>CM059572.1:17829200-27829200 GCA_030386875.1 Morinoia aosen | reverse complement strand
ACGGGCCCCTTCGGCAAAGGCTGCGCTACCATCGACTGTGGCTACGACACGCGGTAAAAGCTTTCGGAAATCCGCCAAAATCTCCTTGTCTGCTGAGTGCACAATGTCGGTGTGATGGTGTATCATTAGTTGGTTGGGTCTGGCAAGTTTTTCTTGTTGAAAGATTAACGTCGTATTTTCACTTGAGTGTTTTAGTGGAACGGAGTTGGTTGACTCTTTGTATATTGCTCTGCCACAAGCGAGTGAAAGCTCGAAGGAAAAAATGTTTGATGTTACAATGCATATTAGTGCATGTTCTACTGAACGTACGTTAATTCCTATGCATCTGATGCATAGTTCTTCAACTTTTTTGCGTACTCGGGGAACCTATTTGCGTTCATGAATAGCTTATTATGAAACTATATCGGCTGCTCACATTAAAATTGACAGTCTCAAAACCCAACAAATTTCTTTCTCGCTGGTCAGGTTTAAAGGCCATTATAGACGTGCGGAGTTTTCAACGTCAGTTGACTACTGGTGTACACATGAAACCACGCCCATGACAGTAACTGCGTGCGTAACTGCAGCTGATACTTTTACACGGAGTTACCGCTAGCAGTCAACGCAATTAATGTAGTGAAGGGAGCAGCTACAATATAGACAAACTCTTGGTAGCTACAGATCTATTTTTCAAGAGCTAAGTACTGATAAGAAATCATCCTGAAAGTATGTGTGGCTCTAAGTTCCTATTTTTCAGTAGCTTCTCCACAAAGTGACAGAAAAAAATCGGAAATAATGAGAAACTCCATCCCACCAGGAGCTAGAATGAGAAGCTACATTACCGGAAACATCTTTCAAAAAGCTGAGAAGATCGTCAGTTTTGGTAGAACACGTCGTCAGTTGCAGAACAATTTTTTTGTATTTTTTCAAGAGCATATTTTCAGTTGTAAAGTTTAAATTTTAGATTTTATTGCTTTCACTGGATAATTTGGGAGACTGTCAGCAATTTTCCAATACGCCATCATCTCTAGAGTTTATATTTTTATATTCTTCAATATTAGTATTCAATAAACATGAAGAGTCTTTGTACATCTCGATTAATATCACACAAGGAGCTTTAATGGAATGGAGGCTGCATCAGCGCTCTAAAGTGAAGCAAATTTTCGGTAGCTGTAGGGTATACGGGCACACGCACGGAGATGGGGCTCAGTGCGTGTCAGACACTCAGCGTGACAGGGTGCCGCTTATCCACGCTGCGGTCGAGGACGAGTTTTTTCAATATGAGTTTCTTTATCATTCAGCGAGGACGCAATTGAAATATATGCCTAAGAAAAAAATGTATAGCACAGAGTAGCGCAAGTCTGCCATTTAACAGCGCGGTCTTCAGTCGCTGATGGTGGAGGTGGTGCTACCCCTCCACTGCAACACCACCTCCACACTGGGACCCAATGCCGGGTGGGCGGGGCTTGGGTCGGCAAAATTGGCTTCACTCGCTTGACTGGCAAAAGATAGCGATGCCGCCTCCATTCCATTAAAGCTCCTTGATATCACAACATCATCTCCTGAGAGCACCATCGTGTATACTCGACAATCCGTATGGCACTTGCCGTATGGCACTTGCCGCCTCATTACCACCGGCAAGCTAGCAGCTGCAGTCAACAGAATCAAGACATGCTTGATCGCGACGGTTGACTACTGCCAGGTCGCGAGTAGTCAAAAAGCGGGCGGGTGTTGAGTGTATGGGTTGCGTTTAGTGCACTTGGAGTCAACTGACGTTAAAAACTCCGCATGTCTATAATGGCCTTGATGTGAGTGTCAATTTTGGCTACGATGCAAAATACCTTCAGCAACTTATTGGATCAAGCACAAGTTTGTATTTTTCCCATTCCACACATAACAATGGTAATATGATTTAGGTTACAGAATATATCCTATATAGATAACACATCACGTGTTTTTGGTTTTCTGAATCAGTTATTGAATGATGTACAACGGTGAAAACAAAAGATCTAACTGCTATAGGAACTGAAAGTGCAGCTGATAACTGTTCTTAATTTGATTTTGCATGAGAGAATATAATTAAAAATCGGTTGAAAGGAAATTTAAAACGCATGAAAACAACAAAAAAATCAAGTATCGATTGACTTGGAACGCTTAATTTTTCAAGCACTATTATTCAGCTTTTGACCTCATAAATGCAAGAATGTGTTGAAGACTTTAAGACAGTTAAGTGAAGTGCTCACAGGCAAATATCTTGAAGTTGAGACCAGGCTCCTACTGGGTGCTCCTTTTGTTAGGGCATAAGGAATGCATGGATAAATGCTAACTAAATTCATGCTCTTTCACAGGTAGATCGATGAAAATTTCAGTTCAAATTCATCTTCAATAACGCATGAGCTCAAAGATGAAGCAGACAATTGAGTGTAAGTGAGAGTGATGGTCTCACTTGAACGTGCCTGCGCATAAACGTGTCGAAGAATGATGAGTTCATGATCGAAAGAGAGCAATTCTAAAAGTGTGTACGTTTGTGTTTATATAGTGGCTGTCGTCATTTAGAGTCTCTTTTGAGTTTATGCCAAGTACCTTTTATTGCGTGGTGCTGTTTTCCGTGCACTATTAAGTAGAGGATTTCCAGTTTCGTTTTATCCTTCATTTTCCACTATTACTCTGGACTGAATGTTCAGAACACCGACTAACATATCTTTTTTTACAGTTACGTTTTTGAGCTGCAGCGTGGCTGCGTGCCGCTGTTTGTCGTCGACAGGTGTTGCCCGCTGCGCTTCATATGCCGTGAGTTGTTTTGTGTTCACAATTTTTTCTGCATTGCTCATGAGAGCAATTATGGTATTCTGACAGTGTTTTTCATCAGTTCGATCGACTCAACTACACGCTTGTTTAGGAAATGGCGTTTTGGAAGCACAATAGTTTCCATTTGAGAATTCTTAGTTGCAAGGTCCTGATATGGTATACCTGTAATATAGTATACCGTAATCATGAGAAACAGGTTATATTACAGACACTATGTTTCACTCTTAGGACGATTAAGGAATGGCGATTACTGCAGTAACGACGATCGTTTAATAACGTTAGTTCTTCAACTCATTTTTTTTAAAGTGGATCCATTCAGAGGATATTTTCCTATACCGATTAGTACTTTCACATACACTTTCGGTTCGTTCTCATCTTAATTGGTCTACAGATGGGCAGTGATTTCCAATGCATGGATACAGTCCTCAATGAAAAGCGGCGGCATTGCATGCTTGCCATTTACGAGTATACCATTTGGTCTGAACAGCTGTGTACAGCAACAAGACAGGAGCCTCGATGAACACACTGTGCATCAACACATCAACACCAAATCTTTTAAATAAAAGATGTAATGAGAGTTCCTCATTTATGAGCGACTGATAGCCTTAAAATTATCACTTTTCAGCGGCACAACCTAGTATTGAGGAACATAGAACTGGAGGCACGCATGCGGAAGGTGCAGCCAAGAAAAACTGAGTAATATTAAATTATGCGACGTGTCAGTAGAAGGCTAATCAGATAATGTCAGTCTTCGCAATTCAAACCCTGAAATACTCGTAAATTAGTTATTGCTGATTACAGGAGTTTTTTCAGAAGAAAATCCGTGAAATTTGATATCGATTTGTTTCTTTGTTATAATGAATAGTTTTAGAATAGAACTATTAATAGAAATAACTACTGTAGAACTAATAGAATAGTTCAAACAACCATTGTTGTAACAAAATGCAACGTTTCATCATCAAATACGTAACGTTGTTATATCATCACGGCTTGATGTATCGCTTTTTATTATTTAGGATATTCTAATTCCTATAATCATTTTAGCCGATTAGCGTTATAGTTGAAGCATTGAAGCTGAAAGCTGATTTAATTTTTTACGTTCGTATGGATGCTTTGGGTGGTGGGCCGATGATTAGTAACGATGTCGAACGTAACGAAAAGGATTAATGAAACGAGGCGTTTACAGCCAGTCTGTAAAATCAATAAAATTGAGATGTCACACATGGATTGAGACTGCCTGCGCGCATTCATTTATCTAAAACTGAATCCGCATTGACGCGTCTCATTCTTAAAGTGAAAAGCAAGGCGAAAATCGCTGTACGAATTGACATTTTATTATTACAAATAGTAAAGTCTAAATGAATAAAATTGAACGTTTCGAACTAAACAGTTCATCTTCAGCACAGAAAAGAATTCTGCGACAAAACAAAACGAAAATGAGTAAATTGAAACTAAATTATGCAAAAGAATACTACAACATATACAGAAAAATGGTCGTAGATCTAAAACTAAAATATAAAACAAAAATTAAAAAACCTAAACTAATGATCATGTATTTGCAACGAGAAGAGGAAAAGCACTTTGCATTCATTTATAATTAATTAAGTGTTCTTTTCATGCTCTATAACTAGCAAGGGAATTTGGTTTTGTCGTCCCCTGGAGCATCATGGAGAGAACGACAATTTGGACGTTAATAATATCCATAGGACGCTACAACCGGAAGCTTAAGCTAACTGACTTGTTTAGCAGCGTAACTATACAGATATTTGACTATGATGAGGTGGAGTTGTAGCCAATTCAAAATAACTCTCATATAAAATTGTCATCATTTATGGCAGACATTATTCAAAGCATGATTATACAACAACTTTCATTTGGTTTCTTTTCAAAATTATTTTCATCATTGACCCAAATTTACGAATTGGTATCAATCTTTCAAACTGAAGCCTTACGTTGTTCAAAGAACTCGTTCATTTTTGTTTAGATCTGCAAGATGACAAATTACGTCTGCAAGATGCCTTTTTTGTTTTTTCTTAGGAGTTTTGATATTTTTTGGGGCTCGCTGTGCTTCATAATCGTTTTATTCGTACTTGAAAAGCCAAATGAAGGGAGCATGCAATTTCTTGTTTGTAAACAAGCTCACTTTAATGTTCCCGATCATTCAGTATAAAATGAACATAATAAATCACCTGATATAAATCTAGACGCTCCTTATTAATTTAGAATGATTGTAAATGGTTCATGCTCGTTACCATTAAGAGCACCATGGTATAGCGTTACATTTTACTAAATCGTTAAACAATAGTTGTAATTAACGTTATATACAGTATTTTCTATTTGGGTTACTCTGTAGCTGTATGTTTTCGTGTTCATTTTTGTTCTGTCCAAATAATTTTTGTTCATTTCTGATGTAAATAATGTTTGAAACTACGTATATTGTAATGTTGGCACAGAAAAATTTTTCCGGCTGAATAACGTAGGAAAAAATCGTATTCATGTAGGGAATAGTTGCTTCGTTTTCAAATTTCGACAATAATTGAAATGAGTTGCTTACAAAGGAAATTTATCGAAAGAGCTAGTAACGACAGTGACAATGAAAGAAATCACTTTTTTGTATCAGGTATGTATCATCGATAGAAGGTGTTTTATTTCATCGTTTCCAACTAAGTCGGAGTTTAAATTTGAGTATTTTGTGGAAAGGTTCATCGCTTCTATTGTCTTGACGTCTGATATTTTTTTTTGTTCATTTCTGTTTATATAGTATGTTTTAGTTTTTAGATTAGCTCTCTATAAGTATGTTGTATAAATTTATCATTCGGACTTTTCCTCAAAATTAGTGAAACGCATTTCTTATTCATTAATTTGTCGATCTTTGCTAATCTATATTTAGAGGTGCGCTTTTCTTAAATTAAGTACTAAGTTTTTCCGTTTACCTTTCACTGTTTTCTAGTATTTTGCTGATTTTCATCTTAAACTTAAGACTCTAGCAAAAGGTGTAGAATTAACTACAATTGAAATTATTTGTCCAGATATGGACAGTAGCTGAAGTCAGATCGAGACCCGAAAAGTTCTGTGATACATGATTATTTTGATAACAATAAAAATGCTAGCTGTCATTGTCACTCTCCTTATTTTTATAAAACAATCAACAACGTACATTTGTAATTTCTCCGACACTAATTGATTACACACACAATCGATGATGATGCTATTGCGTTAATCGAAACTTATTAACACATTTATAATTTGAATTCTTCACTACTCAGCTGGAGACAAGGAGGTGGCCGAGTACCAGAGCGAGGTCACCACCGACGGTGCGTACCTTCTTTCTTGAACAACATTATCTGTAGGAAAGTTTTTGAGGCTGAGCATTAAAATATGATATATATAGTTTATTAATGTTAAAGATCAATTAGGGCACGAAAATGTGAGTGTAAAAGGATAAAATAATGTACATAAAGTGGCATTATAGCATAGTGTCGCTTGTGCTCGAGTACTTTGGCCTAGTTTGAAGCCTTATAATCAAGATTCAAAAGCTGCCTTTTCATGTGCTGGCTCTGGTAGAGGTAAAAATATCTTATGTTTAATTATTGCTTCCGAATCATTCTCAATGCAAATAAAAAATCAATGTCATATAATGCGTTAAGTTCATCGTCATCACCTGAAAATTATTAACAAAATCATAAGAGCATGAACTTGGTTCTCGTAGATACACATTCACCATATTTTGGGGTATGGTAAGTTGAAGATCATAATTTCCTCAAAAGAACAATATTTTTCCCCACATACTGTAATTTTCTGTCGCCAAGGTTAACGTAAAGAGGTATGCAAGGTATGTATGTATGCAAATGAAAGGTATGCAACGAGAATTGTAACTCAACTGGACCCTGGGCAAGAACCATTAAATTTAACACATGAGGGGACGGAAAATGTGAGTGCGTTGTTCTATATTTACTATTTGCATGAGTGCTTACGGTATAACTGTGCTGAAACTTAAGTTCTTCACTCTATTTTCAGGTTTATCAGATGCTTTATGCTTTAAGCGATCCCAAACTATATATTTTCAAATCGTGAAAAAATGTCTGAGTATTTTATAGCCTTATGCACTAGCTTCAGTGTCATATTTTAGGTTATATCGCATAAAGATTTGCTTTTTAGGGACGATTCAAGGGAAATGCGGTCAGTAGGCTGCAACATACAGGCCTTGCAGGTTACGATATCATTCATGCAGAGGTTCAGGGGAGAACCTTGCTTCTGATTTTACACTCGTGCAAAAATGATATTGCCTTTAAAATAGGCTAAATATTATTACTCATTAAAACGATTCACTGCCCTGTTTTGAAACCCAGTTTCCGACCCTACCATAGCTGAACACCTTAAGGACGAAGAGGCATTTAATGACAAGGGTGCATCACCAACTTTCAGTTTTCACCCCTTTGGTTGTCTGATTTATTAACGTGCGATACTTCTCCTCTCATTCGTCCTCTCTTGAGGACGAATGGAGGTGTGATAGAGGAGAGAACATTGATGGATTATATTTTGGTTAGCAGGGGAGTGATGGGTCGTTTGCTCGATGTGCATGTGTTCCGTGGTGAGATGAATGGGATTTCGGATCATAAGAGCAAGTGGAATGTAGGGAGGTGTAAAAAGGAGGAGTGGAAGGGAGGTGTTAAATGTAAGCAAGTTACATGATTCTGAGCGTGAGTGTGAGTATCAGGAGAAGATGAAAGTGGAGTATGGGAGGGTGAAGGAAAGTGAGGTGGGTGGAGTGGAAGGGGAATGGAAGTTGATTAAAGATGCGGTGGAAAAATGTGCAAGGGGAGTGTGTGTGGGGTGAGGAAGGTTGGAGGGGAGATTAGAAAGGGGAGTGAATAGTGGGCGTTCGAGGGGGGCGTTCGAAAGATGGCTGCAACGAGGCAACCAGCAAAATTTTGAAGAGTATAAAGAAAGGAAGAAAGAGGTACAAAGAATGGTAAGGAGAGCAAAGAGGGCGGCGGATGAGGAATGGGAAGGAAATTGGGAGGGGATTTCATGGAGAGAAGGAAGGCTTTTCTGGAAGGAAGTGAAGAGAATTAGGAAAGGTCAGGTGGAGAATGAGGCAAGAGTGAAGGATGCAAATGGTAGGCTGCTAGTGGAGAGTTGTGATGTGAGAAAGAGATGGGCGGAGTATTTTGAGGAACTGCTGAACGTGAGGGATGATAGGGTTGCGAGAGTAGTAGATGTTGGAAGTGATGTTAGAATGCCTGTGTTTGGTGAAGTGAATAGAAGCCGAATAAGAAGTGCTGAGGTGAAAGATGCGTTGGATGAAATGAAAAATGGGAAAGCTCCAGGCATGGATGGCCGCACGGTTGAATGTCTAAAGAAAGGAGGAAATGTGGTTGTAGAATGGTTGGTACGTTTATTAAATGTGTGTTTCGAGGCTAGTAAAGTGCCGGTTGATTGGAGTAGCGCGTGTGTAGTTCCGTTGAACACGGGGGAAGGTGACAGGTATAAGTGCAGTAATTCTAGGGGTATAAGTCTACTGAGTGTCGTTGGGAAGCTGTATGGAAGAGTTTCAATTGGAAGAGTGAGAGTGTTGACGGATCGCGTGCTTGCTGAAGAACAGTGTGGTTTTAGGTGTGGTAGAGGTTGTGTGGATCAAATGTTTGCTATGAGGCAGGTGAATGAAAAATACTTATTAAAGGGAAAAGATGTATATTGGGCATTTATGGATCTAGAGAAGGCGTTCGACGGAGTGAACATGAGGCTCTATGGCAAGTGGTAAGCTTGTATGGAGTGGGTGGGAGACAGTTGAATGCGATCAAGAGTTTCTACATTGATAGCAGAGCACGTATGAGAGTAGGGAATGAGGTGAGTGAATGGTTTCCAGTTGTGACAGGTGTGAGACAGGGTTGTATGATGTCGTCGTGGTTGTTTAATTTGTTTATGGATGGTGTGGTGAGAGAAGTGAATGTCAGAGTGTTGTGAAAAGGTGTGCAGTTGATGGGACGAAATGGTATGTATTGGGAAGTGTGTCAGCTGTTGTTTGAAGATGATACAGCGCTTGTGGCTGATTCAGAGGAAAAACTGAGGAGACTGGTTGCAGAGTTTGGTAGAGTGTGCGAAAGGCGGAAATTGAGGGTAAATGTGAATAAAAGTAAGGTGATGAGATGTTCAAGAGGTGGAGTGTTTGGAACTTTGGATGTGAGGTTGAATGGTGAAGTTTTAGAGGAGGCAGAGCATTTTAGGTACCTCGGGTTGGATGTGACTGTTAAAGATAGTATGGAAGTAGAAGTGAGGCATCGAGTGAGTGAAGGCTATAAGACATTGGGTGCAATGAAGAAAGTTTTTGAATGCAGGAGTTTGAGTATGAATACTAAGACTGTATGAAAGCTTGATTTTGCCAGTTTTGTTGTATGGAGCAGAGTCCTGGGGGTTGAGAGCAGCTGAGAGGAGGAAGTTGGATGTGTTTGCGATGAAGTGTTTGAGGAGCATGTATGGAGTAACAAGAAGAGATAGGATCAGGAATGAGTTGGTTAGGGGGCAGACGGGTGTTATCATAAAGTTGAGCAGGCGAGTGGATGAAAGAGTGCTTGGACGGTTTGGGCATGTTGAAAGAATGAATGTTGAGCGGCTGGTGTAAAAGATATATGTGTCGGAAGTGAGTGGTCTTCGAGCGCGAGGTAGACCACGGATGAGTTGGAAGGATGGGGTGAAACGTCCTTTGTATGAGAGGGGTCTGGCTGTGGGTGTGGCGAGAGGGATGGCTGCGGACAGAAGTGAGTGGGGGCAGTGCATAAGAAGATAATTTTATTTGTGACACGGTACTGGAAGTTGCCCGCGTGTGATGGGGTTGACCTGTCCTGTGCGGGGGGTGGGGCTGCACTCAATGAAGCGGTCGGGGTAAACCAGCTATGGCTGTCGGGCCTGACTGTGGAAGGTGGTTGTGCTGGGCTGCTGCTGATCCTGGCAGTTCAGGTGCAGCCAGTGCTGCCTCTCTCGCCTCCTAGTGACTAAGTGTGGTGATTGTGGCCTGCATGCTGTCGGCTACCCTCCCATAGGGAGGAAAAGCCCGGTATATGTATGTATGTACTTCTCCTCTCCATTTCATTCCAGAAAATAGCGAATTCACTTTTCAATCAAGTTTTCTAGTCTATTTACAATGTAAATTTCACTAATTGTTCCCGCATGTATTTGTTCATACCTGAGTTTATTTCATAAAAAGTGTACTTAGGACGATGAATTCATCCATCAACATCGATTTGAAGGATATATTAATTCTGTACAATATTGATCAATTACTTGAAATGAATACTCAGAATTTTTACTCGTTCTTAGCAGCCAAGACAGACGTGTGCACGTTCGGCGCCATCACCCTGGCTCGCGGCGCCTCCCTCGCAATGACGGACAAGAGCATCTGGTGCAGCTGCATCACCCCGCCCTCCGTCACATGCAACCAGAACCAGGCCACTGGTTTCTTCGAAGCAATGTTGTATAATTGAGAGGGAATTTTTCTCGTCATGGCTAGAGTTATACCTGGAAATTTAGAAACTGTGCTTCCATTAAAAGAAAAAAAAAATTTAAAGTGTGTAACCGGGAATTTGTTCTATAATTAAAAAAGAAAAATTTCACTCTTAATTTTCTCTCATAAAATTTCTAAGCAATGTTGTATAAATAAGAGAAAAAAATTTTCTCGTCTTAGCTAGAGCTATACCTAAAAAATCTGAAACTGTGAATCTATTAATGAAAGAAAGTTTCTTGGGAATTATGTGTGTAATCGGAAATTTGTTCCATAATTAATAGGGAAAAATTTCACCCCTAATTTTCTCTCCCCTTTACCCATAATTCAATTAAAATTTCACCCTTAATATTATTAATTTTGAAGTAATGTTGTATTGTGAAGAAAATTTTTTTCATGTCATGGTTAGAGTTAAACGCGGAAATTTTGAACCTATGCGTTTCCTAACATAAGGAGGTTTTTCGAAATTATGTGTTTAATCGGAAATTTGTTCTATAATTGGGAGAGAATTTTTCTTCTCATGGCTACAATTATATAAAGAGTGTTTGAACCGGGGCTTATGTTTACTAGGCATTTTCTTCTCAGAAATTTAGGGATGCCGTACAGGGTTACCTTTCGAAATACTGCCGATAAAAACGATGGAATTAAAAGTTTATGTTCCTTTCCCCACCATGAGACAATGGTCGTATATAAGTAAATATTAACTGGTCGGTTCAAGAAAAAAAATGTGAGATGGTTTCAGTAAAATTATAGTCGATGCAAAATTTCATTATTGCATGAACAAATTACAAGTCATTACTAGATATTCGTGTTTAATACGAACCAACTTTCCTAGAAGTTCCCCGAGTGAAAAAAACTGAATTCAGTTTATTTCTGTGAGCGCGATACACATTAGGGCAGTTTTACATGCCAAATCAAAATTCTTTCGATTTTGATAATTTCTCGATCTGAGTGTTTTGCAATAATTACATAATCTGATTTCTTTACCATTAGAATCTTACCAGTCACTGTTTTTGGTATCAGGGTGTTCTTGACGTGAAAGGGAGGAAGTGCTTATCTGTAGATCATTATTTCTGCTGCAACTCTGCATAACATAAATTAAACGGCAAGTAAAATATATTTAAAATATGTTGGACGTGAACTTCAAATTCACCTGGAGAGTACATGTTGGAAACATTGTTCATAAATTTAAAGTATAATTATCACAGAAAAATTTTCGTTAAGTAAGGCTGTATACATGTAGTTTGAGTGGAAATATTGTGTATTAGTCATCAAAGTAAACCTGCACGGAATATACAGTATCGGGAGGACATCGACTTCTCAACTCAATTTTTTTTCAGACGAATACTCAAGCCCTAAGCTCATATTTTGAGGAATATTTTTGCAATGAATAACGTTCAGTCGTTGCCAAAATTAACACCACGTGGTCATGAGTATTTTATAATTGATGCGAAACAAGAAATACAATAAAATGATATAATAATAATTCATGAACTACGTCACCTTACATACCTGTAACAATTACGTCATTGAAATTGATGATACCTTGAAACCTGGTGACAAAAAAACACTGAAACTAACAGTCGAAGCATTTCATCGGACAAAAATTTCGTGATTATGAGGAAAATGCTGTACTCGCAAATTTTTTTCGCATTAAATGCTATTGATGATTAATCTACGTGCCGAATGCGGTGGATAATGTGTCTTCAAGGGTATGAAAGATTTTAATCGCACGCGGTAATAAGGGAACTCGAAGCCCTTTCGGGCAGAACTTAATCTATCATTTAGTGGCCTATTAGTAAGGTATCTTAGTTTGATGTTTCCGTCGTCAGTGTCCATCTATCTGAATTAAAAAGCAGCTATAAAAACTATCGCCGGTAACATGAAACATGGGTAAGTGTTTAGTTAAATTTTTTGTTAAATACAACTTTCTTACGAGGCCTGTCTAAAAAGTATCCGACTTTTGGCCAGAAAAAATATTTCGAATACCTGACGGAGTTGGGACCCTAATCCCCTTCAAAGTAGGCCCCTTGTGCTTGTACACACTTAGCCCACCGATCCTTCCACTGCTGGAAACACCTGTGGAAGTCTTCTTTTGGAATAGTGTTCAGCTCCGTCGTCGCTTTCTGGTGCGAAGCAAAATCAATCAAGGTGATGCTGACTGTTTTCTTTGATGTCCGTGGAGTTTTGCATCACGAATACGCACCGGAAGGACAAACAGTGACAAAGGAGTACTATCAGGATGTTCTCCGGCGACTTCGTGATGCAGTTCGGCGCAAAAGACCAGACATGTGGACTGCGAACAACTGGCACTTGCATCACGACAACGCGCCCGCACATTCATCCCATTTGATCCGCAATTTCTTGGCCAAACATGGAATTACGACCGTTCGCCAACCTCCCTACTCTCCAGACCTGGCTCCTTGCGACTTCTGGTTGTTTCCAAAATTGAAGACACCACTGAAAGGATCCCGTTTTGAGAGCAGAGAAGAGATAATGCGGAACGCGACGACAGAGCTGAACACCATTCCAAAAGAAGACTTCCAGAGGTGTTTCCGGCAGTGGAAGGATCGGTGGGCTAAGTGTGTGGAAGCACAAGGAGCCTACTTTGAAGGGGATTAGGGTCCCAACCCCGTCAGGTTGTTGAAGTATTTTTTCTGGCCAAAGGTCGGATACTTTTTCGACAGGCCTCGTATTTACATGGAATCATGCATCGTTATCGTGAAACTAGCTGCACAATCAAGCGTCTCGAATTAATTAATCTAATACAATGATTATACAATTAGGTACTAGGTAGAATTAGCAATACTTTGCCTGAAAATAATTGGAAGATCGAGCAAGATGATTTAAGCGATGAATGAATTCCTATTTTAAATCCAAATGGCCTGCCACTGCCATACCGACTCAGTTCTCCACCTACTTACAAGGTCTCATTCAAAAGTTAATTTGCCGGACCAAAAGCAATCTTCACACGTTTAAATCTTTTCTAACATTTAAAATCAGGAAGCATTGCAGCTAACTTAATAATGAATTTTATCTCTGAATTAAATGATTTTTCACACGGTTCTCTTATTTTCAGAGGTTCAGGTTTAATTTTCTGGTAAAAAACACTCGCGGCTGCGAGAACTTTCAACTTACTGTTTTCAGGGTCTTGTGGAGTATTTGGAGTTTAAAAGACAGCCAATTTAACGAACAGAGCAGCCTTGCAAAATGCGTCAGTAAACTACAATATTAATAGAAGTCTAAAATTGTCTAAAATTCACGTTCTTAGCGATTTTTTTTTTGTTTTTGTGAAGAAGTACGGGGGCGGATGCAATTCAAAATCTTTCATAAAATTTTGAGTAATTCGGTATGAAGAAAATTTGATGATGTACGCTGTGCATCATTCTCAACAAAGAATGCGTACAAAACATTGAAAAAAGAAGGAATCAAATTTTGATTTTCACGAAAAACTTTCCTTAGTTGGAGGTTGAATTTTAACCCTGAACTCAATAAGACCATTAATTCTCTGAGGAAGTAACACATACCTGCGAACAAAAGAAAAATCATTCCGATGAAAATGAACAGCGTTAAATATTGAAATGAAATTAATTAAAAAAAAAATAAACAAATGATTATTTTGATTTGGAGATTTTACGATGCGATTCAAAATTCTGACGATTAATTTGATCAGAACTTAAAGTAAATTGTAGAAGAAATATTTTAATTTCTTTCGCAGGGACTTGAACGCTCACAAAAAATGAATGATAGTCTCCTGTACGGCGGGAAATGTAGCTGAATCAATGAACAATAATTTGATGAGCAATTTCTGAAAAATTTATGTATTTATGCACGATTGTTCATTCATCAATGAACAATTCATCTAACTTGGAGTAAGCCGGGATGGTATTTCAAAGAGATTGTTTGACTTTTTTGATTTGATAGTCATGTTATAGCATCTTATTACGTGTTAAAATAGGAACCAAGCCAACTTCGTTTTATATTAGTCAACTTTAATCACCGTGAAATCTCAGAGGAGGACGTCACTTCGGCTACCGTATCACAATCAATGGCATAAAATAAATGCATGATGCCCTTGCCTTTACAATTTTACTCTATAGCAAGAAGTTCCACTATTTCCAAGAAAATATTTAACTTGCAATTTATTTAACTTATATACGGAAAAAATAACTTTAAAGTGGACATGCTTATCTAGTTCATTTGAATCACCCATTTGAACACATTCAGCGATGATTTATCTCAAGGTATTTTGCCTGTATATTAACCATCACTCGCGGAGCACTTAGAACTTTGTTCGATGGAACCACTCATTTTACAATAACTATATTTGTTCAAAATAATCAAGCAATGAGAGGTAGTTTACCTTTGTGAATTTTTCATGAAGAACGTTCGTGTGAGACGGAATTTGAGCAATACCTACGCATGTCAACCAGCATCGATTTAGGTGTTTAATTCAGAATTACACTTCATGGACTCTGAGTTAAATGATGCTGCTGCTAGTGAGCCGGGAGGTCGGGCGGTTGAGATGCCACCTCTGAGCTCAGCAACGAATGGTTCCGCATTACGGCAAAGCCGCCTCGATTGTGCTCCCCGTGTCAACACAATGCAACAAAAGAATGACCTAAGCTCCTGCATATCGCTCCCATCTTTCGTTGATGCTAAGTCCGGAAAATATTTCCTCAGGGTTTTAGCTCCCCTACAACCGGCGAAATAACTGGGTCGCTTTCCTTTCCAGTGACTATTTGAAGTTGGTAGAACTCCACTGCCAGATTTTTAGAATGAAATTTTGATGATTTTATTTCATCTGTAATTTTTGAATGGTAGAGAAGTGAAGAGTTTGATATTAAAGCTTACTGAATTAATGAATTTAATCTTTGAACTTCTGAAGGGACCAATAAAGTTCTAAACTTTGTTCGTACCGACATTAGGTGGGTGTAAAAAATATGTCACATTTTGATTTGAGATTATTGAAATAAGAAATCAATGGTAACCAAAAGACTTCATCCGATATAGGAGCCTCAAAAAGTTGTATTGTAGAGGTTGGAACAGTTCACTGGAGCTATGGTCTTTAAATCGAGGGTATCTAAACCCGTGCGTACGTGTACCGTACCGATTGTTCTCTGTAAAGGTGAGCGCTTTCGCTCTTTAATCATAAGTTAGGCTATCACAAACACAATTTAACCATTGAATGTCTTCAGGCTTTAATTGGACAGCGGCGCTTTTCTTTCGATGCATCGGACTGTAATACGATCAACGAGTCAGCTGTTCAGATGACAGTTTTGAAATTCCATAAACGCTCTAATTTCTGAAAATTTGACTCGGAGGTTAGCAACCTTATAATTTTTTCAGGGTTTTTAGTAACGTTTCAACTTCCTCATTACTTTTCGCATCATGAAATAAAGCAATGTTCAAGGAGTTTGCCTACGGAATTCCGATATGTTTCAAGTTATGTGGCATGTTGCAACATTTTAATGCCAGGTCAGCACTCAAGGAACTGTCATGAGAATAGCTTGCTCGCAATGATGCTCCCAAGTTTTGCGTCTAGAGACCTTGCAGAAGTGTTACAATGGGATCGAAATGGGAGTGACACACTGCCTCCTCTGCTGCCACATTGCCTCCTCTGGACCTTTACGACACTCATGTTCATGTAAATATCATCCATCCAAGCGTGAATGGAAGCTACAAGCGCCAGTTGGTGTTTAGTTGAGCAGGACAATTTCACCACGACTTCTCTTCATTTGAAGTTTTGTTCATTTGGTTTTGAAACAATCGTCTAGGATTTTTTTAATTAAGAATAAATCAACCAAACAATAGTCAATTCACATTTCGCCAGAGGAAGAAAACAAATCAACCAAATAATCGTCACTTTCCCTTTCTCCTAAGGATGAAAACAAATCAGAAAACAAATTAACCGAACAATCAGCAATTTTCTATTTACCTGAGGATGAAAACACGAAACAGAAAACATATCAACCGAGCAATCGTCAATTTCCCTTTCGCCAGAGTATAAAAAAAGCAGCCGCCATAAAATTATGCCACTGTAGAGGCCGTCTAGCTACGTTGCGAGGGATCAAGTCATCTGGTGAGTGTATGTAAGTTTCTAGAAAAAATTTGAAAATTAAAGAAATTCAGCTGATTCCTTTTTATTTCTTTATGAGTGAGCCATACTTCACTCGTTTGGTCATTTTTTCATTTTAATTCAAGGCCAGGAAGAGTGTAATATTTTACTCCCAAATCATGATCAAAAAAGTCGGAAGGATTTACAAGCGTAGATACAATTTATGTTCTCAGTGGAGTTCTCAAAAGTTTTACAGACAAGACGTAAGGTGCTCTCGGAGCTAATTAATTTGAAAAGTAACATAGGTTGATTTTCTAAAAGCTTCGGTTTTGATACTCAACTTTTTTGTTTGTGCACAAAGTTTTACGCGTAGACTCACGTTTCTGGTCTTACTTGTAACTCAACAGCAGCCGTTTTGTGATCGACCTGTGAATTTAGAAGAAGGATTTCTCTTTTGGCCCGTTTACGCCTACATAAAATAATTTTGTCTGTTGGACAGGGCATTTTAATTAACTATATCTATACCAATAAATCTATACAAAAATTTTAGGTTAAATCTTCATTTTTTAGGCTTGAATTTTGCTGAAAGATAATTTTTCAACTCCGGTTTTGCTTCAAGATGTTTATGAGAAAATTATTCTACACACTTTACTGTATTTGAGCCCATATTTGGCAATTTTTGAAATTTGCTTCAATAAATCTCAACGTTTTCGAAAGGATTGTGCATGAGCGCTTCAACGGACAATATTCACAATATTTACTGAGAATATTGATGAGTTTAATTTTCAAAATTAATGAAGACTCGGAGTATTTCCACAAATACAAGGAAAAGGCAGTCGTTCTTATGAGCGAATTTTTTAATTTATGTTTTGTTTAAATTACAGACTTACGAAATTTTTTACTCCAGTTAACGGTATTGATATTAAATAATAGGTATCCTGAAAGCGGACCCACGTGCAAATCCCATTCCACTTTGAAAACAATTGAGCAGCAAAAAATAAATTAGTTTTACTGAGATTTATTATGTGTGAAACAGAAAAGGATACTTGGCTTCATCACAGAGCTTTCTCAATATTGGGGCATCTTTTCTATGACGTGAGCAGGTTGCCAATGATTGGTTTTTCTGTAGAAAAACGGAAGTAATTACTAGAATTCGATTACGTCTTTGAAAGTAACCCAACTCTGCCTCTCCCGTTACATCTGCTCCTGACGCTGCCGTCTGGCTCAGGTCAGGTTGATATCGGCTGAGTGATATCAGCAACTAGCTCACCTTTTTTCTGGACGTAATTTGCTCGAGTAACTGTAAATTGTATCGACTGCTGCGGCATATTTAGCACGGCAAAGATAGGTGAAGACAAAAGATCGTCGCTCTTTGTTCATGTGAACGTACCGTCACCAATTACAGAACTTTAGAGACGTTAAAGAAAGTTGAAGACAAAAGATCGTCGCTCTTTGTTCATGTGGACATACTGACACCAATCGCAGCACTTTAGAGATGTTAAAGAAAGTTGGAGACAAAAGATCGTCGCTCTTTATTCAGGTGGACGTTCTATCACCAATTGCAGCACTTTAGAGACGTTAAAGAAAGTTGAAGACAAAAGATCGTCGCTCTTTGTTCATGTGGACGTACTGTCACCAATTGCAGCACTTTAGAGATGTTAAAGAAATTTGAAGACGAACGATCGTTCCTCGTTCTCGATGTGGTTGTATTACCGCCAATTTCTTGTTTTCATATTGCTAAACAAAAGTTAGAACACTAGAAAGTGTTGGTTTTGCCTCAAAATAAGTGCTGCCTTGTCATTGCTAGCGCAATTGCAATTCAATGAATCGCAATTGCAATGTACAGAAATATGTATGGCAATCCTGTGAATATGTATTGCAATCCTGAACATATGTATTAGAGTGCAGTATATTCTGGTGGTTAGAATAAGAGAAAAACCAATCGCTGCTTATTGCCTTCACGATGACTTGTCTTGGATTGCGAAAAAGCTCAAAGAGATTAATAGAAAATAAAAAATTATTAAATTCCCTGCCGGATTTGATAGGTTTAGCAGCTACATTTCGTAACAATGCTGTTTGACCCCAGGTTTCATGAGCATTGCAGCTACGGAGTTATTTCTAATGAAGACACACTTCCCAGTATATTATTTTTTACAGTTAACATTGTACATATATTTACCCACAGCTCAGTAGTCGAACGAATTTCATAAGAGGAATCAATAATTATTGAGAGTGAGTGTGCGATGATCTTATCCTTGAGTAAAAGAAATCGTAGATGCAACAAAATAAGAGTAGGATAAGTTTTACTAACTACACAACACAATCAATTTGTGACTTTGATTTTTACAATTTGTGACTTCGACTTTGCTACTTGGCGTTAGCCAAATTAGTTATTGTTAGCAAGGTTTTGTTTGCCTGAATATTTTGTTTGAATTGTGACTACGGTAATGTCAGGATAATTTGGTGTGATATTGGCCTAAAACAAGTCGGTCAATATGAGTTAACTGAACGTCATTCATAAGTTAGGTCATCGAATACATAGGCTGCGACTGCTGAAGATGTTTCTAAAAGAAATTAAATGTATTAAACTTTTTTGTAATTTTTTACTGATCCTTCATGGTATGTTGCAGGGTAAAAAGCTTTTGGAAGTATCCGCTGCTCTGGTCACATCATTGCAAAAACAAAATGTAAACTGACTTTTTTATGAATTCATTTCAATTTTTTGTTCAAATTGAATCCTCTCGTTTCGATAACACTTCGATCCCCAGTTCGATTCAGAAGCCTATATTTTTAAGTTCGAAACCATGTATCCCAAACAAATAATATAAGCTAGGCAAATGTGCTCTTATGAGCTACTTAGGTGAACCTTATTTGTATGCTTATAGAGGTATATTATCATACATTTGAGTACTATTTCAGGGAATACATATGTATATAAGCCAATGATAACTCTTGAAAATGTTAACAGAAAAAAGAAAAGAATGTTGTGTGTTTTACATTCCTTTTTATCTGTGCTGTCGTTAGCATGGATGTGGAAGGATACAAGAGGGAAGGGTCTTACAAACGAAAGTCCCCCTCTATAAAATAACTTGGCGTGGCTCTTCTGGGTCTTTCCCCTTCTCTCAGTTGAATGTTTCTTTGCAGATGCTTCACGCTCCTCATTTGCTAAAAAATGTCTATTGTTAGTTGTTTTTGAGTTCTCTGTGGATCTGTCCGGCATTCGTTAGTGCTCAGCTTGTTCGACTCGAGTGGGCATTCTAGAACCCGACAAAAATTTGTTTGGCATCATAGCTAGTTAGAACTCTGATGTTTCCTTCGAAAACAGAGTTGTTCAACAACTTAATTGTTCGAGAACATGGATTTTCCAGTATTATTTACACCTATGATGGAGAAGCTTGTAAATCGGTTCCAGGAGGGGAAATAATTGTTCGATGATTGCTTTAGAAGTACTCTTGAGGAAATTTCCTTTGCGATGACATTTGCTATATTGAAATTTGTGAAGAGTGGTCTTGGTGCTAAACTAGTAAATTTAAATCGAGGGCATGTTTCTTTCTGAAAATATGCGGAAGCTCACCCTTACTTCTCACCATTTTTTTACTCACACAGTCTAATCGTACCTTGTGCGGTCAGAGAAACAAGTATGGTGAGCTTGGCGAGTTTATTTCACTAGGTGTTGACAGCAGGATGGGAATCGGTAGATTGAGCAACTGGCTTCGACATTAGCAGCCTTTATATAAGCGTCGTACAGATACAGAATGACGCGGGATACAGACATGTGCGGAGATGCCGCACATAGTTCCCCCCCTCACGCAACTGGTGAGCGAGTCTAATAAAAACGTTTAACTCGAAATTCAAATCGGCATACTAATCAAAAGCCTAGAAGCCACGCAATCAACTAGCGTGCTCAAATACAACGAGAGAAAAAAATAATGACTGACAATTAATTGACAAATTGAATGACAATTCAAAATCAAATAACATTATGAAGTTAATTCAACCAAACAGACCGTAAATCGTTATCAATTACGTTAAATCAATCTCAACTCAAACTATCAACAAGATCAACTTCACCAAACACTTTACGAGGCCTGTCGAAAAAGTATCCGACCTTAATTTTTCCCGCGCAAAGTAGTGATTCTAAGGCGGCGCCACTGTGCACGGTGGAAGGAGGAATCTTAATGCGCATGCTTGACTTTTTTCACCGCATTCACTTGGGCCAGTCACTGGCTGGTGGTCGCCAAGTAAGGTGCTGTTCTAAGTGTTTGTCGGATTTAGTTTTCTTGCAAGATGACTGAACGAATTGAGCAAAGACACTGCATCAAATTTTGTCAAAAGCTTGGTGATTCTCAAATTGAAACAATTCGTAAGATTCAGCAGGTGTTTGGGGAAGATGCTATGGGTGTAACACAAATTAAGGAGTGGTTCAACCGATTCAAAGATGGCCGCACATCAGCGGAGAGTGAGCAGCGTTGTGGCAGGCCCAAAACTTCTCGGAGTGCAGCTGTTGTTGAGAGGGTGCGAAATTTGGTGATGGCAGATCGTCGTTTGACCGTGCGGGAGATTGCCCAAGAGGTTGGAGTGAGTAAAGATTCTGCACATGCCATTTTGCGTGACGATTTGAACATGAACCGAGTGGCTGCGAAATTCGTGCCCAAGTTGTTGTCGCCGGAACAAAAAGACCTCCGTCGTGACGTTGCACAGGACCTTCTGGACACCGCCAACACTGATCCTGGGTTTCTGAACACCGTGATAACTGGAGATGAGTCATGGGTGTACGGGTACGACCCAGAAACAAAAAGACAGTCATCCCAATGGAAGCATCCCGAGTCTCCAAGGCCGAAGAAAGCGCGGCAGGTGCGAAGCAAAATCAAGGTGATGCTGACTGTTTTCTTTGATGTCCGTGGAATTGTGCATCACGAATACGCACCGGAAGGACAAACAGTGACAAAGGAGTACTATCAGGATGTTCTCCGGCGACTTCGTGATGCAGTTCGGCGCAAAAGACCAGACATGTGGACTGCGAACAACTGGCACTTTCATCACGACAACGCGCCCGCACATTCATCCCATTTGATCCGCAATTTCTTGGCCAAACATGGAATTACGACCGTTCGCCAACCTCCCTACTCTCCAGACCTGGCTCCTTGCGACTTCTGGTTGTTTCCAAAATTGAAGACACCACTGAAAGGATCCCGTTTTGAGAGTAGAGAAGAGATAATGCGGAACGCGAGGACAGAGCTGAACACCATTCCAAAAGAAGACTTCCAGAGGTGTTTCCGGCAGTGGAAGGATCGGTGGGCTAAGTGTGTGGAAGCACAAGGAGCCTACTTTGAAGGGGATTAGGGTCCCAACCCCGTCAGGTTGTTGAAGTATTTTTTCTGGCCAAAGGTCGGATACTTTTTCGACAGGCCTCGTATACTTCAAGCAAAACAAGCAAACGAGGGTAACTTCGCGAACATAATACGTACACTCTCGCTCTAAAATTTCGATACATTAGGCTTAATAGCCTTTAACTAACACGCACAGTAAAACTGTTAAAACAAAACCGCAGTCAACTGTTGAGGAGAAACCGCTAACACCCTTATGATTAAAGATTAAACGCAAGCAAAACAGGTTATAGGTAAAACGCCTCTAAAAGTTAAACACAAGGAAACATGTTCGTAACTTCAACGGAAACATCAAAACATGTTAAAGGAAGGAACCGTTAATCCTTTTACCCCGCGCCTCTAAAAGAGCATGGTCTAACATTTCCGCAATAAATCAAAACACGTTACCGCAATCACCCAACAAAAGAGTAAAAATTACCTTTAATACATCCTCAGGAAAAAAAATTTTATACGTCACGGAAAGAACAACCAAATTAATTTAGTTAGATACTTAATTTCAAGAAAAGAAAAAAAAAACATACTATAAACCAAAACGTTCTCTATTAGTACCTTCAGATATAATGTTTAAATTCCTTCCTTGGTAAAAAAACCCATATCACCAATTTACCACAAACATCCAAAAGGAACTTGTAGGTAAAAACTCAATTTTAACACACTCCTAACCAAAAAATAATGCATGTAAAAAAAATCAAAACCTTAATAATTAGAAAGCATACAAGCAAAGCAAAGGGAACAAGCAAAAAGCAAAGCTGCTGACTTACCGTGCATATAAATAAACTGCACGTTGACAGCCATGAAAAACGTCGTAAGGATCAAAAGTCAAACGCCATTCATATTGATAAAAATAATCCACGGAAGACCGAAAAAATAAAACAACATCCTACATGATCGCAACTAATTTCCCATTTTCGCAATAACTCCTATGAGAAATAATTCACACATTAAATAAATTAATCGCAATAAATTTTTACATACCATTAGGGAAAAGAAATTTTCATGTTTCGATTGTTTCCTTTTACAAACATTAAAATTAGAAATATCAAAACGTCTAATACCCAAAATAATTAATGAAATTCCTCAATGAACATCTTAAGAAGGAACGCGTCATCATGAAAAAATAATCATCTTAAAATTAACTCATAGGTTTAAATTTATCACTGCGCGCATTTAATTTCTATTTCACTGCGCGCCTTTTTCAAATAACTTTTCTAATGTCAATTAAATTTTCTTAGAGTAAATAATTTTTCTACTACATCTTTTCTATTAATAATTTTCCTTTTTACTCCTTTCCAAGTTCGTCGCTATAGTTCAGACTTGATCTTGCTGAACATACCTAGCTGCTCCCCTAGGTGGTAACCGTCTCAGCTGAAAGTCTTCCAGACGCTCAGCTCGGTCAGCCAAGGCCTCCAGGCCCCTCTTCGTATAGTAAACCATTGCCCCCAGGACAATTGTCGTTAATGCCAACACCATTATCATGACATCCGTGATCGAGTCGGGTAGATAATCTGCCCGGGCATTGGTATTTATCAAGTCCTTTAAAAGTGCCTCACTCGCTCCTTGGTTCTTCGCTAACGCCGTTGATAGCGTCTGCACATCCACCAATGATACCTTAGCCCCCATGTAGAAGGCGTTCATGTAAATCCTGCAAGGAAGAGATACAGAAAGATTAGCACGGCCGTTTAAATAAAATAAATACAACATACGATTTGGTATCAACTCTCGGTTGTCTGACAACTGTCCTTGACAACCACGATAGTCTTGCATAAAGAAAATAAACGCTGATCGTATTGAAAAAATTATATCCGGTGACAAGACACCTTTCCCACGACTGTAATTTCGCTGATCGCCGGACATTCCGACGGAACAAAAACAGCACTACGGTACACGTCCGCAGTGTCAAAACAACCCATCTCGCAAGGTGAACAGCAACCTCAGCGATTTGCAATTCGCCGTCGGCGCATCCGTTCATGATTAAAACTGTCAATTCAGCAATACGAATGTCTGAGTGAATTCGAGAAAAAAATTAATGAAACGTCTTAGCGACAGCTAAACGAGACAGTACAAATTCCTCTGGGTTAAATGCTTAAACATTACATCAAATTACTTGAGCATAAAGCAACAGTAAACTTAACATATAAAAATACAACGCATTGATTACTGAGATTAACATGAATGCAAGCATATTGCATATAGCGAAGGAAACGCTTCTAAAATTATGATTATATTCCTTAACATTATTGATAAACAATGGTAAAACAACGTTATAAGGTTTAAAAAAAACGGTAAAAGAGTAATACGTTACTCGTCGATTAGTGAGAACGTCATATAGTCCAATGAATTCGTCGTTTTAACTCAAAGATTTTACTTGTTTGAGTGGTAAAAGATGATTAAGGTTACTTCTAACGATTTTAGATCCAATTTTAATATCAGCGTAATTACGTTTAACCTTTTGGACGACCGCAGGCCCAATCCAAGTTAGTTCCAATATATGGGTCTTGTTATGATTCCTTAAAAGTACTCTATCACCAACTTGAATATCCTTATTGCGCCGCTTAAGGTTTCTATAGAGATTTCGCTTTGTTGTGTTGTTAATAATTAAATTTCGTATATTTTCCACTGTTCGAACGGCTTCTCTAGCTCTAATATTCACTAAATCTATTTCTTCCTCAAAACTGTAAATGACTGAATCGAAACTGTCAGACTGATAATATGCACACGTATCGCGGTTGAACATTATATAGCTTGGTGTTTCGCCAATATTAGAGTTTAAAGAATTATTCAAGGCTTTTTCTACTACTTCTAATAATTGGTCCCACTCTACATTAACAAGTGTATTAATATAAAGTTTCAACAGATTCGTAATTTTTTTATTGTTGCGCTCCACAATTGCATTAGAATGTGGGCTGTAAGCCAAAACTTCTCTTTTTGAAATGGCATGTAATTTTGCAAATTGTTTGAGAGCCACCGATTTAAACTCATAAGCATTATCTGAAATGAGCGTCTTAGGGTACCCGAGTAGCGAGAAACAGTTGCTTAAGCAAGAAATCACTGTTTCTGTATTTCGATTTGAAATTGCATATAAACGACAAAACCTTGAAAACAGGTCAATCACAACCAGAATATATTTATTCCCATTATCAGTTACTTTAAGTGGCCCAAGCAAATCAATTGATACAACTTCGAAAGGTTTTGTAGCTATTGGAGCTGTTAAAATTTTGATTGGAACTGAAGGTCTTGCTTTAATAATTTTACACACCTCGCAATGCTGAACAAATTTGCGCACAATTGTTTTCTCTAATTGATTCCAATATTTCAACTTAAATTTGAACAAAGTATGCTTGTGATCTACGTGATACAAACTATGTATCGCTAGGATAGCTTTACTCATTAATGAATTAGGAACAACTGCAGTCAAAATTGTACTCGGTCGATTATCAATTTCTCTACGTCTATAAAGAATATTATTTAACATCAGAAATTTATCTAAGTCAGGAATAGTCGAAACACTGTCATGCAACAAAGCATTCTTAATCTCTATACAGAAAGCGTCGTTGTTTTGTTCGTCGATAAATTCCTTAATCGTCCAAGATATCTCAGCTTCAGTTGGTACGTAACTAAGCAGCTTGGGACAAGCGTTTTTGTCTCGGTCAAGACTGTCTCTAACCGGCAGGTCATCTGCCTCGTCGTTCGTCATGCGTGCGTGCGTCTGTCGCTTTCGTGCACGTGTCTCTGCAATGCAAACTTCCGATTCAATCTCTGATTCCAAATCGTCACAAGAATTTAGTTCTTTAAGGGTTAGTTTCTCGTTATTAATAGGTAATCTGCTCAAATAGTCAGCCACAACATTTTCTTTCCCAGGAAGGTATTTAACAACCGGGTCATAGGAATTTACATTGATGCACCAGCGGGACATACTGGTATCGTCGGGTAATTTTTTATTAAACAGTGGTGCAAGAGGGCGGTGGTCGGTGTAGACGCGAACCGTATACCCTGTAATTAAGTATCTAAAATGTTTTAAGGCCGCGTGTATCGCGTAGAATTCTTTTTTCGTAGTCGCGTATCGACGCTGGCTGGAGTTTAAATTTTTACTATAGTAAGCTATGGGTCTTAGAATTTTGTCGCTTGAATCATCTGCTTGCATTAGAACAGCACCAATTCCTGAATTGGAAGCGTCTGTGAAAACATGGAAGTCTTTAGTATAATCGGGATGTCTCAGAACTGTGTCAGAAGTCAAGAGAGACTTCATAAACTCCAGTACACCATAAACTCCAGTAATATTGTACACCGAGAATGGTAATAAACACCCTAAAAACAGTTAGAATGATAATAACCAACGTAAAAGCAGTTATAACACACAAAACTAATTAATCACACACGTTGAAGAACCATAGCAAACAAATCAGTTCTTTATCACCAACTTCCAATGAAATAAGAACTAGCGTCCCTAAACCTGCAAATTTAAAATTTTTAGCAGCACAATTATACAGTTAAAATTGTCAACAATAACACTCAGTCCACACGTGACTGCTTCAACGCACGACACAGATTTCTACCAGGCGTCAAAAAAAAATTTTGCCGCTCCACAGCAAAAACGTGAATTTCTATCAATTAAAGCTTCAAATTTTGAAATCAAAGTGATTCAGACACCTCTACTGACACTCCTATTCAACTGGCAAATAAAATTTTACACTTACGATGCAACCTGAAGTGAAAAGCTGGTAACCAGCTACGTTCCAGATTCGTTGGACAACGTGTCTCTCTCACAACGCTCAGAATGTAACTGATTTTGAGTGCAACCTACTGCGACTCAGCGATTGCAGCGATACAGGAAGCGGGCGTGGTAAAAAAAAACCCACGGCAATAAGTGCAACAAAAAAGACTAGCTGCCCGGGACAGAGCGAGGTAGCACTAAACAAAGAGAAAAAAAAATTCCACAAAAGACTTAACTGTGTAAAAAATTGAAGGCAGCTGAACACGTCTCTTGCAGGCAATGATGGGACGCTGTGATGCTGTGCTTTGTAGACAATGCTGTCGGCTGGTACAGCAAGATGATACTGCGTTTATACTGTGCACCACGTTGAAGAAATTACACTTTTAAAATGAAAGTACGTGTCACTTCACTGCTACAGTCACTGCTACTGTTTTTGGTGCAATCGTAGTAATTTATCTCACACAAATTAAATTGTTCTTAGTACTTGTAGATTTGAATTCACTTCTTGTAGATGCAAAATTCACTCAATGGTTGACGCTGGGAACGCTGCAATTTTGACTTGAAAAACCAATTCGATAGTGTCGTTTTCACACTCGTAGACCAAAATTTTTGTACGCAGGGGTGAGTATAAATTAAGAAATACTGTAAATCTACAGTAAGCTTCCGTCAACAATTCTTTAGAGACGACGATTCCAAACACAATAACTGTTTGTTGAGGCTGCCAGAGCTGGTTATTTTCGCTGGAACACATTTGGATTTTATACTGTTCAAAGCTGTCTGCACCGAGCCTTTGATCTTCAGATCACACTTATGCGAATGTGAGTTCGAATCGCAACATCTGGCCACCACTTAATGTGCGGTCAGATGTTGCGATTCGAAATAAAACAATGGAACAATGAAACAATGGTGCTGGCAATTATTCGAGGAAAAGAACTTGCGATCTTCACAATAAATCACCTGATAATTCCCATACTTGCATGTGTTCATAAAATCAACCGCTGGCGGTAAAACAAACGTTACCACTTGAAATAAGGCACGCAAAATTCATACGAAAAACAATGCTCAGAGTCTTTGTAATAATGTAGTTTATGCGCTGTGTGATATCTCCGTTTAATTTTTACGCCCATTTTAGTCTCAAGCTAGAATGTGCCATTTTTGTATCATTTCTCAGCAAGCTACACGCCATATTGCCAATGAAAATGGCCCGTTACTGTTCGCTGAAGGCTTTCGCCTTTGATAAAAAGGTAACTGCATCGGAAATATAAGGCTATTCCTTACTTCTAATGAGATGAACATTACCCGGGACACTTTTCATCGTTTAGTAAACTTTATGGAACATTGAGACTCGTGCGCAGCGTCTCGCAACAAATTGCACGACCCGTATATCTACTTACTCTTGAGACAATTGTTCGCGACGCCCGGTCCAATAACTTCTCGCTACTACGTCAAACCGAGGTTCGTATTCTTTTAAAGCAAATTGGATTGCCCAGTGTATCCACTTACTGCCGCGGCCATTGTTGGCGATGTTTGCAACAAGCGGAGCAGGTTAATAATTTTATGCTTAAACTATGAGGCAGTGTCATTCAAAACTATGAGGCAGGTCATTGAAAGAATGAATGTTATTATTGAAGGCACAAAGAAAAAAATATTTCTTGTAAATGATCGAAGAATGCGTCGTAAAACGTGTGAGGAGATATTATGAGCGCACGTCCGACGTTCATTTACTTACTCGGTACATTGCTTGTGGAAATTATGATGAAAAGATGAATGAGACAATCGGGCCTAAGAAAAGTTTTACGATGAGTCTAAAATCAATTCGTTAGATAAAATTAGCGGAATAGAAATGTATATATCTGCCTTTTTGTCTGATTTATGTTCAAATGCAGCACAAATTTGTCTTAAAATATCGGGAAAGCAGACTTTGACATCAATTTAGGATTTGTAGATGCAAAAGAAATCGAGCTAATTAGGTTTGCATTCACCAAAATGACCTTTCAACATCATGTCTAAAATATTCAACAAGAAATCAAGTTGTAATTGTATTACGGAATGCAGCAAATTTTAGTGATCAACAATCGATCAATAATTACATTTTACAAGGCCTGCCATCAAGACCTTCAGAATTGCCAATGTCAATTTTCGTGAATGTAAGAGTTCATAACGCAAAGCTTTGTTTTGAAAAGTTCAAATTCCAGTTTGCTCGTGTACTTGCGGTGAGATGACTAAGAAACGTTAAGCTGCAGAAAATTAAAAGCATAATTCAATTTAGGAGATCCAGTTCAGAGACTTGAAGCGAGCAAATCCATGGTGCCCTGACGTACATAGACACACACTGGCTGCGAAATAGGATAAGTCATGAGCAGGGCTATTGAGGAGCTTGAACTGAAAAAGTAAATTCTTGAGCTTCTGAAATAAACTTTCCATCAAAGTTAAAATTGCATCCCCTGGTGTCTCCGGAGAATGATGGATGGACTGCTGAGCGAGGTAGGAACGAGGTGCGAGTAGCGTTTTAAACGGAGTGTCGACTAATCGAAAAAGTTCTGAACACAGGAAGCGGTGCAAATCAATTCGGAAGCTGTGCAATAATGTTGAGAAGGAAACGAAGTGGTTTTGGCAGCGATGACTGTATTTCAAGGTTCCTTCGAGCAACCGATGAACAAATAAGCAGAACTTGCAGTCGCCCCACGTGCCATAATAAGAAAGCTACACTGATTGCATTGAGAAACTGACCATTGAAATAAAAGGGAGTACGTCCGACGCTGAGCTTTCTCTAATTCTGGTCTGACAAGAGGTTTGGCTGCGATAATGTAGAGGCGGTAAATTTTCACGATGCGCCTCCCGCAGGAACGTGGTCTTGTACTAACTTACATTGCTGTTAATACTAAAGCGTGCCAATAGTAATTGAAAAAAAGGAGTTCTATTCCTCTGAAACAATGGTGCTGGCAATTATTCGAGGAAAAGAACTTGCGATCTTAAAACTACACTACGATTTTACCATAACGGGGGCGAGTGTAGCGCATGATGCAGGTATAACACGTAGGTAAGTGATTAAGAGCTCATGTCTCGAAACACCTTTCAATTAATGGGAAATTACGTAGGAAGAGGTGGAACACTTTGGAGCATTGGAAGCATGATGATCGTGTTAAATTCTGCATTAAAAGCAGCTGAAAAATTAAAGCTTTCGTTTTCTGTTGATTCATTTGAGTAATTTAATAATTTATTTCAGAGCATTACTACTATTACTACTATTCCCTTGACTCTTAATTTACTCGGCTTGACTTCATCACTCAAATTTTTAATCTGTCTGTAACTAATAAGGCACTTCTCCGATCCACTGTCAATTAAAGCATTTAGATACTGATCGTTATTTCGAATAATTATAGTCGGCTTGTTGCACTCCTTAAATGACACTAATCCAGAATTCTTATCAACATTCTTTACAACGGACACAGAAAAATATGATTCCACCGTTTTGCCTTGACAATGGTCATTTTCAAGCTCTTCTTCTTGTAATAAACTATATCTATTTTTACAGTTAAACACAGGGTCAACATACGATTTGGTTATTTCGGTGGTATCTGGGCTTGCCACGGTCTCCAGTTTAACGAGTTTGGTACCGCTAATTAACTCGGGCTCAATCTGTTTCAAATCCCCCTTACTACCTTCACCTAGTTTAAAAAATCGCTTGACTTGCTCTCCGCCCAATGAACTTCATTTTGGCCACGGTTCGTACTACCTCTGCCGCGTAAATACGCCCTATAGTTACGGATCTCCGAACCGCTCGCTCTACAGTTCTTTACTACGTGAGTTCCGCCGCAGGCAAAACATCCTCTCTGACCTCCTTGAACTTGACCTCTTTGAGGTCGGCACTCAAAGTGCCCTACCATCGAACAGGAGTTACAGTACGGGAACCCGGGCTTTTTCGTGCCCGAATTTCCTCCGGAATTTCCTACAACCCCAGAACTACCGCTATCTGATTTAACCCAGTTACATTCTAAGGAACCATGTCCTCTATCTCCTACATAACTGTTAAACTCTCTGCCTCTACTTCGTCCTCTATTTAGCCAAGGTCTAGGAACAATCCTCCTCATTCCTGATCGAAAATTCCTACGATAATTTCCGACACCTCCGTAGTACACTTCGTGCTCCTGGAATTGATCTTGCTCTTCCAAAACTTCCTCGACTTCACTAGTCACTTCACCTACATAACTCTCACTGTCCTGTCTGACCTGATACTTTTGTGCGAGAATTTTCTTAGACTCGCTTTGACTTCGCACTGCGGAAATTAACTTAGCTAACAATTCCTCTGCCGTTGAAAATTGTGTTTCAAAAATCTTTCTAGCGAACGACTCATCAAAGAGTGGACCCAAAATTGATAAAGCCAAACTGTACGACATGCTGTCGCCTACAAATTTTTTTAACTCAGCCTGAGTCGTGCAGTTTTGGAAATAACTGTGGCGCTGCCACCCTAACGAGTTTGAATTAAGAATACTCTCGGTTAGCTTCCTTATTTTCGAAAACGCGTTCACGATCTGAGCAGCAAGTGCATTATTTTTAACTAATTTTAACTCGTTTAGATCGCAAGCCAATGCATGGATACTCTTCTCTCCCCTCGAAACGTAAATGTCCTCAAGTATCTGAACGACCTGATCGAAAGAATAATTTAAGTCGGCGTTAACTAGCTTAGTTACTACACTATTGAAGTCGCCGACGTTCTTGTTTGCAGATCGTACTAAAAATTCCTTTCTACGCTCATCACTAGTGGCATCTGGCAACAAACTCAAATAAGCCTTAAGATTTTGGATATGTGTCGAGAATGTTTTGTTCTCTAGGAACTCTCCATCATGAAGTCTACGTCTTCCACGGAACGTAGGAAGCTCCGCATTAGTCATTATTGTTCCGACAGAAGGTACATTTAGGTTTGCAGCAATATCACGTGCAAGTTGTGTCGCGTTAACGTCACTAGGTCCAGCACTAGCACTTGGTCCAGCTGTCGCTGCCGTAGGAGTCGTCATTTTGCTAATTACTGGCTCCGTAGTCACCCTTGGAGTACTGACTCGTCCGTATTTAGTTACAGTAGGTTTAGTCTATAGGGCGTATTTACGCGGCAGAGGTAGTACGAACCGTGGCCAAAATGAAGTTCATTGGGCGGAGAGCAAGTCAAGCGATTTTTTAAACTAGGTGAAGGTAGTAAGGGGGATTTGAAACAGATTGAGCCCGAGTTAATTAGCGGTACCAAACTCGTTAAACTGGAGACCGTGGCAAGCCCAGATACCACCGAAATAACCAAATCGTATGTTGACCCTGTGTTTAACTGTAAAAATAGATATAGTTTATTACAAGAAGAAGAGCTTGAAAATGACCATTGTCAAGGCAAAACGGTGGAATCATATTTTTCTGTGTCCGTTGTAAAGAATGTTGATAAGAATTCTGGATTAGTGTCATTTAAGGAGTGCAACAAGCCGACTATAATTATTCGAAATAACGATCAGTATCTAAATGCTTTAATTGACAGTGGATCGGAGAAGTGCCTTATTAGTTACAGACAGATTAAAAATTTGAGTGATGAAGTCAAGCCGAGTAAATTAAGAGTCAAGGGAATAGTAGTAATAGTAGTAATGCTCTGAAATAAATTATTAAATTACTCAAATGAATCAACAGAAAACGAAAGCTTTAATTTTTCAGCTGCTTTTAATGCAGAATTTAACACGATCATCATGCTTCCAATGCTCCAAAGTGTTCCACCTCTTCCTACGTAATTTCCCATTAATTGAAAGGTGTTTCGAGACATGAGCTCTTAATCACTTACCTACGTGTTATACCTGCATCATGCGCTACACTCGCCCCCGTTATGGTAAAATCGTAGTGTAGTTTTAAGATCGCAAGTTCTTTTCCTCGAATAATTGCCAGCACCATTGTTTCATTGTTCCATTGTTTTATTTCGAATCGCAACATCTGACCGCACATTAAGTGGTGGCCAGATGTTGCGATTCGAACTCACATTCGCATAAGTGTGATCTGAAGATCAAAGGCTCGGTGCAGACAGCTTTGAACAGTATAAAATCCAAATGTGTTCCAGCGAAAATAACCAGCTCTGGCAGCCTCAACAAACAGTTATTGTGTTTGGAATCGTCGTCTCTAAAGAATTGTTGACGGAAGCTTACTGTAGATTTACAGTATTTCTTAATTTATACTCACCCCTGCGTACAAAAATTTTGGTCTACGAGTGTGAAAACGACACTATCGAATTGGTTTTTCAAATCAAAATTGCAGCGTTCCCAGCGTCAACCATTGAGTGAATTTTGCATCTACAAGAAGTGAATTCATATCTACAAGTACTAAGAACAATTTAATTTGTGTGAGATAAATTACTACGATTGCACCAAAAACAGTAGCAGTGACTGTAGCAGTGAAGTGACACGTACTTTCATTTTAAAAGTGTAATTTCTTCAACGTGGTGCACAGTATAAACGCAGTATCATCTTGCTGTACCAGCCGACAGCATTGTCTACAAAGCACAGCATCACAGCGTCCCATCATTGCCTGCAAGAGACGTGTTCAGCTGCCTTCAATTTTTTACACAGTTAAGTCTTTTGTGGAATTTTTTTTTCTCTTTGTTTAGTGCTACCTCGCTCTGTCCCGGGCAGCTAGTCTTTTTTGTTGCACTTATTGCCGTGGGGTTTTTTTTACCACGCCCGCTTCCTGTATCGCTGCAATCGCTGAGTCGCAGTAGGTTGCACTCAAAATCAGTTACATTCTGAGCGTTGTGAGAGAGACACGTTGTCCAACGAATCTGGAACGTAGCTGGTTACCAGCTTTTCACTTCAGGTTGCATCGTAAGTGTAAAATTTTATTTGCCAGTTGAATAGGAGTGTCAGTAGAGGTGTCTGAATCACTTTGATTTCAAAATTTGAAGCTTTAATTGATAGAAATTCACGTTTTTGCTGTGGAGCGGCAAAATTTTTTTTTGACGCCTGGTAGAAATCTGTGTCGTGCGTTGAAGCAGTCACGTGTGGACTGAGTGTTATTGTTGACAATTTTAACTGTATAATTGTGCTGCTAAAAATTTTAAATTTGCAGGTTTAGGGACGCTAGTTCTTATTTCATTGGAAGTTGGTGATAAAGAACTGATTTGTTTGCTATGGTTCTTCAACGTGTGTGATTAATTAGTTTTGTGTGTTATAACTGCTTTTACGTTGGTTATTATCATTCTAACTGTTTTTAGGGTGTTTATTACCATTCTCGGTGTACAATATTAATTTTTAAATGAATTTTAAGTGAATTTTGGTAGTGAATTGTTAATTTTTAGTAGAATAGGATATTTTTCGAAGAAAAACGACACATGTCGGATTTCTCTGATTCTTTGGACAGTGAGGACGAAGTAGTTAGAACTAAACCTACTGTAACTAAATACGGACGAGTCAGTACTCCAAGGGTGACCACGGAGCCAGTAATTAGCAAAATGACGACTCCTACGGCAGCGACAGCTGGACCAAGTGCTAGTGCTGGACCTAGTGACGTTAACGCGACACAACTTGCACGTGATATTGCTGCAAACCTAAATGTACCTTCTGTCGGAACAATAATGACTAATGCGGAGCTTCCTACGTTCCGTGGAAGACGTAGACTTCATGATGGAGAGTTCCTAGAGAACAAAACATTCTCGACACATATCCAAAATCTTAAGGCTTATTTGAGTTTGTTGCCAGATGCCACTAGTGATGAGCGTAGAAAGGAATTTTTAGTACGATCTGCAAACAAGAACGTCGGCGACTTCAATAGTGTAGTAACTAAGCTAGTTAACGCCGACTTAAATTATTCTTTCGATCAGGTCGTTCAGATACTTGAGGACATTTACGTTTCGAGGGGAGAGAAGAGTATCCATGCATTGGCTTGCGATCTAAACGAGTTAAAATTAGTTAAAAATAATGCACTTGCTGCTCAGATCGTGAACGCGTTTTCGAAAATAAGGAAGCTAACCGAGAGTATTCTTAATTCAAACTCGTTAGGGTGGCAGCGCCACAGTTATTTCCAAAACTGCACGACTCAGGCTGAGTTAAAAAAATTTGTAGGCGACAGCATGTCGTACAGTTTGGCTTTATCAATTTTGGGTCCACTCTTTGATGAGTCGTTCGCTAGAAAGATTTTTGAAACACAATTTTCAACGGCAGAGGAATTGTTAGCTAAGTTAATTTCCGCAGTGCGAAGTCAAAGCGAGTCTAAGAAAATTCTCGCACAAAAGTATCAGGTCAGACAGGACAGTGAGAGTTATGTAGGTGAAGTGACTAGTGAAGTCGAGGAAGTTTTGGAAGAGCAAGATCAATTCCAGGAGCACGAAGTGTACTACGGAGGTGTCGGAAATTATCGTAGGAATTTTCGATCAGGAATGAGGAGGATTGTTCCTAGACCTTGGCTAAATAGAGGACGAAGTAGAGGCAGAGAGTTTAACAGTTATGTAGGAGATAGAGGACATGGTTCCTTAGAATGTAACTGGGTTAAATCAGATAGCGGTAGTTCTGGGGTTGTAGGAAATTCCGGAGGAAATTCGGGCACGAAAAAGCCCGGGTTCCCGTACTGTAACTCCTGTTCGATGGTAGGGCACTTTGAGTGCCGACCTCAAAGAGGTCAAGTTCAAGGAGGTCAGAGAGGATGTTTTGCCTGCGGCGGAACTCACGTAGTAAAGAACTGTAGAGCGAGCGGTTCGGAGATCCGTAACTATAGGGCGTATTTACGCGGCAGAGGTAGTACGAACCGTGGCCAAAATGAAGTTCATTGGGCGGAGAGCAAGTCAAGCGATTTTTTAAACTAGGTGAAGGTAGTAAGGGGGATTTGAAACAGATTGAGCCCGAGTTAATTAGCGGTACCAAACTCGTTAAACTGGAGACCGTGGCAAGCCCAGATACCACCGAAATAACCAAATCGTATGTTGACCTTGTGTTTAACTGTAAAAATAGATATAGTTTATTACAAGAAGAAGAGCTTGAAAATGACCATTGTCAAGGCAAAACGGTGGAATCATATTTTTCTGTGTCCGTTGTAAAGAATGTTGATAAGAATTCTGGATTAGTGTCATTTAAGGAGTGCAACAAGCCGACTATAATTATTCGAAATAACGATCAGTATCTAAATGCTTTAATTGACAGTGGATCGGAGAAGTGCCTTATTAGTTACAGACAGATTAAAAATTTGAGTGATGAAGTCAAGCCGAGTAAATTAAGAGTCAAGGGAATAGTAGTAATAGTAGTAATGCTCTGAAATAAATTATTAAATTACTCAAATGAATCAACAGAAAACGAAAGCTTTAATTTTTCAGCTGCTTTTAATGCAGAATTTAACACGATCATCATGCTTCCAATGCTCCAAAGTGTTCCACCTCTTCCTACGTAATTTCCCATTAATTGAAAGGTGTTTCGAGACATGAGCTCTTAATCACTTACCTACGTGTTATACCTGCATCATGCGCTACACTCGCCCCCGTTATGGTAAAATCGTAGTGTAGTTTTAAGATCGCAAGTTCTTTTCCTCGAATAATTGCCAGCACCATTGTTTCAGAGGAATAGAACTCCTTTTTTTCAATTACTATTGGCACGCTTTAGTATTAACAGCAATGTAAGTTAGTACAAGACCACGTTCCTGCGGGAGGCGCATCGTGAAAATTTACCGCCTCTACATTATCGCAGCCAAACCTCTTGTCAGACCAGAATTAGAGAAAGCTCAGCGTCGGACGTACTCCCTTTTATTTCAATGGTCAGTTTCTCAATGCAATCAGTGTAGCTTTCTTATTATGGCACGTGGGGCGACTGCAAGTTCTGCTTATTTGTTCATCGGTTGCTCGAAGGAACCTTGAAATACAGTCATCGCTGCCAAAACCACTTCGTTTCCTTCTCAACATTATTGCACAGCTTCCGAATTGATTTGCACCGCTTCCTGTGTTCAGAACTTTTTCGATTAGTCGACACTCCGTTTAAAACGCTACTCGCACCTCGTTCCTACCTCGCTCAGCAGTCCATCCATCATTCTCCGGAGACACCAGGGGATGCAATTTTAACTTTGATGGAAAGTTTATTTCAGAAGCTCAAGAATTTACTTTTTCAGTTCAAGCTCCTCAATAGCCCTGCTCATGACTTATCCTATTTCGCAGCCAGTGTGTGTCTATGTACGTCAGGGCACCATGGATTTGCTCGCTTCAAGTCTCTGAACTGGATCTCCTAAATTGAATTATGCTTTTAATTTTCTGCAGCTTAACGTTTCTTAGTCATCTCACCGCAAGTACACGAGCAAACTGGAATTTGAACTTTTCAAAACAAAGCTTTGCGTTATGAACTCTTACATTCACGAAAATTGACATTGGCAATTCTGAAGGTCTTGATGGCAGGCCTTGTAAAATGTAATTATTGATCGATTGTTGATCACTAAAATTTGCTGCATTCCGTAATACAATTACAACTTGATTTCTTGTTGAATATTTTAGACATGATGTTGAAAGGTCATTTTGGTGAATGCAAACCTAATTAGCTCGATTTCTTTTGCATCTACAAATCCTAAATTGATGTCAAAGTCTGCTTTCCCGATATTTTAAGACAAATTTGTGCTGCATTTGAACATAAATCAGACAAAAAGGCAGATATATACATTTCTATTCCGCTAATTTTATCTAACGAATTGATTTTAGACTCATCGTAAAACTTTTCTTAGGCCCGATTGTCTCATTCATCTTTTCATCATAATTTCCACAAGCAATGTACCGAGTAAGTAAATGAACGTCGGACGTGCGCTCATAATATCTCCTCACACGTTTTACGACGCATTCTTCGATCATTTACAAGAAATATTTTTTTCTTTGTGCCTTCAATAATAACATTCATTCTTTCAATGACCTGCCTCATAGTTTTGAATGACACTGCCTCATAGTTTAAGCATAAAATTATTAACCTGCTCCGCTTGTTGCAAACATCGCCAACAATGGCCGCGGCAGTAAGTGGATACACTGGGCAATCCAATTTGCTTTAAAAGAATACGAACCTCGGTTTGACGTAGTAGCGAGAAGTTATTGGACCGGGCGTCGCGAACAATTGTCTCAAGAGTAAGTAGATATACGGGTCGTGCAATTTGTTGCGAGACGCTGCGCACGAGTCTCAATGTTCCATAAAGTTTACTAAACGATGAAAAGTGTCCCGGGTAATGTTCATCTCATTAGAAGTAAGGAATAGCCTTATATTTCCGATGCAGTTACCTTTTTATCAAAGGCGAAAGCCTTCAGCGAACAGTAACGGGCCATTTTCATTGGCAATATGGCGTGTAGCTTGCTGAGAAATGATACAAAAATGGCACATTCTAGCTTGAGACTAAAATGGGCGTAAAAATTAAACGGAGATATCACACAGCGCATAAACTACATTATTACAAAGACTCTGAGCATTGTTTTTCGTATGAATTTTGCGTGCCTTATTTCAAGTGGTAACGTTTGTTTTACCGCCAGCGGTTGATTTTATGAACACATGCAAGTATGGGAATTATCAGGTGATTTATTGTGAAGATAAGATATAACGGATTTGCACTCATTTTCAAATTTAAACATCGTCACCTTTTATTTGTGTTGGTGAGGGAAAGTGATATTGTAAAATCCTATTTCTTGACAGTTCAACCCATAAAAAACTTTCGGCGGCTGTTCTAATGGTTGCTGGGGACAGTTGGTGTGCCGAGCTTTGTGTTCTTAATCTTTGTTTTCTGATTGTTTCTTCGCGGAGCAGGTTATGGAACTAGTTTGTTCAGTTTGGAATTCATCGATTATCATTTTGCGTTACCAAAGAGAGTTCTATCTCGACTTCTCCTGGCCCTAATATTGACACTGCATCAGTGTGATCTCTAATGCTCAGCATTTTACAACCCCATGTCACTCTACATTGTGATGCTATTTTCCAATGTGGAAGTGATCTATTTTAGTTTCAAACTTTTTTATTACAGTACATGTGTTATTAATAACATTAGTCATCGTCAATATCAAGTACATCTGATATAGTGTAGGAAGAAATCAGGTACAACTTACGAATTTTTTGACTGTTGAACTACATTTTTACAATCGATGATTGATAGAGGGAGAGACTAAAAAGATTTGAAAGAAGAATAAAAGGTCAGACCAGAACAGTGATCTTACTATATATAGTTATGCATTTTTCTCAACGAGCACAAAAACTACCACTCAAGATTTTTGAATTTCTAAGTTCGAATGAATCTCCTATAAACGCTGTAGGCAGTATATTTAAAAATTGAAAACACTACGGTAATCGATAATCTTTCATTTTCATCCCGCAAATTAGAAGAACAAGCTAAAAAGCGCATTCTTCATTCTTCTGCATTCTTCAAAATGAGCAGGTGTGTTTATTTGAAATAATTTAAATGGGGAGAAAAGGGCCTCTGATCTGAGAGCTGTTGTGGAACGATACGCGTTTCATGAAATAAACTTGTTTATCAATCCACTCATATTCCCTGTAAGGTAAAATTAGCAGTATTCATCCCACGCATTTGCCTAAAAGCACCTAACGTCACACACTGATAGCTCGTGCACATTATAAGGATGGACCAAAAAAGCGCATTTTACTCTATGTTGATAATCTGGGCATAGTATTTCTCCGTCTATAATATGGGGTCAGAGCCCTCAAATGCAGCAAGCTGAGCGTTCATTCTTTGTTTGGAAAAATGACGCACGAGCACCGGGAGCTGATGCAACGCCAGGGCTTTATGCGACGCCGGCTGACGGCGCAGGTTTGCGCATCATTATTCACAGGCAATCTCATCAGACGGGCATGACGCTTGTGACTGCACAGGGCTCATTTTTGCTTAACTTGAAGCGTGAGCTTCCATTTTAAAGGTATAATAAATGTAACTCAAAGTGTGGGGCTAACAAATTCATGGTCAGGGTAATTTTAAATAAAAAAGCTTCCATTTTAAAGGTTTAATAAATGTAATTCAAAGTGTGGGGCTAACAAATTCATGGTCAGGGTAATTTTAAATAAAAGAGCTTCCATTTTAAAGGTGTAACAAATTTAACTCAAAGTGAGGGGCTAACAAATTCATGGTCAGGGTAATTTTGAAGAAAAAGAGTTTTCATTTCAAACGTGTAATGGATAAGTGTAGGGCGAGCAAATTCAGGTTCAGGTTAAGTTGATACAAAAAACATACCCATATGAGGATGTAAGGGGAAATAGAGTTCAATGAATGTGATTGTAGCATTGTTTGCTTCCAAGGTGAGGAACAGCCTAATTTTAAACTCCCTCACAAAATGTTACCGAAATGATTCGTGTTAACGATTACTAATACCAAAGATATTTCAGAGACAATATTTTCCTCACTTTATCCAGGTTTTCTTACATGAAATAACCGTCACAAATGTTGACGTCAGCACTCATGTAAACATATTAAAAAAATTGTTTTTTCTTTTTACAGTTTTGTACATATTTCTAACACTGACTACGTGTAAAAAGATAAGTGAAATCTTGAAGTCTGCGAGAAACTCATGTGAATTTTTGCATACCATCAAAGCTAAAAAATATTCCTTCATTTAACCCCTTGAGTGAACTGTAGGAGCTAGAATACATTTTCAACTACAGTAAAAGTTTTGGCAAGAGAAGTGGAGTAATATACCAGTGAAATTTTAAATATTTACCTACCACATGATGTCCCACGTAGTGAGAAAATGCACCATGCATATCTGTTGGTGAAAAAAAATTATTTGAATTTCAACGTACTTGAAATTTTTAAAATAAAATTACATTTCGAACTCAAAGTTGGCGAGAATATTTTAATCTTCTACAACACGTATAATAGGATTTTTAACACACCTGTAATTCTTACAGTAAAATTACATTTCAAGTTCAAGACTGACGCGAAGATTCTCATTGTTTTAACACGTATAAATCATCATCAAGGTAAATAGTGGTTAAGTGAAGTTGCAATGATTTGGTTCGATTTTCTAATTCTTAAAAATAGTCCTCTTTATGTACGAGAAATGTAATATCGGAAGTGTAATAAACCATGTAATTAATGACCGCATTGTTCGATTGTTGGGGAATGATTCAATATTTAGCATTCAGACACCTACTTTATAACATGGTTATAGAATGAAACCTGCTGGAGATTTAGTTTGAAGAGACGAATATTTTTACGAGGTAAGAGCTCGAGAACACCTCCAAATACACTTGAGCTTTGGATGTTAAGTAGGTTTCCTCACCATTTTTACGATTTTATAAGACTTGGCTTTGTACCGTATTCGAGGTATAAAATAATTAGATACACTACTTTCTGTTTTCCGTAAGATTCAACAAGAAAACGAATTTAAAACGCAACAGTAGCCTAAGAAATTCTGCGAGAGCAAGAAGTTTTGTTTTTCGTTTGAGAACCATCGATTTCGAAGTTGCGGATTGAAGGTTGTTTTCTTTGTTAGATTGAGCGAACAAAGAAGTTTAATCGGGTGCCCTCCCGAGTGTTTCCTTTGCAGCTCAGCGTGTCAATAAAACAGTTTTCCACTCAATTCCTCTTCTCGGACAAGAAAGAACAATCAGTGTCATGCCACAGAAGGGGAGAACCGTTCTTGTCAGCCAGCTGGCGGTCCTTATTAGTTTTATATTTCGCTCCAAAATTAGAGACCGAACTTTGTTGTAAGGAAACGCTGGTCAAGACCATTTTGGGCTGGAAGTTAGCAGTGTATTTTCCAGGGCCAAATTTGACCAAAAGAGACGTAGGTGTAGATTGTTCGCGGACAGACAGTGATCTGCTTGACCTTTAACAATACATCCATGGTTTGAACCATTTAAATTTACTCGCATACCCCTCTCCCCTTCGCGATGATTAAATCAAGGAAAGTTTTGGTGTTAAATATGTAGAAAATGAACTCGCTGTCAACAATGACAAAAACAGTGACAAACTTCCACGGGCAACTTTTAAGAAGAAGTTACTCGTGGTTGTTTGAGCTTTCTAGGAGAATACAAAATAGAAACACTCGGAATAAAAAAAAATTCGTCTGCATGTTTCATACTCCCCTTGCTAAGATGATAACCTTTAGCAGGTGATATACGTGACCCATGCAAATCGCTGTTTTGGACAACGTGCTTTACAGTTTGCTCACGATCTAAGTGCATTTCCTTCTTTTCAAGTATTTCTTGTAACTCCATGTTGGATAAAACCCATGGTCCAGAGCACGGGATGAGTAACTTCCCCGTTGTTCCACAAAAATATGTAGTTGGCTATCACGGTAGCAGCTACAATAACTATTATTATCGCTGCACTCACACATGGAAAATGACATTTGGTCAAAAAAAATTTAGGCAATGAATTTAAATTGGTGTTATTTCGAATTACAAAAAAAGGTGATGATGTATTCATTTGCTTTGAACATGCTTCCTATTAGACACGCTGCGTTAGCTAATTTAGGTAAAATTACTGAGATGGGGGTAGTTCAGTTACAATAAATTGTAAAAAAATAATGGTTTTAGTTCAGGTATACAGACACTATTGCACAAGACGGGCTGTATACTGAGTGGAAAATACTGAACGTTACCTGAGAAAAAACGTGAAGAAATGCTCTGAATAGTAACTGCAATTATCAAATAGAAAAGGCCTTGGTGCTCTGCTTGAAAAGGTTAGAAAATAATATTGAGAGTTAGTATTTAGTTAGAAGTTATAAATTAAATTAGAATGTTAATAGTTAGTTAATAATATTGAAAGTAAGTATCCCGAGCAGTAACTTTAGCAATGAGACATTTGTATTACTCGGAAATTAATTTAATTTTAATTTTAAGCAATGCTGTTAGCACTCATGCAATATCTTTTTTACGCCACCCAATAACTTTACCAGCATTTATCGGTAAATAGCTTCGAATGATTGTATCAAACTGGAGTCAAACTCAAAAAGCACTAACACAACTAGATTTAACCTCATTATTTCGCATTCAAACTCGCAATTTAGCAATTTCTGTTTAGTGTTCATAAAAAATAAATGTTTTTAATTTTCCACCATTCTGCTTCCATTATTACAGCGATGAAACTGCGCCAGCAATGTAATTCAGTACCTGCTGGTCAACCTATTTTCCAGCTATCTCCCCCTCTGATTAGTTCAAATCCGAGACCAAGTTTCTTGGATCTAGAAATAAGTCAGGAGGCTTTGTCAGTGACTCTTCCGTCAGGCTGCTACGTTTCAAAATAACCAAGTTTTAATTGTGTCTAGATCTAAAGTTGCTTAGTATTTTGATGCGCACAAACTTGTAGAATAAGAAGAGGGTCTAGAACTCTAATGAAGACGAGAGCTGAAAGCTGCCGAGAGCTGCGACAAGTGGCTTAGTTTGAAGCAGGCAGGCGCACATGACGTGACTAGATCCTCGAAGGAGACATTTCGTGTTTGGTCGTGAAGTCAACAGTGAGAAGAAGAGGAACGATAATTTGCTGTTTTCTTCATGAGAAGGCTGCGGGGCGCAGAGTCTTTTGTAAAAAGATCGTTGTTCAAGGTATACGCTATCTCCAAAACCATCTGAGAACAATATGACAATCGAAGAACATTGGGGATGGTTTTGAGAAAATCAAATACTTTCACAGGAAAGTCTAACAAAACGAACATGACAGCGGCGGAACATATAAAATGCTGCGTTCATAATGTAATGCGTCATAATATAATTGATACAAACCATCAGCCAATATTTTGGAAAATTTTTGAGGTCATTTTGAAATGCCTTCGAGACTGCATAAGAGGCGAGAGAAATGCTCTGTCAGATAAATGATACATTTCTTCATAGAGTAGAGAGCGTAATTTTGAAGCAGAAATACAAGAATTAATTCGGAAAGACTGTTATAAAATAGCTTCATGACTAAGTCTTGATAAAATGAGGCAGAATGAGGTATTGAATATTATATTGGGGTTTGAAGTTAGTGTAATTTTGTATAGTAAAATGCGTCTGAGAAATTAATTCATCTTCAATAATTTAAATGAACTCTAAACAAACACTGATTGTTCTTAACCTGAGTTCATGAAGGCAAGCCTGTTATCATTAATTGGCCTGTTCAGAACATCATTGGTAGCACAGTTCGGTAATAAAGGAATTATTCCACTTTTATCGACACATGCGTGCCTACAGGCGATACAAAATTAACCCGTTTTTCAAGGCGTGCACTTCGTAAGTGATCTTTCAAAGTGCACTACTCGCATGCCAATCGTGTATTTTACTAAAAACCGTCTGAATAATTTATCCTGTGGAACATTCTGAGCTCACGAGGGACTTTGTTGTGAGGCACCTCATTTTCTTGCTGACTTTTATTATTGCGAGGAGAGAACCAGGATAACTTTCGAGCTTATAATGTTGGTTAGTTTTGCTCGGTTAAACTGGCTTGTTTAGACTAGTTTAGTTTAATGTTGATCAGCCTCGAAAGTAATGGTCTGTTTGGATGTGCTTAGCCAAATGCTTGTCAGTCCATGACGTTGAAGTTTGCTAAGTCGTTCTTAATAAAATGTTGGCGAGTCTCGGAGGTAGTAATTTGTTTAATTAGACCGAGTTAAGGGTTTGTCAGTCTCAGAGGAAGTGGTTTGTATAGGTGCCCGTAGCCAAATGCTGGAAAGGTTTAAAATCAGTAACTTACTTAGGCGTTCTTACAAAATCATGGTGCAGGATGGGTGGTTGCGGTTTCGTAAGGTGCTTTTAGCCAATATAATTGTCTTATGGCGAGAGACCCGTTGTAAAGCTTCCGTAATGCAGTTCAATAAACGAGTGAAATCCAGGACATGCGTTATCACCAGCCGGCTTTTCACATTCTTTGAGAAGAGCTTTTTTCCTACCCTCAGTTTCTGTGCTCTTTGAGCAAATTTTAACTATTTCTAGTAACTTTTTTTTGCCTCATACGTAAAATTTTTTTTTTTTACTATTCATTATTGAGTTTTTTCAGTTTTTCCTGTCATTAATGCCATTTTTTGAATCCCCCATAAATTGGCACACTGGGATAAATCTACTTCAACTTCTTTTAAATACGTAACTTTCTTCATTGTATGTCAAAATTAGGCTAATTAAAGCTTTTAAATTAGGATTTGAGCATTGAAAAATGAATTTTTGTTTCTCTGTATGCGATTTCAGCTATCACATACTGATCTCTTGCATAAATCCCTGACACCGATCCCTAGCATTAACCAACATCTGATTTTTCCTCCCTATTAACCGGCATTAAAAGATTGATGTTCTTTATTGCTGATTCCAATGATGAATATTCGAAGGATATTTTGTTTCATAAATAATGACCAACCCATTTTAGCGTCCTCAGACAGGAATCAAGTTCATCAATATAGCGAAAAATTCAGTTCTTAATGAGCAATGATGGAATAATAAACTCTGCAACAGGCTGTGTTGGGAGCTCATTAAACGATCACCGGCCTCCTGGACACAACTCTGCAGATTTGCCTTGGCGAAGAGTTGAATAGTATTAATTAATTTTTTTTGGAGTGAAAATTAAAATGATGATTGGTGAGCTTATCCATGTTGTTTATATATGAAACGTTTTGAACAAAGATTTCAACAGTTATCTATGTTCACGGTAATATTTCTGGCTCGCTTTTGAGTTTTTCTATATTTAGAAGTTTGCAATCTGTTAAGTTTATTATGTTTAGTTTTACTCCTGTTCTTCTCTACTTCTTACGTCCGAGGTTTTTGAGACCAATTAATAGTAAACATTTCCATTGGTTGAACAAAGAATGTAAAGTATCGAAAATATCATATCTTCAGTCTGACATACCAGGAATAAATTTTTATATCATTTTATTGTGTGCTGGACATTGCATACATTGTGTACTAGGAATTTTCCGTTGAGTCTCATGTTTCCCAAAGTTATTGATTTAAACTTCAGATTTACACATTTTTTGGTAGAAGTAAACTAACAGTAAGAGATCTTTACTTTTCAGATTAGAAAACGGCGAATTGTTAATGGAGTATTCGAGAATACTGTAATTTCATCTTTTTTTGCTATACTTAAAAAATATATTTTCATCCTACTAGTAAATGAGTGAAGAGTGAATATCTCTCCTCATAATTGAGAAAAATGAATGGAGTACTGCCTCACTCACACCTCTTCAGCGTCCACGCAAACATGCGACAAACGTCACACTCATCAAGTGTTAAACGCCGTCCAATTTCTCGGGTGAGAACAACGCCATTGAGAGATCTGATTCCAAACTGCATCCGAAGAACTGTTAGGTAGAAGCAAGATAATCCTATGTGAAAATAGAGAAAAAATACTTATTTATAGCCGTTGGTTCACAAGTCAAGGAGTCACTCGTTGGTTCACAAGCTTTCTTGACATGGGCCTGATATTACAAAAGTTAACGTTAAGAACTTCATATCAGTGTAGTTCAATAAACGAATATAAATTATTTGTTTTTCAGTACATTTCTCACAGACAACATCACACCGTACTTGATTCAAGAGCAGCGGAATTTGACTTCTTCGTTATTAATAAAAAATATGTTTTATCGTAGTACCAAAGGACTCAATTCAATTCCACTCCGTCTCAGAACTGAGTGAAAAAAAAATTAAATATTGTTTCGCCTATTCCTCTTCAGCGTTCAAACATACCCGTGAGCTGAACTATAATGCGCTAATCATGGATTGAAAGAGATTTATCACGCTTGAACAATACTGTATGAGAGAACAGGGCTCTAAACTGTATTCGAAGAGCTGTTCGGGCGAAGCAGAGTAATATTTCTGAGAGAAACGAACCAAAACTGAATGAATTAATTTATTTGCGATACACTTTCTTGGTCTACATAATGAGATGAAGGCTTTCGATTTATTATTATTGGATAATTTCCACTTCTTTTGAAACCCTGTTTCCGTAGGTGGCACCTCACATCACCTTAGCTGTGATTATTTACCTAATTGTTTCCAAATCTCCATTTTTCAACGCATAGTCTACAGCAACCTCAGTTTAAGACAACTTTTCCAAAATTAAAGAAAACTAGGAATTTTGTACCGCACGTTGAGATATTGAAATGGACACATCTGTGATTATTGGAGTTTTCAACATTGCACATGGATATGAAGAGTTGATGTGACACGCTCTGCGTAATGCATCATCCACGCCGGAGACCAATATTCAGCAAAGCTTTCGTGTTGTATTTGCATTCGAAATGAAAAGTGCTAAAGTTTTATTCTTCGAGTGATATTTTTTAATCCGGGGTAAAGGGATTTCTCATTTTTGCAAAAAGAGTACGAAAAAATGCTTGTCGAAATATTTAACGTCATTGAAGTGAACGTCTTTATTTGCATTTCATTAAGGCGCTTCGAAAAGCTGCGTATATGTACATGTAAAATAGGGGGAAATATTGATGAATATGAATAGTTAGACGTTTCTTGCTTACGGCTGCTTTATTATCGAAACATTGAAATTTTGGCTGACATAATCCTTTTTTCTATCGCTGTGTCAGGATCAATGTTCGAAGACTGACCTTTTATCCGCGCAATATGAGACTGTCCGGCTTCCTTCATCAAATTATTTGGCTGTGAAGGGCTCTGTGTGGAGTGGCATTTGGGGTCTAAGTTATTCGGAAAAATTGAACTTGAAAATCTCTGCCGAAAAAAATGATCTGGTAGCTCTGGTTATGATTGTTTTCTCAGTGGAACATATAGCTCCCAAGGTAAGTTTTTGAATGGGTTGAATGAAACTATTCGCAAAACTATGACTAACTAGTTATATGAAGCATTTGAAGTAAATTATGTCAATAGGAAATAATTACTGGCAATATTCAAATCGATTAGTTCACAGGTCGGTTATACTCACTAATACCTTTTAGTTTATCTTGCGATCAATTTTTCTATTTTGTATTTATTTTCCCTGTATAGGAAATGTGACTTGATACCATTGGATTTGAGGCAAAGTCTGCTAGGTCCCTTTATACTATATCGTTCAGTGAAGAACCTATCCATGCATGAATGAGCTTGGTACATGAAAATCGTATTTATGCCATCAAGTATTTTAACTCCTGGTGAAAATTCGTCTACTATTTATTTAAATAATAAACTTAATTTAATCGTGACGTTTTTGTTTAGCGAAGGAAGGACTTTGCAATTGCAACAAATTTATAACAAACAAGCTATGAAAATAACAGTTTTCAATCGGAAGCGAAGGTAAACAGAAAAAAAAGTAGTTGGGTTGGAAAAATATTACAGCAAAAACTTGTTACGAACTTTTCGCAATACAAAGACGTACGCAGCCGCGCTCACTCGTAATGTTCTCTTGTTTCTTCGCTGTATTTTATGAGTGAAAACTCGCCGTTCTTTTGGGCGAGGGACATATGTTTTAAAACAAGTGTCTTAGTAACATAGTGCGACGCATTGAGCCCAGCGTCCTGCCAGAGAAGTAAGCTCGTAACTTGCGCAAGTCTTTTAGAAACTTTCTAACCCTCCAAATCCTCGACGCGGCGCGAGTTCGACGGTCGTTCGTGGCGCATCAGAGGCATTGAGTTTGGACCAAATTTTGGCGAGCTTTGGTCTGAGCTTGCAAGCATTTACATGGAGCGCAAACTTTAAGTCGCTTTTTCTGAGATGCGGTTCCTTTCGTTCAGCGAAGTTATCAATTCTAGCTCTCGAACCAAAGCATGCATCTTGGATCTTTCATAAGTTCAAAAGAGGCTTTGTCATCATTCGGTTGAGCCTAGAAAAACATTTTTTTCCCTCAGAAATATCAAGATAAACGCTAACTTCTTTCGAGATCAACGTAAACTGGATTTTGATCCCTATTTCAAAGCACTGTTATTGAGACAAACGACGATCACAGCCATTATAGGTAATATATTTTTTAACAGATTTACTGCAGTTTACTACTGTAGGAGATGATTGCTGAATTTCACCTTGGTATTTTCGGCATCGCTTGTTCTCCATTTTGCTGGTTCACGTGTGTTGTTTTTTCCGATTTTCCTGCAATTAGGTTTCGTGCTTTTAAAACTACTTGTTTGCCAATCATCTTGAGCCCGAGAATAATTATTATTGTAATTGTTATTGTAACCTATATTGATTTGATATCCAAATATACAGAATTCACGACCTTTTGGTATTCGGAAAGACTACAAGCGTTGTTTGTGTGTTCATGAGACTCACGGTTGTTATAAAATTTTGCTGCGATTCAATTTCATGCAAAAAAAGACAGGTATGACCAAGTGGTTGAGAGTAAACACCTGAAAGTGCAAAAGATAGAATAAAAAATACAGAGAAAAAAAATAACGTCAAAATTACAACAAAATAATCAGGATTTCCAGATGCCGAGGAACGTTTAAACAGATGAGTGGAATAATACAATTCAACCTACTGTACGAATAATTATTATAAAAATTGATCACGTATTCGGAAGCACAAATGATCTGTCAGGTAGATAGATGTACTCGTAAGTATGAATGGACCATGTTTTGAATTTCACTTTTATCGCAACATTCAAGCCCCTAAAGACAAACGGGAATGAAAACAAAAAATTAAGCGGGATTTTTAAAAATGGAACTGCAAAATGTGCTTCAGTTCTTCTCTATTTTAAGTAGCTTAAAAGAATTTCGTGAAACAGATTGGTCATAGTGAGAATGACGATAACGATTATTTACATGTACAAATGGGTCCTCGTATGCGAAAAACTCATTCAGCTGAACTTGAGGAATAATTTTTCAATCCGGACGAACAAGTGAATGTCCAATAAGTCATTTATCCTCTGCCCAGAGAAGTTGTTTCAGACGAATCACCATGTTTTCACCCAAGTTGTGTTTTCCCTCAGTGCCACGAGTGCTTTGTTCGAGGTGTCATTAATCCCTTGCTGGGTAAATTTACTGAATTTGCTCGGTAAATTCGCTCTAACCCTAGTGAAGTTTTTTCTGAGTGCGACGAGTAAACTCGCCAAAAACACAATGTGGCTAAAACAGCTCAAGTATAAATGAGTTTAGCATTAGCAACGCAATATAAAAGTAATGAAAAATTAACTCAGCAATGAAACGCTTCCTCCAAAAAATATCAGCGGGGGTGAGGTTAACCAATCCCAATGGTGATACATTCCTGCTTATTGATTCCCACGTAAAATATTTTTCACCTGACCAAATTTGATTCATTGACTCCATTGGACAGCCACATCATGCTTCTCATATTGATTGATGATCACGCCTAGGCAAAGTGAGTCTTTCTTGCTAAGTATGTTGACATCGTAACAAATAATAACCGTAACTTCTTCTTCTTTTTCTGCTATTCGATAGCAGAGGAGACTGAGAGGCATTTAGTGCTTTATTTTTACCATGCATTGAATGCAACGATTCAAAAATTGTTTGTTGAAACGCATGCACAACAGAAAATCCGAGAGACAGATAGCCTTACGATGTGGAATTAGAGCATCATAAACCGCTAATCTCGCCTCGTCCGTGAGGAGTAAAAACTGCACCTCTTACCTCAGTCAATAGAAATGGTAGCAGAAGACATGGACCTAGGTCTGTCATCCACGTATTTCTTTAAGACCTCTATAGCATCCACGTATTCCTTAATTTAAGACTTCCATAGCATCCACGTATTCCTTTAAGACCTCTATGGCATCCCCGAATTCCTTTAATGCTTCCATGGCATCCACGTATTCTTTTAAGACCTCCATAGCATCCATGTATTCCTTTAAGACCTCCATAGCATCCACGTATTCCTTTAAGACTTCCATGGCATCCACGTATTCCTTTAAGACCTCCATAGCATCCACGTATGCCTTTAAGACTTACATGGCATCCACGTATTCCTTTAAGACCTCCATAGCATCCACGTTTTCTTTTAACCCTTCACTGCATGGTGTGTCGAATATGACACATACCTGATTTTTTGGTGTATAGAAACAATTAGCAGAGAAATGAGCATTTCTACGGCTTGTATCGCAAACGAGACACACTGTCCACGAAATGAACGCGTATGATGCGTGCTAGATGCAACCGGCCTCTAACAGTAATGCTCAGTTTGGACGCCAACACAGCCGAGTGTGGATGTTGCTGCAGCAGTACCATTATGTTCATAATAGAGCCATATCATGCAATTTATTGGCGAGTAAAAATTTGGGTTTGTGTATAAGTTATATTACTTTGATTCTATGAGGAGAAACATTGAGAATATTTAAAATAATTATATTTTATGCAAAGTTTTTAGTTTGTTTCATATATGGTACAACACGATTTTGCTGTATATTCCAACTCGGGCCAAACTTGTGTCGTAAATGAAACAAACTCATGTATTCTTTCATTATCACGAATAATTTTAGCTTTATTATATTATTTCTATGTTGTTAAATATTAAAATACATATTCAAAATACATTGGAACTATATTCTGAAAAATTTATTATTATTTTTTATAGTAAAGAATGCACGATAGATGCACAACATTAGCGCATTCGTCTATCCTAAAAATTTTGTCAAAAACTGTCACGCGTTTGCATAAAATGCATCACACAGTAATATTGTATAGAAGCTTAATAAAAAGAAATATTTATTCAGTTTTATTTTCAGAATATTCGAGTTTGAAGCGAATTTTTCACGAGAAACGATCGGGGCCCTCATCTTGGAGGTGGGGGAAGGAACTGACGGACTAGATTTGGATGAAGATTTGAAATTGGAATTGGAATCTATGAGGAAGAAGTTGAAGATCGTTTGGGAGTTGAGCAATCACAGGAACAGATTGAAAAATCAATAATAGCAACGGAACACAACGATTCCACTCTGATCTCAAATGAAACTCGCATTACCATCTATGAAGGAAATCCAACTGCTGTGAAAATTGTAAGCAGTGATTTTAAAAGAAAGAGCTCTCCTGGAAATGTTATTTGGAAGTAAAAATCTCAAGATACCGGAAAAGCACGTAAAATTCAAGGGACGTATAATGAGCTAACCATAAAAATGAAAAAATTAGGGACTCCTAATGATGGCCGCAAGATTTTATTCAGTGAATATTTGATTTCAATAATACTTAAAGAAACACATTCTTTCACTGGTCTGAAGGATCTCATTCATGTGCTGGATATTGATAAGTTTGATGTTCAAGAATGTATAGGGATCTGTGTCATCATACCCTACGTACATGTTCCGTGCGCCTGGGATTATTTGAGCAGCATCATGGGCAACTTATCCAAGAAATAATGTCCCTCAACAGCTTCAAACAGTTTATGAGCTTTTTATACTTTTCTGATAACTCTAAAACTATTACAAGAGATGATACTTGCACCGAGATGAAAACGAGGACCCTTTGTTAATGTCCCAGTGAAAAAGTTCACCCTGAAGGATTTCCTCAATAACCTTAGCCAAAAAATGAATGCCACCGCTCTAAAATGCCTGATTCCAAGTTCCAGTCATACATCAGGGTTCCAAATGTCTTGTATATCTTTGTCAAATTAAGAAAATTATGTCTCGAAAAATTTCTGTAACATGAAAAACTTGTGTTAGACCTAAAAAGACTTACTGACATGTCACTGGAGAATTATTGAATTGTGTTCTTCTACATTTTGACCTAATTGTGCATTCTAATAGATCTATAAGCGATTAAAAATTTTAAATCAGTCAAGTAACTGATAAATGGAGTTCGTTGTATTTGTTTCATAAACGACTCATACATCATGCTTCAAGGCTTCATATTCGTGTTGTGTCTATTATGACACACAATGAAAAATATTTAACAGAATGAAAAAAATAATTGCCTTATGATTTGATATGCTAAAAAGATGTCTAATAAAGAGTTTATGAGCATGTAAATTTTTTTTTTCTATTTCCAAAAATAATTCATGCAGTGAAGGGTTAAAACCTCCATAGCATCCACGTATTCCTTCAAGACCTCCATAGCATCCACGTTTTCTTTTAAGACCTCCATGGCATCCACGTATTTCTTTAAGACTTCCATGGCATCCACGTATTCCTTTAAGACCTCCATAGCATCCACGTATTCCTTTAAGACCTCCATAGCATCCACGTATTCCTTTAAGACCTCTATGGCATCCACGTATTCCTTTAAGACCTCCATAGCATCCACGTATTCCTTTAAGACCTCCATAGCATCCACGTATTCCTTTAAGACCTCCATAGCATCCACGTATTCCTTTAAGACCTCTATGGCATCCACGTATTCCTTTAAGACCTCCATAGCATCCACGTATTCCTTTAAGACCTCCATAGCATCCACGTATTCCTTTAAGACCTCCATAGCATCCACGTATTCCTTTAAGACCTCCATAGCATCCACGTATTCCTTTAAGACCTCTATGGCATCCACGTATTCCTTTAAGACCTCCATAGCATCCACGTATTCCTTTAAGACCTCCATAGCATCCACGTATTCCTTTAAGACCTCCATAGCATCCACGTATTCCTTTAAGACCTCCATAGCATCCACGTATTCCTTTATGACCTCCATAGCATCCACATATTCCTTTAAGACCTCTATAGCATCCACGTATTCCTTTAAGACCTCCATAGCATCGACGTATTCCTTTAGGACCTCCATAGCATCCACGTATTCCTTTAAGACCTCCATAGCATCCACGTATTCCTTTAAGACCTCCATAGCATCCACATATTCCGTTAAGACCTCTATAGCATCCACGTATTCCTTTAAGACCTCCATAGCATCCACGTATTCCTTTTAGACCTCCATAGCATCCACGTAATCCATTATAAGACCTCCATAGCATCCACATATTCCTTTAAGACCTCTATAGCATCCATGTATTCCTTTAAGACCTCCATAGCATCCACGTATTCCATTATAAGACCTCCATAGCATCCACATATTCCTTTAAGACCTCCATAGCATCCACGTATTCCTTTAAGACCTCCATAGCATCCACATATTCCTTTAAGACCTCTATAGCATCCACGTATTCCTTTAAGACCTCCATAGCATCCACGTATTCCTTTAGGACCTCCATAGCATCCACGTATTCCTTTAAGACCTCCATAGCATCCACGTATTCCTTTAAGACCTCCATAGCATCCACATATTCCTTTAAGACCTCTATAGCATCCACGTATTCCTTTAAGACCTTCATAGCATCCAAGTATTCCTTTAAGACCTCCATAGCATCCACATATTCCTTTAAGACCTCTATAGCATCCACGTATTCCTTTAAGACCTCCATAGCATCCACGTATTCCTTTAGGACCTCCATAGCATCCACGTATTCCTTTAAGACCTCCATAGCATCCACGTATTCCTTTAAGACCTCCATAGCATCCACATATTCCTTTAAGACCTCTATAGCATCCACGTATTCCTTTAAGACCTCCATAGCATCCACGTATTCCTTTTAGACCTCCATAGCATCCACGTATTCCATTATAAGACCTCCATAGCATCCACATGTTCCTTTAAGACCTCCATAGCATCCACGTATTCCTTTAAGACCTCCATAGCATCCACGTATTCCTTTAAGACCTCCATAGCATCCACGTATTCCTTTAAGACCTCCATAGCATCCACGTATTCCTTTAAGACCTCCATAGCATCCACGTATTCCTTTAAGACCTCCATAGCATCCACGTATTCCTTTAAGACCTCCATAGCATCCACGTATTCCTTTAAGACCTCCATAGCATCCACGTATTCCTTTAAGACCTCCATAGCATCCACGTATTCCTTTAAGACCTCCATAGCATCCACGTATTCCTTTAAGACCTCCATAGCATCCACGTATTCCTTTAAGACCTCCATGAAAAAATATAGCAGCAGCTGGCGAGGCCTTGCCGGACCACGTCCACCGACCGATCTATGCTCTACGTTCACCAGCCTCATAACTCAAGCAAACTCGTGTGAAATACAGACCAAACTTCTTCGAGTTTTAGCGTGAGAAGAGAAGAGCAATAACGTTCTCACGCGTGAAATTTGGCCCGCAAAACACAGTCGGGAAACGTTGCCACGCAATAATTTTTAGTCTCCTCGACCATGCACCACTCAAATTGTTACCAGTAAACCTATAGAATTTCGATAAGAACGTCTTTCTTTTTACGATCATCTAAAGCCGCTTTTCATCCTTCTCCAGCATGTCCTGAGAATTTTCGTTTTCTTCCGCAGAACAATGCCAAAACGATTCCAGGCCTTCCCGCGCGCTAACAAGACGCTTTTTAGGCGATCTAAGACACGATACCATTTTTGATAGTCACGGAAGTTTATGCAAGATTTATTTCCCGTGTGATTTAGACCGATAAAATAACGACAATATGTATTTAAGAGAAGCAATTCGCAGGAATAAATCGTCGTACGTCATTAAACAAATTCAAATCAGAAGCACTCGTCTCTGGAATACTTAGGCAGCTAACTTTTGCAAAACGAACACGTTTGGTTATAAGACATAAGACCTGGTCATTCCTGAACCTGATTTTTTTTTTAGTCAATGGGACAGGTCAAAGGCCATGCTAATGAGGTGACAACTCAGCGCAGTATTATTGTGCTTGGAACAGCAAACACAGTATGATTCTCCGACGTTCTTTACTAGCGTTCTCTGTGACATTTACAAAAAAAGAAAAAAATTAGAAGATGTCATGTTCTGAATTTTTTATTCACTCGCATGACGACGTTCAACTAACAACTCACGGATTCTCGTTTGAAAATGCTTTCCTGGGGAGCTACGGAATATTTCTAATACGTGAAATATAAGTTTTCCAAGGCATGAGTTGTGCAAGGATAATAATCTACTCGAACTTGAAATGATTTAGCACTACTCGTAGCATAAGATGAGACAAATGATACCCTTTTAAAATTTTTGGAGATTATTTCGGTCAAGTCCATTGTTGAGAAATTCCATTTTTTACTACTCAAATTTAAGTTCGATGAGCTCAAAAAACTCTCCAATCTGATAACATGACTCACGACTCATAATTCAAACATATATATTCAATATATAACTACAGTTTAGATCGATAAAAGACTGTGACATTTATTTTGACATTCAATCAAATCCGTTTAAGTAATCTCTTCTAACAATAAAAGTTGTAAACTTAGAAACATCAAAATATCCTAATTCGAATCATTCATGATTTTTTCTTCACACGAATTTAATATCGTGAAGTTGAACATCTACAAATGGGCATCGAGAAGTTCATCTATCAGGCGAGCACTCCGTCGCTGGCTGTAAAATCTTTCCTGCACGGAACCATTCGGAATTTATCGCACTCAAAAATTTAAGGTGAAGAATAGGCAGGCAAAATAAGAATGTCTGGAGACCGCAAAGCTTCTCCGCGTTACGGCTACTCCATAAATTTTACGGACAGGCAGAAAGAGCGATTGCAGGCATGGCCCTTCTTTAGCATCGGTTTTGCATGGGCGACAAGAGCAGTATTTTAAGATTCGTCCTCCCGTTCGATGTGAAATCTGGGCGAGAATACTGTGACCAGAATTCAGAAGCATCCTGCAGCTCTAGATACAGATGCAGGTATTCTGAAAAGAAGTCCGAGTTACGAGCAAGTTTATTGCCACCGCTTTCATTTCAGGGTAGAGTCTAGCAATAATGGAAAATTGAACAAGTTCACCAACAATGAAAAATTGAATTTACTAGAAATTGCTTTGGCATTTCAGTCATAATTCTAAAATCTTCATCACTCACACACATTCATGAGACGAACATGAAGATGTACGAATAGGTCTTGAAAAGAGGAGAAAAATATTTGCAAATGACCTGTGTTTACGTAATTCTATCCTAACTTACTATACGATAGAAATTACTGAACATGCAGAGTCTACAAATTTTTTTTATTAATACATGACCTCCAAACGTTCATACAATGGCCGCATATAAAGATCATTATTTAGGATGAACTTATAGAAATCCTCATGATTTGAAAAACGTGTATATAACTCTCTAAACTGTCGGTCTTTTTTGCATTCTCCTGAGTACCTTTTATTCTAAAGCCACACTACAGAGGCCAGCCTGTCTGTCCGTAATAGATGCAGCAAAAGACTCTTGACTTTAATGATGTTGCGCTCAGTAATGCTTACTTCTGCTTTTAAGCCCTTTGATTTGTTCAATATAAAAACCAAGACATTTTACGAGTTTAGAAATTTATGGAATTTACTTCCAGTTTCTATTGAGCTGAGCCCTAACAATGAAAATCCTTGTCCAAAGGCATACGTGAATATAAGCGAATGGGAGAGTGCTATCGCTAACAAGCTCAGAAGTGTTTTATAAAAGCTGGTCTGCTAGCACCGTAAATGAATACAATGTCAAGTTTTCGCATGAAAGCAGTACGTTATGTCTGATAGAAGCCGTGTGTATGAGCAACTTTGCATGTTATCTTCAACGAGGTTGTTGACGACTCAGATGTTAAATTGAGAAAATGTTAAGAATTGTTTACAATAATACTGATGAAGAAGGCGGTTATCATCGGCAGTAATGCATGTATAAAATGGGAAGAACCACAAACATCTCTTGGAAATGTCTTCCTTGGCACGGCTTTAAAGATCAGAAATTTGAGGATATGATTAATAACAAACATAAGAATAGTTCAAACTCGTTTTGCACGACACGGAAGAAGAAAGCGTTGGGTACTTTAGTTTTAAAGGAAACTTAAATGTCTTTCAAATTTTATAAAATGAAATGAAATGCGGGGAAATAATTTTTCGTTCTTTTGCGAACCAAAACGCATAATTAATGCGATCGTTGTTTGGTAAAACAAATTTCAAACATAGTGCGATCAAAATTTTTCTAGTGAAATTTTTTTAAAAACTATATAGTGTACACGGCCAGTCAGAAATGACAGGATTCGATATTTTCCTAGAATAAATTGTGGATGATAAACAAATATATCCATCCTAACAGTACCAGCAATTAAAAAAATTCCTGTACTTGTGCACTGGTGAAACTCGTATCACAGATACAGTCATTAAGCATCCTTATGAGCGTCACAGAGAGGAGGAAGAACAGGACACCAAACAAATAAACTCGACAATGGTCTTATTAGGTAAGATGTAACATTCAAAGTTAAAGCAACTGAAGCGTAATAAAAGTTTTCACTTATACTGCCGGTTATCAAATATTTATGCCTTATTTTAATTTTAAATCCATAGTCTTTCGTACCTGTGTATGCCTTATAGAAGTTAAGTATTTACCTGAACGAAACCAACGTGAACAGATAAATAATAGCTTCTGAACGCCTTACCGGCATTTGGCTCTGTGCTACCACGCATTGTGACTTCACTCAGTGAAATTCCACATTTTCTATCTTCTATATAAAATTGAGGTAGTCTCCATCATTAATTGAATAGCAACTCATATCAACATTTCTCTCTTTCCTGAAGACAGTTTTTGCTGCTCATTACTTTGGGACGTCCAAGCCCGTACATCGACGAGACGGCCGGAAGCGAAATCCCACGTACTTATAATTAACCTAAACGGTTCATCATTTAACACATTTTGGACCGCAGCAATGCAGTCCATTTCCTCTACAGCCCATCACTCACCGTCGCTATAAAATGCCTCGTCAGACTCCCAGCGGGGAGTTACGAGCGAGCCAGGTCTCAGTCACTCGGTGTGACTATAATTATTCATATTCGCCTCTGACCGCGGACTGTGATGAATTCAACAGGCCAGGGTAGCGAGTGCGGTCTACTGACTGCCCATACCTGTGGATGGAAGAATTCGCTGAGGTACTCTTTGTATTCCTGAAATATTGGCATCCGGTAAAGGATTTGAACGAAGTTTTCAGTATTTTTACGACAGGGTTTTTATTTCTGTGGATCTACTTTGTATGCTGCTGCTTCTTGAAAGAATTAATTTCTAAAGATCATTTTGCTGGTATCAATTGAGATTAGCTTAATGATGCGAAATCATAGACTTTAGTCAATTGATTACCACAAATATCACTAAATCACAGATATAAGGTCATAAAAGGAGAAAGGGTGTATTCACATGAAAGAAAACACGATCAAGGTACGTGATAAGTGTTTGGCACGATTGCATTACTGGGCTTTGCATGGAATTGCATGTTGTTTTTTAGGTTTCAAAAAATATCAAATACATGTGAACAATTACACAAATTCAACTAAAATTTTTTTTTTCACGAAGAGCAATCAAAAAATTGAATTAACATTTTTACTTGCTTTCAGAGGGAACATTCGAATTGACTACATTGCACAGTCTGAATATTTCTTCTGAAAATTGCAGCGCGCACAATAACGAATCCTGTTTTCAGCGGCCCCTACATCGATGGAAAAAAATAGCAACGTCATAGTTTCTGAGGCAAACAAAACCTTCGTGATAAGTACTCCTTTACCTTTGTGTCGAATATTACTTTCTACGTCCAAACAATGCAGGCAATGGCATATACTAGAAATATACTGCTGTTGAAGCAGAATATATGCTAATAGTGTAAAGAATGGAGGCATAAGCCACTAATAATAACTTCTTATACTTGCGTGTACATGTGTGTAGATACCAAGCTTCCTGCATAATTACCAATTTTAATGACTAAAAAATTAAGCTTTGGTAGCAGTTAAATAGCGGAATGGATGAAGTCAGAGTACTCCAGTGAGGTCCACTTCTTTTCGCTAAATTTGTTTCATAACCGAAATAACGATGTCATTAATACGAAACGCAAAAACTAATTTCGGATGCAGTAGAAATAACCCCAAACAAAAACTTGGTTGAGGTGGCTCGTGGCAATAAATGAAGCTCTATTTGTTAATATTTTTACAAAGATTGGCATCGAAGATTGACGGGAAAATAGCCTCATTGGTGTGCATGCATTTTTCGTTAAATTCATGGAATGGTTTTATACTGCCAGGCCTGAATGCCGGTCGAACTTCTGTCTATATTCGCCAAGGGATACATTGTAACGCCTTGAGGTGAGGTGATATACAAGTGATCGTTTAATTTCAATTTACTGGGATCCTTTTTATATCAAAAATTTATGTTTGTGCCGATTTAGGCGACGCATAGAATCGTTCGTCTGAAATAACGGTCTTTCGATAAATGGTATGTATAATGATATCGTAACTCACTAAGCAGCTTGAGTCAAATTTTCCAATTTGAGGAGCATTTTCGTCAAATTTTGCTAATACAGTTAATTAAGGTCTATCAGGAAGGCAGGCTTCAAGACATTGATTTTGTCAGCATTTGGCAAAATGATGAATATTGACAGCAGCACACGCTCGAAAATGAGCTGTGAGAGTTAAAAATATTCCTTTGTTGAGAACAAGTTTTATTTAATCATCAAGCTTAACTTAAAGATTCGTTTAAGAGTAAATTGTTTTATTCAAGCTGGTACTTCGCTGGAATGCATGTTGCAACTTAGAACATCTAAAACTTAGTTGTATATTTAAATTATACTTCAAATAATTTAAGATCTTAAAGAAGCTTTGCTTCGAGCGCCAGTTAGTATATTAGAATCATGTTAGTGAAGAGCCGATTTTATAAAGCGATTCACTGAATTGAATAAGTATGATATTGCCTCCAGTATCTGTGTTAAATGCGTTCCCGCTCTTTTGTATCCCAGCAGCAACTGTTCATTTAGTGCTAGAAAATGTCGTAAGCAAGAAAACTTGAATGAATTCACAACAAAATAGTGTTACCACATGTCTCTGGGAGCTTCGTGAATTTTGTGCGTGGTATTCTATCGTCTGCAAGCGGGCTCGCTCCTAATCTGAGCAAAAAGCGAAAGTGTAAACGTCCCAAGAGTATAAAGCAGGGGTTGAAGTTCATCGTACATGCCATCTCATGTTGAATGAAATCCTAAATTCTAATCATAGTTTTTTGATGAAACATGCATTGTTCAAAACAAGCTTGTTCGTGTTCTTTGTTCATTTGGTCACATGGATCGTTGAATTTTTTTTTAATTAAACAGTTCCCTATTTTAGTTGAAGGTAAATTAACATATCATTTAGGAGTCTCCCCCTCGTGCATGAAATAACAAATGTAATTTTGCTGAAACAAATTTTCTTCCGTGTACTGTTCTGCAGAACACCGCGAATAAATGCTATTCAACTGTCAAATTGAATGACTTACTGTTATAAGTAGTAGAATTATCCCATCCGCTTGCTCCTACCTCAACTCAATATAGAGGAGTATTTAATCTTGGATGTATTGGATTTGCAGGCAGTGAAGGCGAGGCGGTTCACTAGACGGAGCACCTCTCCCTAACTCAGCCCGAGACCAAGCAGTGGCTTTTGTTCTGTACACAAAGTAAATTAAATTGCCCTGTACTTGAAGGCCATACTCTGCGAGATTCTCCATCATCTTGCCCTCCACGGGGCTAAAGTCCGAGGAAAACGGGTGGAACGACCGTATTGCTGAAGTAAGAGATAAGAAATACGACCAGGGAAATATAACGCAAGAACTATTTCGCGATACATGTAACTTAATTCGTCAGTAGATGCTTGAAGAGGAATTCGCTTATTTCTTCCATTTAACTGAAAACTCTTACTCATCACGTAAGATATGATGCACTTGCAAGCCTGGTTCAAAACCGAGCGATACTTGAGTTAACTATAGTCCAGATCCAAAACACGAAACAACTGAATCTGACAGCAAATACTGTGAAAACCAGAATGGTTTCTGTACTCGTTTTCACCTTGCGTATGATAGCCTCGGGGTGACCAAAACGTCGGCAATAACACCGCAGGAAATTTGGGCTTCTATTAGAGAACAATGCAGTTCATACCGATGGGCTTGCGAAGCGGAAGCACCTGGGCTGTTTGTTGAACCTAGAGACAAACAAAGGAGAGAGGCTTATGAGATTCAGAAGGCTGTACAGGCTGCCGAACAGAGACCGCTGCAAGCGATCGGGGTGCCGTGGGCGACGAGAAATTCCCGGCTCCTCCAAACTGGAAAATGTTTTGAGCGATGCATCTCAAGGACATGTTGTTGCAACTGCCATCTGTATTAATATTCGTTTGAGGTTCGTGTCATTTTAGCCGCCAAAAACAGAATGCGTGCTATTCAAAATGCGCATTAGAACTCTACGTGCTTTAGTACCAAATGAATGTCTTAACATTGAGAAAATTGAAGTTTTGAATACTGGGAATTTGCTCGCATCTTTTCGTGAGCAAACTCATATATCCAAAAAACTGTACTTGCGCAGAAGGCGAAATTATTTCACGGAATACCTTGATCGTAATTTGATCATTTCAGCATCGCTTCTCCAACGTAATTTTCAAATTTATGTAAAAAAATTAAAGAAGCCGAACGGATTTTTGCTATATACACTAAAACATGTTTAAGTCGAAAATGATTTGAGTTATGTATTCAAAAGCTAGAAACTAACGAAATTAGGGAGCTATTATTATCCTTGAAAATTGCGGTACATAAATTTTAAGCAGTTCGCTATACGTACCATCGACATAAAAAATTTGTATTACATGAAAATTATCACTATATGTGCATATGCAGAGAACTAAAAATACAAAAATATAGTAGATATTAATTAATTCACTTTAAAATTAAATGTAAAAACTTTTACAGCTTATAAGCGATACAAGCTTTTTTTTCGTTCAATGGAATTGTTATGTGAAAGTCCTAAGAAGCGTACGGCATAAGAGATTAATGGCAATATTTGCAATACTGAGTATTATTCACGTATTTTTTAAAGAAAAAATGGAAAAGATTTATTATTTTACGAAAAGAATACTTCCTCGCCACTTGTGAATGAATGACCTAAAAATCACGATGAAGTCAGTGTCTCTGACTGATGCACTCTAAAGTCAAAATTAAATTACGTATGCGCCCATTTAGATATTGCATTGATACATCGTTGCAGTGATTTTCCAGACGTTACTTCCTTGTACTCTCTTGAAAAACGGAATAAAATTGTGTTTTTCGATACAATTAGTGCTGTACAACCCACACTGATGTGAAATCACGATCTACACTGGACGTAAGGTATGATTTGTTGAGTGTTTCGCAACAATTTTATGTCCATCACATCGGTGTGATGTTAAAATCAGACTGCACTTGTATTCACCTGACCGTCCAAGCCCCATATTTCTAACTCTAGAGTCTTTCAGTTTTCTCATCAGATCCTAAAAAATACACTGTGAATGTTTAAGGTTCAACTTCCTGCAGTTAAAATAATAATATTTAGTTAAAATAATAATATGCTTACGAGAATTTTCCATCTTTCAATAAAGGGTCCTCCACGACCCTCGTAGAAGCACTGCACAGAATAAGGTTAGAAGAAACTCCAATATGTATGAAATCTGTTTCGGTTGATATTTTATTTGCGTTCCGTTAAAGGAGAGCCCGCCTACAAAGAACATGGTTGATTAAAATATCGGTTTAATGGTGAGCGTCAGAAATTTCAGAACTTGAATAAAAACGAAGTAACCAATGATCAACCTTTAAATTTGTGAGAGTAATGAGAATAGGAATTTCAAGAACAACAACTCTTATTAGGTATATATGTATCTACATAAAGAGATATACATGTTTCTATTTCATTTCTTTACGCAAAAACAATCCGGTTAATAAGTTTTATTGCACAAGCGAAATTATTCAAAAATAGATCTATCACTTCCCCAGAGGGTGTTTCTGTGAATCGGATTAATAACAAATACAATTAATGAAATATAGCGCAATTTGAGAATATGAATCGTGGTAAAATTATCTTTCTCTCCGTATGTTGTACAAGCCATGAATTTTGATGTTGAGTATATGTTTTTAACGCATTTCTGCCGGTAGCCGTCTTACACTGTATCTCCATTTTATACCATGTACAGCGGATTTTGATGTTGAGCATGTTTAACGCATTTCTGCCGGTAGCCGTCTTACACTGTATCTCCATTTTATACCATGTACAGCGGATTTTGATGTTGAGCATGTTTAACGCATTTCTGCCGGTAACCGTCTTACACTGTATCTCCATTTTATACCATGTACAGCGGATTTCCGCATGATGTTGCAGAGAATATCGAGAAGATATGAAATATTTTTTTTTGTTGTTCCTCGACGGTAACTTGAGTTTTCTTAAAATTTATTTTAGGAAATTAAAAAACTATTTCAATTATCCGTTTTTCAAAGTCCTTTTTCTATTCCTTATTTATCCTTAGGTTATTTCTTACGATTCATCTGAGCTTTGGCTGTCATTTTAAATGTAGAAAGAGCAAGATTGTTTTTTATGTTTATTTGCATTTTTCTTTTATACATTTTCAAAACGTATATATATGAATATGTGTTTGTAAGTGTGTGCATGTGTGTGTATGTATGCGCAAGCAAATATGAATGTCTATGTATCAGTGTACACATGCACACGTTCGCACATATATATACGCACATGTACGTATATATGTTTCTATTTCTATTTTTTGCGTAAAAAGCAAAACCTCAGGACACATTACATTTTACCTAAAGCTCTGCGATCAGTTAACACTGAACCAAATTCCAGAAATAAACAAATTGATTGCGCTTGCTTAATGATTCATAAATCGATCTATCACGGCTCCGAAGGGCATTTCTGTGAATAGAAGAAATTAAAGTATAAACAGACAAATGAAATAAAGCGCTCGTGCCAAAATTATCTCTATATTTGTATACCGAACAAGCCATGCATTTCATTTTTGAGTGTAAGGTTGTTTACGCATTTCTAGATGTGCGTGCTGTGTTGCGCGATGTTCTTTATAAATTACTTCATTATTAACCTTTTTTCAATACTTGATTGTCATTTACGATGGTGTTTCAATCTGCTCCGGTATAGCGTTTTTTGCCTTTTTCTTACTTCGATAATTTCAACTAATAACTTGGGAGTTCCGAAGAATTCTTTAGTAATATTTGAATTATTTATAAGTTGTTAGCCATCTCTTGGGATATAAAATACCCAAGAGATGATATTTTTCATCTCATATTCAACTACCCCAGACAGAGTTAGACTATTAGTACGCCACGTATGGTTTGTCTATTAGTACGCCTCGTATATTTTGTCTATTAATATGCCTCGTATTAACTATCTATTTGTACACCTTTGATAGTTTATCTATTAGTACACCTCGTATAGTTTGTCTATTATTATGCCTCGTATATATGGCTCATCTATTTGTACACCTCGGATGGTTTGTCAACTAGTACTCCTCGTATGGAACTTTTGTTTTTGGACGTCTTATATTAAGAAATTTTTAAAAGCCAATATGTTGGCATGTATCTCATGTGGCAACTTGGAAATAAACGTTTTTTCTTTTCTTTTTCTATTGAAGACCTCCATGCTGATAATTAGAGAAGTTTTCCCTGAACGTAAACAGACCTAGGCGTCTGCTTTAGGTATTAGCTTTTAAATTAAGTTTGATTTAAACTATATCAATATCACAAGAGCTTTCATTTTTCTTTAGGTCTACATGTCAATAAATTCTCGAAGCATTTTTTTACATTATTAAATGCAACCGACAAATGCTTCGGCGAAGACTTATTTTCTACCAGGATTTTTGAAAACTCGATTATAGTTCAAATCAAACATTATTTATCCATGCAAAGGCGCAGGAATTTTAAGCATAAATTCTTAACAACTCATGCAGAACCTAAGCCTGGTATTTAGATTAGCTCCTACCAGCCAAGAAGGAGTCAATTCGTGATAGAAGGGATATTTAGGTTTAATTATACCTGAAATTATGTCTCAAACGGTTTTGATTTGAGGTTACGGTAACTTTTCAGACGTTTCTAAATTATTGTTAAGTTTATTGCTTGAAAGTTTTTGATTTATCCGCTGACGGTAAACAAAACAAACTCCAATTCCTTTGACGCCTACAAGACTTACTTTCTTTTATTTAAGACCACACAAAGGACCAGCTGCTTTATTTGACGGGCTGCCTGAATCGTTGAAAAGATGAAAAATGCGAACTTCGTTCATTGAACCAAATTAAACATAGTGCACAAGAACTAAAAATCATTTGAGTAGAAATAACGTAACAAGTCAAGAACAACTTAACGAAACCGAAATAAATAGATAAAGTCAAGGAGCAGCTGCGCAGCGCTCCTTGAAGCCATGACAAGACCAATTTTTTTACACGTGGCAGGTAGTCCAGACAGTAAAGTATCATCAGATTCATATGTCTAGCTCAATGTTTCCAACTTCCATGCTATACAAGAATTTAATCACTCTAACGCTCTCATGTGAAATTTCCATAATCATTGTCTTTTTATTCAAACAACTTCCAAAAAACGTTATTGACTGCTGTAGTACGCATCGTGCGAAATATGGCTTGGAAGTGTAGTCCATGAATGTTTTTTCATAAATGACTAGGATATTTCAACTCCTAATGCATCTAATATTTTTAATACGCTCTTCAAGGCCTCGAATTTTCGAAAACAAAATCTTAAAAGAGCCCAATGATTCATGAAAAGGCGATAACAGCTGATGCAATTTCCTCCCACATAAAACAGCAATGTCTAGCTAGTACAACTCTGAGTTGCCGTTGAGTGAAGTGACTGTTTTTTCTTCAGAGACAAAAAACCGGTGAAATGTTTTTAAAGGCCTAAAATAATAAATCCTTGATCTAATCCACTTGTTTTTCAAACTGCGAATTCTCAGTTTCTTCCAAAGAATTGGGTACTGTAAATACGTCTAGCCAATTACTTGGGTTCAGCTGCGCTGCATTTAATGTTCTTTCCTGCGCAGCGCGTGAATGTAACCGTGAGAAAGATTTTCCACTGCGAGGCGTCTACGTTTACTGGCACCCTCGAGCTTCAAAGACTCTTTGTTTGTCTCCGCTGGAAGTTTAACACAAGCAGAGGGTTGAAAGGCTTCTTTTTTATCTTAAGTAGACTCTATTCATAGCAGGATCTGTCGCAGCCATCTTCCGTCGTTCATGATTAATTTCATTCCCAAAAGAGTAGGCTGTAACTAGAGCTACATTTTTCTGATATTTTTGATGCTCGTGAATTATAAGGCATTAAAGAGTTCAAAAAGGATTTCGATGAGGATTACGCTCAAGTTTTATCAAGGTTTGACTTCGACTAGTGTCTGAAGAGTCAAAATACTGTGAAGCCAATGGAACTGCTTCAAGAAATATAAGGACTGCGATGAAGCAACATGCAATGTGGGATGGCGATGTTGTCGAACGCAATTTTTTTCTGCGAGTCAATCTTTCTGGAAAAAACGCTCAGAGTTCCAAAGTGCACAGCTGCACATCATTACCGATTTTCCGTTTCCTTCCATGATTTTCACCTGTTTACGGTCCTAACAGTTCCTGCCTATATCCTATCAGTGTACTTAGAGACACAAAATGACTACATTTAATGGAAAAAGGATAACCACATTTAGTGAAATACATAGAGTTGCAAAAAATGTGTCAGACAGACAACACTAGGAATTGAGGACATTTTCTTTTACTTTAGTGCCGTAATCGGAACTTTTCGCTCCCCTTGGCCTTATTGACGCACAATTTCATTGCTTGCTAATACGTTTTAATAGTGGTGGCAAATACAACCTAATTATCTTTTGAGTCAAATCGTGGCAAGCGATATGACTGAAATTGCACTTTCCATTGAATAGTAACTAACACGTTTTTCATAATGCTGCTGGCTGACCTGCAGTCACCAACTCAATTTTTATAAATACTTAGTGAAAGCTAAATGAATGTCCAATTCAGTTAAAGTCTGCTATATTCAAAATTGCTAACTACAATTGACTTTAAAATTTAATTGACTATTGAACTTCTCTTAATTAAGCCTATCGTGGGAATCGCGTTAAGCCGATACACGTAATTGGTAACTTTCAACTGGTCGAGTGATCTCAGGTTGGCGAATGTACATATTTGAGAACGGTACTACCCTCTAGGGTTGTATAAGGCGCTTAAGAAATGACATCACTCGAAGAGCGGCTGCTCATATGAAATGTGTCTCGTTAGTTGGCCATTTGTAAGTGAACTAACAAAAGGGATTTTCGTTATTGATGGTACAGAAGATGTGGTGTTAGAAATTACCCATGCCTCAGTGACATGATGAAGGGTTTGTTGCGAATGCTGGGAGAGTGCGTTACTGTTCTAAAATTCTTAGCTGATTCAGTTGCACGAATCATGAAAATGGTCTGAAGTTACATTAGGTCATCAGTGAGCGCCACATCTTATATGTTGACTAAGTTTACTATGCTAAAGCTGATACTGTGATAAATTGGACCCACACAAGACTTAAAACAAAACTCATTCACTTACTTTTAAAATATTTACCACGTTTATATTCCTTAAATGATAGTTTCACAACCGTCTCTTTGAATAAAATTTAACTGGTTTATTTTAATAGGATTCATTATTTTCAGTATTTCCAGAGATCAATTTAGAAACCGAACTTCGAACAATGAGGGGCAAGACAAAAGATTAATATATTTGACTCTCGAACAAGACGCGTTGCAAATAAACTTAAATCGTCGCCCTGATTCGTCTGCTTTGATCTGTAAAAGTAAATCATACCCCTATAAATGGGAAGGCTTACTACTCCGAGCAATGTCCGTAATTAAAATGAAATGTTTTTTCAAGTCATTGTTTACGGTTGATCAGTGAAAATTACTCTGCGGAAAGAGAAGTATGAAAATTTAAAAAACCTGCTATCTCATAATATTGAAGAAAAGTGAACGTAAATACCATGTAATGCTATTCGCTTGAATTCAAACATAAAATTTTACTAATCCGGCATCATCCGCTTTTCAATCCAAGTCAAAGTCAGGAAAAGACATTCGAATACTCAACTTTTAAAACTTTCTCAGCTGGAATCGCCTTTGATTGTAATTTTTATCCCTCCAAGTGCGTTCGCTAAATCCTCTTCAGAAATAAGACTTTGGTGCAATTTTGCCGATATTGGCAACTGAGTGACGGCTCCAAACTGTTCCAGTGCCGCATGACCTTACAGATCTCGTCAACGAATCTGCAGAATTATCGTCGCCCTGTCAGGGATCCGCTTCTGCTGCCATAAAAGTTCCTTTGTATCCATAGTACTGCGTTTATTTTGTAGTGTTTAAGGGCCTAGGAAATGGTACGAAAACAACAGAGATTTGGTGGACAGAAAGAAAGTGAGAACATAACATAGAAGCGAAAAACCTTCGATGGAAACAGAAGGGTAAAGCAGAATAAAAAGGGAATTTCAGTTTGATATACGGATAGGAATCGATAACTTTGAAACCGAAATTGGAATTAATGAATATAACCATAAACTAAAATTGGAAAAATGAATCCTAAGAAATGGAGATGTACGAAATATTGTTTCCTGAGATATAAATAGGCAAGTTTTAGACAAGTGGCAATTATTTTTGAGAAATAGAAATACATAGAAATAAACCTAATTACAGGATTTGATACTGTAATGACGAAGAGAAAATGTAATGGAATATAAATAGATGAGTGTGTTGATTTGTTTTCTAGGAAATAATTAAATATCTCAGCTCGTTACTTCAAGCAAATAGCATCAAAACGTACTGAATTGATAGAAAGATTGAATCTTTGTTTCTAAGTAGGCTAAAATATATGAACGAATTCAGCAACCATCTGTACATTTCCATCACCATAAAGAGCGTCCTCTCGAATTCAGAGACAACTATTAGCACTTTGACGAGCTCATCGAGTTTCTTTAATAAAAATACAATTTTTGTGTACTGTAATAACTTTATGGGCATCTTTTGCAGGGTGTGTTCAAGCTATCTAAATCCAGGTCTGAGTGACCGGATTGAGTCTTACTGCGTTTTTCGGCCAGAGCTAGTCTGATTTGCTATGCATTAACTCATTGAATGTAATGTACGCGCCGACCTAATGTTTTTTTTTTGACAGCGTTCGTCGGATTTGCTATGCATCTACCTTTTGAACGGAAAAGCCGCGCCAACGCATAATATCCGACTTCGACTTCATTATTGCCAGTTAATTTGCAACACTTCATACCATTCGGCTCATTTTGGGAAGGATCTATGCTGAACAGTTAGACGCAGTCGCTTTGACGCACTGTAGGTGAGGAAAGCTTTTGTAGGGGAATAAAAAATATTGTTCAGACACACAAATTCCTGTTATTTTGAGACAATTTCATTGTATTTCCAGTACCATTACACCTTCAATTACTTTCCACTGTATGGCATGAGTAAAATATGAAATAATTAAAATACGCAAATCTACTGGACGAATCTCTCCTGCGATACTCGGAAGTGATCGAAGCAGGAAACTTCTCAACGAGCGTCAGATTGCGCTCGTGGAAGTGATGCGAAAGCTCTGCGACCAAGTTCTTCAATAAACGCTATCTCTCGCACGTACATGACATACAAGCATTAACATATAAATAGATATTAAGGTCAATGCTTAGTGTATAAAGTCTACGCCTAATGTTAACAGAACGTCATTTTAGTCCAAATATGATGAGCGAGTATCAGGGAATATCAGGAAAGTTTAATTACGTTTTATAACTTTCCTCCACATAGATTGGCACGACTGAGAACACCCTTTCCCTGCAGCCAAGATATACCTGTTGAGTTCGAGAAGACGGATAACCAATAAGGCACAATAATATTATCTTTCCTCAAAAGACCATGAAAGACCTCCAGAAGGAAAACTTCATAATATAGAACCTATAACCAACAAAGGATTGGATTCAAAAGAATGCGTTGAGAATTTGAAGAAAATTTTCCTCCTTTGTGCCTGTCCACTCAAAAAAGGCCCATGAAACTTTCACTCAAAACTCTTTGACCAATAAAGAGCTCCTCAAAAACTTGGCGCGGTTGGAGAGTTAGCTTCAAGTCCACAGTGCGCACAAATTGGAGAAAAGGGAATTTGAATTCAGTTTTCACGAATTTCTACGGAACAGGCTTCACGCTAAAACTAAATTTACTTGCTAGCTCGCCCAGGACTTGCATTTATGTTTGAAATGCGTCGTGCATATTAGGATACGAGAACAAATTTAACTATCAGTATCACGGATGACGTTTGTCGCGATTGTCCTTTTACTGAACATGAACCATTGTGCGTGTTATGTGTATTATCAGAAGTTGTAAAAAACATGCAATAGAAATTATAAGCACAGATTAAAATAAATGACATTCAAAGAATCCAGTATTCAGGGGACCATTTTGGGGGCATCTGCAGTCCAAAAGTCGATTCTCCCGATTTTTTTTTATTGCTCTTAAATGAGTTTGAGATATGTCCCCGAATGTCAGTAAAAATATCAGGAACGTATCCCAGAGCTAGCGTCCCCCCCCCGGGAGGGGAGAGCATCCCCCTTACGGACCTTTTTTCCATTTTTGAACCTAGAGCAATGAAATTTGGTATACTGATAGGAAATGCAATTTAGAATCATTTATCATTCATGACAAAATGAGATTTTCTTGAAAAGAAAATGGGAAATCATAGAAAACGACATTTTTGGGGGGTTTTCTAAATGCTTCTTCTCCTACAGTTTTTGAGCTACAGTAATGATTTTGGTATCATTGGATGCAGGATAACGTGGACATTTGAAAAAAATCCTCAAATTTTCAATTTTATTTTATTTTTTATATATTTCATCATACATATTCCTCAAGGTAAGCATCCCCATCCGAATATTTTTTTTATTATTGAATTTAGAGCAATGAAATTTGGTATACTGATAGGAAATGCAATTTAGAATCATTTATCATTCATGACAGAATGCGATTTTCTTGAAAAAAAAATGGGAAATCATAGAAAACGACATTTTTTGGGGGGAAGGGTTTCTAAATGCTTCTTCTCTGATAGTTTTTGAGCTACAGTAATGATTTTGGTATCATTGGATGCAGAATAACGAGTACATTCCAAAAACTTGAATGCTTTTCCTCAAATTTCCACTATAAAAATTTAAAAAATTAAAAAAAATATATATTCTAAAGAAAATTCAAATTTATGACGTCATACCTTTGGAACAAAAATGAATTTTGAAAAACTTCCTAATACATTGTAAAGCCCTTGTTTTTCTGCATCCAATGATACCAAAATCATCACTGTAGCGAAAAAACTGTGGGAGGAGAAGCATATTTTTCTTAAAAATAGGACTTATATAAAAAGTAAGTTTTCAAGACGTTTGTCGTTATAACTCCGACGTTTACAAAGCTAGAGCAATGCGGTTTGTTGTATTTGAAAGTGAAATGTGTGCTCTATCTAATTTACTAGGGGATTTTCAAAATTTTTTCTGTAAAGCTTTCCGTGGACTTTTTTACCCTAAAAATATAACTTTTGCCCTCACACTTACAAAAAAAATCATATAAATTCTGAATGAAATACATCGAAAGATCCCCTAGTAAATTAGATAGAGCACACGTTTGGCTTTCAAATGCAACAAACCGCATTGCTCTAGCTTTGTAAATTTCGAAGTTTTAATGAATAATATATGTATATTTATAATTTTTTTTGAACAATTAATTTTCTATGGCCTTATGAAAAATTTTTGTTTAAGATAAGTTGTTACAAATGTGGAGATCTAGTAATCTGCAAATTGTCATAGACGTACGTCCGATAGAACAAAAGTTGACCAGTTTATCACAATGGTCCCCTTCAGTATTTGAAATTCACGGTAGTGAATGATTCATTTCCAAAAAAATCTCTGCCAATCTGGGGAAGAACTCATTTTAGGTTTTGAACTATACGCATTTTGTAGAATGAACCAAATTAAAGAACAAAATTTGTCCACAAAATACATCAGAATTGCTTTTGGGACCTCAATAACACAACAAACTGAGATATTCAATTTCATCAAGGAAACGCATGAATATCCCATACCGAGTTCTAAATAAATTGTTTTTTAACGCACAATAATGGAATGTACATCTTTCAATTATTTCCTATCGAAAATAGTTGAGAAATTACTTCAGCCCTCATACTTATTCAAGATTATTCAAACGACTTCAATGGGGTAAAATGTATGCCAAATTTTAGAACACAGTTTGTAAGGTGAAATAATACGTCTTCAAACAGATTATCTCGGTAAAACAGGTAAATCAACGCAACTACTTGAAAAAATTCGCTGTGCAAGGAGGAATGCGAAACTTATGTTTCACCTTTTAACAAAGGGCAGCCTATGCTTAACCTTTACTGCGTGGCCTTTTATGAACGCAGTCGGAAATCTCGCGGAAGGGCAAACCTTAATTTAACCATACTTAGCCTAACCTGACCTTCACTGAGTGATCAGAACTTTCATAACAGGAAGTTGACGAAACAATTGGCAGCTGTTACAGAGTGTCATCTTTATCTATATCTCCGAGTGTCTTTAGAGAATAAAAATAATATTAAAAAGATTAAATGGAAGTGTAATCTTTCTTACGAGATGTTTAATTTTCTAAAATTGAAGTGAGGCATTTATATCCATCCTAAAACGAACATTCTGAGAATTTGATTAAGCCGGGAAGAATAAAGTGTATCAGGATAATTATTGTTCACTTTACCATAACAGCTGTACAGTACACATATAAATCATTTCAGCAATGTACCTTCGAGTTTTGACCATCTAGACTTAAGCGTTAGCACATAGAGGCATTTCATAAATTGTTTACCTTTTTTTCAAGTTGTTACATATTAACCAAACCTACCCTAACTTGACCTCAACTAGCCTAAATCAATTTTTTAAAACCTTTCATCGCTGATATTTAACATGAAGAGACTCCATAGATGGGTCAATGGAATGTACGTTGTACAGAGAGCTTTCATTCGCATTTGATGTTTTTCGGTCACCTTATTTTTCAGAAATCGATATGGACAGTCAAATTACACTTAAGCAAGAAAAACCATTAAAATCGCTTTTAAAAATGATATGCTGATAATTAAAACGACTAGGATGGAAAACTTTTGCATTATAATCCGATTAGTAATGTGACTAAAAGTAAATGTAATGTGCCTTATAAAAGTCCTTCATCTCAGACGAGCTCCTAGAGTTACAGGACACGAACCAAAATGCCTTCATTCGCCATAGGATTGGGAAACATGTATTTGTATACATTGGTTTGCAAACAGTTGTTACGTATTTTTTGCGCGTTTATTACTCTGAAACAATCAAACGTAGAGGGATGGGTGTAGTCTCATTCACTTCGAAATTTTATTCTCTGTTACCAGGTCCCTGCATTTACCATTATATCTCAACTTATAATTTCAAGCAAATAGCATCAAAACGATCCGAATTGATAAAAAGATTGAATTTTAGTTTCTTAGCAAGTTGAAATATACTAACTAATTCAGCTACCATCTAAATATTTCTACCGCCCTAAATAGCTCTGTTCCGAATTCAGAGACAATTGTTAGCACCTTGTCGAGCTCATTGAGTTTTTTTCAATAGAAATAGAATATTTGTATACTAAATACTACTATCTCTATGGGCATTCATGTTCGGTGCAATGGTGTTGAGATCTCGAGTGTGTGCCGTTTCCTTTTAACTAGAGCACGATAAAAGTTTTCTAATCCCACTCAACATTACACTTTGCAGTTTGAAAACAACAAAAAGATGTTGGCTACTGACGAGGTTTGATTTATTCGAGAAGTGCTTATTTCCGAAATTAATTTTTGATGAACGCCCTTGTGTTCCGATTCGATAACATGCAACGAACGCCCTTGTTCTCGAGATATTTTTGGTTTCTTCCTCTTACTGCCCCATTGTTTTCCTAATTAGCTCACGATTGTCGTCATGAATGTTCACATTAACTGACTGCATTTCAGTTACTTTCATCGAGAGGGTCCGTAGGAGGTACTCACTTTGAATGCAGTGTCATTTGAGCTTTTTGAAGGAGCGTATATTAAAAATGCATGATGCAGACTTTCAAAATGTTCTGCACCAAATCACATCAATTTCAAAGACAATCCTGAACTAATTGTCTCGAGGTGAATGGCGTAAACCAAAAAGTCTCGAGAACATTGGCTGTCGCAGCATGCAATTTGGAAAGCCTTCGACAGATATTGTAATAATAAATTAGTTATAGAAAGAAACACTTATTAAATAAGTTATGTATGAAAATGAGCATTCGGTAATATCTGTTTGCCTTCTAAAACGCCCTAAAGTGAAACGTGGGAATGAATGCCGAAAATATCCATATAATTGTACAAAAGTCAGAAGGACATCGCTTTCGCTCTGAATCCCATCGCACCTGCACAATTGGTCGACAGTCAAATGCTTCAAGCTTGTAACCAAAGATTAAATTTGGGCCAAATGAGACTGAATCCAACTTTGTACGATTGATGATTTTTTAGAATTCAATCTGCTAAAATATTATAATTTTTTGTCACTCTCTGCATTAACTAAGACCGTATGTCCACTGTAGTGAAATTGTAAACTTTCTTTGTTTCGTAGAATGACTGAATTTTCGTTCCGAGTTTAAAACTCAACTATCGGTTGAGTTTAATTGCAAATTCCAAATATCTTCATCAGAGTTAACTCTTATTTCAGACGTCGTCACTCTCGAACAACATGGATTTAAATTTTCATGGAAGTGGAGGAGTATCGTTAACTTTTCCATTTGATAGATTGTATAAAAAGCCAGTTTATAGGTACCGCGTTTTTGCAAATCCATGTGAGACAAATACCTCTTCTTTCGTGGTGCCTAAAAATACCAGAAATTTTCAGTTCACGATTCTTTATATGCTGTGATAAGCGTACGCGCTAGTGCGTAGATTTGCAGACATTTATATGTGTTTGAATGTCTTCCCCGTGAATGTAACTATATTCTTTTCAGCCCTAAATTTACTATTTAAACACTGTCACTCACCATGAAAACACTGAAAATAAGTTCAAATTGAATGATTTCGTCCATCCAAGGGCAATTGTCGTCTTCAAATTAAGGTTGCCAGGATAATTTCATTATGTTAAATTAAAATAACTAATCAAATATTGCAAGTTTTGACGCAAGACTGCCGTAAAAAAAGGAGATCTGCTTGACACGTTATTTAAACTTCTGAAAGCCTCTCAAAGACCAATTAAAATTCAGGAAAAGTCTGGCCTGTCGGGGAAATTTTCTCAAATGAAGCCTTGGTCGTCTATTAAATCTTAGTCAAAACTGAAGACTGAGTAAGCCTTGATTTATTTGTACCTGAGGTTAAACCTTAACATAAGCGTAAGTTTTTTCATTCGCAATGAATTAGGAGCGGATTCAGAAATAGCAAAATACAGGTATTCAATTTGTAGATTCTGTTAACGCAGAACTTTCGATGTGAATAAACTTCAGGAAACGTTTAACAATCAAAATAGATTTTCTTCCTCACTAAGCTCATTCTGAAGAAATATCCCCAGCCATGTCAAAAAATAATATTTCACCACAAATGCAGCCTTAAGCACAACTAACTTTAAAATCAAACTTACTTTAACTCATGACTAGTTTCATCACCAGATTTGTTCTATTTCGATTGCTGTTTTAAACAGATGTACTTTATGAGAGAATTACTCACAGCGAAACATGCTACCATATCATGCTCACCTTCTGGTCATTTTTAGAACCTGAAAAATACGTCCAATTATGTTAAATGCATCAATAATAATCATCAGAATTACGCAAGAAATTCACAAATGTACAGCACGATGAATTATTTTATAAAGCAAAGTGGTGTAGTTCTTGGCGTACGCCGAGTGTTAACCCTACGAATGAAAGTGTTTTTCTTCATGCTAGGTTGAAATATTCCAGTTCATCTCGTTGTAAATTTTGGCAATTCTGTTTCCAATTGCGCCATAAGGAATATTTGAACATGCATTTACTATATTATTCAAATGGTGAATTATTACACCAATTTTTTAAACAGAAAAGTTACATAAGAGGATCCAACATCGCTTTCATTGGATTCACTTCACAGGCTTCACTTGTAAAAGTAAATGGAGATTGGAAGACTCCGCAACGAGGTATTTATATCAAATTTTACCTAAACCTGTATTTCATCTTAAAACAATTACTGGAAAATTAAAACAAAGCAAATCTGAGCATTTAACCGAGATTCGAATGTTCCTCGAGTAGATGATACGCAAAATTTAGGCTCCGTGGACAGGAAAAGGGATCAAGTGTTGAAAAATTTACAAGGCAAGAATATGGGAAAAAAAGTTTTCGAGTTTTTGCAGGAACTTGGTGCATTATATCCACTTTCAAGCTATCTATGGGTCTAAGGAGCAATGTAAATGAATAAGGTATCATTTTAAAGGTTGTGGAATTGAGTCTGAATGGAAAAACGTAGTTAATATATATAGGTATTAAACTAAAAATATGGCTCGGACCTACTCAAAGCAGTATTAGTTAAAATATTATTCTAAATTGTGACAGTGATAGTTTTTATATGTTCGTAGTCCAAGTTCTAAGTTGCCACGAAATGAGTAAATGTTGAATTAACATCCCCGAACACCTCAACAACGGAGGTAGACTATCTTTTGTCTGTTACTGCGTTTTATGCTACCGAGGTAGACTTTGTTTCGTCTGTTCCTGCGTTTTATGAAACTGAGGTAAACTATCTTTCGTCTGTTACTGTGTTTTATGTTACTGAGGTAGACTTTCTTTCGTCTGTTTCTGCGTTTTATGATACTCAGGTAAACTATCTTTCGTCTGTTACTGCGTTTTATGATACTGAGGTAGACTATCTTTCGTCTGTTACTGCGTTTTATGCTACCGAGGTAGACTTTCTTTTGGTGTGGGAGTGGGCTCGCAGGAGCAGGTGCAGAAGCTCTATTACCGCCATAGGCGCGTGCCGCTGCACCATGCTAATGATGGAAAAATATCATCACTTCTATTTATTCATTTTCTACAGATGCATAAATAAAAATAAATAGCCTGAACACGTGGAAGTAGCTCCGCTTGAATGCGATATAAAGGGGCGACAAAATTAAAGAACAAATTTAAACACAGGTGTTCTCGCAGGTCTGTTTCTGGCATTGATCCCTAAGCTAAAATGGTTCGCTCCCCAGGGGGTTGGAGCGCTTACCATGGGAATACTATCAGCATCGCCGGAGAAATACAGTGATTTTCGTTCGCTGTAAACTGCTTCTGCTTCTGCTCGTTCAAGTTGACATTCAAGACGCCCTTGAGGTATGTTCAACTTAAAAAATTTAATTTTTTGCCTGAAATAATTTATTGTCACCTTCTATAAATATGGAGGAAGAAAAACGTGAGAAAGCACTTCAAGTTTGCACATGCCATCTCCAGGATGCATTTAAAAAAATTATTTCGAATAGCTCATCATAAGTTCTTGAGCATTGATCTGAAATGAAGATATACATTTCTAATTTTCCTTTTAAGATTTTATTGATCATATATACATTTTTCTGTAGCTTTTTTCTTAGTATCTAGCCTGCGCTGACTTCACTCTTTGGAAATATTTTCAAAACGCAGCGGTTGAACTCAATCTTTTGAACCGATCAATATACTGCTGCTAGTATTTTGATCTGCTTGCATGAACTTAATTAAATTCTTAAATTAGGAAAGGGATAAAAGTTTTTATTTATTGCAACAAATCTGAATGATACCAAAAAATATCAAATTGCATCATGAATATGAATTGTAGACTGTAGATTAGGTTTATGACCACGACACAATTGGACGTTGTCGATTCTTTGCTGACCCAAAGGTTTTCTATTGGATCATAGATTGAGCGATGATCCAAACGTTTTGTTTTTCTTCCACTGTATTAACGTTTCGTTTTCCTCTTACACTAGATTGATTATATTTAATCCCAACTACTAGTTATTCTCTTCCCCTTAAATAATAATCTTTGTAAATTTGTTACTTTCTTTAACTTCATCAATAAGCTTTAGTCCCGAAGATTTATTTTTCTTTTCTACTTTAATACTAACCTTTGATATCGAACAACTGTTGTTCTCGCCCGCTTGATGGATTATATTTAATTCAAGAGTTTTAGGCTGTCCTCATGGCACCAATTATTTCCGTATTATTGCAAAGTTCCAGTCTTCATTTCCTTCTAGAAAACAAAAGCGGATCCCGAAAATTCGTTACTCCCATCCACTTGACCGTTCTTTGTGGGTCCTAAATCCTTAATTTATCTTGAAGTTATTTGACATATATTAACGAAAGATTAGGAAATTTATTGAGTCTTAGGAATTTTCTCTACTGTTAATTCGCCGCGTTACATTCTGTGCTTGCAAGTTTCATATTAACATCATAAATTGAATAACTTCATGGTTGCTCCAAACTAATTAGCTTCTCATTGGCCCAAAGTCTTTTTTGTTTCAGGGTGTCAGATTTTTCCGTCGATTCATTAATTAACGGGATATAATATTATACGATGGGACACAAGTTAAAGAATTAAATTTTCAAACTATTTTTTGTTACACGATTATAATTTCCTTCGCTGGCGGCCGATTAAATTTTATCTCATCATCAATAGCGCGAGTTGTATTTTTTTAGGAATATGGATTATAACTCGTAATTGAATCGCTAATATTTTCTTTACTCACTTCCTTATTAGATTTTTTTCAATGATAATTCATTGTTTTCTTAGCTGGAGGCTAGAAAAACCGATTTCAGTGCTTGAATAAGCAGAAAATATTTATGAAACATAAAATCCGTTCATTGTGAAATTTTGCGAGAAATTTGTATGAAACGTTTTGAAAACGATATAGTTCGCTTGAATGGCAGTTCTTATTTACTTGATGTTTCACGAGCTACAGACACAAATCCCTCAAATAACTGTCATTTTTTATATTTTATAGTTGGGTACGGGAAAATTGAATCCATCATCAAATTTTTAGGCTCTATTGGGTATTATACACTATGACTACCAAAATAATTACAAATACCTTCTTTCTCCTGTACCACCAAGTCAACTGCAATCCTCATCTCATTTCTCAATTTCAGTTTCATTGATATTCCTCGTTTATTTTTGAAAGTATTTTCAGACAATTTATTTTTAGGAAGTTATTTCAAGCTTTGGATATTTTACATTCCATCATAAAACGCTACAAATCAACGACAGTTCGATCCGTGTAATTTTTTGGCGACTTCAAATACTGAACTTTGCCTCGCGGTTTTAGCAGCGAAAATTTCGCACTAAAATTTTCCTCCTTTTCATTGGCTTATAGTTTCCTAACATTTCCTTGAAGCACTCATGAATTATTTACTGCACGTGCTGTAGCTCGATTACCTCCAGTCAGAAGGTCTTGCTGTAATGAGGGAATTCTGAGTAAATAACGTCCTTTTTGAGCCGGTTTTCTAATGCAGAGGAAACTTATGTTTAATAATGAAAAGACTTAGTTTAGGAAGAATTATTTGCTCTTATTTTGCACAAATTGTTGTTCATCAGTTCAGTTTTCTTCATACATTTTGAGAAGCACATCACTGTAATAATATTAACGTTTTAATGCACATCATTTAAATTTTTTAGTGAACCATATTTTTTAATCGTATGATTGCAATGAATTTATCAATTGGAGTCAGCGCATGTGGACCCATAGCATTATTAACATTCAATTTACATTTGTCTTTAATTTTTCCGTTGACCCAAGTGCCCATATGTTAATTTTACAAATTAATCTACAACACAAATATTGGCTGTGAATATCTGTAGCGTTCATGAGATGTTTAACATATTTGCATCTTGAATGCTGAAGCTTAATATTGTTTTAAACAATATTTTTTTAAATGTGTTCAAGATACCTTTCATTATTGGTCGGTCGGACTTCTGCATACAAAAAGTCACCGCAATCACACGTGCCATTGTTTTTAACCTGAGAATCACTCTTTTTCTGTTCGAATCCTTAATCGAATATCGAGTCGAGTTCATGAACTTAGTGTTGATGGTTAATTTACGAATTGCCGATCGACCGGAGTTAACTATCATTTGTTATTACTGTGAATTCAGTAAGCAATTCTTGATGTGATTTTAGCCCTAATTTGACAATACAGCTTTATTTTCCGAAAGGTAAATCGATTGCTGACATTTTTTTAAAATCAATTTATTCAACGGTAATTTCCTTCTCAACCGACATTGCAATTTTGACATATATATTTTTTTTCAACAGTTCTGCATACAGTCACTGAAGTTTCATTTCTTCTCATAGCTAAAGTGCCCTCCCCTGCCAAACTCTTTATGGCATAGATCTCTCAAAATTCCAAAGTAGAAGTGGAATAACAGAACTGAATATACCATATGTTGAACATTTATAGTCAATACGGTCATTGAATCCGTCGCTAGGATTTTCAGTTGACTTAGATCAGTGGTCTAAAATGATTCAGGTTTTGTTTCGAATCATCTCATAAGTTGTGAATCTTTTTAGACTGGTTGCAATTCCAAATTAAGAATATCGTTAGATTTCTTCATCTAGAATTCTAAAAGAAACTCGATCATACAAGTTAATTCGAATCCATGTTTATATATCCATTTAGTCATTTAAAAATTATAATCCTTTCCACGCCCTTCATTCAAAGTTCCCTTTGAGAAATAAAAACTTTCAAACATACATTAAACTAATCTTGATTCAGAATATCTAATAATCCCAATATTTTAACGTTAACAAGTCAAATCTATCTCAATATGAAGTTCATTGGCATGAGCTCTAATCTTTCTAATTAACACATCAGTTCTGATGGTTTAATTTTTTTGTAATGCATTCGTTTATAAAACATTAATAAAAATATTTTCAGTTACTCAATTCTAAGTGTAATTAAACTATTCAAACCTCACCTCATCAGTGAATCATTTTCTCAAAAGGAAAAGTTGATGATTAGATGAAAAAACTAGTTTGTTGGAGTTTTCTTAAATTTTACATCCTGGTGAATTCTATGAAAAAATATACAAGCTATTTGGAAAAGTTATAAACATTGGAGCAGTTCTTTATGTAAGAAACCAGTATTGTGTTAAGAGGTGCTGTATTTGCCATACTAAAACTTTCATGGTCTGAATAGCTTCAAAGACATTTTTAAATCCTAATAGCTTATACATTGCTATCATTGTTAAAGAAAACCTTTAGAATATTTATAGAAATAACAACATACAAATCATTTAAGAGCATCTGAATCTTTTATTCCAATGAAGCCATTTAGTTCCTTCTAAATGGAAATAAATCTAATTCTTTTGAAACATAAAGTTTCTTGTTATCATTTTTACTCTATCTGATTTTTCACACTGTCAGAGACACACTTTGTTGCCCGAGTAGAAATGAATAAATCTTCACAAGTGAGTCAAATATCATTGCTTTTTATTTATAATTTCATTAAGCTTATCCTGAATATTTTATGAGCAAGCGAACATCATATTTAAGTAGGATTAATAAAACAAATTTCGTTCTGTTGTTTTTATAATTTTTATTTGTACAGGAGGGACTTCTACTCGTATAATAGCATGGGAAGTTATTCTTATCTTCTCCCTTATAATATCTAATATCTGCCGTATGTTCCTAATGAAATTCAAATCCTATTGCTGCTAATTTCACACCGATGAATATTTTGCGCCTATAGAAAACTTTTATCGGAATATTAATTTGATAATTTGAACATCCTCTCCATCTCATAATTCCACAAACGTCGTGATGAATTTTCCCGTTTTAGGTCTTCAGTTTCGCATATTTATCTGCTTCACATTTAATTCAGCATCAAAGCTGAATGGATCATGTTTTGGGACATTCATTGCATGAGTCAAGTTAAGGTTAATTTCATAAATGCTTGTTCTAGGGCTGGCGGGACTCAAAATCTGCAAAAATTGTACACGGTACTTGGTCGCTCTCTGATGATTAAAATGAGGGTTTCTATCATCTGATAAGCGTTATTTTGAAAGTACAAATAAATAAACCATTTATGTGTTTATAACAGCTGAATATTGATCAAATGTGATATATATGTTTAACCAAATGGGGAATAAATAAAAAATTATCTTATTTTGTTCGCTTGTTTTAATGAATGAACCTAACGACTTCATCAGGACATGTAGAATTTTGCTTTCTTCGATTTACAACAGTAATAATATGAATTTGCAATTAATTTTTTCTCCTAATAGGACATTATCGATTGTTAAAGTTTGAAGTGAAACATTCACAGACGAGTCATTTAATTCCTCGAATTTACTGATATTTATTAGAATTACAAAGAATTGAATAGTTGTTAAATTCAACATTTTCGCCCGTGTTCACACATTTTTGTAATTCATTCTCAATTTTTCCCGTCTGGGAAATAATATCTTGCAAAACCCGTCTGAGCCTAAGTTCAGGACGCGTTAAAAAGTTCGAATGAATACTATTTTATGAAGATAGACACTGATAGCTTTCAAATTTAAGTTTACTCAATTCTTAGAATTATCATAAATTCAGAAAAGGAACAATATTATTCTGTCTAGAATTCCGTTAAATCACTTTACTTACAAAATCATGGTTTTAAGATTTTTGAGCTACTTGCTAACTGACGATCTACTCGTATTTAAAACCATCTGTTCAAGATACTGAAAAATTCTTAATAATAAAATTGAACTTTCCAAATTCTAAAATATGGACTTAATGGTGAGCTATACCTTTATTTTTGCAAATAATATCTGCAATTATTTACAGTACAAATAAATTAGGGTTTCAAAAGGGTTAAAAGGAAAGATCACTCCGAGCAGTGAAGATGGCGTCATCTTCATTTACTTTCTTAACTTGTTCAATTTTGTAAATATAACCCATCATTCATTCTCAAACGCTTTCTAATGAATTCAATTCTGAGAAACAGGCTGGATGAGGGATAAGAGACAACTTTGTCGTGAAAGGAAGTCTTGGTCAGGCGGGGATTGTAGTTCGCTGTACAATGACGCATCATAACACAAACGAAGGCCCTCCGTCAAAATGAAGGCTCTCTGCAACATCCCACATCATGACAGAACCTTCGCTACTATGCCACAAAGAAAAAAACATTTTAGGAGAGACTCTGTATTGTACTTGTAACGTTTGAAGCCTTCATGATCATTTTGGTGGCATTTTCCTCGCCCGCTAGCCAAACTGTGTTTTATTTTTCAACAGGACATGTTATGGTGTTCCTTAACCACCTTGAACCAGTCTGCTTTGTGACGTGATCGCAGTTGAGCCTCTCGAAGATACTCGTTTGCTTTCCAAAACAATTTACCTCGGGTGTCACGTGATGAGTAATGAACTTCTGTCGGTAGGAGTGAATTCCTTAGTTAATTCGTTTCAAAATCTGCCGCTGTCTTCAAGGACAACAAATCAGAAATACCGACTCAATAGGAGAATTTTTAAATGTTTTGATCTATCACTATGTGTCACTGGCTTATACCTAAAATTACTTCAATGCGGTTCACCTTAACTGTGATTGCACCATGTGATCATTCTCACTTCAGCAGCTGAACGATCTGACCACATTCAAATGGAAACAGTTTTCTGGTCTCAGAGTAGTTTCTAATCCTTGACACCGTGAATGCCAATCTCTGAAGTGAAGTCCATAATTTTTTCTACATTTATACTTTTGTGCGACCTGGTCTTAAATTTTTCGCCAGTCAGTAAGCAACTCGGTCACTTTGAATGTGATTCTATAATTGAATTATTTCAACAGAAACTTTTCGTTCCCTTCATCCTCAGGTTTCCATATGAATAAGCTTTAATTGGAAAATTTTTAAAACTAACTATACAGGAAAGTTTTTTTCCAGTTTTCAACTGGTGTCAACCTTATAATCATAATTAAAATTTTTTTATTAATAACCTGAATATTGGTCTCTATAATTTTCGTTAGAGCTCTTCTTGGGCAGATTTATGTACTGGATTGTATTTAACAATCTGTAAACTAATATTAAATATTTATTCAATGATCCATTCACATAATTTTCTACGGATCCTTCAGTTTTTAAAAACTCTATGATTAAAATTTCTTATGTCAACTAAATTTTCAATCATTGCCGAAGTTCCTTGATATACACCAAAGACTGTAAAATTTACAAGGAGTAGACTAGGCTTTATGGTATCTATATTTTAAAAATCAATTCATCGAAGCGAACTTTAAAATTAAACTGCATTTTTACCCAGTTCAATTGTTCTTTTCAATTGTTCTTTCTTCCTCAGCTTCAATTTCTGAGGGGACATTTTCCATATTAACACATGGGTCGATTGTGCGAGTAGAAATATCTTTGTAATTAATTCCGGACATTTTACATTTATCACGATTTCCACACATTCAAATTCACATTAGATTACATATATAAGTTTCATTTCCTTTGAGAAAATGGGGTGGAAATTTTTGTTTTTATTCTCATCTTTTGGCTCCAGAGTCTTCTAATACCGTTCAAAATTTTCCTAATTGTTTTAATGCGAACATTGCAAAATACATGCATTACTGTAGATAATCCAAATCGTTTAATTATTAGTATATTTACACTCTCGAATATGAAGTAAGCATTTTTCACGCCTGTTTTTAGTATTTCACTTTTACCAGTACTTATAATGTGACAACAATGAAAAAATACCCCTCTACTTTTCAAGTCAAAGATCAAAGATATCAGTGAAAGATATTAGATAAACATCTGACATTCCACGAGTATATTGCACATATCAGCGCCAAATTATCAAAATCCGTTGAAATCCTTCATAAAGTAAAAATATGTATTGCCCGAAGAAGCTTTAAAATACTTTATCGAACGATCATTTCACCGTATCTCCAATACATGATAGAAGCTTGGCACGGCACTGATTAAAATAAATTAATTTGTTTTTTGGCTGCAATAAAAAGCCACTAGAGCTGTGAAGAAGAAAATGGAATATAATGCTCACAAAAAGGATTCATTCAAAATTTCAAAAATACGTAAGCTTTTGGATCTCTACAAGCTCTCCAGATGTAATTTCAGGTACCTTTAAAAACACTGACTGATGATGGCGATGAAGAACTCAATTAGTTATTAACTGCCCATATACAAGCCATCATGATAATTTATCCCGAAGTAGAAGCAACTTCAAATGAAGGCTCTGACGACAAAGCGCCGTGACATTGAAGACAAAAAATGTACTCTCGTCATTTTTGGAAGGGAAATACCGCAATCTCACGCTGACGAAATCTGTAAGGATACAGTCTGCCAGCTCCTGAAGGACAAGATCAACATTGACCTCTCCGACACTGACATCACGTCAGCTACAAGAATGGGGAAAAAAACAGTAACTGGGAACGGAGGTCAAAGAAACATTGCATTTGAACTAAAGCATTATAACAAAAAACGTGAAATTCTCAACGCCTGCCGAGAAAAGAAACCAAACTGCTTCTTCATCAATGAATACCTCATACCTTCACGAGCTAACGCCATGTACATTCTGAGGATAGCCAAAAGGAAATTCCCGGATAAAATTGGAATCCCAAGAACACAGGATGGAAACATCTTCATATTTAACCCCGGAAACCAAGATTCAAGACGCCTCGAGATCAACACGCCAGATGACCTCGAGCAATACCTGATGCAACAACTAAATATGCCATCGAAGCAAGTCATGGGTGACTAGACTAGGTGATCCCCTAAACTAGATATGTCAGTTTCGTGATAGTTTAACCTCAATTAGGTATCATGTCAGTTTAACCTCAACTTGATGTTAGTTTACCCTGAATCTATACAAATGTATAACAGATGTGTTTATAAACATTTATGACAGCAGTGTGTGAACTTTTTAAACAACGCAATCAGCAATTTTTTACCTCCCAATGTTACTGTGAATTTTTTCTTTTTTACCACTAAAGTTATTATTACGCGTAAACCATATTAACTGATTATATCATTGTCGTTATAATCTTTAAAACTTATTACCTGTTGTATGTGAACTTGTAAAAACGCTCTCATGCAGCAATCTGTTCACACCAATGTTGTGATATTGAACTCCAATATTATTCGCTCATGGACAGAATTTATGTGTACTCACATAATCGCACTAGATTTTTTTTATACTCTATGCTCTCGTACTTCATAAGCTAGTTTTTTAGACAGGAATATCCCTTAAAGCTTGACTCTGTATTTCGTTTTTAAGCTCTATGGTACCTACTTCTAACTGTTTACTAATTTTAAATGACTGATCACCCTGAGATATTCGAGGATATCGACCCAGATCTCAATCATTTGAACAGAATATATCCAAACCTAAACGACTCTCAAGAGTGTAGGTATACTAATATATCAAAATTCAACGAAACCATACGAATAACTGACCGAGATTTCTAACTCCTGTGTTAGAACTGTAGATCACTCTATCCAAAATTGGAAGAGATACAATGTACTATTACTGAACTTAAATATAACCTAGACGTGATTAGCTTCACTGAAAGCTGGCTAGATGACTCGACTAGACATGATTCGATTTGAAAATTATCATAGTTACCATTCACTAAGAAAAAACCAACGGGGCGGAGGCATCAGCACATATATATCTAACCACATAGGCTCGAGAACCATAGCAAGTGCAACAATGAATCAGGATCATATAGAATCACTCTTCGTAGAACTGTCTAGAGATGGTAAACGCATTGTGCTTGGAACGGTGTATAGACCTCCTACAGCCTGTCCTATATCCTTCCTGAATGAGCTGAATCGTATTATTTCTCAGTTCAACAGGCCCTTATACAATGACATAATAATATGCAGTGACTTCAATTATGATCTACTGAAACATGAAAGCTATGAACCAACCTCTAATTTCCTAACAACCTTTCAGTCTCAATCCTTCCTTCCGATCATTGCAAAGCCTACACGAATAACCTCAGAGTGTGCTACGCTGCTTGACAATATCTTTATGACAGACCCAAGTGATTTTCTTGCTGGAATAATTACTTCTGACTTATCAAAACACTTCCCAGTTTTTCTTATTAAGAAAAATGTCTATAATGCTTGCACCAAGGCACGGGCTGAAACTTACTCATATCGTAAAATAAACGAATCAAATCTTGAAGAAATGCGCACCGTTCTAGAAGAATCAATGCCAACATTGCACATCTCTCAACAAAATAATAATGCTACGGGCATTAATGAAGCAGTAGTAAAGTTGACTGAAACTATAATGACCGCATACAATCAGTGCTGCCCAATTGTAACTCGTACAGTTACCCCGAAAAATAAACAAAAGCCCTGGATTACTAGAGACATCGTGATAAATATAAAGAAACGTCGAGCGTACCTAGCCCTCCTTTGCGAAGGGCGAATATCTAGAGAAACATAACCGATTCAGAAACTATGTAACAAACCAGATAAGAACATAAAAAAAACTACTTTACGCTCAAGTTTACTCAATTCAAAACTGACGGTAAAAACACTTGGCATCTCCTTAACTCTTGCTGTAAACCGAATAATGCCGATAAAAAGAAAATTGAATATGTTATTCAAGATAATGTAAAATACCATGAGAAGAAATAAATTGCTAATCTCTTTAACAACTTCTTCATAAACGTAGGGAAAACTATAGCTGATGGTATTCCAAGTGAACCTACTGATCACCTGGAATTTATGGATCATATTTGAGAACCCAAATCCTTTTTCTTTACGCCTACAAACTCCTCCGATGTAATTAAGGGCATAAACAACATGAAAAATAAATCGAGTGGGTTACAAACGTTTCCGACAAAAGTACTTGAAGTTATTGCTGACATTGTAGCCCCACTGATATCAAATATTATTAACCAGTCTCTCTTACTAGGCACTTTCCCGAACTCCCTCAAAGTTGCTAGAGTAACCCCTATCTTTAAAAGTGGTGAAAAAACCTGTGTAAACAATTATCGACCTATCTCCTGACTACCAATTATTAGCAAAGTATTCGAAAAAATTGTGTATAAAAAAGTGTACTCTTATTTTGAACAAAAATCATTCCTTTACGCAAAACAATACGGCTTTCGCTTTAAAAAAAATCGAAGAAACCAACTCATGTAAGTTTCTGGGCATCATAATAGATAAACATCTGACCTTCAAAGAGCACACCACTCATATTAGTTCTGAATTATCAAATCCATCGGAATCCTAAATGAAGTAAAAAATTTTCTGCCTGAAACAGCTTTACAAATGTTCTACCGAACGCTCATTTCTCCATACTTGCAATACGGAATAGAAGCATGGCACGGAACTGATAAAAATAAAACCAACAAAATTTTTACTCTGCAGAAAAGAGCTGTCAGAGCGGTAAAAAACCTAGAATATAATGCCCACACAACTGATTCTTTCCAAATTTACAAATACTTAAACTTTTGGATCTCTACAAAATCTCCATCTGTAATTTCATTTACAAAACATAAAGAAATGATGGCGACAGTAGCCTAAGACAATTATTGACTGCGCAAACTGGTCATCACGACCATTTAACCCGAAATAGAGGTAAATTCATGATTCCTTACTTTTCAAAGGCCCGGTATACAGTATACAGTATACTCTTCGTTGGAACCAAAACTTGGAACTCTATACCTGCGGAGATCCGTAAATGTAATTCGTACAAAGTATTCAAAAGACATCTTGAGTCACACTTCCTATCAGAATACTAGTCGTGTAAGATCACCACGTCAAATCTTGCCTCCTTCATGTAACTAACGATAATGTAATAATGTAACTTGCTTTGGGTAACATAACCGATCTTCAGTCTGCTCTTGAATCGTTTTATCGAACATACTGTTAAATATAGCCGATTTAACCTATATTGTAAAATACAGCATAAAATATCGAGTTAATTATCTCAATGATCAGTCTAATGCGAAACTAGGTTAAGTGAACTAGGTTAAACATTATTGTACACCTTAGAATAACGTGATGATAGGATGCCCTAGAAGTCGCTGAACTTGTTCGGGCCCACAGGTAGCTATACTCAAATTTGACCATTTTACTAGACTTTAGAAATATTCTACCTCTGTATCACCTGTGGTAAATAAATTGTTTAAATTGTTTAAATTGTTTAAATACTTCCTCATTATTTAAAATCTCGGTCACAACACAGTATCCTCTTCAATGGAACTAAGAATTGGAATGACATCCTTTCTGGAATCCGTGGAAAAAGTTCTTATAAAGCTTTCAAAGCAAATCATGAATTACTTTTTCTATGGAAATAAAAATCACGTAAGAAAATCAATTCAAATTTTTTCTGCCATATGACTTATCTTACCTTCTTATTTTCTGTGCCAAATGACTTGATATTTTACTTGCAGGGGTTCATAAACTTTAATTAGCAATTCTTGCAGAAATTTCATTTAGTGTGTATTTCTTAACTATTAAATGCTATGGAGTGGCTGCGTTTTTTTAAAAAATGCTTGCAGAGACTGATAGCCAATAATATTCTACGTAGAATAAAGCAAACAGTTCCAAAATATCTTAATTCGTTGCAAAGGTATGACATTTTGAACGTGGTTGAAGCTTTTTCAGGGTCATAGGGTATGTTTTTTTTTGCTAATAGATATTGCGCGATATCGGATTCCACTTTCCATTTGAAAAGCAGAATTCATCTGCAATTAGAAACATTTCACGAAAGTATTCAAAAACACATGGAAACCAGATAATTTTTTAAGCCCTGTATAAAAATAGACTAAAGCGATTAAACTTAATGATGTTTGCCCGAGCAACTGCTCCGCTGGTTAACTTCGGTGCAGTGCGATGTGCCGTGATATTTTTTTCTATAGGCCAACCTCAAAACAGATGTTCCTCTTAATCATACATAGGTAGTATTTTACTTTACACACTAGGATGAACAACACTTTATGATCACAATTTTCAATAATGAAAAATTTCATATAAACAAAAAATGAGTGGCAATGCAACTGAAAGACAATTACTACGTAACTGTCGAATGTAAGCATCGACCAATTTATTTGCCGCAATGATACACTGAATAATTTGTAAGTCTTGTGCCATGTTTTTCTTTCGAAGATATTTGTATAGAACTTTTTAATAAATTAAGAAACTATAAACAATGCCATGAACATTGTTAGTTTATCAGTTGACTTTGGTTCGAAATAACATTTTTTATTATTAAGCAGTTTCTAATTCAACAAATATACGTAAACAGTCACCAAATGGCACACTGCTTAATTTCTCTTTGGTAAAGGTTTGTTATTTTGTCAACGCGCAGTTAATTTCAAGGTATACACTATTTTACTATTCAGGGGTATTTTTACAACTTTTATTTCACATTCTTTGAGCTCTTTGCTGAGGCTCGTTGCGTAGTTTGTTAGGTCTATTATCTCTTATTTTGTCAACCTCTAGAAAGGTTGACGCATACTTTCAAATTTTATTCAAATGTTATAACGCAGCCATTACGAAATACATTTGTTATTTTAACTATTCCAAATTATTTCATCTATAGCTTATTTTCACTCTCGGATATTGAATAAACCTCGCATTGACAGTGCGTTAATTATAAGGATATTCATTTGGAGTTAGCATCTGGCTCCTCTAAATATTTTCTGCAAAGTCTTTCCGGAATCGTGTTGATGGGCTCAAACTTTACGAGACACTTTTCAAGTCCTAGGCCTGGCTTCGGTCAGTCACTGAATTTTATTTAAGGAGGCCGTCTGGGTAAAAAAAGTCCGTTATTTATTGATGGATTACTCTGAAATATTCACAGTAGCTGTGAAATGATGCATAGATCATTTGTTATTTCGACGAAATTTTTGTAGCTGCACTTTTTTTTTTTGAAACAATATGATCTATCTTCTTCTACAATTTTGAAGTTACAGAACCAGTACTTCGTTTTTAGCTTCCTTATATGTCTATATAACCATAAACAATAGGGAATTTCGATAACTTCTTTTGTGGATTTTGGAATTGAGAAAAATACCTTTTTTCATTTTTTTTCATGTGGTGTTATTTTCAAAATAATAAATTTATAAAAAAATGCTATTGTTTATGGATACACCTTGCTAAGCCCTATCAAATGGTATATAAACCATTCTCGTAGCTCTAAAGTTGTGGAAGGAGATACATTTGAGAAACCAATTATCAGTTTACAGAAAAACGTATTTTTTCACAAAAAATGTTGTTTTTCTTTTTATCTTTTGAACTACAAGATTTTCTACAATGAACTCTTGAGCGTTTGTAGCTCTTTTTAAGCCCTTTCGATTGATATAATTTACATTGCTGTAGCTCTGTAACTCTTGGAAAAATATACAACAAAAGAGAATAGGTGAAATTTTTGAAAACAACCAATTTTTTTATATTTAATTTTTTTTTCAACGAAAATTCGTTTTTTCGTCAAATAAACTCCTCTGTTTTATTGCTCTTTTCAAGCCCTTTGGATTGGTGTGCTCGCCATTGCTGTAGCTATGATACTGCAGCTGTCATCGAGCTATGAATGAAAGCTGCGGTATCATAGATACCGCAGAACAGCTAAATTCTGAAATTTTCAAAAATTATAAAAAAATATTTACTCGGCATTAGAATGTTTCGTTTGAATAATGGAAGCACTTTGAGTAGCCCATTAACGAACTATAATGCCATTCCCGCAGAGAAACACGCTCAATTGACCCCCAATAATGAGGGGGGGAGGGTTCAAGGTCACTCCACCCCTATCGCTTTCCCCCCCTCTGGTGGGCGCACTATTCGGAGTAGACGTATACGGAAAGTACCAATGGAAGCGCAAGAAAATCCTCTATAAGATGCATTTAAAAACAGAAAAACAACACATATCCTGATTTCTACCCAGACAGCCTCCTTAAGTACTCGTGTCATCGTATGATGTGAAATATTTTTCAGACTTTTCCTGGCCTAAAAATGCGATTAACAATGTGAAAAAATCATATAACATGTATATTTGGTAACGCGTTAATAAAAACATCACAATTTAATTTTAGCAAAAAACGTATAAGGAGTGCATTTGGATTGCAAGGGATTTCCGCTTCGCAAAGGGTACAAACTGCAATGCAATTCTCCGAATGCAAAAAGCAGTTGCGCAGAAATTTCAAGACATTTGACGCAGTTCTAGTCTAAGGAAGTGATTCTTTTGAGTTGAAATGACTAGAGAGACTGACGTTTGGTTTCTTTGTTTCCTTGTTTCTCCTGTTCTGTGAGCTGTTCGATGTGCGAGTTACTGGGTGAAAGTATTTTAGTTTCATTTTGTTGAGTGCTTCTTCGAGTATGGAATTCTACGGATTCTATGGAATTCAGCGGAAGATCTGGGCGATAATTTTTATTCGTGTGGAACTTAAGCAAACATTGCCAACCTGTTTTTTGAGAAACAACAAAGTTAAAAAAGACTCAATGGACAAACTGAGAACAAGTCGAGATGCAGTTATTTTCATTGACTTCTTAACTCAATCAAACCTCGTTAAGTTCCACTGAAATAATTTGATGTCTAAAGTTCCAAAGTTCTGAATAATAAACCTGAGTTTAATGGCCAACGCACCTTTCAACTTTAATATGTCTCTTCTGTCAAAGGGGTAATAACGCAACAACGTCATTGCGTTCTGCTGGATTAATACTGCGTTTAGAATAAGTTCATTCTGATAACCATGCAGATAACCTCAACAGTCTGTACCAGCATCAGAGAATAGAAGGAATGCTGTTATTTCTGTCTATTCCAAATGATTTATGTGGCTGTCGGCCATTGTAGTAGCTTTTGAACAAATGAAAACCTCGGAGATATGAGTCTTGAGTACGATTAGAACTTTTGTGGTCTTGATTTTGCGCAATTATAATTATCTAATCAGATAGTAAAATTTAGGTATGTTTTTGTTTTAAATTTCAGAGAGGGTCTTACTCGTCAGAAAATCCCCTTGTAACTCTTGGAAAAAATTCGTCAAGTGGGGAGATGCAGAAAACTGAACCGAACAAAGGAAAACAAGGCTCTCCCAGCTCTGGTGAGACGTTGGTGTGCCGGGGATATTCTGCAGTTGCACTTCGTTGCTTCAGTGTGCTGATTGTGCTGTAGTTTCCACTGATGCTCCGCGCTTGAACTTTGGTACCCCTTGGGATGCTTCAGTGCACTGGCGATGCTTCGGCAAGCTGTAGACGACCATGGCTCTCTGTTTTTAAAGAGCAAGTTCTTGAGAAGTCGAGCCGTGTAACGCTTGGAAAAAGAGGTCCATCTGATTCTCAAGGCGTTGTAATTCCTTCTTCCCGTGGGTACAAGCGTAAGAAATTCAGCTTGCTGTCTTTTCATGTTGTGAGATATTGATTCTAAATGATGATAAGCCAGATGTTATTTTGTGCGGTGTTTCTATTCGTAAGCAATTCATAAAATTCTAGTCTTATGGAATTTTAGTTAAGTTTTGTAGGAATGTCCTTCGGTCAAATTTTGTTAGATTTGCTATAAATTTACTTCATGCCGATACTTTGAATAATGTTTCAGAGTAGTGGTATTATAAGATTGAATTCGTTGAACAATCATGTTTAACGAGTGTTTGCTTCGAGGGTTTTTCCAACCACTTGAAGTGAGCAGAAGAAACCACACAAAAAAATTTGGATTGAATTGTAAGAATCCAATAATAAATTAAAAATTACGAAATACTTTAAAAATTGAAATGCAAGAATTATCAAATTTATTTAAAATTTTTATTTATGTTCATTTTTCATAATACCGTACGTGGAAATTTGAATGGCTCATGCTCCTCTGGCTGTCCACTATTGCGTTTAAAACAAAAGGATAAGAAAGGCTGAAAGAAAGTGGCTATACCCATACATTTTACATTTGTGTTCACATTTTACGTATGGGCACAAACGATAGTGGATACAAGTTTTACTCTTAATGTTGCTTAAGCAATTACCATTGGCAATATTTAACATTCATCATTAGGGAGAGATATTTACGGCAGTGCTAGTCATGACCAAAAATTTACTTTTTACAAATATTTGAACGCATTAAATGTAAAACACATTCTCAATGTTTTCACACTTGCGTCACTACGAAGCTCATCCACAAAGTAAATTTCCATGAGTCGTCAACAAATAGAAAGCACAATTTCTAGGAAAAACTTTGCGAATGCAAACGCAGCTCTTGCTGCTCTATTTTTCACCAAATTATCACCGCTATTGAAACATTTGTCATTCCGCGAGATGAAAGTTTGCATCCCTGCGTCGTGGAAATCTACCGCCTATAATAGACACACGCAGTGTTTAACAGCCTCTTGTAACTTTGCACTTTGCGTCGCCTTGATACGAGCAATGTAGACTTCCTGAGTATGACCACTAAGGAAATGGCTGCTGAGTATGGCCACTGAGGAAATGGCTGCTGAGTATGGCCACTGAGAAAATGGCTGCTGAGTATAGCCACTGAGGAAATAGCTGCGGAGTATGGCCACTGAGGAAATGGCTACTGAGTATGGCCACTGAGGAAATGGCTGCTGAGTATGGCCACTGAGGAAATGGTTACTGAGTATGACTACTGAGGAAAAAGCTACTGAGTATGACCACTGAGAAAATGCTTACTGAGTATGACCACTGAGGAAATGGCTACTGAGTATGACCACTGAGGAAATGGTTACTGAGTACGACCACTGAGGAAATGTCGACTGAGTATGGCTACTGAGGAAATGGCTACTGAGTATGACCGCAGAGGAAATGGCTGTTGAGTATGCCCACAGAAGAAATGGCTGCTGAGGATGTCCACCAAACTAAGGAAATGGCTGCTGAGTATGCCCACAAAATTAAGGAAATGGGTGCTGAGTATGCCCAAAGAAGAAATGGGTGCTTAGTATGTCGACAGACCTAAGGAAATGGCTGCTGAGTATGTCCACAAAACTAAGGAAATGGCTGCTGAGTATGCCCACAGAAGAAATGGCTACTGAGTATGCCCACAGAACTAAGGAAATGGCTGCTGAGTATGTCCACAGAATTAAGGAAATGGTTGCTGAGTATGCCCACAAAACTACGGAAATGGTTGCTGAGTATGCCCACAAAACTAAGGAAATGGCTGCTGAGTATGTCCACAAAACTAAGGAAATGGCTGCTGAGTATGCCCACGTACAGAAGAAATGGCTACTGAGTATGCCCACAGAACTAAGGAAAAGAAAAAAAAAAAGAAAAAATGTTTATTTCCAAATTGTCACATGAGATACATGCCAACATATTGGCTTTTAAAAGTTTCTTAAATATAGGGCATCCTAAAACAAATGTTCCATACGAGGAGTACTAATTGACAAACCATCCGAGGTGTACAAGTAGATGAGCCATACGAGGCATAATAATAGACAAACTATACGAGGTGTACTAATAGACAAACTGTCAGAGGTGTACAAGTAGATAGACCATACGAGGCATATTAATTGACAAAATATACGAGGCGTACTAATAGACAGACCATTCGTGGTGTGCTAGTAGTCTAACAAAAGTTCTATACAAGGAGTACTAATTGACAAACCATCCGAGGTGTACAAATAGATAAGCCATACGAGGCATAATAATAATAGGCAAACTATACGAGGTGTACTAATAGACAAGCTATCAGAGGTGTACAAAATAGATAGACCATACGAGGCATATTAATAGACAAAATATACGAGGCGTACTAATAGACAAACCACACGTGGCTTGCCAATAGTCTATCTCTGTCAAGGGTAGTTGAATGAGAAATGAAAAATATGCCCTAAAAAATATGCAAAGCCCTATCACCACCAAAAACATATTTCGTATCTTCTCGATATTCACCACATCATGCGGACATGGGTACATGGGATAAAATAGAGATACAGTGTAAGCCGGTTACCACTCATGATTGACAAATATCTACAAAATATTGGTAGAAATGGGTAAACAAACATATATTCAATATCAAAATTCATAGCTTGTACAACACACGGACAGAAAGATAATTTTACTACGATTCATATGCTCAAATTGCACTTTATTTCATTAATTATATATGACATTAATCCGATTCACAGAAACGCCCTCTGGGGAAGTGCTAGATCTATTTATGAATCATTTCGCAATTGCAATAAAATTTATTAACCGAATGGTTTTTGCGTAAAGAAATGAAATAGAAACATGTATATCTATTTATGTAGATACATATATATACCTACACACGTACACACACATATTAATTTATATACTTATTGAAAATAAAATATTAGAAAAAAAAAAAAAAATACATATATAACATAAAAGATAGAAGCAACCTACCATCTACTACACAGAAAATGACAGCTGAGCTCACTGTAATCCTAAGAAATGGCTGCTGAGTATGTCCACAGAATTAAGGAAATGGTACTGAGTATGCCCACTGAAGAAATGATTTCTGGCTTCCTTAATCATAAAACGACGGCACTCCACAGCTCGGAGCTGCACAATTCGCCTGTCAGACTCGGTCGCGGTCGGACGTGCGGGGAAATGGGGCGGTAATTGTTGAAAATGCAAGGGGGAAATAACCTAGCCATGCGTAAAAATTATACTATCAGTGAATGTGTTTGTTACCTGTGGAACTGCGAAAGGGAAAAAATAACTTTTGTCTTATTTCTGCTTAAATCAGTGCACTTTAAATGAAAAGCCAACAAAGCAGTGCTGGCAAGGGTTGTGAAATGGTGTGCTTAGCCCGGTCTCGAACGATAGGCCTGAGTGAAGTGTGAAGTGGCCTTGTTCCCTCAGTCTCCCCTCGCCGACCTCGCCGAGCCCGCACCCTCCCCCCTTTCCGAGCCCGCACCTCCCCCCCCCCCTTTCCCGTACACCTGCTTCCCGTCTTCTGACCGTTCAGAGCATAACATGGCAAATCCTGAACATTTTCCGCTTCAAGCAACCAAAGAAATTACGTTTGTTTTGATCAATTTTTGGCAATGTCAAACCTCTCAGTTTCAGTTTTTGTTCACTTCCTACGTGACCGAGACGGCAAATGTGCTCGAAAGAATTATTGTGTTTCGTTTGTTACAATAGAACATGGATGTTGAAAAATTTCTAATGTACACAATCAATTATTGATTCACCAAATTAGCTTACATTATTATCATGTTCTTTTGATGGACAATTTTGGTTAACTAGTGACGTTAAATGTGAGAAGGGTAAAAAACTTTTTCTCTGAAGGAACTTTTAAATTTAAAAATTGAAAAAACTTGATCCAGCAACTTTCGGAAATAATTTGCCATGTCAAAAAAATAATAGAAAAAAAATAGAAAGTGTACTCTGGTAATTTCGCATCTTTTGGGAAAATAACAGTGACCATCATTCGTGAACTATTTCTATGTTACAATAGAGCATGAATGTTGAAAAATCTCTAACGCACACAATCAATTTCTGATTCACCAAATTGGCTTACATTATTAACTTGTTTTTTTTTTGTTGAAAATGTTGGTTAACTAGTGACGTAAAACCTGAGAAGGATAAAAAACTTTTTCATCTTCGGTTTCTATCATCTGTTATTGCAAAAAAAACATCATGTTGAGTGTATATGACGCTACCTGTGGAACTGCGAAAAGAAAAAAAAATTAACTTTTGTCTTATTTCTGCTTAAAACAGTGCAATTTAAATACGAAGCTAACAAAGCAGTGCTAGCAACACGAAGGAAATGGTGTGCTCAGCCCAGTCTCGACCTATAGGCCTGTCTGTCTGAAGTGTCCTTGTCCCCTCAATCACCCCTCACCGAACCCGTTCACTCCGCAACCAGAGAAATTACGTTTGATTTGATAAATTTTTGGTAATGTCTAACATCTCAGTGAAGTTTTTGTTCACTTCCTACGTGGCCAAGACGAAAAATGTGCACGGAAGAATTATTGTGTTTCGTACCTCCGTTTCCCTACTGACACCGAATAGTTTAAAACATCATAGCTATACAATTACAACGTACGATGCATCACTACGAGACTCGCTTTGCAGGCCGGAAAGTGCCGTTCTCTGCACAAATGTTGCCCTACACAACATCCCGAAAAAATGGTTCTCTCAGGGGCAAAAATACGACTTTACCAAGCAAAGTGCCTGTAAGTAGGGGACCTACATCCTCTCAAGCACAAGATTCTAATGCTCAAAAGACGGGAGACTTGTTAACAGCTGCCAGTAACCCCGTCAAAGAATGTGTGTCACCTTCCGAAACAACGTCAGTGAAGACTATGCAACCAATATCGCCGGATGAGGGAAAACATATCTGCCAAACCTCCAGCAATCATATGAAGGTTCGAAGCAGTGAAGTCTCAGCCGCAGCACCACAACCACCTGCTCCTCATCTGAACAAGCAAAACAGCGTGCCAGCTCCCCAGCTCTGCGTCAACAACAACGCTCCGAACTGTCCGCCAGCGGCGGGGACACAAACACCATCCTCATCAGTGGTACAAGAAAAAATAGTTTTTACTAATAAGGACATTTCAAGCGTGGTAGACTTTTCTCATTCTCCAGATAATATGTTCGATAATTTTCGCGCACAAACCGATACTGGCAGTAAATTACCCCAGAGCGCAAGCTGTGAAAACAAAATAAAATTTCCAGTACAGAGCAATAAAAATAACACTGTTGCTTCTTTTAATGGCTACTTGCACCCGCTTCAAATAACAAGCTCTCAAAAAATTCATGAAATTATTCACAATTTGTCTCTAACAACAGCGTTTTTCAATAAATCCCTAAGACAACGTGAGCCTCCTAGCCCGTCGTCGATTTTCTCTACAGTATCAAACATTCAGAACCTAACCGAACAGCTTTTTGCTTTAAATTCACATATAAGTTCTCAAGACCTTGCACCTGTGGTACCTGCTAGTATCTCTTGTGAAATCGACTCCAATTGTCGAGAACCTTACGACACTTTGCTGCTAGGTGATAATATCCTAAGCACGATCAGAAGAAAGGACATCGATCGCTCGTGCTGGATCAAAACTGTTCCTTCAGGGCGCTTCGATGACCTTCTCCATACTGTAAATTGCATGCCTAGATTTAAATATTATATACTAAGTTTTGATGGTCTCTGCCACTCGCCCTCAGACCTTGCTCGAATCAAACAACAAATTGTTAGAAAGTACGCACTTTCTCGTATTTATATTGCCAATGCTTGCAGTGCAAACGAATTCAACAAAGCGAGGCATTTTTGCAAAAACCTGGGTTTAAACTTGATTCAGTTTCAAACTTACCCAGAAAATGAAAATGGTGACGCACTCAATAACTTTCAATGGCCTCGGACCCAGGAAGAGAACTTCTGTTTTCTTCAACAACTTGCAATGAAATCAACATTGCGAATCACCGTGCCATATTGTCCTCGTTTCAACAAATGTCAAGCAATAAATGGAATTGTAGATCATTCCAATGAATCGAAAAATTCACGGAATGAGACAAATAGTCTCACATTAGACTTTCAAAAAGAATATAAGCCTATGCACATCACTGCACATGGTACACCAAATCCTTCAAAATTGATTGCGTCATCAAGCAGAGGTCTGAGTAACTCACTCACCCACAGCGTGAGGAACGTAAATAAGCCTGAGCCTTTCCCTGATTCGATCTCAGACAAATATAATGTCAGTACGAAAAATAAATTTGCGTTACTTGCAACAGACACAAATAGTGATTGCGACATGCCCTCCTTTTCAACCAATTCTCAACTTTCCAGTGAGTACGCAGGAACCAAGGAAAGTCAAGCGAATACCGATATTCAAAACTATTCCAAAGAAAATCAAATTATTCGAAAATAATTTGATGCCTCTGCCGGGCCTCCGTCGAACGACCAAACTAATACTGCTACCGAAAAATCAACAGTGAATCAAATCTACACACGCGTCGCACACACACTGGACGACTTGAAACGATCGCTCAAATTGGAGTCTGCTTACACTGTAGGTGACAGACACTGTCTCCTCCACGCCGTAACGACGCAGCTTGCTTCACAACAAAAATCGAAATGGAATTATATATCTCTGAAAAAAAAACATCAAAACTGAGAGCTCCAGAAACAAGGACCAGTATGCAAAATTCGTTGACAAGAACAGTGGCATTTTCGAACAATTCATCGATAAATACATCGATAGAAAAGTCTTCGATCACGCAGTTGGAGACCTCATACCCCAAATACTTTTTAATGTAACGAGAACACCAATTCACGTATTTGATGAAAGAGACAATGGGATTTGGAAGACGACAATCTCCCCTACATCAAATGCTCTGATAAACTGTCTTCCGGTAAACATACACCGGAAACAGGACCACTATAGCGCCCTCTTGAAAATGCGTGATGAAAATCGTGTTGCTCCCTCCCCCATTTTGTGACTAAATAACAGTGATCAAATTGAATTTGAAGCTGAAATCACAATCAATGAACGCGGCAATAAAGACCTAGAGACGAATACTAAATGCGCTGCTAGACCTAAAAATGCAATAACTCGACTAAAGATCTGCCTATTGAGGTAAATAATATCAAAATATTGCACATAAATGCTCGCAGCCTCAATGGTAAAATGGATGACGTACGAGTAATGTTGATCACTAACGATATCGATATTTTATGCGTATCTGAAACATGGTTCGATTCACGAGTCGAAAGCTCATATCTCAGCATTACCGGGTACAAATTGTACCGTTATGACGGAGTCAAGAGTAAGAGAGGTAGCGGTTCATGCATTTTCATCAAAGATGTCTACTCTACATCCTTAGTTCCGATAAAAGAAAAATGCGAAGACATAGAAATGGTTTGGCTCAATGTTCAAGTAAACAAACACAAGTCTTTCATTATCGGCAGTCTTTACAGACATCCGTCAGCATCTCTTCGTCCAACATTAGATTTCATTGAAAATACGCTTAGATCAATCTCTGCTGCCAAAAAGTCTTTCTATGTTTTCGGAGATTTTAACGTGGATCTGACAAAGAAAAACAATCAGCTAAGCAAGATGCTGCACAGACTTAATCTTTCTCAAATGGTCCAAGAACCAACGAGAATTACCAACACTTATAAAACTCTTCTTGACCTAGCAATTACCAACAATCCCCAAGCAGTACTCAGCACAGAAATCTTACCGTCCTTTTCTGATCACCATTCGGTAGAATGCCAAATCAATATTGCAAAAGAGAAACATAAATCTAGTACATTACATATCGCATGAAAAACCACTACTCCCCTGAAATATTTCAAGAAAAGCTATCAGACAGATGGAGTGAATTTCAAGGCATGGAAAACACCGATGATGTCAATCTACAAGTTTCGCTTTTCAACGAAAATTTAGTATCAGCTCTTAACGAATGCGCACCTTTCACTACGAAGAAAGTTAAGCCAAGAATTTCTAAATGGATAACAGATGAGATAAAACATTTGAGCAGAGCTAAAAGAAATTTGCAGCGTGAGTACAAACTGAATAAATCAGACAGTACGCGTCGAAAATTATATAAAGATCATGAGAAGATCCTACGAAGAAAAGTTAAGGTAGCAAAACGGGACTACTTCCACAAAGAACTCTTGGCGGCAAAACAAAACCCTAAAAGAACTTGGGAAATCATTAGAGAAGCTGCTCGGTATAAAAATTCAGACTGTAAAAGCACTTTTGACAACCCCTCAGAAATGGCAAATGACTTTAACACTTTCTTCTCAAAAGTTGGCGAAGATGTTTTCAATGAAGTATCCAGGACAGTTTCAGACACATCTACAGAGGCAAATCTGAGCGATGTTTCATCCCCAAATAGTAGCAACAAGTGGAGACCAAAGCCAGTTAGCGTCATAGAGATACGAAAAATCTTATACTCACTAAAGAATACTAAAGCGACTGGACATGATGGCATAACCCTCCAACATATAAAAGACAGCTTCCCTGTCACAGCACCCTTTATTCGCTTGATAATAAATACATCTATAGTCACAAAAAAGTTTCCCGATCAATGGAAACTATCCATAATTAAGCCATTACATAAATCTGGTGATATCGACATAGCGTCAAACTACAGACCAATCAGTCTCCTGCCTGTTATGTCCAAAATATTAGAAAAAGTTATAACAAACCAGCTCTCGTCTTACATAGACGAGTCACATCTACTGCATCGCAATCAATATGCTTACAGGAGGAATACCAGTACTCAGGACGCCCTGTTAAACATAACAGAAAAAATTTACAATGATATTGACCAAAAAAATTAACTCTCTTCCTATTGCTTGATCTCTCCAAAGCTTTCGACAGTGTTGAGCATAAGAAACTTCTACAAAAAAATTCAAACCTCAGAATAGACACTCAGTGGTTTGAAAGCTACCTACGAAACCGCTCTCATGCAGTGTGCTTGAATAACAAAATGTCATCATTCATACCAAATAACTTTGGCGTTCCTCAAGGTTCAATCATCGGCCCACTCCTATTTTCAATTTTCATCAACGATTTCCCCACCATGCCGGCAAACACAAAAATCTGAATGTATGCTGATGACGTACAAATTGCCATGACAAGCTCAACAGCAGATTTAACAGAAACACAAGCCAGCGCTGAAAACCTTCTAAGAAATCTGAAATTGTGGTATGGCCATAATGGCCTCAAACTTAACGCAAGTAAAACGCAATGCATTATTTTTGGATCAAAGAATGCGACTGAAAATTTGCCACCATTCAAGCTAACATTTGGAGACGATACAATTAAACCAGTCGATAAGGTTAAAAATATGGGTGTTTGGTTTGACAAAAATATGACTTTCAATTCACACGACGAAACAATGTGCAACAAAATTAACGGAACCTTAATGTTCTTTCATCGTATAAAGAACACACTTGACGAAAAATCTAGATTATTAGTGATTCAGTCTTTAGTTTTATCGCGTCTGGACTACTGCAGTCTTGTGTGGGGAGACTTACCTAAATGTCGTCAGGAAGAGTTGCAAAAATGTGTAAACTTCGCCGCCAAAGTGGTATGCAAAGGAAATTTCAATAAATACGATCATGTCACCCCTCTTTTAAGAAAACTCGACTGGATCCCAATACCGAACAGATTCATGATCCAGAAAGCTCGACGAGTATTCTCCTCTCTGTACCTCCCCCAAAGTAATGCAGAGGTGGTAAAATTTTTTCCATCTAATATCCCAAACGAAAGACCAAACCGGAGGAACGATGTTTTAGTCAGTTACCGTTCATCTAACGTGGGACAAAAAGCTCTCTCAGTTTCTGGAGCTTTTTTTGTGGAACAAGCTTCCCCAGCATATCAAAAACTCTAAAACTGGAAAAGAATTTAGAGTAAATGTGTCACGTCATTTTGCATCTCTGTCATAGGGCCTGCAGCATCTCGGTGTGAACTTCCCATCAATCAGAAATTTTTATTTTTCCTGAAATTTCTGTTAGAAATTTAGAAACTATTTAATTTTACGTTTGCTAAGCGATTCGTATATATATCTTACTTATTTCTGTCGACAACATTGAGCACCACAGCCGTCAGTTCAGTGCAGCAGAACGAACGTTCATTCCATAATTAGGAGTATTTCCTCATCTTTATTTTGTTATTTCTTTCTCTTTCCTGTATTAATATTTAACGTCCGTATGACAAATATACCATGAAATACATTTTTTGTGTACACCAATAAACAGGTTTATAGATGTGAGGGTTGTGCAAAGTTTATAATGAATTAAATTTTTGGCTAACGTTGTCTCGCTATTTCAAAATCATTCTCGAAGATGTTTTCAATCGATTTTCGGCTGAGCTGGGGGGAAAGGGGTAATTCAAGCATTGCATTTAGTCTTTTTATTTTTATTTTTTTTCGTGCGTTCAGCGCACACTAGCACTGAACTTTCAAATCGGAAAAAACTCTAAATTTCTGTAATCAAAATTATTATTTTGGATCAAGGCCTAATCTTCCTATTTGTGCCAATTTTGTGAATATTCTCCACTCAGATGTGATATCCGGCCACAATGTTACTCCATTTTTTCCCACGTACACATGTCCGTATAATGCTGGAGAGTTGTGTTGCTTCTTGACTATAACCTGATTTTTCTTAAAAATTTCTGTGAAGAAATTAAAAAACAGCTCATTTTTATGTTTTTCGAAGTCTTCTCTTCCTTTTAGTTATTTTTTGCGAAAAATTTCTTAGGATTACAGTGAGCTCAGCTGTCATTTTCTGTGAAGTAGATGGTAGGTTCCTTCTTTCTTTCATCTTATATATGTATTTTTTTCAAATATTTTATTTTCAATAAGTATATATATTAATATGTGTGTACGTGTGTAGGTATATATATGTATCTACATAAATAGATATACATGTTTCTATTTCATTTCTTTACGCAAAAACCATTCGGTTAATAAATTTTATTGCAATAGCGAAATGATTCAAAAATAGATCTAGCACTTCCCCAGAGGGCTTTTCTGTGAATCGGATTAATGTCATATATAATTAATGAAATAAAGTGCAATTTGAGCATATGAATCGTAGTAAAATTATCTTTCTGTCCGTATGTTGTACAAGCTATGAATTTTGATATTGAATATATGTTTGTTTACCCATTTCTACCAATATTTTGTAGATATTTGTCAATCATGAGTGGTAACCGGCTTACACTGTATCTCTATTTTATCCCATGTACCCATGTCCGCATGATGTGGTGAATATCGAGAAGATATGAAATATGTTTTTGGTGGTGATAGGGCTTTGCATATTTTTAGGGCATATTTTTCATTTCTCATTCAACTATCCTTGACAGAGATAGACTATTGGCAAGCCACGTGTGGTTTGTCTATTAGTACGCCTCGTATATTTTGTCTATTAATATGCCTCGTATGGTCTATCTATTTTGTACACCTCTGATAGCTTGTCTATTAGTACACCTCGTATAGTTTGCCTATTATTATTATGCCTCGTATGGCTTATCTATTTGTACACCTCGGATGGTTTGTCAATTAGTACTCCTAGTATAGAACTTTTGTTAGACTACTAGCACACCACGAATGATTTGTCTATTAGTACGCCTCGTATATTTTGTCAATTAATATGCCTCGTATGGTCTATCTACTTGTACACCTCTGACAGTTTGTCTATTAGTACACCTCGTATAGTTTGTCTATTATTATGCCTCGTATGGCTCATCTACTTGTACACCTCGGATGGTTTGTCAATTAGTACTCCTCGTATGGAACATTTGTTTTAGGATGCCCTATATTTAAGAAACTTTTAAAAGCCAATATGTTGGCATGTATCTCATGTGACAATTTGGAAATAAACATTTTTTTTATTAACATTTTCTTACTCCTCAAAATGGTCCGAGACGATAGAGGGTCACCGCTGCGCTCCACAGAATGCACGTTTTGCCCTACTTCCATTGACGCAACATCTGCCAGCTCGCGATGCACGGTCAATACTGACACAGTCGATTATGAATTTCGATTGGTGTCATGTTCTGTGCTTTGAAAAACTGAATCACAAATTGAACCTCGCGTTTCTAAATGTTTTGCGTACTGTCTGTTTGCTGGAGGTGGAATTCACTTTGGGAATGCGCAGGGTTCACAAAATGCTAACCATATAGATATATAGTTCAAGCGAATAAACGCAACTAGTATGTGCTTTTGAACTATCATCGGGATCTTGACAAGGCTATAGTACGAATTTGCCATTAACATAGCATTTGTGATGCTTTTTTATCATTTAGGACTCTGCAAAACTTTATTTTGATTTTCTTTAAATATGGGTAAGTTTAACTCATTACCGAAACAAGTACAATTTATTTACATGATAAATATTTGAGAATAGATCACTTAACATTACCGCCACTCAAACTTGATTTTTAAATAGAGATGAATGTGGTTGTATCACAGGCGAATGTAATAATCCCTCATGCAACGCAGTACGTTATGCATGTCAAAGCTCACACCATGAAAAGATAACATATATAAAAAATTTATTGCTGTATCCACTAAACAAAGTAACAGCATTCCAGACATATACCAACAGATCCATGTCATTAAAAAGCTAGCCAATAAACTATTACTGAGGGAGTAGTAAGCAATCCTGTGAACGTGCGTCACAATAAACGTACCGATGTAAATATCGACGACCAACACGGCTCTTTGAGTGATGATACGCTTAATGCCTTCATCTCAGCTTTCAATCAATCCTGGGAAACTCACTCGGGAATCAAATTCTTTCCTTACAGCTGGAAGATTATTTTTCAAGCAGAAACATTAATAATCTAATAAAAACGAGAGCTCTCAGGAAAATGTAAGGACCACTCAACGAAAACGAATAGTAATTAAAAATTACCGCTCAGCAACTCCACTGCTCCTCGAATTTCATTCCGTTCTGACCTAGCAGTCTGAATGAAGATTGTGCTGTACGCCTTATGTAGATTGGTACATGGATTGTGCTCTCAAGTCATGTCCATCCCAATTCGGGCAATCTCCAGAGCTTTTATTTAGGTTTAATTTGGAAGTACGTTCTCTGTTCTAATTTCCATAAATTAATTTTCTTACTTCTTCAATTAGAGCAATGCGAGTGCTCACATATAGGTATGTTTGATTAAAGTTAAGAGTGTGAGCAGTTCACATGGGTTACTGAGGTGCAAGTTGAAAACTGAGGTAATTCTTGAGCAGAACGTACATGCCACATTACTGGTAATTTATTGCAATATTTCTTAGCAATTGCATGTAAACCAGTTATTTATCGCTAGTATGACACGGGGCTACCACTGTGTAAATGACATGTCTATAGTGCAAACGAGTGATGTTCAGCATGGGTCTCAGTGAGTAACAGATGAGTCAATTGTTTAGCTCGGACGTTAGGAGAGATATACTTGAAAAAAGTTGCGGAGATGTTGTTTAAACATTGAGCTACTGAGTTCCTCGGGCGTTAATACTATCGATGGTGGTCCGCGGACTTTAAACATTCATAATTCAATCTGGTTCTCTCCTTGTTACGTAGTGAAATCGTTCTCTAAGAATTTACAGGCTTTTACCTTCTAGGGTAATAGAACTCTGGAGAATTTTCGATTTGCTTCTCATATGAATAATCGATACCCAATTTGATTCCAGACCCTAAAGACACCAGGTGCATGCTGAAATGAGTACAAACCAATTGGGGAATCGAGCGTAAATATTTCCGGTAAATTTCAAATTGAATTATTATGCGATCGAAATTAAAAGGTGACTTCAAATTATGCTTGGGGTCATATTTTGAAAAACTAAATGATTTTCTAAGAAATTCAGCTCATCTTGTTTTACATTTTTATTACTATGAGTTACGCGAAAGAACTTAACCGACGCACTTCTAAGAGGGATTTTGAGACACCGGTTCATATTAGATGAATGATCTATTTGAGCTACATTTTAGCGTAGTAGGTGCATCTGATAGACCTGATTCCGCTTGCTTTAGGGCTCATTATTTCAAGGGGCTTGCTGTCTTGTGTGTTTTTCGTATTAATTTTTGTTGGGTAATTTTCGATGTGGTTTTGATTTTACAGGAAAAAGTGTAAACAATAATCAATTTCAAAATATCAAGAACATATTCCATGAAATGTTGTTATTACTGTTGTAATTCAAATGTTAAAAAGGCTATGAACAAGCAAATTCGTTAAAGAGTTTTCCCAGTTTCAAAACAGGTGAAGTGTCGAATAATCATTAATCACGCTTTGGACAGCTTTCCACTGTCAAAGTGATGTTGATTAAAATTGTGAGGTATGTTTCCGCTATATTAAATGCAGTAATCGAATTTAACTGACAACGAAGGTAGAACATTAGGAGAAAAAGTACTGTATTACTGTGCTCCAATGGGAGAGGCTGTAATAATGATCTCTCTAAAAGTTTATTCAAGCGGGGATTTTCAGTGCAGATTTTTTCGGAATTGAATTCAGTATGATATATATTACTTTAAATAGTACTGCAAAAACCTGATACTCTTACATTATATTATTATATTAGAACAGTGACTGTTTTTAGTCATATGTGCGAGAACTTTTGCTAATCTAAGTTTTGAGGAACCTCTAGATGGCGTAGCGTTCAACTTCAATCGGAATGTAGTTTCTGACAATGCAATCGATTCGCTACTCAGGATGGTTAAAACGTTTCAGCCTTACGAAATAGTTCAATTTTTTGACGTGTGCGCTGGTTCAGGAAAGCTTCTACCATTTTTGTGCTAAAACACAGCGCAATTCATTAAAATCAACATTTCTGTTTACTTATAAAATGCAAGGTTTCGACTAATCTAGCGTCATCCTCAGGCTGAAAAAGAAAATATATATACAAAATAATTTCTCTTTTCAACCTTAGGATGACGTTAGATACGAATACATAGATTTTAATGAATTGCGCTGTGTTTTAGTACAAAAATGCTAGGAGCATTCCTGAACCAGCTTACACGTCAATAAATTGGACAATGGTTTAAACGTTGACTACGTTTTAAGTTGTGACTAACTAAATAGAAAGAATGACTGTGCCGCTCGAATTCAATTCTATCTTTCCCAAGAAGTGTGAAAACCGTAATTGCAAAATAATATGAAGTTTAATACGTATACTAAAATCGATTTTGAAGGATAGGTAGTGGCAAATTTGAAACGTTGTTTATTTATGCCGCTACGTAAATGTGCAATTTACCTGGTTGTACACAAATGTTCCAATACGTGGTCGAAATGTTGAGCGATAATCCAAATTTAATTTGTTGTAATTAAAACTGATTTAACTTATGCGAAACGAACTATGCGATATAAAGCTTACTAGCAGAAGCTAAATATTTCACAAGAATAGATTCAAATTGTAGGCTTCTGAAAAGATTTTCGTACAGGAAAATGAGAATCAGGTTAAATTCTTCCGCGTTGATATCTGAAAACACAGCCACAAAAATCTACCGTTTTTACCCAGACAAGGTTTCGTTTTCTCTTATCGCCTCCTGATGCTTTGTTTTGATTCAAAAACGGGGAGAAGAGAACTTAGATCATGCAGAGTAAAGTTGATATAACAGTGGGAGTCAAAAGTTGGTAAGACAGTAAAAGTCAAGAGCCAGATGAAGGACCGGAGTTCTAAAGGAAAATTCTAAAGGCAAAAGAATTTACTGGATTCCAAGAGACGGAAACAACTCACATTGTTCAATTTAGTACGGCATTTTGCGAGCCAGATTCTTATTCCCATTGGGCATTTACCAAGCACATTTAAATCAGGCTGAATCATTGAAATGCCGTGAGATCATTAAGGTGAGCCACAATTTCTATTGACACAGAGCCGTTGCAAAGGCTTCCCCAGAACCATTTTAGCTACACAAAGCGGCGCACAACGCTCACAATTGAGAGCTAGGAGCTGAAATCGTCCAAGCTCTTTGCAAGCTTTACAGATGAAGCGAGGCGATGACGCTCGTGCACCACCGTTAGTGTTGGCAGAATTTATTCGCTGTTCAAAAGGAAATTCGAGTGCCTCTCGTGAAGAAAATCAACGTCGCGTACGAATATTTTTTCTACTCATTTTCTTCTCACAAAGCTTTTTGGTGTTGATTTCGAATTTTATTATAAAAATTGTACAGAAATATTTGTTGGTGTTGATTTATAAGGTAAATTATTTTTTGTATAGCATGTATGAGAAAACGTCTTTCGAGCTTTTCCTTTGAAAATCAAAAGGGCGAATAATTCTGTAGCAACGATAACGATACTTGAGGCTGTTTTCCAAGACGATTTAGTTTGAAGAGTTACGTTAGGCGTCCATTCGTACGATATAAGATTCATTTCTGCCGTACTTATACGTACATTAAAGCGCACATACGTGCGCTTCGAGTTTTTACGGAAGGAGACGTTGTACGAGCTCATAAAAATAGTTGGAAAAATGAAACTTCATCGACGAATGAGTGCACTGCAGTGCTTAAGAAGCACGTATGATTTGAACACCATTTGTCATTTTAGTATTTCATTTATTTTCTGTATTGAAGCGCCTTATTTGGTGTTATTCGCTTTTATTTTAACTCAATCTCCCTGCAGAGTAGAAACTATTATTACTTGTCGCTTGTTTATATTGTAGTCCGCAAAATTTATTCAATTACCGAAGTGTAATCGAAACTCGATGAAAACCATTCTTTTAGCCCTAAAGTTCAGGTTTTATCTGGAATTCATATCGAAATTGTCTTGATGGATGGCTACGTACGTAATTTTTTTAACATCGAAAGTCATGGAGCCAACCAACACAAGAAGCTCCATCCTCAACTCTCAAGTACCAGAGTTAAATAATAATTTTAAAAATCTTATTGTTCATCTTTCTGTGCATGCTCATGAAAGTATCAGGATTTTCATGCTCATAAACTATTTAATTACTCAAAAATTTCACTACTGCTGCATTGGATTCACGAGCTTGCGTATTTTGATCTCAAAGCCACCTGCCAAGGATAGCTCTCCGGTCGACTTCACCGCAGGCTTTGGAGCGTTTTCCGAAGTTAACTTCAAAGTTCAGCAGCGGAATTCCAGTTCATGGTTCTAAAGTCCAAGCCCCAACTCTGTCTCCAAACTCAGGTTCAGACCCATGCCATTAACTCCATGCGTAGCTTCTAACTCTTGCTCTTGATGTCGATTCTTGCATTCCTGTATTGGACTCGTGACTTCAGAGCCAAGTCTCAACTTTGCTACCGCTCTCTGCCTCCACTTCCATCCTCCACCTCCTACCTCCACTTCCTGCATTTACTTCCTGCCTTCCTCCCCTGCCTCTATATCTCGCCTCCACCTCCTGCCTCCACCTCCGGTTCTCTTCCTGCCTCTACCTTCTTCTTCTACCTCCTGTTGTGAATAACAATTTGGTAAAAAATATTATTTTGTACGAATGTTAAGTTTTAGTGTGCTGTTGAGTGTTGTGGTGTTTGTCGTGCTTTCTTTCACCATCCAGGCACTTTCTATCGTATAAGCGGTCTTAACCGCTGGATGTCTTCGGATTGGCCTCCAGGAAAACATCAATAGTCACGAGAGAAGATCTTCGATGGTATCAGGGACTGACTTCCCGAAGTCAACTGATTACCGCCGAGAATAAAAGGTCTTCAATTCAACGTGCATCAGAAGCACAAATCTCGGCTACCTGTCGAACTTCTCCTCCTGCAGGGAACGACGATATTTCAAAATGTGTGTCTTCACTGGACGGAAACTTCAACTTCACATCCAGGAAGATACTAAAAATGATATGGGAAGGGGATATGTTATGCACCTTAGAAAATAACTGCCAAATTCACTCCACTGAGCTGAGAAACGAATGCGACGAAATCCATATGCTCGGTCTATCATCAATCACCGCAGCGAGACCAACCATCGCAGAACGTTATCGAATGAGAAATTATCGGACATGACCTGGCGTTAGAACAACAGACGAGCAATCTTCCCTACCCTCACGGTCCTGAGAAAGGCAATGACGGCTCGACGCGAGCGATCACGCCCTACTACGGGCGAATGATGCAATTAATTTCTACTTGTAATCTACCGTTAATACGTCAAATTTTCTAAATAGAACGCCAACCTCAATAATACAATTATAATTTAAATGTACGAGAATAGGCTTGATTCCTTTTAATTACGGCTAGAATAGGCCCTTTCCAACCCCTACCACTGCGTATCATTTAGTTTCTGTCACCAGGGCGAGCCATTCCCTCAAACACTTGGCTTTTATGGAGTCTTGTTAACGGTCTACAATTTTAAACGTAAAAGCTTGATTTTTATTTTATTCGACGTGGAGGGACTGTGGCAACTGTAAAATGAAGCTTTCTTAAATTTTGAATTATAAAAAAATTATGAATTTATTTGTCCAAGGAATGTGCTAATATTCATAAATGTCAAAATTTCTAGTTTTTTGTTTCTATTGTAACAAGGTAAACGAAAATGCATACAGATATATAAAATTGAATTTTGAACACATTTTTCTGTATAGTATTTCGATTTTCACAATAGAAAAAAATTATTGCGCAAACATCAAAAAACATATAAATTAGCTCAAAATCTACCCCATCTACAATTTTCAACCTAGAAGCTTTATTTTGATCTCATTCTACGGAGGATAACAGTGGGAACAGCGTAGAGAAGCGGAGTTGCATTTTAACTGCAAATTAGATTATATGGTGAAAAATTTTGTATTTTTTTAAATTGTTCACAAAAAATTCATAAAAAATTTTCAAATTCAAAATTTACAAAATCCTAATCTTTCAACTGCCGGAGTCTTTCCGCGTCGAATGAGACCAAAATCAAGCTTCTAAGTCGAAAATTGTAGACTGAGTAGGGTTTTGAGCTAATTCAAATAGTTTGTATCACAATGACTTTTTTTCTATTGCAAAAATAGACAATTTGTATAGAATCAAATGTGTTCAGAATTCAAATTTTCACATCTCTATTCATTTTGATTTCCCTAGGTGCAATATAAATGTTAACAGTGAAATTTGAAAAATTAGGTAAATTAGGTGATCCCCCTAACGCAAATATCGAGACCCTGTGATATCATCGTCAACGCTGGATTTCGTTCGATAAACTGAGTATCTTGTGTAATTTTCTTGTCTCTATATTGCGTGTCTCTATAATCCTGGACCATCAGTGTGTCATAAAAATTTTCCAGTGAAATTGTTCGCCCAGCATTCGAGTAATTAACCTTCGAATTAGCTGAAGAATTTATAATTAAAAATCATGATTCAAAGGAGTGTCATTGGACAGTGAAAGAACGAAAAAAAATGAACCCGAGATCACAAGCGAACCTGATATCACAATACCACCTCCTGCCTCTGCCTCTTGTCTCCACCTCCTGCCTCAGCCTCTTGTCTCCACCTGCTGCCTTTGCCTCTTGTATCCACTTCCTGCCTCTACCTCTTGTATCCACCTCCTGCCATTCCCTCTTGTCTCCACCTCCTGTCCTGCCTCTTGTCTCCACCTCCTGCCATTCCCTCTTGTCTCCACCTCCTGCCTTTGCCTCATGTCGCCACCTCCTGCAATTCCCTCTTGTTTCCACCTCCTGCCTTTACCTCATGCCGCCACCTCCTGCCATTCCCTCTTGTTTCCCCCTCCTGCCTTTGCCTCATGAAGCCACCTCCTGCCATTCCCTCTTGTCTCCACCTCTTGCCCTTGCCTCATGTCGCCACCTCCTGCCATTCCCTCTTGTCTCCACCTCCTGCCTCTGCCTCTTGTCTCCACCTCCTGCCATTCCCTCTTGTCTTCACCTCCTGCCTTTGCCTCATGTCGCCACCTCCTGCCATTCCCTCTTGTCGCCAACTCCTGCCTCCGTCTCTAGTCTCTCGCCACTTCCCGTCTCCCCTGAAGCCTGCCCGCGACACAGCGGCACAGAGCGGCTCAGTCTGCGTAAGTGTTTACGAACGGTGCGACTTCGGGGAACTGACGCTGCCACCCCAAGCTGTCGCTCTGGTGATGCGTGCTGATGCGAGCTGATGTCTTGTGATGTGTGGGGTGTGTGATGATGTGTGAGGTGTGTAACGATGTGTGTGGTGATAGGTCGTAAGATGCAGTGGTATATTATTTTGCGGAGCCATGTGTAGTGATGCATAGGGGAGTATGGAGATATGTAGTGTGGTGGGGTGCAATGATATGAGGGGTATGCAATGATGTGTGATGTTTTGGGGTGTACAGTGATATGTGATGGTGTCTGGGGATGTGTTGTGGGGTGCAGGGATACATGATGGCGTGTGGCGATATGTAAGAATGTGTGATGACCAATGGGCAAAATATTGTTATGTTTGCTGGTGTCAGGATCTAATAGGCGCAGCATGGAAAATAATAAGTTCTTATCAGTTAAGGAACTAAGCCGTTGCGTGGCATATTGGAATGTGAATTGAAACCCAGGATGTGCGGCAACCAACCAGCGAGAGAGAATCCTAAACACATGTGACGGAGATTCACACTTGTCCACCGCATCGGTGCTTTCAACGCTTACGTTATAGTCCAAATGGCCGGGTGGCTTCCTATACAAACAGCAGCACCATACAGGCGACAGTGAAATACCGCGGAAAGTTACTGTACAGTTCTGCGTACTGCTGCAGTTAACATGCACCGTAATGTAAGTGGATTTTGAACTTTGGCAGCGCAGTAACGAAAGTGACGATGGCGATATAAGTAGCAGAGGTAGCGGATTTTGTTTTTTCATGAAAGAAATGTATTGAAAATCTTTACTGCTAGCAATTTAAGTTTGTGATGGTAAGAAATTGTTTGGGTGAATGCACAAATAAATAAACATGAAATCATCATCACCATCCCATCGGCCCCCGTACGTCCAACACTAGAGTTTATCGAGAAAACTTTATTGGATATTCTGGCGACAAAAAAGTCATTCCTCACATTTGAAGTGGTAACGTTGAATTATCGATTAGAAATAATCAGTAATGAATATTATTGTACAAACTAAACCTATTCCAAATGGTCATAGTATCAATTCGTATTACTAGTGCCTAAACAATTCTCGGTCTGGCAATCACAAATAATCCTATAGCAATACTCAGTACAGCAATATCACCCTCTGTTTCTAACTACTCTATAGTATGTCAAACTAATACTACAATGGTAAGAAGAAATTTTAGCTATATGACTAATTTTTAAAAAACTCACTACTCAGCGGAACGATTTCTTGAAAAACTACTAACAGGTCCCCTGAATTTCGGTATATACAGTGAAATATTATGATGAAGTTTGAATCTTTAATGGTCATTTCACAGCAGTTTTAAATTAATGTGCAGGTCAAAAAAATATTTTTTTACATTACGCCTGGCCCTGGCCAAAGCTTTGGCACATCCAAATCATTTGTTATATTCCTAGTAGAGGTGCTACATGCTTTAAATTCTAATTGAGGTATACAAGATAAAACTCTCGTAAAGGTGAACCTTTAATATACGGATTGAAACGCGCTTTTATAAAAATCACACAGTGCTACATTACTAATTTGTTAATGTCAAATTTCTTGATATATATTATTTTATCAAATATTTACAATTCAACAGTCTGATGAAAATTTGTATGCAAATTTTTCATTCTACATGTTTTTCAACTTTCGCAGTCGCCAGATATTTCCTAGAAATAATAATTGTTTTAAAAACAAAGCTACTTTCATTGAGCATGTTAAAGAACATTAAACACCTAACCTTCAAAATTTAACGACCTGACTTACAGGAGCACTATACTCCTATCAATGCATCAGATACAATTCATAATCTACTGATATAAATCAAAGACAAAACATATTGTCAAAGCGTGAACAAATGACCTACGACATAGACATAAAAAAACGAATTGGAATATCCAAAATATCATGGTATAATTTTTTGCAACAAATCATCCATTAATAAAATTACAATGCATGGTTGTGAGCTAACAGAATTTACCTGGTCTGTATGAAAATTCCAACATAGATTCAATGCTACTAGAAATGTATTTAAAGTTGAGACCCTTTTTGACTGTATTTATTTTCTTAAATTCATCTTTGGCTGCCACTTGTACCGGCGGTGCAAAATGTAAAACGAACGCTTCAGCAACGGCTAAAAATATTGTTAACTGCAGAAACTCTCCAGTGCTCAAGTCTTCACTCAAAACTATGCATAAATACCTGTGGCGACTTTCATCTATACTCCTCTTGCCTCTCCAATTGCAAGGTTTTCTCTGGTCTACAGCTGGGAGACACCTTGGGCCTCTTAGCGGAGGAAGATGATTGAGTTCTAGCGACAATGAAAAGGTAAATAGCACAATGATGAGCAACAGACATGTTTTTCTTTATGGTTTGTATTTTTAATTATGATTTCTGACAAGTTACTTTGAACTTACTTATGTGGTAATAGATTTTACTTCCAACTTTTATGTTTCTTTCCATTAAAGCTCTTTATTCGAGTAGCTGTCTTTACACTCATGACACTATGCGAATTTTGTGGTTGTGATCAGCTGGATGTTAACTGATCAGTCAGCTAGTTACATTGTAACTTCAATTCGTTTTTTCTTTACTTGTTCCTATCCATTTCCCCTCGTCCGAATTCTTATCCGTTTTCCAGCTCACACTTATGTGAATTTGGCGTTCATATGCATTTTCCGGTGTACACTTTTGATCCTGCTTACGATTTTACTGCTTGCAATAATAATTATTCTTGGACATCCTCTTCATCTTGGTCTTAGATAAAACGTATCACACCATTTGTCATTCACACATTTCTTCCGCGTTCCATCTTCTTTCACATTCAACTATGAACGGCATCTGTAGCATAAAAATTTTACTTTGTTTCGAGTTTGCTGATTTTTCTTCACCTCTCATGTTCCGAAACCGATCAAAGTGGACGGTTCAGTCACTGAGCTAGAAAAAAGGAAATGGCTGCAGTAATGTTCGAGGAAAGTTAAGAAATTCAAAGAATTTTAGAATCAGAAGAAGTTGAGGATGCTGCCACTCTCATTTCAAGTTATCTTGCCATGAAGACCAACGATGATAATAACTTGATCCTTTGACAAACTTTGGACACTTGTTTTTGTACTGTTTTGTGGTTTGATTTATGCCCTAGTCTTCAATATGGAATCTGAATACTAAATTTAGCATTGTTTTCTATCTCCAACTTCAACATTAAAATTTTGAAGTACAGTACAATTTAAGCTTTATTATCATCAAGGCTAATGGAGATTGTATGTATTTATTATTGGTTAATTCCAACCGGGTGGTCTTTTTCATCTACTGTCAGGTTTTAGATCGAGAACAATGATAACAAATAAACTGCTAAGCCATTGAGATATACATAAATCACCAGCCGCCAGTTTTATCACTTTTATATTATTCGATAAATTAGTTTTCGGTGTTAGTGTAATTTGTGATGACACGAAAGAGCCTTTATAGAGAAATTCCTGACCTTTAAATTCAAGCAAATTAGCATACCAACGTGAAATTGACCAAACTATAATTTCCAACCAACCATTCAAATTTGCACATATGATAAAAATTTACAATAATATTTTTTCAAAACATTTCAAATCGACGCTTCCAATAAAAATATGACTAGCTTCGTCTCTTTCTTTACGCATTATCAAAAGATCCAGAAAACCTATAAACGAAATTGTACTACCATCATCCAAATGAAAGATTAGAAATGCCTTTACGAATTTCCAATAAATTTACTTATAATTAACTGTTAATAAAGTAGATTTATTTCTCACCTCCCACGTTCCAGCTGCTGTTCCAGAACCACACCAGTTTCAAGCACTACTTAAGTCTTGTTATAATTCTTGGCGCTATTGTGGCCGAATGAAAACTTCACATGGTGGTATTTTTTGCTGTCCAACGTGTCGTAGAGCTGACAGGATATCGTCGCCAGGTGGTGTTTTTCTCTTGATCTCAGTTGCTATTGGTTTTTTGCCGTGTCGTCACTGTCACCACACGGTCTTCTATAAAAATACTTGAATTAACGAACCTATCTTGTTCTGTATACCGTGGTCAGTTCCTGAGCAGGAGAGGGCAAAAAAATAATGAGCAGATATAAGACTTCAAACATCTTGCCCGGGAAATTATACTCACAAATGAAACGCAAATTGCGTGATAGATGTCCCATACGTAAATGAAAAATTGGTCTTAGAATTTAATCATTTTTTACCCTTTAATACTGCGGCTGACGGTACTTTATGGTGCTACAGAGGGTATGTGCACAAGTATCTGATCGTCAGCAAGAAACTTCGACTGAGACACTATAAATCTAGCAACTGCTAGGAAGTTAGACCGGAAAAGTTTGGAACTGAAATTTAAATATACTACGGAAACTCATCAGAAACGATGAAGTTTCACTATAAAATCCTTCCGAAAACTTCGCGTTACTGTAACTCATTCCGAATGAAAAATTTGAGCTCACTTTGAGGATATTTATTTTGCGAGTTGTTGGTGCTTAAGAACCATTGTGTGTATTGTACTCTTCCGTTAGTTAATTAGCAATTCATTACGTCGAGTTGGTTCAATCGAAATTCGTTGATGCATTACGCAAAAATGGGTCTAAATATTCAAGTGTTTTCAGTATCTCACGTTTTTATAGAAGCATTGAAGAATAATATTTTCTTTAATCTTTGACACATTATGTAAATTATTTTTTCTATTCTGCTGAATGTATGTGCGTGTAGTTTCAGAATTGGTACGATGATGTTTGAATATCTATCTCATTTCACGTTCATATACAGTTTGTGGCAAAATAATACAACACGTTGATTAAATCGTCAGATTGACATTTCTAAACCAAGAGCAACTAAAAAAATTGGGCTATGTATTAACAATAGTAAAAATGTCAATTATTTATCTAATACCCACAAATATTTATTAGAAAAAATATATGGGAACATGTATAATAAATTCGTAAGCAAAACTTTACAATTCCCTCTTTTTTTCGATATTATGCATCAAAATTATTGTTCTATTATTCCAGAATGTTCTAATACATTCACCATTTGGCAACCGAACTTTCGTCAGCAATCATCCTCAATAACGGGTCATTGGTACAGCAGCTTTCGTTCTGAAAGGTCGTAAGCATGGGTAGGAAAAAGGAGATCAGCCAAGACCTTCGGGAACATATTGTGGAACTCCGTAATGAAGGTTTGGGCTTTCGGTAGATACGGGCACAACTGTGTGTTCGTATAGCCTCGGTTGAAACTATGCCGTCACGAGACGTCTCTATTGCTAGGGCTTTAAACCTCAGTTTTAGTAAGAGGGGAAACGGAAAATACAGAGCTGAAAGGCACGGGAGAAAGAAAGAAAGGATCGAAGAAAATAGAAATAGTGAGTGTATGTTCCACGCGTATTCACACCAGTGCCCCCTGAATCAACACTGGATTATGACAACTACAATGAAATCATTTTCAATCGATTTATTTAAATTTACAAATGAACATGTGAGTTAATGTCGCTAAAGAAATTATGACACTCATAAAATGAACGAAAAGATTAATGGAATAATTGAAACACCATTATAGAAATGCGCTAATGCAATAGCACAGCATTAAAACTATAGCAATAAAAATGCACTTCACTCGGACTCACCAAAAAGAATTCTGAAGAAGACAGAGCTTCTTATATAATATTTGAAGCTCGCACCCCTGATTACAATTTCTTGCAAATACCAAAGCAAATGTTTTAGAATGCACGCTACCATTGGTGATGCAACAAAACACATGATGAACACTCGCTATACTCGATAATATTATGTTTTAATATCACATGCGCGAAAATATTTCTAGGTGATTCTAGAGCGAATGAGCTAACTTTTCCGTTACTTTTTTTTGTAAATTGTTGTAGCTTAAATGATTGAACGAATACTGCAAAATATATAAAAAAGTATCGCGGAAACGATAGTTCGTGAGATTCTGTCGACAAAATTTACTAATTACGACCAAGTTTTACTACAAAGTTCGAAAAATTGCTGTTTCGCGTTGCCTCCTCATATAAGCGATGTTCTTTTGAGAACTGATTAATATCATACACTGCAATTTTCGCTCTTGACTTCATTGCCTTTGCTGCTCATTGTTTAATATTTGATGCAAGCTTCATAACCTTTCAGGGCTTGGCACTGGATTAAGCCCGAGTTTTTTATGAATATTCTCGAGCGAGTATTCCTTTTCTTTTTTCAAAATTATTCATAGAGACTGCCCAACGAGTTCATACCTATCAAGAAACTTGTCGATTGATTTTTGGCGACCGCAGTTTTGAAAGTATTCATGTTCACCAGCAGTTTATCATCGCGCGGGTTTGAAATAATTTATGATCATCACGAAGAGTTTTGGATCACCAAAGGCCTTAACGCTTTTAAAAATCAGTGTTTTCACGTTAGCTCATCGAACAAGATGAATACAGTGCGCATTTGAAAATGATGTTTAAGATTGGACTGATTGAGTTGATTTTTATGCGCTTTTTGGTTGCCAGATAATCTCTTTTCGCATATAGTCTGTGAGGCTGAAAGAGAAACGATAGTCCAGCTTCATAAATTACCTTCAGACAATCTTTCTTCGAATACTCCTTTCTGAAGTTGACGTAGAAACAAAACTTTAGCGCCTCAGCGGTGTGGGATGAGGGTTTATGCTCTCGCAAGTGTGGCTTGCAGGACTTGAATGAAAGCTTGTATGTGGCAAAGGATTTGAATTCCGATCAACCTTTAGTGGTCACCTTGGCCAAGTGGTTATGAGCGTGCGCCCTTCACGGATAGGGTCGGCAGGTCGAATCCCGACAATGCCGTCCGGTGATTCTCCCCGTTGGAAGAAATGAGACCTCAGCCTAATTCCTCACCCTACCCAAGTGCCGGAAATGGGTACCGGTTTGACTGGGGGTAACCGTCATCGCGTCCTGGTGTTAGTAATATGGCATTTGGAAAACCAATCTCCAAGATGAAATTCATCAGGCTTGATTGAAATAAACATTCTTTTAATTGGACCTCCGAATTAAGCCCATGTTGACCGTTGGTGGTATCAGTGGAGAGCGACTTCTGTTGGGAAAGGCCAATACTGTACCTATTGAGCATAAATTTGAGAGTTCGTCGGATGCTATTTAGAGATGATTCAGTCAGAGATTCGATCGATTCAGTTATGTAGCTCCTCTGCAAGTAGGATGTTGAAGCACATACTTAGTAACACAGAGTAAAACTATTTGGAAAATTAAAAATGAAGAATGAATTGCCAAGCACTAGTCAAAGCGAACGCTTCCGGATAAATCCCTCATTAACAGAAAACAAATAGAAAGAAATAAAACAGCATCCACATATGTAAGAAAAGTATATATTAGCTATTTCGTTTCGCTGTGTGTATATCCATTAGAATCAAGCCGCGTCGTTGAGTAGTATTTACCGTTCAAAACATTCAATAACTGAACAATACTGTTGTTGGTATAGCTCGACCTACGATCAATAAATTATAAATCTGTTATAGAGTGAGCTAGAGATAAAAGCGGAGAGGCGGCTCGTGGATGAGAAGGGCGAGCTAATAGCATCGCACCTGCACGTCAGCTTATACTACTATGGTGAAGAAGAAATGATTTATCAAGTTCTTATCAGAATTATTCGATTCCAATTTAATTCTACCCGATTGACTGTTATTTTTTTCGTCTACTAGAGGGTCTCAGTACGATTTGCGATTGGCTTTCAGGATTACTCTCATAGGTAATTACGAGAAATTTTCTTCAATGAATCCCTCTCGAATTTGAATCTGTTTTCCACCCACAGCTTGTTGGCTTTTTTTATTTCATAGAACAAGTTTATGTTTTTCCATAATGGCCGAAATTCGAATCTTCAACACAAATATACAAAGTATGCTATAAGATTAGGAAATAACAGTAATATTGAATATTTAGTGAAAAGAATGATCCATTCCGAACATCTGAATGCAGAAAAACACTAATTCTGCAAAAAGGTTTTCGCAAAATTCAAAGCACTGAGGAGAGAAAATGAGTAGTGAATCGACGGAACGCAGATGCACGCTATACCGTTTCGTAACATGTCCGCCACCGCAAGGGTCTCCCTCCTAATTCACGAAATATTGTTACAATGGTGAAAAGATCAGATTTGGGGCTCGGGTTCCTGCAAACTGGAAATCTTGATGGCTTAAAACTACCATGGTGGTCGTAGAGTCTCCGATCCTCTACGATGACCAACCTCCTGGACAGGTATTGGTGCTGCTCTACTCTTAACCCCCTGCATAGTCTGATTACGAGTATATCGCTCAACACACTTGAGATGGAGCAAGATAGAAGGATGAAAACAAAGTTTCAGATGATGATGAAAAAAATGCTGATTATGAAACAACTTGTAAGATTTGTGTAGGGTCAAACGAAACGGTTTCTGCGAGGTAATTTTCGAGACATTCGGCAAAATTTTTTTAGGTGAAAAACAAATTTTGCGCACTGGTAGGGGTGGGTGAATAGTTACAACAAAATGCAAAACGCGTTACGCTAAATATTTACAAAAACTTTCCACTCTTAAATCTCACAATTGTTCAAGGTAACAATAATTATTGTACAAAGATAGGATATCATTTACACAATAACAAAAGGTTATTATTATCATCTGAAAAATTAGTTTTAGTCCTTGAACGAACAGCTTCTACTCTATACGTTCGTAGCACTGGCACATGCAACGGCGTATCCTGCGAAGGAATTCATGACACTTCTGATAGAGTTTCAGAGCAATACAAAAAACAGGGTACGGCTGTGAATCCTGCATTTCTCGGCTTCGGAACCTTCTCGGAAATGTAGGATTGACTGTCGCATCGTGTATTAGACCTCCAGCGTGTCTATGAACAATCTCATCATTAAATTTTTGGATGCGTGCGGACACAACCTCTCTTACATCATTGTCTTCATTTTCCTTTACAACTGCGAGAGGAAAAATGAACGGTTTAGCCATTATGCATTCGAGACTTACCAACTCTCCAGAAGCCAGATCTGAAAGATTCAAGGGATTATATCAGTCTCTCCGATCGATCGACTGTTGCAATAAAAAAGTCGACAAAAATCCTTTTGATTCTAAGTAGCTAAATTAAAGCGCACCATTCTTAGTTTTTCGTAATCCCAAGGAGCATCAAAGATCGGCTCAAAAGTTACATCTCTCAATCTAGCCGTGGCTGCTTTTTAATTGCTGTACAATGCTAAAATACGCAACTTCGTAGCCTTTCATTAATAATTCTGAGTTAAAGGTATTGGAATGTTACCATTAAAATATGGTTTATCGAGTATTCTTAAAAAGTGTTGATCATTTATTCATCATTATTATATCTTTACTGATGAATAATTTGAAATCGTCGTGTGTGATCAATCTATTACCTGAAGAAACGTTTATCAGTCTTTTCAACTGCTTGACCATGCTCTCCATCAGACCGAGCTTTGAAGCGCTGGCACCGTAAGGGTGAAAAGCAAGCGAAGTTACACTATGCTGCTTCATGAAGGTAACAAGCATTTCATCTCTCAATTATTCCACCGTCTGATCAATTCCAGACTCTATTAGAGTGCCTTTATCCCTCAGAAGCTGAAGAACTTGCCAAAAAACGCATGTAATCGACTTGGATGCACAAACACAAGTTAATGGCTCGATCACAACCACAAGCAGGAGCTTACCAATATTTAAACTTTTCCATTCTTACCACCTACCGAAACAAAGAACGGTCCACACTGGTCAACGGTAACATTTCTGAAAGGAATTACTTCTGGATTCACTCGAAAATCGCGGTAAGCATTTTGGCTTACCTTAAACGACCGCTGATAAAGTCTACGGCAAACTACATATGCTTTCAGAAATTTGTTAATCATTAGAAATGCATTGGTTAGCCAGAACTCTCAGTGCAAGAGAGCAAGCATCTTATGTGTGTTTAACAGCATGAGCAAGCTTAACGTGAGCATCATAAATTGTGCTCCTAGGAACCGGACAGTTCTTTAACAGCAATATAGGGCACCTCTCTTGCAGCGCAGTCTGCTTTTTGTTTTCTTCATTTACTTCGAACTCTAACTAAGCCGGCCTCATCTATGAATAAGTTCAACTGAACAACCAATGGGTCTTCGAAAAGACTTGCAGAAAGAATTTTACTACGCCAAGGAATTATTCGAACTGCACGCATCGAAGCAAATAATTCGGGCACCGTCTGAACAGGCTTGAAGGTTCACCTTCGTTCGGCTCAAAAGGGATATTTAAGGCTAATTCACGTCTCAAATTTCTTATGAAACCAAAAACCACCATCAGCGCTTCTACAGCCTTGGTATACGAAGAGAGTCTACTGAAGGAAGTTACACATTCTTGATTGTGAAATTGTTTTACAACATTATATCATTATATTATATCATAGTCGTTGTAATCTTCTTATAATCTGATAATCGCTTCTGCCCTCCACTGCCATCGTACAACCATATTAGCTGATTATATCATTGTCGTTGTAATCTTCTTATAATCTGATTATATCATTGTCGTTGTAATCTTCTTATAATCTGATTGTATCATTGTCATTATAATCTATCAGCAATTTTTCACTTACCAATATTACTGTGAATTCTTCCTTATTTACCACTACAGTTATTATTACGCGTAAACCATATTAGCTGATTGTATCATTGTCATCATAATCTTTAAAACTTATTCCCTCTTGTATGTGAACTTATGAAAACGCCCTCAGCAATCTGTTTGCACCAATGTAGTGATATCGAACTCCAATATTATAACAAATAAATAATAGATGTGTGTGTAAACATCTATGACATCTGTGTGTCACATTTTGTAACATCGCAATTAGTAATTTTTCACCAACCAATGTTACTGTGAATTCTTCTTTATTTACCACTACAGTTATTATTACGCGTAAACCATATTAGCTGATTGTATCATTGTCGTCATAATCTTTAGAAACTTATTACCTGTTGTATGTGAACTTGTGAAAACGCCCTTAGCAATCTGTTTGCACCAATGTTGTGATATTGAACTTCATTATCACTCGCTCATGGACTGAGTTTGTGTGTACTCACGAAATCGCGCTAGATTTTTCTTTTTTACTCTATTCTCTCTTACTTAATAAGCTACTTTTTAGACTGGAATATCCCTTTAAGCTTGACTCTGTATTTCGTTTTAAGCTCTATAGTACCTAATTCTTACTTTTACTTATTTTAAATGACTGATCACCCTGAGATATTTGAGGAAATCGATCCAGATTTCAATCATTTGAACAGAATATATCCAAACCTGAACGACTCTCAAGAGTGTAGGTATACTAATATATCAGAATTCAACGAAACTATACGAATAACTGACCGAGATTTCTCACTCCTGTGTTGGAACTGTAGGTCACTCTATCCAAAATTGGAAGAGATACAATGTACTATTACTGAACTTAAATATAACCTAGACGTGATTAGCTTCACCGAAAGCTGGCTAGATGACTCGACTAAAGACATGATTCGATTTGAAAATTATCATAGTTACCATTCGCTAAAAAAAAAACAGCGGGGCGGAGGCATCAGCACATATATATCTAATCACATAGACTCGAGAACCATAGCAAGTGCAACAATGAATCAGGATCATATAGAATCACTCTTCGTAGAACTTTTTAGAGATGGTAAACGCATTGTGCTTGGAACGGTGTATAGGCCTCCTACAGCCTGTCCTATATCCTTCCTGAATGAATTGAATCGTATTATTTCTCAGTTCAACAGGCCCTTATACAATGACCTAATAATATGCGGTGACTTCAATTATGATCTACTGAAACATGAAAGCCATGAACCAATCTCTAATTTCCTAACTACCTTTCAGTCTCAATCCTTCCTTCCGATCATTACAAAGCCTACACGAATAACCTCAGAGTGTGCTACGCTGCTTGACAATATCTTTATGACAGACCCTAGTGATTTTCTTGCTAGAATAATTACTTCTGACTTATCAGATCACTTCCCAGTTTTTCTTATTAAGAAAAATGTCTATATTGCTTGCACCAAGGCACGGGCTGAAACTTACTCATATCGTAAAATAAACGAATCAAATCTTGAAGAAATGCGCACCGTTCTAGAAGAATCAATGCCTACATTGCACATCTCTCAACAAAACAATAATACTACGAGCATTGATGAAGCAGTAGTAAAGTTGACTGAAACTATAATGACCGCATACAATCAGTGTTGCCCAATTGTAACTCGTACAGTTACCCCGAAAAATATACAAAAGCCCTGGATTACTAGAGACATCGTGATAAATATAAAGAAACGTCAAGCGTACCTAGCCCTCCTTTGCGAAGGACGAATACCTAGAGAAACATATAACCGATTTAGAAACTATGTAACAAACCAGATAAGAACATCAAAAAAGAACTACTTTACGCTCAAGTTTACTCAATTCAAAACTGACGTTAAAAAGACTTGGCATCTCCTTAACTCCTTCTGTAAACCGAATAATGCCGATAAAAAGAAAATTGAATATGTTGTTCAAGATAATGTAAAATATCATGAGAAGAAAGAAATTGCTAATCTCTTTAACAACTTCTTCGTAAACGTAGGGAAAACAATAGCTGATGGTATTCCAAGTGAACCTACTGATCACCTGGAATTTATGGATCATATTCGAGAACCCAACTCCTTTTTCTTTACGCCTACAAACTCCTCCGATGTAATTACGTGCATAAACAACATGAAAAATAAATCGAGTGGGTTACAAACGTTTCCGACTGAAGTACTTAAAGTTATTGCTGACATTGTAGCCCCACTGATATCAAATATTATTAACCAGTCTCTCTTACTAGGCACTTTCCCGAACTCCCTCAAAGTTGCTAGAGTAACCATTATCTTTAAAAGTGGTGAAAAAACCTGTGTAAACAATTATCGACCTATCTCCATTCTACCAATTATTAGCAAAGTATTCGAAAAGATTGTGTATAAAAAAGTGTACTCTTATTTTGAACAAAAATCATTTCTTTACGATAAACAATACGGTTTTCGCTCTAAAAAATCAACAACACAGGCTATATTAAATCATTTACAATTCCTCTATTCTAATATAGATGAAGGAAAGCCTGTCTTCTCTGTATTTCTTGACTTCCGAAAAGCATTTGATTGTGTGGACCATAAAATACTATTATCGAAACTACACTGTTATGGCATTCGAGGGATTGCCCATGATTGGTTCAGATCATACCTAACAAATCGGAAGCAATACGTTGTCATTGACGACGCAAAATCAGACCCACAGACAATTAGCCATGGAGTTCCACAAGGATCTGTTCTCGGGCCTCTCATGTTTCTGATTTTTATCAATGATATTGTAAAATCTACATCATTCTTCAAATTCATACTTTTTGCCGATGACAGTACGCTTTCTGCGGTCCTTCCGAACCAAAATCCTGCTATGATTGTGGAGAGTAAAAATACTGAACTTCACAAGGTTTCATCGTGGCTCAAAGCTAATAAAATAAGCCTAAATATCGATAAAACAAATTATATTACTTTCTCATACAAGAAAGATGTATCTCTCCCATGCATTAAAATTGGCGAAGGTGAAATCAAAGAAACCAACTCATGTAAGTTTCTGGACATCATAAAAGATAAACATCTGACCTTCAAAGAGCACATCACTCATATTAGTTCTAAATTATCAAAATCCATCGGAATCCTAAATAAAGTTACAAATTTTCTGCCTGAAACAGCTTTACAAATGCTCTACCGAACGCTCATTTCTCCATACTTGCAATACGGAATAGAAGCATGGCACGGAACTGATAAAAATAAAACCAACAAAATTTTTACTTCGCAGAAAAGGGCTGTCAGAGCGGTAAAGAACCTAGAATATAATGCTCACACAAATGATTCTTTCAAAAATTTACAAATACTTAAACTTTCGGATCTCTACAAAATCTCCATCTGTAATTTCATTTACAAAACATTAACAAATGATGGCGACAATAGCCTAAGACAATTATTGACTGCGCAAACTGGTCATCACGACCATTTAACCCGAAATAGAAGTAAATTCATGCTTCCTTATTATTCAAAGGCCAGGTCGCAACACAGTATTCTCTTCGTTGGAACCAAAACTTGGAACTCTATACCTGCAGAGATCCGTGAATGTAATTCGTACAAAGTATTCAAAAGACATCTTGAGTCTCACTTCCTATCAGAATACTAGTCGTGTAAGATCACCGTGTCGAAATCTTGCCTCCTACATGTAACTAATGATAATGTCATAATGTAACTTGCCTTGTGTACCATAACCAATCTTCTCTCTGCTCTTGAATCGTTTTATCAAACATACTGTTAAATATAGCCGACTTGACCTATATTGTAAAATACAGCATAAAATATCGAGTTAATTATCTCAATGATCAGTCTAATGGGAAACTAGGTTAAGTGAACTAGGTTAAACTTTTTTGTACACCCTAGAATAACGTGATGGTAGGATGCCCTAGAAGTCGCTGAACTTATTCGGGCCCACAGGTAGCTATACTCAAATTTGACCATTGTACTAGACTTAAGTAAAATTCTACCTCTGTATCACCTGTGGTAAATTGTTTAAATTGTTTAAACTTTAAGGAGACATTCGAAAGAAGCAGCAGCACAAAATCGTTGAAGGACCACGGTATGCTCAGAAATACATCGCCAAGGAATAAGGCCAGATAAAAAAGTAATAAATTGCAACATTTTAGCGCATACACACCCAGATACTATACATCAGCATGGTTTTTATTCCCAGAAACATGTTAAAAAGCAACGGCGTGTTTCTACAGATTTTGGAAATCTCAAATTTTCAGTGCACGAAATCATTTTTCATTTCAATTAAGATACTTCAGTTCTGTATTTTCAGATTCAAACTGATTTGCAAATTGAATGGCTTGAATATCTTTTTAATACGAGCCTAATTGATTACTTCTCACTTGAACTTAACCTCGAAGCTCTTAAAATATTTCAAAAGTTTTTTTCTACAATGGCTGGTCGCTAAGTTAAATTGATGGCAGGAATGCATTTTCAATCTGAAAATACATTAGCTTCCCTACTTCTACTACTACTGCTACTACTACTACTACTACTACTATTCCTGATAATAAATTATCTTTTTTTCTTTGACATTTTGGCGCTCAGTGAGAAGAACTTGAAATCATCTCTAATGATTAATGTCTATGTACCTAGAGATTATTTTGTATTTAAATTTAGAGCTATTTTAGCTTTAATATTGTTTCCTTTTAGAGAAACAGTTCAAGATCAAATGCAATCTGCGTGTACATGAACAGAGTTAAGCACACTTATGCATCGTACTGCGTCGGGGACACGGCTGTACATTGGGAGAAAGGTTCGTGAGCGGAGGAAGCTAGCCGTGCTACAGGAGCACTGCTTGGAAAACCTCCCTGAAACCACCTAAATCAATTAAGCCGTCATGCAAAATTCACAAGAGATAATTTTTTAATTTTTTGTCGTTGAGCCTTAGCGACATGCCTACTTTGGAGTCAGTGCATATTTCACGTGGTAAACCATACTCCATGACCCGGTAATTTCTATTCTTTGTGTATGTATATTCAGCTGAAAGAAATAACATGTCTGTACTCATCTAACAGTTGAACCATGTTACATTTCGTATTGTTCATTTTCAGCTGAAGATGTGATTCATTTGGAAACAACAATTTTATGAATGCTTAGTATTTTATTCGCCCCTCTCAGTTTCCTTACCTTGATTTATTTGCTTGTTCATTGTCCACTTTGTTTTGTGAATAGAATTAGATCGTTTCTTTTAAAGCATCACGAACTCTTCGTTGACAAATTCTCAGTGTAAGGCATCCGTAGTATGCTGAGTTAGTCAGTACAGGATTATAAAGTCGCCGTAATTATGATTCCCCTAGGCCTAAGTATTAAAATGTTCTGCCGTATTTAAGTAGTATATATTGCAGTGGACTCTATGCTGGATTTGAATTTGGAATGAGTCGTATCAGAACACAGCGATGAAAAAAATGGCATTTTCAGTGAAAATCCGACACCACTCTACGCTTTTTAGAAAAAACACCACCACATGGATGACACTCGAGTACTCGTGCAGTGTCCAACGATGCTGCTGAGTCTGAACATTTTACCACTTGAACAGGTACATGCATTGGCAACCAGGCGCCGCAAAACATGTAGGAGCACAGGATGTTGCCAGGCTTTACCGATTGGATGGAATTGAAATGAGAGGGAAAATCTTCATTAGCTAGTTTGTGGAGGCCGTTCACCACCCACCAGTATGCGTTGCATGAGTACATGTGACCTCAAAAATATAAATAAAACGTAATTTGTATGATACATAGCGCTTTAAGTGCTTTTGCCAACAGGTTTTAGACGATTGGAATTTTACTTAGGTTTGAAAGTAACAGTAAATTGCTCGTGATGACTTCATCTAACTGCGAACATATAAGCCAAGCCAATAGAGGATATATAAAGTGCAAATTTTTTTTTAAAAATTTGTAATTTTTCGGATACAAAAGAAAATCGGGTTCATGTACATTCACAATAAGCATTACTTTGTGAGTGGTAACCAACTACTCATGCCAGCACTGTCCGGCTTTATGCATAGTGAAAATGTGATCTAAATAGAATCAACATGACATTAAACGTAGAAAATCGGTCATTGCAGCATTTTCTAAATCACTGCAAGCTTGTACGAGCACCTTACGGAAACCTTCAAATTACTTTGATTTTCTCCTGTTCCATTAAGGTGACTGTCTTTATATCCCCTGCTAAAATTTCCGTAAAAAAAATACAATGTGTGAAACCAGGTCCACATCGCACTGAGTCTGAAATTGTTCTATAAAGCCTACTGTTTCTCGCCCCGAGTGTATTCGCTTCCACTGCACTAGAAATAAGTTTCACATTTTGAATCTCACGACTTAACCCCATTTTCATTTGTGCTAGAATTGTCACTTTATCATTTGCATAGCAGGAAAAATCTAACATTTTTCAATAGTATAGTTTGAATGAACTCCTCAGATCCAGTTATCATTGATTTTCTTCCAGCTAATTTTTTCGATAGACGGTTTTTATTCGAGAAGAATTCCAGAGTGATACCAATATTGTTAAACTCTCAATGATTCTTCTTTTTGACTCTGAGTCGCATTTGATTCGAAGAATTTCAATATTAATTTTTCTGAATGGCTTTCAGCGATTTCGAGTAGAATTTTTCCATTGAAGGAAGAACGTCAAACAAATTTTAAATTTCTATACCAGTGGGTTGAAGGGAAGTTATTTCAAGTAATCTCAGACCTTGCCTGTACTTTTCCAAGTTGAGAGCAATGCTGTTGTCTTTATAACATTGCTCAGACAATATAGAACTCGTCGAAAGTTCCCGTTGTTTTTACTTCAGCTCTTTAGCTCATTTGACGGAATGAAACCAATTTTAGGACTTTTCTTGCAAAGTTTTTCAATAAGAACTTTATTAAGTGGGAGTCTAAGATGCGGTTTTCATGGAACTATGAGATCATCTACATTTCCTGCATTCCGAGGAAAACCACGTCAAAAAAGAGACACGCAGCAAACGCGAGGAATGCACGTCGTGGGTCAAAATCAAGAACTTTTTCCTAATAAAATCGTGCTAAAAACTTACAGCGAGTTTAAAATTGGTTCCCTGTACACGTTTTGAAAAAGACGTGTGTGTATACAGATATTAATTCCAGTAATGGCATATTAATATTAGTGGCAAATGATAGCGTCATTGTAATTTGAGGTAGGTAAAAAGCATTACTTTCAAAAGGCAAAAATATGAGAAGTGAAAAAGCCTGAACGTTAAAAGCACGATCTGTAAAGATGGTAGCAATTTAGGAAATAACTGGAAAAATATCATAACAGTCACATGAGAGTGTAAATTGCTTTATTGTTATAATTATGAGGCCCAGAACTACCCGAACATGCTACAAATTTATTGTAAAGGAGAAACACATGAAAGGTTAGCCGATAAAATTAGTTAGTGAATTTTTGTAAAATTTAAAAAAAAAATTGTGAGATGCTCAAAGAATGTTGGAATATTTTATCAGTTCACATTTTCAGTTTCTGATTTTGTTGAGTTGAATACCATTGAGAAATTGATCGGCGCTGTCAATGAACAAATAGCATGTCTGGATTCAGGTTATCCTGAGAAATAATGGTATGTCTGGGTGCATCACACTTAACTGCACGCTGAAGCGATCGGGAGAGTTGAATCTCGCATTCACATTTCATACTCTGAAAAGATACTGGTTAAAAAACGGGCAGCTTTTGGAATTTGTGGAGTGAAATCTCTCCACAAAACTTTCGACGTCTTGTCTTCGGATTACGAGATACTATGCGTAAGTTGTGTTCACAGGCTACGCTGAGAAGGCGAAACAATTACGTGGAGTTACGCTGACTTACGCTGTGTCAGGGTAGACACACGTACGATCGAGTTACGTACACACATAAGCGTGTCATTACACCTGATTGTGGTTGTATTCTTTGTTGCATGACATAGTCACGATACTATGATTGTTGTATGACATTCTAATGTGTGTCGGTTTTGTGTCAAAACGACGCACAAAAATGAGTCGAATTTGTGATCAATATTTTCTCGGTATTCTATCAGCACTTAAGCGAACTAAGAGACAGTAATTTATTGATCTTAAAATATTAAGAGCAATCGTAGTCATGACAGCACTGACTGGCAAAAACGATTAGAAATGACTGCCAAGTATTTATATAAAACTAATAATTCTTTCACAACTAATATGTTTTCTAAGTACAAAATTTCTATAGAATTGAAACGTTCCCGACTGAGAACCATGAATTTTTAGCTGCGGATCATTTATTTAATGAATGATAAAATATTTCGATCAATAGATTGTCAAATCACATTTTTTCTCTCATTACGATGATTTCTCCTCTCCTATCGCAGGGATAAAGGCGTTAACATCAAACACAGTAGATAGGATTGTTCTCTCTTACCACTCCTACGCAACTTCTCTATTTTTTTCCCAGCCAGACGAGCTCCCTGTGATGGCATTTGCGTAGCGCATGAGCGGAAACTCGAACAGAGATTATAGTTCAAAGTTTAACCTTGTACCTTTGTGCGACGCGCACTTCGCTGCGCTGTGATGCTACCATGGATCACAGCGCGATGTGGGAGTCATGTAGTCATCTATTCATGTAGTCGTGCTGGTGTAGTCGTCTCTCAGAGTCGGAGGTTGTGTCTCTCGAGCTGCTCGGGGACCACAACATGTTCATGCAGCAGCGGGGACGAGCTGCATTGAAATGAGGTGCTCTCACTCAGAGAATCTCAGAGGTCGGAAGGGCACTCATGAGTTCATCGTAAGGAAGATTGGAGGATATGTTTACTGCCGTAAGACTCGAAGAAAAACAAGATAAAAGATTCGCCAAATGATAATCGTATTGAAATATGCAACAACAAAGAAAAACGAAAAAGAGGAAAAAAGTTATTATGCATTTTTCATACAGCGAAAGAGGTATTTTATGGCTAAGCGCCCTGATTTCTTTTTCCTCCAGCAGTCGCAGTGCAAGGAGTCAATATGTACGAAAAAACGATGGGACGTGTTTTACAGCGTATACGCTGGCCTCACTTGAAATCTCATCTACAAGTATCTTCGAGGATTGCACTAATTCGCAAGTAGTATTCATAAAATGTAAACACTTGTTATTTAGTTTAACAAGTTCAGTTCGAAGTACATGGTACTTAAATTATTTTGGTAATGTTTTCCAAAAAGAATATTCGACGCTTTTAACATATATTTATGCATTTCTTGTTTGAAAACATTAATGCTATAAAATGGGTTTTAGAAACATCGATGAGCAACTCAGCCGATCGAGGTTATATTCCGCAATATTTTGACTTTTATTTCTTATTTCACTAGCATTATTATTTTTTTTATATATGTGTACATATTATGTATAAATTTTATACGCACACTTCTATAAATGTATGTATTATTTTCTGTATTATATTTATACTCATAAATATATTAGACTATTCATTTGATATACATGTCATTAACAGGTGTAGAGATCAAATTCATAGAAATACAGTGGCGTGACTGCAAAATTCCCCATAGCATTCAACGAGCTAATAAATTTCCCTCAAATACTACGCTGCGGATGTTGCCATGCAAAAATTATTGCACATTGTACTCTACGCTCACGATAACCTAGGGATGCATCATTCAAAATAAATCACTCTAGATGGCCCCAGAACGTGTCCCCAAGACGGCTTAAGCCGGAGTGTTGGGTGCGCAGCTGCGCATTGAACCAACATGTCCACACGCGGAGACCGACTCCAAACAACATCCAGAGCTCGCCTGAATGTCAATTAAGCAACGCGAGTAGCAGACCTTAATGACATTACTGTGAGGACAAACGCGCATGTATTCACGCGCCTGTAATTATGCCAGCGACACCTGACGCTCTCACAAGAGTTGCGACGTTCTCTGAGGGCGATATGGCATTGCTGAAGACAAGGAAACTTCTCTGCAAGACACATCGGCCTAACAACAAAAGAACAACAAGCTTTAGATTTACGAGGCCATCGTGTGGCTAGCAGCTGCTTTATTGGTCCCACCGTAAGAATACGTAAGTCAGCCCCCGTAAATACTGCAGCTCACACCACAGTTATACTTGTCAGAAAGAAGAATAATAGTGGGAAGGATGAAAGCCAACACTAAATATAGAAATTATTGACTTGAAAGGAACACAAACGCCTATTCGTTTCGACCTAATAGCTTTGCTGTAAAGTTTGTCTACTTAACATTGCATTCTATTCCACAATTGATAACCTATGTTTCATGCTTCAAATTCCAGCTAAGCCCGAGATCATATCATACTAACGATCAATTATACTAACGATCTACGCTTCACTTGAATGTTTCGATGAAATTATTCGATAAAAAATTCTGCTTTCTTCCTGAGGAAATACTTAACCACATGTTCTAACGAACTTAAGCAGAGTTGAAATTAATTGCTCTTTAATTTCTTCGTGTAGTGAGTCTTTGTTTTGTTTAGATTGTCAAAACTAGTTCAAGCATTCAGTTATTAATCACAATTTACGCAGCGCCTTCGTCAGTTCTTTTAAATCCTTTTATCAATTAAATACAGCAAATTATTCAGCTAAACTACTTCTAGTGATGAATTACTTTACTCCCAGTTCAAGAAACCTAGCCAGTAGCTTATACAAGAGCACATTTATTTTGAAAATTTCGCAAGCTATTTAGCCTCATCTAGAGTCCAAGCCCCAACAAGGTTCGAAGATTCGCTAGTAACACAATAATCAACTCATAAAAAAATCGCCTCCGAAGCCTCTTGCCTTCCATTACATTAACGTCCATCCAATTACCATTCCAGAGAGCTAGGCTCCCTGAAGACCCTTGTGGTTTCATTAATCTCCCGTCGTTATTCTAGGTAGTTATGCAGTTCCTAAAGTTGGTGCTCTGCCTCAAAGTTTTGGGCAAAGTTAGACTACTGTCGTGAACGCTGACGACAAATTATTGGAGTATCGGCTAATAATATCCAAGTTAAATCAAGGAATTTTGCCTCCAAGGTTTTGAAAACTGCATCTAAGACCGACGAAAATCTAGCCATGATTGCGGTTTGAAACGAGTAAATTATTTAATGCGTGAATGATAATTAAATTATGATGATGACTTTAATGAGGGTAAGTGCTCAATTTTACTCCATTCATGCTTCATCTTTACTCAAAATTTTTAAATAGTGAAGCATGAAAGGTCACTCGTCATTCACGGAACAGCCTCGTCTTTAACAACCTTCATACGATCATGGCGATCGGTCGTACAAAACTATCCCAAAAAAGGTTCTGTTTTCCTTTGTAATTTATAAATTTGAAATATATTATGGGCGAGTACCTCGTGTGAAGGCTTACTATACCGTACTTAATTAATTAGGGTTTTCGGTCCTAAAAAAAATGCAGTTAATTCAGCCCCAGTCACGTTTAAAGCGTTAAATTTGAGAGCCATTTACAATGATTTGAAAGATAAATTTATCGTTTCTAATAAAATTTACTATTTGAGTACAGCGCTGTTGAACAAATTCTCTTGCTACCCAGACCAATGGGCCCCATGCAACATAGGATGACCCAAAATATGCCCTAACTTAGCAATAACTTTTAGATGGTTCTCAGTACTTCCCCTGATTTTAACCTAACATTTTAATGATATAGAGAAAATTATACACACATAAACTAGAAATAATCTAATCTAACCTTGCTTACTCTAACCTAACCGTGTCGTAAATTATAAGTTATTATATAAGTGTTAAACTGTAATCTAAGTTCCAATTTAAGGCTGTAATTTTATTAGAGCCCTATAAGTCACTGGGTATATGGCGGAGGTCTATGTTCGTGTTTTCCGGCTTTCTGCGCCTGCCCAAACTATCATAAGCAGCTAACCTCTGTGTCAAGTTATTCTTCAGCCACAGCAGGGTTAGTGGGAGCAATCGCAGTGTGTTTATCGAGAAGCCATACGTTGCCGCCGGAGTCTCCTTTGTGGACATCCTTTGGTGCAGTGGACGGCCGTAGTGGTACCCCGAAGATTTGGCGCCTTTGGATGCTCCACTTTGAGAGCTGGAACCTCTGGGTCCCGTTTTACCCTGCCTTGGCTCTGGATATCCCGCGATGATGGGGTAGGCTTCTCCTCCGTCTGGTCGCCCTTACCTACGCTGTGCGCCGCTTCTCTTCAGACCTCTGAACTGTTCAGCGCTGTGAGGACGTGAGTCATGGCTGTAGCTCTGTGTCTTTACCCAGTGACATTCTCTAGCGCATTATATGAGCCTGTCTCTTAACCTGTAATAAATAAAAGTTTCGCCCTCTATCTATTTTCTAGTGCTAAATAATTGATAAATGCTAAATAATTGATAAATGATAAATTATTGATACATGATACATTATTGATAAGTGATAAATTGTCGATAAGTGATAAATATAAAATTGTGACAACGGTGCGTATGTCACGAAACGGACAAGGCTGGTGCCTCATCCATGTTCATAGTGAGGACTCTCAACCTCATAGTATAAGGGGAAAAATGAAAACACAGAGCGGAAATAACATAGAAGGAGGAAATACAGAACAGGTGTAAAAAACAGACAAAGTAACTACTGATCTGCTCACCCCACACCAGTACCCCAGTTCAACATGGGAATTAAAACACCTGGCTAACATTTATTATTACTTTATTTAAGTACTGAAGAACACGTAAATCGTATGTTGAATTAATGGCAAGTGCGCGTTCACACATGCACGTGGCAAATGTGAGAAGCCTACTCTGCTTCGAGGCCCAACCTTTGCGTTACAATTCACAATACACGTGGATTGAAATGTTGTTACCTACAAATGCCAAAACACACAGTGCAAAACGTACCGCGCATCACTGCACACGGCTAGCCCTGAGCGCGAGCGCTCTGTAACGCCAACACAACATCCTAGCTAGAAACACACTCAACACAATCCTAGTCGATTGTAGCGCGCGCCGACAAGCACGTAATCACGTCTATTACCCATGGTTCCTGTTAACCATACCTTACTTAGTAGGGTGATGGAACCTCCCCCGAGCTCCTCCTACATTTCAAAGAGCCTGTAAACTTGCTACGCTCTGTTGCTTGCATGATTTCCCTCTCAGTGTGACTGGTAGGCGGTAGGCCATGACACTTCAGCGTGGTGAGCGCCATTTTTTGCGGACTGCGCTGCAGTCCGAAGTAGTTTAGACTCCTACATCGCAGAGAATCTCAAGCCGCAGAGTTCACACCCGACCCCTCCTCCTGAGAACAAGGAGCAAATTGAGTGATCTAGATTCCTACCGAGCATGATTTTTTTTATCCGACTACATTATGAAACCCACAAAGATGCATGAAGTGGAAGTTAAGTTTTTATGATTGAGTTTACTTGACAGTCAAAATTGCCTCTTCCCCCGCAAAATGAATTTTAACTTACTTTCTCCCCACATTTTAATTTCACTGTTACAAACAAAGAATTCCATTTACCATGAATTCCATATGAGATATAATTGGATGCTCATTTTACCCCGCTCTACAAAAAGAACAAATTACAAAGCTCCCTGTTCCAGAACAAGCCATAATAAATAAATGAAAAAAATACAAAGAACTAATGGGCATTCTAATATTGAAAAATGAAAATCACTACGCCCCGCTTGAGAGAACAAAAAAATCGAAACTCCCCGGTTGTAAATGGTATTTGAACAAATACAAAGACTGATTCTCACCTCCCCTCGACGATCTCGGATCCCTACATGTTTCACTTAGTCAGGAGTACGCAGAAATAGACCGGCTGTTTGTTCAAGCCCTACCTTATATATCTCCCTCGTACAAAGAACGCGCATCGGATGAGCGGTACCCGCGAAATTGAAAGTGACATGGCATTTCGCGATTGGCTAACCCTCGAGCGTCACCTCTCTACACTGACGTGTCCCTTACTTCACAATATTGCTACGCATATTCCTCTAAAATAAACCCAGAAGCCCCTTATTCCCTAACTCGAAGATAATCAAATTTTTAACCCACTATTTTCCTATGCTATGTTGTTTATTTACAATAACTCCCGTATATGTGATGTATTTCGGACTAGCTCTCAATACAGCCTCTACCCCCCTACGTACTCCTCCCGACTCCTGAGGTAAGGCACATCACAATACCGGTGTATGCCGCGCAGCGTCGACCTACCGGTTGCCTGCCTTTGTAGCGCCGGTTCTCTACGCATACATGTATCACGCGTACTACATATATCCTCTGTACGCATATATATTACGCTTACTACATATATCCTAACACGTAACTTTAAATTACATTTTAGTTAGAGCTTATTTCCTTCTTATAACTGGACACCAAGTGTAGTTAACATTTTAAGCTTTCCCATTGTTTCAGTTAACCTGATCTAGCTTTCGCATTTTTCATTCGACAGGCGAACTTCTTAACGAAGACCTATAGCGGGGCTTGTTTGGCATAAGTGATGCAGCGCTAACTTGACGATTTATGCCATTCAGAATTCTTCTTCCGATTAAACTTGCTGATATTACAAATAGCCTTGCTAAAAGCTTGCCCTGGTGTAACTAAGGTTTCTTTACAAATATAATATCAAAATTTCTTGAGTTTATATCTCGCTCTCCTACAGTGTTTTTGTTAAGCCGTGGCAAATTAAACGTAACAAATCTGACCAAACATAACGATCATTTTGAACGAGGCTGCGACTGGACCTAGAAAAGTATGATCACCTTGATTAAACCGTTCTTGATCGACTTGATTAAACTCATAGACGTCAACTGACCGAAACCTTATAAACAGGTTTGAAGTTAGCACAATACTTATAAATGCAAAATTATTTTCTTATTTGTGTTCCGCTAGTTCATACCACCTGAATTAACTCTCAGGCTCAAAATGATCAAGAAGTATTTACTTAAGCAATGTATAAAAAAGTTAAAATAGTCATCAATATGAGCGTAATATTAAAGGCTGTTACATTATTTTCTCTTGGGATACAAGGTCTTTACACAAGTACGGTATCATAGCAAACAGAAGTGAATATTCCTACGAAAACATGACAAGAGGTGCATCTTCAGATTTCCAGCTAAGCTTCATGCATGGCGTAAGACACCAATCACACAAAATTATCAGCGTAGGAGCAGAAAAAGTAACAGTTACGCTCACTCTCATCCATCTTCAGCAAACAAGCACACCAACCCGCTCAAACCACCAGGGGCAATGCATTTTCAGACGCAGAATTAGCTTACCAATTCCCTTGCATCGCATTTCTTTGCCAATCTGAAACAGTCAAGCTCGGAACAGAGGTCCAATACGTAGCCCGGAAGGAAAAATGAAGATTTTCATCGTCAGGTATTAATAGGCTCGAACCTACGCGGGAACCTGTGTTCTGCAAGCCCCATCAAGTATTTTTTTACTGTTGCTTCTATATATCCATAAGGAAGTACATGAAGAGCGTGAAAATTTGAAATGGTTATGATAAGGACACCTAATTGGGTATACAGCATCTTCGAAGAACATTTGTTCAATTGCTGCAGGTAGCTTATCATAAAGATTTGGGCGTATCCAAATACATCGATGCTCAAAAAAGAAGCAATTCAGTGTTGAGAAAGTTTTAACGAATACCAGGCAACATATTCATTATTTGGTACCTATAATACATTGAATTAACAGGGCCACGAATTTAGCTCTATAAAAACTATAGCATGCAGGAAAATTAAACCTGGACATTCTGCCATTTAGATCAACTTGAGTAACGCTTTGTTTTAGATATAAAACAAATTCAAACAATAGGTCCCATCAATTTCCGGCATTATCGTCAGGGAAAGATAAAAATAAATGTTTTGCTTGAGAAATAGAATTCTTCATTTTTTTGCAATTTTGCTGAGCAACGTATAATAGTTAGCCTAAATTGAATATGAGACCTGAATCAACAATGTGTGAGAGAATAAAAACATATTATACCTAACACATCCCACTAGCTGAGACTCAGAACACGTTAAATATGTGAGGATTTCCTCACAAAATTGGTGCACGTCTGCTAATCACATAAAGTAGCAACCTATAGTGACCGATTCACAAGCTAGTCCGGGAGCGGCGGAGCTGAGAGGTCAGAATGGCCTTAGACTTGCTACCGTGCAGTCCTTCATTGAGCTCTGCTACCAGTCGTAAACTGCAGCTTCCGGTCAACGCTACCCTTGACGAAGGCGGAGCTGGACGTCGTTGGGTGGAGACAAACCGTGCCGGCTCAATTTCTTGGCTCTTAGCTCACCTAAGTTCTTCTCCTTATGCTTTTCTTAAATTTTCATGAATGAATGGTTGAATGTGTGTGCTTAATGAATTCTTTAAACCAGTCTCTACTAAACTTTGAGCTGGTCTTTCCATTTTTCTTGAAACCTCTAAATTAATCTTGAATTAACCTTGAATTAACCCTTAAAAAATTGAATGCTTCAAACTTAACCTGGAAAAGGGGCCTTCTACTAGTGGGCTGAATTACTCCCCACGTAGCCTTCCTTTTCACTTACTTTTCTTGCGTTTACCTGTTCTTCCGGTGCCTCTCTTAATTAACTTCGCGCCTTAAAGTGAGAAGCACACTGGACGACCTAATAAGTTCAGGTGCGCTACTTTTTGCTATTTTGCCGATTTATTATTGTTGTGATTCCCACTTGAAACTTAACACCCGTCGTTGTGAAGAATTATTCTCATGTTCAATATTTTTTCCACTCTACAGTATTAGCCGAGCCAGCGCGCGCCTTCTTGTCTTCCTTGTCTGTAACTGCGGTTCTTCCAAGCAATGTCTAACGGCGTCTTTTTATTGAAGGTGAATGATGAATTTCTTACGTTAGTCGACTTAATTATACTGTGAACAATTGCTACATTGCCACCTTTTCCCATACTTATTTGTATATTAATTATTCATCTGCTTTCCATCTTGATCGTTCAACGTCGCTCTTTTTAACACGAACAGTAGCCTGGCGACGTCTGTGGTTGCCTTACCTGGACCCTGGCGACGTCTGTTCTTGCCTTACCTGGAGCCTGGCGACGTCTGTTCTTGCCTTACCTGGAGCCTGGCGACGTCTGTTCTTGCCTTACCTGGAGCCTGGCGACGTCTGTTCTTGCTTACCTGGAGCTTGGCGACGTCGGTTGTTGCCTTACCTGGAGCCTGGCGACGTCTGTTCTTGCTTACCTGGAGCCTGGCGACGTCTGTTCTTGCTTACCTGGAGCCTGGCGACGTCGGTTGTTGCCTTACCTGGAGCCTGGCGACGTCTGTTGTTGCCTTACCTGGAACCTGGCGACGTCTGTTGTTGCCTTACCTGGAACCTGGCGACGTCTGTTGTTGCCTTACCTGGAACCTGGCGACGTCTGTTGTTGCCTTACCTGGAACCTGGCGACGTCTGTTGTTGCCTTACCTGGAACCTGGCGACGTCTGTTGTTGCCTTACCTGGAACCTGGCGACGTCTGTTGTTGCCTTTCCTCGAACCTGGCGACCGTTCGTCAATTTATATGCAGCAGTCGCTTTTGCTGCTCATTAAATTTCATGTATATTTTTAATTATGCGTAATCCGTCAAGTTCATCATGATAAATTTATTCGTTGATGTTTTAGTTGTTCGTGTGTTCGCGTAGTAGTTCTTTGTTGCTCGTATCGAGAACCTTTATTAATTATACGTTAAGATTAAATAAAATTTTGACTTGAACCTGACTATAAGTCACCTTAGAGGGTTGTGTCGCGGACAAATTCTCGACAAATACTTAATCATCATAGTGCAATGTAACTCTTGGCTATTTAATCCAGGTACGAATTGCTAATGGTTGTAAAATTATAAAATGGAAAAAAGCGCAAAAATATTAAACCACTGATATGTAATTTCGATAGAGTCAGCACAAAAATCACCTTATAAAATGACATCAAAACCTCTTTATTTTTAAAGAAAAGGCAAAATTTTAACCAAAATAGACTGTGGACGGAAGGCAAACACTAATTAACACTTAAAAGACAGCAGTGTAGTGAAAATAATGCAATAGGTGTTAATTACGATTACAATTAACTGGTAGGAGGCAAAGAAGTTTCCACTAAGTTAAGTAAAGATGATTTCATATTATTAAGGTAATTTGACAGCTAAAAACCAATGTGATGAATCAGTCATATTACTTTGTAATTATAATTATACTAAATTAATTAGCTATTCTCTCAAAACACCTTCCCATTCAATCCCATATACTACCATACATGATCTCCGATACTATGAGAAAAATTTATGTTTTTTCTTTATTGGCTCAACATTTACCACCATTCAATCTGAAAACATGAACCTATTAAGTCGCCAAAATTTATTTGAAAGTAAACTTCTCTCAAGTCTCACAAGTGTTCTTTGTTTTAAAAATAATTTTCAGTGAAATGATACCCTTCACTTCTTATCGAATTATTTCATAGGCCGTGTAGCATGTATTTGAGAACTATTTACTTTTTATGTTTTTTGTCGAAATTGTAAATTATGTTACCTATGTTAGTACATTGCCTTGGTAGTAATACAGTTTAACTGTACGGCCTATTGTATTCACTATTTTAGTAAGTATATTCCACGGTAGTATCACTGTTTAATAGTATGTACAACCTATAACTGCAATGTAAAATTCCTGCAAATCGAAAATCACTCAGCGAGCCTATTTCAGCCTGGTCCAAGTACCAGGCTAGGCAGGCAGCTCAAAGTTTCCTTACATGCGCCTAACGAGGCTCGTGGCTGCTTGATCAAACCGGCATCAAAAGTGACTTCGAGGCTGCAGGCAGCCTACCGTAGCGTTTGCTTACCCATAGGTTACTTCGGGAATGTTGGAGAGGAGTGAAAAATGTAGGGAATCTGAAGTTGAATTTTAGACGACAAAAACATGGTGCGGACAGACGATGGAATGCGCAGATCGATGATAACGCAGAGTGTGTAAAAGAGAGGGGAGAGAATAGGTTTTAAAAAAAAATAGATGAAAGAAGATATGAGAAATTAGGGGTGAAAAATAACTTGGCAACGAACCTAATAAAAATTAGCGCAGTGTTACCGCAGTGTCGGTGGAGTCCACCGCAGGCGTCAACTATGCAGAGCTAAATTGGGTGCGCATCGTATAGCTTACCAGACGTCAAATTTGTAGCAGTTTTCTTCTGTGGTGGCCACTGTTGCAGTAAATACTGCGGTGAACTCCACAGATCAACTTGAGAAGACCGAATCGATTATATACACCAAGCGCACAATAGATGCTTGCTGCCATGAGGTACTCATTGGAGTTTACTGCTATTCACAGCAGCTACATTAAATCCATCATATAACTTCCTCAATCAAATGTTGAGTGTAATTAGAGTATTTGAGCTTCTTATAGTTGAAACGGTTAAGGTAGGTTAGTAGTAGATATATTAGGACACGGTAGAATAACTGAGAGTAGCTTAGATTAACACGGTGACAGCGCATTGGGACATATGTGCACCACCAGGTACATTGCTCATTTACGTGCCCATATAAACGAATAGCATTTCAACGATTTACTACTTTAACGAAGTAAATTACATGGTAACATATTATCGTGCAATAGTATTTTTATCCTTTTTAGAAAGATTTAAAATATACTCCATCAGTTAGGCTGGTTTTTCAATACCATTTCTTCCAAACTAACCAAATCAATTTTTGCCGCCGCACTTAACGTGTTATGATAGGATAACATAGGATAGGTTTGGATACGAATGTTCAATAGGCTTGGTTAGGTTAGGTCAGGAACTTTCAGGAAAGGCTAGAGTTTCCTAAGTCGTTCCTTCCTGCGTTGCACCTTAGCTGAAAACATCAAAAAATGTAGGGGGACAATAATTATTTGAGCTTCAAGTGGTATCACAGTTACAGTTCATCGTCATTACCGGATGAATTATTGTGGTAAGCTAAACAAAAAATAATTCATGGTTAGCTCGTGATACCTTAGGATTCACTGGACGAGCTTAAGACAGATAGCATGAGATCAGTTGGGATAGTTTACGCTGTGGAAAGATACGTAAGGTTATGGAAGGACAGGTTACGATTGGTAACGTTAAAACTAACATGTTTGGTTATATGTATAGGTAAGGTAATGTTAAAAAACTAGCCGTGAATTTGGCCGCGACTCATACGATAAAAAATTACTCTCTGAGGCACACAGTTCCACTAAAAACGTTTTTAAATCGTACTAACCGTTAACGTAGCCGTATTCTTCTACACTTAGTTACTTGCTTATTTATGTATACTGGATGCATTTCCAGCAACGCATCATTGGGTATACATTTAAATGAAGACTCTTTATGAAAATAATGCCTTCCTAAGATACGGTCGCAAGTTTTATATAAAACACCCAATTACAGAGCAAGGCAGCGTCAACATACTGGGTAAATCGCCCTTGAGAGTCAAATAATGTGACAAAAGAAGAATTCTATACACTATTTATTAACATTTCATTATTCAACAAGAAATTATGCATTTCACTACAGCTTAGATAAAATTATTTAAATTAGGTATTGCTTTACCATTTTTCTACGCTGCGGAAATCAGGTACAAATAAAATTAGAATTTCATCTAGTGTGAAAAAAAAATTTGTCATAGTTTTTCAGCTAGCACAACGAGGCTACATTAAGCTCGTGAATTAAATGGCGCTAATTTTACCTGTATAATTTGTATTTCCCCTAACATGCTGCCGTAAAACTCGTGGATCGACTGCATATGGGATAAGTGAATATGGAAGTAAATAGTACGTAGCACATTTTGTTCAAGAACGGCGAAATAAAATTTAAACGATTTTTCAGCAACGTGCAGATATTTTTACTGATTTAAATTTTTGGGAGTTCTGGAATGGAATGAAATGAAGACAAGGCAAGAAAATAATAAGAAAACCATCAACCAATCGGAATAATACAATAAGATTGAAAAAATTATTATAAAATAGTTTCTTTGGGCAACTGCGCCTCCTCGTTTTCCGCTTCCAAAAATTGTGCGTTATCTGCGAGAGATCTTCATTAAGAGACAAAATAGTCGACAGCTCTGCTCTAACCGTCCGTATCTCTTGCTTATGGACGAACTATTCTGTTTTCTCTCGTGAGCGTGTGAAAATGTTTCCCTGGCGGCACTGCATACAAGAAAGTAACATTCAGAGCTTTTTGTCTCCTCTAAATCACACTTCCTCTTAGGGTCGTTCTCAGAGCAGCCATCCTTATTGTTGTTGTTTCGGTTGGCTTTCTCAACGTAATAATTTGTCAGTAAAGTCTGCATTGTCCACTTTCTCGACCCTGCTGCATGCTGAGGACTACAACATACGTGCAAGTGTCAATCTTAAAATGTCGATATGTAACACTGAAAAAAGGGATTATCGTAGTGAATAGATGAATAAATTAGCTAATGGAATCCGATGCAAATTAAACTGAAAAATACGGTTTAAAGCGTAGAAAAAGTAGATGAACTCAATTTGCTAATGATAAATACGTACCTTTACCTTCAATTTGGTGGTGAATTTTTTAACCGATTAATGTGCGTTTCCCGATTCGGTCCAGCACATTAACGGCAAATAGAGTCGTTTAAAACTTCGTTATAAAGGATCTTAACATGCAAGCTATATTTTACAGTGTATCATGCCCTCATTGAAACAATTCGTGAAGTTGAAATACTAAGTTTGCTTTGAATAATTATGCCCAATAGACAAAGAAAGTTCTTTTTGAAACTCACTCGTTTGCTTCATTATAAAAACTGAGTGCCTTTACTCTCATTGGTACACAGGACCATTCTCCTACAGCTTTATTCTCACCTCGTGGAGTGTTCTACACCATCTGTTTCCTCTAGCGATGGTAAATTGAAGTGCTGAACCTGTCTTCCGCAAGGCGCCTCGTCTGTTCTTGTTTCTCGATTATTCCTTTCAAAAAATCTTGTTCTTTTTACATCGCTTCTCGCTGCACTGTTTTCATTTGAATATCGTTGTCTCTCCCATTCATTCTATGGAAATATGTCACACAGTTGAAACGGGACTTACGAAGCCTTATGTAGCGACGAGTTAGTCATTTTTCCCCATATGGAAAGTGACCATATTCTTTATTTGGGCCTGATTTACACTTTAGAACTTTCCTCGCAGGCATGATGATCCAAACTTAAATCCATAATTGAGACTACCAATTTCGATCGTTTTAGCCCCTGCCCCATGTAAATAGAAATAAAACCCAATTTCCGTGTTTTCCAGACTGTTGATGTATTTTTTAGAAATATTCAAGATATAACAGGTCTAATAGAAGACGGTAAAATATTATTTTTGATGCTTAAAAATTCCACGACACATTAAAAAGCATACGTGCGTCACCTCCTTCTGAGCTTCACTTGTCACCAGATCAAGCTCCCTAAAGCCAGCGCCCTTTACTGTCAGGCAGCGTTGCCATGAAACATATAATTAGCTTTGCTTAAGCCAAGTTCTGAATAATTGAATAGTTACATTATGACACTTGAAAATTACGAGAACAAAAAAATTTCTGCTCCTGCATGCTAATTATGTATGTACAACTGCTGTTGTGCTTCACCAACTTCCTTTATCAGATTCGATAACTGCAACACTACGAGGGAGGATTGTGTCTATAGCTAACGACATGTCCTCATCTTGCCTCGAAAAGATTCTAAAATAACTCGCCATCTAGGAAGAGATGTGTTCTCGCGGCTATGTCAACATTTGTGCATTTCTACGATCCTTTGCACAATCCAGCCTCTAGCTTACGCCAGTGCAGCGCCAGGGTGCATCGTTTAAATATCTCACATTACCACACGTCATCATCATATCACACTGCTGGAGCTTCGCATCACGAGGCCTTCCAACTACCCTTTTCACTTGGAAGAATATATTTTTATATCTTTGTAACTATGCCGGATCTAATTCTTTTTATAGAGATTAAATGTAGGATTCAGTTTCTTAATGACTAATTTGGGCTGTGGGCTTTTACACCAATTAACTTTACACCAATAACATTACGCGTCTGTCTGTTCATAAGCATAACGACACGCCGTGAGGGCTAGAAAGGGACGAGCAGGCAGATTTTCCCGGGAGAAAAGCCCTAGAGGCGGGCTGAGCGAGATCACAAGGACTGGTGCTCCTTTTTTAGGCTATGGCACCTTCGACGATTTTGTTTTTTTCGACTTGGCTTGCGAAAGTGAAAACGAGTGTGATTCGTCTTAAAAGATCAGGAGTCCTAGCTTGCTTCGATTATACTTGTTAACATCAATTCAAAATGTGATCAGCCTCACCCACACAAGCATTACCAACTCCTAAACAAACTCGCAAAATAAGTCTTCATAATTAAGCATGTCTAATCAGCTGCTCTCTTAACAGCTTTGTGATGGATAGTTGTCACAGTCATTGGTTTCAATAGTGAAATAAGTTCTTTTTCATGTTTTAATTTGTTTATGTAATTCAGGAAAAATGAGAATTAGGATTGAAAATAAGAGGCGAAATCTGTAAATGATACTGACGGCTCTGAACATGGTCGGGGAAATGATAACTTTGAAGATACGGCTTTACTGATGCCTTCTGCACACCCTTGACGAAAATAATCATTTGCCACTATGACCGAAAAGAATCATTCAATCACATTATTTTATAAATTACGTAATTGTATCAATATAGTCTGTCTCATTAAAGGCTTGTGGAAACGGATACCAAACACCGTATCGAAATGATTCCTAAAAGAACTCAATTCAGTCATCAAAAATATAAAATAAACAACTTACGATAGAGCTTTGTAGTGGGATTAGAAAACGAGCAAATAGAACATTACAATGCAGCCTGGATTGATAAAATTTAATGACAAATGAACACAATGAGGGCTTGGAAAGGCTACTCTGCTTGATGAACCTCAGCTAATTCTGCAATGGTCAACGAACTCTTTGGTGTGCACTATTTTAAAACCTAGACCTTGTATTAATACTTTAGCGAATGTGAGCTCAACCCCATGGTTAGTACGAGTATTCCCTTGTTGTCTTATTCCTCTGCGCTACATCGGAACGCCCACCAGAGGTGTAAATACACACACTTTTAGAGAGTGTGTGCTTTCTAGTTTTTCTAACAAGAATTAAACTATTTAGGGGTAGAAAATATGACTAAGTATAGGACTTTTGGTTTGAGGAAAAGATGAGATTTCATAAGTGTTAATTCTTTTAGAAATTTTTATGTTGTTTTCGTGACCTGATCTAAATTGATGCACTGTAGGAATTACGAGCTGTCGTATATTGAGATTGATGACGCAAGAATAAGTTAACGAGTTATTACTTCACTCGATTAGTCCTGGCCACTGGCAGTATGCGCTGTGGCATCACACGTGTAGTGTTCACTGCGCTGAAATGCTGGTGGCTTCTCTTATTTGCTGCAACCAGAACTGCTCACACAGCGCACTGCTCCGAATTAGCCCAAAGCTTCTCTTACTGAACCGAACCGCGGCGAACCATTAAGACGTTGCACCGGTTTTTAACAGGGGATGGAGGAGAGTACAGGTAGGATGAAGAACAAAAGGGAACGCCTGCTTCGATGCTGCTATTCATCATTACTTCTTGAGCCATATTTCGAGTGCAATGGAACAAGGAGTGGTAAAAATCTCGATCGCATTTTCCGTAAAAGTTGATGACTCTTGAGCATAATTGGGGAGTAGATTAGCTTCTTTTTGATCTTAAAATATTTGTTTTGGAATATTGTTTCGAATACAGCAGAAACTAAACTGTATTTATTGTTTCAATGCTTCTCTTTCTCCAATGTGTTAATTATATTCTCTATGCATTTGATGATTCATAAACACATAAAAAGTTATGATTTATTAGCACAGCCTTTTAAATTCAAGGGAGATGTACTGTTGATTTTGTTTGGTATTTTTCAACTTATAACAACTGACCGCGTCTAGTACGTTTTAATATGCAATAAAAATTCGGAAAAAACGGACGCTGTGTTACTTTTTAACTGCCACTAGTCTATCTACTTCACAAGAACTAACAATTAAAACGTGTAACGAACAAAGTAACCGAAAAAGAGAAATCATTTGATTTTAAATTCAGCTTTGGGAAAATTTCCTAAGCATGTTTCAGAAACAATTAAGAAACTTTGACCAGTCAAAACAAAGAATCTTTGTTCAGTATGCCCGTACAAATGTTGATAATAATTGTTCGTTTGCAAAGAAAAACATCATATTATTGAGCAAAATGGGAAACGGTCTGGAACAATTTTGCGAACGAAAGACAACTTCAATCTTGAGTCATTGCACATATCCAGGCTTTCAAGACAACCTCTCAGTCTTAACAACTCGCCAAGATTTTCTTCAAGCCAGTCCACTTGAACACATGGCAGCGCTAAAATTTGGTCGACCATCCGGTGCTGAAAGACTTGGAGCAAACAGCGGCAGCTGGTCGGCTTTGAATCTTCATTGCCCCTGAAAAATGGACGATCCCGAAGAAAACTCGCCAGGTTCTCTCTCGTCTGACAGATTGCGATTGGACGCCTTTGTTCTGGCTGAGGATTTACCTGGCAAAATTGCCCTCCAAAGATGAACTGACGAATAGCCAACATTTCTAACAGGCCAGACGTCTGCCGCCAACTGCGAGTGGGGCTGGAAACAAATCAAACTTTACACATTTCGCAGTGATGACCGACTTCAGGCGTCGTAAATTTCTTCCCCTGGAAAAACTTTTCTCGATGGCCTTAAAAATCTTCGATTCCGTTCCAAATGTTTTCTATGTGTTCAAATGAACTGTAATTCGGGCATTATAATTATATCCAATATATTTGAGAGGGAGGATTGTTGCAAAATCGATAGTAAGGGCAAAATTAGTTGACCGTTATTTTTCAATATGCTTTTTCTTCAATAAATCTTAAAGACAAGTTAGATTTTTCTCCAAGATAACTTGAAGGTGGGGTTAAAATCGAGAAAACTTCCGAATGCGAGAGCTTGAAAAAGCTGAATCAACCTCTGATTTCACAAATTTTCTGCAGTTTCAACCGGGTGCAGTTAACAAAATGTGGAACAATATTGAGCTAAAGAAGCTTCATTTAAATAAATACTTTCCAATTTAAATTTGAAACATTTTTCTCAACTATATGCATAATTCAAAACTCCCGACGCATTGCAACAAACATAGGAATCGTTTACATATCACTTCTAAAAACTGCTTCAAAATCGGGAAAGAAATAATGATTGTAGTGCTTCAACAGCTGTTGGAATCGAAGTAATGTTTGAAGGTTCTGATGTATTTGCTTGGCTTTAACTCGCATTTCAATAGCAGTGTTCAAAATTCGATTATCCTAACCACAAATTCATTGGCATAAGGCATGCACTCCTATACGGGCTTACCCTCTTGCTCTTGTAATCTTAATTTCTGTCTAAATTAAAACTACGTTTGGGAAACGTTGCGCAGTTTTCTAAACAAGCGTACTCTAAAGAAATTTCATTGTTTTCTCAAAAAAGTCTAAAGCTTTAAGATATTTTTACTATCTTTCTTAACCTTTTAGATCAGTTTTACTAATCCTCGAAAAGTAGATTCAGAAAATTCTTCTGCTGTTACTGCTGATGCAATTACATTGATTCACATCATTTCTAGATTATCAGTAAATATCTAATGAACATTTTTGTCAGATTTTCTATCCATTTATTAAATTACTCTTACTTCCGAAACGTAATATATGGAAAAAAATTTGCCTATTAAGGTAAAGAATAAAATATAGAATAGATTATACATCCAGTTTTCTTTTAACATGAATGATTTTCAATGAACAAAAATTTACCATCAGTGTTTTCACATGTCACCAATACCAAGCTTAAGTTTTGCGGCGAAAATGACCGATTGGGATTGCGACCGAGTTAGTTAAATCTTAGTATAAATTCACGTAGAGTTTTTGTTGTGGAACCAACACTTGCTTGTAAATTCATTTGCAGATACATATTTTTGACAAATGCTTTCGAAATGACAGACAGATACAAATTTACAGCCTCGATATTATGGACGTGATTGTCTAAGTGACGCAATAGGAGCAAAATTTACACCATAGATACAGCATATGAGCCATCGATAATGTTCTGGTAACGTACAAAACAAGTAGTGAATAGCATATTGTGGGGAAAATTCCCCACAGATTCGTTCGTAGTGCACTTTGCTGTCTGTACTATTAACATAAACTGCTTGTGTTGCGTGACAGGTGAGGTCGCGCAGCAGCACCGCATAATAAAGTGTGGTGTCAGGTGAACAGGTAGCAGGCTGCTTGTGTCGGGCTCTGACTGCGTCTTGGTCGGAGTCATCGGTTGCGTCGGCACGTCGGGGACACGCTCGGCTCGTGGCGTTCAGTTTGGCGACGGTCGCAGGCCTAGCGCTTCCTACCCTTCTTCCTGTGTGCTCAATAAGTCCATGGTTTGATTGCGTGATTGAATGTGTACAATTTAGGTTCTTTTTTTCTCATTAAACAATTGCATGATTAAGGCGGAATTCAAACCGCAATTAACTTTCCTCTACAAGGCGTGAACGCTGCTCTAAAAGTGGGGCAACCTTTACCCTAACGCAGTGAACCGCTGTCTCTATTAAACTTTTGCTATAACCTACTATTGCTATTACCTATTACCTATTATCTATTAACTACTATTGGGCTTCTGCCTCCATTACCACTAAAACTGTACTGCGACTCCTATATCGTCTTTACTGCCCTCGTCTAACAGTCGCTACGCGCACATGGAGGATAAATTCTTCAGATTGGTTTTCATGTCTCTAATATTTTCCGATTACTGAAGCTTAATATCTTTGTGCACCTATATCAAGAGGATTAACTCTTTTCTTACCCGGTACCTATTTTTCCAGTATCTCGCTGGCGCTGCGTCCCCCTGCCCACTTCATGCTTCGCCACCTTATCATTTAGTTGAGCCATCTTGTGCGACGGCAGTACCCGTAACTAGGTAATATACGTTAACCGTTCGCTGCTAAATTCTTTCTAAATGGTTTGTATTGCGCTGCGTAAGAATATTTCTTCATTTAATTATATTCTTGTGTACATTTCTTCATTTTTGCATACAGCTGTGAAGAGACTGGAGGCGTTGGTCGCGGCCCAGGTTCTAGCGCTGTTGCCGTGCCTGCTTCCTTCTCGTAGCATCAGTTTGCCGCCGAGTTCTGCCTTCCTGAAGTGCTGGTGACAAGCTCGCACGTTGAAGTTCAGTTGATAACCCGTGACGTCCGATTAAGCTGGCGCCGTCCGCCCTGAAGCGGAGAGCTCCTCCAGACTCCTCGTTCCTGCGCCTGCAGTCTATTTTTACCTGACACCCAATTTTTGAACCACCTTAAAAATTACGCACGTTTTAACCTAAATAAATGAATAAATTACTCGAGGACGAATTTGTCCTTTTTAAAACAATCATGAGTTGGCTACTAGCCGTATTGAGTTCGGTTACGGTCAAATTGCTCTGCTAATATTAAGATTCTTCCTCGGCGTTGAGAGGCGACTAAAATAATTAAATTTGGAAACTTTCTCTTTGTCTTAATTAATCTTTTCAGCTTCGAAGCCGCTGCTAAGTCAAATGTTGAGGTAGTTCCTCACAATATATTGGAAATGATTATTTCCGATGTTCATTTCTGACAATGCTGATTTGTAAATTTCTGCAATTACTGTAGAAAATAGTAAGCAGAATTGAACATAAATCCTAATGAATTAGCTCGCACACGTTTCCTAAGCATATGTACATCATATAAATGGGTTAAATATTTATGCCAATCGAATGTAGTTCTGGATTAACATATGAATGAAATTCTAGCGTTTCAACCGATTGAAAACGGTCAATGACTTAGTTTGAACACTGAAGTAGGGGAAGAAACATCTGTGTGACCTCAACACAATAGTTAACCTCGTAAATGAATAAAAAACGCTTTATTAAATTCAAGTAAGTCTTAAATTCGAGGTTACGACCCGACCGTCAAATCGAAATAATAGGCGATATAATGTGACAAATTATCAGTTTTTTTCCAGGTACACTCAGTTCATCAAAATTTGTTCATTCAGTTTTGTATACGTGAGCATTAACTCTTTATCATCCGTATTTTTTAATTTATAACCATTATTACAATCATCGGCATTAAATCGGCCTTTACATCAGGTTTTCACCGACATCAGAACGAGGAAGGAACAATTACTTGACAGGGAACTGTAAAAAAACCAACTAGGGGAAAAAATGTACGTACAATACAATACTGTTTAGGAAGGCTATTTGTGAAGAAGGGCCGTAAAGTCTAATTGGAACGTTAAAGGGATATATTTGGTTTTCTATAGGCTTTCAAAAGCCTCAAAGCAATTGCTCTTCTCATTTAGTATCTAACAATTCAGATCTTCTGCTGTCCGACATCTCTGAATCTCTGTCTTCTCTCACCTGCTTTAATTTCTGAACTATATATATTAAATCCTGCATTTTACATAAGAAAAACAATAAACAATCAATAACCAGGAATTAAATTTATAAATATTTTCTTAATGCTTCATGATGAACAACTCAAATTGTAAATTAGTTGATACTAAACAAATGGAAAAATACTATTCAACTCCTTAATTAACACCTTCTCACTATAATTATTAACCTTTTCATCCGTTTTGTAGAAGTCTTTGAAAATTGCGGCGAGATATGTATATATATTTGTTATTGCAACTGTTGCAATTCCATTGATTAATTCCACTAAGCCCTTGATTATGCGTGAAATTATTTTTTTGTGCAAACAAGCCGGTCAATCCTTTTTCCATTCATTCTTAAAATTATCTCTCCCCAATTTTTTCATAACAGCATAGTTACAATTTTGAATGAATTTATTTAGATTTCTCCCTGACGCATTCATCGCCTTACATACTATTTGCCTTGGTTCTGCCCTTTGCTCTAGTGAATTGGTTTGTCTTTCATTACTTTTTCCACTTTCTTCGTTTATGTGAACATTTATTAAAACCCGACCTTCAATTTATTCATTTTCTAGTTTCTCACGCTCAATTTTTTACATCTCACATATCACGTTAATTATTTTTTGAGTTAGTTTTGTACTACGGTTTTTCTTGTAACACATCGCCTCAATCATTTTTTGTGATTTAAGCGAGAATATTTATGCTAACTTTTCATACATTCCCGCATTCCATTTTGCCGCGCAGGATGAATATAGAAACTGTTATAATACTGTAATACAGCAACTGTAACAATCACGTAATTATTGCGTTTGCATTGCACGTTCTGTCGGCATATAGCCGGCCTCAAAATCAACTTTTACTAATTCATAAAGAATATTCCATCCAGAGTAATGTTTCGATAATAATCACTCTCGTACCCCTCGGTGTAGGGAAAAAGCGTTAATGTTTTTAATATTATTACCGCAGCAGCTCACTGATTTCATGCTTAAATTTAATAATTATTAACAGCTTGATTGAGTTAGATTTCATTATTAATGCAATGGCCGGCAATGCTACATAAGGCTACTTTATATTAAGAGTTCGGTAAGATAATTCAGCTACTCCTACTGCTTCAGATGAATACTCACTTTATAAATACAGCAAGCCGATATTAGATGCTGCAAATACTTAATGAACTTGTACTGTATTTAAAGTGCTTTACTAGATTTAACTTTATAAGGTTTGGAAATCAATTCTTCCCTAAAATGTGCCAGTATTTGAATAATTAGTCATCCATTTCACCCATTTTATATTGGTTTCCACGTATTTTTCTCGCCAAAATTTTCGTCATTAATTTATTACCTTTGAAACCTATTCATGCTTATTCTGGGATGTCTAATTGGGGACTAATTAGAAAAATCTGTAGCCCATAATTAATAGATCTTTTGATAAGATGTGGCCTGCAAAAACTTAAAGTTGCTTTGAGTAATGATGTTTCATATCTGATTGTATCGAAACTATATTTCAAATTCTCTTCTATTACCCTTTTCTTGATTTACCAGCGCCTAAATGAGTAACTCCGCTGACGACTTCAGGGCATCCTCAACTATATAGTAGAAATACTTCCCAACAGCTACTATTCTCACACCTACTCTTTAAGTACGAATATTAAAAATGTTCTTAATTCCATTCTATGGGCGTGCACCGAAATTATCCTTGTTAGTACTACCGCAAACAACAAAAGTTGAACGAAAGTCGTCATTCAATATCGTGTTAAACGAATTCTATTTAAGACTAGAAATTGGAATAACAGTAAATGACGTTTAAATTATATGGATATTTAGTTTCCCAATCATACGAAATTTGCAGTGGTCAACTGTTCTTTTCAAGTGATTATTTTCATAAATAATACTTTCAAATTCTTATGATGAAGTACTCGTCAATTTTCACGCGCTAATTAGAGCATCAGTCTCGCTTATATCGATACAAAATTTATACACTGAGTAGAGACTATTTATGCTCTAGCATTACTTCCGCGTCTAAAATATTAACGGATACTCTTTTTTCAAGCCACCGTTTATGAAAAATCCAAAGCTACTCTTCATTTTGCTTGATATTTCTGCATTTGTGCACCAGCCCAGCAGCAACTGCAACATTCATAAATTATGTCAACGACCAGAGCGTCTATTATTCAGAAAGCCAGCGCGCCTTCACAGCCCGATGTAGTTCTGAAGTGCAGTACTTGCGCCAAAACTTCTACCGCGTTGCAAGGTACAGGCGAGAGCTGACTTGTTAGGCGCATTACTTTAATGCCCGTCAGGCGTCAGGCTTAGTCAAGCTTGGCCAAGATGATTTTTCACTCTCCGGGAACATGCATTAGGTGGTCGAGTTTTCAACTGAAAGAAGAATGGCGTGATCGTCGGAGTTTGCTCTTCTAGGCAGCGGAAAGTTTCTACGTAAACATACTGATGCTTAAAAGTCATGTGTTTTCTTTTGCGTGGTTATTTTTTCATGAAAGTTTAAAGAAAATATCATTCCCCAACACTTTAAATTCCTTGGGGAAACAAGTATAAAATTTCATAAGGTCTCGAGCGTCGGATGCATGTTGTGTGACTCGGTTTATCTCTATTGTGATCAAAAATGAACAAAATGAGTCAACAAGATTACATTTGGCTACCAGAAACAAACCAATGTATATTTTCAATGCAGACATCTATGATTGCAATTGAAGGAGTGAAAAGCCAGTTTTTGCTTTAGAACTTTGATAGCTAGGGTATGTATGAATGGTAATAATTTCTCGAAAAATCAATGGAGATGATAAAAACAGAAATCTTTCTACGAGAAATCTTTAACAAATAGTCACCAATCAGCTTAAATACAGTTGATGAAATATCTTAAAAAATTGTCTGAGCAAAATACTGGGCCCATATTTTACGACTTCCGACTGGAAACCAAAAAGTGGAAACTCAAAATATTACATGATGCATACAAATGAACGAACAAAGAAACTCGCGCCAGCGACCTTTTTCCAGTAATAAAATTAACCGAACACTATTTGCATGAGCACAGTTTCCCACCAACTAAATAGCCCCTGTCTACTCCGCAGCTGTGGTCACGTCCGCCACTTGAACGTTCAGGACTGATGTAGGCATTAGAATGCGCGAAAAATAAGAAACATCGGACACGAGCTAGCTCTAGAAAAGTCTGCGAAGTATACGTATTAGCTGTTGATGTTTGTGTCTAATCTAAGCGTCCATCCACTCATCAGCTTTATGCTTACGTTATAGCAATGATTGTGTAAACATTCGGATAGTTGAATTACCGTTCGTTAGTATTCGCATTTTCATTAGTTGTCTAGAAATGACAATGCAATAACACTCTCGTGACTGAAAAGTACTTGTGATTCCAGTCTCGTAAGTAAAAGTTCAGATATGTGGTGCCAGCCATAAATGTAGCTTGATCATTCCATTTCTCGAGATAAGAAAATTGAAACTGATAACCTAGTTTGCACTGAGGAAAAGATTTTCTAATTATCCTTACGAGATAGAAAATTCTTATACAACAATTCATAAGACTACAATTATGAAAATTGTGACACTATTGAATACAGTTTCAAACCTCGCACGAGAATCATTCAAAAACCCTCTATGAGCTAATCCATAAAGAAAAAATTAGGTGTAACTGAACTCCATGAAGAAGTCCGTTGACTCTGCTCTTACACTTGCAGCGTGGGCCAACATTGGTCGCATGACCAAGTTCTGTATTAGAATTGCGCGAAGAGGCTTCATGCCGATTCCTATTTCTTCAACAATTTCTTCACTGAACACACGATGATTTTTCCTCAGTATTCTATGAACCGTCGTAATGAATTTTTTGTTCTTGCCTGTAGATGACATGTCAGTCCGTGGGTTGCCCTCAACTGAGGTTTATTATTATTCAAGGTAGTACCAAAAACGCTAATACAATTTCTCTATCTGTATCACTCGTATAGTTTCAGCAGCAAAGACTTACTGAACTTTCTGGATAGATTACTAATGCGTGCCGCCACTAAACGTCTGTCTGAACTTTAATGCAGTCCCGATGCTAAATGCCCTTCGACGTATTGCGTAACGATTACAATCCGATGAGAATTAGCTGGATGTCTGCGCTCCAGCCTTCAAGAGCGGGAACTGGCACACTCTCCAGCTGTCGAAATTTCAACTTCCGCGGTGAGGAATGAGGTGTACTGCCCCATGAATTGATTTTGGATGGTAAACTTTTTTCTTTTAAGATCGAAGGTATAACACTTCCCGAATAGACCTCGCGTGGTATACGCAATTGACATTGTTCCAGAATAAAAAAATTGCTCTAATAATTGTTAAATCTTGCGGGCTATGGACTTTCTATACATTCGAGGTGTTTTGAGACGCTGACAGAATGTGACAGACGTCTTCAAATGATATTGAGCAGTGACAGGGACAGAAAAGGTTTCCTATTTTTTCTCATTAATCAAAATGATTGGAAAGGAGTGAAGAAATTCAGTCAAAAATGATCGGTTCTGATATAATTTTACGAAACAAGGTAATCACTTAATTAGGTCGTTATTGCATAAACAGCACTCACTACCTCTCAAATTTTTCGCCCGGTTATCTTTTAGATGAGGGCTAAACAATGATTTTACTCCTAAACTCGGCATTTAGATATTAATCACATTTCCGTCATGTAGTGAAACCTTCATCGTAAACACGTTTATCACGCATGGGCCAGCCGTTCCAAATGAAAAAATGGATGTTTTAATGTGTATAAAAATCATAATTCATAATTATGAATTGTTATCATAATTCAAATAAGTACAAGCTTCCGTAAATACGAAATTTTTATTGTGTTCTTTTCTTCAATGACATCGGAGTTTTTTTGAAACATCTTTTAGGCGCAGAAAATTCATTTTCTGAAGAGGTCTCGCGATGTCGCAGGTCTGACACAGCTCGACAGCTTCGCAAAAAGAGGATGAGGAACCTGGTATGAGCTGTACGATTCCCAGTAACACGGAAACAGCGTTTCAATTTGAATATAACTCACAATTTGCAATGCAGGAATTTCCTTGAGTGGAGTGAGGTATTTACTTCTAGAAACGTTCAAATGCGCCTAATAAAAAAGTTCATGTCTTGTGGGGAGGATCACATTCTGAGCTTCAGAATGGTTGGTTTCTTGGAAATTTCATAAGTAGAAATGTATTTGTTAATACTTTTTTGATAGAATAATTTGTTGCTCATATTTTGAAAATGAATGAGTCACTGCGATATTAATTCTTGCATGAAAACTGAATGATTTAACCATAGGTTAAAGTTTGATTGTAATAGAAATATCTGCCATTTTTCAAGTAATGAAATATCTTTCCAACCAACTGTCAAAATACTTACCTATCCTAAACAAAATCACAACATGGGAAAAGTTTTAAGAATATTCGAAGAAGCGGTTATAGTATAGCATTATTGTTATAGAAATCGAAATTTTATGCACTTAAATTAATTAATTTCGTTTTTTTTACAGCTTGTACTTACAGTAAATAAGATCGCCTGGTTAATGGCATGGAAATTATAAAAGATGACATCTATCAAACTATAGCTAATGAGCGTCCCCGTCCGAGCGTCAGAGCAAACAATTATGGTGACGCAGACAGCCCCTAAAGGCAAATAAAGTAAGGTAATATTTTAATCTTTTCATTTTACTTGTGTACGCTGTGTTGAACTATGTACGTTCAACTTTCTTCTCAAGTGAAAAATTTTTCCAGCTGCGATGAAAAACAATTTTTACCATTTACGCTTCTTCGAAAAAATGTTACTGTATTCCGAAACTATATGAATACAGCGTAAATTTTTCTTTTCAATATCAATGAAATTATTTTTCCTTTCCCCGATTGTTTAGGGCTTACACACCATGGCATGTGTACCAACAACGCAGGAAGTCGACACAGCTAGGTACGATAAGATAGCACGCAAAAGCTGCTCAGCATTCCACTACCACTACAACAAATTGCTGGATTTTTTCCTCCTGAATTTCAGCGTAACCTCAGGGGATTCTAAAAAATAACGTTACACATCCGTTTAATTTGCTCGTTATCATTTTAGTTATAATTTTAGGCTGGTAAAACTTATTGAATGCTGGTTTGATTTCAAATGTTTCATATTCAGAACGAACTTTTCATTTCGTTATGATTTTGATAAGAACAATTTTAGAACGACTAATGAAATTTTACTTACGTCTTGAAATAAAAATACAGTAGATGGAAGCCTCTTCCAGTCAAGCATAGTGAAAGCTGCTTTCAGCACCGTTATATCGGACCTCGAGCCCAGTCCACGAATTTAATCACTGGCTTGAGCAACGTCGGAGCGTACATAACAGCTTTCGAAACTTGCCTACAGTAAGAAGCAAAGCTAGGCTACATTTGGTTATTGTCGATAGCGTGGTGTGGTGTAGGTTCTATTTGAATTTGTGTTCTTTTTTGGTGTTTTGGTGACGTAATTTCATTCTACTTTACCTGTGGACTGAGCTGCCGCAACAATCTGCGTCACTCTCTCTTTTCCGTTGCGCTTTTGATTGTTCTCTCATCATTCTTTTCATGGATTATTAGTTTTATTAGCCTCACAATCGATTGTACCATTTTCACTAGTATTCATTGGAATATCCATTCAAAAATAAGATGCAAATGTTCGATAATTCATTCGTAGAAACTGGGAAACCACAGTTCTCCGAATCGTTAATCGAACTTGTCTAGAAAATTCTAGAAAATGGGCCAGGTTCAAGACTTGATTTTCGACATTAGATTTCAATTGCTGCCAGGACCAAGTGAGGCTTAACTCATTCTTAGAAGGGTTACACAGCATGTTATCACACTACATTTCCTTCATTTTGCTTCTATGAAGTCTACTGTCGCTTCATCTTTTTTTCTGCAGACAAAAACTTTTTTAAGATATAACGTAAAGCCTGCTTTTCCTTGTTATTTACAGATGAAAGATAGGAAAATTTGCGCAAATAGAGCTATTTAATTTACATTCTGTTCCGAGTTTATTGTTGAGTATCAACAAATGTGTTGGCTGATAATTACAATTAAAGCTATTAGCTATAAAGTGAGCGTACAGAGCCTTATGAAAATTGCAATTAGGAGACATGAAAGAAACTCTCAAAGTCATGAAACTCTCAAATCCTATTTGAATTGGGTAGAAACAAAATCTTCCCCTAGCTTTGACACATAAAGTTCTTTCAATTTAGAAACCAACTAAAAATCTCTAATAGTTCACGAAAAACATTTTTCCTTCCAGTTTCAAAGTATTCTCTTAACGGATTTCTCACACCAAATGTGCGTTTGTTGATGGAAATGATGACTTACGTTCGTAGCTCTGTTATTTAGTTCATTCGGTATGTCTCGCAGAAACAGGGAACTTACATCATGCAGGATTACACAAGGTCCTATAAATGTCATTTGTCTTCGTGAATTTTACGATGACATCCAGCCTAAGTGCTTGTCCCTCAAGCACTCATGAAAACAAACATTTCTCCTTCATGGGCCTAACACTTAAAGCAAAGCTTGCTCATTTAACAAGCTTATTACTGAGAGAACCCGTGGCACAGGATAAAAAGTACGAACAATTTTCCTCGTAAGTCCACACGAAATATTCCCTCTGTGGAAAATGTCGTACATGGGATTTTTATAATTTTAATATTTCAGTTGTTATGAGCTAGTGATAGATGTTACAAATGGTCATAACGCAAAGCATTTCAAGTAAGGTTGTTCTTGATTTGATTTTTTGTTCACATGGGTGTTATTACCACCAGTCTTATTAGGCTGGTATCGGAAGCGTGATGTCACTGAAAGGAGAATTTGGAAAGAACTGCAACGGAAAAAAATCTACCGAAAAAACTAAACCACTCTGATCGAATACTGAGACTCCATCTAATTTTCTACACCCAAATATCCAGATCACTAGCAATTCTTACTAAAGAACTAATCAACAACTAGCAATACTAACTAAATTAACCATCTTTTAACTAGGTAAGGTTTAATGCTGCTGGTGTTAAAATTTGCCATGGTGCTTTGGAAATTTCAGATAAGGGAATGAGTTTTTCATTTCATTTGCTCCATCATCTCCTCCGTTTTTGGAAAATAACTCCAACACTCAACACATTCAACTTAAAAAGTCCTTGTGTTTCAATTGTCTGAAGAACTTTCAAAGGCAGATGAGCTCCAAGTTCACTAATCATCCATCTTTTTCTTACGAACTTAAGTTTATTTCTTTTCATTTCTTCGAAAGCCTTCTTCATGATTGAATTTGCTCCTGAAACTCATTCTTTCAATAAAAAGCAGCATACGCTTGAATGGAAATATTTTCAGGTACTGATTATTGTTTATTTTTTGAAAGTTTCCTCACCCAAAGGCTAGTGAAACTATTTTCCCTTTTGAAATTTTCCACTTGAACCTAAATAAAAAAGAATTTAAGTTAAGTTTAACTTATAATTGAACTTAGGAGCAAACCTATTTCAGAATCTTTCGTGATTTACAAAAAGAAATCAAGGTTTCATTCAGCGTTACGACTTTATTTCCGCCGCTCTAGTGTGTGATTTCAGCGCTTTTTCTAAATTAAGAACTCTGTTCAATTCATCATCCCTACAAATGGAGAAGAACTATAAATAACCCAGACTCATGACAGCTTGACCGGAGAACTGTGCATTGGGTTTCACTCCGTTTCTTTTTGTTTTTAACATATCACCTAGCAACATGGGTGTGGTCGGATTAAAACGTAGAAACGAGAGGTAGTTAGAATAAAAATTTTATTATTTCCCTTTGTTTCCTTTTTTATGCGTATTTCAAACTAATATTTAATCAATCATAAAGCAGCTCATTAGACTATTCAATTTCTTAACAAGTTCCTTGAAACTCCTTGAAACTTCGTTCGCACACCAGTTCACGTTGGTTAAATGTGAAAAAATCAAAATTGGAAATCTTCTGCTAATATGTACCAGTCAAATGCTTCAATTTCCTTACCCATTTTGGTACGACGAAAGACCACCGTTAGCGTTATGGTTCAACGAGTATTTTTGAGAAGAAATTTCCCAACCAAGTCGATTGTGTCAAGTAGAAAGCGAACTAAACTTCATCATTTCATAATTCTTCTCCCATCCCCCCATCCTCCGTGACCTATTCAGTAGATCCTATTTTCAACATTTGCTCACAGGAATATTTCCATATCTCATGTAATAATTTTAAAATAAGAATACAATAATTAATATGTTAGACAAATAACTATTATTAGTATACACAATTGTTACAACACGTCCAACGTCATTGCCTTGAAAAAAATCTATCCAATGGTAGCTATTAACTGCTGATTTGAATATTCTGATACGACGTTCAATAAAATTCTATTGATTTGTTCGTTTGGCCGACCAGCTTTTATACCAATAAAATATAGTGAATATTAATTTTGAATTTCTAATTCATAGTCTGAAATTAAACCCGTGAATGCCACAGCTGTGTTGCACGATTAGCAATGCAGAATTTTGTGCATTGAATTCATATGCATGCAAATGTTCAGAAGCAAAACGCTGCCTTCAAACTAGTATTATAATGGCATTTTCAGGTGCAAATTCACATAATCTAATTTTAATACACAGTATCAAGTTTATTATGTTATTAATTTACATGATTTTTACCCCTAAGGATCATTGCATTGGCCTATTCAACGTTAATCACACTTTCGACTGCAAAATTCTCACCAAATAGCCCATTTGAAGAAGTTGTTCCCCTCTATTTATTTGTGCCGCACTGCAATGCTGAATTCAGTAATTCCTGAAAAGTCCCTTACAATGCGAGGTAGAATTCTGCTTTTCTAAAGCAGTGAAGTATGTACTGTAGTTGAAGACACCCGTTCTCTTTGCAGATGTCCTCATCACTTTAAAACACCTGTACGTGGACTATGGAATAAAGGAATTTCGTTACAAAATGTAAAAAAGCATAACCTACACATTCATATATCGAATGCCTTAATCGTTCAGGATGATTTATTATGTATTCAATTACTTTCTCCAAATATGAAATGCGAAAACTTATCGTGACGTTTGCCGTCATTTTTATTCTCGTATTCTCATTTTATACAAAATCTTTGAAATATTTTGCCAATGAAAACTAATTTCACCTGAAATAGTAGCTTTTAAATAATACTCCCTCCATCCCCCTTCCTCTAAAGCGATTTAATCTCTAAGTCTTCTCTTACTATTTTTCATTAGTGCACCTCCATAAATGGAGTTGAAAATCGATAATTTTTGGTTATTCCTTTCAATAATAGATTTTCACACCTGGTGTAGACATCGTTAGCCATTCCCAGGTTTTGTTCGAGGATGTATTCCTGAAAAAATTCTGTGGAACCTCTCTCAAAGCCATTTTTGTGTGCTGGAGCTATGGATGAGTCAGAGAACAGGACACTGGCAACGCTCTTCAAAGTGTGGCTGGTCAAGCCTCTTCAGATGCTCGGTCGACCCTTTGAAGAGGGATGCAACGCCGCTCGTTAAAGTTATCCAAAATTTAAGATTTGAAGTGCCCCTCCGCGTAAGTCTTTGGAGCTTTCATAAAATTTTTATGACAGCCATGAAGCTTTCATAAAGCTAGCGGAAGCTTACCATTCTAAAAAATGAACGTTGTGGCCTTTGCGACCGAGAATAAAACAAAGGCATCTCTCACGTTGTTTGTCATGAGAGCATGACTCCACTGACGTAACTGCGTTACCTAGCTACGACTTTTGCATCGCGTTGTGGGATTGGATTCTGACAGACTATTGGTTTTAAATTTACTTTGCCCATCCATTGTACACACGTCACGGAGACCTTTCCGTTACTCAGGAAAATCTTTCCAAAATTCGTTTGTTAACGAATTAGTTTTCATTTCTCGAGAGTTTTCCTTCCCACGTAGAAGAAGCAAAGTAAAGCTTGAGCTAGATTCTACTTAATTGTTCAAATTCTACTACAATTCAAATGACACAGAAATATTAACGAATTAGTAAACAGATTCCTAAAATAAGAAACTATGGCTCTCTACCTTCTTCTCTTCTGGGGTCTTGGAATAGAAGAACAGCTCTGCAGACATATAAGAATATGGTTAGATGAAGTTCCATAGGAACATACGAGCAAGAAACGGTGTAAAATCGTTACACACTTCAGTTTACTTACACTGATAATGAAATAATCAATGAATGAACTCAATTACAAAGTGAAACTTAAGCAAACGATTCTTTTAGAAAATTGTACAGCACATCTCAAATAACCCAGTGTCGTGAGCTCATTACGTAAATATAAATTAGATGAATAAATGATACGATTAATTCAGTCTCTGCTTGTTCTGTAATTGTTTGTCTCTGGAATATTGCAATTTGTTGCGTTGCGCTATAGAAATGCTGTCGAGGTAAGCACTGGTGGAATGATTGATTCATTTTACCGGAATGATATCGTGCAAATGTCATTTGCACAACATTTCAAAATTGTTCTGCATCCCTCCAGAGGATCACAGTAAACAACTGAGCTCGTTTGCACATGTTTACATGATATACAACTCAGGAATCTATATGTACCGCCCGTATCCTATACTCACAGTGATGTATAAGAGAATTTAAAGTTGTTTTGTATGATGAACTCATAATGAAATTACGAATTTATAATTTACTGTTGGTCGGCAAACGCTATGGAAAATTGCAGCCGCTTCAGGTAATTTACTCTAGGGTAAGCAGATATTTGTTCTCCTTAGAAATATTAATTTGATATCCGGTTTCGAAGCGAACAAGATAAGCATTCATTGTAGAGGTTTTACACACATGAAAAACGTACAAGCAAGCATGAAATTCAAATCTCAAGTAAAAAATGAATAATACGCATTTGCATTTATTTAGAACCAAAAAAACTGAGGTACACATCATTATCACTCCATGCACCACAGCACAGTCGTTGTTTACCACCACAGTGATTGGTGGCTTTTTGAAGGTCTCAGACGATGTTGTATGAATCTTTGTTTGTTCGTCTTTCAATTCTTCTTGATAAACTCTCATCAACTCAGAAATGCCATCTGCTGCTACATTTGCATTTGAATTTTTTTACAAATGTTTTGAACGTAATAAATTTTCTTTTGGGGAAAGATAAAGTTGGGTATTGACTTCCCAATTCTAGCTAAGTGACGTAATTTCCAGTTTGTCAGTGTTTTGAGGTAGCCATTGTTTTCAGTTAGCCAGTGTTTTCGAAAACTTTTACATTTTATTCATTTTTTTAATTTTACCTTTGTGATAACTTATAACAGTGAAAATGCCCATGAGCCGATCATTGACAGCAAAGTTCTCTGAAACATTTTAAGAAAAAACTGTGAAAACATAGTAATAATGATTGGAATAGTTTTAATCTGTGTTGTACCCAAAATTAAATTTGTTCGATGTTTTTTATTACTAATTATCAATAAATATGTATTATTTAACCAAATATGAGCTAGTTAGGGCCTCCAATGAGTAATATATTCAGTTAATAGGACTTTGTTTGTTATAGAAATGTAAAAAAATTTATTAGCAATGAATGCATTTGAATAATTTTTTCAAGATGCTTAGATACATGTTCACTGCATATTTTCTAAAATCACCTGTTCATCACGTGTAACACATGACGTGGGAAAAATATTTGCCTAACTAGTATTTATCTCAGGATAAATACATGCGCCAAACGGTTTACAGAAAGATTGAAGAACACTGTGCTGATTTCATTTCTAAGGATTTAGCACTTAATCACAAGAATTATGTTTAGATCATGTCATATTTTGCTAATATAAGAGCGTCATCAAGGCTTGGGTAAAGTGGTAGCTTATGAAGACACGTGAAATATCGATTTCAGTTCACAGCTGGAGCGTCAGTGTAAGGTAATTTTGATGGCCGCTGCTAACGACCTCTTTATGAGAGGACGAATTATTTTTCGAAAAAATTTAATCCGCCGTGGGCTTCAATGTTCATTTTAATTTAAACATGGGTGTTCCATTTCAGGAATGTCCCTCACAAGAAAATCTGTAAAGCTCAAATTAAAGTATTGAGCAATTTCCCCTATCTTTTTACTGAAGCTGCTAAAAGTCAGTCCACCGAAGTGCCATTTGAAAATGAATACTTTAATGAGTGTGGAATATGCTCATATTGTCGCAGAAATTCGTACTAACTTCTTCAGTGTATAATACACTCATAGAATACTCAGAATACACTCATAACACATGTCTGCTTATAGGTATAAAGTAGAGTTTCTTGTAGAAAATAGCGTTAGCAAATGCGCAAGAAATTTCTTTCTTCTGAAGGTTGTTCGAATAAATGAAGTTATTTAGGTAATCATAGCCGGGAGACCACAAGTTGATGGGGATTAAGTGTTTCGAATAAAAAATTACTATAATGTAGGTTAATAAATCTAAAGATACCATACTGTGCATATTATAGAAAAAGATATATTGTATGTTAAAATACCGTATATAAGTATACTTTATGCATGGAATATTTTGTGGTTTTCATCGAGAGCTATTTATACTTTTATACATAATACAGATCGACGTCTGGCAAGGTTTACCCGAAGTATGGTACAATATTCAAAAGATATTAAAATTTAATGAGAAACCGATACCAAAGCATTTGATTACTTTTCTCGCTTTTATATTTCCATTTCTGTTTAATTCTTTAATGCCGACAAAATTAAAACTGCTATGAATAGTTCAGTTTGTACTTTGGGATCGGTCGACACTTTTATTACCGTTCCCTAGAAAATAGAAAATATTATTAGTATCGTAATAAAGAATTATATTATAAACCAAATCTTCAAGTCCTACTGACTGGTTATAAGAAACAGAAAAAGTACGATCTTAAATGACAAGGGTGCGCTGAAATCGGAATGTTGGTATGCTTTCTGCTAATAATTCACTCTCGATTTTAAATGGAAGATCTGTACATACCACTCAATGTTGATGAACTGAAAAAGGAAATCGCTATCTTAAAATCTGAGGTTGACTTTTTTAACTAAAATAAAAAATATTTTAATTGTTTTGACATTATTGGAGAAGTATTTTTTCAAGAGAAGTCAGAAGCCATTATTTAACTGACATTTGTGCATGAAACTTTAACTGATGATGAAAAACTTACATACAGGGTGAACGGCTTCTGCACACAAACGTTAACTCGAGGTTAGGACCATTGAAATGATCACACTTTACTCAATAACCGTGTGATAGAAAATCCATCGTTAAAGAGTTACAAGGGCTGGAAATTTGTATCTGTTTTTTTTAGTACCCCATGACATCAAAGACTAAAACATTCTGTTTACATTCAACATTTCTTCGGGTGAAAAAGTGCTATCTACAATGGAACGAATGTGTGATGCTGAATTAACCAATATATACCTAGCTCATGGTAATGCAAATAGCATTCCTAGAGAAGCTTTTCGAATTTTCACACGAAGATATTCCAACAGACATGTTCCATCGCATCAAACATACGTAGCCATACACCGGAGATGGTGCGAAGACGAAGCATTTTGCTGAGCACAACTTTAAAGACGACGCTGTAGAATATTAAGAGATCCAGGCATATATGAAGGAATTTTCGAACATTTTCAAAATGATCTAACGACAAGTACTCGTTCTGCTACATGTCTTTCAAATGTAAGTCAAACTACAGTGCGAGAAGTGTTGCACGATAATGTTCGAAATTCAAATCACGCTCAGCATAAACAAGTATTGTATTAAATACGAAAATTTCCCACTTCACATAGAATTTAAAGGGGGTTTCTACTCAAAACAGTGGGCAAACCTTGGTTTCCATCGAAAGTCGTTTCACTTATGAAGCTCAATCGCGGGAAATAGAAGTGTTAACGCACATAATCTACATTTGTAGTTTGATTTTAATCCACGTGTCACGCGACAAGGTTAACATCTGGTTAGATTCTTCGTTAATTTTTTGGCAGGTATTCTTAGCGACCACCTAATTGGCCTTTCATAACGCCGAAAACAGTGAATGGACTCAATTCTTTGATTTTTCTTAACGAAGCATTGCCTAATTTATTAGAAAATAACCCGAGATTAGACGAGAGATTCCAACCCGATGGTGCTCCATACTGCAGTTAGGCAGCTTTTGGGTACCCGGTATCCAAATCGCTTGTTATCGCTTGACCGTGGCAGCCCCATCACATGACCAACAAAGTCTCCTGATATTATAGCCCTAGACTTTTACCGCTGGGGACATATGAAAAGTTTGGTGTACGAAACACAGATTCATTCCGCAGAAGACCTCGATGGTTGAATTGTTGAAGCCCTGCAGGGATTCGTGAAACTCCTGGTGTCTTCGATCGCGTCCGACAATCAGAGTACCAGCGTTTGAACGCCTGCACCGTTACAGATTGGTGTCATTTTGAACATTTTCATGCAAATACCTAGTCTAACTTAAAAAACTGTTTTTTAAGGCCATGATAATTGAAGCAGTTTTTTCTAAGTCTTGTGTTTTTAATAAAAATGCTTCATAACTATTAAATTTCATTTCCCGGACACTTTCAAAGTACGAATTTTTCTCCAAGATGTTTCAAAATCCAAGTGCTCTTAACTCTTTAACGAAGAATTTTCTACTCCACCCTTATTAAGCAACAAGTGTTTATTTCAACGGTCCTAACCTTATGTTTAAAGTTGATTAAATAAAGTACCAGTCACCATGTATACAGTGTATATCCCAACGAATATCGTTAATATGGTATGTTTTTCGGCTATTTGTGCGAAGACTTGAGCATCTCTCAAATGAAACTGTTGATGTGGCAAATTTATAGTGTGATAACGGTTCAGAAACTCCGTATGATGTAAACATAAAAGAATGAAGCGTATTAATTTGACCCATGTATGGACCCAATTTAGAATGAATTACTCGAAAAACACAATCATATTTGCAGAAATTGCCGTCGAGCAGCGAAAGAATGTAAAGTGATAATCATTACCAGAGAACTAATACAGCAACTCATGGTGTCGACATGAAATGAAAGAACAACCTACAATATACGAGACGTTCTCGTATTTTTGAATCGGTCGAGCAGGCGCTTCAAGCCTCTTCATTCAAGTGTTCCAAAGCAAATGAACAGTTTTTCTAATAACATATTTTCGCACGCAGAGCGTTAATGATGTTTGCCTTTTCCAAGGGCCTATTCCTATGTGTAAAAGATTTCTCAATAGAAGTAGAAACCTTTGTGCTCTCAACATTTTATTCGCTTGCGTTAGCTTCCGTAATAGAACAATTTAAAATAATTCGGCTCAACATTCAGCGTTTATTATTATCCATGAATTAGTTTAATCGAGATATATTCAATTTATTTATTCACATGATAGGAAGGGGTCATAAGGTTTCAGTAAAAATTTTCATGCAGACAACGCTGTGCACAGAGTACACTCATATTTTCACAGACAAAAGGAAGAAGCCATCGCCGGAAATGTTCGTTCGGAGGGAGACTACTCTGAGCTGAGCCTCAGCTCTTCCGTATTATAGGTTCAGCAAAGGAATAGACAATGTGTTGCGCTGACAGTGACTCAGTTGGCAACGTTATCATCATCGCTGGTCAAAAGCATGCATTTAAAATATTGAGATATAATACAACTCTATTCAAAACTTAGAGTACAGATACTACTAAACGTACGAATTTATGTTAAATTAATTTGTAACAAGATTAAATATTAATCATTTGTGAGAAGCAGTTGAAGTCATCAGTGCTTGATATTTTGAAGTTTAACACGGAAGCAATAGGTCAGGAAATTTTACCAATATCACTGAAAACTCTGCAGTAAAAGTCACCAACTGGTTCAGCATAATGCCATCACAAATATCAAAGAAACTATAGATGTATCGCACAAAACAATATTGATAACGTACAAAACAGTTTTACAACCTTACAACACTCACAGTTCTACACCTAAGTTGTAAGAATTTGGATCAAAACTCAGAGCAAACTACACCTCACATTAGTATGACACTTGCATAACAAGTGAAAAAATCAGTATCGGCTCAAATAACTTTGCAATAAGAAATCATTGTACTAAAAGTTTGACAAGGAACTCATATTTTGAAGTAAGTATTCCAGGAAACGCATGCCAAAACTCGAACGACTCAATGCTTGGCAGGAGACAGATTCTGGCACGACGCTAGGTCTAAATTCGTCGTTGGTTGTTGACAGCAAAACAACGCCGTTTACGCAGCATTTCCGCCGCGTTTACCTGCAATGTGGAAGTCGTTATGGGCAGCCAAAGAGGTCTCCTCGGTCCCAAAGGACATTAGAAATAATGGCAGAGACGCGTTTATATTTCTCTCTCAGGAAGCCGTTAGCACACGCTGGGAAGTGACAGAGCCGGTGTGCTGCTCTACGCCGGTGCGACACTGCCTCGTGTATGCATAGTCCTTTGGATGAAATTGTGATGAAACTGTAGAGAAAAATATCTTCTTGCCGGAAAAAGGCGTACGTGTATTTTCATATCTTCATGTGGTCTTTCGGAATTGGATTTAAATTTGAATTATCACTTCACTTCTTCCGGGTTTGCTTAATTCAGTACTTCTCTGTTACGTTCTACGGGTTTAGGTAGTAATTTGTCTAAATAAATTTAAAAAATCTACATAAATATTCACCTCCAAGGTCATGTTTCTGGTCATGTTTCCTCTAGTTCAAAATTTTGAAGTCATGCCTGAGAAACCTCAAAAATGTGGTTCTTTATTAGAATGTAAATCAAGTAATATTTAATTGACCATGAAGTTAACTTACATGACTAACAAATACAAAATTTTCATTTCTAATATCATGGTACGTTAAGAGAGCGTCCCAGCACCTTTACTGAGTACTGTCTCCCCAATATTACGGGAATGCTGCCGTAGTTGTCTGTACAAAAAGCTTGCCCACGACGCAAAGTGCCTCGCTGAGCTCCTGGAGCTTCAGAAGATCTCGACAATAATTGTCCGTGGTATTTACTCCCAGTAGTCAATAATGGCACCAGCCGGACTGTTCCTTCTACATATTTTTCTCCTACAAATATGAAAGGCGTCAATTACCTGAGGATATTTACAGGGGATATTCACTGCGGAGATTTCGTCATGTTCGGCTGCAGTATACGTACATCCAATGCTTTTCTCAAGCTCTGCCTACGTTGACTCAAAAGTATTCAAGTCAGGAGACCGACATTCATCCATCCAAAAACGTAAAAGCTTCAAACAATGATACGCGTGTCTTCGATTAAAAAAATGTTAAATAATACAATTTTGACCTGATGATCCTCTCGTAAGGTTACATTGCCGTCTTATGAAGGATGTGTGTATGCTGGTTCGGATGATTCCGTCGTGACTTCGACGTGCGGCTCACATCTCAGCTGAGCTGGAGACACCCAAATCAAAGACACCACCGTCACCTTGCCTCAAATTGATAGTTTGATGCTCGGTTTCCACACTATTGAAAAAAATTTGAATTCATTTCTCTTCATCTTATCGAAATATATTTTATGAGAGTTTGATCTGCTTCTTTAGATAAACCTTTTACATGCAACAGTTGTCAAGGTGATGTACTCCTAATGAAATTATTGTTAGAGATTAAAATCTTCTTTACGGGTCATCTTCCATACAATCTCAGCCTCACGTTTTCCGAATGTGTTTTCACTGATTTGGGCTTAATTAATTTAAAAATTTTATTTTTAATGTAATGAGCCTTGGATGTGTTGGAAACAAAGTTTTTTATTTTGATCAACCAAAAAATGTCGTTCGAGGTCCGCCTGCCTTTCGCTCCCGCAAAATTCCTCCTTGCGTCTTCCAGCGAATAAGAAAATTTAAACTCTCAAAAATTGATTGATTAAACTACATTGAAAAGAGAGTGAAAAACGGTGAAAAACATTCCCGCTTTTGTTCTTGTACACCTGAAAGAATTTCATATATCCCAGTAGATTTCTTCACTCAATGAAAGGAGTTCTATAAAATATTTTCAGAAAAATGAACGCTAGAGAAATAACCAGAAAAATTGGGCAAAAACGGTGATTTGTATGCAAATTTTTTCAAAAAGTATGAAAATTGCTTGAACGACTTCAAACCTAATTTTTAAAGATCATTTCCAACATTGCATTTACTTTAATTCTTTATTTTTTTTGCCACATCAGTTTGAAGTTTTGCTGTCAACACTTAAATATTCAATTTAAAAAGTATTGATTATTATGAGTTACTTTGAAAAAAAAAAATTAGCCGAAATTAGGCTTATTGCTACTTGAAACAATGCTCTTCTTTTTCCTTGAAAACTGAAAAATGAGAAAAGACTAACGTAAGCCCCTAATTATTTCATCACCTTTATTAATATCATATGAAAAATAATATCAAAGTAAAAAGGTAAAATTCTTGAACGATTTCGTTACTAAAAAATAACTTTCATCGCTATTAGAGAATTAAACGTACAAGTATCGTCTCCAAATAACCGGCAATCAGCACTTTAATCATTGAATGAGTTTGCAAAAGGCTGATCACAGTTTAGAAATTTAAATCGAGTTCTCACGCAATACTGTATATTTGACAGGCATTTCCTCACTGAAGGGCTCCAAAAGAAATCCTCCGGCCAATAGGAGAGGAGGCAATCTCCCAATCGCTCTTCTCTTTTGCTTGAATATTCCAGAATTTGGATGAATTTGGGCGCAACTCAATATGGCGCTACTGTAATTTATTCGGAAGTTCGGCAATAAACTCGGCTGGACATCAGGATGCGCGATATTGAATTTGCGAGCCTAACTTTTACTCTTTAGAAATGATAGATAAGAGTTCCCTCGGGACGGCCTGAAATATGTAAGCAAATCATCCCGATACCACGCGTCGAAATCTTCCCTAAGATTTAGTTTCTTTTAGCCATTAATGTGGGAGAAATAAAACAAATCTTGCTAGGATCTATAAGTGAGTTCTATATCGAGAGCTTAGGATGAATATTTCTGACCTGACAATTCCTGATATCAGTAATAATATTTAAAAGTAGATCCTTTTCGTGTTCGCTGATTTTTGGAATATCTCAGTATAAGCTAAATTTTTAAAATATTTGAATTCATGTGATATGCTGGAAACACAATAATTCAATGCTACGCGCACCTATCCTGTAATTTAACGTTTTTTACTTCCCGTCGAAAAATGAACCGTCGTAGCTGCTCAGTAGTTTCATCAGAAGCAATTTAGTTGAATAGACAATTTCTATAGCATGCGTTGCCCTTACATATAGCGTATGTTCTTTTCTAGTTCACTTTATGTTATCAAATTTCTCCACCAAACTCGTTTTGCTCTCATCTTAGAAGAAATAAAAGCCGATTATTTTAACTATCTAAAATGGAATGCATATTTTATGCAATTTTCAAAATGTGAACACTCTCCGACACTTCCATCAACAATATCTTGGAAATACCTTTGCAAGCTGCGTATGTCGATGTCGAAAAAGAATATTGACTAGCTAGCAAAACATTTTCTCTCCCTCGAGTTGATAAATAACGCCAAGTTTGGCACCTTCAAAGATGTTGAAGATCCATAACTCAACTTCTCACACGTGAGGGATCCATAACTCACCATCTCACATGTGAGGGATCCATAACTCACCATCTCACATGTGAGGGATCCATAACTCACCATCTCACATGTGAGGGATCCATAACTCACCTTCTCACATGTGAGGGATCCATAACTCACCTTCTCACATGTGAGGGATCCATAACTCACCTTCTCACATGTGAGGGATCCATAACTCACCTTCTCACATGTGAGGGATCCATAACTCACCTTCTCACATGTGAGGGTTCCATAACTCACCTTCTCACATGTGAGGGACGCATAACTCACCTTCTCACGCGTGAAGGATCCATAACTCACCTTCTCACATGTGAGGGATCCATAACTCAACATCTCACATGTGAAGGATCCATAACTCACCTTCTCACATGTGAGGGATCCATAACTCACCTTCTCACATGTGAGGGATCTATAACTCACCTTCTCACATGTGAGGGACGCATAACTCACCTTCTCACATGTGAGGGATCCATAACTCACCTTCTCATATGTGAGGGATCCATAACTCACCTTCTCACATGTGAGGGATCCATAACTCACCTTCTCACATGTGAGGGATCCATAACTCACCTTCTCACATGTGAGGGATCCATAACTCACCTTCTCACATGTGAGGGTTCCATAACTCACCTTCTCACATGTGAGGGACGCATAACTCACCTTCTCACGCGTGAGGGATCCATAACTCACCTTCTCACATGTGAGGGATCCATAACTCAACATCTCACATGTGAAGGATCCATAACTCACCTTCTCACATGTGAGGGATCCATAACTCACCTTCTCACATGTGAGGGATCTATAACTCACCTTCTCACATGTGAGGGACGTATAACTCACCTTCTCACATGTGAGGGATCCATAACTCACCTTCTCATATGTGAGGGATCCATAACTCACCTTCTCATATGTGAGGGACGCATAACTCACCTTCTCACTAGTAAGGGATCCATAACTCACCTTCTCATATGTGAGGGATCTATAACTCACATGTGAGTGATCCATAACTCACCTTCTCACATGTGAACGACCCATGAATTAGTTTCTAGCATGTGAAGGACTCATGAATAACCTTCTCTCACGAGAAAGACTTATTTTATTGTCAAAGAGTTTTCTATATCAGCAACTTTTCAATGTCTACACATATGCATCAGGCATTTTTAAAGCCAGAGAAAGTACCATAAATTACAACTAACACATTGAAACCATCGAAAGCGACAATTTCCACCTATGCACTTTTCGACAAGTTTTAATTGCTTTAAAAACTCAGAGGCTTCGTCGTTTCAATATTCTAGCAAAAACCTCGAGTGTTGTCCACAATGAATATTTGCTTCGCAGTAATCCGTTTGAGAGCAAACTCGAGTTTTAGTTTATTTTCGGACACCCCCCGCAGCGTTTCAGCAGCCGTGACAGTTGGTGGCTGTCAACTGTGCGCAGATACTGTCCAATTTTGAACATTTTTCTCGCTCGACACAGACCACCTCCATCTGAGCGTTCAGTATAGAGTAGCCAATGTCCCAGTCAAATAAAGAGTTCTCTTGCAGGTGCGGAATATTTTAAGATATTTACTGTTGGTGAATACAGCGCTGTGTGTGCTTCCCGAATATCACAAAGAGTAGCGTAGAAATATTGGGATAAATACTTTTTATAGTAACTACGCAAAAAATTGAAACAAGTGACTGAAAAATGCTTAGCGTGCCTTATGGTTGTGGAGATCACATGTAAAAATCATTCAATAAATCCAAGTTTTCTCTTCACAACATCCGTCAATCTCTTAGCCACTGACTCCATTGCGGCACGTAACAGGTTTATCGGTAATTTGGCCAATTCATGCTTCAAATACACTTTTAAGGATTCCAGTCTTGGATAAGGTTTACTGGATACGTTTTTCTCCTAAACAAGCCAGACATAGAAGTTCATGGGATGCGGATCAGACCCTAAATGATGCCATTCATCCTTGAGCAGAATTAGTTAGGAACATTGTCCTTGAGCCGCTCCTATAAGCACGATTGGAAGCGTGAGATGTAGATTGAAGAGAAATGGCATTCTCTGGAACATTGCATCATCAAGGTTCCTTACCACTGGCTTCGCGATATATTTTCACAGTTTTTAGGTTACATTTTCCTTCCCCCAGGAACGAAAATAAGAAGAGTTTTACGTTTGCAGATCCTAATCCTCAGAGACACGAAGAGAAGCTTTGGAGTACTGCCAATAATTTTGATGATTCCAGACATGGCTGACACTTTTTTCACAGAATATTTTGATCACTGAAAACCTGCTCAAACGTGACAAAATCACATCTTTGAACACGAAATAGTCATGAAATTGCTAACCAGCGTAGCGAAGCACGCCGGCTAGTGTGCCTTTTTTCATACGAAGTATCTCATTTAATTAGTTTCAGATGAGAGAGTCTCAACTTTGTTCACAACTTTACGAACAGACTCGATATTTCCAGCTCTGAAGCTATTCTCATCATTGACCTATATGGATGCTTCGCAATCCTCGATGGAATCTTGTTTTTGATTTTATGGTTGTTGCACTTCTCATTTCATCTTCAATACTTCCAGTATCCTTGTTTCGATGTGTTGCACGGTGTAGGGAATTGTGCTTCGACTGTGAAATTTTGAGGATTTTTGAGATTTCATTTCTTGACTCTCCTGTCAGACGACGTCCAACGATTGTGCTCCTCTAACTTTCCAGTATGATATCACGAAAATTGTACTGAAATGTTTTTTTCACGTGTATCAAATGATACCTTATACCAATGATCACAAATTCTAAGTATATGAAGTTCGACAGTTGATAATAAACTACAAATGAAAATGAACAAAATTTCACCGAATTTTTGTCTCAGTATGTACAACGTTCACTCTGTTCATTATTTCAAGGTACGAAAGTAAGCATGTTGGCTGATGGCATGGTGTTGTTTGAAATTATTGTATACGTATGAGTTGGCAACTCTAGAGGCCTACAAAGCGTAGAGAGGGCGAATTTTATTTTAAAACAGTTCAAACTCGAAGAATTTACCTTTAAAAAAACAGGCTACTCAGACTACTCAGGCTGTATCTCAGACTACTGACTGTATCTCAACATTGACGTAAATGTTGGAATATTGGTGTTCAGCCTATTCAAACCTGCAGCGGTCGTTGTCTATTTGAACTGTTGCATAGCAGCGCAGCGGTGGGCGTCCATTTGAACTCTCGCATAGCAGCGCAGCGGTGGGCGTCCATTTGAACTCTCACATAGCAGCGCAGCGGTGGGCGTCCATTTGAACTCTCACATAGCAGCGCAGCGGTGGGCGTCCATTTGAACTCTCACATAGCAGCGCAGCGGTGGGCGTCCATTTGAACTCTCACATAGCAGCGCAGCGGTGGGAGTCCATTTAAACTCTCACATAGCAGCGCAGCGGTGGGCGTCCATTTGAACTCTCACATAGCAGCGCAGCGGTGGGAGTCCATTTGAACTCTCACATAGCAGCGCAGCGGTGGGCGTCCATTTGAACTCTCACATAGCAGCGCAGCGGTGGGCGTCCATTTGAACTCTCACATAGCAGCGCAGCGGTGGGCGTCCATTTGAACTCTCACATAGCAGCGCAGCGGTGGGCGTCCATTTGAACTCTCACATAGCAGCGCAGCGGTGGGCGTCCATTTGAACTCTCACATAGCAGCGCAGCGGTGGGAGTCCATTTAAACTCTCACATAGCAGCGCAGCGGTGGGCGTCCATTTGAACTCTCACATAGCAGCGCAGCGGTGGGAGCCCATTTGAACTCTTACATAGCAGCGCAGCGGTGGGCGTCCATTTGAACTCTCACATAGCAGCGCAGCGGTGGGCGTCCATTTGAACTCTCACATAGCAGCGCAGCGGTGGGCGTCCATTTGAACTCTCACATAGCAGCGCAGCGGTGGGCGTCCATTTGAACTCTCACATAGCAGCGCAGCGGTGGGCGTCCATTTGAACTCTCACATAGCAGCGCAGCGGTGGGCGTCCATTTGAACTCTCACATAGCAGCGCAGCGGTGGGCGTCCATTTGAACTCTCGCATAGCAACGCAGCGGTGGGCGTCCATTCAGACCTGGTGTTTTCCTATATGAACCGCGCCCCCTTGACTGGACGAAGCCTCTCAGCGGAAATAACCGAGTTCTAATATACTGTTTAAACATTCATGAAGGTGTGTGTTACAAACAGGGATTCTCAGATTGCAAACCACTAATTTGCAGCCATAAAGATTTTTTTGGTCTGGATTATTGATCGACGAGTTCACTCACGTTCATCGTGTTGAGACTCTTGCTTGATATGGATTTCAGCGAAGCATGTCATGGAAATGAGTGACTAGTTGAGATCCTCCCGTGCATCAATGCTGATTATGTCAAAAATTTACGTGCTGAAACTACCATTGACCGGGTCAAGAAATTGCTAGTCGCAGTATTCTCTATCTAGCGCACAAAAAAACTCAATATAAAACATAATTATTAGTGTTTGTACGATGAGTAGCGACTACAGGATCAAAACACTTCTACCGCAACTTCTTCGCTACCTAAAAATTTTAGCAATTTTTGCGTCGCAATTGGCACCTAGTGGCATCCAACTGATCTTTGAATGTAACTGGCAGAAGTGCAGAGATCATGAAACGTTTGGCAAAGGAAGTTATTCATATAAAACTGACATTGCAGATTGACGTATCGTTTCTTTGTTTCCTTTTTGCTACTATTTACTTTGTCTTAGGTTCATGGTCTAGAGCCCCAGCATTTGCATTCCTCTTTATTGCCGTCTCTTTCGAGCATGAAACTTAGTAAACTTCTATGGAGGTCTGTCTAGAAGACTGAGGCCTTAATTATGCTCCTAAGAAAAGCTTGATTAAGTGTATATGTTACAGCACTAGCCAAAATAGGTGAACTAGTGTACCTATTTTAGTACTTTCATAACAATTAAGAAAGAATAATTATTGATCTTTCAGAATATTAGTCATGAAACGGCTAATACCATTGAATCCTTAGCTTGCATTCATCTCGGTAACTCTATTGTAATCAAATGGGTGAAAATTCGAGAACCGTTTCAACGAACTTCAGTATAATTTAACTTTAATCTCGAAAAAAGTCCTAACGCAACCATTTTATTTGAAGTAACAGTCGCAGGTGAGTCGCGGTGGAATGAAATTGCAGTAAACTTTAGTTTATACTGATGAATCTTAGTTGAGTTGTTATCTTCATTTTGCAGCGGTGTCTAGCAGCATCTTAACCGTAAGCCTTATCCTACGACATCTTGGGTAGTTGAAGGAAAGCTGTGATTTTCATTGTTTTTAATTGCCTTCTATCTCCGTCGGCCACAGCAGTGGCTTTCGAATAGATGTAGACTTGAAGATGAATCAAACCTGGAGTAACTGAAATTTTCGTTTTTAAAACTTTAGGTATAGAAGAATTTTACAACTTGTTTTCTACTCAGTTTAATAACGAATTATAAAAGAGTGGACAAGGCTAAGAATGAGATAATTTTGCCTTTAAGAAGTTTGTTGGTTAAAACTCAATGTTTAGACTCAATGTGTCATTGTCAACGAAGGATCTGCAGTTACAGAAAATAACAGATAAATTCAATGGTACAAAAGGTCAAAAGCAAGTAAGAAACAAACTCTAAAAAGTTTACTAAGGGTAAGCAGAGAATGCCATTCAAATGAGGTTTACCTTATGCGATATTGAGAGACCTAATGACACTGATGTCGAAAATATTGAAGGCCAAGAATAAAAATATGAAAATCTTTTAGCTTTATGAGAAGATAATATTTTTCGGTATGAGAACTGATAACTGAATGGAAACGACAAGCAAGGGGATGATTCGTACGAAAGCTACATTGGCATACTTTGCGAAGCAAACACGCCACGATTTTTTGGTAGTGCGTCCGTATACAGAAACGCAATGTTTGCGTTTTGATAGGTTGCTGGAGAGTGTATGCCTGATCGAAGTTGATCTTTAAAGTTCAGGAAATAGAAGATTAGTACAATTGTTATGAAAATATTAATGTGCGCTAGGAATTTGAGTAAAAGAACAAGGAGATCATTCTTAATTTTCTCCCATAAAGTCACTCAAAAATTGATGATTTAAAAACCTTCCACTAACAGTAGGCAAGGATGGAGGGGGAAAAATTTTCTCGCGAAAGAATTGTTGAATTTTCGTTCAAAAAGCTGGAACGGAAATCCATTTGAAGAAAAAAATTCTTAGAAAACTAACTTCCGCATTAAGTTCCAGGAAATAAGAGTATACAGTAAAAAAACGAATAACAGACTCTTGACTTCGGTAGTTTTATTTAAGTTGAACCGTACAGAAGCTGAGGCGTTGAACTCAAGCAAGAGAAACTACTCCTACAAAAAACTGAGTGCCAAAAACATTCCTCATGCTTGATGGAGAGAGAATTTCAGAATTACATGATGTTGTGTTGTGCAGTTGCTATCCTAAAGGTGTTCTTGGGTCGTCAAGAATTCTAATCGTCAAGAGAAAGGGAACAATGAGACAAATCATGAAAAAGTTAGAAGGTATCGTCCAAGTTGCATTTGTGCAAATGTAGTACAAATTCTAATAGACAATCATTGAGCCACAGTTGCCCGTAAAAACGCACGAAAATATTAGCGAAAGTGTGTTCAAGAGATAAATCTCATAGCCAAGCTGTCCACCTGTTGATCAAACTTGATGTCAAAATGGAAAAGAAGAAATTTTTCATATCTCCACCTGAGTTTACAATTGGTATAGAAAAAGATTTTTGTGCTCTTCTTTATCACAGGTTTTAATACGAAAACAGGGGATTTCTGCTTGTTCTTTTATGTAAATATTTTCTGCACATTGATTTTCGTTTCATTTTTGTTAACAATACGTTTATGCTTTTCTTTAAATTACATGTATAAAGATCGATTTTAATAAGACATGAGCTCTTCAGTGTTTTGTCAACACTGTTGCTCACAGTCTGTGTCTGAATACGTAGGCTTTACCACAGAAGCGCTGAGTGTTCGGGTAGAAGAGCATACCGGTCCGAGCTTCCATCCTGTTCTTCGTCTACCCAGTCCTTTATATTTACTATCCGCTCACCTGCCGAAAAAGTGTTATTTCCTATGAAATTGGAAAATTTCATCATTTTATCATTACCTCCAAATTTTCTCGATCTCCACATACCACTATGTTGTCTCTATATTCAACTCATACATCTTTTAAATGGTACTCACCGTTTCAGCTTCAAATTATTTCGTGTTTTCCTAAACCCAATGTATCTTCAAAATTATATCGTGTTTTATTTTTGTATTTTCAACCAAAATCATATTCGTTGATGGATCTATGTGTAACTTACGAAGTAATTTTCAAAATGGAGCGTTGCCAAAAACTGGTTGAATAAAACTCTGTTGGAAAATAAATAATGTCGGATTTTTTCACTTCAATTTTGGCTACAAATTTCCAACCTGGAGCTCTTCCTGTCTTATACATATATGTGCATAAATATAGTGTATCCTACAATTTGAAGAGAATGATGACGTGATTTTATTTTAATGCTTAACTGAAACCTAGAGACACAATCTTAATTCGATACTTTCTATGACTGAAGAGAGCTGGACGAAATCTGGAATTGTATGTCAGAAGTAAGGGTGCGTCAAAATAATTCTAGTTAGAAATCAATTTCAACTTTAATCAAGTGAAATATTCAATATTTTTCTTTATTTTCTGCTAATCTTTTAGACAAGGGCTCATGGTGCACCGTTTTTTTCACTCATGTTCGAAGTGTGAAAATTTCATTTTCTTACTTTAATGTTGAGTTACTCTTATGCTACGTTACTCTCATATAATGTTCTCATGGTAAGTGACTTTAATATAATTTTAGTCTTATGTTAACTTCCCCTTATGCATTATTACTCCTATATTAAGATACTTATTCGTTAAGTTATACTGATTTTATATGACTCTTATGTTACTATCATATTATGCTACTAATGTCATGTGTTACCCCCTGCTTTTTGCATCTGAACACTTAATGTTCGGAGACTGGTATTCTGTTAACCTATTTTCGTATTTTCAAGCAACCACCTACGAATTGTACATAAATGAGATATTCTGAATTATTTTGCCCCTCTAAGTTCATCGAATATTGTCTTATAAAAAAAGAACATTGAAATATCGATTTCGGACACGACAGTGTAAAAATGGAACGCATAGTTTATCCCATCTCACAGATTTCAACAGCGTATAGCACAAACAATCAAGTCCTTCATTCGTTTTTCCCCATTAGACCAACAGTTGCGTTTTCTTTTTACGAGGGAATTTCATCAGTATTTTTCCCCCACAATGGAACAAGTCGGCTCATCGACCTCGCTGCTGTACGTTGCAGACTTGATGTATAGCTTCTTTTCTTGTGCTGTTGGAGCGACGCTCCTTTGCTATGGTTAGAATCAATGCGAGGCGCAAAAGTGGATTCCCGGAAAATTCTTTCCCTTGGCCTCCCTACGTCATTGTAATTGTCTAACTAAATGATCGGTTAACTGACTAACTCAGGAGGCCAACACGTGCGAAATTCCACATTCATTCTTCATTTATGTCATGTCACGCAAGTAATATCATATATGTATGTACATCACATAATAACACCAACACACAGTGACAATGATCCCAAATACACCTGAATCTAAAATTTGGAATAAACAACACGCGCTCGCAATCCAAGCAGCGATGGAAATAATAACAATTTTACCGAAGGGAAGTACAACTTTCATTAGCCTATCCAGGCTGGACTCGAAATATTCCTGGGGCTTGACGCTAACAAGCGACGAGGGAATTCCTCCTAAATGGAAATTTTAGTTCAGAACGCGGAGGTAAACACGACATTAACCCAGGCCTTAACATCAATGTTCGGTCCGAGACCCATGGAGCGGAGCCATTCCAGACCGAGATTAGCTCCTATAAGCAACGCGTCCTACGTGCTTATGATGCTTTCTGCTTATTTTTTGAGCAAGCTATATTGTTTTTCTGGCACTTCATTGAATGTAAAATATAGGTCGTTTTGTCGTTATATTAGGAGCATTAGTTTCGCTCGATGCGCCTTTGGTCTTGGATGCTTCTTGTGCTTCGTTTCTTTCACCAAGCCTTTTCCTCGCTCTGGCTTCAGCGCCGAAAGTCTTTGCGTTTCACGGCAATTAATGACTGGACTCGCTTTCATTAACATGCAAGGCTTTCTCGAATGTTTTAGCTGGGAAAAGCACTGCAAGATCGTTCAGGCCGGGAACAGTGCCGCGTTCACAGCATATATTCGGGTCACCTAAGAAGAAATAAGAGAGTTGTTACCTAAATTACGGTGGGTGGTCTTATGGGAAGCCTGCTCGAATAACGTCGAGGGAGCCAAAAATTGTCATGTATGTAGTATCGCAGCAACACTTCGCATGACTTCTCTTAAGTAATTTAACTTAGGATTTCTTTTCACTTGCGCTTTAAGGCTCAGTGCACTGGAACATATGTAAGCAGTGTATTAATGAAAATGAGCACATACCCCCTCATCCATAATGAAAGTTGCCTCGTTTTTACGTGTATTTAAGGTCAATCAATAGTGCAGCTTTCATAGTCAGCTAGTATTAAAGCCTTTGAATTTGTGAGCCGTGCGAGTGTGTGTAGTGAGGTGAGGTCAGGGACACCATAAAGTATATGTATCTAGCCTACAACTCGTGTTCCATAACATCTCGCGGTTTCTTTTGTGTCAGCCAGATGTACAATTCGGCAGCTCATTTTACGGTAGCCAAAACTCAATTAGATCCGACTAATTTTCTCACAATTTTAATAACCTCCAACTTATCTGATCATTTCCCTGTTTCTAAAAACAGCTCAATTGATCAATTCGGTCAGCTTAGTTCAGTCAGCTCAGTTGATCAATTCGGCCAGCTTAGTTATGTCAGCTCAATTGATCAATTCAGCCGGCTTAGTTATGTCAGTCCAAAGGCTGCTACGATAATGCCTAAAAATGGAGCGCACGAGTACTACACAATATTGTCTCAATGGCGCTTTGAAATCGCTTGGAATTTGCCTTCACTGTAGCACAGGAGTAAAAACTGAGTTCTATCAGTTGGCGATGGACTACACAATTACGGTCTCTGGTTCATATTTGAAAATTTCGTATTTGGCATCAAGAGCTTTTTTCTTTAATATTAGTGTACATATGAAGGCAAAGAACATAATTACTCACTCTAAGAATTATTGTTCTTGGGTGATTTTATGTACCATCTGCAATGTATATGTTTGTAACGTCAAAGCAAACGTTGGAATTTCTCTCCTGTTTATTCACGATAAGAAAAATAAACTGCAGTGACCTGTTTTATGATCTTCTGTAATATGAGATTGATCCTACATATCATGGCGGATAGTTTCAATACGTCACGGCTCGATCATTCTGGCACTCAAGCTTTTTATTTTAGTAGAACTAACGTGATAAAAATGGGTTATTACGGCGCTATTGACGTATTTTTTACGCCTGCATTTGTTTATCAAGTTTTTGGTTAAAAATTTAAACAGTGGAGGCCGAGCTTCGCTTGCGAGTGTAAAATTGCTGAAAGTGTTTGCCTCGTGCAGTCCAGCATAGCATCAGAAGAATTGTGCATTCTAATTTTGGTAAAATTATTAAGTAAAATCAAAATTTACATTTATCACGCTACGATGACTCAATTTTCAATTCTCATACAAACGAGGTGAACGAACTGAAGTAACAAATTGCGCGTGTGTCTTTCAGTTGTTTATGTACACTGAAAAAATCCCACCGAAAAATTATTGTGCTTTCATTAAACTCCATTTGATTTTTGACGGTCAGGATTAATGAATTGCGTTATTGGATAAACCTCGTACGTGCCGGTTTATATGCTACTATTAAATGATTCTTAGTAGGATGTTATCAATATAAATAAAAACTTTTCGATAAATTGAATCAGTCGCACCATAAAAGAGTAGCAAGAAAGCATTTTCCGTCAACCAAACTATTGTTTTGGTTTGTTTTCTCAGTCTTTAGCCCGCGAACCTTAGCAGATGTTAATAAACACTATAAAACCGAAAACTTCGTTTTTTTTTTTTTGTGACTAGAGTACTGCAAAGCAATGCATTATATTTGTACTGTCATCTATGGTTGGTTTATTCTGACGTGCTTAGGTTGGTAACACGCACGAATATTACCGGAATGGTAGCATTATAGTTTGAACTACGGCCAGTTGAATACATCAACGGATCTCCTCATCGCAGAGAAAGTTCTTGAAAATTATTAGGCAAAGAAAAATTTTAGAACGGAATAAGTTACTTACTTACCCTCAAGCTTTCTGTGATTCATTTGTTTTCATTAGAAAGTTTCACCTGATCTTCCACAAAATGAGAACCACAAGCAGTCCAGTCGCAACGTAAATTTTAAATTAAGGAAATTGAGACATTGTACGTGAGTTACGGTAGAGACGATTTTACTATCACTCGACATGCAAAAATTATAGAGCAAACCAAAATATCAGAGCAACATATCATGAAACATAAAATAATGATCAATTTTATGGTCATGTGGCATAACTTGAGCATTATACGCATTGACCGCTGATATTGCATCTAAATATTATTTTCGTGTAACTAAGTGACGATGTAAAAAAACGAAGTCTCGCTCTCAGACCAGGGGTAAACACGTACATGTCCTGAAAGAGAAACAAACTAATGAATCCCGCCGTACAATCACTTTTGAACCTTACATTAGACTGAAAGGACTAGTTGAAAAGAATGTTAAAGGTGGAGCAAAAATTTTGAAACTCTTTTCTCAAAAACTACAAGAAAAAACTACCGTAGAATGAAGGCTTAAAGTTTGTCGCGATGTTCTATCATTCGGTCATCAATGATCATTTGATTATTATTATTATTATTATTATTATTATTATTATTATATAAGAAAGTTTTAGCCCTCCTTTACCACGACATAGATGTTCAAAGAGGGGAAGGATGAAGGCACCATTTAGTATGGAGTTGACGGAACGTGGAATCTATGCACAAAGTCCATAGAAACAGTAAGCTAAGAAAAAGTTGATGAAACAAGAAAAAGATCAAAGAGAAAGTAGTAGGTGCTGAAAAACAGGACAGCAGTGAACGGAAGAAAGATGGTCCGTTACAAACAAAACCTATCCTACTTTGGCAAAAAAAGGCCTACCTAACCATTAGCTTGGGCCCTCACATTGTCCCCTTGGGAGAGCTAATTCCCATAATACACTAGTTGTATCCCTTGAGGGGAATGATCGTTTGATTGCAAGTTAGTTTGAACCTTAATGCCATAATAAGCCTTAATTTTCAAAGAGATAGAGGATGAAGGTACTGTTTAATACGAACTTAAAGGAAACTTGGAATCTATCCACAAGGTGTGTTCCCGTGAAGGATACCCTGCCCATCCAAACAGTAAGTTAAGAAGGAAGGTAAATAACCAGGACAGCCATGAAAGAGTCCGTAACAAAAAGAAAACCTGTTTTATTTCAACAAAAAAGAAGGCAATCCTAACTCGCAGCTTGGGACTACACACTTTTTCCATGGGAGTGCTGATTTGCATAGAAACAATAACTGTACCTCTCTGAGAGGCATTTCATCAGCAAATGGCAGCTGCAACGTAAGTGTTACTGAAAGCGTAGGCTCTGCAGAGATAAGAAGACAGAAGAACTGGAAAAATTCTTTTGAATTCGAAGCTCTTCTAATGCGGTAGTACCCGCGCTGCGGGCCTGTACGCAGCACGCTGTGTGTAGCTGCTGGAACGACATCGGCTCAAATGTTCACATGTGATTGAGTGCCCCGTGGGTTTGCTGGTGTGAAATATTCGGGCGTTTACTTTATGACATGTTTTTGAAAGAAGATTTATTCAATTTTCGTAAACTTAATCCCTTCATGTTCGTTTAAATCAGCTGAAATATTTTCGATGTACGTAATTAACGTCCATTTTTTCACTATCTACAAATACTCCATGGATTTTTCTCTCTGCATGACCTTGGAGAATATTTACAATTTTTATTGTCTCCATTCTAGTATTCCTATATCTTCAAAAATGATGGTAACAGCTTTGCCTCCTCGACTCTCATTTACTTCCATAACACGATAAAAACGCTTTGTCAAATTTCCTGAAAAACAGTATACAGTTCTCTGGCTGGTCGCCTGCTTACTGGCTTGATATCTACGCCCCCTGTCGGACCTAGGGACATGGGTAGTTGATCGTAACATAAAGGCTGCAAACCTCTGTTCTTGAAAGACGTCTAAATCATCTTCGTATAACGAGCAGTGCGAAGCTTGTTGGTTTCTTGACAGCTTATCTATCAGTCTCCTTTATCACGATTGCGCATCAGGAAAAGACTGCCTTCAAGTAAACGATAGTCTCACCTAATAATACTCTTTGTGTTTTTGTTTATTTATAAATTTATGTCCTTGTTTGGTGTCCGCTTTTTATGAAACAGCTTCTCTGATTTGATTCGATGGATGTTCAGTGACCAGATCTGTAATGCCAGTTTCACAAGTTCACAAAACCAAGAATATTTTAATTGCGGGTGCTATAAGGATAGATATAGTTATTGACCAGTCACATCTGTTGGATTTATATGAGGAAAATATCAGATCCCGGTAGTTCTGACAGCCGTGTACACGAGTAAAAAATGAAAATGCAATGATGGGTATCTTGATGTCAAAATGTCACACATCTTCAAATGAGTTCCAAAACGAAACAATGTTTAGGATTGGTTTTGAAGCGGTTAGAATTCATTTTTATGGAACTATCATTAATGACGGACAAAATAACAGGGAAAATTGTTAATTAGCATGCTGGCATGTATATACATGGTGCGTTTTCTTACGTTCAATTTTTTAATATATTTTTAAATGTTATTTCACACATCCTTTGTATCCATCGTTCCTTTTGTAGAAAAAAACCCACGAATGATCACCAACTCAAAACTTCAAGGTTCCTGCTTTACTGTAACTATGACTGAAAAATATCGGCCAGCAAAAAACAGGACAGCAGTGACTCAATTTTCAATTCTCATACAAACGAGGTGAACGAACTGAAGTAATTCATTTTTCATTGTACTATTCATTGTAAAATTCATACCCATGTTTAAAATAGGTCTGAATGCCAAGAGTAAGTGTTTTTATATAATGCTTTTGTGATTTTATTCATATTTAAAATACGCTACCCGCGAAATTGTGCAATTTCTGATAGTATACGTCTACGTTATGGCATCGAAGGACTCAAATGCTTCCGCTGTTTCGAGCAAACGTCTAAAAAGCTCGCGAAAGCAAAACAGGACTTACGCTTTCTGGAGTCATGCAAATCATACCAGGTCCATCCAAAATTTATACGTTTCAAATTATACATGAGATCGCTTTGCAGCACAGAACACTACAAAAATTACCAAGATATACTACTGGATCGATAAATGGTGAGCAAGAAGGAGACTATCAAGAAACTGGAAACGACTCTATCTACACAAAAGGTGCAACTTACTAATATAACCTCTAGGCTAGACTTCTGCTGCTTACATGTGTTTGTTAAACGTAACACTGATAAATATATAGAGTCAGTTAGACGTACGCATCAGCCTAAGCTCTCTACTTTAGGTGCTGAATTACGCCTAACTTCATGTAACCCTAGCAAGGTAATTTTTAACCTCTCTGATTATAAGTTGTCTTCTAGGGAAAGGTTTGTTTTATCATTTGGTCTTGATTTCAATTTACCTGTGACGAAATTAAATTTTTACTCTTAATTCTTGCAATTCGAAAAATTTGTACGAATACTGAAAAGTCAAAAACTTCCGACAGAGATGTGCAATATGAATCTTGTCACTAAACTCTTCAAGAAGAAGGCATGTGAAGCATTTTAGAGCTTTCGGTCGTATAAGATTTTCAGCCCAATTTTTAAAAAACGTGATTTTCAGATTCTCAGAGGGTTGGGTAAAATGGAAAATTTAGTCATTTGCAGGCCTGACAAGGGAAGAGGGGTAGTACTCTTGAACAAAGAGGATTATGTTCGTAAAATGTTATGTGTAATTTCCGATGTTAGCAAATTTAGCTTGGTTACTGAATCAGATCATCTTGCATTAGTCATACGATTGGAAGATAAAACAAATAGATTCCTGTCAAAAATAAAGTCTCTTGGTATTATTACGGAGGAAATTTACAAGGAATTGTTTGTGACAGGATCCGCCCCTGGAGTTCTGTATGGGCTGCCAAAGGTACACAAAATAAATATACCATTAGGACCTATTCTGGCCGCTTTTAGAACACCCATGTTTAAAATTGAAAAATTCCTAATTCCTCTGATCGAATAATTTTCTGTTAACCAATATACTGTTCGAAATTCTCGTGCGTTCCACGAGTCCCTAACTGCAATTCCAGCGAAACCGAATTACTTTATGGTCAGTTATGATATATCTTCGCTCTATACTAACGTTCCATTGTTGGAAACCCTTGAAATTGTGTGCAATAATATTTTTTCATCTAGTCATGTGTACAATGGATTTGATCGTACAAATTTCTTAAAACTTTTAAAATTAGCAGTGACTGAAACCTATTTTTACTTTCAAGGCAAACTGTATAAACAAATCGAAGGACTTGCAATGGGCAACCCCCTTGCCCCTACTTTAGCTAATATTTTTCTGTGTCATTTAGAAACTAAATTTCTCGCAGAGTGCCCAATGGAGTTTAAACCTATATTTTACAAACGTTACCTTGATGACACCTTTGCTATTTTTAATGACCAAACGCATGCTCATTCATTCCTAAATCATGTAAATACGTATCATCCAAATATAAATTTTACTATGGAAAGCGAATCAAACAACTCTTTAGCGTTTTTAGATGTCAAAATTCAAAAATCTGATGCAACTTTTTCCACTTCAATCTATCGGAAGCCCACTTTTACTGGTCTAGGGTGCGGTTTTTTCAGTTTCTGCCCAATGATATTCAAAATCAATTAGTATCAAAACGCTTATTCATAGAGCATATTCATTGTCATCTTCCCTCAACATTTTTTCACAAGAAGCTGATATCCTCCGGGCCTATTTTAAAAATAATGGTTACCCACATACGATGTTCGATAATATTTTTCGTAAATTCCTTAACAAAATTTTTGTACCGAAACCTCCGGTTTTCACAGTGGATAAGCGGAAGATATTCGTATCACTGCCATTCATTGGTCCTAATTCATACTCAATGACCAAATATTTTAGTAATGTTTTAGCGAAGTATTACCCACATTTGGATTTCCATATATCATTAAAGAATAATCACTCTATTAAAAACTTTTTTTCAATTCAAAGACAGGCTGCCTCCTGTGTTACTCTCCAATATTATTTATGAATTTCAATGCGGAGCTTGCCAGAGCTCCTACATTGGGAGTACGCAGAAACAGTCCGCCATTAGATTCTATCAACATTTGGGCAAATCTTTCCGAACCAAACTCCCGCTTTCAGTCGCACCTCATTCATCCCCTAGACAGCACTGTGACAACACCAATCATCCTCTATCTCTGAATCATTTTTAAATTTTAGATATTACTTCTAATACTGATTTGCGAATTTTAGAATCATTGTACATTTTTAAACTTAGGCCTGTTTTAAATATTCACCAATCTGCCGCTCCTCTATTCACTATATCTTAGAATTTCTTTATATTTCACTGTTATATATTTCTCTACTTTAAATAAACGGTATGTATGTTTTTTTTCTGTTTACAGATGGTATTCATTGATAATGACATTGTTTTAGTCGAAACCAGCTGGTCTGAATGCCAAGAGTAAGTGTTTTTATATAATGCTTTTGTGATTTTATTCGTACTGTAACTATACTATCATCAGGAAATTAACAAAATTCACCACCGTAAATATTTTAATCCTGATAAATTTTGTCAGCGAATGGATTCAAAAGTTAGTTAAGTTTCAGAAAACTTGAAGGATAAAATTGCAGAGGAGTTAAACGATAGTCTTTGGGATGACCGAGACGGGCAGGGCACGAGCGGAGCATCCCGGGCAGGCAACCCGGATGTAGGACCCTCGCGATCGCCCGAGGTGCATGGATTGCTGGAGGAAGACTTATCGATTAAAGTACTATACACGAATAAATTTTCGTACTATACACGAATAAATTTTATTACTATACACGGATAAATTTTAGTACTATACACGAATAAATTTTCGTACTATACACGAATAAATTTTAGTACTATACACGGATAAATTTTAGCACTATACACGAATAAATTTTAGTATTATACACGAATAAATTTTAGTACTATACACGGATAAACTTTAGTACTATACACGAATAAATTTTAGTACTATACACGAATAAATTTTAGCACTATACACGAATAAATTTTAGATTAATGCACGATTAGATTTATGCACGATTAGATTTATGCGCGATTATATTTATGCGCGATTAGATTTACGCATGAACGAATATATTTTAATATTATGCACGAATGAATATCTTTTAATATTATGCACGAATGAATAGATTTTAATATTATTCACGAACGAATAGATTTTAATATTCTTGGAGTTTAGTTTAACTAATAAAAATTTCATAGTGAAGCCTTGGCCCGGCTACCACCACAGATTTAGGGAAAACCTAGCTTCACGAGTCGCGTTGACTAGCAACCCGGACAGAGGATCACCGAGGCTAGCCTAATTAATGCCTCCGTCAGACACCGGGAATATAATGGCCGCCCGACTTACATCTGCCTCTGGGGCTACGGCGTGCAAGTGTGCAGGCGAAGTGAAGTCTCTAGAGGCTAGCGACCACAAGACGAAGGCCGCGCAGGACGGGTGCCTTAGCCCATCATGGTTACATGGGCTCTTGAATTGAAAGGCGATTGACGAGGCCCGGCGATGTGTGCGCTGCTGAGGCTGAAATAGGTCTGCCGCTCTCAGGCGTCGTGACTCCACGAAGCTGTCTGTAATGGCCTTTATAGTTCATGAATATCGGGCGGCCTCCCAGAGTGTATTTTTTACTTAGAAACTTAGCTAAAATATTTTAATAAAACTCGCGAAGGCTAGTCTCCCCAATCACGGAAAAATAGCGTAAAATAAGGTTTTCTTTTAAACACCATTCGGAAAAAATTTAAAATAAAATTTCACCCTAAACTTTGACGAGTGTTCAGTATACATGCTCATTTTGCAAAACCAACAACTTTTTCATCAATCGATGCCTTAGTAGTAGCCAAATTTAACTTTTGTGGTTCAAATTTCATCAGCAGAAGGCAAAATTCAGAATTATGGAAGATTCTTTCACAACCGATGTCTTTCATTTAAATTAGAACAATATATTAAGACTGCATTGTTTATCATTTAAATTGTCGACTATTTTAATCGAATGCTTTTATTTAGTTCGTTTCTGCATTTAATAAACTGAAAAAGGAACTTTTAGAGAGATAGTGAAGCCCGCATCACAGAAACTTCCATCGCACATTTTCAACCGTTCAATTAACCAGAGAGAAATCACTGTTATTACACTTTTAATTACAGACAAATAATTCGTTCGCGTTTCATGCAACAAATTGGAAAAAACGAACAAGAGTGTAAGCTGTTCTTTGTTCTTGACAGGCTGGGTACTCTAGCTATAATGTGCAAACGAACTCCTATTGACAGGATAAATGCATCGAATCACCTCGGCTCATACGCCTAGCGATGGCACTTGTTATTATTTAATCAAAATGGTTTCATCTACAATGAAAGAATAAATCTAGGGTTTATAAAACGGAGGCGTTGTGAGAGAGAGAGAGACGCTGATTCTTATATTCAGTGAGCCGAGGCAGACTATTCACTCGGTATCCAATCTACAGTAAATTCGCAGGAAAGGCCTAAAAAGGCTCGATATAGGATTCTCAACTGCGAAACGAGATTTTCGTCGCATCCTAAAGAACCGCAGGCAAATATCCATGCCGCCGGATGCACTCTTTCTAATTGTCGAAGCAGACTTAAATTTTTGCTGGCAATTGAAAAGCCTCAAGGCCTTCTACTCAAAGAATGAATGCGGCCAAACCTTCGAGGTTAAAAAAACTACTAGTAGTTCTAGGTTTTCAATTTTGTATTAAGATATGAGAAAGTTCTGGATTTTTTATTTTATCCAAAAAAATTAAATAGCCATTGAAAATAACTTGAAATTTATTTCTATGTATATGAAAAATTTTCCAGTTGACAAATAATTTCGTATGAAGAAAACAGCGTGTAACACATTAGGTAAAAGTTTAATGACCGTGAATTTGAGATATTGATTTCATGTATAACTTTCAGAGTTTATTATTTAACGAACGAATACACTCGTAATGAGAACTCGAAGAACGTTAATAAGCAAGAATAGCCTTGTTTGAAAATAGAAAACAGTTTCATTTATGTTTGAGCAAAAAACGCTCATCTATGATAATAAGTGTTACAAGTACGGACATAGCAGATATAAATCAATTAGGTTTTAATACACTATTGCTGACTATGAAACAAGCAAACTCGTTCCTTTCTAACACAACACGCATAACAAGCTTTTTCTGCAAAAACACGAAAGAGGCTAATTCATCACCCATAGCTTAGTTGCGAAAATCGTTAATGAACGTCATAAAAGAACATCAAGCACGCACTGCAATTACGCTTAATGAACTATTTCTCACACGAAGGAAATGAACCACTTTGAGCAAACTCAATTACGACCGCAAAGTTTTCACTCGAGCATGCAGACAAAGCATGTGTGATAAGTGTTGTTATTTAGATGTGTTACCATAATGCAATTCCCTCACCAATGTTTTCCTATCACCGAGCAAATGAAGGTTAGCAGCTTCGTTAGAATTTCATTTGATTTCGCTTGATGTAAAGCGAAGTGAGTCCGTAGAACGGAAATTAATTGCCTATCCATTAATGATGTTGCCGGCTGTAGTGCGAGTCTCGCGTAAAACTGTTAATGGCGTCGGGATGAGGACCTGCTGCAGAAATGCTAATTTTGCTCTGCTACGACGTGACTTGGTTCACGACTCCCGAGGTGATCGATTGCTAATCAATCAGATTAGAAGTTCCGACGTTGCGCATTAGTCCTCAAGCGAGTGGCCCTGATAAATGCGCTATATATACGGACACCCACTTAATGGAACACTTACAGATTCTTTAACATAAGCTCCAAATCACATCAGCATTTGTGGAGAAATTATGAATTGCAGATTTAAATTTTGAATCCTATCGTGCTGAACAAATCATATGGACGTTAAAGTTATGTCGTCCTATGCTAATCTGGGATAAAAATGTTTTAGTTCATCATTTTTAAAAGGAATTGCAGAGAGATTGGCACGTCTGTAAGAGAAATGATCTGAGATTAGAATAATTGAATTGCAATAATTTAACTTTTCAAATACGCTTTCTTCTGAAATGTTTTTGAGTTTATATGGCAATAAAATTTTGCAGGAAGCTCATTCGCTTTGTCAATTTATATAAAGTTACGACCACGGTTTGCTTTTTCACTGTTTACAGTATCATTCCTATTGAGATCAACTCTCGGATGCATTCTCAAAGAAAGTGTTTCTAAATTCATTTCATTCACAGTTCACCATAACACACTATAAAATTACTCCACCATTGAACTTAGAATCAAAACGGAGTACAGAATGCTTGCTTTATCGCTCGCTTGCGATAAAATCGGCGAATCGTACGTCAGCTGCTCAGTCGGGATGTTTTCATGCATACATAACACAGCGTTTGAGAACGATTTTCCCTTCTTTGAAACTGATTTAGTTCCAATCAATTAACCCGCTGTTAAAGGTTTGTTTGTGCCGGATCGCACCTCCCTCAATTGAGCGAGTAACATTCTACATTATAACACTGCGGCATGTAAGCATCTCTTGCGTTGAGCTCATGAATTTATGTTGGTTGGAAAAATATTTCAGGGCAATTATGCCCGCTCAACGCTATTCAGCGGTATTCAGATTTTATTCCCCTAGGTCCCTTGCGTAGAGGACTTTTAATTCCAGTTTGTGTGAAATTGTACAAGCGTGAAGTCTTAAATGTTGAATGAAAGGACGGTACTGTTGATAATAGGTATTTATTTAAATGACGTGTTACTCTTTCATTGTGTCGCAATGTCAAGGTTTCAGGGAGAATTGGAACTCAGAGATTTTATATCTATTCAAATTGACAGGACGGGGAAATCTTGGCATCATCGATTGCTTTTTGGTGGTAAATGATGCATCATAAATTTTTGTTCTCCTCTTACGTCTTTGTCTGGTTTGAAGTGTACTCCGCGTGTCGTTTTATTGCTTTCACATTTGAATCAGTAGTTCATTTTAAACAAAATTAAACCTACTCGATAAAATAAAATACCTTCCAAGCGACTAAAATATAACTGAGTGTATAAGGCTGAGGAAACGTCGATAGAAGAAACATTTCTTTTGAGCTACGAAAATACGAAAAGAAGCAAGAAGTTCTGACAACCTGCCGTGTTACAAAACCGGAACAACTCTACGTGAATGAATACTTAGTACCTTCGCGAGCAAGTATAATGTACACTCTGAGATTGGCCAAACGAAAATTTCCGGAACAAATAGGACCCGCAAGAAGTTTGGATGGCAATATCAACGACTTCTCTCCAAAGATACCTGGCCAAGTAACTCAGAGACCTCTAACCATCAATACACCTGAAGAACTAGACAAGTACTTGCTGCAACATGTCGGCAAGTCCTCAGAGGAAATTATTCGTGATTTGTATTTTTTTAGACTGACGTATTGAGTTTAATATTATTTTGATATCTGTCCACATGTTTTCTTCTTGATTTTTGATTGAATTACCTTTACCTCTTCAAGGTATCCACGTCGACCTTATAGCCTTGTTTTGCTGCTTACTAAATTGTTTTTCAATTTCTTTCTTTCTCCTTTTTATCGAATGCTCATACCGAACTTGCTGCTCAGACTTAACTCGTGTATGTGTTTCTGAATCTGGAAACAATTTAGATAGTCAAGATTTTTTAAATTCCATAAATAACTTCACTGTCACTTCGTTTTTAAATCCATTTCGTCCTTGCTACATCTTATAAGTGTTATATGCAGAAACCACTGGTACGACAGCCTTGTAACTACATTATTTGCCATTTATGATCCCTAATGTTCCTGCTCATGGACTGAATTTGCGCTCTCCTTATGAAATCATACTGGGTTTTAAACAATTTAGACTAATAATCTGTGTGTTTTTAGCTTCTCTTTTTTTTAGCTTAATTCTAAGTAGGAATGTCCTTATTTTTACCTTGATCCTGTAGTTTTTATCATTTTTATTTTTACGTTACATTTTACTTACTGTCTCTTAATGCTAATGACTGACCATGTTGACATATTCGACAATATTGATCCAGATCTCAATCATTTGAATAGGCTGCACCCAAACCTAAATGAAACTGGAAACTATAAATACCTAAATATTAAAAAATTCAATGAATCGATGAGGAAGACCTGTAACGATTTTTCTCTATTATGTTGGAACTGTAGATCCATTTATCCGAAAATAGATGAAATATCTTGTACTATCACTGAGCTGAACAGCAATTTTGATGTTCTCAGTTTCACCGAAAGTTGGCTAGACGACTCATCTAAAGACCTGATTTAAATTCAAAACTATTATAGCCATCATTCACTCCGTAGTAACAAACGTGGTGGTGGCATCAGTACGTACATATCTAAACATATATCTTCGAAAGTCATTTTAAGTGCAACTATGAATCGTGAACATATTGAGACTCTATTTATAGAACTAACGAAAAATGGTAAACGGATTATGCTTGGGACAGTATAAAGACCCCCAACAGCTTGTAACGTATCTTTCCTGAACGAGCTTCAAAGCATTATATCTCAGTTCAACAAGTCTCTATATAGTGACATAATAATCTGCGGGGATTTCAACTACGATCTTCTACAATATGATAGCTGTGAGAAAATCTCAAACTTCATAAATGTTTTTCAGTCTAGCTCCTTCCTTCCAATCATCACGAAACCTACACGTGTTGCTTCTGAATCGGCTACGTTACTCGATAATATTTTTATGTTAGATCCGACTGATTTTCTTACCGGAATAATAATTTCTGACTTATCTGACCATTTCCCGGTGTTTCTCATCAAGAAAAATGTCTATAATCCTTGTACCAGCCCACAGGCTGATACTTATTCATTTCGTTGTGTAAACGAAAACAACTTGGGAACAATGCGAACTGTTCTAGAAGAATTAATGCGATCATTAGACGTCTATGAACGGGACAATAATGCGATTAACATTGATGAAGCAATACTAAATTTAACTGAAATTATAACGACCGCATATAACCAGTGCTGTCCAATAATCACCCTCACAATTACGCCGAAAAATAGACAAAAGCCCTGGATTACTGAAGATATCGTGATCAATATAAAGAAACGTCAAGCGTACCTAGCCTTACTATACGAAGGGCGAATATCTAAAGTAACGTATAACAGATTCAGGAATCATGTGACAAATCAAATACGAACCTCAAAACGAGACTACTTCACGCGCAAATTTACTGAATACAAAACTGATATTAAAAAAAACTTGGCGCCTGCTTAATTCATGCTATAAACCGAATAATAATACTACGAAAACAATTGAGTCCGTCGTTCACGAAAATGTAAAATACCACGAGAAAAAAGATATTGCAACTGTGTTTAACAACTTTTTTGTAAACATAGGAAAAAATATAGCCGATAGTGTCTTCAGTGAACCCAGAGACCACTTGCAATACATGGACCATGTCCGTGAACCTAACTCTTTCTTTTTCACGCCAACAAATCCCTCCGATGTAATTACGTGCATAAACAACTTGAAAAATAAATCAAGTGGATTGAAAAATTTTTCGGCTAAAGTTCTTAAGGCTATAGCTGATATAATAGCACCGTGCATATCTTATGTTATCAACCAATCCCTTTCTCAAGGTATCTTCCCCAACTCTTTCAAAATTGCGAGAGTCACCCCTATTTTTAAAATGGTGATAAAAACTGCATTAACAATTATAGACCTTTCTCTGTACTACCAATTATTAGCAAAATATTCGAGAAAATTGTGTATAAAAAAGTGTATTCGTATTTTGAACAAAAATCTTTCCTCTACGACAAACAATACGGTTTTCGTTCTAAGAAATCTACGACACAAGCTATATTAAATCATTTGCAATACCTTTATTCTAATATAGATGAAGAAAAGCTTGTTTTCTCCGTATTTCTTGACTTTCGAAAAGCATTCGATTGTGTTGACCATACCGTATTACTCTCGAAACTACATTGTTATGGCATTCGAGGGGCTGCCCATGATTGGTTTAGATCATACTTAGCAAATCGGAAACAATACGTTGTCATTGACGACGCAAATTCAGACCCACAGACAATTAGCCATGGGGTTCCACAAGGATCTGTCCTTGGGCCTCTCCCATTTCTAATTTTTATCAATGATATCATTAAATCTACATCATTCTTCAAATTCATACTTTTTGCCGATGACAGTACCCTTTCTGCGGTCCCTCCAGACCAAAATCCCGCTAGGATGGCGGAGCGTATAAATAATGAACTTCATAAGGTTTCATTGTGGCTTAAAGCTAATGAAATAAGCCTTAATATCGATAAAACAAAATATATTACATTCTCATACAAGAAAAATATATCTCTCCCACGCATTCAAATTGGCGAAGGTGAAATCGAAGAAGCCAACTCAAGTAAATTCCTCGGCATCATAATAGACAAACATCTAACCTTTAAAGAGCACATCGCTCATATTAGTTTTAAATTATCAAAATCTATCGGAATCCTAAATAAAGTTAAAAATTTTCTGCCTGAAACAGCCTTACAAATGCTCTACCGAACGCTCATTTCACCATACTTGCAATACGGAATAGAAGCATGGCACGGAACTGAAAAAAATAAAACCAACAAAATTTTTACCCTGCAAAAAAGAGCCATAAGAGCGGTAAAGAATCTAGAATATAATGCTCACACAAATGACTCATTCAAAAATTTACGAATACTTAAGCTCTCGGATCTCTACAAAATCTCCATTTGCAATTTCATTTACAAAACATTAACAAATGATGGCGACAATAACCTAAAACAACTATTAACTACGCAAACTGGTCATCACGACCATTTAACCTGAAATAGAAGTAAATTCATGCTTCCTTATTACTCAAAGGCTCGGTCACAACACAGTATCCTCTTCGTTGGAACTAAAACTTGGAACTCAATACCTGCGGAGATCCGTGAAAGTAATTCTTATAAGGTATTCAAAAAAAGTCTTGAGTCTCACTTCCTATCAGATTACTAGTCGTGTAAGATCACAGAGTCAAACCTTGTCCCCTACATAACTGGTCCTAATAATGTAATTCGCCTTGATTAATTTCGCCGATCTTCAGTCTGGTCTTGAATCGTTTGTCGAATATACTGTTAAATCTAGTCCATATATATATGAAATATATTGTGAAATGAAGTATCTAATTTCGAGTTACTTATCTCATTGATCAGTCTAATGTGTCTCTAGTTTAAGTGAATTAGGTTAAACATTATTGTACTCCTAAGACTAACCTTGATGGTAGGATGCCCTAGAAGTCACTGAACTTATTCGGGCCCACAGGTAGCTATACTCAAATTTGACCATTGTACTAGACTTAAGAAACATTTTATCTATGTATCACCTGTGGTAAATAAATTGTTTAAATTGTTTAAATTGTTTAAACACTTCGTCCATCTGCCCTGGAGTTGAGCGAGCATTGAGAGTATTATTCCTATGACATAGGCTATCTCAGCAAGGGGTTTTATGCGTTGTGAATGAAGGGCGTGGTCCGGTGTAGACCGATTACAACGCTCGTAAAGAAGCGCAGCTCACGGAGTTATGTTTACTTTGATCTTGTTAGGCAGCCGTGAGGTTCATATCTGAGCTGTTTTTTACTGAATTGTTACGTTTCGGATGTTCACCTTCAAGCAATAAATATCCTCTTAAAGCAATGATTTTTTGCATAAGTAAAATATTATATTGGATTTTTGCTCATGCATGATGAATGAGATGGTCCTTAACACCGAATTTTTACATGGCGCGCATTCCTTCATTTTCAACGTTCACATCTATCAGAGAAGTAATTTTCGTCCGATAGTAGTGCCACGCTTTCTGTCTCCAAATCCAGCTTTATAATGCGTGTATTGAACATCTGTTTGAGAGGAGGATGAGAGTGAATGGAGCGCTGATATCATCAGGGAGTGCTGCTAGACGCTTACTTTGATGCAGACATAAGGCTTGCATGCAGGAATTGATTAGCATGGGCAGCCCTGTAGAGCTCTGGCAAACTCGGCTGGGTTTCTTGCACTGGAACACGTCGCATTCAATCTCAACTGAATACGCAGAGAGGCCAGGGTCCAATGCTGGTAATTGGCAAACTTCGCGATGAAGATTCTTTTTACTGAGATTATGTAGAGTTCGATAACATAAGTCCCAGGCATGCCATTTGCTGTTCAAAGTACTTTAAAATAAACTGCACTAAGTACACCAAAAACTTCAAAGTTTTAACATTTTGTTTTGCTCTACCTAGGGAATTTATTTTTATTTGAGGATGTGTTCATTTGAGACACCATTCTGTGGCATTTACGAGTATTATGCCCACAGAGCTGCAGCATTGGTTTTCGGGGTGACGCTGTTGAGATTGAATGTCGTGGAAATTGAATGAATTGATTTAATCGATTAAATGTCGTGCTGGGAAATTTGACAGCATGGTTATTTTAACTATATGATAAATGATAGAGCACAGAGTATGATTGGGAACAAGTGATAATGTTGTTGACTGTTCCGTGTCATGAATTCCGAAATTTTTAAGGTAAATTTCACAGAAGTTATTGATCCAGTAAATGCTTATGGTTGTCGGCGTTTTAATTAAGTGAATAGAATCGAACCCAAGCAGATCTTAGAGCTCAAATTTATTAAAATATCTCCCTTTGAAAAAACGAAACATTCGGTTATTGAGAAATGTTCTGTATTGCAACCCTAACGTTAATTGCAATGATGGTATCTTTCTTTGTATGCTTCCCACATTTCTACAACCATCTCCTGACAGGGAAAATGATTATCTATATCTGAAAAAAAATTTAACCAGTAAAACCCCTGATAGATAGACCTAACATTTACTCACATGCTACCCGTAGATCAACCATTAAATTTGGCTATAAAACAAGCGAAAATGATTGTATATCCTCAGGAGCACCGATGGGCTCAGCTCGTTCACATACATTTAGTTGTCCGTCGTTCATTGCGAGAAGTTTTCTAGCCGAGCACGAGCTCGTTAGTAGAGTTCAGGTTCGGTACGTTATGATAGTGAGCTCACCATCATCACGCACGTGCAGTGAATTTGAAAGGAATTTGTTGCATTCGGTGGCCTGTATATCCTGAGGTGAGCACGTCTATTTTCAGGATCTAGATAGAACATTGTTCTACATCGAAATGGAGGCTAAGCGATACAGCCTGTCCTATAACAAGCATTTTTCATTCGTATCAAGAGCTAATTACTTGTTCCGAGAGGAGATCTCGAATATTTCCCGACAAACACGAGGTATATATAGTTACTGTCGTAAAATTACATGATGAGAGAGAGAGATGTGGGGGAGCCTTAGATTCGGCAGAGGTGATATTTTGGTACACACAGCAAAGCAAAATTGAACTGGATAATAGTTAGGAGACAAATAAAGTTCCCCTAACTGGATTTTGGGCAAAAATATATTTGCTATCACGACCTCGAGCAGTGTTGAAATTGTTTGCATGACCGTCACCCAGCGATGTGATGAGTGAATGTGATGAAAAGGGTACGAAAGTGTGGTGAAAGGGCCGCTATCAAGTTCACATCAAAATGTGGTAAAACTGTAAAGGTGTAGAGAATGCGGCCACTATCAAATTCACATCGGAATGTGATGAAAGGTGAAGGTGTGGTGAATGCGGCCACTATCGAATTCATATCGGAATGGAATCAAAAGGTGAAGGTGTGGCAAAAGGGGCTACAACCAAATTCATATCGGAATGGAATCAAAAGGTGAAGGTGTAGCAAAATGAGCCACAACCAAATTCATATCGAAAGCGTTTGACTCTGACCCAGATTACACTCTCAAGGAGTCGCTCCATTAAAGTTAGAGCTTGTGTGGAGTGCGGAGGTGAACTGACGCTCCGCGTAAACGCGGCCTCAAACATTTCAAAATGTAAGGGAACGAAACTTTCCCAAAACCCCAAACTCGAACTGAATATCTGTGAATGTGCTTTCTACCTCATTGAATCGCGAAAGTGAAAAACAGTAATCAAATACAACCATTTGTGACCAATTTTATCATGCAAAACAGACTGGTGCTTTCTGTAAACTTTGTCTCCACTCGAAGTCTGTGTAGCGACCCTCGGTGTAGCCTCCCTCCCTGGTCAACCGCAACACCTCCTTCTCCCTCTTCCGCACATAGAACAAACATACCAGCATGGAAACAAAAAAGGCCCGATGCAGTGGCAAATTTAAATTTTTTGAAGACAAACATAAAACACAATGATACATTTATTGTTATTATAACCAGTTATAGCAAAAAAATTATATTGAGTGTCTATGACGCTCAATTTTGACCTTTAATCCTCAAAATTGTGTTCAAATTACTTTACCAGTAAGTAACTCTGTCCTTTTATTGAGAACTTTTGGAGAAAAAGTGACGTAAAAAGTGATTTAGAGAAATAAATTCTGTAAATGTTGAAGGTCGCAAAACGAGTGAAGAAAATGTGAAACCCTGAAACAATAGACCTCTATGAGGGCCCAGCTTCGCCAAGTCTGCGCCCGCACCCCTTCCTCCTCCCCAGCCTACCCTCTCCTTGGAAAAAATATTGCCACGCTGTAATAGTGGCTAACTTAAATCTGTGTTCACTGCTAGAACATAATTCCACAACGTGATTCGAATTTTCAGCAATATGACGTCTGGTGGATATCTCACCATAGCAATCTTCACACGAAAAAAAAAATTGTATTGCTTTCTTCACAAGCAGACGAACGAGAAACGCCAAGCTGGATCACCGCAATTGCATCCTGCTCCCCGTCGCTGTCTACTCTACCTCCTCTTTTCCTCTACCCCTCCCCCTCTTTCTTACGAGTGGCTTCTCTTCACCTGGCATTAAAAGGCAGTCTTTTTCGTTATCAAATGTGAACGAGCAACGCAATCCCTCATCCGCAAATATTTCAATGATGGCTATCTTTCTTGTTGAAAGTTAATCACCCAATTTTTCAACCTCCTCTGAATAAACAAAATTAACTTTTCTTTCTGTGGAATAGTGACCCACCAGTTAACTTTGATGAATAGTGACATGAAATGTGAAAGAGGGATTACAAATTTTGTAATTATGAAACGTTGAGAAACTGAATGGGTAAAATGTGTCAACCTGCAAAAGTCTGAACGTCATTGTCGTCATTATTCACGGCCGACCGACACTCTCCCAGCTCCTCGCCTCCTTTCTCCAGCATTAGAGGGCAACTCTATATTCTTGTGTTTTTGGTGATGTTTTTTAGGTGATGTTTTTATGGCAATATTTTTGGGTGTTTCAAATTTTAAATGAGAAGCTAGCCCTCACTCATGTGTAAACGATTACCCTTCTACCCAAGACGACCGTTAATCACTCCGTAACAGCTACACAGTGAACAAAATTTTGAATTATCTTCACCTTTATTCACTCGTCCAATACAACTTCACAATGTCTCATTACGAAACTCGCTCAGTTACTCGGAAAGCAGCTTTATCTGGAGAAATAACATCCCTCACAACAGCGCCGTATGAAAACTCAAACCCCAAAAAGGGGAATATATCTGAACCGTTCACAAAACGAAAGCAAACACCACCAAAATTCTCGCGTGTAAAATCACTCGTTCAAAAGCCTAAGCCGCTCACAATGACTACAAAAACTCCGACAGAGAAACAGTATGACGTCAACGAAAGCATCGCAACTCCCAAAACATCACCATTGCAAACCGACAGAGAATCGACGGAGAGGTGCCCGACAGAGAGTCGAGCAGCAGAGTCCCCCGTCTCTGACGAAAATCTCCCAAGCGCTGCTTGTACCTCATCACTGGCGGGAGCTGCCACAGCCCCAACGCCAGTTCCTGCGTCTCGTCCCAACGATTGCGTCATGGCGACATCTCCCCTGTCCTGCGTCACTGAGAAAGCTCAAAATTGTTCACCAACGACGACGACACCAACATCAACGTCAACGTTGGAATGCGATAAAATTTTCGATGTGAGCGACCAGTCAGAAAGTAAAAGGGATAATTTTAATTATAATTTTAATGATAAATTGTGTGTAGGCATTTCAGGCGGTGGAGTTAGGTTTGAAAACGCATGCGCGGCGGCTGACACTGGCAGTAAAGTACCTCAGAGCGTAAACTGCGAGGATAACTTAAGATTTTCAGTGGAGATCAATACAAACAGACCTGTAACCGCTTTTGATGGGTACTTACATCCTCTCCAAATGACTAGTTCCCAAACTATTCACGAAATAAATAACATGCTGTCCCTTACAGCTGCATTTCTCAATAAAGCTTTGAGGCAAAATTGTTCCCCAAGCCCAGCGTCGATTTTTTCCACTGTATAAAATATTCAAACGATTACAGAACAGCTTTTTGCTGTGAATTATTGTATCAGCGCTCATGATTTTACGCCGGTGGTAGCTGCGAGTAGCCATCCTTATGCGAAATCCCTTCTAGACACTTTTCTCGTTGGAGACAATAGTCTCACAAAAATCAAAAGAGATGACACTGATAGCGCATGCAGGATTCAGACCATAACTTCGGAACGTCTAAGTGATCTCTATGATGAGATTGAACGCGCACCTACTTTCAGGAACTATATAATTAGTTTCAAAGGTTTGAGCCTCTCGTCCCATAATCTTACTAAGTTAAAAAATCTGATCATGACAAAGAATCTTTTTTCTCATATTTTTGTGGTGAGTGCCTGCAGTGGTCAGCAATTGTACATAGCATCGAGCCTGTGCAGAAAAATTGGTCTTAAACTGATTCCGCTACGAGCAAATGCAACAGTTACTGTTAATGAAGCTTACAGTAATGTCCGCACTTGGCCTGTTACGCCAGAGGACACGCATCATTTTCTTCAACAAATTGCTTTAAGATCACTTTTGAGACTAACTTCACATTTTATCTCCTGTGACAGAAACTCCCATGACCTGAATTAAGAAATTGAACACTCTAATGATTATGCAAAAAGCAGAATGAGTTGAATGATTGTTCTAAGTTGACCGCCTTTCCACGTGAAAACTCCTGCAGCATTAACCGATGTTGGCCTTCATCTAACAAACCCTCTTCCCCCCTCTCCTCCCGATGTTTGCCCTCATATAACAAGCCCTCTCCTCCCTCTGCCACAAACAATTGCGGAGTGACCACAAAAAACAGATTTTCATTGCTATCCGATGCTGATATAGCTGATGAAAAGCCCCTCTTAGACACGAGCATAAATCAACATCCAATCACATACTCGGACGCAGTGAAATCAACAGGAAGAGAGAAATCGCTGCAAAATTGCAGTCGACAGTCGATGGAAAATCCACTACCCAACTGCATGCATAATCATCACCAGAAAAATAGAATTGATACGAGCATTTCTCAGTTCTCTCCTAATCCCAATACAAGAAATCACCAGAAATCACCAGAAAAACGTAAATTCCCCGCACCTCGCAGAACCTCTTAATGATGTAAAAAGTACGAAAAAAACGTCTCCAGCCCGATTTGTGAACGCATGAATTCTACAGTGGATGAATTGAAACGATCATGGAAAATAGAGCTGATTCCCACCAAAGCCGATGGACATTGCCTCTTCCATGCAGTAGCTCTTCTACTTACAAAACAACCAGCATCAAAATGGAATTACAATTCTCTAAAGGCTGCAATCAAAACAGAGAGTAAAGCAAACAACACACATACGCTAAGTTTGTTGACAAGAACAGTGGAGACATGCAAAACCTCATAGATAATTACATTGACGACAAACATTTTGATCAAGCTGCTGTAGACCTTATACTACTTATCATTTCAAATGTGACAGGCCAAAAACTTCTCGTCCTGGATGAACAGGATCATTGTGTTATGAAAATATCAGTCAATCCCTTTTCAGAGTTATCAAATAATAACCCTCCACTACTGCTCTATCGTAAAAACGACCACTACAGTGCTCTTGTCACACAATGCGAAAATTAGACCGGGGTTACCTCATCTTGACAGACTGCCGCTGCCTAGCCAAATACTAGACTTTCTTACATAGCAGATGCTGGGCCAAACACCCTGGGCAACGTACAAAACCGATAAATCCCCTGAACGATCCCATCGAGATAGTAACTTTGCTACCTTTAAAATAGTGCTAATATTGGTAAAATCAAAATCAAGCATATAAGTGCTCGAAGCCTGAATGGTAAATTGGATGAAATCAGAGCAATGTTGGTCACTGAAGAAATTGATATTTTGTGTGTTTCAGAAACATGGTTTGATTCACGAACCCAAAGTTCATTTTTTAACATTCCTGATTACGTGTTGTGCCGCTACGATGGCCCTAAAACCAGCCGAGGTAGTGGATCTTGCATTTTTGTGAAAGAAATGTACTTAACATCTTTACTTCTAGCGAATAATATTTGCGAAGGCATTGAAATGGTTTGGTTAGAAGTTAAAATAAATAAACACAAATCAATAATCATTGGCAGCCATTACCGGCACCCATCGTCTCCCCTTAATTTAACACTAGATTTCGTGGCAAAAAAGTCATTCTTTGCTTTCGGAGATTTTCGGAGAGACGCACAAAAACAATCAGCTAAGCAAACTATTGTATAAACTAAGCCTATCACAATTGGTAAAAGAACCGACTCGCATCACTAAAGTCTCTGCAACTCTCCTCGATCTAGCAATTACAAATAATCCCACCGCAATACTTACAACTGTAATATCTAGAGACTGGACGTTCAAGCGCTATCAAATATGACGAAATAGCTCGAAAAAATAGCATTTATAGCACTAAAGAATAAGCGCTAATAAAGCAGTTTCATGACTTTATTGATAAATGCTTATAGCATAATATGACAAATCAGACCAAAAGACACAAAAACATTTATTTAACAGGAACAATATTACACCATACAGTGAACGAACAATCGCAAGAAAGAACAAACATACACTACCATTTGTTTTTCACAGCTATTCAGAAGTTCTACTACAATGAATTATTAGCAACAGTTTCAAACTTTCAAATGTTAAGTTGTGCCTTTTATCAGAGAGTATGTATTTGAAAAAAGAAATGTTCTTTCAACTTCCGTTGAAGTGACAGAAGCATATTTGAAAGCTGTAATTTGTTGAGGGTGCATGGCGGATATGCCGGCTATCGGAACTTCACTTGGTTTTCCTTTGAAAACGTCAGTTATTTTAACACGAGTGTCTAAATTTGGATTGACATTCACAACCATTTCACATTTTGCTCGTACAACATCACCCTTTGTTCCTGAAAGGGATGAAAGTCCTTGTATTACATTTTCAAATAATGAAATAGAATCTACGATGGGCTTGTTTCGTGCTTCTAGTGAGGTGATAGCTTTCGGTAGATTTCTGAAATGAGTCGCAACATATGCTAAGTCTGTTTTAACCAAGTCTTTTCCAAGTAATTACTTAACAATTCTTATTGTTGATGAATCTTCACTGCTTAAACTGTCCATTACTTGCACAAGAACGTCAAAATTGTCAGAATAATAATATACGGCGGACAACCAAGTATCCCATCGCGTTACTACTGGTAGTGGTGGCAATGGAAGGGCAGGAGCAACACTTTAAGTTTTTGAATTCTGGAGGGAGTTTTGAGGAATATTTTTTTACCGTTGGCAAATAGTTTGTCAATTTATGGGAAAATTTCCCTAACGTACTCAGCAACTCGGTGAAGTGCGTGAGCTATAGGCACGTGACATGTAACATGTGAGGGTAAATCACCTGCAGCGCAGTAGCTGCTTTCTTCATGTATGCTGCTGCATCTGCAAGCAGCAGCATTACTTTATCGTATTTTATACCATCTGGACATAGTACTAAAAGAGCTGTAAAAAACACTTGGGCTATCGAAGAGCTATTTGCTCTTTCAACTTGTTCTGATGTAAGTTGATGTTGGATTCTTTGTCGGCATTTAGTGAACCCACAACAACGTTCACAACAAACCTGCTTTTGCATCAGTGATTTCGTCGATTGATAGCCAGATGTAGTTTTCACCAATATTTTTTCTAATTTGCTCTATTGTTGCACTGTAACATTTCCCAATGTAATTTTTACGCTGCGTTAATTCGTCTGGGACACTTCTTTTAGTATATGAATTTAAGAAGCTTATGAATTTAAGAAGCATAGTGGGACTTTGAAGTTTCCATAATGGGATTCCGGAGTCCACAAAAGCGTTGCAAAGGTCTTTAAAAAACTGCATCGAAGAACAGTATGGAGTTTTTAAGTTTGATGTTGATGGGGTGGACGAAGATTGTTCAGATAGATTGTCTACCGTTGATGCTTCTTCTATTTCTGATGCATTCACAGCAGCCGTAGTTCTTTGTCGTTTTTTATTTCTTTTATGTTTAGCTGAATTTACATGTTGTTGTACATTAAACTTTTTTGAAAAATTGACATCGCATTGGCAAAGCAGGCAAAACAGGTTTGTTCCATTTTGTGAGAAATCAGTGCTGCCAAAAGTCATCACTAAATTTCGGAGTTTTACATCTGTTGACACAGGAAACTTCGGCATATTTCACCTAATGTCACTTAGGTGCCAATCTATCCTGTAAAAGTAAACAAACTCATTTAAGTGAGAAAGAAATAGGGTCATTACAAAGTTTACTTCATTCCGCAATTTTCACAATTTTGTTGCCTTATTTGTATAAAAAGAACCATTTTAAGACATTTGTCATGAATAACAATTTGCTCGCAAATGCCTAGTTTCCGAGTTGCTCAGCTTTGAAGTTCAAATTACATCCTGTATAATAGTGATGAACCGGACACATCAAAATGATTCATTTTATAAAAATAAGGCAATAAAATTGTAAAAATTGCGGAATGAACTAAACTTAATATTGACCAGAAATTTGCAATATAAAATAGGATATGAAAAAAGGGACAGCAGTAGGCTCGAAACCCAAAGTTACACGCACAATATGGATCAGCTACTTCGTACAGGGACAACAAGAACGCTAAAGCTACATACGTATATAATGCCTGTGTGAAGGGACATACGCACTAGGTACGGACCCATTCACAGATCGAGATCAAGTGCACGACTGCCGTAATAAGCTATATATATATATATATATATCATCACACACCCAACTGTAGGAATAATATTATTTCTAGGTATTAGGAGTGGGAAACCTATAATTTAACTACTGCAGATAATACGCCATGTGGAGAAAGACAGACACAGAGGGAGAGAGAGAGCGAGGGAGAGAGAGAGAGAGAGATGATAAGAAAACTTTAAGTTGTAACTTAATATTTTAATCTAAATATTATTTGTAAGCTAAATCTACGTCTCTCTCTCTCTCTCTCTCTCTCTCTCTCTTTCTCTCTGGTTGGCGTACGATGTACTTTCTTTATATAGACAGAAAAATGGAAAACCCTGATAAATATATACAGAAAAAAAGATGCCATTTCAATAGTAACACAGACATACACACAGTGTAGAACTTTCTAGTATCACTTGACAGCATGGCATGCCAATTACCCATGAAGTGTACAAAAAACCCTAAGAGGCGCTTGCCGTCATACTTGCTTTTACATGCATTTATATAAATATTAGCAAATGTATAACGCTATCAATAATATTGCTAAATAAGCTTTTATATGAAAAATAGCATTTGGAAGCAAAATAGGCATTTTCCGGCCGATATATCATTTTTAAAAGCAAAATAAGCATTTTTAGCATTTGCTTGAAAATCCGGTCTCTAGTAATATCACCTTTATTTCCGATCACCACTCTGTAAAATGTGAAATTAATATTGCAAAGGCAAGACAAAAATACCGCTAATGACGTATCGCTAGAAAAGGCACTATTCAGCAGAACTATTTTAAGAAAAACTACTCCATAGGTCCACCGAATTCCAGAAAATGATGCAATCCGACGATGTTGACATACAAGTGTCCATCTTCAACGAGAACTTCACAGCAGCTCTCGACGAATGCGCGCCTTACGTCAACAAAAAAAAACAAGCCAAAACGCACTGTTTGGATTAATGACGAAATTAAAGAGATGAGCAGAATAAAGAAAGCTAACTTGCGAGAGTACAAAAACAATAGATAAAACATTACCTTATACGAGAGATGTAAAGAACATGAAAAAATTCTTCGAAAGAAAATCACTGAAGCGAAACAAACTCACTTCCACCAGGAACTGATAACGGCTAGAAATAACCCGAAACGAACTTGGGAAATCATTAGTGAGGTAGCCCCATATAAAAATTTAGACCGTATAAGTAATTTTGAAGATCCTTTGGCAACAGCCACGGATTTCAACACATTCTTTTCAAAAGTAGGGGCTCAAGTTTTCAGTGAGGTGTGTACCAATCCCGATGAAACGACAATTGAAAATTCATGCCCCACTGCACCCTCGAGGACTGATGTCAAGTGGAGACCACGCCCTGTCGATTTTCCGGAGTTACGAAATATCATATACCCACTAAAAAACACAAAGGCAGTTGGACATGCTGGTATCAGTCCTCAATATATCAAAGACAGTTTCCCTGTTACAGCACCATGGATTCGTCTGATAATTAATATATCAAAAGTAACCAACACGTTTCCAAACCAATGGAAACACTCCATTATTAACACTGACCGTTGCATAAAAGTGGTGACCTAAATACAGCATCAAACTACAGGCCCATCAGTCTTTTGCCTGTGATGTCCAAACTATTGGAGAAAGTGGTGACAAATCAACTGTCATTTCACCTGGACGAGTCAAATCTACTCCTTCAAAATCAATACGCCTATAGAAGAAATACTAGCACTCAAGAGAAGCTCTGCTCAATGTCTCTGAAAAAATATACAGTGACATCGATCAAAAGAATGTAACACTCTTGCTGCTACTTGATCTCTCTAAGGCGTTCGATAGCGTCGAACATGATAGACTTCTACGTAAAATACTGAACATGGGAATAGACACGCAATGGTTTGAAAGTTACTTGTCAAATCGATCTCATGCAGTCCGCGTAGAAAACAAATTGTCCCCATTCATTCAAAACAATTTTGGTGTTCCCCAAGGATCCATTCTTGGTCCGCTACTGTTTTCTATTTTCATTAATGATTACCCTCCAATGCCTTCTAACACACGGATCTCAATGTATGCAGATGATGTTCAAATTGCAATAACAAGTTCTGCATCGGAAATACCACAGACGCAAATTAAAAAGCCGAAACTTTACTGACTAGCCTGAAATCATGGTACGACCGAAATGGTCTCAAATCAAATGCTAATAAAACACAATGCATTATTTTTTTGGATCCAAAGATGCAATTAAAAAAAACTTCAGATCTTACTCTCGCAGTTAGAAATGATAAAATTAATGCATCAGAAAAAGTTAAAAATCTAGGTATCTGATTCGATAGAAACATGTCCTTCAAATCTCTATTGAGAATACTTGCAACCAAATTTACGGAACTGTAATATTTTCATCGCATAAAGAGTATGTTAGACGAAAAATCCAGCTTATTAGCTATTCAATCGCCTATGTTATCGCGCATTGACTACTGCAACCTAGTATGGGGAGACCTATCTCAAAACCTTCAAAGGTACTTACAAAAGTGCATGAACTTTGCGGCCAAGGTGGTATGCAACGGTTATTTAAAAAGAAGTGATCACGTAACCCCTCTCCTCAATAAACTCGGCTGGATCCAAGAAACGCTCCTCATGCAGAAGGCCCAATACGTATTCTCCTCGTTATATCTTTCTCAGAGCAATGCTGAGATAGTGCGTTTCCATCCACCCACTGTAACCAATCAAAAACCGAACAGAAACAATTATGTCTCAGTCAACTATCGTTCATCTCACTTAGGGCAGAAGGCTCTGTCCATATCAGGCGCCTTACTGTGGAACAAACTTCCCCTGAGTATTAAAATCCCTCAAAGACCGAGGGAATTTAAAGCCAAAATAACTCGTCAAGTATTGACGAATCTCATCTACCTGGTATCTCCATTGCTGAACAATCTCCCTCGCTCATTGTTTTATAATTCAAGACATCACAAAACAGTTTTGAAGTTTGCGTAGGTATTATGATTTGATCCCATATACGCTGCCATTTGCAAATATGCTTACTTGTATATGTGTGTACGTATATAGGTGTATGTGCGCATATGGGTGGGCTTATGTGCACGTACACCTGTGTGCACTAGAGTAGATAAACCAGTCGAAGGTGCATTTTATGTCATTTCTCTCTCCGTTTCTGTGCAAGCATCAAACTAGACCGTCATGGGACCTATGTGTTTGTGTGTTTATCAATTGCAGACATTCTGCACCATATCACAAAGATAATTTGATTTTTTCTAATATGAAATTGTAAAGCATCCATGTAAAAAACAATAAATTCGTTGTGTGATCATCCATTTATACTGCAGTAATATGCTTATAATGCTTATAGTTATATGCTTATAATAATGTAATACATATGTGTGTTTATCAATTGCCGACAATTTACGACATATTTCAAAGATAATGTGATTTTTTTTCTAATATTAAACCCTTATAGAACATTAATGTTTTCGATCTTATTCACGTCCCACAATCGTTTTTATATTTCTGACTTAGGTAGACTGTTTTGTGCCACTATTTTTAGTACGGAAATTTTTTAAAATTCATGCCATAATAATATTTTCTCCGTTTCCCTCGATTGGAATGCTGGTTTATACTGACTAGTTTACGCTGATATTTGTGCACATGCTTACTTGTGTATAAGTGTACGTGTGCACGCAATGAGTATGACACTTTATAGAATGCGTATGTATTGTAATTGTCTCGATGCATAGAAATGCATTTGTGTATGCTTACGAGTTTGGTGTAAGTATGTGCGTGGGTATGTGTGTACATGTGTATGTGTATATATTTACATGTATATGTGCACATATGTGTGTACTTGACTGACAACTAGCATTTTACTAGAGATAATGATCTTTTTTCTGTTCACTCTCAACTTGTAACATTACCTAACTCGTCATCTCTTTATTATTGTAAAGCATTCATGTACAAACGATACATTTGTTTTGCGATCATCCATTTATATTTCAATAAAATGCTTATTAATTAACGACCGTTATGTGAAAATTGTTGAATTAGAAATACAAAACTTATAATCTTCTTAGTCCTCATGCTTATGTGTGTATTTATATATATATATATATATATATGTATATATATGTGTGTGGATACATATTTAAGTGTTTTTTTCATGCTTCCTTAAAATGACACTTTTGAACATTGGCCGAAACAAGCGATTCATATATTATTTCCTGGCGTCAAGATTTGCGAAGGTTTATGTCATGTACATGTAAACTGTCAAAAGTGTTTTCACCCCACAATGAAAATCCATCGTCCATGAAATTGTGTTATTTCTTATAACTATCATTACATGTATTATCAAATATAGATTAAGCCAGATTAGGAGTACATTGCCCTCAATCATTTCTTTTCGACTAGTGACATGGGTATTACAAGACTCATGTGTGTGTATCATCTAAGTGTATTAACTTTAAGATATTTAAAAACCAATTATTGTAATTTTGTACAATCTCTATTGGAAATAAAGTGTTTTTCTTTATTTTCTTTCTTAAACAAATTTATTTGCTCGAGACTAGGGTTTGCATCCCGATATCCCAGATGATTTGCAATTTTCCGGTCTGAGGCTGAAATTTCCCGGTCCGAGAATTGATTCCTTTTCGAGGATTCCCGGGATTCACAATATTGTACATATTTCAATATATGAATGATGAATAACATAAAATCAAATTTTTTACTATGAATAATCAATTATACAGCTCAAGATTGGACTTTACTGTTTTGATAATATTGCAACTTACATCACTACACATTTTAGTCTACACTATCTCATGATATAATTCAACTATTTCATCAGAGTATATTTCGTGGTTTGGTTTTGCATTTAATAAAGAATAGAATGTAATGCCGATATTGTAGAAACTAAAGCCTATGTGTAGCGATACTATGTTAAATGTATAGTTGGAGAAAGTGCGTAGAGTATAAAGTGTGCCAATCGTTTATTTTGCAACGGCTGGTCGATCAGTGGTTTGTTACGTCACTTAAAAAGTAAACACAAAATAGTGAAGCCTGAAACTGTAGACACAGTTGCGACAACTATAGTAGCTCAGAAGACAGAATTCGTATTGGAACAAAACGCTTTCATCTAAGGGAGGGCAGTAGTGAATGCACAAAACCTAAACAAACAAAAATGGCAAGTTTCATGGAAGTACTCCGAAGGAATAAGTGACCAAGCTTGTAGCAGTTGATGGCTTCTCAGAAAATACAACAAAGAGTGAAGTTATAAGATGATTCTTCCTATGTAATGTTTTTTTTGTCTCCAAATCACCAAATACTGCGATGGTCGTGGGCAACAAATTACAATAGCTTAAATATAAAAATATAAAGAAATCACGGGGATCCCGGGAATTCCCGGAATTGTTTTCCTGAAATCTCGGGACTTCAGGATTTTCATTTTGTCCCGGGATTGCAAACCGTACTCGAGATACAATGGTTATCATTCCTATTAGTTCACTTCTCTACCATGTGCGTATGAAGAAGTTCAGTGGAAATAAAAGATACACGTCAAAATAAATATTCAGATGTGATTGTGGAACGCGTATTCAATGAATCATTGTTTTCACCGTTTCTGTTCCCTTTAATTTAAGGACAAATTAACCATGCTGGTGATCTTATTTGCCTTCCGTGAACGCGACACACGAATGCAGGACCTGCAATATGCCGTACGAGTAGAACTTGTTGTTCATCTCAATGTAGGTTTTCACCTGCTGAAAATAAGTTTTTTTAGGCCGTCATTTGCAAGCTAGTAATTCCGGTGAAAACGTAATTAAAACGTAATTAGTTAAAACGTAATTCCTGTTAGGTTAAAACGTAATTAAGTTGAAACGTAATTCCTGTAAAAAAACCTAATTCCCGTTTTCTAGGAATACTGAAGTTCCACCACTCCCGGTCACAAACGCAAGTCGCTGATATAATTTCCAATTAACTTTCAACCTAAAAATTATATCTCGTCTCGAATGAATGGTTTTAGTTTTACTGTGCCAGGCAAACATTTGGTTTCACAGAATATCTGCTTCAGTTAAGTTTCGTAAAAGACCCGCCAAAAGTTTTCATGAAATCCAAGTTTGACAGTTTTGCATTTAAATGAAATCAAACAAGCTTGCGTAGGCGCAGATCAAAAACAGCGGAGTTTGCGTTCATATTTCAGGATTGGGCAAAAACTAGCAATGAAATGTATTTTGAGCGGCGGTGTCGATTTAGCTTCTCGACAGTTGCCATTTTCTGACTTTGTCAGGCCTCAAATACTGTACAAAAATCTTATGAACCTAAAGTACGAGTAAGATGATGAGCTCAACATGAGAGAAAATTTGAGGAATAACATGCAGGGTGGCGTCATCTAGTGTTGTGAAAGGTGAAAGCTTTCAATGAAGATTTCAACGAGTGGGCATGTTTAACCGTTAAAACCTTAATAATACATATGCTTGAATGTTTGAAATGCATACATCACTCAGCTATACTTTAATACTACATACATTCGAAGATACTCGTGTAATTTTTTTTCGCTCTTCAAAAACAAGATTACTTGAACGTCTGGAAATTATTTAAGATTACTTGACTCTCTAGAAGACATTCCCTCACTAATTTTAACGTTCGTCACTGGTACGGATTGTACCCTTGACAGACAAACATTTGTTAGAACATCACTTTAAGCCCCAGAGAGCAGGTGAAGACAGCGTGCACCTAATGATCACTTGACACCGGACTCAAGTGATCACAGGACTCAATACTTCGCACGAGGATATAAATTTACCAACATGACAGCTGCCCCATGTTCTAGTAGTCGCACCGCAACGCTACGTGAGCGAAAGAACATCCTTCGAAAAACCTGTAGTGGAACCATCAAAGCGACAACTAAACAGTCTCTGACCAAACTTCTCGTTAGCTGAATTCATTATAATCAATATTATTGTAGGTACGAAGTAACTTTTGAAAAATCTCGGGATTTGGAATCATATGTTCCTCCTATTTATCCTTGTATTTTCTTATTTTAGGTTAACAACGTTCATATTGAGGCTCCGACTTTAATGGCGGCATTAAATCCGTTGCTGCCTTCATATTTGCCTGTCATCAATCTTGCCAACGCTGCACAAGTTTAAGGCCTGTTTGGCTCTACTTGAGCTTTGAACTTGCTGCTTTGCCTTCTAATCCTGAAATTCACGTAAAAATGTGACCATCATTTGGCGCTCCCCTCCGACGAATTTGTTATTGAACTTTAAGTTTCATGAATCATGAATCATGTCTCACTGATCTCTGAATCACGACCGCCTAAAAGTATTTTAAAATATTTCAATTTGTACTGCTCTAAACTGCGATGAAGGTGTTTTGCGTTCCAAAAACAGCAATATATTTTTCATTTAGATGTGTTATAAACGGTCGTCTAGTAAGAAATTGTAACTCAGAATGTTCAATGCAGAATCGCTCTCCAAACAGACTAGCATGTAATTTGCCAGCTCATCGACAACGTTTGCTGAAAAATTATGCTCTTGCCCACATTGCAATGCAAACTTATAAAATCAGACATAAAATTTTTTTCAATTTTGTTCCAAACCTTAATCACAAGAAAAATTTTACGTGATAGAAATGAAAATGAAATGATGAACGATGTTTCAAAAATTGAATGATAGTAGAACTACTCGCTTTTCAATAATTGTTTAAACATGTATGCAAATATATGACGCAGAAAATAACTACTGAAATTAATAAATACCGATAACTATAATGGTTTCTTATTAATCAAGGAATATGATTTCAATGATGAAAGCAGTGAGTCCACGTAAAAAAAATTACGTCACGAATAACTCCTCATTTAGTCAGTCCGTGCGAGATCAGAACGCATTTGAAGACAATGTATTACTCCAAGTTTCTGAATTTTTTGGATGTTAAGTGACATTTCGAAATACTACGCATTTTGATGTGGTGAAGTAATGTTGAAATAAACAGTTTATTTTTAGTGTAGGTTTTCAAACTGTCATTAAGTTGAAATGAGTAAAGTAATGCAACTTTGACGTGAAGAATGTGCACCATAAATCTCTGTGACCTTAGAAAATCACGCACAATAGGTTAGTTCGGAGGAAAATTATTACCCAAGTATTTAAGATACGTAGCGGTAGAGCGATATCAAGCGCAACTTTTTCACTATGGGAAATGTTTTCTTTTAGGCGACAGCAGGTGCATTTCATGCATTCTGTAACCATTTTAGTTGAAAATAGTTGTTGTTGATAAAAATTTTCAGTCCCAGAATTGGACTGTTATACGATTCCAATTATTTAGGCGTAAAAATGAAAAGATGTCGTAGACAAGAATTGGGAACTTAACTGATTTTCCTGCATGACTGATTTGAAATTGTAAGCAAGCGGAGAAAAATTTTCCTTATACTCAGTTATAAAGCATTTTAATTTGTACCGTTGAATAATCTAGTTTCACTTTGGAAAGAGGGTAATCAAAGCCACTGTGTTATCAGCAGGTATATTTGTGGATACTAATATCAAATTCTACTTGGAAACTTTACGAGAGTAACCCTAGTGAGATGTTTTATCGAATGGTATGCCTCACAGACAAAAATTTAGCTTCGTAAATTTTGCGAAGTAAGACACGAGTAAAAACAAGTATAAATCTCAATACAGTTTAGCATCGTGAACAAATGTAATGAAATACCTTCACAAAATCCGATATAGTCCCTTGGACGATCACATATAACGTTATTGTCAGCTTGTGGGTGTCGAGAAGTCCTGCATTGTTCATTCGTCAGAGACTGGGAGGCGACTAACTTTGGACGAAATTCAGAGACCGACGCCGGCGCAGCGAACGGTCGGCCATTTTTCAAGCTTCTCTCATAATTAATGAGAGTCACGAACACTGATAGACGAGTTGCTTAATTACTCAACTACTGGACTTGAAAATCACCACCTGTTCCATGCATGGCTGCACGTACGTATATGCCAGGTGTGACCACCTGTTCTACGCACGGCTGCACGTTGATGCCATGTGTTGACCACCTGATCCATGCACGGCTGCACGTAGATGCCATGTGTTGACCACCTGTCCTATGCACGGCTGCACGTAGATGCCATGTGTTGACCACCTGTTCCATGCACGGCTGCACGTAGATGCCAGGCGGTGACCACCTGTTCCATGCACGGCTGCACGTAGATGCCATGTGTTGACCACCTGTTCCATGCACGGCTGCACGTAGATGCCAGGCGGTGACCACCTGTTCCATGCACGGCTGCACGTAGATGCCATGTGTTGACCACCTGTTCCATGCACGGCTGCACGTAGATGCAATGTGTTGACCACCTGTTCCATACACGGCTGCACGTAGATGCCATGTGTTGACCACCTGTTCCATGCACGGCTGCACGTAGATGCCATGTGTTGACCACCTGTTCCATGCATGACTGCACGTAGATGCCAGGCGGTGACCACCGGTTCCATGCACGGCTGCACGTAGATGCCATGTGTTGACCACCTGTCCCATGCACGGCTGCAAGTAGATGCCATGTGTTGACCTCCTGTTCCATGCACGGCTGCACGTAGATGCCATGTGTTGACCACCTGTCCCATGCACGGCTGCACGTATATGCCATGTGTTGACCACCTGTCCCATGCGCGGCTGCACGTAGATGCCATGTGTTGACCACCTGTTCCATGCATGAGTGCACGTAGATGCCAGGCGGTGACCACCGGTTCCATGCACGGCTGCACGTAGATGCCATGTGCTGACCACCTGTCCCATGCACGGCTGCACGTAGATGCCATGTGTTGACCTCCTGTTCCATGCACGGCTGCACGTAGATGCCATGTGTTGACCACCTGTCCCTTGCAAGGCTGCACGTAGATGCCATGTGTTGACCACCTGTCCCATGCACGGCTGCACGTAGATGCCATGTGTTGACCACCTGTTCCATGCTCGGCTGCACATAGATGCCAGGCGGTGACCACCTGTTCCATGCACGGCTGCACGTAGATGCCATGTGTTGACCACCTGTCCCATGCACGGCTGCACGTAGATGCCATGTGTTGACCACCTGTTCCATGCACGGCTGCACGTAGATGCCAGGCGGTGACCACCTGTTCCATGCACGGCTGCACGTAGATGCCATGTGTTGACCACCTGTTCCATGCACGGCTGCACGTAGATGCCATGTGTTGAACACCTGTCCCAAGCACGGCTGCACGTAGATGCCATGTGTTGACCTCCTGTTCCATGCACGGCTGCACGTAGATGCCATGTGTTGACCACCTGTCCCATGCACGGCTGCACGTAGATGCCATGTGTTGACCACCTGTTCCATGCACGGCTGCACGTAGATGCCATGTGTTGACCACCTGTTCCATGCATGACTGCACGTAGATGCCAGGCGGTGACCACCGGTTCCATGCACGGCTGCACGTAGATGCCATGTGTTGAACACCTGTCCCAAGCACGGCTGCACGTAGATGCCATGTGTTGACCACCTGTCCCATGCACGGCTGCACGTAGATGCCATGTGTTGACCACCATTTCCATGCACGGCTGCACGTAGATGCCATGTGTTGACCACCTGTTCCATGCACGGCTGCACGTAGATGCCAGGCGGTGAACACCTGTTCCATGCACGGCTGCACGTAAATGCCATGTGTTGACCACCTGTTCCATGCACGGCTGCACGTAGATGCCATGTGTTGACCACCTGTCCCATGCACGGCTGCACGTAGATGCCATGTGTTGACCTCCTGTTCCATGCACGGCTGCACGTAGATGCCATGTGTTGACCACATGTCCCATGCACGGCTGCACGTAGATGCCATGTGTTGACCACCTGTCCCATGCACGGCTGCACGTAGATGCCATGTGTTGACCACCTGTTCCATGCACGGCGGCACGTAGATGCCAGGCGGTGACCACCTGTTCCATGCACGGCTGCACGTAGATGCCATGTGTTGACCACCTGTTCCATGCACGGCTGCACGTAGATGCCAGGCGGTGACCACCTGTTCCATGCACGGCTGCACGTAGATGCCATGTGTTGACCACCAGTTCCATGCACGGCTGCACGTAGATGCCATGTGTTGACCACCTGTTCCATACACGGCTGCGCGTAGATGCCAGGTGGCGACCACCTGTTCCATGCATGTCTGCACGTAGATGCCATGTGTTGGCCACCTGTTCCATGCACGGCTGCACGTAGATGCCATGTGTTGACCACCTGTCCCATGCACGGCTGCACGTAGATGCCATGTGTTGACCACCTGTCCCCTGCACGGCTGCACGTAGATGCCATGTGTTGACCACCTGTTCCATGCACGGCTGCACGTAGATGCCATGTGTTGACCACCTGTTCCATGCATGACTGCACGTAGATGCCAGGCGGTGACCACCGGTTCCATGCACGGCTGCACGTAAATGCCATGTGTTGACCACCTGTCCCATGCACGGCTGCACGTAGATGCCATGTGTTGACCTCCTGTTCCATGCACGGCTGCACGTAGATGCCATGTGTTGACCACCTGTCCCATGCACGGCTGCACGTAGATGCCATGTGTTGACCACCTGTCCCATGCACGGCTGCACGTAGATGCCATGTGTTGACCACCTGTTCCTTGCACGGCTGCACGTAGATGCCAGGCGGTGACCACCTGTTCCATGCACGGCTGCACGTAGATGCCATGTGTTGACCACCTGTTCCATGCACGGCTGCACGTAGATGCCAGGCGGTGACCACCTGTTCCATGCACGGCTGCACGTAGATGCCATGTGTTGACCACCTGTTCCATACACGGCTGCGCGTAGATGCCAGGTGGCGACCACCTGTTCCATGCATGACTGCACGTAGATGCCATGTGTTGGCCACATGTTCCATGCACGGCTGCACGTAGATGCCATGTGTTGACCACCTGTCCCATGCACGGCTGCACGTAGATGCCATGTGTTGATCACCTGTCCCATGCACGGCTGCACAAAGATGCCATGTGTTGACCACCTTTTCCATGCACGGCTGCACGTAGATGCCATGTGTTGACCACCTGTCCTATGCACGGCTGCACGTAGATGCCATGTGTTGACCACCTGTTCCATGCACGGCTGCACGTAGATGCCAGGCGGTGACCACCTGTTCCATGCACGGTTGCACGTAGATGCCATGTGTTGACCACCTGTTCCATGCACGGCTGCACGTAGATGCCAGGCGGTGATCACCTGTTCCATGCACGGCTGCACGTAGATGCCATGTGTTGACCACCTGTTCCATGCACGGCTGCACGTAGATGCCATGTGTTGACCACCTGTTCCATACACGGCTGCACGTGGATGCCATGTGTTGACCACCTGTCCCATTCACGGCTGCACGTAGATGCCATGTGTTGACCACCTGTTCCATGCACGGCTGCACGTAGATGCCATGTGTTGACCACCTGTTCCATGCATGACTGCACGTAGATGCCAGGCGGTGACCACCGGTTCCATGCACGGCTACACGTAGATGCCATGTGTTGACCACCTGTCCCATGCACGGCTGCAAGTAGATGCCATGTGTTGACCACCTGTCCCCTGCACGGCTGCACGTAGATGCCATGTGTTGACCACCTGTTCCATGCACGGCTGCACGTAGATGCCATGTGTTGACCACCTGTTCCATGCATGACTGCACGTAGATGCCAGGCGGTGACCACCGGTTCCATGCACGGCTGCACGTAGATGCCATGTGTTGACCACCTGTCCCATGCACGGCTGCACGTAGATGCCATGTGTTGACCTCCTGTTCCATGCACGGCTGCACGTAGATGCCATGTGTTGACCACCTGTCCCATGCACGGCTGCACGTAGATGCCATGTGTTGACCACCTGTCCCATGCAGGGCTGCACGTAGATGCCATGTGTTGACCACCTGTTCCATGCACGGCTGCACGTAGATGCCAGGCGGTGACCACCTGTTCCATGCACGGCTGCACGTAGATGCCATGTGTTGACCACCTGTTCCATGCACGGCTGCACGTAGATGCCAGGCGGTGACCACCTGTTCCATGCACGGCTGCACGTAGATGCCATGTGTTGACCACCTGTTCCATACACGGCTGCGCGTAGATGCCAGGTGGCGACCACCTGTTCCATGCATGACTGCACGTAGATGCCATGTGTTGGCCACATGTTCCATGCACGGCTGCACGTAGATGCCATGTGTTGACCACCTGTCCCATGCACGGCTGCACGTAGATGCCATGTGTTGATCACCTGTCCCATGCACGGCTGCACAAAGATGCCATGTGTTGACCACCTTTTCCATGCACGGCTGCACGTAGATGCCATGTGTTGACCACCTGTCCTATGCACGGCTGCACGTAGATGCCATGTGTTGACCACCTGTTCCATGCACGGCTGCACGTAGATGCCAGGCGGTGACCACCTGTTCCATGCACGGTTGCACGTAGATGCCATATGTTGACCACCTGTTCCATGCACGGCTGCACGTAGATGCCAGGCGGTGATCACCTGTTCCATGCACGGCTGCACGTAGATGCCATGTGTTGACCACCTGTTCCATGCACGGCTGCACGTAGATGCCATGTGTTGACCACCTGTTCCATACACGGCTGCACGTGGATGCCATGTGTTGACCACCTGTCCCATTCAAGGCTGCACGTAGATGCCATATGTTGACCACCTGTTCCATGCACGGCTGCACGTAGATGCCATGTGTTGACCACCTGTTCCATGCATGACTGCACGTAGATGCCAGGCGGTGACCACCGGTTCCATGCACGGCTACACGTAGATGCCATGTGTTGACCACCTGTCCCATGCACGGCTGCAAGTAGATGCCATGTGTTGACCTCCTGTTCCATGCACGGCTGCACGTAGATGCCATGTGTTGACCACCTGTCCCATGCCGGCTGCACGTAAATGCCATGTGTTGACCACCTGTCCCATGCACGGCTGCATGTAGAGGCCATGTGTTGGCCACCTGTTCCATGCACGGCTGCACGTAGATGCCATGTGTTGACCACCTGTTCCATGCATGACTGCACGTAGATGCCAGGAGGTGACCACCGGTTCCATGCACGGCTGCACGTAGATGCCATGTGTTGACCACCTGTCCCATGCACGGCTGCACGTAGATGCCATGTGTTGACCTCCTGTTCCATGCCCGGCTGCACGTAGATGCCATGTGTTGACCACCTGTCCCATGCACGGCTGCACGTATATGCCATGTGTTGACCACCTGTCCCATGCGCGGCTGCACGTAGATGCCATGTGTTGACCACCTGTTCCATGCACGGCTGCACGTAGATGCCATGTGTTGACCACCTGTTCCATGCATGAGTGCACGTAGATGCCAGGCGGTGACCACCGGTTCCATGCACGGCTGCACGTAGATGCCATGTGCTGACCACCTGTCCCATGCACGGCTGCACGTAGATGCCATGTGTTGACCTCCTGTTCCATGCACGGCTGCACGTAGATGCCATGTGTTGACCACCTGTCCCTTGCAAGGCTGCACGTAGATGCCATGTGTTGACCACCTGTCCCATGCACGGCTGCACGTAGATGCCATGTGTTGACCACCTGTTCCATGCTCGGCTGCACATAGATGCCAGGCGGTGACCACCTGTTCCATGCACGGCTGCACGTAGATGCCATGTGTTGACCACCTGTCCCATGCACGGCTGCACGTAGATGCCATGTGTTGACCACCTGTTCCATGCACGGCTGCACGTAGATGCCATGTGTTGGCCACCTGTTCCATGCATGACTGCACGTAGATGCCAGGCGGTGACCACCGGTTCCATGCACGGCTGCACGTAGATGCCATGTGTTGAACACCTGTCTCAAGCACGGCTGCACGTAGATGCCATGTGTTGACCTCCTGTTCCATGCACGGCTGCACGTAGATGCCATGTGTTGACCACCTGTCCCATGCACGGCTGCACGTAGATGCCATGTGTTGACCACCTGTCCCATGCACGGCTGCACGTAGATGCCATGTGTTGACCACCTGTTCCATGCACGGCTGCACGTAGATGCCAGGCGGTGACCACCTGTTCCATGCACGGCGGCACGTAGATGCCATGTGTTTACCACCTGTTCCATGCACGGCTGCACGTAGATGCCATGTGTTGACCACCTGTTCCATACACGGCTGCGCGTAGATGCCAGGTGGCGACCACCTGTTCCATGCATGACTGCACGTAGATGCCATGTGTTGGCCACATGTTCCATGCACGGCTGCACGTAGATGCCATGTGTTGACCACCTGTCCCATGCACGGCTGCACGTAGATGCCATGTGCTGATCACCTGTCCCATGCACGGCTGCACGAAGATGCCATGTGTTGACCACCTGTTCCATGCACGGCTGCACGTAGATGCCATGTGTTGACCACCTGTCCTATGCACGGCTGCACGTAGATGCCATGTGTTGACCACCTGTTCCATGCACGGCTGCACGTAGATGCCAGGCGGTGACCACCTGTTCCATGCACGGTTGCACGTAGATGCCATGTGTTGACCACCTGTTCCATGCACGGCTGCACGTAGATGCCAGGCGGTGATCACCTGTTCCATGCACGGCTGCACGTAGATGCCATGTGTTGACCACCTGTTCCATGCACGGCTGCACGTAGATGCCATGTGTTGACCACATGTTCCATACACGGCTGCACGTGGATGCCATGTGTTGACCACCTGTCCCATTCACGGCTGCACGTAGATGCCATGTGTTGACCACCTGTTCCATGCACGGCTGCACGTAGATGCCATGTGTTGACCACCTGTTCCATGCATGACTGCACGTAGATGCCAGGCGGTGACCACCGGTTCCATGCACGGCTACACGTAGATGCCATGTGTTGACCACCTGTCCCATGCACGGCTGCAAGTAGATGCCATGTGTTGACCTCCTGTTCCATGCACGGCTGCACGTAGATGCCATGTGTTGACCACCTGTCCCATGCACGGCTGCACGTAAATGCCATGTGTTGACCACCTGTCCCATGCACGGCTGCATGTAGAGGCCATGTGTTGGCCACCTGTTCCATGCACGGCTGCACGTAGATGCCATGTGTTGACCACCTGTTCCATGCATGACTGCACGTAGATGCCAGGCGGTGACCACCGGTTCCATGCACGGCTGCACGTAGATGCCATGTGTTGACCACCTGTCCCATGCACGGCTGCACGTAGATGCCATGTGTTGACCTCCTGTTCCATGCACGGCTGCACGTAGATGCCATGTGTTGACCAACTGTCCCATGCACGGCTGCACGTAGATGCCATGCGTTGGCCACCTGTTCCATGCACGGCTGCACGTAGATGCCATGTGTTGACCACCTGTCCCATGCACGGCTGCACGTAGATGCCATGTGTTGACCACCTGTTCCATGCATGACTGCACGTATATACCATGTGTTGACATCCTGTCCCATGCACGGCTGCACGTAGATGCCATGTGTTGGCCACCTGTTCAATGCACGGCTGCACGTAGATGCCATGTGTTGACCTCCTGTTCCATGCACGGCTGCACGTAGATGCCATGTGTTGACCACCTGTCCCATGCACGGCTGCACGTAGATGCCATGCGTTGGCCACCTGTTCCATGCACGGCTGCACGTAGATGCCATGTGTTGACCACCTGTCCCATGCACGGCTGCACGTAGATGCCATGTGTTGACCACCTGTTCCATGCATGACTGCACGTATATACCATGTGTTGACATCCTGTCCCATGCACGGCTGCACGTAGATGCCATGTGTTGGCCACCTGTTCCATGCACGGCTGCACGTAGATGCCATGTGTTGACCACCTGTTCCATGCACGGCTGCACGTAGATGCCATGTGTTACCACCTGTCCCATGCACGGCTGCACGTAGATGCCATGCGTTGGCCACCTGTTCCATGCACGGCTGCACGTAGATGCCATGTGTTGACCACCTGTCCCATGCACGGCTGCACGTAGATGCCATGTGTTGACCACCTGTTCCATGCATGACTGCACGTATATACCATGTGTTGACATCCTGTCCCATGCACGGCTGCACGTAGATGCCATGTGTTGGCCACCTGTTCCATGCACGGCTGCACGTAGATGCCATGTGTTGACCACCTGTTCCATGCACGGCTGCACGTAGATGCCATGTGTTGACCACCTGTCCCATGCACGGCTGCACGTAGATGCCATGTGTTGACCACCTGTTCCATGCACGGCTGCACGTAGATGCCAGGCGGTGACCACCTGTTTCATGCACGGCTGCACGTAGATGCCATGAGTTGACCACCTGTTCCATACACGGCCGCGCGTAGATGCCAGGTGGCGACCACCTGTTCCATGCATGACTGCACGTAGATGCCATGTGTTGGCCACCTGTTCCTTGCACGGCTGCACGTAGATGCCATGTGTTGACCACCTGTCCCATGCACGGCTGCACGTAGATGCCATGTGTTGACCACCTGTCCCATGCACGGCTGCACGTAGATGCCATGTGTTGACCACCTGTTCCATGCACGGCTGCACGTAGATACCATGTGTTGACCACCTGTTCCATGCATGACTGCACGTAGATGCCAGGCGGTGACCACCGGTTCCATGCACGGCTGCACGTAGATGCCATGTGTTGACCACCTGTCCCAAGCACGGCTGCACGTATATACCATGTGTTGACATCCTGTCCCATGCACGGCTGCACGTAGATGCCATGTGTTGACCACCTGTCCCATGTACGGCTGCACGTAGATGCCAGGCGGTGACCACCATTTCCATGCACGGCTGCACGTAGATGCCATGTGTTGACCACCTGTTCCATGCACGGCTGCACGTAGATGCCAGGCGGTGAACACCTGTTCCATGCACGGCTGCACGTAGATGCCATGTGTTGACCACCTGTTCCATGCACGGCTGCACGTAGATGCCATGTGTTGACCACCTGTCCCATGCACGGCTGCACGTAGATGCCATGTGTTGACCTCCTGTTCCATGCACGGCTGCACGTAGATGCCATGTGTTGACCACATGTCCCATGCACGGCTGCACGTAGATGCCATGTGTTGACCACCTGTCCCATGCACGGCTGCACGTAGATGCCATGTGTTGACCACCTGTTCCATGCACGGCGGCACGTAGATGCCAGGCGGTGACCACCTGTTCCATGCACGGCTGCACGTAGATGCCATGTGTTGACCACCTGTTCCATGCACGGCTGCACGTAGATGCCAGGCGGTGACCACCTGTTCCATGCACGGCTGCACGTAGATGCCATGTGTTGACCACCAGTTCCATGCACGGCTGCACGTAGATGCCATGTGTTGACCACCTGTTCCATACACGGCTGCGCGTAGATGCCAGGTGGCGACCACCTGTTCCATGCATGTCTGCACGTAGATGCCATGTGTTGGCCACCTGTTCCATGCACGGCTGCACGTAGATGCCATGTGTTGACCACCTGTCCCATGCACGGCTGCACGTAGATGCCATGTGTTGACCACCTGTCCCCTGCACGGCTGCACGTAGATGCCATGTGTTGACCACCTGTTCCATGCACGGCTGCACGTAGATGCCATGTGTTGACCACCTGTTCCATGCATGACTGCACGTAGATGCCAGGCGGTGACCACCGGTTCCATGCACGGCTGCACGTAGATGCCATGTGTTGACCACCTGTCCCATGCACGGCTGCACGTAGATGCCATGTGTTGACCTCCTGTTCCATGCACGGCTGCACGTAGATGCCATGTGTTGACCACCTGTCCCATGCACGGCTGCACGTAGATGCCATGTGTTGACCACCTGTTCCATGCACGGCGGCACGTAGATGCCAGGCGGTGACCACCTGTTCCATGCACGGCTGCACGTAGATGCCATGTGTTGACCACCTGTTCCATGCACGGCTGCACGTAGATGCCATGTGTTGACCACCTGTCCCATGCACGGCTGCACGTAGATGCCATGTGTTGACCTCCTGTTCCATGCACGGCTGCACGTAGATGCCATGTGTTGACCACATGTCCCATGCACGGCTGCACGTAGATGCCATGTGTTGACCACCTGTCCCATGCACGGCTGCACGTATATGCCATGTGTTGACCACCTGTTCCATGCACGGCGGCACGTAGATGCCAGGCGGTGACCACCTGTTCCATGCACGGCTGCACGTAGATGCCATGTGTTGACCTCCTGTTCCATGCACGGCTGCACGTAGATGCCATGTGTTGACCACCTGTCCCATGCACGGCTGCACGTAGATGCCATGTGTTGACCACCTGTCCCATGCACGGCTGCACGTAGATGCCATGTGTTGACCACCTGTTCCATGCACGGCTGCACGTAGATTCCAGGCGGTGACCACCTGTTCCATGCACGGCTGCACGTAGATGCCAGGCGGTGACCACCTGTTCCATGCACGGCTGCACGTAGATGCCATGTGTTGACCACCTGTTTCATGCACGGCTGCACGTAGATGCCATGTGTTGACCACCTGTTCCATACACGGCTGCGCGTAGATGCCAGGTGGTGACCACCTGTTCCATGCATGACTGCACGGAGATGCCATGTGTTGGCCACCTGTTCCATGCACGGCTGCACGTAGATGCCATGTGTTACCACCTGTCCCATGCACGGCTGCACGTAGATGCCATGCGTTGGCCACCTGTTCCATGCACGGCTGCACGTAGATGCCATGTGTTGACCACCTGTCCCATGCACGGCTGCACGTAGATGCCATGTGTTGACCACCTGTTCCATGCATGACTGCACGTATATACCATGTGTTGACATCCTGTCCCATACACGGCTGCACGTAGATGCCATGTGTTGGCCACCTGTTCCATGCACGGCTGCACGTAGATGCCATGTGTTGACCACCTGTTCCATGCACGGCTGCACGTAGATGCCATGTGTTGACCACCTGTCCCATGCACGGCTGCACGTAGATGCCATGTGTTGACCAACTGTCCCATGCACGGCTGCACGTAGATGCCATGTGTTGACCACCTGTTCCATGCATGACTGCACGTAGATGCCATGTGTTGACAACCTGTCCCATGCACGGCTACACGTAGATTCCATGTGTTGACCACCTGTTCCATGCACGGCTGCACGTAGATGCCATGTGTTGACCCCCTATCCCATGCACGGGTGCACGTAGATGCCATGTGTTGACCACCTGTTCCATGCATGACTGCACGTAGATGCCATGTGTTGACAACCTGTCCCATGCACGGCTGCACGTAGATGCCATGTGTTGACCACCTGTTCCATGCACGGCCGCACGTAGATGCCAGGCGGTGACCACCTGTTCCATGCACGGCTGCACGTAGATGCCATGTGTTGACCACCTGTTCCATGCACGGCTGCACGTAGATGCCAGGCGGTGACCACCTGTTCCATGCACGGCTGCACGTAGATGCCATGTGTTGACCACCTGTTCCATGCATGACTGCACGTAGATGCCATGTGTTGAACACCTGTTCCACGCACGGCTGCACGAAAATGCCAGGCGGTGACCATGTGTTCCATGCACGGCTGCACGTAGATACCGTAAGTTGACTATATGAATAAATAAAGGAGAAAAAAATAAAAGTATCCTCCATCAATGGCCAAGTTTTTAATTTGTGCATATTAACTTCGGCAGAATTGCCAAAACGACTGTTCAATTGTTTCTGACCGATGTGCTCGTTTATTGAGTTTACCAGCAATGTCATTATTGTCGGTACAATGTTTTTTTTGAAAAGCTCTGGTGTGTTATCACATGTCCCTCCTATTGATCCATTTATTTTTTTCACTTTTCGGTGAGCAACGTTCATAGTGATCTTACTTTAATGGCTGACATTAAATACGTCGCTTTCTTCATATTTGCCTGCGATCAATCTGACATTAGGAGCCAATACCAGAATCGTAATAATCTTGCATGAACTGTTTTTTTTTAATTTTGAATATTTCACTCATGAGAGTACGTTCTAACTTGTAATTAAGAACTGAAATTACAGTTGCCGCACCTAAAATATGTTCATTACAAGTAAACTAATATGATAAACTGACCCTAAGTTAGGCATACGCAGAAGTGACTCACAAATAGTCTATGATTACTCGTAGCTTGAAGTAGCAGGTTATCCTGCTGCTAAAACTCAGGTTGTGAGGTTATGACATTTGAGACGGCCCTTGCCAACGGGTTAAACTTACTCGATAACTTGCGAAGAGTTACGATGAGAAATGTTTTGGGAATGAGGTGCAGCCAAATTTGCTTACTTAGTTTGCCCTCTTGTTTCGTTTTCGAGAGGATAGACCACACTGGCGTCCGTTCCCTCCCGGAACTCCACTCGCATGTGCCTCCAAATTACGGTGGCTGCTCAAGACGAAGTTTGTCCTGAGGCCAAGACCTTCCGAATGTCCGAAAGCCGAATTGGATGAGATGCATTCAACCGAAAGTTAGCTGTAATCTGATCTGCAGGATCACTGTTTCAGTTCACTGACTTCATAGGAAGGTCTAGTGTTCGTGTTAGTTGCCAAGCTTTGCTCTGAGTGACGTCTTCGATACGCTGCCGTGACTTCCACACAAGCCCTTATTTGGTCTTGAAACATATCCCGGTGGATTCTAAACACGTGTGTGACTATTTATTACAACCGTTACGATATATTTTCGATTGAAGTATCCAACGGCAGTGTATAAAATCGTCCCTCCTAAGAGATCATGAAGGTTTTTTTAGTCATCAAGAAAATCTGAGCTTTACAACTCTCCGAGTATATTTTAAAATCATCCGAGAAATTGTAGGATGCTCGAAAGCAAATTTGCTAGATGGTTGGACTCTCACTTCTAGGCCTTTTATACATTGAATTATTTACAGTTTGGCACTCAGAGTTAAAGACAGTAATATAAAACGATACATTGTTATTTTCGTAGAATGACATACTGTATATAACGAAATTAGCAGTACTTGCAAAGTCAAGATTACGTTTTCGTTTTGCTGTATTTCTGATTTCAGTTCTCGCGACAGCCTCTGCTAAATAGTGGTTTCTTTTATATCTGCGGATGACCACATTCGCACAATATCCAACAAAACCTTCATTTCCATTTGACAGAGTACCTTGTCTTATCTTTATGAAATGCGTTCGCTCATAAAGTAACATTCAGCATAATTACCACTGCTTCTTGTCCCTCAATCTATGCATGCAGTTCAGACTACCAAAATTGTTTGTCTCGTCACTATGTCAATTGTTGCACTTCGATTTGAAGGAAATATTAGAGAGAATTGCAGAATTATTGCTAGATTCACTCTGCCAATTTGGTATCGTAAATTCAATTCGGATACCATGAACTCTGCTTCTCTTATGAAGAAACTTAAGCTCCCGTCGGAAAATTTCTCACATTCATATAGCTTTGATGAAATTTACTAAAAATACGTACTTCTCTACAAATCATAAATCTATATTGGGAAGAGAAACTCTCTACTCTAAAATGCATTTAAATTATTTTACACATCTACGAATCTAGCATCGCTCATTGCATTTCACCGGAATTACGAGGCCCAATTATCCCAGAAAAAGTCCTAGCTTGCGAAAAGTCTTCAATCAAAGTAATTAAAGCTGAACTTCTGCTGCATTTAGCAGTAGTGGCCCTATCTTTACGCCCTAACTTGTTTCGTGGATGGAACATGACGAGAACTTTTGCGAAATTTAGCTACTGCGAGTACAAACTGCTGGTAATGAGCTCCAGAATCTGCGCCTATGCCTCTAAGGTTCGCTGAATGTTATGGTTCGGAAACAGTGCTACGCAGCAGCGGACAGGCGACTTTAAAATGATTCTCATATGTTAAAAGTTGACGAAAAAAACAGACAAATGATTGATTAACTTATAAAACAATTTAGTGGATTTTCATGGCAATTTACAGAATAATGCAACAATTTACTTCATATTTGTTTAATAAAAAATTGAATTTATTATACATCTGTTTTTATTATACACTTTCAGTTTAATGGTATTGCGAGGTACAAAGCAAGTTTTTGGTCCTATTTTTGTTCTGGGTATAATTCTTTAATAAAGGATAATTGTTCAATAATCGGTACACCAAAAGGTTTTTCTTAAAGGTTGAAGAGAACAATTACTCGAAAATGGGAAAATTTGTTTTCAGTCTAGAGTCGGCCCAATTCAGCGAACAAAATATTTATCCCACACCAAATCCTTGAATCCTTAGCCGGGTTTTTGTGCTTACAAAACACTCATGTGTGATTTCAGCAGGTCACATCTTTTCAAGTGTTGACGATTCAGAATGTCTCTGTGCAATACTTGAGGAATGAAATGATGTTACAAAAATAAATAAAAAATACGTACCTTTCGTTTCATCAATTATATACTCTTAATGAAATATTACAAAAAAAATTGTGAACAAAAATGATACTTCGGATGAGAAGACCCTGGAAATCACCTTGTTAAACATAAAGTAAATTTGTTATAAAATATTCTTTGTCTTTAGTTCGAATTAGGTTGATATTACACAGTGACCTGAAATGTAGGATGGTTTGTAATCCCATATTCACAATCAAGTAATTATTCACAGGCAGTAGAGTTTCACATTGACAACTCCGTAAGTGATTCAGTTCGCCATGTTGTGTAATAAATTCATCTTGTGCGTAATTTTTCAATCAAAAATTATCGTATAAAAGTTGACGAAAAAGAACGAGACAAATGATTGATTAACTTATAAAACAATTTTACGGATTTTCATGGTCAAATTACAGAATAATGCAACAATTTACTTCATGTTTGTTTAATATTATTTCATATTTGTTCATCGTATACATTGTTATGGAAAATCCCAGTTTTCAAAGAACAATACAGTACTTAGATACGAGCAATTATTGAACTCAACGTGTCACTTGAAACGAGGTGAGCAGATGGGCTCCCTGACTCACATACCACACAATATTTTCAAGAAAATAAAACGTAATTCATAGAGAGCTCATCGTCAACAATCGAGTGATACATTTGAAAATCATTTTACCGAGAATTTTGAATTGAAAAAATCGGGATAACTTTGTTTTCAAAATCGTCTCTTCCCAATCACAATATAAAGGAACTTTTCCGTAACCGCTTCAACGGTAAGCACGTCACAGTTTAGGGTAAATGCATTTGCTCCAGGGATTTTTATGTTAAAAAGCGCAATGACTTTGCGGAAATATCGCGTCGATGAGACTGTGCTTCGTTGTCTAATGCAAGCTATTGATTTCACTGTGATTTTTTCTGGAGAAAAACCATCAATTACACGCAATTAGAGTTATATGCATATTTTTGGCAAAAAGGAGCTTATTTACTGACTTTTTGGTAAGACTCCTAATTGGAAATTGAAATATCCATGCTTCATTTTTAAAATTATTGTACAATTTCTGGGTTGGATTAAATTATTTTTCGGAAATTTCACTGTTCCCTTTACCAATTTTACTGGTGCCGAACTGTGTTATTATCATCTACGTATCGTGAAGGGAATAGTCTATAGACAAGGATATGATAAAGAGTACTTGCTCTCAGTAAGTACTCTAACCCACCCACACCTTCCCGTGGTGGTACCGTTAGTATACCCACTTGGAGTTGCTTACTCGTTACATATAGTTTATGTAAAATTGATAACAAAGTGCTCATAAGATTATTTATAAAAGTGTTGTCAGTGGGTAGAACCAACGTGGGGGGCGGCCACTAACATCTGGGTCTTTTCTTGTTAGCTTTGGGCATTTATCTTCATTCTGTATCTTGTAAGGAAAAAACAAACTAAAATTAATAAAGTATCATAAATAAAACACTCGACCCTGGTCCTGGGGGCCTAGTGCCCCGAGGACCAGTCAGAATGGCGAGGGGCGGCAAAGGATCGCGACCCAGCCAGAGAAGCTCTGCGGGGGTTTGGAAGACGCCTGCAAGAGAACAAAAGAAGTCATCCGCCAAGCCCATTGAGGTAAAATCGATCAGGACGCCAGTTGCAGAACATGCAAATAGACCACAGAACAGCACATCCCCTTGCTCGACCTCTTCAGCAGGCGCACGTCGTCAGACTGGGGAACGGGAGCACGATGGAGGCATGTCTGCTCGGATCACCGACATCGAGAACAACATCGGCGAGGTAGTGAAGTATTTGGATGGGGTACAGCCGGAGCGTAATGTTGCTCGGGTGAATACAACGAGCCATGCCTCTGGTGCACCCAACCTAATCTCCAATGAAGAAAGAATCGAGAAGCTTGAGAAAACCATTAAAGAAATAAAAGAAGTTCTATCGTCCCCATCTTCCTCTGGAGGACTGAAGAGCTCAATCAACCCTCCAAGACAGAAAGATAAAAACAAGTTCATCCCTTTGGATATTACAAAACAGCCGCCACCACCACCAGTATTCAAGCGCTTTTACACCATGAAGTTTGCACCAGAAACAAAGCGTGCAATCGACCCTTACTCAATTAAAAAGTTAATTTTGGCTCTGACAAAATTGCCACCGAAGTCCATCACCACCAGCGGCAAAGACAGCTTCACCCTTGAAGTAAGAAACGAGAGCCAAGGCCAGACACTCATGACTATCGCAAACATAAATTCAACACCGTGCAAGGTCTTCCCCCACCCAAAGCTCAACAAATCAAAAGGACTTATCTACATTAAAGAATATAACATGGAAAACTTTACTGAATTTGCAGCCGGACTGAAAGAAAATTACAACATTAGCGATGTAATAGATGCAACTTTCATTAAAACGAAATACGAACAGACCAGCGCCCAAATCATTGAATTCAACTCTGAAACTCCTCCCGACTACATCTATGTACCAGGTGAGCGGTCCGATACAAGGGTATATCCGTACATTGAGAAACCCATGCAGTGTGCGAACTGCCAAATGTATGGGCACACCAAGAAACGGTGCACCCGAGCACTCACTTGCGGAAAGTGCGGAGTGGCGGGACACAGCAGCGACCAGTGCCTTGCAGCGGAAGCTGTGTGCTTCCACTGCCGAGGTCCCCACTGCGTCAAGGACAAAGCATGCCCGAAACAAATTGAAGAAGAGCAGATACTTGCCATCCAGAACAGCCACAAGGTTGGAAAACGCCGCGCCAGACAAATGCTCAACGGCCCAGCGAACGTGCCTGAAAAATCTTCACCTCTACATCCCACACATTTCAAATGCACATTGGATCCAAAAGAAAAACGTAAAATGTCTCCGTGGGTTTTCGAGAAATGTCTCCAGGTCGAGTTGGGTGATAAGCTAAAGCGAATTACCTCCCAAGATGAAAGCTCATTTATTATCGAGGTAACCGGCAAACAACAAAGCATCCAAATCTGTAACATTACATCCCTAAACAATATCCCAGTCTCCATATCTGAACACCCATACTTCAACTTGGTCAAAGGACTCGTGTATCTCTACGAGTACCATCTCTCTTACTTCGACTGCTTCCGAGAGGGGCTGGAAGCGGATCACGGACTGTACGACGCGGTGAAGGCAACCTGGATCCGACCAAAGAACCCCCTCTCTCAAGCTCTTCCACTCACTTTTAGACAGAAACTCCCTGACTACATCACCATCCCTGGTGAACAATCTCAAACAAAAGTACTCCCATACGTGCCACGTCCCATGTACTGCAAAAAGTGCCTCGAATACAACCACACGCAGAAACGAAGCCCTAGCAACATAGTGACCTGTGCTAGGTGCAACAATGCAAACCACGATAGTGGAGATTGCACCAACACCAAAATAGAATGCCACAACTGCGACCAAGATCACTACTCAGGATCCTACAAATGTACCGAATTTAAATATAATCAGGAAATTCTCACCATTCAACACAAATACAAACTAACTAGAGCCCAAGCAAAAGTTAAACTTGACTCAGAACAACCAAACTATCGCCACAGCTATGCTGCTGCCGTAGCGTCAAACAGCTCAGAAGCACCCAACCGACAGCCTCCTGTACCTCAGGAACCCGAAGCAGTAGCACCTCCCACAGCTACTTCATCCGGACGTTCTGAGCCTCAGAGTCCTAAAATCTCCGTACGGAGGAAGAGAAAAAATTCCGAAGATCAAGAAAAACCAACCGAAAATAAACAAGTAACTGAAGCAGTCTGTGTCGACCCATCCACTGGAGAAACGTATACAACCCCTATCCAAATCATACCAAACTACGACTCTGCAATGAGTGATAGCGAAATCACAAGCGAGAACAATCCGACCGTAAGAGGTGAAACAAGAAAAATTTACCTACAGTACCAAATGGAAACCCAACTAAGCCAAAATGAATAGTGGAGCCAGCGCACTGCAATGGAACTGCCAGGGTGTTCGGGCGAAAAAAGACGAATTATTACAACTAATCAGCCTTCATAAACCGTTTGTAAATGCTCTCCAAGAAACCAAACTGTGGCACAACTGTAACTTCTCAATACCTCAGTCCGTTCTGCTCGCCAAGCATGGACACTTCAATGTCACACCCCATGGAGGAGTGGGCCTTCTAATCCACGAATCCATTCCCTTTCAGGAAGTCCTCTTGACCTCAACCATGCAAGTCATCGCAGCTACCGTCCAACTCACCCAGCGAATAACTTTTGTCTCATTATACAGCTCAAGAAACCACACCTTATCTTTAGAATTGTTGAACGAGTTATTGGCCCAACTGCCTCCTCCAATCATTTTGATGGGCGACTTCAATAGCCACAACACAATCTGGGGATGCCAAACTACTGATGCCCGGGGCCGTCTGATAGAAGACTTCATCAGCCAACATAACCTGACTTTGCTCAACACGGGAACCCCGACTCGAATATCGTACAACTCTGAATCTGCAATAGACCTGACCTTAACCTCCCCTCGCCTTGGTGCTCACCTATCATGGAACGCATCCGAATCCCCAGAAGACAGCGATCACTGTCCTATTGTACTGAAACTAATGAACTCACCACGCAACGAGCTGAGACGCACCGTATGGAATATCAAGAAGGCGGACTGGACGTCTTACGAAGCCCACCCCATGTGAGAGGAGCTCCAGATACCCAATGAAGCTACATGTGTCGAAGCACTTGAAGCATTCTCCAGTACATTGACAGCCGTAGCAAGGGAATGCATCCCCACAACCGAACTAACAACCTTTTTTCCGAAACCCTACTGGAGTGCAAGACTTACAGAAACGCGCAATAACAGAGAACGCCTCTACCAAAGATACTGGCAAACAAAATCCGTGCAGAATGCCCTGTGTTGGAAGAGAGCTAGAGCCATCCATAGAAACCTACTGCGAGAAGAAAAACGTAAAGCCTGGATTTCACTCGCCAATACCTTCACAAAGAACACAGCAATCAGCTCTATATACGTAAATATCCGAAAAATCAAAGGAAAATCGCAGCGGCATGTATCAATATTAAGGGAAAACAATGTGACATACTCGACAGTACCAGATATAGCAAATAAACTAGCAGAAACTTTTAGCCATATCAGCAGCACGGCCAACTACCCTCAAGATTTTATACAAGAAAAACTACGAGCAGAAGCTAAGGAAATTGATTTCTCGTCTCACAATAGCGAAATTTACAACAAAGCATTCTCCTCTTCTCCTCTGCCGAACTCGACTCTTTTTTAAACACCACAAAGAAAACATCACCCGGAGCTGACGGAATCTCATACGAGATGCTAAAACACCTCCCAAAACAGGGCAAAGCAAGTCTCTTGTCCCTCTACAACAAGCTGTGGCTCCATGGTTACCTCCCACCCACTTGGAGAGAAGCAGTAATCATCCCGTTTCAAAAACCTGGAAAGTCTCCATACTCACCATTGAACTACAGGCCAATTGCGTTAACAAGCTGCCTCTGCAAGACTCTAGAACGACTCATCAACAATAGACTCCTTGACCATTGGGACATGCACGGTTACCTGACCAATATTCAATGCGGTGGCCGCCCTAACCGATCCACAATTGACCATCTAATCCGTCTGGAAACCACTATCCGAAACTCCTTCATCCACAACGAGCACTTCATACGCATACTTTTTGATCTTAAAAAGGCCTACGACACCACCTGGAAATACGGAATCATGCGAGACCTTTATAATCTAAGCCTCCGCGGACGACTCCCTTACTTCATAAAACAGTTTTTGCATCATCGTACCCTCAGAGTACGGATAAACAATCACCTATCCGACCCATTTCCACAAGAAGAAGATGTCCCTCAAGGCTCCGTCCTATCAGTAACCCTCTTCATCATTAAAATTAACAATATTGCCTCCTTGATCCCAAAAGATCCACGGTATCACGCATCGTTATACGTTGACGACTTCCAGCTCGGGTACCACCACAGCGACCCCAAAATTGTTCAGGCCAAACTCCAAGAGTGCATCGACAGGGTAGGGCTCTGGACTCGAGCCAACGGCTTCTCCTTTTCAATGGACAAATCCAAAGCTGTACATTTCACCTCTCTACCGAGTATGCATCTGTCACCGCCACTCAAAATTGGAAATCAAAACATAGAGTATACTGATGAAATAAAATTCCTTGGGCTAACATGGGATCGTAAACTTACCTGGAAGACCCATATCACCAACATAAAAGTAAGCTGCCAGAAAAACGTGAATATGCTTAAATCTATCGCCTCACACGAATGGGGTGGAGACCAAGCAACTTTACTCCACCTATACCGACTATTCATCCGGCCAAAATTAGACTACGGTTGCATAGTCTACTCTTCTGCCTCGTTATCAACACTCAAGCAGCTTGACCCCATCGTGAATGACTGCTTACGACTAGCCACAGGCGCATTTAAATCAACACCGATCCCTAGCTTACAAGTCATATCCGGTGAGATGCCCCTTGAGCTGCGAAGACAGCACCTCTCGCTAAAGTACCTCTACAAAATAGTTAGCCACCTGTCAAACCCAGCGCGCAATTGTTCCATACGGCCCATCGACAGAAGACTGTTTAATAATAAACAATCCTCACCGCCTTTCGCCGTTCGCACTGTCGAACTCATGGAATCTCTAGGTCTCCACGAGCCTCACATAAAGCCTGCCTTCTCTTATCGGCGACTGAATATCACCACACCCACATGGAAAACCGCCCCCGCCGAAATAAATATAGAACTGACTCTCTACGAGAAGGAATGTACCCACCCAGTCCTGTACATCCAGGAATACCAGCGACTGCGGCGCGAGGAATACCAAGAGCATGTCCCGATTTTTACCGACGGTTCAAAACATGATGACAGAGTCGGCGCCGCAGCACTGTGTGGCGGTACGAGGGAGATGATGTCCCTCCCTGGAATTACATCAATTTTCACTGCAGAACTCTACGGTATTGAAATGGCTCTAAAACTTATTCGCGACCGCAACCAAGAGAGATTTGTAATCTTCTATGACTCCTTGAGCGCCCTCACAGCACTGCAAAATAAGCGTACCCCCCATCCCCTTGCGCGGCATCTCATACATTAAATCGACAAACTAGCCCAAGACCACAAAACAGTTAAACTCTGCTGGATTCCGAGCCATGTCGGCATCGAAGGCAACGAGGCAGTTGACAAACTAGCTAAAACGGCAGCACTCCGACCCGCACAAAATGTCATGACTTTCTACGGAGACTGGTTCCCAATCATAAGTAGCAAAATACGTACCCTATGGAAGGAAAACTGGCATCGGGGAAGAAATTTCCTATTCAACATACAACCCGATCCGAACTCCGACAAACGAGAAAATCTAACGAGAAGAAGCGAAGTGGTACTGAACCGCTTGCGATGTGGCCACACACAACTCACACACGGATTCTTAATGAATAGCACAGTCCAAGAACCTCCGCCCGGCTGCCCTCTTTGTTTGGGGGCTCGCCTCACCGTACATCACATCGTCATGGACTGCCCAGCCTTAACCAACGCAAGACGCCGTCACATAAGTCTATTTGCCGCTGACCACCACCCGCCTCTCACAACCAGAGACCTGCTGGGTCATGACGCCCCTACCGCCGAAATTATGGAATACCTTCGCAAAATCAATGCGTACGACCTCATATGAATTATACGTGCCCCTGCCAAATTACTGCAATCTATCTATTGTCATCGGATGCCAAGCATACGGAACTGCACACTTGTGGACCTCTCAGAGTCCAACTGTCATACTACTTACCTTATTTCCGATGTGCGCTGAAACGAGAGTTCAACACCACACAAACTGACAATACTAACATTAATCCAGTTGCCTGTAGCAAGTCCCATCGCTCATAATGTGATCGCCTAGCCGATGTGTGATTACCTAGCTGAAGCTAGGGGGGTCCATAGTTGCAAGTTGCTGGCGACCCTGGTGGAAACGTAACCCTAAACTTATTATTATATCATAGAGAGCTCATCGTCAACAAGCGAGTGATACATTTGAAAATCATTTTACCGAGAATAATTTTTGAATTGAAAAAATCGGGATAACTTTGTTTTCAAAATCGTCTCTTCCCAATCACAATATAAAGGAACTTTTCCGTAACCGCTTCAACGGTAAGCGCGTCACAGTTTAGGGTAAATGCATTTGCTCCAGGGATTTTTATGTTAAAAAGCGCAATGACGTTGCGGAAATATCGCGTCGATGAGACTGTGCTTCGTTGACTAATGCAAGCTATTGATTTCACTGTGATTTTTTCTGGAGAAAAACAATCAATTATACGCAATTAGAGTTATATGCATATTTTTGGTAAAAAGGAGCTTATTTACTGACTTTTCGGTAAAACTCCTAATTGGAAATTGAAATATCCATGCTTCATTTTTAAAATTATTGTACAATTTCTGGGTTGGATTAAATTATTTTTCTCCCATAACTCTTCCGAGAAACACAAAAGAAATAAAGCTAGAATCCGAAGGTAAAAATTATGGTCCGAATAGGCAATACTATATTGGCAAGACGTCGTAACAAACACACAATAAATAAGCTCGTGGCGAAGAAAAGCTTAACTAGACGTAGACAATGCGCATGAACCACGGAATTAAGCTCACATATTGATAGAAAAGAAGGCTGACGCACTTCAGAAGAGCCAGGCAGTGCACTACACCTCACAGTGATTACATGCTGACCTTGTTAACTCTACTTCAAAATCCCGAGCATCGGAAAACTGGAAAGTGAAACACGTTTTGTATCCTCCGAGTCACAGACAAAATTCAAGTTAAATCACCGCAATCAACTCGTTGAAGAACATTTCAACACTTCATTTCTGTTATTAACGTTTTCGTACACGTGTAAAGGTTTCAGCTCATTCATTTTCATCGTAAACTTCGTAAATGCAAGCAATGCATCGAACTTTGCCCTTTATTCCCACTAAAGCCGCTTAATGCCGTCATAAACAAGCTCGCAAACCCAAGCTGGACCGAGTAATGGCTGTTCGTGCAATTATCATCATGCGCTAACAATAAACGATGGTAAATTAAGGATCGAAAATTTTTAAGAAGTGATTTTATAACACTGATAACCGTGGTGATAAAAAATATTTTGCTTCGAGAATGTGTTTCACAACAAAAATTATGCTGTCACAGTTTAAATTTTCTAATTTTTTAACCTTGAAACCTAGAAATTGAGATTTGCTACTGTATTTTAAATGAGTTCGAAGATTTTAACAAATATTATCAGACCTATCTAACTTTTGCGCTGAAAATGTGTTGTGACTTATTTCTACGACTGCGATAGATATCTTAACTTAAAATAATTTTTTCTGCAATTTACAGACTCAGTGTCAATGCTGTGCACAAAATACCGAATTCATCACAAAAGCACGTAACGAAGAATTCAATTTTCATACTGATGTTCCCAGATGACAACTGAAATTGTTAGATGAAATTATCAATTGTCAAATATTAAATTCAATTTTCAATTGTCAATTTTGCAGTAATCGGTCAAGAACTATTTGAATTTACAACTGTTATTTGAAAGGTTGCTAAGCTTTGTCAAAGAAAACTTGCCATTCGATCCCCTCAGGGGGATACAGGTATTGTATCTATGGAAATTAGCGCTCCCAGGGGGACTACGTGAGGGCCTGAGCTAAAGGTTAGGTAGGCTTCCTTTTTGTATTGTTACGAACCATCTTTTTTCGGTTCACTGCTGTCCTGTTTTTCAGCACCTTCTACTTTCTTCTTCAACTTTTTCTTGTTTCATGAACTTCTTTCTTAGCTTCCTGTTTTTGTGCACCTTGTGCATAGATTCCGCGTTCCCTCAACTCCATACTAAATGGTGCCTTCCTCCTTCCTCTCTTAGAACATCTTTTTCGTGCAATTAAGGGAGGCTAAAACTTTCTTATATAATAAAAATAATAACTTGCAATTCGATGGACCATCAAATTTGCAGCCTAGTACTTCAGCGGCAAATACAAAAAATACTACTGGCCAAACTACGTTACTAAGGAGTTCTTGAATCTCTCATGCAAGTTTGAGAACTTTTTAAGAAGCTTCTGTACTCATATTAGTATAAATTTGGATCACATTGAACTGGAAATTAAATAACACGTATAGTCTCGAAAAATCTGCTGTTGTTCGTTCAAAAAAAGTTTTTTTTATTTTCTCACATCTCCTGACTTGGTGTGCCTTACTGTACATCTCAAGTAACAACGTACAAGTGGGAAAGTCTTGCAGTATCTTTGATTTGCCTTAGTTAGCTACATTTGAAACAATGTTGTGGATTGAGCTAAGTTGTCTGTTTTTGATTTGGGATCTTTTGAAATCTGAAGTTTTAAACAACATTTATTGGGGTTACTGACTTTTTGATCTTAACTGACGATTTCTTCGATATGCAGTACATTTATACTTTTCGTTGAAGAATTTTGACGTTCAGTACTAATTCTTCAACTGAGGCGAATCATCTTAGAGCACACGATGTGAATTCCGAAGATAAATATAGTTGTTTTACTACACAAAAATTAGTGACATCTTCCAATGAAAACCCATTTATTTCAGTGTTTTAAAATCACAGAACCAACTTTTCAACGACATATATTCCTGTACATCATAAGTTCTTCAATTCATTTATTATATTAGTTTCATCTTCATCAAACAGTTATAGAGCTATTATTATTTACATTTACCTAAATTGGGCTCTTCAATTCTAAACAGAAAATAACTCGATTCCATGAAAAAAAAAACATTAACTAAAACCTTAACATTTGATATAAATAATTTTTTATAAATTTTTATTTGTTTCTTGAGAATATCTCGAACAGTCGCTCAGGTGCCCCTAGTAGAAATAAAAAACTATGTGGTTGGCACTAGCGAATGTAATTACATCAAACATTTGTGTTTGCGGAATGAATAGGAATAGGTAACCAATCGGCTAGATCAAGGCAAACTATCCGTCTACTTATGTTTTATTATGGGAACGAATATGCTTCTGACATTGGTTTTCAGAGATTCTTTATTAAACTCTTGACATTGGCTCACTCACGCCTGACGCCGTTTGGGTTGGTAACATCGCCTTGAAATCGATATTTGAAGTTCATACTCAGTACTGGTGGAGAATTGACCGTGATGCAATCCAAAATATTCACCAGGGTTGATAAAAGAGGGACATTTGTGAGTTGAGGTCCGTGCCTGTTATTTGAAACACCTCTATGTCACATCAATATCCATCTTTACTTTAGTCATGCAGGCTAGCTAACCTTCAAGCTCATGCCATCACAATTGACGTGAGATATTTTTTTGTTAAACAACGGGAATAATTCAACAGTTTATCTACCCATTGGTGAAATTATTTTACACGACAAATGTCTACACATCATTTTTGTGGTTTATGCAAAATTACAAAAAATTCACAGTTTTCTTGAATTTCATCTGGAGACATGGTCAGCCTTCAGAAAACTTTGTTATGTCCCAAGTACGAACCGTTAAGTTTTTCACCACAAAAAAGAGTAAAGACGGTTGGACGTGAGAGCCTACACCGGGCTCTGCTATCAGAAGATCACAAAGCTCAGCATAATACAACACGCCAGATGTCGATGCTTGCACAGCAGCGGCTCGACGGTTACAAAAAAGAGGCGACGCCTACGCTCTCAGCGGCAGCGTGGCAACGACGTGGCAACAGCGTGGCAGCGGTATGGCAACGAAATGGCAACGGGCAGCGCGATCTCAACGACAGCGCGGTCTCAAGCTTTCAGCAGGAGCAGGGTATTGGCAGTGGCGACAGCAACAGGGAACAGCGACGACGACAATGATCAGCGGCTGTACACATGGGAAGCCGCGGTGAGGGCACGGCACAGGTCTTAACGGCTTTCTGGAGCTGCGGCTATTCCCAGCATCTCGAGAGCTATTTAAGAACACGACGATAGTTTGAGGCATTCATTCCCGCCTGAGAAATCGACGTTGGAAGGTCTCCTCGTGCCCCTTCTTTAATTTGTTAGAACTTGCATACGGCTGGCACTCCGTATTAGACCCTGACTCTGTGTTAATTTCACGTAATAATTTAACGTAAATACGAGACTCTGCTATTGTACTTCGTCATCGCTGCATACTCAGAGTTACGTAAGACTATTGTAACAATTGTTATCCCTATATTTGCTAGTTTCATCAATCTCTTGTCATATTTTGTGTCCATCCTTCTTAATAACAAGTAAAACGATGTGGCCGCATTGAAAGAAACGTCTTTTCTTTCGGAAAATAACTCCTTTGATTTGAAGATTAGACTTGAAAAGACGGAAAATTTGAAAACGATAAACCTGGATCCTGAAGGAAAGAAGTAGTATATAACAATGGTGGGCAGCGAATGTGGGATCATAACCCATTAACGCTCAACGTCTCCGCAAGAGACCGTTATTGCCACGCTACCTATTTCATATAAAAACTTAACGTATAACGTAAAATGGCCATTGTTCATTAGGAAATTTATTTCACTCATCATTGAACCCACTCTGTTTTGTAATTTATATCATTCTATTGATTTATTTTGTGTATTTTCTGTGTGAATTAGTGTCATTATTTGCATTTTGTGTCAGTGTATTGTATTTATTTCTAAGAAAATTTCGTGTGAATTTATACCATATTTACCATTTTGATGCTTTACCCATTTATTTGTCTCATTTGTATTGCGCAATTTAACCCATTTACCTTTCTAATATGATTGTTATGCCTATTCAAACCCCATTTTATCCCTATTGTGACCCTATTTTTCATTACTGTTGTTGATGACTCATTTATTTCTGTGCATTTGGAAGCTTATTGTGCGAAAAACTCAATTATGTCTGTGTATTTGGAAACATATTGTACGAAAGATTGCATTTAAACTTCTAATTTGAAACTCTAAAATTGCTATCAGTGTTCATTGTGAATCTATTTTGCTTCACCAATTTTGCCCTAATTAACTGTTGAAATCATGGCAGGGAACGATGATGAAAATAACCAAAACAATGGTGAGAATAGTCAAAGTAGCTTTGTCACTTTAAATCATGCAATTGAACTGCCTAAATTTAACGGTGAAGGCTGTGTAACTTCATTTTCAAAACACTTCCAGACTCGAGTTGATATTTACACGAATGATGTTGACCTGCAATGTCGTTATTTGAAAAATGCACTTACTGGAAAAGCTCGGGATTCATATGTTCTTAAATCTGACCAGTTGATCACACTGGACGATGTCAAAACTTGGCTTATTTCTGTGTATAAGGGGGCCGTAAATTATAGAAAAACCATTCATAAAATCCTATTTAATCTGCGTTAAGAGAATGATGAGACAGTCAATGCATTTGTAACTCGAGTTTTAGCTAGCTGGAAGGACGCATTCGGTCCAGAATGGCACTACGAGGATAGTAAAGCACAAAAATCCTCATTCCTACCATCATAAAAAATATGAATCCAAAGATCAGTGAAAAATTAGCACATGATTTTGACCCTGAGAGTGTGACAAAACTCCTAGACAAAGCGAGGTCAATTGAGGAGTCCTTGATCGAAGAAAGAACTATATTGAGCCGGAAGAGACGAATTCACGAGTGATGTAGTAGTTGAGAAGCATCAATACAATTCACCACAAAAGCGAGCGTACCAGCCTAAAAACCCATTCAAGTGGCAAAGCACCTCACATAAAAATGCTCGCCCCTTCAATAATTACCAACATAAATTCAATGGCCATCCGAATCAGAATGGTGACATCGCCGCAGTAAAGTCAAAAAACTTTCACAGCAACCGAAAAGCTTTTCCCCCGTGATTTTATTAAATGTCGAACAGAGAAAATGCTCCACTTTCGTTGATTCAGGCTCTTCCGTGACTCTTGTGAAATCTTGTGTAATTAACAAATTATTCAAAGACCCTCCCCGAATTAAACGATGCACGAAAGTTCTTTGTTCTGTAAATGGAGATAATCTCCACTCTCGAGGTACGATTGACCTGAAATTTAAACTGGGTGATGTTGAGTATTGCCATTCCGCTATTATTGTGGAAGATTCTTACTTCCCTGGAGCTGTCTTGATAGGCCGAGATTTCCTTAAGAGATTCGGTGTTGAAATAAAATACAGCCAGCACGAGAAAGGTCATGTGAAAATTAATGATAGAATTTACCCATTTCAATCAGTTGCTGCTTCTAATTCTGTAAATTTTGTAAAACAATCTGAGGATGCATCATTCAGTGTCGCAAGAATGTCACATGATCTGACTGTTGAGGGCGGAACTCTGTGTCACTCATATCTTAGAGTACAAAACACATGAACAATAAAGTGGTTGTAGTTCAACAGAGTTCTGCTTGCAAAGGAGTAGCTATTCCGCGTACTCTTGCTACTGTCCGTGATGGCACCGTGCCAATAGTCTTTGTAAATTATAATGATAAGAATGTTCTTGTGCCTAGAAATAAAATTTGTGCTAGTTTAGATGTTGCCATTGAGGACCCAGAGCCTGGCTCAGACGAGAGTGAGAGTGATGCTAGAGCACAGCCACAACGCGAGGCCTACGATGCCGTGGCGACAGTGCATGACGCCAGACGAGCGCCCGCTCTGACTGAAAGCCCCTTGAGTCTGTGCAACCCTGAGTTAATGCCTAACAGTGAACTGTTGCCAGTCGCAGAGAAACGAAATGAACCTGAATTCAACCAAATGATTGACAATGTCGACCTATCTTATTTAGAGCAGGATCAGAAAATGACCCTTGTAAATTTGATTAACAAACACCGGAATGCGTTCGCGGTTGGAGACGAGATAGGTCTCGCACGAAATGCTGTGCATAAGTTAGACGTTCAGGGAAACAATCCTATCAATACGCCACAGTATCGAGTCCCCCATGCTACAAAGCAATTGATTGAAGAGCATGTCCAAGAGATGCTTAGGCAAAAGGTTATTGAACCAAGTTTCTCGCCTTGGTCTTCCCCAATCTTAGCTGTACGTAAAAGTGATGGCTCACATCGAATCGTAGTTGACTTCCGTCTTATCAATAAAATTTGCAGAAAAGACACTTTCCCAATTCCGAACATGACGGACACCTTAGAAAGTCTTAAGGGCTCGAACTTGTTCACCACTCTAGACATGCGAAGTTCCTATCATCAGATCGAATTGTCCCCAGAGAGCCGTGATATTACCGCTTTCAGAACGCCGACAGGTAGTTATCGATATTGCCGTTCACCTCAGGGCCTCATCACTTCTGCGGCTGCACTTCAAAGAGCAGTTAATATGGCTTTTTCCCCATTCATTTCAAAGTTTCTGTTCTGTTACGTTGATGACATCATCATCTATTCTAATATTTCGAGACTCATGTCGAACATTTGGATAAGGCGTTGCTTCAAACAGCTGCTTCAGGCTTCAAACTTAGTCTAAAAAAATGCCAATTTGCGGCAAGCAGCGTGACTTTCCTTGGTATTAAAGTCAGTTCAGAGGGACTAATCCCCCGACCTGACAAGGTGCGAGCTTTAGCGGATGCTTTGAGGCCCAGAAGTGTTAAGGAAGTAAAAAGGTTCTTAGGCTCTACCGGATTCTTTAGAAAGTTCATTAAAAATTATGCTCATATCGCTGCCCCGCTAACCGAGTTGACCAAAACGACGAACGCATTCAAATGGACTGACGTTCATCAGCGAGCTTTCGATACCTTGAAAGATAAACTTGTGTCCGCGCCTATACTTAATTTTCCTGACTTTCAGAGAGAGTTTGTGTTGCACACTGATGCCTCGGGCATTGCAATTGGTGGAGCATTGCTTCAGATGCACGACGGCATCGAATTACCTGTAGCGTACTATAGTCGGAAATTAAAAGGAAACGAACTTAAATACTCTGCAACAGAACTCGAAGCTCTTGCCATCCACGATTCAATCAAACATTATGATGCGTACCTGTACTTAAACGAGTTCATCGTGGTGACAGATCACCGCCCCTTAACTTTCATTTTTGCTAATAAAACAGGTAACCACCGCATTTCGAGATGGGCTTTGCTTCTGCAAGAATATAACTTCTCTGTCAGGTATTACCCTTGAGCGCTACACCACTTGCCCGACTACCTGTCTAGATCTGAAAGAATTGTCAAGGCTGTTGTTGACACTGCCGAATCAAACTGTAGTAATAAGAGTGATCCTAAAGATAATACTAATGTTCCTTCTAGAATTAAGCCTTGTTCTAATAATAATGCGACAGATGTTCCTGTCGACGATGTGTGCCCTCCACCTGTGTACAGTGAACGTGATAAGAGTGTTGCCGTCGAGGCAAAGCAATTGAGCTTGGATGATATTGTTTCAGAGCAAGAAAAGGACTCACTTTGGTCTGATGTGAGAAACTTGTTAACTGGAAATGATTTAGGTGATACTAAGATTTCAAACATTGACGAATATTTTATTGATGATAATAATGTCCTGTGTAGGTTGTCGAGAAAGAAACGCAGAAACGGTAGAAGTAATGTACAAATAGTCGTTCCTAAGTCTCTAGTTAAGATTGCTTTAAAATTAAGCCATGATAATAATTTGTCTGCTCACATGGGTTTCTTGAGAACTCTTGAACGTGCCAGAGATAAATTCTTCTGGATTAATCAAATTCGTGACGTCAAAGACCATGTGAAGAAATGTTTACAGTGCCAGCGAATGAAATGGCAGGGCCAGTTTAAAGTCCCCTTAGGTAAATTCCCCGAGACCTCTTTTCCCCTTGAAAGAGTTGCTGTTGATCTTGTTGAATTGCCTGTTAGTTACGAAGGTAACAAATACCTCTTGACCATAGTTGATCATTTCACGAGGTATGTTGATGCTTACCCTCTCACAGATAAGTCTGCTGATACTGTCACCAGAGCTTTTGTCCAATACGTCGGAAAATTCTCAGCCCCAAATACTATTGTCAGCGACAGAGGTAGTGAGTTCACTAATAAGCTATTTCAGGATGTCTGCAAAAATCTCAAGGCGAAATCACAGACTACGACTGCTTATCACGCTATGGTGAACGGTTGTTGCGAGAGAATGAACGGTGTCTTGAAAACTGCAATCTCCCACTTGGCTGCTGAAGATAGATTCACGTGGGACCAGAGCATTCCCTTCGTTACCCTAGCTGTAAACACATCCTACCAGACTGCGATTAAAGACATGCCGTTCTTTTTGTTCTACGGCAGAGATGCTAACCTTCCTTACCACGACATTTTCAAGGAACAGCCCATCAACTATGCGTGTCACCAAGATTATTCGATTGAGGTTTCACTCCGGCTGTCTAAAGCATTTGCTGCAGTTCGGAAGAATTCGGAAGCTGCGAGGCAAGCTGCCGCAAACATCTACAATCGAACGGCCAAATAATGTGATGTCCAAGCTGGGGACCTTATCATGTTGAGGAATGAGGCAGGACGTGTCGAGGACAGGGCCTTTCCGACCAGATTCATGGGGCCTTATCGGATACTATCTCGACATGGAAATAACATCACTATCAAAGGTCTGCACTCAGACAGAAAAGAACAAACCGTTCACCTCAACCGAGTCAAACGAGCCTACTTGGATGACGCCATGGCCTTCCCTTTCAACAACGGTGACGAAGAAGACGAACTGCAAGGGGCAGAGACGAACGACATTCCTACAGTGCCGAGCACGAGCCAGAGAAATGAAGGAATGATTCCTAGGTATTCTCTGAGGAATCGGACTAGGCGTCCGAACTATGTGTAATTGCTTGTGTCTGGCAAGGACGTCCCAAAACTTTGACCTGATTACCTCATTTCATTCTCAAATGTACTATGTTTAATATTAAGAATGTTTCCTAATCATTTCCCTCGTGTTTAACATTTCTTTCATATTTCAAATTTAGGATAAGTGCTTCGACTTAGAATTAACTGATTCTCCAGCGAAATGCGGGTAGGATGTATTACATGATTAATGTCGATTTCATAAACCAATTTATGTATTTTCCTTGATGATGCTCATTAATCAGATAGAAACTTTACTCGATGTCAAATTTGTAACCCGTTCGTATGTCTTTCATAACTCCTCTACAGGAATGCGTGCAAATACATAAAAGAATTTTCCTTTGCAGCGCACTAGCTATATGAAACATTGTAGGATGTATTGTGTGTTTCAAATCCGTTTCCTTTGCTTTGCATTTATTACATTTCGTGTTAGTTATAATATTCTCTAATGGATTTCTTTGAGCTTATTGCGTTAGATTACTTTGATCTAGTTAGATACTGTTGAAGGATGATACACCGGGCTGTAAATGGCAGGAGAAAGATGGAATGAGTAGATGGATACAATTGTTTACGATACTCCAAGAAATCCAAAGGGGAGAATTTTGCCAAGCCCTGAAATTAACGTCGAATGATTATTACAGCGACACAGTGCCAACTGGGGCACACAGGCGGGCGACCAGCGGAGGCACGCTGGCAAGCGACTGACCGAGGCCTGAGCAGCAGCGGCAGCAGCACACACACCACTCGTCGACGCAGCGGCCTGGAGGCAGAGTGTGCGTGCGCACAGTGCACTATTGTCGCGTGAGCAACACCGCTCTCCATACCAGCTGTTTCTGCTACGCGCCGTCCACAATGACCTTGCGATTAAAAGGCCCACTTCCACTGTCCTGGCGTGCCGCGGCCACAGCTGGGCGTGGCGCAATAGGCGGACCCACCTTCTATCTGCAGCAACAGTACACTCACTCGTACAAGGACTGGACTTTCTCCTGAACATCTATATTTTCGCCGGACACGGATTCAACAACGGCGAAGGAAAGATAAAGAAGATACCGATGGACATCAATACGTCCGTAGTAGCTACGCGCAGGAGGTTGAATATGGACTGATCGAGTAAATACTCGACATTTGTATTAATAGGGTGTTTTTACCCCTAGACGTCTTCAGAAGGCCTCTGATAGAACGTCATTAGCCAAGAGAGAAGCTCTTCGGTAGTAAACTGGAAAAGGGCGTCCCGACGACTACAGTAAGCTATCGCTTGTTTAAGATCTTCGTTTCAGAAGTGCGTCAGAAGCACAAATCTCAAGGCTTGTCTAAATTTCACCCCTGCAATGAAGTACGAATCTCAGATGCGTGACTTCAGTAGACGGAAACTTCCATTTAACATCCAGGAGGATGCTGATTAATATAGGATGGGGGGATTTCTGTTATGTCCAAAGTACGAACCGTTAAGTTTTTCACCACAAAAAAGAGTAAAGACGGTTGGACGTGAGAGCCTACACCGGGCTCTGCTATCAGAAGATCACAAAGCTCAGCATAATACAACACGCCAGATGTCGATGCTTGCACAGCAGCGGCTCGACGGTTACAAAAAAGAGGCGACGCCTACGCTCTCAGCGGCAGCGTGGCAACGACGTGGCAACAGCGTGGCAGCGGTATGGCAACGAAATGGCAACGGGCAGCGCGATCTCAACGACAGCGCGGTCTCAAGCTTACAGCAGGAGCGGGGTATTGGCAGTGGCGACAGCAACAGGGAACAGCGACGACGACATTGATCAGCAGCTGTACACATGGGCAGCCGCGGTGAGGGCACGGCACAGGTCTTAACGGCTTTCTGGAGCGGCGGCTATTCCCAGCAGCTCGAGAGCTATTTAAGAACACGACGATAGTTTGAGGCATTCATTCCCGCCTGAGAAATCGACGTTGGAAGGTCTCCTCGTGCCCCTTCTTTAATTTGTTAGAACTTGCATACGGCTGGCACTCCGTATTAGACCCTGACTCTGTGTTAATTTCACGTAATAATTTAACGTAAATACGAGACTCTGCTATTGTACTTCGTCATCGCTGCACACTCAGAGTTACGTAAGACTATTGTAACAATTGTTATCCCTATATTTGCTAGTTTCATCAATCTCTTGTCATATTTTGTGTTCATCCTTCTTAATAACAAGTAAAACGATGTGGCCGCATTGAAAGAAACGTCTTTTCTTTCGGAAAATAACTCCTTTGATTTGAAGATTAGACTTGAAAAGACGGAAAATTTGAAAACGATAAACCTGGATCCTGAAGGAAAGAAGTAGTATATAACACTTTGGTTCAATTTATTGGGGCCGCGAATCAAAGCATTTCAACTACCAACGCCACAACTCCAAAAAATACGACATGCGATGTGGAAGATTAGGAAGATGCTATGAGATGATACATGCTGTAGTTGATAGATAGATGAGAATTATTTTTATTGCAGCAGATTCTAATGCACACTCCTATTCCTCTACGTGCAGTATACCTCAGCTTAAGTAAGAACGTACTACTAAGACGACGGCAATTAAGTACGCGCGTACCTTCTTTTGCAGAAAGAAAATCGACGACGGATCTTCTTTCATTGTCAAGCAGCGGCGCCCGAAACTTTGTCCCTGATCTCGGCGTAAGTTAGGGGAAATCAAACGCGAAGCCTGATCAGACAAACAGAACTTTGTTGAGTAAGCATTGGGTTTGGCCAGATGTGCAGCTGAGTCAGCGGTCCAGGAGATAAGACTCGGACATCTTTAATTACTTCAGATATAGCCTGCAGTCATACCTCGAGTTTGGATTTTACACGCGGAATTAGAAAATTTTGCAGCATTTAACTTGTAATCTGGCGTAGGTTGGGACTTCAAGTTCTCGTGTCATGTCTCTGTAAGAAATTCATTTTTTTCTTGAAATGTTTATAATTAATTTTCAAAATATTTTTTGGAATGAAAGCGGGATAATTGTTATTTGTATGCTTTATTGCTAAGTTCAATAATTCATTATACAGACCATTTTTTCAATAAAGAAATAACCATTATATGTTAATGCTTGAATTTTACGTTTTCTAACATTTGGACCTGGATCAATTTATCATATTAATAGCCCATCTACTAAAACGCAATAGGAAATCAAAGTATTTTAGAATAGTATATTTATAATAATTGAAAAATTTTATGGCTCCCAACTCAATTTTTATTTTGTAAACAGAAGACTTTGAAGCGAAAGCTGCGTACTGGATGTCGGCTACGAAGTTTCATTGCAAGAAGCAGTACATTCCGTAATGGTCAATTCGATAACTTCTTAAGACCTCGAGTATAGCAGGCAAAACTTGCAACGTAAACGGCAAGTGATATTATTTAAAAAAACGAAATTTGTGTCCCAGATATAATTCAGCCATCCGCTGAAATTCAACCCTGATTTATTTGGTATAACTAAGAAAATGACACCAATTACCTGTACTAAATTCATCATACATGTGATTGGGGATTGCTATGAATATAGCTAAAAAAAATTACGACACCCGTGACGCAGCCTATGCAGTGATTTTGTTTTTCAAACGTAGAACTCGTTTGCCTCAATAGTTTGCTGTACGAAATTTTTGAACAAATCCAAACATTATAAAATGACACACAAACATAATTTTATACTTCCAAGTTCGATTTTTTAACCAAAATCTTACATTAATTATTTTTAATTCCGTAGTAACACCGGCAGCTGAACCAATCAACAATATAAATGTTTCACATTTACATCAAGGAAGACGCGTTGTCATTTCCATTCAATTTCAGTTAAAATTCTAAATATAACTTTCTTCCTGCACGAGTGAAGTACCAATAAGTGTGAAGAATATATTTGTGCTAGACGATATACTTTATATATTGTAGACGTTTTTACGTAATTAATTTGCACAAGTAGCTAGAAAGCTCTCAGTTGCATAGCTTCATTGTTTATTCTACGTTTTTGAAAGAGCAAGAGATGATTTTTAAACGCCCAGCCTATGAAGGAGCCGACAGAGAGAGAACCTTTATTTCAGATTTTATTTCTTTAAGTTTTCTCGATGATTGGATCAGATCGGTGCCCTCAGGGTACTTCTCATGCCCCGGTTGTGCGACCAAGTTTTTCCAGTTCACCGTGTTGTGCATCCTATAATGTAAACTGAAGCTCCTTGCTTTAGTTTGCTTCTTTGTAAAGTCGTGAAAGAGTATCCTTTCACTACTCGTTTGGAGATGTTATACAAAAGCGCATAATCTCACCTGAGCCACGAGTAATTCAACGATGATAAACCATCTCAAGTTGAACAAAAATAATCTTTTAAAACTCTAGAGCTCTGCCTTTCATAGGAACAGCAAACGCTAATTTCCCAGGAAAAAGCTTTCAAATGGTTCGAAGAATACAGGAGAGAACACGGTGGCTATTTCCACAAGGTACTGATCGAATATTGGCCAATGAGGGGCTCGGGTAAATTTAAATAACTGCCTGTACAAATTTCATAGATTATTTTTTACATTTTTTACAAAACCTGAAATATCCATTGAAAACCATACCAGAGGAAAACACATATTAAAAACATGGTATTAGAGCTACGCTGTGTTGACAATAAGAATATAAATGCCGTTAAACGGGCACAAATCTTGTTTAATCATACTAGAATGGCAAAAGAGCTGTTATGCCAAAAAAGTTTACTGAGGTAATATTATTCAAAATTATTGTGCGTTGAGTGTTTATTGAGTGTTGAGTTTTTAATATCACTTCGAAACACATTACATTTTCTTTCCGCGTTTAGGTTATGTTCTTGAGACCGTGTGATGTAAGGACATTTTTCAATATTTTTTTAATTAGTTCTGTTTATTTTTTATACAAAATGAGAAATTTCGAATTTCGAGCATCATTACGCCCTGTATAGGCCTTCATATATCTCATTTTGTTTCACACGCAGTACCAGCCATGTACAGCAGGCAACGACATTCATTTCATTCCAGCATTTTTAATCTGCGCGACGGAAAAGGTGCCAGAAGCTAGGCAAAAATGCCAAACAAGGAAATTTATTTTCTAAGGGCCTGATGCAAAACGTCTGCTCGTTGCAAGAAGAATTAAGCCTTGCAGAGTGGAGTGCTTATTGTTGAAAATAGGGGCCTGTAGAAGTAGAGCAGCCTTATTTTCAAGCGCTCTATAGAAGTGCAGACGCCTATTTTGGAAGCAGCAGAGTTTTTGGGGGCATTTTGTACCGTGAAGTTTGATGACGGCCATGTTTGACGCCTGCCGAAATAAGGGTTTCTTCCCCGTAGTGTTTGCATTGCACTAGAAAGAAATACAAGTTTGAAATTGGGCATGCTCAGTGTCAGAGGGAAATCACTAGGTTTACTCACGGCCTGTGTTCTGAAATTCGCGCAAGTTGGAATCATGCAAGAGGGACTTGGACTCGGACGGCAAGCTGGGGCTTAAGCTGTAAAGATGCTAATTTAAAATTTCTAGAAAGCGCACGATCGTTGCAGAAAACAAAGATGGTAGGCAGGATGCCATGGTTGCCACCAATGCATCACGTTGGGCTTAAATGTGATGAATTGTGTCCCGTAGTGACCAATTTCGTATTCTAAGCTTTTTCGTATCAATGTTTGCCTGCCCTGAGGCTATATTCAGCTATCTATCTAACAATTATTGCTTGCGTTCTATTGTTAAATTTAAACTTGAACGTTACTTATCTCTTCATTGACGCATTGTCAACATGAAATTTTGATAAAAAGATATTGCAAATCAATTCCTTTCCCTACCAAAGGCTACCTGCAAAGCTTCTTACGTCTCTCTTCGTGTTATATTATCGAATGCTATCTCATATCTAAAAAACTTTCTCTACTGAGTAAATAAGCTTCTACGTAATGCACCCCGTAATGGACGCACGACATCCTTCTTACGCTTTATGCATCATTGAGGAAAGTCATCTCTCTGTAAGCAGAAAAATATTCGCACGAAAAAATAAAATACTAACTTGAGAAAGACCTTATAGTTCTCGGTATACTGCAGGTAAAGTACAACTACACAGCTCGAAGGCCTTGAGATTGAAAGCCTGTTATGCACCATTACCATGATCGGAAACGAATGCCGACACTCGTCTCTATTGTCCTTCCTTCACTTCGAGTGCTGTTTCGTGAGCAAACTACTCACTTTTAGCCTTCAGCTAATTCATGTTTCGCATTTCTTCCATTATGCTCAGCACTGACGTAGAAAATAATTATCAACACTGGATCATCTTGAGACATATTCTTCTACGATTTAAATCATAGTACTATTATGCGAACCAAAAGATGTTCATTGTTGGATAAAGGGACTAAGATCTGGAAATAACACTACAGAATGCTAGCTGTGTTCTCCAAATCTTCTATCGCTAGGAAAAACTTCAGTCTTAGAAAACGAAAGTAAATGAGATCGAAATTAGATTTTAAAAGAGGAATGGCTTCACTTAACGTATACATATTTATCTATTTAAACTCTCCAAATTTCTACGAGTAATTTTTTCATAACTCCTCATGTGGGTTTTTACAAATTATTTTTCCTCAGATTAGTATGATGGAGGCAGTTTATTACCATCAGCTATGCCAGCTTTTTAAGAACAGTACGTTAACTGAATCTTCAAATTCTATTTTCAGTATTTAGGTGACAATTTGTAAATTAATGTCAAAAAGACATTGCAGAATATAAGAATTGAGCAAGCGGATTTCACTCGCTTTAGCGGAACAAACTTAACAGTGCATCGTTACTGCAAAAGAGACAACTTTTGCGTAGTTCTCTGCCTCGAAGAAGGCTCTTCACGGTAATTCCAAGGACAACGAAACTAGAAAAAGTTGGCTAAATTTTCACACTAAAATGAAGCTCGAAGTGCAGCCAGGCAGCTTTTTTCTGTCATTCCGAGACCAGCGACTGGCGACTTGCAGCCAAGAACACGCGTGGGTTTGCCCGTCATTTCAAGAATTTCGGCATTGCGTTAAGATTGCATTTAGCTGAGAACCTGCGTTCGGGTGCCGAAATGACTGTCTCCAATAATGATATTAGCCTTCTCTGTGCTCAAAGTGACCTGCTTTAACTAGTAGCTGGTATCAAAATATTCTGACAGAGTAAAAGCGTTGTTCCGACTAGGTCCGTAGAGGGGAATACATTGTGTAGAGGGGATTTTTTTCAGCGCATTGCCATGGCTTCTGAGACGTTATTTGAGAGGATTGACTTACTTTTGGAGGAACTTTTCCGTATTGGACAGATGTTTTTGAAAATTACATCCCATGTGTTTATTATGATTTACGAACGTTTTTGCTCTCAAGCATTATTCGAATTTTTGAATAGAAAACAATTTATTTTGAAAATAAAACTTTTAAGTGGCACATCTCAAGGCGATTTGAATTTCAAACCAATAGATTTTAAAAGTGGTTTTTAGTGTCATCGCACTCAGAAAGTAACATTCTACAAACTTTATTGACTCACAATTCAAATTTGCTGTTACTGGCACTTCAGGAATTTTTTTAAAGAAAATCCGAAAAAGATCAATTTTACACTATATAAAAAAGTATGAAATAATGGAAATCCTATATCAATAATGTAATCAGAAAAATTTTAGATTTAGTACATCTTATTACGAATGAAATTAGTCCTAAACCAAGTCGCTGCGTCAATAAACGTCGAGGATATGCTAAATTGAAATTTATGAATTGTTACTTATTGGTGCATCAATGAAGGGAAATATTTTGATTGTTCTCCCTACTGGGCAGATTTATCTGAAAATTGCACCACACATGTGAAAAAGAAGTGAAAAGTTTTCATCAATCAACATTTTTTTGTCGAATTTTTGCATTGAAAATGAGTTATTCCGGAAAGAAAAAGTTTAGGGGGCACTTATCAAGGCGAAACAAATAGCCAAACCTATTGATTTAAAAATTCCTTTTAGTGTCATCGCACTCAGAAAATAATTTTCTACGACTTGTATTTTGTCACAATTCAGATTTGTTGTTACTGACATCTGAGGAATTTTCTGAAAAAGTAAAAATGTTTTACGATTGAAAAAATAATAAAAAGATACACAACTAAATTGAAAATGTAACAAATTAATATTTTAGTATATCTAATTACGAATAAAATGAACCCAAAACCAAGTAATCACGTCCCTTCACACGAACGGCATCATTAGTGGAAAAATGAACAAGATTTTATAAAGAGCTCAGGTGACGCTACACCCCACTTGACAGCTGGACTGTAGCTGAGATGTTTTCTGGAGTCATGAGCTCAAATTGGCTAATTGCTAAATAGTTTCGATCAACAATAACTTCGCTTTTACCAGTGCTTTTTTAAGGAGAAGAAAGCACTAGCATGCTTCCTAGCCAATAAGGCAGCTCTCCACCTCAACGCAACCAATAACTACACAACTTCGACGATCGATATCTCCGGACCATTTTGTTTAGAAGCGTGAAATTTAAAAAAGAAGCACAACGAGGTCTTTGCTTACGTGTTCGAACAAAAAAGTGATTTTTTCTTAAAAATGTGAGTCAGTCCCCTTAATATTATAACCTCGCTCTTATAACACTGGTTTACAATAAATTTATTGTTTTCCCTACATTGCAATTCACAATTCGTTGTTTGTTTGCTTGCGTGGTCCGTCCGTACTTCTCCTTACTCTAAAACTGAATAGGTGACCTCTAAATTAAGACTGGAATTATTATTTTTTGCAGCAATACATTTATTTAGCCTTAGGTTCATTCAAATGACGTCCTAACTCAAAAGAAATACAATAGAAAATACGATCATTATTTTCTAAATTATAATCACTATCTTCTACTAATCAGACATTATCTTCAAACGCACACCAATGAATTTGAAAATATTTCATTGATGCTACGAAAAACTTGGACAAATGAATCAAATAAATTCGATTTATCGTGTTATTAATTTATGCGCTCATTATTCATTATTGAGTTCTCGCCTGGCACTTTTTTGGTACATTCATCCCTTGCTTCTTCTGCTATTTCTTATGGAAATTCTATTATTTTGAACTGACTCTATTTCTTTGAGGAGACCCAGTTCTTTGGTATTGATTTCCTTGACGTTCGACTATGCGCGGATATTCTGACAATTTTGCTCTTGTTCTCCCATCCCTAATCAGAAGTAAGCCTTTATAACCTCAAGTTACGGAGACCTCTTATTCTAAATAATATAGCCATCCGCAGTGTCGAAGTTAATTTGAAAAGAATTCTTAAATCAAAAATTACTTTGCTCAACCTGAATTTTTAATATTTCACGTCGTCTTAGTGGTCGGGTTGGCAGCGTAAATTCTTACAATGGTATTCACACTGCCAGTTGTACTGCTTCGATGGCGTAAATTGTTTGACAACCCAGCCTCTGTTCTGCATACTGCGAACGCAAGCTCACAACAGATGATGTAGCCAGTCGCGCGCACTCGCCTAATCCTGTGGACGACGCTACGAGTTTGATCAGATGGAGACGAGATCTCAATTATGATCATAAAAGATCCTCGAGCTGTGGTGAACGCTGCTCAGAGTGTTCGCTCCCGTGACGCAAAGAATTACTCCAAATACAAAGATCCACTCCCAAATTAAAAAAAATCCGCCATTCAAGACGATCTACATCTTTAAATAAACAAACAATAATATTGTTCGTCGAAAAATGAATGGTTCCATCGAGAGGACGTTTCGAATTTTTGGTAGTCACTGTAGCACTGGGAACGTACCACTTGCAATTAAGCCCATAACTACGGTTTATCTTCTGTTCACGCATTCGAGGGCCCTGCACTTTCTAGAATGACTTGTCTAATCAATAAAGGAACCACAAGCAAGACAAAAATAAAATTTCTAACTAAAACAAAGGAGCAGGTCTTGCCTCTTAGGAAACCAAAATTCAACTACGGATGTAGAGCTAATGCATAATTCAGAGGCTTCACTGTCTGCGATCGCTTGAACATAAGAGATGCATGCGTGCATTCATGAGCCCTACGATCAGCACGAGAGCGCGCTAGCTCCTTTAACGACTGGCTGTATAAGTTTTTTTTCACTAACTTCTAGCCTTAATCAACGCGAGCAGCATCTCGCTTGACTCACTTTTAACGCCTATATATAATCGTACTCCGGAGCTTTTTTACATCGTGCCGTACAAGGTTTTACCAAGTTTAGTGGTCAATTTTCTTCATGGCAATCACGTTACGGTCTGCAGCGATTGGTTGAATAGCAATACATTTCCCGTTACCCTGTTCACGATCACCATATTGAAAGAACTGCACAAGCTCTTATCAGGACTGTCGGCAGAATTCGGCATCATCTTCACGTTGGGACGCTTCATTAGTGACTAGTCGTTGCCATTTACAGTGTCGTCTAAACGACTATTTCGATTTTAGGGACTGCACAAGCTCCTCCGTAGCGTCTGACTGCACTGGCTTCATTAGCATCTGCATGAGCTTCGCTAACTCCAGCGACAGTACGATTTTAGCGCCGGGATCACGACTTCCCGGAGCTAACCTCGCGTTTCATTAGTGACTGCAGCAGCCCCGCAGCCTTAAAGCTGGTTAGCGTGCAATTACGGCCATCGCTGTGGAGCTGCGTCCCCGTATGTAGCGTACCAGTCTTAGCACAATTTACGGCTTTATGGCAACTTTATCGCCAATAAAATATCGAAATGAAATACTTTATAGGTGATATTATAGCGTCGTAAATACATATATTGGAACTGTTTTGTAGAGTCGTTTGTTTTAAATGAATAATTGAAGCGATGAAAGCTCTTCCTTCCACTAATGGAATTATTAAAGAATGAGGAAAAGATAAAATGGATCAAGAAATATTCTTGATGATTTGCATTGAATGTAGGAGGAATGTCTGCACCGTCTTGCCTTCGCTGCTTTACCACTTTCGATGCTGCAATTAGCATGGTAAGGAAAACAGTTCTTGGAAATGTGTCTCAATCCCCTGAGCTGTGAACGAAATGTTGCAATAATGAGCATTTTTTGTTTTCCCTGCTGCAGATGCACGCTGAATTTCTGCCAAACATATGATGCTCTCTAAAGAAGTTTGCTGAAAGAGATAATACTTTCCGATGATCTGCAAGAAATTTCTTAATGACATTTTTTGAGGTAAATCGTCACTTTGACGGACCGGTAAACGGATGAAATTAAAATAATTTCAAAGTTACGTCCAAAGCCAATAGTTTAAAATTCGTACCCTAATTGCCAAAGCCTGAATTTGGTGGGAATTACAGAGAACTTGCAGTTATACATAAATCGTAACATGAAACTTCCCAGTCAAACTTTTCGCAGGAGCATGCATGTTTTTCGCTGCCTGAGCGATTTAATTACTTGGACGGGGAAAAACGTGCATGCAGCCCGCGAAAAAGTTAGACTGGGATGGTTACTGATTACCTTATTTTTGTGTATGGCAATACTATACCCTATTAGATGAAATATTTAGGAAGTATAGTGGTTGATCCAGGGTGGGACCACATGTTAACGGTACTAAAAGGTCCGGCAGCATTGAAAATTAAAATTTGGACGCAACGTGAAAAAGAGCTTAGAAATGCAACAAAGAATGGATGCCGAAATAGTGGCTGTAGAAGAAATTCTTTTGAAGCAATTCAAAATCAACATTTTATGCTTTAAAGCCTAATTCCAAGCACGACTACAAATTTCAACCTTAAACGATTGACAAAAAAAATCAACATAAACACAATTTTGAGTCAAGATCAGTCAGTGTCATCCGATTTTTGGATAAAATAACTTCTACTGCGAATTAAATTTACAACAGATGAAATAAAAAGGACTAAGTACTGAACGATATGGTGGATTATAAAATGTTTCCTATACTGTTTTGAATGAATAATTTAAGCGTTGAAAGCTCTTCCCTGCACTAATGTAATTATTAAAGAATGAGGAAAAGATAACGTAAAACAAATGATATTCATGAGGATTTTCTTCGAATGTAGGAGGAATGTCTGCAGAGACTTGCCTTCGCTGCTTTACCACTTTCGATTCTGCAATTAGCATGGTAAGGAAAACAGTTCTTGAAAATGAGGCCTAGGTTCACGAGTATGTTGCTTTATCACGATAGATACACCGTCGATATGGAAAATGCTTACTTCTATGTTGCACGAATATGCAATTTTATTACGACACATACCCAAGAAATATTGAAAATGCTTAACTTTATATTTCACAAATATGTTACTTTAACACAGACAATACACGGGCAATATGGAAGATACTCGATCTTTTCCTTAATTGAAGCACACCATTGCAAGCAAAAGTTAAATTCTAATGCGAGCCCATATGTTGGGCACTGGAAACTGGGCATGCAAATAGACCCAACTGCGACAACTAGCTATCACGCTCAAACATGATAGCAACGAACCAAAAAGATTGCGAGTTACCTTATATACAAATAAATTTCCGATATGCCAGACACTGCGTATTTAAAATAGATTTGAGGAAAACATTTTAGTTCCGGTCAGCTCTCTGTAACATAAACATAATTTAGGAATATCTTAGTAATAATAAAACGTTGATGCTGCTTCTGCTTCGCAAAAAAAGGAATTCTCTACGAGAAGAGCACGACCTGAAAGCTGAGTCTAACCTGGAAAAAGTCATTCAGGAAAGTACTATTGCCAGAAGCGGGTGCAAGTCTTTCCATCAATCTTACATGCAGTAGAGATAAAGAGGTAGGCACTTAAAGCATGCTGAGGTTGAAGAGAGTTACGTGTATTATTTCAGAAGTATTGTAATATGAATTATTTGCAGCGAACAACAACAGTTCTAGCCAAATATGCCAGTTAACTTTTAATTTGCAATCATATCATGAGTAATACTGTATTTCTTGCATGTTTTTTAAACGGCTAAGCAGCACTGTTTATGAAGTAAACGTAGAGAATATAACTAATTCTCGCATAAGTAACTTCTTATGCTCCAATTTGAATGATTATCCCAAGTGTTCATTTAATGAAAATTAATTTCAATAAAACATTTAGCAAGTCTTCATTAGAACGTTCTACATTATTGCTGAATTTTTTTACTCCTGTAAAAGTTTTTATTATCAACAAATTTTGGAAACAGGAAAATAAAAGGCATCTTGATTCAACAGGTCACGGGTATTATAGTTTTTTAATACTGATTAAACTTCCCTTATCTCATTGGATTCCTTGCTTGTGCGTTTGCTAGCTGGATTGTCACCGTCCTTGCTCTGTTGTTGCTATAGAAACTCAAAATAAAACGGACCACCTCCTTTCAACAATAAAAATAGAACGATAAAGACCCGGCTTCTGCCAACATCAAGAAGAAAATTTAAACTTTTTCTGCGATGATGATGGTTCAAGTAAATCACTAAATATTAGATAGAAATTCTAATCACTCCAATAATTTTCATTCAACACATCATTGTAATCCCTCTCGCTGTGTTGTGGATAGTGTCTGATTTAATAGTTCATTTCATAAAAATATATCACATTCCTTTTCAGCAAGTACTCTTTAAAAAGATCGCTACTGTTATTAAAAGAATTTCATCCGTGTGAATATCCTGATTTTTGAGAAACTTCCAGGTTAGAAAATTAGGTCAATCAACACCCTAGCGCAACTTGTCGGTGGTGATCTAGACAGACAATGAAATGAAGGCCTTAAAATCATAAGCAATCGTCACGCGATTCTCGGCTTTGCTTTATGAGCCTAATATGAGACTATCTGCCCGAAGAATAATGTCTGCGCTGTCATATTCATCATTGTGAGTTATAATTTTCAACTAATAAATTATTTGGTTCTGTCAGTATTTCACTTTTATTTTCAGCGATTTTTTTAAATTATGTGACCATGACAGTTATCCAAGATTTATCATCTTGAATTATAATCAAAAACAAAGGAAATTTTTCGCAGCAGTCATTAATTCGCCTTCATTTTCACTTAAATGTCCATCAGTTAAAAAAGACGACATCCGACATAACGGCAAACTTTCCTTTCAGTATAAATAATGTTTTTATGAGTGATCTCTTATGATTTCATTTATTGCATATCACTTGATTCGATCGCCTAACAAAATCAGTGTCAAATAGTTTAATTTTGAGGGTTTCATTATTTTTTGACCTTGAGTTATTTACCCGATTAAGGCACGCAAGTGCACAGTCATTCCTGCCTGTATTTGTCTGTTGTACTTGATAGCCCTCAGGTTTATTTATCACTTGCCATAATGTAGACGCACAATACAAAATCTTATACACCGTGTGATTAAATTGTTTTCATTGGCAAATCGATAAAATTTTCATGGCACAACTCACTGGGCGTAAAAAATTTTTTCTATAACTCTGCGCAAAAATTTCGTCGTTTAACTCACAATGATTACATTTTTTTATCTCGTAACTAACAGCGGCTACAAATTTTAAATTTTCACTTTCCCTGAATTCAAATGTATGACAAAAAGATTGTTAGGAAAGTGAAGGGTTGAATATATGCAAGATGTTTTTAGCGTAGTAATTGCATTTTAGGCCGAGTGAATAGTTGTGAGCCTATTTCAGTAAACTGATATTGAAAAATGGTTCAGAAAACAGTAAAGTTAGCATATGCTGGTTCAGAAATAAATTCATCGAGAATCCATTTCCAACGCTGATCTTCATTGCCCCCAGAATGTGAAACTGTTATTCAATATGGCTAATATTGAACGAATGAATAAACAAAAACTATTCACTAATGAGAAATAATAATATAAATTTGCAATAGTTGCCGTTGTAGTGCTGGAGCAAAAGCTTCACCGTTTACCAACCAATAGTAAACAATAATCTCAACTGTCACAAAAAAATTTACCATGACTTTTGATGGTACGTTTTACCCTGTGGTTAACTCAGGATCGAATTTAATTCAATCATTTTGTATTCAGTGTAAAGTGAAATCAAATAGCTTTTAAGTTTGAAAAAACTATTATCCATGTCGACTGATGCAAATTCCCTCTATAGATGCTATTCATTGAACAAAATTAAGAAACAAAATCAGAATTGCACTAACAACTATTATATTTCGAGATTATTTTGCTTCTGGGTGACAGGCCTACTTTTCCACAAGTCCAATATTCCACTTTGTCTTCGACCAAAATTATTTCTAAATGAACCGAAATATTATACACACATATATAAAATCTTTGGATGTTTCTACTGTACATATACATAAGTATTTCAAATTGAGTAGTGTTTGTATATCCACATGATTGTGTGGCTATATGAACTCTTTTGATGCAATACTCAATACCATATTCGTTTTCCCGGACCACAGGCATCGGACTGAAAAATGCAAAATCTTCTCCCAGGTGGACCTTTTTCCCTTTTTGATGATGGGATTTCTAGAAATATACTAAAAATCAATATTCCGGCATCAACTTCCGCAGTGAAAAAAGTTACAGTCGTTAGGTTAACCGAATTAGGATTGACTTGAGTAAAGTGAGTTCCGGTCAGATTTGGGTATGTCAGCGAGGTGAAGTGGTGAGAAAGAAAATTATATATCTCGGGTTTCCCCAAACTCTTACGATAGAATTCGAAATGTTGACGTTCAGAATATGAGATTACCTTCCTAATAATTAACTGGAGAATTTCTCCTGAGGTTCTTATTCTGAACTTATTATTTTATCGAACTTTGGGGTCTGAGCAACTTCAGGGCACTTTCAATTTACTGATTTGTTTTAATTAACGGAAGCCATCTCTAAGAAAGCCTCAAGTTTTCAACATCTGCATGTAGTCCAGTATATTCTTGTCAGCACAGTGACGCCTGAGTACGGCATCACCGATAACGGCCCATTCAATATTCAGGAGTGCAATATTTCCCGTTACCGCTGGACAGGTGCTCCAAGTTCCTGTCTCGCACAGATGTCAGTGCACAACTCAATATGTATTCTTCACAACTCATCTCGGCCGACGGAATTCAATATTTTACGGACAAGACTACGCTGAGGTAAATAAGTGAAAAAGTTCCAGATATGAGGTTTGAAGTCCCCTGGACAGAACATTTCGAGTTTGGAATTTGTTTCTAGGTTTAAATAGCCGCGAATATGTTTCCAATTTTATAGTTTTCATTTTTCGTGACTATAGCATAGCTGAAAGTTATCATCAAGTGATGTCATAATTTCCGCCTGTACCCAAATAAAAGCATGTCTGAGCATCAGCATGCATAAATAAGATAAAAATAAAAGGGATCACGGTTAAATAATGCAAGAGATGTACTGAGTCTTCAGTGACGTTATTTTCCTTCATTTCAAAGACATACTGCATAACTTACTTTCTATTGGATCTAGCAAGGTTAGTGCAAGCTATAAATTGAATCGAGTTGTACGAGACGAACAACAGACGTAAAATATAGGCACCCCACAAGACAGAAAATGAGACTCTCCTCCTATCACAACAGTCAAGCACAGGTCATAGTATGAAAGAGTTTCTTAGAGAGATTATGACGAAAATAAAAGCTGATATGCACTCAAATGTCTCCCCATACGAAGCTCACGTGACAGTAAACTAGTAACTTGACTGCAAGTGAATTCGAAACGAGACACCGCAAGCGATTCATCACCCCACGACTGAAAGGCTGTCTGCTTATTACGCAACTCTACGGTTCTCAGATTAAAGCGCCCAAAAGGTGGATGCCACAGCCGCCCATTTCAATGAAAAATGAAGAGCCGCATATGCCCGCACTTTCGCTCTTTCTTCCTCCTTCAGCCGAGTGAGCGCAGTTGGTGGATGCGAGTCTCTCACAACATTTGTGGAACCACAGCTTTGCTGGTAAGCGTAATTTTCGCCTCAGTCAGGCTTCAAACTCAACTGAAAGAAAAAGACCGCTAGCTGTAATTCTAAGATCACTAGCGCTCGAGAAAGGCTGTTTAATTTTAGCACAGATGTTTCTGCCGTGGAGTGTTGTTGCGATGTGTCTTTGTTATTGCGCTTTCAGAAATCAGTCATTTGAAATAAATTAGAGTTGTGATACCATAATAACATCAGTAAAGATAATAGAGAGAAGGTACCTAGTAACATTCAAGAACGCTGTTTTGAAAACGTCACTGAAAGCTTCCTAAGAATATTTTTTGGGTCATCGTCGATATTTTTTGTCGAAGATTGCATGCTTGACGAAAGGGCGAGCTTTATTTCTCTTGCTCTTACGGAGAACAATATCACGATTTTTGCAATTTACTGAGGAGGGAAAATCTGAATTACTTGTGGTAGCGTTATTTCTGGCCTAAATGGTTTCAACTTCCTACCATGCTCTATCTTATCTCATTAACAGCAATGAATCTAAGAATAAATGCAGCCACTTTTAATTCAAAGGAAGAGTGAGGTAAACCTATGCTCATTTTGTAGAAATATCTTCAGTCATCAAAGAAATAATAGTTAATGTTTCAGATTATCTGTCCACCTTCTCCATGTAACGATAAAATGCAACATAGCAAGATAATTAACAGGAGGCTAAACTGGCATCAATTTTACATACTTTACATTCGATCGACAAATAAATAAGTATCAAACAAATATTTCTCATCATTCTACAGCAAAGCAGACTCGATATCAGCAAGTCTTTCATTAAGTTTTCTTATATGGACTTATATTGATGAAATTGTACGAGTATATTCAACCTCTAATCAGGAGCTTCTTTCCTCAGCTCAAAATTAAACAACTTTTATCAATAACATCACACTTTCTTAACTTTTCAGTTACAAGGATGAGTTCTAGTGTGCATGGGCTCGTCTCTGGCTATATAGTTTTTCGGCACGTAGCGGTACGTAGGTTTCGCCTGTCGTACTCTGATGATCAGAGTTACCGAGCACACCGGGAGCAGATACAGAAAGGCCTTCCTCTTCGTTCCCGTTATCTCTCCCCTGTCAGATCCTACGCTGTTTATCATAGCGTCCCTGCCAATGTGACTTTTTAGAAATCATGATGAGCACCTCTCACAAAACCAATTTAATCATCCTCCAGTTTCTACATATATTCAAACTCAAGCCAACCCTAAATAATTCCCGAAGGCCATTCTCATTCATAACCGCTAATATATATGTATGGCTCGTTAGAACTGTTTTTCCATCTCTATCATTCTCACTTTGTGATTTTTCATTCCTTATATTTATTCTCTACCTTTCAGCACATGTATTCAGTGAGAGTTGATATCTTGGAGTATGTGTTCTGTGATTTTTTGTAGCTTAATCATCCCATACTTTGTTTTGTCACAGATTATAAGCTGATAGGGGACAAAATGTCGTTTGAAGTTCATTTTATTTCACTGGTGAAGAATAAATGGTTACAGAATCACCGTACGTTTAGCGATTTTTACCTAACTTCCTATTTTGAGAATTGCATGCATTGATTTTGATGGGAGTTGGGTCATAAAATTGAATACATGGCTAAAAGTACCGCACAATATGTTGCGATCCAAAACAAAAACAAAAAACAATCTAGATATGAATTTTTCCGTTAGACATTTTCAAGGCGAAAGCAAAATGCATGCCAGCAAGAGATGGTATTAGGGCGTAGATAAATGTTTATTCTAAGATTTTGAAGTCAAAATTGAACGCAACGTAATTCTACAATTCTAATTTTTTCCGCTTCCGACGTATGAAAAAGGCCCGAGTAGACACTTGTGTTCTAGACTCGAATACGAAAGAGAACAAATAAGCCTACGAGGTCTATGATGACTAGCGGCAAGCTCCGTAACTCTAACGTTAGGAATAGGTTGTTAGATTAAAAGTTGATTTCAATTTTCCTAATAACAAAAAAGGTGTTCTGAAGAGAGGATGGATGGAAACACCTTTTAGTATGGAGTTGAGGAAGCGTTCAATCTATGCATTCTCACTCAAGATCGTTCGCGAATGAACCAGTAAGTTGAGAAGGAAGGTTGTAAAACACAATGAGAGTAAGAAAGTTAGGGAGGTGGAAAATATGACAGTAATGAACCAATAAAAGATGGCTCTTATAGCAAATAATCCGAATTTATTTCCACAAAAGAAAGCCTACTCAACTCAGCTAGAAGCATCGCGTTAGCCTCCTGGACGTGCTTACTCCCATGGTTGCAAAAGTTATATCCCCCTGAGGGGGCTCTAACGTATATAGTTCGATAAATGGAATCCTCATCTTGTGATGCACAGTACTAATATTATATACCACTAGTTCACCCCCTTTATTTGAAATGAGAATGAAGGTGGAATGAAAGAAAGGCCGTAAAAACATAAAAAATCAATCTCTCGAGAGTTGATGAGGCCGCGTGAACACGGCCCGTCAAAATATTAGGACTGGAGCTTGTATCACAGATACGCTCATCACACACTTTTGGCTGGCTTAGGACAGACCGACGGACGCGGCTCTTATTATAGTATAGATTGATATCAGCTTTACTTTTACGATCGCAATCGCAAACTATTTTGTCTATGGGAATTGGCGCTCCCTGGGGGACTATGTATGTAAGGGCCTGAGCTAAAGGTTAGGTAGGCTTTCTTTTTGTTAAAATAGAATAGCTTTTCGTTTTGTTACCGACCATCTTTTTTCGGTTCACTGCTGTCCTGTTTTTCAGCACCTACTACTTTCTTCTTCAACTTTTTCTTGTTTCATGATCTTCTTTCTTAGCTTTCTGTTTCTGTGCCCTTTCTGCATAGATTCCGCGTTCCCTTAACTCAATACAATATGGTGCCTTCTTCCTTCCTCTCTCTGGATCGCCTTTGTTGCAGATAGGGAGGCTTAAACTAACCAATAATCTAATCTAATAATCAAATCGAGCACAATCCGGTTCAGATCAGTGCCAAAGGATGTTATAGTGTGGAAAAACAATGAAGAACTGTATGAAGTGATGGGCAGGTTCTCAAGAAGCAGCTTTTAATAATTTAAGCATCTGGAGTTGTTATAGGTCCAGCCAATGAGCGTATAGTTAACTCTATGATACCCAGGGGATAGTAGGAAGAGGCGATAAGGTGCAGGCTTTATTGGAATATATGAATAAAATTGGAAAAAACTAAGTAAACAAAGTCCGATAAGTGAGCCTGATAAACACAAATCAAATAAAAAGTTACACACGATCAATATGAAGTCTCCGAAATATACACAGGAACTTATCATTATATTTACACACAGAAATTTGAGTTTCAGACAATATAACTTGGCCTGTTGAGAGACCCTTAGGTAACGCTGTTCTGTAGTAGTGGTAGCAACCTCAATAAAAGCTGGCCAGAGAGAAAACATTCAACTTTCACCAAACCTAAATTGCTTCCGTAGCAGACGAATAGTTATTACTGAAAAGATAGACTTCAGTTTAGAGCAACAAAACTTATACTCTGGATAATCATAAATCTTCAAGTGTTCGGATTGGTAAGTATTCTAATAATTAATGAGCTAACGAACACTAATAAATATTAAAAATGAATAACAGTTACCCCTAATACCTTAATTGCCACAAATTATCAAACGGTCATTGCACCGCCAGAGAAGCACCGCACACCCGCACACAGCGACAACCCACAACAGATTAATAGGGTGTGGTGGCAGGCCTCGGCAAGTAAACGCTGAGGCAGCTACGATGTTTGTATAAACAGATACTTTAATAGCAACCAAAATTATTATATCGTAAAAAAATATGACAAACAATAACATATAAGGAACAGTACGAAATAAATTAATGATAAATTATAGGAACAAAGGCATAATTAAAGTTCTTAACACTATGTGCATTGCAGGCACCTACAAGAGACAGTCTGGAAAAATCAGCTCTATTACAAAGTTTGTCATGGTGCTGCTGGACATGTACCTGCTCGATTTTCGTTACCACGTCTTTACGAAGTTTACCCCCATGCTTTTAATATCTTCACTCATTTTGGCAGTCCCTCCATGATCTGTGGAACCTATGGGAGCAACGAATATGTCAACATAACAGAATGAATTCGATAAAAGAACAAGACTGGAGTATCTTAGCCTCATTTGGAAAGATTAGGAAACCCATCAACATTAACAATTCCAACTTGCAAGCTCGTTGGAAAGCGCAGGGAGTTGTTAAGGCGAGCATAGCAAATAGACTACAAATGGCCTCATGCGAGGAACCCTGTGCAGGTCAACTTTTATTTTTTAAGAAGACAGAGATGTGAAACTCGCTTCAGACCAGCAGCACAGAAAATTTCAATCATACCGGATAATACCCTTGGTATGTTTGTTTATTTACATATTTGTTCGGTGTCCGCTTCTTCCGTCTCATGTCACGCTCGGATTAGGATGCTTCAATGACCAAATCTGTGATACGAGTTTCACCAGAGCACCAGACCAAGCATATATTTTATCGCAGGTGCTATTGCATACATTCGTTTGTCATTCACTTCTGGCAAATATATTCAAGGAAAATATTTAATACCGTCATTTTGGATGGGCTGTGTACACTAATGTTGTAATGAGGCTTTGGGCTGATCATTTTAGTCTTTCGTAAACATTATCTTGTGAGTAGAGCAGTACCAAGGAAGTAGACTTGCCATAATGCGGACAACAAGTTCTGTGGGAGATATACCACAGATGGGTGCTCAAACCACGCTATTGTACGCTCATAGGCTCTGGCTTCAATGGCTTTTGTTGATGGTAGCGAGCTTGACAGAAAAATTAGCATTTTCTAATTTTTTTGCCCTTTAAAGGCAGGATCATGATTTGTTTTTCCAAGTTTCAAAAAGGAAAGGAAGTTACTGATTTAAAAAAAAAACATAATTTTAGGTTTAAGTATGACTAATTGAATCAATTTACTACTGATTTTTAACCCTCTACGCACAGTTTATCCATGCTATTTAATCCCGTTGGCTCTTTCAACCAAATTGTGAAGGGGACTTTAATAATTTTCCTAATTCAACTAGTTTTCATTTTACCGCTATTGCATTTTGTGAGTCGCTTGAAAATACCAAAGTATTGCAATTGCAGTGCCGTTATTTTCGTTGCAATAACTGCGCAATTGTCTTGCAACAACATTCGATGTTAATAAATTTCCTCAGTAGAAAGGAAATTGCTCACAGCCTGAATAAGCAGAGCCAACTTACAGATAAACTAGTAATCCATCATGCGATTATCATGAGGCATGAATCGTAAAGCTAAATAAAGCATTCACTCACGCTCAATTTACATTTTAAAAAACGTGATGCATTGTTAAATTGTACGCTAATTTTGCATTCGTATATTCATTCACTCTGTATATTCGTGCATAAATAGATGTTCATTGGGAAATTAATTGAGCACTGATAAAAATTGTGAGCAGGTCTTATCTAGCTATTTTGAACAGATCTAATGATGAATGATTCTCACACAATTAAAGTTTTCAGTTTTGGGCAACATTCAAGGACACAAGAACAAAGCAACTTCACGTTTGGTACTTCAGATAGTTTCGCAAGAAAATAGCAACAACTGTATTAGAACACTTCTCAGTTAAAGTAAAATTAACTACTTCTATACCTTGGTGAATACTCACATTCAAGAAACTTAGTTTTATAGCAAAGGAATAAAGTATTTGAGCCATCTTAAGGAATATCATTCGATGCCGCTGACTGCGAACGTGTCAAGACCTGCAGAACGCAACGGGACAGAAAATGCTCAACTCAGATTCTAAGCCAACGTCTATTAGATACTAAAGTAAAAAAAATTTCAGAAACAATACGTAGATCCTCTGAATTGAACTCAAGGTATTAATTACGAAGACAGTGTATGGATGCAATAAATGATTCTGAACAAATATTGCACTAAACAATGAACTTGAGTTTTCATAGCAGTCAGTGATGCAGCATATTTAGCAAGTAAGTTGAATTAGAAATTAGATAAAATCAGCAAGAGAGAACTTCTAACTTGATAAATAAAAGGAATGGATGTTCACAAGAGCAAGAAAAGAGAATAAAATAATGTTAATATCATTCTGACCATAGTTCACAGTCCATCAGGCGAGGCAACGGTTTGCAGCAAGAAGAATATACTTTCAGCAAAATTTCTTATACTTAATTAACAATTATTCTTTCATGCAAGTGATATTTAATCTACATCCTTTTTTAATTGCTTAATGTTATCACGAAATAAGAAAAGCATCGTATAATATAACGAATGATTTGAGTGAGCGAGTCATTATTCATTCAAAATAATGAATAGGGACACAGCACCATTCAGAAGACATAGGATAGGCAGCATGGTTAGGCTAGTCAGGTCTGTCTATCTTATGATAAAGGGACTGGTACCCAGAGAAGGTACTGTTGGGTTACTTCAGCTATAGATACCCTATCGGGACTTTTATCAATCGTATCCGCATCATTTTTTTTTAGCTTCCATGCCTTCTTCACTCTCTCTTTTATATCTTATCACCGTTTCTCGACTGGCTGCGATCATTGGTTCAGAAAGTTAATTTAAATCAATATTTAATCGCTAAACATTTTCGGCTATTGTTGACACAATCATTTGACGGTGTTCATTACAATTACAGTACAAGTCTACTCCTTCAGTCTTTCAAAATTAGCATTAAGATACTAACTCAGCAGTACAAATGTTTATTTTATTGTTTTATTCGTATTGTGTAAAGTTGTCTTGGTAACGTGTGACCATCTATCGCGTCTGACACCCAGGGGTATTTTTGACAAGAATAGTGTACACGACCCGTCAAAAATGGCAGGATTTAATATTTTATGAATACAAACCTTCCAGAAGTGGATGGTAAACAAATATATTCAATCTAATAGCACCCACTTCCTTTATCTTGCCCTTTACATTATGAATATATAAACCGACTCAACCTAATGTTCTAAAATCTAGCTAAAATCTAATAGGCGCGCTGGCAGAATAAAACAAATAAGCCAGCACGCCCAACGGCGGCCAGAAATTCGTACACAAAATGTATTTTTCATGAATGCATCTCTGGCATTAGATTTTCTTATTTTTCATTAATTTCATATCAAGACACAACTAACCTTGAAATATCTTAAAAATAAACAGGAAAATATTTTTCCTGTTTTTCTCTGAATCATTTTTACCACACCCACGTTTGGTTACAAAATAACGATGATGGTTTCGAAGAATTTTCATTTAAAAAAAGTAAAATGTTTTTTCTTTCTATGTTCATTTTTTCTTATCCTTCTGTTCCTACACCTGCGCAGAGTATCCTGTGAAGTAATACGTTGCGCATAGATTTCCGTTTTCTTAAAATCCCTTATGTATTAATAGTAAGTAGGGAGTCTCAAACTGACTAATGAAACAATAAAAAAATTAACAAAAACAACAATAATAATAATAAAAATAAAACACAGCAATAGGGAAATGTTAAAACCAAGCCCAAATATAGATACGTTGAAAGGCTCCAGCATCTCATACACGCTACTGGTGTACGTATATACTGCATGATTCCCCTTAGCTATTGTCAGGCCCATTCACCCTGAGTTGAACACAAATATTAAACACCAAGCGGGTGTGTCTATGAGGGAATCAGAATCAGACCTCTGTTAAGGATTACATTCTCATTCCCACTCAAAGTGCGAACATCGAAAAGCAAGTTTTGACTGAAACCACGAAAACCATTGAGAGCCACCAGAAAAAAAGACGCAAAAATGATATCCTGAGTGAATCAGAAACGAAAATTTCACTTTCAACTCATCAAGTAAAATTACCGAATCAAATAACATAGCTTTAAAACATATATTAACATACCAGGGAGGGGTTGAATTAGATTCACTTCGAACCATTTTAACGACAGACAATAACTCAACCTGCACATCAATAAAGCAAAGTATATACTGAGTGAAGAAAAATCAAAGGTCAATGGATGTGTGTTGCTATCTTTCCTCTGCACTAGTACCCGCAGTTTTACCCTCATTCATGAGGGGGTTGCAGTTGTACCGACAGTTGTACCCCTCAGGGAATTAGAGTTTTTACCCACAGTTTTACTCCTCACTCAGGGAGTTAGAGTTGTACTCACAGTTGTACTCCTCACTCAGGGAGTTAGAGTTGTACTCACAGTTGTACTCCTCACTCAGGGAGTTAGAGTTGTACTCACAGTTGTACTCCTCACTCAGGGAGTTAGAGTTGTACTCACAGTTGTACTCCTCACTCAGGGAGTTAGAGTTGTACTCACAGTTGTACTCCTCACTCAGGGAGTTAGAGTTGTACTCACAGTTGTACTCCTCACTCAGGGAGTTAGAGTTGTACCCACAGTGGTACTCCTCACTCTGGGAGTTAGAGTTGTACTCACAGTTGTACTCCTCACTCAGGGAGTTAGAGTTGTACCCACAGTGGTACTCCTCACTCTGGGAGTTAAAGTTGTACCCACAGTGGTACTCCTCACTCTGGGAGTTAGAGTTGTACCCACAGTGGTACTCCTCACTCTGGGAGTTAAAGTTGTACCCACAGTGGTACTCCTCACTCAGGGAGTTAGAGTTGTACCCACAGTGGTACTCCTCACTCTGGGAGTTAGAGTTGTACCCACAGTGGTACTCCTCACTCTGGGAGTTAGAGTTGTACCCACAGTGGTACTCCTCACTCAGGGAGTTAGAGTTGTACCCACAGTGGTACTCCTCACTCTGGGAGTTAGAGTTGTACCCACAGTGGTACTCCTCACTCTGGGAGTTAGAGTTGTACCCACAGTGGTACTCCTCACTCTGGGAGTTAGAGTTGTACCCACAGTGGTACTCCTCACTCTGGGAGTTAGAGTTGTACCCACAGTGGTACTCCTCACTCTGGGAGTTAGAGTTGTACCCACAGTGGTACTCCTCACTCTGGGAGTTAGAGTTGTACCCACAGTGGTACTCCTCACTCAGGGAGTTAGAGTTGTACCCACAGTGGTACTCCTCACTCTGGGAGTTAGAGTTGTACCCACAGTGGTACTCCTCACTCAGGGAGTTAGAGTTGTACCCACAGTGGTACTCCTCACTCTGGGAGTTAGAGTTGTACCCACAGTGGTACTCCTCACTCAGGGAGTTAGAGTTGTACCCACAGTGGTACTCCTCACTCTGGGAGTTAGAGTTGTACCCACAGTGGTACTCCTCACTCAGGGAGTTAGAGTTGTACCCACAGTTTTACTCCTCACTCTGGGAGTTAGAGTTGTACCCACAGTGGTACTCCTCACTCTGGGAGTTAGAGTTGTACCCACAGTGGTACTCCTCACTCAGGGAGTTAGAGTTGTACCCACAGTGGTACTCCTCACTCAGGGAGTTAGAGTTGTACCCACAGTTGTACTCCTCACTCAGGGAGTTAGAGTTGTACCCACAGTTGTACGCCTCACTCTGGGAGTTAGAGTTGTACCCACAGTTGTAATCCTCACTCAGGGAGTTAGAGTTGTACCCACAGTTGTACTCCTCACTCAGGGAGTTAGAGTTGTACCCACAGTGGTACTCCTCACTCTCGGAGTTAAAGTTGTACCCACAGTTGTACTCCTCACTCTGGGAGTTAGAGTTGTACCCACAGTTGTACTCCTCACTCAGGGAGTTAGAGTTGTACCCACAGTGGTACTCCTCACTCTCGGAGTTAAAGTTGTACCCACAGTTGTACTCCTCACTCTCGGAGTTAGAGTTGTACCCACAGTGGTACTCCTCACTCAGGGAGTTAGAGTTGTACTCACAGTTGTACTCCTCACTCAGGGAGTTAGAGTTGTACTCACAGTTGTACTCCTCACTCTGGGAGTTAGAGTTGTACCCACAGTGGTACTCCTCACTCTCGGAGTTAAAGTTGTACCCACAGTGGTACTCCTCACTCTCGGAGTTAAAGTTGTACCCACAGTGGTACTCCTCACTCTGGGAGTTAGAGTTGTACTCACAGTTGTACTCCTCACTCTCGGAGTTAAAGTTGTACCCACAGTTGTACTCCTCATTCTGAAGCTTAGAAATGTACCCGAAGTTGTACTCTCCTCTGGTGGTCAGAAATCGACGAATTTTTCAGCATAAATATTTTAATCACCGTAACAATAATATTATAATATTATTTAAATTTACCTGAAAATTGGTCTGCTGTGAAACCATAAGTTGTAGCTCATTTTCAGGTTATTTGTCAGGAATGGCCGATTTTTAACAAAAATTAGTTCATTGTCATTCAGGCATTAAAGTACTGAATTTGTTACCATTCAAGAGCGTTACTGATGATCATTCTCGGAAAAATAACGGAAAATACAGTTTACTAACTTCAACGTCTCTAAGGGATGGTAACTTTAAAGAAAGGGAAAAGAATGATCGGGCGAATAAAAATTATAGTTCGTGTTGAAGGGAAGGCGAAGAAGTGAGGGCTCTCTATATGCAAAATGAAGAATCCGAAGGGAAATTAATTTCTGGCTTTGCAATTATTTAGGGAAAACGTCTCATTTGTTTCTATTTTATTTGAAATATATATTATTTGCATAATGATTGGGTGGGAAACTTGAATTCTGTATTCTTGCCATTTCTGTGGTAGCATTTCGCCCTTAATCCATGTATTGAAATTATATGCTTGAGTATATGATGGCGAATCGATGAAATGAAATTCATAAATGACGAGGGAAGGCGCTAATAGCAGGTTTCCCAAGATTAAGCTTTAGAATGTGTACAACCATAGATAATGGAAAAAATAATTCGAGCTCTATACCACCAGAGCAAAAATCATTGCCTACAGAAAACAAATTGCTGACAACACGAGCTGAAACGAACAGACGGGAGTACAATTTTCGCAAACTGCCACTGAGTCGAAAACCTTTAACCGCGTCGAGTCGTCCTTTAAGGGGTTGGAAACCGTTTCCCGAAATTTTCCACTGAGGAGTAAGCTTTTTCTCACAAAACTCCACAATAAAGCCGACCGCTAAGCATCAAACAAACTTGGAGGGAACCCAGATGTTGACTGGGCTTTATGGGGATTAAGCTTGTACATTTTGGCCAAAAAATAACCAATATGTCATCTCAGGCTAGGAAGAGTGAAAAATGACTGGAAACTGTTGAGTAAATAGAACATGCAGAGTGATGGCTGCATGGTTTTTTGATGAGTTGGACTCACAGAAAATGAAAGCTCAATAGATGATAAATTTCAAAAAGATACAATCTTGGTAAAAGTGCAGACTCACTAAGGAATGATGTTTAGCAAAAAGATAAATCTCCCACGAGCATGCATACTGGAGAGAAGGATAGTGATGGAGAAGATAACGAAACCTCAATGAAGGATATTGTTAACAAGGTGATAAAAATTATAGTGGAAAATATGAGACAGACCATCAAAAGTATGCATCTTCAGAACAACTTACAGAACTCAATAATTATCCTTGAAAGTATTAGTTCGCAAATTACAATTCAATACCTTCCAAATGAATCCAATAGCATCGTATTGGGTTATGATATGCTGTACTTTTCATAATTATATGTAGTACTTCAAAACTAAAGAACTACTTTGATTGAGGTTTTACCAGCGCATTATTCACTCAACTTCTTTAGTCCTTCATCTATTCTTAAGATAATATCTGGTCACTGTTTGGCTGCATAGAAAAATATTATAAGGGTTTTTCAATAGTTGGTTCAACCGAGTCTGAGTTCATAATCTGAAGAGCATTTTGGATACTCGATGCTGTATTATCTCAAATGAAAGTAATGAATTTCTAAATCTTGAAACTGAGCTTTTACATCAGAAGAAATTTTAAGAGTTGCCATTGGATATAATGACATTTATTATTAAATATTGGTAGGGCATCAACCGAGAACTGTACTTCATCGTGAAACACTGGCAGCAAACAATTAATGTCTCGATTTGATATCTAACATTTATTAATATAGAAGATAACTGCGAGGGTCTATTGAAAATTCAAGAGCTTATAGAATAATAGGAACAACCACCGACTGGTACGATCATAGCTTTCATTAAAATACACCGCCCAAATGAACATTTCCAATTCACCTTAGAGAGACTGACTGATGGATTATCAGGTTCTTTGCAGGTAGTTGTCATGAGCAGGAGCGTTCGACTGAATTAATGATGAGCAAATGAATAAATGTCCCTCCCCTGCTGCATGTACATGACATAATTCTCTGAAGTGAAACATGGAGACAAGTTCTCCAACACATAAAGTGATTATCCCTCTCATCAAAGCGAGATGACCTTCCCACATGCAATAAAAAAGTGATACTCAGCGGTGGCTACAAATGAACGTCTCGCCGGTACGTAAGCCCGAGCAATGAAGTTCAAGATTTTCTGAACATTGAAGATATTTGTTGTCGTAACGCGCACTCGCCGCTGATACATCTAAGTTCTTTTCGAGGTTGTGAGTGGTTTATAGCATCGTGGTGTTGTGGCTAAAAAGGGTGCTCTACACTCGTGGGACCAGAGGTTCAAACCGGGAATTGTCTCAAGTACATAGTACTGCACTCCGGTAGCAGTATACTTACAGTCCCTAAAAAATATTGTTTCGCTGCGAGGTTAAGAAGACCTGAGAAAACATTGGCAAACTACCTTACTCAGGTGAGAGTAACAAACATCCTTTGTGACGTAACCCCACAGTTGTTCGTGGCTAGCATTTAGCAAGAGAAAATAAATCGGTCTAGTGTGACAATAGGACTCAAATAACTTCTTATTGAGTTGTAAGATGCGACTGAATGTGTAAACCTAGATAATTAATCGACATCTTAATCAAGATTGTTTTAGAGAGCAGAACATTTTTAAAAAGTTGATAATGTAAATGTAGTGGTATTTAAAATTCTTAGTACAATGGTACTTATAATTAGGCCAAAATTGTGGCAATAAATACTACAATGAAAAATTTTTCCCTTATAACAGGGATTGAATAAAATCTTGGCAAAATAAAATGAATGCATTCTCTTAGTTTCATATATGAGTTAGAGACAAAACATGGAATACCAAAAACACTCCTCTAGAATGATGAAAAGAAAAACGTAGAGACTTTAGAAACGCTTTGAACGACATCTCTAGCCTTCGCATTTATACATAAGCCGGCACTATTTCACAATAGTGGCCAGTTGAGAGTCGGTTAGGAGAAGAGGAATAATGAAGCTAGAAATGGTAAGAATTTTACTCACTTACACTATAGCGCACACTTTACGCACAAAGGCTCACGCTTTATGTAAATGAATACCCTATTTTACAATAACAGCAAAAGTTGTTGAACGTGGATAAAGTAGAACTGGAATGCTAAAACAATAGTGTTTACTATTCAGTAATTCAATCCCATAGGAATATGAAGTTCATTAATCAGTTAGTCGGACTGAAGATGCTTACAGCTTGACTAATTTAGAAATATCATGTTCAGATAATACAGTCATAAATAGTTTCCAACAAAATGGTAAGGATTGTCCATTATATTAACAATAAACTTACATAATCAACAACCCAATTGAAAATCAAGGACGTGTCGCCGGTGAATTAAAGACGAGACAGTCGATAAAGTATGAATTAAGGGCGAGTCGGCCGGTTCGGCCTTATAACTCTATCTCCGCGCGCTTAAACCACGAACGGTCGAGCTCGGACGTAATATGCTGAGCCGGCCAGTTGTAATTTGAGGGCGCAAACTTCTAAGTTGGTTAATGGCCGTAGTATTTGAGGAGGCCATTCGTTGTTTACAGCCATAAAAATATCATTGATCTATCGCAATGAAACGTATGCTCTGACATTGTGGCGTACAATGCATCAAGCTTGAAATTATATTTCACATATTTTATTCAATTTCATGCTTTTCCAGAAATATTCCCAACATTGAAACTGAAGACTTTACTGTACTGCAGAATAAATGCATTGCTGCGTTTACTTGTGTTCATTTATGTATTTTTACCATGCCATTGTTATACGCATGTTTGCATTTCATTCTTCAATACCAGACACAAGTCAAACACATTACTACAGTCCCAGCAGTCTATCTCTCCCAGAAGAGAAGTGCTACTTACTGAGAGGACATGAATATTTATTCTTATCTATGCAAGATTTTACATTGAGAAATGGTATTCACGAGTGAAATCGGTGTAATTATTTTTTAGTTCTAAATACATTCTAATGAATTTAATCATCATTCGAAAATTTATAAAATAAGAAGTAACATGAAATGGAAATGATAAATCGTGAATCATATACCTAAGAATTATACCTAAGATTAATCGTATTTCTAAATTTTATTCTTGGTCGTTTTCTTTTTTATGGTGAAGATATCATGATGTTGACAACGCTAATTATTTCAAGAAGCACAAAGATTTCAAATAATGCTAAGAGAAAGCGCACTTCATTATGATAGTTTCTAATAACAAGTTTCCTGACAGCACCCGCTGTAGTTTCCTAAACGAAATACCGCATAAAACTTTGCTAATTACGTTGCAAAGAATTACATGTGGTAATAAGAAACACTTTTATTCTAACAAGTAATCAAATTGATTATTGTTTGATAAAGTAAAGCAATACAAGTTCCCATCAGGGGTATACAACTGTTGTATCTATTGGAATTAGCGCTCCCAGGGGGACTTGGTGAGCGCCCGAGCTAAAGGTTAGGTAGGCTTCCTTTTTGTTAAAATAGAATAGGTTTTTGTTTTATTACGGACCATCTTTTTTCGGTTCTCTACTGTCCTGTTTTTCAGCACTTACTACTTTCTTCTTAAATTTTTACTCGTTTCATGAACTTCTTTCTTAGCTTCTTGTTTCTGTGCATCTTGTGCATAGATTCCGCGTTCCCTCAACTCCATACTGAATGGCGCCTTCCTCCTTCCTCTCTTAGAACATCTTTGTCGTGGTTAAGGGAGGCTAAAACTTTCTTATATAATAATGATAATGATAAAAATAATAATAATAATAAAGCAATACAAGTCTAAGTTTTTGTGGTTCGCAATTCAAGTAACGTTCATCTTTTAATTTTTATTGAACTTTTTTATTCCCGAGGCAGTCGTGCGAAGCTGAAGTCTCTTCTCAAGAGATATGAGTGTTTGCAAGATGTAAATAATACATAAAATATTAATGTTGTTCTAATTATTACGTTCTAGAGACCGAACAAATGAACATTCGTTTGGATGAGAGAAAGAGGAGATGGGAAAATTAGAGACACTTGTACACTCTTGCATTTTGGAAAGCAAAATGATTACAAATTCGCCACATACCTCAGCACCTAGAACGAAAACTAAAAATCAGTTATTATTTTTACTCAATGTTAAACAAAAACTTAATCATCAACGAAACATACTGAAAAGACTTTTAATAAATAAACATGTCTGTAATATAAGTTTACAAGTGATTTGTAAAGAGTTCGGTAAGCATGAGATCAATCGACCATCAGTCGAAGACCAATCTACAAACTACCCTGTCCTTGCTAGTTTGAATTAAAATGGAATAACAAAAAAGTGTTTTGTATTACACTCATACAGCCTTCCAAGAACAAGTGCCATGTATAATTTTTTTTTTGTCTAGAATAATGTTCTCATTCAAAAATTTGTGACGAACATTCGAACATGAAGTCTCTGAGTTAATTTACCCTAAAAACTTGCCCTATGAGCTGGTCGAAGCACTTGAAGTCTCGAAGTTTTGAAGTAGCAGCAGGGCTGCCACTCTAGATATTTTATATCTAGATCTAGATGTTTTTGCTTAAGCCTAGATGTAAAATTTGGAGCCTAGATATTAGCTATAAAATCTAGATAGTTTTTTCAACGTGCTAGATATTTTCTAGCTAGAATACAATTGAGCTATATATATGATAGATTTCTGTAAATTCGAATTAGGAATTCACTATAATGGTAGGTTTCTTCTTCAGTCGTATTATATTTGTCAATTTGCTTCACTAAATTGTTTGAATAGTGAACCAACCACATTCTGATCATGTTATGTATAGATTGTGAACCCCACCTAGACGGCTATTTCAATGTTTTTGTGCTGCCATAGTGTAATTTCTAATTGTGATCATCAGGTTCATAAGCTAAAGCACACTATCTCCAATTGCTAAACTAGTGATGATGTCAAAAATCATGGAATGAAATCCACACACATTATCAAAAACTCATTGTGGCCTCATTTTGACGAAAGACTGACCAATGATATTGGCAACAATGAGTTCAGTTTATTGTTGGATGGGAGCAATGATATTTCAAACATGAAACTGTTTGGTGTATCAATTATATACTAAGTTAGAGTCATGCATCTAATAAAGTCGAATCAACTTACTTAGTAATTGCAAACTTATTAAAATTGATGCAGATATACGTTCTGACAGCCTTAAAACAATTTTTGATAAGTATGAATCTGATTATCTGAGCATTGATAATTGCAATGCAATAGAGACTGACAATGCAAGTGTCATTAATTGTTGGCATCAATAATGAAGTTTATGCCAAGTTCACAGAAGAAAATTTATATTCAACATTGATGAGATGTGTATGCCCCTCATTCCAACTTGCAATGTCCTATGGTTCTGGTAAATGTTTACCAAGGAACGTGGAATTTTTTATTGCCGAAACTCATAATTGGTTTGCAAATTTTTTTTAGACGATGCCAATTCAATTAATTTAATGAATCAATTAATATTGGTTCAAATCCATTGAAAATTCCTTCAGCTTGCATAACTTGATTGTTGCAGTAAAAAAAATTGTTGCTCAATGGCTGGATTTATGAACACATTTTGAAATTGCAAGGCAAAGGGAAACTTGCTATCCTGCTGATGTATTATTCGAAATATATTCTGATGAGAAAAATCTTGTACTATCATTTTTTTGCAACTGATCTTAACAGAGGTGCAAATAATTAGTAAGTTATTTGAATATAAAAATGCAGATAAGACATATTTATTGGATGAAATGCTAATGTTCCTTAAATCAGTTTTTACTAAATTACTCCTTCCTACTTGCAACGCTGATTGCTACTTGCTACTATTTGGAAGGACTACTTATTAGTCTTTCCTACTTGCAACACTCGTGAAATTGAAGAATATTTGGGTACTAAGCTTTATTAGGATAAATATCAGGATACTAGATAATTTAAACAAGGATAAATGGCCTATTATAAAACAATTTATGGTATAAATATTCTCATGTGCTATTTTTAAACTAACTTGTTATTATTTACAATTAATTTAGTTCTAGATATATTTTTTGATGTTTTATTTTCAAATCTAGATGTTTCTAGATATTTTTTGAGGTCAAACTAGATTATTTTGGTCAAACAAAAGTGGCAGCCCTGAGTAGCAGTCCGTTTCACCGCCCCGGCGCTGTTGCACTGGCAGTTGATTAGTTTGCGAAGTTGCCCGACGTGAAGTGACTAATTTACAACTATTGCTTAAAAACTGAGATTTGATTGATTGTAATGCAGGTGTTTGAACGTTATATGCATGGGCAAACTTAGAATTTGTACCGGATGAACGTTTTTAAACGATTTTGTGTTGATTGAGTTACTCTCATCGTTAGAACTTCTTTATCGGTAGGAGAGTTCAAGTTTAGTTTAATTTTTCAAATTCTGTTGTGTGAAGGGTATTTTTAGAGGTATTTATGTAAAAGTACTCAAGATGGATTGCTTTCTCATTATATTTCTTGATTTACTTCTTATTAAAAAATGTTTTTTTTTTCAGTAAGAAATAAAAAGAAGCAAGTTCTTCTGTCAAATTAAATATTTACTGAAGGCCGTGATAAAAGTGCGGTGGCTCAGTGAAGGAAATGTTACAGAACTTGCTCGTTGCCTGAAAAAACTGCTGCAAGGGCAGGGGGTTCGGTAAATCTGAAGATGACAGTTGTCGATTTTCAACTTTTTGGTGCCTGAACCTAATTATTTGAATCAAAATAAACAAGTTTTCTTCTATGCACTTTTCGTCTCAAATGAGTATTTTACGATTTATAGCGGTAAGTTTAGTTTCGTCATTGATGACGAATGCGCTCGAATAAACAGCTACTCATCGATTTTCAAATTTTTGTTGCTTGAAACATGCTAATAACATCGAAATAAACAACTTTTCTTCCATACACTTTTTTCGTCAAATGAGTATTTAACGAGGTATAGCGGTAGGTTTAGTTTCGTCTTTCAAGACAGAGCGCTGGAAGCGAGACGCCATTGCAGTATTGCCATACAACTCGATCAAAGAATTTCTTTCCGCTTCAAAGACTGGAGTTGCGGTAAATCATTTACCGCTGTAACTAATAAAATGCTTATTTGAGACAAAAAGTGCATAGAAGAAAACTTGTTTATTTCGATCTAATTAACTATGCTAAGGCATCGAAATTTACCAAATCGACAACTGTCATCTCCTTCAGATTTACCAGGGGGGTTCTTACACCTTCAAACTTGAGTCACATCAAGTAAGTATTTCACGCTTGTGTGAATAATTGTTTTGAGTTTTGGTTGTTTTAAAATAGCCCTATACATATTTCTAATATTTCATTGTTTTCAATTACTTGAGTTTCAACACTTTTAGGTGCTTTTTGAGGCAGTTGATAAATATTTGAGTAGACATATGAATACTGCAGCTTTTTAACTTTAATTTAAAAAAGCTCAAGTTCAATTTAAAAAAGCTCAAGTTCAATTTAAAAAAGCTCAAGTTCAATTTAAAAAAGCTCAAGTTCAATTTATAAAAGCTCAAGTTTAATTTAAAAAAGGTCAAGTTCAATTTAAAAAGCTGAAGTTTAATTTAAAAAAGATCGAGTTAATTTTGAAAAGTCTCAAGCAGGCTATATTTAAAAAAAATTCAGTTTTGAAACCTTCTGTTTCTAAAATTTCATACTTATGTAATAATAATATAAGTAAAGTTTATTTCTGAGAATGCATATATATTAAAGTACTGACACTGAAAATAGAGTAAATCAAAAATCAGACAAACCAAGCTGTTGTGATTTTGTACTTAATTTGACATTCTTCAAGTGTTACCTATGAATCATTTGGTAAGCATTTGACAAACAGATCATCGGTACGTACGTACAGTGTATATCCATGACAAAAAAATTCGAAATAAATTTTATGTAATAAGTAACTGTGTGACAATTAGCAAACTGCACTGACTGAAAAGTTGAACATTAAATAGCTTCAAAATTATATTTAAACCATAATGCTCTACAACAATGGCTTATTATATCATGTTATATAAGATAGTATTACACATAAAATGTATACCAAATTAAAGGCCAATCTCTCGACTAATAATTTAATTTTTACCCCTTTATACCATACCTAAGTGCATTTATACGGGCTTAAAATCTTCTAACGCAAGTATTCTAGCAACATGCTTCTATATATGATTGTAGGAGCGTAAACATAGCCTGGGTGTTATGGCAGTAATGGATTCATCTAAAAGTCACCTTTTTAAATTTAACTTGATATTTTTTAAATTCAACTTAAGCTTTTTTAAATTGACCTTGAACTTTTTAAAATTAAACTTGAGCTTTTTCAAATTAAACTTGAGCTTTTTAAATTGAACTCAACCTATTTTAAATTAAACTTGAGTTTTTTTGAATTGAACTTGATCTTTTTTAAAATTAAAGTTGAAAAACTGTTGAGAATTGAGGTAAGTGAACAGACAATGCAAGGGTCTACGCTACAAACTTGAAAATGCGTATAAATGTTTATACAATTAAAAATAGGCTGTTCTTATGCAGCATTATTGTTCATTAGAATATCAGAGTGAAAAGGAGGGACTGTAATTGTGTGCAGACGAGGTAAGAGATTTTTTTTGAGAACTAGTCAACTTGTCACCACAACACGTAATAAGTGGAATGGCGCACAAATTATACTCGTCATATGTGCTTCCCTCTGACAATGTTTCTTTACCGAAAATCATATTTTTATGATTCTTATATCAATGATAAAGAAAGAGCGAGTTGAACTTTAAAGTACTGTGGCATCAATAACAGTAATACCTTTTATTTAACTATATACTAATAATGTACTTCATTTTATAATGTTTTGGAACATTCCCTTTCTTCATACACATTAGAGGATTTTTTATTGCTATAACCTTTTTCTTCAGCACATCTTCATAGGAATTTGTTGGAGTAGTATCTTTTTGAGAATATATTTCTATAATTATAGCAGTGGACATAAATTGTATGTGTTTCTAATACAAATGTGTGAATATAATACTTTAGTGTAAACATGAATGAATATGAACAGGATAATATAACAACTTCCATTTATAGGTGCCAGTTCAATTTCTGATGAAAATCTCCCATTAGTTCTCTTGCAATCGATATTGCAGGATTAAATCCAACATTAAAAATCTGCACCCCATGCAAAATCTAACAGTGCCATTAACATGTTTTCACCGTCCACAGTAAAGTTTTTTTTGTGCAATTGAACATTAAATGGCTTGTCATAACTCACCCTAGCAAAGCTTAACTCAATCTTGCTTGACGTGTAGACTGCTTAAACACAAAAACACTTGAATATGTCCAGCAGGAAACCTAAATAATATTCAACATCTTTAATTTAGAGGTTACTTATTAAGCAGTCATCCACACTAGTACCTATAGGAGTGAAAATGTTAATCTTCTGCAAGAAATTTTAATAAGACTATTATTGTACAAAAACTAAGGCGGAATAAAGAAATTTTCTTTTCAGAAAAAAATACGTGATACGTCCTTACATTGACCTAGACCTATCTGGAAGTATCTCATATCCGCGTTTTACTTTCAGAAGAATCGGATTCATCTGAGGACCCTGAGAGAGATACTCAACCGCCCCAATTATGAAAATGGATGAATTCTTTCCTGACGTAAGCCGGTGAGAATAACGCTCAGATAACGTTGTTTCGTTCAGATGTGTAAAATTTGTTTTGTTCTGCTCATATGAGGCCTCGCATTGGAAGGAAATCTATTCCAGTTGTTGTTTAGTGCTAATTTATTTTATTATTTTCTAATTTTTTGTGATATTTTGGTGCGCAATGTATTGGGACTCTCCTCTTCTTGATTTCTTGATACACACTAGAGAATTTTTTATTGCTATAACCTTTTTCTTCATTGCTTCATAGGAATTTGATGGTATAGTTTCTTTTTAAAAATACAATTTTATCATCATAGTAGTGAAAGCATAATTTTACAAGTGTCTCTAATATGTACGTCAGAATATAATTGAAACGAAAGGTTGGTAATATATTAAAGATGTATTTTTAATTTTTAATACACAAGTAATTCGGTATTTTTCTATTTCAGAGTTTTTGTCTAGCCAGTATATCCTTATTAACACGTTAACTGCCATGGGGTAAACTGAAGTTCAATATTCAATTCAAATTTCAAGTAAATTGTGGTAATCAACTTTGAAAATAGCGAACATTAACTGTATCGAGCCTATATTTAGCTTTCATTAAATATTAATGATAAATGAGTTAGTGACTGCATGTGGGTCAGCAGCACTATGAAAATCACCTAAGTGACCACCGGTTGGTCACTTCGCAGGAAATGTGTTAGAATGAGTTAAGCTGCTGGTATATGACCTAAAATGAAGAGTAAACTTGATAAACCTCTTTCTGTGATGAACATTTATCCTCATTGAAATTCAATTTATGAAATAGTTGAAGAAAATGAAGCTGCGCACCACACTGCTTTTCGGAGGGGATATTTTGGCCATACTCCGAAGTTTTCCTTGCATTTTGCATAACTGGTTCGTATGAAAGTTCCAGTCATAAATAAAAACTGTTCGTAGAATGCCAGAAATATCAGTAAACTGGAGTTAAGGTATTTCGCAATGAGAGAATATTCATTTGTTTTATCGTAAACCAATGCTGTGCAATTAACCATGCTTTTTATACAGGATCGGTAAACTGGAGTGGAGGAAGAGGCAAGAGACTCCTTCTCCTCCAGCAGTGGAGAATCGTTCACCAGCCGGTGTGGAGCCACTGTCAGTGTCAGTAGAATTAGACAGGAAGACATTAGCCGTGCTCTGAGTTGGAGTGATAAAAGTTTCCTTAGAACTATTGTATCTATGAGAACTAGCGCTCCCAGGTTGATTCGTAAGCACGAGGTTAGGTAGGCCATTCATTAGTTGTTATAATAGAGCATTTTCAAGAAGCCAGGGAAGTATTTGAAGCGAATGATCTTTGTTAATTTAGAAACGAAGAAAGGACTAAGTATTAAAATCATATTTTGAAAGATTTCTCGAAACATATGATGATATGATTTAAGGGAGCTGGTCTTCGAAAAGTTTAATAGAACTGACGCTATGTACTTATTTAGAAACGTAAGAAGGAAGAAAATTCTGATAAAATTTATCATCGTTACTAAGAACACATTTCGGAGTCCCGCTCCATCATCAGTTCAAAGGAAAACAATAATTACGTCTGATAGAAAAGATCAAAGAACAGTGAATTGTAGGCACCAAAAATATATCAGGAGAGTAAAAAGACAATGTATGGCACGGGAAAATGAAAAACCAAACACAGAAGCACAGGCCTCAAATGCTAGCCGCATTGATGGACTCTTGTGTGTGCAGTGCACATCTTTGTTCGTTGGTATTACGTTACGAAATTTCTATATCAGAGTGGCGAAGCATAGAGGTAGAAGCTTGCGTACTGGGTATCAACCAACACACCCATCGCATTCTGCAATGCAAAATCATGCCGGAAATGTAATGTCCCTACATCTACCGATTTCGAAATTTTAGACTCTGCTTCAACACCGTATGACCTCAGAATTTTCAAGTCCCTGCATATTTTTAAGCGAAACCCTGATTTGAACAATATGGACAGTTCGTACCCTTTGCAAGTATTGAATAGGTAGAAACCACGTCATTACCAGCTCAATTTCATTTCATACTCATATTTTACGGGATTTTTTTTTTGCTTCTGTGTTTTGTTTTTGTTTCCGTGCCATACTTTGTTTTTACTCGCATGATATATTTTTAGTCTCCGCAATTCATTGTACTTAGATCTTTTATTTCAGACGCAATGATTTTTTTCCTTTGAATCGATGATGGAGCAGAACTCTGGAATGTTTTCTCAGTAAAGATGATAAATTTTATCGGAAAGTTTCCTAAAGTCTCTGATAAGGTTGCGTTTAAAGCAAATCACTGACTTGTTCAGGAATTTTAAACCAAAATACGGTGATGAGGAAATTCGTACTTATTTTAGCTTCAAATTTTGTGAACTCGTTATTAAATATTATTTCAATACTTAGAGCTTTTTGTTTTGTATGTAAACATAAATATATATCCCTGTCCTAAAATGTTCTTGTTAAACTTATGTGGCACAAAATAGTTTCTTGCGCTCTTGAGTACATTATAACGACACCATTTTAGGTAGTTTGACTTTTTGTGTTGACCAAGCTGTGCGGCAAATGCCATGGTTGGCATTGTACAACGATCCTTATGTTTTTGACAGGTAAACTATTTTGCACCAGTATTATTACCGTAGGAAATTATAACTTTGTGTTATGGTAAAATATTTTATTCACTTCGAGCTCGTTATTTTGGCACAATAGTAGATACGCAAGAATGAAAAATTGTCCCGAATTAGACGCAAAACTATTGAAATATGTCCATTTTACTTTTAACATTAATCTCTCATGTGACTAGGTCCTATGTTCGCATGCTAAAATGACACTATAAGTGCGCACTTCTCAGATAGTTTTCAACAATACATCACTATGATTATGTTTCCTTATCACTTGTATTTATATGCATAATCAAAATCAAATTAACGTAGGGAACGTAGATAGAGGCACGTAGACCGTGCCTTTCTCTCAACCATTTTGTGTTTCGACAATAATTGACATGGGTATTACGATACCCATGTACGGACATCAACCAAGGATCTTAATATTAAGATGTTTTAATTCTTTCATTACGACAGCTTTTTGACTTCATGATTTTGGCAGGCATTCACGAAATTTTCCATTCGGTTTGTGAAATGTTTTCGATTAGTATTATGTGACTATCATTTCCTTGGTCCTGACTCGAGTGTTTTTTTTATTTTTTGTAGGCAAATTCATAGCCTATTATGCTCGCGTAAGAAATATCATGAATTGGTTGAATGGTTGAACTTTTTCCGAGCTAGTCTCTTGGTATACTAGTTCAAGCCCAAACATAAGAGGCTTTCGAATTTCTACTGTGTCGATCCTTTAGACTGTACATCCACCAATTTTTACTCGCAATTCATCTCCCTGATATCGCTAAAGCCTGTCTTCATATTTCAATGGAAGTAAGGACTAAAAAAATTTCTTCTCATCAATGCGTCGGTTGCATTATTCATGATTCGATAGAGATACAAATATGTAGGTGCATGTATATTTAGTGTTTATGCATAAAAAACCTCAAAATAATTCAACAGGGGGAACACATTTTCAGGATTTTCTGTCAATTACTTTTTTTCGACAAGCAACACGGATATTATGACACCCACACACAAATGTTTATCAACTAAGGATCTTCAAGTTGAAGCGTTTTAAAATCCTATGTCCTGTGTCTTAATTGGAATGAACTTTTTTTTTCTTGTAACGAAACATCTTTTCCCGGTTCGCTGGTGTCTTTTTTCATCACCTTTTACTTTTTTCTCCGATTTTTATCTGTCATAAATTTTTTCCAATTTTGTGCCTGTGCCGAAGGTTTGTAGACGCGCTTTGGTCAAACGGATTCCCAGTGTCCTTCCACTGACTTCCATTTTAATTCTTTCTTCGAAATTCTTTGAATAAAGGATTAACTTTTAAAAGCTCGGCTACGCTCAGCGACATTGTCATCCTGGAGAGCAGCCGTCAAATATGTTATATATTTGCAGTTTTATATATATATATAAATATACATATATATATGTATGTATATATATATTTATATATATACATATATATATATATATATATATATATATATATATATATATATATATATATATATATATATATATATATATACTGTGAGTCTCCGGTTTACGGCATTTCAGCTTAGGGTATTCGCCGTTACGAGCAATCGCCCATAAACTCTACTAATACATTAATACATTTTCCCTATTAATGTATGTATGATTTGAGCCGGGCAATCCTTCAATTTTGCGATTAAAAAACTCTCGGCAGCGCACAACCAAGGTTATCGCTACTGAACGACTCAGAAATTTATATATATATTATATAAATACTTAAATATATAATTGTATCTATAAATATAGATACGCAGCTGGCCATCCTTTAATTCTGCTTTAAAAAAACTCGCGGACACGCACAGCCGAGATTTATCGCCTCTGAACGACCCTATATATAAATTTGAGGGTCGTTCAGAGGCGATAAATCTCGGCTGTGCGTGGCCGAGAGTTTTTTTTAAAGCAGAATTCAAGGATGGCCAGCCGCGTATCATGTACGTATCGCCGGCGAAATTAGACATGCCGGAGACGAGCAAAGACGTAGAATGGTCGATCATCTCAGTTGGCCGCCGATGTCCCTGGGCCAAAAATTTCGTCCCTAAGTGGACATTTCGCTTATGATGCGGAGATAATTTACCGGCGATACGTCTCTTACATTATCCCTTGCTCGGCCATAACACATCGGCGCGACGTCCTCGATTTTCAATTGGGAACAACAAAACATAATCAATAAAACGAAACTCACAAGTCGAAAACAAATAAACGAACATTTATGCTTTAATAGAAATTACTGTCTGCTCACGATACAATGTACGTGAATAGATGAAGTAAATAGTTTATAAATACGGTTAAATAGGAAATGGAAATAATTTATAAATCCCTACAAAAAGGCCAAGTTGATAGTCAAAAAATAAAGAGTCCCTTTGTTATCCTTTCTACATTTACTTGTTGGTATTGTGGAACACGAAAGAAGCATATGACGCGTTCGGGAATAGTGATAAATTTCATTGTGAAGCTGGGGGTTCATTTGGTAATTATTTTTGGTAAGTTGCCTGCTCTGTTTCTAATTATTTATTTGTTACTTTTGGTCGCAGAGCTTCAAACGAGTGATATCGCTATACCTCTCAGTTATGTTGCTATAAAATGTAAAAATCCGTTTTGCTACTCAGAATAATTGACGCCCGCATTGCTCGTGAGCGTCACAAGAGAGGCTTTAAGTTGCAAGAGCATGAGTGAGCTCGTTTCTAAATTTATTTATTTATCGATTCCCTAGCATCGGAAAAATCAAGTCTCAGACAGAGCTCGTAAAATATTCCAAGTTTATCATTCATAAAATACTGAAGAAATTCGTATAAGAAATTCTCCATGCGTTGGGACAAGAAATTCGAAGGACGTTATTTTTCATGGCACAGTAGCGTTTACGTTTGAATTTGATTCATACATACGAGTGTGCGCTAAATGTGGGTTAAAATACTTCAAAACCTGAAAATTTCATCGATTTAAATTCAGTTATATCATTTCATGACGATTGAGTCTCATGACTGCTCTCATTTTGCTCTGAAATACATGTACTTTTTTACAGAATCCGGTATTTTTTATTCAAGATAGCTAATAAAAATCTAATACTTCATGTGCACACTTGAATTTTCCTCATGAATTTGTATTCTAGAATCGATTAAACCATCTTATTTTGAAATAAAAATTTAAAATTGGTTTTGCTTGCTCAACTATATTTCATGATATAGAGAATGATAATCTTTTTGTTTGGAAAAAACTGAATTCAAACCAGGTTGCAATAAAGAAAATTCCAGCAAAATTTCACATAATTTTATCGCTTTTCATTTCAAAAAAATACGTTCTCTGTATTTAGTTTTCGCTACAGATTGTCCCCTTTATTTTGCCGTTGGAGGAGTTTGCAGGAAAAATCACTGCTCATATGAGCACACCGCCCATACTTAGATTAAGTTGTAGGCAGCTTTGCTGCATTGCTAATGCTTCTAAAATATTATCTTGACAAGAGCACAACGATGTAAAAATTTACATTTCTGTTGAAGCTAATGAATTTAAACTGTATTGAGCATTCATTCATAATAATACGACATTCGTCTCTAAGACTAGTGTCACAAATCTAAAAAGATAGAGGTAAAGAAACTCCGATTGAGCAAAAATTCTTACTCGAGTAAAATTTTACTCTAGAACTAGAAATTTTACACGAACAAGAATTTACACTCTATCTACTTGATAAGTAGATATAGAGTCTTTTTGAAATTTTAAACATCTAAAATTGGTGGAGACATTTATTTGAAAGTATTTTCTATGAGACGTTTGCGATCTTTCACTAATCATGCCGTTACGGAAAATATTTTGAAATGATGGTAAAATTGAACAAAGAAGCCGCGTAGCCGATTGCTCCTCCATGCATTCGTAACTTTTACTATATGTTGTAGCACCATTGATAACGAGGATATTATTATACTATTTTGTCCCTGAAATAAACTGCAAACATAGTGAGAACATTTTCTTCGCACGGATAAAACTTCGACCAATTGGAAAATTCCGTTTTACTCTCAAATTTTTACCCACATCCCTCAAGCATGTGCTATTTATCTACCCACTTACCCATGAGGAGAACATCATTACTACTTGAAACATTTGTGAGTTATTTAACTTAATGGCCAGACTGTTACCCACAGATGCACAAACTCATGTTCCATCTAAACTTGGCGCTTCCTGTCAAGAAATGAGCTCATGTCGGTCAATAAGTCACATCCATGTTTATCCTACGGAACGAACTTATCAGAGCTGCCTGATGTATTAATCTTGCGACCAAGCCTCGCTTCAACCGCCGCATTAGGGAGAAATGTTTCCGTGATGGTTCGGACTTAGCACGTTAGGTTTGTTGGTTAGGATCTTTTGCCAACATATTTTCTGTTGTTTTCGTACGGGTTGATGTGAGGGCCCAAGCTAAAGGAAAAGTAGGGTGCCTTCGTTTTGTTGAAATCGGTAGTTTTCTGTTTTAAACTGTTCTCCCATAATCCAAACTAAGACATTTTTCTTGTTTTTTCTCTAAAATTTGAATGAAAATGAATTCGGATCTTTTGATACACTTAGATTGACGCGCAGAAAAAAAATTATTTAGGATTTCACAATGAACTTCATTAAGTCTGAAGCCAACAAATCGAGTTTCAGGATGTAAAAACCTGAAGAAAATGGATTTAAAGCTGAAATTTTTAATCTAACACGCAAACCGTTTATCATCAAACTTTATTGATTTATATATTTTGTGTGATCAGCGATGCCATCTGTAGGCCATATCCATAATCCATAACCCATAAATTCTCTAAGTTACTGGAAATATGTTTTCGCAGGATACTGTTACATGCCCGAAGGCGGCGTTTCCAAAAAACAAGGACGGTGATAAATTATCTCGGAGCTGGAAAAGCCGCAGCTCAGAGCAGCAGTATCGGGTAAATTAGGACGTCCTTGAGTTGACATCAGCGAGCCAAACACCGTCCTGCAATATTTTTAAAAGGAGCGAAGACGCAGATGGATCGCCAGACGCTAGCAAATTGGAAGGCTGACCCCAGGCTGGTCGATATTCAGATGCGTAGGAGCATCAACGAAGTTCGGTGCCCGTCAGAGCAACGCGAGCCTGGCGTTCAAATTGGCACCCTGCTGGAAGACTCGACTGATAAACGCTCTGGTGAAATACACGATTAGCTTCCTCAGACTTGACCTTCAAGAAGCACGGTGTATCACCTCATGTTCCTGGAGTACGAGCATCTTTTCTTATTCATCTATTCTATAGAATAAATTCAATTTCCCTAGTGTACTGGGGATTTGCAGTGTCCACGTTTCCCCAGCCATTCTTTTCCTTGGAATTACTTATTTTGCGTTCACCAATGTTGATACTTCGTTCCCATTACACAATAATAAACGTTTTTGGCTCGTTTGCTTGCATGGTTTGCCCGTAATCTCACGCTGCAAACCATTCACCTGAACATAATGTAATGACTCTAAATTTTTCTCTTTGATTCGCTTCCACATATACCTTTTGATGCTCGAAAATTAAAAAAACATTTCAATAAAAAAATCGAAAGAATAATGGATGCAGTTTCATTAAACTGTTCATTTGAAACCAGTTTTACTCAATGCATTATCTCTTCAAATAGGAAATATATTTTTGTGGAAGCTTGAGTGCTCTTGTTTCAAAAAATTCCAACTGGTTGATTATAAAAACTGGCAGAGGTTACATGGAAAGAAATTAAAGAATTTGCTCATAAATAACGCATTCATTTGTGTGTCTAGCTTCCGTGAATGTCTGAAGTGTAGAATATATTTTTATGCGGCTTTCTCCAGGCCAATACATACGCTACATTTAAAAAAATCATGTCAGAGCAATTGCTTCGCAATGATTTGTATCTTATTTATAATATAAACAGAATGAATGCTTTAAACAGTAATGCATAAAGTACTTCAATTTTTTAATTAACAATTCGTGTGAATGAGAACAAACGGCGTTTGAAATATCGGGGAAGTCAAAACACTCTTCAAAAAACCCCTCGTGATGCCAATTTGCTCAGGAAATAAAGGCACGCTAGATAAAAGCATGTCCTCGATGCCTTCTTGTTTTATTCATAAGATCGGGGAGCATTCGGTTAAAAATATTGGTTTCTTTAGTGTGAGTACGGCATTCAAATATTTAATTTGCCATCCGTACAACAATAAGCTTTCAACATTGAGCGCCTCTCGCTGGAACGAACTGCAGGTATGCTGAGTGCTGCAATTCCAACAATAGTTCATAAAAAGTAACTTTACTACGCAGTGCACTGCAAGTGCATGTGCGATTGCAATTTTCAAAACACGAATTTTCCATCGCTGTATAATTACCACAGTTCAAACAATATATCCTTTTGAACGTGATATGTGAAGGGATTTGTGACTCTCTTAAGAGAACAGGAGAGATAAGCCACAGAAGAAGAATTCAAGCCCCCAGAAAAGACAGAGGAGTAGCGGAGAGGAAATGGAAAGGGTACACACAGCAAAGTAAACAGACACAGTCACGAGTGAGGCCGATATGGGTGAATAACAATAACGTATCAAAGATTGAAAATATTCATTTCTGAAAATAGCACATAAAAATGTAACTTATAAAACAAGAAAAAAATTAGCATGAAAGCAAAAATTAAAGCACGAAGGACCAGCCTAGCACGAGCTCGATTATATATCGAACCATTTCTGAGACCCATCCCATGGTTGCTTACCATCTCGAAAACAATGAGAGCGAGACTGCAATAGCAGGTGCGGTTTAATTCGTCCCCATTGATGTGAGATTATCGTTGCGAGGGTCCGTTTGAAGTCTCCATCAAACAAAGCCCGCCAATCTTCCCAGACTGCGCCTTGTGTTGCGCACGTATATTGCCTGATGAGAGAGCGACGGTGCTCTGTAAAATGATGCGCTCACGTATGCTTTTTTACGGTCATTTGTGGTCGTTCAATACAATTCATTGGAGGTGATAATACGTAAATGAATTTCAAGGATAATTTCGATTGATTTTACAAATCTATGAGTAGGAACTGGCTTGGAGAATACACACAAATGAATTATGGACAAATTTTCCTTCTCTAAATGCGTAACATATGAGCTAAATAAAATTAATCAATCTGGTTGAAGATGAATTTCGGTGAATCAGGGTTAAACGAGCGACAAAATACAAAAGGCGTACCCGTATAAACAATAATAAAAAGGTGAGCCAAAAAGGAAGATTAGGGATACAGTATTATAACGAACCTAAAAAATAGTTAGGAGTAATCTTTCGGAAATGAACATTAATGAACATTAATTAATGTCATTAATTAAATTAATGACATTTATTTTTCAATTTTTTTTCACTCACTTAGTTAAACTATATTTTTTTTTAAAACGATGACACCTAATACGGTGTTTTATCAGATAGTGGAGTGAAATGATAATACGTGTTGGCTACTATTCGGTTTGAATAATTCTACGATAGAAAAAGGAAAAAAAAGTAAAAGATCACATTAGGTGACGTTGATTCATACATCCCGATTCAGCATCATTTTGCTACATAAAGTCTGAGAAGTTCATTGAAACCCCCGACAGTGAGAAGATCTGAAGTAAAAAAGGTAAGGTTTTCGAGCAGACGTGGCATCACTCGACAGCATCTCGGTCACGACCAAATTCAATCAATTGGGCGAGTTTCAGCCCCACGCGATGAGATCAGAAGATTACGGCTGCAGGTGACAGCCCGAGGGAAATCAGCGGCCTGAAATGCACCACCGGGGCTTTAAAGCTTCATTGTAAACAAGAGCGGATTTACTTGACAAGGTCTCCGCCTGCCGACTGTCACTAATGCGTCCACCTTCGACGGTGTTCTTCCAGGAAATAAATTCTGCTGTCTTTCTTCCTTTCTCACCGATTTGGTTTATTGCTTTCGAAGCCCATTCGTAAATAAAGAGAAAATTTATAGTTTTCAGTCTAGGGACGAAATTATCAAGCGAGTAACTCCAGAGGCAAATGGCTGATTTAATTGATGGGCTTGGATGAGAAAAAATTTGTCCATAAACATCGAATTATGCTAGGAATTTGGTACAAAATAAAAACAGATTTATATGCTAGTTCTGAAAGTATCATGCGCATGTTTATTTCTGGCAATGAAGGGAAACTCGTGAAGTATACGGACAGCTTCTTGATGGAAAGCGACCTATTCCCTCGGCAAATAATATAATTAGTCATTCGCGCCAGCTTTGATGGTGTCAACACGTTGGTCGCGACGTGAGCCGCCGGTGTACACGGAGGGAATTTTCATAATGCTGCTAACCGACTTGTAGCCGCAAACTCAATTTTTATAAATATGTATTTCATCAGAGCTAAATGAAGGCGAGATCCAGTTAATGCTGGCTATTTTAAAGATTGCTTACCAGAATTAACTTTGAATTTGAGTCGAATATTGAACTTCAGTTTAACCCATCGAGGACGACGTGCTAAGAATCTACTACTTAATCTCTGGGCAGAAAGGTTCAAGTGATCTTCATAAGAGTAGGAGCACGATCATTCAGAATTCTAATGAGTTTCTGAGTTGTCAAAATTTGAAGAACCAATACCTTAAATAAAGATAGGAAAATGAGGCGTCGGTATTAACAACATTTATAACTGTATCCCCCAAAAGTCTGTAAGAGCCTCAATATTGCACAGTATCAGCAAAATAAAACGGAATTCCGTATCATCTATAATGTACTTCAATGATATCAAAGTAAGGGATTTTAAATTTCATCTGGGTATAAGAAATGTATAAAAATACAAAAATATATAAGAAAAATTTAAATTTAAATTCACAACAGTGCATTTAAACGTATTTAAATTCGAATTTAGATTCATGTACTGACGGTCTTCTCAATTAAATATTGAAGCGATAATAATTTGTTATTCTTCCGTACGACTGAGAGACAGCAAAACTGCTTGTAACAAGATCTGATCTTGTTTAAGGCCACCTTCCCCCCCCCCACTAGTCTCCCAAGGCCAAAGAAAAGTAACTAATAACTAATTTATTGAACATCCACAGTTATCACAGGTAATGGGCTATAAGATTGCCGAGTAATCATAACATTAACCTAAATGCACTAGAGAGTTAGGGAGAGAGAACGTCAGCAACAGTCCCCTCACGCAACCTCTGAAAGGCGTTCCGATGTGGCACGGGAGGACAAGATCTAAGGGAATGCTACCATGGCTAGAACTAGGCTTCTCCTAGTCGCTTAATCTACTTTGTCAGACTAAAGAATATGGCCCACTACACTTCTTCACGATTTTGTTGAAGAATCGCCTAATATTTATTAGATTGAAAGTGAACTTCCAATAAAATTTGCATTGCAAATTACTCCATGAAATTCAGGCGCTCGAAGAGTTTCATATCAAAGGTTTTTTGTCTATCATAAGTAATTATTAAAATGAGATGCAGTATTTTATGCAGATATTCGGTGCCTCATTCCGTGCACAGAAAATGACTTACTGCTCCTCAGCGTTATTATCATATTTGTGGAATTATTTGACGATCAACAAATTCAGGGTGTGTTGAAGACATTTTCTTTTGTTATCTTATTTCTGGGCTATTTTACGATCAACTAAATTCAGGGTGTGTTGAAGACATTTTCTTTTGTTATCTTATTTCTGGGCTATTTTACGATCAACCAAATTCAGGGTGTGTTGAAGACATTTTCTTTTGTTATCTTATTTCTGGGCTATTTTACGATCAACTAAATTCAGGGTGTGTTGAAGACATTTTCTTTTGTTATCTTATTTCTGGGCTATTTTACGATCAACCAAATTCAGGGTGTGTTGAAGACATTTTCTTTTGTTGTCTTATTTCTGGGCTATTTTACGATCAACCAAATTCAGGGTGTGTTGAAGACATTTTCTTTTGTTATCTTATTTCTGGGCTATTTTACGATCAATTAAGTTCAGAAAAGGAAGATATTTCCCTTATTTTTATTGGGAAAGGTCACCTCCTACAAGACTTGGCTTAACAATTTACAAAATTTCAATTACAAGTGGCTGTCAGTTTTTCAATTCTCGTCAGAAATACCGAACCAAAATATATTTGAATCTTATATTTATAGTTATGCGTTCCTGATGAGAATGCAATTTTTTTTTCAGAAGTCGTCTGATAGCTTCAAAATTGTAGCTGTAATTTCCGAACTAACATCAAACATGTACTTACGGAGCTTTTTTCAATTGAAATATATGCATGTCTGTTTTACGAATAACTTTCTGAAAAAATATGTTCGTTTAGCGCAAATGCATGAAATTTTCTAACAGATATTTTCTACTAGATATTTTTACTAACACTTTAAATATACGACAAGGTTGTCAAACGACTAGAAAATACTCTTCAACGTGAATGCCTGTAAGAAAATATTTTTCATACGATTTACTACGCACGAATGGTGCTTGATTTTCAAAAGATAAATGCATAAACTCGTACTTGGGACCCTGTGTGTGATCAGTGTCTGACGACGCGTGGCTTGGATAGCAGAACGAGAATTGGCTACTCATTCAATTTTTGTTGCCATAAATTCTATTATTGTAAATTATTGCCCAACTTCCGTGACGGACAAGTTGTTGGCGGTTTCCCATACTCCTGAAAACTTCCACCGATTGATTCTTTTTGTGATTCTCCAATTTAATGCAATTTTACATTGATTTCTTAAGAAAAAATCTTTTTCTTTATCATTTCTCAAAAACATCAATCAGCGTGCTCTTATTCTTTTATTATAACCGTGAGACACACAACGTGAGCCACGTGCTTGGATACTATGAGCCTCAGACCTTCACTGCAAGGGAATTTTTACGCATCAGTGACTCCTGAGGAAATTGGTTGTGACTCACGTTGGCGAAGAGTGCGCATTCTGAAACGGAGAGGGACTGCGTGAAATTAATGTTATTTAACATAAGCAACATATGTAATTCTGAATCACATTTAGCATTTCTGAAATATTACCAGAACACTTGCTCAAATGGTTTTCTGGGACAAACTAGAGCTTTTCCCGCTCCAAAATTGATCTGTTCTCTTGAAAGTTTAATTTTTTATTACCTAGAAGTGGCATATACATGTTCGAAAAGAAATAATATGCACATTACTAACTTTTTAACTTAGAGTTCCTATTCACGACAGAGTGATCTAAAGTTTGAAAACTATTATTCAGCGTCAATGACCTAAAGAAGATTGTTAAGAAAATTTCAAAAACACATTTTATTAGCATTCTAGTAAGCAGTAAACTTGTTTGCGAGTTACGACGTTATTCACCGCAGGAAAAATCGTGCAAATATCTTTGACTTTTTTGCTATTCAGGTCAGTTATTTGAAAATACCATGCTTAAATAAGTACATATTTACCCTCTATGTTGCTAGCGAAAATTTTTCGCAGGATATCTGTGAATTTCTGTGAATCATCTATTTATTTCTTAAACATTCTTATTTAATGAGTTCGTTATGAAGAAATTAATACATATTGCATAGAGAATTCATTTCATTTTTAGCTGCAATGTCTTGCTCGTTACTCATGCGACTTTTAGATTCTGCCAATGCAAATTCAGCATCATTCTTGTGATATCTATTTGTTGAGATTAGCTGGACTCACGTGACTAAAATGTTACATTCATAAACCTTCGTATCCATGTGTATGGAAATTAATTGGACTCACGATATGGAAAGACAAATTCCTTCAGTACGATTAATACCAGCAGATCTTAATTAATTCCATGGAGAACTGAACTTTAATATATCAAAAGGAGGAGCGGAGATGCGCGGCATTAGTTTTTAAAATTCGAATAAAGTAGAACGGTCATGACCGTTCTACTTAATAATACTTAATAATAACTTAATAATAACTTAATAATAACTTAATGATAACTTAATAATAACTTATTCCACTTTATTCGAATTTTACACGGACTTTCTCCCCGCGTCTACTTGTTCAAAATGAGGCGATTACAATAGTCTTACGCGTGCCATTTTGATTTATTCATGTTCGGTATTAAAAAGAGAGGTCTCCTACAAATGTCTATTTTATGAGCGTAAGATACGTCTCGCACTGCAGACCATGTGTCCTTGGTTACTTCTTGCTCAGCCGGTCGTACATCTTGCCTACGCTTTAACACAATCACCGCTCTGTGACCCACTGGTAGTCACGGGGAGAATTCCCATAATGTATGCGACCCACCGGTGGTCACACATTGGAGTTTCACTTACACTAAATGTCAATCAAATGCAGGCGCATTCAAATTCGTATTTTGATGCAATATTTTAGCACTTGATGGAATGCCCTAAGATATCAGATCAGAATTGAAACAAAATTTCATCAGTGTAATGTTTCATTCAACCAACAAAAGCTGCATGCTATAGGGAAAGCTTTTCCATCACATAATTGTCCGTAAATATTAACTTAGACTTACAATATTTATGTTTATCAGGAATTATCTGTTCTATACTTACCGGATATTTGTGCTTTAAAATGGATTACGTGAAAAAAGGGTGGTAGATTTTTCCAATAATATTTCAAGCTAAACATCTCACAATTTGATTGTCACGAAACAGACAAGGCTGGTGCCTCATCCATGTTCGTAGTGAGGAATCGAAACCTCATACTAGGAGTGAAAAGTGAAACACAGAGCGGAAAACACAGAAAGAGGAATAGTACAACAGATGGAAAATAGAGAAAAGTAAGAAAAGTAGCTACTGATCTGCTCACCCATACCAATACCTCAAGTTAACACGGGACAATGAAAAACACCTGGCTGACATTTATTATTGCTTTATTTAAGTGCTAATAAACACGTGATTTGACATGAAGCATCGTCGGCAAACATTAAGAAATTTGCGATACACAATACTAGTGAAAGTCACTTGCGCGCGCACTTTTCACCGCCAACATAACACCCTAGCAAGAAACACATCTTACACAGTCTTAGGCGATCGCAACGAGCGTGAATGAGCAAAAATTACCTATTTACTATTACCCATGATTCCTCTTAACTGTGCCATAATAAACAGGATGATGGAACATCCCCCAAGCTCTTCCTAAATTTCTTGGAGCCTGCAAACTTGTTACGCTCTGTTGCCTGCTTAATTCCCCTCACAGTGTGTCGGGTAGGTGGTAGGCCATGACACTTCAGCTTGGTGAGCGCCATTTTTGGGAACTGCGCTGCAGTCCGAAGTAGTTTAGACTCCCACATCGTAGAGAATCTCAAGTCGCATAGTTCACCCAATCCCTCCTGGGAACAAGGAGCATCTTAAGTGACTAGTTCCATTCAAGTCTTTATTCCCTGTAATACACCTACTTCAAATAGAATTGATTGATCTAATTTTACTCCCCTTTGATCCCCAAAACAATTTCAAAATTATACTTAAACAAATATTCATTTTCCCTCTGAATGTATACCAAAGACGAAGTCCATTTAATTACGAACATTTTACTTGACAGACAAGCTAGCCTTTCCGCACACAATTAATTTTAACTAACTCTCTCCCCATACTTTAATTTCACTGTGTTCCCCATTTGTCTCATTTAAATGAATTTCCTGTGAGAAAAAAATTAAATTATTTTTTCACCCCATATTAAATTGAAACTCTAAACATGAGAACAATTCGAGAATAATCTAAAAATGAAAACGCAAAGAACTAATTTGCATTCTAATGTAGACAATGAAAATCACTGTGCCCTGCTTAAGACAACACTTCAATAAAATTGTCACCCTTATCTACTTGAATCACTCCAATCTTTTTTTAAGAACACAAATTTAATAAGCTGCATGAGATTAGGATTCCCTTCACTTTTCTAACAAAGAACATTATCTCACCTCCCCTCGTGGAACACACAGGCCTACATCCTGCACTGCGTCAGTAAATCGGCGAAATAGACCGGCTAGCATACTCCCTGTGCTATTTATATGTCCCCCCGAACAAGGAACGCGCACCGTAGGACTGTGCGGTACCCGCGAAATTGAAAGTGACGTGGCATCTCGCGATTGGCTAACCCTCGAGCGTCACCTCTCTACACTGATGTGTCCCTTACTTCACAATATTGCTACGCATATTCCTCTAAAATCAACCGAGAAACCCCTTATTCCCTAACTCGAAGATAATCAAACTTTTAACTCACTATTTTCTATGCTATGTATTCTAGTTGCCCTCGTCTTATTATGTGTATAGTTTTGCGCACTAGCTTTCAATACAGCCTCTACCCCCTACGCACTCCTCCCTGCTCCTGATGACCTCCCTTCCTATGCCCCTCGGCCCGGCAGCGGCGACCGGTTGCCTCCTGCCTTAGGAGCGCCGGTTCTCTACACCTACATAGTACATATTTATCCTAAGTAACATTACATGATCAACAGTCTGGTTTTCGTTGGCCCTAGCACCAATCTTTCTTCATTGGTTTTGCATCCTTTCAATATGACACTGACGTAGTAAAAGATAATCAGAATGTTACATGCTATTTCATACCTCGAGCAATCTGGTTTCTCGTTTTCTAAGCACCCCAGGTACGGAACAATGTTGAATCAAGAGCTGCTTTAGATCTTTGTATCCCATACAGAACTAGATGGCTGATAATGTATATCGTTTTATTTATACATACATTGCAGAACATTTCGCAAACTCATTATGTTGTGACTAGATTCAAACACAGTTTCACAAATTAAAGCATTCAGATATTGAATTTCGATGCTCCGGCATTATTCCATGGAGCGCCTGTAGTCTGAATTCTTCAAATCATTTCGGTACATTTTTCCTCATCATTCATCGCTTTTCACAAATCATAGAGCCTGTGGGAGATTTGCCCCTTAAGGAGAAATCCTGCAAGTCGTGATCGGAGCTGCTCAGTCTCCGGCTGCTATCAAAGCATTCGGTCTTTGTTCAACACGCTCATGCAAATTAGTTTGGATAGGCTGAAAGTCTGGGCCTGCAGATCATTGCTGTCTTTTCATCTAAAATCGAGCCTTTACAAGGCCTCTAACTCTATTGGGCCCGGGAGCCAACCGGGAGAGAAAATTGATAAATTTGTATTCCCGTTAGAAAAATGCTTCCCTAGAGAACCTTTTTACAATTTTTCAAAAAGTGAAGTGTGTCACTCAGCAGTAGCAAGCTACACTCATCTTAAACGTGAAATTTGGTTATACTAAACGAGCTGCGTCTATTTTCATGTTCTTCGTTTGCGTAAATAAGTGCGTGTGAAGAGCTTCAACTTCAAAAACAAAATTTCAAAAATGCGTTTATTGAACCACGTTAAAAAAGTGAATATGGAATCTAAAACGCAGTAATAGAAAAGTAAACATCGGAAGCTGAGATGTTAGAAAATTTTCCAAAGCATGAGAACATAAATCTTTACAGCACACCTAAAAGTGTTTTTTTTAATTACATTCGAAGTAAATTAATAATTATAAATTGAATTGAAGCAATCCAAAAATACTACAACGTACTTCGTCTGAACCAGGGTTTCTTGTAGCATACTTCAAAAATTAGAAAGCGTTCCAAGATCACGGCAATTTCATTATATGATTCATGAAGGGTTATTACGTTATTTGTTCACCAATGGTACTTTTTATAAATTTCAAAGCACACTGGAACACAATTGCCTGCTTTGCTTACTGTTTGAGAGACTGAATAAGGTTACGTTTACGGGTAAATTCAAAATATTTTATCTACGTAGTTATTTCGTTTTAAATGTTTAAGTTCTTCATGTGGACTCATATTAACTTGATCAGCTTATTTCAAAATTTTCAAAACAAATATTGAATCATTTCAACTTTATATTGTGTGCTGTTGTTCTACTGGAAAGATGGACTCTTTCCCACACCACATTCACTTTCGAATACAGTAGTTTCTCAGTTAATCTCGCTTCAACTTGAACTCACCCGAATACTCATGAATTTTGCTTAATCTCATATTATATTTCTTTTCTCCGGAAGATCAAGCCATGTGGTGAGCCTTTTTACATTTCAATGACACAAAAAAGGCAATGTCGTGTAACTCACAATTAATTCAAAATAAATCAGAGCCCCTGATCCTAAGAACAGCGAACGCAAAGCGAAGGTTAATTAACGCAAATTGCCAAGCATTCATGCACGGATAATTATTAATAAGCAGAGTAGAGCTTTGAAAGAGGACACAAATGAAGCTTCACCTCTCTCTAGAAGATGAAAACGCGTCGCTAATAGTCTTTAAAGGCTGCTGATGAATCGCATTACGGCAGCAGCGTCGGAAATGCTCGTGAAAACTTAGTGAAACTTGCTCTCAGGGTAGCCTAAGTTGGAAATGCTGAAGCTCTGAATCAGTTCTTTGGTTTATTTTTTTGCCTGGTGAATAGAACTTTTAATAGGAGCAAACTTACATCTCACTATGAAACAATCTTTAAATATTGTTTATGGGTCATTACATATTGGAAAGAATGTAAAGAAAAATTTCATTCCTATACGAATGAAAAAACATCTTTTTTCGGTAGGTGTCAAAGTATGGAATGGAACTTAATTTTCTCGAAAATAATTCATTCTCCTTCGTTCCGAGGCTTGTTTAGTTTTATGGCGAGGCGGGTCTTCGAGAGACAATCGAAATGTATCGCCGTTTCGGTCCTCTGAAATTCGTTTCTAAATTCGTATACTTCGTCTCTGCTGACCCTGTCGGCGTGGGAATTTCATTATACCAAGTGGCTGACTTTCATTTCTAAGAAAAATTGCTGGCATAAAAATGAAAAATAGTGAGCGTCTCTTACAAATCCGATTCCTTCCGATTACAAATTCTTCGAGCATCTATTTTGACACTCGCTATTAATCTTTTCATCTTTCAAACATAAATTGATACAGTTTGTTACTTCGTGCAGGAAGTAGAAGTTATAATTTCAAAATTTTTAATCAGCCACACCAAGTTCCGGCGGCCACTTCTCTGTGTCACCGACGCACAAGAATGTGAGCTGCATTTATTAAAATATTATCCAAGAAATGGCAATACGAGTTTCTGGAGGGCGGTGGGCATCTTCCAAATTGGACTTGTCAAATAAATTAGAACAACTAGGAACGACAACTGAATTGAATAAATTAGAACAACTTGAAGCAAAGGAAAAAGTTGCTCTTTAATATTCCAGAGTTTCATCACGTATTATGAAATTTAGCCAAAAGTTGAAAATGCATTTTTAGGAATAATTTCTCATTCTAATTTGTAGTGTGAGTGTACAGACATTTACAAAATCGAGCTGATCTTAAAGTCAGCTAATATCTTCATCGCTTCAATTCCAGTTTTCTTCAAAATTCTGGGAAAATTTTTCACAGTATTTATTTACACGAAAGAAAAACCAAGTTGATACCAATGCGGATGAGTCAGATGTTAAAAATTCAGGTCAAGAAATACTTGCTGGGTAGTTAATACATTTTTTCTCGAAGCGAGTTTCCCTGCATCCCGCCGAGCATCTCGACAGCATCTCCGAAATCGAGCGGCATGTAGGAAAATGCTCGCTAGCATCTGAAACTACTCAAAAATCATAGCAATTTTTTAATCGATCATCGCAAATGCATCAAAATGAAGCATGATTAGCAAAAACTAGTCACTAAAACTCCATTTTCAGAGGAATATTAATCACAATAGCAATGAAGAAGGTTATCGATTAGATCGAGTAAAAATTATTTCTGATAGAAGGTGGGAGAAGAACAGAATCAAAATATGACTGCTTCTTGAAGACAAGCATGTATCAGTCTACTTCAAGCATGCAGTATCGTTGATGACATTAACTGTTCTACTTTAACCTACTGAACTCATTTTCCAAGCTGCTTTTCCGTGAATAGTTCTTGCAATCATGAGGCTGGTTCCGTTCAGCAGATGTCAAATTTGACCAACGATGACGCACCCTTTCTCTTCTGACCGTCTCAAAAAGGCAGCTTTTTGGATAGATTGAGAAATTTTATTCAGGAAAAACGATTGCAAGGTTTTAATTTGATATAATTATAAGAATACAATTTAATAATAAATAAAAGTTAAATTTCACTAACGATGACGAACCCTTTCTCTTCTGACCGTCTCTAAAAGGCAGCTTTTTGGATAGATTGAGAAATTTTATTCAGGAAAAACGATTGCAAGGTTTTAATTTGATATAATTATAATAATACAATTTAATAATAAATAAAAGTTAAATTTCACTAACGATGACGAACCCTTTCTCTTCTGACCGTCTCAAAAAGGCAGCTTTTTGGATAGATTGAGAAATTTTATTCAGGAAAAACGATTGCAAGGTTTTAATTTGATATAATTATAATAATACAATTTAATAATAAATAAAAGTTAAATTTCACTAACGATGACGAACCCTTTCTCTTCTGACCGTCTCAGAAAGGCAGCTTTTTACATGTATTGGGAAATGTTATTTAGAAAAAACGACTGGAAATTTTTCGTGCATCTAAGGTTATCCTGATACATTGCTTAACAAGAGTGTCATCAATTATTGAAGTAATCAGTGATATTATCAGCGAAGATTTTGAGCCAAATCTACGTCCAATGGCAGCATGAATGTACGTTCCGAACCTAATATTTGAGCGAGGTACAAAACGGTGAACGATAGAAATCTGTGCGTTTAATGAAAGTTTAACCAAATAAAATGAATAAAATTAAAAACCAGGGAGGAAATAAAATTTAAAGCAAATTTAAGTATCGAAATCAAGCACAAAAATTTTAACTTATTTGTCCACTCACAGCTGAAAATGGAAAGAAATGAGTTCGTCATCTAAGCCAATAAAGAAACGAGTTCGTCTTCTATGCCATTAAAGAAACGAGTTCGTCTTCTAAGACATTAAAGAAACGAGTCCGTCTTCTAAGACATTAAAAAAACGAGTTCGTCTTCTATGCCATTAAAGAAACGAGTTCGTCTTCTATTCCATTAAAGAAACGAGTTCGTCTTCTATGCCATTGAAGAAACGAGTTCGTCTTCTATTCCATTAAAGAAACGAGTTCGTCTTCTATGCCATTGAAGAAACGAGTTCGTCTTCTAAGACATTAAAAAAACGAGTTCGTCTTCTATGCCATTAAAGAAACGAGTTCGTCTTCTATGCCATTAAAGAAACGAGTTCGTCTTCTATGCCATTAAAGAAACGAGTTCGTCTTCTATGCCATTAAAGAAACGAGTTCGTCTTCTATGCCATTAAACGAGTTCGTCTTCTAAGACATTAAAGAAACGAGTCCGTCTTCTATGCCATTAAAGAAACGAGTTCGTCTTCTAAGACATTAAAGAAACGAGTCCGTCTTCTAAGACATTAAAGAAACGAGTCCGTCTTCTAAGACATTAGAGAAACGAGTCCGTCTTCTAAGACATTAAAGAAACGAGTCCGTCTTCTAAGACATTAAAGAAACGAGTTCGTCTTCTATGCCATTGAAGAAACGAGTCCGTCTTCTAAGACATTAAAGAAACGAGTCCGTCTTCTAAGACATTAAAGAAACGAGTCCGTCTTCTAAGACATTAAAAAAACGAGTTCGTCTTCTATGCCATTAAAGAAACGAGTTCGTCTTCTAAGACATTAAAGAAACGAGTTCGTCTTCTATGCCATTAAAGAAACGAGTTCGTCTTCTATGCCATTAAAGAAACGAGTTCGTCTTCTATGCCATTAAAGAAACGAGTTCGTCTTCTATGTCATTAAAGAAACGAGTTCGTCTTCTATGCCATTAAAGAAACGAGTTCGTCTTCTAAGACATTAAAGAAACGAGTTCGTCTTCTATGCCATTAAAGAAACGAGTTCGTCTTCTATGCCATTAAAGAAACGAGTCCGTCTTCTAAGACATTAAAGAAACGAGTCCGTCTTCTAAGACATTAAAGAAACGAGTTCGTCTTCTATGCCATTGAAGAAACGAGTTCGTCTTCTATGCCATTAAAGAAACGAGTTCGTCTTCTATGCCATTAAACGAGTTCGTCTTCTAAGACATTAAAGAAACGAGTCCGTCTTCTATGCCATTAAAGAAACGAGTTCGTCTTCTAAGACATTAAAGAAACGAGTCCGTCTTCTAAGACATTAAAGAAACGAGTCCGTCTTCTAAGACATTAAAGAAACGAGTCCGTCTTCTAAGACATTAAAGAAACGAGTCCGTCTTCTAAGACATTAAAGAAACGAGTTCGTCTTTTATGCCATTGAAGAAACGAGTCCGTCTTCTAAGACATTAAAGAAACGAGTCCGTCTTCTAAGACATTAAAGAAACGAGTCCGTCTTCTAAGACATTAAAAAAACGAGTTCGTCTTCTATGCCATTAAAGAAACGAGTTCGTCTTCTAAGACATTAAAGAAACGAGTTCGTCTTCTATGCCATTAAAGAAACGAGTTCGTCTTCTATGCCATTAAAGAAACGAGTTCGTCTTCTTTGCCATTAAAGAAACGAGTTCGTCTTCTATGCCATTAAAGAAACGAGTTCGTCTTCTATGCCATTAAAGAAACGAGTTCGTCTTCAAAGACATTAAAGAAACGAGTTCGTCTTCTATGCCATTAAAGAAACGAGTTCGTCTTCTATGCCATTAAAGAAACGAGTCCGTCTTCTAAGACATTAAAGAAACGAGTCCGTCTTCTAAGACATTAAAGAAACGAGTTCGTCTTCTATGCCATTGAAGAAACGAGTTCGTCTTCTATGCCATTAAAGAAACGAGTCCGTCTTCTATGCCATTAAAGAAACGAGTTCGTCTTCTAAGACATTAAAGAAACGAGTCCGTCTTCTAAGACATTAAAGAAACGAGTCCGTCTTCTAAGACATTAAAGAAACGATTTCGTCTTCTATGCCATTAAAGAAACGAGTTCGTCTTCTAAGACATTAAAGAAACGAGTTCGTCTTCTATGCCATTAAAGAAACGAGTTCGTCTTCTATGCCATTAAAGAAACGAGTTCGTCTTCTATGCCATTAAAGAAACGAGTTCGTCTTCTATGCCATTAAAGAAACGAGTTCGTCTTCTAAGACATTAAAAAAACGAGTTCGTCTTCTATGCTATTAAAGAAACGAGTCCGTCTTCTATGCCATTAAAGAAACGAGTTCGTCTTCTAAGACATTAAAGAAACGAGTTCGTCTTCTAAGACATTAAAGAAACGAGTCCGTCTTCTAAGACATTAAAGAAATGAGTTCGTCTTCTATGCCATTAAAGAAACGAGTTCGTCTTCTAAGACATTAAAGAAACGAGTTCGTCTTCTAAGATATTAAAGAAACGAGTCCGTCTTCTAAGACATTAAAGAAACGAGTCCGTCTTCTAAGACATTAAAGAAACGAGTCCGTCTTCTATGCCATTGAAGAAACGAGTCCGTCTTCTAAGACATTAAAGAAACGAGTCCGTCTTCTAAGACATTAAAGAAACGAGTCCGTCTTCTAAGACATTAAAAAAACGAGTTCGTCTTCTATGCCATTAAAGAAACGAGTTCGTCTTCTAAGACATTAAAGAAACGAGTTCGTCTTCTATGCCATTAAAGAAACGAGTTCGTCTTCTATGCCATTAAAGAAACGAGTTCGTCTTCTATGCCATTAAAGAAACGAGTTCGTCTTCTATGCCATTAAAGAAACGAGTTCGTCTTCTATGCCATTAAAGAAACGAGTTCGTCTTCTATGCCATTAAAGAAACGAGTTCGTCTTCTATGCCATTAAAGAAACGAGTTCGTCTTCTAAGACATTAAAGAAACGAGTTCGTCTTCTATGCCATTAAAGAAACGAGTTCGTCTTCTATGCCATTAAAGGAACGAGTTCGTCTTCTATGCCATTAAAAAAACGAGTTCGTCTTCTATGCCATTGAAGAAACGAGTTCGTCTTCTATGCCATTAAAGAAACGAGTTCGTCTTCTAAGACATTAAAGAAACGAGTTCGTCTTCTAAGACATTAAAGAAACGAGTTCGTCTTCTATGCCATTGAAGAAACGAGTTCGTCTTCTATGCCATTAAAGAAACGAGTTCGTCTTCTATGCCATTAAAGAAACGAGTTCGTCTTCTATGCCATTAAAGAAACGAGTTCGTCTTCTATGACATTAAAGAAACGAGTTCGTCTTCTAAGATATTAAAGAAACGAGTTCGTCTTCTAAGATATTAAAGAAACGAGTTCGTCTTCTATGCCATTAAAGAAACGAGTTCGTCTTCTATGCCATTAAAGGAACGAGTTCGTCTTCTATGCCATTAAAGAAACGAGTTCGTCTTCTATGCCATTAAAGAAACGAGTTCGTCTTCTATGACATTAAAGAAACGAGTTCGTCTTCTAAGACATTAAAGAAACGAGTTCGTCTTCTAAGACATTAAAGAAACGAGTTCGTCTTCTATGCCATTGAAGAAACGAGTTCGTCTTCTATGCCATTAAAGAAACGAGTTCGTCTTCTATGCCATTAAAGAAACGAGTTCGTCTTCTATGCCATTAAAGAAACGAGTTCGTCTTCTATGACATTAAAGAAACGAGTTCGTCTTCTAAGATATTAAAGAAACGAGTTCGTCTTCTAAGATATTAAAGAAACGAGTTCGTCTTCTATGCCATTAAAGAAACGAGTTCGTCTTCTATGCCATTAAAGGAACGAGTTCGTCTTCTATGCCATTAAAAAACGAGTTCGTCTTCTATGCCATTAAAGAAACGAGTTCGTCTTCTATGCCATTAAAGAAACGAGTTCGTCTTCTATGCCATTAAAGAAACGAGTTCGTCTTCTATGACATTGAAGAAACGAGTTCGTCTTCCTACTTTCACATGGACGGTTGAGCAGAAAGTGGCTTATTCGAAAGTGGATCGATGGGGCGAAGTCACAATGGATTTACTCAGTTTCATTTGCTTCTTCATCTGTGCTCTGGCACACCTCAAATAATGAGAATTTATAATATTTTCCTCGCTCATGGCTCATCAATCCGCTTGTTGGTTGCACAAGTGGTTCAAAATTCAAGCACATTTTCATGTATTATTCTGAAGCTATAATTAATTTTATTTTCCGATGATATCTGGTATTAAAAATGAGGTTTTTCTGTCTAACACGCTTCACCACTTCTTCAATCTAACTTTTCCTGTCATTTTTTACACGATTCGTATACGAAAGCCACCTTCAGTTATAACATTAAGGGCAAACGAAAAAAAGCAGTTTAGAGTTATTAAATTTTGATTAAATCTGTCCTGGGGTGTGTGGCACAAGTTTGAAATCCTCTATCTCTCGCGACACTCTCCCGAACACCACGCAGTTGTCTGCTCGCCATGCCTCAATGCAACCGCCTCGTGAAAGCCCCTTTGTCCCACGAATGAACTCGGGTTTTTGCCAAGCCTCTTTCCGGCTTGTGCGTCTATCACGATTTTTCAGGCAGAGTCACTCGGACTTTTCCCCCAGCCTGATGCGGGTTGTGTGCCACCGAAGAAGCTCTTCCGGAAAGCTCCCCCAAATCTCGAAGTTGGATGAAAATTGGAGCGAATTAAGAGCCAGTTCTAATGGCGATGTTGCTTTTTAGCGGCTGGTGCTTCCTTGAAGGATTATTGAAGCCGCGGAGATTGAAAGCGCTGATTGCAATGCGAGTGCTTACGGTTGTGTTTGCGCGCCGTTGAAACAGAGTAGCTTGATCGAATGCAAAACCTCGGTTAAATAATTGGTCCATAAATAAAAAAAATGAAGAGAAAAGATTTTGTTATTGAGAAATGGGATACGTATCACGGATGTGCCTTTTCTGTATTTTACTCAATATTATAAGCAATGATATTATTACCGCTGGTTGTGAAATTCAAGAATGTTAAAATAAGCTTCAATAAATCAGGGAATTTGAACCGTGTTGAGGCCTCCGACGATGCTTACGCGTCAGATATGACCACATTGATGGACCTTAAAAAGGTGATTCAAATTTCAGAGCATTTGATGCAGGAGTTCTTTGGATGTGCTACGTTGGTTTTATTACAACAATGCTCGTGGTATTAATATCGTGGATACAGATTCAAAAATGTAAAATCATTCGTACAGACACGGACACGCAAATATTTTTTATCTCTTACGAGGCTTCTAGATTCGCTATGATCTGCAGTATTCTGCAGAATTGAATTTTACTTGTTAACACAATTCATTAGATGACACGAAACACAATTCCTAGACACGAGCAGACAAAACAGTGCAGCTGTGCTAACTGTAGCACAGGCAAATAAAAGAAAATAACGTTTCCTGGTGCAGTGCATTTCGAGGAATGGGGGAGATAATCCCAAAGACAAATTTGAGATTTCATTATTGTAACAAGTTCTAATCTTGTTTAAACCTGCCTTCCGCTATCAGTAACCAGGATCAGAAAAATATCGATAAATATTTAGTTTATTAAGCGCTACTTTAGTGAATGACTATGGGTGGGATAATAACGCAGTGTGTATTCTTATTCAGTGGGTAACCAGAGAGGGAGAGAGAACGTAGGTAACTGTCCCTGTAGTAAACTGTAGTAAAACTGTAGTAAAACTGTAGTAAAACTGTAGTAAAACTGTAGTAAAATTGTAGTAAAATTGTGTTAGACTTATAAAGGAAAAGAAGGCTTTTACAGCGAGGAACCGATTTTTTTATTGAACTTCGGCCACCTCTTGATGTGCCGGTTTAAGGTTAAAATCCCACCAACATCCGCGGGACCCTCAATAATTGGGAGTCCAACACAACTGAAATAGAATATACCGATGTTAACGCGTATCGTTATTAAGTGGTTTTATAAGGTTATACGAGAATTTATTCAGATATTTGATATTTCCAAGAACATTTCACATCTCTACACGCAACGCACCTACGAAGCGGCCGGATTGACCTCGAACCACAACCACGGTGAGTTAAAGAAACAGCACAGCTCAGCTCTGGCTACAAGATAATCGTACAGGTGCTGCGGAGAAACGAAGGCAGTGACAATAGGGCAGGGTTAAAAGCACGCAGTCTCGGGCAGACGACTTCGAGTTATTCTAAAAGAAGAAGACCTACTTTAGTTTACAAAATTTAGCCCCAGCTACCATTTGATAGGCATATATTTCATATCGTTCAAAGTATCTCATCAATTGCTCAACTAAGAGCTACCCGGTTGCACCAACCTTGAAACTTTAATGGGCACATTTCAAGAGGCACATGTATAAACGGCCACAAGAGGAAAAATAGACAGGGTAAGTAAGAGAAGACCTAGTACTTTTGAGTTTTACGGTAAAATTAAGGTCATAAGAAGATAACTTCTCATTAAGAGGTGAGCAGAAATATTAAGTTAGCCGCTCTAGGCCAATTTTAAGGTTTTAAAGTTAATGTTTTAAGGACTCCTAAATAGGAGAGTAAGTATATTCACAAAGTAGGGCTTAAGCGTACTAGGCCTCTCGGTAAATTATTTAAGGAGCTCAAACATGCAACGAGAACGTAAATTAAACTTAAGGCAAATCAAAAGAGTGATCACTCAAAAATAAAAAAGGAATTACGAAGAATCGGCCATGATGAGTAAATGGTCTGCCCAGAAGCACTCACGCCACTGCTCCGCCCCAGATACACGTAAATTTCCTAAGCTACTTAATCTTTTTCTTTACGGAACATTTAAGAAGTACATAATTTCTAGCACTTGACCTACAATGAAACAGAGGGAAAATAAGTAAAACAGAACCCATTCAAACAAATACAAAACGTAGGGATCCTAAGGACGTGATATTTTACATTACATAGTACGACATTTACGCTCTTAGGTTCATAACAGCATACACACCTTTGTAGGGCGTTCTGACGTGGCACGGGAGGAAAAGGCAACAACGAAACGCTACCCTGAGATTGAACATAGATTCGAAGTCTTACTTTTTCTACATTGTCAGGCTCAAGAATACTGTCCGCTGCAATTACCGTGATTTTTACCTTGCAGCTAAAGAGGCGTTCCTCATACACAGTTCGTGTAGCTAAGGTTTTCTGTTATTGCTGACTTGTGTGGTGCGGTTTTAGAAGGAAAATATCTTGTATCATTTACGTGATTTTGAACAGGTGCTCATTCAGCAGAACTCGTTTGAAGTTCCTCCTCAAACTTTCTGCTCACTTCAAATTACGATTATTATTAAATTTTGGTTTAGTACTTCAAACTCCCATCCGAAATAAAAAATCCTGACTTATCCTAAAAATTATGGAATGAGCGTTCGGAACAATCAATGAGACGCAATTTTATTTCCAAAAACCACTCATATTCTTTTTCACGAATGAGGAAACGAAAATAATTTTGCATTCGACTCTGGATTTTTTAAAGAAAAGTGAGCGCTCTGGAGATCCTTTTTATTTAAAGCCATGAGGTAAAGCCCATTCCCGTGCATGCAGCAAGTACAATGTTGTGCCTATGAACTTTATGGAATAAATTGGGAGCATAATGCTTACCATTTCACTAACTTCCATTTAGCTAGGTTTATTTTGCTGGGTTCATCGTCGAATAAACTGAGAATTGAGCTAGATTCGTCATGGAATATACTGAGAATTGAGCTAGATTCGTTATGGAATATACTGAGAATTGAGCTAGATTCGTTATGGAATATACTGAGAATTGAGCTAGATTCGTTCTAATGGAATATACTGAGAATTGAGCTAGATTCGTTATGAAATATACTGAGAATTGAGCTAGATTCGTTATGGAATATACTGAAAATTGAGCTAGATTCGTTATGGAATATACTGAGAATTGAGCTAGATTCGTTCTAATGGAATATACTGAGAATTGAGCTAGATTCGTTATGAAATATACTGAGAATTGAGCTAGATTCGTTATGGAACATACTGAGAATTGAGCTAGATTCGTTCTAATGGAATATACTGAGAATTGAGCTAGATTCGTTATGAAATATACTAAGAATTGAGCTAGATTCGTTATGGAATATACTGAGAATTGAGCTAGATTCGTTATGAAATATACTGAGAATTGAGCTAGATTCGTTCTAATGAAACATACTGAGAATTGAGCTAGATTCGTTCTAATGGAATATACTGAGAATTGAGCTAGATTCGTTATGAAATATACTGCGAATTGAGCTAGATTCGTTATGGAATATACTGAGAATTGAGCTAGATTCGGTATGGAATATACTGAGAATTGAGCTAAATTCGTTCTAATGGAATATACTGAGAATTGAGCTAGATTCGTTCTAATGAAATATACTGAGAATTGAGCTAGATTCGTTATGAAATATACTGAGAATTGAGCTAGATTCGTTATGGAATATACTGAGAATTGAGCTAGATTCGTTCTAATGGAATATACTGAGAATTGACCTAGATTCGTTATGAAATATACTGAGAATTGAGCTAGATTCGTTATGAAATATACTGAGAATTGAGCTAGATTCGTTATGGAATATACTGAGAATTGAGCTAGATTCGTTATGAAATATACTGAGAATTGAGCTAGATTCGTTATGAAATATACTGAGAATTGAGCTAGATTCGTTATGGAATATACTGAGAATTGAGCTAGATTCTTTCTAATGGAATATACTGAGAATTGAGCTAGATTCGTTATGAAATATACTGAGAATTGAGCTAGATTCGTTATGGAATAAACTGAAAATTGAGCTAGATTCGTTCTAATGGAATATACTGAGAATTGAGCTAGATTCGTTATGGAATATACTGAGAATTGAGCTAGATTCGTTCTAATGGAATATACTGAGAATTGAGCTAGATTCGTTCTAATGGAATATACTGAGAATTGAGCTAGATTCGTTATGGAATATACTGAGAATTGAGCTAGATTCGTTATGGAATATACTGAGAATTGAGCTAGATTCGTTATGGAATATACTGAGAATTGAGCTAGATTCGTTCTAATGGAAAATACTGAGAATTGAGCTAGATTCGTTATGAAATATACTGAGAATTGAGCTAGATTCGTTATGGAATATACTGAGAATTGAGCTAGATTCGTTATGGAATATACTGAGAATTGAGCTAGATTCGTTCTAAAGGAATATACTGAGAATTGAGCTAGATTCGTTATGAAATGTACTGAGAATCGAGCTAGATTCGTTATGGAATATACTGAGAATTGAGCTAGATTCGTTATGGAATATACTGAGAATTGAGCTAGATTCGTTATGGAATATACTGAGAATTGAGCTAGATTCGTTCTAATGGAATATACTGAGAATTGAGCTAGATTCGTTATGAAATATACTGAGAATTGAGCTAGATTCGTTATGGAATATACTGAGAATTGAGCTAGATTCGTTCTAATGGAATATACTGAGAATTGAGCTAGATTCGTTATGAAATATACTGAGAATTGAGCTAGATTCGTTATGGAATATACTGAGAATTGAGCTAGATTCGTTATGGAATATACTGAGAATTGAGCTAGATTCGTTATGGAATATACTGAGAATTGAGCTAGATTCGTTCTAATGGAATATACTGAGAATTGAGCTAGATTCGTTATGAAATATACTGAGAATTGAGCTAGATTCGTTATGGAATATACTGAGAATTGAGCTAGATTCGTTATGGAATATACTGAGAATTGAGCTAGATTCGTTCTAATGGAATATACTGAGAATTGAGCTAGATTCGTTATGAAATATACTGAGAATTGAGCTAGATTCGTTATGGAATATACTGAGAATTAAGCTAGATTCGTTATGGAATATACTGAGAATTGAGCTAGATTCGTTCTAATGGAATATACTGAGAATTGAGCTAGATTCGTTCTTATGGAATATACTGAGAATTGAGCTAGATTCGTTATGAAATATACTGAGAATTGAGCTAGATTCGTTATGGAATTTACTGAGAATTGAGCTAGATTCGTTCTAATGGAATATACTGAGAATTGAGCTAGATTCGTTATGAAATATACTGAGAATTGAGCTAGATTCGTTATGGAATATACTGAGAATTGAGCTAGATTCGGTATGGAATATACTGAGAATTGAGCTAGATTCGTTATGGAATATTCTGAGAATTGAGCTAGATTCGTTATGGAATATACTGAGAATTGAGCTAGATTCGTTCTAATGGAATATACTGAGAATTGAGCTAGATTCGTTATGGAATATACTGAGAATTGAGCTAGATTCGTTCTAATGGAATATACTGAGAATTAAGCTAGATTCGTTATGGAATATACTGAGAATTGAGCTAGATTCGTTATGGAATATACTGAGAATTGAGCTAGATTCGTTATGGAATATACTGAGAATTGAGCTAGATTCGTTATGGAATATACTGAGAATTGAGCTAGATTCGTTCTAATGGAATATACTGAGAATTGAGCTAGATTCGTTATGGAATATACTGAGAATTGAGCTAGATTCGTTCTAATGGAATATACTGAGAATTGAGCTAGATTCGTTCTAATGGAATATACTGAGAATTGAGCAAGATTCGTTATGGAATATACTGAGAATTGAGCTAGATTCGTTATGGAATATACTGAGAATTGAGCTAGATTCGTTATGGAATATACTGAGAATTGAGCTAGATTCGTTATGGAATATACTGAGAATTGAGCTATATTCGTTATGGAATATACTGAGAATTGAGCTAGATTCGTTATGGAATATACTGAGAATTGAGCTAGATTCGTTATGGAACATACTGAGAATTGAGCTAGATTCGTTATGGAATATACTGAGAATTGAGCTAGATTCGTTATGGAATATACTGAGAATTGAGCTAGATTTGTTATGAAATATAATGAGAATTGAGCTAGATTCGTTATGGAATATACTGAGAATTGAGCTAGATTCGTTATGGAATATACTGAGAATTGAGCTAGATTCGTTATGGAATATACTGAGAATTGAGCTAGATTCGTTATGGAATATACTGAGAATTGAGCTAGATTCGTTATGGAATATACTGAGAATTGAGCTAGATTCGTTATGGAATATACTGAGAATTGAGCTAGATTCGTTATGGAATATACTGAGAATTGAGCTAGATTCGTTATGGAATATACTGAGAATTGAGCTAGATTCGTTATGGAATATACTGAGAATTGAGCTAGATTCGTTATGGAATATACTGAGAATTGAGCTAAATTCATTATGGGATATACTGAGAATTTAACTAGATTCATTATGAACTGTGCTAAAAAATTTCACTGGATTTTTTGGGGAATATAGCGAGATGTCTGTTTACCAATCTCATCAAATGCAGTATTCTACGTTCAGGATACTAAAGCGAACTTCCTCTGTACGTTATTTGCAGTAGTACTAATGCAAAACTGCGCAAATTTTCTCAACAGTGTATCATTACTCGGTGTGAGCATGCGTTACAAATTTAGAGAATCAATACTTGTGTCTATCTGCCGAAAAAAGGATTTATTCGAAATATAGCTTGAAAAGACTTCTAATTTTGGCAGCTGGTTTTATTTATTCATCTACAGTGTCTTGTACTCGGCACTAAATCCTCTTCGAGCGGTATTCACTTAATAGTTAAACGTCTAAAATGAAGACTTTACATTCCGTTTGGTAGAGATGAATATGTTCAAATAAAAAAATATTAACCACTGAGAAATATTTTGTCCCAAAACCGAGACACTATTGTGTCTTGTGATTATACGGCACACTTAAGTGTGTCAACCATGACACACTTCAACGTAAGTTTATTTTATTTTACATAAATATTTCACTTTCTCAGACTGGTCACTGAGTACACTAATATACAAACAACGTCGAAAATTTATGACAAAAAATTTGTGAAAGTATTAGGGTTTTTGGGGAGAATTGGACTCCATTCACAAAATCTAAACACAGTTCGGTTTTCTACAAAAAATCCTTGAGCCCCTTGAAACGTGAATATGTAATATAACTCTCTCAATCACTTTAATATGCTGTCAAAGAAAATACTCTACTGTGTATCAAAATACTTTTCCTATCCGTTTGAGACACACAGGTGTGTCAAAAATTTCCCTCAAAATGGACAAGCCTTTACGGTCATGAAGAGAGAATTCTATAGTTCCTGACAGTTTTCACTATGTTATGTGAAGTTTGTCTACTAGTTTCCATTCCTATTGCGGGAAAAAGTTAATGAAATAATTGGCAGAAATAAAAAACAAATTCCCTTGCATTGCAGAAGGTTAGCACGCTATTTTCAATAAATGTAGTTTTCAACCTACTTCCGTATCTAACTGAAACAAAAGGTAAAACATTTCAAGCAAAACTGCAATAAACATTGACAGCTCAAGTCTTTGTGGATTTTTTCGCTCTCTTCATACATTTTCTAAATATTATGTGACATATATGCTGCCTCCACGAGGAAGACTTATGATTGTATAACTTACGTCTTTCCCGAGGAGACATAAGATTTTCCGTACGAAAGATGGTGAGTGTTCTTAGTAACGTTAATTAACGCACAGATCGAAATGTTACTAGAAATTTGTTGAAGAGCTACTGAGCTCATATTCTTTGAAATGTCAGCATCATAAACATGCCCTGAAGGTAGTGAATTTAAAATTAATGTTTCCGTGTATAATCTCGTTCAACTTATTTCAATAATTCAGAATGAACTGTTTACATTTAAATGATTAACATGGAAAAATTCTGCGGCGCAATTAAGCGTACATCGCCGTTCTTCTTATCAAGCGCTCTCCAGTAATTCAACTAATAAGAATGTAGTTAATACATCTACATATGTACCAACGTTACTAAATGATTTACAAAGAAAACTGTTGCATGAGAAGCAAAGAGATGAAGCTTTAACAGATATTCTTGTACGTAAGGTAATCTCACGTGGAAGCAATTATCAAAAAACGTAATACGAATCAGGTAACAAATAAACGCGTTTAGTAGTGAACGAAGGGCATATGAGACTTTCAAAGAGTATTAGCAAGTAATTTAGACTCAAAAATACCCGATAAGGAAATGCACCGATTAAACTGGCTGCTTCACAAGTCCCGCACGATGTCTTGCATGCCCTGAATTGAGCAGAATCCCGTCGATATATTTTTCATCATAAAATGAAAGTTAAATAGAGGAGAGCATGGGAATGTGTTTCATTTTGACGTGAAAAAGCTTTCATTTTTTTATAAAACATGTTTACGATTTTAAAAATTTTGCGTACTGTGCGATGCCAACATAGCGTAGCAAATCATTACGAACTGATTTCTTGATTTTTTATGAAAATATGGGGAACATTCATCAATGAAGGAAATATAAATTACCCTAAAATCGACAAAATAACATGCGAAAAATTGCTCCTTTAAATCAGGAAGCGCACAATTCTTTGCCAGATGCAAAGATTGATGTCTGTCGTGCGCGAAATACCACGATAATAGCATGCTAATTCAAGCTCGAAACCTTCAGAATGTCCGTGTTCACCATGGGCTGGTGATCAGCTTTGCTACGGGTACTGCATACTAAGTCAAGCTGGGTAGCCTGGAGTCTCTACTATTCTGCATCCTGAACAGCAACGCACAAGCCCAGAGTCCTAATTTGCGGCTGATGATCCAGCACTGAAGAGGCAACAATCTTGCGTACTTTATGCCTCCATTCGCAGTTTTTCTTGTCGAAATCGGTCCTGCTGATTTTGCTATTTCTCAAGAGAGCTTTTTGGCCACGCGAGATTCTGGACAGGAACGCTCTTACTTCTAATGAGATGCAGGAAGGGCAGTAATGACTTGCCCTGACCAAAGCCTAACTTGGGCTCTCGAGTTTTGAGGGCTGCATCTGATTATCAAGAAGGCGGCTCAAAAGCCACCGGGGCCGTAAACCTTTTCATTAGAGGACGTTGCAGCTGGAGTGTTCTGTCGCTCTTCCATCACCTGCGAATTTGAACTACATAAATCTTCATTTCGTGAAGATAAAAACCCAGTGTTGCGATTCATGAGTTCTCTCTTATTGAGCATTCTGAAAACTTTTGTGGAAGAAACTTGACCCATTACGGTCTTTAAAATTAAGCTCGATTTTTGTTCAAAGTCATTAGATGTGCTATGAAATTCATTGAGAAATTTTTATCGGCAATGAGCCACGCGTGTTTCCTCGTCTCGATAACCGCATGGTATTATTTTACTTTCCTTTCCTTCGGTGCAGTTGGATGTGAGTGCACCAACGATGAATTTTGGTTGTTGATAAAGTTAGAACACCATCGACCCATTTTTTCCTGTTACGGGAATGAACATTCCTAAAATGTTCTTTCAGCCCATGTGTATATTGACTAATTTAGAATTTAAATCAAAATATCGTTGTTAATTGACATGATGCGATATAATGCATTTGATTGTATATTATTTGAGTGTTCTCCATCACTTTCTATGCCGAACAGCAAAGCAATTTTCATCTTGAATGTCTCCTGTGAACGAAAGTAGCAAAATGACCAAGTCAAAAATATTTGAAATTATCGAAACTGAGTAGGTGCCTCCATTAAGTATTTTTTCAAATCGAATTTGATTAATATACATTCTCATAAGCAAATTTTGTGGCAAAGTTATTTTTTTTCATAAGCAAAATCGCAAACGAGGCTTCGTTGTCATTTTTTTGAAGCTTAAATAGTTTCTCTTTTTATACCTACTAGGCCAACTCCGTCACGGTCTAGACAGCGTAAATTATAGGTACAGTAAATCTATCCAGTTCAACACTAGGTATACTGACCGTGATAAGTGATTTTTTGAACCAGTTCCAATGATTCGAATGAAAATTATTAGCATTTCTGAGACAAAAAATCTGAGCACGGATATGATTAAAAGATATGATTTCTAAAATCAAATGCTGAAAACGATTCTGAAAATTCGAGACTAAATGAAAAGATACTGCGTTGTCAAGGGCTCGGTTTATGGGCTTTAGGGTCTAGCATAATGTTTTTGTACATGGATTTTAAATTCATAAAATGCTGAAATGAAATTAATGCTTTCTTGAACTATGTTCATTATTTTACCATGGGCACCGTTTAAAAATAGCCGCTCCATGCACGCAGATGAGAAACTACCGATGGCGGACGCAGCACAATTTCTTTCCAACTCAACATAAACTTTCCCTTTTTACGAGTTTTTTCAAATCGATTAAAGTGCTAAATAGCAGCTAAATCAACGGTTTAAAATCTCCACTCGAACCCTTAGAAATATTATTTAGAAGTTGATCACACACAGGTTAAACCAATTTTTTCTTAGGGCTACCATGTCATATCCACCTGCTGTACGGTTTTCCTTTTGCTTATAACAGCTGACCAAATTGATGTCCTAAAATGAAACCACCACATTGAAGTAGCTCTTTCGTACAGTCTCGTATCAAAATCAAAAATGGAAAAAGCTGTCTTTAATGGAAGTAAACCAGAGTTAGTCGAATGCACTCATTCAAGTTATTCACTCATCAGTCCTGAAGCAGCAATATTAGATGCGACTAGCAACCTTCCATAGGGGAACCGGGCAGTGTTTAATTGTTAGTGCTAATTAGATTGCCGTTATGCTCAAATACTTCAGCCATAATTTGCTCGTAACCATTCACCTTTCATATTTGGCAACAAGGCAAAGCAGGTTATTCCATCACATTACCTCCTGGCATTCTCGAGCGCCGTACCGGCAGCGGATAACATCACTTAACAAACACGGACGCCGACGTGAAGGGTTTGCAGCCCAAGCCATAATTTGCCATCGCGGAGCTTGCGAGGGAGAGTGGGTGAGCTACAGCTCGCCAATGCCTCTCCTTCTGAGAACTGTGTATTAAATTAGCTATTCAAGAGAAATTAGTGCCCGGAAGCAAGCTCTGGTGATTCCAATTTGTAGTCTCATTGAAATATTCTCGTTCTGCAAACATTCTTTGTCGGTAGTTTGAGAGGATTACAACCTTCGCTCCGGAATTTGGTGGAGTTCTGGAATGTGGAATTCTAACGCAGATTTGCCTTTGACGGAGAAGAGCTGCAGTCCCTCCTGCATTTAGGGAGTGATGCGGTGCTGAATTCCAGTACACTTATTATTCTTTGAGGCCTTGCCTTTGGAGTTTGGTGCGGGCTGCCAAGTTGGCAGCGAGAGCTTGCATACCTCGGAGAAATTCAACAGATGAATTATGTTTGCACAGGATTGCCATGTAGTAGACAAAGTGCAGTTTTAATATTTAATCATTTCATTTCATTTTTCAACTTAAGGGACTTCAGCCTGATTTTGTTCTTCGTTGAGGACTTTCAAATACTTTTGTATCGTTTTATACGATGAGTTATTCTTTTCAATGGAAGCACTTACCAAAATCCGTCGAAGTAGTCGTGCAGAATTTATTTTTGGTAACTGACGAAAGTAACTGAATATTCGTAGGACTTATAAAATATATGTTTAAGGTATGAGAGGAACTCGTCAGGTGACGTTTCACAAAATAAATAGAAAACATGGAAGCTCAGTGAAGAATAAGAATGTCAAAATATTGCAAAGTTACTGTAAATATACACTTTAAAAGAGCGTGTAGCGATAAATACTGAACACCCTTTACATCTTTGTAAAAAAACATTATTCAAGGACGATAATAAAGTAGTCTTTACTAGTCTTAAAAAAAATGAAATACTGCTTAAAGGGCAGGTAAAATTGCGTTTTGGATTATTCCCTTGAAACACATTTTATGATCTGGACTTTTAGTTCATTCTTGAACTTGGTGCATGAACGCATGCGTTCATTATTCTTCAGGTGACGATTAGTCCTGCTTTTAATTAACTATGAAGATTTAATAGACGTTAATTACCGTTACCCGGCGAAAAATCGAAGACATTAGAAATGAATTTTGCACATATAGTTATCGAAAAATATCTTAAATTATAAGTTAAGACATTCGTATCGCATACCGACGTGGTTTTCAGGTGCCATAATTCTTAATATGGTAAATAATTTTACAACTTCATTCCAGCTAATACAATACCCTAAAAAAAACACCTTGGCACGCTATTTTTCTACTCTTTCCACTTTGATCTTTGTGATGGAAGCGTTTTAATTTCTACTTTATCGTGTTTGCATCTGTGCAAAAAATCCCATCTTTTCTTCATTTGCTTAATTGTTATTGTTTCTAAATGTCCTGTTCTTTGTGTTTGAACGTCCTGATAAAATCTAACTGAGCAGCTACACTGCGTGGATTATGGAAAGGGGTCGTCGTAATCCACTGCAGGTCAGTCGTCGCAATCAATTTGTTTTCAGTTCGTTCTTATTTGGGTGAATTGCAGTGTGGGTCCGTTAGATGATTCCCTGTACGTTTAAAGAGATGCAGCTCAGAAAAACGTTTAAATCTGTTGACTTCGTGACGAAGTTTTGGTGTAAATCTTGGTGAGAATTTGGGCTTTCGTTAATTTGCTTGTGAACGCATTGTAGGAAATAATACTCAATTGGTTGAACTTGATGTAAACCTATATCAACTATTAGCGCAATTACTTACAAGGAGTGAATATAAATGCAATAACACGAGCAGATAATTCCTTAAATCTGCAATTTATTGGCATTATCACTGACGAAGTGTTAGGTTTTACATTTTTCATGATATAACAAAGTCCGCAAATGAATATGGAACGGAAAAGGTGGTGTCGTTTACAAAACGAAACGATACTCGTATATTTTGACGTTTGGGTACGACCACAGTTTGATATCGATTGCAATAACAAATAATGACTTTGAATGAAAACATTTTGCTTAAAATAAGGTTGTTCGTGAAAATTGAACTCTTCGACTCAATGAGTCATCATTATCAACAAAGAATTTTGAACATCGAGAGCGACTATGTTTCTTAGAAAATCAAAGGTACATAAATTCAAATGCCGTGAAATAAAAACCCTAAATTTGTAATGGGTGAGCACCCTTTGTACCATTCAAATGAGGTTTGCGTAGTAGAATAAAAAGTGACTCCATAATGCTGAGATGAGAATGTTTAAAGCTGAGAATAAAATATTGAAATCTTCTCATATTATTGTCAGATTTCATTTCTTACCATGAGAACGAACTGCTGCTTGGAAAGAACTAGCGAGAGGAAGATGACTACGCAATCTGCTCCTCTGCAACGCGAACGCGAAGCGCTGTTATAGTAGAACCAATGTAGTCAGACGAGCTCTGTGCGCAACTGTACTGATAGATCACTGAAGACAGCATACCTTTTTGAAAGTTGATCAATGTAGTAACTCTACGGTTTTTACAACAAATGTTTCAGTATTTTACCGTAAGTCACAGCAAACACTTGATATAGAGACCCTGCCACAACTGAACACTATATATTTTTTGTCTATGTTCATTTATGGTGCATACGAATAAAAAAGATAATGATTTTAGTTCAAAACCCATCTATTCTTTGCCTACACAATTCCTAATGGTGCTGCTATGGATGGGAAAATGATCTCGAAATCGTGACTTGGGGTGAAGGTCTCAAAATCACTTTTCAAAGCAGATCGTAATCGATCACTTTCTCTTGTTTTGCTTGAAATTTAAATGACAAATTATGTACCCAAAAATTAATTATCGCTGCACAATATTTTCTTCTAGAAGAACCAATAAATGCTCAATACTCGTACTTGTCGACACAGCAATACTATATGATGTTCATCTTTCAAGATGAGTAAAATGGACTTTTTTCTCCAATGGCTCTATGAGTATTCATTTTAAGACTACTTTAAGACCATTTTAAGTTAGGAACTCGAGTGTTATCAACTTTGATATGTGGTGGCAATTGAGTAAATGGCTTAGTGTTTAAATTAACTTGCAAACGCTGTATTCCCCAGGAAGAGTTGCATCTGAAACAGAGGTGAAACAGAAAACAATTAAAGTACAAGAAAACATGGGTGCAACAGGCACGAAAATTCAGGCTAATGCCAAGAAAATTTCCATGGAACAATAAATAACCCATATTTATATTCAGTTCAATGGACTCTTTCGTGTCAAAAGGGACATAATTCATAAAAAAGGTAATACATAGGAAAGAGATGAGAGTTTATGGTATAGTCAAGTACTTTGAGCTAACTAAAATAGCACATCAATATAAGTGAATAGAAAACATTTGTTATCATACATTGCTAAACTAATAAAATTATAACAGTAAATAGCTAATCTGACCCTTATATTCATTGAACACCAGTGGACGAGCTTAATTTATTGGACATTCACCGCTCGTGGTACCAGTGTTCAGAGTGAGGGAAAAAAATAAGAGAATTAAACCACACTCTAAATGTATCAATTGCAAGCAAAGGGGCAACGGTTGATACTTGCGCATCTTCTAAGTATATTTGGTTAACAGAACACGAGAAACTGCAGAAAAACGTTACAGGAGCGATAGGAATATACCTGCATTGTTTTACACTTAAAATCGAAATGGCTAGTCATTCAATACTCCACTGCAACTTTCCTTGCGGTAATCTGAGCCTGGAGCAACCGGTCTGGAGTTACGTTTAAAATATTTTAGAGTGGTAAATCGGGAATATTTTCATTCAACATTGATTTTTTCCCGGTGATATGCAAGGCTTTTATAATGTGGGCTAAGTTTTACTTCTAGCAATGTAAAAAATGTTTGTATTACTTGTTAGAGTATCATGCGAGGGCCTAGAGTTATAGGCATAATATGGATGATAAACAATAGACCCTTCGAATTTATGATAGTGCAATCGTTTTGCTAACCTCATTCTGGTTCGACACAGACACACAGATCCGTATTGTCTAATGGTACAATGAGACTCCTAGACTATGTCATGCCTTCCCAGGTTCGGAAAAACTAATCTTCTTAGAATTTTCCTTATAATGAAGTCGCTCGTTTCATTAGATTTATAATCGACTGAACCTAAATAAGGACTCTGGGATTAACTCACTCAACACACGAGGAATTGATATTCTTAATTACATGCTCATTTGTTTCTGAATTTGAAGATAAATTTAATTATTCGATATATCTGAACAGTTTTAATACATTCGATATTCGTGTTTCTTAGTTTCTGTTCTAATTCTGAAGATAATTTAATTTCAGACCGATCAAGTTATTTATTACCAATATTAATGAAAAAGCGTTTGATGAAGGTTGATCGAGAATACGTGCGATATTGTAGCTCCAAAAGCGTTTTGAGCTCAACAGCAGCTTAAATACATCAAGTAGCGTAACAAAAATTACGTCGGACTTGTGGATGACCAGCCATTTCTGTTTTACCTGCCAAGCGATGCAGGCATATTGTTGGCTCTTCGAAAGTGTTTATTTCCAGTTTTGTATGTTTTCTTTTGAAAGAATGCGTAACAGATGTGTCTGAATTTAAAATCTTTCATTCGTGTGCGCGGACGTATATAGAATGCAGTTTAATTTGATAATTTTTCCACTCTCTAAGTAGACTGATGCAGTGTTGACTGCAACAGTTTACGGTCGTCCACCGATCGTGGAAGGTAATGGAAATGAAATCCAGGTTAGCTAGTTACTCCTGAGTCCTTTTTTTATTATTTGACTGATATAACACTGACAACTCATATTTTAATGTTAGTTTTATTTCGTTTTTTTTGGACGCACTTGACTTTCAGGGGAGCTACTACCCTGAAATCACCTTTGATATACCCTAATTTTTCAAATCCCACTGTTCACATTTCTATTGCACCTAGGGGAACAAAAGTGCATACAGATATGAAAATTGGATTTTAAACTCATTTGATTCTATAAACTTTTCGATTTTTGCAATAGACAAGAAAGATATTATGCAAACATACAAACTATATAAATTAACTCAAATCTCTACTCCTTCTGCAATTTTCCACTTGGAAGCTTGATTTTGGTCTCATTCAACGGGGAAAGACGCCGGCAACTCTAAAATGAAGCTTTTTTGAAATATCGATCAAAAAAAAATTTATGAATTTTTTTCTCACTCATCATTCGATGAATTGATACAAAATTGTTACAAAACAAAATAATTTATAAATTTTTTTGTTAAATATTAAAAAATACAAAATTTTTCACGATAAAATCTATGTTGGAGTTCAAATGTAATTCCGTTTTTTTACGCTGTTCCCACTTCCTTCCTGCGTCGAATGAGACCAAAATCAAGCTTCTAAGTTGAAAATTGCGGAAGGAGTAGGGATTTGAGCTAGTGTGTGTATAATTTCACAATATGTGTATGTTCGCGCAATAACTTTTTTTATTGTGAATATCAAAAATTTGTATGTAAGCAAATGTTTTCCGAAATAAATTTCACATATCTGTATGCATTTTGTTTTCCTAGGAGGAATAGAAATGTGTACAGTGAAATTTGAAAAATTAGGTAAAGTCCGGGGTAGTAGCTCCCCATCAGCGTAAATTTTCATCTCGTACCGTTCTATTGTTCTGTTTGTTAGTTCTGTTCCTCTTAGCAAGTAGAGCAATTGACCTGAATTTAAATATATAGGCAGGTGCTGTTTGAAATAATTTCATAGAATTTTTTACAACAGTCTCAATTTTCAAGTCGTTACGTTATGGTTATCTGTGCTTGGTTTGATCACTGTTTCGTGTATCTGATGTGACTTTACAAATAGGTTTGGTACCCCAGAATCTTAGGCTAGTGTTTTGATATCATTGATAGCAATAAAATAACTTTCAACGACCTCTCTCGACAAGTTTTCTAACGTTAACAATTACTTAATTCATTGCCACATAAACCCAAATGGAATAAATTGCGGTTTCTTTAAGGACCGTCAGTACAAAGTGCAGCAATCAATCCTGCTTTTTTACTCTTCCGTGGCTTTATTGAAAATGCAGTATTGACTGTCACACTTTGTATTATTCTGAGATGCACTTCGAGCAATGAAACTTTTTACTGCGATTATTACCAGCAAAAACAAAACTCAAAAGAGTTTCACATGTTTACAGTTCATGTATTTTACAGTCATCTCGCCTAATTTCCATTCATGTTTCATTCAGTATAGGTAAAACAAAAGTGTCGTTGAGTACTTTTTACAACCCAAAGTATAACTTAATTCGTAACAAGAAACTTTCCTTTAGGCCACTGACCAAAGGGTGCGACGCGGAATTCAAAGCATAAAAGCGGAAACACTCATTGGTGTCTCATATTTGAAGCCACAGTCTTTCAGGACAATGTTCGAGTTCAGAGATATGAAAAAAGTGTTTTGTTTGACACCTTCAAAATGTTCCCGTTCAAAGAAATGAAAAAATTGTTTGGTTTGACACCTTCCTCAAAGGTATAGGCTAGTCGTACATTACGGTACACGTCATGGAGTACACCATGGGAGATTGAATTTATCTTCACACCCCAGTGTCTTTGGTCTGCTGCAGGACCCGCACAGAGCGTCTTTGCAATCCTGAACAAATAATGTTCCTTTTTATTACTATGTTAACGACATAGGCTATTTTCTCGTTAACGAACCTCTTCTCTTTCCTATTCTCTCGTCAACAAACCTCCTCTCTTTGAGATTTACTCATTGACGAACATCTCTTTCTCCTTCTATCGTAAACAGCCTCTTCTCTTCCCCCTTTGCTTAATGACGAGCCTCTTCTTTTTTCGCTTCTCTAATTGAAGAACATCTCACGTTGACTGGCTTTTTCTCTTTTTCCGTCTCTCGTTAACGAACCTCTTCTTTTTTCTCATTTCACGTTGACAAGCCTCTTCCCTTTTTCGTATTTAGTTAACGAACCTTTCCTTTTCATGCTTGTTTCATTGACGATCCTCCACTTTTTCTGCCTCTCTCGTTGATGAACTTCTTTTCTTATTTCCCGACGACAAACCTCTTTTCTTTTCTCATCTCTCAATGACGGTCTCCATCACCAAGCAGATGATCACCCTCACGTCTGTCAGATTACGCCCAAGACCGTCCGTCTAGATAACACCGGAGAAAACCATCTTCAGGTGAAGCCTCAATATTTCTTCTTTCTTATGCGCCGTATTTACGATATAGAATTATTGGCGATACTATTTGCAAGCGAATGCCAAGTTACACTCAATTGATCTGGTAAATTTAAGCGCACCGTTGATCCTCGCATTTTATATTTAGGGATTGTCTCTTTGTTTTCGGTCAAATAATTCATTCAGAGGCCTCCCCTCAAAGAAATATTTCCTTCCGTGAAACTTCGTTTGCCTGTTCTGTGCGTTTTGATGGTACCTTTCCTGCTTCACTGAAATTTAGTTTGTTTTTCAAGATTCTCTTTTATCACGCCGAACAACCTCAGTCTTAATTTATGTGCCTAAATTCTTGGCTATTGCTTAAAGATATGTTATGATCTTCACATCACAAAGTGATAGTCAACCACAATCGTGAGAAATAATTGCGATGTAGAGATTGATGCAATGAAATTGAATTTTAAAACTGTGGCCAAGCTCATTATGCCTTATTCTGAATTTCAAAATTCTATCCCCTTGCTCATTTTCGTAAGGAGGCACAAGCAAAGTCATAAATTTATACGTAAGATCGTAAAAAATGAGTTTGTGTGAATTCGTATTAAATACCTATGATGTAACATACACATCAAAAAAGTTAATAGTCGGAAACAAAATCTACGTATCTTGAACGAGCACTAAGCCAACCGCTCATCAACTAGACCAAGCAAACAGAAATCATTGGGAGTCGAACACAATAAACTGTACTGCATTAAGCCTGACGTTTTTCACTCGCTAGAAAAAAGTAATTTGAGCAGAGCAGTGGGAAGTCCATTCCAATTTCCTAAATTGGTTACCTAATTAGACGCCAAGCTCAGGTTAACGCCTAATTAAATTAATGAAGCTCCAGCAATCCATGGAAAATCTGTTTCTGTGTCCCATAGCCGGGCAGCTGTGCGGCGATAACGCTGATGAATAGAGAGTAATTTATCCCAACTGCTTTTGCTGTTCAATGAAGACATTTGGGAATTCTTTCTTGTTTATTACGGTGAGGTCGTGCCTCTACAATGCATGAAGCGTTTTCTTTATGGCTTATAAGTTTGAAATAAAGATTCAGTGACATGAGTTGCAAAAATTATTATATTAGCTATTCTGAAGAAATTTGTCTCCAGGAAAGATATTATGTTCATATGAAGATACGATGATAATTTGAACATTTATTAATTAGAAGATTTGATGTTAATTAGAACATTTATTAATAAAAATATGATGTTAAATAATGAAAGCCGGAAGAGTTTTGGTTTTGATTTTTCACGATGTCTTTGCAAATTATTCCTCATGAAGTCTTCTGTGTAACAATTAGCGATGCTGAGCTAAGTACTCAATTCCTAAACTTTGAATGAATTTAGGGAAGTAATTGAAACAGGTATACGATTTAAAAATTTCGCGTAATTATTATTTAGACATGACAAGTAATTATGAAAAATGAAAATGATACCACATGAGCTCGAATGTAAATCTTCAGAATTTTTGAAGTTACAGTACACTTAAAATATACATATAACTCCTCCCGAAATTGTTTGATTGTCAATCAAATTTGCGAATCTCATCCATGAAAAACTGTAATTTTAGGCTAGAAATTTTGCAAATTTACACAATATCTACTAAAATAGTTAAACAGGTCGTCTTTACCCCATAGTCACGCTTAGAGTAGTTCAAAAGAGCCCACAGGTATTTTAAGTTTGATTACTTTATTTTCTGCTTTTATCATCGTAGTTAGTTCGTTCCATCATCAGCGTATCCATTTCTTTGAACCTGTGATGAGTGCCACTAGTTTGCTCAATTTTCCTTACTCTATTTATAGTGAAATCACATCCAATTTTTTTCCCAGAAGAACTATTAAGTTCGAATGAATGTATACGAAGTTGCAGTAATTTTGGAGAACATTTCATTCACAGCGTCATACACTACAGTTATAGGTTAGATTGTTTATCGAAATAATTGCGTAGTAAGGGAATTGGAACCCTTTTTTATTTTAGTATTATTTCCTATCACCATTCAAACACCTTCGCAGCATTCAATGCTGAGGCAAACGTCACGATCTCTGATGTGCGAAATAAAGTCCCCTTGGAATAGTAATGAGCAGAGTCCATTGCTAAGGTTTGTCCAAAATGTGGAAGGAAAATGCTCACGCTAATAATGGAGTGAGAAACTACAAAATAACCTTGTCCCTCGATAGAAATGGCAAAAATTTGGGAAGATGGCCACGTAAATGTCAAGACAGAGCGATTAGTGAAAGAAAATAGCCTATTGCTGGCAAAACAAGGAAAATGGTCACACGCATTACAGAACAAAAAAAAGCCACTCTGGTGATGGAGCTGGGAAAATAGACACACTATTCACATTGAAGGTAAAGAAAACCACTATATTTTGAAACAGAAAAAGCAAAGAAAAATTATCACAAAGATGATCGGGCGGGACAAAAGGGAAACACACCCCACTGATGACGGCCCAGAGGAAATTAAAAAACAGACATCGGAACCAGAGTCCTGCATACGGAGGCAGCTACGTGTCCTGCAACGAGCATCCATCCCATCGCTAGCGTACATTCCAAGTTTCATCTGACCAGAAAAGCGCAGTCATCAGAACGGAGTTGGTGTAACTGCCTTCGCCGTTACGGGCCGTGTTCCCAACTCCACTTGATGGGAAAACGATGACCCTCTAACGGGAGTCCTGGCTTCCGCAACTCGTCCTTTCGATGAGCTGGGTCGCCTGACGCTCGTGCCGATCGATGCCAGGTGCGGTAAAGTTACGTTGTAAACAAATAGTGTTCCTGTATAGTATTGAGATTCTAATGCTTTTCACAATGAAGTTCATTATTCCATCTCATGAATACTTCATTCGGAATAATTTTTCAGTATTCTTTCAGAGTTTCATAAAGTGTATCAAATGTTATTAGGGCCTAATTCATATTGAATAACGCTGAGTGAAATTTCTTGTCGGCCAGCCAAATGGTTCCAAGTTTTATGGCCTTTCAGCATAATTACTCTCTTCGGAGGCATTTTCGCTAGCGTTTGTAGTACCTGGGAACAAGGGACGGCCTCAGCTAAGTTTTTTTCGCAAATTCATAGAAGGTAAATGCGTTCTATTCGCAGGTGCACATTTCATTGTGAAGAGCCAGACGTTTCTCAGATCTGTTGATCACACTCTGCAAATATGTTCTTTAAATGTAGAAAACGTTACTTTGCAAAAACATGCCCAATTGACCAACTGTTTTAGAAGGATGGAAAATTTCTAAGTAGAGGTTGCTAAGTATCTAAAATGGGGGTTTTGAAATATCGCTCCTTAATTTACAACCTAAAAAGTAATTTTATATCATTTGTGATTCGCAAAACTGATACATTTGGCACGAGCATACATTATGAAACTAAGATATAAAAGCTGAGTAAAAGATTCTTGGATGAATAGACCATATTTCAAAAAACTTGATTTGAATTCGTAACCAGAATACTCGATTCATTAAACTTAAATTGGTTTCAAAGTTTCACCACATCTGAAAAATAATCTATATGCACCGACTCCACCAACGATTAATATCCCGCTATTTTTAAGTTAACTTACATTGCTCAATGAACGTTTTAGTTTTGCACGAAACAGGCAATTGCGATGCTAGTGCACAGCAATATATGCCGGAAAGAATATATTGTTGATGATATTGTAGTTCAGGGTATATTTGAGTATGACGAGCGTGCGTAAGCCAAATTCGTACGTTAAGAATATCTGAGTCGATAAAACGAAACCAATGCGCGAATTGAGTGCGTATAGCAAAGCTTACCCGATCTAAAACTCGCGAATATTTGTAGAAATATTGATTGAGACCTACGCTAGTTGAATTTATCAATTTAATTTTGATGTACTTGTCTTCATTCCTAGCCATTCCGTCGGAACTGAGTAGAGTCAAAAGACTGCATTATATTATGCAGTTATCCCAAATCTTCCGGAACAATTTTTTTTCTGAGAAAATCTTGAACTCTGAATTTATTTATTTAGTCTGTTAGTTCAGTTCTTCTAAAAATGAAATAAGTTTGAACATCTTGACCGTGGAATATGCCACAAAATTTACTGAGGCAGTTTTGACAAACCTTATGTCTATTAATAAATATGTATTTGCTTAGACGATAGTTCCTTTTATTCTTTGTCCTCGTCGAAAATGAGACATAAATATAAGTAATGCTTAAATCATGAATAAACTCCATATATGTTTATATTTCCACCAAAGCTCTTACTAAAGTTTTGTTGTTGCGCACTTCATTACTCCCGAATTTTATCTAACATTAAAGGGGTCATTTTGTTTCCATGCTGATACAGTTATCTAAAATTAAAATGGTCATTTTGTTCCCATGCTGATACAGTTGATGAGTATACCAAATCCTTCATGTCTTGAAACAATTTATAAACTAATCCTAGGAATTTCAAACGGACATTCAAATCCGTTAGCTGTAAAATATTATCAAATGGAAGCCAAAGTCTACAAAGCGAGGAAGAGTTAAAACCGTCAGTGTTTGAAATATAATTAATAAATAGAATCCAACGTCTGCGAAATGATTGTCAGTCAAAACTGTCTCGGAATGATGAAAAAACTGCACCCGACATTCAACGTAGGCAAACTGGTAAACATTCAAAACTGTAAATCGCTGGAAGAAATAGTAAACGAATCTTAAGTCTGCGAAACGATGGATGGTTTCTAACTCACAGAAAGGGATCGTCAGATCAGACCAGGCCTTCTACAACAAAACAGGAAAAAGCTTTTCAGCGAGCCACGAGGCACCGCATGGCCAACTGGCAGCTGTTAGTTCTCGTGATGGAGAGAGACAGCCGTGGAGAATAACTTTATTTTATATATTCCGCCACAGAGCCTCCCTCCATCGATAGATTAGTGACGAAAGACCGACGGAAAAAGAGAGTAGATGACTTGCAAGAGATGAGAGGTTTGCCAAGATTCCCAAGATAGGGAAAGGCTCCATCGATGTTGTTTAGTTTTCTGGGGTTAATAAGTATTGAAACAACCTGCACGCTTTTCGAGTAGATAGTTGGATAAATCCTCACGTCTCAATTATTACGAATAATTTTTAGGAAGTAAAATAATTCACCTCTGACGTGTTGCTTGGCCCAATGAAGGCCATCAAGCTGCATTCCTTTCCAAATGTCGTGGTATCGTTTACCTTAGTATTTATCCGCGAGCGATCTTAACTTGAGCTATTAGTAATATATTTGAGTCGCCTGCCTTTGACATTTGGAACTAATAAGTTCTGTGAGAAGAAACTGGAAGTTCATGGATGTAGTCAACAAAAACTGTATCCAGAGGATCTCTCGTGTCAAATTTTGTAATTTGCAAGAATCGTAGCATGTAATTCAGTTCATCTCACTTAAACAATGTTCTATTACATTATATTTTCTTATTGGTTCCATAAAGTGTTATGTGTACGTATAGAATTCTCCAATGGCAAGATGGTTTAAAAAACAAGTTCAGCGACCAAACTTTACGCCTGATACGTAAAATAATTTTTTCAAGATTCTCTGTTCGTTGAGGCTTGTTAACGAACATTAATATGAAATAGCTCCTCGTTACGTTAATGAACTTGATAAATTTTTACTGTGTTAATTCTAGCCGCAAGAGAAACTAAGGACTCTTCTTTTTAATTAACTCAAGCACAATTTCCCGTTAAAACAAGCAAGCTCCGCGAAAGTAAAAATTCCAATGATAATTTTGCCTCAAGCAAAACCCAGGTTCCCTTCGACACTCATCAGCACCGTAATTACAGCTCTCGACTTTGCAGCCTGCTTTGTGTGGGCATTAAATTTCCATTGATTAATCCGAACCTCCTTTGCATCTTCAGAAATAGAAGCCGTCACCGAATTAAGCGACCTGCATAAACTCCATTAGCTCGTAGCCCTGTTTTAACTCCCTGCTATGATGAGCGGCAAGAGTGGAAAATGTCCTCGTACATCTTCATGGAATTGTGTGTAGAGTTACCTTTCTTTTGATCAGCGTTCTTTTACGCAGCAGCATTGAATTCATGGGAGAGTTAGAGCACGGCATAATTAAGGTAATGAATTTCTTTATACCGTGACCGGTCAATGAGAAATTCCTTCCTCAAGTCTTAATTCGATTGATGAACACAAACTGAATGATGCGCTGCAAGATTATGTTTCATCTCATGGAAATTAATCAATGATTGTAACTCTTTTCGTTATTTCAAAACAATTAAAATTTTCACCCTCTGTAATGCCACACACATTGTTTGTGAGCTGTCAGTCACTGAGGGAACCTACGACAGGACGCTATTCTGGAGGGAAGCTCACCAGCGCTAAGTTTATGGTATAGCCAAGACATCCATGATCTTGGGAGCTCGATGATCATGAAAATGTATGTGTGAATACCACACAGCAGGTTTAAATTTTAGTTCTTTTGCACTGGACAGACACAAATAGAAATAGAACCAAGTCCCAAGAAAAATCGTAAACAGGTACGATTGAAGTCACTAGCGCGTGTTCGTTTTAATTTAGCTCATAAATGAGAGTCTTGACGACAGTCTTGACTTGTAGCTCGAGACGTTGGTAGTTGTAAAGTGAGAACTTAGTTAAAATTGGCGAAAATTGGAGAGAAGCGCCCTCGTGCCCACGTCTCCAACCAGCGAGAATTGCAAGAATTGCTTTTGACGCTTCACTCCGTCTGCAGCAAAAGGGGGAGGAGTTATACAATGGGTTGGCTTCATAAGGAGGAATAAAAATCGCAATAAAGAGTTTGTCAGATTAACGGGACAATAATGGAGATAACTAGTGGAAGCAAAGAACATGTTAATGAAATGGATGACACAAATAATAGAGATATTAGCTCCCTTACCCTATTAAGGCTCCTCAATCGGTGTGAAATGCTTTAAGCCACGAGACAAAAAGAAGAAAGAAGATGTCGCATTAAAGGAAGGGGCTTCGGTGATGAAGTTATACTGTAAAAGAAGCTTAACGTAAAAATAGGAAAGCAGAAATTATGTGGAAATAAAAAAGTCAATGTAATACAGGGACTAAATCATTATTCATTTACTTATCAAAACTCATCTTAAGAATCTATCCTCAGTGAGGTATCTCATTTTTCAGCGGTAAGTAATATGAAAGGTTGAGTGGAGCAATAGAAAAAGGAAGGGAAAATTCCGTTGGGATTAATATTAACTCAAAGTAGGCAATTCTCGTTAAATTACTGAACAGCCTATTTGAGGACTATATTATATTGGTCAATCAGCAATACACGCCTTTCTTGGAGGACTGCAAAGGTAAGTAAATACACGCCCCTCATGACGAACTGTTGAAGTAAAACAAGTCTCATATTACTAGGCTGACAAAATAATTAATAACACCCAAGCGAGAAAAAGTGCCACGGAATAAAGATATGCAAGTTGAGTTGCAGAGTGAAGAGAGCTCGAGAAGAATAGGAAAATTCGTCCTAGGGCTGTACAGCGGGCCGTGTTGGCAGCACCAACAGAACTCCACGACACTCGTACGTTGCGCCACCTCCAAGTAGTAACTTCTGCTGGCACTGCTATCACTGGGTGGTTTTCAGAGGTAATGATACTGATGATAATACTTGAAACAAGGGATAAGATTGGCAATCTTACCTCCGTCCGTGCTCCTAATGTCAAGTACAGCATGAGGTGAAGCGAGTTCTAGACAACTTTGTTACGGAGGTGAGCACACGGTGTTTCTTATATATGGTCACAATAATGTGGTATCCATGGTATGATCACAATAGTATGACCTCCATGGTATAATTACAATAGTATGGTCACCATAGTATGATTACCGTAGTATGATGTTCTTTGTATGATCACAGAACAGTAAATAGAAGGAAATTAGTCGATTGTGAATGGGGAGGTTGAAATTTTCACTAAATTATCATTTAGTTCAGATACCGGCTAGAATTTAAAATTTATCATAACCACTTCGCATTCATTCATCACATTTTGGCAGAATCATGAACTTTTAAAACGGAAGTATTTTAGGTAAAATTTTAGGTGTTCGGTGTATTTTGGGATCTCCCTTTTCTTCACTTTATCGTTGTGCTAATGAAATGGTGCATCCGAAAAAAATTGTTCTCAAAAATTAATTAGGTACATAGTCCAAGTTACAACATTTCAGGCCTATAACTACCCCTGAGTTTTAAATCAAAATGAGAGAAGTAATATATTTTTTATTATAAAATCGGCGATTCTCAACAGTGCAAGTTAAAAACAGCGTTGACGATCAAGGTGAATTTAAGAGTAATCTCAAAGAGTAAACTATAAACAATAAGGTGAGAAATTACTTCACGAATTCGCATACGTTCAAATAATCTACAAAGACGAATTGATCACTCGTCTGGAGAAATCATTCGTCAGCCTCTAAAACTTTGTGTCACAAATGCCATGAAATCAAAAAAAAAGCACAAAGCCTAAAAGCGACCACTTAGTTTGCGTTGGCCACAAAATAACGAGATGGACATTTCTGGTCATTCCGTAAAGACCTCACAAAGATACGCGCAAACACCCTAGAGCGCTGCCTTTGTTCCTGAGATACTAAAGCGGCACTCACTCAATATTTAAAACCCCTTTGATCTAGCAGCCTTTGAGCTCAAACTCATCCACTACGCGGGCATCTCTGCATTTCTGTAAAAATAAACAAACTCTTCTTCATGGCTCAGGATTACTGCGTTTCACCTGAGAAGAGAACGGTGCTTGTTCAAGATCCCACGTCGGTACAAAGTATTCATCAGGACACACAGCTCCTCTGGTGGGAGTCGAAAACGGAAAAGTAGGGTGGGAGGAGCAATAAGGGAACCATCGCTACTCAATGAGCATGGTCTTTCGTTTCCCCTAGGATCAAAGATGGCAAATTTGCTTCCCCTGTGCAGAGCCCTTTAATTTAGCACTATAACTATCAACAAATTTATTTCTTTTCGTAGCGTCTGCAAGGTCCAGAAGCGTTAGATATTCTCGAAATGGCAAGCTCCTACGTTCATGATTCGCTGCTGGAACGGTGTTCTTTGGACGATGAACTTCTGCACTTTTTTTGAACACGTATGAGATATTGCCATTGCCAAAGAGTTCAATTTTAGTCTCATCCCCCCCATAAAGTTGTTTTCGCATAATTATTTTTTTCAATACGACATCTGAGAAATAAAATCCTTGTTCTAATATTCATCGGCTTCAAAAACGTCGTTTTTCTTCGACCACAGTTCGCCAGACCTTCTCTCTCTAGAACTACACCAACTGTCCTGCAAAACCCACTGACGTTCGGGTCAGCCAACGCGTCCAGAATGTCCTTCCGAGCTGGGGCACGGCGAATGTTATGAGCAAGTGTTAGTATTTGTTTTATTTCCGTTTTCTGCTATAAAACTAACTCTTTTCCTACATCCCACTTTGTTATAAATGTGTCCATCCCTGAATTTTTTCTTATTTTTGCCATCACTGTTGACTTAAGATTACCAAATCATTTGGAGGTCGTGTCATGTAGTTGCAAAATTCATTATCTTTTTTACGAGGTCCACTTTGTGCTCTTTTGTGTCTAGCAATTTGTTGTGTCCCTGAACTTGTAACTGCCAGGAAAGCAGCAATATTCTTCCCTTAAATTTACATTAAAAACCCTAAAATGCTATTCAAGTGGAAGTGATATCATGTGTTTGAGGGAAACTTGATAGTTCCTCAAATTAGCAAAAATTTAAAGAAATGACTAAGTGTGTCAATATTTTTTTTCAGCATAGTTTTCTTTTTACGTAATATATTTTACATAACTAAAGCCACGGCCCTTAAGTTTTCAAGGATTATTGCTCAACATGTTTTGCATGAATACCGGAACAGCAAGTTACTAGTACTGATTTACTGATGCGGTATTTTGAGGTACCGAGTCTGTATATAACCCGATCTTTGTACATGTGCTATTATAGCTAGCTTAAAAATTCATCACAAGATGAAAATTTTAAAACTTTTGATCAGAAAATCTAAGACTTTACATCAAAAATGCTAAACTTTGCATGAAAATGCTAAAACTTTGCGATAAAAACACCGAATTTCCTCCTCGCAACATCGTGTCGGTTATTTCGAGTTGGCGGAGGGACAGCGTCATTCGAACTTTTATGATTGTTTAAATGTCTCCAGCATCGTTATAGTTCATTGCAAATGAGCAATTTTACATTTATTTCTTCGGTCCCAGATACAGCGGCCGTTTTCAAAAATGAGTAATTTAGGTCATGTAATTATACTAGGTGAATATGAAATAAACTATGTTCTTGTTAGGTGCATTTGACAAATTGATAGAAAAAATATTATGCTAGTGGATAATAAATTTTTTAAGCACTTCCATTTCAGTAGCCCAGAGAGTTTAACCTAACAATTTTAGTTTCCAAAGAAATTACTTGAATGTTGTAATCTAAAGAGCGACACCACTTTGATAGCAAATGTTGCCGACCACATATTTCAAAATGCAAGTTTTTTCAAATTCTTTCATGAACGACTGAGAAAATCCTCGAAAGAAATTACTCCTAAACCAATTATAAATGCGAAGTAATAACAAATTCAGGAGAAGTCAAATCCGCCCCTTTATTAACCCCATTAGCACACCCAATTAAAAATGATCGATACGATATAATAAGAATTAATAAAGTGAGATGATCGCCAGTACCTTCAGCTAAATTACTAGGCTCATGACTAAAAGTAATTCCTTAAAAGTCTAAAACGGGTTTCACGGATTTGGAGATTAGGTTTTGACACAAAGTTTATGAACTAAAAAAATAAGAAAATTGCGACGAAGCACTTTGAGCAGCACATGCTGATTAGGGCTGAATGAATGTTCCTTGTAATGTAATTAAAACCGCTACATTGGACGTATTAGCCGCATTTTAAATGTGTGTGTAGTGCACTCTTCGCATAGTCGTGTGATGCACATTTGAAATGTAACGCGCAATTTAAAATGTCGTGCACTTAATTCTGAAATATCAGGAATGTTTTTCAAAAATATTCATCGTAAATTTGAGCATTTTAAGACTTCATTTTGATTTTGCGTATGAGATCACTCAAAGATGTACAGTTTAAAATTTTCAACGTATGACCTTTGTAAGAAAAAGTTTAATTAGTGTGAACTAAGCCAATATTTGAAGTATTTACAAAGTACTGTAACTCAGATATTATATTACAACACTTTTTTCCACGGTCAGGATAGGTGGTCACTGTCATTTTTGGAAGCCGTATATAGCATGTTCACAGTGAACCGAGCAGTCAGGACCAAAGCAGTGGCTTTTCAGTTCTCACGGTCTCGAAGTTTACTTATTGATTATATTCGAATGTTATATTTTTTATATTATATGTCAGCTATTGTGCTAATTCTTATGAAACTATTTTTATTCCAAGTTTTATGTGGGTCTCTACTTCACGACTGATTTTGAGGGGATAATTTCCCCAGCCAGTTGTCGCAACAAGTAATCTAATCACTTGCAACACCTCAATAATTGCTTTTTTTTACTTCAGCTCACAAAACAAATTTACTCACCTATAATTCGAACGGATGAACAATTTCTTTTCTCGTATTAATTTCTGGATAGAATAACTTTGCTAATTCTTCGGAAGAAAAAGTTGAAACAAGCACAAAAATTACTCTTGAATAAGTTTAATTACTTAATGAACGAAATTGTAGGGATCCGCCACCGTGATTGTGCAGGAGACCGCACCATGCTTCGGCTGTGGAAACTCATTGATCTTTTTAATGAGTTTCTGCAGGACCGCATACACAGGCTCGGTTGTCGCACCTGGCTGCTGTCAGTCGAGCGCGATACAACACGGCTCGTTCATCAAGCGAATCATTTCCTGTGCAAAATTAGAAACTATCCAACCACAATTGTCTTCCTAAAACACACTATGTTGATTTGTTTCAGTTTTCATTTTAGATTCTATTTGATTTTATTTCTTTTTATTTTTCTTTCTGATTTTATTTCAGTTATTTCTGGCTTGTTTTCTAAGTTTGTTTTGTTTAATTTGAGCTCTTCCGTGATTTTCCATTTGAGCTATTTCAGTTTTCTTTACTTTTTATACAAGTATTTTGTAGTTTTCGTAACTCTATTGGGCGTAAAGCAATGCTATAAAATAAGTTCTAAAATGCATTGGGATCATTGTTTTAGAGTAACCCTAGACACGAATTATTACAAATAAAATTGAATTAGAAAGCGAGAATACAATATCTGAACAAAATTTGCTAAGAGTACAATGAAACTATTTTGATACATTCTAATTTTATGCTTGGCTTCAACAATCTCCTATTGTTGTACTCAAAAGTTGAGTTTACTTAGGTAAAACATAAATATTGCATTAGAGTCGAACTTTCAGTAAATTTTCCACTTTCTTTAATGTCTGTGCACCAGGAAGATGAGATAACAGATGTATACCCTGGTTTTAAATATGTTAATAGTATGCAGGTATAGTGAAAACTCGTAGGGGACTTGGTGGAGACTTTTACTGGCGAGAATCGAGGCCGGTAACTGGTAGGACGGTTAATGGACGACTGAGCGTCAAACGACAGGTAACATCGCCTTAAGTAGACTGCGAGACGGGGACACCAAGATATCAAGAAAAACCCCAAAGACAAAGACAATGGCAAGAGTAAACCCACGGCTCGTACATTACTCCCCCCTTTTTTCAGAAAAGCAAGTAATCGGATGAGGGAAAAAAATTAAATGCAAACAAGGTAATCATAAAAAAAATCGAAAAGAATTGAGAGAATGAACGAAGTCGCTTGACAAAATATTCAAAATTAAAGCGACAACCCTAGGTTAAAACTAGCGCTATTACTTGATGACAGTAATTTAAGTCGTCTCGCATCTCATACTATCTAAAAGTTAATATTTGTGAAGGAAATTTTTAATAAATTACCAACAATACCATCCAAGCATTATTTTAGTTATTTAAAACTTAGCAACACAAGCAAAAACGAGGGTAGCTTAAGCGAACAAAGAAAATAAAATGCCCTGTTCGAAGGTAACCTGAAACAACTCGAAATAACTAAAGTTAAACAATTCTAGCTTAAACAAACACACGGTTGAAGGATGTGCACTTAAATATCATCAAGAAATTAACTAATTAATTAGCGTCCAAATACTGAAAATAATTAAAATAATGACAAAACGGAACTAATTTTATGAACGCGAAACAAACAACGATAGAAATAAAAATTCAAAAAAAAAAACGCAAAACAAAATATTAAACCAAATATTATAAACACGTCATTGCCATTAGCACATCAACGATTTACAACAGTAATTACCACTCGCTTTTCACATAGTAATATATCTCTTACTAGAAACACAAAAAAAATTATTGAAAATTTAAAGAAACTCATCGAAAAACTTAGGCACCATAAATCACCGAAAAAATATCAAATATTAATAGCTTAACAAATGTTAAAAACACACGATGAAAAAAACAGAAACTTTTCAAAATCTTCCACACCTTACAACCATGGAAACACCAGATATAAAGAATAACGATTAATAGGGATTAATACTTAAAAAGTAACGAACAAAAAACGAATTGGTAATCAGCAAAAACAAACCAAAACGAAGCAAAAGCAACCAACTATTTCCACCGCCCAGCATTACTACTAACTAAACGTGCAACAAGATAGTCAGCACGCCGACAGAAGTAGGGATTAAAAAAACGTCACATTTTCTCATTATCAATCGCAACTAATAAAAATAATTTCCAACAATTTGAAAAGAAAAAAACTCGGAAAATTGCACATTAAAAAAAATTTGAATTGTGAACAAAAGCCACTCCATCTCAACACCCATCTTCCCAAGTTACATTAAACTAATTTAAATAATTTAATAATTTAATAATTAATTTTTTATAAAATAAAAATTGAATGCTGGACGTTCGTATAATTACGCGACAACATTAAAATCAGCATACAACAGTAGGATTATGCGATTATATGGGTATAGAAACTTACTTCTAACGGAAAACAACTACACTTCAATAATAATTCAAAATTTCAATAAACACTTCAATAAAAGGTAATAAACACTTCAACAAACATCTTGACGTAATTTTTCAACGCATTATAACGCATTTTCCGACTTCCCCAAGTATTTTCAATTTTTCACAATTTCGCGCTGAATTTTCAATATTTCGATTAACAATTTCATTTTTCAATCTAATTCCTTGGATATTTAATTCCACTTTAAATTTTCAAATTTCAAACTTCCTGCCGCACATTAGCAGAGGAGCAGGGACGATCATAGGGACGATCATTGCGTCCTGCTTCCCGCGGCCGTCCGGCCCGCCTTGCGCCGGGCTGTTGCACCAACACGACCACGTCTCCGCTTATGTTTATAACTACACTTGATCCTGATGATTGTTGCACGTTGGCGGCCTCATTGCCGCTCGCCGGAATGGAAAATCCTCGGCTCTCTCGGAGCGCTCGGATATCATCTTCACGCTCTTCTTCAAATGATTGATGATTGTCCCTAACATCATTGTTGCCAATATTAGCAGCATCACCAGGACGTCGGTAACGCTGTCTGGCAAAAGGTCCGTCCTGATCATGGAGTTTTCCCGCACCCACTCTTCATTTATATTGGTGTTATGCGTGCTTAATGCCGTAACGAGCGTATCGACATCAATAGATGACTGGGCGCTCCCCATTTCGAGCCTGCAAAGGAAAGACACAGAAACGATTAGCATGACCAACAACAAACAAAAACAACCTAACTCACAAACATAAAATCTTGATACAAGGACCTCAGTGGCCTGATAATGTTCATCTAATTAGAAACAATGAAGAAGGGAAACAAATTCGTGTCGGACCCTCGGTCTGGTAGCAACCAACCACTGTATGAATTTTAATTCACTTGTGCTGATAACAGAACATTCCAACTGGAACTAAAAATAGCACTGTGAGTTCCGCCGCAGCTTCAAGACAGCCTATCTCACGTGATGTACTGCAACATCAGCGATTGCATTTAGCAATTGGAGAATTCGCTCCCCATTTAAATTGTCAATTCAGCAACACTTCCAAGCGACCGTAGTAATATCGAACGTGAAATGCAAAGATTAAAGAAACGTCTTAGAGACAATCTTCGGCTTATTATAGATAGATATACATTCCTTTAAACATTCAGGTTAAAGTACAACACTTAACCTAAATTAACCTAAAAAGTGCAGCACAAAAAGCTGTATATATAACATATAAAATATAATATATGGGTTACTGAGAATAATAATGAAACCCAACTTATGAATCACAACGCATATTACATAGCAAAAATCCTTAAATTATGATTATTAACCCATAGTGGAAATGTTGAAACAAGTAACACAGTTGTCCTGCACAGTAAGTCGTAATTCGTCGAGTCGTTGCGACGTCAGAAACTTGTCTTTTTAACTCACAGTTTAACCCTCCTCAAGGGTAATATGTGGTTTAAATTGCTTTTATAAATTTTGGAACCAATTTTAACCTCAGCCCAATTACGCTTGCCCTTCAGAACCACGGCTGGCCCTAGCCAAGTTAATTCCAACTAATGTTTTTTTTCGTGATTTTTTAAAAGTACACTGTCGCCTACCTTGACGTCCTTATTTCTACGCTTGAGATTTCTGTAAAGATTTCTTTCCGTAGTGTTATTCAATATCAAATTTCTAATATTCTCTACGGTGGGGGCGGCTTCTTTGCTCGAAAATTAACCAAATCTATATCTTCATCATAGCTGTAAGTTATGGTATCAAAACTCTCGGACTGATAGAATGGGCATGTATCTCTATTGAATACGACGAAACTGGGAGTTTCGCCTAAAGTAGAATTTAGGGCGTTGTTTAGAGCATTTTCGACCATTTCAATGCATTTGTCCCATTCAGCATGAGGGAGAGAATTAACATAAAGCTTCAACAGATTAGTAATTTTCCTATTATTTCTCTCTACTATAGCGTTGGAATGAGGACTGTAAGCCAGAACCTCTTTTTTCGCGATAGCATGAATGTTTTCAAACTGCTTAACAGCCACCGATTTAAATTCCCAAGCATTATCAGAAATCAATGTTTTATGAAATCCCAAAATTGAGAAACAGTTACCTAGACATGAAATTACAGTGTCTGTACTACGATTAGAAGTCACATACAATTTGCAAAATCTGGAGAAAAGGTCAATAATTACTAATATATATTTGTTACCACTATCGGTAACCTTAAGTGGACCAAGGTAGTCCATTGAAACAACCTCAAACGGTTCTTTCGCTATTGGAGCTGTTAAAATTTTAATTGGCACAGAAGGTCGCGCCTTAAGTAATTTACAAACTTCACAATCTCGCACGAATTTTCGCACAATCGTTTTCTCCAAATGATGGTAGAACCTAATTTTAAATTTAAACAAAGTGTGCACATCATCAGTATGATACATCGAATGAATTGCCAAAATTGCTTTACCCATTAAAGAGTTAGGTACCACTGCAGTTAATATTGTACTAGGTCGATTGTCAATCTGTCTACGTCGGTACAGAATGTCATTAAGAATTAAAAATTTCTGTAGGTCCGGAATTTTAGATACTTTTACCATGAAGTAAAGCTTCTTCAACTTCTATGCAAAAAGGGTCTTTTTTCTGCTCGTCGATAAGCTCTTTTATAGTCCAAGAAATTTGTTCGTCTTTCGGTACATAGTCTTATGAGCTTGGGACGAGCCACTTTGTTTGCTGCGTCGTCAGCACTGTCGCTAGGCGGCGGGTCAACTACCTCATGTCTAGCCACGTCTTTTTTTCTCTGCGATCGAGTCTCAATGATACAGACATTTGATTCAAGCGCGGATTCCAGAGCATCACAGCGCTCTAGTTCTTTAGAGGTTAATTTCTCATTGTTTACAGGTAGTCTGCATAAATAATCAGCTACGACATTTTGTTTACCAGGTAAATATTTTACAACAGGATCAAACGAATGTACGCTTATACACCATCTGGCCATATTGGAGTCTTACGGGGGTTTTTTATTAAAGAGCGGCGCGAGAGGCCGATGATCCGTGTAGACACGGATGGGATAGCCAGTAATTAAATATTTAAAATATTTCAGAGCTGAATAAATCGCGAAAAATTCTTTCTTGGTGGTACTATATCACCTCTGACTTGAGTTTAAACTTTTACTATAGTAAGCCACAGGGCGCAAAATTTGATCGCTTGAATCCTCTGTCTGCATCAGCACGCCTCCGATCCCAAAGTTAGATGCGTCCGTAAATACGTGGAAGTTCTTAGCGTAGTCAGGATGTCGTAAAACTGTGTCAGAAATGAGAGCAGATTTGATAAAAACAAAACTCTTCTGGCATTCGTCGCTCCACATATAGTCAACGTCCTTTCTTAAAAGTCTGTACAGGGGGTGAGCCACCTCGGCAAAATTTGGCAAGAAATTTCGAAAATAGTTAGCTAAACCCAAGAACTGTTGTAATTCCTTCACATTTACAGGAGCTTTGCATTCCTGCAGTTTCTCCGAATATTTGCATCTAATACCATTTGCGGCAATAATGTGCCCCAAATACTCAATCTCTTTTTTGAAAAAATGACATTTTTCGAGCTTCAACGATAAGTTACCCGATCGAAGCATCTTAAGGACACTTCCAATGTCAGCCAAATGCTGATTTTCAGTTTTGGAATATACCAAAATATCGTCTAAAAAGACGAACGCCAATTTTTCCAAAATAGGTGCAAGGGCAGAGGTCATCACCCTCTGGAAAACCCTAGAACTGGTACTCAATCCGAACGGGATCCTACGGAAGTGGAACTTCTGATAGTTAACACTAAAAGCCGTAAATTTCCTACTCTCTTGCTCTAATTCGACCTGATGGAAGGCCGAGCGCAGATCTAAATTAGTGAACTATTTATTCCCACCTAAAGGTGATAATATTTCATCAATTCAAATACTTATTTCAAATACTTATTTTCATTTCTGATCATAATACATAAAAGCATTATTGAAACATATTTCAACATGTTGGCTACGATGGGTTAAACAGAAGTTCGATGTTCAACTCATCTATAAATGCAATAGTTGTAAGTATTTTTATAAATACCAAACATTAATTGAGTCCAATAAAAACAATTAATTTTAAAGGATTGTTAAAATTTGCCAAATTACCCAACGAAGGGTCATTTCGCAGCAGGAAGAATTTAAGCACGACCCATCGAATATTAGTATCCCAAGCAACATGTTAATAAGCTGTAATTCAGACCAATATTTTAAAGTTTGCTTTCACTTATTGCGCTTCCCTTGATCGTTCTTCAAGCTTATTCTGGAAATATGCTCTGTTAAACCTGAGGCATGAGTTTCTATAATATGTGGTATGTATTCCACGTATTTCTCCCTAAGGTTTCAAATTAGGCAACTTTTGTCACAATTACAGCTCTAAATATTAATGTTTGTACAGGTGCGTAACAATACCAGTGTTCCCCGAAAGAGTATTGCACAATTAACGAAGTATAACTCCTCCTTAGCGAAATGCATTGAATAATAATACACTCTGTTGTGTCCCACCACTGACTTGATGAGTTTGTGATGAGCGCTACTGAGTCTCACCACTGACTTGATGAGTGTGTGATGCGCTCTACTGTGTCCCACCACTGACTTTATGAGTTTGTGATGAGCGCTACTGTGTCCCACCACTGACTTGATGAGTTTTTGATGCGCTCTACTGTGTCCCACCACTGACTTGATTAGTTTATGATGTGCGCTACTGTGTCCCACCACTGACTTGATGAGTTTGTGATGCGCTCTACTGTGTCCCACCACTGACTTGATTAGTTTATGATGAGCGCTACTGTGTCCCACCACTGACTTGATGAGTTTATGATGAGCGCTACTGTGTCCCAGCACTGACTTGATGAGTTTATGATGAGCGCTACTGTGTCCCACCACTGACTTAATGAGTTTGTGATGCGCTCTACTGTGTCCCACCACTGACTTGATTAGTTTATGATGAGCGCTACTGTGTCCCACCACTGACTTGGTGAGTTTGTGATGCGCTCTACTGTGTCCCACCACTGACTTGATAAGTTTGTGATGCGCTCTACTGTGTCCCACCACTGACTTGATAAGTTTATGATGAGCGCTACTGTGTCCCACCACTGACTTGATGAGTTTGTGATGCGCTCTACTGTGTCTCACCACTGACTTGATAAGTTTGCGATGCGCTCTACTGTGTCCCACCACTGACTTGATGAGTTTGTGATGCGCTCTACTATGTCCCACCACTGACTTGATAAGTTTGTGATGCGCTCTACTATGTCCCACCACTGACTTGATAAGTTTTTGATGCGCTCTACTGTGTCCCACTACTGACTTGATAAGTTTATGATGAGCGCTACTGTGTCCCACCACTGACTTGATGAGTTTATGATGAGCGCTACTGTGTCCCACCACTGACTTGATGAGTTTGTGATGCGCTCTACTGTGTATCACCTTTGGCTTGGTAAGCTTATGATACACGCTACTGTGTCCCATCAGTGGCTTGATCAGTTTGATGCGCGCTATTGTAGAGCTAAAAACCGACACGAAGAAGCCCAGTAATTTATTCTCTTACTGCTAACAAAGTTTCGTGCAGTTAGACCCCAATCACGCTCAGGCACCAGACTAAGATTATGGGAGAAATAAACGCCACTTCTAGAGTCATCGTTGTTCACGTGACACGATCAAACCACTTCTCAACGTTCCGAAATTTACTCAAATTTCAGTTCAAATAACAGCATCTATGATATGTAGGATGAGAGGTAATAAAGGGGTTCCGAAAAAAAGAGAACTTATAACTGCAGGTTTCATTTTCCCGTGAAATTCTCTTACAATCACACTCGACCACCTGTAGCACTAATACCATCTGAAGAAGGTGTTATTTTTTAATCATGAAAAAATGACTGAGCTATCATGCTCACTGTTCACGGTCTACTAACTGATAATGTTGCTGGACTGAGTCGAGAATATTATGACCACCATGCCATCGAACAGGCTTCTTGCCCAGAAAATGAAGAACGCTGAAGCCTCTTGACTCTCTATTTTCGGGCGAGGCTACTGATAGACATTGTTCAAGCGAACGTTCTTTGCTCGCTCCGGCATTACATGAGATTTTCATCGGAAAATGGTCTTAGGTGATCATATTGAGGGATTCTTCGTGGTCATCAAAATGAGTCTCGAACGAGCGCTCTCTGTAGCTATCAATGTTCATTATGGAGTCTCTCGTTCGTGCTTTTAGAGAAGATAGGCTGGTACTTTCTCCAGAGGTAATTATAATTTATTGGTCAGCCGGTGCTTTCTTCCACAGTCACAAATATTTGTTGAGGATTGGTCAATGTTTACTGCCATGTACAGTTACAATTACCAGTTATCACCTTACACCGTTGCTTCACTACAGTTTGTCTCGTATAACTTCCTGTGAAAGTAAACCACTTGACAAAAATAAATATTTAAAAAAATGCACTGGAATTATATTCGCGAATGTAATTTGAAGGACATTTCAAAAAATTAACATGAAGTAGTGATGAGTTTTTTTTCGATCATATGTGTAATACATGTACTACAATGTCATATGTGTATCACATGAGACTCTCAAATTCACATACTTGTTGCTCACCAAAAGCGTTGCTCATCGAAGAAAATTAATGTTAGGCAATTCGAGACCATTGTCAACAATTTAATCATCCTTTCAGAACAAATAATTTCTCTACTCTGTGGACCACAAACAACGAACAAGATTTTTGCATTTAGAAACTTTATTCACTACTACCCATAAGCCTGACTTAAATAAAGGCTTGAGTGCGGTCAAACCGAACATTGCGTCAACCTACTGACATATTTCTGTGTGTATGTAGGTGAAGTGTGTTTGCGCGCGTCAGTTTATGTAAGGTTCCCATGAGTAAATGTACGAATGTATGTAGTTGTGAAAGGGTGGTTGAGTAAGTGAGCTAATGGGAATGATCGTTTTTACTGCAGTTGAATGAAAAGTAGGATTTAAGTTTTATAGATCTTTGTTACGTATTTTTCTCCTTTTTACCTAACTCCATATGCCATTACATCTCAAATGATGCATCCGGATTTGAAAAGGGTATTTGAAGTAGTGCTTTCAGAAAACTTGAAATAGCTCTATGAATCTATACAACTTAATACAAGCTAATTACTTCGAAGATAACATTTGCAGTTGTGCTTTCAGAAAACAAGAAATAGTGTTATCAGTCTATGCCTTTCAAATAAACCATTGAATTTGAAGAGAGTATTTGCGGTAGTAGATTCAGAGGTCTGAAAATGCGACCTCAGTCAATGCATCTCAAATGAAAATAATATAACCAAACAGAATATTAGCAATAGTAGTTTCAGAGGCCTAGAAATGGCGGTATCAGCCTGTCTCTAAGCCCATGTTGACGTCACGATTCACAGCTTCAGAAAGAAGAGCGGTTCAACTGTGCGCTACAGGTGCATGTCATTAGCAACTTTGGCATTCAAAGCGCTCCTTCGGAGAATGCAGGATCCAGCATTAAAGTTTTGTTCGTCAATTAGGCCGTCTTTGCACGGAGTCTTTCAAGTGGAACTCTTTGTTCTTGATCGACTAATTTGTTATCTCTCGTCCGAATAGTTAGTGCTCAGCTTAATTCTTACCTCAAAGAAGAGGTGTACTTTCGTAAACAGTCGTTAAAAATGTTTAAAGTAACTAGGCCTGCAGCAAGTGGCTTGGTACGCTAGGGCATTCTACAGCAGATCAAAAGCGTAGCTAATTAAGTATTCATAAGACTTTTTACGTTGGGGAAGCAGCTCTTCGTGCTCCTTCATTACACAGAAGAAGCCCTATACCCCGCTCTGTAAAAGGGCATCAAACACAACTGTGTCTCAGCGTCAGAAGTTTTCAGCCTCGAGCTCTACCGTTCTTTGAGTCACTCGAATGATGCTCATGATGGGCTCATTATTATTAGCCCTGCTGATTTCTCATGTGATCTTATTACTTTGTTTGGTTTGGCTCTTAATAATTTTCTGAATAGTACTTCTTTTAAGGGAAATGGTGATGAGAATTCAAAAGAGAAGTAAGTTACTTATAGTTGGCCACATTCAGGAATGTTTTAGCGTAAGTACAAATTCTACTGTTAGAAATGCATGTTAACATACATGAATACATTATAATACAATAATAAATTATACTACATTAATTCATTAAAATACAATAAAACATTATAATACAATAATACATTATACAATAAAAATACGTATAACATATTAAACCCCCTTCAAATTCAGTAGAGGTGTGAGAAATAAAATAGACATGTTTACTTACTGTTAGCATTTTGTATAATGAGCATAAAATTGTTTAGGGATTTAATGGAAATTATATCAGAATTGTTGCATTTAAAACCAAGTATTTATGTAAAAGCTATTACGCACCGGACAATTTTTTTTTAACTCTTTCTCAACAACAAAGTACGTCTTAAAAACTCTATCATAACTTCCAACTCAACTTGCAAAAAAATGTTTTCAAATGCATTTTCTTCTTCATTGTATTGTGGTGCGCATTTATGGTTGAATTAAATAACGTGCTGTTGGAACTCAAACGTGTTTTACATCTAAATTAAACTTGATTTGAAGAAAAATTCTGATTTATATGAAATGCAAGACCGCCGGACGCATTCCTCGCAACGTTCGGAAACTCGAGGAGGAATTTAATCCCTTATCATAAGACGTCGTCGTTGACGCTCTCGTTTGAAAATAATGAAAACTTTTAAGTCGATGTTCCACGTTTGGAACTGATCACCTATCGCCAATTTAGGTCATTAAATACTTAGGTGATTTCGATAATATGAAAAAAATGCATGAACTGATGTTGAGTGATCTGTAGCCTTCACTACGTCATATGTTTGTGAAAGTTGCATTTACGTTTGAAAGTGATTTTATATAAATTGCTCTCAGATGGTAGATATTTATGTTCAAACCATGACCTTTATTCATCATTTCCAACGGAAACGGTTTTTAGAAAGGTTTAGAATTAATATAATACTCGTCTCTTTTATCATATATTTATGTTCAAATCGTAATCTTAATTGAAACTTTTTAACCGGAAAAACAATAATTTCAGATCGCTGCACGTAAACGACCATAAAAAAACGTAAATTTTTACTGCACTAAGAAAACCTTCACTTACCTGAATAAATCCTAAATGGCAGGTGAAAAACTAAACACTGGGGGAAATTTTAATTTACACATAGAAAACATTCGAGCACGATTGCAAGTTTCTCATGCTAAAAAGAAAGTCTTCAAACACTAAAATGAATTCGGAACGCCTCTTGGATAACCCTTTAACACAAAGTCGGTTTGTATTCGACGCAAGAAAGACCATCAAAGACGACAGTGAATTTTAAATAACGCATATAAATCTTTCAAACACACATGCGAACTTAAAATGGCACCTGGAAAACTTTCAATGTTACGCATTAATTTTAAATGGCACGGGAATATTTTTCACAGACACAGGTGAACACATGGAAAACTTTCACCTCCACTAGTGAATTTTGAATGGCACGTAGGAATTTTTAATGGCACTTTGAGAAATTTCATATTCACAACTGAATTTTATATACTCGTTGCACATATAGGTAACCTTCCCTGCAAAGGCGCGTGGGAATAACTCTCAAAGCACGTGGACGACCTTTAAACACAAAGAAAAATTCATCTTCTCAGCTATGGTTACTAATTTAAAAGAATTCTGTTCTCGCAAAGAAAGAGATGCAGTGGAAACGGAAGGTAAGTTCTTTACGGTAGAAGATTACTCAATTGTTTTAGAGCAATTATTGCGCTTGTGCAACATACGTGTGATAAAAATATGGTTACGTCTTTTAAAATGTCCATGAAGAATGTTTTCGTCTACGAAGGTAATTTGATCAAAATCCTTGTGTTTTCTCGTGATCAGAAACACAAATACGACTGTATAAAGGCAATACTCGCTGGTGCTCATTTTAGATACCAATCTTGATTTTAGGTCATTGTTTTCAACAGGGCTTCCCGATCTTTTTCCAAAAACTACTGTTCGAGTTTCACTGTTCGACCAGACTTGGTAGTTCAATCTTTCTACCAGTTTATCAGAAATAAGTTAATTAATTTTTTTCCGGTTCATGAATGAATAATCTTCAACAATTTCCTAAAACTTCTTCAGCGCTTCAAAAAATGAATGAAATTGTTCTCTTATTTTATAATTATCACATAGCCTTATACTTTTAAAACCAGCTCTTGCACAACTATGCTTTTCAAGCTCCGATCTGTCGATGAAAGAAAATAAGCGTGAGTCTAGACAGCCTTGACGGTTTTTTTGGTGTGTAAAAATTTCAGTTTTAACAAGCTTTTGCCCCAAGTTTCAAGTACTAGTTCAACTTCCTGAAGTTCTTCTCATAAAAAGCCATGAAAGTTTTTCTTGTTCTCTACTAGATTATTTTTAGATTTCAAGGTTGTATTTTGTACCGGAAATTTTCAGAATTATTTTCTTCATCAAGACAGTAATATTAAAAGCATAGGACAAAAAATGGGGTATAAATAAAAGATTTGCTTTTAATTTATCTTTCTCGACTATTTCATGTTCAGGGATGCCTATGCTTTTAATGTTTAAATAAATATTCACGAAAATGATAGCGTTCGCAGACAAAATAATTCTGAGAATAAGGTTTCATGAATTCAAATAATAACGCTTTTTGTGACAGATTCTATAATTTTCATAAAAAATTTCCCCTATCTTCTGAGCGCCTTGTTATGCCTTATGCCTTATGGCTCCCTATTATAAACTTTCAACATTCCAAGAAATATCATTTAATAACAACTTCGTAACAATTTGTCCAACTTTTTTGCACTATAATTAAACGACTTCGTCTAAAGCTGAAATGCTAAGTATGAAGAGAGGATATATTAAATCAAAGCATTTACGGCAATGGGTAATTTGTTATCAAAACAGTATCAAAGAAAAATGGCTATTATGCTCATTAATTTTAAATTTAGCGATCGGAAAGCACCGTTTGATTTATAAATATAGAAAAGGGCATGAGCCCTTTTCTAAACTTAGAAAAAATATTCACAAGTTAATTCTCCTAAAACTGAGTTGGAATAAACTTTCATAATACCGTGAATCATTGTCGTAAAATTCTGCTTAATCCATCGTCCTAATTCGTAAGCTATCATCATGCAGTCACACATGGTTTTAAAAATAAATAAATATGATATTTTAATTGTAGATGAATTTCTGATAATCATTTTATTGCACAATACGAACAAAGATAACACTACAATCTGGTACTCTGAGGAATATATACCGTAATCACTATTTAACCCGTGAGCCGCCCTTTGCCGCCACTGCCATATACATGTGTGCCGGTGACCCGCTTCTGCGAATCTACTAAATATGGTAGACTGCAAAAAGGAGTTGTCGAACTAGTAGTTTCAGAAAGTTGGAACCTTGCGCGGTTTTATATTGAATTATTTATTTTCCTGTTTTATGATATTTGCGCTTGCTAATTTTAACAGAAGGGTGTTATGATAATCTAAAAAACAAAAACACTTGATTAGGGTTTCAGTAGCACATGCATTCATGTGATGCTGAAATAGATAGTAGGCTATTATACTGATGGGTTTGTACCAATGCAGTTTATATCGCTTTTAGGACGTAATTATTATATACTAGCTATTTTCCGCACAAGTGAAACGGTAAATATGGAACTCCTGCTCTGTTTACGGCAGGCATGGTGGATAGGCGGCACAGAAACATGAATTTATTTTACTTGATTTGATACAGGTTGTAAGTTGTGACCGCCATGACAACCAAGTTTTACGTGTCTGCGGATGATAGATATTCTTGAGAGTTTTGTATCCGTAGCAAATGATGAAACCCTCTCGAACTGGACAAAGAATTGAACTGAGTTAGCATCCGAGGTGTCTCTCCCAGTGTCACCTTTGAATGAATTTCGCATCTACAGTCTCTAGAAGTGCTTGATATAAATCCCAGTTTGCCAATACTTCTTTAAGCTTCAGAACTCCCGGAAAAAAACCTAACCAATTGTTTGAGAGTTGTACGGTTCTTCGAATCTGTATTTTGATAGCAGATTTACCTTGACTGAAAAGCGCATTCGAGCTAAATTGGGTTAATTAAGGGAATTTTTGGCAAAATGCATACAAATGTTTTTATTCTCTCACCGTCATCAATAAAGTGAACGTGATAAAAATATTAGATCTCGTGTATACACAATTCTTTTTACAATCACATGATCGTCCACCTTGCTGAAACCCTTCTCTACATTTTTTTTTCAACATTATGGCGTCATCCTATAACCGCTGAAATAAAAAAGTGAGGTTATTAGCTTCATATGTACAAATTTGTTCCATGTCAAATATGACCAAGGTTTCAACTTCCTAGTTCAACTGCACTCGTCAACAAATACCAAACGACGGTCCTCCAAACATAGTGGACTCGCACGACCAGGTAACCGTCATTCCCTGTACTCGTACATCAGAGGTCAGCACGCTTGTTCATGTTGTGTGATCATTGTTAATATTGTGTAATAGAACGATTTTTAGAATTTCATTTTACATTGAAATATTGTGCTCATCTGTTTTACAGATCTTATGTTTCTGGTAATGGACAACGTATTCGGTTGAAACGTTTAGGAGAATTTTAATATAATGATTCACGGTATTATGAAATTTTATTCGAGTTTATTATTACGAAAATTTACCAGCTATTGTCTTTTTAACACTTAGGAAGGGGAAGTAGGTCATACATGGAATTACGATGACGACATCACATGTGGTGAATATATGTTTCGCATTATGGTATTATTCAAAATTCGATTTTTACTTCATAATGTGGAGTGTTGAGGGAAAAATCAGCCAAAAAAGGGGGACACACGTAGTCGTGCTCGAATTATTTTCAACCAAGGCAGTCCTTTTGAAAAATGTCATGCATATAAGCCATTCAAATGTTGGGAGAACGAACTCGCAAACTTAAAAAGAAGTTTTTTCCAATTGTATTGATCATAATCATTTCTTGAATCAGTCATTAATCAGTTCCAAACTTCAAAAGATAAATACATCAGTTTCACTTCAATTTTGGCAATTGTATGACAGATATGTCAACATTTATGACAGCTGTATGTGAACTTTGCAACAACACCATCAGCAATTTGTACATACCAATGTTAAAATGGAATTTTGATTTCCAACTTTTTCGCTTTTCCACAAAATTTGTATGTAATTTCTACCAATGAAATTATAATTTTTTGTAAACCATATTAACTGATTAGATATATCATTTTCGACAAAATTATCATAACTTACTACCTGTTGTATATGAACTTTGTAACAACGCCTTCAGCAATTTGTACGCACCAATGCTGCAAATTGAACTCCAATATTATTCGCTCATCGGCTGAGTATTGTGTGTACTCACGAAATCGGGTTAGATTTTGTAGTCTTTTCTCTCTTACTTCCTAAGCTAGTTTTTAGACAGGAATATCTTTTTAAACTTGACTCTGTATTTCGCTTTAAAGGACACCGTCTGGGTAGAAATCGGGATAAGTGTTGATTTTCTGTTTTATATGCATCTTATAGAGGATTTTCTTGCGCTTCCGTTGGTACTTTCCGCTTACGTCTACTCCGAATGGTACGCCCACCAGAGGGGGGAAAGCGATGGGGGTGGCGTGACCTTGAACCCTCCCCCCCTCATTAATGGGAGTCAATTGAGCGTGTTTCTCTGCGGCAATGGCAGCATAGTTCGTTCATGGGCTCCTCAAAGTGATTTCATTATTCAAACGAAACATTCTAATGCTGAGTAAATGTTTTTTTTATAATTTTTGACTATTTCAGAATTTAGCTGTTCTGCCGTATCGATGATACCGCAGCTTTCATTCATAGCTCGATGACAGCTGCAGTATCATAGCTACGGCTATGGCGAGCACACCAATCCAAAGAGCTTGAAAAGAGCTACAAAACAGGAGTTTACTTAAAAAAAATGAAAACAATAAAAAATGTGGTTGTTTTGAAGAATTACACGTATTGTCTGTTGATGTATATTTTTCCCAGAGTTCCAGAGCTACAGCAATGTAAATTATATCAATCGAAAGGGCTTGAAAAGAGCTACAAAAGCTCAAAAGTTCATTGTAAAAAATCCAGTAGTACAAAAGATAAGGAGGAAAACATTTTTTTGTGGTAAACACGTTTTTATGGAAACTTGAAAATTGATCTCAAATGTATCTTCTTCCACAATTTTAGAGCTACAAGAATGGTTTATATACCATTCGATAGGGCTTACAAGGAGTATCCATAAAGGTTACAAATGTTCGATGCATCCATTACTTTGAAAATTACACGACATAAAAAAAAATGAAAAAAAGGTAATTTTTTTTAACTCCCAAAATCCAAAAAAAGAAGTTATCAAAACTCCCTATCCCTTACGGTTATGTAGACATATAAGCAATCTAAAAACGAAGTACTGTTTTTGTAACCTCAAAATTGTTGAGGAAGATAGGTTTTGAAAAAAAAATATTTTATCGTATTTTTCGAAAATAAAAAAAAAATCCAGTGCAGATACAAAAGTTTTGTCCTGGTAACAAATGATCTTTGCATCATTTCACACCTACTGTGACACTTTCAGACAAATCCATCCGTAAATAACGGACTTTTTTTCTTCCCAGACGGTGTCCTGAAGTTACAAAATAGTACTTACTGCCTACGGTTTACTAATTTTAAATTACTGATCACGCTGATGTATTAGATGAAATCGACCCAGATCTGAATCATTTGAACAGAATTTATGCAAACCTAAACGACTCTGAAAATTACAGGTATACTGACATATCAAAATTCAACGAAACTATACGAATACCTCGGCAGGATTTCTCACTCCCGTGTTGGAACTGTAGGTCACTCTATCCAAAATTGGAAGAGATACTATGTACTATTACTGAACTTAAGTATAACCTAGACGTGATTAGCTTCACCGAAAGCTGGCTAGATGACTCGACCAGAGACATGGTTAGTTTGGAAAATTATCATAGTTACAATTCGCTACGAAAAAACAAGCGAGTCGGGGGCATCAGTACATACATATCGAAGCACATAGATTCGAGAATCATAGCAAGAGCAAGAATGAATCGGGATCATATAGAATCACTATTCGTTGAACTGTCTAGAGATGGCAGAGATGGCAAACCAATTGTGCTTGGTACAGTGTAGAGGCCTCCTACAGCCTGTCCTATATTCTTCCTTAATGAACTCGATCGTATTATTTCTCAGCTCAACAGGTCCTTCTACAATGACATAATAATATGCGGTGACTGCAATTATGATTTACTGAAACATGAAAGCTATAAACCAATCTCTAATTTCCTAAATGCATTTCATTCTAAGTCTTTCCTTCCGATCATCACAAAGCCTACACGAATAACCTCAGAATCGGCTACGCTGCTTGACAATATCTGTATGAACGATCCAACTAATTTTCTTGCTGGAACAATTACTTCTGACTTATCGGCTTACTGTCCAGTTTTTCTTATTAAGAAAAATGTCTATATTTCTTGCACCAAGACACGGGCTGAAACTTAATCATATCGTAAAATAAACTAATCAAATTTAGAAGAAATGCGCACCGTTCTGGAAGAATCAATGCCAACATTGCACATCTCTCAACAAAACAATAACGCAACGAGCATTGATGAAGCAGTGGTAAAGCTGACTGAAACTATAATGACCGCATACAATCAGTGTTGCCCAATTGTAACTCGTACAGTTACCCCGAAAAATAAACATAAGCCCTGGATTACTGGAGACATCGTGATAAACATAAAGAAACGTCATGCGTGCCTAGCCCTCCGTTTGCAAAGGGTGAATATCTAGAGAAACCTATAACCGATTCAGAAACTATGTGACAAACCAGATAAGAACATCAAAAAAGAGCTACTTTACGCTCAAGTTTACTTAATTTAAAGGTGACGTTAAAAAGACTTGGCGCCTCCTTTACTCCTGCTGTAAACCGAATAACGCTAATAAAAAGAAAATTGAATATGTTGTTTAAGATAATGAAAAATACCATGAGAAGAAAGAAATTGCTAATCTCTGTAACAACTTCTTCGTAAAAGTAGGGAAAACTATAGCTGATGGTATTCCAAGTGAAACTACTGATCACCTGGAATACATGGATTATAGTCGAGAAAACAACTTTTTCTTTACGCCTCCCAACTCTTCCCATGTAATTGCGTGCATAAACAACCTGAAAAATAAATCGAGTGGGTTACAAACGTTTCCGACCAAAGTACTTAAAATTATTGCTGATATTGTAGCCCCACTGATATCCTATATTATTTCCCAGTCTTTCTTCCTAGGCACTTTCCCGAACTCCCTCAAAGTTGCTAGAGTAAGGTAACCCCTATCTTTAAAAATAGGTGAAAAAACCTGTGTAAACAATTATCGACCTATCTCCATGCTACCAATTATTAGCAAGGCATTCGAGAAAATTGTGCATAACAAGTGTACTATTATTTTGAACAAAAATCATTTCTCTATGATAAACTGTCTTGGCCAAGCCGTAAAGAGCCACTCAGGCTTGGCCAAGCAGGAACATGGGGCGAGGATATTCTCCGGTATAATGAAAACACGGTTGTGTAGGAGAATCCTCTCATGAAAATTTGTTTTAACTGCAAGAAGAAAAAAAAAAAACATTTTACAGCTACTGAACCTTATTAATACCAACATCGCGGCAAAACTATTTCACATAGTTCAAGTTTTTATTTTCCTTTAAAAAATACACAACCTTAAGAATTATAACACGTACATCCATGGCGGCCTGACAGCATTGAAAAAATATATCCCATAAAACGTCCACTCTGGAGGAGATAAACCAGAAAACAAGTTATTAATTACTATAAGCAGGCACACACGCTGAACCACCCAGGCACACACGCTGAACCACCCAGGCACACACGCTGAACCACCCAGGCACACACGCTGAACCACCCAGGCACACACGCTGAACCACCCAGGCACACACGCTGAACCACCCAGGCACACGAACAACGCAGTGACAACTAGAAAAGCACGGAACCTTAGACTAAGTTCAACACACAGGAGCGCAGCTTCTTGAAACACTCACTGTCATTAAGTTCGCTGGCTTGGCAAATGTCTAGTGCGCATTGTCACATTTGTTCACAAAATTGTCTTTACGTATCTTACTCCTAGTAATTTAACGAACGCATAGGTAAACAGGCAAGTAGTAACACGGACTAAGTGGTAACACAGACTAAGTGGTAACACAGACTAAGTGGTAACACAGACTAAGTGGTAACACAGACTAAGGAGTAACACAGACTAAGTGGTAACACAGACTAAGGAGTAACACAGACTAAGGAGTAACACAGACTAAGGAGTAACACAGACTAAGGAGTAACACAGACTAAGGAGTAACACAGACTAAGGAGTAACACAGACTAAGGAGTAACACAGACTAAGGAGTAACACAGACTAAGGAGTAACACAGACTAAGGAGTAACACAGACTAAGGAGTAACACAGACTAAGGAGTAACACAGACTAAGGAGTAACACAGACTAAGGAGTAACACAGACTAAGGAGTAACACAGACTAAGGAGTAACACAGACTAAGGAGTAACACAGACTAAGGAGTAACACAGACTAAGGAGTAACACAGACTAAGGAGTAACACAGACTAAGGAGTAACACAGACTAAGGAGTAACACAGACTAAGGAGTAACACAGACTAAGGAGTAACACAGACTAAGGAGTAACACAGACTAAGGAGTAACACAGACTAAGGAGTAACACAGACTAAGGAGTAACACAGACTAAGGAGTAACACAGACTAAGGAGTAACACAGACTAAGGAGTAACACAGACTAAGGAGTAACACAGACTAAGGAGTAACACAGACTAAGGAGTAACACAGACTAAGGAGTAACACAGACTAAGGAGTAACACAGACTAAGGAGTAACACAGACTAAGGAGTAACACAGACTAAGGAGTAACACAGACTAAGGAGTAACACAGACTAAGGAGTAACACAGACTAAGGAGTAACACAGACTAAGGAGTAACACAGACTAAGGAGTAACACAGACTAAGGAGTAACACAGACTAAGGAGTAACACAGACTAAGGAGTAACACAGACTAAGGAGTAACACAGACTAAGGAGTAACACAGACTAAGGAGTAACACAGACTAAGGAGTAACACAGGTAGACCATAATCCCGATTACGGAATAGAAATTTCAGTAGTGATAGTTTCAGCTTGATCCGAAAGAGAAATGCATTTAAATTAGGGCAGTGGGCTTCGGCTTCTAGGATGTTGCCTCAAAGAAAGGTTAAATCCACGGTGACCGTGACACTCCCCGCTTCAGCGCTTTATGCGTTGACGTCCTTTGCAGTTTGTTAATTGTTTGTATTTGCTTACTATTCACCATTTAACCCAAGCGGCCAGCGTCTGCCTCCTCCAACAAAACGAGGCTCGTTATAGGGCGCTGATAGACGTGGTGGCCCTTGCCGTCCTGAAGCACAGCTCGAACGAACAACTTGCGAACCTTGCCATCTGCGCTAGGAGTCACCCGCTCCACACTTCCTAAAGGCCATGTAAGGCGTTTAGTATTCTTGTCTTTTATGAGAACAATATCCCTTTCTTGAAAATTGCGCGACGGGAGCTTCCACTTCTGGCGTTTCAGTAGGTCGCTCAAGTAGTCGCGCTTAAATCTGACCCAAAACTGATCGGCAAGATATTGAACCCTTCGCCATTGTTTGGCACCGCACGACACTAGGTCCGAGTGCGTGAAGTCGTCGTTCGAACAAATTCCCTCTTTCATGGTGAGGAGCATAGAAGGTGAGAGAGGAACAGGGTCATTTGGGTCATCCGACACGGGCCACAAGGGTGTCGAATTTACTATCGACATAGCTTCGGACAGTAGAGTGTGCAATTCGTCTCTTGTTAGGGTTCTCTTTCCAAGCTGCAACATGGCGAAATCGAGAGCTCGTCTAATCTGGCCAATTTTTCTTTCGACCGCCCCTCCAAAATGAGACGCGTGGGGAGGATTCATCTCCCACCTGCAGCCGAGCGTAGCCAACTTGTCGCCGACTGTCACGCTCTGAGATTCATCGGCTTGATTCAGGGCACCGATGAAATTCCGTCCCTGATCTGAGCGGAGCAGCTTACAAGGCCCTCTGAGCGCAACAAATCTTCGAAATGCGTTGATAAATGAATTGGTGTCCATCGCGGTTAACAATTCCAGGTGTACGGCTCTTGTACTCAAACACGTAAATACGAGAGCACACGCCTTTTTCAGGGCGCAATTGCGCCTGGTAGTATGACCCTCCCTCATCATCCAGTGTCCCATCACATCGCACCCCGCGTTTACGAACGGAGGTGTGGTAGCGATTCTGTCGATCGGTAATTCTGCCATAATCTGTGTCTGGCATGCTGCTCTCAATCTTCTGCAACTGAAGCACCTGTTGATAAATTGCCTGACACGTCTGTTACCACTTTCAATGAAAAACCCCGCACTACGGATGGCACCAAGCGTAACGTGACGCCCTTGGTGTTTCGTTGCATCATGATAAAAATTAATGATAATTTCCGTAATGCGATGGTTTTTTGGGAGAATCATTGGATGCTTCATTTCTACGGGCAATTCGCTTCTAGCTAGTCTTCCGCCTACTCTCAAAACACCGTGCTTATCAATGAAAGGAGAATATGACAATAACTTATGTTTGATGGGTAAATCGACATTCTTAAGCGCTGCCTCGAAATATTCAGGATAGTATCTCTTTTGCACATCTGAAACTAGGGTAAAGACGCAAGTCTGGAAGTTAGGCTGAGGGCAACGCTCAGCGAGGCACACACCTAGTCTCTGCCTCACACGGTCCAGCAAGCATCTCACAAATAGAATTACGCCTACTACTGAAATGATTCGTAACCAAGAACTCTTGCGAGTCAGCAACTTTTCGAAAGCTGGCTCTTGTGACCGCACAGTGGAGCACAGAACTGTGTTCTGGTTCATTTCCTCGGGTAGATCATGAACAACATCGATACGAGATTTTTCAGCCGAGTTGCAACCAATGAAGGACGGCCCCGTGAACCAGCAAGATCTTTGCAGTTCTGCGGGGGTGTGAGGCCGAGTGGCTATATCGGCGGGGTTGTCCTGGCTGTTGATATAGAACCATTGCTCTGGCCGACAAATATTATGAATTATTTCCACCCTTCTTTCAACGTACCGAGAAAATCTTTTTGTTTTATTCGTTAGATAACCGATTACTACTCTGCTATCGGTAAAGAAGTGCACATTTTTAACAGGCACTGAGAGTTCAGAAATTAGTTGCTGACTGGCCACAGCGGCGTCTACGGACGCGCACAACTCTAATCTAGGAATGGAGGTTGCTCCTCGAGGGGATACTTTACTTTCACCCTTGGCAAAGGCAACCGACACCTTACTACTACAGTCAGTGAATTTTAGGTACATGACATGGCCGATAGCATCTTTGGATGCATCAGAGAACACGAAAAGCTCCACGCTAGCAACTCTGCCGAACCCGCTAGGAGTGAAACTTCTCGGTAAGGACACCGTGTCCAAGTCTCCCAACGTTTTCAACCAGCGGTTCCAATTCTCTAGGTGAACCGTCGGTAACTCATCATCCCAGCCGAGAGCCTGCTCGCTCTGTTCAAATAGAATGCATCGTAAGATCAATCTACCCCCCCAGAACAACTGGAGATACAAAGCCTAAGGGGTCGAACAGAGAATTGATTATTGACAAAACCCCTCTCCGTGTGAATGATTTCTTTTCGATGTGGGTCTTTATCAAAAATTCATCGGTCCCAACACACCAAGCCACTCCAAGGGTTCTTTGAACAGCACAATCATTGAAATGCAACTCTGAAAAATCCTTCGCTCTCTCTGACTCTGGAAATGCTTTCATAACGGCACCGTCATTTGAAACTATTTTGCGCAACCGTATTTTGAACGACGATAAAATACTTCTAGACACTGACAGAACTGCCACCGCTTCCCGTACAGAGGACGCAGCTCCTAACCCATCGTCCACGTAAAAATTTTTACTGACATACTGACGAGCCTGTGGCAGATAGGTGCTGGGCAGGTAATTCAGTGATTCACTACGCTCTGAATAGAAATCGACTGCTTTACGAAGACAAATGGTTGCTATTGCAGGGCTACAACAATTACCAAAAATGTGTACTCTTGATCGGTACTGCACCAATTCCTTACTAGGATCGTTATCGTCAAACCAAAAGAACCTCATGTAATCTCTATGAGCAGGGACCACAGAGAAGGAGTGAAACATTGATTGAACATCTGCAACGAACCCAATTTCGCCCTCCCTGAACCTGGTAAGAACTCCCCTCAGGCAGTTGTTTTGGTCCGGACCTGGCAGCAGTACCGAATTTAAGCTAACCCCACCAAAGGTGGCAGCGCTGTCGAAAACAAGGCGAACTTTACCCTTTTTTGGATGAGTTACCGGAAACACTGGCAGAAACCATACTTTACCTTTCGTTTCTACAGCATCGCCTTTAACTCTCTCGACATGTCGAGATTCAATAGTTGCCTGCATTGACTCGAGGCATTGCTTCAGCTTTTCAGGCTCCCTTTTTAAGCGCTGCAGAGTGGTTATCTCGCGACGATAGACTGCTGCTTTGTTATCAGGCAGATCTTGGTCTTCGCGTCGAAACGGCAGGGGAGTTTCTATGTTACCGTCGTCGGTCACTTTGATGTTGTTGTGAATAATATCTAGGAACTTTTTATCGTCTACTGACAGCCCCCGTTGTTCATCGTTGGTTTGTCGCGTAAACATGTTTTCCAGTATTTTCGGAACGAAACTCCTTTCAGCCCTGAAATGCTCACCGCACTCGATGCTTGTTTTCAGCGTAGTGAATTTCCTGCGTTCACTCCTGCATCTCTCTGGACAGATTGACCCAACGATGGCAAATCCCAGAGGAGTGCGGCAGACAAACGGGGCCTTTAATTGTTCTGTATTTGCTGCCATGAGGTCTCCTCCGTCTCTTCCGATCAAAATAGTGACTTCTGCAGCGAGATCTTCTTCACAGAAATGTTGAGCGTACTTCGACAGTGTAGGATGTTTGGCTACCATCTGTCGTGTAGCGACCTCATGTCTGGTGTCTGGAATCATATTATTTTCGAAGAGGAAAGTCTCTTTCCTCTCAGCGGCCTGGATGACGAGCCCAGAGGCTACCCTTCCATCTTGAGTGCTCGACGTTCCAGACAAGGTCGCTATTGAATAGGATTCCACTGGCCAATCCGCTCCGAAAAAATCGAATAACTTGGAAGTCGCACAACTCTCGTCGGATTGATCGTCGAGGATCGCGTAGGTCCGCAATTTGGTCAATTGCCCGGGAAGAGTAATATCGACCAGCAAAGTTTTCCCGCAGCTTCTTCCTCTAATGTCACCGCAAATCGAAGTACACAACGTGCTCGATTGGTTCGAGCGCAATCCCGCCGTAGGACGCATAAAGTTATGTTGTGTACTCGCTTTTTCATGGATAAATTTTTTCTTTATATTCAAATTCTTTCGTTTATTGGCGTGCAAAATTGTGCAGTGGTTTTCACTGCCACACGTACAACACCTCACTTTCTCCGAACAATTGGCTGCGAAATGATCTCCTAGACAACGGAAACATAGGTTAAAATTGCTTATCAGCTGCTTCCTCATGCTTGGATCTGCACGTTTGAACATGTCACAGTTGCTGATGTCATGCGTGTTGCTTTTGTGCAACGCGCACTTGAAAGTGATCGAAGACTTTTGCGGAGCAGGTGTAGTTTCCGAATCAGTACGAGAATGAGACGCGTTGGTGAGCAACGAAGTATAATCAGGTCGACGAGAAAAGGGTTTCTTGCTTCCCTGATTGATATTAATTGCAGAACTGGCCTTCAAGTCGTCGCACAAAGTGTTCGACTTGTCACTCAAGAAATTTACGAACACAGTGAATGGTACGCTTGAACCGCCCTGTGAAATTTGCGCCTTGTGTCTCCGCCACGCGTTATCGATGAACTCAGGCAATTTCTGACGGACAGGCGCTAATCCCAATGAGTAATTGAGAATATTGAGATCCGGCGTAGAGCTCATATAGTTAGAAATTGTAGAACACAAATCAGATAGTTGTCTCAACTTGCTTGCTACTACTATGTCGCTCTCCATTCCTCTGATGACAGGAAAATTCTGAAGTTGAGCGTACAGGCTCATGGCAACTTCAACCTCACAACCAAACCTTCGACGCAGTTCTTTGTAAATTGTTTTCAGAGCGCTGCTCGCGTCTTCGCCCACTGTCGACCCAAAGGCCTGTATGAGCCTATGAGGGTCCGAGCCGGGGACAGTGTGAGCCTCGAGGATTTCTATTTCGTCTAATGGGTACAATTTTAATGGTTCCATTCTATGCTGCAGTGTTTTCAGCCAACGGTGGAACTTGTGACACTGCCCGTCGAAAGGATTACTAGGCGGTTTCTTCAAGTCCGAGATGAGAAGGTATCTAGTCGTTGGGTCGGGAAGATGAGGTGTGGCGAGCAAGGATGGAGGGCCAGCCTGTGATACCAGAGCTTCCTCAGCTCGTGGTCTCCGAAGCTGATCGCTACTTCCCTCTCGTCTCCCCGCTGTGATCTCTCCTCCCCTGTCGGCAAATGTGTGCTGGGGTTCAGCACTGTCAATCCAAGATTGAATACTTCCGCTGCGACCTTCTCTCGTCTCCGCATAACTCCCCACGTCAGCGTTGGGCTCGTCACACTCCAATTCACACCGAATTTCTGCTACTTGCTTCTCTCTCAGTATCGTCTTCCTTCGTTCCTCTATTTTTTGCTTTTCTTTCCGAAGCTCCAGTTCCAACATTTTCTCAGAAGTCTCCAATTTATCCAACTCTGCTTGAGCATTTTTATTCAATTCAGCCTTCTTCAATTGGACCTCCAATCCCCTTCTTACAGGAGCGGACAATCGCGAACGGTGGGAGTGAATTGACACGCTGCACAAGCTCACGGATAAGGCTGAAGACGCTTCCATTTCCCACGTGTGAAGAGTGTCGGCAGCGAGCTTCGCCGTACGAGAACTCTCGTTAAACCTAACTTGAATCTCTTCAGCTTCTTGAAGAGCGCCGGCATTACAAAGGTGGTTTTTAACTGCGTAGAAGTTGCTTTTGTGATCAGACCACATGGAACGAAGGGAGCACTTTGTTACCTTGACAAAGTCTATCGTTAGTTCCTCACTTTGAGTCTTCAGAATCTTGGTTTTAAGCAAGTCTAAATTTTGATGTGACAAGTCGAAATTTTCCCTGAGGTTACGCTCCGTAGGTTGGACGATTCTGCCGGAAGAGGTCTGTGAAAAGACCTGGCGATCTTCTTCGTGAGCCATCGGTACTGGTGGAGATTCGGTACAAGCAGCGAATCCAGGCGTCGCTCACGACCCACGGATTTAAAACTGTCTTGGCCAAGCCGTAAAGAGCCACTCAGGCTTGGCCAAGCAGGAACATGAGGCGAGGATATTCTCCGGTATAATGAAAACACGGTGGTGTAGGAGAATCCTCTCATGAAAATTTGTTTTAACTGCAAGAAGAAAAAAAAACATTTTACAGCTACTGAACCTTATTAATACCAACATCGCGGCAAAACTATTTCACATAGTTCAAGTTTTTATTTTCCTTTAAAAAATACACAACCTTAAGAATTATAACACTTACATCCGTGGCGGCCTGACAGCATCGAAAAAATATATCCCATAAAACGTCCACTCTGGAGGAGATAAACCAGAAAACAAGTTATTAATTACTATAAGCAGGCACACACGCTTGATCCACCCAGGCACACACGCTTGATCCACCCAGGCACACACGCTTGATCCACCCAGGCACACACGCTTGATCCACCCAGGCACACACGCTTGATCCACCCAGGCACACACGCTTGATCCACCCAGGCACACACGCTTGATCCACCCAGGCACACACGCTTGATCCACCCAGGCACACACGCTTGATCCACCCAGGCACACACGCTGAACCACCCAGGCACACACGCTGAACCACCCAGGCACACACGCTGAACCACCCAGGCACACACGCTGAACCACCCAGGCACACACGCTGAACCACCCAGGCACACACGCTGAACCACCCAGGCACACACGCTGAACCACCCAGGCACACGAACAACGCAGTGACAACTAGAAAAGCACGGAACCTTAGACTAAGTTCAACACACAGGAGCGCAGCTTCTTGAAACACTCACTGTCATTAAGTTCGCTGGCTTAGCAAATGTCTAGTGCGCATTGTCACATTTGTTCACAAAATTGTCTTTACGTATCTTACTCCTAGTAATTTAACGAACGCATAGGTAAACAGGCAAGTAGTGACACGGACTAAGGAGTAACACGGACTAAGGAGTAACACGGACTAAGGAGTAACACGGACTAAGGAGTAACACGGACTAAGGAGTAACACGGACTAAGGAGTAACACGGACTAAGGAGTAACACGGACTAAGGAGTAACACGGACTAAGGAGTAACACGGACTAAGGAGTAACACGGACTAAGGAGTAACACGGACTAAGGAGTAACACGGACTAAGGAGTAACACGGACTAAGGAGTAACACGGACTAAGGAGTAACACGGACTAAGGAGTAGCACAGACTAAGGAGTAGCACAGGTAGACCATAATCCCGATTACGGAATAGAAATTTCAGTAGTGATAGTTTCAGCTTGATCCGAAAGAGAAATGCATTTAAATTAGGGCAGTGGGCTTCGGCTTCTAGGATGTTGCCACAAAGAAAGGTTAAATCCACGGTGACCGTGACATAAGCAATAAGACTTTCGCTGTAAAAAATCAACAACACAGGCAATATTAAATCATTTACAATTCCTTTATTCTAATATAGATAACGGAAAGCCTGTCTTCTCTGTAGTTCTTGACTTTCGAAAAGCATTCGATTGTGTGGACCATAACATATTCCTCTCGAAACTACACTGTTATGGCATTCGAGGGGTTGCCCATGATTGGTTCAGATCATACCTAACAAATCGGAAGCAATACGTTGTCATTACCAAGGAAGTTGGATACATGGAACCGGCATCATCGCTCGAAAGTGAAGCCAATTTTTGGTAGCTGTGGGCAGACGGCCCCAGACACGGTGAAGGGGTTCAGTCATGGAGCTAGGATATATGGAGGGAGCATAGCGCACTCTGATCGGGCTCAATTTGGCTGCAAAAGTTAAAAGACTCGGGCACTCTCAATGCCCGACACGTCACAATTCTGAGCCAACCACAGACGCTTGGCTGAAGTTGGCTCCATCCACCTTCCCTACAACCCCACCTCATTTTCCGAAGCAAGATTAGTACCTCACCACAAGTCAGAAGGTGAGGTGGGCGTGCAAGTCGCTCTAATATGTTATAATCAAGGGCCTGTAATCTTTATAGTTTAAACTCTTAATGTATCTTTGCTAGTAATTTTGATATTATTAAGTGTCCTCAAGTGAGGAAACACAATTTATTATCTTTCGGAGTCCTAGAATCCCAAATTAATGATAGACGATTAACTCAACAGCTGGAAGAGCATTCAGCGAGCGTGTGCGCACTCTAGCGTCGCCAGTAGGTAACTGACGTCCGTGCTGACGTCACACTTGCGAGACGGCTATTGGTTACCACATAGGAGAAATCTCAAAAACTGGTTCTCTTCACAGACGGCTATGCTCCCTCCATATATACTCTCTCCACGGGTTCAGTTCGCAAGTGGCACTCGGCGTGGAAGGGTGCAGCTTATCCATGCTGCGTTCAAGAACTACTTTCCCTAAATGCCGAGCTCATACATTATACACATGTGCAGTTACTTTCAAAAAAGATTCCGACATAAGTTTTCACGTGTGCGTACAGATATTTCATGAATTGCAAACGGTGTTCCGTTCTTGATGATGGAGGTGGTGCTACCCCTCCAGTGCAACACCACCTCTACACTGGGACCAAATGCCGGGTGGGCGGGGCTTGGGGCGGCAAAAGTGGCTTCACTCGCCTGACTGGCAAAAGATAGCGGTGCCGCCTCCATTCCATTAAACCTCCTTGGTCATTACCGACGCAAAATCGGACCCACAGACAATTAGCCATAGAGTTCCACAATGACCTGTACTTGGGCCTCTCCTATTTCTGATTTTTATCAATGATGTTATTAAATCTACATCATTCTTTTAATTCATACTTTTTGCCGATGAAAGTACGCTTTCTGCGGTCCTTACGGACCAAAATCCAGCTATGATTGCGGAGAGTATAAATGGTGAAATCCATCAGGTTTCATTGCAGCTTAAAGCTAATAAAATAAGCCTTGATATCGACGAAACACTATATATTACATTCTCATACAGAAAAATATATCTCTCCCACGCATCAAAATTGCCGAAGGTGAAATCGAAGAAACTAACTCATGTAAATTTCTAGGCACCATAATAGATAAACATCTGACCTTAAAAGAGCATATCGCTCACATTAGTTCTAAATTATCAAAATCCATCGGAATCCTAGTTAAAAAGTTGAAAATTTCCTGCCTGAAATAGCTTTACAAATGCTCTACCGAACGCTCATTTCACCATACTTGCAATACGGAGTAGAAGCATGGCAAGGAAGTGATAAAAATAAAACCAATATAATTTTTACTCGGCAAAAAGAGCCATCATAACGGTAAAGAACCTTCAATATAATGCTCACACAAATGATTCAATCAAAAATTTACAAGTACTTGAACTTTCGGATCTCTACAAAATCACCATTTGTAATTTCACTTACAAAACATTAACAAATGATGGCGATAATAGCCTAAAACAATTATTAACTACGCAAACTGGTCATCACGACCATTTAACCTGAAATGGAAGTAAATTCATGCTTCCTTATTATTCAGAGGCACGGTCGCAACACAATATCCTATTCGTTGGAACTAAAACTTGGAACTCAATACCTGCGGAGATTCGTGAAAGTAATTCTTTCAAGGTTTTTGAAAGAATCTTTGAGTCTCATTTCCTATCTAAATACTAGTCGTTTAAGACCACCAAGTCAAATCTTGTCTCCTACATGTCTGTTCCTAATAATGTAATTGATTGATTTTCAGTCTGCTCTTGAATCGTTTATCGATTATACTGTTAAATGTAGTCCATTCGACCAATATTGCAAAATGAAGCATCAAATATGGAATTCATTATTTCATTTATCAGTCTAATCCGAAACTAGGTTAAGGGAATTAGGTTAAACATTATTGTACACCTTAGAATAATGTGATGGTAGGATGCTCTAAAAGTCCCTGAACTTGTTCGGGCCCATAGGTAACTATACTCAAATTTGACCATTATACTGGACTTAAGAAACATTCTACATCTGTATCACCTGTGGTAAATAAATTGTTTATATTGTTTAAAATTGTTCAAATTGTTGTAAAAAACAAAACTGAATTTTCTGTTCATTTTCAACTGCAACATTCCACACTTAAAAAAAATAGCATGTGAATAAACTTGTCCTCTCTTATATGCTGTGCACTCGGAAATGCTAGTCGTTGATAATTGAAAAGCAGTGAAAAAAATTACAATTATTGCTCATATTTATTATTGTCAATGCACATAAGCGAGTGTATCACTGGATTGTTTTTTCAGACAAAAAGACTGTCTGTTCCTAATCTGTGATCTCGGATAATTTATACATATTTTTGTTTATATAGAAATGCTAGTTGTGCCCTTCGTGACTTCAGAGTTAGATTTTGGAACCATATTAATTAACGTTTTAAAATGAAGAGAATTTCCCCTAACCCTGTATTTTCTGTAGCTAGGGGTCACAAAATACAGTAGAAAGTAATGTTAAGTATATCTGAGATTGAATTTTAAATTTTTCATCGAATAAAAACGATCTCTACGTATATCAGTCTTTAGTAAACATTTAAAACGTGTGTTGGATTCTATGTGATGCTGTTTTCAGTCAGGAATAGTGTAATATTCTGAACAGTTTCAAATGAATACTCATTTTCTATTATATTTTGATGTTCTGTCTCGCGTTTACTATTTTGTATTGTACTCCATTCTGTTTCTTTGTAGTTGAAAATTGCTTTAGGTCCAACTGAAAATTTCAGACGCATTAAACAATTTTTCTAATCCTGCTACCTTCACTATTCACTAACTTCATTGTACGATTATTTAAAGTACTTCAGCGCATCTTATCAAAAATTTGTTTTCTTACCCGAAAGAATCCAGAATTTTTGCGACACAATGGGAAAGAATCTTTAAATTGAATTTCATGATTATCCAATGCCTGGAGATGAAAATCAGTGCTGTAAAATCTAACACACATTCCCCATGAGCGTAAACGACCGATTGCGATGGAATAGAGGTAGGTTCATCGATACGCTAGCTTTTACTGGATTGGTGATCTGCTTGACGCTGAAAGACGTTTGGTAAAAATTTTAAACTCTCACACTCAAACTTAACCATTGTAAAATGAAAACCAATCCATCTATTTTTACTATGAAACTCGCCCAGCATCTGCTCATCTGCTGTTAGTTCGTATGCTTGCTTGAGTTAGTTAGCTTACATGCTTTCCTCTGTTCTTCTTGAATTCAGGGAAATCATGTTACAAATTCGTAAAATAGGTTTCGGTAATAAGGTAAGTGGAAAATATTTGTGTTCACGTTTTCTTCCTGAGTGCAATAAAATTCCAGTCGTTAATTATTATCTAGGGGGATAGTCCACACATTTTGATAAAAAAAAATTTCAAGCGCAGAAGCAATAACCATTCGAACTCAATTCAAAAGCTGCGATGTCAATAATACCGTCTTTGAATATTCATTTAAGAATGGACATTTCCGATCAACTCGTTAGCGAGTTCTACAGAAATGTTATTGAGTTGCTTACTTGAGTTGTTTACTTGAGTTTCAAGCTTGATTATCAACAATCATATAGAATAGAAAAAGAATTCTATAAATAATTTGACCTGAAAAATTGCATGCAATCAACTCGATAACAACAAAATCAGTCGCATGTTTGCATGGAGACAAGTTGCCACTAATATTCTTCGAAAAATAGACCCTTGTAACACACTATATCCCCAATACAAAGAATAATAGGAAAAGACGGATTATAATAGCACCGATAGTTATAATTGTGAACCAACAGTGTGATGATATTTACGTGCATGTGCACACGGTGATGGTTTCTACTCATGGAAGGATTTATTTCCAAAAATTTACTGAAATTATTTCACTGAAAACGTAGAAAAACTTTCATTTCATATCTGTATTTACTTATTTTTACCTCACTACAAACAATCTGACGTTCACACTGATTCTTTCGAGGATTTAAATTATGGTTTTGAACGACCATCAGGGAAATCGAGGGTTTAAAAACTGTATTAGCACAAACACACGCTCATAAACACATCCACAATCCACATACACCCTTATTTTAAAAGTGTTCGCACACGCTATTAGTTTATAAAAACATAACAAAAACTTAACTCCACACTGGGAGAGTTCATCTTCAGTTTTCAGAAGTTCGCAGTCATAAATTGAGCTCGTGATAACACAGAATAGATCCAGAGAAGACCTGCCTATCGCCATACATCATCCGAAGCCACCGCCAACTGACATCATGGATCCAGGAGATAATTTTCCCCCGTACGCAGGTGGTGCAGTCACGCTGCTAAAATAAATACTCAGGCTAACTTACTGGGTTCTTTTGGAGTCAAGATATAGAGAGGGCAGTGCGACAACGATTGCGCTATTTTATTTGGGGCTATTCACTGTATTTTGCTGCGAGTATTTTGCGGGAGATTCTGCTGCTCGTGTGTTAGTTAAGGATAGTTTTTGCTCGGATTTTTGTGGAATTTTGGTCATTTGATGATTTTCTGATTTTGGAAAAGGAAAATCGATCTCGGAAACTATAAACATGTGAAGTAACGCAAAAAGTTGCTTTTAAATATTCTAAGATGAAGTTATCACTGTACGAAACTACTCTCTTATCACCTCAATGAGATATTAGAATGATGGAAACATAATGGGCCATTTTAAAAATCTTTATGACCACTTTTATGATTCAATTAGTTATTTCTTAAATAATTATTAGCACTGAGATGCACAGTAAACTAAGTTTTATTTCGTACCACGTTTTGAGCATTAATTATGATTGTTACCGTGATTGATGTGAAAACCATGATTTAATTTGAAAAAATGTATAAAATGAATAGTATTATTTAAATGGAAAATTTCAACGCATAGAAATAACGAAAAGCAAACGATGAACACAAACATTTCGTCAACAAGTACCCAAAATCGTAGGCCTCCCAAAAATGTTTTCATTTAAATAATATTCGAATTTCTATGGCTCAACAGATGTGTAAGCCGAAAAATTGCCTCCTACTAAAACTCGCGCATATTTTCTTAAATAAAGGAATGGGAATTTACCCTGTTCTAAAGTCTATTTTTTATCTAATGATACGCAAAATTTGATGTTACAAAACTATAGTCTTTCGTCATAATTGATGATGCGAGAAAATGATATTAGTGCCACCATTACTCAGAGTTGCTTTGGTCGAAGCTCCTCTACTTTTCACGATTTATTATCCTCCGATCGATGAACTGTTTAAATTGAGATCTAATGACCTGGTTTGCTTTGCGCACATTTTTTCCGCGTAATGAAGACCATGGAAAAAATTTCATTTGCATGGAATGGAGTGTAAATGTTGTCAAAAGTCGAAGGTTTCTACAGTGCAACCACCGACATTAACTGCACGCTCGAAAATTACTGCCGTGGAAATTACATTGGATGTATTGAAATGCTATGAGAGTTTCTATAAAATGAATGATGCTTTATATTATTTACTGATGATCCATTAGGAATCAGTTACTGAAATTTTAAATGAAAATGACCATTTCGATTAATAAAATATAAGGTCAGTGTTGATCAGTGTAAGATTTTTTCATCATAGGAAAACATGAGCTATGTAGGTAGACTAATTGTGGGCATGTGTGTTCCTGGCAAGAAATGTTTAAATTTGTTTTCGGAGAGTAGTGCGCGACCGCTGATATAGCTATGTTACCATCACAATATTAAAACAGATAAGATATTCAGAAGTTAAGGGGGTCCTCCGGAAAATTTTTTTTTTATCTGATTGGTCTAAAATTTGGTCAGTATACGTATTTTTGCAAGACAAACATATTTGAATCGCAAAATTTTTTCATTTAGGCCCTAGTTTTTCCGAAAAATTTGAAAAATTTGTTTTTAGGTCATTTATATACCTATTTCAAAGGAATAGAAGTCATTGAGTTTTTATGCTTTAACATTTATAACAAAGATATATTCAGGGATTTTGCATTTTTATTGTTTTTATCTTTTGTATGCGATATTTTACTAATATCTCAAATGTACCGAAATTTTTGGATTTGAGCTATGATAAAAATGTATTAAAATGGAAAAATGGAAAAAGTGGCAATATAACTTTGTTAGAAATGTTCTAAGGATTCCAAAACTGTCTTTGTGTTCTTCCTAGCATAAAAACTCAATGACTTCTATTCTTTTGAATTTTGAAAATAAGTGACTTTACAGTATGGGCCAAAAACAAAATTTTTTGTTGAAGAGTAATATAATGGAAAATTTATGTAATTGAATGCTGTTTTCATTTTTATTTCGATATTCTCCATGTATAACATCATATCCATACTGTGAATTCCTGGAACATCATATCCTGGAACATATCTAACAAAAGTACATTCGGAAATTTTCCATTTCTTTTTTTGTTTTCTTTTTATATGGGGTCGAAATGGGGTCGACAATGTACAATTTTGGTCCCCTTAAACCCCCCCCCCTGGGGGTGTTTCTATTGTCCGCAGTGCCATAAAATTTTAGGACCGAATAGTCCACCACCTAAGGGTCCTTTTCCAACAAAAACATGAAAAATGACGATCGGAGAGAAAAAGGGGCCTCGGAGGACCCCCTTAAACGCGAAGAACTGATCTCTGTGTTAGGTATGTACGATGAAAAAACGAATCATGAACCTCAATGAAATAATATGAGCTATTGATACACGTGTTACGTAGCACTGTAACAAATAAACATGAGAAAAGAAAAATATTGCTTAATTTCTCTGCATAACATAGCCACACGGTATTTATCCCAATAGTATGCACCTCCTGTTTTATATTCTTCAGGGATATTTTTTATTTTTACTGCATTTTCACAAGATTTTAGTCTTCCTTAGAGAAAGTCCATAAATCTACACCTTTCTTAGAGGAAATTCCAAGATTTTATTCTTTTAGAATAAAATTCACAAATTTTCTTATTTCTGAGAGGAAATTCGAAGATTTCCGTCATTTTGACAGGAAATTTGTTTATTATCCCGTTCCTGAGAGGAAATTCTACGATTATAATTTTTCTACGACGAAATTCCCAGATTATACCGTTCCTAACAAAAAATTAAATAGATTTTAATGTATTTTTCCTCGCTCTAGCTTATCACGAAAAAATGTTCTTTAAATTTATAAACTGCAGGAGTAAAATTTCACTCCCTCTGAAACGCCAGGTACGCTTGGGGTTTTTATCAGTAAGAAAAATGAAAATTAATATAAAATACTACTACATTGGAAAGTCGCGTAAAAAAGGGTTTTGAGTGTTTGAATACCAAATTACCGCCTTTTTGGAAAAACAACTATACTCAGTTTTCAATTTAGAACTTTTAAGGGTTTAAAAGGGTTTAAAAGCATGTCGAACAATTTTCGGCATTGTTTTACCAACGATAAAAAGCAACTAAAACCCCTACTCAAAATGAGTATAATTTTATATTCATTTCGGGTGAATTTAATGAATGAAATATTTCCAATGAAACTGTATTGCAAGTATCGGTAAAGTAATATGAAAAATTTATTCTTGTTTTAGTACCAGCGCCAAAATTCAAGTTAGTGTTTTTCATGAACTTCATACAAGCATTGCGAAAATTTGAGGTATACGTTCTGAAATACTGAGTTGAGCATAATTTTCGTGGTGTATTCCAACATACACACTGACGTCAAATTTGACAGCGTTTAGCAAAAGATGCCCTGCTTTTTTTACCTCCAAAGGCCACCCTCTCAACACTTGCACATAAAAGGTGTCAGACAAACACTTTGCACTTCTTGGCAGCGAACTTCAAAGTGAAATCATAATATTTCCAAAAAATATGGTGTATTTTTTGTTTCCTTGCATCTTTGCTTACTTGGTTGGGGTCAACCTCTCCATTCGCACTGCATGAAGTGGACGCATGGACTTCACGGCATGACTACGAACTTCTAGTTTTGATTTACAGGGTATTCGTATTTTCACACCTTTTAAAACTTATCAGAAGACGGAAAAATCAGAAATAGAAAGAACCTGAGTGAAGACGGTTCACCTAAAAATTTTTCTAATGAATTATCTCTTTCAAGTTAATATAACTCTACTTTTGGAATACATTGGCGCGCCAGGTTAATAATAATTTAGATGTCTATCATATAGAACCCTTATGTCGAATTAAGGCAAATGGTAAAGTGTAAGTAAAGTTAAATGATATCAGGACCGTTTATGGAAACTCATCTGACTTGTTACTCAAATACTGGCGAGCAATATCGTAGATTATATAATGTCAAAACTTTCGTGAATCATGAAATGATTTCAAAGTTTACCACTTACTCAATTGAAACATCGAAAAGATATTATTTTCATTTGATTTTTAATGACAGAATAACATTCAACATCTTGAATTTGTGAAAAACGATGAAAAATATTTGCCACGATAAGTTGTTTGTATTCAGGTCATTTTCCTGCAAAAGACGCGCGCATTGGAAGACAAACTTTTGTTCTTGCGTCACAGTGACGTCAATCAAACTTTAAAACAGTGTTTTTGCAGGTTACATTGTTTTTTTTTTTAACTGTGGTATAAAGTTCTATTTTTCGCCCATAACTATCACCCAAGAACAGCATCAGAAGAATGAGAATGTTCCGCAACGCATCACACTCTTCCTTCACGGCAGAATTACTGGGTAAAATTTTCCAGTTTCTCCTAGAAATCATCACAAAACTAAATATGAAAAATTCACGTCTAGCATTGTTGCATACCAGGAAACGTTCTGAATTTTCAAAGGGAGATTCATACTTCACAGAGCTGGAACTGCGTCAGAGAAAGAATTTTTATGTGTCGACATTCAACAAAAACGTGCAATTCAAATTCGACTTAAATTTCAATGCTAATGGGATTCAAATTCACACAAGAAAATCTATTTTCTGGCGAGCATTTCTCCTGATAGAACAAGCCTAATTCTCTGCACAAAATTAAAAAATCCTTCATCCCATTTTTCCATCAAAAAAAACAGACAGGCCTGGTTAGTTACTAAGTGCTAGTTTAATACATATGATATATGTTACTATAAGTTTCCGAAAAGACTACCCAACCTCATTTCATCGCGACATAAGTTCAGTGTTCCTTCATTTTTTATATTCTAGCGAAATTAAACTAAGAGCATTAAAATCATAATTCTACCTGGAGCAACCACCTAGGAATGGTTCTATGTCACCAACAACATGTGTGCGCAAGGAATACTTTCTTGAGCGCTTAAAGCACGTTATGTAATATTCTAATGCAAATTGCATGATATAATGAGCTCACGAATAGCAACCATTTTAAAGTTTCAGTTGCATGAAATTTCGCGCATTGAGATTTACCAAATAACGAAATCTCTCTTTGAGCAGTCGAACGAAGGTAATCAAAATCGTCTTCATGCAATAAGTATTTTCATCAGTGACTATTTTCAACACGTTGATAATGTTTTCTACTTCTTCAACTGATAATAGAGAACCTAGGATGCCTGAACTTTGAATGGAGAATTAACATGATAACTGTTCCACCCATTGAATTTGGGTTCAATCGAACTGCAACGGTCTGCGTTCCTCTAGAAATTCATGTCCCGTCTCAAATTGGAGGTGAGGGCAACAAGAGGGTCTTCATTGAAAGCTAATGTAGTCTTGTCATAGAACTGCTCGATGTCCTGCCGTCTAGGTAACTTTCGTTCTGCTTCTCATTTAATCTGCTTCTCATTTAATGTGAAAAGCGTCAGTTGACTCTGGACATCGTAACGTTTGTCCGTTGATAGACAGCTTCTGAACTGATAGAGAATATTAGAATACTGTTCGGTTGCTATGCATAGATCTCGTTAGCGATTGCCTTAAAATCAAGTGAATAATTCGTAGCCTACCGCACAACGTCATTTAGATGCATCTCAAGCCAAGGTAAATACTGATACATTGTTTAAAGAAATTAAGCAGGGTGAATGTTCAAAAAAAGCAGTGGATACTGAAATGGTGAAATCCTATTCATTTTTAGCATAAGTTCGGGAATATTTTATTCGTTAGCTTCGCCACAATTTTATTTGCAGAATGCTTAACGTGTTTCTCTTGCAAAATTCTATCAACGCTGAAAATCAGTATCAACAAAGTTACTGAGGAAATAAGACTGCCATACAGTTTAGCTTAACAAAAATCTTGAAATCCTATTTAATAACTACAATGAACACTATTTAATGAAATCAACTTGACGTAACTGTAGATTATATTTGCAAAAGTATGTAAATCCAAAAACCATTTTAAATAGGAAGGCAACGAGATTCCTAGCACTTTGCTATGCAGGGGGACACTATTCGGGCACAAGAAGCACAGCAACAAAAAAATCATTTTGCTAATTAGGAATTTTCACAAAATTTCATGGGAATGAATTACTATTATTAATGAAAACAAACAGTGAAGAATGAAAATGAAAACCCTTATTTTGTTGAATTTGTCTTGATTGCGCTGAAAAATCTTTTAATTAATTAGTCGATTAAAAGAAACATAAACGGGCATTGGTCCAATTCTCTGCATTTGAATGCAACGCAGAAGAAGGTCTAGATGCAATTCAGTGGGATAACGGAAAGACTTCAAAATGTTGATTATTTTGAGTTCCATGTTATTGAATAAAAGATATACTCCTCCAAGCGCTAGGGCTGAAGGGCTTGAGTAAAAGATTTTATTTTGCTGTAATCTCGCCTGCCCGTACCACGCCGATTTAATGTTGTATAAAAAACTACAACATTTTGCCCTGTAAGAAACAAGTTGCCGAAATAAATGAAACTCTATTCAGAATGAGGGGTACCAATGTGACAATTGTGGCTCTTAAACAATATTGAAAAATCCCTGATGCAAATAAAATGAAATTACCCCCTATAACGCCGGCTGAAAAATTAAAGAGATCCATCCAGCATTTTTAAAATTGCATAAAACTGTTTTCTCAGAGTTTTTCCGATGTTTTTAAGTGAACTGCTGATTCGCGTGGGCATTAACTTGTATTGAAGGAATACTTCTATTGAGTTCTGTATGTCGGCGTGAAGCTTAACAAACCTTCACTTTAAATGAACACTATTTTTTCAAAAAATTCTGTCAGATATAACTTCACACTTTTTCTACTTTCAACTGGGCAAGACTAAGAATAAAACTCTTCATCGGTTTTCTCAGTGCGACAACGGAACTAGATGACTTGACCACGTTTTTCATTTTCAACTGAACCAGAATGGAAATAATACTCTTCATTGGTTCTCAGTGGAACTACGAAAATAGATGACTTGAATTTTGTCAGTCACGCCTTCGTGATCAAAGCTGCACATCTCGCGGCGGCGCTCCTCGAAACGTAAGTCCGGTTGACAATGTCGAATTGCTTCAGTAATTCGATAAATGGCAAGGAATTCAAATAATTCGAGCGAGACCAGCTTTGCAGTTGGAGACAATTTGCCAATTAGAGTCCCATCAGCCTTGACGATTTCCTCCCTTAGACCCACTTTTGTTTACGACTACTCCAAAGACACTAGACTTGAACCATTTGTTGTTCCCTTGAAGTTTCTAAATCATATTTCGCTGGCGCTTTTGAAAGTAATTCCCAGTGTCTTGAAAACATGAAAAATGGCAGCATTTCTCTTTGTATCAATTTTTAGCCCAATTATTACTGAAAGAAAGTATCTGACTGTAATATCTTTAGCCAATTTGTAAATGATTTTCAATTTTAAGAAAACCATGACACAAACTTTCTAATTGCCTTCGAAATTCTAGGAGCCGTTGGTCTTTCACTTACTTTACTTATTTGCTTTGTCTTACCATTTTCATGCTCGTGAGAAATAAAACTGTTTTTTCTGGAATAAAAAATCTAAGTTTGTAGGATTAAATTGGAAGGAAATTAAAAAAAAAATTTTAATTCCGAAGAAAGTTCTAGCGTTTTCTAATCAACAGCTGTTTGAGGAAGGAACATGAAAGCTTGAACTTCTCAGCTACACACCCTCGCCCAAAAAGACCTCAAGAGCCTCTGAATTCAAGGTCCAACCTCCATGGAAGAAAACAGCGGCTTCTGACATCCCTTCGGACGCGATCGCATGAACAGAAATCCTCGAAATTTTCGGGCGCCAGTGCCATTTCGGAATGAGTGACTTCTGGGCCGCCTAGTCACTAGCCCAGTTTGCCCAGCAGCCAGAGGGGCGAGGAAGCCCTGCAATTAGCGCAATGCTTGCTCCTCATTAAAGCTAAAAGAGCGGCCGCGGCTCCTTTTGGTATGCAAGACGCGTCCTGAAGTGCGCTGAGCGAGGGCAGACGTGCTGATGCTGACCAAGCAATGATGCTGCACAGGACCGCAAAACTGTGAATTTGTAATTAAATGAACTTGGGTGAAGCTTTTGACTTGAGGTGTCATTAGATATGGAACATGAATGCGGTAGATTGAAGGAAACCTGAGAAATGAAAAAAAATATCGTTGGACTGAGCAAATTAAAATGAATAGTATTCATTCATAGAAATGATCCTGATTGATAAACAATTCTTAATTTTTTAAGTGCAAGCTGGACAATTTTATATGTCTAAATTAATTTGAAACAATTGAGCACATGGATCAAACGATTCAGTCAGCTGGCTTTAACGCAATTACTGGACGGTTAGGACAAACCATGTATTCGTATCAGTGATACGGACTATAATGGTTCACTCTGCTTTTAAGGAACGAAGAAGTCGAATAGCAATGCTTGCTAGTGAATTACTCAGGAAGTCTTAACCCACCTGCCGCCTTAAACCTGATTTGTTACCATTGCGTGTATACAGTTGACTTTTCGAATTTTACTTCCCATATACACACGCCAGTGATTGATTTCAGTTTTCTCTACCATTTTCTAATAAATTATTGAATTACATGTTTCTGTTAGTGTTCGCTGGAGGGGAAAAGTCGTGGATATTTTTATCCAGGCTCTCACTACACCTCACGCCTCGGTGCACAAACGAGCATCGTGCGGTGGTGGCAGAAAAGCGACCTTACGCTCCGGTGACCCAAGCGTTGCAGGAAATCAGATTCTCAACCAATCGAGTGCTCTTCAACATCGGTTGGCAGAATTTAAATATTTAGTTATTTATTTATTTACTCATCCTACAATATTTTCATTCAAAACTTAAATGGCCACTGGTTTGTCTTGAAGATGAACTTACAATTTCACGCTGTAACCGAACAAAATTTAACATGGTAAAATTCAGAATAATGAAATAAACATATTATTTTCCGAGTTGATTTGCTTCGGAGAAATTAATTTCCTATAAGAAACCACAACATTATCGTAAATAAAAACATACTATTCTTGAATAACATTAGTACCGGATATTACAGTTGATGGAAAATAAAACGAGTTGCTGCATTTGCTGCATCGCATTATTTAAAAAAAACGTTCTTCTGATGCATTGGATGACCAAGAGCAGCAGCGGGCAGTTGTTCTGGCGGTAAAAATGCCAAAAATGGCGGTAAATGGTAAATGCCAAAATGTTCAGCGGTAGAGGCGTGGAGATGACGATACGTCCCACTGCAGCATGTTGGGTTGCACTTGCTTCACTCAAATTCATAGACAACGCAGCTTCGAATGAAAGATGTTTATCTGATCTCCTACTCTGAATAAACTTTTAAAGACAAGTAATTTCAAGAAATTGAGATTTTCGATTGCTGGTTGAGCTTACCGGCAACCTTAACGGTACCCCGCCTACTTTTTTGCCGCCTGCATGCATGTTTTTTGCCGCCCAAGCGATTTAACCACTTAAATCGCTAAGGTGGCGAAAAGCATGCATGCAGGCGACGAAAAAGTTAGACTGGGGATGCACCTCACTAAAGTTGTGCAGACCCAGATTGATCATAAAGGCCCAAAAATACAACGCCTTCTTTGCGACAGCGGAGGTTGTAAAATTGGTAACATGCATGTCGTTAAGTCTTTCTTTTAAAAACAACGACCGATAGATTTTGGGATAATTCACCATTCACGCTCTGTATAGTAGCTTGGTATTTGTGTAAGACGTACTTTGCTTCTAGTGCTCCTCACTTTGTATGTATTAGCGGTTGTCATTGAAGAAACAATTGCGTTTTAAATAGTTTTTATCTCATTGTTTTGCTCATCACCAGAAACCTAACTGTTCAACTTCTAAATACCTGTTTGGTGAAATGTCATTAAGTAAGTAGAAAATTCCTTATTAGATTATGTTAGACTAGGATTGTTTAGAAAACTGTAAAAAAATTGGGATTGGTTAGGATCGGTTAGGTTAAGGGAAGGTCTGGGTCAAAATGGAAACAAATTATCGCTTTTCGTTTCTTCAGTTCATAATATAGAGAATTTTCTTCCGATTTTAATGATATGCTTACCTTCTTTGTAAGTGTGTTTGTTCGTCTGCTCCTGCGTACGTACGAAAAAAGTCAGCCAAAATAGGGGGAATTGGGGTGGGGGGGAGGGGGTTGAGTTGTGCTTTGTGCAGGTTGAATAGATTAGGTTAGGATCTGTTCGGATTGGTTTAGTCATTAATGTTAAAAACGGGGTATATTTTTTTGGGTCCAGCTTGGGTCCAGCAGTATTGAATATATCATTGCATGACGAACATGTGTAAAATCAAATGGAATGATTTTAATGTTAACTTACATCCTCAAACTCTGCAGATGGATACATTCACTAATACTTTTCTAACACGTTTGATTGGGAATAACTAAATTATTCAGTAAACAATATTCCTATCCACTGAGCATTAGAGCGACTGTAGCATCTCATACTCGAATTTATAAGAAAACGGTTGTATATTGAACTAGATCGATGTTGATTAACACCTAATTTGGTTCACTCAAGCTTTCAGCAATATCTCGTAACTGATCAATCTCATCCAACTCAAGACTGATCAATCCTATCAAAGTTCGAACGCAGCCTTGCTAATCCGACGAAACGAGATGAATTATTAGAAGGGAACTGAATTCTGAATTTGAGCTTCGACCGAGATGTGCAATTTCGAAGCTTATTTAGCTCTTAACACGATCAAACCAAGATTACAAGAACGTACTCTCACAGCTAATGAGGAAACTTAGAAGCACGTAGACCTCTCTAAAGGCATAGCGTAGGAAATAGGCTAAGGTTCTTTAGGTTTGTCATTCCTATGCTACGGGATTGGCATCCTTAGGGGAGATAATGTTAGGCTGCCCAGCTATAGATAAACTTACGGGACTTCATCTTCCGTGCTTACTTTGGTTCTTTCCGTTCCCATGCTTTCTACATCCACTCTCTATATTATGTCTTCCTCTTCCTTCTTAACCTTTTGTTCTTATGCGCAGGATATTCTGTATGTGATGACACTTAGGGCATAGATTTCCTGTTTCCTAAAGATCAAGCTAAATGTTCCATTCTCTTCGTTCTCTTGAGATCGCGTTTTTTGTGACAGGGTAATCTTGAATTAATCAATATAATAGTATAATAAAAAACCTATAGTATAGCAGCCACTACGTGAACTACCATCATTTTTCAATTCCTTCGTAAAACCAGCTTCTGCTTTAGTCCGGAAGCATAAAGCTTTAAGGCCAGTTTACACGATAGTTGAGTGCGCGCGTGAGCAGTGAAGAGAGGCGCAAGCCCAGCCCACTTGCTCTCGCTTCAGGCTCATTTACTGCTCAATAACAACGCGGACTATGCTCGCTTTCATGGCACTGGCCAGAGCTTGTCAGTGTCATTACAGACGAACTGTCATTGAGCAAGTAAATGAGCCTGAAGCTAGAGCAAGAGGGCGGGGCTTGCGCCTCTCTTCACTGTTCACGCGCGCACTCAATGATCGTGTAAGCAAGCCTTTAGGATTAAAACCAAAATCATCAGGTTTTTAGATTCTTGGTCAGTGAACAGAAACAGGATACAAGCAATAGCAGTGGCGCTCAGGTTAATCCTTACGGTTATTTTCCGACTTCTCGAGATGAAATTTAGGTTCACTGTTTTTAAAACTGAAATGTCTCCTTCACATCCCTCAGGGAGCAAAAGATATGCATTAGGTTCATGTTAGTTAGGTTTGTTAAGAGGACTGGCACCCTCTTGGGAAACATTATCAGTTTACTTCAGCTACGGTTAAGCCTTCGAAACTCCTATTTTTTGTACCCACTCACTATGATTTTTCAGACTTCTTATATCTTTTTCGCTATCTCTTTTATGTCTTTTATTTCTAACCCTTCCAAATTAGCTCTTTCTCTGCGCTGGGTATCCTATGTGGGAACGCACCTTGTATAGATGTCATGTATTCTTTAGTCCATCCTAAATGGTCCCTCCCATTTTGGTGTATAAATATCTTAGCAATTGAAACGGAGTCTTGAACTACCCATTAAACTTATGTCTCTTTCACTTGGCGTTTCAGCAGTTTTTCTCCTTTGGTGTTTGCATCTCAAAATACATCTAAGTGGCTTTGCAGTTAGCCTGTTAACGGTGGAAACCCCTGAAATGCTTTTCTCTAATAAAAATAATAAACTGTCACACAAAATAATATATCAACACTTGTCAAGACAGAATGCCGGTAAAACTTAAATGTATATATGGAAGTAACTGACGGATAGTTGAAGCAAACTGTAGCTTAATGAAATTAATTGTCGGACATGGAGTTGCAGTGTCTTGTTGAAAGGCTCCTTATAGCCTGGACAAAGTAAGCTTCGTTTCAATCAAGTTAATGGGTACACTCTCTTTCATTTCTAGTCAAACACCTTGAAAATAACGACGGGATGCAATAAAGGTTCCCTCGGTTGAGCCGGGATCATTTTTAGCGCCTTAGTAGTGATTTGATTTGTGATTAACCTTTTTGTTCTAATAGGAAGAAACATTGGGCTCACGTAACAGAGCTTGGAAATTTGCTCTCTCCGCGCACACCGCACTTTTCTACAAAACCCCGGTGACCGCACACCACTGCATAACGAGACTTACGATGCAGATCTTTGAGAGTAGAGATCTTTGAGAATATAAGACTAAAGCTGAGCAAGCATGTAATTTTTGTGCTTCCCATGTTGCATCGTTTAAACAATGACTTCAGGAAAGTACTTTCCCCCTGGTCTCTTTTTATAAGAAAACAATTAATTAATAAATGCTGAAGTGACGTCTTTTATTATACTCACTCTTGTTTTACTCCGTCTATCCCATACCGAAATCCTACGAGCAAGATGGTGTTCGTACATTATCCGGGCATTATTCTTCATACGCATATCATACGCATAACTTCATCATCCCTCTATCGTCCATTTGATGCCTCATACATTACATGATGGTCGGAAAAATCTCACTACGCTATGAGTAAGGTATCATTTATACTAGTACCGTTCAACGCATGGACGTGATTTAAGTCGCAAGTTTTATCTCCATGCCCACACAGCGGCACCAGATCAGACTTCGGGGAATGAAATTTCACTGTTCCCTTTACCAATTTTACTGGTACCAAATTATTGAATTATTGAGCTTGGTGAAGGGAAAGAAGTCGTAGACAAGGAGTGATACAGGAATACCTACTCACGAGCAGGCATCCAGCTGACCCGGCACCTTCTCGTGGTGGTACCGTTGAAATACCCAACTGCTCTTTCCTCTATCTTTTGAGTTTTCTTTCGAGGGGTTAGGATTTTAGTTTTTTCCAAGTCCCCGTTGTTGGGTAGAACAAAGTCGGGCGGCGGCCCGAGCTCTTCGGAGCTTGGGTCTCATTTGCGTAGTTATTTTCTCTTTAATTTGCCCTATATTCCAGGGCCCTCAAATAACCTATATGAATAGACTTAAGTTACGCAGACCAATAGTCCATTTTGGATTACTACTTTGGATCCCAAAGTAAACCTTTAAGCACTTCTGGCAACAATCAGCGAATACCTCAAACCCCGACTTCGAGGCGGGGAAACCCCCTCTGAAGCCGGGAGTATGTACGCCAAAAATGAAAACAAATTAAAACAACGAACACACCCCAACAAAAACAACCTAAGCACTGCTACCAACGTAGGTGCAACAAACCCAAAAACTAACACTATCACCAGGGAGATAAGCGAAAACAATGAAACATTTGACCAAACAACCGAAAAAACTCCACCGGAACCAAACGGTGCTACCTGTAAGGTGGTCCAATTGGAGGCTAAATTAAATGAAGTGCTGAATAGACTTGCGGCAGGTGATGCAACCAAATGCATCAACCCCGATAAACATGAAGTTGAAAAAGAAACACAAAATGTAGACGATCGAATAAGGAAAATCGAAAATACACTCGAAAAAATCCTAGAAATGACGAAAGCACAGAACAGAAAAAAACAGTAAAATCATGGGCTGCGAGAAAGAAAATGTGAGAAAACAAAGCAAAGCTAACAAATACACACTCATATCGTGGAACCAAGAAATGACGAAGAACGACCATTATACAAAGTTCTTCTCGGTCAAATTCAAAATCGAATAGAGAAACCAAATAAATCCATTTCGCCTCCAAGAAGAAATAGTCAAAATAACTGGTTTAAAGGCGAAAAGAATAACTTATTCAGGTAAAGATAGCTTTATCATTGAAACTCGAAACAAACCCCAATAAGAGCGCATCACCAGACTTAATAACGTTGACGGCATTAATTGCCAGATCAGCGAACACCCATACTACAGTCAATCCAAAGGACTAATATATATTCAAGAATACGATGTAGATTATATGGAAGATTTTGTGGAAGGCCTGAAGAGCCAGTACAATATCAGTGACGCTGTCCGTGCCAGCTTCATTAAAACTCGATTATCCCAAACCACATCACTCCTACTAACCTTTAATAGCTACACTACACCAGACTCTATATGTCGAGAATCTGTTAAGAATAACCAATTTTGTGAATTAAAAAATTAGGATTTAGGAAAAAATTTTAATTGTGTGTAATAAATTTTGTGCTTACTAATAAATATCTCAGTAAATCCCAGCAGCACAGGAGGGTCGCTTCAACATGTATGTTTTTATGCCTGTATGTTTTTTTGGGCTCAGCAAGGTTAGGTGGAGCGATAAGATGTAAGGGCTCGGACGATGGCTGTTTACATTGTGTGTTGTTTCTGGAGGGGTCTATTTTGTGGTGTTAGCAATTTTTTCATTCGGGCGAGCCCTTGGAAACTTTAGACGTTCGGAAAAATGCCTACCCATGCGCAAACAAAGTCGCCTTGTGGTCAAAAATAAATCGAGACACTTAAGCCGAGAGAGGCGGCAAACCAACGGTCGGTTTCGAAGGAGCTGAGCGTGAGAAACAATGAGGGTAAGAAAGAAATAAAGGCGAGCTGCGGTACTACCAATTAGAAAAGAGGTAGGCTGGCGCTTCGAGTTTCCGAAGATTCTTATAGGTCGAATGTGAGAGAGGGGACAACCCTCGAGAAAATACGCGGGGCACCTGACTGAGGAACAAAAGGTAGTCTGCAGTCAACGCCGGAGCGCGAAGTATAAGAGATAAAACGCGGGTGTGTTCGCTGTAACAAACGAGCTTAAAGATATAATGAAAAGTGGTTATTGGATATATTGAAAATTTATACCAAAGGCTACGCTATAATGTAAGCCAAAATTCATACATTTTCTCGTTTTTACTTTCAGAGAAGTAAAGTAAAATCCAACCAGCGTGGAAATAATTTAATGTAACATTTAGCTGCAACGTCTCGGGGCGGGTAAGAGAAACACAGGTTCTTAAAAAAAATATATATATATTTTGTTAAAATAAATATTAGTGAAATTTATTGGCATTCAGTGCTGTAAAAATTGAGATATTTTGAGGGAACGTAACTAGGGCAATCAGGGATTAAAGAGTTATAAATTGCTGTTGCAGGAGGGAGGCCTGTGCATAAGAAGTCCTGTGGATAAGGAGCACACAAGAAAGGGGAATGCTCGGGAGCTACGAATCTGGCAATTAGCGCCAAATTTCCTTGAACTGTGTCTAGGACAGTGATTTGAACTGAAGTTGTGTCGGCTCATGAACGTGAAGGTCGAAGTAATGATCACATCCCGTGCTGCTGGAAGCGCTGAGATATTGTAGGCCTTACTTGTGTTATGTTTGGGAGTGTAAGTAATATGCAGGAAAAGGCTGGCCAGCCGGGAAAATACAGTATAGTTATGTGATGTAAGGGATTTGGCGTATGCTGTTTGATTCCATTACTCAATTTGCATCACTCCTAATACCATTCATTGTGTGTACGCTCATTGATGTTTGTATGACGTATAGCTGGAAATCATAAATGTTAGCATATTTTTCCCTGTGTATCATGTCCCACAATATTAGAAGCGATCGATCGTAACACCACGGAGGGCGCTCAGAAAATGCGCTGCGTAAGTGGGTCATCTACCATCGGTGAGTACAGCTCTAATTTTAGTATACAATCATTTTTTTTTTTGTTCTTAGTGACTGTGTTCTTGATACATCCTCATATTTTTGTGTATTGTGTAATGTCATGGAGGTTTGCCATTCCCTCAACTCCGAGAACCTGATCTTCTTGTTAATGAAATGTTAACAAGAGGAGACGGGCCCTTTTCTTGTGACATCTAAATTTGGCAGGATCCAAGTGATCAAAAATTTTATTTACATCTGTGAGTTAACAGCAGTATTGTGTGTTTTGATATTTTTGTTGTGTTTTACATGCGCGTGTTGAAGTGAAATTTAGTGCGTACCCCAGCTTAGGAAGTGCTACAACGATTGGAGAGTGTATCATTTCGAGAGCGATAAATTGTCATTGTTACAGAACGAGAAGCTAACAAGTGTGTAATGATATACAGCTGAAAATTTTAAAGAGATCAAAGGGTGATAAAAATTGATCTAAATAAATTTCTCAGGAGCTTGAATAATTAAGGTAACGTGATGTTGAAAATTCACAGTGAGTAATTTTCTTGTTAATGAACTGCGTGAGCGTGAGTGATTATTTGTGAAGTCGTGAAGTTCGTATTCAAAGAAGATTAGCATCATGCCTGGGAGAGGACGAAGGAACAACGCACGCAGAAATGAGCCAGCAACGCCACCACAGCTCGAAGAGGAAGAAGTTAATATGCCCGTGGTAACCAGTTGCGTGGGGGCCATTGGGGCTAAATTCAGGAGGGGCGATGACGTGGGGGAACATATGGCAAGGTTGAAGTTTCTGACTGGTAATCTGAATAACAGCGAGCAGGTGCATGCCTTCTTCCTATGCCTAGGTCCACAAGAGGCAAAGGAATGCAATCAAATAATTGGTACACTAACGAACCTACGAGAAGCAGAAACATGGCTGCGCTCATACGCCGACCAAGTCGAACATCCGACTCAAGCGCTGTTTGAAATAGTAACCAAGAAGCAAACAAGCCGAGAGGGAGTTTCAGAGTATCTGACGCGCCTGGAAAGGCTGTACAACGAGAATTATCTAGAACATCCGGAACGAGTCATTATAGATTTGATGTGGCTCGGATTAAGGGATGACATCACCAGACCCTTTCGAAGTGATGCGCGACCTACGACAGTACAAGAATTGAGGGACATGGCAATCGAAGTGGAAAATCGACGGATAGTACCAGTACCAAGGGAAACGACAGAGAGGAGGGAACCGGAGAGAGAGAGCGCGCAGCGAAGCGAGAGGAGGCCACAGCATGAGACTGCACGTGTCGACCACACGATGCGGTATTCACCACAACGGCAAAGAGGCTACCACCATGAAGTGCCACCCTGGAGGGAAAGGAACAGACAGATACGACACTCTCCTTATCATCGAAGAGGAAATTATGAAGCGCCACACTGGAGCGAAAGAGGCAGACTTAGGAGTCATCAGCACCAAATTTACCACGCAAGAGAACCACAGCCGCATCAGGAAGTACCACCTGCACCTGCAGTAAACTTAGCGCAGTATAGAGCAGTGCCACCGCCGTGCGTCAACTGCGGAAAATTTGGGCACCTAAGAGCTGATTGCAGAGTGCAACATTTTGCAGGACAGCCAAAAAACGGAATAGGAGACCGTTAGCTCCAATAATAAATCCCAGCGTTATACTCCAAGTGAATGGTACACCTGTAACCGCGCTTCTTGATACCGGAGCAAATATATGCTTGGTAAAAGAGCGTGTGGTTGCGGGGATTAAAAATGCTAGTGTGAAAGGAACATCGACTGCATTAAAAACAATTGGAGAGGAACCCGTACCGGTGCTGGGAAAGAATAATGTGCCAATCAAAGTTAACGGTCAGAAAATTGTACAGAGATGCTTTGTTGTGCGGGAAAATGCATTCCCAGGAGACCTGCTAATAGGAGTGGAAGTAATGAACAAAGTCAACGCAAAGCTAGACTTCGGAAAACGTAGGGCATCATTCTTTGGTACTCACGTGAACAGGTTTTCAGCACCAGGACCCGCTTCGCCGAAAATTCTGTGGGTAACGCGGGAGGAAGCATCGGTCACTCTCGCGGAGGACATTACAGTGAAGCCTCGCACGCAAACTATGGTGAAGTGCCGAGCAGATGTCAAGTTTGATGGAAAGGAAGTAATTTTAGAGCCTAGAATTAAGTGGGCGCCTTACGTCGGAGCCACCGCTGCAAAGGTACAAAATGGATATGTTTTGATGCCTGTACTTAACCCTTTTGCTGAATAAATCGCTCTAACTGAGGGGGCAATAATTGCAACATGCCACGAAATCTCGAATGAAAATGCAACTGCAGAAGAGAATAATGATGAAACCCGCGAAGCAGAAAATTTTCGCAGAGAGAAACGCTTCCAGCAAATTGATGAGCTTGACCTCAGTCACTTGGATGCTGAAAAACAAGAACAAATCAGAAACCTGCTAAAGGAATATCACAAGACGATTAGTGCAGACGAGATGGACATTGGCCACGTTAAAGGAGTAAAATACAAAATTTTGCTGAGTGATTACAGGCCAATTCAAACAAAAGGATGGCGTATTCCGTACACCAGCCAAGAAATTATTGATAAAAAGGTCTCGGAGATGATTGAAAGTGGAGTTGTGCAAGAGAGTACAAGTGCTTGGAAAAACCCACTCGTACTAGTAAGGAAGCCTGTGGGGGGCCACAGAATTTGCCTTGATTTGCGAGCTGTAAACGTGCGGGTAGTGAACGAGCACTACTCGATTCCCAACATTATAGGGACACTGGAAGAGGTAGCTGGCAAAGAGTATTACTCGATTGTCGATGCAAAATCAGCCTTCCTTAAAATTGAGCTCGATGAAGAAAGCAAGCAGTACACGGCGTTTCAAACTCAACAGAGAAACTTCGAATTCTCTAGGCTCCCTATGGGACTCAAGTGTTCAACATCAGTGTACCAGAGAGTAATTTGTCATGTTCTGAAAAGGCAGCTTGGAAAATTCGCCGCCATTTATTTGGACGATGTGTGCGTCAGCTCTATGACTTTTGAAAGTCACCTAGAAAATCTAAGGGAAGTGTTGCACGAGTTTCAATGTGCCGGAGTAAAAATAGGCTTAGACAAGAGCAAATTTGCGCAAAAACAAGTGAAGTACCTAGGATGTTACATCAGTCGTGAGGGACTTATTCCAGATCCCAAGAACGTGGATGCGATGCAGAATTACCCTAGGCCGACGACCGCACGCAAAGTCCGCTCCTTCGTCGCTGCACTCAACTTCTACCGGCGGTTCATTCCGCATTTCGCTACAACCGCTGCACCCCTTAATGCTCTGACTAAGAAGGGGCAAAAATTCAAGTGGAAGGAAGAACACGAACAAGCCTTCTGTAAACTTAAGCAGCTCATGATAGAAGCTCCAGTTCTGAAGAAGCCTTCTCTAAATGAGACGTATTATTTGAGCTGTGATGCCTCAAATGAGGGTTCTGGCGCGGTACTTGCACAAAAATGTAATGGTAAGGAACAACCGATTGGATACTTCAGCAAAAGATTCAATGATGCTGAAAAACGTTATTCAATCACTGAACGTGAAGGATTAGCAGTAGTGGCGGCTGTAAATCACTCTTCACCTTATATGTACGGTAATAAATTTGTTGTAATTACTGATCACACGGCGCTCAAATATTTGTTCAAAGGTAAAAATACCAAGAACAACAGAATTATGAGGTGGGCCTTAACACTCTCTCAATATGATTTTGAGGTGATTTATCGCCCAGGAGCTCAGAACGTGGTGCCCGACGCATTTTCGAGAAATATTGCGAACAACAACGAAGAGAAAAACCAAGACGACGAAGCCCCTAAAACAGTGTTCGTCACGTCGATGTTGGATGAAACACCCAGTGTACAAGAGGCGGAAATTTGTTTGCAGAAAGAAAATGTGAGGGCAGAACAATTGGAAGATTCTGTTTGGGGGCCTGTGCTGAGGTATTTTGAAGGAGACAAATTAGGGGACGCGCCAAGTCTCGCTCTGAAATCCGAAATCTTCACCGACGGAGGCATATTGTATTTCAGAAAGACGCAACGAAAGCCTAATAGAACAAGGCACTTGATCGTTGTGCCAGACGCTCTGAGAGAAGCGGCAATAACGTTAGCGCATGATAGCACAATCGGTGCACACCAAGGTCGTGCTAAAACGTGGAAAAAGCTCATGGAATTCGGGTACTGGAGTAACATGGCGCGTGACGTTAACAAATACGTCGATTCGTGCATTCAGTGTCAGAAACGTAAGTTCAACAATCGCATTTGTGTTAGCATGGGTTCATTCCCTGAAATTGACAAGCCTCTGGACAGAGTAGGCGTTGATTTAATTGAAATGCCAGTGTCGAATGAGGGCCACAAGTACATCCTGACCGTGGTCGATCACTTCAGTAGATATGTTGCAGCGTTTCCGCTCAGAAGCAAGACGACTGAGGAAGTAACGAAAGCGTTGACTAAATTCGTAACTACGTACGGCCCAGCTAAGACTCTCATCTCAGACAGGGGCACCGAGTTCACATCGGCTTTATTCAGAAATGTGGGTGAAAAATTGAAAATAAAATACTACAACACATCAGCATATCATCCCCAATCAAACGGGATGACCGAACGGCAAAATCAGAATATCAAGACTATTTTATCCCACCTTGCCGCCAGCGAACAATCCTCGTGGCCTGATGCACTTCCTTGGACGTGCCTGGCACTAAACACCAGCTACCAGAGCGTTATTGAAGAAATTCCATTCTATTTGTTCTTTGGAAGAGATGCTGACATTCCAATCATTGAATGGCTAAGAACCCCGCGAATAGATTACTCGCTGGGAGAAAACTACGCGGCAGAAGTAACTGAACGTCTTCACAATGCCTTCAAGGTTGTTAAAACAAAATCAAAAGCGTCACACGACAAGTCGGTCCAATTAAAAGAGCGAGGAGTCAAGAACAACAAAGTCCATGTGGGCGATATTGTTCTGCTCCATAATCCGACCGGAAGGCCTGAAGCTGACGGTGCATGGCCGACGGATTGGATTGGCCCGTATCGAATAATTGGAAAAAGCGAGTGTAATGCAACTATTAAAGCACTTTAAAATGAACGTGTAGAGAGAGTGAATCTAGATAGGCTGTAGGTGGCGTTTCTCAGAGGGGAGGCTTACCCTTGCCATGAGGATGACGCGGCTGTGCCAGTAGGGGCTGGCAATACAGGCGAGAGCGGAGAGCAAGACATGAGGACAAGAGGCGCGGAAAACGCACGTCGAGCTGCGTCCAGGACACAGCGGAGCTACAATCTGCGTTCTCGGTGTAGGTGAATCGCCAATTAGAAACGAACTGCAGAGGACTGAAATCATGCGTCAACTTGACTTTGCAGGATGTGTTCTTGTGTGTTTAATTTTAGAAAAACTCTTGCGTAGGAGTGAGTTTTTTTAGCGATGTATTGCTTTAAATCTAAATGTGTTCTTTAGTAGAATTGTGTTATTCTAGCTGTGAATTAAATCTAATCTCACTCACTAGAGTGTGAGGCTTCGTTCAGTAGGAATATGCTTTAGGTTATGTAACTCCAACTTTCTTTGCTCACAAGAAATTTCGTCTGGACGAAAATCTTGTTCGAGTGATCTAATCTTATACTATGCTTAATTCTCATTTTTCTTTCTTGCTAAGTAAAGGGAAATTGAGCGTTCATTAGGTTAACTTCGTATGTTTCTCAAGAGGAGTACTTTGTTTCATTTGTAGTGTGCTTATATTTCCTCGCCAGCATCTCGTAAAGCGTACGCGCTTAATACGAAATAACGCTAGCGAATTTATTAGTTTAATCTGAAAGTGCTTAGGCTGAGGTTATCTCAGGCTTGCTGACTTTATCAATACCGTTGAAACCGTTCACTTACTCGCAACGGGGAGAATTTGTTTAGCATTATATTAAAAGTAGCGTGTTCATTCTTGCTGTAGACAATAGTGTGTTTCATTTCTTCAGACTTAAGTAATTGATTTTCTTGGTAGATTAGCGTAGTAAGTACTTCAGCACAAAACAGGCCAGAACATTGCATAACACGAATGCGTCTCGTATAAGCAGCAAAAATTAAGGAAGAATCACGTGGAACACGAGTGATTATTTACAAGAACAACGAACAGATAGCAACTGTACAACATAGGGGATACAGCGCACTTGTATTGGAAGTATTTGACTGTAGAATAAATTCAACCGTTGCATTGGGAAACGACGAAGATGTATGTACAGCTGGAAATTTTGCACCATGTTCAGAAGAATGCGGAGGGCACAAGTAATTGCCTCAGAGTTGCTTGTGGTCAAAATTGCTGCGAAACACATCGTTAGCCAACAGCAGAGCCAGGAAAGGGCTGCTCAAGTAATTGGCAGTTAATACTTCGAAGTGAACAGCACCACAGAGGAACGAAGCATCAACATGAGGAAGGAAGGAGAAGCGAAAATAACGAAGATAATATTCTAGGGGGCCTAGATGTACTAGCGTTCAAAATGATTTTATAAAATGGGCACTCATATGAAACAGTAACAATGCTTTTATATTATGGAGTATTGAAACGAACTTAAGTCATTTGGAACTTGCATTGTGACATGAACGCTTCGAAAGGCATTCCTGAAACTCGCATGCAAGTGTCCTGTGAAATTTAACTAGGCAAATAATCACTTGGAATACTGAAGCCACGTTTGAGGCATCTTTATTTAAACGTGAAATAGAAATTTTAAAGGGATTACGTAGGATATATTTCGTATGAGACGTACGCTCTTCGAAAAATATTAACCCACGAATTCTCGCATAAATAAGAGTATGGACGCGGACAAATGGATGGAACAGCATCTCGTGTCTCCCAGAAATTATACGTCGACATCAAGGAATGTTGAGAAGCATTATGCATCATACCACCGCTCATACAGGATACCACCGCCGGATACACATCGGAATTCTTCAGGATTACTTCGTAGGATTCGGAACCCTATCGCGAATGGAAACTATATTGAATGAAATTTATCGACGTTTCGACTAGTATTTATCGACGGATCAATATAACTTCCTGATTTGCCGATTCGCCTGATCAACGAATCGGCGTTCATGAGTAATCTGCCGATTAAAAATTTGAGTTTGAATAAACGTCATAAAATGTAAGTGCAACATTGCATTTGACATGATTGAGTGGTAATTTGAATCGTGATAATGATAAATTTTATAGAACGAAATCGTGCAGTTAATGTGGTGTATAGAAATTTGTTATGAGTCTGGATATTGGACTCGCAATACTTCCTCCTGCAGATGAGTCACCTAACATCGACGCGTGTGTGATGCTATTAAAATGCCAAAGGAAAAACATGAAGGAAAGCAAATTCCGTCAACGATACCAAAGGAGTCAACATCGAATCTTCAACAGCAGCAAGGAGTTGGACAACAGAACATACAAGCGTTAATTGAACTCTACGAGATACATAAATCATCAATACTGTAGGATATTAGAGAGGGTAGGGAATGTGCCCGTAAAAAATTTTGTGAATGTCATTAGGGGTGAGTACTCAAGTATTTAGGACGCACTTCACTTCGGCGGAAAACAGATACATCGGTTAGATGAACACGAAACAACATATTACGCCGTGCTAATTGTAATGAATAAGATTCTTAATTGTAATGTACCCTGTTAGTTGCGGAATTAATTTTAGAACATAATATGCTTAAGTAGAATTTACCATGTGTGTCTTATATTGACCCCATACTTTAGTACTTATTATTCAATAAATAGCTGAAAGCTAATTCAAAAAAATTGTCAGGCCAATTTTTTAACTCTAGGAGGGCGGTTCTGTCGAGAATCTGTTAAGAATAATCAATTTTGTGAATTAAAAAATGAGGATTTAGGAAAAATTTTAATTGTGTGTATAAAATTTTGTGTTTACTAATAAATATCTCAGTAAATCCCAGCAGCACAGGAGGGTCGCTTCAACATGTATGTTTTTATGCCTGTATGTTTTTTTTTTGGCTCAGCAAGGTTAGGTGGAGCGATAAGATGTAAGGGCTCGGACGATGACTGTTTACATTGTGTGTTGTTTCTGGAGGGGTCTATTTTGTGGTGTTAGCAATTTTTTCATTCGGGCGAGCCCTTGGAAACTTTAGACGTTCGGAAAAATGCCTACCCATGCGCAAACAAAGTCGCCTTGTGGTCAAAAATAAATCGAGACACTTAAGCCGAGAGAAGCGGCAAACCAACGGTCGGGTAGGCGGCAAACCAACGGTCGGTTTCGAAGGAGCTGAGCGTGAGAAACAATGAGGCTAAGAAAGAAATAAAGGCGAGCTGCGGTACTACCAATTAGAAAAGAGGTAGGCGGGCGCTTCGAGTTTCCGAAGATTCTTATAGGTCGAATGTGAGAGAGGGGACAACCCTCGAGAAAATACGCGGGGCATCTGAGGAACAAAAGGTAGTTCTGCAGTCAACGCCGGAGCGCGAAGTATAAGAGATAAAATGCGGGTGTGTTCGCTGTCACAAACGTGCTCAAAGATATAATATAAAGTGGTTATTGGATGTATTGAAAATTTATACTAAAGGCTACGCTATAATGTAAGCCAAAATTCATACATTTTCTCGTTTTTACTTTCAGAGAAGTAAAGTAAAATCCAACCAGCGTGGAAATTATTTAATGTAACATTTAGCTGCAACGTCTCGGGGCGGGTAAGAGAAACACAGGTTCTTAAAAAAAATATATATATATATATTTTGTTAAAATAAATATTAGTGAAATTTATTGGCATTCAGTGCTGTAAAAATTGAGATATTTTGGGGAACGTAACTAGGGCAATCAGGGATTAACGAGTTATAAATTGCTCTTGCAGGAGGGAGGCCTGTGCATAAGAAGTCCTGTGGATAAGGAGCACACAAGAAAGGGGAATGCTCGGGAGCTACGAATCTGGCAATTAGCGCCAAATTTCCTTGAACTGTGTCTAGGACAGTGATTTGAACTGAAGTTGTGTCGGCTCATGAACGTGAAGGTCGAAGTAATGATCACATTCTGTGCTGCTGGAAGCGCTGAGGTATTGTAGGCCTTTCTTGTATTATGTTTGGGAGTGTAAGTAATATGCGGGAAAAGGCTGGCCAGCCGGGAAAATACAGTATAGTTAGGTGATGTAAGTGATTTGGCGTATGCTGTTTGATTCCATTACTTAATTTGCATCACTCCTAATACCATTCATTGTGTGTACGCTCATTGATGTTTGTATGACGTATAGCTGGAAATCATAAATGTTAGCATATTTTTCCCTGTGTATCATGTCCCACAATATTAGAAGCGATCGATCGTAACACCACGGAGGGCGCTCAGAAAATGCGCTGCGTAAGTGGGTCATCTACCATCGGTGAGTACAGCTCTAATTTTAGTATACAATCATTTTTTTTTGTTCTTAGTGACTGTGTTCTTGATACATCCTCATATTTTTGTGTATTGTGTAATGTCATGGAGGTTTGCCATTCCCTCAACTCCGAGAACCTGATCTTCTTGTTAATGAAATGTTAACAAGAGGAGACGGGCCCTTTTCTCGTGACATATATATATCCCAGGCGAAAAATCAGATACGATAGTATACCCATTTATCAATAGACCAATGATCTGCCACAAATGTCAAAACTACGGCCACACTGCCAAACACTGCCAGAACGAAGCAAACTGTAAACGCTGCGGAGAAACAGGCCATGACAGCGAACACTGTGGCAGCGCCCTCTCCTGCATGCATTGCAAGCGTCAACATGAAACTGGCCACAGAGAATGCCCGAAACATATCATGGAAACAGAAATATGCAAAGTCCAACAAGAACAACGAGTTAATAGGCGTCGTGCTGTACAGATAGTCACAGGACACTCCGAGATACCAATATCAGATACGAACACCCCCACAACCCATTTCAATATAACAATGCAGGAAAACGAAAAGCGGAAAATTACTCCATGGCTCCTAGAAAAATGTATTGCAAACCAAATCTAAGGAAAACCCAAAACTATTCGATCGGGCGGCAAAAACACATTTATTGTAGAATTAGATCACACACGACAAAAAGATGAAATACAGAAAATCAAAGACATAAACAACATCCCTGTGCAAGTAACAGAAAATAACTATGTAAATCTATCAAAAGGACTCGCCTACATCTATAACTACGACTTCACCAACTTCGAGAAATTCAAACAAGGTTTAATTAATGGAAAACAATATAATCAAAAATGTTGAACCAGCAAATTGGATAAAAAGCCGTAACACAAATGCAAAAGCAATACATCTAACTTTCAGAGGCTCAACCCCCCCTGAGTATATCGACATCCTTGGCCAAGATTGCAAGAGTAGGATATATGAATACTTCGACCGCCCTATGATGTGTAAAAAGTGCTTGGAATACAACCATACTGCTAAAAGATGTACCAGTGAAGAGTTCGTGTGTGGAAAATGCGCAACAACAGGCCATGAAGCAACAAATTGCACGGAAAACAACTTGACATGCTACCACTGCGGAAACAATCACAAAACTGGAGACCGGACTTGCCCGGAACAACGCAAGCAACAAGAACTAATTTCTATCCGTACTAAACAAAACGTATCAAGAGAACAAGCCCTTATAATATACCACAAACGATCCCCACAACTCGATCAAAGCTACGCACAAATAACCAGAAATCGAACGGATCAAATACCTAAAGTACCAACACCCCAACCCTTTATGGCGGCTACCAAAAACCAAACGATCACCGAACAAAATATGACTCCCCCACTTTGTAACGAACCAGGTACAACTGATAACACAACCGATACACCAGAAACCAAACCACCGCAAACTTCACAACGCGACCACGAAACATGCGAAAAAGAGATACTCCGCATTAAACCCAACCCAACACAATTGCTCAAATCCACAATTAATATTGAAACTACAGCCGAAGGATCTGAAAATGAGGAAGATGGCACGAGCGAGTGCAACTCTATTATGAGACAAGAAGCCAGACGAATATTCAACGAATTCAAACCCCCAAAGCAGCACAAACCTTCCAAAACCCAAAACAAGAAGCGACCAAGGTCACGATCAAAATCACGATCCCCCACCTACAGCCGCAACAGACATGATAAACGACAAATTTACTCAGATGAGGAACAACCACACTACTCTCGTGACTCTAGGATTAGAGATAGATCACCCAAAAGAAAGTAACTAATTGAACGATTGAATAACAAAATCAAATCAAACACACCCCATGGCTATACGTAGGAATCTTGCAGTGGAACTGCCAAGGCATCAGGGGAAAGAAAGATGAACTAATGGAAACAATAAACAACCACCAACCCAGTATAATAGCATTCAAGAAACAAAGCTATGGGATAACTGCCAGTTTAGAATAAACGGCTACAGTAATGTGCTACGCCACGGTCATCACAACAGAACCCCCCATGGAGGTGTTGGAATATATTTCCATAGCTCAATACCTTTTTTGTGAACTGAATCTACAGACTGAACTACAAAGCGTGGCCATTCAAGTAAACATAGGACAGCTGATAACCATCTGCAGCATCTACATACCCGGTAGACAAACAGTCACAAACGAAAAACTAAATAACCTAATCCACCAACTACCGAATCCGTTCATCCTAGCCGGCGACTTTAACGGACACCGCACCATATGGGGCTGCAAGAATACAGATAATAGGGGGAAGCTGATAGAAACTGTTATTACAAACAATAACCTTTGCCTATTAAATACCGGTTCACCCACTAGAGTATGATACAATTCAGAATCAGCTACTGATCTGACAATTTGCTCACCTACATTGGCCGTGCTATTAGATTGGGTTGCTTTCGACTCGCCGGGTGATAGCGATCATTGCCCAATTTTGATCACCTACCTTAACGAAAATCGTCCCAACCAACCCCCATCAACTATCTGGAACTACTCAAAAGCTAACTGGGATCTATATTCCAATAACAATGCATGGAACAAGCCGATGTTGAACACAACAACTAATAACGAACAACTACTCACCGACTTATACCAGCGGTTCTACTCAGCAGCTAAAAAAGCCATCCCAACTTATATACCGGGAAAACACTACCCCAAACCATGGTGGACAAAAGAACTCCAAGAATCAAAAGAAGAAAGAGAAAAACTTTAAAAGAAATACCACCGCAACAAAAATCTTACTAACTTAATTAACTGGAAACGAGCAAGGGCAAATCATAAATACAAAATTCGAGCAAGCAAACAGGAAACGTGGAAGAAATTCGTAAACCAACTTAATAAATATACACCAATGGCCAGAGTATATGAAACAATAAGGAAAATAAAAGGTCGCGTACAAAGAAAAGTCTATATATTGATCGAAAACAATATCCACTACAGCACAATCCCTGATATTGTGAATAAACTGGCTGAGAATTTCAGCGAAGTGTCAAGCGATCAAAGCTATTCCCCTGAATTTCAACAAATAAAAACCGCAAATGAAACTATACCGATCCATTTCAGTTCGCCAAACGTAGAAATCTATAACCAAACTTTCCATATGCATGAACTTGAATCCGTCCTAAGAAAAACTAAAAACACATCACCAGGAAACGACAAAATAACATACGACATGATCAAACACCTAAATCTACCAGCTAAACTATACATCTTGAACACTTTTAACAAATTCTGGACAACGGGCTACTTCCCACCACAATGGCAGCACTCAATAATAATACCAATCCCAAAACCTGGAAAAGACCACAGTAAACCGAACAACTACAGACCGATCGCACTAACGAGCTGTCTGTGCAAACTTATGGAACGAATGATCAATAACCGACTGATAGAATATTTTGATATGCATAACATAATAAATAAAGCGCAGTGTGAATGCAGGAGAGGGCGTAGCACTGTAGATCACTTGGTCAGACTAGACTCAACCGTAAGATTAGCCTTTGCAAACAGAGAACACTTCATTTCAGTGTTTTTTGACCTCGAAAAAGCTTACGACAGAACATGGAGATATAGGATTATACGTGACTTATTTGACATTGGACTCAGGGGTAGACTACCAATTTTCATCACCAAATTCTTAGAATATAGAACACTGAGTGTCCGAGTGGATAACTATAACTCAAACACCTACGAACAGCGAAACGGAGTCCCTCAAGGCAGTGTCCTCTCAGTTACATTATTTGCCCTCAAAATAAACGACATAGCTAAACAGATTCCACCGGACAACAAGTTCCATTACTCTCTATATGTTGACGACTTGCAAGTCGGATACCACCACCAAGACCTCCAGGTCATTCAAAACAAAATGCAATCCTGTATTGATAATATATTTAAGTGGTCTCAAAATCATGGAATCAAATTTTCACTGAGCAAAAGTAAAGCAATTCATTTTAATAGTATACCTGGACTATTCCTCAGCCCAACACTCAAAATCAATAACGAAAACATTCAATACACAAAATCACATAAATTCCTAGGCCTAATCTTCGACGATAAATTGAACTGGCAACAACACATCGCTGCTCTAAAGAAAAAAGGAAATGACAGCCTTAACGTACTGAAATCAATAACAGCTCAAAGCTGGGGAGCCGACCAAACCACAGTTCTCAGAATCTACAGAAGTATGACAAGATCAATTCTCGACTATGGATCAATAATCTATAACTCTGCCAGTCAAACAACTTTGAAACCCCTCGAGTCAATTACGCGCTAGGCACTCCGAATCGCTACAGGAGCATTTAGATCCAGCCCAACAAATAGCCTATATATTATTTGCACTGAAATGCCTCCCGATATTAGACGAAATTATCTCTCACTCTGCTACTACTACAAGGTCCGAAGTCAGCACGGAAACCCCGCTTTTAGTTGCACTGTAACGGCGAGCAATAGACTACTCTTTCAAAATAGGAGAATAACCCCAACTTTGGCCATCAGAATGCAAATACTAATAGAAAAATTAAGTTTGAGGAAGAACCGAATTAAACCAGACTTTTCCTACCTACTATTAAACATTGATACCCCTACATGGGCTTTAACAAAACCAACTATAAATACAGAACTAACCGAACTCCCAAAGAACGAAACTCCCGAATACATAATCCGGCGAGAGCATAAAAGAATAACAAAAGAACAATATGATGGATACGTGACCATATACACGGACGGCTCACAAGGGGAGGGTGGCACAGGAGCGGCGGCAGTATGTGGCACTATTGTTCGCACTGCAACACTTCCGAAGGAAGCCTCAATATATTCAGCTGAAATACACGCCATTCACTTGGCCCTTAACATCATTAAAGACAAAAGAAATAAAAAATATGTAATTTACTGTGACTCTTTGAGTGTCGTTAACGGCCTAAATTGCGAGACACATCACCCAGTACTACGCCGAATACAACACGAAATACACGACGAGCAAAAAAGTGGCAAACTCATCAACATATGCTGGATCCCCTCCCATGTCGGAATAGGCGGTAACGACGCTGCAGATACCGCAGCTAAGAACGCTACCCGAAGACCCGAAGAATTTATTCTAATTTGCCACTCAGACTGGAAACCATTAATACAACAAAAGATGATTGACCAGTGGAAGACTAGGTGGGAAAATTGCAGAGACAGGTTGAGGGAAATACAGCCATCACCAGGCACGAAATTGGAATTAGGTAAAATATCACGTAAAGAGGAAATAATAATTAACAGACTCAGAATAGGACACACATTCTTAACGCATGGCTACCTGATGAACAACGAGATACCTGATATTGCACCAGTATGCGAGTTTTGCAACAACTCAACACTAACTGTCAAACACCTAATCATAGAATGTGAAAGTCTAACAATTAGTAGAAATTGTATAAAGGCTGGCCAAACGCTACAACCGTCGAGACGGTATTGGGACGCCATTTAGACGTCAAGGAATTAATGAACTATCTTCGTGTGATAGATGTCTACGACCTAATTTAAATGTTTCAGTAACTTTGCATTGCAATTGACTTACCTTTAATGATGAGTTTCTAAATTGACCTTTCGATCGCAGACGACATGCATAAAGGGGAGCAGTATCAACACCCCTCATTATTATTATTATCTATCGTCCATTTGATGCCTCATACATTACATGATGGTCGGAAAAATCTCACTACGCTATGAGTAAGGTATCATTTATACTAGTACCGTTCAACGCATGGACGTGATTTAAGTCGAAAGTTTTATCTCCATGCCCACACAGCGGCACCAGATCAGACTTCGGGGAACGGTCGCGTCCAGAAAAAGCCAGACCGGTCGCTGTCGCTGAAGTGTCTTTGGGGTGCACAACGGACCTGGAATGATTGAGATGCACCTCTTGTGAGCACTAGTTTATTTTTGGCCTTCAAAGTTAGATGATAATTCGGTTTTTCCCCTTCGCTAGTTCGTTCTTGTTTGCCTGTAGGAATGGTCAACGTAATGCGCGAAAGATTTCTTGCCTGCGTGATCGAACGTTGGGTCTTTTTTTGCGCTTGTCACCGCTCTTTAATGTGCAGATCTGGCTCATACATAACAAAATTTTGTGCTGTCTTGTAGTTCAAGCGTCATCACGCATCTCGCTTGAGTTATACCTATCATAATTTGAAACTACACCTTTTTCGATTCAAGTTAAAATATCTGACATTCAAGTTAAAATATCTGACTTTCAAGTTAAAATATCTGACATTCAAGTTAAAATATCTGACTTTCAAGTTAAAATATCTGACATTCAAGTTAAAATATCTGACTTTCAAGTTAAAATATCTGACTTTCAAGTTAAAATATCTGACTTTCAAGTTAAAATATCTGACTTTCAAGTTAAAGTATCTGACTTTCAAGTTAAAATATCTGACATTCAAGTTAAAATATCTGACTTTCAAGTTAAAACATCTGACTTTCAAGTTAAAATATCTGACATTCAAGTTAAAATATCTGACATTCAAGTTAAAATATCTGACATTCAAGTTAAAATATCTGACATTCAAGTTAAAATATCTGACATTCAAGTTAAAATATCTGACGTTCAAGTTAAAATATCTGACATTCAAGTTGAAATAACTGACATCTAAGTTACATAATACACATAATCATAAATCATTAAAAATTTGCAGTAGAATGGATTGTAAATATGTTACCAACTACTGTATGTAGCGTATATAAGAGCTCAAATGTTCTTTGCTGAATTATTTTCATTCTAACACCCATCATGACAATGGAAAAACTCGAAGTAAGCAACCTTCTCAGTGATTCGGAATCTGAAGATCAACATACAACACGAGGAGTGAAGAGAGGAACAAAGCGTGGATGATATTAAAGAAACACATACGAAAAACAAATGGTTTTGTCTGCAGCGGAAGATATCGACGGAGACTGGAGGAAAGTGGCCAACAATCATGGCGTACCAATAGCAACTACATATGGTTGGATTCGAAAAATTAATAAGGAAGTTAACAAACACGAAGGTGCAAGAAATACGAAGGTTGCACCCTTACATGTGCAGAAAATGATTAGTTATCTTGAAGAAGATCCTCTTATTACTTTAGTAACAATCAAAAATAAATTATTGCAAGAAATAGGAGTATCAATAGCTACAAACACAGTGCATAGGCATCTTGACTCTCAACTTTTTCTGTGAAAAAAGCAAGATCGGAGCCATTAGAGATGAATTCCGAAAGTAACAAAAGAAAACGATCAGATTACGTGTCAAAAACGATGGATTTTATTGGGAACGGCAAAACGTTAGTGTACATCGATGAAACAAATTGCAATCTGTTCTCAAGAAGAAGTTGTGGAAGGTCCAAGAAGGGAACTTGTTGCAGTGTAAAATCTCCAACTTCGAAAGGCAAGAACGTCCACATCATAGCAGGGATCTCACAGACAGGGTTAAAGTACTGGGAAAGAAGAAGAGGAAGTTATAAGAAAGAAGACTGCTGCGAATGGGTCAGAAAATTATTACGAACAGTGTCAGAGGCGATGGAAAATGTAGTAGTAGTCTGTGACAACGCTCCAATCCATGTTAATTTAGAAATGGTTGTGCAAGAGCAGGAATTTCAGGGAGCCGCACTTCTAAGACTTGCTCCTTACAGTGCTCCTCTTAATCCTATCAAGGAGTGTTGGAGCGTTGTTAAGTCAGAGGCAAAGAAACTGCTCAACACAACACGTGTAGATATTTTGAGACCTCCTCCTCCAGGCATGACCCAGACTGAACATCGGCTGCAACATTAGGAAGGAATAATAGATCAATCTATGGGGAAAATCACTCCCACTTTGTGTATGAAAACGTGTAACCATGTGCAAAAACACTATCCAGCAGTTTTGTTAATGCAAAATCTGAACATGGGTGACATTCCAACTGCATGAAATTATACCTGCGTAGTTCGTAATAAATATATCGCATTCCTATTCAAAATCTATTAGATTATTTCATTTAAGGATTTATCAAAGAAATTAGATTCATTCTTCTGTAGAGAATGCAATTTAAATATAGATAGAAATATTTTAAACATCTGTATATTTGTACATGAAATAGATTGCATTAAAAAACTTCTGACGTGTTAAGGGAGCATTTAAGGCTTATTATTTTATTAAAGGAAAAATAAAAGGAAAAAAAGAAAAACGATAAAGGAAAACGAAATATTGTAATAAGGACCATTACAAACTTATTATTGTATTAAACTATGTACATGTGTACTCGCCTTGTGTTTTTATATCCATGGAAGCATTTACGCATGTGAATACAAACCACCTAAATTATGATTTTTTTAGTCAATATAATTTAATGAGCAATTAAATATTTTAAAGTTCGTATTTTTAAATCGTTTTATAAAATATTTTATGGGGAATTTAAAATTTGTAACTTAGATGTTCGTTTTTTCAACTTGGATGTCAGATATTTTAACTTGAACGTCAGATATTTTAACTTGAACGTCAGATATTTTAACTTGAACGTCAAATATTTTAACTTGAAAGTCAGCTATTTTAACTTGAAAGTCAGCTATTTTAACTTGAAAGTCCGATATTTTAACTTGAAAGTCAGGTATTTTAACTTGAAAGTCAGGTATTTTAACTTGAAAGTCAGGTATTTTAACTTGAAAGTCAGATATTTTAACTTGAATGTCAGATGTTTTAACTTGAATGTAGATGCAATTTTTCACAAATGTTCCAAAAAATTATCGAATGCGCGTCTCTGCACTTGGAAAAAAATTACAATGGTATGTAGATGGAAAGTTAAACACAATTTAACGTAAAAATTCCTTGAAAGTAAAAGTATTCGTTTTTGCATGGTTTACAAGATTCTACCATAACTGTGCGAGAGCTTACAGCTGCACTATAAACAATATAATTGACTCAAAATATCAAATCTGTGTATCATCAAAAGTCCAATTACTTCCAGAAAAATACTTCTGTTTAAAACTTCATCGTACCCAGAACTGGACATGCACTGCCAAGCTGTTTGGATTTTTCACCAAAAGTATTGCCAACTCCTTTTTGACATTAAGTTATATTGTTCAAGTTTTGAGTAGTTAGCAAGTACGTAGCGTTGGTACGTAATGGACTCGCATTCGCAATGTATTATAGGATTAAGTTTGCATTCAACTACAAAGAAGTTTCCGTACATGATATTGACGAGGCTGCCAAAGCACTTAGCGGAAATAAAGAATGCTGTGCCCTAAGCTTGGGCTCGTGTAAAAATAAAATTACTTTACTTCGGTATACTTGCTCCCATGAGCCTATAAGGGGCATTTTGTAGGTAGAGAACAAGGGCTAACTAAGATATTTCCATGTACGCGAACGTTAAACTCTTAAGCTTTTTTACACTTTGAAGGTTTTCCTGTACTAGAACTGTAAACTTTTCAACTCAGTCATGACAAACATATGTAGGACTTATTTCGGTTGCTAAATATGTAGGATGAACTGAGATTGGTTTCACAATCACCTTGGAAGGGCAGGCAGGCAGGTTCTCGATTGGTCATGGGGAATCACCTTAAATGTTTTTATTTGCATTGAAATTGATATTTTATTCGTGATCCATTGAAATCAGTTTTCTTGGTTTCCTTATCTATCGCGAGATCCTCGCTCTACATAAATTCCAAACTCGTCTCCATAAATTTTCCGTTCAAGAAGGAAATAATGGCTATCTTGTTTTTCCAAAATACTCTGAAAACTAAACAGAATTGTGGGATTGATTTTCTGATTTGAAAAAAGATTCCTTTAGGGGTCTGAGACTTTATTTTCCTGCTTCATTGTTTCCTCTAACGGATTTGAATTTTACGGTTTCTGAAATTTCATCTCTTAAGCGTTCAACAACACAAAACTTAAAACCTCAATTTCACATTTTTCTTAATGGGCTTCTTGGCTTATTTTCGAATTCTTCAACAAAGCATAAGCGAGAAAGCATCAGTGCCTTGATTCAATTAAAGGCTCCAATTATAAAAACTTCATATTCGCTTCATACTTCAGAATTTTTAAAAAATGTTGTTCGTATTTTTTCCGTATTCACTGTATTTCCTCAAATTTATTGATTTAAAATTTTCAACCTGTTCTCTGTTATTTCATTTTTAGTATGAAAAAACCATGAGTATCAACGTTTCTGATCTGTGCAAATACAAATTAACTGTGAACGTTAGGCAAGTCAATTCAACATTAAAACATTACTAGAGTTAAGCTCGTAGTAAGTATTCGAACAATATTTTCAATTATTGAAGCTCGGAAGTGTATCATTCCAAGACTCCCTCAGGGCAGCGTAATCATAATCATTTTTTCATGATTGTCATTTTATACGATTGTTTCAATGGGAATTGAATCTTGTGAAATTTTATCGAGAAACTAAATTATTGAAAGCTCATCTGTTCATAACGTGTAATTCTTTTGAATTTATCTTGCCAAACATATGTTTAGCAGTGGCTGTAATACCTCTGTCGCACCCCTTCCGGCAACATAGCTCGATATGAAAGAATCGTTTCTGCCTCTCCATTGATCGTTCTCGTTAAATTTTTCATTGCCTTCGTTCCAACAGCGTTTTTTGTCACAATTCTATCATCACATGTGTGAAATAATCTAATCAAAGCAAGGAGAACTTTCGTGTTACGTATCTCTCAGATGTTCAAAGATTTTGTTTCACTTTTTCACATCATTCACATATTTGCGTGCACTTACATTATAGCCCACTATTTTATCACAATATAACCTAAAATATGTTTTATAATTTGCCTGAAGAAGGTCCAGGTTATTTACTAATTTTCATGCTCAACTAGTCACACTGCCACTTTTCTCCTTAATGAATGGTTTCATGTTTCTACAAATAATAACCAAATGCTTACATCCCCTGTATAATAATCATTTAAACCTCAGCTCTATAGTATGCGCGCTTCCAAAACTTATGAATGAGTGATGGGTGCCTAACTCAATGCTGAAACTCTTCTCACTCTCAGGTATTTTCATCAGTAAAAACGAAAGTCTACGATAACAAAAAATCTACTCTACAACATGCCATTCGCATGCTCAACACAGTATTAAAATCCCAATGACATTTACATCCCAATGGCATATGTAACTGAACCAGAACACCAACAGTCGAAATCTTTTCACGGCGTCTCTGTAAGTTGCTCGGTCAAAAATCTCCCGGTTGCGAAGCCTATAAAAGGAAACAATTGAAGCGGCTCTAAATTTGAGCGATAACGCCTCATCTCGTTCATGTTTTATCGAGAGGCCATTTGGTGCGTAGAAATATTGTCTCGCTTGTTGGCGGCGGTGAAAATTGCGCCTTCAATTTAACTGCGAGCGGATAGAGACAGGACCTTTTTTTGAGCATCAGTTGATGCCGGCAGTGCGCATCAGACCACAATTTACGAGCGCAGAGATTTCTGGCTCTGATGAAGCGAAAGTTGGCACGTGATTGGCTCTGGGAGGTCTTAGGCCTGGGCTTTAAAATATTACGCCTCGGAAGCGAAAGTGTTTCGGTTAGGCTGCATCATATTATGGCCCGCAGCAAATGGGCTTCGTGTAGGCTTTTAATACTGCCACTCACGGGTAATAAGCTTTCTTGAGTCTTGAAAATATTGCGGCAAATGAAAAGATGTACAGTGCAGGCTCAAACTAAGTGAGCTCCAAAATTGAAGTTATAATATGATTCACGGCCTTCTTGAAGCGGAGTAGTGGTGTAAATTTTTTCTGACAAAAGTGAAAGTTGTTTGCATTACTGCATACCGTTTAAGTTCACGGGAAAGGTAAAAGTCTACTCGAAACAGAGATAATCGTTTCAAAAGGCTAATTTTTGTGCCTGTTTCAGACACTGCGATGCATTGCAATTGTACAAAAGAACGATGAGCTAATTCTTCGATCGTTCATTGAGGTACTCTCACATATTCGCATAAGTGAAGCAAGCGACATGCGTAACGTCGAGCAACCCAATAGTAGAAAACATTTTGTGTCCAACAAGAAAGGTGTTAAAACGCAATTTTTGATCGAGCTAAAATAATTCAAAAGTATTCATGAAAGAAGACAGATGTTTAAGACAAATTATAAATGTGCACAGCATCAAATTCAATGGTTTGATTCCGTCATACACCGTTAAACTGCGTCTGTTCGATTGTTACATGGAACCTCGGCTACGAGCGCCCGTTGATTCCTCTAGCGCTCCCACGAACGCATCCACTTCTTCCTCATGACCAGTATAATATAAAAAATAGTTTTTTATCTTATTTTCGTTTCTGCTGAGACACAGTGGACTAATGGGCAACATGCAGCAGTTAACAAGTCACGTTCAACAATGACATTAAGAGCTGGTTTCGTATACAGACCCTGGCCAAAATATTAGACGCACCTCTCTTTTTTCATATAATCTTTGGTTTCTATGATAAATCTCTTTGGATTATTGGTTTACATGCCTAAATGTAAGATTATATAATATTTGGACCAATTGGGAATAATAAATACACAGAATTGACGGTCAATTACCTGTATTGACTGTCAATTACCTGTACCTGTATGTCTTCATTTTAACACTTTATAATTTATCTCACATAGATTGACTGCAACAATTTACTTCCCCATCGATCAATAGTTTTGAATTAATCCAGAAGCCAGAGAGGGACTTATGTAACTTGATTTTTGTTAAGTAAATTCAAATTTCGGTTCACGGCGATTTAAATGTGTACATGATCCATTAACAACAACTTTTATTCTTGATCAAATGTACCAAAGCGCCGATGCACCCCAGTCCTAATCAAGAAGTGGAAATGAAACACAGAAGCTCTGGAGTTATACGAGTTGTCTACCCAATCGATGTCTGGCGCCCAACGAAGTATGCGCTAGATAGTAATTTCCTTTTACACATTTGACTCTGTTACATTTCACTCCAGTGCACCTTGAAGCAGTACTCTAGCAATGACTGGGCTCAGAAGACGATCCAATGACAGAAGAACGAAGTGCTCAAAAATTAACCATGGAATAATTTTAGAGAATTCTAAATGCTTGTCATGCGGATTTTTATTAATCCCTTGTTGACTAAGAATCATGAAATTTTAAGCGGGTAATTCAACGCACCATCGGGTCAATTTGTTCAGAGTGCTGTTTGATGTCTTTTCTAGGAAAGTTAAATTATTGTACCTTTCAGCGCCTAAACTCAATGTTTCACTCTGAATTTTACCTCTAAAATTTGATCTGTGGGTAGAATTTCAACGCAAAAGCAAACTTGAATCGCAAGTTTCTGTAACAGGAAACAATAGCCTCCGGTCTGTGTCACAAGCTAAAGATACAAATGCAATCTATGCAGCTTCAATTTAGTTCAAGCATTTCCTTTGCTCGTAGATTTATTGCTGAGGACTTTCTGTAACAGGGTTATAATCTCAGCGATCTTGTGCTTCATTTCGTGAGAGCAGCCTGAAATACACGGTGCTTCAGCTCAGATTGGACCGCTTTGAATTAAGGGCTAACTCCAATTGTCTCTTTGGCATCATTTCATCATTCAGGTCGACAATATTGTATCATATTTAACTATTCGAGGGAAGAAACTCAATAGCAAAATAAATAAGGGAAAACCACAGCCTTGCCTACGGAACAACTGCAAAACTGTAACCAAAATATTAACCGTTTTCTTTTTGGCATCCTTGAAATTCATATTACGTATACCAAGTCGCTGATGAAATGATAGAAACACGAGATGGTATAAATAATTTTAGAAATAAGCTGGTTCTGGTTTTGTGATTTTAAATCAAGAGGGTCAGCGGGAATGCAATAAAGAACTTCAGCTAAATGTGAAGCGTGCACTTGAATTGAGGTGAACACGAAAAGACGGCTGCTGGAAGACATAACGAGACAAAGATTGAGTTTCAATACCTCCTGATGAAAACAAAGATCACTTCAATTTGCCAGGAAGCGAAAGAAATGAAATAAATATATTTATTTATATATGATATTCGTTGATCAGTGATGTGACCACAATTTCGTAGTTAATATTCATCACGGCAAGGGAACTCTCCGAAAAAATATTATCTCATGTCCAATGTCATTTATAAGATGGAATGGTTTTCCAGGCCGCCAAGTCTTGCCTACATATCCTCGGCTAAGCAAGAGGTTTTAGGACAGATCAATAGATCTCAAAAGCAAAGTCGTCCATGCGAGCACTCGTGTAAGTGACACGTTGGTATTTGAGAGTCAATGGTGACTTTGCTCGCTCATGGATGTCAATAAAGAGATGCAGCTGGTGCCAGAGCCAGCTGCGCTCCAGCTTCGCAGGCTTTGCCCTCGAAGCGCTGTTGGAGTTCACTCAGAAAAAAAGTTGAGGTATTTTTGACGCTCGTAACTTTGGCACGATACTTGTCATTTTTGAAACACGTAACTGTGGCACAATACTTGTCATTTTTGAAGCACGTAACTGTGGCACAATACTTGCCATTTTTGAAACACGTAACGGTGGCACAACGCTTGCCATTTTAGAAACACATCACTGTGGCACAATACTTACCATTTTTGAAACACATAACAGTGTCACAATAAGTGCCATTTTTGAAACACGTAACTGTGGCACAATCCTTGCCATTTTTGAAACACGTAACTGTGGCACAATGCTTGCCATTTTTGAAATACGTAACTGTGGCACAATACTTGCTATTTTTTAAACACGTAACTGTGGCACAATGCTTTCCATTTTAAAAATAACTGTGGCACAATTCTTGCCATTTTTGAAACACGTAACAGTGGCACAATGCTTGCCATTTTTGAAACACATAACAGTGGCACAATGCTTGTCACAAAGCCGACACATAATTGCGTGTCATGGAGGTGCTATGACACACTTTTCTGTGTCATATGACTCACTTGTAGTCGCCATGACTCATTTGGGTTGAATTTACGGCACTTCAAACCCAAATTGATTTCTCACATACTATCTATCGTTTTACTCACTTGTAATCCGGAAATAACTACGAATTTGCCCTAACCTAATAAAAAATTTAAGGTTTCTGGGGAAAATATTTTTAGCTAAACAAACTTTATCTGAGTTTTAAATTTTCATTAACAAAAATTCAGCTCTTGAAAGTTGATATACGTAGCAACTTTCCGTATAGCTTTAAAACCTTTGATATCGATAGAATGAAACTCTTCAAAATTTCGTTCTCAATTCAGTTTACATCATTTGAATCATTCAAATGAATAGAAAATACTTTTCAATAGTAAGTTAACCTATGGAGCGGTATAGGACGCTTATGTACTTGTTGAATGAAAAAACTGCAGGTTTCCTGAATTGTGTTTCAAATTTATGCCAGAACTTTGCACTCGTTAAAAAATAGACGCAAGTGAGATCACCTCATACATGGGCTGAAATAAAAACAATAGCTTTACTAAGCATCTACAATGTTTGTCATAATCAAAGCAACAAACGTTTAATCAGTTTTCTGAATAAAAAACACTGAAATGGATAAATTTTTTGAATGGACAAGAAGCTCTAAGATTCTTCGACATTAATCAATAGCCTTACTCAATAGGTCATCCTCATTTTAAATGACGTACTTGGAAAACTTCACACAAAGAATGAAGCTGGTCTTGCGGATACATAGACAATTCTCGATGCAGATTAGACTTCAAACAGTCGAGCAAATCATGAGGAGTTCCGCAGACCTTACTCACCAAAATGGACCGCACAGAAATGTCTCGTGGTTTCCAAGCCAGGCTCCAGATGGCCGTTCTTCTTCGCTGATGAAGGCTTTAATGTGCACCTGAATCCAGCGCTGATTCGGTTTGGAGCCGCGAGATGGAGCAAAGTTTGGTGAAAGAGTCACAAGGTGTACCGGTGAAGCGTTCACTGGCCTAGGAAAGCAGTTCGGCTTCCAATATGTCTTATATGTAACGCTGGGTGTTAACTTAAGCTCCTGAAGAAACAAAACAGAAAGGAGACCTTCCAACGGCAGTGATTGCAGCCCAAACTATCGATAACAGGGGATTCTGGAGTCATTTCATTTTCCTCCATTTGACTGGTCCAACCTTGCCCCAAACTCTACCACTTTAGTGATTCATGAACAGGAGAATAAGAAGGCTTAAATCAACTTTAAGAGTTTGTTTGACCTCTCAAACTACAGTTAAAACGGAACTAAAGAAAATGATAATTTATTCATAAGGTGGGCCCCCACAACCTGCTCGCACATAGCAACAGTAGGACGGAAAGTAGCTCATAAAACTACTAAAAGCTGTAGAAGAAAGTAGTATGAACTGAAAAATTACTGAATTGAACTAAGAAAGAAGGTATATGTCAAAACAAAAAACTTCCTCCATTTAATGAAACAATGGACTTCATAAACTTCAGCTCGGGACTTCACATATCTCCTGCTAAGGACCTCACCAAATGAGAAATATATCAGTTCAAGTGAGTTGTAACTGGTTGGAACACGTGAAGCTGAGAAAGGAATGAGCGCAAACCTCTTGACTGCTTCTTATGTGGTGGCTTTCATTGTTTTTGATGAATTACCTGCAACTGTTAAATTTGCTGGGTTTTGGACCCTATAAGTACACCGCTCAGCGTCAGTAAAACACTAGAATATGTGTATCACAATAGTCACCAATGAACTTAGTAAAAAATAATCAGCTTTTGCTTCTCCAGTTTTAAAATTACATTATTGTCATTTACCATTTTTGCATATGATGAATCGGTTGCATCATTCTTCCGGTATTCATGAAAGTGCAACTGAACAACTGATTCGTCAAATGGAGAAGCTGACAGGTATTTTAGCATAAAATAATTTAAATATTCTTAGTACTGGAATGCATAATGTTTTCTATTTGAATTCAAATTATATTCTGTGAAGCAAGGGACAATCATGGGATGGAAAAATAGTGGTAATTTCCGAATGTAAATAAAATGTCCCATAAAACCAGGACGGATTGTTTTTTTAAGCCGCAATTTTTTCAACCACGATTGTAACCATGCTTATCGGGTTAGACTCGAGATGTCTGGATAGAATTTCTACGGTGAATTATACCTGATCCGTTGTGAAATTACGTGAAAGATAACTGCTGACAGCGCAGTACAATGATTGTGAGTGACATGTCCACAAATAATGATTACATATACATAGGTGTAGTGTACAGAGAAGGTCGGGACGGGCCTTTAGTCAAAACTTCAAAAACTGATGTTTTTTGTTGATTAATCCCTGGTTCATTACTATAATATAGGTTTATTTTTCCTTTAAAACAAATTATTTGGTGGACGGAACTCCTGCAGAGGTCACTCTCCTGAATGCTTCTGATGAAAAATTATAATAAAAGTAAGAAGAGCTTCTTCGAAAGCCTTCAGACCAAGCTTCCTCCCTGCAAAAAACGCGTGTAGGATTTGGCTGCAACATTTTGGGTAGCAGCAATCGAAGCAGCAGTAACTAGCCACCCAGTCTGTCATGTCTGTTAGAGGTTCCTCAGTGACGCAGACCTCCTCTCCTTCTCACACGTCACACAGGAGTAGAATGCAAATAGGACTGTCATGCTATCCACGCAGAAAAAGATGATTTAGACTGTGTATAATACATTTATTTATGTTAAAACGCAATTATTTGGTTGGTTTGTTTGTTGGTGTTTTATTGCTTGGTGTGTGGAGTGCTTGTGAGTTTGCTCGTTACCATCCCCTCTCTGTTCTCAGTAATAATAAAATTATAATGCATGTGACATCCTTAGTAGACATCCTGATGTTCCTCAGTCTCTGCAAAACAGGAAGCATGCATTCACATGAAATAATTAAAAATTGTTGTTTCTTATTTTCACCCATAGTAACGAAACTAAATCGCCCAAAAATATTATTTCCAGTTAATTGTGCATGAAAGTGTAGGTAGTAACAAAATTTCTTCTTCATTAAAAATCAATACTATTGCAGTTCAGTGACAATGGTCTTCTTCCCGCTCTCCATGAAATTTGTGCGGCAGTTTTTTTTAAATCCGCCGCCCATGCACCTGAGTGTCTTGTATATGTGCAATACTTTGCATCAGCGTGCAGACTAAGAAACGTCATTAGTAATGCATTTCAAGTAATTGTGAAATATCTAAGCCTTAATCATCAACTGCATTCGAAGTATGCCTTTGAAAACGCCACCTGTTCCTCAGTGAATCCAAGAATCCCAAAATTCCAGTAGAAACAAAGACGGTGCGCTCTGTCAGTCAGAGGTGAAGTTCATGTTTAGCCTCTTTGGTTACCTGGGCTTAACCACAACCATGTACTGCGTGGCTGTGGTTCTCAGTCTCACTGACTTGCGTAAATTTGATGCTCATCTAAACAAATAGAACAGTTATCCGAATAACTTTTATTAAAACTGTAGACAAAATACAACACAAATAATTCAACTCTTAGCTTACAAGAAAATCATTACATGACTTAAATTTAAGTGTATAGATAGAAATTAATCCCCAATACATTTTCCCCTTGATAATGGAACTATTGTTTCCAAACATATTCATTCTAATTTTTAATAGCACATGAAATTGGTGATAGAATTATACTGGCTTTGATTAGTGGTTGCTGGAAGTTGCAGTAAACGATCAAGCTATCTTTGTAGTCAGGAGTACTTCACCTTCACACTATTTTATAGTTGGGAAAGATAAATTTTATACCTAAATGACTTCTTGAAGATTACTTCTGCTTTATTATTAACCACACATCAAATCACGACGAATAAAAGCTGTTCAAAACGGTCTTATATAATTTATTTGGGAACAAAATTAGAGCCAAAAAATCCAATAACTGCCTTTCCACGCGTTGTCTCAGAAGTAATCATTTTTGCGAGCATGAGGGAAGAAAACTGTAAAGGATTGTCTGATACTGCGATATCAGCTCATAATTCTTCATTTTCAATTGCATGTTAGCTGTAAACACGGCTTCGAGCCCTACGATGCCGTCCATTCACAATCTCAGACTTGGACATATGACAGATCAACCCACATATGAGGCTCTAGCTGAACTTCAAAAATCACATTCGTCTTATTTCAAATTAAATCGCTCTTTATTTCATGTCTGAGTACTTGCAATCTCTCCTACACTGGACGCTTATTTTTCTTCTTTAGGAATTAAAATCCCATAAAGGGCTGAAATACATAACTGTCTTGCCCGTACTCTTCTCCTTCGAACTATTAATTTAATGTTACTGTGAATAGTCCCATTCCTTTGAAGGTTACAAATTTTTGTATTAGGTCTAATTCAAAGGTATGGTTTGCCTCGAGTCTTTATCTGACTTAACAAGTCGTGGAGCCTTCCAATGGCCAACAATAGCCGCTCTGGGACTCTAATAAATATAATCAGGGCTTGAGTGTGCGAGGTGAAGTCATTGCCGTTGCCGCTTAGGGGGTTGTGCAGCGTAAATGGCCCTTGTAGACCCATGCACGGACACCAATACTCGTCGGGCAGCAGAGTTCTGAAGGGAGCATCTAAAGTCTTCAATAGTTTTTGATTGATCGTACTTATACTGGGAGGAGACGCGCATTTAATAGCTCTACAGATTACCAGTTACTCCGACACATCCCAGATGTTTCCCAGAACACAACCCATCCAGGGATGCCGTTATTCCATTTTCTCATAAATGGGTGAGCGTGTATACTCTTCAAATAATTGTCTCCTGTTCCTTACCTCTACCTTTGGTCTCCACGTAATTTTCCGATATTCCAGACAGCTCAGTCAAGCTGCGGTATAGGCCCTCATCAAAGGAAAATTATGGCCAGACAATTTTACTGTTTGATTTGCCTTTTATAGCATCTAAGTTTTCAATTTATTGCCCTTCACCCCAGAGTGGGCTTTAATTCACTGTAACTGTATTTTCCCTGGAAGTTGCCGATTGTATGTCAGTTTTTGAATCAAAAACACTATACTATCTATTTTGGATATGAGATATTTCTCACCGGATGAATGGGTAAGAGAAAATCTGAGAGAGTGACCACTTTCTGATTGCGCACCATCGGATGGAGGGCTGCCATGCAAAGGCTCTGGTAAATGGCAAAGAGCTAAGTTCCGAGTACTGAGTGCACTGAGCTTAATCTCCAAGTAACCACTCTTTGTAAGAGTGGTATAAATATGCCAGTCGCAGTAAGCCCACTTGGTAGCTATGATCCAACCTTGCGAATAGAAATAAAGCCCTTTTTTGATGCAGTGATTCCTGGATCACAGCTCTATTATTGCACCTTATCCTAGATAAATTTTTTCTAGGGTCTCCTAGCCAACCTCTTTTGCAAATTCCTTTTAAGAAGGGTCCATCTAAAGGGCTTCTGTGATCGTTCTGCGAGGTCACGGGACTTCAATGAGGCTCAAAACCCTACGGCCCTGCCACCAGAAGTTGCATACTGTGCACCTTTGTGCTGGGATGCTGTGTGGCTTCCTAGACCCCTTTACTTCAAACGTGTACATCACTGGGGACACCAGTAATTGAAAGCGCATTGCAACAGAAATAAAGCAAGCTTTCACTTCCATGAAAGACATTGTTTGGTCTAGTTTTTCTAGCCCCAAGGACGCAACTCAATGCTGCGCCTGGCAATGATTTCAAATTTCTCAAAACTGGTCCTTAGCAGATCTCCAAACATTGGGCAGCTGTATTCTATTTTTTTCTGATAAAAACTATACATACTGTTCGAAGTAACGTACGAGAAGCCTCCAACATACAGCATAGAATCCGCAAAAAATTTGTATTTTCTAGCTAAGCTCTGCTGCCAAGGGACCAACATGTGCAGCAAAAGTGAGACGAGGAGCATCAAATGTAATGCTCAAACCCGTTGATACTGAGTGCGTCTTTCATTGAGATTACTTCTCCAATGTTTCGTTTCTTATTAAAAAATCTGTTTGGAAATTTTAGTCGGGTCTACATTCCACTTTTCAATTCATGCCCTCACGAGTTTTGAGAACAATTGCAATACTACTCACACTATCCCCAGGTTAGGCTCTCTTGTTCAGATAGCAATGTCTTCTACATAGATGATATTAAGTGGGTGTCTATTATCACTAATCAGGCGAAGTCTTCATTGCCGGGGTTTTGAGTCAAAAAGTTTGCGAGGTCATTGTGAAAAAGCTGTTATTCTGCTTGATATATCTTATTTAAATCAATATCTTATAATTCATGAAGAACAAAACAAAATGCTCATTCACTTAAGGAAGTTTACCTTTGAAGGTATAAGACTCCCACAAAAAATAGGGTTTATATTGATACTGCTGCACCTAACTTTAGCATTGCCATGAAAACGCAGAAAAGGAAGGAAAAATCAGCAACGCGACTCAGCAGCCCACGTTCTCTCGCTGAAAGCCGCTTTACCGTCTCGGGTGATCTATAAGTGCGTCATGGTGACGCACTGTAGAGCGTCAAGAATTTTCTGTGAATGCAGATGCATTAGTATTGATGATTCTCAAGCAGTGGGTACCTTAGTAATGATGAGTTTGTTGCCGTAGGTTCATCGGCAATGATGACCTTGATACAGTGTGTACATTAGTAACGATGAACTTGTTGCTGTGGGTACGCAAATAATGATGAACTTAGTACTGTGGGCACTTTGGTGATAATGAACTTGGCATAATGGGTTCTCCACAATGGATGAAACTGACGCATTGTGTAGATTCGCAATAATGAACTTGGGAGTGTGAGTACATGAAAAATGACGAATTATGGGCATTGGGTGCATCAGTAATCATAAACATCGTGCAACAGGTTTTCCACTGGTGAAATAATATTATTAGTCTAGCGAGTACACCACCAATCGTCATGAAGAACTTACTCAGAAAGCTAAAAAACAATAATCAGAAAGTTAAGTGCTATGGCTATGTATTACGAGAAACTGTCACTGATACTCTTTCTATTAGGCTATCCACTCTCGTGAATAATTCGCCTTAAGATAATCGCCTCTCACTTAGACACACGAGGAGGAAGATGATTGCTATGTTGTTGTAACATTTAGTATTGTTGGATGCTCTGGCTGTTTCCCGGATTTTTGTTTGTTTTTGTAGTACAATAATAGAGGAGAAAATAAAACTTTAATTAGCGCTTGGTTGTATTAGAATGTATGAAGCAAAGCTGATATGTGTATGAGTTCGCTCAATGGAAAATAATTCGATCCTACGATAAGCGTAAGATTTGAAGTTAACTTGATTATTAAAGTAAAAATAAATATTAAAGATATTTTATGGGTAGGTGTATGTTAGGCCAGATTGTCATGACATATGGTGTATGACAAATTTATGAAATTTCTTTGCAAAAATTAAAATAACATCTTTTGGAAAAAGTGTTATAATTTAATTTCTCATTTGGAAAATACTTAATCAGTTTTACGATACAAGGTGATTTTTAAGAATGAGCCGTAAGAGAATCTTTAATACCTCTCACAATGTTGGGTGAATTTTTTTTAAAATAACGCATTATCTAATCAAGAGAAAAGTAGTTTTATTTTGATTTCTTCCTGAATACAATATTCTTCGTGTGTCGGCCGCTTAAGCTCAGGCAAGAATGGCACCATTACGCAAGCTTTTCATTAGGTGAGATCTTGCCTAATTCGCTGGATTTTTACCTCAATGAATGTCTTGAGTTGGTGTATAGTTGTAGGCCTTACGCGATTAATTCTTCCATCTTGGTGGCCCTAAAGGGAAATCCAAACATGATAGGTCATGGGACAGAGCTGGCCATCCAACATCGCCAAATCTAGCGATCGATTTTCCCAGAAAGTGCTGTCGCATACACTTTTGAAATTCATGGAATTTTTTAGAATATTGTGTACAAAAAGTAATAGAAGTAAAAGTTGGGTGTCTCACGATTTCATAAATGTTTTTGTTTAAGTTTATATCATATTTTACGAGTTATTAAAGATTTTTTCCAAACCTATTTTAAAAAATCTTCCTGCATTATTCTGCAATTATAAACTATGGCTCCTCGTTGTTCTTAAAGTTAATTATTGCTACATTTCATCACCTTAATATATAATGCATTATTGGTCTGATTATTTCGTTGGCTGCGTAATTACTAAATGTGCTAAAAATAATTTGAAACATGATAGCAAACTTATTCATGCATCTTTTTACAAAAATTATGACACTATAAAATACAATTTTTCTATCTTACAAAGTTTCAGAAAGTTTGCTAAATTTAAGTGCTCTGAGATCATTTATGCAATCAGTTCGATAATTAGGTCCTCAGTCTGGTTTTCTACAAGGTTTTGAAAACATTTTACATGACACTTTAGCTAAAATTGTCAATTTTGTGCTTAATTTTGCCAAGATCAAATGCAGAGATAAACAAAATGGGTTATGTTTAGGGTTAAACTGAAAACAGGACTTTCGCTTCTATGAAAATCTGTTATGCCAACATCTGAAAGCAACAAATACAAGCTACAATAAATGACCGACATTCTGGAGTCCCATCTGCCATGTGATATTTTCCAAAACTTTTATTTCTTTATGAAAACAGTCACCTTATTGTCTGCTATAGACCACTCGAATAAATGTTACCGCAAGATGAGAGATTTGGGGCTAATTTCACACCCAAGTGATATCCAACTCTAAAGAAATTCCTTTTCAATGTCTTTGGTGTTGTTTGCTCATCGTTTCATTAGGAATTCGTCACTATGTGAGAAATTCCACGCATTTTCAACTTTTATACACTAATGCATTCATTCTTGTGATGATGGGCATCTTTAAGTAGTGTTTTTGTCCAGGTTCTATCGAATACTATCGACTTTTGCTTCCTTTCATTCAAACTAAGGAAGGTTGAACGTATCTGGTAGAAGCATTCTCCATCGTATTCAAGGAGTTTCGTAAACATTGTTTCACCAAACCAGGTTTCATGAATAATTGATGAAAGGCCGTCATTTTTTTCTCAGCAAGATTATTGATGTTCTTCTCACTTGATAACAAATGCGTTATTGTGGATCATTTCTTTTACGGTCAATGGAATGCTGTTTTGCCGCTCTACTGTCTCATTAACACAGGAAAGTAGAAAATTGCAATATCTCTAGGACCATCTTGAAGCTGACACATTTTCTAATATACTCGGTGTACGTCCTGGTGGAATAGAACCAAGCTTGGCTCGCATGAGAAGTAAAACATATATCAAGAGCTTTTTGAAACCGTCAATAAGGAATATTACTCACATGGATCAAATCCAGGTAGTCCCACAGCTTGTAATAATTAAACACTTCTGCAATACACAAGTTAAACATCAAATTTGAAATGTCACAGCCCTACTTCAAAGTTGTTATGAAAGGAAATGCTGACGCCGGATTGCAGCATTTTATTTTGTTTCAACCTTGAACCCTACAATTCAGGAGATATCCCCGGCAATTAAAAACTGTTGAAGAGTTGATTTTATTCTGTTATACTAAACTGAGAAGGCTTACCCCAATCTTCTTCGTATGGTCGGAAGACATCAATCGCTTCATTTTCATCCCATACTGAAAGTTGTTCTACGGCTTACGTCACATCAATTCCAGGCAGCACAGTGAATTTTGGAGCATGTATTACGATACAATGTACGACTAATCGATGAACAGAAAAGAAATCAGAGTATTTCAGAGATCACAATATTTCTTATTGAAAGCGTTTACTTTGTCACGACAGCAATAATAGTTCGTCGGTTAAAAATGTTCTTTCCAATGGCTTCTTCTCTCCCATCCATTGGTACAAGAAATATGTGCTCATCATTCTTTTCGAATAAGATAGAATCCTTGTTTTTCCATTGTTGACTAAATGTACCTTAAAGTTGTCTATGATATGCAAATTCTTGAGAAAAGTATTTAAGCAGCACCGTTAAAATATGTATAACGTTCCTAACGTTCCTAGATGTTCCAACACGTATTTGGTTTACGGCGACATTTTTGCACTGACCTAAAAATAAAAAGTAGCAAATGCATGAAAACCTGAAAAAATGTTAGCCAACCTGAAAAAATGAGAATGATTGAATTGACGTTAGCAGAAATATTGAGTGAAAATGAGGTGTGTTAACAGCAGAATGAAGTACTGTGATCGAAAAAAAACTCAAACCAAAGTTGGACTAAGCACACAAAATTGTTTTTTGCCCGGTAAATCTTCAAGGACCTGAAACTAACTATTCCTCAGACAATAGTCGCTTACTGCATTATTTTGCTAACCTTCACATAGCAAGACTTGGCTGTAAATGACCTATGGTAATGTTGAGAACATTAGAGCTAATATCTAGTATTCTCAGTACCCGGAACTGAGCACACTGAGTTTAGAATATTCAGAGAATACTCGGTCGAGTATACACATACCTACTGCTCCATAGCCAGACCTCACTATTAATTATACAAAATAAATTAGAATTGTGTATATGAGTGTTGAGGATTACTATACCAGTCGTAATCATTGACGTAATCATTGCCATACATTGACGTACATGATAAATAAATGTTTTCTCTAACACGCAATGTATGCAGAGTTCGAGGAGTTAAGGATCTATAATTATGTCATTCAGAGCCCAAAGAACAATATACTACGTATAAGTTCATCATAAGGAGAAAGAAATACTGCCAATTTAATTTTTTCAAGCATGTTGAGCATCTTAAACTTGTAATTTTGTGGTACTCATTCAGGGAATTTTATTTGAAACATATAAATCCTTACCAACTTTTTGGTAAAATTACAGTGAAATTATAGAATTAATATTGGTAGCATCAAGTAAATGTTATCATCGTCAGAATTTCACCAAGAAATTTCCTCAACTAATCTCGTACAATAACTGAAATAATATTCTTCCACATTGGAAAAATGTTTCCAACTTAAATTTTATTCCTACGGCCGACAAAATACCTCAGCATCTACTGTTGAGTCTCAAAGAAATTGCCAAAAAATGAGAGGTGTTGTGCGGATGTATTTTTTTCCATGCACATCGACAAGGGTCTAATTCTCCCGTTTTGTTCGTAAGATATCACACCACTCATGAGTGGACGCATCGAAGTATAATTTTCAGTTCCTTTTTATAGAAACGTGGATCTGTAAACTGGCGAAGATCAGAAACATCAATAGAACCTCGAACGTAAAAGGCCTTGACTTGAATACTTTAGCTTCGTTATCAAAATTGTAGGATGAAAAGGAAGCTGCTCTTTCAAGCGCGACTAATGAGCATTTCGGAATTTACTGAGAGCTTTCCGTGTTTCCCTGTGGAGGCAGCTAATGATCAGTGCGGAATATTTCTACATCATATTCACTAGATATTTCGGACGCAAGAGCTGAAGAGTAAATGTTTGGACTTAATCCTCACATTTTAGACTAACTCGGCCATAAAATTTTTAAGCAGAGATATTGTTTTAAAAATGTATTCGAGGTTTATTCATAGTTTAAAATAGCAATACATTTTGGTGCGCTCATTTGTACATAAATAACTGGAATTCGAATCTGAAAAATTATTCAAAAATAAGCAATTGTTGCTCACAAAAAATATAAGGAAATGTGAATAAATTAGTCAATACAAATAGAAGAAAACCTTCGATCCTGAATAAAATGCCCCGAACGTAATAAAACTTAGTTATGGAAAACTTTTCACTAGTGTGACTTCGAATAGTGAAAACTGATTTGGTTCACATTATTATCTTCGTAATTGGATTCCCGCATAGTTCTGGCAACGTTATTCTTCTTCGTGCCCTGCCTGAAATAGGTTATGAGCTTTAATAAGTTATGACTATTACTTGGAATTGAATGCGGTGAAATAATGAGCTAAATATATTATCAACGTATATCCTTTTAATCTGCTGATGTTTATTTTTATGACTGACTATACAATTGCTTTGACTCTCCTTTTTCATTTCCTTTGAACAAAAGGGTGACGAGGTCGGCCTTAAATCTAAAGTATCAAACTATTCTTTACAAAGAAAAGCTGGTAGCGAACACAACAAAGTGAAATGTATATAAAAAGACCCTAACACGGAACATATCTTTAAAAAAACAGGCTAAGAATTTGCATGCGCTCGACATTTGTGTAACATATGCTATAACATGGTGGAAAAGAATGGAAATTATTACAGAACAATTGATTACATTATGTAACAAAATATTTGTCCTTGGGTTGAAACTGTTATTTCTTATTTGCTTATGTCTAGAAAACATGAAAAAATACTTGTATTTATTCCTAATTTTGCTTGTGGCCAGGATAATGCTCCAGAAACTGAGAGAGCTTTTTGTCCCACGTTAGATGAACGGTAACTGACTAAGACATCATTCCTACGATTTGGTTTATTGTTTGGGATATTTGATGGAAAAATTTTTACCACCTCTGCATTACTTTGGGGGAGGTACAGAGAAGAGAACACTCGTCGAGCTTTTTGGATCATGAATCTGTTCGGTATTGGGACCAGTCGAGTTTTCTTAAATGAGGGGTGACATGATCGTATTTATTGAAATTTCCTTTGCATACCATTTTGGCGGCGAAGTTTACACATTTTTGCAACTCTTCCTGACGATATTGAGGTAAATCTCCCCACACTAGACTGCAGTATTCCAGACTCGATAAAACTAAAGACTGAATCACTAATAATCTAGATGTTTCGTCAAGTGTGTTCTCAATACGGTGAAAGAACATTAAGGTTACGTTAATTTTGTTGCACATTGTTTCGACGTGTGAATTGAAAGTCATATTTTTGTCAAACCAAACACCAAGATTTTTTACCTTATCTGTGGTTCAATTGTATCGTCTCCAAATGTTAGCGTGAATGGTGGTAAATTTTTAGTCGCATTCTGTGATCCAAAAATAATGCATTGCGCTTTCCTTGCATTAAGTTTGAGGCCATTATGGTCATACCACAATTTCAGATTTCTCAGAAAGTGTTCAGCGTTGGCATGTGTTTCTTTTAAATCCGCTGCTGAGCTTTGCATGGCAATTTGTACGTCATCAGCATACATTGAGATTTTTGTGTTTTGCCGGCATGGTGGGGAAATTATTGATGAAAATTGAGAATAGGAGCGGGCCGATGATTGAACCTTGAGGAACGCCAAAATTATTTGGTATGAATGATGACATTTTGTTATTCAAGCACACTGCATGAGAGCGGTTTAGTAGGGAGCTTTCAAACCACTGAGTGTCTATTTTGAGGTTTAAAATTTTCTGTAGAAGTTTTTTACGCTCAACACTGTCGAAAGCTTTGGAGAGGTCAAGCAATAGTAAGAGAGTTAATTTTTTTTTGTCAATATCATTGTAATTTTTTTTTTGTTATGTTTACCAGGCGAGTAACCAACCAACCAACCAAAAGCAAGAGAACCGTGCTCTGCATCCTAATATGACTCCGATGATCTCAAGCCTAAAAAAAGATGCGAAAGCTCTCGCTACACCTACATTTTGCACAGATCAAAAAATTATTAGATCAAAGTAGGAAAATTGAATATCAAACTTCATCCCTACGTGAAATGTTATAGAGGGTGGAGAATCACGAACCCGATTCCCGGTTCTAAACCAAACTTCCGCCTGTGTAACATGTATGTAATACAAGGGTTGTAGAGCCGACGTACGACGACTCACATTTTACTCGCTAAACTATAGGTATGACCAGAAGAGAGACAGGAGGAGGATTGTCCTTACAGTGATAAAGGGAACTTGATGTGAATGGGTTGACTACACTATATTTAAGATATACGGCGAAGAACAACTATACTTCACGTTACATTTTCTTTGAGTGATCATTAAAATATGGTAATAATTTTTATTTTAGTTTATCGCCTGTAAAGGTCTGAGAAATGAAATTATACTTTTCATTCGGAAAATTTGTCATTTGGGCATCGATCACAGAAAGAGGGATGCATTTTGTTTTGAAAAATTGAATTGAGAAATCAAATTGAAAGTGCAACGATTTAAAAGAAGAGCAAATGTTGAAAGTCAAACTCAAAAGCGTATCAATAACATTATCTTAAAATTGTGATGAATGAAAGCCATAAAAAAACCAGAGAACATGATTCACGGTGAACAGAAGTTCTTAATTGCCCATCTTTCCTAGCTACAAGTGTGTCCAGTGCAATTTTAAATGAGAAGAAACTGCCTGAAGAATTATTTTTGAAGCGTAACTTCAGAGATAGGATAGTGGTTTTAAGTATTAGCAGCACCCAAGTTCCTCATTCTTCACTTTTTTCGTTCAAATGCTTCAATCTTTGTTAGAAGGAAAAGTTTCAAAGAATTTGCGAGACTTTGTAGGTTCCTCTATATTATTCTTGTCAAATATTAGATGTCCCTGATGAATTCAGCGAAGTTCGTCGGGTTTAGAGCTGCTCGAAAACTGTTTTCGCTGCCTAGCAGTATTGTTTGAAGTTTTAACACTGCAACATTTTTTGGCACGGTGGGGTGCAACCGCTCAAGCTGTTCTTAAAGTGCAATTAACGTCAGATGGAAACATTACCTCACTGAGATTATACCTCAACAATACACCTATGCCACCAAAGATGGCGTTTTTGAGCTCGTGAAGGAATTTCTTGTTACAATTTAACTTAATTTACCTATCCTATGCTAATTTAACTCGACGAACAATGTTGTTTTTCTCTAATCATAAGCTCCCCAAACGAAAAATTAATCAATCATTATTATTCAAGCCCCGGTTATTTACTGCGGTCATGATTCGTTATTCGAAGCTGTGACCAGAGAGATTATGTACAAAAATTGAGCCAGCATCAATCTTCATTCGGATTTGACAAATTTATTTCGTTGTTGCTCTACCACGACGGTGCCAAAGCAAGACGTCTCTGTTTGAGTAAAAATAAACTACATACTGCGCTGTTCCAGGCTAAAAAACACCTTATGAACGAAATAGCCGAATTCTCTCGTGTTTCGTGCACTGTTATGAGGGTTTACCAACAGTGTCAACAATCCGATCCACACGGCAGTTCAAGGAAAACTTGCAGTTGGAAGGAAATTCTTACTGGCGGGTATCGCCTTCGTGAGTCCCGAATTTTTGACAGAAATTCCTTTGCATCAAGAATAGAAGAACTGTGAAACGACAAAAATGACCCTTTTTCTACTGTTTCTGGAGAAACACTTCGTAGGGAACTCTTTGTAATGGGTTTCTGGAGCACAGTGGCTCGTAACCGACCGACATCAACTAGTGCCCGCAAGACCAGTCATTCAAACTTGGCCAAAGCACATGTACGTTGGACTGATGAGGAGTGGATAAGTGTCACGTGGTCAAATGAATAAACATTTTGTCTCTATAGCAATGATCTCCACCGTGTTCATCGAAGACCTCATGGAGCTTTCAATGGAGCCCGTGTTCGTTCAAGAGGCGGTACTAGAAGAAGGGTCGGTTATGTTTTGGGGCTGCGTAAACTACTCAGAAGTGGGTCTTTTTGTTGAGGAATCCGCCAAAATGAACCAGCATGGCTGCATTGAGCTGTGACCTTACCAAGTTATAATATTTGCGCAATATTTGAATGAAGAAATGTATGTTGCTTTTCCCATCTCTCTGGATGACAACTGCCAGGTGGATCGGGCTACAACCGTCATTAATTGGCATGACAGTCGTTCAGGAAATGTCAGGCCTTTAGATTGGTCAGCTAAGTCCCCAGAAATGAGCTGAATAGAAAATTTGTGTGTGATGAATAAATTATATTAGGCATATACAGCAAACAACCGGCTCTGCAGCGATGCCGGGCGGATCGTGAGGGGATGAGGGGTGCACCACATCAAGAGATGGGAGGCGTACGTAAGGGGTAGCCGCTGTGTAAGAAGCTAGCTCGGAAAATTGCACATAGTATTACACAAGGGCAACTTGATTGTGTAGCATAGGAAAACAACGCATTAAAAGTAATTACCATCGAGAAAGGGATCTGTGGAAAATATGAACCTAAGCAGAATATGTTAGAGGGAGATGCGCGTGGCAATACCAAGTTTGTGACGAAGGGGACACGTCAGAGGTGACGCGTTAGAAGCACCAATTGCGAGATGCCACGTCACTAACGATTTTCGCGGGCATAGCGCACCGCCGCACGGGTAGCGTCTTTTGTGGGGGTGAGATATATAAGCTGAGGCTTGAAAGCAGCCGGTCTACTTCTGCGTAATCTGGACTCAGTGCAAGATGTAGCGTTACGAGTTCTTCAATGGGGGAGGTGAGAATCAGTCTGTGGAATTGTTCAAATACCATGCTCAACTAGGGGTGTTTCGATTTGATTTGAAATAGGATAAATGGGAATACAGAATGTCCGTGTTTATTTTAGCAAAGTGCAATCTTAGTAAAGTGCAGTCTTCATATTTTTAATGGAAGTGTGTCTAGGTGGGGGGCGCAGTGATTTTCATTGTTAATGTTGAAATTAGTTCTTTGGGTTTTCATTTGAATTATCCTCGAATTGTGCTCGTGTTTAGAGTTTCACTTTAATGTGGGGAATGAAAGAATTATTACATCACTTCGCAGAGGGAAATCAGAATATTCGTATCTTATTGAACTATGGAAGTGCAGGCTAAATGTTTTTCATTCTATTGCCACATTGTCAATTGAAGCTTCATGTAAATTCTTAAAGGGGGATATAACATTCATGTCTCGGGGAATAGATGACTCAACCCCGCCTATTATGTGCACAGGCGGGTTGGGATAGATGGCCTACGCGGATGCTGAGATAGCGGAGACGTGGGCTGTGAACGCCTAACATCCGAGGGCCTGTAGCGACACAACCGGCTGAGCGTTCGCAACATTGAAGCAGGCAGCCAGCCTGGTATTCAACGCTAATGACGAAGCCTGGAGGCTGTGGCGAGCCTCTACAGGCCAACGACAGGGTATTTACTCCAGTTGTAATAGTGAGGAATGAAGGGAAGAAGAGGCACGCCGAACAGTGCAAATCTTTGGTTGGCGCGCAGTGTTTAATATGAATTGTGCTAGCCAGGATGTTCGTGTTTATGTTTCTGATTTCATATTGTTTGTGCGTGAATCTCCGGGTTGATAATTGCCAAGAGAGGCTGATTTGCGTTAAATCATGTGATCGTTCGCTGGCGTTCAATAATTTTCTAGCCTGCATCTCTCATTTCATGTGTCATATTCCATCAACGTGTTCATCTTAATTAGAATGTGTTTGAATTTTCTCCGTTTGTCTATGTAACATCATTATGGCGGATAAAACTATCATGTCGCAAATCATTAGCATCTTGCCTGAGGGCTCTGGTGCGAATATGAGTGTTGTGATATATATATTTCCCTGTGTCATCTCAATGTGTGCAGTTGAAAAATAAAGGTGCTAATCTTTGATGACCATTACTCTCCATGACTAATTATGTGGGTAGCTGGCGAGCAGAAAGGTGTACATTTTATTTATTTTACGGAGGTTGCAAGTCCTCCTACGTTACGTGCTTGAAACCAGCAGTGTATCGTGACAGGGTAAATGAACGTACACTCTGTGAGCCTGATACCTACATGTTGGCATGGAATTTTGGTAAAACAGTTACAGTGCTTAAAAATTTTGTTACGTCACATACCCTTCGAGAGGATCATTAACCATTAAAATTCATTGTAACAAGTGCTCGCGATTAAACAGCAATTTCTTACTGTGCCATTTCCTTGTGTTGCTTGGAGGGCTGCCCAATTTTAAAAGGCAAATTTTACAGCCTAGAAGGAGAGGCGGCCGACGGCAATAAAATTAAAGTTTGTGGTTGTGGCCAAGCATTCTCTGGAATGTATAACTTAAAGAGTGCTTGCGAAGACAAGTAAATTTGAAGGATGTCTTGGCAGTGAAACTTTCTTTATACGATGAACGATTCATGTATTAATGTTGCATTCTTAGCTCCTTACTTAGAAACATATGAATGCCGCCTACACATGTGTCAATTGAAGTAAACCCCGTCCTTTGTCATGATTTCTCCGTAAAAACAGTATGATGCTAAACTCCAGAATTGAAAAGTGAACATTTGAATTTGTGTTAATAAGTGATAGCATCAATTATATGGTGTCACATTGTTGGTGTGTGAGATGAATAGTTGATGCAGCGACGGACCTAAGTTCTAATTAATGGTGTTTCAGTATGGGGCTTTCTCAATTTTTTTTGGCACAAAATCCTTGCTGTGTTATGCTCCAGTTTCTTCAAATTCAAGAAAAATATAATTTTGAAAAAGTCGACCGTGTTAGGCGTATTAATTTAAAGGTAATTCAATCTCAGCTTCTTCTAGTTGGGAAGGAATATTATTTTAAGTGTACTTAGTTTTCGACTGCACACGTGGAGTGGCCAATGACAATTTTTTTTCACTGCGTCTGCAAGTGGGTTGTTTAATGAAGCTTTCATATAATTTTGGATGTGAAGCAGGATTTTATTGGAGCCTGAATCTACGCCCCTAGGTGCGTTTATTCACCCGGCCGTAATAGAAATCACAAGTTGCGAGGTCAAATTGATGATTAAATGCATTCGTCCACCATGATCTATGAGTGAATTCATGTTCAGTGGAAACTTTATTTGAATCTTCCCATATATATTTTTTTTTAATGATGGTAACAATATCGGTAACGTACGTAATTCCAAGCGAATTGCGATGTTATATCGAGGATGTGTCCACATAATTGTATTGGATAAATTGGCTCATTGGAATATGCTATTTTCTACGATGAAAATATACAATATATTGAATTGAAGCCTTGATTTTGTTGGAAAAATTTTTTGTAATGAATGATAGTTGAGTACTGTAATGAATAAACGGGAATTTTGTGCTAATGTGTGTGCTAGAGATGGAGGATGCGAAGCGGAGAGGAGACGTGTGTAAGTTTTATCATGCACTGTCCTGATCCCAGGGCCATAAAAATTCTTGTTCGTCGAGGGTCATCTTTAATGGATCGAGTGTGGTACCACTTGAGAGTAAAAAGGAGGACATGACAACAGGATATAGATGGAAATGTGTCTGGAAATATGACGACTTAAAATTAAAAGATGCGTAGTACTGCAAATGACAGGAATTTCTTCGAAAAATATAGCTCGTTTTCTGTGCTCTGTCTTTGCGAGTTGTATGTTTACGGAAAATTTCATATGCCATTCCTTTATCAGCTAATGAAAGTACAAGAGCGAATAATGAAATCGTTTTCTATGTCGGGATTGTCTGGAAGGTCAGACTCTAGGCAGGCTTGACAAGGAACACGTAGGATGATTAATATCCGGGTTCGCTGCAGACGTTGTAAATAGATAACACATGACACGAAACTGTAGTATGTTTAGTTGCCCAAAAGAAATGTGACTTATTCCTGGGTGGCGAGATTTCATGAAGGTATATTCGCTCGGTGTGTTTTTTTGTGTTTTCTTACTGAAGCGGAATCCCGTGAATCTTGGTGTACTGGGAACGTTACATTTTATTTTAAGTGTTATAGAATAAGAACTGTTCCTTAATTCTGAATCTCCCATGCGCGTTGCCAGGAACTTTTGCTTCTTTCCACCTGGTGAACGGTGTGTGATCGAGGGAACGAGAATAGGAACTGCGATTTTGACCTACATTTGCAGTAGCACAACCAGAAGTAAAGCATATCCTATTTTCTGAGTTTGAGTAACTGCGATGTTTACCGGATTTAGACTACCTGATTGACGTACTAACTTTTGGATACAATTTAGTGTGAGTTGTCGCTGCGTTCATGTGTCGAAGTTTTGGTGTTTCCTTCGCATAGGGATGTTCCAGGCACTCAAACTGTTCGTACTCCAACATCGACGGATATGCTAATTTAATTTTCTTAGGATAATAGTTATGTTAAGCTAACACAACACTCTCTCCGTCATTGCACGGCAAACATACTGCAGGCTCCCGAATTATGTAAATACATTGATAATGTCAGGAAGGTTCTACAACGTCTCTTCGAGTGGAATTACGCAAGCTAAATAAAGGCTAAACGGTCACAAAGTCTGGGTAATTCAGGTGAATTAGGATGTGATTGTAAATTTTCATGATTTTGTGGGTAGTTACGAGTAATCAGATCGCCTAAACTGCAGTGCACGGCAGTGTGGCGTAAGTCTGATGAAATGTTAACACTCTATTTCTATTTTCTTTGAGTAAGAGCACACGGGATATCGGCCAACCTGGTAAATCTCTCGTTGTGCATATGTTATTTCATGTGTGTACATGTTTAGGAAGTTAGGTGAAAGTAAATGAGCAGTGACACCGTCGAAGCATTCTTGACTTTGTCTGTAGTTCATTATGGATACCTGCACTTATTAATTTATTTGAAACTCTTGTGATCTCACTTCTGCTCAGTCAGGGTAGGCTTGGAAAGATTCACGAGAAGTGAATTATTAATTAAGAGGAACAAAACTGTACGATATCTATCGATCACCAAAGTGACAATGTTAGATGGTAAATCGTAGGTGGAAGTTGATCTCTGAAAATATGTATGTTACCCTGGAAAGCAAATGAAGGGCTGACGAGCCCAGCTTACGAGCTCCGACGATGGAATCTGCAGTTTTCCGCGGAAACGCGAGGTCTAATTTCCGCGTGTAACGCGACGCAAGGAGGTTTTCTACGAACTTTTTCCGCGCAGATAGCGTGACGCAAGGATGGAGTGGATTGGATGAATCTACAATTAAAGATTAGTAGGTTACAAATCCTGATGAACCAGGGGGCCCCCCTTTGATGATAACGTTTGCCGAGGAAATGTAATAATAATGCTGAAAATGATTTTGAGGATGATAACAGTAATGATGCACCACTGCTTGGAAGGAGAACGAGCTGCGGATCAATAAGAAGATATTCAACGGTGAAACATTGCCCCAAATTTAGAGAGAAGTGGTTAGGCGGCTTATAAGCGCGATAATGTTTGCCTTGTAATGAACACGCCTATTAAACAATCTCTAATGTCGTTGGGGTTGCCGGAGGCAAGCCGGAAAATAAGATAAATTTGATATGTGTGTTTCAATATTAAAGGTCACATGTGTGTTTCAAAATTAAATGTCATGAGTGTGTTTCAATATTCTTGTGTCTATGTGCCCCATATGTGTGTTATGTTAGCTGTGTTTTCCTCCGAGTCCTAGGATGTTTCTCTCCGATGTGATTTTTGGACGTTAGGATGCGATGTGTGTTTGATTAACGTCAAACGTCTATGTTTATCAACGTCAGCGTGCGTCAACAACATAATAGTTATGTTCATTTCTGCGGGTATGCACAATACGGATGGAAGTTTACAATCTTATAAAAATTTGATATTGGAATAGAAAATTTGACCTGTTGGCTCAAATTTTGCGAAGCGCGGGGGGATGTGTGATGAATAAATTATATTAGGCATATACAGCAAACAACCGGCTCTGCAGCGATGCCGGGCGGATCGTGAGGGGATGAGGGGTGCACCACATCAAGAGATGGGAGGCGTACGTAAGGGGTAGCCGCTGTGTAAGAAGCTAGCTCGGAAAATTGCACATAGTATTACACAAGGGCAACTTGATTGTGTAGCATAGGAAAACAACGCATTAAAAGTAATTACCATCGAGAAAGGGATCTGTGGAAAATATGAACCTAAGCAGAATATGTTAGAGGGAGATGCGCGTGGCAATACCAAGTTTGTGACGAAGGGGACACGTCAGAGGTGACGCGTTAGAAGCACCAATTGCGAGATGCCACGTCACTAACGATTTTCGCGGGCATAGCGCACCGCCGCACGGGTAGCGTCTTTTGTGGGGGTGAGATATATAAGCTGAGGCTTGAAAGCAGCCGGTCTACTTCTGCGTAATCTGGACTCAGTGCAAGATGTAGCGTTACGAGTTCTTCAATGGGGGAGGTGAGAATCAGTCTGTGGAATTGTTCAAATACCATGCTCAACTAGGGGTGTTTCGATTTGATTTGAAATAGGATAAATGGGAATACAGAATGTCCGTGTTTATTTTAGCAAAGTGCAATCTTAGTAAAGTGCAGTCTTCATATTTTTAATGGAAGTGTGTCTAGGTGGGGGGCGCAGTGATTTTCATTGTTAATGTTGAAATTAGTTCTTTGGGTTTTCATTTGAATTATCCTCGAATTGTGCTCGTGTTTAGAGTTTCACTTTAATGTGGGGAATGAAAGAATTATTACATCACTTCGCAGAGGGAAATCAGAATATTCGTATCTTATTGAACTATGGAAGTGCAGGCTAAATGTTTTTCATTCTATTGCCACATTGTCAATTGAAGCTTCATGTAAATTCTTAAAGGGGGATATAACATTCATGTCTCGGGGAATAGATGACTCAACCCCGCCTATTATGTGCACAGGCGGGTTGGGATAGATGGCCTACGCGGATGCTGAGATAGCGGAGACGTGGGCTGTGAACGCCTAACATCCGAGGGCCTGTAGCGACACAACCGGCTGAGCGTTCGCAACATTGAAGCAGGCAGCCAGCCTGGTATTCAACGCTAATGACGAAGCCTGGAGGCTGTGGCGAGCCTCTACAGGCCAACGACAGGGTATTTACTCCAGTTGTAATAGTGAGGAATGAAGGGAAGAAGAGGCACGCCGAACAGTGCAAATCTTTGGTTGGCGCGCAGTGTTTAATATGAATTGTGCTAGCCAGGATGTTCGTGTTTATGTTTCTGATTTCATATTGTTTGTGCGTGAATCTCCGGGTTGATAATTGCCAAGAGAGGCTGATTTGCGTTAAATCATGTGATCGTTCGCTGGCGTTCAATAATTTTCTAGCCTGCATCTCTCATTTCATGTGTCATATTCCATCAACGTGTTCATCTTAATTAGAATGTGTTTGAATTTTCTCCGTTTGTCTATGTAACATCATTATGCCGGATAAAACTATCATGTCGCAAATCATTAGCATCTTGCCTGAGGGCTCTGGTGCGAATATGAGTGTTGTGATATATATATTTCCCTGTGTCATCTCAATGTGTGCAGTTGAAAAATAAAGGTGCTAATCTTTGATGACCATTACTCTCCATGACTAATTATGTGGGTAGCTGGCGAGCAGAAAGGTGTACATTTTATTTATTTTACGGAGGTTGCAAGTCCTCCTACGTTACGTGCTTGAAACCAGCAGTGTATCGTGACAGTGTAACCACTTAGAATGACATGTTAGTAGTCGTTAAGAACGTCCATGTACTGTGAGTACTTTAGGTTAGGTTGAGGAAAGAAAGGTTTAAAATCAACCACATCTACTTACATACAGACACGTAGATTTCATGCCAGGCAAAATTTCCGCCATTATTCATGCTTCTTAGGGTATTAATAGGGTATCTTATTAGAAGGAAACCATTTTTTCTCATAAGAGCTTATATGACTGTACATAAACTTCAAAGTTTAATTGCTAATTTACTGGCTATTTACATAACATTGAGGAAAAATAATCATGACAACTGAGATGTTTCTCCAGTGACTATTGCTTTTACAATGAAAGGAAATACTCAAAGCCAAGAAAATATACAGGGTATTTCACAAAAAACTGAAATGATTATTAGTCAACAAGTATGGGTCCTTGATATTCGAACTTAGTCTGATTTTAAAACGCAAAATGCGTACTCCTACGAAATAAATGCTTTTTTAGTGACAATAATAGTTGAGGAGCTGTTATGCAAAAGGTAAGAAGGGTATTTTTGCACATTGCGCGAACAGGGTTTTAAAAGCGTAATCACAATAAAACATTTTCACTGTAGTTAAACAACACTTAAGGGATCATCTCAGGCCCATGCCAGGCCCTTGTCGATCCGGTGAGCTTTTTTGTTTTGTTGTTGGAAAAGGACCCTTAGGTAGTGGACTATTCGGTCCCAAAATTTTATGGCGCTACGGACACTAGATCCCCCCAAAAATCCTGAATTTTTGACCAAAAATCCTGAATTTTTGACCCCATTTCGACCCCATATAAAAACAAAACAAAACGGGAACTGTAACTTTGTTGACAATGCTTCAAGGATTCTAAAATTGTCTTCGGTTTTGTTCCATCATAAAAACTCAGTGAGTTCTATTCATTTGAAATATCAATAAAAATGAACTAAAAAACCAAATATCCTATTTTGTCAAAAAACTAAGGCCTGAATCAAAACCGTGAATGTAAGAAATTGTGTTTCTTTTCAAAAGTTACATATCATAGTCAAATTTCAAAAGATCATACTACAAATATAAAATTTCATAATTTTTATAAAAAAACTTTTGATTTATTTATTTTTTTTTATTTATGGTAAATTACAATTCACAGTGTGAATATGAAGTTATGCATGGAGATTATCGAAAAAAAAAATGAAAACAGCATTCAATTACATACATTGTCCATTAAACCTTTAACTTTCAACATTCAAAAGGAGACTCGTCAGTGAGTTTTTCTGCTAGCGAAAAAACAAAGACAGTTTTAGAATCCTTGGAATATTTCTAACGAACGTATGGTAGCAAACTTCTAAATTTGGAAAAAAAATTATAAGGCCCAAAACCCAAAAATAATGTATTATTGATGTAATGATAAAATATCGCTTATCACAATTTTTTTTCAAATGTTCCAATTTTCTGCCTTACGTTTGTTAGAAATGCTTCAAGGATTCTAAAACTGTGTTTAGTTTTGTTCTAACATCAAAACTCAATGACGAGTCCTCTTTTAAAATACCCATAAAAATGTACCCAAAAACTAATTTTTTGTAGCAGAAAAAATAGGCACAACTCGAAAAAGTTACAGTACTTAAAAAAATTTACTCGCAACAAATACATATACTGGCCAAATTTTAAACGAATCGGATACAAATTGTCAAAATTTTGAGATGCCCCCTTAAAACTTCATTGTTCTTAATCTTTTTGGATATAGTTTGCTCTCTTCTTACTCCTAGTTTGGTAGTCGATATATCTTTAATGCACACTTCTGAGAGTCGTCTTACTCTTGAAAATGCCTCATATAGTTGGAAAATTCCTACCAGCTTGATAGTTTGTCGTTGCGCCTTGTATTGTCCCGGCGTAAGCCATTGTCACAGGAAATTGGTTTCTCTCCGAGGTAAGAGGAAGGTTTGGGTCGCTTGGTGCCAGTTTTAGTACAGGGATGAGAGGCCAGCTAGCTGTCAGCTAGAGGACTATCAGGGATGCCTCGATAAAATGCTAGTGCAAAGCTATACGCTCCAATCGGGTGCCGTTACATACACCATTCTGTATAGATATGATCCTAAGTAACATAGTAATTTTGAGATTAGGTCATTATTTTGCGTTTAATTCGTGTTTTTCAGATGCTTCATTTATAAATTTTCAGCTTTCATCTGAAGGAGTAATGAATTCATAGTGTGGTAATTGAAGAACTCTCAGTCCCAGGACAGTAGCCGCTGGATGATGAAGTGATTGAATCTAGCGGAAAAGAATATCTTCTAAGAGAATCTGAGCTACAGTCGAAAGTACAGGCTCTTAATGAGGCAAAATGTAAAGTTTTTCTTATTTCGTAGCTTGAATTCCCGTCCGAAAAATATGTATAGCTAATAGAACAGTGTTGTGGCATCACTACGGCCCTTACAATTGAGATATCAAGCATCACGGTCGTACTAAGTAACTAAAGGCGGGATGAGCAGAAAAACAATATATGTAGACTATGTAGTGTCCACGGTCCGTCAAAAATTATATAATTCAATGTTTTCTTTGAATAAATTTTCCAGATGTGGATGACAAATAAATTTATCCATACTAATAGTACCTGCGATAAAAATATTCTTATATACAAGTGTACTGGTAAAACTCGTATCACAGATACGGACATTAAGCATCCTCATGAACGTGAGAGAGAGACATATGAAGCGGAGACCAAACAAATGTTCAAATAAATAAACACTCCCACGGTAATATTAAGGGGGGTCCTCCGGGGAAACTTTTCTCTCCGATGGCCATTTTTCATGTTTTTGTTTGAAAAAAACCCTTAGGTGGTGGACTATTCGGTCTTAAAATTTTATGGCGCTACGGAAAAACCAGGGGGAAGGAGGATGGGGGGGGGGAATATTTTCGAATATTATATTTTCGACCCCATTTCGACCCCATATAAAAAGAAAACAAAAGAAGAAATGGAAAATTTGCGAATGTACTTTTGTTAGATATGTTCCAAGGATTCTACAACTGTCTTTGGTTTTGTTTTAGCAAAAAAACTCAATGAGTTCTATTCTTTTGAAATATCAATACCAGTGTACTAAAAACCAATATGTCAAATTTTTCCAAAAAATAAGGCCTAAATCAAAAAAATGTATAGACAACATTGTGTTTTTCTTCAAAAGAGACATATGATAGTCAAATTTCATAAGAATCAGACTGAAAATAAAAAATTTCATAATTTTATGAAATAAGTAAAAAAAATTAATTTTTTTTGTAAATAACAATTCACAGTGTGAATATGATGTTTTGCATGGAGATTATCGAAATAAAAATGAAAACTGCATTCAAAAACATAAATTTTCCATTATATTACACTTCAACAAAAAATTTTGTTTATGGCCAATACTGTAGTCACTTATTTTCAAAATTCAAATGAATAGAAGTCATTGAGTTTTTATGCTAAAAGAAAACAAAGACAGTTTTGGAATCATTAGAACATTTCTAACAAAGTTATACTGCCATTTTTTCCATTTTACATTTTTTTTTATAGCTCAAATCCAAAAATTTCGGTATATCTGAGAAATTGGTAAAATATCGCACATAAAAAAATAAAAAAAAATGCAAAATCCCTGAATATATCTTTATAAGAAATGTTCCAAGGATTCCAAAACTGTCCTTGAATTTGCTTTAGCATAAAAACTCAATGATTTCTATTCTTTTGAAATAGGTATAAAAATAACCCAAAAAACTAATTTTTCAAATTTTTCGGAAAAAATAAAGCCTAAATCAAAAAATTTTGCGATTCAAATATGTTTGTCTTGCAAAAATACATACACTGACCAAATTTCAGACCAATCGGATAAAAAAAAAATTCCGGAGGACTCCCTTAAAAAGATTCTACGAACACTGGGTCATAGAAGCGAGTAACTCATGCAGTAGACGGAGCGAACTTGAAATGAGGAACCGTGTCAGTGAAATACGAAATGTTGTTTTCAATTGATTTAAATACTTTTGAGATCATTGGCAAATTACATTTAACTGAATAATCAATTCTCCATTGAACGCCGAATTTTTCTGGTTTAGTAATTGCTTGTAACTTGCACGTCGCTCGTAGGTATTCGAGTTTTTGTGCGCTTACAGCTTCGAAACTTCTTACACGTTGATAGTCCGTAATAGGTTTTATTAAGTTTGATCATTTCTCATAAGCTTATTAGACAGTCAATCGAGTCACGAATCTGTTCGAAGTTTCCAAAAATTCACAATGTTTCAAAATTATCGACTATTCTCTGTCTGTCAATTTTTAATAATTTCCTATTTCTTTTTATCTAAAAAATGAAGAATTTAATCGTTAGGCTTTTTAAATTTTGATTTTTATGAACTGGCCAGCGATTTTCTAAAACAAGCCTATTATGTTAGGCTAATTCTAATTTTCTCAAGGAATCCAGAAAGATTCTACACTAATTTGAAAGAAAAGCAAATAACTTTCTAGATGACTCTAAAACCCTCAAAACTATTTTTTCAAAACGTTTTACAAACTTCTCGAACATTCTTGCAATGTACATATATGGCAGTATTAATGCAGGGAACGTATGCTCACCAGGTCACTTTACTTCTAACACTTACTGTGTAAATACGTCAATCGTCATCAGTCCTTACTATCTGCATTCATCAAGTAAGAAATCCAGAGGTAATATGCAAACAACATAAACATTTTGCCACGTTTTTAGCAAATATTCAAAACTATAGAGCTAAAAAGAACTCTCTGGAAAGATCACTGAAAATGCGCGAGGCCTACAATGCACATTCCGGCATGCTTGTCGAGGATCAGGGCAAATTTTTGGGCACCTCATTTCACCTGCGAATTTTTTAAAAGAAATCTGGAAGACAAGATACACTCTAATATATATATAAATATATATATATATATAAATAAAATATATATATATATATATATATATATATATATATATATATATATATATATATATATACATATATATATATATATATATATATGTATATATATATATATATATATATTTATATATATATATATATTTTATTTATATATATATATATTTATATATATATTAGAGTGTATCTTGTCTTCCAGATTTCTTTTAAAAAATTCGCAGGTGAAATGAGGTGCCCAAAAATTTGCCCTGATCCTCGACAAGCATGCCGGAATGTGCATTGTAGGCCTCGCGCATTTTCAGTGATCTTTCCAGAGAGTTCTTTTTAGCTCTATAGTTTTGAATATTTGCTAAAAACGTGGCAAAATGTTTATGTTGTTTGCATATTACCTCTGGATTTCTTACTTGATGAATGCAGATAGTAAGGACTGATGACGATTGACGTATTTACACAGTAAGTGTTAGAAGTAAAGTGACCTGGTGAGCATACGTTCCCTGCATTAATACTGCCATATATGTACATTGCAAGAATGTTCGAGAAGTTTGTAAAACGTTTTGAAAAAATAGTTTTGAGGGTTTTAGAGTCATCTAGAAAGTTATTTGCTTTTCTTTCAAATTAGTGTAGAATCTTTCTGGATTCCTTGAGAAAATTAGAATTAGCCTAACATAATAGGCTTGTTTTAGAAAATCGCTGGCCAGTTCATAAAAATCAAAATTTAAAAAGCCTAACGATTAAATTCTTCATTTTTTAGATAAAAAGAAATAGGAAATTATTAAAAATTGACAGACAGAGAATAGTCGATAATTTTGAAACATTGTGAATTTTTGGAAACTTCGAACAGATTCGTGACTCGATTGACTGTCTAATAAGCTTATGAGAAATGATCAAACTTAATAAAACCTATTACGGACTATCAACGTGTAAGAAGTTTCGAAGCTGTAAGCGCACAAAAACTCGAATACCTACGAGCGACGTGCAAGTTACAAGCAATTACTAAACCAGAAAAATTCGGCGTTCAATGGAGAATTGATTATTCAGTTAAATGTAATTTGCCAATGATCTCAAAAGTATTTAAATCAATTGAAAACAACATTTCGTATTTCACTGACACGGTTCCTCATTTCAAGTTCGCTCCGTCTACTGCATGAGTTACTCGCTTCTATGACCCAGTGTTCGTAGAATCTTTTTAAGGGAGTCCTCCGGAATTTTTTTTTATCCGATTGGTCTGAAATTTGGTCAGTGTATGTATTTTTGCAAGACAAACATATTTGAATCGCAAAATTTTTTGATTTAGGCTTTATTTTTTCCGAAAAATTTGAAAAATTAGTTTTTTGGGTTATTTTTATACCTATTTCAAAAGAATAGAAATCATTGAGTTTTTATGCTAAAGCAAATTCAAGGACAGTTTTGGAATCCTTGGAACATTTCTTATAAAGATATATTCAGGGATTTTGCATTTTTTTTTATTTTTTTATGTGCGATATTTTACCAATTTCTCAGATATACCGAAATTTTTGGATTTGAGCTATAAAAAAAAATGTAAAATGGAAAAAATGGCAGTATAACTTTGTTAGAAATGTTCTAATGATTCCAAAACTGTCTTTGTTTTCTTTTAGCATAAAAACTCAATGACTTCTATTCATTTGAATTTTGAAAATAAGTGACTACAGTATTGGCCATAAACAAAATTTTTTGTTGAAGTGTAATATAATGGAAAATTTATGTTTTTGAATGCAGTTTTCATTTTTATTTCGATAATCTCCATGCAAAACATCATATTCACACTGTGAATTGTTATTTACAAAAAAAATTAATTTTTTTTACTTATTTCATAAAATTATGAAATTTTTTATTTTCAGTCTGATTCTTATGAAATTTGACTATCATATGTCTCTTTTGAAGAAAAACACAATGTTGTCTATACATTTTTTTGATTTAGGCCTTAGTTTTTGGAAAAATTTGACATATTGGTTTTTAGTACACTGGTATTGATATTTCAAAAGAATAGAACTCATTGAGTTTTTTTGCTAAAACAAAACCAAAGACAGTTGTAGAATCCTTGGAACATATCTAACAAAAGTACATTCGCAAATTTTCCATTTCTTCTTTTGTTTTCTTTTTATATGGGGTCGAAATGGGGTCGAAAATATAATATTCGAAAATATTCCCCCCCCCCCCATCCTCCTTCCCCCTGGTTTTTCCGTAGCGCCATAAAATTTTAAGACCGAATAGTCCACCACCTAAGGGTTTTTTTCAAACAAAAACATGAAAAATGGCCATCGGAGAGAAAAGTTTCCCCGGAGGACCCCCCTTAATATTACCGTGGGAGTGTTTATTTATTTGAACATTTGTTTGGTCTCCGCTTCATATGTCTCTCTCTCACGTTCATGAGGATGCTTAATGTCCGTATCTGTGATACGAGTTTTACCAGTACACTTGTATATAAGAATATTTTTATCGCAGGTACTATTAGTATGGATAAATTTATTTGTCATCCACATCTGGAAAATTTATTCAAAGAAAACATTGAATTATATAATTTTTGACGGACCGTGGACACTACATAGTCTACATATATTGTTTTTCTGCTCATCCCGCCTTTAGTTACTTAGTACGACCGTGATGCTTGATATCTCAATTGTAAGGGCCGTAGTGATGCCACAACACTGTTCTATTAGCTATACATATTTTTCGGACGGGAATTCAAGCTACGAAATAAGAAAAACTTTACATTTTGCCTCATTAAGAGCCTGTACTTTCGACTGTAGCTCAGATTCTCTTAGAAGATATTCTTTTCCGCTAGATTCAATCACTTCATCATCCAGCGGCTACTGTCCTGGGACTGAGAGTTCTTCAATTACCACACTATGAATTCATTACTCCTTCAGATGAAAGCTGAAAATTTATAAATGAAGCATCTGAAAAACACGAATTAAACGCAAAATAATGACCTAATCTCAAAATTACTATGTTACTTAGGATCATATCTATACAGAATGGTGTATGTAACGGCACCCGATTGGAGCGTATAGCTTTGCACTAGCATTTTATCGAGGCATCCCTGATAGTCCTCTAGCTGACAGCTAGCTGGCCTCTCATCCCTGTACTAAAACTGGCACCAAGCGACCCAAACCTTCCTCTTACCTCGGAGAGAAACCAATTTCCTGTGACAATGGCCTACGCCGGGACAATACAAGGCGCAACGACAAACTATCAAGCTGGTAGGAATTTTCCAACTATATGAGGCATTTTCAAGAGTAAGACGACTCTCAGAAGTGTGCATTAAAGATATATCGACTACCAAACTAGGAGTAAGAAGAGAGCAAACTATATCCAAAAAGATTAAGAACAATGAAGTTTTAAGGGGGCATCTCAAAATTTTGACAATTTGTATCCGATTCGTTTAAAATTTGGCCAGTATATGTATTTGTTGCGAGTAAATTTTTTTAAGTACTGTAACTTTTTCGAGTTGTGCCTATTTTTTCTGCTACAAAAAATTAGTTTTTGGGTACATTTTTATGAGTATTTTAAAAGAGGACTCGTCATTGAGTTTTGATGTTAGAACAAAACTAAACACAGTTTTAGAATCCTTGAAGCATTTCTAACAAACGTAAGGCAGAAAATTGGAACATTTGAAAAAAAATTGTGATAAGCGATATTTTATCATTACATCAATAATACATTATTTTTGGGTTTTGGGCCTTATAATTTTTTTTCCAAATTTAGAAGTTTGCTACCATACGTTCGTTAGAAATATTCCAAGGATTCTAAAACTGTCTTTGTTTTTTCGCTAGCAGAAAAACTCACTGACGAGTCTCCTTTTGAATGTTGAAAGTTAAAGGTTTAATGGACAATGTATGTAATTGAATGCTGTTTTCATTTTTTTTTTTCGATAATCTCCATGCATAACTTCATATTCACACTGTGAATTGTAATTTACCATAAATAAAAAAAAATAAATAAATCAAAAGTTTTTTTATAAAAATTATGAAATTTTATATTTGTAGTATGATCTTTTGAAATTTGACTATGATATGTAACTTTTGAAAAGAAACACAATTTCTTACATTCATGGTTTTGATTCAGGCCTTAGTTTTTTGACAAAATAGGATATTTGGTTTTTTAGTTCATTTTTATTGATATTTCAAATGAATAGAACTCACTGAGTTTTTATGATGGAACAAAACCGAAGACAATTTTAGAATCCTTGAAGCATTGTCAACAAAGTTACAGTTCCCGTTTTGTTTTGTTTTTATATGGGGTCGAAATGGGGTCAAAAATTCAGGATTTTTGGTCAAAAATTCAGGATTTTTGGGGGGATCTAGTGTCCGTAGCGCCATAAAATTTTGGGACCGAATAGTCCACTACCTAAGGGTCCTTTTCCAACAACAAAACAAAAAAGCTCACCGGATCGACAAGGGCCTGGCATGGGCCTGAGATGATCCCTTAAGTGTTGTTTAACTACAGTGAAAATGTTTTATTGTGATTACGCTTTTAAAACCCTGTTCGCGCAATGTGCAAAAATACCCTTCTTACCTTTTGCATAACAGCTCCTCAACTATTATTGTCACTAAAAAAGCATTTATTTCGTAGGAGTACGCATTTTGCGTTTTAAAATCAGACTAAGTTCGAATATCAAGGACCCATACTTGTTGACTAATAATCATTTCAGTTTTTTGTGAAATACCCTGTATATTTTCTTGGCTTTGAGTATTTCCTTTCATTGTAAAAGCAATAGTCACTGGAGAAACATCTCAGTTGTCATGATTATTTTTCCTCAATGTTATGTAAATAGCCAGTAAATTAGCAATTAAACTTTGAAGTTTATGTACAGTCATATAAGCTCTTATGAGAAAAAATGGTTTCCTTCTAATAAGATACCCTATTAATACCCTAAGAAGCATGAATAATGGCGGAAATTTTGCCTGGCATGAAATCTACGTGTCTGTATGTAAGTAGATGTGGTTGATTTTAAACCTTTCTTTCCTCAACCTAACCTAAAGTACTCACAGTACATGGACGTTCTTAACGACTACTAACATGTCATTCTAAGTGGTTACACAAATTTTCTATTCAGCTCATTTCTGGGGACTTAGCTGACCAATCTAAAGGCCTGACATTTCCTGAACGACTGTCATGCCAATTAATGACGGTTGTAGCCCGATCCACCTGGCAGTTGTCATCCAGAGAGATGGGAAAAGCAACATACATTTCTTCATTCAAATATTGCGCAAATATTATAACTTGGTAAGGTCACAGCTCAATGCAGCCATGCTGGTTCATTTTGGCGGATTCCTCAACAAAAAGACCCACTTCTGAGTAGTTTACGCAGCCCCAAAACATAACCGACCCTTCTTCTAGTACCGCCTCTTGAACGAACACGGGCTCCATTGAAAGCTCCATGAGGTCTTCGATGAACACGGTGGAGATCATTGCTATAGAGACAAAATGTTTATTCATTTGACCACGTGACACTTATCCACTCCTCATCAGTCCAACGTACATGTGCTTTGGCCAAGTTTGAATGACTGGTCTTGCGGGCACTAGTTGATGTCGGTCGGTTACGAGCCACTGTGCTCCAGAAACCCATTACAAAGAGTTCCCTACGAAGTGTTTCTCCAGAAACAGTAGAAAAAGGGTCATTTTTGTCGTTTCACAGTTCTTCTATTCTTGATGCAAAGGAATTTCTGTCAAAAATTCGGGACTCACGAAGGCGATACCCGCCAGTAAGAATTTCCTTCCAACTGCAAGTTTTCCTTGAACTGCCGTGTGGATCGGATTGTTGACACTGTTGGTAAACCCTCATAACAGTGCACGAAACACGAGAGAATTCGGCTATTTCGTTCATAAGGTGTTTTTTAGCCTGGAACAGCGCAGTATGTAGTTTATTTTTACTCAAACAGAGACGTCTTGCTTTGGCACCGTCGTGGTAGAGCAACAACGAAATAAATTTGTCAAATCCGAATGAAGATTGATGCTGGCTCAATTTTTGTACATAATCTCTCTGGTCACAGCTTCGAATAACGAATCATGACCGCAGTAAATAACCGGGGCTTGAATAATAATGATTGATTAATTTTTCGTTTGGGGAGCTTATGATTAGAGAAAAACAACATTGTTCGTCGAGTTAAATTAGCATAGGATAGGTAAATTAAGTTAAATTGTAACAAGAAATTCCTTCACGAGCTCAAAAACGCCATCTTTGGTGGCATAGGTGTATTGTTGAGGTATAATCTCAGTGAGGTAATGTTTCCATCTGACGTTAATTGCACTTTAAGAACAGCTTGAGCGGTTGCACCCCACCGTGCCAAAAAATGTTGCAGTGTTAAAACTTCAAACAATACTGCTAGGCAGCGAAAACAGTTTTCGAGCAGCTCTAAACCCGACGAACTTCGCTGAATTCATCAGGGACATCTAATATTTGACAAGAATAATATAGAGGAACCTACAAAGTCTCGCAAATTCTTTGAAACTTTTCCTTCTAACAAAGATTGAAGCATTTGAACGAAAAAAGTGAAGAATGAGGAACTTGGGTGCTGCTAATACTTAAACCACTATCCTATCTCTGAAGTTACGCTTCAAAAATAATTCTTCAGGCAGTTTCTTCTCATTTAAAATTGCACTGGACACACTTGTAGCTAGGAAAGATGGGCAATTAAGAACTTCTGTTCACCGTGAATCATGTTCTCTGGTTTTTTTATGGCTTTCATTCATCACAATTTTAAGATAATGTTATTGATACGCTTTTGAGTTTGACTTTCAACATTTGCTCTTCTTTTAAATCGTTGCACTTTCAATTTGATTTCTCAATTCAATTTTTCAAAACAAAATGCATCCCTCTTTCTGTGATCGATGCCCAAATGACAAATTTTCCGAATGAAAAGTATAATTTCATTTCTCAGACCTTTACAGGCGATAAACTAAAATAAAAATTATTACCATATTTTAATGATCACTCAAAGAAAATGTAACGTGAAGTATAGTTGTTCTTCGCCGTATATCTTAAATATAGTGTAGTCAACCCATTCACATCAAGTTCCCTTTATCACTGTAAGGACAATCCTCCTCCTGTCTCTCTTCTGGTCATACCTATAGTTTAGCGAGTAAAATGTGAGTCGTCGTACGTCGGCTCTACAACCCTTGTATTACATACATGTTACACAGGCGGAAGTTTGGCTTAAAACCGGGAATCGGGTTCGTGATTCTCCACCCTCTATAACATTTCACGTAGGGATGAAGTTTGATATTCAATTTTCCTACTTTGATCTAATAATTTTTTGATCTGTGCAAAATGTAGGTGTAGCGAGAGCTTTCGCATCTTTTTTTAGGCTTGAGATCATCGGAGTCATATTAGGATGCAGAGCACGGTTCTCTTGCTTTTGGTTGGTTGGTTGGTTACTCGCCTGGTAAACATAAAAAAAAAAATTACAATGATATTGACAAAAAAAATTAACTCTCTTACTATTGCTTGACCTCTCCAAAGCTTTCGACAGTGTTGAGCGTAAAAAACTTCTACAGAAAATTTTAAACCTCAAAATAGACACTCAGTGGTTTGAAAGCTCCCTACTAAACCGCTCTCATGCAGTGTGCTTGAATAACAAAATGTCATCATTCATACCAAATAATTTTGGCGTTCCTCAAGGTTCAATCATCGGCCCGCTCCTATTCTCAATTTTCATCAATAATTTCCCCACCATGCCGGCAAAACACAAAAATCTCAATGTATGCTGATGACGTACAAATTGCCATGCAAAGCTCAGCAGCGGATTTAAAAGAAACACATGCCAACGCTGAACACTTTCTGAGAAATCTGAAATTGTGGTATGACCATAATGGCCTCAAACTTAATGCAAGGAAAGCGCAATGCATTATTTTTGGATCAAAGAATGCGACTAAAAATTTACCACCATTCACGCTAACATTTGGAGACGATACAATTGAACCATAGATAAGGTAAAAAATCTTGGTGTTTGGTTTGAAAAAAATATGACTTTCAATTCACACGTCGAAACAATGTGCAACAAAATTAACGTAACCTTAATGTTCTTTCATCGTATTGAGAACACACTTGACGAAACATCTAGATTATTAGTGATTCAGTCTTTAGTTTTATCGAGTCTGGAATACTGCAGTCTAGTGTGGGGAGATTTACCTCAATATCGTCAGGAAGAGTTGCAAAAATGTGTAAACTTCGCCGCCAAAATGGTATGCAAAGGAAATTTCAATAAATACGATCATGTCACCCCTCATTTAAGAAAACTCGACTGGTCCCAATACCGAACAGATTCATGATCCAAAAAGCTCGACGAGTGTTCTCTTCTCTGTACCTCCCCCAAAGTAATGCAGAGATGGTAAAAATTTTTCCATCAAATATCCCAAACAATAAACCAAATCGTAGGAATGATGTCTTAGTCAGTTACCGTTCATCTAACGTGGGACAAAAAGCTCTCTCAGTTTCTGGAGCTTTTTGTAGAACAAGCTTCCCCAGCATATCAAAAACTCTAAAACTGCAAAAGAATTTAGCGAAAATGTGTCACGTCATTTTGCATCTCTGTCATAGGGCCTGCAGCATTTCGGTATGAATTTCCCATCTCCCTGAAATTTAATTTTCTTGAAATTTCTGTTAGAAAATTAGAAACTATTTCATTTTACGTTTGCTAAGCCATTCTAATATTCCTCTTAATTATTTCTGTCGACAAAAATGAGCACCACAGCCGTCAGTTCAATGCAGCGGAACGAAAGTTTTTTCCATAATTAGGAGTATTTCCTCATCTTTATTTTGTTATTTTTCTCTTTTCTGTATTAATATTTAACGTCCGTATGACAAGCATACCCTGAAATACATTTTGTGTGTACACCAATATACAGGTTTATAGAAGTGAGGGTTGTGCAAAGTTTTTAATGAATTAAATTTTGGCTAACGTTGTCTCGCTATTTCAAAACCATTCTCGAAGATGTTTTCAATTGATTTCGGCTGAGCTGAGGGGAATTTTAGCATTTCATTTTTTTTATATTTTTCCGTGCGTTCAGCTCACACTAGCACTGAACTTTCAAATCGAAAAAACTCTAAATTTCCGTAATTAAAATTATCACTTTGGACCATTCTTTAATCTACCTATATGTGCCAAATTTTGTAAATATTCGCCACTCAGATGTGATATCCGGCCACAATGTTAGTCCATTTTATCCCATGTACACATGTCCGTATAATGCTGAAGAGTTGTGTTGTTTCTTGACTGTAACCTGAGTTTTCTTAAAAATTTCTATGAAGAAGTCAAAAACCAGTTCATTTTTACATTTTTCGAAGTCTTCTTTTCCTTTTAGTTATTTTTTTCCGAATAATTTCTTAGGAGTACAGTGAGCTCGACTGTCATTTTCGATGTAGTAGATGGTAGGTTGTTTTTTATCTTTTTATTTTATGTATGTATTTATTTTCTTATATTCATTTTCAATAAGTATGTATATTAATATGTATGTGTACGTATGTAGGTATGTATATCTACATAAATAGATGAACATGTTTCCATTTCATTTCTTTACGCGAAAACCATCCGGTTAATAAATTTCAATACACTAGCGAAATGACAAAAATAGATCTATAACTTCCCCAGAGGGCGTTTCTGTGAATCAGAATAATGACAAACACAATTAGTGAAATAAAGCGCAATTTGAGCATATGAATCGTGGTAAAATTATCTTTCTGTCCGTATGTTGTACAAGCCGTGAATTTTGATGTTGAGTATATGTTTGTTTACGCATTTCTGCCAAAATTTTGTAGATTTTTGTCAATCATGAGTGGTAACCGGCTAACACTGTATCTCCATTTTATCCCATGTACTCAGGTCCGCATGATGTGGCAGAGAATTTCGAGAAGATATGAAATATGTTTTTTTTTGTTGTTGTTGTTCCTCGACGGTAACGGGAGTTTTCTTAAAATTTCTTTTAGAAAATTAAAAACAAATTCATTAATAGGTTTTTCAAAGACCTTTTTCTATTCCTTATTTTTCTTCAGGTTATTTCTTCCGATTACAGAGAGCTTTGGCTCTCATTTTAAAAGTAGAAAGAGCAAGATTATTTTTTATGCTTTTCAGTATTTTTCTTATTTTCATTTTCAATACGTATATGTATGAATAAGTGTGTGTAAGTGTGTGCATGTGTGTGTATGTGTGCGCACGCAAATATGAATGTCTATTTATCTGTGTGCACATGCACACGTTTCGCACATATATATATATATATATATACACACATGTGCATATATATGTTTCTATTTCTATTTTTTGCGTCAAATCAAAACCTCTGAATACATTACACTTTACCTAAAGCTCTGCGATCAGTTAACACTGAACCAAATTCCAGAAATAAACCAATTGGTTGCGCTTGCTCAATAATTCATAATTCGATCTATCACGGCCCCGAAGGGCATTTCTGTGAATAGAAAAATAAAAAGTATAAACAGACAAACGAAATAAAGCGCTCGTGCAAAAATTATCTCTATATTTGTATGCTCAACAAGCCATGCATTTCATTTTAAGTGTAAGTTTGTTTACGCATTTCTAGATGTGCGTGCTGTGTTGCGCGATGTTCTTCATAAATTACTTAGTGACTAACCTTTTCTCAATACTTGATTGTCATTTACGATGGTGTTTCAATCTGCTCCGGTATAGCGTTCTTTGTCTTTTGCTTACTTCGATAATTTCAACTGATAACTAGGACGTTCCGAAGAATTCTTTAGTAGTATTCGAATGATTTATAAGTTGTTAGCAATCTCTTGGAATATAAAATATCCAAGAGATGATCTATTTCATTTCTTATTCAACTACCCCTTGACAGAGACTATTAGCACGCCCCGTATGGTTTTTCTATTAGTACGCTCGTATATTTTGTCTATTAATATGCCTCGTATGGTCTATCTATTTGTACACCTCTGATAGTTTGTCTATTAGTACACCTCGTATAGTTTGTCTATCATTATTATTCCTCGTATGGCTTATCTATTTGTACACCTTGGATGGTTTGTCAATTAGTACTCCTCGTATGGAACTTTTGTTTTAGGACGTCTTATATTAAGAAATTTTTGAAAGCCAATATGTTGGCATGTATCTCATGTGGCAACTTGGAAATAAACGTTTTTTTTCTTTCTTTCTTTCTTTCTTTCTACACTGCAGACTTAGTGATGGCTCTGCCAATTGTATTCTTATTCTATAGCGATTTGTATGCTATTTTTACTTTCTTAGTGCTTAGCATGCAGTGGTAGTCTTTTGGATCGGCTGAATAATGAGCATCCCTGACAATATAGGAATCTTTGCTGTTCAGTTGATGTGAGATGGTGGCCTATTCTTCGTGCGTAAATAATGCGATTTGATTAGTTCGTACGACACGATAATTCTTCTACAACGCTAACTTAAAAATAAATTTGGGCTGCTCGTTAGGTTGAGCTAGGGTAGGTATATACCTGTAATAACTATTTTTGTTCTTGATATTTCACCCCTCATTTTTTTGCGGGAACAACATTGGCTACTAAGAAATAATTAATTTTTTTAGGTATAATCTTGTTTTTTATGTATTTTCAAGTGATGTAAAAAAATCCATCGATTGAATTTTTTTGAACTCCTCTATGTAAAGCTCCAATAATACTTTCGTGTGTTGATTTTTCAAGCCTCAAACGTTGAGGGGTCACTCCTCCAAGTGTACCTGCATTGGTGCTCCATCTTCAGGTGATCCAGTCCTCCTTAAGTCACGGCGGCACTGACGTCTCTTGTCACAACTAATTTTATGTGAATATAATCTAGCCATCACATACATTCGAATCTCTGTACATTGTGCTGGTCGTACAGCTAAGGTGGATCAAGGGCCAAAACGTTGATTTCAACATTGATCCCTAAAATTTTCTTAAATTGATGAGTGCTTAGGATTTTTACCTAAAAAATATTGCCGTAAAACAATGCAGTATACCTCGTTAGCAGATTGTCAGGTGTGTGATGTCGTTCAAAATTTTTGACTACGAAAAATTACGTTTCGATAAAAATTAGCCGTTATAATTGCCCGCAACTTAACAGGGTTGCTAAATTGGTTTTCACGGCTTAGTTAAAAAAAGTCATTTTAATATTTCGCCAGAAAATGTCAACTTGACAACCAGGGAAGCGATAACCGCGATGCCACGAAAGAAACAATAGGAACGACTGTCTAGCCATCCCAGCGGCTGCTGTGCGTGGCATTTTGCTTCGCATGCTTTATTCGTGCTGGGTATAATCTTGATTATTCGGATAATCTTGGGTACACCACAATATACGTTCTGTATTCTTCTCCTTCTAGACTAAGCTCGATATGCCCGCTGCGTTAAAGCTCAACATTAAACGCACTGAATTCTGAATGCGAGCTGATATGCTTCGATCTGTATTTCATTCAGTACAATATTACGGCACACTTTGATACCATGAATAATGTGATGCTAAGACACACTGAGTTATTTAAATCCCTCTTCCTTCAATTTTCCGCATTTTAACGCATAATAAACGACTATTCAACCTTAACGTAAATTCTATATCTCGATATCCTTTTCTTAATGGGATTTGTGTGTTACATTTAATGCAACGCGATTGAACGTCACTTATCACTCATGTTTTTAACAATATTTTTCAAATCAGTAGTAAAAAATTAGTGATACGTTTTGATATTGACGTCAATTTTCGGGCGATGAAAAATGCCAGAAGTTAAAAATTGAATCACTATATCATTTATGAACTTACACATCATGGGTTTTTAAAGAATTTCTGGGAAATGAAAGTCATAAACATTATAGAAAGTCTACCTTTGCGATGCCCAAATTCGTAACTTGCGTCATCAAGAAAACCTGTGAAAACTAAGGATATTTCTAGCTTGTGTACTTGATACTGTTTCACGTTTTTCCTTTTCATTGGATGAAGATGTAGTTCACTTGATGTTATTTGTAACGCTGCCACTCATAATGCACCTCTGGCACGCTTTAGAAGGAGCTTTTAACGGTGTAATTAGTTCAGAGAAATAATTTTTTTCTCGAATTCTCGTAATCTCATGCGTCCTCCGTAAAATATCGTAGTCAAACAAAGCGGTGCTGAAAGCTCATCGCTCTTGTCATTAACGAATCAAGCGAGATATATTTTCCTGGTAAATCTACCTCAATAATGCCCACTATAAATAGCTTAAAATGAAAATAAATCCCAAGAGAGATGCATAATCTACGCTAACTAATTGACATTGCGAAAAAGCCGAGCTAGCTGCTTTGATTTCCCGACATCAAACAAACTCAGCAACTCGCTACGTTCTACGAAGGAAAACACGCCTCATGTTGTTTTACATGTTGAATTAATGTTAATACCTTGTATTATGCTCCTTGATATATCTCACATTATATCCACGTACGTGTTATCTATGTACACATTGTAGAAGGTTCTGAGCTCGACCTTAGAGCTTTGATTTCAAATAAGGAGCGAACTTTGCACAGCCAACCTATTTGGTTTCAATATGCACTACAATAAAGCAAAACTAAGATATATTAAGCTGAACAATTAATGATAAAATAAAATTCTAACTCAAAGCATAGCATGAAAGATTGTCTGATTGAAACAAATTTAACCAAAATACTCGAATATTCCCATACTGATTAAACCCATGTATTTATTCGTATCTGTAGAGCTGTCCGACATCTATATTATTGTTCGATATCAATACAGACTCTATCTGTTAAAAACTGCCGTAGTTCCGAGGCCGCTCTACAACAATGAGCGCATCATTAAAGCGCTTAGATTGGATTAGCTGTTAGTTTAACCTCCTTTAACAGCAGCAAAGGCATTCCAAAGAGAAGTAGCGGGAAGGCCCTATTTAGTAAGGAGTTAAGAAAACGCATAATTTATGCGCAAAGGGCTTAGAGACAGTAATTTGAGAAAGAAATTTATAAAACAAAATAAACGTTGACAAAGAAAGTTGTAATTGCTGATAAATAGGACACCAGTGAAACGAGAAAAAGATGGTCCTTAACAAAACCAAAAACCCATTCTATTTCAACAAAAAGAAGGCCTACCCAACCTTCAACTCGGGAGCTCACATATTCCTCCAGGACGCACTAATTTGCATAGATACAATAGTTGTATCCCACCGGGAGGGTCATTAAGTGCTTATATGTATTGCAGACAAATTTTCTCTGACTAAACAATAAGTTCTATATGTTAATATCAGCTGCAGACCTCCGACAATGAACCCATTATTAAGCGCTTATTGCGCTTGATCATCAAAGAGCCCGCGGAGATTTGCCTTCATACCATCGCTGCTGAGCTAAGAACATCTTACAGTGTGCGCTTTTATGGCTCATCCCGGTGATGATTTTCAACTAGGCTATTGTTTAACATCTATATATTAATATGCTAATCAGTGCGTCACACCCTTCAACATCATTGCGGTATCTACGAGTATGATACGGGGTGGCTCGCGTCGGGTCGCGTAACATTACAGGGAGGGGAGAGGGAAATGAAAATTGTTAAACTTTTTTAAATTTCTTTGAATTTTAATTTTTTTAATTTTTTTGGATAGGATATGTTAGGATAGGTTAGGACAGGTTAGTAGGTTAGTAAATGCTATATTAGCATATGCTATATTAGCATATGCTATGGTATATGTATATATACCATACATATAGGTTAGTATATGCTATGTTAGGATGGGTATAAGTTAGAATTTGTCATCTTAATATGGGTATAGGTTAGAATATGTTATGTTAGAATTTGTTGATCGAATTTTTTCACGGGTCCACCTAGCTTATCGATGACATTAGTAAAAGTTAGGATGGGATAGGTTAGGTTAAGATAGGTTAGGATAGAGTTGATAAGCATAGGTTAGAATAGATTTCATTAGCATAGGTTAGGATAAGATAGGTTAGAATATGTCAGGTTAAAATAGTTTATGTTAAAATATGTCATTTAAAATTTTTTAAGTAATGTTGACCGAATTTTTTCCAGGGTCCACCTAACTTATTGATGACATTGTCCGTGGAATTTCCATGGGTCCCGCTAGTTAATAGTATAGCTGGGTATCACTGCTACAGTTGCCACCTAGATTTTGAACCGGTTTCAAGTTTTTTCAAACACCAACATCATATAATCTCAAACCTTTAATAGATGTATTCAGATGAAAAAAGCAAATTAACACGTTGACTGCGACACGACCCACCGGTGGGTCGTGCTTAGGTTTTTCCTGCTGCGAAACGACCCATCGATGGGTCGTTTTGAAAAATTCTAACAACCTTTCTAAATTAGTGGTATTTAACAGGCCCAGTTAATGTTTGATATTTACAAATTTGCTTATCACTTTTGACTTTAAATTCAAGTTGAATATTGAACTTCGGTTTAACCCATCGCAACTAACGTGTTAAGTTTAACTACGCCATGTAACCATTTAAAGCATTCCATCTATCACACTTTCTGTATGCGTCACTGTCTTAACCGTGTTCTGCAACTATACGACAGCCGTTTCTCATAAAAATCAAAAATGCTATCGTCACTGAACATCATTTTGTGCAACTTCCATGTGCAATAGTTCCTGTAGAAATTTATCCTTTTTTGTCGAAGATTCGCTGAGTAGGAACTGCTTGATGATTCGACGAAATGACATTTCTAGGTCATTAAAAGGCAGATGTAGGATTGTACTTTCAGGAATATTTTCAAGAAATGCAGTTTTTTCTCGTAGCTGGTAGCTATAATAAAAAATTACCAGATATTGATTTAAAGAGAGATTGTGGACAGGACTTTTGTTATAGGGTTTTGGATCCAACCTCCTGATGAGTTCTGGAATCAAACTAGAAAGATGTATGAGGAAGCACAGCAGATGCTCTGCCGCAATTTAACCCTTTTAACACGCCAGAGGGCGATAAAGGCAGTTTTCAAAAATAGCATTAATATATTGTTATTTTGCTAAATGTTTTAACTTAATATCTTTAAGGCTCACAGCCGCGTGGCAGTTCCTACCTCACTTTGTTGTCAGCAACAATCTGACTGGCACTGCCCAGTGACAATCGAATGACAGTGGTTGTGATAACGGTAACATGAGCTCATAAAATCTGACATAAAAGCGTTAATTGACTATCCTTTCTAACTGATTTCAGATACACGTATCAGTGACATTTCTTGTTAGAAGAGACGTAGAGCCAAAGTATTTCTTGTAGTTACGACTCATTCGCAACAGAAGGTGAGTTATAAGGGTTCATGTTTTAGGTGAAAATGTGGAACGACTTAAAGAGAAGCAGCGTGTGAGAAATTTCTTCTTTTAGACCTCTGCAGCTCACGCTTGTGTTAGGTTTTGGGGAGCAGTAAAACGAGGCTGTCTGTGAAAACCATCAGTGCAAGCTCTCACAATATTCTTGTCGCAAAAGAGGATGCCAAATCTATTCGTGAAATCTCGCGTGTCGATTTCTTTTATTATTAAGTAAATTTTTTAGAAGCTTGTGTATTGTTCAACACCAATAATGCAAACTCTCATAGATACGATTATGGAATAAAAGCAGAGCTGTAAAAGAAGAAAGTTTTATTTCATTGTTGATGACACTTTTGCATTATACTTCAGCAAAAACAGACAGCATGAAGATAAGAAATCCCAAACTTCATCTCTCCAGTGCATAGCTACAAAATTGCGAGTTTTCTCATACCTAAACATTGCCATTTTAAAGCAAAAACTTTCAGTGCACCATCAAATTTAGTCAGGCAAACGTTGCGTAGCTGTGTGCCCTATTTCGGTGCTTATAGTGGAAATAGAGAAAAATTAGGCCCCCACTGCCTCTAATTTACATAGGAGGTAAATGAGACTAGTCACCTATGTGTGGCGTAGTCGTACTGAAACTAGGTTATTGTACAGAAATAGTCTTCTTCTTGTATTACTGCTGCTCACCAACAATGTTGCTTATCGAAAAAAAATAAATTATGTTTCTCACAAGGAATACGGCTTCTTGACGCTTTTAACCATAATTTTATACCAGAAAGATAAATTTACATGACTCTAACTGTGGCTTGACTTGAGCAACAGAAGTATTGCTTGAATTATTGGCATAAACATTGTTGCTAAAACATTGCCTATTCTGAATACAAAATTGACGCATGATATCTGCAATAATACAATTGCTTAAGATTAATAATAAAACCATTTCTTAATAACTACTAAATTTGTTACCATTTATAAAATTTGAAAGCAACCATGCAGCGTGGCATATGTTCTTCCTTATTTAATTATCCGTTTAAAAACTTTGTCCTGTTTAATAATCCCACTGGAGCTTAAAATAATCATCAAACTTTCACAAATATGGGAGTTCAGTCGAAGAGAACATCACTGATGTTCCACCTAAGCTCACCATTTAGAATCGTTGTTAAATTTCATTTCTCTTCGCTCATTTGTTGAACAATTCTTTAGAAAATATTCGCGTTCTTTTTAGCATGCTTTTTTCTATAGACTCGGATTACTTGCTGAAAGTCATTTTAAAATTTTCAATATGACGTGTTATGAAAATTTTCCTTGCAAAGTCGTGATGGAAAAATTTGCGCCAGTTAAATTACCGAAATAAAACTTTCCATTTGAGAAACTCAAATGGCCTCCGAGGAAATTAATAAAACTCAGCAACTTTTCCCGTACTGCAAATACTTACCGAGTCATTAGTTTGAAAAGGTCGAGGCTTTGGATATTTACAGAGTTTGGAAGTTGGAATCTGATGTAATTTGATTTCTCCTGAATAGTAATGATCAGTCCGTCGCTGAAAAAATCACACGTGGCGCATTCTTCAGCGTGAAGCTTCTAAGAAAATTCAAAAGTTTCATCATTAGAGTAAATGAATTCTAGAATATCTTGGAATTTTTCACATGCCGTCCAGGAAGTTCTTAAAAGCATCCAGCCCCTTTCTGTCCGCTAAATACGCGTCCTATATAAGTAGAACTACGTAATCACACGCCAACTTATTTGTACTATCTTTCTGCGAATAAAAGCCAATGCATCGTCTCCTAACAAAAAGATATTGCCCACAAATGTACAAATAAATAGTTTCATGCACCTAAATTTGAAAATGTGCCAATAAATTCAGTAATTACTGACCACTGATAATCATTTCCATTCTTGGGTTTTAGATTTCTTGCCGTTTCTCACCTTATACATTTATTTGATGATTGAATGACTGGGAGAGTAAAATACGTAGCATCAAAGATTCCAATTTGTGTGACATAACTGCATGAGAGTTGTTCCAATGCAGCACTTCCTGCAATCTGCCTTCTGTACCGCAAAAAAAGACATGTGTTTTTGAATTATACAGCGTACAGTTCAGCTCCTCGACAAGGTGTACATCGGTGAGAAAAACTCAGTATTGAAGCATTGGAGACAACAGTTCTATAGCGAAGAGTACAGTAAAAAGAGATATTCAATATTGAAGTGCTTATTGAAAAGAATGATTCAGCATCAGAGTGGATATCGAAGAGAATGGATCAATATCGAAGAAAACACCTCAGAGGACAGCTCAATATCAAAGCAAGCATCAGTGGAAACATTTCAATATCGAAACATGCGTCGAGAATAGTTCAATACTGGAGCGAAAAATTCAATTCAAAAGTACAGCTCCGCATCAAATTCGACGACGAATGCAGGTCGTCAACTAAGAGCACAATTCCACTTAATACTGTGAGATCACGCATGGAAAAATGTGGTATTTAATCACGAATTCCTGCGAATGCAGCTTATAGCACCCGAAAAAACAGCACAAAATTATGAGCCATAGGAATTGAGTAGTCTATTGAACACGGAAACCTACCAACGAATTGCAGGTACCAAAATTTCTGGCGAAACACATCTCAGCAAAAAATTTCCGGATTTTCATGGAGACGGAGACCGGGCAAAAGATTGGTGATGAGCGAGCAAACAAAATAATGTTTATTTTTCTGAAAAAGAGAGAATCAGCGTTTCGAACCTATAAACTCTAGCTCGGGTGCAATCAAGCATTGAGTATTTTTTGATTGAAGATTATAATACTTAATTTCCAAAACATTTACAATTCGTTAAAGAAAACGTGGAGATATTGAGAGATCAGTAGAATGATCGACAAATTTATTTTATGGATCATTGATTACGTGAAAAACGGTTTTTCAAACTAGGTACTGATTTTCAGTAGCAGAGGTCAAATGATGTAACTTCAATGGTAACATGTTCTATTAAGAGTAGTTGCATTCTCGTTCCTCTCCAGCACAGCGCTCCGCATGCGTTTATTTGGACGCTTTGCTAGATCAGGAAAAAAATGCAAATTGAAGAACTTCTCTAAATTGCCAGCTCATCGCATAAACATCCCTTGCTCGCTATTCTAACAGATGTCTACTCTCTAGAAGCTACAACAGTAAGTGGTGCTTTCATTACACGAATGTTACCTAATGAGATATCTTCAATTCTTCATGAAAGACAAGTGAAGGAAATCGATGAAAATAATTGTCAAGGAATGCAAAGGTGAAATGCAAACGAAGAGAAAAATTCAAAACGTGAGTAATCGTGAAATCAAGTGACCTGGAAATCATTGAACAAGAACTGTCGTTTTCTTAGTTTTCTATTTTATCGTTGTGATTTTGGGAGTGAAATTGGTCTTCGTTAATCATAGTAGGGTAGCACCCATTAAAAATAGGTTTTTCAATTGACCCAACAATCCAGTAGCAGATAGTTTCAAAACCTCGATACATTAAATTTTTCTATTCACTACTTCGAAAGTTAATATTCTTAAAATGAAAGCCAGACAATACGAATTCAACTGAACTTTTTTAGTTCAGCAGCTGATTTCGGAAAAAAAAATCCGTCAATTAATGAATGTGACACGGCGGTCAAGCTTTCTATTGTCTTTCAAAGTGTTTTAGAGTTTTTTTTTATTATTGTCTTTTCTTTGTCTTTTTTGATGTCAATATTTTACCTTTTGGTTCATTCAGAAAATTATAGTTCAGAAATAGTTTTAATACCTTGACTTATTGTTTTTCAGAACACTGAGGATGGATTTTTTATGATGCGAAACGTTTGTTTTCATATCATGATTTTCCTAGCCACGTTGGTTTTCCTTTTTATCCTACAAGTGAGATTTCCTAGAAATCGTCCAATTTCATCTATTTCGCTGCATGTACGCCATATATCGAGAACATGTCTGTCACGTTCACTGCACCCATTTGCATTAAGTAAAGAGTAACTATTACAATGACAATCGTGAATTTAGAAATAAGTTCTGTTATCATTCATCACAATTTCCAATGCCATTTCCTTTTCTTCATTATTACTCTCATGTATGTTTTGGAGAACAATTACTCCTACGATAATCATGGTCTCTAGATGCACATCATCATATTTTCGCATCAAATGCAATGGCTTTAAATCAGGAGGAAAAATTATTATTTCTAATCTGCATTTGCTTTCACAGATTCTCTACGCTGGAGTTCGCTCCTCGTTGTATGTGTAGACTAGTGTAAAGAAAGCGGCCGTCATGAGCTAAATCACATCGGTCAAGAAGAATGACAGACAATGCTGCATGGGGAGTTGTTTATAAACATTAGCGTTTCCGAGACGATACACCACACAGAGAATACACTTTGTTGGGGTAAAGATTAGCGCATGCCCGCGAATACCTTCTCTTTTTCAAGAAAACATGCGATAAAGGGCCAGGTAATTTATTAATACTTCTCTCCGTGCTGGCACGTATTCACTCAGATAGTAGCAGAAAGTGACTTGAGGGCTTGAATTCCTGCAGCGAACTTTGTTTCCTAAATTCCAGCGATTGTTTGCGAGCTGTCAGATTATGAGCGTCGGAGTCTATTGAAGCCGTAAGAAATTCTATCAAATTTGCATTTCAGGCATTCGTGAAACTACCCAGTGTAGGTTACCATAACAATATACTCAACTGAGCTATTAATCGTGTGCGTTAGAATGTATTCAAGGGTCTTTTAATTTAAAACCTTTTTAAATAATTTTCATCATATTCGATTGGGACGAATACTTTTGTATACCAGTAAGATAACAAGTTCTATTTTACAACACTCACTTCAATAAAATATTTCAGCTGACGTGGCATAAGGCAGAATTGGACGCTGGCTTCGTTCGGCCAGGCAAGAACCTGTTTTTGTGCCGTCCAGTTCGACGACCAAGTCATCTGTTGGACAATTTAAGATTTGCTTATGCGCTTCGAACTATTTTAAAGTTTTTTTAGTGCTGATATAAGTAATTTTCGTCAATTTAATACCACTTCACCGCTCATGCATAACAAATACTAAAACAGTTATTTCCAAATGATAATTTCAATATTCACCTTATTTCATTTATCAAAAATTTACAAATGATTGCATTTGAAGCCTTGTTTAGTGTCGAAGCCTCTCTAATTATAGTATGCTAAGAGAAAAAATTTATTAGCTTCACTATACCCCCCGTAGTGAAAAAAACTGCACTGTCATAAAAAGTAAATTTAAATTTTTTCAAGCAACTCAGATGAAAATAAAATCCTTTCAATGATAAGGCACCCGAAAACGTCATCGTGTAACGTCAAAACAAAGTAAAAAATTCACTGGCAGTGTTTTTTTACATTTCATTTCAATTCTGCCGCTCACCAGTTTCCTAAGCAAAATCTAATTGAATATTTATTATTTGTAGCAGCCCACAGCTCGGATCAAATTAGCCTTTGCGTGCTGGTCTTGCTACTGTTGAGTTGAATGGTTTACTCGAGTGTCATTTGGAAAATTCGAACATAAACATTCCGAACAATCAAGAAAGCGCTAGTGCATTTTCAGAAAACTCAGTTTTATTTATATTTAACGTTTCTATTAGCACCTAAATTAAAAATACAAGGTGGGTTTAGCGCTTCGAATGATGGTCTACATTAATTGTTGAACTTAAGAATTTTGAAGATTGCAAAACCAGAAAAAATTCATCAAGGTCAAATCTACGAAGTACAAGCGAATGAAAAAATCGATGGTTATTAGGTCCTTAACAGAAATTCCCGTATGGGCGAAATCGTGCTGAAGGCGTAATCGTACTGCGTAGTCCAGTTGTGTTCTAATTCAATTCGAGCTTTTATTTTGTTCTCATTTCCTTGTGAACGTCTTGAGCGGTTTCGTACCACTGCTTATCGTCAAACTGACATCGTAACACGCATTCATGATGGAGAACCTCGCGAACTTCGGAAAAAAAATTACTCCACATTTTACCACCTTTAGAGTGTTTGCCCCATACCTATAGTAAGAGACTTTCGTCGAAGACAACCGTTTATGTAGCCTGTAAGCCTCATAAGAATATTTATGTAACCTCAACCATTTACGTAAACTGACTATATGGACAATTTCCTGTACTTGATCTCTTTTGAAATTAAAGTTCACAGCGCTGACAAAACGAACGAATATCACACATATTATTTCAATATGTGTGATATTAAATGTAAAAACATATAAAAAAGCAACAGTTAAATGTAAGTTACCGGGAATGCGGGAATTCAATCAGTACAGGTCTTTTATACACTCAATGTGTGGTGGGAAACGTTTGAAGTAGATTATTTTCAAGAATAAAAACTTCTCCCGTTTCATGTACGCTGTAGAACGTTCGCTATACACGTTCTGGAAACACAGGAATGCGCATGAGCCCAAAACGACCAAATTTAGATATGTTCATTATAAGCTTCCATCTAAATTGACCGCACAAATTTATTAAAAAACCTATTTATTCTACTTCAAAAAAGAAATATGCATTACCTCTTTTGCGGATTGCACCGGATAATGTTTAAGACATGCTGATTGAGGCATTTTAGTAGGATAAGAGAGCCTAAGGTTTAGTTTTTTAGTGCTATTTATTTCATTCCAGTTTATTTTGGAAGTTTTAAACTGGTGCGTTCTGCGAAAAATTTATGTAAATCGTTTACCTAATTCAAGTAGATCGAGTTATGGTCTATGAGAATCGTCGCAAATCTTTCAAACAATTTGTGCATGAGGAAGCGTTTCTACGTAATTGTTTTGTTTATAGGATACCATGAATACTAATAGAAAGTAATATTTTTTGCAAGCAAGTTTTCTTCATTCAGGTAGCAAAACGAAGTTTCAAATGAGTTCTTTCAACACCAGACTGCAGAGAAATTCGGTTTTCCTCGAGAAGCAACGGATCAACCTTAAATTGTTGCAGATTATGACACAACAACCTAACTTCCTCAAACCGTATATGAAGCATAATTGGTTTCAGGCTTGGAAACAGTTGAATCACAGATCTTCAGCAAGAAAATGCTGCTTGCGAGCACTGCGAACCAAGAAGTCAACTTGTACAGAAACTTGGCCGGAACTTAGAAGCTTACGGTCGCCAAAGTTGAGACGTAGATCACTTCGACCTGCACAAGGGCGAGTCAGGACTGCTGGCAGTCAAGTTAGCAGCACACTCTCACCTAACTCATTGTGACTAAATAAAAATATATATACGGCGGAATTTTCTTACGCTAGTGCTGCAACAACACGCTCCAAAGCAAGCTGGGCATTGTGTTTGGCCAATGTCGAAGCAACTCGATGTTAACCCTATATCGACCGCCGTTCATTGTGTAGGACATTGGGGAGTCGCTTGCACCGTTCTTATTTCATGCATACTTTGATGAAAAGTTTACATTTACTTAATTTCATTGATAATAATTTAGGAGAATTTACCCTTGTATATCGTTCTAGACGCCCACAATTTGATCGTTATGTAGGGTTAAGCATCTGACCATCAATCAAACTTGTTGCTTTCGCTCCGTGGCCCTGATCTTCGATCCTTTTAAATTTTGACTAATGTGGTAACCCGTACCTTTCGTAGGAGACTCATAAAATTGCTCTGAAATGTTTACAACGATGCAAGAAGAAATGGGCTGACGACTTCCGTCCGTATGATAAACAGATCGTGCACTCTGGAATACCAAAGAGGCATGAACTTCTGCATCTGCTCTCGATTTTCCATCCACAATGAGTAGTTCACCTTCATGCAGAGAAAATTGGAGCCGGAAAGATAGCAATGCTTAAAATTTAGAAATTTTATTCTGACATTAAACTAGAAACGCATTTCTGAAATTCTCTGAAAAACTATCCTGAGCGCATGCTACTGAAATGCAGGCGGAACCTTCACAACTTCCAGCAAAAAGCAAAAACTATTCAAACATATTTACAAACGCGGAGTTCTATTTGGAAACTGAAGCAGAAATTCAGCCTCGATAGAATTATTACGATATTTCAATGTGACTCGCACCCAAATTCATTTAACACATTTCAGCTGATGATAATGGCATACTAGGAACAGGACTGAATACATTTCGGTAACGCTGCAACAAAGCGATTTACCACAAACACGTGCTTTGTAAAAGGTGAGACAAAAAAATGTAATTAATGTCTAACAGTTGAAATGATAGCGTTGTGAGCCAAATAAACTACGAAACTTCTCTGTCAACCTAACAATAGATAATCCTTTTTTAAGAGAACAGTGATTAATGACTTAGTGCACTAACGTTTCTGATTTAAAGTTAGTGGATCGTATCAAGAAAATGTGTTAAAATCAAGCCGAAGGAACGTACAGTTTGATGCTCTAGTCAAAGTATTTCTTTATCGCATTTTTTTTGTCACTGATGATAGTTTTATAATTAAAGTCCTATCCTGTCCATTTTTTAGTATAAAAAAAGAGTTTAGCAACGATATTTCGTCTGATTTTTCTTTATTTTCTTTCATAAAGTTGTTTAAGTTAATTTCGTTTTCGTTTGTTTAGTAGTATGAGACCATGCAAGGTCCAATTACCTGCCTTCGAGAGCTGAATATAGATAGGTGATTGCACCGTAAATGGCACGAGGTATAGAGTCCCAGAATTTATTTTCAGCAGGAATAACACACTTATGTGATCTGGCATTTTAACGAGAAACTATAGACTAGTATAGAGCTTATTTTTTACGTCAAGGTAGCCGTGGTAGGCAGTAATAGAGTGAATGTTGTCGGAAGTGAGAATATACGTTCATTTCAAGTATTCAACCCGAACAAATTCTGAGATAAAATCGGTAGTAATGACAGTTTGAATATTGATAGACTCTTGAACGAATAACTTGGGTAGGCGTTGTATTCAATTTTGACGATGCCTTAATAGCATTTTTTTGTAAAGGGAATATTTTTATGCTTCATTTTTTGCCTCTACAACGCCAGACTTCAATGCCTTATTAAATATGCGGGATAGGCTCGACTTATCGTCAAATTCTTATCTGTTTGGTTAGTGTTGGTTATTGTGAATGAACAGATCATAAATTTGCATTCGCATTAAATCGCTAATTTATCCGAAAACACGGGCTATAATTTAAAGTCCCGTCGGTATGCGATCAGTGTCACGCAAACCAGATGCTCATTTTGATCTGAGGATCATTTGTGACATCATGGAAAATGTGAATACGACTAGAGAACTGTACGTTTTTGAATGAACATGCAATAATTGCAGTTTACGGACTTACCTTTGGACTTGAACTCTAAAGCTGGTTTGAGCCAGTAACAAAATGTGCATGTGTTTAAGTTACAGCTCATGTCTTGTAATTGATAAGAGTAATTCAAAGTTGTTCAGTTTTCAGTTTTAACTTTCTTTAAAAATATAAAATAACAAAACCCCTTAATGTCGCTTAGAAATTTTTCTAAAAGTTAGCCAATTGAATTATTTCTGTGGCATTAGTTTCTCGTGGCAGCGCCGGTCTAGTCTAAATATCCTGAAATGTCAATAGACGAGGTCTCGTGAAATCTAATTACACACATTGGAAGGATCAACTCATTCCGCATGAATATATAAAATACAATTATTTTATTGTCCAAGTATAACCAGCCTCACGATAGGTCATCATGCTTGACACTTTCTAAAATTCAAGATAGAAGTAAATATGGAATAGATGTGGTCTCACTTCAATTTCATTCCTTTATATAAACAAACTTAAGCCTTCGAGTCATAGTTAAATTATCCAATGAGTGAATGATACATTTAAAACTCGTATAACGTTGAACATTTTAACATAAAACATTTTTTACTACTTTACTGTGAAAGCTTCAAAACAGCCTTTGAAGGTTATTTAATATTTGAAAAGAACACTGACTTCTGAAAATAAATATTGCAGTCGTAACTATAATTATCTTTACTCTGAGAAATATAGTAAAATAAAACTTATCTCAGTTCATCGAATGGATGAAATAAAAATCTAATGGATGGAATTTCCTTCTCCGATGGATGAAATAAAAATCTAATGGATGGAATTTCCTTCTCCGATGGATGAAATAAAAATCTAATGGATGGAATTTCCTTCACCGATGGATGAAACAAAATTCTGCCTTGTCCCTGAAAGCACTGCGAGCGTCCAGCACCAACTCTTTGTGAGGGTGAAGAGAGCTTCAGCGCACTGCTTGCTTCATGCATCACTGGCGCCCCAATTTTATCATGTTGGAAATCAAGTGAAAGTAACACCTAAAATCCCCTCGTAGAATATTAGGGCTAAAATAATAAATATTTTCGAATATTTCACTGGAAACACATAGTAACTCAAATTATTTTAGTTGATTAATGCATCTATGCTCAGAATCAATCGAAAGAAAAAGAAATAATCCCTACGGAAAAATTATCCAAATGCTATATCTAAATTGCCCGTCTCATCTGTGCTAATTGCTCGTAATAGTGCTAATTATAGATATTCTTGTCAATGTGGGCAAAATTATCTACCAATGTTCAAAATGCTCAAGTTCTAATTAACTTCATAACGTAAACTTCACGCAATAAGTAAAAATCTGTTTGTTTGATTCTGTAGACCCAAGCAAAATGAAAATAGAACCCAAGCAAATGAAATTTTTGATTCTGTAGACCCAAATGAAAGCCCCCTCTAGGGAATTAATTTTTCATGTTTTCAATATACATGCGAAAATATGTCATCGCTATAGGATTCTGTCCCATAGTCGATGCAATACAAAAGTATGAGCAAAACATAACTTGAGTAAATTTTTAATTAAGCATATCGTCTGTTGAATTGCATTTAACTGAAGTGTATTTATCAAAGAATGATGTTCAAAATAAAATTATATCAGGTGAGACGTAGAAAGCAGGAGAAACGCCATGTATGTACTCTAGAAGTATAACAATACGAATCTACTCATTATTAACGGTTACTTAAAAACACTTGTATATTCCCGACCCAAAATGTAAAATGTTAACAACACACTCTCTTCAATGCTAACAAATTGAAAGAACACTCATGTGTAACATTTCCCACACATTTATTTATTCATAGAACAACTCTAATTGCCGATCAATTGATGCAATTTTCTCAGAAACACTTTGTAAAGTAAAATGTAAATTCCAACGGTGCTTAAGTGAGTCAAGTTATGTGTGTTTTGCTCAGCCCGCTACCCTGGAGAGAGAAAGTGTAAGCATCTTGATGAGGCAGTAACTGTGACGCGATAACGAACAAAATAGAGAAACGAGAACGACCAAAATAGTGAAGCGAGAACGAACAAAATAGTGAAGCGAGAACGAATAAAACGGTGGAGCGAGAACGAATAAAACGGTGAAGCGAGAACGAATAAAACGGTGAAGCGAGAACGAATAAAACGGTGAAGCGAGAACGAATAAAATGATGAAATGAGAACAAATCAAACGGTGAAGAGGGAACGAGTAAAACGGTGAAGCGAGAATGAATAAAACGATGAAGCGAGAGCAAATATAGAAACGAAGACAGTCGTGCCAGAGTTTGGTTTCACGGAACATTGGCCTCCTGGACAATAAGAAAGACATGTGAAAATGGAAAATAGGGACTGTCCTACTACATATCTACTCAAGATAGATTCCACCAACAATTATTTGCTTATATTCCTTTTGGTAGTACGGTTAGCTTTAGGTTTCCTTATTATTTAGGTAAAGGAAAGCGCAGTCATTCCTACAACAGCAACAAAAAGTATTCTCATTTCGAATTCAGTTAAAAATAAACTTTTTCTGCAGCAGATGGACCAAGATTGTTTCCTTTCAAACACATACAACAGAGTAGGAATGCACTTTTTGTTATACTAATAAATAAGGTCGACTCTTTTATGGAACGCCCCCACGAAAATATATAAATTACTCCTATTTCAGTCATTGCGTAAAGTGTAGCACGCTCATTTTAACCTTTGAAGCAAATAAAAATGTATTTATTTATTCTGCAGTGAAAAAAAATACGAGCTCGTTCACTTTCATCTGAACATTATATCAATCCAATAAAAAATACAATCAGCGTATTTCTGAAGACGTGAAAAAGTAAAATATACGTATTCCAACAAACGTCAAAAAATAATAAAATGTACTTCTTCTCACATCCCTAAAATCAATTCATTATAAACTTCCTCGTTTTACCGGAGTAAAATTCCAAAAATATTATCCACGAATCTGCAAGAATGTACTATTTAATAAGCCATTAAAATACACACACTCTACCTAACTTTCATTTACAAAAAAAATAAACTATTTAATAAGCTTAAAAACTGCCTTCGCATGATATCGCAGAGGTTATCATGCGGGTCGGGCAAGAAACACATACAAATCTAACAAAAAAAAATCTTCTACTCATTCTAAGCCATCACAGTGCTCAAAGGTGCTCTGAAAACTATCACTATTGTTTTAGGATATTGAACATATTCAGTCACATCGATCTTCGTGCGAGGAAAAACTCTGCTGAGTGGTTTCAGGACTTTCAAAATTAGGATTTTAATTTCACAATCAGGATCTATCGTTTTTGTGCCGCACTTTCACCCGACATCAGAAATTAAAACTTACATTTACTATTCGTTATATTGTTATCCAGGTTTATTTCGGTCAAAAACAAATCCCATTTTTATGGCTTTCTGTGAATATAACTTTGTTTTATTCTCCCTTTATAACTTTTATTTCCTGACATCGAAGTCTGCAAGCATGGGTGCTTGATGGCGAATCCGAGAAGGTTTTTGAATCCCAATATACTTGATATCTCTGCATGATGATATTTAAATAAAGTGTTGTTTATCTGACGAAATTTCTGAAAAAATAACTTATATAGTCGTGTTATCTAATGTTTTGGACCTACCTTCACGATGATATTCTGATTCATGAGAAGTAAAACTGCTCAGCGAAAATATGACAGTAAGGAATTATCTGAAAAATTAGTCCATTCAGCTTCATTTTTTAAAACACTTAATTTTTTATTTCACTAAAGTTCAATGAAAGCGTGGAGACGTGTGTGGGTCAAAAAATTTATGCAAAGCAAGTTCAAGTGATTGAGGCGTTCAGTATCTCTATATGCAGAATTTTAAAATCAACTTCATCACAGCGTACACAGAAAGCGTTCGCATCAATTGACTGAAAGGTTTTAGGCAGCTATCATGCAGGCTCATTAAAGAAATCAGTTGCACCTTGTACGATTTCAAAATTGTCTTAACATTGGCTATGCACTCCTGCACAGACACAACAACAACACAAATGCATGCTGAGTACCTGTAGTTACTGTTCACTCTTTGGTATTTCCAAGCGTTCTTGCAAGTCTCGATGTTTCATCTAGTACTGTGCGCAAACTGCAGCCGGAGCTGCGCATCTAAATAGATATCTGGATTATCCTGTCAGAGCAATTCCGGCTATCTCTCATAGATATCCCACAAATAGCCGCTTCGTGTCATGGCCAGAAAATATTGCTCACTTTCGCGGTCGTCTCATCGAGGAACATTGCGGAAAAGAATTTATGAGGCATCAACCATTCATTATGACGGGTAACTGAGGTGGAAATTGCGGCCTGATTTGACTTCCCGAATTCGCTTTAAGCGGTTCAACCGAAAAATACCTAAGCTTTGAAATTTAGCGCTGGCAATCGTCAATGAGCCGGGAAACATCACAAGGGCTTGAAAAATACGGCTCGTGGTTTCGATGGAGAACAAAGATACAGATCTACTTCCTGAACAGGAATGTGAATGATAATTGTAATCCACGATGAAATAATAGCGCATGAATTTTTAGTACGAACAAAACCTGATGATATTCTTTATTCTATCATACCCTTGCGCTAATGAAACATTCACGGCGTATAAGCTCTCTCAACTAATCAGTTTAAGGTTACAGATCTTTGCTCATTTTGTATTCAAGTTTATCTATTGACAAAACGCTTCGACGTGAAGCCGGAAGCACGCTGTAATAAAGGTGCGTACTGGCTTCCTGTTTATGATAAGGGGCTTTATCTGGGATCAACACGCGAGAACAATAAGTGAGATTGGTTGTGCCCTTTTTAGGGAATATCGCACAAAATGTACCCCATAAATCAGAGAAGCTAACACATCTGAGGCACAATATGTTTGCGACGCAGGTAAGGCAAATACGAAGGCGACTGCAGGTTGCATTACGCCTGTTTCATTCAAATGGGTCGATACAGATAATTGTATTAACGTTTCACATGGTTTTCACTCCTCAGATGTGCCATAACCATTGACTTAGAGAAAAAACATGGAGGAATTGATGAATTTGAACCGAATAAAAAAATAAGTTTCGGCTGAAAAAATGCTAAATAAACATTGAATACTTCGCATGCAAGCTTCATGAATGCACATCTATACTTTTCACCTCATGTAGATTGAATTTTTCATCGTTATTGTTAATTTTTTGCTATTTAATTAGGATAGGTAAGCAAGTTAACAGGGAGATGGTCATTTGGTGAAAAAAGACTCTGATTTCCCGGATATTCTACATAGATGTATACAGAAGCTCTAAATACAATGAATACAAAATAGTACAGATATTGTGAGACCTTGAGTGAGTTCCCATGCGGCACCAGTGTTGCCCAGACAAAAATTCACAAACTCAGATGCAAGAAAATATAGGCAAATACATTCATAGTCAATTACGAATGTATTTTGAAGTTAAAAGACTTGACGCATATTTTCGCATACAAATATGATCGAGACCACCAAACCTGGATTACGTGCGTTCGCTTGCGCCTCCATGTGTACAAAAGAAAATAAAAATATTTTGGAAACGAGGCTAAAATATTATATTTAAACATTAGATATATAATAAATGAAATATTATATAGTATGAATGATATAATTTAATGTCATATCATAGGAATATTAGAGCTTTACTCAGTTCTGCTTTGCTCTGTTCTACTCTGCTTATATCTGCTCTGTCCTGCTCTGCTCTGCTTTTTTCGTCTATTTCTTACTTTATTCCATTTTTTTCTATGTTAATATATTTTATTTTATTCTTTTCTTTCGTATTTCAGGCTGCTAGATACAGCAAGAAAGTTATCAGGCGGTCAAAGTGCCCTGTTCTCGTGCTGTGCTGAATGCTGCTCGATTATTTCCAAGCTGGTGCATACGGGCTTTCTCATCTCGCTTCCAATTCAGGTAATTTAAATTAGCAAATTCTACCTACAATTATGTTCACAGAGGAATCTTTTTCATTAATTAGAAAACCGGCGATAAACATCCCTTTTTGTGAAAGATATTCAAAAAATGCATAAATAAATGATGCACCAAAATCTGAGGTACAGGATTTAGTTGTGATGGCACAGAATTTAATTTTATTTATTTATTAATTTTTATACTTCAGAGATTACGTTTGTAAAAATTACAGCTTATATGATATAGGCCGCAATTTTACTTGATATCTTTTTCATCTGCTCTAACATGAGGAAATTTTAACGAGCAGCAAAATGTTGCGCGGTTTGTTGACTAATGTTAATAAGGTTAGTACTAGGCACAGTAGATGAATTTCCATCTTACTTTTCCTATTAAGAATGCATACTCCAATATAAGAATGTAATTAAAGAAGCGACATGAGTGATGTAAAAATGATTAAGATGACTACTCAACCTAAATGCAAAATTTTGATGTAATTAAATGTTGTTTTCTTCTACCACTCATTTCGGGAATTTTTCCACTTCTATCATGAATATCGACAACTTTTTCATTTACTACTCGTTTCAAGCATATCCCTACTTCTTTCAAACATTCTTTTACTCATTTCATGCATTTATCTACTTCTTTAGAAAATTTTACTACTTTTTAAACATTACCATCAGCCTTCCAATCATTTCTAACTTTTTCCAAGAATCTCTCTACTTCATCCAAACGTTCCTATAATTGTATCCAGCAAAAGCCTTTACAAATACAGTAAAATGAAATGCAACTTTATTTCCCGCTGCAAGTTGAGGTTGGTTAGTGGGACGTTTTTTACGTTCATGTCTCTCTGGCAGGCAGAGTAATTAGCATTCGATTTAAACGCATGCTAGAAAATCATGCGGCACCTGAGAAATAAATTTGTTTCTTCATGGGAGTCTACGGAAAAACGCAATTATAGAAACATTATTTCCGTGGAGAAAATACTGTGAAATATAATTACTTAATATCTTATATAAGACAATTAATTTCGAGTTGTGTAATTAAACAATGAAATAAACGATTCAAAATGTTTTTTGATCGTTTAAATTTACTTCGGTTATAATTATTTGGAGCATGGAAGCTGAAATCGTGATTGCACTTTATGTATTTAAATATGGCGCCCACGTTAAAATAATGCCTTAGGAATAGCAAAAAAAAGCATCCCCCCATTCACTAAGGCCTTTATTATCATGGTTATCGCAGATCTAAAGCGGTTAAAACGTTTAATTTCTACCAACAATACTGGTTGAACTATTATTCATATCAAGTGGCCTTCCTTTTTTTCAATGCTTTCAATTTTAGGAGTAAAATGTTTTTCACCTCAATGTAAAGTTTGTGGCCAATCTATCATAAATTTAATTTTGTTTCCAGACAACTTAATTTAATTCTCTCATTTACATGTTCATCACCTGAACGCACAATAATTCTATCCCCAATGCAAGCTAGGTTAAAGTTCAGGTATTGCGGCCTTAAAATTTCAATTTGAAGAAGACTTGAAAATCCGCTCGCGATCGCGAACTTCACATAAGATAGATGCCGTACATTTATACGATCTTTAAGACGTATAGGACTTACAAGGCAGGAGAGACCTCGTTTCACAGGTATCCCGAATTCATTTCTGAAAAATAACACGCATTAGAGGATTCATTGCGAGAAAGCGAAAATTCGCATCATCTGCATTCTGGCGTTTGGTTGGAGAGTCATTGGAGAGGTGAGCGGCTCGGAATACATAAGGACCTCGTACCCTTAATTTGATGACCCGAGGGAAACCGTGTCGTCCTTACTCGAGACCTCCAAATATTTTCTGCGGCTGCAGTCGGCAATTTGAGCCCGAGGGCTTTTACTTCCTCAACGGATATAAATGAGCCCTGCTATCCTCACTCTTTTGACTGCAGAGCACATGCTCAGATGCTTTTTATTATTGTGCTGCTGTTCGGACCATTCGTGACGACTCGTTTCATTTGTTGTATTCCTGATCACAACGCTCCTTCCTTCGGAAGATTTATGGTATTTCTCACCGCTTACAATATTCCTCGGCTATTTAATTTTTTAGAATACATTCAAGCATAATGCTTCATCCGTAGCATTATGGAAAATTTAGTCGTAAAAAATGGCAACAAATACAACGTTGTCCGTGAATTTATATTTTTTATAATATTCCAATGCAAATGTTCAATGGTTGGTGTAAATTATTCGTATTTCTTCTGCAATTTCTCAGGAATATCAGTTAAAGGTACGCCTCACAACATAAGTAGCAAGTAGATACGCTGGAAGCTAGCATTTGTATTTCTTTCCCTTCGTTTTTACAATTTCCCTCTGTGTTCATATTTTGAAACTGATAACGAAAAACTCAAACAGCTCTCACACAATCAGTAGAATTGTATGCTTTCTATATTTTGCAGTCCTGAATGAAAAGTGAAGTACTATTCTGATACTCCAAGAGACGTCGAAATTTTTGCAGTATATATGCCTCCGTGAAGCAAGGAAATATTTTTGTATTAAAGCGGAATTTCCTTTTATTCATGTTGCTACTGAGCGATGGTGCACCCTCGTGAATTTTTTATTGAAGTATAACTTGCAATGCTGCTGTCGGAACGGGCCAAAACTCGTCAAGAATGTATTTTTGAAGCCCTTAAAGGAGATTTCGCTACCGGCCACGGAACCAGAATCCCGTAGCCACATACGATTTTCTTCTTTGTTTCTTGGACGTTCGAATGTTCATGGAAAGTATTGTATTCTTGCATAAGCTTCTCTTTTATCATCTTCGTTTTCAGTTACTTTCATTTCTTTTGATAGTCGTCTTGACTTAAAGTCACAATTCTTTAATTTTTCGTTAACAAAGATCAATCGAGACTTTTCAACGTCTCCAACATAAATAGCACTTTACGTTGTTTATTATTATTATTAATATTATTTTGGTAGCGTGTTAACCTTTTCTTTAACATAAGCGATAACTCTTCTCTTATTTAAGGGGAAATTTACGAGGCAATGACATCGTTATTTATTATCTAATTTCGACACAGAAATAATTGACACATCAAAATGAACCTAACCCACTTAGTTTACATTTTAATTAACACACTGGATGTACGCTGAATGTTTTCTATGAATTATACCTATTGCACAGAGGATAGATATGAGGATGCTTTTAGGGGCGTGCTATGAGCTTATGAATGTAACTTATCTTTTCTAAAGACTCCAAGAAGGTAGCTATTATGTGCCTTGTGACAGCCAATTATATAACGTTACTTGAAGGTATGCGTAGTTCACTTCATTTACACATCGTAAGAAATAACGAAGCCTGGCCCCTAGGGGCAGAATCGCAATGTGCAACTCAAAGGTACATTCTGTGTGGCTGTCACTGGCTGACTCTCTCTTTTAACCGTTAATACAAGCTTAAATAGTGACAATATCCGTTGAGGTTGCCGCAGCTAACGAGGTAGCTCAACGGTCGTCGTATGCAGCAGATGCCATGCCTGCTGCCGCTTCCGTAGATCCGTTGGTAACGCTCAACTGTCGTCATGTGCAGTGGTTGCTATCCGAAGCTGTGGAGATGCTGAGCTTGCAGTCTTGAAGGTGATTCATCTCTAACCGACTGAGCGTAAGGTCTGCCGTTTTCGAAGTCGATACGAAGTTCGTGTACGCAGAACATGAATAATCGTCAGCGGCTTACGACATTTCTCTAGCTGATTCGAACAATTCGAATGACGTAGCGTCCTCCTTCGAATGATCGTTTTTTTGTACGTCATGGGTAAAACCATGACAATAACCAATTAAAGAAAAGTCAATAAAAAATTAAAAATTTAGACTGTGTTGAAAATGGTTGGAATCCACTGTTATAATCAGTTTTAAAACAAGGCGGCTTTGTACCAAAGACCACAAATTCGTACGTATTTTTATTAACTGATTCTTTGAACTCAAATCTAATCCTAATATCTAAATTAGGAATATTGGTCCGGCAAATAATGTTGCACAATTTTCTCTCTTTAAATACTTTACTTATATATAGTGCTAGAAAAAGTTGTTACATGCTTGAGATTTCTCGTTCATTTATCTGTTGGCATATCATCATACACGAAACTATGACCGACTAAAATTCATACTTAATAAACTAAAAATTTAAAGTTAAACGTTAAATTTCTCAAGCGCACGGATTAATGAGCACCAAATATATCTATGGAATATGACAAATGTATTCAACAAAAATTTCACGTTTAGTATTTAGTTCCAAAGCCTTTAATATTTAGTACTAATCGGAAATAGTTACCAATTAAGCATTCGCAATTTGTAGCGGTGTATTCGCCCTTCTTCAACACACCTTTTTTAAACTCAGTAAGATTTCTTGGACTTATACACTTGATGTAATTCTTCAATGCACCTACAAAATTTAATTTAGGTTGTGGTCCACTGCAGGGATTGACAACTTGAGAAGAATTATTTTGTGTGTAGGATTTTGCCGAGTGCATAGAGTCATAACCGTGCTGGTAAGTATATTCACTATTTTTAAATGAACGTTTAAGCAGGATAAGATATTTTCAAAATATGACACTACTGGGCACCTTTCCCTATTGTCATGTGGAGTGCACCCGTGCCGAGAGAGGTGAAGTAACACCACCATCTTGCTCCCTGTTGGGTATGGCATCCTTGAGTTGAGGTGCCTGAAGCTTCCAAACATGGCGTCTGGAAACTCAACTTACGTTTCATCAGTTCAAATAGGAGTCTTACAAACTTTAAATCCTTGTCTAAGTATATTTTGTGACCTTAAACAACTTTCAAATTGTTTTTTTTTGTTACGATGAGCATCCGAAATCAATTACGATGCCAACCATTTTTAATGTTGTTCTTGTGTAGTCCTCTACTGATGATTTTGTTCATAATGTTGTACCGGAGGTTTCAATTTGAGTTTGTATGTTTTACTGATCAGTCAGTAGCTTTTCTGTAACTTTTCGCGGTAAATTCCAATTTACACAAATGCTCTTCCTCAATAGTGCACCTGACCTGAATTAGTTAGTAGTTGGATTTTATTCCTTAAGTTTACGAATAATTGAAGCCACTGTGAAATAGAGTTCATTTAGTTCAGCAGAAATCACTCTAAATGATTTTTTTTTCGACAGAAGTTAAACGACTTCCTTACGAAATAACATAGAATCCTTTCTTACCTGGGTTGTCTTAGACGACTTTTTATAACGGTGGCTCAATACAAACTGACCGTCAATCTTTTTCACTGAATTATGGAGAATCTTGCTCTCCAAACGTCTAGAATGCCGAATGATTTTTTTTCTATCCCGTAATCTCTGATAAAAAGTGGTTATAGCAGGAGTATGACATAGGTAATAAAGCTGAATAATGCTATACATTCCCACATCACAACTCAAAAATACCTACCGCTTCTCTTAGCTATGCAATGTTGTATGTGTAAAAATGTTACGCTGCACAGAAGCCTTATACTAATTGTAATGATTTCATGCTTCTATCCTTGTACCTTATTTTAATCTAATGTCGCGATACGTGAAAAGGGTTACTAATCACGCACGCAGGGGGAGTCTCAACCCCCAAACATGTTATAGTATTATCCTTTATGCTTGCGTACACCTGCATACCAGACATGGAGAATAAAAGAATTTGAAAGATTAAAACACATTTATTTTTGAGATGAACACGTGGATATGGGCATTAGGCATTCAGACCGAATTGACATGAGAGAGCACAACTGCGTTAATGAAAGGCCCACACATTTCTACCGTTATAAGACTTTAAACACGACAGGATATCATGTGATGCTTACCGAGAATTCAAGTTACCAATACTTCTTCGTTGACAACAAATTACGCATCCACAAAATTGCGGGCTCCACAGCAACACAAATCATAATATTTGCGGGAATAACACATCACGATTTAACCTGGAATTGTGACACGGTGTCGAATCATACAACGGGAAGTCGATTCTCGACTCAATAAACACAGGAAATCGATTGCATATAAATTAGATGATCCTTCGCGATACTTTGAAAAGCACTTTTCTGTGTGCTGATCTACATCTGAAATTGAACTTCAATCACCACCTAAAAGAGCTCTCACTACTATAAACACTCGCCCTTCTGATAATAAATGATTCACTGATGGATATTCACTGCCGATGCTATTGCTCACTGCTGATGTTCCACGTCGTAGCTTAGGCTTGCTGCTGGCGTAGGCTGATGTCTTGCCCGCGCTGCAGCGGTGCCTCCTGCCGCTCCCTCATCGTGCTGCCGGCATTACAACTCGTACTCGGCCCTGGTGCCGGGAATTTCTTAAGAGTTTCGTTGGTGCGCCAATTCACTGTAGTTTTGTGCGTTGATCTTCGCATTTTGGTGAACGAACTTGACTGTTGATACTCGCAATGTTGGCGCTTGCGTGGCTCCAAATCTTGATGCTGCAGTCGCCTTTGAGCTCGATCCCCGATGCAAAGGTATTTGAATCACCGCTGCGTGGCCGGTTCACTTCGATCAGGTTTCTTTTGTGAGACGGCGTTCACCGGTTGCCGACGTCCAACGTTGTTTCTTGCACTTCGAATTATTAACTTTCAAATTGCAGTTTGGTAGAAGACGTTGTTTCTTGTACTTCGAATTATTAACTTTCGAATTGCAGTTTGGTAGAAGGCAAGTCGGCGAGGCCGACCTGCGGTGTAGTGCACTCTCAGACGTCGTGCGCAGTCTCTCCCCTGTGCGCTCAAAAATTCCCCCTCTCTAGGCTTCATCTACCCTCCTTATAAGCGTTTCGCATCCTTACTTCGAGATCAGTCTCGAAGCTTCTATTCTACAGAGGCATCATCTGTATCCTGATTGGCGGCATTCTTGTTTGTTCTGCCGTTTGGGACTCCCATTGGTGTGGGCTCTGCCACACCTTCTTGCGTCATTCCTTTGGCAAGCGGTGATTGGCTCAGGTCGTGCGGGCCTCTGTTACTACTTCACGCCCGCCTCCTTGCTCTCCAAAGCCTCGGCTTGTGTTGTGCCTGTGTATGTGTGCTTCGATGTGTGTTTGTGTTGTATGGACGCCTGGACCGTAGAAGTTTAGACGAAGCGCCAACCGCCTTGTGACACCTTGATATATGACATCCTGTTTCAAGCACTTGAGAGCGCTTGCACAAAGAACCGACCCTCGCCGACACGACACACAACACATTACAATGTTTGTAGCCCCGCAGAATGTTTACCCTTCTTTTAAAATGTTATAGCTTCACGGAATTTAGCCCAAAATAAAATGTGATATGATTTTGCCAAATATATATGCCTTATTTATTCTATTTCTTCACACATCCCCGCGCGTTTAAAGTCTTATAACGGTAGAAATGTGTGGGCCTTTCATTAACGCAGTTGTGCTCTCTCATGTCAATTCGGTCTGAATGCCTAATGCCCATATCCACGTGTTCATCTCAAAAATAAATGTGTTTTAATCTTTCAAATTCTTTTATTCTCCATGTCTGGTATGCAGGTGTACGCAAGCATAAAGGATAATACTATAACATGTTTGGGGGTTGAGACTCCCCCTGCGTGCGTGATTAGTAACCCTTTTCACGTATCGCGACAGGATATCATGTGATGCTTACCGAGAATTCAAGTTACCAATACTTCTTCGTTGACAACAAAATTAATTACGCATCCACAAAATTGCGGGCTCCATAGCAACACAAATCATAATATTTGCGGGAATAACACATCACGATTTAACCTGGAATTGTGACACGGTGTCGAATCATACAACGGGAAGTCGATTCTCGACTCAATAAACACAGGAAATCGATTGCATATAAATTAGATGATCCTTCGCGATACTTTGAAAAGCACTTTTCTGTGTGCTGATCTACATCTGAAATTGAACTTCAATCACCACCTAAAAGAGCTCTCACTATTATAAACACTCGCCCTTCTGATAATAAATGATTCACTGATGGATATTCACTGCCGATGCTATTGCTCACTGCTGATGTTCCACGTCGTAGCTTAGGCTTGCTGCTGGCGTAGGCTGATGTCTTGCCCGCGCTGCAGCGGTGCCTCCTGCCGCTCCCTCATCGTGCTGCCGGCATTACAACTCGTACTCGGCCCTGGTGCCGGGAATTTCTTAAGAGTTTCGTTGGTGCGCCAATTCACTGTAGTTTTGTGCGTTGATCTTCGCATTTTGGTGAACGAACTTGACTGTTGATACTCGCAATGTTGGCGCTTGCGTGGCTCCAAATCTTGATGCTGCAGTCGCCTTTGAGCTCGATCCCCGATGCAAAGGTATTTGAATCACCGCTGCGTGGCCGGTTCACTTCGATCAGGTTTCTTTTGTGAGACGGCGTTCACCGGTTGCCGACGTCCAACGTTGTTTCTTGCACTTCGAATTATTAACTTTCAAATTGCAGTTTGGTAGAAGACGTTGTTTCTTGTACTTCGAATTATTAACTTTCGAATTGCAGTTTGGTAGAAGGCAAGTCGGCGAGGCCGACCTGCGGTGTAGTGCACTCTCAGACGTCGTGCGCAGTCTCTCCCCTGTGCGCTCAAAAATTCCCCCTCTCTAGGCTTCATCTACCCTCCTTATAAGCGTTTCGCATCCTTACTTCGAGATCAGTCTCGAAGCTTCTATTCTACAGAGGCATCATCTGTATCCTGATTGGCGGCATTCTTGTTTGTTCTGCCGTTTGGGACTCCCATTGGTGTGGGCTCTGCCACACCTTCTTGCGTCATTCCTTTGGCAAGCGGTGATTGGCTCAGGTCGTGCGGGCCTCTGTTACTACTTCACGCCCGCCTCCTTGCTCTCCAAAGCCTCGGCTTGTGTTGTGCCTGTGTATGTGTGCTTCGATGTGTGTTTGTGTTGTATGGACGCCTGGACCGTAGAAGTTTGGACGAAGCGCCAACCGCCTTGTGACACCTTGATATATGACATCCTGTTTCAAGCACTTGAGAGCGCTTGCACAAAGAACCGACCCTCGCCGACACGACACACAACACATTACAATGTTTGTAGCCCCGCAGAATGTTTACCCTTCTTTTAAAATGTTATAGCTTCACGGAATTTAGCCCAAAATAAAATGTGATATGATTTTGCCAAATATATATGCCTTATTTATTCTATTTCTTCACACTAATTTATCCCACTAGAAATTGAAATAACTAGATTAGTAATTATTTTTCACTTCACTATAAATTGAAGTGGAAGTAATCCACTTACACGTGGAAATTGAATAGCACAATTTGCCTGCTAACGCATCATGTTAATCTGGATACAATAACGGAGATATTACAGCTAGGACATGGATACAAGAGTTCTCGGATGTAAAAACAAGACGTACACTCAAATTACTGAGATATACAAGCTTCTCCAACACGTGAACAATCAAAATTCTAATGTACACTGAAAATGTTGCCCGTAATGCAGATCGCATTATACCAGTTTGATCCGTGCTGTTACCCGCCGCGCGTTTGCGGGAGTCAAATACTGGACCTATCACCACCAGCTCCACGGTGCGGTGTACACTCCCGCTGCTTGAGACCTCCCAAGCAGAAGGAAAATACGAGTAATGTCTGCATCGTCCAAAACACGCGAGCTTCTGCTTGCTGCAGACCACGAGCAGAGGTTTACATTTCAGACGAGGGGCAGTCTCGCGTATCAGTCCAGGATAATGGCGAGGCTGTAATTGTCTAGAAAATTGAAACTTTTCAAGGCCTTTGTCTGCTTCCTCTTCTTTTCAACTGCTGCTCGTTTTCTGGTCCCAATCTTGTCAGCTACATCAATTGCCTGCTCTCACTCTTTCTCAGTTCCATCACTGAAAAAAATTGAGTGCAGTTGACACACTTTTGGAATATATCGCTTGTTCAAAAATTAATCCACTTGAACCAGTTATGAAACTGAGTGAAGAAGGCCTAATTCTCTTGTCACAGAAAACGTAAGTAAGTCTCGGAAGTCTCGGGTAACGAAAAGGATCATTTGACCAAACATATTTCCCTCAAACACTTGGCTCGAGAACATTGTATTATTCATAGGGTGTTACACTTGCACTTCCTTTCAGGTAATACATTCCACGCTCACCTCCAATGCACTCCGCCTCTACCATGTCATGACGTTTACCATCAACGCTCTCCACGCTCATAATAATCAAGGCTCCCCACACTCACCGCCAATGCACTCCTCACTCGCTGCCATCGCACTCCGCGCTCATAATCAACGCTCCACACTCATTATCAATGCACTTCGCGCTCACTGTCAAAGCACTCCGAGTTAACTATCGAAGCACATCCATTACAGAATCACTGCACATGCAATACTAGAGCACTCCATTCTAACACGCTCACACTGTGTGAATACCAATGCACTCTGTTCACGTACTCCAAAACACAGCATCATTACTGCATGGACTCCTCTCCAGCCCACGCTCCTACACACATCACTACCCCTAGCTCCGTTCTAAAAACGCACCCATACAGGCCTCATCACTAACCTTTCATTTTAGAACGCTCTACTACACACCAGATCACTACCTCTCCATTTAAAACGCTCTCATTCACGCCTCATCACTACCTATGTACTCCAACCGAATCCATCCATCCATTCCTGCCCTTCATAATCCCTCACGTGCATAACTTCCCCTGCTATGCACTCTAATTTTTCACAACGCTACTTAGCTTAAATTCTATCGATGTACTTCGACATTTTTTCGAAGCACTAAGCTGCTGCACCCATACCCTTCTCTCTCATTGGTTCTGCTGCACTCTACTATATCACTGCTGCAGACCAGGAGTTTATAGCGCATTTATCTGCAATCCTCGATTCCCCAATCAGCTACTTGCAAGGGCACTTGCTTGTAGGGAACGCTTCAGTCAGTTACTTGCCAGGGCACTTGCTTGCTGAGAACGCTCTTATCAGTTACCTGTCAGGGCACTTGCCTGCTGGGAACGCTTCAGTCAGTTACTTGCAAGGGCACTTGCCTGCTGGGAATGCTTCAATCAGTTACTTGCCAGGGCCCTTCCTCGCGTTTGCAACCCTTACTGAACGCAGTGGACAAAAAGTCGTAAATGTGTTACCTCGTGCAGGTAGCTCTGGAGGCTTGTCTTTGTCTGCTCTATCGAATTAGATATTTAGATTAGATTTGGCAATTAGTTTAAGCTTCCCTAACCACAACAAAGGCTCTCCCAATAGAGCAAGGAGGGTGGCACAATTTGGTATGAAGTTAAGGTGACATGGAATCTGTGCCCAAGGTGCCTAGACACCATAAAATGAGAGAAAAGTTTATGAAGCAAGATAAAAATTGAAGAAAAAAGTAGTAGGTGCTGAAAAAAAGGATAGCAGTGAATTGAAATAAAATTTCCGTAACGAAAGTAAAACTATTTTATTTTAACGAAAGGAAGGCCTACCTAACCTTCAGCTCAGGACCTCGCATGTTTCTCATGCGAGTGCTAATTCCCTTATATGCAATGGTTGAAACCCATGAGAGCATCTTCCTTGAAGCGAGGAAACTTGCCGTCCTTGCCAAACTTCAAGTTCCTGAACTCCAGGCACTGGTGCATAACAAGGGAATTTCGTAGCACTCCAGCTTTGATTTGACTTATTTAATCAATCAATTTGGGCGCGTGTATCACAGCTGGATATGGACACCTTAACTTTAGTTTAATTAAATATTTTCGTTCCGTAAATTGCTCAATGGTCATTTAAAACTCTGTGCAATTGCAGTGATCATGATGATTATTTTTCAGCGTGAAAACTAAACAGAGCATGTAAATTAAACTTTTTTTTGCTCCCGCCTGAATTATACTCCTTGCCCTCTTTAGCGTCGAGCTCTGCCTGCTTCATCTGAAAGCAACATCACTATTAAAACTGATCAATTTTTACCGTCTTTCTGAACATACGCCCTAGGTTTACTCGCTCGTGGGCGCAACCTTTCCTTTACAATTTTTCATGCTCTTATTCAAACTTGCATTTCACAAAGGTATGGTGTTCATAACACTAGGAAGCAATAATTGCGAACGTGTTTAAAAATTTATACCTTCGATTCAAATTGGAACACTGTTGAGCGGCATACTCTTACGTTATCAACTCAAGAAATTTCAGGTCGCACTGTTGCTCTGTTGCGTTGGTGAAATAAGATATTCCAGACCCAATAGGAAAAGAGTACGAACAATGAGTGCTGAAAAACAGCGTTACTTACATCGTACGTTTCACACATTTAACCGTTTCATAAGGCGCTTTTAGCCCTCGCAAGCTATTAAAAACTACAAAATATAGCGTTAAAAGATGTAAGGCGAAAACACTGCCTGAACGAAAAACTGAGCATACAACAATAATTATGGCAATGTGATGCTGGAAACATTTTCAGTTGCAGAAAACTCAATTCAATTTCGTACCACAACTGCGGCGTGACAATCATCCACATGTTTCAACCCCAAAGTTCAGTTAGGCTAAAATTTGAATGAAAATATGCCAAGTCGATCTTGTGCTCGAGTTCTTAGGCAGAATACATTTATCATGGGGCAGATGAAGCGAAATACGGAGACGCAGTGCCGACAACACACAAAGACTGACTCGAGAGGGCGCTGCAGTCGCACTTTGATGTGCATTGTACGTCTGGCGCAGGAAGTGCCAAGATCCGGCCACAATCGCCTAGAAAAGTCTCCAAATGCAGAAGATATTCTGGTCAAAATATTTTCGGGGTGTTGAAGTTTGTGTGAATATTCTGACGAGAAAACTGAGAACGAATATTTTGACCATGCATAGGATTCTTTTTTAAATACGGGACCCGAAAAATTCTTTTATAAATTTCGGCACAATGAACGGAGTTTTCAAAACAAAATGTCAGTATAATCCTGAAATGTCTATCTTTAATTTGGTTGTACCCCGTAGTCATGATACAACAGTCAAAATAAGAATAAGAGGACACAGTAAAATTCAAAGTGCTCTGAAACTGCCGGCAAGATGACGAATTGGACGAAGGAACAAGTAGCTTTCATAAGCACTGCATACTTCTCTAATGGAAGGAGCATTGTCTTAAACCAGCATTTGTACTCTCTCTTAAAACTGCTTATGAAAGCTAATTGTTCCTTTGTCCAATTCGCCATCTTGCCGGCAGTTTCAGAGCACTACGAATTTCACTGTGTCCTCTGGTTCTTATTTTGACTATTGTATCGTGACTACTTTGGTACCAAATAAATGATATAAATCTCAGGATTCTACTGCCGTTTTCTGTAAAAAAAATCCATTCATTGTGTCAAAATTTATTAAAGTTTCTTCGGGTCCCGTATTTAAAAAAAAACACCCGGTACAAGCCTCCTGAGCTTGAGTACAGTACAACATTACTTTCTATTTTTTTGATGGATCGTTAGCTAACACAATAGTTTTCATGAGTGCAGAGTGTCATATTCGTCAGGAGTAAATTTATAGATTGTATAAGCGCACTAAATACAACCATCTTCCACATACATATATCATTAATCTGATGTTTACCAAAACAATCTTGTATGATAAAAAAATTTTATCGTGAGCTGATATGAAATAAAAAATTAAATATAGTGAAACTAAAGTAAAATATATTCAGTCGACAAATTAGCATCTAGTAAGAAACAACATTCAAAAAAGAACTACGTGTTATACTTAGGTGCTATTTTACAGTCAATGTTATAGAATAAAGTCCTCAATGAGTATTGCTTGGTTTAGGGGGCAATAAAGCATCTTCATTTTTTTAAGACAGAATCCACTCGCAAAATAAGAGCCCATCATACGTTGAAAACGGCGGTTGCAATGCTTTCAGGAACAGCGTAAGCTTGGCGGTTGCACTTAACTTTCGCCTGAGTATCAGAACCAACTTTTGCTCTGCTGCAGAGAGAAGATGTTGAAAGTGTTGAAAACAGCGATTGCTGAGCTGTATAGAAAAAGTTCCCTTTAACCCTACAAAATTGCATTTGATCAGCAGTAGAAAACAACCTTTATTAGCTGTAGAGAACAGCGTTTGTTTAGCTGAAAACAATGCGTACTCAGCTGTAGAGAACAGCGTTTACTCGGTTGAGTGGAACAACGTTTTTTTCAACGAAGAGAACAGTGCATGCTCAGCAGTTTGGATCATCGTTTCGCCGTTGCATTTAACTGCATTTCCTAAGCCGTACAGATCGATTGTTAAGCTGCAGAAAGCATCTGTTATACAATTGTAGAGAGCGGAGTTTATTCAGCTAGCTGTAGAAAACATCGTTGGCTAAGCTTTTTGGAACGTTGTTTGCTCCGCTGTAGAGAACAGCATTTGTTCAGTTGTAGATAATAGCGTCTGCTCAGCTGCAGATAACAGCGTCTGCTCAGCTACAGATAACAGCGTCTGCTCAGCTGCAGATAACAGCGTCTGCTCAGCTACAGATAACAGCGTCTGCTCAGCTGCAGATAACAGCATCTGCTCAGCTGCAGATAACAGCGTCTGCTTAGCTGCAGATAACAGCGTCTGCTCAGCTGCAGATAACAGCGTCTGCTCAGCTGCAGATAACATCGCTTGCTGAGCAGCTGAGCACAGCCACCTCCAGCAGGAGAGCGAGGCCCCGCGACCAGAGGGCATCCTTTTAAGTTACGATCTCCGTCGCGCCGCAGCTGCACTAAGTGCTGCGACGCCCTCAGGAGACGCTCCTAAGAGCAGCTTACGTCGCCGGGATTTGTTTCTAAGACATACCGCGTCGTTGCTGCTCACTGTAAACAAAATGTGCTCGCTTCTCTCCCAGCTTTCCCGTAGCCTGCAACAACGAAATGTATCAGGGCCTCTTAGAGCTAGTTTGTTTCAGAATTTCTCTTCAGTTTGCCGCTCGTTCTCATGATTATGTGATGATTTTCTAACGTCGTGCTCTAATGTAAGATTACGTTGGTCGTCAAAGTGAACGAAAACATGTTTACCCTCCGTCTGCTAGCCTCCAAAAATGGAGTATATTTTAGGATTTTGTTTTCTTCGTTCTGCCAGTACGTAGACATTTTATTTGGACTGAAATTTTGAATTTGAATTTCATAGAAATGGTTTTTGAGCAGTATTTCGCAAAGAATGGTAAAAGAATAGAATAATATCAAATGCCTTTCTAAGCCAATTTGAATTCGTTTTAAAGCTGAAGAAATGTTCAAATTTTCATGTTTTCCAAACTGCCGATCGAAGTTAATTTTGTTTCGTTCAATATAAAAAAACGAGACTTTAGTTACAGACGCTGTTACCTGCAGCTGAACAAATGCTGTTATCTGCGGCTGAGCAATTTCTATTATCTAGAGATGAGCAAATGCTGTTATCTACAGCTGAACAAACGCTGTTACCTGTTGCTGAAAAAATGCTGTTATCTACATATAGCTGGACAAACGCTGTTCTCTACAGCTGAGCAAACGCCGCTCCCTACAACTGGATAAAAGATGTTTTCAGCAGCTGCACAATCGTTCTGTACGGCTTGTGAAATGCAGTTCCCTGCAACAGAGAAACGATGGTCCAAACAGTTGAGCAAGCACTGTTCTCGGCATCGAAAGCAACGTTGTTACACTCAACTAAGTAAACGCTGTTCTCTACAGCTGAATAAACGCTGTTTATCTACTTCTTCTGATGAACCATCACAGATCTACTTCTTCCGCTGAGCCATCACAGATCTTCTTCTTTCGCTGAGCACAGATCTACTTCTTTCGCTGAGCCCTCGCAGATATACTTCTCTCTTCTCTGAACTCTGGCCAAAAAGATCAGCGGTATTTATTGTACGATACGAAAAGTTAACAAGAATTTAAAATTCGAAGAAACTGATCACGCAATTTACCGTAGTCGAATGAGACTGAGGGAAAAATTGGAATCTCATGGGTAGAGGATTTTTTTGATGAAGTTATTTTTCTCAAGAGTTAGCTCTTACATAGGTTTTTCTTTCAAAATGATTTCTAACGCCAAAAGTATAAGAAAACACGTAAATTTTTGGCTCAACACTGAACTTTCCAGTTGTTCTATTCAGTATTATTTCAGGCAAGTATTTTACTCGACTCAGTGAAATTAGGGAATGGAATTCGAGTCATACTTATACAATTACTTAGAACACTACGCACACGGGCATATGTTTGCTTCTTTTGAGCTAGAAACTATTTTATCGACAGCGATATAGAGGTATCAAAGTGTAATACTACTGTTAACTATGAGGATCGTTCTAAAAACTAAAACTAATGTACCCCAATCATATAATGTTTCAGACAATTGTTTTCGAAATGTTCTACATTTCCTATATTTCTTGTTGTTGATTCTTAGGAAAAATGTTCCTAATCTCTCGTTGGAGAGTATTTTAATTTGAACTATATGTCCGGAAAGACATTTTTTGTCTAATTAGTTTAGTGTACACTAAAAATGTAGTAAATGGAAAGCCTCATGTCTGATCCAGAAAGGGATTACTTCTAAGTTACTGAAAATCAAATGCATTCATGTATCTACTTACAAAGCCGTTTAAAAAATGTAATTTAGTATGAGATTCAAAAACAAAATTTTTGCTTAAGTACTTGCTCTTCAGAAAATGAAACGAAGAGGCGTGGGTCCGGTTACGGAGAAATAAAATAATTTTTATATTTATTTGTATTGAAAAATACGTCTAGATTCAGAAAAACGAGCAGCTTGCCGCTGTGTCACTTGGTAACACAATTACCGACAAAAGTCTTGACAGTTTATCTATTGATCGTAAACCAGCTCTCTCGTAATCTACAAGTGTGCAGTGAATTCAATTTAAATTTAATCTGGAGTAATCTGAAAGTTTCATGCATGCGTCCCTGTTTGTAATATTCCCCGCAAGACGTTTAATATTTGCGTCTGTGTAATAGCCTGCTCTTTGTTGCTTACAAATTAAATTAACAAAATTATTAAAATCAAAGAGCTGTCCTCAATACCGACATTTAAATAGAGTCATGCAGTAGGTAGAAGATACGTAAGCCTAAGTCATGTCTCTAAAACATATAAGTGATTCATTTTTACCAGCGACAGAACACAACATCTTTGAGCCGTTTCAAAACGCATGCAATGAGAAAGCTTGGAAATAAGGGAGATCTGGAGTTCTGAGAGAAGTTCATATTGAGCCTGAGCTTAAGCAGCCAGCTTGGCATTCCCCTCTGTTGCGCGGTGGCAGAAATAAACAAAACCGAAATAAAACTTCCAGGGGGATGCGATCACGGCAGACCTGGCAGCCAGGCTCTTGTGCCGACATCGAGAGCTGTCTAGTGCTGGAGCTGACGTGGAATTGCGGCTCACTAAAAAGGGAGCTGGCAAGGAGAGAGAGCTCGTGATAGAGGGAGCTGACGGAGACCGAGAGCTGAGGGGAGAAAGAGTAGTCAAGGAGAGATGAGCAACTAAGTAAAGGGCTGAAAATTTGAGAAAACGACGCCTGAGAAAATAATGAGGACGCTCACATAAGCGAAAGTATAAAATAAAAATCAATGAGAATGAAAAGAAGGTAGAGTGCAAATATCGTAAGTTCTGACACAAATAAGCCAAATTCAGCTCCCGAATATCGAATTCCCATTACCGTAAAATAATTGTGTAGATGTCTGCAATTCAACATGCCCATTCAATTCATATTTGAGTTAAGAGGAAAATTGCTCTGCTTTAACTTAAGTCGTTGTGATATTAAATGTCATCCTAAATTTCAATTGATATTTCATTCGTGGGATTTAGTCGTGACCGTGGAGTTTCAAAGTCAAGGGAAATTGCAGGACTTGAGTGTTGAGTGCACGGTTCAGTGTGGGGAATTCAGTCGGAGTGTTGGACGGTGCCTACCTTCGGAGAAATTAAGCTTTTGAAATAAAGTGATCAAATTAGCATACTCGTCATCTGTTTATTTTCAAGCTAGCATTTTTTCTAAGATATTAGCAGGTATAGTGAGCAAAGATTCTAACTAGCCGGGTGTTAAGTATCTCAAGGCATCAAGCCAAAACTGTCAGGCAATCAAGTCAGGCAATCTAGAAGCAGCGTAAATGAATTGAAAACTGCATGCCATCAAGTTTCTTCTTCAAAACCATAAAATACACACTGGAACTTCCTCGTAGCTAATCATCCAAGAAACACATAGTAGTGGCATGAGCTCGTATAACTTTGAGCAGTGTAAATTCCGAGGAGTATGGAAAGTTTCTTTGTTTCTTTTCGATGGATTCTAGCCGTCCAGGAGTAGTCAGCACACACGTCTTAAACTGCAAAAATTTCGACATGACTGACAAGCCTAAAACTCTAACTCTAATTCGAGTGTTGAGATGTCACACTCACCTGTTGAACAGCCATAAAATGGTTTCAAGACTAAACAATCACAATTCAAGACTGATCAATCACTCCACAACAGCAATCTTACCATATGACTCTGATGAATCATATCACATGACTCAGTCAAACCTCCCCTCAAGAGTGATTGGACGACAAAGCGAGATGAGAACTCAATCAACACTGGATTTCTTCACAACACAATTGGGAAGTCTAATAGCTTACGAGGCGGGGAAACTACCCTCTCTGATAATTTGCTGGGTTTAGGCAATATATTGGGCTTTGCCAATAAGAAACTTTAAAACACATTTTGCGAAGCCATACAGAGGTGCAGACGTTTAGTCCCTTCATGTGAACTTGTACATCTTTTCAAGGTATAACTTGAGGTGCGATGTTCCCCAACTGGATGGGCGCTGGAGCGCTCATTTGATGCGGTCCCGGAACAAATTTCTCTTGGATTTGAAAGGAGCTCCCGAGGCCAAACGGAGGATTTGTGAGAAGGATTTGAGCTCCCTAGCGGAGACTTGCAACGGCCTCGGTGCGTTGTGATGACGTCTGTTAGTGGTGAAAGCTCTCGGTGATGATGTGTGTTGGAGTTGAGAACCATTGTGGAAGAGTGTGTTGGAGTTGAGAACCGATGTAATGCCGTGTGTGCTTTCGTTGAGAAGCATTGTGGGGCTCGGGTTTGCGTTGAGAACCGTTGCGATGCTGTGTGCTTGCGTTGAGATACGTTCTGGGGCCACGTGCTTGCCTTGAGAACCATTACAGTGACGTGCGTTCGCGAAGAAAATTTTGAGCTATGAATAATAAAATTGAACGAACAGTTAAAACATAGAAAACGATTAGTTTCTCAGCATGGTGAGGCTTACACGAACAGAGTACATATTGGAGTTGGGTAACGTTTGCCTTAAAAGCATCATTACTTGGTGAGGAAATCGGTTCAAGGTGATGGACTCTGGAGGTCACTGAGCAATAACTCATCTGGTGTAAGTTCGCTTGCTGGGATGTCCGTAAATTTGCCAACGGCGTCTCTGATGCTAGGACCGACCGTAACCTGAGACAGTTCCTAAGTTTAAGTTTACAGTTTTTAATTTTTTAAAGTAAGTAGTTGTTATATAATTCAACGTTGATGTGTTCTCAGGTATTACAAGGTAAGTAGTCGAGAGGTTTTTAATGCAATTAGCTGTGTGATTTTATAGATAAATTTTCGTAAGGTTTTCAAGCTTAATAATAGTAGGGTATTTCAAGATAAACAGTAGTGTGGGTATAGAGATACATAGTCGTTAAGTTTTAAAGTTAAACAATCGTAAGGATTTCAATGCAAATAGTCGTAAAGGTTTCACGGTAAATGGTGACAAAATTTTAAAGGTAAATTTTAGAAAATTAGTCGTTAAGTTTTAAGGGAAAATGTTTGTAAAGTTTTACAAGTAAAAAGTCGGAAAGCTTTAAAGGTAAATACCGAGTGTCGCAGATTTTAAAATTAAATAGCCGTAAGGCTCTTAAGATAAATAGTCGTAAGATTTCAATGATGAATAGTTATCAAATTTTAAACGTAAATAATCGTAATGTTTTTGAGTGAATAGTGATAAGGTTTATAAGAATTATAGTTCTTGGGTTTTAAGGCAAAAAGTGTGAAAGTTTTCAAGATAAATAGTTTCAAGATTGATAGACTGCGCTGCCAGGTCAAGGTGTGCCCCTAGAGAGAAGCCGCCGGGGCATGGAACTAACGACTGTGCAGAGGCAAGTGATGGTTTGCGGTCGCCAGCAGACAGCTACTCACCGAAAAACAAATCGACGAATCTTTGGTACTCCACTAGCACATTGCGCAGAAAAATTTGGTTAGCTATGGCAACGAACTTGTTCAATTCTTCAGCGCTTTAAATGAATTCTTTACGCAACTAGTAAAATTCATCTCCAAAATCCCCAACGAACGCTAACCCACCTTCGAAGAGCTTCGGTACTGATCCAGGGGAACGAGAGAACGCAGCGGCAGCCGCAAAAGAAGTTCAGTCGGCCGTGACGAAGTCCCAGAGGTAAAAGCTAGAGCAGAAGGTAGTGACGAGGAACTCGCTATCACTTCCCACATAACAGGGAGAACCATCTGGTAAGCCAAAGCTGCGAGGAAACTTGAGTAGGCGTTGAAGACGTTGAGTAGCTGGCGAGCGTGTACTACATGTCTGCGTTACAGAATGGCTTACTGAGAATAGAGCTAGTCTCCGAAACGGTTTACAGAGTGAATTGATTCTTTGTAGTTATTTTATTCTAAGACCTTGTAAAGTTCCAATAAATGTGATTTCAATTTTAACATCGTTCTTCGTTTATAAGTTTTTATATCTGCGTAGTAGGTGTAAGTGTGGCATTTCTCTCAGGATGAGATCATGACCAGCTCGGTCTCGTTCTCGGAAGCAAGTTTTTAGTTTGAGCAAACTCAGTAGAGTCAATATATCAGAAAATTGAAATATAAGAGGGTGAGCTTTGGTTAGTAAGTTAATTTTTTAATGGACATCTTACATATAAGAAACTCTACACTTTCATACATCAATTTCCACAAAAATAGTTTGTGATGACGTGTGTTTGCCAGGAAATATGTCGTGGTAATGTGTGTTCGCGAGGAAAATCGTTTTTTTACGTACGTTTTGATGAAAACAATTTTGGCTTATCGCTGTTTGGTGTGGTGGCTGTTTGTTTTGATGGTGGTTTGTGATGGCGGCTATTAGTACCGACAGCTGTTTCTGACGATGGCTGTTTATAATGGAGGTAGTTTGTGATAAGGACTGTTTGTAATGACGGCTGTTTATGATGATGGCTGTTTGAGGTGATGGCCGTTTGTGATGACGGTATTAGTATCGTCAGCTGTTTCATTGTGTTGGCGGCTGTTTGGGATGGTGGCTTTTTGTGATGGCAGCTGTTTGTGATATTGGCAGTCTGTGATGACGCCCATTTACCGAGAGAGCTGTTTTGTACTCTGTGTGGTATAATTGGGGCGTTGCATGTGTGTCGGTCAAACGAAGCGGGAGTTTATTGCCAATAATGTTTTCATGATTGGACACTGTCCTCTTCTATCTCATTTGAGTACACACACTCGCGCATCTGTCAATATTGTTGCTCCCCGGTGTGGATGCTCTACATCACTCATTATTGTATCTTTTCACGATGACAGACACATTATTACAGTTCCGAGTGCTGGTTCTTTGCTTTGAGTCACCGTCATCATTTGAGTGACGGAAAACCACTTTCGTTGATAGAAATAATGACTGTTTTATTGAAAGTTTGGGTTTAGATAGATTGAGAGTTGCTGGATTGTATCTTAGGAACTAAACCTTAGTTCTAATTTTGTTACTGTAATTCTCATAAGTTTTTCACCTTTAACATAAAAGGGAATGAATTTAAGATATCCATGTGATCAACAAGTGTTTTTTCAGATCTTCCATTTTCTTGTATTGCGAAGTAATAAGAATGAAAGCATTTTCTTGTATTGTGAAGTAATAGTAATAATTTGCAAAGAAATAGGCATTCCTAGTGCATAAATCATACACTCATAACTAATGCTGTTCCTAAACTGATCCGTTCTGAAAATGTTTTCCATCGCAGGAACATTTTTTTTTTGCTCTTTCTAATTGTGTTTTTATCAATTGTCATGAAGCATAGTTCATTTTTGGAATATAACGTTGATGAAAATTTTATTCATACGTTTCATAAGTGTATCATATTAGGAGTAATTTTTTTGTCTATCGTGTACCGCGCTCTTAACAAGACCATAACACATTCACTCAAGTGTTACTTAAATATTCGTAAAATAATTGCTCCCTGTAGGAAACGACATAACCTGATGGTAAACTTGTTTGCCCACAATTTGTTCTATACCCGTAATTTGTGTTGTTTGTCCAGTACGTAATTAGTCCTTTGAGCCCTGACTTCGTCGACTCGAAAAAGCCGTTTCCCGTGCAGGCTTAGCAGGTAAATATTGAAATTTTGACTAACGCGGAACCTTATGGTTTGATGTGACTCCACTTTTGAGTTAGTGTTTTTATTTTGTTTTTATTGAGCTCTCAGCCGCAAAGCTCTAATGAAAACAACGAGGGTTTATTTGCCCCTATTTCACGGCACTCACTCGTGAAAATATTCCAAGCTAAATGTTGAGCGAAATTATGCTAATGGATACCAAAATTAATTTGAACAACTTCAGGAAAGCTTTGTGCCGTCAAGTCACATTCAAGTTAAAAACGTAAATCAGACACTGAGGACTGGAGAATGTTACGTGCCGCATAGAAATATTTCATCATGTATTCGTAGGCCTCGAAAGTGTTTGGTCATTTACAAACTTCCTCTAACTTACCATGATGACTTCAGAACACCATAGAACCCATCAGATTACGTGGAATTTATTTTTTCGGAAAATTTTGTTGATAGTAACTCCGGAAAACCGTCATCACTCTATAAGCTCACGAGTTACGCTCATGCTAAATTACCTTTTATAGACTGCTTAGTGAGTAGATACATGAATTAATTTGATTTTCAGTAACTCTAAAGTAATCTCTGTCTGGATCGAACACGAGGTTTTCCATTGAATGCATTTTTAGTGTACTGTAAGCGAATTAGACAAAAAATGTTTCTCCGGAAAAATATAGCATATGTTCAAATTAAAATATTCTTCAATGACAAGTTAAGAACATTTTTCCTAAGAATCAACAACAATTACGAATTAAAGCTCGTTTTACGTTTTGATGCCACACAGCGCCATACTCGCCCATACCTCCTCATCATTTAGTTGCTAGCTTGCATAAATCATTGAAAGTTAGAATCACTTTACGCATTTCTTTGTTAATATTGTTTTTCAAGTATTTTAAATACATTCAAGCTCCTACTGAATGCCTATGGTTTATTTTAGGCACTTTATCGCGGATGAAAAGGAAATATTTATGTATATATCATGAAAAATTTCAAACTAATATACCGCTTGTGTAACTTCCTTTGGGAAACTACCGTATATTTCTGTGTTACCTTGCGTAGAAATCACCCCAAAACAGCACAACTGGACAGTTTTGAGTACATATTATTTTTACTTTTAAATTATGATTCTTCGAGAAATTATCTTAGCTATTGACAGCATGAGAGGATAAGCTAAAATTTCGATTTCATTTTTAGTTGTAAATGCTTGGTCGGGTTTTCATGCATCTGGTGTTGTTTTTGGAAGACATGCGTAGCTTACGTTGGTAATTCTTGGTGAAGAGGGATTTCAAACATCGGGACGGACACAAGTAAATCATTCATTTGCTCCCTTGATATTGTTTTTTATTTATTCAAGCACCCTTTTCTCCGAGGGAAAACACATCCGTCAAGAACAGGCGCGAAATATAACGCTAATATTTTATGGAATACAAACCATAAAGCTCGCCCCTTCACCTGCAGAGATGTCCATACATCATGATGATGTATGAATATTGGCAGAAGCCGACGACGATGCACTGCCCTGGTCTTGTGAAAAGAAGTGCGAGTTTTGCATCACATCGCCCATGATCTGAAGAAAAGATGTACGATAAAAGCCTTGCCAATCTCTGTTTTGCAATTTTGAGGCTTAGTGTATAAGTAAGTCTCGATCGTCCCAGCCTTGCAATGTAACATTTTGGGTCGTTTGCATGTTTTCGTTCGTCATAAAAACTCAATATGATTCATCGGTAGTTTATTTCTTGAATATAACAAGTGACGTGTTCACATCTGGTATCGCCTTACCCCCAACACGTACTACAGACGCATGGAGGTTCTTGCTGTGACGTATTTCAATCTCTTTTCTGTAGCATGGAAAAATTTATCGCGAACTGTGTTTTGAATTTGTGGTCTGTATCCGGCATGCCCACCATTCAATACCTTTGCCAAGTAAAAACAACTACGAAAATAATGGAATTTGTTGTCGTTGGCGAAATGTTTTTTGGTTGGCTAGAATATGCATGAAATGCAATTCTAACATTCCAAACCCGTGACACAGGCGTATTTTTTATTTATTTGTACTTTTCCATACTTCAAACTTTCCATCGAACTGGAAAATGAAGAATTGTTCTGAACCATACACTATGCATGGCTCGTACATATTCAAAGCAACAGCTTGTTTTCTGGTGTTCCGTTCGTGGATCAGAGGAATTGCAGTTTTCAAGTTACATTTAAAATTGTGCACAAGCTTTGAAATTTCATTACTTGAATTTTGTTGCGCACTAAACGCCTGGATGAAAAACTACGAACAAATTTCCCGGTTCTAGGAAGCTGACAAAAGAAACTTGCTTGTATTTTATGACTTCGAATAAACGCAGCTACAGAATCTATAGAAGTAGTTTTAATTGGCTTTGTCCATCCTTTGGACTCTAAGTAAGCTGGAAAGCAAGCTGTAGCTTACACTCACATATTCCGTATGGTTTCGATAAAACGAATGAAAATTTGAACAGCAAATTTCTAATAGGGCTCACTTATAGCATGTGATATTACCTTAATATTTGTAAATGTTGTTGTGTAACGCTTCTTAATTTGTATTTATACATTTGCTTATTATACCTTAGTAGGGAACGTAAGTGTGATGGCAATGGTGTAAAAATTAATAAAAAGCATATAATGTAATTTCTTGGTTAGTTTACTTTCAGTTTAAAAAGCATGCAACTACAGGCGACAAAAAGAAAACGGAGGAGAATAAAGTTCTTCGTCACACAGACACATGAGCTTCAAGATTTACAACGGAAAACTTACTACTCCGTTTTCATGAACATAGAGTTCTGATATCACCAACATTGGGTGGTTTGTTAGAACAATCATGTCATTTTACATATGAGGACACTGCTTCAGTAGTCAGAAAATTTATCGTAGAACACGATAACGTTTGTATCTTCGAGTCGGCGCATGAGGAGAGATCGATGTTCAAAATCTACGGAGGTTCACTGTCTCATTTGACACGACATCACTCATCGACGCAGTGAGAGGAGACACCGAACACAAAATTGTGCCCTAATATTATCATTTGATTTGATACTAGAGAACAAACGCACATAGGGTGCGTTTATTTGGAGTCAGAGAAGTTACTTATTTTTCTACAATTATTTCAGAAGTAAAAATGGAGTTATGGTCTTATAAAGTGTCATAATTTTTCCTCAAAAGTAAAGTAGAACTGCCGGCACCTTGGCTGACCGACAAAGTAGTCGATACGATACGTAGGAACATCGTTGAAGTAGTAAAAATTTGTTTTGATTTTACTTTTCATTATCATTTTTGCATGCAACTTTACGCGATTATACTTTTATAAATACAGTCGATCCAGAGTGACCATCCTTGCCTTCATTACAAACTATAACTCATTTGCAACTATTCTACTGCACAAAATTTATCTAACATTACTTGTCTCACAAATTTGAAGGAAGTCTGCTTCGTTACCCCTCATTGTAATGTTTTCCAATCATGTTTATGCATGGGGAGGCTAACACAGAACGAACAATATCCATGAGTCCCCCTTTTCTGCAATGCTCACATAAAGGCTTGCAATTTTATATTGAACAATAATATAGAGCGTTTGTGCGCAACAGGATGTCTCTGAATAACCGTTTGACAGACATAGGTGTCAAAATTTCTCTCAGTGAAAGAACATTAAAATATGAATTTATTTTCTTTCATTTTCACATGAGAGTTGAAGAAGAAATGGCAGCGGATATTATCAATTGCAGTATCAGATATCATAAGATTCCATAAGATACCTCTGCTGTTGGCGCCGTCCATGCTTCTTGAAAGCTATTTAGAAGAATCAACCCAGCGTAGCAGTGCTAGGTCGGTTCTCTAGGCGCCAGGAGCGTAACAATCGCCCAGCGTGTAGTTCGCTGTTTGTCTCGTTTATTTCAAGGTATATTTTGTTTGATGATACTGAGACATGCATTGATGACATGTGCATATTCATTTATTTTGTGTATTACCGATTTACTTAGCTTTATTCTTTATCGTTCCAGACACCTCGCAATTCGTCAATATTTTGAAACTTGCTAGTGCTATTGATTTTGCCATTGCTATTGTCATCGCTATTGTTTGTGCTGTTACTAGTGCTATTGCTACCGTTAAAAGACTGTGATCACGTTTTTTTCAGGTTCCCTGAAATATATCAAAATAGCACACAACGGGCTAGTATCAATTTATTGAACCGCCTGGTAAAGGGAAGTCTATTTCTCAAAACTTAGTAGGCCAGAAAGAGAGCCTACACCTGCTCTAAAGTAGCCGATAGTAGCACAACCCTAGCAAGAGTAGCGTTGTACAATACTATTGGATATTCGTAACATGTTGTTCGTATTAATTTGTGCTTCGTTAATGATAATATCAAAGTCAACATGAATGAAGGGAAAAGCAATTAGCCTCGGTGAGACCTAACCAATATGATTTCTGACTGATCTTGATGTAACACTCGAGAAGGGATTGCGAGTTTCCCTTGAAGTTCCGCTTGAAAATGGCTTCTAATTATCTCTGATGTTACACTCAAATAGATGACTTGATTGCTTTGAAATAGCCCCAGTGTACAGATTACTAATTAAACATGGTGCAGTTGGCTTGCTTAGTTTTAATGGTGTGAATCCTGAGCCCAAAAATTACAAATTTCAATGCAAATTTTATTTTCATTTGGCTATTGACTTCCGTTGTGCCCTTTGCAAAAAAATGAAGTTATTTCAACTTCTGCCGACACTTCTCCAATGTATTTAGCAGTAAAGTTTTGGTTGAGCTTCTTTTTTTTAGACGTAATAGCCGAAACCACAGAAGTGCTTCCCAATTATTTCTATCCTCAACTCAATAAGTTGACTCAATGGAATCTACTTACAATCAAGAATCTCTAAACTCTAGCTGTTATATTTGATGTTTCAAAGTTGATAAATAACGATAGAATTTTTGTTTGATTTGTTCATTTCTCAATCAAGGAGTGCCGTCGGAACAGAAGAATTTTGAAAAAAATATCTACTCCTTCAATTTTTTAGTGAGAATTATGGATTCGCTAATTAACAGTATTATTTTTATTATATTTCGGATCAAAGAAACGACAATATTTCATCAAATAATTTCTTACGCATTATATGCGATATTTTATACGGATAACAAACACGAAAAGAACGTGAAAAATTCCCTGTGCGAAAAATACTCATGTATTGTCTTTACAGTAACCGGATGAGATTGAAGATAAAATTGACGTTTCCTTGAAAAATTCCTGTGTAGTAATGCCGCTGTAGTGTATTTTTACCACAAAATGGAATAAGCTAACTTGCATTAGAGTTAAAATTACGCACCAAAAAAAATTCTAAACAGAGTTAAATAGTAACAGATTACGCCTTGGCATTCTCCCTACTACTAACTGAACGTAGTGCGCTAAAAAGTTTTCGAATATTATTTGACATTAACAGCATGTAGGGTGCATTAACTGAGTAAGATCAATCGCCTCTCCACCTTTGTTTGTTTGCATACTATTAGCCTAGATGACAAGGGCTTGGTTCAATCGATTACGACTGAACTTTCATTACATTTTTAAACTATAACAAAAAAAACGGTGACTTTTTTAAAGGTTTCGTAAGGAGAAAAAAATCGATACTAAACTGATTAATTTGCCAATGATTTTCCTGAAACTGGGTTGGAGCGAGCTTCATGGAGAAAAACTATATGAACGTTCATGCGCGCGATAGATATCCCACTTGATACAGACGTGAGCAGCGTTGTGTGTGCAGCTGAGTTTGGCGCAAACTGAATATAAGGACCATCGGAAGGAGCATAGATCATCTCTTTGATGATACACGAAGCTAGGTTATAGTGCACCGAGTAGACGCGTGATTCTGGAACATAATTTTGTGACTACAGTTTCAGCTGAAGATAAAGCTGGCACACCACTCTTATTACATATGTCGTAATTTACGTCATTGAAATTCATCTGAGCATAATAAATTGCATGAAATACGTTTGTTAACACAAGGGACAAGTTGTCTCGAGACTCACTAATCTGTTTTGCGAATAAATCATGTTCAAAACTCAGGGAATTTATGTTCAGTATTGGTTCACCAGCGGCGTTTTTAAATCAATGCCTGCATCTCTATCCTTTTTAATCGAGATGGCATTTAAACGTGTGAGATTTAAAGACAAACGTTAGGGATCTTTTCTGATATTAATTAGAAAATACGTACTCTGAGAAACGTTTTGTCACAATACATAAACTGATGTTTATGTATGACACACTTTTGTGTGTCATGGGCGAATGCGACACACATAAGTGTGTCAAAGATGACACACTTAGCGAAATTCAACATAATTTCACACAAATGTCTCGTTTTCTCCAGCTGGTCACTGGTCACACTAATGTACAGACAATTATGAATAATTTGAAAAAAATATAGCAAAGATCTTAAGGTTTTTGCCGAGAATAATACTCCATTCACCAAATCCACAGTAGTGCGTTCATCGGAACTCTTTGGGCATTTTAAAGCTTGAATATGTGATTTAATCGTCTCGACCGCTTGAAAGAGAAACACAAATATGTGATTTAATTGTCTCGACCGCTTGAAAGAGAAACACAAATATGTGATTTAATTGTCTCGACCGCTTGAAAGAGAAACACAAATATGTGATTTAATTGTCTCGACCGCTTGAAAGAGAAACACAAATATGTGATTTAATTGTCTCGACCGCTTGAAAGAGAAACACAAATATGTGATTTAATTGTCTCGACCGCTTGAAAGAGAAACACAAATATGTGATTTAATTGTCTCGACCGCTTGAAAGAGAGACACAAATATTTAACAGGATTTCTCTCAATAACCGTTTGACTGACATAGGTGTCAAAATTGCTCCCAGTGTAAGAATATTTAAATCAAAATTAATTTTCTTTCATTTTTACGTGAGAGCTGAAGAAAAAATGGCATCGGATAATATCTATTACAGTATCAAATGGCAAAAATATGCGAACTCATTATAGTAATGAAATGATGTTAATACGTGTAAATCAGAGTTGGTAAGATGATTCTTCACTACAATAGTCATTGACGGTAAAAAATTATATGAAAAGGATAAAAATATGTGTAGAACTGGTAAAACTTTGAATAACATATATGAAACATGATAGCTTTTAAATGAAACTCTTTGTAAAATAAAAGTTTGAAAAACTAGTGTAACGTAGCAATCAAATGCAAGTACAACACACAAGCATCAAACAGTATCTGATGTAGCAACAGAGTTTTTAAATTTTAAATTAATGTGTTTATGCCAGGAAAATAAATGATGAGTCTGAAATGCACAGCAGAAAGAGTCAATCATCAAAATAACTATTTTCATGATTATTCTCGTACAAAGAGGAGAATGTTGGTGACGATTTTGCTGATACCCACTACTTCCATATAATTTTAGGAGTCAAAAAAAATAAAAGGTTTTTCAGCAAACATGAATGCCAGAGTAATGGTCCGTGCTTATTTCTAACTTCAAATAAAGTAAATGATGTTCCTGTTGCCGTTAAGTTTATTGTCTTCCTATACACAACTGATGGCTGTCGAGAGGAATACGCTGTTATTTCGACTTTTACACTACCATATTGCAAAGACGTCTTACAGCTTTGTAATATGAAGAAAAAAATCATGCGTGAAACCGTTAAATCAGAGAAATACAGTTTTCAAAATTTGGCTTCAAAGGCCAACAATTTTTTGACTTGTACAGAAACCTAATACTCTACTAATAAAACAGGAAGTGTTCAAAATCTTCTAGTATGTTCACCAAGGTAAAAATAACAAAAATTCTTTAAAACAGCAAAAGCAATATACGAAAATATAGTAATTCTAGTGCATTTCAATTAACTGCCGCACCATTTATTACACCTTTATTAAGCACCCATGTTACAAAAGCGTTGGCGTTGGCAAAACGTATCGATGTAGGCATTTTCTTCACGGGATCGGAATCTTGCAATCGCGCCGCAATTTGCCGTAAGTAGCGGAATGATCTCGTCCCCCAGCGCCCAATGCAATCACCGCACATCGATGTCCAACATCGAGACTGTAAGAGCCTACCTCAAAATCAGCCGGTATCTGCGCACTAAATCGACAGTTTGGTACAAATAGATGGAAAAGTCCCTAATTCTTCAAAAATCAGAAAAGACATCAAATTCAAGATGAGAGTTGCTCAAAACATGCTTCTTAATATTGGGCTCTATTGAAATTTGTTCGTAAATAATTCAATTCAGAGTCATCATTTCTACTTTTATACTTATGTTTAGCTCTCAGTGAGACCAGTCAAGCGTTTAGTATAGTCAGTTCAAAATTGATAGTTCTGTCCATGGACTACGCCATTATTTGTTCATATTTTCCAGTCGCGGTATCGCGTGAATGGAGGATCACTTCTAATTCTTATATTAATTTGCAAACATAACAAAGACCTGTCGTAAATTTTTTTATATTAATCATCGTACGAGAATTTGAAGTGTTCATGCATGTTATGGATAAACAGATACATCTAAACAATGGTGATACACTATGCATTCCTCATACAGTGTGCTAAGCAGAAAATAGCTTGTGATCCATATTTAAACTAAATGTAGCAGGAATATATTTCCTCATGTTTCATTCGCTGGTTCTATAAGCCTAACAATTGATTCTGACGAGTATATGTCTTGTTATGGCACACATCGCAGTGCAATGGTGATAGAAGGTCGCATTTAAAATTTCCAGTACCAATACATACAGGGCACCTAAGCTTGCTATGTATTATAACTCTAAAGAATTATCTACAATTGGACACAAATAACCCTGAGTATTAAAAGGATCTCAACGTGACATCCCGGGTCACCCAATATTCACTACGAGTGGAACAATCGCCAAAATAAAAGCGATTGCATGTTTCGTGGTAAAAAGCAGCTCCCTTCACGTAGTTCACGTGCTGGGTTATTTTCAGCTTTAAGAGTTTAGGCACGTTTGCTTTGCGAGCTAAGTTAGAGTGTTTAAAATCTTGTAAAAAAATATTCAAATTTCTCCAACCAATGGAAATCTCCGCCATGCACACAAGTATAGAAGCGATTGCATGTTTCGTGGTAAAAAGCAGCTCCCTTCACGTAGTTCACGTGCTGGGTTATTTTCAGCTTTAAGAGTTTAGGCACGTGTGCTTTGCGAGCTAAGTTAGAGTGTTGAAAATCTTGTAAAAAATATTCAAATTTCTCCAACTAATGGAAATCTCCGCCATGCACACAAGTATGAAGCAATCCTCTACAGAGTGAGCAATTTAGTATGATATTCCCTTAATGATGGACTGCAAACAGATGTCTTTGTTTCTATTCTTCTCGAGAGGTTCCTCGTCACATGCGCTACTGTACGGTTCTAGTTTTCTCTCAGAGACTTCACTGAAATATCACTTGTTATTTACTCTCACGTGAAAATCTAAAAAATAACAAATAGATGAATGTTTGACAAAAACTATAAATATTAGAGCCTCGCTCGTAGAATGAAAGTATATTTCTACTATTATTATCCCCCAATCACATACCACATGTAGTTGAAGAAAGTTATTGAAGACTAAAGACAAGATGAACGAATTTTTTTGAAGTTCTTTTATTGGAAGAGGGTTCTGACAAAATGTCGAGCGCATTTAAACTAGCTATAATGTGATGTAATGTGGTAATTTGTGTGCTACAGTTTTCATGCATTCGCAAATAAAATTATCGTTATGGATAGAAAGGAAAAGTTCATCGAGTTGAGCGATTTTAGCTTCTCCAAAAGTAGGCTCCTATGATCCCATGATCGTCAAAATCATCATATTTTGCTCACTTTCTGTGGCATGCGAGATAAGTCTTTCTTTTCTTTGACAACTTAAATCCAGGTGTTCTTTTCGTAGTTCTCTCGTTTGGAGGAGCTTTGATGCAAAAATTGCTTGCCCTGTGTGATTTTGCATAATTCAATTTAGAATTCTCCACAACCTATAGTTTCACTCCTAATCTTTCAGAAAACAGACATCTTGGCCACCAATTAAAAATGTATATTAGACATTATGTTTTGAATCTTTCATGCTAAAAAGTTTATCCTTCACAGTAAAACATAAAAATTCTTATGAACTGTTAACATACATTTATTTTAGAAGGGTTACTACCACAGACAAGGGGTTATCTATCCCGTGATTTTTATTTTTGCGAACATTTTGGTTAATTTTATCCCCATCTGGTACTTCAGGAGAAAAATAATCAGTGATAAGGTGTTTACTTTCAGATGATCAAGAAAAACAAAAAACTTGACACTCTAAGCGCTATACAGATGATGTTTGAGTATTTTCTCATCAAGTATCCTGATATTCAAAATTTATTTGGCGATTTCAACTTACAGCACTGACCATCATAGAATTTTTCAACGCACTGAAAATAATGCTTCAAGAAAATTTTCCCGGGTAAAGTAAGCATGTGACAATTCTTTGTCAAGTTGTCACGGTCAAATTTTTTCAGATCTTCCTGGAAAAAGACTCACCAGGGGAAACCTAAATTGCTCTAATTATCGCTCCAATTCGGCAAAATTCTTCCTGAGCCACAAGCTGGGAATTATAGGCTTCTCGATAATTAGAAAGAAGTACGTGGTGAAAAGTCGAACACGCCCTTGTCGAGGTTATGCGTTAATGTGGTACTGAAGTGACTTGCTTTCGTCTAAATCATTTTGAAATTTCCCGAACTAATTTCGAGAGCAGAGGTTAAGACGCTTATGGTCACGGAAGAGAGATTCTGGAGAACATTGGGCTTTCATTTAATTAACACAGCTCCAGAGTTCGGTCGATGCAGGCATTTCCCACTACAAACTCTACCGTGTTACAGCGTCGAACAATTTCAAACCCACTGAACTAATCTGCGACTGAAATTCGGTCACGTGTAAAGCACTTAGTGATAGAACACGAGTGATAGTGTAACATTGAAATAAGCTAGTAAAATTCGAAGGTTATGTCATGAACATACAAACGTTTTACGAGCTCGAAAAGTTAAATTCTTTAATATCGACTCGACGTTAAATGTCACGTTAACTGATCTCACCACGTTAGTTCTACGCGGGCCTTCCAACGAATGCCTCAACGATGCGTATTTCATTTGTAACGCAACCCGAGGGAGAAAGTTTGTAGGATAGCACGCTGATGTGTTGTGAAGTGTAGTTTTGAAAGGCGGTGTGTTGTGTAGTGTTGTGCTGTGTGGTAGTGTGTTACATGGTGGTCCACTGAGAGGTGGTGTGTTGTGTGGTGGTGTACTGTGTGGCGGTTTATTGCGTAGTGGTGAGTTGTGAGTTGTTGATTCGTTGGGTGATGGAAACTTTATATTTTAGAAAACAAGCGAATTCCGTTTTCGTTATTTAGATTTTGTTTTATTTATCTCTCATCTCATTTTTGATCTGATCACGGGATTTAGTACCTTCTCGTATCGTTCTATCACAAATGTATTCAATTTAGATAACCAGTGACTTTCTCTTTCTAAAATAAGACAACACTATACCCATCAGGGTATAGTGTTGTAGATATGTGTGTTGAGAGGTGTTTTGTTACAAGGTGATAATGCGTTGTGACAGTTTATGTGAAGTAGTGTATTGGGAGGTGATGTGCTGTGTGGCGGTGTGTTTTTACATCGTGATGTGTCGTGAGGTGATGTGCTGTGAGATGATGTGTTAGGAGGTGGTGTGCTTTGAAGTGGTGAGTTCTGAGTTTGAGTGTTGTGATATGGTGAGTCGTATGGTGTAGTGTTATGAGGTGGTGCTCAATGAGTAGGTGTGTTATGAAGGGGTGTGTTTTGGGGTGTTGTGGTGGGAGGTAATGATGTGCTGTAGGGGAGTTTGTGTTAGGTAAGGTGGTGTATTATGAGATACGGGGCTATATGGGGTAGTGTTGTATTTTCTGAAATATTGAGATGTGTTATGAAGCAGTGTATTTCGAGATGGTGATGTGAGGTGGTGTGTAGTGGAATGGTGTATTGCGATGGGTGATGTGTTGTAATATGGCGAATCTTGAGAGGAGGCGATGTGTTGTCAGGAATTGATGTGTTGTGAGAGAGTTATGTGCTCTGAGGCAACAACGTGTCGTGAGGTGGGGTGTTGCGAAGTGGTGGTGCGCTGTGAGATGACCATTAGTCACCAGGTGGTGATGTGATGCGAGTTTGTAATGTATTGTGATGCGGGAAAATGGTGTATCGTGAGGTGGTGTGTTATTAGATGGTACGTTGGGAGGTGATATGTTATACTAACTGGTTGTAATTTGCTGATGGTAGTGATGTGTTCGTGGTGGTGATATGGTGGTGGTGATGTGCTGGTGGGGGTGATGTGGTGGTGGTGGTGGTGGTGATGTACTGGTGGTGGTGGTAATGTGATGGTGGTGGTGATGTGTTGGTGGTGGTGATGTGGTGGTGGTTATGTGACGGCTGTGGGGTAGTGATAAAGTGCCTTGGTCCTGGAATGATGACTGTAGCGTGGTGTTTTTACATCATCTAACTCAAGCTGTTTTCCCCCCACTCAATACAAAGTGGGCAGATAATCCTAAACGCGCTCGTGATCAAGCTACAGCTTAATGATTGCGGAGCAATCAATAATATCGATAGCTCAAAAAACGTACAGTTCACAATTCTCAATGTTCTTTTTCCTCGAAGTAGCGAATGTCTAATTTGCGTTATTTTTCTGAGCTCACCACTGACAATACCGTCATATGTGTGCATATATTTTGTGTATTAAAGTTTCTGCAAGTGTGTGTGTGTGTGTGTTGTTTTTTGATGGTTGGGCTTACATCTAATTCAATGAATCAACGAATAATATCGGGTGTCAAACAATTAAGCAACTGGAGTGAACTTCTCCGCGGAGGACGTTTGATACAACAGATGATGGAGAGATCCACGAATACAGAAGTCTCGCATCAAACGCAGCCTCTTCCGCGCATCTATTTTCCATATTGAACTTCTTGCAAATTTTGGTTTCCAAAGTGAACGAACGTAGACCAACATAAAGGCGGAGGCGAAGATAGGCCTGTTTGTATCGTCCTCAGCTGTTTTTGAGATAATTAAATATGGGGTTGAATCTCCGTGGAGTTTAATGACTATGTAATCGCAAAAACTCAAAATAAGTTCTCACTCGGATCGAAATTCTTTGGCATTCACTGTACATGTAACTGCATCTCATTAAAATTAAGATATAGTCTTGAGACTGATTCAAGCATCACTCAAGTATAAATTTTAAAAGCCTGAATCTATGAAACATTCTCAGTTTGAGCTCTCATGCTTTCGTTCGCAACATTTACACTGTCTAAGTCCAATTATAATCGTTATGTTTCGATACCATGCTCGTATGTGTGGTACGTACCGATTGCACCAAGTGAGTGTCATTATGGTTTCTTGAAAGCAAAAAAGCTACGAAACCTTCCATCCTTCATCAACAATTGAACAAATGATGAGACAGTATCAGTGGCAGGGTCAGTCGTGTGATGTGGCATTGGGTGTGTAGTTATAGGGAGGTTATCATCTCTTTATTAGCAGCTTGCAATAACTTTTAGTATTTAGGAATTTAAAAACGAGGAACACTGCCCGTAGATTAATCATTTTTTAGTATTATACATCGTCAAATATCGTACATTAAGCATCGTAGGTCGAGCATTATTAAATAATTCTTAAGGTTAGGTTAGGTTAGGTTAGGTTAACATCGGCATCTTTGGGATGCTTTATTTCCAATCAAGCCTGATACATATGATCTTAGCATTGGTTTTTCAAATGTCTTATAACTAACCCTATATATAGGACACCATGACGGTTCCCCCGTAAAGCCGGTACCCATTTCCGACACCTGGGTTGAGTGGGGTATTGTGCTTGAGCTTTCCCTTATACCCAACGGGGAAAATCTCCGCGCCAGCGCCGGGATACGAACCCGCGACTTCCAGCATACAAGTCCGATCCCTTAACCGCTGTGACACGGAGAGCACATAAAGCGTAACCTACCTAACCGAAGCAATATTAAATAATGCTTAACCTACGAGCAGTGTTCCTCGGTTTTAAACTCCAAATGAACATTCGATTAAATAAAAATGATTTTCCTCAATTTTTCATCATTTCTGGTAGTAAGCTCCACTAAGTAGTACTCAAATGCTTATCGCTAAGACATGCAAATATGGCCTCCAAGCACTGTTTGCTGAGCGTGAAAACGCACTTGTAGCTTTTTTCTACACTGATCTGCTTTCGACTACGATTAATTCGCCGCAGAAAGAGTCAGTGACATCTCCTACATTAATTTTGTCAAATCACGATTTTGATTGTTTTTACTGACATGATCGCGTCATCAATTCAACGATTAGATTCTTACCACAGATGAAAAAAATTAATTTTTTTATTATTCATAAGTTTTTGTTGAACAACCATACGTTTTTGAATCCCGATACGCAAACGGCAATTAAGCGTTGTCTTATTTCAGTACGACAAAGGCAATCGTAATTTAAATTAAATACTCTTGTGATAGAACGGTAGGAGAAGGTACTAAATCCCATGATCAGATCAGAAATGAGATGAGAGATAAATAAAACAAAATCTAAATAACGAAAACTGAATTCACTAGTTTTTTAATATATCTATTCACATTGTTCTTTATTTACCGAATTCATATGACAGATCAAAACTAAAAGCGCCTAAGTTTGGCCCTATGGCGGTAGCGGACCTAATTACAGAGGCAGGACGGCAAAGTGAACTGCTGCATATTCTTAAGTAATACAATGAAGTTTGATACAATGTTTTACCTTCAAGTTTTCGAGACATTTGTAACAATAGACATTTCTACTGAACAGCTTACACCTGCCGGTATGTATACTTTAGTGTTGACTCTGAAAGTTTGTACTCTACAGCTAATAAACGTTTTATAAGATGTAAGCTTCTGTGCATGAACTGCGCAAATCCCAAGTAAAGAAAGTGTAGTGTGCCAGGGTCGAACCCTTGTACTAGGGTTGCTTAGTTGTCACGTTAATTTCTTCATCCTGTTTTTTCATGAACACTTGGCCAAAGAACCCTCAATATTTGGTACCCCTACAGAGGTGCGTGATACTGAATGATATTTACAGAGCATCCTCGGTTTACGACGGAGGTCCGTGATTATGATATGTAGTAATTCGAATTTTAGTGTGAGTCGGACCACACCTAAATACAGTACGTACGTACATAAGCAGCAAACTCAGGCACCTACGCTAATGCAGCACATTATCTATTTTAAAGTTATAATCTAGGACATAACAAGACACCCCTATGACGTGAAATCACAATAATGGTTACAAAACACATGGAAGACATAATTATAAAGTGCAGGTCCACAATCGTTATAGGAGATTGCGTCGTGTCCATTAAACGTTGTAGGTAGGTACCGTCGTTAATCGGGGAGCATCAGTATCGGTAATTTTTATTTTAGAAAGGAATTTGGAAATTTTTAAGCGGAAAATTTCCGATTCAGCAATCGTGAGTGCGATGTCGTGATTCAGATGTGATTATTCGTATTAAGGAATTTAATCGGCCAACTCAACAGCTCGTACACCTTTTCTCGTTTATAACCACATTCTTTCAAAATGTACCGACGAACTGCAAATTCAACGACGGCGAACCATTGAATATAACAGGGAATAGAAATATAGAGACAGTGTCGCAAAAAATAACAACAACGACAAATTATAGCGACACCAAGCAAAATGAATGACAGTGAAACTATGTATCAGAACAAAGAAACAATGTGTAGTGACAGGGTCGGTTTATTGTAACAACGTTCAAAAAGAATAACAATTACACAAAAAATAGTAACGTACGTGTATATTATTGTAACAAATTAACAATTTCTGACAGAGTTTTGATTAGCAAAATAAACAGTAAAATAGCCGTATAGTGTAATACATAATGCATTTTGAAACTATGCATACAAAATTATTGATAATTGCAATAAAGAATGAACATAGTATGTATCACACGTGAACCGGCCACGTCAGAGTTGTTCTGGAAAATTCTGTTACTTCCCGGTCAGCGAATATTGCATCTTCCACTGAACGGGAAATAATGGAATGTAGTCCTACATGTATTATTGACGGGTGGCATTCAGACTCCCGAAAGTCAAAATCCCGAATGTCGAAATCCCGTATATCTAAATCCCAAAAATCAAAATCCCGAACGTTGTAATCAGGGTTACCAACAGTACTGGCATGTACAGTACATATGTATTTCACTATCATATATGGTCGGGAATTAGATATTTTAAATTATGACTTCTGGAATTTTGATATTCGGGATTTCAAGGTGAACCCATAATTTTCAGTTTGTTTAATATGGGAGTGTAAAAAAAATTTCTCTGCTCAATAGGAGTTTAAAATATGTAGTTACATCTTATGACTCTTCGTTACTATTTTTTGCATCTGTTACATTATTTTGAACCTGTGATACTGGCCATATGATGCATTGTTACAAGATTTGATTATTTGTTACAGAAAATGAACGTCTGTTGCAACATTCTGAGAGTGTTATACGATTTGAAGCAACGTTATATTTATTTGTCTCTATAACTACATTTTACATCTGTTATCAATTTTACAGCGTCGGCACTGGATTTGTACTGGATGTTGCTATATTTTGGGCCGCTGTTATGAGTTTTTATTCGGTGTTAAATGATTGTGCAAACTGTTGCTATGTTGTTTTGACGTGTGGTTGTAAAACGAGAAAAGGTGTATGAATTTAGCGAGTAACAATGATGTACGCCCCCTTATTCAGAGATCACTCACCAATACATAAACTCACGAAATGAAACTAGTTAATATATCAGCCTCAAACTCACCATTATATATGAATTGTTTAATTAACAATAATATAAAATAATATGGATTATGAGTGTGACGAAATATTTTCCAACGCTGAAACTACGCACTTTTTTGCCTCTCAATAATTATCAAATTCCATCTAAATTAAGCAAAAACTTTAATTGTTTGTGATTTATTGTAAATTCCAATGACTATGGATTTCCAAGTAATGAACTTGACACCCGGTATAAAAATTTAGTAACCAGTGATAGAGACAGATTATGTTCTTCGCAGTCTTAAAAGTATTCTTCATGTTATCACCAGAAATCATCTCATTGTAAAGCCAAAATATTCTTATAATTTTCATAATAATATCCTCAAAGCATCACTTATTGTGTTTCCCACGTTTCGCAGGTCATCCAAATGTAAAACAAAATAAATCATTGGATCGTTCGAAGAAAATATCTTGGTGAGGCGAGCAAAGCTTTCATATCTTTGAACATGTCTCTATTTTTTCACGAAGTATAATCAAGGATCGCCCGCTGCCAAAAAAAATTGTATTTGAGAAAACGTATCGCTCATTGGGAAGAACAACGTCACAAGTAAAAATTCTTGATCAGGAGAAGTGATTTTAACTTTGCAAACTTCTTTACGGAATTAGCTTCGATCGAAAAAAGAAATCCTTCTTCTCAGTCAATTTTGAAGGTACACTTATGACAGTTTTACCAAAATACGTAAAACGAAGGGACGAATTTATCAGTTTGGATAAGTCAATTTTTAAAAATTTTGAATAATGACACTGTTCTTCCCAATGAGCAATATGCGACTACTCACGATAGTTTATGACGTGAAGAAAAAATTCAAGTTATTTTTCAGAAGAAAACTGTCAGCCCGGGGAGAGGGGTGCGCTCGGTGGTCGTCATTAAGACGCTCTCGGGGCGCATTACGGGAACTCCTGAACTTCGGCACCGAGCATTACGAGGGCACCAAAAATACGAGCTTATTTTTGGCCAGATAATTTTTTGACGAACCTTGGGGAACTTTGATCACAAATTACAGCAATTATTGCTCCTCGAAAACGAGTCTGCGTTTCTCAAGGAAGAAAAGTTCTTCGGTGGTTTGTACCGATTTAGCTTCAGAAAAGTGCGTCAAACCGTTTGAAAAAGTGACGCTCACCGAAAGGAGGGCAGCGCTTCTTTTATCGGCATTCAATATCAGCGATCCTGAATTCTATATTTTTATCACGTTACCATTTCATGAAAATCAGCATCCCTTACATTCATGATATTTTTACTGTTTTTTAATAATCTCTTTGATTTTTACGACTTCCTTTCATCTCTCGATGAAAGAACTGAAAAAAGCAACTAGAGCCACACAAAATTAATTCTAGTCACCAACTGAGCGAACGGTTTAAGAGAGTAAAAATTCATTCATCTTTCTCTGGTAAACAATTTCTCTACATAAACTAATAACAATAACGCATAGGATTTGATTTTACTCGTTAAATATCTGTAAAGTAAGATAACTCGTTAGCACTTTATTTTGCCCTTATATTCGCTCCTTTAAAATCGGGTTTCCCTTTTTGATTGCTGATATTTAACACCATTCTACAACAATACCTTACATGTCTTACTACATAAGCATAACTGTAGAAACTATTATGAAACAGAACTTTTTGTATTTTCCACCAGCTTATTAATTTTTAAATATGAAAGTAACTTTTTAATGTCAAATTTCGTTCATTTGTTAGACTGCACAATCTTTCAAATAACACCTTTGTGTGATCAATATTTGTTTCACAACAATCCTTGAAATCTCACTTTAGCACAAAAAGTACGAGTTCATCATTTATGCTTCTTTTCTTTATTTGTATGAAAGCACATTGTTTTTTTAGAACTTAAAAAAAGACGTTGAAAGAATGGCAGTATTGCAAAATTTTAGAATACTTGTTCTTCCAGCAGTTGGCGAGCGATAATCTAGCTGTGTGTCTTTCACAAGTATTCCCTTGAGCGACAACACCACAGTGAAGCTTCATGACTTTCCTCCTTCGAACTAACGAAGACAAATTCATGAAATTCACAATATCTTGCCAGCTCCCAAGTTTCTTCCTCTCCCTTGGCATTGCTCAACCTACACGAATGAATTAAGTTTAAACTCTCAAATTATGAGCTAAAAATAAAGAATAACAGTTCTTAACTAATAGCGAGACTGATTTACGGAAGAAGAGTAACGTGCGCGCTCACTCTGCTGTTCTCAGCAGTACGAATGCTCTCAAAACATTTTTTCGCACGGAATAGTAAGGGGGAGTTTTTTATTAACATTGTGTAACTACTTGAGAGGAAAACTTATCATATGAAAAAAATTTCACTTCAAAAAATCATGAGGCCGTAACAATGTGTTAGAATAATCATTGAGATAAAATATTGGGGTAGTGCAGACAACAAGAAAATAATTCGAGTAAGAGTAATTGACGAAAAAATATCATGTTCATGATCGTTAAGATACCGAAACGAAAAATAATAGTATTTTTGAGCGTTAAGGGTCAGAAAACATTTATTAATCGTTAAAATAAAATGATTCAGGTAAATCGAAGTGAAGAAATGCACATACGGAATTGGGGCGATCTAAAATGTGCTCGTAACAAAATATTCATTAGAAAGCAATATAGCTTCAATATCATGGGCTGCAGAATAATAGAAATAAATGGAATATTTGTTGGTATAATAGCTAATATAAAATATCATTTATGGCGTATGTCGTGGGGATGCACCACCGTTCCGCAGTGACCGAAATTGACGTCGCTTTACAATAGATTTAAACTGCAAATGACACATCGTTCAGGCACAGGGCTGAGAATAATATCAAGCTGAAACGTGTTCGCAATAGTAAAATTGTTATGCTCATCCGGGAAGTTTTAAAATAGTTATAAATACATTAATCGTAACGGTGATTTATCATTTCAGAAAATCAGAAACAGATGAAAGTGTAAATGAAAGCCGTCGCTGAGGACCATTGTCCATCAGCGCTTCATCAATCATAGACTTGGTGCATCGATTTTCGCTCGGGCCTCAGCCGAGCATGAACGTGCCATCTGGGGACATTTGTTACCGCTGTCTGCTGTTAAAGCTGCTTTCCGTCCCATCTTGGGAGGCCGGACCCCATTTGGGGCAAGCCAGCTCCTCTCTGGGAAGCATTTTTTAAGCTGTCTGCCGTAAAAGCGGTTTCGGATCCATGTAAGGAGGTAAGACCCCATTGGGGCAAGTCAAGTCCCACTTGGGAACAATTGTTAACCCTGTCTGTACTAAAAGCTGATTTGTGCCCCATCTTGAGAGGCTAAGCCCCATTTGGGGCAAGTCAGGTCACATCGTAGGTGTTAACGTAAACGTCGGTATATACGTATACGTTTTTTGCCTCAGCTGTGGCTGTTCAGGATTTCCCGACGTACATCTGTTAACGCCGTAGGCCATTAAAGCTCTTTTGTCCGCTACCAAAGCACATTTCCAACGCTATCGCTGATATAACTCTTTACGACTCGACCTTTCTTAAGCCTATTAGACGACAAAGCTGTGTTGTGCTCGGGAAGAAGACTGCTGACAGCGATAGCGTAGATTCTTTCATGAAAAATACGTTTCGCTGTAAGATTCGTACTCACTTAGATACCGTTCAGTAGTATGCAAGTTCTGTGAAAAACACTTTGAATTTGCCTCCAACTGACTGGTGTCAGAATCGTAGGGAAAAAGAAGGGAATTATGGTTGTAATTGAGTGTGTCGTTCACGTAATGGAAATAGAGTCGGTAGGGAAAAGTAGAGTTAGTCCCATGCCCACAATTCATATTTTGCTGGAGAAATTGGAACTTTATCAATCGTTTACTTCATCGTTAATTGCCGTCGTGCTTACCGCAACTTGGAATGCCAAATAAAGTCGCGCAGATAATTTGTTTTCTTCCCTGTTCGCCACATGATAAAAAAAACTCAACACAGTCAAAAATCTCGTCTCCGGTAAAACGAAAACGAGGAAAAGAACGGAAGAGAAGTTGGCAGCCGAGCACATTTCAAAACCAAGTAGAAATATCGAGGACCTCATTCTAAAACCATGTATAAATATTTATGATCTAATTCTAAAACCATGTATACAATTTTTGATCATCTCATTCCATAAGCAAACAGAAATTTTGATGATCTCATTCCCAAACTAACTAGCAATTTTCAAGTTCTATTCTAAGACCAGGTAGAAATTTAAAGATTTCATTTCAAAAGCACCGAAAATTTTTCAAGATCTCATTTCGAAGCAAAGTATAAATTGGAAGATCTCTGGGAAATTTGAAGATATTCCAAAATCAAATATAAATTTCAAGGTCTCACGCTGGAAAGATGTTCAAAATGAAATATTTATGACGGCTTCATAACGAAGCAAAATAGCACACCGAACAACGCTGTAATGAAAGTGTCGAAGAACTGGACATCAGATTGGTTCAATAGCTAATCTTAATAAATATTCTCCACAATTTCTTCGACACAGATAGTTTTCATGACAAAGCTCGTGGAAACTTGACGCCTTACACTGTGTTAGTTTTAAAAAGAGTGTTGCAGCTCACCCTATTTTATTACATGAAAGCAGAGCGTGGATGATGACAGCCAAGCAAGCAAATAAGCAAACAATATTATCAGAGTTATAAAAGTACATAGTTAAATGCTATTTAAGGATATTTGATACAGATAAAGAGCAGGCATGGGGTAAAGATTACAGATAAAGAGCAGGCATGGGGTAGCACAAAACGTTCACAACGGAACTGAAGAGGAAACTAATACATGGAGAGCCGCAATGAGAACGATAACAACAAATATTAGAAAATAAACTGAATACGATATTAATGTGATGAGAACAAAATCAGGACGGAAAACAGCACGGATATAAAATTCTAGTACTTCATAAATATATAACCACTTGATCTTATTTAACGTTTTCCAATATTCATGATATGATTGAATTTTCGATGGCGGCTTTCGTTTCACACCAAACACTAGTTTATCATGATGCTTCAATTTGTTCAGAGGATGTGTGAGATGGCATGGAAAATTTAAACTCAACGATATTTTTTCAAAAAGGCAATCACAAAAAACTAAATTGTTCAAGTCAATATTTACATGACCCTTATTTTCAATTAAAAATAACAGATCGATGTGGGAAACAATTTTCGATTAGCATCGTCCGTTTTCGCAGCAAAGAATTTTTATGTTTTCAACCAATTTTCTGTTTTTAATGAATGAAAGCGAAGCCCACGATATTCCTCATTTGTTCCGAGATGTTTATCTTCAAATCAACCATTGTATCTAACTTATTAATACAAACTTCTTTCCGTGATGTGTCCCAATGCTGAGAAGTTGGGTATGGTTAGATCAGTAGACTCTGGCGGCCAGATGACAATGTCTAACTGCTCGATCATTTTACATCGCTGGGGTTCGAACTGGTGACCCTCTCTATGAAGGGCGCGCGGCCGCGCTCTTGACCACTCTGCCACTGTGGCCTTACTAACCCTTGGAACGTTTTTGTCATTTGATGGAAACAAAGGGGAACTATCTAAAAATAATTTTTTTCAGGTATTCATTAAAAAATATAATTTCTCAAAATTCAATCGTTCTCTAAATTACCCAAGCAATGAGCAATTGAGGTTCGTGACCATTTTTAGGTCGAGGTTTCAAATTTAAATTTGAGGATAAGTAATTGAATTCCCTACGAATTTCACTGAAATGAGCGCAATTAAAAACTTTTACCCTTTCTTAACGAACATACCGTACTAGCTAACTTATACAGGTCATGGGAATATTGCACGTGACAAATGCAATGAAGATTCCAGGAACACACGCCATGAATTCTTTAGACTTTCCTAGGGAAAAATAGGCACCACCAGAAACGAGAGTGGTGTAACACATTTTACGAGCAACGAAAGAATTTCTCATCAGTGAGTACAGAGCAAGAAAAACATTTTTCTTTTCAAATCTGTGAAAGGCTTCGATTTACTTCTCGCCATCTTGTCAGTGAAAAGGTGAATCAAAGAAGACAATTTGTCCACGTCTCTATGACCTGGCATCAAACTTGAGCGCCGCGTGGCAGGTGAGCTCAGCACAATGCAGACCAGCGTCAGGTGGTTCTGACTTCCGTCTCACTCGAGGCTCCAGACGACGACAACATTGCCGGTCGCAGTGATATGAAGCTCTCGGTAGAGTCGTCTTTGTTGAGCTCAGGTGTTCATTAAAAAAGGCTTTGGAACGAGATTACCCGAAATTTTTGGACATCGCCAAATGGGGTTTGAAAAACATTAAACAGTTGCCGTCGTCTAATCGACGCAAGCAGAAAAACACATTTAGGGTTCAATCGAATTGGTTGTCTCGTGTTTTATTTTATTGATCATAGAATTTGGTAACTATACAGAAAATGTGCTGTTGTCCGCGCTAGGATTTATTGCTAGCAGCTTTTTTTATTGTATCATTGAAAATTTCAGATAAACTATCGAGAATGGACTCTACGTCATATCTTCTTGAATAGGCATGTACTCAATGTGTTTATATTTTGTTGTCTCAAGTTGAACTTATGGTATCACACTGATCTTTAGTTCTCGTTCTGAGTAGAGATATCGAATCTTATTACGTACATGAAAAATGAATTCTCTTTCGAGAGTTTAGACCTTTAAACTATAATCTTGAATGCTAAAAACAACTCCTGACATCCAAATGACTAGAACAGTCACAAACACTTTCTCAGGAGTGCTATAGACATTGTTGAAATTTCACCGTCACCTTCTATAACTCATAAGGTATATACTAAGCATTTCCTTGAATTATTTTATGGACTTTATTACTCTTATTTACACAATTTAACCTTTTTGCCTTAACACCTTTAACCTTTAACTGCACATCTCCTGTACCATTTCAGCGCGATAAAGAGAGATTTAGGGAATTTTCTGAGATGCACTCATGAAACTAAATCGTCCTCTAGGGGGCATTGAACCCTGGAACGTTACCTTTCTATGACGATTAGAGTTAGCATGAATTCACATACTCTAGGGCATTGTTTACAAAAACATATGCTTGTTCAAATTACATTTAAGTTCACGAGTTGTACTTGCTATGGTGCCTAAAGCTGAAGTAGCTTTTCATACAACGAAAGAGTTGATCACCTTTGTCATAAATAAAAAATATTGCAATGCTCATCGTGGTATTTTTACCAATTAGATATAGAAACCTTTGTGCTATATAGGACATTTTTAAGAAGCTTTGTGATGACATTTAGCATCGACTTTCTATAACTATTGTGTTTTCGTTTTTCTTCTTCTCTTTGTTATCATTATCAATTTTGACTGACTTCGATGTTCAATTATTGTGTTCCAATTTTATGAGCCCATTGCACCGAGTTCCGCTAACTAATGAGCTAATGAATAAATCGAGACGCTGCTCAACCGCTGGTTCTCTTGTTCACACAGGCTACCCTCAGACCGTTAGTATGAGCAATTCATAACAGTTGACCCGAGACACTCATAACTTGTAGGCACAAATCACTCACGTATGTCAATCCTACCATGTTAACTTAGGCAGTTCGTCACACGTTCACTTAAGTCTGCTCCTAATATGTTGAAAAAAAAATATGTTCTCAACATTTTGACATGGATCACTCTGCCAATCTCAACATAAGGAACACAGAGGGCTCATAACAAGTTGAAATAAGACCCTCATACAGTCATACAATGAAGCTTCACCGCCTCGCACTGGAATAGCAAACTTTGCCTTCACTGCTACGAGAGCCAATTAAGTCTGTGTTCTTCGCTGCCTGGTAATTATCTCTCACCGACATAAGAATTTTCCAACAAAGCTGCTCTAGGTTGAGAAAAGAAACTATTCTATTTACTTGACGGTTAATTCGCGTTAATATGCTTCATGTACATCTACGTGCTGACTGGTAAAGATTCATAGAACAAAGCCACAGCCACAGCAAATAATAAAGATGAGCATTACTCCCAGTAGTTCTTAGACTCTTTTTTTAATTTTGAATTTCACAATATGTATAATGGAAAATCAACATTGGTTCATTTCTAACAAAAAACGGGGAAGGCACTACTACTCAAATATTATATTAGGTATATTTGTGATATTTTGATGTTCAGAATGAGGATATAGTAAACAGTAAGGTATTTTCTTAACGTATAGAATAACAACCAAATAAAACAAAATGATATGGATATTTTTTGTAAAATATGGATCGAATAATCAACCAAGCTATTAGAAGCCAACAGTTATCAAAATGGAATAAAACTTGGAAAATAAGAGTAGTGTACAGTGTAATACACATGAGAAACCAGCCAAGCAGCTTTAGACCTTACTGAAATATATCATAGTAATGGCGGCAGCGTTCGGTAAAATCGAAATAAAATAACACCCAGAATTAAACACAATTTCGAAAATAACCCATATTAAGAATAATTGAGCTGATAGGTCGATTTTTCGGAAACCTTATTTTTAAAATGAAAAGGAGAACCAAGGCGTATATAAACATTTTTACTTGTAAACATTTTTACTTGTAAACGTTCCGGAAAATCTGGTTTCCATCATCAATACTGAAAATGAAGTAACAGATAAACAATGAAATTAGATGTCTACTACAATAAGAGAACTTCTAGTAACCTCAATAAACATGAAAAATAAAATGCGAGTTTGAACAAAAAAAGGGAATGGAATTGTGATTTTGGACAAAAACGAGTACATCAAGAAAGTGGAAGATATTTTGTCCGATAAATCCGTTTTTCGTGAGCAAAATACTGATGTAAAATCCCTTGTATTGAAGCTAGAGAATAAAATAAACTATAGACTTAAAAAAGACAAAGATTCGGGAAAATTACCTGAAAACATGTACAATTCAACTAGAGCTAGTGGTTCTCTAATTGGTATTTTATACGGTCTTCCTAAAATACATAAGCCTGGCGTGCCCATTAGGCCCATTTTATCTGCATGTAATACGCATAATTCTAAACTCTGTAGTATTCTTGTGCCGTTGTTAACACCTTACTGTAATAGCGAATTCATGGTAGAAAATTCTTATCAATTTGTACGTGACCTGTCTGCTATTGAGAATATGGATAAAATGTTTATGTGTAGTTATGACATTGAATCGCTGTATACCAATGTCCCTCTGGACGAATCAATTAAGGTTCTACTTGACAGCATTTACCAGAAGGGGGAGCAAATTCTTAATTACGATAAGGTAGAACTTAAACGACTTCTAGAAATCGCTTTGAAAGACTCCTACTTTTTGTTTAATGATAAGGTTTATCAGCAAATTGACGTGTTGGCAATGGGCTCAAGCCTTTCGCCTTTAATTGCGAATTCTTTTTTAGCTAGTCTGGAAAAAACTTTTTTAGAGCAATGCCCGCCTGAATTCAAGCCCAAATTATACGCTCTTGCACAGAGCATATAATATTTCTAGTTCGTATCATATTTTTCGTGAAGAGGTTGAATTCTTGCGCCGAATGTTTCTTAAAAACAAGTACCCAATTTACCTGATTAATAGGATTGTAAAAACATTTTTAGATAAAAACTTTCTTCTCCTCCTTTAACTCTGACGGCTGCAAAAGAAAAAGTATTTGTCAACTTACCTTACCTCGGCTATTTGAATACTGAACTGAAGAAAGAACTCATGTCGTTGGTGCATACGTATTTTATCTCTATTGGCGTTCGTGTATTTTATAGGAACAATTTTAAAATAGCCTCATTTTTTCATAGGAAGGAACGTGTGAATGAATGCCTGCAAAGTGGTTGTGTGTATCTGTATGAATGTGATTGTTGCATGCAATCGTATGTTGGTAGCACAATGCTCCAGCAGTTTATCCGCCACAGCCAACATTCAGGTATATCTCACCGTACAGGTCGTCCATACGCCTGCCCTTCTCAGTCTGCAATCCGAGACCATTGTTTTAAGTGCGACCATCCATTTAAAACCTCAAATTTTTCAACTCTTGGTAAAACTAATAGAGAACACGATCTGAGAGTTTTAGAATCACTATTCATATATACAGTTAAACCGAAATTGAATAATGATCAAAGTGCCGCAAAATTACACATTGCCCCAACAGCTTAGGTATGCCTATAGTTTTTAGTGTCCGTGTGGGTATGTGTGTGTGTGTGTGTGTGTGTAAGTGTGTGTGTGTGTGTGTGTGTGTGTATGTGTGTGTGTGTGTGTGTGTGTGTAGGTGTGCGATTATAGTTTTTAAGCAGTACCTTTTCCCCCCTTTTTTTGTTTATACTCACATTTTATTTTTCATGTTTATTGAGGTTCCGAGAAGTTCTCTTATTGTAGTAGACATCTAATTTCATTGTTTATCTGTTACTTCATTTTCAGTACTGATGATGGAAACCAGATTTTCCGAAACGTTTACAAGTAAAAATGTTTACAAGTAAAAATGTTTATATACGCCTTGGTTCTCCTTTTCATTTTAAAAGTAAGATTTCCGAAAAATCGACCTATCAGCTCAATTATTCTTAATAGGTATGGAGATCCAACCCTTAGAGTAACCCATATTACAACCAAAGGTTCATATAATTTAGCTATCATGAACGCTTATAGAAGTAACACCACATAAAGAGTGAAGTGAACAAGAGTCAAATAAACAGAGCCCAAGAAAAGGAGCTCAACGGACACTTTCAGCTTTTTTTGCAGTCAGCATTATAGAGGAGGTGAAAGTTTCTTGTCCAAAATCTTTTGAACAAGATTGCTGATAAAAGATACAGGTTATTTGTTTTGCACAAGTAATTTTGTGATATATTCAACGTCCTCATGAAATATTTCATGAGAACTTGTCGAAGTAATCGACTTTGGAAAACTGAATTCCTCGTTAGTAATTCGCAACAATAATTTATAACGGATCTTTGTACTGTGGCTAACTTGAGCAATTTATTTATGTGTAGTTTTAATATAGACTCTCTTTTACCAAAGTCCTATTAGACGAAGCTATTGATATCACTGGGGAACACGCATTTCGTTGCATTGAAAAAAGACCTTTCTAAAATCAATTTGAGTGTGTTGATTTCAAATCTGAAGTCGGTTTCTGATCTGCAAGCTGCAAATTTTGTGCAATATAGAATTTAAATTTTTTTCTTATTATAGAAAATTGTAATATCAGCCACAATTCTTTTGTTCACTTGAATCTTGAAACGGTATGAAAGCCATTTCTGAATATAATTTTAAGGTAGAAGAAAGGTAACATCGAAATGCGATTCGAGAGTAAATTACACTAATGATGGTTGAGCCGTATTTTCCGATAGCGTTTCTTAGAAAACATCAATCTTTATCCCACAGTTACATTAGCAATATTCCGAACATCACCTCAGCTGATGAGAGCTTATCAATTTATTTAAGTATTTTATTCAGGCAAGAATTTGCGTTTCCAACTTTTGCGTTTGGCCACTTCATCGGGGGAATCACGTTTAAATGCTCCAGCAGTAGTGAGCCATCATACTTTTGTCCCAGCGCCCTTGGTTGCCTTCTTCCATGACCTTTAGGACTTGGTGGACTCGTTCTCCTTGTTCGTCTCTCACAGCCCCCAGGTTGTCAGGGAATTTATCAAGGTATCTGTTCAAAAAATGAAGCTTGATGCTCATGTTGCACCTGAGATCACGAAAAGCGAGGAGCATTCTGTTCGCAAGTTCACTGTAGTTCTCCGCCTTCTTGTTGCCAAGGAAGTTCTGAACGATCACCACAGAGGATACCCATGCTACCTTTCCTAAAGCGGTCATCTTAGTAACAACCATCATCACGAATTTGAGTTCGAATCTGTGGGCCAACGAACTCGCCTGCTTTGATCTTCTTGAATGATAATCCTGGTAAAGCTGTGATGATGTGTTGGAAACATTCACCTTCGATTTCTAGTGACTTGAGAAATTGCTTCATCTAGCCTAATTTGATGTGAAGATGAGGAAAGATGATCTTATCTCTGCCTACAATTGGGTCTTGTATGATATTTGGCATGCCTGCTTCAGAGGTGTCAGGAATTTGCCAGTCCTTCTGGACCCAATGTCTGCCTCGTGCTCGGCTGTCCCACATACAGAAGAAACATGGAAACTTGGTGAAGCCTTTTTGTTGTCCAAGAAAAACGTTGACCCTCTTCAACCTACACAAATTATCCAATTGTGTCCATCATGCTTCAATAAGTCTATGCACTTCTCATATCATCAAAGTCTTCCCGCAAATCCACTGAGTGACCGACAGGTACTGCTCCATAAACATGACCATTATGTGAAAGAACACACTTCAGTCTGCGTTTTGAACTGTCTAAAAAGTCTCCGTTCAGCAGGACTATATTAAGTTACACCCAGTTCTTTGAAGCCCGGGGATGTCATGGCAGTAAACAAACTGTATGTCTTCTGAAAAGAAGGCCACAAAAAGCTGGTCATGCTCTCTGAAACATGATACTTTAATAGTGATCAACAAGATTTCTGCCTGCAATCTTAATGCCAAAAGCTCTGCTGCTTTCTTTGAAAGACCTAAATCCCGCACTTAATCATTCAGTGGAGCCTGGGGAAGAGACTTGGAGATGGGAAAAGGTCTGAAAAACAGTTCTCCGATAGTGAACACTTTTCTGACAATTCACTGTCACAACTGCCCTGTTCGCTTGTATCATGTCCAGTGTCTTTATCGTCCAATGAAGAAAAGCTTTTGAAAACTGGAACAGGAACTTCTTCAAAGTGGTGAGCAGAACAAAAGGATGAGGGGATGTTTGGATGCGTAATCTCATGTCGTTTTTTTTTTTCTTCCCAACACCCGTTGTGCTTACCACACAGAATTAACAGTCAGTTACATGGTTGGTGAGTTCGCGCCAAAGCATTGGAACTCTAAAAGGCCCACTTTTGCGTTTTCCTTTGGTCCAGTCCCGAAGCAGTTCTTCATAATTGTGGCAGACAAAATGAGGAGCCCATTGTTTGTTTTGATCACCAAGATGAACTGGAAAATATGCCTTGAAGGCACGCTTGACGAACGAGAATATGTTACGTCTCTGACGATTGAGAGTTTAGCATCCACAAACGGAGCAGAAGGTGCAGGCTTGTTTCTGCAATGGTGTCTCTATACACGGAAGCCGTGTTTAAACTGGAACAAAAGAAGAATGATCAAAATGTTAGAAGCTATCCATGTATGAGACATGAGCGTGAAAATGCTAATACATGGTTTACGCAAGTTCACATTTGTATAATTTCATTAACCTCTAACTCCAAACAAACCAGAGCTTGTAAAGGAAAATTAATATCAGATTTGAAATAAGCGCCTAAAACTCGTTCAGAACCGGTTGACATATCCAATGCAATTCCAACTTAAAGTTACTGAAAAAGTGTTCCCCAGTGAATTCTAATTGATAGAATACGCAAAAACTCTGTAAACTTCTAAAACCACACCAAACTTCAATTCGAAAAATTACTTGATCTAGCTTTAAAAGGCACATTTTTTGTTTTCAATTGTAAGATTCACAAGCAAACTGACGGTCTGGCTATGGGATCCAGCCTCTCTCTTTTTACTGCAAATTCTTTACTATGTAATTTAGAAAGGCAGTTTCTAAACACATGCACCCTTGATTTCATACCCATTTTCAACCTCATGTACTTAGGCGATACTTTCGTTTTGTTTCGTCCGCAGGAAGAGGCCCTAAAATTCTTTGACTACATTAATAGCTATTGCGCAAATATAAAATTCGGAATGGAAATTGAACAACATGATCAATTATGCGTTTTAGATATTCTCGTGAAGAAAACCAATTCCTACTTCACCACCTATATTTACAGGAAACCTACAAATATTACATGATTATGTAATATAATTTCTTCAGTTGCACTTATAAGGGTTATATTAAAACCAGTGTCACTACTTTACTGCATAGAACATATCGAAACTCAAGTTCATGACGAAGTTGAATATATCACATAGTGACTTTTGCAAAATAAACACCCTGTAGCTTTTGTCAACATTCTTGTGAAGAGTTTTTAGAGAAAACTTTCCCCTCCTCTGCAATGCTGATCGCAAAAAACTGAAAGTGTCCGTTGAGCTTTTTTTCTTATGCTATCTAAGCAAAGAGATGAAGAAAGATTTTTCATCCCTGCTACGCACTCATTTTACTTTCATTGAAGTACCACGGTTTTATGAAAATATTTTTTAAAAAGTTCATTTTTTCATAGAAAACAGAGTTTGGAATAGTGCATGAGAAATGGTTGTGTCTACTTGTATAAATATGATGTTGGAAGTCCAACACTCCAGCAATTTGTTCATCACTGCCAACACTCAGGTATCTCTCATGCAACCGGTCGTCCATATTCATCTCCCTCTCAGTCAGCTACTCGTATCAGAGATCGTTGTCATAGTTAAAACCACCCTTTCAAAAGTTCTAATTTCTCCACGATTGGCAGAGCTACAGATGAATTTGACCTCAGAATTTTAGAATCCTTGTTCATTTTTACCCATAGACCCCGGTTTAATCATGATCAAAGTGCAATGATGTTGAATATTGCCGCAACTTTATAAATTGAAGGGTGTTCGAATGTAGTAGGAGAGTAGTTCGCTTTCTCCGTGTACATAGTGCGTGTTTGTTTGATTGTTAGAATGCAAGTGCATGTATGGCTTCGAATGTTTACAAATTCAGTGTTGAATTGGTGTTTGGCACAACTATTTTTCGATGCATATACTGTGATATTAGTTTCTTATAGTTTTTACAACTTGTTCATTATCTTTTTTTTTTTGTTTGACAGGACCGAAAATGAAATCGGAGATTCCGAAACATTTTCTATAAAAAAAATGTTCCCTATTACATTGGCAATCGCCCAAATAATTGTATCATGTACTCATATATATATATATATATATCCATATATATATGCGAAGATATATATATTATACATATACAGGATGGGGGCTGAAGATGTGTACCTTTCAAAATGCCAACATCTTTCTCCAATAACATAGAACATCCTTACAGACAGAATTCAATATTTTTACGAATCTAGTATACCCTCCAAAAAACGTGAATATCAAGGGCACAGTATATACAATACGTAATGCTCTATGACGTAATGAAACTAAGTATTTTAAAGCTACAGGTGTAGGGACTTTAAAATCATCAGTAGGACTTCATCACACACTAGACTGTTTCTAGTGACACCAAGTAGAAGGCCGTCAGTCGCTTCCAGATATCTTTCTGTAAATTTAGGTCATTTAACGTAAACATTTTTCTTTAACTTATGCTACAGATGCTGATAAAGGATTCATGCCCCGTAATACAAAACCGTTACTATCACAAAAAACAAATTCAAATATTGAAGAATTGTATTTTGTGTAAGCTGATATCATTAGAATTATAAAATGATACACAGAATGATTTTTGCCCTCACCTTTTTATTGAACTCAATACGCCGGTAATTCCGTGTAGCAGGCCTGTAATTTTCAAGTGCTTCGCTCATTTAATTGATCCGCAGAAGTGGTCGACATGGAGGAACTGACGTATGAAACGCAAGAAACCCAGCCAAGTAACATTGCCTCAAATAGCTATGAAAGAAAAACCTCCACTAGTGTAGTGATCATAGATATCGTAAAGGTTGTAACTTATTGCACTCGTAATTTTTCATGTGCATTATTACCATTTGGAAAACTTTTTTAAACTGTAGTAATAATCGAGAAAATAACATGCTGGGTATATGTTAAAGCAATTAGAGAACATTATAACATATGCTCACTTGGTACATGGAAAAGGTTGCAAGATTTGAGCTACCGAGCAACAAAATCTACAAATTAAGCACAATTTACAAACCGTAAGGATCTTTTTATTTGCAATTAAATTCCTAATTGTGTAGCACGGACTTTCAAAGCGCTGTTCTTTGTTTGCTTGTATTACAAGAAATGTAGCATTTATTCTGGAAGATTTAATACTATAAAAGTTTTTACTATGCACAATTGACGTAAATACTCTGAGAAAGTCTTTTCATATGTGTGCCGAAAATGTCAATCAATTCGCATTATAATTTAGATGAACAAAATTTGTTGAGAACAACTGGGCAAAAAAATAACACGTAAATGAAAGCTTCACACTTTGAATTCAGTGTTGCCATGCACGGTAACGAAGCGGAAATCCCACTAATGTCATTTTGAAACTCGGGGATAAACTTCAATTAGTCGAACTTATTCGAGCAGCTGAAGGCAATAATAGTATTCTAATTGGTACGCTATTACCAAAAATTTCATTACCTCTGCTTGCTTTTATGAGGAAATTTTCTGACGCACAATTGAAAAGAAAATGACAACACAACCCCGACCAAAATCTCTGCTCCTGTACGAACATTCCTGTCCATGAACTACACAAGGAAACGTGCTCTAAGTTCTCAGTAAGGATTTTAATTTTGTGAATACTCCATACTCTAATACAGATTTCACAAGGTACACAAATTGAAAGGGCATGCTGATATCCAGCAAGAAAATATAAAGTGTGTTTTCAATTCAAAGCTACCATCGTTAACCCTGCTGCATATCACGTGACAAGGGACAAATTTGTGAATGGTGGAAGCTTTCCTGCCAACGTTCGAGATAACATTGGAGTGCCTGTGTAAATCCTCTCGACAAGTTCATAATTGAAACTCTGGATGAGTGTATACGAGTTGCCGGCTAATTGTGATCAAACAACGGGTGTTTTTTCTTCGCTTTCCGCACGTTATTTTGCTGGGATCAGTTGTCTTGTCTCGTTGTTGCTCGATGATCCGAATGAAGCTCGAGTGATTAGTTTGAATAAGGCAGCAGCCACTTTCCTATCAGCTTCAGTCGCATACGAGGTTTTTATGTATCAGAAACGATACCAGAATATTATACTCGAGTGTGAACGACTGCTATCAAATTCAATGAGCCGTGCTGAAAAAATTATCAAAATCGTTAGATTGTACCGTAAATACGAAAGTTGCATAGACAAAGTAGTATTGCGGTGCAGTATAGTATCATGTTGGTAAGCCGTCTTCGTATTTGGTGCAGTTATGTGGCGCAACATTGAATCTTTACGAATAAAGATATTAAGGATTATTCCGGTAAAAATTTCATTGCAGCTCTTTCCATGGAAAGTTTTATTTCATTAAGCTGGGGCAAACAGGGCAAACAAGGAGAACAGGATGTTCATGAAGCCCGCAGTTTGAGAAATTTATTACAAAACAGTCGATAAGATATAGTAATCAGACTTGTTCGATTGCACTTTGTGATTATAAAATTTCCAATTTGCATTTTAGGCTGTCAATTCGTTCAGAATGTATTTCTGTCAAAACATCCAAGAAATGGCTACTCCTCATGAGAAAACTTAATATTTGCCGTACTTTAGGGGAATGAAATCATAAAAACAGACTTAATGAGAACTGGAAACTAAAGCTAAAAGAGACTCACCTTAGCGCTTGTAAATTTGCGTTTGGTGCAAGAAATTTCAGGTATATTAATCCGTTGTGGTCATGCGATATCACACCCCATGTTTTTTCGCTGAATGATTATGTTAATAATATCGTGCTTCGAACACCTCATGAGATTATCTAAAGGGCAGAAAACCATCAACTAATACTTATAATAAATTAATGCAATTAATCGTATCAACTCATTCATGGATGTCTGTAAACTACCCGCGCAAGAAATGAAGTTTGACAAATTTAAAAAAAAAAGATTAGCGTATTTTAGATCCGGGAATAATATTATTAACAATCTTATACAGAATTTTCTTATCAAGCCCTGTGCAAATCTTCTCGAGTAGCTTACATAATTTGTGATAGAGTGGGTCGAAAATTATCAAATCTCAATTTTTTTTAATTTTGAAAAGAGAAAAAACTCTCCTTAGAAAACTCGTGAAAAAAAATGAAGAAAAAATATTTTACATTATGGTAGCAATACAAGTCGGAAAGTACAGAGGATCATGCAGAGACATTGGCTAATATCCGTATTATTCTTAAGTAGTGAATTAATGAAGGCAAGGATTGTCAGTCCTTCCTAATGGCCTAAATCAAACTTAAGTTTGGGGATCTTTTTCCTCTCATCAAGAGAGAATTCTAAATTATTTGTGGATCAACTTTGAACGAAGGCTCCAAGTGGCCGCAGATGTAACTATTTCATAAAGGTTATTTGAGACAAATTCTGTTCTCCGCGCCCGTCACTCCCAAGACAGATGCTCCAAGCCAGGCCGTGCTGGCATGAGAGCTCAGCAGCGACCATGGCAGCGATACCAAGGTAGCGACCCAGCAGTGGCCGCAACCTGATGCTGATCTCGCGTGCTTGCTGGATGATTAATGCTTGCAGAATTTAGTTAACCCTAAGCTGCCCTAGATTTTTTACTCATATTCTCAATATCACTGCCGCTGTTATTAGACTGACGCTGGTATCAGGTTATCACCAACATCAGAATGGGGACGGAACTGCAATCCGACAGAAAACTTGAAAAATTAAATTAGGGCACAAATTCGACAAGAAATAAATTGTATTAGCAGTTTTAGTGAGTGTGCCATATCTGGCGCGTGCAGCCGTTAAATGTTAAGTAGGAGCAAGAGAAAATAGGTTGAGGCATGGGTGAGCAAGGAGTGGGTGTAATTCATCGTAAATCGGAGTGTCGGAAGAGTGCTCACGGGGATCCCTGCCGTGCGCAGCGCGACGACAGTTGAGCGGAAGAGAGGGCTTCCAGACATTTTTGCTTCCAAATTATTTTTTGGTATATTATAAAATGTTATTTAATATTTATATTTATTAAATTCAAACACCTATGCAGCATGGGATTTACAGACACCAATCTTGAATTGTTTTATTTTGCGCCATTGGCGCAAAAAATTGTACAGATGTCACTTCTTTTCACGAGATTTTGCTACAAAATCGGAAACTCAACGTCATTGCTAAGGTCGTGAGCGCGGAGGACGATAATGAAAGTAACAAAGAAGAAATTCGCTTTCGATGCCAGATTCCCACCAACGCAGCGCACTTGCGAAGAGTTTTTAGTCAAACTTGTAGTTTCAAAACAAAGATGCGAGATGCACCAATTTGTTCACCAAAATTATCAAACGGGGCTTCCTTCAAACAAAGGGTAGCAATGAAAAACACGCAACATTTTTCAAACCTACTGGGTTGACATAAGTTGAGTGGTCTTTTATTTGAAAAAAAACGGATACTAAAATTATAGCGCAAAGAAAGAAAATCTTGTGATGAAACTATGATAATTTCTGTTTCACAATTTCTTTCAAATCTATATGCAACATAAAATCATGATCCATTTTTGTAGCATTTGATTCTACTGTTAAAAGCATTCATGGGGAATTAAAAAACAAAGCCAGCATCGAAATTGATGATGTAATAATTCTGTAGTGATTGCTCCATCCTTACAAGGCAATTTCAAGCTTGTTTTCTAAGGAAATTCATAGCGAAAAAATGCAAGTGAAACATTTAAAAACGGTTTCGCATGATTACTTCATGAAACGTTATTAAAACTTTTGCTATACTGAGTAATGAACACAATGGAGTGACCTCAACTTTTATAAATGAGTTTGTTCTACATGGAGACTCCATTCTATGCTCAGGGGATCGATCTTGTGTGGGAACACACCTTGTGCATAAATTCCGCGTTCTCTTACTTCTATATAAAATGGTACCTTCATCCTTCCTTTCTCTGGGATACATTTATTACGGTTAGGGAAGCCTAAACTAACTTATCTAATCTAATCCTGGAAACTTCAGTTGCAAGAACTTTAGTTGGACAGAATTTTTCTTTGTTTGAGCTCCGTTGAAACTGATGGCCTTGATTTAAATTAAGCTATACTAATAAAAAACCAATGATGAACCCTTCAGCACAACAAACCGGTCAAGAGCTTTTAAATAACCTAATTGCAGTTTCAGAAACGTATTTATCATCCATGAACGCTTTAAATAAATCTAAGCTTCGAACACACTAGCGTTCAAATCAAGATATGACGCCTGTCCTCGCCGGGAATATTGAAATCACGTCAAGATTTGATTTAGACCCAAAAGCCTTTACGGATGTAGCGATGGCTTCCAGTGCATTCATCAGGGTAAGGAGATCTATAAGTTATGCTAGAACCCGGACAAGCGCAAGCTCGGAATGGTAGTCTAAAGTGTTGAAATGTATTCATGAGCTTGTAATGAAGATCACCTAAGCAGCAATAGGCTTCACGGCCCATACATTAGATCGGTGCACAAGGAGAAGTTGACGGTTATTGCTTAGAGAAGCTTATCGCCAAGAAATGTGGCTTTCATAGTGTTCTCGGGGCGTCAAAATCTTTGCTCGGTATCGTAAGTAACTTCACAGAGAGTTACAGCGATACAAAGCATGTTTATGGGCCTAGCTGTTTCCTAACTTCATAGCGAGGTACAACGAAAGTGAAGCATGTTTATAACGCTGTAGTTGTTTCTTAAATATGAATTTTAACTCATTTCCTGCGAAGTGACCCAGCGGTGGTCACTTAGGTGATTTGCGCAGTGCTGCTGACCTACCTGCAGACACTAACTCATGTTTTATTAATACTAAATGAAAGCTAAATAAACGCCCCATACTGTTAATGTTTGCTATTTTTAAAGATGATTACCATAATTAACTTTAAATTTGTATTGAAAATTGAACTTCAATTTAACCCATCGTAGTTAATGTGTTAATATCGCCAAACAGTCACAGAACTAGTCGCGCTTCAACTACAGCACAAAAGAGCAAGTTACTTTTTAAATTCCAATATACAATATCGTATCTTTGTTATATTGTCAGTTTGATGAATCAGTATTTGTAGCACCTAAAAGCGACCTCTCTCGCAGGCTTTATTCGTCGACTTACAGGTCAATTCGACTCAACGTTTGCACATGAAATAGGCGATGTTCATGGCTATGATCAACTGAGACTTCCAATGGAATTTCCCCTTTCCTTTATTTCAAAGGCAGTTATGCTGCACGCCATCGCCTGCCAGTGCTACGGTGTTCTATTGATAATTCTCTGATGCTGACAGCTCTTAATTGCATCACTAATTTTCTTGGAGTAGAAAAACAAGAGAAGCCTTTGTTTGATCACCAGTGACTGATTTTCCCTCGCATACAAACGCTCGCTGTGATCTGAGACCATACAAAACTCACAGACTAGCGCTAGGGAATGCGGTTAAAAGAAATGGCGCTTTTTCATCCACAGACGAGACACGTTTTTATGTTAGTTTTTGACCCAACTCTTAAGGAAATTAATTTTGAATGACTCTAAAAGAAGCATTGAGTTAACAAACTGTTATGGGATTTTTAATCCCTTCCCTTTTCTCAATTATTAAAAGCGAGAGAATTTTGACTCTGAAGCTGACACAATACAAGTGAGAATCATTAATAGAAGATGAATACTCATCGCAGGCATTAAAGTTTGTACCACATTACCTGTCCCACAACGTGTCTCAACGTTTAAAAATTTATTCGCAGCTAATTCGTCCACCTCTGCTTGGAATTATTTGACATTTATTTTACGGGCTAATGAGTCTAATGAAGCTTTAATTTTCCACAATTGAAGTAACCATGTACAAAAAAATTGCAATGTTTAAAAAGTGGCTTTAAATATGGTAGTTAGATCGTCTCCAGCTTATCCCATATATTCTCAATTGAGTTCAGATCTGGAGTTTGTGGTGGTCAATGGAAAACTCAAATGAAAACTTAAAAATACATTTTGAATGAAGCTGGCCTTATGGATCAGAACGCTGTCTTACCATTGCCCTCATAGGAGTAAAATTCAACTGGAGCAAAACTAGGATATCAAACACTTTCAAATAGCCCTGTGACCTCAGTTTGCTACTACCAAGATCGAAGAGCTGGCTCGTGACCACCCCAGCTGAAACAGCTCCAAAGCATTGTACTGCCTTCAGATGTCTGCACGTGAGAAGCATGCAAGATGTATCATTTGCTTAATGAAGTTCTCGCCACTCTTTAACTCTCCCATTGCTGCGAAAACAGACGAGCCATCACCCACCAGGCCACAAAAAACTCTTCCAATACTTGACCTCTCGATGTTTCCTGGCTAACAACGGACGGGCTTTTGCAAATTTGAGTCAACACTTTTGGTTTCTTGGTCGATTTGCATCGACGTAAATTCAGTTTCCCCAAGCAACTGAGTGCAATCCTAGTAGAATAATTTAGCACGTTAACGGCCACGTAAGCCACCGGTGGGACGTGGGGGGAATTTTCATTATGCTGCTGACCGACCAGTAGTCAGAAACCTAATTTTCATAAATAATCAATCAAAGGCAAATGACGGCACGATCCAGTTAAAGTTAGCAGTTTTTAAAATTGCAACCCATGTACATTTGACTTTAAAGTTGAGTTTAATATTGAACTTTAGTTTAACCATGGCGGTTAATGTGGTAAAAGACTAACCCTGTCTTCAGTAACGTGCAGTGTAAATCAAAGCCAGTCATTCTTTGCCAATGTTTTTGAATTATCACACATTTTTTTCATCAAGCACGTAATGCTTTCCATACTTGCTACGAGAAGTGAGAATATTTCTCAACCTACAATAGTTTTAGTTTATGTTCTCATTCCAAGCCAAGCTGCAATGCAGACATTACAAGTAGATTTTTTACTATGATGAAAACCAAAAATATTTTCCTTATTAAATGCTGAAACATATATTCCTGAGCGTTCAATTTTTGTGCATAAAATGAAAACAAAGAGACTAATCGTTATTAAAAAGTGTTTTTTTCAATTTTATAAGGCTTAGAAACTGCTGTCATATTGATGAACACTTACACAAGTACGTTGATTCTGAAATAATTCAGAAGTAAATCCAAAGGATATGAAAAACCTGTTAGAAACATTCTCCAGCCCGGCAGTGTTTAACTAAGTGCTACAGATACCATACTGGAAAAGGAAAATCAACTTAGGGTGGTTTTTCCGTTGACATGTTCACGTCGACGAGAATTACTCTCCCTTGAAACTTTCAAGCGAGTTCTTCCGCTTTTTCTTGCAGCAGCGCCGTGCGTCCTTTAATCCCTCTTGCCAGGGCCCTGACGAAGCTGCCGGTTGGTGTTACGCCTCTTCAGTTTCTTGCGGACTCGACCAAATAGTGAAGCGGGAAATGGTCAAATATTTATGTCCTAATGACCATGTGAGGACTTCAGCTATGACACGACGCAGGATGAAAAAAGTAAGTCCCATTTAAATGTTCCACGCGAACAATGGTTTTAAGAATATTTCGGAATGCGAACATTTATTAATAAATCATCACTTATAGGTTTTACGAAGAAACTCACCTAAAATAAAGTGAGTTCTCTGAATAATTACGAGTCTCATGCACGGTTTATCGTAGAATGTTCGTAGCACATCGCTCATTGAACAATTTAATGAACTCATACTCCGCTGTGAATGAGAACAGTCTTCACTCTTTTAGTTACTTTATGTGAACTTTTAAAATTTAATTGATGATCAAGGTGGAAATCTCAAACACATTTCCCAATAAAGAACGCTTATTAGGCGATTAAAATCATCAAATTATTTATAATAAGTTACTCAAAAAATTCCTGACCACATCAACAGTCCATGATATTGAAACATGAAGACAAAGTTTCGAATTTATAAATCAAGTGAGAAAAAATATCCCAGTGAATGCGAACCAATGCGCTTTTTATTTTTTCCACCCCGCCAACAAGAATCCAACTGTCATTCAGAGGTTTGAGGACAAGATGCTAAGCCAAAATGACGATAACCTAGAGGCCCAACGTAGGTTTTGCAAACAGAACGTTGTGCTTCGCTTTATTGTCGGTTAACTTCTGCTCGACTCTAACGCCAATAATTATTTGAGACTGTGTAGACGATAAGCATTCATTATGTCCTATTCTTAAGTTCGATTGAGTGCCTACATTTCCTGCCAAAATGCTGCATCGTTGCATGTGTTCACTGCACAGAGTCTCTGCCACCTACCTTCATTAGTCCTTCTAATAGTGAAAACTCTGTGGCAACTCGGAAAAATTTCCGCGTCGCGCTTCTTAAATATAAATTCTCTCTTACTATCCTCATGCACTCCAAGCAGTTATCGGCGACTTCTACTGAATTTAGAGCTTGAAAGATTCCAGAAATCTTTTAAAATTTTTTCAGATTCTCTTTGATTTATAACAAGGTTTCAAATCTTCTCTGTTCGTTGTGGAATCTTTTTACCTTGGGACTGCTCACAGCATTCCCTTATACAGCTTCAGGAGTTTGTGAACACGACATTCACTCTTCAGCATCTGACTCTCAGGGATCAGCACTAGGTACAAATTAACTTGGTAGATTTCTTAGCCAATCACCATAGAAAAATTACCTGAAGGTTTGCACATTTCAATTCATGGCAGCTACGGATCGCCAAACTGATTTTCTGATGTGAATAATTATTACTAGATGACAGATTCTACTTCCAACATCGCGATGAACTACAGTGACAATTCGAGTGTGTTTCTGTTTTTTTTTCAGGTTGAATTTTCAAGCATTTTACGGCGCAGTAGCGGTACAGCTTTCAGTGAATGTTCTTCTACCAATTCGGGAAGGCTGCAGAAATTTCTTATGATCAATATCCCAAGTTTAGAGTTTTTAATTGAAACTTAAGTCCACAAGACCGGGCAACCTTACTAAGGGGTTGTAAGGAAAAATTTTACGTATTTTCACCAAGTGGACAGAATAACTTGCTCTGACATAACGCTACTACAACGTAAAATGCGTTTCGATTTTGTCCCAAAAATCTCAAGCTCCGTCATCAAAGTGTAATGATCGCAAGCCCAGAGCTGGTGCGATGTGATAATGAAAATCTCGTGGGAGAGAAAACTGTGACTGCTGTTTCTTTTGTGGGTAATATAACTTTTTAAGATGCTTGTGTCCTACCAGCTTTAATAAAATCTTTTCATAACGTATAAATAACTTCTATTTTAGGCTACAATGAAATTAACCTGGAATAGCCACCTAAATGTATATATAAACACCTACATTTCACATTACAGGACCAATGTACACGTTCCTGGGTTCATTAAAAAACCCTGAAGCACAAAAGTACAATAATCCATGTTCGATGCATTACACACTGCTTGCTGCTGGGTTTCGATTCACTGGACATATAGAAGGAAGGTCAAAATTTAGCCAACATTTATTGCCCACAATTCCCGGTCATTAGAAGCGAGATTCCTCTCAGACTTTGACAAAGAGTCTCTCGCGCACAGATGATGGCAGAGTCGCTGCCTGACGATTTCATTGACTTCTTTCAAGTACAAAAATAATCGCAGTTGAACCGTAAAACGACCGCAAAAAAAGCTAGACAATTTGGGCTGCTCAGCACTTCGATTCGGGTCAAAGCCCATACAAAAAAATGTTTTCGTCATTGGTCGAAAGTGCGTAAGCTCCTGACGGTGTTGTCTAAAGAAGCTGTTATTAATCGGAGTCGAAGGTGGACAAAACGCTGAGATCAATGATAGCACTCGTACTAATAATTCATTCAAGTTATCATTTATTTTCATGTTTTGCATTTCGAATATTCATGCTGAAATTGCTGCCCTTAACTCATTTTTTAGGAGAAATTCCAACACTGATGGTATCTTTAGGCTGAAACGTTTGAAATTAAGTAATATCCACAGCATAAAAAAATGTTTAATTAATGTGGCTTATCATGTTCTCTCGATTGGATTGACGTAAGCTTAACTATCAAATGTGCACAACCATGAGACCGCCTCATTTTCTACCCTAAAAACTTTAACACCAACATTTTTGTATTCGTACTACCTCTAAAACAACCACTATCACTAAACTGGCCCTGGCATCAAGTATTCACCGAAATCGGGATGATGAATGAACGCCACTCGTCAGAGAACTTCTAAGAACATATTAGTACACAAATTCGACAAAAATATAATATAGTGAAGCTATTTTCGAAAAAAACGTATAATCCTGTGACCGTTGAAGGGTTATTCCAAAATATCAACATTCAAGCGAGATAAAGCTGTCTGCGCAAGCTAATCAGAAGCCAGAATCTTCACGAAAAGACGAACATATAAAAACTAAACGTAAACAATTTATCTTCTAAGTTAAAACAATCGTTATTTCTCAACGTTTCCTTTCCATAGGCTAATTCGAGATAACATATGACAACGAGCATTTACTTAATTATTCCGAAAACCGTGGCCAAAGAGGCAATCTGAGTTACAGCCTCCACTCCCAGCCTGCTGCGCACCTCCATCAGTGCGTTGTCCGAAATTGCTGCTCACGCTGCAGAGCACGTTATTTCTTCCACGGCGATGCGATCAGCTTTGATGACGATCCGAAGATTTACATCAGGTATTATTAAGTACATGTTGTCAGAGTCTGATGAAAATTTTCAGTTCCAACCGAAGTATTTTCAAAATGAAATACAGCTCATGTTTCCAACAGAGAAGCTCTGGATTTAAATATTGCGAATATTCCTCCTGTGAAAGTCTCTTTAGGCGAATGTTGTTAATCTTTCCCCAATGAAGTAAAATGGTGCGAATCCTTACAGTTAAATACTGCAACTTTGCGATAATTATAAATGAATCGTTTTACCCCGAGTTCCACTATGTAAAAAAAATTTTTAATTCACACACAAAATTCCGTACTTTAATGTGGATCGCAAGTAAAATTTTTCATCAGTTACACTAAGGACTTGAGTTTTAATTTAATAATTTCAGGCCACAGCAAATAGTCATATCGGTTGCATGTGCTCATTCAGCAGTGAACACGGCCCAGTAAAAAACTGACCATCATGTTTCAACAAAGCACGTAAATTGGTTGAGAATTAAATAGTATTTTTTGAAATAGCGTTATATTCCGATTTTTTAGACAACTGAAGTTATTTGATTAGGCTTGGCTTCACTACCTCTTCAATTTTTTCTCAATTTAACTCTTCGTTTGTGGACACCCAAAAATTGAGTCTATCAAAATGATACCAATGCCTCCTCGATCTCCGGGTACCTGCAACTACCCATAGCTCATCAGCAATGACGTCATACGGTCGGAAGACGGCAGCGGCTTTAATGAAATCTATGCAAAGCAATTACGTTGCTCAAGTTTATTTCCATTAGAATTTTTGTGATATTGTATGTAAGTGTTCAAAAAATACATGCTTGGTACGTTGAAATACTTTAGATGGTATAAACATTTTGTGTCTTTTTTGTAAATTTTTTTATTTGATTTAAAAATCCGACCGGTAAATTTTATTTGGAACGACACAACACTTCGAAAAAGAGGGTTTTAGCTCACGTTGATTGCAAAGTGCCCGTATCAAAGTTTTGCTCATTTTTTCGGTTGTTTGTTGAACTGTGCCAAAGTATTGTTTTAACTGTTGATTGTCAGCAAAATTGTTTTGTAAAGAATTGAGTCAAAAAGGAAACTAATATGAAGCAGCCTAACCTTTTATTATTCATTTGTCCCAGTGATTACCCGCAATAACGCATGGCACACACGAATGAGATTGAACAACACAAGATAAAGTTAAAAATGCAAATAGTAAATTAATTTTTTCACGTGTTAAATACGAAGAAAAATGCATCACCAAAAATTTCTCACATTCTCCAACGCCTGATCAGCTCTGTACTATGGGTCGAATCGATTTTTAAAAAGTACAAATTTTCGACCGCTCTAACGGCACGATTTTAATGGACAGACGTGTAAATGTTAAAGGAATTGATACTACTTGCCTGTGGTCTAAATATTAAATTTTTACCGCTGGCGATGCTCATCGGTAGAAATCAAGGGTCAAGGCCATACCTAGGGTCAAGGCTAACATAGGGTCAAAGGCAATACCCTTTATACGCTCAAGTAATTTAAAGAGCGCCATACGAAAATTATGCTCACGAACATAAAATGTATCCGTATACTGCCGTTCACGTTTCATCAAAATTGACGACATTGGAAGATTTTCGTTGGAGCACGTATGTCATGCAATTAGGCTTGTTAGACTATAAAAGACAATTTTGTGACGATTTTCTGGCTTTGAAAAAGTATTCAATGATCGTGTATCTAAAAAAACAGACATCATTTTCGGTTCTTTTTAAAAAAGCTCACCTGCCGAAAAAAATTCACCCAAGGTTTCGGTAAATTTGCTCCTACCGTATTCAGGATAAGAATGTGTACTTTTAAAGACCTCTGGCAGTATGTGGCTTATGCTTATCTTATTATCAATTTGTAACATGTTCATTCGATTTAGCATGAAAAATTGGCTCGGATAATTCACGAGCGTTCAATTAGCAACATAAGAAATTGTGGCCGGACATCCAGATGTCCTACAACGGTTGTTTTTCAATACTAATTTTTACCTGTTTATAAAATTAGGATATTGAGGAAATCATATGAATGTAAATATACGAGTATTTCTGAATGTTCATAAGCACGGAAGAATCTATTCATCTTACCGATATTTTTCAGAACCATCAGAGCGTACAAAATTCTGTGTCCCCAGTATAAAAAGTTGGACAACTTTTCATGCCATTCTGTAGATATACGGTAATTTCCTGTTAGAGCTCGTTAGTTTTCCGAGTAGATTAATCTTGTCTTATTGTGTGTATAGGTAGATCTGAGTACAAATTTAACACTAAAATGTCGAAAAATTCATTAATCTCTTTATGCTTGACGTTTGATGTAAGGGGCTCTGATATACTTGTCGAGGTTCAAAAACTTCCGCAAACCTCGCCGGCTTCCTGTCTTGAAGGATTGTTCTCATGAACAGTATGAATTAATTATTAATTTCGATATTTTGCGAAGGTATCACTTAACTGCAGCATTCATTTCCTGACGGATAATTATTCTTCCAGGTGCTCGTCTTCGTAAATGATTTTGATTGATTTCACCGCACTCCTTATGTGGGATATGAAATGTTGGCAGCTGAAAAATTCGAGGTGTCCTTCCTTTGTCCGTCTGGTTACGATACTTTTTCAAAGATAATCCGCGATCATTCTGACGGTGAACTAATATGTCCATATTTGGAATGTGCTTGTTGTTTCATATATTTTCCTGTGCATGAGTCCTTTCTCTTGAAAGTCTTGATGATGTGAAAGAAAGTCTGAAGTTTTCCTTGTGGGGTTTTCTTATGAATATTGTTGGCAAATTGTTCCTAAAACAAGAGCTGACTATAATGTTACGGAGGGAATATTCTTCCATTTACAGCTTCGTTATTTCAGCCAAATCAGCAAAGATAGGGGATCCTATCGATGTTTTTTGAACTGTTGATAATTATTTTGCTTCAACTAGAAGTGCAGGGTATTCCACGAGAAACGGAACCTAAAATGAAAATGATGTAATTCAAAAACCATTTGTTTTATTTTTATTTTGTTTCGACTATTTTCTTCGTTAAACGTTTTTCCACAATTACTAAACGTTTTGCTGAAATACCTTCAACAATATTTACCTCTAACTGCTCTACTGAAAGCGATTAGATCCATGTTTATAGAAGAAAATTAAACAATAAAGTGTACACGCTACCTGTTAGCGAAGCTAATGCGTGTGCGGTGGGTACATTTAGTCCGAGCTTGACCTTGATCTGTAGCACGTCCAAATCGGTGTAGGCCCGAGTCGTTTCACCCGTTGTCTAGACACGGAAGAGCATGTCGAAAGGGGCTAATAATTCGGTAAGGTGTTAAGATTTTGTTAATGTGTCATAAACTATTTTATACCGTGCAATAATCCCTAATTTCATTTTATATATATGAAAGGTTTTAGTGTTTTCGTTGATTGTGTTTTTTGGATTATTAAAAAGGCATAAGAGGGAAAATTTGTGAAATTGAAGTGCAATGAACTTTTATTTTAGAGCTAGATCTTAAGTGTGTTTGTATCATATTGTTACAGAAACCGTTTGGATAAGCCTACGCGTTTTCGAATACCCTATACGCACCCAAAGAACCACGAAGTTCTTTACACTACCCTTGAACTTAAGTTTAAGTTTTAGAAAAATTAGTAATATCATCTGTTCACTGAACCCTGACATGTTCCTGTGATACCAATATCTCACCTAAAGAACGTGCTAAATATGTAAATCCCACTATCTTAATTATCTCACAAAAGATTTCCAGCCTCGCTAGTAAAAATGATTAAATTAAGATAGGAACAACATCGATGATTCATGGTCACAAAGTACGTTAGCACTGGAAGCATCGAAGGGATTTGAAAATTCGTTTCAAATACGTTGTGCAGGGCGCCCGATGCCTAGTAAACTAAAGATTTACTTCAATTGGCCTGTAAATACAATGTGGCCTAGGTGAAGACTCGTACTGAGAAGCAATTTCTAAATTTTAATAGAAAAAGTAAAAATTTCTCGTGGTTTTTCAGAAAAAATAATTATATTCCATTCACAATTTTCAAAGACTGTCCATTTCTAAAGCCCCTGAACTTTTTCCACGTATAAAAAATGGATTTGTGAGTCAACTTCTTCAATTGCTAGAACGCGGGGCAAACATTGATATCCTGATGCACCGAAATATATCTGAATAAACGATTCACCCACGCGGTGTGTAAAATTTATGTGAGTGTAGGTCAAGTACGAGGTCACGTTCTGTGCTTGCTCGAGGCCTGTCACGGAAACTTTGCCGCAAGTCGTCATCAACTGCATCACGTAATTCCCTCGCCCGCCCATCTCTACTGTTCACGTTGAAGCTTTCAGGTTAGCGCAGACTACAACGTATCTTTGTAAATCTGAGATGTCCAGGCTAATGTCGTTTGTGAAAACGATCCTTCACGGCCTCTAGCATTGCGGTTGGCGGGACCGTAAACCATATGGTTAGGCCAGAAGCAAACATGTCGACTAGTGCCTTGTAATTTAACAGAAGGGAAAATAATTCTCCTCGCATAACTGAACTCGTGTGGGAAAATCTCCCACATGCTCGCGAGGTGCACTCGTCAGTCGGAACCGTGGCGTGAAGTTGGGCGAGTCGCTTTGCTTCTTTCGGTTGTTTTCGGTCGTTTACAGTCAGTGGGAAGTAATTTCGGTGGAGTTTTTCAGTTTTTGGTTAGGATATAAGGTGAGCGCTGGTCTGTTGCTGCATTGGAGTCGTCCTCCCGGTGTCAACCCTCTGATTTGTCACAATACCTAAGTATCTCTAATTTCTTGCTGCTTCTGTGTTTCAACTATTTTTATGTTTGCGTGACTGTGGCTGTTATTCAGTTTTTGCTTATTTTTGGGTTTATTTAAATCTCTTAAAGGTGTTCAGGGTTTTAAACATTGAACTTTAAATATTGAATTGACGGCATAGTGCCGCTACTAGTAGGGATCGAGCTTTGCTGAAATCCCATTGAACTTGAATTGAACTAACGGCATCTCGCCGTACTATATTAGAGATTGAGCTTTGCTCATATCTCGGTGAACCTAAATTCTTCAACATCAGCTCCTAATACTTGGATGCGCTACCTCTCATCCTTGAGCTGTTTAATAATTTATTTCCTCTGGGCCTATGACTTTCAACCGAATTAAAACCTTGAACTATTCTTTCTGTCCTTACCTGAACACCTGCCTTTGACTGTTTTCCTCTAAATTTCCTAACATTCTTCTAAAAGTGGTATTATACTCACCAAGTGTGGCAATAAACTTGGGTGAGTTATTGCAGGCTTAATTTGTCGATATTGATTCGGACTCGTTTGAATTTGTTTGTTTTTGTTTGCTCTATTTGTTAGTTATTTTGGTTGTACCGTTCGTTTAACTTGGTTACGTTTGTCTTCAGTATGATTTCTACGTTCCGTGCCATTGACACCGGGGGCACTCCACTGGCAGTTTTCTTTCTTCAGTCCAGCGTCTCGTCTTCCTCACCTCTAACGTGCAACTTCACCTAGGCCTTGCGGGTGCGTGTAGGTGTGTTGTCTACATTGATATTCTGAAATTGTTTTCTGACAATGGTACTTTTGAGTCTGGTCTTGTTCTTTTGTACCTAATCTGAACTTGCCTTGTTGTTGTTTCGCTTCAGGTCGGCATGTGGCCTCTTACTCTGGCTTCACGCTCTGGCGGCAACGTTTCTGTTAAAGCACACCTTGCTCTGCCCTGCTGAGATGCCGCTCGGTTGTTGTTTCCGTGCCTTGACGCTGCGAAGCATCCTTCCTACTGTCTTTGAGCAACTGTCGCACACTATTGAACTTTGAAACTTGAAACTTGAAACTTAAAACTACTTATGAACAGATGTGTTCACCTCTGAAGGCCTAAAGCTGGGGATACATTGACACTCTTTTCAACACTCTGAGTGTCACTTCGACGGGCACATACACTGTTGCCGGGCTAGCAGGCGGGCAAAGTGAGGTTCACTTGGACATTCTCCCTAGCCATTCTTTGCCGCCGCCTGCCCGTCGATCACTCCATCTACAGATGAGCCGTAGCCTGCAGCATGTCATCAGTAGGGATGTGACATTGAACATATTGCATATATATGCTTTTGAGTATATTTTAGGTAGCATAAAATATGCCCGCAAGTATATATGCAGTGTGAGCATATCGCATATTTTACTCGGAACAGCATAAAATATGGCGAACATGCATGATTAACTGTAAGTGGCAGTAAACTGAAACCTAGTAAAACCTTCCCATTACTTTTAAATTATATTCTTTTTTTCATCCAGTTTTATCTAATTCTTTTTGAATAACTGGATCAATTTTGTAAATTGAAATTTTTCGTAAATCAATAATAATTGTAAGTTGCTACAGCTACTTCAAAAGTTTACTTTAATTTTGCGGGAATTAGCTCAAGTTTTTTTTAGATATAGTTCCTTATGAAGTGTATTTGAGATTAGTGCGGCTAAAAGTGATCTACAATCATGCCGAAGGTGAACAAGGAGCATCATATTTAGAATATTTCAAGGAATTTGAAGATTTTCAAGCCCAGGAAGAATTTCTCTATCGCATTTATTGCGAGAAACAGGTGATATATAAAACTTTTTTTCACTCAGAACACGTTAGAGAAGTTTTGCGTGGTACAAGGTTTTAGTTTCTAAATATTATCACGCAGAACTTTGTTGGGCTTAGTGCACACTTTATCAAATTATTGTTATCGAAGGATATGAATAATTATTATTGCTCTCGCATAACAATACAGGGACTTCTTACTTCGAGAGCAATAAAATTAATGGATATCGTAGAGGAAACATTGAAGAACAGATATGATACAAGGTATTATGAAGAGTTAAATTGCATTTTGGTGATAAACAAAGGTTTTGAAAAGATAAAAACAATCAACTCAATTTTGACTCGTGAGATCTCTGACGCAATGGATGAATCCATAAAGGAATATTCGAACTAACTTGCTTCACTTTTGCTCCACTTGTTTCTTGCGATGTCGAGTGGAAGTTTTCGCAGTGTAAAACTTGGCTGGCAGATAATCGTAGAAGATTTGTTTTTAAAAATCTCAACTACCACGCAATTATCAAGAGCAACCCTCGAATTTGATGCTAAAATATATTCCTCGTATAAAAGAAGGATTGAGAAATGTTCCTTGCATTCGTGAAAAAATATATAGTTCAGAACCAGCCTTGGATTAGATTACTTTTTTTTCGTTCGTTATCATCGTCCTTGACTCGTTCAGATTAGAATTATTTTTGTTTCAAAATATTTATGTTTAGATAAGTTATAAAAATTAGTTGAGAATTGTATATACTCAATTATTAATAGAAAATTATGAAAGAAATTATTTTTTCCGTGTATGAAGAAGTACACTGTATCCTGTATCATTGTTTCTGTATAATTTTCCTCACAAAAAATATAAATTTGGAGCTATTCAAGTGAAGCATTTATATGGATGCATATTTCTGCTTAGCATGTAATATGCGCTTCCACAATTATGCATAGAGTGTAGCATATATGCATCGAGTGTTTCTACATATGGTTTTTCTAGCATAATTCTTGCCGAAGCCTTCATATTTTATGCTGCATATGCGCAACAAAAATCAGCAAAAACAAGAACATTGAAGAACGTGCAATCAATGACATACGAAATAAATAATTATTAGCGCTATTCTACTAAGCATCAGCAGCTCCTGGCGAGAAGTACTAGAGCGCGGAGCGCAGTACCTCCGAACGTAGCGTCTGGATTGCAACTGAGCAGTGTGAGCAACACACTCTGCCTGCCGACTTTGACGCTTCTGCTGCCTGCTAGCGCTGTGCCAATGTGAACGATCGCTGCCCTTTCGCTGCGCGCGCTTGCCCGCGCCCGATGGTTGTGAGCTTCCAATGCGAGTGTCAATGTATCCCCAGCTTAAAGGTATAAACTACCTTGTACGGCTCCTTAATAAAATATTAAAAACTTGTACGACTTTGTTCCTTGTCGATTATTAATAAAATAAAACTGAAAATGAAGTTGTGGAATTTCCCCCACTCGCGTATCATAGATACTTGCGAAACAAACTTCCGTCTCGGATTTCAAAATTTCATTAGCTTGAATTCATTTCGGCTCAACTTTCGAAACCTGTTTTATCAGCGCGAAAAACTCATTAGCTTGATTTTTCTATCGGCTCGAAAACTTCGAAGCTTATAGCTTATAGCTCGATTTCGTTTTTGGCTCAAATTTTCGACACATGAAAAACAGCTTGAAACATCTTTCAAGCTCTACCAGATCAAACTCCAAGAACTGCCGAAAAATATTCGCATCTGAAAACCTGTGGGCAAACCCCAACTTAAATAAATTAAGGCAGCAAAACCTGAATTTTCTATTATCCCTGAAAATATCAGGAAGCTCCCTTCGGGATAAAAAGCCTCTGAAATTATGGCCCTCAGAATCCCTAAAAAAAGAACAACTATCAAAGGTGGCTCCCAAAATGGACCAGCCTAAATAATTTGCAATCGGGCCGAACAGGATTCGCCCACCTAGATAACCTATAAATGGCACCCAACGTGGGTTCGCCGCCCTAACGATCTAACAATTTGGCGCCCAAGAAGGATCTGCCCTACAAACTATTTAACAATTTGGCGCCTAAGAAGGGACTGCCATACGAAATAACTAACACAAATGCATATCTGACATTTCTTCAATTGATGAACGTGTAATGGTGTTAACACCGCGTCACTGGGTGAACTGGTTCGTTTACACTGTACATTTGAGGGTTGCAAGATCTAAAGGCAACATTCAAATTAGAATTATCATTTCAGAGATCCAAAATGTGAAAACAGAGTACGAAAATTAAACTTACAGCGTCAGAGTCCTGAAAATTAACGTGTCTTGAAATAGCTGGTGGGCGTGAAAATGTGTTCATTTTGCGTGTCCATGCCAATATACTGTCAAATTTTGAACCTCACGCCAAGTATGGCCCGAACGCAGTTCAGATTTTTACTTGAAAACTATTCAATAGAGGCGGTTCTTCCCGATCATGGAACCTCTTTTCTATGCTACCTATATACTGTAGATTGAAATTCGTTTCGCACGTCCAACTCAGTGTCCTACCAGTGGATTTGCAGTGAAAATTTTTCCCAGTGCACAGACCTCGTTACCTTTTTCTTAGGTTTTGTGTCATTGATTTGAAGTGTGGCGCAATTCAACTCCAAAGAACTCTACGTGCAACCAATTATCGACTGTACCTACCCATACATTCAGTTGGAAGGGATTTAACAAGTGTCCTTTCAGTTGCGACAATGTAATGGATGCACTGACTTCGACAACTGATGCTATTTCCTCATCGATTTAGTCAGTCACCGTGGATTTTCTGCCCCCTTTCTTCTTGGGAACTCCCTGAAGTTCTCAAGACTTCCATCCAATCATCCTCAGCATTAAAGATTTTTAAAATTATTTTTCAATCATCTTGGCAGATAGCGTTAGCGAATTGGCTGTATGTACTTCAATTTGCATTTTGCAATTGTGATGAAATGTTCAGTAAAGTCGAAATAATTGACAAGGCACAGAACATCTGACGAATATAGCATCACTTTTTCACCATATCTAACATACAATTAAATACAGTATACATGGATTTTAATAAACTATACAAATGAGAGATCACATGAACTTGACATTAAATTTATGAGCTTGATTTTCAAGGAGATTAGCTTGATTATTACTCTGAGAGGCATTGATTTTCAGTTGAGAGACAGAAATTTCACTATGAGGTAATTAGCATGCAGTTGAAGGAATTTAATTTTCAATTAGTGATAATTAATTTCCTTATGAGAGGTATGATTTTCAGTTGAAGGAAATTGATTTCAAGTTTGAACTTGAATTTCAGTGGGAGGAATTAGACATGGAAATGGTGTAGTCGTTAGGTTACATATCTATGCTATAAAATAACAGCGATGATATTTCGAATCGTAATTTATAACTCTAGCCTAGCTTTTCCGCATCATTTCATATTTAAATTACATCCAAACCTTGTTGAATGGCATTCTAATATGAACTGGATCTTAAATTTTATTCCGAATAATTTTCTGACGGATCAAACGAGTAAACTTTTTTCACTAATCATTTGCATGCAGAATTTAAAAGCAAAATTAAAATTTATAAGCAGAATATTCGCAAATATTCTTAATTAGAGCACATAAGGTACAAATTTCCATTTGAACGTGCGTTGACTATCGGTGTATAACCGTCATTAGTTAATTTCAACTGAATTTCAAAATTGCACCAACTTTATTTTTTAACCCATTTACTTAATGCATAATACATATTATACTAATCGCTCGATAAGTCTAAAAATGATTTAGGCTGAGCAGCGAAAGTTTCATCCTCATTAAGAAAATTTTTGCATCAACCGAGCGGGAACAGTCGAGGCGGTCGAGAGGCTGCTGTAATTATTGCACGCTTTTACAACTCGCACCAAAAATTTATCTTAATAAGATGATATTTTTGCGAGCCGGCGCCGCGGGCTTCAGAGAAAGGAAAAGCCTTCAACTTCAACGTTCTTAGCTTTGGAAAAGGAGAAATTCATAATTGCGATGCTATTCAAAAAGTAAATGGGAGATGCGCTTTTCATGTTCTCCGTCTATCATAGAAGCACTTGTGGGAATTTTTATTTCTTTCGTTTTTGGAAAGAAAGAGTAGATTTCGTCATTTACGTTCGGCGTATCAAATAGAAGTGCTTGATGGGATTGTTCGATGCGCTTTAATACAAGGAAAAATATTGATATTGAAATCTTTGGGAATGCGGCATCCCACTCTTAATACAATTATTGTTGCACGTAATTTGCATGCTTTTATTTTGCTCTGTTCACGATTATATGATTTCTGAGAATTGAGATCGCAATTATTTATTCTCTGACCATTACAATTGAAATTTATAAAAATTAGTTTTCATTTATGTCTGCAGTGCGAAGTAGGATGAAAGTTGATTATAATATTAAACATTCATTTATTTAATAATTAGTTAGTAACACTCTCAAGAGCGTTGATAAATCCTTTACATTTTAAATGTTTATTTACATGTTTTTTTTAATTTTTCCTCCTAAAAGCAAGGTACGGTACATTTGAGGATGTAATAATTTACCTGCAATTTTGCTCATCGAGGAAATTCGTTCCTTTTTGAAGCGAGTAATATGCACGAATTACAAAAAATTCATGCATAAAAGATACAGAATAAAAAATAAATATAAATAGAGTCGTGTGAAAAACTATCACTTGAATAATGCTTTAGTTATGATTAAACCCTTATAAAATACCACCCCCCGAGTTATTCATACACAGTTTGTGGTCTGCTTGGTCTCCTCGTACCGTCACACTCTTCAATGGAAATATTATGAAGGAAAATTCTATTTTTGAACTACAGTTCAATGATACGGACTGAATTTCAATCTAAAATTTTCCTAACGCAAAAACGGGCGAATCGAAAAATGAAGTATATTTTCAAAGTTCTTTTAAAAAAAGTTTAACTAGTACGTAGTAGCCCTAATTTACAATAATCATTTATTTAGCATCGATACATTCGTTAATTTTATATAAGTACTCTGTGTGAGAATTTCATGGAATAAAAATTTGCACATGAATATAAACAGTTATTATCAGTTATTTGTTTGAGTTTTTCATAGTCAGTGGAGGAATTAATACTCGCTGGTATATTTCATTGATCTGTGACAATTCATCTGGGCAATGGCTCTACGAAATCAGACTCTTTAGACTAAGAATGACATAGTGTGGTCAGTCGTTTGGAAAAGTAAACGTGCTCAGCACGTTAACCGCCTAGAGTTTAACTGAAGTTCAATATTCAACTCAAATTTGAAGTTAGTTGTGGTGAGCAATTTTGAAATTCCCTAACATTAACTGGATCGCGCCTTTATTTAGCTTTCATTGAGTATTCATGAAAATTGAGTTTGTGATTACTGGTCGGTCAGCAGCATTATAAAAACTCCCTCCGTGTACCAATGGTGACTTACATGGCGGGTTACGTGTTAAAAAATATAACTAATCCAAGGATAAATATAATAAAGCAAGCTCTGCAAGTGTGTCGTTAGGTAATATTTTTTAATGCTACGGCCTCATCGCCTAGGGTCCTTCGTTTTCGTTTGTTCTATTCTTCGTAAAAAATGTAAATAAAGGAGATTCGCGATGTATTCTATTGCTGCTTAAATTTCAAAGCAGCGAATGCCACTGCAAACGAAGTGTTTTAATACACACACAAATGCATGGAGAGTGATCTATTCTCGAAGCTTGTTTCAAGGATCTCACACGTCCGTCCCACAACTAATCACACGTCCCACTAGTGACTAGACACAACTCCGGAGTTAATTTCCGGAGTTCTCCGTGAACGCACGCTTCAAGTCACCGGAGCTAAATTGTTAAGAATGTGAGGGAAGGAAAAATTCCACGACATGCAAAATTAAAACTATGCGTCCGTGAATGTGCCCTCTACCTAACTAAATGTTGACAGTGAACTTCAGTGTCGAATTGACTCAGTTGTGATCATTTTAACAAGCAGATCAGAGTGGCGCGATGTGTAAACTTGTTGAGCTATGCTGCTGCCCTCGCGGTGAGGTGAACCGCGAGCAAGCTCACCCACGCCCCCTAAACCCCCGATCCATCCCTCTAAACTACCTCCCGTCCTAACGTGGAACAAACAAGTGCCGTGGTCTCCAACGTCGAAATAAAATAGAACGTGTACTCTGGTAAATTCGTATCTTTTGGGAAAATAACAGTGACCATCATTCGTGAACTATTTTTCTGTTACAATAGAGCATGAATGTTGAAAAATCTCTAACGTACGCAATCAATTTCTGATTCACCAAACTGGCTTACATTATTATCTTGTTCTTTTGATGGAAAATGTTGGTTAACTAGTGACCTAAAATCTGGGAAGGATAAAAAACTTTTTCATCATCGGTTTCTCTCATCTGTTATTGCAAAAAAAATTATGTTGAGTGTTTATGATGCTTAATTTAGACATTTGATTTACAAAATTGTGTTCAAATTACTTTACCTGTAAGTAACTCTGTCGTTTATCGAGAAACTTTGGTGAAATAGTGACGTATAACGTGGAAGAGGGAAAACAATTACTGAAAATGTGAAACGTTGTGAAACTGAGCGAGAAAAATGTGAAACCCTGTACACGTCTGAAACAATAGACCTCTACGAGGGCTCTGCTTCGCCAAGCCAGCGCCCACACTCCTTCCTCCCACCCCCTCCCCCCAGCCCACCCTCTCCTCCACACTTCCCTGTGCCTAACCTGTGGACAAATGAATGCAGCTCAGCCCTGCTAGCTTTTACGATGCTTTTCTTCCTTGACAATCAAAAGGCGATGTTTCTTAGTGTTTCTGAGTCTAGTTCCTCTTCATCGCCTGGCGGTTTCTTCTCATCTCATTTTAAAGGTGACGTCTCCTATTTTTCTAACCTTTACGAGCAGCAAGCTCTCACTTTTCCTTCAATTTCTATCCTTCCTTTTGAAAGTTAATCACCCAATATCAACTCAGTGAATAAAGATTTCAATTTTTCTTCTTCTTCATCAATCTCGCAATGTATCAATTTAGAACTCGATCAACTACTCGGACGTTAGCCCCATCTGAAAATAAATCATCCTCCAGTGCAGTTTCGAACGAAAGCTCTAGTACGAAGCCGAATGCACCGACAATAAAGCGGAAAGGGGGAAACAAAAAGCCGCACCCATGAAACTACCAGTTCAAGGGTTTCAAACGCTCAAAACAACAAAGGCTTCTAAGACGTTCATGAAGTCAGATATCAGCAAATCCCTCTCAACGTCCAAAGCACCACCAGTGACGACCGCAAAATCAGAATCATCCGACACGGGTGAAAATTTTTCAGGCTCCGCCAGCAATAATTCAAAGTACGTCTTAGCTACCCAAGTTTTGACACCACCAACCAGAAGCGATTTCAAGTAATTGCACACAAGCAACACTCGACTTGCAACCCCACACTTTGGACTGTGCTCGAGAAAATTCAACTCCCACAAAGTCAACTATCTCGAGTACAGAAGGTACCTCATCACTGGCGGGAGCTGCCACAGCACCGCCAGCTTCGTCTCGTCTCAACGATTGCGTCATGACGACATCTCCCCTGCCCTGTGTCACTGAGAAAGCTCAAAATTATTCACTCCCGACGAAGACATCAACACCAACGTCATCGTTAGAACGCAATGAAATTTTAGATGTGTGCAACCAGTCAGAAAGTAAAAGGGGTAAGTTTAATTATAATTTTAATGATAAATTGTGTGTAGACCTTTCAGGCGGCGAAGTTATGTTTGAAAATGCATGCGCAGCAGCTTATACTGGGAGTAAATTACCTCAGAGCGTAAACTGCGAGGATAACGTAAGATTTTCAGAAGAGAACAATACGAACCGACCTGTTACTGCTTTTGATGGGTACCTACACCCTCTACAAATGACCAATTCTCAAACTATTTACGAAATAAATAACACGCTTTCTCTTTCAGCTGCATTTCTGAATAAAGCTTTGAGACAAATTTGACCCCCAAGCCCAGCGTCGATTTTTTTCCACTGTATCAAATTTTCAAATGATTACAGAACAGCTTTTTGCTTTACATTATTGTATCAGCTCTCATGATTTTATGCCGGTGGTAGGTGCGAGTAGCCATCCTTATGCAAAATCCCCTCTAGACACTTTTCTTGTTGGAGACAATAGTCTCACAAAAATCAACAGAGACGACATAGATAGTGCATGCAAAATACAAACTATAACTACTGAACGTCTAAATGATCTCTATGATGCGATAGAACGCGCACCTCCTTTCAGGAACTATATAATTAGTTTCAAAGGTTTGAGCCTTTCGTCCCATAACCTTACTAAGGTAAAAAATCTCATCATGTCAAAGAATGTTTTTTCTCATATTTATGTGGTGAGTGCCTGCAGTGGACAACAATTTTACATGGCATCGAGTCTGTGCAGAAAAATTGGTCTTAAACTGATTCCGCTGCGAGCAAATGCAAAAACAGTTACTGTTAATAAAGCTTACAACAATGTCCGCACTTGGCCTATTACGCGAGAAGACACTCATCATTTTCTTCAACAAATTACTCTAAGATCAACTTTGAGACTAACTTCACATTTTACCTCCTGCGTCAGAAACTCCCATAACCTGAATGAAGAAATTGAATACTCCAATGAATATTCAAAGCAGCAAAATGAGTTGAATGACTGCTCTATGTCGACAGCCTTTCCACGTGAAGCCTTTCCCCGTGAAACCTCCAGCAGCATTAACCGATGTTTGCCTTCATATAACAAACCTTCTCCTCCCCTCTCCTCCCGATGTTTGCCCTTTAAACATGCCCTCTCCTGCATCTGCCACAAACAACTACAGAGTGCCTACAAAAAATAGGTTTTCATTGCTATCCGATGCTGATATAGCGGATGAAAAGCCCCTCTCAGACACGAGTATAAATCAACATCCAATCATATACTCAGAAGCAGTTAAATCAACAGGAAGAGAGAAATCGATGCAAAATTGTAGTCGAAAATCGATGGAAAATCCACCGTCCAACTGCATCCACGATCATCACAAGAAAAAGAAAAATGGCAAGGGCTTTTCTCAGTTCTCTGCAGAACCCCATACTAGAAATTACCACAGCCGGCCCATTCAGAGCCAGAAAAACGTAATTTCCCCGCACCTCTCCGAATCTTCAAATGATGTGAAAAGTACGAAAAAAACGTCTCCACTCCCATTTGTGAATGCATGAATTCCACAATGGATGAAATGAGACGATCCTGGAAAATAGAGCTGATTCCCACCAAAGCTGATGGACACTGCCTCCTTCATGCAATAGCTCATATACTCACGAAACAACCAGCATCAAAATGGAACTACAATTCCTTAAAGACTGCACTCAAAACGGAGAGCAAAGCAAACAAAAGCACATATGCTAAATTTGTTGACAAGAACAGCGAAGACATGCAAAACCTCATAAATAATTACATTGACGACAAACATTTTGATCAAGCTGATGTAGACCTTAGGCTATACCACTAATCATCTCGAACGTGACAGGCCAAAAACTTCTCATCCTGGATGAGCAGGATCATTGTATCTTGAAAATACAAGTCAATCCCTCATCAGAGTTATCAAATAATAACCCTCCACTGCTGCTCCGTCGTAAAAACGATCACTACAGTGCACTGGTCACACAATGCAAAAATCAGACTGGAGTTACCTCATCTTGACAAACTGCTGCTGCCCAGCTAAATAGTAGACTTTCTTTCATAGCAGACGCTGGGCCAAACACCCTGGGTAAAGTAGGCAAGATCGATAAATCCTCGGAACGATCCCATCGCGATAGTAACTTTGCTACCTTCAAAAAGAGACCTGATACAAATAAAAGCAAAATAAAGCACATAAATGCTCAAAGCCTGAATGGGAAACTGGATGACATCAGAGTAATGTTGGTCACTGAAGAAATTGACATTTTGTGTGTTTCAGAAACTTGGTTTGATTCACGAACCCAAAGTTCATTTTTTAAGATTCCTGATTACGTGTTGTACCGCTACGATGGCGCTAAAACCAGCCGAGGTAGTGGATCTCGTATTTATGTGAAAGAAATGTACTCAAAACCTTCAATTCTATCGAATAAAGCTTGCGAAGGCATTGAAATGGTTTGGTTAGAAGTGCAAATAAATAAACATAAATCCATAATCATTGGCAGCTTTTACCGGCACCCATCGTCTCCCCTGTGTCTAACACTAGATTTCATTAAGGAAACCTTCAAAGAAATCCTTCAGGCAAAAAAATCATTCTTTGCTTTCGGAGATTTTAATGTTGACTTAACGGACAAGAACAATCAGCTAAGCAAACTGTTGTATAAACTAAGCCTATCACAAATGGTCAAAGAACCGACTCGCATCACTAAAGTCTCTGCAACTATCCTCGATCTGGCAATCACAAATAATCCCGCCGCAATACTTAGTACAGTAATATCACCTTTTATTTCCGATCACCACTCTATAGAATGTGAAATTTATATTGCAAAGAAAAGACAAAAATACAGCTTAATAACTTATCGCTCGAAAAGGCACTATTCTGCGGAACTATTTCAAGAAAAACTACTCAATAGGTCCACCGAAATCCAGAATATGATGCAATCTGACGATGTTGACATTCAAGTGTCCATCTTCAACGAGAACTCCACAACAGCTCTCGGCGAATGCGCGCCTTACGTCACAAAAAAAAACAAGCCCAAACGCACTGTTTGGATTACTGACGAAATTAAAGAGATGAGCATAATAAAGAAAGCTAACTTGCGAGAGTGCAAAAACAATAGATCAAACAGTACCGTATACTAAAGATATATAGAACATGAAAAAATTATTCGAAAGAAAATCACTGCAGCGAAACACACTCACTTCCACAAGGAACTGATAACGGCTAAAAATAAGCCGAAACAAACTTGGGAAATCATTAGTGAGGTTGCCCCATATAAAAATTTAGACCGTACAAGAAATTTTGAAAATCGCTTGGTAAGAGCCACGGATTTCAATACATTTCTTTCAAAAGTATGAGCTCAAGTTTTCAGTAAGGTGTGTACCGGTCCAGGTGAAACGTCAATTGAAAATTCATGCCCCACTGCATCCTCGAGAGCTGATGTCAGGTGGAGACCACGTCCTGTCGATTTACCGGAGTTAAGGGGATCTACTACCCTGGACTCGACCTCTTCGTTCAAACTTCACTGTACACATTTCTATTGCACCGATGGGAACAAAAATTTACACGTGGATGTAAAATTTAATTGCAAACACATTTGCATCTATAAAGTTTTTTGATTTTCGCGAAAAAAATAATTAATTTCGCGATTATTAGAAAATATAATTAGTTGCGCAAAACCCTACCCAATCTATAATTTTCAACGTAGAAACGTGATTTTGGTCTCATTTGACGCGGAAGGACTGTACCAAGACCGTAACGTAGTTTTTTTTTAATTTTGGATTAGAAAAAAAATTATGGTTACATATGTCAAAAAGATAAATTCAGTATACTTTTTTAAATCTCAGATTACAGGATTCTATTGCAACTAAGTAAATGAAAATGAATACCGATACGTAAAATTATATTCTAAACACATTTGAATTATGAAAAATATTGAAATTTGCGATAGAAAAGAAGTGATTGGGCGAACATATTTATACATAAATGTATATATTTTTTTCTGCGCAAAACCACATCTCTTCTACAATTTTCAACATAGAAGCGTGATTTTGGTCTCATTCGATGCAGTTTGACAGTGGGAACAGCGTAGCAAAGCAAAATTCCATTAGAATTTTAAAATATATTTTTATTGGGAAAAACTGAAAAAAAATTCTATTTGTTTCAATTGTTGGATATGTGTACCTATAACTTTTTTTCTAGGTCTAAAATAAAAAAAAATCCTACGTTACGGTCTTGGTACAGTCCTTCTGCGTCGAATGAGACCAAAATCACGCTTCTAGGTTGAAATTTATAGAATGAGTAAGGTTTTGCGCAAGGATTTATATTTTTCTAATAATCGCGAAATAAATTATTTATTTTTGCGAAAATCGAAAAACTTTATAGATGCAAATGTGTTTGGCATTCAATTTTACACATCTGAATACATTTTTGTTCACCTAGTTGCGATAGAAATGAGGAAAAAGACATTTGTAAAATTTGGTAGTCAAAAGGTAGTCCAGGGTAGTAGATCCCCTTCAGAAATATCTTACACTCACTAAAAAAAAGGCAGTTGGACATGATGGTATCAGTCTTTAATATATCAAAGACCGTTTCCTAGTCACAGCACCATGGATTCGTCTGAAAATTAATACATCAATAGCAACCAATACGTTTCCAAACCAATGGAAACACTCCATTATTAGACCGTTGCATAAAAGTGGTGACCTATATACAGCATCAAACTACAGGCTCATCAGTCTTTTACCTGTAATGTCCAAAACATTGGAGAAAGTGGCGACAAAGCAACTGTCATTTCACCTGGACGAGCCAAATCCACTCCACCGAAATCAATACGCCTACGGCAGAAACACTAGCACTCAAGATGCTCTGCTCAATATCTTTGAAAAAATATACAATGACATCGATCAGAAGAATTTAACACTCTTGCGGCTACTCGATCTCTCTAAAGCGTTCGATAGCGTCGAACATGATAGACTTCTACGTAAAATACTGAACTTGGGAATAGACACGCAATGGTTTGAAAGTTACTTGACAAATCGATCTCATGCAGTCCGCATAAAAGACAAATTGTCCCCATTCATTCAAAACAATTTTGTTGTTCCCCAAGGATCCATTCATGGTCCGCTTCTGTTTTCTATTTTCGGTAATGATATCCCTCCAATGCCTTGTAACACATGGATCTCAATGTATGCAGATGATGTTCAAATTGCAATAACAAGTTCTGTGTCGGAAATACCACAGACGCAAATTGAAGCCGAAACTATACTGACTAGCCTGAAATCATGGTACGACTGAAATGGTCTCAAATTAAATGCTAATAAAACACAATACATTATTTTCGGATCCAATGATGCTATTAAAAAACTTCAGATCTCACTCTCGCAGTTGGAAATGACAAAATTAATGCATCAGAAAAAGTTAAAAATCTAGGTATCTGTTTCGATAGAAATATGTCCTTCAAATCTCACGTTGAGACTACTTGCAACAAAATCTACGGAACTTTAATGTTTTTTCATCGTATGAAAAGTATGATAGACGAAAAATCCAGATTATTAGCCATTCAATCCCTTGTGTTATCGCGCATTGACTACTGCAGCCTAGTATGGGGAGACTTACCTCAATACCTTCAAAGGGATTTACAAAAATGCGTAAACTTCGCAGCCAAGGTGGTATGCAACGGTAATTTCAAAAGAAGCGATCACGTAACCCCTCTCCTTAATAAACTCGGCTGGATTCCTATTCAAGAAAGGCTCCACATGCAGAGGGCTCAATACGTATTCTCCTCGTTGTATCTTCCTCAGAGCAATGCTGAGATAGTGCGTTTCCATCCACCCACTGTAACCAACCAAAAGCCGAACAGAAACAATAATGTCTTAGTCAACTATCGTTCATCTCACATAGGACACAAGGCTCTGTCAATATCAGACGCCTTACTGAGAAACAAACTTCCCCTGAATATTAAAATCCCTCAAAGACTGAGAGAATTTAAAGCCAAAATAATTCGTCATCTTTCATCTCAACGAAAATTCTTAGATACAGAACATACTGAGCACGTATTGACGAATCTCATTTTGCCTGGTCTCCCTTGCTCATTTTCTTTATAATTCAAGACATCACACAACAGTCTCGAAGCACGCGTAGGTACTATGATTTGATCGCCTATACGCTGGGATTTGCAAGCATGCTTACTAGTATATGTGTGTACGTACATGGGTGTGCATGAGTGCACAATACACCTGTGTGCACTGGACTAGCAACTGGTATATAAACTATGAACACCAGACTTTTTTCTCACTCCCAACTTCTAACACAACCCAACACATCATTTTATTTTATTTTATTATTGTAAGGCAATCCAAAGCTTAAATGTCTTGTACATGTAAAATGTGGTACCGATGTAGGTTTATCAATTGCACACGTTTTGCGCCATATTTCAAAGATAATGTGATTTTTTTCTAATATGACACCTTTATAGAACTTTCACGTTTCTTTCCTCTTCACGTCCAAAAATGCTCTTGGTAGGCTAATGTAGTGCAAATTATCATATCATCTCGTACGCTTTAGAGTATATTATAACAACCGCACCTAAGCCTCGCGTACTTCTGGAAATATTCTGTACTTGGGAACGGTTGTAGAACAATCGTTTTCATGTTTCTGGCTAAGGTAGACTGTTTTGTGCCAATGTTTTTAGACGGAAATTTTAAAAAATTCATGCCATAATAAAAGATATTTTCTCCGATTCCCTCGATTGGAATGCTAGTTTATACTGATTAGTCTTCGCTGATATTTGCACACATGCTTACTTGTGTATATGTGTACTTGTGCACGCTATGCGTACGTAGATAGATGAATGTGTCTCAACGTAATACTTCATTTCACTAGATTATTGTACCTCATTTATAAAATATGTATATACAAATATATTTGTTGTGCGATCACCCATATATGATAAATAAGACGCTTATCAACCAATGATCTTTTCGATACAATATTTAATAAAACACCGTTTCAATATCTCATTGGAAACAGTAAGCAGCAACACATACTGAAAGAGTTGTCATGAATTTCCTTTGCTCATTATTCTATATTGCAGAACATCGCACAGCACTTTTATGGAACGCGCAAATATTGCGATTGCCTCGATGCATAGAAATGTATTTGTGTACGCTTACGTGTTAGGTGTATGTATGTGCTTAGGCATGTGTGTGCATGTATATGTGTATATATTTACATGTATATATGCACATATGTGTGTACTAAACTGACAACTGGCATTTCAACTAGAGATTATGTTTTTTTTTCTGTTCGCTCTCAACTTGTAACATTACCTAACTCGTCATCTCTTTATTATTGTATAGCATTCAAGTAAAAAAACTATACATTTGTTGTTTAATCATCCACTTATATTTAAATAAAATGCTTATCAACTTATGACCGTTATGTTAAAATTGCCTAATTAGAAATACAAATCTTGTAATTTTCGTGGTCCTAATGCTTATATATATGTATGTTTATTTTTTTCGTGCTTCCTCAAAATGACATGTTTGAACATCTTCCGAAACAAACAATTCGAATATTATTTCCTGGCATCAAGAATTTCGAAGTTTTATATCATGTATACGTGAATTGTCAAAGGTGTTCTCAACCCACAATAAAAATGCATCGTCCATGAAATTGTGTTGTCTCTTATAATTATCATTATGTGTATCGTATAATGTAGATTAAGCAAAATTAGGATTACATAGCCCTCAATCAATTCTTTTCGACTAGTGACATGAGTTTAAAATACTCATGTGTGTGTATCACCTAAGTGTATTAACTTTAAGATATTTTAAAAACCAATGATGGTACTTTTGTACCATCTCTATTGGAAATAAAGTGTTTTTCTTTCTTTCTTTTCTTTCTATACTCCTAGCTTCAACATTATTCTGAAACACTCCTCTTTGAATGAGTATATTATTTTCCCAATAAGATTTTAAGTTCAAGTGTCACAATTATACCCACCGCACGCACCATCGCACTTTCAAGAGGCTACAAAATTTTCCAAAAGACCCGCATTTCCTCTTCAAATAAAAATTCAGGCTGTCGCTCATCAAAAGCAAATCGAACAAGACGACTGCGAAGCCTCAAGAAGATTACGAAGAAGCTCCTTGCAACCACGGTGCCCATGGGAAATCATTGCCTGTGCCCGCATTATTGGGCAGCTTTGAGGGAAGGAGGAGTACCAGACACCACCAGCATAAGCTTCGTTCTAGAAATTTAGCCCGAGTGCCACCCGATCTCCTGGTATTGGTTCTGAGATGTTTCCCAGCTTGTAGTGGTGCTGCGATAATTGCCAAATAGAAATGGTTCTACGCTAAAGCCTAGCTCTGAATGGCTGTAAGATTTGAGCCATCCGGAAATCAGTGTGCGATTATTATTAGCTTGGTGGTAGGATATAGATGGATTTATGATTTTCATTCTAGAACGGGATTTCGTCTGCAAAGGACCTTTGCTTGATTTTTGAGAAACCAATATTAGACTTGAAGTATTTTGAACTCAGTCGATGTCCTGAGCTTATAATTTTCCCGCTAGATGAAATATTTCTGCATCTGGGAAAATTAGAATTCCTCTCAACTCATAAAATTGGAGTGAAATTGAGACCGAGGGGCATTCATCGTCAGCGCTGGACTTTCTTTAAAAGTTGAGTATAATTGCCTTTACTCTTTTTGTCCTTTAAAGGCGTGCTTTTGTTGTCTCATTTTATCAAAGTGTGTCTTCTTTAATAATACCAGTAAACGGTTGGCCAATATTCTTCGAGTAATCCTTCCTTAAACTCACTTGAATGTTGATTGAAACCTTGATTTATTTCTTGTTCAATTTATACAACTCATGAATTACCAGTATAGGATTTCTGTCTGGCATTTTATATTTTTCCTTATTTTTTCTCAAAACTCAGCTAGTGATCCTCCTCCTCTGATTGCGGGAAGAAAAAGTCTGAATTTTAGTCATTCTCGAGTGATTAAAGCAATTAGTTATAAGCCAAAACGGGTGTCAGCGAATTATTCCAATTTTTTTTCACCGTTTGACGGTCTCAGTATCGCTTCCAATTCTCTGTGAAGGTGGGACGTGCTCTTTCTCCTCTTGGAACCTGACTTACATTCGATCCTGACTCAAGTTTCTAACTCAATTTCAAAAAGTATTTTACGCTCCCGTCTCCAATGTTATATATTCGTAATAATGTTTTCCTTTTATATGACTTGAGCGTGTTTGTTATTTCTACGCCGTAGAAGGTCAAAGAAACCGACAAATGTGACATAGATAAACATATAATTAAAAATAGGTAAGTAACGCGGGTACGTACGTATGGATATAATAATGAAATAGGGCGGGCATCTAGGAGGATAGGGTGTAACGTCGGTTGAAACATCCTCAATATTAAAAATAATCGAAATGCGATCACAACCGCCTGTGTTGATGAACGAACATGCCATTGTCAAAGCGCCGTAATTGCTTTCCCAGGACCACGTTTTGCAACAAGTGCCTCGCGGAAATTTCCTCTCCAACTCTCAATTACGGAAAAATCGTAGAGTCAGCTCGTTATAGTACATGAAGCATGAGTGACTGTTTCGATTTGAGTCTCAGAGCTGCTGTGTTTGGTTTTTTAACTTAGGCTGGCTTGCACTATGCATTGAAACATGACTGTGCTCCGAAAGCATTATTCTGTAGTTATTGAATTTCCTCTCAAAAGATTTTCAACTTTTACTTCTGTTCAGGCACTAGTCGTTATTTCAAGATTCGTCTAAGTTTTCAACAACGTTGAATAGAAGCAAGATTGAAAAAATTTTCTTTGGGACACTTTACGCCTGTACGATGGATGTTGGTAACAAGTGTCCTGTGAGCCGTGACCCTCTCTTCTGAAAAATTTGTTTCGAAGAAAAAATTTATAAAGAAGTTTGCACGCTATGCCAGCTGTCTCAGAGCTTGCGAGTAGCAACGCTCTTACAAAATGTGATGCTGACGCCGGTACACAGATATTTAAACGGTAACGTAAAAAACTGTACAATGGAAACTAGAAACGATAAATCTGAAGCTTCGCACAAAATCTGAACGATATAGGTAACTCCTTTTTATGTAACACCATTTTACAAGAGTGTTAAAACACCCATTAAGTCATTTGTACTATGTAACATGAGTTAAACTAGAAATGATATTTCCTCGAGATGATTACTTTGGCGTGCTCTCCGACCAGCGGTCTTCCATATAGCGTATTCTCTCTACTAAGTATTCAACTATTCCTGCATCGATGTATGAGCCATTACAGAAGCCATACTCTCATAGGCAAATGATGACCTCGCAAAGACCGACCCATCGGTCGGTCTTGCTTAAGTTTTTCCTGCTGCGAAATGTTCCATGGATGGGTCGTTTGAAAAGTTTTAACAATCCTTTGGAACTTAATGGACCCAGTTCAATGTTTAGTATTGATAAAATTTCTAACAAATTTTTTTTAAAATTTGAGTTGAATACTGAACTTCAGTTTAACCCATCGCAGCCAACGTGTTAAATTTGCAGCTCGTTTCAGAGTCTTAAAACTTAGTGACTTCTCTCTTGCCAATAATTGATGGCAAAATTAACGTATTCCGTGTCAAACATGAGCACAAATTATTCCGCCCGTTAGTCCTGTACGCTGTTAGAGAGCAAATTGTAGCTCATTTTATGTCCTGGAGAAATTTCAACAACATATATCATATCACTCCTAGTTACTTTTATCTCATACTTTTCTCGCTTGTAATGCAACGCGACTGTTTTTACCGGAACCATACCAAGGAAACTGGCATGACTCAAATTCGATCATGGGATGGCGATAGCTCTAACTAAAAGTACGCATGAACATTGAACAGTGAGCAGTGTCCAGTTTAATGCTTTTCTATCGCCTTGCATTCTCATTGCAGGCAACGTAATTTTAATGCACCCGAACATACACAGAAATTGTAAACACCAACACACACAGCACCATAGCTTTTACAATATTTCCATGGTAAAAATGCAATTACAGAAACCAAACGTAATGCAAATCACATGATAATGACCTGCAAATTGTGAAAAACCCTTTTGCAGGCAAATGAAGATGTTTGCCAGTGCTGCTTACTCACCACGTAATCGCAGCGTTCGGATGTACGTACGGCATTTCGTTTATTTTATGCAACAAAAACCCAAAATAAATAAGAAACGAAAGAAGAAAGGGAAAAACATGTATGATGTTTGTTAATTTTTTGCGCAAATCTGGGGACTTCGGAGGCTGAGAAGTTGACTGTAGACTCTGGAAGATAGCGTAAGAATTCGGAGCTTAAAATTAAAAACTTACCATTTTATGCATATTGACTCCATTTGAGCTAACAAGGACTAACTGAACACTTTGATCGCAACGTGCGCCACCGGTGGCCAAGGAGGGAATTTTCATAATGCTGCTGACAGACCAGTAGCCACAAACCTAATTTCCATAAATACTCAATTAAAGCTAAATGAAGGCATCATCCAGTTAATTTTAGCTGTTTTCAAAATTACTTACTACGATTGACTTTGAATTTTAGTTGAATATTGAATTTTTGCGTAACCAATCGCAGTCAAAGTGTTAAATTGACCTAACCTAATCTAGGCTAGATCTTCCTAACCTAAATTGATTGACTAAAATTTTTTGTCGTGCATTTTTGTCTAGGTTACGTGTGATATCGTAACATCAGCAGGATGTTCATATGCCTGCTTTTTTAATCTCTATTAACATTTTTCCCATCGGGCACACTTTTATAAAAGTGAATAAAGGGTCTGAATCAGTTTTTATAAACACATACGAAAAATTGTGGAAAATCAGTCGAACAGTCTTTGCTTTCAACATTTCTTCTACATTAATTACTGAGACAAATGAGGGGCTATAAAGTTTCTCACTGCGATCAGCCCTTTGGTCCTTCAATATACGGACTAGGAACCTCTCAGGTGTTGGAAATGCGACAAATATTAACAAATATTGATCATCAATGTACACTTGAGGGTTTTCCGGTCCGCATATTGTAGTATTAGCAGCTGCCCAAAATGATAGCCAATTTTTAGGCCCTCGTTTTCTTCCAACTAATTAATAGAAAAGATGATAGGCCGATTTGACTCCATTTCCAGAACGATTTTCGAAATTAACTTATTTGCTCTGTGGTCATTTCTAAATAATTAAGTTGCCCTGAAAGAACAAAGTTATAGGCGACAGAAAAAACTCGGATTGTAAGAAAGACGACTGGCATCATGATGACCTCACATGTAACGTTCCCTTACCAAAAATGCACTATGAAGCATTCCAATCAGTCGATTTAGAGTAGGTCAGGTTAGGTTGGGATGGGTTTGGTTAGGCTAGGCTAGGCTAGGCTAGGTTAGGTTAGGCTAGGCTAGGTTAGGTTAGGTTAGGTTAGGTTAGGTTTGGTTAAGTTTGGTCTTACAATTAAGTTCATGTCAAAACAAAACTGCAAATTATTTGCGGTCTAATTTAAACCTCCTTATTCTAAAGGCCATAATTTCTTCAAGTCCTAGAAAATGAAGGAGTTCTGAAAAATATATGTACGCAGATAAGGCTTGTATTATTCTCCATTTTTCATTACAGCCATCATTTGAGGTTGCCGACAATCCCAGTCAAATGAGGCATTATGAAAACAGAATTATACAAAGAAATGTTCTGAGAAAGAACCATGGTAAAGAAGCTTGGAAAGAGTTAACTGTTAGAGGCTTGGAAGAATGCTGCCCTTAACCGTGCCTGAAGTTCACAGAACTTGAGGCGTGCGATGCTTAAACAAACTTTCTGCATACAAATGAAGATGTTTTTCTCTGCTTGTGTTAGTCATGCCTGCACCATGGCGGCTCTAAACAAAGTCGTAATATTTTGGACCTCATTTCATGTTCGACTACGTGCAATGTTATTTTCTGCATAAGATTGTCCAGAAATGTCTCAAAAAGCACTTCTGATCGCAAAGTATACATTAGAGGTCTTTCTTGCGCTATGATTTTATTCATAGTGACATAATATGAAATTCTACTTACAGCTTTCGTAAGAGTTGACGACTCTTCACTCACTTCGTAAAATACTGTTAAAAAACCGAACGTTAAAAAACGATAGGTTCAAATTTTGACAATAGAATGAGACACGAAAAATAATACTTTTCACGAGTACCAAATGTTTCAAAACTTCTTATACGGAGGTTTAAAGTTCATTGTAGGTTTAAAGTCAATATACGAAGGTTTAAAGTTCATCTATGAGGTCAGCAACATTCCTGTTTCCGAGAAATGTCATTACGGGAAAAAGAAGGAATAGCAGAGCAACAAATTACTCATCAAATCAATTTTGCAATAAGTGTTCGAAATGACTGCCTTCAGCGTCAGCGAAAGATGGAACCTCTAACGAATATATCGATCGACGCAGAACGAGAATCTTGGTTCTCTGTTACGTTCCTTAGTGCGATCACTGTCCATGCGACAAAATCCATCTCAGACTTTACTGGTTTTTTGTAAAACGATAATTTCACGCATTTTCAGAGGAAAAAACTTTGTGAGTCTCATGTTTTGTGTCCTTGGGAGCCTCGCCCCTCGTGCTTACCTCTCTAATGGTATATGCGGAAAGGCGTAGGCGGATTCATAGAAAAAACTCTGAGAATGTCTGGTGCGCTTAACGCTCTATTAATGACATATGCGGGAAGTCGTTGTTCTGATATTTGTGAGCATTCCTATCGGAATGGGCTTGAGCTTCGTCATACTGGATCCACATACGACAGCTTATATCTAGAGGCAAATCCTCGAGCAATTCAGGCAACGCTTCTTGGAAACGGAATATGAACTGGTCCATTCACGATAGAGGACATAATAAATGGCGAAATATGATAATCACACACAATACCAGCCCACGTACACTATGATTCGTTACCATTATTAATCCGATGCACTTCATACAGCTTATCCTCTAACCGGTTGAGCAAGTTGAGATAGTTGAACTTTCTGTTGCCTGTAACAGTGGCTTCGTGGGCGAAGAAAACATGCTTCAATAAATTTTTATCGTCCTGATCTAGCCTCTGACACAAACGTGTAAACTGCGCCCGAGGAACGTATTTATATATATAGATATTTATAGTCTGTCCTGAGCAGATTCAGAACTTTTTGAAAATTTTAAAGACGTAGGTTGTTGTCAATTGAAAAGATCCCATATTTCAAGGTGGCTTGGTATTTCGACGTCACGCGCTGCAGCTGTTGTGCTTGCATAAGGCATGTCTAGAAAATATTACAACATGTCCTCCTCAACTGCGTCACATAATTCCCAGGGACGATCATAACCTCTTCTGTTCATGTTGAAGCTTCCTTGATCCTTGTATAAAAATGTACAGGGTGTCCCAGAAGTCACACACCATACAATAATTTGTACTTCTTTTTTATGTTTTAGATTATATCTGACTTGGATGATAAACTAACAGTACGAGAAAGAGTTCAATTGGTTTTTAGGTTAAGAGGAGATGGGGGAAATTGCTATGATTATGATCAAGAAAATTGATATACATGTATACATACATACATACATAGACCGGGCTTATCCTCCCTATGGAAGGGTAGCCGACAGCAGGCCACAACCACCACACTTAGGCACTAGGAGGCGAGAGAGGCAGCACTGGCCGCACCTGAACTGCCAGGATCAGCAGCAGCCCAGCACAACCACCTTCCACAGTCAGGCCCGACAGCCATAGCTGGTTTACCCCGACCGCTTAATTGAGTGCAGCCCCTCCCCACGCACAGGACAAGTCAACCCCTTCACACGCGGGCAACTTCCAGTACCGCGTCAAAAATAAAAGTACCTTCTTATGCACTGCTCCCACTCACTTCAGGCCGCAGTCATCCCTCTCGCCACTTCCACAGTCAGACCCCTCTCATACAAAGCACGTTTCACCCCATCCATCCAACTCATCCGTGGTCTACCTCGCGCACGCAGACCACTCACTTCCGACAAATATATATATCTTTTTCACCAGCCGCTCAACATTCATTCTTTCAACATGCCCGAACCATCCAAACACTCTTTCATCCACTCGCATGCTCAATTTTTTGAAAACACCCGTCTGCCCCTTACCAACTCATTCCTGATCCTATCGCTCCTTGTTACTCCATGCATGCTCCTCAAACACTTCATCTCAAACACATCCAACTTCCTCCTCTCAGCTGCTCTCAATCCCCAGGACTCTGCTCCATACAACAAAACTGGCACAATCAAGTTTTCATACAGTTCCCCTCTTAGCATTCATACTCAAACTCCTCCATTCCTGATGTACATGTGTACTTATATAAAAACCAGGAGGTGCGCGACTATTGGGGTGTACTGTGTGTTTGTGAGCATTTGATGGGCAGCAAATATCGATTGAAGAAACTTACCTGGCACATCCTTACAGCGCCTCTAGCGTTGCCGTTGGTTACACCGTAAGCCATGTATGCTTTTAGCCTTTCCATCATTTGACAACCGTTCCTAAGGTAACGTTACGTACCTAACGTGCCTAACTTTATTTTCCTCGAGTGATTTCTCTGTCTAATGCTATGTCGCTGAGTGAGCTAATTTGTATTTAGCAAGCACTCGAGGGTTATCACATATAAATGTAACTTTCAGCTTGTAATTTATATTTAGTGACACGAAAATTTGACAAACTGGTCCCGAAAATTGAAACTTCAAATCTCAGCACTTCGCTCAATTCAGGAATTTTGAGATGCTTGGAATTAGTGAAAAAACGTTAATGTGGCGTGTTCCCGCCTTCTGTCAAAGTTTGTGGCTATTGTTTTCCAACACACTATATATACACACTATTTCAACATAAATATATAATAAAAAGGGTTGATCGTTAACACCGTGAAAGCAATAAACACTTTTGAAATAAGTCGTGAAATCAGAGTATTCGTCAGAACTCTGAAGCAAATTCCGTGATAGAAATTTGTTATTGAGACATTTCTGAACGGCCTGATGATGAAAATTGCATTATCCATACTCAACCTTTAAACGAGATCAATACATTACGACTTCGCTTGGAGCCGCCGGTGCTGGCATGGTCAACCCCTCCAGAAAGTAGAAATATTTTCATTTGTATGCGGAAACTTTATTTCAGCATCACAAGCCAAGAGTTCTGTTAACTTCATGCATAGCAAGGTCTGGATTCTTCAGGGTTTTTGACAGATTAGTTAACTTTATCCAACTTTCCAAATTGTGTTTCTTTGTTCAAACTTCTCCTTGATAATTCTGTTTTTTTCTGAAAGCCTTCCATAGCTCGTGCTGTGAACGCCTTTATATGACGGCTGCAAGAAAAATAAAGAATAATGCGCTAAACGGGCCAAGATTTTTGGAAGACGCCATGCTCACCTAGAAAATACCTAGTGTACCAATGCTTGCGAATCAATCTGAATATTAAAGACCGTGTTTTAATGAACATCACGGTAATTCGAAAACTTTTTCGTCAAGATGAGAAAACAGTTTGCGCTTTTGCACTCGTGTGAATTTTAACGAGTGAAGAATCTTTACGAGTGAAACAAAATGATATCTTTGTGTATCATTAATGCTTCTTGACCTCTTCATGGCCACAGATGCATTTCCATTTGCCATGTAGTGCAAATTGACTCTCAATTAAGAAATAAACAGTAGTTATAAAAGGCTTAAGCAATAAACTGACTTAGTATTTGCAGAGTATTTACCATCATGAAACCCCCCGTGTACATGACACCGAAGGAGAGTTTTTCATTGCAATCTTTTCTGATGACGAAGAGAAGCGGCGAATTGAAATAATGCTTTTCCCTCGTTATGAACTACTTTCCTTCGTATGAAGTAGCAGAGACCGTAAATTAGATTCTAGATTAGTCATCATCACATGCAAATGAACGCAACGGACTCCGCTCAACATTACATGAAATGAGTTTTATTGCAAAGAGCGAGTTGCTTCCATTAGCAAAGCAAGAGTTTTTCCCTAATGAAGGCGGACGCACAGCTATGTTGCTACGCTGCCATCCGCAAACATCCTCGGTACTCGACAGCTGGGGTGATGTGTTCCATGCAAAATGTCAGGTATCTTTAAAAAAATATGAGTTAAAAATGTTTTATAGATTGTTCAAGCGCAAAGTTTTATTCAGATTATCATTTGAGTTATTAAAGTAAGAATTGATATCCTATTAGTCGTATTCTTTTGTTATGAGTTATGGTTTGAGATTAAGTTATAAAATCAGTTTCGATTTATTAATTGAAGCCAGAGTGTTTTCGTAACATGACTGTAGTAACCAGAGAATATTTAGCATACACGTATCATATACATAGTAAAGAAAACATGCAGGTTCTCATAGTTGCATATATACATATACGAGTATAATCGTGCTCTTGGGAGAAACTGTTCTTTTAAATATTATATCTGATTAAAAATAATGCCATATTTCGTTGATTCAATTTTTTTCGTTCAATTCATCTGTTTCTAAAAATACAAAAATACAATTACTCTCAGAATCTAAAAGTTCGCAGAAATATTGCGAACAGTAAAATTTAAAAAAAAGGCTTTGGCGCATTTCGAGAATCGTCTGCCATTCTCAAAATCGATGTGCCAGCTCTATAGTTCCTTAAGCATTGTCATTGTGACTGCTTACTATTGAACAGATCTTGGAATTTTAGAGTCTCTTTTTATCATGAAAGATAAACCGGTTCTAAATGATGTCCAATCATCATTCCCCTTGAAAATTTCCTGTTAATACATACATATTTCCTGTTACGTACGTTTTAATCTGTATGAAGAATTTTTGTGTTTCCTCAGATGCTGAAGATGACCCTTGTGGTTAAAATGTTCATTTATGATGATTAATTTTAGTTGTCCTGACATTAAACTCACTAAGAAATAATGTCTGTTTTAAAAGTGACTATCCTTGTTATTTTATTTATAGTTAGACTTTGCAGACGACAAAACATTCGCGCGAGTCATTGCTTACATGTTTTGTATGTGTTCCTGTGTTCCCGTGTGAGGGCCTGTGGATGTGTAGGTATCCCAGTAGGTATACAAACGTACACATGCGTGTATGCCAGTAGGCATACAAACGTACACATGCGTGTATGCCAGTAGGTATACAAACGTACACATGCGTGTATGCCAGTAGGTATACAAACGTACACATGCGTGTATGCCAGTAGGTATACAAACGTACACATGCTTGCATGCCAGTAGGTGTACAAACCTACACATGCTTGCATGCCAGTAGGTATACAAACGTACACATGCTTGCATGCCAGTAGGTATACAAACGTACACATGCGTGTATGCCAGTAGGTATACAAACGTACACATGCTTGCATGCCAGTAGGTATACAAACGTACACATGCGTGCATGCCAGTAGGTATACAAACGTACACATGCGTGCATGCCAGTAGGTATACAAACGTACACATGCGTGCATGCCAGTAGGTATGCAAACGTACACATGCGTGCATGCCAGTAGGTATACAAACGCACACACATGCTTGTATGAATTTATGAGGGCAAGAAGCAAACAAACCATAGCTCTGTTTAAATACTTTTATCCCTATAAAAACTTCGAAAAACTGATTATAATGTGCTAATATTTGGAGTACGATGGCCAGCCCAAGATCAAATCTATGATTTATTGAATCTTCCTTGTTTCCAGGGTGAAGCTTTGAGGTGCTTAAGTCACACCGTCTTCCTTTGCTTGCTTGGTCTCCACAGCTTGAATTTATAATAGAAAGTCTGCTTTCACGACGCGCACGAAATGCTCCGGCAGAGATTCATTCGAGTTTCCAGAACCTCACGTTTCTCGCACGCGACTGTCAAATGCAGGCTCGTCGCAGAGTAGGAGACTGTGATGCAATGTTTCGTGAATCTTGCTGTGTAATCTTCGAGAAATAATATTCATTTTATGCCCTGGATGCTCGTGCTCACCGATCCTCGTATACTCATGGGGGCAAAAAAAAAAGATCTCAAAAAAAAATTCAAAAGCCACTTGAAAAGTGACGGAGTAAATTAGAAATTTTACGCTTAGGCTTCGTTAAATTTTAATGCTTTTTTAGTGCATGGTGAAGTAAAATCAAGTCCTTGGTTTGGTTCGTCACATTTCTGAAGATTAAATTTAAGTATACATATGATATAATCAATCGAAGAATGGCTTTCATAAATGCCTACAGTGAATAGACATACCCATCTTCAATAATTGACTGCTGAAACACAATCAAGTTATTTAAAATCCCTGAAATACATGTTGCGTCCTGACAAAACAACGCTTAAAATAAATAATAAACATATTTCCTCTACATCGCCTAATGCACACTTGACGCATCATGCAAATAACTCATCCTCAAATACAACAACAACCATGATTTTGAATAAAAAGATTTCATAAATGTCACCTGACTACAAATCCTAACAAGGCTAAACGACCAAAAGCGCGGAATCCCTCATTCACAACTGCGTGCGTTTATTTAAGTCTAGAAAAATTTTCAGAAGCAGCCCAGCAGCAGGAGCGTGCGCGCCCTACACTCGGGGTTTGTTCAGCTGCCTCACTTCGATCGAGTGACGACCTCACCCTTTTGATGGAAGGTTGGCTGCAAGTGTGGAGGTCAGAACTGTGGGTTAGCAGCAGGGTCATAATTACGAGCTAGTGTACAAGCCGTATTTGTGTGATGTGGTGTTTCCATGAGTACGTGCTGTTGCGCTCCTCATAATTAGGTGTTATCGCGCTATCCATAATTAAGTGCTATTTAATTATGTTTTATTGCGTTAACCACAATTATGTGCTGGTGGGCTAACCATAATGAAGTGCTATTGTGCTAACCATAATGAAGTGGTATTGCGCGAACTATAATGAAGTGCTTTTGTGCTAACCATGATGAAATGGTATTGCGCTAACTAGAATTAAGTGCTATTGCGCTGAATATCATGAAAGATAATTGTGCTAACGATAATTGTGTGTTACTGAGCAAACCATAATTACGTGCAGTTAAGTGAATCATAATTATGCATTGTTCTGTGAGTCATAATTGGTTGTAAATGGACAGGCGAAAGTTACTTGTTTTTGTAAAGAAATGTGAAGGACGTTTGATGAACCGTAATTGATGGGATGTAAGCCATAATTCCTCACCGCTTGTCTCACGTAAGCTATAATTTACTGGGCTGATATTCTCCCTGTATTCCTTGTACGAGGACGACTCAGAATCCAAGGGACATTTTCCATAAGTTACGCTTCATTAGCTTAAAAACGACTTATAACGACTTCAATACTACTAACAATGTAAAGATTAAAATTAATGAATAACACATTTATTTACAATAATCAAACCAACCTCTAATGCATCGTGGCGTTACTTCATCCACAAACATTCTTCCGCAAATACTGCCAAACCATGGGACCACACTCTGCTTAAAGGCCGCGCATTTTGAAATTGTGTTAACATGAAAGTATTGGTGCTTGTGCTCGGAAACTGATGACTGTAGATGTAATTTTCTCGTTTGTTGCGTGGTTGGTGTTTGACGGCATGGAAATCGGGAATGAGCATGATGATGGGTCCATTGGCTCGTTTTTGTAGCCATGTTCTGTTTTGTTCTTATCTCGAGCACTTGAGGTGGCCCGAACAATTACTATCGTACATTTGTGCCAAAATTTCCTGCCATGTTAGTGATTTCTTTAACACATTCAAATTCATATTTGAACGTGATTTTATTACTTTCTGTTTTCCAATTTAATTTTTCCTAATTGTTTTGTGTTCCTGAGTAACGACGCAGTCACTGCAATAATATCTTACTTCTGCGCTAGTGTCAGAGCTTCGTGTTATACATTGTCTATGGACAAATCTTACAGATGTGGATGCCAAACAAATAAAATCGTCCCAATAGTACCAGCAAATAAAATATTAATGCACTTATGCACCGGTGAAACTTGTACCACAGATACGATTACTTAGCACTCTTTTAGGAGCGTGAAAGAGAGGCAGACCAACCAACCATGGCGGACCAACCAATTGCATGGCCACGCCCATCCGATCACTTCCACCATTTGCAACGTTTTCAAATGCCAATATTTCAATTCATGGACAACGGCGTGATGATTCGTTTGAAATTAATTTTTGGAATAAACTCGACACCAACAACATTTGTTTCAAACCAAAGTGTTTGTAAAATAATAAGGAAAGCAAAATGAGTTTGCTTTCAACCTCTGAATTAGAGTGAACATGTAATATTCATAGTTTATTATGAACTTAAATTTTTCAGGGAAGTAATCAAAGTTTTTTCCAGAAGAGGTGCTCAATCAAACAACTTTATTTTAAATTTCAAGTTTATAAAAACATCTTCGCTAACTTGGGAATATCGTACCACATTAGCTGACGATTTTCTTAGCAAGTAATTCGTTCAGAATGCTCAAAATTCTTTCAGGCAAGACGCGTGGAACAACTTCTTCGATTCCATATTCTTCAGTCACTTTTAAAAATCATGCGAGCCGTTTCCCAAATTTTCAAAGTTTACCGCAGCACGAGAGCATGTCAATGCCGAAAGGGGAAAAAGTAAGATCTTTTATACCGTACTTGCATTTGAAAGCTAGAAACACAGTAATGCTTGCGAAAGGAAAACAAAACTTGAACGACAAGAACTTGTGTGCGGAACGAGCGTAGAGCTTGAACGCTCCGCTTGCCGCGGTAAAAAGTCTACGGAGTTCCACTCCGTCTTTCGAAGTTGATATCTGGAACCGGTCTAAATTTCTTTGTGTTTGCGCAGTGAAAAGCCCGAGGAAGAAAATCCTGCGAGAGGTCAAGTTCTAGGCACTACTTGTAAGAGACCAACCTGTGTTTCATGTCAAGGCACTTGTTTTAATTTAGAGATCTGAAAGATGATAATATAGTTCTTACAAAAGTCGTCTCGCCATGGTATCACAGTGTAGGAATCTCGCTACGGCGAAGCAATAAAACAATTCTCTATATTGAGAAAGTAAAGACATCTCGGTGTAGTATAGCAGAGACGTAATCTCCCTCGATCATGAAAAACAGGTCTATAGTAATCTCTCTAGAGCGTTGCAGTGACTTAATTTCGCCAAGTCGTAGCAGTTTAGTATTGTCACTAGGGTAAATTGGTGAGCCTGTAATATCACAATGGCACATGTGAGAGCGAAATAGCCCGGTCAATAATATGGAAACAAATGACTCAAATTTGAATTGAAATCAGGTTGACTACTCCTATTTATAAGCACTGCTTGATTCGCCTCCCTAAGGCATCCAATATTCTTCCCTTCGAAAAAGACACGTGTAGCGTTAGTGCATCACTTCTAACTTCTATTTCACATGTGCCTTCTTATCATTCTTATCAAAGATAGGCCTCATATGCGTAGAAAATTATTTGAGATCCGTTGGACAACTTTTGGCTGAACGTCACTAAATGGAAAGATCCTCAATTCAAGATTTTATGTACATAAATTTGGTTGAAATTTTTCAGTTTTTGGCTTCCGAAACGAAGACGATCGACTTTCTTAAAATTTAGATATCTTATTTGTTAAATTGACTGAATTATTTCATGACTTTTTCAACATGGATTTAAGAACTCAATAATATAAAATTCAATCCATTGTAAGATTTTTCATTTGCTTTATTTGCTCAACTTAATTATTGAATTCACTTTAAAGAACATTAATTGAACAAGAATGCAACTTAGAAATGGAGGTTAGTGGTAGCCAATGAAAAAATTGTTTCCTAAAATAATATTTTCCAATACAGTTTCGTAATGTAATGGTAATTATAACGATTTTGTAATTATGGTATTTACTGAGAGAGCTTCTTAATAATTCAGCGTGTAAATTTTTCCACGAATTCAGAAAAAAAATTATTCTTCCGAAACAGTGCATAATTATTCGTGGAAAAAATAACAAGGTCTTCCGTTTTGAAAATTTCTGCGGATCAGATATGGGTGCAAAATTCAGGATAAGTGCGACTGAAATTGCTTCAGCTCTTGTACTTCTGCAATATTACTGTACCTGTTTTGTTAATGATCTAGAGAGATTATTTCGCTGCTATACGAGGTTACGGTTAATGTTTTGTTAATTAATGGTCTAGAGCAGGGGTTCCCAACTTGGGGTGCTAGTACCCCTGGGGTGTGAGACGATATTCCAGGGGGTCCGAGATAAGTCCAGGTAAATAATCGGATTCTAGTTCACCCCCCTTTAATTGAAATAAAAAGAGGGCAAAATGAAAGAAAGGCCGTAAGAAATAGAAAAATCAATCTCTTGGGAGTTGATGAGGCCGAGCTTGTATCACAGATACGCTCATCACACATTTTCAGCTGGCTTCGGACAGACAGACGGACTTGGCTCTTATTATAGAATAGATTGACTTTATGTTAGCATTATTATTTCAGGGGATGCAGGGTTCAAATCAAATTTCTTTAGGGGTGCGGGCGAAAGCGAAATTGGGGAACACCTGGCCTAGAGAGATTATTTCACTGCCATCTAATATCGAGATTACTTCACTGGTGCAATCTTGCAAAATTTCTACTGTGCTATGCCTTACCGAGATTATCCCACCATTACGACCTTGCGAGATTGCTTTATTGCTTTGCCCTAGCGAGATTTCTACACTACGATGTCAACGCTGGAAGATGTTTTTTTGTCAGAAGCACGAAATTGTCTTTCAGATTACTCAATTAAAAAGCACATGTCGTAACATGAATCACTCCGAAAGTCGAAAAATCTAAGTTTTTTCTACATCATTTCCACCAAGCTAGTGCCATGAATTTCCCGGCGTTGTAAGTCATTCATTCAAACTTGATTTCAGTTAACAGCGAAGCAGAGAAAGAAAACACACACATACGTGTAATTTTTTCGTTGCAAGAGAAAGCAATTCAAAGGTACCGAAAAGCGCAAATGCTTGCATCTCACTCTAAGATACTGGTAAGACATAAAAAATTCCCAAGACAAGTATGACCTCAAAGAATTTGGCGCATTACCGTAAAAAAGAAATACGCGCCCCACTCACAACTTCACGTGCCGTTTCCTGCGGCTGACGACGTCCTCAGTCTGGGCAGACAGATGTACGATTGCGGCGTAGGAGAGGGGCGAGTTGCAGAGAAAACCGAGCAATTTGGCCATGGAAAATTGGTTAAATACGTTCTCGGGGCCGGATTTTCAAAGAATTTACGTCGTCGTAGAGGTAGAACTGGCTGCGAAAGTTCGCCTGTCGACTTAGCTGTACTAATTGCGCTTTTTTGGCATGTTTCATCCTGTACAAACAACCCTTAAGAGATTCTAAATGTTCAAAGCTGAAATTTGATTTCAATGGAGTTTAAAATGGTGAATTTATTCAATAAATGTAAAACATAAACAAAGTCGGCTGAAGGACTCTTGTCTTCAACTATATCGCTATTACGACTGTAATTGTTTGAAAATTTCGATCCAGGAGATAGCCCTGTTCGGGTAAAATTGAATACATGATTATACGTACGAGCAATGAGGTATCCTTCGTTGTAAAAATCTTCTAAATACCGAGGGCTGCCGAACGATTTTCGTTTTGATGGAATGTCAGCGGGGAAGTTAATACAAAAAACGTTTGTTCCTCAGTATCGATGTGTGCCTCTCAACCCGAAAATTTTGCTAACACGCAAACTAAAATTTCAGAGTCACCGTTTATTAAACTTAATTTCAACATTCAACTTTAGAGTTAACAAAATATTAATTGAGTAAGACCATGACCTGGGTATATTTGAGTAATGCAGTTAGTGAATACCGATGGGTTACCCACATTATTGAAAACTCCTCATCGACCACCGGTGGGTCAACAAGCTGTCAACAGATTACCGCACTCAATATTGAGAAACGCAACCAAAAATTGTGCCCTATAATTTTATTGAAATAAAGTTTATTGAACGTATTCTAAGGGAGCACTAGCTACTTTTGAAAATCTGTGTACCTGTGTACAGCGTGAACTCGGAAAGTGAAATTATGGCAGCCCAGATGAAATGTCACTTCAGGAGTCCACTAAATTTTTCTCGAGTGTTTTGCCTGATCAAAGAGCGTGGACGTTTTCCCTCAGAGGGGAGCTTCGAAATAGACGTAAAGTTGCAGCACTGTCCACACTCTCCAAGTACTTTGAAAAATTGGGTTGAGAGACAGGAAAGTTGCAGGCTTATAGAGGCACCTTCTAAACGGTTCAATTTGCTGCAGTGGTGAGCAAATATTGCGTCCAAACACTTAACGAAAATCCCAGCCACAGGAAATACCTGACTGCTGTAGCTAGGCGCGCTGAAGGTCTCGTCAGGGCACGCTGAATTATTCAAGGTCAATACTGATTTTGATGCTGCAAAATACCATTTAAAATCAAGTGTACACGCAAAAACTTGACTTGTTCATTGGATGGAACTAACAATAAATGTGCTAACCTAATGTAACATTTTCAAAAAACATGAACAAGAATATAATTATGTTTATACTGTAATTCCTTGACACAAATTAGTACTATTTTTGCAAGACCCTCGCATATTCCAGAACTTAACAGCCTTTTTTAAGCGTCGATTCAGAAAAAGCACAGTATTTCAGAATTAAAAGCCAGCTTGTTTTGAGTAACTGAATATTTTGTACATTTCTGATTTTTTTGCATTTTGAAACCAATAATGTTAATCCGTAATAACATTGTGTGACCTTCAAAATACATACATAGTGGAGGCGGACACAGAGCTTATTCAAACCACAAGAATAACTTCGTGTGAAAGATGAACTTAAAAGGACAGTCAATTCTGGTTCTGTGGTTCTCTAACTTCTCGATCTGCCAAAGATTGCGTCTTCAGAAGACGATCATTCTGACTGATCTCCTCAGGAAGTTTGCCAATTAGGATCTGATGATAAAGAGCTTACTTCTCCAGGAACTCAATTTAGGTAAAACGAGGTTGCATTTCATCTCCTTTCTGTTTCGATTAACTATAATAGATTCTAGCTAGTTCGTCTGTTTTGTGGTCGTTGTTTACTTATCTCGGACCGAAGAAGTGCTTTCTCGAATAGCGTCGTTAACTTTTCTCAAAGCGTTTATATGATCGATTGAATAAATAATTAATTATTTATAGGGTTTTATGGGTTCATTTCATGTTACGTGCAAACAAAACTTACTTTATTCATTTATTGCTGATTTCACACGTTACACACAACCTTTGAATCAGGTTAGAAAATTTATCTTTTATGACCGACCTCTTCATTCAAAACGTGGGGAAAATATCGCCTGTTAGAATGATGTTAAATTATACTCAGAAATACTGTCATTCGATTCGAATTTATAAAATCATAGTGAATCCAATATCGTAAACAATATTTGAGTGCAAAAGTCGATTTTAATCAAAACAAACCATGGTTTTTTAACTGTACAGAAGACCAAATTTATTTTTCGAATGCAGAACAGTTCATTTTTGTAAACCAAAGAAATACTTCCTGGGATCGTTCCCTCATCATATCAGGAAGGTCCACAAGCTATTGAAGAGCTGCATTGTCGTCGTATTACTGCGCAGGGGAAGAATGGAGAACTTGTGAACGTATTTGACGCTTATTTACGATTCATTGCACGTTGTCGGAAATTTTATCAATGTGATAGATAAATTAAACTAATAATTTGTAAATGAAAGAAAGAGGGATGTTCGGCTGGAAGATAAAAGTCTTAGGTCGTGCCTTTTCGTAACATTACGATCACGTTCCGAAAACTCAAGTATAAAACTATAGCGCTGAGCAAAAAGCCGTGTGAACAAAACTTCACCCTCTACAGTGTTATAATGAATTTAATTCGCATTATCTGTAGTTTTAAAAAATTACCTACTAAAAATATAGCCTTAAGACTTTAGAAAAGGCTCACAGATGTTAATCGGTGTGGCTAGCATCTGATTATCTGTTATTTAGTTTTAAGAGCTGGAATCATATCGCTGCAGAAAAAATTACTAATTTCTATTAGTATTTTTTGCATGCTTCTCAACTTTCCGAAAACGGAAGTCACCTAACGAGGTTAAAGCTAACGAAACTAATTACGCCAGAATCTCACTCCGTTTTTAGAGTTTACTCTGGAGAAAACTCGATTACATTATGAGTTCAAGAAGTTTCGTAAGCTCATTAGCTACTGCTCGTTTGAGCCGAACTTGGCTTTCACAACAGGAGCAGAGTTTCAGGTTCTAGAAGAAATTCAGAGCAATAGCTTCGAAGCTGAAATATTAATGTTGTAAACAAAGGATGAGCTAAATAATTGGAATATATATTAAATTCATGTTAACACATTTCCAGCGAAGTGACCCACCGGTGGTCACTTAGGTGATTTTCATAGTGTTTCTGACCCACCTGCAGTCACTAACTCATTTTTCATAAATACTTAATGAAAGCTAAATAACAACCCGATCCAATTAATGTTTGCTATTTTCAAAGTTCATTGCCACAATTGACTTTAAATTTGAATTAAATTGTGAACTCCAGTTTAACCCATCGCAGTTAACGTGTTAATTCAGTGTGAAGTTGGCCTTTCCACTCTTTTACGTTACTTCATTGCATCTTGTGATATAATCGTATGGCTTCCTAATACAATCGAAATAAGCTGTCAGTGATTCTTGTACTGTTGTTACCTGATGCAAAAGGTAGTTCTCTCAAACACAACGGTGTGCAGGAACTGTTTCTATGTTGTTGCTCCAACTGACTCCCTACGAATGCTTAATATAATTGAGACTTGGAGATAATAGTGTCCACTTAAGCTCACTTTCACGCACTTCACGCAGATTCAGTGGTACACGTACGTCGAACTAGCCTACTTTAAAGATACCAGAATATATGGGTATAAGGTCTGAATAATTGTAGGAATTTGATCTCCAAAAATGTTCTGGTAATTCATATTTTTGATTCTGTGTGCAAAGGAACGATCGAAGAGAACGTTGCACGATATTGAGCCCAAGCCATCAGCAGTCCATCGTCATGCTTCCCTGTGGGAAGTAGGCAGTCAGGGTTGAATGCTTCTCTGGGTTCTCGGACGTAGACTCACCCCGTAGTTGGAAAAAGAGAAAACTGAACTCCATCGAAGAATATCACCTGCTCCCAACAAGCGCTGAAAGTTGAAAGCAGAGGTTTCTTAACAGCCACTGAGATTTCACTGAGACTTCCGATTTCACTGAGCTCAGGTCGACGAATTTTGTTTTGAAACTTTCTATCCAGGTATTTTTATAATACCACAGTTGTTTTCTACAGCCATTTCCTTATGAATTCTTCTTCCATTGCGTCTGGATCTACATCGGTCTCTGTCGTTCATTAAAAGGAAGTTAGGCCGGAATTTCCCTCAGGGCAAAGCGTGGACGGAAGGTTAGTTAACACGTTCACAGCTTTCCTGCGGTTGTTAACGGTTGGTTTGGTTAGGCTGTAAGTAGCAGAAATGGGAAATCGACTTTACTGCTTGAATACATTTTTACCCTTCCTAAGAAATATAATAATGCGATTGCGCTATGACATTTCACCTCTTATGATAGGTTTTTTTGAAAAGAATGTGAAACATGGAATGTCATGTATACATACCGATATGCGAAACATCAATTTAACGAATGGTACACATATACCCCACTACGCGGGCGTTTTAAGTTTTTATCTTAAAGCTTTGGGAACTGCAACCCAGAATAATACAGTTTGGGATGCCTAGTTGCAGAAAACCCATCAGGATTTCTATCTTTCATTCCAAGTTTGCTACTTTAAGTTTTCATGCCTTCTTTGCCATCTCTCCAATCTATTTTATTCCTCTTCCTTCTTAACTTGCTGTCTCTACGCCAGGCCATCCTGCTAAAGAATTTCCATCGTGAATACTCGTAAATTTCCTTTTTTCTACAGTTCATAGTAAATTTTCCCTTCTCTTTGCTCAATTGAGATCGCCTTTTTTGTGGTTAGGGGATTGGTACTAATAACAGTAAAAATTAGGTTAAAAACAATTATCCAGCTAAACATAATTGTTTTTGCTTGATTTTCCGCTGTTTTTCTATTCCTTTTGACGTCCTCGGTACAGAAACGCTCGAGAACCCACGCAGTTCACCGCTCATGGTGACTGTTTTTGCTCCTCAAGCTGTAACATTTTACCGTTTTTCGATTCAGTTAGATAATGCATTTTTAAGGTAGGTTATCAAAGCATAGAAAGGAATTGAAAATATAGTTGTAGAAAAACGATTAATTTCCAGTGCATATTAATTGAAACAATACAATATATCATAGTTCTTGATATTAAAGGTCATTGAAATATAGAAACAAACTTTGTGCTATTCCAATGAATCAGTCTATCACTCTTAGATATTCGGAATTTATCAATAATGGCGAAGCACCCCTTAACAAAAAATTTATAGCTGAAAGATAAATGATCAAACTGTAAGAATTGCATTCGCAATAGAAAATACTCATGCGTGAACCACACTCCAGACGAGGGTTTAATTTCACTTATGACTCTCCAGCTCAGCAGTTAGAATTTATCCGCTTGTGATGATCAAAAACTGCTTGCGCAACTAATGAGTTTTTGTTTCTCGATTTTCAGAAATATAGCATACAAATAAGGAACGAGGATTAATCCGGGGCAGAAAGAGTTCAATTTCTTCGGTTTGTTCGCAGCGGTAGGAAGTGTTCCAGGTTTCCACAAGCTAAATCACGTACGAAAATTTATGCACTGGTGGGCATACGACAGCTATTTCATCATCGGTCATCAACATTTCCTCTACAGCTTCCCACGAGCGATCGAGTGAAAGGACGTCATACCTGACTTCTGGAAGGCACTTCAATGAATGGGTGAATCCGACAGAAATATCTATCATGAAAATCCGCTAAAATATGATGCATAAACACGACAACCTAGCACCGAGACGTTTAGGTTTAGATCAGCTTTTAGACAAGCTGATCAACATTGTGCAGTCTGATTAGATTTAAACGTTTTTCAGGGTCTATAATTGCATGTGGATGATATACAATAACTAGGGAACTGTTCAGCGCGGGATTTACTGACCACGTAACGAACAGCTGCCACCGTAACTCGGCTCGGCCCCGACGATCACATCGATTTACCCAGCGATTTTTGTGTAATTTGTTGAACGCGTTTACCGCCATGAATTAAACTGAAGCTCAATATTCAACTCAAATTTGAAGTCAACTCTAGTGAGCAATTTTTAAGATACAGACATTAAGTACATTGTACCATTTTTTAGCTTAGATTAAGTATTTATGAAACTTGAGATTGTGACTTCAGGTCGGTCAGCAGCATTTAAGAAAATTCCCTCCGTGTACCACCGGCAGCTCAAATGGCAGTTATCGTGTGACGACTCCTCATAGGAGCCTTAATTAACTCGAGATATGAAGGTCAGGCGATACTGAAAACACAGATTAAAAGCGTGAAAATGTATGGAACAGTAAAAAAAATATCTCAAAACCTAATTTTTACGACTTTCCTCTTATAAAATTTGCACTAAATAAATAGGATGCTTTTCTTTGAACGTAATAATGTCCAGTCTTTCCAGAAAAAGTGCTAATCCTCAAATTCAAAATAAAGAAAACTTGGCTCCATCTTGCTAATCTTCAGCTAGCAAAGCATATTCACGCAAAGGCTGGTATTTTAATACGAGTTGCTAAAAATGTAGCTTTTTCGTATTGAAGGTATTAGTTTTCCCCCATCCATATTTCATCTCTATCATGGCAAAAATTTTCTCGAGGCAATTTAAATTTGTCAAGAAAATTCCGCTTTCTGATTGGATGCTGTGTGTAGACGATGCACCTGTATAAAAACAAAATCTCACGTTGGTGGTAATTTTTTGTAGGTAAAGAAAATTATTTCGGCGCACAGGGTGCGTAACTTCAGAGAAAAGTAATGAAAACTACGTGTGCATGAATCTGCCTCATGACGTTCAAATATTTGCAGCGTTAGTTAACCTCAGAAAATTCTGAAATCTGTACCGTTGCGATGACGTGTGTAGTGAGAATTTCCGTCTCCCTGATCACCTAACACACACGAAGTCAAAAAACACCGTCTCACGCCAAAAGAACTCGCGAAAATTTTCGACGCAGACTCGGACATCGAGAAGGATGTCGGCAACGCGAGTGGAACTGAAACTTTGAACTGCTCCAGTGAAGGAGCCCCTCAATCAAGTTAGTTTCGACACTGGGCTGTCAAAAGTCGTGTCAGGCAGAAAAAGAGCAAAAGGCAAAAGTTAAAGGTGGGCATTAAGGAAAGAGAAACGTGTAGTAGGTGGAATCTTTTCGCTCTTCAAAATTTCCGAGCAAAAATCGCGCCTTGCAAAGTCAAAATCAACTCAACTTTCGTTTAAAATTTTAATTTTTCCAAAATTTCATAACAAAAAAAAATAAGCGACCTACGTTGAATCGTTGGTTTTAGTCTTCCAACAGTTTTGACACCTTAACACCAGAACGAAACTTTATAAATGTAAAACTTCGTGCTATATGTATATCAAGAAGACATCAGGGGAAGATGTCATTGAATCGAGTTAAGCCCAGAAGCAGCAAGAAGTTTGACCGGTAAAAATAGCAAGCGCGAATATTGCATTAGAAAATCTTCCTATCTTATTACTTGTATAAATTTTCGTCAAGGAAACTCCGATGTGAAAAAAACATTTCGTTAATACTTTGACCATGCATCTTGAGCTCCCAAAATGGACACCGCTCGTGGAAGTGGTGTATTGAAAATTTTTACGGAAATAGTCAAGAATAATAACCAGTTGGCGGATGCATGAAAAATAAAACTGGAGCACTGCGCTTTCAAAAATTGACATATTCATAATAAGAATTGTCTTCTCCATATCTGAACAACTTTATATTTACAGGGTCACATATTAAGTCATCACTGGGAGAGTCTTCCTTTCTCTATAGCTCATATATATCTGGAGAGTTACCAAAGCCTCTTTGGGTTACCAGAATCTTAATTCATAATCAAAATTTCACATCCTTCGAGCCATCAAACTTAATTGAACGGCAAAAAAAGTGTGCCACTTTTGATAACCAAAACAATCGATTTTGTCGATCACTCGTCAATTTACGGATTTGCGCCATTTTCGAAACATTGGACTCACAAATCCGCTGGAAGTCATGGCGAGATCTCAAAAAATGACAAATGGCAGTCCAGTCAAATACTCAGAGCTTGCTGCGCTTCATTGGCACTGAAAGGTCACTCAGGTAACGCTTACTTCCAATGGAAAGTTGTTATTCTTTCGGATCACTTGGTTATCTCAGTAGTTTGAAAGATTTTGTCTTAGAGCATTTAACGATATAAATGTAACAACTTTTGAACATGTTACAAGATTGGGTCACGGTGTAACGTTATCAATCAATTGAACTTTAAAAATGGCAAAACCCTCCTCATAAGTTTACAGCGTTATATGTTAATAAATTATTAATGGGAATCAATTATGATGCGATGAGCGAGCTAGAACGATTTAAAAATATCCATTAGTTATTTGTTCGAGTTACTTCACTGATCGCTTAAGAATTCGCAATACGAAGCAGCGATAGCACTCTAATTACCTTATGTGACGCAGTCAGCAGTTTCAAATAGCATAAAGACTTTATAATTTCGATTCAGGGTCTTTCAGCTCTTAAATTGGTTAGAGATACTGACACATGAATAATTTAATAAAAAAACAGTGTAATTTTAATGATAATGCATTTTTCTCCAATTGATTCAAAGACTGTTACCTCTAACTATTTTGATGTCAAAATCGTTAATAGAATCATCTACAAATATTTCAGAGGACGCTGTAATACTTCAAAAAAGTTAGTTTCAAAAAAGTTTTGAAATGAATGGCCAACTTATCTAGTTTCATAATTACAAGTTAAAACTATCACGGGATTTTATGATACTGTAGTATGACCAGCATAATTTCACTGCACTATCATACTGGCTCATCCCAGCACAATATTTCAAATTTATCTTACTTCGTGGAACACGGGAAAGGCTTTTATTTTCTTCGTCATATATAGGGTATTATTGTTTTACAGAAAAGGAGCAGATTTTGAAAATTTGTTAATTGAGTTTAAAAAATGCCGGAATCTACGCGAATTAGCCATGTAAGGTCCTAGATCAAATCAGAGAAGACATATTTTTTACTGATGTCTCGTCCGCTCTTTTGCTGAACACGTATGTATAGTGGTCAATGTTTGGGCAGAGCAACTGTAATCAAACCGTAACATCATGCCGTTCATTTTCAAAAATGGCTGCAATTGGCTATATCGGATATTAGTTTTAAAAGGAATGTTTGATATCAATCAAGTATGAAACATATATCATCTTGTACATTGGTTGTTCAAATGCCTTGTAACTAACACTAGTACGCAATGACGATAGCTCCCGGTCAATGCTGTACTCATCATTTCCGACACCTGGGAGGAGCGGAGAATTGGGGCTGAGTCCTCCCTTTTCCCCAAGGGTGAATCACCGGCTGGCATTAGCGGTATTAATTTAGGAAATGGTGAAAAGAGAACTGTTTGTACATTGACGATGAAGAATTTATTCTATTTGGTCTGAGAAGTATTTGATGGCCAATTGTCCTAATAATAGTCGGAAATATAACTTAATTTGTTCGCTTTTTTAATTTGAAAAAAGTATTGTATGTGGGTTAAGGTATGTTGAAAGGGAGCCTTGAAATGCTAAACAGCCATAAGTAATTTACAAATTTTCTCGCTTGTGCCCCGCACATTTCTCGTTTAAATCACAGTTTTATCAACACGTTGACATCAATGGGTCAAACTATAGTCCAATACTCAATTGAAATTTGAAGTCAATTGTAGTGGGCAATTTTTCAAATAGGTAACATTAACTAAATCGTGCCTTCATTTAGTTTTGATTTGAGTAAATATGAAAATTGAGTTTGTTACTACTGATCGGTCAGCCGTATTTCGAAATTTCCCTCCGTGAACACCGGCGGCTAACATCGCCACCGACGCGTTAATAAGATGCGGAAAGATTGCGAAAACCTTAAACAGCTCCCAAAGGAGAGGAAAGTCGTCAAGTTATTGTAAAACTGCAAGTTGAATGGTTTTACCCTAAATTTAGAGTGAAGTGACCATCAAATGAAGAAATTAAAGATTACATTAATCGCAGGGCAAGAATTTAACTTTACCAATCATTTTCCATTTGGATACCTTTATTTTAGTTCATAAAACGTTTAGAAACTTCTCGTAGAAGTTATGCATGCTGTGATTTGTGGTATGACGAATAAACAAATATTGTAAAGTAATTATGGTAACTTTGATACACTCACGTAAATAGCACAAGGAAACCTAAAAAATTGAAGTTACATCGCAATAAGATGAACTGTGATTTGTTATATTGAATATTTTTTATTTACGTTTTTAATTCTCCGATTACCAAACGTATTTAATTATAAATTCAAAACCAACAGAATAATTTCCCAATTATCGATCATCATTTCTACAGTTTCTTTCTGAAATATTTTTGAATATTAGAACGTGGTATGAATTCAAATTCCTCATTAAAAGCATTAGATCATAATATATTCATTTATGCACATTTAGTTTTAATTTTTCAATTATTTGACGTTCCAAGCTTAAAAAAAATTACAGGCATAACCAGTAACTCTAAAAAAATGCGCAAATTTCCTTATTATTATCTTGAATGATTTGAGTGTTAATGCTATTCTTAAATGCATACAATGTTTTGTTTTAGTAGTACTTGTTATGCAAGTGTGTGCGGAAGCAAAATTATTTCTAAAGGAAAATTCCATGCAAACGCAATTTTTAAACCTATTATTCGAATTCCCATTAAACGACACAATGCATGTCCCGAAAAAATTTCTCAGCAGCAACAGCTTGGCTGATGGACTTCCAACCACAAGAAATGGGTAAAATAAGCAAATAGGACGGAATAAATTAGGTTCATGCTCACAAAATTACCAATATTGTACGACAATCTTACTATTGACATTGTTGACTGTAAGATGTCTTATTTTACCTGAATACGACATTTAAAACTTCCTCAGGAGACTCTTGTTCAGTAAAACGAAAATAACTCTAGCACTGGGAACAAAAGATGACAGCACTGCTACCTACATTCCCTGAGACCGGAACTCTACCTCTACTACCTCCTGTGCTGGCTATCAGCAAGACACAATCGCCGAAGAAAGTACCTGGAAGATTTATTACTTCGCAGCATTGACACGCTAAGGATCTTGTACTAACTTTCCATCCTGTTTCAGCTTTCTTTCTGCCTGTTCTAAGGTGCTCTAGCTACGCTCCCTCGATAATGTTAGAATCGAAATATGAGTTCTGACGCAACTACGAGAGATAACCTGAGCCTCAGTGCATTAAAGGAACTTTCCTTGCAGTCTTCACGTTTGCTGCTGGCCCATCCGGTCGACCTTCAGCGCTGAATTGCTGATAAGCTCGAGCTTATAGGTAAAGGCCGATTCAAGTTAATGTCGACTAAGTACGGTACCGACCCACACTTGCCTGGCCTTTAAGAATTATTATCAACTCACAAATAGCGTACGTGTTTATCTAAAAATTATGACTAGCCTATGTACTTATCTACACTTTACACCTAGCTTAATCTTGTTATTACGATTATTTTGATACTAAACTCTGATCTATTTTAATTCTACGAACCAGACAACGCGAGATAAAAGAATGGTCGGAGGACTATCGCCTTATTCTTCCTCGGGTACTTTTGAAACTAGCCAGTTTCTCCTAATTCCGGATGAACACCCGAGCTTTTACTCCAAACAGTGTAATTATGTTTAATTCATTATAAATTAAAACGTTATTGAATACCAATGAGTAGTTAAGTTTATCTACAGCAATACCTATATTAATTACTACCGTCTGTCAGTTGGATTAAACCATTCCATCGGAAATTCTGGCGTAACAAACTAATGAATAGAACTCAAACTCACGCTGCTGTGCCCTCAGATATTTAGTTGATCTCAGTGGACTTGAGTTCTCTATTAAATCGTAAATAGCTGGTTATTATTCACTGTGTGTAACTTTGACGATTGATGACCAAGTTGATATAGAATTTGACTTAAGGAAAAATGCCCAATTTTGGATTTGAAACTGTCGATTGAGCCAGTGCAAGAAAATTGCATCTCTTTTCCTCAGTTAAGGCGTTTGAGGTTTTAGAAAATATGTACCCTTTTTTTCTATTTTACATCTTTGTCAATGCCATTTTCTCATACAAAAGGTATGATACACGATTGAATTGTATAAATGAAGCATGAGAACTTCGCTGTTCTGAACGTGACAAGCGATTAAGGCAGCGTTTTTAAAAAAAAAATCACACACATTGCTACAGATCAAACAGCTGCACCGATTAATCCTGTTGTTGTCTTTGAAAGCAAGAAGTATGTTGTTCAGAAAGACCCTTTTTATTTTAAAAAATTGTCGTCTATTTTCTCTATAGTGACAGTTTCATAAATCCCTCTCTTAATTGCCCAGTTTCTTGAACGCAAATTCCACATAGGGTAATTCATCAAATATCGAACTGAACTGATTATCGAACAACTTTGGAAATATGCGCGTAATAAATTTAGTAAGCATCCAAACTTGCTCAGTGCCAGTGATCTTACATCTAAAACTCCTATTTTAGTGATAAAAACTCATTTCGGTGAGCTGCAAACTGCTACCAGCGGTTGCGAACGCATTTTCTGTACGACCCTTACAAACTGGTCGATTTTTTTCACTCGAAAAATCTTACGCACCTAGGGAAAATTGCGACGGTTCAATTGTTGTTGGGTCACCGTCAACCTCCCGTCATAACTAGAGAGTAGTGTTGTCATATGATGTTCTGTTGCTGTATTTTTTTCTTTTCCGCCAAAAACTTGATAATTATTCCATGTTTGACATTCAGTTCCTTTTTCATGTCAGTATTAAATACTGAACAAAGGTGTTCGAATGAAAATTCCTTAAAAATCATGAATTTATGCCTCGAACATGGCTTTTCGATTCTTAATTCTTTTAAATAACTGTATCGATCTATTGAACGCCTGTTTTGTTTCATTAAAATATTGTATTAACGCTTGATAATAACATTGAATAGTTGAAGATGGGAATTCTGGTGAAGGGCTACCAATCAGCTGCTGGTGTTCCAAGGCCCTCAAGATCATCAATGATTCGTCTGGCTACATTTACTGATGATCAATCCCTTGCCAAGAAAATTGATGCAAGCATCAATAATAATTCATTGACGAGTGCTTTACACGCTACTCCAAAAAAGGTCACACAGGTTGATGATCACAATGATGGTTCAACAAACACTGCAAATGAAAAATCGACATCATATTCAAATTTTGATAACTCTCCATTCAAATGCATCTTGAAAATAAGTAATGTGACAGTTATTTCAAACAAACAAACAAAACAAACATCGGCATCTTTGGGATGCTTTATTTCCAATCAAGCCTAATACAAATCATCTTAAGCATTGGTTTTTCAAATGTCTTATTACTAACACTATATATAGGACACCATGACGGTTCCCCCGTAAAGCCGGTACCCATTTCCGACACCTGGGTCGAGTGGGGTATTGTGTTTGAGCTTTCCCTTATACCCAACGGAGAAAATCGCAGCGCATGCGCCGGGATACGAACCCGCGACTCCAACATACAAGTCCGATCCCTTAACCGCTGTGCCACCGCGAGCATTTCCAAGAAAATCCAGTGCATCAAAGAAAAAAAGAATGAAAGAAAAACGTTTATTTTCCAAGTGGCCACATGAGATACATGTCAACATATTGGGTTTTAAAAAGTTTCTTAATATAGGACGTCCTAAAACAAAAGTTCCATACGAGGAGTACTAATTGACAAACCATCAGAGGTGTACAAATAGAAAAGCCATATGAGGCATAATAATTGACAAACTATACGAGGTGTACTAATAGACAAACTATCAGAGGTGTACAAATAGATAGACCATACGAGGCATATTGATGGACAAAATATACGAGGCGTACTAATAGACAAACCATACGTGGCGTGCTAATAGTCTAACAAATGTTCCATACGAGGAGAACTAATTGACAAACCATCCTGTTCGAATCAAAATTCTTGTTCGATTCATGTTCGATATTGATGAAATTATGTTATTAAAGAATTCGATTTTTAGAACAATAAATAAATTCCAACAATCTACGTTGTCTTTAAAGCGACATCACAGAACTAGAAAGCAACTGTTCAAGAATAATCTTGAGGCCCGCAACAGTTATTCAGAGCAAAAGTTACCGATTTATGAAGGTTGTTTCTAGACACACGTGGTTTCTGTTCGATATTTGATGAATTACCCTACATCTTTTTGAATTTCGACTAGAAAGAGTATCAGATGAGCCAACAGTTGTTTAGGTAACCTTGTAAGTAAAATTAATTTCCTCAAAAAATAAAGCTAAAACTCGCGGCTCAATCGTCACTCAACAGCACAGCCGTGGCCTAGGACTTCAGTGTGACTACCAATTCTATTTCATTTTCTGCAACAGTCACCGACATATACTGCAAAATATGCAACGTCCATTTCATGCTTTCAATTCTCAATTTCCTTTTAAAAAATTCACTCTCAGAAAACTCTTGTCAATGAACTTTTCATCACTAAAAATCCTAAAGAATTACATCCTTCATTTGAAGTTGTTGCAAACGCTTACTCAGGACGAAAATTCTCCAACGTTGACGAACTTATTTAACTGATCCATAAATATTGCATTACCAGTGTCAAAAAATTAGCCAAAATTTTCTACAGCATCACGATGACAGGAACTGCATGACAATTGACTCGATATTTCCTGAGCATATTTGTTTGTAAAATTAGCTTAAAGGAATCATGTTCAAATTTTCCTCCTCTTATCATTTCATTTTTAGGGAACTGCAGGGTCATTTAGATGGTTTGTACCCTAGTGTCAGGGGTAATAATTGAAAATGAATTAGCTAAGGATTTTACTTTGAAATGAAGTTATTTTTATCAACGGCGCATGAATAAGTTTATTGAAAATTTAATGAAGTGCAGGGAAGCCAAGTAGTTTAAATCCCTATAAAATATTTCCGTTAACACGGGCGTCTTTATTTTTAATACTAACTCTGGACTCGGGAATTGCTTCACCAAGAACCAGACAAATTGGGAAACGGTGGAGGAATTTCAGAACTTTAATACGAACGAATACTGAAAAAAACTAAGGACTACTGATTACAGCTGAGAAGTGAGAAAACGACGTCATGAAAGCTTCCCTAGGCTAACTGCATATCTCCGAGCAGCAGAGAGGAACAGCTGACATCAGAAAAATTGCAGACATACAGTACATATGTTCACTATCAATTCAAATATTGCTGAGTTAGAAGGGAGTACATCAGTATGCCCTGATCGTCATCAAAGATGTTTCACCTGTTCACCGCGTTTCTGTGGTTGTTGACGGATGGTTTGGTTACGTTGTACGTAGCAGAATTGGGAAGTCGATTTTACTGCTCGGATAAATTTTCATTCTTCCTAAGATATATAAAAAATACAATTGCACATCCCATTTAACCTCTTATAATAACAGTTAATTCTAAAAAAGGACGCGAAACAGGAAATTTCTTTCATTGATAACCGTACGTGAATGATCAATTTACCAACTGGTACAAAAATGAGGCAATGCGCTTGGAACATGTTGAAGAGTTTAAATTGAGACAGTCTATTTTGTTTCCCTTAAGTGAGCCAAATGGACGTACTTTCATGAAAAAGGTTTTTTTATCTAGACCCACGAGCCGATCGCGTGGAGAATGGGCTGGAAGTTGGAATTTTCATTTAGAGAAAAGCATACAACTGTCATAATACACTGCGCAACATGTCAATCAACATTGAACCTTTTCCAGTTTCCTTTCGAGAACAGTGGTCGATACGATGTTTTCTTACTTCTCGTGCCATGGTTGCTCAAATTCTTAGCTAATTTATTCAACCCATATTCTAGTTTATTTTTGAAGAAAGTTCAAACTTTCGAATGAAGTTAGACGTCGTAAAATGGCAGTCATATTTGAAGAAAATATTTAAGTTGGATCTAAGCTCCGAAAAGCCTCTCCTCATTCGGCAGAAATTCACAGTTTTTCCCATCATCCGTAGGCAAAATTGTGATGCCTCAAAGAGGACACCGCGTCAAGAACCTCCAAATTTTGAAGAAAGTCGCAGTGAAGTGCCGCAGCTCGCCGTCCCAATCCGACGCTCCGTAATTACCTCGTCACGGCGGCACGACGTTTGAGGGAAGCTCTCGCGATGGGAGACTCAAATTTATGAGGAAATGTTCATTCAAAAGGTCGAGGCGAGATAATCTTCTGTTATTATGCTATGTGACTGAGCACGCTAAAATCAAAACATGCAGCTTCTGAAAAATATGCGAGTAGCACTAAAATTTGTGTTTATTTACTGAATGATCTGAAAGTTTTCATTAAAAAATTACGTATGCTAAACAATTGAGCAATCAATATGTCACGGTAGAAGCGTTGATATTCTATGCTGATCGGATCAGTCTACGCCTCATGGAAGTTTCACAGAAGTGTCGGCTTGGCTGAGGACAAGCTGTGGTCTAATTATATTTTTATTTGGCTAAACAAATCGAGATGAGTAATTTAAATGTTTTTTTACAAACATCACTCGAATTTTCAAACATCATTTTTTTCAGAATAATACTGTTCAAACATGACTTCATTTCATATTCTCAACAATAAATCTTCAACATGAATGAGTTTGAAATTAAACTATCAAAATAACCATCCCTACCTCGAAAACTCTCACAGAATAATATTGTTGACTAAATTACACTAGGAGATGCAAACATGGACAGGGGATGCTCATGACGCTGTACGGGCGGTGGATGTGAGCGTTCCATGTATTTCTTGTTCACGCAATAACTCAGCCTCGCGGTGAAATAGAAATAAAACAGATTAAGTTTTAAGAAAAACGCTCTAATTAACGAGTAGATCGTTCTTAATACACAAAGTTTAATATTCATTGACCGGGTGATCCCCTGTCAACATAACTAGGCTATCCTGTTGGGTGGTAAATTAAATTGTATTTTAATTCAGTCTCGAGCTGTTGTACCATGGCCAACCAAAGTTGGGATGTTCCACTTATTCTTGATCGAAAAGTTATAATTAACGACATATGTAGTTAGAAGTGAATACTGATTGTTGAAGTGTATCATTTAGCATTCACTGAACCATGGCATTATGAAGAAAACTTAGCAGTGCTCGTTTACAGTAAATAATCTATTGAAGTCGTTCGACATGCACCCTGGGGGTGGAAACCAAACTGTTCACATACAGCTACACAAGCCCCAACGTATTTTACGGAATGAGCACAAAATTATACCGATTGTTATTTTGTTCGACATAAGTGCTACTTTGTGTAACTAGAGGTCAGGAAAAGGTGCCTTCTCAACGTATAATACAGTTTTACCATCATTCAATATTTGGTATTAGTAAATTATGAGATGTTTGGTATTTAGTATTGGTATCTGAATGAAATTCGAATACAGAGAATCACAGAAACTGGACAATATTATAAAAATAAATCCACTGCATTTTTGCTAGCACGGAAAATCTACATACTTAACTATGCATACCTCTGTGAGACAACACTGGACCATTAAATTTCTCTTAAATTATGCGTCGATCGTGAGTAATCTCTCACCAGTTTAATCAGCATACAATGCAGTGTATTAAATGAAATAGATTGATTTCTGGGAAATCTCACTTTTAGGATAAAAAGGAAAACCAACGTGGCTAAGAATATCATGATAAAAACAAACGTCTCGGATTATAAAAAATCCATCTTCAGTGTTCTGAAATACAACAAGTCGAAGTATTAAAACATTGTAACTATAAATCTTCTGAATAAATCGGATGTAAGATAATGAAATTTAAAAGACATGATAAAACAAAAGGCTATACAAAATTTCAACAAACAATGGAAATTTTCCCCGCCGTATCACTTTCATTTATTGACAGACGGTTTTTTTAAAATGTATATCGATTCTAAAATGCGGAGACCGGACAAATTTGATGTTGAATCAAAAATTTTAAAATTTCTATTTTTAAAAATATGGTCTTTCTTCAAATAGTGTTCTCTTATAGGTGAATTGGATGGTTTGGTGAAGTTTCCGGGGCGAAAGGAGACTCCTCTGTGTTGTGCACACCTCACAAACAATTGGAGCCCAGTGCTACTAATGTAAGAGCGCTCGCAGCGGTCACACGTAAATTGATATACAACTGAGGTGCGCAACTTCACATCCGGAGTATCCCTTCGCTTAAAGTATGATCCGAGTTTCTTATCATTTTTAAAATATGAGCACGGATGTTTGCTTTATCATGTCTTTTAAATTTAATTATCTTACATCCGATTCATTCAGAAGATTTATATTCACAATATTTCAATACTTCGATTTATTGTATTTCAGAACACTGAAGATGGATTTTTTATAGTCCGAAACGTTTATTTTTATCGCGATATTCTTATTCACGTTGGTTTTCTTTTTTATCCTATGCAGTGTATTAGACTATTAGTTCGTTATCATCAGTCCCCATCAGATAGCGCCCATCGATGCGCTGGTACTTTCCGCCCACGAGGGAAAGCAAGTTTTTCCTTCAGGAAAAACAGAAAGCCTATTTTTCCACAAGCCAAGGGGCTTGCGAAAGATAAGTCCCAGCTTTCTATCGACAAGCCACATTTTGCATCTGTCGTAGCTTCAAAGGTAGCCTTTCTAAAAGACCGATTTACGCTGGATTACAGAAGGTGGAATGTCGGTCGCATTCTGTCATGCTTCATCGAATGAATGTACGAGCGATGAAACTTTCTTTGAGCTCACTTCTTTTCTAATATTTCCCCAACTACCACTCGAATTAGGGCAACAGTGAAGGGTATGGGCTTAGAAACGATCTGAAAGCATCCTGGTATTTTCATTACTGCTGTATGCAGGGTTTCTTTTCTTGACGGGCTGAAATGAAAGATTGATCGATAGCTTATCTGGCGCTGTAAAGTCCAAGGGATTTCCCCACGTTCTTAATGAACGGATGAGAGTGGTTTCAAAACTTTTAAAAGGAGTGTAAATTGCGCTAACTGATCTGCGCGTTTGAAGCGTGAAATATGTGTGGGTGTTCCGTCATGAGTTAGTATAGATTCGTGTAACGCGTAGTGTGATTGTTAAGCTTTACGATGTGTGTGCAATGAAGCTAAATCTACGACATGGTATGAACCAAGCGAATATTTTCACGCTAAACGAATTTAATCAATTAATAATTGTTGGTGGAAATCCATTATTTTCAGGATAAGCCGAACTGCTTTGATTTCACTTTTATTGGCAGATCTGTGTTGCGTGTGTGTTATGGTTGGACCAAACCAATTAATTACACATTATAGGCTGAACCACGGTAGGAAATAGTTCCGAATGAAAACACCTAGTATAAATTGCTCATTTTACACATGTGTAAATTCAAATTACATACTTGTTTTGAATAAATTTTAGAAAAATATTTAACCGGGCACAAGTTTTGGAAAATTTTGCTGCACTGTGTACCAAAAATAAAATTTTTCATTTCGTGTCAGGCTCTGACAGGACTTACAAAGTTACGAAAACTGGAAACAATAACAAGAATTGAGTCACCGCTGTATTTGGTATCTATATTTCACAAAATGTATCTCATAGTCTGATATGGTACAGTTTATGTATAATAGATGTTGACCTTTAGTTAGGATAGTATTGTATATATATATATTTATATATATTATAGATTATGTGATCTTATATAGAAGATGTTCTATGTCTTGTTTGGTGTACAGATTGGCTTCCTGTGTGGCTGATGTCAAATATTTTGTGTCACAATTAGTCTTTTAAAATTTCCGTAAATTTTAGAATTATCATTGAACGCTCTAAAATTATTTTTAATTGCGCACTGACCACGAAAAAATATCATTTCCATTCGAACTCCATGGGACGAAGGGCATGCCATTTTTCATCTTATAGAAATTTTTTTTATTTTTTTAGACTTCTTTGACAGTAATTTAATACGAGCCGTCATGTCCGGCCCAAGAACTTACATTTACATTAAGCAGCCTGTCGAATTGAACTAACTGTGGAGGGTGGAGGACTGAAAAAATAAAACCAACAAGACTAGAAGACAACTGATAAAACTTCATTAACTCATTCCAGCGTTATGAAATGTCTACTTTCACTCAATGTTTGAATGAAAAAAGAACGCTTTTCCCTGCTATATGATGAAACAAAGGGAAATTTCCGTCATATGAGAATAATTTTTTAGCAAAATCTTTTGAAAACTGACCAGTTTTCTTCGCTCAGCCAGCTGTGAAGCTACCGATGTAGTCCATAGAAGTATTCATTAAATTGTTCTATAGTGTGGGATTTAAGTGTACTCTGATATCACATAAAATACATCAGAAAATTCAACAGTCTTCCGATTTATATTCAAATTTCATCTCTCTCAGTGTCCCAACACAGCAGACAATTTTGGCTCGGCTAACTTGAAAGATGTTCTTACTTTAATCAGTTCTATCGGAACGTACTGAAGTAATCTTTGACACCCAACGAACCATTTGTTTCATACTCTGTGGGGCATCATTTTTCAAAATACATTCATTTTCGAAGAGCGGCATCGCCAGCCGGAGAATTCTGCAAGCGTGGAATTCGATACGAGACAAAATTCAGCAGGGCTACCGGAATCTATATTAAGGGATCAGCAGGCCGCGAGGGCAAGCCTTGGCCACCGATAGGCCTTCGCGAAAGCTTTATCATTAAAATATTTTGAGGCCCTCCTTCCTAAGGGAGCCTTTGGCCCTGATAAGCGAGGCCTCATTAGCATAAGTTCGATACGCCGAATTGACGGAAGCCAGCAAAAGGGCCCAGCAAAGAGAGGGCAATTGATGATCCCAAACCCGGGACCAAAATTGAAATCCTCCTGAGCAAACTCCCGGCCTCCTTTGATGGATCTAATTGAGTGCTGCAGCCAGTAAAACACTGCCAAAAAGAATGGAGCCTAGCCAAACCAAATCGGGTTTGCGGAGATTGGTGAAGGTTTCAAATTCGAGGCAGCGAAAGTTTCAAATTTTTCCCTTGTGTTGAAGAGCATTGCGAGTTGGTTCTTTATTCAAAAACTTATAGTTTGCAAAAGCTGTCGTAAGATTTTTGCGTGCCTTGAGATGGCAACTCAAAAATTGGTGTTCATGTAACTAAAAGGTATTTTCGAGAATATTTTTCTACTGAGTGCTGAGTTTTGATCAATTTCAACAACGGAAAATGTTCATGCTTCTTATTGTAGAATATGACACTAATATTTTCTTGTAGGTTTTTCTGTCATTAGTTAACACAGAATGATTTAGATTGCTCATTTGATCGCATTCGTCGTTTTTTTCTCACGTTCAATCAATGTTTCTTATTTAATTATTTCTGATTACACTGTCACATATTCTATTATAATCAAGCAGCTGGCATCGACTATTCCATTATTATTCCCTCTTTATTGTTCATTGACTCGATCGACTTCTCAAAATTAATTGCCAACTTTTAGCTGGCACAATACATGTTGTTGCGAAATTAATGTATTCATAAGAATTATGGAAAATAATATTATTATTCATATTAAAAAATTGGAAATGTTCACTTCTCTACTATAGTTGGCAGAAGCTAAATATTTTACACCGATCTGAAGAAGTACCTGCGATGCGTATAAGGCGTAAATCATCTAGCTACACAAAATAATGTTTACTTGATAATCAGTCGTTTCTAACGATAATTAATCAAATAGTATTTTGGTTCATCGAGGTAGCTTCACTGGGATATTTTTTATTTCCTCAACGCTAAGACTTACATTATGTTTACTACGCGCACCGAGCATTATGGTGTCACATAATGCAGCATTTCAAAAAATTCTGTAATTACGCAAAAGAGCGCCTGCCCTATAAATGTCATTCTATCCCACAGAAGGATAGAGTGATCGTGTTTTTCTTCGAAGGAATATGGCACTGAAAAATAATTGCCGGCAGGGAACGTTCTCCGTATAATATCTTATGACGTCTTTCAAGTTTTTGAAGTCTCGTGGCATAGAACTTGATCCCGTCGAGATGCTTGTGAAGCGTGGTACTGGAAAATTAACTGCTGAGGTAGTGCATTATTTTGTCTGCATATAACAATGTTTCCACAATATATAAATAGCTTCTATGTAGTTTTGTGGAAATGTGTATCTAAAATGCATTTAAAATACAAATTTACTTGTACGAGTATATCAGAGTTGAATTTTTCTTACGTAATCAGCGCTATTGAAAGATTCTTCAGATTAGTCTCAATTTTATAAGTTCTATGCTAACGTAGGTAACGTAGGTATTTATCAAGAGAATATAAGCCTTTAAAAAGTAGATAATGAAAAACACTGATAGAGGGATGAAAATTAAGCGACTAGGAGGATTTACTTGACTTTTTCAGAACGAAATCGACGTGTATTTTAAGTTTCATGCCATCTAAAGATTTTTTTTATGCAAATGTATGAAACTATTATTTCAGTTTTGTATTATTGAGCAATTGTAAAATTGTACTGGTATGTAATTCTTATGTGAAGTAAAATTTTCTATATTACGCTTCGTGCAAACGGGGGCGTATAAAATAAGAAAAGCTCCTTTAGTATCATTGGTAAATCTGAAGGATATGTCAGTTATCGATTTCCCACTTTTTGGTGCCAGAACCTAATTAATTGAATCAAAATAAACAAGTTTTCTTCCGTGCACTTTCCGTCTCAAATGAGTATTTTACGATTTATAGCGATATGTTTAGTTTCGTCTTTGATGACGAATGCGCTCGAATAAACAGCTACTCATCGATTTTCGAATTTTTGTTGCTTGAAACATGGTAATAACGACGAAATAAACAACTTTTCTTCTATACACTTTTTTCGTCAAATGAGTATTTAACGAGGTATAGCGGTAGGTTTGGTTTCGTCTTTGATGACGATCGCGCTGGAAGCGAGTGCGCATTGCTGTGTCGCTGTCCGACGTGCTCCTTGAATTACTTGCCGCTTCAAACACTGGAGTGGCGGTAAGTCATTTACCGCTATAACTAATAAAATACTCATTTGAGACGGAAAGTGCATAGAAGAGAAGTTGTTTATTTGGATGTAATTAACTATGCTTAGGCATCGAAATTTACAAAATCGATAACTGTCATATCCTTCAGATTTACCGTATCATTGTGCAGGGGATTTTTAAATACGGGTCCTAAAAAAATCTTTAATGACTCTAAATAACGGATTGATTTAAAACAGTTATGAAACTATGAAAGCCTGATAACAGTTATGAAATTTTAAAAAAATTCTAGTTTTATTTTGGTTGCATTTTGAGTACAATGTTCTTCATCTGCCGTCCTCCTGAGCGCAAACACTGAAATGGTGCGATTTCGCTAACTGTTCATTACGGCGCAAGCGAGTTTTGTCCTATACGCTGGATTTCTACTTGGATGAATGCCTTGAGCTGGTATGATTTGTAAACTTTTCTCGGTAAACTCTTCCTTTTAGGCATCTCCATAGGAAGACACCAACTCAAGGCATCCATCGAGGTATAAAGCTAAGGGATTGGACCAGATCTCACCAGTATCAGTATGAACAGCGCAGGTGAAATCAGCGTAATGTGTAATCGCGCTGATTTTTGTCTGCTCTCAAGAGGGTAACACATGCATAATGTTGTATTCAAAACGTAGTAAGAACAAAATATCATTCGGTTTCTAGAAAGAATTAAGAACAACATTGTATCCTAATCATTCAGATCAGTGTTACTACAGCAAGATACATTGTTGTTCTTAATTCTTTCTAGAAACCGAATGATAGGGCTAAGGAAACAATCGAACCCCTTGTTCAAGACAGAGTAAAATATCTCAAGAAATAAGAAAGCGTAAAATGATGATAAAGCTTGAGGTAACACTTATATATCTGTTTCTTTACTACCAATAAATAGCAAAATATTCGAGAAATTCATGTATGAAATTGTCTACTCTTTCATTGGACAATAATGATTTTTCTACGCCAAACAGTGTAATTTGCGTCCCAACAAAATCTACAACGCATGCTGAATGAAATGATCCAAAATACCTTTATTCAAGTACTCTTGAAGGAAAGGTTGTTTCCGCCGTGTTTCTCGACTTTCGAAAGGAATTCGATTGCGTAAATAATTGAATAATACTCTCGAGACCCCACTGTTATGGCATTAGAGAAGTTGTACATGTTTGCTTCCAATCATAGCGAACAAATTGGAAGCAGTACGTTGCCTACAACGATGAACAATCAGAAGTGCGGCAATTAGCCATGGAGTACCGCCAGGACTTGTTCTAGGACCGCTTCTACTTCCAATATTTATCAACGAGGAAGTAAAACCTACTGCATTTTTTAAATTCGAACTTTTTGCCGACGACAGCTCACTTTGTGCAGCTCTTCGTAACAGGAACTCCATTTAAATTGCACAAAGTATAAATAACGAACTGCAAAAAGTCGAATTGAGGCTGAGAGTGAATAAAATATGCATCAATGTCCGTACGACAAAATGCATTCTATTCTGTGACAGGCGGAATACGTGGTAAATCTGAAGGAGATGACAGTTGTCGATTTTGTAAATTTCGATGCCTTAACATAGTTAATTAGATCGAAATAAACAAGTTTTCTTCTATGCACTTTTTGTCTCAAATGAGTATTTTGAGTATTTTATTAATTATAGCGGTAAATGACTTACCGCAACTCCAGTCTTTGAAGCGGAAAGAAATTCTTGGATCGAGTTGTACGGCAATACTGCAATGGCGTCTCGCTTCCTGCGCTCTGTCTTGAAAGACAAAACCAAACCTACCGCTATACCTCGTTAAATACTCATTTGACGAAAAAAGTGTATAGAATAAAAGTTGTTTATTTCGATGTTATTACCATGTTTCAAGCAACAAAAATTCGAAAATCGATGAGTAGCTGTTTATTCGAGCGCATTCGTCATCAATGACGAAACTAAACTTATTGCTATAAATCGTAAAATACTCATTTGAGACGAAAAAAGAATAGAAGAAAACTTGTTTATTTTGATTCAATTAATTAGATTCAGGCACCAAAAAGTGGAAAATCGACAACTGTCATCTCCTTCAGATTTACCGAATACGTTTCTTCTGCGCACCTAAATTAGTGATGTAAAAAGTGAAGGAAGTCTTTTCGAGTTCCTGGGAATCAGAATGGATAAAAATCTCACCTTCGAAAAGCAAAATTGAACATATCTGAATTAAATTATCAAAATCCTAATGTATCCTCAAGAAAGGAAAACGCTATTACCTGCAAAATTTTTAAAATGCTTTATCGGACGCTGATCTCACTATATTACCAACACGAAATAGGAATTTGGCATAGAACTTATAAAAATAAAACCAACTTGCTCTTTGCACTCCAAAAAAACACTAGAACGGTGAGCAAATTAGAATACTATGCTTAAACGAATGGTTCACTCAAAAGTTTGAAAATAATTATCCTTTTGGGCCACTATAAGCTCTCCATGTGCTTTAACGTACATAAAACTTTTGCTCATGAGAGCAACAAAGATCTTTACTAATCATCACCTGCACAAACTGGCCCCCGTGATCATTTAACCTGAAATAGAAGTAAATTTGCACTACATTATTATTCAAAAGCACGGCTTCAACACAGTATCCAATTGCCAGAAGCGAAAACTTAGAATTCGATCCCTAATGAAATCTGTGAAACCACGATCATATAAAGCTTAAAAAACGAACTTTGAATCTTTATTTTTGTCTAAGGCACTCACGCCTGTAATTGGTGATGTGCCTGAATTCACACAGGTGAGTATTTTTGTCTAAGTACTTATGTTCGTACTAAGTTCAAGTAAAATTTCTCCTACTAGATGATTCAATTTAATATGGTAATTTTCTATGAAATGAACTCGATCTTACATCTTTTTCAGCATGTATGTTTCTTATTTGAACCAATAGAAATATTTTCGTTAACTAAGGCATCTAATTCTGCGTGAACTCATTAAGTGATCAATCTTACGTCTGACTATAGGTCAAGTTTTCTTAGTTAAGTAGTTGTATTCCTCATGATAGCGTGCATAGGATGCCCTAGATGTGACTGAATTTATTTGGACACACAAATAGTTTCACAAATGTGTTCACTGTTTTAGCAGTGAATTTTTTGAGGTATCACCTGTGTTCGATATATTGTTTAATACTTTGATTGCGACGTGAGCTCCCAGGGGTCACTCAGGGAGTTTTCATAATGCTGCTGATCTTCCAGTTATCATAAATTCAATTTTCATGAATGCTTAATCAAAACTAAATTAAGGCACTATCCAGCTAATAATTGTTATTTTCAAAATTGCTTACTTCCATTGATTTTAACGTTGAGTAAAATATCGAACTTTAGCTTTACCTGCTGCAGTAAAAATGTAAATATTATAATTCATCATAAAGGAAATTTTCTTATTCAGAAAATTCAGAGTGTTCTCACCCAGATGGTGGACGCTAAAATCACCAAAACGACTGAACTGGTTGCCGCATCAACATGCGCTGCCGCGACAGTAAGAACTGCACATGAGAACGAAAGGACAATGTTACGCGCAGGCATTTCAATTCTGAAATATCATTGCTGTAAACTTCAAGGTTTTTCCATTTTTTATTCATCGTCTGTACGGTAGGCCGCAAGTTTTAGTAAAAAATCCCACGCTGTCCTTAACTTTGCATCAATTCGAACTACAGGGGTTGCTCTCCGTCCGACTATGAAAATACCATGAACGGCAAATATTTTCGTCAGTTCGTTTACAAATTTTAACAGGATTGGTCTGACATCTGTGGGTGACCAACTTGATTCATCGGTGTGGCTTCCATTACAAATTATTTCATGAATTATCATTTCATTTGCTCCTGCTAGATGTTGCTTACGTTTCAATCATTGTGAGTTCCAAAAAGAATTATTGTGGATCTTAATCTGCGCAGAAAGGCCTAAAGGTAGTCGAAGAGTTTACTTTGCCATATATCCTACCAGGTTCTTGCTACGCCCAAGCAACACGCCGCTTAGTGAAGCCAATGTGTTTTTTATCTATTCATCTCCAAGCCTTTTAGTAGAAATCGCTATGTCGGAGTGGTCGGAGCTTTCATACCATTTGTGATTAATCGAAGGGGCGAAAATAAGTTGATTCCAGACATCGCTGATTTCCCACCTAGCGAAGCAGACCAGGTTGTGGAAAATCTCAGGATCCATACAAAAAAATTTTTCGAGAAATGAGTGTGAGCGGAATTCAGTTTCCTACTTCAAGTACGAGAGAAAGTAGAAGCGTAGTCGAGTTTGTTTGAGCTCGGCCTTAGCCTGCGCTATTGGATTAGACAACGTAAAAAAGCAATTTTGTGCCTACATATCGTCTACATTATCAGCAGGGTTAGCGTCTTTATTGTATTCCTGAAATTTTAGAACTATGTAAGGTAAGGCTGCTTCACACATTTTTGCTTGTTATACTGACCCTGTATAACACGAGACCGTAAAGCAATAGTTTTTCACAAATCAACAAACAAACGGGAAAAGCCCAAACTGGACATCAAAATCTGCCTTCGCTTGAATTCCATTAGTCAGAACGCAGCACGATTTCACAACACAACTGCGAATCCCTCCTTTAATAAAACTGAGTCGTTTAGATAAATCCGTACAATTTCCCTATCAATGCTTGAATCCTAGTTACACGATTAAAAATTAACATCGTACTTCGAAATGTTAACAGTTTAAACATTGACTGCGGTACGACCCACCGAAGGGTCGTGCTTAAGTTTTCCCTGCTGCGAAACGACCCATCGACGGGTCGTTTAAAGATGTTTTAACAGCGTTTTAAAATTAATGCTATTTAATGGACCCCGTTACTGTTCAGTATTTATAAAATTTTTAGTAACTTTTGAGCTTAAATGTGAGTTGAATACTGAATTTCAGTTTAGCCCATTACAGTCAACGTGTTAAATAACAAACGAGATAAACAAAATATTTATTTTACCTGACCACCCTTAGTCCCAATGAATGTTTTTTCGCGCTTCCGATAGTCCGCGACGCGAATAACTTCTGGTGCTGCTAAAGCGTGAGGTCTACCACACTATAGCATGAGATCTACCTTTAGCTAGTACTATAGCGTGAGCTTTGGTTAGGTTACGAATGGATATTACTTATTTCCATACGTTTTATTTAGCGATAAACTCTTAATTTGTACTTCTCAAATTAAAAAAAATCGCATCTGCCATGGGTAGGCGGGATAAATTTGATAGTTTTATCATGAAAAATAAAAAGCGCTTTGTATCTATAAACTTTAATTGATTTCAAAAAAGTCAATAGGCAAGAAAATTAGACTATTGTCGAAGAGTTTCTACTCAAAATCACCGCCATTAGTGTGGATTGCAGCCTCAATAGGACCCCGGAACCTGGAGCAAGTTAATTTTAAACTTTCCTTAGGTAAACCCTCAAAAACCACTTTACTTCTATCGATTAACTGGTCTCTTGTAGTACTGACATTGCGATTGGTATCTTTCTCAAAAGCGCTCCCGTACAAAGTAATCCATCGGCCTTAGATCAGGGGAGTTTGGCGCCAAACTTTTGGATTTTTGTGCATTATATCACCCTCTTGAGATAAGAATCCGAAAACCATGACAGCTTGGGGAAATTTAGTGTCCTCTTAGCCTCTTAGTCTCCATTGTAATTCTCTAGTTCATGTCGGATTATTTCTACAGTATTCAGGGAGCATTGAGCAGCGACCATAATCTCTTTATTTCGATGGCCCGAGCGAATCATCATGATACAAATTATTCTCTTCCACCATTCAGGTGGCTCCCAATCATCCATTATTGCTGTCATCGTGTATATCAATGATGGAGGGCTTAAACTTCAAACTCAAGCCTAGATGACAGATGATATGAATAAATTTAATAAATCTATAAAAAACTAATGTATTCTGTCCAATTTATTCTGAACACTTCGTTTGGCGGTAACGACTTCCGAACGACTCCACTGCCTTTTTTCGTGTCCGTAAAGGCTGTGACGCTGTTATGAACTATGTTACGAGCCATTCAGAAATTATGGCTTAATGAGTAAGAAATTTTTCTTCGAAATTATTCCAAGTTGTTTTTCTTTGAAATTGTTGTTTTGGGTTTGTATCATTAATTATATTCTGTTGTGTGTAAATTTGTTGCATAATAAAACTTCCAACTGTGTGCTTGTGCGTGAACGTTGTGTTGTGCTGTGGCGTGTTTCGTGTGTTTGTGCTTTGTGTTGTGTAAAGCCGTGTGTAGTGTGAGAGAGTCGTGGTCAGCTTTCAAGAGGCACACGATAGTCTCAAGAACAAGTGTCTAACAGGGTGAGTTATGAGAGACCCTCGAAAAGGCACAGGATGATTCAGACGTTCACGGTTGTTTGGACAGAAATGAGCAAAGCTCGCTGCTCGATACATAAATTGCGCGGGCAAACACACACGAAAAAATTGGAGGTTAAGCTCTTCAAGAAAAAGTTTCGAATCTGAATTCAAAAAGATGGAGGAAACAGCATCCTTGACAACCAATAAGAACAGCCACATTTAGACGAAGGCGGGTTTAAGCCAAAACCTCCGAAATACCTGTAAAATCGTTTGCTCTGCTGTAGAGGGGTTGAAAAAGGGCGTACCCTCAAGAAATACCTCGTGTTTAGAACTTTTGGGAAAAGGCAGTTCAGCGTCAAACGCCGTCGAACGTGATAGTGCGTAAATAGCCAAGTGCTAACTGAAAAAATTATTCTGAAAAATATGTATAAATAGAAATAGCGTGCGTAATATTCTCGAAGAATATTTCAATTAAGATTTTGAAAATATATTGCGAAAAGATAGTAAGGCAAATTTCTCTCTATTTTTCAAAAATTAAAAAAGAAGTTCGCACAAGTATTGCGGCTATCTAAGAAAATAAATTCCAATGTGATCTGGAAATATGCCGGGAGGATAAGCCGTAGAAAACTGTTATTCAAAATTTGAAGTGATAAAGATGGGTGGAGATTTTGAAATAATGTGGAGAATAGGAATCAGAATTTGCGATAGAGTAACGGGTCGATTCTATTAATTGTTGCACGATGGGAAGAGTCCAGGATCGCATTTTGAAAGGAATCAGGTCAATCAGCCTTGATAGGAATCAACTCGTGGAATGGAATGATTCCTGGCAAATCGCTCGAAATGATGAACTGATGACTCAGAAAAAGGACTGAATGAATGTTGCGATTTCTTAGCAATGTTGCACATTGCTAAGAAATTATTCGTAGTAGAATGTTTTCATGTCAGGTTAACATGAATTGCGGATGTTTAAATTTGTAGAGAGGTTATTTGGCCGGTTATTTGGTTATTTCTAATTATTACCAATCATTAGGATATGTTTTAATGAGGGTGTATTTCAAAATAGTTGTAGGCGTGTCAATCGTCAATCTAAGTAGTACCAAACTCTGATCATATGTCGCATTGTAGGTCAATATCATACAATATGTATTAGGATGTGTTGTTGGTAATATAGTTTTGTTATAAAAAATTGCGTATTTAGCCTGAAGGCTGAAAAATGGATTTCACACCAGAAGAAAGCGAACTGAAAACCGCGAGCGTAAGTTGAGTTTCTGAACCTCGGTGAGTACCTCAATAATTTTGTGTTCATATAATTTTTAATCGTTAACATGTTTTCCATGTCTTCTAGCATTTTTATAGCTTGTATTACATCGCGCATTACATGTCGTGGAGGTGTTGCCAATTCCTTAAATCCGAGCTTAGGTTTCTCTCATTAATGCAAATGAGTGAGGGGCCCAAATTTTTCTCGTGACAATGCTGTTGTGGTGTTTCACTCCAGCATTGACCTCAAATTACCATCGAAAATGCTGTAGTAATCTAACAGATACAGATCAGGTGAGTAAGAAGGCCAAAAGTCTTTCTTCCAGAATCGCCCGCTGGACATCTTAAGCACGTCAACGGTTTTGCTCGCTGTGTGAGCGAGAGCCGAGTCCTCTAGGACCATACATTTCTTATTTGAAATCTTGGCCTACATTCATGGAATAATTTCAGCTTGCAAAGCATTCAAAATTTACTTTTCAGATTCAGCAGTCACTTTTCCGTTGTCGGCGACGAAGTGGGTGAAGACGCCACCCACACTCGAAACCTTGTAGAGGATAATAACGCTAGCTGGTTTCTTTGTGGCTGTTGTGAGTTAAACGTCAGTGGTTGAAGAGACAATCAAGCAATCGTCAACTCTGGTAGACAATCAATGCCCAAGTTTTTCCGCATCTAATGACACCAAAATCGTCACTGTAGTTTAAAAACTGTAGGAGGAGATGCATTTTGAAACCCCACAATCCGAACGTCCTAAAAAGGGAAAACAAAGCAACGTAACAATCTCAATTATTCTTTTTTATTATTTGTGGGGTCAGCTAGGACCCTTGAAATCATTATACAGTATTAAAAAGACATAGAAGCTGACATAGCAGTGTCGTGCTGTGAAGAAACAGCAGAGGTGAGGTGTACCACGATGAAATACCACCTCCCCCTCCCCTCCCCTCCCTCCCCTCTCCCACATATTTTAAACCCCCGTAGCGGGCGAACGAGCGAACGTACGAACCTCATTTTTTCACAGGATATATCTGACCTCTTACACTTCATATAACAGCTAAAATCAATAGTTCTACATATTTCCTAATTGCTGGGGGGACCCTTCCCTTAAGACCACTTATGTGACGTCATAGCTACGTACCATACTTAGGCGCAGGCTTATAGATGCAGGAGGTATTGTTTGACGAATGACGCTAATAACGTCATCAACTATTATTTTTTGTTTAAATGCTGAATCAAACTTCAAATTAAGTAAATGCGTGTGAAAGAAAACAAATGCGATTTAAGAGCTGATAACTGTGCCCAAACAATTCACGCTTGGGAATTCATTGCATGGACACCGTACTTGGTAGTGCCTTAATTAATTACGCAACCAAAATTTTACTCGTACGCAACCTCCCCATTAAACTTACGACGGTGTTCCAACAATGAAGGCAACCAGTTACCAGTTTGAAGTACATTTCTGGAGTACATTTACGAGTGTTCAATCATGACAGAATTCAGCGACCCCCAGGCGCTTTCATAGCTTGGTGTATCATAGTTGCGTAATATTCCAGGTTTTTTAGACGGTTTTGAAACGCTGAAACGAATTTTCTTTGGTTATATAAGTTTGAGTAGTTTTTCCCATGACATATGTTCAAGTTCAATCATCTTCTCATAAGGGCGCTACATGTATTGAATATTAAGTTTTGAATATCCCCACATGAGAGAGTGGAGTTCAATAGTTTACTCTAAACGCATTACGATTCACATCGCGTATAAACTTTATGATACTATATCCTGAAACTAATTTGATGAGAAGAGCGAATTATTACAGCAATGAAACGCACGCGTAAATTTTCTGCTTTATGTTCTCTCATATATTTCTCCTCATGGATATCGCTTACAGTCCAAAAGGAATTTCCTTACCTCCATTTTAAAGTGAATTGTTCAAGGAGAATTTTCTGCAGACGAGATTTATTCATTGGCTTGCGAGTTACAGGGCATATCAGATATCTGAAAGATTTCAGACTACAGGTATCTTTCAAATGGAATCTTATTCTACAGCACGAAGTATACAAGAGAATCTGAGCAACAGATTAGCCAGAGATAATTCATGCGTGTGTGTCTCGATTACTCTGTATGTTTAGGAAGTCCCCATCTTGTGAACAATTTACCGCCGTTGTTTGATACGAAGCCCCTGGTTCGCAATATTAAATATTCGATGCGAAAATATGCAAAAGGTGAGAAATAATCATGAAGGGATGACCTGACTCATCGTGCTGTAGCTGACGCTATAATTTTCTGTTACTTCACGTTGACCTGAGTCAAGCATGTTCAACTATTCACATCAAAATAATTTTCATTTGGTCTTTGTTTAATTCCATTGAAATCAGACAAAATTGCTCTATAATTTAGGATATTTTTGAGTAACTTGCTTGCGCTTTTGCAAGTTTATGGGTGAGTAAATGCATTTATTCTAGTTTAGCACTATTCAAATTATCCCCTTGCAGCGACAGAAACTAATCAGAAAGCCTGCATCATTGAAAGCCTGCATCATTGAAAATGTATGGGAAAATATTTACAAGAGGCGTCGTCTCTGTACGATTGGTTTGTATCAATCGTTCTATGCCTCCCACATTCATGTTAAAAAAGGACCACTGCATAATTCTACGATTCGAATAGGTGTAATGCGTGTTCTCTTATAAAAAATGATTTAATAGAGCATAGTGCTATTTTACTCTATTTATTTTGTAACATGAATCCTGGACACTTTAGGGAGAGCCAAAAATGTTTTAGTTCTATGTCGATTTTTCTGGGTTTATACTTATTTCAATATATGATTTTCGTCATGACCAGCCCATGTCAAGTTCAAAAGTCTTCTCGCAATGAGGCTTGAAGTATCAACCATTGAGTCTCGAAAATCACAACTCGGACAAGTCGATGCCGCCGAAGGCCCTGACCCATTTGCAAGTTCAAGTACAACAGCATTATGTGACAATTCATTTATGCTTTTAGTAGAGGCCATGTGGTAGGTAGCCGCTGCCTCAGAGGGCGCGCGGCGCTCGCAGCTGTCTCGCTTGCAGGCACGGCGAGATAGCGGGTATGCATTATTGATGTGAACTGAAACGTGAGGGAGGGATGGAGAATGGCACCGCGACAGCTGGCCTGACAGAGCAGGCTTTGTGTGAACATGCGAGCGAGCAATTTGTGTCGACGGTGTTAGCAATTGGGCTGGGTAGAAGGAAGTGGCATGGTCTGAATAGTCAGATGGGGTGGGTCGCACAGGCAGGATGGTTGGGTACGGTATTGCGATGAATTTGTTAGGACCAAACGAAAGACTAAGAGTTAGGAAGGAGTAAAGAAATGAGATAGACATACCGGGCAACGAATTAGGATAAACAGCGGGATAGAAGGTTGGGATAGACAGACTGCGTGAAGGAATAGGACGGCCAAACGACATGAATCGAAATTCATCGATTAGAATGGCGTTGAATAGTTTGGATTATGGATTCGGAAATATTGAAATATTGGGAAGAATCCGCTAAAAAAATACAAATTAACTGTCGTGATACACATACTGGGTCAAGAGTTTGCATTAGCGAAGTGGATGAATGGTGTGAATAGAAAAACTGATGAAGCAGGAGAGATACTCTGAGAACTGGGCTTAGAGAGGAAAAATGAGTCAATGGTTGGCTAAAACTACAGTAAATTATAGGATTGATAGACTGCAACAGAGTTAAAATGGACAAATTATGCGAAAGAAATGAAAATAAAAGTCAGTGAGTGGTATATGTAGTGTGGGTGAGCGAGTGAAAGGAAAGTGAGTTGTAGTAATAACAAGTTGTGAGCTAAATTGTGTATGATTTTGGATTAATTTAGCCACTGTCACTGCAGACTGAATGAGGACGAAAAGTATGTATGGACGAGACGGGCGGATAATTTGAATATCCACTGCAAACGAAAGATTAGAACCCGCACGCAAACTGAAATTTGCCCTTAACGGCATTAATTAATTGCATTTGAATGGGTGGAAAATCAATGCAGCCCAAAACATTACTTTCCATCGGAATGTGGTCTAGCATTTAAAAAAAATATAAACGAGTCAAAAAATAGCAGAAATAGGTTCTTCATTAGGCGGAAACGTGAAACCTTTATGATCTAGCTAATGAGTTGTGAATGCAAACAAGCACGCTGCTGATGCTGAGGGCATTAGCTAACAAATATGCCTGAAAAATAAGTAAACTGAATATTAAGATGGTAGGTACACAAAACGATGTGACTATACAGGCATGCTATATACTGGGAGAACAAGCGCATGAATTCTTGGAGAAATAGGCACAGTTCTCATTTGGGTATGTAAGCAAGAATTGGGAAAAAATAAATTGAAGAAAAATAGGCACAATGATTGTGAGAAAATGAGCCCACGAATCAGTGGAAAAATTTGTATAGCAAATTTCAATACTATTAGCGCAATGAATTCTGAGAATACATATGAATTGTGCAATGAAATATCGATAGATTGAACACTAAAACTATTAGAAATGACGTCTAAATAATTAAATTATATATTGGTTTTCTTCAGTTTTAAATAGAAATAAATTTTTATGGGCTCTGAACAGTTATATAATAACAATTATATATTTATATTATCTCTAACAGTTATATTATACAGTTTTTTTTAACTCATTCGTTCCACGTTCCATCGAAAAATAATTTTTCACGAGAGAGCTTCCAGTACGTATTGTAATTGCCGTACTTTTACAGCATACCTTTCACCAAAATATTGTTATGAAAACCGCTGAGCAAGTGCCCAATTTATGACATAGGATATAAATTAAAAGTTGAGAGTGAAGGAACAAAACAATTCATGGTAATTTAATCGAGACACGACTTATAGAAATTATGTTGATTTTTCAAATTTTTCGCATTACAACTTCCTCGTCTGTTGGTTGTCTATATATGTTCCCGTGCTTTGCATGAGGTAATACGTACGAGTTACGCTTCCTGTATTCAAAATTGTGCAGTTAGAGAAATCAAGCGATAAATTTTTCCCAAATCTTTGAGCTTGCCGACCAAAATGACAAGACAACAAAACGATACTAATCTGATAAGCGAAAATAATAAGCTAAAACTTCGTGATTGGGTTGCTACCTCATTCTTCCTCTTGGCTTAGCGCTTTCTTTAACCTCAATTATTTTCTCAATTTGCATATTAAACAACTGAAGTTGCAATTTCACACCCAGTGAATTTTCAGCTAATGGCTTTGTTCATGTCATCCAACTCCCAGCAGCGATGTTCAATGCGTACAGCGCTGCTCCCTCTACTTACAGTTCACAGGACAGAGCTGTCTACTGTAATGTATACGGTTTGATTTACTACTAACACACTATGAGTAATTCTGGCCACTTGGTGGTGTGTTTACAACATAGTTGTAACAAACTGAACCTAAATCACTAACTTTTGTTCTCACTCGGACAGGGAAAAGCTTAGAGGGTTGTTCATGCAATTCAACAGCGTTTTTGGTTCAGAACATATGCTAGGCATATTTCAATAATTCAATTATTTTGATTTTTATTTCTAATTAAAAATCAACAAAAAACATGCTCTCATATTCCCTCAATCCAGAATTTCAATTGCGTATCACAGAGATAATGAAATTGCTCATGCACACTATGATAATTTTGGCCACACAGTTAAAGCTAAACGTGGGGTCTAAGGCGAGAGGGTTGGAAGTGCTTCTTCAACTGAAAGTACTATTTTAGAGCAACCAGCTTTCCTGCTAAACAGGTAAATGGAAAATTTTTCTACGTCACTTTCTGACTGCAAATACATTAGTTCAATTTAATCAAGTGAAAACTATGGAAATTCAGCGGAAAAAATATTTACTGGTTAATAATTTTCAATTACTTTATTCTCAAACTAACATATTTCGATTTCCATGCTTTCTCGTCGTTTTAACTCTTGATCTTAAGGAATGCTGACGTTCATATAACGATTGCTAAATCATGCTTTTAAGGCGATTAAAGCGATAACAAGGGCATTTAAGTTCTCCTCATCCCAGCGATGTGAACAAACTTCTTTCACTGAATATTTCAGTCCAAGGAGCGCCCTGGAGAGCATTTTGCGAGAACGCTATTTGCGCATTCCTTGGGGACTCTTTTAAGCTTCTCGCAGAGCCATAAGACTTAAAGAGAGTTAAAGAGACGAAGAATTGAGCCTATCGTTTGCTCCATTATCCTCGGTCTTGAATTGATCGAGATGAGGGCAAGGCAAACACTGTGTCCAAGAAATGATCATGGTAATTACGTATGGAGATCTTACTCTTCGGAGACCTTTTTGGGCACTCTTTTATCCCTTCAATTGTGGCCCCATTCCAGCAAAATAATGGCAGCTCTTCCTTGCCTGTTGGCGCCTGAAAAGTGACGCGCTGGTTATGGTGAGAACGTTGGTTCCAAGACTTCAAGAATTAAGGGGTCTAAACAGACGATATAGATTACGGGACGAGATCATATAGTCTGTCTTTATTTTAATCAAATGTAAGGAAATTTTTAATGGAGGTGAGCTAAGTCCGATATGAAGAAATAATTCCAGGATTTCAGTCCTGCTTTGCCGGCAATTCATACCAAGAATCAAAGCTTCGTTGACTAGAAACCAGGTCAAGTTTAATAACTTATTTTAAGTGGAGATTTAAGAGTATAAAAATGTCCGGGTTCGTACGTGAGCCGGGCGTTCAACAGTGGAGCCAGAAAGAAACTCCACCATGCCAATATTTCATAAATTGCAAGTTATGCAAAATTTGAGTAACTAACCATTCTGGGCTTATACCGTTAGATTCGATGTTATTTTTCATCTATATGCCATAGTCATTTTTTAAATTTACTGTTACTTGAGTAAATATATTTCATAAACGTGGCAAAACGAAAATTTGCAAGTCAAAAGTAAACTATGTAGTTTAGAATAAGATGTTAATCCCCAAAATTCATCAGCATTTTAGACTATACAACTTCTTAAATTTTGTTTAATGTTATAATTAATTTTAAAAAATGCCAGAATTCCTTGTCTTTCTCTCGGTTATCATGAGGAACTTGTTAAACTCCCTGATGATGATGATGGATTGTTTTCTACTGATTTTTTGACAGAAAGCTCAAATGTGATAAAAATATGTGCAGTAGACTTTGGTAAGGTAAGGCATCAAAACATCGGCGGTGATCTTGGTAGTCCAAAATATTAAGAGTTACTTCTTACAGGGAAGATCGCGCCATGAAGATCCGTCCCAGAAACAGATTCGAAACTGCTTCTCGGGTTCAAACAGGGTGGGGGGCCTTGTTGATAAGTGCTCAGTTTCAACAATTAAGAACAGACTCAATGAAGTTAAGTTGAGCGGATGCTTTTCAAAATGCAAACTTATGATATTGGTGAAGCACCGTGTAGACTTCGTCAGAAATTATGAAGATTTTGACGCCGCATACTGGCAGAGGGGGATTTTTAACGATGAAAGCAAATTCAATAAGCCAGGCAGCGATGGCAGGCAATACGTCTGACGAATGAGAGGTGAGGAATTTCCCCACATGTGTACAGTTTTAACACTTCAAAGTGGTAGAGGTTTTGTCATGGTATGGGGAGTCATCAGTGCTCATGTTTAATTCGACTAAATACATTGACATGTTGGCTCAACATTTTTGCACTCTATTATGACGATAATTTGAAAAAGAATTCCATTCATGCTGGGTAATGTTCCCATACACACAGCGGACAATTTTAAAAGATTCTTCAGGGAGTCTCGAATTTCATGTTTGGATTGGCCTGCCCAGTCACCAGACCTTAAGCCAATCGAAAACGTGTGGCACCATCTCAAGAAAGTTATGCAACGACACCACCAATAATCTTGACGAACTTTGGGCAAATATAAAATCAAAGTGGGGCGTACTATCACCAGCTACCTTCCGGAACATTACTGGAAAAATACTTAAGAGATTGCAAGCTGTCAAATCCCAGAGAGGTTATGCTGCCAAATATTGTCATGTTCATTTCGTTTTCAGCATGATTTTTACAACAAATTAAGTAAAATATTTTTGCGATATGCGAACATACTTTTTAGCTTTTTGAATTGGGCTTCTCACAAAAACTAACAAGAACGCCAGCATGATTTGGTTGACAACACATCATTGATAATGCTAATTATACGAGAAAATAACGCTGAATCGAATGGCACAGAGCTAGTTAAAATCAGCTAACTTGACTCTAGCGTAATATATAAGTTAGTGGAAAATTGGCGCTGCTGAGTTTTTTTCCGGCGCCACTGCATATCTCCATTTAATCAATTTCAGGATCCTGATAACAAACAAATGAACTATTTTTCGTTAAAATAGTCAAAATATTTAGGCTGTAATTGAAAAGAATGTTGTTCAAAAAAATATTTATTAGTGTCAAAAAAATTGTTAACAATCATTATGCAGCAATAGCGAAAGGTAGCTTTAGCCAGAAGTCATAATAGGTAACAGCTCTATGCAGTAATAGGAATAGTAGGAATAGTTCGAGTTTATCGTATTTAGTTTCCCGCTAACCTTAGCAATATTTCTAATTATTCCTAGTAATAGTTCTAGTTAGGCCATGTAATTGTTCTAGTTAATTTTAGTAATAGTTCTAGATAGTTTTGGTTATGTGAAGATTTAAGAGTATAAAAATGTCCGAGTTTGTACCGAGCCGGGCGTTCAACAGTGGAGCCAGAAAGAAACACCGCCATGCCAAAATTTCATAGACAAGACTAATATCGTTAATCGTACCAATAATTCTCAGTTGACAGGTAATATTGAAAGAAACTGTAGCTGCCACCAAGTTCTCCGAAAACCATAGCAACCTTTGCCTATGGCACTGAGTACGGGAGACTAGCCTTCGATATACATTCAAAGGCTTAAAGTAGGATCTCCATCGAGCTCTAACTCTATTATTTCTATAATTTGCTTACTTGTTCTATGATGTGCCTGTTATTTGCTAGTTTGTGTGTTAGCGTTACTATAATTTGATAGCCTGTGCTATAACTGTTATCGATATTTGAAATGAACGTGTTACCTCATTGCTGAGCCATGAAGAAAGGTACTCATTTTATTTCATGAAGACATCATCTCAAGAAGACGTCATTTCAAGAAGACGTCATTTCAAGAAGACGTCATTTCAAGAAGATGTCATTTCAAGAAGATGTCATTTCAAGAAGATGTCATTTCAAGAAGACGTCATTTCAAGAAGATGTCATTTCAAGAAGATGTCATTTCAAGAAGATGTCATTTCAAGAAGACGTCATTTCAAGAAGATGTCATTTCAAGAAGACGTCATTTCAAGAAGATGTCATTTCAAGAAGACGTCATTTCAAGAAGATGTCATTTCAAGAAGACGTCATTTCAAGAAGACGTCATTTCAAGAAGACGTCATTTCAAGAAGATGTCATTTCAAGAAGACGTCATTTCAAGAAGACGTCATTTCAAGAAGATGTCATTTCAAGAAGATGTCATTTCAAGAAGACGTCATTTCAAGAAGATGTCATTTCAAGAAGACGCCATTTCAAGAAGACGTCATTTCAAGAAGACGTCATTTCAAGAAGACGTCATTTCAAGAAGATGTCATTTCAAGAAGACGTCATTTCAAGAAGACGTCATTTCAAGAAGACGTCATTTCAAGAAGATGTCATTTCAAGAAGACGTCATTTCAAGAAGACGTCATTTCAAGAAGACGTCATTTCAAGAAGACGTCATTTCAAGAAGACGTCATTTCAAGAAGACGTCATTTCAAGAAGACGTCATTTCAAGAAGACGTCATTTCAAGAAGATGTCATTTCAAGAAGACGTCATTTCAAGAAGACGTCATTTCAAGAAGATGTCATTTCAAGAAGACGTCATTTCAAGAAGACGTCATTTCAAGAAGACGTCATTTCAAGAAGACGTCATTTCAAGAAGACGTCATTTCAAGAAGACGTCATTTCAAGAAGATGTCATTTCAAGAAGACGTCATTTCAAGAAGACGTCATTTCAAGAAGATGTCATTTCAAGAAGACGTCATTTCAAGAAGACGTCATTTCAAGAAGATGTCATTTCAAGAAGACGTCATTTCAAGAAGATGTCATTTCAAGAAGACGTCATTTCAAGAAGACGTCATTTCAAGAAGACGTCATTTCAAGAAGACGTCATTTCAAGAAGACGTCATTTCAAGAAGACGTCATTTCAAGAAGATGTCATTTCAAGAAGACGTCATTTCAAGAAGACGTCATTTCAAGAAGACGTCATTTCAAGAAGACGTCATTTCAAGAAGACGTCATTTCAAGAAGACGTCATTTCAAGAAGACGTCATTTCAAGAAGACGTCATGTCAAGAAGACGTCATTTCAAGAAGACGTCATTTCAAGAAGACGTCATTTCAAGAAGATGTCATTTCAAGAAGATGTCATTTCAAGAAGATGTCATTTCAAGAAGACGTCATTTCAAGAAGATGTCATTTCAAGAAGACGTCATTTCAAGAAGATGTCATTTCAAGAAGACGTCATTTCAAGAAGACGTCATTTCAAGAAGACGTCATTTCAAGAAGATGTCATTTCAAGAAGACGTCATTTCAAGAAGACGTCATTTCAAGAAGATGTCATTTCAAGAAGATGTCATTTCAAGAAGACGTCATTTCAAGAAGATGTCATTTCAAGAAGACGTCATTTCAAGAAGACGTCATTTCAAGAAGACGTCATTTCAAGAAGACGTCATTTCAAGAAGACGTCATTTCAAGAAGACGTCATTTCAAGAAGACGTCATTTCAAGAAGACGTCATTTCAAGAAGATGTCATTTCAAGAAGATGTCATTTCAAGAAGACGTCATTTCAAGAAGATGTCATTTCAAGAAGATGTCATTTCAAGAAGACGTCATTTCAAGAAGATGTCATTTCAAGAAGACGTCATTTCAAGAAGATGTCATTTCAAGAAGACGTCATTTCAAGAAGATGTCATTTCAAGAAGACGTCATTTCAAGAAGACGTCATTTCAAGAAGACGTCATTTCAAGAAGATGTCATTTCAAGAAGACGTCATTTCAAGAAGACGTCATTTCAAGAAGATGTCATTTCAAGAAGATGTCATTTCAAGAAGACGTCATTTCAAGAAGATGTCATTTCAAGAAGACGTCATTTCAAGAAGACGTCATTTCAAGAAGACGTCATTTCAAGAAGACGTCATTTCAAGAAGACGTCATTTCAAGAAGATGTCATTTCAAGAAGACGTCATTTCAAGAAGACGTCATTTCAAGAAGACGTCATTTCAAGAAGATGTCATTTCAAGAAGACGTCATTTCAAGAAGACGTCATTTCAAGAAGACGTCATTTCAAGAAGACGTCATTTCAAGAAGACGTCATTTCAAGAAGACGTCATTTCAAGAAGACGTCATTTCAAGAAGACGTCATTTCAAGAAGATGTCATTTCAAGAAGACGTCATTTCAAGAAGACGTCATTTCAAGAAGATGTCATTTCAAGAAGACGTCATTTCAAGAAGACGTCATTTCAAGAAGATGTCATTTCAAGAAGACGTCATTTCAAGAAGATGTCATTTCAAGAAGACGTCATTTCAAGAAGACGTCATTTCAAGAAGACGTCATTTCAAGAAGACGTCATTTCAAGAAGACGTCATTTCAAGAAGACGTCATTTCAAGAAGATGTCATTTCAAGAAGACGTCATTTCAAGAAGACGTCATTTCAAGAAGACGTCATTTCAAGAAGACGTCATTTCAAGAAGACGTCATTTCAAGAAGACGTCATTTCAAGAAGACGTCATTTCAAGAAGACGTCATGTCAAGAAGACGTCATTTCAAGAAGACGTCATTTCAAGAAGACGTCATTTCAAGAAGACGTCATTTCAAGAAGACGTCATTTCAAGAAGATGTCATTTCAAGAAGACGTCATTTCAAGAAGACGTCATTTCAAGAAGACGTCATTTCAAGAAGATATCATTTCAAGAAGATGTCATTTCAAGAAGACGTCATTTCAAGAAGACGTCATTTCAAGAAGACGTCATTTCAAGAAGACGTCATTTCAAGAAGACGTCATTTCAAGAAGACGTCATTTCAAGAAGACGTCATTTCAAGAAGACGTCATTTCAAGAAGACGTCATTTCAAGAAGATGTCATTTCAAGAAGACGTCATTTCAAGAAGATGTCATTTCAAGAAGACGTCATTTCAAGAAGATGTCATTTCAAGAAGACGTCATTTCAAGAAGACGTCATTTCAAGAAGATGTCATTTCAAGAAGACGTCATTTCAAGAAGATGTCATTTCAAGAAGACGTCATTTCAAGAAGATGTCATTTCAAGAAGACGTCATTTCAAGAAGATGTCATTTCAAGAAGATGTCATTTCAAGAAGATGTCATTTCAAGAAGACGTCATTTCAAGAAGACGTCATTTCAAGAAGACGTCATTTCAAGAAGATGTCATTTCAAGAAGACGTCATTTCAAGAAGATGTCATTTCAAGAAGACGTCATTTCAAGAAGATGTCATTTCAAGAAGACGTCATTTCAAGAAGATGTCATTTCAAGAAGACGTCATTTCAAGAAGATGTCATTTCAAGAAGACGTCATTTCAAGAAGATGTCATTTCAAGAAGACGTCATTTCAAGAAGACGTCATTTCAAGAAGATGTCATTTCAAGAAGACGTCATTTCAAGAAGACGTCATTTCAAGAAGACGTCATTTCAAGAAGATGTCATTTCAAGAAGATGTCATTTCAAGAAGACGTCATTTCAAGAAGACGTCATTTCAAGAAGACGTCATTTCAAGAAGACGTCATTTCAAGAAGACGTCATTTCAAGAAGATGTCATTTCAAGAAGACGTCATTTCAAGAAGACGTCATTTCAAGAAGACGTCATTTCAAGAAGACGTCATTTCAAGAAGACGTCATTTCAAGAAGACGTCATTTCAAGAAGACGTCATTTCAAGAAGACGTCATTTCAAGAAGACGTCATTTCAAGAAGATGTCATTTCAAGAAGACGTCATTTCAAGAAGACGTCATTTCAAGAAGATGTCATTTCAAGAAGACGTCATTTCAAGAAGACGTCATTTCAAGAAGATGTCATTTCAAGAAGACGTCATTTCAAGAAGACGTCATTTCAAGAAGATGTCATTTCAAGAAGACGTCATTTCAAGAAGACGTCATTTCAAGAAGATGTCATTTCAAGAAGACGTCATTTCAAGAAGATGTCATTTCAAGAAGATGTCATTTCAAGAAGACGTCATTTCAAGAAGACGTCATTTCAAGAAGACGTCATTTCAAGAAGACGTCATTTCAAGAAGATGTCATTTCAAGAAGACGTCATTTCAAGAAGATGTCATTTCAAGAAGACGTCATTTCAAGAAGACGTTATTTCAAGAAGACGTCATTTCAAGAAGACGTCATTTCAAGAAGACGTCATTTCAAGAAGACGTCATTTCAAGAAGACGTCATTTCAAGAAGACGTCATTTCAAGAAGACGTCATTTCAAGAAGACGTCATTTCAAGAAGACGTCATTTCAAGAAGATGTCATTTCAAGAAGATGTCATTTCAAGAAGATGTCATTTCAAGAAGACGTCATTTCAAGAAGACGTCATTTCAAGAAGACGTCATTTCAAGAAGACGTCATTTCAAGAAGACGTCATTTCAAGAAGACGTCATTTCAAGAAGACGTCATTTCAAGAAGACGTCATTTCAAGAAGACGTCATTTCAAGAAGACGTCATTTCAAGAAGACGTCATTTCAAGAAGACGTCATTTCAAGAAGACGTCATTTCAAGAAGATGTCATTTCAAGAAGACGTCATTTCAAGAAGACGTCATTTCAAGAAGATGTCATTTCAAGAAGACGTCATTTCAAGAAGATGTCATTTCAAGAAGACGTCATTTCAAGAAGACGTCATTTCAAGAAGATGTCATTTCAAGAAGATGTCATTTCAAGAAGACGTCATTTCAAGAAGACGTCATTTCAAGAAGATGTCATTTCAAGAAGACGTCATTTCAAGAAGATGTCATTTCAAGAAGATGTCATTTCAAGAAGATGTCATTTCAAGAAGACGTCATTTCAAGAAGACGTCATTTCAAGAAGATGTCATTTCAAGAAGACGTCATTTCAAGAAGATGTCATTTCAAGAAGACGTCATTTCAAGAAGATGTCATTTCAAGAAGACGTCATTTCAAGAAGATGTCATTTCAAGAAGACGTCATTTCAAGAAGATGTCATTTCAAGAAGACGTCATTTCAAGAAGATGTCATTTCAAGAAGACGTCATTTCAAGAAGATGTCATTTCAAGAAGACGTCATTTCAAGAAGACGTCATTTCAAGAAGATGTCATTTCAAGAAGACGTCATTTCAAGAAGACGTCATTTCAAGAAGACGTCATTTCAAGAAGATGTCATTTCAAGAAGACGTCATTCCAAGAAGACGTCATTTCAAGAAGACGTCATTTCAAGAAGACGTCATTTCAAGAAGACGTCATTTCAAGAAGATGTCATTTCAAGAAGACGTCATTTCAAGAAGACGTCATTTCAAGAAGACGTCATTTCAAGAAGATGTCATTTCAAGAAGACGTCATTTCAAGAAGATGTCATTTCAAGAAGACGTCATTTCAAGAAGACGTCATTTCAAGAAGACGTCATTTCAAGAAGATGTCATTTCAAGAAGACGTCATTTCAAGAAGACGTCATTTCAAGAAGATGTCATTTCAAGAAGACGTCATTTCAAGAAGATGTCATTTCAAGAAGACGTCATTTCAAGAAGACGTCATTTCAAGAAGATGTCATTTCAAGAAGACGTCATTTCAAGAAGACGTCATTTCAAGAAGATGTCATTTCAAGAAGACGTCATTTCAAGAAGACGTCATTTCAAGAAGACGTCATTTCAAGAAGACGTCATTTCAAGAAGACGTCATCTCAAGAAAACGTCATCTCAAGAAGACGTCATTTCAAGAAGATGTCATTTCAAGAAGACGTCATTTCAAGAAGACGTCATTTCAAGAAGACGTCATTTCAAGAAGACGTCATTTCAAGAAGACGTCATTTCAAGAAGACGTCATTTCAAGAAGACGTCATTTCAAGAAGACGTCATTTCAAGAAGACGTCATTTCAAGAAGACGTCATTTCAAGAAGACGTCATTTCAAGAAGACGTCATTTCAAGAAGACGTCATTTCAAGAAGACGTCATTTCAAGAAGACGTCATTTCAAGAAGACGTCATTTCAAGAAGACGTCATTTCAAGAAGACGTCATTTCAAGAAGACGTCATTTCAAGAAAACGTCATTTCAAGAAGATGTCATTTCAAAAAAATTGCATGGATATTTTCCAGATAAGGCCCTGCCACTTATGAAAAACATAAGTTCACCCATTTGTCACTTTTGAAATAATGCACCTATCGCCTTCAAATTACTCTCAAACGAAAGAATGTTATTATCTATCGTTTGAGAGTAATTTGAAGTCGACAGGTGGATTATTTCGAAAGTTACAAGTGGGTGAACTTATGTGCTGCGTTAGTGGCGAGGCTTATCTGGAAAAGATCCCTGGAAAAAATCCCAAGCCCAAATGACTGTGAAGTCCAGCTTCTTTAAATTTTTACTTTAAGACGCTTTTAGAATTATTTGCATTTATGTATTTTACAGATAGCGTTCAAGCACTAAATCCTTCGTGTACAATGCGGCGAAGTACCTTTTTTTCGTTTTCGTTTTAATAATGTTCATGTAACGATTGCTGAGAGTCATTTTCTTCTACGCTTTTTTCGCGTCCGTAACATTGACAATTTAGTACAAATATGAAAATTCTAACGATCTTACGCTGATCCATCTCATAGAAAGGAAATAAGTCAATTGAAATCAGGGATATAAATGGAATTTCTCTATTAAAAATAGAGACACATTCCTTCCAAGAAATGGAGACACATTTGATGCTCATTAGGGTGGTGCGTTTTTTCAATTTTTCACAATCTGATAACGCTCTAGTGCGGAAAAGCTCGAATCCCCATGAGAATGTGTGCAAAATATTAGCCCTTAAGTCGATATCTCCACGTGCCGCCGAGGTGCCAAAATTTCGAAAAACAGCCAAAAAGGATCATTATTGATACAATTTTCAGGAATTACAAATTTCCATGATTTCTTTTGCTATAGCGATAAAAGTGTGTTGAAACATGTCATTTTATTAGCTTTCATATATCAGGTCGATCCGATAATATCTTCATATGCCGCCAGCGTCACAAAAAATGGTCAAAATAAGGTAAATTTGAGTTATTCTTCACTTACTTATTTATCATGAAAATTAGAATTTCAGGAGGCATAATTATGTCCGCTACTCTCAGCAAATGCTGTGAAAATGTGTGGTTAAGGATCACGCCACGTATTTAAGCCCAGTGATTTTATCTTCACGTGCCGCTAACTATTTTAGAAAGAGTTATAATAATCACTAAAACAATAGGGCATGTTCCGTCACGTTCCGCTAGGTCAGGCTGGGGATACTTAGGTTCCGCTAGGATGGGTTAGGCCGGCTTAGGTCCCGCTATGTTAGGTTGGAGAGGCTTAGGAACCTCAGCCTGCCCAACCTAACGTAGTGGAACCTAAGCCTCCACAACATAAGCTAGTGGAACTTAAGCCTCTCCAACCCAACTTAGTGAAACCTAAGCATCCCCAGCGAGACCTAGCGGAATGCGACGGAACATGTCTTATTGTTTAAGTTATTATTTCGACTCTTTCTAAAATAGTTAGCGGCATGTTTAGATAAAATCACTCGGCTTAAATACGTGGCATGATCGTTAACAACACATTTTTACATCATTTGCTGGAAACATTTTTACATCCATTTGCGTCAGAAATAGGAAAAGTTAAATGCATCTACCGAAAACATTTTTGTACGAGCGCTTAAGTGAATCATCAGATATGTATTTTTTTACCTGTTAAGCAACGAATTATAACTGAAAATATTCTGGAAAATACAATTATTTCCCCTGTCAAGGCGAATGGGAGGTACTCGTAAGTTAAATAGGAAATTTCTTGAAGGGGACCACGTCCCAAAAATCAACTTCTCATAATATAGATCATGAACTTTTCTTTCAGTGTTACGAGCTTTGTGTATGAAATTGAAGACTGACAGCCTGTACCCGCTATCAAAAGGCAATATTTTAAGAGGTTTACACATTAATTAGGTAAGCATTCACAGACAAAAATCAATGGTTTCACCCGCAAAATGAAATATAGGATAAGGCGAAAAATAGTTTTTACGTTATTTATATGTGGTGTATAAGTTTTTGTCAGACCACATGTCAGCACCTGGGCTGCAGCACGTGACATTGGAACACCACACCAGGTCAACGCATGTCGTCTGTGTACAATCTTCCAAGTGCAACAGTCATTCCTGCATTTTCGAGTAGGTTGTGGGAGCCTAAAAATGCAGGATTGACTGTCGCACCCTGTATATACTTTTCATTTTCTGAAAGCTTAGGATCTTTTCCCGAATAACCTTATCTCTCGCATACAGTTTGTGCGTATAGGTACTTGGTCCAAGAAAGAGACACGGGAAATTTCTAGAAGCATTTCTTGAACCGTCCCTACGAAGCCGCTTCTACGCACATCTGAACGCTCTGCGCACGTTACTTGCACAAATGGCCGAAAGATAACTTTTTCGAAGTGCATCGGTTCAACTACCAACAACGGTTTGGTGTCACTATTTAGGCTGATTTTGTCGGCGACTATTTTGTAGGGCGAAATTTAATACCGTCCCATATAAGTGGACCAGTTTTTATAACGTTTTTAAGATCTGCCTCTGGGAATTCGCCGTCGTACATGGTTCCAGCAAGACGGAGGTCCGGCTCGTTTCGTTAGAAAAATTGCTAATATCTGAACGGCGCATTTCCGAATAAGTGAATTGGGTGCAATGGCCCAGTGACATCCAAAATCTTCAGACATGAATCTTTCTTGAATCTTCAACGCCTCATAGAAAAATTTACGCGAACTACGTATCAATTCATCGTTTTTCAAGCGTAAGTTCTCGTAAGTTGACCTGGCTACGCTAGTGCTACAAGATCGTGTAAGCCTTAAGTCGACTTGGAGAAATTTTTCTCTGCCAGAAATTTTTCTCTGTCAAGGCGACACAAATTGATTGTAAACTAGAACCTAGGTGAGCAGAATGAGGGCATGTTGAGGCTATAACGTGGATGCTGACGAGACGGCTGTCGACGGGGGACTGCAATGGTCACCAACAACAGAAGTTAGCGACGCATCAAAGGGCTGGAATAGCAGGGACGACTCCTAACAAAATCTCTCTTAACCAAATCACTTACGAGACAGCAATGTGTTGCCTTTTTTCCTGTTAGATGATTTGTTAGAATATATGATTCGCTGTATAGTAATGAATTAGTTATTAACTACTATTTTCGAAATGTATATATAATACACGATGTCTTCGATGTAATACTCGTGTAGAATGTCCAAGTGGAAAACACGATACAGTAAAGAAATCATTCATTAAGCGTTGAAAGTAAAGAACGCGCTGCATAATTGCCCAGTTATACAATGTGAGCAAAACAATAAGTGTGCAAAGCGAATTGATGCTGGTATTATTCTATATATCTACATATGATGCATAGTTAGTAACATAAATAATATGTTTTTAAATGTTCGCTGCAACATGTTATCAATATAGCAAACCCCGGCTGCACTCAATATTTTGCATGTATGCCCACGCGATTAAAGACTGTTCTGAAAAAAGGAAAAAATTCCGTTTCGGTAACTTTCAATGTTCTTTCCCCACACGTCGCTTTTGTAACATGGCGGCGTCTCTCAAATGTAAGCACCAGACAGGGAAAATTCAAGTGTACCTAATTTTCACATAAAGGCATTCCCTGAAACAACGATGCTTTATTCATGCTCGCGAAAGAACTGAGGCAGATCCTCCCCTCCGAGCAAAAGCGCTTCCAATAATCTGCGTCATTACGACACGTTCCATTTAGTCCACAGGTCCGCACTTTGAATCCCTCAGCCCAAGTTCTTGAAATCGCCTCTTGAAGCTCACGCTTGGCATATTACTACCATTATGCTGCTCCGCTTCTATTCAGGACGCGGGTAGAAATTTTCTAAGATCTTACGGATGCAATACCTTCCAACAAAGGTGTGGGGTTGACTGATTTCCCCGGAGGATGCCAGGACTCCAAGTTGTCGTAATCTCCTGCCGGGCTGGGAAGGAAAAGATCCCTCCGCAACTCGAGGCTGCCAGCTTTCCATTGAGTGGACCTCGCCGAACTGCACTCCTGGGACCTCGCTAGCATATGGAAGTTCGTTCTACACTTGCGATGGTATTTTTTGGGAGCCGCTGTTGAACTTGATCAAGCGTGTGAAGATCATTGTGAAGCCTTTGTAGCTTTTGAAATTATACTGAAGGTATCATGCTGAACTCTTTTTTCAAAGTGCAGCGATTGAAACGGTGGAACAATTCTGCTGTGGTTTACTTTCGAAGGAATTCAGGACAACGTTATTGTTCTCACGTGAGCTATTGGCCAGAAAATTTGCCACACATCTTGTTAGACAATTTGTTGCTGAGAATATACAGGGTGTTTCAAAAATACACGGCATAATTTCAGGTATGTATTTCCCACATGTAGACAATCAAAATAGTTCATTACAACATATGTCCGGAAATGCTTCATTTCCGAGTTATGGTCTCACAACATTGAAATTCACCGGAACGTTTTTCTTTCCGCAGGTCGTTGCCGTCAAAGGACACATTAAGAGGGCACTCTGACAGATCATTCCTAGGCGAAGGTTAAATTCAGTGTTGTGTTTGGCGTTCGACTGTGTGTCATGTACACAAATCAGGAGCTGGCAGAGATGCACTTGATCTACGGTAAGGCAGACGGCAATGCTGCGCTGGCTCGTCGTTTGTACCAGGAGAGGTACCCACAGCGACAATGTCCAGATCGGAAGACATTTGTAAGTCTCCATCAGCGTCTGTGCGGGTATGGAAAATTTGACTCTCCTGGATTGGGAAGGGGACGACCAAGATCTACAACTCCAGAAGAACAGGAGGAGATTCTGGAGATTGTGAACAGAACTCCTTCTATCAGCACACGAAGGTTAGCGTTGCAAGTGAATGTTCCCCATACGACTGTCTGGAGACTGCTGAAAGAGTATCAATTGTATCCTTACCATTTGCAACGTGTACAGGCGCTGTCACCAGCAGATTACCCTGCACGAGTTAGGTACTGTCAGTGGTTCTTGCAGCAATGTGCTGCAAATCCGAACTTTCCTGCCTTAGTATTATTTACAGATGAAGCACAGTTCACACGAGATGGCATAACAAATCTCCACAATCAGCATGTATGGGCGTATGAAAACCCAAATGCAACTGTTGTATCTCATCACCAGGTGCGGTTCTCCCTCAACATGTGGGCCGGTATCATTGGTGATCGGTTAGTTGGACCCCATGTACTTGTAAACAGACTTACGGGGCAGGCGTACACAAACTTCCTGGAAAACATCATACCTGATGTTTATGACGACACTCCACTGATCGATCGTCAGCACGCTCACTTCTTGCATGACGGCGCTCCTGCACACTTCAGTCGTACGGCTCGCCGGTACTTGGATCGAAGATTTCCTGATCGATGGATAGGTAGAGGTGGCCCAATTGCTTGGCCTCCACGCTCACCTGATCTGAACCCTCTCGATTTCTACTTGTGGGGCCATTTAAAATCATTGGTTTATTCGTCTCCGGTGCCTGATTTGGAATCCCTTCGGAATCGAATTGTGGCACGCTCTGAGGACATACGCAACATTCCTGGAGTGTGGGATCGTGTTCGCAGGTCAATGAGACATCGATGTGAGGTCTGTATTCAAGCAGGAGGTGGTCATTTTGAACATCTTCTGTAATGGCAACGACCTGCGGAAAGAAAAACGTTCCGGTGAATTTCAATGTTGTGAAGGCCATAACTCGGAAATGAAGCATTTCCGGACATATGTTGTAATGAACTATTTTGATTGTCTACATGTGGGAAATACATACCTGAAATTATGCCGTGTATTTTTGAAACACCCTGTATAAAGCCCCTTGCATGTGAAATAGAAGCAACGAATATGAAGTGTACTCATGCTCTCTTAGTTCTCTTTGGGTGGCCATAAGAATAAGATTTCCTTTAGGATACGTTTTTCGATCTAACTTGATATAACCGTCAATTCAACGTCAGAATAAACCATTTTTTCTCGAACCGCGATAAAAATTAGTGAGGTAGAATGTAAAGGGGCCTTGCACGAGTAGTGTGGACGATTATATGCCGTGAGACATTGAATCCTGACCGTATTGCATTCCAACATGCTTTTTTCTCAATCAATTTCGACCAGAAAAATTGACACGTCGACTGCGATGGGGCAAACTGAAGTTCAATATTCAACTCAAATTTAATGTCAAATGTAGAAACGAATTTCGAAAAGAGCTCAACTAGATCCTGCCTTAAATTAGCTTTGATCAATTATTTATGGAAACTGAGTTTTTGACTGGAGGTCGGTCAACAGTACTTTGAAATTCATTTCGTGTACACCGGCGGTTCACGTCGCGACCAACTTCTTGAAAGTTTGTAAAACGTCTCCTGGCGTTTTCAATGAAAATTATTCACCATGATATGTCATTTGGATTTGAACCGTAACTTAAATTCTGCTATTGTTTGAAACGCTTCGAAATAAATAATAAGTGTCCGACCATTTAGCTACTCGACATGAATATCTTGCTAATGACCGTATTAAATTGGGTGCAATTCACAAGATATAAGTAAATAACCATAGTTAATCACGCTCTGCATGAACTGAATGCAGTTTAGTAGAAGTGTTCTAATAATTTCTCGAGGTGACCTATCGTGACTGGTATTGCGATACCACGTTAACCAATTGCTATGTTATGGTCTCGAAGCTTCGGGGCACTAGTTTGCTCTGGGAATTACCTTGAATTGTAAATTTAAAAAGTCATACTGTCAAAAACAAAAAGATGTTTTTTTAATTAGCAAAGATCAAGACCTACAAAGCCTTGGCTTATAGATCACAAATTTATTCTTTGCAAGTTATAGAAGTGTATCCAGACCAAAACGGCTCTCTTCTAGAAGGCTCATCCAGTAAAATCAAAATTCTAGTTGCCTCACACCACAAGTCAGAGGCGCAAGTCACTGCCCGTGATTTTATTTGGCCAATCGGCACTTTTGTACAAGGACAATATCAAATTTCCTACTAAATTCTCAGTTGAATGCTCTTAATGAATTTTTGTCTTGCGCCATTCCAAGAACAAGCAGTTGACCTGGTGAGATGACAACAGCCTGATTACCAAACAAGTTAATTCAACATCGGACTCAGTGCCAGACAAGTTTACTCAACATCGGACTGAGTGCCAAACAAGTTAACTCAACATCGGACTGAGTACCAAACAAGTTACCTCAACATCGGACAGAGTGCCACACAAGTTAACTCAATCTAGTTGCACTGAAACGCTAAAAATGCGCCGGTGTCATTACGATTAAAGACGGAAAACAGCGTCATTCCTTGCTTTATATTTGTGTGTATTTCGATGATCAAATAAATAGGCACAGTTTTTTAATCCGTCTGAAACAACGTTCGTTCAAGCTCACAGGCAGACCAAGGATCATAACAATTAATTATAATGACGGGAAGTAACGGTATTCCAACTTTGAATTTAAAAAGTTAACTTTTGAATAAATAAAATAAAACATTACACACCACTTTTTTATTCAGCGAAACAACGTTCCTACTTGCTGGGGATCAGAACAGAGGTCATAACGATTAAATATCACGACGGGAAGTAGCGTTATTCCCATTTCAAAAATTTGGCTTCTCAATGAATAGAAAATACCACACACGAATTTTTAATTCAGCAGAAACTACCATCGTACCAGCGTGCGGGCAGATCGAGCCACACGGTCGAGAACATAAATCCATGAAATCTATACCACGTCGACGCAGCTCGCGTCCCTCCGTCAGCCTTCTGATGCGTGAGGGGAAGTTTTAATTGGTCAACCAGACCTGAGCGTTCTCTTCATTTGTGGCGGCATGTTTAATTTAGCCTCGATATTTGCATTCAAGCTGTGATTGGAAACAAAGTTCAAGATTTTTGGTGCTGTGGATGCGTAAAAAACTCTGCGTCTGCAGCAATAACTGTAATGGGTCTTATTCTTTTGACTGAAATGATGCACTATTGCCGGTACTCTTTGCCCAACAAAGCGTCTTTTTGTGAAGCATTTGGTGCCTAACATTGGGAAGACGTAATACTCCGTCAACGCAATATTAACTCGTTCACCTCGTTTCCGAGGCTGTTACCGGTTGGTTGGGTTAGGTTGTGTGTAACAGAACTGGGAAATCAACTTCGCTATTTGAATAAATTTTTGTTCTGAATAAACATTAAAAATATAATTGCACGATAACATTTCACCTCGCATGATAACTTATTTTCTAAAAAAGTCGGGAAACAAACAAAATATTATTTATATACACTGGTGCGTGAATGAGAAATTTAACTATTGGTATACATACTGTAGGTCCTAATACGCTGGGAACTTGTCAAAGTACACTCAAATGACTATAAAATCCCCCAAGCCAACTGTTTGGTACAACGGCCAGCACACTCAGTCACCCTCACATCAAGAGCTCGGTGATCGGACCTCATCTCCAGCACTACTCTCTACACCACTGATATAAATGGGAGAAACTTCAATCAGACACAGAGCAACACGGAAGCTGTACGCTGCCAAAACAGTCGTGACTCCGCAGAGAACAATTATTTACCTGTCCGAATCGATAATTGTGCTGAATAGCAGGAAACATAATGGGAAAATGCATCGTTTACCTCCATGAACTAAGGTAAGAAAGCCATTTAATGTACTCGCAAATATCATGGAAGTAAATCTGACTTTGCTCATGGTATAGAGTAGAGGAATGTCGATGTTATGCAAAATACCGGGTGTCCCTCAAAAATGTCCCCGACTTTTTAATTGATAATATCTCCGCTTTCAATTAACACATTTGTACTATCTTTTTTCCCAAAGTAGTAAATTTTGTTTCCTTTTCGAATAATTTAGGATTTTGAAAATCGATTGAATATGAAAACAATTGAATGAAAAATCATTGAAAAACAATTGAATATGATTGAATTGAAAACACTTTACAATGATCGATTTACTGAGAGAAGTAGAAAAACTAATTGCTCAAAGGAAAAGTTTTAAAACAATACTGGTGTTCTTCTTCATTTCTCAATACCTACTGTTAAAAATAATTTCACAAAGATATATCTTACATACCACCAAGTAGTATGTATCACCTCAATCATTTATAATTCTTCGACAACGAATTCAAAAAGTATTTCAAGAACTGAAAAAAACATAGTGAAATAATCAGCAAAACTCTTCGCTCAAGTTCTTCGTAGAAGTAACACTTGCCTTGAGAGGAATGTCGAAGGATGCTAAATTACTTTATTCATTTAAACATTATTTTAGGCAACGATTTTCAACTTTTTTAAGTTTTTACTTGTTCGTTTTTTTTGGGGGGGCGAAGTACATAATAAGGAAGGGTAAAAGTGAAAAAGAGGACAATAATCGATTTTCCACTTTTTGGTGCCTATACATAGTTAACTAGATCTAAATTAGCTATTTTTCCTCCTTGCCCTTTCCGTCGCAAATGATTATTTAACGAGTTATATCGGTAAATTACTTACCGCAACTCTAGTGCTTGAAGCGGAAAGAAATTATTCAGAGGGGGAAGACTACAATGGACTCTCCCTTCCGACGTGCTAGAATGATCGAGCGCATTCCAGCCATCAAAGAAGAAAATTAACATACCGCTAAAACTCGTAAAATACTCATCTGCCCCAAAAAGTACATAAATGAAAAATAGTTTATTTTGATGTAATTACCCTGATTCAAGCAACAAAAATTCGGAAACCTATTAGTAGCTGTTTATTCGAGCTCGTTCCAGTCATCATAGACGAAAATTAACATCCAGCTATAACTCGTTAAATACTCATTTTCGACGGAAAGTGCATTGAATAAAAATTGTTTATTTTGATCCATTCAACTATGTTTAGGCAGCAAAAATTGCAAAATCGATTATTGTCCTCTCATTCACAAATACCTAAGGAAGAACACAAGTGTTGTTTTAAAAACGTTCCCCTTGAACAATTAATTTTTATACCCCATTCAGTTAATCAGTTATTAGTTAAAGTAGTTACTCAACCGATTTTCAAAAACCAAAATTTTTCGAAAAGTAAACAGAATGTACTTCATCCTGAAAAAAAGACAATTTATAAATGTTAAGTTAAAGCAGAGACATGCTTAATTAAAAAGTAGAGAACATTTTTGTGGGACCCCCGGTATATCAATGTAATGAACGAATTACTAAATCCACGGATCAGTTTAATTTCTCTCGAACTTTAGACAATTCCAAACTGTTAAATGTTAATGATCGCTTATCATGCGATGCAAATGTTACTCATAAAATGTTACAATAAGTTTCACAGTCGTAAATTATTCTCTCTAAAATTGCAGAAGCAAGTAAGTATTTTTTCTCGGCTCAATAAGCCAAGATGGTTAAAAAAAAGGCAAAACCTTGCTCTTTGCTCATCTCCAGGTCCAGCGTGGGCACGGGGACAGACTAAGGCAATATTTTGTGCATTCTACGACCAACGCCGGCTAGTAATATTGGGAACGAGGCTTCTGCCGCTTAATTATTATGCCAGGGCAGCGCAAGAATATCTCTCGAGCTGCCCAAATTTGTCCAGCGGCCGCCTTCTGCTACGCTGCAGACGCTCGGGTCTTGCGAGTGTGTGCGTACTTCTTGGGGCGCAGCGATGCTTTGGTGTGGTAGACCTGCAGACATGGCTGTTGATGTCTGGTGTGCAGCATTGTTTTGGTGTGGTAGATGTGTAGAAAAGCTGTGTAATTTTTTCCTTTTATTACATTTTATACCACAGCTGTCATCAGAAGCAGAACTGTAAATTCAAATGTTATGTGAACCATATAACTGTAAATGGACTATGGACCATAAAATATTGAACCATTCATAAATTTTCAGACATAAAATTTTATGCCCAGGGTATAGACTAAAAACAATCAAAATACCATGACTTAAATTTGAGTTAATGAAGAATAAAACTAGGTTTGCTTCCCGTGAAGAAGTTTCCCAGTCAAGTTGACTGAGCGACCTTTCTTTATTGAGAACTAACGAGTTCGAATCGTTAGAGACGGCGTTCGTGGCTCTCGTAACAAAAAATGAGGGATCCATTCTCCGAAATTATACATAGGATGCAAATTGAAAAACTATTTGAAGGATGCATGAATAAAATAAGTCAATGAACTTTTTCATGGCACTTCGAGCACAAATATTTCGTTCAATATACAGTCATTTACTCTGGATGAACTGAACAGAAGTTCGTTCATGGAAAATGTTTCAAACAGCTTGGCACTAACGTGTGAAGGATTTACCTTCAAACAAGCATAGAAAAATAACACCCGTCCTATAATGCCTGAAGAAATTTTTAATTGAGCTTACCTCAAACAGAAAAATCGAAAAAGAGTACATCAATAAAAACATATGAAACGATTAGATAGAGTGAAATTCTCTTTTTGTAACCTTTACATAATAATTATTTCTGGATTCCCTTCAACATTACGTATTAAACAATACCCGATTAATATTATTTACCGTTTTACTTTTTTTAACCACAGTAGAATCAAGTATCAGTCTTCGACAGCGGAATGCATGTGCAGGCAAATGTTCCACTTGAAGTCGCCAACGTTTCTAGCCTCAATCTGACATCTCCTATGAAGAAAAAATGGCAAACAATAGCCCTCTTCGTTACAGCCATAAAATCCCCAACACCGTCATGCATACGAACATTTTATTATGCGGTTCTATTGTGTGGACAGGCAAAAATTATCTTGTTTCCAAACCGTGTTCAGCTTAGGACTCAGCTACATGTTGCCCGTTGAAAAATCATTGCTTTAAAGTGAACGTGAACATGAACATCCCAAGCAAGCTCACCTACTCTAGTTCAGGTCTCAATGTTTCTAATTTATAATATTGTCGAGTTCGCGATGAGCATTGCTTGGCAAAACCTGAAGTTTAGTGTGAATTCTTCTAGTGGCGGAAGACAGAATTGACGTATGAAGGAGATGGAGTGTAACTTGAAAATGTACACCATTCTCGCTTTAGTCTTTAGCAGATAAAAACTACATGAGTGGCTTCACAATGCGACGTAAAAAATTTGGTACAATTTTCACCTAAGAATAGCTTGAAAAGCATTATGCTTTTAGGGCAGGTCATTGTATTCATTTCCTCGGAAATGTTCTCTTACTAATCAGAGCCAATCTGATCAATAGCACAAGTTTAAAATCTATTTTCAACTAATTCAATAAAACGTGATTATTAGCACTCGTAATAGTAATATCTGTCGTCGATTTTTACGCACAGCTATGTGTATGTGTTGCCTCTAACCCTCGGACATTTTTTCTTAATTTGCAAACGTTAAATTATAAGACTAGTACGTACGGTCGGTCCAAAATTGTTGGATCTAAGGTAACAAGGAAGGTCTGTGCGTTGTTATTTTGTTACTGGGGATAGAAACAGAGGAGGTTTTAGCAAACTTCCATCAGCGAAATAATATTCCTTTCTAGCCAACACCTTTGTCCACCGAAAAGGTAACTCATATGTATACCATCAGTGAAAAATTTGGCTTGTTTTAAGGGAAAAATTTTCCGCATGTTCTTCATCTCCATTTCACTGAGGAAATGTTTTGTTTTGCAATTAGTTCGGTAAAAAAAGAAATAGGCAACGAGTGGATCATGCAATACAAGGAGAATACGGTGGATGAGGCAAGTGATCCCATTTAACAGGTTGACGGCCTAGTGGGGCACCAATAGGTAAATTGCTCATTTATGTATCTAGGTATCTCTGATTTACGTATTTACGTATCAGTGTGAAGGAACAACATTTAAATTATTTCAACATTTTTTTAGAAAAGATTTAGGCATACAAAGTAAAATATCATCATCATGCTATCACGTTTTCACAGTTCTTAGAAAAGGTACAATTTTATAGCAGTAAAGTCGTTTTCTAAACTCTGCTACTAACAACCTTACTTTTAAAACGAGACCGCTGGGTCCTCATGGGTGTCCAGCGGCAGCGAACGTGTCAAGTTCCTGAATTTTGTCCGGCTGTCCTATACACGTGTGGTAGAGCGTTGTCTTTTTGGAACTCTACCCCTTTCTCTTCGTATTCTCCAGTCTCAGTTGCTTGATTTTGATATCCGAATTTGACAGTTGACGACAGTACACAACGAAATTACTGGTTTACTTTGTGAGATACACCATGCAGTGAGTAATGCTTCCGAAATCTTACCTAGCACAGGTCGTGGCTTTTCTATCATGAAATTATACTTTTTATTACTGCTCTACGAGATCATTATGCGTAAGCTTCAAGATCTTTTCCCGCTACTTTTTCACAAACGGACATTTTTCCGTAAACATAAACATCAAATTATCTAAACACGAAAAGCATTATTGCTCGCCTGCAAATTTTCTCATTTTCCATTTAAATTTTCTCTACAGGATGTCCTAAATAAAAAATAAGCCAAAATTCTTCATAAATGAAATATACAAGTGTTCGTCGATTCTCAAGATTTATCAGTGTTCGAATCGGACAAATTATTGAATTCTTCTTACAAGACACCGTAAACATTTTATGTCAAATCACCGACTGCCCTCCGTGTCTCCTAATATAATGCCTAATAACGTGAAGAAATCATATATTTATATAGGTTGATAACTTTTCAAAACAGCATTACGCTTTGATTAGTTTAACAACTGGAAGCGCATGATAAGCCTATTTGCAATGCCATCTTCGCTACCTTTCGAATTTTGATTCAGAAAGCCACTACAACAACCACGCTGCATAAATCTACCATTCAAGTGTATTAATTTTAAAAAAATTTACTCAACATTTCATTTATGCCTCCTCAGGTTAAAACCCTGTATTATAGATTCGATCATCACTTTCAGCTGTCCCGATCAAAAGATATGAATGCAGCAGATGAAAAAATATGTATGCACGCACAGGCACTCACAAAAATAGGCGCAATTAAAAAAATTAATTCCTATTTCTACTCGTTCACCCTCTTTGAATAAAAGTAACGCATTTTTTAAAGTAGGAGTAATTTTATACCCACGAAAACTGTTTTGCAATTAACTGTTTAGAGCATGTCATTTTTCTTACCTTCCTTAAAATTTTGTATGCGCACAACATGAGTGGAAAATTAATGAATAATACATCAGTCAACCCGTAACCCGTTGCGTCAGGTTGCTTATGCAGGGTTCCAAAGGGGTTGCAGATAAGTCAATAGTTTAAAACAACCTTCTACCTTTTCATGAAATTCTTTATATCTCTGCGGAGTACATTGAATACATTTGAACTAATAAACGAATAGGAATAGAGAGAGAGGTATTAAGAAACATCTTTGCGTCGAAACAATACCTGTAGCATTCCCCAAACATTCGTTTTGATCTGAAGGGAAAACACTTCCTTTTATCGGGAACGGTCACAGGGCAAAAAATTCCCAATACTGGTCTGGCAACAACCCTTGTACATTGCTACAAAGACAACTGCACTCTGAGAGGGTTAGTGACTGAGTTACGGGGGATTTGGTGCGGTGATTCTTTTTTTGAGAAAAAATGTTTCTGTAACTGATTCGGGCGGTTTCCGTGAAATGCAGGAGAGGTTTCTTCGTCCAAATATTGTCGAATTTCTCACCGGTTCACGATTCAATAAGCTATGGATCTAACAAGGTGGTACAACATCATGTCCCTCAAAACGCTGGCTCGTAATGTCACTCTTAAATACAGGGCAAATATCACCGATCTAAAGGCAAAAAGAACTCCTACCGTCCATATTCCAAAAGACACGACTTGAATGACGGTAGTGTAATTCCGAAAGAGACCTCAACACAATGTCGACTTTGAAGGTCGCCACGGAAGAGATAACATTTTGAAGACTTCTTGAAATAAAATTATTTTTCAATGTTCTTTACGTTTGATTCAAGTAGCTTTCGCATCATTATTAATTTTTTATAGGTTTTAAAATCACCGCATCATTTTCCCTTACCCTTAATGAACTAGTTTCAGGAAAACATTCTTCCCAGAATCAACGTGTGTAAGAGGTCGTATCCACGTCACAGCTAGCCAGAAAGTTAAATTTTGCCATTTTATGAAAACTAAAAACTGGGTGATAAATTTTACTTCATTTTATATGTGGAGACAGGAAATTTTATTTTGTCTTATGTTATTACAGAATGCCGAAAGTGCTCTGTGAGTGAGACTGTGACACAGACGAACATGCTAACAGACAAGTTTTGACGCGCATTCTATAACCTACAAGACACCAACCTTATCGTTCAATTTGATATTTAATAATATTCTAAAAATGGTACTGAACTTGACGACTGAAAGTGTGTGATGAAATGATCGGGGTTGCTGGTTCCAATACCTTTGCAAATTTTATTACCATAATCTTCACTTCAGGTTAAAATACAAAAAAAAAATCATTTCAATTAACCCACGTGTTTGGAATATCTAATATGGTCGTATAACACTAGAGAGTTGTTGTTTGCTATATTGGTTGGCCTGTCTCTGTCATGCTCTCAAGGATGCTTAATGACCTTAATGACTGCATTACGAGTTTCACCAGTGCACAGGTACAAGAATATTTTAATCGTGAGTATTATGAACATGGATATATTTGTCATCCATATCTGGAAGACTAAATATCGAATACCCTAATTTTTGACGAGCCGTGTACACAAGTTAGTTCTATACCCGTGAGGTCGTGACACCTGAGCCACTGATACTCTCATCAAATACTTTCCGGTATGCTTGTATCGCAACAATTTTATCGCTAACAGTCAAATGAGAAATTCAAACATGAAAGTATTTGTGAATAAAAACATAGATTTTTTCTATAATTTGATGCCTAGAGTTCACTTCTTCAGAATTCTGAAACATCAAAAATCTGCCTGAAATTTAATGCCTTAATCTTTTCTCATTAACTAATCTGAAATAAATTTTTCTCCGATTTGAAGCAGTTTTCGATACTTATACATAGATTGCCCTGCATGACAGACATTAACTCAGATGAATATGTGTATTTATATGTATACGAGTACTCAGGGAATATTTATTCGTGTGAACAAACTGTACTCGTTCGAAGCAAAGCCGTTTTTCGTTGGTCGTAGGTTTTTAGTCAGTTTTTGTATATTTCTAAACTACAAATGCTTCAGCTACAAATTTAAACTTATTTCGTTTGGTTATGAAATATAAAGGGTTTGAAACGCAACATATATATATGTGTATATAAATATATGTGCATGTATATAAAATATATATACATATATATACGTGTTTTCTATTCTCATTATGGTATCCGAGCAATCACTTGAACGGAAGCCCGTATTCGCTTTATAGCAAATTCATATATTGCAATAGTATCCATGCGAAGGACTCCGGCTCTCAATGACATTACAAGGCTAAATGAATCCTGGGCGTTTTATAAGAGGAAGAGGTATTTGCTGAAGATTTTCGATTTGCATTTCGTTGGAGGTTCAAAACCTTTTGATGTATTTTCTAAACGCCAGAATTTGGCGTAAATCCTTCCTGGGAGCGACTGCGACCAGAAAAGATTATAATGAGGTCCTGGAATTAAAACTAGAGCTGAGGGATCCCTTGGCTGGGGATTGCGCTGCACTCCGTGAAAGGGGATAACGATTTTATATTATAATTTAGGAAGGGGAGCTCGCGATGAACTTTTTAATTGTGCACAGGTTTGCATTTCCGCATTGCGCCCTAGAGTGCCTCAGATCTGGGGGTAGAGAAAACAGCCGAGATAGAGTATTGATTTGAAACTCCGAATTGGTCTCAGTGTTTTTTGATTTTCTACAGCTGTGTTGTTGAATTTCAAAGAGAAATATCATGACACTCGCAATACCGGGCGTTCATAAAGTCTCTTTACCATTTCAAAAATTTATTTCAAATACAATTGATACGATATTTTATTCAGATTTGTTCACTTGCATTTAGTGTTTATTACATATTTTTTTGCCTCATTTAATAGAGTTCTGAATAGGTACCATTAGTTGCACGGAACACATAAAAGAGGTACTTGATTTCCTGCCATGTTCATCATCCATTGAGGTAATTGAATTAGAAATCCTGTTCTTTAGGTCAGTAATGTTCCGCATCTTTGTTCGAGACACGATATCTTTAACAAAGGACAATAGAAAGAAGTCCAGGGGAGTGACATCTGGTGAACGCGGTGGCCAAGGAATTGGCTCTTGTTTGGAAATGTTCTAGTGAAGAACCCACGAGCATGCAGTTCCCAATGTGGTGGTGCACCATCTTGCGAACCCACGAGCATGCAGTTCCCAATGTGGTGGTGCACCATCGTGGGAACCCACGAGCATGCAGTTCCAAATGTGGTGGTGCACCATCTTGGGAACCCACGAGCATGCAGTTCCCAATGTGGTGGTGCACCATCTTGGGAACCCACGAGCATGCAGTTCCCAATGTGGTGGTACACCATCTTGAGAACCCACGAGCATGCAGTTCCCAATGTGGTGGTGCACCATCTTGGGAACCCACGAACATGCAGTTCCCAATGTGGTGGTACACCATCTTGAGAACCCACGAGCATGCAGTTCCCAATGTGGTGGTACACCATCTTGAGAACCCACGAGCATGCAGTTCCCAATGTGGTGGTGCACCATTTTGGGAGCCCACGAGCTTGCAGTTCCCAATGTGGTGGTACACCATCTTGAGAACCCACGAGCTTGCAGTTCCCAATGTGGTGGTACACCATCTTCGGAACCCACGAACATGCAGTTCCCAATGTGGTGGTACACCATCTTGAGAACCCACGAGCATGCAGTTCCCAATGTGGTGGTACACCATCTTGAGAACCCACGAGCTTGCAGTTCCCAATGTGGTGGTACACCATCTTGGGAGCCCACGAGCTTGCAGTTCCCAATGTGGTGGTACACCATCTTGGGAGCCCACGAGCATGCAGTTCCCAATGTGGTGGTACACCATCTTGGGAGCCCACGAGCATGCAGTTCCCAATGTGGTGGTACACCATCTTGGGAGCCCACGAGCATGCAGTTCCCAATGTGGTGGTACACCATCTTGGGAACCCACGAGCATGCAGTTCCCAATGTGGTGGTACACAATCTTGGGAGCCCACGAGCATGCAGTTCCCAATGTGGTGGTGCACAATCTTGCTGTAAAATTATAACTGGTTGAAGGTTATTCAGGTGTGGGTGCCATATATTCAGTGAAAAGATCAAGGTGAACATTTGCAGTAATTGATGTCTCGTTGAATAAAAATGGACAGATTTATGAGGCTATGCTACACCGAGCATGGCAGAAAATCGAGTACCGTCTTGATGTGCTTCTTTCAACTAATGGTGCCCATGTAGAAGTACATTAAATAAACTAAAACAAACTTTAACAAGCCCTGAGCACAACAGAAAAAAACTGAGAAAACTACATTTTTGAAATAGTAAAAAGACTTTGTGGACACCCTGTATATGCCTAGAATGCGTATTTGGGAATGAAATCAAACATTTTTTCGGGCTCTTTGGCTTTAAAATAAACGAATAAAGCTAAAACTGTATTAATGTCCAAAAATTCCTTTTAAAACGGTGCTCATTAATTCACATTCCGAATCCTCAACTCGAAAAATATGTATATTTTCAACAGAAAGCAAAATCATTGATAGATCTCAACTTACTATCTCGTTGAACGTATACCGAAAGTCTCCCTTATGTTATGTTGGTAAAGAGGAATTAATCTCGGGGCATTTTTCTTCTTGTCACCAAAAATCCATTAAGAATCATTCCATCACTGAGGTGTCATCACGATCTCACGTCTTAATGAAGACGCTGGAGACAATTTGGGTCTAAGGCCTGGTTCTTTAGGCGCGAGGTCTTCCAGCGGTGAGCAACAGCGCGGATTGGTCGGTGATTGAAGTTCGCAGCTCACCTGCGCCACCTTATCTCGCAAAGTTCTCGTTTTATTAAGGCTTCAAAGCGAGTCGTTACTCAAGCTTCTAAATGTTAAGTTTTACAGAGCTTAAACTGTAAGCACGTCAGTTAGCTTCGGATCTCGTTTGATCGAGCCCTCAGAAAGCAGACGAATTACGACTTTTAACCTCTCTAGCATTAACCTTCGTAAAAATGTTTCCGTCAAATTTTGATGGCTAACTTAGAAAAAGAGTTATTTTTGTAGATACAAAAATGTATCCAAGAATTTTTTATCTCTATAGGCTACGATTTCTGCTCACTGAAAACGAATCACTTTCACTCTAAAACTAAGCAAGGTTCTCAATGTGGCTGGTTTTCTCGTAAATACAATACGCATTAGAGTAAAAATTTCGTAGATTTTTTCCAACGATGATCACAAACCGGAGCAACAAATGTTGTGTTGAACTCATAACACACACGTTAGGGCAGGAAATGCAAAAGGATCTACACCTTTAAGATCCAGGAAGGACATTTAGCAGAACATTAGAGTAAAAATTTCGGAAACCTGATGCTTTATTGATGGCATGAGATAACTAACGCGTGAGGCGAGGCGCAATAAATTGACAGAACAAGAACTTATAGCTCTCGAGTCTGTGCATAAAATTTCCTCATATCCTCCATATCATTTCTTCATATCCTATTCATATACGTGATCGGTTACCTGTGTATGTTAGTAACCGCTGCTAACTTCTTTACGTCAGCTAGAGGCTGTCTAATGTTGAAGTATTCTCTCATGAGCTTATCGGCAATCTCACCAATGTAAACTACTGGGCAGCTGGAGCATGAGTTTTTGCAACAACGTTCTTCTTTTGATCAATTTGTCAGCTATTTTTTAGATTGCATAGTTACCCTCCAAAAATGTGCGGTAATACCAGTGAGTTGTGTATTGAAAAGTTTTGAAATTTAGCTACTTTCTTGGTTGTTCCCTATACATACAGCAGATACATACAGTACACTACAGTCGTAAACCTTTACATTTTGATTTATATCTGGCTGTCCTCGGTGAAATTGAGTGATATTCTCTAATATTTGTTCACAAGTTTGTTAAAAATATCCTTTCCTCAATAATTAAAAAAATCCTCTCCAGTTCTCGTAATATCTAAGAACAGTGGATAGCAGCTCGTTGAACTGATCAGGGCACTCCCTGCATTCTTTTCAGAACAAAGTAGATCCATTCACTAAGTTGCTTAGTATCCAGCACTGGACTTTTACTCAGGAAACCCCAAACACAACGTCCATCCATTTTCATTTCTATCGTTAGCAATGCCAGGGGATGGGCTTTTTCTTCTTATCTGTTTTGACAGTGAATTATGCATTACTGTTGGAGTTTATACGCTGCCAAAAATCTTGCATACATTTTGAAGGGAATGCGGTCAGGCGGTCATTCCTGTTTCGTTTCCCTAATATGGACTGGCAGCGCGGATTATCAAAGATTAGCTTTTTTATTCAGTGTATTATTAAAACACACTGCATGAGCCCTCTTAATGTGAGCTAATGCACACTGACGAGGCAGTGAGAAAGTGAGACGGAAAAACGGTTATTAGGCAATTGAAGCAAAATGGAGTCCCTTTAAAATTATTAAAAAGAGTATGAGAGAACATCTGTCTATCTCACCAACGACGGTCTGCAATATCAAAACGGAAGGGTATACTAGTACGTATATGTATCTGCACTACATTAAGGAAACAATTAAGCAAGTACCTAGTAGTAGTAGTAGTGATAGAGGGCTTGCTAGCGCTTCAGAGGGGACTAAGCAAGTACCTAAGGTTTTAAAACTTTCCAATTTACGTTTAAGAAGCGAAGCCTACATGTATCAGAATCATACTAACGGAACAATTGAGCGAGTAAGTAAAATTCTAATACTTTTCAACGTACACCTAAGTAATGAACTATCGCACACTTTATGAAATTAGCTATGTAATTTGAAAGACTGCCGAAAAGATGGAGGGAAGAAAAATGTTTCAAAAAGAATTCCTTGCCTCGATTGCACAACAGGTTATGCCGCTGAGACTAGCAGATGACCCATTCGAGAATAACTGAACATTAGAAAGGCTTCGGCCTATAGGTAAAAATGTTCTCAACATCTTCTAGCTCACACAAGGAACCAGACTTGTAATGGACATCAAGATTATCTAAATACAGGCTCAAAACAAAAGCAAATTATCAAGCAGATCCTGTCAGTTTGTTGATGCCGGCCTAACGCGTTATAGACGTCGCATATCGTCAACAGCGGCGCCTAACTTTACAATATTTTTGCTCTACTTTTCAGTTGAATGTCCTTACTGAATCCCGAATTTGTCACTTCCATTCCCCCAACATTTTTGTAATCAATTTAACATACGTTGCCTTATGTATCACTCTGGTAGTATTATTGGAGAAAAAATTAAAAAAAAAAAACATTTTATTCTTACGCGTATCCCATATATTTGACAAGTCGCTATATCATCTGTTTCTTTATTTTTTTCGTCAGAAAGAGCTCGATTTGACTGAGCAGAAAACTTGTCTAATAAAAATTCGAAAATTAAGGAAGAGTTTATACACCCTGATATAAGCATGGAACCCAGAAGTCCGATACTTTACTTAACGCAAATGAAAAGTTGAATTGGGAAATTTATGTTTTACGAAAGATTTTGGGAAATGAATGATAATAAAAGTAAGTCAAAGCCGAAAGAATGTTTTAATATCTCATAATTAAGCAAAATTACTGAAAGGATATAACAGGGCGACTGTTTTGTTTAATTAAGCCTCTGTTTTGTTTAATTAAGCGGGAGCCTCTCGGCACCCGCGATAAACCTGCAGTTTTCGCGTTGCTATAGAGGAAGACAATGGCGCACGACATCCAAATCATTTCTTCACCTCCCATTGCTGGGTTCGAAACTTAGGAGATTAGTGATGGATAATTAATATAAGGTGATACATTTATTGTAAGCTCAAAACCTAATGTTAAGGTAATAGTTATAAGCAAGTTGGCTAGTTATGCTTTAGAAGTTATATGCACGTAGGCTATAGTTATGTAGGAATAGTTACAAGCACGTAGTCTAGTTTAATGGCAATAGTTATAAGCACGTAGCCTAGTTATGTAGTAGCAGTTATAAGCGCGTAGGCTAGTTATATAGTAGTAGTTTTAAGCACGTGGGAGAGTTATGTAGTAATAATTATTGTAAGTCTAGCAAATAAGGGTTGTTACATAACTCAGTCGGCTGCTGACATCACCAGTGTGTCAGCGCCAATTAAGCTGACCAGTAACCAACCTCTAGGGCGTCGACCGAAGAGCCTGTAGCAAGTGCAGACGAGACGAACTGCCGGAGAGTCCAACTGAACGAAGGCACGAATAAGCCCACCTAGGGGCTTCCGAATGCGCGGGGGACGTGGGGACGCTAGCCGGACGACTGTAGGCACTTGATGGAACTTTAGCGGCACATCAAAACGGCAATGTCCTCCTGCCTATTTTTATTTCTTTTTGAATACAACATTAATTACGTGCTTAAAGGTGTTCTGATTGTTATGGTAAGCAGATCTTCGAGGAAGAGCTCGATGCTACGTTCAAAGAAATAATGTTCAACGAAGTCGCTACGAGCAATCTTAGCATTAGCAGCTGGTGATGCTATAAATATTGTTATTTCTAATTCGTATTTTACACAAGTTTTTCGAGACCAGCACGATCAATCAGTTAGCTTGCTTGCGTATACAATTTTCAACAACTGTACAATAAAATCTGGATCAAACAAAATATTTCTGCACAAAATTTGCGGATTAAACGGCAGAAAATATTCATTCTGAGATGGACATTTGTATCTGATCGTCTCCATAATACAATGGGTTGAAATAATATCCGGTCAGAATCTTGCTTATAAATTTTTATTAGCCTCTTTTCTAATTTTTCAACCATCTGAAATTACTGAAGTCCATTGCGAGTAAAAATTCAAATGAGGTCATAAATCATTTCAACAAAACGAAGTTCAACTGAACAATGAGCAACTATTTATCTTACAACATCTTCAGGCTTGAATAATTCAGAAAATATTGTTTTAACACATCGGTACGCAAGATACAGCGTGATATTTGCAAATAGGTCCTAAAAGAATTGTTAATTTCTCCCACAACATCGGATGGGTTTTAAAAACGAAGCCTTTATGCAATATTGAGGAACAATAGTTTTTGGTTAATTCATTTTTGAAGACAATGCTTTTCATGCGCCGCCTCTCTAAGTATAGGCAAGAATCGGCATGGTCACGCAGGCTGTTCATTACGACGCTGGTGAGATTTGGTCCAATTGGCTAGATTTCTACCTCGGTGGGTGTCTTGAGTTGGTATAGATTTGTAGGCTTTTCACGGTAAACTTTTCCTTTCGAGAGTTTACCGTGAAAAACTTAAAAATCAACATTAACTCAAGGCATTCATCAAGATAGAAATTGCAGGAGCGAATTGGACGAGAAGTTTTTAGTGCTGCAATGAACAGCCTAGGCTGTCTAATCGTGCCGATTCTTGTGTATGCTTAGGGGAACGACACTCGAAAAAATTAAATTGTATTCAAAAAGTAATAAAAATAAATTTAGTTTTTGGAATGCACTAACGCTTGGTTTTTTGAAATTCATCTGATATTGTAAGAGTTATTAAAGATTCTTTTTAAAAATCACACGGTACCTACTCAAAATATCAATTGAAATAAAATATGGAAGTGAGGTTGAAACCATATTTCTCTTGAATATTTATCGAGTAGAAAATCATCAGCGTCTTCAGCTAGAGTAACAGTTCGTTAACAAATATAGAAGGCTTCTTGTATTTAATATTTCCTTTCCTACGGACATTATAAATAATTTTAATATTTGAGGAAAGATCGTCAAAAGAAGGTTTTGAATGTTCGAAAAAAGAATAGCTTCAGGTGCACGGCATGTTTTGAACTCGAGTAGGAGAAAACTCGACAGCTTAGCGCATCATTGCGCTCAAAATCAGCCGAGCTGCAAAACACTTCGCACGATCTATTCAATAGAGTACCAGTTACCTTCTGTATGGGACTGGTGAGCCCGAAAAACCTAACTATTATAAACAAAGGGTAAACTCAATACTACGAACTATAAACTGAACTTGAACGGTCAAATCGAGACCCTAAAAAGAAGCAAAAAATACTCTATGAGTTTATTTATTTAGTTGATGTGGTTTTTAAAAATTTCAACTTGACATAGGAGAAGTGAGAAGGTTTTTGAGTTTTTTGGTATCCTGTTTATTTCATCGTAAACATACCGTTTACTAAGAGGAGTTTCATTCAATGATTTCTTGATTATTTCAATGAATTTTGTTAGCAATGTCGGGCCAGAAATCGATTGGGGTGAGACAAGTCACATTATGAAATTTTGCTGACACACAAAATGCTCGTAAAGCCAAATGATTAAAAATGTAAAAAATTTTAAGTCTTGTTTAAGGGAAATTCAAGGGATAAGGGGATTTGTTATTTTTTTACTTTGTAATCAATTTTAAGTGAGAACGCGAAAAGCTTTTTATTCACAACAAATTCTTGTAATAATGTGCTCAAGTTCCTAGCAAACGTTTCGAAATATTATAATTCAATCTTCAATGCTAAAACATAAAAAAGTCGAAATTAGAATATACAGAAAAAGTGAGCAAAATAAATCAACTAACATATATAAATGTGCTCAGATATGTGAAAGTATTGGGGCAACGTCCGTGGCTCGAACGTTTGTGGCATCTCTTGAACACCCTGCGATTTTCGTGGGCAAGTTTGCATGTTTTTCTATTATGTGTCGTCAATTTTTTATGTCTTATGAATTTCAATGATAATAAATTTAATTAAAAACCAACCATAATGCAGTCTTTATACAGTGTCCATGTATCCAGTTTACATAGACGGTGGGTTGAGTGAAGGGCAAATCAAACAAGCAGATAACAAACTATTTATTATTATTTTACCGATGGTTCAAAATGACATTGACGGGAGCGAGCCAAAAGCTTTAATACGTAAGTATTAATGGCTTCCACGTAAGTATTAATAAAATTTTTTAGTTTTCAGCAATGTGTAAACAGGAGTTAATTTGTCACTGTGTTTTTAGTAAATGCGGAATGTCAACATTGACTAACATTCAACTTAGCAAACCAGCAAGATTATCACTATTTTTCAAGTACGACCGGCGGTTCACAGAGGTAATTTTCATAACGCTGCTGACCGAATGGTATTCACAAACTCAATTTTCATGAATACTGAGTCAAAGCTAAATGAGGGTATGATCCAGTTCATGTTTGCTCAGCTCAAAATTGCCAACTACCGTTGAATTTAAATTTGAGTTCAACATTGAACTTCAGTTTAACATATGTCGGTTCACGTGTTAAAAACAAATTGGTGTGTGTTATACAATGAAGGTCGTTGTTCTTTTTAATTGATGCGAGTTCTTTAGGACGACTGACATGGAATACATCCCTATTAAAAATTAAAGGAGTGGCATCGGTGATTCTTGGGAGCGCCCCCAAATATGCATGGTTGTTTTATCCATGCGTCTCCTATGAGGCAACTTCGAAGTGTCCACTTTATAGGCGCGCCTGCGCCTCTGTCCCAACCGGTGGCCACGCATGGCTCAGCCTGGAGCACTACCGTCGCGCTCCCAAGGCGCGACCAGTTTCTCCTATTTACCATCGGAGAATCATGAGAGGCCCAGGATGGCCACCTCTTAATTTGATTTAAAAAAAACGGCTGCGCACAGCTGATTTCCCATTAGTCACTCTTTCCAACCGTCACACTGCTCAAACCGATTATAACCAGTTTGCCCTTGAATTACCTTAGTTCTTGCGCGATTAATCAATTCACCATAAGCAAACACGGTTTATAGCACAATAAAAATGTACCAGAGTATGTAAATTAAATACATTCTTACTAATGTGCAGAAAATTTCATGGGTGCGTGTTCATTATTAAGCTGACATTATAGGGACATGTTTGTGACGTATAACTCATGCTTGAAGTTTTCGCAACGCAATAACTAAGGTAATTAATGGGCAACTGGCTATATTTGGTTGAGAAGCGTCAACGGTTGAATGTGCAATAGTGGGAAATCAGCTGTACGCAGCCTTGGAGGCGAAAGCCTGCAGGGAACAATTTGAATGTACCTTGAAAAGAATATAGCAACAATACCCTAGGGTCGTTGAAAGAATATACTCGTAGCTATATATATAACAAAAACAATTATCGTCCAGCAGATTTTTCATCTTTCATTCCTAAAATTAGAAAGGAAAATAAAATGACTTTACCTTGCCCGAGCTTAATTACACCGGCTATTCATATACACACACTCCCCCATCTATCCCCACACACAAACCCTCCCCCCACCCCCCTCCCACACACCTACCCCCATACCCACACACAACCCCCCCCCCCCCCCTACACACACAAATATGTATCTGAACACATAGTTGATCACCTTCAAGAACGTCCTTCAATTCAAAGGTTGCTGAAGACTGACGAGGGAAAATTCAGGTTTGGTTTCCACATTTTGTTGTTTTTACATTGCTCACAGTGAGGTTTTGCCTTCACTACCAGCCCCACCACAACGATGAATCGTCTAAAATATCAATTGACCGAGGTGGTGAAGCTAGCAGTGGGGTCCTTGCTCCGTTCATGCTCTTGAAATAATGCCTCTACAGACCAGCATTATACGTCTCTTCCATCTCTTGTTTCTTCTGACACCCTCACGTACTATACACCCTCACGTAATACACACTCGCACTGATATACACTCTAACACTACTGGAAACGTTTTAAATAATAGAGACACGATCCAGACATCTGTCACGCACAACACCAACTTCAAAACTGAGGCGAAAGATGGCAACCGTCATTTCTCTCGAGAAAGATGGCAGGCGTTTCACCAAGAGGCCATCTGCACAAGTGGCCTCTGGTAGCAACATGGGAGAACTTGCTCGCATCGCGCTTACGAGTCGCGCCCTGGAAGTGTCAGAAGGGAAGAGGCCTCGGTTCGCTTAATACTCCTTTAATTCTCCGCTGTCTCCTTTAATCAACCATGCTACTCCCTTAATTTTTAATAGGGATGGTTTGCATGATATCTGTTCGCGTTCCATGTATGAGTGAATTACTAATTAGCGTAACAATACATGGCACCCCTCAGGCGGATACAACTATTGTACTGTGGGAATATGCACTCTCAGGGGGAAAATGTGAGGTTCCGAGCTGAGAGTTAGGTAGGCCTTCTCTTGATTGAAATAGAATAGGTTTTCTGTTTTGTTACGGACCATCTTTCTTCAGTTCACTGCTGTCCTGTTTTTCAGCACCGACTACTTTCTTCTTCAACTTTTATCTGGTTTCAAAAACTTCTTTCTTAGCCTACTGTTTTTATGCACCTTGTGCGTAGATTCTAAGTTCCCTTTACTCTATCTAAATGATGTTTCCATCCTTCCTCTCTTTGAACAATTTTGTTGTGGTAAAGGGAGGCTAAAACTTTCTTATAAACAATCAATTAATGCATGGCGTATATTATTAATCAATTGGCGTACACCAATCGAACTTCAATTAAATGACAAGCGTCTCATTGAATGAGCGAATTATACCGTGTTCAGAGGAAAAATAAATAAACTGTTTTTTTACAAAATATTAAGAATGAAATCGTTCGATTTATTGAGTTTTTACTTTAAATTGTCTTAATTCAAGAAAGGTCGCAGGAAATAGTTAATTTTGATCAAAAATACCACACTTTCCATACAGTGGCTTCTTCCAGGAGAAATCGCTTGTCTTGCGTTTCGGCTTTCTTTTTGTTGCTGTACCTTACAGCATCGGTGCCTGAATATTCACCATCGAGTTGACATGTTTTGCTCTTTTCTTTTTTGTAAGATATCTCTAAATCTTTACAGAAAGCTTGATCGGATGACTATCGTTTCTTTCGCTCCCGCTCGAGCGCAAGCGACAGCATGCCGTAAAAACCACTTATGGCACCATCTATATAGTTTAAAGTTCATATTCTTTTGACGTTCAGGCTGGATAAGTCCCTGAGCTCCGTTAGAGTGGCCAGGTCACGTCGCGCACTGTTCAGTTACTCGTTCCGACTGGACAATTAATTATTGATATAGTGAAGGATGAAGGATAAATACATTTATTGATATAAGATATTAAAACTTACGATTCGGCTCGAAGAGCACAACCAAACGATAGAACTGCGAGTCCCCTTTAAGTCCCATTATTTAATCCCTTTCACAAATTTCATCGAAATTTAGGTGTGCACTCATACTCTTATTCTCTCATTTTTCGACATTACGTTACTCTCAATTGCTTTTAAAACTTCAACACTTCACCTGGAAAATGGAGTGGAATTAATTTTCTTCGAGTTATATATGCATTTGTTTTCTTATCATACTCGTAGTTACTCAGTTTAAATCCTTATCAAATCATAACAACAGATTACATGCGCAAAACAAATAAAAATAAGAAACACGGTCTCATTTGCTAAATCAGTTTCCCAGATAGCGTGAGAGGATATGCTAAATTTTACTAATTATGGGGGTTACTTTTTGTCTATGTTATGTGCGTATGTTCATAACCAGTCTAAATTAGTTTGTTGGTGAAATTTTTATTGCTTGTTTGAATAATTTGTTTTAAATTTTGATAATGCAAAGAACCATAATCGTGTTTTTCAGAGATCCCAAGAGTGTAAACTCATTTATTCAAAAAATATGTGAATTTATGGTACATTTATAAGCGAGGCTTCTTTTTGATGTTTCATTAAATAATCAACATTTATTTTCAAATAATCGTAAATAATCCGATCGTACATTACAGAAAACTGCACTTTCCTGTACGCAGCTCTGCGACTGCTGTTCCCTAGAGAAGAGTCGTACTGAACGTTTTCTATTTGGATAAATTATCAACGGAAGGTAACTGACTCTTGGCATTTTGCGTGCTTCCGAAGTGAAAATACTAATACAAAAACAAAATCAACTCAACACATTAATCGCTATGTGGACCAACAGTGGTACACGGAGGGAATTTTCAAAATAATACTGACCGACGAGTAGCCACAAATTTAGTTTTCACAAATACTTAATCAAAGCTGAATGAAAGCACGATCCAGTAAATGTTTGTTCGTTTCAAAATTGCTTACTGCAATTGAATTTAAATTAGAGTTCAATATTGATCTTTACTTCAACCCATGGCGGTTAACGTATTAAAAGTCGATGCTATTCTTCAGGCTACAAATCTTAAAAAGTTAAAAATCAATACTCCGTACGAGAAGCTGCGAAATTTTAACATGCAAAGAAAACCCTTAGTCCTCTCGCACAAGTTCTTTCTCTGTACTAGTGAGCTGAGAATCCAAAATTGAGAAATCTGCCAATTTCGCCTAGCACTGCACGCGACACAAGTCGAAAACTCTTTTTGTTTTCCTGAGCTATCTTTGTTGGCTGCTGCTATTTTCAAATATGAATTCCTAAGTTTTAGGATCTGTAAACTGAAGAGAAACATCAAGATTTTGTTCTTGTTGTAACGTTTTCTTTACTGAAAGCACACAAATTGCAAACCATATATTATGTTGAATTTCTGGTCGTTAGCACTTAAAAAAAGATTATCTTCCTTATTCACAATGTCAGAACATGAAACACAACAATGTCATTTAACTTTAGGGAATTCTGATTAACGGAGACACGTTAACCAAACGCTTTCAAACTATTAGCAGACGAATTCACTCTCTGCATCTTTGCGATCTCAATTCCCTCTGCGTCATATTGTTTTCTTGTTTCATGTACCACGAGAGCAGTTAAACAAAAATTCGATATTGTTGATCGCCTCACCGACTGGTTGACCTGGTAAATGATTAGAAGCTCCCAATAAAAGTCAGGATCAACATTGGAATTTTTGTGTTGATTGTTGTCCGAGCACAGATCGATCACCAGGAACCACTACACGTCACAGCATCAGTTAGACGAGGCATTTTGAGCTTACATGGGAGAATACTGAATAACATTATTAATGAAACATGGGCTATAGCAATGCAGAAACGTGGTCAAACATTGATTGCTTGCTTAAGTTTTAGAGATTGAATGCTTGCTTAGGTTTTAGATATTGAATGCCTAGTCGAGAAAATAAACCACAGAGTGTCCTGTATGTCTGGTCTCAGATATTCACTTGAATTGTATGTCTAGTATTAGATACTAGCCAGAGACCATGCATGGTGTTGGATATTAGTCAAAAATAGTATTTTTAACATGAGATACAAGCGCTGAAAATTGTGCTGAAAAAATCCGGGATGGTAGGTGATATGATGAAACAACAGACACTTAGATGATACTTTTCAATCAACTAACACAGTGGGGATGCTTCGAGCACAACTGGCACCCTGGAGATACAGAGACTGACGTGCAATCATGGTGCGTGATGAAATTGAACTGTGCAAAAAAGTGTAGGAATTTCCGCACACCATTTCAGTCATTTAAAGGAATGTATTCGTCAGCAGTTTCCGTTTGTTTAAAATAGCAAAAGAAAACGAAGCAACGGAAGTACCGAATTTCTCTTACCTCTTCGTTTCCTGGATATGTTGCCACAACCAATTTACATTAGGTTTAACATTCAGTTTTTGCACTAATTCTACCAAAATACTTCATATCTAGGCGTAATGTTAGAGTATGATTTGAATATATACAAACACAGTGCTTCATCATGGCTTGGGAATAATTAATATGTCCATGACTTGACGTGCTTATATGACAGCTGAGTTTGTTACGCTGGACATCAATTGTTCGAACATCAATTGTTCAAACTAGCGCCACTCGTTGGTAATAATTTCTTAGTAACACTTCACCGGAAGATTTGACCCTAACTCTACTGTAGTTAACTTTGGGTTTTTCAACAGGCAGACCATTTTAATTTAGGCTAAATTCTCGGTCTACGTGCGTTTAAGAGCTATAGTGGTTGTTAGCTCATTCATGGAAGAAACGCTCCTTCGCAACGCAAAGAACTTGAAGTTTTTATCAGAAAATTTTCCTGTAAAAATCACAGAAAAATACTTAAGGAAATTCATGTATGCCATTGTTTTTCTGTACATGGCTCGGACGACAAAATTACACGTTTGATAAAAGAATGAAATTCATTTTGCGCATTTTACGATTGATTGACTAACATCTCTCTCCCTGAAATAATGCAAATTTTACTTGTCACAGCCTAACTCGACTTCCCATAAGCTTCCCATAAGGCAAAAGCTATTCAGTGAACTGAGATTTTTTTAAGGAAACTTCAAAAAAAAAGTCATGAGAATTTCCCCATATTACTATTCCAATTGGTAGCCATTTCCATTGATTTTTAGCGCTGTACTTAGCGTGAGGAAGCGAGAGAAATGCAAGCTGCAGAGTAGGAGTGCCTTCCTGCTCTCCCACTTCCTGCTCTCTCACTTCCTGCTATCTCACTTCCTGCTCTCTCACTTCCTGCTCTCTCACTTCCTGCTCTCTCACTTCCTGCTCTCTCACTTCCTGCTCTCTCACTTCCTGCTCTCTCACTTCCTGCTATCTCACTTCCTGCTCTCTCACTTCCTGCTCTCTCACTTCCTGCTCTCTCACTTCCTGCTCTCTCACTTCCTGCTCTCTCACTTCCCGCTCTCTCACTTCCTGCTCTCTCACTTCCTGCTATCTCACTTCCTGCTCTCTCACTTCCTGCTCTCTCACTTCCTGCTCTCTCACTTCCCGCTCTCTCACTTCCTGCTCTCTCACTTCCCGCTCTCTCACTTCCTGCTCTCTCACTTCCCGCTCTCTCACTTCCTGCTCTCTCACTTCCTGCTCTCTCACTTCCTGTTCTCTCACTTCCTGCTCTCTCACTTCCCGCTCTCTCACTTCCTGCTCTCTCACTTCCCGCTCTCTCACTTCCTGCTTTCTCACTTCCTGCTCTATCACTTCCTGCTCTCTCACTTCCTGCTCTCTCACTTCCCGCTCTCTCACTTCCCGCTCTCACACTTCCTGCTCTCTCACTTCCTGCTCTCACTTCCTGCTCTCACTTCCTGCTCTCTCGCTTCCTGCTCTCTCACTTCCTGCTCTCTCACTTCCTCCTCTCTCACTTCCTGCTCTCTCACTTCCCGCTCTCTCACTTCCTGCTCTCTCACTTCCCGCTCTCTCACTTCCTGCTTTCTCACTTCCTGCTCTCTCACTTCCTGCTCTCTCACTTCCCGCTCTCTCACTTCCTGCTCTCTCACTTCCTGCTCTCACTTCCTGCTCTCTCACTTCCTGCTCTCTCGCTTCCTGCTCTCTCACTTCCTGCTCTCTCACTTCCTCCTCTCTCACTTCCTGCTCCTTCACTTCCCGCTCTCTCACTTCCTGCTCTCTCACTTCCCGCTCTCTTACTTCCTGCTTTCTCACTTCCTGCTCTCTCACTTCCTGCTCTCTCACTTCCCGCTCTCTCACTTCCCGCTCTCTCACTTCCTGCTCTCTCACTTCCTGCTCTCACTTCCTGCTCTCTCACTTCCCGCTCTCTCACTTCCTGCTCTCTCACTTCCTGCTCTCTCGCTTCCTGCTCTCTCACTTCCTGCTCTCTCACTTCCTGCTCTCTCACTTCCTGCTCTCACTTCCCGCTCTCTCACTTCCCGCTCTCTCACTTCCCGCTCTCTCACTTCCTGCTCTCTCACTTCCTGCTCTCTTACTTCCTGCTCTCTTACTTCCTGCTCTCTCACTTCCTGCTCTCTCACTTCCCACTCTCTCACTTCCTGCTCTCTCACTTCCCGCTCTCTAACTTCCTGCTCTCACTTCCCGCTCTCTCACTTCCTGCTCTCTCACTTCCTGCTCTTTCGCTTCCTGCTCTCTCACTTCCTGCTCTCTCACTTCCCGCTCTCTCACTTCCCGCTCTCTCACTTCCTGCTCTCTCACTTCCTGCTCTCTCACTTCCTGCTCTCTTACTTCCTGCTCTCTCACTTCCTGCTCTCTCACTTCCCACTCTCTCACTTCCTGCTCTCTCACTTCCCGCTCTCTAACTTCCTGCTTTCACTTCCTGGTCTCCCTCGTTTTCTCCTTCCCGAGATGTGATGCTTGCTACGGCGGCGCGCGGACGCTGTTGCTTCGGTAAATGTGGTATTGAACCCGGGACCTTCTAACAGAAAGTGTGTCACCGATTTCATATGTAGTTATGTGTTATAATATTTTATGTCTCACTGTCATATCACTAGAGCAATAAAATACCTCTTTATCAAGTTCTTTACATGTTAAAATTTCTAACCAGTTCCTTATCCCCTCAATGAATCAAATTACATTGAAGCCTTAAAATGCGACGTTTTGATGCTACTAACATCATCAAGAGCAAGGCCTCTCAACCGGGGGTACATTTAACATACTTCATACTCGTATGTTAAAATATACAATATATATTTACCAACAACCGCGTAAATAAACATAATTATAAATCATTAAGTGTATATCTATTATTTCTTAAATCCTTATCTGTGCTAGAGGTACATGAAGAGACACCATTAAGCTAAGGGGGTACAAGACAATACAAAGGTTCAGGAGCCCTGATCAAGAGGCTGAAAAAATTGAGAAATAAAGATTATACTTGAGAAATGTAAAACCAAATATCATAAAATGTTGAAGTAACTCCATGAAAAATACATCATTACACGTATGAAAAGTCAAATGCAAGGATTACGAGTGGGCAACTAGCTCACCAGTCAAGGAACAGTAAACAATTGTGGACCGGAACGCATATTTGGACATAGTGTTGATCTATCAATATAAAAAATTAATTCCCTTAGTAACTAATTAATTCCTTAATCTCAAAATTATTTCCTATTTTCATTAAGAAAAGGTCCGAGTGTGTGAATGTGAAGGGCCTTCATTTTTCAATATATTCTTTGTAAATGTCCTGCAAAATTTCTGAATTCGAAAACATGCCATCATTTCAGGCATTAGGACCATGGTGAATCTGAAAACTATAATTTAAGATGGAACTTTGATACTTAAGAGTATTTAATACTTACTTCAATGCCATTCTAATTAAGCCAACGTAACGATTATCATGACCGATGCACACTCATGTACTTCATTCAAACTAATAACTCGCATTGACTCATTTTAGATCCCTGACCGTTCGAAATATTTTTCTTAGAAGGGAGCTACTGATTTTATTATTCCTATAGTTTATGCAAATTTTTATTTCTGTGTTACTTTCAGCTGGGTTTTCAAAAGTTTTTGCGATGTTTATATTATATATCATTCATCTGCCCTATAAGCAGAATACATTCGAGTCACATAAGTATAATCAAATTACCGGTATCGTGATAGAAAATATTGTACCACTCAATAATCAGTTCAAAAATTGCGTAATTTTTAGCTCTACGAAAATTTTAGGTAAGTACCAATAATTTGCAGCGGTTCAACTCTAAGTATACTTCCACCTGAAATGAAGCCTATTACTGCACACTTTGTAAGCTTTGTTCAGCAGAGTACCAATTTCACCTTCCTAATAGTCTTTTGAAATAAGGCAATCTCAATCATAAATTTCATTATAAAAAAATGCTGGACTCTACCACCGGAAAATATCAAATTTGAACAGTTAGGTCGAGACTCTAAAGAGAAGCTAAAAAAAGCACGCAATGAGCTTATTTCCACTTTCAATGCTCTTCTTAATAGTTTTGAATTCAAAAACCTTGAAGACAATTATCAACTGTGTTGTATTTACTGCTGTGCAACATTCGTAACAGACAAAATTACCCAACGTAGACCTAAAATATCTCATGTTCCTACCTGTACTTATTGTGTTACAATAACTTTTCGATTGAACCATATCACTCTATTTAACACAAATTTCTGTTTTGCAGTCTACAACTGAATTTATAGCTCTATTACGTGGTAAAATCCCAAGAGAGGAATAATTTTAAAGGACGTCGAGTCCCTGTTTTGCTGCTACAAGAAATATACTATTGAATTGCTTTTGCTATAATGAAAAGCTTCTGACTCGTCATTTCCCACGTTATCATTTGAAAAAAACTTTAGACATTTTGTGTAACTGAAGCTCCATTTCGTCATATAGATGGAGCTTCAGTTATACAAAGGGAGGAAAGTTTTGTTCAAAAGATGACGGGGAAACTGACGAGGTAGAAGCTCTTCATTGTAAAAAATTCAATCCACAGATCTCTTTTGTATCAGAAAAACACGGGCAAACAGGGACTCGACACACATGAGACCCCTCTTTATGACCACGTTTGCCTATTGATGTACGTGTTTTAATGGAAACTTGGTGCTGAACGCTGTTTCTCGAAAGCAGCTGTTGTTTGGTACATGCGTCGACGATATTTTTATTGAAGTGAAAAGTATTCATCAGTTGGAGATGTTAAACTGCGTGACCACTGATAACAGTGTATTGACACCCACACATGAAACATGAAAACAATTAATGTTAGGGAGGGAAACTGACATTTTTAGACGTTCTTGTTCTGGCCTTAGAAGATTCCCTTCGGAGATCGGGATACACTTCGCCTTCACAACTAGGGGCAACTGTTGATTAGACATTTCAGGCTCCAAAGGCTTATAAGAAAGGGAAATTTATAATCAGTTAAATCAGTTTCACAAAGTATACAGTAACTGGGTAGATTTTCATGCGAAAGTATGATACTTAGAGTTTAACGGTTGCTGGTTCATAATAACTTCCCTAATGCCTCACAAATCAGTATGTTAGTAGATTTTTGAACCAAGTTTTGAGAGGTAACAATGCTATCCGCTGCAATACCTACAAGATCAATATATTTAAAAATATTCAAATACTTACTAATTAAACGGTAAATCAATGAGTGCTTGAAAGCATTGTAAAACTTCCGTTAAGTCGATTCACAGTAACAAACAACTAAAATTCACACCTACTACAAAAGTTTGGAAATCTCTGGCCTCCTTGTAATAAAGCATTTCGAAATCTGCGGTTAGAGATCTTTATAGAATAAGCCAATGGGATTTATTAATTTAAATGTAACCCTGGATACTGTACATCTCTTGGTAACCGTTACGAGAACCCTACTGGAATGATGTTATATAAAGCAACGATGAAATACTTATAAGTAACAAGGTTCCATGTTAAAAAATTTTGTATTCACCATTGTTCAAAACCCCTTAATGATCTATGTTCAAAAACAGAAGTTCCACTCAGTGGCATTAAAAACGCATTCAAATATCATAAGTCTTTCACATTCACAAACATAAACGTTCTCATGATGAAAATACGAAAGAATTTTCCGCTCTCAAACTGTACAGCAACTCTGGATCTAAACTAACAGACACGTGCGTCGCACTCCATAACTTATCTTTAACTTTAATATATGGTTCGGACCGTTGAAATAAACACCTTTTTTCAATAACTGTGTGGTCGAAAATGCTTCGCAAAGAGCTACTAGGGCTTAAAAATTGAACATAATGGAAAAATTCGTACTTTTAGAGTGGCACGGAAATGGAATGCAAAAGCTAATAAAACATATATATTACGAAAACATGAAACAGAGTAACAGTATTAATGACTGTGACCAGAAGAAATAGATTTTAAAATCACATTAGGTATTTACAAAAGTTGTTTAACATGACAACCATCTGTTGCGAAGCAGCCATTCAAACGTCGGGGCAATGACTGCCGAACACGATCGAAGACACCAGGAATTTCAAGAATCCTTGCAAAGGTTTCAGAAATTCTATCGATGAGGTCTTCATTGTAATGAATCGGAGTATCGAACACCAAACTCTTCTGATGTCCCCAGAAATAGAAGCCTAGGTGCGTAATATCAGGAGATAAATCCTGATGTTACGAACAAACACAAGTCCATGTGATTCTTTAACGAAGTATTTTCGACCACACGGTTTTCGAGCAATAAGTGTTTATTTCAACGCTTCCAACCCTATGTTAAGTTTGTTCAACGAAGAGCAAATCACTCTGTATATTGGGTATGGTGGTAGCGTAATCAAGAATTGAAAAAAAAGTTTATTACCAATAAAGGTGACACAAAAAGCTCATCATTGGTTTTGAAATACCTTAAATTAAAAATCCTCACTTGATAACCACACATGAGTATCGTAACAATACCCATGTCCCTAACCGAAATAAATGATTGAGTTGATACACACATGAGGATTGTAATACCCATGTCCCTAGCCGAAATAAATGATTGAGTTGATACACACATGAGGATTGTAATACCCATGTCCCAAGCCGAAATAAATGATTGAGTTGATACACACATGAGGATTGTAATACCCATGTCCCTAGCCGAAATGAATGATTGAGTTGATACACACATGAGGATTGTAACACCCATGTCCCTAACCGAAATAAATGATTGAGTTGATACACACATGAGGATTGTAATACCCATGTCCCAAGCCGAAATGAATGATTGAGTTGATACACACATGGGGATTGTAATACCCATGTCCCTAACCGAAATAAATGATTGAGTTGATACACACATGAGGATTGTAATACCCATGTCCCTAGCCGAAATAAATGATTGAGTAGATACACACATGAGGATTGTAATACCCATGTCCCTAGCCGAAATGAGTGATTGAGTTGATACACACATGAGGATTGTAATACCCATGTCCCAAGCCGAAATAAATGATTGAGTTGATACACACATGAGGATTGTAATACCCATGTCCCTAGCCGAAATAAATGATTGAGTTGATACACACATGAGGATTGTAATACCCATGTCCCTAGCCGAAATAAATGATTGAGTTGATACACACATGAGGATTGTAATACCCATGTCCCAAGCCGAAATGAATGATTGAGTTGATACACACATGAGGATTGTAATACCCATGTCCCTAACCGAAATAAATGATTGAGTTGATACACACATGAGGATTGTAATACCCATGTCCCTAGCCGAAATGAATGATTGAGTTGATACACACATGAGGATTGTAATACCCATGTCCCTAGCCGAAATAAATGATTGAGTTGATACACACATGAGGATTGTAATACCCATGTCCCAAGCCGAAATGAATGATTGAGTTGATACACACATGAGGATTGTAATACCCATGTCCCTAACCGAAATAAATGATTGAGTTGATACACACATGAGGATTGTAATACCCATGTCCCTAGCCGAAATAATTGATTGAGTTGATATACACATGAGGATTGTAATACCCATGTCCCAAGCCGAAATAAATGATTGAGTTGATACACACATGAGGATTGTAATACCCATGTCCCTAGCCAAAATAATTGATTGAGTTGATACACACATGAGGATTGTAATACCCATGTCCCTAGCCGAAATAAATGATTGAGTTGATACACATATGAGGATTGTAATACCCATGTCCCTAGCCGAAATAAATGATTGAGTTGATACACACATGAGGATTTCAATACCCATGTCCCTAGCCGAAATAAATGATTGAGTTGATACACACATGAGGATTGTAATACCCATGTCCCAAGCCGAAATAAATGATTGAGTTGATACACACATGAGGATTGTAATACCCATGTCCCTAGCCGAAATGAATGATTGAGTTGATACACACATGAGGATTGTAATACCCATGTCCCTAGCCGAAATAAATGATTGAGTTGATACACACATGAGGATTGTAATACCCATGTCCCAAGCCGAAATGAATGATTGAGTTGATACACACATGAGGATTGTAATACCCATGTCCCTAACCGAAATAAATGATTGAGTTGATACACACATGAGGATTGTAATACCCATGTCCCTAGCCGAAATAAATGATTGAGTTGATACACACATGAGGATTGTAATACCCATGTCCCTAGCCGAAATGAGTGATTGAGTTGATACACACATGAGGATTGTAATACCCATGTCCCAAGCCGAAATAAATGATTGAGTTGAAACACACATGAGGATTGTAATACCCATGTCCCAAGCCGAAATAAATGATTGAGTTGATACACACATGAGGATTGTAATACCCATGTCCCTAGCCGAAATAAATGATTGAGTTGATACACACATGAGGATTGTAATACCCATGTCCCTAGCCGAAATAAATGATTGAGTTGATACACACATGAGGATTGTAATACCCATGTCCCAAGCCGAAATGAATGATTGAGTTGATACACACATGAGGATTGTAATACCCATGTCCCTAGCCAAAATAAATGATTGAGTTGATACACACATGAGGATTGTAATACCCATGTCCCTAGCCGAAATATATGATTGAGTTGATACACACATGAGGATTTCAATACCCATGTCCCTAGCCGAAATAAATGATTGAGTTGATACACACATGAGGATTGTAATACCCATGTCCCAAGCCGAAATAAATGATTGAGTTGATACACACATGAGGATTATAATACCCATGTCCCTAGCCGAAATAAATGATTGAGTTGATACACACATGAGGATTGTAATACCCATGTCCCTAGCCGAAATAAATGATTGAGTTGATGCACACATGAGGATTGTAATACCCATGTCCCAAGCCGAAATAAATGATTGAGTTGATACACACATGAGGATTGTAATACCCATGTCCCAAGCCGAAATAAATGATTGAGTTGATACACACATGAGGATTGTAATACCCATGTCCCAAGCCGAAATGAATGATTGAGTCGATACACACATGAGGATTGTAATACCCATGTCCCAAGCCGAAATAAATGATTGAGTTGATACACACATGAGGATTGTAATACCCATGTCCCTAGCCGAAATAAATGATTGAGTTGATACACACATGAGGATTGTAATACCCATGTCCCAAGCCGAAATAAATGATTGAGTTGATACACACATGAGGATTGTAATACCCATGTCCCAAGCCGAAATAAATGATTGAGTTGATATACACATGAGGATTGTGATACCCATGTCCCAAGCCGAAATAAATGATTGAGTTGATACACACATGAGGATTGTAATACCCATGTCCCAAGCCGAAATAAATGATTGAGTTGATACACACATGAGGATTGTAATACCCATGTCCCAAGCCGAAATAAATGATTGAGTTGATACACACATGAGGATTGTAATACCCATGTCCCAAGCCGAAATAAATGATTGAGTTGATACACACATGAGGATTGTAATACCCATGTCCCTAGCCGAAATAAATGATTGAGTTGATACACACATGAGGATTGTAATACCCATGTCCCAAGCCGAAATAAATGATTGAGTTGATACACACATGAGGATTGTAATACCCATGTCCCAAGCCGAAATAAATGATTGAGTTGATACACACATGAGGATTGTAATACCCATGTCCCACGCCGAAACAAATGATTGAGTTGATACACACATGAGGATTGTAATACCCATGTCCCTAGCCGAAATAAATGATTGAGTTGATACACACATGAGGATTGTGATACCCATGTCCCTAGCCGAAATAAATGATTGAGTTGATACACACATGAGGATTGTAATACCCATGTCCCAAGCCGAAATAAATGATTGAGTTGATACACACATGAGGATTGTAATACCCATGTCCCAAGCCGAAATCAATGATTGAGTTGATACACACATGAGTATTATAATACCCATGTCCCTAGCCGATTTAAATGACTGAGTTGATACACACATGAGGATTGTAATACCCATGTCCCAAGCCGAAATAAATGATTGAGTTGATACACACATGAGGATTGTAATACCCATGTCCCAAGCCGAAATAAATGATTGAGTTGATACACACATGAGGATTGTAATACCCATGTCCCTAGCCGATTTAAATGACTGAGTTGATACACACATGAGGATTGTAATACCCATGTCCCTAGCCGAAATAAATGATTGAGTTGATACACTACTGTAGGATTGTAATACCCATGTCCCAAACCGAAATAAATGATTGAGTTGATACACACATGAGGATTGTAATACCCATGTCCCAAGCCGAAATAAATGATTGAGTTGATACACACATGAGGATTGTAATACCCATGTCCCAAGCCGAAATAAATGACTGAGTTGATACACACATGATGATTGTAATACCCATGTCAAAAGCCGAAATAAATGATTGAGTTGATACACACATGAGGATTGTAATACCCATGTCCCTAGCCGAAATAAATGATTGAGTTGATACACACATGAGGATTGTAATACCCATGTCCCTAGCCGAAATAAATGATTGAGTTGATACACACATGAGGATTGTAATACCCATGTCCCTAGCCGAAATAAATGATTGAGTTGATACACACATGAGGATTGTAATACCCATGTCCCAAGCCGAAATAAATGATTGAGTTGATACACACATGAGGATTGTAATACCCATGGCCCTAGCCGAAATAAATGATTGAGTTGATACACACATGAGTATTGTAATATCCATGTCCCTAGCCGAAATAAATGATTGAGTTGATACACACATGAGGATTGTAATACCCATGTCCCAAGCCGAAATAAATGATTGAGTTGATACACACATGAGGATTGTAATACCCATGTCCCTAGCCGAAATAAATGATTGAGTTGATACACACATGAGGATTGTAATACCCATGTCCCAAGCCGAAATGAATGATTGAGTTGATACACACATGAGGATTGTAATACCCATGTCCCTAACCGAAATAAATGATTGAGTTGATACACACATGAGGATTGTAATACCCATGTCCCTAGCCGAAATAAATGATTGAGTTGATACACACATGAGGATTGTAATACCCATGTCCCTAGCCGAAATGAGTGATTGAGTTGATACACACATGAGGATTGTAATACCCATGTCCCAAGCCGAAATAAATGATTGAGTTGAAACACACATGAGGATTGTAATACCCATGTCCCAAGCCGAAATAAATGATTGAGTTGATACACACATGAGGATTGTAATACCCATGTCCCTAGCCGAAATAAATGATTGAGTTGATACACACATGAGGATTGTAATACCCATGTCCCTAGCCGAAATAAATGATTGAGTTGATACACACATGAGGATTGTAATACCCATGTCCCAAGCCGAAATGAATGATTGAGTTGATACACACATGAGGATTGTAATACCCATGTCCCTAGCCAAAATAAATGATTGAGTTGATACACACATGAGGATTGTAATACCCATGTCCCTAGCCGAAATATATGATTGAGTTGATACACACATGAGGATTTCAATACCCATGTCCCTAGCCGAAATAAATGATTGAGTTGATACACACATGAGGATTGTAATACCCATGTCCCAAGCCGAAATAAATGATTGAGTTGATACACACATGAGGATTATAATACCCATGTCCCTAGCCGAAATAAATGATTGAGTTGATACACACATGAGGATTGTAATACCCATGTCCCTAGCCGAAATAAATGATTGAGTTGATGCACACATGAGGATTGTAATACCCATGTCCCAAGCCGAAATAAATGATTGAGTTGATACACACATGAGGATTGTAATACCCATGTCCCAAGCCGAAATAAATGATTGAGTTGATACACACATGAGGATTGTAATACCCATGTCCCAAGCCGAAATGAATGATTGAGTCGATACACACATGAGGATTGTAATACCCATGTCCCAAGCCGAAATAAATGATTGAGTTGATACACACATGAGGATTGTAATACCCATGTCCCTAGCCGAAATAAATGATTGAGTTGATACACACATGAGGATTGTAATACCCATGTCCCAAGCCGAAATAAATGATTGAGTTGATACACACATGAGGATTGTAATACCCATGTCCCAAGCCGAAATAAATGATTGAGTTGATATACACATGAGGATTGTGATACCCATGTCCCAAGCCGAAATAAATGATTGAGTTGATACACACATGAGGATTGTAATACCCATGTCCCAAGCCGAAATAAATGATTGAGTTGATACACACATGAGGATTGTAATACCCATGTCCCAAGCCGAAATAAATGATTGAGTTGATACACACATGAGGATTGTAATACCCATGTCCCAAGCCGAAATAAATGATTGAGTTGATACACACATGAGGATTGTAATACCCATGTCCCTAGCCGAAATAAATGATTGAGTTGATACACACATGAGGATTGTAATACCCATGTCCCAAGCCGAAATAAATGATTGAGTTGATACACACATGAGGATTGTAATACCCATGTCCCAAGCCGAAATAAATGATTGAGTTGATACACACATGAGGATTGTAATACCCATGTCCCACGCCGAAACAAATGATTGAGTTGATACACACATGAGGATTGTAATACCCATGTCCCTAGCCGAAATAAATGATTGAGTTGATACACACATGAGGATTGTGATACCCATGTCCCTAGCCGAAATAAATGATTGAGTTGATACACACATGAGGATTGTAATACCCATGTCCCAAGCCGAAATAAATGATTGAGTTGATACACACATGAGGATTGTAATACCCATGTCCCAAGCCGAAATCAATGATTGAGTTGATACACACATGAGTATTATAATACCCATGTCCCTAGCCGATTTAAATGACTGAGTTGATACACACATGAGGATTGTAATACCCATGTCCCAAGCCGAAATAAATGATTGAGTTGATACACACATGAGGATTGTAATACCCATGTCCCAAGCCGAAATAAATGATTGAGTTGATACACACATGAGGATTGTAATACCCATGTCCCTAGCCGATTTAAATGACTGAGTTGATACACACATGAGGATTGTAATACCCATGTCCCTAGCCGAAATAAATGATTGAGTTGATACACTACTGTAGGATTGTAATACCCATGTCCCAAACCGAAATAAATGATTGAGTTGATACACACATGAGGATTGTAATACCCATGTCCCAAGCCGAAATAAATGATTGAGTTGATACACACATGAGGATTGTAATACCCATGTCCCAAGCCGAAATAAATGACTGAGTTGATACACACATGATGATTGTAATACCCATGTCAAAAGCCGAAATAAATGATTGAGTTGATACACACATGAGGATTGTAATACCCATGTCCCTAGCCGAAATAAATGATTGAGTTGATACACACATGAGGATTGTAATACCCATGTCCCTAGCCGAAATAAATGATTGAGTTGATACACACATGAGGATTGTAATACCCATGTCCCTAGCCGAAATAAATGATTGAGTTGATACACACATGAGGATTGTAATACCCATGTCCCAAGCCGAAATAAATGATTGAGTTGATACACACATGAGGATTGTAATACCCATGGCCCTAGCCGAAATAAATGATTGAGTTGATACACACATGAGTATTGTAATATCCATGTCCCTAGCCGAAATAAATGATTGAGTTGATACACACATGAGGATTGTAATACCCATGTCCCAAGCCGAAATAAATGATTGAGTTGATACACACATGAGGATTGTAATACCCATGTCCCTAGCCGAAATAAATGATTGAGTTGATACACACATGAGGATTGTAATATCCATGTCCCTAGCCGAAATAAATGATTGAGTTGATACACACATGAGGATTGTAATACCCATGTCCCGAGCCGAAATAAATGATTGAGTTGATACACGCATGAGGATTGTAATACCCATGTCCCAAGCCGAAATAAATGATTGAGTTGATACACACATGAGGGTTATAATACCCATGTCCCTAGCCGAAATAAATGATTGAGTTGATACACACATGAGGATTGTAATACCCATGTCCCTAGCCGAAATAAATGATTGAGTTGATACACACATGAGGATTGTAATACCCATGTCCCTAGCCGAAATAAATGATTGAGTTGATACACACATGAGGATTGTAATACCCATGTCCCTAGCCGAAATAAATGATTGAGTTGATACACACATGAGGATTGTAATACCCATGTCCCTAGCCGAAATAAATGATTGAGTTGATACACACATGAGGATTGTGATACCCATGTCCCTAGCCGAAATAAATGATTGAGTTGATACACACATGAGGATTGTAATACCCATGTCCCTAGCCGAAATAAATGATTGAGTTGATACACACATGAGGATTGTAATACCCATGTCCCAAGCCGAAATCAATGATTGAGTTGATACACACATGAGTATTATAATACCCATGTCCCTAGCCGATTTAAATGACTGAGTTGATACACACATGAGGATTGTAATACCCATGTCCCAAGCCGAAATAAATGATTGAGTTGATACACACATGAGGATTGTAATACCCATGTCCCAAGCCGAAATAAATGATTGAGTTGATACACACATGAGGATTGTAATACCCATGTCCCTAGCCGATTTAAATGACTGAGTTGATACACACATGAGGATTGTAATACCCATGTCCCTAGCCGAAATAAATGATTGAGTTGATACACTACTGTAGGATTGTAATACCCATGTCCCAAGCCGAAATAAATGATTGAGTTGATACACACATGAGGATTGTAATACCCATGTCCCAAGCCGAAATAAATGATTGAGTTGATACACACATGAGGATTGTAATACCCATGTCCCAAGCCGAAATAAATGACTGAGTTGATACACACATGATGATTGTAATACCCATGTCCCAAGCCGAAATAAATGATTGAGTTGATACACACATGAGGATTGTAATACCCATGTCCCTAGCCGAAATAAATGATTGAGTTGATACACACATGAGGATTGTAATACCCATGTCCCTAGCCGAAATAAATGATTGAGTTGATACACACATGAGGATTGTAATACCCATGTCCCTAGCCGAAATAAATGATTGAGTTGATACACACATGAGGATTGTAATACCCATGTCCCAAGCCGAAATAAATGATTGAGTTGATACACACATGAGGATTGTAATACCCATGTCCCTAGCCGAAATAAATGATTGAGTTGATACACACATGAGTATTGTAATATCCATGTCCCTAGCCGAAATAAATGATTGAGTTGATACACACATGAGGATTGTAATACCCATGTCCCAAGCCGAAATAAATGATTGAGTTGATACACACATGAGGATTGTAATACCCATGTCCCTAGCCGAAATAAATGATTGAGTTGATACACACATGAGGATTGTAATATCCATGTCCCTAGCCGAAATAAATGATTGAGTTGATACACACATGAGGATTGTAATACCCATGTCCCAAGCCGAAATAAATGATTGAGTTGATACACACATGAGGATTGTAATACCCATGTCCCAAGCCGAAATAAATGATTGAGTTGATACACACATGAGGGTTATAATACCCATGTCCCTAGCCGAAATAAATGATTGAGTTGATACACACATGAGGATTGTAATACCCATGTCCCTAGCCGAAATAAATGATTGAGTTGATACACACATGAGGATTGTAATACCCATGTCCCTAGCCGAAATAAATGATTGAGTTGATACACACATGAGGATTGTAATACCCATGTCCCTAGCCGAAATAAATGATTGAGTTGATACACACATGAGGATTGTAATACCCATGTCCCTAGCCGAAATAAATGATTGAGTTGATACACACATGAGGATTGTGATACCCATGTCCCTAGCCGAAATAAATGATTGAGTTGATACACACATGAGGATTGTAATACCCATGTCCCTAGCCGAAATAAATGATTGAGTTGATACACACATGAGGATTGTAATACCCATGTCCCTAGCTGAAATAAATGATTGAGTTGATACACACATGAGGGTTATAATACCCATGTCCCTAGCCGAAATAAATGATTGAGTTGATACACACATGAGGATTGTAATACCCATGTCCCTAGCCGAAATAAATGATTGAGTTGATACACACATGAGGGTTATAATACCCATGTCCCTAGCCGATTTAAATGACTGAGTTGATACACACATGAGTATTGTAATACTCCTGTCCCTAGCCGATTTAAATGACTGAGTTGATACACACATGAGTATTGTAATACTCATGTCACTAGTCGAAACAAATGATCGAGAGCAATGTATTCCTATTGGTGCTTAATCTAGGTTGGATAATATATATAACTACAATTAGAAAAAAGCCATAATTTCAGTGACGATGCACTACTGAAAACATTTTTTTAGTGCACACTTACATTGAAATACGAGCTCAGGGGCTTGCGGTATAAGGAATTATTTTTGAAAGTGAAACTGGTGGATGAAAATAATTCTGCGTCTAAGGCAACGAGGTTGACATTCAGAACTATATTTTAACTCCTACGTATTAACTAGTATGCCAATGAAGGAACTCGGAGAAGATGTATTTTATCACGTCACATATTTATCATATTTTAATGCAAATAATAGTGGCTGGCATTAAAGAGTCTACTTGAGTCACAACATGAAAAGGATTGTTCTACAACCACAACCAACACATGTAACAAATAATTAGAGTAATACGTGAACTTAACCACCTCGGTAGGGTTGTCATTATAAACTTACGAACTAAGAAATGATATGATAAATTGCACCACACAAGGCTAACGAGAACATTTTAGGACGTGAATAAGGAAAGAAAACAATAATGTCCTATAAGGTTAATATATCAGAAAAGTCATATTATTTTTTCAAATTTTTTTACGCAAATGTCTTTAATTGGTAAACATAAATAGATGCCATGAAGGTCTAGTCCAATGCTTGTACAAAGACTGGAGGAAAAAAACATAAAAAAGTATTTGAAGTTGAATTGTGTCTGTCAATTCGTGAAAGACATAAAGATAAAGATATTGAACTTTGTGGGTTGAAAGCACTTATGACAGTTTACACGTACATTGACATATAAGCTTTTGCTTTCCTGACGTCAGGGAATAATATTAGAATTGTTTGTTGCGGAAAGTTTTCAAAAATACACTCGGAGCAAACGTGAAAGAATAAATAAAGGTGAGTTAACTAACTAAAAAAGCATGCTTCAACTCGCACAATAAATTTATTAGCTTTCTCATTTAAATGATTGGCAACAATATGGAGAGAAAATTGAAAAATACGGTATTTATGGGACAAATGCAAGTCGCTTCATTAGAAATTTGGTAGAAAGTGCCGTGTGTAAATGTATGAATGTACGTACATTTATATGTGGATATATATACGCACACATATGTACTTAGATACTAGGATATAAGCATGAATTACAAGTTTTGTTTTTTCTAATTTAAGATTTTAGTGTAAAGGTCATCAATTGATAAGCATGTTATAAAGCATATATGGGTGGTCTCTCAACAAATTTATATTTTTATATAAATGCTTAACAATAATGAAGAGAAATGACATGCTAGGTAACGTTACAAATTGAATTGAAAAAAAAGAGCGGTATTTATTTATAGTTCAAATGCTAATTGCTAGTTCACTACCCATATTTATGCACACACACACATACCTACATACATACACACAACACGCAGACATATACATATACAAACATATGCATGTACGCAAATATTAGCATACAAGCAATCATAATACATACGCTTACAACAAAAATGTTGTATAATCTATTGAAATATAGGATAATGAGCAAAGGAGATACGTAACTACTTTTCCATGTGTTCTGCAGTTTACAATTAACGCAAGATGACGAGTTATTTTGATTTTCAATTCTCTCATTGTGTAAGGATTTTGATACTATGGGGAAGTTTGTTCCACAGTAAGGCGCCTGATATGGACAGAGCCTTCTGCCCAATGTCAGATGAACGATAGTCGACCAAGACATTATTGTTTCTGTTCGACTTTAAGTTGGCGACGGTGGGGGATGGAAACCCACTATCTCAGTATTGCTCTGAGGAAGCTATAAAGGGTCTCGAGATTCCGTATTGGACTTTGAGCATGACGAACCTTTCTTGAATGGGAGTCCAAGCGAGTTTATTAAGGAGAGGAGTTACGTGATCACTTCTTTTGAATTCACCTTTGCATACACCTTAGCTTAGAAGTTCATGCATTTTTGTAACTCTCTTTGAAGGTATTGAGTTAAAACTCTCAAAACTAGGCTGCAATAGTCAATGCGCGATAACATCAAAGATTGACCAGCCAATAATCTAGATTTTCCATCGAGCACACTTTTTATGCGATGAAAAAACATTGCAGTCCTTGTTCTTTTATAAATTTTGGTTTAGTTTATGGAGCGTTACTTTCCAAGAGTTTATGGAGTTTATTCTTCAGTTTATGGAGCGTTACTTTCCTTTCCAAGCGTTTATGGAGCGTTCCAAGATATTACACATTCCATTTATTTTTATTTTACATTTCAAGAACAAAATAGTTATTCTTAACTTTTTGCAGTTTGATGATGATGACGTCAGTGGCCTCGAACGTTGCTTTTTCTAGCTTGTCTCTAATATATATTGGGAATTATAAGAGTCTCATGGCGAATTTTAAATCACAAAGAACTTGATATGCATCGCAAAATTTATATCGTTGCACCTTATGATTTGCAATACTTTATGTGATGTTTCACATGGCATAGCCATACGCTATATCAACATTCAAACAACAGTAACGCTACTTTTGGTTTCCTATGCGTGCGCCATAAAAACACACAACACAGGTCTGTAGGGGCGGCGCAATGGTGCAGGCGTCCGTTCTTTTTAAACCCATGCAGAAGCAGGCGATGCGAGGACTGCAAATTTTCGCACTTTAAAATGCATCTGCTCTCTCTAGGGTAAAGCCCATCCCAGATCGAGCTTCTTCGCTCTGATTATTGAATTGTAGTCTAAATTATTTCTGAATTTTGCTGATTAGACTGTGATTTAAATCGGGGTTTTACTTTTACTTACTCCCTTAACTTCTTAGAAGCTAGAGTACTACATAAATCTCACCACAATCGATTGGGTTTCTTTTTCTACCAAGTGAAAGTACTCCTGTGTCAGTTAGTCCTGAGTCAGTTAACCCTGTTAGTTTTACGAGTGAACCCGCTTCTGAGTTTTCCTCTCCCTCTTGTTCTCTTCTTGACAAAAGCCCCTCGCTTGTAATGCTACGTAATGCTTTACTTGCGGGCTGGCCGTCTCCCTTGTCCCTGTGGAGCCACACATAAACACCTTGTCCCCTGCTTTCCCACCTCATCACCGTCATGCTTACAGAGCTTGTAGTGGCGTGCGCCCGTTTACAGCCGCCACTCCCGCGCATTTACCAGGCCACCTCCTCTGTTTTTTTTTTTTTGCTGCAATTTTCCATTCTTAGCTAAGTTTTTATTTTATCTTATCTTAATATATTAAGTTTGAAACAGGATTCACTCCCTGACGAGCTCAAGACGAGTTGGGGCATTCATAAATAACAATTTGAAGGGACCTTCTCCCATCGTGGCCGCCACCAAGAGATTTTCGCAAGGAAATTTTACTTGCTTTGCGAAAAATTTCAAAATAAAAACGCGACAAAGTCCGTTAACATTGAGAACTATTCAAAAAAGTTCATTATCGTTTTTCTTCCGCTTTTTCTCAGTTTTTAAAAGTCATCATAACTTTCAACGACCTACAATATAAAATTTGGCTACGAACACGGAGATTCAACTGGCGAGCGCATCATTCTGTAATTGAATTCTGAAAAAACCAAGCCAAAAATACAAGAAATTACTATCCGCATTGTGGACCGGAGAGCATCTATAAAGCTCAGCTCTCGTAACTTCTATGCGCTCCCTCTCTGTCACGGATCTGTTTCGAGACGCAATTGGAAGATGCAAGGAATCTCGACCAACATTTGCATCTTGTTTTTCCTAATCTTAATGAGTTAGAAATTGCGTTTTCTTCTAAAGATTATTTGTAGATTTTTACAGATCTTTTGAATAACTTACAGGTTTTCTGATGAAAATTTAACATGTTATTTTCATTATTAGTCGTTGACAATTATTTTCGCCCACGCTCACTCAGAAGAGTTCCACTGTTTCCCTCGGAGAGATGGCAGTTGGAGCAAAAACAACCTAAATAGAGAGCACACGCTTGTCCAGCTTCTCCGGCCTGCATGGCCACAAGCACTATTTCCTTAATTGACTCAGGCACAAGTTTTAAATATCACCCACAAGATGTAAAGTTTAACTAATAATTTCGTCTTACAGTGCTCTGTTGACTACTCACGTTTGTATTTAGAAATGACCTTTACAGAAAATCCCTGGCGAGATCACTTCAGCACGGAAGACTTGACAGCTAACTGTACAATACCGCCCCAAAGCTGAGTGTTCCCTATGATTACTTCGAAGTCTAACTGTGCAACATTCCAACCCCTCTTCGCATATTGCGTTCAGTTGATGAAATTCTCAAATAGGGGAACGCAGAATAAATTGTATTGTATAATCCATTTGTTCAAGAAAAAACAAATAAGAGAACAAGAATGGAGAGAGAAAAAATTGTTGCTCGGATAGATAAACCAACCAATGATATTTTATTAAGCTCAATATCATTGATTTCATTGTAAGTCTACGCTTATCATGTACTTATAATTCGCTTACTCTATTCTTGGCATTTGATAAATACTTGCCTTGCAGTCTCGTACTCTGCAGCCGCTACCCGGCCTACGTAGGAACCTCGATTTCTACACGTCAGGCATTGTGCTTATCGTAATATACACGGTGTTTCAAAAAAATGTATAACTCACTTTCAAATGCTAAAATATTTAAAATAGCAAACCGATTTCAAAATACTTGGTCTCATTTGATACAGAAATTAACTCCCCATCACATCTCTGTATAACTATTCAAAATGAAAAACAATTTTTGCGTTCAAACAAAAAACATTAATAAAGCTGCATTTTTCAGTAAGTTGTTATTGTAATTGAATTTTTTAGGAATAAAAATTCAAATCTGTTGTATATTAAAATATGCGTCGTTATAATGTGGCACTAGTTTTGTGAGTAAGAGCTCCGGAAGCTGTTGTTACGCACTCTTGCCTGACTTCCAGGCACGGCTGATATGAAGAGGAAGTCTGTAACCAACAGATGACAGTACACTGATACGTGCGTACCAGAGTGTTTCCTTACTTCTGCCTTAGGAGTCTAAAGCTACTGAAACGGTAGTTTGCAGCTACAGCTAAATGAACCTCATGTTGTGTTGAAAAGAAACTGCACAACAAAATCTTTTTGAAAAATATCGTCTGATGGTCGCACAGGCCTTAATTAAATCCTCGAGTTTCTCGAATCGTCGTGTAAGCCAAATTTAAAATATTTTCTAGATTTCCTGCAGTACTTTTTCTTCAACTTGTAGCCTTGTTCAAACTGAGCACAGTTCCTCTATTATAGAATTTGCGCTCATTGCGATACATAGTTAGGTTAGTTTGAGATCTGCCTGGAAAAGTTTCTGGAAATAACTGGGACACTTCTTTGTAGCTTCTTGTTTGAATGTAGCTATCCACATAAAATTTTCCTGCTCCTTTTTCTTTTGTTGGTTGCATTTTGGGACTGGATTAATTTTTTAGAAATTGCAGAGCAAATTTCCATGTATTTCAAAAAATAAATGTATTATGTTTACAGTCAACGATATCATAAGAATTAATTTTTTAGTCCAATAAGACCACGTATGTTAAAGTGAGTTCTCTATCGTCAATTTATTAGCACTTAAATGTGAGGTAAACATTTATTGAAACACCCTGTAGAAGATTATTTTACCTCTGCACGAATAGAATGCCATTGAAGCCGTCCGGTGAAGCTAGATACCTCTAAAGCCCCACAAAACGTGTTCCAATACACGAATACGAAGTGTGCTGGTGGTGGCGCCTACTGATTCACGGACAAAAACATTAACAGATGCATGAATCTGTATGACATGCTTGGAAACTTCTATGAAATTTTCTCAGATTTTTAAATTTAGTTTTTCAATCAGTCATTGTCATTTAAGCTGATCATTGTTCGACATGATGATGATTGTCATGATGACTTTTGAATAATAGTATTGCAAAGAATTATTGAAATGATGGTACTGGTGAATGTATTCCTAATTGCGTCGATAAAGGCACGGATAACAGTGCAATGATACTCGTTAAAGTAGTAGAGATGATTGTAATAATAATTCCTCGAATTATATCCTAGATAACCAAGCGGAGACGGTGTTGACAACCACCATGAAACAGTGGCAAATGTTTGCTCTGAAATCTATTACGGTTCATCAAAACTATCACACATTTTCGTAGCATTGAAAGTAATAGGATAGCTTTCATTACAAAAGCACTAGAATATTCTATATAACACTTAGATTAGCAGTTGAAATTCCAACAAAAAACTTGTCAAATTCCGCATTTTAATAGGCAAGGTGCTGCGTTCCAGTTCAGTTATGACTTCATGTTTAGGCTCCAATTTTGTATTATACATTGTTTCAGAGCAAGAGGTGCAAAATTGCACACCAAGTAGAAAATGATTAAATAAACACTTTTTCTTTTACGAAATTTTTCGAGAAAAAAATCGGGTTTTTGAGATATTAGCAGTTTATTGTTTTATAGGATGAGCTTTAATGACACAATTGCTCGCATAATTAATTTTGAATTTACTTTACAAAAATTATTAAAAATGTGTTCCACTTACTTCAATGCACTTTTCAAATCTTAGCCCGAACGACTGCCGGGTAATAGGAAACACGTCTGGCATTTCAGAAATCTCACCAGCAGCCACTGCAATTCTGGCCACTAGATCTTCCTCAGATTCCATAGGTGTAGCATAAACAGGGCTCTTCATGTCACTGAAACTCGTCATTAAATATCTCTAAAACTAAATTTTATCATTGTAAACCCTTATAGAATAGAAGTGTTTACAACGTAAATTTCAAACAAATATTGCGAGTAATTGTGTCATTCAATTTCTTCTTTTAAACAATAAACAGCTAATATTTCAAAACGCAATTCTTTTCGGAAAATTTCAAAGAAGAAAAAGTTTTTGTTTGGTTATTTTCGACTTGGTGTGCAATTTTTTAGTTTTTATTCTGAAACACCCTGTGTATTGATTAATGAAGCTGTTGCTTTTGAAACTATCTTTCCGAAATAAAAGTTCAAGCTATTTTTATTTTTTATCAGTAAATTATTATAGACCCGCGATTTTGAACCGAAGCCTTTCAATTCATATTATTGTTTAACTTTGGAACGCTCTTTCAATAAACTGCGCACTAACGCATTTCACTCCGCCACTCATGCACGCAGAAATATTCAGTTTACAATTCACAGGAACAAATTAATGCTCAGTCTCGACTTCCGGGAGAGTTCCTTTACTAATCAACCCATCGTTTTTTTAATTCAAAGACGGTCGATATTGCACGCGTACTCCAAACTCTTCAATAAGGATAGTTCTGTAGCTGCCCGGTCAGTGTCATAGCGCGGTTAATAAAACCATCGCGTGCAGCATCTCTCCATTACCTCGAGAGACAATGGTGTTTTTTATTGAATGATGCAATTGAGGTGAGCGAGTGCGCAGAACCTGCAGATTTTCAGATCCGCTGGGACGTAACTATAGGAGTTACAAAGCCCTTTGTGCTACACGGAAGGCGTTCATCGTCATGTCGTGATATGACTGAACTTCAAAGAAACGTAGACCAATTTTCAGTACCATGGTGTTCAGTCGTATTCAAAGATTATAGGAGCATTTCTTCAGAAGTCGTTCGAGCCACTTTAAAAAAATTTCAATTTTTCTTCGCGTCGAGCAATGATTCATGTCATAGCTGTCGAAATTTTTCGGAGCTATTTAGTAATGTATTTAAAGCTGAAAACATCATTGAGACTAAATTTAACTCCAGAATTCTCACAGTATGAGATATTTTGTTTTGTTGTATGTTAGGTAGCGTTGTGTTGTTAGAACCTCGTCTTTCTCCCGGTTATTTTATCCTGATGTGGCATCATCAGTTGTTATTTTAGGCCTCTATTTTAGGTCATTGCTGTTCCACCGCTACTGCATCAGCTGTCGTAGCTCTCCCTATTTATCGTGCTCATTTTTGGCTCTTCATGACAAAAATCTTTTTTGGGTCATTTATTATTTCCATGACGTGTTGTATCAATTCATTTTATACCGATTCGTCAATAAGATCTTTCCTAATTCAATAAATCCACAGTTTTCAAATCGCACCAAATGGTTATATCTCTAGGTAATAAAAAATTTTAAGTAAAAATGTTTCATTGCACGATATTCATTAATTAAAAGAACAATCGTTTGACTAAAATTCTCTTAATTTCAATTCAACATAGTACGAGGGGTGCTCCGTTATAAATGTCAATAATATTTTAATACGTGTGTTGGTATTTCTACATCGAGTTCAAATCCACGCAGAATGATGGTCGACCGTTTACTAGTAAGTGCTACAATATTAATGAAGGCATCCTTTGATAAAATTAGACAAATAATGGCACGCAATCACTGAACAAAATGACATGAGCAAACTTACTCAATTTTTAAATAAGGTCCAGCGATGACGTTGAATATTACAGGGTCCAGATTTTCCATTTTGTTTATAAATTGACAGTAGCTGAAGTTTTCACAGGTACACAGATGCTTCATCTATAGCTGGAGAATTATAAGCTCAGGATGCTAACTGGATCCAAAAGGCGCCTTGTAAATTACTACCGTCTCTTGAATTAAGCAGAGACATCCTGCTGACGCAATTTCGTCTTAAAATGAATATCTATCACCTTTACTAAGCCTTTACAAAAATGCTCTTGAGGGGAGATATCGTTAATGACAGAGCATTGCTGCAAAACGGAAGGATCCTATTCATTTCGTTATTCCGGTCAATCTGCACCATGATTTTATTGCATCCATATCCATAAGTGTATTTATTGAAACATCATCGTCGTCTCGATTCCTATTTAGACATCATTTTGTCTTACTAATAGCTTTCAACATGGATTTGTATCGTTTACCTTGACGGAACGTAGTCTTTCTTGCCTTAGAATTCTTAGTCTTCTGAAAGAGCCCAAGCAAGAGCGACTTTTATGATAGTTGGGTGAACTTGCCTCCACATTGGTCCAGTGTCTTTACTCCATTAACGTGAGTTTACAGTGCAGGAACAATGTGCTGTTTGCCGACATTCCTTTCCTCGTTCAGTCACGCTTTCCTTGAGTTGCTTTTTTCGTGGATTTGCTACTCATACTCGTACGCTGGACACACTTGACATGCTGGACGGGGCAGTGTAACGTGGCATTGCATGTCAACTGTGGTGCTAGTGGGAGGAGAAATTTTATTTTATTCAATCTGATATTGCTTGAAATGGGTAAAATAATTATGTGTATGAACAAAAACAGAATGAAAATCAATTGCTGTGATTTTCGATTCTTGTATCCAAATAAAGTACCGGAAGAGTGTGTGTAAATATTACATATGGGTTTCAAATAGATACACTGTATTCTTCCAAAAAGTATCTTATAAAAACCTTAATTTATGCTTTCATTGAAAGGTAATTTATTATTAGTGTTTTTTGTTCTAGTTGTAGCTCTGCATTTGTAGTCGCACAGAGCAGATTTCGAAGCTTGTCCCTAAAACCAATGCGTCTGCAAAAGTCCAATAATTTACTCCTGCAGTAGAAAACCCCATTAAAAATAATGCAGTGCCAGATAATGTGACGAGGTGTGTTTGCCTCTTGTTAACTTGCATTAACAAGGGACTCTCGGATGGAGGGGAGACACAACTCCCACAAAAATATAAATGATATTGCAATCTGTACGCGTGCAAACTCAACGCTGAACTAAAATTAAAGATGACTCTATCTGGATCGACAATGATTCTGCAAATTAAAGATGACTCTATCTGGATCGACAGGCTGTCGATCCAGATAGAGTCATCTTTAATTTTAGTTCAGTTCTCTGTCATTTCTGAACCTATTGAAAGATTCTCACATAAAATTGAAAAAAATTAACAATTTTTTGCGGCTGCTCAGAAATAAAAAGCTCATAGCTGATGATCTTTATAAAAAACTTTACATTTCTGCATCAGGACCAGGAATTCTTTAAGGACCCCCTAAAATTCATAGAGCAAGTTTTTTGATTAATTTTTCATTCCGTCCAATATTTGCAGCTTATAATACTGCTAGTTATTAACTGGCAAAGTTCCTTGTACCAATTTTATCACCTTTTACTGTAAATGATTACTCAGTAGATAATTCGGTAATTCTGAAGGAGATGACAGTTCTCGATTTTGTATATTTCGATGCCTTAGCATAGTTAATTAGATCGAAATAAACAAGTTTTCTTCTATGCACTTTTTGTCTCAAATGAGTATTTTATTAGTTATAGCGGTAAATTACTTACCGCAACTCCAGTCTTTGAAGCGGAAAGAAATTCTTTGATCGAGTTGTATGGCAATACTGCAATGGCGTCTCGCTTCGAGCGCTCTGTCTTGAAAGACGAAACCAAACCTACCGCTATACCTCGTTAAATACTCATTTGCCGAAAAAAGTGTATAGAATAAAAGTTGTTTATTTCGATGTTATTACCATGTTTCAAGCAACAAAAATTCGAAAATCGATGAGTAGCTGTTTATTCGAGCGCATTCGTCATCAATGACGAAACTAAACTTACCGCTATAAATCGTAAAATACTCATTTGAGACGAAAAAAGAATAGAAGAAAACTTGTTTATTTTGATTCAATTAATTAGGTTCAGGCACCAAAAAGTGGAAAATCGACAACTGTCCTCTCCTTCACATTTACCGATAATTCTTATACTTTTATAAATACTGCTTAAATTATTCACAGATGCTGAAAAATACCACATGGCTTCTTTTGGAGGGCAAATATGCAGAGTGGCCTAACCCACGAAACAAAGAATTTTAGGGCACTCAAGTTAGAGGCGTGGTGTTCATCGCAGGGTTGCCAAACAGGCTTTTCCTAGCCAAGTTACTAACTAGGAACTGAACTAGGAACTAGGCCACTCTGCCTGAAAGACATCTACGTCGCTATGAGGGGAAATTATCACTTAATCCATTTTCCAGTTTTGACCTCTAGTTTGTGGGTTAGGACACTCTGCATATTTGCCCTCCTTTTGATGTTGAGAATCTTTTCACTAGTTCCTATTATTGAAACCATAGATATATGTTTGAACCTTTTATTTACCAGCCCGTCGTCCACTGTAATCGGCCTAGCACGTTCCCTTTTTAAAACCTTGTTGCAGCATTATGTTTTAAATTCGTTCTTTTGTTTCAATGGAAAATTTTACAAACAGGTTGATGGACTGGGTATGGGCTTGCAACTCGGTCCTACCTTTCCAAATATTTCTATGTGCCACCATGAGACCAAATGGCTGGCTGAGTGCCCTCCTCTATTTCGTCCTATATTTTATCAGAGATATATCGATGATACTTTTATGCTCTTCCACAACTCGTCCCATTCTTCCCAATTTCTTGATTATTTGAATTCAAAACATACCAATATCAGGTTCACAGTTGAACCAGAGGTCGGTAATAAGATTTCATTTCTAGATGTCTTAGTTTCTAAACCCGACGGAATTTTCTAAACTTCTGTTTACCAAAAACCTCCTTTTACGGGACTCTGTACTAGTTTTTTTAGTTTCACACCTAATCTCTTTAAAATTAATGGCATAAAAACCCTGTTACATAGAGCCTTTAATATATGTTCAAATTACCATTTACTTCACAATGAATTCTCTTTTTTGCGTAATTTTTTCAAGAATAATGGTTTTCCAGTAGGCTTAGTTCAATCTTTGTTAAAACGTCTTTTAAATTCCAAATATAGCTCACCCGCCAATCTTGTCGATAGTACAAGAAAGAGATTATACTTACCTTTTTTATACTTTGGGTCTAAATCTGAACAAATGAGAACAGAGCTTGTCAAAATTCTTTACTCATATTTACCTAATGTTGATTTCAAAATAATTTTCACAAACAAATTTACTATAGGTTCGTTTTTTAACTACAAAGATAAATTACCTTCCAGCATACGCCGCTCTCTTGTATATGAATTTCGTTGTGCACAATGTGCATCTAGTTATGTAGGCTCGACCTGCAGAACTTTGGGTGTTAGAGTAGCGGAGCTTGCTGTACGTAGTATCCAAAATGGAGGGATTCTTGCCCATCCTCCCCACTCTTCGGTGCGCCTCCATAGCGAACAGTGTGGCTCCAGGGTGCAGAGCAGTAATTTTAGCATTTTAGCTTCAGCCAGCCATCAGAATGATTTAAGAATTTTAGAGCCCTTGTACATTTTTAAACTTAAGCCGCCTCTTAATGGAACTAATAGTGCCTACCCTTTGTACCTAGTTTCCTCTTGATTTTGGCGGTATTTTTATTTTTTAATTCTGTGTTTAATTCTCGTATATTTTTATCTATTCATCTCGGTCTTGTTCTTTTCAGACCTCTGGTTCTGATGATGAGCCTGGTGCTCGAAACGTTTACCTTTTAAAGCAATAAATAATTCTAACAATGTTGACTTTGAGAGTAGCAACCTTGAAGTTTTTATTTAAAATGAATTTCTTCTTGATCGCTTTGAAACTGCGAAAAATCGTTTATGGAAAAAAGTTCCGTTTATAGAACTTTTCATGGAAAAAAGGTAGAATGTACCGAATACAGATTTCATTTCACTTCCAGCGTCAATTATTAAGGCCAGCAAAAATGCTAAGGCCTTCCGCGTGAACCAGACCGAAGAAGGAGTTAGCTTAGAATTTGGAGGATCACGACAAGACTTTTGAACGCTGCTAATAAAATGAAGCTAATGAAGAACGAATGTATTTTCCATGGTAAATAAAAATAAACATAAGATTTTCAAAGACGTGAGTACTGTAGCGATATTTTATTTTTACAAAACGTAAACTGGAAATTTCTAGCAGCAGCGTTTTGAAATTTGACTGTAAAACACTCACTCAAGTCACAAGACTGAGAAGTTTCAAGAATGTTGTAGTAATAAACATATCCTCGAACGAGTCGATAGGCATCGCAGCGAAGCGAGCTGAGATAGCCTACACAGCTGCTCCACTAGCCTAGTTCAAGTTTAATGCACAGTTCAGGGGCGTAATCTTTAGACGGTTTGAGATTGGGGAGAGCAAACTAGTGATAAATTCAGCGTGCCGCTCGGCATTGTGCTTTCGAGGTTGCAGAAATCGTTGGACATTTATTTACTGTCGCACAAGCCTCTTCTATGCGACCCTTGAGGAGTGCGCGCTCTGTAAATTTAGCTGCTAGAGACAACAGCTCTCGCTAAATTACCCCTGTAGCATCAAAGTGGCTGGCATCACAAGGAGTTCCATTAGAGTTACGTCAAAAATTAATTGGCTTGTCTTGGTACTGCCGTCTTCACGATCTCCAGTGTTCATTACATGACCATCTCCGCCGACACAGCTTACATCCGTATCTCTAACTGCCCATGTCTCGCCCTTTTCTGCTCGTCTTTTACGACCTTAGCATTCGACAATTTTTGAGTGCATGACTACTTTCCGTGATCTTCTGATGATATTTGACTCACCAGTAAGAAATGAACCAGCATATCTCCATTGAATGGTATTTCTCCCCTGATACTCTTTTCATCGATCAAATAAGGGGACACTGAGCTACCTGCACAAACATTCATCTCAAGCGTTCTTATTTTTTTAGCGTTTTTTCTTCTTTCACCTCAGTCGTATTTTCTTTGTCGGTACGTATGTATGACTGATAATTTTAAAGAACATGTCATCATTAACATCGTGTTGCCATAATTATTACCTTATTCATTATTATTTTCATTATTCGTATAATAAATGTACACCCAGACTATGGTAATTACCCGGGCTTCCGATACCAGCTAGCGGATTTCCTACCTTCCATCAGAGCAGTGGTCAGCAAAAGATCCTTGAGTTGCGCAACATCTTATGCCAACCTCAGCTTCAAATTATAAGAATTGTGGAGTCAACAATGGTGCGATGTTTGATTGAAGTTAGGAACAACTTGAAAAGTTAGGACTAATTTTTGACAGTGTAGGTTGAATGTCACATTTGGTGTCGCATAACTCAATCTATGATCGTCAGTACTTCCATCCTTTCGTCAAAGAACGCGTTCATTGTAGGTAAATGCGATGCAATAATCATAGAAGTTTGATAGGCTGTAAATTTTTCACGAAACGTAGTTCCTCGGTCACAGACTCCTGTGTGGCTAATATACGCTGATGAGGTTAAAGAAATTATCACCCTGGTGAATTAACTTCTGAATTTTTGCTCCTTACACACAACCTGAAGAAAAAAAAGAGTCATTAGTCTATAATTCACATTATTAATTATGTCAACAGTGAAACTTTTAGCCTTGGTTACTACCATTATAACGGCAGAAATTCATTAAAAATGGTGGCGTCGCTTAAAAAATGGAGTGGAGTGTTTCTTGGCTGCTGTTTAGGTATACCGGTAAAATGAACGTCCAGTTCTCGAGGAGCTGTCCATGCAGATAATAAGGTACGTATTTTTTGCCTTTTAATAATGCCCACATTCTCTCTTGCAATTTGCGTTCTTTCTAAAGCAGGTTTTGCTGTATAAATACGGTCAGGTCTAACATTTGTTTCTCTTTTATACGACGCTATTATGAAAGTTTTTTTTCGGTAGCATATTGTGCAGTGCAAATAAAATTTAGCAAAACCTGGGTATTACCTCGTACTTGAGTATTTACGGTATTTTCTAGCTTATGGGTCGCATTCCCGACGAAACAGTTGGCTGTGTTTTCCTTTCAGATGTTTATGAAAATACTGACAATGTTTATGGGCAAAGCAACAATTCTGTGTGAGCAAGTAACGCTTCATACAACCAACGTGCACTGTGCTCATATATAACCAGTTTTTTGCCAAACAAACATTTTATCACACGTGATGGATAGCTTCAACTAAGTCAGACTTGTAGACTGAGACATAATCTACGGCTTATACACAATTTCAGCGGTGACTATACCCATAACGTCGACGTTAAATGAACGACCAAAAGCTGTAACTGTATGATGTTTAAATCCGCTTTAGGGCTTTTGAGTTACCTCCTAAAAGTTCTAATCTCGCAGCCATGGTCTAGTTAATATTACAGAGGGATTAAGGCAACTGAAACCCCTATGAATTATATTAATATTCGCCGGCGTTAAACCTCCGCTAACCACAGTAAATAGCAGTAAATCAAGATTTAGAGCTTCGGTTGGGCCAGTAAATGAGGCTCGGTGCTACAAGTCTGTGCTTGTATCAAAGTTAAAACTGATTTATGTTCGTCTGATATTCTGGGCGCCACCAAGCTCGATGAGGAATAGCTTAAGAAAAACATAAGATTATGATTGTGCTTCTCTATACTTTTAGCTTTGTTTTTTCCTCTCAGAAGACCAATATCGGAGAAGATCAGTCATAAGTTCAAAGGAAATTTACCTAAAATCAAAGCTCCAAGTACAGTGAACGTTCAGAAGCACAGAAGTGTACGAGTAAATCATCCGTTTTTTTTAAATTGTTGCATGCGAACATATAAACCATTTTTTTGTGCTGCATTTGCTATTTGAATTTAAAAATGCTCATTTTCCTCAAACATGAGCTCTAAAGGCGTATTCCTACTATAATGGTATGCATGTATTCATCGAATCTTTTGTTTATAGCAGCTGGTGCCTGCAAAAGGTTGAATCAACGTGCGAGGCCTTTCATTCCCATAACAGTGTGTTTTATTTGAAAATTTCTGCACTATTTGTTCACACGCAGGCGAGATTACTCTCACTACTTGTACGCCGAGCGTAACATGCATCAGTGTGTACATCGTGCCTGTCTAAATAGCATTCGTGTACATGCATGTGTTCATCGTGTGTAAATGCGCCGCACTCACACATAGATTTGCAGGGTGGGGAACACTTCCCCGGACTCTTTTTCATTTTGGAATAAAAGCTACTGATATTTGTCTTAACCAAAAAAATACAATAAATTAATTATTCCAAGCGTTTTGCTCGCGCGTTTCAGACAGAATTCGGAGTTAAAACTTTGTGCACATTATCCTGAAATGAGCAAAAGCCACTGCTGCCTCCATCTTCGCCTGATTTGAACCCCCTGAACTTCAATGCTTGGTCAATGTTGGAGACTGAAGTCTGTGCATCATCCCACGCCACTGTCGACGATCGGACCGGTTTGATGTAGTCCCTAAAGAAGGCAAAATACCTCAATAAAAACTGCGTTTTTCCGTTGAAAGTTTCAGAGGAAGACTTCAAAGAGTAATTATAGTAAAAAGAGGGCAAATATATAAATATATAGACATGCGTGTGAGGCCCGTGCGTTTGTTACTCATGCGTTGCTTTGCTGATGATAGAAATTATTAAATCCTGCGAGACAGACTGCTTCTGACCCCAGCTACGTGGTATTACACAGAGAAGAACAGAATGATGGTTAAGTGTTCATTATCATCAGTGAAGGATGATGGTTAGGTGCCCTTCATCATCAGCGAAGAATGAGGATTGGCTGCCCAACATCATCAGTTAGAATGATGACATTCTACCCATCATCACCGGTGGATGAAGATGAGGTTGCCCATCATCATCAGTGAAGGGTGACGACTGGGAGCCCATCACCACAGAAGGAAGACGGGTTGCCCATCATGCTACGTGCCTCAGCTGTCCCAGAAGCGGACGCGCGCTCCAATTGTCGTCAGCGAGTGGAGGGCAGCCGTTAGCACAGCTCCGGAGAACCAATCAGCGAGCTGTCTGCCCTCAATGCAGGCAGGTCAGTTCGAGCGTTCAATGTATTCCCGGGACGAGCGCTCCGCGGCCTGTAGTTTTGCAGCGTGCGAGGGGCGTTAAAATGGACCTGGGTTGTGTTTACTGCGAGCCTTACGGAAATACGAACGCTGTTAGGGAAAGACAATAACAATTATGAATTGAAGTACTTTCGTGCAGCTTTTATTAATTTAAGGTGATGATTATCGATGCTGTTTTGAATACTGAGGTATTGGAAATAAGGTTTTCATGCCTTACTGTGTGCTGGTGTTCTGTATTCATAACTTCTTCTTTGTGTTTCTTTATCGTTCGATTTAAACTTCGATACAGGTTTTATTCTTAGGCGCCTGGTCCTCGGCTCTCAGTGAATATAAGTTACCAAAAAGTTCGAAATTTTTCGTAAATAATCTAAAGTGGGTTTTAATTGTTATGCATTTTTTGCTTTCTGAATCCTTAATCCGCAAAAACTTACAACCATTTATCGTAGAGGTCTTTATAACTTAGATTAAAGATTTAAATAAGTTTTGATTACGAAAATTTTTCAGCACCTTAAATCCTCGTTTACGAGAAGCTGATTTTCAGAGATGTAACATTCCGAAGTTAGTTCATTTAGTTACTCACGATACATGCGTCATCCCAACATGCCCGGCACAACACTGTTTTTAACGCTAACGTGCCTCGGTCCGTTGTGCCTTGTACTAATGGATTAATAAAACTCCGGTGCGCCCACAAAACGGTCCACAAGCTACACCGAACGGCCTTCATTGAAATGTCATTTGCATTCATGTGCCAGGGCCAACAACAGAAACACAAATGCAAATACAAATGGTGCAAAGCGTAGGAAAATACCATCGACAATCGTCATCACTGATGAAAATTTCGAGGGAACCAGGAGGTAATAGTAAAAGGACACAAGAAAGAACCTAAGGGAACTCTGTGGGGAAATTGAGGGAGCCCTGAGGGGAAAGTAACGAGAAAGCGATAAAGTAAACGTGACGGACCACTTAGAAGAAAATAGAAGAACTACAAGAAAAAAGTAAGGAAATGTTAAAGAAAAAGGGAGGAAACACTTACGGAAAAGTAGGTGAACTTCAAAGAGAAAGTGAGGTAGAAGTATTGTACACTCGTCACCGTAATAATGGTGACATAATAATAAGAACATGATAATTGTATCACATGATAACACCATAATATAAAAATCTTGAGGTGCTTAATTTTTAGAGTTTCATTTCACACTTTCAATCTGCTTCAGTTTCGCAATGAAAGCGTAATCAGTTTTAAAGAAGAGTAATTTACTTTTTATAATTCATCAATATTCAATCAAGAATTACAAAATACTGCGCATCCTGCTGCGGTCACGTTTCCCAGCCCGACCTCAATTAATTCAAATTATATAATCTACTTGCCAGTTTTTCAACCTCGAAAATCGCATCTCGTCAAACAGGCCTGTAGGCCAAGCAAAAGCCTTGCTTAGCTGACGCTGATATTTGTAATGAACAGTTTTAATAAACTGTCTGGGCCAAAGCTCTCATTGTTTGTGAAGTTAGCATAGATTTGTACTTGAAATTAACATGAAATGTTTATTGGGATGAAGATGGACTTATTTTTGAAGTTGATGTAAAATTCCTCTGTGAATGGGCTAAAAAATAAAATTTACATGGAATTCACTACGACAACGAAATTATGCGACGTGAATAGACGTGTCAATTTTTACCGCTCATGTATTTTGTATCAACGTTCTGAAGTCGATCCTAATTTTTTCGAATTCTTTTCTTTTTTCAATGGCGTTTATTTCTTAATATTTCTCTTGGTCTAAAAAAACATTTTTTTGGTTCTAAAACAACTGACCAAGCAATGAACAGGAGATCGCGGTCATACCTGACCTCGCTTACATCATGTCATTTGCCTCTCATGTGAGACAGCGATTGCGCTTTGTCAGTTGTTCTTGAAAAGCAGAAATATACTCTAAAATACTGCATCAGATGTACGAGATGTATTCATTATATGTATATCTTGCTAATTAATAAGTTTCAAGCCTTCTCGGAGGAGGAAAGTCAGGCCATTCATCCACGGACCAGACTACATCTCATAGATAAGCTGTTTTCTTTTGCTGTCGCTCTCAGGTTCAGGAGCTGACGCAGCAAATGGCGAGGGGAGATAAATTATCTTAGAATCCTTCAGTGTAGAAAGACGAATACTCCTTAGAAGATTTCCTGCTGCGGTAGAGGGAGAAAAGAACCAACGTATAGCTGCTATCATAAGGTGCATGATGGCTCCAGCACTGATATAATTTGGGGCTGCGTAGTTTGTTTGAATTATCTTTAATTCAGTTCCTTCATAAGTAAGAATGCTATAATATTAGTGGAATTTGCACACTGTAGAATTATTGAAGCAGTTATCGGCTAGTCCTCCTCATAGAAAGTGTCGACGCTCAATTAAGGGCTAAGACGAGAGATAATGTGCCTTCTAATAGTACGGATTCTTACAGAGTGAGTTTGATTTCGTCTCCCATTTCTCCCAATGTAAATGTTTATGATTATATAATCATCGCATTTTGAATTTTTTCCCCATTTCTTCCACCACTTGGGGTCCTGGTTTTTAGAAAGGATAATTTTGGGTGCGGTTTCTCCTGTTAACATCGACATAACTAAAGCTCATTCATCAATTATTTTATTCAATTAAAGCTGCAGTTCTTTACTTCCATTGCAGTCTGCCGCGTTTGTTGACTGTTTGTTTACCTTTCTTGCGTCTATTTTACGTGCGACTTCATATTTTATTGCGCTGGAAGTCTGAAATAAATCTCCTACTAATTAAGCAACAAGCAGCTCACCTTTGAAGTTCGATAAAGAAATGCTCTGGAAAAAAATGCTTTTGAAAACCAACGGCTTAGATTCAACGTATTTGAAAATTTTGAATTCTCTCACATTTACTTCGACTAATACTTTGCTAAGCTCCGTTCAAAACAACAGGCTTCTTAAATTTTCTCCAACAGAAAAATTAAACAGCAACGCAGAATGAACGTACTTGAGTCGTCGAGCCGCAGAAGGGAGTCTTCAGCGCAGAACAATTAATAATTGTGGCTGGATCTGCGTTAATCATTTTTGTGTGAGTGATCACTTTTTAGTTTTTCTTTTTGTTTCATTTACATTACTGTTGCTTTGTTGCACTCCAGTGTAACAATTAAGACAAGAGACCTAGTATGTCTTCGTGCCCGGTTATGGGTAATTTCTTACACTCATGTTCTGGAGATTATCATTGCCGAACTAGTGGTCTTCAGTACCTTATCAATATTAAATGTAACCTAATAATGAAGATCCTTTTTCATAAAGCATTATCATTTTTGAAACTATAAAGTACTGGGCCTTCACATTCTCTAAATTTCCAAATTTTCTTTTTTAAGGCCTTTATTTGGTGGCTCTTGAAATGTGCCCATAAAATTTTCAAGATGGTACTGATTTAATTCTGACTGACTGATATTTGACATAAACTGATTAAAATAAGTTATGGTAAGTATTTAATTTATTGACGAAATTATTATTGACCATTTTCTTTCAGAATACTTAGAGATTGTACCCGAGACTGCCCAGTTTAGCCCAGCACTATCGCGACCGCCTCTATTGCCATCGGCACCGCTCCAACCGTATATCCTGCCAACCCTACTCTGGTCCAGGAAAACCTCTTAATGGTCCAGGAAAACCTGCTAGTCTGACGGGTGCGTAATGTTACATTGTGGAACTAATCTCCTAATATGTGTGTCAAAATTTTTGAAATTACAAAAGGTTACTTATAGTACGTATATTTGAACGTATCAGCTTAAAACAGCGCGCGTTTTTTGCAGTTACATATGTTGGACGATCGTCTTTGAAGTCGATCTCATTGGCTTGATTTTACTCTTGTAACTAAACACCAAGAGGCTACCGATGTGGAATGATAAAGTTTTTCCCTTTCAAATCCATTATTTAACTTAAGTCTAACAGATCATTTTTGATGCATTTTGGAAAAACACATTTCTTCAATGATTACTTCATTCAAAAATATTTGCTCTGAAAGGTTCTGCATGTTTCGTGCAAAAATTCTTTGAAAAGTACAAATATATTTCGCTTCAGTCGGGATGAAGAATTACTGTGACTTGAATATTCCCTCGAGAAATACGACTCCATCTGCTACACGGGATCTTCACAAATGCAGCGGTGATTCAGCTGTAGCCGAAGAATGCGAGTATGTGTATTTTTCTGAAATATCATCGTATTTGATGAGTGTTACAAAGTTCAAGACTTGTTGGTTGAACCGAAACTTTGGTAATATTTTGAATGAATTTAATAGTTCAAGAATTTTACGGCTTTTATAGCAGTCAATCATCCGACAGTGTGTTAGTTTAGAACATAACTGCTTTAATGAGCGCCTTTTGATGCCGTGGAACTATCATCCATCACAGCACAGGTATGGTAACAGCTATCTACAGTACGTTACGGGTTATTTGCGTCCGTTTAAATAAATAAAATTTAAAATCGGTTTTTCTTTGACTAATGTTAACCATTTTTTGCGTAGAACTAACGGTTGCCTCGTCGTACAAGCCTTCTCCGATGTTCTATACGTAAAAATACAACAAATAATTTCATTTCTATCCAAAAACCCTTTCTCCCGCCGCAAAGAGCACACCGTAACGAACCGAATGCCGCCTTCCCTAAGTCGGGAATGAAGCTATAAAGGAGGCCATCTCTACAGTTTCTGCGGAGTAAATAAACTTTTAATGTTAAAGTTAGCCGATCAGCTAGGCCCATGATTTCGACGACCTCATGGAATTTATTTTCAATTGTCGCGGTTCTGTTGAGGAACTTAGCCGTCCTGATGGCCGTATATTTAAGAGATCTTCGATGTGGCCACTAGTTAAGAACTTATGCAATTGGAGAAAAAACGTTTACCCCGTTTTGAATGCATGTTAAAGGAGAAAGCCAAAGTTTTGAAGCTTTAAACTTCAAATTAACTCAAACTAAAGTGCGAGTACATATACATTATTAACTATCAAATTTAAGAGCATAAAAAACGCATTCTCTCTTGTAGAATGGACGTCATTTTTATGAATAGTTAGTGTCATTCAACGCACGTATACGAAAATGTAGTTGCGCATTATAATCTTCATCATAAACAATGTATCCTAAATAATAAAATGTAAATAATGCATCCTAAATATTGTATCCTAAGTAAAATACCCTAAATAATTCACCCCCCTCAGGGGGATACAACTATTGTATCTATGGGAATTAGCGCTCCCAGGGGAACCATGTAAGGGCCTGAGCTAAAGGTTAGGTAGGCTTCTTTTTTTTTGTTGTAATAAAATAGGTTTTTGTTTTTTTACGGACCATCTTTTTTCGGTTCACTGCTGTCCTGTTTTTCAGCACCTACTACTTTCTTCTTCAACTTTTTTCTTGTTTCATGAACTTCTTTCCTAGCTTACTGTTTCTGTGCACCTTGTGCATAGATTCCGCGTTCCCTCAACTCCATACTAAATGGTGCCTTCATCTTTCCTCTCTTGGAACATCTTTGTCGTGGTTAAGGGAGGCTAAAACTATCTTTCATAATAATATTAATAAATAATTCACCCTAAAAAGTGAGTTCTAAATCATACATCCTACATAACGCATCCTAAATAAGTCATCACAAATAATCCAACCAAAATAATACATCCTAAATAATGCATCATAAATAGTGCATCCTAAATAATGCCTCCTAAATAATGCATCCCAAATAATGCGTCCTAAATAATGCATCCTAAATAATGCATCCTAAATAAAGCATCCTAAATAAATCATCCTAAATGATGTCTCCTAAATAAATCATCCTAAATAATGTCTCCTAAATAAATCATCCTAAATAACGTCTCCTAAATAATGCATCCCAAATAATGTCTCCTAAATAATGCATCCCAAATAATGCATCCTAAATAAATCATCCTAAATAATGTCTCCTAAATAAATCATCCTAAATAAAGTCTCCTAAATAAATCATCCTAAATAACGTCTCCTAAATAATGCATCCCAAATAATGTCTCCTAAATAATGCATCCCAAATAATGTCTCCTAAATAATGCATCCCAAATAATGTCTCCTAAATAAATCATCCTAAATAATGTCTCCTAAATAATGCATCCCAAATAATGTCTCCTAAATAAATCATCCTAAATAATGTCTCCTAAATAAATCATCCTAAATAATGTCTCCTAAATAATGCATCCCAAATAATGTCTCCTAAATAATGCATCCCAAATAATGTCTCCTAAATAATACATCCCAAATAATGCATCCTAAATAAATCATCCTAAATAATGTCTCCTAAATAAATCATCCTAAATAATGTCTCCTAAATAATGCATCCCAAATGATGTCTCCTAAATAAATCATCCTAAATAATGTCTCCTAAATAAATCATCCTAAATAATGTCTCCTAAATAATGCATCCCTATCGACCGCGCTATCGACCACCCTAAAAGGTGATCGAAGCACAACGAAAGCAATGCTTGTGGCACAGTGAAAGCAGGCACACGCTTGGCCCGACAGATATATTTTATTCCCTTATGTATCGAGAGCTCATAGTCAAGTCACCCCCAGAAACAGTTAATGAATCTGGTACGGGAAGCTGCTGCTTCCACAAGGTTTTTCAGCAGCTTCCCGTACCAGATTCATTAACTGTTTCTGGGGGTGACTTGACTATGAGCTCTCGATACATAATGCATCCCAAATAATGTCTCCTAAATAAATCATCCTAAATAATGTCTCCTAAATAAATCATCCTAAATATTGTCTCCTAAATAAATCATCCTAAGTAATGTCTCCTAAATAATGCATCCCAAATAATGCATCCTAAATAAATCATCCTAAATAATGTCTCCTAAATAAATCATCCCAAATAATGTCTCCTAAATAAATCATCCTGAATAATGCCTCCTAAATAAATCATCCTAAACAATGTCTCCTAAATAAATCATCCTAAATAATGTCTCCTAGATAAATCATCCTAAATAATGTCTCCTAAATAAATCATCCTAAATGATGTCTCCTAAATAAATCATCCTAAATAATGTCTCCTAAATAAAGCATCCTAAATAATGCCTTCTAAATAATGTATCCCAAATAATGCCTCCTAAATAATACATCCAAAATAATACAGTTCCAATAGGGTAATAACCGCCTGTACGTATGCCCATAACGCGACTGAGCGAAATAGGTACGTAAGTGAAGTTGGTAAACAGCGAATTTTTTCAACCGCTGCACATCCATTCAAACAAAACCATCAGCTGGAAAAAAAATGAGCTGCATTCTGTAGTGTAAATTTCCTGAGGACGCAAAGACTTAAACACCTATTTTTATTATTGAAACTTCCATCTAATTTCTGTAAACGTTGAGCTGTTGAGCAGGTGGCATGTATATATGACATTTATATCAGCTTATCACCCCTTCATGAGCGGAAAACAAACATGATAACTTTTTCATTCCATTTTGCTTATTTCATGGCTGAACTTGCCCTCCGGAAATCAGCAAGTCGTTTCGTACGCCGAGAAACTGAAGCGAAGTCTCTCAGTACGCAACAGATGGGAAAGCCTAGATCTACACAGAAGGTTAAGAAGCGACAGAAGGTGAAGACGGAGCATAAACGGAAGGTTGAGATGCAACAGAAGGTGAAGACTGAATAGAAACAGAAAGTTGAGAAGCAACAGAAGATGAAGACTGAATAGAAAGAGAAGGTTGAGAAGCAACAGAAGGTGAAAACTGAATAGAAACAGAAGGTTGAGAAGCAACAGAAGGTGAAGACTGAATAGAAACAGAAGGTTGAGAAGCATCAGAGTGTGAGGACGAGTTGGTTCAGTGCGCGTGGAGACAGAGTTGGTGGTACATTACACTGTAGATTCTCCTAATAGAACTCCAGGGTCTAATTAAAATCAGTCATTGATTACATTACCAGAATACGACACATTGTACTAATATATTACCTAAGTTGAGCTGGCAGACCATAAGCGTTTAATGCATATCTAATTCTGTGCAACTTTTAAGCAATTTAAAAAATTTATTTACCACAGGTGATACAGAGGTAGAATGTTTCTTAAGTCTAGTACAATGGTCAAACTAGGTAGCTATACTCAAGTTTGACCATTGTACTAGACTTAAGAAACATTCTACCTCGGTATCACCTGTGGTAAATAAATTGTTTAAATTGTTTAAATTGTTTAAAAGTTGCACAGAATTAGATATGCATTAAACGCTTATGGTCTGCCAGCTCAACTTAGGTAATATATTCGTACAATGTGTGGTGTTCTCGTAATGTAATCAATGACTGGGTTCAAGCCCCAATACATGACCATTTTGAAGCAGCGTGCTGATCGGGTGAAGAGGAGCAAGCAACTCACTTACCGATTTTCAGACAGTCTTGTGTGCGAACTCTATGCACTAAATATTAATAAAGTATTTGCCCAGGCTTGATGATTCAGCGCCAATATTTTAATGAGTTCAAGTTAAATGAATGAAGAACTAATTAAGAATATCTAAAATTTTTCTAAATGCAGCCTGCAGTTGCAGGCAAGCTTATCGTTATTCTGCTGATTGAATGAAATTTGCATCTAATGAACTACCACTGAAAAAATGACGGCTTTTTTAATCCAAGTTTGACCATTAATAAAAACCCTTTTAGTTCACATTCTTCTTTTTTTCCATTGCTCTTTTTTAGTTAGAATATTATTGAAATAAGCTTGAACTAATTGAAATTAATTGTAATTAAAGAGAAAGAAATTGGCACGCATTGTGTCGCGGTCGCGTAGCTAGTTTACGTGTTGAAAGTAAATGAAAACAGAGCGATCTCGCAAGCCCCGAACTCTGTGCCACCACACAGGGTGTCACCCACGGTAGAGGAAACTGTTTCCTCCACCGTAGTGTGACCCTAATTGAAATTTTTACAATGTCTTTCAGCACGTTGTAGAGCAAAACTTCTCAACCGAGGGTACAACATTTAACATACTTCATATGTTAAAATTTACAAGATATATTTCCAAACAACAGTATAAGTATACATAGTAATTAATCATTAAATGTATTTTTAAAGTTTCGGGACCTGGATGTTTGATGGGTGATGGGGGACCTGGATGTTTGATGTGGGACCTGGATGTTTTAAACCTTTAACTGGGCTGGGGGTACATGAAGATACACAATTAAGCTAAGGGGTACACGACAACCCAATCGAACTATGGCACCGAAGCATGCATGTTCTTCGCCGCCTAAGTGATTAAATTACTTGGACGTCGAAAAAGTTAAACTGGGAATGGAAAGGTTGAAAAGCCCTGATGTGAAGAACAATTTTCTGCATCAAACTCAATAAAAGAAGAGAGTAAATTAATGGACAAGGTAAAAAAATAATTGACTTTTTAAGAGCGGACTCATTTTTCTGGGACACCCTAGGTAGGAAAATAATTGAAAATTTTAGAACAAATTTCGTCTGCAATTGTGTCGCTTTACGAAATTCGAGGAAATAAGTAAAATAACTGCAATATTTTAAGAAGATTAACGAAGAAAGCCATCAACGAAATGGAACACTTGATATCAAAATACACAAATAAGCCATCGCAATAAATATATTCAGCTTGTTATTTTATTATTTCAACCAGCACTATTACATACTATTAGAAAATTATTTTTCAAATTTAATGAAATAATCTCAAATAAATTTATTGTTATGAATGAATAGGTTAATTCTCTTACGCTCAAACGTCGGTTATGAAATCACAGGCATTTAGTTTTCTCTTCAAGTCATTTTGGATCAATAATGCGTTAATGCGTTACAAAATTTTTTCCTCTCTAATAATCCTTCTGCAACAGGTAAGGGCACTCGATGAGCGTATCCGTGATACGGGTTTCAATACCTTGCGGGGAGCGCAAAATTCATTTCATCATTTTGACCATTTTCCTCAAATCCTTATCACCGATACAAGATAAAGCTTGAATATTTTCTCTTTTAAATTTTGTAAGTAACGTACTCGCATAACTACATTAGTTATCGAGTAATATATGTTCAAAATGGTGAAGTGACGTTTGTGCCACGATATGTAATAGCTGTACGGCATACGTCGCATCGTTAGGATAGATGCATTTGTCTGGGTCCAAATGGGACGGATTAACTCAGTAAAATTTCAAGGTGTAGTCATACGAGTATCTGTGGCACATACACGCCAATCACGCACTTTCCGTTGTGTTAATGACTCAGAGAGTAATTTGAACGCTCATTATTATTTACCTGATTGAAAGTCTGGGGGCCTTAGAAAACAACACTGAATCCGGTCATTTTTTACGGGGGACATGTGTGCTAGTACACGCATTGATAGAAAGATACGGCGGCTTTTTTATTTTTACGCATCTATTATATTTTCGATTTGCAACCATCGAATAATTTTCCGGCAAAGTGAGGTACTTGCTGAGCGTCTCTGTGAGAAGAGTTTCCAAACTGCACGGAACATAAATGATATTCATAACTATGTACCGTAGCTAGTTTACGCAACAAACTATCATCAGATTGGATATACTCGGTTGGTTTCTGCTTCTGGAGGATTAGTATAGGAAAAATTAGTGAAGGAGATAGACAAGTGCTCCTTAGATGCTCTGTAAGGATTTATCACTGAAAAATGTATCATTTCAAAATTCCTTGAGAATCTACAGGTAAATCATTTGCTCACTTCATATTTAGTTTTGGCCGAGCGTCGTATGACATTCACTCTGCTTGTTCCTCTGTGCTTGTAATGTCCATGCTGCTGGTGAGCGCAATCTAGACGATAATCTCCCCGTTAATTTGGTCTTACAACTTTGATTTATGTGTTAATTTAAAGAATTTAAAGTAAGCTTTCTGTTATTTACAACTGCCATTTTTCTTCTAGGTATCCTTACTTCTCATTACTCCTACTTACTCCTTGCTCCAATGACCTGCAGTTCGAGATCCAGTACTTGTTAACTTCGCAAGAGGAACGGATCTCTTATGACTCTTGTATTCAAAACTGTTTGAAAACAATTACAAATTCTATTGGAATCCTTTTTAGTATTAACATTTATTGATTTTCCTAGTTATTAATAATCCTGATATATTACATTTTGACTGCGACTACTAAATATAAAGTTCAATGCCAAACTCAAATTTAAAGTCAATTGTACAAAATTATTTTGAAAATACCAAACATGAACTTGAACTTGCCTTCATTTAACTTTGATTAAGTATTTATAAAATTGAATTTGTCAATGTCAGGGCCAAGCGACGGAAGAATTCCGTACAGCTCTAGTAGTGGGGATGTCAGGTCAAAACGCTCTCGGCACCCCAACCGCCTCGGGAATTGAAACACGAAACAACCAATAGTTTTATTGAGTTCATAAATAAAGAAAAATATATAAATATATATCTTAACTTATAGTTAGCAAAGTAGAATGCAGGTGGAGAACCGGGATGGTGGGCGAGCACAACAGCGGTCGCAGAACACACGCCAGGATGGGGCCCCAAGGACCCGCGCAGGATGAGGCACCAAGGAACCGTGCAGGATGAGGCACCAAGGACCCGTGCAGGATGAGGCACCAAGGACCCGTGCAGGATGAGGCACCAAGGACCCACGCAGGATGAGGCACCAAGGACCCGTGCAGGATGAGGCACCAAGGACCCGTGCAGGATGACGCACCAAGGACCCGTGCAGGATGAGGCACCAAGGACCCGTGCAGGATGAGGCACCAAGGACCCGTGCAGGATGAGGCACCAAGGACCCGTGCAGGATGAGGCACCAAGGACCTGTGCAGGATGAGGCACCAAGGACCCGTGCAGGATAAGGCACCAAGGACCCGTGCAGGATAAGGCACCAAGGATGAGGCACGCAGGTACACCAGGCTACAAGCCAGCGAGTGAGCTAGTTGCTAGACTAGACGGACGAACAAGAACAGACACGAGCGTGGCTTCCCGTGGCACAGGGTAAGTCCAGCCTGCGAACAAACACACCACTTATAACACTGCTCGCGGCTTGCTAGGGTCAAACCTTGAATTAACGGCGAGAGAAAATCTCACTAGCGAGTCTAGCGGGAAATTAGGTAACTAGTAACTCAATTTCAGTATATATACAATAAGCAAGACAATGCAGAAATACTTATTAGATTTGACTTAAACTAACAGCCAGTCAAAGCCTATCGATTCGCACAAAGGCGATCCAAAGCGAGGAGGGAAAAGGCACCACTTAGCATAGAGTTACGGGTACGCAGAACCTTTATAGAAAGAGCATAGACACAGTTAACGGAGAAAGAAGATTATGAAATAAGATAAAGATGGAGTAGAAAGTAGTAAGTACTGAAAACGGAACAACGATGAACCGAGAACGAGAGTATTTAACTTCAGAACATCTGATTTCAACACAACGAACGCCTACCTAATTTTCAGCTAGGGCCCTAACTGCACAAAAAAAACAGAAGTAAACAACTTACTCATCAGAAATGGTGACACTATCTAATGCTTAGAAAATTAAGTTCACCAGTGTTCTATACGGTTCAAGTTCAAGTCTAGAATGGAAAAGAAACAAAATTAGCGACAGGGCTCAAACTACGTGAGCTACAATAAACAGGTAATAATCACACGTTAGAAGGAGACTACGGTAGGCTCCTTCTATGATCACAAAAGGGTACCAATCTGTGAAGCATTGCAGGCTAAATAGAGGACTAATCTATGTCTTCCGACGTCACCGGGAAGAAGAACGGAAGGCCGTCAGGGTCGCCCCTACAGTCAATACTGGTCGATCAGCAACATTATGAAAATTACCTCCGTGTACCACCGGTGGCGCACGTCGCAGTCAAAGTGTTAATAAAGAGGCAGTCCCAATTTCGATTCCAATCACAAATTTCTCGACACCATTTGCGAAAACTGACGAAAATTGCACCATCGTTCGATAACGATACAAAAGCATCAATCAACACAGATAGCGAATTTGTATAGTTTCATTCACAGAAATATAGCATCCAGCAAATTTTGTTCCTTCAAATTGGTTGACCATAAAAAAAAACACGTGAGCTCTGACTACTAATTTCATTCAACAACCAATCCCGTTTGTTTGACTTATCTCATTAAAGGAACGTGAATATTTTCCTTTCGTTTGCGCGCGTTTCCCCTCGTCTCCAATCAGCACGAGTGCTTGTGTGACAGTGTAATACAACGGTAATTCCATTCAGCATTTTCATTTTTTACCGCTTGGTAAAAAATGCTCTCCCGCAAATGTACCTTTACAGCGACATCCTACCGAGAACGTGATCTTAGAGCCCTGCTCTTTACGTACGTCTAATGCAAACGCAAATCATGTTTTGACGGAGCAATAATATTCTTATCTCATGACTGGGAAATGAGCGCAGGGCTCTAGTCTGTGGAGTCACACCACATCAAGTCTGACGCGAATTACGCTTGAGATGGCAGGAAATTTGCCACTGTAGTTCATTTGCATGAGCGAACTCATTTTAGAGGGGCGCTGCTTCGTATCGTCGCTGGAATTTAGTCCGCACTTGTGAACACTGTCAGCATTATTGAGTTGACTGCCCGCCGACAGCTCATTACTTTGAGTTCCGAGCGCTGTGAGGTTTGTTTGCAGAGATACAAAGGTTCGTTTTACTATGAATTCTTCGCTGCGCCGCGGTGATGTAATTTTTCGAATAAATTGAAGGCAAATTTTGCATTATTAGTCACTGGCATTTAGCTAAATTGTTGGTTTTTCTCTGACTGTGGGGAAAAATGTTAATAGACTTTCTGGCTCGTATTTTACGTAAAATTTCAAAGCGAAATTGTGAGCTAAAATTCTAATTAACTTTTCAACTGCGTAAGTAGAGTAATTTTTTGCACACTATAATGAGCTGTGAAAGTGAATAGCCGTGTGATTTGTTCCACGAACATCAACACTGGGACCTATTCAGGAAAAAGGCAACCAATTGTAAATTACTGCAATCAGTTAGCACTAGCTGTTGACACGTGTGTCTAGGACGAGTACAAGGATATTGTTTCAAAATGAATTACAGCAGTTCTACTTCCTTGAGCTTAAAAAGAAATTAATTATTGACGTTTTCGACGTGCATGAACTGCTCGACGATAAACAGGAATTTTACCTTTTTAAAAATTGCTAAACGCAACATAACCTCATTAAAAATTCACTTGAAGGTTCGAGCAGTGCAATATTGTACGAGTCTGCCTCAATGCCTCTTAAAATAGAAAAAATATATTAGTTCTTTCTAATGCTTTCTATACATTTCCCCTAAAACAGTTATAAAAGATATGCGATCTCTTTAACATTGTATGGTTCTTGATTCTACAGTAACATTTCAATTGGTACTGTATGATATTCTTTTATTTTATACAAATTTTGTAGCACACATTATTTGAAAGCGAATGTGAGACTCCACGTTGCTTCACATTCAGAAAGGCGAAATGCTTTTTCTGTAACACAAACACGCTGTGGAGACGAGTTGTTCCTAGCTCCAATCTTCCAAATTATTAGTAGGAGGTTTTCTAATTTCATGTAAAACATCCAAAACTGTCAGGTTGAAATCCTAAAAACTTTACTGTTCCTTTCCAGCCTTGCCATTAGTGGTGTGGCTTTGCCTGAGAGCATCGCAAGAGCTTATATTGCAACTTTAACGTTCCAATTCTGACGCTGAACAGGAAAGCTGCCCTGTTTTCTGAGCGACACTTGCACCTACGCCCCTCTCCCACCCCGGAGATTCTCTCCTGAGAACCATCATCGGAACTTCGGCGTCATGATACTTCGCGTTATGGATCGTAAGGGTCCAAAAGTCTAGGTTTCAGCATCGATAGAAGCTCTAACAACTCCACAAAAGACTCTAAAACGCCTTTGAATCGACAACAAAATTTTTGCGGTCACTTCCAGTGCCTTTGAGAAACCATGTCTCTTCAGAGCTAAGAATTTGTTTTCTTTTGCGGTTACTTACTTTGTTTCGAATTTGGTCACGAAATGAATTTGGTGATATTTTTGGAACAGTACTTGTACGATGATTATCTTGATTCCGTTTGATCACATTTCTAATGCTAAACAAATATCTGTATACGAAGTAGAAGATTTTACAGTTTACTGTATAACACAACTGCACTTGATCAAATAGAGAATGAAATCGTATTCTACTTTCAAAATACCCTTACATCTAATACCAGCTGAAAATCGTTTTAGGCTTCTAGGACGCTGGTTAGTAACCATGGATGCGCGGGTTACACCATGAACTTGAAAATAATAAGCATTCTTCAAACTGAAATCATAGATGCAAAATTAAATTATAAACATTTCCATTTTACTACACGTTTCTTGCGGGATCTCTAACGTACATATAAACTACAAAATTCAATGCTAAGTTGTGTCTCCATGTGTGCTGAACTCGAATTGCAGCGTTACCGTATCAAACTAAAATTGCACAGTTTTTTTCAATTTAAGGTGCATAATTGTTACATTTAACTAGAATTACCGCACTACCGTACGTAACCAAAATTACAACACTGCAGTATTTTTGAGTCAAAACTACATTGCCTTATATAACTCATCTAACTGCCTTCCTGAGTTTAACTTAAATTACTGCAGTGTTGTATTTCCCCTTAATTACCGTATTCAAATATACACACGCTGAATTAAAGAGAGAGGTAAGCCAGTGACTCAAACGGACTCGCAGATATCGCACAAAAATGAGGGGAAGAATGAATTGGTTGCTCGTTCAGCTCGAATTGGTTGTTTGAAACGCGCTGAAGGTTGTGAGATTTGTTTGAAGCTCTCCGTTATGTAGCTGAGAGAGCAATTCAACCAGTCTAAATTCACATACACATGTAACAAAATGGGTGTAAAATCTTAACTCAGTATACCTGCAGTCATTACGTGTAAATTTTTGGATCAAAACAAGGAATTATGTACCTAAAAAGAACTTCCAATCATATTTTCAGTTTTCGGAAACTTTCAAGGCATGCGATTCGTTGATTTTGCTTTCCAGCATCTGGTCCAGATGCTGAGGGGTTCGTATCGTATGTTCATATCAACAATACGAGCAATATTCAACACCACAAAAAGCAATACCAGTAGCAGTTTAATTCCATTTGAAAGACTGTCAACAATCATTTAAAGTCGCAACAAATAACTCGGACGACATCAGAATACCATAACAAACAAAATGGACATCAAATTCAAGACCACAACTGATAACGTGGGCGATTTTCGGAAAAGAAATCGGTCGTTGGAACCAATGAACTGCCAATCACCTGCGGCTTACCTCCGCAGGAAATTCTGGTTTCGAAACTCTCGCAAATATCTTCGAATTGAAACTCTGTACTCTAAACCCCGTATTTTTGCCCATTTTTAGTAAGAGCATTAACTCGGCGAGCTTTCATTGGCGGTTTAAGTTTTTATCTGGTGTTCTTTTAGGCTGTTTTTGGCTCGCCTGCCTATGCTGAGAGAGGAACTGCCGTTTCCAAGGCCTTCCAGACTACCACCAAGAACTTATACGCCGAGTAAAATAATACTACGCTACTTTTTAAGCTAGGGTCGGTAGCCGCAAGTTTTTGACCTCGATGAGGCGATCCGAGAAGTTAAATGATCGGATTTTCAAAGCCCTGAATTGATGACGGAATAAAAACCACATCAGTGAAGTTATATCATGATCAATAGAACAATTTTAAGCTGTGTGTTGACTTAACTACATACTGGTTAGAAAGTATCATTAAGGTAGGAATAGACATCTCGTAAGAAGTAGTTTTTAAGCTGGAGCTGGCGAACGCAACTCGACTCGTTTCCAGAATCAGGAATGTTGATGCATGTAAAAGAGGACCATGAAATAATTTTCGTAAACAAATTTTTACTAAAGTAAGAACGTAAACATTCTATTTGTTTTGAAAGAAGCTTCTTTCCGTTGAAAAACTTTCAATATTTTGTCTACGAGACCGGATGTAAATTGCTCTAAAAAGTGAAAATTACCTCACAATAATATTCCATTTTTCGAAACTCATCATTAATTTTTGTGAAACAACTTGGTTTTAAAAGAGTTATGTCTTTCAGACTCACACCACATATCCAAAAAGTTAGGTTCGTTGCCAGATTCGTTTTGATGCGAGAACTTAGTTGCAGACAGAGATAACCAAAATTTTCAATTCTCACTCTTAATTTTCGATAAAGATTCAATCTTATCGAAGGCCAAAGGCGAGCTCTAATTTTCTAGAGCCGAGAAAGAGCTTACGTACTTTTGATTTAGGGTAACTGTCTCTTTGAAAAGTGCATCGCAAGTTCGAATCAAAATTTCATTAACATATTTCCATATTTTAATCCAGTTTATGAACGCAGTCTTGCAAATTTATTTTTCCTTCCTTTTTAGCTCATCTTACACTATAATTTAAGCTCTAGACAACATAAAATATTGATCAACCACCTTACTGTTTTACAATCGAAACTGTTTTCATCTAAGGAAAGCTACTCTTTTGCTTCATCAAAATATTTTACTCATCCCTAAGTCTCAAATTTATTTCATCCCTCCATGCACTCGATCCTGTACGACAATTTTTATCCCAGAACAATTCTCTAAAATTTAAGTGACAGCACCATGACGAGGCTGGTGAAGACGCGTTCGTCGTAATCAACATCGAGTCAATCTACTTGAGCAACTTAATATGGCATGAGTATCCACACTAATGCTTGGAGTATTTAATTTTTTGGCGATGATGTTCTTCAATACAATTATCGAGTTCTATAGAACCTTTGGAGATAGATAGTCTTCGTTTAATTCTTGGTGGTAATCTCTATTCTGAATTATCGTCCATGAACACCCTTTGTCTCACTTCACTGTTTAAATTACACAGTATATTACAGGTAATACGGTGCATTTGGGGCTATTAAAGCTTTATCAAATTTTACCATAACTATGTTTCTATTTGTTGAATATTATTAATTTTTACCTCTACTTAACACCGAGGCGGTGGATTATTGAGGGGCTTATCAAGAAATTAGAATTTAGATAATATGTTTTTGGTGGTGATAGGGCTTTGCATATTTTTAGGGCATATTTTTCATTTCTCATTCAACTACCCTTGACAGAGATAGACTATTGGCAAGCCACGTGTGGTTTGTCTATTAGTACGCCTCGTATATTTTGTCTATTAATATGCCTCGTATGGTCTATCTATTTTGTACACCTCTGATAGCTTGTCTATTAGTATACCTCGTATAGTTTGCCTATTATTATTATGCCTCGTATGGCTTATCTATTTGTACACCTCGGATGGTTTGTCAATTAGTACTCCTAGTATAGAACTTTTGTTAGACTACTAGCACACCACGAATGGTTTGTCTATTAGTACGCCTCGTATATTTTGTCAATTAATATGCCTCGTATGGTCTATCTCTTGTACACCTCTGACAGTTTGTCTATTAGTACACCTCGTATAGTTTGTCTATTATTATGCCTCGTATGGCTTATCTACTTGTACACCTCGGATGGTTTGTCAATTAGTACTCCTCGTATGGAACATTTGTTTTAGGATGCCCTATATTTAAGAAACTTTTAAAAACCAATATGTTGGCATGTATATCATGTGACAACTTGGAAATAAACATTTTTTTTCTTTTTTTTCTTTTTTCTTTAGTGACAATTTTCACACAATGGGATTTCCGTAGAACTTTCAAAAAATTTCCACACAGAGAAAATAAATTTCAAAAATAATATAAAAATTACAAATTGTTCCTTTAATTAATATCAGGGACTCATTTTTTTAAAGTGGAGGAAAATTTCTTCTCGATATTCTTAAAATTCACTCGTTATATTTGTTAGCCAAAATCTATACTTTTAGAAAAATTATGTTTAGTTTTCTTTTTCAAATTATGTTTAGTTTTCTTTTTTAAACTCTATGTAGTTTTCTTTTACAAGAATTGTTGAATGGGTGAAATGCTTGGCATTATACGAACGTTAACTTCTACGAATGAGTAACAGCACTGGTCATCGTCGTGTTCACTAATAATTCCGTTATTCAATGTAAAATCGCACAGATATTTATTCGAACAGCAGTTTTTAACTTTCGTTCTCGTTTTAAACCATTTGGCATTAGTTGCATTAGATTTGAATAAAACAGTCGTTTACTTGAATAGTATACTTACTAGAAATTCGAAAAGAGAAAATTACGAAGAAATTTATCGCTCTTAATGGTAAAATGTTACGAAGTTCTAGTCCATTATCAGTTCAGTAGAAGGTAATTTCAACTCTAATGTGAAAAACCAAGTGACAGTGAATAAAATGCATTAAAATATCTATCAAGAAAACTGTAACAGAGCTGGTTCAATGAACTGGTTGTTTACCTATTGACTATTTGCAGTGGATAAGAGCTGTCCGTATTAATCAGGTTGGCCTTGTGTTCGGAAATATCTTAAGACTGTAGAACCCTGAGGTCATTCGGAGCTGAAGCTGAACCTAAAATTCGCGTGACAACTTCTCGGAGGGCGCTCCAAAATATGGAAATGAACAGTGAAGATTGACTTTATTGTTTCCTGCAATTTCGATGTGAACCATTCTTATTTTCTATTTTACGAAATAATGAGACTTACCGGAAACCCATTAGTTTGCGAAAAATTCCTTAAAAATACAAATTCATAATGCACAGTTTCAGAGTCGGTACATACTTTATATTACCTATTTATTAGTGTTTGAAGGTAATTAGTTTTAAAACCTGCTGAGCAAAACTACAAAAACTGAAGTATTATCTTGTAAAAGAGGGTTTAAAATACACTGAAAACACTAGACTTTGATAAAAAGTACCGTCTGTTGTTACTACCCAGTTTAGATAGGAGAGAGTATCGTTTGTTTCAACTTCCATAGTAAACTTAATTGATTTATGCTTCAAGATTAGATTAAATTAGTTAAAGCAGTTTAAGCCCACCTATCCTGATTTATTCTTCAAATTAAGGTAGTTTCAGAACTGCTAAACGTACAAATAATTTCAAAATAAAACAAATATATGATCAACACAGCAGTAGTAGAACACTATGTTATAAATTGGGGACACTCGTTAAAGCATTTTATTTTATGATAAGACGTAAAAATATTGACAAGTTTTATGCTGACAGAAGTCCCATAGCTATACCGTCTTTGTTTTTAAACTTTACCTACTTATACTGTATAAAGAAAAAGAGCGTTACTGAAAACTCGAGCATAGCTTTGAATAACTTACGAGTAAAACAAATAATTGTTAAGCTGCCATCCGTTAGATTGATTATGTACTTACTGTCAGTTTCTTCCTCGACTGGTGTCAGGAGTTTTCGTAGCTTTCTCAGTCCATATGTATCAGGGGCTTATAGTCATTTTTTTTTCATTTTTATCGGTGTTTATCTATATAGTTCCTCTACTAAGTGGTACGAGTGAGTAACGTTAATTTCTCAGCTGATAAGCTTCAGTGTTTTTCGTCGGTTTCTCTACCGATTAATTAATATTGTTCATCAGTTCTCTATCGATATTAGCGGGCGTTTCCAGTTACTTTACCGATAGGCACGACTGGTTATCGTCAGTTTTTCTCCCGATTGATATGAGTGGTCGTCGTTGATTTTTTACCGATTCGTATGGCTGGCTAGCATTAGTTTTTGCATCAGTTATTTAGGGTTAGCCTCACTTCAGATTGCTGTTGTTTTGGATCGCATGCACCAAGCATGGTTTCCCAGTGAAAAATGCTCCGAGTGAATGAAACTTCGAAACGTTGGCGAATAAAATTATATCCACCCAGTAGCACACAAATGTTAGTGCACAAACCCACGTATTCTGTGCTGAGTAACATTTGAAAAGTATTCTCTGACATTTTGTGGCGAACCATTAATTCGCGAAATGAGGAGAGTAGAGTTTGAATTCAATTACACATTTTTCACACGCTCCCCATAAACCTTTTGGTTTTGAAATGATGAAAATACCGTACGTATTCATTCCACGAATCCCAAATAAATCGTTCTCTGAAGGACATAATAGTTATTAGGTTTCAATTATTGTCATTATAAAGCTTATTGTAGTTCATTAAGTTATTCTATATTTAATAGTTAAATTCAATTCCTTTAAACTAGGACATTTCTAATCTTAATAGAATTATCAAAAGAGAGCTTAGTGTACGGCAAAATTTAGTAATTCGTATAAATTTTAAAACTAGGAATTAGTTCCAAAAAACGAATTCACTGTGATTTTTGAGGGGGAATTAATTTCAGTGCTTAAATTAGTTTCAATTAGTTTATAAGCAATTATTCTAAAAGTATTAGGATAAACTAAAAGGTTCATACCAACTAAAAAAAACAAATAGAGTAATGAAATGCTTGCATCAATAAGAAGTATAATTTGACTTGATGTCATCTGAGCGCAAACGTCAAATTTTATCATTTTTTCCTGCACTCCCGCATTCCAAGCGCTAATAAATTCCGAGGCATTGTTAATATCTGAATACTAAGTCGACATATCTTTATAAATTTACTCTGAAGCAGTTCACTTTCATTAGATTAGGATGGCGGGTGCAAAATACAAAATTAAGAACGTGCCTTCGATATTCGCTTCTTTCGTAGTTGAGAGAAGAAATAGCAACGGAGATTAGCCCGCCGAGGAAAAGGCGAAGTTTCTCAAATTTTGTCATCAGAAGTTTGCTGATATTTTCCTCACTAATTAGACCGGGGGTTGTTCTAGATTATTTTACCGCGGACTGGGACTCGGGGGAAAAGAAAAGACGCGACGAATAACAAAAGTAAAAGTGTCGTAGAATTTGGCGATAATTTAGACGGCGCTGGAGAGAAAAAATTGATGCTGTTCTAGCCTTCTGAAACGATTAGCATTTTGATATGAATAGGCATTACAGCTTCTTCGACATTTTAATACATTGCCGTGTGTCCTACAACCTGTATTTTGAAAACCTAAGATTATTCTTTTAAAATGGGATGCCGTAAAATTATTGAAACTGTGACTTACAAATATAAATGATAATTTATGTGAATAATCTCTATCGCTGTTTTCATAATATCCATTCTCATGATTTAGACTTTTCCAGTTTGTATTTGTATACATGTAAATATTTTTATAATCACTCACCTTTCCAGGCTCACTTATACGGTGAAGAAAATATTATCGGTACGTAAAAATAAAAGTTTAATCGGTATATAATATGAAAAGTATAACCGGTATGAAGAAAAAAGTATAATCGGTATAAAGAAAAAGTATATTCGGCATAAACAAAAAAGTTTAACCGGTATATAAAATGAAAAGTATAATCGGTATGAAGAGCAAAGTATATTCGGCATAAAGGAAAAAGTTTAATCAGTATATGAAATGAAAAGTATAATCGGTATGAAGAAAAAAGTATAATCGGTATAAAGAAAAAGTATATTCGGTATAAAGAAAAAATTATATTCGGTATAAAGAAAGAAGTGTAATCGGTATAAATAAAAAAGTATATTCGGTATAAAGAAAAAAGTATATTCGGTATAAAGAAAAAATTATAATCGATATAATAAGAAAAGTGAAGAAAATGTAATCACACGTTGGGAGCTGAACACCAGACCAGGCTCCCGAGAGGCAAGACTGGCGGGCCGGTCAGGAGTGTAGTTTCGTACGTTTTTTTCTCAAAGTGCAGGGACTCTGGAGGGAATTTATTTCCTTGAATAATTTTCAATTTATTGGAACTGCGACAATATATGTCCTTCACGATATTTTTTGTTACTTCAAACTTTATATGATTATAATGTATTGAAAAAGAAGAGTATATGTTTTTTCAATAAATGGTAAGTTTTAATTCACGCTTCGAATGGAATTTAGTCTGAAGTATTCATACGGATCTAAATCGTCATTAGGGTTGGCAGTGATACGCCCATATTTTCTTGATTAATTGTCATGTAATTTTGCTGACAAGTTCCATAAAATTTGTAATGATTCCACCATCGGCTGTTGGCAATAAAGTTGCAGGGAAGTCCGCTATTATCCAGTAACGTACGATATATCAGGTTGGATTTGATCAATATTGATTTCAACTTGGAAATTCTTGACACTGATCGTAGGTATAATTTATGTTCATACATTGATAAATGCGTGTGAAAGTATGGTATAACATGCACAGAAGTTAATTATAAATTGTTCGTCTCAATGTGTACTGTCATGTTGTTTGTTGTGAACTAGTAGGTACAGAAGGCACTCCTAATTTTATCTTGAATCGATCTTGGACGACTTTAAATGATTTGGATTCGTTATCGAATCAGAAGCATGTGATCAGTTTGACATCTGATTTAAACGCGGACAAATTTCACAAGAACCACGTTGTTACTCTTAATATGTAGCGGTATTGTTCTCAATTGCAATTTTACAATTGTGAAATACACAATTTATCAGTAATAATAAAACAATTATAGGTAACTATAAAACTTCGAACGTAATTCTTGCGCCTCAAAAAGTCGTAACAAATTTCCAGTTGTGAACACGTATAATATTATTACAGATAGCGTACAATATTACTGCTCTACTAAACCTGTCATTTCAGCCTTTCATTCTTAAAATAGTGTCAAAAACGTGTAATCCAACGAGATATAGCGCACTTTAACGACCGTGAGAATAAAAACCTCGTCCTTACAATCAATACTTCTGTAAGGACGATTCTAATGAAAATAATTTTACCTGTTTCATTGCTCGTGTAAATGCAGCGCCAGGAAACTCAATTTAATTTAAGCGAACCCAGTAAATGTAAGACTGAGATTGCTCTTTCTTAACTGAGAACTACGAATCCTCCCGCGTATATACTGTAATGTAGGAGCTATACGCAGTTCATTTGGAAGAAAGCGAATCGAATTTTATGAGTAAAGAAAAATATTCATTCAACCACTTAAGCTCTTGAAATTACAAAAAATTCATTCGAACGAAAATCTCGGCGTACACTTTTCATTTCCTTTTTGACTTGATTATCTTCTCGAATAGAGAATTTAAAATTCAAGAACAAAAGGCGTAAAAGAAAAAACTTCCATTTTTCACAGCTGCCGCGGAATGACAGATCTTCATTTGAGTTGAAGGATGACAGATTTTCGCCCGCGAGTCAATCTGAGTCGGAAAAATAAGATTGGTATCCACTGGACTTGGGATTTCGACGAATTTCCAAAGGAATATCTAGGAAAAAATTTATTTTTCATGGAATATAATAGACTGCGTAAATTAAATTGAATGGAGCGGTAGGTTTGTTGTGAAAGTTATTTTATTGTAATCATTATCAACTAAAATGTATTGATATAATACCATGCATTCACTGGTTTGAGTAATTAGAGCTGAAAAAACGAGTACAAATTTAAAAAAAATTAGTTACTATTATTATTAACTAGATCATTTGTATCCGATTCATCCCGTCTTGACCTTGACAACAATGGGATTGTAAGTTGAATGCTGGGTGTAAACTCCGTAGAGTTTTTACGCTCGATATTATTCAAGTTAGTTAAATACTGTTTTTAAACCACGTAGAGTTTTTTCAATGTTTTCGTGATCTTGATTTTGTCTAGCTTTGCTGGCATAATTTTTGGAAGAGGCATTTTTTTAACCGCAAGGTTTAAAAAATGAAATTTTGACAATGATATTGCTAAAAGAATCGTAATGATTCTTATTATAACACTTTATTGTTAATATTGTAATATTAACAACTGGACCGCGCACCTAAAATAATTAGTGATTTTTTACATTTCATTGTTATTAAAGAAGACGCTATCGAAAATATGCTGTGCGGAATTTGCTCACGCCTAATGAATACTTCAAACGACAATTAAATTCGAGAATTTCTTTCAAATAAAATTCTTCCGAGAACGTATACTCGGCTTCATTCACTACCGTACGTTGGTGTCATTATGAGAACTAACCGAAGCTTCAAGTCAAGGCTTTTAACTTTAATTGCCCCCCCCCTTTTTATAAGAATGGAGGTGAAATGAAATAAAGGCCGGAGGAAATAAAAAAGTTTATTTTCTCTAGAGGTGATGAGGCCGAGTGGCGAGTCAAAAATGTGTAATAATTTTCGACATATCACATGACACACGTTCCTATCTCCTAACACCACACGTGATTTTCATTCCGACTCCGAATCTGATACATTAATTCATGGAAAATTGTAGAGATAATGAAGCCTGTATCACAGATACGCACATCTCAAACTTTTGGCTGGTGGGTGCGACACACAGACGGACGGACGCGGCTCCTTTTATAGTAGTGATGCTCTTTTTAAGATTAAATTTTTCTCGCACACCAACTAAATCCTGTACTGCCATAAGTTAGAAATAATATAAAAAATTTCCCATGTAATGTTATTTCGAACCTCGTGCTTTCCTGGTAGGACTCCATAAATCTGAATGTGTTGACTGAGATATGTAATGTCTATTCAGCCAAAGTCATATTTGACGGATTATTTACCGCGAATCTGCTGAATTAGAATTCAATTGCTAAGTTTCGCGCATTATTAGAATGTAATGATTTCCAACAGACAATTTTTAAAGCGACTTAAATCTCTCGCTATAATGGTGTATTTCACTTCTCGCTTCTGCACCATATTCCCTTCAGGAAGCTACAACTGTTGTGTTCATGGGAATTAGCGCTCTCAGGGGAAAATGTGAGGCCCAAAGCTGAACGTTAGATAGACCTTCTTTTTGTTGAAATAGAGTATTTTTCGTTTTTTTTTTATTGTGTACCATTTGTCTTAGATTCACTGATATTTTAACTTTCAGCACTTCTCCTTTTTTCAACTTTAATCTTGTCTCATTAACTTCTTCACCTACTTGCTGTTTCTAGGCGGAAATTTTCTCAGCGTAGTCGACTGTAATATCTCAGATCATCCATCAGGATAGTACAGTTTTAGTTGTTTGTCTCCTGACATAAAGTTCGCACGATATCGTGAGTTCACTATTGAATTTACAATTAAAATATATTGTCACTCGTATACCGAAAGTGCAGCTGAAGACTCATCAGCAAAAATCACAAGATCATCAGCAAAGACACAAAACCTACAATAAACCATAAACCCAATTAACGCCAGAATTAAAATCATTACTTAACTCGAAGAGATATCTTTTTTGCGATACAGGAGTATAATACTCCGACGTTCATTCTTACTGCCCCTGCAGAAACACGTCACTCTTTATCATATGTTAGGAACGGAACCGTTTCTACATTGATTTTAGATCGCTAAAATAGATCTAAGGCAAAAAAGCATGAACTGGTTGATATTATTTCTAAGCGGGCCATTTCATGGCGTAATAAAGACACTCATGTTCCATCCTTATTTGTGTCCAACACCTTTTGGCAGTTTTTAGCTTCCGTTGCGCATTAACTAACTGGTCACCGAGCTACCAGTCACAAGCTGCTCACCTATGATGAATGGAACGCCTGACCAATCATCGATCTTCTTTTCTTTCAACTGACAAAGACGAAAGTGGAGAACGGTACGTTCGATCTCAAAAAAGTCGGGTCATAAAAGCAAAATTCAGCCTCATCATTTATTATCCAGTGTAACTATTTTTTTTTTTGTCTGATTTTTTATGAATTTTTTGTTGGCGTATTTCAAGAGAAGTGCACATACACGTAAACTCTTAAATTACACCTGTCTTTAAATCTGGTAACTCTGCGACTACACCTTATTGTTGCCCTATTTTTACTTCGTCAATGTTCAAGATCAGGTGAAAAAACTAAATTCATTGACGATTAATGAAATTAGTAGATTATTACACCCTCATTTCTCTAATCCAATTTAGTTTCTGTGCAAAATCCAATAACATTTGAGCAATACTTGTCACGTTAATGACTTGTTACCCGTATTTCATCACAAAATTCCTACGAAATGTTTATTTTGGTTTATAAAGAAAGTGTCTGATGTACTCGATGATAGATCTTACTTTAAAAACTTCACATCTATGGCATTACGGGGCGTGCGCTAACGTTTTCATAGATAACTACTTGACCAAAAAGTCCAATGTGTCTTTTGTAATAGAATAACGTCTCAGATCCTGCCTGGAAATGTTGGTGCTCCACAAGGATTAATTTTAGAGCCTCTTTTTTACGTTTATATCAATAGCCTCGTTTTTATCAGCCCAGCAAATGAAATTTTATTCTGTGATGACACGTGTTTTCTAATTATTCTATTTCTTTATAGATACATTAAAAACGCAACAGTTTGATAGAAAATTGAAGTCAGTGGCCAAGTACCAAAAAACTAATTAGTGTACTCATACAGATGAAACCGAACATGCGTACTTCTTTTTCGCCCGAGACCTGATTCTCTACACAGCGTAAATATTAACAATAAAATCGTCCTGTGATTGGGGACTTTTACATACCTTGGAATTATACTGGATGATAAACTCACCTTTATTGAACGAATGAACTTGATTAGAATCAGACTTAATGATGTTGCGGACGGATGATTTTTAATAACCGTTTATTATTCGCTGGTATACTCGGATTTGGTAACGTTTATATTTAGAAAAATAGGAAGTGCTAGTACATCGAGCTCCGTGAGATCATAAAACTCAATTTGTGAAATCATACGCTTATTTTCCAATAAGAAATACTTTTACACGATTCAAAAAGTATACACTGTGGACTGTATAAAAACTTTGATATTATGACGTCCGAATCTGTGTGTCAATATTTTCTAGTCGAATTTATACATTCTGTCCAGTTTTCCCTCACCCATGCGAAACTGCGAAAAAAAATTACAGACCTCTGATATGTTCTCACTCGTGCAGTTTTCGAAATAAGACCGTTAATTTGCCCCCTATGAAGCTAGAAATAGAAACACTGTTAATAAATCTTCCAATGTGTTGATACTTTTATCGCATTGCCTCCTGAACTACAAAATGTTCAAGTCATCTCTCTTCGCTAAACTACTTTGTACTAAATTTTTATCGTCTATACCTCCAATGATGTTTTCAGTCTACTATTAATATTCTGTTTAGATTTGTTGATATTTTCTTGTCAAATGAATTTCAATACTTCCAAGATTTTCGCATTGTTTGCATACGTCTTTCGCTGGACCAAATTACGTCAATTGATTTTAAGCCATTTGATTGGCTTTCAAATTAATTTCACCCTTCTATGAATATTTCAACTGAATTTGCTATCCAGACTACTATGCGTCGTTATTTATTCTATGATACTAAGTCTTCATAAAATGTATCAATTTTGGGCTTTGTTAATGCAGTTCAATTTTTTTATTACCTGCATCGCAGTTTTTTATTACGAATAAACGTCGCAATTTCTGGACTTTTATTTCAACATTTGCCGCTTAGAGACACACAGTATGACAAAGTTTCCTGTGTAAGAGCTACTGCCTGCCCACACTTCACCACCCTTACAGAGCCTAGTGGTCCCAAACCCAATGTCAAAATTGAACTGCGAAAGACATCATTGCGCATGCTAGATAGCGTATCATGTCAACTTTCATAGTTACTTTAAGGTTGAAACGCTTTGTATAAATTGAGGTTAGGTTCACCGAAGTTAGATTAGGATGGCTAGGTTTGTTAAGTTAGGTTTCGAATTTTTAAAATTAAATAATTTTGAATTTGGGTCAGTAATCTTAAAGCGATGGTAAAGATTTCATTATATATATGTATATATATACGACGATGCTTAGTGAGTATTTCTTTTAATCGGTGCATCATAACACAGCTTAATTACCCCCATGGCCCATTTACGGCGCACTCATAAAAATGTTCACAAATTATATTTTTTGCCGAATTTGTACCCTAGTGTGTCGTTTGAACTTCACTACTGAAAAGTATTTTCGTCCTTCTGATTTCACTGATAAAGTGATGTCAGAGCCAGTCTAATAACGGTTGATGTAGGTAATAAAGGTGGTGTAAGAAAAAATTATAAAGGTTGAACCTCAAGAGTAGTGAAATTTTCTGAAATGTAATTGTTTGAGTTATACAGGCATAGTCACGGCAAACGTTAGCTCTTACGGCTGACGATGACAACGTAATTTTATATAATTTATCGTTTGAAATTATTTGAGTCGTTACGCTAGACCTTCTACTACCTCAGCTCTGCTCAAAAACCGGCAAGTAACTTCCCTTAGACTAAGTCCCGAACAAAGATCCACGGAACTAATGCCTCTAGTTTACGACCAGGCTTGGGGCTTTAAAAGTGAACGATGCTCTACTGAAGGAAAGTTCAACTCATTCGAAGACGATAGCCAAAAATGGGAGAAAATGATCGAAGGAGGTGCTTTCACGCACCTGGGGCGCAGTTCAATACAACCTTACGAGTACACAAGAGTTACCTTCAACGCATAACAGCTTCCGCTATCTTCTTCAAAGTCTCTTCTGTGATACTGGACGCTCAAAAACGTGAACGGTGAGTAAAAATTGTTGACTCGGACGGGAAAGCTGTGATAAAATGAGGTCCTTTTGCCTTTCCTTAAATAACTTTACTAGAGGTCAAACTGACGGAGCGAATTTTGGAAATTGTTCATAGCAGCGGTTTGTATTATGTGAGCAGTAGAATATATATTCTTCCATACTGACATTCAAAGTAAAAATTGCTATTCTATTTCAAACCTTGTATACATATTTTTTATCAATGGAGTGAACATCGCGTACAATTTGAGAGAACATATCCGTTCAACAGTAGCATTGAAACATTGATTTTACACGCTTACCTCCATCAGAGAAAAAATATTTGTATCTTAGCAAAATAGAGTATAGAAGATGATTGTGAGTAACTCGTGTTCATTCACGCTATTTTTCGCTCTATATTCTGGAATGTTCATGTTTTGCTGAAGTTTTAATTCTCATCTCTCAAATTTTTAGCTAACTTATACGCCAAGAAAATTTCACCAAGGAATAGTTTAATTTATCTATTTTTTATTTTATTTGATGTATCCATGCATGGACGCTATCGTAGGGAATGCGTTTAGAATGAGAAACTTAAATACTTTTGTCGTTAATAGACTGACTTGGTTTTCTTGATAATTCTGGTAGAAAATCAGATACTAGCTCGTTCTTAGCGTTTTCCAAGTCTTTATTTACATATATTTTTCAGTTTAAATTCAGATGTTTTGAGCAATTCAGTTGTCAGCTTGATATCGGAGGATGAAATTCTTCATTTTTTGCGAAAAAAAACGAAAAGAGAACATTATGACAATTTTTCTCATTCACTCCTCAAAAAGAGAAAGTTTTTCTCACTCCTCATACGTTATAACAATTTTCCTCACTCATAACTCCTACCCTAGTGACCATCACACGTTTCTGTATCACAAAATGAGAATAGATAAATGAAAATAAGCGTAATCGAAGTTTAGGATTCAAATGTGAATAGATAAATGAAAATAAGCGTAATCGAAGTTTAGGATTCAAATGTGAATAGATAAATGAAAATAAGCGTAATCAAAGCTTAGGATTCAAAAACAAAATTTGAACTAAAAAAAAATGTGAATAGATGAATGAAAATAAGCGTAATCAAAGCTTAGGATTCAAAAACAAAATTTGAACTAAAAACAAAATGTGAATAGATGAATGAAAATAAGCGTAATCAAAGCTTAGGATTCAAAAACAAAATTTGAACTAAAAACAAAATGTGAATAGATGAATGAAAATAAGCGTAATCAAAGCTTAGGATTCAAAAACAAAATTTGAACTAAAAAAATGTGAATAGATAAATGAAAATAAGCGTAATCAAAGCTTAGGATTCAAAAACAAAATTTGAACTAAAAACAAAATGTGAATAGATGAATGAAAATAAGCGTAATCGAAGTTTAGGATTCAAAAACAAAATTTGAACTAAAAACAAAATGTGAATAGATAAATGAAAATAAGCGTAATCGAAGTTTAGGATTCAAAAACAAATAAGATCATCGTATGATGAACAAGCTTAGAAATTCGTTTCTGTTTGTATCTTTGTTTATTTGTTTTTGACTTGTCTGTGTGTGTGCTGTGTTTTTTATATATTACTTTTTGATCAACCTTTGCTCATTTCTTGAAAATCCCTTAGGGCGGTAATTTAGTAGGTTCATTGGAGTGTTTTATTTTTTTATTAATTTTTTAACTTAAAGCGAACATCTTCTAAACTATTCTCCAGTAGGATTAAAATGCTTATTAACATTTAGTCATTTTGCTAACGGTGATATATTCAATAGAATATATTTATATAATTTCTCTCAATAATGTCACCCCTGCCACAGATAGTATCCACCTCTTATGATTTGTTAATCAATTAAGGACTTTTATATTAAAAATAATTCAAATTTAATTTGACGCATTTTTGTCGTTTTATGTATCAACTGTTTTTAGAAATGAACGATTTTTCTTTCTTTCTTTTATTTATTTCGTTGTCAAAGAATTTACAATCAAATTTACGTGAATTATCACTTTTGATTGTGAAGTTTTCCAACCATTTATGATAAAGTTAAGTTAACTTGACTGCATCAGAATACGGATCAGCCAACTTCGATCTGATAACCAAGCTTAATTCGGCTTTATGACTCGTGTGAGCCTTAATAAACCTAAAAGTCTGTCAAAAATTTACTCAACTGAAAAATCAGGAATTCTTTTTCATAACCTCGTTTAGACTAGGTTCCGTGACTCGAGCATTAAAATAACTTCATAGGCAGCAAAACAATCTAATCATCGCACCCATTCACCTGTATTTCGCTTTACCAATGCCTATTGATGTCCATCAAGCGTTTTTTTCAAAAAAAATAAATAAAATAGTTTCGATCCAACTCAATTTAAAATATGACTTAAGTCAGAGGAAGGCCATCTCACAAAAACTGCCTTCTTATGATGGAACCAAAAACTGGAGTTGACGCTGAAGATGTATGTAAGCGACTATTAATCTATCTGCTCTATTTTTACATAAATCTCTGAGCGTGATTGGTGCTGTACGGCCAAGTACTTCGATAGGGACCCGAGAATGGGCCGCTCGGCTCGTTACTGTTCCCATATTTTATTCTATTCTGGTTTACTCCGCTCTGTTCAGCTTTACTCTGCTCTGCTCTGCTCTATTTTCAGGCTGCTGAGACAATAGTTCTGCATACACGCACTGAATTTTGTGAAACGTCTGTACAGCGCACTGATCTCACGACCAATTTAATGATGATTAGTGTCTACAAGAAGAGTGTCAGAGTAGCCAGGCAAACAAGTAATGGGCATAAGAGTAGGGTGAGGACTCATTTTCATTTTTTTCAAAAAATAAGTTTTAGGAGAAGTAACCCAATACGGGGAGGAATTTTTCCATTCGTGAGATTTTGGCAATTTTTTTGTGAAACCGCTTTCAGCCTTTAAAGAAAGTTTCAAATCAGGGGTGAAGCAGCTGGGGTACTGGTACCATGTGATCAATGCTTTTTCGGGACATCAGAAAAACAACGGAAGCGTTCAGTAAAGCCATGGTATCGATTAATGATTCCGATTAGTTTCTTTTTCAAAAGTGCCCCTCCCCCTTAAGCGTAGTAGCCCATTGAGCACAAATCAGGAGAGTTTGGAGACCACACATTGGATGTTAAATTATCATAAAACTGGCAGACAACCGTTCTTTGGTTAATGGTCTTCTGTGAAATCCCTGAGCCTCCCTGAAATTCGTGTGGCCGGGCTTTCATTGCACAAGTTTATCAGGGATTAAAAACCGTTTCCAGTGCCTCAATGTGTTCAGGAGCGGTAATTTTATGACTGTGCGATAAAGGGGAGAAGTGTCACGTGACATTCGCTGCTCTCCCCTCCTAATAGCATCACAGTTACGAGAAATTTGGCGCACATTACTCTCGGCACAGCAAACAGATCTTCACACACCCACCCGTCATTTCTTTTGTAGAGCTTCTGATTCTGTTGATTTTGCGCACGTCATCTTATACAGTTCGGAATTTTCCTGAATTCTGAATCGCTGGGGTTTGCGTACAAGTAATAATGGTTTCAAGTTTTTTCATTTTTTGAATTAACACACTGTTTTGGAGGGGTTCTCTGAAACAATACGACGCAGCAATTTACTCGAAGGTGCTTTGAATTAGAAATTAAGTTTCCTTGAATACATCTCGCTCCCGGTACAGGATGGAAAGCTGAGCATGTAACTGCCAGCATGAAATCATGATAGAACATAAACTTAATTAACAAATGGAGCATCAAGAAAATGTGTGATTGAACGGAATTCAGGAGTTTCCCGCAGACCACACGAGCCTTTAAATTGTTGCACCCCCGCGCAACCTGCAGTTCCTCAGCGAGACTTCAGATCAAGAGGAAGGCATTCGCCGATATCAAACCATAGCGCAGGAGCAGTGCATAATAAACGAACGTTAATTGAGTTAGAGAAGGGTTTCCTGCGCTTCCTTCCAGTGGAATGCTTAACTTAGAATACTGTGCAAAGCTCCTCTAGAAGTTCAATGCTTGATGTACTCTCAGAGCAGCGTGCTCGCTTCCGATAGTGGTCAGATCTAATGACATTTATCGCGATCGTCGTACTTTGCATCAATTATAATAGTGAGACAGTCGCCATTCGAGATCCTAGTAAAATGGTCGTTGTGCGAAAAGTGTTCATTAATGTGAAATAAAATTGAACGTTTGCTAACATTTTTCCCTTTAGGATAATTTCAATACGTTAAAACTAATATCGAGTACTAGAAATCATGGTGATGGAACTTATGTTTAGAACATCTTTAGCTTTGGGTATTTTATTTTATTCTTTTCGACCCTGCAACTACACAAACAAAGCTGGAGATTTTTAGATATTGACTAATTTCAGACAGAAGAATGACCACGTATTTTCTGAAAACATCTGAATTTTTCACAAATATGGAAACGATCACCAATTTTGCACGTTCTTCCACCTTAAAATTGTAATCTGTAAATCCCTGATGTTCGACTCCTTCCAGCTTCCCAAACTTCCGTGAACCTCACTCGGAAAAAAATATAGCAGGCACCTCCCACGAACACAACTCCTCTACTCCAAATCTTCACCATTTTTCCAAATCCCAACAGTACACGGTGGCAGAGGCAGGCAACTCCACATGAAGTATGCAGTAAACTCTCGCTACTGCGTGGCTGATGTGATGTTTAGCTGAGCACTGTTGCCTTTACTTTCAAATTTTTACTCGATTCCAAGAAGATAGTCCAGATGTGTGAAAGTGTGACAAAACGGCGTGAGACTGCTTTCCGTTGGGATTGAAACAGAATGATACAATATTTATGGAAAATTATATATATGTCAAAATAGCTTTGAGTGACTCTATTAATGTATGATACATAGTATGATATGATACTACAAAAAGGGACCTGAAATAAATGGTGTAAGAACTTTTCCGATTCAGATAAAGTATGTCACATGTTTGTACGAAACGTTGTGCGAATAACTGCCAATTGTACCCTAATGTTGGGAGCAAAAGAACTCAACATTCTTCTTTCAGGATATTGATATGAATATGATGAATCCACCTGTTTGGTGAAAGGAGAATACTTATCTAAATTAAGAGCAATGTTCGGCACTATCCTTGTTTGAGTATCTGTTTGCATTTACAATTATTTGAAAACATTGGCATCTTTAACAGATTCCTTATTCATGCATAACTTAATTCATTCAAAACTTATAAAGGTGAAGCAAATGATGGCTCTCTCCAATGAATTTGAATAAACTGCAAGGCGAAAGAACGTTCATCAAAACTTCTGTGCTCCGTATATTGGCAACCATTTTGTTATGTATGTGCACCTCAAAGCGTGTAAATGCGATGAAATGCGAATTATTCTCCGTTAATTAAAGAGTGAATGGAAAACGACTCCGTTTCGCAATAAAAATAATACCACTAACTTGGCGCGCCAATGCCCAAGAAATGTAGATGTTATCATCATCTTACAAAGTAAAACTTCAGTCCGTCAATTCATACCTGCACTAGAAAGAATTCCTCCGTTCGTACTTCAAGAAGAGCCGCAAACCATTTTGAACTCTTTATTCCGCAGATTTGCCTGGAGCTCGATTTCCAGATACGAGCGCAAGATTTCTATTTTGTCCTCGGATAGGCCGAAAATTTTAAACTGAACCGCCGTATCGCTGAGCCTGAACCCGAGCCTGCAGTCGACATCAAAGGTGACAAAGCGGAGGCAACGGAAGCGAGTAAAATTGGAATGCTGAGGCAGCTGCGAATATCAGATTTTAGTGCGCGTTACACAGCGCATCTGCGGTGGTGCGATCGGCGCCGCAAGGGAATCTACGAGCCGACCTTTGTTGCAGTGTTTGTGGACGGTGGCTAGAGTAGAGCTAGAGTATTACTCAAAGGCGAGTAAATCCTCACGAAATTTTTACGAAGATTTTGAGTATCGTTATTTTGTCGTTAAATTTTTACTAGGGTTTTATTTGAGTTTCAATACTTAGTTGCTAAACTGTTTCAAGGGATTTACTTGGTTTTGAATACTTTGTAGTTAAACTGTTTCGAGGGCTTAACTATACAGCTGATGCATTCTTGTTACAGTTTAACGAGGGTTTTATGTAATCTAACCGAATAATACCCATTGTGTGTTGAGTTATATATTTATTTATATATAGGTTTGGTGTCCGTTTCTTAAGAAACATAGGATGTCTGAGTTTGCGGTATCTTGGATACCGAACTCCTCAGTATAACATTACAAGATGGCCTTTACATGCATTGATATGTATGACATTTGATCAGGATAGATTCGCTTAGGATAAGTTTGGTTAGATTAGGATAGGATAGGTTAGCATAAGTTAGCTAATATTGATACAATTTTTTCACGGGTCCACCTAGCTTAACGATTACATTGTCCGAGGAATTTCCACGGGTCCTGCTACTACCTAACAATACCCATGGTTCATATGTGTGGAGTCCGCTTCTTCCATTTCTCCGTCATGCTCATAAAGATAGCTATAATGACAGTATCTGTGATACGAGTTTCACCAGTGCGCTAGTACAATAATATTTTTCCCCACAGGTACTGTTACCATGGATCTATTTGATGGTCATCCACGTCTGGAAGTTTATTCAAGAAAGGTATTGAATACCGTCATTCTTGACGGGCCGTGTACACTAATTCTAAATAAAACTCTTACATTTTTTAGGACTGTAATCAGTATTTACCTTGTACGAGTTACCTCATAAAGTTGGGCAAGGGAAAACGAAGGAATGAATTCATGTTGCTCGCATCGTCTGGTTTACTAATGCGAAAAAAAGACAAAAATAAAAATCATCGAGTCATTTCCATGCAGCCAGCTCGTAAAAGTTGGGTGAACATGTTCGTGGAGTTGGCTCTCTGTCAGTGTTTTGAGGCTGCAAAAGCAAACTATATTTATGTTTGGCATTATTTATTTAATTTTTGAATGCAATAATTTCAGCTTGCACCCAGTGGGAATCTAAGAGAAAATAGCGAAAAAAAACGCAAGGCTGGCTTCGCTGCACTTCCTGAAGGCATGTGTTCTTATGTTCATGTTTTTTTCCATGAATAAAATTAATTATTTGTGAATGTTTTCATGAAGAAATTTACGGTTTAAGCATGCATGAAAAAGAATTGCTCTATTAATGTGGTGTGCTATCTCAGTGATCAGTCTAGTGTGAAATAGGTTAAGTGAATTAGGTTAAACATTATTGTACACCTTAGAATAGCGTTGATGGTAGGATGCCCTAGTAGTCGCTAAACTTATTCGGGCCCACAGGTAGCTATACTCTAGTTTGACCATTGTACTAGACTTAAGAAACATTCTAACTCTGTATCACCTGTGGTAAATAGATTGTTTAAATTTTTAAGACAGTTTCTCTGTTGGTCAACAAATATTATCTACGCACATATTCGTCGACTTTGAAGCAATGATATATTCTACGTGTTTTTTATTTGGCCGATGGCTATTGTTATTTGTGTTAATAACATAAATCTGACACCGAATAAACACTATCCAAATAAAAATGTTCATTAATACATTTCAAATTTTCAGCCAAACTGCATTTTATCAGGCCTAACTTTCCATTTGCTGTGCAAAATTCGTTCGATATTGTTACTCAAATAATATTTAGTGAATAATGCGAAAGAATTCTAATTCTAATTAATAGTAGAAATTTATCAGACCATCGTGAGCTCTCCAATTCATTAGTGTTTAGCTACATCTATTTTATTGTAATTTAATTGAGAAACACCTACGCTTTTGTCCCCAGCATTTGCGAAATGTGCGTATGTGTTCTTGAGATCGAATGCGTAGCGCCATGAAGCTTTTTCCGCTTAGAAAATATAAAGTTTTGGCTGCATGAGTACATACCATTCAGCTGAAAATTGAATTTTTTGTGATAAATAGAAACCAAACGTCAGATTTCCGACTATCTCCGATAATTAACATAGTAGATTTTTTCCTCGCTGGACTTCAAAACTCGTATTAGTGACTGAACCCTGAACCTTAAATACCTCCTGATTCTAAAAAATCTCAACTTTAAAATGACTCTCAACCTTAGAATAAGCTTAAGATAGACTTCAGTTTTAAAATAAACTTCAACCTCAAAATAACCTTTTACTATTTACTGACCTTCAGCCTCAAAATAACTTTCAACCTTGAAATAAGCGCCAATCTAATAATGCCCGTCGGGTAAAACACCACCTCAGGATCTACAAATGCCGAACAGAGTTCCGCGGACGCAGCTCTAGGTGGCGCTCGGGGCACCCAATTCAATTCACTTACCATAGTAAGTAAGCATCAAAGGATCGCTCGTTCACGGCAAAATGCGTCTCTTGTCTTGTGTCACTTTTTATCTTGTATCTTTGGCATCACTCTATTTCACTTGAGAGGCCCTGGAGTATTTTTGATGGCCTGTACAAAACGATCGAGGAGCGCAAGCTTGGGAAAATTTCATCTGTGTTATTTCAAGGGAAAATAAGAGCTGCCTCCGTCCTAATTCTTATCAGAAGATTTATACTTAATTCTTATACGGTTCTCCTTCTCATACAATTTAGCGTCTGTCGATAATTGAACTTTGCCTCTCTGCTACTACTAAACTGCATGAATTCCTTCTTGTAATACCAGTTCTTTGTTTCTCCAGCCTTCGAAAAGTCTGTCACGAGACAATTCTATATATCTACCTCCTTTTATGATTGCCTTTTTTTACGGAATTTATGTCAACCCTGGATGATTTTCCAGGACAAGTTTCCTTCACATGGGATGCTTTGCATTATTTCTGTTGCTGGCGGAGAAATACGTTCTAATCGTGATATTGTACGTCGGCCTGCAGAGTTACCGTTCTTCAAGTAGCTAATTTACATCCCTTGATCTCTATTGTTCTCAGTGTAATGATTTTGTAAACAAGGTGGTTAATATCTCCGTTACAGACGTAAGTATCTAGGGCTTCTCTCAGGTTCCAAGGTAAAAACAAAACGATTTATGATTATCAAATGCTCTTTGCTCACAGTTCAACCAAACGGAAAATTCAACTCGACCCTCGACCAATAATTATTGTAGAGCGTGAAACCACAGCCTATTGTTAAGAAAAACTTATCACTATTATGAAAGTAGTGAACACGGCCCGTCAAAAATGACGAGGTTCTATTTTTTCATTCAATAAATATTCCAGATGTGGATGACAAACAAATAAACCCAACCTAATGGCACCCGCGATTAATATATTCTTGTATTGTGCACTGGTGAAACTCGTATCATGAATACGGTCATTAAGCATTTTTTAGAGCGTGACAGAGAGACGGATTAACAAACCAACCAAGCAAGCAAAAACTTTGTATTATTTTATAGTGGATATTATCATTCGAATACCCCCACGATATCCTCATGGGCAAAACTTCCAACAACATTCAATTTTTCTGAAAATCCTTAGGTAGCTCGAAAATGATGTTAATTATTTTCAATTTTAAGCGTTATAACTATAACTTCAACTTTCAGTAGTATAAGAATTCCAACTTGGTTAAGCGTCTACCAATGATGTAAGAAAAAACCTGATAGTGTTCGTTAGTCTCTTCTGTATTAATGCAATAAAATTTAGAATCTTTGATAAAAAAATTTATATTCTGGAACGAATTAAGCGGAAGGTCATGACAGCGTACTTGCGCAAGAAGATAGCATTTTATTGATGAAAGAATAATGTTCTTAACACTTTGACTGCGACGTGCGCCACCGGTGGTACACGGATGTAATTTTCATAATGCTGCTGACCGACCAGTAGTTGAAAATTCAATTTTCATAAATACTTAATCAAAGCTAAATGAAGGTAAGATCCGGTCCAGGTTTGGTATTTTTGAAATAGTTTGCTACAACTGACGGTGAATTTTAGTTTGGCATTGAATTTAATATTTAGTAGTCGCAGTCAAAGTGTTAAAATAGAAAAACATAAATTTTTAAAGAATTCAATGAGAATAGAGTAATTTATGACTATTTTCTATTCCTTCCGCACAGTTAATTCATGTGATTAATAACTGTTTCCTTCGATATGTGCACCATTTTTCTGAATGCAGACTTGCATCCTTCTCGCATCCCAGCCATAACTATCTTGATTAAATCTGGTTTTGTGCGACTTTTATTTAAGAAGTCATCTTACTAGCAAGTGTACTCTTCTCCACCAGATAATGAAGGCAATTTGAAGGGCTGAATTAGACATGAAATCGATTTATTGAAAGGAGATCAAAATTTAATCAAGAAAGTTATGGTTGAAATGCAAAGAAGGATGCAAGTCTGCATTCCGAAAAATGGAGGACATATCGAAGGAAACAGTAATTATTCACGGGAATTAATTGTACGAAAGGAATAGAAAATTGTCATAAATCGTTTATTCTCACTGAATACTTTAAAAATTTATTGCTGGCCCTAATTTTAAGAACAATATTCTTTCGTCAATAAAATCTTACCTGTTTGCGCGAATGCGCTTTCACTACCTTTCGTATAATTCAACCGAGAATATGAATTTTTTATCAGAGATCTTAAATTTTATAGCAATAATACAGAAGAGACTAACAAACAGTAACACGCTTGTTGAGACTATATATCTCTATTCATCTTAGAGTTATAATTTTTGGGTATTTTTTCTGTGACACCCGGTATAAACTTGACACGCATCGAAAGTGAAGAAATACACTTGACGTAAACGTGCGTGCCCGCTAAAGTGATGAGAGTGCTGTCTGACTCAAATAAATTTCAGGTTGAAGCTATTAAGTCCGTAGAAGCATTGCTGTTTTCGTATCTTGGGAGCCCCAATGGATGCCTGCATGACACTGCATGCATATGGCGGTCGATCGCTGTGCTGTGACTCATTTACTTGGTCAACATCACGGTAGAGGAAACAAGGTAGGATCATTTCTATGGGAGAAAATGCACCTCCTCATGTTCGGCTAGCCAATAGAAAAGCTTTATTTCAAACAAACTTTATGACGTCACCAAAAAGCAGTGTTGTTAGGCCAATAGTGGAGCCAGATTTGGTGGTAGCAGTGCTACCAAATGAGCGCCATATGAGCGCTGCTATTGGTTTGTTGCCGTGACGTCAGCAAAACCATACCGTCAATGAAAAAAGACTAGTTTGTACCTACCTTGTTTCCTCTACCGTGGTCAGCATCAATAATTCACTAGTAATTATGTAGGACTTAGCGGCGTTGATCAATCTGCAGGAAAACAACAAATATAGCGATAATGTGTTTCGTTCATAGACCAATATGAGCGGAATTGACAGTCAGTAAATGGTTCAACTAATTAAACTGAATGATACAGAATAATAACCTGAAGGGAATATTCACAAACGCCGAACGTTGACGAATGATATGCACCTGTGAAATTGAAAGCCAAAAAGCTCCTCCTTCTCTCAGTTAAAATTTTTGGATGGGCTGAAACCGTTCATAAAATTAAATTAAACATTTTACCACTCGGAAATTATTGTGGGTTACGTGGTTCGTTAACCACTTTTGAAGGACGAGAAAAAAATAAAAACATTATAAAGGATCGAGTTTCGCACGCATATTCAACCTCTATCTGAGGCGTTGCTGTTGTTCGTAAGCATCCATAAACCACATTGAAGATGCCCTGTAAACTTTTATTTTGTTAGCATAAGCTTCCATTGAATCCAAACTTTGTGGATCACACACTTCCCGCGGATCACAATACACTCAAATTGCATTCACGTCGTCTTCCATTTGCAGCAGCTACATTTGGGAAGATTTGCATATTCAATTTCAGTTTTTCAGTGAACTTCAAAGCTCATCTCCATGCACAGTAAATTACCGAGATCTTGTTTGTAGGATAAGTGTAGTAGTTTGCGACAAAACAGATGGCGTAGATTTGGAATCTGTCTTCTATGAAGATAGTTTAAAGGGCTATCACGGTTGATATTACCCGGGTGAATGAGTTATGAAATTAAAATTGTACTTGAGTCAGAGATTTTTAGATGGCCTTGTTCAATGTGTAATGATTTATAAGTGTTTTATCGCTATTCATATCGGGCTTTGAAAGCAAAATCGCAATGAGTGCCGTGAAATACAAACTTCGATAATTATGCAAGAAACCCGTATAAGTCGTCACACGTTCAGTCGAATTCTTCTCAAAGAAAATGTGTCACGTACTCGATAACTCAGAATAAGCAGTCTTTGATACTTTTGCTCGGGTTCTCGGCGTGCGTAATTACTTCGAACGTAATGAATGAAGAGCAACATTTATAAAGATTCCGTTCTGGCTCGAGGATGAGCATTTTCGGAAAAAAATTTTGGGAAAAATTTGTTTTTTTTAATTGATGCCTATAATTAACCAGACAAGTTTTATTTTTGCATTCCGTTTTGGGCTACAGTGATCTAATCTGAAGATGAGATAGCAATGTTCCCTACAGTTCGGTTGCACACGATACCTTCATATAATACTTGAAACTTAGCAAGAAATGGGCATCTTCTCCATCGCTCTCTGTACGAGCGGAAGGCAAATGCTTCATAAGCATTTTTCCAAAAATTTATCAATCATGAAAAATTTCATTTCTTTCGAAACTTGCATATGCGCAAAAATGTGTCACTTAAGTGCAAAATAAGTATTTCTTCAAATCTATGGTATCTCTGAATATTTTTACCGCGACCAAACACATGAAACATTAAGACCCAATTAACAAAGCGTGTAACCCTGGAACAGAGTTGTGGTAGTTCAGCATAGCTTACAATTTTCCCTCAGTCTGCATCATTCGAGTCATCACCCCTGGCACCATGTGATAACATTTTATTGGTCATCTGATGACATTTTATCGTACAAGTTTCGTGAGAAGCGCAACAAATTTTGTGTAATTGAGCCGTAGAATAGGTGCAATTTCTTCAGTTTATTGTTCCTCACTCTGCTTCTGTTCTGTGTTATCTAATCTTGTCCGAAATTCTGAGCTTTTATTTGTTCTCGCTTGCTCAAGTCGGTTTTTGACAGCTTTTTTCTAATTTGTCCTCTGTCACTTGCCCTATATTCCATCGATGTTCGCTCTCTTCTACATATTGTCCACTCATATCCATTCTCGTCCAATTTCTTATCTGTTCATATCAGCTTGTGATTTCTTCTGCCTTTTCTTGGCCACTATTGTCTATATTTGTGTCTGCTTTAGACCACTTTTTTCCGATAAGGTCAGCTCCTATCTACGGTAGTGTTGTCCGCTCTTAGTCATGCACTCGCGTGTGAGTTGAACGTTCACAGCAGCACCTCAGCTGCCGAGAGTTCAGGTCGTCTTAATGTTTTCTGTACTGCATTAAACAGTCAATTATCATTAAGTCCGCTCAGTTTTGTCTCAGTATTTGGAAAGTCGCATTTCTAAAATCTTCACGTAGATTTTCGGAATCAAAACTGTACATGCCTTCTTTAAAGAAAATAAATTTTTGTTTGCATTTGGTACCCGAAATATCCTCGAAAAATATTCTCGAGGAGGGACAGAATATGATACTTCGTGTTATTCACAAACTTTTACATATGCTACGTAAACTTCTCTCGAAGACGAAAAACGTTTCTATACAATTTCATTAACACTCAAAGAGCAGAGTCTTTCACTTCTACTTGCATCATCACCGTAGAACCCAACATTTAATTAACAAATGCCTTGAGTCTTCATTCAAGGAGACACAACCCATGAAAATCAACCTAACTCTTTGAAGACGAAACTAATTCATTCGAAAATTTTATTTGATTTTACAGCTCAGGGTTCTCAGGATCAGAGGCACCAGCAGAGCTTAGCGTTGGCCACTGATAGCATCTAGTGCATTTAGATAGCATGGAAATCAGATGGCCAGGTCATTTCCTGTCCCATCAGCCGCCTCACGGTTCATTTTTCGTCCCATGAATTCTAATTAGAAGTTTAACTCGCCTGCATCATCGGAAAACTCTGCCGATACACGGAGCTCTGCCTCCATGATATGAGTCTACAGACTCCATTTTTTCAATCTGAAACCTGTTTTTTCAGCATGCACAAGAAAATTATCGGAGGGAAATTTTTCCTAATAATACTCGGGAAATTAACTTCTTCAGCTACTGGTACATACTAAACAGGACTTCGTGATGAGTATGGTTCTACCAAGACTGATGCAATGTATTTTTAAATGACAATTATTTTATAAAGTAATGTTACTTATAGCTAATTTTACCGAAATTATTGTCTTGTGAACTAAACTCTGTAAACTGAGAATTAAGTAACCGAAAGTTTTTTTTATATTTTCCTTAACTCAGCTACGTAATAACAAAATCTGCATGAGAGTTGCTTAAATATATTCAAATAGAAGATACCCTAGAGTTTAGAAATATCCATTCGCAGCATTTGAATAATACTGACCATCACAAAAAAAGACTTTTGTACGTGTATTTTGGACATCAATGATTGAGTGAACTTTAATCTGACAGCTAATTATGATGTCGGATGGAGCCCATTATCAAGTTACTTGAGATAGAAACGAAGTAAATTGCGTAAAATGTGGTGTGTTAATAAACTTGGAAATTATTTCCAACGAACCCTATACTGCAGATGGAATTACTCTTTAGCAACATTAACATTCTTGTGGTGAATCATTGGTTCCTATTTCGTTGAGATTGCGCATAGAAGACAATAATCACTACGGAGCACTAACGAAGTAATTATGTATAAAATATATTATTGACAGCACGAAAAGATTCGCAATGTAAGTTGGGTTAAAACAAGATCGTGCGACATCACACTCAGCGTGAGAAATCAAGGAAACCCCGAGACCAATCTGCAAGAGACAAATTCTAACCAGTAAAAAATAAAATAAAATTATTATTCACACTTCGACACCGGATTTTGACTTCACAATCACCTAGTTTGAACTTTCGCCAGATATCATATCTGTATATTCAAATTCCTTGGAAGAAAAGTGTGCATTTATTTACCAATTATCTTCAAGAACCAGAGCACAACAGTTGTGGTCTTTCAGGAAGTAGAATAAAAAGTTTCGAGTCATAAATTCACTTTTGTTTCTGAAAAATAAAAGAGACGGCACTTTATATGCAAAACACTTAACCTTCTTTCGTCATAGAAATCCCTCTCTCTTACAGTTTATTGAGCGCTTAAGATACCAAATTTTAAAGCGGGAAGAATGCGTTAGTGATAAAATAAATTTCTTCGATCGGCCAATCTGATTCAAAGTAAACTAGTTGTACTAATGTTTCTGATCTCATGATTGGTATTGTTGTTAACAATTATGCCACTGAAAGAGACATAATTGATATTATAATTAAAAAAACATCAATGCCGCTGAAAGGGACATTGATGTTACCTGTATTATTGATATAATTATTTAAAAAAAAGTTATGCCACCGAACTAAACATTATTGATATTATCATTTAAAAAATACAATTATGCCACAGAAAGAGACATTATTGATACTATCATTTGAAAAAAAATATTATGCCACAGAAAGAGACAATGTTACCTCTATCTTTGTGTACATTGGAAAAGGCGTTTAAAAAATAATATTAGGAAGTACCTTACGAAGTTTTTGTGGTGTACGAACGACTTCTGCGTTTTGGTTTAACGTTTATTTAGCGGTGATTTTTTTAAAACAGAGAGCAACTTTTAAATATAAATAGACACGGAGTCTAATCAGGTTACTTTGGACAGGCCACCCAAATTGGTCCATTTTCAACAATGTAACATTGATTATATCACGTTGATTATATCACGAGTCAATTTTTATTCAATCTAGGTTAGAAGTCATCAGTTATTGAAGATGAGCTCACTAAGTTTTCGAAATTAAAAAACTGGGCACCGAAGGTCATGCCTCTGGAAATTAATGCTGTCAAGTAGTCAACTATAATCATTCCAGAGATATATACAAGTTTCGACCGGTATAATTTACTAAGCAACATCATAATTCGCCTTATTTGGGTTGCCAATTCCTTATTTCGTAAATGAATCATTCGAAGTTAGAGTAAACATTCACAAAAAATATATCATGTAACTTTACTATAACTGCCAAGGAAAAAATATATGAAATCATGGAACCAGATATCAAGCTGTGAAACGGCCGCTCTCTTACTTTAAAAGGAATAACTAGTGTTATTGGATGAAGATCGATGACTGGGAATGTAACTGTAATTTCACTACTCTGGTGCCTGAGCGGGATTGGTGTCGGATGGCGTAGACTTGGGAAGCGGAACAAGAATGCGCCACTCGGCTAATTTCTGTAGTCATAGTATAATTCTATTTTTATTTTCAAAGAGTAGGCACCGTCCCCATAAAATTGACAAAATAACTTTAAAAAATACGCTGTACTCATTCATAAGTAGAGTCGCATTAAATGATGTGCTGGAAATATTTGAGCGTATTATTCTGAATTGTTCTTGCAACCTAACCAATAGGTGCAGTAATGAAACTTTAGGGTTATGTTAATTTCAAGTGAGCAAAACTTCATGCATATTTACAAGATTTTCAAACTGTTTCTTCAAATTTTACTCGGAAAAAATTATGACTATACCTAACGCATGTGTTTTAAACAAGAAAAATCCTATTTCGAAAAATCCTATTTCATAACTAGTCAGTATTATTTATTATTTTACTATACTATTTCTTCGCGACTTGTCTCTCATTTGAGATTGACGATAGCATTACAACCTTCAAATAAATTAAAAATAAAATCTATTTATTTCCGAAAAAGTGAATACAAAACATGTATAACAAGTTGAACTTAAAAAACGTCCCGACATGAAGTGCACACCGCAATAGGAGTCATAACAATCATGTCAGTTGTTGAACAGGAAATTAAGATACAAAGGTAAATATTTATTCCTATGGTTAGGTTATCTAAATTTTTAGAAATCTTAGCGATACAGATAAAAAACGAAGACAATGACACATTGATAAAGAAAGACTTGAATGACACTCTTCACTTCTGTTGCCCTCTGAGTTCAGGTTTCAGCGATTGTAGTCGATGTCGTCGGACATATAATGAGTGGAATTAACATATTCCGTTGAACAACAATAAGATCGACTGCTCATAAATAAATTCAAAGCCTAATTTTCGTGCATACATATCCACGAGTACTTGGTAACGAGTGCCAAAAACGATAATTAATACAGCAGACACCTCCTCTAGTTTCGCATCCTTTTTAACTTTGAGTCATGCGATTTGATGAGTATTTACCCCTCGTGGAGATGTTACCATCTAAAACGAAGCGCACGGAACGCTACGCCAAAGGAATATTATTTCCTTCCTTCCCAAAGAAAGATGCTCGGTGTTCTTATATCACTGAGCATTGATCCCGCAAGCTGGGCATCGTGTACGAGGCTATGCCAGACAGACACTCGTATTTCAAGCAGGCGGATTCGCTCGACACGTTCCAGACCAAAGCGCTCGATGACGTGGAAATATCGGCTTAGTAGAGGCATCAAAGTTTAGGGCTTTAAGAGAATCAGTAAATCAATTTAGAGGGAGCTGCATCTTGCGCAAAACTTTCTCCACTTTATGCTCTTGATTTTGCTGCGAGTATTCAACGTTGGCTCGATAAGCCAAACAGTTCCCACTCAATCGCATTCTTGCTGCACAGCATCAGAAATTTTCAATCTCTCTCTTTGATTCAGGTATCAAAAAGCGAACGGGGTTCCATCTGTCTCAGAAAACCTTCGAGGGCTTCGAAAATCGATGCCCTTGCCTCTTCTAGTAATGAACTGCAGAGGTCTCCTCATGGAAACCTGGTTTGCAATATCTGACTTCATCAAGATCCATAGCTGTGCCTAGCGCCACTGGAACTAGCGCACGCTACTAGCGTTGCTATTGTTTAGCGCAAGCAGTAGCACCGCTAGATTTTGAATTACTCAAGTGCGCTTGTAGAACCGCTGTTTTTATGCTTATATCAAGTGCTTGGAACTGGCTGCTAGTTTGTAGTCTGCAATGAAACATGACACAAACCATCAATATTCAACGAGTTGTGCGCATGTTAAATGTTTCGTTAAACCGTCAAATGGATCTGAGAACAGACAGGTATCATGGGCTCATCCCGTAAGTTGCTGAAAGCCGTTCGTGTTAGAATGTGCTTCATTTTTTGGCACGAAATGACAGAATAATAAATGAAGCAATTACAAGCCAACCCAAGTGTGAACGAGTGCCGTCTTGTTATACTCAGTGCTACTGTGAAATGTGAATAGAAGTGCAAGTTACAACGATGTCGTCGTTCTACTGCAACTTGCAGTAGAACTGTCGTCGTTTCCGGCAGACTGTTCTTAACTATCTTCATATCAAGCTCATTGATTGGCATAGTAGTTGCAGTGACTCCGAAGAAAAATGAATTTATTGAATATGAATATATACGTATTGATATTGCTGCTATAGATAAAAATCCTTGGCCTCTCACAGGTGACGTTTTTAAGGAGACCATTTGACTGAAAAAAGTCAGTCATTTTTTGACGGATTTTTCAGAAACTTTTCCCATAGGTGTGAAATGATGCAACAATCTTTTTTTATATTATGCGTTTTTTCGTAATTATATTCGAAAATTGATTTCTTTTTGAAAAACTGAAAAAAGAGTATTTTGGAAACTGTATCTTCTTCAAAATTGAAGTTACAGAACCGGCAAAACGTATTACGTAAAGAAACATTGGAATGAAATTTCGGTATTTTGATTCTTTAAGCTATGGGATTTTTTTAAATGAAGTTTTTTAACTCTAAAATTAAATTTCTGTTATTTTCAAACTGAACAGTTTTCTAAAAACTCGAAGATAAATTTTTAGCTCTTCTTGAGCTCTATCGATTGTAATGTTTTTCATTCCTGAACCTTCAAAACTATGGTAGAAGTAGCATTTCAAACGTCAGCAAGTTCAAGTTTTTAGAAGAGCCTGACAAACGCGTCACCTGCCCGTGTAGGGACGTAAGTGACTGGCATTTCGCAAGCTGTAGCAGACGAACGAATGCACTTACAAAGCCCTGAAGCATATCGTTAGAATCAGAAAAAATTCTATATAACATGAGCTATAACCAGAAAATTTATAATTTTTTTATTTACGGGTAAACCGATCACCGGTCACCTAGGCCCTAATTGGCTATTCTTTCGTAAGATATAACAGACGAACGAACGCACTTACAAGAAACAGAAGCATAGCGTTAGATTCGTAAGAAAATACTCTATAATATGAGCTAAGAAACAGAAAATCGAAACATATCGGATTTCACCCGATCGGTCTTCTTAATACATTCCGTGCGCACCAAATGAGGCATCAAATACATTAAAAAGCGAACATTAAAGTTCAAGTTGTTCGTGCCCAAAATAGAAATCATTAAAAACAGTTAGTCTTCATACAACATATAATTACACATAAAATAAAAACTTAGGAATAGAAAGATTTTGAAAACGCATTAAATTGTGAATAAAACCTATACTATAATAGAAGCCGTGTCCGTCCGTCTCTCTGTCTGTCCGAAGCCAGCCGAAAGTGCGAATTTTTTAATTGCTTACGGCCTTTCTATCATTTCGCCCTCTTTTTCTTTCATATAAAAGGAGGGTGGACTAGTAATTACTTAAAAACAGCCTGTTGCACAAATAGGAAACCTGGGAATATGAAGCCATAGCGAAATTAACTGCGTTTTTTTACAGTAGTTGGTATAGGAGCTGCAGAAACAATATAATGAATACTATTAGCTACAGATCGACTACCGAGTAATAATACCTAATAATACCCATGGTAGGTTTATTTATATGGTGTCCGCGAACCTAATCACAAATACAGTTGGTCAATATATAGAGGTAAATAAAAAACAATTTATAATAGTAAAATTTAGTAGCAAAATTAAAAAATGAAGATAAAAAGTACACGGCAAAAAACGTACAACATAAAAATGGAAAATGTATGAACAAATTTTTAATTCAATATTTTACAAGTAAAAAATAAGAATTGAGAGAACGTAAAATATTAAAATACAAATTAAATTATAAAAATTTATTAACATTTTTTGTTAATGTTTTATAACAAATACGTTTTAATTTGTGCTACGACAGGTATTGCAGCTGATCTACTAATAAGTGGATGAACTGCTCATAACGAGTTTAAGTTCCCTATCCCAATGCTGGAAACCTCAACTTCAAGCATGAGAATACCCTCACCGGAATTTGTTAAAATTAAAAGGGCGTCTGTAATTAATATTATTGATAAAGCTTCTAAGCTATCAGGTAGTGGCTCTCTGAGTAATAAACAATTTGCTTAAAGAGATGATGAGCTAATAATGATCCAAATAATTAACTAATGAATGATGAAAGTGTGTGGTGAGCTTATCTGTGATACAAGCTTCATCAACTACACAGTTTTCGGTGCATTAACCTACCTGATTCGGAGTTGGAATGAATATCACGTGTTTTGTTAGGTTACGTTTGGTTAGGACAGGTTAGATTAGGTAAGGTTAGGTTAGGTTGGGGGTGGTGGTTTGGAATGCTAGCAGTTAAGACTTAGGAAAAAGCAGGAAAGCCTGGGTAATCACGAGATAGCCATGTTGAAGGTCAGTTGGTCCATCTCTCTTTCACGCTCACAAGATGCTTAGTAAAATTATAAAAATAAGAATTGAAAAAATGTAAAAATTTCAAATACAAATTTTGAAATAGTGTTTATTTAACTTTTTTAATTTAATATTTTAATAATAAATGTGTTTTAACTTGTGCTACAACAGAAATCGCTGCAAATCTTCTAAGAAGTGGATGAACTGCACTACATCTGTACTACAAATATCATTGGTGCGCAAGATTACGAATATTTTAATCAAGGGTTCTTTTGGGTTGGAAATATTCATTTGTAATCCACATCTGAAATTATAATTTTAGATAAATATTGAATCCCGTCATTTTTGACAGCCGTGTACCCTAGTTTCTTGAATATTCTTAATTAATTTTATTTTACTTGCGTTGACTACCACATACAAATTTTCAAAAATCCATCCAATAAGTTTGGGTTTCTTGTAATAAATATAGTAATTTGTCATTCAACACCCAAATATGCAATGTGTTTCAGAACAAGAGGTACAAAATTGCACATCGATTAGAAAATGACCAAATAAACATTATTTCTTCTATGAAATTCTCCGAAAAAAATCGGGTTTTTGAGATTATAATGGTTTGTTGTCGTACAAAAAAGCGCAATTTGAGCATGTGAATCATTGAAAAATGAGCTTTCTGTCCGTATGTTGAACAAGCTATGAATTTTTATTTTGAGAATATGTTTGTCTACGCGTTTCTGCCAAAATTTTGCAGCTATTTGCTACTCATGGTGATATCCGGCTTACACTATGTCTCCATTTTCTCTCATGTACCCATGTCCGCATGATGTTGCAGAGGATACCGAGAGGATATAAAACAGATTTTTTGTTTTGTTGCTCCTCGACTGTAACTTAATAAGTTTTCTTAAAATTTTTGTCGTGGAATTAAAAACCGTTTCATTTTTACATTTTTCGATGTCTTTTTCCTCTAACTTATTTTTTCATCAGGTCATCTCTAACGATTACACTGAGTTCGACTGTCATTTTAGATGTAGCATGAGCAAGATAGTTTTTTATATTCATTATAATTTTTCTTATATTCATTTTTAAAACGTATTATATATATGAATTTGTGTGTGTAGGTGGGTGCGTGTATGTGCGCACGCATACATGTGTGTGTATGTGTGTGTGTGTGTGTGTGTGTGTGTGTGTGTGTGTGTGTGTGTACATATACATGTTTTTATATATATATACACATATATGGATATATATATTTAGATTTTTTATTTCTTAAGTAAAAACAAAACCTCGAGACACATTGCATTTTACCTAAAGCTATGCGACCAGTTAAAACTGAACCATATTTCAGAAATAAATGTTTTTATTGTACTTGCTTAATGATTCAAAAATAGATCTATCACTAAGCCAGAGGGTGCATCTGTGAATAGAAAAATAAAAAAATATAAACAGACAAATGAAATGAAGCGCTCGGGAAAAATAATTTCTCTGTGCGTAAGCTGAACAAGCCATGAATTTCATTTCGCCTGTAAGTTTGTTTACGCATTTCTAGATATACGCGTTGTGTTGCGTGATGTTCTTTATAAATTACTTTGTGACTAACTATTTCTCAATATTTGATAGTCATTTACGACGGTGTTTCAGGCAGCTTCGGTATAGCGTTTCATGTCTTTTCTTATTTCGATTCAACAAATGATTTAGGAATTCCGATGAATCCTCTTGTAGTATTTAAATTAATTGTAAGTTGCCAGCCATCTCTTGGGAAATAAAATCTCCTAGAAATTATATTTTTGATTTAACTAGCCTTTGACAGGGTTAACCTATTTGCACGCCACGTACGGTTGGTCGATAAGTACGCCTCGTATGGTTTACCTATTTGTACACCTCGGATAGTTTGTCTATTAGTACACCTCGTATAATTTATCTATCAGTACACCTCGTATAGTTTATCTATTAGTAGACCACGTATAGTTTATACTCCTCGTATGGTACGTTTGTCTAAGGACGTCTTATATTAAGAAATTTTTTAAAAGCCAATATGTTGTCATGCATCACATGTGCCAACGTTTTTGGATATGAACGGTTTTCCTTTCTTTCTTTCTTTCTTTCTTTCTTTCTTTCTCTCTTTCCATCTTTCTTAAATGATGAAATTCAAAAACAAAATTACTCGCAATATTCATTTTGAATTTACGGTACAAACATTTATATTTTATCAGAGTTTACCGTATTAAAATTTGGTTTTAGTGATATTTGGTAAAGAAAGCTTTAGCAGATAGTTTTTATGTTACACCCATTGAATCTGAGGAAGATCTCGTGGCCAGAATTGCAGTTGCTGCTGGTGAGATTTATGAAATGCCAGACGTGTTTCCTAATATCCGGCTGTCATTAAGGCTAAGATTTGATAAGGGCATTGATGGAGGTAGAACACATTTTGCACAATTTTTGTAAAGTAAATTAAAAATAAATATTTCAAGTAATAATGTGTCATAAAATTTCATCCTTTAAAACAATAAACTGCTAATATCTCAAAAACAATTTCTACTTGATGTACAATTTCTACCTCTTGTTCTGAAACTGTATACATAAATATTGTGTTTGATATTCTTTGTGCGCTCATTTCTTTAGTCTTCTCTATACGATGCAGGGAAACTTTGAGCTCAGTTGTGTTTGTCTAAAACTATTCCTATCATATATTCATTAATATGCTTGCTAATTAAGAAGCTAAACTAAAATAAACATGTGCATATTGCGTTTTACTATTTTCTGACAAGAAGTCCCAAGAAATTGTGCTCGTTCTTTGACTGACGATTATTCATGTGTTTTTATCTTTGTTTCAGGCGCAACTAAGTTTGCTCATTGGGCATTTCTGTTTTTCAATTCCACCTTTTTTTTGACTAAACTCATAAGATTTCTATCTAAGTCAATAAATACCTCTATCAAATCAAAATGGATGAGTGCTGGGCAGTCAAAGAGCGAGTACATTTCTGAGACACCCTGGAGTAACGTACTAATGAAAAAGTGACCGTTTTAATTCATATATTTGACAGAATCTACTCAAAGGGGGGCCATGCATTGGATTGATCTAAACACCCTTCTCAGGAGGAGCGGACTTTCGCAGCTTGTTGAGTGGCCGCCACTGATACTATCTTGCTCCAAAATTAGTGCTGGGAGCGGCACACCTTTAATACGATTATCACAATAAAACAACCACGTCAACAGTTATCCATAGGTCAAACTTCGTAAATGCTTCCAGGTAATGTTAGAGATATTTCAATATTTCATCGAATTTAAAACGACCAATTTATATATTCAAAGTGGAGCACCATAGAAAAGGCTTCACGTACTTCAAAGTTAATTGTAATGCATTTATTATGTGTATATGAATGTGTATGTGTAATGTGTCGTCAATACTAATATTATTTCATTCCTTTAAAAACTTATTTTCGTATTTTTCGAGATTGTCCTACTTTCGGTCAACCTATAACTGAGAAGGCAATAGCTGAAGTTGCAGATCATCAGACTTTGATTTCAACTGATGAAAATGATAAACACTCGAAGCCGATGCTGTTGAAGTCTACACATTGCCTGAACACGTAAGATGCGCGGCGCACGCTTTCAATTTGATTGCGTGTTGCGACTCCGACGAGGCTGTGTCTAGTTGTTCGACATTCAGGAAGTAATGCACGTCAACTTTTGCGAAAGCCCAGTTTGTATAGAAGAAACAAAGTTGCTGCCAACTTCATGTTGAGAGTCCTGCAGTAGCAGGAGCAACTAAGTGAAATTTTTCATGAGTTTGTTGTCAGATTGAAATTTCTGATTGAAATTTCTGTACAATATGCTAGAAAGCGCTGTGGATAAGCAATGTGATCAACTGCATCATAGTTATTCCACACCGTGAGATTTCATTCATCAACGATAGGGTTGTTGTCAGGAAACCTCTAGCCCAGTCGTTGTGGGTTGGGTGAGAAAAATGGGTATTTGTACTTACTTTTTCAACTCTTAAAATGAGTGTTAATAAGCTTTGCACAGCAGAAGACCATCCAAATAGTTGCAACTCATCGGCCTATAAAGAAGATCGAAGTAAGATTCCAAAAAGTTTTAGAAAATAATTACTATGTCCTCACGTCAGCTTTTCATTCCGCTTTCAAAACTGCTTGGATAAACGATCCTGGGAAGTAAAAACAAGAAAAAGCACGCGACACTCGTTAACTCTGGCGCCAGCAGTCGATTGCACAACTTCAGGAACCGCTTCAAGCGACGAAGATAACAATTTCTTCAAGGCTCAATAAAAATAAAATAGCCTCTAACGGTAGAGGAAAGTTGTGCCAAATAAAACTAATTGAGGACTGTAGGGGGCAGTGTACTTGAGTTTGACTATGTAGAACAAGTGAACCCTCGAATTTAAGTTAAATCCCACTCTAGCATCTCCTGTTATCTTGTCCTCCTGTGCTATACGTAACAATGCCCTTCAGCAGTGTTGGGCACGCAAATTTTAAAATGTTGCGGCGTAACCACAACCGCAACACCACAAAAAAAGTTGCGACGCAACCTCAACAGCAACTTTGAAAAAACCAAAGTTACGATCGCAACCGCAATTCGCAACCGCAACTTTTTAATTATTAAATATAATTTTAATTAAATATTATTCAATTTATTTTACGTATATATTGCTATGAATAAAATAATATAATGATATTCAAAATAGTGCATTGTTTTACAAAAAAATTAATAGATCGAGTAAATGTGTGGACTAGAATTGAATGAAATATCAAGATACTGAAAGAAACGTCTCATTTGTAAATATAGCATTAAAAATACAATGAATTCTATTTTCTAATAATAATAGGGTTGAAAAGGTACCTAGCTTGTAGCTATGTTTTCTTATGAGTTCCGTATATGTATTGTAAAAAATGAGAGAAAGAAACGCTTCATTTGTAAATATAGCTTGAACAGTAAAATGAATTCCATTTTCTAAGAATAATATTGGAAATGTACCTAGCTAGTAGCTATATTTTCATACGAGTTCCGTATATATACCAAAATTAGAAAATAGAAAAGTGCAGAACATTTGTACAGCCTATATGACTCATAAAGGAAACTATGCATATGCGTATCAACTTCTACATTGGTTTTTCAATAACTAATAACTATATGCTCCTGTAATATATGATATTCCTCTGCTTTTTTTTTTGTTTCTCTGTTATGATATACTGGTTCATGACCTCAATGTGACAATGTCAATGCACTGTAATAACGATCAACGTTGCCTTTCAAAAATGCTAACATTTCAAAATGTTTGTCTGAAAGCCGAGCACGTCGTGGTCTCAAAATTTCTTTGCTTAAAGAGAACAGTCTTTCGACTGCAACGCTCGATGGTATAGGCGTGTTAAATTGGATGAACAAAGCGACGAATTCACTTGGGGAAAACATCGCTCAGTGAACATCAGGGTGGCTAGTTCTGTTGATTACTGCCTGTTTCAGCCAATCATTGACTTGATTCAACGAATTTTTCTTCGTTTTTTCCTTATCATCCGATATCATTACGACATTGAAGAAGTCATCTTCGTCATCTACGTCCTCGGCACTGCTCCCCTCAGCTGAAATACCATTTTCCGATCTGTTATTACGATGGGCGATTAGTGTTTTTGTTATTACATCCACTCTTTGTACTTCGTTAAGCCATTTTAGCTTAAAATGTGGATGCAGAGAGGACACCAAGATAAAATCGTCGTTGTGAATTACATTGGTAAATCGCAACATCTAGCTATGTAGATTTGCCGTATAACACATAATTTTACACACACAACTCATATCATTCTTAATAACATGTATTCTATAATGAGTTACATTGAATATACTTATATACAGTAAGCAAAGTGAATGTGTATCACTGTATCGCCTAATGCTAATAATAAACAGTTGCCAGATGGGTGGTACCCTGTACGGTTTAGTTTCAAGCGAGAATGAAACGCGTATTAAATTTTATTGAAGTTATTTTAAAATTTAAAAACCATCGTGATGTTGCGGTTGCGAGTTGAGGCCTGACACGTCAAAAATTGTTGCGATCGCAACAGATTCGCAACTTTCCAAAAATTGTTGCGGCGCAACCGCAACCGCAACAGAAAAAGTTGCAATCGCAATTGCGGCTGCAACTTGTTGCAGCGCAACTGCCCAACACTGCCCTTCAGAGATGTCTATACTACTATAAACTTGAGAGCGTGTACGTCATATTTGGTAACGTGTCATGTCCTTAAGCTTCGTTTATTCATATTTTGCATTTATTCGAATAAGCCCTGTATTACTTGTGTTCTCTCTGTTTGTTGTAGGTACGTGAGGGGACAGCTGCCGACGTTCTCTCTATTACCATTACGATCCTTACAGGACAACTCTGTTATAATATCCCGCCCGTAGTCATTGATAAAGTTGATGTTCAATAAATTAGTTATTGTTTACATTCTTCTGATCCTGGGAGACTAATGGTTTGAAGGCGGATTTTAAATAAGATCTGATCTAGTTACATAGACGAATCATTGTTCGTAAATTAACCGCCTTGTAGCACCACCTTTGAGGAAGCCCCGTTCAATAACAGCTCGTTTTCCTCAGAGACTTGGAAAAGTGTGTACATCGAACTCAATAGCCCCTAACACGCTGCAGTTTTAAGAATTTTTTATACTTGTAGAGACATTTTACGACCCAAGCGTTCAGGACTCAGCGACAAAAATTTGAACCTTCATTATTCCTGAAAACACCAAGAGAATTTATGTTTTAAACGAACAAATTTTTTCAGATATAAATTTTATGAATGTGAAGTATGCTAATTGATTTCATTTGCAACTTTTTGTATTGTTTTCGAATGTCAATCACAGATAACATACGATAGCATCTCTCTTGAATATTTTTTATAATAATGTAGCTAATGCACTTTCCACATGCATGTTTACCATTTATATTTCCCTGTAGTATATTTCCAGTGAAATATCTAGCATTAGCAGCGCTAGATTTTAAATTCTACAGCGTTGTTATTTTATCGAGCATTCGCTATCGCTGCTGTTTTTACATTTTAATAGCGCGCACTGTCCTGTCCTGATTACGGCCATTCAGTTCCTGACGAGGTAGTGACTTGACTTCCTGCGTTCGTCGTGAAAAATATAAAATATTCATATGAATTAAAACAAGTTTTGATCAACAACGCACTCATCCATACTCGGTCAAGTGTGTTCATATTCTATTCTGTTCATTTCACAGCAATGATACAACCCCAAGAGTTACAAATTTGATTTAAGACAATTTTCCACGTAATTTTGTTAGAGAATGAGAATGTTTTGCATGGTCTGTATTGCAACTTATTTCATAGCTAATCAGACCATTTAAATGATTACAAATTGTTTCCACTCTCTAAACATTGCGTTGTTTCTACACCATCGATTTTTTTTGCGTGTTGTATTTATAACTTGAAACTATAAACTTGACTGAGATGTGGTTTATAGAGGACAAATTTCGAAACCAAGAGACTTGTACGACGGTTTTCACACTTAATATTTAAATATATGTATGTTATTGCATACATATATTTAAATTAAGGGGTATGGAAATTAAGGGGTATGGAAAACTGAATTAAGGGGTATGGAAAAGCACCATTGTATTATTTACCTAAAGATCCAAGCTGGTGAACTTTCCAGAAAGGTTAGCTAAGATGCCAGGCTTCAGTGGTGAATCTTATTCTCTCGCAGCATTCTCCATAACATGCAAAGCCAGTCTGGACCTAGAAGTTCTAAAGATCAAGACATTATTAAAAGAAGAAAAGAAGCTTGTTGTATGCAAGTTGATGAGCGCCATATCATGCATCGAGTTTTCGAATGCCTTGAGTTAAAGCCAGTTCACAATAGTGGTTACTCAGGGTTAATTTGGTACCCTTCTTAAATACCTGAATTTAGGGGATTCTGGCTTAGCTCAATTTCCTAACGAAGAGTAACGCAGAGCACACATTGTTAGGTTTTGAGCTATCTTAACCTCTAACACTCTAAACCCCTGCGCCAAAGTGTCTGAATTTCAAAATTAATCGGATTTTAGCTGGAACACTTGCGAATTGTCATCGGGAATTTCGCCCTGACTTACATCCACAAAATTTAAAAATCATTTGATGCGCTGTCAGGTCAACATTTCAATGGCAGAGAATACTTACATGCTTCTTTGGAGCTGCCATGGTTTTTCTGTTTTTCACACATCCCACCATGTCGTGAAATGAAAGCAAATACCTTAAGGCAGGTTTTAATCAACTAAAAATTAACATTAACATTGAAAATACCGATTGCTTCGTACATCTATCCTAAGCGCCGGTAGACAGGATACACAACGAAGTTTTGACGTTTCAGCCCTAATATTACACACCACCTGCAGGACACCTTTCACCACCTTCAGGACACCTCACACCACCTGTAGGACACCTCACAGGATGCCCCAGCTACGCTCCTTATAGGATCGAAGGACTGCCCTCAGGCCGCAGTGTAGCGAGGGCGACCCTGTGAGGGCCAGCGGGGAACCCTCACTCAACTCAAAAACCCCATGCGATTTTAAAATCATGTACATGTCTTGCAAAAGAATGTACTGCCATGATGAGGATACAAAGAAGTACTCAAGGAGAATCTGACCTAACTGTGAACCCAACTGCATAAACTTTTTACTGAGTAACAGTTCAGTGTTCATGTGCGCGGTGACTTTTAATTCATCATCTATTTTGTATTTTGTGAGAAAATACAGCTCAAAATGCTTCACTGATCGCCGAGCACCATTATTCCCTGTCAAGTTAGACATTTTTAAGTCTTCAAGACTTCAGTGGAATTTAAACATGCGTATCCCCTGAGTTCAATTTGAATACATTTTTTTAATACTGACTTCGATAGTTTTCTTGTATTTCGATTCAAGTGGGCACTAATAATAGTGTTTTCAACAATGCGTCGTCACTGAAATCATGTTTTTAAACTTGAAGTCACATACATTATCTCACCTAGATTACACGACAAATGGAAAACGTACATCGTTCCAAATTTTTCAGCATCGACTTGTGATATGGGTATTACGATGCCCATGCTTGTATATCAACTAAGATTCCTTACTCCAAGATATTTCATAAACCAATGATATTTATTGTATCATCTTAATTCGAAATAAACTGTTTTTCTTTTTTTTTCTATCATTTTCCAAAAAATGGTGTTTGAATTCCTCGCTTCTGTTTACTATCCAACACCTGCGCTGGCACGTCGATCCCCATTTTTGCAGAAACTTCATAATAACTCTTCACTCAGAGTAATGTCGTTCTCCAATTCAATGAAACTATTCGATACTCGTGTCTTCACTTATGAAAAAATTTGATGAATAAAAAGGGATTTTAGAGGTAATTGATTCGAGTTCAAAGTTTCAACTCCGCATCAAAGTTAGGTTTTCCTCTTCAAGTAGGACAAGAGGCTGAAGAGCTTTATCCTACTAACTTAGTCAAGACTGAAAGAGCTTCGTACGATAGTCTGAAGCTCATTTTTTGCAGACAATTCAATAAGGCAATTCTAAAAGAAACTGCCACTGTTCGTCTTGTGAGGCGGCATCAAGTTTAGACTACAGAGGCTTACCTAGCCCTCGTCGTGAGACACAACGTCTTGCTGTCAGCTTCATAAAGAAACGCGTCAGCATAGAGACAGCGTCGAACTTACGAAAGTTACTCAACCCGAGATTTTCATTCTAACGCTTAGCTACATTAATTAATTTATGAAACTTCGTTAATCGTGTAGCCCCATCTCCAACTACAACTGAGATTTTCCGAATGTTGAAACTGCGCCTTTCAATCCTTCCTCTTGATGCTGGAAACCCAGTTGAATGATCTAATATCAAATTGTCATGCGTCGTCAATCAAAGATTTCACATTTCTCAGCCCTCGATAAAACTAATGTATAAACGAAATGCATCAACTTATCGAGAAAATGATTTACGAAATTCTTCGTTCTAAAAATCCTCCTGAAAATTGAGATTCAGAACAGCCGAAACTGACAGTACATACTAAATGGGTCTAGTGTTGAGACCGAATTATAGTTAATGAAATCTGTGATTTTTCTGCACTTGTCTACAGCACTAATCTGTAATGAGCTGTCAGCATTGCATATATTTTCGTCTCTAATTTTTGCATCATCTTGAACGCTGTGAGGTATGCTGCCCAAAACTTTTCTCTCAAACTTCCCGTTGAATTAGCTGATGTAGTTATCAGTAAGAGACAACTTAGCTCATAAAGCGTCCTCTACAGTTTTCTTTATATACTCCTCTCAGATGAAAAACGTGAATCCTGAGCTGGAAGTTGTGTAATAATAATAATTTCACAGAAGCGTTTCTACCGGGATCGCCATCGTAACGCCAAACGTGAACTAACATATCTAATCCAATATTATTCTCGGTAGCGTTATCACAAATGATCGTTAGGCTTCACTTTGCAGTTAGGGCAGCCCTGCAAACCTGAATAGAGGATTCTGAGGTAGATTCAAGAGATGGCTTAATTCTTCATTAATGCATCTTGGTGTTTCAACTTGGAAGAGGTAAACTAATACTCAAACTAAACACAATGCTAAAGTTACAGCAATACATCGAATTTTTCTAATTCGGATGTAGAAAATTTAAAAATTTTAAGAGAGCATTGGCCACGATTAGGACAAGGGTACCTACCTTGGTGACAATGAAGTATGAAAGCTTCCCTTTAAAAAGTTTCGACGTTTGTATGAAAATACCGCAGTCATCCACAGATTGGATTCGATGTGATGTTAGTTTAAGCTTCCTTAACAGTAAAGAAGAAGGTACATAGAAACTGTAATTTGGAAAAGAAGTTCATGAAACGAGATAAAAGTTGAAGAATAAAGTATGCAGTAAGTGCTGAAAAACAGGAGAACAGTGAACCTAAAAAAAAAAGATAGTCATCATAAGAAATACTTTATTTCAAGAAGGCCCTCAGCTCGGGACTTCACTTTTTCACTATGGGAGAAACTGAAGTAAAGATTATTAGATTAGATTATTAATAGTTTAGGCTTTCCTATCCGCAACAAATGCGATCCATAGAGAGGAAGTAAGAAGGCACCATTTATTGTGGAGTCAAGGGAACGCGGAATCTATGCAGAAAAGGCTTAGAAACAGTAAGTTATTATTATTATTATTATATAAGAAAGTTTTAGCCTCCCTTAATTGCACAACAAAGATGTTCTAAGAGAGGAAGGAGGAAGGCACCATTTAGTATGGAGTTGAGGGAACGCGGAGTCTATGCACAAGGTGCACAGGAACAGGAAGCTAAGAAAGAAGTTCATGAAACAAGAAAAAGTTGAAGAAGAAAGTAGTAGGTGCTGAAAAACAGGACAGCAGTGAACCGAAAAAAGATGGTCCGTAACAAAACAGAAACCTATTCTATTTCAACAAAAGGAAGCCTACCCAACCTTTAGCTCAGGCCCTCACATAGTCCAACTGGTGAGAAAGAAGTTCATGAAACACGATCAAAGTTGAAGAAGTACTAGGTGCTGAAAAACAGGACAGTAGCAGTGAACGGAAAAAATGGTGGTCCATAACAAAACAAAAACCTTTTCTACTTCAACAAAAAAGAAAGCCTACCTAACCTTTAGCTCGGGCCCTCACATTGTCCCCCAGGGAGCGCTAATTCCCATAGTTACAATAGTAGTATCTCCCTCAGGGGCTTTTACAAAGAAGAAGTCATTATTTAGTATCAAGTTAACGAATTCTATGCGCAAGGTGCGAAGTAGTTACAGAAAGGAAGTCACTTGCGCTCCCTGCCACCAAAGAACTAATTAACTTTCCAATACCTCATTGGAAATTACCTCCAGCAATCTAACGCGTTGTGCACTTGAGCATACTTGAAGCAATCATTTCGCACGTTAGTATACACGGATACAAAAATTACAGAAACATAAAATATTTACAAAGCAATACTACGAAATCAATTGAGAATCTTTTCAAAGCCAATTAAATTCCAAATGCGAAAGGTTAGAAACGTCAGGAGGTCTGGCACAAGTCCAAAACGAGGATCCCGCAGACATTTTCGAAAGGTATATTTCACGAATTCTTCCGGATAGATGTTCATGTACAAATAAATATACTTTAAAACTTATGTACAGATAACTTTAAACCAACTAAGAGGAATTGAAACTGCCATTAATCGTCTATAGATTTCTCCCAAATATAAACAAGTCACAAGGCTAGACCAGCCCCTACGCTGACACACCACCAACACACACAGCAGAGTCAAGGAATGAGAACTCAGCACCAAAGGAATGAATAAGATGACGTTAACAACAAACTAGACTCGCAATTAGGCGTAAAAGTTGTGTAGCATCAGGAACACCATCGAGTAAGGTTGACTACAGACTTTTGAGCATGGTTCCAAAGTTTAAAATATTGAAATCGTTCATCACTAGATAAAATTAATACGGCTAATGAGTTGCTAAATATTTCAAGTATTTCCCATGAATATGTGAGCTTGTACACAACAGATTTAAATAATGCTAAACACGGCAATCTGGAATTTCCAAATAGGAAACGTTCTCGACCAACTCGAAGTGTATCCAAGATCCGAATGTGAATGGGCTCTTTAACCCATGGATTAGCATTGCTAAGACAAAATGCGTAACTGGCTTCAAAATTGAGTACAACTATTAGATGTGCCCAGAAATTACACCAGAGTAGCTGACGACGATTTGCAACTTCAACTATTTTAAAAAGCCATACTTGAAAGAAGTGCTTTCTCATTAACTTGAACATAAATAACGAACACGAAGCCTACGCTAACCATTCATCGCAAGGGACTCCATTACGTTTTCTCGGAGTGGAAATGGACTCAGAAAAGCAGTGACTCACAACGTAGACGGGTTCATAGCTGGCAAGACAAGTAGCAATGGTCACCTCCAGAAGCCTTTGAAGGTACAAGGAGAAATAATTCTGAATGAAAAATTTAAAACAAACATTTGATTACTCTACAGCACACTAACCACATTACTACATTGAGGAATACCTTAATTTCTCCTGAACGACTCCACCCTTCAAACGTTTCACACCGGCTCAACCAACATGGCAGTTCATTTGAGACCAGACATATTCTAGAACGTCAACTTTGTCCCGCTGATGTCAGAGTTAGAAAAACAGAATTCAACTGAAGTTTTGCAAGTATTGAGATGAAACGGGACATTTGATAAATTTCAAAAATCTTTCAAGAAAGCGACGTACTGTTACCGAAAGTTGAATCCTACTCTGAAACATTTTGACGAAAAGGAGACGAGTATCAAGCAATTCGATAAGCCTCCGCAAAACAGTTTTGCAAGTGTGAGATTTAAATGAAGATACACAAAACATTTGAAATCAATGAAGCTCACATATCCGTATGCTTGGATTACGATACAAAAAAACAGGAATAACACTACTGCCCACTTCATCTCCATTTGCAAACATGAAGAGAAAAAAGATCCCGCGAAAATTGCATGCCGAGATATTTTTAGGCAACTGTATCAGTGGATCTTGCAGTGAGGATACGTTTTCCGAGGAACGCAAACAATATGTTATTTTTCCTATCTAAAGTGCAAAACAAGCCTGGAAGATATTCAATGAACTCGAATACTTGTTGCAAAAACGATCCAAGCAACCAGACTAGCTCAGTCTGCGAATGAAACTTCCAACAGGCTGCGTATAAAACCAACTCATCGAGCACCGGTTTACCGATTCAAAAATAGCCCTGAGGTATGACTGAAAGCCCGCACGTTCCACGAAATAATGTTGCTGTTCAGGACCAAAAATTCCTGTTGAAGACGCTATTTTGCTGTCAAATTTTGTGTTGCTGATACCATTTACTAGTCAAATTTTCCATTGGAAACGCCATATCAGCTGTCAAATTTCCAGCTGGCGATGCTATTCAGTAGTTAAACTTCCTGTTGGAAACACGCTTTCGTTGTCAAATTTCCTGTTTTCGACGCTGTTTAGTTGTCGAACTTCCTGTTGGCGTTCTTGCCGAAGAGCATGGCGCGCACCTCCGGCAACATCTGCTGGGACAACATGTCGAGCCGCGCCTCCAGTGTGTTGCTGATCTTGATGCGGTTGTTGCGCACCGTCAACTCAATGCCACCACAACTGCAACCAACATTAGATTACATATTAGTCGAGTTAGCTTAAGCCTCCCAAGCAACATAGAAAGAGTTCCAAAGAGAGGAAGGCACCATTTAGTACGGAGTTAAGGGAGCAAAAGATCTATGCATAAGTTCTGTCTACAGTTGCTAGGAGTGTGAGAAACATTATTCACTAAATATTGCATTTCAGCTTATATTTCTTCTCTTAGTACAGTCAGTTATTTTTCTCTTGATGCAAACCATGAGCTATCATTGAACTGATATTGCATTATAAGCAACAATAATTCCAACAATAAGTGATAGATACTGAGACGAAGTAATGCCACCAGTGATATGCAATCCAATGACTAGCAGTAATATTGGTATGATGCCCCAAAACAACCAATTACGTCACCACTGACATCATGAGCACAAAAAATTTCATCGATAAGATGCTAGGAACACCAATTCGTCTGACATTATAAAAAAAACAGTTTCACCAATTTGATGGCTCCCCAACGTGATACACTACAACATTGATGAATTACCCTACAAAAAAAATCAAACTTTCAGAAATAGTAAAAAATCAAACTTTCGTAAATAGTTGAATGAATTAGCCACATACTGATGTGACAATGAGTTCTCCATCCCACCCAGTCGGCGCAGTTGGGAATAATTGTGACTGAATGAAAGCGTGTAAAAGCGACCTAATCTAAGCTCCAGCACCACGTGGGATGATTATACACGAGGTCTGAACACTGGGGACAACAGACTGGCGTTTCATCAGTGCAGTCACTAACATGAATGGAATCTCCGTACGAGCAATGGGATATCGGCAAGCCGCGAGACGTCTACAAGTGGGAACTTTTGTGTTGTATACGAAAGTAAGTAGATTAGATTAAATAAGTTAGTTTAACCACATGAAATGCTTTTCAGCGAGAGGAAGATGGACGGAGCCATTTACATTGGAGTTCAGGGAACTAGTAATCTATGCACAAGGCGTGCTCCCACCAAAAATTCCCTGGTCATAAGAAAGGCAAGTTAGGAAAGAAGTTCATGAAACAAAGTAAGGATGGAAAGAGTCAGTGGTGCAAAAAAAAGGATGGCAGTCAACCAAGAAAAGACAGTCCAAAATAAAAATTTATTCTATCAAAAAAAAAGGCCTAATTAATTTTAGCTCGGAACCTCAAATGTCACCCTCCCTCTGCTGAACACAATTCCCATAGATACAATAACTGTATACCAAAGATGATCATGAAATCAGCACGCCATGAAACAACTTACCAATGGCCGCAGTAACACGAAGCTTCTAAGAAGAAATGGAAGAAAGAGGAAGGAGCTGACGTCAACGCGCTTCATATAACTGCTGATAACGATTTTCTTTGATCTTTTATTCATCGTTAGACTTTGCAAAAAGCAAAACTTTTACTCATCTCCACTGCTGATAGGGATGTATGGATGGTTGCAAATAAAATTTACAGTCAATACAGAGTTCAACATGCAGTAAAAAACACACAAGAGGTATTGGAAATAAAGCAAAGGCTATTATAATTAGACTAAATGTTAGTTTAAGCCTCCCTAACCGCATCAAAGGCGTATCAAAGAGAGGAAGGAGAAAAGCACCATATAATATGGTTAGGCTATTAGGAACTTCATATCAGTTCGGAAGTATTTGTACCAGTTGTTCTTTGCCATTTCATGCATCTTTGTATGAAGCAGAATATGCAGGACCACGGAGACAACATGCTGGAAAAGGACCGTCACTGAGGTAGTATTGCTTGCACACAAAATGGAACCCAGCAATGGGCGAACATGTTAACCAGCATATGTATGGCAGCGCATAGAACAAATGTTAGCTTCAAAGGAAGGAAGACGAGAGTCAATGTTGAGAAAAAAAAAGGATGGCCATGAGCTAAAAAAAATGGTCCTCTCATTCGGGTCGCTGATTATCTCAACCAGTGAGCCACTGATTTAAATAAAAGGATGCAAGTCTTAAATACTCCAGTCAGAACGGCCCACACCAATATGCCACGGAGTTTGGGATGCAAGAGAAAAAAACCTTGTTCAACTCGTGTATCTTGGTAAGAAATTACACTACTGAATCAGACAGATTTTGTTAATGATCCATGCTTTTCTGATGCAAAAATACAGTAAGGTTGATAGCTATCATGGGATATTTTCCCTAGAATAAGCCTCGAAAACCAAGGTTTTTCAAAAAATATTGAGCACTATCCAGAGAAAAATGTTTCACGAGCTACTGTCTCATGACAACAAAACATTCTGCCACATTTCTTCCACAAAATAATTGTTTACTTTGACACTTTCAGAAAGAAACCAAACACAAAGTATTTTTAGCTAACATCTCGATTGTCAGTAAAATAAGGCGACTCAAGTTTATGTCATTTTCCTAATAATGACAGACGATAAAGTGAATAAGCGCCTGAATATTGCACAATGATAAACTATGCAATTCCCAACAAAAGACTAATATTCCCATACACAAAGACTAGTGTTTTCAAAAAACTAGACTGGAAACGAACCGACACGTTCTCTATAATATGTTCATACGAGTGTTACGCTTGCTCTCATTACTGCATAGGAAAAAATTGATAGGAAATTTTATCTCTTATTTCAGGAAGGATAGCTACAGTATTTCCTGTACTAACTGCCGTAAGGTGAACAGACCATTTGTGGTTACATAGAACGTATTAGGTTAGCTAAGAGTAGGTTATGAAAGGTCATGATACATCATAAAAAGGTTACAATCTGTCGAGACAAGTTACCATAGTATAAGATAGGCTAAAATAAAAGAGGTGAGGTAAAGTTAGCTCCATTACTGAAATTGAAAAGTGTAGAATTTTTTATGTACCACCATACTGACTGAATGAATTACTACTGAATGAAAAGTGCGCTTCGCTATCCTTCTGCCTGGTATAGGGCTAGGCGAACAGAAGCTACAGGTTCTGTTCAATAATCCTCATGTTGTGCTGAAACTGCGACAACAATTGGCACTGAAAATAACTACTGAATGAATGAATAACTGGACAAAGAGTTTCACACTAGGCATGGGAGACTGACATGTAAGGAGGAAGCCAGTTGACCGTGTCGACGGTGATGTTGCAGGGGAGCTTGCTCATGCGTGTGTAGGCCTCGACGCTGAGAGGCACAGCAGCCTCCACCAGCGCCTGGTCTGCCTGCCTGCACCTCACCGTCACGGCAGGCTCCATCAGCTGCAACCCAATGCATGCAAACGTGGCATAAAAATGCACTCAGTACCTATTTAGGATCCCTTTAAGGCTGCTCACTGATCCTCTGTGAACCATAAATGCTGCAAGTGATGGTTATTTTTTAAACCAAGAGCAGAAAGTACAATAAAAACAATGCACATGTTGTGAATCAAGAATGTTAAGCATTTCTTTTGAGTATAGTGGGATGAAGTCACGGATGGCCTAAGCTTTTATCAGCACGTGCTTCCGCGCTCAATTTCAGACCAGTTGAAACAGAGCACGACCAGGATTTTGGCTCATTTGAACAATGCTTTAAATTAGACTGTACCACTACTACAACGCTAATATGCTTAATTTGTGCTTCGATTTTCTCCGTCCTGGTACTCTCTACCTCTGTACAACAAAGCTGAATGATCAAGTACACAATAATTTATTATTACAGTTATTTAAATTGCTCTAAACCAAAGTATTTTTTAAACTTATGGATATCATAACTCACTATGTTCTCTTACCAAACATGTCAAATTTTTTCATGTAGAGATATGAAACTCTTATTAAATTGAATACAATTCCACTCGAATGAAACCTAACAACTGAGTTACAACTTTCACTCTTCCACTAATTGACATCAAATTTAAATTAATTGGGTCACAACTACTTAATCCTATTCAACTTAATTACAGATACTAGTAAAAAATATCCATTGGCTAATGACATCTGTTCTAACTTTAAACTCCAACCACAGTTATATATTGAAGAAAATGTAACATCACAATCAAAATTTAGAATCAAAAGTTAAAGATAGGTTGTTCACCTGACAGAGCCCCTGAGTGATGAGGTTTTGGAGCAACAAGGAATAACGAGAAGAGTCCTTGGTGATGACGCTGAGCTGCTGCTGGGCCTCCTCCAGTACGCTCTTGACGTGCGCCTCCTGCGCCTGCAGCACCTCCACGCGGGACTTGTTCAGCAGGTTGCTGGCACCGCTGCACACACGAGACACCAGTCCAAAGCTCTCCATATACCATGTTTAATAATAAGGCAGTGACTGTGATACATAGCATCTGCACCACAGTTATTAATGGGTATTGCTGTCAAATGGGAGGTAATCATGAGTTCACTTTTACACTACTGCATTTATTCCACAACAGTTTTATTTGGGTATGGATTGAGCCTGAAATATTGTTTAACCTTGACAGAATTTTGACGCTGTGTATTGTGGTCACAGAGCACACAAATGTACTGAGATATTGTAACAAATTTTACAGTTAAACTAATATACATTACAGTGAAATTCCTCAAACATTTCAAGATTAGTTAGATAAGTTAGTTTAAGCCTCTCTAACTTAAACAAAGGAGTTGCAAAGACAGGAAAGATGAATGCACCATTTGGTATGGAGTTAAGGGAACATGGAATCCATGCATATAGCATGTTCCCACACAAGATCTCCTACATATAGAAACAGTAAGTTGGGAAGGAAGATGCTGACTGACAAAAGAAAAATGTTGAAAAGGAGAGTCAGAAGAGCTGAAAAACAAAACAGCAGTGAACTGAAAAATAATATTTCAGGAAAGAAAAAAAAAATTTTATTTCAACAAAAAAAACTACTTATTCTCAGCTAGGGACATCATATTTCCTTGCTGAGAGAGATGCGTCCCCAGTAGATACAATAGTCACATCCCACTGAGAGACATACCTGAGGGTAAACAGTACATTAAAATTATACTAGATATAAAACACTCTCAAGACAACTTGTTTCCAGCTACAATACAAAAACAAAATGTTTCAGAATTAACTCACATTTTTCTTTGCATCTCCACATTCTTCTCCTTGCGGTCATAGAATTCATTAATTTTGAGCCTGTTCTGCTGCACGAGACGACCCTTCTCAATGGTGAACTCTTCCTCAGCCCTCGCCTCAATTTCCTCGGCTTTTTCATTGGCCTCTTGCTCAATGAAGGCCATCATGTGAGTGATCTGGAAAATATACCAAGATTAGAAGCAATAGTGCCTGGACAAATACGGTTTGCAAATATTTGACAGTAAAAAAAATCTGGGTAGGTACCAAGCAAAAATTGTGGGCGTGCATAAATATGCTGAGCATACATTATCTTTCAGACATTGATTCAAAAGCTCTATGGTGAAAAGTTGTGCCATAAGTATAGAATTAAGCAGTTTAAGTAAACTACATGAATTCTAACCTTGAAATACATCTATGGTAAATTTTACAGCAAATTAATTATAGAAAGATTTCCTACAGAAAACCTCAAATCAAACGATGACCAAAAAAATATAATTTTAGTAAAACTTTGGAAATAACTTAGCTTGGTGTGATCAAATATTGTACCAGATTTAATGGAACAATCACGATTACAAAGAAATTGTATCTCATAATGAAATTTTGCTCATCCAGTTGGGTGTTCTCACACTTCACTATGAACAATTCATTCAACTCAATCCAAACTAATGTCTTATAATTCATTTTATTGCACTAAACTTCTTAAATTGAATAAAAAAAACATTAAGCCGAACACCAGATAATTAATTTAATTTATTCACAAACATTTTCCCAAATTGGCATGATTTAAACTACGCTTGATCCTGATAAGAAATACTATTTGGTCAATATTGAATTGAATGTTGTCAACTATTTCAATTATTTCGTTGACACATATGGGTAATTTGGAACAATAGAAGACGTTTTACACGAATGACATAGTGCTCGCAAATGCTTAGTTTTCGAGATATTTAACTTTGAAGTTATAGGAACGTCGTTTATATAATTGAACAATCGGACACGAAAATAAGCAAAAATACGGTTTCAACATAACAATAGGTGAGGTTAGGTTAAGTAAAGTTAGGTTAGTTAAATAAACTAACCTAAATAAACCTAAAATAACGTAATTTAACTCAACCATACCGAGGCCGAGGATTCCCGCCAAAAAACCTGGCGTGGTCCGCGTCTGCGAAACGCCAGAAGAGCCATCTCGACACTGCCGTTAATTCTATTCTTACTTGAACGTTATTTATGCTATATCTCGAAAACTAAGCATTTGCATGCACAATTTCATTTGAGTCAAATGTCTTGCAATGTTTCCAATTACCTAAATTTTGTAATAAAATTATGAAAGTTGTTGACAACATTAAATTCAATATTGACCCAACGTTGGTTAATGTTGAGGACTGTTCGGGAATCAATTATGCACTTTTCAAATCCCAAACATAGTAAATTAGATCGAAATAAACATATTTTCTTTAATGCACTTTCCGTCGTGAATGATTATTTTACGAATTATAGCGGTAGGTTTAGTTTCGTCTTTGATGACGAATGGGCTCAAATAAACAGTTACTCATAGATTTTTAAATTTTCGTTGCTTGAATTGTGGTAAAGACATCGAAACATATAACTTTTCTTCTATACACTTTTTTCGTCAAATTAGTATTTAACCAGGTATAGCGGTAGGTTTGGTTTTGTCTTTGATGACGATCGGGCTGAAAGCAAGACGGCATTGCAGTGATGCCGTCCGACGTGCTGCTTGAATTACTTCCCGCTTCAAACACTTAAGTTGCGGTAACTAATTCACCGCTATAACTCGTAAAATACTTATTTACGACGGAAAGTGCATAGAAGAAACCTTGCTTATTTCGAACTAATTAACTATCTTTTGGCACCCAAAACTTAAATATCGATTCCCAAACAATCCTCAACATTAACCCAAATATTTATTACAATTAATCACAACATAAGCCTTTTTCTTATTTATTTCAAAGAGCAAGAAATATAACTATGCTTTTTCAATGCAAGCAATTTGCAGATTGCCAATTAATGTTAAAGAGCTAAATAAAATTTCAAGTCAAAACTGATGAAAATTGCAGTTCCCAATTTATCTTTGAATAGGAATTAAACATTGAAATAGTTAAATTAACTTTTTCAATTACTAACATTCATGTTTAGCTAGATCTACCAAGTCCATAATTTTTTTTGTTTTTCCATAAATTCCCACCGTTTGCGATTCGAAACTCATGGCAAACATTAACTTATCCATATTGAAAATATAGTCCAATTAATGTTAATTCTAACAAACAGATTTATAATTTTAAAGCAAAATTCAGAACAGCACTTGATGGAATTATTCCCTGGTAAAAATACAGCACCTAATACATGACCATAGAGAGCTAAGTAATACTCAAAATGTTGATAAAACTTTGTGAAAATTTGTTTGTGTCTTGCACATCTCAGATAAACTTTAAAACAGGTGAACTGTAAATAATCTCATAACTAGTCAAATGAATAAAATAAAGCATATCAAGCAACACCTTCCACTTTGCTAGCCTAATTTCAAAGTAACTGAACTCATGAGCAAAATGCTGCATTTATACAACTAATACAAATGAAATGGCAAATAAAAAACCAAAATATATGATCAGCTAAGACTATAGAAAAGAGGCATAGCTTTATAACTAAAACTTTAATCAAAAGTAATCCTCACATAGCATTCATACCTGAATTAAACATACCCAAAAATTTTCTAAATGGTAAATTAATGCTTCACTATTCACAATACAAGCGCATTGCATGAAATCAGGAGAAGCATATTTCAAAAACTTTAGTACCTAATCAACTTTACAACTTAACTCATTGGACTCGGTTATACAGAAGTAAAATATTAGCAGTTAATTATGAAATTTTCAAAACCTATTTTAGCGGTCTAATAAATACACTTTTTTACAAACATATTCCAATAGCATTATTCATAAAATACCAATTGAATGGTTGTTATATGCTAATCTTACAAGCTTAGCGGATCTCGGCCTATATCACCGATTAATAATACAGTTAAATTATAAAATTGAATGATAATAATCACAAACCTGTTTTTGAACATCGGCGTCGCTTAAAGCCATTTTGATGGATTTTGTATTTCAGATTCACAGAAAATAACCAGAAGCAAGTCGATGTGCCGAAGTACAAACAAATCCACTGACAGCAACCAACGCAATAAATGTTGTGAAACTGGAGATCATATGATTCTTCAGCAGTCATATGAACATTAGGATTCAGACAAAGAATTTATATATTCATAAACACTTGGAATTTTTAAAGAAACATTCAGAAAATTAGATGCGAACAATTATTCAAAAAAAATATTTCATTGAGTTTCTTCCAACAATATTTTGTTCTGCAATGCTACGCTTATTTGCCATTACTTTTCCCACTCACTCAACAACCAAAACCAAGCTTGAATCTAGTCAATTTAAAAAATTTCAAGCAAGCACGATGAAATGAGTGATAGATGATAATGCATATACAAAAAAAGGTAGACATCTAATTTTCAGACTTTTGAAGCTCAATGTTCGATACCGGCAATGTTCGATGAAGTTAATTTTCAGGCTACAATTATTATCACCGGCGTGTCTGAATTTTCACTTCAAATTTTCAACTAGACCTACTGCAAAGACTTTAAATGAAACGAACCTATACAAATATGATGATACAGTTGACCACAAAACCGCTTGACCCTTTAAGCACAGGCATTTTTGCACTTTTATCAATATTATTACAACTACCATCGCTAACCTAGCTTTAACATCATCAGGTCGTCACCAACATCAGGATGAGGAAAGAACTGCCACTCGGCAGTGAACTTTAAAGAACACATTAGGGAGCAAATTCTACGAGAGATACAATATATTGCGCCTACTTTTGAAAGAGGACCGAATGGTCCTCTGAGGTTCACCAAAAGTGGGGAACTTGATTTGATTATGTGAATTTGAAGCTTGAAGAGCAAGGAATTTAAGTGTTGAGAATTTGATTGATTGGTATTCTTTGACACGGCAGGGTCACCAGCGCGAGGGGACGCGCATTGAATTTAGGTAATTTGCAAGGCTCAGAAGGAGTTAAGGACGGTGTTCGAACGCAATATTTCAAGCGTCTATCAATCAAACAACCAAAAACCACGATACAGCCATCATTGGGGAGAATGAGGAAACAAATAGCTCGCCTTTTGTAGTATATATAGATCGGAGGTTGAACTCCGAAGTGCGAGGCTTGAAGCTTGGTTCGTGAGACGTTCTTGGGGAGAGTCCAAGGTGGTTGAAGAACTTCAGACGATGCGTTCAGCTCAGGCTTGTGGAAGCGTGTGCTGGAGTGTGAAGTTGAGGATGATGTAAGGTGGGAGGTTCCGACATTAAGTGGGTCGGCGATTGAGTGATGAGTGTGGAAATAGCTACCGGTTGGGAAAACTCGGTAGGAAAAGGAGACTCTCGACCCAATGGTCTCAACTGGGGTTTTAGTGGCTTGGCTGCAGGGATGCAGGCCTTCCAGTTTAGTGAAGTTTGAAGAGGAGGAGCAACTTGTAGGGGACACTTGGAGAATCAACTCGGAGGAGGTAAGCTCCTTAAATTAAGAGGTTTAGGTTTGGTTTCATACGTGTTTGTGAGTGCATGAATGTGTGGTCCAGTCGATCCTGTGAGGGGACAACGTGCTGGATTATTTTGTACGATAACGAGTCTATTCATACACATGTGCAAGACTGCTACAGTCTGCTGCTTACAGAAGAACAATGGCAGAAGGCTAGTGATAAGATCAGTTCGCAGCTCTAGCGCCCGAGTTGCAGCCTGAATCATCTTAACACCCAAAACCGGTCTTCGAGACAAACTGGTCATAAGCTCTATCTTGATATCCAAGCAGTAACACAACTGAGTATGTTCTCTAAGTGGGCTAACAGCTAGAAGCAGAAATTGCTACAGCATTGAGGTAAATAATGTACCAATAGTAAATAATGATAAAAGGTAAAGCCTCTATTCTCTATAATTCAGATGAACAAGAATTTCTTCCAGGCGCAGAAAAATTACATATAAAAGGAGCAGCATATAAAAAGACACAGCAGTAAGACAAACTAAAGCTGGAAAACAAAGTTACAGTGACTTAGCAAAGGCTAACAACGCTCAATTAAATTCACGGAAACAATATTTAGCTTACACATTAATGATCCCTGTGGACAGTAAAGTGTCTTAAAACACTTTGCTCGGCACTGATAAAATATCTAAGGAGCTAATGCTAACATTGTAATAATATTGAGAGCCAACAAGGATTCATCGAAGAAGCAAATACAAAAGGGAAAACAATGACAAAGATGGGGCAGTGAGCTTGAAGCTTGTGCCTAACTAACACTGGCACAGAGAAAACATAGTGAATGTTCCTAAGACACAACAACGAGCGCTCCCTACACAGACAAGTTAAGACACAATAAAACACTTAACATTAAACACTTGTTACTTACATATGCCCGCTCTGGGGCCCAAGTACTACTCAGGAGAATATATACGAGAATGACGATTCTGCCTGGAAAGCCGGCCTTATATACGCTCTGAGCGGACGAGCGTTTCCGGACGGAACTTCCGGGACGAATGAATTTGCTGTATGGTTCTACGTGAAAAACGCCATTCTTTCTTGTCGAAATATTTCTTTGGTCAAATTTTAATAGATTTAGGGGTAATGTTGAATGACAATAGTAATCTAAAATTTTAAGAATGATTACGTTAACTTTATTTAATTTTTAGAAGATGATTTCAATAATTTATGAAATTTAGACTGAAGTGTGGCTGAGGGTTCACTACAGCTACCCCCCAACGCATTTAGACCGAAAGGTCTGGTAACAGTGAAGCTGTTACCTGTAAGATGCTCGCAAGAATTACGAAGGAAAGATCCAAAAAAAAAAGCTCGACAGAGGAAAATAGATGAAAATAGTGGAAGGTTAACTCTGGAACTATGAAAGTTTCAGCTTGGATCCCCAACTGGGACCATAAAAGAATCTGTGAGGTTAGCATCACTGAGCACAATCGTGCTAGAAGTGTGCGCCGAAATGGAGGCACCCGAATCACCAGACTCCGACTGCGTTCTTTGAATGGTATACCGGAGAATCTAGAATTGGCCGCCTTCACACGTCTTTAGGAACCTCAAATCAACTAAGACAAGTACGAATTCGATGGCTCGACAGGTGTTGACCTGAGGCGAAATCGCAGTCTGGGGTTGTGACATTATGCCATGAAAAAAATCAGTTCCTTACTTTCCCAAAGCACATATGCCGGTTAAATACAGCAAGTGTGCGACGTAAGTCGTTTGCACAGCCTCCATAGGCAACGTGCGTGCTCCTCAGGCGTCCCCAAAGCTACAAGCACACCGACCAGACAGCGATACTATTATAGAGTAGATAGCCCTACACTAGAGCACAGCATAGGTTCCACATAGACAACATAGATAGAGTACTGCACAAAATTGACAATTGCAATGACACAGCAATTTAGGTAAATAGTTCACTCACCTCTTGGATACCTTAACTTAATACTCCATTTTCAATACTGTGGCTAGCAAGAGTAGAGCGGAGATAGACGGGAAATATATAGAATAGCGTAGAATAGAATTAGTACATTAGTTTAGAACTTAAGAAGTTAGATACCAACCAAAGTATGGTAATTATTTACACACTCGGTCAACATGTACTTGTTGTTGAACCCGAGGCCAATCGCAGACTGGCTTGCGAGTGTTGCTCTCTCGAGCGTTGCCAACTTATGGTCTCTCTAACTAGAACTTACACTACTCGCTATATTACACCCCTCCCTCCTTAATTAGAAACCCTCCCCCTGTATCCCCAGTCCCCTTATTCAATATAGTCAATCCTAAAGGTCCATTCTCACCACAGGCTTCCGAGCCCGGGTAGACCTGCGTGAGATGTTAGCACTTGGAGGCTCGTGCATCCTAGCCTCCTGGGTGGGAGTCGGGTAATCAGGTGTTCCGGTGTCAGGTTCATTGGTCGGAGGTGGTGGGTATGAATTTTGAGCAGGTTGTGGAAACACGACGGTTTCCTCCGTAGGTTGTTCCAAGGGTTCAGGGATGGTGTTCGAGCAGGTAATAACTTGGTCCTGGTGTCGACGAACGACCTCTCCCCCCTTCAGTTGGCACTTGTAGGATACCGGGCCTGTTTTCTCAATGGTGGTAGCAGGGGTCCATTTAGGGGAACCCGGCGTGTATTGACGGACCATCACAGGAGACTCCGGCGGAATATCAACCGCGCGAGACCCTGGGTGGTATCTTTTCTGAGCGTCCTGGCGTTGAGCCACTTTGGACGCGATTGCTTCTGACGGCCAAAGCAGATCAAGACGAGAGCGAACTTTTCTGCCTAACATCAGTTCGGCGGGCGTAACACCTGTTGTCGTGTGGGGTGTCAGCCGATAGTTGAACAGAAACCGGTCTAGTGCTAGGCGTAGGGGTTCCGTTGACTTTCGTATATTCTTCTTGAAAGTTTGTACCATGCGCTCTGCCAGTCCATTAGTTGAAGGGTGGTATGGTGCGCTCGTAATATGTCGCATACCACATGCCTTCACAAATTCTTGGAATTCAGCCGATGTGAAACACGTTGCATTGTCAGAAACAATTGTTACTGGAAATCCAAATGTCGCAAAAGTGTGTTTCAGGCACGAGATCGTTTCGCTCGAGGTTGTAGTAGATGTGGGAAAATTTCAACCCACTTAGAGTGTGCATCCACGATCACTAGATAGTATTTTCCATCCATTGGGCCCGCGTAGTCAATGTGTATGCGATGCCAAGGCTTCGCAGGCCATTCCCACGGATGGAGTTCAGCTTTCGTTGGTGCAGCTCGAGTGCTCAGGCACTCGCTGCATGACTTAGTCGTTTCTTCTAGATCTTTGTCCAGCAGCGGCCACCATACATAGCTGCGAGCTAACTCCTTCATCCTGGATGATCCAGCATGGCCAGAGTGCAGTTCGTCCACAATGGCTTGTCTGAGAGCTTGGGGTACAATAATTCTTGCTCCCCAGAGTACACAGCCATTTTGTGTGGACAATTCGTCTCGCCTCCTAGTAAACGGAGCGCGATCAGGGTCACCAATTACCGTCGAAGGCCAGCCTACTTGGCAGTATTTGTATACCTTTGAAAGTACTGGGTCCCTTAGGGTGCCGTCGCGGATGTGGGTGCTGGTGACTGGAGCTGACTCAAGGAAATTAACTAAGGACGTCCATTCCGCAGGAATAGGTGTGGCTTCCTCGGGAGTTGTCAAAGGTAGACGACTGAGAGCATCAGCTGTGCCCAACAGCACGCCGGACCGGTGACGCAAGGTGAACTTGTAGGACTGCAGTAGTAAAGCCCACCTTTGAATGCGCCCGGATGCCATCGGAGGAATGCTTCTACCCGGATCAAATAGTCCTAACAAAGGTTTGTGGTCCGTAACCACAGTGAAATCCTGTCCTCACAGGTAGCAATGAAATTTTCGAAGTGCGAACACCACAGCTAGGGCTTCTTTCTCAGTTTGAGAGTAGTTGCGTTCTGTTGCTGTTAGAGTTCGGGAGGCAAAATAGGCGGGGCGTTCAATCCCATCAATAAGGTGACACAGCACCGCTCCCACACCATACGCACTACTGTCCGCCACTACCACTATGGGTTTCTGAGGGTCAAAATGGACTAGAGTCTGAGAGTCCAGGAGGGCTTGTTTAGATTTCTGGAAGGCTCTCTCCTGACTTGCATCCCATTTCCAAGGGGTTTTGTCTCTCAGTAAGGTATTTAGGGGCTCCAGCATAGTTGCACATGATTTTAGAAATTTCCTATAGAAATTAAGCAGCCCAAGGTAGGCTCTCAGTTGAGTTACATTAGTGGGGGCTGGTGCATTCTGGATTGCTGCTACCTTCTCTGCAGTGGGGTGCAATCCATCCTTGTCAATTTGGTATCCAAGGTAGGATACCTGTGGCACTCCAATTTGGCATTTATCCATTTTCAGTTTTAGTCCTGCCTCCTGTAGTTTAGATAAGACTTGATAGAGACGCTTGTTGTGCTCTTGCTCATTAGTGGCACTCACCAGGACGTCATCCAGGTAGCAGAACACTCCTGGGAGGCCCTGCAATAGTCCTTCCATGGCACGCTGAAAGATTCCAGGTGCGGACGCAATTCCAAAACTGAGACGGTTGTAGGCAAATAAACCTCTGTGGGTGTTTATTACCGTGAGTTCCTTGGAGTCTTCATCCAAGGGTAGTTGAGCGTATGCCTGAGACATATCTAGCTTGGAGTATATAACTCCTCCTGCTAACCCGCTAAATAGATCTTCCACTCTGGGTATAGGGTAGGTATCAAGCCTAGTGGCTCTGTTGACTGTTAATTTGTAGTCCCCACAGATGCGGATGCTTTGATCAGCCTTGAGCACAGGGACGATCGCCGCTGCCCATCTCGAGTATTGTACAGGGGTGAGGATACCTTCCTGCACCAGTCTATCAAGTTCTGCCTCCACCTTAGGTTTCAGTGTGTAAGGCACGTTCCTGGCCTTACAAAACTTTGGTGGTACGGCTGGATCCACTTCTATTTTGAAATTCCTTCCCTTAAAGCAACCTAGACCTGGTTGAAAAAGGTCAGGGAATTTATTTGCTAACTCTTCAGGGCAGGTAGTCAATTTGTTGACACTATTTGATACTATAGTTAGCCCAAGGGAATCAATCAGGTCCCTACCCAGCAAAGCTGGCCCCTCCCTGTCTACAATCACAATAGTTGCTAGTTGAGGAACCACATTACCAGATTCACGCTGGATGTTAGCCCTAATCTCTCCGCAAACTACTAGCTCCGCTCCCCCATAAGTCCTAAGCTTAACATCAGAAGGTCTCAGCTCGGGTCTTGACTTAGCTGGTATTTTAGAGTAGGTGGCCATTGAAAGGATAGACCTGGCAGCACCTGTATCTACCTCCATCTCTAATGGCACACCATTTAGTAACAATTTTATTTTGATTGGGGGTTTCATTTCCTCGGCTATTGAGAAAATCTTTCCATAACAGCCTAGATTAGCAACTGGATAGTCTGCACAGGTTGCATTGTTAGTTCTACTAGGGTTAGGGTGGTGTTCCCTCCCCCTTTTTTCATGCATAGCATGCACAAAATTATTTTTGTTGTCTTTAGCAGAATTTTGCTTTTTCAATTTAAAGCAACACTTCTTAAGATGGCCTTTTTGGCCACAACCATGACAAACACTGTCTTTATAGGGGCAATCTCTACGCCAGTGCAGATTACCACAGCCGCTGCATGCTGATTTGGGGCTAGCTTGAGCCTGAGTTTTGCCCTGAGGCTTAATAGCAGTTTGCTTTACTCTATGCTGGCCCACATTTAGTATGGAATTAGGTTGCCTTAACACAACCGTCTCCCTCAGTTGAGTTTCTTTGGCAGTTGCCAGATCCACGGCTTTTTTCCATGTGAGGTCATTTTCATTAAGCAAACAATTTTGAACATCATTACTGGCCACACCCAGTATTAACCTATCTAGCAGAGTTTCTTCCAGAACTTCCTGTTTGAAATTACAGGTGTCTGAAAGGGCCTTTAAGCTAGCCACAAAATCAGCAATGCTCTCCCCTTGTTTCTGGTTCCGCTTATGGAACCTAAACCTTTCAAAGATCTGGTTGCGTGTCGGCTTAAAATGCCGTCTTAACGCTTCCATGATCTCCTCATAGGTAGCATCTAAAAGTCTTTTAGGTGATAGTAGGTCTTTGGCTAACCTAACAATTTTAGGACCCACCAGAGCAATAAATGTTTTAGCTTTATTTGAATCTTCCACTTTATTAATACTAAGGAAGCAGTTTAGCCTGACTTCATATTCTGGGAATTCTTCCTCTAAAGGATTGAATTCTCCCACTGAGCCTAGCATTGGCATTTTTACCCAGCTTTACAGCTAATTGTCAGATATCTACCTGAAATAGTAGTAGCAACAATATCAGTTGCAAGAGTAGCCAATTCAAGAGGCTCTAATAATACTTCTTGCTAAAAAAAAAAAATCAGAAATTTACAGCATCAATACTCTAGTCACTGAATAATATAAATTCTGAGTTCCTTCATTAGTCTAGCCTCTCCCAATAGTTCTACAAAAAAATAATCCTCGTCGCCAGTATTATAGAGTAGATAGCCCTACACTAGAGCACAGCATAGGTTCCACATAGACAACATAGATAGAGTACTGCACAAAATTGACAATTGCAATGACACAGCAATTTAGGTAAATAGTTCACTCACCTCTTGGATACCTTAACTTAATACTCCATTTTCAATACTGTGGCTAGCAAGAGTAGAGCGGAGATAGACGGGAAATATATAGAATAGCGTAGAATAGAATTAGTACATTAGTTTAGAACTTAAGAAGTTAGATACCAACCACAGTATGGTAATTATTTACACACTCGGTCAACATGTACTTGTTTTTGAACCCGAGGCCAATCGCAGACTGGCTTGCGAGTGTTGCTCTCTCGAGCGTTGCCAACTTATGGTCTCTCTAACTAGAACTTACACTACTCGCTATATTACAGATACAAAAAATGGAAGATCGGGAGAGAGCTTGGTATTTGGGATACGGAGGAACTTACAAAAGACCACCGGTGCACAACCGGCAGTCCCTTGCAACGACCGCAGAGTTGAAATTTATGGTTGGGCATATTTTTGGCGCCTTCTTAAGCATTTCGCAAGTCTATAAAATAGTGAAGTTAGTGTTAATTTGTTTAAATTGGTGTTTCGTACACAGACATTTTCGCTTTAGTGCTTCAGTAGCAACGGTGCTGCAGTAGCAATGGAAATTGCAAAGGTTATTAGTAAGGAGCTTCAGTAGCAATGGAAGTTAACCTAGAAGGTCTCCTATGGTTTGCTTCAGTAGCAATGGAAATGCATGAAGAGTTTTGTAAAAGCTGGCTTCAGTAGCAATGGAAAAACATGAAGAATTTGTTAGAATAGGCTGCAGTAGCAATGACTTATTATTAAGGAAGAGTTTAGAGAAGAAAAACTGTGTTTGACTACTGAGAATTGGAGAAAAAGGATGGAAAGGAACACTACCTCCTCCAAGGTTCAACATGCAACAGCTGCAAACAGCCTCGACATGCGCTCAAAAACCTCCAAATGATTGCTGCGGCAATTTAATTGTTTGATTATTTATCTAACTCTGGGGTATACCAGTCTAGAGTTCACCCAATGTGGGGAACTTGATTTGATTATGTGAATTTGAAGCTTGAAGAGCAAGGAATTTAAGTGTTGAGAATTTGATTGATTGGTATTCTTTGACACGGCAGGGTCACCAGCGCGAGGGGACGCGCATTGAATTTAGGTAATTTGCAAGACTCAGAAGGAGTTAAGGACGGTGTTCGGACGCAATATTTCAAGCGTCTATCAATCAAACAACCAAAAACCACGATACAGCAATCATTGGGGAGAATGAGGAAACAAATAGCTCGCCTTTTGTAGTATATATAGATCGGAGGTTGAACTCCGAAGTGCGAGGCTTGAAGCTTGGTTCGTGAGACGTTCTTGGGGAGAGTCCAAGGTGGTTGAAGAACTTCAGACGATGCGTTCAGCTCAGGCTTGTCGAAGCGTGTGCTGGAGTGTGAAGTTGAGGATGATGTAAGGTGGGAGGTTCCGACATTAAGTGGGTCGGCGATTGAGTGATGAGTGTGGAAATAGCTACCGGTTGGGAAAACTCGGTAGGAAAAGGAGACTCTCGACCCAATGGTCTCAACTGGGGTTTTAGTGGCTTGGCTGCAGGGATGCAGGCCTTCCAGTTTAGTGAAGTTTGAAGAGGAGGAGCAACTTGTAGGGGACACTTGGAGAATCAACTCGGAGGAGGTAAGCTCCTTAAATTAAGAGGTTTAGGTTTGGTTTCATACGTGTTTGTGAGTGCATGAATGTGTGGTCCAGTCGATCCTGTGAGGGGACAACGTGCTGGATTATTTTGTACGATAACGAGTCTATTCATACACATGTGCAAGACTGCTACAGTCTGCTGCTTACAGAAGAACAATGGCAGAAGGCTAGTGATAAGGTCAGTTCGCAGCTCTAGCGCCCGAGTTGCAGCCTGAATCATCTTAACACCCAGAACCGGTGTTCGAGACCAACTGGTCATAAGCTCTACCTTGATATCCAAGCAGTAACACAACTGAGTATGTAATCTAAGTGGGCTAACAGCTGGAAGCAGAAATTGCTACAGCATTGAGGTAAATAATGTACCAATAGTAAATAATGATAAAAGGTAAAGCCTCTATTCTCTATAATTCAGATGAGCAAGAATTTCTTCCAGGCGCAGAAAAATTACATATAAAAAGGAGCAGCATATAAAAAGACACAGCAGTAAGACAAACTAAAGCTGGAAAACAAAGTTACAGGGACTTAGCAAAGGCTAACAACGCTCAATTAAATTCAGGGAAACAATATTTAGCTTACACATTAATGATCCCTGTGGACAGTAAATTGTTTTAAAACACTTTGCTCAGCACTGATAAAAAATCTAAGGAGCTAATGCTAACATTGTAATAATATTGAGAGCCAACAAGGATTCATCGGAGAAGCAAATACAAAAGGGAAAACAATGACAAAGATGGGGCAGTGAGCTTGAAGCTTGTGCCTAACTAACACTGGCACAGAGAAAACATAGTGAATGTTCCTAAGACACAACAACGAGCGCTCCCTACACAGACAAGTTAAGACACAATAAAACACTTAACATTAAACACTTGTTACTTACATATGCCCGCTCTGGGGCCCAAGCACTACTCAGGAGAATCTATACGAGAATGACGATTCTGCCTGGAAAGCCGGCCTTATATACGCTCTGAGCGGACGAGCGTTTCCGGACGGAACTTCCGGGACGAATGAACTTGCTGTGTGGTTCTACGTGAAAAACGCCATTCTTTCTTGTCGAAATATTTCTTTGGTCAAATTTTAATAGATTTAGGGGTAATGTTGAATGACAATAGTAATCTAAAATTTTAAGAATGATTACGTTAACTTTATTTAATTTTTAGAAGATGATTTCAACAATTTATGAAATTTAGACTGAAGTGCGGCTGAGGGTTCACTACAGTCCGGTGAGGCGTTGAAGGGTTAAGTGTCAATAAGAACCCTGCAGTGCCGCTCGATGACGACCGATGTGTAGCATTCGCTACATAAGCGTAAAATTATAAACTTTCTCATTCGCACCCAAATAAAATAATTATTGACATTAAAAATCTTACTCTAAATTATTATTAGTAATTTTCTACTTATAATTAGTAATCTCTGAAGTTTTGTGTAAATGCATTACATATAAAATAACACTCGACACTTCCGAGAGAGAAGCCTCTGAATGGCAATACTGCGCAGTGAAGCGTCTCTTTCGAACCACACACTTTCTCTGGCCTTGTTTGCTCGTGCATACAGCGTTCTTGTAAGTGGAAGAAAATTAGTGTTTAAATAGAGCAAAAGCTGGTAAAGTATAGTGTGTCAATTCTTGAAATGCAGTGTGTTTAAATATAAGGATCTGGTCGGATCGTGATGCATAGATAACATGCAAATAGCCGTAGAGTTCGTAAATAAAATTCGTAACGTAGTTGTTCGTTTCGTTCGTAATTCGTTGGTAACGTAGCGTAAATTTTGCGTCATATGTTCATTGCATTTCGGTGTCAAGATTTCATTATCAACATTTAAATCATGTTCCTTTTTATTCTTGCGGCAAAAATATATACTTGCATCTGCCATGTTGATATTGCTACTCGCGTACAAAAATACTTCGTGAACGCGTACTGTGGTACGCCGGCGTCTTACGGAAGATGGCGAACGCGATAACTGCCGCGTCATGCCATTTCAATGTTCAAGAATTTCACTTCCTTTATGTGTAAATATTATCCTGTTACTACAGGATAATCTTGCAGTGTTTCTTTTTCAGTAATGATTGACATTAATGAATTTAGGACTGCCTTTTTATTTCTCGTGTGAACCTAGGTTTTGTAGAGTACGAAAAAGTATTAATTCCCATTCTATGCATTTTAGCTATTTTTATATTTCCTTTATACTCCACGAATCATGTGTTTTTAAGTCACATGTATTTTCCATAATTCCACAAAATGAAATCACCGATATTACTGCTCTAAAAATCACAAGTCTTGTACTGTCTTGCATATTCTTGCCAAAGTTTAGCTGAGTGGATATTTCATTATATTCCGTAGATCTTGTGCTTCATCGCATGTAGTTTCGGTAATGAATAACGATTGTCATTACCGGAAGTTCTTGTAAATCTCATGCTCTGGTATTAAAGCAAAGGCATTATTGAAAAAGCTTGCCAGCTGCTAAGATCTATCCTATCTTATGAGCTTGACAAAAAGAGAACAAATTCAAATAGCTCGTGTTGAATCGGTAGGAAGACTCAGTGTTTCTCCGTGATGGGGAATTTATCTGCAGTGTAGGGAATGTCAGTGTGGAATTTTTCCTTGATGCCTCTTCGAGAGCCTTTTCATTCAGCGACCTCGATTATTGCAGATTCCTCGACGGCACACCAAAACGCCACAACACTTCCTTGGGTCTTAACCTGAACCTATACATTCATCTGAGCTACACCAGTCGCATATTAACTTGGCAAATCTTATCTCTAACTCATTCATCGAGTTATACAACACCATTGCCTATGTGTGACGTGAGACGTTTCTGAACTGTTGTCATCTCTAAACTGCAACCACTTGCCTGTCGGTCAGTCGTTAAACTTATACACTGTGAACCTCCCTAAAAACACTCATTTACACCTGGCCAACGTCATCGCTCACCGGACCTCACCATCGTTCGCAGGACCTCGCCGGCATGGAGTGCCCACCTAGACAAGTTCTTCCAGTCAAGCTCATCGCCAGTCCTCCCGGGTTTTCCTTCAATAAATACCCGAGCTGAGTTTTCCCATGCTTTCTTATCCTTCTCTTACGATTTCGAAAAGCACTATCGAGCAAGAAAAAAAAAGATTAGGATTGGACGTTAATAACTATTATGAATTTAACCCTCACCACCGAATCCTAACAGATGTGGAAGTGATTTGTTAGTAGTCATTTGATTCCATTTTTTTAAAGCTTGGAAAGATTTTTGCTTGTTTCCAATCCTGTGGAACTATTGCCTCTACAAAAGATTAATTGATGGTACTAGCTAAGCTTTCGATGCTAGCTTCGGCTTTTTGCTCGTGGTCGTCATAGCCGTGTGTCTTTAGGACCTGCCTCTGTGCGGGCAAACGAGGGTTCGAGTCGCTGGATGGCGATTTTCTCTGTTGGGTATAGGGGAAAAATTCTAAGCCCAATACCCTACTCTACCCAGGTGTCTGAAATGAGTACCGGTCTTGACAATGGGAAAGCGTCATGGCGTCCTGGTGTTAGTTATAAGGCATTTAAAAATCCAATGTACAAAGTGATATGTATCAGGCTTCAAATTGGAAATAAAGGATCTGTAGATGCCGTTGTTTGTTTGTTTTGTTTGTTTGTTTTCTTTAGGTTTCATAGAGGTGAACTAGCGAAAGGTGCTTGATTTCAATCAATCAAGCCTGATACATAACATCTTGTACAATGGTTTTTCAAATGCTTTATAAATAACACCAGGAAACAATGATGATTACCCCCGGTCAAGCTGGTACTCGTTTCAGACACCTAGGTAGAGTAGGGAATTGTGCTTAAGTTCTCCCTTCACCCAACTGGAAGAAATTACCGTGAAGCGCCAGGATTCGAACTACCGTCATCTTCACGCAAGGGCACTTTGTAGTGTGTTCTCCCTCAGGCGGCTTTACACTCCGGGTAGACTTGTGAATATCTATAGACTTGAGAATATAGCAAGACTTGTGAAATATCTTTGCCCGAAGTGAGTGCCTGAGGTACAAACGAACCCGGCAGGGTAAGGAAAACACAACTGGAATGAAAGCCGTAATATTGTGAAGATCGCCGACAGTCTGGCACATGAGGTAAATGTTTACAGGCAGGTAGTATAGTACCCGAGGACGACTTGGATGACCGACGGCTGTCGGTAAGTCGCGTCGTGCGTGCCGTAGCGTAGCGGTGCGCCGTCGAGGTGACGATGGAGGCCGTGAGGCTACTACTTGCTGAGCAGCCGAGACTAGTGAATGTCAGAGTCGCTGCGAAGAGAGTCGCCGGGAAAGTCTTGTGTAAGCCGCAGCTGTGAGGAGGCTCGCTGGAAGACTTTTGTGAGCCGTTGCAGTGACGAGGCTCGCAGGAAGAAGACTTGTGTGAATATCAGGGTTCCTGCGAGAGCACTGTTCAGCGCTTCGCTGGCTTCGATGCTTATAGCCTATAGAGTGTGTCGGGAAGGGAAGAGGTGAAACGGAAAAGGATAGATAGGAAACTGATAGAGATGCGCTTTGCGCATTTGATGCTAGTGTTGGAGGTTTTTTTGTAGGTAGTTTAAGGGTGGTAAAAGTTAATTACCCGTCATGGCTTTGTATGGTTGGGTCTTTAGTTAGTAAGCATCTTTAGTACTGGACGTGGATGAGTAGGCTTGCCGTAGCGATTTAGTTTCCTTTAACACAAAACATTCGTAGGAGTCGGTTGTGGAGTATTGTCGTTAGTGTCGTGTTAAGTGTATTTTGGTCTCGGTTAGGGTGCGAGTGTTTTCATTTTTGAGCTCTGGAATTGTTTGTGCGGTATTTGCGGAGTGTCTTGCGGGAATGTGAGTTGTAAGTAGAGTTGTGGGTGCATGTCGTGAATATTTTGCCAGATTCTTTTTGCGTGTTTGTGGAGTGTAACGTTGATTGGTTGCAAGTTTGCTCGGTGATGTAGTTGTGCAGAGGTGGAGAAATCTTGCCATTCTGAATTTGTTATGTATCTCGTGGCTCGGTTTTGTACGCGCTGGAGTGTTGAGATAGATGTTGGTGGAAGTGTGTGTAGGGGAATAGCTAGGTAGATGAGAGTGGATCTGATTAGAGCGATGTAGAGTTGGCATTTTAATTCTAGGTTCAGGTGTTGGAATCGGCAGCGGCGTGAGAGGTTTTGGTGTGCTATTGCTGCTCGTTGTCTGGTGTGGGGTGCATGTCCGGTTGTGCTGATTGTGAGTCCCAGAACTTTACCTGAGTTTGTGTAAGGGTGTGGGGTGTTGTTGATGTGCACTGTTGGGTGTTTGCGGCGGATGATAGCTATTACTTTGAATTTGTTTGTATTGGTTTGGAATTTCCATTTTCGTTCGTAATCGTTGATTTGGGCAATGGCTCGTCTTGTTAGAATAGCTGCCATGTTATATGAGGTGTTTGCGGATATAATTTGTGTGATGTCGTCTGCAAAAGCTATGTAGTCAGTGTTGGGTATTGGTGGGGGAAGGTCGGGTGTGAAGTAGTTGTACAGTGTTGGGGAGAGGACTGCTCCTTGGGAGACTCCTGACTCGATGGAGAAGGGTGGACCAGTGTAGTTTGCGATTCGTATGGCTGCGGTGCGGTTAGTGATGAAGCTGTCCAGGATTTTTGTGAATAGGGGGTGAATTTGTAGCTGTGACAGTTTGAATTTGAGTCCTGTATGCCAAACTTTGTCGAAGACCTTGCTTACATCTTGTGGAAATTCTTGCCGTTGCTCTAAGCCCGAGGTCCTCTGCGGGCTTAGTAAAGCTTTATTAATGACCTTCCGCTGTAAGGGGTCTTGGGCTGCTGTCGAGTCAATAGACTTAAAAGGCTACATAACGAATAATAAGCAAATATAAGAGCAATGATAGAGGTTCCTCACAACTTCGGTGGCAAGCGCATTTCCTCACTACTAAAATGCGCCTGCTCTTTCTTCCGAGTTCGAAGCCAATGCAACGGATTCGGAAGAGACCCGATGTGCGCGGTCTCTCCGACTGCCACGTCAGACTGCTTCTAACCACGGCCACGGGTGCACGCAACTTTGTACCTTGTTGGTCACCGGTAATCTTTCCCGCTACCATGGAACCTTGCGTTCTGGGACAGCCGGCTACACTGAAGAATTTGTTCATCTGAACAAATAAACTTTCGAAAGGTGAGAGCCCCTTTCTTGCCATGCTCTGATTATTCCAAATTATTAGTTAAAAGTGTTACCTTCTATTTTTGGGTTTCTGGTATTTATGTGACTTCAGTGCCTCAAAACTTTGGGGACTTTGTTGCCTCCTTGTAGCCGGGAGGCATCACAATCTCGTAGAATGATGTCTGTTTTGTTTGTTTGTGTTTGTTTAATGTGGAGAGTCTCGTGTAGCGTGGCAAGTGCGGTGTGTGTACCTCTTCCGTGGCGGAATCCGTGTTGGTGGCTGTTGTAAATGTTGTTTATGGTTAGACGGTCTGTTAGTCGGTAGGTTAAATATCTTGTCTAGGAGCTTAGCGTGGGTGACGAGTAGGAAGATGGGGCGGTAATTTTGCACCTCGTGTTGGGAGGTGGAGGGCTTCGGTAAAAAGATCATCATTGCGTGTGTCAGTTTGTTTGGGAAATAACCAGCTGAGAGTGCGTTTTTATATATGTACAGAAGGTACTGGAGCAGATTTTGCGGTAAGTTTTTAAAGGTGGTGCGTGGTTATTTTAGTTGGTCCTGGAGCTTTTTGGGAAAACGTTCGAAGTGCGTTTTTGAGTTCTTCGATTGTGATTGCTAGGTAGTGGAAATTGTGAAGGCGGGAAGTGTCTCCTGTCTCGTGTGGTTCGTTTTGGGGAGTGATGTCGTTCATTTGTGTTTCTATGGTGTGTATGTGTTCAGCGTCGAAGTCGTTGTTGAGGTCATCAATACCTGAGTATATGTTTGACCAGTGTTATCGGAACAAAGGTTCCTTAGATTGTGGTGAATGGTAAAAGATGGCACCTTCTTTAATGTAGGGGGTGCTTTGTTTTTTATTGTTGCCTGACATACGCTTGATAATAAACTGTTTTCTTTCTTTTTCTTTTCTTGATGGAGGACCAGAATTGTTTGGGATTGTCCATTTTTTTGATGTTAGCGATAGTGTTTTTCCATGTCGCCGAGAAGATATGTTGAAATGCAGTTTTTATCTGTTGTCTGAGGCTGAGGAGTTTTCTGTATAGGTGAGGTGAGTGGCCGTGTCGTTGGAGATATTCGTAGATGTGTTTGTGTCTCGTTTGAAGGACAAGTATGGCATGAGTGGGTTTGATGCCTTGTATGGTTCTGTGTGTGATAGTTGGAATAGATTGGTTGGAGGCTTCGTTGATGTGGGATTCCCATGTGATTAGGTGATTTTCTATGTCCTCTAGTGTAGGGCTTGAGTCTTGCGTTATTGTGTGTTCGGCGAGAAGGTTGCGGTATAGTTCCCAGTTTGCATTGTGGAAAGAGGTTCGTGGGCGGACGGGAATTTGTATAGGGTTGGCTGATATTGTAGCTATGATGGGGATGTGGTCGGAAGGTGTTAGTGGACCTGGTTCGAGTATAATGTTGTGGAATGTTTGCGTGTTTGTTAGTACGATGTCTGGACTAGTGGAAGCACGGTGAGTGATTATCGTGGGGAAATTAGGGACGATGTGGAGACATTTGTTCCTGTCTATTAGTGAGAGGATTTGTCTCCCCTTCCTGTTTGCGTATGTGTATCTGAAAGTGGGGTGTGTGGCATTCATGTCGGCTAGGAGGTAAGTGGGGTGCTTTCGGTTAAAGAGTGTGTGCATGTCAATGTAGTTGATGTAATCAATACGTGAAGGTATGTAGGTTGTGGCAAGTGTGATTGGGCCTTGCGGTGTTTCTACTGTGATGGCAAACATATCTGTGTGGCAGGTATCGTGCAGCTTGAATGGGAGGTCTTTTCGAATATCTATTGCTACTCCAGCGTGATTTTCATTTGCTTTGTTTGTGGTATATGTATTGTAGTTCCAAATTTTGATCGGGGTGTCGTTTTGCATGCAGTGCGAGTTTAGTAGAATTATGTGTGGATTGTATTGACGGTAGATGTTGCATAATGCGATTTTGTTATTTTGACAGTGTTGGACGTTGTGTTGGAGGACAGTTTAGTGTCTTATTCATATTGTGTGTATCCATTATGCAGTCGAGTGTTTGGGTTTCTTGTGGGAGGCGTTAAGTTTTGAGCATGTGCGCATCAAAACGAAATGATCGTGTGGAATGGTGGCTATGGGCGTGTCTTCGAGGTTGTAATGGTAGTCAACGATTTCTTTCCAGATGTTGTCCGGGTTTGGATGTGCGACATCGATTTTAAGGCTAGGAGGGTCTACGGATAGTTCATCTATTATCTGTTCAGTGGTGGGTTTGCTAGGAATTGGCTGTGGGTTCGTATCGCTGTGGTAAAGTTTAACCTGGATTGTGTCATCGTGTGCGGGGGATTCTTCCGAAGAGGGTTGTCTCTTTTTCTTCCGTTGTTTTGTTTTCTTCTTCGCGGGCTGCGTTCTCCAATTTTCGGTCAAGTTGTCGTCGCTGGTTTCTTCCTGGTTTGAGTTCTCGTCTGATGAGGTGGGGCTTGTGTCCATTTCATCATCGTTGGGGTTGGTACTTGTTTGGCAGGTGCCTCCGTTGGGTTTGCTTGGGGTTGTTTGTTGTTTTCGAAGAACATGTTGAGAAGTTTTTGTGAGTTGCGATCGGGAAACGTGGTGTCTACGTCGTAGTTGTCTTTGAGGGATTTTGATAAGATTGATCCGAAGTCTTCATTTTGGGTGAAATTTGCAATGTGGGCTTCAATGATGATAGCGGCCAATTTTATGTGTACCTGACTGGTGAGTGTGAGTGCGTGCTCTGTTTTTGCTGTTTGTTGGATGACCGTTTTTGCAATTTCGATGTATGGGCTCTTCGTTTGGTCTGTTTCTTGTTTTTGGAGTTCATCGTTCTTCTTGCGGATAGCTTCTTTCCTGTATGGGCAAGAGGCTGTAAGGGTGCGGTGGTTTCCTTGGCAGTTGAGACACTTTTTGTATGTTGAAACGCACTGTTGGTAGGTGTGGTCGTGTGCAGCGCATTCAGAGCAGTTTGGTGTCTTGACAGTGCATTGATGTGTAGAGTGGTCCTCAAATTTGTAGCATTTGAAGCAGATCCGTAGGTGAGTGTATTTTTCAAGTTCCATTTGCGATGGGGTGATCTTTGTGTTGAACATGAGGAGCCCATTCTGGAGAGCGCGCTGCGTCATGGCAGTGTAGGTGAAGGTTACTTTTATTTCGTGTGTGTAGTGTTTGATTTTGTTGATTTCCAGGATTTTTGCCCATGGTTGCAGTCGTGTTATTTCTTGCTGTATTTCTTGCGATTGGAGTTAGCCAATGCTGCTGTCCAGTTGTCTTATGAAGATGGTTCTTTTGGCTCGAAGATCTGGGGGAATGATGGGTTTCAGATTTATTTTCCGAAAGTGTGTGGTGGCTCTGTCCGAGGTTAGTTCATCGATGGCAGTGATGACATCAGTTATGGCGTAGAATCCGCTTGAGTTGCTGGTGAGTCGTATGAGAGGGGTTTCCAGGTGTTTGAATGTAGTTTCAAAGACTTGTTGTCGGTCTGTATGTGGGTTGGGGTCGATCTTGCGGAGTTGGACTTTGTAGGTAGTGTTGGATTTTTTAGCAGGCTGTGTTGGGATGGTTGTGGTAGTTTGCTTGGTCCTTCGTGGCTGGGTGTTGTTGCCAGAGATGGCGTTGGTGCGTTTGTTGATGTTTTGTTGCATAGTGTTAGGTCTTATTTGGGGAGGTGTTGGTAATAGGCCGCGGGAAAACTGGCTCCAGCCAGCTCTCCCCGAACCTCGTCTTCCTTGGTGGGGAAACATGGTGTTGGGGGTGTTAATCCCAAGTGTTGGTGTATAGAGTCAAGGGCGTCGGACTTGTCCGGAAGGCGGCTGGTGCCTTACTTGTACCCGCTCCCTCCTACTATAATGGGGTTTGCCCAGATGGTCTGGGGCTTTTCGGTACAATAGATTCTACTACCTTCCGGCGACGCTCAGCGATCGGTAAACGTAAGAGCGAAATAAGAGGAAACTACTCACACACGGTTGGGAGGTAAGGGCTCGGCAAGCGAGGTAGGGAGTCGGCTGATGTTGTAAAATCTTGGTAGTGAGAAGGTCGTTGCTGAAGATTAGATGCTTCTTAGACGGTTCAGGTTCAGGAGCTACCTCCGTCCTACGATCTACTAGCGACACTCCGATAGCCTCAGACGAGACGCCGTCTTCACACGGACGCCCTTCTCAACGAAATCAAGAAAACCAAATATCCACTGAGGTACTCGGAACTTAAGAAACAACAGACTACTCGATCTCTCCAAAGCGTTTGATAGCGTCGAACATGATCGACTTTAACGGAAAATATTGAACTAAGGACTTAATACGTAATTGTTTAAAAGCTACTAATCAAATCTGTCACCGCAGTTCTCTTATATAACAAGCTGTCTCCATTCATTCAAAAAATTTTTAGTGATCCTTAAAGATTCATTCCAGGTCCGCAATCTTTTTATTTTCAATAACAATTTCACTCCAATGCCTTCTAACACTCGAATCTCTATGCATGCAGATGATGTTCAAATTGCAATGACAAGTTCTTTATAGGAAATAACACATGCAGACGCATACAAATGCTGAAACCCTATAGATCAGCTTAAAATTACAGTATGACCAAAATGGTCTTAAATTAAATGCGAGTAAAATGTCATTCATTATTTTTGAGTCTAAATTATTCAAAATGAAATAATCTTATTCCTACTCTTACGGTTGGGAATGAAGAAATTAAGCTTTCAGAAAAAAATTCAGGCATTTGGTTTGATAGAAACATGTCCGTCAAATTACAAGTTGAGAAACTTGCAATAAAATTTACAGAACTTTAATGTTTTTCCAACGACAAAAAGCATGCTAGACAAAAAATCTAGATTTTTGGGCAGTCAGTCTTAAGTTTTATCGTGTATTGACTGTTGTAGCCTTGTATGGAAAGATATACCTCAATATCTTCAAAAAGAGTTACAAAAATGCATGAATTTCACAGCCAAGGTGCTATGCAAAGGCTAATTAAAAAAAGTGATCACGTAACACCTCTCCTAAATAAACTCGGCTGGGCTCCTATTCAAAAAAGGTATCTCGTGCACAAAGCCCAACACGTATTTTCCTCTTTATATCTTCTTCAGAGCAATGCTGAAATAGTGCAATGCACACCAACCAAATAATAGTGCAATTCGTCACCAACCAAAAGCCGAATAAGAGATATAATGTCTTAATCAACTATACCGTACATCCAACATTGGGCAGAAAGCTCCCGTCAATATCAAGCGCCTTACTGCGGAACGAACTTCCCCGGAGGGTCGAAATCCCTCAAGAGTTAAAAGAATTCAAAACCAAAATACCTCGTTATCTTGCGTCTACACAGTAATTGCAAGCTGCAGTAGATACTGGAAAAGTGGTTACGAATTTCAATCACTTATTATCCTATATATTATTAAATTATGCCACATGCTCCAGATTTTTGCAGTATGCGTATGCAATGTGATTGCTTGTTTGCGAATATTTACGCCCATGTATGTATATATAAGTGCATGTGTGTTATGGGTATGTGCGACGGTACGTGTGTGTATGTGCATATATATATATATATAAATATATATATATATATATATATTTATGGATTTATATATAAGTATATGCGCATACAAGCTCGCAAACAGCAGTTTCTGTAAAATTGCTAATTAAACGACGTGCATTTGTTTTATAAATAATGTATTTTTCAATTTTTTTTTCAAAAAAAGATTCTTTAATGCTTATCAACTTGTTACTTTACCTACCTCGTCACCTCCCTACATTATTGTGAAGCATTTAAATGAACAATATTAGGAATTTATCGTGCGATTTGAAATATGCTCTTGGAGGCGATGAACTTACTTCTATTTTATTGCGCTCGCTCAGAATAAAAAATAAAATATTTAAGTACCTGCCGTTTTGACCTGATAGTTTTACATATACTAGTCCACCCCATTTATTTGAAAGAAGAAAGAAGGCGAAACGAAAGAAAGGCCTTAACAAATAAAAAAATCCAATCTCTCGAGAGTTAATGAGGCCGAGTGCACACGGCCCGTCAAAAATGCATAGTAATGTTCGACAAATAACATGACACACGTTCCTATTTCCTAAGAATTCACGTGATATTCATTCCTACTCGAATCTGATGGATTAATACACTGGAAATTATTATGGAGTTGATGAAGCTTGTATCACAGATACGCTCATCACATACTGCAGGCTGGCTTCGGACACACAGACGCGGCTCTTACTACAGTATAAATTTTATCCACAAACGCCTTCACTATTACTCTCTGACGTTAAGAAAGCCAAAGCTCATATGACAATGTACGTGGAAACTGTCACAAGTGTTCTCACCTCACTGATTTCATCTTCTTCACATTTCGTTTATTGCATTCATAAATAAGCATTGCTTACCTTCAACTAACCAACTACGGGATACATTTTTATGTTTCTCTCTCAGTCTTTCGCACAAGCATTGACATGGACCGTCATGGTACCATCTACAGATTTATACATATCCACTCAGAAATTTTCATCTTAAATTATTTTATAAGGCGAGGTAATTCATCTTATCTTATGTAATAACTTTACATCATTGTTTAATTTTCTTATTTCTGTCCTAAAGTGTTCTCGTTAGTCTTGTGTGCAATTTGTTGTTTCTTATGTCGACCTCATAGTCTTAGACGTTAAATAATTCAAATCTGGCCATTTTACTCTCAACATTAGTCCCTCATATCACTAGTTCCGATGTTCGTATGCTCGTATTCCAATACAATACCGCACTAACGAGTGTTTTCAAAAATGCGCCACTAGGATTTTTTTTTTGTTACTTGTATTTATATACATTTACAAAATCAGATTAATGCAACAAAGGGAACGCATTTTATCATGCTTTCTTTTAATCATTTTTCGTTTCGACCACTGACTTGGGTATCACGATACCCATGTGTGAATTTCAACTATTAGGATCTTGATGTTAAGATATTTGAATGTATTTTTTTGTGCTTTTCTCTTGACATGTTCACTACGTTTCCACGGTCACTACTGTCAGTTTGGTTTGGTTGGAAAGGCAGAATTAAAAAATCATCTTTACTGCTTGATTACATTCTCATTCAATCTAACAAATGAGAGAAATATAATAGTTCGATAACATTTTAACTTGTCGCCATAGTCTAATTTAAATATGGGTACTGAAATCAGTGAAAAAGTATCCATTGATACTGGTACGTAAATGAGATATTTACCAGGTAGTTCACATGAGTAACAATACGTAGTGAACGTGTTAATCATTTGTTTTGACATTTGACATGGGTATTACAGTACCCGTGTGTGAATATCAACTAAGGATCTTAATGTTAAGATACTTTAAAATCCAAAGTTATAAATTGCATATATCAACTTTATAAATCTCTTAACAGCCTCGGAAGCACGAACATGCTTGTAGGACAGATTACCAATGGCGGTTGCATTTTGAGACAGTTATGCGAATGTTACCGTTTCATTTAAACGCTGGCCAGAAATATAGATCTGTAATTCTTACCGTTGAGTGCACCCGCAAGGGAAAAAAGCAGCTTTAGCTAGTTTTCCTTAAGTTTCATTTAATTTTAAAATGTTCATCGGCTCTTAAATGAGGAGATCACATGAATTTGGAGCTGAATTCAAAATTTTGATATTTGCGCTTTTAAATATATGGTCTTCATTTAAACAATGTTCTGTTATAGATGAGTTGGATGGCTTAGCCTGATTATTGTCCGTACCAAAGGAGGCTCTCCTGTTTTGTGCACACCTCACAAATAACTTGAGCCCAGTGCCACCAATGTAAGACCGCTTGCATCGGTCACACGTATATTGATACACCTATGAGGTGCGCAATATCACATTATTGAAATAAAAAAATTATTTTGATTCTCAGAAGTAAGCATATGAGAAAAACTAGGGTATTTTGAGCTACAGAATATGGATTAAAAGTTTACTTTTCAAATTATACGAAGCAATATACTCTCGACACAGCCGCATAAGTCCTCACCCCAAAGCTGCCTTCATGGCACTTCACTTTTAATAGCCAAAATGATAATGCATTCCTAAAATTTTAGGATTTTCTTTTGTTTTCGGTGGTTCATTAAAATATAGTTCCGAGACAGAGTAATCAGAATATATATATAAATAAAATCAGCTGTCTGGCTACTAATTTTAATGCTCTGAAAGTGTCTCAAGAAGGCCCGGCTGCGGAGCTGTTTCCCTGAACCTTTTCAGGGTAAACTTGCCTCTAATGTCTCATTTCCATCACCAAAATAAGGAGTTCCTTATATTGTACAAGTGCCAAGTGAAGCATCTACATAAGCGGAAAAAGAAATCCCAGTCCAATCTGAACTCGTTTATCTGCGAAATTATTTGTAGTAGAGGAGGAGATGTAAATGTTTTTGCAGGAATTGTAAAACTTGTTTCAGTCTAGATAGAGTGATCGAGCATATTCATATGAATCTTCATGGGCGATACTTTTGCATCAACTTTCCACTGGTGGTATTATAATCCTATGATTTTCTCCGTGTTGAGAGATTAGGTTGAAGAAAAAATTCAATTAAAGTGCTTTTGCTGAGACAGGTAGAATATCTAAATGTGCTGTCACGTAAGGATGTTACACTCATTATTTGGATTTCAGATGTGCTGCTTGACGACAATCACAGGCTAATATAATGTCATTATCTAACTAAACAATGTCAGTAATGTGGTAACTGAGCGTTGAATGTGTAGAAAACTTCGAACTTGCTGCCAGAATCTCAAACATAAATTAAGTTTCGAAATCATCCCGTTATGGAAAATTTTAGTTAGCCTCCACAGCATGAGATCATCGTGGGAGCACATGTTTTAATTTGCGTGAGCATTTTTATACACTTAGACGAAATCAGAAATATTCTGAAAATAATTTCAAACTATTAGACACGCGCTATTAATCTGGATGATGATTGAGCCATGTGCTCAGACACTTAAATCTGACGAGAATGTAGATAGTTAGCTGAGCTTCTTGCTTGGGGCTCAAAATGGCAGCAAATGCAGCCATCAGGAGAGATGGGATAGTGCAGCACTTCATCGAGGGTGCATGTAGTCCTCCAAACACCCTGGCGTGAACACAAAACTTACATCAGAAAACAAAACTTACAACTCCTCACCCAGTTCTCCAAAATGTGAATAGGATTCACTAAAATGCAGGAAAAGTGGCCGTATTCTAATGAGCCTTTGAATAATTTTATGAGCCATGAAGAGTGTTATTTCTTAGTACGATAAAGTTCACAGGCGTTGTACAAATCAAACAAAACTGAATTTTACACATGATAATTTGGTATCATCAAGATTATCTATACTGTCAAGATTTTATACTTAACGTACTCAATCGGGGCAGCGGCCAAAACACAGATCTGTAAAGCAAATAAATCGGTTATGCGAATTTGTTGGAGTAGAATAATATTTTGTTGCTGAATTGATTCATATGAAGTTTTGAAAAATTAGTTAGAAGCCCATTAAAAAAGTAAACAAAAGAAAAACCTGAAATGTAATTCCAATATTATTAAAAATTTGCAGCTAAAAACATGCGTCAACTGAAAATGTTCAATCCGTTCCGATAGACATGATAAAAAGGAAAATTTGAAAAATTGTACTCATTTTTCAAAAACTCTTCCCCAACATTAAATTAGCGCTAGCCATACTTTAGCTTACATGACACAGAGTCCATATCACTGTAAATGTGATGAAAGTTGACCAAGTTAACATATATTTCGAAAAAATTATAAACGTGGAAACAATTAAATTTCATTATTCTCCCAAAACAAATCGTGGAATAAATCTATAAATACAACTTGTATAAAATTGTATTTTAAACGCAGAAAAATGAAACCCGTAGGAAGCTACGAAACCCAAGCGTCTTTTATTCCACCTATTTGAGATTTTTATGTTGAAGATACTCACAAATTACTTCGCTTTTTGTACGCAGTGCACCCCATAAGGGGTTGAATAGTGCACGGGTAAAATTTGTTCTAATTTCGATCGAACTATCAGTTTCTGCTGTGGCAATCACGGGAAGTGTGCCTACAGCCCCAAAACAAATAATTCCACTGCAGTGGCGCAGCGAACCTAAAATTTCGCAGTGGACCAGGATTCTCGATAAATAATTTCGAGGGGGCCAAGCATTGATTATCAGCAATCTTTTTATTCTTTTACTTGAAACGGCAACTGAAACTGGCCCCCAGCTCAACTTTTCGGAGGAAGGGGGGAGGGTGGAGGGAGGGACATGGCCCCGTGCCGCCGCCCCCTCTGGCTGTGCTACTGGTCCACCGTAACGAGCAACCAATTTTGACCCGTTTTTATTGCAGCGATCCTATTGGACGAAGCTATTGATCCCAGAGTTGTAATATAAGTTCTTGTTTAAAATTGCAAAACAAGTGAGAAGACTTACACAAATTTACCCCTCTGGAAGAGTTAGAGGCAGCGGAGTCCGTGCCAAGAGTGTGTTGGTTATACACAGGTGGGCCTACACACCTCGTCTGAGTGCCCGTGGCAACTCACGGGCCTCACTTTACTATTTCCTTTGAAGGAAACGTGAGACACAAAAATAACTTTATTCCGTCGGCTGCAAGCCATTACTTTAAGCACATTTAGAGGGGGTGAAAAAAAAATATTTCTTTAACGAGCTAGACAAACAAAAATCCTTCATTATTTTATGATACTGTGAAGGTCAGAATACTGAAAAGTTATTAAGTTTTCAACTATACTCTAATACTTTCAATTGATGCAATAATATTCCCTAATCGTCTTGGATTATAGAGAAATGCAAAAACAATGATTAGTTGTTTACGTGAAAACTTTGCGATCGTGGTTTCACTTAAAGCTTGCATATAGTACATAAATTCACAACTTACACGTAATATAGATTCAGTTGCAGATAAAACGTATTTCTCGTTGTTTAAAAATACTTTGTATGACAGTTGAGCAGTCATTTTACACTTTCCAATAGATTCGAATCTTTTGATTGAACATGGGATTTACGAACCTTGATGAAATAGATAAATTGACTTGCATCTAAATCTGTTGCTATGGAGTTAGGTTGTCATGAAAAAGAGATGTGGAGCTATTAAAATAAACGTATAACTCACCCATGGGAGCAGGAGTCTGCAAGCAAGTAAAAAGATATTAAAACCTTTCAAAATATGAACTGCAGTCTCAGTGATAAAATTCTACAAAACACAGTACTTCTACCAGATATTCACGTCAGCTTTATTTTTGTGACTGTGGCAGAATTTACTTCATTGATCATTCGCCAATAATTCAGAAATTGTAATTTTAATGATAATGTAATAATTGAAACAGGCGATTATTTTAACTCATGCATTACATCAATTAATTTAATACATCGATGATAAAACTATTCTACTTCCTGAAAGAAATGGCTTCTACGAAAAAAAGTTTCTGAAACAGAAAAAAGTTTTCATGATAGTTTATTAAATGAATTACAACTCAGAACAGAACTGAAATTACGAACTCCATAGGCAGAAAATGGTAGATTAAAGATACAAGAACAGTATTTCATGTTGCTTCCAATTCGGCTTGTATGATTTCAGTTCATATTAAGAAATTGATATTGGCTTCTTTTCAACAGTCCCCTGCCATCAAAAGTGAGTTATCTTTCTATTTCTTCAGAGCAACATAAGATTTTGGAGGCATTTGCAACACTACCATAGCAGAGTTAAGTGAGCAGGGTTTTATTGAATCAAGGTACGTGAAATACCATTAAATAAATACATACAGGAAGAATTTAGGCAGGTTAAATGATCATAATCTCTACCTCTGTAAAAAAGCGTGAAAGAACTACTTAACTGCATTGATAGGCATACATGTCAGAAGATAAGAAAATGTTTTGCTGTAGTATAATTTAATACGCGAGTTTCTTTTACATGCATACAGAGAAAATCACGAGCTCAGCTGTTGTATTGCATCCAACCGAATACTTATCTCGGTTTTGATTATGTGCTCAGCAAATTTTGAACGAAAATATTGCAGAGCTTTAGAAAGTCGTTAACACAAGTCCATTTATGAATACTTTCAAGTAGAAAATTCGAGAAAATATGTGCAAACCTGAAATATTAACTGAAATCAAATTATTTCGCATGCACATGTTTCAGCTGTCACCTCACGACGTAGATGTTTTCGAACGTCAGATCCTGGCATCATTTTGTTGGCCACTTTTTTTCTGCTTCGCTCGTTGCTTTCCTAGTGAGTTCATGTCCCGTAGAGCTCCTTCAAATGCAAGCACCCTTTGTATTAAGAGTAAAACGTGCAGTAGGCTTATGTTATAATAATTTTTCAATTTATGTTCAGCTTTAACTCATGTGTGAATTTATTCATATCATTTCACTGACAAAATGCCGATAAGCATTAACACTTTTTGAATGTTATGAGATGGTCTTTGCACGGTGGAAAAAACACAAACGCATTTGTTCTCAGCTCTGTGTATGCGTCTAGTACCAATACTGAATGGTACTGACTTATTATATGACCGTGAAAACTCTCTACAGTTCAACTGAGTTTAGGCATCGCATTAAGTTTACAAACAAATTGATAAATGAATTGGATTTCCTTTGATCACACAGTTTGTTTAAGAAAGTGGAAGCTTGACGAAGCAATGGGTGCTTGCTCTCGCGTGAGCCGAAAACTAAGCTTTTGCCAGCTGACAAACTGTGTATAAATTAATTCAAATGCGCATTATGTGTTTCAGATTTCGCTCAGAGGAATCGCACGCCAATTGATAGGTAATAACTATTAGAACACTCCGTCTCGAGCAGAAGGGTAAGCTCGCACACAGAATGTGGCTACAGAATGATGGCTACTACTTGTGCCATCCAGTTACGGTGTTAAAGTGTAAGACAGAGGTTTGTATTCCTATTTTTCCATTAAAAGCTCGTAATGAAGTAATATGGCTGTAGATCATGAATTAGACACTAATTTGCACGACTTGCTACGACATTTTCATTTTACATTATACCAAAGAAAAGGGCGGTGCTAGAAAAAGGATTTTTACCATAGTAAGATGCTATTTGTAGAATGAAAAACACAAATAATATTTTATGCAGCATTGTGCCCGAACGATGCAGATCAACAGTTCATAACTACGTAAATGTGTTCACTCACGATTATTTCATTTACTATTAACTCACGTTAAATTCATATGGTCTTCAGATCCGTGCCCCGGCCCATGCCTTGATGGGGCATGTACACCTGAAAATACGAGTCTGTATCAGTTCTTTGCGTATTTTAATGTAATTCTTAAGATTTTAATACAAGGTTTTAATTTTATCGATAGCCGAATCTTACCCAACCAACGCCAACCTCACCCTATCTTCACCGTTTTAACCTTAAAATATAATAAACTGATTCCGGCATAAAATTTGGATAATTTATGCATCTAAATTTTCTATGCATTTTACTGTTGGTCGTCCTACGCTCTGCGAGTTTAAAATTTCAGCATATTGCATTTCCTAAACGGAAAGCATTGAAATTGAAAGTTTTGATTAATATTTTACTGCAATACCTTTGTGACATCAAAACACATACATGTTATCACCAACATAAAAACTAACTTTCCTTCACATCCCGCTTTATTATAGCAGACGATGAGAAACGTAACGGAGATGCTTTTGTGTGAACTAGGTCGAAGTAAAATTGCCTTAGGAATGTATCGAGTCCATAAGTGCGTAAGATTATGCTCACTCACAGGCTTCATTAAATGAATATCGTTTCACTTAAGTTCTCGTCGACTTCTGAACTACCAATGAGCAGAATCCGATGTCAAATTTGAGATTCAAAGAAACCGAATTTACCTAAAACAATAAGAAGAAAACATCTCAAGTTGATAAACACATTAATGTTGTTTTACCGATAGTTTGTGAAAAACTAAAAATTTTTATTATCGGTTATAAGAATATGAGAATGAATAATGACAAGCAATTGATTTGATGGATTACTTTATCCTGAGTTTTGCATGTCCCGTCTCAGAAACTCTTCTTATGACCGATCTCATGGCCACAAGCTCGTCCTGCTGTAGGCTCATCGGAAGGCTTGCGCTATGGTAGGTTATAAAAACGTGAGATGAACCGTAGAAATATTTTATTGCTAAACGTTTACAATTGTATTACCAAGTGATGACATTGAACTCGATGAGATCCCCATTCTAAGCTGTTATCAATGTAGAGTTATGATCACGTGACAAATGAACAAGGGAAACAGTACCTGAACTCTGTACATACGATGAACAGTTGAGTACAAAAGATATCTCAAAGTCAAGTCGTTTAAAGGATAGAACGTAGTGGTATGGAAGTGCTTAGTAATGACCCAAGAATAATGAAAAATGAATTTATCACATTATAATCCTGTCTTAACGGCTCAACTACTTTTTAACTAATTAATTACATTCAAAGCTTAAAATAAGATGATAGAAAGCTAATCAGCGACTGCATCACAGTGATGCATCGAACCCTGTTTGACAGTAAAAGGTAGGATTTTGTACGTTAACGACAGATTCTTTACATGAAGGAAGGATTCTGGATGGAAGTTTCTGCATGTGTTGAACTTCATTTGCATTGGTATCGAATTTTGATTGAAACTTTAAACAGAAATCTTTTGTTTATCTATCATTTAATATAAACTAGCAGGTAGTGCAAGCCGAATCCTGTTGTAGAATACAGCTATAAAAGATAATTATGAACACATTGTTCAGAATGGTTGTGTTTTGAGTCAATGATTTCAGTACATGTTCAACGCAAATCAAGAAGTAGTATACCCCACAACCTTTGCTATTGTGAAGCATGTATCTTAGGCATTACAGGCATGTGACGTTCACTTTAATCTAGACTAAGAACATGCCCGTAAACATATGTTTCCGCAAGGTTGATGCTCAGCATAAATTTTCACTGAACATGTTGCGTACACCTTAATTTTGTATTCCCTTGCGAAGTATGTTTCCGGAAATAGAATCTTCAAGGTACTCTTTGGTTCAGGCCAAATGTTCGAGTGTCAACTGGAGGAAGAATGGTAATTTATCTGTTCGCTAAAGTGTAACGGAGATCAATTGTGGTATCAACCTAGAGCGAACTCAATAGTGATATATTAAAGCACGAAGTGTTAGGACAATTTCAAAATCTGTATAATGTTCAGTGCGAGTGGTAATGAGAAATCAACTCGTCACCTTAGATTCAAGTATCACTTCAAAGTCACAAATCTGAACACTAGCAATATGGTACGAATTCATAGACCTTGGCTGAAAATTGTACGATATTCCAGATATATTTTTCACAGCATCAGATTATCATTTTAACACAGAAAACGATTGGACTAATACCCACAAATGTCAAACACTCAAAGATTTTTAAATTGAATAATTGATGTATAGCTTTGAAAATAAGTTTCCTCTTAATGTAAAACATTTAAGGACTTTTTACAATTGAATCATTGATGTTTAACTTTAAAAATAAGTATCTTGTTCGTTTTAAAGCGGTTTCATTTATTTTGCCAGTGTACTAGCCCTTGGAGCCGCCCTTCTCAAAATGGCAGCACACGCAACCATCAGGAGAGATGGGATAATGTAGCACCTTATCGAAGGCGCAACTTGTTCTCCATACGCCCTGTCGTAAACACAATATAATTAAAACAACAAAGAACAGAATTGAAAGGTCAAAAGAAGCCTTCTATTGTCATGCAATACTTAGCTGATATTCCCCTGAAAATTCCCTCCTCTTACGAACCGTCACACCCCTTCATGTGTCGAGAAAAACAATTTTTTTTGCCGCACATACACCTTTTGTTTTTATGCGATAGCCAGAGGAAATTCTGCTTAAAACAATGCCGAGCTAAGACAACACGATACAATCTATTATGTAATATTAGAACCCTTCATGAGATACGAAGAAGACAAAAGAATTTTATTGCTAAAAAACGTAAGAATTAGATTAAAGTACGTAAAGAACTGATACAGACTTATTTTTTCAAGTGTACATACCCCATCAAGGCATGGACCGGAGCACAGATCTGAAGACCAAATGGATTTAACATGAGTTAATAGTAAAGAAATAATTGCGAGAGAACACATTTAGTTAAGAGATGTTGATCTGCATCGTTCGGGTACAGTGTCGCAGAAAATATTATTTGTGTCTTTTCCATACTTCACAGATTTTCTGACTATGGTGAAAATCTCTTTAAAAGCACTGCCCTTTTCTTTTGTGCAATCGCTCAGAGAAGTAAAATTAAAATGTCATAGCAAGTCATGCAAATTAGTGTCTAATTTTTCATCTAAGACCATATCACTACATTCGCAGCTTTTAATGGAAAAATGAGATTACAAACCTCTGTCTTACAATTTAATACCGTAACTGGATGACACACATAGTAGCCATATTCTGTGTGCGAGCCTACCCTTCTGCTCGAGACAGAGTGTTCCAATAGTTATATTACCTATCAATTGGAGTGCGATTCCTCAAAGGGATATCTGGAATATATAGTGCGCGTTCGAATAAATTCATATCGTATATATTAGCTGGTAACAGCGTAGTTTTCGCCTCACACGAGAGCAAAGACAAAATGCTTCGTCAAGCTTCCACTTCATTTTTTCTGAATGAATTGTGGTAAAAAAAAATACACTTTATTTAGCGATTTATTCGCATCCATAATGATTTACTTGAATTCAGTTCAACTGCACAGAGTTTCATGGTTATATATTAAGTAGTACCATTCAGTATTAATAGAGTAATACACACATAGCTGAGAGCAAAACCATTCGAGTTTTTCCCACCATGCAAAAACCATCTCATAACATTCAGAAAGTGTTAATGTTCATCGGCATTCTGTGAGTTAAATGGTATACATAAACTGGCACATGAGTAAATACTGAACGAAAGGTAAAAAATCATAATAACATAAGCCTACTGTAAGTTTTACCCTTAAAACAAAGGGTACGTGCATTTGAAGAAGCTGCAACGAGACATGAACTCACTAGGGCAGTAACGAGCGTAGCAGAAAAAAGTGGGCAACAAAATGATGCCAGAATCTGAATTTAGAAAACATTGACGTCGTGAAATATGCAAAACAGCTTTTATTTTAGCTAATGATTTCCTCGTTATGTTTTAATATATTTTCTCTAACTTTCTACTTCATCGTATTATAAAATGAATTTATGTTAATAACTTTCTAAAGATCTGCAATATTTTTGTTCAAAATTTTGTAAGTGCGTAGTCAAAATCGACGCCAGTTTTCACTTGGACGTAACGCAAGAGTTGAGGTGATAATGCTCTCTGTATGCATATAACAGAGACACGTTTATTAAATTACATTCCAGTAAAACTCATTTTATTCTTCTCACTTGCTTATCCATGCAATTAAGCAGTTATTGCACGATTCTTATACATGTAAAGATCGTAATCATTTTACCTAGCATAATTCTTACGGTACATATTAAATTCAGGGAAATTAACGTACCTTGATTAAAGAAATCTCTGTTCATTTAACTCTGCTATCGTAGTGTTGTAAACGCTTCAAAAGTTCAATGCAGTTTGAAAATTTAGAAAAAAACTCACCTTTGATGGCAGGAGGCTGTAAAAAAAAGAAACCAACATCAATATTTCAATACGAACTGTAATCATACAAGCCATATTCAAAGCAAAATGAAATGCTTTTCTCGCATCTTTAACACTTTAACCGCAACGTGAGGTACCGGTGGCCATAGAGGGGATTTTAATAATACTGCTGACCGACCAGTGGGAACAAACTCAATTTTTATAATTCTGCATTAAAGCTAAATGAACCCACGATCCAGTTAATGTTTGCTGTCTTCAAAATTGCTAAATAAAATTGGCTTCAAATTTGAGTTGTACTGTATATTGAACTGCAGTTCTATCAAATGCGATCTACATATGCTACTACACCATTTTCTGCGTACGGAGATTCATAATTTCAGTTCTGTTCGAAGTCGCTATCAAGCTAATCAAGTAATTTCATTGCGAATATCAAATGTGATGTTCGAAGGCGATTAAGAAAAATTAATAATCAACAATAATCAAGTAATCAACTATATCGGGATGTAAAATACAGATACAAATCAATTACATTGCAAGTTAGTCATTATAAAATAGCTCATTGATATCCAAGCAAGTCATTTAGCAAGAAACCAGGCACAAAGTAAGTTATCCATTGCTATACAAGGTATTGAACCCGAAACAAGTCATTTATTACAAAACCAATCATCACCTCTCACAACGCAAAACCTCCGCAGCTGCCACACACTCACCGCCTTGCGCGCAGGCGTGCTGCAGACAGCTGCCACCAGCAGCAGGCACAGCAGCAGCGAGGTCTTCATGGTGGTGGTGGTGGTGCGGTTGGTCAATAGCGTGCCTCTTAATACCTGTTCAGTATATTGAAGCATTTCAGATGACAGTGTGGCATGTTAGGTGCCCATGTAACATGTCCAGTACCTGTGTAACGTATCGAGTGCCTGTGTGGTATGTTAGGTGCCTGTGTAATGTGATGACAAATGAGGGTGAGGAAATATATGGTGGAAATTGACGAGTGTAAAGAAAAAGAGTGAAAATAAAGACTTAAGGATAGATCATTCGAGTTTAAAAATTTTGAAACAACGATGCGAAATTACAGTCCATAAAGAGTGTTCCTAATTTTTTATATTTGTGGAAAGAAATGCTCGTATTCTCCCTTGTATACACAGAGCTAATTCGCGCAGGTAAACGCGGGGGACCGCAACGCTTTGGGGACCTTTGTTCAGGAAGATGAGTCTTATCTCGAATGCGTTGCACTGAATTTTGTGCGTAAGACAGAATTTGCAGGTGTCTCCGAAAAGATTCAAAATATAATAGAACTAGAAAACATGTAGAAGGTTAAAACAGTGAATGTGGATTTTCTCAAGTTCGCAAACTGTGGGATAGAATGGGTGTTTTTGTCACCTTAGCATGGAGTGTGAATACTAAAACCGGAGTTCGTCACTGGTGGAAGGATCGTGAGGTCATGAATTTTTCGAGATGAATGGACGTGGTTTTGATATAGTTTGGTCAAAATTAAGGTGTGAATTTCAGTTCTTCTGCAATTTTGGCAAAGAGTGGACACAAGCTCGCAGGCGCTGGTGTGAAATTTAAGAGTAAAAGTTTAAGTGCTGCGTTTCTCTTTGTTATATATTTCAAATCAGGAAAGATTTTCGAAATAAAGTAGGTCATGATTTACAAAATGAAATGAGGTCATGATTTAAATGAGAGAAACGTCGACAGTAGAGTATATTATGTGAAAGCCATTAATACTAAAATACAAGTAGTCATAAAGTGTGGCCCCTAATGACTGAGTATGTTGGTGTACGACAGCTGTTGCGGCCCAGGATTTTCAAGGTTTTTATGCACTCCTAATACATGTGTAGATTTTGGTGGAAATGCGCCCAATTAATAACCCGACCATGCTAGTTTATATACTATTTGTGTGGACGCTAATATAAGGCATAAATTTACAGCTTCATATTATACACATTGACCCCAAATTCACCCAACAGAATTATCTATACATTTGCATTCAAGATCTAAATAGGTTTATTTTGTTTACCAATAAAAAAGTTTTGGTTAAAGGGTTTTTAAGAATATGGCCAGGTGGCTGAAAACAGTGAATAAACTTCAAAAATTTCAAAACATGTTATTTCCTAAATTATTTGACCGCTTCAATGGGGGTATGTATATTTCTATTAGTTAGGCAAAGTGACTGTAGTAGAAATGATTAAACTACGGGAAACATGTTAGCACAAAACCTTGTTCATATTAATGCGAGCTGAAGCTGATCAAAACACCCATGAGTTTTGTGGGCAACTTAATTTAATAACAGCTAATAGAGATGAAACACTTGAAATGTGTAAAATTCATTTAGTAATGCAAGTGTTGGGCATTATGTGTTGAGCGCTTCACAGGAAAATGAATCTAGATTGAAAATTATCGTATATTCGAAATATGTTTTGAAACGCATCTGTCAATCAGACTAAAACGCGACAGCTCTCGAAATTTCAATTTTAATTTTTTAGCAGATTTGGGTTCTCTTAGTAGCAAGACACCCTCTAAACTTTCAGTTGCTGTTTTGTTGGGGTGGCAGGAGGTGTTATTCACGCAATAAAAAATACCAACTTGTTGTGGCTGGATTTCTTTCGTAATGAAAAGATCCAAGTGTAGTTTCTGAAATAGTAAATCGCCATGTCTCTTTCAAAGTGTAATAAAAAACGCTAATTGGACATGGCTCTTTCTTAATATCAACATTGTTCGATATAGATAGCTCTAAGTTCGAGTTGGTGTTTTTTCATATCCTCATTCGCACTGGCCCTAACTATTACTCTAGATGCCTTGATTGCAATGCGAGTGTGTAAAAGCGCTAACTTGTACTTGTTTTTTTTTGTGTTCGAAATAAAAACACTCCTCTAATAAGCTGTTGGTTTCTATACCTCATATTTTAAGTTGAAACAATTTATCTCGGATGGAAAAAACGCCAACTTGCATTTATTTTCATAAAAAAAACTTTATCTCTACCTTACCATCAATCAAAATAGTGACTCAGGGCAAGATGAATAGTTTCCCATAAAAAAACTTAAAATAACATAAATTGTTTGATAAATTCGTGTAAACATAAATACAGCTTTCCTGAAAAATCTTGCAAAATGGACTTGGTGCATTTTTTGTCGGATCGACAGGACATGTGAGAAAGAGGTTGAAAAATTGTGCGAAGTAATGAAAACCACTGAACAACTTTTTCCTGCAATTAAATTATATAAGAGCTTTTGATTACTTTAAAAGAAAAATAAACAAAAATCAAAGAGTTCAACTAAAGAAAAGGTTTATTTTTATTTGAATGAAATTGAACTATCTCGATGCAGAGGGGCTGAGTGAGGTTGAGAAGAAAATTATATAAAATATTTTTTTTTCGGTGAATCATTCTAATTTAAAATCATTGTAAAATATTAAAACTTACACCGATGGAGACCAACGCGTAAAGCAATATAGGGATTTTACGGAGAATTGTTATCCCCCTGCAGGCAGATGGGAATGATTTACATTAAGACATTTTAAAACCCAATGATGTGCTTTGTATCATCTTAATTCAAAATAAACTGTCTCTTTCCTTCTATTTTTATATGAATGGAAGCATTCCAACCCAAGTCAATCCTGTCTGCCATGTAGAGAGTAGCTCTCAATTCACAATCACTCACTTGGATATTCTTCTTCAACTTCACTGAGTACGAAGCTCAAGCGGACACTAGCAGCACCACGATGCAAGCAAGCAGCAGAAATGCTAAGGCTGCTACAGAAAGCCCGAGTTATATACAATAGACAGAAAGAATGCTGGAGGTCTGTACTGGACGCAGCTGCGAGTGAAATGACGAGCATCGACAGGAAACTGTGGGCTTCAGTCTAGAACTCAGCTTAACAAAACGGATGAAAATAAAAATTTTACCTTGGGATGAAGTTCGTTTTCGTAGTTTAAGCCCTCACTTTTTACTCCTTACCGGTGCTAATAACAACTAATTTTTATATTTTTGACTTTTGTTGCGCTGAGAATGAAGCTTGGCATCACGGCAATACTATCAAGACTTTCACTAAATTAAAACGACGTGATTAATCATAAAGACACAAGTAGTAATGGAACTACCAATCAGGGCACAATTCACCCCAATTAGCTTGAAATAGAAATTATTTAAAAAGTAATTTCGAAAAAGATTTATTCATTGACGAATTTTTGACTTTTTATAACCAGAAATCAGTTACACAAACGACCAAGTATCTTTTAGATATAAATTTCAATTTTCTTAATCTAACCACAAGGGTTTCATCAATAAAAACTACTTCCGTTTTATCATTTTCCTTATTTGCAAAAATTGTTCGAAATTAATTTTAGTTTCCCTTTCAACTATTTTTTCTAAAGCGTACATAAAAAATGAACCGAGATTTCGTGGTAGACTTGTCAAATTTCAATCAGATTTGATTACGTCTGAACTATTGTATAAGAAACTATTGAAAACGAACAAAATTGAATTTAAAATTATAAATAGAATCTTGAACAGAGATGTTAAAATAATATAATTTATATAATGAAGAGACATTTAAAAAGTATACACAACAATTTCACGAAAATTTCACCTATCTTCGTGGCGTAGTGGTCTAAGGCGCTACCGCAGGAAGCTATTGACGGGACTCCGCGGGTTCGAGCCTCACCATATGTGACACTTTTTCATGTTGAGAAAACGTTGGACTGATACGTAATTTAAATATTTTCTATTTTTTCTCTTTAACGAATGAAAGTAAAGAAAGTTTTAACATGACTATGAATTGTAAAAAATCGAAGCATTTTTCTTCGATATTAAGAAAAAAGTTAGCAGAAATAGACTAAAATTCTCCAAAGTAAAGTAGATCTGTTTGGACGAGTGGATAACGCGTTTGGCTTGTGTTATGAAAATGGTTAAGAGCTGAGGGTTCGATTCTGGAAATGAATGGCTGGGTTTTTCATGGTTACATGGACCTGCAATAGAATCCCCGCACGAACTGGAGTGAGCGTCACGAAGCAAATGGAGTGAGAGTCAAATATTTCAATTACCTAAAAATAAAAATTAATTAGGGTAAAATTTCAAAGAGATTTATTCATTGATGAATTTTACTTTTTATAAGCAGAAGCGACTTAGACAAACGACTAAGTCACTTTTAGATATAAATTTCAATTTTCTTAATCTATCTGTATTTTAACAAACGAAATTAATTGTACTCTGTTCGGGAGCATTTCAGAAATCCATGTTTTTTTAGTTCAACGGTTCAACGGTTTCTCGTCTCAAAGTATTCTCTAACGATATTAATCTGTTTTTGATATCAGCGTTATCATCCTCCAATTTCTGTGATGACTGTTTCAATTTTTCTATTTCATTTGTATTTATGATTGTTTCTCTATCCTGTTCATGAAGATTATTTCTAAAAGTTTCAATGTATGAACTCATGTCGTTGAATACTCTCTCGAGATTTGCGAAGTCTAATTTCACACTTTTTATTTCCTCTTCTTCCAACCTCTTAATCTCATTTTTCAAAAAGTCTGTGTGTTCTAAAGTACCTGTTCGAATGACCTCTATTTTTTCCTCAGATATTCTACTATGTTCATCGAGGTTTGTCATAATTTCACTGAGTTTTTCTTGAAAACCTGTAGTATTTTCATCTATAGATGCTTGGATGGAATCACTTCTGAACTGATAATTTTCATTGATAAGATTTTCTCTTACCCCTATATATTTTCTGAGATGAAGCCTCAAATTTTCCAAAACTTCGTCAACATATTTTTTATTCGTAGCGTCAAATTCTTCGATTGGAAAAGAAATATTTGCAAGTCTTCTATTATTTAAATCGAAATTTTGATCTTCATCAAGATATTTAAAACCTATTCCAGGAGGTCCTGGTTGTGAAGATAAAAATGATTTTTTTCCTTGTTGTCCAAAAATATTTACGCCTATCATTTTTTATACATAGAATTTTCAATTCTCTAAATTTTCTCTAACTCTCATAGATATCAAATTGTTTACTCGGTCACTCAAACTTTCCACTTCCTGGTTTAATTTTACATTTTTATCAGTTTCATTCTGAAGCATTAATTTGAACTGGCTGATTTCATTCTGATTTGAAATAATGTCTCTTGAAAACTCCTGGAAAAGACTTTCTACATCACTCAAGTTCTTAGCTAGTTCTTCCATTTTTCTTAATGGAACTGACTCTGCTCGTAATTCCATTATAATTTTGTTAAGATCATTGAATTTTTCTTCACTGGATGAGGTTATGGATGACTCTAAATTTTTCAGCTTATTGTCAACTTCAACAAACGAAGGTGCTAATGCTACAGTTCTTTCCATAACAAAAAGGTTTCTATCACTTAATTCAGTTAGATGTGCCTCTAAGCTAATACTTTTTTCTTCAACAGTATTGTTCAGTGTTGATTCTAAACTCTTCAGCTTTTCTTCAATTTGATCATTAAGTGATGTCTGCAAGCTCATTTCTTTTTCATTCACAACATTAATTATACTAATTTCTTGTTCTTCAACTTTATTACTTATTAATTTGTTCTTTGAATCAATTTGATCATTAATTTTAGTTTCTAAAGTCTTCAGTTTTTCATCCATTTGATTTTCTATAACTGACTCTTGATTCTTGAAATTCTCTTGAATCTCAGGAATTTTAACATCAATCAAATTGGTTATCTTAGAGTCCACAAGCTCAAATTTAGCTTCAACTCCTTTAATCTGATCGGTTAATGCCGACTCTTTAACTAAGAGCTTTTCATCGATTCTAGTTTCAATACCTGACTCTAGACTCTTCAATTTGTCCTCAATCTCTGGAATTTTTACGTCTGTTAGGTTGATTATGTTTGAATCAATGTTTTCAAATTTAGCATCAATTTCATCAATTTTCTTCATCAATGTTGAGTCTATGCTTGATAGTCGTTCATCATTTGAAACAATTTTTGGTTCGAGAGCAACGAACTTTTCAGATAAATCATAAATTAACGTCTCTAAGAATTTAATGATCGAGTCTACATCAGAAAATTTCACTTGTATATCTGTTTTCAGAGTTACATATTTCTCATCATACTCGTTTATAATTGATTCCAATTCAGATCTTTCATTTTTGAGAGCTTCAATTGTGTCTTTCAATGACTCTATATTAGAATCTTCAAGTAAACTTTTTATTTGCTCTACATTCTGCAAAAGTCCTTCAGAATTATTTTCACTATTTTCATGTTCATGATTTTCTTTACAGGAAGGTAAAAAGACCAACTTTGCTGCATAAATATTTCCACAAGACATTTTTTAAAGAAAAAAAATTAACTGCAGTTTATTTTCTAAAAACTAGTTTAGGTTTTATATAGATCTAAAAGAATTGCATGAAAGCTTTCATTTTCTAAACGCTTCAGCATTTCTAGACATAAATGTCCACAAATTACATCACCTATTTTCTGGATTTTGTAAGTAGAGAAAATTATATCAACACAATCTGTTAAGTAGTCTTTAAATTCAATTGGATAAATCAAACCATAACTGTCAAAGTAATAACATATGTTATCTTTCTTATACCAACAAGTCCAATGCGTTCCTAATCCTTTTTCAGTGTCTAAGTTTAGGATTCCGCATTCCGTTTCTAGAGAGTGTTTAGGTAAAGTATCTCTCATGTAAATACCTCGAAAATTCGGAATTTTCAATATATTTATGTAGTATTCCAAATCATGTTTAGATAATGGTTGGTTAGGTATTACTTCTTTGGTGGTTTCAAGTAGAGACCCTTTCCACAAGTTTTTTTTTTCTCGGAGTTATCCGTATACCTGAACCTTTTTTACTTTCCATTGCTTCATTGTGCCTTTTAGTTTCTGACAAGAGTTTATCATCAGCTTTTTTCTTATTGACTGCGGATGCTATTGCAGCAGCACCTCCAGCCAAAGAGCCAGCAGCCCCAAGGCCAGCTAATAAAGCTGGAATTGTAAATATAAAACCACCTTTCGTCGCAGTATCTTTAGAAACGAAAGAAGTCTTTGTCTTTTTACAAATAATACACATACCTTTGACAAGTATCTTATTGTTCTTTGTAATTAAATATTGAGGATTATCAGTATCAGTTTTCTTCTTACACTTTACACAATACATTTTTTAAACATTATTATGTGAATATATTTTAATTTTTAGTAGTTTAAACTCATTTTATCACCGTCAGATTGCAATCGAATTACTCTGTCAGATAGAATCAGTGCATATGCATGTGTATCATCAGGAATATTAGTTTTAAATTCTGCTTTAATTTTAATATCAATTGTAGTTTCCTTGATGCGTTCATTTTGTCTGCTGATATCAAACACATAGATGGGATACAAATATTTAAAGTGTCTATATTCGATAGCACAATTTTCATTAGGTACATAATCTATTAACATCTTATAAGCTGTAGCATAATTGTTAGAATCGAAATCAATCTGTAAATTGTGATCAGGGTATCGTTCATTATTCAGCTGAACATATGCATTCGTCAAGTTACAATGATCGAAAATTGCATTGTTTACAGCTTGTGAATTAGCTTTCTTAGTTTGGAATGCTAAAATTATGTATCGAGGTCTTTGAGATCCTGAATTTGGAGTTAAAGTCCAATCTAAGAATTTCTGTTGAGAGTTTACAATTGTTTGTTCCAATTGTCTATTCAGATATGGAATAGGTAATGTTATTTTATCCTTAATTTGACGATATAGCTTTATTTTATACTCATCAGACAGTTTGTAAGCTGGCATTTTCCAAATTAATTTTGTAATAGTAATTTTACCATCAACTACTTTATCTTGCTGGTTTGCATCTTTCTCATCTGATTTGAATATAGCATTAGAATTATCACCTCTTCTTAAAGTCAGAGCATGTTTCACTCCATAAATTACCTTCTTATAATTTTCACAAAATCCAAACACATGTTCAAGTGGGATAGCAGCGCTGAATTTCCCATTAGCTGAACTTAAATAGTCATTTCGATCGCTAAATCCTTCGTTTGATTTTTCATTCTTTTTAGTATCGACGCTCCAGAAAAATATCATGTTTTCTTTAACATTTCGGGGATAGCTAATTAATCCTTTTAGAGTTGTTGTAATTCCAGGGTAACTATAACCTTCAATTTCTTCATCTCCAATTCTGTAAGAAACTCTATCAAACAAATGCATTAATCCATTGTTGATTATTGTTATTTTTTCATCTTTAAAATTATAATCACTTCCATCTTCTTTATTCAAAGCTCCTTCTATATAAATAAAACTTTTACTAGGTAATACGAACTGATCTTGATTCTGGATAATGATCTTGATATCGTTATGTTCACGATTCAGATCAGTACCTATTTGTGGTTCATAGTTATGCGTTTCAATTTTTTCAATTGATTCATCAACTTTAATGTTTTCATTCCATCTTAAAGAATCCATTTTTTAAAGATAATTTTATCAAATTATTTTAATTTCTAGATCTTAGGTGTAATCGAACAGTTACTTCTTCACCTCTAGTATTCAGAGTATGTCCATTTTGATCAGTAAGCCAAATTCTCAAATCATAGAGTAAAGGTTGATATATCGGTAGATAAATTGGTTTATTTGGATTTTCTACAATTTTATATCCTGGTGGGACGTTTGGGAAAAAGGAATATAGAATATTATGCAAAGAACCATTAAGGTATGAGCCGTTAATTGCACTACAATGAACGAGTATTGCGTTAACAGACATTATGTTCACTATATTTATACTTTCATGTTCTCCAACACCTTCTAAGATAATTTCTCCAAATCCCAACATTGTATTTAAAGATTTTTCTTTATTGAAAAATACTTTTAACGTAGATGAATGGAGAACTATGACGCATTTCAAAGTATTAGTATTTGCTTTGATTTCAATAAAGCCTGCCAATGTTTTTTGAATGAATTCGTCTATACTTTCTATTTCATAACAACCTGTTGGAAGTGTAATTACATTTTCAACACCATTTAATTCATAATAAAATTTATTATTATTTTCATCAATGTTAGGAATAGAATGATACATGTCTAACCCAACCAGTGCCATTTCGTGAAATTTATTTTTGTTCAATTCTATTGCTGGACTAAAGTTTATACTTATGTCACTTTTTCTTTCACTAATTACAATGCTTTGAGATTCCATTTTTTGAACAATAAATCATCAAACACCTTTACTTCAGCAGTATTTAATAGACCTTGTTTTAAAAGTTCATGCGTAAGTATTTGCAGTTCATTAAAAACTCCTGTATTTCCAGCGGTAAACGAACCGAACAATAACTGGTGTCTTTTTACAAGATCATTGATGTTAGATGGCAATACAATAATACCTGATCCTGAAACGTCTGAATCCTCTCTGTGAGGATGACGAGGAGGTATAGGAGAAGATGTAGGAGAAGGTATAGGAGTAGGAGTTGGTCTAAAAGTAGACCTTCGTGACGGGTCGAAAATTGGTCTTTGACTTGTTGAAGGAATTTTGTATCGACTCGAAATTGAGGATTCTACTATTCTTGGGTTTCCTAAAGGACTTGGTTCAGGGCTTGATTCACGACTTGATTCACGACTTGAGGGACTTGCTGATCTAATTGTTTCAACTGCAGCTTGAGCTTTTTTCCGTTGAACTAAACGATAGAGGGGTTTGATAAATTTAGAATATTTCTCACCCCTATTTGCTTTTACGGTACCGTCTTCCTTCAAATAAGCATCAGTTGAATACAACATTTCATAATAATTATTTTTATCTTCATCCCTAAAATCAATAGGATTTTGCTTTGTTAATAATTCCCATAATCCAGTTGTGCCTTCGTATATTCTATCTCCAATTTTCAAATCATTACCCAAAATATCTACCTTTTTATTTCCTAGCATAACTTTACTTCCATCCCAACGAATGCCATAAGCTTTGTCATACTCATTTCCAGGTTTCCATGCAAAACGCAAGAAATCCAATGCGATAGGCCCAACTACAGTGTTGGATTCAGAAGATGGCAAAGCTAGTTTCTCAACAGGTTTTCCTTGGATAGATTCAAGTTTTTCATGAGGTATATCTTTCAGTGCCAACCTAGTTTGTTTAGTTTCGTCAACAATTTTAGATAAAGGTTCAATCAATGGTTTGTAAACTTTTTTAACATCATGGTATAAATCTTGTTCGATTATTCTATCATTTGTGAATTGCTTTTTCAAACTCTTTGCTAAGTTTAGTAAATCTGATTTAGTTTTGATATCAATCAACGCCATTTTTTAAAGAGAAAAATTCAAAAAGACTTTAACTTAATATAAGTTCACTCTGAACTGACATTAAGTTCAGTTGCTGAGATCCATGAAGGTTCATCATAACCTTTCCACTTGACCAGAAGTTTTCCTTTACTCTTCTTGAGAATTTTCTCAATTGCATAAACATCACTAGTATATTTTGATAGTTCTTGTTCATAAAAACTTCCTTTTATTTCTTCACCATCCATATCTTTTAATCTATAAGTAATTGGTTCAGTAGACAGTATTTCGGATACAATGAATAACTCATTAGTGAAATTTGGCAAGTAACCCTTCCGAAAGTCCTTCCGTTTCTTGCTTATTCTTACTCTATCCCCAATTTTGAGTTTCGGTGATGTGAAAGTTGGTTCGGTTGGAGGGAATAAGTTATCATAAACCTTTTTACTGTTCTTTTCCAGTGATGCTTGGTTAGGTGTCATTTTAATTGTTCTATGATAGCTATTATTGTAATTTTGCATTAAATCTTGTAAAATATTCACCCATTTTTTAGTTTTCATGTGTGTAAAATATTTCCACATTTTAGTTTTTAACGTCCTGTTGAAGCGTTCCACAACTTGAGCTTTGGTTTCATTTTCTGAACTAAACCACTGAATGTTATGTTTCTTGAATAGTTCTTGAGTGGATTTATTTGTAAACTCTAATCCTTTATCTGTCTGAACTTTAGAAGGAATTCGTATTTTAAATAGTTTTTGAAATGAAGTTTTGATTTCTTCACCTGTCTTCTTACTTATTGGAATCGCCCATGCATATTTACTGAAAATGTCAATTACTGTTAAAATGTAGTTTTTTCCTTGATCTTTATAGTTTTGCATGTCAACCAAATCAGCTTGCCATTGATCATCAATTTTTGATACCTTCACTCTTCTCGTTTTGAAATTATGTTTTATTGGTTTATGTAGAGTGTGAGTTTTTTGAGTTTCTAACCAATTTCGCACGAGAGTTGAAGATAAGCCGGATTTTTTAACAAGTTGATTCATTCCAGTATAACCAGTCTTTGGATTATAATATAAGTCATTCAAGATTTTATCGCTCACATCAGTGAGCGTGTTTAAAAGTTTTTTGTCGACGAGAGGCCCATTCCTGCCCAACTCTTCCCAGCCATAATTGCGTTAACTAATTTAGCATCTTGCCGAACGTATTCTGATTCATTTGGATCAGTTGCAATTTCAGCGGCTCTTTTTGCTAGAATATCATCAGCATAATTTCTTTCTTTCGTTGCTGAATGTTGTGAATAAAATATGTCATGATTCTTACAAGCCTGATCGAGTGAGTTAACTCCTCGATAACCTTCTTGAATTCGCTTCTGCACCTTAGTTCCTGGACCGCAAAATGAGTAGGTATGTTTATTGTTGAATGAACCGTTCGGGACTTGTTCAGATTGAATATTAGATGGTAATTTCAAATGCATTTCAGGTAATGGAAGTTTTCTAAGCAATGTATTTACAATACCCTTCCCAGTTTTTTCTTCATTAACTATTGATTTCAAATCACTCAAATACTGTTCATTTTCAACAGATAATAAATCTTGGTTATAAAAGTCATTATTGTTGTAGATAATCATTTTTTATACTTTATTTAATTAATATATTTTATAGTGATTTAGTGCTAGTGTGTTGATACCATCTGGTAATATATGTCGCTTGTCATCATTACCATTTAATGCAACCTTATTTATTTCTTTAGTATATAATTCGTGGTTAAGACTTTGGATATTATACATCGTTTTGTATATTGTTTCATTATTCAATGCTCTTTTATATTCATCCATTGTGATATTGTGCTCAGTTATGTTCTTACTTACCCCTTTTGCTTTCTTACTCACGGAATTTTTCGTCTTGTAACAATATAGTTTTGCTCTAAGGCCGACGAATTCTTCAATTGGTATTCCACAAGTTTCGTCTTTCATTTTCCCAATCACTTTCATATTATTAGTTGAATATAGGAAGTGTTCTTTAGAATAGTTTGATGTATCATACAAGTCTTTATTTCTTTCCATATCTTTGTACAAATCTTTTGTTTCGATATCATAACATAATGAATCTGTATCTGTAAACAACAACTTTGCCTTGTTACCATATTTCTTTTTAATATGATTATAATGGAAATCATACATTAATGTTTTACTTATATCTAATACAGATAACCCTACATAGATTGGTTTATCAAATTTCAGTCTTTGTTTTTGCATATGACATGCTATCAAATTTTCTGAGAATATTTTAAAACTGGTAAAGTTTGGTTTATTTGCTAATTTAATTAATTCTTTCTCTGACTTTACCAAACACACATCTACTCTATTTCTAATATTTTCCATTGTTTTACCAAATACTGAATTGTTCATCAGCTTGTAGAAGTCTTTTTCAAATTCAGATTTAGCTTGCTGGCGCATTTTTGTGTTGATATCAATATATGATTTCATCCATGGACTTTCATCAAACTCTAATATTCTGTGAATTTTCTCCAACTTCAATCCTAGATCTAGATATTGTGTTAGAGATTTAAGATGTACAACATATTTTTCTCGTTTTCCAAGATGGGGAACTAATTTATTTACATCGTTTACTTTGATATTTTCTGGAGCTAATGGTAAATCATTATGTAGAGCATGTAAGTCTTTTGGATAACTTAAATCAACTTCTAATATATAACCTTTATCTGCTTTGAGTTTCGACTTTGGATCTTTCCATTTAAAGTTACCAGTAGGTAATGATCGACACATAGCCCAGCCGTAAAGATTATTTGCATCTATGTATGTGATAAAACTATTTGGTTTTCCTTTATCGAATGTTTCTGGAATATATGGATTGTTTGCTTTTGCATATCGTGTTGATATTGTAGAAATCCCACCTCTTATTCCTTTTTCAATGAATAGGAGCATATCAGGATCTTCAAACAAGTCCAATTCTATTTTTGTATGTTTCAGTAGAGCATCGAAAGACAATCCTGGAGCCGTAAAATAATGTGATGGATCTAGAGAATAAGTTTTCATGCATGTTAGTCTAAATTCTTCAAATACTTCTGCTAATAATAATGTATCCACTTTTAGATATAAATTATGGTAATCTTTGAATGTTGTACAATTAAAAGCTCTCCACACTTTGAGTGCATGCTGATATTCATCTTCTGAAATATTTTTATTATTTAATCTACTGTAGAATTCACTTTTAGCTGGTAAACTATTAACGTTCATTTTTTCATAACTATTTACATATTCATACGGATAAATACCTTTTTTGTTGATCAACTCTAATTGTTGTTCATTGAGAAAGAACTTCGACAATTCTTTGTGCTCAGATAAATTCTTCGAAAGTTTATCTAGAGATGAAGGTAAAAACCTGTAGCTGTCTAAGAACCGTAAGTCTCTGGTGATATCTTTAATTTTTCCTGTATGTTTGCATACATAGGAATCTACTTTTATGGTTTGTGTAAAACTAATATATTCTTCATCTGTTTGTGGAATAACGTTCAACTTTCCGGATATATTTCCCAAGTCTTTCACGAACAAATGAGCATCGTAATTAGACAGATTGTGTAGAAACACAGGTATAAAATTAGGATTCCTAATTTTTAAATTACATTTTAAATGAGCTGGACCTCTATAATGACCTGTCAAATGATTGTGGTCTCTAACTTTATAGTTATCTTCCGTAAATTCTCCGCCACATACATAGCATCTTGTGGCTTCTTTATATTTTTCGAATTCATCTGATGGTAAATAGATTTTCTTATTTATTTTCAACAGACTATAAATTCTCTTGGTTTCTTTTTCTAAATATTCTACAAACTTTTGGGAAGCATCTTTACCATTATATATTTCTAAACGGGAATATTCATCTGCTTCAGATTTTGTATAGCAACAGAATGAATTAGGATTGTGCTTCTGAATGTTCATGGTGTAACTTGAGTTTTGATTTGGTTGACACGTATCTATTTTTGTCAATGTTGATTCGAAGTCAGCATAAATTGTGAAAGGATGTCTAATTGTTTTTTGGTAATGTTTAAATTTCAATTTACCTCCTTCAAGCACATACTTTGTTGGAGTGTGAACTGAACAATCATTAATGTGGTTTGTTAATAAACATTCTTTTGTGAATGGCCATAAACAATATGGACAGACATGTTTTTTATGACCATCTTTAGTTTGCATAAATGGACTTAATGACTTCATTAATACATAATGACTTTTATTTTCATCTGTTAACAATAAAAGTGATATAACATCTTCATTTTTTACCTTTGTTATTCTCAAAGGACATAATTCTTTCAAGTAATTAAAGTTGTAAACATTTACTGACACATTATTGTTTCTCTCAAATTTATCGATATCTTTAAGTTTTACTGGGAATGTTATGTCTCTGAAATTTAACTTTTCAGCTTCAGTTTTTAATCTTTTAGATATTCTATTGCCATTTTTTTCATCTCGGCAATAATATCTCGCAACACTCCACATAAAGCATTTATTATCGGTATTTTTAATATTAATTAGTTTATAAGTCGACTTTTGAAACTTTTCAGGTAATTCTATATAACTAGAACCTTTGATAGGCTTGTATTCAATAATTTTTACATTGAAGTCTAATAATTTATCTGTTATCCAGCCCGAGGAGTTTTTTGTATATTCTTCAACCTTTCTAATAGCTTCTTTATACAGATCATCAATGTTTGTAAAGTTTTTCGATATGTCTACAAACTTACCTGTATTCATCCATGCTGTTGAATATACTTTTTCATTTTTTTCTTTGTATTTATAAAATTGAACTAAAATTGCCAATTGTATCTTCATATTATCAAACTTTTGCTCTCTCAAAATTGATTTCACAACCGGGGTCATATTCCTCATGAAAACTATCGGATCTATAACTGATATATCAGAGAACATATATTCCAGGCATTTTTCATTTATAGCACATTTTTTTCCTCTGAATTTACAGCCATAAACGTTTCTAAAATGCTTCTTTGATTTCTTATGCTGTTCTAGATTTTTTACTTCTACTTTACATATTTTACACACCTTTTTCTCAAAATATGAATCGGAAATTAATTCTTGATTTATGTTTTTAATATGCCTAGTAGATTTTAGATGTGTTTTTAGATCAGAGACATTTATATTACATATATTACAGAAATCTTTGTTTTCATCAAAATACAGATCCGAGATTAATAGTTTACTCATGTTTTTATTGTGTTTCATGCTTTTCTCATGTCTTCTCAAGTTGATGATGTAAATATTACATATATTACAAAAATTGTTACATGAAGTCATCTTTACTGAAATTTTCTTTAAATTATTATGCCGTTTTGTATTCTTAGTATTAGATAGATGTGATACATTAAATGATTCCATTTTTAATAAATTATTTTCTCAGTATATTTTAAAAATTTCAATGTATTTATCCAATGTAAATTTTAAAGTATTCTGAAAATTTATATTAATCAAAATGAAAAGCAATATTCCATATGAAGTTTATATGCTCAAAAATTGCAAACTCGATGTATTTACTTTATTTACAACCAAAGATAGCTCCTTCTCTCGTTATTGCCTAACGAGACAACCATAAAAAGAAAAACACATTGAAGAAATAAACGTAATAAAATGGAAGATATTATTACAGATATTCAAAGAGAAGTTGTTCTCAATACTGCAAAAATAAATCAATTGCAATTAGATGTTGATCAAATTCAAAATGATGTCGAATTAAATAGGGAAGTTATAACTCAATTAGAGTCAGATATCATTCATCTTGAAACATTAATCAGTAACGATTCTTATGACACCAATGGTAGCTTTTTCTCTCGTAATTGCCCAACGAGACAACCAATAAGAAAGAAAAATACATTGAAGAATTGAACTTAATGAAGGAGCAAATTTAAAAAAACAATGTTTACAATTGCTACAAACAGAAAATAATTTTTGGAAATTCAGTTGTATTTTATTAGTTAAATAAAATGGTGTATATGTGGAAAGACAGTAAAAGAAATAATCAAAAGAATCACTTCATTTTTCCTTCTCCTGGCTTGAGATGTCTCATCGTAGGGAGATCAAACTGTGGTAAAACTTCTTTATTAATAAAGCTTCTGTTAGAAAAATTTGTCGATTTTAATCATCTTTTTCTGTACAGTAAATCAATACATCAACCAGAATATAAACTGTTGAAGAATGCTTTTGATAAAGGCTATAACCAATCTGAAATAATTGAAATTTTTGAAAAGGGCAATGGTAATATTGACGATTTCCTTGAGAATTTACCTATTAAAAGAAACTCAAAATCTAAAATTGAATATTTTCAAGATATGACAGCTATTCCCGATCCAAGTGACGTAGATTCAAAAAAGAAAAATCTTTTTATTTTTGACGATATAGCAACTGAAAGAGATCAAAGTCCAGCTGATAGCTTTTACACTAGAGGTAGACACAACAACTGCTGTTCAATCTACTTATCACAAAATTATTATTTATTACCGAGACAAACAATTAGAACAAATGCTAACGTTCTAATTATTTTTGGTTTAGACTCAACTGATATGAAGAACATTTACACAGATATCATATCTCAGGACATGCCCTTTGATGAATTTAAAGAGTTTTGTTCAAACACATACAAAGAACCATATAATTTTATCTTTATTAATAAAGACAGACATCCACTTCAAGGTAGGTACTTTCAAAACTTTGATAAATTATATATTCCTAAAAAATACTTCAGAGAATGGAATTATTCCTAAACATACTATTTATTGTTTTTATTGATGAAACCCTTGTGGTTTATATTAAGAAAATTGAAATTTATATCTAAAAGATACTTGGTCGTTTGTGTAACTGATTTCTGGTTATAAAAAGTCAAAAATTCGTCAATGAATAAATCTTTTTCGAAATTACTTTTTAAATAATTTCTATTTCAAGCTAATTGGGGTGAATTGTGCCCTGATTGGTAGTTCCATTACTACTGACACACACAAACGATTCTTCTCCAAGTGGTTGTACACGGATATAATAACATAAAAAAATGAATAATATTATATTATTTTGAAATTTTTACAGTTAGACAAGGAACGGCGGGAAAACTACATACTACTTTATGTGCAAATAGCTTGGCACTGTGGTGATGGGCTACTTCTACTACCACTACTACTCCTTGATATAAGGAGTAGTGAGAGGTGGGGGGAATCTCCAATACTACTTAAATGAATAGTCCGCTACTGTAGTGGTGTGTGATACTACTGGAGGAAACGATTTTCATTGATTTTATCCTCATGGTAATCAAATTTTACAATTTTTTTTCAGCTCCTTACCATAACGAGAACACAGCGAATGCAGAGAAAGCTCAGTGTGCAGGAGATTTCTACTTAAACCCATTCTACTTGTGTTCTACGTTAACTATTTACTTCAGAGATCTGCGATATGGGTCAAATATCGCAGGGGATTTGATGTTTTAGTAGTCAAAGACTGCTTAACCATCGCTACTATTTAGTACTTGATGAACAAGTATAAGTACAGTACAACAGCAACACAAACACCGAAAGTAGTTTTCATCAATTTGAGAGCACATGTTGGCTAGTGCTTCGTAACGATCGGATCATCCTTTGCTTTTGTACAGCAACCACGGCGCATTTCATGGCTTTGCACTCGTCTGTATTGAAAGCCTTGACCTACGAGCTGAATACATAATGGGATCATGTTCGAATAGACAAAAATTCATTCCCTTATGTTTAATTCAAGCGTATCTTTCAGAAAATTATTATGCTCACAACACATGTACGTGCATTCCAAACTGATGATTAATGAAAAGTCACAATTCGACAGCTCAGAAATGGATTTGATGTCCAGGATAGATTAAATGAAACAAGTGTGCACTCAGGCCATGGTAGATGAAACAAGGTTGGGTAATTTCAATGGGAGAAAATACACCTCCTCTTTTTCGGCTGGCCAATAGAAAGGCTTTGTTTCAAACAAACTTTATGACGTCACCAAAACGCCGCGTCGTTAGGCCAATAGTGGAGCCAGATTTGGAGGTAGCAGTGCTACCAGACGCAACTTGAGTGCTGCTATTGGTTCGTTGCTGTGACGTCAGCAAAACCACACCGTCAACGAAAAAAAGTACTGGTTTGAACCTACCTTGTTTCCCCTACCGTCACTCAGGCACAGGTGTACCTTGTTGCAGCCATATGTTCGGCGGCCTTATTCAGGTTACCACATGTTGGGTGGTGCTGCATGGGTGGTGCTGTCTATGTTGGTTGTGCTGGGTGGTGCTGCATGGGTGGTGCTGTCTATGTTGGTTGTGCTGGGTGGTGTTGCATGGGTGATGCTGCCTATGTTGTTTGTGCTGGGTGGTGCCACCTATGTTGGTGGTGCTGGGTGGTGCAGCTTGGGTGGTGCTGCATGGGCGGTGCTACATGGGTGGTGCTGCATGGGTGGTGATGCAAGGGTGGTGCCGCCTATGTCGGTGGTGCTGGGTGGTGCCTCCTTTGTTGGTGGTTCTGGGTGGTGCTGCATGGGTGGTGCCGCCTATGTTGGTGGTGCTGGGTGGTGCTGCTTATATTGGTTGTGCTGGGTGGTGCTGCCTATGTTGGTGATACTGCATGGGTGGTGCTGCCTATGTTGATGCTGTGTGTTGTTGTCTATGTTGGTGATGCTAGGTTGTGCTGTTTATTGTGGCAGTGCTGGGTGGTGCTGTCCATTGCGGTGGTGCTGGGTGGTGCTGTCTATTGCAGTGGTGCTGGGTGGTGCTGTCTATAGCGGTGGTGCTGTTTGTTTTGGTGGTGATGTCTATGCAAGGAATTATCTACCGCCAAGCTCTGCTTCAGATGAACCAGCGATGGCGGCAATATTGGCTGTCTAGTGTAACTTCAGGGTTTAACTACCATACCATCATGATGAAAACTTGACAGTTAGGGAATCAAACAACTTCTTAGGAATGACTAAACTCATGAGGTGAATTTCTAGACCGTTGTTTCTATTTCTTTGTATATTCCTCTCATTCTGTTTAAATAAATTGTGGAACAACAAAAGACTGACGGTAAGTATGCATTTCTACGTCCAGCCGCTACAAGCGAGTATGCAATAAACAGTACCAAATGCACCTACACACGGCTGCAAGGTCGTCGCAACCTGCATTGATGAACTGCTTTCCAACCATCATCATATGAGATAAAAATCGTTTTCACTTGCAACAAATGCTTTCATTTTTCAAATCAAGAAATCTAAAAACGGGAATAAAATCAAAAATTTGTATCCAAATTTCTCGCGTTGCTCAGACTCCCTAAAACTCATTATGATGATTTCGTTAACGAAACTACAGAAACTACAAGATGAGAACTTCCTACATAAAATTTTGAGGAAAGTTTTAAAAATATGAGGGAATAAAGTGGAATAATCGAATATGTTCTACTAAAGTTTCATCGCTACCGGAACCATCTGGCTCTATAAATTTTCAAACTTTTGCTCTATAAACTGTCTCATCATGAAATCCGCTCATCGTGAAGCCCGACAAGAATAAAAAAACTGTCTGAGAATTGTATGGGCTATTGTCCATCGACAAATATGATAGTTTCTACATTGTACCAGCCGTGCAGGTTTGCTGAAATTTGGATTCATAATTAGGAGATTTGTTTTGGTTTCAATGCACTGGTGCATACTTCAGGGCTATTTTTCCGTGTAACAAACGACCAATCAGTCATGTGATTTTTTCATTATTCGCGTGTCTTGCTTCACCCCCTGTCCCATCACATCCTAATCCTGTCACTCATGAGAAATTTGATCGTAAGTACGTCCGTGAACCCCGTATCCGTTTGAGCAACATCATCAGAAATGTATAGCTACATAACAGGTACGGAGTGCGCGGCAGCAAGTTTTATATGGTGCACTTGTTTATTGTACGTTCGTCTGATGTTTTACATACGTTCATCACTGTGAGAATTTAAATACTTCGAATGGTTGGTTCTCTGCAGAATGTTTTGTTCTTCACTGCAGCGAAAAATTAAGTATCAACAAAACTAGTTGAAAACAAGAGAAATCCTTGATGAACCTTTGTTGTTCCTTTGTTGATTCGACTCACTCTTTTCTTATAAATTGATAGAAGTCAACGATGGATATATTAATATTTATGGACCATTGTACAGTACATGGTTAGTCATAATCCATATTCAGGAAATGCTCTACTACCACGATCGCGTCATGCCTTGAATAGAACCTTAATTTGGGAAAAATACTTCTTATTCTTCAACCTAAATAAAATAGAATTAAGAACGATAAGCTGTTATCAAACAAAATAATTTTTGTCTTGTCACACTACGAAAAACTTGAGGTGATTTTGGAAACTAAACTTCCAGATTTCATCGTGAAATATTTATCGCATGAGAACTCAAGGAGCTTACGGAAAATTTAGCGCATGCCTTGACGAAAACAAGAATAGATCGTGATCAACCGACTATTCATGCACAAATGAAATGTTTTCTTTGTTGTATTCGTCAATGAAGTTTAAACATTTTGGCAAGCGTGGACATGCAGAGTTATCAGAGCGCTATCTCGCGTAAGTCATTCGAAGTCACAAGGAAAAACTCAGAGGCCAGGTTTTCACGAACGCATGTCGTATGTAAGGCAGTAAAACTCAGAAGTCATCGCAAAAATTCTATTGAAATGACGAGGGGTGAATTCTTCCTCTATGATGCCAATTTATTCGTATTACAGATGAATAATTCCAAAGGAAGACGCAAAAATTTCCGAAGGCATGTGATCTTTGGGATTTCCAATGGGCGGTGCACCATTATTCTTTTTCTAGCTGTAAGGGACAGAAGCGATACAATTGCAGTAAAAAATAATAATAACTTTTAAAATATGTAACAAATGAAAATAGACTTAAAATTCATTTACCTTTTTTTCGTCCAATACCCTTACGAAGATTTTCTCTTCGTTATTTGTCATTTACTTTTTAAGTTTGATAAAACCGCTGAGAGGCTAAATAAGGTCAAGTTACTTGAAAACACTATAAACAAGATTTAATTGGTTGCCAGATTTCTATAACATTATTTGCTCGTTTAAAACCAACAGTTTATCCAGTTACAGCAAGCAGGATGGGAGCGCAAGCAGGGTGAAATATATTTTCAGCAAATTCATCAATCTGTATACCGCAGCTGCCAAACTCCCCTACATAGCACTGCACCACTCCTCTACATTCTGTGAGTGAACCACCGCATCCCAGGAACGTATCGCAGATCTCAGCAATACAAGTTAGAAAGTTTTCACATCTCTCAAGAATTTCAGGAATTTGAGGAAGTGTTATTGGAGTCACTGGGACTACAGAGCATCTTTCAGACCGACATGGCAGCGTCGGCATTAGGGGCGGCGAGCCAATAAGCCGAACTTCTTTCGCGAGCTTATCTGAAATAGAAATGTTTTCATGTTTCCAGAATTTGTATGGATGACAATTACTATACCATCTATTACGATGAGAAACAGGAAAGCCGTAAATAACCTCACTTTTTTGATGCAACTTTTTGATTTACTTTATGTCCCTACAGTTTGAAATAAGACTTTCCAGGGAAATCCTGATTATGCCATAAGAACGCAAAATCGCTCTAGGATTATTATTTATCTGTGACATATGAGCTGCACCCAAGTCTTATCATCGCCTGTTAATAATGTGTAATAACTTAAAATAACGTTCGTCGTAAGCATTCATCGCAACAGCGTTCAGTAAATTTTATTACAGGATTGCTTGGTTAATTGGTTAATAGGTAATCTTAACGTATCAGTTCTCCTCTAAAATACCTGGAGTAAAAATATGATATACAAAGGTGTTCTACTGTGCACACTTTGACATAAAATGCGTGAACCAAGCCACTTACATTAATGTTCAGTATTCAGCGAGCAATGGTTTAAAAATATAATATGAATATCACGTGTACGAGAGTTAGTCAAAAAGTTCCCAGACAAATGCCATAATTTTAAACTGAACAGAGATTTACAAGTTTTTACAAGTTGAAACGTGTCCTTAGAGCTTCCTTGATAACTTGCAGCTGTCTCATCAGTCTATGTCAGGTCAGCATCGAGAGAGGTTGCAGCTCAAAATAGTAATTTTCAACCCTTCGAATGGCAAATTTTTAGATCAGAGCTAACATCAAATTTTTAACTAAACCAAATTGGAAACCTGTTAAGATCATCGAAGTTTTACAGCAGGTTTATGGAGACTCTGCACCATGTAGAACAGTCGTTTGTGTTTGGATTAAACGCTTTAGAGAGGCAAGAGTCTAACTTGATGACGACCCACGAGGAGGAAGTCCCACCACAGCAACAAATGAAGACAACATCTCTCATGTACAGAACCTAGTGGAACAAGCCCCCCAATTCTATCAGGAAGGCATTTACTGGTGGAAATATAGATTACAAAAGTGTGTAGACAACAATGGCGCTTATGTAGAAAAATAAAAGTAATGAGTTGTTAAATAAAGAAATTATGGTATTTGTCTGAGAACTTTTTGACTGTCCCTCGTATTTATGTACATCTAAATGATATACAAACATGATATATACATGATGTATGTACAGTATATTCACTTTTTGGCTCGCAAAAAAATTCGTTGTTGAAGCGCAAGTAGAGCAGCTGCTGAATTCCTAACTCGATGAAACAGTAACCCGCTGACAGATCATAGATCTCCGACTAGTTATATAATCAATGTCGTACGCTCGTTCAACCCCAAATTCTCAATACCATGAACCTTACGTACCAAATTACAACACACAATTGTCCTTAACGGTAATGGAGAATTCACAATTGAATTATCAAACTTTTTTGTTATTTTTGTGAGTTATTGGAGCGAAGACAATACAGTACAGCATTCAGGCGGCTTAATTTTCACATCTCTACACTTCCCGTAAAAAATTCGTACTGAGAGTAGTTGATGTGCGATTGAATTGCTAATTGGTATGAAAATTTTGACCTATTTCAATTCCTAACTTTTCTTGATGGAAAAAATGTGAAATGTAGAAATTTTATATGAACTGCATCCCAAGAAAATAAAATGTATCAAAATTTACAGGAACAAAAATTGAAATTAGCGTAGGGATAAAAATTATAACTCACCCACGGAATTCAGGATTACATCAATGTCTTCGGCCTGTAAAAAAACAGACTATTGATTTTCTACAACAATATGCGGCATGATTAATACAATTTGTTAGTGTCTCAAGATAACTGCATTGAATTCCGCTTATAGAATGGGGATGTTTCTGACTTCAATACTTCACCACTATTCACCCACGAGTCAGTGCGTTGACGACGATTCGTCTATGAAGCGTACGATATTTCGACGAGAAAAGTAAAAAATTCAACGAGGAACTCAAAGATTAAGATTATAAGTTAGTTTAAGCCTCACTAACCGCTGCAAAAAAAAATGTATCGAAGAGAGGAATGAGAAATTCAAAACGACTGTAATGACATCATTCGAGCAAAACCTGTGCATGAGCGCAGGTGAAACTACGAGAATGCAGCATATTTACTTTAATAAGAATTGACTATTCAAAATGACGACTGACAAGCTACTTGAATAAGTGCAAATAGGTAAGTGCTGTTAACACCGTGAAAGATTACTCCCACGAATCTGTTTGTTTTCAGTTTAAAATACGTCCAAGGAAAAGCGTACATCGAGTGAAAAGATAGCAGGAACCATAATATGGCTGCAATACAGAGTGTCCATCACCTGTTGCGAGGAGGGAGCGGCGCAGACGGCGGCCGCCGTGAGCAGGACGCACACCAGCGCGGCTGTCATCGCTGCAGGAGAGCTGCGGGCGGACACAACGTGGCAAGGGTAGAGTGACTGAGTGGCGGTTGTTGCGTTTGTGGGAATTGTTCCAAGGGTAGAGTGACTGGGTGGCGGTTGTTGCGTTTGTGGGAATTGTTCCAAGGGTAGAGTGACTGAGTGGCGGTTGTAACGTGTGTGGGAATTGTGCCAAGGGTAGAGTGACTGGGTGGCGATTGTTGCGTTTGTGGGAATTGTGCCAAGGGTAGGGTGACTGGGTGGCGGTTGTTGCGTTTGTAGGAATTGTGTTGTGGGTAGAGTGGAAAAATATCATATAGGAAGATTGATGCAATGTCTAAGCTGCCCAAAGCTTTTGTAAATATTTCGTTAGAAAAAATTGTTTAGGCCAACGCTGGTAGTCTGACTCGTTGTTCGCAAGGTTTTTAAACAATTTCGAGATGCTCAAATCTAACGGGTAATTCTACTGAAATATTCATGTCTAAAACGGGAATTTATAATTCTCACGTGAAAAACAATAGACTCAATCATCTTCATGTCAAGAATAGCAATCCCTTCTGAGAATCGTACGCCTCCCATGATGATATCCATCCCCGTGAAAGTTTATTAACTCAAAAATATAATTCCAAGACAGCATGACGACGGCATATGTGGAAACACTTCATCATAAATCTTTCTATTTAAAAATATTATGACTGAGGAATATAGTAACTATTAAGTGGTGATTGCAGGATCATTTTAAGTTTATTTAACGTAGACTATACCGTACGATATCATTAATTCCTTAGAGGTGTAGCGAATAATTATCTGCCAATATGCTCGAAAAGTTTTCAGCAATATGTAAAATTCCTTCAATTTTTTACTTGTAAGATTTTAGAACAAAATAAGAAGCATGAAGTGATACACAAGTTAATTCTTTATGTAAGAATTTTATTGGCTTAAACTTAGAATCGTTAGGTGCCGGTCGTTAGTCTAACCATACCAATATCACGAGACTCGTATTTTGGAAAAGTTTTCTAATTTTCATGTTTTTTTCAAAACCACTGCAAATAATATCTTGCTTCTTCTTAATCATTTCCAAATCTACACTCAATGATATTGATCAGATTCTAGGTATTTCGGATAAGCGTATTAGTAGTGAATTTCATAATTTCTGACAAATACGAAGGTAAAAGTGATTGTAAAGAAAATTTAATTTAATCATTTAGATAACTTAGTGATTAAAACTGATCTGGGCTTTCGAAAAATTTTCCATCAATTAAGGTCTATTCAGTAGATCATTAATCCTTCATGATAAAAACGCTACATTTTGTTCCGAAGGAATAAAACATATTAAATGAAAGTAAATTATTGTAAATACCTGAAATACGAGCATTCATTTATGTCCCAACTGGATAATTACATTCATCAATAGTTCCTAAGAAAGAAATGGCTTCTTAATTATTTTCTAAAATTCCATTACTTTTAAGCTGAATTAGTACTTTGTTCACAGATGACAGCCTGAAAAATGCACTGTATTTCTTAATTTTTCCATACAGATTTATTACTGTCCCTTATTTTAGGATTAAGTTATCAAAGAATTGGACAGATTCGAGTGCAGAATAGTTTTGAATTAAAGAATTGCAATTTTTCTGATATAGTGAAAAGCAAAGTTGATCACTCATGGTATCTGTAACAAAAACTACTTACCGAGTTTTTTCGAATTTGCAGGAAAAATAAAGAAGTTAAAACTTAGCTGTGCTCTTATACTTCACTGAGTTAGTGCCACGTATGCTCCTTATGTTGTTAAGTGCTCCTGTGAGCTGGTGGCTGAAATACAATTTGGGAGTTTTTGGAACAAAGTCATATCAGTCAGATGTTGCAGTGATCACTCAAACTGCTGCATGAATGCCGTATAACCGAAATAAACATGTGAAAAATGATAGCCATATAAACATATTTAACAGAATTATTCAATGTACTGAAGAAAAGCCCAAACGGATTTTTACAAGGACGCCATGAAAATATTCAATAGCAAATTTCAATTCCATTTTCGACTCGGCAAGAGCGAAAAACGAAGGCCAGTACAAAATGCTTCACCGAATTATTCAGAGATGAAGAAAATGTTGAGCCTATTTTTACAAAAAAATTTTATCATGAGGAGTTCAACAAAAAATTTTCTCTACCTTTTTCTAACGTTCAGGGGAGAAAAAAGTAGCGACTGGAGGAGGCTTGTCACCGTACAACGAGTAAATGCAATGTTTCAACTGCTACTAAGCGAACAAAAATTTACGTAGAGCATACATAGGTACGCAGTACAATGAGCGAACCAGGAAAATGACGAGAGCTGCTGCACTTAGAGATTAAACCCTGAATGAAATCCTACCTCAGTATCTCCCAGCTCATCAGTACGCGACTTTTTCTTAAATTCTTCAGGTTGGACGACAGATTCAACGGGCCTTTGGAACCCATTATTTTGATAACTATTTTGAAAGCATGAAGTTTTACGTATATACCTCAGATAGTTTTTAAAGAGAAGCTCCCCACGAAAATGTCGCTTTCTTTTGTTTCAAATCGTGTACTGATTTCATTGTTAAGAAAACAACTGAAGCTGGACGCACCGACGAGGCGGCTATCTACACGACGCAGTTGACTGTGTGGACACAGGGTTCGGCTCTAAATTCCAGATTTAACCTGATTTAAATTTGATGCGCCACTCAAAAATATTTTCAGCTGCCTATTTATTTGGAAAATTACTTCTGAAGACAAATTTATTATAAAGCCGAATCCATTTGTTAAAGAATGTATGTTGATTACAATATTGTCGTTGTATAATTATTGTAACTCTGCTCTAAAGTTTTTAGAATTATAACATTTGGACAATAAAATTTGTCTTTTATTTCTATTGCATTAGGGTCTATTGGCCAATACGCGAAACCCTGTTTTTTGCTGTTCTCATATTTTTCTTGCTAAATTGTATTAAATTGTGATTGTATTCACTGATACTACGTAATAAAATGGATTTGAATATCCTTTTTGTACGGTTTAATACATATTTTTCTGTTTTCAGATCATTATCATTATAATTCAAAATTTTACAGGTATTTTTATGAACTTGTACGGTAACTATGAACTAGACTTGACCTTGGCTCTTGATGAAAGAATTTTTATTTCTCTCTTGGCATTCATTATTGCGTAAAATTATTAACTAAGACTCAGTGGAGGTCCATATGAAAACCTTGAGCTTAAATATTTCTCAAAATAATGCCGTTATGAGTGCTTCTATTAGAATGTTTTATCTTCTTCAATTTCGGCGATAATTTTCTATTGTACACGATATGTAAAATATTGATATATTACGCACATAACATGATGATATCATTAGAGGAAAGTGCAATGTCATTCATTAATTTATTCTTCTTCAGAGTTCTTGGATTGTTAACGACTGATGATCATACGAACTTTTACGTCAACGTTCCAGGTGCCTCACACAATACTGCGGTCTTTCATTAATCGGTTCAGTATTTATTATATTTGTATCTGCATTAAAATTCCAAGTATTTTATAGATTGCTTATTTATTTCATAAAATATTAAAACAAATTACGTGCTCTTTTCCTTATTTCAGTTAAACTCCGCAGCCCAACTCGCTGGAGTGATTGGGGCATCCCACTGACACTCAGCGCAACACTACCGTGGCCACAGCAGAGCAGGCGCTGCGCAGCGGCTGCGCAACAATGTCCAACACTGCACGGTTATGCTCAGCCACGCCGCAGCCTCGGTCACGAATCAAGATGCTACGGCGACCTCACGAGAACATGATTGCGCTGAGCAGACTTAACACCTTGACATTGAACTGATATTCAATTAACAACTCAAATTTGAAGCCAACTGTCCCATGAAATTTCGAAAATACCAAAATTTAAGTGGATCATGCTTTCATTAGGATTTTATTAAGCTTTTATAAAATTTAGTATGTAACTACTGATTAGTCAGCAGCATAGAAGTTACCTTAGAGTACATGGGCGGTTCACATCACGTCCAACGTGATAACGCGCAAATCTGCGTAAATGCCGCAGGGGAATTCCCAAGTAAATTATTGTGCTCCTGCGGCATTTGAATATAGGTTCCACAGGGCTGAAATTGCAGTCACCAACAACCGCCTATCTTCATTTCACGTGCATGGTCTCCAGACTCCTCATCGATGTTTTGAGCTCACCTGACTGAGGTCGCCACTGAGATACAAAATTCAAAGTGAAAAGGTGAAAATTTAATACAAATTTGCAGCTTTCCATCGAAGCGAAGAAAATGTATAGTTTAAATTGAAAAACTCAGTGTATCATTTATTGGTATTTACCTGAGCGACAATACTTGTAGATTATAATTACAATTTTGAAGGAAATTTTATTTGAATTTATCGAATTCCATTTACTAGAATTTTGATTTTTTTCCTTAAGGCCATCGTATTTCGAATTATAAATGTATTGAATCCTTTAAATTCCAAAATTTACTATAACTCTAGAAATTTTGGGGCAGGTTTGCTTTGTGCAAACACGACAAGAAATCGGGCCTGCTGCCATTGATGAAGAATTCAACTCAATGTAATGTACGTACTTGATGTTGGACCAGGTGCAGTTCAGGAAGCAGACAGCAACAGCTGCCCTCAAAAATTATCGCTATTTTGAATACCACTCCGATATGTCCCTCCACACTTGACAGATATTTTTATTTCCAAGAGTGGGACGCCAAAAATTGTCTAACTTCGACGAGCCATGATTTTATATTTCCTGAATATTCCGGGTTTCACGTCAATGTCATATACATTTTTACTGTACAGCTCTGCTTGACGGAGGCGGTATGTACGGTGCCGGTGTGTGATCTGTCGTGAGCTTTGTTCATTCCACCGGCTAAAACATAAACAATTGCTATCTCTCAGTATGGTGCTGATGATTACATGAACAAAGACTCGAGTCTGAATCATTTTCGTGTAACGTTCAATTTTGTACACAGGGAGGAAAATTTTCCGGCCAACTTACTCGTACGAGATTCAGGTCATGTTCAGGGGGACTTTTGCGTATTATAAAATCTTTTCGTTATGATCTCCTTGTTCATCTATCTTTCCATGAAGCTAGTTTTTCAATTTGCTTAATTGTGAAGGTGCAGTGATTGAAGCTTCATTAAAATAGGAATAATTAGTGCTGTAACGATGATGTCCAACTCGAATTTTTGAAAAAATTGCAGAAGTATTCCTAAATCTTTACTAAAATTCACCAATCATGAGGTGGCCTCTGTTCCAATAAACCATGATATGTATCACGCTATATGTTCATCGCGGAATGTGACAAAACAACGATTATTTTCTTTTATTTTTTAATTTCTTTGAACTCAAAGAAATTCATCATACATATATTTTACACAATTGCGCTAAAATATCCAAGCTTTCTACGCCTCTAGCAAAGTTCAGAGTCCAAGCGTCGCTAACTGATTTGCCTTATTGCAAAGAAACAGAACTTTTCTTAAGGTTTCAACGATCATAAAATCAGGTTGCTTAAATCAAAGGCGCAAATGATTTCATCAAACTGACCTAACTTATGTTGAGATAATGCTCTAAAAATATTCAACCTTTTCAAAGATAGTTAGGGGTGTTCAGAAGTGGGAGCACAGGCTAGAGCAGTGGTTCCCAACCTGTGGTACGCGTACCACTAGTGGTAAGCGAGGTCCTTCCAGGTGGTACTTGAACACTTTCTGGGTCATGAACGGTTTTTAATTAGTTATTGTGAATGGGGCAATGGGCATGCCTCCGTAGTGAGCAGGGTCTCCCCGTACCCGACGCTACCCGTCACGCTGTTCCCCAGCTGCTGATGTTCCCCCGACTTGGGAGTGCGAGCACGGGGTTCTCAGCCTTCGAGACCACCAAGCCGAAAAGCCGAACCGTCTTGCTGCGCCCAGGCATGACTTCCGATGTGCTGTGAGCAAGTCATGCTCCGCATTGATCAGCAGATAAAGAAGGAGCAGAGGGAGCCCTAGCATGGAGTTGTTCTTTTCTTAGTTGATTTGCGTGTTCTTCTTGTACAATTGTGGAAATAAAGTGATATCTGATCGAATTTAGTTTCTCTGGAGCCAGATGGTACGTGGCGACTGTACGAGACCTCCAAGTTGTACTCGATCACAAAAAGGTTGGGAACCACTGGCCAGAGGCAGGAGTTGTGTGACCGTTTCGTTGCATGGAAAATATTTGAATCCAGGCGTGCAAGAGGGTGGAATATTTCATTAAAATTATGCAATTTCTATTATGTGAATTTAATTTATTATTCGCACAGTTTGAATTCAAGGGTAGACAATGGAAATATAATAAAATATGGTATTTACAGAAAGAAAATTGCTGCTCAGAATTCTGTTTCCTACGTCACTGATTCAGTTTTTTAAACTCGTGTCAATAAAATCAGCACAAAACGCTTCACGTATCAACCTCCTGCTCCTAACGCACTAGCTGCAGGCTCAAGAGGGGCACTGAATTCCTGTGTCATGAGCAATAATTTGCGCCAGATGGATGCGAGATGCGCGATAGTTAAGAGCCCGGAACGAGGTGCGCCGGACGAAATTGAGATCATCACGGTTTTTCAACTTTTTTCGTAGGATTCGTTTGAAAATTAGCCAGTACATGTATTTTGTGAAAATAAACCTTTTTTACTCATGTCATTTTTTTCGATTTAGGCCTTAGTTTTTTCTTTTTTTGACGAAAAATGAGTTTTTTGGCATATTTTTATTGATAATTTAAAATGAGACTCGTCCTCGAGTTTTGATGCTAGAACAAAACCAAAGACAGTTTTAGAATCCTTGGAACATTTCTAACAAACTCAAATGGGCTTTTTTCAAATTCAAATTTTTTCAATTTTTTTTAAATTTTGTTGAAATTTCTAAAATCAACAACAATTTTTTTGGGTTTTGAGCGATATATTTTTTCGAGGAATTCGAAAAAAAAGATTGATTTAAATAGCACAGGGGTAGGGAAGCGTGCTCGCACAAATCAAATGGGGGAGAAATGGCGCTTTCATTTCTTTAGGTGTCATCGGAGTAGGAAAACAATGCTAAGACAACGTTCATTGATGACGGATTTTTAATTTATATATGTTTCTTATGCGAGCGAAAATATTTAGAGTAAATTAACGAGGTATGTTTTCCGAAGGACATCTTGAGCACTACTAACGCTGACGAAAGATAGAGAGAACAGGACGGAAATAAGTGAGAGCCTCAATAAAAGATGAAACAAGCTGTTCCTCAGAACAACCGAAGCAAGCTAATGCTGTCAATGATTCCCCTATTCGTTGCAGGCTCCCATAGTTTCATCGTTTTGGCTTCGGAGGGACGCAGGTCGATTCTTTGTTGAAAGAATTAAAGATTTTGAATAATTCCAACGAGACAAAATAAATTTGTGCGTGACCCTTTCTTTATTACAAGACTCCCTCCTTATTCTCTATTTTCCTGTTGTAAGATAATCATTAAGTTGGCTCGCAAAAGCTCTTTTTGTAAAGGTAAGGAAGATTCTAGACATTTTTGTTTTAGTTTGCTTCTTCGTGTTTATAAAGCGTAAGAATCACTATGCTCTCGTTTCCTCCCTTGGAATAGTTTTCACTGCGTAATCCCAATCATTCATAGAAAACAAACCGTAAAATGTTGCAGGGAAAATCATAAACCTGTTACAATGAGATCTAAATCCAGAAGAAACGGGCGGAAAATTGCTTTTCTTTGGCAGATTCCTATGTTTTTGTTAGAGCGAAACACTTTAACCTTTAGCACTAAAAGCTGACGGCATCGGCATTGGGATATATAACTCGCATGTTATTTCCAATTTGACAGACCATAAGCAACCAGCTCCAAGAAATCTTGTCAGTATTGCAATAAAAATATGATGAGCTCTGCATAGTCCCTGCCTTTCAATTTTACTGGGATACTAGATTCATAATTAGAATTGCTGTAATATAGTTTGAATGCACGGGCGTACATTTTCGAGCTATTTTTCCTAGAAACAAACGACCAATCAGTGATCTGATATTTTCATTACTCTTTTGTCTTGCTTCCGCACCTGTCCCAATTACATCTTAATCCTGGTGAGAAAATTTCCCGTAACTACATTCGTGAACCCCGGCTCAGACTCATGATTATTAAGCAACATCATCGAAGGTGTATAGCTGCATTACAGGTACGTAGAGCTCGGGAGCAAGTTAGCAAGTTTAGTCCTGTACAATTGTACATTCGTCTCATATGTTATACTGTCCATCACAGGGACAATTCAAGCACTTCGAATGTAACTTTACATGCTTTCTTTTATTAACAAAGAAAGAATAACACTTCAATCGTGTTTAAATACCATAGGAAAACATGATAAGGGTAAAAAGTTAAGGCTTAGAAAACAATCAAATTGGATGTTGAGTAATAACCATCGGTATTTTCATTTACTGAGAACCAATGACAAAATTATTCATAAGAGATGATTTTTTGAGGAAATTCTTTGATTGCACAGAGTCCAAAAATATTCATTTGAAGTTGCGCCAATTGTGTTTCCCATCATTATTTAAGTCAGAATTTTGCGTTCCACCTGCAAGTATAATTGACTTTTTGTTGTTGGAAAAACACACGACTAAAATTTTGTTTGAAATTTAAAAAATTTCAGAAGCTTGTTAATGAATTTCCGATCACAAACTTTTTTCAGCAATTTTTCCTGCCACGAAATAATCTAACGTATAGTCCAATGCAACCAATTCCTCCCCTATATCGAAAACTACCTCACACTGAAAATAAATTATTATAATTTGTGTTGCGTTGGAATATTTTCATTGGTTATATATTGATGAAAAGTAATTGTATGCTCAATCTCTTAAGAAAATTTTAGGCAGAAGCTTTGTTGGAGTGATAGTGTTCCATGACGTTGAACGTTCAAGCTCTGTTTCAATTGAGAATCTCTCTCTTCTTTCTTAGCCTCTCTTGCAATGCGTCACCATTGGTCACCATACCACCGTGGCAGCTTTGGTCGTGCACAACAAAGCTAGCTGAAAACAAGAGAAATGTTTGATAAACGTTTGTTGTTTCTTTGTTGATTCGATCCACTCTGTTTCTATAATATAATTAAAGTCAACGATGAATTTAACTACGTTAATGGAACTGTGTTGAACATAAGGTTGTCTGAATCAACATTACTTAGCGGCTCTTGTCATGCTCTCTGGAGCGCCTTAGTTTGTGGAAAATGCTTATAATTCTCCAATTAAATTCAAATAACATAACTTTAATAAAATTTTATCCAACTAATTTTTCCAATCTTGACAAACCACGGAAAACTTACGTTGATTCCGAAAAGGAAACTTACAAATTTCTGTTTAAATATTTCTTACATGTAAATTTTATGAAATTACGAAAAATTTTTGTGCAAATTGGGAAAAAGAATGGGTCACGAAACAAAGAATATTTGTGCACAAATGGAGAATTTTAAAAAAAGTGTCCATCATTAGGTTTTAAACATTTCTGTTTCTCGTGATCACACAAAGTAATCAAAGCGTTACCTCGCGTTAGTCATTCGAATTAACAGGGAGAAAATCAGAGGCCAGAGTTTCAAACTCGTGTCATGTGTATACGGCAATAAAACACAGAATTCATATTACAAATTTGTTTGAAATGGCGATGTTTCAAATTACCACAGCATCGTGCCAATTCATTCTTATTTCAGGTAAATCATTTTGATGGATTGTGCGAAAATCAATAGTTCATGTGAAGAATTTGGTGAATCTAAAATTTTTTTCCAGGAAATTGCCTTCTTTTGCAGGTGTTAGTGTCGTCAACATTAGAAATGATTTAAGAAATGTGCCTAAAATTGAATTTAAACGAACAACTCATTAAAATACTTAATAGCCCAATACTAAAACAACGATTTTCTCTCCAATAATAGTTATTTTTTTAAACAACCGATGGGGTTCACAGAGTCGATTTGTTTGTGAAACTCGTACATCAGATCCTCAAATTCGGAGGCCAAACTGATGTGATTGTATTTATTCATGTAATGATTCTGACAATTTATCATAAAACTTGATGTACTCCCATGCCAATGTCAGGGCAATCAGGATACAAGATAATTTCGAGAAATTCTGTAAGCGGCAATTTGCAGCAACGAAGCTGAAATGCGAGACACAGCACCACCTTTTCACATTCATCAATTGAACTGCCACATTCAGGGATCTTGCTACAAGCCTCAAAAATACAAGAAGTTCCTTGCTGCAATAATTTTCACGAATGGTAATTTCTGTATCATATTTGATAATGATATATAGGACATCCTCGGGATACCTTATCTCATTGTCGCATCTTTTTTATTAACGTCATGCAATCGCACTTCAAGATAAACTTTCTCAGCTCCTCTTTGATTTAGTACAGGGCACTAAAATTTTCTCAAGAATTAATTTGTATTCATGACATATGAGCTGCGCTAATTCATAGATCATCGCCTTTCTCTGATCAGCACTATATAATAAAACGCCAAGTATCTCCATGAATTCATAAAAATTTATTTTTTGTGTGTATTTTTTCCTATGTAATAGGAATAAGAATAACACAATAGGAACCTGAACGCCAGGTTAGTGTCATAAGAACCCTTCAAATGATATAAAAACTTAGCACCTGCTAACTTTTGATGATAAGTTAAAAAATATTGAGTGAAAATCGAATCTATTGTATAGGAATTGCAGCTTATCGCCGTAAAAATGATAGGGCAACATTTTTCTAAAGCTTCTTGGTTAATGATAATTAAACAATCATACACAGATGTTTCTTGCTTGGTCGGTGCGTGTATCTGTGACCCTCATAAGGTTGTTTTATGACCGTATGAGTGATACGAGTTTCACCGGTGCACCAGTACAGGAACATTTAATCGCAGGTACTATTAAGACGGATATACTGTGCCTGTTTGTCATTCGCATCCGCAAAATTTATTTAATCAAAATATCGAATCGCGTCATTTTTGACCGGATCGTGTACACTAGAGTGTGATAATTTGCAACTGCGTTCGGCGTAAGGGCTATTGGCAACAGCGTTTATCAAATTCTTCTGGCGGATTGCCTGGTAAGGCAGTCTAAACTTATCGGCCAGCCTTCAAACTTAATTGAAAGAAGTGAATGATACTTAAAATGTTTCTATGCTTATATTGACATAAAATGCATGAACCCAGTGGCTGAATTATTATACAGTGGGAATATATTAATCCAATTACAATATCTTCATATATAATGATATTCTTTACTGTTTTACGTATTTGTTTTTTTCATTTTTCTGTTGTGTATTTATTTATTTATCTATTAATTCATTCGTCCGTTCGTTCGATCGTTCGTTCGTCCGATCGTCCGTTCGTTCGATCGTTCGTCCGTTCGTCCGTTCGTGCGCTCGTCCGCTCGTCCGTTCGTCCGTTCGTCCGTTCGTCCGTTCGTGCGCTCGACCGTTCGTCCGTTCGTTCGTCCGTTCGTGTGCTCGTCCGTTCGTCCGCTCCCCCACTCGTCCGCTCGTCCATTCATCCGCCCGTCTGCTAATCCGTCCGTCCGTCCGTCCATCCATCCATCCATACATCCATTCTTCCTTCCTTCCTTCCTTCCTTCCTTCCTTCCTCCCTCCACTCACTCACTCACTCGCTCACTCACCCATTCACTCATTCATTCATTCATTCATTCATTCATTCAAGAAATAAGACATTACGTGCGAAGTTAATTCCATTTAGCCATTCTGACAGTTGTCACGCATCTATTCCCTCAGTCGCGCAATCGTACGTTGTCTGTTCATAAGAGCGTTTATATCAGTTTTAATTCGTTATTTTGTCACATCTTAAGTTTTTAAGTGATGATGTGTTAGCCTTTAAATATAAATGACCCCATGAAATGGTCACTGGATATCAAGTCAGGTTATCTCACACTTTGAATTCCGCAAACGAAAAAAACGATGTCTTTTGAGCTCATGAAGCTCTAAATAACCAGTTGAAATATTTAGCGAACTCATAAAACCGCTGGACTGTGACGCTACTGAGTTAGACTGGCGAGTGATGCTTAACTGATACAGCTGGAATTCACTATCTTTCATTTACTGGTTACCTTGCTTCAGAAAATCTCTGCGAATGCCAAGAGAATTTCGTCAGAAATTTTGATTGATTTGGTTCAACAGCAATATTTTTAATATGAAAGTCCTTGTGATACGCTTTGGCATTTAGCTAAATAATGCTTGGAAAGATGATTATTACCTCTCAGTAGTCAGCAAATGTGTCCGCTTGAAACAATTAGTGTTATCATTTTCAAAATTCACAGAAATGGAGAACAATCTGAATTTTTTTTGCCAGCCAGTGCGCTAATGCATCATTTACTCTTTCGATTCGCAAAAAAATTCGTTGTTGAGCCCCAAGTAGAGCAGTTACTGAATTTCTTACTCCGTGAAACGGCGACGCATTGACAAATTATGAATCTCTTACTAGTTGGTTAGACAATATGGTCGAATGTCTGTTCATGCTCAAGATCGTTAGAACATGCACCATAAATTCAAAATATGGATATAAGTAAAAGTTTTGCCTCTTGCAAAGTCTAATGATGAATAAAAGAACAAAGAAAATCGCTTTAATAGAAATCATATTTCTTCAAAAACATTTCAATAAAAAAGAACGTTTCGACCAATTTTTGGTCATTTTCAACCATCTGATAAAATACAATGACACCGAGTTATAACAAGTTCAAAAATACATTGATCAGTGGAATATATGACATTAAAAAAACAGACAGAGACTACACTAATTGCAGAGGGAAGGCTGATTGCGTTTTGTTCAAGGGAGGTTTATCTTTCAAAATAACTATACACAGAAGTCGTTGGCGGCAAACGGAGAATTTGCTCATGGATTATCAAAAATTTATTGGGGCGAAACCAATGAGCAGTATTTAAGCGGCAAAATTCCTACATCTCGACTTCCCAGTAAAAATTCGTAAGGGCCAGGAATTTAAGGTCCATTGATTTTGATAACTGAGTTGAAATTTTCGAGTTATTATGAGTTATATGATTTCTTGAAACAAGAAAATGTTGAATGTACAGAATGCCGAGAAATTATGAATACCTTTTTTCACTAGACCAAAATTTCAAACCAGCTTTTGAAGTGCAAATGAGAACTCACCCACAAGACTCCGGATTTCTTTACTGTCTCCGTCCTGCCAAAAAGACATGGATAATGAATTATATATAAAGAAATTCAGCAAAAGTAAAAGAATTCATTCATATCTAACGCGTACAGCATTAAATTCCTCTTGAGAAGGGGCTTTCATACTTCACCACTATTCGCCCGAACTAGCAGTTCATCACAGATGATTTCTCTTTGTGACGGGCGAATTTTCAACGGAGGGAAACAATCGAAAAAGTCGATGAAAAACTGAAAACAACAGGCACAACGTCATTCAAGTAAATCCTCGTTAATTACACGAGTAATCATTCATTTACGCACGGATATGAGATGGCTAAAATACATCAACTTTAAATGAGTACGATGGTTTGCCGACTACGCAAGTCTCGCAACAAATAAATGCCCCTAAACGAAAATAAAAAGCACTCAAACTTAACCAAAGGAACACAAAAAACTGTTAAGTTAGTGCAGCAGCTCAGGTAAGACTACAATAAATATTACACAGCATATCGACTTGGTACCAGTTGACTATTCCAAATGATGACTCAAAAGTCTCTTGCATAAGTGAAATAAAGTTCTATGAACTCTATATACGAGAAGCAGAATGACTTCAGTTTAAAATATTAAAGCCCACAGTAACTGCACACGTATCAGAAATAATGGCATCGCTGCAACATTGAGTGTCCATTACCTGTTGCGAGGAGGGAGCGGCGCAGACGGCGGCCGCCGTGAGCAGGACGCACATGTCACCAGCGCGGCTGTCATCGCTGCAGGAGAGCTGCGGGCGGACACAACGTTGCAAGGGTAGAGTGACTGGGTGGCGGTTGTTGCGTTTGTGGGAATTGTGCCAAGGGTAGAGTGACTGGGTGGCGGTTGTTGCGTTTGTGGGAATTGTGCCAAGGGTAGAGTGACTGGGTGGCAGTTGTTGTGTTTGTGGGAGTTGTGCCAAGGGTAGAGTGACTGGGTGACGGTTGTTGTGTTTGTGGGAGTTGTGCCAAGGGTAGAGTGACTGGGTGGCGGTTGTTGCGTTTGTGGCAATTGTGGCAAGGGTAGAGTGACTGGGTGGCGGTTGTTGTGTTTGTGGGAGTTGTACCAAGGGAATAGTGACTGGGAGGCGGTTGTTGCATTTGTGGGAATTGTGGCAAGGGTAGAGTGACTAGGTGGCGGTTGTTGCGTTTGTGGGAGTTGTGCCAAAGGTAGAGTGACTGGGTGGCGGTTGTTGCGTTTGTGGGCATTGTGCCTAGAAGAAGTGGAAAGATATCTCATGGAAACATTGATGCAAAATCTAAGCTTCCCGTAGTCTTTTGCAAGTATCTTGGAAGAAAATTGTTGAGGCGAACTCTGGAAGTTAGACTTGCTGTTCTCTAGGTTCTTGAGCATTAACAAGAGGATCAAATATCTCGGCTAATTCAACTGAAATGTTCGCATCTAAAACGGGAGCTCATAATTCTCAAGTCAGAGGCAATGGACACAATCATCTTCATGCCAAGAATAGCAAGCCCTTCTGAGAGTCGCGCACCTCTTATGATAATATTGGTCAATGTGAAAGTTTAGTTTTGCAAAAATTTGCTTTCAAGACAAAATGACGACGGCATCTGCGGAAAATTTCAACATAATTCTCTCTATTTAAATATACTGAGTGTGAGGAATATATTATCTGTTAAGTGGTGATTCCTGGACCATTATAAGTTTTATTTACATCAACTCAACTGCGCGATTTCACTAATTCCACAGAGGTATTGTGAATGATCTGCCAATATGCTAGAAAAGTATTTAGTATTATAAAATAAGTATTATAAAATTCTCCTCACTTATTACATGTAATAATTAGAACAAAATAAGCATTCAATAATACAAATATTAATTCTTCATGCAAGAATTTCATTTGCTTTAACATAGAATCGTTAAAAACAGTTCGTTAGTCTAACGTAACCAATTTGACGGGACTCGTACGGTAATTGGAAGTGTTCTCTAAGTGTCAATTTTTTATAAATGAGCAAAAAAAAAGTTTTGAATTCTTCTCAATCATTTCCAAATCTACACTCAATGTTATCGATTTGATTAAGAGGTTCTGTGTGTTATGGTATTCGGAGTGAATGTTATAATTTCTTACAAATCCGAGGTTATGTAGGATTGCGACAAAAATTTATTTAATCATTTAGATCACTTCTTATTGATTAATATAGCTATGGGCTTTTGAAGAGAGTTTTTGCCAATTAATATCTATTTTATAAACCATCAATCTATCGTAATAAATTTACTAGAGTTAGTTACTATTAATTATTTTTAAGCGTTTGAAATTAGCAACATTTAGATTGAATTTGTTACAACTAAATGACTTATAATAAATAAAAGTAAATTATTGGCAATACCCGAAATACGAGCATCACTTTTATGCCTCCACTGGAAAGCTACATTAATCATTAGTTTCTAAGCAATTTTGGGTATTTTAATTATTTTCTAAGACGCCCTTGCTCCTACGCAGAATTATTACATTGTTTATTGCCTAATCAATTCAATGAAAATATTTAGTTTTTCCCGCTGACATAATCATTTCACTCATTTTAGGTTTATTTTTTCATAGAATTAGGTAGATTACTATGAAGAAAAGTCTTTAAAAACAAAATTAAAATTCTTCTGACATTTTAGTGACAAACAAAGGTAACTATTTATAGTTTCTCAAATAGAAACAACTTGTATTTTTCTATAAACAGTATTTTGGGGTATGAAACATGCCCACATTAGTCGGATGTTGCAGCGAAAAAGTCTCAACAGTCATTTATCGGCATAAATATCGAAAAACCGAAAAAAGAGTGAAAAATGAAGGCATGAAAACACATTTAACAAAATTATTTTCAATGTGCTGTGGAAAAATCCAAATGAATTTTTGTCATAAAATCACGGAAATATTTAACAGGGAACTTATTTTCCTTTTTCTACGCGAACAGAAGCGAAAAATGAAGACCAGCACAACATGTCTCATAAAATTATTCAGAGATGAAGAAAAAGCTGCGCATATTTTCACAAAAATCTCTACCGTGAAGAGTTTAACAAGAAATTTTCTGTACCTTTTCTAACGTGCAGGAGAGCAAAAAGTAGCGACTGTAGAAGGCTTGTCAAGGTACAACGTGTCTATGCAGTGTTTCTCCTGCTACTGAACAAAAAAAAATACGTAGAGCATATGTAAGTACGCAGTACAGTGAGCGAACCAGGAAAATGACGAGAGCAGCTGCACTTGAAGCTTGAACATTGAATGAAATCCTACCTCAGTATCTCCCAGATAATCAGTATGTGACTTTTTCCTAAATTATTTTAGTTGACGACAGATTCGATGGACCTTTGGGACCCATTATTTCGATAACTATTTTGAAAATATGAAGTTTGACGTCTATACCTCAGGTAGTTTTTATAGAGAAGCTTCCTATGACAATGCTGCTTTCTTTTGTTTCACATCGTGTGTTGATTTCATTGTTAAGCGAACAACTGAAGCTGGACGCACCGACGAGGTGGCTATCTGCACGACGCAGTTGACTGCGTGGACACAGAGTTAGACTCTATATTCCAGATTTAACCAGATTTAAATGTTTGAAGAAATTTCTTACGTTCCAACATTTGATGCGCCACTCAAAAATATTTTCAGCTGCCTAGTTAATTAAAAAATGGCTTCTGGAAACATAATGTATGATGGAGTTACTTCCATTCTTTTAACAAATGTTGAGTTCATTAGAAAATTTTGCTGCTGTTAAATTTTTGTGCCTGCGCTTCATAGCTTTATGGGAACCGCCTCATCTGTAATATAAACTTGGTCAAGTCTTTTATTTTTATTGCATTTGGGTCTAGAAACCTATACACGAGACCATGGTTTGATGCTCTCACATCTTCCTTGTTAAATTATATTAAATTATGATTATACAGACTGATATGAAGTTTTAAAATAGATCTTGCTCGTTCATTTTTGTACGGCGTGCAATATGCAAAATTTTTGGCTCAATTTCCCAAAAATTTGAAATTTTGCAATTATATTCATGAGCTTGAATGAAAACAGTCAACAAGGCTTGCTCGTTCCTTTTGATAAAGCAACTTTTATTATCAATTATTATCTAGTCTTTCATTACTAGGTAAATTCATTACTATAACCCAGTGGAAGTTCATTTGAAGACTTTGAATCAAATATTCCTCAAAATCCCGTCATTATGTTTCTCACTCATAATTCTGGATACCCTTCAATTTTTACGATTACTTCCTATTGTACAAGAACATTTTCATATTTGATATATTGTGCGCGTAAGCATACGGATCTAATTTAGGGAAAATGCAATATCATTTTTGAATTATTAATTATTTTCGGTGTTTTTAATTTTTTACCAACTGATCGTTAATACAGCATATCTGTCTCTTAATTTTAATGAAAACGAAAGTGCGTACAGAACAATGCTCCGATGTCATGGAAACTGTGCTCCGAAGTCACAGCTGTCGTGAGAATAAGTGTACCGGAAATGTGAGAGAATCCTTAATTGTCATTTCTTTGTAACGTTGACGGGATAATTCAGGTATGTCAGATTGGAGCGACGAACATGAAAACTGAACAGTGATTGAAATCCAAATTCGGTCCCTCCAACTTTAGATACTGTGGTTGAACGTCAAAAACATTGTCACTCGGGAGCTTTCGTATTCATATCACATGATCATGCGAAGTTTTGCGTCAACGCTACAAGTGCCTCACGCAATACTGAGATCTTCTCACTAACCGGTTCAGATTTCGTATAGTTCTATCTTAATTAAAGTTTTGAGGATTTTCTAATTTGATTCTCCATTTCACTATATAACTGAACAAATATAAACAGTTTTTCATTATTGTAGACCACTCTTCAGCCAAAGCCCGCTGACATGATTGGGGCAGCCAATCGCCACTCAGCGCAGACATTCCCGTGGCCATAGCAAAGCAGGCGCTGCGCAGCGGCTGCGCAAGAATGTCCACAGCTGCGGTGTTTTACAAAGCCGCGCCGCAGCCTCGGCCGCAAATCAAGCTCCCGCTGCTACGGTGACCTCAGAAGCAGACTTGACACCTTGACAGTAGTAGGTTGAACTAGAATTCAATGTTAAACTAAAATTTGAAGTTAACTGTCGTAGGTAATTTTGAAAACGGCAAACTTGAAATGAATCGTGCTTTCATTAAGATTTGATTCAGTGTTTATATAGCTTATGTATGTAACTACTGGTCGGTCAGCAGCATTATGAGAGTTCCCAACACGTGTACGGGCTGCTCATGTCGTGACCAACGTGTTAACACACTAATCTGCGTAAAAGTCGAGGGGGTATTAACAAATAGATTGTTGTGCTTATTTGTGCAAAGGTTTGACACTGCGCTCTTATTTCAAACTGGATATGGCAGTCACAAACAACCGTCTAGCAGACTGGTCGTTGAAGTTTTTTTGCCCGCCTGACTCTAAGATGACGCAAAATTCAAAGAGGAAATGAAATGCAAATTTGCAACTTTCGATCTGCAAGAAGAAATATACACCTTAAATTGATGAACTATGTGTATTATTTACTTATGTTTATCTCAGCAGTAATACCTGTCACGAGAAATCGTCCCTTCACCTCCTTGTTAACAATTCATTAACAAGAAGATCAGGTTCTCGGAATAGAGGAATGGCACACCTCCAGGCTATATACACAACACAAATTAATGAATAAATATCGGCAATTACAGCACATATACTAAAAAAGGAAAGGTACTCACCGGGGATCGCTGACCCACTTACGCAGCGCATTTTCTGGGCGCCCTCCGTTGCATTACGATGGATTGCTTCTAATATTGTGGGGCATGATACACAGGGTGCACTATGCTTAACATTTATAATTCCCAGCTATACGTGATACAAACATCAATGAGCGCACACACAATGATTGGTGTTAGGAACAATGCTAATTAAGTAATGAAAGCAAATAGCATACGTCAAATGACCTACTGCACATAATTACACAGAAATTTGGCTGGCCAGCCTTTAACCGCAGATTGCTTATGCATCCAAACATAACACAGATAATGCCTACAATCTCTAAGTACTCCCAACAGCCAGTAGGCGAAGGTCACTTCAACCACCGAATTCATCCGCAACTCGCTTCAGTTCAAGGCCTATCTTATGCACTGTTCAGAAAATGTCTAGTGATGACGTCATCTTGCTCATTTCGTTTCAGCATGTTCACCCGTCGATTCCCTTCATTCGAGCTGATCAATTCTCAGATGTATGACTGAATAACCGTCCCGCCTGTCAAAGATAAAAATTTAACTTGTTACTTTTTAAGCGCATCAATGACTGAATGACAATAAATTATCGCAATATTCATCTCAACAATATCTTTACTCTTTCTTTTTAAGAAATGCATCTCTTACCCTCCCTTCTAGTGCAGCATCTCCATGTTCCATCAATAACTCCCACGGTGGGTTATGTTTTGATAAATTTCCCCTTTGTGAACGTGGTGACGGGAACACGTAAATTTTCTGCAAGTGAAACGAGAATGTGTTACTTTCTGGATTACATTATAGCGTGAAACTTAGTATAATTTTCAATATAGCCACTTTTCTTATTATTGCGCTTGTTATTGTGAACACACCCGCGTTTCTAGGTTGCACCTCACGTTACGGTTTCGCCGGTCGAACTCTTACTGACTCTCGTCTTTTCATGCTAGTAAAAGTGCTATTTTTGGGGCTACCCTCTTTCTAATCATGACCAATGGCACCACTCCTGCACTTCCAAACCTTCTCCGGCTTTGTCCTATTGGCTCCTCCCGAGGTTGCACTCTCCCTATTCGCTGTGAGCTGAACACGCCTTTTTTTTTTTTGCCCCTATTTGTGTGTTAATTCTTGAAGTCTAAGTCCGTTGGCGAAAGAGCTTTCTCACGCCTCTACCCTCTGCTCCCCTACCCTTCCAGCCAGCCTATGGTCAACAAACCTTTGCCTTTTGTGGTAACACTACACCGCACTCCTTGTTCGCCTCTCGAGGGGTTTGCTTGCCAAGCACAACACTACCCAGCTCGAGTGCCTGCCACATAAATCTATGTTGAATGTAAACATTCAGGCCTACACTCATGTTCGAGCAAGACACTCTTATCATTCCCCCTTAAACACACAGGCATAAAAGAAAACATACATGTTTAAGCGACATAAAAACATTCATGTTGAAGCGACCCCTCTGGCTGCTGGGATTTTCTGAGATATTTCAAGAAACAACTTTTTACGTAAGCACAAATTTGTTACATTACACACAATTACAAGAATTTTCATTTTTAATTCGCAAAATTTGATCATTCTGAACATATTCTCGACAGACGGCCCTCCTAGAGTTAAAAAAAATTGGCCTGACAATTTTTTTTTTTTGAATTAGCCTTCAGCTATTTATTGAATAATGAGTACTACAGTATGCAGCCAATATAAGACACACATGGTAAATTCTACTTAAGCACATTATCATCTAAACTTTGTTCCGCGGAAACAGGGTACCTTACAATTAACACTACAATCATTACTATCAGCCACAGCGTGATATATTGTGTCGTGTTCTTCTAACCGATGTATCTGTTTTTTCCCGCCGAAGTAAAGTGCGTACTAAATACTTGAGTACTTGACCCTAATAACATTCACAAAATTTCACGGGCATCTTTCCCACTCCTCAGACATCCTAAAGTATCGATGATTTTATGTCTCGTAGTTTCAATTTACGCTTGCGTTTTCTGTTCTCCAAATCCTTGCCGCTGCAGTTGACTATTCGATGTCGATTCCTTTGGTATCGTTGACGAATTTGCTCTCTTTCCATGCTTCTCTTCTGCCATTTCAATAGCTTCACACACGCGTTGAAGATGGGTACTTAATTTCATGAGGAAGTCTTGCGAGCCCAATCTCCAGACTCGTATAACATTTCTATACACCACACTAACTGCACGATTTCCTTTTGTAAGATGGATCATTATCACGATTCAAATTACCACTAAATCATGTTAAGTGCAATGTTTCACATATATTTTTATGACGTCTATTCAAACTCAAATTTTTAATCGGCAGATTACTCATGAATGCCTATTCGTTGATCAGACGATTTGGCAGATCAGGAATTTATGTTGACCTGTCGAAGAATACGAGTAGAATCGTCGATAAATTTCATTCAATATAGTCTCCCTTCGCGATAGGGTTCCTAATCCCACGAAGTAATGCTGAAGTATTCCGAGGCACAATCCTGCGCAGTGCACGCTGGTATCCTGTAGAATTCCCCTTCAGTATTCCTTGACGTCGACGTGGAATCCGATAGACACAAATAATATTTCATTTTCTCCGAGTGAACATTCTTATTTATGCGAGAATTTCGTGGGTTAATATACTTTGAAGATCGTACGTATCATTCAAAGGCTATCCGACGTAATCTCTTTTAATTTCTTTTTATTCACGTACAAATAGAGAGGCCTAAAATGCGGCTTCAATATTCCAATGTGGTGATTTGCCTAGTAAAATTCACAGGAACTTGCATTCGAATTTCAGGAATGCCTTACCAGGCATAAATGTCACGACGCAAATTCCAAAATACTTAAGTGCGTTTCAACACCCAGTCATATAAGAGCATTATTATTATTTCATTGGAGTGTCCACTGTATAAAAGCATATTTTGAACGCTAGTACATCTAGGCACCCTATAATATCACATGCTTTAATTTCGTTTATTCTTCCTTCCTCATCCTGGTACTGCGGCGCTCTGTGGTGCTTTCCACTTCGAAGTGTCGAGTGCTGCTAATTAACATAATTAGTCGAGAAGTCCTTCCTGGCTCGGCCGTTCACTAACGATGTCCTCCTTACAGCCTGACCACTGGCGAGTTAAGCTATTACTGATGTCCTCCGCATTCTTCGAACATGGTGCGCGACCTCTGGCTGTAGCTCAACCGCAAGCGGCTCTGAGCTAATTACTTGTGCCTTCGGCATTCTTAAGAACAGGGTGCAAAATTTCCAGCCGTACATACGTCTTTCGTCGTTTCCCACGGCAACGCTGGAATTTGTCCCACAGTGAATGATCCCAATACAAGTGCGATGAATCCCCTATGTTGTACTGTTGTTCTATCTTCTTCGTTCTTGTAAATAATTACTTATATTCCACGTGATCCTTCCTTAATTTGCTGCTCATACGAGACGTATTCGTGTTATGCCATTGTTCCGGCCTATTCTGTGCTGAAGTACATACTACGCTAATCTACCAAGAAATTAATTCCTTAAGTCTGAAAAGAAATGTACTATACTTCTACAGAGTAAGAGGAGAATAATTCCTTCCGGAATACCGTGTTTACGATATTCTTTCAGGGCAAGAGTGAGACACAGAGTCAGAAATTCAACGCTACAGTACAAAAGAATACGAAATTTTAATATGACGCTAAGCTTATTTTCCCCGTTGTGAAAATGAACGGTCTAAAGGTATAGATAAATTCAGCTAGCCTGAGATAGCCTCAGCCTAAGAACTTCTGATGAAACTTAATTCATTCGCTAGAGCTGTTTCGTATGAAGCGCGCACGCTTCACGAGAAGCTGGCGAGAATATAAGCATCCTACAAAAAGTCACATGGCATTCCTTTTGAGAAGCACACGACAGCAAACTACTGAAAAGCTCAATTTCTCTTATCTTAGCAACAATAGTATGAAATTTCAAGTACAGCGTGAGATCAGAACACTCCTACAAGCCTCTCGTTTCCAACAAGATCGCTCGTGAGCAGAAATTCGACTTCACCCCCAGCTAGTAACACATACAACTACTGAAAAACACATCTCACTCTTGCGAGTGCAAACTATGATAATACGAAACTCGAACACGTCTTCCTATTGAAGAACACATCTAAAATTACACACGAAGGAAACATCCTGAAAAATCAAAAATTCATGAACTTAATTCATTGCAGCTGATCATTTTTGGCCGACGATTCACCTACACCTAGAACGTAAGTTATATTTTCGCTGCGTCACCGACGTAGCCTGTTCATTCGCAGCGTTTTCTGGCATATCTTCGTCCTCGCTGTCGATAGCTTCGCATCCGGCATCTGGCGGCGCTGCGGCATTCTGGTTTCAGGGGTAAGCTTCACCTCTCAAGTGTGCAATTTTCAATCTATCGAGGTGAACTCTTCCCTCGCAGTTACTATAGAGCGCCTTTATTGTGGCATTCGTCTCTGTTTTTACTGTAATCCGGTAGGGGCCGAGCCAGTCAGTAGGCCAGGCATTTGCAACTTCAGCCTTTCCCGTTGGATTATGCAGCAACACGATATCGCCAACTTGTACCTGACTGTTCTTCACTCCGCGCTCCTTTAACTGCACCGATTTCTCGTGTGAGGCTTTAGAATTTACCTTCACCATGTTGAACGCATTGTGGAGTCGTAAGCTTACCTCGGCACTGTAATTCTCACCTAAAGAGTAATCCATGCGAGGGGTTTTTAACCAGTCAACAACAGGAATGTCTGCATCCCTACCAAAGAATAAATAGAACGGAATTTCTTCAATGACGCTCTGGTAGCTGGTGTTCAGTGCCAGGCACGTCCAAGGAAGTGCATCAGGCCACGAGTCTTGATCATTGGCGGCAAGGTGTGATAAAACAGTCTTGATATTCTGATTCTGCCGTTCCGTCATTCCGTTTGATTGGGGATGATATGCTGATGTGTTGTAGTATTTTATTTTCAATTTTTCACACACATTTCTGAACAAAGCTGACGTGAACTCGGTTCCCCTGTCTGAGATGAGCGTTTTCGCTGGGCCGTACGTAGTAACGAACTTAGTCAACGCTTTCGTTACTTCCTCAGTGGTCTTGCTTCTGAGCGGAAACGCTGCAACATATCGACTAAAGTGATCGACCACGGTTAGGATGTACTTGTGTCCCTCGTTCGAGACAGGCATTTCGATTAAATCAACGCCTATTCTGTCCAGAGGCTTGTCAATTTCAGGGAATGAACCCATGCTAACACAAATGCGATTGTTGATCTTCCGTTTCTGACATTGCATGCACGAATCGACGTACTTGTTAACGTCACGCGCCATGTTAATCCAGTACCCGAATTCCATGAGCTTTTTCCACGTTTTAGCACGACCTTGGTGTGCACCAATTGTGCTGTCATGCGCTAACGTTATTGCTGCTTCTCTCAGAGCGTCTGGCACCACGATCAAGTGCCTTGTTCTGTTAGGCTTGCGTTGCGTCTTCCTGAAATGCAAGATGCCTCCGTCAGTGAAGATTTCGGCTTTCAGAGCGAGACTTGGAGCGTCCCCTAATTTGTCACCTTCAAGATACCTCAGTACTGGCCCCCAAACGGGATCTTTCAATTGCTCTGCTCTCACATTTTCTTTCTGCAACTTACTTTCCGCCTCTTGTACATTGGGAGTTTCATCTAACATCGTCGTGACGAACACTGTTTTAGGGGCTTCGTCGTCTCGATTTTCTTCTTCGTTATCGTTCGCAATATTTCTCGACAATGCGTCGGGCACCACGTTCTGAGTTCCTGGCCGATACATCACCTCAAAATCATATTGAGAGAGTGTTAGGGCCCATCTCATAATTCTGTTGTTCTTGGTATTTTTACCTTTGAACAAATATTTGAGAGCCGTGTGATCAGTAATCACAACAAATTTATTGCCGTACAGGTAAGGTGAAAAGTGATTCACAGCCGCTACTACTGCTAATCCTTCACGTTCAGTGATTGAATAACGTTTTTCAGCATCATTGAATCTTTTGCTGAAGTATCCAATCGGTTGTTCCTTACCATTACATTTTTGCGCAAGGATCGCGCCAGAGCCCTCATTTGAGGCATCACAGCTCAAGTAATACGTCTCATTTAGAGAAGGCTTCTTCAGAACTGGAGCTTCTATCATGAGTTGCTTAAGTTTGCAGAAGGCTTGCTCGTGTTCTTCCTCCCACTTGAACCTTGCCCCCTTTTTTGTCAGAGCATTAAGGGGTGCAGCTGTTGTAGCGAAATGCGGAATGAACCGCCGGTAGAAGTTGAGCGCTGCGACGAAGGATCGGACTTTGCGCGCGGTCGTCGGTCTAGGGTAATTCTGCATTGCGTCCACGTTCTTGGGATCTGGAATAAGTCCCTCACGACTGATGTAACATCCTAGGTACTTCACTTGTTTTTGCGCAAATTTGCACTTGTCTAAGCCTATTTTTACTCCGGCACATTGAAACTCGTGCAACACTTCCCTTAAATTTTCTAGGTGGCTCTCAAAAGTCATAGAGCTAACGCACACATCATCCAAGTAAATAGCGGCGAATTTTCCAAGTTGCCTTTTCAGAACATGACAAATCACTCTCTGGTACACTGATGTTGAGCACTTGAGTCCCATAGGTAGCCTAGAGAATTCGAAGTTGCCTTGTCGAGTCTGAAATGCCGTGTACTGCTTACTTTCTTCATCGAGCTCAATTTGATGGAAGGCTGATTTTGCATCGACAATGGAATAGTATTCTTTGCCAGCCACCTCCTCCAGTGTCCCTACAATGTGTGGAATCGGATAATGCTCGTTTATTACCCGCATGTTTACAGCTCGCAAATCAAGGCAAACTCTGTGACCTCCTCCAGGCTTCTTCACGAGCACGAGGGGGTTCTTCCAAGCACTTGTGCTCTCTTGTACAACTCCACTTTCAATCATCTCCGAGACCTTTTTATCAATAATTTCTTGGCTGGTGTACGGAATACGCCACCCTTTCGTTTGAATTGGCCTGTAATCACTCAGCAAAATTTTGTATTTCACTCCTTTAATGTTGCCAATATCCATCTCGTCTGCACTAATCGTCTTGTGGTATTCCTTCAGCAGGTTCCTAACTTGTTCTTGTTTTCCAGCAACCAAGTGACTGAGGTCAAGCTCATCAATTTGCTGGAAGCGCTTCTCTCTGCGGTGATCTTCTGCTTCGCTATTTTCCGCATTGTTTTCTTCTGCAGTTGCATCTTCATTCGCGATTTCGTGGCATGTTGCAATTATTGCTCCTTCGGTCAGAGCGATTTCTTCGGCAAAAGGGTTAAGTACAGGCATCAAAACATACCCGTTTTGTACCTTTGCAGCGGTGGCTCCGACGTACGGCGCCCACTTAATTCTAGGCTCTAAAATTACTTCCTTCCCATCAAACTTGCCATCTGCTCGGCACTTCACCATGGTTTGCGCGCGAGGCTTCACTGTAATATCCTCAGCCAGAGTGACAGATGTATCTTCCCTCGTTACACACAGAATTTTCGGAGAAGCGTGTCCTGGTGCTGAAAACATGTTCACGTAAGTGCCAAAGAATGATGCCCTACGTTTTCCGAAATCTAGCTTTGCGTTGACTTTGTTCATTACTTCCACTCCTATTAGCAGGTCTCCTGGGAATGCATTTTCCCGCACAACAAAACATATCTGAACAATTTTCTGACCGTTAACTTTGATTGGCACATTAATCTTTCCCAGCACCGGTACGGGTTCATCTCCACTTGTTTTTAATGCAGTCGATATTCCTTTCACACTAGCAATTTTAATCCCCGCAACCACACGCTCTTTTACCAAGCATATATTTGCTCCGGTATCAAGAAGTGCGGTAACAGGTGTACCATTCACTTGGAGTATCACGCTGGGATTTATTAGTGAAGCTAACGGTCTCCTATTCCGTTTTTTGGCTGTCCTGCAAACTGTTGCTCCCTGCAATCAGCCCTTAGGTGCCCAAATTTTCCACAGTTTACGCACGGCGGTGGCACTGTTCTATACTGGGCTAAGTCCACTGCAGGTGCAGGTGGTGCTTCCGAATGCGGCTGTGGCTTTCTTGCGTAGTATATTTGGTGCTGCTGACTCCTAAGTCTGCCCTTTTCGCTCCAGTGGGGTGCTTCATAATTTCCTCTTCGATGATAAGGAGAGTGTCGTATCTGTCTGTTCCTTTCTCTCCAGGGTGGCACTTCATGGCGGTACCCTCTAGGCCGTTGTGGTGAATGCCGCATCGTATGGCCGACACGTGCAGTCTCATGCTGTGGCCTCCTCTCGCTTCGCTGCGCTCTTTCTCTCTCCGGTTCCCTCTTCTCTGTCGTTTCCCTTGGCACTGGTACTATCCGTCGATTTTCCACCTCGATTGCCATGTCTCTCAGTTCTTGTACTGTCGTAGGTCGCGCATCACTTCGAAATGGTCTTGTGATGTTCTCCCTTAATCCGAGCCACATCAAATCTACAAGGATTCGTTCCGGATGTTCCAGATAATTCTCGTTGTACAGCCTTTCCAGGCGCGTCAGGTACTCTGAAACTCCCTCCCGGCTTGTTTGCTTCTTGGTTACTATTTCAAACAGCGCTTGAGTTGGATGTTCGACCTGGTCGGCGTAAGAGCGCAGCCAGTTTTCTGCTTCTCGTAGGTTCGTTAGTGTATCAATTATTTGATTGCATTCCTTTGCCTCTTGTGGACCTAGGCAAAGGAAGAAGGCTTTCACCTGCTCACTGTTATTCAGATTACCCGTCAAAAACTTCAATCTTGCCATATGTTCCCCCACATTATCGCCCCTCCTGAATTTAGCACCTATGGCTCCCACGCAACTCGTTACCACGGGCATGTTTACTGCTTCCTCTTCGGGTCGTGGTGGCGTTGCTGGCGCATTTCTGCGGTCGTTGTTCCTTCTCCCACGCGCCGGCATATTGTCGATCTTCTCCAATTCACTTTCTCCAAAAACTCAAAAATTTGCGATCACTCAAATGTTTTCCACACCTACTCACTGTAAAACTTTTACTGAAACTTTGAAATTAATCGAGTGAACACACCAGAATTTTCTCACTCAAACTTATCACTTTTTATAACCACTTTCACTTTCTTGATCTATGTGGCAGTGTGCTTGCTGGCTTCTCACACCGGAACACAGAAAATCATCACCACGAGACATGTACCTCTACTGAATTACTGTCCGTTTTGCACATGAAATAACTACGCAAAAAAAAATACAATGCAACTGTCATACTACACTCACAAAATATTACAAAGCGATCGTGTTGATCTCACCAAATTCTGATGTCACGAGAAATCGTCCCTTCACCTCCTTGTTAACAATTCATTAACAAGAAGATCAGGTTCTCGGAATAGAGGAATGGCACACCTCCAGGCTATATACACAACACAAATTAATGAATAAATATCGGCAATTACAGCACATATACTAAAAAAGGAAAGGTACTCACCGGGGATCGCTGACCCACTTACGCAGCGCATTTTCTGGGCGCCCTCCGTTGCATTACGATGGATTGCTTCTAATATTGTGGGGCATGATACACAGGGTGCACTATGCTTAACATTTATAATTCCCAGCTATACGTGATACAAACATCAATGAGCGCACACACAATGATTGGTGTTAGGAACAACGCTAATTAAGTAATGAAAGCAAATAGCATACGTCAAATGACCTACTGCACATAATTACACAGAAATTTGGCTGGCCAGAGTTTAACCGCAGATTGCTTATGCATCCAAACATAACACAGATAATGCCTACAATCTCTAAGTACTCCCAACAGCCAGTAGGCGAAGGTCACTTCAACCACCGAATTCATCCGCAACTCGCTTCAGTTCAAGGCCTATCTTATGCACTGTTCAGAAAATGTCTAGTGATGATGTCATCTTGCTCATTTCGTTTCAGCATGTTCACCCGTCGATTCCCTTCATTCGAGCTGATCAATTCTCAGATGTATGACTGAATAACCGTCCCGCCTGTCAAAAATAAAAATTTAACTTGTTACTTTTTAAGCGCATCAATGACTGAATGACAATGAATTATCGCAATATTCATCTCAACAATATCTTTACTCTTTCTTTTTAAGAAATGCATCTCTTACCCTCCCTTCTAGTGCAGCATCTCCATGTTCCATCAATAACTCCCACGGTGGGTTATGTTTTGATAAATTTCCCCTTTGTGAACGTGGTGACGGGAACACGTAAATTTTCTGCAAGTGAAACGAGAATGTGTTACTTTCTGGATTACATTATAGCGTGAAACTTAGTATAATTTTCAATATAGCCACTTTTCTTATTATTGCGCTTGTTATTGTGAACACACCCGCGTTTCTAGGTTGCACCTCACGTTACGGTTTCGCCGGTCGAACTCTTACTGACTCTCGTCTTTTCATGCTAGTAAAAGTGCTCTTTTTGGGGCTACCCTCTTTCTAATCATGACCAATGGCACCACTCCTGCACTTCCAAACCTTCTCCGGCTTTGTTCTATTGGCTCCTCCCGAGGTTGCACTCTCCCTATTCGCTGTGAGCTGAACACGCCTTTTTTTTTTTTGCCCCTATTTGTGTGTTAATTCTTGAAGTCTAAGTCCGTTGGCGAAAGAGCTTTCTCACGCCTCTACCCTCTGCTCCCCTACCCTTCCAGCCAGCCTATGGTCAACAAACCTTTGCCTTTTGTGGTAACACTACACCGCACTCCTTGTTCGCCTCTCGAGGGGTTTGCTTGCCAAGCACAACACTACCCAGCTCGAGTGCCTGCCACATAAATCTATGTTGAATGTAAACATTCAGGCCTACACTCATGTTCGAGCAAGCCACTCCTATCATTCCCCCTTAAACACACAGGCATAAAAGAAAACATACATGTTTAAGCGACATAAAAACATTCATGTTGAAGCGACCCCTCTGGCTGCTGGGATTTTCTGAGATATTTCAAGAAACAACTTTTTACGTAAGCACAAATTTGTTACATTACACACAATTACAAGAATTTTCATTTTTAATCCGCAAAATTTGATCATTCTGAACATATTCTCGACATACCATTAGATTACCATATAATAAGATTTTTTAAAGAAATTTTGTTCTAGTTCATGTCATTTAGTTCACAAAATATTCCATTTCAATCTTATTACCTACCGTATTTCATATTATAAATGAATTGAATTCATGGAAACTCATAAATTTACAGAAAACATTCACATTTTCACTACTTGTGCTGAAAACGATATCGCATTCAGCAAATTTGGAGAAGGTCTGCTTTGCGTGTACACTACAAGATATCCCCACTGTTGCCATGTGTGGAGAGTTTAATTGAATGTAATGTACGTACTTGATGTCTGACCATGTGCGGTTCAGGAAAAAACACCAACAGCAGTCCTCAAAAATTATTCCAAGTTTGAATGCAACTGCGATATGTCCGACCTCACTAGATAGAATTTTTCTTTAATTTTCTTGAGTGGAGAGCCAACCTAATGTCTAATTTCAAAGAGCCATGATTCGAAATTTCCTGACCATTCCAGGTTACACGCGAATGTCACATGCATGTTTACTGCACAGTTCTGCTTGACGAATGCGGTATATACGGTGCCAGTGTGTGATCTGTCGTGTGCTTTGTTTATTCCATCGGCTAAAGGATAAACAACTGCTATCTCTCAGTATGATGCAGATGGCTACATGAACAAAGAAAGGTTCGACTCTGAATTCATTTTCATGTAACGTTAATATGTACACAAGGAGGAAAATTTTCCGCCCAACTTAATTTATACGAGACTCAAATTGATAACAAAACAAACTTAAGTTGATATTTTACCAAATTTATTTATACATCTTGGCCTCAGTTTTCGGTGTGCTGCTCGTTGTTGAGATGAGTCGTAGTGACTTTCTTTAATATTGAAATTGATAAATTATCATTAAATAAAACGATTACCCCGGCCAGGTTCAGGGTAACTTTTGGGTATCATTAAATCTTTCTGTCATGATCTCCTAATTCATCTATTTTTCATGAAGCCAGTTTTTCAACTTAATTACTTACGCAGGTAGGAGTGATTAGGATGTCATTAAAGTGAAAATAATTAGTGTGGTAACGATGACGGCGTACTCGAATCGTTGCAAAAAATTACGAAAATATTCTTAATTCTTTACTAAAATTTTACAATCATGACACTGCCTTTGTTTCAATAAACTGTGATATGTGTCACGCAATATGCCCTTCGCAGCATGTGCACAAACAATAACTAATTTATTTTATTCATTAATTTTTTTGATTCATTAATTACTTTGAGTTCAAAGGATTTCATGAAACTTATATATTTTTTCATTCAGCAACATCATCTAATGTGTGTGGTTGCATTACAGGTACGGAGTGTGCAGCAGCTAATCTAGTATTGTGCACTTGTACATTCGTCTCATCTGTTATACCGTCCATCACATGAACAATTCAAACACTTCGGATGTTATGTTACTTAAAACCTTTTCGTAAAAACGAATAGTTCTTCAATCGCATCGAAAAAGAAAATTTCATACAAGTAAAAGATTCATGATAGGAAACCTATTCCATTGGATGGTGCGGTATAACTATCGGTATTTTCATTTACGGGGAATTATTGACGCAATTCTCCATAGGAGATGTATATCTTGAGGAAAATTTTTGATCTCACAGTGTCAAAAATATTTAATATTAAGTTGTGCTAAATGTGTTTACATCATTATTTAAGTCATTGTTTCATGCGATAACTCCACGTAAAATTTGAACTGGTTGTGAAATATTACAAAGCTAAACTTATGTATGAAATCTTAAGAAATCGAGAAACTTGAAGATGAAAAACCAATAAAAGACATTTTATATATTAGGCCTATTCTTGCCATAACAATATATAACATATAGTGTCAAGAAAGAAGAGACGGGCTAAAATGTTCTGGAAGCTAATAGCAAATTTTCGTCGTCGTAGAACTTATTAAGACCTTTTCGTAAAAAAATGTGTCGCGTGATAAAACTTTCAACGTTGTGTGTATGGGGTGTGTGTGTATGGTTCTATAAGCTGTATGTTTTTTAGGCGGTGAGAAGGCTGGCATTCTGAGAACCGAAAGAACACGAGGGCAAAGGTTGAAGTAGGGTGCTGGGGACCCTCGCTCTTGTATTTAGAAGAGCGATAAGCGAACCTCGCACCACGAAGCATAAAAACTCCTACAAAAATTACAAGATCTTAGACGTGAAAACTTAGGAGGGAATTCGAGCATTAAAGCAGCCAATGGTGTTCACTTGCGTATGAATAAAGGTGGAGCTGAACGAACACCTCCAACATGATTGGTTCCTTCTAAAAGGGCGTGGGAAAAAGAACAGAACCACAATAAAGATCTGGCGTGTTAGGGAAGCCAGTTATACCGACAAGGCCGTAAAGTGAAGTACAAATAAGTACAGGTGTGTTCGCGGTGACATACGTATTTAAAGAAATGGCAAAAAAACTGCCCATATTGCGCATACAAGTTGAACGATAAAATGTAATAAGTGAATTGATGCATATTCTCGTCCTTATTTCAGAGAATAATTTCAAATAAGAAAACCAGGAAAATACGACCGGAGCAATGTTCAAAATTAACACGTACGAATGGTTCCTTTGGGAAGGGGGTAAGTCATGAGTCCTATTACTAAAAAAAAATTGCTCAGAAACTTAGTTGCCAAAAATTGATGTTGCACACGATGTATCAATATATTCTTCAACAAAAAAGCAAATGCTAATTGGACTTAGCTGTGAAGTGAATTGAGGAGAGCAAAATTTCTTACATTGCAGATGGTGGGATTGATCAAGTAATGATGAAGAGAAGAAGTTAAGAGTTCGCCAGTTCAAGTCAACGTATCACGTCATCGCTCAGAAAGGTCTATCCACAATATGAACTGAGACGTGGTGCAATGAATTGTAACTCGTCAATACATAAAAAACGCTCTTGAGATTCGGTGCCTGAGAATGCCACGGAGTGTGTTTGGTGACGATTGATTGTGAAATGAAAGCGGTCAAGGCGACAGAGAATGTCTTGATACTCCACATGTATTATTCGTGTCTAGCATTGTCTACATGTATTATTGGTGTCTAGTTTGACGATATGGGGCTGGCCGGCCAATAGGTATATTAGCGTTGCCATGGGAAATGTCATGTTCTAATTACCACAAAATTTGTCGATAGCGTTTGGTCTTGCATTATAGTCTGATGTGTTTGGAGGCAAATTGTAGGTGTGTAGATTGTTGAGCATTGCGTTAATTCTCTTCATGATAAGCATTGTGCAGTAGCCTCACAAAAGTGTAGTAGGATGGTCTTCTATAATTCATAAACCTGTGTACCGAAACTCGAGTGACATACCCGAACACCACAGGAGCAGCAACTCTCGCCAACAAAGAAACATGCGCACAGAAAAGCGCGCTGTTTGTAAGTGGTTCCCTTCACATTGGTAAGTACCGTCCTTGTTTTAGTATTTTTAGAAACTTGTGTATTTTGTTTTTACCTGTGATTTCCCGTGTTTTTGTGTTTTTTGGGAGGTACGCCAATTCCTCTCTTCCGAGAACCTGGTTTCTTTATTAATGCAAATTAATAAGGGAGCTGGGACCATTTCTCTCGTGACATAGTCCCGTCAAATTCATTGCTCCTCGCTCTCTGAAGCTACCTCACACTCAAAGTGAATATTTATAATGTAAAATGAATTGGATTATTTTTGTCGGTTGTATTTTAGCGAAAAATAATCACCAACTAATCATTGAAAAAAGAAAAAATAGGAGAAACGATATTAGAGCGATAGTGTTCCATTCCATGGAATCATCAAAAACAGTTTCATTCGAGAATCGCTCATTTTTTTTACCAAGCCTCCCTTGTAATGCGTCCCCATTGCCCATAATTTCGGTGGGTGGTGGTCACCGCAGCGCCCTGCAGCCACCGTGACAGCTTTGGTCGTGTGCTGCAGTCAAGGAATTAAGTGGCAACGGAACTAGCTGAAGATAAAGGGAATCCTTGATAAACTTTCGTTGGTTCTTTGTTTATTCGACCGAAACTGCATCTATAAGTTAATAGAAGTTAACAATTAATTTCCCAATATTTACGGACCATTCTAGGAGATATGGTGGTCAAAATATGTATTTATAAACTGCACAACTACCACAATCGCATCATGCTGTGAGGAGTGCCTTAATTTGCGAAAGATATTTCTCATTCTTCAATCAAATTAAAGATAAAAATCGTAACGAAAGACTGCAATCTAACGAAAAATAAAATTATCAATTAGCCGCAAACAATTGAACGTAAAATATTTCTTACTTAAAAACATAAGGAGTATACAAAAAAATTAGTGCACGCATGGACTAAAACGAGAATGGATCATGAATTACCGAGCATTCATGCACAAATGAACTGTTTTCCTCGCGATATTCATTAGTAAAGTTTAAATATTTTTACGTTCAGTGACAACGCAGAGTAATCAGAGCGCTAACTCGCGTGATTCGAATTCACAGGGAGAAAATCCGAGGCCAGAGTTTCACGAACTTGTGTCATGTGTAAGGCAATTAAACTCTGAAGTCATGGTAAAAATTTTACTGAAATGATGAGTAATCAAATGGGCATGTGTTCTTTGGGGTTTCTTTTGGACACTGCACTATCCTTCTCTTCCAGCTGCTGTAGGTGGCAGAAGCGATCAACTTGTCGTATAAAATAGTGATAACTGTAAAAATGTCTCGTGATAACTGTAAAAATGTCTCCAAAAATTGAAAATGAATTGAAAGTTCATTTATCTTCTTATTCGCCTAATATATCTACGAATATTGTCTCTTCAATAATTGTCTTTTATCTTTTCGAGTTTGGTTAAACCACCGAAAGTCTAAATGCGGCCAATTTACTCGAAAAACACGATGACCAATTTTTAATTTTGTTGTCAGATTTCACTGGTATTATTTACTCGTATAATGTTCTTAACAGTTTATCCAGTAAGAGCAAACAGCAAGTCAGCGCAATCAGCATGCAAAATTAATTCGGCAACTGGTTCAATCGGCAAACTACAGCTCCTATACTCCCTTATAAAGCACTCCACCGCGCCTACACATACCGCCAGTGAACCACCGCATCCAGGGAGAGTATCACAGGTCTCAGCAATACAAATTTCAAAGTTTTCACATTCACGAAGAATTTCAGCAATTGGGAGAAGTGCGTCTACAGAGCATCTTTCAGACCGACAAGGCAGGCTGGGCAGCACCGGCTTTAAGGTTGGCGAGACAAGTTGCCGAGCAAATCTCAAGCGCATATCTGGAAAAGTAAAAACTTCTATGTAGCCAAAATTTTTATGAATGACAATTACTGTACCATTTTTTATGATGAGAAATAGGATAACCATAAATAACCCTACATTACTGACGTATCTTTTTGATTTATATTCATGTCACCATAGTTTGAAATACCTTCTTCCAGGGAAATCTTGATTTGGGCTTAATTGCCTAAAATCCCCTAAGGTTATTATATACCTTTGACATGTATGAGCTACGCTAAATTCTTATCATCGGCTTTAAGTAACGAGTAATCGTTTGCAACAATGTTCGGCCTAAACATTAATCGCAACTGCGTTCATTATATTTTGTACAGGATTGCTTGGTTTAGTAGGTAGTCTTAAATTATCGGTTCCCCTCTAAAATAACTGCAGGAAGTAATTTATATATAAATTTGTTCTATTGTGCATACATTGACATGACATGCGTGAGCTCAACGGCTTACGCGAATGTTCAGTATTCAGCAAGCAATGTGGGGTTATTATTTTCTTCGTAGTATTCAGCGCTAAATTGGGTTTAGGGCTGAACATTTACCTAAGCCGTTGAGCTCACGCGTCTTATGTCAATGTATGCACAATAGAACAAATTTATATATCAATTACTTCCTTCAGTTATTTTAGAGGGAAACCGATAATTTAAGGTTATCATTTAACCATGAGATCCTGTAGAAAAATTTAATGCACGTTGTTGCGATGAATGTTAACAGCGAGCGTTGTTTTCAGTGACTACACATTATTTAAACACGAAGGTAAGACTTTAGCGAAGCTGCTGAATTCCAAACTCAATGAAACGGTAAAAACTCGCGGATTATGAATCTCTGACAAGTTGGATAGACAATCATTGTCATATGCTTCTTCAAGCCAGAATTTTAAATAGCATGAACCTTCGGTTCCAAATAGCAATACACAAAATTCCTTGCGGAAACTGGCAAATTTACCGTTGAATTACCACATAGTTTTATTGTTTGTGTGATATATTGGGGCGAAACCAATGTAGAGCATTCAGGTGACATCATTCTTACATCTCTACTTCCTGTAAACTTTTGTGCTCACATGGAGTTAGAGAGCAATTGTTTTGATAATTAATTTTAAATTACCGAGTTATTCCAATTTATAAACTCTCTTGATAGAAGAAATACTTGATGATGAAATGTGTAATAAACAGTAGGCCAAGAAAATGAAGTGCATCAAGATTCACAGGACCAAAATTTGAAAACAAAGTGGGAAGTACAACTGAGAACTCACCCACAGAGTTCTGGATTTTTTCGCTGTCTGCGATCTGCAAAAGAGACACCGAATGTTAATTTCGCAAAAGAATGCAGTATAATAAATGGAGTTTATTTGTGTCTCATATTCAAAATATTGAATTCTAGTTAAGAACTTGGATGATTCTGACTTTAATACTTCACCACTATTCACCCAACGCGTTAGTGCATCCAAGACGGTTTTTTTATGTAACATAAGCTATTTCAAAGAGAAAAATTGGGAAAAATTCTATAAGAAACTCGCAACAACTGTAACGACGTCATTCAAGCAAATTCTGGCTATGTACATGAGTAATTATTCATTTCTCTACGAATTTATCACAACCAAAAAACGACAAATTCTTATGAGTGTAATGACTTGTTGACTATAAAAATCACTGAAGCAACAAACAAGCTTACGAACTTACCACACGGATCACAAGAATGTAAAGACTGTTAAGTCTGCACAGGAGCTCAGGTAAGATCACGGGTATACAGCATATCTACTTAGTGCGAAATGACGAAATGAAATGACGACTCAAAAGTAGCGTGAATATGTGTGAAAAAAGAGAGTTCTATTAACACCATCAAAGATTACAAACGAGAATGTGTCTGTTTTCAGTTTGAAATACATCCATTAAAGTGTTCAGCAGCTAAACACACAGCAGGAACAATAACATCGCTGCAATACTGAGTGCCCTTCACCTGTTGCGAGGAGGGAGCGGCGCAGACGGCGGCCGCCGTGAGCAGGACGCACATCAGCGCGGCTGTCATCGCTGCAGGAGAGCTGCGGGCGGACACAACGTGGCAAGGGTTGAGTGACTGGGGGGCGGTTGTTGCGTTTGTGGGAATTGTGCTAAGGGTAGAGTGACTGGGTGACGGGTGTTGTGTTTTTGGGAATTGTGGCAAGGGTAGAGTGACTGGGTGGCGGGTATTGTGTTTGTGGGAATTGTGGCAGGGGTGGAGTGGCGGTTGTTGCGTTTGTGGGAATTGTGCCAAGGGTATAGTGACTGGGTGGCGGTTGTTGCGTTTGTGGGAATTGTGCCAAGGGTATAGTGACTCGATGGCGGTTGTTGTGTTTGTGGGAATTGTGCCGAGGGTAGAGTGACTGAGTGGCGGTTGTTGCGTTTGTGGGAATTGTGCCAAGGGTATAGTGACTGGGTGGCGGTTGTTACGTTTGTGGGAATTGTGCCAAGGGTAGAGTGACTGGGTGGCGGTTGTTGCGTTTGTGGGAATTGTGCCAAGGGTAGAGTGACTGGGTGGCGGTGGTTGCGTTTGTGGGAATTGTGCCAAGGGTATAGTGTCTGGGTGGCGGTTGTTGCGTATGTGGGAATTGTGCCAAGGGTATAGTGACTGGGTGGCGGTTGTTGCGTTTGTGGGAATTGTGCCAAGGGTAGAGTGACTGGGTGGCGGTTGTTGCGTTTGTGGGATTGTGCCGAGGGTAGAGTGACTGAGTGGCGGTTGTTGCGTTTGTGGGAATTGTGCCAAGGGTAGAGTGACTGGGTGGCGGTTGCTGCGTTTGTGGGAATTGTGCCAAGGGTATAGTGACTGGGTGGCAGTTGTTGCGTATGTGGGAATTGTGCCAAGGGTATAGTGACTGGGTGGCGGTTGTTGCGTTTGTGGGAATTGTGCCAAGGGTAGAGTGACTGGGTGGCGGTTGTTGCGTTTGTGGGATTGTGCCGAGGGTAGAGTGACTGAGTGGCGGTTGTTGCGTTTGTGGGAATTGTGCCAAGGGTAGAGTGACTGGGTGGCGGTTGTTGCGTTTGTAGGAATTGTGCCATGGGTAGAGTGACTGGGTGGCGGTTGTTGCGTTTGTGGGAATTGTGCCAAGGGTATAGTGACTGGGTGGCGGTTGTTGCGTATGTGGGAATTGTGCCAAGGGTATAGTGACTGGGTGGCGGTTGTTGCGTTTGTGGGAATTGTGCCAAGGGTAGAGTGACTAGGGTGCGGTTGTTGCGATTGTGGGATTGTGCCAAGGGTAGAGTGACTGGGTGGCGGTTGTTGCGTTTGTGGGATTGTGCCGAGGGTAGAGTGACTGAGTGGCGGTTGTTGCGTTTGTGGGAATTGTGCCAAGGGTATAGTGTCTGGGGTGCGGTTGTTGCGATTGTGGGATTGTGCCAAGGGTAGAGTGACTGGGTGGCGGTTGTTGCGTTTGTGGGAATTGTGCCAAGGGTAGAGTGACTGGGGTGCGGTTGTTGCGATTGTGGGATTGTGCCAAGGGTAGAGTGACTGGGTGGCGGTTGTTGCGTTTTTGGGAATTGTGGCAAGGGTATAGTGGCGGTTGATGCGTTTGTGGGATTATGCCAAGGGTAGAGTGACTGGGTGGCGGGTTTTGTGTTTGTGGGATTTGTGACAAAGGTAGAGAAGCTGAGGAGTGGTAGCTGCGTTTATGGAAATTGGGCCAAAAATAAAGTTACCCAGTGGCAGTCGTTGAGTTTCAGAAATTGAGCATAAAGTACAGTAGTAAGATGTGTCTGTGTTCCACAGAATTTTGCGATTATTTTGTTGATATATTGCTCAGAAGATAACTGATATTTTAATTAGCTATTTGGAAGCTTCTTAAATACTTAAACACTCAAATCACCTAGCTAATTCAATTAATAGATCCAAATCTAAAACGGAGAAGCCCTAATCCTCGTGTGAAGAACGAAGGACCTAGTCATCTCCGAGTTAAAAATTGTAAATGTTTTTGCGAATCATTCGCTTCTCATGATAGTATTCATCAACATGAAAATTTGATTTTTCTAGGCAACATGACGGTTTTGTACCCAGATATCATGAAGGCTGCACATGTGGACACATTCACACACCCTGGTTTTTATTTTGAAAAATTTGGTGACTGGAATGGAAAAATTGGGTGACTGTCACTAAGACCCTCGCCTCTATTCTTTTAAATGTACAGTAAATCATTGGCGAGCTACAGCGCGGGTTGCAAAACTGCCGATCTTCATTTAGGGATTTCGTGTGTCCCTCCACGCTGTCCTCCATCATTGCTGATATATTTATAACTTCAGTGATGAGTTTGTATCTTTGCCTACATATAAATCAAATAATTAATAATAATTAGCCCATCAGATTCTCCCGAAACAAAAAAATAGTTTTCTACAAGGACTGATTCTATCAGGTTGTAAAAGAAGTTCTGTCCAATTTTTGAGCTATATGTTTAGGGCACGATTACTTCAATTTAGCGTGTTAATGTTGTGTGCTTCTCTAATAAATAAAATATTATTTTTTCTTTCAGTTTGTGTGATAATTGTCGTAATCAATAATTATTTTTAGCCTAATGTACACTTCAAGTAAAGAACATATCAGTCATATTTTACTGTTTGAATTTCATAAAGGCATTACGGCAAGCTCACTTGCAAAAACACTCAAAGACACTTATGGAAATGATGTTGTGAATGAAAAGATTTGCAGAAGGTGGTTCTCACGTTTCAAAAAGGATGACTTCAGTCTGAAAGACGAAACGAGAGCAGGTTGCTGAAAAAACTCAATTCTGCCATTGATAAAAATCCTATCTGCACTACTACAGAACTGAGCAAAAGTTTTAATGTAAGCCATATGACCATATATCGGGAAATGGAAAGATTGGCAAGGTCTCAAAGGCTGGAAATGGGCCCCACGTGATTTGTCAGAAATCAACAGACAACAGCGTGTGACCTGTTGTGTTTCACTGTGTTCTCGTGAACTCCAGGCAACTATTTTAGACTCAATCATAACTGGCAACGAGAAGTGGATCCTTTACAACAACGTTAAGCGAAAAAATCAGTGGCGCAGTCGTAGTTTAATGCCAAATCTGAGAAGTGGACTGCACCATAAAAAGTTCTATTGTGTGTATGGTGGGATTTGACGGGAATTGTTTATTATGAACTATTGGGTGACTATCAAACACTATAACATCTAAAGTAAGTTTACTGTCAGCAGCTAACTTGTTTGAAAGCAGTTTTACAGTAAAAACGGACTGCGACTGCTTTGATCAATCGAAAAAGAGTGATTCTGCACCATGACAATGCCAGACCCCGCACTTCAAGAGCAACCAAAAATCTCATTGAAGAATTTGGCTGGGAAGTCATGCATCACCCACCATACTTTCCCGATCTTACTCCAACCGATCTTCATCTTTTCAGGAGCTTACATTAATAGGACTAAGGTTTACTTCAAGAGAAGAGGTCGAAATAAAACTAGCTTCTTTTTTTGAGTCTAAACTGGCTAAATTCTATGAAGAAGGAATCAGAATGCTCATGGAAAGATGTAATTAATAAAAATCGTGACTATGTTGAAGACTAAATCAATATATTTTTGACAGGATTTTCCCTTATTTCATATTAAAATAATGGTCAGAACTTCTGTTACAACCTGATACACACAGTGAGTAACTGAAAAGCATTTAGTGCTAAAAAGGTCATTCATTTTTCAGTGGAACAATTGATAACCTGTCAATACGTTAGCAAGGTTTTATGTATATGTATATCTCCATTAATTTGTTGTTGCTAAGTTTTAAGAATGACGCCTGCAGAGGAACGATGGGGAATTTGTTAGGTGAGGATTTCATAATTTCTGACTCAGAATCATTAGGTACCATTCGTTGGTCCAACTTGACAAATCTATTATTTTCAGGGCGTTCTGTGACTTTGAGAGTCCACTTTATTCGTAAAAATATTTCCCTTCGGCTGTCCTCAGTCACTTCCAAATCGACGCTTGATATTTTTAATTTGATGATGAGTAATGTGGATGTTGGTATTTGCAATTAGCTTAACAATTTATCGCTTGGTGTTGATAAATCAGAGGAATAATGTGATTGTTTTACATTTTTTTTAAACTAATTTCATCAATAAATGCTTGTCAATGAAATCTTTATCCTATTAAAACAAAATGAATACAGTCACTAACTGTTATTTAACGAGATAAAGCTTAACCTCACATAGAATTTGTTTGTTACAATTCAGTGAATAATAATAATGAAAAATAAATTATTGGCAACGACTGAAAACGACATCACTTCTATATACCCACTGGAAAACTACATCCATCAATAGTTTCTGAATCGTTTGTTTTAATTTTGTATTATTTTCGAGATTACCTTTTCGTTATTATTGTCAAGCGTTCACAACCGATTGCTTAAAAAATATGCAGTATATCGTCATTTTTTCTGCAGACTAATTAGTTTAACTTATTCTAGGATAGTATTTACATCAAATTAGATAGTATCTGCACACCAGTTTTCAAACACAGAGTTTCAATTCTTCTCATGTAGTGAAAAACAACGGTTATCACTTATGGTATCTGTAACAAAAACTACTTGTCGCATTTTTTCAAATTTGAAAGAAAATAAATAAGTTGAAACTTAGTTGCGTTCCAGGCAAGCTGCACATGTTGGTAAGTGCTCCAGTGAGCTGGTAGCAGATATACAATATGGGGCGTTTGTAAGATGCCCATTTATCAGTGAAATATTATAATGAACTGTCAACTACAGCACAAATGCAGCAAAACCGAAGTAAACGAGTGAAAAATGAAGACCATAGAAGTATATTTCATATAATTATTCAATTGTGTTGGGCAAAAGCCCGAAAAGATTTTTGCAAGAATATCACGAAAGTATTCAACAGGAATTTATAGCCCTTTTTCAACACGTACAGTAGCGGAAAATGAAGGCCAGCACAACATGTTTCACAGAATTATTCAGAAATGAAGAAAAAGCTGAGCATATTTCTACAAAAATCTCTATCATTAAGAGTTTAACAAAAAAAATTCTGTACCTTTTTCTAACGTGCAGGAGAGAAAGATGTAGTTCGTGAAGTAGGTTTGTCACCGTACAACGTGTCTAAGCAATTTTTCAACTGCTACTAAGCGAAAAAAAATGTACGTTGAACATTTAAAATCACGCTGTACTGTAAGCGAACCAGGAAAATGAGGATTGCACCTGTGCTTTAAGATTAAACCCTGAATGAAATCCTACCTCAGTATCTCCCAGCTCATCAGTACGTGACTTTTTCTTACATTCTTTAGGTTAGACGACAGATTCAACTGACCTTTGGAACCCATTATTTTGATAACTATTTTGGAAATATGAAGTTTTACGTATATACCTCAGATAGTTTTTAAAGAGAAGCACCGCACGAAAATGTCGCTTTCTTTTGTTTCGTATCGTGTACTGATTTCAATGTTAAAGAGAACAACTGAAGCTGCACGCACCGACGAGGCGGCTATCTACACGACGCAGTTGACTGTGTGGGCATAAGGTTCGACTCTAAATTCTAGATTTAACCAGATTTAAATATTTGAAGAAATTTCTTGCATTCCTACATGTGATGCGCCACTCAAAATCATTTTCTGCTATTTTTTCAGGAAATTGTTATTGAAAACAAGTAAATTGCTTTAAAGCAAATAATTAGTTTTAAATCAAATTGCTTTCAGTGAATAAACATAAATGGAATATGATAATAAATTGCTTGAACACAAATAACTTATGATAGTCACTTCCGTTTTTTAACAAATGTTGAGTTAATTACAATGTTGCTCTTGTTAAATTATTGTGCCTGCGCTCCGTAGTTTCATGGGATCTGCCGCTTCTGTGCAATAAAATTAATTCAAGTCTTATTTTTATTGCATTGGGGTCGATATTGAAAAAACCGAGTGGGGAAAATATGTAACATTTTAATTTATTCAATTTATTCCTTAACCCGTATAAAAATGACGGTAATTTGTTACGGGTGATAATACATAAACAAATACAGCAAAGAAGTTATGTGACTTTTGCTGATTGGCTATAAGCTAGGAGATTTAGGGTTCGTAGAAGAGCCGGCGGATTTAGCTTGCAGAGACGCAACACGCCGGGCGCGGCGCTTCCGGCGGCAGCCCACATACGGCCTCCACAATAGCAGCCATCTGAAGATTACGAGAGCGTAAGAAAGAATTCAAATTTAAGGTTTAGGTTAGAGTTTAACGAGCAAGCTCAAGTTTAAGTTCAAGTTTAATTAACGAGCAAGCTCAAGTTCAAGTTTAATTAACGAGCAAGCTCAAGTACAAGTTTATTAACGAGCAAGCTCAAGTACAAGTTTATTAACGAGCAAGCTCAAGTACAAGTTTATTAACGAGCAAGCTCAAGTACAAGTTTATTAACGAGCAAGCTCAAGTACAAGTTTATTAACGAGCAAGCTCAAGTACAAGTTTATTAACGAGCAAGCTCAAGTACAAGTTTATTAACGAGCAAGCTCAAGTACAAGTTTATTAACGAGCAAGCGTTGGCATCGACATAATAGGTTGCGACAAGTATGCTATCGACAGAACGCAGTCAGACACCCAAGTCTTATTTACTTTTATGGAATTTATATTTTTAATAGGATATTTTATACAGTCCCGGGCAGGGATTGAATTTTTGTTCCTAAAATTCAAGCAAGGATTCTTAATTTAATTATACCGAAGAACGAACAATTTGAACGAAAAGAAATAATCTAATTCTACAAGGCGCTTAACTTTAACGTAAGGTTTCTCAAAAGGTAAAACTTAAGTTCAACGCAACAAAGTAATCCTAAATGGCGTCGTCCTTAGCCAACACAGCGTTTCGAACGCGACACCTGCGAGCAGCTAGTCGCTGAGGACGCCTCTTTGGCGAGGGAGGCCGAGTTAAAGGAACCACGTCCGTCACCAATTCCGCAGCAGTTAAAAACGGGATTAGAGAACCAGCATGTCGCTTTACCTTTTCTCCATTCGATTTCATGACGAGCGCACCTGTAACTTCACCTAGATGATTACGGTTCGTCTCCAAAACTCGTCCAGTCGAATAATTAGTTAATTTTTGATTAGGTTCCACTAGTAATACCAGGTCACCCGCCACGAGCTCTTTATGCTTTACGGGTTTGAATCTCTGCTTCACTGCCGTAGCTTGCCGCGTCAGCTCTGCCAAAAATTCACCTTGGTATACGTCAACGAGTGTAGACCTTATGCGATTCAAGGTCGCAAAGTTTTCACGTATCTTGTCCAAAGGGGACAACTCAGGAGCCCAATTTGGGTCTTTGTGTTCAGGACCTCTAGTTGGTAAAATGCTGCAAGCCACGATGTCCCTACCATGTCCCTACCTACCTACCACGAGACCATGTTTTGATACTCTCACATTTTCCTTGTTAAATTATATCAAATTGTGATTATATTGACTGATATGATGTAATAAAATAGATCTTGCTTATGTATATTATTAGGGTTTATAATATATATATATTTTTCGTTCAATTTACCTTTAATTTAAAATTTTGCATTGATATTTCTGAGCTTGTATGGCAACAGTGAACTAGACTTGCTGTTTCCCTTGATGAAGAAAATTTTAGTATTATCTTGGCATTTATTATTTCGTGTAATTTATTATTAGAACCCAGTGGAGGTCCAATTTTAAAACTTGAGCTTCAACTATTACTTAAAATTACGTCATTATAAATATTTCTCACTCATGATGCTTGATACTCTTCAATGTTTTCAAAAATTTCCTATTGTGGGCAAAAATTTTCATTTTTTTAAATATTTTGCGTACGGATCTCATTTGGGGAAAATTTAATTTTATTTCATTTTTAGTTTTTAACAACTGATATTTAATACAGTATCTCTGTCTCTCATTTTAATCGAAACGAAAGTACGCACAGAATTGTGCTTCAATACCCTGGAAACTGTTCTCCGATGTCACAGCTGTCGTCAGAATACGTGTACCGGAAATGTGAGAGAATTCTTAATGTCATTTCATTTTAACGTTGACGGGATAATTCACGTATGCCGAATTGGAGGGACGTAATGAAAATTGAACGGTGAATGCAAGCCGAATTCGGTCCCTCCAACATTTTTAAACACTTACTGTGGTTGAACGTCAAAAACATTTAACCTCGGGAGCTTTTCTTTTCATATCATATGATCATACGGAGTTTTACGTCAACGCTACAAGTGCCTCACTCAGTACTAAGATCATTTCATTAACCGGTTCAGTATATCTTATAGTTTTATGAAAATTGTAGTTTGGAGGGTTTTCCTGTTCGATTGTACATTTCATTAAGCATCTGAACGAATTATGCGCTGTTTTTCCTTATTGTAGACCACTCCGCAACAAAACCCACTGACGTGATTGGGGCAGCCTACCGCCACTCAGCGCTACATTCCCGTGGCCATAGCACAACAAGCGCTCCGCAGCGGCTGCACATAAATGTCCACTGCTGCGCAGTTTTGAGCAGCTGCACCGCAGCCTCGGCCGCGAATCAAGATACTACGGTGACATCACGAGAACATCATTGCGTTGAACAAACTCGACATCTTGACTGTGGTGGGTTGAACTGAAATTCAATGTTCAACTCAAATTTGAAGTCAACCGTCGTATGCAATTTGAAGATAGGAAACATTAAATGGATCGTGCTTTCATTAAGATTTGATGAAGTGTTTATAAAGATTAAGTATATGACTACTGGTTAGTCAGTAGCATCATGGAAATTCCCTAGGCGTACATCAACGGCTCACATCGCGACCAACGTGTTAACGCACTAATCTGCGCAAATGATGAGGGGAATTTTGAAATAGATTGTTATCCTCCTGCTGTATTTGTACGAAAGTTTCCTAATGCGCATTTATTTCTAACTGGAAATTGCAGTCACAAACAGACATCTAGCTGCATTTCACCGGCATGGTCTGCAGACAGCTCATCGATGTTTTGTGTTCTTCTGACTCTAAGATCATAAAAAATTCAAAGCAGATGAAATATGTCAATTTGTTTCTTTCCACCTGAAAAAAAAGTTACAGCTTATATTGAGGAACTAAATGTATCGTTTACTTCTGTTCATCTTATGTGGTGACTGCCTCTGTTGCTCCTCTCGGCAACTATCACATCAGAAAGTAAACAGTCACTGTTTACAATACTCTTAAACACAGCTTCTCTACTTATCGCTGGTTTAACTTCTTTGAAAGGCACTGTTAAACTCTCCCACTCGAGGGATCCTTCTTTGAAATTTATAACGGCATTACGTAGCACATCTTTTCCTAAAATTAGATCATAATTAAATTTAGCATCCTCAACGATTAAAGCACTGGTCTTAAGTACCCTGTTAGTACCAGGAATTGAGATAGTTAAATCGACTTCTCCACTAACATTACTTTTACCGTTAATTCCTTTGACGCTCAGACAACTAGGCTTATATTTCTCATTCAGGCACTTAATTTGCTTGTAACTAATGAGGCACTTTTCAGAGCCGCAATCAAGTAGCGCGCTCAAATACTAAACATTCCTGCTCAAAATTAAAGTAGGTCTTCTAGCCTTCCGAAAAGCAATTAGACCGGCGCCTTTTTTCTTAAAATTTCCTGTTACAACTCTAGTGGAGAAATAAGCCTCAACTGCTCTATTTTGTTGATTCTCATCCGCAAGCTCTTCGTCTTGCAATAATTCATATTTATTTCTACACTTGAACAACGGATCAATGAATGATTCAAAATTAGTCGTCTCGGTTCCATCTGGAATTGTTTCGACCACAGTTTTAGGATTAACGAGAGTCTTGGGCCGACTCTCGGGCTCAATCTCGTTCTCACTAGTACCTCCAACTGCACATCCTAGTCGTTTCTTAAAAAATCCCGAGAATCTGGCTCGGAATCTGCATAGTGCACCTCATGCCTACCACGAGATTGACTATTACCACCCCTATTAGCGTTGTACCTGCGTAAGTGCGCCTTGTAGCTCTTCACCTCATTTTCTGATGCTCTACAGTTCCTAACAAGGTGTTGACCTCCACAACCGAAACAAGGCCCGGCATATCCTGTCGATTTACCCTGACCTCTTTGAGATCTATAATCGAAATATCCTACCACATTGCATGAACTGCAGAAAGAAGAACCCCTCTTTCTAGCTGCAAAGTGCACTGGAGCTTCATTTGAGCTGCTTTCTGCCCACAAAGTATTACATTCCAAGGAACCTATTACCCTATCTCCAACATAGCCACTAAATTCTCTCACTTTACCAAGAGGATTTCTTAGTCAAGGTCGGGGACACGACCTGCGCCCCAGGAAACGACCCCTACGGTAATTTCCGAAGAAAATTTCACTCTCCTAAAGGGATTCCTGCACTTCAACGTTTTCCTCTGAATCACCAGCCACATCTGCCACATAACTTTCTCTATCGTACGTAGCTGGGTACTGAGACGCTAAAATTTTCTTTGTCTTGGACTGACTCCTAACTGTGGCTACCAGCCGTGCCAACAACTCTTCAGAAGTACTGAACTGACACTCGAAAAATTTTTTTCGAAAAAGATTCGCCTAATAAAGGCGCTAACACCGTTATTGCCAAGCTGAACACAATGCTATCTAACACGAAACGTTTCAAATGCGGTTGATTTGTACTGGCCTGAAAAAATGGATGTCGCTGCCACGCTACTGCCACGATATTCAAAAAATGATCTGACAACTTCCGTATTTTAGCGAAAGCAGTTACCAACTGGGCTGCCAACGCATCATTCCGCACTAACTGTAGCTGATTAAGATCACACGCCAACGCGTGGATCGACTTCTCGCCCTTACACACCTAGATATCGTCCAAAATTTTTATTACTTCCTCGAAAGAATAATGAAGGTCGGAATTCACTAATTTTGTTACAATAGAGTTGAAATCACCTACTTGTTTATTGGCAGACCTAACAAGGAGTTCTTTCTTACTAGCATCCGACGTTACGTCTGGCAAAAGGGACATATATGCCCTTAAATTATCAACATGAGTTTGACAACTCTTATTTTCAAGGAATTCCGGATTCTCCTTCCTCCTCCTACCCCTAAAAATTGGGATCTCAGAGTTTGAAAGGATGGTTCCTGCCCTAGGCATGTTCGCGGCGATTTCGCGTGCCAAAAACGTTCTGTCTGTTGCGCTAGTACTTGGGCCACTGGCCCCAACTGCTGCAGAATCAGTCATGGTTGTAACACTCTGAGTTCTAAATTATTGAAAATTTCATTCTTTAACCGTGACCTTCAGAGTTGAATTCGAAAAATTAACGTGCGCTTAAATGCAGTCAATTGTTTGACACCTGCAATTGGATGTGTGATAGGCGGGTCTTGCGCAAGCTGAGGCAGATTGGTTTTGAGAGCCGTTTTGTTCGCCCATTAAGTTCTTTTTCGTTAAATTTCTTCTTTTCCGCTTAAGGTTTAGTTTGTGTGACTGTGATTTCGTTTTATTGAGTTATGAATTTGCATGTTTGCGCCTCTTTCGTTCCACTCTTTAGTTGTTCGTGAGTTTGGCTTAATGCCGATTTTAATCTTCCATATTAAAACGAGTAAATAAATTAAACTAAACTACCTTAAACTAGAAGTAGAGGAGTTGTCTGTGACCCTCTGGCTGCCCGTGTGGCGGATTACCTTATCGGCTGCGTTACGCAGAATTAAACGAATTTAACCTTTAACTTTAAAATGTATTGGCTGCTTGAAAGCAGAATTAACTTAAATTTACCTGAGGCGATGTCCTTATCTTAACTAATTAACATTAAGCCATGCTTATTTCGCATGATTCCTAACAAATTAACCTTCTACTTGGTATTGAGTGGAACTATTCCTTAATCTATTTTCCTCTTTCTAAAAGCTTCAGAGGCTCTTGTTTATGGTCCCTTTTGAAGGCGACAAATAGGTACGTAAGCTAGGCTGTTTTGAAACTCGTATATTGATCATATTGCCATATTTTTGTGAATTAGTCGAATACTTCGTATTATCGTGTCCTAGTAAACGTAACTGTGAACTCGAACATTGTTCAGATAAGAATACGCGGCGCATCTCTACTTCTTCGATGGCGCTTGGTTAAACTTTCCTTGTGGTTAGTGGAGGCCCATCGTCGGCGTGTCGCCGGGTTATACAATGAATAAGCCTGCGTTATCTTTTGGGTGAGCAGAGGGAGATTCCTGTTCATGAACAAAGCAACGTGCCTATAACTGAAACATAGTAACTTTCTGTTAGCTTGGTTGATTTGTACTTAGGTTTCTTGTCTGTTCATTCCAGGATGCGTCGTTCCTATAACTGAACCAGTTCTTCTAAACGGTCTCTAAATGTTAAACCTACTTCATTGAACAACGATGTCTTCGTAAAACTACGGAGACTCCAATACATCTGTGGTGGATTGTCCTCTTTTCATTTCCTCCTAAAAATTACCGTAAAATATAGGCACACTAACTCTGCCGCTACTTGTTTTAACCGTAGTAGAACGAACAAAATCCTCCGAATCGGAAGACTCAGACATATGGTTTTTCCTTTAGCAGTGAAATTTACACCAAAATTTACACATCTTACCACCATAAATACATATCAAGTAAGAACACACCTCTAATTTTCAATTTTTAACATCTCTAATTTTACGCAAGAAACACAAAAATTTTGTACGCTCACCGTCAATAAAAATGACTACAATAAGGCTACACTCACTTTAACTTGAAGTAATCGTCCCAACCGGCGTACATTTGGTAATCCGTTAATCCGTTAACCTGTTAATAAGCTATTTTACACTGCAACAAGCTCAGACTGACGTCTCTCAGCAAAGCAGAGCTGTGCGGCCTCGGGCCGATGCAAAAAAAACAAGCTGCAAAAAACTACTTACTCGGTAAGCTGCAAAATTGGTGCGCAAAAAATGAACTGCAAAAAATAGGCTGCAAAAAATAACTACTCACTCGTTCTGCACGCACTGCCACTGCGACTGCACCTCGAGCAAAGCACAAATGAAATTTACTCTTAATCTTTACTTAACTTAAATCGTCGAATTGAAGGACGTGAAGGCGCTCGACGTCGCTGTGTGACCGCCAAGGATGATGCAGACGTAGCACACGTAGATTCTGGGCTTACGTTGTGGTTATCACTTTTAGTGCGTTGATTTAGTGCAGATCACTCGTCGTAGAGACTGGTCCACCAAAGCTTATTTCCAACACGACCTCTAGGTCGTCGCCGGCGTCAAAAAGGATGACTCTGGTACGAAACAGAGAGCCCGTATCTATCCAAGCTGACAATTTTACGTAGGTTTCCAAGAGCGCCGAAAAAGGGATCTTGAACGTGAGGATAATCACCGATGAATGGATCTGCCTGATCCTATTGTAGCTGTTGCTTCTGGTCATCGAAGAGACATCTTAATTTCTTCTGACTTCTTCTATTATTGCACTGCAGATCTCCGCAGCTGATGCACTTTTAAACTTTCTTACGTAGTTAACTTCTCGATTTTGAATCGTATTCTCACAACGTCGTGAATTCGCACCTACTGGCCACCACTTAATATGCGGGCTAGGGAAACGCAGGAGGTCTTCTTGGGGGTACACTTTATTGGTCCGTAGCAGGTGTGGTACAGACATGGAGCTAGGTATGTATATATATATACTCCCTCCACGGGTACAGGCGAGGTACGTGATCGATTGAGCCCAGAGAAATAGCGCTAATCGCTTATAAAGCCTCTGAGGTGCTCAGGGTAGGGGGCGAGAGTAAGCGCGCGTGCACAATCTCATTGACAACACCGGTAGAATATAATTAAAATTTTCTAAGAAATTTTGCTGACTAAAATTCTGATTTTAGTCTTATTGTCTATCGTATTTCAAATTATGAATGTATCTAATCCATGAAATCCCAAAATTTACAGAAAACGTTCACATTTTTTCTGCTCGATCAGAAGAAAAACATATGTAGAAATTTTGGAAGAGGTTTGCTGCGTTTAAACACTACAAGATACCTCGGCTGGTGCCATGTATGAAGAATTCAACTCAATGTAATGTACGTACTTGATGTTGCACCAGGTGCAGTTCAGGAGAAAGACACCAACAGCTGCACCCAAAAATTGTTCAAAGTTTGAATGCCTCTCTCTTATGTCCCTCCACACAAGACAGAATTGTTTTTAATTTCCAAGGGTGGAGCACCAAAAAAATGTTTAACTTCGAAGAGTCATAGTGTTAAATTTCTTTATCGTTGCGCTTTTCACGTCAATGTCACGTACATCTATACTGTACACTTCGGCTTGACGGATGCGGTATGTACGGTGACGGTGTGTCATCTGTCGTGTGCTTTGTTTATTCCACCGGCTAAAATATAAGTAACTGCTTTCGGCATGATGCAGATGATTAAACGAACAAAGGTTCGACTCTAAAATCTTTTTTCTGTAATTTTAGAATTTATGTACACAGCAAGGAAAATTTTCCGGCTAACTTATTTCATACGAGACTCAAATTGATAACGAAACAAACAGAAGTCTATGTTTCTAAAACTGATGTTTTGATCTTGGACTCATTTATCGGTGAGCTTTCTTGGTTTCGTGACGTGTCGAAGTGATCTTTTTTTAACATTGATCTAATGGACCAATATTAAAATATGTATGGATATATTTGCTTGTCGTCCAGATTTGGAAAATTTGTACAAGAAAGGTATTGAATCCCGTCATTCTTGATGGGCCGCGCATACTAATTAAATAATAATACTATATACTATGTATTTATGATACATGAAGGTGGGAAAGAATTGAAGAAGCAAAATGGTCAAAACCAAAAGAAAGTTAAACTCTCGTACAGTACCATAAATACATTATAATGTTGATACTGAAATCAGTGGAAAGTAATTCCGGAGACACCCTGCTAATCAAGCGTGAAAATTATGTGACTACTTAGTGAAAGTAAATAATACAGTGATTTTGATAAATAAGGTGATGCATATAAATGGAAAAATATATGAACGTGGCAATTGTGGTGAATACGATGAACAAGGAATCTATGGTGAACCTGGAGAATGTTGGCAATATGGTGAACGAAGTGAACGTTAAGGACGTTCTAAATGTACTAAATTGGACGAACGAAATAAACACAGCGAAGGGGATGAACGTGTTGAGTGACTCTGATGAATGGAGTGTACTCTGTTCTCGTGATGTCAGTATTTAGGTAATTACTTTAACATTCCACTTACTGGCCCGCACACATTATAGAACCTGTGGCGTTAAATATATTGACATAAGCTACGTCAGCCTTTAAGCATTTCCCATTCTAACTCAAACTTGTCGAAGCTTTTATCGATCCAAAAACTGTTTAAATCATGAAAAATTACGCAGAAAGTAGTGTCAACAGCTACAACTGCTTAGAAACTGGCTAATTGCTCATTTTAATTTATTTTCGTGGTTAGGCCGAATTTAACGCGAAAGATGATGCCAACATGTTTCAGGTTTCATATCAAACCTGATTCCAAAAAGGAATCGATCTTGAAATGTGCTTCCCGTGAGCTACGAATTTCATGTTTGCCATACATTGAATAAACAGTAAATTGTGTCATCACTCATCAGTCTCAGCAACGGAATGAGACAGTCGTTTTTAGCTCGTGTGTTTTAATTCGTCAAAATTCGAGGGAAATTAGCCCATTCACTTATGAAATTCATACCAAGGAATTTAATATTCTGAGTTAATGAACTGGCCTTGTTTTCCAGCATGGTGTGTAGGTTTGGAGATCAGGTTTGGAAGTCAATGAAGCATATTATTTAAAAATTTAGTTAAGTTATGGAGAGTTTCTAGTTAAGTTATGCAGAGCTTATAACACAAAACATATTTGCAGTTGCGTCAACTCCGTATAGGATTCATTTCTTCGTAGATCGCTTTCTTTTGCTAAATATATATACTCCGTGCGCAGATATAAATAAGGCAACCGCACTCGCATGTGGCTTGTCAGGCCGGAATTTAGATAGTGATGCTAAATGAAGATTGGCGACTTCGGTCGACTTCCAAGGAACGTTCACTTTCAACTTCTTTTTGAGAGAACTGTTGTTGAATTAACTATACCTGTGCAGTGTGTAAAATTAAAGTCACCACAGTAAAGCAAGTATTTTATTCCTTGAGAACAGTGATTATATGTGCCGTGAATTTTATTTGAAACAGCTAAAATGTCTTTATCCTGACCTAAGGTTTGCGACCTAAAATAGATGATTTATGATGTACCATCAATAGTAGTTAAGTTTTAAGAAACCTAAAATTTCTTGTTCTTTTTGTGAGGTTCTTAGCATCAATATCAAATGGATGGCTTTGAATTTTTAAAAATTGTAAAATTAAGCTACAATCATTTAGTTAGCAAATATTTGATTATTAAATCGTTCACGAGTCTAAGCACGGAGGTAAATGATAACTCCACTTACGGTATCTGTGAATCATATTATTTATACTCGTTAAAAATTCCAATCATTGAATGTCAGTTGACCAAAAGAAACAAAGAATACCTGAAGCTTCTACTGTTGAATGGAAAAAAAAATGTTCTGAATAGAATCACAACTTCGTTCCAACTCTGTTGAATTTTCGGCAATAGTGAGAAGTCATTTATTTCAGATAATAACTATTTCAGGACTTGCAATTTCTCCCTCTGCCTTGACATGGAATTCGGAATTATTCCATTAATTTTTAACAACAGATCGTCAATAAGTAATGTTCGCTTGTGAATGATTGCGTGCACTCAATGTGCACTCAAGCTCTTGAATTTTCGAGAAAACGTTACAAAATTGCCTACGATTTCAGTTCAATTAAAATGAAATGTTTAATCGTTGTAAATAAATGTAGCTACTTGAGAACGTCAACGTATTTCGGAAGTAAGTTCAGTGGAACTATTACTTTTACATCACCCAAGAGATAGCCAGTATTTGGAAAAATCATTCAGAAGCATGGAGGCAAAGTACGGAGGTGGGCCATTATAAAAGAGAATAGAAGTCATTCCCACCCCACATGCCAAATGCATGCATGAAGACTTTCCGTGTTTAGATTCTCTCAGACAACATGGAACGGTTGTTGATGACAACGCTTGATTGCTTGTTTCGTACCTGACTTTAGACCCACGCACGTTGGCGAAATTAAAATGCACATATTGATCGTTCAAGACAATGTGGCAGAAAGCTCAGCCTTGATTCTCAGCTTATAATATTTCCAGCTCTTCGAAAGTTTATAATAAAAAAAACAACACTAGTGAAACAGATATTTAATCAACGTAACTGCCTTTTTCGTCAATGCAGTTCTATGACATCGTCCGAATGCATTGCTTGACCAGATAGAAAAGTCTTAGTTCTTTTACAATGTTACATGAAGCAACCCTTATCCTTAAGAAAAGATCGTGATTATTTAGAACCGAGCGCTTACCCGCAAATAAATACGCGTAAAATGCGATATTTAATCGATTAATATCAGGTCGCACCATAAATCCTGTCCGTTTTCATGTTGTAACAAATTTGAACTCATTTCATTGAGAAAGGTATCAATTTGTGATCCATTTTGCGAAGCAATTAGTTCATCATGGTCTTCCGTAAACTTCGCAGTTAAATACTTGTGGATATTCAGTTATATTTATCTTCAACTCTTCGATTTACATGGAGCCGTCAACTGAACACGTAATAGACACAAAGATGTTTCAGTTTCACAAAGGTTGTAATATGTCAATAGCTGTCAAAAATATTCAAGATATGGGAGGTCTAAAGGCAGTTGCTAAAAAATAGTATGACATGCGAAAAAAATTTTGCGTGTTATTGAATATGAGAGGAATCGTTCATTACGAGCTTCTTCAAAACAACCAAACAATCACGGCAGAACTGCTCTGTCAGCAGCTGAACAGACTGAAGGCTGCTTCAGAAAAGAAGCGTCCAGCTTCGGTCATTCGAAAAAGCGTCATCTTTCAACAATAGAATTCGCGTCCCTTATACGGCACGGCTGACTCGGGACACAATTCAAACTCTAAAATGGAAAACATTGTTGCGTCTGCCTTGTTCTTCAGATATTGCTCCATCCCACTTATCGCTCCAGGAGTCTACGCAGTCATTAATTAAAGGGGGAAAATATAAAAGATAGGTAAGAAATTAAAAATGAACTGAAGCTCATTTTTTAATCAAACCAAATTTTCTGAGAACGAGGAATCGGAAAATTGGTAAGCATGTGGGTTGAGGTCCCTGCTAACGATAGAGAATATGTGCTCGAATAAATAAATTTTGCTTGATACATTTTTACTTACCATTTCATACTAGTTAAAAATGAACAGGACTAATGGTACGGCCTGACATATACACTATTGGTTTCTTTGTTCACTTAAGGAATAAGCTGGTGTTTCTTGCCAGTCTGCTTTGGTTTGAAAGCCCTGAAAAGAAATCGGCAGCCTTCATGACAACCCCTACTTGTCATAAGCTTGTCGTGTCTCCGTCGCATAATTGTGTATTATAGAGGCTGTATGACATACTATTGTGCATCACATGATACCCTGGGTCCAGTTACAGCATCGAGGGCTTGAGGAGGCCCTCCAAGGCCCCTGCCAGGCCCCTGTCGCTCCGATTGTCATTTTTCATGTTTTTGTTGGAAAAGGACCCTTAGGTGGTAGACTATTCGGTCCTAAAATTTTATGGCACTGCGGACAATAGATCCCCCCTCCAAGGGGTATCAGGGAAAGGTAAGGGGACCAAAATCTTGAATTTTCAACCCCATTTCTACCCCATATAACAAGAAAAAAACGGGAAATGGAAAATTTGCTACTATACCTTTGTTAGATATGTTTCAAGGATTGTAAAACTGTCTTTTTTTTGTCCTCGCATAAAAACTCAAGGAGTTCTATTCTTTTGAAATATCAATGCCAGTGGACTAAAAACCAATATGTCAATTTTTTTCAAAAACTAACGCCTGAATCAAAAAAATGTATGGACGAGATTTTGTTTCTTTTCAAAAGTTACATATTATAGTCAAATTTCATAAGAACCAGACAGAAAATGAAAAATTTCATAATTTTCAATAGAAAATACTTTTTTTTCTTCATTTAAAAAACAATTCACAGTGTGAATATGAAGTTATGCATGGAGATTATCGAAATAAAAATGAAAACAGCATTCAATTACATAAATTTTCCATTATATTACACTTCAACAAAAAATTTTGTTTTTGACCTGTATTGTAAAGTCACTTATTTTCAACATTCAAAATGATAGAAGTCAAGAAGTTTTTATGCTAGGAAGAAAACAAAGACAGTTTTAGAATCCTTGGAACATTTCTAGCAAACTGATGTCCTTATTTTTCCATTTTATACATTTTAATTTTTTTATCATAGTTCAAAACCAAGAATTCGGTATATTTTATAAAGTGGTAAAATATCGCATATATAAAAATAAGAATTCAAATACAAAATAACAGGATATCAGTTCGTTAGAAATTTTCCAAGGATTAAAAAACTGTCTTTGAATTTGTTCTAGCATAAAAACTTTTTGACTTCTATTTTTTGAAATATGCATAAAAATGACTAAAAAAGTAATATTTCAAATTTTTCGAAAAAACCAAGGCCCAAATCATGAAAAGTTACACGAATAAAATATGTTTTTCTTGCAAAAATACGTGTACTGGCCAAATGTCAGACCGACCAATCGGATCAAAATTCAATTTTTAGCGGAGAGCCCCTTTAAATCTACGGTATTTGAAACCTAAATTTAAATTACTCCTGCTCCGAATTTTCAAGTTGTAGAGTAGTATATGCGTTAATTTTAAGCCTCCCCAAACACAGCAGATGTTTTGTTCTAAAGAGAGGTGGATAAAGGCACCATGTAGTATAGAGTTAAGGGAACACGTAATCTGTACACAAGGTGTTCCCTCACATGATGCCTTGTTCATGGAAACAGTAAGTCAAGAACGAAATTATTGCAACATAATTAAAATTGAAAAAGGAAGTTGAAGCTTCAGAAAAAGGAACAGCATTAAACCAAAAAAGATGATAAAATAAAAGATATCCGCACAAAATTTTTATTTCAACAGGAAATACTACTGAACTCTCAGCTCACATTTTCCCAAGCGAGTAATAATTCTTACAGATACAATAATTCTTGGATTCCCTGAGCAGCCTCTGATTTAAATGAAGATTTGGAATTAAACGAATTCACATGGAACTAATGGAAATTTGATAACTTCTTTAGAGAGTATTGGTATATTTATAAATTTCATTCGAATTCAAAATATTCACTGAACAAAATTCGACAAATGGAAAGTTAATGTGTACTGTAACTTTTTTCAATTTTTTAAATGGTTTGAAATTTCCATAAGAAACAATCTACAATTTGTTCTAAATTTAATCGACGCGGTCTTAATCATGCAATCAAATTGATAATGTCTTGTATAATTTCCTTAACTTCAATTTAAGGAAATTCGTGCTGTTTTATTATAAAATATCTCAATATCTGAAAATTGGCAGGCATGACATGAGCTGCGACTGTCTGGCGGTGAAGTGAACAAGTGTGGGTGCGGTGGAGGCTTTTGCATCGACCTCTTCTCCAGCTCGCTACACTGCACATGTGGTCGTTGTCCGTGGATAAGTGAAGGACAGGGATATCATAAGCGTTATGAAATACCAACAACGTAGAGATTTCTTTAGCAGATAAGAAGTGTACGTATGCTGTTATGAAAAAAAAAGACTGATCAGTATATCTGGGGAGAAAATACGCATAAAGGAGCCCTGAGCATTTTATTTTTGGGTGAATTTAATGTTACAACCAAGAAAAAAATAAGGTGGTGAAAAAGATGTTGTCATATTATTTCATGTGTAAAAATTAATTCTTTGCTTTTTAGTATTATCCTTAATTAAACTTTGTGACGTAACTGAGAAATGAGCATTCGAGGCGAAAGAAAATTTTTTGCTGCGCTAAATGAAATGTATTTTTTTAATATAATATAATCATCTTCAAGTTCATTTCTGCGCATTTGTATTCGTTTTAAATCGAATAATAAATGTTGAATAATTTTATTCCTTACTCTCAGCTCTTCGCCCTAAAGCTAGTCAAAAGTTTGATTAATGTTTGCCACTGCTATTGTTGGATTTTTGAGTTTGTAAAAATGGAACTTTCACTTTTCACTGTTGTACCACTGCATGAATCATTAATGGAGCGTAAGAATAGGCGTTTATGAATGTAAGTAGGAAGTATTCTATTCATGTAAGCATTCTTTTGAAAGGAGGAAAATTTAATTTAGAGTTACATTATGGTGTAGGGTTTCTTTAGCTCAGCAGGCCTCAAGTTTATTTATAAAGTAAACTGGAGTAGAAATTTTCATCAAGTTAATTTGTACATTTCAGAATTCTTCTGAAACGTCAGAGAAACATTCATAAAAATTACTTTTTCCTTTTTTTTTTAAACCTCGTAAGTAAGAACTTGAGGTTAATTAATATAGTTTCATAAATGTATCAATATAATTGGAACTATTATTTTTGGGTCAAGGGCAACTAGAAGAAAATTTAATGTTGGCGTATGGACATGAGTAGCTATATTTTCTACTACGTAGAAATGGATCGTGTTTATCTACTGTTGTGTAAGGCATCTCTATCTTCACGAAAACAGAAGTTCATTCGGCATCAAATGGAATGAAAAAATTCATTAAGTTTGTTGGTATGTTTCAGGTTTAATACTGAAACGTCTCTATAAGTTTTGAATCATTTTTTCTAACTTTAAATTCGTTATTTTATTCTCCAGCAAAGAATTTAAGCTATGATTACTGATAGGTAAAGCACTTTTTTCTGGATATAAAGTGAAAGCATTTTTACCAAGAAAACGAACGTTCAGTAAATTAGTTGATTGTAATGGGTCATTGAAACTTTTCTTTCTCATTGATCTCATAGGACCTTAAAGTTTTCTTTTCTTATTCCAGTCTTAAAATGTTCTTGTTGGCCTTGTGTGGTGCAAGTTATCATTCCTTACGCTCGTGAGTATATTGTGACAGCTTTATGTAAGGGGTTGGTTTCACGCATTACTCCAATTGTGATGTACATGTCTTGTTAGCCGTGGGAGAACAATCCTTTTCATGTTTCTGATTCAGGTAGACTCTTTTGTGTCGCTATTAATAGCATGGAAGCATCATAAAATAGTTGTAAGATACAAATAATGTTCTCCGACCCCCATGGTTGGCATATTAGTTGATACGTAGGAGTAAAAATACAGTTCTGGACGTCAACCTCGTAGTCTTAGATGCAGAATAAATTTAATCCGTCCGTTTTACTTTCAGAAATAATTCTTTTAACCGAAAGTTACTGAGCTCGAACTTCAATGTAAATGTGCACTAAAAAGAGTGTTTTCCACAATGCATTGTCACTGAAAGTATGACTTCTTTTCTAATTGTAGTCACTTATATTATCAAACCAAGACTGAGCATCAATAGAACTAGATTTCCCTTAATCATTTGTTTCGACTAGTGACATGGAAATTACCATATCCATATGTGTATCAACGCAATCATTTGTTTCGACTAGTGACAGGGGCATATACGATACTGATGTGTGTGTGTATCAACGAAGGATCCTCTTTTTAAGATATTTTGAAAACCAATGATGTGCTTTCTGTATTATCTTTATTGGAAATAAACTGTTTCGCTTTTCCATCTTCTTTTTTTGAAATCGTGATGCATGATTCTTCATATAAAATAAAAAGAATGTTGTGGTACTTACCTGTCAAATAAAACAGTCAAACAGCAGTCTGTTTTCATTTGAGCACATGCACGACGAGGTCAAGCATGAGCCGGGTTATGATGAGTGCAAAATTTTCTCCTTGTCTCTTGTAAAACAAATAACGATTTGCATAGTGTCCGGCCACCGGCGGGCCAGACCGGCCGCCTCACCTACGCAATGACTTCATTAAGCACCTTTTACCCAATCGTTCCAACCCAAAGAGCCCCGTTCAGTCGTTGAGCTGAGCTTATATTCCCTTGTGTTGCCTTCTTCTAGAATCGTCGAAAGTTTTCTCTCTCGGGCCGGCGCGTCGTCCTCTGACCCTTGCACGCTCTCGCCTCGCCTTTTTCGCGGCAAACTTCCGTCGGTTTCAGTAATTATTGTCCTCTTAACCCAGGTGTCGGAAATGGGTACCGGCTTTACGGGGGAAACCGTCATGGTGTCCTATATGTAGTGTTAGTCATTGGGCTTTGAAAAACTAATACACAAGATGATATGTATCAGGCTTGATTGTAAATAAAGCATCCTTAGATCCCGATGTGTGTTTTTTCTTGCGGTCCTCTACCCTCAGCCACGTCGACGCCGTTTAGCCCGCGCCAATTCCTGACGGCTAATCCGGCTCGCTTTCTCACGCCGGTCTCCCCTTGTTGGAGCCCACGTAGCCATGCGTGACGGTTACTAATGACTTGAACGGCCAGGCCGATGAGCAAGGAAAACTCGATACTAAGGCAACAGAATTTTGGCTCGCCACTAGTGGCGTAATACTTTTTGATCAGGATAACTCACCTGTTCGCTCCACAATTTAAATAAAATCAGTGAAATACTCTCTTCGTAGTTGTAATTATCCCTATGTTGATCACAAAGCATGGTAAAAAAGGTAGAACACCTACTGTTTCTATATTCACTTGCCTTTTATTTCCTCTTGCTGTGTATATTTCATCTCTGAATTTTCCGTCTCCTCCCTAACTGTCCAAGGGGGTTTCAACTTCTCCAATAAGGCCCTTCAAAGCGTAAGCCTGTGCAGCATCCGGTATTGCTGCAACCGAAGTGTCAAATTGTGATGCATGTGATAACCAGGGAAACTGCCAGTGCGTAAATGACAGGGTCTATTTGCGTTTTGTATCACTCTACAGGAACAGCATCTCACGTCCACTCTGAACTTTCCGTAATTATTATCGGTGTGGTGACATCTTCGCATGTCCTGTGTTAGGAATAGCTGTATAATTACCCGGCATTAGAGATTTTCTCTCATTTGGTGATCTCTGTGCCAACCGCTGCCGCCTCTGCCTTCGTGGAATTTTGTTTCCTTATCTCCTAGACTAAGATTTCCAACCTAGTATCAAAATCGTCACTCACGACTCAATATCTGCCGATAACGTCGTACGCCAAGGAATCTTCAGCGTGAAGATGGGATAAAACCCCTGCACTGACTCCCACTGCTCCCGTGGTTCCAGCGGGTGGACAACGCATGAGCGGGACTGTTTGCAATGGTGAGACACCGTCCATAAGTGGCGTCGTGAAGTGGTGTGTTATAAGAGTTCAGTGGACTACCTAGCGTATCCTTAAATAAATCTGAATAGACTTTTCATAATTTGTTGCGGCCTTGTGCCAGGCTCAAACTCTATTGCGGCCTTGCGCAGTGTTCAAACTTTGTTGCGGCCTTGTGCCCGGTTCAAACCAGATTGCAGCCTTGTGCCCGGTTCAAACTCGATTACGGCCTTGTGGCCAGTTCAAACTCTATTGCGGCCTTGTGCCCAGTTCAAACTCTATTGCGGTCTTGTGCCCAGTTCAAACTCTATTGTGGCCTTGTGCCTGGTTCAAACTCTATTGCGGTCTTGTGCCCAGTTCAAACTCTATTGTGGCCTTGTGCCCGGTTCAAACTCTATTGCGGCCTTTTGCCAGGTTCAACCGGTGAAACAGGGCTCTGACCTCATCACGGGGTAACTTTCTCCGGCTTTGATGAATCGTCACTAGCGTTTCCGTTGGAGTGCACGGCAAACCAAGACAAAAGCCTTCAATGACTTTACTCTCATTTTATTAAAAAGAATAAAAGATATAAAATAATTTTCCTCAGTAACATAAACTGAAAAAGTCTAGAGATGTTACCTTTTGCAAAGTAATGAATTGATGATGAAAGTTTCGCGTATCAATATTCATATATCGTTTCTCTGCTCACCGCAACTGAGAGTTGCTACAGCAGGTTTGATTAAAATGCATCGTTTTACAGGAATTTCAAAATAATAATAATATTGAGAAATTAATCACCCATGAATGGGATGAGCTCGATATTCCATCTTGCAAAGCCAAAGCCAGCTATACTTTAGCCGCTCTCCTGCTCCGATTACGAAAGATGTTGGTACTTTTTCATGAATTTTCATACCATTACACCATTTAAGACCTATAGATTTAAATAAACGTACATACATATTGGGTACACATATTTGTTCTGAAATACTTGGTATTCGCGAAATAGTGTTTGTTTTTAGTGTCATTACGTACTGTCGAAATTTATCCCTCTTTTGTTAACACGAGAACATATATACTGTATCTGCTGCAACCACCAATATAACAGTGTCTAAGGTCTCGTACAACGCGAAGCGTTGCCATCAAAAAACGGTCTTCGAGTATATTGTCTTCTTTGAGTGGACCCACGCACGAAACGTGTGTTTGCACTAAACTAGCGCGCAGGTGAAGAGAATGAACTTGATCTTCTTCTGACAATTGTCCACCTTCGTACTCTACCACAACGCTTTTGTGCGATTTTTCCTTAAACTGATTATCTCTTCGATGGTGCAAAAATGATATTCACTGGGTTCATTGATTTTGAGACAGTAGTAAATTGAATACTCAATTAATTTATTTTAAGTATTGTTAGAGTCACTTTCCATGAAACCGACGCTTGCTGACGAAAAACTCGTCAGCTCTGAGATACACGGTTCATGTGCCGCCTTTCGTCCTTGATTCGCAAAATCACAAGGACATTAAGCCATGGCACAGGCAAAATATTCATTTAATTTGCTACTAACATTTCAAACAACAATTACATCTCTTTTGTACTCGTACGCAAAACAATTATTCGTAATATGAATTATTAGTTGAATAAACTTTCTTCAGCTGTTGTAGTTTGATTGTATAATGAGAGATAAACGGAGTAGCTCAGTAGCTTTTAATATTACGAAAGTTGCTGCTCATATCACCGCAAATTGACCACACTATACATTTTATCAATAATGACCGCGAAAGAGAACAACAGAAGTGCCATCGTTCGCACGAAACTCCCAAATCTGTAATTTTCTACGAATGCGTACGTCGCACAGGTTATGATAGGGCAACATGCTAGTAAAAATATTGGCTAAATTGACGCTTGTCAAGGAGGGACTCAGCTGAGTGGAACAAGTGTGTCCTGACGGGTTATTCACGATCCGAATACCAAATCATAAATAACTGACGACACCATCGATCTGTAACGAACTAAGGAGGGCCTGCAGACATCGCGGCCGCGTTAGCGCAACGAATCTCCACCATGACATACGAATCAGTAGTGATTTTTTCATCGGTTCAATACTGATCAACACGTACGGAATGCAGTAAACCGGGCCCCCATGCAGGATTGGCAGTGGCGAGAGTTGATAGAAATTGAAGCTATGCTTACTGAATTTCCTTCGATCAAAGAAATAGATACTACCGGCCAGCACTAAATTTGCGCCTATTTTTTCGCAATACACACTAAGCATTGGGAAATTTTTTTATCGAAAACTGAATACATTTTGCCATAAATCTTTTTGTGAATATCATATTGAAAGGAACACGATATCATCGCAAACATGTTGTTCCGAAATTCATTCATTTTCCAACAAAATTTCCCCAGACACATGTAGCTGGGCTACCAGGAAAAAATTCAGTAAATTATTCAGATTGGATCCAGTCCCTTTTCTCTAAAGCACGTAGTATGTTTCTTTAATAGGTTTTGAAATCGATTTGATGATTCCCGGGCTGATTTATAAACTTTGTGTGCTCTGTGTGTAAAATCTTACATATACTTCCGGCAAACTTTTTCGACAAAATCTTACGCACATTTGAGATTAATGTTTAGTAAGGCTATGTAAGATTTTCAACCGAAATTATCTATTTTCACGTCAATGTTACAAAATAAAGACACGCAGACCATGTTAATTTCTTCAGATTAAGTAAGGAGTAAAATAAATTGTAAAGTAGCCATACCATATTTCGGCTGATAACGACGGAAGAACTAGACGTAAGAATAAAAACCTCTTTCTCGAAAACCTAATAGAATGCTTTTATAACAGAGAACGTATCAATTTTAACGCAATCTTTAATGAAGTGATACCTAGAGTTAACAAAAATATGATAATCTATCGGTTTAGCGTCAATGTATTAGCTAGTAATGCCGGCGACTATCCTATTAAACCGTATTTGATTCCATCTTTCGTAAATGATTCAGTTTGAGTCACGTTTTGTAAGAGACGTGTCACTTGACATGCCAGAAGATGTGCCTCTATGTAGGTATTCGCTGTCGAATGTTGTTCCAGCCCGACGGAGCTCGGACCTTACCCGACTGGAATGCTTGTTAATATCTGAACGATTCCATTCTGAGTAGATGGACAGAATGGACCGATGGCATTGGCCTCCAAGATCTCCAAATAGGAGACCTTTGGACTTCATTCTATGGGGCCGCAAAAATTATTGATTCACGAAACACCTGAGACCATGATAGATCTCGGCGCAATGGTAGTGTCAATCAGGTAACATTGCAAATCAATTGAAAGGTTCCGATTTTATCCAGTAATCCATTCCCCAGTCTAACTTTTCCGCCGCACCATTGGTTATCATTCAAGCATTTCGCCTCCTCGTGTGCATATTTAGGTACGCTATCGTCACTGTGGCGAAGATATTTTAATCCCCCCATCGACGCTGTAAAATTTGTCATTGGCGACTGTTTAGCATTTATACATCGTCGCCAGGGTGACGATAGGCATACATAACTATGCACTTGAGGCGGCAAAACAGTTGCATGGTAATTATTGATGATGTATCAAAAAATATAAACAAAGTTGGAAGAGGTACTAAACCTGTTTTGACGTTCCGATCAACAACTGTTCTATGTTGTCTTCTTTGAGTCATCTCCAAACGAAACGTCTGCACGCAAACAATTAGCAGTGGAGAAGAGAATGAACTCTCGCGTCTTTCTAAGATTGCTCACTTCGCACTTCCCTTCCAAGCTTTTGTATGATTTTTTCTCAAACTGGTCATCTCCTGTATGGAGCAAAAGTGATACTTTGGTTTAACTCACTTTCGAAATAAGTTTACATTCTTAATTCGCTTCATTTTGTGTCATCGAATTCAATTTCGATATTTTAATTTCGTACTATCCAATGCACTAAACCGGAGAAAATCTAGAAACGTTTTGCTAAGAATGAATGCTCCTAAAGTAAATCGAGTCAAAGCCATTCTTCAATATTGAAGATATCTTATTGATGATCTGTGGTTAAAAATTAAAGATAAAATTTCGAATTTTGTGTCGTTATGTAACTAGTACAGGGTTAACTTCGTAAAATTTGGGAAACTACTCCATTGCATATAATATTGATGACAAGAACCTCACTAAAATACTAGTACAATTTTGAAGTATCGCATCGTCACCCCCTTTTTTTCTAGGCAAACCATAAATCAAATATTTTATTTCTGAACGGTTGATCGATTTAGACTTTTTTTATTTTTCAACTAAACTCAGGGCTCGATAATTTCAATGGAAGAGACGCATGCATTTCCATACTGGCTTTGATTGTGATGATAATTTAAAAGCAGTTTGCACATTTTCCCAAAGAAGATTCGAAGGTAAGTGTTCTTTTGGAAGTCGATCGCAGTCACTCATCTTCGTTTGGCGATACCACGTCTTCCTGTACTAACAAGACACACAGGAGCGTGTCCGACCGGGGCATATTTCTGTTAATAAGATATGTAAATCAATTAACATAAATCTGATGTATGTGGAAATAATTGAAGATAACTCCTAATCGGACTTGACCTAACCACCAATAAATTGTTTTGTATCATCACACGGCCTTGCATAAAGAGAATAAGTTCTTGAAGAAAATATTTTATGAACCACCAAATTTGATCATCATACATATCATCACGGAATTATATGCTTGCTCATATCCCGCTATAAAAATTTTTTCCGTACTGAAACGGATTTGACAAATCAACGTGAAAATTTGCTGCGCATTTTGGAGAAATGAAAAATTATAATGCAATGCTGCAATACATATTGCTGAGGTTTACTAGTAGGGCACACATGTTCACACACAAGATCAATGTTTATCAAATATACGAGTATGACACGCATGAAATTCGTCGGAGATGGAAAAACTTATCTCAAAAATTCTCAGGTCTTATTATAAGATTAAATATAAAACCTAAAACTATGAGCGTCATGATTAAAATAGGTTGGATCACTCTTGCCAGTTTTAAAATAGAAATGATAGTAAAGATACTTGATTTAAAAATCATTTAAATTAGTGAACGTTTCGATTTCAAGCTAAAGCCATCATCAACACCTGTAAAAGCGAATTGAAATACAGAAAATACGACATGGCTGGAAGACAAAAGAATACAACTTAAAATAGTACAAAAAGGAGGAATAGGGAGATTATACTGCAATTATTGTTGAAAATCAGGCTATTTCTAACTGGAATGATGAGAACATTGAATTTAGAGCTGGTTTCAATTGTTCAATGCAAAAAGATTCTAGTATATGTAGGTCGTTTTTATTTGCACAGAAACTTAAAATTGAGAAATCAGGTATGCTTACTATTACATTACACAGCATTGCGTGATTCCTAATGACTGAAAAAGATGGTTTAGCTAAAACTCTACCCGTTCTGGAACTCTTACCAACGTGTTCGAATAATCTTGTTCCAAAATTACGCTGGGTGCAACCAACATAGCATGGCATAGCATAGGGTGCAATGAGCATCATCATTTGCGTTAAGTTCAGTCTGGTGATGAACTGAAATAGAAGTCAATTAAGTAAATGTTTCAGAAGCTGTGACCGTGAACTCTATTTCCTGACAAATATTGCAAGTCTTGAACCAATACGAGATTGTTTAGAGGTTTAAATATGATTATGTTAATATATCGATCGCCCCAGGTTTTCTAAGCTGAGGGCCAGTGTGGGAATGGTAAAATAGTTACAAAGGTTGATGCCACATTAGGAAATTTTGAAGAGCTTCTTCCAGTACATGCAAGAGCTGAAAGTTCACCACGTTCACCGCGTTTGTGACTTTTACCTAATTTATTTTATTTACCACGTGGACTGTATTGACAACGCTCTCCTCATTCATGATGATCATACTTTAACCGAATTTGTCACATTTATCCCCTTCGCTAAGTTTATCAGGATCCCCACATTTAACGCTTTCAGTACGTTCGCAAGATTTACCTCGTTCACCATATGTTCTAGGTTCACGATATTTACCATCGTCCCCGCATTAACCTCCCTCACCACATTCATTTCGTTCACCACATTTATCACGATCACTGCTTTGTCCATGTTCACTTGAGTCACCTCATCGTTCACGTGTTATTTACAGGGTGTCCATGAAAAGTGTTTCCAACCAATTTTGAACATCAATGATAGCATGCAAGTTATTTAACTAGACAAGTTGATATTGTCTCTATATTTTTAAAATCGATATTTACGAGGATTTTTTAATTTTTCCTTCAGAGCCTTTGAATGCCTAGCATTGTTAAGATTTAAAATTGGTGGATAAATCATTCTTAGACTCCCTGCATCTACCACAGTTCCCACGCCCCACATTCACTACAGGCTCAGATCCACGAGCTCATACAGGCAGTCCGAGATGTCCACGGAGCAAACGACCTCAACAAGAACATTAGGAGACAGTTTAGGGAAACGCCGTAAAGTTATCGCACTCCGAAAAAAAATCATTTAAGCCTGTTTAAAGATTATCACAATTGTCACAATTATAAGAAGAGCCATAACTTATGACGTCATTTCCTAGCATTGAGCTCTAATTTCATAAGTGAAGTAATTCTGCGACTATTTAACATGTTCACAAACTTAAACCTGAAAAAATCTACCAGCTTAAGAACAGGAATTTCTACCACAAAGAATTTTATTCATTTCGTAATTGAAAACCATTTCCACTATTACTATTGCGTGTGTGTGCCTGCTTCCAATTGTGGTACTCTAAAATATCGTAATTCAGTAATTCTATTCCCAAAAGTGTTGAGTGCGAAACACGACAACACAGCGGAGCTGTAGGACCGTTTGTGAAAAAGAGCCGGTGAATATATGAGGCTGTCGGCGGAACCCCTCCTAATAATGCCCCAAGATGATCCGAAACAATATTACATAAATTTCAAAGTATTTCTGAGGTAAAAGACTTAAGTGTCAAGTTATTCGTTTTTTACTCTGGCGACATGCTGAAGAATGAACCTTCCTGAAGTATTAAATCAAATTCATTTCACCTATCTTGCAGGTTTCTTCGTCTCTGTCTTTCTATGTCTTTCTAAAAGTGTTTCTAAAAGTCTTTCTATGTTTTCAGAGATTTTAACGTAGATCTGACAAATAAAAACAATCAGCTAAGCAAGATGCTGCACAAACTTAATCTTTCTCAAATGGTCCAAGAACCAACGCGAATTACCAGCACTTCCAAAACTCTTCTTGACCTAGAAATTGCAAACAATCCCCAAACAGTACTCATCACAGAGATCTTACCGTCCTTTTCTGATCACCATTCGGTAGAATGCCGAATCAATATTGCAAAAGAGAAACAGAAATCTAGTTACATTACATATCGCATGAAAAACCACTACTCCCCTGAAATATTTCAAGAAAAGCTATTCGACAGATGGAGTGAATTTCAAGGAATGGAAAACAACGATGATGTCAATCTACAAGTTTCGCTTTTCAACGAAAATTTCATATCAGCCCTTAACGAATGCGCACCTTTCACAACGAAGAAAGTCAAGCCAAGAATTTCTAAATGGATAAAAGATGAGATAAAATAGTTGAGCAGAGCTAAAAGAAATTTGCAGCGTGGGTACAAACTGAATTAATCTGACAGTACGCGTCGAAAATTATATAAAGATCATGAAAAAATCCTACGAAGAAAAGTTTAGGAAGCAAAACGGGACTACTTCCCTAAAGAATTATTGGCGGCAAAACAAAACCCAAGAAAAAACTTGGGAAATCATTAGAGAAGTTGCTCAGTATAAAATTCGGACTGTAAAAGCACTTTTGACAACCCCTCAAAAACGGCGAATGACTTTAACACTTTCTTCTCAAAAGTTGGCGAAGATGTCTTCAATGAAGTATCCAGGACAGTTTCAGACACATCTACAGGGGCAAATCTGAGCGATGTTTCATCCCCAAATAGTAGAAACAAATGGATACCAAAGCCGGTCAGCGTCATAGAGATGCAAAAAATCTTATACTCACTAAAGAATACTAAAGCAACTGGAGATGATGGCATAAGCCTCCAACATATAAAAGACAGCTTCCCTGTCACAGCACCCCTCATTCGCTTGATAATAAATACATCTATACCCACAAACAAGTTTCCCGATCAAAGGAAACTATTTATTATTAAGCCATTACATAAATCTGGTGACATCGACATAGCGTCAAACTACAGACCAATCAGTCTCCTGCCTGTTATGTCCAAAATATTAGAAAAAGTAATAACAAACCAGCTCTCGTCTTACATAGACGAGTCACATCTACTGCATCTCAATCAATATGCTTACAGAAGGAATACCAGTACTCAGGACGCCCTGTTAAACATAATAGAAAAAATTTACAATGATATTGACCAAAAAAAATTAACTCTCTTACTACTGCTTGATCTTTTCAAAGCTTTTTACAGTGCTGAACCTAAGAAACTTCTACAAAAAATTTTAAACCTCAAAATAGACACTCAGTGGTTTGAAGCTACCTACTAAACCGCTCTCATGCAGTGTGCTTGAAAAAAAAAAATTTCATCATTCATACCAAATAATTTTGGCGTTCCTCAAGGTTCAATCATCGGCCCGCTCCTATTTTCAATCTTCATTAATGATTTCCCACCATGCCAGCAAACACAAAAATCTCAATGTATGCTGATGACATACAAATTGCCATGACAAGCTCAACAGCGGATTTAAAAGAAACACAAGCCAACGCTGAAAACCTTCTTAGAAATCTGAAATTGTGGTATGATCATAATGGCCTAAAACTTTTAACGCAAGTAAAACGCAATGCATTATTTTTGGATCAAAGAATGCGACTAAAAATTTACCAACATTCACGCTAACATTTGGAGACGATACAATTGAACCAGTAGATAAGATAAAAAATCTTGGTGTTGGGTTTGACAAAAATATGACTTTCAATTCCGCGTAGAAGCAATGTGAAACAAAATTAACGGAACCTTAATGTTCTTTCATCGCATTAAGAACACATTTGACGAAATATCTAGATTACTAGTGATTCAGTCTTTAGTTTTATCGCGTCTGGACTACTGCAGTCTTGTGTGGGGAGATTTACCTCAATGTCGTCAGGAAGAGTTGCAAAAATTTGTAAACTTGGCCGCCAAAGCGGTATGCAAAGGAAACTTCAGTAAATACGATCATGTCACCCCTCTTTTATGAAAACTCGACTGGATCCCAATACCGAACAGATTCATGATCCAAAATCTCGACGAGTGTTCTCCTTTCTGTGCCTCCCCCAAAGTAATGCAGAGGTGGTAAAATTTTTTCCATCTAATATCCCAAACAAAAAACCAAATCGGAGCAATGATGTCTTAGTCAGTTACCGTTCATCTAATGTGGGACAAAAAGCTCTCTCAGTTTCTGGAGCTTTTTTTGTGGAACAAGCTTCCCCACCATATCAAAAACTCTAAAACTGTAAAAGAATTTAAAGTAAATGTGTCACGTCATTTTGCATCTCTGTCATAGGCCTGAAGCATTTCGGTGTGAATTTCCCATCTACCTGAAATTTTATTTTCCTGAAATTTCTGTTAGAAAATTAGAAACAATTTCATTTTAAGTTTGCTAAGCCATTCTTATATTCTTCTTACTTATTTCTGTCGACAATAATGAGCACCACAGCCGTCAATTCAATGCAGCAGAACGAACGTTTTTTCCATAATTAGGAGTATTTCCTCATCTTTATTTGATATTTTTCTCTTTTCTGTATTAATATTTAACGTCCGTATGACAAACATACCCTGAAATACATTTTTTGTGTACATCAGTATACAGGTTTATAGATGTGAGGGTTGTGCAAAGTTTTAATTGAATTAAATTTTGGCTAACGTTGTCTCGCTATTTCAAAATCATCCTCGAAGATGTTTTCAATCGATTTAGGCTGAGCTGGGGGATAGGGTAATTCAAGCATTTCATTTAGTCTTTTTATATTTTTCCGTGCGTTCAGCGCACACTAGCACTGAACTTTCAAATCGATAAAAACTCTTAATTTCAGCAATTGAAACTATTACTTTGGACCATTGTTTAATCTACCTATATGTGTCAAATTTTGTAAATGTTTGCCACTCAGATGTGATATCCGGCCACAATGTTGCTCCATTTTATCCCATGTACACATGCTCGTATAATGCTGAAGAGTTGAAGAGTTGTGTTGGTTCTTGACTGTAGCCTGTGTTTTCTTGAAAATTTCTATGAAGAAATTAAAAACTAGTTCATTCCTACGTTTTTCGAAGTTTTCTGTTCCTTTTAGATATTTTTTCCGAGTAATTTCTTAGGATTACAGTGAGCTCAACTGTCATTTTCGGTGTAGTAGATGGGAGGTTTTTTTTCAATAAGTATATACATTAATTGTGTGTGTACGTATGTAGGTATATGTACATCTACATAAATAGATATACATGTTTCGATTTCATTTCTTTACGCGAAAACCATCCGGTTAATAAATTTTTTTGCTCTAGCGAAATGATTCAAAAATAGATTTATCACTTCCCAAGAGGGAAGTGTATCGGATAAATGACAAATACAATTAATGAAATAAAGTGCAATTTGAGCATATGAATTGTGGTAAAATTATCTTTTTGTCCGTATGTTGTACAAGATGAATTTTGATGTTGAGTATATGTTTGTTTACGCATTTCTTCCAAAATTTTGTAGATATTTGTCAGCCATGAGTGGTAACCGGCCTACACCGTATCTCCATTTTATCCCATGTACAGCGGATTTTCGCATGATGTTGCAGAGAATATCGAGAAGATATGAAATATGTTTTTTTGTTGTTGTTGTTCCTCGACGGTAACTTTAAGTTTTCCTTAAAAATTTCTTTTAGGAAATTAAAAAACCATTTCATTTAAACGTTTTTCGAAGTCCGATTTCTATTCCATATTTTTCCTCAGGTCATTTCTTACGATTCATCTGAGCTTTGACTGTCATTTTAAATGAAGAAAGAGCAAGATTATTTTTCATGTTTATTAGCATTTTTCTTATATTCATTTTCAATACGTATATATATGAATATGTGTGTGTAAGTGTGTGCATGAGTGTGTATGTGTGCGCACGCAAACATGAATGTCTATGTATCAGTGTACACATGCACACGTTCGCGCATATATATACGCACATGTACATATATATGTTTCTATTTCTATTTTTCACGTAAAAAGCAAAACCTCATGACACATTAAATTTTACCTAAAGCTCTGCGATCAGTTAATACTGAACCAAATTCCAGAAATAAACAAATTGATTGCGCTTGCTTAATGATTCATAAATCGATCTATCATGGCCCCGAAGGGCATTTCTGTGAATAGAAGAAATTAAAAGTATGAACAGACAAGTGAAATAAAGCGCGCGTGCAAAAATTATCTCTATGTTTGTATGCCGAACAAGCCATGCATTTCATTTTTGAGTGTTAGTTTGCTTACGCATTTCTAGATGTGCTGTGTTGCGCGATGTTCTTTATAAATTACTTGGTGACTAACCTTTTCTCAATACTTGATTGTCATTTACGATGGTGTTTCAATCTGCTCCGGTATAGCGTTTTTTTTTGTCCTTTTCTTATTTCGATAATTTCAACTAATAACCTGGGAGTTCCGAAAAATTCTTTAATAGTATTCGAATTATTTATCAGTTGTTAGCCATATCATGGAATATAAAATATCCAAGAGATAATATTTTTTCATTTCTTATTCAACTACCCCTTGACAGAGTTAGACTATTAGCCCGCCACGTATGGTTTGTCTATTAGCACGCCTCGTATATTTTGTCTAATTATATGCCTCGTATGGTCTATCTATTTGCACACCTCTGATAGCTTGTCTATTAGTACACCTCGCATAGTTTGTCTATTATTTTGCCTCGTATGGCTAATCTATTTGTACACCTCGGATGGTTTATCAATTAGTACTCCTCGTATGGAACTTTTGTTTTAGGACGTCTTGTATTAAGAAATTTTTTAAAAGAAAATATGTTGGCATGTATCTCATGTGGCAACTTGGAAAATAAATGTTTTTCTTTTTTTCTTTTCTTTTTTCTCCAGTCGCACCAGGGGAGGCTTCTGCTGCCGTGAAATAGTTCTTTAGTGTGTATAATTAAATGAAATATTAATGTGTTTCCTTATAAACATTCAGTATTTGTTCCCGTTCTTTTAAATAGTTCCTCAATACTGTACGGATCATTTTGCAAAATTTTCAAATCAAAATTTTCCCTGAAAAATTTGTGTTAGATGACTTGTCGATTAGCTGTGCCGAAGAGAGAAGAGTAGAACAGCACACAGACAGTATTGGAAAGCCATAACTCATCTTTTAGTTGGTGTTGCAGAAGCAAATAACGGAGACAGGGTTTTTACATTTGGGTTCAAGTATGATGTGGCTACTCGTATTGAATGAAGTACAAGATGCATTGTGTAGATCCGCCGTAGAAATCTTGCTTAAAACTGCGCCTGTGAAAGCACTCAAAGTTTGTTACTAATGGTACATAAATCGAGTACGCTTCGATTGAGAATCCATTTTGTACGAAGTAATTCAGTTGACACCCCAAACGTGGCAGAGTGCTCTTCCCTTCGCAGCCATGTTCTCATCGCCTATTTTAAATCTTGAGTTAGTCCTGTACACAGCACATGGAGTTTTATTTCCTCCGTCTGGCTGTTTAGCCCCCCAGTTGCCGGTCCCGCTTGGTCCAGGGTTTCGCTGGTTGGCTGGCCAGCGCCAGACGCCGTCGGTGACTTGGAACAGCCCCACGTGGAACACCAAACGCTCAGGTAAGGCGTACTCTAATGAACAGGGAATTTTAATCACATAATAATGTCTCAAAAGATCATTCATATAGAATTGATTCGAAATCTGATTTCTTACATGTATTTTTTCATACACCACACATAAATGTGAAGCAAACAATTATAACAATTGCGCGATGCTTTGAGCTTAGGACACTTAAGAAAACGCTAAAACCCGTATGAATGAAGTCAAAATAGTTTTTAAAAAGGCTTCAGTTGCCCTAACAAAGGTTTAGACAAGTGACATTGCCGAGGAAAAATACAACAATCTATTGCAGAGGGGCTTGTGAAATTGTTGATAACATTTTTTGCACTTTGTATTCAAAATTTTCAGGTTTAAATAACACAACCTGATTTTGCTGTGCGCATAGGAAAAAATTGAAATTCATTAATGATGCTGTTAAATATTCATGAGTGCAGCGAATCAAGAATAGATTTCTTGACTAAAATATTAGCAAAAATTATTCGAGCTCATACCGATGTTCAGTATTTCCACAGTTACCTTGCGAATAGTTGTTACATTCAAGTAAATGTATCAATACAATTATACAGAAAGAGCAAGGGAGAAGGGTTACACACACATTTCTTCGGTCATACAAGCAAGGAAATGCGACGAAGTTAGTAGGCAATAAGAAAACAAAATAATTCTAGGAAAACTCACTTTTCTCACTTTCAGGTAATCTCTGTCTTGCATAGCTATTTTAAATTCTTAATAACAGATAGTGTCGTAAATGAATGGGAAATAACTAAGTCATTTGAAATAGCGCGGTAACCACAGAGTCTCTTAACTTCTGGAAGTCAATAGAATCTTTTGTCTCAAGTCGAAGCTGACCTCTTTGTTTATTTCATTGCCCCACTGATATATGTACAAGAAAATTATTAACATGACAGTCGCACATTCTATTTTCATTTCGTTTCTTACAACACAATTCAGAATAGTTAACCAGTTAATTATAATACAAATTCCGTTTCACATAACAAGAATTTGGATAGTTTAATTTTCAATGCCTTTGGTGAAACGTCTTTTAATGAATTATTAATTCTGTTTAGATTTTGCCCAATTATTGGGAATATTATTGAAACAACATTGTTCGAGACTTTTGCTTTGAACAAAACGCTTAGCCGAAAGGAACTAAACCAGTCAGTCATGCAAACATTTCTGCATCAACTCCATAAATTTCGCTCATTAATTTCGCTAAGCTCATCACTCCTCTGAATCTTATTCATGAAATATCTGAAATATCGTATGAGATGCATGATATATTCAAGCTAACTCTAGTGTTTGAGGTTAAGCAAATTTCAATAAGTTAATTGCGTTTTTAAGGTGGCAAAAGATTATTTTTCTAACTGAAAATTACAGAAAAATAATTTTCTATGAACCTATATCAGTTGATGAATGTTCTTTTAAAATTTAAGGTTGTTGGTCATGGTATTAGGAAGTGGAACTAACTTTATTTGATGTTTAAGGACTCCTGTAGTCATTGTGATGCACTATTATTATCTTTGACCTTTCCTTCCCTGAACATATTTTTGATTCAGGAACAGAAACGTTAATCATTTTCAAGAAAATACTTTCCAAGAAACATGTGCGAGCAAAACATTGTTAGGTGAAGGCAAAATTATACACCTACAGGCAGGCTACATGTGCAGTTTTTACTATATTTGACGTCGAAGTAATCCATCATTGCAGCTGTGTCCTCAGCAGTCTTAGGAGAAGCAAGGTTCGCCCCCAGGTCTCGGCAGTTCTTGCGCGCCCCACAGTGAGTGCCTGTGAAGTTGGTGTCGTCGTACATGCAACCAAACGAGTGCTGCGTGAAGGGGGCTGAGCATGTGGTGAGGAGAGCAGGCACGCCTGCGAAGAGGGATTGTTTTTTGGGAAACCAAAATGAAAGTAGGAATCGTATCACAACGCGGTTCCGATAACGAAATCCTTTTGACCGAGATAACTCTTTTTCAAAATCATTACTTATTACAACAATTTGAAACTTGAATCCACACAGAAAATTGAATACAATCCAGCAATAGCATCATTTTTCCACTTCGGAAAAAGAAATGAGATTTTAGCTTTGCATTTATCACACCTTGTTCGATCATCCCATTGTTGGAGCACGTGAAGGTATGGTTGTCCGGACACCGTGAGTCTGGGATCGTGACGCTTTCATTTTGCCTTACCAGCGCTTCTTCGAAGATGCAAACTGAAATAGTAAAATGTTTATGTTGATTTAAAATAGACAATTGGTAGTTTTTGAATACGCAGGCTTAGTCATGAATTTCTAATGTTCCATGAGATTTATCGCCACGATAAATTGAGGTAAGAAATTGAAATATTTGCAAAATACTGGAAAATCATTGAAATTATATACAATAATGTTGGATTTTTTAGAACTGGGTTCATTATAAATTTGAGCAGATTTTTCAATTTATTGCTCAAGAAACGTGATATATGAGACTTTTACCCCGTTTACTTGACAACCAAAAGTATTTATATACTAGAAATTGAAGTGAATTTTTGATATTTTTTAAAAATCATCGGGAAAATGTCAATCGATTTATTTCGTTTTACAGTGTGGTGATCTTTACCACACTTTTGATACCACATGACGATTTTAGGGATCTGCATTAAGAAAAATAAATATTCTCCTGCAGAAATGATTTCGTATTCAATAGACAGTTACACGTTTTGCCAGCCATCGACTGAGAATTTTAGGTGGTAGATGATTACACTGAAATGACTTTTCTCGATTCTCCTGGTTGCACCAGACACCTGAATTGCAAAATTTACTATGTGAGCAGCTTTTGATGGCAGTAAGGCTTCAGAATTTTCCCGTCGCTCACCATGGGAATACCAGCAGGTGAAGCCCTCAGTCTGTCGTCCCCCGACGATCGGCAGGTTTGTGGAGGCAATGACGCACCTCGAGGACTTGTAGCACGCGACGTTGGCAGGAGGATTCCTTGAAGCTATCACAACACAAACCATGAGGTTTATAGTGGAAACTTCCGTGAAGTTTTCGACGTACACCTCGGTCATGTTGGCTTCGAAAATTGACCATTTGTGGTTCGGTGGGACACTGGACCACGCCTGGGCACATATCAGGAGGTAGAGGACGGCTGCGGTGACCTTGTGGCCGACCAACAGGGCTGTTCCTAAATGAATTTTCAACTTCATTTCTGACATTCTTCAAAATGTTTTAAAATTTGTCTCTATATTGTTAATTATGAGATATTTCACACCCTCAGTATCGCGATCTTCGGAACAAGAAATAGAGCTTCTGTAAAAAATTGTCGTTAATTTCAAATATTTGCGAAAGTATTCGACGATTTTTTAAGGAGATTGATGAATAGATAAGTCAACTCAATTATTAACGTAGCAAGCTATCGTTTTGAAGCAGTAGAATGCTTGATATAATATTTTATCAAATGGTTGTTCCCATTACGTTCTGCTCTTGAGTTCTTTGAAAATTGACCCACAGACGAGTTTTGAGTTTAGCAAATTATACAGTGTTCGTGAAATTTCTTAAATCGCAAAGTTACGCAATCATGCGCTGTATTACCCTGATTTTGACACAATACTGCCTTGAATGCTGAGTTTCACCGTCAATGTTTGGTAATATTCAAATCAAAATATGTAATTATTTTATACACTTTCAATGCTCTGTTTTAAGTATGATATAATTTAGAAATATTTATCATAGTATGAATATTATCAGCACATATGAAATAAGGTTTTTAAAACTTCAAAGAATAGAGTTTTATTAAGCTTTTTAACATTTACTCATAAGGAAATTTCAAACACAGAAAAAAATGGTATCATACTAATTTCAAATATATCGTGGCGCCATTCTCGGTAAAGTAAATATTTTTCACGATATCCACTGACTTATAGTGAAGTTAATATTTTACCGAGCCCAAGCACGAAATGTGCTTCCTCTGTCGCATGGAGCCAGACTGTCGTCGTTCGAGACTCGCAATTGCAGGCGCAGTGACCATGGAATTTTCGTGATCATTTTCTTCCCGGAGAACCTCGGTCGAATAATCTTGCAAGGAATTTCATATTCATATGATTTTTTCATTTGAGGCTGCAGAAAATTGAATATTCAATTCGTTGAAGACTATAAATATGATGATAGTCGAGGTGCACGAAACTGACGTTTGTAAACGAAAATCTTGCCATCTCTGGCTTAAGCATTTTATGCTCCCTCTTCGTTTTTAATTTCAAATTTGCACGAGAATTTGTCTACTACATCGAAAAAAAAATAGTTACATTTCCTGAAAATTTTCAGAACAACAGTGACATTTTTTACTCATACAAAAACTATAATTCTTACTGTAAATTACGACTGAATAGACGTTCATCAGCTACTACAGCTTGGTTGTTTATTGACAAACGAACGAAGTGGTTTAATTTATTTCTATATCACGAAAGCTGGTGCTCATGTCAGGCTAGAATGACCACCAACCTGGATTTTGTCGATAATGGCAGCAGAAGAAAACAATGCAAGTGCCTTCATTTAGGTGAGACTTCCAAGTGTGCAATTTTCCTTGGGGCCCGTACGGGGATCTGACAGGGCAAAACGTCATTTCTAATATTGGTTGAATTAACGAAATTCTTCATTGTTAAAATGTTTGTGCATTAAGTCACATTCCAACTAAACTTTATAGAGCACATAAAACATCTATCCACCGAACGCCAGACTATATGTAGAAGGTGAATCAAATATACACATCAACGACAAACAAAAAAGAGGCGTGAGGCTTGATATATGAATACTCGCCATAAGATTAATAACTACACGAGTAGTCTTAAAACTGACACACAGTTACACAGCCCATTTATTAACCGCGAATTTTTTTCAGATGAACATAATAGCTCACGAGATTCAATACTTATCCGTAAACTAATTCCTCGCAAAGAATTTCCTGCTCTTATATTTTGAATTATTCATAACACGTGTTATCAAATCACTTCCACACCTTTCAGAATGCGAGATCGGACACACCAGAATTTTTTCCCCCAGCATTGTGATAAAAACCCAGTATATCCATGAACTCAGATGCTGCTACATATTTTTCTGGCACATTTTCTTACACGTCATATCCTCAGCATATAATATTTCAACAATATTCACTTCAATTTACACACAAAAAATTATAGAAACTCTGGGAAATGAATGGGCATCAGGTAATCAAAGTAAAAATGTCTATTTTCAGCATTACATTTTTGTGACGCTTCGTAGTTTTTAGCAATCAAGTTTGATAAACAAAATTTTCATGATACGTTCACGTTTCCTTCCAATTTAAAAAACATATACATTTTGAAGGGGTATGTAATAGCTCATAGCTTTTGGAAAATTAATTTCTAATCAAACAGCTCAGGTATGATAAACTTTCCTTCAATGTTTTAGGGTAATTTATAAATTTTGGAATAGAAATGTATATACAAATTAAATGCAACTTCTCAAATCTGAATTAAACTGTAATTTTCATTTGAGAATCTCTTTTCACCGGCGAACTTTCCTAATTGTAGAAAATGAATCTAAAATGATGCTAGCTCTATATTTCATATGCAAATCAAAGGTATCTGATGTGTAAAACTTAAAATTTAAAAAAAAACATTGTTCCGAATGATCTTTGATTCCTTAATCGGATGTCAGTTTTAATGAGGCACTGTGAAATGTAATCTATAAATCTTATTATTCAGGTTAAATCGAAGAATATGTCCGACATTCAGCAGGTCTGTCACAAGCTTATTATGAAAAGCACAAGAGAATATTTCTGTAAAGCCACAGAAGCAACAAACTCCTTGCATTCGATTACTTCGACTGCAGACTAATTTATGGAAATGAAGAATGTTTAGCGATAAGATGTCTCGAAATGTGAGAATTGACAGGGATGAAATGAGCAGTGACTGTCAGGCTGTGAAATTAGCAAGTGTGGGTGCGGTGAAATCTTTTCCATCCACATCTTCTCCAGCTCGCTGCGCTGTAGTCATTGACCGTGAATAAGTAAAGGAGAGCATATCATAAGCGTTTTTAAATGCCAACAGTGCATAGATCTATTTATCAAGTATAATGTGCATGTATGCGGTTGTGAAACATAGTAAAATTCATTAGTATTTCTGGAAATAAAAATGAACGTAAGGAGCCTTGAGCACTTCGTTTTGCGAGGGAATATAACGTTAAAACCACGAGAAAAAATTAGATGGTGAAATGGTGTTGTCTTGCGTGAAAATGAATTCATTGCTTTTCAGTGATACCCTAAATGAAACTTTAATTAATGCGTAACTAAGGAAGGGGCATTCGAAGTGAAGTAAAATTTTTTAGAGGGACAAAATGAAATGTATTCCTATAAAACAATATGCAATATCTTCATCGTTACGAGTGTTCAAGTTTGTTTGTTGACAAAATAAACAAAAAATTGTTCGTGTTCATGAAAACATTATTATTATGTTCGTGGTGGTAAATTGTACTAATGAATTTCAAAAAATTCAAATTTAAGTAACGGAAAAAGTTCTCATTACTTTCAGCTTTTCGCTCTTAGGCTGGTGAAAAGTTCGATTAAATATTAGTCATCGGTATTGTTCAATGTTAGAGTGTGTAAAAATGGCACTATCACCTGTTACTATGGTACCACTAAATGACTCATTAACGTGAGCGTAAGAATAGGCATATTATGCGTTTTTAAATGAATTAAAATCTAACATATTTTAGCGCTTTGATGTCGGATATCTTCGACTCTGCAGGGTGCAAATTAATTTGTAGAATAAAGCTGAAGAATACATTTCCATCCAGTTTTTCAGTGCATTTCCGAATCCTTCTCGAACGTTAACACAAATTTTTATAAAAAATCAATTTCAATTTTATTTTTGTAACACTCGTAGGTATTGAGGTATTGTATCTTGAAGCATTGTTATTGATATATTTTTTGATGTGCAAATGTAATTGAAACTGTTATTTTTAAGTGATTTGCAACTAAATGAAAATTTAATGAGGACGAATGGCCGTGAGTAGCAATATTTTCTACTACTTAAAAATGGATCAAGTTTATATTCTATTGTGTAAGGGGTTTCTGACTTCACAAAGATGGATGTTCATTTGTAATCAAATATCATGAACAAAATTGAAAATATTTGCTTATGTTCCAGGTTTCATATCGGAACGTTTCAATAAGTGATTAATTTTTTTATTTTCCACTTTGAGTTCTTTACTTCAATAATCCAGCCAAGAAAACAAGCTTTGATTACTCATTGGTATAACACTTCACAAAATGAACACTAATTAAATTAGTTTGAGGAGATAAACGTAATTTTTCAACACTTCTATAAATATGGGGTTTTTACCAATTTTGAGGGAGTTCTGGCATACACCTTAGAAAAGCGACTGGTTGAAAATATTAGGTATAAACGGTGCTATTATATCAGCTCTAACTTGAAGTACTTTAGTTTATGCCACAATTGCATCAGAAGCGGTAATAGGCGAAAAAAAAAGAGTTGCGTTCACAGATATGATCTCCCTAATTCTCTTGTAGTAAAATATGGATCAGGTATCTGTAAATTAATTATCATTCTTTGCTTTCAGCTTTGAAACTCGAGGAAGGAGCGGCAAGCGGCTGGCCTGGGCAGTGAAGCGGCTACTATTGTGGCGTGCCCTCGACTCTTACTGTTTCCTGCCAGACTCAAGTTTTATCTCAAATCTACAATGAATGCTGACTTATCTCTTAAAAGTAACTTCTAAATTAAAACGGCAGCATTTCTTTACTTTACCTATTTGCGATCCCATTTTATTTGCTGAGCGCGCTTCTGCGTGGGGCTGTTCCAAGTCAACGGCGTCTGGCGCAGGCCAGCCAGTCAGAGCCCTTTACCATGCGGGACCGGCAGCTGGGGGGCGGATCAGCCAGATGGAGGAAATAAAGCTCCATGTGCTGTGTACAGAACTAACTCAAAGTACCAAATAGGTGATGAGAGCATGACCAAGACGGGAGGAGCACTCTGCCTCGTTTGGGGTGTCAACTGAACTACTTCGTACAATATAGATTCTCAATCGAAGCGTTCTCGATTTATGTACCATTATGGTAAACTTTGAATGCTTTGACGAATGCAGTATTGAAGCAAAATTTCTCCATCGTATCTACACAAAGTATCCTGTGGATTATACTATACAAGCGGCCACGTCATATTTTACCTAAAATGTAAAAACCATGTCTTCTTTAATTGGCTTCTGTAACACAAACAAAGAGATGAGCTATGGCTTTCAAATACTGTCCGTATGCTGTCCACAAGATTTTCAACGCTCCCTTATGTACTTCTAATCAACTGGTCATTTGACACAAATATGTGAGTTGAAATCTTGTTTGTTTAAAATTCTGAAACATCACCCGTGCAGTATTGAGGTACTGTTTGAAGCTCTGAAAGAAACACTGAATGTTTATCAGGAAACACATCGATATTTTATTTAATTATCCAAACTGTACAACGATTTCATGACAGTAAAATCCTCCATCCTTATGGTGCGAGTGAAAATACAAAGAAACCTAAAAGATAAATGGAATAAGTTTAATTTACTACTACAGGAAACCACATCCGTCAGCGTGTCGCCATGGTCAAAATAGAGTTATTTCAAACCTAAGTCTTTTGGATCAGAAATGCTTGGAGAATTTATGCAATAATATTTCGGATCATCTTTGGGTCTCTGTAGAAGGGGTTCCGATAACCTCAAATGTTCACAGGTAACTTTTCACAGAACAGTTCTACATATAGCTGTGTGTCCGTGTATCGCACTTTACACTTCTGGTCATTGAATTACTGAATTACGTTGTATTTATAGTATCACAATTGGAAGCAGCAGTACAAACATTGAGAATTGTGGAAATAATTTTCTATTAGGAAATAAATAAATGTATTTGCGGTTGAAATTACTGCGCTCTTAAATTGAAGATTTTTTCAGGTCTTAAGATGTGAATATCTAATACAGTTACAGAATTGTTTTAAGCAAGATTTTAGAGCTCAACACTAATAATTAATTTCATTAATGGCTCTTGTTTCAACTATTAGGAATGTATTTGCACTGAAATTCTAAATTTTTACTGGTTATTACAGAGGCATGTCAAAAACATTGCATAAATCTAACTTTCGCTAAGCTCAATCTCATTGATTCTCTTACGTAGCTTGTTCTGTAGCGACATCTTGGCAATTGATTTTAGCTGTTTTATGATGCATAATCTGTGAGCACTTTGGCTTTTCATTTACGTAAGGTTTGGCTATATCCAAGCCTGAAAAGGTCATACTATGACGATGTGAGAACCATCTTTCCAGTTCGAAATGGTACATTTTTCTTAAGATCATGACGTTGAAAATTAAGATGATCTTGTTATGAGACAAAAATGGTTCTTTCAAGAGTACAATAACTTTACGACGCATCACGATCACTCAACATGTTCATCCCTTTCGCTACGTTTATTAGGTTCACCACACATAACACATTTAGAAAGTTCTTAACGTCCACCTCGTTCACCTGAGAAATTTTAAAGTGAATTACTCAGTGGGCATCTCGGGTTTGTGAGCTCTGGGGTTGGAACCTGTGCTGAATTTTTTTTATTTGATTTGAGTTTGAACTTGTAAGCCTGATTTTGAACCTCTGGAGATTTTGGGGAATACAGGGAGTATAAGAATGCTATTTCCCCTGGTTTTAGTTTTAACAAGGGTATGTGTATCTCTGATAAGTACAGGAAGAAATGAATTAAAGGCACTGAAGGGATATAAGCTAAAAAACCATGTATTGGAATTAAACTCTCGTGTGGCATTAAAGATTTCGTGTAGTTATAGATTTTATGGGAAGGTTATTGAGACAATATCAGCTTATCTGCTTATATGATATGGATAACATTATTGAATTCGGAATTAGTTGGAAACATTTTCTACGGACACCCTGTATATGAAACGTGAGAATATAGGTTGTTCTAGTGAACATGAACAAAGCAGTGAACGTAATACATATGGTGAACGCTATGAATGCGGTGAAGGAGGTTACCTAGTCTAACTTTTTCGCCGGAGCATGCATGTTTTTCGCCGCCCAAGTGATTAAATCGCTTCGGCGGCGAAAAACATGCATGCAGGTGGCGAAAAAGTTAGACTGGGTAATACCGGGACTGTGATGAATATGGTGAACCCGAAAAATATGGTGAACATACGGAAACTTGGCAATATGATTAACGAGATGAATGTTATGGACGTTCTGAACGTGCTAAATTCGGTTATCGTGATCAAATTTGGAAGGTGATGATCGTGGTAAATACGGTTAAACTGTGATCAAGATGAATTTGGTGAGCGTGGTCAATTCGATCATCGTAATAAATATAATGATCCAAGTAAACGTAATAACTGTGGGGAATGGGATAATATGATAAAATGAACGATAACATGAACATGGTGAACCTTCAGCATTAACTGGAAGAAACCCTCCAGAATTTCCTGATGTAGCATCTACCTTTGTGAATATTTTAGCATTCCACGTGCTGGTATGCAACTTATAAAACCTTTCGTGTTCGACATACTGTTATAAGCCAAGCAAAACTTATTAGCATTTTACAAATTATTTAAAGCCTTGTGAGATTAGGTAGGACATAAGTTTTCAGCTACTGAAATTCCGAGTTAATATTGTTTTTTACTTTATCTTCGCCACCAGACCGAACTTAACGCGAATGATGATGCTCATAAGCTTTATGTTTTGTAACTAATCTTAAGTCATGAGCTGACGAATTTTTGAGGTATATTTTTCCCATCTGGGACGAATTTCATGTGTGTTATACCCGTGCATTTATAAACATTGAACTTGCGCGTAAAAATGTATGCACTACTCGTAAACCTTAGCAATATATATATTGATACATAGGATTATGGTGTTTCATTTTGCGAAAATTCACTATATATTTGCACATTTACGTATCAAATCCTTACCAATACGGCAAAATTGTGTTCATGAAGACGTTTCTTCTGGAGGTCCCCTCAAAGAAGACAAGATAGAGTAGTTGTTGATGGCGAAGTTTTAGTTTTCTTGTTGTATTTGACCTTAGAGATTGACATATTGATCGTTGCGTATATTATAACATGTATATTATAGAGGTATAACGTTCGACAGTCGGCAGACACTCAAAACAAACAATGTTTCACGAATCCAAAGTATTCAGATCGTACCTATGTAAGGCCCTCATGGTATAAAAGTGGGAACAACAGGTAAAAATACAAACATCTATCGTAATCGACTCCGAAGAACGACTAAAGTGTGTCTTGCGTTGGGTTTGCGAGTTGAGATATCGAGCTCATGCCATTCATGGGAGATTAATCTCTCATTTATTTCGATATTCCTGTGAAACAATACATTTATATCAAACCACCTGAAACAACTCTCTGTTGCGCTAAACATAGAAACAATGTATGAATACTAAACCGTGAGTTTTTTATTATCAATTCACTACTGCGCAAAAGCTTACATCTCTCAGCTTTATCAGTTCATATTAAAAGGGAAAATATTTTATCTCTTTTTTGTCTCTAATAGCATGTAAGTATAGTCTTTGAAGGCTTTTGTTTTTGTTTACTGTGCACCCACAAAAATGATAGTTTTTCTTGAGCTGGCGCAAAATGGCAAACGGATTATATACCTGGAACTGTGTATAGGCCTCCATCAGCCTTTCCGGTATCTATCCTGAATACACTTCTCAGTATTATTTAACAAGTTGGTTTATAATGACTTAATAAACAATCTCCTGGGATTTCAACTACTATCTTTCAAACATGAAAGCCGCAAGCAAATCTCGTATTTCATTAATGTTTCACAGTCTTAATCTTTCCTTCCAATCATCACTAAACCAACACGTGTTTCATCACAAACTGCGCAAATTCACTCAATTTAAAACTGATGGTAAAAACTTGGCACCTGCTTAACTCCTGTTATAAACCAAAAATTTATACTACAAAAACAATTGAGTACATTGTTCAAGATAGTGTAAAATATCACGAAAGGAAAGATATTGGGAGAAAAAATATAGCTGATGGTATTTCTATGGAACCTATTGACCACTTACATTACGTGGAAAATGTCCGTGAAAATAACAATTCTTTTTTTCTTTACGCATCTAATTCCTCCAATGTAGCAGCGTGCAAAGACAACTTGAAAAATAATCAAGAGGATCAAAAAACTTTTTCGCCTATAGTACTTAAAAGTCATAGCTGATATCCAATATCCAATATTATTAACCACTCGCTTTTCCTATGAATTGAAGGGTGGAAAGCTTTAGTGAACTACTTACAATGGATTTCCTATGCAAGTAGTCCACTAAACCTTTCCACCCTTCAATTTTCCCTAATTCTCTCAATATTGCAAGTGGAAACCCTATTTCAAGAAACGGTGGAACAACTTGTCCTTAACAATCATAGACCTATCTCTATCCTACTAATTATTAGGAAAATATCTAATAAAACTGTAGTTATAAATGTAATCTTATTTTACAAAAATAATCATTGCTCTACGATAAACCAAATGGTTTTCACTGTGAAAAATTAATAACACAAGCTGTATCAGATCATTCACAATACCTTTATTTCAATATAGATGAAGGAAAGGTTGTTCTCTCTGTGTTTCTTTACTTCCGAAAAGCATTCGATTTCCGAGAACAATAACATTTTGCTCTCGAAACTGCCCTGTTATGGCATTAGAGGAGTTGCACATGATTGGTTCAAATCACACCTAACTCATCGAAACCAATGGGTTACCGTTGATGATGTACAATCGATGGTACTGACAAGCAGCCATGGAGAACCACATGGGTCTATCTTTGGGCCTCTCCTCATTTGATTTTTTTCAACTGCATAATTATATCTACTTCGTTTTCAAATTCATACTTTTGTTGACGACAGAACGCTTTCTACGGCTTTTTATATTGAAAATCTAATTTCAGTTGTGCAAATTATAAATAACGGCTGCAAAAGATTTCAGCGTGGCCCAAAGCCATTAAAATATGCCTCAATATCGAAAACACAAAACACAGGATAATCTCATGCCAGAGAAATGCGTCTCTCCGTTCATTAAGATGGTGATTGTGAAATTGAAGAAACCAACTCCCAAAATTTGCCGGGTATTATAATAGATAAACACCTTGCATTCAAAGAGCATATTGCACGTATCAGTACTAAATTATCTAAATCCGTTGAAGTCCTCGATAAAATGAAAAATATATTACCTGAAGAAGCTTTAAAAATACTTGTACGAACGATCATTTCGCGATTTTTATACGGAATAGAGGCATGACACAGAACTGATAAAAAAGTTTGCTTTTTGGGCCGCAAAAAATAGAGAGGTAAGAAAATTAGAAAGCATCGCTCACACAAATGATTTATTCAAAAGCTTAAAAAGTACTTAAGCTTTTGGATATCTAAAAGCTCGCCATCTGTAATTTTATGCATGAAACACTAACTAATGATGGCGACAGAGACCTTAAACAATTATTAACTGCACAAACTAGCCAACATGATCATTTAACCCGAAATGGAAGTGACTTCATACCCCCTTTAATCTAAAATCTTAGTCACAACACAGTATCCTCTTCATTGGTACAAAGATTTGGAACTCGATCCCTGGTGAGGTCCGTTAAAATCGTTCCTTCAGAGCTTTCAAAACGAATCTTGAATCCCTCTTTCTATTGGAATATTAATCACACAAGGTTATCAAATCAATTTTTTCCGGCTGAATGATTTATCTTGATAGGGTAATTTGTCATGATTAGTGAAATAAATCTTAAGTGTGGTCTTAATCTTGTCTAGAATATGTTGTTCACATCTAGCCCAAGAAAACTATTTCTGCAAAATTAAGGATCAAATCTTGGGAAATCCAATTCATTGACCAGTCTAGTGTGTTAGTAGGTTTAGTGAATTAAGTTATTCATAATTATCCACCTCAAAATTATGTTGATTAATTAAAGGATGCCCTGATGCTGAACTTATTCTGGCCCTCAAGTAGCTATACTCAAATGTGCCCATTAACTGTACTAGACTTAAGAAACAATCTTTTACTGCTTCATCGCTTTGGTAAATAAGCTGTTTGCATTGCTGGAATTATTTGAATTGTTTAAACTTCTTCAGGTGAACGAGGCGAACGTCAAGAACGTACTAAATGTGTGAAATGTGGTAAACGGGGTGAAGGTAGTGAATTGGATGAACGTATTGAGTGATCGTTATTAATGCGCTGTTATCGTGATGCCATTATTAAGATAATTACTTTAGCATTCGACTCACTGGCCCACACACATCATAAAACCTGGAGTGTTCAATGTATTGGCATAAATCATGAGACCCTTTTTATATTCCTCCTACTAACTCAAACTGGTAAAAGCATTTAGCATTTCACTAACTGGAATAAACCATGGGAAATTCCGCAGGAAGTAGTGTCAACAGCTGCAACTGCAGATACACGAGTTAATTGCTCGTTTTACTTCATTTTGGTCGACACAGCGAACTCAACGGGACAGATGATGCCAACATGTTTCAGGTTTGATGTAAAATCTTATTCCAAAAAGTAGTAAATTTTTTGAAATGTGTTTACTATCTACGATGAATTTCATGCTGGCCATACAATGAATAACTATAAAATTTTGTTGTCCAAAACTTAGGAATGGCATGAAACAGTCATTTAAGCTCGTGTGTTTCAACTTCCTAAAATTCACGTAAACTTTGCACGTTTTCTTATGAAAGCCATATCATGGGGGCAAAATTTAAGTCTTGAGCTAATGATGACCCCTAATTTTTCTGAATGGTGCGCAGGTTTGATGATTACGCTTGGAAGTTGATGAAGCATTCTCTTTCAAAATTCAGTTAAATTATGTATAGCTTTGTAATTACATAAAACATATATGTAGTTTTGCCAACTCCGTCCCGAAATTGTTTCAACGTACATACATCACTTTGTTCTGCTAAATTCACATCTCCCTTGAGCAGATGTTGATGAGCCAACCACGCTCGCGTGTGGCTTGTCGTGCCGGAAGATGGTGAAGCTAAACGATGATTGGCGACTTCGATCGACTTCCAAGGAACGCTTACCATCTATTTGTTTTTGGGGAACTGTTTTTGAATTAACTATACCTGAGCAGTATGTCAAAATCGAAGTCACCGAAAAAATGCAAGTATTTTTTTACTCTGAAAACACTGATTATATACGCCCTGATCGTGATTAGAAAGAGTGATCATGTGTTCATCATGTTCTAACGTTTACAGCCCAAAATTTATGATGAATGAAGGGCCGTCAATAGTAGTTGAAGTCTTAGGAAACTTAAAATTTGTTCTTCTTCTAGTGAGGTTCTTTGCAGCAATATCGAATGGAATGCTATGGTTGTGCCAAATTTTCGAAGTTATGCCACAATTATTTACTGAGCAAAAAATTTAAAATTAAATCGTTCATGAGTTTAAACCGGAAGCTAAACGATAACTTTGAAACATGTTGTTTTCTTTCATTAGAAATTCCTTTCATTGGATGTTAGTTGTCCAATGGAAGTAAAAAATACCTGATGCTTCCACTGTTGAATGGAAAACCATGGTCCGAATAGAATACACAACTTCGTATTAACTGTGTTAGATTATCGGTTGTATTGAGATCACATTTATTTTAGCTAATAACTTGCAGGCCTTGCTATTTCTCTTTCTGTTGTGACACGGATTGCAGAATTATTCCATTAATTTTTCACAACAGATCGTCGATAACTAATTTTCGCTGGTGAAGAATTTCGTACAAACTTGGCACTAAGCACTCGGGTTTTTAAAAAACTTCACGAAATTGTGTACGAATTTTTTTCAATTAAAATGAAATGTTTAACAGTTGTAACGAAATGTAGTGACTTGAAACGTAGACGTATTTCGGAAATAAATTCAGTGGAAGTAATACTTTCAAACCACCCAAGAGATGGCCAGTGAATGAAAAATACCCCAAAAGCGTGGAGGCAAAATACGGCGGTAGACAATTATAAAAGAAAATAGAAGTTATTCCCACGACATATGACAAATGAACGCATGAATTCTTTCCGTGTGCAGATCCTCTAAGAAAAGACAACATGGAACGGTTGTTGATGGCAACGCTTGATTGCTTGTGTCGTACGTGACCTGAGACACACGCATATTGATCACATTAAAATATACATACTGATTATTCAAGACAATGTGATTGAAAGTTCAACCGTGATTCTCAGCTGTTAACATCTACGTCTTCGAAAGTTTGAATGAAAAGGGAAACTAATACCAATGAAACAGTTGTCTTATCTATCTAACTGCATTTGCGTCAATGCAAGTCTGGATCCTCGTCCGAATGTATTGCTAGACACGATAGAAAAGTCATGGTTCTTCCACAATGTTACCTGATGCGACCCTCATCCTTAAGGGAAGATCGTGATTAGTAGTAGCGTGCGGTAACTCGTAAGTAAATTCGTACCAAATGCCATAGCAGACAAATTAATATCAGGTTGTATCATAATTCCTGTCCATTTTCATCTAACAAGTTCGAACTCGTGTTACTGAGAAAGGTATAAATTTATGATCTATTCCGCGAGGCAAACAGTCCTTAATTTGTGGTCTTCCATACACTTTGCTGTGAAATACTTGTGAACATTTTTCCATTTGTACGAGTATCTTCAGCTCTTCAGTAAATATGTAGCCATCAATCGAACACATAATAAACCTAATGCTGTTTCAGTGTCACAAAGGTTGTAATGCCAAAAATATTCAAGACGTGTATGGTCCATAAGCATTTACTGAACGAGTATGCAGAAAATGACTCCAAGAGTTTCGAAGTGGTGATTACAACTTCGAAGATAGCCTTTGAGAAGGTCTACCGGTTGAGTAACGCGCAGCTTTATTGAATGGAACACTCGTAGCTAATCCTGTAATATTCATTAAACAATTGAGTTCTGAATTAATGTGAGTGCAATGACAGTTCGATGTTATTTAAAGAGGGTTCCTATTGAGCTCTCCGCTGTTAATCATCATCAGCGCGTGAATGTCTGTGCATCTTTTCATTCCCGCCAACCGCAAGACGCTCTCCTGGATAAAGTTGTTACCGCAGATGAAAAGTGGTTCATGTACATCAATTTTAAATGTCAAATAAATGGCTAGACGAGCTTCTTGAAAGCCACCAAGCAATCACTGCAGAACTGTACTGTCAACAGTAACAAAGACTAAACACCGATTTAAAAAAGAAGCTCCCAACTTTGGTCAATCTAATGGGCGTCATCATTCAGTACGACAACGTGCGTCACACATCACACAGCCCGAATGACTTTGGACACAATTGAAACGCTAAAATGGGAAACATTGATGCATCTGCCCTATTCTCCAGATAATGCTCCTTCAGACTTTCATCTCTTTAGGGGTCTAGACAATTATTTAAAGTAATTCTTAGCTTTAATTCAGTTCAGTTCAGTATTTCTTATAGCTTTATTTGAGTTAAAATTTTGAGATTTTTCTCGTTTTATTGTTCATTTCATTAAATATCTAAACAAATTACGTGCTGTGGCCGCGAATAAAGATGCTACGGCGACCTCACGAAAACATCATTGCACTGAGCAGACTTAGCACCTTGATCGCAGTATTCAATGTTCAACTTAAATTTGAAGTCGACTGTCCTATGCAATTTAGGAAAATAGTAAACATAAATGGATTGTGCTTTCATTAAGCTTTGATCAAGTTTTTATAAAGATTGAGTATGTGACTACCGGTCGGTCAGCAGCAAAATGAAAATTTCCTCCGTGCAAACCAGCGGCTCACATAGCGACCAACGTGTTGACGTGATAATCGGCGCAAATGCCGAGGTTGGAATTTCAAATAGATTGTTGTACTTCTGGTTCATTTGTATGAAGGTTTCAGAGTACACGTTTATTTCTAACTGGAAATGGCAGTCACAAACAACCGTCGAGCTGCATTCCACCTACATGGTCTTTCAACTGGTCATCGATGTTTTGTGTGTGCCTCACTTCAAGATAACTCAAAATTCAAAGTCGAAATAAAATGGAAATTTATCGCTGTCCATATGAAAGAGGAATAGTTATGCTTTAAATTGATCAACTCAGTATTTCATTCTCATTTGTTTACCTCAGCGACAATACCTGTAAAATATAATTCCAATTTTTAAATGAATTTCGTTGGAGTTAATGTAATTTTATTTTCTAAAATTATGATTTTAATCCTATTGTTTATATCGTATTTCGAATTATGATTGTATTGAATCCGTGAAATTCCAGAAAACACATTTTCTCTGACTGAGCGAATAAAATCATAACTAGAAATTTTTGGAGAAGGTTTTTTGCGAACCCTGAAAGATATCTTAACTTTTGCCCAGTACGATGATTGCTACTCAATGTAATGTACGTATTTGATGTTGGACCAGGCACAGTTCAGAAAAAACCTAACAGCTGCACTCAAAAATTATCGCAAGTTTGAATGCCACTCCGATATGTCCCTTCACACTTGACAGATTTTTCTTCATTTCCAATAAATATCTAACTTCGAAGAAACATAATTTGAAATTTCATGGACATTTTGTGTTTTACGTCAATGTCACATGCATTTTTACTGTTCAGTTCGGCTTGACGATGATAGTAGGTACGGTGTAGGCGTGTGATCTGTCGTGAGCTTTGTTCATTCCACCGGCTAAAACATAGAAACAAACAATTGCTATCATTCAGTATGGAACGAGGATCACGTGAACAAAGGTTCGGCTTTAAATTATTTTTCCTGTAACGTTAAATTTATGTACACTCGGAGGAAAATTTCCCGGCCAACTTAATTCATACGACACTCAAATTGATAACAATATAAACTGAAGTTGACATTTTATCAAATGTATAAATTCATCCTGGACTCGTTCATCGGTGTGCTTCTGCGGTGTCATGATGTGTCGGAGTGAATATTTTCAAAATTGATCTTTATAAATCATCAACAGAAAAAAATAACTACCCAGGCCACGTTCAGAGTAACTTTTGAGTATTTTAAAGTCTTTTCGTCATGATCCTATTAATCTATTTTTTCATGAAGCTAGTTTTTCAAATGAATAGATGGCGTAGGTGGGAGTGATTGAGTTTCCATTAAAATGGTAATAATTAGTGTGGGAACGATGTTTGCTTACTCTATTGTTTGAAAAAAATGCGAAAGTAATTTTAATTTTTACTAAAGTTAAACAATCATGAAGTGGCTTGTGTTTCAGTAAAAAGTGATATATATCGAGCACTATGTTCATCTCAGTATGTGAGAAAACAATAACTAATTTCTTTGATTCATTACTTTGAACTCTAAGAACTTCATCATACACATATTTTACAGATTTTGTTCGAAAATAGACTAGCTCTCTGCGCCTCGTAAGGTGCGGAGTCCACGTGTCGCAAACTGTTTAGTCTTGTCGCAAAGATGCTATACTTTTGATAACGTTTCGATGATCACCGCATCGGATAGCTTAATCAATGGCGGAAATGGTTTTATCGAACTGACCTACCTTATGATGTATCAGAGATAATACTCTCCAAATAACTAACCTGTTTAAAATTAGTTAAGGGTGTGCAGAAGTGAAAGGCGCTAGAGGCAGGAGCTGGAATGACCGTTTAGTTGCATGTACGATATATGAAGCCAGGTGTTGAGGGGTGAAATACAGTGAGGGTAAAATCAAATACCCGCCTTTTGAAAGGCTAATCTGAGTTTTCTCAAAAATTTCTATAAATAAATTAAAAACCAGTTCATTTTTACGTTTTTCGAAGTCTTCTTTTCCTTATAGTTATTTTTTTCCGAATAATTTCTTAGGATTACAGTGAGCTCAACTGTCATTTTCGGTGTAGCAGATGGTAGGTTGTTCTTATCTTTGTATTTTATATAGGTATTTTTTTTCTTATATTTCGTTTTCAATAGGTAATATATATTAATATGTGCGTGTACGTATGTAGGGATATATATCTACATAAATAGATACACATGTTTCTATTTCATTTCTTTACGCAAAATCCATCCGGTAAATACATTTATTGCACTAGCGAAATGATTCAAAAATAGATCTATCACTTTCCCAGAGGGCGTTTCTGTGAATCGGATTAATGACAAATATAATTAATGATATAAAGCGTAATTTGAACATATAAATCGTGGTAAAATTATCTTTCTGTCTGTATGTTGTACAAGCTATGAATTTTGATGTTGAATATATGTTTGTTTACGCATTTCTGCCAAAATTTTGTAGATATTTGTCAATCATGAGTGGTAATCGGCTTACACTGTCTCTCCATTTTATCCCATGTACTCATGTCCGCATGATGTCGCAGAGAATATCGAGAAGATATGAAATATGTTATTTTTTGTTGTTCCTCGGTGGTAACTTCAGTTTTCTTAAAATTTCTTTTATGAAATTGAAAAACGATTCCGCTTATACGTTGTCGAAGTCCTTTTTCAATTCCTTATTTTTCCTCAGGTTATTTCTTACGATTCATCAGAGCTTTGACCCACAATGAAAATGCATCGTCTATGAAATTGTGTTGTCTCTTATAATTATCATTACATGAATCATCAAATGTAGATTAACTAAGGAGCACGTTATAATTATCATTACATGTATTATCAAATGTAGATTAAGCAAGATTAGGAGAACATTGCCCTCAATCATTTATTTTCGACTAGTGACATGAGTATTACAATACTCATGTGTGTGTGTATCACCTAAGTGTATTAACTTCAAGATATTTTAAAAACCAATGATAGGAATTTTGTACTATCTCTATTGGAAATAAAATGTTTTTCTTTTCTTTCTTTCTTCTTTTCTTTGGCTGTCATTTTAAAAATAGAAAGAGTAAGATAATTTTTCATGTTTATTAGCATTTCTCTTATATTCATTTTCAATACGTATATATATGAATATGTGTGTAAGTATGTGCATGGGTGTGTATGTGTGAGCACGCAAACATGAATGTCTATGTATCCGTGTACACATGCACACGTTTCGCACATATATACTATATATATATTTGTTTTCAAGGAAGTCTGGGTCCTGGGCACGTCGGCGTCCTTTGAACGTCGGTATCTCAGCGTTCGTCATTATCGTTCCCGCTCTAGGTATGTTGGCGGCGATCTCTCTCGCCAACAGAGTCTTGTCAACATTGCTACTAGCGCCAGCACTAGTGGTCGGGGTAGTCATTGTCGTAATTTGAGTGGCAGTAACCCTAGGAGGACTTATCCTACCACTCTTTGTTGTTGTGGGTTCTGTGCGTACGTATTCCTCGCTATCCGATGTGTCCGACATGAATCTTACCACAGAACTATTTCAAGAATTTTCCTATTCACCGTTAATACAACCAATAATATGCAAGAATGTCACACTATGCAAAAATACACATCTAAATTCCAATAATATACGCTAAATACACAATCAATACAAGTACACCATCGATTTCCTCACTGGTATTTGACAGGGTAAATCCTCGAAAAATACACCTACAGAAAGAAATTCTGTAACTCCAGCGAAAAAATTCTTGAGACGCTCAGATGAAATTTGGAAACACTCCCGCACTACCTTGAGCAAACATAAAAAAAAATCAGAAAATACCGAAAGCTTTTTACCTTTACTCTTTGGGGTACTCAAAAATTCGTTATCACCCCCAACCCCTTTTATAAAAACTGCAAATCACAACAAAACCAAGATGCACTTACTCTGGACATTTAATCAGAAAGGGTGTCGTTACTCTGCTAAATCCAACGAAAAATGAGCGACGCAAGGCGCCTTGTACAACTTCTAAATCGTTACTGAAGCTACTGGTTCGAGCTCTGGTTGCGTGCCCGTAATGCGATATTGTCAACTGGAAGGAGAAAAAAAACTACTGACAACAAAGTTCTGACTGCAAGCTCTCGGTGCAGGCGCACTCAAGAAAAATCAGGAAAACACTTAACTGCAAAAAAAATATGTCGGCTGCAGAGTACGTTGCTTGTCGAGCTGCAGGGTAAGCTGCCGCTGGTACCCGATGTCGCAACGACTCGACGAGTTACGATTTACTACGTTACATTGTTTAACAGTTGCGTTAAGGTTAATAATCAAAGGTTAAGGAGTTTTTCTGTGTAATATGCTTTGTGCTTCATAATATTCTCAGTAATCCGTATATTATATTTTATATGTTATGTTTACAGCCTTTTGAGCGGCGTTGTTTTAATTTAATTTGGGATAATACTTGATATTAACCTGAGTGTTAAAAGGAATGTGTAACTGTCTATTTTAACCTTGAGGGTTGATAACCCTTGTCTTTAAGACCCCATATTTGTTTTTTTCAATTCGCTTACAACGTTCATTTGATAGCCTGGAGATGTCGCTGAATTGACTTTTTTTAATGGTGAGCGGATTCTTCGACTGCTAAATGCAATCGCTGAGGTTGCAGTTCATCCTGTGAGATGGGCTGGTTTGACGCTGCGGCGCAACTCACAGTGTTTTTTTTTTCGGCCGGAATGTTCGGTTATCAGCACAATTTAATTAGAATTCATACACTGGTTGGTGGCTACCCGACCAACGGGTTCGATGAACTTTATCATGAACATTTATCATGAACATTTAAGGAATTTTAAAATTTTATGTTTGCGAGTTAGTTTTTTCTGTTTTTATGTTGGTCATGCTAATCGGTTCTGTATCCTTCCTTTTCAGGTGCGCGAGGCACGTTATGGGCAACGCGGAGAGTACCATCGATGTTGACACGCTTGTTACAGCGTTGTCAACCCATAATTCTAATGTCAACGAAGCTTGGGTTCGGGACAACTCCGTGACCAGAACGGATCTGTTACCTGATAACGTCACCGACAACGTAGTGATGTTGCTAATCCTGGTCACTATGGGATTAGGAACAATACTCTACCACCTTCAGAAACAGGTGAAAATGATCACGGCAGCCCAGCGCGAGGATTTTTTCTCGCGCCGGGCAATCTCGCGCGGGAGGCCGCCAAGGGGCAATCAGGATCAAATCTAGTGATCAACGTTGCAAGAGACCTGGTCGTCGTGCAACTGCCTAGCGTTAGGCGGGCCGGACGTCCACGGGAAGCAGGACGCAATGGCCGTCCCTGTCCCTCTGAAAATATGCAGGGCGAGTAAAACACGATAGCTTCTTGACGGTAGTGTTTATTGGTGAGAACCAGGTGTCATTGGCGACAGGTGAGAATATGACAGATTGAGCGCCAACCGCTAGGCGGGACCTTCTTTTATAGACTGCGAGATCTCAAGATATTCAAGATACTCCGGCAAGACAATGAAGGCAAGAGCTTATGTGTGCTTGTGCACACATAAGCTTGTGCACAATGAAGGGCGGTTGTTGTGTTTGTGGGAATTGTGGCAAGGGTAGAGTGAATGGGTGGCGGTTGTTGTGTTTGTGGGAATTGTGCCAAGGGTAGAGTGACTGAGAGGCGGTTGTTGTGTTTGTGGGAATTGTGGCAAGGGTAGAGTGAATGGGTGGCGGTTGTTGCGTTTGTGGGAATTGTGCCGAGAGTAGAGAAGATGACGAGATAGATAATATATCCCAGCTTGTTAATTTCTTATTTTAGATTTTTTCAAAGTATTTTGCTAGTATCAAAAACTGTTCAGTAGAACGTTAGTAACCTGATAAGATTTTCACCATCATGATGAATATTTAGAAAATACTCAAATCTCGTAGCTAATTGTAATGAAATATTCATTCCATAAGCGGAGAACCAATTATTTTGATGAAAGGTGCTAAGAACCCAATCATACTCTTGTGAGGAAGAGCAATCTAGCTTAGGGTCGTGCACTTATGGTAATATTCATCAGCGTGAAATTTTAAGTTTTCAAAAATTTGGTTTTCAGACGATAGAACGGTGGCATTTGTGAAGCCAGTATACCATTTTTTATGCTATTGAACAATACTGAACTTGAGAAATGCGTTAACAGTCAAGTAGGAATTGCTAAATGATTTAAAGTCTAATTCAGGTCAACTTTACTAAACAACATCTATTAGGAGACAACTTCCGCTCTGGCGCTCTGTATGACACGCTCTCACACGCTTTTACCAAAACATTGCAACACACAACAGCATATTTAGCACCAAGAGTAAGATAAATTATTGGCGTGCTACAGCTAGGGCAGCAAAACTACTCCTCCAAGTATAACTAACTTCCATGTCCCTCCAAGCTGTTCTCCTTCATAGCTGATACGTTGAAAAGTTTAAATTTGGGTTTAATTTCCTAGTACATAAATAAATCGAATAAATAGTGTAGGCACTGCTTTCCTCGGCCCATCTTGTTCCCAAGCCCCAAATATAACTACCTGAAAAGTCTGCATCTACATGCATTTAGGAATTAAAACATTCCGTCTGACAAGGGTCATTAATTCCCTAAAGGTGCTATGAATAATGTGCCCACAAAATAGGAAGATTTTCACTAATACTCGTATGTAAAACTGATTGAATTTGTGACTGGTAAATTTCCAGGACTAAATATTTGTGACTGGTGACTTCCGGGAACAAATCATTCAGATGTTCCAATAGAGTGTCAAACTGCAGCACAAATGCTGCAAAAGCGAGATAATCAAGAGAAAAATGAAAGCCAACGATACATACTTCATAGAATTGTTTATTATTATAAGTGAAAGCCCAAACATATTATCCAAGATTTTCAATCCCGAAAATCTTTGACGGTAAATTTTCTTTGCCTTTTTTCTACATGAGTCGAGAGAAAAATGTTGGCCAAAAAAACATTTGCCACAGAATTGTTCAATGAAATGAAGAAAAGCCCGTACATATTTGAGCCAGAATCTCCATCAGGAAAATATTTAACAGGGAATTTTCCTTACCTTTTTCAACACGTGCAGGATCGAAAAAAGTTGCTGCTGGAGGAAGCTTGTCACCATACAACGTTTCTGAACAATGCCTCAACTGCTACTGGACGAACAAAAACTAACGTCAGAGAAATATAGAGTACACATTACTTTATGTGAGCCAGCGAACATGCTCTTGAAAATTATGCCTTTAATTAAATCCTGTCTCAATGTCTCCCGGCTTATCATGCCGCAGCTTGTTTTTTTTCAACTCATGGTTGGGCAACAGATGCAACGGACCTTCGGAGTCCATTCTTTCGATAACATTTTAGAAAATATTTATTTTTATTTTGTCGATGCCACAAGTGGTTCCACAGAGAAGTTCCCCATGACAGTACCGCTTTTTTTATTTCATGTCGTGTATTAATTTCATTGTTCGGAGATCAACCGAAGCTGCATGTACATGTACGCACCAACGAGGGGGTTCTCTCTGTGCGACGCAGCTGTTGGTGGGCACAGGGTTAGACTCTTAATTACTTTATAAAGTCAAAAACTTTAAGGTCTGAAAAAATGTCTTGCGTTCCAACATTGGTTGCGGCATTCAAAAACATTTTAAACAGTTTATTTATTTATTTATTTATTTAACAAATAAATTAACATTACTAGAATTTATAACACAAAAAGTTAGAAATTTTATTTTCTATCAATTATTTCCCATTTGGCACGAATAGGTACACCTTTGATCCGTTATTTATTTAAACATACGGATATCGTATGGGAAAGAAATGCAACTTCGTGCTTCGATGATTACTTCTTTTTCAAAGTTTTTTGTTTTTCAGTGGCTAAGGGTAAATATGTCTGTCTCCTACTTAACAAAAAAGCAAGTGTGCCCCGAATTATGTTACGATCGTCATGGAAGCTGTGCTCTGATGTCAGGGCTTCCGTCAGTACAAGTAGAATGGAAATGTGAGAGTATCCTTAACGTCATTTCCTAGAAATTTTGACAGAATTAAAATTCACTCATGCTTGTACATCAAGTGTTGAAAATAGAGCAATGAATAAAATCCGACTTCGGTCCATCCATTCTTTTAAAATTTCTGTCGTAGAACGACACAATCAAATGAGTTCGGGAGCTGTTATTTTCGTATCACTTGAACAAAAACGAAGTTCTGCGTAAGCCCTATAACTATCTTACGCCGTCCAGCGATAATTTCCTAAACCGGTTCCGTTTTCTCTTAGATTTTCGTTATTACAGGTGAGTGTTTAAATCATTAAATAACAGTACGAATTACATGCTCATTTTCCTTATTTTAGTTCACTGCGCTGCCAAACCCTTTGACGTGATTGGAGCAGTCTACTGCCACTCACCACAGCATTCCGGTGGCCACAACAGAGCAGGCGCTGCTCAGCGGCTGCGCAAAAATGTCCACTGCTGCCTAGTTTTGCACAGTCTCGGCTGCAAATCAAGATACGGCGATAACATCATTGCGATGAACAAACGTAACGCATTAATCTACGTGAATGGGGGATTTTCATTAAAATCGTTGAACTTCTGCTGCATTTGTGTCGAGGTTTCACAGTGGTTATATTTACCCTAAAATTGCATTTCGCAACAGCTATCTTCCTGCATTTCAGTAACAAAACATGATTTTCAGACTGCTCACATCTCGTGCGTGCCTGATGATAAGATGATACAAAACTCGAAATGGAAATGAATTTCAAATTCGCAGGTTTTCATCTGAAAGAAAACGAACTGAATCCTAAATTTAAGAACTCAATGTTTTAATTCCTTTCGTTTACAGCAGCCTCGAATCCAGTAAAAAATAACTACTAATTTTTCAGATATTTTTTTACTAGATTTTTGAATTCCATCTATCGAAATTTTCATTTTAGTAATATTTTCTCGCTTATGTTACGTTATAAATTTATTTAATTCAAGAACTCACGTGTTTACTGGGGAACAACTTAACTTACTCAGCTTAAACGAAATAAACGAGAAATCATCTGGAACGGCTGGAGGAGGTTGGCGTTGACACAACCCGGTATCGGACTGCTCTCATGTAAATATAAGGGATTCAAACTAGTGTATTATGCGTACTTGATACTGTATCAGCTGCACGCAGTTCAGAGAAAGACATCAACAGCAGCACTGAAAAATTATTCCAGGTTTGAATTCGACCACGATATGTCCCTCCACACTTGATAGCATGTTTTAAATTTCCATGGATGGGACAACAAAAATTCCGGGCTTTGGAAGGCCACAATTTTAAATTCTCTGAAGATCGTTCAGCGTTTCACGTCAATGCCACATGCTTATTTACTGCGCAGCTAGGCAAGTGTGTTTTGTTCCGTTCGTACTGTACTCTTTTTAGTGTACAGGCTGTGTCAGCAACGACCGCATCTCTTGGTGTGACGCAGTACTGTTGACGACATGAACAAAGGTTTGTCCTTAAATTCTTTTTCCTGTGGTAGTAAAATTCATGTACATGGAGAGAGATATTCTGTGGCCGAGTTGTTTTATACGAGACTCAAATTGAAAACATAACAAACTATAGTCGATATTTCTATTGCTGATATTTTTATCATAAACTTGTTTTTCTGTGTGCTCCCTCTGTGTGTCGTGACGTCCTGAACGAAATTTTTCAATATTGATTTCACGGAATTATGATTCACTTAAAATGGTTATCCAGGTTAGTTTAACCATTGCGTATTTTTAAATCTTTCAGTTATAAACTCCTTTTCCACAAACCTGTTGTGAACAGAGTTTTTCAATATAATAAATTGTATAGGTGAGAGTGATTGAGTTTTCATTAAAATGATGATAATTAAAGTGGTAATGATTATGGTCTATTCGAAAATCTGATTAATTGCACAAGTATTCTAAGTTTTGACCAAAATTTAGCAGCCATGATGTCTATTTCAATTAACCGTGATATGATAAACAATTTTTTTCGTTTTTTAACGCGAGATGAACTGGAAAAATTTCGTAAGGTTGAGAAATTAGAAAAGTTGATATGTTACACGCGACACGTTCATTACAGCATGTGAGAGCACAATAACCAATTTTATTAATACATTCTTAAGACTTTGAACTCATAGAACGCCATTATGTATATATTGCACATTATTTTTGGAAAATGTAGCTGCCTCCGACGTCTCTCGCAAACTACGGAGCACACACTTTCCTTACAGATTAGACTTTTCGCAAAGAAGTAGAACTTTCCTTATCGTTTCAATGATCATAACATCAGATAGCTTAATCCGTTACGGAAATGATTTTGTCAAACTGGCTTATCTTATGATTTATCACAAATGACACTCTTAAAATATCTAACCCGTTCACGATTAGTTATCGGCACTCAGAATTGGAGTCTCAGGCTTGAGGCAGCATCTGTATGACCGTTTTGTTGCGTGTACAATATCATACTTGAATGTAACGATATATTCAACCAAAGTTAAACATATATATACGTAGAGAGGATAGGCGCGGCAACCGGCAGGTCGATGCTATGCTGCCCGAGAGGCATAGGAAGGTGTGACGTACATACGTACTTCAGGAGCAGGGAGGAGTAGGTATAGGGGGTAGAGGCTGGATTGAAAAGCTAGTGCGCTAAATTGCGTACATAATAAGACGAGGGCAACTTGAATACATAGCACAGAAAATAGTGGGTTAAAAATTTAATTTCCTACGAGTTAGGGAATGAGAGGTTTCTGGGTTTATTTTGAGAAATTTGCGTAGCAATATTATGAAGTAAGAGACACGTCAGTTTAGAGAAGAGACGCACGAGGGTTAGCCAATCGCGAAATGCCACGTCACTTTCAACTTTCCGCGGGTAACGCACTGCCGCACGGGACGCGTCCTTTGTGGGGGTGAGGTATAAAAAGCTAGGCTTGAACAAGCAGCCGGTCTATTTCTGCGTGATCCTGACTAAGTGAAGATGTAGGGTTCCAAGATCTTCGAGGGGAGGTGAGATGTTGTTCTTTGTTATTTGCTAGAAAAGTGAAGGGGAGTCTTAATATCGAGTAACGTCAGTAGTTTAATGCAAAATTAGTTCTTTGGGTTTTCACTTATAGAATATTCTCAAACAGGGGGTGTGTAGAGTTTCACTTTGATATTTGGGTAGAAGTTCGAGGGTGTGATTATTTCTCATAGGGAAATCAAATATATTCGAGTTTTTATTATTGAAGTGAAGGCTTGATGGTTTTCATGTAACTTATTCCGAAACAGAACGCTTTGTGATTGTTTTGTAAAGTGGGCAAATGATTATCCAATCACTTCTCAGAGGGACATTCATGTTAAATAGCACGTTGAAAATAAAACATAGAGAGTTAGTTAAAATTCGTTGTGTAGGGATAGCTAGATTGTATGTTAAAGCTTCAAAATTAATGTACTTCGTCCTTTTTTTAGTATACATTCAGAGGGAAAGAAACATTTTAGTACAGAGGGATGTGAATTTTTGGTATAATCAATGTTTTTTTTAAGGAGGGGATTTAATCACGTTTATGTCTCTGGGAATAGATTATGCAACCCTGTTCATTGTTCATAGGCGGGTTGGGTTGTGTTGGGCCTCCGCAACCGGGGTTCTCTCTGCAACCGAGCGCTGTCTTTGCAGCTGGGCAGTCGTGGTGCTCTCTGCAGCTTTCAAATCTCAGGCTGCCTGGGGGCAACCTTCAGCGGAATGTCGCTGAGCGGGATAGCAAAACATCTGAGGGACGACTCATATTCCATCAAGATAACCTCAGTGCACATACTGAGTAGCAGGTCAACTGCATACAGGAAAGTCGCTGGCTGATTGCGCGCGCGTAGGGGTTAGCTGGTGCAGTGAAACGCTATACGTTTTGCAGTGGGCGCTTTGGCATTTGTAGGTAACAACATTTCTATTCCCTGGTATTGGGATTTGTAACGCAAAGGTTGGGCATTGCTGCTGTGTAAACTTCTCACATTTTGCCACACATATGTTTGAACATGCACTGGTTATTAATTCAACGTACGATTTTACGTGTTCATTAGTTAATTTGAAATAAAGTAATCAATAATGTACCATTAACTGAGTGTTTCATTTTCCCTTGTTGAACTGGGGTATTGGTGTGGGTTAGCAGATCAGTAGTTACTTTCTCTATTTTTCCAACTGTTCTACCATTTCTTCTTTCTGTGTTTTCCGCTGTGTATTTTCATCTTTCCCCTTTTATTAAGGAGGTTTCGAGTCCTCCATTCGAACTAACACAATGGAGGCGCCTGAACAGCGCCGTGCGCAACACTGTGCCTTAGTTTCGTGACATGAAGCCAGGTGATGAGGGAGTAAAAGAATTCTTTAATACATATGCAATTTCATAAATTGAAATCACTTTATTTTTAGTACGCTTTTGAAATAATAATAACCAATGTAAATATTTTATTTGCACAGAAAAATTGCGATGCAGAATTTTGTTCCGTTTGTCTTTGATCCAGTTGATACTCGTTTACGTGAAATCAGCACAAACCCATCGCAGGTATCAGCCTGTCTCCTGACGCATTCGCGACCATATTTTGAAACCACATTTTTTACGAATTTGAATGAGGTCAAGAAGAATAGTTTTCAATTTTAATATTTCTCCTCATAAAAGGAAAAAATACCTCTCTGCCTTGCGGTTAAAAGTTGTACCATCCAAGTCACTCTAACAAGTTTGAAAACACCTACTCCTTGATTGATGATAGGCCCAGCAAATCTACGACATGAAATAATCCACAAAAGGTAAGCAAATAAATTATGTTATAGACTGTTCGGAGACTTATCTTTATTACACGTAAGGTGAACTACAAATTATAATAAATAAATCGATAACCAATCATCAGTTCTTTACTTCTTAATTATTTTGCTGCTCACAAGAACATGAATAATTTATTATGAAATTATTTAAATAACCTACAAATCCTATGAATTTCAAACTTTTATGAAAATTACTCTTGAAAAAATTCCTTAATTTCACTGAGCACTTTCCATGTATGATTTTTACTTTAACGTTTTGGATCATGCACTGAAACCTGACATGATCAGAAGAGAAAATTCCAGAAAATCCGAGTTCTCGTTGAGCAAATGAGATTCTCTATACAAGGACTACAGCTATAGATACAATCAAACACGTGAAATATAACAGTCTTTGGATCGAAATTTGAAACATTCAGGTACAAGACTATACAGAAGTTAATATTTACACACGCAGCAAAACACGGAGAAGTTGGAAAGTTCACCCTTCAGTTCCCCTGACAAGAATTCACGTGAGTTTTTTCCAGTGGTATCTTGAAACTTCGCCGACTAATAAATAGGCGTCCAATGCTTCAAGAAAAACGATGAGAACAAGATAAATTTACAAGATCGGTAGAATATCAGATGGATTCTTGGTCCTTTTTTAGAAGGAACGATGGAATCACAAAATGATGAATGAATTGTTCCATGTACGGGAAGTAGCCTCGTCCAGAAATTAAGGCACATTGCCCTTAGGTGTGTCTTACGCTCAAAAATTTCTGCAGCGCTTCATTCGATTTTACGAGCATAAATACCTTGAAATGACACGAAATAATGAAGTTTCGACAAATTTTTTGGCTAAAATTTAAAAATTGTTATTCTTTCATCTTTGGAAATCTCGTACTTTAACACAATAACATTTAAGCATTTCGGACGAACGAATTTTTAAGACAAAACAATTTACGGGATTGGATTTATCACCTATCAAAACCTAAAGGTGCTTAACAATTTTAGTCACAAAAACGCAAAGATGAAATACCTATAGCGGCTTCAAAGTTAAAATGAAAAGCTAAAAGTCTTAAACCATAGCCTGCTCAGTCCTAGCACGAATCAATGGCGAATTGGCTGATGAAAAAAAAAATAAGCTATGCCATTGTTGATCTATGTACACAACCCTAAGATTATAAAAGAAAGTTAGTAGAATATGCAAAGCAAATAGGGTGAGTGTGAAGAAAGTCTTGTAACGCAAATCACTTGAATGAAGTGTCTGTAACTCAACTCTGTAAAAATTTGGCAATATAAATATGAAACTGTTGGAAATTCATACCTAAGTTTTCTGCCACCAAAGCGGTACAATTCACAACGGGAATTACAAAAAGGGACAAACGTCTAAAAATACTTACTTGCTTTAAGCTAAAACTCATCTCAGATTCAGTTTACGACTATCAAATAGGCTGACGATTGTCATTGTTACCCTCTGATCACACCTAGTAAAATTTAAAGGACATGAATCAAGAAAGCATTATTATCGTATCATGACTCAAATATGTATAAAAATTAAATATGGTGAAACTTGAGTCAGCTGAACAGCTTATTTTGCGATATTACGATTACCGACGTAAACTATCTACACAAATAGAATTTAAAATGAAAAACGATTTGGGCATTTCATCCATGCACAAGGAAGGGCTACGTTTTATTCCTAATTTAATAAATATGGACTTTGGGTAATATTAATAGATTGACATTTCGCTAAGTCGGCCACACGCCACGCGGGTCAGCGGTCCCTCTCAACTGCTCGATGGTGGCCCGCCAAGGCCCGCCCCTCGGAGGTTGAGCACCAAATCGCTCGTCTTGCAGTAGCCCGAACGAGTGGTCCGGCTGCTCCAAGTTTTCTTGCTGCTGCTGCTTCTGCAACAGTTCTTTCTGCTTCTGTAGTTGCTGGAATGGAATTGTTGACACATGAATATTTTTGTTTCTATAGCTCAGTATTTCTGCGTGAGTGTTGATCCAAAACCGAGCAGCGGCTTTGCGACAGGAATTTATTTAAAATCTCTTAACTCAAATTTGTATACTTTGGTCAACTATGTATTGGAAATGTAAAAATTTCTCATGAGGTTGCTTTATACTCGCGAATTTAATCTAACAACTTTCATTTGTAATGCGTAGCTATATTTTAGCATATTTAGTCTCACCTTAGCGTTCAGAAGAGCTTGATGTCTGTAATGAGAGGCGAGAAGTTCCAATGATGCAAGGTAAGCAGCAGTTGCGCGACCCCCAGTGTCGTTTGACCATTTGCTGACGAGCTCTTTTTCTCTTTCTTCTCTCCAACGGTTTCCGACCTCCCAGTCTAGTTCATCAGTCCATCGATTGCTGCTCGGACCATCACCAGAATTCTCCGAAGAGGATCGACTGCGTTGTGGGAGCTTGAACTGTCCTATACTTGAGCCTTGCTCTCGAGCCAACACCGAAGTGCGACCATCTTCTGCAAACACTTCAGCTGTGCTCAGATTTTCTTCGCTCTCAATGTGACGCTTTGGATACACATCAATGATTCTAGGCGTATATCTGTCGACGCTCTTCGACCTGTGAAGTGCTTGAGATCTGCTAACTGTAGGCCCACAACCAAAATGTCGAGGAGGCTGAACTATTATTGGGTTCACAGCCTCCGTGAGATTGAAGATATTCTCGCGCAGCGCTGATAACCCGAACATATCATTGAAAGGAGATGTTAATTTTGCCCTCTTTTGCATAGCCTGCACAGAATTATTGCCAGAAAAATCTGCCGCAGCTGAATGACGCAGACGAATGGGTTTAGGAGGCCTTGGAGGAGCTGAAATAGTAGATATTAACGTAGTATTCTCGGATTTATTAATTTCAATGACAGTGACGTTAGATTTACTGCGTCGAGGACGATCTGACTTCAGTACAACCTTGTCAGAAGGAGATGGAGGACCGGAATGATGAGGAGAAGGTTCTTTACTACTAACTTCAGGGGATGAGTAACCAGAAGAAGACGAAGAAGAACTTATTTCAGGCTGGGGCGGAGTGCGGCTAGTCGGGTTCCCGAAACGCCCGGCGCCAACACCAATTGTCATGTAACCTGATGATGAAACGTGCTTGTTTTTTGGAGCAACGCTCAAATTTGTCTGAGCGCATGAAGCTCGTCTGCGAATAGGTTTGTAAGACTCCGTCTGACATCCTGCCGTCCTAAACGAAGGGACTCGTAGAACAATTTTATTACGCCTGATTTCTCCACTCGGAATTCTACCTAGCAATTGGTCAGACTCTCCCAGAGCCTCCCGGTGTGCCACTTCATATTGGCTCCTTGGTCTCAAACTTCCATTATTTACAGATTGTTCTTTCATATCATCCTCATTCGTTTCAAGTGAAGTATCGTGAAATGAATTACTTTCTCCATAACTCTGCGATGTATTTAAAACTTTTTGGTCAGCGTTTGCTAATGAATCATTCTTTTGAATTCGTTGATTCAAAATTTTTTTCTGTAAAACGGAATACCGAGGAGGTTTTGTTATTCCATTCTTTGTCATGTTGATGGTTTTTGGTTTAGGCGTCGTTGGGACGGAGGGCGGCTTTGCCATCGGAATGGGGGTTACGACTCCTGGTCTCACAGGCTCAAAGTCTTCTTTGTGGTCTGTTTGAGAAGAACTCTCTTCGTTTGATAGACGATCGGTTTCTTCTATCACTGGAAGAGGAGTAGATTCAAAGTGAGTGACACGTGCTTCGTGATAGCGAGTAGAGGTAAACTTTGCAGAGGGCTTCTCTCTAATGTTCGAATATGAATTTTCATTATCCTGCATATCTAGCCGTGAAGAAGCGTATATGTTTGAATAATAATCATTTTGTGGGTCGATTTGCCTGGTTTCATTGTTCAGACTGTAAATGCTCATGTCAACTCCAACTGCAGATTTAATATTTGATTCTGATTTAACTTGAGTCAGCCGTGGTAGATATGGACGTAATTGATGAGGAGGGAAATTTTGGCGATAAAAGCAAGGTAGAGAGTTCTCGCTCAGTGAATATACATTGATGTCCTTTACTTTGGAATCAGCAATTGAAGAAGCAATTTGATATTCGTACTGACTTTGAGTGAAGCGCAAGGATCTTGGTCTTGCATAATCTGGCTCAGGGATCGAACACTCAGGCGAGTTGGAGGAATTAGAATAAGTAGATGCTTTCTCCATTGTTTCCATAGAATTTAAAGTCGGGGAAGAAAAGCTATGCACACTATAAAGTTTCAGACGACTATCTGCTTCACTTGACTCGTTATTGTCTCGAGAGATGGGCCTGGACAGTTGACAAGCATTTATGCATTTACTAGGGATGTCAACAAGCGCGTCAACAAGGCTCGGTTCCGATGACTTTCCGCTTATTAGACTTCCAACTTCCAATACAGAAGAGCTGTCCAGTTCATCTAATGAGCATCCTTGGAACTTGTGACTCAGCGTCTGTTCGTTGTTTCTTTTTTCCGAGTTTGTAATTTGCAAGGAATTCGACCTGCTCACTGGCCTGGACTGCTTAGAATACTGACCAATGGCTGGAAGGTAGAGCTTTGGCCTAGGAAGAGAAGGTACAGTAACAGGATATGAGCCTCTGGAAGAATCATCAAATGCATTATCAGTGTTCAAATCTCTTTGCTCAGCAAAGCTTTGAGACCGCTTGGGCCGTTGATGGACTTTAGCGTATCGAGGTATTGCGAACGATGAATGTCGAACGGGAGGTTTCCGGCTACCATGAGGGACAGGCAGCTCCAATCCCATTGGGTAGAGCGAGATTGTGGGGTCATCGTCCGAAGAAAACACCCACGCTGAGGGCTGCTTGGATTCGAGAGTATTTGACAGCCTTTCTGCCGTTCCTGGCAGTAGATGAAAGTTCTGCGAAAAATAATGGGCTTAGTGATTATTGGGTCAAGGAAAAACATTTGAAAAATAAACAATATTGCAAGCGTGATTATGGAAAAACAATTCATTTCAAAAGTTTGCAATGATTTAATTGCCAACCAACATAACGAGCTAGTGAAGCACATGTACCTTATATATCAATCAGTAACGCTAATGCGAAAGTGTGAAGAGCAGAAAGAAACTGACCGTGATCTCCTCGTGCAGTTTTATAAAAGGAAGTCCAGCCGACCAAGTAGACGATAGTTAGCGAAGCATAAAGTGGCCCATGAACCAAACCATCCTTAATCATAAGACAACGAACAATAATGTTCGCTCAAAATGCGTTATATATGTACACTAAAAAAAGAGTGCATGCAAGTGAAGTTTTCCAGTAAAAGACAGAAATGGGACAGTAAGAACGAAATTTAAAGTTTCCTTATAACACTAGTGTTCAGAAGGAGGTGGAGGTGGTGGCGGTAGGAAAGGCCGCCTCACTAGTGAAGATTTGGACGATTGCCGATCTCTCCTGGAAGCACGCATGTACTTATTCTCTGAACCGTAGTCCCTCATAGACCGATCGGAAATATAGCCGTCACTCTGGCCGTCGGATGTCCAGGCTACAGCTAAATTGTTAGGCTCAGAATTCAAGTACTTCTGCTGGTAATGCGTAAACACATCTTCGTTTCTTAGCAGCATATTCTTGTCGTTGAACTTGGAAGAGGAGTCGTCTAAGTCTGAATATACCAGTTGTTGAGTCGTTGGGAGGTTAACTAACTGGTTATTATCCTGTGGTAAAGAAGATTCTACATGTACCAGCTCGTTGTCCAACCCTGAATTTTCATTCATTTCTGGAATGGCTTGAACCTGTCTATGAGCAAAATTTCTGTAGTAGTGGGTGTTTTCATTTTGAACTTGAGGCATATTCAAAGCAGGAGAAAAACGAGCCGACTCAAGGTATTCGACACAGTCTTTTACGAGAGAATTTCTTTTGTTGCTCAAATGAGGACCTTCATCCGAATTGCACTTTTTTACATCTTGTGTAGGTGCATCAATGCCTTTCGACACAAACCTTTGATTATTATAAGGAAGAGAAGGAAAACGAGATTCCACCACTGAATTTTCAGATCCTGGACTTACTTTATGGTGCCTTAGCGACATGACTTGCGGACATTTTTGTTCTTCTGCTTCATGACTACCTAAAGCATTAGGGCTTTCGACGCATTCGATGTACGATTTTCTATAAAAAGATGGCCGCAATGTGCTGGAGCGAATTGGATACGCATTGGAAACTCGTCTGAAATCATCATGACGTGATATATCGATAGGATTAGAATAAGCATCGGGCTGATGAGCCTCAATTCTAGAGTACCGTCCTGGCCTGAAAGTTGAGTATCTGCTTATTAAGTGAGGAGAGTAAAACGTTCCCGGGCCTTCATCATTACTGGCTACCACGTACTCTCCTTGAGACTCTGAGAGATCTTCTTTTGTTGAGCTTCCCTCCAGGTCTGATTGTGGGAGAATGAAATTCCATGAATTTGGATGGTTGCGCAGAAAATAAGGAACGCTTTCTTCTGGCATAACTTCTCGAACAAAAGAATCTTTCCTCTTACGTCGAGACTCACTGACAGCATTTTCCAATCCATTGCTAGGAAGCCGTGCAGCAGCCCTGCGATCAATTGTACTGCGCTTGATGATATCTGTACTGAATTCATCCAAGGCTAATTCGTCTCTTCCATTAGGTTTGGATAGCTTTGAAAAATTCGATTTTCTACGGAGCCTGAGAGAGAATTTGTCTCTAAGACTCTTCCGCCTCGTACTACCAGCTCTTCCGGCGATGGTATTGAAAGCCTGGCGACTTCTGACTCTCAACATCACTTCATCGTCAAATCTTGACTGTTTTTGTAAATTGCTTTGCTTCTCTGAATCGAAAACTTCGTCTTCATCAGCATCGTACTCCATGTCACGCTCAGGAGAGTGGACTGTAGGAAGTATTGGAGTTGCTCTGGCTACACCGCTATCACTCGTACGGACTCCCTGTTTTTTCAATTCTTTGATCCTTTTTTTCTCTCCATGTTCATCATCAGTGATGTATGGACCAAAATGAGGCAAGTCATAAATATCTTCAGACAATCTTCTCATATCTTTCCGATTATTAACAGGAACTGTTCTCTCGCCAAATTGAGTAACGAGGTTATTCTGATCTGACAAATACCCCTGAGTTTGGCCTGTATTTGTAAGGGCGTGTGTCACGTTTATATGATTATCTCGTTCATCGTCCAAAAAGTTACTATTGGAATCGCCGAAACGAAGAAAAGAAGAAATGGTGCTCGTGTGACTACAGGCTCGTGATCGATCAGCATTCAGAGTAGTGCTACGCTCGGCAGGATTGCGAAAATCCTGAGTGACAACATAATTTTCGCTACGACGTAAGTGCTGTGAGTTACTGTTAATATCAGGGTCAAGAAGATCGCCATTAACACCCGGTTCATGCTTTAAGAAACCATGCTGAGTACTCATTCTACGACATGCATCGACAGAATAAGATGTAGTGTCAGACGAAAGAAGCCTGTCTCTCCCTACAGGCGAAAGCATCGAAGAATCGTAGCCGTCAGAAGCTCGCAGGCGACTTGGTGGGAAAAATCTCGATTTCCCGTCACTGCTTAGCCTTGGCAGAACTACCTGACGGTTTCTCGAGACCGTTTCCTCGTCATCACGTGTCTGGGAGACATCTTCGGAGTGGTTGTCTTTGGGAGCGGAGCTGAAGGTGCTGGTGTTGTAGCGTGAGGCTAACGTGAAGTGTCCTTTTAGGTGTGCGGGGCTTCTCAGGCTCAGGCAGAACACAACCTGCGCCACCACGAAACTGGCCACCAACGCCACGCAGGTCGCCCCAGTGCTCAGCCACACAGCTGCAAGACAGAACATTTGCTCAATACTGCAATACGTATCTTGATGAAGAGTAGTGCATTCGTTACGATTGAATCGTAACTATGAAAATGATGAGCTGTAACGGTTGCTTAAAAAAAGAAGTAATTCAATTTTAAAAGCAGGTCATTGAACATCTTGATGCGGTTCGTAAAAGTTTGTCATACATGGCAGCATCATTCTGTGTTTGACTATAATTGAATGTTTGATTCAAAGTTAAAAACAGAGACACACATTTCAATTTCCTGAAACTAATTTACGTTCTTCATTGCTAAGCTCTAAAAAATCATCTTTTAATTACAATCAATATAACTTACTCAAAGTGAGAGAAATTATCTTGCAAAACATTTAAACAAAGCAAGCCCTTTAAAAAGTTTGCCGATTCTCATCACATTCTCATGAGCTACTATTCCCAATGAAGATATACCTATACGAAAATTAGTTTCATACCAGAAAAACAATAGCAACCAAGAGGTTCGACTAAAAAGTTGGTCAGATATTTGCTAAAAAGTGTGAATGAAAATTCGTTTGGTTTGCAGTGAATAGCATGTTGCATTGCATTTATTGCGATTATTTACCGGATTATTATCTAATCGTCTATGATGAATTATTGACATAGAACGTTGTTTTTGTGCGAAAAGACTCTTAGTGTAGTTTATACACTGTAGCTTTTTTGTGTTGGGTATATTTCCAGTTATTTTAACCTTTCCATGTACTTGATAAGTTCAGTTAACTAATGCTCCATAAACAAGCTCAAATGTCATCAATGTGCAAGTAGGAACTGGTTGAATTTTTGCGATTCTTTGAACGCAAATCTACGAATCTAGCGTGAAAGATGACCGTTAATTGAAGCATGTTGGATTTCAAGACTTTTAAGTCCGACCCAAGGGGAACCAGTTGAAAAATGAGTGTATTGGTTCCTGTGCACCATCAATATTCGCTCATTTTACCTTAAAATAGCGTTGATGATAGGATAACCTAGATATCGCTGAACTTATTCGGCCCCGTAAGTAGCTTTACTCAAATGTGTCCATTGTATTTACTAAGCTTGAAAAACATTCTACTGTTATATCACTTTTGTTAAATAAATTGTTTAAATTTTCAAGGTTGAAGTACTCACCCAGAGCCACCTGTTCTTCCAGAGCCATGGCCGTGATGTACACTTTGTTCTCTTCCGACAAAAAGTAACCCGTTTCTCCAACCTGCACGTGGAATATTCAGTACGTGAAAAAGTTATTACTGTTTAGAAAAATGTTTTCGAAAGCAGTCTATCTATGAAAGAAGTATCAGTATTCGTGAAGGAATAGTGTCATGAAATATCGAAGGTCACACTAAAATCCAATATCAAATTCGACCATGTCTGATTGTTGATGGGGTCAATTATTATGAACTTTAAAGCAAACACAGTTGCCATCACGCATTGCGACAGCTCGAGAAAGAGACCGAAGACTTGAAACATTTTAGTATTGTACAGAATTCACATTACCCTCAAACTAGGAACCGATCGTTGAGTTTGTACCTCAAAAAGTACTATGATAGGTCCTGCGTTGAATTTTTTCAGCCCGTAAATTTTGAGAATGTGCAATGCAAACACACGGGGATGAATACTCATATGTGCATCAATCAGCATGTGTATAATCAGTTGAAAACGTCTAGAATGGAGATCAGTGACTGATGCTCTGTTCAGTTCTTCCGTTCAGATGCAAAAAAATTTTCTCAAAAGTCACAAATTCATTTAAAATTAAGAATCTAATGGAATAAACCAACCGAAAAATTACAGCATTACATCCATTAACCCAAATTGCGCTTTCTGACTTAGTGAGAACGAAACCGTCCGCCAAACGTTTGAAGCATCGCTCACCTGGACGAAGACGATGTTGACGACGTTGACGGTGAGTACGATGAGCGCTACGGTGAGGACGATCTTAGCTCTCCTGTTGGTCTGACGCCGCCAGGTGTACAGCAGCAGCAGCAGCCCCGCCAGCACGCCCTGCCAGCAGCTTCGAATTTAACCCTTTCTTGCACCTCTCAAAAGTAGGAATGAAAAACTTTTCCTATGAAAAGTGCGCTAGTATGAAGCATGAGGTATAAAGTAAAGTACTTCCATTAAAAAATTAAAATATCGGTAAAAAGAATGTTGCACCAAGTTGTATGGTGCACAAGCGCACTATTTCAGTATTTCTCTTGCTTTCTGTAATTTGGTTTGTGCCATGTCTGGCCCGCAGTGCAGGAAAGCGTTAAGCATATATGCGTCGATGAAATCATCAAGAAATTATTTAGAGGAAGGAATTTTTTTTGTCTTTTCTAAAGCAATGTCTTTATTATTGGCTTTATTTTACAAGTTCATTGTGCTTCTAATTACTATAACTTTTCAGCTCCTAATTTGTGGAGGAAGGAGTGAAATGCAGGCCCACTAAGAAGGATGGTTTTCCAATTCTCCTACTCTTTTTTTGCGCTTTCTAAATCACCATATGAGCCTGATTGCTCTGGAAGAGACACCGCCCAATTGCCTCGGCATCCGTTGTGGCCAAGCGAGGGCTGATGCGTACCAAGTCTCGTCTGGGGGTGCATGCCCTTCACGAGCGCAAATATATTGTAATTAGTCGGTTCCCCAAGCATTTTTATTGTCCGTTCGCATGTCAGAAAAATAGATAAATTTATGAATCTTTGAAGCAAGACGATTAAAAATCTCTTCAGTTGTATACAGCATACCTCCCACATATAATGGCTACCCTGATGGTGCACGAGACAGAGCCCCTGATGTTATTCAAAAAGATACATGAGCGGCTATGGCATTTATAAAATCAAAAAATTTTGAACAGAGACAACCGTAAGGAAAATCTTGCATGCTCAAGCATCGGTTCTATAGCAACGATTTGTGACTGAAAAAAAGGAAAACACTGAGCAAGGCACCCTTAACTGACATCTTACACTCACTATAATACTATAATACAGTGTCAATATTTAGTAAATTTGGCCAGCATAATGCTGAAACACATGTGTAGTTCATATACAAGCATCACGTCAATCAATAGCCACTTAATGAATTATAGCCCGCCAGGAAATTCTTAATTACGGGGCACAATTTCCCTCGCGCACACTCATTCCTTCCACCATCCCTCGCATGCTGTACCCCGCACCCAGCTAACGGCGCACATGACTTGTGGCACTTGCTTATCACCACGCACACCACTCCCCACACAGCCACTCATCCCTCAGCCACTCACCGCACAGCCACTCACCGCACAGCCACTCACCACACACCACTCACCACACACACCACACACCACTCACCACACAACACTCACCACACACACCACACACCACTTACCACACACCACGCACCCCTCACCATACACCACACACGACACACCTCACACACCACACACCACACACACCACACACCACTCACCACACACCACACACCACACAGCCGGCCCACACATTAGAGGCGGTGCGGAAGGGCGGGGTGGTAGCGAGGCAGTAGGTGCCCACCACACACCTCACACACCACAAACCACACACCACACACACCACACACCACTCACCACATACCACACACACCACACACACCACACATCACTCACCACACAGCAGGCTCACACATTAGAGGCGGTGCGGAAGAGCGGGGTGGTAGCGAGGCAGTAGGTGCCCACCACGCACCTCACACACCAAAAACCACACACCACACACACCACACACCACTCACCACATATCACACACACCACACACACCACACACCACTCACCACACAGTCGGCCCACACATTAGAGGCGGTGCGGAAGAGCGGGGTGGTAGCGAGGCAGTAGGTGCCCACCACGCGCCTCAAACACCACAAACCACACACCACACACACCACACACCACACACCACTCACCACATACCACACACACCACACACCACTCACCACACAGCCGGCCCACACATTAGAGGCGGTGCGGAAGAGCGGGGTGGTAGCGAGGCAGTAGGTGCCCACCGCCGCCTGCGTCGCCCCCGCCATGAGCAGCGCCCCGCCCCCGCACCCCGTCACCGTCGGGCCCGCGCCCCACGCCATCGTGCCTGCGGGGGGAGGGGGTGTTATGTGCTGGGGGGGAGAGTATCCTGGTGGGGAGGAGGGAGTCTCCTACTGGGGAGAAGGAAGTTACTAGCTGGGGAGGAGGGAGTCACCTATTGGGGACGAATGAGCTACCTGATAGGGAGAATGAAGTTACCAGCTGGGGAGGAGGGCGTAGTCTGCTGGGGAGAAGGAAGTTACTAGCTGGGGAGGATAGTCTTATACGCAAGTGCGGGTCAGTGATAGGGGAACAACGCAGTAGGTATGTATGATACATGAGTGAGTACGGTAATCAGTGGAATAATCGGGACGAGTGCATCTACAGCATGATATCACCGCCTCTTTCATACACACGAACAAACACTCAATAAAGCTACTCGATCAAGGAACAACGAACAGGTAAAAATTTGCTTCAGCGAGCCGTTATCAGGCTCAGGAGAACTGTTGTCTGGGAGAAAATTTGAGTTAAATGAAGAGGGCATTTGAAAAATAATGATGTATGTAGACAAAAAGTTTGTCTGCCGTAGCACTGTCGTACGTTAGTTATGTTCCCCTCTGATCATCTACCGCCTAAAAAAGCAGGGAGAAACATTTTCAAAACTTGAGAAAAATAAAATTACCAATGCTTTCCACTTCCGTGGAGACTATTTTTGTTGCTAAGGTACCATGAATTATCGACCACCCAATCGACCTGCGTCCGTTCGCGTGAAACATAAAGTAGTCTCTTAGTTTCTACATGTTCGGATATTTTTTTTATATTTTTGGCGCAGAATTTTCAAGAAGTCTCGTGCAAATGACTTGAAACGGTAAACTGATCGTCAAAATTACGTTTGATGTTTTTAGGCCCAACGTGTGGAATGAGAAAAACATTTTGAAGAATAAATCTATAACGAACAAGAGACAGTGGACTGTAGTTCCATGTAAATATCAGGAGCTCATTTAATTTTCTTATCAAGTTAATGCTGAGCGAATTTAGATATATGTATAGATATTTAGGTAGAGGCCTGTGCTTGAGCTTGCTTTGAAACTCGTAGCAAATTGGTAACGCAATCTTCATATATCTAGTCTAATGAACAGTGTGTAATATTTTGGATTGTATAATCATTACAATGCCTCATATCCCAATGATATTGAGCTCATTATTTTTTCCCCTGAAATCGAAAATGTATTAAAATCTAAATAAATTATTATAAAACAAATTAAACCTTTTACCGATTTAACATCTTTCAAATGAAATGTAAGCACTCACGATGCTGAACACTAGTTCTAGCAAAAACTGTAATTGCGAGATGCGTTTCCATACTACGAAGCGTTCTCATGTAAAACAATTCAGGCCTCCAAGTGGCTATATCACATTGCAGTTACTTCTAAATAGCTCACTGTCGCAACCTTTCATTCGTTTATGCTTCTCCGCTGCTACTGCTTTCTTAATTGAAACCGAAACGAATGAAGAAGAACTCACTTAAAAAAGTTCTACCGAAAAATAAAGGTTCAGATGCCTGGCCTAAGCACTGCTTACCGTTATAGCCAATTAAATAGGAATTATAGCCCCTTGAATAGGAATTATAGTAACTTACCGTTATAGCCACTTAAATAGGAATTCTCAGAACCGAGATAGCGAGGTTTCTTGATCGTTCTTAGTGATGACTTCTTTAGAAAAGTCACGAGCTCTCAGATATTGGATTTAAAATGCTTGCTATGCGCACATTCTACCCGCAAGCACTCCCCAAAATAGTCGATGGGACACTGGATTAGCACTCTTTATAGAAGATTTTTTCCGGATCGCGAAATTTCCACTGTAATCTGGCAACTTTCTTTTCCAAAGTTCGTCAAATTGTCCCCCGAAACTTAAACACTCAGACTCTTTGAAGTAACCTATTGCTCTAGCATTAACTGTACAATTGAAATGCTCCAACAGTGCCGAAAAGTTGAGAAAATACAAAGAACTAGGGACTTATTGCAGTAGATGAAAACCATCTTCAAACTGCAGAACTTGTCACATGGGGAGTGCGCAACACCTGTGAAGCAACGCACACTCACACAGAGGCACCTTCACACAAAGACACAAGCACGTATCCACTAGTGGCACCAGACGTCACTAGATGTGTGTCGCCTCTGACCGGAAAACATATCACAACGCGAGTTACGCATCGGAAACCTGCGTCCGTTCGCGAACCCAGGGTAGTGAGGTAAAGTGAGTTTTTCGTCCCTCCGTAGGGAAATGGGTTAAAAAGCATGAAGAATTTGTTGAAGGCATGTAAACTCATTTTCCTTCTTCAATGTCGACTTGTGATTATCTCTGTGAGTTTCTCAGAAACTATATAAGAATTTCGCACGTTTTCATGAGCTTAGCCTAATCTGCTCATGCTCTGAAGACTAAACTTCGCACATCGTCGAGCCTCATCTTACACTTTAAGGAGAAACATAAAAACTATAGAAGTAAGTTTTCTGATATTTTAATAACATAGTACATATCTTTTGTTAATAAATGTTGTTTTTTAGGGTTTGTAGAATCAAAGTTGACTGTCAAAAATAAATTTGAGATAAATCAGTAAAGAAACTATTGATATTTTTGACAAGTATTTCGAACCTGCCAAAGCAATAAGAAAACTGTGCACTATATTTTACAACAGTTTTAAAACGAATGTTTTGTTTACATTTATTAAATTTTTGTATTAAATTCAGTACGATAACTTAGGGGCTGCAATCGAATCTTAAACCTAATTGCAAACAAGATAAAATCCAAGATAAAATGATGATCCAAGATAGTTAAAACAAAATAAAATATAGAAGTATCTCCCTATGACCGTGTTGTTGAAGGCCAAGAAATCTATACCTAAAATTACCGATACAAAAGTTAGTAAGAAATGCTTTTTTATTGCATATTGATGTTCAATGCCTTTCCAGAAACTTTCATTCAAAAGAACTTTAGGCCGTAGTAACCTGCCGATTTCAATTGATTTAAAGTTAAGAAATGTTCGGCATTAACCGTTCAAATCTCATTCATAAGAAGCCATGACGCCTAACTTGATTCCTTCGACTGCAGGAAACTAGTTAATTTGCCCGTAAATTTTACTAACGAGTTCATGAATTGGACAAGTTAAAAAATATCAATGCTCATACTAAAGCAAGTTTTATTTCTTCATTGCATAGATTATATACTTTGTTCAATTTAAGTTATCATTCCTTTGGAAAACGAAAAATCTATCCGAATTTATTTTCATAGATTTCAAGATATTGCTTTTAACCGAATGGAATTTTTAAGTAAGCTAAATCTAAGATTAGTTTTTCTATTTTCCACATCGTTAATAGAACCAATACACTAAAGAGACTTCAACTTATTGAGACATCCCGAATCAGATTTTTTATACTAAAATTACTGGAGTGTAAGATAGAATTTTTTAAAGGTTTTGTCCCGATTGCAATTTCAACGACCTTGTTTCGTTCCAAAACCTTACCAACGATAGCCCCAAACTTAGTTGTAACTTCGATAATTCAATCCCGATTCCCCAGTTTCGACAAGAGTCAGGAGGGTAAGCAGCATCTATCATAAAGAAATAAAAAAATCAATCATAAAGAACAACAAATTTATTCTTAGACCAAGAAAAATACCAGAGAGCAAAGTAATATTTGGAAATAATTAATGGCCGTTTCAGACCAAGTTGATGTTAGATCGAATTGCACGTACACCGAACATTATTTTCTCTGACGTGCATGAGTTGAATATATTTGTTAAATTTAGTCTCCATGCATACGCGCCTGTTAAATTTGTTTGTAAGTTTATCAAAATCAACTGCTTTTAGATACACAAATAATGAATGCGTAAATTCATAGAAGCTCTAAACACGAGCGGTCGTGAGGTTTTTTCCAAGTTAACGGGAGCAGAAAACCACAAATAACAGTTCGCCACACAAAGCATCCTTAAAAGCGCCACCTGCTGGCGATTAGCAGAGACCAGCCCAGTAAAAAATATTTGACATACAAGTTCGCACTGGACGACAAGGGTGAGCCTTAAAATTTGCAAGAAATTTCGACCTAAATTCAAAACGGCATTTGTGCGATGAGAGCTGTGTCGTAAAAATAGAATATTTTATAGAATTTAGTCGATCGATTTGCTTTTCCTCCGATATTTTTCTTATCTATAAATGAGCTCGCTAATTTTCTCATACTTTATTTCTACAACGTCAGCTACTTTTTATCATAATATTGCATCTTTAGAAAATATCATTGCTACAAAATGACCAATTATTATGACAATAAATGTACAGAATACATAAAACGTAGATCAAAATATTCCCTTTAACACGTCCAAATATCATCAGTGAGTATTTATTCCTTTTCTGCTGAGCTTGGCCAATTTTGGTACATATTTTTATGATTTCTATTTATTGTACTCACCGATTATCCGCATTATATTCCGATTTATTGTTCTTTCCGATTGCACACAATTAAAAATTCCAAATTATCGTACTTTCAGCGTAAGCTCGAATTTTGTAGTAATAACGCTTGCGTGCATTATTGTTGACGTATCTGCAGAACAAATATCCAAGACGTATTACATAATTTTCAGATGAACATCTTCACTCGATTTCTTCATTACTATCTCTAGAAGATATTTTGCCAACCCGTACCCTTATAAACAGTTTCATTTGCATCTGCTTCTTTTCATTAACTAAAAGCATTTCAGAGGTTGAACCGAATACTGATGCCCATTAAAGTTTGACGATTGTAATATGTTTGGTACGATTGATTCTCATGGAGTATTGTACGATTCCAATTATAAATCCAATTCACTTAAAAAGATGAACAGGTTTCATGTATAAACAAAAATACCGTTCAAAGTGTTAAGATCCTGCTGAATTTAACATGCGTGAAAAATTTTTGTATGTGAATAAGGTACAATATGAAACCCAATTTAAAATTGAAAATATGAACAGTTATACCCATGTTGTTTGCACTCAGTAGGATTTCATGAACTGATGATAATTTTTTAAAGATAATGTCTTAACATTGCGGTACAACCTTGAAAAAAAAAATTTATAAAATTTGAATTTCTGGCAAATTGACAGAAATGACCGATTCAAAAAGCATTACCTCAATGGATAATATTCGACCAAGTGTAGAAATTGGTCCAATGAAAGAAAATCATTTCGAACCACAATTTTTGACCTAGTATAAGAAGAACCCGACAGAAAGATGATAACCGTAAATGATAATAATCTCTGATCAAGTGTAAGCAATGGCAGACTGAATCATGCCCATATCAAAATAACGTATTAATTACCGCCTTTGCTCATTTGACGTAGAGAGGATACCCCAGTTGTCACTGTAAAACGAGTTACATCAGCTGCTCTCCTTCAGGTCTTTTTCCCAAGACAACTGTTCTTATGGTTCAAAACGATTGGCGTGGTCTACCCGTGAGATGATCTCACGTGGTCCACAATTCTAGGTTATCTGGAGACAAATTTGATTGAAGGATCAACAAACGAAGCAAACTAATGCACGTGCTTTACTAACTCTTATATATTTCTTTGGAGGTTCCTGACTTACGGAGCGTGATTATTGTCATGATTTACGATCTTTCTCGGAAACGCAGTCAACTTCCTTTAATCACCGCTGTCGCAAGCGAAGTATAAATGATGATTTTCTCGGTAATCATTGTATTCCATTCCATTTTTTCCCATATAAATTTACTCTAAAGGAATGACGAATTATGACCAGAAAACTGTACGTAAATCATCCGTATTTCATTTTGGATCCATTGAATTGAACTATAATATCCAATTCTGTGAAAATTTTCCATTAAGATACTCAAAACATAATTTGCATGCTCGTAAATAGAAAAAGCCGACGACTTAGGGTAAGTACACGCATTTTCCCTTCCGAAAATAATTTTTGTAACATGAAGAGCATGAAGCCGTATGTTATTAGTGGACTTCGGGCTTGCCACACCCGACACTTAATTAATAGCCAAAATTCATGATAGTCGGCGAACGTCAGGGTGAAAATTAAACTGATTTGTTACACAGCGCCCTACCTTTCAGAGCACCAAGAAAGAAAGAAAAAGAAAAACAGTTTATTACCATTATAATCGAAACATGAAATGTTGGACATTGGTTTTTATAATGCCTTAACATTAACATCCCTACTTGACACTCGCACAAGGGTATCGTATAATACCCATGTCACACGTCGAAACAAAATTGACTAATAGAAAAGCTCAAAAAAATGCGTTACCTTCGTTGCGTTAAACTGATTTTGACAATGCTTATAAATATAAGTATCAGTCAAGAAATTTGTAATTACGTAAATTTAGGCTATGGTTTACCCACTAGACTATTTAGGATATATTTTAACACGTTGGCCATGATTACGCAAATCGTAAAGTTGATTTGGTTACGTTGTAAAAAATACCGGAAAAATCGACTTACCTGCTCGAATAAGTTTCCATCCTTTGCAAGAAATGTACAAAATATAAGTGCTCAAGAATATTTTCCTCGTATGATAAAATTCCTTCAAAAAGAGTTTGAAAAATAGTTTGAGGTGTTATTCAATTATATTGTTGCCTATATGAACAATTTAGGTAGTGGTACAAATTTGTCCCACTCCGTAGTCAACGTGTTAAAATAAATATGTATATCTGTCATTTATGTTTTCACCACCCTCTATTATTTTCCCCATTAACCAAATGAAACGCGTTTCTTCGCATTCGGGAAAATTTGTTGCTAACGATGAATTTCAGAACGAAACTTTGTACTATTCTACAGAAGTATCTTGTGCATGGAAACATTTTTTTTTCTCGAAGCATCGTTTGGTGATCAGGAAAGCTTTCAGCCATACTGATATAATCAAAGTTTAGCACGAGTGCTTTCATAATCTGTAAGACATATTATTCATTTCCATCATATTTTTTGATTATACAATGTGGAAAAACCTTGTAATAAAATGTTAAGCTTAAAAATTAAATCTCGCCGGTAAGAATCATTTAATTCCAAATTATTCTCATTAAGAACCTCCATCAAATACTCACTGGTCCAAAGCTTGAGGAGAAAGGGACGGTATTTCAGCACCATGTAAATATATTTTTCCATTATAGCAAATAAGTTCAAGTTTCCCTCCATCGTTGGACAGATGGGCACCGCGCGCGATTGACTCCTATCTAGAAATGAAGCTAAGCGTTAGATTCTCGGGGTTTTAGCAGCAGCATTTGCATCATTACGGGGTTCTGGGGAGGCCTCCGTGCCCTAAAACCTCCAAAACAGTTCGAGTTCAGCTATGTAGTGCCATTTGAGACAGACCAGACACAGAGATGGCCCACCAAGACAAAAAATATCGATGGGACCCGCCCTTTAGCATCTTCAAAACCGGTCGAGCGAGCGGTAAAGTGACTTTTGCTTGAATTTCGGGCTTTTTGTTTATCAGTTTACCGTAAACGCGATTTTTTCGGCACTACGGTGACGCGAGATAGCTAACCGAGGAATCTTTCGTTGGACATTCAAGCAAAGAATAGTTTTTGCGAGGTGCTCTTTATCGAGAAGATGAGCTTGGCAGTACTACATGCCGTTAGTATAAATAGGTCATGGCGAGGACGCTACAATGATGAAGAGAACCACGCCATGTTGATGAAGATGGCCTGCGAATACCAATGATGAGAATGACAGGCTACAGATGAGCTCGATGAGGAAAGTGAAATGGTGAATAAAACCTCTGAAACGGGGTTGTCGGCGATCTTGAAGAGGAAAATTAGTTACTAACGATCATGATAAAGCCGATGAATTATGGATGGTCCTGTTCAGAAAATGAGATTATGAAGAGATTCGTGGTATAATGAGGAAAACGAGGTTGGATCGCCTTTAGAAAAACCAAACTCGAACAGCAGTTTACATGATGGTTGAGAGTCAAAACGCTCCTATATGTTACATGGTTCACCCTTCAGCCTAAATGATAATAATGAATTACGTAAGGTATTTATCTACCTTAAGCGTACAAATAAATTTGAGTTATATTTTAATGATTGTAAAGCGCGGAAAATACAAGCAGTATTTAATTTTGAGGCGCTGTCGACCTCTGCGAAAACATGAATGCAGAAAATACTAGATTCTAACGTTTATGATCGCTGGATATTTAGAATGAGCGTTGAAATCGTTCTCAATTAAAATACAGATATCATAGTAAAAAAATTAAATTCCAACACGCTTACCGAGAAAAAAAATTCAAACTTGATGACTCGGTTAATTAAGTACAGATTTTGGTGAGAAAAAGTGTTAATATAGTTTACATTTAGGTTTCTATAAAAATGCACATCCTACGGTACTGTGCGTTTCGCCTAAAGTTAATTTCTTCCGAAAGAAATACTTATGAGCGAAATGTTTGCCGAAGCATTTTTAATCATATTTTGACGAGTACTAAAATAAAATGACAGATTCATGGCTGTCAACATAAGACGTAATTACGAAATATTTCAGGAATTCATTGATTTTTTTCTAGTAAAGAGCTTTTTGATTTCCTAACGAATTGGAGGACAGAAACTGTATTAGAAATACTTTAAAGGTTAGTCGAATAATTAAGATTGGAAAATTTGAAGTTCCGTCTCGTTGTCATTTTTGCTTACACAACTATTTTTCTGAGTTAGCAACTGAAATTGCCGTAGTCTATCCTGAATCATTTCAAAATGAGGGCTAATATTTTATTGGCTGGAATATTTTCGAAAAACTATACAAAATTGTTCTACGGATGTTACAACCTAGATCTTTATACTAAAAGCAAACATTCAATAAATAACTCAACTTTGAAATGGAATGTCCAACTGATCGTTATCGCTATCATCATGAAAAATGGATATCTCATTAACTTCAAAAATTAGCACTAAAACAAAATTTGTATTGATGCTATCAGGTATATTCTGAAGTGAACCAAATTTATGTCATCAGTCGCCATAAAAGTGAAACTTTAAATAGGACTTGAGCTACGCAGCTCAACTGCCAAAATTTTCAATGAAGCTTTGTAAAACACTGTTGTATCACGCAAGAAGAAATAAATATTCATCACAGAGCCAAGTCATAAAAAAATGAAAGTAATAATTCCAATTATTGCTTTTTTCGAACGTAAAATGGGTTAATGATGGCTGTTTCCAATCATGGCCTGATTGGAAATAATATTCCGATATTGGCTAAAGTCTTGGCCTTTGCACGAGTCGGGTGACGTGCACCGGAAACATGACGCGCGAGCAAAGCTCTGTTATAGCCTAGATTTCGAGACAACTTTTCTCAACTTTTTAACACTATATTCATAGTGTTATTAACATGAACATAGTGAAGAAAATGTGCTCAGAACAGAAGAACCACAATTTGCGGTAGAAAAAATCATCAGCGCATATGTTACCTACTAGAAGAAATGATGAGTTGGAGTTCTTTATTCCTAGGAAGAGTTCCCTAATTTTTTACATTATCACTTATATTCTCAAATAATATTCGCAATTCTCACTAATTTCTTCATATTCTGTTTCTAAAAATGAGGAAGAGTTTTGTAAAAGAAGATTTTAGTAAGGATTTAAGGAGGATTCAATTTAAGGTTTTACTTCTTACATCATTGTTCAACATCATTGGCAAAAATGATGTTGGGCAATGGCAAAAATCAGCAAATAAAATAAAGAAGGACATATTTCCAGCTAAGGACGACTGTGTTCACTCAATGTCATTCAAAAATAACAATATTTCAAGCTAAAACTCAGAAATTTTTAATTTTGAAGTTCGAATAAATAGTTTACCTCCCAAAAATCTTACATTTTCTTCAATCAATGAAGAAAACAAAGTGACATTTGAAGATAACTAACATATCAGTTTTTTTACTATGACCAGTACTAGTTTCTTTTAAAATAGCTCATGAGAATTCAATTCAGCACATGATTAAAAACGTATAAGGCTTTTTTACATTCGCGTGAAATAATAACGATTAAAATTCCTAATGACGAATAACGATTGGTTATTTAAACATTTCATATCGCATGAAAAACCACTACTCCCCTGAAATATTTCAAGAAAAGCTATTAGACAGATGGAGTGAATTTCAAGGCATGGAAAACACCGATGATGTCAATTTACAAGTTTCGCTTTTCAACGAAAATTTTGTATCGGTTCTTAACGAATGCGCACCTTTCACTACGAAGAAAGTTAAGCCAAGAATTTCTAAATGGATAACAGATGAGATAAAACAGTTGAGCAGAGCTAAAAGAAATTTGCAGCGTGAGTACAAACTGAATAAATCAGACAGTACGCGTCGAAAATTATATAAAGATCATGAGAAGATCCTACGAAGAAAAGTTAAAGAAGCAAAACGGGACTACTTCCACAAAGAACTCTTGGCGGCAAAACAAAACCCAAAAAGAACTTGGGAAATCATTGGAGAAGTTGCTCAGTATAAAAACTCGGAGTGCAAAAGCACTTTCGACAACCCCTCAAAAATGGCTAATGACTTTAATACTTTCTTCTCAAAAGCTGGCGAAGATGTTTTCAATGAAGTATCCAGGACAGTTTCAGACACATCTACAGGCGCAAATCCGAGCGATGTATCATCCCCAAATAGTAGAAACAAATGGAGACCAAAGCCGGTTAGCGTCATAGAGTTACGAAAAATCTTATACTCACTAAAGAATACCAAAGCGACTGGACATGATGGCATAAGCCTCCAACATATAAAAGACAGCTTCCCTGTCACAGCACCCCTCATTCGTTTGATAATAAATACATCTATAGCCACAAACAAGTTTCACGACCAATGGAAATTATCCATTATTAAGCCATTACATAAATCTGGTGATATCGACATAGCGTCAAACTACAGACCAATCAGTCTCCTGCCTGTTATGTCCAAAATATTAGAAAAAGTAATAACAAACCAGCTCTCGTCTTACATAGACGAGTCACATCTACTGCATCGCAATCAATATGCTTACAGAAGGAATACCAGTACTCAGGACGCCCTGTTAAACATAACAGAAAAAATTTACAATGATATTGACCAAAAAAAATTAACTCTCTTACTATTGCTTGATCTCTCCAAAGCTTTCGACAGTGTTGAGCATAAGAAACTTCTACAAAAAATTTCAAACCTCAGAATTGACACTCAATGGTTTGAAAGCTACCTACTAAACCGCTCTCATGCAGTGTGCTTGAATAACAAAATGTCATCATTCATACCAAACAATTTTGGCGTTCCTCAAGGTTCAATCATCGGCCCGCTCTTATTTTCAATTTTCATCAATGATTTCCCCGCCATGCCGGCAAACACAAAAATCTCAATGTATGCTGATGACGCACAAATTGCCATGACAAGCTCAACAGCAGATTTAAAAGAAACACAAGCCAACGCTGAAAACCTTCTGAGAAACCTTAAATTGTGGTATGACCATAATGGCCTCAAACTTAACGCAAGTAAAACGCAATGCATTATTTTTGGATCACAGAATGCGACTAAAAATTTACCACCTTTCAAGCTAACATTTGGAGACGATACAATTGAACCAGTAGAGACGGTAAAAAATCTGGGTGTTTGGTTTCACAAAAATATGACTTTCAATTCACACGTCGAAACAATGTGCAACAAAATAAACATTCGTGCATTCATCTTAACTATTTCTGTCGACAATAATGAGCACCCCAGCCGTGAGTTCAATACAGCAGAATGAAAGTTTTTTCCATAATTAGGAGTATTTCCTCATCTTTATTTTGTTATTTTTTCTTCTCTGTGTTAATATTTAACATCCGTATGGAAAACATACTCTGAAATACATTTTGTGTGTACACCAATATACAGGTTTATAAATGTGAGGATTGTGCAAAGTTTATAATGAATTAAATTTTGGCTAACGTTGTCTCGTTATTTCAAAATCATTCTCGAAGATGTTTTCAATCGATTTCGGCTGAGCTGGGGGGAGGGGTTAATTTAAGCATTTTCATTTAGTCTTTTAATATTTTTCCGCGCGTTCAGTGCACACCAGCACTAAACTTTAAAATCGAAAAAACTGTTAATTTCTGTTATCAAAATTATCACTTTGGACCATTGCTTAATCTACCTATATGTGCCAAATTTTGTAAATATTCTCCACTCAAATGTGATATCCGGCCACAATGTTACTCCATTTTATCCCATGTACACATGTCTGTATAATGCTGAAGAGTTGTGTTGTTTCTCGACTGTAACCTGAGTTTTCTTAAAAATTTCTATGAAGAAACTAAAAACCAGTTCATTTTACGTTTTCCGAAGTCTTCTTTTCCTTTTAGTTATTTTTTTTCGAATAATTTCTTAGGATTACAATGAGCTCAACTGTCATTATCGGTGTAATAGATGGTAGGTTGTTTCTATCCTCTTATTTTATATTTGTATTTTTTCTTATATTTCATTCTCAATAAGTACATATATTAATATGTGTGTGTACGTATATAGGTATATATATATATCTACATAAATAGATATACATGTTTCTATTTCATTTCTTTACACAAAAACCATCCGGTTAATAAATTTTATTGCACTAGCGAAATGATTCAAAAATAGATCTCCCACTTACACCAGAGGACGTCTCTGTGAATCGGATTTATGACAAATACAATTAATGAAATTAATCGTAATTTGAGCGTATGAATCGTGGTAAAATTATCTTTCTGTCCGTATGTTGTACAAGCAAATTTTGATGTTGAGTATATGTTTGTTTGCGCATTTCTGCCAAAATTTTGTAGATATTTGTCAATCATGAGTGGTAACTGGCCTACACTGTATCTCCATTTTATCCCATGTACCCATGTCCGCATGATGTTGCAGAGAATATCGAGAAGATATGATATATGATATGATATATTGAAGATATATGTTTTTTTTTGTTGTTGTTCCTCAGCGGTAACTTGAGTTTTCTTAAAATTTCCTTTAGGAAATTAAAAAACCATTCCATTTATACGTTTTTCGAAGTCCTTTTCTATTCCTTATCTTTCCTCAGGTTATTTCTTACGATTCATCAGAGCTTGGGCTGTCATTTTAAATATTGAAAGAGTAAGATTATTTTTCATGTCTATTAGCATTTTTCTTATATTCGTTTTCAATACGTATATATATGAATATGTGTGTTGGTGTGTGCGTGAGTATGTACGTGTGCGCACGCAAACATAAATGTTTATGTATCAGTGTAAACATGCACACGTTTCGCACACATATATGCGCACATGTACATATATCGGTTTCTATCTCTACTTTTTGCATAAAAAGCAAAACCTCAAGACACATTACATTTTACCTAAAGCTCTGCGATCAGTTAACACTGCACCAAATTTCAGAAATAAACAAATTGATTGCGCTTGCTTTATGATTTATCAATCGATCTATCACGACCCCGAAGGGCATTTCTGTGAACAGAAGAAATTAAAAAGTATAAACAGACAAAGGAAATAAAGCACTCGTGCAAAAATTATCTCTATATTTGTATGCCGAACAAGCCATGCATTTCAATTTTGAGTGTAAGTTTGTTTACGCATTCCTAGATGTGCGTGCTGTGTTGCGCGATGCTCTTTACAAATTATTTCGAGACTATCTTTTTCTCAATACTTGATTGTCATTTACGGTGTTGTTTCAATCTACTACGGTGTAGCGTTTTTTTGTATTTTTAGTGTAGCGTTTTTTTTTTGGGTGTAGCGTTTTTTTTTGTATTTTTTCCTACTTCGATGATCTTATAAATAATTCGAAAATACTAAAGAATTCTTCGAAACTGCCAAGTTCTTAATTATCGAAGTAGGAAAAAGGCAAGAAGCGCTGTACCGGAATCTCTTGGAATATAAAATATCCAAGAGATAATATTTCTCATTTCTCATTCAACTACCCTTGACAGAGTTAAACTATTAGCATGACCCGTATGGGTTGTCTATTAGTACGCCTCGTATATTTTTTCTATTAATATGCCTCGTATGGTCTATCTATCTGTACACCTATGATAGTATTGTCTAATATTACATCTCGTATAGTTTGTCTATTATTATGCCTCGTACGGCTTATCTATTTGTACACCTCGTATGGTTTGTCAATTAGTATTCCTCGTATGGAACTTTGTTAGACTATTAGCACACCACGTGTGGTTTGTCTATTATAGTACGCCTCGTATATTATGTCTATTAATATGCCTCGTATGGTCTATCTATTTGTACACCTCATATAGTTTGTCGATTATTATGCCTCGTATGGCTTATCTATTTTTACACCTCGGATGATTTGTCAATTAATACTCCTCGTATGGATCTTTTGTTTTAGGACGTCTTATATTAAGGAACTTTGAAAAGCCAATATGTTGGCATATGTATCTCATGTGACAACTTGGAAATAAACGGTTTTTGTTTGTTTTGTTAATGAACTCTGTGAATCTAAATTGAGATTTTTTTCAAACACCTTTTTGCAAGTAAAAAAGATTTTATACGCAAAAAACTTTTAAGGTTAAATTTTTTTTGCTGAAGTTGAACGAAGTATTAACAAACAGATACTAATTAATAAAACACTAAGATATCACCCATAGAAAGCACAAACCAATACTTGTTCACTTTTATATAGTAAGGTCTTTAAACACTGTTCTCGCTCAGTACGAATTACTGTTAATGCTAGAAAATTAAAAAATTCATTTAAAAAAATTCAAATAAGAAAACTTACATAATATACAGTTGAATAATCAAGAGGAAAACTACGAGCCAATCCTGCTTTGGAGAAATTTAAATTGCAAAAAAAAGTCGACGAGACCTCATTGGTTTTCCACAACGATCGTCAATCTTAAGCTGTCCGAAAAGAAACCTGCAAATGTAAGTAAGTACAAACTGAGTTGGAGAATATGTTTTATTTATTTTTGGCGTACCAGTTAGCCATGTTCTGTGGTTGCCATTGGGAATAAACCTAAATCTTGTATGCAAGATTGGTTCACGTTTGAAAATTTTGTTAACGAAAAATCGTCATCCAAACTAGATTATGCTTTTCCTTAGTTTTCATTGTATTGCGAATATGGTTTTGTCGATGTGGCTTTTAGGACGCCATCGAACTTGGTCAAAAATACATTTCTTGAAATACTCTGTTGCTGAAAAAAGACCTATAAGTTGAGTGACAGAAAAAGGCATGGTAAAAACGAGAAATCTAAAAACTTACGTCTAATTTGAATGGTTTTACTATTCACATGGTACGAATGTATGAATGCCCATCAGAAAACCCGTTTATTACCCTTCCCGATCAATGCAGAAATTTCACGGCCGATAGCATGGTTCGTGTATAATCAATACTTTTTATAGGGGTAGGATTTGTTGACGTAGAAATAAATTTATTTCAAACTCTCCTAAATTTCAAATGAATGAAAGAAAATATTGATTAAATACTCATAGGAAAATTTTGATTCACGTTTCTGAGCGTAGTACCCGTGGTACCCAGCGATTTGGAGCTTAGCAGGATGCATATTTTGCACGTAAAATGTTTACCTTTTGAAACAAAATACCGGTAACACTATCAAAATCGATAATTTAATCGTTATGTTAAGAAAATCTAAAGCAGGCAATGTTGCATTATTTTAATTCAATTTTTTTTAACTATAGATGAGTAAAACTTTAAAACTAAGCGAGAAAACGAGAAGGTGTCTCCCGTTAGTGTCCGTAAATCTCGTCAAACAAAAATGCATTCTGGTAAATTTACGACAGGCTTTAAATGCACATGAATATAACAAGATTGTGCCTTTAAATTATTAAAGTTGATTTAATTAAATTATTTGGACAGCCAGCTAACTGAAGTATGGTCTTTGCCGTTCTTTAGATAAAATAAAACTGTGTTTGAGGAGTAGGTAAATAAAGAAAAAACATGGTGAAAGTGAGGTAAGTAACACCTCACAAAGTCTAAACTTTTTAATGGCTGGGAAAATTCAAACAGGATAAGTTGTGAAATATATTTCAGACCACACCACGGTGACTGGGCGACTCTAAAATGTTCTCTAAGTGATTTGATGCGTACTTCTCTGCTAAGTTATTTTTCGTGAATATAAGAACTCTCGGCGTCATCGACAAGCAGCCCACATCATCACTGCTGCCGCTTCTTCTATTCTATACATGTGGCTCTACAGCATAGGAATTTTATAGAACGGTTTTACATTCGGAACAGCCAAATTCAGGAATTGTGAACAGAACGTTTGAGTAAAGTAACAAATGCCCTAGAATTGTATTCGATGGCGATTATCTCGACATCCTTATTCTGGAGCCGTGTGTTCCTAGACACTGTTCCCGGCTGAACCACTGCTCATCTGGCGGGAAATTGTCAAATATCTGTTAAAAAATACAACCAAAATATTTACGTATACCTATCCTAAGGAAAACTCGAATTTCTTCAATCAATTTATTTACTGCCCGCTGATGAAAGCAAATGTAAATTTTCTTCTTAATATTTTTGAACAGATAACCAACGAAAATATGCTCAATGAATTCACAACAACGCAACTGCCAACTTTAAGTGGCTTTAAGTGTCATGAAACGTGGATGTTCTAATGCTTGACATATCCCTTAACTTCAAGAAAACTTTCCTCATACTGAAATATCACTTTTGAAGCAAACCTCGCATGTTTTTCTTAGAAACAGAAGCCTATACCAGATGCCGAGCCTTGACCCTCTACAACTTGTCACGACGCCTCAACTCGCGCTGTCGCTTTCTGTGAGCTACGCTCCGCACGTCGCGCCAGCGGCAGCCTTCACGCGACACTTCGACGTGAATACAAACGTTTACTGCAAACCGCGTAGAAAAGTCTATCCGATATACTTTGTTTGAGCTCCAATGTAGAGTACAGCGTTTCCCATCGGAAAGTTACACCTCGTGTCAAAAAAAGTTGAGCGGAAAATATTTATGTTTAAAGATAGATTTTGAAGATATTTTTTACATTCTAATTTGAGTGATATTATGTTTCAATCTCAATAAGTAGCTCAGTAAAGGACTCGTACCCGTGCTTTAATGTTGATTTTAGTAGCTGTATTAGGCACAAAATGTTTCACCTAACACCGGAAAAAAAATCATGAAAAAATTCTGCGAAACTCTTCTAATTGTAATTGTAATACATCTTTTAAATATAATGTGCTCAGTAAGTCCGAGAAAATGTTTTGAATTTCTTGAGAGCGACCTATTTCATTTCTCTTTTTTTGCTTTCCCATCGGTCGGACCTCTTCTCATGTCTCACTGTGAGTCCGTTTAAACAAGTTTACGCATTTGTTAAATACTAACCTACCTCGCAGTATTGAATGACTAGCTTCTTTTGAGAGATAAAAAAAATTTCAGGTTCCATTTGCCTGAAAAGTAAGGACTTCATAAGCTATTTCAAAAAGTATATCTTATCTACACTCCCAAGATTTTTCTTCTCGATGCTCATTGAGATCAATGTTATTTTGTTCAATCCGATTCATCATATTTTTTACTTTTCTATGTATTCATTATCGTTTTCTCATCATAATTTGCTCCTTAGCGTCAACGACAAAAATCACGTAACGAGCTGCTATAATAAACGCGAATGGTTGACCTATCATGAGCTTCTTTTTTTCAACCCTACGAGACAAAGTGGACGCCATAAACGACAGAATTACGAGCTTCAGGCGCGGCACCTGCTACTGTGCACCACAAAAATAATTCCCAGCTCCCATACACCACAGAAATGCTCCCCTGCTCCCATGCGCCACAGAAATGTTCCCCTACACCCATTCACCACAGAAATGCTCCCCTGCTCCCATGCGCCATAGAAATGTTCCCCTACACCCATACACCACAGAAATGCTCCCCTACACGCATACACCACAGAAATGCTACCCTACACCCATACACCACAGAAATGTTCCCCTGCACCCATGCACCACAGAAATGTTCCCCTACTCCCATGCGCCATAGAAATGTTCCTCTGCACCCATACTCCACAGAACTGCTCCCCTGCACCCCTACATCGCAGAAATGCTCCCCGGCACTCATATACCACAGAAATATTCCCCTGCGCTCATACACCACAGAAATGCTCCCCTGCTCCCATGCGCCACAGATTTTCCCTGGTTTTATACGTCCCGAAAATGGTTCCTCTGAATATTCCACAATAGCTATTGCCTTCATCCAGACGTCTTTCTTCCAGACGTCACAAGAATGATTCTTTTGAATACACTACGCTATAAAAATGTCTCCTCAAGCACCGCAGTCCGCCGGCTGATGTCCACTGAGGTCGATGCTGCCTCAGCGGCAAGGCTCGAGTGTTGCAGTCTCTAAACTTTAGCTCGTAATCTTAACCTGAAGGAAATAAATTCCACTTTTCGGTAAATGAGTGTTTAAAAACGAGATTCATTCAACGCAAAATCTTCTCAAAAATAATGACAAAGCGGTACTGTGAAGCAATTGAGTCATAAAATTCACATAGGAAACAATGTTGAACTAGCAAAAAAGTCACCGCTCATGCTCATCGACCTTCTCATCTGCCGTCGGCGAACCTGGTCTGCTGTCAGATGTTGCAATTGCTGCGATAAATTGTTGGGTCCCTAGAAAAATGAGCCTCTGTGGTGTAAACAAACCGAGTTTGAATATGATTTGATGAAGCCCTTAGAGATAAAAATTGTCTTCGAAATTTTTGTGGGGCTAGAGCACGTTTTATCAATACTAACAATTTGAAACATAACTTTAGAATTAGAGTCGACATAACGAAATTATCCGATGCTCTTCATTTTCCTCTCAAATTTCCTAATGTACAATCAGTTTCAATGCCTAAATTTGTTCCACTATCGATAAAATATTAAAATTAAAATACCTATCTGGTAATGTTCAGGTTTTATGCTACTGCATTGTTTTGACATTTTTTTTTAATGATGCTCCGTTTTCAGAAAAAATTTGCAGCCCATCACAGGACCGTTTAAAAATTATTTCTTTATTGCCACTTTCAGATAAACTATTTTAAAAATTGACCTTGCCATATATTAAACGCCAGTTCGGAATATTGACCATTCGGTGCATAAAATTTTCCATGATCATGCAAAAGTCACAAGTTCTATCAAAAGCATAAACTCAACAAACAGCATTCGTGTATAGTTTGACATAACCTAAAAACTCACTTGTACGCTAGTCTAACCATCTCGTAACTAAGCTGGAATTCTAACACTAATATCAACTAGCCAGTCTTGGTCTTTTCCTTCTCTCACTCGGCACGACAAAGATATATCACGCACTCGCACTCCATCCACCGCCCCTAATGCACCTCGCTCATCCCACTCACTTTATCTCCATCTTAATTAAACGTATATGAATTCCTCCCAGGCAAGACACGGTGTTCTCGCAAGCACCGGCGCTGAATCCGCCAGCTGGACGTAGTGGGAGAACTGCTATAATTAGAAGTCCTATTACACAGGTGTGATGAACTACTTCTGATACGTCGACTTCTTCATGGGAATTTTTCTGCCTTTTCTGCATCAATGAGCATACTTCAGCAGTGAGATAACTGTGAAATGATAAAAGCAAGTAAGTCTACTAGCTTAGGGAAGAAACAGGGGCTATTAAACAGCACATTCTACCGTTCTAGCGTGTGAAACTCACTTCATTTCATACAGCTGACTGCAATATCTTTGAGCTCGGGCGTGCGTTCTGTGAAAAATTGGTAAAGCGCCAAATAAAGTTTTTACACGTATAAAATAGCTGTTAATATACAACAGTACAGAAAATAAAGAGAAACAATTTCGTATCGGCATATCAACGTGTTTTTGATCCTCTTTTTCAGGATTAGTGCAGAAAATAATTTATAAATAGATAGGTGAGAATGAAATGAACAGTCACGTTGGAAACGATAATATTTCATCACTCAGTTACGGAAAAAATCGCCATTCCTAAAGTATTTACTAGTACAACCTGACCACTTTGGTTCTATTTCTCTCTCTCTTTTGATTTAATTTTACCATAATATGAGTATTTACCCTGCTATAAATCTATATAAATGAAATTGAAAATACAATTCCTTAAGAACTTGCTTCGAATGTCAGAGACAAATCATCGGTGTACCAAATATGATACGCGCTCCCTGAATAGCCAGCCCCGGCTCTAAGGCCTCAATTACTCCCTTCTTCAAGTTCGGGTACAGACCCTAGGTATGTAGGTCGGATTAGATGCGATTTACCATTGTAAAACATTGTTTTTTCAGATGAACGGAGTTTTTAACCTCTTCGCTTCTTAGCCACTACGAGCAAAGAGTTCGCTTTAAACCTTGAGAAATGCAGACGAGTATTAAAAACCTTCGAGTTTTGATAACACTTCAGCAGGTGTCATTGTCGTACTCCATAGAGACATGAGTTTAATCAAGTGCCATTGTTAGAAAAATATTCTTTTATTTGCCACAAAAACCTATTCATTATGGATTGATTCAATGAATTTTAAAACTTAAAATGTGAAAGAATTTCATCAGCTTTGTTAACAGACGAATTCAGAAACGGACTCAACGCAGGTGCCGTCCTGTCCGGGAATAGAACTTTCAGTTATCCGGCTCATGCGGTTAATATTTTTCCATGGCTGGGCGAATATTTCTGTATTTTATGGTTGCAGCCTTGCTAATTTTGGTGTCCGCTGCGTGCTATGTAATTTTGGTCAGTGAAGAAGATGATGATTAAGGATTCCAGTACGTGCAGGCTAGAGTTGTTCACGCAAGGATCGAACATTCACGTACGCCAGGAATCAAGGTTTCCCCAAGGGTCAATTAAGAATTAAAGAGAAAAAGGGTTCATGTACTATTAAGCCTGTGGTTTTCATGCATTTGTGATTAAGTTGTATGGAAGATGGGGCTTAAAATATGCATAAATTGTCTCTTTTTCGCACATTAGTTCACTTGATTATGCATTTCTCCGAGCTAAATGCTACTCCAAAATTTACTAAAGGAATATTTTACATAAATTATTTTATGGAATTACTTGTGTTGAATGAAGTCATCGAGATTTTTAACGATGTGATTAACTTATTAAAAATAAAACGTGAACAGATCTGTCTGTAAAATGAACGTTCCAAGTAAAATTACATAAATTTTCATGTTACTATAACTTTTTGTGTAATTGCAGTTATGTTCACAGTTTTTAAGTAGCTCTTCAAGTTTTCCTACAGCCTATTTAACCATAAATAGAAATTTCAAGCAATCCAGCGCACACTTCGTATTTTTGAATCGATGATGTTCGTGCTTTAATGACTCGAAAAACGGTGTCGAACTCACCTATCAATAATAAAGGAGACTAAGGATAACAATCTACGCGCATTTCGCTGTTAGATTCGTGGAAGTGGTTTCTAATTTGTGTTTAGGTATATTAAAGTAGGTATAAGAATGAACTAAAAAATCTAGCCGGCAGTGAAGCGAGCAAACCAGGAGGAGAAATTGCGTGAAATGGAGTGAGAATTGAAAATTGCCCGAAACACCAGAGCTAGGAAGCCAACATTACTTTTTTTCCGCACTTTGCTTTTGATAAGATGAACAAATGCATCTACGTACGTGATAATTATTGGCATCCAAAAAATAATGAAACTCTATTGAGAATATGTGGCGTACAAAAAGAAGCATTTGCTCCGTGGCAAATAATCGCTATTTTATTTTCTAGTTTATTTTTAGTACAGCGCCATTACATTCATGCTGCATGGATGATCCAAGGATCGTCTGTTCTGTAACTTAAATTCACCCATCATTACGAGTTGATAGCCCTGAAAATCCTACGTAAACTCTGTAAGGACACAGGAATTACGTCACACGCTTCAAAAATCAGAAGTTTACCTCACCCTCTAAAGATGTGTTACATAAATTCTCACGTGGAAGCATTTGCCTTCCCAAATATGTCAGAAAAATAGGAAGTTCAGTAAATTTTTTAGAATGTTCACAGTATTCCTTCAGAAAGCAAAGCTAATTGTTCACTGCTCTGATGCTTTTATGCAATATTGCTAAAACCTCAAATGCACAACGCTGAGGCATCTAGCAATACACTACTTTGGTTCAACAAGTGCTCTTTATTTCTGTTTCAGAACAAGTTTAAACTCTCCAGTTCACATCGTTGTTGAGTTCTTTGAAGCATTAAAGGCCAACGACATGAGCACGTTTCTGGAAAAGGATGGCCGAGCTAAATTGAGGCAGTATTTTGGACCAGCTTACTTGCCTTGTAAGTGAGCTGGCTCTGTGCTAAAACTCCAGTTCAGCCGAGTGCACGTCTACGTGAATGACGTTATCATTTGTACAGGCATTTTTCCACAGACTTAGTATTCAGTGAGCGCACTCGGAATATGAAAAAACCCTCATCGACATCCATTTTGACGATTTAAACTCCGAATCTAATTTGACTGGCGAGAACATGCCAAAAAATTAGCAAAACCAAGTTTGCCGGCCCTGCATTGAGTTGATCCACAATACCGGGGAACTGCAGGTTTGGTTCCGACCTCTGCCGCCTTTCTGTATGAGCAGGAACCCTTTAATGTTCTTAATTGCCAATCCTGGGAACAATGCACTAGAAGCTGACGGGAAGAATCAAGGAACTCCGTTGCTAGTTGCGCTAGGCGATGGCCGCTAGAATGAGACAATAGGATGCGGACACGGTGGCTTTAGAACACTTGCTTTACATGTGGGTTCGTAATGCACAGTTGTTGAACTAGCACTACAGGATTTTGTATGGAACAAAAATCAGTGATAACTGTAGTGTGCTTTGTGAGGAAGAAAGTCTTTATGTAAAGAAAAAATTTAACTTTGCGCTCTGGGAAAAAATGACCATAACTACGAAGGAAGTAATTGTTTTATTGCATTATGGGAATGAAAACCTACATGGAAAATTGAATGAAACACTTTTCAGTGTTAGAAGCATAATAGATTAGCACTACCGTACAGCTGAAAGGGATTGCGTATCAACAACTAAATAATTTTCCACTGTTGATGCGATGTTAATAAGTGAACTTATTTCATTTTGAAATAAATATCTCTAGCATAATTCAAGACAACTGTTATAGCGAAGTATTATTAGTAAGCTTATTGGCAATCATGCATATATTATATAAGCAATTCCCTATTATACAATAATAGCAATTCTCCATTATATAATGACCCAATTCTCTACTCAGTACGTCATCTTCCGAAAATCGATAACAATATCATCGAGTAAAAATTAGATTATAAAATACAAAATCGACTTGCAGAATCGTGAATATTTTAAAGTATTGCAGTCAGGAAATATTTTTTAGTAAAATAAAGTATTTTTGAATCAATTAAACTTCAAATGCTATTAAAATAGATTAAGAAGTACATAAAAGATGTAAGAATATTGTTAGCTGGAAATGGTTGCTACTGTGATAAGTTGGTAGGTCAATTTCATTACTCGTATTTTATAGGGAAAAAATAGCGCTCTAGTAAACTTTATTACTACCCTAGCATTTTTACATAAACTTCATGAAAAAATATGTGCTTATTAAATCTAAAATAAGTAACGAATGACGATAATTCCTGCGCTGTCGTACACTGCAGTACGAACGGTCAACAAACCGTGTGGTTTCATACCACATCAAAAAATGGCGTATCAAACTCAGACAGGAAGCAGGAGTAGCGGCCTTAGAATGTTAAGTCACGGTGATGGGCGGGAATAGGCCTTCTTTGGACTCGCGTGAGCCATGAAAAATGCAAAAAACTACGCTCATTTCTAGCCCTGGACGTTCAGGATGCAAGTAGGCAAAACTCGGACGTTGATCGATGATAACTCGAAATGACCTCTGGACAGAATGGTTTAGTTCCACATAGAGTGCTACACGCGTGGTAACTTGGGAAGTGTCGGGGTCTTGAGTCTGATTTTGGCGTTCCTGGTTGATGATGTGCACCATCAGCGAATCTTTTAGCCCCTCGACGGATCTACGCCGCATCCTTTTTTAAAGCGATCACATGTGACTCAAAGTTACTTCCCTAAAATCCCTACTTTTTTTCTGCGGGTTGATTCTACTGTATTTGCAATTGCATATACAAGCAGATTGAGGAAATTTCTACAATATCAGGAGAAAATATGTGATTGTGAGGTTTTAACGGCATAAGTGTTCTACAGTGCTACAGTTTTCTATTTGGTGAATTTATCACGTTGCTGTTTCAGTCACTCTGATGTACATGCTTGATAAAAATATAAATAATGTTATCGAAATATTCAAAAATCGTTTGTCCCACTGTCAGACGGAGAGAGAAAGATTCATGCTTGTTAAATAGCACTAAGTGAACAGTGCTACCAGAAACTCATGCTACCCTCAACTTATTAGCGTTAGTGAACAGTTTGGCCATTTTTCGCATTTGCAGTCATGAGATTGCTGTTTCCCAATCTAAAATCTCAACAAAAAGTATAACTGTCAACAGCGGCTAATCTTGTCTCACTATTAAAGCAGCGATTTCTGGGCATGGAGTATAACTCCCCAAAAGAGATAGAAACGTGTGAAAGCTTGCCTCTATGCGGCAGAAAAATAAAACTGGACCGCAAGATTGATATCTTTAACCTGCAATGCTGCAATTCAGTTAGTCTTGCATGTCTTTAAACAATAACTGCTGTAGCACAACTGAAGTACAGCTGGCGCAACGATGGGAGCCTCAAATTTGGATTTATGTTCAAATTTAATTCACAACCATGTTTGGTTTCCAATTGAAATGAGCCGCTTGTACTGGAGTATTTTAGCCATCCAATTATCCCAGGAAGAAAGTTTCCTTAATAACTTCATAGACTTATGTTATGTGAGAGGGAATGCGTAAAACATGCATAGAGACAAAGTTAGCTTCTCCTTGTATGTAGATGAAGAAGAACAATTTAAAACCGACGCATTCATTTAGGATTCTTAAATTTCCAGACGGAACGTGAAACAAGGCAGACTGAGTGGCATGTAAAAGATGCGAGCATTAAGATACTACAGCACGGCTGAGTTTAATGATCACTCTGCACCAATGGTGGCTGAGTGTTCAGCATTTTTTCTCTGCAAATGAGCAAATTTAAATTTCTTATTAATTGTGAGGCGTTTAATTATATATAAAAGGCGAAGCATCGATGGAGCACCAAAGCACAAAAAAGTCAATCTGATAAAATGGTTCTGAATGGGAAAACCCTTCACGGAATGTCAACAGAATATAAGGCATGATCTTATTTGAAGGCAAACAAAAATATCTGTACGGCTGCACTTATTGAAATTATTATTGTACTTATGCATGCATTCAAAAATTTTAACGCAAATTAAAGGACTACTTGACGAAGCTGTCAGGTCAATTATTTCTTTGAAGCAAATTACTACAAGGAAAACAATGCTCCGGCTACCTGGTCACAGAACAGATTAATTTCAAGACTATTCATTTTTATAGTGAAAAATTTGGAATTTTTATGAATTCGGCTCTCAATGCTGATTTTTTCAACAATTGGTTTTTGTGCCTAACTTAAAACAATGTTCATACTTTTTAAAACTTTTTATACAGACTTGTATAAAACACTGATTAATTACACTTCACTGATTTTACGTTTTAAATGTATACAAACTACATAGTAACTTTGCAGTTTCGTCCGAAATTCGATGACTTCGTAAGCCTAATGGAAAACGAAAGCCTGTACGCGGACCAGCAACACAATGGTCTATGGACTCAATTCCAGTTCTGCGCGGGTCTTTAGAGATCGCAGTTGAGCGCCCCGTTCTCTGGAACACTTCACTCCTCAGACCCCAAACACCAGCGGTGAACACAAGAATGCCTTTCCATCAATTGCTGCTGAAATGAACTCTAAGCTAACGAGATGTACAGGTTGACCCATATAAATGAAAAACGCTCGGGTGATTTTGTTAAAAGTACGATGCACTGATTACTCTTTGTTTAATAGCGTGATTTGCACGTAACCGCTTGGTCGAAGTAGAGGCTATTATAGTGAAATCTATGAGTTTGCGCCTAAAATCACAGCGTCTTGACATGAAAAACGGAATTTTATTGTAAATATAAGAAAAAATAAAACAAAATAACCATCATGAATAAGTTAGGAAAAATGCTCAGCTGAGTTTGGTCGTGATTTGTACAGAAATTTTTACACCGTTCTTAAACCTTAATGAAGAAACGCTTCATGGAGGCGTCTAAATTTTTAAGCTAATAACTGACTATTATACGGGCGATTTTTTCATAGAGTATCCAAAACACAATTCAATCAATTTCATGTTTCGTAGGTTAAGAATCTTTCACTTTCTCTGACGTAATTCTCCTGAGACGTCGCACAAAAACAACACATTCACCAGCTGGAATGTTGCAGGAGCGAGCTGCCTAGGGAGCATGGATGGTCCACAAAGAATCGTTTTCAGATCGCTTCAAAAACCCTGAAGTTTGCAACCGCAGTTACATGAATCACTTGCGCAGGAGTACAAAACGAAACTTCCGCAGTTACACTCATACACATAAGAGCACGTTGCCAGGGTGCTGGTTTGCAGGGAAAGTCTTCACCGTGATTTCCAACCATTACTGAAATTCCATACACACCCCGGTGCCTCTACTAGGCGCAAATCTAATTTGAAGTAACTTCAGCGCTTCTACCTATTAGCCGAGCGTTCAGAACTTGTAGAGCTGTCGTATTTTCCAGCCACTCCAGAATTGACTGTACGTAAATATTCTTTGTTTGAACGCCCAAACACTCTCTATTCGATATCATTCTGCTCTAAAATTGGATTGCCTTCGATGCGTACTTTCTCATAGTAGTCATACTTATTCAAAACTACGTACCTGAAGTCATGAATCAAATTGCGCACATCCTTGATTCCTGTGGAGTAATTTACACATGGAAACCTATTGTCATGCGAACTAAGATCTAGATAATTACGACGTAACAATTTTCTTCGCTCTGTCGAATTTCATTCGGAGCATTTTCCACCTCCTTCCAGGAGTAAGAAAACAAAACACTCATTTTCACGGGCCTGCAGGTAGTCGCGTGGGCACAAAAACTCCGCCTCGACGAAGTTAATTTCGCATTGAAGCAAAAACTCAAGCTGAAGAACATTTCGCTTAACACTTAATATCATACGAACGATTATCAAAGCATGGAATATAATTATCAGCTGACGCAGCAGAAAGGTCATCACTTTGCGCGTAATTAATTATAAATTAGAATTTTTCTCAAAGTCTGAAAAGGGAACGGTGTTTAGCAAATCAGTTCGAGGCTCTCGTCTCCTGAAAGAAAGCTTCCTGAAGTAGAGACGTGTGAGAAAGGGAGTTCAGTTAATGGCTTCAAAGAAAGCCTTTCGCTGCTCAGTTCCAGTCCCCATTGTGTGGGAGAAACCCCGCCTTGGTGAGGTCTTTAGGGAAGATATGCCTTCCGTTTGAACACTCGTGCTTAACCCGCTGAACGTTCGAAGCTCTGATGATTTTCTCTACGATTTGTTCTTTTATGCCAACGGTGTAGCTTGTAAAAATTGTCAGGCACGGGCAATTGTGAACTGGGAAGTGGGCAATAAACTGCCTTTCAATGACAAATTTAAATCATTGATATGTCTTCATATGAAAACTATCTAAACATTTGTCGAAAAATAATTGTGTGCGTATCAGAGAGAGATAGTTCATGCTGATATGTTTCAAAAATTAACGAGGATTTTTGCGATAAACGTCACATATTTCAGGTTGAATTATTTTTCTATGGACTTATGACTTCAATATCGTCAGTATTCTCACAGTGCGTCTCAGCTCCTCTTAAAAGTAGTCCTTCATCGTCCACTAACAGTTATTGAAGTATTTTTCTCTTGTGTTTCATAAATTTCTACTCACATGACGAGCACTTTTGCTTTCATTTTCTCACTATTCTTCTCTGCATATCTTATAATCAATACTATAATAAGAGCCGCGTCCGTCCGTCTCTCTGTCTGTCCGAAGCCAGCCGAAAGTGTGTGATGAGCGTATCTGTGATACAAGCTCCAGCCTTATATATTTTGACGGGCCGTGTTCACGCGGCCTCATCAACTCTCGAGAGATTGTATTTTTTTTATTTCTTATTTCTTACTTCTTACCCAAAAAACTCTCATTTCGCCCTCTTTTTTATTTCAAATAAAGGGGGGGGGACTAGTCCTTATAATCCTTGGTTCACTAGTTCTTAATTTTCAACAAGAAAGCACTGCAAAATTGGAACAGAGAGTGACCCATTTTTTTTTATACGTTACCTCTACTCACTGAGTACCTGAACAACTCTGGTGTTAAATATTTCTCTCAGTGTCAAAATTCCCCTAGTGACAAAATTTACAGACTTCGTTTTCAAGTTCTTGCTCCATCAAAACATGAAGTAAAATCAAAAGCTGATTTGCTATAAAAATAGATACAATTGTATCTCTGCTCAATAAAGAGGAAAAATTAATTTTAAATTTCATCTGCAATTCACGCGTGAAGTACACGTTAAATCGCGCTAGTTTTCCTGTCATCATTGGAGATAGGGAGACTTGACTATGATGTTGTAGAGATGTTAATTTGTATGTAATTAAAGCATAATGTAATTAATCATACACAAAAACAATTTACAAACGATTAAGTACGGATTTAGGATGATTTATGGTAGGGGATACCTATGACACTACATACATAAATGTTAGTTCATGTACGTATGATATCATTTCACATCGCTACGCACGAGCTCTACCCGCAGAAACAAACCGGCTCAGCGTCGCCAGGCGCCCGAACTTACGTTCCAATTCCCCCAGGCAAAATTGCCGGACTTGCTTAGCACGATTAGCCGGGGGCATTTTTTATTCCTTTTACTACTTTTATCGGGCCTGCGTACGCCTACAGAGGGTACGGCTGGCCACTGAGCAGCGCAGGAGCCTCGCCAGAAACATTTTGGAATGCGTCGCAAATAATGGCAGCGTGCGACGATACCATACATAGCTCAGGCAGGAGGAAGAGACATAGATAGTGTCGGGTATCTCTATACGTTCAGTAGTTTAATTATCTATTGGTACACTTCTATTTACTATAGTATCGTGGAAACCTTCATGATCGGCTTCCAAAATATTTCAAATTATTTTTCTAAAATTATTCACTGTTAATGTGTGATGATATTCAAATTTTTAAGACATTCGAATTAAACATAATGCTCTCCCTTTGAATGGTAATATGGTATGAAAATTGATAAACATACGCATGAGCTGGTATTAAAATATTATTTTATTGCAACAAAAAATTAAACTTGGAGGAGCAAGTGACTGTCGCAGTTGTTTTGGGCCATCTTAACATCTGGTGCATCAAAATTTGCAAGGGGACCTAAACGGAACAACTGAATTAATTTTACTGCAGTGAATTCAAGCTTCTGTCACTAACACAAGTGAGATCATTCGCGTACCGCATAAATAAAGTCTGATATCGTCGGGTTGAAGCCTTCGAAGGCGCTGTTATTTTCAGATGCACCTGTGAAACTTGTTCTGAAATATGTCTGATCCGCTATATTGATATATGATACATCGTCGAAATACATGACTGAACTCAATGAAATACGGATCTGAAATTACTCTTCGAACATTTCTGCATTTCAGAAGAAGACATACTCACCGAATGTTACAAAATTACTTTAGTGTTCATGTGACAAAAAACACGGTGTCCTCAGGCGACGGTGTACGAGGGCGTAGATGAAGGCACTTTATTGTAATAACATAATTGGACCTCCTCCTGCTGCCGTCGACCAAAAAGAAGGAGTATTAGGATAAACACAGACTTAATTTCGTACATAAATTTACGCCACGAGATGGCTGGTATTACTTTTGAGATCAGCGGATGGTTCTAGTTCAAAGACCAGCAGGTGGTAATAGATATCAGATCAACGGGTGGTAAATGAGATCAGCAGGGGCGTAATAGGTGCCCCATATTGCGGTCTTGGTGCTATGGAAAAGACGCGTTGGTTATCAAGTAAAGAGAACTTTGTCTCTGAACCAACATTTTCTCCACATCTGCGGAGGAATTAGGGTTCAGCTTTGAAATCAAGCGCAAACTCTGCATTTGAAATAAAACTCATAATGTCCAATTCCATCTTATAAATAATGTATATTTTACCCCTTGAAAGAATACTTGACTTTTCCTGAAATTGAAGCGTTTATTATTAATGCAAATTCAGTGCGCTAAACTAGGCATTGATATTAAATTTGTCCTCGTATACTACTAGGTGAGTTATTTTTTAATAAGATTCAACAGCTTGGAAAATAAATGAAAGTATTTGTGAATACAAACACACACGCACACACACACACACATATATATATATAGAGGGTATTAACATAATATAAATCATGTATTATATATATATATATAAAGTTTCGAACTATTTAAATCTATGTAGGAGTCACATGTGCTTGTATCATACCAAATTAATCAAAGATTAACTATGAAAAATAAACGCAAAATGTTCACTAGAAAAATAGTGAAAATTATTAACTCAGAGCAAGTTCAAAAAGAGTGAGTAATTTTATCAAAAATTTACCAAGACCTGTTGATGCTTCCGCTCCGTCGCTTTTTTTCCAGGTTTCTTCCCATAAACTTGATTTTGCATAAATAAAAATTATCCACACTTATGAATAAAATTTAAAGGCATTGATGCGCTCTTTGATATCAGGGGAATCAAGACCTTATACGGACAATTTTTTCATTTTTGAGAAGCCAAAACCGTTAATGGTTGGAACTTCTCAGAAGTGTAGGGTGGCTGCCAAAAATCTATTCCTTTTATTTTCAATAAGTTTTTAAAAATAGAAAATTGGAGACTATAAGATAAAGTAAGTATTAAAAAGTGCAGAATTTAATGTTTTCTTATGTATCTGGTATACCCTCCAAATAAGTTAAGGGTGCAGGAGAGAAAATTCTTATAATCGGCAAACATGGCACAGCTGACTCTTCAACAACACAAGTTCATCATCGAAGAAATGACGAAAATTGGTTCCATCTTCGGGTCTCAATGGAAATTCTTCTAGGAATCCCTATTCAACGTCACAAAATAGCGATTCAGAGGAACTTAGTATAGTGACAATCCCAGTATATTGTGAGAAACACTAATAAAGGAAGATCTGGAAGAAAATTTTCTGAGCGCAGAGCGGATATTGTTGAAAGAATGATTACTCTATTCCAATCGTAGGTCCAGCAAAGTAAATTGAAAATTAAAAATTAACATATATTCTTCCATGAATACCAATTTTATTTCCCTATCTTGTATGTGAAAAAGGTTACAACAATTTGTAAAGGTATACATTATTAGCAACCACCTTGTACATACTTCATTGACAAAACAATCTTGTCTCAAGATTACCATATGATTTAATCTCTTAAAAATGAGAGTAAGCGTAAAGTTTATTTTTGTTGCGTCAATCTTGTACGTATATTCTAGAAGTTCATTGTCAAATTTGTAGCCGTTTAAATATTGACGTAAGCTTCTACCACTGAACTACCGCCAGACCTTTCAGAGTAACATGATAATTGGATTTTATTCTATGCATCGTCAACGAATTTGAAATCGAAATGCAATACAAAGCGTCAAGGCAGTAACTACTAAACTGACCTCGACAGAGCAATAGCAACGAAAGAACAGTTATTTGATTTAACTTCAAACGCTGCCTGCGGCAGCTCGCAAAGGTTGGCTGTTGGGGCTACAAAAACCATCACAAATGCCGTGAGAGTAATTGAAAGGTAAACAGCCTTAATGAATAACATGAATTTTTCGCGGGTGCCCCTAAGTATTGTTCAGGGGTCGATCCTTAATCGTCATTTTAGTTTTAGAATCAGTATTAAATCAGAACACGTCAACAGCAGCGTCCTCCACCAGTAGCCACAAGCTAAATTCTTATATTTACGTCATTGAAAAGAAATGAAGGTACTTTCCAACCGGACTTACATCCACTGCAACATTGAATATTTAAATGGAGTTCAATTTAAGTTGGTTGTGAAGTTTAGGTTTAATTAATTTCTTATAACGTGTATATGGAAGATCACATTTTCTTGTCATCAAAGATTCAAACAAGACGCAGAAAAATCAGCCCTTGAACGGAAGATACGATTGAAAAAAATGAAATTCATTTTGTTTTTCCAACCATCGTTCAAGCTAGGCCAATCCCTCACCTATAAAGCACCAAATACAGATTACACACAGAAACTTTAGCTGCATATGGAACGAACCCCTAACGAGCTCATATCGCTCCACTTATTTGTGGAAAAACGTTTTTCACAGCGCGAATTTTAGGTACCCGAAAGTTGCTGCGACGGGAAAATTTTGTCCCTAATTCTCAGTGCAAGCGAACAAGGCGGACCTACACGTATAGAAAAAATTTACGGAGAAAAAAGAAAATAGCGCTAGACGAAAATTTTTTAAATAAAATGCAAAGTAACACTTTCATATTTGGATTGCCGTGTTATCTAAATCTTATATATCGTTAGATTTACTTTTTTATATATATTGGCAGATACACTATATGATATGATGTCCATGTCTGGGGTTAAACAACTACGGAGAATGCAGAAGTAAATTTACTCTCTAAGATAGTTTCCTTTAAGTACTAGCCATATTTAAAATAGTAAATATATCGTTCAGCATAGGCTTAACACTTTGACGCGAGCCGCCGGTAGTCACAGAGATTTCCATAATACTGCTGACCAACTAGTAGTCACAAACTCAATTTTCATTAATATTTAATCAAACAAAATGAGAACGTGATCCAGTTACTGTTCGCTGTTTTCAAAATTGCTCACTACAATCGGTTTTAACTTTGAGTTGAATGTTAAACGTCAGTTTAACCCACCGCGGTCATTGTGTTAAACTAGGGCGTGGGGGTAACGCTTGAGATTCCAAGAACATTCAACGAAATTATAGATTCGTAACTGATTTTTTGTAAAATGCTTTTTTCGATTTGTCTTCGTTAACAAATGGTAGATAGTTTTGCTTTAAATTTTTTATTTTCTGCGCTGCGTCTAATTAAAAAATTATTAATGGATTATCTGAATTTAAAACATGAATCTATTCTATTCACCCACGAATTTGAAAAAAACTTAAAAAATTTTAAATGCTTATGTTAAGAAACATGATTATGATCTTCCAAACCGATTTCATTGAGAATCGACTTTCACTAAAATGTGTATGAAATTTCATTGAGGTATAGCTTATGCGTACAAAATAAGTCAAGTCAGATGTTTAGTCGACAGAATCTACAACCTGGGTTTTAAATAGTTTAATTTTACCTGTGAACTGGATTTAAAAAGTGAATATTTTTGCATTATCGAGCTTCCATCGCATTAAACTGAGAATTTATAAAGAAATTCTTGAGTTCTGGCTTTAATGATGCAAAAATATGTTTTCTCGTTTCAAAGAAATTAATCTACTTTTCGTTTCCATGCATCAGACCAGGTATCAACTGTAAAATTAACAGGATATGAATGTTATGAATAGACCCTTCTACTTTCAAGCAAACACTAGAATTATTTTTTGCAATATTTCAAATTTTATAGCTTTTTACCTGAAAAAGATCGTATTCCTCACTTGCTGCGGAGCAACGCTGTGTATTGGCCCTATCCATGTGGGCTGTGACGCCACGTATTGTGAAGAGACTAAACATCACTTGCACACGCTCATTGCAGAGCACAAGAAAATGTCTTCACGTCCCAATGAGGTTTTGTTGTGTTACAATTTATTTGTTTTACAATTTTTTGTATTCATAATTTAACCATAGTAAAGTTTTATACTGTTACAATTCAACTATCCAATAAGCGCTGCGCATTTCAAAGGAATATCTACATTCCACACAAAACTAATAGATATGCTTTTATTCTTTGTCTTGTTGCATAAATTTACTTAGTTGTCAATTTATATATATGAATCTTTCAATTTCATTTCTGTCTACTGATGATGAAAACAGCATCGATCAAAAACTAAATTTTGGTGGAACTATTTCATAACTTAAAATATTTCTCGCACCCACCGCTCTAGCTTTTAAAAGACGTTGGTTTATATTTGAACTCCGTTTTGAACGTGAGATTCCCTCCTTGCTGCGTTACTGCAATATGAAATCTAGAGGTTCACATTATTAATGCACGCACGGGATCTTGATCTTATCCACAATATATGCACTCTAAAAATTGAGTCAGATAGAGTTGATTTGTGCCGAAAATGAATCTATTTAAATTTTAAAATTTCATGCATCGATTGTTTACAAATTCATCCTTCTATTATTGTTCAGATAGGGTTGCAAACAAAAATGAAGAGCACGATTTCTCAGAAGACCAACTGGGCAAAGCTGAATGAACCTTGCCGTATTAAATCGGTACAATCATAAACTCTGGTATTTTAAACCAACCACAAGGTTATCTCTCACGGTTAGCGTCGAGCAGCCTTGCACCGCTGCCCCAGGGATGGCGGATGTTGCACAAAAACCTTATGATAACTCAACCGCAATGCATTCATTTCCAAATAGAACATACAAGCGTAAAAAGTTACTCATCGAATACGTCAGATATACGTACAATATGAAGCATGAGTTAGTGAGTGCTAAAATAGTTAACCTTATGCCACGTGTCGAATATTATGTTTGTTATACGATAAGGGCACTGAATAAAATACAAACTTTACTTCGCCTTGATACGTTAATCGAAAGGCGAGAACGTAGTCAGAGTGATGATTTTCAAAATTTAAATTCTTAATAAATTGGTGGTAACCAGTCCCTTAACGGTATTCATACTGTTGGTGGTCTCACTGCCACTAGTACTCGTGGGTTAAATTAAAAATAGTATATCGTTTAATGGCAGTTATGCTGTTAATACTTGATAGATAGTCATGCTGTTGATAGATCAAATTACTAGTAGCTGAAGCAATAACGATTGTGAAACAGTTGGTAGTCAAGCTGTTAGTTTCAGATTAAACTGTTATTAGTCAAACTCCAAAATATAGGTAAACAATGAAGCAGATTTATACAGATGGCTGTTATCACTCGTCGGAGATACATTCTCAACATAAAAAATGGACTGAAGTACAACTCTTCGCACAATAATAACGTTGAAAGCATTTCCACGAGGAATAAAATTATTTAAATGAGTGGGAAACCTGCTTCAAAATTTTGACATAATACTATGAAACTCCTTACTTAGACTGATTGACACACACCTCCTCAAAAATACATTGCGTTCTTGATGACCAACATTCAGTGATAGGTTTTCACACATTTTCCGCGTTTTTCAAACGCCACATCTTAGCGATTCAAAATTAATTTAAAAACTGAAACATTATTAGTCTGTTTCACGCTTACAGGCAGTTCCCAATGGTTCTTCACTAAATTTTTATGCCAAGTACTCTCTAAGTTAAAACTTTAGAATCCTTCCCCAGCCTTGTCCGGGAGGGTCGGGAGTGAGGGATGGGGCGCAGGAGGGACAATCTCATGCGGCCTCAGCGACCTCCTCATATAGCGCTAAATATGGCGGTGTGTTACGCAACGAAGGAGAGCAGGATTTATTGCTAGTATCACAGCCTATTGAAGAAATACAAGGAAAATAAAGTGGGAGCTCGGAACTAAGCTTCGGATATATTTTAGGGTAAAGCGGTGCAAATAGAGGGAAAAGTGGTTCGTAATAAATATTAAAATGTACCTCACTAAATGTTTTTTGCTGTAGTAGTATGAGCAGCTCTTTGATCCTTTCCTACATGTCCTGAGAAAGAGCTGTGGAAGAAAATGACTGAACAATCTTTGACTTATTTCAAAATGGAAAAATCGTAAACATTTTCAGCAGCCATTGCATACATTAAAAAAAATGCAGTTGAGCCGAGGTAGTCGTGAGGGCATATGGCCATTTAACCTTTTGACGTGTCTATGTTGAACTCATAGGCTTCATTTTCACTCACATCTAGAGTTCATAGGTTAAAGATGAGCACTCGACTTTAAAACACAATACTGTATCACTGAGTTATTCCATGGCTTTTTGGCTCGTTTTTTAACTTTAAAAGCCATTCTTTTCATAAAAGGAGACGTGTACTGTAAAAATGGTTGCACCTTGGAATAGCTTTCGCAAAACTCGCCTGGCTGGCCAATAGCGAGCCTGGACCATCAGACAGGTGTGTGGGGAACCTCTTCATAGTCTAGCACTTGCATCATCTCAAGTCCGTCCATCTTCTCCACATTCATTATTTCGACATAAGCCTAATTTGTCAGGGTTTTTTGAGCGTGTGACGTTTTCAAGAAAATGAACACTTTTGCAATGTGGTAAAAGAGTGCAATTTTAATTCTACCAGTCAAAACGAACCAGTAATGTGAGTTCATTTCAATTTGTGCATCAATGCGTGATGTAATGTGAGTTGGTTATTTTTATCTCTGGGTAAAATTCACGAACACCAAGTATTTCAAGCAGCTGTTGGAAATTTGTTCTCAGCGCCTGTACATGTGAAGCAGCAGATTCGCCTGGCTTGTGTTTTGGGTCGAGAAAAATCACTCCCCTGTGTGCTCACACAGCAGTAATTAGCGCCACAATTAGAAACGTTATTAGCGTTTTAATTAGCAATCACGCACGGTAATTTCTGCGCTGAAACTTGAGGAGGCAGCTCTAAAATTATCAGTGGTCTAAATTGTAACGCGTGGAAATTATATAAGCCAAGTAAGAAATAGGAGCGGTTCTCGTGATAGGTTCTCACTTCATATTAGCCAACCATAAGAAAAAAAATCATTTCCTTAATCGATTCACATTATTTCTTAATTATTCCTGAAAAACTAAGTCCAGAGAGGTTGAAACAAGTGCAATTGAATTTTGGAAAAACAATTTTGCAAACTACAATTTCATTATTACGCAGGTCTGTAATGAACCTCATGCTATCATAGATATATCTAAGTTGTATTGTAAGAAATACGTCACAAAGACTCATCAAAGACTCGCAATCTGTAGTTTCATCTCCGTTTAGACTAAGAGCGACTCGAAGAAACATTGCGACCCCGTACAGTAATACACGAAACGATCGCCTCCAGCACCCGAAGCTCGTCGAGAGAACAAGCCCCTTATTTGTCCCGCCTCATGTTGCGTAATGAAAATAATACACCCTTAAAAGCCATAGTTAGCCATAACGGACGAACACCAAAAACGTGGCCATGATCCCACGAAGAGCAACATCGAAGTCAATGCGAGAACGAAGCCGAAGTCAACGAAATGAAGTCGATGAGATAACGAAGTGAATGTCAACGAAGTGAGTCGATAAGAGATCAAAGTCGAAGTCAACGAATAGATGTCGATGAGAGAAACATCAATCGAGACATAGACAATATTCACTAAAATATATGAAGTTTATCCCTGCCGGTTTAATAGAAATTTTCGACACGCTTAACGAGCAACGCAGAGTAGAACGTCGACAGTCAATTTAAAAAAAAATTAATTTAGTACTGAAGTTTTTTGGGGGGTGTTTTCAATCACAGTTATAATTTTTTAAATGTGTGCTTCACTCGAGACTACGAAAAGCACCGACAGAAAAACGAGAGGACTATGAAATGGAAGTTGGGAATGAAACTAATATTACTATTTAACAAGAAATAGAAAATATAATTCGATAAGATTATAGCAAAATAAGAGATGATATTATATCTTCTTAAAATGATTAGTTGCTAAATAGAAATGACCATTAATGATCTCACCGATATTCGATGCATACCAAACAAACGGACAAACTCAAACGTTAGGTTTGAGCTCTTGCGTTCACTGAAAACATAGCTTCGACCGCTCGTCATGAAAAGAACTGAAAAGAATAATTACAACAGGCTAAATTAGATCCAATGTGAAAAAATTAGACCCATTGCGAAATAATTTTGGGTAGCAGTCTGTTCGTGGATGGAATATCTTTTTTCAATATTTTGAAAGTGCCCAAGAACTGAACTTGTTTTATTGAACTGAACTTGTTTTATCACTGAACGTAGTTCAGTGATAAAACAAGGGGCTGAATTTTCAATTCACTTCGTTGTAGCAACGCAGCTGACAGCGTACGCTCATGTTAACCGGACATGAAAGAACTACTGTTGTGCGAATAAAAGACACACACAAAGAACTTACAGAGTAAGTTACTCGAAATTGTCGTGAAAGAACTCAAGCTGTACAGCTGCGAGAATGTAAATTGTTTTAATATATGACCTCATACACCAACAACTTCAAGAAATATCTTCATAATCACTTCATAATTCAACTCAGAAGTGAACAACAACACAGTCAACGCATCTCTCACAGCCCACGACGCACCATCAGAAACCACAAAAGTCGAATTGAGCAAAATATGCGCACAGCGTCTCCAATGTGCCACAAATTGCAGAGGTCACGTCAGAGCGTCATTTTTTTAAAATCATAAATCATCCATTCAGAGCGCCATCGGACCTCTGCAAGGCCGCCTGTGCGGAGCTTCTTCATGGCCTTGTACTCTGGTCAAGTTTGGTTCAATTGTTTTGCTCAATTGAAGTTGCTAAACTTTAGTCCAGCTGTTTTCATCGTGTCTTCGCATGCAATTTGTGGGGGCCTCGGCTGCGCGAGTTGTTCACATGCCTCAATGTCGTCGAGTTTAGCTAATGTCTCGTCTGGGACATTTGATGGCTCATTTGCAGGTAAAGAGCGGTGTCTTGTTTTGGCGTACTTACGATTCAACGTTTCCATTACAGTCCTGACAGTAACTTAGAGTAGGTTGAATTTAGTTTATCCCTCATGTCTTACTGCGATGAATAGTAGCATTATGAACAACCGTGATGTTGCCTGAGAAATTACTGCTAAATTTTTTAGCAGTAATGGCTTCTTGCAATGACATCTCGAAAACTCAATTAAACCCTGCACTTCTGATCCCTTCCTCTAGTGTATGTATAAAAAATATTTTTGGTGGAAAAAAGTAGATAGAAACTGAAACTGCACTTACGTTAACATAATTATGCGTTAACCCATTTGAAAAACAAGTAAAAAGTAAGGCCTTATTTTATGTTGCTGTGTTGCAGTGGTCTGTGTAAAAGTTATTGCAAACTCTGTAAAATACCGAAATCGTGAGCTCCAAATTTTGAGAAAAACTTAGTTTAACGTTACGTTCTCAGCACCGTTTTCTGTTTTCGCTTCATAATGAGACTGTGAATTGCCGGCCCACGATTCTGCACTAGTCGACGCTCAAAGGAAATGAAAGTAAAGACAACTGCACGTTCTTATCTATGCGACGCTTGGCTCAGTCACTTTCCCATAAGGCGCGTATCACCGAGAGCCGTCGGTGTGTTTCATGGAGAAACAAGATTCTTTGGACGACGCAAGCGGTGGTGCGAGTTGCATAACACACTTCAGCCGGGCCTTGTGGACGAGAACGTGTGAAATCGGCAGTCCACACCGGGAGGTTGCATATATGAGTAGCCAGTCTACACCTGGAGGTTGCATATATGAGCAGCCAGTCTACACCTGGAGGTTGCAGCCATGAGAAGCCAGTCTACACCGGGAGGTTGCAGATATGAGAAGCCAGTCCACACCGGGAGGTTGCAGACATGAGAAGCAAGTCTACACCAGGAGGTTGCAGGCATGAGAAGCCAGTCTATACCAGGAGGTTGCAGATATGAGAAGCCAGTCTATACCAGGAGGTTGCAGACATGAGAAGCCAGTCTACACCAGGAGGTCGCAGACATGAGAAGCCAGTCCACACCGGGAGGTTGCAGACATGAGAAGCCAGTCTACACCGGGAGGTTGCAGACATGAGAAGCCAGTCTACACCAGGAGGTTGCAGACATTGTTATAGAGCTGTTTTTCCAGCCTGCCTCTGGTAGGTGCCTGCGATGTACATAGGGTTAAGAACTTTAATTATGCTTTTGTTCCTTTTAAATTTATCATTCATTTTATTTCTTACTGTTTCTATTTATCATATGTATTATTGGTCGTCATATTTCTACGGAATATTATGGTTGTTCCTCATGAGTGTGTTTATGCGAACGGAGAAGCCGCCTCTGCGGTTACGTACGGAGGCCTGCCACCGCACCCTACGAGTATTAATCTGTTGTGGGTTGTCGCTGTGTGCGGGTGTGCGGGGGACTTCTCGGGCGGTCGCTTAGGACCGACATGTGACTTTGATAATTTGTATAGGAGTTTAGGAAAGTGTAGTCGTTAGTGTAATTGTTATTCATTTTTCATATTATCGAATCTTGGTGATAGTTAGCATTAGTTATTAGAATACTTGCCAGTTTGGACTAAAGTTAAACTCTACACAACTAAAAAGTAGAATTCGGATTATCCCGTGTATAAGTGTCTTCTAGGTTAGTTTATTGTTTCAATAATGAACATCTGTAGAGCTCGTTGGCTTCACGTTACGTCTGGTGACAGTAAGATACTTTTCTCTCTCTGCCGAGCTCCTATTATTGAGCTACCGAGGCTATAGAGCAGTGGCACCCAAGGGGAGCTTAATACAGTTCTATTGTCTATAACCCGAGTTTCTGTGTGTAAATCTATTAAATTCCTTTGTATATTTCCTGAAGCTTTATATTGATAGTGTGTAACTATTTATTTTTTATTTGTTTTCAGGCTCACTTATCGGACTTCGTTTTGTCCACTTTTGTTTACTTAGTTTTTTCAATTCTATCTACTTCAACCAATAAAGCCTGCACCCCGTCGCCTCTTCCAAATTTCCACCGAGCATCATTAAGTGTTAACTTAGCTCAGTGGCTGGACCTATAACAACATGAGAAGCCAGTCCACACCGGGAGGTTGCAGACATGAGAAGCCAGTCTACACCAGGAGGTTGCAGACATGAGAAGCCAGTCCACACCGGGAGGTTGCAGACATGAGAAGCCAGTCCACACCGGGAGGTTGCAGACATGAGAAGCCAGTCCACACCGGGAGGTTGCAGACATGAGAAGCCAGTCCACACCGGGAGGTTGCAGACATGAGAAGCCAGTCTACACCAGGAGGTTGCAGACATGAGAAGCCAGTCTACACCAGGAGGTTGCAGACATGAGAAGCCAGTCCACACCGGGAGGTTGCAGACATGAGAAGCCAGTCTACACCGGGAGGTTGCAGACATGAGAAGCCAGTCTACCCCATGTGGCTACAGACATGAGCAAGGAGTCATCACAGGTGGTTGCAGACATAAGGAAGTACTCCACACCCGGTGGGTGCAGACATGAGAAGCCAGTTTACCCCGGATGGCTACAGACATGGGGAAGTAGTCTTCAGAGGTAGCTGCTGACATAGGGAAACAGTATAGGCCAGCTGTATCAAACGACGGAACAGCAATCTCCACCAGGTGGTTCAGTCTAGGTTCATGCTGGATTAATTTTGGGATACAAAGCCTGTGATGAATGTTTCCCATTTATCACCGCATAGTCATGAAAGTAACGAACGCTTGTTAGTACATTGATGATAACGACGACTATAATGTCTTTGTCTTTTGCAAGTCAAAAGAGCCATCTCCGAACACCTGTTGTGGCTTATGAACTTACATAAGCATTGTGCAAAAGCCAAGGTTGGAGAAAGGCTGTATCGTGTCGAAGAAAATAATGAGTGGTTTCGTCCTTCAGAAAACTGAACTGCCTTCCTAGCAACAAAAATGCGTGAGAACCGTAACCTAGCCGAGCAACGTGAGACTACGGGAACGTTTTGCATTTAAGGGTACCGTAATTGAACGCATAAAAGCGTAAATGAGATAATGTGCTCCCCAAATTTGATTTTTTGACACAACTTGAACTTTTCAGGAAAGGGAGAACTATAAAGCAATTGAAGAGTTGACGCGGCGTCGTATTTGAGACTCGAAGGTTATGTGAAGAATGAAAGCACCCTAACTTCGAGTAAAGGTAAATTTGTTTTCAGCAAAATCGATATCCACTACACATCCTACAACTGCGTCTCGCAAGTGACATAAGTTTCGAGGAAACAATGAAGTGATCGACGAGGCTATTACGAATATTTCGAAAATGCATTACATAGGAACATATAAGCCTATTTTTCTACTGTAGACAGAAATATAATGGCATGCTTAGCCCAATAGCGAATTATTCAGTCTTTCATTATTTTCTTATGCAATACTTTACGGTTTTATGCATTATTTTTTGTCCAATTGCACTTTTTATACAACGGAGGTAACAGCCCCACAAAAGCCCCCAAAAAACGATGCAAATTCCTACTTTACATCGAAGTATTTAGTGCTTAATTATTGCCGTTAATACAAAATTTTTTATCTGAAGAAATGTCATCAAATTTGGATTCTCAAAACTACAAATCAAGATACTCAGTGGGATTACGCATGGATTGGAAGAAGTAAACGTCAAACAAGAGTGGACGCTACTGTTTACATACAAACACGATCATCAACAAGTAAACGTACGTGCTCTAACACTTGAGACGAAACGACTGTCTGTGATCAAGATAAACGTTTTAAAATGAGGAGAGTAGGAGAGATGTAATAACAAATCAACTTCGGCAGAAACTCGGAGCACCTAATTTGAATTCAAAGTATTACACGAGATAGAAGCCAACTCCTGGCTGATTTAAGTCCAAGGAAAGGTTAAATCTCAACGATGAATGAACACTTCCTTCAAATTCCACTTTCATTCGCGTAATGCATGGGTTTGTTTGGTTTCATAGAGTAAATAATGGAAAAAATTGAAACCGGGCGAAAAAATATTAAGCGTTCATGGGATCAACATTCAAGAAATTTCTGCAAAGATTCAACATGATAAAGGCTACCTAAACCAACTGAGGGCTCCCACTGTATAAGAGCTGTACGAACACAATAACTCTGTCGGACGGCCTTGACTAATTGCTAAATAAAATGACACAATCTTCTAGCTCTGACGTCTCCCGTTCTTGTAAGAGGATCACCACAGTTGTTGGGACTTATTAGGTCGCCAGCTATCATCATGGTAGACTAAAGGGCTATCATCACAGGCTGTTCTGAGAGGTCTAAATCTTTTACCATTCACTTTTTAATGAAACTCCAAATAACCCTAGCAGTATTCAGTATAAAGCCGTAGCTCATCCCCGTGTGTCGGTTACAGCTATACCAAATTAAAATGAATATCTATATATAGAAGGAAAGGTGCTTAGACGTTTTCATTTCTGCTAATAATGATTACCGAGAATTGAAAGTAGCTTATAGTGCTATTATTAATAACAGAATTTAGGTTACCCTTTTAAAAATTTCCGTAAAATGTATCAAACGGCTGTGCAATTATTTCTTTGAAGCTATCGATTATTACCATATCAGGAAACGAAAATCTAGAATCCTGCCTTCTTATACCCTCCCACGACTTAAACGCCAACTCGGCCAGAGTGCGTCCCAACCGAATGCCGATCTTCGATTCTGCCACTCCACCATCATTGCGTTCTGAAAGTTGCGCTTGATCAGGCTCTAGCATCACTGTGCCCCCATGCGTCACTGCGATAAGCGCCCTTGGTCTGGAAATAGAGCTCTCGGTCGTCCGACCTCTGTTCTTAATTAGAACTCGTCCCACTCCACCTGGTACCTTTGATGGCTCTACCTGCTCCTCCTCCAAGCGTCGCCTGAGGCATTCCTGGGTTTTTGTTGGCTTATCCAAAGAAGATTGGATGGCATTCTTCTAACTAGTTCAACAACCGCTTTCGCTAGGGGAGTCAGGAGTGTCAGATTTACGCACTGTAATCGAATGGTGGAGCTGAACTTGAATACAGATATTGCAGAATGCCCTAAGTTTTGGATGTAGCAAATTGCTGCTTCTTGGTACCTTATTGGGAATACTGTCGGTAATTCAATATATGTTGTGCCAAAATGAATATTATTATTGGTAAATTGCATGGAATTCATATGGTTGAATCAATCGAAAATTGCACTTTTGTCAATTAACAAGCTTACAGTCTTTCATGTGTGCGTCAAAAAATAAATTGAAACAGCGAGTTTGAACTTTTGAAGTAGAAAAGCGAAATTATTTTATAAAATTTCTTACAATAGTGCTTAGAATTAGAATATTTAACACCTCTAGTGTTAAATTTTGCTTAGAAATTATCAATTTCTTCATTTAAAACTAGAGACCCAATTCAAAATTGGAAGCACACTCTAAATAAAATGAAGAATTATAGGGCTAGTAACAGCCCGCCTAAAAATTCACCCCAGGACGTAGGAGAAAGAAAGAAAAACAATTTCATATACAGTTGCAATCGCTTTTATATGAAAATAAATTTTGAAGCGGGTATCACCGGTACATAATTTTATTAAAGAATAGGATTCGTGTTTACTCGCGCCCAAACCAGACAGCTCCTATCACTTTAACACGTTGACCTTGCCAGGTTAATTTGAAGCACAATATTCAACTCAAATTTAAAATAAATATTTGTACGTAATTTTTCAAATAGCAAACATTAACTGGATCGTGCTTTCATTTAACTTTAATAGCGTATCTGCAGAAATTGAGTTTGTGACTATTGGTCGGTGGCGGCTCCGTGCACACCGGCGGCTCACGTCTCAGTTAAAAGTGTTAAGGCAAGGGCAATTGAGCAAACACATCCGACAGCTGTGCGTTTATCGCTCGTCCGCCGCTGGGCTGCTCCGACGGTATTAAAACGACGATGCTTTTTGCGAAGCGAGATTCTGCTCACACGAGCCTCTTTGAAAAACAATGTGCATGTTGGATTGTTCTAACACTTGCGTACGCTCAATAACCGCTTCAGATACATATATTTTGACATGCAATTCTTTGAGCCTATGTGTTTCTCAGCAACAAATGCTAAGTGTAAATGAATTTTCACCGTGAAAAATTCATCAGTATTTTGAAAAATATTTTCTTGGCGATGATACCTTAAAACTCGTCAGGAGACGGTATATCTTACGCGAGGGGTTGTTGTCGTTGACTGGGACAGTGGTCAGAATGATGAGAAGAGGAAGATAAAAGCAATGTGCACCTTTCCCCGCTAGTCGCTGGAGCACTGCTTGCAATTACGGGAAAAAATGCGTGGAGCTAAAGCTGCGTCACAAGCAAAAAGAGGAAGTACGGCCAAAATCATTTTAGAAACAAAAAGTAGAAGTGCCAAAATTATGATAGAAAAAAGAAGGCATTAGTTGAGTATCTACATTAGTAAAAAGGGGTAGAGCTAAAAAAGTAAAAAAAGGAGTAGAGTTAAAACAGAATTAGAAAAGTAGTTTGGAAAATCAGAAGAAAATGAGTACATAGAAGTAAATAAAATCGACTACTCTATTTACTTTCCCATCTATTTACTGCCTATGTACCTTTCTACCAGCACACCTGCCATTCTGGCCCTAAACTATACTCTGTTTGTAAGCGCCTGAATTGTGTGTTTCAGTGATGGTGAGGAAATTCCCCAGTTACAGTTGGTCAAGTATCCAGCTAACGCAAGCGTTGTTATGTCTACTTACCTACTTACCAATGACTCAAAAGTGGAACTAATAGCAGCTTATAATGCAGTGTACACACGTACCCAATCATAAACATAGCAGATGGGCTGGAAACACAGCAGGATGTTGAGATAAAAGATTTTTAAACAATGAAGACAAATCTAAGCAGCCTTCACCTGAATGTTTTCAGGAATGAGATCAAAAAAATAAACTCTTCAATTCAAATGGTATGTAACGACATAAATTCTTCAATTTATAAATAGGAAATTAATTTATGGAAATTTGAAACAGATTCTTCATGATTCGGAAAGAAAATGAAATGTTGATGTCACTTAGGTCGAGTTCATTTGTTAATTTGCTCTATTCAATTATAGAAGACACCACCCCTAACCGGAAGATTATTTTGAACGGGGAAACAGATTAGGGGGAAAAATATGTTAATAGGATGGAAAATCCCGTTTAAGACTGTTGTTTTAGTAAAGATAATTTTTGTATTCTTTACATCTCCCTTACTGATGAGGACAAAGATGTACGCGTGAAACAGCCAAAATAACCCGATGTGAACAAAACATGCAACGCTATGTAAAACCCTATCAATGGTGTGTGAGTAAATAACATTTCATAAACGCTGAAATATATAACAATTTGACAGGGAAGGAAAGGTATATTCTCCAAAGATATAACACATAACATTACGCATGCTGATAAAAATATGTATTTTGCAACTGTCACACGCGAATTTCAGATTTATTCAGAGATCAACGGTAATTTTTGAATAAAAGGCTCAATAAAATAGTGCCTTTGTGTGCTTCTACATTGCTAAGTCTTTCTATTGAAGATATCATCGACTCTATGAATGTTAAAAAATAAATTTACTTCATTTTCTATATCCCATTGAATTAGAAAACGACGTGAGCTGCTTTGACTATCACCGAAAATTGAGAACAAGGGCGACTTGATCTCACAAAGACATGAGTCTTGCATTGGAACATCGCTCGGTCAAATGTAGTCAACCTTCAAACGGAAACAAAAGACACTACGACTTCATATGCAACTGATAAAGACGGTGATGAAAGCAGATGACTTTGTTTTCTGATAGCTTCCAAAATATGATGTTAAACACTTACAATTAACGTCAGTGGATTGAAGCTTTTTATCTCCACAACCATGGTAGCTGCAAAACGTATTCTTTGTGAAAAAGAAATCAAGCATTTTTTAAAACAAAGAAGGGGCTTACGCTGAACAATGAGACTGTTTTTGTGAACAAAAGACGAACAGTATTTGATTCAACTTGGAAAAACCATATTAGCTTGAATAGCGAGGTTTCAATGAAATTTTAAGCCTCTTGATTAGATTTTTCCAAAACATCAACCCGATGAGCATGTTGTAGCGACAAACGCGGCAATGTACTGTATTTTCAGCGCGTGATTTTAATCAGAAGTTGTTCCTGCGTTGAATCGGATAATACTTTTAAGCAGAGTCAAACGATACCTTAATTTGAAATAAGAATACGTCTGAAAGCAAAATTCTGAAAAGCTTCATGAAGAAACCAATGTCACACCAGGTAACATTTTTCATCTAGTTGTAGGTTTTTAGACCACGAGTGAATTCAGAACTCTGAAAGTGCACGTAGAAGTAAACGGAATCAATTATGCTTGACTTGGCTCACTTTCGAAATCGTAGTGAAACTTTAATCACATGAAGATACACATAAACTTACATCGTCATCGAAGCATGACGAGCCAACGTTTGCATTCATTAAACCTGCAAAAATACCCGAATTAATTCCTCTAGATACCTGGAGACCAAAAGTGAACTTCAGGAACATTAAAACCGTCCAGAAGAAACGGAAAATAACGAGTCAGTAAAACGAAACCATTGCCATTGAATACAATGACCAAATCTCGAGTTCGGCGTTAAGGGCTTGCTTTCAAGCAATGGTCTTCTTCACTGATTTGAATTTCTAAAAAAGTTGTGCAAAGTCTGGTATCTGAGTGTCTTCAAAATGTCTAGTGAAAGCACGTTGAGCGTCAGCGATGCCTGGTGATCCGTTGCTATAACTTTCTTTTGCCTCGCAAGGCTGCCAGGTGCATACATAATCTCTCAAAATCAGCTGCAGCTAAGATATGGACTGAAACCATTACGCTTAAAATTAATTGATAAGAACTTTTTTAAACTTGTGTTCAATGATACGTTATGTCAAATGAACCACAAATGCAAAATATAAGAGTTTTTGTGATAGTGAAAAATATTTTTGGCTTAAATGTCTGATTGTTGCAAGAAAACGCACCCGACATCTATGTATCTTAAACTTAACTTTTTTTTACTCAAGGAATGCCGTGGTTACTTCAAACAATGTTGATAGGGGAAAATTAAAACTAAGAAACGAACATTAAAAAATTAACCTAATCACTTATAGATAGACAAAATCATTCAGTACCCCAAATGCTTAAAAACAAGTTAACTCGCAAAATTAAACTGATTTTAGTAATATTTGAAAAAAACAACCGATAACTCATTTGCAACGCCATTTTTTATCCATAATTTTCTCGCTCAAAGCTGTTATACGAAAATTATAATAACAGCGACAATAACCAATTATATATGAATATTTATCAGCTGAAGAAACACAGAATTACAACCACGGCATTAATGAAAATTTGCGGTGTTGCAAACCTAGATCGGAATTCTGATGAGCACTAAACGGCTCCGAAATTTTGTGATGATTTCTTTTGAGACGAGCAGCGGTTGTGAGCTGCGTCTAGTGAGATAACGCATGCATAAATATTTAGAGAGAGGGTCTTACTCCGCCTTTTCTATTGTCTGTTCTTATTTATACAGCATTTAACAGTACATTTTGGGCATGTGAGCTAGCCTCAGGAAAAACTACAGCGGCTGGCAGCGAGCGGGAGTAATCGAACACCCGCCGCTGTAGTGCAAAATTCGCGCTTATATGTGATATGAAATAGGGAAGAATGTGAAGCTTCAATAAGTTACATATACTGAGCTGCAGTCAGTTGTTTTTATATCGCTGTAGGATTGTTTTGAACGCATTTTGTACGAAATGTAAGCAACTCACATGGAACATTCAAGTTTTCCTTCACATTCTCGAATTTCAATTTCTATGTTTGAAAATTTACATTTCTTGCACATTGAAACCATAAGCAGAAACACACGAAATATCGACTACAGTTTTGCATCATAAGAAAATCACGCTGACGCAGATAAGCGGGTACTTGCAGACTGTGCCACATTGCGACGTCACGACTGCGACGGCGATATGGCGTCGATAAGCAGCGCTCTCGACCAGTGTCTGCAGACAACGGTGCGCTGCGCAGGTGCTATAATGACGGAGATATGGGCAGCAGCAGAAAGCAGCGTGTTCCCGATACAGATCCTTGCAGGTAAACGTAATGTCATCGAAGATAAACGTGCTTTTGAGTCTATCTGTTATTGAAATCGATGTAACTTCGTTGCTTTGAATTGAAATTGACTTACAGAGTAAGGGAAAGCTCATCATTTTGTTGAGTTCGTTACTGATATTTATTTATGATTACTTCACAATGTTGCTTCTAGATTCCCTACTACAAACAAGTCAAACGCGATCACCCCGCGGCTGCTTACTACTCGCACGTTGCACGTAGTTTTTTATGTGAATTGAATTAACTGTGCACACGCCAGTCTGCTATCTTCTGCTGCAACCGCTACCGCTCAAAGCATAAATGATTACAAAAATAGCAGAATTCAAGTAACACTATACAGAAATTAACCTGCATGAATCTTGTTTTGTTTTAGTTTCGTATTTGCGGTGCTGTTGAACTAATAAATCAACAGAAGTAACGATTTTGGATGGAATTCATATAGCTTCCGCACTCATAGAATCATAGAACAAACAAAATATTGATCTTAAATGCTTATGTTGTGATCATTAATCTGTCGCACTGAAACTGACTGGCGCTTGAAAGTGAACAGCAAAATTATTTATAAAGTGAGGATATTTCATCACGAAATGAAAAATGATTCAGATACTAATGACTAACATCCACCCCGAATTTTCATGCCAATATTTCTTCAATAAATAACACAAAATTACGCATATCTTATCATAATCTACAGAAGTTTACAAAATTTTCGGTATTCATGCATAGCCACCTTTTTTGGCAAATAACTTTTGGCATTTGAGCTCTTTTCAAGGTAAAACGTGAGTTTCTAAGTTTCAAGCCCTTTAGTTTGTACGGCGTAGGTGTGATACTGAAGTGAGGGCGCAAGCTTAAAGGGTTTCTCAGCGTCGCTCAATTCGACTTGCCCAAAAGAGGCAATGGAAGCTGGTCTTAGCTTTTGATTGCGCCCTCGACCCCTGCAACTCTCATAATCTCACGACTGACCCATTTTGCTCCACGTGATGGTCAACAGAAACGAAATTTTGACTTAGTTTCCGGGGTGAGATGGAATTGTCTCCGAAGCCGGGCATTGGTCTGAAAATGAAAGTGGGTTCACACTTGCATGAGATATCAACTGCGTTACTTCCTCATCCTAGCCTAGGTTTCACTTATTGTATCTACTTTTCCCATCTCTTATTTAAATGAGTGAACTTTTAGCGTCTCAAATGCTACGATGTGAAATTCATTTTTTGGGTTAAATTAGGAAATTTATATAAGATCAAATCCATCATTCCAATTTTCTAGATATAATATTAAATGTGTCTAACCTATCGGACAACTGTTAAATTTCATACATGCGAAACTCACTAAAAATGTTAGTTATTTTATTTTATCACGAAATGAAAAAGATTTATCAAGTGAGAAGCTTTTTTCATATGGAAGATCACTTGTCGTGTCCAGTACGGTGTCTAACTTACTCGTATACAACGTTTCGCCTACGTTGACATGTGGTAAAATTAATGCCTTCAAAATTGTGGTCATGTTGTGTACGTATCAGCAGACTTCCGAAGTGCGTCAACTGAGATGTATTACTTTCAGTAAGCAATTTATGCTCTTGAAAATGATGCCCTCAATAGACAGGAAAATAATAGGAAGAATTATTTTATCCTTTACTTAGGTTAAATTGCAAATGTCTCTTTTTTATTATCAGGATCCAAAATTGAATAATGATTTATTAAATTCATATTCATAACAAGACCACTAGTGAATGATATATCAGGAAAACTTGAGTTCCCTCATACTTGCCCATACCAAATTAGCTATAAGTTTTTAACTTAAACGTTCACTGAATGCTAGAACAGAAATAATTAAAAAGTAAGCTGTACCGGAACTCAATAAATAATTTTGTGTTGTAAACATTTACTTTGTAAAGACGATTCGAGCACTGCGTTTTCTTCATTGATACTTACATTGCCTCAAACCATTGGATTAATATTTTGCCAGTTTATAAGCAATTTTATTGATCCGCTCTGAACACAACGGAGTTTTGAAATATAACTAGTATATGAAAGCATAACGACGTTTTTGCAAGTAATTACTGTTATATTATGCGGTTATGCACTGAGTGCTTCGGCTCTGTAATATAAAATATGCAGAGCGATGTCTAAGAACAAAGGGGCGGGCGCAAGATGGTCTATCTCTTAAAGCTCCACCTGACCCTTGAATTTGCTGAGGAATACGTCCCGAATTTCTTCCATGCAGTTCATTTTTAACACGACTTATTGGAGTCATCAGGTATCATTTTAAAAGAGGAAGCTACGCAGCTGCAAGATCAGCATCGCAATTTGCAGAGGAGCATGTCTAAAAAGCTTTAAATTAATTTGTTTTACAGGATTCATTAGATTCTTCATGCATCTTCTCAAAAGAAAAATCTTCACAGTTGTGTGACTTACAGTGCGTTTTGTAGATAAAAATATTCAAAATATTTTGGATATAAGACATATTTTTTTAAAGAATTTCTTAGATTCATCGGGCAAAATATTGATCCCATAGTAAGAAGCAACGTAGTTGCATAATAACCATCGCAGTTTGCGGATGAATTTATCGAGAAATTTTTGATGCAAGTAATATTATGCAGAATTTTTGGCTTCATCAGGCATCATACCAAAAGCCGAAGGATCGTAGTTGCAGAGTCTGTGGCGCAGTTATTTTCCTTTTCCAGCTTCCGCCCGCCGATAAGCCGCTGCTCCTGGCGCTCGGTTGTTGACTTGGTGCGTGTAAGCTGCGGTGGAGTGGTGGTTAGCGGGGATCTTGTGTACGCGTGCTTCCTTTTGACGCGCCGTAATGTTCGTGTTCGTGCATCGCACACAGTGGCGGTTTGTCCTAACACAGTATAACATAACTTTTAAAGCGTATCCCGCTTTATTTGCTTGCAAATACTGTTATGTATTTCTTGATTCGTCTCACACTATTTTTTTTTACCAGGAATAGAGTGATGTATTTCTTGATTCGTTTTGCATTATTTTATTTCAAAAAAGTGTTGTGATGTATTTCTTGAATCAACTCACACTACATAATTATACTTGAGCAGTCTTATGCATTTCCTGAATAATTGTTGTATTTTATCCTCCCTGTGCGATTGCTCTCGATTCATTTTCCGAAAAATGCAAAGTTAGAAAATAAATAGAACACACCTTCAAATTGATCTCAGTATACCTACTTCCTAATATTTCATTTGTTGATTCAAATTACGCTTTCTTCGCTCCGGCGCTTCGTAATGCATCCTATGGTGTTCTCTGCCCTACCTGCTTCCTGCCACTGCATCCCAAACTGATACTCGGTAGGTCTTATCTCGTATGATTCGTTCTCAAACTCTGCAGTGTGATATTTATGGCACGGGCTGAAATTGCTATCAACGCGCTCGTTATGAAAAAAAATGAAATTTTAAAAAATTTTATTAAGTTGGTGGTTGGTGTGCGACTTCGAATTTAGCATAAAAATTAATTCATTTGCTAACCTCGATACTTTATCACAGTACGCTTATGTAGCGACTTTTGCACTTCAAGACGTACGGATCAAGACGGGTTATTTAACCTCACAATCTCCCTAGCTTAATAATTTGTTTTGAGCTGTAGAATTAAATAAAGTATGATTCAACACACGTATGTAATTGCGAAATGACAAGTCGGAAACATTTAAACTGTAATTCTTTCGCGCGAACATCACGCGTAATTAAAAATATCTATGGCATTTCAATTGATAACCACATAAAGCGTGGTATGAAGAACTGTGAATGACTCTCTTCGCCGAGTCCAAAACTGCCCGCTGTCGAGAATCTGTTAAGAATAATCAATTTTGCGAATTAAAAATGAGAATTTAGGGAAAATTTTAATTGTGTGTAATAAATGTCTGGCTTTGTTTGGCTTACTTAGAAATATCTCAGAAAATCCCAGCAGTACAGGAGGGTCGCTTCAACACGTATGTTTTTATGCCGTATGTTTAACTCAGCAATGTTAGGAGGCCGCGATAAGATGCGAGAGCCCAAAAAGATGTCTGTTTACATTGTGTGTTGTTTCTGGAGGGGTCTATTTTGTGGTGTTAGCAAATCTTTTCATTAGGGCGAGCCCTTGGGAAACTTGAGACGTTCTGAAAAATGCCTACCCATGTGCAAAACAAAGTCGCCTTGTAGTCACACATAAATCGAGACACTCAGGCCGAGAGAGACGGCAAACCAACGGTCGTTTTCGAAGGAGCTGAACGTGAGAATGCGGTTCTACCAATTAGAAGAGAGGGAAGGCGATCGCAGTCAAGGTCCGAGGATTCTTATAGGCCGAATATGAGACAGAGGACAACCCTCAAGAAAAGGCGCTAGGCATCGGGGACGAACAAAAGGCAGTTCTACAACCGACGCCGCGACGCGAAGTATGAGAAATGAAACGCGGGTGTGTTCGCTGTAACAAACGTGCTCAAAGATATAATGAAAAGTGATTATTGGATATATTGAAAATTATACTAAGTTTCACGCCAAAATGTGATCATGAAATTCATACATTTTCTCGTTTTACTTGCAGAAGAGCAAATTAAACTTGCAGCGTGGGAATCATTTAATGGAACACTTAGGCGCAACGTCTCTGGGGAGGGTAAGAGCGAAGCAGTTTCTTGGGAAAAGATGATTTTTTTTTATAAAATTGTCTGAAATTTATTGGCATACAGTAATGCAAAATTGAAATGGTTTGAGGGAGCTTAATGGGTGTTATCATAATTAATAAGTTAAAATTTTTGTCTTGCCAGGTGGGACGGAGTCATATGTCTGAGGATTGATCAGCTCGAATGAAAGGAAATCGACGTGTGAATACACTGAAGCGGAATAAGCAAAATAATGTCATCACTAGACATTTTCTGAACAGTGAATGAGGCAGACCTTTGAAGTGAAGCGAGTCGCTGACGATTTTTGTGGTTGAAGTGACCATTGCCCACTGTGCTGCTGGAATAACTGAGATGGAAATAGGACAGGATAGATGAATTCTCATGTGTAGCTCTCATAAACTTAGCGGCGGCCGGCCAGCCAATATTTCAGAATAATTATGTAATGCAAGTCATTTGACGTATGCTATTTGATTCCATTACTTAATTGGCATTATTCCTAACACCATTCATTGTGTGTACGCTCATTAATGTTTGTATGACGCATAGCTGGAAATTATAAATGTTAAGCATAGTTTATCCTGTGTATCATGCCCCACAATATCAGAAGCGACAAACCGTAATGCCACGGAGGGCGCTCAGATAATGCGCTACGTAAGTGGGTCAGCGATCACCGGTGAGTACCTTTTCTTTTTCAGTATATATACTGTAGTGTCAATTATTTCCATGAATTTTTGTGTCGCATATGTATCCTTTGGAGGTGTGCCATTCCTCAATTCCGAGAGCCGGATCTTCCTGTTAATGAAATGTTACCAAGGAGGTGAAGGGCCGATTTCTCGTGACACCGCGCAGAAACCACACGCTTCCCTCGTTTCTCATACATTCCTATTATTTTCGGTCGTTTCCACGGTATTCCCTATAGGCAAAACAAGTCTCAGGCCAAGCACTCTTCGTCAACATCTGTGGGAGTCACCTTCGCACAAGTAAGGGCTGTAATCCAGAAATTTTACGGCGAAGCGCAGCAAAGATCCGCGCAAGTGGTGCTTTGAGTCACATGTTATTCCCATAGAACTCTTGAAGACAATCGCGGCTTCGTTGTCGCAACAATTGAAGTGATTGAAAAGAACTCATCACACATGAGTGCATTTCTTAACGTGCATGCCATTAGGCGAGTCGAAAGGCCTTGAAAAGTAAAATGCTCTCACGAGCAGATATGTGACGCACTTTGTTATTTCAGGCCTTTCTTGCACGTCTTCAGAATGGAACTGAATTTTACGTTTGTTCAAGGGAATTTACAAATTTATCGAGATTTGTTCGATGGAGAGTTAACGTAAGAAAAAAAAAGGCAAACGACTCATATTGAAGAGGTAGCATACTGTTATCATATGGCCTATGTGTAATGGTGCATTCGGAGTCTTAGAGCCGCTCTTGCTTACTTCTCAGCAACTCACACGACTTTATCTCGCCTAGTTCTCTGTTTGAGTATGTAGGATAAATAGTTTTTTAACAATTTTTAGCTGTAATTTTTACCACACTCAAAGTAGAATTGACTAAAATGAACTTGGAAAACTGAATAACATGTACATTGTCATGCAATCTTAAAATATATTTTCTTAAATTATTGTGCACGTAATCGCTAATTGACAAGTACAGTAAAAAATTACTGGCATTATAATTTAACTTTTCATAATATCTTCTACATAATGATGTATTGTTTACTTTCTCTGACGATGAAATGATCAGGTGTTAATTTTTTCTTAACTTCGTTGTTAAAGATAATTTAAGCTTGAACTCCGAACTTGTTGTCTACTTTCCCTTATTCACATTTACTTTAAACACAATAAAATATTGCTAACATCATATTTTTATAAAATATGATGTTCGAATAATTCAAGGTTCATGTAGCTAGTTCCATCGCCTCACTCTTAGCTGGGGCAATAGCGTTCTAACTCATGTTTGTGCCCGAATAATATTACAAATGATATCATTTCTCGTGCTGAAGTGAATCTAATGCAAAACAATAACTTAAAAAAGTACTAGCTATCCATCAGTTGATTCGTAGGTCAGATGTTTTATTTCTCTGGTCCCTAATTCCGCAGGTCAAACGGTAAAAAAAATGCAAAAATAGGGACCCAAACATTCAAGAATATGTGAGCAGTGAAAGAAATTCTAAATTTCCTTGTCGGTGTTAAGGCGTGCTGACAATAATTATTGTGGTATCTGAGTGCGAAGTGCGTTTAGTTTAAAATGGGTCTCTTAAAAACATTTTTTATTTCGGTTTTGGTATTTGAATTCGTTTGAAAATTTCATGTTCAAGATTAAACTCGAATAAAATCCTTGGTAAATACAGCACGCTGTCATCTATGTAATAACACTGCTGGAAAAATATTGAAACATCCGCTCTGCACGGCTTACAATCACGAAGATTACTCCCGGGTTGCCCACGCAAAATCATTCGGCCGTGAGGTGATGATGAGATTTCTGCAATTTCGATTATTGAATAAAAAATTTCCTCGTAAACACAGATTTTCAATCTCAATGATGAATTAGTGGTCGTGATATGAGAGCTTACGCTTTGTTTTGATCATCGTATTTTGATTCCAAACCACAGCGAGTTGTCTCAGAGCTGCGCAGCTTCCTCTCTTGCTATGATGACTTAAAAAATGTTTTACCGGCCGGATCAGAGGAGTCAGAGGGCAGCCAGAATTGCGGACGTGGAGCAAGAAGCAAACGAAATCTAACAGGATTCTCCTCGAGTCCGTTAGGATTCTTGGATTCATTACAGTGAGAATAAGAAAAAACCTTTATAGAGATATACAAATGATGATTCATATGTGCTAGACTGATATTCGAATTTAAGAACGAAATGAACTTGACAATCAGATATTAAATCTACATCAGAATCTACTCGTGAATGTTCAACCGTACAAATTATGACCAGTGGCTTTTAAAATCACCAATTTATTTTAAAAATCTATTTCGATTCAGTGCGCAAAGACAATATATGAGTGTCTCAGTGTTCATTAAGACACTCATATTATTTTTGTACAAAAGAAAATGTAAAATATTTCTTCAATTAGCAGTCGTTTTCATTTTCACTGTCTGATTTTGAACCCGCGTATGTGTGTGCATGTGCGTGTGATGCAACATCATCTGATAATGTTGCCTGTGGCGAGACCGGTCCATGGACGATAAAGACAGTCTACGCGCTAGCAGGGCCTCTAATTCAAACATGGTCAGTGAAAGTGACAGAAATCAAACAAACCGCCAATGATGACATTCAAGTAGAGGAAATAAGCCGTCAGACACTGTTTCGTATAACAGATTACGGGTTTGCTAGGTGGAAAAAGGTTTTTACGAAAATGGCTCTGAAATTCACAGTTTGGGTAGATCAAAGTTACTAGACACAAGTTCGAATGTTTCTTAGCAGGACTGATGTAAGCGAGAACATTTGTGAACATGAGCAGAGTGAATAAGTATGAAATGAAATAGCTAGCTCACTTTGTGGAGTTTCTAGCTCTAAGTTTTTAATTATTTCTGGATTTTTCGAGGAGAGAAATGTGGAAGGATGTAGAGGAGAGGAACTTTGAGGAATGGTGAATGTCTCTATTAATTTTCAAGACAAATTTGCTAACTTGTACTGGAAAAAATGACTGTGCTTGACTGAAAAAAATGGCTGAAAAAGGACAGGGCAAACGAATGAAATCATAAATTGTAATTTACGAGAGAAATTTGCGCCCGAGATAAATATTATGTCCGCACTAATTAAACCAAAAAATAAAAAATATTTTTAAACGCTCATGCTGCTATCCTCACGGCCTTTATACGACTAAAATGTCGTTCAATTATCTATTCTGTGTTCGCTCTTTCTTTTACATAGTATTATCGGTGTCATTGTTGTCAGTGAGTGTGCTGGTGCGGCCAAACTTGCATAGAGCTCTACTCTGGGAAGTCGTACTTGAGCTTATGAACGCGACTGAAAGAATTCACTGAGATGAAAACTCTCGACAGCTAGATAGCACAGCTGGCAAATCAACTGCTATAAAGCACGTGTATGCTAAGTGAAAAGCGTTTCCTCATGTAAGTAATGAAAGTAGCTTATGAAATGGCGACTCTCCTGTAAGGTTGAGGAGATATTCAACAAGGAAACAGAACTTAAAGTTCTCGCTGATATACTCTGTAGTCAAAACGAATGCAAGTATAGAGTAAACATACAAATGCTCCAAGGTTTGTATCGAGAAAAATCTATCTCTCTAAAACAATTATTTATAAATGTGTTACCTACCTTTTTCATGATAGAGACACGTCATTGCTTGAAAAAAACATAATTTATGTTATTCCAGAATCCGGTAGAAGATATCTAGCACGACGTGTTAGAATTAAAAGTTTTAGTGTCTCACAATTTCAACACTCTCTTGAAGTAACTGATATTTCCTGTGCGCAGCATTACACTCTGAGAAGCCTTAGCGTTGTGATCGTAAGGTTCATGTCGAGTCACAAGTTATATTGACATTTTCAATTCAAAATTTAGAAGATGAATTATCTACTGCAAGCACTACAGAAGGGAAAATTTCAAGGTCATCGCCATCGTTTCGTTCTGCTACTCTGAAATGCATTCTTTGGTGTACGAACACAAGTTAAGTACTTTCATTGGTTGCGAGTACAGTCCAATATGTTTCATTGCACATCTTACATTATACGTTTGTTTCTAAAACACTGTAATTACTTCTTGAATGCATTGCTTCGAATGCTTGCAATTTCCTGCGTAGCTCACTGAGGTTCATCATTTTAGAATAGAAATCGGTGGGACATGGAGATTCCAATGCCAAATGAGACCAAACGAATAAAGATTGCGATAGCAAGAATATTTAGGGTAATTCGGTTAATACGACCGAAATAACGAGATAATTTGAGGCTGAAATAGGTCTGAAATGTACCGATAATTTAAAAAAGAAATATGTTGAAAGCATTTTAAACCCTAATAAATACATATCCTAAGTTATTGATGCCCACAATTCTCTACACGGTACACTTTACCTTTCGAGCGGGCTTCATGACAGAAATATTGTTCTACAAATTTTAAATGATTTATCACATATTAGCAATATATATATTAATTTATATATATATATATGTATATGATAGCGTTGCACAGAAGCTATCTCAAATCAGCTCAGAAGTATTTTTCATAATAGTTGAACTTGCATAAAAAAAAATTCGGTGTAAAACCAGTGACATGTCGCACGAAATTTCTTGTTCACGTCACAGAAATTTATTTGCCGTTTTTTTCTGGTTGACAACTTTCTTGTCATCAAACATCACCCAGATCAAATGTTGGGTACACACTGAACCCATGCTCACTATTAGCATCGAACGCTAAAGAATTTCTGCATATGTAACATTTTGTAACAATTTAAATTTTCATCTTCCCATCAAATTACTGTCCAATGTTTCATTCATTAAAAAGTAATTGATCTTTAACAATTTAAAAGTTAATTTACGGAAAATATTTAATGAAGCCAATGGAGGGACGCTGTGTTCAAAATTTTGAATCAACTCCAAAATGTTTATTTCTGTAAATTGTTTTCAGGATCGTTATTCCGGTTTACAAAATATTGCGAGTGCGAGCGTTCTCAATCCTTATTTGCACAGATCTCATATTCACATTTACGCTTGTGCTAAGTAGAACTGATCATTCCTTATATAAATGTTCTCTTAAATAGACTTCATTTTTAAATGTAATTCTATTTTCCGTGTATTTAACACCCGCACCCTTTAAATCCGGATACCCTGTAAATAAATTCACTCAAAGCAATAAAAAATTCAGAGTTTTCGTTCATCACACATCGCAAGCGCAATTATGCGTACCGTAAAACACTGTTTACGCTGTAAGAATACATAAGTTGCGAACTTTTTACATTCCTCCTGGAATGATGACAGTGAGTATTCTTCGTTGGAAGTTTTGACTAACCGAGCGAGTATAAATTGCAGTCAAGTCATCAGTGATTTATAACAGTCATTTTACTTCGGTTATGATCATACGAATGACAAAGTAGAGTTTTATAGCGTGTGAAGGGTTGATTTTAAAAAGGCAGAGATTAATTGTTCGGGGATCTACAGTATAAGATAGGTACGTATGATGCGTTGAGGTTTCCACTTGTTTCTTAAGGTAAAATCTGCAAACATATTTCACTATACTTCTCTGAGCCAGCATTAGATTCAAAGTTTAAGAAAGCGTATAATTTTCAGAGCCAATTCAACTTAAACATTAAATGAAAGTGTTTACATAACTGAGATTTTACAATTTCTTTACGATCCGCTAGGTAGATTTTTTAAAACAACGGGTTTAGAAACCAGAACTTGAGTCTGATACTATCAATCCGGGAAAGACAGGATCAAATCAACCTTAGCATTGATGTAGCAAGCTTCACTTATGGTTTCTATAACACAAGGTGTAATAAAAAAGGCTTCAACTAGCTTTTTCGATACCAAATTGGTGCAGTATCGGCGCGTTCATCAGGTGAGGATAGATCACCCGGCCTGGGATCGTCATTACGCTGCGCAGTGTAATTGAAGTGAAGGAACGCGTCTTCCCCACGACTCGCTCTCGCCAGGTCACGCCGCCATCATGAGTAAAAGTTTCTCAAGCTCGTGGCATATGATCAGCCTGCTGCGGGTGAGCAGTGATAAAATCTAGTTCCAGGAACCAAATTAGAACTCGACTTTTTGGATTTATTGAAAGTTGTGCGTGTGAGCAGGTAATGGCCACTGAACCAACAATTTGAAGTCGAGCATTTCAAGTGCTGCATTCGATTTTTCACAAACGTAGAATTTGAGTTTAAGAATAATTTTTTATCTTGCATTTTCACATATTATGGCAGCAAAATTGAGAACATTGCGCAAAACTCTAGCTTGATGAGACTCTCACGTCGATCATAGCTTGCAATCTGTGACTTTTAGATAATTCTATTGACGTAAAGCTCTTTCATGCCGTTGCAGTTAAAGTGCTAATAAATAATCTCATTCGAATATTGATCACATTAAATTAAACGAAGTGAAAGGTCTGTAAATAACTTTTTTAAAGACATCGATGAGAACGACACTGAAAAAAGGGTTCCAGTAAAGTACTTCATGGATTTAAAATCCTAATATTAAACAACATTTACGATTACCACAGCCCTTTATGCAAACTACGCGACATTTTAAGGCTCAATTAAGAAAGACAGAAGGGTGATGTAGCAGTGAAAGTTACGTGCCCAATTTGCTCGGTCCTGACAAGGGTGCCGGCGTGGCGTGATAGAACCACAGCGCACCGCCAGTTTCCCGTCCCAATGCTAATCACGGCTGGGAAAAAACGCTGTCTCGGTCACGGTTCTTTCTGAAAAGGAGAGAGAAGCGACAGGTCTCCCGATTTTTCTATAAGTTTGTCCGGTATAGGAGAAGTAACTTTTGATATAAGGAACAACTGTACATTAGAGAATAATAAGTAATTTTCATCTGGGTTCTTCTATCATTCTACAGTGATTGCAACGAAGAAAAAGCTCTCTTTTTGCGGTGCCGTGCGCGCGACGTGTGTCGTGAACGTAGCCTTTTAGCAAAAAGAGCAAATGCTTCAATTGGCTGAGGGAATTGACTGAGATGAGCGACGCTTCTTCGTTCGAGTGAGAGTGAAATGAAGTCTAGGACGCAAATAGAGTTAACAGTTCCTTATACGAAAGGAGTTTTTCCATCAAGAACGTAGAATTTTTAGTTTTCGTTAAATTAGATTTTTGTCACCAAATAACTTCAAAAACAGTATATTGATTCAGTTACGTCAGGCGAGCTTGAGAATAATAAAACACCTATTTAAATTTCACAAGTGACGTTATTTAAGAAATAGGTCCATAAGTCATGATAACGATTAACCTTAAAACAGGGAGATATTTTAGGGGAAACGTGTTAAACAGAGCGATAATGTACTGGGAAGACTGTCTTGAAGTGAAATTTAAACCTTAAACTACAGTATAACTGCCAACAGGTTAATTTTAAAAGTAAAAATATGAAGATTAGGGTCATTTCCGAACAGATCAGACCGTATATCTGCTTATAAAATCGAAGCGATTAACAGCGTGGTCTAATTTCTGTACATTTTCCCGGTCAGAGGATTATAGATAATATCGCCTTACTTTAACAGGTAGGGAGAAAATGGGGAATTTCAACTCCACGAGCTCATAGTTAAACAGACACCGTATCGGAAAAAGCGTAGCGGAGAACTATAAATCGAATGTTGATGAGCTCAAGTGGGTGACATTAGTGTCTCTATGGTGACATCCAATATCACTTTGTTTTCTTGCCGATGCAATACTTCCAGGACGTCTTTGAATTCTCGTAGAAGAAAAAATATTTTTTTTGCTGCAGTCAGAGATACGTGCTCCATGTCAGAGATATGAAATGATTTTGTGATGTGAACTCCTGAACATCTGAGGCTTACTTCATTGAGCTAAGTTGCTGGTACACACTTCATACTTTTTATTCTTCTGCGTTGCTTCGAGTACTATGGTGATGTCTTTGCTGTTATGTCCGTCAAGCTACGTAAATAATTATAATGAAGGGCATCATCGAGTTCCCCAAATGAACATAAATAAGTACCCATCCTCACGTTCTGAACATGCAAACAATTGAGCTTTTGCACATAAACTCACGGTTGTGTTAGAAAAATAACTCCCCACATTCAGTAAAAACCTGCTCAATATAGAATACATCTTAAAATTCAATTTTTCTCTCTTAAGATTGCTACAGAACTACTAAAAATCCCCTCAAGGTTGAACTAATACACAAACGTTTTGATATTTTAAATAAAAATTCAAAAATTGTCTAAAGAGCTGCTCGTTATTGTCAAATAAATAGAAGGTGGGACTGGACAGTTCCTTTTTCCTCGATTATGTGTTAGTTGTCCATCACGTGCAGCTGCGCTTGGGAAAATCTGGCGGAAGCTGGATGACGCAAACGTAAATATTCCCTCGCAGTTATCGCCGCCTCCCCACGAGGCTTATTCAATGCTGTCGGTAATGCTAAAATTCGTGTAGCGCCTAGAAAATAATGAGAACTCCTAAGAAAGAAAATAGCGCATTTTGAAATGAAAGGCATTAATTACGAAGATGGTCCTGATTTCATATTAATATATTCAAATGCAATAATAATAATTGAAGCACTGTTAATAATGATAACAATAACAATCATTACAGCTACGGATAACCAGTGAATTGTAGCGTTTTCTCAAAAGGTGTTCAATCATTCTAACTTTCTTGCTATCGGCGCCACAGAATATTTTCAACTTTGCCTAACCTAAACCAACCAAAATCAAGCCATAACGTTAAATTGTAACTTATTCTAAACTTAACTTTAACATCAATCTTTACTTCCAATTTGTTTTTTTTATTCAAAATAGCCAAACCAACCTACCGTGAGGCAACCCATCCTAAAATATTATAACCTTCTCTACATTACAGTATCAGCACTGTTTTAATCTAAAAAAAATACATTAATCTGAATAAAGAAAAGTAGCTCAGACATGTAAATTTGGCCCGGGATTTTTAGTCGTCCTCTTACTTTAGAAGAAGGTTTTAGTCGTAAACCAGGTAACTTGACGCAGATGGTATCCTGCAGCAACAAAAAATGCTTATTTATATTTATTTGATTAAAAAACCAACCCAGAGAATGTCATTAGCACCCAGAAAAAAGAGCGCTCATAAATTTCAAAGCATTTTCTTATAATAATCTCATTCCCGGAACAAGATGTTGACTCTTGTTGTACCGAAATCATTTTGAGGTTACACTATACATATTTAAGCGCACTAATGCGTCGGCAATAAATACAAAGGAGCGAGTTCATGCTTTCAAGCGAAAAACAAGATTTTACGACTAACGGTAAATATAAGAAAAATATTTCTAAAAAGCATCACTTCTGAAGCGTTTTCGGCCATTTTACCAGCCATTTTATAGAAGAAAGCCAAAAATCTGAGAGTATTTCAATCGCCTTCCCGTGTTCTAGCTCCACTGCATCGTGTTAATCACATGGTGCAAGTTTTCACAACCGACCACTTTCCTCTCCGTACAAAAAACTCCCAGGGCTGTGCGATATTTGCAAAGAAACTATTACCTCCTCCGAGCAAGAGTGCTTCTAAATAGATTCTGCCAGTGGGAGAGGCGTTCAAAAATTTTAGTATGAATAATCTTACAAACGAAAAAAACATTATGACTCCAATTTTCGAGCCTATTCGCGTAACAACAGCTTTCTTCTCATGAATGACAACACTTCTCTCACCGCACTGTGTTTAAATTGCACTAAACAAACTTTTAATTACCTTAAAGCATCAATTTCCCCTTCGCGCTCGAAGAAAATTACCCGCTAGTGTTTTACGGCATATTCCTCCACAGGAAACTAGAGAACGCTTGTCTTTGAGCATTTTTACTTCAGATTCTACTTGAAATACGTTTAACGGACGGAGCAGCGGTATACGTCAGATCTTCTGTTGCTAGTTACGTTAGTCGTGACGCTGACTGACTGTGGACTTGTTTGCTTATACGTGCTGGTGGGAGGCGCGTGTGAAACTTCAAGCGAAACCTACAGTAATTCGCTGACCACACGCGTAATGTGATCGAAACGCGCGTGTGTGAAGCTTGCAAGTGGCGTAACAGTCTGCGTACGAAGCTCCATACAATTCTACGTGCATTGATTCAATTCGTAAGCACTTCCATACAATTGTACGTACTTTGAGACAAATGTGCTACACAGCTCCATTCAGGTGATACGCTCGTCTCGTGACAATAAATCAACGTCTCGCTCTTCACGAAGTCGTCGTGATCGAAATTAAAATCACTATCTTGCACTGGTTATCATGATCAGTCTAATTTCAGAGTATAGATTATAATAAACAAAATTTATGATATGATATCATACATATGATTGCTCTCTTTCACAGCTGACAGCCTCTTTTTTACGTCACAAAACTTTTATTTGCATCAACCATTTGCAGAATACTGCTTAAAACATAGGTTGATCCCACTTCATCGCCAGAAATCAGTGTCAGCATAAATGCTCTTCGATGCAGAATGAATTAGTTTGCTACCAACCTAAATGAATACTGTAACCTTTATTAATCAATGCCAAGCCACTCCAAATGTCCGATCTAGCCCGACAACTCCAACCTAACATTTCTTGTTTTTCCTCCATTTTTACAAGTTCAAACCACTAAGAGATCTGATGTGTCACAATATTTATGTGAACTTTCAATAGCTAACTCTTTTCATTGTTGCGCGGTAAAAACTCCTGAGAAATTGGAGTAAATGTAAAGCACCGCAAAAATGTCCCGGTGCCCTACTCAATAGAGCTAAACTTTTCGTGGAAGCCATTCTTTAGAAAGTTAATGGAAGTCGTACTTCCAGCCGTGGTGTACAGTCTCTGGACTCGTACTCCACAAAACAACGATGACATTCCTTGGTTTTCAGTGTTCACCGAGTCCAATAGTTGTGATAAGATAAGCAAAGCCTAGTATTTAATAAGGCTAAAATCCTCCTCAACATGTGGTAAAAAATGCAGAGAATTATCTACATCCTGTGGCACTTATGAAAGTAGAAACTGCAGAAAATTCTGTATTTTTATTGAAGTAAAAAAATTGCAAACGTCCGGTAAATCATTCGTTATTTTCTTCACTGTTGCAAGCACACGACAAGTTCATTTCGTTTTACCTTTGTTCAATTGAACGTACGGAAAGAGATATAAATATGAATAAATCCAATGGCTTTAAAGAAATATATTTTTGCGTTTGATTAAAAATCATTCGAGAGAGTGAAGAGCAAGTTTACGTTCACTTAAATGATTGACAGTAGATTTTTTCTATTGGAAACTTTTTCGTACTTTAATGTTTTGCAATAATTCTTCAGTGTGAGTATAATACTTTAATGTTTTGCAATAATTTCGTACTCAATAATTTCGTACTTTAATGTTTTGCAATAATTCTTGAGTGTGAGTATAATCTCTCAACTTCCACACTGGCGTTCTCCCGTTCACATAGGGAGTTGATCGTTCAGGACATGCCACATATGAGAGCTAAAAAAAATCAATTCATAACATCAAGAGCACAAAAGCGTATTTATATTAAAGCTTGAGAAATTATGCACATACAATGTTCGGTATTTTTATCGGCTCTACACTTTGGCGCAAGTTATTTACTTTTTTATGAAACACTGCCAACAGTCTCAGCCTAACACAAATAAAAAAAAACAAAGTTCAAATCTGAGAGTTTCGTGAGGCGTTGGAAAATAATTGAGCCTGGCAAATAAAATTTTATCGAAAAAATCGTAACACATGAACGCACGCAGGCAGCAACGGCACTGCAAACCGCAGCGGACATCCGAAAATTTCATCAAAATTAATTAAACTCGTCATAAATTTCAAGCAGCGAAGTCTGGATGGTGCGCGCTCTACGTATGCTGCTCGCACAACTCCAGTCTACGGTCTCGAGTGTAATTCTTTTTTGCGAACAGAAATTTTATTCATTTTATGACCATGCAGCATTCCCAGTGCAATCTTCGTTTTCGGTAAATTACCACATAACTGAAATCAGAAAATAAGGAATAATTCTACCTTTCCTTCGTTCCAAACGATCGTACGACCAGCCAGCTGTTTAGTTTTCAGTACTGCAATCGTATATTTGCTTTGCAATCAAAACATAAATCGAAAGAAGATGTCCTTGAAAATTTATTAAGGAAATGTTGCTTAAAAACAAAATATCTTTGAATTAGTCATTTTATCCTCATCAAAATACAAGCCGCCTTTTTGGGAGAAAAACCCTACCCTTCTTCCTTCGCCCATGATCGATAAGTGCTAATTGCTTAGCAATCTTTTATTCAAGCAATCCCAAGAGATGCCAAAACTTAGAGACCCGAATTGACGTGTTTTTCTGCCAGAAAGTATTATGACCTATAAATACTGCGCGAAAAATTCAAACGAATCATTTGAACGGGTGACTCATGAAGGAAACTGTGTTAAGTGAAACTTATGTTTCATTCCAAGAGAATTTTCCAACGTTATCGGCGGCTTGAAGATCGGCATCTTAATTGAATAAATATAATTATTATTCTGAATTCAAAGTTACTCTCACTTATTTAATTAAGATGCCCAGCAACAAATGGAGAATCCACAACTTCTTCAGCAACCAAAAAAATATTCAAAGTGAAAAATTTCTATTCGAGCCTACAAATAAACTAATCCAGTCATCCCCAAGGCAAAAATTCCTGCAGCATGAGGAGAGTCTAGATTGACAGAGCAGCTCAAGCATCGTTATGAAGGTGCTTTAATCGCAACATGCTGAAATTGCAGTCTTGGAGCAATTATTTGCATTGCGGAAGCAAGCCTGACATTCTCGTGTGATAAGAAGAGGTTCCCTCGATATTGCGACAGCTGTGCAACTCGCGTCGGTCGCGTACAGACAGCCCGGGGTTGGGAGCCTCAACCGACCGTGTTGATCATTCTTTTTTAAGCATTTAGTGTCCCGGTGGATTTCCAAATCCTCATCTATAAACAGCACAAATTTATTTGGTTTCAAGCCGAATATAATTTCTTTGATGTTCGCTGTCGATTTCGCCGTCTAATGTAGGTAACAGCCTGATGCCAGTGTCAGTCATATTACGGAGGGTTTAAGAATGGTAGAGGAAGCAAAAAAAACCTGCCAATGAAGAATTGAGGAGTCCTACGCAGGGTAGTTTCAGTATTAGAGCAGAGGGATATTGACCAATTAAATCAATCTCTTCATAGAACGACTGGATGGAAAATTAGGATCCTATTCGCTGTTCTACAGAGAAAAATAATTTTACCTGAAAAAAAAAACATCTTTAATATAAGCGCACTCATGTCCACAGATACAGCTGTTCTTTTTTAACACGGATTAGAAAATGTACTGAATATCATAAAAATTTGAGCCTTCCACGACACAAACATCAGCAAATAACGACAAGCAGCCTACAGTTTGTCATCATAAATTCCAGTGGAGAATCTTACATGGAATGTTTATTCGCTGCGAAGCTAAATATGTCTTAAACTGTAAATAAAAATAGCCCAGCTAGTATCAAGTCAAAACGCAAATGAGAAGTTACTTTATTTTACATACGTTGGATTTCGTACTGCGATTTAATATCAAATTTTTACTTAATTCTTTGCGTAAAATCCGTGCATTGAGAGATGCAAACGGAAGTTCAGTTTGAAATCAAAGGAAGCTAATGTTCAGAGTCGGGACATTGAAAACGTTGATATCTTTCTGAAAAAAATAAATTTAATCCCAGGAGCTTTGTAAAAAGTTACGGAGATAATCATTTGCAAATATGATTATTACAAAAATGAAACTCAAGTATATGTGTTTAAACTGAAAATTTTACTTCGTTTGGTAATAAAAGCTTGAACATTCGTAAAATTGGATACGTTTGTTAGACGCATTGCTTAAACGGTACAGCTGCAGGAGTGAAAAAAGTACGAAGAAGCTAAATTGACTGTAGCGATGGTGTGTGGGTGCCGTGGGAAAAGAGAGTCCTGCTATAGATAAAGGTCTCAGGAGCATACAATAGCAGACGACAGGTGACGTAGCTCAGCTTGTCGCCAGCGTCCTGGTCTGTCAAATGAAATGGCAAAAAAGAGCAGTTCGTGTGATGAGCTGACGTTCGGAGTTTCGGTGTCGGTGAATTACAGGTAAATGGGATTTTTTTGAACGCGAGAATCACTTAAAATCAGTGGGTTCGGTCAGAATTCAGGAACTTAAAAAGTTTTTCCAAACAGTAAAATGGAAAAATTAGAAATCTTGAAACAAGATATTTATGTAAAAATAAAGTAACTACGCATACATCAGTGGGGAATCTAATTTTAAGATAATATATAAATAATTAAGAATGAACTCATACATTATTTAAAATTCCTTGGTTATAATTTAGATGATTTCTTGTTCAACTACACGATGGTACTAGTCTGCCATTCTTGTTCAACTACAAGAAACACAAACGAAAAAAGCTCCTTTGAAATAATTGGAAAGTTATGCCTGCCCCTTGTATGAATTACGAATATTTATTTTAAAATTAGTCTTACCAAAGCCGCAGGGAGTTCGACGCTCGAATGACTTTCGCTGAGAAGGTGCGATAGGATGTAGAGTAAGCACAATATTTATTATAGGCGCTCCAGTTTCCGAGTTCCAAATTTTTTTTTAAATATTAAAAAACAAACTTAACACCAAGCCCAGAGCCATCTTGGATTCTTCTTTCTCCGAAGAAGCCATGGAATAGACCTCACTAACGTGAGCCAATTTTTTTAGCGTAGAAGGTACTTTTCACAATCTAGTGTTAAATAACGTCATATCTCTGTGACCGTTCACTTATCACACTTTTAGAGGCGAGGTTTCCAGATATTATTCCTCGTTGAGCGGTACCGTATGTTGTTAAGTCTGCACTTAGAGGAGTACTTAGAGTACACTTAGAGGAGCACGCTGCAGCTTAGGCAGCAAATTATTTGAACATTCGACCTAAGCTGATTCACAAGTGATGCGCGCCGAAATATGTTGACGATCGCCTTACCCAAGCGTGACGCCAATGCCTAATTATTGGTTCACTTTCGACGAATAAAATCAACAAGCTGTCCTTCAGATGTTGCATGTTCATAAAAATTTTCAAATTTAGTAGTATTTCCGAAATTTTAAGAAGTTGCTGGTGTTTAGAAGATTTCAGTTCCAGGGAACATTTGTATAAGTTTTCCGCAAAAATTTACTGGAAGCAGTAAAATAATTTCTGATGAGCGGATCATGGGTGTTTTTCGCAGATACTCCTAATTAAAATAGAGAGAATTAGAGAGAATAAACAAAGTTTGTCTGTCCCTGTCATATTATTTGGCAACTAATATTTACAGTAATTCTCGAAAATCAATAAGGTTATTTTAATTTCCAGCAACCTTTAAAATTACTTAATGGAAAATAAACTCTGATCCAACTACTTCATTAACACCTGATGCGCCATCTATGCTTTGATTTTCACAATATCGTTCACTGCAGATATTTTATCTGTAGAAATTTGCCTCAAAATTTGAGCCATTTCAATTTCTCAATAAAGAAGAACAATTTTTTCCAAAATAAGCATGTATTTTTTACATTTGAATCGTTTTCACTCAATAAAGTAAAATTGTACGACAGGTTAAGAGTTTTTCCATCAATGTAAACCGAAGGACCTTCGTCTTCTAGAAAACGGAAGCGTATTAAGGTGAACAATCAAAAATATCATCCCTCAAACAATAATCACATTAAGGGCTTTTCTTGCGAACCGCTAGCGGAAACATAACTGTAGCGGTCAGCAATACTTTTCAAGCAAGGATATTTTTGCCGCTGTGGCTTCCAGTCACTGGAAACTCATCGACAAAAATCACTCGCACTAAACGGTCAAATTGATCAACTAGGCGTGATGTACCGCGCGACTCTCCCATAGTCTTCCTTCTATCCGACACAGCTAGAGCACGGGAGTATTTTTTGCGTCTTTCTTAGATCTGTGAATGTTTTCTCCGCGCTCCATTAATATTAGAGTGTCTTCACGCGTCCGTGTAGAAAACAGTTCTCACTCATCGCATCCAGTGAGGGATTGAAGGAGCGACTGGTCAGGAGGGATCGATGCACAGGGAGAGGAGGACAGCGGCGGTCGCTCGAGAGCGTGAGTAAGCGAACGGAAATAATCTTTGAACTGGATAAGGCTGGAGTTATTGAGTAGATGTGACCAATGAACAGTTATCTAAACAACGGGAATGATCGAGCTGACGTGATCTTAGGATAGGCAGAGGCAGAAGTAATTGAGCAGGAATGATCAATCGATAGTACAAGGGAAAAATGAACTAACTGGAGTGATCATTGAAGAGCTGGAAAGATACATTGAACTAACTGTAGTGAACTTTGCAGAAGATGAAACAGAAATGATACAACATAATTGATCAATGGAGATAACATAGATTATATGAGTTAATTTGAACCTCCCTAACCCCAACGAAACTGTTCCAAAGAAAAAAAGGAGGAAGACATCATGTAAGATGCAGTTAAAGGAACGGGAATCTATGCGAAAGGTTTTTTCACGCATAGATCTCCTGCGCATAGAAATAGTAAGTTAAGAAAAAAAATTGTATAATAGGATAAAAATTGAAGAAGAAAGTAAGTGGTGTTGAAAAATCGGACAGCAGTGAACCGAAAAAAAGATGGTCCGTAATAAATCAAAAACCCTAATCTATTTCAATCAAAGCAAGGCCTATCTGACCTCCAGCTAAGGACCTCACATCTATTGATCAGCTGGAGAACTCGTGGAATAAAAGCAATCAGTGGAGAGGAGAAGGGCAGGTGTGATCGACCAGGAGTGACCGAGAACACCCTTTCGAGGAGGGCTGATCGATGGGAAATCTAGTTTATTCAGTTCTGAGCTATCAAAAATGTCGACAGTTACCATGATTTCTAAAGGAGAATCTCAGCACAAAATCGTACTATTATCTCGAGTAGATCATTGTTAAAGCTTAGATAACTTAGTGGTAAGGGTATAAAGCATTACTCCGACCATTCTTCTTAGTTTGCCCTAATCGTGAAGAATCCCAATCCTAAAGAAATCATGAAGAAAAAATATAATTTTGAGATTCATCGAATCATTTGCAGGAAGAGGCAAAGAAACAGGATCAAGGATGCCGTTGGATTATCAGCAAGATCTAAATCCCAAGTCCACAGCAAAGACTGTGACCAACTGACTTCAAAACGCTAAAATTATTGTATTAATTAATTTGATTAATGGATTGGCCATCTCGGTTACCGGATCTCACCCCAATTGGAAAGCTTTGCTGTTACTTTAAACTCAAGTTCACCAGAGAAACCTGAAGTATTTGGTGGAAGTGAATTTAGTCTGCCATATGGAGTGGGCCAAGATTACTCGTGAATATTGATTGAAATTAGTAAAAATTTATATTAATCCAAACGCGTAATCGATCTGACTGGCCACACCATAGGATGTTTATGAGAAGCCACTGTTCGATCGGAAACTTTTTGCTTTCGTAGATTTAAAACTTTTCTAACTTTTGATTTTAAATGTATTATACAAAATTTGTATGCATCCAAATTTTCACATCATACGAGTACATTTTGACCTTCAATTTCACTATCTTTTCTTTTTTACTTTGTAAATTATAAACGAGAGATGAAGTTTTTTGTTGTGTTCCGATACTTTCTGTCGACACAGTATATGCAGCACTCGCCTGCAGTTATGGTATTTCAGAATACACTTAAAATTTTCCTTTACAAACTTCATGTCACCTACTTTTCAAGCTCTCAATGCACGCTTTCACCAGTAAATGCGTATTCATTGTTGCCTAATACAAAAATTCACTAGTTTCAAATTCTTAAAGTGAAGTGAATAATTAAGCCAAGGCACGAAGTGAATCTTTAATTGTTCTAATTGAAGCCAGAAGTATGTAATACCTATATTGGTATCACCCATCGCTAAAAATTATGCATAATTGCACACACTTTCAAACATTTGAGCAGTGTTTACGGGCAAAAATGTACCTACTATCCGTGTAAAAATTGTCTACTCTGAAAAGAATATCAAAATCCACAAAAGCTGATTTTTCATTCAATAACTCTCGGTAAGAATAATTTTCCCTTAAAATATCGTCGGTAATACAATTATTAATTACACTTTCTACCATTTTTCAATAACCAAATGCTTAACTGAATCTTCTTTCTTATTGGCTCCATTTTTTTGCTGTCGCAATGCCTGTTGCTCAACTCTGTTCTCAACCGTACCCCAATTTTAATTCAGATCCAAATTAACCTTCAAAAAGTCACAAAAACCTGCCCCAGTACGATGGTCATTTTGAAACAAAAGTCTTCCTCTGCACGACTTGGGTCAGACTGCATCCGCTGCCTCCAAGCCTAGCAAACATACGCGCGAATTGCTTGTGAACATTACCCGAAGGGTCAGTTTTTAACAAAGCCTTTATTATCGTTTTTAGGTAATGATGATGATCCCCTTATATACATATTTATATATATATTTATTTATAGAGCGTGTGTGTGTAGTAACACAGTTTGTGGTTCGCATGTTTCTTTGATTGCTAGTTATTGCTCACCATTCTTGCTTCCGCCCCGTAGAATGGGTGCCTGAACACTTCATGAAAACTATTCCTGTTCTTTGTTACAATTTACTGATACTGACTGAACTTTTTTCCTACATTATTCTAACACGGGAATAAACTATTCGAAGGAAAAACATTTAAACAGATCTTCCAAAAACAGCTCCCACAAATGAGCAATCGCACTAGTCTAAAAAACGGTATTTTTGCCTGTGGGTGTATATTGTGAAGTCTCACGGTGTACAATCTCACCGTCTAAAAAGGATGTCCACACGTGACTTTAGTAAAAACTTTCCGCCAGTCAAATTTTTTCAGATCATCTGCGAAAGCTTGGGGACACGCAACATTTCGTTATATTAAATCAGAACCTAGTCAAAACAATATTCTACATACTAAATACATACGTTAGGAGTCGTCTTTCAATCACATTTAGACATGACTTCACTCAACATCATCGCCTTCACTATACATTCGACCTTGCATTTAGTCTTTTACTATACAGTCAATTAAGCCTCCACTGAATGAATGGCCTTTACTTCATATTAACTTTTATTTCACTGCGTCTATTGTATCGCACTTAATATTATTTTAAATAATAGTAAATCTCTAAGAACTCGTTGGAACAAAAAATTAATTTCGATAGCCCATTTTCTTTGATCAGTCGATCAAAGAGAGCGTGTGAAATTCACGAAGAACGCAACCGCGCCACGTCACTTTCATGATCCAGAAGCAACTTTAATTAGTAACAATATTCGAAATTATTCGCCAATTCGCCTCATTTATGGAGTGGTAGAGTCCACGTTTGCTTGGCTCAGAGAAGCGTCAAACTAAACATTCCAGTCCATATTAAGTGCGCAAATCATAAACTTACTTGCAAATAGCCATGCATTTATTTAAGGTCGGAAAAAACCCTCTGGGTGAATTTTTCTTGAAGCATGTGACGTATTATCAGTTAAAAAACCTTGAGTACTGTAAATGAAGCTCAGTATAGAATTTCTGGAGTAATTTTTGTTTTAGCTTCTATTGCCGCGAAAAAAATTCGTTGTTTTATTCAGGTAATTGTTTTCTCATCTCATGATATTAGAAAAATAGTCAATTGAATGGTATGCGATATTAAAAATTTAAATGATATATTGATGAGATAAAAAATATCATACATTTATGAGATTAAATGAAACTAAATGTGTATTACGTAAAAATAACTCTTCGTGTCAAACCTTAGTTGCTTGAAGTCAAAGACTTGAAAAAAAACAATCTTATTAATGAATGAATGCTAGGAGCGCACTTTTCACGGCAATTTAGGCTTTATGAAATCCCAAGTTTCCCATTCTACGTGGAAAATTTCATGCATCGTCATCAAATTACTTCTATGTTTCAGACACCGCTCAAAGTATAGCGCAAATTCCAGTGTCCAAGCGCAAAATATAGGCAGTGATACGTTACAGGTGTTTATTATCATTTTCTCTCGAGCGCGAACTTCAATAAACATCACAACGGGGCCGCTGCATGCCTCATATACCAGGAAAGTACTGCATTACAGGCCACAACCAGCCTATAAATAAAAAGAGCAGCCATAACACGAAAAGACAATACGTCACAACAGTTTCTTCCCAGCGATGAAATGAGGCATATTTAGGGTCCGTAAGTTATTTCAGAACTTACATCGTGAAATTCCTTCAGTAACTTCCAAGCGATAAAATATTGCACATTTAATGTCCGAAAGTTATTTCAGAACTTACATCGTAAAATTCCTTTAGTAACTTCCAAGCGATAAAATGGTACACATCTAGAGTCCGAAAGTTATTTCAGAACTTACATCGTGAAATTCCTTCAGTAACTTCCAAGCGATAAAATAATGCACATTTAATGTCCGAAAGTTATTTCAGAACTTACATCGTAAAATTCCTTTAGTAACTTCCAAGCGATAAAATGGTACACATCTAGAGTCCGAAAGTTATTTCAGAACTTACATCGTGAAATTCCTTCAGTAACTTCCAAGCGATAAAATAATGCACATTTAATGTCCGAAAGTTATTTCAGAACTTACATCGTAAAATTCCTTTAGTAACTTCCAAGCGATAAAATAATGCACATTTAATGTCCGAAAGTTATTTCAGAACTTACATCGTGAAATTCCTTTAGTAACTTCCAAGCGATAAAATAATGCACATTTAATGTCCGAAAGTTATTTCAGAACTTACATCGTGAAATTCCTTCAGTAACTTCCAAGCGATAAAATAATGCACATTTAATGTCCGAAAGTTATTTCAGAACTTACATCGTAAAATTCCTTTAGTAACTTCCAAGCGATAAAATGGTACACATCTAGAGTCCGAAAGTTATTTCAGAACTTACATCGTAAAATTCCTTCAGTAACTTCCAAGCGATAAAATGGTACACATCTAGAGCCCGAAAGTTATTTGAGAAGTTTACTCAGAAAATTCCTTCAGTCCTTTCGCGTGGATGCAAAGAGGCGTAGTTTATAAGGCTTTGGTCATTGACCATTAAAACTGCAGCAGTTGACGAATGGAAAGGAACGGAATACAGTTCGAAGTTGCCCGTGGAACGAGCCTTAAAGATTTGTTCATATTACCTGGACATTTGATGCTGGTTTTATTCCACGTACTTTTCATAGTAATGTGTGGGCTTGGATACCATTAACATAGTACTTTTCGTTGGTATCTAGAGAAATTTATTTTGGTGTTAGGAGAAAGCCTTATTTTTAATTCATTAGAGATCAATAAATCTAATTCTAGGCCTGCAATAAAATTGAAAATCCATTCGATTTAACAGGCATGAAACAAAAAGAGTCAAATGTTGACTCATTGAAGCACGAACTAAGTTTAAATTTGAAGAAATAATTTTAATTTTTGATATTCTAATTGCATTGATGTAACGAAATTAAATGAAACTTAACTCCGCAAAAGTAAGCAAAAAATCCATTCTGGATTGAAAATCTTTTACTAATGTGAAAGATGAGCTATACTGGCAATCAAACTGTTGAGAAGTTTTTTTCCCTCGTTTTAAAAGAACACATCAAAGTTTATCACGACAATATGTACCTTTTCGCTACTTCTTTCATAAATTTTGCGTATCATTTCGTGAATCTGCAAAGCAAAATTGCTTTAGTTAAAATCTGAAGCGGGTCATAATTTCCTCATCATACAAAGTTCTTCCGAATGTTTACGTCAACTGCAACTGTTTCAACAATTAAAACAGGACAAAAATAGTAACCACCCATCGACTTCCTTGTTGATGAAAGTCATACTTTTAAGAAATAACCGTGCTTGCAGTTCTTCGAACTTCATTCAATTGTTCTTATTTATTTCTTAAACTCTGTTTCTCAATTTCTAAGAACTGTCAAGCCTTAGTGCTTCTATAGCGATTTATTCAATTGCCTTGCCTCTATTTTTGCTAAATTCTTCTCACACCACTACTTCAGAGCACCTTTTTTGCACAATCATGACGCTCTGAAATTTTTGCTCATTTTTCTCTGGTCAGTCAGAATTTTTCCATTAGAGACAACGGTGAAGGAAGTACGGTCACGGCAGCCGCCGCTCGTGCCGTGCAGCGCGGTTCTTGCACGAGCGATCCTTCCTCACCTCCGCCCTCGGAGTTGTGCTCCGACTCCGAGACGAGATGAGCGACTCCAAACCCATTAACCCCAGCTACTCCACTTCTTGGAGTAGAGCGGGTATCGTTGTGCTAGGAGTAGAGCAAAAGGGCTTTTCGATTGAACGGAACAGGAACTATCCTCTTTCGAGGGGTACAGTAGGTGCCTTGCTTGTTCTAGGAGTAGCGTAGAAACTAGGCAAGTCATCTTATCTTCGAGTTGAAATGTATCATGGCTGGTTTTGAGACTAAATAAAACTAACTTATGAGCGCCTCCAAAGACTCACATTGTAAAGTTCATCAATAAAACAAGCTTTCCCTCTGCGACAATCATTTTCAATGAAAACTTGTGTCACTGGAAAAAGGTGCATCAAGTGAGACGTTGATTCTTCATCTGCTCTTCAAAAATGACGCAAAAATTTGACTAATATCGAATTCTTGTTGAAACATACAAAATTTGAAACTTCAATTGAATGTGCTCGCAATATTAAATAAAGAATCGACACAAATCCATGAATGACGAAATACGAGAAGTAATGTTATCATCACTTGATTAGTAAAATAATTTAGCTTAAATTCTGAAAAAACTATTAGGTAGAGCAACTAAAAAAACTGCCCACAGAACGCTTTACACAAGCCTCTGAGAAAACGAACATCCTGTTGCATTCAACGAGTGAACCCTTGGAAGAATGCATGTGGGCGAAGCGTAAAGTATTATTTTTATTTTTGAGGTTGAAGCAATGGGTGAGTAGAATGCACACTTCCCAACCAGATCACAGGCTCAAGTTATGGTGCAATGTTCCGAAAGAACTTTCTAAAAGCTAATCAAGTTCGTCAGCAAGGGCAGGGTGGGGGAGCGTGAAGTGTTCACTACATCATGCAGGTGTCAGGGAGTGTTTCCGGTGAGACGTGATCTGGATCTCCTCAAGTGGCGCGGATAAATGGTCGGCCACGGGACACCTACGACGAGAGCACCGCGCGACACGCATCAAGTTATACGAAACAGAAGCCAAGTTCCGCAGGACTTTTCTTGTATTGAACTGATGAAGGATGACCATAATGCATTGCATATGTGTACCTGAGATATTTCACAGCATAGTATAGTATAAAAAATTGTAATTCACAGCAACCGCCATCAAAAATTAAACAGTCGGCTTCCTGGACTGCATAGAAGAAAACAAGAGCGAAAATAACAGAAATGCTTTAAAATACGAAAACCGTTTTCCAGGTAGAAGCTTGGGAATGAAACTAGACTCCCGATCCCTTGCATGACACCTGCAAAGCCATGCCATGGTCACCTCAGGAGAGCACGAGCGTTTTGCCACTTTTTAACATCAAAATGAAACGCCATTATCAACGACAGAAGCTAAAAGACCAAAGCAAATCAACATAGACGCAAGCAATGTCGGAACTTTTTAACAAATATCCAAAGGGAGGATATAAATAAGATCAGCCATCTGAATTTTTTTTTCGATGAGTTTGAATATTCTATCTTCACTTTATCGCTTGAATATCTGCAAAGTGTAAGTCATTTCACTTCGGACAACACGCGGGTGACCTAAAACAAACAATAATACCGTAATTTCCAAACAAACAGCATGTAAAACGAACGACAAACTCTTGGTTCCAGCATTGATTACACTATAAGTTCTGACAGAAAAACAATTGGTATTATCCTCGCTACCTAATTAATCTCTAGCTAAATTCAAGTAGCGCCATGAAACAAATATACGCTAAATATACCCCATAGTAAACATGTCATCTGTGGAAAAGAATCAGATTGAGTGTAATTCACATATAGAAGTATGTGTGTCACGATAGAAATTCTTAATGAAGCATAATTGCTATCTTTGGAGAAAACATACAGTAAGGACTCGATAATAACGGAGCCCGTTGCATGACACACTATTGACATCCCAATATACTAGCACAGTTGTTAAATAGCGACCGAGATTCGCTCCAACGCTACAGGTGATTAATCCATCCCTAACGACACACCCAGACTCAAATTCCTGACAAGGATGTGACCCAGTGTCACACATTCTGGAGATGATAGCAAATGTACACCAACTCCTACAAAAATGTGATTAGATTGTGTTAGTGGACTATATACATAGTAAACACGGGTGAAAATACTTCTGTAGTTCTAACGATTTATGGAAGAGTGGCTGGAGGATAGATAAATCGTTTAATAACTTTTGCATCATTGTATTCTGATACATTCCAAAGTCATTCCTGCCTCTGCGTGGTCTAACCATGGAATGCAGCACATGCGACAAAATGAGACAACGGTTTTCAATTATCGAAACGGCTGTTTTTCGACTTTCATTTTTCGATTATCATTTTTCGAGCACACGGATAGAATTATAAAATAAAAACAACACAAGCCGACAGAAAACATCATTTAATAAGCAAGTGAGCAAATTAAATGTGTGCACAAAAGTGTCATAGAAAAAGTTCGTGGATGGCAAACAAGTGTTGATTACTCAATGGAGTGGTTTTAATATTAATCAATTGGGAGTGGTGCGGTATGATTTGAGGAGCTTTCCGCTTAACGAGATCCAACAGAATACTGTGTATTAGCTACTACGTTAGAACGAAAACATTACAACCTCGCACCTGAAGACCTTGCAGGACTTTCAGTTACTGAGAGCTCATACTCACTAATTTCCTTCACAAAAAGTGAAAATGTGATGACACACGTTGCGTAAATAATTCGATTCAGAAAAATTTACGCTATCAGCTGTTCCGCAACAAACTTTTCGAAATAGCTTAAAATCTGGACCCTGGTCGAGCACGTGTTGCGTGGAGGAGGCTGTATCTTGTACGCCGCAGCCGGTGCGCGTCTGTGGAGCGATGTTGTTCTTTCTTTTTATGCAGAGTGTGAAGCAGGAACAGCTGTTGGTTTATAAGTTGCTCTTGAATACTTGTTGTCATGTCACGTTGCTAAGAATTCAAATTTCTTTCCTTTCATTGGACTTTCGCGGAAGAATTTAAGTTTAAATTCGACGGCATTTACTTTTTCGAATGTACATATCTTCTATCATAATCAGACTGTTGCTGTCACCATTAAGACTAACTTCCATCTACCCAATGAATGCATCCTTCCCGTACTCTAATTTCCATGCCCAAACAAAAACTATTTGTTCTTCTAGTTTGGAAGTAGTATGCGTTAATCTCTGTGAAAAAGAAAAGCCTATGACAGCTGCTCACATAAAATCAACAAAAGCTACAAGAACTGGTAGCAGTGATGCAGAAGCAAAGCCTGTAACTGGGACACTAGGTGACGTATTTCATAACGAAAATTCATGATGTACAATAATAACTCAAATGTCAAATTATCACAAAAACAGGAGCAGATTTTGATAATTGTAGTTGGCCAAAATATTAAATTTCGCAATGCGTGGAGTGAAGTTGAGAGTTTCACTTTCAAGCACCGGTACTTTTCTTCATCGTGTTATCTTAATTTCACCCTCCTACGTCCTTAAAATACTCAGTTCAAGATATGTGAGATATTTTGAAGCTTGCTCCTACATGTGCGAAGAAATTTTTATTAATCTGTTACCTAACGCAGGAGACGAACCAGTCTGGTTTATGTACTTTAGCTCTAACCTGAACAAGAAAGCTAATACATATATGGTGGTTCAATATGTCAGAGCTAACTGTTCGTGCAGAGCATGGCTGTTGACTACACTCAAAACTCCGATTATACTTTCAGCTTTTTAGTACCTACTGGAGAAGAACTAGAATGCGTTTAATACTGTGCATTGGTTCGTTTATCATAATTTTTAGGCTTTCAAATGATAGGTTTGTATTTTGCTTTGAAAATACTGTGTGAACGAACCCTATTATTCTGCTACGGCCGTGGTGGTGTTTACTCGAGTCAGCGAATTTATCAGAAAATTTAGATATTTAAACGTGTTTCGTGGTAACATCTTGAATTATTTCAAAATCTCTCTCTCTCTCTCTCTCTCCCTCTCTCTCTCTCTCCATAATTACTATGAGAAAATTAGTAAAAAACTGGCGGTCAAATAATTTTTTTACTCGGCTAGTTAGTGACAACATCTGCAAATACAAACAAAAACTACCTTTTCTTTGAAGCAATGTCTGAAGTCCACTGCAGACACCCATCAGTGCAAAGGATGCTTTATTCCAATCAATCAAGCCTGATACATATCATCTTCGACATTACTTTTTCAAATGGCTTATAACTAACACAAGGATGCAATGACGGTTACCCCCGTTAGGCCGGTACCCATTTCTGACACCTGGGTGGAGTGGGGAATTGTGCCTGAGTTCTCCTTTTTTCCAACGGGGAGAAATCCCCGGGCGGCACTGCCGGGATTCGAACAGCCGAGACTTTCCCGTGAAGGGCGCGTTCTTAACCACTCGGCCACGGTGAAAAGTTCTCACTCTTGATACCAATGAAAATATCAAATGAAAAGCTTCGATCCATTAACAGAGTTTTGACTACACTGCATAGATTTTCTGCTGTCTGTTTTTAACTAGAATTGGATCTAAAAGCATGTCTGAAAAATTTACTATTCGTTTACTCAAGTATCAAGCTACTATAGTGTCATATGAGTGTCGTTGTTCATATTAGTAATATTGTAAGAGTTGCAAGTAATCTTTTTTGCAAATAATCAACACCCTAGTATTTCGCCATACACAGGGTACAGCAGTCAATCCTGCATTTTTCCACTGCCCCATCCTTCTCGAAGATGTAGGATTGACTACTGCACCCTGTACTAAGCCCTTTTGTAGTAGATAATTAAATTTTACCTGTTTTTGGACTGATTTCCTAGCAATTCTACTCTCAGGAAATGGTCGAGCTCACTCTTCTGCTTAATGGTCGACACGTGAAAAGGATGCTCGGCGATCAGAGACGAATCCTGCAACTAAGAGACCCAGTCTAACTTTTTCACCGGAACATGCATGCAGCGGCGAAAAATTAGACAGGGAGATGAGCTTCAGTCCATTTTCTATCCCCTGATGATAATTTATTATTTAATTAAGCAACTTTTGACTTTGACTGAGCGTTATTGAACTTTGTCGATGCTTCACTAAAATGCTATTGTAAACACTTTATCTTCTTCATAATAATGTAAGATGGTATAAACTCAGATTAACAATATTTGCTTCTGTTCTGCCAATTTTCAAGTTTTTTATCTTCAATTTATGCTTCACTTAAGAATAATGAACATCACTTGGGTTTTCGAGCAAATAATTTTCCAGCAGCAATTTTTATGAGCTAATGATATGATTCCCTAAGAAACAACGAGGTAATGCAATTGAAAGAACTAAAGTTTAAACTTCCATGATAAATTCGTACGACCATATGCACGATCACACACGAACGAATGAATTTTACTCCATTTTTTCAGAGAAAAATCCTATAATTGATTTGTTATTTTTCTTGAATAGGAAAAACTTGTAAATTACTGTATGTACATCCAAGCGTGGAACATTTTTTCTTATACCAATTTCAACGCTGTTTTCACTAACTATAAAAAATATGTCAATACGAGAAATAATTAACTTCAGGAAGAAGCCTAGTAATTAAAACCTCGTATAAGCTACAGCTCACACAAGCAAATTTGAAAACAACGTCCAAATCTGTACCGCTGTGTCTGTGAAATAAACGTATCATGAACGAGAATTTACACTTCTGGGATGTGCTGATGTGTACCGTAAGCTGTACGAGTGGTTTTTCATTTGTTAAGTGATGTTGTAATAGGTGATAACAAGAAATATTCGAGTAAATATTTAATTATCCTGTTGGTCTTGCTTATCGAAGATTCGAAGATCTTAAATTTTCTTTCATTTCCAAGCAAAATAACCCGTTAACCTAGACCTCTGTTCAACCTAGATCAGGTTGTAAAAACAACATTGGCAGCGCTGATGCAGAGGTTACGGTTGCAACAGTGCCTACAGCACAACCCAAACCTTCAGCTCAGCGCCAGCGTAATGCAGGGTTCCAGTCTCCAACAGAATCCTGGATTGCAGAATAACAATCTTACGTATGAATCGCGACGTACGAGAGAATTCTAACTGTAGCATAACCCCAGCCTACAAGAGGGCTCGCGTCTTCAGTACAGCCAATTTCTAAAGTAGAACTCCAACCAGCAGGGAGACTGTAACCTGCATTCGCTTTCCAGCCTGTATAAGAGCTTCAACCTACAAAAATGTTCCAGACTACAGGAAGGCTCCAGCTCACAGGGAAGTTCCAGCCCATGAGAAGACTCCAGTCTTCATGAGAGCTTCAGTCTGCGGCACAACTTGAGCGTGCGGGAAGACTTCAGCTGCTGCAAAACTCCAGCCAGCAGGAAGGTCGTAGCACCGCTGCAGCGCAACGAGCGTAACGAAGAAATGCCATAAAATTAGGGGCTGCTCCAAAACGTGATCTGCGGCCTTATGGACATCGCATAACGATCAAATGAAGAAATATCATCTACTCTTGCAACAGAAATCAGATACTGTAGATGTGCATACAAAGTACGAACGTAGAAAATATATAACGGTTCACACACTCGAAAACACTAAGGTTCTCGTTCATCAGGTTTGGAAAATAAGCAGTGAATTGGATTTATAGTGAGGCTCTTCACAACGACAACTGTCTGCAGAGATAAATGCAATCGCCTTGTAATTTTTGACTGAGTCCGAGATAATCAAGGGAAATTTTGGGGCAGTGTCCATCAGTGAGCTCCAGAATGCCATCAATGTTGGCTGAATCGTATTTTTTATTCAGATTTAATAGAATTTGTTTTCTATTCAAAATACGCGATAGCTTCTGTCTAGACAGAATATTTAAGAAAAAATTGAATAATTAGACTACAGGGCACCTACTTTTTTATGAGACAACTACACGGGTCTTACTGCATGGGATTGGGAATCAGGTGAAGTAACGGCATGAAGAGTAAGTAATCGAAATGGTGTGGCCGACAGATTGTTGAGACAATACGCCAACCTCTGAAAACATGCATGCATTTCTATCAGTAATATATTCTTTCAAAGGGCTAGACAAATTGGAATGCGAGAGATACTGCACTCTAGAAATAGAATGATTGAACACATTCGTTATATGATAGATGAGTTTTTATGCTTAATCTCCGAATAATAACCATATTTGATACACTTTGACTATCTGGAATCAATTAAGTCAACTTGGCATTCTTCATTGTTTCTTTTTGTTTATTGGGTAGAGCAAAACAAAACTATACATTATAAAGCAAAAGAAGACTATAATTTTTTTGGTATTCAACAAATAGTTCCTGCGCCCATGATAGATAATGCAGTTGTGGTCGTCAGGTCAACTCTTCATAAAAGTTTTACAAAGGAGTCGGTACACAGAGACTTGAAATGTGTGTGATCATAGATCAAATTTTTCAATGCTAGGCACTTATTCTTAGAAGAATCTGAACGAAATTTCTTAATAGCAGCAAAAACTTGTTCCACCACTGTGGTTGCACAAAATTGTTTTTAGTATTACGTTGAACTTTGAAAGTAGTAATTTGGTTTCTCGGTCGAAAATAAGACGTCAGCTGATCAAGTCCAAGAATGACTCGTTAATTCAAACTATTAACAAAGACTACTGATTAAAGTAGAGTGAATCTACTAGCAAGTAACGAATGCAGGGTTTGATTGGGCCTAAATGAAGATTCCGTCCAAGAATTACGACCGTTAAATTAATGAAAAACTATGCAGCAGCATTCATTATGATCTATTGCATTGTAATTAAGTTTACAATGGGGTTACAAATATAAATTTGGAACTGGAGACCATATTAATGTGAGTAAATTCCATATACAGAGTAGGATATTGGTATAAAAAGAATCATAAAAAAACGAGCGCAACATGAAGACTCATCTTCAACATTTAACCAATTCAATCTCGTACTACCTGGCGAGCTCTAATGAAACTCAAACATCCAGTAAATTCAACGCTTCGTAATGGATATTCTAATAAGATTCATCATCGATGTTTAGAATAAAGTTGATTGATCTTCACAACCGTTTTTAAAATCATTTGCACGCTCAAACCTTCAGGCTACCTTCGAATAAGAATATAATCTAATGTACGTAGCATGTTTTGAAATAACACATGCTTTCCAATTATCAAATTGGCAAGGAAAGAAGTGGTTCGAAATTTTCGTCAGTTGGTGGGATTGTATCACACAAGAATTAAATTGAATAAGCAGCCCCCTGCGGAATCAAGGTGAGCGGCACTCAGTTTCAGATGAACTAGTCTATCTCGAGTGTATGAATGAAAGTAAAAAATTTGGAATTTCATGCCCGAATGATTTGATCATGCACATCTCTCAGCCCTACACATCAGCGTAAAAAACTTTATTTTTCGTTTAAACGCAGGAGTGACCTTTACTGAGAGTGAAATGGACCCATGCGGTAGCTGTGGTGTCTCTCTCGCACGGTGATGCTCGCAGAGGAACAGAAATTCATTCAAATGAATGTAGTTTGCATGCCACTGATTATATAAGTGAGCAGCAAATAATATCAGATGGAAAGTCGGCCAACAAGATTTCGCTCTCAAAATTAGGCACCTTGACATGAGAGCACACAGTCATGAGCAGGGCTTTCAAGTGTGGAATTAGCTCCCAACCTGTAGGGATTTGTAGGTTTGAGTAAAGAGGAATTCAAAGCGGCGGCGAAAATTATGCCTTCAAACGTACAGGAATGGAAACACTCGAGTGCTGATAATTTTTGGCGATCAGCTGATCAAATGTAAGATATTACTAGCATAGAAAAAAAAATATATTCTGTACGTATAGCGGAAATTTTTACCGCTTGTTTCTTCTAGACGAAACTAAAGGCTATTGAGAACATACACATTTGATGTATAATTATTAAGAATATGAAGTTAGCATTTACAGCAAAAATTTCGAAAAATGTCCATCAAAAGCGTTCAATGAATTTCTTAAGCAAAATTTCTAAGCTGAGTTCATCACTCAAACAGCCGCAGATCATTGGAACGTGCATAACTGCTCCTACACAACGATAGAATAGACATTAATATTTCCTTAACACTAAACGTTATTTATTTCTCCACCCACATTAGCCAAACACTAACTACGAACATGGCACAAAGAGAAATTTTATTCGTTGACTAAAATTGCTCTAAAACAACCTTGTAGGTCTATCGAGTGGTTAAGACGGTTGCCTGAACCTTGAAAACGTGCACTTTTCCTGATGCACAACCATTCATTGTCCCCCATGAAGATGGAGTCATTGGAACAATAAAAATCTGTCGAAAGTTTTTAATCCAAACACTTCATTGTGAAGAGCACAATTCGCTGATGACGATGAACAGACAATGCTCTGCAGTCGTGACTGAAGTGCTGGCTATGGTTGACTGATCGGCTTATTCGTGTGACTACATACAATTGCCATCCGCAACTGACATGGAGAACACAGTCACGTGGTCCTACACAAGAGGTATTTGTAAATACTGAATGCAACAACGAAGTCAACACTATGAACAGTGGTACAGTGCAACAGTGTATGACGGCACAAATCTAATAAATCCGTTAGCTTTGTAGTTAATATCATTTCTAAATGATATCAGAAGTGATCAATGGGAGAATTTTACGTGTGTATAGAAAGATTTTAGTATTTGTAAATAATTTTAGATTCTATTTTGAATTATTATTTATGAAGTGAGGTTTGAAAAATAACTGAAAGGCATCTGGGGATCGTGTAAAAGCGTATTCAATATAGTGATGCTTCATCCACTAGCGTGAGAAGGTCAAACTGAACCACTACGTTCGAAAGGATCAAGGAATTTGCTCCAGCACTTTACAAAATTTATAGCGGGAATTCAGCACCAATCACGTCCTACTTATTCACCATTGTGTACATTTCATCCATAAGTCCTGACCTGGTAACCTCAGTATATACGTCAGGAAATCAAACCAACTTAATTTAAGCCATGCGGGAGTACGGCGTGTTCATGATGTTTAGGTAACAACTCAGCACAATATCTGAAGAGAAGTAACTGTTAATATTAAATTACATATCAAATAAAAACGAAAGTTTCCTCAATAATGGCTAAAGCAAAATATGAGCTAAGATAGTTTAAAAATGCATGTAGCATATTTCATTCTCCTAACTAATCTACTGACTTTTCATTTAGATACGTCCTTTCATTGCCTGGTAATATTTACTTCAAATCTTAAGGATAAACAATTTCTACAATGAGAACCAAAATGTTACGCTGTACAATTTACATTCTAAAAAAATGACATCTCCCAAAGCGCACCAAAAGCAAATTTATAGTTGAAGCTATAATTCCGTAAGCTTTCTATTCAAGAAAAAAATGAATGTGAATTCTGCGAAAGCTTTCATACATAAGAATATAAAAATAGAGAGATCTATTAGAATCACGATTGACATTCTTTATTTTAACATACGAGTGAGAAACCAGAGATAGAAAGTACTTACGAAGATTACAATAAGGAGACTTCAACGCTACTGGATAACTTCTTACGTGTGTGCCCGTAGCCAAGTTTTCGTACTTGTGAACGGGAAATGTGGTGTTTTATCAAGTTTTTACCACATCGACACGTGCAATTATGATGTAAAAGCAATGAATATTTTTATTTTGTATTGTTTGAAAATGTATTGGTAAAAACTAACTTTGTGTGAGGGAAACCGAAACACCTGGAAGCACCCAATAATTATTGAAAAGGTAGAGAAGAGTAAAATAACACATTAGAGAGACGAGCACCAAAACTTCACTAAGTTCGAATGGGCCTGTATGTGAACCTACATCAGCTTTAGAAGTGATAATTAGAGTTCCAGAACCTGTGAACTGGTTTGTCGCTCGTATACAGTTTTTATTGAGCTTTCTGTGATTGCTGAACCACTCAACCATACCGAAATTGAAGCCCAAATACCGAGGTGCGTTGCATTTATCGAGCATAAACACTTCAAGTGCCGATACTGAGACTTTTTTAAGTACATTTGGAAGGTGTGTTGCAGTTCCGGTGCGTCTGGTGGAAAATTTTGAAGATACCAGAGTAGACCGAAGAGGATATATGTATAATGTATTCACAATGACGAATTACTGATTTTTTATAGTTCTTAGAATATTATTTTGATGTATTCACGCCAATATCGTGAAATGCATGAAAAATTGTGTCACTTCGAAACATTGTGTCTTGGGAATTTTCTTTACGTCAGATAAAACTTTAGAAACTTTGTATTTTCAAAATTTGTATTTCGAATGGAAGATGATCACGTTAGTTAGAGTAAAATGACTCAATGAAATTTCGTAACCTGAAAGCGATTCAGAAAAATTGATATACGAGGAGGGAGGAAAAGGCATTTATAAAGGAATATAAAAATGAGCAAGTGCAAGAATCGATCTCGGGAAAAGTGCACGAAAAGGCCTGGCATTTTGTGGCCAATTTATGATGAAAAACAGCCAGTTACAAAATAAGTTTTGCATCAGGATGTTCGCCCATTTTACCAATAAATGTTATGACGCGGCAGCGTCGTTGTACAATTTGCCAATTTAATTCAAAATTTTCTAATTTGAAGTCCTAAAGTTCCGGAAAACAGGTTTGCTCATATCTCAGCGCATTGCCTGCAGCTGATCGCTCAATAACCTGCAAATTGCTTCGACAGTCACAAGGTCAGCAAGGCTCGTCGCACTTTTCTCAGTTCTCATACATTATGTGAATGCCTTCTTTATCCACTAAATAGTGAGAGAATCCTTAATTCTAATGGCTTGAACAGCCCAGCATAATTTCACGCACATTTCGGAATTACAGTTCAGGTAAAGCATTTCCACACAAAAGTTTAATAATACATTTGACTCAAAATCCTTTGTGCTGTAGTAGAGTTTATACTGCATTTTTTACTCGTTTCTTTATTTCGGGAGAAATTAATTCCAGAGCTCAGAATGAAAACAACTCAGAATGTTTTCCCCTCCCAGAAATGATTACAAGTCCTGCGTAGTGACAGTTGCGAAACATGTAAGAGATAAAGGGGTCCCTGCACCATGGATCAGTAACCAAGGGTCGACGCCTCTTCGTCCAAGGCATGTGAACATCACGAACTGCTCCGGACACTTCATAATATTCGCCTGAGAAGAAAATCCCACACTGTTGCCTGTGTAGGACCCACCCCAATGTCTTCCTTAACAGTAAAACGTTTTGGCAGAGTTTTGTACGAGCTAAATTTGAGTAAAAAGTTCAAATGTACGCTTGCACATTAGCTGCACGATGGCGTATCTCTACGTCACTTCCAGCACTTTCTTTTAAAAGTAAAGCTTCATTTGAAGGCAGGTTTTCAATGCATTCTAACAATTTTTATAATGATTCTAGACACATAAATATTAGGTAAACGATGTGCCATTTCAAGATCTGCGTGAAATTAGTTGTGGGAGGATCAGTTTTCAGAGTAACTCAGGTCTGGAAAGCCACGAAACGGATGATTATAGTGCAGAGAAAATACAGCTAGTAACTGTTTTTCCACGGGTGTTTTCCAAATGGGTTTGCACATTTGCGCAGCCAAAAATTTCATTGTTATACACAAGAGAATTTCTCAATTCATGAATCAAGTGTCATTAAACAAGGGTCGAAATGAGCACAATACATACAGAAATCATAAATGTGATCACATACAAGCCACAGGAACATACTTAATCATATAAGTGAAAGGATGTGTTAAATGGATTTGATAATTAGCAACAAGAGACTCCATCACCCATCACGCGCACACATATCTCCTCACGCGTGAAAGATTTCTCGACTGATGAATGAAATTTGACATAAATATATGTGAGAAAGTTGAATACCGCCAACAAGACTCGCAAAGTCACAATTACTTGCGGTATATTATCACAATAGTGAACTTGAGTCCACGACCTACAATTAAAAGTTTTCGAATGAGAGTAAATCTAGAAAATGAGAGCATCATAATAAAATTCAACCAGAGATATTTGCTACTTCAAGCAACACATTTTACGAGAAAATGAGTCTTCGTCTGCGGTTAGCAGAGCTCAAGAGTAGCGCAATGTAATATGGAGAAAAGAGTTTCTTCATTAACCTTTTTTGAAATACACAATTTCCCGGACAAACTCGTGGTCAGGACGAACCACAGCCTCATCCACGCGAAAACGTGTTAGGAACAATGAACTTCATTAGGAACGTAACAAACCAAGTGCATGATGTGAGTTCTGCGGGACGTAATAACTAAAAACAACTGTTCAAACCATGGCATCTGGTGCGTGAGATTTGGTTTTCTCCAAGTCATAAGAATAATTACACGGATAAAGATACTGTGAAATGTTTTCACCTAATCTTCACTCAATCGGTAAGCTAAGGAAAAATTAAAGCAGAAATAATATAAAAGTCTAATAACATGAAAGGCCAACTAAATTATTTGATTTGATCATTCATCATTCCTGCTCTCACAGAGCGCTGTGTCCGGAGCACGTGGAAGTTCAGTGACATCGCAAAATGCCCAATTCTTTAAGATCAATAGTCGTACTCCAAAACAATGAAACACTATGTATCTGTTAGTACCGTAAATAGTGAAAGTTTTAACGAGGCACCGTCTGAAATGCTTTGATATAGTTAGTTAAAATTGGCTGGGATCATCTCAAGCTTTGCTCTCACTTATATGCGTATTAAGCAAAAAATTATAGAGACCTACGTCGGTTAACGCACAAGTTTTATAAATCATTATTTGAATTTCAAATCATGCGAAAAAATTGTGTACTCACTAATCATCTAAAAAGGATGGCCATGGAGCCTATTTCCCAGCCCAATTTTTCACTATTTAATTATTATATTTTTAATTTCATTATAATATTAAAATATTTTCAATTTCACTATATAATTTTCACCAGGAAAAATTTTGATCACATTTTTGGGCACTGTCTGGCAATAGGTGCTTCAGGATTCTAATTCATCATACACCTCGACGACTCGTTTTATTTTTTGTTCAGGAGAATCCATATTACATCCCCATTGCGAGGCCAAATGGTTCAAATTTAATTTTTTCCAGCACAAACTGATAAATTTCAACCTACAATGAATGTTTCCTAAACAAAGGAAGCCCAAGTTTTCCTACATTAAAAACTTAAAGCTTCATTATGGCATAAAAGTCTTAACATCGATGGACTATAGAGGCTCTATAAAACCACATGCTATGCTTTAGTTATGTTGAAGCAATGCCAAAAATGTTATCGTTGGTAATTGCATACTAGTCGTTCTTGCGCCACATATTTACAAAGTTATTTGATTTAGTCTGCTATAATGAGTTTACCGTGAGTTTGCTGCAATAAGGAACTTTTTCAGCAGCCTATACGCCGAAATCATATGAATTGCGTGAGGCCTTTGAGAAGAGTTTCGGTTCCTTATTTGGGTCTGCATTCCAGGAGACACGGATAGCGCTGTAAATCTGCACAAGCACGCGTGAAATCTGGGTGAGTGAAGTAAATATAAGGAAGCATTGATGAGATTCTAGAGGCTAGGGGGAGGGCAGTCCCGAACTGTAGAGCGGTCAGGTGGCCGGCTTTTTATTACAGGACAGCGGAAGACGAGACTCGGACGCGCCGCTCGCCTGGCCACGAGGTGCTGCCTAACGGAGGCGCCGGATATGAAGCGTGGTGATCGCTTCCCCTGCAGCGAGACTTCACTCTAATCGAATCTGTGGTTGCAGGCCATTTCAGCGCTTGCTTCTTTCGTATTTCTGCAAAATGAAGCCTTCAATTACCTCATTTTCATTCACCAAGTAGCTAAATCAGATTTACTGGCTTTGTCTCCATGTATACAGATGCTGCTAAGGCTTGGAAACTATAAGTATTTAATGGAAGTCGTTTTTTTTAAATCGTGGCATCGCCAACTTCAAAAAAACAGTAATTATACGCCCTCTCGGCATTTATTTCATTCGCAATAACTATTACGATGCATTTAGCGAATGTAGAGACAGTTTCAATTTTAGTTCCTCGGTTGGTGTTAACCGCAAATTTCTGCGAGAGCCATTAGTTGGGGCTTGAGTGATTCACTTCGATGAGAAAGTTGAAAAAAAGACCATGCGGTCTCAGGTGTTCTGCAAATATTAATGGACGACTAACACAATCCAATACACCACCCGATGTAGCAACAGACACCGAAGAACTTGAAAGCTAGCTACCTCATTAGTCATGATCTTGAAAGCTGGATTTCATAAAGCGAGCGGGAGCACGTATAGTTTACTGCCGTCTGAACTGCACGGGAAGTACACAAAATACGTTCATAAAACTAAAGATAATCGTTCTCGTTTGTAGACACTTGAATTCGAAAGCAAGAGATTTAATGTGGAGAACCAAGCTTATTTGTAGCAAATAATTTGTTGCCAAACATTCCCGTAATGGCCTGCAGCGCTTGCGAGGTTTTTTGAACGAATTGTTTTCTAAAGAATTTTATCTTCGATCAGGATGAATTTTGAGGAGAAGAAATTGAGAATCCCTTCGAGATGAACTGAATTTAGGTTTTTGCAGCTTTCCGAAGACTGATTTAACAAAATCAGTTTGTTTCTGGCTATAGAATACTACTACCCGACTTCGCAGTTCATCGTTCGGTTACTGATATATATGTCGGAGAAATCTAACTCAAACATCGATAAGATATGCATTCATGTTAATTCGGTAGGTTAGTAGCAACCATCTATAATAATATAAATCAACTTTAGTAAATCCGGCCCTTGAAAATTAGTTTTTCAACATCCTCTGTTGGTAACAAATTTTATACTGCTGAGAAAGGGCGAGAATTCAAAATTTTATCGTATGGCGCTCCACTGTTGAAGAATACCAGTATTTGGTACTAATGTCACTAGAATGATTGATTGTTTTGCCAAAGTCGCCATGACTATCGAAACCAATACTTGCACACGTCACTGAAAGCTTCAAGCCTGCAGCAGCAAGTTGTTGTGATGTATTTCGTAAATAGACCTGATGTCGGCACTTCTGTCTCTCAATACGCCTCATTGCGCTTTGGTTCCCTCTAAACCTTCAATTGTGGCTGCTCAATTCCTGGCTCAGCTACCAGTCTATCTCAGCAATTCTTACATTACATATTTTGACGAATTAAAAACCTAAATTTTTCAGAAGACAACGAAGCTTCATGGGACGTAAACTATGTGTTTACTTCCCTAATGTTAAAATCCAGGTTGATGAAACTAACATTGAATGCCGGCTGGTCCGAAGAGAAATAGTAATTCCTCGCATAAGGATGCGTATCAATTATCACGGGATAAGTTTTATCGGATTCCTAAAAACAAAAAGTTACAGGGACTCAGAAGCGCATTAGCATCTGAACAACTCCAGTAAAATAATACTCGAATAGCATTGACGTTAAAAGATACTGATCGTAATGTGTATGAACTACTTCCGCCGTCAGCGGTGGACTGGACATCGCGAGCGATGCACACCGCAATTTGCGATTGCGATCCTCGCGTTGCAATCTGACAGAGCAATAAACAAAGAATACCCGGGCAAACGTGAGTATTCGGGGCCTTCCAGCACAACGGATCTCCAATTGGCACGATAGCACCGAGAGCTAAAATGGGTCACGCACTTCTATGTACAAGCCGATATTAGCTACGCTCTCATTGATTATTTCCCTTACCTTCTTCCTCTTACAAATGTCAAAAATTGTTTTTGATCGTGGTTATTTTATTCGCCCACGTGAAATGAGGCACATTGAGTTTCTTGAAGTTCTTTCAAAGAAAGGCTGCAGTGAAAAGTATAGAAGCATAGAATGCTTGAATGAATATACTCTTAGAGCATTTAAAAAAATTAAGCTCGGAATAATTTTTTGATTTCACGTTTTAATTATTTAAGTACCTAAATACAGAGATACATTAATCCCAATCTTAAAAACGTGTATGCTATTTGTGATCGAAAGACTAACAATGTTTAACTCTAAAGTTAATTTATGATATTAGTTTTATAATGAAAATAGCACATTTTCCAATGTTATGGTTAATCAAAATCCAACGAAAATGAGTCCACTTTCAATTCACCCCTCATCAACCACCTCAATTGAACAGGTGTATTTCAAAATCATTAGTTTGAGATTAGACTTTTTGAGTATTGCATGCATCACATGATAACAATAAATTCTTACAAGTAGGCAGAAAGGGGGTATTATTTAGGTTGATTTTAAACTCTTGCGATAGCCCATGGAGATCAAAAATACATCGTCGGATGAAACTTAAAGACACGTGTTTGTGAAATGAGAAGCCTTTTCATAGTTACACAGTTTATGTAAACTTAGCTCTATATCTGTCTCATGTTTAAACAATAATTTCAAGAAGAAAAGAGGATGTAACTGAAATAAAAAATCCCATATACGCCTGAAGGAACATTACTTTAGACGCCACATACCCAAATCAGTTTAAAAAATTCTCAAGAACGTTACCGTAAAATAAACCCGTGTTCCCCCTTATTCCATATAAATTTCCCCGTTTTACGGCTCCAGTGTTTTCTATTTACATAATAATTTGGGATTCATCCTATTAATTTGTACTCACCTTAACACAATGTCCTCTCAATCTCGTAATGGGAGCGCCAGCAACAATCCATTCTTTGAACTTATTTGATTCGAGCTGACGAGGTAGACGTGTTGTTGCCACGACGAGTCTTGCACTTCACTCGAGTAGACGAGTTTCAGTTATAAGAACTCAAGATAAACTGTTGCACGAGGATTATTTCGTGGGGCTTTTATAAAAGATATTTTTCAAGTTTCATTCACTAAAAAAAGAAACTTGATGCCTTCACATACCGAGAAGAAATATACGTATGAAGCTTAGATTTTAGAATACCACCACGTTTCTCCGTGAATAGTTCAAAAGAAAGCTTCGTTCTTCAGATACATTTTTGGGAAGACCTGATGCTTACATTATAAGTCATTTAATTTCTCAATATATACAGTAATTTAAACTGAAAATCGCACTGTTCTCGATACACTAATTTGGCATTCTGGAAAAAAGAATATCCTTCATTGTTATGAATATTACTTCAAAAGATATTTGCCTTATACCAGGTTAAAAAAGTTTATTCACACATATTTAAAAAAACGTTTCTTTAATAAATTTCGAAAACTAAATTTGAAAGCATGATTTAGGAAATAAATTCAAATGGTATTTCTTCAATCACCACAAGCACAGAATACTCATATCTCACACGGTCAAATCTGAATGACAGACCGTCACGAAGAGCGCTACGTCACGACCTCACTGCACCACCGTCCTCCACCTTCTGAGTAGCTACGCTCGTGTTGACAGTTGACCTGGGAAGGTCCAACTCCAAGCGGTTGGTTGCTTCAGTGAGTAATTCATAGCTTCTTTCTGCGTGGGAAAAAATAAACGAACTAATCATTTCATGACTATAAGGTAATAATTTAACTTAATGTAATGATAAATCCTTTGGAAAAATAACGGCCAATAGAATATGTTACTATTCATAAAAAATACACAAAATTTTAAAAAAACGTGACTTATCAAAACTATCGCTGCCGCAGATGTTAGTGTTAATTCTTATTCGCTCCATTATATCCTTCTTCATATACGAGAAAAATTCAAGCCTTCGAATTATGTTTCAATTCATGTTCGGAGGAAAAGATCATTGAATTATTAAGTAACAATTTCTCCATCCATAGTTTTTTACGCGTTAAGAATGTAAGTAATATACTTTATGTGCGTAATTAATAACAGTTGCACTGATGATAGGAGACTCAAACTTGATGCGTTTGTATAAGCATAAATTAAAATTATTCGGCAAACCTCAATTTTAAGTACGAATTCGACATACCTCACAGAGGTACATCGTACGCTATTTGTATCGTATACAATTTTTGTTTTACCTTACTTATTTTGTTGATCGTTCGTGAAAATGAATATAACTCATTTCATATAATGAATTTGTTCTTCTCTTTTGCGTAGAATATGTATTTAATAACCCCATTTGTTTTTACGTATGAAATAGACTGAACTTCTACCTGAACACAACTAAACACATGAAACCAATATTTCAAAAATTTCGAGAACCCTTCATGACTTTTTTCGTTGAGCATGCATTTGAAAACGTGTGATTTAAGGAGAAGCTTTTAAAATCCTTTTATAAGATATTTATTAAAACTTTTTGTGATGTTTATCCTTCCAATTCTAGGGCATCAGCCATCTCTGTTTTAAATTGTTAGCTCGTTGTGGATCGCAATCCCTGATTTCGACTAAAGGGCGAAACCTTTTTGGACTCGAACATCATTTAACATTTCGAAGATATGTTCAGACCAGTTTTCCTGTGCACCTTTTCCCACTGTCGCTCACATTTTCTTCGCTAGCTTATTAATATATCACAGAAATTCATAAATTCATCGTAAAGTTTCTTCCCACAATGGAAGGTGAGGATTTTGAAACATGTATATAACAAATATTTTATAAAACGCTACTTATACAATGACGTGGAACACGAACCAAACGTCAGCACACGAAAAATTCCAAAGTGTCATCTATGTACATCTAAATACAGCACCCAATGTTTAAGGTTACTTACAAGTCATCTTATAAAGGAACGCCTGTCAGAGTTAAGATATTTCAAGCATTCTAATTTAGTTATTTGAGATAACTTCATAGATGGAAGAATTTCTCAAACCTCCGTCCTCATAGTTCGTGAGGTTTTATGAAAATACCGCTGCTGAAACAAATTTATAATAATATTTACGAATGAATTTATTGAAAATTAAAGCATAAATATTTTGCTCTTCTTTCCATAATGAATGTTTTATGAGGAATATAAACAGCTGCCTGCTAAGGGAAAGAGAAAACAAATTTGCTCGACATTAAACATGACTATTTCATGCGTCAACCAAGATGAGTTGATCTAAGATTAATATCGAACAAAACAAAATTCATTTTCAATATTCAAAATTGAAATGAACGAAAGGTCAATGGGAAAGTACTATCAATTGATTTAGTTTATGTGTTCACTAAATAGAATTCATAACAACCGCGGTGGGCCATTTCTCAGCAAGCAAGTTCTGAGGAATCCACCGATGGGTCCTTTCGCAGTTAAGGGGAGCATTGAGGGACTCATGAGGGTTTTTTTTGCAGTTATGGGGAGTTTTGAGGGACTCATGAGAGATTATTTTTGCAGTTATGGGGAGTTTTGAGGGACTCATGAGAGATTATTTTTGCAGTTATGGGGAGTTTTGAGGGACTCATGAGAGATTATTTTTGCAGTTATGGGGAGTTTTGAGGAACTCATGAGAGATTATTTTTGCAGTTAAGGGAAGTATTGAGGGACTCACCGTTGGGCCCCTTCGCAGCTAAAAGGAGTTCTGAGAGACCCACCGGTGAGTCTTGTCGAAGTTGGGGAGAGTTCTGGCGGATTCAACTGTGAGTCACATCGAAGTTAGGGAGAGGTCTGAAGGACCGACCCGTGGGTCCTTTCACAGCAAACGGGGTAAAACTGACCAGATGACGATATGAAAACGCCAATTTAATTATCTTATAATAAAATTATTGAAAAGACTTCATAAGTAAAATGTATTCAAAGTAAAATTTCATTTTTGAAGATGGACGCAACTGTTCCCATCAACATATATTTAATAGAGTATATACGAAGGTAAGTTAAGAATAAATTGATTAGCAATAGTTTTTATCATCCAGCATTAACAAAAAAATAACAATTTAGCGTACTGTTATCATTTTATGGTTCACGAGTAAAGATTTTCTACATTACGAGCTCCTATTTATTTTTGAGAAACCCGTTAGAAACAATTCAGTTTTATCCTTCTCTATTTCATAGAGTTATGTGTATTGATGTCATTTAAAAACATACTAACTTTAATCGGCTCTAAAAATGAAGAATAATAAATTTTTCCAAAATAAAACTCTACTTCTTTCTTAAAGGCTTCTGGTCATTTACAAATATTATAATAGTTACACCGTTGCCAAAAAACAGTTTGTCTTTTCAAATGAACAAAAACCTTGTTTCTGTAGCTCATTTCGCTAGAACGGTCATGTATGTTTTTTTTATAAATTTAGCGAGCCTGTTTTAAAACAACAAACGGTCATCTAAATATTTGACGACAGCTGAAGTGGCCCCGCAAATAATCTGCAGTCGTTTAAGGCAGCTCTGCATTCAGCAGTTTAGTGAAACCACCCGGGGGCAGGTGACGCGTAATGACAGGTCTCGTGAAGCTCATGGAAGAAAAGTTTAAAAATGGGTTTCCGAAAAATACCTCCGAAAATTTCAAGTCAACACGTTGGTTTTTAACAAATTAGATAGTTGGAGTGGACGTGGATGGTTGATGGAAGTACCATGCTGGGAGATATACTCTCCACATCAGTGGTTGCATAATTTGAAGCAAAACAGTGAAAAATATAATCGTTTAGTTTCGTCAACGTTTAAAGCAAAATTCAAACACCTCGTGACAGAAATAAGAATGGAGACTTTGAAGAGGATATTTACCCCTTGCTTGAAAAGCTTCTTCGATAAATAGATTCATCAAAACACATCTAAATCAATTTTCTCACCAATTTGGATGTCAACATTGTACCAATTTCACACAGAGCGAAGAATGCGCGCTTGCTAAGCTCTGGACAGTGTTAGACGATGGAAATCTTAGAATAGGCCTAAAGCATGCCCTCCGGCGAGGTCTCGAGCATGGCATTGCTTCACACTTGTCCTGCACCACAACGGGGCTGCTCAAATTCTAGTTTCCCTGGAGTTACTTTACGCAACATTCTTTCACGCTACATCACCGAAAAATGATTGGTACAGCGCAATTACTAAATTTGTGAATGACCTTAAGCGGTGACGCGTATGGAGTACGTTTTTTGACGTATGAAGCCTTAAGCTGACGAGCGTCTATTGTGTCCAAGATAAAATTACTCGGGATATTTTATGATTTTTTGCAACTCAAAATATTCAAGGATGAAAACAAAAAATTCGTTCCTATCAGCAAACGCTGAAGCATTCTTAATTGAAATTTGGGCTCAAGACTTTCGTGTATTTTACCGTAGCTTAAAACTCAGCACTGCAACTTTCAGACTACGCTAGCATATCTCTCAAAGAACTTGTTTTCCAGACAGAGAGTAAAAGTTAGGCAATGTGATCATTAAATTCTTCTTAAATCTGACTGTGAGTCATTGCTGTATTGCAGTGATCCGGGCCGAAAAATGTCATCCGTGCCGGAAAACCATCAAAAAATTTCCATCGAATATGTCTCTTAAAATAGTAAACGGCATTTTCCTTAGCTTCCATGATAATGGAAACCCAGCGCGGAGTACAAAAAAAATTTAGTGTATGTCTTGAGTCCTGTCAGAGCTCTGGTATATTATATAATTACTTGAAACATGCATTACTGAATAAAACTGTCGATTAAGTAGTATTAATACCCGCTTAGCTTGCTCATTGCAACGAATCAATTTATCTCCTAATATTAAACAAACGGCTATTGGTGCTTTTCCAACAAGGATTGTCTTCAAACTAAATTTTATAAAACCTCCGATATCTATGAAAATTGTTTAAATGCATGATTCTATAAAATTTTTGGTTCATTAATCTTTAAGCAATGAGTCTAAGGTTTGTAGGCTCACATTTATGTAGAATAAGAAGTAATGTTTAACCCCAATATTCACACTTCTCAATGATTTATTCATTTTTCAACTCAAGTCGGTTTCCGAGAGAAAGGCATTTATTTTGGCTCAGTAATTGCATCTTTGAAGCCAACGCAAGTGAAGTGGTCGCTGAGGTTACGGCTGTGGCTGAAATATTCCCCCCGAGGTGGCAATGAGGGCCTTAGGCGTAACATGGCTAATTAGGCCGTGAACCACGTCGCGTATTCGTTCAAATTTAAGCATGAGTAATTGAGTATGTTGCCAAGCCCAGTGGCCGTGAAGTTAACATTGACATAATTTACGGGTATCGGAACCACAAATTTTTGCATAGGCGTAACTAACTGTTGTGCAAAAGGATTATTTCCCTCTCCTAGGAAATAGGAATCGGGAGTCGACTCTCGCAGATGGTTTGAAAGTAACCCATTTTGGTAACTTCCCTGTGAGTTTACACAAAATGGTCTCAGGTTAAAGAAAATCATTCTGAGAATAAATGTCTGACGTGCAATTCTGCATTGCCAGAAGTGGATTGCTTAACACTTCGACTGCGACGTGCGCTATCGGTGGTACACGGAGGTAATTTTTATAATGCTGCTGACAGACTACTAGCCGCAAACTCAATTTTTATAAATAATTAATGAAAGCTAAATGAAGGCACGATCGAGTTCATGTTTGGTATTTTCAAAATAATTGACTACAATTGACTTTAAATTGGAGTTTCGTATTGAGCTAAATATTTAGTAGCCGCAGTCAAAGTATTAAGTTAAAACATACTAAAAGTAATTCAGCTCAGTGGCCTAATCCGATATTGAAGCCAATGCTGATGAACACTTTCTCCGCTTCACACTCTGCCACAAGATTAAACCAACGTAAAATGAAAAGCAGGTGAACAAAAAACTCGAGTTACTGATGCCAAAAACTCTTCGAAAACAGTAAAAAAACCTTAGGACTTCTGTTCCTCGTTAACACTTCAGCCAAACATTTGCGTAAGTAGCAAGCACAAATCAATATGACGAGCTCAACAAGCCACATGGAAACCCCGGGGTGTCACAGAGGCCACGGACGAGCTGTTGTGACACTCTAGAATAACCTTCGCCTGATGCCTGCTGGCACTCACCGCTGATAACTAAGAGAATACAACGTATTGCTCACACTCCCTCAGATAACTAAGCGAAACTGATCGCAGTAGATGAGAAGCTTGATTTTAGAGGGTGCTGTCATTTGTCTTCAGGGACTGATCCGCTCTGAACAGAGTAATGGTGGGTATCGACAGTTGCGTTACCGCGTTGAATTAATCTATGACTGATGTGTTACAGCGCAGAGATGAGCATCGAGTGTTGTTTGTGAGAACATTTGGTCATCAGTTGTTGTCTTAGTGCGTTGAAATGAGCAGCGATTGCTGTGTCACTCAACAGAACTAAGCATTGTCTGCCATGTTGTGGCATAGATCGGGGCTTTGCTTACTTGATTACACTTGAACATCGGATTTCAGATATTGCGTCAATGTGGAGAAATGAGGTGACAAAAAATATTGACAAAATGAAGTAATGCTGGTGCCCAGTATAAGACTTTTAAAGAAATAAAACAAGTAACTTGATATTTAGAGTATATTTTCCGGGAAAGTTATCTCGTCTGCTAGATTTGGCAATCCCACAAGTTTTAAGTTGTAAATGAAGCGATAATTTAATTGCTAGATGACGCCAATTCATGCAATACATACTTCATATCTAGCAGCTTTTTAAACAAAATTTAGTGTGCTCTTTCATGAACTTGTAATGAATTTTTTAAAACTATGTCATGTTGAGCAGCACTGAAAGAGTATCGCTTGAATAGGGTTTGTTCGTTTTTCAATTAAACTAATTTACTCATGGCAATATCAATAACTTGATGGTTATAAAATAAATAGGATAGAATGAGGTAAACAACAAATTATAATACAACTTTGACTTTCAAATTGGACGACTTCGTTATCTTCGTTATTTTATTTACTGCGTCAGTGTGCCAAAGGAATAAAAATACGGGATTCCCACCCACCTTGACTCGTACCGATAGATATTAGATCGAGCGAATCAGATTGGCTTAGAAATATATCGACGGAATACGTAGTCAAGGGTGAATGAAGAATGTAACCTTTTTCAAGTTACTGAGATCGATCTCTATCCTCCAATGAATTATCTTGAATCGATCTCCAAATTTAATCAGTCTCGTTACATTCTTCTCAATGTACAGTTTTAATTCGGCTATCAGATCGATTTAAAAGTTTAGTCGAACTGATTTCTGAAAGTGGCAAGTTGACTGTAGTTTCCCAATGACATTTGAACTTATCGTGGCATTAATTTGGCCCAAGATGAACCAGCGCTGAGAATAAACGTAACCATAACAAAGAAGGACAATCATGTTGAAGGATAAAAATTTACAGCGCTTGCGTCGGTGGAACAATGAGCAAGCAAAGCTTTTGGTCATCCGGTCGAGAGCTAGCAGCCGTGTAGTGAAATTCCTTCTGCTGCTGCATATGCCGGCTCAAAGGATGGGAGAAAATAAATGTTTCACGTCAATTCATACTAATGGATAATCTCGATTTAAGTGTCCTCTGATAGTATTTATCAATTTCTGTATTTTTTTAGATTACTGCACATTCTTAACAAATTCGATCCATAAGAATGGCATTTTGAGCTGTAAGCATTGCTTGCTTACAGTGTTATAATTGTTACAGTGTTTAAATTAATTACTAAACTTTTTAGCAGTAAATTTTTTCAGATTTTAAGTTACAACGTTCACCGATTTGTAGTAACTAAAGGTTACCGTCCAAACACGTGACCCTCACTTTCCTGCAGCCAACAATGTTGACTGGGAAAAATTGCTCGATTGGGTATGTATTTCTATTCGCGATTACATCTGCTCAGTGTCATTTGTAATCCTCTCTGTAGCAATTCAAGTAAAATCCAGAGTTGAACTCTAAAATCAGGGTCATGTATGAGTTAAAATTGATTTGTCCAGAGTTAAGACAAAACTTAATGTTTCCTTTCTCATGTAGGCCACACGCACTCTACTTTTTTCTTGGATACAGAACGTCATTCTTCTAATACCAATATGCTCGGCAGTTATCATTATTCAAAGCATCCACTATCATACCATTCGGCATGTTTACCGAGTAATCATATTTAACAGAATAGAAATCTAAATCCAAATACCATGCATAACTGACATTTATTGTCCAAAGGTCAAGTAAAAGTATACTTGAAGCAGATGTAAATTGCAAAAATATAGAACTCGTTATTTTATTGTTAAAGTTTCTTGTAGGGCGGTATCTCCACAGTGCCTTCAGTTGTGCATTAGCTGAAAAAGCGTGGCCCTTCAACGTTAGTAGTTCCACTGTTGTATATAAAAAAAACGATTTCATCGGACAGAGGAATATAGAAATAATAAAAAATCATAGTTCATAGAATGATTCCTTACATGATAATATTGGCTAAACAGGACCAAACAAATAACTCAAACTTATTACGTGCGTTCGAACGTTTCAGCGTGAAAGCTGTCATTTGACATTTTCAATCGATATAACACTGATATGCGATCATTTGAATCATGTCTAAAATCAAGAAGGAGGCATGAAAAGTTAAAAATGCACTTTACGTTGTTGATGCCTGAGAATAAGGGAAATATAAAAATCAGTAGAAAAAATAGGTAAATCAACGCGATCAGTTACGACCATTAACGGCAGCCCACAAATGAAAAGGCTGAGAACAGTTGCAGCCAGCTCATGCTATGCGTTCAAGAGGCAGGAAAACACTAACAATAGACCAAACATCCTCCACAAAAACCATACGTCGGCGTATGCTAAGCTGTCATTGACAACTTCGACAGATGACACAAGTCGTCGACCTCAGAAAGCGTCGGTGCGGTGGCCGCGTCACAGCTGCTGCTAGTCAAGTTAACTGCCCGCACACAACACCTTCAGTTGCACCAGCGTTCAAAGTAAATACTACACTCGCGCCTCAAAGTATTCTCGCTCCCTTATTGAAAGGCTAGCGGAGCATAGTTTTCCACGGGGATTGTCAGGCTGCAACATATTACCATACAAATGTACTCAAAATAAAGTGCTCAGCGCTAATTTCTCTTTCGTACCCAGTACTATAATTAAAAAAATGAAAACAGACACTTGATTATTTTTATCTGCTTAAAGACTTTACAAAGCCCCAAGGATCCAGTAGTTTATTTATTTGTAATTTGAGGTTTAAATTAGTTGACTTAAATTTAGACTTTTGGGTCAGTTATTTCTAAAAGATTAATTTATGAATTAACATGCTTAAGGGCAAAATTTTCCTCGGCCGTTTCCACAAACTGAAATCGAGCACAACACACACAAGCTGAAGCTGCGACGTAGCTACCAAACATACAAAATCAACGCACTAAATAAAGGATAATTGAACAAGGCTGTAGACAACCACTCAATGGAGTAAAATTTTAACATAATTCAAAATCTAAAAGTTCCACGTCAGCGATGCTCACAAAATCGAGAAAGAAAATAGGAAATAAGACGATGAAAAAGCACCTTCATTGCCCTCTGATGCTAACATTCTCGCTACCATCCATTGGTCTAGCTTATAAACTTACTAACGGCCCTCAAGTTCAGTCAACCTGACATAAACCTGAGCAGTTCCACTCGTACCATCACCAAACGTAGAACTCATCGTCCACCCAAGTGATAATACTTGAGAATTTAGTGTATTAAATGGGTCTCATTTATTTCGCGTGAACATTTACTTTTATTTAAATTATTTAATATTATCAATCCACGAAAATCTTGCATATATTCTTAATGTGGTATTCTAACGTTAATCCAAACAATTTTGTTCTGTGAAAGGTTTCCCGGTAACCCCTTTCCAATAAATGGCTCATATTAGCATGGAGTAGAATTAGAGTAGTGAGGAGTAACACATGAGGATATTCCACTGCTGCGAGTGAAATGATCAACGAATGTTTTTGCAACAGTTAGTTCACTCAAAACGTTACAGTTACTTTTAAAAGCCTGACTGTAACTTGAAGCCTTCAAACTAAATATCGCATTAGTTTACTCAGCGCAAATCTTGAACAGCCGCTCAGTTGAACTTTTCACGGCAACGGACAGTTGGCCGCGGGTGGTAGAAAGAGCGTCACTTTTGTTGGAAGCGAATTTTTTTTAATTATTAATGCACCAAGGCAGTTGGTAATTGAAATTAAAGAGATTCAAAACTGGGATTCTTAAAAAATTTAAAAATACTTTCAATCCTAGAGTTGCGTTTGTCTTGTCCAATTTTTTAAATAGCAGAGGATAGTGGAAGTTTGCTAAAAATGTTGCTAAATGCTGAAGTTAGCAAACGGGGTTTGCTAAAAACGCAAACCTTTAAAATGCCAATAACTTTTTATATATAAGAAAATGGAGATTATTACATAAAACATGCGAAGAGACAGAACTCAATGTTTTCTTACGTATCTGGTATACCCTCGAAATAAGCATAAACATCAAGGGTGCTGGAGAGAAGATTGTTGTTATCAGCAAACATGGCACAACTGACTCTTCAATAACGTAAATTCATCATCGAAGAAATGACGAAAATTGGTTCCATCGTCGGGACTCAGAGGAAATTCTTCTCGGAACACCAATTCGAACATAACAAAATATCGATTCAGAGGAACTTCAAAAAGTGGCATTCCCAGTTCATTATCAAAAATAAATATTAACATTATAAATATTAATCAGAAATATTCATATCAGAAATATTCGAATTAAAAATACAGGTAGAGCTCTTATAACGGTCGATCTTAGAACGGGACTCTCCTACAACGGGTAGGACGCAGTTTATTGGTAGTTATGTCGGGTTTTAACCTTCCGCCGTTGGGTGGTTGAATGTAAATATTAATTTGAACGGCTAAGAAAAAAACTCGATCAATTCTCGAAGCGCATGGGAAAATTATGAGAGGGAAAATGAAAACGTTTTGGAACTCAGCTTAGTTCAGGTGGAGTTTATTGGACGAGGAAACCAGGAAAACTGGCGTGGATCTTGATCTCGGAGAGCTTGTCTAGGTGGACAATCCTTGCCGGAGGACCAGGCTGGCGTTGACGCAGGCCGGCACGCGATGGAGTAGGCAGGGTGAGTGAGTTGTATTTGGGAATTTGAGTTTGGCAATTCGAGATGATTGAGCGCAGGTCAGTAAATTAGTTCAGGTAGAACTAATGACTCCAAAATAAGGTGGGTGTGAGTGAGCAGTTAAATCAGGCTCATGTGAGCAGAATCAAGTCGGCACATTAGCAGGAGCAAGTTGAATTACTTGCTCAGATTAGTAGTAGCAAGTTTAGTCACTGCTTATGTGAGAATAGCAATTAACATGGCACTCATGAAACCCAGGGATAATGTGTGGTGGCGTTTGTTGACGTGAAACTCTAGGCTGAGTTAAAGGCAAAGCTCAAGGCCCAGGGATAATGATTTGTGTGTATGGCGATGATGTAGAGGTCCTGCACAGGGGTCCAAGAAGCTGGGTGAAACATTCCAGGAGAGACATCAAGACATTCCAATCACTGACAATCCAAATTATAATGACAACTCTTCCCACACGGAGAAATCCGAAAAACTCCTACAGGTCTGACTCCGGCTACATTGGGATTCTCACTTTTGGCAACTCAAAAGAGATAGGACAGACTTTAGGTTGACAGATTTTTAATCAAGAAATAAATTGTTTAATCACTAATGCCTCTGGCTTTAATTCTGAGTATTAGGTTTAAGAATTTCCAAGAATAAAGATCGTGATTCCTTACAGAGACTACGGGCAAGTAAACACGAGATCTACGAAAAATGGTGAAAATATCAAGTGACTGCACTTTTGAAAGCAGTAAGAAAAACATAAAAAATCCTAAAATTCGAGGATATACATCCTACTAAAAATATCCTGGTAGATAACCTTTGCAATCATAAAGGAATTAAGGAATAATATATATCCTAAATGATAAAAGGAAAAGGAACCTAAGCGTTGCTTTCACAGGCGGAAAATACGCGAAGAAAGAAAACCGAAGGCATGAAAATTTCGTGCGGCGATTTAGCCGGCGACTTACGCGTCGGCCTCAGCCAGAGAGAGACGCCAGCAATTTGCACACACTTAAGATAGGCAGATGGTAGTGGGTGTTTTGTCACAAGAATGCGATGAGTTAAATTAAATTCCATTGAAATGTTTCTCTATTGAAATAAAGGCGTTTACGTAAAGGTTTCCCGAAGAGTATGGAATTGAGAAATGAAATACCAAAACTTAGCAAGCATAGACATGAATATTTTTCGTAATTTACTAATGCCAGTCGGCTTGCAAAAAAAAGAATAAATGCTACTATACACATGCCTATAGTATTTATAATCACAGAGTAGTGACAAGAGACGACGGTGTTGAGGTTCCGCCATTACACAAAGACGCTATCGAACGAACGCCGGCAATTTTCGCCGCGTTCGTTTCAAGCAGAGATTATCGTAGATTAGCAGATTATCGAAAAGAAAAAGGAACGAGCCTGATTATGCTTTGATAATAAATTCATGACACGGAAATGAAATGCAATATCTTTACGCTAAGTCACGCTGAGAAAAGACAAACACAGAATGAGACACATGCTACATCAAAATTCCCACGCACAACTACGCAACTTAATAACACTGCACTGTCACTTATTAATACTCACTGACACGACGAAAAGGAACACGACAATTTTCTAACACATTTAAAACTCACGAGAATTTGCTGTAACACTGCCAAAGTAGGGCGCCAGAGTAAGAGTGGCTGTTTGAATCAAGAGACGCGCAACTGCGCAGTGTTGCCACCAGAGGGCTTCTCTCTCGAAGAATGTCAAGTGTTATTTTTATTATTACATGCATTTACACAAAACTTCAATGATTACGAATTAGAAGTAGAAAATACTTAATAATAAATTAGAGTAATATTTTTAATGCTACTAATTAATTTATTTAAGTATGAATAGCAAATTTATAATTTTTACGCTTATGTAGCGGTATGCTACATTACCCCCCAAGGCGCAGACCGAAAGCTCCACCCGCTGCAATCATCTGTAGCGGGAAGGAGGGCGAACTACACGACCCTGCCGAGTTCGGCAATTGGCAAATGATACTGAGCGGGGAAGTTTCACCAAACGGGTCTGCAAGTTTAGATCGGCAAGAGTCCTAGGAACAGGAGTTACTGCAGCGGGCTCGTCTGGTCTCTCCAGACTTGTCGCTGTGTCAGTAAGAGGACTAGAGTTAGAATCTACGACAGGGTTAGAGATAGGGTTTGAATGTACAGACACGTAGAAAGGGTTACACTCAAGTTGACTAGGCAACAAGGCAGCCAACTGAGGAAGCTGAGATGGTAGATATGATCGAGTCTCAGTGGAAGGAGAAATCTGCGGAGAGGAGGATGAGTTATGAGTTACACTATGATCAGAAGTGTATGCGACTTTTAATCGATCAATGCTCACAGGGTCGTGTGAGCCGAATCTTTCGAGAATGAAGTATTTTTGCTTGCGTTTAAGTACTTTGAATGGGCCATCATAAGGGCGCGTGAGTGTAGGTTTTATAGCATCATTGCGGACATACACATGTGTGCAGTCTTGCAGGGCGGCATCTAGTTTGTCCTGAGTCTGAGGCATTCGTGGAGCAACATACTCGATCTTACGCATGCAGTCTTTAAGGCAGGTTACATAAGCGGAACGGTCAGCGGATGAAAATTCAGGCAAAGGTTTTGGGTCAACAATGTCGCCGGGGAGACGAAGCGTCTTCCCGTACAACATTTCAGCCGCTGTGCACTGCTGATCTTGTCTGTGTAGATTTCGAATGCTAAGTAGTACTACTGGAAGTCTATCAGTCCAATCATGACTGCAATTAAGGCAGCGCAAGGCAGACTTGAGGTCTCTGTGGACTCTCTCAATAAGTCCATTTGACTGCGGATGATACGCTGTAGTTGAGGTATTTGCACACCCTAAAGCGGTGCTAAGTTCACTCCAGAATTTGGAGGTGAATTGTGATCCCCGGTCATGTGTGACACTTAAGGGAACCCCAAATCTAGAGATCCAGTTTGATAAGAACGCGCGCGCTACAGTCTCAGTTTGTGTATCAGGAAGAGGGACAGCCTCAACCCAACGCGTGAACCTATCGATGATGGTCAACAAATAAGAATAACCACGCGATAAAGGCAAAGGACCCACCAAATCTAGGTGTACAGAGTCAAACTTGTGACCTGTGAATGCACAACTCTGCAGCGCTGCACGATTATGTTTCACCACCTTACTACTCTGACACGCATGGCAATTTTGCACAATTTGCTTGACCTCCTTACGCATCGCTGGCCAGACGAAACGATCAGAAATCAAACGCAATGTACGGTTAATACCTGGATGAGAGAGGGAATGAAGGTGGAGGACAGCTACTCTGCGGAGCGTCGCAGGAAGATACAAACGAGAAGGTCGCTCGGCATCACGGTACACGCCGTCAACCAAGGTTAGTTTTGGAGGGGAAGTGTTAGAAGGTTTGAGAAGGTCCTGAAGTTCAGGATCCTCCTTCTGAGCATTAGCAATGTTGCCGAAGGTGATTTCACCACCGGTTTGGACAGAATTAATTCTAGAGAGACAATCGGCTACGGTATTGTCTAATCCCTTAATGTAACGAATGTCAGTGGTAAACTGACTTATAAACGACAGGTGTCGGGCTTCCCGAGGGGAATGTCTTTCAGAATGCATTTTGATCACTGAGGTCAAAGGTTTGTGATCTGTGTAGATCACAAACTCCCTCGCCTCTAGAGCATAGCGAAAGTGTCTCACAGATAGGTAGATAGCAAGAAGTTCCCTACCGAACGCGCTATAACCACGCTCAGTGGGCGACAGCTTTTTGGAAAAGAAAGCAAGAGGAGAGATATTAGTACCTACTTGTTGTTGCAACACAGCACCTACGGCGGTACTGGATGCGTCAACAACGAGGCTGAAATCAGCATTAGCAATGGTGTAGGATAGTTCAGTCGCGGAAGCTAACTTGTGTTTGATTGCTTCAAAAGCTTTTCGCGCTTCTTCTGTCCATTTTATCTCAATAGATTTGCCTTTTCGTTTCGGTTCGAGGAGGTCAGACAAGGGCGCTAAAGTTTGAGCACAGTTGCAAAAAAATGAAAACGTTTTGGAACTCAGCTTAGTTCAGGTGGAGTTTATTGGACGAGGAAACCAGGAAAACTGGCGTGGATCTTGATCTCGGAGAGCTTGTCTAGGTGGACAATCCTTGCCGGAGGACCAGGCTGGCGTTGACGCAGGCCGGCACGCGATGGAGTAGGCAGGGTGAGTGAGTTGTATTTGGGAATTTGAGTTTGGCAATTCGAGATGATTGAGCGCAGGTCAGTAAATTAGTTCAGGTAGAACTAATGACTCCAAAATAAGGTGGGTGTGAGTGAGCAGTTAAATCAGGCTCATGTGAGCAGAATCAAGTCGGCACATTAGCAGGAGCAAGTTGAATTACTTGCTCAGATTAGTAGTAGCAAGTTTAGTCACTGCTTATGTGAGAATAGCAATTAACATGGCACTCATGAAACCCAGGGATAATGTGTGGTGGCGTTTGTTGACGTGAAACTCTAGGCTGAGTTAAAGGCAAAGCTCAAGGCCCAGGGATAATGATTTGTGTGTATGGCGATGATGTAGAGGTCCTGCACAGGGGTCCAAGAAGCTGGGTGAAACATTCCAGGAGAGACATCAAGACATTCCAATCACTGACAATCCAAATTATAATGACAACTCTTCCCACACGGAGAAATCCGAAAAACTCCTACAGGTCTGACTCCGGCTACATTGGGATTCTCACTTTTGGCAACTCAAAAGAGATAGGACAGACTTTAGGTTGACAGATTTTTAATCAAGAAATAAATTGTTTAATCACTAATGCCTCTGGCTTTAATTCTGAGTATTAGGTTTAAGAATTTCCAAGAATAAAGATCGTGATTCCTTACAGAGACTACGGGCAAGTAAACACGAGATCTACGAAAAATGGTGAAAATATCAAGTGACTGCACTTTTGAAAGCAGTAAGAAAAACATAAAAAATCCTAAAATTCGAGGATATACATCCTACTAAAAATATCCTGGTAGATAACCTTTGCAATCATAAAGGAATTAAGGAATAATATATATCCTAAATGATAAAAGGAAAAGGAACCTAAGCGTTGCTTTCACAGGCGGAAAATACGCGAAGAAAGAAAACCGAAGGCATGAAAATTTCGTGCGGCGATTTAGCCGGCGACTTACGCGTCGGCCTCAGCCAGAGAGAGACGCCAGCAATTTGCACACACTTAAGATAGGCAGATGGTAGTGGGTGTTTTGTCACAAGAATGCGATGAGTTAAATTAAATTCCATTGAAATGTTTCTCTATTGAAATAAAGGCGTTTACGTAAAGGTTTCCCGAAGAGTATGGAATTGAGAAATGAAATACCAAAACTTAGCAAGCATAGACATGAATATTTTTCGTAATTTACTAATGCCAGTCGGCTTGCAAAAAAAAGAATAAATGCTACTATACACATGCCTATAGTATTTATAATCACAGAGTAGTGACAAGAGACGACGGTGTTGAGGTTCCGCCATTACACAAAGACGCTATCGAACGAACGCCGGCAATTTTCGCCGCGTTCGTTTCAAGCAGAGATTATCGTAGATTAGCAGATTATCGAAAAGAAAAAGGAACGAGCCTGATTATGCTTTGATAATAAATTCATGACACGGAAATGAAATGCAATATCTTTACGCTAAGTCACGCTGAGAAAAGACAAACACAGAATGAGACACATGCTACATCAAAATTCCCACGCACAACTACGCAACTTAATAACACTGCACTGTCACTTATTAATACTCACTGACACGACGAAAAGGAACACGACAATTTTCTAACACATTTAAAACTCACGAGAATTTGCTGTAACACTGCCAAAGTAGGGCGCCAGAGTAAGAGTGGCTGTTTGAATCAAGAGACGCGCAACTGCGCAGTGTTGCCACCAGAGGGCTTCTCTCTCGAAGAATGTCAAGTGTTATTTTTATTATTACATGCATTTACACAAAACTTCAATGATTACGAATTAGAAGTAGAAAATACTTAATAATAAATTAGAGTAATATTTTTAATGCTACTAATTAATTTATTTAAGTATGAATAGCAAATTTATAATTTTTACGCTTATGTAGCGGTATGCTACATTACCCCCCAAGGCGCAGACCGAAAGCTCCACCCGCTGCAATCATCTGTAGCGGGAAGGAGGGCGAACTACACGACCCTGCCGAGTTCGGCAATTGGCAAATGATACTGAGCGGGGAAGTTTCACCAAACGGGTCTGCAAGTTTAGATCGGCAAGAGTCCTAGGAACAGGAGTTACTGCAGCGGGCTCGTCTGGTCTCTCCAGACTTGTCGCTGTGTCAGTAAGAGGACTAGAGTTAGAATCTACGACAGGGTTAGAGATAGGGTTTGAATGTACAGACACGTAGAAAGGGTTACACTCAAGTTGACTAGGCAACAAGGCAGCCAACTGAGGAAGCTGAGATGGTAGATATGATCGAGTCTCAGTGGAAGGAGAAATCTGCGGAGAGGAGGATGAGTTATGAGTTACACTATGATCAGAAGTGTATGCGACTTTTAATCGATCAATGCTCACAGGGTCGTGTGAGCCGAATCTTTCGAGAATGAAGTATTTTTGCTTGCGTTTAAGTACTTTGAATGGGCCATCATAAGGGCGCGTGAGTGTAGGTTTTATAGCATCATTGCGGACATACACATGTGTGCAGTCTTGCAGGGCGGCATCTAGTTTGTCCTGAGTCTGAGGCATTCGTGGAGCAACATACTCGATCTTACGCATGCAGTCTTTAAGGCAGGTTACATAAGCGGAACGGTCAGCGGATGAAAATTCAGGCAAAGGTTTTGGGTCAACAATGTCGCCGGGGAGACGAAGCGTCTTCCCGTACAACATTTCAGCCGCTGTGCACTGCTGATCTTGTCTGTGTAGATTTCGAATGCTAAGTAGTACTACTGGAAGTCTATCAGTCCAATCATGACTGCAATTAAGGCAGCGCAAGGCAGACTTGAGGTCTCTGTGGACTCTCTCAATAAGTCCATTTGACTGCGGATGATACGCTGTAGTTGAGGTATTTGCACACCCTAAAGCGGTGCTAAGTTCACTCCAGAATTTGGAGGTGAATTGTGATCCCCGGTCATGTGTGACACTTAAGGGAACCCCAAATCTAGAGATCCAGTTTGATAAGAACGCGCGCGCTACAGTCTCAGTTTGTGTATCAGGAAGAGGGACAGCCTCAACCCAACGCGTGAACCTATCGATGATGGTCAACAAATAAGAATAACCGCGCGATAAAGGCAAAGGACCCACCAAATCTAGGTGTACAGAGTCAAACTTGTGACCTGTGAATGCACAACTCTGCAGCGCTGCACGATTATGTTTCACCACCTTACTACTCTGACACGCATGGCAATTTTGCACAATTTGCTTGACCTCCTTACGCATCGCTGGCCAGACGAAACGATCAGAAATCAAACGCAATGTACGGTTAATACCTGGATGAGAGAGGGAATGAAGGTGGAGGACAGCTACTCTGCGGAGCGTCGCAGGAAGATACAAACGAGAAGGTCGCTCGGCATCACGGTACACGCCGTCAACCAAGGTTAGTTTTGGAGGGGAAGTGTTAGAAGGTTTGAGAAGGTCCTGAAGTTCAGGATCCTCCTTCTGAGCATTAGCAATGTTGCCGAAGGTGATTTCACCACCGGTTTGGACAGAATTAATTCTAGAGAGACAATCGGCTACGGTATTGTCTAATCCCTTAATGTAACGAATGTCAGTGGTAAACTGACTTATAAACGACAGGTGTCGGGCTTCCCGAGGGGAATGTCTTTCAGAATGCATTTTGATCACTGAGGTCAAAGGTTTGTGATCTGTGTAGATCACAAACTCCCTCGCCTCTAGAGCATAGCGAAAGTGTCTCACAGATAGGTAGATAGCAAGAAGTTCCCTACCGAACGCGCTATAACCACGCTCAGTGGGCGACAGCTTTTTGGAAAAGAAAGCAAGAGGAGAGATATTAGTACCTACTTGTTGTTGCAACACAGCACCTACGGCGGTACTGGATGCGTCAACAACGAGGCTGAAATCAGCATTAGCAATAGTGTAGGATAGTTCAGTCGCGGAAGCTAACTTGTGTTTGATTGCTTCAAAAGCTTTTCGCGCTTCTTCTGTCCATTTTATCTCAATAGATTTGCCTTTTCGTTTCGGTTCGAGGAGGTCAGACAAGGGCGCTAAAGTTTGAGCACAGTTGCAAAAAAATGAAAACGTTTTGGAACTCAGCTTAGTTCAGGTGGAGTTTATTGGACGAGGAAACCAGGAAAACTGGCGTGGATCTTGATCTCGGAGAGCTTGTCTAGGTGGACAATCCTTGCCGGAGGACCAGGCTGGCGTTGACGCAGGCCGGCACGCGATGGAGTAGGCAGGGTGAGTGAGTTGTATTTGGGAATTTGAGTTTGGCAATTCGAGATGATTGAGCGCAGGTCAGTAAATTAGTTCAGGTAGAACTAATGACTCCAAAATAAGGTGGGTGTGAGTGAGCAGTTAAATCAGGCTCATGTGAGCAGAATCAAGTCGGCACATTAGCAGGAGCAAGTTGAATTACTTGCTCAGATTAGTAGTAGCAAGTTTAGTCACTGCTTATGTGAGAATAGCAATTAACATGGCACTCATGAAACCCAGGGATAATGTGTGGTGGCGTTTGTTGACGTGAAACTCTAGGCTGAGTTAAAGGCAAAGCTCAAGGCCCAGGGATAATGATTTGTGTGTATGGCGATGATGTAGAGGTCCTGCACAGGGGTCCAAGAAGCTGGGTGAAACATTCCAGGAGAGACATCAAGACATTCCAATCACTGACAATCCAAATTATAATGACAACTCTTCCCACACGGAGAAATCCGAAAAACTCCTACAGGTCTGACTCCGGCTACATTGGGATTCTCACTTTTGGCAACTCAAAAGAGATAGGACAGACTTTAGGTTGACAGATTTTTAATCAAGAAATAAATTGTTTAATCACTAATGCCTCTGGCTTTAATTCTGAGTATTAGGTTTAAGAATTTCCAAGAATAAAGATCGTGATTCCTTACAGAGACTACGGGCAAGTAAACACGAGATCTACGAAAAATGGTGAAAATATCAAGTGACTGCACTTTTGAAAGCAGTAAGAAAAACATAAAAAATCCTAAAATTCGAGGATATACATCCTACTAAAAATATCCTGGTAGATAACCTTTGCAATCATAAAGGAAATAAGGAATAATATATATCCTAAATGATAAAAGGAAAAGGAACCTAAGCGTTGCTTTCACAGGCGGAAAATACGCGAAGAAAGAAAACCGAAGGCATGAAAATTTCGTGCGGCGATTTAGCCGGCGACTTACGCGTCGGCCTCAGCCAGAGAGAGACGCCAGCAATTTGCACACACTTAAGATAGGCAGATGGTAGTGGGTGTTTTGTCACAAGAATGCGATGAGTTAAATTAAATTCCATTGAAATGTTTCTCTATTGAAATAAAGGCGTTTACGTAAAGGTTTCCCGAAGAGTATGGAATTGAGAAATGAAATACCAAAACTTAGCAAGCATAGACATGAATATTTTTCGTAATTTACTACTGCCAGTCGGCTTGCAAAAAAAAGAATAAATGCTACTATACACATGCCTATAGTATTTATAATCACAGAGTAGTGACAAGAGACGACGGTGTTGAGGTTCCGCCATTACACAAAGACGCTATCGAACGAACGCCGGCAATTTTCGCCGCGTTCGTTTCAAGCAGAGATTATCGTAGATTAGCAGATTATCGAAAAGAAAAAGGAACGAGCCTGATTATGCTTTGATAATAAATTCATGACACGGAAATGAAATGCAATATCTTTACGCTAAGTCACGCTGAGAAAAGACAAACACAGAATGAGACACATGCTACATCAATATTCCCACGCACAACTACGCAACTTAATAACACTGCACTGTCACTTATTAATACTCACTGACACGACGAAAAGGAACACGACAATTTTCTAACACATTTAAAACTCACGAGAATTTGCTGTAACACTGCCAAAGTAGGGCGCCAGAGTAAGAGTGGCTGTTTGAATCAAGAGACGCGCAACTGCGCAGTGTTGCCACCAGAGGGCTTCTCTCTCGAAGAATGTCAAGTGTTATTTTTATTATTACATGCATTTACACAAAACTTCAATGATTACGAATTAGAAGTAGAAAATACTTAATAATAAATTAGAGTAATATTTTTAATGCTACTAATTAATTTATTTAAGTATGAATAGCAAATTTATAATTTTTACGCTTATGTAGCGGTATGCTACATTACCCCCCAAGGCGCAGACCGAAAGCTCCACCCGCTGCAATCATCTGTAGCGGGAAGGAGGGCGAACTACACGACCCTGCCGAGTTCGGCAATTGGCAAATGATACTGAGCGGGGAAGTTTCACCAAACGGGTCTGCAAGTTTAGATCGGCAAGAGTCCTAGGAACAGGAGTTACTGCAGCGGGCTCGTCTGGTCTCTCCAGACTTGTCGCTGTGTCAGTAAGAGGACTAGAGTTAGAATCTACGACAGGGTTAGAGATAGGGTTTGAATGTACAGACACGTAGAAAGGGTTACACTCAAGTTGACTAGGCAACAAGGCAGCCAACTGAGGAAGCTGAGATGGTAGATATGATCGAGTCTCAGTGGAAGGAGAAATCTGCGGAGAGGAGGATGAGTTATGAGTTACACTATGATCAGAAGTGTATGCGACTTTTAATCGATCAATGCTCACAGGGTCGTGTGAGCCGAATCTTTCGAGAATGAAGTATTTTTGCTTGCGTTTAAGTACTTTGAATGGGCCATCATAAGGGCGCGTGAGTGTAGGTTTTATAGCATCATTGCGGACATACACATGTGTGCAGTCTTGCAGGGCGGCATCTAGTTTGTCCTGAGTCTGAGGCATTCGTGGAGCAACATACTCGATCTTACGCATGCAGTCTTTAAGGCAGGTTACATAAGCGGAACGGTCAGCGGATGAAAATTCAGGCAAAGGTTTTGGGTCAACAATGTCGCCGGGGAGACGAAGCGTCTTCCCGTACAACATTTCAGCCGCTGTGCACTGCTGATCTTGTCTGTGTAGATTTCGAATGCTAAGTAGTACTACTGGAAGTCTATCAGTCCAATCATGACTGCAATTAAGGCAGCGCAAGGCAGACTTGAGGTCTCTGTGGACTCTCTCAATAAGTCCATTTGACTGCGGATGATACGCTGTAGTTGAGGTATTTGCACACCCTAAAGCGGTGCTAAGTTCACTCCAGAATTTGGAGGTGAATTGTGATCCCCGGTCATGTGTGACACTTAAGGGAACCCCAAATCTAGAGATCCAGTTTGATAAGAACGCGCGCGCTACAGTCTCAGTTTGTGTATCAGGAAGAGGGACAGCCTCAACCCAACGCGTGAACCTATCGATGATGGTCAACAAATAAGAATAACCGCGCGATAAAGGCAAAGGACCCACCAAATCTAGGTGTACAGAGTCAAACTTGTGACCTGTGAATGCACAACTCTGCAGCGCTGCACGATTATGTTTCACCACCTTACTACTCTGACACGCATGGCAATTTTGCACAATTTGCTTGACCTCCTTACGCATCGCTGGCCAGACGAAACGATCAGAAATCAAACGCAATGTACGGTTAATACCTGGATGAGAGAGGGAATGAAGGTGGAGGACAGCTACTCTGCGGAGCGTCGCAGGAAGATACAAACGAGAAGGTCGCTCGGCATCACGGTACACGCCGTCAACCAAGGTTAGTTTTGGAGGGGAAGTGTTAGAAGGTTTGAGAAGGTCCTGAAGTTCAGGATCCTCCTTCTGAGCATTAGCAATGTTGCCGAAGGTGATTTCACCACCGGTTTGGACAGAATTAATTCTAGAGAGACAATCGGCTACGGTATTGTCTAATCCCTTAATGTAACGAATGTCAGTGGTAAACTGACTTATAAACGACAGGTGTCGGGCTTCCCGAGGGGAATGTCTTTCAGAATGCATTTTGATCACTGAGGTCAAAGGTTTGTGATCTGTGTAGATCACAAACTCCCTCGCCTCTAGAGCATAGCGAAAGTGTCTCACAGATAGGTAGATAGCAAGTAGTTCCCTACCGAACTCGCTATAACCACGCTCAGTGGGCGACAGCTTTTTGGAAAAGAAAGCAAGAGGAGAGATATTAGTACCTACTTGTTGTTGCAACACAGCACCTACGGCGGTACTGGATGCGTCAACAACGAGGCTGAAATCAGCATTAGCAATAGGGTAGGATAGTTCAGTCGCGGAAGCTAACTTGTGTTTGATTGCTTCAAAAGCTTTTCGCGCTTCTTCTGTCCATTTTATCTCAATAGATTTGCCTTTTCGTTTCGGTTCGAGGAGGTCAGACAAGGGCGCTAAAGTTTGAGCACAGTTGCAAAAAAATGAAAACGTTTTGGAACTCAGCTTAGTTCAGGTGGAGTTTATTGGACGAGGAAACCAGGAAAACTGGCGTGGATCTTGATCTCGGAGAGCTTGTCTAGGTGGACAATCCTTGCCGGAGGACCAGGCTGGCGTTGACGCAGGCCGGCACGCGATGGAGTAGGCAGGGTGAGTGAGTTGTATTTGGGAATTTGAGTTTGGCAATTCGAGATGATTGAGCGCAGGTCAGTAAATTAGTTCAGGTAGAACTAATGACTCCAAAATAAGGTGGGTGTGAGTGAGCAGTTAAATCAGGCTCATGTGAGCAGAATCAAGTCGGCACATTAGCAGGAGCAAGTTGAATTACTTGCTCAGATTAGTAGTAGCAAGTTTAGTCACTGCTTATGTGAGAATAGCAATTAACATGGCACTCATGAAACCCAGGGATAATGTGTGGTGGCGTTTGTTGACGTGAAACTCTAGGCTGAGTTAAAGGCAAAGCTCAAGGCCCAGGGATAATGATTTGTGTGTATGGCGATGATGTAGAGGTCCTGCACAGGGGTCCAAGAAGCTGGGTGAAACATTCCAGGAGAGACATCAAGACATTCCAATCACTGACAATCCAAATTATAATGACAACTCTTCCCACACGGAGAAATCCGAAAAACTCCTACAGGTCTGACTCCGGCTACATTGGGATTCTCACTTTTGGCAACTCAAAAGAGATAGGACAGACTTTAGGTTGACAGATTTTTAATCAAGAAATAAATTGTTTAATCACTAATGCCTCTGGCTTTAATTCTGAGTATTAGGTTTAAGAATTTCCAAGAATAAAGATCGTGATTCCTTACAGAGACTACGGGCAAGTAAACACGAGATCTACGAAAAATGGTGAAAATATCAAGTGACTGCACTTTTGAAAGCAGTAAGAAAAACATAAAAAATCCTAAAATTCGAGGATATACATCCTACTAAAAATATCCTGGTAGATAACCTTTGCAATCATAAAGGAAATAAGGAATAATATATATCCTAAATGATAAAAGGAAAAGGAACCTAAGCGTTGCTTTCACAGGCGGAAAATACGCGAAGAAAGAAAACCGAAGGCATGAAAATTTCGTGCGGCGATTTAGCCGGCGACTTACGCGTCGGCCTCAGCCAGAGAGAGACGCCAGCAATTTGCACACACTTAAGATAGGCAGATGGTAGTGGGTGTTTTGTCACAAGAATGCGATGAGTTAAATTAAATTCCATTGAAATGTTTCTCTATTGAAATAAAGGCGTTTACGTAAAGGTTTCCCGAAGAGTATGGAATTGAGAAATGAAATACCAAAACTTAGCAAGCATAGACATGAATATTTTTCGTAATTTACTACTGCCAGTCGGCTTGCAAAAAAAAGAATAAATGCTACTATACACATGCCTATAGTATTTATAATCACAGAGTAGTGACAAGAGACGACGGTGTTGAGGTTCCGCCATTACACAAAGACGCTATCGAACGAACGCCGGCAATTTTCGCCGCGTTCGTTTCAAGCAGAGATTATCGTAGATTAGCAGATTATCGAAAAGAAAAAGGAACGAGCCTGATTATGCTTTGATAATAAATTCATGACACGGAAATGAAATGCAATATCTTTACGCTAAGTCACGCTGAGAAAAGACAAACACAGAATGAGACACATGCTACCTCAATATTCCCACGCACAACTACGCAACTTAATAACACTGCACTGTCACTTATTAATACTCACTGACACGACGAAAAGGAACACGACAATTTTCTAACACATTTAAAACTCACGAGAATTTGCTGTAACACTGCCAAAGTAGGGCGCCAGAGTAAGAGTGGCTGTTTGAATCAAGAGACGCGCAACTGCGCAGTGTTGCCACCAGAGGGCTTCTCTCTCGAAGAATGTCAAGTGTTATTTTTATTATTACATGCATTTACACAAAACTTCAATGATTACGAATTAGAAGTAGAAAATACTTAATAATAAATTAGAGTAATATTTTTAATGCTACTAATTAATTTATTCTAAGTATGAATAGCAAATTTATAATTTGTACGCTTATGTAGCGGTATGCTACAGTTATAACGGGTATGTTTTGCTCCTACAACGTCTATTTTAATTTGATATTTGCTTTAACAGGATTTAACAGGAATAACTATTGAGGAATTAGAAGAAGAATTGATCGAAAGTGAAGACAGCTTTACTAACGAAGAACTCATAGTAATTGAACATGAAAACGTCACCGACAATATGAAATTAAAGGAACAAAATGAAATCTTAAAGAAACAAAATTTGTTAGAAAGATTAGACCTCGCAGATAAACTTAAGGATAGAGTATGCAACTTTGAAGAAAACAAAGAACTGAGTGCTACATTTTCTTTAGTATTAGATGGATTCATGGCTAAATACAGAGATGAATTAAATATATATTTTTGAGTTTGTACGTTAAAATACGTTTCATTTGCCAATTTGCATTATTGTGAAACTGCCAAAAACATAATTATTTAGTTTCTTGAGTTCCCATAAATTAGTCATGTAATATATTTAAATATATAAATAATGAAAAATGTCTTTAAATTAATACCGTCATTGAACAACGTTCAGACTTATGTCATAGTTCAATAAACTATTTTCTATTAAAGGCTATTATAAAAGATGTTTGTGTTGTAAACTAAAGTAAACGTGCCGCTTGCATAACGGGACTCGTCGCCTACAACGGGTGTTTTTCTAGAACGAATTCCTCCCGTTATAGGAGCTTCACCTGTATTAATAATAATAATATTTATATTAATATCTATATTATAAAAGGAGCCGCGTCCGTCCGTCCGTCCGTCCGTCCGTGTGTCACACCCACCAGCCTGCAGTGTGAGATGAGCGTATCTGTGATACAAGCTTCATCAACTCCACAATTTTCGGTGCCTCAACCCAGCAGATTGGGAGTCGGAATGAGTATCACGTGTGTTGGTAGGTTAGATTAGGTTGAATAGAATATCAGCGGTTGAGACTCGGGAAAGTATTGGAAAGCCATAGAATAGCATGGGAAATCATGGGAAACCCATGTTGAACCTCAGTTGGTCCTATATCTAATCCTGTCATTTTTTTGATGGGCTGGCGTGTGCTCTCCGTGGCACAGCGGTTAAGGGATCGGACTTGTATGCTGGAAGTCGCGGGTTCGTTCCCAGCGCTGGCGCGGAGATTTTCCCCGTTGGGTATAAGGGAAAGCTCAAGCACAATACCCCACTCAACCCAGGTGTCGGAAATGGGTACCGGCATTACGGGGGAACCGTCATGGTGTCCTATGTATAGGCTTAGTTATAAGACATTTGAAAAACCAATGCTAAGATCATATGTATCAGGCTTGATTGGAAATAAAGCATCCCAAAGATGCCGATGTTAACCTAACCTAACCTGTGTGCACTCGTATTAATAAAGGAAGATCGGGAAGAAATGTTTTTGAGCGCACAGCGGAAAATGAGCATTCTGAATCGTAATCACAGCGGGCATTTTAAATTGGATGTCCAGCAAAATAAAAAAAATAAAAAGTAACTCTTCTTCTTTTCAATAATACCAGTTTTATTCCCCTATCCTGTCTGTGAAAAAGTTTATGGCAATTTTTAAAGGTATACAATTTTAACAATGTTGTTCATTGTAATTAAGCTGCTACAAACTCCGAAATTACAGTATGTAATATCGAAAATGTTAAACAATATGTGAGAGGAAAAATGAATATTATTTTAATGAAGTTAAAAACCTAGTTTTTCAATTGATTTGATTGATTTCCCAATACACCCCAAGATATTATATAATGCAATTGTGTCGCGTTCATCGATTTGGAACGAAAGTCGGAATAAGAACCATATTAAGTTATCAAGCCCAGTTTCTTCTACTAGGAAGGGTCTGCTATAATTGGTTAACGTCTGAGGTAAAATTCTGAAAAACAAATGAATTCATATATTAAAGGATTTCATCAAATATTATTCACCTTTTCTGCAAGGTAATGATTAGGAGCTAAATTTCACAGAAAAATACAATGTTATGAAAACATATGGACCATGAGTTTTTATTGCTTATATTTCAACCCATTATTGAACTTAGAAGAACCTCACAAATGGAATGCATTTTTCATGTTTTTCTCTGAATCATTTGTTTCAACAATTGGCATGGGTATTACGATACACACGTTGTAAATTAAATGAACACCCTTATGTTAAAACATTTTAAAAGCCGATGTTGTTCTTTGAATCATCTTTGTTGGAAATAAACTAATTTACTCATGGCAATATCAATAACTTGATGGTTATAAAATAAATGGGATCGAATGAGGTTAACAACAAATTATAATACAACTTTGACTTTCAAATTGGACGACTTCGTTATCTTCGTTATCTTTATCAAATTTCTTTCTTTCTTTCTCTCTTTCTTTCTTTCTTTCTTTCTCTCTTTTCTTCTCTCCCTCTTTTTTTCTTTCTCTCTTTCTCCCTCTCTCTCTCTCTCTCCACCCATCTTGTCGGCTCCACGGCGACAGCCTGCACTCAAGTGCCTGCGCTGCATGACGGGCTGCTGCTCTAAAGTGGATTAAGAGATTACGACTTACCCTCGTGAATGGGTTAATTTATATGAAATATTAAGCATACCCTGTCTCAAGTAACGATAATTAGATATTTATCTTTTCACAATATGTTATTTCATTAATTTATCCACTACAATCAAATTATCTTTTGACTAAACCCCGCGTAATGATGACCTCGTTACGAACAACTTTTCAATTATTTACCTACGCCCAATTAATGATGAATTATTACGGACCTGTAGCATAGTTAAATTACAAAATTTCAACAAGTAGGTTTTAAATTTAGTAAGATTTCTTCTACATTTAAATTTTAGTCTTTATTATCACATTCGTCCCACTATGTAATGTTCATGCTCGGATTATGAGCCCATTAACGTCTTCGTAGCGGTATGTCGTCGTAGCGGTACGTCGTCGTAGCGGTACGTCGTCGTAGCGGTATGTCATCGTAGCGGTACGTCGTCGTAGCGGTATGTCATCGTAGCGGTATGTCATCGTAGCGGTATGTCGTCGTAGCGGTATGTCATCGTAGCGGTATGTCGTCGTAGCGGTATGTCATCGTAGCGGTATGTCGTCGTAGCGGTATGTCATCGTAGCGGTACGTCGTCGTAGCGGTATGTCATCGTAGCGGTATGTCATCGTAGCGGTATGTCATCGTAGCGGTATGTCGTCGTAGCGGTATGTCATCGTAGCGGTATGTCGTCGTAGCGGTATTTCATCGTACCGGTATGTCGTCGTAGCGGTATGTCATCGTAGCGGTATGTCGTCGTAGCGGTATGTCATCGTAGCGGTATGTCGTCGTAGCGGTATGTTATCGTAGCGGTATGTCGTCGTAGCGGTATGTCATCGTAGCGGTATGTCGTCGTAGCGGTATGTCATCGTAGCGGTATGTCATCGTAGCGGTATGTCGTCGTAGCGGTACGTCGTCGTAGCGGTATGTTATCGTAGCGGTATGTCGTCGTAGCGGTGCAGCTTGAAGAGTAAGTTCTTCTTATCGATTTTTGTGCGCTACCTACATTCTGGCAAAAATGATCAAATTTTACTTCCATTCAGTAAAAATTGAATATGGAAATCCTTTAATATGTGGCAACATCCATATTGAGTGATTGCGAACCAGTGAACTGTATTATGACATCAGAACGAGTGAACTGCAACAAAATCATTTATTGTATCATTTGTTCGTGAATTAGATTTAGGTTTTATAAGATGATGCTAACAAGGACTGGAAACTGAATTTAATGTTATTAAAAATTATTGGTAAATAATTAGTGATAAAACTAAACCTATAGAAATCAACAAAATTCAATTGGTGTTCGAAAGATGAAATCTCCGGCTGAAGCGTTGAAGACGTTTTGAGATCCATGTAGCAGTTGAAACAAACAATTCAAACACTTTGAATGGTCTATGTATCGCCGATGTATACGAATAATTTAACTTTTAGCAATTTTGTATGTTTACCACCTTTTTATTTCAATTCACAGTATAATTTTGATACAGTTGATCTTCGTTGCAGTTGATGAATTTTCCTCACAGCTTGGGTAAAGAAGAAAAATCGACTCAACGAACCTGTTTACTTTCATACAACATTCAGCGGCAATGTTGACATGCCTTTTGGTTTGAAACCTTACGAGGAATTTTCGGGTAGAACTTTGTTCCTAAAACCCTCTTCACTGCTGCAGTGTACTTGACTTTTCCATACTTCAGAATGATGAACTTGGATTCTTCGGCAGAGAAGGGAGAATTTTTCCTGAAGCTGAACTTCTGGTGTGCAGGGGTAACAATTTTCAAAGTCGAGTTGTATTAAATGACACAAAGACAGCAACATATTCCATGCATCTGGTAGCATATCTACCGAATAATAAAACCTCCCTATATGCATAGCTGAAAAACGTAGGTGATGTTAGTTTTTTTTTTAGTTCACCAGATTTTGTACTATTCAAAATTGTCACTCATGTTTGATCACCACTTAATAGAGTAACACGGCCATATTGCATCAACATAGGAAACTCAAAAGTCTCTTCAACCGAACTGATTTCATGGTACGAAAGAACTTAGAAGCAATAGGGGTTAGCAGTAAGTCCTCGTGCTAATCTCATCCTCATTAATTATTCAGAAATTAATGGTTCAAATGTCAGCATTACCGACAACATATACTTGAAAGTCTGGTTATTGAGTGGCATCGCAGGAAATGTACGCGAGTTCGAAGCTGAGTGTATCGAGATGAGTAGAAGTCGGAACCTGATTAAACCTGATTAAATACTGGTTTCGGAACCTTATTAAATACAGGGTACGGCAGTTAATTATGCTCTTTTAGGTTTCCACAGCCTTCTCGATAATGATGTTTCAAGCTACAAATGAACTTCATTGTAAAATTTACATTTTGCTATATTTATTTCTGTATTTTACTATATTTTCTTTAGGAATATGAATATGCTCTTCAGGAGCATACACTTTCACTAAGAATTTTAGGCCATTCTGAAGTCGGATTAAATACATTTCTTTCAAGTAAAATTCATCTCTTGTGCTATGAAATTATGTGAAACAACACACATTATTTTTGGAATTCATACATCGTTAAACAAATCCAAACATAGCCAATTTACGCCATCGGAATCCCATGTACTCCCATTACTTGGAATGACAACACTCTGACTATTCACTGGTAATCGTAATGGTTTCATTTACCAAACTCTCACCAACCAGTAAGTATTAAATTTTTAATCAAAATAACTAGACATTTTAGTAATTTAAATCAACACACTTGCTCACTGCTCTGAAAATAAATTTATCGCTAACAAAGGGAATGACGGGCATGCATGTATCGCAAAATATTAAGTAATAAATGAAAGTACGCGTTTTGTAGGCTTAGGGTTCATAAAAAAATCATCTCATTCATTTCTTAAATATAGAATTATGAACAAATCTTGAAATTTAAACCAGCGCGCATGTTTGTTTATTTGTTTTAGACTTAGTGTCATGTAATTTTTTCTTTCAAATTAATGTTTGGCCAACCATTTCTCAGTATTTGAAAATTCTTTCGGACGGTATTTTAATTGGTTCAGTAAAGTTGTTTCAAGCAAGTTTTAGTGTCTTTTCATTTTGTCGAACCTATGCAGCTTATTCTGCGAGGTATTTTTTGGTAATGCGTAATTTATAACCATTCAGTCCTCTTTCCCAAAGCGCAATATTGAAGGAAATAGAACTGTATTTCGTTTCTCCCTGTTATATATTTAACCCCAAACATGGTCATTGTCTACCTCTTATGGTTTATCTGTCAATTTAGGATCTTTCCGCTGAGAAATATTTTATATTCAATCTGTTGTGATGCATTTCATGTAGTAACATTGTTTGAAACTAAAGGTTCATCTTCTTTTCTCCTCTAACGGTCGTCTTCAAACTGTGCGTCAACTATAATACTTCGTGTCTCTTTGATTTTATTTAATCACATGTTTCTCAGGATCTGGTGAACAACGGTCATTTTTTTACGTACAATGGAAATAAAAACCCGTCTTTTAAAAGGGAATCTATTTATGCAGTTGCGTTTAAGCGGGAATGCTACTGAGAAAAAAACTAACACTTTCATGCGAGTTAATGATGTATTTACGAACATTCATGCACAGAAAGTAATCATTAGCATCATAAAGAGGATAGAAAACAAGGAAACACTCTTTCGGAAGGGGATTAATGGAATAAATGATGCAGAAGCAAATAGAGACTGAAAAGCTCGTACATTAGACGTTTGAATATTAGAAGAATATCCATGTAATTATGTTTTGAATACTTCTGCTCGTTGTTTCCCCAGTTTAATTATTTATAAATGCTCAAATGTAAACCTACTTACTATTGAATGGTGTAAACATCATTATATGTATTTGACAACGGCTTATACATAAGTGATGTTCGGTTTTCAGGATGTAAGATAGGATTGCATCGTCTATTAAAAGTTTACCACACCGGAGCGCCATTTTGAGCCACCTCATAAGAAATCTACCAACATTCTATCTACAATGATTTAACCAAAGGATCATTTTCTAACCTACTGCACGCGTGTACTTCAAATTAATCTTGAATTAAAGCTCAGAAAATTTTTCAACAAGACGACAGGTTTTTTTCGTGTTTATTAGGTGAATGAGTAAAGTCCTTATAACCAGCCTGTATTTAGTTCCATTTTCAAGATTATCATTTTGGCCAATGTATCTTGTTTCTCTTGTTGCATGCAAACACATTAAATTCCATAAACAGATAGGGAAATTTAATGTGATTCAATTTACTCTCATTTTGAAGCGCCTGTCTGCAATAGCAAAAAACCATACCTTATTCACTGTCATAGTTTGAATTAATACAAGTGTTAAAGAGAGTTTTCAAATTTACATGGACTCAATAGAGAATTTTTTGTTTTTATGCAGGAGTAATTGCAATTGTGTATGTGCAATAGCTGATAAATGATAACTTTTACAACATGACCGTAGGTGGGTCGGCTTCTCGAGCGGTGGCACACAGCGGCATATGATCAGGTGTCTCTCAAGGTGTTCAGTTGAGCTGACGGCAAGTTTGTTTTTCTCGCAGCAGCGTGCGCACCTCAGAATAGGCAGAAAATAAATAGTTTATTTTTGAGTAAAACACATCGCTAAATGTACTGTATAATCTAAGCAGTATTCCTGAAAATTGTATTTTTTCCGGAAAATTCGGGAAATCTTCCTGTATATCCGTTAATGAATGTGTTTTAATAACAAGCGAATGAATATTTGAAATTTAATATCAATGTGCTCGTAGATGCGTCACAGACCCTCATTGGATTTTACGTAGCAGTTAATTCAAATGTGTGTCCATCAGACATGAAAGTTTTACCAAACTGCGAATAATATTGAGGAGTTACATAATTACACAACATGTGACGTTCTCCTCGTGGCTTCAGCACTCGGCTACTCTTCAACCAGTCATTGCGCCAGCGTATGTGAGGCTTAAAACAAAGCAAATTTTAGTGAATATTGCATAACGTTACAATCTCAATTCGCCCACAATGCGTTGCACAGTGAATGGTTATAGGTTCAACCTCTTCTTAGCTCCATCATTGCGTGTCCTTTAATAGTTCCTGCTGACTACTAGCACACCACGAATGGTTTGTCTATTAGTACGCCTCGTATATTTTGTCAATTCATATGCCTCGTATGGTCTATCTACTTGTACACCTCTGATAGTTTGTCTATTAGTACACCTCGTATAGTTTGTCTATTATTATGCCTCGTATGGCTTGTCTACTTGTACACCTCGGATGGTTTGTCAATTAGTACTCCTCGTATGGAACATTTGTTTTAGGATGTCCTATATTGAGAAACTTTTTAAAAGCCAATATGTTGGCATGTATCTCATGTGACAACTTGGAAATACACATTTTTTCTTTTTTTTTCTTTCTTTCTTGTCCGTATACTTCTGGTTTATGATTATCTACATGTCACCCGTGATTCTCCGAGGGTTTTCCGTCATTTTTTTCCGGTTCGGGCTGCATTAAATATCCGAACGCTCTCTTCTTCCTTTACAATACTTAGAGTATGTTCTGTTGCTCTTTCAGCTAGCAATCCTGATCAGAGCAAAACCTCCCGTGCCTCCTCCCTCTATCCAAAACTCGGTATCCCTCTCCCAGTCTTTGGCCGCGCTTTTGCTTCCATAGCACGCTAAATCGTTCTTTTTTTTCATTCGTTCTCTTCACATGACCAAACGAACTTAACACGCTACAATCAATTTTTTTTCATCTCATTTCTCCTCCACACTGGCGATCCCTCATACTTCTTCGACGTGTCACAGCTATTATTTTTCCAAACTCATTCATCCTGTCTCTTCGTCACTCACTCCCAGTTTGCGCCTTATCACTATAGAGAGGACAACCACTCTTTCGTAAAACCTTCTCTTTGCACTCATAACAAGCACTCTACATCTCCCAACGCTCTCCACGCCTGATGACAGTTTCTGTATGCGATTTTCCTATTCACTCACTCGACCTTCGGCGTTGATAAACGACTCCAAATGCTCGGACGAATTCACTTCGTCCATAAGTTCTCGTTACAACTTCAAACCTAATTTTCCTTGATTTCTATCCCTCCCAACACCTGAAAATCTTACCCTTTCAAACATCTACTTTAAACTTTCTTTTCTGTCATGCATCACTAAATTCTTTAATTAGTCTTTTCGGCTTCACTTCTGAAGCTGCTACTAAGGTTGTATTATCAGTAAACAACGAGTGATTCAACTAATATACTCTTCCATCCGCCCCTAGCCTTTATACCTCTTCCAATGTTCAAGTAATCATTTCTCCCTCACCCCTATCCATAAGCATATCAACACATCATTCTTTCGTTCGACCCTCAATTTTGGCAATTCGACATCACACATCCGTGCCTGCCCCAGAACCACATTCACCTCAAACAAATCACTTACTACATTGCTTTTTCTGGCACACGTTCTGCTGTAAACACAAAAACTCGTGACCGCATTCAGTTGTCTACCACTCCTTATATTCTCCACACATCTCATAAAGCTGTTCTATCCATTTTATCAAACGCCTTCTCTAAGTTCATAATCCCTCAAAACACGACCCATGTCTCAGCCAAATGCTACTCACAGACCTGCCGTACAGCAAATATCTGATCCAAACACCCTCTTGTTCGCCTATAAGTATACTGCTTCTCTCTTAACGTGCAATCAGTACCAGCTATCTTATAAATCAATATTTATCCAAATACTTCAACAACCCTACTGAAAAAAACTAATACTCTAGAAGGACCTCATTCTCATCACCTTCACACAAGGTTATTCACGCACACACTTCACCAATCCTCGAAAACTACTCCCGAGGTAAGGCGTATGTTAAACGAGCTTACCAACCAGCTATACGTACATCCAACCCTGATTTCATCTATGCATTCAGTACAGTTCTTCGATTCTGGCTACCAACTCTTCGTTCTTCTCCCCTTCCCAAGGCTTTCTCACTCAATAACTCTTCAAAATGTTCCGCCCAGCGTCCTGCTCCATCTTCGTCTTTCAATGCCATAACTCCATTTTCTTCTTTTAATTTCTGCACCTCGACCATTTTTACATGACCATAAATAAATTCAGATATTCATAAAAAACTCCGATTTTGAAAATTTACGTTATTCAGAGATAACCTTTTCTTCAAATATATGGACAAGTAGGTTGCGACACTGTGTTAAAAAAAAAAGAGCTGATGAACCGAACACTAATTACCGCGTACTATTATTGTGGATGCCGATTATATCAAAATGGATGCCGATTGTTGTACCCATATCGCCGATGCTGGTTGGTGTATTAAAATCATCAATTAAATGATACACATAAGATTAATTAATAGCATTAACTGGCCATATTGCATCAACAAAGAAAAGTCAAAAGCCTCATTTGACTTCAACAGAACTACTCTGAAAATGTATAAAAATTTACCAGAAGCTGAAGTTCCCAGCAGTAAAATCTCGCACTAAGCTTTTACTTTATGATCTTGGAAAGTACGAAAGGAAGGAACCGCATAAATTCCTACCTCGGTCCACTCCTCCAAACGCCGCTCTTCCACTCGTTTCATCATCGGCTCCATTATAATTTGAAAATAATTTTGTTAGAGTTAACGCCTATAATAATTTAACTCAAAAATACTTAAAGCCTGTAATACAGGAGCTTCTCATTATTAATGACTATCAATGAGTTCAAAAGTGGGAAGTCTTTACCTTCATCATTTAAATTTCTTCAACGCACATAACTAACCCAATTTCGATGCATAAAGGGGAAAAAAACAAAACCAAACACAGATTCAATATCTTCAATGTACACCAAAATTTCAAGTCAATTCCATTTTAACTACTAGCTTTTTCCTGTTGTTTCTCACTTTCGGCAGCAGCCTTTTCCGCCATTTGCCGGGCCTTCCTTTTGCCGAAATAGACTTTCTTCCAGTCGGCCCCCATCCTGATGGAGTGATTCTTCTCGATCTCCACGACGGCGGCCTCACGAAGCAGCTCCTCGTCATCTAGCGAGTCCACCTTGTAGTCGTTGCGATACAGCTGCCTGTAGTCGCCCCAGGCGTCTCGCTCCTTCATTATCTCCTGCGCCTTCCACGACGGCAGCTTCACGGAGATGGGGTGGGCGCTCGGGTACGGCAGACGCGGCGTCTCCTTCTTGAACGGGTGCAGGTTCTTCAGGCGCTGCTTCAGCAGATCCTCGTTCCGCTCCTTGCGGTCCCGCCGGATGTCCAAGTAACTGAAAATACAATTCCATATTGAAAAAAGCATACACATCTTGTGTCAATTGGTGCACAATAAGAATGTGTTATTCATCAGTTTGATCACGATTTGGAATCAATTTTCTCGTCTCGTTCTCATTTTTTAACAAGCTTGAAAAACAAAAATTGACTCCAATTCTCCTCAGCTCTAATGCATTATTGAGGCCCTAAGACCCAGTTTTCAGTTTGATTGAAACCACACACCCAGAAATTACAGAGAGAAAATTAACATTAACTCTTAAAAAGTGTCAACATACGTTGTGAAATTCTCGTTGGTAGGATGGCGAACTTCTTCCTTGAGGTAAGGCTTTGGGAACTGATATTCATACACCGGAATTTTCATGCCTGCCCAAAAAAAAAGTAAATCCATAAGACCCACAAATGGGGACGACCAAATCGAGGACACAACGGTTCGCAATCTTTACATGACCAAATCGGTTCCGCAAGTCCACTTCAAACTTCCGGAAAATGTAGCACAAGAAAAACGCATTACGTGGTCAATAAAATGTAATACGCAAAAGAATTTTTCAACTAAAACGAAGTTGATGATGACACAATAGCACGAGTAGGACTCTCGAACAGTATACCACATTTTCACAGCAGTAGAGCTCGCACCGTGGCCATGTCATCTTAGAAGTTAGGTTACCATTACCAGCTGTACCACTACGCTGATGTATGTGAATTGTAAATCCGGCCTCTGACAAGGTGAACTTGTCTGCAACTTTTACTTAACTTTAGAAGTTGCAAAGCTTATTTTAGTTATATGATATGAAGTGTTGTGTTTTTGTAAGCATGCAGCATAACCAAGTCAAGTTGATTGTTTGAATATCCAGCCCAGTTTATTGCCTGACACTCTAAAGCAACACAGTACAAGAGCAAAAAATTGGATGCCAGTAACTTTTATATAGCTTCAATAAACAACACAACTCAAACTTTAAAGGATGAGAATCCAATTGCGTCAAGACACAATAGTAGAGAATTTTAATAAATGAGTGCTAAAGTCAAACCACAAGCAGTCATTTTATTCGTGCTACGCAGGCCAGAAGCTGCTGAAATTATTGCACTAGGGTGACGTTGAGTGGAGGTAATTTCTCTCACTTAATTATAACAGCTCTTACCTCATCATAAAATTTGTATTCCTTGAAAAATGGAATCTAGACCAAAGATAAAATAAAGTTTGAAAACAGCAGAAAATTTTAATCAATATGCTTTAAAACTTGCAATTTTCTTTTTAATATTGAAATTTTGCTTCCATCTTCACGTTTTTGTGCTGGCGTATAACAGCAGTGATTTAATGTCACAAATTTATTGAGTGCAAATAATCACAATTCGTCGTTCTTTAATTAAGCAAAAATCATTAAGGCACCTTATTTTACTCTAATCACTGTTCTCAAGTTTGAAGATTGAGCCTGAATCCTCAAAAGTTCTAAAATTCTAATACTGAATACTCTTCAGATCAACTTTGGTTTAAATCATCTACCTTCAACACTTCTTATGTGCCACTTCTGAACATTCCTCCTGCATGTACCTCATTTCTCAACGAAGCCTAGAGCATACAAATGCTAACACAAAGAGGCAGAAACCTTATCTTTTGATACTAGTTTAGTTAGAGAGCAAAAATTCTTCACATTAATAGGTGTGAGGCAGACCTAGCGTGTGATGGTAGTAGTCGTCAAGTGAGACATCCCAGTCCGAGTTGAACCAGCACAGTCCGGCGGGTGTGAGCAGATCCTGATGCTGTCTGAACCACGCCTCTGTGCTGAAGCTTCGCTCCCGCAGGTCACTGCAACATCAAATGGATGACTAGCACAGCGCAAAACGTGCGTTCAGTTCTGGTGATGACACTCTCCAGGCGCCCAACTGCGTCTACCACGCAATACACACGTGGAAGCTGCGGTCAAGCTGACTCGACGACTTACCCCTGAACATCAGAGGATTTTTTATTACTAGTATTTCAATTTGTCTTTAATTTTATTCAAGGAAAAAGAGTGGGTACCAATTCACCTCGTTCAACAATCTAAGGAGAGATTCAACTGAGGGCCTCTCGTTCGTTAGTGATGTACTCCTGTTTCTATACTCAATAAGAAAGCTGTAAATAATGCTTGGAGCTCGTTCATCACTAGATATTGGCACTACATGGTTTCCCATGGCATTGACAAATGATAAGAAATAAAGGACACACGGGCAAAACCAACGCATACACACGCGAGATAATCTCAGCTCAAAACCTCCAAATGTAAAAAAAAAAGCCACGGAAATAACGAAATGAGAAAAGCATTCAAAGTTCAAGGTATAAAAATAAGTTAATGATAGAAGGCCGGAAAGCTTAAAGGTGAATACTGTAATTGCACTTGAACATGATTTTGAAGGTACAGTAGACTAAAAATTATTATAGGCATTGCACATATCATTCCCATCAAAATGAAAGGCCAACGAATCAAATTTTCTGCAACACAAACCAGATACAATTGAAAATGAATAAATTTCAGTATTTTTGGGACCGCTCACTCGTGATAACTGAAAAAAACAATACTTGACTGCTTGCCAGTTTACCTTCATCCCAAAATAGAAGCCGGATATTTAACACATTGATTGCGTTACGACCCACCGGTGGGTCGTAGTTAGGTTTTTCCTGCTGCGAAACGACCCATCGATGGGTCGTTTTGAAAAATTCCAACAACCTTTCTAAATTAATGGTAGTTAACAGGCCCAGTTAATGTTTGATATGTACCAATTTGCTTATCACTTTTGACTTCAAATTTAAGTTGAATATTGAACTTCAGTTTAACCCATCGCAACTAACGTGTTAACATCATTTTACCCAGGCTGGTCAAGAGAAATTTTAGAGCCACAGAGAGCAAGATGACCGGTGTGCTTAACACTAATAAGTTTACATACAAAGTGCTTCCAATTTTGTTCGGCGGGATTTTTCCATAATTTCAGTAGATGTAAAAACTTTTACCCACCGCTATTCCAAGTCCGTAATGCATCCAGACCGTGATCTACCTCAAAATAAACCTGCTCCTCATTAATAAAATGACATTTTAAACTAGATGCCACTCATTCACTCCCTTAAACTAGATGCCACTCATTCACTCATTCACTAGATGCCACTCAGTCGCGCCCTATTCAAGCATTAAATCCAGGCCCTCAGCTCTCATCAGATAGAATTCTCTTCAACGTTCCTCCTTATTCCCGTATCACTATAGCAAATCCGACTTCTCAAAAAAAAAACATTTCTACCATGCCAAATTTTCTCCCCGTAACGGTTCTCAGGTCTCTGGACAACGCAAAACTTAGTTGAGGCCATCACAATCTTATACAATTTCTTACACCTCTACTTTATCCAATACTTCTTACCAAATTCTTGAAATGTGCTTCTTTTTACATACAATCATATACCTACATTTTTTTTTATCTACGGACATAATTTACTGTGGACACAAGTCTATACCAGTTATTTTTTCAGGCCTTAATATTTAGTTCAGGAATGAGCGTTGACGCCTTATCCACTCCTGTTGATTAGAACCCTACCTAACATATCAGCAATAAGGACAGTAACCTAAATGCTCATCTGCCTAGCCAAAGAATGACACAAAAAAATTCCACTCAGCTCTCTGAAAATACAATTCATACAACTCATACTCTTACACTACAGAAATATTTTAATTCACGGAGAATATTTTCTTCACAGAAAATATTTCCGCAGTGAAAATATTCTATAGCTCTCCTGCAGAGAAATTCAACACCGTACAATTCCTGCACTAAAGAGAGCCCAAAGATACGCAAGGTAGGAGTGCTCACAAGGGCAGCTTGGGCGCGACGGCGGGCATGGGAGGGGCGGGGCCGGCCTGCCTGTACAGCAAGAACACGAGGCGCTGGTAGCCCACGCCTCGTGGCGGCACCGGCGGCAGGTACGGCACCACGGTCGTGCCCGTGCTCACGTCCCCACCGCGGATGTCCGTTCTGCAGCACACCACCAAATGAGAGCATGCTCAAAAATAACTTGAAAAATAGCACATCAAAATAATGCGATGAATTGAGAGATATTTAAGAAATTTGGAAAATGATTCATCAAAATGATGATGTAATGCATTCAAAGAAATTTAGAAAAAAATGAGAAATAATTCATCAAAATGATGATGTAAAGCCGTGAGCATGGAGAGTAATTTAGGAAACGTATCGAAGTTCTTTTAGAAGAAACGAATAGCTCTAGATGGTATATATTCAAGTGAACCAAACTCAAACGAACTCAAGTTAATTAAAGGCCTATTTTTTGAACATATATACGAACTCGTACTGTGGTAACTATCAATGCAATTTTATAGGAAGAGAGAATAAACCAATAGTGGCAAGGATTTATCATTTTGATAGTAGTCAAGGACTCCATAACCACAACACAGGTGACTACACGAGAGCAAAGAGAAGGGACCATTTAGGAAGTACTGTAGAAAACGGGAAATCTAAGCAAAAGAATACCTCATAAATAGAAACGAGCTAGAAGGAACAGGAATAAAAGAAAGAATAAATGGCAAAGAAAGCATAAAAACTGAAAAAAAGCTAAGTAAAAACTGACAGAAGTCCCAAAGGCTTCTCTATAGTTGAAATAACCAAACAGCAGGTGAGGCTCTATTAGACGTCTAAATTTTTATCACAAAACGAAGTGTCAAGAAATATTGTTGACATACAATTGCGTTAATTTAATGGAATGTCAACAAAAAGATGTTGCCTGCTCTAGTGACACACGTAATAACCTTTACTCATAAGCACAATGTTCACATGCGGAATTACAAGGGTTTAAAGTTGTGATCATTTCTTGAACTTATCAATACCTCCTTTGTGAGAAATCAAGAGCCCAAGTAAGCTTCTTGCGGCTAGTGAAAGAATATTGGCAAAATTTTTAACACTTGGTCAGAAATTAAATCTCAGCAAAGAAACAAATGAGGGTGGAAAGAACTCTCAATAACTAAACAAGAAAGTAGCACTACCATGTACTAGCACAGCAAGAGTTTCTATTGACTTACGCCAGACACACACCCTCTATTCGGTGGAAAGGAGCATAAGCAGCAGCAGCAGCAATACCACAGCTGCTTTTGGGTGCAGGCGGTGTTCCTAAAGGCTCTAATGCCAACTTTATCCACCAATAGATTTACTGAAGCGTCTTGAAATATCACATGATAAGACAGCTTCAATAAAAAAGCAGCATGTCAAATTTCCAGTATTTTGACAATGATGCGTGTTTGTGGACAACAAATAGCATAGTATGCTTCAAGGCTATACAACCTCCTCTGTGCACCTCATAGATGACTACAATGAGATGAAATTTATACATGAGAATGAGATTTCACAGAGAGAGTCTAGAATCATACATGAGAACGAGATTTTTAGACATGATTCGAAAACTTAATTTGAAAGACATGAAAATCCCCAAAGATAACCATCACAAAATTGACATGAATGTCGTTAAGAAAAAATTGACACAAATTCATTCATAATTTCTATTTTATCAGCACTAAGCAACTCTTAACATTACCACTGACAGCAACACAGGCTATCTCACAACACAACTGACAAGGACACAAGCCACAACACAACACAACAACTGACAAGGACACAAGCCACCTCACAACACAACACAACAACTGACAAGGATACAGGCCACCTCACAACACGACTGACAAGGACACGAGCCACCTCACAACACAACACGACACGACTGAAAAGGACACAGGCAACCTCACAACACAACAACTGATAAGGAAGGACACAAGCCCTCACAAAACACAACACGACTGACAAGGACACAGGCCACCTCAAAACACAACACAACACAACAACTAACAAGGACACAGGCCACCTCACAACACAAAGACCAACAAGGACACAGGCCACCTCACAACACAAAGACCAACAAGGACACAGGCCACAACACAAAGACCAACAAGGACACAGGCCACAACACAAAGACCAACAAGGACACAGGCCACAACACAAAGACCAACAAGGACACAGGCCACAACACAAAGACCAACAAGGACACAGGCCACAACACAAAGACCAACAAGGACACAGGCCACAACACAAAGACCAACAAGGACACAGGCCACAACACAAAGACCAACAAGGACACAGGCCACAACAGAAAGACCAACAAGGACACAGGCCACAACACAAAGACCAACAAGGACACAGGCCACAACACAAAGACCAACAAGGACACAGGCCACAACACAAAGACCAACAAGGACACAGACCACAACACAAAGACCAACAAGGACACAGGCCACAACACGAAGACGAACAAGGACACAGGCCACAACACAAAGACCAACAAGGACACAGGCAACAACACAAAGACCAACAAGGACACAGGCCACAACACAAAGACCAACAAGGACACAGGCCACAACACAAAGACCAACAAGGACACAGGCAACAACACAAAGACCAACAAGGACACAGACCACAACACAAAGACCAACAAGGACACAGGCAACAACACAAAGACCAACAAGGACACAGGCCACAACACAAAGACCAACAAGGACACAGGCCCTCTCACAACACAACAACTAACAAGAACACATGCCACCTCACAACACAACAACTAACAAGGACACAGGCCCTCTCACAACACAACAACTGACAAGGACACAGGCCCTCTCACAACACAACACGACCAAGGACACAGGCTACCTCACAACACAACACAACTAACACGAACACATGCCACAACACAACTAACAAGAACACATGCCACCTCACAACACAACAACTAACAAGGACACAGACCACCTCACAACACAACGACCAACATGACCAGCACATCTCACACGAGCCAGTGGATGCACTCAGAGTCGTGCTGGTAGAGGTCACCATCGGGGTTGGTGAGCTGCAGTGTCCAGAGGGCGTCAGGAGGGCTGTTGAAGTGCACCTCGGGGGCGTTGCGTGCCTGCACACATAGCACTTGCGTCCCTAAAAGTACTCCCATTTTTCATACACAATGTTTGAAAGACCATTATGCGTGAAATGCAACAGAAAAATTACTACCATAACGAAGTTGTGAGTGAACTCAACTACAGCAACATTTTCAATGATGTTCCTGTCAACTGATTGAAAATCATAGGGCTTGTAAGAACTTATAAAAGCAAACACTATAGACTGCAGTGACATCATGAGTCCTTAAAAACAAACATCCTTGAAGGCAGAGCAGAACCATCAGAAAGTTATCAAAGTCATGTTTAAAAAACTGCTATGTTTCATGTCATTCCACGATTCATGTTTTTGTTGTGCGATGCTTCGTTTCACTCAGTTTTAAAGGAAGCTCTACACGGTTTTTTATCAAAACATGAACTAGGTCCATGCCAAAACGAGGGTGAGCAGGTGACCTGTTCAGGTCATGACATTAAAACAGTGCTATAATAAAATATAATGAAAGTTGAATAAGAAAAGCTTGTTAAATAAAAAGCTATAAAAAAAGTGAATTCTAAAAGTTATAAGAGAAAATTAAAAAATAAAAAGTTATAAGAACAAATAAAATTATAAAAAGGAAGTTCATAAAAGAAAAAAATTGAAAAAGAAAATTTACAAATGGATAATTACACAAGGAAAGTCGTAGAAGAAAAGATGGAAGTATCTTTATGGAAGGAAAATCATAACAGGAAAATCATAGAAGGAAAGTTCAGGACTAAAGCTATGAAAGGAAGCCACAAAAAAGATTTGAAGGAAAACCATAAACTGCAAACAAAGGAGAAAAGCAACATAAAGCCACAAAAGGAAGTTACAGGGAAACACCATGAGATAATTCACAAGAAAAACGCTGGTGAACAAAACAAGAAAAACAAAGTAGGAGAAAGTCAACACAACACACCTCGGCAGGTTTGATGATGTTGCCACGGTACACACGGCTGACAGTCTCCTCATCATAGTCGTACGTGACATGCAGGGGCACGAGGGGATCAAAGTAAGCAAAAGGACCGAAGAGATCCTTGAAGATACCACAGTGTATAGCCAAGGAGCTGATCTGGTAAGGACCCTCTTGCTCCAGCCACTCTCGTTGCACTGCATTGCAGTCTATCTCCACTGTGGAACGCAACAACACTCCAATGTCAGAATAAATTAACAAAAATTCTGTACTTCTTACAGTAATCAAGAAGAATTATTCCTAATGCAACTGTGAGATTAGAATAAAATGTACCTGCAACTTATCACATGCCATTTATTTGCAGTGTATAGCATAAAATCTTCAAGCAAATTTATATTTTTCAGTGCACTTCTTCAATTCTTTCATGCACTTTTTGTAAGCTGTATGAATTGAGCAGATTTGGGCAATATTCCAGATTGCACTACACAGCACAATTTTTTACTGACTTGAAAGAAATTTCCCCTGAATGTTGTCTAGTTCACAAATAATTCAAGAATACAGATATTCATTTCATAGTCCAAGGATGACAAAGTTAAACATGCACAGAAAAATTGACTATAAGCATACCTCCAATCACTGTAACTGATGAGAAATGTAATCTTCCTGTAAACAATATTTTAATATAGATCAGGAGCTAATATTATCCAGCATAAGGAAAATCTAGTGTTAATTTGCTACATAGTAAAAAACACATACAAGACAAGCAGCAGAACCTGCTTGATAATCCAATAAATTAGTTTAGATTATAAGTTATTTTAAGCCTCCTGTACAGTAACAAACGTGTTTCTAAGAGAAGGATGAAGGCACCATTTGGAAAGGAGCTGAGGGTATGCAGAATCCATGCACTAGGTTTCTTGCCACACAAGTTCCCCAGTACATAGAAACACCAAGTTAAGAGTGAAGTTTATTCAACAAAATAAAAATTGAAGAACAAAGTAATAGCTGCTGAAAAACAGAACAGCATTGAACTGAAAAAAATTCTCAAGAAAACAAGAAACTTATTCTATATGAACAAAAAAAGACCCATCTAACTCTCCTCTAAGAACCTCATAATTTTCCTCTAGGAAAACTAATTCTACAGATACAAGGGTTGGATCCCCTGAGGTATGATGAAAAAATAAAGTATATTTATTTCTAATGAAAAAATCCCAAAATAGAAAAAGAACACGATAGGCTGGAAAGATGACCTTTTGACACAGTTCAAGTATAGCGAAGAGAAAGGATTAAAAAGGGATAAAACGCATCAATAGATGAAAAAAAATTGATCAAGCAAAAAACTATTGAGCTAAGTATGGAAAAACTAATTATACACATCAGGAGCTTGTATTTTGCTCTGATGTCAACAATCCGGTTCCAATATATACTTCTTAAAAACTTGGTCTAAAGACATATATAAGAAAACTTAAATAGAGGTTGCAACTCACACTTCTTGTGGAAAGCCAGCTCAGCAAGCTGTTTGTTGTTCTTAAGTTCAGAAAGAACTGCTTTTTGCCTCTTCATCATAGCTTTCTTTGGCTCCTTCTCCAGACGTCCAAAGCCAATGTTGACTTTCTTGTAAAGCTCTGGATCTCGAATTTCAGGATTCAGTTCTGCACAACATAACATTTCACTTTTATCTTTTTACTAAAAACTTACAAAAATTTACAAAACGGCATCATCATCTAGACTTATTTATATGTAATGAAACAATGTCTAATGAAGTTGATAATAAAGAAACATCTCAGGTTGATCAGTATAATCAAAAATTATTTATTACAAAGCATCACTCTGATCTATATGCATTTATACATAGAAATGTATCACATTTACCTGATGTTGAGCACAAATGTTTTATAATTGCTACCAGAGCTAATGTGTACCATAGGCAGCCCAATGCAAGGTGAACAAATCTGAAGTATATCAAATGTTATAGAATCAAGAAGCATGAGCCAGTAATGTTAATTCAGGTCCAGTAAGTTGAGGCACTGGATAAAATGATGTGTGTGTAACTCAGACCAATAAAAAGACAGACTTGAAGATGCACGCAAACAAGACACCAATAAGAACGTGATATAGTAGTTCATCACAACTGTCTCAAACAATCCAGATAGGAAATTATAAGTATATACTGGGTAAATTAAATCTGGGATTAAACTAATGTCCACGACCTCAAAAGCACATAAACTAAAAACAGCAAAGATGTAAAATACCTAATGCTCAGAAATTATGGCAGAACTTCACTGATACAGAATAAAGTTCAGAATTGATACCTATATTATATGCACAGTGCAAATGGATAATCTCACTGTACTATCACCACTTACCTTGTAGTCTCTCTTCCAAGCATGGATAAATGGGGAGAAGTTCAAATTCTTGCTTGATTTTAATTTTAGCATAAGTCTCGTTCTGTTCCGGCATGCGCAATCGGTTGTGGTGGAAAGCCAAAACATGGCGTCTTCTCACACCTGCAATCATTGAGAGAACAAGATTAAATATAAGCTTAATTTTGTACTCAAATCTTCGGTTATTTTCTAGTATTTGTCTTCACAATTTTTGCATGGTTTAGCTTTATTTGCATGAGGTTAACTCAACAATTTTTGTGAATTGGGTGCTAAGGCTGGCAGGCAACAAAAGCCAAGCCACCAACAAACAACATTGCACTGCATTTCCAATGTTTGGACTTTGACAGAAGAGCATGTAATAGGTTGCACAGAAGCCCGGTTAGTCAAGTGCTTCAATGGGTAGAAAAAAGGTAGTTGAAGCCTGAGACTCCTCTAGTGCACACATCATTGCCGCTATGGGAATAAAAAGTCATTCCCAACAGAGCATGCATGCAAGTTGCTCCATTAAGTATGAATATTGAATGTCCCAATTTTTTTGTAGCAGGAAGATGCCAGGTAGCCAGTGTGAATAGAAAGGCCAATTGGATATGCCTCACCTAAGCCTGAACCTTGGGTTTAGTCTTAACTTGTTGAATTAATGTCAGAAATATAACTTAGGAGTTTGTAACCTGCTGGTGTTCACAAAGTCCCTCAAGTCACCAACAAGAGCCAGACTATGTGATAGCAACATTACCTAACACTAGGGGGCCATCACATGTAGGCATGCTGGTGGTCCTAGCCTCTACTCGGTATAGCATGCTTGACTATTATTTCATTAGTGTTAGAGAACTATAGCTTACTGAGCTACAGCATGTGGCTCACAGATTTTAATTTAATATCATCAGCACATTCACAAAAATTTCACAAAAAAATGCAAGAAACAGGAGCATAAATCACACAGGCTAGAGAGTATAGACAGTAAGGAATCATTACCAATGGCAATTTATTTCATATTTTACCAAAAAAAAATTAATACAAAATTGTTAGTTGCATCAATATTGCAGTCCAAAAATTACAAACAAATCAACAGTGATGGCATATTATCAAAATCAATACCTACTCTTATACATAAATAAGAATTCATTCATGAAGATCACCCATGTTAGCAACCTAAAGTTGTATTTCACAACTCTCCATTCTTTAGAACTTCCACATTGAAGTCATAGATTGAGATTAATTTATTTCAATCTAGACCTTGAGAGTTGGTCACGAATAATAATTAAGATAACAATGAATTCCACTTCATAGGCTCCAAGTATTCGAGGGTTCTTGGTAAATCTCAAATATTGAAGCTTTTCTTGAATGTAAGATCAATAATGAAATTTTATTAAAATGATAGTTTTAGTATTTTTCCAATCAGGTAAGAACACATTAGCTGAAAACAGCCTTTTCAAATTTTAAATCTTAAATACTGTAGGGAGTTATCATAGTTTGAAATGAAAAAATTCAGCTATCAGAACTACCAGTGCAGCAAGTGATCCACAAAGAAACAAGACAATAGAACAATATTTTAGCACAACTGTACTCACATAAACTACAGTTCACATTAGCTTAGAAACACTTATCAAAAAACAGTAGCAATTTAAAGTGAGTAACCCTAATAGGAAAAATTAAAATAAACTTACTTATGGAAGGTGGAGAGATGCACTCCAGTCTTGCTCCATGAGAATACACTTTAGATAAGCATCCCATCTGGGAGCCATGTCTAATTAACACCAAAGGCATTGATGACATATTTAATTTTCCAAGATCTGGGTATTCACAAAATTTATGGTGTTTGCTTTTATGTTTGACAGATAAATTTCTGAAACAAAGTAAACATGATTGCTTAAAACAAAAGTACAAGGCCATTATGGTGAACAGATGTAAGCAAGTTATCAAGGAGAAGACTAGCAGCACATTTTAGTCTTCATTTGTATTTGTTTAACTACATTTCATGTAGTGTACTGAATTTAACAATGGATTTAATATAAAAACATCTAACTACTGTATTTAACGCGTTTACTACGATTGCGCGGGTCGTAAAATCAATTTAGTTACTTAGTGAACTAAAGACTGGGAAAATCAACCTACCTATTCAAATGAGTTTCCATATTTTGTAAGAAATGTACATAATATGATCGCTCAATGAAATGTACATAATATAAGTGCTTCCATCGAATGATAAAATTCCTTCAAAAAGGTAGCAAAATGTTTTGAACTGTTATTCATTTGCATTGGTGTGTGTATATGGCAATTTACCTAACAGTACACATTTTCCCACTCCGTAGTCAACGTGTTAACAGGTAACAAAGACAAATATTTACTATAGATAAAAGTTTTCAGATAATTATGAGAATTTTAATACCATTTGGTATGCGTACTTGAACTTGTCTTGAGAGCAAGGGCTAACAGTGACTACAGCCTACAATTTCCTCTCAAACACGCAATTGGAAGGTTCCCTCAAGTTTCTTGCTTGAGAACCACACTTCTCTACAATAGGAATTACTCAGAGGTCACAATGGATTATTTCACTCAACATTACCATGAAGGCATCACTGGGAGAACCAGCTGTCAAAGTTGAACCCTTACATACTGTATGTCATTGTTGAACAAGGGTTTATCATTGACCAGGTGTTTCTCCCAGTAATGTCCTCATCATTGCTGTTACGTTTAATGACCCATGATGACATGCTATTCATTTAAACCAGTCTGGTTCCCAGGCAACCAACTCAGAAAAATAACTGTTAGATTAAAATATTAGAGATTACAGTAGACTATAATGAAGTCATTTATAGCTATTGGCCTTCACTTTCAAACTCATTAGCAATATCAATCATAAAAGCATCATTGGAAGAACCAACTTTCCATAAATATAGCCACATGCCTTGTAAGTCATCAAAATCTTCCCTATGTGACTGACTGTTCAAAGGTAGTGTCTGTTTTCACACACACCCACCAAACCTTCGTTATTCTCAAAGTCAGGTTGCATTCCTCAATCCCACAATATAACTCATTGCCCAGACACATTGAACATACCTGATTTGCAACTGGTTTTCTCAATATTGTTCAAACACAGCATTCATGGAATCTGCTCATACCACATACCCTCAAAAAATGTTTTACTATGTCTTTTATCCTTAAGTAAAATGTATTGCATACACAACCTATTATTCCTCCCATTCCAATTCCAGGTGTGTGTGTTCACATGAAGGTTTTCCCCATTCTTCATTTTAGTTTTTCCTTTCTTATCTTTTTTCAATTGCATAGCTAGCTAACTTGACATTAAAAAGATCAAAGGAAAACAGTTGAGCATGCTAGGCAGCTATACATCAGGTGCTCATTGGAAAGAACATGGTGACAGGGAAGAATTTCAGGGAACTTTTTTATGCCTGGACACAATGGCAAATTGGAACTTGATGTAGCAATCCAGGGAATTTCTGTGAACTATTTTGAAGTACATTATAATCAAAATTGGCACAATAAATTGAAACAAATACAACTTAAAATTGGTTTTTAAAAGGTTTTTATCATAAAATAATTGTTACTATATACATTTTTCTTTTTATACGTGAAAGAATCAACGTAGACTGGATCGAGTGATAGGAGCGTCGTACACCTTCTCAGACCATGTTTCGTACTTACTTGTTACTTGTTGGAATATGGCGTCCCACCAGTAGAGGCCCGGGCGCCCTTGACCGCTACAGTTTCAGCAGCTCAAATGCAGGGCATCTTGCCCGTGGTTGCCAAGAAAGTGGCAATTGCTTGTGCTGGGAACTTGGGGCTTATAATGGCTCCCCAGGTGACTGGCAGTCCTTCTTTGTGGCATGCTTCCAACAAGCATCTTCTTTCTGCTGCATATGCTGGGCACTCCATAAACAGGTGGCGCAGATCCTCCGTTCGATTGCATCTACTGCACGTAGCAGGAGATGATTTTGTATAAAAGTGCCCATGGCTCAGCAGGCACACCCCCAGCCGGATCCTTGTCACCGCCACTTGTTGAGACCGTGAGAGATTTGGTGGTATTGTGTTGCTAATGCAAGGCTTGAAGCAGCGTAGGTGTAGAGGGAGCTTTGCCCAATTGTTTTCCCACTCTCTCCTATAGAAAAGCTTAGTTTTTTCCAGGAAATCCTTGGTGCACAGGGGAATGTCTACCTTGAGCCGTAGGTTGAGTGCTTGTTTTGCCAGCGCATCCGCAGCTTCATTCCCCTTGATGCCACAGTGGCTTGGGACCCATTCAATTACTATTGATCCTGGAGAGAACTGTACAATCAAGTCTATGATCCACTGGATCAGGTAGTGAGGTTTGCTCTGCTGTGTGGTCAAGGCTTGGATGGCACTTAGGGAGTCTGTGAAGATAATATGCTTATTTGGTGGCTTGGATATATATTGTAATGCAATGTAAATGGCATATAATTCTGCTGTGAAGATGCTGGAATGTTCTGGGAGCCTTGCTTTCAGTTGGAAATTACAAGAGTAAACACCACAGCTAGCAGCACCACTGCACACCGACCCATCCGTGTATATTTGATTGCAGTTGTCATACAAAGATGCGACCAGGTCCCCAAACACCATCTGCCACTGTTCATTGTTCATTTGATTTTTGTTGCAGGTCTTCAACGTTTGCTTTATTGGCAGTGTTGGTTTCTTGTAGCGCAGAGACATGGAGACTGTGGGAATATCTTTGTAGTTTACATTGTTTGTCTTAAATTCCTCCAACAGTCGTCCTGCCACTGGGAGAGGGAGAGGTAGGCTGCTGTACAATGAGTAGGGATAGTAATTTAGCATCATCTGTCGAATTGGATGCTCCTTAATGCTCAGTGTTCTGTATGCATAGGATACCAGTTTCATTCTGCGTCGGATTTTGAGGGGGCATAGATTGGCTTCTACTTCAAGTTTATAGGTAGGGGTGCATTTGAGTGCACCAATCATTAGTCTGGCAGCAGCATACTGTATTCGATTTAGTTTATTTAGGTTTGTTATTGCAGCAGTATCATATAAAAAGCACCCATAGTCTATTTTTGATAGGATAGTTGCATTATAAAATCGGCATAAAGTTGTATAATCTGCCCCCCACTTGTGTGCTGCAAGAATTCTCATTATCCGTAACTCTTTCTGGCAACGGTTTGTAAGGTAGGTGATATGATGGGACCAGTTTAGGGCATGGTCAAAAACCATTCCCAAGAATTTTGTTTTTACCACAGTTTGGATTGGCTGGTTTGCTAGGATCAATGGCTGATCAAACTGTGTTTTCTTTTTAGCAAAGAGCATTGCTTGAGATTTAGTAGGAGAGAAGGTTAATCCCCACTTTTGGGACCACCTGTCTATGCTGAACATGACCTCTTGCAGTATTGCATGGGAATCACGTAGGGTAGGCTGCCTTGTCCATATAGCAATGTCATCTGCATACATAGAGTGTGAGAAGTTTGCCTGGTTGTTTGTGAATAAATCATTTATGTAAATTGAGAAGAGAATGGGACTGAGAACGGATCCTTGAGGTAGACCATATTTTACTGGCTTTGGGGTGGAGGATTTACTGTTGATTCTCACTGTAATATTTCTATCTTTGATGAAATCTTCTATAAATGCAGCCATGTTGCCAGACAAGCCTGCTTCTCGGAGTTTGTATAGTAAGCCTTGGTGCCAGACACTGTCAAAGGCCCTGGATATGTCCAGGAATACTGCAGCGCAAGAATTTCCTGTGAGGAAGCTTTCTCTGACAGTGCTCTCCAATCTGGTTAATGCATCCATGGTGCTGTGACCCGCCCTGAAACCACTCTGTGCAGCATCAAAGAATGAGGTTCTTTCCAGGTATGTCTGTAGACGTTTAACAATCATTTTTTCTATTATTTTGCATAAACAGTTGGTCAAGGTGATTGGTCGGTAAGAATCAAGAGAGGTTGCAATTTTCCCTGGCTTCAAGATGGGTATTACTATCCCTTCACGCCATTGTTTTGGGAAACCGTTTGTGAATATAAAATTGTAAAATTTAAGCAGGGCATATAGTTGTTCAGTTTCCAGATGTTTGAGGAATACAAATGGTATACGGTCTGCACCTGGACAGCTGGAGTGCGATGATTGTATGGCTGTCTGCAATTCTGCCATGGTGAAAGGGTGGTTGTACCATGGTTGCCCACATCTTTGGAAAGGAGAGTTATTTTGTTCTATTGATCTTTGGAATGTTAAAAAATTTACATCATCAGAAATTGCATTTTGCTCTGAAAAATGTTCTGCGAATGCATTGGCTATCTCTGATGGGTCAGCTAAAGTTACATTGTCTTTAATAATTATGATTGCTCTTTTTTGATTTCCGGTAGAGAGTGAACGGATTCTTTCCCAAACTTTTGCAGTTGGGGTTTGTGCATTAATAGATGTCAGGAATGCCGCCCATGACTCCCGTTTTGCCTCCAGGACCGCCTTTCTGAAAAGAGCTCTCATCTTCTTGTACTGGATCCAGTAGTCTATGTTGCCTAGATGGTTGCGGTACTGTGTTAGGGCCCTGTTTTTCTTTCGTTTAGCAGCTGCACATTCTTTATTCCACCAAGGCAGACGTCTTCTGTTTAACGTGTTTGATGTTGTTTTCACATGTTCATTGGCTGCCATTATAAGAGTCTCTACTACTGAGGAGCATGCATTATCAGGTGTACCAAACGTTGTAGGGATGTGGATAGCCTTCCTGAATGATTCCCAGTCTGCTGATTTTATTTTCCAGAAGAGTATCCTGTCAGTGTCCCATTCTACTGATGTGCTTATCAGGATTGGGAAATGGTCACTAGTGTATGGGTGAGGCATTGGGTACCAGTGAAACTTAGGAGCAATAGATGGTGCAACAATTGATAGGTCCAGGTGGCTGAAGCTCCCACTGCTGGTCAGGAATGTAGGCTCACCATTATTAAGCAGACATAGATTTGAGGCCTCTAACCATTGATTCAAGAAGGCGCCCCTTGTATCCTCCGCAGATGAGCCCCATGAAGGGTGGTGAGCATTAGCATCAGTACAGATTAAATATGGCTTTGGGAGCTTATTCACCAGCAAGGGTAGTTCTGCTATAAGGATGTCATTTGATAGGTTGGGAGGTATGTAAATGTTGCAGATGGTAACACAAAGACCCGGTAGGTAGATTTGAGTGGCACATGCCTCCAAAGGAGTTTGGAGATGTACTGGGTTATGTGGTATGTTTGTGCGGACATGAATAGTTACACCTCCTCCACTTTGATTAGCTCTGTCTCTACGTACTGCTGGAATTCCATACCCAGATAGCTTAGCCTCTATGTTGGGCTTTAGAAAAGTTTCCTGCAAACATATCACATCTGCTTGGCATTCACTCAGGAGGGTTTTCAGAAAAGGCACTCTAGTTTTATAGCTTCTGATATTCCACTGTAGTATTTTGACACTCATTGTGAGGTATTAGCAGAGGACAGACTCAAATTCTGTATAAAGTTGTTCATGGTTGTTTCAATATTTAATGCTTGTCCAATTTCTACAAAACATTCAATCTTTTCTGTCAGTTGAGTGGCCATGCATAGTTTCATTAATATTGGTAATAGTTTTGTAAGGTACATGATTATTTCACTATTCGCTGGGGTTAAACTGTTGGTTGATCTTGTACTGGTGGCACTTCTTACCTCAGAGCAGGATACACATTGACTTGGGCACTGGGATGCAATGGTCTGTGATGCAGTTGTACCATCATTGTAGTGAGCTGGCTGGTTGTGTAGTTCTGCCAGAGTGGGTGTGGGTAGCGAGAGAGAGGTGTATTCTGAGAGGCTCTCCTTGTTGCGGCAGGAGTTATGTTGGGCTTGGGTGATCCAAGCTGATTCTTGAGAGGAGGGAGTATCATTCAAAAGAGTCGATTTGTTACTTTTGGTTGGAGTTGGGCACATTTTGCTTCTTGGTAAAGGGGGAAACTGTGTTGACGATGCACCGTTGTAGCTGTGCTGGAGGTGATTATTGTTTTCTTTTCTCATTGCAGTTGTGGCAGGGTTAGGTGTCTTAGGTTCTTCAGAGGCATTGTTTGCTGTTCTTACTCTTGCTCTAGCTTCTGCAAAGCTTAGGTTTTCCTCAGCAACAAGTAAGCATGCTTTATTTTCTGCTATATAGTGTGGGCATAGTTTGGAGATGGCTGAGTGCGGTCCTCTGCAGTTTGGGCATGTTGGCATGGCTTCTACAGAGGAACATTCTGCGTAGGTATGGCCTTTTTTCCCACAGTGCCCACATGTACTGCTTGTGCTGGTACATTTCTGCCGAGAGTGACCGTACTTGCAGCAATTGCCACATCTAAGAGGGCTGGGTATGAATTTATCAATTTTATAGCTAGTATATCCAATTTTTATTTTCTCTGGTGGGGTTGGGCTCATAAATGTGAGCACATAGAGAGGTAGATGGGCTTTGTTTGGGTCTGCAAGCATTTTCCTTATAGCAACTACTTTTAATGGTTTCAAGTACATAAGCAGGTCTTCCAGTGTGTCTTCCATGAATTCAGGGGCCCATATCTTGCCATATGAGAGTTGACTGGTCCAAGCAACAGATGCAGAAATTGGGATGTTATCTTGGTTGATTTGAATTCCTTTGGCTTTCAGGAGTGTAAGTACTTGTTTATGATTTTTAGTTGTTATTATTAGGCTTCCAGATTTTTTGTGCTCAATTTTTTCTACTGGTCCACAGAGCAGGTCTACTGCTTTGCCTATTTTGATGGGGTTTATCCTGGCTAGGTTGGATGAGCCAGAAGAACAGTGAATTATTATTTGCCTTGTATTTTCAGGGATGTTTTCCAAATCTATGTCACTATTCAGGTTCAGGCTTGCTGATTTGCTTAGGGTCGCATCATGTTTATCTTTTCCAGTGTTAGTTGCAACAGTTGGGGCCTGCGCAGATTGTAGAGATTCGTCATCAGAGTCAGATATTATTCCACTGCCAATTGAAATGGACTCGAGCAATTCTTCCTCGTGCTCTTCGTAGGTGCTGGCTGAGACTGGGGTTTTTGTCGGTCGATGGTCCGGGTCGTGTTCTTCCGCTTTCCTTTTTGTTGAGCTTCTTTCCAATATGGGAGGAGCAGTGGAAGGAGTTTGGCTTTTCGCTTTTTTCTTCCCAACAGCTCGGCAAGGCGCAGTGGAGCTTCCCCCACTTTTTCCCGGTGTGCCTGGTCCCGGCTTCATTGTCGAAACCACCGCTCACCACTCTTTATTTCTGTTAATCACTTCACACTCACTACGATAGTCACACGTCTTTACGCAACCACTGTCACAAGCGATCTGCATGTTTCGTAATGAACTGATAAGCGAGACCGCGCAGATGAACGAATGCTTTCCAAGAAAACGTCATTCATCGTATTAAAAGACATTTCTATACCATATATCTTGCTTTAAATGGCCTTCAAGTTATTTCGTTGGAAAAAGGAAACTTTCAGCTTTAGGAAAAGGTAAATTTTTTAGTCAAAAACCCCTTCAGAGTAATAGTTATTCATTATTGTTCCCTGTGAACCAGACGGAGAAGAATCCCTTAATGCTATTCTTACGAGAATGATTCGCTATTCGGCCTTGTCCGAGACACAAATTAAGCTAGTTCACGAGAAATGAACTTCCGAGAGTTCAACTTGCTCCGGAAAGCTGTTCCTTCCGCGCCGCAGCTACCTAGCAGTTGTATGCAAGGTAGAGTATACTTGCTGTTGAAAAATTATATGGTTATGTCGCGCCCTTGTTCCCCTTCGCCAGGTAAGAAAAACACCGGAAGAAGAAGGAGGTTGTATTGGGCGCGGTTGAATACGTCACTGCAAAAACAAGAGTTATTTAGTTCTACAAATGGAGGCACTACCTAGGCTTCGGCTCGGAACTTTATATCTTTTCCTTGGAGCACTGATTTCAATTAGATACAATATTTCCTCGAAGTGGTTTGAATCGTTGAAACATCACCGGAATGCTGAGTCGTAGTCACAACAAAATGTTCACACAAATTTGAAAGAAACGAGACGGAAGCAAGGTAAGCCATTTCATAATAGAGCCACCAATATATTACTACTTTCAAAGTCAGGATTTTTCACCCAATTGCTGCAATTTTACTCACGTACTCAGTAAAGATTAGATTATAATGACATCGAAAGGGTGTGAAATTTAGGTTGCACACAAGTTCAATCATGGACTTCTCAGTAAGAGATAAACGGCTTAAAAAGTTGAGTCATAGAGACGAAAGCAACAAAACAAAGCTATGAGTTACACGATACGCAAACTTTCCGTAATAGACAGAAAAAGAGGGGGAATCGAAAACCTAATCAATGTATGTATATTTATAAAATATTTCTCATGAATTCTATCGTGAACAAATGAAATACCTAAAAAGGGCTAAAAAACATCACCTTAATTTTGGGGCCCGAACGATACAAAAGAGAAACTCTACTCAACTACGAAATTATTTCATAAAAAATACTCTACCGATAAGGACAGCAACTTTACAGAGTAGCCATAGTTTTCAACGAGGAGCGAATCAGTTTCGAAAACAACGCAGATTTCAAGAAAAATAAGAAGCACTGCGAGAAAACAAATGTAAAATTAAATAAGAAGTTTCTAATCGACTTCGATTTATTACTAGAGCTTAGATCACTTGACACGACGGAAAACAAGGTGGTACGTCTTACACTTAGAAATACTTACATCTTTATATGCGAGACCTCTGCTGTGACACATACCCTAACCTAATCATCACGTTTTACATTGCCTGTAAAGTAAAAGGAATCACATTAAATTGTTATCAAACGCACACGAGATTTACAAACCATACTAGGCTTAACTTTACAAAGACACGAAAGGGCTCAAGGTCGGCCATTTTTTTATATGGCGCTCGAGGCGCAGTAATACAAGACACCTGCATATAGATGACTCGTAAATGCACAAGAGAATCAAATGCTATCATAACTCTGCAAATCAAAGCATCTCGGCCCCTTCAATAAATAACGCACTTCTTCGATCATACAAATGATTTTGAGACTCAGTGGTTAAAACTTACAGAGAAATAAAAAATCACTTGAACAAGACAAAACGCACAGTGAAAACATTCTGAAGCTACCGAAGCACACATTTGAAAATTTGACACACGCAAAGGTAGAATGGCTATCTACCGTTCTTACAGATATAAGGCACACTTTCACTTCAGTTCCTTAATTTATATTAAGTTCGATCATCACTTAAAATAGGATTAAACACGTTTAATGCGCAGGCACAAGAGAATTAGAAGGGCGCCTGAGCACGAAATGCCACACCTGCTCTCGGAAGAGCTTCTGCTACAGTGATGTGGAAGCTATTCCACAGGGGACGCCAAATAAGAATGTTACCAGAAAACCCCAGCATACGCTAAAGGAAAAAACCCAGATCAACGAAAAGGGCGTAAATGACAAAATTTTCTTACACTTTTCTATTGTTTTCGAGGTTACCAAATAGTACAATCATTTTAGCTCCTTGAAATTAATTGTTTTGCCAACACAAGTCGTGGCTGTAAACCCCAGGAGACAGATAAAAACCCAGATCCGTGGTTAAAACCCCAGAATGCGCAGCCCACAGACTTAGAATCAAGATTGGCAGAGAACTCCAGCAATTACTTCTACGTGCGCGAACAGAACTAGAACGTTTGATAAGTATCGGAGTTTTTTATTCTTAATTTAAATAAAGATATTATCGACTTCATAAATCGACATTTAGTGACATTAACGATTAATTTCGCTGATAGAATTAAGTTATTGACCTAAAATCGCTCATTTCAAAATCACGAATTTGCTCTGGAAATTTCGGAACAGTCAAATGAGAAACGGTTCATTTAAATGGCGGGCTAAAACTCAAATGACTTAAAGACGGAGAAAGGCATGACAGTTATTCCGTTTTTCCTTTAGAGTGCGTAAATATTCACACATTATTTTGGTTTGTCTTAGAGTAAGTTGTATGATACTTTTTATATTTCGTTTATAATTAAATACGTCGTGAAGTTAGAGAAAACCAATTTCTGCCAATCAATTTGATGGCTTGAAATCAAATAATAAGCATTAGGGCTAAAAAATGTAATGTGAGCGAAGCGTGACATTTGAAATGACAGTGGGTGTCTTGAACAGGTATTTTGAAATGATTTTCTTTCGTTGTTCACGTTTGCGGATAAAATGCAATTAACGGTTTTCAAGTATAAAATACACAAAGGGAACATCTATGTAAATTAATAAAATCCATCGCACAGATAATTTCAACATTGATAAATGTGATTCATATTAAATTTAGTAGTTATTTGATATCCGATAAAATTACTCTACCAAAGTTTTTACTGGATATTTCTCGGTGAAGTTAGATGGCATAAGAAAGAAAGAAAACCCATTCATTTCCAAAAATTATGATACATGGGATGCCTTACAACATATTGGGGTTTAAAAATTTCCTAATGTAAAACGTCCTCAATTGAAATCATAACAATTTCATATATAATAAAATTATGAATCACAATCATCGTAAAACAAAATATTTAACATGACACTCTTGTGTTCAGTAATGCCAGTTGATACATGTAAGTTACGATAACATATTTAAATTTTGAATGTTGTGCAAAAATTTCCTACATTACAGTTTTTTGTTCTTGATCAATGCCAGAGAAGCAAAATTGTTTGAAAAAATACAATTAACGACTCTAAACATGTTTCGCAATTTGTAGAGACATTGAGTGTTCCATTTACAATTGCAACCAGTGCTTTGAAATTTAAGTGACCAATCCATCCGCAGTCATTGCGCTGACGCTAACTATTTATGAATCGTGTCAGTAAAATTTTGAAGGTTGAAAAGTGTGGGTGCGTTGAAGCGTTTCTACTCACTTTTATTCTGATTCGGTGGTTTCGCCAATTGTAGTTTTTTACCTCTTTTATTCGTAAGTAACCAATGTTTTAAAGAGATTTTCGGCAGAATGTGCAGCAGTTGTGCAACTAGTTTAAAGATTTGTAGTCTTTATATAAGTAAATACACATGCCGGTGTATTGCCAAACATTCTGAGGACCACAAAATTATTATTATTATTTTACCGGTTACTCACGCAATACAAATGAGGTTTTGCTTGCTAGTTATTTCAATTCCTGTGAAATATTTAACAAGATTTGAATGAAATATTATCGCGTAAAGGGCCTGTTAGAAAAACACGCAACTAACTCATTATTGTCAGTCGTAGTAGTTTGAGTTACATCGAAACAGCGCTTCATCGGAAGAACATGAATTTTAGAGATATCATATTTTCCATGCTTTCTCTATAGTTTTATTTTGCTACGAGAAGATTAACTGTGCATAAGAGTTTAATTTTAAAAAAGGTAATTTTTGACGTCTGGTACTCAAGAAGCTCTTGTAAGTAACAGTTTAAATGTCAATAACACAGTATCAATTTTTTAAAATAAATGCAAATATTTTCAAATTTTGTTGTGCTTCACACAACGACGAGAGAAAGCTGAGAACTTTTGAAGGATTCGTCCGGGTTTACGAGAAAGACAAAGTTGTACAGTGCACGAAAAGCCCGAGTAATCGAAGAGTTGAGATTCTATCATTATCAGTGCTTTGCAGGTCTTTTCGTTCTAAGATGTTTTTATTTTCCAGAACATTGTCGTGAAGCTCATAGAACTCAAATGATTGGTATTGCTGGAGAAAGATTTGAAATTTGGAGTATTATGTAAATTAATTTTGAGACTAATTTAGACAAGCACAATAATTTAACCAAGTGCACGGAGGTTAAAAACATTATTTAAAAAAATATGTCTTCTACAGAGGTTTACAATATGGTATTACTAAACATCGTAATAACGAGAAAGAATATCAACAACATGGATTCAAAATAGCTATTTATTGTTTCGGCAGCTAGCTTATGTAGTGAAACTATTTCACTGCGTGTTTTGTACCTTGCGGGTAGTGCTGTACGGTACGTAGCGCTCCATACTGACTGCGACCGCCTGGCTTAAGCCATTCGAAAGCTTTTTTTTAAGAGGTGTACGAGGGGCTGGATCGGGTGAAGATCAACGTACGTGCGAGGTAAGTTGATTAAAAGCATCGTCGATATTACGTATTACGGTAAATTATATTTCATTATTTCTCTCTTGTTCATATTAATAATTGTAGAATAAGCAGGAAGAAACCAGGCTATCCTGCTTCGAAAAAAAGGAACTCTACGAGAAGGCAGACCGCCGTCAAAGATGGCCGGTCTGCCAAAGATTTCGGGAGAAGACTTTGATACATTCGAAGAAGAAACAAATATCTCTTTCGTCGATTCAATGGACTCCAGTGTGATATCGGACACCAATATGGCCACGGTTAATGAATCAGTTATGGACTCAGTAACTACCCCCTATGATGGTAGTGTAGTTGCTCATCACTTGCGATCGGTGAATACTCTGAACCCGAGTCTACCGGAACTAACTCTGAACCCTGAGGAAAATCAACTTGCAGCAAGTATTCCAGGAACTGATAGTGAACTCCTTAAAGCTTTGAATGCTGGTAACCTGGACACAACTCAACTGGATATTCGTCGTTGGAAAGGAAAAAAACGAAATTACTCGGAAGAAGCTGAAAACTTCCAAACTGGTGTATCCACAGCAGGAGCTGAAAAAAGCCTTGCTCAGGCTGATAATCCACCAGTCAAGAAAAAAGCACTTCTACTAAATGCTGGAAACCAGTCCTCTGCCATATCCAGTGAGCCGCTGGCATATTCTGAAGGTAGCCAACCTGAAATTGTCACAATCCTGATTGAACCCCAAAATTCCTCTCAAGATGTAATGAAATTCTTCTCAAATGAATTAAAATTAATGAGAGATCTACAGTCATCTGAATTTGGAAAATGCAACATAATTGACACAAAAAAAAATGTAAGCCGAAAACTTCTAATAGTAAAGATTAAAACGGTCAACACCCAGCATCTGAAGACTCTATTGAATACCACTTGTATTGGAGACTGGTCCGTAACCTGCAGACTGCCAGAAGTAATGCAAAAATCTTTTGGAGTTATAGGACCAATTGGACTTGACTCGGACCTAGACGAAATCAAAGAATACCTATCCACGAATAACCCAAACCTCCTCAACATCCAGCGTCTGACAAAAGGAAAGGATCACCAACCAACACTGTGTGTAAAATTGACCTTTTCTGGATCTGCGCTACCTGAACACATATACCTAGGATACCAAAGGTTTCAAGTTCGCCTATTTGTGGACAGGCCTTGGCAGTGCTATAACTGCCAAAGGTTTGGACACAACGCAAGAGACTGCCGTTCAAAGCCTCGATGTGTGGTCTGTGCTGGACCTCATCAATCAAGAGAATGTATCTCCAAGGAAGTGAAGAAACCAATGAAATGCATCAACTGTAAGGGAGACCACACAGCAAGCTATGGGGGATGTGTGAGAATGAAAAATGCCAAACTCGTTGAAAAAATTCGAGCAGAAAATAAAATGTCATACAGAGAAGCAGTAATAATGGTGAAACAAGATACGACTGTCAACATGCAAAGGAAAACTGAAGATACAAATTATCAAGTCAACTCTTTCAAGCAGACCAACACCATAAAAAGTCAACTACCAGAGCGGGTCTTTCCTAAGGAAACAAAAAACGCTACTACCCAGACTGAACATCAAGATGGAACCCAGAGAACATTACAGAAGCCCAACAAGCATCTACATGTTCAGATAGCCCTTACTATGGCAAGATTATTCAAGCTAACAATAAATAGCAGCAAGGCTATTTCTGATTGCTCCATTCTGGACATCATTAATGAAGGAATGCACACAAACCTCACCAATGCTGAACTTGAATTGAAAAAAAATGAGACAAACAATAAAATTCCTTCTGTGGATATACATGATACATCAGTCTTGCTTGTAACAGAGAAGGCGCCAAATTTGAGGATGGATGAGTCCCAAATGAACAAGACACGCCCTAACCCAACGGATAGTGCAAAAAAATCAAGTAAGGACCAATAACTCTAAAAACTCGGAGCAGCGGCCAGGTGAGCAGCGGCCGGGGGAGCAGCGCACCTTCCAAGACAGCCTTGGACCCACTTTCAACTCCCACCTAACCCGGGGCCAACTTGGAAGTCAGGAAAGTACTCAGAAAATGATGAATAGAGCGCAGAACAGAGGTAAGACTGGGGTGAAGAAGAAAAAATAGATACAGGTAACCATTTAAATATTCTTGTATGGAACTGTCATAGCCTCTACAGTAAATTATCAGAATTTAAAATAAGAGTCTATACTACAAAGCCACATATAATTTGTTTATCTGAGACATGGTTGAAGGCCAGCAGAGAACCAACTTTTATAAATTATCGCACCTTTTACAAGCATAGACTTGAAAGGCCTGGAGGAGGCATAGCAATGTTAGTTCGAAATGATGTGCACTGCTCAGAAAAACTACTGAATGAATACCCAAACGGGACCCTTGAAATACAGGCAATAAAAATATTCAATAAATCCAAAACTATTGAAATATTGAACTTGTATAACCCAAACTCAATTGTCAGTACAGATGAGTTTAATTATTATTTTTCTCAGCTTGGCCCATGTAAAGTTGTCACTGGTGACTTCAATGCCCACCACCCAATGTGGGACACAAGAGCCCCAAGTAATAGTACTGGAAATAACCTTGTGAATGTACTTTTACTACATGACCTTGTTTTGCTCACACCATTAAATTTACCAACTTATTACCATTTGCCTACAAAGACAGAATCCACTTTGGATTTGTGTTTTAGCTCTGCTGACCTTCAACCAATGTCTCGGGTTACTCTGGGGGAGGAGTTGGGAAGTGATCACGAGCCAGTGCTGCTATCGGTGGGCTTCTCCCCTGATGTGGCTATTTTTAAATCTAGAGGTCACTGGTGCTTTGGTGGGGGTTCCTGGGACCTTTGGAGGGCCTCCCTTCCCCAAATTAATAGAGGGAAAAATTTTGAGGAATCTGTTGTAAATTTCACAGAGGCACTTATCCAGACATCAGGAAGGGTTTTTACTAGAACTAGAGAAAAGATCACCCCTAAATACTCAAAGCCCTGGTGGAACAGCGAGTGCAGCGCGTGGGTCGGTAGGCGTCATGCAGCAAAGAATATCTTTAGGAAGCACCCAACTCCTGATAACTTAATCACCTTAAGGAAAGCAGAAGCAATGGTCAAGCGAGTCACCAAAGCTGCTAAAATCAAAGCCTTTCAGGACTTTTGTTCTGAAATAAACCAATTTACCCCAGTGAGTGCTATATGGAAAAAAATAGGTGCCTTGTCTGGAAAGCGACGGGTTATTAGATCGGACCCCTTAGTTTTGAATGATAAAGTGATTACTGAGGCTCAAAGTAAGTCTGAAGCCATAGCAGATGTATACTCAAAGGTACTAAATTCAAAATGTTCCACCCCAGATAGCACCTACTTGTTGCAGCTAGCTATAGCACTAAGCAATGATGATATAGTAGATTATAATGAACCTTTTACCCTGTCAGAGCTCCAACTAGTGATAAAGCATAGTAAAAATACCTCACCCGGTGATGATATGATCCACAATCAAATGCTCAAAAACCTTACAATGGAATATAATGATTGGTTTTTGTCCATAATTAATCATAGTTTCAAAAATAGTATAATCCCTTGTTCATGGAAGCTAGCCACTATAATACCTATATTAAAACCTGATAAAGTATCATCTGACCCAAATTCTTATAGACCTATATCACTGCTGTCATGTATGTCAAAAATAATGGAGGGCTTGATCTGTAACCGACTGTATTATGTGTTAGAAAAATGTGAGACTCTCAGTGACACTCAAAGTGGTTTTCGGAAGAGGATGTGCACACTGGATCAGGTTGCTAGGCTAGAAATGAATGTTAGATGTACCCTGGTAGACCGAGGTATATGCGTGGTGATTTTCTGTGACTTAAGTAAGGCTTATGACCGTGTTTGGCATACTGGCCTTCTCTTTAAGCTCTCTAAAGTTGGAATAGTTGGTAGGACACTTAGTTGGATAAGGGAGTACTTGCGAAGCAGAGAATTCAAAGTATATCTTGATGGTAGTTATTCCTCTGTTCGGCATATGAGCTCAGGAGTCCCACAAGGCTCAGTTCTTGCACCCACGCTTTTTAATGTTATGTTGTCTGACCCCCCTAGAGTTAATGGAGTCACTCTCTTAGAGTATGCAGATGATATAACTATTTTATGTAGGGGTATAGATATACAGCAGGTAACTAGGAAGGTTCAGGAGCAAATTGACCAGATAAATAGCTGGGCAAAGTATTGGGGCTTGGAACTGAACCAAACAAAAACAAAGGGAATGATGTTTACAAAAAAAGATACTGAACAACCCAACATAACTGTTGAAGGCATAACTATAGATTTTGTTCCCACCTATAAATATTTGGGAATTATACTGGATGCTCCAAACCTTTCTTGGAAGGCACACATACAGAGTGTGAGAGATAGCTGCATTCCCAGAGTAAATATTATGAAAGCAATATCTCATCACTACTGGGGAGCAGACAGATCATGCCTGCTCAACTATTACAAAATGGTGGTCCGTGCCAAGGTAGATTATGGCTCAATGTTTTATGAAGTAGCTCCTGAGTCCTACCTGAATAAACTGGATATTATACAGAATACCTGCTTGAGGATTGCTACTGGGGTGCGGAGCACCACTCCAATATTATCACTTGAAGTAGAAAGTAACATCCCTCCTCTGAAATTCCGTAGGATGTTGACGCTAATGAAATTTTATTGCAGACTTAAGGAACTACCAAATAACTTGGCTACAACTAGAGAAATATTTCCCCAATTTGGATGCTTGCAGAACAAACCTTGGACTGGGCATATCATGTTGCCACCTCTAGTAGTTAGAGCTGAAAGGCTATTTAATATAATGAAAATTCCCAAACCTACTACCTGTTGTACCTCTAATGTTTCCCCTGTTCCTCCCTGGAGGGATACCAGTAAAATGTTCCTCACTGAGTTCTTAGATGTGCCTGTAAGACATTTGTCCAGCGAAAGAGTTTACTCAACCCATCAATATCTACAAGATATGGTATACCCCCATTATTTGTCTGTGTACACTGATGGGTCTGTACTTGTTGACCCTGTTTGTTCCGCTACAGCAGCAGTAATAGTTCAAGATGTACAGAGCACCAAGATGATGAATTGGAGATTACCTCCAGAGACTTCCATCTTTGCTTGTGAAATGTTTGCCTTGGTGCAGGCCACTAAATATGTACATGCTAATTATGACTCTCTTCCAGGAGCAGTTATTTATACAGATTCCCTCTCTAGTGTAAAGTCCCTGCAGTGTAGATCAAATGCAAACTACATTCATTTAGTGTATGAAGTGCACAAGTATATTGAACTAATAAGTATGAAGTTCCCAATCTGTATTCAGTATATTCCAGGACATAAGGGCCTTGAGGGAAACGAGTTGGCAGACCTAGCAGCCAAGGCCGCTCATCAGCAGGAGGTAACACCCAACATACACATTGCAACAACTGATAAGGTGAGAGAAATTAAACTATCTATTAAGAAAGAGTGGAAGAAAAAGTGGCTGCATGATGTGAATGCCTTTAAAAAAGGAAAGTTTCTGCTCAAAATTAGGGATGACATTGGCTTTTGGCCCTGGTCTCATCACCGTTCTAGAGTGGTAGAAACCACAATGGCTCGTTTGAGAACTGGCCATGTAGGATTGAACCAACATCTGTACAGATTTGAACTTGCAACAACAGATAAATGCACCTGCGGAAATATAGATAGTGTTGAACACTTTCTACTCCAATGTCCACTGTACTCACTGGCTAGAGATAATATGTATTCAGAACTAAGTGGTGCAAAGATCCCTTGCACTGTTAAAAATCTGTTAGGGGGAGGCAAACATGATGCCAAAATACAACAATTTATTGTTACTATTGTAGCAACCTTTCTTGTATCGACAGGTAGACTGGGAATTCTATAAATAGCTACTAACTACTAACATTAGATAATGCATTAGAAGCTACTTCCCAAAAGGGAGAAAAAACACTTTGTTGAATAGAGTTTTCTTATTTGCATAAGGTCTGTAAATGCAACTACTGTACAAGGGGCTCTATGAACAAAGAGTGAACATACTTTCAATAAGCAGCAGAGAACGTCACTAATTTTGCCTCTTGAAGACATGCACTCCAGTAGAAGTAGTTTTACGTAGAGAGTAGGGAGTAAGCATGTCAAAACCCTTAAGCTGTAAAGTGCCCCAAATGCCTACCTGCTTGATGCTCCAGGCTGTGCTGCCCAGGCTGGACCATTGTTCTCCCTTGAAATTAATTCTATGCTGCTCAAGTGTTTTGATGCCTAGGTAGAAAATGCTAATCCTGCATGAAATAATTAACCTCTATGTATGGGAAAAAAAAAACAATAAAATAAAAATGAAAATAATGAACAATTAAAAGTGAGTATAGATTAAGGCTCTGTTCATCTCTGTTGCAGAGCTATGTATACGGCAACGCCAAGGACAACCCTAGAGACCTGAGGCGCATGGACCTATAAACTCCGGAGACCTCACAAAACCGAAGAGAGAGAGAGAGAGAGAAGCCATTCGAAAGCCAAAGTTAACGTTTGCACGGCTGTTGCGTAACTTGCGTTAGGACCTTCATGCAGTGCACTTGACTACGATTAGGCTAAATTAAGCTTCTTGCCTGAATTCAGCCTGATGCTTGTGTTAGTCTCTATCATGGTACCATGGTCTCTATACCGTGCTTGGGTAATCCTGCGCCCTCTTTTACCATTGTACTTTAGATGTTTTTGCGGGATGTTTAGTCGGCGGAAGAGCTACGATCTCGTGTAATAGAGAGACGGCTCTTGCAAGACACGTCCTGAGATTATACGTGTTATGTCTATTATACTTGTCATGCTTTAATACATTGTTAGTTGTCCATCCCGCACCTTACCCTAGTGTCTGGACCTAGCTAATTAGCCTGAATAGCTAACCCTTGCCTGGTTGGCATTCTGACAGAACGGCGTCCTAGTGGTGAGACAATTAGGGAGCAGGCTAGTTTCACTACACTTATATTACTTCAAAACTCAACTGAATTCAATACTTGAAAGCTGTCAGGAATTGCCAATCATTTACTTCTAGGTACCTGGTCGCCCTATAAATTATCCAATGATATTGATATTTGAATAACTTCTAAGGTTTTTAATGAAATGAACTAGGCCCTATACTTCACGAACAGATTTTGAAATTTTTTAAAACCAAATAGATACTTGGAAAATGTGAACTATTTCAACGTTAGATCAAAAATTTTTTGAACTTTTTTCTAATTTATGCCCTGCAATTCTGAAATTACACCCTGCATGGTGAGACTATTCTTAGCAACACTGAACCAAGAAGAGAGAGGTGCAATAGAAAGTGTCACACAAGAATGAGGAGCCTAAATATTAAGAAAAAAGATAGAAAGCAAAACCATTTATTTCCAAAACAGTTAATATAGGACATCTATAAAACATTGGATTTTAAAAATATCTTAATACAAAGGCCCTTAATAGATAGACAACCATACTAGGCATACTATAGCCATGTTGGAGGCTAATTATGTTCTTGAGAGAAACGGTCAAAATATCATCTCCTGGATATTTTATAAACAAAGAGATATCTGGTAACTTATAAAAAATTTGAATACTACTAGTGAATCCTTCAGAATTTCTTAATTATTAATTGAAACGAAGAAGAAAAGATAAAAAGCGCTTTACCAAAAACAGAGTGAAACATTGTCGTAAATCATTATCAAGTAGTGAGAAAAAGTTAGCTATAAAGGTCATTTATAAAAACATCACGCAATACGCACTTTTAGAAACATGTAAACAAACAGATGCAAAATGAAACTCATAGCTTGTTCATAGTATGAGCAGGAAAATAATTTTTTCAACAACCATTTGCTTAAATTGCATTTTATTTCATGCCTGTTCCCCTTATGCCGTTACAAGTGCGTACTCTCTCTGTGCATCTGTACGTACGTATTCAGGTCGACGCCCTGTGCAGATACCACAGCAGTGCGCATGCTGACATAAGCAATTATTGGTTATATAAGGTAGCGCGGAGCCCCCTTGGGGCGCATTTGGTGTCCTGTCTCTACGTCAAGTACACGTTGAAAGTCTACTCGTCTACTTACTACCCACCCTGAGAACGGCATACTGGTGGCAGTGAGTACGTACCCACGACGTGAAATTATACCTGGTACTTGTGCTGTGATTTGGATGCAGCGACTACGGTGATTGACGATATCGGGAATTTCCGCCTGGTTTATCGACGGCGATTTTGAAGATCGCGTGTCTACGGAGGTTAGTGAAAGTTCTCCGTGTGGTGGTCTACGCTTCGCTTCGTGTGACGTGAATATTTTTGGTAAACTCGACGACTCTGCTATGGAGAATACTGCGGAAATGGGAAGAGAAATTGAAGAAGCACCGCAAGTATATAATAACGTATTTAGATTCGTGGTAAAACGTATCCCTGAAGAAACTATGCTGAATTCTTATAATTTGGATTTGCATATACCCTTAGGAGTGCCCTACAAAGCGCGTGTCGACCTGGAGCAGGAAGGAGACCACTGCGTTATGAAATTGTGCGTAAATTTCCATCGGAAATAGTGACGTGGTCGTTCGACAGTTGTATGCATAAGTAGCTGAGTTCTGAACAATCCTACGAACTGTTGCAGTGTCTGTTTCTACGAGAACAATTGTGTACTGTGTATGTGATAGGAAGTTACATACCGAACAGTGTTGTTTCAAATTTCTCCTGCAGCTGTGTTAACGTAATTAATACGTATACATAAACAGTGGGCTGTGCGATTACGCGCAGTGTGGAACCGTGAACATACGTAAACACTCCAAGTACGTGCTCGTGCTCCCATCGCTAGTCCGCTGTGTGTCAGCGCTGCGTGTACGACCTTGAATCTCGTCTGCCGTGCCTGTGCCTGTGCTACGCAGACGACCTTGAGACAGGCTGTGCAGCACCTGCTGTTGCTGTAACTGGGCAGTCTACCAGATCGACCTTGGCGACAGCTGTGACGACTCCCTGCCTGCAGGAGCTGCTCTGCCGTAGCTGCGTTGCTGATTCCCAGTTGAGTGTTCTGTAACTATAATGTTATTGTTTGGGATTGTTAGATAATTTTCCGTGACTTCGTCAGTTTTTATTTTGTTGCTTTTTGTTGTTTCAAAAATTGTTGGGATCGATACCATTGAATTCGTATAACGAGTTCCTTGTTAGTAATTGGTTTCGGTTCGGTTTGCAAGTCGCAAGAAAAACTTTTTGGATTTAAATTTTCAGTGATTTTTAATTGGAGATTTAACCGTGTGCTATATCCATTTTAGTAACGTGAGTTTTTAGCGTTCTGTTATGTGATTATTTTTTTGCGAGGTAAAATTTTTAGGGTTCTGCAGTGTTATTTTTTTGTGGCGTAGGAATCTTGCGTTGGACTGTGGGATTTTTCAATTGTAATTCAATTTTTTTAGCATTGTGAGAAAAACTTGTTTTCTTGTTGCGATGAATGATGGGAGACTCTGATTCAGAACCTGAATTTATCCGTTCTACGGGTACAACTACTAGTAGCGGAAGAGTTTCTGTTCCAGCATTTAGTGGTACGTTACCTGGTACGTGCGCACATACTCCAACAAGTGTGTTTATGTCTGGACCACAGACCACGACGGTAATCACGACCACCGTTAGTACACAGACTGTGACGTTCAGTACGCCAAGTGTGACCACAATGACGTCCTCTAGTGGACCGATGACGGGTGGTAGTGTAACAACAACTTTACAAAGGGGCAGTACCATACTGTCCAGTGCAGAGCTTCCCTTGTTCCGAGGGAGACCTCGTCTCAGTGACCCAATTTTTTGTGAAACAAAGAGTTTTCGGACGCATGTCGCAAACTTAAAATCCTACATGTGCTTGTTGCCCGACGTCACTTCCGATGACGCCAAAAAAGAGTTACTCGTGCAAAGCGCACACAAAAGTGTTGGCGATTTTAATGGAGTAGTCACGAAATTAGTAAACCCTGATGTTCATTATTCCTTCGATCAGGTTATCGAAATTTTAGATGATATCTACATGTCTAAGGGGGAGCGTTCAGTTCATGCCTTAGCGTGCGATTTAAATCAGTTACGGCTGTTACGTAATGAAGGGCTGGCAGCCCAATTGGTTATGGCAATATCGAAAATAAGAAATTTGAGTGACCACATTCTAAATAGTACAGAAGTAGCATTACAAAGACATCCATTTGTAATTGCTAGCACGAACGCGAACGAATTAAAAAAATTCTCTGGTGACTTAGTAGTTTTCAGTCTAGCTATAGCGGTTCTCGGTCCTCTTTTAGAGGAGAACTTTTGTAAAAAAATCTTCTCGAGGCCGTTCAATACCTCTGAAGAATTGTTAGCTCGTCTCGTTTCCGCTGTGCGCAATAATCCTGAGGGTAGAGAAATAATTGCGCGCAAAAACAATACCCAGTCCACGTATCAAACCAGAGAGACTTACCTTGCGGTTGTACCTGAAGAGAGTGAGTGGGACGGGAAGGACTCGTTTCCCGAAGTTTACTATGCATCTCAAAACAACAACCGACGTTTTCAAGGTCGGAGGCCATTTTTCAGAAGCAATTGGAGACCTGCTAGAATTCAAAGGGGGAGACAATATTCATATTTTGGAGATCGACCTTTAGGTTCTTTGGAGTGCCACAAGGCTCAGGTAGTTAACCCACAACAGACTAGTAAAGATAAATCTAAATCGTTTTGTTCACTGTGCAATACCGCAGGTCATGTTCAAAGTATGTGCACGACTAAAAGAGGCCAAAGCAAATCAAATTTCCGCGGTCATGCTTGCTACACTTGTGGCAAGACGGGCCATTTTGCACGTGAATGTCATTCGCGTGGTCTTAGTAGAGGACGAGGTGAAGCGTACTACGCTGCATCTTGCGAGGGTGAAGATTTTTTAGAGTAGACGGAGAAAAATCGGAAAATTCAAAGAGTCTTAGTGTAGAGAGGAAGTTACCAGTGCCCGGGGTTGCAGCTACTATCCCCGTCACCAAAAATGTGGTGTTGAAACCAGATACTGTTATAAAGTCGACTGCTGTGGTGGATCCGTTATTTCCTTGTACTAATAAGTTTGAATTACTAGGTGAACATGAACTTAATGTAGGTGTAAATTCTGAACTACCTGTAGAAGTTTGTTTGTCAGCGACGATAATGAAAGAAGGTCGTTTAAGGAAAGAAAGCGATGGTTTATTTTCATTACGGCGTTCTAAGAAGCCTACAATTATTCTACGTCATGATACAAAGTTGATGAGCGCTCTCATAGATAGTGGTAGCGACAGATGTTTAGTGAGTTATCGTAATTTCAAGGGTCTTAATGAGCAAATTAAGCCCAGTGCTCTGAGTATCAGAGGTATAAATTCAAAAAGCCAAGTGACAGGAGAGGTTGATCTTTGCATTACCCTGCCTAATAATAAAGAAATTAAAACTAGCGCTCTGCTGCTGAAGAATAGCGAATTTCGATATGACGTAATCCTTGGCAGAGATATTTTGCAGGACGCCGTGCTAAATTTTAAAGAAGGTTTTATCGTTCTTGACGGAGTTAAAGTACCGTTTCATGATGTGCAGGAATTGCACGAGCAAAGTAGGAAGGATATATTTTTCAATACAATAAGTAATCCAGAATGTCTCATGGCTGACATGCTTGCGAATAGGAGGAAAATAAGGAAATATCTGCTGAAGCAGAGAGAATCAAAAATTGCGAGCCAAGAAAGTGGCGATAAAAATGGCCTAGAGATAAATACTGCAGAAGAGAGGGGTACCTCAGGCCCAACGGCAGGGCGAGAAAATAATGGGAAAGTAAAAAATAAACAGCATGCGAAGAAAATAAGAGAAACTAAGGAACATGCGAGAGGTTTAAAATATATTAAAAAACGAGAAATAGTTGTTCATTGTGGAGCAGTGGAAATGCCAAGGAATTGTTTACGTGTTATTAATGGGTATGTCAAAAAGGCTAAGCCCGGAAAGTATATTATGAATAAAACAATTCTCGCGAATGGTATTTATGTCGCCGAATCAGTTGTGGATATCAAGTCAAATGGTTTTGTCCCTGTAATGCTTTTGAACGTCTCGGAGGACGTGGTATATATAAGCGACAATACGATGTTAAGTACGATTGAAGAATTTGACGACATGGAAATTGAACACGAGATTTACATGTCTACCGTGCACGAAGCTGTGCGAGATGCAAATTTGTGCGATGCCCAAGATAATGCGGATCTACCCGAAGTCGACAGTGTTAATGGTGGAAGTTTCAATGCCATCTCTGGTAAAGACGTTGGGGTAGTATCTGTAGAAACGAGGCATTGTGGTGACGATAATCGTGTTGATGAAGTAGGAATTAATGCACACAAAGATGTTGTCCCAGAAGGGGGTAGTAACGAGAGACGTCCTCTGACGTGTGACGATGTAAATTGTGAAAATGAAGATGCTAAACCATTACTGATAAATTTATTAAACGATTTTAGAGACGTAATTACTCTCGAAGGCGAAAATATTGCAGTCACGAATGTCATGCGACATGCTATTGAATTAAAACCTGATGCTCCAGTACTTAACATCCCTCCATATCGAATTCCACATAAGTATCAAAACGAATTGTTGCAAGCCAATAAACAGATGTTGAATCAAGGAATAATTGAACCATCGAGCTCTGAATACAATTTTCCTTTAATTGTTGTTGAAAAGAAGTCGGGCGAGATACGTCCCGTGATTGATTTCCGCGAACTCAATAAAATAATTATCAAGGAATGTTACCCCATCCCCCGCATAGACGAAGTACTTTACTCTCTAGGTGGTAATAGCATTTTTTCAAGTCTCGACCTCCGCTCTGCCTTTCATCAGGTCGAGTTGGAAGAAAAATGCCGTAAATTCACCGCGTTCAGTATCGGTTACGAGAAATTTCAGTTCAAGAGGTTGCCATTCGGGTTATCCTCGAGTCCATCAGTTTTCCAAAGAATCATTTCTTCTGTTCTTACAAATATCATCGGTAAATTATGTTTTGTGTTCCTTGATGATATACTAGTATTTTCCAAATCCATGAACCAACATCTGAAAGATTTACAGAGTGTTTTTGAGAAGCTACGTGGTGGAAATTTATCACTTAAAGTTGAAAAATGTCATTTCCTAAAAAGCTCAATTGAATATCTTGGACACATCGTGTCGGCAGACGGAATTCGATGCAAAGAATCAGAGAAGCTTCAAAAATTTCCGATTCCAAGAAATGTGAAGGAATTGCAAAGTTTTTTAGGTGTAGCAAACTACTTTAGGACGCATATCCCAATGTTTGGTTCAATTTCATATCCACTTTATCAGTTATTACGAAAAAACGTTGAATTTATCTGGACGCCTGAATGTCAGAAAGCTTTTGAGAAAATAAAATCTGTTTTGACATCAGATACCGTTTTACGGCATCCTGATTTCAGTAAGCCCTTCCATGTATTTACTGATGCATCTAATTTTGGTATCGGTGCGGTACTTTTGCAACACGGTAATGACTCAAATAAATCTATGAAGGCTATTGCTTACTACAGTAAAAGTCTAAACTCAACACAAAAGCGCTATTCAACGACGAAAAAAGAGTTCTTCGCCATTGTAAGCGCGCTGAAAGCATTTAAATATCTCATTCTTGGATATCCGATCTATCTCTACACTGATCACAAACCTTTACAGCCCTTGTTTTTCAAAAAGCTTCCTGACGATTCGGCTATGTCTAGATGGTGTCTAACAGTTCAATCCTTCGAACCCGTAGTAAAATATTTCCCCGGGAAACAGAATCTAATTGCAGATTGCCTAAGTAGATTACCCCAGCATTTAACTATTTCTGATCTTGAAGAATGCTCAGAGTTCGATGAGGTTGACGCCTTCGCAGTAACTACACGCCGTGGTGCACTGACCGCCGACGTAGACGAAACAGACGCGACGCCCTCTAATCAAGTGGCGCCAGAGGCGACTGAAAAACCCCGACTGACCGACTACGTACCTAAGTTAAAAGACGTATGATGGACCTTAGACGAATTTCGAAATCAGCAACAACTAGACCCATTCTGTTCTGAGGTTAAAGACGCCTTACTATCTAGTAGACAATCTACGATCCCTGACTTACAAAAATACTTAATTCTGAACGACATACTTTATAGACGACGACAAATAGACTCTAGGGAAAGTACTATTCTCAGTTCGGTTATACCGACATCGCTAATGAACAAGGCGGTGCTCAGTATACATTCCTTATATCATACTGATGCCACGCATACGTTGTTTAAATTTAAGTTGCGTTATTTTCATTTATTAGAGAAGAGTATCATACGTAAATTTGTCAAAATGTGTGATGTATGTAAAATTCTTAAAGCCAGCAGTACTGTACCTATTAAAATATTAGACGCTCCCATCGCTAAAGAACCGTTCGAGGTGGTATCAATGGACTTTCTTGGTCCTCTACCTGTCACAGATCAGCAGAATAAATATATTCTAATTATAATTGACTTATTCTCGCGTTACTGTAAGCTTTACGCGACAGCAGATCGATTAGCAGATACAGTTGTCTCTTGTCTGGACAGCTGCTTCTCAACCTTTGGCTATCCCAAAACACTTCTAAGTGACCAAGCTCTTGAATTTAAATCTGCGGCAGTTAAAAAATTCTCTCAGATTCATTGTATTGCGAAAAAAGAGGTCCTCCCTTGGAGTCCTCACAGTAACGCTATTGTTGAACGAAATAATCGCAAGATTACAAATATATTAAAATTATATATTAACTCTTTAGCGCATACCTAATGGGATCAGTGTCTCAACAGCACAGAGAACGCGATAAACAATAGTTTAAATACCACATTGGGGGATACACCCTCGTTCATTGTTTTCAATCGCGATACGTGTCCGAGCTTCAACGCCATAACTTTCGAACCAAATTACAGTCACGACACGAACGTGGATATAATAAGAATTCGTGCTCAAGAAGCTGCCCGCATTGTTGAAAACGTTAGAGCTACAATAATAAATAACACCAGTGTAAGAACCATGTATCACAACCTTCGACGCAAAAATAAGAATTTTGACCTCGGTGACCGTGTATTGTTGCGCAATCACATGCGAAAAAACAAACTAGATCTTGCCTGGAATGGGCCGGGAATTATCACAAAAATTAACCGAAATTACGTGGAAATCAAAATTGGTAATAAAACATTTAGGAGTAATAAAAATCATGTACTACCTTTACGTAAAAAGTGTTGACTGAAAACTATGCGCCTTACGACTGACGGTGTTACTATGTTCACATAATACTATTGTGTGATTCTTGCTTCGATGTTAATTTTACGTATCTTTTAATTGGAACTTTCCTTATATAACCTTATGTATTTACCTTATATTTTCGTTTCGTTTTTGGTGTACCGTAGTTTTTACGTGCGTGGTTGAGTCTGTACACATTTCATCTTACCACCAAGGTTTACATCTGCCCGAGAGCCTTGCACGGTTCAATAACCTCCAGTGTTTACAAACGCGGCCCCTCATTGCTGTGGGAGCGAAGGCTGGCTCCCGAGTTGTTTTGGAGCGCCGTCGCCCGTTTGTTTTGCAATTAGGTGTGCAGCTGTCGAAAGCGTGTGGGATCTGCTGCGTGCAGATATGCTGTTTGTTCTTTTCATTGCAGCTGTCACCAGCTGTCACCATTGGTTCCTTTCATTAAATTGACGTAACAATACCTGATTACATTTTTTAAATTGTGTGGCCATGCTAATTTGATCTGTATTTGTTTCCGATTTCAGACTGCGCACGCATCGCCACCTGACCTTCAAGATGGGGAACAGACTTACGCATGTCTCGGTGGAGGCTCTAACCAATGCGTTAGAACACCACCAGGGACGTGTTTCCAAGGACTGGATTGCGGCGAACGCTTTAGTCGACATCCTACCGGATCGAGTTACTGATTTAGGATTCCTTTTCCTTTTCCCAGCGACCTTGGCGATAGGAGTCTGTCTCTTTTACTTTCGTCGTGAACTGAATTTGCTAGCAGACAGGTTCCGTTCTGAGGACGCGTTGCTTCGACGTCAGCTGCTCAGGTCAAGCACTGCCGAGCCGCAGTTACGTCACCCACAGGCGACGAACGAGGTGTAGGCGACGGCGTGGAATGTTTTTGAAACGGTGAGGTTGATACACTCGCGCGTCGTTTAGCGACACTATTTTTCCTCATGCGTTATAAACGGACATAGTGTTATTTAGATTTAACATATACCTCAGGAATTAGTTATAAGGTTTTCTTATACCCTTCGAATTTTAGCGATGATGCTCGAAAATGATATCATATTCACGTACACGAAAATGTATAAATTGGTTTCCGATTACAGTAGATAATTTCATGCGATAAATTTTGTCAACAAATTTTCAGTGGCAATGCGTTGTAATTCACTTATGCGTATTTCTTATTATCCTTAACGAATGTATTGTTCTAAATTGCATTATTTCTTACTTATGTTTGAGTGATTATAATTTGGTTGTTGTTTCAACGATGCGACTTTCCATTTTCGTTTTCTTTATGTTTAGCAATTGACCTGTATAGAGTGCAACAATGTTTCCGGTGTAGCGAACATGGTTCGCTACTGGTTTTGTACCTCGACCGTAGAGCTATGAGTCACATAGAGGTCCGTCCCGCGGCTGCCTGGCGGCAGTTAAAATGGGCGGTTGCTCGATCGTAGCTAGTCAGTTGCGTCAGGACCGTCATAGGGTGCACTTGTCTACGAGCAGGCCAATAAAGCTGGTTGCCTGATGTTCGTAAGTGACCTTGGTCGTGCTTGCCCGAATCCTATGCCTCTTTTATCTGTTGGAACTTAGGGTGTTCTGCCGGGGTGTTAAGTCAGCGGTAGAATTACGATCTCGTGTGAGAGAGGCGGCTACCGCAAGACACGCCCCGATTCCGTTCTGTTAAACTATCCTAGTTCCCTTGTAAATAAACGCTCTTAGTATTTGTCCGTGCCGTACTTTGACCTCGTATCTGGCCTTAGCTATTTAAGCCTGAGTAGCTATTCCCCGTCTGGCCGGCATCCTGACAGGTCGGTTCCCAGTAACTAAACGTTTTCAGGCTCGTGGTCGTTACACCGGAAATTGCAACTTCATGGCGACTGTTGATGAAACTAAAATACGTATATTCTTGCGTTGTTTACAAAAAGAAAATATAATACTCAGTTATTTTTCTTCTTGATGAGTTGGTACCAATTTTTCTCTTGTTCGGATTGACGTTCGGGAATAGACGACTGTTCAAATATACAGTATGCATTTTTTCAATTTCGATTGAATCGGATTTCTTTCTACGATGATGTTGATGATTTAAATTGATAGCAGTTTCGATAAACGTTTTCATGCGCGTATATATGTAAAATTTTTTTTACAAGTGATATTGTTTTCCTAATAACCCAACTCTGTGGTTGTACCCGAAGTTGTCCGTAGCATATTCATGCGGCGTTTAATTTTTATGTGTAACGATTCCCAGTTGTTTAGTTCCTTTTTCTGCGTACGAAACGGAATTTTTTTTGAATAAATATTGCCTGATTGCCTTAATCCTTAACGAATATTTCTGGGAAGGTTTTTTTTTTCATGTTCAACGATTATTTTTTTTAGCATTTATTTTCGATATGTTGCTGACGTGTTCCTACACTGAAAAGTTAGTTGAATCCTGGTTCCGAAAACCGTGGAGTTTTCTATTACCGTTTTTTGATGCCGTTTATAGTTTTTAGTTCACGGATTTTTTTGTGTTGCGTTATTCACGACTATGTTTCGGGACGTGTATTCTGTTATTCACTTAGGATTTATGCGTTCATGATGTGTCTTTGAGCAGCGGCTCTTCCGATTTTCTTGGTGGTGGGGGTGTGAATGATTTCATTTTTACAATGTCCAGTCAATTTTAATTCGATGCGTTGTTTCTTTTCCTAAAATGATATTTGTTTTGTTACACAGTACTTTTCAATTGGAGATATTTTACCTAGGATGTTTTTAGCTACCTGTGTCGAAATTGTAAGTTACGATTCTTAAAACTTAAATTGATTGATTCTTATATTGGTAAATAACCAGGGCAAGGGGGGAGGTGTATGCCGTTACAAGTGCGTACTCTCTCTGTGCATCTGTACGTACGTATTCAGGTCGACGCCCTGTGCAGATACCACCGCAGTGCGCATGCTGACATAAGCAATTATTGGTTATATAAGGTAGCACGGAGCCCCCTTGGGGCGCATTTGGTGTCCTGTCTCTACGTCAAGTACACGTTGAAAGTCTACTTGTCTACTTACTACCCACCCTGAGAACGGCATACCCTGGAGTAGAGATAGATCTACTTTTGAAACAGGAAATGAAATAAATTCATTTACTGGACTGTCAAATTATTTCTGAAAATTGATTCAGTGTTCACTGGTTGCAGAGCATTAAGTGAAATGTAATGGGCTTTGAGGTTTTGTTTTATACAAAAAAGAGAAACATATGTATAAACATGTAGATGTACATATAGATACATATATGTATACATAGGCATGTGTGTGCTCACATATACTTAGAGAAAATGAATATGAAAAATAAATAATAAAAATAGTAAACAAGTATTTTTGTGTTATCTCAAAATGACAGCTGTATTGCTCACTTTAATTGAAAAAATAACTCGAAAAAATAAAAAATACAAAAGAAAAGACTTTACAAAACATAAAAATGAACTAGTTCAAGTTTGTTGATAATGGAATTTGCATTAGCAATCCATGATATGTAAAAAAAATATTGCATAAACCTCATCGTCACTTTTGACTTTACTGTTGATATCGCAATGACCAACAACTAGCCAAATCTGCAATAATACCGTGGTAAGTGCTCCCACAAGATGGCGTTGCGAAGGCTTGGCGCCGCTTGCGATCTGGCTTGGAAGGCAGTTAACCAGTTACTGCACTCATGAAAGGGGTTTGCATTGTGTATTCTATATATGTGATTTAATTGGCAGTCGGACTGCGGCATTGCTAGTCTGTGTGACTGTAAATCAGTCAGTGCCTTGTGTAGGGCGCAAGGCGAGGCAGCAGTGGTTGTTGGAGTTGAAGGAAATCAAGAAGCAGCAGGGTTGTGGGTGCAGCTAGACTGTATGAGGCTTACTCGCACAGAGCTGAGCAGCAATGCTCAGTAGGTAGCTAGTGCACATGTAGCTGGGCTACATTTTTGTGCATGGTATTTTGTTCTTAGACCACAAAAATGTAAGGTTATTTCACTTATTATTATTGATTCAGTAATGTCTCAAGATTGAGTGAAGAGCATACATTCTATATTTTTCTGATTCAGAGTAAGGCCCTATTTTGAAGTCCAATCATGGGTGATGAGAGTACATAGCAGAGAAGTTGATAAGTGTGGGTTCAAAATCACTGACAACTATGTTTCACATGAACCAGACTACATGAAGATGATTAGAATACAAGTGAACCTTAAAAAATGAGAGCTTATTACGTATGCTGTGGCAGTTCCATTGAAGAATTCTCAGTTCTTTTTGGGAAGACATTTTGTAGGTTTTTTTATCAGTGGTTGAGGGTGCTGGTTTGGATGGGACTTCAAGGGGTATGTCTTCATTCTAATACAGAAGATGGGTCAATAGAAGAGAGTTTAGCTATTTGATTATTCAAATACTTGCCTCCAATCACAAGTGAGGAGGAAATATTATCTTCTAGCCACTGACTAGATGTCACATTAGGTGCTACAGCTGTTGAGGTTGAGTCAAACTCTATTTGGCTAAAAGATTTATTTTAGTTCAGAGCTGTTGAGCAGAATGATCATCTTCTGAGCTTATGGGGTGTTTGGAACATGCACTATCAGAAATGTGATATCACATTCATGAAACTCTCCCTCTCTTGCTCATACTTGTTACATTCCAGCACAAAATGTTCAATTGTTTTCTTCACTTCCCTATCACACTGCTGACATAATCTATTATTATTCTCATTCCACCTCCATGTGCATACACTCAACGTCTTACACCTCACAGCAAACAAGAGCTGGCTACCAAAACTACCATCATATATAACATCTCACACTTGAGCACTTCCTTTTGCATATACCAGATTAGTGTAGGCTTTTGTGTCGTTTCAAGCATCCCCTTTTTCAATACATACTCTTGTTCACCTCTCAATCTCTTTTTTTTACCTCTTACAGTCCCACTCTGGTCTTTCACCTCCAACATTAATTAAAACTCAGTCATTCACAGGTCTCCCAATTCTAACATGAACAATCATTTGTATACTTTGTTTCCCCGCATGCCCCCAACATTTTTCGAATTATTAAATTGGAAAATTATTATTGGATATTTTCCAATAACATTATTATCATATTATTCCAATTATTATTGGATATTGATGCGATGGTGAGCATTTGTACTTGAGGGCCAACACCGTAGGGGCCTTTGTAACGGCCTACAATTCCCTCCACAATTTTCACATAGAGAGTTCAGCGCCTGGTACCTGACTTGTCCACTAAACTACTCAGGATCTACCAATCCTTGTCACAAGCTGCCATTGGATGGCGTCACTGGGATAGCCAGTGTGTCAAAACACCAACCCCAGGCATATTGGGTCATTACTGATCATTCTACCTGACTGGCTCATTCCAGTCACTGTCTCTTACTCCAGGCACGCACAAGAAACATTTTCATAGCTTCAATGATACTCATATTACACTCCTGATCCAATCCAGCAAGACAGCTCATACCGCAATCATCTTCAGCACATCTGGCATACCACTCATTCTCTCCATACTGCTCAAGCACCACATTCATAAAACTTTCTCTCTCTTGCTCATACTTACTACATTCCAGCACAAAATGCTCTATTGTTTCCTCCACTCCACTAATACACTGCCAACATAATCTTATTATTCTCATTCCACCTCCATGTACGTCTGTTCACACTCAATGACTTACATCTCACAGCAAACAAGAGTTGACTTCCAAAACTATGATCATAGAACATCTCAAACTTAGGTGCTTCTTATTTCATATACCAGTCAAGTGTAGGCTTCCGCACCATGCTAAGCCTCCACTTATTCAATCCATACTCTTTTGTTTGCCTCTCAATCTCTTTCTTCCACCTCTTGCAGTCCCACTCAGGCCCTACACCTCCAGGATTTATTAAACTCCAGTCATCCACAGGTCTCCCAATTCTAACATGAATAATCTTTTGCATACTAAGCTTCCTTGCATGCCCCCAACACACTTTCTCCCAATAGCTTACACTCAGATTCCATTCAAAAATTCACTTTACCCATCTGATATTCTGCATTCATTCAATTCTCACCTTATAATTCAGCACCGCTTTCATCATTCTTTCTGAAAATAGGCTCCACTCAAGGACACCTCTAATGGCTTCTGTAGCTGTCCATTTTGGAGCACCCAATGCTAACCGTCCTACCTTATTTTGTATTACATCCAGCTTTTCAAGATCACTTCCATTCCAGGCAAGAGCACTCATACCATACATGACACTAGGTACAGCAACATACTTCCACATTCCTCTCACACAATCATACTTGTTTGCTCTGTATCTGGCCACGCTACTTAATCGTCCACTCATCACTCCACTCCATCCACTTGAACTTGAGGGCCGACAGTGTTGAAGCCTTTGTAACGGCCTACAATTCCCTCCACAATTTTCACACTGAGTTCAGCGCCTGGTACCAGACTTGTCCACTAAACTACTCAGGATCTACGATCCTTGTCACAAGCCTCCATTGGAAGGCATCACCAGGACAACCAGTGTGTCAAAACACCATCCCCCGACACATTGGGTCATTACAGCCCATTCTACCAGACTGGCTCATTCCAGTCACTGTCTCTTACTCCAGGCACGCACAAGAAACACTTTCATAGCCTCAGTGATACTCGCATTACACTCCTGATCCAATCCAGCTAGACAGCTCATACCGCAATCATCTTCAGCACATCTGGCATTCCACTCATTCTCTCCACAATGCTCAGACACCACATTCATTAAACTCTCTCTCTCTTGCTCATACTAACTACATTCCAGCACAAAATGCTCAATTGTTTCCTCTACTCCACTATTACACTGCTGACATAATCTGTTATTATTCTCATTCCATCTCCATGTACGTCTGTTCACACTCAATGACTTACATCTCACAGCAAACAAGAGTTGACTTCCAAAACTACCATCATAGAACAGCTCAAACTTAGGTGCTTTCTTTTTCATATACCAGTTAAGTGTAGGCTTCCGCATCATGCTTAGCTTCCACTTATTCAATCCATACTCTTTTGTTTGTCTCTCAATCTCTTTCTTCCACCTCTTGCAGTCCCACTCAGGCCCTACACCTCCTACATTTATTAAACTCCAGTCATCCACAGGTCTCCCAATTCTAACATGAATAATCTTTTGCATACTGAGTTTCCTTGCATGCCCCCAACATACTTTCTCCCAATAGCTTACACTCAGATTCCATTCAAAGATTCGCCTTACCCACCTGCTATTCTGCATTCTTTCAATTCTCACCTTATAATTCAGCACAGCTTTCATCATTCTTTCTGAAAATAGGCTCCACCCTAGGTCACCTCTAATGGCTTCTATAGCTGTCCATTTCGGAGCACCCAATGCTACACGTCCTACCTTATTTTGTATCACATCCAGCTTTTCAAGATCACTTCCATTCCAAGCAAGAGCACTCATACCATACATGACACTAGGTACAGCAACATACTTCCACATTCCTCTAACACATTCGTACTTGTTTGCTCTGTATCTGGCCAAACTACCTAACCGTCCACTCCACTGCATTGCTTTAGCCACTTTCTCACCTTCAGTTCTAGTACATCCATCTTCACTCATCATACAACCTAGATATTTGTATTCTTTTGTTCTACCTATTCTGATTTCTCCAATATTCCACAGTCTGTCTCTATCAGTCTCATCACTATTTATAACCATGACCTTACTTTTATCGGCACCAAAGTTCATCTTGAAATCTGTACTATATCCATTCACAATGTCAAGCATCCTTTGTAGTTCATGACCACATTCACTAACCACAACCACATCATCAGCATACAACAAACAGCTCAGTCTCTCATTACCAACTTTCAGTCCTAAACCACTCCCTCTCAGTCGAACTGCTAATTCTTCTGTGTACAATCCAAACAACAGGGGGGACAGAGTACAGCCCTGTCTCACTCCTCTAACACTCCTCACTTGCCCTGTTTCCAAATTTCCTAACCTGTAGATAGCACTTGTGTTCTCATACAGACTCTGTACAATGTTCACTATTTTTCTGCTAAAACCAACTTTTCTCAAAATTTCAAACAGCCTAACCCGATCCACTCTGTCATACGCCTTTTCAATATCCAGGAATGCTAAATATACCTTCTTGTTATCCTTCTTCATTCGCTCAATTATTTCACTCACTACAAACAGATTATCCTCCCCCCGTCTATCTTGCCTAAAACCATTCTGTTCTTCTCCCAGGACTCCTAATTCCTCAACTAAATTTTTCATTCTCTCATTCAAAATACCACAAAAGATCTTACATACGGTGTCACCCAGTGCAATTGGTCTGTAATTTTTAAGTTCTTTCATACTCTTATGTCCACCCTTATGCAACAGAACTACATTACACTTGTTCCAGTCATCCGGTACTCTTTCACTCTTCCATATCTCATCAAATAAACATTTCAACATACTGACTACACTCTCTCCTCCACATTTATAGAACTCATATGGTATCTTATCAGGGCCACATGCCTTTCCATTTTTCACTTTCTTCAAAAAACTTACAATCTCTTCACAAGTGATTTCGTCTTCCATTTGCAGTTCATGTTCATCTATCAGAAAATTTTTTGGTTCATCATCTGTAACCTGCTCATTCATTCCACCAATGTCCTCCCAGTATTCTTCAACTGCTTTCACCATTTGCATCCTATCCTGCACACTGCAACCATTGACTACTAATTCATCAACTTGAACTTCACTACCTCTATCATTACCTTGTATAAACCTATACCAATCTTTTATTCCATCTGGACCTTTCTTTCTTAGATTTTCAACTTGGTGTCTCTCTTCTTTAACCCTAGCCTCATTGATCATTCTCTTTACTTTCTTCTGCTGGTCCTTGTACTCATTCCATACACTCTGCCATTCATCCTCAGTAATTCTGCGTCTTTCATACATTTTCCTCATACTGCGTTGTTTTTTATTTAAAGTCTTCCTTCTCGTTCGTTCTTCCTTTATCTCACTCGTAAACCACCTAGCATTCCCTGTACTTTTCTTGCATTTCATTCTACCGATCTTTTGCTCTGCCACATCATACAAGGTTCTTGCAATCTCCTTATTTAGGTCATTTACATTTCCACACCTGTTCCAGTTACATCTACTCAATTCATTTCTAAATTCTTCCCAGTTTGCCATTTTAATACGCCAATTTTCTCTTACTCTGCTGGCCTTCTGCATCGGCTCCTTTCCACCCCAATTATATTCTAGTACAAGCATTTTATGGTCACTATCAATATCAAAATCATCTTCATCTACAAACATTTCTTTGACACACTCTCTTGCTCTACTATTCACTATCATATAGTCAATTGCAGTTTTACATTCCCTGCTTTGCCATGTATGCAAGCCATTTCCTATTGTTACATTTAGGTTCTCAAGTTCATTCTCATCACAGAAATCAATCAATTTTTGTCCATTTGCATTCACAGGCTCACCAAGTATACCAACATGGCCATTCATATCACCCATCAAAATCAGAGGGCATCTGCAATGCTCTTGCACAATTCTTGTTAATATTTCATACTTTTTTACATTCTCTTGATGAGCTAAAATACCATCAGTTGTCATATAGCATACAACCACAATAACACATTCTCTGGCATGCATTCTTTCACACTTTATTACTAACAGATCTTCACTCTCAGGTTCATTTCCAACAGGAATTTCTTCTAATTTCCAATTTAGAGCATTTTTTACAATGAGACCAACTCCACCACCTCTTTTTTGCCAACTTACACGCCCTTTTCCAATCATGTAGTACTTACTCTCCTTACATTTTAAACTGACTATCACGCATTTGGGTCTCTACTACACCAACACAATCCAAATCTCCATTCTCAAATTCTGCTACAAGGTCATTTAACTTTCCTGCATTCCATCCACGCACATTTATACATCCAAACCTTACAACACTATTGGACAATTCACAACATTTTTCATTTTTGCTCTGACAGCTTTCCATTCATACAGTTCCACCTTCCATTACAATATGAGTACACCCAACCCACTGGATGTATCTCCTGGAGAGTTTCATCTCACCTTCTTGAGTAAGATGGACTCCATCTCCACAAAAACACCCACTCTGGATCAGGTTATCCATATCAAGGAAGCTGGAACCCATTTCACGCTTTCTCATACTCTCAGCTTTCATACTCATAATCCTTTTATGCACTTCCCTATTCACCTCCTTTCGCACCCTTTCATACTCCTCGCCACATGCAGGCCTTCTCAGCAGACTGGTCACAGCCACTCTTACATTCTTCTTTTGCGCCCTTTCAACAACATTCATAATTGCATTCACCGTACGCTCTCTCCCACATTCAAGCAATCCATTGCCACCTCCTTGCAGTACAACCATCCCTTCATCCATTCCATCTATCACTTCCTCAGCATGCCTACAAATCTCATTCACTCCCTTTCCTCTCATGCTCGTACATCCACTACGGTCAGTCATACTCACAAACCTATCCACATTCTTCACCATGCTGTCACCACATATTCTAATCGTAGGTCTCACTCTCCCTTTCATACTACTCTTTCGTTCAACTCTTCCACTCACATCACTCTTTCCATCCATCTTCCTTTCATTCACTTCCACTACAGGCGCCTGCACCTCATGTGGCATATCAACAGGTTGCTCCTTCACTCTCTTTCCATTCGTACTTCTTTCATCATGCTCATTCATCCTTCTACTCTCATCTGGCACATTTGCACCACCATTCACTTCATTTATTGCATTCACACTCCTTGCACCATCATCCACTTCATTTGCACTCCTTGCACCATCATTCACTTCATTTGCACTCCTTGCACCACCACCATTTACCTCTTCATTCACTGCATTTGCACCATTCTCATTCTTACCTTCATTCAACTTCCTTTCATCCTTCAAATCAGCCTCTAAAGCAACCATCAGAATTGTCAATCTTTCAACCTCCTCTTCCAACTTCTTTCTCTCGTCATTCAAACATTTCCAGCACGTAAACACAAGATCATTCAACTTCCTCCGACTCATCTCTCTCAAACCTTTGCATGCATCTATATCTACCCACTCTTTACAAGTCATGCACTCAATCTCCTCATCCATTCCACTTGCACCTCCCTTCCTACGACCAGTCCTATTTCTTGCCATCCTCAAACACAGACTTCTATCTCAGTACAAATTTCACAGGCAGAAGAAGTCTTCACTCACCAAATCTACTGAAAATCAAGTTATCAAAAAAAAGAAACAAAAACGTTTCCTACTACTCACAGTCACTCTCTACAATGTCACACACTATACTCTTTATATGCAAAGAAAGCTTAACTACCAGTCAAAACACCTCAGTCAAAAATTGCAAGTCACCACACCAGAGTCCAATGCTCAGTCTCAACTCTCACGCAACAAAAAAACTACTCTCACAAGCACTCCATACAAAGTCACACACTGTACTCACGTGAATATACAAACTATACCATTTTTTAGCAACTTCACTTCAATTCACCACAATATTCGTCGGAGGACCAGAAACACGTGCTTGAACTTGAACTTGAAATTGAGGGCCGACAGCGTCGGGGCCTTTGTAACGGCCTACAATTCCCTCCACAGTTATCACACAAAGAGTTCAGCGCCTGGTACCAGACTTGTCAACTAAACTACTCAGGATTTACCAATCCTTGTCACAAGCTGCCATTGGATGGCGTCACTGGGATAGCCAGTGCGTCAAAACACCATCCCCAGGCATATTGGGTCATTACTGACCATTCCACCTGACTGGCTCATTCCAGTCACTGTCTCTTACTCCAGGCACGCACAAGAAACAATTTCATAGCTTCAATGATACTCAAATTGCACTCCTGATCCAATCCAGCAAGACAGCTTATACCGCAATCATCTTCAGCATATCTGGCATACCACTCATTCTCTCCATACTGCTCAAGCACCACATTCATAAAACTTTCTCTCTCTTGCTCATACTTACTACATTCCAGCACAAAATGCTCAATTGTTTCCTCCACTCCACTAATACACTGCCGACATAATCTGTTATTATTCTCATTCCACCTCCATGTACGTCTGTTCACACTCAATGACTTACATCTCACAGCAAACAAGAGTTGACTTCCAAAACTACCATCATAGAACATCTCAAACTTAGGTGCTTCTTTTTTCATATACCAGTCAAGTGTAGGCTTCCGCACCATGCTAAGCCTCCACTTATTCAATCCATACTCTTTTGTTTTCCTCTCAATCTCTTTCTTCCACCTCTTGCAGTCCCACTCAGGCCCTACACCTCCAGGATTTATTAAACTCCAGTCATCCACAGGTCTCCCAATTCTAACATGAATAATCTTTTGCATACTAAGCTTCCTTGCATGCCCCCAACACACTTTCTCCCAATAGCTTACACTCAGATTCCATTCAAAAATTCGCTTTACCCATCTGCTATTCTGCATTCTTTCAATTCTCACCTTATAATTCAGCACTGCCTTCATCATTCTTTCTGAAAATAGGCTCCACCCAAGGTCATCTCTAATGGCTTCTGTAGCTGTCCATTTTGGAGCACCCAATGCTAACCGTCCTACCTTATTTTGTATTACATCCAGCTTTTCAAGATCACTTCCATTCCAGGCAAGAGCACTCATACCATACATGACACTAGGTACAGCAACATACTTCCACATTCCTCTCACACATTCATACTTGTTTGCTCTGTATCTGGCCACGCTACTTAATCGTCCACTCCACTGCATAGCTTTTGCCACTTTCTCACCCTTAGTTCTAGTGCATCCATCTTCACTTATCATACAACCTAGATATTTGTATTCTTTTGTTCTACCTATTCTGATTTCTCCAATATTCCACAGTCTGTCTCTATCAGTCTCATCACTATTTATAACCATAACCTTGCTTTTGTCGGCACCGAAGTTCATCTTGAAATCTGTACTATATCCGTTCACAATGTCAAGCATCCTTTGCAGTTCATGTCCACATCCACTAACCACAACCACATCATCAGCATACAACAAACAGCTCAGTCTCTCATTACCAACTTTCAGTCCTAAGCCACTCCTTCTCAGTCGAACTGCTAATTCTTCTGTGTACAATCCAAACAACAGGGGAGACAGAGTACAGCCCTGTCTCACTCCTCTAACACTCCTCACTTGCCCCGTTTCCAAATTTCCTAACCTGTATATAGCGCTTGTGTTCTCATACAGACTTTGTACAATTTTTACTATTTTTCTGCTAAACCCAATTTTTCTCAGAACTTCAAGGAGCCTAACCCGATCCACTCTGTCATACGCTTTTTCAATATCCAGGAATGCTAAATACACCTTCTTATCATCCTTCCTCATTTGCTCAATTATTTCACTCACTACAAACAGATTATCTTCCCCACGTCTATCCTGCCTAAAACCATTCTGTTCTTCACCTAGGACTCCTAATTCCTCAACTAAATTTTTCATTCTCTCATTCAAAATACCACAAAATATCTTACATACAGTGTCACCCAGTGCAATTGGTCTGTAATTTTTAAGTTCTTTCATACTCTTATGTCCACCCTTATGCAACAGAACTACATTACACTTGTTCCAGTCATCCGGTACTCTTTCACTCTTCCATATCTCATCAAATAAACATTTCAACATACTGACCACACTCTCTCCTCCAAATTTATAGAACTCATATGGGATCTTATCAGGGCCACATGCCTTTCCATTTTTCACTTTCTTCAAAAAACTTACAATCTCTTCACAAGTGATTTCGTCTTCCATTTGCAGTTCACGTTCATCAATCAGAAAATTTATGGGTGCATTATCTGTAACCTGCTCATTCATTCCACCAATGTCCTCCCAGTATTCTTCAACTGCTTTCACCAGTTGCATCCTATCTTGCACACTGCAACCATTAACTACTAATTCATCAACTTGAACTTCACTACTTCTATCATTACCTTGTATAAACTTATACCAATCTTTTATTCCATCCGGACCTTTCTTTCTTAGATTTTCAACTTGGTGTCTCTCCTCTTTAACTCTAGCCTCATTAATCATTCTCCTTACTTTCTTCTGCTGGTCCTTGTACTCATTCCATGCACTCTGCCATTCATCCTCAGTAATTCTGTTTCTTTCATACATTTTCCTCATACTGCGTTGTTTCTTATTTAAAGTCTTTCTTCTCATTCGTTCTTCCTTTATCTCACTTGTAAACCACCTGGCATTCCCTGTCCCTTTCCTACATTTTATTCTACCAATCTTTTGCTCTGCCACATCATACAAGGTTCTTGCAATCTCACCATTTAGGTCATTTACATTTCCACACCTGTTCCAGTTATACCTACTCAATTCATTCTTAAATTCATCCCAGTTTGCCTTTTTTATCTGCCAACTTTCTTTCACACTACTGACCTTTTGCATTGACTCCTTTCTACCCAAGTTATATTCAAGCACAAGCATTTTATGGTCACTATCAATATCAAAATCATCTTCATCTACAAACATTTCATTGACACACTCTCTTGCTCTACTATTCACAATCATATAGTCAATTGCAGTTTTCCATTCCCTGCTTTGCCATGTATGCAAGCCATTTCCTATTGTTACATTCAGGTTTTCAAGTTCATTCTCATCACAAAAATCTATCAATTTTTGTCCATTTGCATTCACCGGCTTACCAAGTATACCAACATGGCCATTCATGTCACCCATCACAATCAGAGGGCACCTGCAGTGTTCTCGTACAATCCTTGTTAATATTTCATACTTTTTTACATTCTCTTCATGAGCTAAAATCCCATCAGTTGTCATATAACATACAATCACAACAATACATTCTCTGGCATGCATTCTTTCACACTTAATTGCTAACAAATCTTCACTTTCAGGTTCATTTCCAACAGGAAGTTCCTCTAATTTCCAATTTAGAGCATTCTTTACAATCAAACCAACTCCACCACCTCTTTTTTGCCAATTTACACGCCCTTTTCCTATCATATGATACTTATTCTCCTTACATGTTAAACTGACTCTATCACGCATTTGGGTCTCTACTACACCAACACAATCCAATTTTCCATTCTCAAATTCTACTACGAGGTCATCTAACTTTCCTGCATTCCATCCACTCACATTTATACTTCCAAACCTTACAACACAATTGGACAATTCCAGACGTTCCTCACTTTTGCTCTGACGGATTTTCATTCATCCAGTTCCAGCTTCCATTATGACATGAGTAGCCCTGATCCACCGGATATATTTCTTGGAGAGTTTCATCTCACCTTCTTTTGTAAGATGGACTCCATCTCCAAGAAAACACCCATCCTGGATCACGCTATCCATGTCAAGGAAGCTGGAACCCAGCTCACGCTTTCTCACACTCTCAGCTCTCATACTCATAATCCTTTCATGCAACTCTCTATTCACCTCCTTTCGCACCCTTTCATACTCCTCATCACACGCAGGCCTTCTTAGGAGGCTAGTCACTGCCACTCTAACATTCTTCTTCCGCGCCCTATCAACAACTTTCATAATTGCATTCACCGTACGTTCTCTCCCACATTCAAGCAACCCATTGCCACCTCCTTGCAGTACAACCATTCCTTCATCCATTCCATCTATCACTCTCTCAGCATGCCTACAAATCTCCTCCACTCCTTTCCCTCTCATGCTCATACATCCACTACTGTCACTCATACATACGAACCTATCAACATTCTTCACCATGCTATCTCCACATATTCTAATCATAGGTCTTACTCTCCCTTTCATGCTACTCTTTCGCTCACTTCTTTCACTCAGATCATTCTTTCCATTCATCTTCCTTTCATTCGCATCCACTACAGGCTCCTGCACCTCATGTGGCACCACAACAGGTGGCTCATTCACTCTCTTTCCATTTTTACCTCTTTCATCATGCTCATTCATCCTTCTACTCTCATCTGTCACATTTGCAATATCATTTACTTCATTCACACTCCTTGCACCATCATTTGCATTATCGTCCACTTCATTTGCACTCCTTGCACCACCATTTACCTCTTCATTCACTGCATTTGCACCATTCTCATTCTTTCCTTCGTTCAGCTTCCTTTCATCCTTCAAGTCAGCCTCTAAAGCAACCATCAAAATTGTCAATCTCTCAACCTCCTCTTTCAACTTCTTACTCTCATCATTCAAACATTTCCAGCACGTAAACACAAGATCACTCAACTTTCTCCGACTCATTTCTCTCAAACCTTTGCATGCATCTATATCTATCCACTCTTTACAAGTCATGCACTCAATCTCCTCATCCATTCCACTTGCACCTCCCTTCCTACGACCAGTCCTATTTCTTGCCATCCTCAAACACAGACTTCTCTCTCAGTACAAATTTCACAGGCAGAAGAAGTCTTCACTCACCAAATCTACTGAAAATCAAGTTATCAAACCAAAAGAAACAAAAACGTTTCCTACTACTCTCACAGTCACTCTCTACAATGTCACACACTATACTCTTTATATGCAAAGAAAGCTTACCAGTCAAAACACCTCGGTCAAAAATTGCAAGTCACCACACCAAAGTCCAATGCTCAGTCTCAACTCTCACGCAGCAAAAAAAACTACTCTCACGAGCACTCCATACAAAGTCACACACTGTACTCACGTGAATATACAAACTATACCAGTTTTTCAGCAACTTCACTTTAATTCACCACAATTTTCGTCGGAGAATTGGACGCACGTGCACACCGTATCGTACCCTTGAACTTGAACTTGAACTTGAAATTGAGGGCCGACAGTGTCGGGGCCTTTGTAACGGCCTACAATTCCCTCCACAGTTATCACACAAAGAGTTCAGCGTCTGGTACCAGACTTGTCCACTAAACTACTCAGGATCTACCAATCCTTGTCACAAGCTGCCATTGGATGGCGTCACTGGGATAGCCAGTGTGTCAAAACACGATCCCCAGGCATATTGGGTCATTACAGCCCATTCTACCAGACTGGCTCATTCCAGTCACTGTCTCTTACTCCAGGCACGCACAAGAAACACTTTCATAGCCTCAGTGATACTCGCATTACACTCCTGATCCAATCCAGCAAGACAGCTCATACCGCAATCATCTTCAGCACATCTGGCATTCCACTCATTCTCTCCATACTGCTCAGACACCACATTCATAAAACTCTCTCTCTCTTGCTCATACTTACTACATTCCAGCACAAAATGCTCAATTGTTTCCTCTACTCCACTATTACACTGCTGACATAATCTGTTATTATTCTCATTCCATCTCCATGTACGTCTGTTCACACTCAATGACTTACATCTCACAGCAAACAAGAGTTGACTTCCAAAACTACCATCATAGAACAGCTCAAACTTAGGTGCTTTCTTTTTCATATACCAGTTAAGTGTAGGCTTCCGCATCATGCTAAGCTTCCACTTATTCAATCCATACTCTTTTGTTTGTCTCTCAATCTCTTTCTTCCACCTCTTGCAGTCCCACTCAGGCCCTACACCTCCTACATTTATTAAACTCCAGTCATCCACAGGTCTCCCAATTCTAACATGAATAATCTTTTGCATACTGAGTTTCCTTGCATGCCCCCAACATACTTTCTCCCAATAGCTTACACTCAGATTCCATTCAAAGATTCGCCTTACCCACCTGCTATTCTGCATTCTTTCAATTCTCACCTTATAATTCAGCACAGCTTTCATCATTCTTTCTGAAAATAGGCTCCACCCTAGGTCACCTCTAATGGCCTCTAAAGCTGTCCATTTCGGAGCACCCAATGCTACACGTCCTACCTTATTTTGTATCACATCCAGCTTTTCAAGATCACTTCCATTCCAAGCAAGAGCACTCATACCATACATGACACTAGGTACAGCAACATACTTCCACATTCCTCTCACACATTCGTACTTGTTTGCTCTGTATCTGGCCACACTACCTAACCGTCCACTCCACTGCATTGCTTTAGCCACTTTCTCACCTTTAGTTCTAGTCAGGGTGTAATTTCAGAATTGCAGGGCATAAATTAGAAAAAAGTTCAAAAAATTTTTGATCTAACGTTGAAATAGTTCACATTTTCCAAGTATCTATTTGGTTTTAAAAAATTTCAAAATCTGTTCGTGAAGTATAGGGCCTAGTTCATTTCATTAAAAACCTTAGAAGTTATTCAAATATCAATATCATTGGATAATTTATAGGGCGACCAGGTACCTAGAAGTAAATGATTGGCAATTCCTGACAGCTTTCAAGTATTGAATTCAGTTGAGTTTTGAAGTAATATAAGTGTAGTGAAACTAGCCTGCTCACTAATTGTCTCACCACTAGGACGCCGTTCTGTCAGAATGCCAACCAGGCAAGGGTTAGCTATTCAGGCTAATTAGCTAGGTCCAGACACTAGGGTAAGGTGCGGGATGGACAACTAACAATGTATTAAAGCATGACAAGTATAATAGACATAACACGTATAATCTCAGGACGTGTCTTGCAAGAGCCGTCTCTCTATTACACGAGATCGTAGCTCTTCCGCCGACTAAACATCCCGCAAAAACATCTAAAGTACAATGGTAAAAGAGGGCGCAGGATTACCCAAGCACGGTATAGAGACCATGGTACCATGATAGAGACTAACACAAGCATCAGGCTGAATTCAGGCAAGAAGCTTAATTTAGCCTAATCGTAGTCAAGTGCACTGCATGAAGGTCCTAACGCAAGTTACGCAACAGCCGTGCAAACGTTAACTTTGGCTTTCGAATGGCTTCTCTCTCTCTCTCTCTCTTCGGTTTTGTGAGGTCTCCGGAGTTTATAGGTCCATGCGCCTCAGGTCTCTAGGGTTGTCCTTGGCGTTGCCGTATACATAGCTCTGCAACAGAGATGAACAGAGCCTTAATCTATACTCACTTTTAATTGTTCATTATTTTCATTTTTATTTTATTGTTTTTTTTTTCCCATACATAGAGGTTAATTATTTCATGCAGGATTAGCATTTTCTACCTAGGCATCAAAACACTTGAGCAGCATAGAATTAATTTCAAGGGAGAACAATGGTCCAGCCTGGGCAGCACAGCCTGGAGCATCAAGCAGGTAGGCATTTGGGGCACTTTACAGCTTAAGGGTTTTGACATGCTTACTCCCTACTCTCTACGTAAAACTACTTCTACTGGAGTGCATGTCTTCAAGAGGCAAAATTAGTGACGTTCTCTGCTGCTTATTGAAAGTATGTTCACTCTTTGTTCATAGAGCCCCTTGTACAGTAGTTGCATTTACAGACCTTATGCAAATAAGAAAACTCTATTCAACAAAGTGTTTTTTCTCCCTTTTGGGAAGTAGCTTCTAATGCATTATCTAATGTTAGTAGTTAGTAGCTATTTATAGAATTCCCAGTCTACCTGTCGATACAAGAAAGGTTGCTACAATAGTAACAATAAATTGTTGTATTTTGGCATCATGTTTGCCTCCCCCTAACAGATTTTTAACAGTGCAAGGGATCTTTGCACCACTTAGTTCTGAATACATATTATCTCTAGCCAGTGAGTACAGTGGACATTGGAGTAGAAAGTGTTCAACACTATCTATATTTCCGCAGGTGCATTTATCTGTTGTTGCAAGTTCAAATCTGTACAGATGTTGGTTCAATCCTACATGGCCAGTTCTCAAACGAGCCATTGTGGTTTCTACCACTCTAGAACGGTGATGAGACCAGGGCCAAAAGCCAATGTCATCCCTAATTTTGAGCAGAAACTTTCCTTTTTTAAAGGCATTCACATCATGCAGCCACTTTTTCTTCCACTCTTTCTTAATAGATAGTTTAATTTCTCTCACCTTATCAGTTGTTGCAATGTGTATGTTGGGTGTTACCTCCTGCTGATGAGCGGCCTTGGCTGCTAGGTCTGCCAACTCGTTTCCCTCAAGGCCCTTATGTCCTGGAATATACTGAATACAGATTGGGAACTTCATACTTATTAGTTCAATATACTTGTGCACTTCATACACTAAATGAATGTAGTTTGCATTTGATCTACACTGCAGGGACTTTACACTAGAGAGGGAATCTGTATAAATAACTGCTCCTGGAAGAGAGTCATAATTAGCATGTACATATTTAGTGGCCTGCACCAAGGCAAACATTTCACAAGCAAAGATGGAAGTCTCTGGAGGTAATCTCCAATTCATCATCTTGGTGCTCTGTACATCTTGAACTATTACTGCTGCTGTAGCGGAACAAACAGGGTCAACAAGTACAGACCCATCAGTGTACACAGACAAATAATGGGGGTATACCATATCTTGTAGATATTGATGGGTTGAGTAAACTCTTTCGCTGGACAAATGTCTTACAGGCACATCTAAGAACTCAGTGAGGAACATTTTACTGGTATCCCTCCAGGGAGGAACAGGGGAAACATTAGAGGTACAACAGGTAGTAGGTTTGGGAATTTTCATTATATTAAATAGCCTTTCAGCTCTAACTACTAGAGGTGGCAACATGATATGCCCAGTCCAAGGTTTGTTCTGCAAGCATCCAAATTGGGGAAATATTTCTCTAGTTGTAGCCAAGTTATTTGGTAGTTCCTTAAGTCTGCAATAAAATTTCATTAGCGTCAACATCCTACGGAATTTCAGAGGAGGGATGTTACTTTCTACTTCAAGTGATAATATTGGAGTGGTGCTCCGCACCCCAGTAGCAATCCTCAAGCAGGTATTCTGTATAATATCCAGTTTATTCAGGTAGGACTCAGGAGCTACTTCATAAAACATTGAGCCATAATCTACCTTGGCACGGACCACCATTTTGTAATAGTTGAGCAGGCATGATCTGTCTGCTCCCCAGTAGTGATGAGATATTGCTTTCATAATATTTACTCTGGGAATGCAGCTATCTCTCACACTCTGTATGTGTGCCTTCCAAGAAAGGTTTGGAGCATCCAGTATAATTCCCAAATATTTATAGGTGGGAACAAAATCTATAGTTATGCCTTCAACAGTTATGTTGGGTTGTTCAGTATCTTTTTTTGTAAACATCATTCCCTTTGTTTTTGTTTGGTTCAGTTCCAAGCCCCAATACTTTGCCCAGCTATTTATCTGGTCAATTTGCTCCTGAACCTTCCTAGTTACCTGCTGTATATCTATACCCCTACATAAAATAGTTATATCATCTGCATACTCTAAGAGAGTGACTCCATTAACTCTAGGGGGGTCAGACAACATAACATTAAAAAGCGTGGGTGCAAGAACTGAGCCTTGTGGGACTCCTGAGCTCATATGCCGAACAGAGGAATAACTACCATCAAGATATACTTTGAATTCTCTGCTTCGCAAGTACTCCCTTATCCAACTAAGTGTCCTACCAACTATTCCAACTTTAGAGAGCTTAAAGAGAAGGCCAGTATGCCAAACACGGTCATAAGCCTTACTTAAGTCACAGAAAATCACCACGCATATACCTCGGTCTACCAGGGTACATCTAACATTCATTTCTAGCCTAGCAACCTGATCCAGTGTGCACATCCTCTTCCGAAAACCACTTTGAGTGTCACTGAGAGTCTCACATTTTTCTAACACATAATACAGTCGGTTACAGATCAAGCCCTCCATTATTTTTGACATACATGACAGCAGTGATATAGGTCTATAAGAATTTGGGTCAGATGATACTTTATCAGGTTTTAATATAGGTATTATAGTGGCTAGCTTCCATGAACAAGGGATTATACTATTTTTGAAACTATGATTAATTATGGACAAAAACCAATCATTATATTCCATTGTAAGGTTTTTGAGCATTTGATTGTGGATCATATCATCACCGGGTGAGGTATTTTTACTATGCTTTATCACTAGTTGGAGCTCTGACAGGGTAAAAGGTTCATTATAATCTACTATATCATCATTGCTTAGTGCTATAGCTAGCTGCAACAAGTAGGTGCTATCTGGGGTGGAACATTTTGAATTTAGTACCTTTGAGTATACATCTGCTATGGCTTCAGACTTACTTTGAGCCTCAGTAATCACTTTATCATTCAAAACTAAGGGGTCCGATCTAATAACCCGTCGCTTTCCAGACAAGGCACCTATTTTTTTCCATATAGCACTCACTGGGGTAAATTGGTTTATTTCAGAACAAAAGTCCTGAAAGGCTTTGATTTTAGCAGCTTTGGTGACTCGCTTGACCATTGCTTCTGCTTTCCTTAAGGTGATTAAGTTATCAGGAGTTGGGTGCTTCCTAAAGATATTCTTTGCTGCATGACGCCTACCGACCCACGCGCTGCACTCGCTGTTCCACCAGGGCTTTGAGTATTTAGGGGTGATCTTTTCTCTAGTTCTAGTAAAAACCCTTCCTGATGTCTGGATAAGTGCCTCTGTGAAATTTACAACAGATTCCTCAAAATTTTTCCCTCTATTAATTTGGGGAAGGGAGGCCCTCCAAAGGTCCCAGGAACCCCCACCAAAGCACCAGTGACCTCTAGATTTAAAAATAGCCACATCAGGGGAGAAGCCCACCGATAGCAGCACTGGCTCGTGATCACTTCCCAACTCCTCCCCCAGAGTAACCCGAGACATTGGTTGAAGGTCAGCAGAGCTAAAACACAAATCCAAAGTGGATTCTGTCTTTGTAGGCAAATGGTAATAAGTTGGTAAATTTAATGGTGTGAGCAAAACAAGGTCATGTAGTAAAAGTACATTCACAAGGTTATTTCCAGTACTATTACTTGGGGCTCTTGTGTCCCACATTGGGTGGTGGGCATTGAAGTCACCAGTGACAACTTTACATGGGCCAAGCTGAGAAAAATAATAATTAAACTCATCTGTACTGACAATTGAGTTTGGGTTGTACAAGTTCAATATTTCAATAGTTTTGGATTTATTGAATATTTTTATTGCCTGTATTTCAAGGGTCCCGTTTGGGTATTCATTCAGTAGTTTTTCTGAGCAGTGCACATCATTTCGAACTAACATTGCTATGCCTCCTCCAGGCCTTTCAAGTCTATGCTTGTAAAAGGTGCGATAATTTATAAAAGTTGGTTCTCTGCTGGCCTTCAACCATGTCTCAGATAAACAAATTATATGTGGCTTTGTAGTATAGACTCTTATTTTAAATTCTGATAATTTACTGTAGAGGCTATGACAGTTCCATACAAGAATATTTAAATGGTTACCTGTATCTATTTTTTCTTCTTCACCCCAGTCTTACCTCTGTTCTGCGCTCTATTCATCATTTTCTGAGTACTTTCCTGACTTCCAAGTTGGCCCCGGGTTAGGTGGGAGTTGAAAGTGGGTCCAAGGCTGTCTTGGAAGGTGCGCTGCTCCCCCGGCCGCTGCTCACCTGGCCGCTGCTCCGAGTTTTTAGAGTTATTGGTCCTTACTTGATTTTTTTGCACTATCCGTTGGGTTAGGGCGTGTCTTGTTCATTTGGGACTCATCCATCCTCAAATTTGGCGCCTTCTCTGTTACAAGCAAGACTGATGTATCATGTATATCCACAGAAGGAATTTTATTGTTTGTCTCATTTTTTTTCAATTCAAGTTCAGCATTGGTGAGGTTTGTGTGCATTCCTTCATTAATGATGTCCAGAATGGAGCAATCAGAAATAGCCTTGCTGCTATTTATTGTTAGCTTGAATAATCTTGCCATAGTAAGGGCTATCTGAACATGTAGATGCTTGTTGGGCTTCTGTAATGTTCTCTGGGTTCCATCTTGATGTTCAGTCTGGGTAGTAGCGTTTTTTGTTTCCTTAGGAAAGACCCGCTCTGGTAGTTGACTTTTTATGGTGTTGGTCTGCTTGAAAGAGTTGACTTGATAATTTGTATCTTCAGTTTTCCTTTGCATGTTGACAGTCGTATCTTGTTTCACCATTATTACTGCTTCTCTGTATGACATTTTATTTTCTGCTCGAATTTTTTCAACGAGTTTGGCATTTTTCATTCTCACACATCCCCCATAGCTTGCTGTGTGGTCTCCCTTACAGTTGATGCATTTCATTGGTTTCTTCACTTCCTTGGAGATACATTCTCTTGATTGATGAGGTCCAGCACAGACCACACATCGAGGCTTTGAACGGCAGTCTCTTGCGTTGTGTCCAAACCTTTGGCAGTTATAGCACTGCCAAGGCCTGTCCACAAATAGGCGAACTTGAAACCTTTGGTATCCTAGGTATATGTGTTCAGGTAGCGCAGATCCAGAAAAGGTCAATTTTACACACAGTGTTGGTTGGTGATCCTTTCCTTTTGTCAGACGCTGGATGTTGAGGAGGTTTGGGTTATTCGTGGATAGGTATTCTTTGATTTCGTCTAGGTCCGAGTCAAGTCCAATTGGTCCTATAACTCCAAAAGATTTTTGCATTACTTCTGGCAGTCTGCAGGTTACGGACCAGTCTCCAATACAAGTGGTATTCAATAGAGTCTTCAGATGCTGGGTGTTGACCGTTTTAATCTTTACTATTAGAAGTTTTCGGCTTACATTTTTTTTTGTGTCAATTATGTTGCATTTTCCAAATTCAGATGACTGTAGATCTCTCATTAATTTTAATTCATTTGAGAAGAATTTCATTACATCTTGAGAGGAATTTTGGGGTTCAATCAGGATTGTGACAATTTCAGGTTGGCTACCTTCAGAATATGCCAGCGGCTCACTGGATATGGCAGAGGACTGGTTTCCAGCATTTAGTAGAAGTGCTTTTTTCTTGACTGGTGGATTATCAGCCTGAGCAAGGCTTTTTTCAGCTCCTGCTGTGGATACACCAGTTTGGAAGTTTTCAGCTTCTTCCGAGTAATTTCGTTTTTTTCCTTTCCAACGACGAATATCCAGTTGAGTTGTGTCCAGGTTACCAGCATTCAAAGCTTTAAGGAGTTCACTATCAGTTCCTGGAATACTTGCTGCAAGTTGATTTTCCTCAGGGTTCAGAGTTAGTTCCGGTAGACTCGGGTTCAGAGTATTCACCGATCGCAAGTGATGAGCAACTACACTACCATCATAGGGGGTAGTTACTGAGTCCATAACTGATTCATTAACCGTGGCCATATTGGTGTCCGATATCACACTGGAGTCCATTGAATCGACGAAAGAGATATTTGTTTCTTCTTCGAATGTATCAAAGTCTTCTCCCGAAATCTTTGGCAGACCGGCCATCTTTGACGGCGGTCTGCCTTCTCGTAGAGTTCCTTTTTTTCGAAGCAGGATAGCCTGGTTTCTTCCTGCTTATTCTACAATTATTAATATGAACAAGAGAGAAATAATGAAATATAATTTACCGTAATACGTAATATCGACGATGCTTTTAATCAACTTACCTCGCACGTACGTTGATCTTCACCCGATCCAGCCCCTCGTACACCTCTTAAAAAAAAGCTTTCGAATGGCTTAAGCCAGGCGGTCGCAGTCAGTATGGAGCGCTACGTACCGTACAGCACTACCCGCAAGGTACAAAACACGCAGTGAAATAGTTTCACTACATAAGCTAGCTGCCGAAACAATAAATAGCTATTTTGAATCCATGTTGTTGATATTCTTTCTCGTTATTACGATGTTTAGTAATACCATATTGTAAACCTCTGTAGAAGACATATTTTTTTAAATAATGTTTTTAACCTCCGTGCACTTGGTTAAATTATTGTGCTTGTCTAAATTAGTCTCAAAATTAATTTACATAATACTCCAAATTTCAAATCTTTCTCCAGCAATACCAATCATTTGAGTTCTATGAGCTTCACGACAATGTTCTGGAAAATAAAAACATCTTAGAACGAAAAGACCTGCAAAGCACTGATAATGATAGAATCTCAACTCTTCGATTACTCGGGCTTTTCGTGCACTGTACAACTTTGTCTTTCTCGTAAACCCGGACGAATCCTTCAAAAGTTCTCAGCTTTCTCTCGTCGTTGTGTGAAGCACAACAAAATTTGAAAATATTTGCATTTATTTTAAAAAATTGATACTGTGTTATTGACATTTAAACTGTTACTTACAAGAGCTTCTTGAGTACCAGACGTCAAAAATTACCTTTTTTAAAATTAAACTCTTATGCACAGTTAATCTTCTCGTAGCAAAATAAAACTATAGAGAAAGCATGGAAAATATGATATCTCTAAAATTCATGTTCTTCCGATGAAGCGCTGTTTCGATGTAACTCAAACTACTACGACTGACAATAATGAGTTAGTTGCGTGTTTTTCTAACAGGCCCTTTACGCGATAATATTTCATTCAAATCTTGTTAAATATTTCACAGGAATTGAAATAACTAGCAAGCAAAACCTCATTTGTATTGCGTGAGTAACCGGTAAAATAATAATAATAATTTTGTGGTCCTCAGAATGTTTGGCAATACACCGGCATGTGTATTTACTTATATAAAGACTACAAATCTTTAAACTAGTTGCACAACTGCTGCACATTCTGCCGAAAATCTCTTTAAAACATTGGTTACTTACGAATAAAAGAGGTAAAAAACTACAATTGGCGAAACCACCGAATCAGAATAAAAGTGAGTAGAAACGCTTCAACGCACCCACACTTTTCAACCTTCAAAATTTTACTGACACGATTCATAAATAGTTAGCGTCAGCGCAATGACTGCGGATGGATTGGTCACTTAAATTTCAAAGCACTGGTTGCAATTGTAAATGGAACACTCAATGTCTCTACAAATTGCGAAACATGTTTAGAGTCGTTAATTGTATTTTTTCAAACAATTTTGCTTCTCTGGCATTGATCAAGAACAAAAAACTGTAATGTAGGAAATTTTTGCACAACATTCAAAATTTAAATATGTTATCGTAACTTACATGTATCAACTGGCATTACTGAACACAAGAGTGTCATGTTAAATATTTTGTTTTACGATGATTGTGATTCATAATTTTATTATATATGAAATTGTTATGATTTCAATTGAGGACGTTTTACATTAGGAAATTTTTAAACCCCAATATGTTGTAAGGCATCCCATGTATCATAATTTTTGGAAATGAATGGGTTTTCTTTCTTTCTTATGCCATCTAACTTCACCGAGAAATATCCAGTAAAAACTTTGGTAGAGTAATTTTATCGGATATCAAATAACTACTAAATTTAATATGAATCACATTTATCAATGTTGAAATTATCTGTGCGATGGATTTTATTAATTTACATAGATGTTCCCTTTGTGTATTTTATACTTGAAAACCGTTAATTGCATTTTATCCGCAAACGTGAACAACGAAAGAAAATCATTTCAAAATACCTGTTCAAGACACCCACTGTCATTTCAAATGTCACGCTTCGCTCACATTACATTTTTTAGCCCTAATGCTTATTATTTGATTTCAAGCCATCAAATTGATTGGCAGAAATTGGTTTTCTCTAACTTCACGACGTATTTAATTATAAACGAAATATAAAAAGTATCATACAACTTACTCTAAGACAAACCAAAATAATGTGTGAATATTTACGCACTCTAAAGGAAAAACGGAATAACTGTCATGCCTTTCTCCGTCTTTAAGTCATTTGAGTTTTAGCCCGCCATTTAAATGAACCGTTTCTCATTTGACTGTTCCGAAATTTCCAGAGCAAATTCGTGATTTTGAAATGAGCGATTTTAGGTCAATAACTTAATTCTATCAGCGAAATTAATCGTTAATGTCACTAAATGTCGATTTATGAAGTCGATAATATCTTTATTTAAATTAAGAATAAAAAACTCCGATACTTATCAAACGTTCTAGTTCTGTTCGCGCACGTAGAAGTAATTGCTGGAGTTCTCTGCCAATCTTGATTCTAAGTCTGTGGGCTGCGCATTCTGGGGTTTTAACCACGGATCTGGGTTTTTATCTGTCTCCTGGGGTTTACAGCCACGACTTGTGTTGGCAAAACAATTAATTTCAAGGAGCTAAAATGATTGTACTATTTGGTAACCTCGAAAACAATAGAAAAGTGTAAGAAAATTTTGTCATTTACGCCCTTTTCGTTGATCTGGGTTTTTTCCTTTAGCGTATGCTGGGGTTTTCTGGTAACATTCTTATTTGGCGTCCCCTGTGGAATAGCTTCCACATCACTGTAGCAGAAGCTCTTCCGAGAGCAGGTGTGACATTTCGTGCTCAGGCGCCCTTCTAATTCTCTTGTGCCTGCGCATTAAACGTGTTTAATCCTATTTTAAGTGATGATCGAACTTAATATAAATTAAGGAACTGAAGTGAAAGTGTGCCTTATATCTGTAAGAACGGTAGATAGCCATTCTACCTTTGCGTGTGTCAAATTTTCAAATGTGTGCTTCGGTAGCTTCAGAATGTTTTCACTGTGCGTTTTGTCTTGTTCAAGTGATTTTTTATTTCTCTGTAAGTTTTAACCACTGAGTCTCAAAATCATTTGTATGATCGAAGAAGTGCGTTATTTATTGAAGGGGCCGAGATGCTTTGATTTGCAGAGTTATGATAGCATTTGATTCTCTTGTGCATTTACGAGTCATCTATATGCAGGTGTCTTGTATTACTGCGCCTCGAGCGCCATATAAAAAAATGGCCGACCTTGAGCCCTTTCGTGTCTTTGTAAAGTTAAGCCTAGTATGGTTTGTAAATCTCGTGTGCGTTTGATAACAATTTAATGTGATTCCTTTTACTTTACAGGCAATGTAAAACGTGATGATTAGGTTAGGGTATGTGTCACAGCAGAGGTCTCGCATATAAAGATGTAAGTATTTCTAAGTGTAAGACGTACCACCTTGTTTTCCGTCGTGTCAAGTGATCTAAGCTCTAGTAATAAATCGAAGTCGATTAGAAACTTCTTATTTAATTTTACATTTGTTTTCTCGCAGTGCTTCTTATTTTTCTTGAAATCTGCGTTGTTTTCGAAACTGATTCGCTCCTCGTTGAAAACTATGGCTACTCTGTAAAGTTGCTGTCCTTATCGGTAGAGTATTTTTTATGAAATAATTTCGTAGTTGAGTAGAGTTTCTCTTTTGTATCGTTCGGGCCCCAAAATTAAGGTGATGTTTTTTAGCCCTTTTTAGGTATTTCATTTGTTCACGATAGAATTCATGAGAAATATTTTATAAATATACATACATTGATTAGGTTTTCGATTCCCCCTCTTTTTCTGTCTATTACGGAAAGTTTGCGTATCGTGTAACTCATAGCTTTGTTTTGTTGCTTTCGTCTCTATGACTCAACTTTTTAAGCCGTTTATCTCTTACTGAGAAGTCCATGATTGAACTTGTGTGCAACCTAAATTTCACACCCTTTCGATGTCATTATAATCTAATCTTTACTGAGTACGTGAGTAAAATTGCAGCAATTGGGTGAAAAATCCTGACTTTGAAAGTAGTAATATATTGGTGGCTCTATTATGAAATGGCTTACCTTGCTTCCGTCTCGTTTCTTTCAAATTTGTGTGAACATTTTGTTGTGACTACGACTCAGCATTCCGGTGATGTTTCAACGATTCAAACCACTTCGAGGAAATATTGTATCTAATTGAAATCAGTGCTCCAAGGAAAAGATATAAAGTTCCGAGCCGAAGCCTAGGTAGTGCCTCCATTTGTAGAACTAAATAACTCTTGTTTTTGCAGTGACGTATTCAACCGCGCCCAATACAACCTCCTTCTTCTTCCGGTGTTTTTCTTACCTGGCGAAGGGGAACAAGGGCGCGACATAACCATATAATTTTTCAACAGCAAGTATACTCTACCTTGCATACAACTGCTAGGTAGCTGCGGCGCGGAAGGAACAGCTTTCCGGAGCAAGTTGAACTCTCGGAAGTTCATTTCTCGTGAACTAGCTTAATTTGTGTCTCGGACAAGGCCGAATAGCGAATCATTCTCGTAAGAATAGCATTAAGGGATTCTTCTCCGTCTGGTTCACAGGGAACAATAATGAATAACTATTACTCTGAAGGGGTTTTTGACTAAAAAATTTACCTTTTCCTAAAGCTGAAAGTTTCCTTTTTCCAACGAAATAACTTGAAGGCCATTTAAAGCAAGATATATGGTATAGAAATGTCTTTTAATACGATGAATGACGTTTTCTTGGAAAGCATTCGTTCATCTGCGCGGTCTCGCTTATCAGTTCATTACGAAACATGGTCTGAGAAGGTGTACGACGCTCCTATCACTCGATCCAGTCTACGTTGATTCTTTCACGTATAAAAAGAAAAATGTATATAGTAACAATTATTTTATGATAAAAACCTTTTAAAAACCAATTTTAAGTTGTATTTGTTTCAATTTATTGTGCCAATTTTGATTATAATGTACTTCAAAATAGTTCACAGAAATTCCCTGGATTGCTACATCAAGTTCCAATTTGCCATTGTGTCCAGGCATAAAAAAGTTCCCTGAAATTCTTCCCTGGTTCTAGTACATCCATCTTCACTCATCATACAACCTAGATATTTGTATTCTTTTGTTCTACCTATTCTGATTTCTCCAATATTCCACAGTCTGTCTCTATCAGTCTCATCACTATGTATAACCATGACCTTACTTTTATCGGCACCAAAGTTCATCTTGAAATCTGTACTATATCCATTCACAATGTCAAGCATCCTTTGTAGTTCATGACCACATTCACTAACCACAACCACATCATCAGCATACAACAAACAGCTCAGTCTCTCATTACCAACTTTCAGTCCTAAACCACTCCCTCTCAGTCGAACTGCTAATTCTTCTGTGTACAATCCAAACAACAGGGGGGACAGAGTACAGCCCTGTCTCACTCCTCTAACACTCCTCACTTGCCCTGTTTCCAAATTTCCTAACCTGTAGATAGCACTTGTGTTCTCATACAGACTCTGTACAATGTTCACTATTTTTCTGCTAAAACCAACTTTTCTCAAAATTTCAAACAGCCTAACCCGATCCACTCTGTCATACGCCTTTTCAATATCCAGGAATGCTAAATATACCTTCTTGTTATCCTTCTTCATTCGCTCAATTATTTCACTCACTACAAACAGATTATCCTCCCCCCGTCTATCTTGCCTAAAACCATTCTGTTCTTCTCCCAGGACTCCTAATTCCTCAACTAAATTTTTCATTCTCTCATTCAAAATACCACAAAAGATCTTACACACGGTGTCACCCAGTGCAATTGGTCTGTAATTTTTAAGTTCTTTCATACTCTTATGTCCACCCTTATGCAACAGAACTACATTACACTTGTTCCAGTCATCCAGTACTCTTTCACTCTTCCATATCTCATCAAATAAACATTTCAACATACTGACTACACTCTCTCCTCCACATTTATAGAACTCATATGGTATCTTATCAGGGCCACATGCCTTTCCATTTTTCACTTTCTTCAAAAAACTTACAATCTCTTCACAAGTGTTCTCTTCACCCGTCGGAGCATGTACCTCGGAGCATGTACACACCGCTCGGAACGAAACTCCGCTCACCAATTGCACACCGCTCGGAACGAAACACCATTTTTGCATTCTTTCTTCTGCACGGTCGTGATGACGGTCGTTTCCGTATATCCGGATGTATGATGGATCCCAATTACTCTTGTTAAAAAATATATGTATGCACTGTGTTAAATCGCTTGAGTAGATAAAAAATTCACCATCGCGTCAAAATGTCTTTCAAGTTTAAATTATGAATGTGTCAATAAAAACTTTCATCCTGATTTCAATTTTTTGTTTTTATATGTTAACATGAGGACATGTTAAATAAATAAGATAATGCTACAACAGGTTGATGTTAAGGAGATGCAACTAATGGATTTTTGAAATTTCGTTGCCTAAAACATATAAATTACATCAAAATAAACAACTTTTCATATATGGAATTTTTGAGGCAAATGAATATTTAATAGCGGTATGTTAATTTTCGTCTGTGATGACGAATGCGCTCAAATAAACAGCTACTCATCGTTTTTTTTTTAATTTTTGTTGCTTGAATTACGGTAATAACATCAAAACAAACTACTTTTCTCCAATACACTTGTAGGCTAGTGGATTCTTCCAGCTCCTTACCAACCAAAAATTTACGAATTGTAAAACTCCCATCTAAAAATCCAAGTATCTCATAATATTCATTCTCATTATTTTTGGAATAAGAAATTCACTCAACTTTATCCATAATCCATTAAAATTGTGCACTAAAAAAATACGCCTTTGTAGAAGTCAGTTAAAAATATTTAGAGACGCCCCATAGACTCCCCGTGGCAACATTTGCCGACACTTAACGCTGACTTTTAAAAACCACTGCTTGGTGTACATCTCGTTTTATCTCACTGGACCCACGAGTACATCGCACCACAATCCACTCCTAAAACACTTAGGAATCAAACTTCCTACTCGCACCTTCCTGCAGTATAGCCACTCAACCCTCACAACGGCTCGAAGAATACTGCCTCTTCCAACTCTTCCAAATACCTCTGCCGGATTGTCTTACGAATCTTTCCGGTTCTCACTTCATAATAACAATTACCCAAACCGTGTTTGCTCACCGGTGGTTCTTCCCCTAACGGTGACACTTGTCCGCCAAAAATTTCATAACACTTGAATTCCTCACATTGGCGACACGTTACGCAAACCCCAAACGCACTCTCCAATAACACTCCTCATTACACACCTTCCGAGACAGTCCCTTTAGCGCAGCGACGGAAGTTCTCGCCTCCAAAGAGAAGATCCCCAAGGACGCCTCAAGACCCCACGGTTCAAGCCTCTCCTTAGCATCCCATCACTATGGAATAAATCAGGCGAGCTAAACCTGACCTCATCATTACCCTTCGAGTGTTGATAGCTGGGCTCTCTTTTGATTAAGTTAGATGCGCAAGTAAGCGCGTCCGAATACCCTAATAACCTCCTTCTGAGGACTGAGTCAGATTTATAAAGATATCACTATTAACTTATTAAGTGTCGCCTTCTCCGGCGGCTGGTGACCCGTATTACTGAATGCCTTAAGCCTTGCTGATGACTCCAGAACATCCACTGGTGTACTAAAACCTTACTTGATAATTTCAATTAAACGGGCAACATCAGAACTTCACACTGGTGTCCCTCCAGAGTGTTAACTGACTTATCAAACATTAATTGCCCCAACCATCACTCGAAGGATCTTGATTGCATGTGTGATTCTGTCTTGCAGCTGTGCATGTTGAATTTGGAAGAGGTAGTACTCTGGTAGCCTTCTAACACACGGATCTCTATGTATGCAGATGATGTTCAAATTGCAATAACAAGTTCTGTATCGGAAATACCACAGACGCAAATTAAAGCCGAAACTTTACTGACTAGCCTGAAATCATGGTACGACCGAAATGGTCTCAAATTAAATGCTAACAAAACACAATGCATCTTTTTGGATCCAAAGATGCAATTAAAAAAACTTCAGATCTTACTCTTGCAGTTGGAAATGATAAAATTAATGCATCAGAAAAAGTTAAAAATCTAGGTATCTGGTTCGATAGAAATATGTCCTTCAAATCTCACGTTGAGACTACTTGCAACAAAATCTACGGAACTTTAATGTTTTTTCATCGAATAAAAAGTGTGCTAGACGAAAAATCCAGATTATTAGCCATTCAATCCCTTGTGTTATCGCGCATTGACTACTGCAGCCTAGTATGGGGAGACTTACCTCAATACCTTCAAAGGGACTTACAAAAATGCATGAATTTTGCAGCCAAGGTGGTATGCAACGGTAATTTCAAAAGACGTGATCACGTAACCCCTCTCCTCAATAAACTCGGCTGGATCCCTATCCAAGAAAGGCTCCTCATGCAGAAGGCCCAATACGTATTCTCCTCGTTATATCTTCCTCAGAGCAATGCTGAGATAGTGCGTTTCCATCCACCCACTGTAACCAATCAAAAACCGAACAGAAACAATAATGTCTTAGTCAACTATCGTTCATCTCACTTAGGGCAGAAGGCTCTGTCCATATCAGGCGCCTTACTGTGGAACAAACTTCCCCTGAGTATTAAAGTCCCTCAAAGACCGAGAGAATTTAAAGCCAAAATAACTCGTCATCTTGTGTCGCAATAATAATCCTTAGTTACAGAACATACTGAATGAGTACTGACGAATCTCATTTACCTGGTATCTCCATTGCTGAACAATCTCCCTCGCTCATTGTGTTATAATTCAAGACATCAAACAACAGTTTTGAAGTATGCGTAGGTATTATGATTTGACCGCCTATACGTTGTCATTTGCAAACATGCTTACTTGTATATGTGTGTACGTATATAGGTGTATGTGCGCATATGGGTGTGTATATGTGCACGTACAACTGTGTGCACTAGAGTAGATGAACCAGTCGAAGGTGCATTTTATGTCATTCCTCTCCGTTTCTGTGCAAGCATCAAACTAGACCGTCATGGTACCTACAGACATTCTGCACCATATTACAAATATAATGTATTTTTTCTAATATGAAATTGTAAAGCATCCATGTAAAAAAAAATAAATTCGTTGTGTGATCATCCATTTATACTGCAGTAATATACTTATTCGGCCTATAGTTATATGCTTATAATAATGTGATACCTATGTTTGTTTATCAATTGACGACAATTTGCGCCATATTTCAAAGATAATGTGATTTTTTTTTTTAATATGAAACCATTATAGGACATTAAGGTTTTCTTTCTTATTCACGTCCCACAATCGTTTTCATGTTTCTGACTTAAGTAGACTGTTTTGTGCCACTATTTTTAGTACGAAATTTTATAAAATTCATGCTATAATAAAAGATATTTTCTCCGTTTCCCTCGATTGGAATTCTGGTTTATACTGACTAGTTTACGCTGATATTTGCGCACATGCTTACTTGTGTAAATGTGTACGTGTCCACGCTATGCGTATGACACTCTGTAGAATGCGTATGTATTGCCTCGATGTATAGAAATGCATTTGCGTATGCTTACGAGTCAGGTGTAAATATGTGCGTGGGTATATGTGTGCATGTGTATGTGTAAATATTTACATGTATACGTGCATATATGTGTGTACTAGACTGACAACTAGCATTTTACTAGAGATAATGGTCTTTTTTTCAGTGCACTCTCAACTTGTAACATTACCTAACTCGTCATATCTTTAGTATTGTAAAGCATTCATGTAAAAACTATACATTTGTTGTGCGATCATCCATTTATATTTAAATAAAATGCTTGTTAACTAATGACCGTTATGTTAAAATTGTTGAATCAGAAATACAAAACCTATAATCTTCTTGGTCCTCTTGCTTATATGTACACACGTGTGTGTCCATGTTAACGAAACCGGTGTTTTTCGTAACCTAGGCACACACATGGCCGTAAAACGCGTGTATATATATGTGTGTGTGTGTATGTGTGTGAGTGTGTGTGTATGGATATATACACACATGCATACGTATATGTACATATGTGTGTATGTGGGTATATATTTATATATATTTTTCTTTTTTTTATGCTTCCTCAAAATGACACTTGTAAACATTGACCGAAACAAGCGATTTCATATATTATTTCCTGGCGTCAAGAATTGCGAAGTCTTATGTCATGTACATGTAAACTGTCAAAAGTGTTTTCACCCCACAATGAAAATGCATCGTCCATGAAATTGTGTTATCTCTTACAATTTTCATTACATGTATTATCAGATGTAGATTAAGCTAGATTAGGAGTTCATTGCCCTCAATCATTTCTTTTGACTAGTGACACGAGTTTTTCAATACTCGTGTGTGTGTATCATCTAAGTGTATTAATTTTAAGATATTTTAAAAACCAATGATGGTACTTTTGTACCATCTCTATTGGAAATAAACCATTTTTTTTCTTTTTTATGTGTACATATATGTGTATATATTTACATGTATGTGTGCACATATGTGTGTACTAAACTGACAACTAGCATTTTACTAGAGATAATGGTCATTTTCTGTTCACTCTCAACTTATAACATTACCTAACTCGTCATCTCTTTATTATTGCAAAGCATTCATGTACCAACTATACATTTGTTGTACGATCATCCATTTATATTAAAATAAAATGCTTATTAACTAACGACCGTTATGTTAAAATTGTTGAATTAGAAATACAAAACTTATAATCTTCTTGGTCCTCATGCTTATGCGTACATGTATATATATATATATATATCTGTATGTGTGTGTGTATGTATGTATGTATTTATATATATATGTACGTATATATATGTATATGGATTTGTATTTATATATTTTTTTTTTCATGCTTCCTTAAAATGACACTTTTGAACATTTGCCGAAACAAGCGATTCATATATTATTTCCTGGCATCAATAATTGCGAAGTTTTATGTCATGTACATGTAAACTGTCAAAAGTTTTTTCACCCCACAATGAAAATGCATCGTCCATGAATTTGCGTTATCTCTTATAATTATCATTACATGTATTGTCAAATGTAGATTAAGCAAGATTAGGAGTACATTGCCCTCAATCATTTATTTTCGACTAGTGACACGAGTTTTTCAATACTCGTGTGTGTGTATCATCTAAGTGTATTAATTTTAAGATATTTAAAAACCAATGATTGTAATATTGTACAATCTCTATTGGAAATAAAGTTTTTTCTTTTCTTTTCTTTTTTCTCTGCTCCTTCACTCTTTAGTCGTCAAACATAGCATTTTCCTCTCTAAACCCTTCAATAATAATAATTTATTGCTACTGCAGCCTATCCTAACAAAACTCTTCATGTATTTCCATTGCTACTGAAGCCACCTTTTACAAAAATCTTCATGCATTTCCATTGCTACTGAAGCAAATCATAGGAGACCTTCTAGGATTATTTCCATTGCTACTGAAGCTCCTTACTAATAACCTTCGCAATTTCCATTGCTACTGCAGCACCATTGCTACTGAAGCACAAAAGTAAAATAAAACTTGTACGAAACCAAAAGCTATTGCAACGCGCGTTATCAATAATTCTTGAGGGAACATTAGGGAGCAAGTATGTCTCCAAACGATAGCAACGACAGTCAGGCGCAGTCCGTGAAACTATCACCGTTCTCAATTCAAAGCCTGGAAATACCATCTTAACGCTTCCATGATCTCATCATAGGTAGCATCTAAAAGTCTTTTAGGGGAGACTAGGTCCTTTGCTAACCTAACAATTTTAGGACCCACCAGAGCAATAAATGTTTTAGCTTTATTTGAATCTTCCACTTTATTAATACTCAGGAAGCAGTTTAGCCTGACTTCATATTCTGGGAATTCTTCCTCTAAAGGATTAAATTCCCCCACTGAGCCTAGCATTGGCATTTTTACTCAGCTTTACAGCTAATTGTCAGATATCTATCTGAAATAGTAGTAGCAACAATATCAGTTGCAAGAGTAGCCAAATCAAGAGACTGTAATAATACACCTTGTTAAAAAAAACAGAAATTTACAGCATCAATACTCTAGTCACTGAATAATTCTGAGTTCCTTCATTAGACTAGCCTCTCCCAATAGTTCTACAAAAATCCTCGTCGCCAGTGTTGTAACTCTAGTAACCCTACACTAGAGCACAGTATAGGTTCCACATAGACACAAATAACACATCAATAGACAAATGCAATGACACAGCAATTTAGGTAAATAGTCCACTCACCTCTTGGATACCTTAAAACATAGATACTCAGATACCAGAATGTGGTTAGCGAGAGTAGAGCGGAGATAGGCGGGAATATATAGAATAGAGTAGAATAGAATTAGTACATTAGTTTAGAAATTAAGAAGTTAGATACTAACCACAGTAGGTAATTATATACACACTCGGCCAACATTTACTTGTTGTTCAGCCCGAGATCACTAGAAAAACTGGCTGCGAGTGTTGCTCTCTCGAGCGTTGCCAACTTTTGGTCTCTCTAACTAGAACTTACACTACTCGCTATATTACAAAATCCTTGGTAGAAAATCACTATGATCACAAAATTAAAATTCTGCGCTCCGATAACGGTGGGGAATACATCTCTAATGACTTTGAACAATTCCTAAAAAGGGAAGGAATTATCCATGAAAAAACTGTGCCTGAGACACCTGAACAAAATGGAGTTGCAGAAAGAATGAATAGAACTCTCCTTGACTCTGTCAGAGATATGCTGTCTGGTTCAAAGTTACCAAAATCATTCTGGGGTGAAGCTATATCAACTGCCGTGTATGTCAAAAATAGGAGCCCTGCTAGTGCATTGAATGATATGACCCCTTATCAGGCCCTTAATGGACACAAGCCCAATGTACAGCACCTCAAAACCTTTGGCTGCAGTGCGTACGCACATGTCCCCAAAGATGAGAGGGAAAACCTTGATCCATAATCTAAACCGTGTGTTCTTGTAGGATATGGAAGTGGATCCAAGGGATATCGTCTGTATGACATAAGCAGCAGAAGGATATGATTCAGTCTCTAGTTTTATCGCGTCTGGACTACTGCAGTCTTGTGTGGGGAGACTTACCTAAATGTCGTCAGGAAGAGTTGCAAAAATGTGTAAACTTCGCCGCCAAAGTGGTATGCAAAGGAAATTTCAATAAATACGATCATGTCACCCCTCTTTTAAGAAAACTCGACTGGATCCCTATACCGAACAGATTCATGATCCAGAAAGCTCGACGAGTATTCTCCTCTCTGTACCTCCCCCAAAGTAATGCAGAGGTGGTAAAATTTTTTCCATCTAATATCCCAAACGAAAGACCAAACCGGAGGAACGATGTTTTAGTCAGTTACCGTTCATCTAACGTGGGACAAAAAGCTCTCTCAGTTTCTGGAGCTTTTTTGTGGAACAAGCTTCCCCAGCATATCAAAAACTCTAAAACTGGAAAAGAATTTAGAGTAAATGTGTCACGTCATTTTGCATCTCTGTCATAGGGCCTGCAGCATCTCGGTGTGAACTTCCCATCTATCAGAAATTTTAATTTTTCCTGAAATTTATGTTAGAAATTTAGAAACTATTTCATTTTACGTTTGCTAAGCGATTCGTATATTCATCTTACTTATTTCTGTCGACAACAATGAGCACCACAGCCGTCAGTTCAGTGCAGCAGAACGAACGTTCTTTCCATAATATAATTAGGAGTATTTCCTCATCTTTATTTTGTTATTTCTTTCTCTTTATGTATTTAATATTTAAAGTCCGTATGACAAATATACCATGAAATACATTTTGTGTGTACACCAATAAACAGGTTTATAGATGTGAGGGTTGGGCAAAGTTTATAATGAATTAAATTTTTGGCTAACGTTGTCTCGCTATTTCAAAATCATTCTCGAAGATGTTTTCAATCGATTTTCGGCTGAGCTGGGGGGAAAGGGGTTATTTAAGCATTGCATTTAGTCTTTTTATTTATTTTTTTTTCGTGCGTTCAGCGCACACTAGCACTGAACTTTCAAATCGGAAAAACTCTAAATTTCTGTAATCAAAATTATTATTTTTGGATCAAGGCCTAATCTTCCTATATGTGCCAATTTTGCGAATATTCTCCAATCAGATGGGATATCCGGCCACAATATTACTCCATTTTATCCCACGTACACATGTCCGTATAATGCTGAAGAGTTGTGTTGATTCTTGACTATAACCTGACTTTTCTTAAAAATTTCTGTGAAGAAATTAAAAAACAGCTCATTTTTATGTTTTTCGAAGTCTTCTCTTCCTTTTAGTTATTTTTTTGCGAAAATTTCTTAGGATTACAGTGAGCTCAGCTGTCATTTTCTGTGTAGTAGATGGTAGGTTGGTTCTTTCTTTTATCTTATATATGTATTTTTTTTCTAATATTTTATTTTCAATAAGTATATATTAATATGTGTGTGTACGTGTGTAGGTATATATATGTATCTACATAAATAGATATACATGTTTCTATTTCATTTCTTTGCGCAAAAACCTTTCGGTTAATATATTTTATTGCAACAGCGAAATGATTCAAAAATAGATCTATCACTTCCCCAGAGGGCGTTTCTGTGAATCGTATTAATGTCATATATAATTAATGAAATAAAGTGCAATTTGAGCATATGAATCGTAGTAAAATTATCTTTCTGTCCGTATGTTGTACAAGCTATGAATTTTGATATTGAATATATGTTTGTTTACCCATTTCTACCAATATTTTGTAGATATTTGTCAATCATGAGTGGTAACCGGCTCACACTGTATCTCTATTTTATCCCATGTACCCATGTCCGCATGATGTGGTGAATATCCAGAAGACATGAAATATGTTTTTGGTGGTGATAGGGCTTTGCGTATTTTTAGTGCATAATTTTCATTTCTCATTCAACTACCCTTGACAGAGATAGACTATTGGCAAGCCACGTGTGGTTTGTCTATTAGTACGCCTCGTATATTTTGTCTATTAATATGCCTCGTATGGTCTATCTATTTTGTACACCTCTGATAGCTTGTCTATTAGTACACCTCGTATAGTTTGCCTATTATTATTATGCCTCGTATGGCTTATCTATTTGTACACCTCGGATGGTTTGTCAATTAGTACTCCTAGTATAGAACTTTTGTTAGACTACTAGCACACCACGAATGGTTTGTCTATTAGTACGCCTCGTATATTTTGTCAATTAATATGCCTCGTATGGCTCATCTACTTGTACACCTCGGATGGTTTGTCAATTAGTACTCCTCGTATGGAATATTTGTTTTAGGATGTCCTATATTTAAGAAACTTTTAAAAGCCAATATGTTGGCATGTATCTCATGTGACAATTTGGAAATAAACATTTTTTCTTTTTTTTTTTTTCTTTTGAGTAGAGACGTTATGTTCAATGAATCTCAGCAGATGCCAATTGAGAAGGAGCCTTCTGAAGTAAATGATGGTAATTTTACTCTTCTTCCTAAGGATCCAGAACCAGAAGACTCTGAGGGAGGGGTGGAGCATAGACAGTCAGATGCTGGGATGGAGGGAGTGGAGCCTAGACAATCAGCCAGGTATCGACGCGCTCCTGATAGGTTTGGTGAATGGGTGTATTTAATGAAAATGAGCTTGATATACCATCTTGTGTTCAAGAAGCACTCAGTGGACCAGAAGCAAAACTATGGGAAACAGCTATGGAGAATGAGATGGAGTCTATAAATCAAAACAAAGTATGGTCTCTTGTAGAGTGTCCTAATGACAAAAAACCTATCAAATCAAAGTGGATCTTTAAAAGAAAAACCGGACCCGACGGAAGCATTTGCTCGTACAAAGCTCGCCTTGTGGCTCAGGGCTACTTACAAAAATACGGCACTAACTACGACGAGACCTTCAGTCCCGTGGTTCGATTTGAATCTGTCAGGACAGTACTAGCTTTGGCTGCCAAATGCAACATGCAAGTCCATCACATGGACGTTGCAACAGCCTTTCTTAATGGAGAACTGGTTGAAGAACTGTACCTGGTTCAACCTGACGGTTTTGTTATCAAAGGCAAAGAAAATCTTGTGTGTAAACTACAAAAATCGCTTTACGGACTAAAACAAGCTTCTAAGTGCTGGAATACTACACTAGATAGCTATTTGAAAAAACTGGGTTTTGTACAATCTAAGAGTGATGCTTGTATATACACTCGTGTTCAAGAGAAGAAACTGTGTATTGTGGCGGTGTATGTAGACGATCTAATAATTGCTTCTGAGTCTGGTGACGAAATAAATCAAATAAAGATGAGTCTTTCTACCCAATACCAAATGAAAGACCTTGGTGTGCTGAGTTACTTCCTAGGTGTAAGTGTTGTACAATCTAAAAACAATGTTCTCTTAAATCAAACTGCTTACACTGAGGCTCTGTTGTCAAAATTTGGCTTTGATAATTGTAAACCTGTTTCAACTCCCGCTGATGTAAATGTAAATCCGATATGCTCCCCAAATGATGTCGAATTTGACCCTGCTACTTATCAAAGTGCTGTAGGTAGCCTTTTGTATTTGTCAACCAGAACTCGACCTGACATTGCATTCGCAGTGAATAATGTTGCTAAATACAGCTCCAAACCTGTTGAACAGCATTGGATGTGTGTTAAGAGAATATTCAGGTACCTGAGAGGCACCTCCAAACTAGGTTTCTTGTATAGCAAATGTTCTGATACTTGCATTGGTTATTCAGATGCTGACTGGGCTGGTGATAAAAATGACCGAAAGTCTACCTCTGGTTACTGTTTCACCCTCAGTAATTCGGTAATTACGTGGGGATCTAATAAACAAACTTGTGTAGCCCTCTCAACTGCAGAAGCCGAATACGTTGCTCTTGCCGGTGCGGCTCAAGAGGCTGTCTGGTTGAAGCACTTACTCAGTGATCTAAAATTTGGTACTGTGGAACCAATGGTTATAAACGAAGACAACCAGTCAGCCATCTGTCTTGCCAACAATCCCAAATATCATGGGAGGAGCAAGCACATCGATATTAAGTTTCACTATGTACGGGATCTTGCAAGTAACAAAGACATAGACGTAGTGTATTGCCCTACCGACGAAATGCTCGCCGACATATTTACCAAGAACCTGCCCATAGAAAAGTTCTCTAGGCTGAGAACGAAGTTAGGAATAGTCTCATCTGACACACATTCAATGTGAGAAGGAGTGTTGAAACCTTTATTGTAGCACCTTGAATGTATATGTGTATAATACTGATAATGTTACAGTGTTCTTGTGTTAGAATGTGTTTAGACAGTACTCCGCGCTGAGAACTGAGCTCATGGTTCTCAGGCTTGGCTGGAGCCCACTCCACCGCTATCCTTCATGATGTAAACTGTGTCCTGCTGTGTGTACTGAATATACAAACTCCAAGTGTCTCGTCTTACTTAACCTATCCAATATTTGTTTGGCCCGGGATGCGTAGGGCCATAAGAGAGTTTGTTCGCAATTGCCCAGATTGCCAAGCTAGCAAAGTCACTCGGCACAACAAAGCCGCAATTCAACTTTGTGCCTTCTCCGGAGGCAAGTTCGACGCAGTGAACATTGACATTGTGGGACCCCTTCCTAACTCCCGCGGCTTCTCTTATTTACTTACAATGATAGACCGTTTCTCCCGTTGGGTCGAGGCTGTCCCCATTGCTAACATAACGGCAGAAACCGTAGCTCGAACTTTTGTAGAGACGTGGATCTCCCGCTTCGGGGTTCCTTTGAGCATCACGCATGATCGTGGTGCTCAGTTTACTTCCACCTTGTGGTTAGAGATCTCCAAAATCCTAGGTAGTACCAATATTTCGACCACCGCCTTCCACCCTCAATCAAATGGACTCATCGAGAGAGTCCACCGTGACCTCAAGGCGTCCCTGCGTTGTTTACGGTGTCATGATGACTGGGTCGATCGTTTACCTGTTGTATTACTTACTCTGCGGAATTTGTTTAGTCAGGACCAAAAGTGCACGTCCTCCGAACTGCTTTACGGGAAGTCCTTAAGATTGCCCGGCGATGTTATTGATCCCGCTTACCAAATTGAAGACTCCCCCAGTCGAATCACTGATTACGCGGCACGTCTCAAACGCGCAATGTGCGAATTGGTTTACCAACCACCTCGCCCGCCTTTGCCATCTGAAAGCCTTGACCCCTTTTTGAAGAACTGTACACTTGTTTACGTTCGGGTGGACGGTGTAAAAACCCCCTTGCGACGTCCCTATGATGGCCCCTACAAGGTCCTAAAGAGGACGCCTAAGTATTTTGTAATCGAAAGGGGTACCAAGAGCGACAGTGTTAGCATCGACCGATTGAAGGCGGCTTATGTTTCCGCCTCTGGCAACCTTTCCACCACCTCTCATGAGTCACAACCCAGGCTGCAAATTAGCCCCAGGTCAACACCTGTCGAGCTCACTGGTTTGCACTTGTCTGCTTTGGCTAGGACCCTTCCTCCCACTATGGAGTGCAATGAATTCGTCGTTCCCCTGAATACCGTTCAAAGAACGCTGTCGGAACCTCGTAATTCGGGTGCTCCCAATTCGGTTGATGTTTCTGGTACTGTTGTTTCCCATCACGAAAATGCCACAGATACTCTTTCGTTGTCCCAGTTGGAAATCCTAACGTCAACTTTCACAGCCCCACAGCTTAACCCTTCTATTGTCCCCGTGCGCCGTAGCAGGTTTGGCAGACTTAGCCATCCGCCAGCTCGTTATGCGCAGACTTAGGGTGGTGAACTCTGATCTGTCAATCCTTCCCCATTTTTTTTCTCTGTCAAGCTTTCTTTCGGGACCTTCCTTCGCAATTCTTTCGGGCATCTCTCAGGTAACAGCTTCACTGTTACCAGACCTTTCGGTCTCCTCGGTAGGGGGAGTAGATGTAGTGGATTCTTCCAGCTCCTTACCAACCAAAAATTTACGAATTGTTAAAACTCCCATCTAAAAATTCAAGTATCCCATAATATTCATTCCCATTATTTTGGAATAAGAAATTCACTCAACTTTATCCATAATCCATTAAAATTGTGCACCAAAAAAATACGTCTCTGTAGAAGTCAGTTAAAAATATTTAGAGACGCCCCAGAGACTCACCGTGGCAACATTTGTCGACACTTAACGCTGACTTTTAAAAATCACTGCTTGGTGTACATCTCGTTTTATCTCACTGGACCCACGAGTACATCGCAAAACAATCCACTCCTAAAACACTTAGGAATCAAACTTCCTACTCGCACCTTCCTGCAGTATAGCCACTCAACCCTCACAACGGCTCGAAGAATACTGCCTCTTCCAATTCTTCCAACTCTTCCAAATACCTCTGCCGGATTGTCTTACGAATCTTTCCAGTTCTCACTTCATAATAACTGTTGTAGCTCTAGTAACCCTACACTAGAGCACAGTATAGGTTCCACATAGACACAAATAACAAATCAATAGACAAATGCAATGACACAGCAATTTAGGTAAATAGTCCACTCACCTCTTGGATACCTTAAAACATAGTGTAGTATCTTGGAATTTCAGCAAGATATAAGGTTTACTGGACAACACTTGTAGATCGGTTAGCCTAGCCGTAAACCAGGCAATTGGATAGCAAAACGAACAGCAGGACGACTAGTAATGTACTGATCTCAAGTTCACACAGCTTGCTCTTAAGTCTAGTTAGGACAATGAACTTCCGCCCGGCAGTAGGCGCCTTCCGACCTATCCGGCGCTTGTAAATACCAGACGCGCCTCTGCGGTTCCGCCGGAACCTCCGAGCGAGCGAGACTCATAAATCTCCGCAGCCGGAACCTCCATAAATATCCCAAGAGCGTCACTATACAACAACTTCCCTCCCTTTAGATGAATATGTGACAAAGGGAAGGAGGAACTCAACAACCTATTCGTATTACAGGTTTGGTTATTCTGCCTGATCTACGAGGTTCATTTTGCTCAGGGGAGCTGTTAACAGGCTGAAAAGCAGGAGTCTCTGCTGCTCCACTCCCGGTAGATTCCAAACTACTGTGCAACAGCTGATTTGAATGTCTCTTCCAGATTACATTTAATGCTAATATTTGAACATGAAAGATATTAACAGCAACCTTACTAACAATAATTCCCTTCAACCACTTGGGACCATTTCTCAAATTCAGAGCGAGAACATGATCCCCGACATCAAATTGAGTTACATACATAGGCTTAGACCTGGACACAGAAAATTTAGGATGAACTCTATCTTTGGAAGTAACAAATTTACGATTGTTCAGCGCAACAGAGGGAACAATTTTTGTAACACTATGCGGAATACAATGCGATTGAAATAATGCTTTTGCTAGACGGGATTTGAACGATTCGGAAGAAGATAGTTTTTTCAACAAGTCTTTAATGACTCTTACCCCCCTCTCAGCTTGACCATTGCTTGCTGGAGAGTAGGGCGGAGGTGTGAGGTGCTCAATGCCGTTGGAAATGAGAAAATCTTTGAAGTCTTGAGATGCAAAGTTAGAAGCATTGTCACTTACGAGCACATCACACAGCCCGTTTCTGCTGAAAATCATTCTCAACGCATCGACAGTATCTGACACACTCGTGGATGGTACCACTTCACATTCAATATATTTAGATAGTGCATCTACAGCAATGAAAACAATTTTATTCTCGTAGAAAAAATGATCGACATGAATGCGTTCAAAAGGACGAGAAGGAGTAGGCCATTCTACATTTCTAGACTTAGGTTTTGCTCGATTTAATTGACATTGGGGACAACATTTTACGATGTCTTCAATAGTTTTGTCCATTCCGGGAAACCAAATAACAGATCTGGCCAACGATTTCATGCCACAAATGCCAGGATGTCCATCATGAAATGTTTCAAGGACTAAACTACGCAATGACTTGGGAATAAATACCCGTTCTTTATAAAGTATACAACCTTTCATGATGGTCATCTGAGGTAGCAGGTTCTTAAATTTAGACAAATGAGGATTAGGTTTAGGAGGCATGCCAAACTTTATGTATTGTTTGAGTTGGCATAGTTCGCTATCCATGTCAGTATGAGTTTTTATATTTTCACACGTGACAGGAGTTTTATCAAGAGAGTTCACAGCAAAAATCATTTCGTACGGTTCTAGCTCTTTTACAGTCGTGGGTAGTGGCAGCCTACTGAGACAATCGCTATTTACGTTACATTTACCTCTCGAATATCTGAAAACATAGTCAAACTGGGAGAGCCTAAGAGCCCATCTCTGAATTCGAGCGGAACAGTTGAGAGGCACACCCTTGTTATGTGCAAAAAGTTTACAAAGAGGTTTCTGATCATTATGGATAATGAACTTAGCACCAAGTAGAAATTTCTTGAATTTCTCCACGCCAAAAACCACACTAAGGCTCTCCCTTTCAATGTTAGAGTAGTTTTGTTCCGCACTATTCAGAGATCTCGAAGCAAATTGAACCGGACACCAATCATGAGAAGGACTAACGCGTTGCATGAGTATGGCAGCAACTCCATAACCCGAACTATCAGTTTCAAGAAGAGTTTCATGGTTGGGATCAAACAACTTTAGAGGTTTATGCGAACGAAAGATGTTCTTAATTTTCTGGACACTCTCGTCCTGTTCTGGAGTCCACCGGAACTGTACATTTTTCTTAAGCAGCGAATACAGAGGATGCATGACATTAGAAAAGTTGGGTACCAAACGACTATAGAAGTTACACAATCCGATGAAAGCTTGCAACTGTTTGAGGTTTTTAGGAACAGGAGCATTGAGAATAGCTTCTACTTTCTCAGAGTTAGGGTGAACACCCTTGTTATCGAAAACGTACCCTAGATAAGACACACGATCAGTTAGAAAGGCACATTTAGACAGATTTAGGCGAATTCCCGCGTTTTCCAGGACAGACAGGACCCTGTCAAGAACTTCCAAATGAGCATCATATGACGAGGTCAAAATGAGGAGGTCATCCTGGTACACAATGATATTATCGATGCCAGAAAGAGTCCTATTCATGAATGCATGAAAGATGCCAGGGCTTGCACGTAGACCATAGGGTAAGTAATTGTACATAAATAGACCTTCAGAGGTGTTAATGGTCGTAACTTTCTTTGATTCTTCGTCCAACGGAATTTGCAGAAACGCGTTAGACAAATCAATTTTTGAGAAAAACTTAGCGTCTCCGACTTGAGAAATGACATCATCAATAACAGGTAGTACAGATTGAACTGGATTCAGGAAATTGTTAATGGAAGCTGAAAAATCTCCACAGATTCTCACACTGCCGTCAGACTTTAGAACATTAACAGTAGGAGATGCCCATTGGCTATCATACACTTTTGTGATTTTGCCCATACTCTGCAAGCGTTCCAGTTCGGTTTTGACAGAGTCTCTTAGTCTTACAGGAACCGGGCGTGCTTTACAAAATACAGGAACTGCATTAGGCAACACATCAAGATGAACTGTCTCTTTAACGTTAGACTGTGAATCAGATGATAAGTATTCGTCATATTTTAACGACAACTTTTTCGGCAAACTATGACAATCCGTTTTATTTATGGAATCGTATTTGTCAGGAATGACAATGTCTACGTTTAGTTTAGAACAAATATCTCGGCCAACTAAGTTGATTCTATCATCCTCCACAATGAGAAACTTATGATTAAAACTTACATTTTGGTACATAACCGTTACTGAAGCTTGACCAAGCAGGTTTACCGAGACACCACTGTACCCGAGAATTTTGCTGCATGTAGGATTTACCACAGCACCAACTCTGATTGCATCTCTTTTACGTATAGTTGACACGGCACTGCCGTTATCCAACAAGAATTCAACAGGTTTACTATTTAGGTTGCATGCAATCATAGTGGGCTCTTTAGTGACGGGAATTACAGTGGTGTTTACTCTAAAAAATTAGAATCACTTGGGGAATAATCAGAACACTCATGTAGATGATTACCGTCACCACTTTCGTTCCCCGGTTTTTGCCAAACAGCTTCGTTCTTCTGTAGAGGCATCCGTGAATTCTTCATTAACACGTCTTCTCTTCCGACGATGCCGCAGCAACCGCTTCTTCCCGACTGCACTGTGTAAGTGCGAGCTGCGTCAGATTCTCCTCGTGTAGGTCCCCTTCGTGTAGGCATAGCAGAATGAGGCCGAGCTGCAGGTGTAGATTTGCAAACCTTCGAAATGTGGCCTAATTTTCCACATGTGTGACATTTCAATTTCAAAGCATAGCAATTCTTTGCAAGATGCTTTTGCTTGGTTCCGCAGCGAATGCATATGTAGTTCGGCGGGAGTTTTTCTGTAGTGAAATACGATGTAGATGAATCCTCCCGAATAATATCTTGAGCGTCGGAGCTTAATTGTTCGATTAGTTTTGCGTTTTCAACGCATTCGTTGAAGGACTTGCTATCGCACTTCTGTAGAACCGCGCTGAGAATTTGCGCTGAGTGTAGCCCAGCCACGAAGGCATCTCTTAATAAACGATCACGACAGCAATTACCATAATTGCATGCAGATGCTAAGTCATTTAACGTTTTAGCATAACTTTCTATGGATTCATTAGCACCTTGTTTTCTATTTAGAAATGTAACCGATGCACCGACGATGGATTTTTTAATTTCAAATTGTTGTGTTAATTTTTCTTCAAGTTCTTCATATGTAGCCTCAGTGAGTAACGTAGGTTTAATTCTTCGTTGTAGATCAGTAATTATGTTTACAGGCAAAGCTTTGATTAGAATACTAGCTTTTTTACCGCCATTATTTCCTACTTTCTGAAGAGCGTCTGCACTTTGTACTTTCCAGCGTTCCAAGAATTCACTCACTGTTTCTACTTCCACGTCGAACGGAGGACAGCTGACTGTAGAATATGCCATCTTAATTTTCAGAGCACTTTTAAAGTTCAAATTCACTTCGCAAGTTCGAAGCCTCGTTGCCAATTGTAGTATCTTGGAATTTCAGCAAGATATAAGGTTTACTGGACAACACTTGTAGATCGGTTAGCCTAGCCGTAAACCAGGCAATTGGATAGCAAAACGAACAGCAGGACGACTAGTAATGTACTGATCTCAAGTTCACACAGCTTGCTCTTAAGTCTAGTTAGGACAATGAACTTCCGCCCGGCAGTAGGCGCCTTCCGACCTATCCGGCGCTTGTAAATACCAGACGCGCCTCTGCGGTTCCGCCGGAACCTCCGAGCGAGCGAGACTCATAAATCTCCGCAGCCGGAACCTCCATAAATATCCCAAGAGCGTCACTATACAACACATAGATACTCAGATAACAGAATGTGGTTAGCGAGAGTAGAGCGGAGATAGGCGGGAATATATAGAATCGAGTAGAATAGAATTAGTACATTAGTTTAGAAATTAAGAAGTTAGATACTACCACAGTAGGTAATTATATACACACTCGGCCAACATTTACTTGTTGTTCAGCCCGAGATCACTAGAAAACTGGCTGCGAGTGTTGCTCTCTCGAGCGTTGCCAACTTTTGGTCTCTCTAACTAGAACTTACACTACTCGCTATATTACACCCCTCCCTCCTTAATTAGAAACCCCCCTTGTATCCCCAGTCCCCTTATTCAATATAGTCAATCCTAAAGGTCCATTCTCACCACAGTCTTCCGAGCTCGGGTAAACCTGCGTGAGATGCTAGCACTTGGAGGCTCGTGCATCCTAGCCTCCTGGGTGGGAATCGGGTAATCAGGTGTTTCAGAGCCAGGTTCATTGGTCGGAGGTGGTGGGTATGAATTTTGAGCAGGTTGTGGAAACACAACGGTTTTCTCCGTAGGTTGTTCCAAGGGTTCAGGGATGGTGTTCGAGCAGGTAATAACTTGGTCCTGGTGTCGACGAACGACCTCTCCCCCCTTCAGTTGGCACTTGTAGGATACCGGGCCTGTTTTCTCAATGGGTGTAGCAGGGGTCCATTTTGGGGATCCCGGCGTGTATTGACGGACCATCACAGGTGACTCCGGCGGAATGTCAACCGCGCGAGACCCTGGGTGGTATCTTTTCTGAGCGTCCTGGCGTTGAGCAACTTTGGACGCGATTGCTTCTGATGGCCAAAGTAGATCAAGACGAGAGCGAACTTTCCTGCCTAACATCAGTTCGGCGGGCGTAACACCTGTTGTCGTGTGGGGTGTTAGCCGATAGTTGAACAGGAACCTGTCTAGTGCTAGGCGTAGGGGTTCCGTTGACTTTCGTATATTCTTCTTGAAAGTTTGTACCATGCGCTCTGCCAGTCCATTAGTTGAAGGGTGGTATGGTGCGCTCGTAATATGTCGCATACCACATGCCTTCACAAATTCTTGGAATTCAGCCGATGTGAAACACGTTGCATTGTCCGAAACAATTGTTACTGGAAATCCAAATGTCGCAAAAGAGTGTTTCAGGCACGAGATCGTTTCGCTAGAGGTTGTGGTAGATGTGGGAAAATTTTCAACCCACTTAGAGTGTGCATCCACGATCACTAGATAGTATTTTCCATCCATTGGGCCCGCGTAGTCAATGTGTATGCGATGCAAAGGCTTTGCAGGCCATTCCCACGGATGGAGTTCAGCTTTCGTTGGTGCAGCTCGAGTGCTCAGGCACTCGCTGCATGACTTGGTCTTTTCTTCTAGATCTTTGTCCAGCAGCGGCAACCATACATAGCTGCGAGCTAACTCCTTCATCCTGGATGATCCAGCATGGCCAGAGTGAAGTTCATCCACAATAGCTTGTCGGAGGGCTTGAGGCACAATTATTCATGCTCCCCAGAGCACACAGCCATTTTGTGTGGACAATTCGTCTCTCCTCCTAGTGTACGGAGCGAGGTCGGGATCCCCAATTACCGTCGAAGGCCAGCCTACCTGGCAGTATTTGTATACCTTCGAAAGTACTGGGTCCCTTAGGGTGCCGTCACGAATGTGGGTGCTGGTGACCGGAGCTGACTCGAGGAAGTTTACTAGGGACGTCCATTCCGCTGGGATGGGCATGGCTTCATCGGGAGTTGTCAAAGGTAGACGGCTGAGAGCATCAGCCGTGCCCAACAGCACGCCAGACCGGTGACACAAAGTGAACTTGTAGGATTGTAGAAGTAGAGCCCACCTTTGAATGCGTCCGGATGCCATCGGAGGAATGCTTCTACCCGGATCAAATAGCCCTAAAAAAGGTTTGTGGTCAGTAACCACAGTGAAGTCCTGTCCCCACAGGTAGCAATGGAATTTCCTGACTGCAAACACCATAGCCAGAGCTTCTTTCTCAGTCTGGGAGTAGTTGCGTTCAGTTGTTGTTAGAGTTCGGGAGGCAAAATAGGCGGGGCGTTCAATTCCATCAATAAGGTGACACAGCACCGCTCCCACACCATACGCACTACTGTCAGCCACTACCACTATGGGTTTCTGAGGGTCAAAGGGGACTAGAGTCTGGGAGTCCAGAAGGGCTTGTTTAGACTTCTGGAATGCCCTCTCCTGACTTGCATCCCATTTCCACGGGGTTTTATCCCTCAGTAAGGTGTTTAGGGGCTCCAGCATAGTTGCAGATGATTTTAGAAATTTCCTATAGAAGTTAAGCAGCCCAAGGTAGGCTCTCAGTTGAGTTACATTAGTAGGAGCTGGTGCATTCTGGATTGCTGCTACCTTCTCTGCAGTGGGGTGCAATCCATCCTTGTCGATTTGGTATCCAAGGTAGGATACCTGTGGCACTCCAATTTGGCATTTAGCCATTTTCAGTTTTAGCCCTGCCTCCTGTAGTGTCACGTCGTACAAGACGTGAGGAAATTTGAAGAATTTTGATAAATTTGTTTCGGCAACATTCCGCGGATCCGCGCTTCGTCCGCAAGAATGACGCCAACGATTTATTTGTTTGAAGTGCGTGGGAGGAACAGGTTCCCGGATAATCTTAAGTTCTGCGTTGTTTAGGAAGTGAACTTGAGTGAGAAACTCATTCGATTTACGTGTTACCTCGCTAGCTATATTTTTCGGGTGTTTTCACACGGTTTAGCCAGTAAGCTGCAGTGTAATGCTGGGAATTAGTCAGGTTCTGGTTTAACGGTATTTTAGCTGAACACTGTGATTTTACTAATGAACTTTCCTATCTCTGTTTCACTGCTCTAAGTGATTTGTGTTAATGTCCAAACTTTTTGCTCAGCAACATTTGCATAATAGCCAGGCCATGTAAGCTATGTTGTCATATATAATATTGTAGACAGTGTCATGGGCAGTAAATGCAACATGGAGAGACTGACATTTCAATGCCTTTTAGTCTACACAGAGGATTACTTGAAGTTTATTGCATTTCATAGATTAACACAAGATAGCACAATTTTATATTTATTTGATAATACAAACCAACCACTGCTTCACTATTGAAAGATTTGTGTACTGAAAATAAAAGCTATGGTGATTCTTCCATGGATTAGACATCAGTTGTTGATATTGAAAAATTCATGGCACGTCGTGCCAGACTTGTACCAACTTGGGAACATGATTTTTCTTGCCTTTGTATTATTTCCTGTCTTTGTATTATTTATAACATTCATTAATAGAAAGATGTGAACCAAGTAAAACAAATTTAGTCGATTGGCTTCTTACCTATGAGCTGTGCTGGGCAAGTTGCGCCAGTCAGCAAGGTGGAAGCCTAAAGTTACGGCATTCAGTAGACTGAGAATAGGCGCAGAAATTTGAGACCACTAGCTCATATGACTTGTGTTTTCAAAGCGACGTCGACAAACGTGTACTTGCCTCTCTCATTTTGTTTATAATAGAATTTATTGATAATGGTGATTTGATGACCTGAGTGACTTGCCCCTGCTTTGGAGACCTAATTTTTGCTGTCTCTTTTCCACAGATAGGGTAAAGAAAGCCAGAGTAGGCACTTATTTTGCAGACTAAAATAAGCTGTCACAGGTCTAAACTGAGGGACCTTTCCTCATCGTCTGTAAGTATTTTAGAGTATCCTCTTTCAACTTGTGATGTTACCTAACTCGTCATCCCTTTATAGTGTGAAGCGTTCATGTGAAAACTATAAACTTGTTGTGCGATCGTCCACCTTTGTTCAAATAAAGTGCTTATTGACTAATGACCGCTGTGTTAGGATTGTTGGATACGGATGTACATTCATGTATGTAACTTTGTGCTTCCTTAAAAGGACACTTTGAACATTGGCCGAAACAAGCGATTCATGTATTATTGCCTGGCGTCAGGGATTACGAAGTTTATGCCATGTACATATAAACTATCAAACGTATTCTCATCTCACAATGGAAATGCATCGTCCATGAAATTGCGCTGTAGATTGGGCAGGATTAGGAGTACATTGCCCTCAATCATTCCCTTCGACTAGCGACACGAGTTTACAATATTCGTGTGTGTATATCATAAATGTGTTCTTTCTAAATGTGTTACTCGACTAGAGACTTATTTTTCTTCCCCGTCGATGCAACGGAAACCTTTCTTGTTTGTGAACTTATTTCCCAGCCTACTGTTCCTGTGCACCCTGTGCATAGATTCCGCGTTCCCCCAACTACACGCTAGATGGTGCTTTCCTCTTTCCTCTCTTGGGACACCTTTGTCGCGGTCAGGGGAGGCTAAAACTTTCTTATATGATAATACTAGTAATGGTAATGCAAATTGTTGTTGTGCTACGTCGTTAGCAGGGCGGTGAATTCTCTTTTATGTGCTACTATTCTATGGCCTCTTATGTCCCACTCAGCTATTTCTCGTGTACCCTTGAGGTGTGAGTTACTTTCTTGTTGTGCGGTGCTATATGCATCAGTTAATCATTCGACTATGATCTTGAATTAGGCTTCTCATGTCATGCAATTCGTGGTCCGACTCTGAATCATACCTTTCTGGGCAGATTCACGGAGTCGCTCGGATAAGAAATAAAACCGAAGAGACCTCGAATTCTTTTGGAACCCTTGCGCCTACCGTTCTATGTCGTGCCGAAGCGAAGATAGAGAAGATAGAAAGTCCGTTAGCGCACGACATAACAGTGAATAGACGCCAGCGGAAGGTGCCCTCCCACGAAGAAGCCCTCCAAAGAGGAGGCCCACAGCAGATTCTCAGCCGCCCGCGGCGAATATCCGAGACCACAGAAATGACCTCTCTCGGAAGAAAGAGCTAGCTTAGACTTCCACAGCTGGAAGAACAATTCCATACGGAGCTAGCAGCCTTGAACAGTCTCTTGAATGGTGCAGTACCACGAGATCTCAAGACTCCCAGCGAGGTGGATCAAGTCCACGCTGGAATCCGAGCAAAGGCTAAGACCGTCAAGCGAATCGGAGACCAGCTGGTCCTAGCTCTCGAGGGTTCAGGAGCCACCGCAGAAGCGACGGTAATCCGAGGCTCATTGACAAGCGCTAGAGCTCGCAGGAAAGCACTAGCGGACTCAATGGACCACAGAAACGAAGAGCTCGGTGCGAGCTCCTCACGGAGTGTGACAACCGAACCTTCCCAGCGCAAGAGCTCGAGGTCGAGGAGGACCTCGTCCAAGAACCAGCAGCAAGGCGCTGCCCACCAGAACAAGCCCCCAAAATCATCATTGGCTGAGAACAGGAACGGACACCGTTCCAACCGTCGGGGCAGAGACCAGGCCAGCCCCAGCCATCGTCGTCAGAGTCACCAAGGTTCGAGCTATTACAGCCAGAGTCAAGACAGTGAGAGCGATCATAGCCAGAGCCCTCCCAGTGCCAGCTCTCGTCACAAGGACGGCGAATCCGAGCGCCGCGAGCCCCCTAGCCAAGGCAATAAGCAGATGCTTATTGACATCACTGAAGAGCCATCGGTACTGTTGGCGCAAATCGCCATCGAGAGGTCGAAATTGAGGAACAGGAACCGAACGGAGAATGATCAGCACTTCCGCGAGCAGAATACCGAGTGCAAAGAGGACCGCACAGGAGCATGGGTCGACCAAGCCTTCCAGCATCACGTCATTGAACCCGCAGGGGGCACAACGGCGGTTGCGAATGCTTCGCCCCGTGACACCGATCTCGCACCTCCGATGAATCCCTCCGCACCAGCATTCCAGCCCCGGGCTTCCACCGGCTCACCTGCCGTGGTCTTTGAAACGAAGCCACCAGTGATCGACGGAGCTATGAGGCTCTCAATGATCGAAGATCTAAAAAAGGCGCCAAGCCAACCCTACGCGGGAGAGGCTCACCTGTTCCACAGATGGTTCGATGCAATCAAGAGAAGGATGGAGAGACTCGCCGTGGAGCTCATCGACGCCATTGAGATCCTCACGAACCACACCTGCGGCGAGCCAAGGAGCCTCATTGACGACACCCTGGCAGCTACCTACCTGGACACAGCGGCCCTGCTCACCCTCATCGTCGAACAATTGAAGACTCGCTTCGCCTCCGACGACAGGGTAGCCGATAGCCTGCTCGAACGCCTCGCCCAAGCCTCGGATATAAAGGGCATGAAGGGCGACCGCACAGTCGGTCTCAAGCTGCGGAAGTTCAGCGACGCCTGTCTAGCGATTCATCACACAATGCAGCACAACAGAGGCCTCGCCTTCCTGAACACCGACGTAGGGCTGTCTCCCATCGTTGAGAGGCTACCCTTCTTCGTTCTGGACGCCTGGAGAAGCGAACGAACTAGGCACAGAAGATTATTTGGATCGCTACCTGATTTCGCCAGGTTCTGCGAGTTCATCAAAACGCTGTCAGACACCCAGTGTGATAGTTTTGGGGCATCGAACCTCAGCTGGGTGAGCAATCGACTCGACACGGCCGCCCCCGCTCGCCTCAATCCAAGAGCCTCGCGAGTTCTCTACACGTCCTCGGAGAATCAAACCGGCAGCTGCGTTCTCCACCAGAGTGCACAGCACGCGACAAACTCGTGCCAAACGGTAAGAAAGATGGAATCTCGGAAGAAGAAGGACTTCATACGCGAGCATAAGTTATGTTACCGTTGTCTAGGCCCTCACTGGGCAAAGCACTGCAAGGAAGTTGTGAAGAGCGATGACTGCGGAGCCAGCAGTCACAGCACGGCCGCCCACATCAACTGGCAAGCAGCTGGAAATTTGAGTGAAGCCACTCGTCAGGAGAGACCCAGTCGAGAACCGAGCGACGACAGAGCTCAGAGCGAACTCGGGGATAGATTGAGAGCTGTGGCCCTGGCCTCTCGCGTACCCACAGCCGAGGAGGGTGCATGCAGCAAAGTTGTTCTGGCAGACGTTATCGACGAGAACGCGGGTCGGTCGTGCCGCGCCTACGTAATCTTAGATGAGCAAAGCACCACGTCCTTCTGCTCTCCTAAGCTGTTGAACGCCCTCCGCGTGACAACCCCCAAGTCTCACTACGAGCTGGAAACGCTGACCGATCAATCCGCCGCTCGATACGGCAGACGCGTGTCAGGGTTGAAAATAAAGGGAGTGTCCGAAGACCAAACCTTCGAGCTCCCACCGATGTTGGAATGCAACTCCATCCCCGACAGAAAGAAAGCAGTCGCGACCTACGAACGCGTCGCAAGAACCCCGGAGATATCGCACCTCGCTCAGCATTTCTTGCCCTTGGACAAACACGCAGAAGTCGCGGTGCTCCTGGGGACGGACTGCGGAGACCTACTCTACAGTCACTCCGACAAACAACGCCGCAAGGCTCCGTTCGTCCACCACACTGCCTTAGGCTGGGCAGTGGTCGGCAAGGTGAACGACGACGTCCGCCCCGAAGGAGAGCACTCTTACACGGTCGCAAGGATTGTAGCCGAAGCCGCTCTCAAAACCTGCGGCCCGGAGACGTGCCTTGAACCGCTCTCGGGAGAAGACGCTATCGCCCAGCAGCACAGCGATGAAACCCCTCATCCGCGGCCCCCCGACGGTTGCGGAGACCCTGAAAAGATGAAAAACACAAGGGCAGGGGAAGACAATCAAGCGGAAGCCCCGCCAACGACGAGATGTATCAACCAGTCGGCAAGAAACGATGAAATGGACGCTCAGTGCGATCCAGACAGCGCATCACCGAAGTCCAAGAAGAAACGGAAATGGGAGCTTCCGTACCCTGGGGATTTGAAGAGAAAGTACGACGCGCACCGTGCTGAGCGCACATCTGTTGACAAGAGAGCTCGACAGAACGGGCCAAGCAAAGGGGGAGGCGGCCACGCGGCTCCCGGCCGACCCTCCAGGAAACGCCGAGCACCCACCTCCATCTTCCCTTTACCAGCCTCTCAGTACCGCCTACGCGACAAGCTGCCGTCGGAATCCGAAGCATCGGGACAAGCATGACGCACTCGCCGACGCACGAGGAATGCCGGGCAGCGTCGAGAAAGACCAGGAGACAACACCCGGACCCCTCCAGAGGTCCACCACCCGCCAGCGACGGAAAGTTCGACGTTGGTCGGGGAAGCAGAGAGGACTCCTCTATGAGTCACGCCCGCGCAGCAGGTGGAAGGCCACCCACACGTCGCTAAAGACAACACCAACGCGTCCCACGGGGCGAGACGACTGCGATGAGCACGTAGTGGGTGGCGCCCCGCCACTGAACCAGCCCCTAACCAGCGCTCCCCCCCCCCCCGAAGGCAGTTATTGGTGGCCAGAGCCACCAAGGGGGGGGGGGGAGTGTCACGTCGTACAAGACGTGAGGAAATTTGAAGAATTTTGATAAATTTGTTTCGGCAACATTCCGCGGATCCGCGCTTCGTCCGCAAGAATGACGCCAACGTTTTATTTGTTTGAAGTGCGTGGGAGGAACAGGTTCCCGGATAATCTTAAGTTCTGCGTTGTTTAGGAAGTGAACTTGAGTGAGAAACTCATTCGATTTACGTGTTACCTCGCTAGCTATATTTTTCGGGTGTTTTCACACGGTTTAGCCAGTAAGCTGCAGTGTAATGCTGGGAATTAGTCAGGTTCTGGTTTAACGGTATTTTAGCTGAACACTGTGATTTTACTAATGAACTTTCCTATCTCTGTTTCACTGCTCTAAGTGATTTGTGTTAATGTCCAAACTTTTTGCTCAGCAACATTTGCATAATAGCCAGGCCATGTAAGCTATGTTGTCATATATAATATTGTAGACAGTGTCATGGGCAGTAAATGCAACATGGAGAGACTGACATTTCAATGCCTTTTAGTCTACACAGAGGATTACTTGAAGTTTATTGCATTTCATAGATTAACACAAGATAGCACAATTTTATATTTATTTGATAATACAAACCAACCACTGCTTCACTATTGAAAGATTTGTGTACTGAAAATAAAAGCTATGGTGATTCTTCCATGGATTAGACATCAGTTGTTGATATTGAAAAATTCATGGCACGTCGTGCCAGACTTGTACCAACTTGGGAACATGATTTTTCTTGCCTTCGTATTATTTATAACATTCATTAATAGAAAGATGTGAACCAAGTAAAACAAATTTAGTCGATTGGCTTCTTACCTATGAGCTGTGCTGGGCAAGTTGCGCCAGTCAGCAAGGTGGAAGCCTAAAGTTACGGCATTCAGTAGACTGAGAATAGGCGCAGAAATTTGAGACCACTAGCTCATATGACTTGTGTTTTCAAAGCGACGTCGACAAACGTGTACTTGCCTCTCTCATTTTGTTTATAATAGAATTTATTGATAATGGTGATTTGATGACCTGAGTGACTTGCCCCTGCTTTAGAGACCTAATTTTTGCTGTCTCTTTTCCACAGATAGGGTAAAGAAAGCCAGAGTAGGCACTTATTTTGCAGACTAAAATAAGCTGTCACAGGTCTAAACTGAGGGACCTTTCCTCATCGTCTGTAAGTATTTTAGAGTATCCTCTTTCAACTTGTGATGTTACCTAACTCGTCATCCCTTTATAGTGTGAAGCGTTCATGTGAAAACTATAAACTTGTTGTGCGATCGTCCACCTTTGTTCAAATAAAGTGCTTATTGACTAATGACCGCTGTGTTAGGATTGTTGGATACGGATGTACATTCATGTATGTAACTTTGTGCTTCCTTAAAAGGACACTTTGAACATTGGCCGAAACAAGCGATTCATGTATTATTGCCTGGCGTCAGGGATTACGAAGTTTATGCCATGTACATATAAACTATCAAACGTATTCTCATCTCACAATGGAAATGCATCGTCCATGAAATTGCGCTGTAGATTGGGCAGGATTAGGAGTACATTGCCCTCAATCATTCCCTTCGACTAGCGACACGAGTTTACAATATTCGTGTGTGTATATCATAAATGTGTTCTTTCTAAATGTGTTACTCGACTAGAGACTTATTTTTCTTCCCCGTCGATGCAACGGAAACCTTTCTTGTTTGTGAACTTATTTCCCAGCCTACTGTTCCTGTGCACCCTGTGCGTAGATTCCGCGTTCCCCCAACTACACGCTAGATGGTGCCTTCCTCTTTCCTCTCTTGGGACACCTTTGTCGCGGTCAGGGGAGGCTAAAACTTTCTTATATGATAATACTAGTAATGGTAATGCAAATTGTTGTTGTGCTACGTCGTTAGCAGGGCGGTGAATTCTCTTTTATGTGCTACTATTCTATGGCCTCTTATGTCCCACTCAGCTATTTCTCGTGTACCCTTGAGGTGTGAGTTACTTTCTTGTTGTGCGGTGCTATATGCATCAGTTAATCATTCGACTATGATCTTGAATTAGGCTTCTCATGTCATGCAATTCGTGGTCCGACTCTGAATCATACCTCTCTGGGCAGATTCACGAAGTCGCTCGGATAAGAAATAAAACCGAAGAGACCTCGAATTCTTTTGGAACCCTTGCGCCTACCGTTCTATGTCGTGCCGAAGCGAAGATAGAGAAGATAGAAAGTCCGTTAGCGCACGACAAAACATGTAGTTTAGATAAGACTTGATGGAGACGCTTGTTGTGCTCTTGCTCATTAGTGGCACTCACCAGGACGTCATCCAGATAACAGAACACTCCTGGGAGGCCCTGCAATAGTCCTTCCATGGCACGCTGAAAGATTCCAGGTGCGGACGCAATTCCAAAGCTGAGACGGTTGTAGGCAAATAAACCTCTGTGGGTGTTTATTACCGTGAGTTCCTTGGAGTCTTCATCCAAGGGTAGTTGGGCGTATGCCTGAGACATATCTAGCTTGGAGTATATAACTCCTCCTGCTAACCCGCTAAATAAATCTTCCACTCTGGGTATAGGGTAGGTGTCAAGCCTAGTGGCTCTGTTGACAGTTAATTTGTAGTCGCCACAGATTCGGATGCCTTGATCCGCCTTGAGCACAGGGACGATAGCCGCTGCCCATCTCGAGTATTGTACAGGGGTGAGGATACCTTCCTGCACCAGTCTATCAAGTTCTGCCTCCACCTTTGGTCTAAGTGTGTAAGGCACGTTCCTGGCCTTACAAAACTTTGGTGGTACGGATGGATCCACTTCTATTTTGAATTTCCTTCCCTTAAAGCAACCTAGACCTGGTTGAAAAAGGTCGGGGAATTTATTTGCTAACTCTTCAGGGCAGGTAGTCAATTTGTTGACCTCATTTGCTACTATAGTTAGCCCAAGGGAATCAATCAGGTCCCTACCCAGCAAAGCTGGACCTCCCTTGTCTACCACTACAATAGTGGCTAGCTGAGGAGCCCTACCACTAGCTTCACGCTGGATGTTAGCCCTAATCTCTCCGCAAACCACTAGTGTGGTTCCACCATAAGTCCTAAGCTTAACATCAGAAGGTCTCAACTCGGGCCTTGTTTTTGTTGGTAGTTTACAATAAGCAGCTTTTGATAGAATAGACCTGGCAGCGCCCGTTTCTACCTCCATTTCCAGTGGGGTATTGTTTGGTAATATTTTCATGTAAATGGGGGGTTTCATTTCTTCGGCTATTGAGAAAATCTCCCCATAACAGCCTAGATTAGCAACTGGATAGTCTGCACAGGTTGCATTGTTAGTTCTATTAGGGTTAGGGTGGTGTTCCCTCCCCCTTTTCTCATGCATAGCATGCACAAAATTATTTATGTTGACTTTAGCAGAATTTTGATTTTTCAGTTTAAAGCAACATTTCTTAAGATGGCCTTTTTGGCCACAACCATGACAAACACTGTCTTTATAGGGGCAATCTCTACGCCAGTGCAGATTACCACAGCCGCTGCATGCTGATTTGGGGCTAGCTTGAGCCTGAGTTTTGCCCTGAGGCTTAATAGCAGTTTGCTTTCCTCTATGCTGGCCCACATTGAGTATGGAATTAGGTTGCCTTAACACAACCGTCTCCCTCAGTTGTGTTTCTTTGGCAGTTGCCAGATCCACGAATTCTTTCCATGTGAGGTCAGCTTCATTCAGCAAACAATTTTGAACATCATTACTGGCCACACCCAGTATGAACCTGTCTAGCAGTGTTTCTTCTAGAACTTCCTGTTTGAAATTACAGGTGTCTGAAAGGGCCTTTAAGCTAGCCACAAAATCAGCAATGCTCTCCCCATGTTTCTGGTTCCGCTTATGGAACCTAAACCTTTCAAAGATCTGGTTGCGTGTCGGCTTAAAATGCCGTCTTAACGCTTCCATGATCTCATCATAGGTAGCATCTAAAAGTCTTTTAGGGGAGAGTAGGTCCTTTGCTAACCTAAAAATTTTAGGACCCACCAGAGCAATAAATGTTTTAGCTTTATTTGAATCTTCCACTTTGTTAATACTCAGGAAGCAGTTTAGCCTGACTTCATATTCTGGGAATTCTTCCTCTAAAGGATTGAATTCTCCCACTGAGCCTAGCATTGGCATTTTTACCCAGCTTTACAGCTAATTGTCAGATATCTACCTGAAATAGTAGTGGCAACAATATCAGTTGCAAGAGTAGCCAAATCAAGAGAATGTAATAATACACCTTGTTGAAAAAAAAACAGAAATTTACAGCATCAATACTCTAGTCACTGAATAATTCTGAGTTCCTTCATTAGTCTAGCCTCTCCCAATAGTTCTACAAAAATCCTCGTCGCCAGGGTTGTAGCTCTAGTAACCCAACACTAGAGCACAGTATAGGTTCCACATAGACACAAATAACACATCAATAGACAAATGCAATGACACAGCAATTTAGGTAAATAGTCCACTCACCTCTTGGATACCTTAAAACATAGATACTCAGATAACAGAATGTGGTTAGCGAGAGTAGAGCGGAGATAGGCGGGAATATATAGAATAGAGTAGAATAGAATTAGTACATTAGTTTAGAAATTAAGAAGTTAGATACTAACCACAGTAGGTAATTATATACACACTCGGCCAACATTTACTTGTTGTTCAGCCCGAGATCACTAGAAAACTTGCTGCGAGTGTTGCTCTCTCGAGCGTTGCCAACTTTTGGTCTCTCTCACTAGAACTTACACTATTCGCTATATTACAATAACAATTACCCAAACCGTATTTGCTCACCGGTGGTTCTATCCCTAACGGTGACACTTGTCCGCCAAAAATTTCATAACACTTGAATTCCTCACATTGGCGACACGTTACGCAAACCCCAAACGCACTCTCCAATAACACTCCTCATTACACACCTTCCGAGACGGTCCCTTGAGCGCAGCGACGGAAGTTCTCGCCTCCAAAGAGAAGATCCCCAAGGACGCCTCAAGACCCCACGGTTCAAGCCTCTCCTTAGCATCCCATCACTAGGGAATAAATCAGGCGAGCTAAACCTGACCTCATCATTGTCGGGTTTCTTCTGACCGTTGGGTAGTTATGAACCTTAAATATCAGTTCTTGACGGCCAAAAAAAACTCGAACAATTCTCGATAGTGACCTGGGAAAATTATGAGAGGGATAATGAAAAACGGTTTTGGACTCAGCTCGTTTTTAGGTGGAGTTTATTGGAAGAGGAAACCAGGAAAACTGGCTTGGATCTTGATCTCGGAGAGCTTGTCTAGGTGGGCAATCCGTGCCGGAGGACCAGGCTGGCGTTGACGAAGGCCGTCACGCGATGGAGTAAGCAGGGTGAGTGAGTTGTATTTGGGAACTTGAATTAGGCAATTGGAGATAATTGAGCGAGGGTCGGTGACTTAGTTCAGGTAGAACTAATGACTCAAAATAAGGTGAGGTGTGAGTGAGCAAGTTAAATCCGGCTCATGTGAGCAGAAGCAAGTCGGCACATTAGCCCATTAGCACATTAACGGGAGCAAGTAAAGTTACTGCTTATGTGAGAATAGCATTTAGCATGGCACTCAGGAAAACCCAGGGAGATTCAAAACTGTGAGTGTTGTGTGTATGGCGATGATGTAGAGGTCCTGCACAGGAGTCCAAGACGCTGGATGAAACGTTCCAGGAGAGACATCAAGACATTCACCACTGACAATCCAACATATAATGACAACTCTTCCCACACGGAGAAATCCGAGAAACTCCTACAGGTTTGACTCCAGCTACTTTAGGATTCTCACTTTTGGCAAACTCAAAAGAGATAGGACAGATTTTTGGTTGACAGATTTTAACAATAAATAAATTGTTTAATCACTAATGCCTCTGGCTTTAAAAATCTGAGTATTAGGTTTAAAAACTTCCGGTAATAAAGATCGTGATTCCTTACAGAGACTACGGGCAAGTAAACACGAGATCTACGGAATATCGTGAAAATATCAAGTGACTGCACTTTTGAAAGCCGTAAGAAAAAACATAAAAAATCCTAAAGTTCATGGATATAAATCCTACTAAAAAATCCTGGTAGATAACATTTGCAATAATAAAGGAATTAAGGAATAATATATATCCCCAATGAAAAAAGGAAAAGGAAAACCTAAGCGTTGATTTCACAGGCGGAAAATACGCGAAGAAAGAAAACACGAAAGCATGAAGGTTCCGTGTGGCGATTTAGCCGGGCGGCTTACGCGTCGGCCTCAGCCAAAGCCGCCAGCAATTTGCACACACTTAAGATAGGCAGATAGTAGTGGGTGTTTTGTCACAAGAATGCGATGAGTTAAGTTAAATTTTATTGAAATGTTTTTATATTGAAATAAGTGCGGTTACGTACAGGTTTCCAAAAGAGTATGGAATTAAGAAATGAAATTCCAAAATTTATCAAGCATAGGCATGAATACTTTTCGTAATTTAAACTACTGCAAGTCGGTTTGTAAAAAAGAATAAATGCTACTATAACACATGCCTATAGTATTTATAATCAGAGAGTAGTGACAAGAGACGACGGAGTGGTGTTCCGCCATTAAACAAAGACGCTATCGACAACGAAAGCCGGCAAGTTCAGCCGCGTTCGTTTCGAGTATCAAATCATGAATGGAACTGCAGGTATATGCTATTATCTTAAAGAAAAGGAACGAACATGATTATGCTTTGATAATAAAATCATGACACGGAAATGCAATGCACATCTGACGCAATATTTTTACGCTAAGTCACGTTGAGAAGGAGCAAAACAAAAACACTGAATGAGAACATGCTACATCACAATTCCTACGCATACCTACGTATCTTAATAACACTGCACTGTCAACTATTAATATTCACTGAACACGAAGAAAGAACACGATTATTTCCTAACACTGATTACTCACGGGAACGAAGAAAGGACACGATTACTTTCTAACACATTTGAACTCACGAGAATTTGCTGTAACACCGCTAAAGTAGGACGCCAAAGTAAGAGTGGCTTTTTGAAAGAAGAGACGCGCAACTGCGCAGTGTTGCCACCAGAGGGCTTCTCTCTCAAAAAATGTAAATTGTTATTTTATCGTCTCATGTATTTACACAAAACTTCAATGATTACGAATTAGAAGTAGAAAATAATTAATAATAAATTAGAGTAAGATTTTTAATGCTACTAATTAATTTATTTTAGTACGAATGGCAAATTTCTAATTTTTACGCTTATGTAGCGGTATGCTACATTACCCCCAAGGCGCAGACCGAAAGGTCCACCCGCTGCAATCATCTGTAGCGGGAAGGAGGGCGAACTACACGACCCTGCCGAGTTCGGCAATTGGCAAATGATACTGAGCGGGGAAGTTTCACCAAACGGGTCTGCAAGTTTAGATCGGCAAGAGTCCTAGGAACAGGAGTTACTGCAGCGGGCTCGTCTGGTCTCCCCAGACTTGTCGCTGTGTCAGTAAGAGGGCTAGAATTAGAGTCTACGATAGGCTTAGGGATAGGGTTTGAATGTACAGACACGTAGAAAGGGTTACACTCAAGTTGACTAGGCAACAAGGCAGCCAACTGAGGAAGCAGCGATGGTAGTATAGTGGTGAGTATCCCCGCCTGTCACGCGGGAGACCGGGGTTCGATTCCCCGCCGGGAAACTCTTAAAAAAAATAAAAACTCAACTCGAAGTGTTTGAGAGATTGTGAGAGGATAATGTTGGCGTATCATTGTAGTGATAAATTTTCCCATGTCGTAGTGGTCTGAGAGATTCCTGTGGATTTTGACCGTGCTAATTGTTCTCTGAGCAGCTCTAACAAATTTTTTTTTTTTCAGCTCTATACTGTCCTTGTTTGTTTGTTTCATGTGCCACAGTAGGTAGGAAAAATATTTTTTTCCTATTTCCGTGCTCACGTTCATTCTGACTACCGTAAAATTCGCGTTTCCATTCTCCATTTTCCCTCCGTTTTCTTCAACGTTATTGATTGATTGAGTAGGTAGAAAAATAATTTTTCTCACCTGCTTTATTTTTGTGCCTACGCAAATTGCCGCATACCGCAGAAATTTTTCTCGTTTCCAATTTCATATTTCCTTCCTTCTGTTTCAACTTAATTTGAATGATTGAGTAGGTAAAGAATTAACGCAAACCCTTGCTACCTCATCCCAAGTCTTAGGCACTGATATCATTAATTGTGCATCCCAAAAGTGATCGCTAGCATGACTGAATCAGATAATGAAGATCGGGCATCCTCAAAACCCATTAGGCTCCCGCCCTTTATTCCGGAGGACGCTCACACCTGGTTTCAACAGTGCGAAGCCGTGTTTAGATATCATAAAATAATGAATGAAATAGACAAATTCTACGCGCTTGTTTCCGCCGCGCCCACAAAACTATTGAATGACTCTAACGAAATCTTAGAAAACCCTCCACCTCTCAATCCTTACGGAATCTTGAAAGGCAAAATTTTGGCAATGCTTCAGATGTCCGATGCGGACAAATTCCGAAGTCTTGTAGACGCCTCAGCAATTCCATCTGTCTCTGTTTCTTTCTCTCCCACTTCGCTAGTGAAAGCTCCCACGAAATCCCGCTAGATTTCTTACTCTTTTCTATACTTTCTAAGCTAGTTTTTAGATAGATATATCCTTTTAATCTTGACTCTGTATTTCGTTTTAAGTTGTACAATAGTACTTACTGCCTACTGTTTACTAATTTTGAATGACTGATCACGCTGATATATTAGATGAAATCGACCCGGATCTCAATCATTTGAACAGAATATTTCCAAACCTAAACGACTCTGAAAACTGCAGATATACTAATATATCAAAATTCAACGAATCTATACGAATAACCCGGCAGGATTTTTCGCTACTGTGTTGGAACTGTAGGTCACTCTATCCAAAATTGGAAGAGATACAATGCACTATTACTGAACTTAAGTATACCTTAGATGTGATTAGCTTCACCGAAAGCTGGCTAGATGACTCGACCAAAGACATGATTAAATTTGAAAATTATCATAGTTACCATTCGCTACGAAAAAACAAGCGAGGCGGGGGCATCAGTACATACATTTCTAAGCACATGGATTCGAGAATCATAGCAAGTGCAACACAGAATCAGGATCATATAGAATCATTATTCGTAGAACTGTCTAGAGATGGCAAACGAATTGTGCTTGGAACGGTGTATAGGCCGCCTACAGCCTGTCCTATATCCTTCCTTAATGAGCTTAATCGAATTATTTCTCAGTTCAACAGGTCCTTCTACAATGACATAATAATATGCGGTGACTTCAACTATGATTTGCTGAAACATGAAAGCTATGAACCAATCTCTAATTTCTTAAATGCATTTCATTCTAAATCTTTCCTTCCGATCATCACAAAGCCAACACGAATAACCTCAGAATGTGCCACGCTGCTTGACAATATCTTTATGACAGACCCAAGTGATTTTCTTGCTGGAATAATTACTTCTGACTTATCAGATCATTTTCCAGTTTTTCTTATTAAGAAAAATGTCTATCTTGCGTGCACCAAAGCACGGGCTGAAACTTATTCATATCGTAAAATAAACGAATCAAATTTAGAAGAAATGCGCACCGTTCTAGAAGATTTAATGCCAACATTGCACATCACCCAACAAAACAATAATGCAAGGAGCATTGATGAATCAGTAGTAAAGTTGACTGAAACTATAATGACCGCATACAATCAGTGTTGCCCAATTGTAACTCGTACAGTTACCCCGAAAAATAAACAAAAGCCCTGGATTACTAGAGACATCGTGATAAATATAAAGAAACGCCAAGCGTACCTAGCCCTCCTTTGCGAAGGGCGAATATCTAGAGAAACATATAACCGATTCAGAAACTATGTGACAAACCAGATAAGAACATCAAAAAAGAGCTACTTTACCCTCAAGTTTACTCAATTCAAAGCTGACGTTAAAAAGACTTGGCGCCTCCTTAACTCTTGTTATAAACCGAATAACGCTGAAAAAAAGAAAATTGGTTATATCACTCAAGATAATGTAAAATACCATGAGAAGAATGAAATTGCTAATCTCTTCAACAACTTCTTTGTAAACGTAGGGAAAACTATAGCCAATGGTATTCCAAGTGAACCTACTGATCACCTCGAATTTATGGATCATATTCGAGAACACAACTCCTTTTTCTTTACGCCTACAAACTCCTCCGATGTAATTGCGTGCATAAACAACATGAAAAATAAATCGAGTGGGTTACAAACGTTTCCAACTAAAATACTTAAAATAATTGCTGATATTGTGGCCCCGCTGATATCCAATATTATTAACCAGTCTCTCTTACTAGGCACTTTCCCGAACCCTCTCAAAGTTGCTAGAGTAACCCCTATCTTTAAAAATGGTGAAAAAACCTGTGTAAACAATTATCGACCTATCTCCATGTTACCAATTATTAGCAAGGTATTCGAGAAAATTGTGTATAAAAAAGTGTACTCTTATTTTGAACAAAAATCATTTCTCTATGATAAACAATACGGCTTTCGCTGTAAAAAATCAACAACACAGGCAATATTAAATCATTTACAATTCCTTTATTCTAATATAGATAACGGAAAGACTGTCTTCTCTGTATTTCTTGACTTTCGAAAGGCATTCGATTGTGTGGACCATAACATATTACTCTCGAAACTTCATTGTTATGGCATTCGTGGGGTTGCCCATGATTGGTTCAGATCATACCTAACAAATCGGAAGCAATACGTTGTCATTGACGACGCAAAATCGGACCCACAAAAAATTAGCCATGGAGTTCCACAAGGATCTGTTCTTGGGCCTCTCCTTTTTCTGATTTTTATCAATGATATTATTAAATCTACATCATTTTTTAAATTCATACTTTTTGCCGATGACAGTATGCTTTCTGCGGTCCTTCCGAACGAAAATCCCACTACGATTGCGGAGAGTATAAATAATGAACTCCATAAGGTTTCACTGTGGCTTAAAGCTAATAAAATAAGCCTCAATATCGATAAAACAAATTATATTACGTTCTCATACAAGAAAAATATATCTCTACCATCCATTAAAATTGGCGAAGGTGAAATCAAAGAAACCAACTCATGTAAATTTCTGGGCATCATAATAGATAAACATCTGACCTTCAAAGAGCACATCACTCATATTAGTTCTAAATTATCAAAATCCATCGGAATCCTGAATAAAGTTAAAAATTTCCTGCCTGAAACAGCCTTACTAATGCTTTATCGAACGCTCATTTCACCATACCTGCAATACGGAATAGAAGCATGGCATGGAACTGATAAAAATAAAACCAATATAATTTTTACTCTGCAAAAAAGAGCCATCAGAGCGGTAAAGAACCTAGAATATAATGCTCACACAAATGATTCATTCAAAAATTTACAAATACTTAAACTCTCGGATCTCTACAAAATCTCCATCTGCAATTTCATCTACAAAACATTAGCGAATGATGGCGACAATAGCCTTCAACAGTTATTAACTGCGCAAACTGGTCATCACGACCATTTAACACGAAATAAAAGTAAATTCATGCTTCCTTATTATTCAAAGGCCCGCTCGCAACATAGTATACTATTCGTTGGAACTAAAACCTGGAACTCAATACCTGCGGAGATCCGTGAAAGTAATTCTTACAAGGTATTTAAAAGAAATCTTGAGTCTCGCTTCTTATCAGAATACTAGTCGTGTAAGATCACCAAGTCAAATCCTGCCTCCTACATTTCTGGTCCTAATAATGCAATTTGCCATGAGTAATATCGCCGATTTTCAGTCTGCTCCCAAATCGTTATCGAATATACTGTTAAATATTGTCCATATGACCTATATTGTAAAATTAAACATCAATATCGAGTTCATTATCCTGTTGATCAGTCTAATGCGAAACTAGGCTAAGTGAATTAGGTTAAACATTATTGTACGCCCTAGAATAATGTAATGGTAGGATGCCCTAGAAGTCGCTGAACTTATTCGGGCCCACAGGTAGCTATACTCAACTCTGACCATTGTATTAGACTTAAGAAACATTCTACTTCTGTATCTCCTGTGGTAAATAAATTGTTTAAATTGTTTAAATTGTTTAAAGAACTGCGGAAACTCGCTACGGGTGTTGCCGTAGCTGAGGGATTTCAGAAGGAAGTTTTCATGACTAAGCTTCCTCCGAACGTTCGTCCATTTTTATCCTTAGCAGGGCCCGAGCAAACGTTAGAAAAATTAGCGGAAGCCGCAGAGACGGTGATCCGAAATATCAATTTGCCACGAGAACCACAAGTTGCTTCCCTGAATGTAGCAGCTACAACTTTTAGATCGTCAAATACGGCGCAAAATCAATCCTCAGCCACAATAGATAAGCTGCAGCGGGACATCGCTGAAATAAAGCAAGCTCTCCAAAATTTTCAAATAGGTCAGAGTGTGGCTCACATTCAGCAAGGCCCAGGGAGATTCCAAAGCCACCAAAATGCCTATGACTATCCCTATGAATATCACTCAAACTATCCTTCTCCTCCTCCTCAACGCTTTGATAGGGGTAGATCTTATGATAGGTCATATCAAGACCGCCGCTTCAGGTCGCGCTCTCGTGATGCTAGTAGCAATTTATCCTGGTACCACATGAAATTTGGTGACCAAGCTCACAAATGTGCCTCTAGATACTGTCCTCGTTATACCGAAATGACTTCGGGAAACGCCAACAGCGACGCATAGTAGCGAGTACTGCGTTGCCTCATTCCCAGACTACTCGCCTCTTGACCATTCACGATCCCGTCACCAAGTATCGATTTTTAATAGACACTGGCTCCAGTGTATCAATTATCCCAGCCACGGTGAAAGACAAAAACAACCCATTGTTGGCGACACTACGCGCCGCAAACGGCACGCCAATACCTTGTTACGGTGAAAGAATTTTAGAGTGCGGTCTGGGATTGAGGAGAAAATTTGTATTCGCTTTCTTGGTAGCTGAAGTCCAAGAGCCCATAATAGGTGCAGACTTTCTAGCCAAGTATGGCATAATTGTAGATATTAAGAACCGTAGAATTAGGGACGAGGAGACACAGATCTCAATTCCCGCTTGTAGCATAACTAGAGCAAATGTCTTGCATTCCTTCTCGATTGCTTTCAAGGAGGAGTGCATGTTTGAACAAGAACTTAAAAATTTCCCAGCATTAACAAACCCTAACTTAGCTTCTAATAACATGCAAACATGCACAAAGCACTTCATAGAGACGACGGGACCGCCGGTTTACTCCCGTGCTAGGCGACTGCCGCCTGATCGATTGGCGTTAGCTAAGAAAGAATTTGCGCGCATGCTCGAAAATGGCATCATCCGCACCTCCAAAAGTCCTTGGGCTAGCCCTCTTTTGCTAGTACCCAAGGCTAACGGTGAATTCAGACCATGCGGGGATTTCCGCAGGTTGAACGCCGTTACTTTACCTGATCGATACCCTATTCCCTACCTTCATGATTTCAGTGCAAATTTAGAGGGAGCACAAATTTTCTCTAAGATAGACCTGCAGTCTGCCTTCCATCAAATTCCCTTGGATGAGTCTGCGATTCCTAAGACCGCGGTAATCACTCCGTTTGGTCTCTTCGAATTCCTAAAAATGCCTTACGGCTTGAGGAACGCTCCTCAGACGTTCCAAAGGCACATGGCTGAAATTTTCTCTGATCTCACTTTCGCTTATGTCTATTTAGACGACATCCTAGTGGCATCCACAACCCCGGAGTTGCACAAAGACCATCTTAGGGTCGTTTTTCAAAGATTGTCCGACAATGGACTCCTCGTAAATCCTGCAAAATGTGAGCTCGGAAAGCCATCACTGATTTACTTAGGTCATGAAATCTCTAGCCTAGGTCTAAAACCTTTGCCTTCCAAAGTAGAAGTGATCAAAAACTTTCCTCTTCCACAGACCCAGAAGGAACTAAGAAGGTTCCTAGGTTCTGTTAACTTCTACCATCGTTTCATACGCAACTGTGCTCAAACTTTAGCGCCCTTGTCTGACCTCCTCGAACCGAAACGAAAAGGCAAATCTATTGAGGTAAAATGGACGGAAGAAGCGCGCAAAGCTTTTGATACCATCAAACACAAGTTAGCTTCCGCGACTGAACTATCCTACCCTATTGCTAACGCTGATTTCAGCCTAGTTGTGGACGCATCCAGTACCGCCGTAGGTGCTGTGTTGCAACAACAAGTAGGTACTAATATCTCTCCTCTCGCTTTCTTCTCCAAAAAGCTGTCGCCCACCGAGCGTGGTTATAGCGCGTTCGGTAGGGAACTTCTTGCTATCTACCTATCTGTGAGACACTTTCGCTATGCTCTAGAGGCGAGGGAGTTTGTGATCTACACAGATCACAAACCTTTGACCTCAGCGATCAAAATGCCTTCTGAAAGACATTCCCCTAGGGAAGCTCGACACTTGTCGTTTATAAGTCAGTTTACCACTGACATCCGTTACATTAAGGGACTAGACAATACCGTTGCCGATTGTCTCTCCCGAATTAATTCTGTCCAAACCAGTGGTGAAATCACTTTCGGCAATATTTGTAATGCTCAGAAGGAGGATCCTGAACTTCAGGACCTTCTCAAACCTTCTAACACTTCCTCTCCAAAACTAACCTTGGTTGACGGCGTCTACCGTGATGCCGAGCGACCTTCTCGTTTGTATCTTCCTGCGACGCTCCGCAGAGTAGCTGTCCTCCACTACCATTCCCTCTCTCATCCAGGTATTAACCGTACAGTGCGTTTGATTTCTGATCGTTTCGCCTGGCCAGCGATGCGTAAGGAGGTCAAGCACAGGCGGAAAATACGCGAAGAAAGAAAACACGAAAGCATGAAGTTTCCGTGTGGCGATTTAGCCGGGCGGCTTACGCGTCGGCCTCAGCCAAAGCCGCCAGCAATTTACACACACTTAAGATAGGCAGATAGTAGTGGGTGTTTTGTCACAAGAATGCGATGAGTTAAATTAAATTTTATTGAAATGTTTTTATATTGAAATAAGTGCGGTTTGCGTACTGGTTTCCAAGAGTATGGAATTAAGAAATGAAATTCCAAAATTTATCAAGCATAGGCATGAATACTTTTCGTAATTTAAACTACTGCAAGTCGGTTTGTAAAAAAAAGAATAAATGCTACTATACCACATGCCTATGGTATTTATAGTCACAGAGTAGTGACAAGAGACGACGGAATGGTGTTCCGCCATTAAACAAAGACGCTATCGACAACGAAAGCCGGCAAGTTCAGCCGCGTTCGTTTCGAGTATCAGATCATGAATGGAATTGCAGGTAAATGCTATTATCTTAAAGAAAAGGAACGAACATGATTATGCTTTGATAATAAAATCATGACACGGAAATGCAATGCACATCTGACGCAATATTTTTACGCTAAGTCACGTTGAGAAGGAGCAAAACAAAAACACTGAATGAGAACATGCTACATCACAATTCCTACGCATACCTACGTATCTTAATAACACTGCACTGTCAACTATTAATATTCACTGAACACGAAGAAAGAACACGATTATTTCCTAACACTGATTACTCACGGGAACGAAGAAAGGACACGATTACTTTCTAACACATTTGAACTCACGAGAATTTGCTGTAACACCGCTAAAGTAGGACGCCAAAGTAAGAGTGGCTTTTTGAAAGAAGAGACGCGCAACTGCGCAGTGTTGCCACCAGAGGGCTTCTCTCTCCAAAAATGTAAATTGTTATTTTAACGTCTCATGTATTTACACAAAAACTTCAATGATTACGAATTAGAAGTAGAAAATAATTAATAATAAATTAGAGTAAGATTTTTAATGCTACTAATTAATTTATTTTAGTACGAATGGCAAATTTCTAATTTTTACGCTTATGTAGCGGTATGCTACATCATTACCCTTCGAGTGTTGATAGCTGGGCTCTCTTTTGATTAAGTTAGATGCGCAAGTAAGCGCGTCCGAATACCCTAATAACCTCCTTCTGAGAACCGAATCAGATGTATATGTAGCATACCGCTACATAAGCGTAAAAATTAGAAATTCGCTATTCATACTTAAATAAACTAATTAGTAGTATTAAAAATATTACTCTAATTTATTATTAATTATTTTCTACTTCTAATTCGTAATCATTAAAATTTTTGTGTAAATACATGAGAGATCAAATAATCAATCGACATTTCGAGTTCTTAAGCAGCCCGTTCTGGCAACATACAAGCGCGTCGCCTAGTCCACTCACTTTTGCTTGTGGCTCGGTGGCGCGAACATCTCGTAAGTCCAGTGATATTTAGGGTAAAATAAGAGTAAAACCGGGTAAGAATATGTGCCATGTGTTTTTCGGTGTATTGTGTGTTTTTAATCTAATGTATGAGTCGGGTTTTCTTCCGAACTCTAGAGTTATGAGTTTTCAAATTCTCCTTTCTGTTATTTGAGTTCTCCGATTATTTTGAATAAATCATGAATCGTTTAATAAGAATTAATAACGATAGCGATGCTGCCACCACCGGGCGAACCCGGAACTAAATTGGAGATTAATTACGTTAGTTTCCGATTGTCAATTGAGTACTTAGCTGGGTGGCGTTAGCGCGTATACGGGAGCTTTTACGACCACCCCTATTCAGATATATAAACTTTTGGTAACGTGCGTATTTCTTGGTAGCAATGACGGCGGTTGGCGCGTGTTTCAGGCGCTAGTTTCTGAGAGAGATGAGAGGTAAGGGACGACTCCTGACGCGTTTTCTCATTTATTTGGCCAGACTGGAAGGACGGCACAAGTGCGGCGATTATGAAAGTTCCACATAAATACTCGAGGGTTAACCCCACATACTGACCTACTCAGGAGACAATATTGACATATGCTAACAAGGAATCGACAACTCGAGCTCAGGGAATATTTTGCATATATTCACTCACGATATCACCGGGTGTTTAGCAGACACCCTACTCCAACCACTGAGCGTGTACAGACACTCGACACACGAGCCAACGAAACACGAGCCCGGGGGGTGTTCTGCAATCACCGAAAGGCTGAGCCAAGGTAAGCGTATAGCAAACGCTTGAAATCATGCGCCCTCACACAAGTCAATGGATTTCGTCGAACACGGTCTCGAAATTCAACTATTGAAGATATGGGCTTTTACTATCAACTCAAATTCCTAAGTATCCAAACCGGTTGTTCGTCGTACTCCCAAACTGAACTCTAGGACGTCCGTTCACGACCACGGCTCCCTACCCGCTCTCGACGACGGCTACTCGCGAAGTGTCCTCCGCTCGTCCGACACAACTCCGGCTCGGACAGTCCTCACCCCTCCCAAAGGGAAGGGGGGTCACCGCACGAGCCGGGCAGCGACGGGGCGAGAGGGTTCTGAGCTTCGCCTCCCTCCACCCAACCGGGGTGCGGCTGGGGGAGAGGGGTCGGGTCTCATGCCCCTGCCCGCCTCCCGCTACGGCACATTAAATAAAGGTCGACCGTGACAGCACGCTAGCCGTCGTTTTATATATATTTCCAAGAACTTATAGTGCCCTTGACCAATCTACGTGGTCGCGCTCTACGAGTCCTGCGTCGTCTTTATGACGGAGTGACCGCCGCAGCCCAAGCACATCCAATTATTAAATTTACTATGGCAGTCTTTCGTAGTGAGAACGTCTCTCTTATATCTTTCCCAAGACCATAGCACGAAAGCCGGTCGTTATTTTATGACCCGTGTAATCTGAGATCCAGCCTTATGATAAAATATATTCTTTTCGCTCAGCAATGCCCACGATAAAGCTGGGATGAATCTGACTTCGTACCCTGACTTTATACACCCTTCCCCCACTACGCAAAAAAAAAATTATGTAATAATTTCTTTTTTCTTTTCCATGTCTTGGCCCCAGTGCATTTCTTACCCGACTGGCGAACACTGATACCACCTGACATCAAATACAATGTAACACAATACAACATGACGTCAATTACAATCCCAAAAAAAACTAGGACGGCGACCACAACTCGCTCGCCTATGCTTCGGCCATTTTCACATAATAGTGGCCTCCCTTGGGTCTGTGGAGGCGAGCTCTTCGGCCTCCGGCATTGTCGTCGTCTGCTTCCAGACGAAGTGGACAATGAGCGCTCGACCCTCCAGGGTCGCGGCCGCCCGCCCCCCGTCCGTCTCGGCCGAGACGGTCGCCAGACTCCCGTCTGGTAGCCACAGCGACGTCTCGTAGTTGCGCGCTGCGACGTATGTCCCGAGCTGGCGCACCACTTCGCTCGGCCCCCGTCTCCGCCCTCGATGCATGTACGTCGCCGTTTCCTACGGCACACGGTCGGGCATTAATTTTGTTACATGGGTTAGACATCAATATAGAGCCTATTTTCAAAAATTTTTCTTTTCTTCGCCTCATAATGAGCGCGTATGTTACATGATGACTGATATATGATTTTGGGATTCGTGAACCTAACAAGCCCTAGCAGACTTGAATGACTAAGTCTCCACACTCCTGCACACTATACAGCACATACTCCTGCACACGTTACAGCACATACTCCTGCACACGTTACAGCACATACTCCTGCACACGACATAGCACCCACTCTGACAACACACGCACATTCTTTTATTCTTTGTGGTGCAGGTCCTTATGATTAAATGATGGATGAATTTTCCTGATTCCTATTCTTTCCGTGTCAGCTGACTGTTTTTTTTCCGTTATTGAATGGCATTTGCTAATCTCTCGTGAAAAGCAGCCTAGATTTTCGTATCGTTTGCAATACTCAGGCGTCCCTTGTTTGCAATATATTTTATGTACCAGTCGCACACGACTTATCTTTTTTTTTTTTCTCTTCAAATCTCATGGTATCGGTAACCGCTGCGATGCCTCAAGCATTGCGCACATGCCTCTGGATGGCCCATCAATCCCTCTCAGTCATGCTTCACGCCGTATCACTCCAACGCTCATTAGCAGACCAGGCATTCATAACGCTCTCCACAGTTCACGCCCGTGTTTCCTACGCGCAGGGGTATTCCCGATCTTACCATTTCCGAATGCCTCTCCGTCTTTCTTACGCGACCGCAGTTCCGGTCCGTCTCCGTTGGAGGCCGCTGTGGTGCTGGTTTATGCACCGCGCACACGCCTGCACCTCGCTCGCTGTCGCCTTCCTGAAAATCTTCAAAATAACCTTAGTACATTTATCATTAAATATTTCAGCTCTAGCGTCGGTTTGGTGCTGTTCACGCTCTGAGTTCTCAGCACAGGAGCCGTCCATCTCTGTTATCTATATTCTTTTTGCTCATCTCTATTTATTTTTTCTCTCATCTATCTCGTAATTAGCATCGCACCCGAATCTCTGTGCGCTTCTCTCTGTTCAGACTGCCTTCTCCAATCTCCGGCGTGACGCCGCTCATATTACATGTGTGCCAGCGTGGAACGCATCTCAAGTTTTATGGTCCGTCTGTGGCTGTATTGTCTCGTGGCTTACGCCTCGAGTCTCTGCCTCGCAAGTGCTCGTCCAGCCTGCCTTCCCACTAACTACGTTATTATTAAAGAGCAGTATTTGCTGCTTATACTATGTCCGTAATGGGAGTTGATTAAATATAGTGTATCGGTATAAGTTCTGCACAGCTCTCAGGGGTTCTGCTATTCGAGCCGTTATTATCGGTCTCTAATCAATTCCGGCTCAGGTTTCTTTCTTCGAAATGGAGCAAGACTCATCCCCAGATAATTTCAACTCGCCGTCTCTCTTCTGAGCGACTGCATTGTGCCTATTGGTCTTTGTCTTAAACATCATTTAAAGCAATAAAATTTTTAAATTTTTCCTCCCCTCCGACGATACAGTAAAATTCCTTTACAAGGAATTTTTCACCCTAAACAGCACAATGCACAATAAGGATAACTCTACTTCCCATCCCAGTTGCGGAATTTGCAAATCTACACCTGAAAGGCAATGGTTTATTAGTGCGTATAACTAGTTATTTCTCAGGCTACTCAAAAAAAAAACTTCGTCCTCTCAGTTGTAACCTACTAGTTATGAGAGGACTAAAGAGCCGTACCCACTCTTGGCCGTATTCTGTGCAGGAACCTCTGCTGCGGCTGTGCTATACTTATATTTTAATACTGTCTAATTATATCTCTGCCTAGACGGCTAGTTTCCTTCGAAATCCCTCTTCGTTCCTTATACATCTCAAACAACTGACCAGCAATCAAATTCCTATTTCGATGTGAAGTCATTATATCTAAGTTTTAATCTCGTCATTCAAAACTGCGCAGCCAGCACGATACACTTTTCCTAGTGCGTTATCATAATTTGTATGCCGCGTCTCTACTCGTATTTCCCGGCCGGGACTGAGTTCCTTTATGCCTCTTTCGATTTTATGACTCTCATCCTGTGTCCCGCTCTCAAGCTCTGAGCACAGTCGCTCGTGCTGGCTGCTAGCATTCCTAAAAGTTATTTGCCTAGCAGTCGACTACTCAGAAATTTTCCTGCCAACCTAGTTGTTTCTAAGCTATTCTGTAAAGGAATTAAATTAGTGCTTATATACTACTTATTTTGCTAGGTTTAATCTGAAAAGAAAATTAGATTATTCAGCTTATCTACCTACTTATTTACTAGGTTAAATCTGAAAAGAAAATTAGATTATTCAGCTTATCTACCTACTTATTTACTAGGTTAAATCTGAAAAGAAAATTAGATTATTCAGCTTATCTACCTCTCTACTTGTTACATAGTAGTTTTGCTCATGTTATCTTCTCTTCTACTCCTCTACTCTTCTACCGGACCGGCGGATCTTAGAGCGTAAGGACGTCTAGCTGCCGGGGTGGGTAGGGGTGAGGGTGCTTCAGGCCTTGTTACATAGATGTCGTCATCGCTGCTCTCCGAATCGCTATCTTCGTGCAGTTCCTTGGTGACGTGCTCGACGCTCCTCCCCTTGCCGCTGGGACGCTCGTCTCGTATTACGAGAGCCTCCTCTGGTTTAAATGACGCGGGCTTCAGTCGATTTCTGTGTACCGTTATCTCCTGCCGGCGGCCGTGGACTTGTCGTATTACGACGTTCATCGGTGTTGGAAGGGCCTGCACCCTGTACGGGCCTAACCAATTAGGTCGGAATTTACCCATCGCCTTGTTTCTTCCTGCTGTATTCCGTAGGAATACGCAGTCGCCGACTCTAAGTTCTCTATCTCTCACGCGCTGATATCTCACATTTTTGTCATGTGCATTTCGGCTTGCTGACATCGCGTTTTCGAACGCAATTTGCAATCTGGCAAAGGCGGCGTGAGGAAAATCCTCCTCCAAAGCATAGTTTTCTTCGTCCTTAGACATTTTGCAGCTTAAACTCAGCGATGATCAGCACAAAATTCCTTTTTTTTTTTCAATCCACCTATTGCAGTTGCAACGCGCACGCACTACACTGACCTCTAATTTTTCGATAAATACTGGTATCCAAGCACAACACACAAAAAAAAAAAATTCGGGTGTATCCAAGAGAGGAAATATGAGGGCCCCACTGGCAAAAATTACCGAAATGCGGACTCTCGTGCGTAGGGCATCAAATCATCAGTCAGGCGGGAATCTCCTTACACGAAAATTCAGTTAACACGAGTCATATAACAGCGCCAATTTATGTAAATATTTACGTTAATCGTTCCCTCAATTTGCAATATTACTCGTACATATTCCTTTAACTGTCTCTAGTTCAGCCCAAGACACACAAAATATTATATATTTTCTTTGAACAACAAAATAGCTTTTATGTGGAGTGTTGATCTCTTCCCCAAACACCGATAAGGAGCGACCGACAAAATGCGGACTTGCTACGTATTATTTCTCTCCTAGGGAACACACGAACATTTAAATGGGTGTTTATACAGACGAATCGTTGGTTTACTCCCTATAACGGAGTAGAACGACACAATAATATCTATTTGCAAACTAGATTTGCACGAACCATCCCTAACTTTGCAATCCTGCTCACAACACAATAATTACCCAATATGTCCTAATTTACCACACAAGGAGCACGAGAATCAATGTTTCTTCCGAAGAACATAAAAAAAAAGTACTATTCCTAAAGAATCTTCGATGCCTCTACTTCAAATGTGCAGCGATCCCTACCAAATTGAAATTCACTTTCTTTTGGCTTTCTCACGCTCAAGGACTGGCTGTAAGGTTTTATGGCTGGGTCCCTTCTAATCTCACAGAAAATGACACTTCCTGGCTGCACCGCGATATGCGCACTATCTGTTAGGGGCTACACTCACACGACATACATCGAACAGAGAACAATAAATAAGTAAGAATTTGCAGTTGAAGACATACACAGAAATGAAATGAAATGGTGTTTACTTACAGTTTTTTGTTGATCTTGGACGCCGCTGCCCGCTTGCAGCTCTGGATTTATTGCTTCAGGTTCTTCTCTTCCTCTCACTGTTATTTTCAATCTTTCCCCACCGAATAGTTCTATTTCCTCCTCTCTCTCTCAGCGACTATTTTCCGCCACCGCAATAATGGCACCAGTGTATGAGTCGGGTTTTCTTCCGAACTCTAGAGTTATGAGTTTTCAAATTCTCCTTTCTGTTATTTGAGTTCTCCGATTATTTTGAATAAATCATGAATCGTTTAATAAGAATTAATAACGATAGCGATGCTGCCACCACCGGGCGAACCCGGAACTAAATTGGAGATTAATTACGTTAGTTTCCGATTGTCAATTGAGTACTTAGCTGGGTGGCGTTAGCGCGTATACGGGAGCTTTTACGACCACCCCTATTCAGATATATAAACTTTTGGTAACGTGCGTATTTCTTGGTAGCAATGACGGCGGTTGGCGCGTGTTTCAGGCGCTAGTTTCTGAGAGAGATGAGAGGTAAGGGACGACTCCTGACGCGTTTTCTCATTTATTTGGCCAGACTGGAAGGACGGCACAAGTGCGGCGATTATGAAAGTTCCACATAAATACTCGAGGGTTAACCCCACATACTGACCTACTCAGGAGACAATATTGACATATGCTAACAAGGAATCGACAACTCGAGCTCAGGGAATATTTTGCATATATTCACTCACGATATCACCGGGTGTTTAGCAGACACCCTACTCCAACCACTGAGCGTGTACAGACACTCGACACACGAGCCAACGAAACACGAGCCCGGGGGGTGTTCTGCAATCACCGAAAGGCTGAGCCAAGGTAAGCGTATAGCAAACGCTTGAAATCATGCGCCCTCACACAAGTCAATGGATTTCGTCGAACACGGTCTCGAAATTCAACTATTGAAGATATGGGCTTTTACTATCAACTCAAATTCCTAAGTATCCAAACCGGTTGTTCGTCGTACTCCCAAACTGAACTCTAGGACGTCCGTTCACGACCACGGCTCCCTACCCGCTCTCGACGACGGCTACTCGCGAAGTGTCCTCCGCTCGTCCGACACAACTCCGGCTCGGACAGTCCTCACCCCTCCCAAAGGGAAGGGGGGTCACCGCACGAGCCGGGCAGCGACGGGGCGAGAGGGTTCTGAGCTTCGCCTCCCTCCACCCAACCGGGGTGCGGCTGGGGGAGAGGGGTCGGGTCTCATGCCCCTGCCCGCCTCCCGCTACGGCACATTAAATAAAGGTCGACCGTGACAGCACGCTAGCCGTCGTTTTATATATATTTCCAAGAACTTATAGTGCCCTTGACCAATCTACGTGGTCGCGCTCTACGAGTCCTGCGTCGTCTTTATGACGGAGTGACCGCCGCAGCCCAAGCACATCCAATTATTAAATTTACTATGGCAGTCTTTCGTAGTGAGAACGTCTCTCTTATATCTTTCCCAAGACCATAGCACGAAAGCCGGTCGTTATTTTATGACCCGTGTAATCTGAGATCCAGCCTTATGATAAAATATATTCTTTTCGCTCAGCAATGCCCACGATAAAGCTGGGATGAATCTGACTTCGTACCCTGACTTTATACACTAAGGATCTGCTCAGTGTCGTGAATTAGGGATGAAGAAATTAGTGTAAGATCCTGAGATTAGCATGTGTTTTATAGAGTGAATATTGCGTGTCATTTCTCAAACTCCCGCGTAAATTCATACTAGATATTCAGTTAACGTACTGGTTTTTCTCCTTACTGCAAACATATATTGCGGGCTTTGCCAGTATCATATCACGAATCTTTCATAAACTACTTGTGGACGAACGCGACCGAATTGCCGGCGTTCGTTGCCGATAGCGTCTTGTTTAATGGCGGAAAACTCTGCCGTCTTCTGTCACTACTACGTGATTTTTTATTTGCAGTTTAAGCATGTGTTCTAATAGTATTTTCTCTTATTCTTTTTACAAATCACTTCTAGCAGTTTTCTTTTCTTAAAACTTGTTAAACGCAAAATAATCATTAAAGATGTCCTTTTTAAATAGTTTTTAAATTACGAAGTTATTCATGTCTACTCGCTAAGTTTGGAACTTTATTCTAATTCCATATATTTACGTAACCTCACTCAACTCGATTTCAATCATCTCAATAGAATTAATTTACTTCATCGCATTCGTGTGACAAACACCCATTACTATCTGCCTATCATTGAGTGTGTGCAAGACGCCGGCGGTTTGGCTTATGCCGACGCGTGAAGCCGCTGGGTCCACCGCCGCACGAAATATTCCTGCTTTCGTTTTCTTTGCGTATTTTCCTTCTGTGAGATCCAAAACGCAGTGTTCCTGTTTTCTTTTATCAGAGGGAATAATATTCTTTTTATTCCGTTCATTCTTGCCAACGATATTTATCAGAACAATTCAGTAAAACCTTTATCAACTAACTTTAGGGAATTTTTCTCCCTGTATTCTCGTACAGTTATCGAGATGTTTCTAGAGTACATAAAAAATTCTAAATCCACATGCTACGTATTTTACTTAATTGATGTAATTCTCCTTTTTGCTTCATCAGCCATGCCTTGTTAAATCATGTGCCTTCCATGATTTCAGGGGAATTTTCCCCGGTTGCCTTTTTGAAAAATCAAAATAGTCTACTAAAAAAATCTTAAATTTCATGCTTTGCATTTAAAGCAACAGCAGTTGTATCAGACTTTCTTGAGTAAATTCTTTCTCTCTCTTCTCAAGTTAGCTGGAGTCGAACCTGTAGGAGTTTCTCGGACTTCTCCGTGTGGGAAGATTTGTCATTATTGTGTTGGATTTTCAGTAGGGAATGTCTTAATGTCTCTCCTGGAACACCTAATCCAGCATCCTGGACTCCTGTGCAGGACCTCTACAACAGCGCCATACACACAACCCTCACTGTCAAATCTCCCTGGGTTTTCACTGAATGCCATGTAAAATGTTACGTTGTTAACCTGAGTCATGCTGTAACTACACACAACTTACCTTATTATTGAGCCAGCCATTTTGGCATTACCTTGGGAAAGGCCAGCAAATCTACCTGAGCCTCAAACCTTTGAGCTACTCCATTCACCCAAGCTCGATTGTCTGCTAGACGCTTGGAAAGCAGACCTCATAACGTGATCACATTAAGTCACTGGTTAGAACTCCTTCCAGTTTTGCCCCAAATACAACTCACTCACCACGATTACTGCATCGCGTGCCGGCCTTCGTCAACTCCAGCCTGGTCCTACGGCACGGATTTGCCACCTCAACCAGCTCTCCGAGATCAAGAGCCAAAGAAGCCAGTTCTTCTTTTTCCTGGTTCCGCTTCCACAATAAACTCCGCCACGGAAACTAAGCTGAGTTCCACCAACGTGTTTCATTATCACTCTCGCAATTTATCCAGTACGCTTCGAGAAAAAGATCGAGTTATTCCTGCCGTAACAAAAATCACTATCTTTTGGCGGAGAAACCCGACATATAAATATATCACTATTAACTTATTAAGTGTCGCCTTCTCCGGCGGCTGGTGACCCGTATTACTGAATGCCTTAAGCCTTGCTAACGACTCCAGAACATCCACTGGTGTACTAAAACCTTGCTTGATAATTTCAATTAAACGGGCAACATCAGAACTTCACACACTTGTAGCGGCAAATGAGTGTTTAACGAGTTATAAAGCGGTAGGTTTAGTTTCGTCTTTGAGGACGAGCGCGTCGAAGGCGAGACTCCATTGCAGTGTTCCCATATGACGCGCTCGATGAATTACTTCCCGCTTTAAACACTGGAGTTGCGGTCAGTAATTTATCACTATAACGCTGTATATACTCATGTGCCCTAGGAAGTACGTAGATGAAAAGTTATTTCGATGTAATTACCATGATTCAGGCTACAAAATTTCGAAACACGATTAGTTGCATCTCCTTAACATTAACCCTGACACATGGTTAACATGTATATTTCATGAATTAAGCTATTTTAGGAACTCCTTGACCAATTTTAACATCATTGTCAGAAGAATCCTACAATCTGCATTACATCCTACTCTCGTTCACATTTGACTACGCTTCTAGTATTGGCGTTTGGTGATCGCGGATTCGCGGTCTCAATCGCAGTCAGTAGGTAAAGCGCTGAACGAAATGTGTATGTTGATATATATATATATATATTTTTCGTAACGAAGCTGTAAGAACCATCATTCGGTTAAATTAGTGCTATTTTATAAAATGGAATTCTAGCTAGATTCGAATAAAAATTTTTAGTGGGGCGATTTTAGACTGCTGTCATAACAGTGCGTTATGCTAGCTAATAATAACGAAGTGCCACGGCAAATGGAGTTGTAGGTTTAGCTCAAGCATTCTGTACATGATTAACATAACACCTAACATTGACTACGCTTTAAGGGAATGTATATTTGTATTTATTAGATTTAGATGCATATGGATAAATTGGTTTAGGTTACTATAAGGGAAATAATCGTAATTGACTTAAAAATGCATCTTCAGGCATAACAGGTTCAGGTTATATGTGCTTCACCTAAATAAGCAATGCAGGAAAAATTTTTTTCTCTATTATAAAAAATTCAATATAGAATAATTGTCTGTTATTATGTGTCTTAGAAAATGAGAAAATGTTCTTTTATTTCATATTCAATCCAGTAATTTTTGTAAAAATGCCGGTAAATCTGAAGGATATGTCAGTTATCAATATTGTAAATTACGATGCCTTAGCATAGTTAATTAAATTGAAATAAACAAGTTTTCTTCTATGCACTTTCAGTCTCAAATGAGTATTTTATTAGTTATAGCGGTAAATGACTTGCCGCAACTTCAGTGTTTGAAGTGGCAAGTAATTCAAGGAGCACGTCGGACAGCAACACTGTAATGCGCACTTGCTTCCAGCGCGATTGTCATCAAAGACGAAACCAAACCTACCGCTATACCTTGTTAAATGCCCATTAGATGAAAAAAGTGTATAGGTAGAATAAAAGTTGTTTATATTGACGTTATTACCATGATTCAAGCGACAAAAATCCAAAAATGGATGAGTAGCTGTTTATTCGAGAGCATACGCCATCAAAGACAAAAATAAACAAACTAATCTTACCGCTATAAATCGTAAAATACTCATTTGAGAAGGAAAGTGCATAGAAGAAAACTTGTTCATTTTGATTCAATTAATTAGGTTCAGGCACCAAAAAGTGGAAAATCGATAACTGACATATCCTTCAAATTTACCAAAATGCCTGTGTGCTTCTATTAGCTAAAATATAAAGGCAATAATACAAATAGGTTTGTTATGAAAATTGTCATGTAGTCATCAGTTGAAAACTGAAAATAATTTACCTGGCAATTATTTCTTAACTGTGTAAATTTGGGTAAATCTGAAGGAAAGGACAGTAATCAATTTTGTAAATTTCAACACCTAATCATAGTTAATATAATGGTCAATATTTATTTTAAGTGCTGCACGGAAATAAATAAGTTCGTTGCTTAGAATCATTAAAAAAGCACATGTAAAAACCTTTCACAAGAATGACATTCTGCTCGCTGATGCGTTATTTTTGAATAATTGTACTTTGAAGTTGGTGCCTGCGCGCGCCGTAATTTAGTTAATAAGGGTAGTTAACCCGCCTATTACAAACGTAAAGAGGTTGTTTCGTGAGGGTTAGCCACAGTTCTTTTAGTGAAAATTATAAATAAAGCTTCTAACCCACCCATTAGGGTTACGACCGCAATCTTGTTTACATCGGCTGAGCCGGCTCCAAGATGGCGGCGCCCATGGTGGTTGCTTTCTATGAGATGATACAAACAAAATTGCAGTCGTCGCCCTAATTGGTGGGTTAGAAGCTTTATTTAAAATTTTCAGTAAAAGAACTGTGGCTAACCCTCACGACCCAACCTCTTTAGGTTTTTAATAGGGGATTAGCTTCCGTTATTAATTGAATTATGCTTGGCGGGTTCACTTCCTTTGGCGCGCGACAGCAAACTTTAAAGTTCAATAATTCGAAAATAACGCATCAGCAAGCACAATGTCATTCTTGTAAAAGGTCTTGAAATGTGTTCCTGTATTGATTATTTGCCCCCAAATTATTAATTTCCGTGCAGCACCTGAAATAAATATTGACCAATGTAATTGAAATAAACAAGTTTTCTTCCCTGCACTTGCCGTCTGAATTGAGTATTTTATTAGTTATAGCAGTAAAGGACTTACCGCAACTCCAGTGCTTGGAGCGGAAAGAAATTCATTGATCGCGTGGTGTGGCAACACTGCAATGGAGTCTCGCTTCCGGCGCGCTTTTCATCAAAGACAAAACTAAACCTACGGCTATAACTCGTTATGAAGATCGTCCCAGGCCCCTGTCACTCAGGTGATAATTTTTCATGTTTTTGTTGGAAAAGAACCCTTAGGTGGTGGACTATTCGGTCCTAAAATTTTATGGCGCTACGGACTATAGGTCCCCTCCTAGGGGGGGGGGGGAAATAAGGGGACCAAAATATTCAACTTTGAGCCCATTTCAACCCAATATAAAAAGAGAACCTGGAAGAGAGAACCTGTACCCAAGATGGCGGCCGCCATCTTGGGTACCGGGTGCCCGCCATAGGAGATGATGTAAACGGATGTCACTAGAAACCTTCATTTATAATTTTCACTAGAAGAACTGTGGCTACCCCTCACGACCTAACCTCTTTACGTTTGTAATAGGGGGTTAGCTTCCGTTAATAATTAAATTCTGCTTGGCATGGCCGTTTCTTTTGGCGCACTCGCTCCCGAATGGAGCATCCATAACAGTGTTGCCATAGTACCCCTCCCACTTCAAACACTTGAGTTGCGGTAACTAATTCACCGCTATAACTCTAAAACTAAGCATCAGCGCCAAAAGCGTCATTCCTGTTAAACGTTTTTAAATGGGCTCCTTCACTGATTTTCCAAAACGGAATGTTTCATTTCCCCACATCACCTAAACTCAATATTGACCTAATTCATTGTTCTGGCAACTACATCTGAGAAGTTACAAAACTACAAAAAGCATCTATCCATAAAATGTATGTATGTACACACTGTCAATATGCAGTTTAAGCTGTTCACGCAAATTAAAAATTCCGTTCCAAAGAATCACTAAAGGAACACATTTAAAAATGTTTTATATGAATCACGTTCTGCTTGCCGATGAGTTATTTTTGAGTTTTTAAAGTTTTGAATTTTTATGATCCATAGCAGTTGTGTTGCACGCTTGAATCCACTTTTAGGTTCTTTTAGTTAATAACACAATAAAGGTTATCACCCAAAAATATTAGCAGGAGTGGGATAGTGTATACTTAAATTTAGGGTATTTACTCCTACGGTTTTGAAAACCCTTGCAGATACCTTATATGATGGCAGCCATATTGAAACTGATGTCAACTGCAAATCAATTTTAGTGGTCACTACCTCAGTCTCGCTAATATTTTTGGGTGATAACTGTTATTGGATTATTAACTAAAAGAGCCTAGAAGTGGATTCAGGCTCTGCACGCTCCGCGGGGTTGGCTAATAATGTTACAAAGTACCCAAACGTACTCTAACAGCTCAAGCGCACAACTGACTAGAACTGCTATAGAACACAAAGATTTCGAAGTTGAATAACTCGAAAATAACGCATCAGCAAGCGAAATGTCATTCATCTACAACGTTTTTAAATGTTTAGTGATTCTTGGATTCGGAATTTTTAATTTAACAAAAGTTCCTAGAAGTGGGTTCAGGCTTTGTGGGGTTGGCTAATAATAAATTACAAAGTATCCAAACGTACTCAAACAGTTCAAGTGCGCAACGGTTTCTGTTTGAATGACTGGAACTGCTATGAAACACGAAACTTAACCTACCCCTGTAACTCGTTAAATACTCATTTCCCCCACAAAGTGTATAAAGAAAAGGTGTTTATTTATATCTAATTAAGTATGTGTAAGCAGCAAAAATTGGAAAATTAATTATTGTCCTCTCCTTCACAAATACCCCTATTTGCTGTTGTAAGAATGATTTGTTAGCTGATCAGTTTGTGGAACAATCCTTTGTAGTCCACAGTATCTACATTATACAGTTTCACCTGCTCAGGTAGCCAATTTAACTCTAGACAACAGTCAATATTGATTTTACTGTTGTCACTGATTGTGAAAATTTTGCTGCCACATTTTGGTAATTGAGGACATTTTAAGGCGTTTTACAATAATGATATTGTGCCCACAAACGCTTAGTTTTTGAGATATAGCTTAATTAATGTTCAGGTAAGAATAGCATTAACGGCAGTTTTGATATGGCTTTTCTGGCATATTGTGTATGCGGAACATGCCAAGTTTCTTAGCGGGAGATATCAGCCTCAGTATGGCTAAGTTAAATTAAGTTATTTTAGGCTTAATTAACCCATTTGTTCCAGAATGACCTTTTTATTTCTGATTTTGCTGAAACTGCTATTGCTAACTAATTCAAACCCGAGGGACCCAAATCTGGCGTCAGAAATTTAAAATTGCCAATACTTTTGAGTGCCATATGGCACCCCACAGATAATGGGGGTACAAAAATACACATTTCAAAATATTTCTGAATTGTATCTTGATTAATCACGCTTAAGATTCTGCGATATTTTAGGGGCTTTTTCGCATTAAAACTCAATGTCTGAATATGTAAAACATAAATTTTTCCATATTATAAAAAACACAAAAATATATATATATCAAAATAAATCAAATAAGATGCAACTAACTTTTCAATGAAAAAAAAAGATATTATCCTTTAAAATATTCCCAAAGTAAATGCGGGCTTCTATAAAACAATTGAAGCCTGATGCGATTTATTTATTTGGCACAAAACATGAAATCAAATATATAAAAAAAGATGCAACTCTGCAGTTTTTTGTTTCAAACCAAAAGTATTATCTACTGAAACATTTCAAGACAATATGTTAGCTACTATAAAATATTTGAAGCCTGACAAAATTTTTTTAATTTCATATGGTGACATAGAAAACAAGTAATGCGTAATCCTTCATCACATTTTTGCCATGAGGGATGCTATGTGATGACACATAATGCGTAATGGAACTTTTCTTATAAATGTCGTAGAAGTGGTCATAATTTAGCAAATTCATCTTTTTTGTCAAAGGGTTACACATTGAAATGAAGGCTTTGCATTATATTATCAAACGTATCACGTCTCATAGCGGTTACAATAGCTTTATTGTAGGTATCTTTCGAACATGACCAGTACATATGTCAAAGAAGTAATTCATTATACCCAGATACAATGAGTATTGCAAAGAAAACTTCCATTTCATTCAATGTTATGTTTATTTTAGTTAGATATTAAATCATCATTTCTGTAATTATTTCATCAAGAATCTAATCATCATAAAATAATTCAAAATCTGAAGAGGGCTGAAGTCTCAGTATTTTGAATTATTGCTCTTAGGAAAAAAATTGTGTGGACTGCAGGAAATCCCATTTCCAGCTAATTTTCTATTTTTGTTTTTTCTTTGTATTTCCTGTCTTTCTTCTGTAATTCCCTAAGGTGTTATCAATGCTTTGATCTGTCTCGCTATCCTCATTTGATTCGGCCACATGGTCTCCGCACACCCGTATTTCTGCAGGAGCAGCACGGAGTTGATTCCGCGACAAGTGATGAACATGTTCTAAGCCCACTTCGTCTTCCTTTGCTGAATCTTCACCGTTCAAAATTGCCTCATCAGGTGGTTCTATAAACACGTCAGTAGGTGCTGTTAGGGGCTCATTAAACAAAATGTCCAAAATTTTATTTGTATACAGATCTTTCTCGCAAAAATGCAAAGTAAAGATTTTAGCCAATTTTTGTACTCCATCTTTCCGTAGGGTGCCATTCAGCACTTTGATAAATGGAATAAAAGTAAATGTCTCTCATATAAACAGTAAATGATTTTGATGTGCTTTATTTTTTTTTTTGATGTATAGGTATACTACTTATAATATCTAAGAGATTTATTTTATTTAACTTATGGCTTCTGGATAAGCTATGATAAAAGAAATAAAATTTACCTTCTTTCCGAAGCCATGAGAAACAGGCAAAATTTTTACAGAAAGTTAATGCTCAGTCATTCAAGGTCAGGCAGCTACCCCGTACTGAGCCACACGTGTAGCCTACATCCGTCTGGTACTCGTTCGCTAGAAGTTTCGTTCTAAACGTGTTCATTTATTTTTTTATGAATTTTTCAAAACGTTAAATTTAGGGTGCCATATGGCACTACACGGAACAAATGGGTCAAGTTATTTTAGGTTAGTTCATTCAACCAATCTAACCTTACCTATCATTATGTCCAAACCATATTTCAGTTTATTTACATGTCCGTTTGTTCAATTTTGTAAATGACGTTTCCTATCATTTCAAAGTTGAATATCTCAAAAACTAAGCATTTGCAATCACAATATCATTCATGTAAAACGTTTTGAAATGTATCCTATTTCTTGAATGTGGCAGTGAAATTTTCAAAATCGTTGACAACAATGAAATCAATATTGACTGACAAAACAAGTGACTGGGCTGGATTTGTTTGTGAACATGATTAGGCAAAACAATAACAGCATTGTGATATGCTGAAACTTATGATTGTTGAGGATAATGTCAAAAGCAACATAATTGGTAGATGTATTATTCATGTATCTTAACATCATGATTGAGATGATGAAATTTTAGATGCACAAAAATGTCAGTGGGGTAGTGTTTGTTACTAATAACATGTACTAACCCATATCTTTTTCAATGAGAACCAGTGTTTATGTTCCAATGAGATTTGATAAGATTAAAATTCCTAGATCAGATAGGTTCAAACAAGTTACCTACTATAAATTCTAAATAACTAGGCTTGCAGTATAAATGTTGTGTTGGTAATGAAAACCATTTAGCATTGAATTTGATTTTCTGCATGAAAGATACAAATTTATTCAATGAAATTTCTACCATGTCTTGACTAGAGATGTGACACAAAAAAAACCATGCCATTTTTTTTAAAAAAACCGTGGCCAAAAAAAACGTGGATATTTTGTTTTTTTTAAATATTTTGTCTGAAAATAACTCGGCAAGAAAAAGAACCACATTACGTTATTTGTTTTCATGTCAAATTACAAAATAAAACAGCATACTTCTTAATTGGTGGTTTTCCATGGTTTTATGAAATTTTTTATTTTCTGCAGTTTCATGCTTTGATATTTCATTTATTTTACAATACATGTGAATGACCTTCAACTTCCAAAATGGTGTGTTATAATAACATATCTTTACTTATGGTCATTGATAGAGATGTGACTAAAAAACCATGCTGTTTTAAAAAAAAACATGTTATTTATACAAAATTATGAATAAAAACCATGGATATTAATATATTTATGTGACCTTAAAAATCCAATACCGTTTTTTTTAAAACATTGTTTTTTAACAGAAAAATCTTGACTAAAAAAAACATGGCTATTATATTTTATGGGACCAAAAAATTGTTTTTTTTTTAAAAAACATTTTAAAAAAATCATGACTAAAAAAACACAGATGTAAATATCAGGAAAGTTATTTTTCTTTAATCGAATCGTCTTTAGAAACTTATAAACAAAGAATGCTGTTAATATTGAAATCATGTTTATTAGAACTGTACTAGGTCTTAGAATAAAATATCTACACAGAATCTATTCACTCCATAAAACCTTTCGGAGATAAAATTTGGTGAAATAGACAATGAATTTTCACTGTTCCTTTGAAAAACATTTGACTGAATGACTTACTGAGGATGGAGCTAGTCTCCAAAAGGTTTTATAGAGTGAATAGATTCTTTGTGGATATTTTATTCTAAGACCTGGTACAGTTCTAATGGATATTTATATATCTTATGTGACCAAAAAATCCATGCTGTTTGTTTGAATGTTTTTGTTACAAAAGAGTCATGACTAAAAAACATGGATATTAATATACTTTATTTTACCCTAAACAACCATGCTGTTTTTTTGAAAAACATCTTCTTTACAGAAAAATCATGATTAAAAAATGTGGATATTGATATATTTTATGCGCAAAAAAAAACCATGCTGGTTTATTTTAAATCATGTTTTCTTTACCAAAAAAATCATGACTAAAAAATATGGATATTAATGACTTTTTGTGAAAAAAACATGGTTTTAAAAGGTCATGTTTTTTTGGTCAGATAAAATTTAATAACACATGTTTTTTTGTAAAAAAACCTTTTTTTTCAAAAAGCATGGTTTTTTGGTCACATAAAATAAATTAACATCCATGTTTTTTTTACAGATTAGATTAGTCATTAGTTTTAGCCTCCCTACCCAGCAACAAATGCGGCCAAAGAGAGGAAGGAAGATTATGAAACAAGATCAAAGTAGAAGAAGACAGTAGAAGGTGCTGAAAAACAGGACAGCAGTGAACCGAAAAAAGGTGGTCCTCAACATAACAAAAACATTTTATTTCAACAAAAAGGAGGCCTACCTAACTCTCAGCTTGGGCCCTCACATTGTCCTCCTAGGAGCGCTAGTTCCCATAGATACAATAATTGTATCCCCCTGAGGGTGTTTTTTTTACAAAGAAGTCGTGACCAAAAAATGAATAATAATAACTTTTAATAAAAAAAACATGTTTAAAAAAAACAATGATTTTTTGGTAACATAAAATATGTTAATATCAATGATTTTAAGACACAATTTTTTATGAAAATTACATAAAATAAAACAGCATGGTTTTTTTCGTCGCATAAAATATATTCATATCCAGGTTTTCTTATACAATATTGTTTGTAAAAAAAAACATTTTTTAAAAAAACAGCATGGGGTTTTTTAGGTCTCATATATATATTCATATTTTTTTAGTCATGATTTTTTAGTAAAAAAACATGTTTAAAAAAAAAAAACTGCATGGAGCTTTTTAGGTCACATAAAATATATTGTCTTTTTTTAGTCATGATTCTTTGTAAAAAAAACACCCCTCAGGGGGATACAACTATTGTATCTATGGGAATTAGTGCTCCCAGGGGGACCATGTGAGGGCCCGAGCTAAAGGTTAGGTAGGCTTCCTTTTTGTTGTAACAAAATAGGTTTTTGTTTTGTTACAGACCATCTTTTTTCGGTTCACTGCTATCCTGTTTCCAGCACCTACTACTTCCTTCTTCAACTTTTTTCTTGTTTCATGAACTTCTTTCCTAGCTTATTTTTTCTGTGCACCTTGTGCATAGATTCCGCGTTCCCTCGACTCCATACTAAATGGTGCCTTCCTCTTTCCTCTCTTGGAACATCTTTGTCGTGGTTAAGGGAGGCTAAAACTTTCTTATATAATAACGAAATAATAATGTAAAAAAAAGCATGGTTATACTTGGTACCATAAAATATATTACTATTCATTTTTATTAGTCAGAATTTTTTGTAAAAAAACATGTAAAAAAAACAGCATATTTTTTTGGTGACCTAAAATATATTATTATCTATGGTTTTTAGTCATTTTTTTTGTAATGAAAACATAAAAAAGAAACCATACAGTAAAAGTGGTGGCAGATAACCCACAATTACCTAGAGGAGTCTAAGAGGTACAGCAGGAGCCACAGAACTTATATTGATGGAGTCAAAATTCAGAGATTATTTCTGCAAAGTCTGATTTTTTTGGTCACATAGAAATAAAATCAGACATAGTAGAGATAGTAAGCTCTGAATTTTGACTCCATCAATATAAGTTCTGTGGCTCCTGCTGTTCCTCTTAGATGCCTCTAGGTAATTGTGGGTTATCTGCCACCACTTTTACTGTATGGTTTCTTTTTGATGTTTTTATAACAATAAAATGACTAAAAAACATGGATATTAATATATTTTAGGTGTCAAAAAAAAAATCCAGACATATACTTAACAAAATTTAGGTGTGCAAAAAAAACAAAAAAAAAACACATAAAAAACACGTTTTTTTTGCAAAAAAACCGCAATCAAATAAAACCGTTTTTTTGCATCACTAGTCTTGACATGCTCAAAATTTTTCATAATCTGGGATCTAAAATATAAAAATTGTCATGGATAAAGAGCTAAAATATTTTTTTAATTAATATTGTATGATGAGCATTATCAAATTTGACAAAAAATTTTGAGGTGTTCTATATGTGAAATCAACAAGCAGAAGCATTGCATTGTAAACTATTTTTAGCTATAAAATTTCTACTATTCTTGTAACAATAAACATCTGTTATTTGCCTGTGCATATGTTGTGACTATTATATTATTGAGCTCTTTGTGAATGGTAATGTAGTACAAAATTTTTATAAAATTTGAAAAAAGCTGCAGTTGAGAATGACTAGCGTTTACCCTCTTAAATTAAAAGTTGTAATGCTTATCTTAGAAGCTCAAATTAGGTCTGAAATATTCTCCCTCGATCAGTTTTATTCTCCCTCACATGCTCAGATGTTCATTCATTTGAACAAAATAAATGTATGTATTGTTTACACAGTTCTAACAGTATATCATTCCTATTTCAGATATTTAATTGCAAAGTTACTGCATTCAAAAGTTTTGAAGCAATTGAGCCTTTCACTGATGGCTCGCAAGCGTGGCAGAGGAGGTAGAAGAGGCCGAGGTGGCCGTGGACGGCGGGGAAGATCAGCAGATGCAAGAAGCTCTGCAGTGGAAAGTCCTGTCTCCAATCCTTCTCCAGATTGCTCCACTCCTAAACTTCATTCTAGTCTTCAGGTGATCTTATAAGTTGACTCTAAGGTGGCATCTGGGCAAAAAATTTACTTATGGACAGCTTGGTTAATACTCGATCATATTTGCACGTCTGTATCAAGTTCACTTAGTTTTAGTTTTTATTTGTTTTAATTTAAAAAACAATTGGTGTCAAAAGTGAACCATTCTTCTTTGCTGCAGTTTGATCAAGCCAGTCTGGGATTCCTGGGATTGTAAAACAATATACCGGGTGTCTCACAAGAATGTTCCTGACTTTTTAATTGATTATATCTCTGCTTTAAATTAACATATATGAATTTTTTTCACAATGTAGTCAGTTTTTTTTACTTTTCGAATAATTTTAAAATTTTGAAAATCGTTTAATAACCACTGGACAGTGATTGATTTACTGAAAGGGGTAGGAAAACTAGTTGTTCAATGGTGGCTAGAAGTAATACTTAACTTGCCTTCAGAGAAATGGAGGGTGTGTTAAAGTATACTAAACTACTTTATTCATTTAAACTTTAAGCTAATGACTTGTTATTCTTTTAAAGTTTTGTTTGTTTTTTTGGAAGGTACAAAATTAGGAAGAATATCAGTATTTTTAAAAACTTTTCCATTCAATTATTAGTTTTTCTACCCTTTTCAGTAATTTGATAACTGTAAAGTGGTTAATAAACGGTTTACAAATACTTAAATTATTCGAAAAGGAAACAAAATTTACTACATTGTGTGAAAAGGATAATTCAAACATTTTAAATTGAAAGCTGAGAAATAATCAATTAATAAGTCAGGGGCATTTTTACGGGACACCCGGTATAGTATTATTTACCTCTACTCGTATATATTGTCTACATGCTGTCTTTTTTGTAAGTGATTTTCTTCTATGGTATGTTGAACTGGCTCAACTGACTGTTGTTTCTTGATAGCTTTATAACCCAAACTTCTATATAATATTTTGCTTGTTCCTTCTTTAGTTTAACAGTTTGTTATGCTAAGGACAGTCCTAGTTTGTAGTAACATGGATACCAAATTCATCAGTGCAACATTAAGAAATGGCTTCTACGTGCATTGATATTTGATATTTTATCAGGATAAGTTAGGATAGGATAAATTAGGATAGGTTTATTAATTAATTAATTAATTAATTATTTTTTCAAAGCATTAATTTTAGTCAAACATCTAATCAATTTTGTTTGAATGGATGCTTTGATTTTGGTCAGGTTTTAGTTTATAAAGAATGATAATAAAAAATAGCTCAACATATTCGAAGATTCATATTTTTAGCCTAACCTTTCCTAACCAAACCCATTCATTTATCTAAACCTATTCTATTTCTTTTCAAGCTTCCTAACACCATCTCAATCCACTCTAACCAAACTAGAAACTCGATTGAATTAGGAATGCATTTTGATTTTGTGTTAACATAAAACTCATGAATTTTATTTTCTCTCAAAATCACTCCTAATTGAAGATTTCCAAGTATGCATGATTGGTTTTTCATATAACAGGTAAACTAATTAGTTTAGCTGTTGATTAAACACATAGCTAGGTAATTCCCTTTTTGTGAAATTTATTGAACTTATTTTAAATTCAGAACAAGCAGGCCTCACAAATTTGGAGTAGTTAAGGGATAATTGAATTTGTACAACTTTTCTAATACCTTGTCAATTTCAAATATTTGAAAATAATTGCTCCAACATATAATACAAAATATGTGGCCTAAGTGCACTAATTATACATTCCTGACGGCAGCAAAACAATTGTTGACAAAATCTTACTTCTCACTAGAAAAGAGCAAGAATAGCCATTTTTAAAAGAAAAAAATTGAGTTACTCGTCCTTTCTATCTCTTACTTTTCTTTAATTGACATGAATACTGCTGAAGAAAAAGGCATTCTGTAAAATTCTACCAAGATTAGAAGCTTTTTGGTTTAAGAATTATGCACATTCATGTTCCTTATTGTGTTATTCAACAAGTTTCAGGATATAAGAGCTCTGGGCTGAAAACACGAAACATTTATCTCCTGTCAAGTGCTGTCATGACATCAATGGTAAAAACTGATTGAATTATTGCAAGCAGTGATCACATACTACACTTGACACACGTTGATAAGTTGAATGGATTATCTCCTCAGAATAACCAAAAGGAAACTTAAAAAAAGACCTATCAGAATAAGAAATATCACACTGAAGATTTTCTTGTGCAGAAGAGGTTCACCGGAGGATTTCAGCAAAACTTTGGACGTTGTTAAGTCATACAATACCTTGGTTGAAAGTATCGTGCTTTTGGGAAAGGTCTTGAGGCAAAATTAAGAAAAGAAGTTGCTGGTGTTGCGCAGCATTTCCATTGCTGGATATTTGGAGAACACTGTAAGGGGTGCCTCACAATTTGGAAATACTGAAGGTATTGGTAAGAACAGTATGGTATTGGCTAAATAATCAGTAACTCGGGAAAACTGCAAAAACATTGATGAATTTAAATAAATGATTGGAAAATCAGAGCAAGGGCTCCATAATTTCTGGCAGCCACTGAAAATTGAAAAACAAAACTGAACAAATAAAAAAATAACAATGTAAGTCATTGACAGTAGCAAAAACTCTACATGACTGAAATAAATGCCCAGTACAAATTCAATTAAAAAAAAAATAAAGAAATCAGAATAACTTCGGGGTTTTGGGTAGTTCTATAAATCCAAAAATCTTGCCCAATAATTAGGAGCTGAAAAAACTTACAAAGTTGGAAAACAAACCACTGAAGAACCAAGGAGTTACAAGATCAGAAGATGTAGCTTAGACAAAGTAGGGCAGGCCCTGGAAGTAGCTTGGTTCTCAATAGACTTGGCTCTAGCAGCTCACTAGTGTGACTGCATAAATATTTGAAAAAGCCCCAACACTGCTAGGCACTCCAGCTAGCACTGGCTCACTCATCTCCATCTGACCTTTGTTGCTCTGAAGGTTCAACACATTGACTACATGGTGGGACAAATGTGTACCACTAGGTAAATTGCTCATTTACGCACCAATGTAAATAAATAATATTTTAAATCATTGTGTGACCATTTTGTGAAGGAATTTTATCATAAATGGAAAATATAAATATGCACTTATATTTCGTACATTTCTTACAAAAGTTGAAAACTAATTGAAGCAGGTAAGTCAATTTTCTCTGTCTTTTTTACAACCTAACCAAATCAATTTTACGCCCTTTGTAGTCAACGTGTTTATAACCTCGGTTCTAGTATGGCGTCAACACATCCTACTCAGCAAACACAGTAGCTATACAAGAGGTCACTCATGAAAAGTCTTCTATTGAATGGAAAATGTTATTCCCATGATCTTAACTAAATACTAGCATTATTACAACAAACAGTTAAGTTCTTAACCAAGACTCTTGATGCACAAAAAGTTAGACCACCAACTTGACTTGACCTAAGGGAAGAGATGCATGTCTTGCCTAATAAAGCCCTGATCATGCAGGATATCTCTTTTTCAGCCAGGCATGCTTTACATGGGTTGTCTAGTATTTATATTGACTGAATTTTATGGTCAAATCATACTATTTGTTAAGTGTCAGAAAAAAGCTTAAAAGAAATAAGAGCATTCAAAAGAAGAAGAAGATGAATAATAAATACAATTTGAACTGAATTTGATTGCAAAAGGAAAGGAAATACGTTCACCCATCAAACACCTAAGGTAGTCTTATTTCTTAACACCATATGCTGTTTAATCAACTTGCTAAGTTCTGAATGCATAGTGTCAGACACTTCATATCTCACTCAGAAAAAGCATGACACAAAACATCCCTATTGATTGCTCCCATTTTTTTCCAGCTCCTTGACTTGAGGGAAGAAAGGAGTAACTGGAGTGCAAGCTCAATGAGTGGAAGATTTCCTCCTCCAACCATTCCAGTCCATCTTCAATATTTGCTTCTTTCCCCTGATAGCCTGCAAATGTTGGCAAAAATACCATGAAAACTAAACAGGGATTGAATCGGGGTCTTCATTATCCAAAATATAATGCATAAGCCCATACACTACAGAAAAGAAGATCAAAAGCCCATAAGCAGTTCAGTTCAGCAATTTAACCATGAGTAACAATTTTTATGTATATATTGAAGTGATGATAGAACAAAGTTAAGAATTGTTTCTAAAACATTCAGCCTGCTAACTGCTTGAAAACTGCACTCAACGGAATTCAAAACTGTTTGGAAAAAAAAATATATATCACACAGCCTAAAAAGAAAAATTCAGCTATATTACCCAATATGAAGAAGACAAATTATAACATTTAAAAAAAAAATAATTTATTCATGCTTCCCAAAGTAGGGAAGACATAAAAAATGTATGTTTTAGTATGGCACTAATGTAAATGTCATGGACATATATGATACAAAGCAGATCATCACTTGAAAGCTCTAGATTGAAATTTGTAAGATGTATTAATTTTTTGATATAACACACAATCATAGATTTTCACTGAACTGAAGTTGGCTTTCAATATTACCTTTCCTTATACACTCACAACCACAACATAATGGTGCAGACCTTACACATCTGCAATGATTGAAATTCACCCAGCAAAATATATCTTTGTTGAGCCAAAGCTGAACTGCTTAAAATGTACAAAAAATTTGAATGCAGAATCACTTTTTCTCATTTATAATATCTGAGAATCAAATTAACTTTTCAATCACCATTCTTATAACAATTTTTTTCATAATGTACTAATGGAAATTATTCGTGTAAGCTCAAAATGCAATCTATGGGTTCAAGATGAAACTAGCTTACCCTAAATCCAAAATGTAATTATTTTAGGAGGTGAAAATATTTGAAAATCATGAGAAGAAATACACAAGTGTCCAAAAAAATATATTCAACTTTGGGAGTAAAAATGGTTTATATGTGAGAAATAAGAAAGAAAGGTTCATAAAAGGTACAAAATAAGCTCAATACAAATAATGGAAAAACTTATGACAATTTTTCATCTAAATATTATAATGAATATTTGGTGTGTAACCAACTGACAAGAGTTTTTGTATGACTACTGCATTTGCTCATAAGCCAGCATGAATAACAGGGCATTAGAGAAATTGATTAAAAACATCATGATACACAGAATATCACTCTATGCTATAGAATAGTAAATAGGCTAACCCTTGATGCTCATATTTATGAGTATATTGTTACTCACGCCTGCATACCATTGTTGTGTGCTTGCAAGCGTGAATTGGTCTCCCCTTTAAATGAATCACCTACTATTCAAGTTGAAGCTAAAAACTAGTTTTCCTCAATTTTGCTTCATTTTGTAGTCTATATTACATCAATTTTCTCAAAACACTATCATTTATTTTCGAAAATTTATGAGCCTTCACTTAGCCTTGTTTCTTGTTGCTATAGTCAACACATATCCTAAAGGACCTCAGCCATTCTTGAAAGACCTTAATTTCTTGGTAAGCAACGACCACCTAGCAACTCCATTACACACACTTAACAACTACATGAATGTGCTCCAGAATCTGGTTTGAAGAATTGCCCCCTCCCCAGTGTAAGGTTGGGTACCCTAAAATAATCAATGTACATAGGCTTATAACCCAATCTGCTGATGGTCGGAAAGTAAAGTTGCAGAGTAGAGAATCAATTGGCGCACCGTCACTCCTATGAGACTCCTCTCGCATGCTATGAGCCAGTTCTGCTGGGTGGGCCATGGCAATCTCCGTCTTCACCCTCCAGTGCATGCAATTTAAGGATGGAGAAGTATGGAACTATGAAGCTTCTTAGGTTGTGAAATAGGCTTTCCAAGGGCTGATTGATTACAAAATAACGTGCTTATTATTTTTAATAGCAGGAAGAATGCTAGTAATGACCTAAAGTTCAATCATGGCTGATACCTTCTGTCCCATAAATTCTATGCAATTATATGAGATCTCCACTGAACATATACACTACAAAAATAACATACCCAAAAGATTCTTGAGAACATAAAAAATGACTGCCAGGTTATTTTAATCTTAATAAATGTACAAAAGCTACAACTTGCACTTAGTGTTACCATTAACATTTGCTTTAGTTTTTGCATTGACAACTATTTTGACGCAACCTATGACAAAAGATGTGAAACTTTGCCTAATACAGAACCTTAATTGGGCATAAATATTTCCTTTGCAGAGAGCTGTAATGGAGGTTTTCTCTCTTAAAGTTTTAAGCAGCATGAGTATCTCAATTTTATTTTCTAGCAAAAATCAGGCTAGTAAACAGTAAGCTAAGAAAAGTAACAGTTGACAATAATGAAATAGGTGTAAAATAAATCTCTCAATTTGAAAATCTTGTTTCCTCACAACGGTATTACAAGCTGTTGTGTTAGCCACATGACGGAGATCTTTTGACCAGTAGATGTTATAATTTCTTGGGTCATTTTGCAGGAGTTGTAGACCATTGTTTGATACGATTATGTAAGTGCCAATTAGAATTATATGAATTGGATTACCAAAGGTGCAAGAATCTAGTTCTAAGAGGTGTAATGTTGTCATTTGAATACTATTTGGATTGAGTGTGCATGCAATTTAAGATCATAAGAAAAAGTAACAGTCAATGGAAAGGCTATCTAGCTAAGTTGTCAGTCATCATTCAGTCTGCACTCTACTGAGAAAAATATTCAAGAGCTTCATGTGGCAGAAAAATTTCTATGGTTCTGTAAACACTGTTATCTTCTTTGAATACCATGCTAATGTTCGTCAGTATTTCCTTGGACATTACAAAATATTTGGATTTTCCTAATATTAAATGGGGAAATTGGTTTCAAAATTTCAGTTTTTTGTATGAGCTATGGGATGAAACCAATTTATTTTGTACCACAGATACATCTTAACTTAAAATATCACATGTTATTTATGCTTAGGAAGTGTAGAGTTATTAACAAGTTATTCATTCAAACAGTTGAGGTGTATCTCATATAAAAACTAAAATTAGGACAGCATTGAAAAGGTAGAAAAACTATGACATTGAAGATATCACTACTAAAAATAAATTATTGGTAGCCATTACAAGTAGCATTTTTCCACTGAAGACATTTTAACACCAACTGAGAAAAATTTCAAGGAAAAAGTAACAAAAAAGTTTCAGCACCATAGGTACAAAGGTACTGGCTGCCTGATGGTTCATTACTATCATGTTTGTTCACACTTAAACATTAGACTAGTGTTTATTTTTAATGCAGCTTCATCATTGTGAAGCCCATTATTGCACCAATAACTACATTTTACTTTCAAAGGTTGAGTACAGGGACTAAGCAGTTATTAGTTTTTTCTGTCACTCTGCATTTATGCCATCGTGTTTACACTTTTGATGAGTTGGTATAGATTGAATGATTTTGAAATTTACACAAACCTCATAACTTGAAATAAAAACTCCCCATTAAAACATCATTGTGTGTATCAAATAGCCACATATAAAAAAAACTCTGAACAGCTGGCAAAGTTATGTCTCTGAAATTTTTATTCACCCATAGCTTAGCTAATATCTATTCATGTTTTCATTAGTTTCACTTTAAATTATATCAAAAGACAAGGCCAAAAAGAAAATTCAAGCTCATTTCAGACTAGATTGAAACTAGCAAGTAAATTCATGTAAGAAATGCTCATTCAATTGGAAAAAAGATTAGATGTTTTAATTTAAGCCTTTACAGTTGTAAACATATTCTGTTGTAGTTATTTCAAGATTCAGATTTACCAGCAACTTTCATGATTGAAACAAAAAGATTAGCTCTGACTTTTTCCATATATGGATTTTTATACTGACATTGGGCAAAACGAACATTTTTTGTAAACATTGAGTTAACTCATGCAGCAAATTACATTTCAACTTCTTGAAATAATACTACAAAATAAACTTGATCTACATGGTGGTGAGCAAATGCTAGAAAAGTAACAAAACTATACAAAAAATGTGATCAAGAAAATAAGTCATTGACAATTGGTCGTGATGGTCTTCAATACTACAGCAATATCATGATCAAGAAAAGATGCTATTATTTTTTATATGCTGCTTTAGAGCTAGATTCAACTGGAATTATACAAATATACCAATTAATGCAGTGCAATGTGTGTGGTTATGTTATTAGATATCTCCAAGAGACAACATTTACTTTAAGCTATTAAATTATTGTAACAGAGGACCTAGAAACTAGTTTTTCTCTGCAATCCATCTAGTTTGAACATATTTACTGTCTTTTTTATTATGTGCAGCTCTCATTGCTTTGTGAAACAGTTGAAAACCATTTGTGACAACCTTGTTTACCGTTGTTATGCTATTGTATCTGTGTATAAAGTACATGTTATTGCAAGTTCACGATTATAGTTCACTGAGTTACAGAGATGAATTTCTACCTGCGTTTTTGATTGAAAGCCCTTTTCTCGTGTCCTTCGATTTAGGAACAAAATTATTTCAAATCCTTAGCTTCAAAAATTTCAAGTTTTATTCAAACAATCAAGAATTCTGAGCAAGAAAATTTACCATAAAAATGTTGTATGGCATAAACATGTCTTAGTGAATACATTGCCAGTAATATGCTTTGATAAAATAAGGCAAAAATGAATATGAAACCTTTACAATATTCATAGTAATGAATTTATTTCATGAATTGAATGAATGAATAGTTCATTGATGGTTAACTTATTTTGGATACAATAGTTCATCCTTAGACTTAAATGAGACAAGCTCTCATTATCTTTTGTTAATTAATAACATAGACCATGAACTCATTGCGTACTTTTTAGGGGTTTTAATGTTTTAGCATTACCATTGTATTTCACCACAACATCTAGATGTTTTCCAAAGTGCTAAATTAGCTGACCATTCGATCAACTACTACTGTTCCAGTATTTATTATTATAACAAGCTTATATTATTGGAGAAGTATATGCTTTAGTAAAAATGGTTGCATAAATTAGAGAAAAATAAACACCCACCAAGATCATGCTACTCAAACATTCACCCGTACATAAGGTAAAAAGTAGCACACCAGTAGCAATAAAAGTAGCACACCAAGTTTCACTCTTGACCTACACCAGAGTGGCAACGTGTACATATATCTGAAGAATATAGGTGCATTTTTTATACATATAGAAAATGTTTAATTTTTTTTTCCTGTTAATTTGTGTTTAAATAGCAAGGTAATAAAATATATTTAAAAGTTCCATATTAGTTTGAATATGGGCTATAGAAACTAAGCTAAAATTATGAAAATATCTTTTGTAAAAAGAAATTGATAGAGGTACATTAAAAAATGATATAATTTTAGCAGAAAACCCTAATCATTGCCAATAAAATGTACACAAATTTGTACTACTGAAAATTGTGGGACTAATTCTCATTTTTAAAGGATCTGTATTATTCCAGAAAAATAGGTGATACAGTTGATATGTTTCATTTTACGAAAGGTTGAAAAAATCGGAAGTCCTTTCTCATGAGAAAATTATATATTTTTTCTAAGTTGATTCTGTGGGCTAGATTTAAATGGTACCATGTATAAGTTTGAATCACCTAAATGGACCTATTCATTCAGCAGAAATACTGGAAACTCTTGAGATTGCCATTCAGAAAATGTGATATTCCTACCACAAGTCATATCATATATCTTGATCACCCACTTGCTTTTTATATGAGACTTGAGGTTACAATTACATACTAATATAATTTCCAATAGTTTAGAAAACGTTAATGCTCATTGTGCTCCAAATGTTTGCATTTTTTATAAAACTGAATTAAGATATAACCATATACATTTCAACATAAGGGTCTGGAAATGCAAGATTATGCATCTTGCCCAGTTTTCTTGCTGCTAGAAATGGAAATAACAATTATATTCCAGTAAAAGTATCATGAATATTTTTGTCATATGAGTATTTTTTAGAATTGCTGCTACTAAAACATTAACTAAGAGTTTAAAGTTCTGAAGCTAGAGTTTCTCTTTAATTTTTATACCCTCAAATAAACAGGAAACTATACAAGACGTGACATGGAGTGCTTCTTAGCATTTCGGCGTGATGTGTTGTCTTCACTTCTGGAATGCTTGCCAGCAACCCAGCAGATCTTCAGATGCTTGTGACACCAGTACACAACTAGTGCAAGGCTTTGGTAAGGTCAGGTTGTCTAACATTGTTTCTTCTCCCCACTTTGCAGGAAGATGAAGACAGCTCTTCATCTGGGTGTTCTTCCCCAGACTTCTTAGGGTTCTCAAGCCCATCAGATGAGTTGACTGAAAATTCTCCTAGCTCTCATATATTGAATGAGGGCAAGTGCTTTGAGGTAAGCATCCAGTCAAAATTTGAAACATCCACTGGCAATGTGTGCATTCAGAATGCGCAACAATTAGAAAATAACAGTAGTACTGAAGCCAACTTGAAAGATAAGTCAGTTGAGACCACAGATACTGAAGATGATGAGTCTCAAGATGAAAGAAGTAATTCTACTGAAAATTTCATCAAAAATAATCAAGCACAGAAAATTTCAAAGAGAGGTAAGATTAAAGGATTGTCTCTTGCAGCTGAAATTGATCCTGGTCAAAACATTAAGGTAGCAATCATGGATCCAACTTCAGAAGCTAGTGGAATTCATGAGGTTTCTACCAGAGCTTTAAGATCATCACTTAATGACACAGATGAAATCCAGGTAGTTGATGAAGGTACTTGTAAAGACCAAGTAAATTCTTCTAATGCCCAGGATATAATTGAGAGATGTAAAAAAGACTGCATTGCAATTGTTTCAACGGAAGATAATGAATCAGATAGTTTAATTTTGACAGAATCGTCTGGCATAGATCAGTCAGAATGCACATTGAAAATTGAGATTGATGGTGATTCATATATTGATCCACTGAATATGACTGAAGAGTTTGTTGAAGAAGATCATCCTAAAATCTCTGCTAGTCAAAATGATGAAAACGACTTCATCGGCGCAGCACAAGTCACTATGGTAAGCATTAGTGATGCTTTTGAAGCACAAACTGACAAAACTAGCTCATGGCAACAAAGTTCTAATACAGAAATCAGGGATTTAAAGGAAGACAATGTCATTGACACATCTTTTGATGACAATTGCCAAACTCATTCTTTGGAAAGTAAAGTTGAATTAGTTAATGATGAGAAATGTGGTAAAAAGTTGGAAAAATTTGCAGGAAATGATTTGGCTCCGGATGTGCAATCTGATGAAAAAAGTGAAACTAAGAAATTGTCAGGAGAAGAAACAGATTTCATACAACATCAAGAACAATCACTTCGAGATGGAGATGGTCCCCTAGCATTTCATATAAGAAACTCTGAACATCAAAAAAGACCTCTCCAAGCTAGAGAGCAAGAACTTTGTTCTAATAGTAACAACTTTTTTGTAAAAGAAAGCCTTGCTGAAGACATTGCTGGTACTGTAGGAGATAACACTTCTGCTGACACTTCACTTTATATAATACAACACTCCAGTGATTCTCCTACAAGCTCAATATATGAAACCCAGATTGTGAACATGAAAGATAAAATAGATCTTGAAGCTACGTCAGATAGTGTAGTCACCTCCTCACTTGGGGAAATAGAGTCATCCACAAATGAACAATTACTCAACACAAATCAAGAGGAATATAGTGCTGGAAATCCTGATAAGAACCCTGCTACTATAATTAAAAACAAAGTAAAAAATGAAATGTCAGTCTCTTTAACTGATGGCTTTGCAGGTGTTGCTGAACATGAAAAAATTGAAAAAAGTTCTGAAAAGGTTATTGCTAATCTTGCTTCTGCTTTAGATTCTAGTAAATTGGTGAAAATTGCTTCTTCATGCAATACCCACACTGTTTCAAGCATGACAGATATGAAAGAATCCTTGCGTGAGCACAACATGCAAAGCAAAGGTGTATGTACTGTACAACAGCCTGCTCTTAATGAAATGCAAAATAAGTCGAAAACTTGTGGTCTTTCATTACAAAAAACATCTCTTGATTTAATGATGGATGGCCACAATGATGCGTTCCTTCCATTGTTGGATGGACAAATGTCTGAGGTAGTTAATGATCAAGCACCCACTTGTGAAAATGAGCTATCTACTGATACCAAACGATTGACAGTTACCTTTAAGCCCCTGTCTACTGGAGAACTGCTGCAGCAATCTGCTGACGAATTGAAACAGCAATCTACTGATGAACTGCAGCAGCAATCTGCTGATGAACTGCAGCAGCAATCTGCTGATGAACTGCAGCAGCAATCTGCTGATGAACTGCAGCAGCAATCTGCTGATGAACTGCAGCAGCAATCTGCTGATGAACTGCAGCAGCAAACTGCTGATGAACTGCAGCAGCAATCTGCTGATGAACTGCAGCAGCAATCTGCTGATGAACTGCAGCGGCAATCTGCTGATGAACTGCAGCGGCAATCTGCTGATGAACTGCAGCGGCAATCTGCTGACGAACTGCAGCAGCAATCTGCTGGTGATCTGCAGCAGCAATCTGCTGATGATCTGCGGCAGCAATCTGCTGATGAACTGCAGCAACAATCTGCTGATGAACTGCGGCAGCAATTTGCTGATGAACTGCGGCAACAATCTGCTGATGAACTGCAGCAGCAATCTGCTGATGAACTGCAGCAGCAATCTGCTGATGATCTGCAGCAGCAATCTGCTGGTGAACTGCAGCAACAATCTGCTGATGAACTGCAGCAACAATCTGCTGATGAACTGCAGCAGCAATCTGCTGATGAACTGCAGCAGCAATCTGCTGATGAACTGCATCAGCAATCTGCTGATGAACTGCAGCAGCAATCTGCTGATGAATTGAAACAGGAGTCCCCTATTGAACTGAAGCAGCAATCTGCTGGTGAACCAAAAGAGCAATATGTTGATGAACTGGAGCAGGAGTTAGTTGAGGAATTGCAGCAGAAACCTGCTGAAGAAATGCAGCAGAAATCTTTTGAGAAGTTGGAGCGGCAGTCAATTAGTGAAACGCAGCAACAATCAACTGAAGAATTGCCAAAAAATTCTACTGGAGAACTCCAACAGCAATTTAATGATATTGGGCATAAATTTGCCAACATACCGCAAATAAAGAGTGATGCATCAACTTTGAAGACTGGCATACTTCAGAAGAAGTTGGCTGAGAAATCTCAACCCCCATCTCCCAGCCTCGGTGAACAAGGAAGACCATCATCCAGCTTGTCAGGTGCAGCTGTGCCTACCAGTGCAAAAAAGCCAGTGCGAAAATATGGTAAGTCTTAATCTTTTTTTTTACTGGTCACGCTGTGTGATTATTTCAGGTTCGTGCTTCTCTGATGCTGCGGAAAAAATTTTTCATCATTGTAAGTATGACGGTCTACATGAGTTCGTTTGCTTGACAACAATTGTGCACACAAAAATTACACTCACACATGAGTTGGAATACAACATTAGCTTCATAGTAATTGGGGTAATCTGAGCATTAGCTTTTCTCTTGGTGAAGAGTATTCAACCTTTGGTGACTCATCTGTATGTTTCAAATTTCAGTTTTAAAATAGAAAATTATAGTTATCTGTGTAACGATTCATGTCTCTGAAAGCAGACATATTGTTCATACATTCCATTCATCCGTTCAAAACTATTCCATATCCTACAATACTGATCTCTCACAAAAGGACAGCATCTAAAATGTTTATCTTACGTAAGTACCGAAAGAAACTAATAGGGTTTTCGTCTTTAATAATGACTTCATACACCTAGAAAGTTTTTATTTTTCTAATCTTTTTCACATTAGATTTATGAAAGAAGAACTTGGAACTTTCTGGAGATATATACATTTCAGTAAGATACAATAATAATAAATCAATCATATAACACTGCAGGAACCCTAACTGTCCTGGCTAAAAAAAGAAACTGACCAAATGAAAACAAATACACTAAAAGACAATTATGGAATTAATCTTTTCAAGCCCCTGTGGAAAAAATGTGTAATAAGTTCTGCTGGCCCTGAGAAAACAAGAAAAAAAAGAACGCGGTTTTCCTGAAGGGAATAAATGGCATGGTTTGTGACAGTGAGTTACTGCAGGGCTACATAGCTTTATATTGTGAGCAGACATTTGTCTGTGCAGCATTCTAGAGCTTTCTGAGTTCATTGCTTTATGGTTCTAATAATGTATCTGTGTCTCTAAAGATAGAAAATTTCTCACAAATCTTGTATTGTTCAAAATACTTCAAGCTATTGACAAATCTCTGGCAGGTATTGTTTCCATTGGGAGCTAAAAGAGTTTCCATACTTGGTATTTTAACTCTTGCCAATTTATCTCTGACAAGACTGTCTTGTGATGGTCGCTCCAGTTCTTCACTTTGTAATTCATGTGTTTTTCATAAGTTGTTATGCTTGTTAGGTTTTTGGTTTTTGTAAATTGACTCTTTATTTTAGTGAGTGATAGAAATATTTGACTGAGTCCAAATGTCTTTGTCTGTGTTGTTAAGTTTCATTTACAGTACATTCTAGAAATTGAGAAAAGATTGTAAGTTGATGTTTGCTTCCGGAGTTTTAGGATAATTGTTTATATGCTTCATTATGTCATTAGATGTTCAACTGACATGTAATTTTTGTGTATTTGATTCATTGCAATAAATGGTATTATATAGTAATGATGCTGAATTTTAGATAGGTAAGTTACGTTTTTCTGATGTGGTTAAGCCCTGGTCACCCAACTCATTAATCTAGAACACCCATCTGAGAGGAAGTTCCACATCACTCACCTACCTGCAGTGCTGTACAAAATTTTTCATGTAATTTCATTTCTAGCTTCTCACATGGAAACAAAATAAGAATAAAATTTTGCAAGAGTGCCAATGTCATAATTAAATTGTATCAAGTTGCATTAGGGAAACACTTTCAATGTTTTATTGTATGAATCAACTGGTTAAGTTATGAATAAGGAACATAAGTATTCATATTAAGTTGCTAAATTTTTTACTAATTATTTACAGGAGAGGAGCACATTTTGGTGACAGTTGAACGCAACGTCTCTCCTGCTAATGGCAAGCACGAGTGTGTCCTCTGCGTGCCTGGTCAAGGCTTTCACGCCAAGCAGCTGGCACAGCACATGAGGTCACTCACACACTTGAAAAATGTCCTGGTAAGTCATAACTAATTCACATGTGAAGTGTAAAATGTATCTGAGGTTCTGGTTTATTTTGTATTAGCCTACCTCGCATAGTGTGGGGAATTAAATTTCTATCAGCTGATTATCTGTTTTCATTTTAGCTTTGTTTACAAAATCAAAGTAGCATATGTTATTTATTGCTGTTACGCAATGTTTTCATTTGGTGAATTAGGAAAAATGTGATCACGTTATATGAATTTGAAACAAAATTTCTTTCAAAGTATTGAAAATGGTGTCTGTCATTGTCATGATTTCAACAAGTGATGTTCCTCAGCAGAATAACTACTTCATGCTGAATTACAATTTTTAGATACTCTTAGTATTTATAAAGGGTTACACTTATTTTTAAGAAGGACCTTTTTGTTGGTATTCAAATTTGCTCTTGTTGAGAGGGCTTGCTAGTAGTGCAAACATCATTTTTATAATATTTTTTTTGTATTTTAGAGTAATCAATGGAACAATAGAAGGGCTGTAAATAGGTGTGACGAAAATGGAATGCATAATTTGCTAATTTCTTTGAGGTTTATCGCTTTGTTTGAATACTCGATAAAATGAATATAACTGCATTCATCTTGAATTTTAGATTGATTGTTGAGGAAAATCTTACTTGTACCTATGTTGGCAGATATGTTCGAATGTCAACCAGAAAGTGAAGTGTTGGTGTATATTTTATGAAATAGGGTAAGCTAAATATATTTTCGAGATGACACACCTCATCACAGTAATTTTAAATAGTTTCCTATTGTTGATGAATGTTTACTTCAAGAAATTTTAATGAATTTTTTTAATTATTTTCTTTTTCCATGTATGTGATTGATACTAGATTTATGATTACCATGTGACATTGGTGCATAGCCATCCCTGCTAATGAATGAAAACTTCAACAAATTAGAATAAATCAGTTGGCTTGAGAAAATGTTATTTTCACTGTACTGAGTAACCAAAAAAATTTCCCCTGCTCTCACACCAACTGGTTTTTACAGGAGCTGGTCGACATTGATGCATACGAAAAGCTGAAGATGACCAAAAATGTGTCGCTCCTGCTCAACGTGCTCTCTAAGGTTTGTTATGAAAGCTTTGTTGCAGCTGACTCTGAAAATTGTTTCGCATTTAGTTGAAAGAAAATATTTTTGTAGTCTCTGGATGGAAGCATATGGTTACAGCAGCGGAGCTCTTTATTGGTTAAAATTCATTATTTAATGAAAAATCATTTAATATCTGAACCTGTGTATTTTAAAAGCACCTGTCCCTGTGCTCATTTTTATCTCCGATTAAGCATATAGTTTTGGTCTGCTGTAACAAGGTCCTAGGATACATTTTATGTTTCAAGTATTACCTAATTTCTGGCTTGATAATCTTACAATCATATCTTAGTGATGTACTTGTGCTATATTTGATGTGACATGTGATATTGACATGTGTTTTTGTGTGGCATGTGTTATTGTATACGTGATATGTGTTATTGGTTTAGGTATTGTTTGACAATCAAATATAGAATCCATAAAATTCAGGGTATTTTTGATACTGTCAGTGGCTATCAATGATTTTTTTGTGTTTCAAAATGATGTTGTACTCTTTAAAATATTGTAATGCTAAAATATCAATAATATTGAGATTCTGTTAACTGTATGTTTTGACTAATCCACTTTCTCGAAAATCATCCAGAACCAAAGCAGTCTCACTAATTTAGCTGTGGTATCTATTGTGTATTTTATGTACTGTGTGGTGAAATGCTTCTTTATGTTAGTCAACCAATTTTTGTGTTATAATGTCAAGCTGTAAGCATTGGCCATGATAACAAAATCCTCCATAGAAAGCGGTGAGGATTCTATCAAACTGCAAACTGATTTTAAGCATCTTACATAATTTGCCTGCGAACTGCTTAACTGTTCACTTTCTCAAAGCCACAGTAAACTATACTGGATGTATTGTGCTAACTTATTGCAATCAACTTGGAGCTGTTTTGGCTAATAACTGATTTGCTGAATAGAAATGTTGGACCTAACTAGCATCACTAACTTATAGTTTGTTATAACAGCCGATCTAATTAGGCGGGATGGCAGAGCAGAGACCGCTAGCAAAAATTTCAATTATATTCATATACCTCTTGAATAACAATAATCAACTAACAACAATGGAAGACCTAAATAAATGCTTAGCAGACCTCATTGACGATGATGAAAGATGTAACTTCAAAATTTCAGATTTAACTTGCAATTTTAAGAGCTAATCAATTTCCCATTAACAATGAAAGACCTCATTAGAGTCGAGTCTTATTAACGGCGTGACAATGAAAGCTATCAACTGCCCAGTAATATAAGATTCATTGAAGTAAAGTCTCATTAACTAAGTCAAATATTGCCTGAACAACTGGGGAAAGGCTGTGTTAGCTAGTACAGCTACAAACTTCACCAAAAGTAGTCATAAACCTGGCATTAACCATTGTAAATCTATTACTGAACGTGAGTGATGATAACCAACCTAACTTCATGACAACGCACGTAAACAATCAAAACAAACCTGATCAATTATTATAAGCCTGAACAGTGATGACAAACCTGAATGATTAAAACAAACCTGAATAATGAGCACGAATTGGACTAATTGATAATAAGAGAAACAACAAAAGCTGATAAATTAATAGGAATCTGGCTACAATGGCGTGCTGCTGAGCAAATAACACTACTGACGCTGTCTGACCTGAGCAGCGAGTGGAAGTGCAGGCGACGAGAAAGCTGCACGCCGTGCGCCCTGAGGCGGCGGCGGCCACGCGGCGCACGCTTTTGCACGCCATCGTCCAGCGCCGGCATCACCTCAGGTGCGCCATCCACCAGTTCTTCTCGTTGTCTTTGAATCCTCCTTGCTATGTAATCTGAGCTCTGTAGCTGTTCATTTTCTCCAGTGCAATATAGTATTTTTAATTTGAGATTGTGAGGGTTAGAAAATTTTGAAGTCTTGAGTGCCAGTTCTTCTCACGTCTTTATTGTCTTTGAATCTTTCTTGCTGTGTGGTCTGAGCTCTGTAGCTGTTCATTTTCTCCAGTACAATGTAGTATTTTGAATTTGAGATGGTGAGGGTTTGAAAATTTTGAAGTGTTGAGCGATTCAAATAATTTGCAGTTGTGCCCTATACTTGCTTTTTTCTGCATTATAATTCTTTTAAATCTTTTTTGTTATGGGTCCTGAGCTTTGTAGTTTTTCCTTCTCTTCAACATAATATTTTTCATCAAGTTTGAGTTGGTCTGTACCTAAAAATTTTGAAGTACGCAATGATTTTGTTGATCATTTAGCTTTCATTTATTTTCATCCAACCACTCATGAGCTTTGCCCTGGCCAATATTCTCATTGAGGATACGTAATATTTGCTTTAAAAAAAACTCAAGCAGTACAAATATAAGGGAAATTACTGAATAAACCAATTCTTAAAGAATAATACCAGCAAGAAAATGGAGCCGATTGTTATCAAATTATGCGAGTTCACAGATTTGCCTAGCATTCAGGGAAAAGACCATGAAAGTTATTTAGGAAGCACACTTTATTGTCCTGGAAAAGTGCTGTAGGTTCAAAATGAAATAAATTTAATTGATTATTAGTTAAGATGGGTGTTGAGGTTTCATTTTCTCTTTGTATGTTGCAATCACTAATTCCCTCACAATCCCACCAGATGTTATGGTGGTACTTTTTGGAGAGTGAACATCGTACATTCTTTCGTCCTAGTGACGTTTTTCTTGCCACATTCTATTATTTTTGCTATCAAAGTCCTATGGGACTTTTTAACATCATCACATGAATTGTCAATTATTATGATAAATAATAAGCTGTCACCATTTTCGGACAAATGATGATGTTGAGCAATTGCTATTTATTGAAACGGTAACATGGGGATTTTTCATACCAATCTCATTGCTTTCCAAAACACAGGAATTAATACGCTTTGGAGCATTAAAGTTTACTAGTAGGGAATTAACCACTCATGATATTTGGTGCTAGCAAAGAGCTAATTCGACTCACATGACATTCATCACTAGCAAAGAATTAATTCAATGTGCATGAAATTAAATGCGAAACACTGCTAGCGGTAATTAAATCATGCAACCACTGTCGGGGAAAAAGTCAACATTGTTCCAGTATTTGTCTTATTGAATACATAACCTGATTTATTTCAGTGATGGGATAAGTGCATCAGTGCTTGCTGATGGCACAATTACCTGAAGCGAGACTTGTCGCTCTGTCGACCAGACCTATGGTCTGCCACTGTGCTACTTCTTACAGATTACCCCTCAGAGAGATACAAATATTGTGGAAATTATCACTCCCAGTGACCATGTGAGAGCCCGAGCTGAGAGTTTGGTGGGCTTATTTTTGTTGAAATAAAATGCTTTTGTTATGGTAAGAACCATCCTTTTTCGGTTCACTGCTGTCCTGTTTTTTCAGCACCTACTACTCTCTCCTTCAATTTTGATCTTGTTTCATGAACTTTTTTCTAATCTTACTGTTTCTATTCCCTTTCTGCATAGATTCCGCGTTCCCTTAGCTCCATACTAATTGGTGCCATCTTCCTTCCTCTCTTTGGATTGCATATGTTGCAGATAGGGAAGCTTAAATTTACTAATAATCTAATCTTCTTAATGATAAGATTTTAAGTTTGTTGGCCTCCCTAACCACAGCAAAAGTGTTCCCAATTGAGGAAGGAAGAATGTAATATTTTAAATGGAATTAACGGAAGGGGGAATCTGGCCACAAGCTGCGCACCTGCACCCTGCGCAAAGGAACAGCAAGATTGAAATGAGTTCATGAAACAAGATTTAATTTGAAGAAGAACTTAATGGTGCTAGAAAGTGGACGCCAGTGAAGTGTGAAAAATTGGACTGTGACAATACAAAAAGCTATTCTATTCTAACAAAACAAAAGTATGCTTAACTTTCAGCTGGGGATCTTATATTTCCCCCTAGGAGCTCTAATTCTTGTAGGCAAACAAAATAGCTATCTTGTGAGACTTAATGCTTCATACACGAGTTTTAAATCACCGAAGGTACTCTGTTATGTAGGACGGTGTTATGTTTGCCTTTATGGTCTGTAGAAATTGCATTAAAGTTTACGAAGTGGCTTTCATTCCTCGATAGGCTGCCTAAATTGAGTTACCAATTTGATTTTTTGCTGCTCTGAAGTGAGATTTTCTCTTTCGCTATCGAGGAATATGCTACAGGGTCGGGACGGGATATTGTTCTGCTGTTGAAGTTCTTTCAATAATACTGAAAATTTGATATATTTTATGCAACCTGGCTGCTAAGAAGTATCTTGGTGAGGATATCATCTGCGTCATATAACAGTAAATTTTACGTTTTTTTTTGTTAATTGATTAGTTTCTTCCCATCAACTATGCATTTAGATTCATATCCTGGTGTGCTTTCATTAGACGAAGTATACAACTTATTGCCTACACCCCCAATGTATAGAAATCAATTTTATTCACACATCACTTTGTTGTTTATTGATCAAGAGAGCGTGATGGTAACACTAGCTTTTGAATGCTCATTACCTTTTGATATATTTTATACAACTGCTTCTGATGCTGGAATGTACTCATGCCTTTAATTGCTTAAATTCTCTAACTCAGGTCTCAAGCATTGTTGAATAGCAATAAATATAAAACTTGAGTTCAGGTTCCATATGGCTTCTAGAGTTTTTGAAACTAATGTATAATACATCAAAATTCTTTTTTATGTGTTTCGTTCTCCATCATTTATTGTTGAACTTCATTGACTAATTGTATCATTTTTCCAGACAAGGGGCACAAGCAAAGCAAGGTACGGACAAACAAGAGGAGGAGAAAAAGACTGAGTCCATTCCAGAGAAGGCTGTCCCTGTGTCCGATCCTCCGGCTTCGGAACGTGCTTCTTTCTCTCCATCTACTATCCTAAAGGCCTCATCTGCTCCTGTCACTCTCTCTGAGGAAAAAACAACTCTTAAAGATCCTGCTCCAAGGACACCCAGCAGCATCATTACTCGTCAAAATAAAAGAAGTAAACTTCTAGATGATCAAACTAAGCCTCAACATTCTTCTGGCACTCATGATGCAGACGTGAACTTGAGTACGCAGGATCACAGCTCATCCCAGAACGATTCTTCTTCATTTTCAGCAGAAAAGTTAGAAGCTGAAATTGTTTCTTCCCCTCCACACAAGAAGGTAGCACCTGAAAAAGAATCTTCAGTTGTGAAAGGTAAGCTAACGATTGAAAAAGGGCCTTCAGTCGCTGGAGAACAAATAGTGCCTGAAAATGAATCATTACCGCTGCAAGAGCTGCATGCAGCAAAGGACAATGCAGCAGTCCTTGAAGAGCATCTTTCTTCTAAAAGTGACCCATCATGTGTTCCAAATCAGAGCAAAAGTATGCCTAATAACAAAAAAGGTTCTAATAAGGATCTTTCCTCGTCAGTGCAAAAGAAAGAACGCGCCCCTGCAGTACCTCAAGGGCTGGTTTCAGCAAGCTCAATTCCATCTCAACAGCAACATTCCATTGAGAGTGACTCTAGAAAGCTAACACCCCAGGTCTCTAATAATTCTTTAAAGCCTCTAAACCAAATTGTGTGCGGTACTTCGCTTCTGAAAAAAGTTCCTCAAAATGATTCATCTACAAAACAGGAGCGCGTCTTAAGTGGTTGTTCAACATCCCAATCTCAAACTCAAAGCACATCTTCAACATCCCTACCAAAAGTGGTAGTTACTTCTTCAACATCCCAGTCTCACATGCAGGATAATTCTTCTTTGACTCCCCAATCGCAAATTCTGAAAGGTTCAAAAGATATGTCAAACTCGAAAGATTCTTCAAAACCTGAAGGGCTACTTCAGGCCAGTATTCTGAATTTGGAGTCTCAGGGTAAACTGAGGACCACCGGCAAACTTTCTGGTGCCGTTGAGGAGTGCCAGAAACCAGAAGATGACGACTCCGGTGTGGTGTTCAAATCAGGCCGCATCTCAACCTTAGAAGGCCTGATGCGTCTCAGGTCCGCCGACAGCGGCCAGCTCAGTGCTCCTGCTGCAAAAATCTTGCCTGTCAAGAAGCCCAAGACTAATTACAAGCGTGATAATGCCCAGAAGGCTCTTTTATCTCGTGCTGTACGTCAGCAAGAAAGGGACAACTCTGATCCCAGCCTTGATGACAAAGATGATCTCACTCCAAAGGTGAGATATGGATGTTACTTCAGAATGGTTTTGAATTATATGTTTTTGTTATTTTCACCTATTATGAAAATGATAATAACCAACTGAATGTGAAAATGAATGAATTGGTTATCACCTTCTATATTTCGAAACTATTTTTTATGCTGCATTCTTCTGTAATGCAATTTCTGGTGCGTTTTTCTATACGCTTATTTTAAATTTTCTCTCGGTTCAGATCGATTTTCTTTGAGAGTGACTCACTATACACTCATTGAACAAAAGCTTTGGAATTGATGTAATTTTAATAGATGAGAAATATTCACTGATATTTAGTCATTGTATTTGCAAGAAATATTACAAGCAAGCCTGCTGTCGTGATTACATAATTGAATATTACGTTTTGAAGAGCCTGAGTCGATAATAATATTCTGAATAAACTTTATTAAGGTGGATTTCTCGTGGGTTGATCTTTGGGTACCAGAATTAAGAGGCATACGTATTAGTTGTACAGTGTTCTTTGCGTTTGAGAAAAATCTACCTGTATTATCAGTGAATTCTCTTTATTGTAGAGCTCAATCGTTAGAAGATTACACAGATATTTGTGCACTTCTATCTAGTTTCACCAAGTGTGGCTCCCAGGCTTAATGAAAACAGTATGTATGGTATCAGCAAGTGGTTATCTACTTTTACTTCGAGACACTGCTGAGAACATTGTTTTGTCTATGCGAGGAGTTATATTCAATAATATTGCAACTGCTTTTATAGAAAAAAAGAATATGACATGTTCTATGTTATGACAGGAGATGGTAATCGTTGTGAGTGATGATGAAGAAGCTGTCAAAGTCGCTCCAGATCTCCAGGAGTCCGGCCAACCTGCTTCTGTTGCATCTTCTCTGGTTCCAAAACCTTTTTCTGCTGTGTTTGATCATTTCGACCACGTTGTATTTGTGGGCGACATAGCCAAATTGAAGACGAGCCAACCTTGGAACTTCAGCAAAGTGACGTTTTTTAGTGCTGTTGCTGGTTTGAAAGGCAAAGTTGAGGTCCTGAAAGTCATGAAGAAACATCTACCCATGCGCACTCTGTGGCTGATTTTGGCAGATGTCTCTGTTGTGATGCAGAAGGTTCCTGCAGCAGAAAGCATCTGCAATGTCTCATCCTGCCCTAAAGCTCAGGCTTCTCCCTTACCTCAATACAAACCTCTTGCAAGTGACTTGGAAGCTGTTGTGTCATCAAAGGTTTTAGAGTATGAATCTACACTTGCGTATTTCCGTAAAGATTTGCCAACTTTTGCAGCAGTGATGCTTCTTCCTTTAGAGCCTATTTGGCTCTTCAGTACGACAAAGATTACAGACCACCTTGCACTACACAACCTGCATAATAACTACAAGGATATATATTTTGTTGCGGAAGATGCGTCTGGCATTCAGAAAGCCTTGGAGACGTTCAGAACATCGTGGTGCACATTAGCAGGCAAATACATGGCTAATGCCAAATTGAGTGAACTTGTGAAGCAATACGAGGATGACTGCAGAGGGAACACTCTGCTTGTTAGCGACTGCATCATGCAGACCTGCAGGAACAGTGACCAAAAAAAGACTTGGCTCGATCTACTGAATAGCGTTGTGGGTCTCAGCATAATTAGAGGTGAGGATCTATTTTGTATTAAGGAACAATTTCAATACCATGATTTATTGAATCTTAGATGTAGCTTTGATTTTGGAAAGCAGAAGGCTATTTATACTTCCAAATTTGAGCTTTTTGAAGCTCATTAAGTGAGAAGCAGACCATGGGTAAGATGATTTTTAAAAATTTGAAGTGTTGGGTGATTTTATTTATCGGGAACATTCTCTTCAAAGAAGAATATGGTAGGTATTCACATATGCGCATTCTAATGATAAATTAATTGTGATCAGGTTTAAATACCTATGCTTTGTTTATTTTCCAATACCAATACTGGGAGTGAAAGAAAATTTCAATCCAAGTATAATTTAGCCAAAGTAATTCAAATCACTCTAGCTATATTTTTAATACTTTCTCCCTTCCGATCAGGGTGAGCAGTGTGACAGCTGTCACAAATTTTGTTGCTATACTGTTGTAGTCTTAAAATTTTGATGATTAGTTGAAGAATGAATATCCCGTTGTTTGTCTATTGTCTAGAATGGGTTATAACCATAATAAATAGTTAAATTTTCTATATTTTTAATCATGAAACTTTTCAATCAGTTGTTAGTCGTTGTTGCATTGAATTTCGAAAAGGACTGGATCATTTTTGTCTGAAAATAAGAAGTCACTCATCACGTTTCCATGTGAAGTCATAAACTGTCAAATTTTGTGGAAATTTTTTCCTGTCGTATGGCACGTGTATTGTGAAATTGAAGTATCTCATACCTTTTTCTTTTCCCAAGGTGAAAAGAGACAAGCAGCTGCTGTTGACAACAAACGTGCAGCCCCAGCCACTCCCACCGCTTTCCCTCCTCCTAAGAAAGCCAAGACGACCTCCAGTGTGTTGTCTGTTACTGACTTCTCTGCTAATGCCGCTCCGTCTGGACGTCCACTCTTCCCTTCCGCTGTATCTCTCCTCTCCGAAGCTACTGCCAAACCTGGTCCTGCTGTCCGTGGTTCCACTGAGCAAGCCCCTGTAGGACACCAAAACGCTGCCTTGCTGCCAAGGGCAGACTTCCCTGCAGTGGGAGAGGGTGTCACTGGCACCCCTGTCTACCTGAGCAACATCAAGGATGATATCGGCGTGTTGGTGCTCAAGCGTACGCTGGAGTCCTGTGGTACTCTCAGCAGTTTCAGGCTCGAGATCAACAAGCGTGGTTACGGTGAGCTTTGTGCTGCTTCCGTGTTCCGCGTGTTTTGCTGGATATTCATTTGTGTGATGTATACTTATCTGTGATATTGTTCTGAGTGCTTCCCTCGTTCTTTTGTGCAGAAGTTCATATTTTTTCTCACAATAATCTCCTTGTTATGTGAATGATGTAGCGTTTCTATATCAGGCTGCATAGCGACGGTGGTTTGGAGCAACAGCCAGCTCGTCCCAAGCATCCTACGAGTGCTCTCGTGTCTCGTCATCGACAAGTTCAGGATGTCGGTGTTCTCTCCCGGTATCCCTGTTACAGGTGAGGTGTTGTAGGCATCACTTTCTCTGGTGAGGTTTTGTAGGCATCACCTGCACTGGTGATGTGCTGTGTCTTGCGTCACTTGCACTGGTGATGTGCTGTGTCTTGCGTCACTTGCAGTGGTGAGGTGTTGTAGGCATCACTTGCTCTGGTGAGGTGCTGTGTCTGGTATCACTTGCACAGGTGAGGTGTTGTAGGCATCTCTTTCTCTGATGATGTGCTGTGTCATGCGTCACTTGTACTGGTGAGTTGTTGTAGGCATCACTTGCACAGGTGAGGTGCTGTGTCTGGCTTCACTTGCCTTGATGAGGTTATACCTCATTAAAATCAATACGTTCATACATGTAGAACTGAACTCACCTCACCTTCGGTTTTCTTGTTGAAAATACATTCACCACGGGACGTGAGAGAATGAGGAGTTCCAGCGTTTGCTGCATTCAAAGTTCTTCAAAAATTCCAGTTCTTCAAAAAGTTTTTGTGCTAATTTTTCTATTCTATTAACTATACATAATGTAGAAGTTATGCTTCATTGCACTTTTTTCACCAGCATTAGACGAGGCTTGTCCTGTTTGTTTGGGATAGTTTTGAACTCATCAGGTGCATTGTTTTTAGCTGCTTCTACCCTCATGGTAGTGCAGTGTAATGGAGAGCATGATTTTGTCAAATTACGGTAAAAAATGCTTGTAATATACTGCGTGAAGTTTGACAGTTGCCGCACCCAGTGTCGGATTTTCAAACAAAATGCGCCTCCGTACATGCTCTGCTTGCAGTTGAAGTTCCTTCAAGTCTACGACCAAGACACATGCTTCCAGCTATATGTGTGCGATGATGTAATTTGTGTGAATTGGGTTTGCTCTCTTACTGACCTACTACAGAATTCTCTTTTCTCTCTATGTATATCCACTTGAACGCCAGTGACTGGACCAGAAGTCTGAAGTGATCAGTAACCAGAGCCCTCCTAAGTTATCGTTGTCATTGTCTTTGGAAAGTAGAAGTACAGAAGTGTGATGGGCCTCTGAAGCTGGTTCAGATTCCCTGATGATTGATATATATAATATGGGTTTGATTGGATTGGAGTGACAAATAATTTTTTCCAACCTTCATTTTTCATTTATATAATGCTGTTATGAGCGTCTCTATTAATGTCATGCAATCCTGTCTTGCATCGTTCTAATGAGAACATTTTTTATAATCTTAACTAGATAACGTCAGCCTTCCAATGAATGCGTCCCTGTGTGTTGCAGAAGAAGAGTTTACAATGGACGAGCTGATAATCAAGTGCAAGATCGACATGGTCCTCAGCGCTGCAAACAAGACCGTCAATTGGGGTGAGTCTGCTGTGCCTCCAAGCCACTCATTTATTTATGTCAACTGTCATTTGTAGCAGCTCAGGAGTTACTTTTTGGCGCGTGTTTGCGTGTAGTTACGTTCATTAACGTAGAACACGTTCATGAATGCTTAATGGGAATGAATTAAAAGTCTTCTTTTGAGCGATTCATGAAGAAAAAAACATATGTGAAAAAATTGTACTTATTTTACTTTATTTCACTCTGACCTGAGACTATTTTTCTGTTTCAGTAATCCCGGAGAGCAGCACGACGGACGAGCCAACGACCTCCCTAGTAAGTGTATGATTGACTTGATGTGGTTGTGCCAGTGCTTGCTGGCTTTAGTTAGCGCATGTTTTTTTGAATTAATGAAATAACTGGGAGTAAAATTTTACCGTTACCTTTGCATCATTTTGATGTGTGTTGTGAGTATATTTAAGTGCAAAGTGTTCCAAAAATAATGAAAGAAATTGTTCACCATTCTTTTAAAAACTGAAAATGTATTTTCTTATGATAGAAAAAGTATAGAATTTTGAGATCATCTAGCTAGGTTTAACTGGCCTTGTGTATTTCACTCGAGAGAAAAGTCTCATTGATATTTTATATCAATTCTGTATTTCAATTTGCTTCGTCTCGGTCGCCGTCCTCGTTCGTGTTTGGTTATTTGCTCGAAATCTGCTCCGTGTAGCACGTTCAATGATACTGACGTGGTCGACATTGCTGTATTATGCGAATTCAAATGGCAAGAAACCCAACAAGTTTTGGCTTCCATTCTAAAGTGCTACAGTGCAGTTGAACCTCAAGTGTTACTGCCTAATGGAAGGAAATAAATTATAAGTTGATGTTGGTCTTCCGTTGTGTGAGGTAGTAGTAACACATAAACGAAAGGAAAAACATCACTGACTTCATAATAACATTATCGCCAGCTTAATGAAAATTCTACACAAATTTCAGTTGTTTTACTTCTAAACTGATTCCTATGCACCGTATTATTATGCTGGAGAAAATGAAAGCGCTAATGGATTTTGGGAAAAGTTAAGAATTGAAGTTAAGAATTGGTGCCACCGAACCTCTGTACAACACTGTTAAACGAGCCAGCTGGGAGAACGAATGTGGAAATGAGCTCGTCAAGCAATGTGAAAGCCTAATTAACAACCCAATATCATAAATACTGAACCTATAGAAACTTTAATGAACTAAAAGACCAATATAGACAAAAGAAAACGAAATCGACCGACTCTACAACCAAGGACAAACCCGACTCACTGTACACTGCCCTTGAAAACTAGTATAGATTGAAAAAAAATCAATAAAAGAAGCAAAGAAAGCTGATGCAGGTTTGTTTAGCAATAGTTAAAAAATATGCTGAAAGTACGCATATACCCATGTAAAATAGTGTTTACATTTTCACGATGATACCGCCATTTTAATGTTGGAAACCCCTCAGGGGGATACCTCTATTGTGTCTGAGGGAATTAGCTCTCCCGAAGGAATTCGGTGAGATCCCGCACTAAAGATTAGGGAGGCATTCTTTCTCTTGAAATAGAATAGGTTTTTTATTTTGTTATGGGCCATCATTTTTCGGTTCACTGCTGTCCTGTTTTTCAGCATCTACTACTTCCTTCTTCAACTTTTATCATGTTTCATGAAGTTCTTTTGTACCTTACTGTTTTTATGCACCTAGATTCCGCGTTCCCTTAACCCCATACTAAATAATGCCTTCATCCTTCCTCTCATTGAACATCTTTGTTGTGGTTAAAGGGAGGCTAACACTTTCTTATAATCAATCATTAATGTTGAAACAGCGCTAGTTTGAAAAAGGCTGGATTAGGTCTGTTCTATGCCTTCCAGGTATGTAGTTTTGAGATACCTAATTTGAAGAGTGTTAAAATCTTTTACGCCTGTAACTTTCCTGGAAAACTCTGCACTATCCTTTGAATTTACATTTACAAAAAATGTTCTCACAACAAAATGGGATTTGCCATCTCATTTGAACAGAAACGGTTTTAATTCAATATGCCATATGAGCGAATTATTCCTTTAAAGGCAAGAAAATGGTTGTAAAAATAATCAAGGAACAGCATTTAGAGGTTAACCTTCATCCGAGTATGAATGCTCATTTTGTAAGAAAGTTTTTTTTTTAATTTTTGCCCAACATTTTCCTACTCGGTTGATGCATTGTAGATGTGGAAGCAATGTAGTTCATTTTTAAGACGATGCTGTAAAGAACAGTTTTCGCCTATTTCTTTAACGCTTTAAAACTAACCAGGTAAAAATACTAGCACTATTGCCTGTGGCTGCTCTGAGTGGCGTAAAGAATCAAACTTTCGTCAACTCCAAAAATGCATCCCAGTTCAAGTATTAAAAACAGTGCTGCCAAAATTCCAGTTTCTCCTTGAATTCCACATTTCACTTCGAGTAACCAAATTAGCAGGTTTTCCATCTTAAAATAAAATGTACGTAAAGGAACACCCAAGATTGATAGCTTTCAAATTCTTTCCATGGTAAAGAAAAATTCTGAACTCCGTTTTTGCCAATTATATATGAAAATTGCAATTAATCCCAATACGAAAATCTGTTGCACTTATCAAAGTTGAAACCAGAACTTCAGTTACCTTTTTGACCTAGTTTAGTATACATTTGAATGCCATGTAAGCTCTGAGCAAACCACGCACCTAGAAACTTTGAATTTTAAAGATACAGCGAAAGCCCTTCTGATGGCAATGTAGGGGAAGTTTTCTCATGTTCACAAAAATGCTACTAGCTTGCGAATATCGGTATTTCTTCCCAAATTTTCCGATACATATGGCAAGATTAGATTAGATCATAAGTTAGTTTTAGCTTCCCTATCCACAACAAAGACGTTCTTAAAATAAAAAGGATGAAAGTACCATTTAGTTGAAGTAGGGGGAGGGGAATAGGGAATCTATGCACAAAGTGTTTTCCCCACACAAGATTCCCTATGTATAGAAAAAGTTGAGAAGTATATGAAATAATATTAAGGGTTGAAGAAGTAATAGGAGCTGAAAAACGAAAAACCAGTGACCAAAAGGAATTTAATCCTTAAATGAAGCAAAAACAATTTTTCAAAAAAAAGGCTTCCTCAATTCTTAGCTCAGTACCTCACATTTTTGCTTGGTGCGCAAATTCCGATAGATTCAACAGTACTTTCCCTATAAGGGAAGTTTATGACCAGAAAATTGTCAATGATTTTAGTTTGAAAACTGTTGAAATGCTCAGTGTGAATCACGAAAAATTGATTGACAGCACCGACGGCCATCTGGTATTTTTGTAGTCTTAAGGATCTTAATCGGTGATGAAATCAGAGTGAACAGCTAACTTTCGTAAATGATACTCAGCAAATGAATATTCCCTTTTCTGGTAAGTTTTTCAATTGAACATCTGTTAGCACCACTCTATCATCTCCTTTGTAATTAAAAAATTCTGAAGAATATACGTGAGTTATCATCGATGAGGCTCACACCCAATAGGTTGTGTTTTATCTGTGGAAATAATTACACTGAAATTCCATTCCATTCCAAGAGACTTCCTTGCTTATATCAAGTCGTATCGGAAGTCCTGTCTGTTTTCCATGTTTTAACAAGTTTGAAGCTAATCCTGGAGTATCCATAAGTCAATTGAGCTCTAAACTTTGCGTGAGTGCAATGACAATTCAACATTACCTAAAAAAGCCGGGGAAAAAAGTCAAACTTGAGAAGTTTGGACCCATGACCTCTCCGCTGTTGATCGTCAGCAGTGCGTAAATGTCTGTGCATCTTTGCCTTCCCGCCAACTGCAAAGATCTTTTCTGGATAAAGTTGTTACCGGCGATGAAAAGTGGATTATGTACAGCAATGTCAAACGTCAACATCTATGTCTAGATCGACATGCAAAACTGCAATCACAACCAAATTTAGGACTCCATCCGAAAAATTTATTTTGTGTTTGATGGGATATGAAAGGAATTATTCACTACGAACTTCTTGAAAACCAAACAATCACTGCAAAACTTACTGTCAACAGTTGAAAGGACTAAAAACCACTTTAAAAAAGAGGTGTCCAGCTTTGGTCAATCTAAAGGACGTCATCCTTCAGCACGCACAACAATGCGCGTCCGCATACAGCACGAATGACTTTAAACACAATTGAGACGCCGAAATGAGAAACACTGATGCATCCGCATTGATTCTATCTCTTTGAGTCTAGACAATCGTTGAAGGGGAAAATAACCAAGGCATTAAAAAATAGGTTAGTAGGTGGTCAGTAGTTGTTACTAACGATGAAGAATGTTGTTGAATTAATGAATCTTACTTGAAAGGGTTTTACTCTCCTCATCATACCCGTTAAAACCAGACAGAACGTATGGTACGACCCGATACATATCCAGCATCCACTCAAAAATGAAATTTTCAGTTTGGAGAATTTCCTTTGTGTTAATTACAAATCAAAGCTAGTAATTTTATTTATATCGATTGTATATTATTTTCCGCCAATGAAGCTGTTAATAACGCTCTTGGCGTTCAAATTTTCTGCTGAATATCTCAATTGAGTGAAGAAACATCATTTTATTCATATGTTCATGTACATACTGCAATGTGTCTCATTCCCAGGTCGAGGAGCAGAGCGTCAGCAAGAGAGATACAAGTAAAATGTCATTCAGACGTCGCTTCAGTTCTCCAAGTCGTCAGCGTAGTAGTCGCTCTACTTCACACCATCGTAGCCGCTCACGCCGTCGCAGCCGCTCGTCTTCGCGTCGGCAAAGCTACTCTTCCTCCTGCAGGCGTAGCCGTTCTTCACGTAATCGCAGTCGCTCGACCACGCGACGACGGAGCCGCTCGACATCGCGACGACGGAGCCGCTCGACATCGCGACGACGGAGCCGCTCGACATCGCGACGACGGAACCGCTCGACATCGCGACGACGGAGCCGCTCAACCTCGCGACGACGGAGCCGCTCAACCTCGCGACGACGGAGCCGCTCAACCTCGCGACGACGGAGCCGCTCAACCTCGCGACGACGGAGCCGCTCGACATCGCGACGACGGAGGCGCTCATCCTCGCGTAGACGGAGGCGTTCGTCCTCGCGCAGGCGCAGCCGCTCTTCTTCGCGGAGACGTAGTCGTTCTCCTTCGCGGAGACGTAGTCGTTCTCCTTCGCAAAGACGTAGTTGTTCTCTTTCGCGTCGTAGTCGCTCGTCTTCACGTGGACGCAGATCTTCAAATAGACGAGCCTCCCGTTCTCCTCACCGTCGCTGGATCAAATCTGAGCGTATCACGTCTCCTCCACAAAAAAGAGCAAAGCATTATCTGGAGAAGAGTAATGTAGCCATACAGAAAAACTTGGCTCTGCTTAAAAAAGAGCCAGTGCATAAAATCTCTCCTGCAACACAAGGCCAGGTACGTAGTAGGTCACTCCCACGAGAAGGAAGCTCGCCACCCTTTCGCATCAAGTCTCCGAGTTGCCTGAGAACAGGCGGGCTGGCGAGTGATACAAGCGTACTATCATCTGGGGTGCTAGAGTACAGTCTCGTTGTGTCCTGCGTCAACAAGACCCTCACTAAGCTCTTTGTCCTGGAACTTCAGAAGGTCTTCCTTTGCACCAAGCCTCCTCTGCTGCGTGCCAGCGTTGGTGAGATATAAGTCGCGGTTCTGCTCTTTTATTCCATAGGATCATTATTACGCAAAATGCTAGAGGCTGTAATGACAAATTCCCATGTAATGCTCTCTCATTAGTTACACCTTGAGGATGACAGATGTAAATGCCCTCTCTCTTTCACTCAAGTATATTTTAGGATGAACTATTGATCTATGCGCAGGTTGGCTGTTCCAGACCTACAGCTCACACATGACGCTGGTATTCGCTCAACTTGTGGACGGCTTACGCCTGCTGGATACGAGGCTCACAGTGCACGTCATTGCGGCTAAGGGTGAGGCGTGTGGTGTTGTATGCGCGTCTTTCTCTCTCCTAGCTCTTGATGATGTGTGTGCTTGTTCCTCCTTCGGTGTGTACTTGTTCCTCCTTCGGTGTGTACTTGTTCCTCCTTCGGTGTGTACTTGTTCCTCCTTCGGTGTGTACTTGTTTCTCCTTCGGTGTGTACTTGTTCCTTCTTCGGTGTGTGCTTGTTCCTTCTTCGGTGTGTGCTTGTTCCTCTTTTGACGTTTCTCCTCAGGGGGATACAACTATTGTATCTATGGGCATTAGCGCTCCCAGGGGAAAAATGTGAGGGCCCGAGCTGAGAGTTAGGTAGGCCTTCTTTTTGTTGAAATAAAAGTTTTTTTTTTTGTTCTTTTAAGGACCACCTTTTTTCGGTTCACTACTGTCCTGCTTTTCATCACCTCTCACTTTCTTCTTCAACTTTTATCTTATTTCATGAACTTATTTCTCATCTTACTGTTTCTATGCCCCTTCAGCATAGATTCCTCATTTTCTTATCTCCATACTAAATGGTGCCTTCCTCCTTCCTCTCTTCGATACGCTCTATTTTTGAAGCGGTTAGGGAGGCTTAAACTAACTTATAATCTAATCTAATCTTTTGACGTTTGCTTGTTCCTCCTTCGGTGTGTACGTGTTCCTCCTTTGGTGTGTACGTGTTCCTCCTTTGGTGTGTACTTGTTCCTCCTTCGGTGTGTACTTGTTCCTCCTTTGGCGTGGGCTTGTTCCTCCATTGGCCTGTGCTTGTTCCTCCTTCGGTGTGTACTTGTCCCTCCTTTGGTGTGTACTTGTTCCTCTTTCGGTGTGTACTTGTTCCTCTTTTGGTGTGTACTTGTTCCTCCTTTGGCGTGTGCTTGTTCCTCTTTTGGTGAGTGCATCTTTCTCACTTGGCTCTGTATGTATGAGTAAGTTTGTTGCCTTTTTGGCTCTTGATATACAAGTAAGTTTGTTGCCTTTTTGGCTCTTGATATACAAGTAAGTTTGTTGCATTTTTGGCTCTTGATATACAAGTAAGTTTGTTGCCTTTTTGGCTCTTGATATACAAGTAAGTTTGTTGCCTTCTTGGCTCTTGATATACGAGTAAGTTTGCTCCTTTCTTGGCTCTTAATATACGAGTAAGTTTGCTCCTTTCTTGGCTCTTGATATACGAGTAAGTTTGCTCCCTTCTTGGCTCTTGATATACGTTGGTTCTTCTCTAGGGTGTTGATGATGTGTATGTCAACTCCTCCTGGCATTTGATGACATGTAGGTTTATTTTCCATTGGCTCATGATGATGTGCGCGCCTATTCACACCTGGTTGAAGTGCGGATGTGCCCTTGTTCATCTTTTATTAGCGTGCAGTTGCCCGCTTTTTGAGTATTGTATCAAAAATATAGCCTTTTGTATGTTAGTATTGAATATTGACAGCAACTGAATTATCAAACGATAGTTGTGGTTTGATAGGCGCCACCCGATCACCACGTATATGCTCACTAGAATTTCACTTGGAGACGAAACCGTCTTAAAGCGAGTTAGTTTCACTCCCCGAATACGATATAAGCTAGCGTATGGGTCGTTGAGTGATGCACTGCCAGTATTATTTCTTACATGCACATTTAGTGGCATTGCTATATCTTCTTCCCGCTGTGAAATTCTGTTTCCCTAGCTCATTAATCCTGTATTTTCATAGCTTTCAAATCATGTACTTTCTCTCATACATTGTGTCTTAAAAGTCGAGTAGCTTTCTCACTCGTGGAACCTTGTAACTTTTTTGTATGGAAATCCCTCGGATAACTCGTTGAGAAATTTACTGGTATTGCAGAGTAATCCTGTGCTATCTCGCTCATAAATCCCGTGTATATATTGAGTCATTCTGACCATAATTCGATTTTGTACGACCAAGTATTCTCACGCCTAATATCTTGGATCTCAAAATCTATTTCTCAATTTCTTTTTCAAATACCATTTGTCTCCTCTCGAAACTGAGAAATTTCATCGCTTAATCACGATGGTTTTCTTTTTAGTACTATCGTTTTTCCTTCATTGCTCACTCTATACATGATTACTTGTTCACTTTCAAACGACTTTTCTTTGTTTAGTTCTGATGGATCATGTGCCTTCCTCCACAACCTAATCTCCTCTGGCTTGTCTCACTCCACACTCCCGTCCCTCACACCACACTCACATCCCTCACTCCACACTCACGTCCCTCAGTCCACACTCACGTCCCTCACTCCCCCCTCCCATCCCTCACTCCCCCCTCCCGTCCCTCAGTCCACACTCACGTCCCTCAGTCCACACTCACGCCCCTCAGTCCACACTCACGTCTCTCACTCCCCTCTCCCGTCCCTCACTCTCGTCCCTCCCCCCTCAGACGCGCAGCTGAGCAGAGTGCCAGAGCAGCAGCTGGCCCCCTACCGGGCCGCGCTGGCTGCCTGCGTGCTGGAGTACGACAACCGCGCTGCCGCCCTCGTGCAGGAGACCGTTAGCAAGTGTGAGTCCCTGGGCGCTTCCATTGGAGATCACTGAACATCCACTACTGTTGTTCCTCACTTGTAAAGCTCCAGCATTTTTCAGTACAAAGGGTCCTCGGTTAGCGACGGTACTGACCTGACGCATTTCGTGGATACCATAAATCTTGGGTAAAAGATTGTGGACCTGTATCCCCTCAAGGGGATTCAACTTTTGTATCTAGGAGAATTAATACTCGTTGGGGGAAAATGTGTGAGGGCCCAAGTTGAGAATTAGATAGGCCTTCTTTTTGTTGCAATAAAATGTTTTTTTAGTTATGTTGAGGACCACCTTATTTTGGTTCGCTTTGTCCTGTTTTTCAGCACGTACAATTTCCTCTTTCTATGCCCCTTCTGCATAGATTCCGCATTCCCTTATCTCCATACTACATGGTTCATTCCTTTTTCCTCTGATACGCTCTTTTTTTAGCGATTAGAAAGGCCTAAACTAACTACGAATCTAATCTGTGGACCTGTATTTCATGTGTATGTCTTCTGTGTTTTTTTTTTGCACTAGTTGTATTTTCATGTCATAAATGTGTTTTGTTATGTCCTAGATTATAACTTTAATATACATACTGCACAACATTAGCATAGGTGAGTGCCTTTGGTGCTTATGTACGAACATGCTATAATTAGACGTTTCTGACTTGCACTAAAATCCGAGTTACAACACATAAGAATGGATCTTCGTCGTCTACCGAGGACCTCCTGTACTTTGGAGTGCCGTCAGAAATATGTTGGCGTGAAACAGAAGCTTCATATGTTTTGCAGTATTTTATAAGCTCATTTATTTCTACTTTTCATTTTATTTTTTGTTCCAAGGTTGTGCATGTGTAGCTTGAACGACTTCATTGACTTAGTCTTTGTCGTTTGCAATTGTACAAACGGAAGTTTTGTGCTCCTTGACAGAAAATAGTGAATACGTCCTTTTCATTCAAAAACGTGTAATAAATTTGTGCTTATTTTGCTGGTCATGAGACTGTCGCGGTGTGCAGGCATCGACGTGTTCACCTACAGGACGGAAAAGTGCGCAGTGCGCAACTGCCTTCGCATGCGCTGCCCCGGCTACCACGACCCCAGTGAGCGCCGCCGAGACATAAAGAAGCACTTCTACAGGTGGGCATTGTCTCTCGCACATGGGAAATATACTTGAAATGCTTGGAAAGTATAGGTGTCATGCGCTTGGGAAAAGACTTATTGTGCTAAAGAAATACAGGTGTCTTGCGCTTGGGAAAAGACTTATTGTACTAAAAAAACATAGGTGTCTTGTGCGTCCAAAAAGATGGTTATTGTGCCGTAGAAGTATCTGCGTGTTGCGCTTGAAAATAGGCGCTAATTGTGCCATATGAGTACATGCGTCTTGCGCTTGGGAAAAGTGCTTGTTGTTCTTGTGTTGTGAAAAATAGGTGGTTTGCTCCTGAAGAAAAACGCTCGTTTTCCCAGAGATATATAGGTGTCTCGCGCTTAGGCAAAGATGCTTTTTCCAGAGAACTGAAGGCCTTTTGCCTTAAGTAGAAAACGGTTATTGTCCCAGAGAACAATATGTGTCGCATGTTTTGAAAAAGATGCTTGTTCCTGAGGAGCATAGGTGTCTCACTTTTGAGAAGACACTTAGTGTGCCAAAGAAGTGTAGATGTCTCGCGCTTGACGTTGTCCCCTATTGTGATAATAAAAAGTACTTGAGGGCTAAACCAATAAAAGATTCTAATTGCATTTTCAATGCATTTCGATCGCTTACTGGACCTTATCTATACAATGATGAGAATTCAATGGCTGTTTTAAAACATGAACTTAATGGGTGTTAAATGCTCATATTTAGGGACATTGGATGTACAAGGGTATAGAACATTAGTGGAGAATGGAAGGTCCTTATTCTCATATGAACAGTGCCTGCAGATGATGCTTGAAATTCAAAATGTAAGTATGAAACACGGTTCCCGAAGTCTCTCCAGTGTTACCGTTAGTTTTCATGGGTTTTGTCTCACAAGTTATTCCACTCATGGGAGTCGAAATTCAAAGGCATCAGATGAGAAGGTAATTTGAAATCTTCACAGAAGTTGAATTTAAGGGGATCAACTACTTTGGACTTAACTTTTTTTGCTAATTTTACAAATTTCACTGTTCGCGTTTTTGTTGCCTGTAGAGGAACGAAAATTCATACAGATGTATAAAATAAAATTCTGAACACATTTTCTTTTATAAAAAATTTCGAATTTCGCGATAGAAAAAATATTTTTGCGCGAACACAAAAAATATATTTATTTACGCCCAACAGTTCTCAAACAATTCAATAAGGACAGTCTAATCTGACGCTTGCACCCCCACAGAGAGGTGATGTACAACATAAGACAGTCTAATCTGACGCTTGCTCCCTCCCTAGAGACGTGATGTATAACATAAGACAGTCTCCCCTGACGCTTCCTCCCTCCCCAGAGACGTGATTTACAACATAAGACAGTCTCCCCTGACGCTTCCTCCCTCCCCAGAGACGTGATGTGTAACATAAGACAGTCTAATCTGACGCCTGCACCCCCACAGAGAGGTGATGTACAACATAAGACAGTCTAATCTGACGCTTGCTCCCTCCCCAGAGACGTGATGTACAACATAAGACAGTCTAATCTGACGCCTGCACCCCCACAGAGAGGTGATGTACAACATAAGACAGTCTAATCTGACGCTTGCTCCCTCCCCAGAGACGTGATGTACAACATAAGGACAGTCTAATCTGACGCCTGCACCCCCACAGAGAGGTGATGTACAACATAAGACAGTCTAATCTGACGCTTGCTCCCTCCCCCAGAGACGTGATGTACAACATAAGACAGTCTAATCTGACGCTTGCTCCCTCCCCAGAGATGTGATGTACAACATAAGGACAGTCTAATCTGACGCCTGCGTCCCCACAGAGAGGTGATGTACAACATAAGACAGTCTAATCTGACGCTTGCTCCCTCCCCAGAGACGTGATGTACAACATAAGACAGTCTCCCCTGACGCTTCCTCCCTCCCCAGAGACGTGATGTGTAACATAAGACAGTCTAATCTGACGCCTGCACCCCCACAGAGAGGTGATGTACAACATAAGACAGTCTAATCTGACGCTTGCTCCCTCCCCAGAGACGTGATGTACAACATAAGACAGTCTAATCTGACGCCTGCACCCCCACAGAGAGGTGATGTACAACATAAGACAGTCTAATCTGACGCTTGCTCCCTCCCCAGAGACGTGATGTACAACATAAGGACAGTCTAATCTGACGCCTGCACCCCCACAGAGAGGTGATGTACAACATAAGACAGTCTAATCTGACGCTTGCTCCCTCCCCCAGAGACGTGATGTACAACATAAGACAGTCTAATCTGACGCTTGCTCCCTCCCCAGAGATGTGATGTACAACATAAGGACAGTCTAATCTGACGCCTGCGTCCCCACAGAGATGTGATGTACAACATAAGACAGTCCAATCTGACGCTTGCTCCCTCCCCAGAGACGTGATGTACAACATAAGACAGTCTCCCCTGACGCTTCCTCCCTCCCCAGAGACGTGATGTGTAACATAAGACAGTCTAATCTGACGCCTGCACCCCCACAGAGAGGTGATGTACAACATAAGACAGTCTAATCTGACGCTTGCTCCCTCCCCAGAGACGTGATGTACAACATAAGACAGTCTAATCTGACGCCTGCACCCCCACAGAGAGGTGATGTACAACATAAGACAGTCTAATCTGACGCTTGCTCCCTCCCCAGAGACGTGATGTACAACATAAGGACAGTCTAATCTGACGCCTGCACCCCCACAGAGAGGTGATGTACAACATAAGACAGTCTAATCTGACGCTTGCTCCCTCCCCCAGAGACGTGATGTACAACATAAGACAGTCTAATCTGACGCTTGCTCCCTCCCCAGAGATGTGATGTACAACATAAGGACAGTCTAATCTGACGCCTGCGTCCCCACAGAGAGGTGATGTACAACATAAGACAGTCTAATCTGACGCTTGCTCCCTCCCCAGAGACGTGATGTACAACATAAGACAGTCTCCCCTGACGCTTCCTCCCTCCCCAGAGACGTGATGTGTAACATAAGACAGTCTAATCTGACGCCTGCACCCCCACAGAGAGGTGATGTACAACATAAGACAGTCTAATCTGACGCTTGCTCCCTCCCCAGAGACGTGATGTACAACATAAGACAGTCTAATCTGACGCCTGCACCCCCACAGAGAGGTGATGTACAACATAAGACAGTCTAATCTGACGCTTGCTCCCTCCCCAGAGACGTGATGTACAACATAAGGACAGTCTAATCTGACGCCTGCACCCCCACAGAGAGGTGATGTACAACATAAGACAGTCTAATCTGACGCTTGCTCCCTCCCCCAGAGACGTGATGTACAACATAAGACAGTCTAATCTGACGCTTGCTCCCTCCCCAGAGATGTGATGTACAACATAAGGACAGTCTAATCTGACGCCTGCGTCCCCACAGAGATGTGATGTACAACATAAGACAGTCCAATCTGACGCTTGCTCCCTCCCCAGAGACGTGATGTACAACATAAGACAGTCTCCCCTGACGCTTCCTCCCTCCCCAGAGACGTGATGTGTAACATAAGACAGTCTAATCTGACGCCTGCACCCCCACAGAGAGGTGATGTACAACATAAGACAGTCTAATCTGACGCTTGCTCCCTCCCCAGAGACGTGATGTACAACATAAGACAGTCTAATCTGACGCCTGCACCCCCACAGAGAGGTGATGTACAACATAAGACAGTCTAATCTGACGCTTGCTCCCTCCCCAGAGACGTGATGTACAACATAAGGACAGTCTAATCTGACGCCTGCACCCCCACAGAGAGGTGATGTACAACATAAAGGCCCGGCTACACTATGCGTTTCTTCGTGCAACTCACGCGCGACTCGCCCTAATTTGACGCATGCATGTCGGATGCACGAGTGCTGCATGAACTTCGACGGTGTGCGGTTTTTGACGCGTCTTCTTGAGAAGCAAGCATCTGTGGCGCGTAGTTAGGAGTGAACTACACATCATTTCAGGGTCATCGCCCGACAGCTCTCCCATTTCGCAGTTGTACTTTATCATGGAGTGTTCTATTGTACTTCTGTTTATTGCTTGCGCTTTCTACAACGAGTGATTGGCCACGCGAGCTGGTGCTCCAGCTCAGAGACCAATTTAAAGTAAAGTAATGCATCTGAAACGTCAAAAATTCAACATATAAGAAATAAAGTTATAAGAATTTGCTTACAAAATTATGTTAACATCTCTAGACACTGAGAAGGCATTGACAGTTGATATAACCACTATTATAGAAGTAGCCGCGTCCATCCGTCTGTGTGACTCCCTCTTCTAATCGATAGCTTTGATAGCAACAAGGATATAGCTTAAGAAATACAAGAAATTATTCTACTGCATTATTTTTCTGTGGCGATTAAATTCCCTTTCATTTGGATTATGGTATCCAGAATACGCAATCAGCATATTTTTACAAATAGAAATTTTCTTTGAAGCTTTCTCTGTTGAAATTCATCATTTTGCTTTGATATTTCTAATTGATAATGCGAAAAAATGTTTTAAATTCGTTTGACCAGTAACCTGGCTACCACTTAGTATAAAGCCCAAGATTTTGGAACTTGAGTTATCGTTTTCGAAATTGTGATTTCCTTAAAAAGCTCGGAAGAGATAATAGACATTTCAGAATAAAATTTTACCAAGAGAGGCCACCACGGATAGAAATGTTTTCAGGCTCAATTGACATTGTTTTTAATTTTTTTCAGGCTCAATTGACATTTCGAGCTTAGTTTTATGCTTGCTAAACAGAGGACATGTAACTTTTCGTTGTGGTGTAACTCTGTCATTTTGAACTAGTAAAAATAAAATTCACACATTGAAGACACAGTATTTTTAGGCTGAACAAAATGTTCAGCATTTAAAAAAAATCGAAGCAGGTACAGAGGAGGTACAGCGACTGACCCAATCTTGCTATGATATGTTGTCATTTCTTAATGATGGGTAGAGAGACGGCAGTCAACATCAAATTTGCATAGTCAAGTAGTCGCTCAGGTAAGTCATGTGTATTATTTATTTGTATATAGAAAATATACAAGTTAAATAATTCATCCCATTGCATTTGTACCTGAGTGAATAAAACCAAAATCAAAAATGAATACCGTGTATATATTTTTGAAATATATAGCATTTATTTCGAGTAAATCAACCCTGTTTCTTGTTGATTAGATAGCTTAACCCGAAATTAGAATGAAACATAGTTGGGTAGTTATGTCTTTGATTGACTGTAAATTACTTATACATGAAGGAAATAGACAGGTAGCGTAAGTGATTGTCTTTCCTGTTTTTTCTTCCCTATCGCACATGCGATAGCGACTGACCGGAGCGCACGTTTATCGACATCTTTCCTCTCCGGGCTGCGCTGTGCAACTGATGCGGCGTGATGCCGCTGCTCCGCGTAGCGTAGTGTAGCCGCTCTAGCATGCAGGGGGTAAAAAATGCCTGAGGATTGCGCAGTAAAAATCGCATAGTGTAGCCTCGCCTTAAGACAGTCTAATCTGACGCTTGCTCCCTCCCCCAGAGACGTGATGTACAACATAAGACAGTCTAATCTGACGCTTGCTCCCTCCCCAGAGATGTGATGTACAACATAAGGACAGTCTAATCTGACGCCTGCGTCCCCACAGAGAGGTGATGTACAACATAAGACAGTCTAATCTGACGCTTGCTCCCTCCCCAGAGACGTGATGTACAACATAAGACAGTCTAATCTGACGCCTGCACCCCCACAGAGAGGTGATGTGTCAGGCCGTGGCTGCGGGCGCGGAGTGCGCCCACAAAATGGGGTGCCGCTTCTGCCACACGAAGGAGGAGCTTGAGTTCCACCCCAAGAACTTCCTGCGCTCTGTCTGCACGCTGCCGGCTGTCGATGGGGTCTGCCCTAGCACTGACTTCTGCAGGAGCTGTCATCCAGGTTTCTACTTAAGCCATATCAAAAAAAATTGCTTGTCTGAGCGCTGATCAATGAGAAAATTGTGATAATTCATAGCAGTAGTCATTAGTGAAATTGCGTCTTGTAGCGCAAATGACTTGAGATACTGCTAGTCTGAGAGCTACTCGTGATGATATTGCCTGCTGAGTTCTAATAAATTCTAATTTGCTAGTCAGCGGCTGAACACCGCGAAAATTGTAATTCAGCAATCAGAGAATTATTTTGTTTAAATTTCTGTGTTCGATTTCAACATCTTTGTTAAAAATTACCTCCGAAATCGGTGTAGGCCGCCGACAGTCAGCGCATTATTCACGTGACTGGACACGCTCCACCGCAGTTGCACCAAACTAGCCCTGCACCTCAGTAGCTGCCTGCAGAGCAAATGCCCTGCACTTTTGCACAGCCACGCAGCAGCTTCGGCCGCCGTGTAAAATGCTGCGGTGACCTGCCCTCTTCTGAGCGTTACTATGCTGAACTGCGCAGATGCCAGTGCTGATTTTTCAATGGAAGCTTGTCGCAAATTTTATGTGTGAAAGATTTAAGCCTATTCATATTGCAGGATATCCTGATTTCTTCTTCCACGCGTCGTGGAAGAACGTCTATGTGACGGGCCTCGAAAAGTCATTACTGTACCTTGCCGGGGCTGTGAGGAACCTTTTCAGGATGCAGGGTCTCACCACACGTACGTTGTAATCGTTGTTCTTACTTGCTCGAGTCTGACTTGTGCTGGCCTCTTCATGTTTGTGTTTGTCTGTTATGCATTCTTTTTCTCTTGCATTTGTTGAACAGTCATAGTGGACAGATGAAAAGTTAAAATTTAGTCTTGATAGTACATTTGATGTAGAATTCATGGCTTTGATATCAGATATGTCTCTTGTGCTGCTTGTGCTTCTCAGTGTATAGTTATAAGAACAAGTCTAGTCTCGGTAGAAACAGGTACACTTCTTTGTAGTTTTGAAACTTACCACTTACAGTTATACGCGCTTGAATGCATGAGATATGCGAGATAGTGTAGTGAACGAGTCATGGCAGGGCATGCTAAATGTCCGTTGCACAGGACGCTTTTGTATCCGAATTCCATTCTGAAGAGCCATTCTTGCTTAACTCTCATGGACACATTATAAATTACACGAAATGTTTTAGTTCAATTAGTTACGATTTTTCTTTGTTGGTAAAGCACGCAGTCATACTTACATACATTGATATAACGTTTTCTCAATAGTCACTATTGTGCTAAAATAGCAAATTCCATAATAATTTGAAACTGAAAAATTCGTTTTGCCATGTAAAGAAAATAATATGTTCTTTATAAAAACTTTTATTTCCTGCGCTTCAACACGATTGAGGGTTCACATCTAAACCATTCGAAAAAGCAATTTTCTTGCTTTCTGGAGTGGCAGTCGTTGCTCAACAATTAAACTACATTATTTCACTGCTGTTTGACCTTTTCTAACATGATTCATTTAGTTATTAAAACTTTATTGAATCTTGTGATTGAACTGCGTTTACAGGAATCCCAGAGTTCTAATATTGTAACTTAACGTATAGTAATCTATCCCTAGCTTGTGCTTTTAATATCATTACTGTATGTAATTATCCGACTATTCCTGCATCATTGACACTATTTCAAAAGCCTTCAGAATCCACTTCTGTCAATAGTTTTATAAAACTTTTCATTTTTAGAGATCCCTTACATTGTGAATTGGTACTTTACGCAATCACCTTTAGTTATGACTGACCTCCTTGAAGCTCGGCAAATACAAAATTTTTATGTAATAACTTTCAGTTTTCTGACCAACCCACCAAAAGCTAGGCAAATACGAAATTTTGATGTAATCACCTTCAGTTCCCTAACTAACCTACCAAAAACCCAATTCTGACGAGTTGTCTTGCATGGCTGGTGCAGTGCAGGGCAAGTGGGTGTTCGCCCCCCGCGTAGTGTTCGTGACGCCTGACGACAGCGTGGCGCAGAGAGCTCACCGCCTCGTCGCGCCCATCGCCGACCGCCACGTGCTCAGGCTCGCCCCCACGCACTCCGGTGAGCAGCGAAACGCGGGGCCACTAAACGCTGCGACTGTCATGTTCTTTTCGGTCGCGTTGTGACCCTATTGTACATTTAGTGAACTTGAAATGTGTTCAAAATTTGTGGCATTTCAGAACACCAATAACCCAGGGGTTTCAATTCTTGTCGTTGACCGTAAATGTCATTCTCACTCGCTGTGCTTATCCGGGTGTTGGTTTGTGCTCAAAGTTAGGAAACCAAATAGTTTCTTATTCGTTAAATTAACACTTTTACCCCAATTGGTTATAACTTATATTCAATATTCAACTCAAATTTAAAGTTAATTGTAGTAAACAATTTTTAAAATAGCAAACATTAACTAGATCGTGCTTTTATTTAGCTTTAAACAAGTGTATATGTAAATTGAGTTTGTGACTACTGATCGATCAGTAGCATTATGAAATTCCCTGTGGCCACCGGTGGCGGCGTTGTGATCAAAGTGTTAAGAGAAGAGTTTTATAATTCTATCAGGGAATTTGAATTGAATTCACTTTGAAGTATCTTGAGCTTCACATCAACTATGACCATAATGCCTACGATGAGGTGAGTGCTGTAACGATTTATTAATTCCTTAATTATATGTTCTATGAGCATTTTGATCAAAGATGAGGTGCCTATTTGATGTACATTATCCCCTTGGGAGAGTCGCATGTTGTTTTTGATATTAATGCATCAGATTTTTCTATTGAGAGTTTTTAACCGTCGTTCTTGGAGAAAAGTACCGACCAAGATATCATTGAATAGTTGTGTAACCATGAACTTAAATTGCTGGAATATACGTTAGTATTGATGATCGAAAAATTAAAAAAATCTATTAGAAGGGGCGCTTTAGGCTAATATTTTATGAGGGGGGTTTATTGGCATCATTTCTAATACCCAATTACGAGGTAGAGTCGTTGTTATCAACTTCTCTGTGAGGGGGGTTTATTGGCATTTCTAATACCCTATTACGAGGTAGAGTCGTTGTTATCAACTTCTCTTTCCTCCTCATTAGACTAGGGTGAAGGAAGAGAATGAAATTATTTTGCCAATTTGCCTCGCAGAGGACATTAGATAGCCTATACATTCAGGTTAATCAAGTTTGTCTCGCCTATGCTACGGGGACTGGTGTTCGAGGACGAACTCTAAATTTCTCTCAACCATAGGACTTCGACCTTTCGTGCCCACTTTGCATCTTTCAGTTTTTATGCCTTCTACAGTACTTTTTCCTTATCTCTTCTTCCTCTGCTCTCCTAATTTGCTTTTTTATGGGCAAGGCCTCCCATTAGAGAGCTCACTTTGTACATAGATTCACTTTTTTGCCCATCGCAAAATGGTTTCTTCTCTTTGCTCTCTTGAGATTATTTTTTGTTGTGGCTAAGGAATCTTAAACTAACTGATAATAATAATTTCACCATTTTGAATGCCTTCCAAAAGTTTTCAGCAAATCTAAAAGATGTATCAATGTTTGTCTAACTCCTCGTCTGCTCTCAGTCGACGGTGAAATTGTGATCGGATGCCCGGGACCGCTGCTGGCCAGCATCAAGGAGATGAAATCCAAACGGCCGTTCGCCAAGCTCGCCGCCGTCATTGTCGATGACATAGGCAGTGAGTTGCTCATGCTGGTGAAACTCCTGTGTTTTCTTGGGAGTTGTGTAACTTGGTGGGCGCACTACTGCTGGTTGAAATAAAAGGAAAAAAAAAATGAACTTCGAAATTTGCTACATGTTGCTAATTTTACTGGGTTGCATTTAGAAAGGATTCCTCTATTTATCTAGCCCTAAAACCTCATCGTCACGAGTGTCTCTGACTAAATAATTGAAAGAGGATTTTCTCAGCAGAAATCTTCCCCGTCAGAATTGAGATAACAAAGCAATGATTCTTCAATTACGCTTCAAGAAATTTATTTCCTTCATTAGATTGTGGTTATGATGCGGTGTGTCTTTTAGAAAATGAGGATTGGTTTGAATGAATGGATAAGATAGATTGAAAATTCGTGGAAACACTGGTAACCAATTGATGCGGGCCACTTAATTGCTTTGCTGTTGCTGTATGATTGTGTCCCTTAGCAAATACCTCAATTGACTGATTATTTTTCAGATTGCTTGTGTTTTGAATGATATTTTTATTTTGAGTGTAAGACCTTGCTGTTTTTAGGTCTAAAAGTTGTTTTAGCTTCCACCCTTGAGTAACACATTCCTAGTTATAGCTTTTCGTCATAGTTTTCGTTTTATCAGTGACTGCAAATCGATACTTATTCACTTATTATATTCTTTGATTGAACCCGTTCCTATTATTCGTTATAGCGACAATGCCCAATGCTAATGCTGGCCTAAACACAAGCAACATTAATTGCGCAGTCATTACCCTACATTGATTCATTTCATAATATTCGTAACATTCACAATGCAATAATTCTTAACTATTTGATGTTAACATCTCCCTCACAGCTCTGGTACGCAACACACAAGACACGAGCTTCAAGAGGCTGGCAGAGCTGCTGGTCGCCAACCCCTTCGCTACTCCTGGTCAGTATCTAAGCTCGTTTTCAATGAAGCTCTGATGCTTTCTAATTAGTACCTACACTACACAGTTCAATACAAAGTTTCTCCTAACATAAATATCCACACTACATTATTATTTATACTCTGCTTAAAGTTAATTAGTTTCTTTGTCTTTTAAGCTATTTGTCAAGTAATTTTATGTAATTTTTAATTTTAATTAATTTAATTAATTTTTAATTAAACTCTTTAATTTAATTTTTAATTTTATGTAATTTTTTTTTAATTTTCCTGGTAAATAATGTTCTATGACTTTCCCTAAGCTGATTTGTGTTGTGACTTGTGGGTTGCCACTAGACTTTCTGTTGCCGCGGCTAGATTGGTAAACTTAATCATCCCACGTTCTACCTGGTGCATTTGATCAAAATGGGATTTTATCAGGGTTGGCACATAAAAAACCCACCCAAAAAAGCCCAAAAAAACCCACGTAAAAAAACACTAAATAGTGTTTTTTTTTGGGCTTTTTTGGGTTTTATTAGTGCAATTTAAATTTAACTTGTTTTCAAGCTTATAGAATCAAAATGAGCTAAATATTAATGTTGTCAAAAATTTTTCCAAGGCATTTGCATGACTATGACAATAAATATTGAAAAACAAACAAAAAACACCACTATAAAAATAAAATAAGAAAAACCCTAATCACAAAAAAAAATCGAGGGGCTAGTATATTTCCATGAGTTCCATTTTCAAAGTAAAAAACCAAAACTAAGAAACAAATGCAGTTTGACCATTTGAGAGTATAGGGACTTCTGGATTCTTCCTCCGTCTTCTAGACTAGATTGCTACTACAGTACTACTGTATTTCTCTTTCTACATCCACTGCCATTTCATCGTTGTCATCCACATCATGATTATTTGTGAGTTGGCGATATAATGAGACCAGTTTCTGTGCGCGTTCCGATCCTAATCTATTTCTCAATTTATTCCACACAATTCCAAATGTTTAGAAAATTCTCTCAATGGATCCTGAACTTGCGAAGCAAGAACGAAGATTGCTTATAAACTTGCAGAAACCCTCTGCGAGTGTTTTTTCATGAATCTGTATTTTCTGCAGTTTCATGTCTTGAATATCCCACCATCAACGAGGAGTCATTGTCTTGGTGATATTCTTAACATGTGTTTTGGGAAGATGTTGGAGTCTTTCAATTTATACAAATAAAGCGCACTGATGAACTCCGGATTGTACTCAGCCAACCACTCTTCAATATCTGTCTCCTGTGAGAGCTTTGCCTGAAACAAGTCTAACAATTATAGTCAGATGGGGTAAGACACGACCGCAGTCATCATGGGATAAGAAAGTAAATAAACGACTGGCCTATGGTGAGCATTCAAGCTGCACTGGAACAAATTTGCCGGTGGAATCTGTTAGAGCATTTATTTCTAATCATTTTAATGTTTGTTGCTATCCTGAACTGCAAAAAGTGATTTTTTTGGCAAATGTAAAAAAAAATTTGTGCATGTCACTACATGTTGTAACATGTAACAGAGTGGTTGACTGACTTGGCTTGCGCTGCTAAGCCCTCCAGCTCACACAATACACATGTTAAGTTGTTTTTTATATACACATGTTAAGCATGACTGTTAAGTGATGTGCAGCTGTCTTGCTTCAAGTTGCTTGTGGTGGTTACTTATGATTTGCATGGTGCTTCCCTCTCACATGACTTGCGTCTGTCTGCTGCTAAAAAAACTTACTATGAATTGACAAGCAAAGTAATTCTCTTTGCACATCTTATATCTTCACAGACTGCAGAGCTATGTCCCTATGCATATGGAAATTGGTAAATGATAATTGTGATGGACAAACTTGATTCATATATTGTTCATATAATGTAATAATTCACATAATAATGTAATATGATGTTGGAAATAAAGTAATCAAATAACATTATTTACTCAATAAGTGTATAGATAAATCTGGAAAAGAGTCAACTGGAGCTATTTGAATAACTCTTTTAAACAAAAACAGGTATTACAAAAAACCCAATGAAGCCCCAAAAAAAACAAACACCCAATTCAACCCAAATAAACCCACGTGGATTTTATTGATACAAATTTCGTTCATGTCAGTTTGCATCATGTCATGATGAGTGATGACTCCCCAAATCGACAGATGTTCTGTCCAGGGATGGAAAAAACCCTGTTTTTTTTAAAAAACCCAACCCACGTGGGTTTTTTTGGGTTGAATTGTTTTTTTGGGGGGTTTTATTGGGTTTTTTGGGCTTTATTGGGTTTTTTGTACTACCTGTTTTTGTTTAAAAGAGTTATTCAAATAGCTCCAGTTGACTCTTTTCCAGATTTATATATACACTTACTGAGTAAATAATGTTATTTGATTACTTTATTTCCAACAACATATTACATTATTATGTGAATTATTACATTATATGAACAATATATGAATTAAGTTTGTCCATCACAATTATCATTTACCAATTTCCATATGCATAGGGACATAGCTCTGCAGTCTGTGAAGATATAAGATGTGCAAAGAGAATTGCTTTGCTTGTCAATTCATAGTAAGTTGTTTTAGCAGCAGACAGACGCAAGTCATGTGAGAGGGAAGCACCCTGCAGATCATAAGTAACCACCACAAGCAACTTGAAGCAAGACAGCTGCACATCACTTAACAGTCATGCTTAACATGTGTATATAAAAAACAACTTAACATGTGTATTGTGTGAGCTGGAGGGCTTAGCAGCGCAAGCCAAGTCAGTCAACCACACTGTTACATGTTACAACATGTAGTGACATGCACAAATTTTTTTTTACATTTGCCAAAAAAATCACTTTTTGCAGTTCAGGATAGCAACAAACATTGAAATGATTAGAAATAAATGCTCTAACAGATTCCACCGGCAAATTTGTTCCAGTGCAGCTTGAATGCTCACCATAGGCCAGTCGTTTATTTACTTTCTTATCCCATGATGACTGCGGTCGTGTCTTACCCCATCTGACTATAATTGTTAGACTTGTTTCAGGCAAAGCTCTCACAGGAGACAGATATTGAAGAGTGGTTGGCTGAGTACAATCCGGAGTTCATCAGTGCGCTTTATTTGTATAAATTGAAAGACTCCAACATCTTCCCAAAACACATGTTAAGAATATCACCAAGACAATGACTCCTCGTTGATGGTGGGATATTCAAGACATGAAACTGCAGAAAATACAGATTCATGAAAAAACACTGGCAGAGGGTTTCTGCAAGTTTATAAGCAATCTTCGTTCTTGCTTCGCAAGTTCAGGATCCATTGAGAGAATTTTCTAAACATTTGGAATTGTGTGGAATAAATTGAGAAATAGATTAGGATCGGAACGCGCACAGAAATTGGTCTCATTATATTGCCACCTCACAAATAATCATGATGTGGATGACAACGATGAAATGGCAGTGGATGTAGAAAGAGAAATACAGTAGTACTGTAGTAGCAATCTAGTCTAGAAGACGGAGGAAGAATCCAGAAGTCCCTATACTCTCAAATAGTCGAACTGCATTTGTTTCTTAGTTTTGGTTTTTTACTTTGAAAATGGAACTCATGGATATATACTAGCCCCTCTAGTTTTTTTTGTGATTAAGGTTTTTCTTATTTTATTTTTATAGTGGTGTTTGTTTATTTGTTTTTCAATATTTATTGTCATAGTCATGCAAATGCCTTGGACAAATTTTTGACAATATTAATATTTAGCTCATTTTGATTCTATAAGCTTGAAAACAAGTGAAATTTAAATGGCACTAATAAAACCCAAAAAAAAACAAAAAAACCCACTATTTAGTGTTTTTTACGTGTTTTTTTTGGGGCTTTTTTGGGTGGGTTTTTTCAGGTTGGTTTTTAATGGGCCAACCCTGGTTCTGTACTGTGATTATCACATTCACGTTAGAAGTTAAGGGGGATAACCCAGGGATTTTCAAATTTTGATCTCATTGTTTTGAAATTTGGCCAGTAATTGTATTTCTTTGAAAAACAACGAATTGTACTTGTGTAAAGTTTTTGATTTAGGCCTTAGTTTTTGAGAAAAAAAAATTAAATCATAGTTTTTTAGTTCATTTTTAGTGATATTTTGAAAAGAATAAAAGTCAGTGAGTTGTCATGCTAGAAAAACACAAAGACAGTTTTGAAATCCTTGGAACATTCATAACAAACTAAAATTTTAATTTTTACATTTTTAATTTTTTGTTAAATTAAAAAAATCGTATGTTTTAGGTAGTGATCAAAAGTTGCATTTCAAAAGAAAACAAAAATGAGAACAGAAAATTTGGGCGTTTTAAGTTGTTTACAATGCTTCAAGAATTACAAAACTGTCTTTGAATTTGTTCTAGCATAAAAACTCATTGACTTCTATTCTTCTTAAAATATCTCTAAAAATGAACTAAAAAAACTAACATTTAATTTTTTCAAAAAACTAAGGAATAATTGGAAAATTTTACACGAGTAAAATTCGTTTTTTTTCAAAGAAATACAAATACTGACCAAATTTCAAAACAATCAGATAAAAGTTTAAAAATCCCTGGGTTGCCCCCCGTAAGCGTACGTCAATTCATTTAAAATTCAATAATTGTTGGCCTTGACAGTGAAGTAGCAGCGATGAGCTAGGGGTCCTAAGTTGTTGCCTTCAGTGCTCCATTTCCTGTCTGTGGAATATTCCATCAGTCCTGGGATCATGAACTCGAAAAAATTAGAGGTCTTGAAACCTCGACCGCAGCTCGCACGTATTGTAAACTCGAGTTAACATCTGTTTCGAAGTCCGCTCATTGAAGTTTGCTTTAATTCGAAGTTTTGCAAGACATGGTGGGTCACAATGATCGAATCAGTTATAAAGCAATGCGTTTGCATATCGTCAGATGTCATTTGCTCGTTGATGATGATGATTTGCCGCTTGGAAGTAAGCGTGAGTTAATTTGATTTTTTTGCCTTCAAACTCATGTACGTTTTGTCACAGTTCGCCCAAGTTGATGCTTGTTCAAGGAAAGGTCGTGCAAGACATTCAGCAAAACTACTGCGATTAAGTCAAACTTCACAGTCAGTTTTATTTGATTTGATTTTCCACACCAGATTAGAGTTACAAAATGTTGTTCAAATTGTTGTTGTTCAAGTTGAAGATATGTAAGTTGTTCAAGTTGTTGTTCTTCAAGTTGAAGATATGTAAGACATTCATTGAAGCACCTCAATTAAGCTAAACTTCACCGTCAATGTCATCTTGTTTGAGGCTTTCTTCATCCAATTTTCAGTGGCTTAGTTAAAATTTTGTTTACAACGCTGACATGCGGGCATACTGACTGAAATAATTGTGTTATTCGCAAATTTGTGCTGAGGTGATGCCCAGAAATCCATTTTGTTTCATTTTTTGCCACATGGTGTGTGTGAACCTCCATGATGCTTTGATCGATTTTTTAACTTTTATTGACACAAACTGAATCGCTTTAGATAGAATTTCTTTGTTGAAGTATTGTGATAGCAACGGAAGATAGGTATAAGTTGATGATGTGCGTGGAATTGTTGGCATCGGTGACTTACCCCCAAGTAATGTGGTGACCTTCCTGAACGCTAGTGATGGCGCTCACAGTGTAATTTTAGTGCCTAATTTTAGGAGTCTTTACAGTTCATCTGTCTTCAGTTCCATCTTTACAGTCCGACAACAGGTAAAAATTCCTTGTAGATGTTATAACCGACCACAATTTTGAGCTCCATTTTGATACGAATAAATGGCAAATCTTATACTGGTAATTCAGTTACTAATCCAACGACTGCATTAGCCACAAGCATTGGGTCATTATAAAGTAATTTAATTTCTATTCTAAATGACATTAATTACATTGAAGCTGTGGCTAAAAAATGTAAATGTTTTACAAGATATTTATCAATATTTCAGTGTAAGAGCCAACTGTTCGATTATCACATCGTTTGCAGTTGATTAATACGTCTTTGTGACAGCGTGCTCTAGATTCAAGCTTACAGCAAACTTTTCATCACTAGCAGGGAGTTTTTGCAAAAAAGTTAACATCTGCTTAATTCGTTAACATCTGCTTAAGGTTTCGTAAAAAAAATTGGTGCAGATGCTAACTGGAAAATGGCGCCTAAGCTAATAGTAGTTCACGATACTCGCGGCCTGGAGGCGGGGAATAATTTCTACTTATATATCAAGTATGCGTTGATAACTAACACGTGAGTAATTTCTTCTTTTCAAAAATATTTGTGTATTAAAAATCAATGTATATGTTCTTGGTAAATGTAATATGCACCCCAATTGGTGCAACGTTCATGACAGGCGCAATGGTACTCAATGAGAAGCGAGAAAGTATCTGAAAATCAAATTGTGGATGGAGAGCTATGATTGTGACTTAACAGTTTTATGCCGCCTTTTATACGGCGTGAAGGGGTTTAAACTTAATCGTGGGCGGAATAATAACTTTGATGACTTTTGTTAACACGGGAATCCACAACGCGAATGGTTTGTTTATTGACAAGGTGTTGAATGAAGCTCATAAAGCTCACTGTTTATTTCTGAGAACTTAATTGAGTTACATCAGGCAAATTATATTCTTGTGCTTTATTCCCGTCTCATTAAACAAAATCCAATGTACAATTTTATAATTCCATGGTCCATCGTGTAAATTGTATCACGAGTTCACTTTATACTGCTGTGAAATAGGCGCTCCTTGTTTCTTAACTGAGGATTTTTCAACGTGGTTATAAATATCTTGGAATTTTGTTTCTACAAAGTCATAACTTATTTATTTTTTATGTGATGTGTTTTGACGCAATACCGTTATCGCCAAATAACCCACAAAAAATTGTAATACGCTAACGGATTTTGTTGCGTTAGCAGTCATGCATTAATTTCGAAATGCTTTTCTAAATTTTTTTTAATCAATTTTCGCGTAGGCAAATATGCCGTACTTCGAAATGTCTCCTTAATATTTTTTGTGTGTGCAAATTTACGTGAAGGCTGGTTGACGTTATGAGATAAGAATCATTTTTCACGATGCTCATGCGTGTGTGAAGAATGTGATGTGTAAGGAAAGTGACAGGAAAATGAGAAGCAGCAACAAAGCTAAAGGATGTATTTAATTTTATAACTTTGTTGGGCAAGGTAATGAAAATTTCGGTGTTTCCGATCTTACGTTGTGAAATAGTGTACAAGTGATTTGATAACTCATGAGTAATAATATGGAGGAATTAGAACATGATGGTAGGAGCCAATAACGTCCCGTGACAAAAAATATTTATGTTTCGCATTTAAAGAACTGTTCGTTTTGTACGGCATATTCCTGCAGATAGAATGCATGCATTGTTGCGTAAATTTGGTATCGCCGTGTGAGGTGTAGAGCATTTTCTAATTGGCCAGCGTTTGTGTTGCAGCTCAAGTGAACAAAGTGGCCGTGTGCTCTGAAGTCATACTGGACGACGTAGAGCGCGCCCAGACGATGCTCGCTGCTTTCTTCGCTGTCGAAGTCGGTGGTGAGTGTTCATTTTGTTATTGAGAACTTACCATAGGTACGTTTAGTGCCAGAGAAGTTTCAGGAAATTTAATTTAATGTGTAGACCTTCGTCTTGCAGGGTTTATTTTGACGTGCAGTGGGTCTGTTGCACCAAGTATGTCCTGAACCTCAAAATTATGTTTAATTGATATGCTAGACTGATGGTTTGGAGTGGGGCTCTTAAATTCTTTTCTGGGAAAAAGGAAATAAGAAGCGTTGTTGATGGATGTCACAAGCTTGTAATAGCTTTTACAGTGGTCAGGGGGTGGAGGCGTGAAAAAGCCCATAACGTTCTACCAGCAAATGATGAACTAAATGGAAGGCCATCCGCAAAGATGTCAGGAATAAAAATATAGAGGATAGGCTAAATTTTTAAATATCAGAAAGAGAATGAATATAGAAGTGTAATGGCTACCTATGTACGTATGAAGCATGAAAATTAGTGAACCAGTATAAAGTGTTGGAGCGAATATCTTGAAGAGCTACTGAACGGAATAGAAAGAACAAGAGCAGGAAACTGAGCAGTGAGCGTGCTGAAATTTTGTGTTAAGGGTGTCGACCAACGATTTTTAATTTTTGATCCGATTGTTCTGAAATTGGAAATTTGGTCAGTATATGTAATTTTTAAAAAGAAACACATTTACTCGTGTAACTTTTTCGGTTTTGGTTTTAATTTTTGGGAAAATGGAAAATGTTTGTTTTTCATGTTATTTTATCGAATATTTTAAAAAATAGATATCAATGAGTTTTCATGTTAGAACGAAAAATACAGTTTTGGAATCCTTTGAACATTTTCAACGTACTAATGAAGCCGAATTTTCCATTTTCCTTTCCGTTTTCTTTTGATTTGGGGATCGAAATTTCATGATGTTTGGCCTCCTCTCCTCTTGGAGAGTGGGTCTAGTGCCCGTAGCCCCATAAAATTTTTGGACTCAGCAGCCCACTACCTAAGGAACCTTATTAAGCAAAGAAAATAAATTGATAATTTTGACCAAAATCACCGGGTTGACCCCTAAAATTGTGTTGGTTGAGTAAGGCCGCGGTGATGAAGAGAGGAAGTTGTGGGTTGGCGTTGTTAATATAGTTATGTTTATTCAAGTACATGAGAGCAGATCTGAACTCGGGGCTACTTTTGCTAATTCAAAGCTTGGACATTTTAGCTAAACTCCAGACATTAATGACCGCATTTGAAGAGTGCGTGATGTGAAAAGTACGACCCTAACAAGAAGTGAAAAATCGTATAGGATTTTAGGAGCAATAATTATCGAGGATTTTACAGAAAGATACATGAAAAGTTATTAAAAAAGGAGATATTTTTATCTCACTGTCTTCCTTTGGCGAGTGCAAATAGAACAAAGAAACGCGAAATTGCTTGTCTATGTTCGTGTTCTGTATTATGTGCTTTCTAATATTTTGTAACATCTTTTCAGTGGCTGATCAAGCTCGGTCTGAGCCGTCTAAACAACCGCTGCAGTCTAAGAATCAGGGCTCCAGTTCTGATAAAAACGTCGGTCCAGAAGTTGTGGCAAGTAGTGGTGCCTCTACTGGCAACAAAGATCCTCGTCTAGGTGCCGAAGGTAGCGGTGTCCGACCTGGTAACAAAGATCCTCGTTTTGGTGCTGAAGGTAGCGGTGTCCGACCTGGCAACAAAGATCCTCGTCTCGGTGCTGGAGGTAGCGGTGTCCGACCTGGCAACAAAGATCCTCGTCTCGGTGCCGAAGGTAGCGGTGTCCGACCTGGCAACAAAGATCCTCGTCTCGGTGCCGAAGGTAGCGGTGTCCGACCTGGCAACAAAGATCCTCGTCTCGGTGCCGAAGGTAGCGGTGTCCGACCTGGCAACAAAGATCCTCGTCTCGGTGCCGAAGGTAGCGGTGTCCGACCTGGCAACAAAGATCCTCGTTTCGGTGCCGAAGGTAGCGGTGTCCGACCTGGCAACAAAGATCCTCGTCTTGGTGCTGAAGGTAGCGGTGTCCGACCTGGCAACAAAGATCCTCGTCTCGGTGCCGAAGGTAGCGGTGTCCGACCTGGCAACAAAGATCCTCGACTCGGTGCTGAAGGTAGCGGTGTCCGCCCTGGCAATAAAGATCCTCGTCTCCGTGTTAAAGTTCTTGAGGGATCTACTCCAAACGGTGATCCCAAATCTAAAAGCACCATAAACGCATCCAACCCGGCTAATAAAACGGAAAGCATCCCAGTTGGAAGTACGCATCAAGTACAAGGCTTAGGGACGCGAACGACTGCCCATGACAGCACTCAATCTGCTGTATTTGGGTCGACTGCTAGTTCCACTCAAGTCTCTTCAAAGCCACCTGACGCAGTCATTCTGACAAAAGAATCTCTAGCCAACGATTTTTATCAAGAAAAGCGGAAGCTAATCAAAGATCTGGAAATTCGATATGAGGTTTACGTCGACAAGCCAGAAAGTCACCCTCGGTACACTGCCGTGCGAGCTGCCTTCCAGTGTGAGGATACGAGTGTCACCTGGCAAGAACGCTGGATTCAAGAATTGAGGGTTTTACGCATGGATGAATACAAGGCAGAACTTGTGAAGCTCGTCAGGAAGTACAAAGATCTCTCGATACAGCTGAGAAATACTTCAACAACGTCATCGCCTGTTGCCAAGCCTCTTAGCCAGGCCTCCACAATGGGGGCTTCTTCAACAGCAGGGTCCACATGGCGGAGCGGCACGTCGACAATCGGGGAGAAACCTGTGGTTCTTCAGGATTCCAAAGTAGGGACAAATCTTCAGAAAAACGAGTGTGTTGCGTCTCCTCGTGATGGTCGAGCAAAATCAACCATTTCGGATGAGCCAGAGCGGCCACTGCAAGGCTGCCGTCCTAGCACGCCAGCTTATCCTGTGACACCTTCTCGAGCAGGTAAAAGCCTCAACAGAGATTGTTCTGGCGTATCAGGAGAGGAGTATAAACCTCGGCTCTCAAGTGTGCAGCAACCTGTGGTAGATAAGACCCAACCTTCACTGCCTGGGCAATCTGGAGATGCATATGCGGGGCGTACTTCTTTACGTTGTCCTACGCCATCACTTCCGAAAGATGCTGCTCTAGGTAATGTTATTTCCAATGAAATTCGGCTTCCATCCCAACGCCCTGCACGAACTAACTCTCAAGTATCAGCACCTCCTTTCTCACCGCGCGGTCCCCCCCCGGCATTCTCTCGAAGTCCCAGGCCAAATTTCTCTCAAGGACCCACTCCTACCTTCTCTCAAAGACCCCCTCCAACCTTCTCTCAAGGACCCCCCTTAACCTTCTCTCAAGGACTTCCTCCAACCATCTCTCAAGGACCTCCTCCAACCTTCTCTCAAGGACCTCCTCCAACCTTCTCTCAAGGACCTCCTCCAACCATCTCTCAAAAACCTCCTCCAACCATCTCTCAAAAACCTCCTTCAACCTTCTCTCAAGGACCCCCTCCAACCTTTTCTCAAGGTCCTCCTCCAACTTTCTCGCAAGGTCCTCCCCCAACTTTTTCTCAAGGGCCCCCTCCAAGTAGCAGTAGCGCCTCTGAAGAACAGCTGTATAATGTTGAGCCCATCTATAATTTGCTTCTGAAGCTCTCCTCATGTCTGGACGCGATCTCCCCAGTGCTCTGCACCATGATAGCCGTAGCCCGTAAGCGCGGTTCCAACACCCCCGCCGCCTTCAAACTCTTCACTGACCCAGAAATCATCAAGCTTTTAGACATGTGCATTGAAAAATTCTCAGCTGAAAGTGATAAGACTGTTGATGTGGAAAAGCGCAAAGAGCTTCTGTTTGGAATAAAAGGAGCGCAGTTTCTCCTCAAATATGCTAAGCAAGTGAGCAGTAAGTAAATAGCTTGTTTATGGTTTTGGAGTGAAAAAATCTCATGTTGAAAGAAATAAAAGTAGCTTTGGAAGTGATGTACGTACAGAAAATGTTGTTTTCCCATGGGTAGATGGTTGTGTTTTCGATATCTTTCTAGCATCGGTAAGCCTATGCTATTTGAAACCTGGTTGAATTTAGGTGCGCTCTCGAGAGGACATTTTTTTAACAGTAGTTCATTCCCTTCTGTAGTTGACTGACTAATGGTACAAGGCCACTCTAATTGCCATATGTTGTCTAAAGAAAATATTAGTCGTTAATAAGAGATTAATTTGATTACAGAGTTTCGGATGAGGTATGTTATCTGCTGCCATGAAATGTTTAGAATTTAATTTTCTCTCTTGTACATTCAGGAGGCATTCTCTTATACACCGACTGATGTCGTTTGTGATGCTTTATGCTCAGTGTGGTTCTATGTGATTTCGAACAATAGCGTTGTAGTCGAGTTCGCTGAGCGTGGCTAAAAATTTCATTTCGCATGGCTGAAATTTTTTTTAGTAAGTTAGAGAAGAAGTTAGCTTATAAGACCAATTTTAATGGGTTTTAAAGTTGTATAGTCGAAGAATTTGGCCAAAATTACTGTTCAATGAGTCATTTAAGTTGCGCGTTAACTTAACTTAGCTATGTCATTAGCTTATCAAGGCATTATGTTGATCCAAATCTTTCAACTTTTCCTCTTACATTATTATTGTACATAAAAATGTGTAAAATGTGGAAAATCGTCCTTTGTTTCATTTTCACCAACCCCTCAGGGGGATATAACTATTGTATCTATGGGAATTAGCGCTCCCAGGGGAAAAATGTGAGGGCCCGAGCTGAGAGTTAGGTAGGCCTTCTTTTTGTTGAACTAAAATGTTTTTGTTATGTTAAGGACCAACTTTTTTCGGTTCACTACTGTCCTGTTTTTCAGCACCTCTGACTCTCTTCTTCAGCTTTTATCTTATTTCATGAACTTCTTTCCCATCTTACTGTTTCTATGCCCTTTCTGCATAGATTCCTCATTTTCTTATCTCCATACTAAATGGTGCCTTCCTCCTTCCTCTCTTCGATACGCTCTATTGTTGCAGCGGTTAGGGAGGCTTAAACTAACTTATAATATAATCTAATCTTCATTTTCACCAATGAAGTTTTGTCTTCTTTCAGATTCGAAAATAACATTTCTGCCTTTATTTGTATAAATTTTCAGAGAGGCTCAAGTTAGGAGTCGAGAGAAGATTTAACATAACAAATTTTTACTCCAAACGCGAGATGAGCGCGCTCAGCTCAACAGGCGCGTGTTAGGGAAGAATTATGTAGGTGGGAGAGTTAAGAATTTTTCGGTCTCGCGTCATATTTTCAGACTTCACGTAGGCTTTAGCTTGTATTTGTCTTCACAAACAAGCACCGTAGCTTCAAGAGAAAGCGACTAGTGCCCGTTATCAGGACAGGTTCATAACACCCTTAATTTTAGCTCGATACCGCTGTGCTGCAATGCCTTCACATGAAATCATTACTGCAATGGCTTTTATGAAGATATGAAGAGTGAGGTCGCAGAGATAGTAACAGCCGTGCTATACCAAGTGCTCCATGGGTTAAGCGAAAGAAACCATGTAATTATCAAATCTAATTAGGAGCACTAACTCGAAGTCCACAGCAGACATGAAAATTGAAAATTCTAGGAAGCCTCTCGACTTCCTCAAACCATCAAAGTCTTTATTTAAAGTACGGGTGGTTTAATTGGCTACTATCGATTGTCCTATTTCAATGGCAGAACGATTATTGACATGGCAACCGCTGAGTGACCTAATCTTAATTACAGAAGAGAGGTTGGCTCTGCCGTTGCCCAAATTCGTATTTGAGTTATCAGCCACCGTTTGATACGCCAGCGAATACAGTCTAAATTTACCAACGAAGGAAACTGCGTGAAAACATTGGAAAAGTCCTGAAATAATGACAACGTCGAGATTTTGAGGAAGTATTTCTGAATCAAAAGAACATCGGAAAATGGATTCTCATTTTACTACAAAAATAAATACCATAAGAACGGTCGAAAATAAGTTGAGCATGGATGGAACGCTGTTTTAGATGCGGTATTTTAAAATTAAATCCCCTCAGGGAGATACAACTATTGCATTGGGTTGGCACAAAAGTTCGTTTTTTGAATGTCACCTCTCTGACCTAAAGATCGTTTTTTGTTCTTAAGCGGCCCATAGACGATCAATTTAATTGTCAATATCATTGACTCAATATATTGATGAAATTTTTTTGCCCGCTAAGTCAATTATTTGACGGTCGTCAATCAAGCCCACAGACGATCAATTAAATTGTAATAAAATTGATCGTCTATGGGCCGCTTTATTCTCTAAATCCTGTATTCGGTACGACAAGCATGTTTCTGTCAGTGAGCAATAACCCTCCCAGTAGGGAAATTCTGGCATCTTTGCCCGCATTTGAGCCAGAAAGAGAAGAAAACAAGTTACTTGCACAAACATATGCCATGTGTATGTGTAGTTTTGTTGCTTCCCTTTTTATAAGTGAAAAGCATTACATGTCAGTAGTAGTACTCTGCTTGGTCCACCAATTCATGGGCTCGAATGCAAGCATAAATGTCAGAACTTCTCTACTTTGAGGCTTACTCGTACAGCACACACGTAAGCATGCTCGCTGTACCGAATACAAGATTTAGAGAATAAGGATATGAGCATAATATTTTGGAGATCGGAAAGATGACTTTCAAAAAACACACGAATTTTTTGGCCAGCCCAATATCTGTGGGAAATGTGAGGTCCCGAGCTTATGGTTAGGTAAGTCTACCTTATTTTGAAGCAAAGATTTTTGGTTTTGTTATTAACTTTGTTCGGTTCACCACTGTCATGTTTTTCTTCACTTATTACTGTCTTCTTAAACTCTTCATCTTGTTTCGTAAACTTACTTTCTAACTTGCTATTCCTATGGGCAGGGGATTTAGTGTGGGAAAATACTCTGTTTATAGATTCCCGTTCCCTTAATTCTATACCAAATGGGGCCTTCCTTCTTCCGCTCTTTGAAACACCTTTGTTGTGGTAAGGGAAACTCTAACTTGGCTGATCTTAGGAAATAAATACGTGTTAAGTTGAAGGAAAATTGAATAATTACTATTCAACTACCACAACAGAGACAGAATGCCTATTTTCAATTGACGTAAGTTGAACCTCGAAATGTTTAAATATTGACCTTTATCACAAAGTAAGATGTTCACATTTTGTGTGCATAGATCAAAATTATGTTGAATAAACAACCCTGCATTTTATAAGTAGGCGACGGTCTGGAGGGTCAAAAAATGAACGACATCTGGACTCGAGTTTTATTATCACAATATAAATTTGAAATGAAAAATTTTGCAAAGTTTTAAGCAATTCAGCTGAGGCACACGCGTTGTGCTCTTCTGACGACTTGAATTCTTCAACGTACAAAAAGGTGACACAATACCTTGAATAGAACGTGCTAATGCACAAATACAATTTTGGATCCTTAACTTTGGGTAACTTTTCTTACTTTAAGAACAAAGTGTTTTCTTTCTTGCCCGATATACTTGCGATAAAAGCAACATAGTCCAGGAACTAATTTTTTTCTTATTGAAAAAACAAGTGAAAAAATCGGATGAACGCAGCGATAAAGAACACCACTTAATGCTACTCTTCAATGAAATTTTATGATTGACAACGAAGGACAATAGGACGTAATCAAAAAGCTGCACGTGTACTACGTACGAAGTGTGACAGTATTTATGGATGATGGCAGAAAATGAGTTGTAAGTTAACAAGCGCTTGACATGTGTTAGTGGCAAGGCGACTATTAACTTAGCTGCCACGAAAAATAGAAGAAAGAAAAAAACGTTTATTTTCCAAGTTGCCACATGAGATACATGCCAAAATATTCGCTTTTAAAAATTTCTTAATATAAGACGTCCTAAAACAAAAGTTCCATACGAGGAGTACTAATTGACGAACCATCCGAGGTGTACAAATAGATAAGCCATACGAGGCATAATAATAGACAAACCATACGAGGTGTACTAATACACAAACTATCAGAAGTGTAAAAATAGATAGATCATACGAGGCATATCAATAGACGGAATATACGAGGCGTACTAATAGTCTAACTCTGCTAAGGGGTAGTTGAATGAGAAATGAAAAATATCATCTCTTGGATATTTTAGATTCCAAGAGATGGCTAACAACTTATAAATAATTCGAATACTACGAAAGAATTCTTCGGAACTCCCAAGTTATTAGTTGAAATTATCGAAGTAAGAAAAGACATAAAACGCTATACCGGAGCAGATTGAAACACCATCGTAAATGACAATCAAGTATTGAGAAAAGGTTAGTCACGAAGTAATTAGAACGAATCTACCCAGCCGTATAACACATTACTCTATTACATAGAGCTTTTAGCGTGTGTTCAACTTTTGCTGCCCTTCAAAATGAAATCGAATTTTTGACGAAATTTGTTTGTAATTACGGTTTTCCATTTAGGCTTGTTGAACATTCTATTAGAGGGTTTCTCGATGGCCAGTTCTATAAGAAAACTCCGCTGATTACCACTCCTAAAATCAATTAATGTTGTTTTACCTTTTTTGGGCAACCAATCGGAAAAATTGAAGGAGAGCATTTCAGCATTATCCAAACATTTTATGAACATATTGATTTCCGAGCAATCTTACTGAATAAATACTGAGTGCAGTCAATTTTCAACCATAAAGATAAGCTCCCCAAGGCTATGCTCTCTTCCATTGTTTACAAGAACAGTTGCGCAAAATGTGCGTCTGAATACGTAGGGCAATCTACCAGATCCCTTTTTGTTCGTGTAGCAGAGCACGCCGGACGGAGCTATCGAGCGAACTTGCCTCTGAAAACTCCTCACTCTGCAGTCCGCACTCACGCAGAGAAGTGCAACCTAGCTCCCCGTTGGCTTAGATGATTTCACTATTATTGCTACCGTATCTAGTCAAACAGGTCTCCGTATTTTAGAACCGCTTTTTATCATGAAAGACAAGCCGGTTTTAAACGACACGCTATCCTCCTATCCGTTACACATAGCTTCTTAAATTTCAAATGTTTTGCAAATGGACTTTGTTATTTAAAATTTTTTTAAGATGCTGAAGGTGACTTTAGAGGTCGGAACGTTCGGCGTTTACTTCTCTTATTTGTTAAAAATATAATGGTTAATTTGAGAGTTACTGTCCTTGCTTTTTTGTTATTTATTTTGAGATTATGAAAAAGGCTAAACTTCAATCTTTATCAGTACATTATATTTTATGATATATTTTTAATTTTGCAACAACTGGTATGAATCCTTAAGTGGTAGGAAACCCTTTCGATCCTGTAGATAATGCTAAAAAAAAGTGAGGATACGCATCATATTACATGAAATCAAACTCGTGTCAAAAAAATCTATAGCGACTATACATCTCATAGCATACCTAATCGAACTAGTACCATTCCCACAATTTTTTAAAGCGAGAACTCGCTGAGCAGCGCATGGTTTCTTTATGCGACAAATTTGAAATGTGGTCTGCTTATGTCGAACGATGAATCTAAATCAAGCGATGATTTTGCTTCAAATTTACGTTAACTTTCATTGCATTTTAGAGCCATCGCTCACCCGATTCGTTCTCACTTATGAGTGTCAATTCTCGATACAACACACGCCTAGCAGTAATTGGTCCGCGTTTTAAGTCTTGCTCCCCGTTCGTGATTACAATGAAAGGAGATGTTTGCATGCCGAACAATAAATTAGCTTGCCCACAGTGTTTAATATTTCATGCTAGATAGATAAGCCTTCCGTGGGTGCCTGAAGGTATAAATTTCCATGTCTAATTAGTTAGAGAGGGGTAGTATCAAAAACTTAGTGTCTAAGCATATTTTTTATATTTGTACTTACCTATTTTGAATTTATCACTGCTTAAGGACTAACTTTTAACTAGCCTAAGAAATACAAATAACTTTTCCACTCTCTTTCTAAAAGAGGTGCTGAGTGAATAAATGTCGTAGACATTTTATTAAACTTTTAATCTACGATGACACAGCGGCCACGCGAGCGCGTCCCGTAGGCACCGTAGGCAGTGTTGGATCGACGAGGTTCACCTGGTCCAGACTTCATGGATACTTCATGGATATGTTGAAGAGTAACGCTTTTATCATTCTACTATTATTCACATGAGGAAATGTGCACTTTGAGCTCTGATGATAACAAGAAAGCCCGAATTGGATCTCCCTAAACACGCTAACAATAGAAGACGGAAGCATTTTTATGAGATGAAATGGTGACATGAGAATGAAGAATAAGAGATGGCGCTCGGTTAGGAGGTCGGTTGCACGGCTTGTCGGCCTACTCCCTTGAAAGAGAAATAAAAATAAAACTTAATGCCGACCTAAGTATGGTACAAATCTAAGTTCACCACCGACTCTTGCAACAAGTGCTGCTGATTTTGAGGTAAGTGGCTAGGGTTATCACTGAGATACGCGGTTTCCCTAAGGTACGTTGATGAGGACAGGAACTTAAACTCAGGAATGCTACATATTCCCGAGGAGCATTAAGCCCCCAAAGGTGGAAAATACCCTTCTGCTCAACTGCCTGAAGGGCTTAACGTTTTTGTCAAAGCTGTTAAATCTTGGAACGTGAGAACAGAGAAGCCTATCTTTTTAAATAAGGTTCTCTCTTACTACCGTTTTTACTCTCTGAACTAGGAATAATTTGCCAGACTATACATCTTATTCGTAATGGGAATAAATGAAAGATGTGGCAGAGAAGATAACGAAGCCTTCAACGCATTCGCACTTGGCATCCACAAAACTGAGCTTCATGCTCTGTTTGAAGTGCCTTTACAACCAATTGTGAGAGGCGGCTTTTGTTCTGCACTCCAAATGGCTAAGTTTCTTACTTTTTTGTACTTCTCGATGATACTCAATGGACTTAGCACACTTCGGGCGATGACGTTACTGTCGTATTTTTCGAAGATGATTTTACGTACATTTTACGCACGCTTTCGTCGATACTTATGTCTACTTGCCAGTTTTTAACTGACTAACAACTCTCTACATGAAACAACTTCTATTGGTCGGATGTGACTCTCAGTATTGTCCTTGAAGATTCTTGAGTGCGCGATGCCTCTCTTTCAATCCACGGAAGATGCATATCACGAACACGAGCGTGAACAGCTGCAACGGAGGGACTTCGTAAGAGCAAAAGAAAGATAGATCACTAACAGCTGCAACAAGGGACATTGTAAAGGTCACAGAAAGATCAGCTACTAGCAGTTGCGACAAGAAAACTTAGTGAATGTTAAAGAAAAATCAGCTACTAACAGCTGCAACAACAAAACTCCGTGAAAGCAAAAAAAAGATTAGCCACTACTCACAGCAGCAAAAAAACTTTCTCATGGCGAAGGAAACCGCACCCACTAAAAACTGCAACGAGGGGATCTTGTCAAGTGTTGAATTATTATAGCCGTTTCTGTAGTTTTCGCCTAGCCCCTCTATTACAAATCAGTGTGAAATAATAGCTAAGTGCTGACCTGTAGGAAGCAGACCCAGAGCGTGATGCCGCTGGTGAGGCCTGTGTAGAGCTCCATAGTGCGGGACAAGATCTCGGCGCAGCTGTTGTGGTACTGGTTACCCGTAATCTGAAACAAATGCGTTATTGAAATTTAAACAGTATAGCTAACCATTCACCACGCGAGTTCCGGATGTCGCAAAAAGACTGTATTTCAAGAAAATCGAACAGTAATTGAAAAGAAAACTTCTATATTGCTTTTGTAGGCAACTTGTCAAATATCGCTGTCTAAGCTGTTGAGTAACACAGAAACTCCTAGAGTATACATCAAATCGAGTCTAACAGTAACAAAAATAAACTCTGCAATTCAATTGTATATGAGCATGCTACAGAGCGAGTGGGTTGAAATAAAACCAATTTGCTCTACACAAAACGCTTAACTGCTCACAATGAATTGGTAGCAAAAATAAGTATGATACGTAAGTTGAATGCTGATATTATTAGTGTTGCTCATGTTATATTATACGCTGCTCATCTTTGATGAGCAGCGTTTTATGTAGTACAGTGCGGAAATATGGGAAAATCCTCCAATTGAAGGATCCAATAAAAAGACTGCATTTATTTTTCCCGTCTAAAAAAAATGCATTTTTACTTTCTTTAAAACGAATATTGCATGAAAATTAAGAAATATATTCCTGTAACGAACACTTACAGAACACATGTGTGCTCTTTCATCTCTCAACTTGAATTGATTCAACACGTTAAATGAGTTCAGCGTATGATCGCAATTTTTTTAAATTCGCAAAGAATTAAGAGCGGCGATCTAAGAGTGCCATTGGATTGTTAGCTCTAACCTGGTCTCTGCAGGTGTTTGGGATGGGCATGTGCATAGCATCCCAGTCCGACGGCCACGCTGCTCCGCAACATTGTATCTGCACAGCAAACAGGGCAATTATATAAGTAGCAATATCAACGATAAACGCAGTTGTACACAACTTATGGCATAAATGATAATAGTAGCAATATCACCGATAAACGCAATTGTACACAAATTATGGTGGAAGTAATAAAAGTAGCGATGTTAATGATAAACGTAATTATATACAACTTATGATGGAAATTATAAAAGTGGCAATATTAACGATAAACTCAATTTGAACCGTGATAGTCACACAGCAAGTGGTTTTTCCTTATCTCAAGCGGTGTTTTCCCTGCATGAGAGCAATCAATGAGCTATGCTACGGAAGTGCTTGTCAGAAGCTTATGTTACAAATACAAAGATCATTGCATGCGTGCATATATGGGGCAGAACGCAACTTTTGTTTTCATGCGATGAAAGAGCAGGAACAACTGAGTGGGAAATCTTCTGGTTGTGGTGTAGGTATGATTTGTGCGAGTGCTCTGTGTGAAATCTTTGTTTTCGCATTATATCTGGTAAAATTAGCACCACACCCAATTATATGTCTGTTCATTTAAAGTCAATTGCTTTAATTCGATGTCCCAATCTTGAAGATACGTTTGGATGCAGTGAGAAGCAAGAGAAAACGTTAATTAGTTCATTAGCCATTGAAACAACACAAACATTAGCTCACATAACAATGAAGTTACAAAAATATAACCAATCAACTTGTTCTTTGAAAATAGTACTCACTAAAAAGTCGGGCACAGCACGGCTTTATGAACAGGACAAAGATTTAAATCTCATTTTCTTTAGCATATCTTGAAAATAACTCAGTAGTTCGAATCTGTCGGATCCACGCATGGTATAATCTTATTCTTTTCTATTCTTTTCGTGGTTAGATTACCTGTTTTATTTAATTGAAAAGCTAATGTGTTCCGCACCCAAAGTAAACAGCATTCGAAGCTAAAAAATATCTTCAAAAAACTCTGTAAAGAAGTAAATAAAAAAGCGTTCACTCGTAGATTCACAGCGACAAAAATTTTTGTTCTCGTCCTACTCCTGCACTTGTTCCACTATCGAAGATAGCATGAATACAACAGCCAGTATTGTACAAGCATTTTTTGCCATGTTACTTTGTCCTCCCAAAATACGTGCAAGTTTTTTTTGTTAGAGCATTGCTTTGTGCAATTTAAAAATTACACATTCAATATTCTCTGCCGGCAGGGATTTTATTAATTATTTTTACTGATAGATTTCGATGATTTTTATTTTGTTTGGTGAAATGAATAATAAGAAGAAAGATTACAGATTAGATTATTTGCAAGTTTTGGCCTCCCTAACCGCTACGAAAAAAACTATCCATGAGAGGGAGGGGGAAGGAACCATTTAGTGTGGAGATAATGGAATGCGGAATCTATGCAGAAGGGGCATAGAAACAGTAAGTTGAGAAAGAAGTTCATGAAGCAAGATTAAAGTGGAAGAAGAAAGTAGTAGGTGCTGAAAAACAGGACAGCATTGAACCGAAAAAAGGTGGTTTTTAGCAAAACAAAATAAATCATTTTATTTCAACAAAAAGAAGGCCTACCTAACTCTCAGCTTGGGCCCTCTCACATTTCCCTCATGGGAGCGCTAATTCCCATAGATAGAATAGTTGTATCCAATAGTTGGAAAGAATTACCTGGCGTGAGTGGGTTGCCCAGCACCGAGTGTTGGGTATATCATGCAAAGCTGTCACACACGTTCAAGCTCCGTATACTCTAAACTTTTACATTTGTCCAGAGAACCATCCACACAATATTTCAAAAAGAGGTAAGTATAGTCATGTAATTTGATTGACAAACTTCTCTGTTCCATTCATGTCTAAAAATGCCTAAACTAACAACGTTACTCACATATTCCTGGATGACATCGACTCGGTATCTGGCTTCCATGTCGTACTGATAGCGGTACATGTACTGCAAGAAGGCATCTCTGATCGTAGGGTAAGCGTTCGTAGATTCAAGGCCTTGACACAAGAGATATACAGCGCCTCCCAAGTTCACTACGAAGCTCACTGCGCTCAGGATGAGGTACTGCACACGTAGACGATGTGATGGTAAATAATTCAAACAATTTATTTACCGCAAGCGATACAGAAGTAGATTGTTTCTTAAATCTAGTCTTAGCCACTTTTCAGCGGAGCTGTTTCTTAAAAAACTCCTCAACAGGTCTACCGAATTTCAGGATATGATGCAATCTGTAGAAGCTGATATTCAAGTTCCAATCTTCAACGAGAACTTTACAGGAGCTTTCAATGACTGCGTACCTTACATCACCAAAAAACTAAGCCAAAACTTGCTGTGTGGATTACTGACGAAATTAAAGAACTAAGCAGAACAAAGAAAACTTATTTGCGAGAGTGTAAAAAAATAGGTCGAACAGAGATAGAAAGATATAAAGAACATGAAAAGACTCTCCGGAAGAAAATCACACGACCAAAACAAACTCGCTTTACCAGTAACAATTAAAGGCAAAAAATAACCCAAAACGAACATGAAAAATCATTAGTGAGGTGGCTCATTATAAAAATTTAGACCGCATAAGTAATTTTGAAAATCCCTTGACAACAGCCACGGATTTCAACACATTTTTTTCAAAAGTAGGTGTTCAAGTTTTCAATGAAGTATGTAAACCAATCCAAATCAACTGTCAGTTAAAAATTCATGCCCTACTGCACTTTCAAGGGCTGCACTGTGGAGACCTCGCCTTGTCGATTTACCAGAGTTACGGAATATCTTGTACTCATTAAAGTACATAAAGATAGTCGAACATGATAGTATCAGCCTTCAATATATGAAAGACTGTTTCCCACTCACAGCACCATTGATTTGTTCGATAATAAACACATCAATAGCAACTAACAATTTCCCCAACCAATGGAAACACTCCATAATTAGACCGTTGCATAAATCTGGTGACAGAAATACAGCATCAAATTACAGGCCCATAAGTCTTTTACCTGTCCTATACAAAATATTGAAAAAATTGTAGCAAACCAAATGTCATCTCACTTGGACGAGTCAAATTGACAACATCAAAATCAATATGCTTGTAGGAGAACACTAGCACTCAAGACCACATAAGTAATTGCTCCATATACACTGAAAAAATATACACTGATATCGATCAAAAAAATATTCCACTTTTGCTGTTACTCGATCTCTCCGAAGCATTCGACAGCGTCTTACATGAGCAACTTCTACGGAAAATATTGAACTTAGGAATTGATACGCATTGGTTTAACAGCTACTCATCAAATCGGTCTCATGCAGTCCTCTTAGATAACAATTTGTCCTTATTCACTCTAAACTATTTTGGTGTTCCTCAAGGATCCATTCGTGGTCTGCTATTGTTTTATATTTTCATTAACGATGTCCCTCCAATGCCTTCTAACACTCGAATCTCTATGTATGCAGATAATGTTCGAATTGCAATGACAAGATTTGTATCAGAAATACCACAGACGCAAATTGAAGCTGATGCCCTATCTATCAGCCTCAAGTCGTGGTATGACCAAAATGGTCTCAAGCTGAATACGAGTAAAACGCAATTCGTTATTTTGGGTCTAAGATGCAATAAAAATCCAAATCTTACTCTCACGATTCGGAATGATGATATTCACCCTTCAGAAAAAATAAAAAATTTATGTATTTGGTTCGAAAGAAACATGTCCTTCAAATCCCACGTTGATGAAACGTGCAACAAGATTTACGGAACTTTAAGTGTTTTCATCGTATAAAAAGTATGCTCGACGAAATATCCAGATTATTGGCCATTGAATCTTTAGTTTTATCACGTATTGACTATTGTAGCCAGGTATGGGGAGTTATATCTTTATATCTTCAAAAAGAGTTACAAAATGGATGAATATGGCAGCCAAGGTGGTTTGTAAAGATAAATTGAAAAAGAGTTATCACGTGACACCTCTCCTAAATATGCTCAACTGGACTTCTGTTCCGGAAAGGTTTTTGGTGCCCAAAGCCCAATTCGTACTCTCCTCTTTCTATCTTCCTCAGAGCAATGCTAAAATAGTGCAATTTTATCCCCACACTGTCACCAACATTATGCCGTATAGAAGACAACGTCTTAATCACATACCGTTCATCTGACATTAGGCAAAAAGATCTGTTAATTTCAGTCGATTAACTGTGGAACAAACTTCCCCAGAGCATTCATTAAACATTAGAAGAATTCAAAACTAAATTAGCTCGTTATCTTGCGTCTACACAATAATTGTAAGCTGCATTACGTAACGTAATGGAAAATTAATTACGAACTTCTATCATTAATTATCCTATCTTTCATTAGATTATATCACATACACCACATTTCTGTAGTATGCGTATCCGATGTGATTGCTTGTATGCCAATATTTAAGTACATGTTTGAATGTACATGTGACGCTCGTATATTTAAATGTATATTTACTATCACAAAATGCTCTTTTTAGTCTTGTGTGGCAAAGTGTCGTTTCATATACTCTGTGAGCATATTTTGACCAAACTATTTTAGGTTGTTTGACTTTTCATTTTGTCTCAGCTATGTTGCAAATGTTGTGGTTAGCGTTGGACAACGATCCTTCTCATGTCTTCGACTCCGGTGAACTCTTTTGTGCCAGTATCATTAGCGTAAGTAGGAAATATCATAAACTTTTGTTATGGTAAAACTTTTATTTTCTCTAAGCTCATCATTTGGCATAATAGTTGATGCGTTAGAATGAACAATTGTCTTAAGTTCCGAATGTCGACCTCATAGTTTTAGACGCAAAATAATTCAAATCTGCCCATTTTACTTTCAACATCAACCCCTCATATCACTAGTTCCTATGTTCGTATGCTCATATATCAACACAAGTGCGCGCTAATGAAAGGGTTTGCAGCAATTCGTTTCTAGGATTATGTTTTCTTAGTTACTTGTATTCACATCGTTGTCAAAATTTTAACGCATAGAATAGGGACGCAGTTTTTGTGTTTTTCTTTCAATCAATTTTGTTTCGACCTGTAACATGGATATTACGATACCCACGTGTAAGTAAAAACTAAGGATTAATGCTAAGATATTTTAAAAGCCAGTGTTTTAAATATTCCATGCTTAAACTTTATTGGAAATAAAAATAATTCTTTTCTTTTCATTCTTTTCTAGTAAATGGTTAAATTTGAGGGGTAGCGTTCACGATTCGTAATAAAATATAAGATTCTGATAGACTACAGCTTTTAATTGCGAGTGGGATTTTCGTTGTTTGCTAATTTGAACATATATAAGGATCAATTGCGCATAATCGTACATATCTTGCTATGAAAGTCAATTGTGAATTTAAATGATGAAGTTTATTTTTGGTTTCATTCTTTGCAATGCCTCATTCATTAACCGTTGGAATTCGCATCCTGGTGACATGAAGCAGGAAATTAAATCTTTTTGAATATAACTCAGTTTTATCCATGAGTTTCATAATGTACTTTCGCCATTATCCGATTTTTTTTCAATACCTTGTTTGAAAATAGTTGTCCCCACAACCGTTTAAAATTTTCCTCAAAGATAATATCCATTACTGCCTAATGTAATTTCAAACTAATTTATCATTTCTAATTAACCATCTTCATTATTAAAATATGTGACACGAACAGAATATTGAAATAAGAGAACCACCAATCAGCTTAAAATAACTGCAACTTTCATTTTAGCTCAGAACTAAGGTACATAACTGACATAAATATGACCGACCGTTGTTAAAAATAACATTCTATTTTGATGAAAAATAACCTTCTATGTATAAAAATTTGATTGGTCTGGATTTCATCCATAAATCACACTTCGTTGAATGATATCATTAACACTTACAGTAACTGCGTCTGTATGTGATTCTAATAAATCAACAAGTTTTAGAAACGAATTTGAAAAACTCCCCAAGGCTGCCTCGCCTTTGCAATATGATTGAGCAAATATAGAACCGAGGTAAACATAATGAAGTTGATTAAAGCATTTTATAAGTTAATGCCACACAGGTAAGCAAACGTTAAATTAACTTTTTTCTATTCAGAACTTGAGTCAGAAGTAGCTTCCACAATTTTAAGAACCATAATTCAGCCCTATAGCTTTGTTCTTAAGAAACACTACGATGATCTTTCACTTACCACCACGAGTAGAAAAATATTGGAGAATTTGGTACCAACGATGCCTGCAACCGAGCCAATCATGAGGATGATGGATCCCACAATGATGATGATGTTTGCCGTGTAGTACTCAGGGAAATCAATGAAGCCCAGCGAGTTGGCGGTTTCTTCGTCAAACTGGACGAACAGTCCCAGCGAGAACATGCATGCGCCAGCAAACTGTGGAACACAATTTATATAACCTAAACAATTTAAACAATTTACTTTCGACTGTGGGACGCAATTTAAATAATCTAAGTTATTAACTTACTGCAAGCGAGACAGCAGTAAATTGCTTCTTAATTCTAGTAGAATGGTCACATTTGAGTGTAACTACTTGTGGGCCCGAATAAGTTCAAGACGGCTAAGGCATCCTATTATCAACACTATTCTAAGATGTACAATTATGGTCAACCAAATTCACTTAACGAAGTTGAGCACTAGATTGATCATAAAATCGATTCACTCAAGATTTGATGCTTAATTTTACTGGAACAATTTTTGTCAGATAGATGTGAACAGTATATTCTTGAAAAGACTTGAGAAGCCGTTTGAAAGATAAATACAAATTTTTAAACTAAGTCCGAACTTCACGGCGAAAGTTTTTTTCCTTGTTCTACATTCGAGACGGTAGAATATTACAGAAAAATAATTAAACGTACACGATTAAGAAATTTCTTGTCTACGCTATAAAATGAAATTTAAAACAAAATTAAGTGAATTTTAATTAAACATTTGAATAACTGATAAGGAAATACAGAAGACAAATTTCGCACAACAGCAAAAAAAAAAAACTCGCACGAAACGAGACGCTAACCTCCAATTCCAGTTTATAATTTAAAAAAATTATGGTCGCAGCACTCATTGTTCACAGCATACATCAGAGATATTTCCTCCATGGTCACCGTGGCCGAGTGATCAAAGAAATATACAAATGCAGTTCACTGAGTACTAATGTACGATTCCGTTTGATTACAATTTATACTTGTACATCACTAACTAGATACATTTTTACATTAGCATTAAGAGCGCATCCTTCACGGGAAGATGTCGGCAGTTCGAACCCCGCCTGTGCACCCCGATGATTCTTCCCGCTAGGAAAACCAAAATTCCCCACTCTACCCAGGTGTCAGAAATAGGTACCGACTTGGCCAGAAGTAACCGTCATTGCGCCGTGGTGTTAGTAATATGGCATTTGAAAAACTAATGTACAAGATAATATGTACTAGGCTTGATTAGAATAAAGCATAAATATTCATAGAAGCTGTTACTCGTTCGGCAGCGTTGATTGTGGGACAAGGATGACGCACTTTTTCCATGTGTTATGTAAAAAATAGAGCCATTTCTCATCGAGGATGGAAATTTTTCTGAAATATCTTAGATTATACTTTAAAAAGTAATTTGTTTCATAGCTTTTCGTTAATCGGTATGATTAAACAGTTGATATTTCAGGATTTTGGAGATTTTACAAAGCCTCGCGAAATTTTTCATAGCAAAGTTATTTCAACGGGGAAAAAAAGTTGAAGCGTTTCCGGATAACGGATACAGAACGATATTAGAGCGACTAAAATAGAACAAAAGTAGCTAAAAATAGATTTTAGTGTTGTGAATGGTATTTAAGGGCGAGTATTGAGAAGATAGTTTCGAGTGGTGAGCATTGAGTGGCAAGTATTAAGTAGCAAATATTGATTGGCGAGTACACCGAGAGAAACTTTGGCATACCTGTGTGTGTCATACGATTATTCAGAGAAATCTTGATACTTATTGGCCCATCAATTTCCGCCAAATGTTTTAGCGGTTAAGAAAGTTGAATCAGAAATTCACGTTCCACACGGCCAAAATATTCAAGTTAATGCATGAACTGCAATTGGATTTTGTGAATGGAATATAATTCTCCCCAAAAACCTCGGAATCTTCGCCATTTTGCCATCAAGTTTTTAGAGATTGTCAGTTCCTTACTGAAATCACCAGCCAGTCTGAGAAAGTGAACCATTTATGTCAGTAACTGCTGACTTAAGCTACGTGTGTCATGATAGGCGCACTTAGGTGTGTCGTATCAGCCCATGACACACAAAAGTGTGTCATATACTTGGATCTAATGTATATTGATCACTGCCTCCAGGGAAGACAGTGATTTAGCACGCAATGCACATGAACAAGCTAAACAAAAATAAAAATTAAACAAAAGAAAGTCGACGACCAACACGACACATAATGATGGGAAAAGAAAAGTACGTCGAGCTACACCATTAATTTCGAGCCGTAAATTTCAACCCATTAATGATACTCACGAAAACTTTGTAGAGCAACACCGCAAATGAAACCCATGAAAATTAATTAATAGTACCACTAAAGTTACCATTCAATCCATACTCGCGAAAATTATTTAATGATACTCACGAAAATTATTTAATGATACTCACGAAAGTTATTTAATTATACTCTCGAAAATTATTTAATGATACTCACGAAAGTTATTTAATAATACTCTCGAAAATTATTTAATGATACTCACGAAAGTTATTTAATGATACTCTCGAAAATTATTCAACGATACTCACGAAAGGTATTTAATGATACTCTCGAAAATTATTTAATGATCCTCATGAAAGTTATTTAATGATACTCTCGAAAATTATTCAATGATACACACGAAAGTTATTTAATGATACTCTCGAAAATTATTTAATGATCCTCATGAAAGTTATTTAATGATACCCTCGAAAATTATTTAATGATACACACGAAAGTTATTTAATGACACTCTCGAAAATTATTTAATGATCCTCATGAAAGTTATTTAATGATACCCTCGAAAATTATTTAATGATACACACGAAAGTTATTTAATGATACTCTCGAAAATTATTTAATGATCCTCATGAAAGTTATTAAATGATACTCTCGAAAATTATTTAATGATACTCACGAAAAAAATTGTGTTGAAGCAGTACATGAAGATCCTACCGGCCCGCTCGGCCGTGCCCACGTGGTACAGCGTGTATTCATCATCGTCAACGTCGTCGTACTCGTACTTCATTGTTGCTGTTGTTGGTATTCAGTGGGGTGACGTGATCAAAATTTTAAAATAGACCAAGCGATATTAGTTAAGGGGGGGGGGGGGCCTATTTACTCTCGATGCAGATTGATATTTTGTAACCTGGAAGAGAGTTAAACATTACTCTAGTTTTTAAACGTCGACCATTCTTAATGGTGTGATTTTTTCATTTTGATTTGTGATTATATTTATGAAGATCATAAAGTGTTCATGCTTGAATGATTTTCAACACTTCTACGCAAACCAGTGTAGTATTTAATGGTTCGTTTGCAGGAATTTTTTGGGCGCTGCAGTTCTAATTATTCAAATTTCTACAACTGACGGGAAATACTTCGTTGACACAAAGAACGAAACCGCTAAAAAAGCATACTTCTCGAAAAGTCTACTTTCGAAACGTCTACTTTCGAAATGTCTACTTATCAAAAAGCCTTCTTTATGAAAAGTCTACTTCCCGAAAAGCCTTCTTCTCGAAAAGCCTTCGTCTAGAAAAGTCTTCTTCTCGAAAAGCCTTCGTCTAGAAAATCCTTCTTCTCGAAAAGCCTTCGTCTCGTAAAGCCTTCTTCTCGAACAGCCTTCTTCTCGAAAAAATTTACTTTTCCAGGAGTCTACTCATCGAAAACTTTACTCATCCAAAAGTTCACGTATTCAAAAGTCTACTCGTAAAGTCAGTTCCATGTTTCAAAGTTTATACCATAAAAATTCTGTTACTCAAAAAACGTAGTTCTCGAAAAGTCACCTTCGAAGAAACCTTGTCGTCTACTCAACGCTTATCGTAGCTTCACTTCATATCACACCCTTCTATCACTCTACCTTGGTAGATATAACGGTCTACTAAGTGAAGGTTGGTAAGATTAGGCCTTCAGTAATATAGAGCGGAGTTTGATTTGAACAAGTCAGTCTGGAGCTGGGTCCAAATCTCCTTCGTTAGCAGCAGCTCTATTCCTGCGTGGCATCGTCTCAACGACAGCGGACTTTTCGTTACACGAGACGTAACTTAAAACCACTCAGCAGCTTATCAGACAGTGGTGTGATCAATGCCGAGTTTCTCTCTTTCTTTTAGGTTTAAACTGAAAAATTAATCAGCCCTGATAAAACTTCACGTGAGGTCAAGGTGCTTGTTTTTGTCCATAGCCGAGTGATTAAAAACGAGCCTTTCGCGAGAATTGGTGTGAGCAGTTCGAATACCGGCAGTGACGCCAGGTGCTTCTCAAGCCCCATACCCCACTACCCAGGTGTCGGAAATGGTACCAGCTTGATAGGGGGTGACCGTCATTGTGTCCTGGCGTTAGTTATAAGGTAATTAAATAAACAGTGTATAAGATGATGTGTATCAGGCTTGATTGGAGTAAAGCATCCGTTTGTTTATGTGGTGTAAGTTTCGTGAACTTAAGTTCTAGGCCTCGAGAGTTGTAGAAAATCATAACGAAACTTCAATTTTGCATTTTACGTTTATTATCTGACGTTTTACCAGTCATGACATGTGAAATAGAGTTTGTTTTCTGAAAATTTCAATCCATTTCGCGAAACTTTTACGAAATTCTGGTGAAAAAATATAGCAATAAATGAAGTGCTTCCAAATGGCCGTGTAATATCGTAGAGAACATGAAGAGCGCAATGAAAAAAACTCACTGAAATGCCATGGTACTTAGTAACGATTGAAAATTTTAATGAATAGAAAAGTAAGAACATAACTTGATAACATACTGAAAATTATAAAAAAAGGGAGGACAAGAATTTTATTGCCTTTAGTCATGTAAATACAGCAGACGGTTCTCTTTCCCCAACATCTACAGGGGCCGAAATGTGCGGGCAACACGTTCTGTGATTCACGTACAGTCCAATTTCTGTGAAAAACATCAAAGAGCTGATTGCGCATAGAAAAATATACGACTTTCACACGTTTTACAGTTGGCCTTTTTATTATTTTTGCATAGAATGTAACTGGTTATCTGCAGAGAAACAGGACAAAAGTGGATGAAAATATGCATTTCGATTGTATTTCAACTTGAGAGGGAGAACAGGTAGTAGTAAAATTATGGTGCATAGCGACTTGAATGGTAGATTGACTAAATGATTCATCAGTGAAGGGTAATTCGGCGACTGATAATGACCCAAGTTAACCAACGATTAATAAGCTAGAGAGGCATGGCATTAATTTTGCCTCACCACCTTTTAAATGGAATTGATTAGTTTGGTCACTGATTGATTTAGTTTGTAGAGCCTTCGGTGGTGAAACGCCGACTGTTATAGTAATTATAATGTTTAGTTCGGTCCCTTAATAAATGTGATCAGATTGAGCCAGTTGCACCGAAGCGAGGGTTTTACACAGCAAATAAGCTCATCGCTTTCAACTTTCTAGGCTCGTCAGAAACCTTCAGGTTGTCCTCGATTGCGTGAGGCCGACGTCAGTGATCAAGTGATAAGGAATAGCAGCCATTTCTAATGAACCTCATCACACTTAGTACTTCCAATATTTCAACTAAATAGACTGATGGTCGTAAGAAAAATTTGAACCCAACGTATCACAAAAAATACAAGCAAATTAAAAATTCATCAAGTTGGAACTTACAGCTTCAGCACTACGTTATTCAAATAGGCTCTTTTATGAGACTTCTTATGATTAAAATGTTAAACGAAATATCTTCTAGAAACAAAAATAAATGCCAGTGACAAGAAGAATTGGGAGATTCTTCGAAGAGAGCAATTAATGGACGACAGCCAACAGCAAACGCTGAATTAACACATAGTAAACCAGTAATGTAACGTAACCTAGCAAAATGTAACGATTACCAAGAACTGTATGCTTTATAAATATGTGAAACTAAGAACATTTTATGACAAAGTCGGGGCAAGAAATCTTCATATGTAAAACAAATCGTGAAGAAATTAATAAATATATCAAGGTTAAAGAAAATGAGGGGTCAAAAGTAAATAGGTTACGAAGAGTTTTCTAGGGTTTTGGTGAAGTACAAGTTATGCCGCTGATGTTCGCAGCGTGTACGCAGCCCGCGTCAGTGCATTGTCACAGTGCATTGTCACGCAGCAAGCTTTAGTAGTCTATTCCCGAATTGTTTCGCTTCCCATGCATAGAATTAGTTTACTGACGATAATGTAGTGCTTTCGATATTGAATGGCGTTCTACGCAACGGACATTAACTTTTAGAACGCAGTTCGGGTTGTAAGAAGTATTTAAGTATTTAGGTGACCTAGTTCCCCCTGAACACTGTTTCCTACTCTAAGAAGCAGATTGTACTATCTCCAGCGCAGACCCAAATGGCATCGGTTTTTACACTCATGTGAGAAAACCGCTTGACACCAATTGGTGGTATCATTTTCATAAGGACTATGAGTACAAATGTCGTACACCAATATTGACACGAAGACGAGAGACTGACAAAAAGTAAGAGTACGATATTTGTGTCTAAAAATTTGTGGAAAATGTTACTGACAACAAATAGCTGATAATCCAATCTTCGCAACGGCTTCATTCGATTCGGTCATAAACTCAGTTAATAAGACTAACCAGATTGAGGGACATTTAGGTATTCACACGAATCTCATATAACAGCTAACCAGCGAATCATTATGTGGAAAATTGTCTAGAAACGTTAATAAGAAAATTTCGAACATTTCATGGCTTTGCGTACAAAAATAATGATTACCTGGTAATAATGGCTTGAGAGACACATTTTTGAGCATCTATGTAATTTTTATTTTTTATTTTTTTGTATTTTTTTTTCAAAAATCTGCCCTCAAAATGTGAAATATTGAATACTTATATTTTGATCACAGTGCCATGAATAAATGTTTAAAAATATTCAAAGAGTCACACAATTCATTGAATTTCGGAGATTCTATCCAATCACACAAGTGTATAATTTTGTGATGAATCTTTTGTGATAGGCAATGCGGTCTATGAATAGAAAGCTAACTTAGTTTATAATTTAAACTATTTCCGTACTCGCTTTTATAAATCAAGTAGATCTAACAAATTTTTAAAGATGTAAAAAGTTTGGACTGAACAAATTCAGAGAAAAGCATCAAGAAAACATAATTTTTCGAGAAAAAACTTTTCTCAATTTACATGAATTTCCATTAATATTCAGAGCAATTTCCAATTTTGTATTTAAATTTTGATATGAACTTAACATGTTCCCCACGTATTGGGCCATATTCTTACCATTCGGTAAATTGTTCATTCACGTTCCGGCATTCCGGTATGACATTTCATCCGTATCGCAATCATTTAAAAAAACCTCATATTTTACAGGGGAAAAGTTATCGTGCAATTGTTTTATATTACTTATGAAGGACAAAAATGTATTCGAGCAGTAAAGTCGATATCCCAATTCTGCTATTTATAACATAACCAACCCAACCGTTAACAACCGCGGTGAACGTTTCAACGTCATTTTAGTATAAGCAAACAATTGTGTATAATATATATCTGAAACGCTGTATGTGTAAATGATTTTTAGCGAGGAAAATAATGAACACCTGTCTTAGTAAATGAAAATCGACCGAGTTCTATGTCTCAAAAATGTTTCAAAGCTTTTTAGTCTTTAGTGAAAGAAGATGATCATCAAAAGTAAAGGATTTACAGTAAGTCATTTAAGCAAATTACAGCTAATACCTCCTTACTTTTTGTGCCGCAGGGCATAAAGTTTATCTCTCCAAAAAATTAGACAGAGTATTTATTAGAAATATTAATCCTAGAATAAGTTTTCCTATAAGTGACTTCAACTGTGACTGGAATCAGAAGAAGCGTCAAACTATTTGAAGGAACTCGGACGAGACATGGTTGTATGAAGTTCCTACTGAGGGATTAAATTTTCTCTAAAAAATACGTGGCCTAAATAGGCTAATCAAACAACAAGACCTCGGAGTAAGAGTTCCTATAACAATATAGAGCACTTATGATCTTCGTTCCTTATCTCTCTATTTTCGTTGCTCAAGTTTCAGCTGAAGTACATCCTTATCATTTCTTCCTGCATTAGAGAACATAATGTTCCTTTAAGGAGACGGTTCGGGGTAAAAAAAAGTCCGTAAGTTCTCGACAAATTTTTCTGATATTTGCACCATAGGTTTAAAATGATACTACTATTGTTTTTGAACTCGTGTGTTTCTCGTACATTTGTCAGATATGTGATTTTTTTGGAAAAACATGAAAAAATGGGTATTGCTGAACATGATTCATCAGCTACAATTTTGAAGTTACAGAACTGACAAAAATGTGTCCTAGATAGCTAATTATCTTGTCTAGAGATCCGATGCAAAAGTTTTTCGATAATTTGATTTCGTGAATTTTAAGAATTTTTTGACCCCAAAATCCACCACTGTTTTACTTTTTTCGAGTTATTTTGCCTCTAATTTTCCATGTGAAATGAAATTCAAAAATCTTATACACCAGATCTCTAGATGGTTTCAATCGCTAATGATAGATGTGTTTGCCATTCTTGTGCCTTCAAAACTGTTGGAAAAGATCTGTATAAAAAACAATGAATGTAAGGTTTAAGGGCAGCAGTTTTCCTTATATTTTTTTTCAAACTAATTTTCCTTTTAAATCAACTTTATTGCTTTTTAGTTCGATTTAAAGCTCTTTCGATAGATATATTTCACATCACTGTTCCGTCGAACTGCGGGAGGCGATTAGATGTTTACACTACAAGCTAATTAGCTGATGACTCAGAGCAGCCGGTTTCAAAACAAACACTCAGTTACATCATCATAATTTATCAGAGAGTTAGAATGTTTCGTTTGAGTACGAAAACATTTCGAGTAAGGCCATGAATGAACTCCCTCACTATTCCGGCAGAAAAACACTCAAAACTGCCTCGTAATAAGGGGGAAGGGGGAGGTCACCCATCCATTGGGGCTCGCCAAAGTCACGCTAGTGCGCGTCTTCTACCCCGTCTAGGAGACGATCCAATGCACGTACTTGATAGCCAATTATATCGTTGGATATCGGAATTTGACCCAAACCGACTCCTTAACTGGAGGACAAATGCACATATTTTACGACCGTGTCCTGACTTCAATCATACCTAAGCATCCATTACCAGTTCAGCATCATTAGCTTGCGGGCTCAGTTTCAGAATAAATTTGAATTCCTGAGGAAAGAAATATTCATAAGCCAGTTGAGAATACGTAGTTACTTTTGAGAAGAAATTTCTGTTAAATATGAACATTCAAACAAGAAGCGATGAGTATACTCGGAATATTCACATTCTCTACGCGCCTGTTAGAAACTTTAAACTCTTGTGTATGGTACGAGTGTATGTACAGGAATATGAATAATTTAATATTTTCATGATATAAACATTCAGGTTGGTGCGAAAATCGATGTTCTGCTGAATTATTATTTACACAAACAAAACGTGTATCACGTTAAAAATGGTTTGTTTTGCATAATTATACTCGTACAATTAATAAACATGCCGCACCTCCATCTTTCGGCTGCATTTCTTGTTGTGAAAAAATACAAATTTTATAAAACAAACTAAATTCTATTGATTTCTGTTTTATTACAACTCTTCGATTTTTTTCCGTACCATAGCATTTCCTGCTCGTGTACAACTCAGTATTTGTACTAGAGAGACTATGTATTTTTCTGAGTTTTTTTTGAGATCTTATGAACTCCGAGCAATAATGTCGAAACGACAGTGTTTCGTAAATATCCGACAGATTAATTTCAATTCTTCATTGCGAGCCTGCGATAAATTTTATTGTTTTCTGGTGAATGCGTCAGATGTGCTCACTTATTAGGAGATGCTGAATTTTTGCATGTAAAGTCCCTTAGTCACTTCTCAGGTTTTCTTCACAGACCGCAGGCACAGAGTTTTCCAGCGAATCACACTTTGTGTGAGGTATAATTGTTCATTTTCTGCATTCATAAATTATTGCTACGTCATTTTTAAACCGGTTCTATTAGGCTGTTTAATTTTTTTAAGATTTTGAATTTTCAAACATTGAAAGTCGTTCCGTCACTTCAAATTAAAAACATGAAGTCTGAAATGCTGCTCTACTCACATCCACAGTGTCTTGCCACTCTGGCGAATAGTTTTCGTTTTCAAATGTCCACCAACCAACATTAAATGCAGAAGGGATGAGAGTTAGGGTGCTACTTTATAACAGAGGCACAAGAAAAAATATGGATATGTCTTCTAAATGAACTTCCCAGTGTTCATTGCTGATCCCATTATCATTTATCAACCATTTAAATCATCATTTATCAACTGGTAGTTATATGAAAAAAATATTCTCCACCTGCATCCAAAGTTCCTACTCAACGTTTTGATAACTAGGGGATCACAATGTACAAAATTAGAAATAATTTACAATTTTCTGACAGTGAAATTTTGGATAACTAAAATGTTGTTACTCATTCTACAGAAATCCCAATTCTGGTTTTACTCTATCACTATTTCACAATAATTAAAGGCGCACCTTCATTTTGTCTAGTGATTATTTTATGAAATAATTATCTTACACTAAACGTTGCATTTGATGTTGATCGCTGGAAACTTGAAAACGAAAACTTCCCGCTAGAGTGGAAACAAAATTTCAAAATCGAAGGTTTTTCATTAGCTCCCACGAGATCCAAAAAAATCATTCAAGTCACTAGCGAGGACATCCTCACGAAAATCTTCATAAGCACAGGAAATTGAAGTGCGTAATTTCAATTTCAATTTCCACAATAAACATTCCCACACTTTTATCGTCGTGATTCTGATATCCATGCGAATGTGTGTTTCTTTTAATACCGTGCCGGCCATTTGATGCTGTGCCTGCCATTCGGATGGTAAGGTTCTAAATGCAGCATTTTATAAAATTATTTTATACATGCAATTAAATATTTACTTCAAATTAAAGCTTTCTAAATTTTCCATTAATTCAATATTTTTGCTCAAACTCTATTTAAAACGCAAAGTTAGTTTTTTTCTAATTCCATATCAAAATGAAATAACTCCAGTAGCGAAGAATATCTCTCGTTGAAACATGATTACCTTTTTTTAATGAAATCAGAAGGCATTACAGAGGCGCATATTTTTACAGAACATACTTAAAACCTGCTCAAGCAAAATGACTAAAGTAGTAATTGTTTCACGCGAGTATTGTGAAACCTATTTTTCGAAATAATTTATGTTATACTTTTTAAAAACATGCTTTCTAACTATAATAGCAGACTAAAGATCGAGATGCTATGCTTGCTTTACAGACAATGAATGAAACTCAGAATGTTAAAAAATCAACGTCGAGAAAAAAATTCTGTTTGCTCAAAATACTCCAGCCCTGGCCAATGAATTTCAGCGTCATTCAAAAAACTTCACTAGCTGTTGCATAATATCTCCAGCCTCACCTCAATCAGAAAACAGCTCAATTTTTCAAAATTTTCCGCGCCAGTCAAAAAATTTCATTCATATGTCGAATTTCTATCGTTAACCAAAATAATCACTGTTATTCAAGAGCTCCAGCGCAAGTCAAGAATCTTCTTCGACGTTCAAAACCTCAAGCATCAGTCACTGATCGCAGCAAAACGTGTCTCATTTCTTGTTAGCGTCGTGTACAAGCAGCCACAACACAACTAAATTCTGCTAACGAAGCTCCAAAGCCTTGAGCTTGACAGTAATATTACGCACAAATTTAAAAGTTAAACCTCAAATTACTTCCAAAATAAACGCTATTACCTCGGGTATTATTTCCATTCTTTTTCGGTCAATGTTTTATAGAGCACCGGAGTAACTGAGTTGTATACTGACGCATCTCGAAGCCCTCCGAACATAAGATGACACAGAGAGAGAATGTTCCTCCCAGAACGTGTCGTAGCTTTTTCTGCATGGCCAGTGCATGACCACCACCTCGATTTTTGTGAAAGTCTCAAGGGACTTTATCTTGTACCTCAGATATGGAGGTCGCGCTGATAAAAATTCGGAGCATGTTAGTTATACTCCCCTTGTTAGTGGTATTGATTGGAAGCATATCATGCATGGCGGTTAAAGAATACCCTGGTCTTTTTTGATTGAGAGAGTCAGCGGACGAGACCGAAACCTATGTACATGTGCACGCTTGGTGTGTGCAGATCACAAAATGATAAAGTGATGTTAGTTGTAAATACTGAATCAAAGAACTTCTAGATAATCCGTTTGGAACAGACTGGAAACATTGAATGATTTCTAATTATTAAAATGTCTCAATTAATCATTAATCTCTAAAACGCACTCGGAAGAGATTAATAAAGGACTAATAAGGGAAGGCGCAAACTATTGCACGCGTTAATCAAATGAGATGTGCATTGACTGGTGTACGGATGTATGCAAAACTCATTTCTAACATCGAAAATCAAACGATAACAGTGTCGTTACTGGTATGTGATGTTAGAGAAACACTCATTAATTGCTTAGCTGTCCGAGGGTTTGGGCAGGTCACTGAGCTTGGTTTTCGTACCGGGATTTATGTGAAATCACGCCAAATTTTGTGATGGTCGTAGAGTTCTTAGAAACTTAGTCAGCAGCAGGGTTGGCACATAAAAAACCCACCCAAAAAAGCCAAAAAAAACACATTAAAAACCCATTAAATAGTGGGTTTTTTCGGGCTTTTTTGGGCTTTATTAGTGCTATTTAAATTTCACTTGTTTTCAAGCTTATAGGATCAAATGAGCTAAATATTTATATTGTCAAAAATTTGTCCAAGGCATTTGCAATAACTATGACAATAAATATTGAAAAACAAAAAAAACACCACTATAAAAAAAAAAGAAAAACCCTAATCACAAAAAAAACTCGAAGGGGCTAGTATATTTCCATGAGTTCCATTTCCAAAGTAAAAAACAAAAACTTAGAAACAAATGCAGTTTGACCATTTGAGAGTATAGAGACTTCTGAATTCTTCCTCTGTTTTCTAGACTAAACTGATACTACAGTACTACTGTATTTCTCTGTCTACATCCACTGCCATTTCATCATTTTCATCCTCATCATGATCATTTGTGAGGTGGCGATGTACTGAGACCAATTTCTGTGCGCGTTCCGATCCTAATCTATTTCTCAATTTATTCCACACAATTCGAAATGTTGAGAAAATTCTCTCAATGGATCCTGAACTTGCGAAGCAAGAATGAAGAATGCTTATAAACTTGCAGAAGCCCTCTGCCAGTGTTTTTTCAGGAATCTGCATTTTCTGCTGTATCATGACTTGAATATCCCACCATCAACGAGGAGTCATTGTCTTAGTGATATTCTTGCTGAACCTGTGTTTCGGGAAGATGTTGGAGTCCTGCAATTTATGCAAATAAATCGCACCGATCAACTCCGGATTGTACTCAGCCAACCACTCTTCAATATCTGTCTCCTGTGACAGCTTTGCATGAAACAAGTCTAACAATTATAGTCAGATGGGGAAGACACGACCGCAGCCATCATGGGGTAAGAAAGTAAATAAACGACTGGCCTATGGTGAGCATTCAAGCTGCACTGGAACAAATTTGATGATGGAATCTGTTAGAGCATTTATTTCTAATCATTTTAGTGTTTGTTGCTATCCTGAACTGCAAAAAGTGATTTTTTTGGCAAATTTGAAAAAAAAATTTTGGCATGTCACTACATGTTATAACATGTAACTGTGTGGTTGACTGACTTGGCTTGCGCTGCTAAGCCCTCCAGCTCACACAATACACATGTTAAGTTGTTAACAGCATGACTGTTAAGTGATGTGCAGCTGTCTTGCTTCAAGTTGCTTGTGGTGGTTACTTATGATCTGCATGGTGCTTCCCTCTCACATGACTTGCGTCTGTCCGCTGCTCAAACAACTTACAATGAATTGACAAGCATAGCAATTCTCTTTGCACATCTTATATCTTCACAGACTGCAGAGCTATGTCCCTATGCATATGGTAATTGGTAAATGGTAATTGTGATGGACAAACTTAATTCATATATTATTTATATAATGTAGTAATTCATATAATAATGTAATATAATGATGGAAATAAAGTAATCAAATAACAATATTTACTCAATAAGTGTATATATATATAAATCTGGAAAAGAGGCAACTGGAGCTATGTAAATAACTCTTTTAAACAAAAACAGGGATTACAAAAACCCAATAAAGCCCAAAAAAACCCAATAAAACCCAAAAAAAAACAATTTAACCCAAAAAAACCCACTTGGGTTGAGTTTTTTTAAAAAACCCAGGGTTTTTTCCATCCCTGGTCAGCAGCGTCTTATCCTCCCAAAGATCTTCTCACATGCTGAGTCAGCACCAGGACTGAGGCAACTTGAGACAACAGAGCAGCAGATGGCGACCAAAATAGAAAAGGTTTTGTCTCACGGTCACTGATTGGGACTGTTGTATCATTTGTCTCTGATTGTGATAATAGCTCGTTGTACTGCATATAAAGGTAGAGTAAAATAATGAAGCCCAACCGTGGGATACCCGAATACTGGTGTTTAAAACTCGTTCATTACTAAGCAATTATTCTTATCCTAATATCACATGAGAGGTCACAGCAAAGTAATCATACTCGGCGACCCACAGCACCTTCACAAGTTCATCTTCAGTTGTTTCTGACGAATAAACTTAAGAAAATATTATGTGTTCATTTGATTGAAGAATCCTAACATACAATAATTATAACTTAACGCTTCATGCGTCCTTGGTTTAGTTAGAAGGTATGACTGACATCCAATGAATGTTTTTTTTTAATTTATGCTGTCTGCATTGCGCGTTGAAGGCAAAAATTTTTGAGCCGAATAGTTCCGAAAACTTCACGATAAACGATATTGCCTTAGAAGACTTCTTTTTCAGAATGAAAATTTCACTTCTGTTAGGAATGATTAATTTTGCGAATTAAAGCTGAGAATTTAGGAAAAATTTTTTATTGTGTGTGTAATAAAATTTTAATTGTGTGTAATAAATTTTGTGCTTACTTAAAATTTGTTCGTTGAAATATCTTAGTAAATTCCAGCAGTACAGATGGGGTCGCTTCAACATGTATGTTACATGCCTATATGTTTGGGCTCAACAAATGTTATGTGTAGTGATAAGCTGTGTTGGTTCTAGCGATGTCTGTGTATATTGGTTAGCAAGAATTTTATGGTGTGAGCAATTTCGAGAGGCCTCGGGCGAACCCTTGGGACGAGAAATTTAATCAGCTACACACTTGAGACGTTCGAAGGTGCCGACGCGGTGGGAAACAACTCGCCGCAGAGTTTGACAGAGACAGATCGCTACACTTATGCTACGAGGGTGAACATAGCAACGGTTTCGTATTGTCAAGACTTGGATAGGGCAGGACTTGATGCTTTCTCGGCAAAAGAGCTTTAGCCAACGAGGAACAGTTATACCAGGAAAGGGAAATTCGAAGGGCTCAAGCTACGTATAATACAGCAAAAGCAACGCACAGGCGGAGCTTCGAACATTACGTACGGACTTCGAAACAGTTTATTGGCTGTGCGAAAAGCAGAAAACCGCTCTCTCCCAGACACTCTGGTAGAAGCTAATGAAATAATTTCAGTTTGTAGCCGAGGATCGTCGGAGAAAGTACGTGTTATAAATAGGAGGTGGTGGAGATAAAGTTACTCTAAAATAAAAATGCCAATCTGAAATAAGGTGACAGTGTATTTCAAATAAAGGAAGTTGAACTTATCAAAATTTCTTTTCTTTTTTCAATAGAGTAAATATTCTCCGTTTTTCTGTGCAGAGGGAAAATTACCAAACCCAACCAAATCATAGGAGTCATTTAATGGAACATGGAGATGCCACATTAGATGGGAGGGTAAGAGAGATGTAGTTTTCTTTGGAAAAGATATTTTTGAAATAAATATTGTGAAAATTCAATGGCATTCAGTGAAGTAAAAATTGAGATATCTTGAGGAAACGTCATTGACGCGATTAAAAAAGGAAACAGTTAAATTTTTGACATAACAGGCGGGAAGGATTGATCTGCTCCGATGAAAAGGGAAATAACGTGTGAAGATACTGAAGCGGGATGAGCAGTAGGACGTCATCAATAGACATTTCTGAACAGTGCATAAGACAGGAATTTGAACTGAAGCGAGTCGTGGACGAATGATTTTGTGGGTTGAAGTCACCATTACCTACTTTGCTGTTGGAATAGCTGAGATAGAATAGACCAGAATATACCATGTATCATGTTTAGTTCTCATTAACTTAGGGGTGGCTGGCCAGCCGAATCATTCAGTATAGTTCTGTGATGTAAGCCATTTGGCGTAGGCAGTTTCTAGATTCCATTACTTAACTTGCATCATTCCTAATAACATTCATTGTGTGTACGCTTATTGATGTTTTGTATGACGTATGGCCGAAAATCATAAATGTTAGGCGAATTTCACCCGGTGTATCATGCCCCACAACATTAGAAGCGTCAGCTCGCAACATCACGGGTGCGCTCAGAAAATGCGCTGAGTAAGTTGGGTCGTCTTTCATCGGTGAGTAACGTTTTTGTTTTAGTATATACTGTAATGTTGATTATTTGGCTTTTGGGCTTGCCCATGAGTTTCCTTGTATTTACTGTGCATGTCATGGAGGTGAGCCAATTCCTCAATACGAGCGTTCGGTTTCCTTGTTAGTGCAAACTAATGAGAGACAGGACAGAAGTTTCTCGTGACACTTCTGCGATGTCTTCATAAATTTTTCTGTGAGATAATTCCTCAACTCGTGCAAGAAATGTTTCTTTTAGACATCAAACATTTTCATTCCAAACGCCAGGAGTGGTGGGCCAAAAAACGGAACGTATATGTTCCAAACACTATAAAAGTCTTTCTTTTCGAGAAGTCACTCTCATCAGGTTGATATTCTGTACTCTCATCGCAAGAATCCCGATAAGCGAGATCTAAAAAATTATCCATTAATAGATCCGAAATATTCTACAAACCCATTTCAATCATAACGATTCTCTGAACAACAGTTAGTTAAAGAGCAACTAGGATTTGAATTTTCAAATATATTGCAGGAAAATCCGTACCAAAGAAGTTTAGTGGAAAGAAAAAGGTTGAAATCTGAACGGAATTATAATGATAAACTTAATCAATAAAGTTTGAACTCTGCGACATTTTTCCAAAAGTTGTCCGAATGTCTTTCATCCGTTTCAGAACAGGGATTCAAATAGCTAGATAATGATTTCCGGAAGCTTTTAGAGGCACCAGGAGTTTTACTAATCCTTTCATGGGCTACAACTAATGCACCAATGAGGCTTTCTTCGGGCTTAATCGGTGTATCGTTCGTCAAACTCTTCAACTGGACCTAAAATCGGAGATCTCGCTGCTCCATATCAGAATACCTTGAGAGCCAGAATAAAGAGCTACCACAACCACACTAGCGATTTCGAAATAAAAAGTTTAATGACTGAATAGCTATAATTGTAAGTATACAAAAACGCCTGTGTGTTAAGACTGCATGCTGCAGGAGTTGAACAGGATAACATTTTCAAATATCTCTGACATGACATAATTCAAAAAATTTCAATAAATACGTCCACTTAGTCTACCTGACTCGAATATGTCCCCGTCAGATTATAACTTAGAATATCAGCGAAAAACATTTACAGTACATTAGTCTGATATCTACCTTGTCGTATCTCAAATAGATTAACAAGACAAATTCAGATTATGTCCCTTAACTATTCCTCCTTTTCCTTTAACTATTGCAGCTTGGCGCAATAAATACGCTTCTGATGGAAGATAAAGTTTTTCAATTACACTTAGTCGGATGCTTCGGTCGCTTTCTGCACACAATGAACGTGAAACAGATGTTGACAATCAACATGTAAAGCTCTATTTATTATTCTTCCATTAAAACATAAGGAATTAGAACGATTACCTATGGATTATTCTCAAAATTTTCTAACACCTGTTCCTCCATATTTGTATGCTGTACTAAAACTACAGACCAATCAGTCTCCTGCCTGTTATGTCCAAAATATCAGAAAAAGTAATTACAAACCAGCTCTCGTCTTACATAGACGAGTCACATCTACTTCACCGCAATCATCATGTTTACAGGAGAAACACCGGTTCTCAAGACGCTCTGCTTTGCATAACAGAAATAATATACAATGATATGGATAAAAAAAATGAACTCTCCTACTGTGGCTTGATGTCTCCAAAGCTTTCGACAGTGTTGAGCATAAAAAACTTCTACAAAAAATTTCAAACTCAGAATAGACACTCAATGGTTGTAAAGCTACCTACTAAACCAAACTCATGCAGTATGCTTAAATAACAAAATGTCCCTTCCATACCAAATAATTTTGGCGTACCCCAAGGTTCAATCCTCGGTCCACTCCTATTTTCAATTTTCATCAATCATTTCCCCACTGTGCCGGCAAACACAAAAAATCCATGTGCGCTGATGATGTAAAAATTGCCATGACATGTTCAACAGTAGATTTGGAAGAAACAAAACCCAACTGTGAAAACCTTCTAAGAAACCTGAAATTGTTGTATAATCATAATGGCCCCAAACTTAACGCAAGTAAAACGCAATGCATTATATTTGGAGCACAGAATGCGATCAAAAACTTACCACCATTTGCGCTAATATTTGAAGACGATAAAATTGAACCAGTACACAAGGTAAAAATCTTAGTGTTTAGTTCGACAAAACTATGACTTTCAAACCAAACGTAGGAATAATGCGCAATAAAGTTAGCGGAACCTTAATGTTCTTCCATAGCATTAAATCAAACTTGGCGAAAAATCTAGGTAGTTTGAAATTCAGTCTTTAGTTTCATCGCGTTTGGACTACTGCCGTCTAGTGTATGGAGATTTACCTAAATATCTTCAAAAAGACTTGAAAAAATGTATGAACCTTTTTTTTGTGCGTTCAGCACATAGTAGCACTGAAGTTTCAAATCAGGAATAACTCTAAATTTCAAAAATTAAAATTATTACTCTGGGTCATTGTTTAATCTCTGTGTACATGTCAAGATTTTGTAAATATTTGCCACTGAGAAGTGATATCCGACCACAACAGTATCCCATTTTATCCCATGTACCCATGTCCATATGATGTTGAAGAGTATACCGATACGATGTGAAACCTGTTATATATATATATATATATTGTTATATATATATATATATATATTGTTGTTGCCCTGACTGTAACTTGATTTCTCCAAAAAATTTATCAGAAAATTGGAAATAATTCATTTTACGCATTTTTACGATTCCAGTGAACCCCAATGAAATAAAGCGCAATTTGAGCATATGAACCGTGGGAAAATTACCTTTTGTCCGTGTGTTGAACAAGCTATGAATTTTCATATTGCATGTATGTTTGTTTACGTGTTTCTGCCAAAATTTAGTAGATATTTGCTTCTCATAAACTATTTCCGGATAACACCATATCGCCATTTTATCCCATGTACCCATACCCGTATGATGTTGCAGAGAATACCGAGAGGATATGAAACCCGAGATGCTTTTTGTTGTTGTTGTTCCTCGACTGTAACATGAGTTTTCATAAATTTCCTGTGAGGAAATCAAAAACCAGTTTCGTTTTCGAAGTCTTTTTTACTTTTACTTATTTGTTCTTCAGGTTATTCCTTACGACTACACTGAACTTGACTGTCATTTTAGATGTAGCAAGAGCAAAATTGTTTTTAATATTTATTATTATGTTCAAATATATATATAGGCACACATAGGCATACATGCATATGTGTGTTTCCATTTCTATTTTTTTCGTAAAAATAAAACCTCAAGATACATTACATTTTACCCAAAGCTCTTCGACTAGGTAACACTGAACCATATTTCAGAAATACATATATAGAACCCTCAATAAATAAATATATATTGATAGCTCAATTAAAATATGTTGCTGCTCTTATTACAAGAGTTAAACTGCTAGGTACGGCATAGAATTGTCACTAATCATTGAACAGAATTGTCGTTTTAGATAAAAAATCGAATTTAATTTTTAGGTTAAAAATCGAATTGTCATTGTTGCATGTTCAAAAGCATGAAAAATATGAGGACTGTATAGAATTACCATTGTTCAGTTTTGGATAGAGAAGTTTCTATTTGAAGTTGAATACACTCGTTTTTTTAAAATATTAGAAAAATAACCAATATCGGCCATTGAACGACATAGTCGTTATTATTAAAAATTTATATTTTGTTGAAAGATAGCATTACCTCAATTATCATAATTTACTTACAATTCTTAAACATAAAATAATTAGTATGAGTAGTGGAGTGAATATTTTTTGATTCAAACTTGGGTGATGTTTGATTTGCCTCCATATTTTTGTGAATTTCATCTGCAACTCACCACCCTATATATATTACCCTCGCTTAATGACTCAAAAATAGATCTATTACAACCCCAGAGGGCGCTTCTGTGAATAGAAAAAATGGAAAATATTAACAGACAAATACAATAAAGCGCTCGTGAAAAAATTATCTTTCTGTCCGTATGTTGCACAAGCCATGAATTTCATTTCGCGCGTAATTTAGTGTGTTTACGCGTTTATAGATGTGCGTGTTGTGTTGCGCGATGCTCTTTATAAATTACTTTGTGATTAACCTTTTCTCAATATTAATAGTCATTTACGACGGTTTTTTAATCTGCTTTGGTACGGCGTTTTTTGTCTTTTTTACTTCGATTCAACGAATAATTTTGAAATTCCGAAGAATCCTCTCTAGTAGTACTTGAATTATTTATAAGTTGTCAGCCATCTCTTGGAAAATGATATGCCCAAAAGATGATATTTTGTATTTAATTAGCTCTTGACAGGGTTGATCTATTATCACGCCACGTATGGTTTGTATATTAGTATGCCTCGTATAGTCTGTATATAAGTACGCCTCGTATGGTTTATTTATTCGTACACATCGGATAGTTTGTCTATTAGGACACCTCGTATGGTTTGTCTACTAGTAGACCACGTATAGTTTGTCTATTAGAACGCCTCGTAAGGTACGTTTGTCTAAGGACGTCTTATGTTAAGAAATTTTTTAAAGCCAATTTGTTGTCATGTGTCTCATGTGTCAACTTTTTTGGGAAATAAACGGTTTTTCTTTCTTTCTTTCTTTAAGGGAGACTTCTGTGGGATCCCATGCGAAATGATCCATTTTCACGCAACCTCTGATGTGTGGCTGCGAATATGTAATGTTCTTACTGCATAAAGTGTGACAAGCTCTTCACACATGCCATTTGCTGGACCGCGAGCTATAGGTGCATATCTCCTAACTCAAGGTTGGAACTTGGAAGCCCTCTGCTTTGTCGTTGATATCTCCGCAGCAGATGAATTATTTGACGTAAATGGAAATTCTTATTCTTCGATGAGGACACAAGCAACCGTACACGTGCACCCTGCGTGCAAGATTTCAAATCCATGCAGCGCTTTACAGTTAACTTAAAGTGTTTTGGAATGAAGCGTGTTTATGACAACGTTCCTCACCAAATGCTAATGTTTGTTCAAATTGTTTTTTGATATTTTTGTGGGTGAAGTTAGGCATATACAACGTAAATAGTTTCGATTCCTGAAAAAAATTTTACAAAAAAATTGAAAGTAAGTTTCTATCAGCTCTAGCTACTTAGCTGCTTATCTCATTTTCAAGAGATAGTTCTCTGAAACTTCAATATAATTCTGTGTCGCATTTGAAATGTATCAGAATAAAATGCTTTCTCGTTGCTTTAAAAAAAATAGACTTGAATCTATGGATCGGAAAACAAAACGCATTCTTTTTAGTGGGACACCAAAGTATTTGCCAGATCTTGACAAAATATCTTCCATTTGATATAATTCAAGTTGAAAGACTACGTTTAATTTGAGTTAAGTTTAAATAACATAACACCTTTTTAAAAACTATGAAGCTGAACTATAAAAACCAACTACTCGTTATCTAATGCACTAATTTTGTAATGAAGTTTCTTTACTATTTTCGATGAAGTTACTAATGACATCCACAATCGAAATCAGCGCTCACACTTACGGCTGCATAAGAAGAGCCAGAAGATAACGGGCCGCACGAGGTTCAGCGGAGTCTTGGTAAAGGTCAGTCACCTCGCTATGTCTGTGCGTGGTGCTAGAATCGCCTCTTATCGTTAAGAATTATAAAGTCTCCTGCTGGATCATACTCACAATTTTATGGGCTCACTATCAGGCGACATGTTCGAGTTCATTCTAATTGCGCATGATATAAGTTTCGTGAAAATCATATATTTTCTTAAAACGTAATTCAATTTTGTAACAGTAATGTTTTTATACTCATAATGAAGCTCAATTTACATTATATTGAGGCTCCATGAAGCTGGAGTTGTGATCTGAATGTTCCCATCAATGTTTCTCACTTATTCATACATGGATTTTATTGATAACGTTTCACCAACAGGTAGCGCAAGTAAAATATATTTCTGCTTTTATTACAAGAGTTAAACTGTTAGGTACGTCATTGAATTGTCACTAATCATTGAACAGAATTGTCTTTTTAGGTAAACAATAGAATTGAATTTTTAGGTTAAAAATCGAATTGTCATTGTTGCATGTTCAAAAGCATGGAAAATATGAGAATGGCATAGAATTACCATAGTTCAGTTTTGGATAGAGAAGTTTATATTTGAAATTTAATACATCCGTTGTTTTAAAATATTTTAAAAATTACCAATATTGAACGAAATAGTCATTAATATTAATATTAAAAATCATTTCTTTGAAAGATGAGCATTACCTCAATTATTATAATTAAATAACAGTTCTTAAACATAAAATAATTAGTATGAGTAGTGGAGTGAATACTTTCTGATTTAAATTTGGATGATGTTAGATTTGCCTCCAAATTTTTGTGAATTTCATGTCTAACTCATCACCTTCACCTAAACACAATAACACTGAATTGAAATACTTAATACAAATACTAATTGAAATACTTATGAAATACTTAATACTTAAATACTTAACAATAGCTACGAATGATTACAGTGCCAGTAACACGCCTACTCGTGTAATTTCTGCATGTCATGCTGTCCACACGACAGCACTGCAACCTTACCAGTTGGCGCGGACCTGATGAATGTTTCTCCTCTTATGTATGCCCTAATGATTTGAAAAATTGATTTTGTATCAGTTCAAAGAAAATGAGTACCATTAAACGAACTTTGAATTAGTAAAGCATAAGTATGGAGGCCAAAAACCTTGGCATTTTAAGCGGATGCATTTTGAGCCACTTGGAGGCTCGCAAACTGGCTCATCTACTTAGACACGTGAAATGCCTTTCTCACCGTCCGTGGGGGAACTGCATGGCTGCTGAAAGGAGGTTGTTGGGATTCTGGTAATGGTGAAATTAATATTTCTATTACACGAGCGACAGTGCACTTCCTTCCACTTTTTACATTTGTAACTATTAGAACATGAGTCAGTAGGCATGATTGCTTTGGAGAATAGGGCACCATGCACAGGTATTCTCCCTGAAGTGCGGAACGCTAATGAGTGGAGTTCTTAGTGTCTGAAATTTAGGGGGCACAAGATTCTTACGGCACTGCGTTGATTCATAATTCACCGATTTGAGCAAGAAGGCAACAGAAATAACTCGAGGATTCCTATCCCTAATAGGCATTTGAGATTATATGACAAATTTACAGCGTCTCATTTGATAGCCGCCAAAATTTTGCCTTCACTAGTAGATAATGCATTCACATGCAAAATCTAAATTGATTATCATTGTTTTATGGTAATTGTAGGTTTCCACCTAAGGCTTGTGTAAGGCGAGGGGCGAGTACTGGCTAAACTTCAAAATAGTTAGTACATATTTGCTGAATAAATTAAATGCTTCGCTGACATCATACCCACATGAGTAGTGCAAAATGAATGTTATAGACACAAATTCATATAAAATAGGGTTAAACTCTTGGAAAAATAACTAGCATACAGCGATGTTCATTTTCATCAGAATTGAAATTGAACTGGTTACTCGTGCGTTTTCTGAGCATCAGATATTATAAGTCTAGTGCCAATGAGATACATATGCAGTTATCAATTTTCAAGCACAGATACTTGCATAATCAAGTTAACAACAAAGGTTATAGCAAAAAAGAACTTTAAAATCATTTTAATGAAACGTTTCAAGCCTCAGTTCATCAACAGTCATATCTGCGAGTACAAAATATACATGCATTGAATAAAAACATGGCAAAATCATAAAATTGCTCATCCTTCATGCATTCAAATAAGTGTCTAGACAAAAAAACATGACGTAAAAACTGATTAAATCTAAATACCAAAACTTCACTAACCAGAATCGTAAATGTGAGTTAAAATGGAAAATAAGATTACGAGAGTACAACTAAAATGCGAAACGGTCATAAGATCAGCTTACTAGCATAAATAAATTCTATCCAGAAAGAGAGATAGCAGGGGAAAAATGCGTGAAGGAGAGAGGGAGAGAGAAGGAGAGAGAAGAGAGAGGGAGAAAAAAGAGAAAAAAATATAATATACATTGAAAATTGTTCACTAAGAACCTACAGTGTAATTTTTAAGGGGTAAGCACTTTGCATATCATTCAGGGCCGGTTCCAATTTGTGTATATACAGTGACTCTAGCATGCTCAGTTCACAAGAATTCGAAGCATAGTCTAAAATTTTAAATCGCTCGTTGCTGATAATTTGTTCGCATTGACCCATGCAGTGCTGCCTCTTATGTTGGAATGGGAAGATAACGGGCGTCCCGTGCGATGACTCCTTCCGGCATTCTCAGCGGCTCTCATAAATAGCTAGTGCTCGGTGGGTTGATCCCACATACTGCGATGCATAATGCGCACAACAAAATTCATAATTGAGAGATGATCGTAAGCCCTTGCGAAGGTCATCTTTGAAGAGGAAAAAAATCCAATTGTGAATTTGTTCAATAGAATTATGCGAAACCGAGTCGTAGGAATTAGTTTGCCAAGGACATTAGATGGTTCATTCTTCAACTTTTCGGACTGATAGCCAAAATATGGTAGTATGCAAAATATAATTGATGAAATTTGTTCAGACTCTCGAGGGCTATACACATTTGGAAGAAAAGTATTAATAGATTAAAAAAAAGCAATAACAGGGAAACCGATGGAAGAAAAGTTAGATTTTAGGAACCCATATTCTAGACGCAGGTTATCATAAGTAGAACAAATCCTATAGGCTCTGTCGATTGAAGTGAATAGACTGTTTGTTTTAAAAAATTTGGAACAGAAACTCAAAAAGCTGAGACCTAAGCCGGTAAAATTTTTTTTAAAAAACTGAGGTAAAAAATTTATTGTCCGCCCTGCAAACTTTAACGTCAAGAAAATTAAGAGAATTGACGTTTTCTAAATCTACTATGAACCTACGATGTTGTACATTCAAATATTGCAGAAATAATTGCACATCAGTTGCACGTTTGAACAGGACAAAGGTATCGTCTACAAAACGCTTGTACAGGAAAGGCAAATGGACGGATAGTTTTGGAGATACAATTTTTCATGGAAGCACATAAAAATGTGCTTCCATATGTAGTATCTCTAAATGTGGTATTAACGCAAGGTATGCCCCTATATTTGGAGTTTTCTTTACGTTTTCAATAATTTTAGAGCCTTAGAGCCATTCTCATCTTTTTTTCATGCGATGCTGACGCTATCATCCGATGAGGCATTACCAATGAAATCGTAAATGTATTGTATAAATAAACGCATCTCCTTGTAAGACTTACTGAAGTGCACATAAAATTTTGTTGTTGTTTAATCAACCTGAAATTCCGGTTAACCTACGAAATCTAAAATACATGGAGAATGCCTACCCATTGATGGTCAAGAAGATACATAAACATATCCACACTGATAGCAGCTAGGAGCTGATTCCAGATTCTGTCAATTTCAAAGAAAAATTTTGGGTTTGGGCTGTCTTAGAATTTTTCTGACTGATTTCCGACCGTTATTTCTAGTTCGGACATTTTCCTGAGTGTTGGAATGCCCTTCTGGAATGACATTATTAAAAGCATTAAGAGATCTTCAGATCTCTAGTAATTGACCTCGCAATAATTTTTGAACAAGCGAAATGAGTTTGGTCAGTTGAAAACGTCGCCCTTAGCTAAGGTTACGGAGTTCTGGAATAATTTTTGTCGCTTTACGCTGGATTTTCTTTATTTTGTTGATAATTCGGCATAGAGTATGAGAACAGAAATGTACTGGGTATTCTAGGTGCGTTCAGACTACACCTTTTTCACTTCAAATTAATCCAAGTCAAGTTCAATTTAATCCGAGTCAAGTTCAAATTAATCCAAGTCAAGTTCAAATTATTCCGAGTCAAGTTCAAATTTATCCAACCCTCAGTTGAGTTATAAAATGACTTAATAATTTATTAATTTGAGTTTTTTGTGTTAAATATATACCTATTGGATGGGATGAGCAAAACTGGTTTCGAGGATTTATTTACACTCATAGATATTTATATACGTGAAATTCCACTTCACCACATATATGAAATCAAATACATGCAAGTACAAAATATTATCATTGAACGATATGTAGATTTAATTTTTAAAAGAAATATACAAGTGCGATTCACTGAGTACTAATGTACGATTCCGTTTAATTACAATTTATGTTTGTACATTACTACCCAGATACATTCCTGCTTTAGCAATAAAAATGTAGCCATCCATTCTAGTTCCGGGTTAGTCAATGTGAAGAAATTTTGGATCCACTTACAATACATAATAATAATAATACAAGAAACAATGTTTCTAATTTACTGATTATTTTATTTGTGCGTGTTTACAACTCAATATTTAATACTTTTAAGACTTCAATAACTTTTATATTAATCATTTTATGAATATTTAAGTCTTGACTTGGATTAATTTGAACTTGACTCGGATTAATTTGAACTTGACTTGGATTAAATTGAACTTGACTTGGATTAAATTGAACTTGACTTAGATTAATTTGAAGTGAAAAAGGTGTAGTGCCTTATAAAGAGGTAGTGTAATGTCCTTCGACTTGTATTCCAAGTTTTTTTTGCCATGAGGCAAGAAATCTACTCACATTCTGAAATCCTTTTCTACTTGTTTGTTATGCTTGAGATCTTTAGTGATAAAGATGCCAAGATCCATGGCTTACAGCTTCATTTTGAGTATCATCCATGCTTTGTAAGAAGTGCCGACTGTGACTTCTATGTAGTGTACATTACTGAGCATTTAAGGTTGAAGCTCATTTACCAGTGTTAAACCATCGCTAAGATAGGTAGACTGGTGCCTATGTACTACGGAGGGAAAATAATTCTCCCCTCGAATAAATATTATTGAGCTCGCGTATCACAGATACTTGCGCATTGGAAGTTTATTGCAGCCACAGAAAAAGTGCTGACGAACCTCGACTTAAGGAGATCATTCCAGTTGGACAACTTTTTTCGTCCGATTCGTTTGAAAATTGGCCAGTCTATGTATTTTGTGAAAGTAAACCTTTTTTACTCATGTCATTTTTTCGATTTAGGCCTTATTTTTTTGACGAAAAATGAGTTTTTTGGTATATTTTATGTATATATGGTAATACGTATTAACTCATTGAGTTTTGATGCTAGAACAAAACCAATGCCAGTTTTAGAATCCTTCAAACATTTCTAACAAACTTAAAAAGGCTTTTTTTAAAATTCAAATTTTTTCGATTTTTAATTTTTTTTTTAATTTCTGAAATGAATAACAATTTTTTGGGTTTATAGCTATATATTTTTTCGAAAAATTAGAATTTCAAAAAAAACCTACTGAGTTTGTTTGAAATGTTCCAAGGATTCTAAAACTGTCTTTGATTTTGTTCTAGCATAAAAACTCGATGAGTTAATACGTCTTGAATGGTAAGAAAGGTAAATTTTTCACTAGAACCCAAAAACAACCTATATATGTCTATTGAATTCGAATAACATGAAAACTTTTGTACTTGAATGCACTTTCCAGGATCTATTTATAAGTACGATTAATGAGCAGCATTTTCGTTGTGAATTTCAATGAAACATATAAGAAAAATCGCTCTTATGAGTGAATAGAAATAATATATTTTATTTTAGTACTCACCATGTTGCGACTTTTTCAACTTTTTTCGTCCGATTCGTTAGAAAATTGACCAGTATATGTCTTTTGTGAAAGTAAACCTTTTTTACTCGTGTCATTTTTTCGATTTAGGCCTTATTTTTTTGGACGATAAATGAGTTTTTTGGTATATTTTATGTATATTTCAAAACGTATAAACTCATTGAGTTTTGATGCTAGAACAAAACCAAAGACAGTTTCAGAATCCTTGGAGCATTTCTAACAAACTCACATGGGAATTTTTTCCATTTCCCATTTGTTCTCTTTTTATATGGGGTCAAAATCGGGAAAAAAATGAAAATTTTCGGTACTTTTCACTGATATTGCTATTTTAAAATGGGACTCGTCATCGAGTTTTGATGCTAGAACAAAAACAAAGACAGTTATAGAATCCTTGGAACATTTCTAACAAACTCACTTGGGCTTTTTTCCGTTTCCCATTTGTTCTCTATTTATATGGGGTCAAAATCGGGAAAAAATGAAAGAGTTTGGTCCCCTCACCACCCCTGGGGGGGGAGGGGGGGAATTATTGTCCGTAGCGACATAAAATTTTAGGGCCGAATAGTCCACCAACTAAGGGTCCTTTTCCAACAAAAACATGAGAAATGACCCCCGGACCGACAGAGCCTGGGATGATCTCCTTAATAAATAACGGTCAGCAAACCCGACTTTCTCTCCGATCGCTGAATACCAGAAAGATTCCAACGGATTAACCAGCCTCAGAAACTCAGCAGAGATTTTAGGAAGACAATCCCGGGAATTCCAGGTATCCCGGGATTTCTTTATATTTTCCATATTTTTGTCTAAACTAAACTTTCTTAATATTTTACATTTTGTAATTTGTTGCCCATGCCCATCACAGTATTTGAATATTTAGGGAGCGAAAAACCTTTATCTGAGAAGGATTCTCTAATGAATTCACTCTTTGTAACTGTATTTACTGACACGCCATCAACTGCTACAAGCTTGGTCACTTGTTCTTCCGGAGTATTTTGATGCACCTTTTCGAAAGTTGTTATTTTTGTTTTTTTAGGTTTAATGCTTTCACTTTCACTTCTATTGCGCCCTAGCATGAGGGCGCTTTGTTTCAATACGAATGTCTTCTCAGCTACTAGTTAACGCTACTGTGTGCACAGTTTCAGGCTTCACTATGTTGTGTTCACTCTTTAGGTGATGTAACAAACCACTGGTAGACCAGCCTTTGCAAAGTAAACTCTTGCCGCACTCTATACACTTCGCATTTTCTCTAGTTGCATCTTTAACATAGTATCGCCACACAAAGGCTTTAGTTTCTACAACATCGGCCGTTGCCATCGTATCTATTACAGTCTATTCTTTATTACTTGCAAAACCAAACCACAAAATATATCCTGATGAAATAGTTCAACTATATTGTGAGATAGTGTGGACTACATTGTGTAGTGAGGTAAATTGCAATAATATTACAACACTCAAGTCATATCTTGAACTCTCTAATTAATTAATCGAATTAAACAGCTTGATGTTAGATTATTTTCTCACTAATACTTTGATATATGAATAAAATATAGAATCCTGGGAATTCCCGGATAAAAGGGAATTCCCGGACCGGGAAATTAAGTTTTTGTTTTACACAAAAGCTCGCGGCAATGTACCCTATTCAGAAGTAACTACGTTAATTTTGCTAAAAATTCCAATCAGGGAAATGTTGAGATATCGAGTGATGTTCTGCACAAGAGAAGAAACTCATCAGAATAGCAATATTCGTGCCCGTATGTAAAGCGTGATGTATTAGAATTACTGAAGACCGTACAATGTATATACCGTGCAGTCCAATTATGTGAGTGTGGACTCACTTCAGTTATTAGGTTTGAACTGTTTTAACGATTGCGTAATAAGTATGTAAACTGCATTAGCAATCAATATAGTGCACAAAATTTATGTTTTTTGGCTTGTTTAGGATTAGGCTTCAGGCTTAACGCTTTGAGCGCAACGTGAACCAAAGGTGGTTTCGGAGGGGATTTTCATATTGCTGCTGGCCAACCAGTAGTCATCAAGTCAATGTTCGTAAGTACTGAATTAATAAGTACTTAATTAAACTAAATGAAGGAACGATTCAGTTAACGTTTGCTGTTTTCAAAATTGCTTAATATAGTTGACTTTAAATTTTAGCTAAATGTTTAACTGTTAAACTAAGAAAGCGAGTTCTTGTCCAGCAAAAGTTAGTGTTAGCCCTCTTCAGGAAATGCATTATTTTCGTGCTCTTCAATTTGCGTGAATTATTCATACCAATCAGGAAAGGTTATCTTCAAATAAGTTTCATTTAAATGCGGAAGAATGTTACGATTAACTTCAAGCTTATCAGTATCTCCCCCGACCCAAATATTCCCAAGGCCACGCCGCAAATATTACGGAGTGAACAACTGTAACCTTAATACTCTGACTGCGGTAACTAAATATTGAGATCATCACCAAACTCAAATGTAAAGTTAATAGTTGTGCGCTATTTGAAAAATACCTTATGAATTGAATCGTGCCTTCATTTAGCTTTCATTAAGTATTTAGGAAAATTGAGTTTGCGACTACTGGTCGGCCAGCAGCATTATGAGAATAACCTCCGTGTACCACCGGTGACGTACGTCGTAGTCAAAGTATTAATCAACTGCTCGCTCTCATGCAGCTGGCAGCGTTACGGAAGCGAACCGTTCACTGATCACCATTTGCGTTTCATTTGCTAACTTTGCCGTCCGATGCAAAGCCCTGCAATGAATAAAATGGTGTTTTAGGTGCCGAATGCACTTGGAAACGGAGACAAATACGGATAAAACATAATTATCTTTCCGAGTGTTGAAAAGTCCTTATTTCTTTCATACCGTAAATGTTCTTCCATAATACGAAAACTTCTCACATGAGTCGTTTTTTCACAAAGTCGTTCTTACCACACTCACAATGGAAATCCCGGTACATTAAAAATTTCAACATTATTTTAAGGTATTCTTATTTTTCATATACGAGTAAGTGTGTTCGTGTTTTTTCACTCACAGTGGAAGAACCACAACTCCGTCGCGTTTTTGATTGAGAAACATTTCCTACTTAATTCCGACTACGTTCGCTGTCAGAGAAGGAAAACATAACTTAGAAAAGCACTCCAGTAATATGACCAAGAGACGTTGAAAGCTTACAACTTTCTTTAAGCGTTTTTCTAAGAAAGAAAGATCGTCAGAGGGCGTCACGAAATTTTATGAAATCATTCAAAAGTCAAATTATGGACTAAAATAAAATACTCAACTCAGTAGAAGTATAGTACATTTTCTGAGACTGATTTAAATCTCAAACAGATTTTAAATCTCGAATAGAGTTATCTTTTTGGAAGCGAAGTATAATTAAAAAGCACAACATTGGGGAAAGAAACAACATTCCATTTTCGATTTTTCTAATAAAAAAATTACCTTCAAGACATCCTAACTTTGTTTTGCTAGTCATCAGTAGGAACTGTTAAAAATTGATATTTATTAAGCATAAGGTAGAATAGTAGGCTTTCAGCATAGTTCGACTAAAATGAACGGATAACAGTGTGCAAAAGTAACAAACACATAACTAAGAGCCAAAATTTCAAAACAGCAGAGATTATGTAGAAACAAATTTTACAGAATATACATTTTGCAGGTGAAGACCAGTAACCCAATGTGCAATATTCTACGGTACTGATTCGTGGCGGCTATTAGGAGTTTTTTTTGAGATGAATTAAAATATATTCAGAGAATTTGAACTCAGTTCTACGTATAGACCCTAAGCTGAAATTTTAAACCAGTTCATCGCACAGAATGATCACAACCATCATGAACTCTTATTGTTTTAAACGGTAGATTTGTTATGGGCCTGTAAGTGCGGGAGGTGGACTTGTTATGGGCCTGTAAGTGCGGAGAAGGACTTGTTATGGGCCGGTTAGTGCGGGAGGTGGACTTGTTATGGGCCTGTTAGTGTGGGAGGTGGACTTGTTATGTGCCTGTTAGTGCGGGAGGTGGACTTGTTATGGGCCTGTTAGTGCGGGAGGTGGCTTGTTATGGGCCTGTTAGTGCGGGAGGTGGACTTGTTATGAGCATGTTAGTGTGGGAGGTGGACTTGTTATGAGCCTGTTAGTGCGGGAGGTGGCTTGTTATGGGCCTGTTAGTGCGGAGAAGGACTTGTTATGGGCCGGTTAGTGCGGGAGGTGGACTTGTTATGGGCCTGTTAGTGTGGGAGGTGGACTTGTTATGAGCCTGTTAGTGCGGGAGGTGGACTTGTTATGAGCCTGTTAGTGTGGGAGGTGGACTTGTTATGGGCCTGTTAGTGTGGGAGGGGGACTTGTTATGGGACTGTTAGTGCTGGAAGAGACACCCTGATGATTACCAATGCAAGAGTGGAGATGATTCGTCGCTCCACAGCAGGTCACCTCGCGATGGCTACTATAATAAATACAATATAATCTCCGGTGCTGAGCATCCTTTGCGGGATCTATTCCTTTAACTTTAACCTACGTCCCATATTAAAATGATTAGGATTGATAACTTTCTGTGCAATTGGTATCAGTATTCATAATTGATACATAGTATTTTTTTATATTTCATCAAATAAGCCCAAAAACTGTCATTTGGAAAGCAATTTTTTTGGAGCAGAAGACACGATACCACGTAAGAAATCCTGTGGGTAACCATTGCAACAGAAAAAAAACGCTCTCGGAGATTAAAACTAATGGAAAAAGAAAAATAATCCGATCAAATGGTGCATTCCCTACGGAATTAAGAGTTTGCCATGCTAATTTGGTCCGCTAATGATTATTCATGCAAAAATTGGAGCCCGAGACCAGTTGAAGTACGTAGGTATTCGGTACAGACCTGTGAGGAAAACGAATTCTTTCTTTGTCACGTTTACATCTAAAAATGACAAGCTGTTTTTTCCCCTCTTACGTGAAAGAAATAGACTGGTGTTTCTTATTGGATAGTTGAGAAGTGCAGCAACTTGGGATTCTGATTCCAAAAATAAAAAGCATGATCAGTATGATGGCGTTTTGAAACGTGATTAAATTCGAGAGGACAATTGTCTACCCTATTAGCTTCGTGAGGAGAAGAAATATATCTGCAAGCGTAGCCAGACGCCATCAACCACCTGTTCGCTATCCCTCTCGGGACAACATCTGTACTATCTGAAATTAAAAACAAAATATTCCTAGCAAATATTTCTTATAAAAATATGAATTGTTTCCCCTAAATTTCCTGTAAGAGCCAGCGTTATCGACAAACAGTTTTTATATGATTCTTTTGACAGTTTCTGAGACCGGAATATTAGTGAGGTGGACGTTATATAGGAGCTGGCCTTGAAGTTACCTAAAGTTTTACGGTTTTCATATTTCATCAACTATAGGAAAGGAGACTTTCACCAAATAAACATTACCCACGTGGCCTAAGAGTAAACTTTCTTCGTGGTTACACAACTATAGTCATTGCACTTGCCAACAGTTAATAACTCTGGTCTACGTGGAACCGTGCATATATGTTTTTTGGGTAATGCCTGATTCGGAGTATTAATTGCTTGATTTTTTGTCGGCAAAATCAAGCAATGGAATCAAGCATTACAGCTCAACGGCTGAAATGAAGAAGAAATTTCCCCAAGTTTCCATTTAACTGAAGTGATCGTATGTTTAGACACACACGACCCAGTCTAACTTTTTCGCGGCCCGCATGCATGTTTTTCGCCGCCCAAGTAATCGAATCGCTTAGGTGGCGAAAAACATGCATGCTCCGGTGAAAACGTTAGACTGGGGAGTGAGATCGTACACGTTTAGCCAAATTACGTACAGGGTGTTCGGGATAAATTTGACAGTTTTATCAGAAGTGAGAAAAAGCGCTTGGTTTCTATGAAATTTAATTGATTTCAAAGAAATTCAATAGAAAAGAAAATTAGACTATTTTTGAAGAGTTTTATTCAAAATAACCGCTATTACCGTGTATTGAGCCTCACTCCGTTCCCAGAACCTGGAGCAAACTGATTTTACATTTTCCCCAGGAAGACCCTCAACAAACCACCTTAATTCTATCGATTAACTGGTCTCTCGTAGTACTGGCACGACGATTGGTATCTTTCTCGACGGCACCCCATACATAATAATCCATTGCGTTATGATCAGGGAAGTTTTGAGGCCAAATATTGGGATTTGCGTGCATCACATCACCCTCTCAGGATACGCATCCGAAAACCATGACAGCTTGGGAAAATTTAGTCTACTCGTAGCCTCGTAGCCTCCATTGCAATTCTCTCGTTCATGCCGGATTGTTTCTACAGTGTTCAGGGAGCATTGAACAGCGACCATAATCTCTTTATCTTGATGCTGGCGCGAATCATCATGAAAGAAGTTATTCTCTTCCACGACTCAGGCGGCTCCCAGTCATCCATTCTTGCTGTCATCGCATATAAGAATGAATTAAGGATGGCTTAAGCTTTAAATTTAAGCCTATTTGATATGAATAAATTTTGAACAATCTGAAAAATCAAATGCTATTCTGTCAAATTTATCCCGTAGACCATATTTTTTATTTATTTGTTCATTTTTTATCAAATTTATCCAGTAGACCTATTATCACAATTCTCCGAACAACTGAATTCTCCTGACACACGCCGTCATTGTAGCCTCCCAACAACAAGGTAGGTATAGCCAAAACCATGATGAGCAACTTCAGCCAAGAGCTTCGTATCGATCAACGCAAGATACCCACTTTTTCCGACCTGATTATTCACTCACGGACCTTGAAAGAGACGACGTCATCATGATTTTATCACACTGTAGAGTGCAATGGACAACTATCTTCTGCACCTAGTAACAGGACAAGAAGATTGAAGGCCAGGGGTCGATATTTGTCCAATTTAGATCGTCTCGTATCAGTTCTGGACGAACTTGTGGACGTATACTTATCATTTAAAGAAGTCCTGAGAAGTACCGGTCAGAGCAAGAATAATACGGCTAAAGTATTCCAGTATTCCAAAAAGAAAATCCCTTTGTGAAGCTTATATGGAGGTTTTGTGTCTGTAAGAAACTATTTTGGGAAGGTCAGATAAAGGTATCGAGTCAGTATAAAATTTGTTGGGCATTCGGGTGAGAGTAATGACTCCAATTATAGATGCGTCGTCAAGAAGAACTCTAGACATTCTGGATTTCGTGCATGCCTGAGAGATACTTGAAAAATATGTATGGTAGTTATCTGCCAGGAGCGATGACGCTTATCATGAGAGACCGCAGATGAAAAAGGTAATCTTACTAAGTCTTGTAAGGCGGGTGCATCCGTGTTTGGACACAGTAGTGAAAATTTTAATCAAAATAAATCTGGAAACCCGTCGTTGGCGGTATGAGTATTTTGAGACAGCACCTCCGATTTGAAGAAATCTCAGAGTGTGCCACCGCTAGAATTACTTTTCAAAGGCACGATACTCTTAGGTAGGAAATGCGTTTAGATGGAAATAAATCACGTGATTCAGTGTAGAAAGGCCACAGAATTTCCTACCTCTGGACGTAATTTTTGTTTGTGTGGTTCACTCTCACGAACACGCCCTGATTCAGATGTCCTGGCCTTTGGAGGAAAAGCAAGACAAGCTTTTAATTTTCGGATCAATTATACAGAATTGTCACCGATTTTTTATTGATAACGAGGTTTCCACAGGTAGTATCGTTAATTCTGAATTGGACGAACGTTACACAAGGTAGAAAACGTCCTATGACTTTTTATGGTAGACTCTCACGATTTTCATCACTAATCTCATGGTATTTTTGTTGAATTGGAACAAGCATTTTTTTCATTTTCAATTTTATCACAATGCCAAACTTTTATCACAATTTACTGCAGATTTAATGTAACATACTGGTACTACGAGTCAACTATGATGCTTAGCAGTGGTCGATCCTAAAGCTTTCACATGAACTCAGTCTCGTTAAAAATGTAAATTGTCCTCAGGTAGACGTGCGTCTATATGGTCGTGCAAATGACGCGCGAGTTCTCTCACAGCCCACAGTCTAACGATAATTTTTGTTCTATATCGTTGTAACGTACTGGACATGTAGCATATAAAGGACGGACCTGAACTGACCTCAAACTTGAAATAAATGCATGTTATTCCAAACTTGGCAAGTGGAAAAAGAGTAGTAGTGGAAAGAGTTTCTACCTCGGAAGAAAAAAAAAACAGTTTATTTCCAACAAAATTTAAACATGAAATGTTTAAAACATTGTTTTGTAAAATATCTTAACATTAATCCTTAGTTGTTACTTACACATGGGTATCGTAATATCCACGTCACATGTTTAGACAAAAATGATTGAGAGGAAAACACAAAAAAATGCATTCCCTTCTATGCGTTAAGGTTTTGACAATGCATAAATATACAAGTAACTAAGAAAAAATAATCCTATAATAACTCATTATTGGTGAAAACCCTCTCATTAGTGCGCACTTATATTGAAATATGAGCATACGAACTTAGGAACTCGTTATATGATTGATTGACGTTAAAAGTAAAATGGGCAGATATAATTTATTTTGCGTCTAAGAATCGAGAAGTCCTTTAACGCCCGTGGTTCCTCTAAAATGTTATTCAACGTTTATTGCTATTTAAAAATGCCATTTATTTTTAATATTTATTCATAATTCCAGGGACAAACGCATGAACGGTTCGAGTGAAATTTCCTAGCATGTAAATTAATTTTTGTAACTCGTGTCTGTGGTGCTACAAAATTCGCGCACTCGTGACATGTCTGCGCTACGCGCTTGTAAGGTGGTGAAGATTTTCTGTAGTGCCCCTAAAATTGTATTTCTGTTTTATTAGGTTGCAATTAACGTGTGAAACGCCTCGTACATATGATCGGTTGTGTTATATTTTTACCGTTAAAATATTTACTTGCTGTGTTGTTAACTAAAGTGCTTTAATTTAAAACAAGCTCGTATTCCTTCAATTCTCATACGTGTTAGGAAAAATTTCCTGTTTATACAAATCTTTCTACTTATTTTTCTGTTATTTTGAGTGGAAACTGAAGGCAGAAGTATCTAATTTACTCGATTTTTTTTGGAGTCTAACATTTTACTGACATTAGTGGAAAGGGATAATCAACAAAATTGCAAGCGAATATAAATTAATTCTCGATAGCCAGTGTTCAAAACAATGTATCCAATCGCAAAAAATAGTTGGTCTCGTAAACGAAGGGCAAGGGCTGCTGTACCTTATCTATCCACAGCATAATTCGTACACCCTTGCGATACAAGAGTCAAGCATCCGTATAGCATTTGAAAGAGCCTTACTGAACATTTTTAAAGCTTTAATTAGTTCATACTTCCGTTGAAATACGCACGTTATCAAACTTAATTTAATTCATTCAATTAAAATAACTGGAGTTTTTAGGTTACGCGTTATAAGTTTTAATCACCAACTCGATTATACAAGAACAGAAAACATTTGTCAAGACGATTTTTATGTTTGTCCTTTCAATAATTAATGTTTGTTTCATTTCGTCTGAGCGGAACTAGCCAAATTTTTGCAAAATGAATGAGGTTTAGCCCTAAAATATTTGTCAGCCAAAGCATGTCGGTCCAACAAAAAATTAAGAGAATCCTACCTTGAATGGCAGTTTAAACAGAAACATTCATGAACCCAGAACTGAAAAATTAGGCACTGGGCTTCTATGAAATTATTATATAATTATTATTATATAAGAAAGTTTTAGCCTCCCTTAACCACGACAAAGATGTTCCAAGAGAGGAAAGAGGAAGGCACCATTTAGTATGAGTTGAGGGAACGCGGAATCTATGCACAAGGTGCACAGAAACAGTAAGCTAGGAAAGAAGTTCATGAAACAAGAAAAAAGTTGAAGAAGAAAGTAGTAGGTGCTGAAAAACAGGACAGCAGTGAACCGAAAAAAGATGGTCGGTAACAAAAAAAAAAAAATATTTTATTACAACAAAAAGGAAGCCTACCTAACCTTTAGCTCAGGCCCATACATAGTCCTCCTGGGAGCGCCAATTCCCATAGATACAATAGTTGTATCCCCCTGAGGGGAGGCTTCTATGAAAGTCAATAATCAATTTGAATCAAATCCTCCGTGCTCCAAAAGCCTTAGTTCTTTCGAATTTTTTCAGCGCTCTTTTTCAACAAAATGCAGCTTAAAATTGAAACATCAACAAATTCTTCCTCTATAAGTGTGAAACTGAAAAGACTGAGCCAGGCGGCTCGTCAGGGCTTTCATAGGTCGATTACACAATTCTGCACAAAAAAATCGCATTTCACCAAGACGTTCGATTCTGCCTAACATGTTTGTGGGCTATTGGCGCAACAAGTTCATACAGGCGGAATAGTCCAAATTCTTCGCTCCAAGTCACATGATCGAGTTGCGTCAGTAGCAGCTCGACCTCTGCCATGACCTCATTAGCACCACTTCCATAAATTTCTCGACGTTTATGACACTTGAGACCCCCTCGAGTCATACATCCAACACTTCCTCTGCCACACACGACGAGGTGGCAGCTCTAGTGCAGGCCGAGGTAGGACTGCGAGCGAACGTTCAAATCTTCTTAAGAAAACGTAGAATTTCTGGATTCCGAGCATAAAATGATTTATTTTTTTTTTATTTTGCACTTTTCCTCTGTTAAATGGAATTCAGTGTCGAGTGTATGTTTAGAATTGCTTGTGTGAACAAGTTTTCGTTAAAATGACGAACGGAATAACATTCACGTACTCACAGTGGTTGTGTATTGCAATGTGTAAATCTTTCAACAGTCGAACATTGTAGAATTAGAATTTGAATCAATGCAAAAAATGTTTACATTCCCTGTTAGTCCCAACTCAATGATATGAGTCATGCTATTTTTACACTTTCAGTAAATTTGTTTGCAGCTCTGTCAAACGAACCGAAGTCACGTCACCTCATTTCAGCAATCAATGAACAACATGCGCATTTCAGAGCAGAATGTGACATAAGTATTTGGTGTTTGAACACAGCAACGCTAAACGTGAGTATTTCAACGGGGCACGTGAGCATTTTAATGAGAAATCGAACAATGCAGGGCAGAGCTTGGCCATTTCAATGTCACGAGTGGGCATTGCAACCTAAGGTGGAGCATTTCAACGGAAAACGTCAGCATTTGAATGCGCAAGATGAGTATTTCAACGCAGAACGTAAACATTTCAGATTGAAACGCTAGCGTTTAATGCAAGTTCCCCTTTCTAGATGAATCTTTCTAATTTTCTGTGTTCCACGTTCTAAGCTGACACGATAGCAGTAAACAGAATCGCTTCGAATTGTTGTGGCTATAATAATCGGATAAGAGCAGATTAAAGTTACATTTTATTAATACGAGAAGCACACATAAATTCCAAATCGATTTCCTGCGAGCGCTCGTCAGCCAACGCACGGTCCCTGGACTCGGACAGGGGTCGGGTTTTTAATTCATTTAAACTGAATTAAATTGCATTGGTGCTCGCTGGTAACACATGTTATTTTAAGTCAGTTTAAATAACCTAAGTGCTGTGTTAAATTTTAATTTAACAAAAACAAATTAATGAAGCATAAAGCTAAGTAGACTTTGCAGACCTTACAGTTTCTTCTGTACCGCTATGGTTCAATTTGAAATGATCTAACCTAATATTACCCGTTGTGTGTTTATTTATATATCTGTTTGGTGTCCGCTTCTTAAGAAAGACAGGATGACTGAGTTTGCGGTATAATGGATACCGAATTTCTCAGTGTATTGGAAGATTGCCTTACATGAATTGATATGTTTGACATTTTTTCAGAATCGATTCGGTTATGCCATGATAGGTAAGTAATGTTGACGGAATTTTTTCACGAGTTCCACTTAGCTTAATTAACGATGACATTGTCAGTGGAATATCCACGGGTTCTGCAACTACCTAATAATACTCTTGGTTTATTTGTTAGGAGTCCGCTTCTTCCATTTCTCTGTCACGCTCATAAGGACAGTTATAATGACCGTATCTGCGAAACGATTTCACCAGTGCACAAGTACAAGAATATTTTTTATCACGGGTACTGTTCGGATGGATATATTTGTCATCCACATCTGAAAAAAATTTCATGGAAGGTATGGAATCCCGTCATTTTTGGCGGGCCGTGCACACTAGTTAATTAATATCGAGCCTCAATTAATTGAGCGTTCCCTCTACAACTTAGAAAACGAGTGCACGCAACCCGTCAAAAATGTAAAACAATTTTCGACCAATCACGTGACACATGTTCCTATTTATTAACAATACACGTGATAATCATTCCGACTCCAAATCTGATGGATTAATACACCGAAAATTGTGGAGTTGATGAAGCTTGTATCCCAAATACGCTAACCACACAATGTAGGCTGGTGGTGTGACACACGGGCGGACGGACGCGGCTCACATTATTATTGTGATTGTAGTAATATCTGGCTCCTATAGAACTGGTGATCAGGTGGGTGTCTATTTATTTTTCGCTCTACTTTTCACTACGAAACAGCCGCAACAAAGAAAATCTCGACTGACATATTTGTGTCACAGCGTGATAACTTGAGCCTTAATTTTAATAACATAAACTGATAAGGGTGAAATTTTGTGACCCACTTATTAATGGATGAAAGACAATTTATTATCGGTCAATGAATTATGTTCTTTCCAAACAAAAACAGCGATGGTATCATTTAAAAATGAGAGCTTGTCACTTTGTGCATGAAAATACAATTTTCGACTATGAATTGAGAGAGTTTCATCAATTTATTTTCAAATTCGCAACAGTTTTTTATGTAAAATTTGATTGATAAAATACATGCTGAAAAACGCTCTAAAAATCTAAAAGTAAGACTATATGACAACTGCGAGTGTAGTTTAAACTTTTCAAATTCCCTGTCTGAAATTTCGATACACTATCGGCCCATTTAGTTATGTCTGCTTGAATTTAATCATTCCTGATCGAGTGGTACACATTTTATTTTGTTTGCTATGGAACTCGTATCCAGTTTACTGAAGTTTAATTGATATTTGCGGCTTTGATGTGGTCAAGCATCAGGCAATCGCTGGTATTGGCTGCATGTGGGCCAAGAATGCTCTGAAACTGATAAGCTTTGTTTGTTCTACAAAAGGGCATTAGAGACAAGCTGGGCTAAATACTTCCGAAATGAAGGACGACGAACAAGAAACGAGAAATCGGAAGGAAAAAGACATGTCGTTGTCTCTAGCTTTTGAATTGCTTCCTTATTTTCAGAAAAGTTACTGACGCTAAAAATGGAAGACGTAAAAAATTATATATTACAAGTTCGTTCAAGCCTCTCGAACCACAGCGGCTTTTTTATACTCAAGAAAGGAAAGAGCGAGGTATCATTTGGTATGGAATTAAACAAAATGGGAAATTTATGTACCCTGTATATAGAGATAGCAAAATTGAAGGCCATATATGAAACAAGATTAAAAATGATAGATGAAAAGTTATTGAAAGAAAGGCTGCCGTGATCCGAAAAAGATAGCTGTAACGTAACAAACAACCTACTCTACCTCAAAAAATGGCTAACTAATCTTCAGCTTGTGACCCCACATCCTCCTCCCGGGAGTCCTTATTTCCATAGATTGGAAGACATAGTATGAAATACATTTAATGAAATAACAAAATCACGAAGGGGAAAACGCCTTCATTTAGTCATTTTTCCCCCATTTTCTCACCTTAGTATCGCCATTGTCTATTAATACTTCGATGTCTGTTTCAAAATCTTGCGTACCTTTGACGTCTTAGCCAGTCTTCGCTCCTGCTCGTCGGGCACGGTAAAGGAAACAAGTTAGGATCATTTCTTACGGGAGAAAATACATCTACTCATGTTGGGCTAGCCAATAGAACGGCGTTATTTCAAACAAACCTTATGACGTCACCAAAAACGTCATGTCGTTTGGCCAATAAAGGAGCCAAATTTGGGGGGTAGCAGTGCTACCAGGTGCAAAATGAGCACTGCTATTTGTTCCTTGCCGCGACGTCAGCAAAACCACACCGTCAACGAAAAAAGACTGGTTTGAACCTACCTTTCTTTTTCTACCGTGTCGTCGGGTCAGGTAGTTTTATCAGCGATGGAAATGAGAGTGATGGAATTTGCCTAGTTTCGATAAATAATCGCTCAGTAGCACATTTGTGTCCAATATCCTCTAGCTGTGCTCTACTGATAAGCCGTGCTGATGCCTGAAGTTTACAGAAGAAGCTTTTCAATGATTTCTAGGAGTCGTTTTTGATCATTTTGAGAACAAGTTCAATGTGTGATTTTGTCTCCTACGGAGATTGTTAGTGGATTTCTTTCGTAAAAAATAAATCAGGGTAAAAATACTTTATGTAAAAAATTACATGAAATGCGGTATTTTACGAGTCAGATTCCTAGTGCATGGAATTTTAGAGAGTGCAGGATTCCTTAATTAGAACTTCTATTGTCTCCTAAAGTGGAAGTTTAGATAAAGACGCTTCTTGTTCATAGTTCGAGAATTCCTATTCATGATCGGTGTTAAAAATTATACAGCCCTTAGATGAGTCGCTTCACACTGCGTAGGCAGCTACTGTATATATCTATCCGGCACAGGTAATCAATGCATCCATAAATTAGATACAATACTATTGTTCACCAGTGATGGCCAACTTCCTATCAAAGATTTTTTTTATAGTATGGTATAGAGTCTAAGACGTATTTACGAAATGAACTTTCAAGTATTCAGTCTTCTCTTAGGTATTGAAGTACCTGGCGATTTGTTTCCCTACGATGTTTAAAAGGAAATTAGAGAGGATAAAGAATAAGGATCGTTAAAATTTATCGTGTCAAGTCTAAGAATCTTTCTCAACAAAAAATCTGGGTTCTTTCCCAGATAAGCCCCGCCACTAATGCAACACATACGTTCATTCACATGTAAGTTTCAAAATAATGCACCCATTGTCTGCAAAATTCTTTCGTTTGAGAGTAATTTAAAGTCGATAGGTGCATTATTTCGAAAATTACAAGTGTATGAACTGATGTGTTGCATTAGTGGCGGGGCTTATCTAGAAAAGATCTAAAAGAATCTGAAACAACAATAATGGATATTTTACACACAAAGGTAATTTTATCAAATGATTAGAAATGAAAAAAAATTAGTCAATTTGCAAGAGGTAGAAGCAAACCGAGTCTTTCAAATGAAGTTTGCGATGGAGAAATATTCTATTATGGGATGACCGAGAACATTGGAAGCAGAAAATAAAATGTTGAAATAACCAAATTTGACAGGAAGATTATTTTTTTGGAATAGGAGTGAAAAGCTGACGGGAAAAGGCCTGTAAGCTGAAAATCAGTCCGCAAGCTTCGACAGGCAAGCTCTGCAACGAGAACACTCAGCGCTCTTGTGTTAAAGCCTATGTATTCAGACGCACACGGTGCGCAACTGTGTCTCTGTTCAGAAGTTTCCGATTAAAAGTTAACAACATCAAACGCTTTTGGCCAAGGCTCTTGTAGTACGCACTTCACAGATTTCTTCAGGAATTTACTTTTCGAATAGGGTCTTCTTAAATGGGTTTCCTGTTCAGCTTTTTGAAAGATCTGTGAAAATTTTTCTAAACTGAAAACTTTACGTAATTCTACTGGTATTAATGGTTGGTAAAGAAGAGGTTCTTGTGTTTGCCTTCATTTTCACCAGCAATCAGAGAAAATAGAGAAAGGTCTGCCTATCCTTATACCCAAACTTTTCACTTCACTTCTACAGCTATACAAAGATCAACAACTAAAATAGAGAAAGGTCTGCCTATCCTTATACCCAAACTTTTCACTTCACTTCTACAGCTATACAAAGATCAACAACTAAAATAGAGAAAGGTCTGCCTATCCTTATACCCAAACTTTTCACTTCACTTCTACAGCTATACAAAGATCAACAACTAAAATAGAGAAAGGTCTGCCTATCCTTATACCCAAACTTTTCACTTCACTTCTACAGCTATACAAAGATCAACAACTAAAATAGAGAAAGGTCTGCATATCCTTATACCCAAACTTTTCACTTCACTTCTACAGCTATACAAAGATCAACAACTAAAATAGAGAAAGGTCTGCCTATCCTTATACCCAAACTTTTCACTTCACTTCTACAGCTATACAAAGATCAACAACTAAAATAGAGAAAGGTCTGCCTATCCTTATACCCAAACTTTTCACTTCACTTCTACAGCTATACAAAGATCAACAACTAAAATAGAGAAAGGTCTGCCTATCCTTATACCCAAACTTTTCACTTCACTTCTACAGCTATACAAAGATCAACAACTAAAATAGAGAAAGGTCTGCCTATCCTTATACCCAAACTTTTCACTTCACTTCTACAGCTATACAAAGATCAATAACTAAAATAGAGAAAGGTCTGCCTATCCTTATACCCAAACTTTTCACTTCACTTCTTCAGCTATACAAAGATCAACAACTAAAATTCTTACTTTAAATTAGATTGAAAAAATTAATTTAGGCTTCCTAAACCACAACGTAGGTTTTCCCGAGGGAGGAAAAGGATTGCATCATTTAGTATGGAATTTCCTGAGTATACACGAAGTGTTTCTACACCTTGCGTATAGAAACAGCAAGTTAGAGAGGAAGTGTTTGAAACAAGACAAAGGTTGAAAAAGAAAGTAATAGGAGTTGAAAAAACAGCAGGGAATAGTACAAATGTGATCTGTAAGAAAACAAAAAGCCAATTCTGTTCCAACAAAAAGAAGGCCAGTCTAATCATTAACTCAGGACCTCACATTTTTTTCATTGAAAGCGCTAATTCTCAAAGAAACAATAGCTGTATCCTATTGAGGAGAGGATAGCTGCGAACCAAAAAAAAGAGGACCATCGCTAGACAAAACCTATACTATTTCAATAAAAGAAGACCTCCCTAACCTTTTGCAAGGGTTTTCATATCTAACCTTTTAGTGTGTTCATTCCCATAGATACAATAGATGCATTCTCCTGAGGGGAAAGGTAAGCTCTCACCAGTGCTCCATTGCACAGTTGCGCACAGCCTACGTCTAAATACGTGGGCTCTACCACAAGAGCGCTAAGTGTTCCCTTTCCCCAGCATGCCAGTTGGAGCTTTCGTACTGATCTTTCACTTGCAAGTCAATTTCGGTCAGCGATATACTCCGGTGCCGAAAAACTGAAATCATTCTGCCAAATAACACGATTGCATTATTTTACCCTCTATTTTCAATTTTCTTGATCTTCCGGTTATGAAGACTCACTACATTCTGGAACTCAAATCTCATTTGAATGACACTCAATCTGCTTATCTGTTGCAAATTTTTTAACGTTTCTATACGCTTTAGCATTCTGAACAAATTTACGAATTTACAATGTGTGTAATTGAGTTTTACAGTTTTTTTCTAATCTGTTGAGGATAATGACTCATCGAGTCGAAAAATTTAATTTTATCAATAAAGATTTTTTTCAGTAAAATGTTTTCATTTGATGTCATGCAACTCGCTTTATCGTTTGCTCTTTGAGGCATAAGTTACTTTGAAAAACAGTATTCTTTACGTTTAATGTAGTGTAGAAGTTAACACAAATGAGACAGAGTTTAACTCAAGAAAGTCTTTGAGCACACAATCTACTTGGTATCCATAACAGTAGAAGCTGACAGGATTACTCACTCGTTTTATATGAAGCAGGTTATAAATAGGTGGATGCTCGTAAAGTGTGGAATATATAACTACCCGTGCTTGACAAGGGAGTCCAAAATAAATTTAAAAAAGGTTTCTTACGCTAACTCTGATATGACCTTACCTTTCCAGCATTAACTATTGCCCCAGTAAACAAACAACAAACAAACAAACAAACAACGTCATCTACGGATGCTTTATTTCCAATTTCAAGCCTGATACATATCACCTTGTACATTGGATTTTCAAATGCCTTATAACTAACGCCAGGACGCCATGATGCTTTCCCATGGTCAAGACCGGTACCCATTTCAGACACCTGGGTAGAGTGGGGTATTGTGCTTTGAATTTTTCCCCTATACCCAACAGAGAAAACCGCCATCAAGCGCCGGGACTCGAACCCGCGTTTCCCGCACGGCAGGCAGGGCTTATAAACACACGGTTATGACGAGCTAAAGAGTCAACATTGGTTAACTCTTCGTGTAGCTTATCTTTTGCTGAATATTTTCGCATGCTTTGGACCCCAACTATCATTTCATGGTGTAATATTACAATTACATGGTGTAATGTACAATTAATATTAGAGTGAATGTACACCCAATCAGTAAACCGAAATTAGGAGGTTCACCACTGCTGATGTTTGTTTCAATGTTTAATTCCTTACAAAAAATATTTCTGTGAGCCGTGAATGACAATTTCTCGTTTTTGACACTCGGAAGTAATTATGACAGTATTATTTAGGTATTCAACATCAGGAATTGTTTCATCAGCGTCGTAAAATGTTTCAGCTATTATTATGCAACAGTCAATTTCTTGTTTCTGATTTCGGTGAATTCGTTTGTACCAGCATAATTTATGTAGGAAATAGCACAAATTTGTGGTATGATGAAACATATTATCTGAGCAAGTTACTTGGTGCTCTAGTTGAAACGTTAGCACGAAAAGATAGTTCTGAACTTCTGCCATGGGTATGTTGATTTTCTAGTCTCAGACGCATAATTATGTATTTCCATCCGCCCATTTTACTCTCGACAATATTCTGTGATATCGCAAAAGCCTAAGCTCTAACTTCAGTGTGAGTGGGCACTAACAAAAGTGTTTTTATGAATGTATTTCTAGATTTTTATGTACATTTTTACTTGCATGTACATGCATTTTCAAAATTAGAATGACTTGACAGCAAGAAACATTTCCATGATATTCCCACAATCATTTGATCGACAAAAATATTGGTATGACGATACACATGCATGTTCATCAATTGAGTATTTTTTAAAACATTTTAAAAACCAATGGTGCTTTTTGTATCATGTTTAATGCAATTAAACTTTCTTTTTCATTTTTTCTGTGCTGCGCCTTCTTCTTCAAAGCTAAGCTCTTCTCTCTTAGGCAATAAATAACAGTGCATTTAACGACTACTTTTCACTCCTGAATTTTTGCATGGATGATAATTTAAACAAGTGATTTAGCTGAAACTTTATTTTATAAAAAACTTGTATTTCCCTTCTTCGGATGAGTCATCATACTTTATTAAAGCTCAGTAAGTTTAGAACTAACAAATCTAATCTTTGGGAAACTTTGCAGGGGGTGGTAAATTTTAATCCGCCGGGAAGCCCTGAGTGTACGCCGACTTCTGTGTGGCTAATCATTGGGCACATTCAGCTGATTTATGATGGAAATTAGATATGATCGAAGAAAATTAGAACAAATATATACACAGATATTTTCACTCAATAAAGCCATTTTACTTTATAACCCTTAGTTAAGAGCTTTAATTATGATTTTCGTGATCTCCAAACTATCATTGAAAATATATCTGTCATCCTCTCCGCACTAAGTAACTGTCCTCGCTTACATCTCGGTTCTTTACTCTATTTTTTAAAATCTCCAAAGTATTTGACAAGAAAAATTACAGAATATTCCTGATTTGAACTATATTTTAAAACATCGAACAAGAAAAATCGGTGCAAAACAAAACTCAAAGTCTTGTAATCAAATCAACAGCCGAGATTTGAAGTTTCGAAATCATTAAAACCTAGGGGTCATGATTTTCAACTGAAAATCGAAACGAAAAACTTAACTCTATCATAATATTTAAATATATACTCGTTCGTACTAAGAAATATCAGTACGTCGAATTCATCAAAAAATACTTAGAATTTCTGCAGTGAAGAAGAGCATAACTTTACCAGATTTGTCCATTTTTAGTCCTGAGCAAGACAATGACCATGTTGCTTGAGTCCCTTGTTGATAAGGCGTGGGTTGTCCACGCCAAACAAGGCATCTTATCTGCGTTTTGGCGGCGATGATATCGTGTGGAGAGGTCTGACTTGCTGTAATGTGTGTGGTGTGTGTTTTGCATGCTGTAATCAAAAGTTAACACACTTAAATAATATGCATTTTTTCAAACCTAACATAATAACTTTAAGCGATAAAAATGTGAAAATTAAGCAAGTTTATCAGAAATGTTTCACGGTTGAACTGTTGAACGAAATTTTGTTTAAAACTGAGTGAAATTGAACAGAACTAGAGCGAATACCAGAAAATTGGGGCAATTGGGGCTATCAGCAAGGCCGAATAATAGAATGATAACGCAATTATAATTTGTTGAGAACCAGAGCGAGATAATGCGGCGGGACTTGGCCTTTAGGACTACTGATAAACAGATGTTATACAAGTTGATAAAAAATCTGTTGTCCTAATGAGTAGAACATTTCGAGGCACCATGACGCGCTTGGTTAAAGTGAAGCCTATGCTGATTAATGTGTTCTCGCCGTCCTTAATTTCATTTCGTGGATTCAAATGATGATATGAAATCATAATTGAGCATGAATTGGTGCAAATGAAAAACAAGTCCATAAGTATATTTTTCAAAACCCTAATTGTTTTATGTGACTGTAAAATTAGATGCCCATCTAAAGTGAGTGGATGCGCTCAACATTTTATCATTACCATGTTGTGCAAATCTTCCATTTTCTATTATCTGCTGCATGGAAATCTTGAATGATTACTTCACCTTTAACTATGATGGACGCGAACAAGATTACAAGCTCATAGAGTTCCATGAGTTTAGCCCTTTCCCTCGTGAAGTAAGTTTTACTCTGTTTAGATGTAAAGAAATAAAGCAACTGATCACTCTGCTTACAGCAGAGTAATATAGTCTCCGTGATGAATTTGACATATAAAATATTTCGTGAATTGCTCAAGCTCAATTAGTTCGTCAAAACTATTTGCCTTTCCCATAACAAAATAATTCTTAATTGTATCAAATAATACCTTTTCACTATCAGGATATTTTTGTAGCAGGTCAGATCTGAATTTATTCTTGTAAAGAATTTATTATGCAAATCTCTAAGCGTTTGAGTATAACTGTTACTGCAGCACATGTATCATAAAAAATTTTTGACGAAAGATTTGTTAGAATAAGAAAGCAAGACTAATTTATTTACATCTTAAATTTGTGTGAATTGATCCCCTATGTAGGATGAATATGGGTGACTGTACAGTAAGACGCTGTACTTCATGCCATATAAAATATTAATACAAACAGGGAACAGGAATCCCTTTCTCTCAAATCGGCTCATCAGGAGTCAATGTAGCACAAGATGCTAAAATGCCGCACACTAGAAATCTCACTCGTAAAATTGCCACACTCGAGGAACTCCACCTCTACTCCTCTACGGATCAAATATCGTAAGTTTGCTGTCATAGCTCGAAAAGCAGCATGAGTTACGAGTACTGCACAAATTACCAGCCAATAAGTCTGCATTTTAATCAGACTTTAATTCCGAGAAAAAAAATTTCTACAATATATGTCGTTGCAAAGACAGTGCAAATCTCACATGGAATCATTAGAAATGCATGCTAGACCAAATGGCACCATTAAGTGAACTAGATCACGTAAGATGAATTAGTAGTAAAATCGGGTTTCTAGCGCACCAAGGTTACGGCACGCTTCTTTTACTGTGTATATCTCGAGAAGCCTTATCATCAATATACATGTATTTATAGTATATTTGTTTCTGTCATTTGGATAATTATTTTTGCAAGGCCTTGACACCAGAAACAATCTACGAAGCCTCGAGAACTGCTGACGTTAATGAGAAGTGATGAGCGCAGGAGGATAAACCTCGACATCAAGAGAGCGCTACACAAACACGCAGCTATAGGGCACTGGCGCACTGATTCTTCTTCTTCGAATGAAGTGCAAAATAGCTTCCAAGTTTTGCAGAATTAATTTAAGAAATACCAATGTATTTATTAATGCAGTTGTATCTATGATGGTATCCGTGGGTGTCTCGCTTTTATCAATTAAATCCCCAAAAAGAAGGCCTTCATTAAATTCGTAGGGGGAACTTTGTTTAAGTTCATGATAAAAGGTTAAAAAAAAAAAAGGTTAACATCGGCATCTTTGGGATGCTTTATTTCCAATCAAGCCTGATACATATGATCTTAGCATTGGTTTTTCAAATGTCTTATAACTAAGCCTATATATAGGACACCATGACGGTTCCCCCGTAAAGCCGGTACCCATTTCCGACACCTGGGTTGAGTGGGGTATTGTGCTTGAGCTTTCCCTTATACCCAACGGGGAAAATCTTCGCGCCAGCGCTGGGAACGAACCCGCGACTTCCAGCATACAAGTCCGATCCCTTAACCGCTGTGCCACGGAGAGCACTCGGAGAGCACTCGAAAATCAGCATTGTCGATGCGCAAACTCGGTATAAAGCGTTACGCCTAGAATTTTTTACAAAAACCCTCGCAAAAAACAGTTCAACGTTCATAGAGCTAGGTTAAGCAGGACTTTTGATGATATTACTATGATGTTGCTTTAAAGCTGGTATCGTGAAATCATCTAGTCCGTGTCAGTGGTCTTCAAAGCGTGGGTCGCGAGCCACAGGTGGGTCACGCTACCATTCAAAGGGAGTCGCGGAACTTATTTAGGTAGTAGTGTAATTTCAAAATAAAATATGTAATTTTTTAACAAAAATAATTAATGAATGTGCTCTTCTACCTTTCGCTTCGACATATTTATGTGGAAGTTCTTTTTCGGCATTAACTAATTTTAAAACAAACCATCGATCGAGTCTAGGAAATATTGAAACTGTATTAAGCCCAGCGTTAACAAAAATGGATCCTAGATTTGACCTTCTGTGTAAGAAAATGCAGGCGCATCACTCCCATTAATTACATGCAGGTAATATTGTTTAACGCCACTAATAGTATTTATAGTTTATTCATTACCGTTAAATTTTTTCGCCCTATTTATATTTTACTAGTCCACCTCCCTTTATTTGAAATAAAAAAGAGGGCGGACTGAGAGAAAGGCCGTAAGAAATAAAAAATACAATCTCTCGAGAGTTGATGAGGCCACGTGAGCACGGCCCGTCAAAATATATGGGACTGGAGCTTGGGCTCATCACACACTTTCGGCTGGCTTCGGACAGACCGACCGACCGACGGACGGACGCGGCTCTTATTACAGTACTAGTGTGCACGGCCCGCCAAAAATGACGGGATTCAATACCTTTCTTGAACAAACTTCCAGACGTGGATGACAAACAAATATATCCATCCTAACAGCACCCTTGATGAATAATATTATTTTACTAGCGCACTGGTGAAACTCGTATCATAGATACGGTCATTATGGCTATCTTTGTGAGCATGACAGAGAAATGGAAGAAGCGGACTCCAAACAAATGAACCATGGCTATTGTTAGGTAGTAGCAGAACCCATGTGTATTCCTCGGACAATGTCATCGTTAAGCTAGTGGACCCGTGACAATTTTTTGTCAATATTATCTAACCTATGCTAACCTATCCTATCCTAATCTAACCAAACCTATTCTAAACGAACCTATCCTGATAAAATGTCAAACACATCAATGCATGTCGAAGCAATCTTTTTATGTTATACTGAGGAATTCGGTATCCATGATACTGCAAACTCTGACATCCTATGTTTCTTAAGAAGCGGACAACAAACAAATCTATAAATAAACACACAACGGGTATTATTAGGTTAGATAGATTCTTTATTGTGTTAAAGCTGAAGAGGTGGTACAAAAATAAAATCTTTTAGAGGGGGTCGCGGTGCATAAAAGTTTGAAGACCACTGCTCTATGTCGACAGTAGTTCTAGGATCCCGTTGGGTTGATAAAAAATTCACGGTTGGACTGACGTTAGGTTATCATAGGATTATTTACGAGAGGTAAAGACACATAAGATTAAGTTAGAGCTTGGTTAGGTGATGTTAGGTACAGATTGTACGAGGTCGGGGTTGGATCGGGTAGGTTTTTCAGATAAGAAAAAAACACCAGTGAATTCTCTCATGGGTAAGTTCTCAAAACACCGGTGAATTCTCATAGAAGGGCTATCTTTATGATACGTAACGATATTTCTTATCCACTGACAATAGATTCATAGCTAAGGATAGATCAGAATAGGTTACATTTGGTTTGTTTAGGATAGGTATTGTGTTGGGAAAGGCTTTGTAACGATATGCTAAATTTTAATTGGTAAGGTTAACATTGAATTGGATAAATTAGGATTGGTTATTAGATACGGTCGCTTATGTTATCAAAGTTATAAAAATCACCGTGAATTTTTTACACGTCTAACTTGTCTATATATTAACTAGAGTCCAAGCCATAAAAATAACGGGATTTGAATGCATTCCACGGAGCACGTAAATCATTTTATCATGTTGATGATGATGCAAAACGATATTGTTCCTCGATTGCTAAAACAGCAGAATGTGTGCAAGCACTAATTCATGACGAAGGCATTTTTAACTTCTGTATTTTTCGTACATTTAGAAGCTCGCAGGACAAAATGCCTCTTTCCTAAGATATCCCGGTTTTTTAGATAAAATATTTCTTCTCGTGATGTTGTGAAACCCGTATCACAGATACGCTCATCAAGAACTTCATGCTATGCTAATCAAAAAAGTTTTTATGGTAAAAGATAATAACAAAATTGTGTACGGATGAAAATAAACTACTGATTTAATTACTGTAGACTAATGCACGGGTCCCAACAATATGACGGTATTCAAAAATGGTCGACAAAGCACTTGACTCAATTAAGTCAGTTATGTACAGAAAATAGCATTGCTCTACGTTTACTTGAACAAATCAAAGTGTGGGACGAGCGCATCTCTGACAACCTTTCTTACATCTGAATTTTTAATATATTAATCTTTCCCAAATAAATACCAGATAAATATACACATGTTTTCTAATTCTATTCGTGATTCAAATATCATGTTTATCTTATGAGACAGTGAACCGGTATCACAGATACTGTATGTCATCAAGTCCTTCCATCTGTGCCAGTGGAAAGTTTCGCTAGTCGACGACAAAATATACATTCGTATTTATAGATAAGTTCACGAAGGTTATGATTGCCATGAATACTCTTGTTCCTACCTACTCACCCATTCTTGTGCGTTACGCTTCTAATTATTACTGGCAAAAACTGAACTCCGCTATTGAGAAAGTCGATTTCATATAAATGACAATTAGCCTCACTACGTTACATCAAATGTTTTCACTCATTGTTAAGCAAATCTCTCCGCAATATACGAGTATACACTTTCATCTAGCTTTTTCGTAGCGATACAGTTAGCAGCGCCACAGCCATTCAGGCTGCAGGTCATTCCTTGTTAAGATAGGATGCGTTATTCCTCGTTAAGATAGGTCAGGCCTCGATAAATTTGAATTAAGTTAAATAGGTTAGATTAGGATCATCGTGGACACAATAATTTTTGTTGTTAAAGTTGAAACAAATATTTGTGAATTTTTTCACTAATCTTGCTATCTATATGCTACTATCAGTATTGTACCAGTTAATGTGAATATTGTATTTTTTGAGTCTTCGCAAATGAGGGGCTGGACGAATAAATTTTCCATTTAATCGTTATACCAAGCGCGGATACACAGGAGGCTCTTTTAAAGGCGGTGCATCGCGCGTATTGTGAATTTTTTAATACTTTTCTATGGTAAACCACTAAATCTCAGTTAATACTGTTATAAAATCATCATTCTTGATGTAATTAATTTGCATATCACTATTACATCAAGGGTTTCAGACAGAATACAGATCAGTTTAATGGAAAGTGCGTCATCCGAATTAACTGCTTTCTGTTCTGTTCATGTTACTACTAAAATTATTGTGATTGTGCACTAATTTCAATTACCACAGCATTCCCCATACCTCTTTTTTGCGTTCTGTTCCAATAACATGGTGAGGTGCATGCATTAAAACTTAGATTTTCTCCCAGTAATACAATAACTAAATTAAATAAAGTATACAGCTCAAGCTCAGCTCAAAGAAAGACGTGCATTTGCCTAAAGATTTGACTTGACGATAGCCGAATGATATACAATAACCCATCAAATAGAATTTTTTATAAAAGAACGCCTGAAAAATATGGATTTTAAGTTACTGGATGGTGTTTAGATGGAGTCTGATCGCTGGATTGGGAAAAGATGATGAAGAACAAACCTAACTCATTCACTATTAGTAACGAAGTTAGTAACGAAGCTATAACTTTACTTCAAATAAGCCAGTAGTGTTGAGTGATGCTATCTATCATTCAAACGTTTAGGATTCGCGCAGGCTGCACTTCGGTTTGAAGTTCAGCCCAAGCAACTCGTGGGAGTCAAATCGGTATAGCGGGAACACCCGTCGATGGCTGGAAATGTTCCAAACCCATATCAGTAAAAATATTCCTCCGCGAATATTTTAAAATTAAATAGGCAGAAAGTGCAGAACAATTTAAGCACGATAATTTCAGCAAGAATCATCTATCACTCATCTAATCCCCAATATTTAAGTATAAAATTCGTACGAATAAGCAGTTGTGCCTGAATATGCTTCAGGATCTCAAGTTTCAGTTAAATCAAAATTACGGGCACTAAATGGCACACAACCCCAAAGGTAAAATTAGCGCCACAGGAACGATAAAGTTACTTACCTATTACTTTGGCACATCACAACCTCTTTCAACGGAAATTTGGATTCACAAGAGTGTTATTAAATCGTGGGGTTGGTTGAATAGAGTTCAATGGTGTACAGCCGACGTACATCAGACGGTTGTGCATATTGGAAATTTACATTCTCACACTTGATGATTACATATGTAATAGATAACAAAAGTGGAGCGAATGACAGGAAATATAAAACGTACCCGAAACGCGGTAAAGATCTTCGCGTTAAAGTTACCTACTTCAGTATCTTAATATAATGAACGAATATATTTTACAGTATCTCTTGGCATTATATATGAATTTTTTCATGAATTACACTTTAAGAGAGCATGGAAGTAGAATTTATTCAGCTGTACGGCGTATATAAGAGCACGGAATCAAATGGGAGCTTGACATCGACACCAGCAAACGGTATCAAATCACTGGGTGTGTACGTGAAAACCATTCTTAATAATTAATACTGGTATCATTAAGAGGATAAGAAACCTATTCAAAGGAAATTTCGGGTTGGACAAGATCTCTTTTCCCGAAGCACATCGCAAAGTGTGTTGGAAAAAATAATCACTGATAAATCTTCGCAGGAGCTTGTAAAGAATTATAACAAATCCTAGAATACCGTCTATCTCAGTCCAGAGGGTTGTCCATAATAACTTAAAAATGAAAACATGGAATACAACGTGAATTACTAGCATCAAAGTACTTGCGAGTCAAACGCAGGGAGAAACGAAAAACAATTATTGATAAACCTTCCAGTGTCGCTGCCCAAGTTTTTATCTGTATCGTCCGGTGAAAATTTTTTCACTGGGAGGCAGTTATGAACCACTACAAAGGCAAAGCTCGTACAGTTTCTCCACATTGCGTGAACCAGTTTAAGCTTAGAGCTAAAAAATCAATGGCCATTTCCATTGATCAATATCTTTATCTTCGTTGATTCTTCTGTACAAAAATGCGATTGCAATTAACACAGTTTTTTAGCCCTTAACGTAAGATGGTATGAAGGTACAAATTGAGTAGCAGGGTTTGTCATTGGCATCTTCTGCCCTCCTTCTCTATTTCCTTCAATCATTAGAGAAGCTGCTCACTCGGATAAATGTTGAGTGTCATCGTGGAGTGTTGAACAAGCGAAAATGTACTTCAAAGTGTGTATTACTTCTGTATTTTGAGTCTCGCAGGACAATTATGCTGACACAAATTCACCTCAGAATTTAACGTTGATGCTTGTGAGTTTGAACTCAACCAAACGGAGTTCCAGTTCACAATCTTAGCGTAACTCAGAATTAAGTGGAGATTGTTGAATTATTGAATTATTGAGGTTTGCCAAGCAGAATGGACAAATGGTTTTCAATTTAAGTTTCTACGAAGGCGGAAGTCGCTAAATATTTGAAGCTTAGAAGTTTTCTTGATCGCCTGGACGTAATTTAATACTTTGACCAAAATGTATTAAACTGCATGATGTTCAATATTCCACTCAAATTTAAAGTCAGTTGTAGTGAGCAATTTTGAAAATAGCAAACATTAACGGGATTGAACCTTCATTTAGCTTCGAATGAGTATTTATAAAAATTGAGTTTGCGACTGTAAGTCGGTCAGTAGAATACTAAAATTCCTTGGGTTTACAACAGCAGCGCACGTCGCAACCAACGTGTTGAGGGAAGGGTGAATAGTACGCACGACTGGTCTTAATTATCCGATTGAGATACTACAAGGAACATTGTTGGCGGCTCGAATATAATTTATTTTAGTGTTTGGATAATTTCTTTTTCAAGCGCTATATTGTTGAGTTGAGTTGAGTTGAGGCTGCGGTAGTGAGAGGAGGTGAGGTGTCGCTGCTTCAGCGAGGAGTTGTTTGGTGCTATTATTCAAGTACCTCAAAATGTGATGAAAAACTGAGCATCCGTGAATGTACTTTCTACATCATTGAATCGTGAAACCGGAAAAAGTCATCAAAACAATCAGCTTTGAAAAGTGCTGAATTTTATCGTGCAAAACGAAATGGCGCTTTCTGTAAGCTATGTTTAGACTCGAAGTGTGTGCAACAGACCCCGGAAATGGTCACTTCCGCCTCTCTCCCTGGTGAACCGCAACAACCCCCTCCCTCCTTCTCCGCATCCCCTGTCACTCGCACCTACTTGAACCGGAACAAGCTTACCACGAATACTAACGTGAAGCAAAAAAGACCTGATGAAATAGCAAAGTTGAATTTTGTGAATACCAACATAAAATACAGTGATAAATTTACGCAATCCTCATCTGTTATTGCGAAATTTATGTTGAGTGTCAGTGAATATGAATTGAGTGTCGGTGGGTTTCTTTTCATCGCCTGACAGTTTATTTTTCATCCCATTTTTAAAAGCAATGTCACCTATGTCTCCTACATCTCAAACCATGGAAACCAAAATCGCAGCAAAATAGAAGTTGTACTCTGGCAAGACCGTGCCTCGTGTCAATGAACTCTCAGGGATCAAGCTTTGTTAACGATTTCAATAACTTCTAATCAGTGAACAAAACCTAAAATATCTTTCACGATGTATTCATATGAAACTCGCTCTGCTACTCGTAAAGCGGCTTTATCTGGAGAAATAACATCCCTCACAACGCCGCTTGAAAACTCAAAGCCAAATCAGCAGAATATATCTGAACCGCTCATGAAACGGAAACGAAAACCACCAAAAACGTCACGCGTAAAATCGCTCGTTCAAAAGCCTCAACCGCTCAAAATAACAGAAGAAACCCCGACGGTAAAGCAGTGCAACGTCAACGAAAGCACCGTAACACATCTACCATCACCAGAGCGAACCGACAGAGAGTCGACAGAAGGTCGCCCGACTGAGAGTCGAGTTTCTGAGTCACTCGCCACAGACATAAATCTCCCAAGCGCTGCTGGTAACAACGAAATTTTCACATCGGCATCGCAAGCAGTCAAAACAAGCCCTAGCAAGAGCAAGGAAGAAGCCCCTGAGCCTGGATTCTACAATCCAAGCAGTCCTCGAGAAGATACACCAGCGAAAGAATCAAGAAATGTCCCACGGGGTATGATGGGTAAAAATGTAGATTTGTCACTAGCTACCGAGAATGATGCGATGAATGAGCCTAATATTCACGATTCTAATATTTCTAATATTTCTAATTCTAGTGATCAGAATTACCTGAATATTACATCAAACAGCTTGCACCCGCTTCAAATTTCAATGTCCCATTTCATTCACCAGGTAAACAATAACCTGTCTCTCACTGCAGCCCACTTAACGAAAATGTTACAATCCTCTATTTTATCCCACTGACGTCACATCATTGTTACGAACTCTCTTTTCTCTCATCGATGTCACATCATTGTTATACACATGTTTGGGGATCAAGACGTTGCCATCCTACTTTCATGTGGCAGTTCTTTTACTTCGTTATTCACCGTTATTTTCTCATCGCTTTCATTTTCTTTCGGTTAATGGTCGAGACAGAAGGCCTCAATTATTCTATTTTATTAGTATTAAAGATCGAAATAGACTGAGACTTTTCAACGTCATTAGTTGTAATTAAACATGATATTAAAGCAAATCGAATAGGGCCTCATTAAGGTAAATGACGACACTGTTACAACGTAAATTTATGTTATAATGATGACGTCCTTCAAATAGCAATGGATTACATATTCGGATAGTGATTGACTTGCGATGTACATGTCGTATTAAAGAACCTAGATGATCGTGACACCATCAAATCTCAGAAACTACTCTAACCTGTCAGAAAATACAGTTACAGGAGATCGCATCATGATCTCACAATAAGCAGGTGAAGCCTTCATTACTTGACCATTAAGACATTGATAATTACGATTAGCACATTTTATATGAGGTGAAGCCTCGACGCGGGATCATTTAGTTTGCGAAATACAGAACATTTAACTCATCAATACCTAGCGCAATACATTTTGGTTACAGAATCTAGACCTACCACGCGAAGTAAAATGGCCTGAAGTTGTGGCTTACAAAATACATTAGGATACTTAGCTCAGTCATAGATGGCGCTTACGAGTCAAAAAACGACTCATTGAATAATCAAAGAACAACCCTCACTGCCTGGCTAGCTTGCCAGAACAACGAGGTAGGAGAGCACAAGCAGACACGACTGTTACTCTCGATCGCTGGGCCGCTAATGCCCGGGCCGTCACCTTCCAAGCGCAGGGCCCTGAGACGCCGTTCGCATTGAGAACAAACATGTTTTATAGACATTGCTTTTGATTAGTTATTTCAATCGGAAATGGCAAGTGTCGTCATATAATTAGAAGAGAATAGACTTACAATTGGATGACAGTTAATTTACCCAGAGTAAATAAGATCCTAAGTCTCTAAGGAAGGAAAAGAATATATGTTAATCAACGGAAACATTTGGCAGCCCGGCAAGCTGTCGCCGCCTTGTGACGTGTCACTCGTAGAGGGTGTGGTTGTGCGCCTTTCAAGCGATGAGGATGATGCTGTCGCTGTTGAATGCGACGGTTGGTGGAGCTGAAGGCGACAGTTGACGATGTCTAGGCGAAGATCTTAGAGACCAGAATATGCAGCTCTTATTGATGAGAAGATATTTTTATGGAAGTCAGTCTTTTCGAGGAAATCTCGGTCGCTAGCTAGGCAGACCTTTTCTTCTTAACGCTCATTCAAACACGGCGTAGAGTATAGTCACAGTAGAACCATAACAAAAATGTCAAAACAGCGGACGCCTCCAACTCCACTTTCGATATCTTCAACCGCTTCAAATATTAGGCTCATTACAGAACAACTTTTCAAATTGAACTTGCATGTAAGCTCTTTCGATCTTACGCCAAAGATCCCGTTTTCGACAAGCCAATTTTCTGACTCGCACTGCAAAAAACCTCTGGATACTTTTCTTGTCGGAGATAAAATTCTCACGACGGTCCAAAGGACCGACATTGACCCCTCTTGTAAAATACGAACTGTAATTTCCAGTCGCATTGATGATCTCCTGAACGTAATTGACCAAATGCCTCAATTCACTAACTACATCGTTTGCTTCAGAGACTTAAGCCTCTCACTACCTAACATTGCTAAAATCAAAGAACTCATATTTTCTAAGCATGCGTCAGCCCGTATATGTGTCGTGAGTGCGTGTAGCGGTAAACAATTGCATCAGGCGTTGAACTTGTGCAAAACAAACGGTATTAAATTGATTCCGCTCCGAACAAACGGTGCAACTGATCTCATAACTTGCAATGATGTTCGTACTTGGCCCGGTACAAGAGAAGAAACACACCATTTTCTTCAACAGATTGCTCTCAGATCGAGTCTAAAACTCACTTTACAATCTAGCTCATGTCTCATAAACTCAAATGGACTAAATGACAAAACTGAATGCTCCAACATCAGTACAAAACAGCAAAATGAATTGAAGAATTCTACTCGATCACTAACTGCTTCCAGTGAAGTCTCCAGAAACCTGATTCATTGCTTGCCTTTTGGGAATGAACGTTCCCCTCCATTGATCTCCGGCTACCGCAGAGTACCCACAAAAAACAGGTTCTCGTTATTATCTGACGCGAACTCAGAGAGCGATATACCCTCATCACAAACGAGTACAAATCATCAACAACCAACCACGTACTCGGAAGCAGTAAAATCAATACAAAGAGAAAAATTGCAGCAGAATCTCGGTCAAAATCCGATAAAATATTTACAGCCAAACCGCACACATAACCACCACCAAGAGAGTGGAAATGACAAGAGCACCCCTCATTTCTCAGTCGCTCACTCAACTAAAACTGGCCACAGCCAGCAAATTCATAGCCAGGAAAGCAAGAAATCCAAACAACTCTCGTCTGAAAATGCTGAATGTCAGCCTAAATATCAATCAAGCCCCATGTACTCACTCGTCAGTACCACCATGGATGAATTAAAACGATCATTGAAAGTGAAGCTGCATCCTACCATAGCCGATGGGCACTGCCTCCTTCATGCAGTAACTCACCAGCTTAAAACAAAATCGCCCTCAAAATAGAGTTACAATTCCTTAAAAGAAGCAATAAAAAAAGAAAGCACTGCAAATGAAAACAAATATGTCAATTTCCTTGCCAAGAAAAGCGGTGATCTACCTAGGCTCATAAGTAAATACATTGACGAAAAACATTTTGATCATGATGCTGGGGACTTAATACCACATATCATATCAAAGATCACTGGTAGGAGAATTTTCATCTTCGTTGAGCAAGGCGATGGTATTTGGAAAACAGTAGCCGACCCCTCACCAGAAGTATCAACTAATAACCATCCGTTGATGCTTCATCGGAAAATTATCACTACAGTACCCTTGTTGCACAAGACAAAAACAAGACTGATATCTCATAATCTTCATGACAAAATACTGTTGTCCAGTTAAATGGCAGTCTCTCAAATACACCAGATGCTAGACTTGACACTCTGGGCAACAATGATAAAATCAATAAATCCACGAAACAGTCCCTACCAAAAAATCCCTCTGATGCCACAAATAATCGCCATAAAATAAAAAACATTAAAATTAAACATATCAATGCTCGTAGCCTCTTTAGTAAGCTGGATGACATTAGAGTAATGTTGGTCACAGAAGACATTGACATTTTATGTGTTTCCGAGACATGGTTCTATTCGCGAACTCAGAGCTCCTTTTTCAATATTCCCGATTACGTGCTGTACCGCCATGACGGCGTTAAAAATAGCAAAGGTAGTGGTTCTTGTATTTTCGTAAAAGAAGTTCACCAGTCGTCTTTACTTTTAACAAACGAAGTGTGCGAAGGCATAGAGATGGTTTGGTTGAAAGTGCAAATAAATAAACATAAATCCATCATTACCGGCAGCCTTTACCGGCATCCATCAGCTTCTCTACCAACAACAGTAGAATTCATTGAGAAAATTTTCAAAGAAATTTTAGCTACAAAAATGTCATTCTTTGCTTTCGGTGATTTTAATATTGACCTAACGGATGAAGAAAATCAGCTTAGCAGACTGTTGTACAAACTAAACCTTTCACAAATGGTTAAAGAACCGACTCGCGTTACAAGAGTATCTAAGACTCTCCTCGATCTAGCAATCACAAACAAACCTACGGCAATACTTAATACAGTAATATCACCCTCTGTCGCCGATCACCACTCTGTAGAATGTAAAATTAATATTGCAAAGGAAAGACAAAACTATCGTCTCATGACTTACCGCCTAAAAAGTCAATATTCGCCGGAACTATTTAATGAAAAACTTCTAAACAGGCTCACCGAATTTCAGAGCATGATGCAATCTGACGATGTGGACATTCAGGTTTCTATCTTTAACGAGAACTTTACAGCAGCTCTAAATGAATGCGCTCCTTATATCACCAAAAAAACTAGGCCAAAACGCACTCTGTGGATTACCAGCGAAATTAAAGACCTAAGCAGAATAAAGAAAATTTACTTGCGAGAGTATAAAGAAAACAGGTCAAACATTACTTTATACAGGAGATATAAAGAACTTGGAAATATTCTTCGGAAGAAAATCACGCAAGCAAAACAAACTCACTTCCACCAAGAACTATTTATGGCAAAAAATAATCCAAAACGTACATGGGAAATCATTAGTGAGGTGGCTCAATATAAAAACTTAGAGCGCAAAAGTGATTTTGAAAATCCTTTGGAAAAAGCCACTGAGTTCAACACTTTCTTTTCAAAAGTAGGTGCCCAAGTCTTCGACGAAGTGAGTAAAACCAGTCCGAGGAAATGGACAGTTGAAAGTTCATGCCCTACTGCACTTTCAAAGGCTGGCGCCCTGTGGAAGCCACGCCCTATCGATTTACCAGAGTTAAAAACTATTTTATACTCATTGAAAAACACAAAAGCAGTTGGACATGATGGAATCAACCTCCAATACATAAAAGACAGTTTTCCAGTCACAGCACCATTCATTCGTTTGATTATCAACACATCAATAGCTACTAACAAGTTTCCAAAACAATGGAAACACTCTATAATTAGACCGTTGCATAAAACTGGTGACATAAATACAGCATCAAATTACAGGCCCATTAGCCTTTTACCTGTCTTGTCCAAAATATTAGAAAAAGTAGTAACGAATCAACTGTCATCTCACCTGGACGAGTCAAATTTACTTCATCGAAATCAATATGCCTACAGGAAGAACACTAGCACTCAAGACGCCCTGCTTAACATCACTGAAAAAATATACAACGACATCGACCAAAAAAATGTAACACTTCTGCTGCTACTTGATCTCTCTAAAGCATTCGACAGCGTCGAACATAATCAACTCCTACGAAAAATACTGAACTTAGGAGTGAATACACAGTGGTTTAAAAGTTACCTTTCAAATCGGTCTCATACAGTCTTCTTAGATAACAAGTTGTCCCCATTCCTTCAGAACAGCTTTGGTGTCCCTCAAGGATCAATTCTGGGCCCGCTACTGTTTTCAATTTTCATAAACGATTTCCCTCCAATGCCTTCTAACACACGAATCTCCATGTATGCAGATGACGTCCAAATTGCAATGACAAGCTCTGTAGCAGAAATACCACAGACGAAAAAAGGAGCTGAAGCTCTATTGATCAGCCTCAAGTCATGGTATGACCAAAATGGTCTCAAGCTAAACGCGAACAAAACACAATTCATTATTTTTGGGTCAAAGCATTCAATAAACAACATTCGAAATCTAGATCTAACTCTTACAGTTGGGAATGATACAATTCACCCATCAGAAAAAGTAAAAAATTTAGGTATTTGGTTCGATAGAAACATGTCCTTCAAATCTCACGTTGATAAAACCTGCAACGCAATTCACGGGACCTTACTGTTTTTCAATCGTATAAAAAATATGCTTGACAAAGAATCTAGATTGTTGGCCGTTCATTCTTTGGTCTTATCACGTATTGACTACTGTAGCCTGGTCTGGGGAGGTATATCGAAAGATCTTCAGAAAGACGTACAAAAATGCATGAATTTTGCAGCAAAGGTTGTATGCAACGGTAAATTCAAAAAGCATGACCACGTAACACCTCTCCTGCATAAACTTGGCTGGGCTCCGATTCGGGAAAGGTTCCAGGCGCACAAAGCCCAATACGTTTTCTCCTCTTTATATGTTCCTCATAGCAGTGCTGAAATAGTGGAATTCCACTCCCCTACCGTCACGAACCAAAGGCCGAACAGGAGACGTGATGTCTCAATCAAATACCGTTCATCCAACATCGGGCAGAAGGCTCTGTCAGTATCAGGCGCCTTACTATGGAACAGACTCCCCCAGAGCTTCAAAACCCCTCAAACACTGAGAGAATTCAAAACTAAAATGGCTCTCTATCTTGCGTCAACACAATAAGTGTGAACTGCAGCACGTGCTGGAGGGGTGCGTACATGCAGTACGTGTGTGCGTATATGCGTATGGATATCGGTGTACGTATGTGCGTGCCTGTATGTTTAGAACGTATTCCCTTTTAAAATGCTCATGTTGATCCTGTAGTGACGCAGTGTCGTCCTTTACACTCTTCCAGTGTGCTTTCGGCCACACCATTTGAGGTTGTTTTGACTTTCTCGTTTTGCCCCAGCAACCTTGATAATGTTACGGTTGGCATTGTACATCGGTCCCTCTCATCTATTTTGAATCCGGTAAATTTTTCTGTGCCAAAGCTTGTAGTATACGAAATTTAAATTTTTCCGCTATTGTAAAATCGTTCATTTCATCCATACCAGGTATTTTAGCTTACCAGTTGATACAAAACAATGTAAAACTGCCTATAACATCAACCTAGCAGTCAAAGATGCAAATTAATTTTGGAACTACCCGTTGTACCTTCAACCTTTAATCCCTCATTTCACTAGTTCCAACGTTCGCAAGCTCAAATTTCAATATGGAAATGCACCAACTGGAGTGTTCTTAACAACGCATCACATTTGCAATGTTTTCCTGACCCCTTGAAATTAAATCCAGTGTTAAAATCAGACCAACACAAGGGAGAGAATGCATTTATCTACGTACTTTTCTCCTAATTATTTGTTCCAAAACTTAACCGATAGAAATATTACGATCCTCATGTATTTGATATCAACACAATGGAAGGAATGCATTTTCTTTGTACTTTTCTCCCAACCATTTGTTTCAAAATCAATCAATATAAATATTACGATCCTCATGTATTCGATCTCAAGTCATGGTCTTAACTTTAATCGTAAATACTTTTCGCTCATATTGAAGCTTTTTGAACATGCGACGGAGTTCATTAGCAATTTTTTTGTGTATATCGGTGTTCCAGCTGTGTAGCAAATATTACGGGCTCGTGATCCAATAACACGCACCCTAACAAGAGTATTTTCAGCTATGTGTCACAGGGATTTTGTGTTCTTAGTTCCTCACTTTCATCTTGCATTTCCAAACCCAAATTAATCACCGCAAAGAGAGAGAGCGGATGTCAAATGTGAGGGTATTTTAGTACATACTTTCTCTACTTCGATCTCGTTGAAACATTTAAAAAGGCCTCGGATCTGACGAATGTCATAACTTTGAAAATCATCATTTTAATCTTCTTATTCTGGTCTCGCATTGCTGTCGTAAGCTTTGTGTGGTAAACTCTTCTTACCTTTTTATTCTCGTGAATACACTACGACAACATTAATTTTAAATAGTTAACTTTTGCACGGTTCCACCTATGTTGAAAATATTACATCTAGCGATGTAAAACAATACTTTTCATGTCTTTAACCCCGATGTACTCTTTGCGAAAGTACTATTTGCGCAAGTAAGAAATATCATAACCATCTTGTGTATTGTTATAGCAAATATAATCGTTGGGACACCTTGCATAGGGATGAAAGATCGGATGTGGGCTTTCACCGGATGTAAGATATAAACAAATGTAAGCGTAACCAAATGTAGAGGCATGACCGGATGCGGGGCATCACCGGAAGAGGGAGTGAAGTGTTGTCGGATGGGCGAAAGGAATTCCTGGATTTTGGAGTTGATAATTTATTAGAAAAATAATACGCTTCATTTCCATTTCCGGGCACCACAGATGAAGTACTAGTAATTGTGGAAAGCAACCTCATTCCGCTGCGTGGAACCAACAGTTGTGATGCTCATTTTGTTCGACCGGAGTAAGCAAGATCAATATTAGAATGACTTAACGAACGTAAAATAAGATAAATTTTCAATCCCTAGCAAAAACTTCAGAAATTGAAACTTAGAAATCGAAACACAGAAACTGAAACTTAGAGCCGCCCTCCAAATGCAAACGATCCTCTTATACATATTAATGTTTATTTTTTTTATTAACTTGTGCTTCTCCCTAAATCCTGTGTCGACAACCATCATGTGTATTACGATAAACAAGTATGAATAGCAATTAAGGATCTAAATCATATGTTCCAACACTTAACATGGATATTACGATAACCATGTATAAATAGCAATTAAGGGTTTCTATGCTAAGGTATTTGAATGCATTTTTCGCTTTCATTTTTCAATACTTGTGCGTACTAATGAAAGTGTTTTTCAAATGAACGTCGCGAGGATTGTGCTCTCCTAGTTCAAAATCAGATTAGGCAAGGAAAGGAACTCAATTTTGTTGTACTTTTCTATCAATCATTTTGTTTCAACATTCTACACGGGTATTACGATACCAATGTGTTATAATCATTTAAGGATGTTAATGTTAAGGTGTTTTAAAAATCAATGTATCGACATTTCATGTTTGTACTTTATTGGAAATAAAATGTTTTTCTTTTCTTTTTCTTTCTTTTCTTTTCTCTGTTCAGAGCAGGAAGGAGTTCTTTATGAGAAAAGTGAGCGACACCGCTGCCTGCTAAACCTCACGAATTTCTTGTGAAGTTCAGATGCCTCGGGTATAAAAAGAAAAACAGTTTATTTCCAATTAGCCGAACTTCACTTTTCCAGTAAATACATCCTAGATGAATCATTCCACTGGTGTGAGGATTTGAATTCTGCATCGAACTTGAGTCGGTCACGCAATTGGCAAACTGTATCTTTACTTCAACCCTTACGAAAAGAAAGTAATGAGCAAGAACTATCATTACCTTTTTATTTGTTACAATCGAAGAGGTCCCACATAGAACCTAAGGTCTAGCCGAGTCCCCCTAAAGGTACCAACAATTTTTTGTGCGTTTCTTTAAGAAAACCGAACCTTTTAACTATAATTAATATGCGTTCGTCCCCAATCTTTGGAATCGCGTTTCAATTTAATGATAACTATTAAAAAATAAATCAAATTGCTTCCTTTTTTTCAAACTCTCATGATTTTTAACTACTTAGAAAAAACAAAAACGAAAAGAGATTTTGGATTTTCATTCATATTATGTAATTGTGGTCACGTTTAGTTATTCATCCACTAGTCTTTCTTTCAATTTAAATTTACCTATGTATTCATAATAACTCAACGTAAGTAAGCTGGCTCAATACAGATAGGGCAACATGGGGCAGCGGTCCTCCCCCCCTTTGTACGAAGTGAATTTTTGAGAAAGTTACCTTTGATATTAGGTCGTCCTCATTTTTTAAAAATTCTACAACTATTGGGGAATATATGGAATGAATTATATGCCTGTAGATTAATTCAAATTTTCGTAAAAAATTAGTTTTTAAAAGTGTCAAATTGGGCCCTTTGCCCCAATTCTGGGGCAATGGGCCCATGGGCTTGGGGCAAAGCACCCACTCCCCAGACTGTTTCCCCGATTGTGTTTTTTTTCTATTTTAATCATAATAAAACCACATTTGACAGCTCAACATAATCGAAGTATAATAAAAAAATTTAATTCATTAAATTATTAATTACCAGGAAAACACATACTTCACAAAAAACATATATCGTTGATTGGAAAAAACTATTTCTTAAAGTGCGGAAAACAACTTATATCGAGAAAATTATACAGTTCATCCCATTGCTAGTACAATGAAAAAGCAATAATGATTTTTTTTATCAATGATCCTATTCGTTATCGCAGTTTTGACAAACATACTATTGATCGCCATTTTTACAGTCTTGATGATCCTATTTTTAGCACGCCATACATTGTATCCATTTCTCTCAAGGCTGGCTATTTGCAAAAGGCCCACTCCGCAGGAAATTTTTACTGCTCATGATTTCAGCCAGGACCGGAAAAACTCATAAACTTTTGGCTTATTAAAGCCAACAACTCGTCCCAAACTACTTGATCAAAGAATACGAATGCTTAAATTATGTCGATTCATAAAATTGTTCATTCAATCAATACCAGCCATTTAAGTTTCTCTGTTAAATGGGGGGTTTTTCTTTTGTCGATCAGCAACGTTTAACGCAATTCTCCTCGCATCTGTGCATGTTTGTCCAAAAATTCTTTTTTGCATATCTTTATTGCACTCAGCAATTGCTACTTCAGTATCTTCAGGGAAGAATTTGTCGTACCTCCCTATACGAAGGTCTTTAGGTTGTCTCACCTTACCGTCTTCTTGCCTTCGCAACGTTTTTCTCGGTATTTTGAACTTTGCACTTGTGGCCTTCAGGGGTTTGCCTCTTTGAATTTCCTCCAAGACATTATGGAGTTTAATTCGATAATAATTGACCATATGCGTTCTTCTTTTATAATTGCACACCATGTTTTATTTGTTCAATAAGATAAGGTGATATAAATAATTAAAAAATACACAAAACTTCACAGAGGGGGGCAATGAGCCCACCATGGGCGCTTTGCTCCGTGGGTACCCTGGGCTCATTGCCCCACCTGGACCATTTTAATTTATCTCACGTAAAAATTGTTTTTTAATAGCTAATAGTCTCAACTTAAAATCAAAATTATCCTAATAAACAATACTTTCAAAATAGAATTCACAGTATTTTAAATAGCTCTAAGTACAATGGTTAAAATTAGTCTTATTTAGCAGTAAAAAACTTCTAATTCGGCTAAAACAGTTCTTGTTAAATAACTATTCAAAACAACCTTCCAGCTCAACGTCAATCAGAACACCGGGTACCAGTAAAGTGGTTGAAGGACGCTAGAGCGCATGCGACAATGTGTGCCATACTTAACGAGAAACCCGCTATGGGCCCATCACCCGCAGTGGGCGTTGCCCCATGTTACCCTTTACTTCTACGATCTCAATTCAGTCGTTATCTCTTTCTTGTGCAACCTAGGTTTTGTGAATAAATATAGCAGTTAACTTTCGCAGCAAGACTTAACCGTATAAAAATAGCGAGTAAAATTTCCCTAAGAATCAACTACGAAGAATTGGTCAGGAGCAGCACGTCGTCTGGTAACACAGCGCTTATTTGGTGTAATAAGATACAAATTATGAGATTGAACTTGAGGATGTCAAACACAATGGAGAAATATGTAATCATGGGAAATTAACAAACACTTTTGTGCCACTAACACGAATGTTGTAAGTTTTCAAACGTACAGATCAAACAAATGACAGGTTTAACAATTTCTCCAAGGCTTACTTACAAACTGTGTATGAAAGCGGGTTGAACTGGTTAATAAAGTAGATAAAAACTCACTCATAAAATCTATGAAGATATTAAAATGAGCTGTGTAATTATGAAAATGTGTAAGTTCCTCTTTTGCACCTTCAGTTCCACAGTCTTATTTTTTCTGCTTACAATGAAAGCCTCGCTCATAAGTGAAACTGATATATTATACAAAATAAATGCGTCGTTGGAAGCTCAGGCAATGCATCAGATTTATAAATATAAAGTTAAGAAAAGCATATTGAAGAAGTTCTGGTTTGTGATGTTATGGGAGAATGAGTTAGGTTAGGTGATGCGAGGTCGTTTTAGTTCTTTTAATTAGAAATAATAATTGGCACGGCTAACGTCATGGCCTAAACTGAAATCAGAATTAAGGTCACTCTTAGCTCTCATTTAAAGTCATAAACTATTGAACACTTAATTGGGCGATGATCTCTAAAAAATGTTTCAGATGTTCTCTGAGCCGCCAAAAATGCCATATTTCCTCCTGCCGAACTTATTCCTTGCACCTATACTGACTATCGCCCTTATGACCTTGCCTAGAAGTAAACTGCCCCCCTCCCCCGCTGCTCCTTCCTTATCACATGGCTGAAGTGTCTCGAGTGTAGCAAACGACTTCCGTCGCAGGCGACACTTGGGATTGTGTGAAGTGGCTGATGTTCAATGGAACGCATTAACGTGGCGGCTTACGTGGAGGTGACGATGCTCTTCACTCGCTGGATCAATGAATTAGCGGCAGTGAATAAGCTTCAGTAGATACTAGTATAAGTGCATGAATAGGTGAAGCAGCTGGATCAGATATACCGGCTGCTTTGCGTGTACAGAAATAAATAAAAATTAACACAAGTAATAAGGAATGAATAGGTGCTTGGTAAAGTAATGACGTGGTATATGTTTTGCATCTCATTCAAGGAAAGCCACTTCCACTTAATTTGGCAGTTTTCAGAATAGGAGAATTAAAGTAATAAATATTCACTGTTGCACGTAGTTATATTGAAAAGTCCGTATAACTTTGCAAGAAAAACGTTGATTAACTATTGTTTTAAATTGAAATTTGCCTTAAAAAAATCATACATAATTTTCAACCTCATTCATCCGTGGTTGTTTAGTAATTTGAGAGATTTTCATGCATATTACAAAAAAATCAATTTTGTGGACGAATATAATTTGAATGGTGAGTAAACTGTTCTGTTGAGCAAATGTTGAGTACCTCTGTTATGGTGACTGAATTGCTCGCTGGTGCGCTGTTGCCATGGTGACTGAATTGGTGCGCTGGTGCAGTGTTGCCATGGTGGCTGATTTGTTACGCTGGTGCGTTGTTGCCATGGTGACTGAATTGATGCGCTGGTGCAGTGTTGCCATGGTGACTGAATTGTTCGCTAGTGCGCTGTTGCCATGGGGACTGAATTGGTGCGCTGGTGCAGTGTTGCCATGGTGGCTGAATTGTTCGCTGGTGCGCTGTTGCCATGGTGGCTGAATTGTTCGCTGGTGCGCTGTTGCCATGGTGACTGAATTGTTCGCTAATGCGCTGTTGCCATGGTGACTGAATTGGTGCGCTGGTGCAGTGTTGCCATGGTAGCTGAATTGTTCGCTTGTGCGCTGTTGCCATGATGGCTGAATTGTTCGCTGGTGCGCTGTTGCCATGATGGCTGAATTGTTCGCTGGTGCGCTATTGCCATGGTGGCTGAATTGTTCGCTGGTGCGGTGTTGCCATGGTGGCTGAATTGTTCGCAGGTGCGCTGTTACCATGGTGGCTGAATTGTTCGCTGGTGCGCTGTTGCCATGGTGGCTGAACTGTTCGCTGGTGCGCTGTTGCCATGGTGGCTGAACTGTTCGCTGGTGCGCTGTTGCCATGGTGGCTGAATTGTTCGCTGGTGCGCTGTTGCCATGGTGGCTGAATTGTCCGTTGGTGCGATGTTGCCATGGTGGCTGAATTGTTCGCTGGTGTGCTGTTGCCATGGCGGCTGAATTGTTCGCTAGTGCGCTGTTGCCATGGTGGCTGAATTGTTCGCTGGTGTGCTGGTGCCATTGTGACTGAATTGTTACGTTGGTGCGCTGGTGCCATTGTGACTGAATTATTACGTTGGTGCACTGGTGCCATTGTGACTGAATTGTTCGCTGGTGTGCTGGTGCCATTGTGACTGAATTGTTACGTTGGTGCGCTGGTGCCATTGTGACTAAATTGTTACGTTTGTGCGCTGGTGCCATTCTGACTGAATTGTTTCGCTGGTGCCATGGTGACTGAATTGTTACGTTGGTGCGCGGGTGCCATGGTGACTGAATTGTTACGTTGGTACGCTGGTGCCATTGTGACTGAATTGTTACGTTGGTGCGCGTATGCCATGGTGACTGAATTGTTACGCTGGTGCCATGGTGACTGAATTGTTGCGCTGGTGCCATGGTGACTGAATTGTTACGTTGATGCGATGTTGCCATTGTGACTGAATTGTTACGCTGGTGCCATGGTGACTGAATTGTTGCGCTGGTGCCATGGTGACTGAATTTTTACGTTGGTGCACTGGTGCCATTGTGACTGAATTGTTACGTTGGTGCGCTGGTGCCATTGTGACTGAATTGTTACGTTGGTACGCTGGTGCCATTGTGACTGCATTATTACGTTGGTGCACTGGTGCCATTGTGACTGAATTGTTCGCTGGTGTGCTGGTGCCATTGTGACTGAATTGTTGCGTTGGTGCGCTGGTGCCATTGTGACTAAATTGTTACGTTGGTGCGCTGGTGCCATTCTGACTGAATTGTTACGCTGGTGCCATGGTGACTGAATTGTTACGTTGGTGCGCTGGTGTCATGGGGGCTGAATTGTTACGCTGGTGCGCGTATGCCATGGTGACTGAATTGTTACGCTGGTGCCATGGTGACTGAATTGTTGCGCTGGTGCCATGGTGACTGAATTGTTACGTTGATGCGATGTTGCCATTGTGACTGAATTGTTACGCTGGTGCCATGGTGACTGAATTGTTGCGCTGGTGCCATGGTGACTGAATTGTTACGTTGGTGCACTGGTGCCATTGTGACTGAATTGTTACGTTGGTGCGCTGGTGCCATTGTGACTGAATTGTTACGTTGGCGCGCTGTTGCCATGGTGACTGGATTGTTACATTGGTGCGCTTTTGCCATGGTGACGGAATTGTTACTCCGGTGAGGTGTTGGATTGGTAGCTGAACTGGTGAAAAGCTCTCAGTAGGTTGTTCATTGTTAGGTAAAGTATGCACGACATAATATTATGTTCCCTTTTGAACAAATTTTTTCGTTTTTTTTTCTGAACTCTAAAGAGAGAAAATACCAGTGACATAGGGGAAGATATAAGCGACAAAGAAAATTCTTTCGAACGTTGAAAAAAAAGTCTTAACGAAGTATGGAAATCATGATTTTAGAACGTATGGATAAGAGGATGAACGTCGTAACTTAGGGGATGACAAACAAACTAAATCACTGTATTCGTCAGATAGAAAAGTAAAACCCAAGTTAGGTATTGATGAAGAGATGACCAATAAACCTTGAAAAATATGCTGAATACATTAATGAAAATATCGATCAAAAAACTAAGATATAAGCAAAAATCTTAATGAATGGAAGGTACAATACCAATAAAAACTATCTATGACCGAATAAAAATACACACAAAAAGATGTGCGCGTTGGGGAAAAATCAGTCTAATAAATGCAAAAAAACACTAGATTAGAATGAGTTAAGTTAAATTGAATCAAGTTAGACGTATTGAGAATTTTTGAGCTTCGGATTGAAATTAATTTCGAGTGTGTTGATAAAAAAGTAGAGAAATTAAAGTTAGTTGCCAATAAATGTTCTTCGAAGTATATATCGAGTACGAGAGGAGGTAAGGGGAGCTTCGCTCTCTCGCCCTGGATGACCTAAAATTGTGTGTTATACTCGTACGTGCACTCAGAGAAATTTTTGAGTATTTGGATAACTGAGACTAACTTCACGTTTCGAGATGTAATAGCTCAGAAATAAGAGTTCGGTAACGATGATTGATTCCCCGAATAGTTCCAGGTGTAGTTTCAAAAGGGTACTCTAATCAAAGTTCATATATAAACCAAAGGTATACGTCGTTATGTTGTCAAAACGAAGTCTTACAGCAGTTCAGATATCTTTATCGTACGTCAGCAGAAATATTGGCCAAATTTTTCGATTGCATGATAGTGCTATTGAAGGCGTTTAATGTCAGGTGTTTTTCTTAGAGTCATGCCTGGAGAATCTTTTTTTTATAAAAGCTGAGCTTGTGGTAATTAAAGCACAAAGTCAATGATTGTTAAATTAAGCAAGGGTCAACAACGATAAAAAGAAGATCCAGTTTTGCTAATAACGTAATACTAAAAATAAATGTTTTGGACTTTATGAGTTAATCTTCATTGTTTGGTAAAATCCGATTGAAACCGGTACATGTAAATACAAGGTGATCAAGGATGAGTGAAAATTTTGAATTTTACAAAATTTGGTGAACTAAACAAAAAAAATAAAGGCATCGTTTTTCCAGCTCTTCACATATTGAGGTTTTATTATTCCATAGACATGATACTGGATGCATGGAATATGTTGCTATCTTTGTGTAATTTAATACAACTCAATTTTGAAAATAGCTGCCCCACACCAGAAGTTCAACTTCAGGAAAGATTCTCCCGTCTCTGCCGAAGAATCCAAGTTTATCATTCTGAAGTATGGAAAAGTCAAGTACACTACAGCAGTGAAGAGGGTTTTTGGAACAAAGTTCTGCTCGAAAAATCGTCAAAAAGTTCCAAACCAAAAGGCATTTCAACGAGTTATCGGAAATGTAACGAGGAACCTGTCGATGGAACCTGTTTCAAGCGCAGAGGCTTCGCCAAGGAGCGAAGGAGTTAAGAAATGCTTGCTATGCTCTTAACTCCAGACTTTTGAAGTGTACTGTAGAGTGCGGGCACAAAGAGAGGTCTTTAGATCTCTAAGCTACGCTATTGCTGCAATGCCTGCTGAGTGGACAGTGAGTTATAAGGGGTGCAGCTGTTCAGCGAGGAGTGCTTTTTATACGTATACTCCAGAAGTGGGGGCTGAACTCCAGATATATACTCCACAAGTATAACGCTGACTGGAACCGCGAATGTTCGGCGAGGAGTGCATTTCATATACACACTCCAGAAGTGGCGGGCTGCGCAGCTTGGCCGCTTTGGAGTTATACTATTGGCTGGCTCGAGGTGCCAACTTGGTTTACATTATTCGTACGAGGAGTTTAGTAGCGGGCAGGAGTTTAGATGCGAGGTTGCTGGTCTCACCTAAGAATAAATCGATGTGTGGCATTTGTACGGGGACGGGATGGTTAGTTAGGGTAACAGTTTTGTGTGTGATCAAACTACTGCATCTACTTCTTCATTTTTTGGTTGAAATTTAAAAATTACAGTAATGATAATGGCAATGTTATACCAGGTAGCATTTGTACAACGCTTGAAAATAAAGTTAGGCTCTGACGGAGAATTTAATTTCAACATACCCCGTTATAAAACTTATAAAAGAATAAGTGGAGCTAAATCTCAAATTATTAAATCGTCGAGCAATAATCGAGAAAAAATCTAGCAGCTCTTGAGACCACTCATAAACAATCTTCAGTTTGTGTTATGAACGTATCATGCCATCATCTCACTAGTGAATTATCGTCTTGCATTGACTGAATTTTAATCGCATTAAAGTAGAACCCAGTCGACAGCATTTTCATAAAGTATATACGTACTCGTATAATGTGCAAAATATAGACCCATAGTAATTGACGGTAAGGTTACAAATAAAGTTTTATGAAAATATCAAAAACTTCTGTGGTACTGAATCAGACAAAAAATCAGCGGAGAAACAGTAAAAATTCAAGCGAGAAGGAAACGCTTAAAGAAAAATATTGAATTATCACCACCGAAGAAGGAATGAGATGAAATATAAGAAGGACTCCCTTTCCGTGAACTAAACAAAGTTAGTAAAATTAGGATCCGGACAATGAAAAAAATATAGGAAACGTTCAAAAGAAAATTGAGAAAAAAACGTTCGTTTAGAAAAAATGTTGATACATAAAATACTTTACGACCTAGTGGACTTTAAATATTTTTCGAAATAAAGCTCTTAAATACATTGACAAACCATAGGAAGTAGACAAAAATCATGTCAGTGGTTTAATCAATATTTGAGAAGAAAAAATAAAAAAATATGCTCATGCGGAAACATCACTCTAGATTCGAACAACTTATTATACAAGCTTACACCGGTTATTATTACAACGGTCAGCGGTGAAACGTCGACGAAGAAGGCATTGAAAAGTATTTATAGTTTCTGTTTTTACTGATACACCAGCTTAGAGATGCTATCGCATATTTAAATTTAAAGATATTTCGATAATGAAAATACTGTGGTACACCCTTGAGTGAAATAAAACTCCCATTCGCAAAAGTTATTTGTTATTCCTAACATCAGAATAATACAAGAATTCCTTCCCCATTCTTCGGCTTTCAAACATTTTGACAATAAATTTTGAAAACAAAAATCAAACAGAAATTGTCGAATAGATATTAAAATGAAGCATTTGAAATTCTGACTAAATTATGTAAATCAGGACTCTTGCAACGATTTCTTGTTTGTAATAATACGGTAGAATATTTCTATCAATCGGTTTACCTTCTCCGTTTGTTTGCATCTCTGAAGCCACCCGAGCAGAAAACCGCGGTTAACTGCACATTTGCCATGTTTTTCATGAATGTACCCCCTGGAAATGTTTCATTCTCCTTACAACTTTGACCATAAAAAACGATAAACCATGTTATAATCTATCTATCAGCGCCAAATCAACAACTAATGAATAAACCCAATCTATTTAATTCTATAATGATATTATATTTGCTCGAGTTGAATTTCGATTTGTGGGAGAGTCCAAAAGTTTTTCAAAGTATGAAAACAAATGTACGACTAAATCGGGAATTTTACTACAGCTTTTTACCCTCAAATTAGTCCTACTCAAGTTCAAATTAATCAAACTTGCGTTCAAATTAATACGACTCGAATTTAAATTAATCAGACTCAAACACAAACCAATCACACTCAAATTCAAATTGAAAAATCTCCAAGTCAAGTTATTCAAACTCTATTCTGAATTAGTCAAAACTCAAGCTGAATTAATGAATGGGAATTGATTGCTTATTTTTATCAACATATGAACTGTAGCTGTCACTATTAAAATGTGAAAAAATTAAAATTGAAAATTGCTGGAAAGCCACATTTGAAATTTATATTACCTAAAAATTCGTGAATGTATTGAACTATTATTTGCATGAAATAACATCAACTGATGTAAAGACTGATAACACGAAGGGAAATTTTTGTAGCTTTGTAGTAGATTTTGCCGAAAAGTTTTATCATTAATATCACTGTCGTTACATTTTATCTCATCAACAAACTGAATGCACTTTACAATGTGCACAATGTTTAATAAATTCTGTATAAATGAAATAGTTTGCGTATTGAAAAACAGCTTCTCTTGATAAAGCATGATTGAACAATCATTGTGGCTGAAAAAAATCATTGTACCATACCCAGTCTAACATTTCACCCCCTGGATGCATATTTTGCGCCGCCCCAGTTACTATTAAATCGCTAAGGCGGCGCAAAACAAGCATACTCCGGCGAAAAAGTTAGACTGGGATAATAACCACCAACTTTAAGGACCAATATATAGATACTGATTACAGGATGGTAAAAATGAATATAGACTTGTAAATCATCGGGACTGTATTCCAAAACTCAACGGGATGATGTATACTATGCTGTGCAGGTTGGCTATAGGGTACATACAGTAGGTTGATTTCCTCCGGGCCAGCTTTGATGCTACCGTTCAGGCTTCACAGTTCGCGCTCGGCGCTTCTCTTACCTCCCGCACTCCGAGTTTTCACGATATGTTGCGAAGTTATGTTGAAGTTCTAGTTAGTCGTTAGCGTTAATTTTTGGGAATAATAGGTACTGTCCTAGTAGAAATTCATGCGTACATTTTTTATGAGAGAAACGCTACTGGCAATTTCTGTTGAGCATAGTTTTATTTACGTTATAGAAGAGTTTCAAAGTTTCAACTAGTCTGATTACTGTGAAAATTGCAACGAATGTACGAAGTTGCTGTATAAGATTGCTTTTTTCAATAATATTGGTTACAAGTTCTAGGCTTCTCAGTTCTCCTACTTCACTACATTGCATCTTTGTTTTTTAACATGAGTTATGTATATTTTGGTTTGAATAAACTATCATATTTACTTTACAAGGTATTAGCTAAAGAACATGTCTAGGTAAAAGATTTTTATTGACTACGTAAGTTGACCTTGAAATAAATATGCATCGTCCCACGCAGCCAACATTTGGTTATAGTGCAACTAATACAATTGTTTTTATCGAATAAGCACGTTTATTTTAGGTATTCATAGGTTTGTGGATGGTTCCACAACATATATCAATTTTATGCTTTGTACATGGAACAAGGCACTACCGCAAATATAGTGACATTTTTCTACTATGGTTATGGGTCTTTGTTGACCCTTCATCAAGAAAAATTATTTTTCTAAAATGCACAAAAAATATCATTAGTAAAGCACATAGACAACATCCTGTACTCCGTACAGAGTATCACATTTGTTTTCTTTCTGAATATGTAGCGGCAGTAATAATGGAACATTTTACTAAAATCTGCTAGACTGTAAAAAATTCACCTCGGAAATTTACTACGAAAAAATTCTTCGCAAGAATTGATTTTATTCCGTTCTAAAAACAGTTGAAAATATTCATTCATGTTCTAGAAATGTAAACTCAAGGGACCTTCACAGTGAAAACTGAAAACAGTAATACTTCATACTACACTCTCTATAAAGTAATGGTGATTGTTAAATCACGAATGTGTGTCATAACAGTTATATATATGTTACAGTTATATATATAGTTAAATATATATATATATAACTGTTATATATTTAGTTATATATATTTAAATGTATATATAACTATATATATAGATATATATAGTTATATATATAGGTAAATATATATATATATATATGTAATAGTTACTATTACTTTATGCAAAGTGTAATATATGAAATTCAAATAGAATTTGATTAATTTGAACTTAAATTGGATTGATTTGAAATCAGGTTCCAATAACTTGAACTTGAATTGGACTAATTTAAGCTTAAGTTATGGCACTTTGAACTTGTGTTGGATTGATGTGAACCTGAGCTGATTTAAATTGAACGTAAAATGGGATAATTCAAATTTAAGGAATGTTAACTCAAAATGAAATTTGCTTGAATAGAACTTACGTTGCCTTAATTTGTACTTGATCTAGAAGAATTTTAACATGAGTTGAATTGTATTGTGTTTATTTAAACTTGAGTGTTATTCATTCAAAAATGAAAACATGCAACTTATAACTACAAACCAAAGCTTGGCAAACTTCATTTGTTTCATAACTATCTTGCACCATTAATGGCATGTGCTGGTCGTCTTCGCTTCATCTCTTCAAGGAGTTCCTTAAACCTGTTAATGAAGTCGAGGACTATTGCCGGAATGCAATCCAACGAACTTTGTCATCATTTCTTGTTTTGATGATCCGCTCCAGCAAGTAAACGTATAGTATTGATTCAATTACACTATATTGAAGCATTTTAAAATACTGCACTAAAAATGCTGAAAATGAGCCGTTTTAAGTATGTTTTTATAGCTTATCTCTAGGGTAATTTGGAAGAAACATCTATAATGTGTATAACTTGTCTTCCCTAATATTAACATTGAAATAAAATAATATACCTGATAGCAGAAGTTTTATTTCAGAGAAAAGGTATGTTCATTCGTATTTTAATCAATGGAATTCTGGAAGATCGGATATTTTTTCACAATTTTCTTCCCATGGTAAAGGATAGCAGCATTTATCACAAAATTGAAGGTAACTCTCTGCATCAAATTCTTTGATTTACATACCAACAATCGAACAGTTTTTGTTTTAAATTCCATTCACTGTTTCCTGAAATGCCAGCAAAGATGTTGTCAAAATTAGGGCATTATGTAGAGCCAAACAAAACTACATCACGGTCCTGGTACTCAATTTTCTGAACGAATAACAATTTTTTGTAGAACGAAAACAGCTTGAATTGCAGACTTCCTTAATTCTCTGAACATGCAGCATTTGTTGCACTGGTAAAATTTTGAATTGAAACTTTCAACCAAAATAAGCTGATCATTAAACTCAGTAGAAGGATATTGACGCTTCATTTAAAGCTGTTTCAACTTTCACTTAACACATGTACGAATATATTGCTAACAGGGATTCAGCTACTCCTATATTTGTCGATGCATGTGAGAATGTACAAAGAGTAGGTCCCAAATCTAAGCGCCTGTGACTTTCATCTTAAAAATTGAATAATCATTGTCAATCTTCATGTCTTATTACTGTTATAAAAAAACACATGAGTCAATGTTTACTAATGTTACAGAATATCAGGCGTTGGTGAATTAGTGAAACGTCCGATACATCGTGACGTCCATTTGGGCCATCGATGTTTCAACAAGAAAATTCAAAGCGTGCTCACCTTTCTGGCTTCCGTTCGCGATCTCTGTCTCGCCAATGCAAGAGCACTGGTAAATCGAAGTGCTGTTTCATTTTATTCCAGAACAATTATGAATTTTCAATAATTTAGTTACTTAATGCTGAACGACCCGTGAGCATTTAATTACCGACCGGAAATAACATCAGGGTAAAGCTATAAAATTATGATATTATATCATTTCATTTGGAAAACAGCTTAATAGTTATATACCTGTGCGTGTCGAGTGCTTGGCATCTCATAATCGTTGTTTTGTTTTCCAAATGCTAAGCATTCCAATATTTTCCAAAACACTAAGCATTCTGAGACAGATCTTGCGGACCGTTTACTTCACCCATTTACCGACCCAGAATCACACCATAGCTCGAAAATTCACACAATGCTTAACGTTCGTCACTCTGTTTGCATCCGAGTGCGTGTACGCTTTTTTTTGTTCGTGATGATTCAAATACTCGTTGCATAAACATATTATGTCGACATTGTGTAAGTACGCAGTTTGTGTAATCGGTCATGATGAACACATGTTGTCATTGAAGACTGCACGCTTATCTCTACGACTCGTGATGTGTAAATGGGAAGATAAGTGGCATGCTGCTCAACGCAACTCCCGCTGGTACATACACACTGTTTTTATTACCAACTCGGTATTTTTCAACATTATTAGTTACAATCGTGGAATAATTCTTCAAGCTGACGTGTCCAGTTTAGTAAATGTTCCGAGTATTGTTCAGCAGGAGACATGATAATTCTATTACGTATTTATGTATTTTTTTATTGCGCTGAAGCATTCCCAAAAGCAGCATCTTGAATTTTGTTTTGTTTTCAATCGAATTGGAAATCGACTGATTTCCTTTTTTCATTTGTTTTATGAAATTAATCATAATAATAGTAATAGAGAAAATGTTTCGAAATGAAGCATTTGTATCAAGCACGGGACTGCACTTTGATCCTTAAGGTGAGTTAAGTTTTCCTAGCATATTGAAACGAATCTGGGAAACAATTTTCAACGTGAAATTCGACGAGCTGTAACCAGGATGAAATCAGAATAGCTCTTGATAATTTTAAATCTAACGTCTTACGAGTTTCGTACACACATTGTGCTCTCATGTTGTTGGAGATTTGTATCTCACATTGCACATATTTTAATACAGTGCAATGTAATTTTGCGAATGATTTAGAATTTGTGCATGATATAGAATTTTTGCTTAATGTAGAAGATCACTTGGATCAGTTTTTACGTCTCCTACGTATGAAAAGGAAATCAAAATCCATGTCAGAAGCTTGTAGTTCTGAGAACCATCTGTATAATACCCCTGATTTTCATCATAATTCTGAAAAGACAATTAATCCTTGGATTTCTAAACATTCAAGAAGCTGAAGTCATAAGTTTTGAAAATAACCTAAAATTTGATAACTTTATGCACTCACTATGTCAAAGTCAGTCGTCCATGAGGCGATTAACGTTACTTATCCCTAATAATTGGTTATAGATTGCCAAACCAAGATAGCGCGTTCTAATTGCCAAATTCATACTCATTCCTAGTTGTTGCTGATTACCAAAAAAATTACGTTACTCACCAAATAATTTTTTTCCGCTTGTCTAGCCTGCAGTTCATCGTCATGGGTTGAAATTGAGGCTTAATTTGTCATTTCGGATTTGCCTTCGTAATGAGAATACAGCCTTCACTCTAAAAATTTGATAGTTTCGAAAAAAATAGAAAAACATCATTTGTAAGCGATTCTAGAAGCGCCTTGATGTGTCGAGAAAGAGAGCAATAAAGCATCTATCTCATAAAATATTCAAAACTGTTAGGTCCGGCCACAAGTTTCTATGTTACTGTGTTGCTATAGGGTGCTAATTTTCTTGCTGTTATCAGTCCCATGGTGACGTGGCGTATTCTAAAACAATCACCGAGGTTATCATTAACCTTGCAACATTAATGTAGTAGTATTAGCCTGTCTCTGTTAAGTGTATCTATGATCGAATTTTCTGTCACTGGTCCTTTCAGTAACGTGAGTGTGATATGCAACCAGGTTGAAAAAAGTTTTGCGAAACAATTATACGAAAACATGAAATTCGTTGTCCCTAAAGTGTGCTTGATAATCACGTCCTCTATCCAACTCATTTTTCAAGATTCCACACTCACATCATAAGGTTAAAAAATGTCCCTCAGGTATGGACATAATATACAAGTTTTCTTCCTAGTTCTTCGTCATCGCAAAAGTTAAATTTTTACTCCTGGAATGTTTATTTTAGATGTTCGTTGAAAGTCTCCAAGCTTTCGTTTATTTTACGAGATATTTCCTGCATCGTACAAGGCGGGATTGAAATTAAATAGAACAAAAAGAACGCGTGCAAAGATAAAATCTCTCGCAGTAATGTGGCTGGGAAATGCATGGAGACATCATAAAGATTAGTGACCACTTGTGACTCATTGACTGGTACATTATAACGCTTCATAAAGATTAGTGACCACTTGTGACTCATTGACTGGTACATTATAACGCTTCATAAAGATTAGTGACCACTTGTGACTCATTGACTGGTACATTATAACGCTTCATAAAGATTAGTGACCACTTGTGACTCATTGACTGGTACATTATAACGCTTCATAAAGATTAGTGACCACTTGTGACTCATTGACTGGTACATTATAACGCTTCATAAAGATTAGTGACCACTTGTGACTCATTGACTGGTACATTATAATGCTTCATAAAGATTAGTGACCACTTGTGACTCATTGACTGGTACATTATAACGCTTCATAAAGATTAGTGACCACTTGTGACTCATTGACTGGTACATTATAACGCTTCATAAAGATTAGTGACCACTTGTGACTCATTGACTGGTACATTATAACGCTTCATAAAGATTAGTGACCACTTGTGACTCATTGACTGGTACATTATAACGCTTCATAAAACTAAGAGTGTTGAATAGCGGTGCTTTCTCAAATCATTTTCAATTCTATAAAGAAAGTAGTGTTATGCCACTGTACAATTTAACTCATAATTTACCACTCACACCTCTCGAATCAATAATTAACTCTCATATAATTATGTAATACAATATCGGATTGGCTCCTGCATCACACCGGAATTTGGCTATGGCCTCAACACAGATGCAAATTGAAGTTGGGCAATAAAAAAATCGTTTGTTCCCCAATAGGAAATAAGACGAAATCCTTCATTCTTGCGTAACAATAGTTGATGACTCATGCAATAAAGAAAAAAATATCCGTATGCCACGACGTCAGTCGACATGGTTTTGATAAATGAAAAAATAGGCATTCATACAACAATTATTTACTCATGCATGCTCATTAATTGAGCATAAAAAATTGAATCTCAGTTTCAAAATGAGTAATACATGAGTAAATATTTCAACCAACGTTGGTGTAAAAAGTCTTCTATGGGAAAAACCATAATCATCTGACACTTTATTACCTACCTATTATTTACTTTTACAGCAATTAGTTGATTTCCATACGTATCAATCAATACGTCGTACTTTTTAATTTTCTTCTTACCCAATTCTTCGTCACATTTTTTTCGTTCAGCTCAGAGATGTTCTCGAGGGCTCAGAAGCAAATTTGAGTTTCAAATAACCGCACAAATTTCAGGTTGGGTTTAAATCTACGAACTGAGTTGGCCGGTTGAATCTGGCGATAAATTTTCAGCCAGCTGTCTTTTCGAAACTTTTCTGATAGTTTGACAGGTCTTCTGATTCTGTCCAACAAATTCGTAGAAACGGTGCGAAACTCAACTTCGGGGCACAGCTGGCAAACTCAGAATAGCTGCTGATGACAGTGTACATGTTGTCATACATTCTTCAAAGAATATATTAAATGATGAAGGCAAATAGCGTTTAAACTTTCAAAACCGGAAATTTACTTTACGAAGCCATTTCATACATGAATACAGAGAAATATATAATACTTAATATCCATCATAGTTTTTTCCCGTTTTACTATGCAATATGTAGTTATAAAATTATGCACTTGTGTATTAATCATGCATCGATCACAAATTTCCGTATTGTTGGACGCATGCTAATTAAATAAGTTTAAAGCGTGCACAAATTTTCTAAATTCGTTAGCAAGTTTCATTCAAACAAAATACATCTGCATATTCAAATTCGTTTGCATTCACTCAGATTTGTTTCTCATTATTCAGGCTGGTCGTTGTTTATCTAAATGATTGATCAATATTAAATTCGTTTATTCTTATTTAAATTTTTGTATGATAATTCCCCATCCTTTTGCTGTATTCAAATTCATTTGCTACTATGATTAAAAAATTTCTGTGAAATACATAAATCTAACTTTAATGGTTCGTCCAAATACAAAAGAAAAGAATGAGAATAAATAAAAAAAGGATCATTGAAACATTCCCTCATTCTCGATGGCTCAGGTGCAAGTAGCGTGTATTTCCAACTTAGAATGGCGTCGGATATTTGAGTCAAAATTCAAGCACTCCGTCCCATTTGAAGCTAGAACAAGTACAAGTACGTTCATACTTGTACTTGTACAGGGTGCAGCAAGCTAACTTCCTTGTTTCTTATTGTAATAAATCGAAGAGTGGTAGAGATTTCTTTCAATTTTTTTATAGAAAAGTTGCGCATTTGAAGTTGGGGCTTACATAGTTTATAAAAATCTTGTCAGTCAAGTAACGCCCGCCGTTATCGATACTCTGAGTGAACCGAATTCTGCTTTGTCTCATCACTTTCTCCTGCATATTGATGGGTATGTTGGCCATTTCTCCCTGACTGTTTCTTTTCAGATCTTTCAGAGTTTGTAAGTGTTCAGTATGGGTACGGAATTTTAAATATCCCACAAAAAACACATGGGGCCAAATCGGGAGAACGAGCCGGCGGCTCCAAATCGCCTCTCAGTGAGGTGAGGCGCCCCTGTGAAGGGATTTCGCAACACAGCCCTCGATGCCCTTGAAGTCTTCCCTTTTTTTCTGCTCAAAACAAGTTTTCCTGAACGTTGTCACCCACGAAAGAATAGTTTTTTGGTCCGGGACAGGTCCATGAGGCGCAATATTGACGCGATTTCGGAAAGCGCGCTGGATTTGAAACAATCGAACTTCCATTGGATAAATCGGCGAGTACGCCAAATACATGCTGTTCATCACTCCAACGCATGATGGGGACCGAACCACAAGGCCACACAACTTTGTGATCCCCTCTATTGAATGAGACAACTCCCACCAGCCTGAGGATCCTGTGAGCTTCAGAGCACTCACTTAGAAAAGGAAGTTAACTAGCTGCACCCTGTATCATTAGAGCAAACAGTTGCTCAGCGGCTTCAAATTTAGCCCTGTTCATTTTTCAGAGATCCGTATTAAATTATAACCGAATGAATAGGCAAGAATACCTATTTACTTCTTTTACCCATAGAAGTCAGGTTGCTGTCGTTAGATAAACGTAAAGTAGAATGTTATCTTTCAGAGAACAGTTAATGTTTCTCTTTTTGATGATCTGCCATGACAGGAAATTTGTGTACAGTATGGTAGCTGAAAGTTACGGTTGCAATTTTCATTATTGTTAGTATTTGGCATTGTTAGCCAGTAAGAAAGTTAGTTCGTTCAAAACTCTCTGGCCCCCACTGAGTGGATCTCAAGAAAGCAAAGAGAAGGGACTATTTAGTGTAGATGGTACAAAATGAGAGTCTATGCACAAGGTGTGTTCCCATGTGAGATTTTCAGCGTATAGAAACAGCAAGTTTAGAATAAAGCGAAAGACAGTCAAACAAGAGATAGCAAAGAAGGCATGAAGACCGAGGGGAGCGAAATGAGCAAGAAAGAAAGAAGTGTAGAAGGCGTATCTAATGTATTAACTTATTTGCCCAAATATATGTTATTTATATTATTTAATGCCCTAATACAGTATCACCTCGAGGTAAACCTATCACCTATCACTGCTCCTGTGGGGCGGTAGAGGAAATTTTCAACGTCGATATCAGTCCTGATAAAAAAGAAACTGACATCATCGATTTCTCGTTGGTCCCGATATGAACCGGGAGAAACCAGCGACATCGATAACGAAGTGTCGCGTGCTGCATTAGAAGATACAACTGCCCACACGCTTGAAGTATATTACACAAGGCCACATGTGCGGAAACAATTCTTCTGTTAGAATCTACCCAACTCTACTCATCTGTCGCTGATCCAAATGCGCTAATGCGTGAAAGTTCAACTGTATTTCAGTGGTCGTGAGCTGCAGAGAATGTTTTTATCTTCCAATATCTGGAAACCTCCGTTTGACATGAATGTCCTAAAATTTGTCGGTGCAAATCGTCCATGAAAAGTTTCATCAGCAGTTTACATGAATTTCATGTACATTGTGTACAAGGTAGTAAAAAGTATTTAATTTCAACATAGAACATGACATTTATATCTAGTCTTCATCTGCATCAAAAAGTATTTAGTTTGAAATTGGTGAAAGTCGAAAGCCATGTCATCTTATTGGATAATGATATTAGCACAAACGTACAAATGAATACATAAATATAGTAGAATCAGGGTATCTATTCTATGAATCACGCACGAGCGTCTTAGAAGATTTTTTGAGGTAAATCTATTAATTGAGTTATAGATGCCATCAGCCGTGAAATTCCATAGAAAGCCATCAAAATTTTCAGCATATCGCTTGTACATTTAACGCCTAACGAATACTGCCTTGCAAATTTTCATTCAAATTAAAGGCCCGATGTTTATCATCGGTTCAAATTATCGGTTCCAGCACGCGAAAAGATATTCACTTATGCAGAGAAAAGAAAATGAAAATTTATGCTTCCAACTCGTAGATGTGGATGTTCATTTTAATAATAGATATACAAGACTTCTTCAAAAAGAGAATATTATGCGTATGGTCCAGCCATGTACCAAATATTTTGAAACACAAGCTGGCTAATGTTTGGTACTGACGCGTAAATTTATATTTTTATGTATACTCATAAAACTCAGTTAGTCTTATTTACAGGTATGCTTGAATGGTAGTCACTCTCTGGTTTCTGGCACTACCCTTCTGGTTACTCTCTGGTTTCAGCATGACCAAACAACAAAATTCAAGACAATTTTTTCGGCAATAAGATCAGGCAAAATCACAGCCCCATCTGCGGAACTAATGAACAGTAAAACTTAACTTTTTACAAGCTGTATAGTAGATTCGATGTGTTACAAATGTCTATATCAAGTAAATTATTTCTCCAAAGTTAGCTAAGGAGAAACCGGGCATCACTACGTAGCGATTTAAGTGAAAGTGATGCTAATATTGATACACGTACAAGACTTTAATTTCGGCAACATGTTCGTTGAGTGCGACCTTATTTTAAAAGGTTTTTAACACCTCATCACTGAATTGTGACCTTTAATGTCAACGTAGTTTTGTAGACTCCTTTCGAAGTTCGCTGTAGCCATTTGAATCATATCTCGTGAAACACTGAATTCGTGAATTATGGCTGTTTTTAGATCTTTGACGTTTGAACCGGAAACGTTCCATAGAATGACCTGTAAACACGGGGATGGGAACACGGGAACACTATCTTTTTGCATCAGTAGATCTTCAGAGTCATAATCGTTGACGATTTCGATGAATGTTCGATAAAAAACTTCCAAGTACTTCATTGTCACAGTCTGATATCAGGCACAGAAACGCTTCTTAGCAAAAATACGGACCCCGCTCACCGAGGTATTCCGCAGCACACCTTACAGCAACCTTCGTTGACTGCAGTAGTCGTGGATGCATTGAACAAAGGTTACTGTCGGACCAATACAGCAAGTGTTGTTCATTAAACACTCCCGATAAAAGGATGAGTGCTTCTTCACTGTGCATCAGAATTGGCGTTCTTGTGAATGCTCGAGATGTTATTTCGGCCTAAATTTGTGCGCGTTTCTCAATCACTCAATTTCCGAAAACAAATCTTGCATTTGATGCATTTAACTGTAATTTTATGCTCTCATTGTATTGATTCTAGCTCCTTTTTAATAGCCTACCACATAGCTGCTTCCTGTATGTTAAGCCCAAACTCAAAAGTTCACGGGGCGTTTAGCATGTGCTTCTGTAAGTCTTGTTTAACATCATGCTTGTGAATATGCTTGGTCAGTAGCGAAAACAGAGGGGGGGGGGGGGGGGGGGAGGGGGCATGTCCCTCCCTTCCCCCGGAATATTGAGCTGGGGGGCAGTAAAAGAATAATAAGATTGCTGATGATTAATGTCTGCCGACCCCGAAATTTTAAACTGGCTGCGCCTCTGTTTTTTGGTTGCTTCCGTACATGCCAAGATGTAATTACGTATGACATGATTAAATACCTTGCATTAAGAAATAAAATTGTGAAATATTCAATATTTCCCTTTTGAATTAATGAAAATTTAACCCTCCAACGTCCGCAATTTATACTCATATCACCGTTATCACAACCACCAGCATTAAATTGGTACCGGCATCAGTACGACAAATCCGCTAGAAATGCTGACTCCAAGAATGATATTTTCTAGTGTTTCTTCCGTAAGTATTTAAAAAATATTGTAATTGAATTTGAATGTTTTTTGCCTTCATGAAGTTTTTTAAGAACAACCAATTTCAGGAGTAAAAATTACTAATGAAAATAACCTTACCTTACAGGGCACGGGAGGTCTATTTTACAATAAAGTTTGAGAATGAATTCAAAGCTGTGTAACCTTCCATATAAATATGAAAAAATAATGGTTATCACGATACGAACTCTATAATTATAATAAATATAGCTCGGTCATAAACTTTAACTTTTCATAAAAAACACCCAAAATTCTTCAACGAATTCACCTTAAGTAAATGAGGAAAATATCCTTCTGGAAGGTGAAATTTATAAAATCGATACATGCTAGCAGTCTGAGAACAGCCTACCACCAATTTGGCTACGGAGTAATTACAATAAAGGCAATGAGAATGACCATCGGATATAGTCATTCTCATCAAAGTAAACTGAGCTTATACAGTAAATTTTATAGCCCTCATAAGACGGGCAATAAGTTTAGGATTGATAATATACTTAGGCTATACCCAAAAGATGTAGGCAATGCGTAGGCTTATGTTTAGGTTAGTTAGGTTTGTCTATCTGATGTTGTATAAATTGGTTCCTCCAGGGGAGATGCTGATCAGTTGCCTCAGCTATAGATAGGCCTTCGGGACTTCCATCGTTTGTGCACACTCTGATTCTTCCCAAATTGCTGTTTCTGTGCGCAGGTAACCTGTGTGAGGACACGCCTTGTGCGTAGATTCAATGTTTTCAATAATTGATACTAAATGGTCCCGCCTATTTCTTTTATGGAAATATCCTTTCAATGGAAACGGGGCTTATACTAACTACTATACTGCTACTCACCAATGATATCTGCGTAAGTCTTCGGCTTTTGGCCATTTCGTTAATACTGCGATCTCAAGCTGGCACTCATCTCATCCCAAAACTCGGGTGCTTGTGTGACAAGATATATGATCGAGCCTTTCACATTAATAACCGTGCTGTTCTTCATCCTAGCGTCGAGAAATTTTAAGCATCTATTTCGACATCGAAAAATTTTGAAAGATTGTTTGAGATCGGGCGTTTTTCTCCATAGCTGAATGGTTCATTAGTTTAAAGTTTTGCGCGCTTGAAATTCCACGATACTTCGCTCAAATATCTTACCTTCTAGAAATTTGTTAGATGCAGTTTATCAGTCAGCATTGCGTAATTAAGGTATGCTGCTGATAGGCCCAAAGATTACTCGCGATTGCCCGACAGTCTCACGACTCTTGCCCGTGAACGATAAATTGGAGAGCATCGTGGGAACACTTCATGGTTTCTTTTGGCTTACAGTATTCACAGATCCTCCGTATCATTAAGAGGGTGGCGAGATTTGTTGGCCGTGGCCCCGGGTGACACCTGGTGGACCTAACGAAGACTAACATGAGAAAGCGTTAATATTCTCTAGCGAAGCTTGGCGATTTCAAATGATGGTGCGCCACGCAAGTGACGCCCGTGCAAGTCATCCCAACTACCGAATGATCGCTACGTTTGAGTGAGTTATCGCTTCTGGGATGACTTGCGAATGATAACCTTAACTTGCACTATGAAAGATTGTAATGCAATAGTTTCGAAATTGATGTGTAAATCCACCCAGAACCAAATGTCGCGGTAATCTAACCGTCCTGTTTATCGAACGGTCGAGAGTGAAGAAAAAATTGAGCTTGACCGAAAAGAGCAGTTTCAGGAAGTATTTGATAAAAATTATAGCTTAGTGGAACGAAAAGAAAGAAGAATGCATAACGTGGTACAGGAGACAGTGGCAGAAACGCAACGCATAACGTAGTGCAGGAGACAGTGGCAGAAAGCGCAACACATAACGTGGTACAGGAGACAGCAGCAGAAAGCGCAACACATAACGTGGTACAGGAGACAGCAGCAGAAAGCGCAACACATAACGTGGTACAGGAGACAGTAGCAGAAAGCGCAACGCATAACGTGGTACAGGAGACAGTAGCAGAAAGAGCAACACATAACGTGGTACAGGAGACAGCAGCAGAAAGCGCAACACATAACGTGGTACAGGAGACAGTGGCAGAAACGCAACGCATAACGTGGTACAGGAGACAGCAGCAGAAAGCGCAACACATAACGTGGTACAGGAGACAGCAGCAGAAAGCGCAACACATAACGTGGTACAGGAGACAGCAGCAGAAAGCGCAACACATAACGTGGTACAGGAGACAGTAGCAGAAAGCGCAACGCATAACGTGGTACAGGAGACAGTAGCAGAAAGCGCAACACATAACGTGGTACAGGAGACAGTGGCAGAAAGCGCAACGCATAACGTGGTACAGGAGACAGTAGCAGAAAGCGCAACGCATAACGTGGTACAGGAGACAGCAGCAGAAAGCGCAACACATAACGTGGTACAGGAGACAGCAGCAGAAAGCGCAACACATAACGTGGTACAGGAGACAGTGGCAGAAAGCGCAACACATAACGTGGTACAGGAGACAGTAGCAGAAAGCGCAACGCATAACGTGGTACAGGAGACAGCAGCAGAAAGCGCAACACATAACGTGGTACAGGAGACAGCAGCAGAAAGCGCAACACATAACGTGGTACAGGAGACAGCAGCAGAAAGCGCAACACATAACGTGGTACAGGAGACAGTAGCAGAAAGCGCAACGCATAACGTGGTACAGGAGACAGTAGCAGAAAGCGCAACACATAACGTGGTACAGGAGACAGTGGCAGAAAGCGCAACGCATAACGTGGTACAGGAGACAGTAGCAGAAAGCGCAACGCATAACGTGGTACAGGAGACAGTAGCAGAAAGCGCAACGCATAACGTGGTACAGGAGACAGTAGCAGAAAGCGCAACACATAACGTGGTACAGGAGACAGTAGCAGAAAGCGCAACGCATAACGTGGTACAGGAGACAGTAGCAGAGAGCGCAACACATAACGTGGTACAGGAGACAGTAGCAGAAAGCGCAACACATAACGTGGTACAGGAGACAGTAGCAGAGAGCGCAACACATAACGTGGTACAGGAGACAGTAGCAGAAAGCGCAACGCATAACGTGGTACAGGAGACAGCAGCAGAAAGCGCAACACATAACGTGGTACAGGAGACAGCAGCAGAAAGCGCAACACATAACGTGGTACAGGAGACAGTGGCAGAAAGTGCAACGCATAACGTGGTACAGGAGACAGCAGCAGAAAGCGCAACACATAACGTGGTACAGGAGACAGCAGCAGAAAGCGCAACACATAACGTGGTACAGGAGACAGCAGCAGAAAGCGCAACACATAACGTGGTACAGGAGACAGCAGCAGAAAGCGCAACTCATAACGTGGTACAGGAGACAGTGGCAGAAAGCGCAACACATAACGTGGTACAGGAGACAGCAGCAGAAAGCGCAACACATAACGTGGTACAGGAGATACCAGCAGAAAGCGCAACACATAACGTGGTACAGGAGACAGCAGCAGAAAGCGCAACTCATAACGTGGTACAGGAGACAGTGGCAGAAAGCGCAACACATAACGTGGTACAGGAGACAGCAGCAGAAAGCGCAACACATAACGTGGTACAGGAGACAGCAGCAGAAAGCGCAACACATAACGTGGTACAGGAGACAGCAGCAGAAAGCGCAACTCATAACGTGGTACAGGAGACAGCAGCAGAAAGCGCAACACATAACGTGGTACACGAGACATTAGCAGAAAGCGCAACACATAACGTGGTACAGGAGACAGCAGCAGAAAGCGCAACACATAACGTGGTACAGGAGACATTAGCAGAAAGCGCAACACATAACGTGGTACACGAGACATTAGCAGAAAGCGCAACACATAACGTGGTACAGGAGACAGCAGCAGAAAGCGCAACACATAACGTGGTACAGGAGACAGCAGCAGAAAGCGCAACACATAACGTGGTACAGGAGACAGCAGCAGAAAGCGCAACACATAACGTGGTACACGAGACATTAGCAGAAAGCGCAACACATAACGTGGTACAGGAGACAGCAGCAGAAAGCGCAACACATAACGTGGTACAGGAGACATTAGCAGAAAGCGCAACACATAACGTGGTACACGAGACATTAGCAGAAAGCGCAACACATAACGTGGTACAGGAGACAGTAGCAGAAAGCGCAACACATAACGTGGTACAGGAGACAGCAGCAGAAAGCGCAACACATAACGTGGTACAGGAGACAGCAGCAGAAAGCGCAACACATAACGTGGTACAGGAGACATTAGCAGAAAGCGCAACACATAACGTGGTACACGAGACATTAGCAGAAAGCGCAACACATAACGTGGTACAGGAGACAGTAGCAGAAAGCGCAACGCATAACGTGGTACAGGAGACAGCAGTAGAAAGCGCAACACATAACGTGGTACAGGAGACAGTAGCAGAAAGCGCAACACATAACGTGGTACAGGAGACAGTAGCAGAAAGCGCAACGCATAACGTGGTACAGGAGACAGTAGCAGAAAGCGCAACACATAACGTGGTACAGGAGACTGTAGCAGAAAGCGCAACACATAACGTGGTACAGGAGACAGCAGCAGAAAGCGCAACACATAACGTGGTACAGGAGACAGTAGCAGAAAGCGCAACACATAACGTGGTACAGGAGACAGTAGCAGAAAGCGCAACACATAACGTGGTACAGGAGACAGCAGCAGAAAGCGCAACACATAACGTGGTACAGGAGACAGTAGCAGAAAGCGCAACGCATAACGTGGTACAGGAGACAGCAGCAGAAAGCGCAACACATAACGTGGTACAGGAGACAGTAGCAGAAAGCGCAACACATAACGTGGTACAGGAGACAGTAGCAGAAAGCGCAACGCATAACGTGGTACAGGAGACAGCAGCAGAAAGCGCAACACATAACGTGGTACAGGAGACAGTAGCAGAAAGCGCAACACATAACGTGGTACAGGAGACAGCAGCAGAAAGCGCAACACATAACGTGGTACAGGAGACAGTAGCAGAAAGCGCAACACATAACGTGGTACAGGAGACAGCAGCAGAAAGCGCAACACATAACGTGGTACAGGAGACAGTAGCAGAAAGCGCAACACATAACGTGGTACAGGAGACAGCAGCAGAAAGCGCAACACATAACGTGGTACAGGAGACAGTAGCAGAAAGCGCAACACATAACGTGGTACAGGAGACAGCAGCAGAAAGCGCAACACATAACGTGGTACAGGAGACAGTAGCAGAAAGCGCAACACATAACGTGGTACAGGAGACAGTAGCTGAAAGCGCAACACATAACGTGGTACAGGAGACAGCAGCAGAAAGCGCAACACATAACGTGGTACAGGAGACAGTAGCAGAAAGCGCAACACATAACGTGGTACAGGAGACAGTAGCAGAAAGCGCAACACATAACGTGGTACAGGAGACAGTAGCAGAAAGCGCAACACATAACGTGGTACAGGAGACAGTAGCAGAAAGCGCAACACATAACGTGGTACAGGAGACAGTAGCAGAAAGCGCAACACATAACGTGGTACAGGAGACAGTAGCAGAAAGCGCAACACATAACGTGGTACAGGAGACAGTGGCAGAAGCGCAACGCATAACGTGGTACAGCAGACAGTGGCAGAAAGGGCAACGCACAACGTGGTACAGGAGACAGTAGCAGAAAGCGCAACACATAACGTGGTACAGGAGACAGTAGCAGAAAGCGCAACACATAACGTGGTACAGGAGACAGTAGCAGAAAGCGCAACACATAACGTGGTACAGGAGACAGTGGCAGAAGCGCAACACATAACGTGGTACAGCAGACAGTGGCAGAAAGGGCAACGCACAACGTGGTACAGGAGACAGTAGCAGAAAGCGCAACACATAACGTGGTACAGGAGACAGTAGCAGAAAGCGCAACACATAACGTGGTACAGGAGACAGTGCTTTGGTCAGCGCAGAAAACGAGGTGACGTCCTGTTTTAACGCCACTCATAAGTAACTCTGCGAAACTCGAGGTTTAGTGCCGCTTTGTTCATTTCATGGAGTGAGATTTTATTTTGTCTTTCATTTCATGGAGTGATTGTTTAAGAGGGTGAGAAAACAAATCTTGGGAAAAAATGAGTCGTGAAAATAATTTTCAATTCATGTAACAATTATCATTAACCCTAAAGGAAAAAATAATGAATTGAAAGTAGCATACGTTCAAAAAAGTACCGAGAAGGTAATTTAAATTCACTCAGAAATATTTTTGCAGTCATCTGAAAATGGTAGTCTCTCACAAACAATTATAAATGAAGCACAACGATTTTTTCTCATCTTGCAAGCTCGTAGGGGGAATTATGTGTCGGATGAGGTGGTGATATTGATATGGTGTCGGTAACGAACTGCGGAGAAGAATGTTAGCTTTAAAATATGATTATGTGTTACGATTAAGTTATACATCGATACAAAACCTTCTCCTACCAAGCTTGTGATTATGAATTGTGAAATCCCCTCTTTCCTACTTGCACTTCACTCACTGTATATCACCTGGTCTTCATTATTAGATGGCAGCCATGAATGTCGAATTGCAATATTTTTAAATATAATACGTTTCTAAAGTTTATCCTCTCTCGATATGCATTGACGATTTTTCAACTTTACGAATAAATGTTGCAATTTTATACCATGAAACGTCACTCTTCACTGCTCTAATTTGCAGTGTTTTACAGGCAGTTGTTGCAAACATGAATTTCTTGTAGCACAAGAATGTTGTGCGTCTCAAGGAAGAGACGTTTGATTATCAAAACAAAGGCCGGACCACCATCGTACAAGACGCACTTTGCAACACTGAAAGACACTTGCTGCATGTGAAAGCAATTCCAGGAAGAAAAACTGTAAAACTGACTTCTTGCGAGGTTTGTTCAGCCAAAAATAATTCCATAATTTGAATATTGACATGCACTTAACGGATTTCGGCTTCAAAAAGTACTTCACACGCCAACAATACGTTATCATGTTCATACAGAGCTTCATACTTCCTGTGTATCACCGATCATGCAGCAAGTGTGAAGTGTTGTGGGCTGTAAAACGCTTCACGCCAACGTCGCCTTGACGTCCAACACATGTGCGTCGTTAGAATGATACGCACTTCAATGCTTCTGCATGATGGCACTCATTTCTTGACAATATATCCCTCATTGCATTTGACGAGACTTTTCTTGATGACATGTCCCTCATTGCATCTGACGACACTCATTTCTTGACAATATATCCCTCATTGCATCGGACGACACTCATTTCTTGACAATATATCCCTCATTGCATCTGACGACACTCATTTCTTGACAATATATCCCTCATTGCATCTGACGACACTCATTTCTTGACAATATATCCCTCATTGCATCTGACGACACTCATTTCTTGACAATATATCCCTCTTTGCATCAGACGACACTCATTTCTTGACAATATATCCCTCATTGCATCTGACGACACTCATTTCTTGACAATATATCCCTCTTTGCATCAGACGACACTCATTTCTTGACAATATATCCCTCATTGCATCTGACGACACTCATTTCTTGACAATAAATCCCTCATTGCATCTGACGACACTCATTTCTTGACAATATATCCCTCATTGCATCTGACGACACTCATTTCTTGACAATATATCCCTCATTGCATCTGACGACACTCATTTCTTGACAATATATCCCTCATTGCATCTGACGACACTCATTTCTTGAAAATATATCCCTCATTGCATCTGACGACACTCATTTCTTGACAATATATCCCTCATTGCATCTCACGACACTCATTTCTTGACAATATATCCCTCATTGCATCTGACGACACTCATTTCTTGACAATATATCTCTCATTGCATCTGACGACACTCATTTCTTGACAATATATCCCCCATTGCATCTGACGACACTCATTTCTTGAGGACATGTCTCCCATTGCATCTGACGACACTCATTTCTTGACAATATATCCCTCATTGCATCTAACAACACTCATTTCTTGACAATATATCCCTCATTACATCTGACGACACTCATTTCTTGACAATATATCCCTCATTGCATCTGACGACACTCATTTCTTGACAATATATCCCTCATTGCATCTGACGACACTCATTTCTTGACAATATATCCCTCATTGCATCTGACGACACTCATTTCTTGACAATATATCCCTCATTGCATCTGACGACACTCATTTCTTGACAATATATCCCTCATTGCATCTGACGACACTCATTTCTTGACAATATATCCCTCATTGCATCTGACGACACTCATTTCTTGACAATATATCCCTCTTTGCATCTGACGACACTCATTTCTTGACAATATATCCCTCATTGCATCTGACGACACTCATTTCTTGAGGACATGTCTCCCATTGCATCTGACGACACTCATTTCTTGACAATATATCCCTCATTGCATCTAACAACACTCATTTCTTGACAATATATCCCTCATTACATCTGAAGACACTCATTTCTTGACAATATATCCCTCATTGCATCTGACGACACTCATTTCTTGAGGACATGTCTCCCATTGCATCTGACGACACTCATTTCTTGACAATATATCCCTCTTTGCATCTGACGACACTCATTTCTTGAGGACATGTCTCCCATTGCATCTGACGACACTCATTTCTTGACAATATATCCCTCTTTGCATCTGACGACACTCATTTCTTGACAATATATCCCTCATTACATCTGAAGACACTCATTTCTTGACAATATATCCCTCATTGCATCTGACGACACTCATTTCTTGAGGACATGTCTCCCATTGCATCTGACGACACTCATTTCTTGACAATATATCCCTCTTTGCATCTGACGACACTCATTTCTTGACAATATATCCCTCATTACATCTGAAGACACTCATTTCTTGACAATATATCCCTCATTGCATCTGACGACACTCATTTCTTGAGGACATGTCTCCCATTGCATCTGACGACACTCATTTCTTGACAATATATCCCTCATTGCATCTGACGACACTCATTTCTTGACAATATATCCCTCATTGCATCTGACGACACTCATTTCTTGACAATATATCCCTCATTGCATCTGACGACACTCATTTCTTGAGGACATGTCTCCCATTGCATCTGACGACACTCATTTCTTGACAATATATCCCTCTTTGCATCTGACGACACTCATTTCTTGACAATATATCCCTCATTACATCTGAAGACACTCATTTCTTGACAATATATCCCTCATTGCATCTGACGACCCTCATTTCTTGAGGACATGTCTCCCATTGCATCTGACGACACTCATTTCTTGACAATATATCCCTCATTACATCTGAAGACACTCATTTCTTGACAATATATCCCTCATTGCATCTGACGACCCTCATTTCTTGAGGACATGTCTCCCATTGCATCTGACGACACTCATTTCTTGACAATATATCCCTCATTACATCTGAAGACACTCATTTCTTGACAATATATCCCTCATTGCATCTGACGACACTCATTTCTTGAGGACATGTCTCCCATTGCATCTGACGACACTCATTTCTTGACAATATATCCCTCTTTGCATCTGACGACACTCATTTCTTGACAATATATCCCTCATTACATCTGAAGACACTCATTTCTTGACAATATATCCCTCATTGCATCTGACGACACTCATTTCTTGAGGACATGTCTCCCATTGCATCTGACGACACTCATTTCTTGACAATATATCCCTCATTGCATCTGGCGACACTCATTTCTTGACAATATATCCCTCATTGCATCTGACGACACTCATTTCTTGACAATATATCCCTCATTGCATCTGACGACACTCATTTCTTGAGGACATGTCTCCCATTGCATCTGACGACACTCATTTCTTTACAATATATCCCTCTTTGCATCTGACGACACTCATTTCTTGACAATATATCCCTCATTACATCTGAAGACACTCATTTCTTGACAATATATCCCTCATTGCATCTGACGACACTCATTTCTTGAGGACATGTCTCCCATTGCATCTGACGACACTCATTTCTTGACAATATATCCCTCATTGCATCTGACGACACTCATTTCTTGACAATATATCCCTCATTGCATCTGACGACACTCATTTCTTGACAATATATCCCTCATTGCATCTGATGACACTCATTTCTTGACAATATATCCCTCATTGCATCTGACGACACTCATTTCTTGATGACATGTCTCTCATTGCATCTGACGACACTCATTTCTTGATGACATATCTCCCATTGCATCTGACGACACTCATTTCTTGATGACATGTCTCTCATTGCATCTGACGACACTCATTTCTTGATGACATGTCTCCCATTGCATCTGACGACACTCATTTCTTGGTGACATGTCTCCCATTGCATCTGACGACACTCATTTCTTGATGACATGTCTCTCATTGCATCTGACGAAACTCATTTCTTGAGGACATGTCCCCCATTGCATCTGACGACACTCATTTCTTGATGACATGTCTCCCATTGCATCTGACGACACTCATTTCTTGACAAAATATCCCTCATTGCATCTGACAACACTCATTTCTTGACAATGTATCCCTCATTGCATCTGACGACACTCATTTCTTGACAATATATCCCTCATTGCATCTGACGACACTCATTTCTTGATGACATGTCTCTCATTGCATATGACAACACTCATTTCTTGAGGACATGTCTCTCATTGCATCTGACGACACTCATTTCATGATGACATGTCTCTCATTGCATCTGACGACACTCATTTCTTGATGACATGTCTCTCATTGCATCTGACGACACTCATTTCTTGATGACATGTCTCTCATCGCATCTGACGATACTCATTTCTTGATGACATGTCTCTCATTGCATCTGGCGACACTCATTTCTTGATGACATGTCTCTCATTGCATCTGACGACACTCATTTCTTGATGACATGTCTCTCATTGCATCTGACGACACTCATTTCTTGATGACATGTCTCTCATTGCATCTGACGACATTCATTTCTTGATGACATGTCTCTCATTGCATCTGACGACACTCATTTCTTGACAATATATCCCTCATTGCATCTGAAAACACTCATTTCTTGACAATGTATCCCTCATTGCATCTGACGACACTCATTTCTTGACAATATATCCCTCATTGCATTTGACAACACTCATTTCTTGACAATATATCCCTCATTGCATCTGACAACACTCATTTCTTGACAATGTATCCCTCATTGCATCTGACGACACTCATTTCTTGATGACATGTTCATCATTGCATCTGACGACACTCATTTCTTGATGACATGTCCCTCATTGCATCTGACAACCCTCATTTCCTGATGACATGTCTATCATCGCATCTGACGACATTCATTCCTTGAAAATAAATCCCTCATTGCATCTGACGACACTCATTTCTTGACAATATATCCCTCATTGCATCTGACGACACTCATTTCTTGCCAATATATCCCTCTTTGCATCTGACGACACTCATTTCTTGACAATATATCTCTCATTGCATCTGACGACACTCATTTCTTGATGACATGTCTATCATTGCATCTGACGACACTCATTTCTTGACAATATATCCCTCTTTGCATCTGACGACACTCATTTCTTGACAATATATCCCTCATTGCATCTGACGACACTCATTTCTTGACAATATATCTCTCATTGCATCTGACGACACTCATTTCTTGAGGACATGTCTCCCATTGCATCTGACGACACTCATTTCTTGACAACATATCCCTCATTGCATCTAACAACACTCATTTCTTGACAATATATCCCTCTTTGCATCTGACGACACTCATTTCTTGACAATATATCCCTCATTACATCTGAAGATACTCATTTCTTGACAATATATCCCTCATTGCATCTGACGACACTCATTTCTTGAGGACATGTCTCCCATTGCATCTGACGACACTCATTTCTTGATGACATGTCTATCATTGCATCTGACGACACTCATTTCTTGACAATATATCCCTCTTTGCATCTGACGACACTCATTTCTTGACAATATATCCCTCATTGCATCTGACGACACTCATTTCTTGACAATATATCTCCCATTGCATCTGACGACACTCATTTCTTGACAATATATCCCTCATTGCATCTGACGACACTCGTTTCTTGACAATATATCCCTCATTGCTTCTGACGACACTCATTTCTTGACAATATATCCCTCATTGCATCTGACGACACTCATTTCTTGATGACATGTCTCTCATTGCATCTGACGACACTCATTTCTTGATGACATGTCTCCCATTGCATCTGACGACACTCATTTCTTGATGACATGTCTCCCAATGCATCTGACGGCACTCATTTCTTGATGACATGTCTCCCATTGCTTCTGACGACACTCATTTCTTGATGACATGTCTCCCATTGCATCTGACGACACTCATTTCTTGATGACATGTCTCCCATTGCATCTGACGACACTCATTTCTTGATGACATGTCTCCCATTGCATCTGACGACACTCATTTCTTGATGACATGTCTCTCATTGCTTCTGACGAAACTCATTTCTTGAGGACATGTCCCCCATTGCATCTGACGACACTCATTTCTTGACAATATATCCCTCATTGCATCTGACAACACTCATTTCTTGACAATGTATCCCTCATTGCATCTGACGACACTCATTTCTTGACAATATATCCCTCATTGCATATGACGACACTCATTTCTTGATGACATGTCTCTCATTGCATCTGACAACACTCATTTCTTGAGGACATGTCTCTCATTGCATCTGACGACACTCATTTCTTGATGACATGTCTCTCATTGCATCTGACGACACTCATTTCTTGATGACATGTCTCTCATTGCATCTGACGACACTCATTTCTTGATGACATGTCTCTCATTGCATCTGACGACACTCATTTCTTGAGGACATGTCTCTCATTGCATCTGACGACACTCATTTCTTGATGACATGTCTCTCATTGTATCTGACGACACTCATTTCTTGATGACATGTCTCTCATTGCATCTGACGACACTCATTTCTTGACAATATATCCCTCATTGCATCTGACGACACTCATTTCTTGAAAATAAATCTCTCATTGCATCTGACGACACTGATTTCTTGACAATATATCCCTCATTGCATTTGACGACACTCATTTCTTGCCAATATATCCCTCTTTGCATCTGACGACACTCATTTCTTGACAATATATCCCTCATTGCATCTGACGACACTCATTTCTTGATGACATGTCTATCATTGCATCTGACGACACTCATTTCTTGACAATATATCCCTCTTTGCATCTGACGGCACTCATTTCTTGACAATATATCCCTCATTGCATCTGACGACACTCAGTTCTTGACAATATGTCTCTCATTTCATCTGACGACACTCATTTCTTGAGGACATGTCTCCCATTGCATCTGACGACACTCATTTCTTGACAACATATCCCTCATTGCATCTAACAACACTCATTTCTTGACAATATATCCCTCTTTGCATCTGACGACACTCATTTCTTGACAATATATCCCTCATTACATCTGAAGACACTCATTTCTTGACAATATATCCCTCATTGCATCTGACGACACTCATTTCTTGAGGACATGTCTCCCATTGCATCTGACGACACTCATTTCTTAACAATATATCCCTCATTGCATCTGACGACACTCATTTCTTGACAATATATCCCTCATTGCATCTGACGATACTCATTTCTTGACAATATATCCCTCATTGCATCTGACGACACTCATTTCTTGACAATATATCCCTCATTGCATCTGACGACTCTCATTTCTTGATGACATGTCTCTCATTGCATCTGACGACACTCATTTCTTGATGACATATCTCCCATTGCATCTGACGACACTCATTTCTTGATGACATGTCTCTCATTGCATCTGACGACACTCATTTCTTGATGACATGTCTCCCATTGCATCTGACGACACTCATTTCTTGATGACATGTCTCCCATTGCATCTGACGACACTCATTTCTTGATGACATGTCTCTCATTGCATCTGACGAAACTCATTTCTTGAGGACATGTCCCCCATTGCATCTGACGACACTCATTTCTTGATGACATATCTTCCATTGCATCTGACGACACTCATTTCTTGACAATATATCCCTCATTGCATCTGACAACAATCATTTCTTGACAATGTATCCCTCATTGCATCTGACGACACTCATTTCTTGACAATATATCCCTCATTGCATCTGACGACACTCATTTCTTGATGACATGTCTCTCATTGCATCTGACAACACTCATTTCTTGAGGACATGTCTCTCATTGCATCTGACGACACTCATTTCTTGATGACATGTCTCTCATTGCATCTGACGACACTCATTTCTTGAGGACGTGTCTCTCATTGCATCTGACGACACTCATTTCTTGAGGACATGTCTCTCATTGCATCTGACGACACTCATTTCTTGATGACATGTCTCTCATTGCATCTGACGACACTCATTTCTTGATGACATGTCTCTCATTGCATCTGACGACACTCATTTCTTGATGACATGTCTCTCATTGCATCTGACGATACTCATTTCTTGATGACATGTCTCTCATTGCATCTGACGACACTCATTTCTTGATGACATGTCTCTCATTGCATCTGACGACACTCATTTCTTGATGACATGTCTCTCATTGCATCTGACGACACTCATTTCTTGATGACATGTCTCTCATTGCATCTGACGACACTCATTTCTTGATGACATGTCTCTCATTGCATCTGACGACACTCATTTCTTGATGACATGTCTCTCATTGCATCTGACGACACTCATTTCTTGAGGACATGTCTCTCATTGCATCTGACGACACTCATTTCTTGATGACATGTCTCTCATTGCATCTGACGACACTCATTTCTTGATGACATGTCTCTCATTGCATCTGACGACACTCATTTCTTGAGGACATGTCTCTCATTGCATCTGACGACACTCATTTCTTGATGACATGTCTCTCATTGCATCTGACGACACTCATTTCTTGATGACATGTCTCTCATTGCATCTGACGACACTCATTTCTTGATGACATGTCTCTCATAGCATCTGACGACACTCATTTCTTGATGACATGTCTCTCATTGCATCTGACGACACTCATTTCTTGATGACATGTCTCTCATTGCATCTGACGACACTCATTTCTTGATGACATGTCTCTCATTGCATCTGACGACACTCATTTCTTGATGACATGTCTCTCATTGCATCTGACGACACTCATTTCTTGATGACGTCTCTCATTGCATCTGACGACACTCATTTCTTGATGACATGTCTCTCATTGCATCTGACGACACTCATTTCTTGATAACATGTCTCTCATTGCATCTGACGACACTCATTTCTTGATGACATGTCTCTCATTGCATCTGACGACACTCATTTCTTGATGACATGTCTCTTATTGCATCTGACGACACTCATTTCTTGAGGACATGTCCCCCATTGCATCTGACGACACTCATTTCTTGATGACATGTCTCTCATTGCATCTGACGACACTCATTTCTTGATGCATGTCTTTCATTGCATCTGACGACACTCATTTCTTGATGACATGTCTCTCATTGCATCTGACGACACTTATTTCTTGAGGACATGTCCCCCATTGCATCTGACGACACTCACTCATTTCTTGATGACATATCTCTCATTGCATCGAACGACACTCATTTCTTGAGGACATGTACCCCATTGCATCTGACGATACTCATTTCTTGATGACATGTCTCTCATTGCATCTGACGACACTCATTTCTTGAGGACATGTCCCCCATTGCATCTGACGACCATCATTTCTTGATGACATGTCTCTCATTGCATCTGACGACACTCATTTCTTGATGACATGTCTCCCATTGCATCTGACGACACTCATTTCTTGATGACATGTCTCTCATCGCATCTGACGACACTCATTTCTTGATGACATGTCTCTCATTGCATCTGACGACACTCATTTCTTGAGGACATGTCCCCCATTGCATCTGACGACACTCATTTCATGATGACATGTCTCTCATTGCATCTGACGACACTCATTTCTTGATGACATGTCTCCCATTGCATCTGACGACACTCATTTCTTGATGACATGTCTCTCATTGCATCTGACGACACTCATTTCTTGATGACATGTCTCTCAATGCATCTGACGACACTCATTTCTTGATGACATGCCTCTCATTGCATCTGACGACACTCATTTCTTGATGCCATGTCTCTCATTGCATCTGACGACACTCATTTCTTGATGACATGTCTCTCATTGCATCTGACGACACTCATTTCTTGATGACATGTCTCTCATTGCATCTGACGACACTCATTTCTTGACAATGTATCCCCCATTGCATCTGACGACACTCATTTCTTGACAATATATCCCTCATTGCATATGACGACACTCATTTCTTGATGACATGTCTCTCATTGCATCTGACAACACTCATTTCTTGAGGACATGTCTCTCATTGCATCTGACGACACTCATTTCTTGATGACATGTCTCTCATTGCATCTGACGACACTCATTTCTTGATGACATGTCTCTCATTGCATCTGACGACACTCATTTCTTGATGACATGTCTCCCATTGCATCTGACGACACTCATTTCTTGATGACATGTCTCTCATTGCATCTGACGACACTCATTTCTTGATGACATGTCCCCCATTGCATCTGACGGCACTCATTTCTTGATGACATGTCTCTCATTGCTTCTGACGAAACTCATTTCTTGAGGACATGTCCCCCATTGCATCTGACGACACTCATTTCTTGACAATATATCCCTCATTGCATCTGACAACACTCATTTCTTGACAATGTATCCCTCATTGCATCTGACGACACTCATTTCTTGACAATATATCCCTCATTGCATATGACGACACTCATTTCTTGATGACATGTCTCTCATTGCATCTGACAACACTCATTTCTTGAGGACATGTCTCTCATTGCATCTGACGACACTCATTTCTTGATGACATGTCTCTCATTGCATCTGACGACACTCATTTCTTGATGACATGTCTCTCATTGCATCTGACGACACTCATTTCTTGATGACATGTCTCTCATTGCATCTGACGACACTCATTTCTTGAGGACATGTCTCTCATTGCATCTGACGACACTCATTTCTTGATGACATGTCTCTCATTGTATCTGACGACACTCATTTCTTGATGACATGTCTCTCATTGCATCTGACGACACTCATTTCTTGACAATATATCCCTCATTGCATCTGACAACACTCATTTCTTGACAATGTATCCCTCATTGCATCTGACGACACTCATTTCTTGACAATATATCCCTCATTGCATCTGACGACACTCATTTCTTGATGACATGTCCCTCATTGCATCTGACAACCCTCATTTCTTGATGACATGTCTATCATTGCATCTGACGACACTCATTTCTTGATGACATGTCCCTCATTGCATCTGACAACCCTCATTTCTTGATGACATGTCTCTCATTGCATCTGACGACACTCATTTCTTGAAAATAAATCTCTCATTGCATCTGACGACACTGATTTCTTGACAATATATCCCTCATTGCATTTGACGACACTCATTTCTTGCCAATATATCCCTCTTTGCATCTGACGACACTCATTTCTTGACAATATATCCCTCATTGCATCTGACGACACTCATTTCTTGATGACATGTCTATCATTGCATCTGACGACACTCATTTCTTGACAATATATCCCTCTTTGCATCTGACGGCACTCATTTCTTGACAATATATCCCTCATTGCATCTGACGACACTCAGTTCTTGACAATATGTCTCTCATTTCATCTGACGACACTCATTTCTTGAGGACATGTCTCCCATTGCATCTGACGACACTCATTTCTTGACAACATATCCCTCATTGCATCTAACAACACTCATTTCTTGACAATATATCCCTCTTTGCATCTGACGACACTCATTTCTTGACAATATATCCCTCATTACATCTGAAGACACTCATTTCTTGACAATATATCCCTCATTGCATCTGACGACACTCATTTCTTGACAATATATCCCTCATTGCATCTGACGACACTCATTTCTTGACAATATATCCCTCATTGCATATGACGACACTCATTTCTTGACAATATATCCCTCATTACATCTGACGACACTCATTTCTTGACAATATATCCCTCATTGCATCTGACGACACTCATTTCTTGACAATATATCCCTCATTGCATCTGACGACTCTCATTTCTTGATGACATGTCTCTCATTGCATCTGACGACACTCATTTCTTGATGACATATCTCCCATTGCATCTGACGACACTCATTTCTTGATGACATGTCTCTCATTGCATCTGACGACACTCATTTCTTGATGACATGTCTCCCATTGCATCTGAAGACACTCATTTCTTGATGACATGTCTCCCATTGCATCTGACGACACTCATTTCTTGATGACATGTCTCTCATTGCATCTGACGAAACTCATTTCTTGAGGACATGTCCCCCATTGCATCTGACGACACTCATTTCTTGATGACATGTCTTCCATTGCATCTGACGACACTCATTTCTTGACAATATATCCCTCATTGCATCTGACAACATTCATTTCTTGACAATGTATCCCTCATTGCATCTGACGACACTCATTTCTTGACAATATATCCCTCATTGCATCTGACGACACTCATTTCTTGATGACATGTCTCTCATTGCATCTGACAACACTCATTTCTTGAGGACATGTCTCTCATTGCATCTGACGACACTCATTTCTTGATGACATGTCTCTCATTGCATCTGACGACACTCATTTCTTGAGGACATGTCTCTCATTGCATCTGACGACACTCATTTCTTGAGGACATGTCTCTCATTGCATCTGAAGACACTCATTTCTTGATGACATGTCTCTCATTGCATCTGACGACACTCATTTCTTGATGACATGTCTCTCATTGCATCTGACGACACTCATTTCTTGATGACATGTCTCTCATTGCATCTGACGATACTCATTTCTTGATGACATGTCTCTCATTGCATCTGACGACACTCATTTCTTGATGACATGTCTCTCATTGCATCTGACGACACTCATTTCTTGATGACATGTCTCTCATTGCATCTGACGACACTCATTTCTTGATGACATGTCTCTCATTGCATCTGACGACACTCATTTCTTGATGACATGTCTCTCATTGCATCTGACGACACTCATTTCTTGATGACATGTCTCTCATTGCATCTGACGACACTCATTTCTTGAGGACATGTCTCTCATTGCATCTGACGACACTCATTTCTTGATGACATGTCTCTCATTGCATCTGACGACACTCATTTCTTGATGACATGTCTCTCATTGCATCTGACGACACTCATTTCTTGATGACATGTCTCTCATCGCATCTGACGATACTCATTTCTTGATGACATGTCTCTCATTGCATCTGGCGACACTCATTTCTTGATGACATGTCTCTCATTGCATCTGACGACACTCATTTCTTGATGACATGTCTCTCATTGCATCTGACGACACTCATTTCTTGATGACATGTCTCTCATTGCATCTGACGACACTCATTTCTTGATGACATGTCTCTCATTGCATCTGACGACACTCATTTCTTGATGACGTCTCTCATTGCATCTGACGACACTCATTTCTTGATGACATGTCTCTCATTGCATCTGACGACACTCATTTCTTGATAACATGTCTCTCATTGCATCTGACGACACTCATTTCTTGATGACATGTCTCTCATTGCATCTGACGACACTCATTTCTTGATGACATGTCTCTTATTGCATCTGACGACACTCATTTCTTGAGGACATGTCCCCCATTGCATCTGACGACACTCATTTCTTGATGACATGTCTCTCATTGCATCTGACGACACTCATTTCTTGATGCATGTCTCTCATTGCATCTGACGACACTCATTTCTTGATGACATGTCTCTCATTGCATCTGACGACACTCATTTCTTCAGGACATGTCCCCCATTGCATCTGACGACACTCACTCATTTCTTGATGACATATCTCTCATTGCATCTAACGACACTCATTTCTTGAGGACATGTACCCCATTGCATCTGACGACACTCATTTCTTGATGACATGTCTCTCATTGCATCTGACGACACTCATTTCTTGAGGACATGTCCCCCATTGCATCTGACGACCCTCATTTCTTGATGACATGTCTCTCATTGCATCTGACGACACTCATTTCTTGATGACATGTCTCCCATTGCATCTGACGACACTCATTTCTTGATGACATGTCTCTCATCGCATCTGACGACACTCATTTCTTGATGACATGTCTCTCATTGCATCTGACGACACTCATTTCTTGAGGACATGTCCCCCATTGCATATGACGACACTCATTTCATGATGACATGTCTCTCATTGCATCTGACGACACTCATTTCTTGATGACATGTCTCCCATTGCATCTGACGACACTCATTTCTTGATGACATGTCTCTCATTGCATCTGACGACACTCATTTCTTGATGACATGTCTCTCAATGCATCTGACGACACTCATTTCTTGATGACATGCCTCTCATTGCATCTGACGACACTCATTTCTTGATGACATGTCTCTCATTGCATCTGACGACACTCATTTCTTGATGACATGTCTCTCATTGCATCTGACGACACTCATTTCTTGATGACATGTCTCTCATTGCATCTGACGACACTCATTTCTTGACAATGTATCCCTCATTGCATCTGACGACACTCATTTCTTGACAATATATCCCTCATTGCATATGACGACACTCATTTCTTGATGACATGTCTCTCATTGCATCTGACAACACTCATTTCTTGAAGACATGTCTCTCATTGCATCTGACGACACTCATTTCTTGATGACATGTCTCTCATTGCATCTGACGACACTCATTTCTTGATGACATGTCTCTCATTGCATCTGACGACACTCATTTCTTGATGACATGTCTCCCATTGCATCTGACGACACTCATTTCTTGATGACATGTCTCTCATTGCATCTGACGACACTCATTTCTTGATGACATGTCCCCCATTGCATCTGACGACCCTCATTTCTTGATGACATGTCTCTCATTGCATCTGACGACACTCATTTCTTGATGACATGTCTCCCATTGCATCTGACGACACTCATTTCTTGATGACATGTCTCTCATCGCATATAACGACACTCATTTCTTGATGACATGTCTCTCATTGCATCTGACGACACTCATTTCTTGAGGACATGTCCCCCATTGCATTTGACGACACTCATTTCTTGATGACATGTCTCTCATTGCATCTGACGACACTCATTTCTTGATGACATGTCTCCCATTGCATCTGACGACACTCATTTCTTGATGACATGTCTCTCATTGCATCTGACGACACTCATTTCTTGATGACATGTCTCTCAATGCATCTGACGACACTCATTTCTTGATGACATGCCTCTCATTGCATCTGACGACACTCATTTCTTGATGACATGTCTCTCATTGCATCTGACGACACTCATTTCTTGATGACATGTCTCTCATTGCATCTGACGACACTCATTTCTTGACAATATATCCCTCATTGCATCTGACAACAATCATTTCTTGACAATGTATCCCTCATTGCATCTGACGACACTCATTTCTTGACAATATATCCCTCATTGCATATGACGACACTCATTTCTTGATGACATGTCTCTCATTGCATCTGACGACACTCATTTCTTGATGACATGTCTCTCATTGCATCTGACGACACTCATTTCTTGACAATATATCCCTCATTGCATCTGACAACAATCATTTCTTGACAATGTATCCCTCATTGCATCTGACGACACTCATTTCTTGACAATATATCCCTCATTGCATATGACGACACTCATTTCTTGAGGACATGTCTCTCATTGCATCTGACGACACTCATTTCTTGATGACATGTCTCTCATTGCATCTGACGACACTCATTTCTTGATGACATGTCTCTCATTGCATCTGACGACACTCATTTCATGATGACATGTCTCTCATCGCATCTGATGATACTCATTTCTTGATGACATGTCTCTCATTGCATCTGGCGACACTCATTTCTTGATGACATGTCTCTCATTGCCTCTGACGACACTCATTTCTTTATGACATGTCTCTCATTGCATCTGACGACACTCATTTCTTGACAATATATCCCTCATTGCATCTGACAACACTCATTTCTTGACAATGTATCCCTCATTGCATCTGACGACACTCATTTCTTGACAATATATCCCTCATTGCATCTGACGACACTCATTTCTTGATGACATGTCCCTCATTGCATCTGACAACCCTCATTTCTTGATGACATGTCTATCATCGCATCTGACGACACTCATTTCTTGAAAATAAATCTCTCATTGCATCTGACGACACTGATTTCTTGACAATATATCCCTCATTGCATTTGACGACACTCATTTCTTGCCAATATATCCCTCTTTGCATCTGACGACACTCATTTCTTGACAATATATCCCTCATTGCATCTGACGACACTCATTTCTTGATGACATGTCTATCATTGCATCTGACGACACTCATTTCTTGACAATATATCCCTCTTTGCATTTGACGACACTCATTTCTTGACAATATATCCCTCATTGCATCTGACGACACTCAGTTCTTGACAATATGTCTCCCATTGCATCTGACGACACTCATTTCTTGAGGACATGTCTCCCATTGCATCTGACAACTCTCATTTCTTGATGACATGTCTCCCATTGCATCTGACGACACTCATTTCTTGAGGACATGTCTCCCATTGCATCTGACGACACTCATTTCTTGACAACATATCCCTCATTGCATCTAACAACACTCATTTCTTGAGGACATGTCTCCCATTGCATCTGACGACACTCATTTCTTGAGGACATGTCTCCCATTGCATCTGACGACACTCATTTCTTGAGGACATGTCTCCCATTGCATCTGACGACACTCATTTCTTGAGGACATGTCTCCCATTGCATCTAACAACACTCATTTCTTGATGACATGTCTCCCATTGCATCTGACGACACTCATTTCTTGAGGACATGTCTCCCATTGCATCTGACGACACTCATTTCTTGAGGACATGTCTCCCATTGCATCTGACGACACTCATTTCTTGACAACATATCTCTCATTGCATCTAACAACACTCATTTCTTGACAATATATCCCTCTTTGCATCTGACGACACTCATTTCTTGACAATATATCCCTCATTACATCTGAAGACACTCATTTCTTGACAATATATCCCTCATTGCATCTGACGACACTCATTTCTTGAGGACATGTCTCCCATTTCATCTGACGACACTCATTTCTTAACAATATATCCCTCATTGCATCTGACGACACTCATTTCTTGACAATATATCCCTCATTGCATCTGACGACACTCATTTCTTGACAATATATCCCTCATTGCATCTGACGACACTCATTTCTTGACAATATATCCCTCATTGCATCTGACGACTCTCATTTCTTGATGACATGTCTCTCATTGCATCTGACGACACTCATTTCTTGATGACATATCTCCCATTGCATCTGACGACACTCATTTCTTGATGACATGTCTCTCATTGCATCTGACGACACTCATTTCTTGATGACATGTCTCCCATTGCATCTGACGACACTCATTTCTTGATGACATGTCTCCCATTGCATCTGACGACACTCATTTCTTGATGACATGTCTCTCATTGCATCTGACGAAACTCATTTCTTGAGGACATGTCCCCCATTGCATCTGACGACACTCATTTCTTGGTGACATGTCTTCCATTGCATCTGACGACACTCATTTCTTGACAATATATCCCTCATTGCATCTGACAACACTCATTTCTTGACAATGTATCCCTCATTGCATCTGACGACACTCATTTCTTGACAATATATCCCTCATTGCATCTGCCGACACTCATTTCTTGATGACATGTCTCTCATTGCATCTGACAACACTCATTTCTTGAGGACATGTCTCTCATTGCATCTGACGACACTCATTTCTTGATGACATGTCTCTCATTGCATCTGACGACACTCATTTCTTGATGACATGTCTCTCATTGCATCTGACGACACTCATTTCTTGATGACATGTCTCTCATCGCATCTGACGATACTCATTTCTTGATGACATGTCTCTCATTGCATCTGGCGACACTCATTTCTTGATGACATGTCTCTCATTGCATCTGACGACACTCATTTCTTGATGACATGTCTCTCATTGCATCTGACGACACTCATTTCTTGATGACATGTCTCTCATTGCATCTGACGACACTCATTTCTTGATGACATGTCTCCCATTGCATCTGACGACACTCATTTCTTGAGGACATGTCTCCCATTGCATCTGACAACCCTCATTTCTTGATGACATGTCTCCCATTGCATCTGACGACACTCATTTCTTGACAACATATCCCTCATTGCATCTAACAACACTCATTTCTTGACAATATATCCCTCTTTGCATCTGACGACACTCATTTCTTGACAATATATCCCTCATTACATCTGAAGACACTCATTTCTTGACAATATATCCCTCATTGCATCTGACGACACTCATTTCTTGAGGACATGTCTCCCATTTCATCTGACGACACTCATTTCTTAACAATATATCCCTCATTGCATCTGACGACACTCATTTCTTGACAATATATCCCTCATTGCATCTGACGACACTCATTTCTTGACAATATATCCCTCATTGCATCTGACGACACTCATTTCTTGACAATATATCCCTCATTGCATCTGACGACTCTCATTTCTTGATGACATGTCTCTCATTGCATCTGACGACACTCATTTCTTGATGACATATCTCCCATTGCATCTGACGACACTCATTTCTTGATGACATGTCTCTCATTGCATCTGACGACACTCATTTCTTGAAGACATGTCTCCCATTGCATCTGACGACACTCATTTCTTGATGACATGTCTCCCATTGCATCTGACGACACTCATTTCTTGATGACATGTCTCTCATTGCATCTGACGAAACTCATTTCTTGAGGACATGTCCCCCATTGCATCTGACGACACTCATTTCTTGATGACATGTCTTCCATTGCATCTGACGACACTCATTTCTTGACAATATATCCCTCATTGCATCTGACAACACTCATTTCTTGACAATGTATCCCTCATAGCATCTGACGACACTCATTTCTTGACAATATATCCCTCATTGCATCTGACGACACTCATTTCTTGATGACATGTCTCTCATTGCATCTGACAACACTCATTTCTTGAGGACATGTCTCTCATTGCATCTGACGACACTCATTTCTTGATGACATGTCTCTCATTGCATCTGACGACACTCATTTCTTGATGACATGTCTCTCATTGCATCTGACGACACTCATTTCTTGATGACATGTCTCTCATCGCATCTGACGATACTCATTTCTTGATGACATGTCTCTCATTGCATCTGGCGACACTCATTTCTTGATGACATGTCTCTCATTGCATCTGACGACACTCATTTCTTGATGACATGTCTCTCATTGCATCTGACGACACTCATTTCTTGATGACATGTCTCTCATTGCATCTGACGACACTCATTTCTTGATGACATGTCTCTCATTGCATCTGACGACACTCATTTCTTGATGAAGTCTCTCATTGCATCTGACGACACTCATTTCTTGATGACATGTCTCTCATTGCATTTGACGACACTCATTTCTTGATGACATGTCTCTCATTGCATCTGACGACACTCATTTCTTGATGACATGTCTCTCATTGCATCTGACGACACTCATTTCTTGATGACATGTCTCTCATTGCATCTGACGACACTCATTTCTTGAGGACATGTCCCCCATTGCATCTGACGACACTCATTTCTTGATGACATGTCTCTCATTGCATCTGACGACACTCATTTCTTGATGCATGTCTCTCATTGCATCTGACGTCACTCATTTCTTGATGACATGTCTCTCATTGCATCTGACGACACTCATTTCTTGAGGACATGTCCCCCATTGCATCTGACGACACTCATTTCTTGATGACATATCTCTCATTGCATCTAACGACACTCATTTCTTGAGGACATGTACCCCATTGCATCTGACGACACTCATTTCTTGATGACATGTCTCTCATTGCATCTGACGACACTCATTTCTTGAGGACATGTCCCCCATTGCATCTGACGACCCTCATTTCTTGATGACATGCCTCTCATTGCATCTGACGACACTCATTTCTTGATGACATGTCCCTCATTGCATCTGACAACCCTCATTTCTTGATGACATGTCTCTCTTTGCATCTGACGACACTCATTTCTTGAAAATAAATCTCTCATTGCATCTGACGACACTGATTTCTTGACAATATATCCCTCATTGCATTTGACGACACTCATTTCTTGCCAATATATCCCTCTTTGCATCTGACGACACTCATTTCTTGACAATATATCCCTCATTGCATCTGACGACACTCATTTCTTGATGACATGTCTATCATTGCATCTGACGACACTCATTTCTTGACAATATATCCCTCTTTGCATCTGACGGCACTCATTTCTTGACAATATATCCCTCATTGCATCTGACGACACTCAGTTCTTGACAATATGTCTCTCATTTCATCTGACGACACTCATTTCTTGAGGACATGTCTCCCATTGCATCTGACGACACTCATTTCTTGACAACATATCCCTCATTGCATCTAACAACACTCATTTCTTGACAATATATCCCTCTTTGCATCTGACGACACTCATTTCTTGACAATATATCCCTCATTACATCTGAAGACACTCATTTCTTGACAATATATCCCTCATTGCATCTGACGACACTCATTTCTCGAGGACATGTCTCCCATTGCATCTGACGACACTCATTTCCTAACAATATATCCCTCATTGCATCTGACGACACTCATTTCTTGACAATATATCCCTCATTGCATCTGACGACACTCATTTCTTGACAATATATCCCTCATTGCATCTGACGACACTCATTTCTTGACAATATATCCCTCATTGCATCTGACGACTCTCATTTCTTGATGACATGTCTCTCATTGCATCTGACGACACTCATTTCTTGATGACATATCTCCCATTGCATCTGACGACACTCATTTCTTGATGACATGTCTCTCATTGCATCTGACGACACTCATTTCTTGATGACATGTCTCCCATTGCATCTGAAGACACTCATTTCTTGATGACATGTCTCCCATTGCATCTGACGACACTCATTTCTTGATGACATGTCTCTCATTGCATCTGACGAAACTCATTTCTTGAGGACATGTCCCCCATTGCATCTGACGACACTCATTTCTTGATGACATGTCTTCCATTGCATCTGACGACACTCATTTCTTGACAATATATCCCTCATTGCATCTGACAACATTCATTTCTTGACAATGTATCCCTCATTGCATCTGACGACACTCATTTCTTGACAATATATCCCTCATTGCATCTGACGACACTCATTTCTTGATGACATGTCTCTCATTGCATCTGACAACACTCATTTCTTGAGGACATGTCTCTCATTGCATCTGACGACACTCATTTCTTGATGACATGTCTCTCATTGCATCTGACGACACTCATTTCTTGAGGACATGTCTCTCATTGCATCTGACGACACTCCTTTCTTGAGGACATGTCTCTCATTGCATCTGACGACACTCATTTCTTGATGACATGTCTCTCATTGCATCTGACGACACTCATTTCTTGATGACATGTCTCTCATTGCATCTGACGACACTCATTTCTTGATGACATGTCTCTCATTGCATCTGACGATACTCATTTCTTGATGACATGTCTCTCATTGCATCTGACGACACTCATTTCTTGATGACATGTCTCTCATTGCATCTGACGACACTCATTTCTTGATGACATGTCTCTCATTGCATCTGACGACACTCATTTCTTGATGACATGTCTCTCATTGCATCTGACGACACTCATTTCTTGATGACATGTCTCTCATTGCATCTGACGACACTCATTTCTTGATGACATGTCTCTCATTGCATCTGACGACACTCATTTCTTGAGGACATGTCTCTCATTGCATCTGACGACACTCATTTCTTGATGACATGTCTCTCATTGCATCTGACGACACTCATTTCTTGATGACATGTCTCTCATTGCATCTGACGACACTCATTTCTTGATGACATGTCTCTCATCGCATCTGACGATACTCATTTCTTGATGACATGTCTCTCATTGCATCTGGCGACACTCATTTCTTGATGACATGTCTCTCATTGCATCTGACGAAACTCATTTCTTGATGACATGTCTCTCATTGCATCTGACGACACTCATTTCTTGATGACATGTCTCTCATTGCATCTGACGACACTCATTTCTTGATGACATGTCTCTCATTGCATCTGACGACACTCATTTCTTGATGACGTCTCTCATTGCATCTGACGACACTCATTTCTTGATGACATGTCTCTCATTGCATCTGACGACACTCATTTCTTGATAACATGTCTCTCATTGCATCTGACGACACTCATTTCTTGATGACATGTCTCTCATTGCATCTGACGACACTCATTTCTTGATGACATGTCTCTTATTGCATCTGAAGACACTCATTTCTTGAGGACATGTCCCCCATTGCATCTGACGACACTCATTTCTTGATGACATGTCTCTCATTGCATCTGACGACACTCATTTCTTGATGCATGTCTCTCATTGCATCTGACGACACTCATTTCTTGATGACATGTCTCTCATTGCATCTGACGACACTCATTTCTTGAGGACATGTCCCCCATTGCATCTGACGACACTCACTCATTTCTTGATGACATATCTCTCATAGCATCTAACGACACTCATTTCTTGAGGACATGTACCCCATTGCATCTGACGACACTCATTTCTTGATGACATGTCTCTCATTGCATCTGACGACACTCATTTCTTGAGGACATGTCCCCCATTGCATCTGACGACCCTCATTTCTTGATGACATGTCTCTCATTGCATCTGACGACACTCATTTCTTGATGACATGTCTCCCATTGCATCTGACGACACTCATTTCTTGATGACATGTCTCTCATCGCATCTGACGACACTCATTTCTTGATGACATGTCTCTCATTGCATCTGACGACACTCATTTCTTGAGGACATGTCCCCCATTGCATCTGACGACACTCATTTCATGATGACATGTCTCTCATTGCATCTGACGACATTCATTTCTTGATGACATGTCTCCCATTGCATCTGACGACACTCATTTCTTGATGACATGTCTCTCATTGCATCTGACGACACTCATTTCTTGATGACATGTCTCTCAATGCATCTGACGACACTCATTTCTTGATGACATGCCTCTCATTGCATCTGACGACACTCATTTCTTGATGACATGTCTCTCATTGCATCTGACGACACTCATTTCTTGATGACATGTCTCTCATTGCATCTGACGACACTCATTTCTTGATGACATGTCTCTCATTGCATCTGACGACACTCATTTCTTGACAATGTATCCCTCATTGCATCTGACGACACTCATTTCTTGACAATATATCCCTCATTGCATATGACGACACTCATTTCTTGATGACATGTCTCTCATTGCATCTGACAACACTCATTTCTTGAGGACATGTCTCTCATTGCATCTGACGACACTCATTTCTTGATGACATGTCTCTCATTGCATCTGACGACACTCATTTCTTGATGACATGTCTCTCATTGCATCTGACGACACTCATTTCTTGATGACATGTCTCCCATTGCATCTGACGACACTCATTTCTTGATGACATGTCTCTCATTGCATCTGACGACACTCATTTCTTGATGACATGTCCCCCATTGCATCTGACGACCCTCATTTCTTGATGACATGTCTCTCATTGCATCTGACGACACTCATTTCTTGATGACATGTCTCCCATTGCATCTGACGACACTCATTTCTTGATGACATGTCTCTCATCGCATATAACGACACTCATTTCTTGATGACATGTCTCTCATTGCATCTGACGACACTCATTTCTTGAGGACATGTCCCCCATTGCATTTGACGACACTCATTTCTTGATGACATGTCTCTCATTGCATCTGACGACACTCATTTCTTGATGACATGTCTCCCATTGCATCTGACGACACTCATTTCTTGATGACATGTCTCTCATTGCATCTGACGACACTCATTTCTTGATGACATGTCTCTCAATGCATCTGACGACACTCATTTCTTGATGACATGCCTCTCATTGCATCTGACGACACTCATTTCTTGATGACATGTCTCTCATTGCATCTGACGACACTCATTTCTTGATGACATGTCTCTCATTGCATCTGACGACACTCATTTCTTGACAATATATCCCTCATTGCATCTGACAACAATCATTTCTTGACAATGTATCCCTCATTGCATCTGACGACACTCATTTCTTGACAATATATCCCTCATTGCATATGACGACACTCATTTCTTGATGACATGTCTCTCATTGCATCTGACGACACTCATTTCTTGATGACATGTCTCTCATTGCATCTGACGACACTCATTTCTTGACAATATATCCCTCATTGCATCTGACAACAATCATTTCTTGACAATGTATCCCTCATTGCATCTGACGACACTCATTTCTTGACAATATTTCCCTCATTGCATATGACGACACTCATTTCTTGAGGACATGTCTCTCATTGCATCTGACGACACTCATTTCTTGATGACATGTCTCTCATTGCATCTGACGACACTCATTTCTTGATGACATGTCTCTCATTGCATCTGACGACACTCATTTCTTGATGACATGTCTCTCATTGCATCTGACGACACTCATTTCTTGATGACATGTCTCTCATTGCATCTGACGACACTCATTTCTTGATGACATGTCTCTCATCGCATCTGACGATACTCATTTCTTGATGACATGTCTCTCATTGCATCTGGCGACACTCATTTCTTGATGACATGTCTCTCATTGCATCTGACGACACTCATTTCTTGATGACATGTCTCTCATTGCATCTGACGACACTCATTTCTTGATGACATGTCTCTCATTGCATCTGACGACACTCATTTCTTGATGACATGTCTCCCATTGCATCTGACGACACTCATTTCTTGAGGACATGTCTCCCATTGCATCTGACAACCCTCATTTCTTGATGACATGTCTCCCATTGCATCTGACGACACTCATTTCTTGACAACATATCCCTCATTGCATCTAACAACACTCATTTCTTGACAATATATCCCTCTTTGCATCTGACGACACTCATTTCTTGACAATATATCCCTCATTACATCTGAAGACACTCATTTCTTGACAATATATCCCTCATTGCATCTGACGACACTCATTTCTTGAGGACATGTCTCCCATTTCATCTGACGACACTCATTTCTTAACAATATATCCCTCATTGCATCTGACGACACTCATTTCTTGACAATATATCCCTCATTGCATCTGACGACACTCATTTCTTGACAATATATCCCTCATTGCATCTGACGACACTCATTTCTTGACAATATATCCCTCATTGCATCTGACGACTCTCATTTCTTGATGACATGTCTCTCATTGCATCTGACGACACTCATTTCTTGATGACATATCTCCCATTGCATCTGACGACACTCATTTCTTGATGACATGTCTCTCATTGCATCTGACGACACTCATTTCTTGATGACATGTCTCCCATTGCATCTGACGACACTCATTTCTTGATGACATGTCTCCCATTGCATCTGACGACACTCATTTCTTGATGACATGTCTCTCATTGCATCTGACGAAACTCATTTCTTGAGGACATGTCCCCCATTGCATCTGACGACACTCATTTCTTGATGACATGTCTTCCATTGCATCTGACGACACTCATTTCTTGACAATATATCCCTCATTGCATCTGACAACACTCATTTCTTGACAATGTATCCCTCATTGCATCTGACGACACTCATTTCTTGACAATATATCCCTCATTGCATCTGACGACACTCATTTCTTGATGACATGTCTCTCATTGCATCTGACAACACTCATTTCTTGAGGACATGTCTCTCATTGCATCTGACGACACTCATTTCTTGATGACATGTCTCTCATTGCATCTGACGACACTCATTTCTTGATGACATGTCTCTCATTGCATCTGACGACACTCATTTCTTGATGACATGTCTCTCATCGCATCTGACGATACTCATTTCTTGATGACATGTCTCTCATTGCATCTGGCGACACTCATTTCTTGATGACATGTCTCTCATTGCATCTGACGACACTCATTTCTTGATGACATGTCTCTCATTGCATCTGACGACACTCATTTCTTGATGACATGTCTCTCATTGCATCTGACGACACTCATTTCTTGATGACATGTCTCTCATTGCATCTGACGACACTCATTTCTTGATGACGTCTCTCATTGCATCTGACGACACTCATTTCTTGATGACATGTCTCTCATTGCATTTGACGACACTCATTTCTTGATGACATGTCTCTCATTGCATCTGACGACACTCATTTCTTGATGACATGTCTCTCATTGCATCTGACGACACTCATTTCTTGATGACATGTCTCTCATTGCATCTGACGACACTCATTTCTTGAGGACATGTCCCCCATTGCATCTGACGACACTCATTTCTTGATGACATGTCTCTCATTGCATCTGACGACACTCATTTCTTGATGCATGTCTCTCATTGCATCTGACGTCACTCATTTCTTGATGACATGTCTCTCATTGCATCTGACGACACTCATTTCTTGAGGACATGTCCCCCATTGCATCTGACGACACTCATTTCTTGATGACATATCTCTCATTGCATCTAACGACACTCATTTCTTGAGGACATGTACCCCATTGCATCTGACGACACTCATTTCTTGATGACATGTCTCTCATTGCATCTGACGACACTCATTTCTTGAGGACATGTCCCCCATTGCATCTGACGACCCTCATTTCTTGATGACATGTCTCTCATTGCATCTGACGACACTCATTTCTTGATGACATGTCTCCCATTGCATCTGACGACACTCATTTCTTGATGACATGTCTCTCATCGCATCTGACGACACTCATTTCTTGATGACATGTCTCTCATTGCATCTGACGACACTCATTTCTTGAGGACATGTCCCCCATTGCATCTGACGACACTCATTTCTTGATGACATGTCTCTCATTGCATCTGACGACACTCATTTCTTGATGACATGTCTCCCATTGCATCTGACGACACTCATTTCTTGATGACATGTCTCTCATTGCATCTGACGACACTCATTTCTTGATGACATGTCTCTCAATGCATCTGACGACACTCATTTCTTGATGACATGCCTCTCATTGCATCTGACGACACTCATTTCTTGATGACATGTCTCTCATTGCATCTGACGACACTCATTTCTTGATGACATGTCTCTCATTGCATCTGACGACACTCATTTCTTGATGACATGTCTCTCATCGCATCTGACGACGCTCATTTCTTGATGACATGTCTCTCATTGCATCTGACGACACTCATTTCTTGAGGACATGTCCCCCATTGCATCTGACGACACTCATTTCTTGATGACATGTCTCTCATTGCATCTGACGACACTCATTTCTTGATGACATGTCTCCCATTGCATCTGACGACACTCATTTCTTGATGACATGTCTCTCATTGCATCTGACGACACTCATTTCTTGATGACATGTCTCTCAATGCATCTGACGACACTCATTTCTTGATGACATGCCTCTCATTGCATCTGACGACACTCATTTCTTGATGACATGTCTCTCATTGCATCTGACGACACTCATTTCTTGATGACATGTCTCTCATTGCATCTGACGACACTCATTTCTTGATGACATGTCTCTCATTGCATCTGACGACACTCATTTCTTGATGACATGTCTCTCATTGCATCTGACGACGCTCATTTCTTGATGACATGTCTCTCATTGCATCTGACGACACTCATTTCTTGATGACATGTCTCTCATTGCATCTGACTACACTCATTTCTTGATGACATGTCTCTCATTGCATCTGACGACGCTCATTTCTTGATGACATGTCTCTCATTGCATCTGACGACACTCATTTCTTGATGACATGTCTCTCATTGCATCTGGCGACACTCATTTCTTGATGACATGTCTCTCATTGCATCTGACGACACTCATTTCTTGATGACATGTCTCTCATTGCATCTGACGACACTCATTTCTTGATGACATGTCTCTCATTGCATCTGACGACACTCATTTCTTGATGACATGTCTCTCATTGCATCTGACGACACTCATTTCTTGATGACATGTCTCTCATTGCATCTGACGACACTCATTTCTTGATGACATGTCTCTCATTGCATCTGACGACACTCATTTCTTGATGACATGTCTCTCATTGCATCTGACGACACTCATTTCTTGATGACATGTCTCTCATTGCATCTGGCGACACTCATTTCTTGATGACATGTCTCTCATTGCATCTGACGACACTCATTTCTTGATGACATGTCTCTCATTGCATCTGACGACACTCATTTCTTGATGAAATGTCTCTCATTGCATCTGACGACGCTCATTTCTCGATGACATGTCTCTCATTGCATCTGGCGACACTCATTTCTTGATGACATGTCTCTCATTGCATCTGACGACACTCATTTCTTGATGACATGTCTCTCATTGCATCTGACGACACTCATTTCTTGATGACATGTTTCTCATTGCATCTGACGACACTCATTTCTTGATGACATGTCTCTCATTGCATCTGACGACACTCATTTCTTGATGACATGTCTCTCATTGCATCTGACGACACTCATTTCTTGATGACATGTCTCTCATTGCATCTGACGACACTCATTTCTTGATGACATGTCTCTCATTGCATCTGGCGACACTCATTTCTTGCCTCTGACCTCGTAAATTATTTGAGTGCAAGTTGAAGCAGTTGTATATTTTCAGATGTTGAGTTGATTTATACTCTCATTTTACTGTGTTCAGCATATTTCTAAGTGAACGTAAACTGAATTAGGTTTGAGTACTAATTAGGCTTGAATGCAATTTCAGGGAGGATCCAGAGAAAATATGATCTAATGCACATTTTTGTTTGCTTTCAGCAGAAATATTAAATGAGCTTTGAGCTTTTCAAAAGTTCAGTTGCCTGTGAGTGTCCTAGAAAAAGAAGCTTGAGCATTTCCTTCTAATATCTGGAACGGAAACGAACGTGCAAAGCCCAAAGTTAAAATTGTAACATTTGTCGAAAATACAACGAATCTGTTGCTCGTTTCAGCACCTTAGTGTAAGACTAGAACTAAAATTAGGCATCGAAGTAAAAAGATATACTCCAATTGTGAATCAGTATTTCTACACGCTTGGTATTAGAGAAATAAATCGACTTTAATTTGCAAGCCACCGAAGAGCACTGAAGAACATTTGGCAGCACACGCGGATGTCGGGCGCAGAAATGGAGGACAACTACGACTATTACTACTACGAAATTATGGACGGTCCCGCCACGAAGACAGCGACGTACCTGATGTATGTCTTCAACTCCATCTTCTTCGTGAGTGTTGCTAGCGTGTACGCCAGAGGCAGAGAGCTTAAAATTTTTCCTTTCCTCATGTCAGGTTGGTACGGAAGTTTTGAGCGTTCCTTTAAGAACAACTTTGATACATGATTCAACAAATTTAGTATTTTTTGACAAATTCTTTCGTCATCCATAATAATAAACACATTTCTTTCAGATTCTACGCTACAATATCTAAAATGTACTGTTATATACTCGAAATGAATAATCCAAGTAAGGAGCAGCCGCAGCATGTTCTGCTTGATGAATTTCAGAAAAAATTACAAGTTAAGCAGAACGATCACTCAAACGAGGAAATAGAATGGTGTTATGAGTGAAGCCACCGAGGTGTAGTGAATGATTTCAACATGACATAAAGGATACTTTTAGTCGGAAATTTGAACAATGAAAGGTCACAGGTAGAGGCTTGTTTTTAACGAATTATAAGCTTTTATAGCTACAAAAATTACCTCTAATGACCCGAGCAGAGAATTTAATGCCCGTCATATGACTGTACTGTATTTTTGATACAGTACAGTCTTAAAGTTACGAACTTAATTTACCAACAATGTTGAAGACGGTGTTTATAAAATCAAAATGAGCAAGCCTAAATGTTATGGAAATAATAAATGTGCAATTAGAATATCAAAACGCAATTTTTTCGCTGTTTTTTCACTACTTGAATAACCGTAATTAATTTTGTGCAATTTAATAAAAGCCTTTTGAAAGTGTTCTAGTGTTCATTCCTTTGAAATTAATTAAATGTACAATTTATTTTTACTTTTTGTCTCTCACTGCGTTTCACTTTCTTAACATTGTTTGAAAATTCCACTAGCCCCACATTACGTACTGCCCAACACAGGTTTTCGTTTTTGAGCAGTCTTTCATGAAAATATGCTGCGCGTTTCATGATTTGTATGAACAAAACTGTACAAATTTTGAGTAAACCTTTTAAACCCTATAAATATATTTGCTGTTTCTAAAATTCGGTGAAATAAATGATTTCGGGGCAACCCTCCTAGAAGAAACGATATTTCTTTGTAAATATCATCAACCAGAATATGTTTCAATTTATATCTCAACAAGTCAGCTTCCGAACCCCAACGCAGGCGTTATTTATCAGTTATTATTATTATTATATAAGAAAGTTTTAGCCTCCCTTAACCACTTCAAAGATGTTCCAAGAGAGGAAAGAGGAAGGCACCATTTAGTATGGAGTTGAGGGAACGCGGAATCTATGCACAAGGTGCACAGAAACAGTAAGCTAGGAAAGAAGTTCATGAAACAAGAAAAAAGTTGAAGAAGAAAATAGTAGGTGCTGAAAAACAGGACAGCAGCTAGTGAACCGAAAAAAGATGGTCCGTAACAAAACAAAAACCTATTTTATTACAACAAAAAGGAAGCCTACCTAACCTTTAGCTCAGGCCCTCACATAGTCCCCCTGGGAGCGCCAATTCCCATAGATACAATAGTTGTATCCCCCTGAGGGGGCGTTTTTTATCAGTATGAATGCCTAACCTATAGAGCTACAAACATTGCCTCAAGATGTTATGATCACCCATGTTTGACTGTGGTCGTAGTGGGGCATAATGTATGTCTGACTGTGATCTTAGGTTATTGGTAAAGCAGGTTTAACTGACGTGGTAGGTAGTATACCGCATGTTTGACTGCAGTGGTAGGTAGTATAACGCACGTTTGACTGCAATTGTTTGTAGTATAACGCACGTTTGACTGCAGTGGTAGGTAGTATACCGCATGCTTGACTGCAGTGGTAGGTAGTATAACGCACGTTTGTCTGCAGTGGTAGGTAGTATAACGCATGTTTGACTGCAGTGGTAGGTAGTATAACGCATGTTTGACTATGGCCTCAGGGAGCAGGGTCAGGCGTGTTCTCGCTGGGGCTGTTCGTGCAGTTCAACGAGAACATCGGCGACGCTCTGGAGTCACTCGAGTTCACCAGCTACTACGACGCCAACGTCGTGCTCATCTTGGGGGCCATCATGCTCATGCTCACCTCAGTTGCAGGGCTCGTCGGCACCTACTTCAGAGCCTTCAAGATGCTCATCTTGGTGAGTGATGACAGGGTTTGGTGGGGGCATAAGGATCTGTGAGAAATGTGAGCATGTGGCTTATTTATCCTAAGTGATAGTGGAAAGATGACATCTATTCAAGCAATCGAATGAGTTATTAAGCCTAACAATCGTGATGATGGAAGTAGGATGCATATCTGCAAGTACTGAAAGTTTAGTTGACATTTAGACGAGTTAAAGGCTGCAAATTCAAGTTAAAGATAAACGTGGCTAAGGCCTCCCACGTACAGCGTCTTTTCAGAACGGATATTATGGATTCCTAGTTAAGTGAGTTGATTTCTCTTGCTCCTACCGCCATTTGCCACTAGTTGTAATAGATCGTTTTTTACACGATTTGATTTACGTTATTTTAGGAATCATTTCAATGAGATATTTGGTAGCCACTGCCAGCAGCCTCTAATGAACTACACTGATATTATTACAGAATTCGTTTAGTTGAATAATGTAACTGAATAATCTGATTCGGTCATCGGGTCATCGTGATCAAGTAATTATTTTAGGTATGTCGGGTGCATTACTAAAGCCTTATGACCAAGGCTATCAACTATCCACACATTTACAATCACCCACTGATTTACAGTCACTTTGAACTATGATAAAATATATTTTTTTAAAATAAATGCATATATATGCGTTTCAAATACATTAACGGATGTATCAATTGTTAGAGATGTTGGAGTGTTAAGTTGGTCAAGAACTGAAATGTATGAATAGAAAGTTATACATAAGTTATATACAGAAAGTTATATACATAATTTTAACAGAATGAATGGAATAATTAAAAAGTTGAACCGACACTACAGACGCTAAAAAACATTATTTGGTATTTGCATATCAAGATTTGTGGCCGATTTTTTCACAGAAAAAATGATTTGGCCTAAAATAGAAATCTATAAAAGAGATACCATCCTATTGCTGTGACGTCAGAATCTGCTACAATTCTGGGAGTTGTCATTTTTTAGTGTTTTTTGAAGGAATATCGAAATAATCCCGTATATTATCGGAATCTTTAAACGAGACATCAAGAAAATCAAAATGAGGAATCTACTGAATCTATTTCCCATTTCCCATATCTACTCAAGAATCCCATATCTACTCAAGAATCCCATATCTACTCACGAATCCCATATTTACTCAAGAATTCCATATCTACTCAAGAATCCCACATCTACTCAAGAATCCCATATCTACTCAAGAATCCCATTTCTACTCAAGAATCCCGTATCCACTCAGGAATCCCATATCTACTCAAGAATCCCATTTCTACTCAAGAATCCCGTATCCACTCAGGAATCCCATATCTACTCAAGAATCCCATTTCTACTCAAGAATCCCGTATCCACTCAGGAATCCCATATCTACTCAAGAATCCCATTTCTACTCAAGAATCCCGTATCCACTCAGGAATCCCATATCTACTCAAAAAACAGGTGTTTCCGTCAAGCATCAAAGTAACTGATAAATATATTTTATGTACCGTTTTTCTGGCTTATGTTTTATTATTTTAAATTAATCAGGTCTTGAGTTATACCACTTAACTTTAAAACAGGCTTTTCAGCGTTTCCTTGTGTAATCGGTACCGACATTATAAGAAATATCTCAGTTTTGTTTCACATCAAAAATTGAACGAGATATGGGCTACTGAACCGTAACGTGGGGTTATCACTTTTGCAATTCCTACAAAAAATAGTGAATTACATTAAGGTTTCATCAGTACGTACACACTAGCACATAGACTCAAAATCCCGCGTGACACGGTGATGCCTACCTACTTTCACTCTTAGTTCTGTTGCATTCTTAAATTGCATCCTCAAAATTTAAATAAATTAATCCGCGTCAAATTTGTTGAGATTATACAGTTTTTGTATTACTTGATTAAGACAGCAAAACACGACATAGAAATGTCAAATCAAATGTTTCCTAAAATTGTTTAAAAATTTCAAAACGTAATTTATTATCATCATCCTCATGCATTAAAAAAAGGAAACGTTTATGCAGTTAGCAATATGAAACATTTGAACATGTTAATTACCCTGAATTTAGATAAGAAACTAATTAACGCACTCAAACAGTCTGTATCCTCACTAAATCGTAACTGCATCATGTAAATAGCCATGATCCGTGAAAAGTCTTTCTTGAAATGAGTGACTCGAATTGGCGCGGCCGATCTGTACGCCAGACCTTCCTAGTCTATAGTCCTTCTTTCTTATGGGGAATTTCCCTTCCATTAATATGAGATTTCGCAACGAAAACTTATTCAATAATATTTTCACACAGCGATAAAGCTCAAACTTCGAACAGAACTTTAAATTACAGAACTATCACAGTAACCAAATCAAATATAAGGTGAATTTCCAGCACTTGTCAGACAATTTCTAACTGCGAAGAGTCACTTCATTTCCTGTAAGCTCAACGCATTTTATGTTTACTAGACAAGTTTAATAACCTTTCACGCAGGAAATCTTTTCTTGAAAATTAATATCCTCATGCGCCGACATGAATACTCAGTCAAGGTCATGCACCACTTATTAATCAGAAGCAATGACCATTAACACACGGAATTTAATCTCACGGAGGATTTTTTATTTTCCACCACCCATTGTAAGGCCTCTCAGAAGTTCTTTTATGGTAAAAAAGCAAGTTAAATTCAGAAAACAAAATCAACTCAAAAATTTATTTCCAATTCGAACACACAACCTAAACAAAATTTCACATGAGAAGGAATGTTTTTACTTACAAATGATGATGGGGAATATTTTTACTTGCAAACTCCCTGGGATGCACAAATGATATTAAATGTTACTCCTACTTTTTAAATTCAAACTATTTCAGCAGGCGCATGTATGTTCGTGCGTTTGTATACGTATCCGTGTGCACATACAAACGTGAATAGGATGATTTTATGTTTTAATTTATGCATATACTATTGGTAATTCAAGTCCTATTTCTTTTCATTTAAGTTTCAACTTGATAATAATCTTCAAAGTTTTCTCTAATTTCTTAGCTGAAAATACGAACTATAATTCGAAGATATTCTCCAACAAAAATTATCATTTCTGCGTTCATTTCCTTTTGAATTTGCACCGGAGATTTCAAGAAAAAATTCGTCAATTAGTTCAACATGACGCTCGTAGACATTGAAAATGTGAAAAAGCTTTTGCGATCAAACAAATCTCAGTTCACTGAAGAACATTTCAGGTAAAGCGAAAAAGAGACCAGAAAAATGTTATCACAGTTGTTAGCATCATGTTTCCCGATTATATTCTGGCGTTTATGCACAGCAGAATTATTAATTTTATCAGTATCAGCGCATGGGAAAATAGAGCCATCACGTGTGTGTCAGTGTACATTGAAGTTCACCTGTAAAGAGTCTTGATTCTTGCGGGTATTTTCTTCCGCTCTCGATATGATTTATGTTATTTGAGTTCTCCGATTGTTTTGAATAAATCATGAATCATTTAAAGAGAATTAATGACGATAGCTCGCTGCCACCACCGGGCGAACCCGGAACTAAATTGGAGATTAATTACGTTAGTTTCTGATTGTCAATTGAGTACTTAGCTGGGTGACGTTAGCGCGTATACGGGAGCTTTTACGACCACACCTATTCAGATATATAAACTTTTGGTAACGTGGGCTGACGGCCCCCGGCACGTGTTTCATATGCCAGTGACGAGAGAGAAAGGGAAATATACGAGGCCCAGGTTTTCACATTTATTGGTGGGAAGGCAAGTACGGATTGCACGATGCACACGCGATAACAGCGACATTTACAATTCGGGGAACAATAGGACAATCACCTCACGATCTTCCTTCGATCGACTTCTCACGACAACAGACTGTGTACAAACAGCCAACACACGAGCCAAGGAATGTGCAACCACCGCAAGGATGAGCCCATTAAGCGTATAGCAAACGCTTGAAATCATGCGCCCTCAAAACAAGTCAAAGGATTATCGTTGATCGTGCCACGCTTTACTCGAACACAGTCTCTAAATTCAACAATGACTATACGGGCCTTTACTATCAACTCAAATTTATAAGAATCAAAACCGGCTGTTCGTCTCAACCCTCAACTGAACCCTCGTACGTCCGTTCACGACCACGGCTCTCTACACCGTCTGTCCTTTCCCGACTACCGCTCCGCACCAAGTGACCTCCACTCGTCCTACTCAAATCTTGCTCGGACAAAGCTCACCCCTCCCAAAGGGAGGGAGGGGGGGTCACTGCACGAGCCGGGCAGCAACGGGGCGAGAAGGTTCTGAGCTTCGCCTCCCTCCACCCAACCGGGGTGCGGCTGGGGGAGAGGGGTCGGGTCTCATGCCCCTGCCCGCCTCCCGTTACGGCAATTAAACGATGGTCCGCGGGACGGCGAGACTAAACTCAGCGCTCTGCGCCGTCGTATGAGGTTCCCACATTTTATAGTGCTGCGGTTGCCTAGGCCAGAGCGTCGAATTATCAGATTTAATACGGGGAAGATTTCTCTTCTGAGAACATCCCCGACATATATTTCCCAAGACCATAGCACGAAAGCCGACTATAAATTTACGACCCGTATCAATTCAGAGATGCTGTCTTCCCGGGCAGGCTGTTCTGCTCGCTCGGCAATATATGAGACAGGGGAGGAATCTGACTTCATACACCCTCCCCCATGTTACGCAAGAAAATTTATGAATATAAATTTTCTTTTTATTTATGTTCTGGCCACGATTCTCTTTCCGACCCGACTCACGACCTTGTACAACCTGACATCGAATTTCAATGCAACAACACAAAAGAAAAACGAACGGCGACCACAATTTGCTCGCACGTGCATCATCAATTTAAATATAATATTGGCATCCCTCGGGACGGTGGAGGCGGGCTCTTCAGCCTCCGGCATTGTCGTCGTCTGCTTCCAGTGGGATCCTTTTTAGGCTTCAATTATGAGGATAAATTCCTTCCCTCTCAGTGTCTCCTTCCATAGATAGTAGGAAAAAACCGAAGCCGAGGAGATTCGCGTGTACGCGTTCCTGGCCTCGATTTCTCCGCCGTCTCGAGGCACAATTAGGTGCTGCAGCAAGCCGCTGAGGGTCGCCTCGGTCAGGCGTTTGTCCGGCTTCGGGACGAAGTGGACAATGAGCGCTCGACCCTCCAGGGTCGCGGCCGCCCGCACCCAGTCCGTCTCGGTCGAGACGGTCGCCAGACTTCCGTCTGGTAGCCACAACGACGTCTCGTAGTTGCGCGCTGCGACGTATGTCCCGAACTGGCGCACCACCTCGCTCGGCCTCCGTCTCCGCCCTCGATGCATGTACGTCGCCGTTTCCTACGGCACACGGTCGGGCATTAATTTTGTTACATGGGTTAGACATCAATATAGAGCCTATTTTCAAAAATTTTCCTTTCTTCGCCTCATAATGAGCGCGTATGTTACATGATGAATGATATATGATTTTGGGATTCTTGAACATAACAAGTCCTAGCAGACTTGAATGACTAAGTCCCCACACTCCTGCACGCTATACAGCTCATACTCCTGCACACGATACAGCACACGGAACCGCACACACTCTGACAACACACACACCTCCTGTTCATTTGTCTTTCACTCGTGGTGCAGGTCCTTATGATTAAATGATGAGAAATGTGATTTTCCTACATTAGTACTATTTCCGTGCCAGCTGACCGTTTTTTTTTTCTTCTTTTACTGAATGACATTTGCTAATCTCTCGTGAGAAGCAAGCATAAATTTCGTATGGGTGCAATACGTAGGCGTCCCTTCGTTTGCATGTATATTTTATGTACCGGTCGCACACGGCTTATCTTTTAATCTCCAAAATCTCATGGTATCGGGTACCAGCTGCGATGCCTCAAGCATTGCGCACATATCTCTGGACAGGCTTCAAACTCCCTCTGTCATGCTTCCCGTAATCTCCCTTATCACGCTCGTCAGCAGACCAGATATTTATAACACTATCCACAGTTCACGCACGTGTTTCCTACGCGCAGGAGTGTTCCCGATCTTACCATTGACGAATGCCTCTCCCTCTCTCTTACGTCGACCGCAGTTCCGGTCCGTCTCCGTTGGAGGCCGCTGTGGTGCTCTTTCGGCACCGCGTACATGCCGACATCTCGCTCGCTCATCGCCTTCCTGAAAATCTTCAAAATTCACCTTAGCACATTTATCATTAAATATTTCAGCTCCGGCGATTGCTCAATGTCGTTCACACTCTGGATTTCCCGGCACAGGAGCTATCCCCTTTTTTTTATATTCTTCTCGGCCTTTATTGCCCTTGCTATTTCCTTATCGTCCTAAATCAAACTCTCGTATTTAGCATCTCAAACGCATCGCTGTGCGCTTCTCTTTGTTCAGCCCGCCTTCTCTATCTTGAAGTCGGCTCTCTCTCAGGTTACATGCGTCTCCGCAATGCAGCGCCTTTAAATCTTTATGACCTATTGTAGCTCTCATTGTCCCGAAGGTTCACGCCTCGAGTCTCTACCTCGTGAGTGCGCGTCCAGCTTGCCTTTCCACACTAAACTACGTTATTATTAAAGACCGTAATGTTAAAGCTTATGCTAGGTCCGTAATGGACATCTTTAATTTAATCTGATGTCTCGCTAAGCATTCTACCCAACTCTCAGGGTTCTGTTATACGAGATCTTATTATCGGCTCCACTCAGCTCATGACAGGCTCAGGTTTCTCTTTTTAAAACGTCATTTAGAAGCAATAAAAAAAAAATTTAATTTCTTAAATTTTCTCCCCCTCCGACGATCACGGAAAAATTCCTTCACAGGGAATTTTTCACCCTAAACAAAACAATTACGAGAAGGCTATAACTATTTCCCATCCAAGTTGCTGACTCTTCAAACCTACACCTGAAAGGCAATGGGTTATTAGTGCTTATAACTAGTTATTTTTCAGGCTACTCGAAAAAATTTTCGTCCTCTCATTGGTTGTTGTAACCTACTAGTTATGAGAGGACTAAAGAGCCGTACCCACTACTGGCCGTATTATGTGAAAGAAAACGTCTGCTGCGGCTGTGCTATACCTATATTTTAATACTGTCTAATTATATCTCTGCCTAGACGGCTAGTTTCCTTCGAAATCCCTCTTCATTCCTTATACATCTCAAACAATTGACCAGCAATCAAATTCCTATTTCGATGTGAAGTCATTATATCTAAGTTTTATTCTCGTCATTCAAAAATGCGCAGCCAACACGATATAATTTGCCCTGTACGCTCTTATAATTATTCGTCTGCCGAATCTCTACTCGTATCCCAAGCCTCCTTTCTGCGCGACGCACTTGCTTCCTGCGGTTGAGCTCATCTTTTCCAGGCTCGGACTGAGTTCCTTTATGCCTCTGTCGATTTTATGACCTTCATCCGTCCTGTGTCGCGCTCTCAAGCTCTGAGCACAGTCGCCAATGTTGGCTGATCGCGTTCCCCAGAAATTTCCTACATAGCAGTTAACTACTCAGAAAATTTTCTGCCAACCTAGTTGTTGCTAAGCTATTCTGTAAAGGAATTAGATTAGTGAGCTTATCTCCTATTTATTCGCTAGGTTATTCTGGAAAAGAACATTAAATTAGTAGGTTTATCTATTATTTACTTGCTAGTTCATTCTGTAAAGGAAATAAGATTAGCAAGCTTATCTACTCTCCACTTGTTACATAGGCTTTTGCTTATGTAGTCTTCTCCTCTACTCCTCTACTGGACCGGCCGATCTTAGAGCGTAAGGACCCCTGGCTGCCGGGGTGGGTAGGGGTGAGGGTGCTTCAGGCCTTGTTACGTAGATCTCGTCGTCGCTGCTTTCCGAATCGCTGTCTTCGTGACGTACTTCGGTGACGTGCTCGACGCTCCTCCCATTCCTTCGAGGACGCTCGTCTTTTATTACTACTGCCTCCTCTGGCCGAAATGACGCGGGCTTAAGTCTATTTCTGTGGACCGTTATCTCATGCCGGCGGCGTGGACATGTCGTATTACGACGTTCATCGGTGTTGGAAGGGCCTGAATCCTGTACGGGCCTAACCAATTAGGCCGGAATTTACCCATCGCCTTGTTCCTTCCTGCTGTATTCCGTAGGAATACGCAATCGCCGACTCTAAGTTCCTTATCTCTTACGCGCTGATATCTCACATTTTTGTCATGTGCATTTTGGCTTGCTGACATCGCGTTTTCGAACGCAATTTGCAATCTGGCAAAGGCGGCGTGAGGAAAATTCTCCTCCAAAGCATAGTTTTCTTCGTCCTTAGACATTTTGCAGCTTAAACTTCAGCGATGATCACTCCATTTTTTTTTCTTCAATATGTTATTGGCCGTTGCAACTCCACGCGCACTACACTGAACCTCTAATGTTTACGATAAATACAGGTAATAAATACCCAGCATAACACAAAAAAAATATTTGGGTGTATCCAAGAGAGGAAATATGAGGGCCCCACTGGAAAAATTACCGAAATGCGGACTCTCATGCGTATGGCATCAAATCATAAGTCAGGAGGGAATCTCCTTACACGAAAATTCAGTTAACACGAGTCATATACAGCGCAACTTTATGTAAATATTCGCGTTGATCGTTCCCTGTATTTGCACTGTCACTCATACCTATTCATCTCACTGATCCTAGTTCAGCCCACGACACACAAAAAATATTATATCTTTTCTTGGGACAACAGAATAAACCTTTATGTGGAGTGTTGATCTCTTCCCCAAACACAGATAAAGAGCGGCCAACAAAATGCGGAATCGGTTCGTATTATTTCTGTCCTAGGGAATACACGAACATTTAAATGGATGTTTCTACAGACGATTCGTTGGTTTACCCCCCAATAACAGAGTAGAATGACACAATAATATCTATTTGCACTAGATTTGCACGAACAATCCCTAAATTTGCAATCCTGCTCACAACACGATAATTACCCAATATGTACCTAATTTACAACAAGGCACACAACTCAACGATTTATCCCCGCGGAACGAAAAAATAAATCACTATAATGTCGAGAATATGTTCAGAATGATCAAAATTTGTGAATTAAAAATGAAAATTCTTGTAGGTGTGTGTAATGTAACAAATTTGTGCTTACGTAAAAAGTTGTGTCTTAAAATGTCTCAGATAATCCCAGCAGCCAGAGGGGTCGCTTCAACATGAATGTTTTATGTCGCTTCAACATGTATGTTTTTTACGCCTGTATGTTTTCTTTCAACTCAGCAATGTTAGGATAAGGTGCGAGAGCCAAACGATGTATGTTTACAGTGTGTCTTGTTTCTGGAGGGGCCTATGTTGTGGTTATGCGAGCGAGCCTTGGGAAACTCGATACGGTCGAAAAATGCCTACCCAAGCGCGAACAAAGTCGCCTTGTAATCAAAGATAAATCGAGACACTCAGACCGAGAGAGTCGGCAAACCAACGGTCGGTTCGAAGGAGCTGAGCGTGAGAAGAAAAATGATGCTAAGAAGGAAATAAAGGCAAGCGGCGGCACTACCAATTAGAAAAGAGGTAGGCGGGCACTCCGAGGCTCCTAAGATTCTCATAGGCCGAAGGTGAGAGTTCTCAACCCTCGAAGAGAATGCGCCAGGGCTCAAGGCGTCGGAGGAACAATGGACAGTTCGACCGGCGTAACCGTAACGTGAGGTGCAACCAAGAAACGCGGGGTGTGTTCACAATAACAAGCGTGCTTAATGCAATAATAAGAAAAGTGGCTATATTGAAAATTATACTAAGTTTCACGCTATAATGTAATCCAGAATTTAACACATTCTCGTTTCACTTGCAGAAATTTTACGTGTTCTCGTCACCACGTTCACAAAGGGGAAATTTATCAAAACATAACCCACCGTGGGAGTTATTGATGGAACATGGAGATGCTGCACTAGAAGGGAGGGTAAGAGATGCATTTTAAAAAAAAAAAAGAAAGAGTAAAGATAGTGTTGAGATAAATATTGCGATAATTCATTGTCATTCACACACTGATGCGCTTAAAAAGTAACAAGTTAAATTTTTATCTTTGACAGGCGGGACGGTTATTCAGTCATACATCTGAGGATTGATCAGCTCGAATGAAGGGAATCGACGTGTGAACATGCTGAAACGTAATGAGCAGGATGACGTTATCACTAGACATTTTCTGAACAGTGCACAAGACAGGCCTTTGAACTGAAGCGAGTCGCGGACGCATTTTGTGGTTGAAGTGACCTTCGCCTACTGGGCTGCTGGGGGCGCTGAGACATTGTAGGCATTAGTTGTGTTGTGTTTGGATGCATAAGCAATCTGCGGTTAAAGGCTGGCCAGCCAAATTTCTGTGTAATTATGTGCAGTAGGTCATTTGACGTATGCTATTTGCTTTCATTACTTAATTGGAATTGTTCCTAACACCAATCATTGTGTGTGCGCTCATTGATGTTTGTATCACGTATAGCTGGGAATTATAAATGTTAAGCATAATTCACCCTGTGTATCATGCCCCACAATATTAGAAGCAATCCATCGTAATGCAACGGAGGGCGCCCAGAAAATGCGCTGCGTAAGTGGGTCAGCGATCCCCGGTGAGTACCTTTATTTTAGTATATGTGCTGTAATTGCCGATGATAATTCATTTAATTTGTGTTGTGTATATAGCCTGGAGGTGTGCCATTCCTCTATTCCGAGAACCTGATCTTCTTGTTAATGAATTGTTAACAAGGAGGTGAAGGGAACACCTCTCGTGACATCACAATTTGGTGAGATCAACCCGATCGCTTTGTAATATTTTGCGAGTGTAGTATAGCAGTTGCATTGTATTTTTTTGCGTTTGTTATTTCATGTGCAAAACGTACAGAAATTCAGTAAAGGTACATGTCTCGTAGTGATGATTTTCTGTGTTCCGGTGTGAGAAGCCAGCAAGCACACGGCCATATAGATCAAGAAAGTGAAAGTGGTTATAAAAGTGATAAGTTTGAGTGAGAAAATTCTGGTGTGTTCACTCAATTAATTTCAAAGTTTCAGTAAAAGTTTTACAGTGAGTAGGTGTGGAAAGCATTTGAGTAATCGCAAATTTTTGAGTTTTGGAGAAAGTGAATTGGAGAAGATCAACACTATGCCTGCCCGTGGGAGAAGGAACAACGACCGCAGAAATGCGCCAGCAACGCCACCCCGACCCGAAGAGGAAGCAGTAAACATGCCCGTGGTAACGAGTTGCGTGGGGGCCATTGGTGCTAAATTCAGGAGGGGCGATAATGTGGGGGAACATATGGCAAGATTGAAGTTTTTGACGGGTAATCTGAATAACAGTGAGCAGGTGAAAGCTTTCTTCCTTTGCCTAGGTCCACAAGAGGCAAAGGAATGCAATCAAATAATTGATACACTAACGAACCTACGAGAAGCAGAAAACTGGCTGCGCTCTTACGACGACCAGGTCGAACATCCAACTCAAGCGCTGTTTGAAATAGTAACCAAGAAGCAAACAAGCCGGGAAGGAGTGTCAGAGTACCTGACGCGCCTGGAAAGGCTGTACAACGAGAATTATCTGGAACATCCGGGACGAATCCTTGTAGATTTGATGTGGCTCGGATTAAGGGAGAACATCACAAGACCATTTCGAAGTGATGCGCGACCTACGACAGTACAAGAACTGAGAGACATGGCAATCGAGGTGGAAAATCGACGGATAGTACCAGTGCCAAGGGAAACGACAGAGAAGAGGGAACCGGAGAGAGAAAGAGCGCAGCGAAGCGAGAGGAGGCCACAGCATGAGACTGCACGTGTCGGCCATACGATGCGGCATTCACCACAACGGCCTAGAGGGTACCGCCAGGAAGTGCCACCCTGGAGAGAAAGGAACAGACAGACACGACACTCTCCTTATCATCGAAGAGGAAATTATGAAGCACCCCACTGGAGCGAAAAGGGCAGACTTAGGAGTCAGCAGCACCAAATATACTACGCAAGAAAGCCACAGCCGCATTCGGAAGCACCACCTGCACCTGCAGTGGACTTAGCCCAGTATAGAACAGTGCCACCGCCGTGCGTAAACTGTGGAAAATTTGGGCACCTAAGGGCTGATTGCAGGGTGCAACAGTTTGCAGGACAGCCAAAAAACGGAATAGGAGACCGTTAGCTCCTATAATAAATCCCAGCGTAATACTCCAAGTGAATGGTGCACCTGTTACCGCACTTCTTGACACCGGAGCAAATATATGCTTGGTAAAAGAGCGTGTGGTTGCGGGGATTAAAAATGCTAGTGTAAAAGAAACATCCACTGCATTAAAGACAATTGGAGAGGAACCCGTACCAGTGCTGGGAAAGATTAATGTGCCAATCAAAGTTAACGGTCAGAAAATTGTACAGAGATGCTTTGTTGTGCGGGAAAATGCATTCCCAGGAGACCTGCTAATAGGAGTGGAAGTAATGAACAAAGTCAACGCAAAGCTAGACTTCGGAAAATGTAGGGCATCATTCTTTGGCACTTACGTGAACATGTTTTCAGCACCAGGACACGCTTCTCCGAAAATTCTGTGTGTGACGAGGGAAGAAACATCTGTAACTCTGGCTGAGGACATTAAAGTGAAGCCTCGCACGCAAGCCATGGTAAAGTGCCGAGCAGATGGCAAGTTTGATGGAAAGGAAGTAATTTTAGAGCCTAGAATTAAGTGGGCGCCGTACGTCGGAGCCACCGCTGCAAGGGTACAAAACGGGTATGTTTTGATGCCTGTACTTAACCCTTTTGCCGAAGAAATCGCTCTGACTGAAGGAGCAATAATTGCAACATGCCACGAAATCTCGAATGAAGATGCAACTGCAGAAGAAACCAATGCGGAAAATAGCGAAGCAGAAAATTGCCGCAGAGAGAAGCGCTTTCAGCAAATTGATGAGCTTAACCTCAGCCACTTGGATGCTGAAAAACAAGGACAAGTCAGAAACCTGTTGAAGGAATATCACAAGACGATTAGTGCAGACGAGATGGATATTGGCCATGTGAAAGGAGTGAAATACAAAATTTTGCTGAGTGATTACAGGCCAATTCAAACGAAAGGATGGCGTATTCCATACTCCAGCCAAGAAATTATTGATAAAAAGGTCTCGGAGATGATCGAAGGTGGAATTGTGCAAGAGAGTACAAGTGCTTGGAAAAACCCGCTCGTACTCGTAAAGAAGCCAGGAGGAGGCCACAGAGTTTGCCTTGATTTGCGAGCTGTAAACATGCGGGTGATAAACGAACATTATCCGATTCCACACATTGTAGGGACACTGGAGGAGGTGGCTGGCAAAGAATACTATTCCATTGTCGACGCAAAATCAGCCTTCCATCAAATTGAGCTAGATGAAGAAAGTAAGCAATACACGGCATTTCAGACTCGACAAGGCAACTTCGAGTTCTCTAGGCTACCTATGGGACTTAAGTGCTCAACATCAGTGTACCAGAGAGTAATTTGTCATGTTCTGAAAAGGCAACTTGGAAAATTCGCCGCTATTTACTTGGACGACGTGTGCGTTAACTCTATGACTTTTGAGAGTCACCTAGAAAATTTAAGGGAAGTGTTGCACGAGTTTCAATGTGCCGGAGTAAAAATAGGCTTGGACAAGTGCAAATTTGCACAAAAACAAGTAAAGTACCTAGGATGTTACATCAGTCGTGAGGGACTTATTCCAGACCCCAAAAACGTGGAGGCAATGCAGAGTTACCCTAGGCCGACTACCGCACGTAAAGTGCGCTCGTTCGTGGCAGCGCTTAATTTCTACCGGCGCTTCATTCCGCACTTTGCCACAACAGCTGCACCCCTTAATGCGCTGACTAAAAAAGGGGCAAGGTTCCAGTGGAAGGAAGAACACGAGCAAGCCTTCTGCAAACTTAAGCAACTCATGATAGAAGCTCCAGTTCTGAAGAAGCCTTCTCTAAATGAGACGTATTACTTGAGCTGTGATGCCTCGAATGAGGGCGCGGGCGCGGTCCTTGCGCAAAAATGTAACGGAAAGGAACAACCGATTGGATACTTCAGCAAAAGATTCAATGATGCTGAAAAACGTTATTCAATCACGGAACGTGAAGGATTAGCAGTAGTAGCGGCTGTGAATCACTTTTCACCTTACCTGTACGGCAATAAATTTGTTGTAATTACTGACCACACAGCTCTCAAATATTTGTTCAAAGGTAAAAATACCAAGAACAACAGAATTATGAGATGGGCCCTTACACTCTCTCAATATGATTTTGAGGTGATTTATCGGCCAGGAACTCAGAACGTGGTGCCCGACGCATTGTCGAGAAATATTGCGAACGATAGCGAAGAAGAAAATTGAGACGACGAAGCCCCTAAAACAGTGTTCGTCACGACGATGTTAGATGAAACTCCCAATGTACAAGAGGCGGAAAGTAAGTTGCAGAAAGAAAATGTGAGAGCAGAACAATTGAAGGATCCTGTTTGGGGGCCAGTTCTGAGGTATCTTGAAGGTGACAAATCAGGGGACGCTCCAAGTCTCGCTCTGAAATCCGAAATCTTCACTGACGGAGGCATCTTGCATTTCAGGAAGACGCAACGAAAGCCTAACAGAACAAGGCACCTGATCGTGGTGCCAGACGCTCTGAGAGAAGCAGCAATAACGTTAGCGCATGATAGCACAATTGGTGCACACCAAGGTCGTGCTAAAACGTGGAAAAAGCTCATGGAATTCGGGTACTGGATTAACATGGCGCGTGACGTTAACAAGTATGTCGATTCGTGCATGCAATGTCAAAAACGTAAGATCAACAATCGCATTTGTGTTAGCATGGGTTCATTCCCTGAAATTGACAAGCCTCTGGACAGAATAGGCGTTGATTTAATCGAAATGCCTGTCTCGAACGAGGGACACAAGTACATCCTAACCGTGGTCGATCACTTTAGTCGATATGTTGCAGCGTTTCCGCTCAGAAGCAAGACCACTGAGGAAGTAACGAAAGCGTTGACTAAGTTCGTTACTACGTACGGCACTGCCAAGACTCTCATCTCAGACAGGGGCACCGAGTTCACGTCAGCTTTGTTCAGAAATGTGTGTGAAAAATTGAAAATAAAATACTACAACACTTCAGCATATCATCCCCAATCCAACGGAATGACCGAACGGCAAAATCAGAATATCAAGACTGTTTTATCACACCTTGCCGCCAACGATCAATCTTCGTGGCCTGATGCACTTCCTTGGACGTGCCTAGCGCTGAACACAAGTTATCAAAGTGTAATTGAAGAAATTCCGTATTATTTGTTTTTTGGTAGGGACGCAGAAATTCCTGTTGTTGACTGGCTGAAAACACCTCGCATGGATTATTCTCTTGGGGACAACTACAGTGCAGAGGTGAGCGCCCGACTTCACAATGCGTTCAAGGTGGTGACGGCCAAATCCAAGGCGTCACACGACAAGTCGGTGCAAATGAAGGAAAGAGGTGTAAAAAACAACCAGGTGGAGAGCGGAAATATTGTGTTATTACACAATCCGACAGGAAAGGCCGAAGCTGCAAACGAGTGGCCTACCGACTGGGTAGGCCCCTTTCGTGTCCTTGAAAGGAATGCCACAAATGCGACCATTAAAGCACTATATAGTAACCGACAAGAAAGGGTTCATTTGGATAGATTGAAAGTTGCTTACCTACGGGGCGAGGCTTTTCCCGGCACGTCGGACGTCGCAGCTGAACCAGGAAGTGGAACCGGATATGAAACAGTCGATAGTGAAAATGAAGAGCTGAGAACAGAAAACCACGTGAACGAGAGAGCGGCGGCCAGGACACAGCGGAGCTATAATTTGCGTTCTCGGTGTAGGTGAACCGCCAACTAGAAACGAACTGCGGAGGACTGAAATCACGCATTAACTTGCCTGTGCGGGATGTGTTCTTGTGTGTTTAATTTTAAGAAAACTCTTGCGTAATTAAAAACTCTTGCGTAAAACTCTAGCTGTAATTAAATCTAATCTCACTCACTAGAGTGTGATGCTTCGTTCAATAGGAATATGCTATAGGTTATGTAACTCCAACTGTCTTTGCTCACGAGAAATTTCGTCTGGACGAAAATCTTGTTGAGTGATCTAATCTTACACTGTGCTTAATTCTCATTTCCTCTTTTGCTAAGTAAAAGGAAATTGAGCGTTTATTAGGTTAACTTCGTGTGTTTCTCAAGAGGAGTACTTTGTTTCCTTTGTAGGATGCTTATATTCTCGCCAGCTTCTCGTGAAGCGTACGCGCTTCATACGAAAGAGCTCTATCGAATGAATTAAGTTTCATCAGAAGTTCTTAGGCTGAGGCTATCTCAGGCTAGATGATTTTATCTATACCTTTAGACCGTTCATTTTCACAACGGGGAAAATAAGTTTAGCGTCATATTAAAATTTCGTATTCTTTTGTACTGTAGCGTTGAATTTCTGACTCTGTGTCTTACTCTTGCCCTGAAAGAATATCGTAAACACGGTATTCCGGAAGGAATTATTCTCCTCTTACTATGTAGAAGTATAGTACATTTCTTTTCAGACTTAAGGAATTAATTTCTTGGTAGATTAGCGTCGTATGTACTTCAGCACAGAACAGGCCGGAACAATTGCATAACACGAATATGTCTCGTATGAGCAGCAAATTAAGGAAGGATCACGTGGAATATAAGTAATTATTTACAAGAACGAAGAAGATAGAGCAACAACACAACATAGGGGACACATTGCACCTGTATTGGAGATGTTTAAAAGGATTGCCCAAATTCAAGCGTTGCCGTGGGAAACGACGAAAGATGTATGTACGGCTGGAAATTTTGCACCCTGTTCTGAAGAATGCCGAAGGCACAAGTAATTAGCTCAGAGCCGCTTGCGGTGGAGCTACAGCCAGAGGTCGCGCACCATGTTCGAAGAATGCGGAGGACATCAGTAATAGCTTAACTCGCCAGTGGTCAGGCTGTAAGGAGGACATCGTTAGTGAACGGCCGAGCAGGAAGGAATTCTCGACTAATTAGCACTCATGCTTCGAAGTGGAAAACACCACAGAACGACGCAGCATCATCGTGAGGAAGGAAGAAAAACGAAATTAAAGCATGAGATATTATTGGGTGCCGAGATGTACTAGCGTTTAAAAATGCTTTTATACAGTGGGCACTCAAATGAAACAATAACAATGCTTTTATGTGCTTGAGTGTTGATATTTACTTAAGTATTTCGGAATTTGCGTCGTGACATTTATGCCTGGTGAGGCATTCCTGAAATTCGAATGCAAGTTCCTGTGAATTTTGACTAGGCAAATTATCACATTGGAATATTGAAGCCGCATTTTAGGCATCTCTATTTATACGTGAAATAAAAATTAAAAGAGATTACGTCGGATAGCCTTTGAATGACACGTACGGTCTTCAAAGAATATGAACCCATGGAATTCTCGCACTAATAATAGTGGTTACTAGGAGAAAATAAAAATATGAGCTGGTGTCTGCCAGAGTTTCTACGGCGATGTCAAGGAATACCGAGATTCTACGTCGAAATCGAGGAATACTGAGAGGAGTTCCACTGGATTCCACCGCGCATACAGGATACCACCGCCGGATATACCTCGGACTCTTCAGGATTACTTCGTAGGATGCAGAACCCTATCGCGAAGGGAAACTGCAGTGAAGGAAATTATCGACGATTCGACTCGTATTTTCCGCCAGATCAATATAACTTACTGACGTATCGATTTGTCTGATCAACGAATCGAAGTTCATGAGTAATCTGGCGATTAAATAACTGAGTTGAATAAACCTCATAAAATATATGTGAAACATTGCACTTAACATGATTTGGTGGTGATTTGAATCGTGATAATGATACATCTTACAGAATGGAATCGTGAAGTTAGTGTGGTGTATAGAAATTTCATACGAGTCTGGATATGGGGCTCGCAATACTTCCTCCTGAAATTAAGTACCCATCTTCAACGCGTGTGTGAAGCTATTGAAATGGCAAAAGAGAAGCATGGAAAGAGAGCAAATGCGTCAACGATACCAAAGGAATCGACATCGAATAGTCAACAGCAACGTCAAGAACTTGGACAACTGAATATGCAAGCGGGAATTGAAACCTATGGAGAGTAAAATCATCGATACTTTAGGATGTCTGAGGAGTGGGAAAGGTGCCCGTGAAATTTTGTGAATGTTATTAGGGTTAAGTACCCAAGTATTTAGTACGCACTTTACTTCGGCAAAAAAAAACAGGCACATCGGTTAGAATAACACGACACAATATATCACGCTGTGGCTGATAGTAATGATTGTAGTGTTAATTGTAAGGTACCCTGTTTCTGCGGAACAAAGTTTAGATGATAATGTGCTTGAGTAGAATTTACCATGTGTGTCTTATATTGGCTGCATACTGTAGTACTTATTATTCAATAAATAGCTGAAAGCTAATGCAAAAAAAAAAAATTGTCAGGCCAATTTTTTTTAACTCTAGGAGGGCCGTCCTGTCGAGAATATGTTCAGAATGATCAAAATTTGCGAATTAAAAATGAAAATTCTTGTAAGTGTGTGTAATGTAACAAATTTGTGCTTACGTAAAAAGTTGTGTCTTGAAATGTCTCAGATAATCCCAGCAGCCAGAGGGGTCGCTTCAACATGAATGTTTTATGTCGCTTCAACATGTATGTTTTTTACGCCTGTATGTTTTCTTTCAACTCAGCAATGTTAGGATAAGGTGCGAGAGCCAAACGATGTATGTTTACAGTGTGTCTTGTTTCTGGAGGGGCCTATGTTGTGGTTATGCGAGCGAGCCTTGGGAAACTCGATACGGTCGAAAAATGCCTACCCAAGCGCGAACAAAGTCGCCTTGTAGTCAAAGATAAATCGAGACACTCAGACCGAGAGAGTCGGCAAACCAACGGTCGGTTCGAAGGAGCTGAGCGTGAGAAGAAAAATGATGCTAAGAAGGAAATAAAGGCAAGCGGCGGCACTACCAATTAGAAAAGAGGTAGGCGGGCACTCCGAGGCTCCTAAGATTCTCATAGGCCGAAGGTGAGAGTTCTCAACCCTCGAAGAGAATGCGCCAGGGCTCAAGGCGTCGGAGGAACAATGGACAGTTCGACCGGCGTAACCGTAACGTGAGGTGCAACCAAGAAACGCGGGGTGTGTTCACAATAACAAGCGTGCTTAATGCAATAATAAGAAAAGTGGCTATATTGAAAATTATAATAAGTTTCACGCTATAATGTAATCCAGAATTTAACACATTCTCGTTTCACTTGCAGAAATTTTACGTGTTCTCGTCACCACGTTCACAAAGGGGAAATTTATCAAAACATAACCCACCGTGGGAGTTATTGATGGAACATGGAGATGCTGCACTAGAAGGGAGGGTAAGAGATGCATTTAAAAAAAAAAAGAAAGAGTAAAGATAGTGTTGAGATAAATATTGCGATAATTCATTGTCATTCACACACTGATGCGCTTAAAAAGTAACAAGTTAAATTTTTATCTTTGACAGGCGGGACGGTTATTCAGTCATACATCTGAGGATTGATCAGCTCGAATGAAGGGAATCGACGTGTGAACATGCTGAAACGTAATGAGCAGGATGACGTTATCACTAGACATTTTCTGAACAGTGCACAAGACAGGCCTTTGAACTGAAGCGAGTCGCGGACGCATTTTGTGGTTGAAGTGACCTTCGCCTACTGGGCTGCTGGGGGCGCTGAGACATTGTAGGCATTAGTTGTGTTGTGTTTGGATGCATAAGCAATCTGCGGTTAAAGGCTGGCCAGCCAAATTTCTGTGTAATTATGTGCAGTAGGTCATTTGACGTATGCTATTTGCTTTCATTACTTAATTGGAATTGTTCCTAACACCAATCATTGTGTGTGCGCTCATTGATGTTTGTATCACGTATAGCTGGGAATTATAAATGTTAAGCATAATTCACCCTGTGTATCATGCCCCACAATATTAGAAGCAATCCATCGTAATGCAACGGAGGGCGCCCAGAAAATGCGCTGCGTAAGTGGGTCAGCGATCCCCGGTGAGTACCTTTATTTTAGTATATGTGCTGTAATTGCCGATGATAATTCATTTAATTTGTGTTGTGTATATAGCCTGGAGGTGTGCCATTCCTCTATTCCGAGAACCTGATCTTCTTGTTAATGAATTGTTAACAAGGAGGTGAAGGGAACACTTCTCGTGACATCAACTCCGAGTTACTTTTCGATGATTATCCGCACTGAAAGGCACAGCCGCGCAGCAAAATAATACCGAACTGAATAGAAAAAGAAATTTTCCCCACACTTCTAACTATGATTTTACTCCCTATTTTTATCGAGAGTTCACAGTCTAGTAAACTCCCAGAAACAGATAATGATTCTGGGTGGTCGATAGCTCAGTCGGTAGCGTGCCGGCGCGGTAATTTCTAAGTCCTGAGTTCGAGTCTCGGAACTCCTTGTGTACATTTCTAACTATGATATACGTACACACACAAAATGAAATGAAATGGTGTCTACTTACGGTTTTTGTTGATCTTGGACGCCGTTGCTCGCTTGCAGCTGTTGGACTGGTTGCTTCTTCTGTCTTGCTAACACAATATTCTCTCACTCTCTCTCAGATTGGGAAGCCTACACCGCTGGCTCCACTGTAAAGATGCTTGATTCTTGCGGGTATTTTCTTCCGCTCTCGATATGATTTATGTTATTTGAGTTCTCCGATTGTTTTGAATAAATCATGAATCATTTAAAGAGAATTAATGACGATAGCTCGCTGCCACCACCGGGCGAACCCGGAACTAAATTGGAGATTAATTACGTAAGTTTCTGATTGTCAATTGAGTACTTAGCTGGGTGACGTTAGCGCGTATACGGGAGCTTTTACGACCACCCCTATTCAGATATATAAACTTTTGGTAACGTGGGCTGACGGCCCCCGGCACGTGTTTCATATGCCAGTGACGAGAGAGAAAGGGAAATATACGAGGCCCAGGTTTTCACATTTATTGGTGGGAAGGCAAGTACGGATTGCACGATGCACACGCGATAACAGCGATATTTACAATTCGGGGAACAATAGGACAATCACCTCACGATCTTCCTTCGATCGACTTCTCACGACAACAGACTGTGTACAAACAGCCAACACACGAGCCAAGGAATGTGCAACCACCGCAAGGATGAGCCCATTAAGCGTATAGCAAACGCTTGAAATCATGCGCCCTCAAAACAAGTCAAAGGATTATCGTTGATCGTGCCACGCTTTACTCGAACACAGTCTCTAAATTCAACAATGACTATACGGGCCTTTACTATCAACTCAAATTTATAAGAATCAAAACCGGCTGTTCGTCTCAACCCTCAACTGAACCCTCGTACGTCCGTTCACGACCACGGCTCTCTACACCGTCTGTCCTTTCCCGACTACCGCTCCGCACCAAGTGACCTCCACTCGTCCTACTCAAATCTTGCTCGGACAAAGCTCACCCCTCCCAAAGGGAGGGAGGGGGGGTCACTGCACGAGCCGGGCAGCAACGGGGCGAGAAGGTTCTGAGCTTCGCCTCCCTCCACCCAACCGGGGTGCGGCTGGGGGAGAGGGGTCGGGTCTCATGCCCCTGCCCGCCTCCCGTTACGGCAATTAAACGATGGTCCGCGGGACGGCGAGACTAAACTCAGCGCTCTGCGCCGTCGTATGAGGTTCCCACATTTTATAGTGCTGCGGTTGCCTAGGCCAGAGCGTCGAATTATCAGATTTAATACGGGGAAGATTTCTCTTCTGAGAACATCCCCGACATATATTTCCCAAGACCATAGCACGAAAGCCGGCTATAAATTTACGACCCGTATCAATTCAGAGATGCTGTCTTCCCGGGCAGGCTGTTCTGCTCGCTCGGCAATATATGAGACAGGGGAGGAATCTGACTTCATACACATCAATAAAATTACGATGACTGCTGAAGATAACTGAATATAAATTTATACCCTGCGGTATCAACACTAATTAAGCTTAATTAAATCAGCCATGCCAATTAAAGTCAACTTTTTATCAAAAACCGCGCTGCGTATCACATCGGGGGGTTGGCTTCAACAGAGCGTGACCCTGTGGCGCCCATCTCCAGTGTGTGGAAACTAACGAGGAATTGAAACATGGTCCCAGTTTCATGTCGTTCACTTTGCTTTTTAATTAGGATGCGATGTAATTGCAACTTATAATCACGAACTTGTGGCGAACTTCATAATTTTCGATGACTATTATTGTATTGTCTATAAATGTTATTTTGTACTTTTATTCATTCATCTTTACCACTGAGGGTACTGACATTAATAGACGCCCTACAATAATGTATTCATTTTATCGTTTTCTGAAAAATCTGCTATTATAGACTCATGATTCACATTCCCAAATGCAAAATTACAATAACAAAGTTTTCTGTTCTTGCTCAGTCGTCGATTATCTTGGCATTCAGCTTAACGGTCATGGAGTTTAGCAATAGCTATTCAAACAGCACAGAGAGTTATGATGGTATATATGTACAAAAAAGATATCTTATAGAACAGGAATACATAAATAACTTGTTTTTTTTTGTACTTCTTTCTACGCAGTAAAAACATATGTGAGAGAACGTCAGCTTTTCCGTCACCAGCCTTGTAGATTTTAAAATATAACCACAGAGTTTGCATTTCTGGCTTATTGGTATAAAAAACTATTGAATACTTTTAAATGAATTCACTGAGCCTACAGAAATTAACCACGGTTTTATTTAGATAAAAAAGGTTTCACTACCGAATAAATTGAATGCAGTATCTAAATTCTGAACACTATCTGCATGCATTACTAATTTTATGCCTTAGCTTAAATTTACCTCAACTCAAAAGCAAAATGTTAGCAAAGCCCTACAGGTACTCGTATGAGTCCCGCAAAGCTAATGTCAACTACCTCCCTTTTCTATAACTTCATCTAATTTGCTTCTGATCAATCACTCTTTTCGCGAAACATCACTCCCCTCCTCAAGTTTCTTAGATACTGTCAATTTCTACGTAGTTTACGGAGGTAGTCGGAGCACCTGCGTTCTGAGCAAAAGTGAGAAATGTGACAGTCTTCGGAGACATCAAATAATTGAAGGACGCATGTGAGCGCGTCTAGAAGCCAAAGGAGTCTAAAAATATGGCCTCTTTGACGCGAGAACACGGACAATTCAAACTGAACACGCATCCATCAGAAACTAGAACATCTGCCAAATACAATGACTGCACCTCCTCACTTGTCTAACATCGATGCCGCATTAATTTAAGTATCTGCTGCGTAGCTGACAAAAATTACTGCTGATTTGAGGATAATGTTACATTGAGATGAATTAAAGTGACCATATGTTGGCTATTCTCGTCCAACGAATCTGCCTCCACAACTCAAGATTGAATTGATTAATATGTTGTCTCACACAGAAACATGCTTGCACCTACTGGTGCGATGTATATGATGTGCTATATTCTTACATGTGATAATGGATTGATATCCTACAAGTAGTATAGCATTTTTTATAAATGCACCACCGTTATCCTAAAAATACTTCATGTAAATTGAAATATTCTGCTTAGAGAGGAAGAGCGTTGCTGGGAAAAATCGTCGCGAGAAATTTTTGGCCGAATTGTATTCCCATTGAAATTGAAGTCTTAAGAAGTCTCTTAAAATCAATGGATATTTGAGTTGAGCAATTAAAAACATGCACGCATGTTGAGAGCAGAGTAATACTACTACATAAAGCAAAACGTTTCTTACATCTGTGACTAATTTTTTATTTTTATTGTTATTTTATTTTATCTTATCCCTATGCGACCTACATGAATAATTTTGAATTTCTAAACTCAATAGCTTACACGCCCGGGAAATCAGGTATACATTGGCATAACATTCCATATGAAACACTGAGCCATAACTGCATCACTTCACGCTACTGATTCCAGGTATTAAAAGGGCTGAGCCACGTAAGTCATTGCTCGTGAAACCGAATCTTACAACTACGATGACGAATGTTCATTTCCCGGCAAAGATAAATGCTTTCCTTGGAAAATGTTGCACTGATCTATTTGATATTAAATTTACTGATGCTCGAGCGAGCGAGGGATTGCGAGGGCTTGTCTTATTTAAAATGCTTAAACTGTAGACCATACAGTGACATTCAGAAAGCGTCTCTCCAAAAGTACCGTAAAATAGATAATCATCATACACAATGTATTCCAATGCTATTTACATATTTGTCTAAATCATTTACTAAATTATTTACTTCTTCTTCATTAAAAAAGTTGTAATTAATTTTATCTTTCCTGAGAGCTTGCGACTTCCAACGCTGAAATCGACTAATAACAATTATGTTCCTATAAATAGGGTATCTCACAGTCAATCTGTTTTTCACCCAATGTTACATTTGCTACCGCAGTACTTTGAATAAGCCATTTTAAGTTTATAAGTCTGCGTAAGCAGGCGTTCATAGTTGTCACAATTACTCAAACCCGTATAAGTTAGCAGCCTTGATATTCATCATGCTGGTTACTTCACACTGGTAGGAAACGTAGGAAAATCACGCGACATCCTGCTCGAGGTGCTAACATAGAATATCTAAACTTGTATTCTACTAACTACAGTATTATTCTCTGCACATCAGGGCACTTCTGTCCTTCTAACACACTGATATATTATACGCGTTAATTTCTATTTACAGAGTTTATTCCGTTCTTTAGTACGCAGTGATGAGTGCTGCGAGCTTCGCTCTTAACTTGGGCGGTGCGGTCTTCCTGCTGATGTCCGGCCTGGAGGGCACTTCCGCCAAGACCTACATCAGCGACACCTTCTACAGCTTCATCTACGGCTACTACACGGATGTGATGTGCAAGTATAAGGCAGACCTCGTGCAGGAAAATGTGAGTTGCGCAAAATGTAAGTTGATGGTTGGCCACTTTCAATGGGCAAAATATAATCTTCTTGCGGTTTGTTCTCTTCCATTAGCAAAGAAAAAAAATGAAATGCGTGTTTTCTTGTCAGTAGGAACTTTTGAAACACGATGCTAGTTATGACATTCTAGCAGAAAAGAAAAAAAGACAAAAACTCTGAGGGAGAGGCTTTCTTTCATTTCAAGGAATGAGGAAGTCATGTCCGCTACCCTCTTGCAACATCCTCGATTAAAACAGCATGCTAGTAACTTCACACTAGTAGGAAGCATTAGAATATTATGCGACATCATGTCCGATTATCTAAGTAATCGATAATCTGAATAAATAATCATTATGATGATTATCTCAATGTTCCGTGGACGCATGTTCTCATCCACGCAATCGTGCGCGCTAGCAAACATTTACAGCACACTGCTTGTAAAGCCTGATGATTCAGTGACTATTTAAAAAAAAATTGTTGCACAGCTGCCACTGTTGCGTAATTAAAAATAAAATAAAGAATAATGAATTTATTATTTTAAGTAAAATTAAGGGTCATTTTTATCGCATGGCTGCCACTGTAGCTTCATTTAAAGTACGACAAAGAAAAATGAATTTATAGTTTTAAGTAAAATTAAGGGTCGTTTTTATCGCATAGCTCCCACTGTAGCTTCATTTAAAGTACAACAAAGAATAATGAATTTATTGTTTTAAGAAAAGTCAAGAGTCGTTTTTACTTTGTTGTTTCAGTTTGAGTGCTGCGGAGCCGTGAGTGCCTCTGACTGGTCGGACGTCCACCTGCCGGTGCCGAACACCTGCAGAGATCAGGTGCGTGTTCTGTTACTTGTCATTATAGCGTGGCTTCTAAAACCTAATTCATATGTATCTTATTATGAGATAATCATGAATAAATCATTTACCTGCGTCAAAACAACGCTGGTATATATGAAGGTTCTCAGTGGCGTGCTAGACTTCTATGTGTTTTCGTTTAAATTAATGTTTTTATATTATATAAGGGAATATTTAAATGCTTGTTGTGCATTAGTGTGACCTCTATTATAGCCTCTTTCTTAAGATGGACATGTGCATCACATCTTACAGCTTAAGATTCTGCACTTAAATTCTGCACACTATGTTTTTCAGATAAATTTGTCTAGTAATTTTGCGAAGTCAACAAAACTTTCATGCTGGAATTAGGATTTGTTTAAACGTGTGAAACAGATTTACGAATATCGATGAAACTTGTTACAAGATGAGGTCTTGCACAAGCCCAAATTGGCACAAATTGTCTTTTCCCGAAACGCAGAACTCAAAAAATCCGTGAAAAATAATGTCGCAGATTTAGTCAGATTTCACAATATTGTAACATGAATTTCTTTAAAATTACCGCACGATAAAACACAGCAAATTTTTTTGATTGAAAGATGCACTAATTTTCCAATGTATCACAAAATACATCACAGGTAACCCATTTTCCATTGTATGACCCAACAGATCACAGGTAACCCATTCTCCATTGTATGACCCAACAGATCACGGGTAACCCATTCTCCATTGTATGACCCAACAGATCACAGGTAACCCATTCTCCATTGTATGACCCAACAGATCACAGGTAACCCATTCTCCATTGTATGACCCAACAGATCACGGGGAACCAGTTTTCCAACAGCTGCGGCGAGACTGTGTCGCGGTATCTCGAGTTGTACACCGGCCTCAGCAGCGGCATCATGCTCATCATCTGCTTCCTGCAGGTCAGTCTGGAGCCTCAGGCGAGAACTGCGTCTGGCCAGACAACCTTGGTCTTTGAAATCACATATTTCACCTGAGCTTGATGAGGGCAGTGCCACAGCTTCTTGATTGTTGCAGATTTGATTGCGCTGTGATTGACTTGCCTACCGTTCATTTATTGATGCATATATTAAATTTTTTATTTATAGTTCTAATGAAGTCGTCTTGCCTTCCCAATTTCGATGAACTTTCTCAATGTTCTGGAGCTGCGCTCGGGTAATATTTTGATTGCTTACAAAAGGAAATGATGTTAAGCATTATAATTATAATCATTTAAATGAGTTATTTAGCACTTCCAAAAACCTTCATTCCTGAAAAAAATTGATTCAAATAACTGCAAAGAGTATTTTGAATCTATGTGCATGAGAAAGTTTATCGAAGTTCAAATTGGTTTCATGCCACCGATTGGTGCAGTAGGAAACACTTGAAATTGGGTACGTTTATTCCTGCAACTGATTACTGCTCAGTTTCATTGTGATTCTTATTGTATAAGATTAATTCCAAAGAAAACAATTTGTTCATTTTCATGAATGTTATCAAATTGTTATTTGACAATTTGAACAATTGTTCAAATTAACAATTAACAATTAACAATTGTTAACAATTGTCATAACAATTGTTAATTGTTATGAATGTTTTTTATGAATGAATCACGTGCTTTTTGTTGAGAAATGAGCCGTTGTGCTACAGAGACCAATCTTGTATTATTGGCCAGCTAAAGATACAATTCCATCAGGTCATCCCATCATGTCTTTTTGCAGGTGGTAGTCAATTCCTATTGTATAACAATTCAGGTTAAAAACCGAAACCGGCGTCTTCGCTACCGAGAACGCCTTGCAAGGCGACCGGTTGTGAACCGCATGAACCGCAATTATTTAAGACGATCACGTGAACCAATTTCGAACCAAAGCACACGACGCTCAGATCAAGAACGACCTATCCGACGACCGGTTCTGAACCAAAGTTCGGTTCAAACTTTTTCACAAGAATGCCGTGCGCCAAGAATTTTGGACGAGGATATGCGACGTACGTGTCCAAAAAATTCATCTAGACGAGTGCGTCCGAGCCACCATGTGATGAGCAATCCTACGGTTCAGGTTCACAAACCGGTCACGAGCGCTGGACAGCCCCCTGTTAAAGGTTCATCAAAAATTCAAAACTGAATCGTTGAAGTAGAAATTGAAGTTGTTTTAGTATTTGCAAGTATTTTTAAGGTAGTTCGATTGATCTCTGTTGAAGGTCTCGTATTCCCCGTACGAGGAACAACACTCTTCTATCGAAAGACTTGCACCTTAGTCTTTGTAGGGTAGTAGTAAAAAATATCTTTCCCCATTCTTTCACAGAAAACACTCTACTAGTAGAAAAGTTTCCTCGTGGCACAAGATTTGATTCCTATATCTTTCTGATAGGACACACATCGAGGACAAGGTGTATTTGCATTCTTCCCTATCCCTTCGAAAAGACACTTTTTGAGAAGAACAGCTACACGTTCATCCTTTCCGGTCTTTCTTGACGGCACACTTCTGCTATATGATATCTGGTAACAATCGCTCGTAAACGTCCTTTGAAGTTACTGACAATTCCATGTTTTATTGACTTGGTCAAACTCCTTCCTAATGTTGGACTTGCTATCCCTCTTCCACTTAATTGATGTCTTCGGGGCAATATGTAATTAATTTCTTAACTCGGTAGCAAGTTTCATTCATGTTGGGTTCCTTTAAATTTTTTATTTTCAGATCGTTATGAATTCTTCCATGTTTTTCACCGTTAATTAATTACTAAGATAACATCCTTCTTTTTTTTGATCGCGTGTATTTCTCATGTTTTTGATTTTTGTAACCAGAGCTCATTCCTCGTCATTGAAAGAGACATCTATTAGTAGCAAGCCATCAACTTTTTATCAGTATTATGGGCATCACTGTTCTTTTTCTCATTAAATTCTGATTATCGTCTAGGGTTATAGTCATTATCAGCTGGCAATATTTTTGTTAACATTTTGGGTCTCAACTTGTTGTGTTCCTCTAAATCCAAATCATTGTCACGGGCTTGTACAACTGTGCGCAGATTTTCCTTGTAGTGTGAATGCTTGTTAGCCGCTTATTTCTTTGTTGTGTGGTTGTTTCTTTGTATTTCTGTGCGGGTTTTGTTGTCATGCTTCCGTTCACATGGTAAGCTGAAATAAATTAATATGATGAAGGGAGATCGTTGACGTCAGCATAGCCCATGTAATCCACCATTTTTAAAATTTGTGAGACATAAATCTTATTTTGAAATAGGACTTCAATGAAGATCATAAATTTTCTTTTATTTATAAAGTGTGAACATCTGTAAATATTTCAACGACCTAATTTGAAACCAGATAAAAGTCCAGCCAGCAGGGCATTTGGTAACATTATTTCATTACTCAGGAACTGATTTCCATAATTTTGTTTTACCACAGCTGTTCACCTTCATTTTCCTGATCCTGCTGTACCGCGGCTACAGCGAAAGACGCCGCAACCTCGAGAAGTACAGAGAACAGTGAGACGAGCCTGTGTGGACCGGGTGCCTTGAGCCCCTCAACTTACCTCATGCCTCCGCTGCCCTCAAGTCATGCTCCTGCGCACCACGCTGCTCAACTTCTGCTGCTACTCAGCCTGCCGTTAAATTTTCGCTGCCACTAAAGTTGTGCTGCTTATTACGCTGCCACTACACTTATGCTGCTACTTACGCTGCCACAAACTTATGCTGCTACTCAGCCTGCCGTTAAATTTACGCTGCCACTAAAATTGTGCTGCTAATTACGCTGCCACTACACTTATGCTGCTACTTACGCTGCCACAAACTTATGCTGCTACTCAGCCTGCCATTAAATTTACGCTGTTACATAAGCTGCTGCTAAACTTATGCCGATACTAAAGCTGGTTGTGAAATTATGCTGCTACTCAAGTTGTCGCTAAGTTTATGCTGCTACTCATTATGCTGCTACTCAAGTTGTTGCTAAATTTATACAGCTTTTCATACTGCCGCTTAATTTATGCTGCTGCTCAGGATGCCACTAAATTTATGCTGCTACTCAGGATGCCGCTTAATTTATGCTGCTGCTCAGGATGACACTAAATTTATGCTGCTACTCAGGATGACACTAAATTTATGCTGCTACTCAGGATGACACTAAATTTATGCTGCTGCTCAGGACAACACTAAATTTATGCTGCTGCTCAGGATGGCACTAAATTTATGCTGCTGCTCAGGATGGCACTAAATTTATGCTGCTGCTCAGGACAACACTAAATTTATGCTGCTGCTCAGGATGGCACTAAATTTATGCTGCTGCTCAGGACAACACTAAATTTATGCTGCTTCTCAGGATGACACTAAATTTATGCTGCTGCTCAGGATGCTGCTTAATTTATGCTGCTGCTCAGGACAACACTAAATTTATGCTGCTGCTCAGGACAACACTAAATTTATGCTGCTGCTCGGGATGACACTAAATTTATGCTGCTGCTCAGGATGCTGCTTAATTTATGCTGCTGCTCAGGATGTTACTATATTTATGCTGCTGCTCAGGATGCCGCTTAATTTATGCTGCTGCTCAGGACAACACTAAATTTATGCTGCTGCTCAGGACAACACTAAATTTATGCTGCTGCTCAGGACAACACTAAATTTATGCTGCTGCTCAGGATGGCACTAAATTTATGCTGCTGCTCAGGACAACACTAAATTTATGCTGCTGCTCAGGACAACACTAAATTTATGCTGCTACTCAGGATGACACTAAATTTATGCTGCTGCTCAGGATGCTGTTTAATTTATGCTGCTGCTCAGGACAACACTAAATTTATGCTGCTGCTCAGGATGACACTAAATTTATGCTGCTGCTCAGGATGACACTGAATTTATGCGGCTGCTCAGGATGCCGCTTAATTTATGCTGCTGCTCAGGATGTTACTATATTTATGCTGCTGCTCTGGATGCCGCTTAATTTATGCTGCTGCTCAGCATGCCACTGGAAATATCTTATTAAACAGCCTGCCGTTCAACGTTTCCTGATATACAGACGAGTGCTTTTAACATTACCTCGCCACTTTAACTGTCAATGAAATTATGTCCCTTCACCGACTGTCACGAATGTTGTTCTCATCTAAAGGAAGACATTTGAATAATAATTCTTCACACTTGGTCGCTACAAACCTTATTGGCCCGCTTTCAGTGCAGATAATCTTTGCGATTTTCAAATTAATCTCATTAACAGATTCTCATTCTCGTTTTCCATTAACCTTTTACGCGTGCATTATCTTGTTCTAAAATCCTCCCCCTGTAATTAAGACGGCTGCAGAAAAAGCGTCGTGCCGATGATACATCGACAGAAAGTGAATTGTGAGATAATAAATTCAGGCTGTACGCAACTTATATGCCGCATGGCAACCGTAACCGCTCGCAGTCTTTGGACAAACTTTTCTGCCTTAGATCGTAATTATTAATGTTTCATAATTATCGCTAGTATTTACCTTGTGTTAACACGTGCTTGTAGGAAGCCGAGGTACTCCACGGACATGTATAAAATGAGTCATTATATTCTACATGGCACTTGAGAAGCTAATTATTCATCGCGTAAATGAGGACGGACTTTTTTGCCTTAAGGTAATTTGTTCATAATGAAGTGAAATTGATATTTTGTGTTTGTATAGGTGCAAAATTATTCTCAAACACATCAGCATTGCTTGCAGCAAAGTAAATTTCGAATGGTTTTAACGTATCTACAATTTAACTAGAAAATTCATCCATTCGTTTTACCTTGAAGTCTAAACACGTTCACGTTTAGGATGTAGACCCATTTTAGGTTTAATGTTAATTCTTATTTTTGTTCGCAATATTTAGCACGGAGAAATCTACTTCGTTAAAACACGTTGGTCGCGATGTGAGCCTCGGTGTACACTGAGGAAATTTTCATAAAGATACTGACCGACCAGTAGTCACAAACTTAATTTTCATAAGTGCTCAATCAAAGCTAAATAAAGGCATTATCTTTTCATTTTTTGCAATTTTAAAAATTGCTTACTACATTTGACTCAAAATTTGAGTTGAACAATGAACTTCGGTCTGACCCATAGTGGTCAAGGTGTTAACGAGAGTCACAGAGCACAAAAAGAAGTTTTAAACTGATCATAAGCAGAATTATTCATGTATTTTGTTTTGGCATAAGCTCTGCTTGGAGGACCTAAGCGATGAGATTCTGAAACTGGTGCTGGTTTACCCCCGCAGTAATACGGTGACAGTCCCTTTTCCCGGTAATTAAGTCCTGTAATGAAAGTTAATAATGAAACGGCCACATCAGGTTTGCGTCAAGGATGATTTACCTGCTCATATTATCCGTTCATTTTGATGCAAGAAAGTGACCAAATTCATGCCCTCTGTTCTTTGTAATTATTTCCATAAATAGAAGTGCCGATTATTACCAAAAATGTTATAAGTTCATACGTAGCGAATATTTCGCGCTATTATTAAGAATATATTCTATTAATGACAACCTAAAATGAGAATGTTCATGAAGTCATACAAAAACTAAGATAGCGGATGTGAATATTAACGGAGAATTGGTGCATGGTGTGAACTTGTCTCTTCTTAGAATAAAGAAACGTGCTCATTTTCATTTTGTAAATAGTGTACCTGTTTGCCATAAAATATTTTTAATTTCTTGTGTACTGTTATTAAAACTTATTGTGTCAATAAATCCCAAATTCACTTCTTTTTATTAATTCACCTTCGTTACACACGTGTTTCTTGCAGTACTCCTACCGGGGTTGCCTGATGGCTACATGTATTTTTGGCCAAATTTTACCAGGCAAAGGCCAAACAAAAGCGAAATTTATTTATAGGCAAACTAAAATAGTAGGTAGAGACCCTTAAAGCATCATAATTCTACTTGCCATTAAAAATTTCATATACAAAGAAAAAATAGACGTAACTTACTCTATTCTTCAAGGAATAACAGAAATTCTTTTGACTCTTCATCCTCAGCAGAAGTTCGAGAGGTATAGAAGCAGCGCTAGAGAGCAAGGTCCTTGCTTTCCGTTTGATATAAGATGCTCGATTTGAAATTAGCTAGCATTCTTGAGGTCACTTTGAAGTCCTTATAACAAAGAGAATTATTGACGAGATGTGCACTGCCGCATCTCGCATTCTAGTTTGTGATCTACAATATTTCTGCCGGCTGGCCATTTTTGGGAACTTCTGAATTTCCCGGAAAAATTGGATATTTTCAAAATTATTAGACGTACAATCTTGAAGTTAGAACTTAACCAATGCTCGTAACGAATATAACATTTTTATGTACGTTAAAAATTTCTTTACGCCCCCATGGGCGGCAGGGAGCGAGGTTCTCACGGCCCCTCAATAGTCGGCCGATTTTCTCGATAAGGCTCATTTTGGGCTGATTCCAATTCTAAACTATTGCACTAACAAATTTCAAATGGGTTTCAGCTTAAACATCGATATACTCTCCAGGCCGAAATGTATAACAAAATTCTCAAACGTTCGTGGGGGGCAGGGAACGAGATTCTCCTACCCCCGTAAGCCGCCGCCGTCGAATGCCGCGAAGATCACAATAATGAAGCGCTGTCTCAAAGTGAAGAGGAACTAACCCGTATAGGTACGTCTTCCAGCAAACCAGCGAACACAAAAATGGATGTATTAGTCAGCATAACGATAGGCTATGAGTTATAAACACTGCACATGATTTGAAATCATTCTTCACTTATGTGAGAGAATGCACGGAAAATAGGTAGTATCAATATTATCGGTAAACTTGAAGACAACTGAAAATATACAAGAATTAGCAAATAACGATGTTTGTGTTGATATCAGAACAAAACATATATATATATATATATACCTAGTATAGATTTATGAGGTTGAAAATTTCATGAATAGTTCAAGTCTTAAATAGTTTTATTAGGTTTTCTTAAAGCGTTATTTCAAAAGTATAAAAGGAGTATCAAGTTTTTAGTTGGAAAAGACCCCTCCCAGAGAGGGAAGGGGTCTCTCCCACTCCTCTCAGGCCGGAAGGAAATCTGTGAGTGTTTTAATAGGCTAGAAATAAATGTTAGGTTTGATTTGAAACAAAATTCAGCTTTTTAGATGCAATAGAAGAGTAGTTAGATAAATTTAGAAATTAGAATAGGCACAAAATGAGGTTTATCGAGAACATTTCCCGGCCATTAAGGGGGTAAGGGAGCCTCGTTTCCTGCCCCTGCAGGGAACGTATAGGAGTTTTATTATACATTCCGGGTTGGAGAATGGCTTGATGTTACAACTGAAACCAGTTCGAAGTTTGTAGGTGCAATAGTTTAGAAATTGTAATTAGCCCAAAATGAGCCTTATTGAGAAAATCGGCCGACTATTGAGAGGCCACGGGAACCTCGCTCCTTGCCCCCACGGGGACGTAAAAAATTTGAAGTGAAAATGTTGTACTCGTCACAAGCATTAATTTGGTACTAATTTCAAGAATGTACGTCTTATAGTTTAGAAATTACCCTGTTTGTCCAGGTAATTCAGAGGTTCCTCCGAAGGTTCCCAGTTAGGAGCACATAAATGGCTAGCCGGTTCTTTTCCTGGGCTTTGTTCTGACCGCTGTCATCAAAGAGAACATTCTTTCAACAATAATATTGCTGGCGGGAGTCACCAGGCAATGAGCGCACAACCTGAGAGTTCTTTAAAGTTTGAGTGGCTGCGTATTCCAAGCCAAAACTGCCTAGTGTGTTTAGGAATGACACCACCTTCAAAATGCCCTCCTGCTTCCAGTCTCTGGTACTAATTTTTCGGTATTGCTGCTCACTTATGTTGATACAATCCTGACCTAAATGCAGCCTAGGCAAATCTGCCAACTCTCCTTTGATTATGTGATTTAATATTCGTAAAGGATTTAATAATATTCAGCAGGATCTAGTTGATCATGCTGCTCTGCGTTCAACTTGTACTTAAAGTTTATCCTGAATCTGTCACGTTTCAGTTGTACGCTTTTTGTTCTACATGAACCAAAAAATGTTTAAAAAGCCTGAAAAATGCCAAATTTGAGAAAAAGCCAATCCTATAATCTCGAAGCCAAACGCTTGTAAAAAAGCCAAGTTTGTGTTATTTGGCCTTAAGAAGGCCAAAATGACGACCCTGACCCTTACTTAGGTTATGAGTTGTACCTTTTAGCTTTCAGTCGGTAATCTTTCTGTCTTCAATGCTCATCAAATCCCTTTATAACGTAATCTTTGCGAGAAAATCAAACGGAAAATGTAGGAAGTTAAATAAAGTTGTTGAAGTTGAAGCAAACATACGATATTTTTAGATAAGAGAATAATTAGTTATAAGTCTCTGGTTAAACACCTCCATTGTTAAAAAAACTTTTGCAGGCAAGTGATGGTATTTTTTTACATTTTGAATTTCCAAAAATTATTTGGGCTTGTAGTCTTGCTGTGAACAATTTTTTTACTGCATCATTTAGCTTTGATAGTAAAAAAATGACCTAAAACACCTTGGAGACGAAGTTTATTGAATCAGATATTCATTTGCGCTATAAATGTGTTCATCCTACGCTAGATACCGCAGGGAGTGTTGGAGTAAAATACTTAAGTTTTTATACTACGATACGTTCGAATATCTCAGAGACTCTCGTTAATTTGACACAAATGCAGCTTGATACCTGTTTAAATGAATATAATAGCGAGGAAGGTTTCAATAATCCTTATATTATGAGAATATTCTTCGGCTTCAGAGCTCGCACACTTCCATCGTTCAGCGGAAACTGTAGAGGAGCAATGCGTTAACGAGTGTAACATACGGGGACATATAAACGGTTAGTGAACAAGTGGCTGCAATCATTGTGAAAGACTACATTCTTGGAATGAACCAAAAAACGAAAGCAACGCAGCATGCAGCATATAGCCACGGATTAGCTCATCAAAAAAGTCTAAATTTCAAAAAAGAATATAGAAATTTACTCGTAACCATGAACAAGCACATCAGAGAAGACAAAAGTTATTAATAAAATACAGGTATTAACGTGCAGCGATGAACAGGCATACCAAAAAACTCAAAAGTTACAAGGAAAATATAGGAATTAATGCATAACCATGGATTAGACACCAGGGATGGCATAAGTTACTAAGCCACAGTCTGGAACTTACTCATATCGTTGGGAACAATGCGCACTGTGCTAGAAGGATTAATGCCATCATGGGACATCTATCCACCAGACAATAACGCAATTAACATTTATGAAGCAACCCTAAGCTTAACTGAAATTATAAAGAATGTAAATAATCAATATTGTCCGATCATCACTCGTGAAATTACACTGAAAAATAGACAAAAGTCCTGGACAACTGACGACATCGTGATCAATATGAACAAACTTCAATCGTCTCTAGCTTTACTCTATGAAGAGCGAATGTTTAAAGAAATGTACAACAGATCCAGGAATTATGTGACAGATCAGACAAGAGCATCGAAAAAACTTTACGCTCAAATTCACTCAATTTAAAACTGATATTAAAAACCCCTGGCGCTTCTTTAATTCTGGCTATGATCTGAATAATGGTGCAACCGAAACAATTGAGCCCGATGTTCAAGGTATTGTGAAATATCAACACAAAAAAAGAATATTGCAACTGTGTTTAAAACCTTTTTTGTAATCATAAGAAAAAATAAAGCTGATGGTATTTCTAGAAACCCAATTGACCACTTAGAATACAAGAATCATGTCCGTGATTCAAACGCATTTTTTACGGCCATAACTCTTCCAATGCAATGGCGTGAATAAAAAATTTGAAAAATGAATCCATAGGATGAAAAACGTCCTCGGCTGAAGTACTTGAAGTTATAGCTGACATGACACCGTTCATATAAAATATTATTTACCGGTGGCTTTTCCCAGGTAACCGGATTTCCTGGATTTTCTCAAAATTACCAGGGCAGCCCCTATTTTCCAAAAGTGTGATATAAATTGCGTTAACAATTATACAGCTGTCAGTGCGCTACCAATTATCAGAAAATATACGAGAAAATTAAATGTTAAAAAACGCATTCATATTTCGAACATAACTCAAACAATATGGTTTTGGTTTTACAGAAGCTGTATTAAATCATTTACACTACCATTATACCAATATAGCATAAATTAGGAAAAGCTTGTTCTCTCCGTGGTTCTTGACTTTCTCAAAGCATTCGATTGAATAGACAATAACTTTTTACTCTCAAAACTCCACTGTTACGGCATTAGAGGAGTTGTTCATGGTTGGTTCAAATCATGCCTAACAAATCGGAAGCAATACGGAGCCATTTACGATGCAAAATCGGAACTTCTGACAATTAGCCATGGAGTATCACAAAAGTAGGTCCATTGGCCTTTTCTAGTTTTAATCTTTATCAACGATATAGTAAAATCTATTTAATTTTTAAATTCATACTTATTGCCGACGACGTTTCGCTTTCCATTGTTCTTCCTAATAAAAATCTCATTTTAAATCCGGAGTGAATAATTAACGAGCTGAAAAGGCTAATAGCTAAAGCTTACAGCTAATAAAATAGGCTTCAATATCAATGAGACTAAGTACATTATATTCTCGTATAAGAAAAATGCGTCTCTTCCAAGCATTAATTGAGATTGGTGATAGAGAAATTGAAGAAACAAACTCATGTAAGTTATTGGGCATTATAATAAATAAACATTTGGCCATCAAAGAGCATATTTCACGTATCTGTACTTAATTATCATAATTTGGTAGTACCCTGAATAGGAGGAAAAAGTATCGCCTGAAGAAGCTTTGAAAGTACTTTTATCGAACGTCCATTTCACCATACCTACAATACGGAATGGAAGCATGGCACAAAACTTATAAAAATAAAAACAATTCGCTTATTTTGATGCGAAAAAGAGCCATTTAAGTGATAAGAAAAGTAGAATATAATGCGCACACAAATGAGTCCGTCAAAAGTTTAAAATGCTTCAGCTTTTGGATCGCTACATGCTATCCATATGTAATTTCATTTATAAAATGAAGTTTAATGATGGCGACAGAGACCACAAACCTAAAATAGAAGTGACTTCACACTTCCTAATTATTGAAAAACAGTAACCTCTTCACTGTAATTCCTCTTCATTGGAACTAAGAATTGGAATTCTATCCCTGCTGAAATCCATGAAAAAGTTCTTGCAAAGTTTTCAAAAGGAAATGAATCCCTCTTTCTGTATAAATAATAAACACAGAATGTAATCACGTCAAATATTTTTACCCATGAGACTCATTTTGATAGGGTAATTTACAATGAAAAACAAAATAGATTTTAAGTCTGATCTTAAATCCTTTCAAGAATATGCTATTCACGTCTAACCCATATAAAATATTGTTGTGAAATTAAGCATAGAATCTAGAGAGAACCAATTCACTAATCAGTTAAGTGTGCAACTACGTTAAGTGAGTTAGGTTAAACATAATTATACACCTTAATTAAAATAACGTTGATAGCAGGATGCCCTAGAAGTCGCTTAATTTATTAGGGCCCACAAGTGGCTATACTCAAATGTGTCCATTGTACAAAACTTAAGAAACCATCTACTGCTGTATCACTTGTGGTAAATAAATTGTTTCAGTAGTTTGAATTTATTTAGTTACTAACTACATAAGCTGTAGAATAAAACGGGTCAAAGGCAAATTTTGAGTTTAATTTTGGTGACAATTTTTAACCTAATTTCATTGCACTAAAATAAATAAAACGCACTATGGAAAGAGTTAACACCTGTGCTGGGCTTGTGTACCAACAAGCCTAACCCTAAAACATTTGCTGTTCTTGATTACACCGTTCTTCTTCTTGAGTCACTTGCAGACTAAAAACGCAAGTGAGCTCCTCCAAAAAGCAATAAATTCGGGAGGCTTCAGCACTCAGTCCTCAGGGCAAGGAGGCTCCATCAGCACTCCTTGGTTATCGGGACATCAGCATCGTTATTACCCTGGGACTTTGATTTAAGACATTTCATTGTAGAATTCTACTTACGTTTATTATACTTCGCAAGAAAAATGGGATGTCAAAAATTTTGAAAAGAAGAATTTATTATTAAATGTGTAAGCTTTTCGTGAAGCTCCAAGCTGAAGATTGGAGCCGGAGCAGCTCTGTGCTCCCGTGGCCTGACGCGGCATAGGGAGGTTCCAGCAGCGACTCCGCGCCTTTCTGTCTTCGCCTCACGCAGTGGGGGCGCTGCGGCGGGCCTGCACTCCTCGGGAGGCGCACGTCTCTTGAACTCTACTGCACGGAGGAACGGCTTTCTAAGCACGTCCTTTGTGGTGAGTTCGGAAGCAATTTCAGTGCAGTGTTCTCTTTCTATCTCAGTGCTTCGATTATTTTTGCTAATTGCCAGTGCGAACGGATATTGTAACTTAGTTTTAGTCTGAGCCATATATAACTTTGAACTTTAGGCTCAAATAAACTTAAGCCTTTTGAAGCCTCGCTGCCAGTCTAGCTGGTTGGCTATATGCCATTGCTTGGGCTAATTTTGTTTAGCTGCTTCAAGCTCGTAAAATAAAGTACTTTCAAATCTTTCCTACAGTTTTGTTTTGTGAGCCGCTTCAGCATGACGTCTAGCTTCCCCGCAAGGTAGTTAAATTTACCATTAAAATTATATTTTCTCTCAAAGGTACGAGTATTGGCTCAGAATTCTTGAAACGAGCTGGAGGAGTGCGGAGGGTTACCGCGCTGGCCCGTTTCTAAACTCCGGGCTCCCACCGCTACGCCACTGGGGCAGACTGTGCCGGCCGCACCACATATTTGGTGTTCTCTGTTGACCTTTACTGTTTTGCGCCTGTGCTCAGTAAAATCATGGCTGCCGCATGTCGTTTTTACTCTTTTGGTGACCCTTATCCAGATTCATTTTCAAGCCCATCCGAATAACCTCTGAGTCCGTTACGCTGCTTGACAATATCTTTATGACAGACTTAAGTGATGATCTTTCTGGAAACATTACTTCTGATTTATCAGATCATTTTCCAGTTTTTCTTGTTAAGAAAAAGGGCTATATTGCTTGCACCAAGCCACGGGCTGAAACTTACTCATATCGTAAAGTAAACGAATCAAATTTAGAAGAAATGCGCACCGTTCTAGAACAATCAATACCAACATTGCACATCTCTCAACAAAATAATGCAATGAGCATTGATAAAGCAGTAGTAAATTTGACTGACACTATAATGGTCGCTTACAAACAGTGTTGCCAATTGTAACTCGTACAGTTACCCCGAAAAATAAACAAAAGCCCTGGATTACTGGAGACATCGTGATAAATATAAAGAAACGTCAAGCGAACCCAGCCCTCCTTTACGAAGGGCGAATACCTCGAGAAACTATAACCGATTCAGAAACTATGTGACAAATCAGATAAGGACATCAAAAAGAGCTACTTTACGCGCAAGTTTACTCAATTTAAAGCAGATGTTAAAAAGTCTTGGCGCCTCCTTAACTCTTGCTGTAAACCGAATAACGCCATTAAGAAGAATTATAAACATGTTGTTCAAGATAATGTAGCATACCATGAGAAGAGAAAAATTGCTAATCCCTTTAACAATTTCTTCGTAAACGTAGGGTAAACTATAGCTGATGGTATTCCAAGTGAACCTCCTGATCACCTGGAATACAAGGATCATATTCGAGAACACAACTCCTTTTTCTTTACGCCTACCTGTCGTGACCCTCTCGTTTCCGGCATTATTCGTCATTATTTCTTTCCTTTGCTTTCATTTCTTTTGATAACCGTCGTGACTTAAGGCCACATTATTCTATTTTGAGAATAAGATCAATTGAGACTTTTCAACATCTCCAACATAATTAGTAATTTACGTTATTTAATAAACAATTAATATGGTAGCGAGTTAACCTTTTCTCTACGACAGAAACGATAATTCTTTTCTTATTAAAGGGGAAATTCACGAGGCATTGACATCACTATTTATTGCCTAATCTTGACACAGAAATAATCAAAATGGATCTAACGCACCTAGTCACATTTGATAAAACATCGGATGTAAGCTGAATGTTCCTATGAATTACCTATTGCACAGAGGCAAGAAATGAGGATGCATTAGAGCGGATAAGTGTTATATGACAATGTGAATGGGACTTATCTTATGATTCCAGGAAAGTAGCTGATATGCGTTCCGTGACAACCAATGATTTACGTTACTGGATGATATTTGCGAATTCACTTGAATATAAATTGTTCAATAAAGACAAAGCCCTGGCCAGCCCCAAGCTGGGGACAGGCCAGCACGACGTGTTTTCAGCTCTTAACTCAGCGGTTGCCACGGCCCGACTGACTCTTTTCAAACGTAACGCTCTTGGTGTACAAAATTCTGGTGGAAACGGGTTGTCCATGTTTTATCCACTTTACTGGCTTGCTGACCAACGCAGCCGAAGAACACTTCAGGGCTTTCCAAGACTGCTAGAGCAGTTAGAACACAGCCTCCATTCTGCCTTAACATTGTTCCGCTGGTGATTCTTCAGCTATTCTTGAGCCTCAGCCATCAGTTATCGCGATTGTGCGACCATCGTCGAGCGTCTCCATTCTCATCACGGCCGCTGGGAGTCCGAGCCATCCGAAGGGGGAAGGAGTGGATCTACTAACTGGGGGCCATTGGAAGGTCTGCCAAGGATTTTTACATAATCCTGAGTTTCCACAAGGTGAGGCAATCTGCCAGTGAAACTCCTGATCTCGCCCCTTGCCATCTTATTTAAAGTGGATGTTCCCATAGAACTGGACCGTTATTTTGTTTCCACCAGGTTTTGTGCCAATACTATAATTACCATAATTACTATAATTGATCAAATATCATTCATATCTCGCATACTATATTCATGCTAAATTCTAAGTTCTGGTTCCCTTTCTCCACAGGTGCGAATGTTGTGAGCCTGGCGTGGATGTGGAGAGCTGGAACTTGTATATAACAATAAAGATAAAAAATAACCTGGAAGGAAGAAAACTTTCTTCCATAAGTAATAACCGATTTGTTATTTCACCTTCAACCTTTAGTTAGTAATTAGAAGGCACAGAAACAGCCTAGTGGTAATTAATTCTTACAGAGCTTCTTCAAGCTCACTCAAATCATTTCACATTCATTTTTTTGTATATGGTCCTTCGAACCGGATCTAGTTCTAACCTTCCGCTCTCCCTTCCATTGGCCGGACGTATGTGGCGGTGAGTGGTGTGTTTGATATGGTGTGCGTCGCTTGCTGTTGTTCACCAAATTATTTAAGCGGAATTTGTGCTGACGGGGTTTAGTGTTCTACTCATTGTTTTCAAAGTATATAAAGTTTAATTGTTTCTCTATTATATATAGTATCTCTGTTGAAATATGTTCTATTGAAATTAAGTTATATCTGTTGAGTTTGGTCGTTCCTCTATTAATAGTTGAACTATTATAAATTCTTTTACCCGTTCTCCATTTTAAACATGTCTGAAGTTGAGGGCTCTGTAACTGCTGTGGTAGACCAGCTGCAATCTGACTGGGCGACCTCTGCCAAGGTTACGAATACCAGGATTAAGGTAATGATAACCCAGAGGGCAGGAAAGCGACAATCCTTGACTAAAACTTTATCTCGCCTTGATGATTCTTTCCCAACCTCTAAACCTGAACTTGAGTTCTTCATTTCTAAACTTGAATCTTTGAAATTGCAGCTTTCTTCTCTTGATTCTGAAATAGAAACTCACATGCTTTCAGAAGGTTTATGGGATGCCGGGGAGTTTTCTCGCCAGGCTGACCTGACGGATTTGTATTCTGATAACTTGGGGATGGCTCTGAGCAGGTTAGTTCAGACCCTGCAGTCTCTGGACGCAGAAAATACCGTAGTCGCTCCTCAGCAGGACAACCCTTCTGGGTGTGTACCAAAGCTCAAATTACCTCAGATTGAGCTACCCAAGTATGATGGTCAGCCGGAGCTTTTCGAACAATTCATTACCTCTTTTGAAAAAATTATCGGGAAATTTAACCTAACTCAGTTCGAGAAATTTTCTTACTTGTTGCAGCAGTTGTCTGGGCCTGCTAGGGTAATCGTGGATTCGGTTTCTCGTGATGAATTTACCTATGATGAAGCTCGGAAGATTTTGGCCGATGCTTTTTCTAACAAAACTCTACAGCAATACTCTGTCATCAAAAAACTGGTCAACCTGAAGTTTAGTGCCGGGAATTCCTATCAGTGGGTCGGTGAGGCACGTAGATTGGTAGATCAGGCTCATCGTTTGTGTATTGACGGAGATATTTTTTGTCAGTTTTTCTTATGGAGTGGCCTATCAGAGGAACTGAAGCAGATGCTCAGCTCCATAGTTAATAAATCTCACCCTTCTTTGAACGAGATCATGGGTAATCTTTTTGAAGCCATTAATAGGACTAGTGGAAGCCAAACTTGTTCAGATGTTGTGAGGCCTGAGCGTATAATGGATTATGGCGGCTCTAGTCTGGCTCTCAAAGTGGAGTACGAAAAGCAAAAGAATTTAGACTACAAGACAGGGTGTTGGCTTTGCCAGTCTGATGGAGAAGCAAACTATCGTCAACATAAAATTTCCTTTTGTCCTAAGTATGATACTCCTGCCAGAAGGTTAACTAAAATAAATAGTCTGAAGGGCTGCGTGAGATGTGGGTTGCTTAACCATGATGTTTCTTCCTGCAAGTATAAATTTTCAGGGAAATGTAGAAACTGCAACAAATTTCATGCTTACTTCTTGTGTACCGATAGCAGTGTCACGCAGGTAAATAATCGAAACTCCTTTAAGGGTGAAACTCCCAAGGAATCTTACCCACAGGCTAACGTTGGCAACTTTCAACGTAAAAACCCTAAAAATAAAAATTCTACTCGGAGCCCATTGGCTGTGCAGGAAGTAAAGGAAACCATTACCAATTCTGTCGAGTACCAGGTGATGCAGACGTTTAATTCGACGAGCACTCTCTTACCAACGTTTACGGCGGCGCTGCCGCGGAAGACCGGTAAGCATCCGATGACGTGTCGTTTGATGTATGATCCTGCTTCTCAAAGTAGCTTCGTTTCGCAGTCGACCGTCAACCGTTTGAAGTGTAAGATTGTGCAGGAGAACGTAACAATTAAAATAGATGGGTTCAATGGGTCCAAATTTTACCTAACTAGCATTGTAGAGTTTTCGATCATGTTGAATGGGTTGAAGACTTTCCGAGCAGCTATTGTACCCGAGATTCGTGCAAAAATAGACTTTTCTGGCCTGGCTGACGTTGTGCGTCAATGCTCTAACTTGCAGATTCCGTTGGCTGACAAGATGCTTCTTGAAAGGGGCACAGTTGACTTCCTTCTGGGTGTAAATTATGCCCATATACTGCCAGTGCACTCGTGCACCTTTGGGTCTGTAGATAGTCCTTCCATGATCTATTATTGTGCGGCGGGGGTTATGCTCACTGGGGCTGTGTCTTCTCTTGTTGCTGACGTGTCTCATTTAAACTCTGTTAAGATGTTTATGGATAAATTTAATGAAACCTTTTGACTAGAAGCCTCAGTGCACGCAGTAAAATCTAGCGTAGAGTCTGATGCTGGTGAAATTGATGACTTGGATTTGAAAGGGGCTTCGATTGAGACTCTTGCTGAAATTAGTGGTTCACTGTTAAATTATGACACCATGGAACCTAACCCTCAAATTTCAGATACTGATAGAGAACTTGTTAAATTTATTCTGGATGGTACCTACCGTAACGAGGAAGGGCGATTGGTCATGCCGGCCCCATGGAATAAATCTGTGATACATTTGCTCCCTAATAATTACACTCTAGCGTTTAGCGTTCTGAAATCTACTCTGAAAAAATACAGGAATGATGCTGATAAATTAAATCAGTACGATGACGTTATTAATGAACAACTCTCCGCCGGAATCATTGAAGAGATTACTTCTTTGAGTGATGTGAGAGATAATGCTTATTCTTTTCTTGCGCATAACGCAGTATTCAGACGCAACGCTAATTCTACTAAATGCAGAGTTGTTCTGCTATCAAATCTAGCTGATAAAAAAGTGAAGGGAGCAATGTCTCACAATCAAGTTTCTTTACCTGGGCCTCAGTTGAATGCCAAGCTTTTCACTACCTTAATGCTTCTGAGATTCAACAAGTATCTAATGATTTTTGACCTCCAGAAGGCGTTTCTCCAATTGTGTCTCTGGCCAGAGGATACGAAGAAGTTGCTATTTTTGTGGTGCAAGGATATTCGAAACGGTGATTTTTCTATTGTAACGTACAAATTTCTGCGGGTTCCTTTCGAACTGAGATTCGCCCCATTCTTGTTGATGATAGCTCTATATAAAATGCTTGTACTAGATGGTGCCGAGGGAATTAATGTAACCGTAAGAAATATGATGTACAATTTAGCTTACATGGATAACATCGCTTTCTCTTCCTCGAATATTGACGAGGGTTTCGAAGCCTTGCACGCAGCTGTTAACGTATTTAATTCTTATGGCTTCAATTTACAGCAGTTCGCGACTAATATTAGCGATCTTCATGCCCAATTGGTGGCTTCTGGTCTGGCCGAGAACTCGAGAGTAAGCAAATTTCTGGGAATATTGTGGAACCGGGAAACAGACGAAATTTCTGCTAAGGCACCTAAATTGGAAGAATCGGCCAATACAAAGAGAACTGTTTTATCATCCCTGAATTCGAATTTTGATCCTGCTGGCTTTATTTTGCCCACGTTAAACAGAGCAAAATTGTTTCTTCATGAACTTCAGATGAATTCGGCCTTGTCCTGGGATAGTAAATTAGACGCATCCTCCATGAAAACGTGGAGAAAAATAGCTAGGCAGGTTAATAGCTCGGTGGAGTTAACGCTGCCGCGCTGTTTGGGGGATTACTCGAGCTCCTTTGCTTTGTTTGTGTTTGTGGATGCCAGCAAAGATTTCTATGGATGTGTGGTCTATTTGATGGACAAAGTGTCAGGGAAACTAAGTTTCATTGTAGGAAAAAATAAGTTGATTGGTGCCACTCTGAAAATGAAATCTATTCCTGTCCTAGAGCTTCTTTCCGTTAATTACGGGGTTAACGTAGCGTTCGAAATCTATAAAGATCTCACTAGTGCTCATTGTCCAGTAATAATTAATGAACTTCGACTCTATACGGATTCTATGATTGCATTGAACTGGTTGAACGCTAAGACTCGAAAGCTCGGGAAAATTGAGCGTAAGGGCTCAATGATAAACAACGCGTTGGACTCGATCGCGCGCGCTTGCGAGGTCCATGCCGTGAAATTCTATCACGTTCAGGGGTCTAGTAACCCGGCCGATTGTCTGACCCGGTGCGTCTCAAGCAGGTTGTTAGCGCAATCTACGTACTTGACGGGCCCTAATACAGAGTCGTTAAATGACTATCCTTTTCTAAGCATTCCCGAGCAGTCTCACGGGCCTTTGGCGTCAAGTGAAGTATTTGTTAATGTTGTCAGTGTGAGTCGGTTTAGACCAATTATTGATCTTGGAAAATTTTCTTCATTCGCTAAATGTTGCAGAGTGAATCATTATGTTCGTAAGTACATTTTCAAGTTAAAAAAGAAGGTAAATGAAAAGTATCCTGATTATTTTGCTGACGTTTGTTCTCAAAAGTGCTCGTACGAGAATACTTGCTCAGAAGTTATAAAGAGCGCTCAACACGAGAACTACCCGGAAGTTTTTTCATTCTTTGCGAAGCAAACCCCTGAGGCCGGTATCGTAACTCAGTTGAACTTGTTTGTAGACGAGCATGGCCTAATCAGAGTGCGGGGTAAGTTTCATAATTTGAATGCCTCTCATGCCACCAAATACCCAATTTTAATGCATAAAAGTTGTCCTCTAACTATGTCTTTAATATTAGATTATCATGTAAAAATGCGTCATGCTGGCGTGTACAAGATCCTTGCTGCTCTCAGGAAGCAATTTTGGATCCCCTGTGCCTTCAGTGTTGTGAAGAAGGTCGTGGGTGAATGCCTGGTGTGCAAGAGGGTCTATGGACGTGCTGTTAAAATTAATCAAAACTCTTATAGGGACTTTAGAATTAATCCACCGGAAATCCCATTTAGAGAAATAGCTTTAGATCACATTGGTCCGTTCCATGTAGAGGAACGTGGTGGTAGCAATAAGGCTTACATTTTAATCATTACTTGCATGTGGTCACGGGCTGTGAATCTCCTCACAAGTCAAAATATTGACAACGAAGCGTTCTTGAGGTCTCTGCAGAATCATATATTTAGTTATGGCATTCCTCAACGAATTGTAAGTGATAATGGTTCTCCTATTCTCTCCTCTATCAACTTGATCGCTTCGCGCCTAAATGACAGTTCTGTGAAGACGTTTTTAACGGAACGGGGTGTTAAATTCTTGAATTTCTCTCCTTATCCTCCTAACGCCAGTTACTTGGGTGGCGTTGTGGAATCTTTAGTCAAGCAAGTAAAGCACCTAATCTACTCGTCAATTTCGAAAACTCGACTGCCGTATGAACACTTTCAGCTGCTGGCATCAGAGGCCAAAATGCTAATTAACAAACGGCCGATAGCCTTCAAGGCTTCATTGCGACAAAATTTTGAACAGGACGCTGCACTGACTCCGGAAATGTTAATAAAGGGATATGATGTTCCCTGCATCGCGGTTATTCCCCAATTGAGTTGCGAAGATGAGAATATTAATGACCCTTCCTTTGCGGGGGACCGATCTGCTCACAGCGACCTGTTGTTTCAGCGCTTCGAGAAATTGAAGCGTGTAAAGTCTAGGTTGCGGGAGTGTTACTGGGGTGAATTTTTGCAAAATCTTAGAGATGCGGCTTCCTCTAAGCCTGGTATTTACGCCCCTAGGTCACATTTCGAGCTAAAAATAGGTGATTTAGTCCTGGTGAGGAATAAGTTCACCAAACCTTACTTCTATCCCCAAGGTCTAGTTGTGGCCATTGAGAAAAACGATTTGGACGAAGTAGTCACAGTTAACATTCGCAAAGCAAATGGGGAAGCTATCCGTCGTCATGTGACTGACGTGATCTTTCTTGAAAGGTGTGCCAGTGGTATTGAGAGAACAGCTCAACAGAGTAGCTCTTCCAGAAATAGTAGGCCGGCTCGCAGAGCAGCCCAGATTTGTGTAGAGCGTAACATTAAATTGGCTAGAGATGGTCAATCTTGAAATTTCAATGAGGAGATTCCAGCGGCCGGGCCCAGTGTACAAAATTCTGGTGGAAACGGGTTGTCCATGTTTTATCCACTTTACTGGCTTGCTGACCAACGCAGCCGAAGAATACTTCAGGGCTTTCCAAGACTGCTAGAGCAGTTAGAACACAGCCTCCATTCTGCCTTAACATTGTTCCGCTGGTGATTCTTCAGCTATTCTTGAGCCTCAGCCATCAGTTATCGCGATTGTGCGACCATCGTCGAGCGTCTCCATTCTCATCACGGCCGCTGGGAGTCCGAGCCATCCGAAGGGGGAAGGAGTGGATCTACTAACTGGGGGCCATTGGAAGGTCTGCCAAGGATTTTTACATAATCCTGAGTTTCCACAAGGTGAGGCAATCTGCCAGTGAAACTCCTGATCTCGCCCCTTGCCATCTTATTTAAAGTGGATGTTCCCATAGAACTGGACCGTTATTTTGTTTCCACCAGGTTTTGTGCCAATACTATAATTACCATAATTACTATAATTGATCAAATATCATTCATATCTCGCATACTATATTCATGCTAAATTCTAAGTTCTGGTTCCCTTTCTCCACAGGTGCGAATGTTGTGAGCCTGGCGTGGATGTGGAGAGCTGGAACTTGTATATAACAATAAAGATAAAAAATAACCTGGAAGGAAGAAAACTTTCTTCCATAAGTAATAACCGATTTGTTATTTCACCTTCAACCTTTAGTTAGTAATTAGAAGGCACAGAAACAGCCTAGTGGTAATTAATTCTTGCAGAGCTTCTTCAAGCTCACTCAAATCATTTCACATTCATTTTTTTGTATATGGTCCTTCGAACCGGATGCGAACATTTGAGATGCTAACTAGTAATAACGGCATCACAAGATTGGTATATGAATGGAAGATATTTCCCCGATTACTTTAAATACGCTGCTACTTACTCTTGTTAACATATTTATACTAACAATCCCCGCAAATATTATTAATTAGAAGTAAACATTACATAAGAGAAATCATTGGAGTTCCTGGCATCTTCTGTGAGCTGTCGTCGTTCCACCGAAGTCCAAGCGATGAACCTTCTCGAAGGTATAAACGATTTGAAGATATAGGCGATTTGAAGTGCTCCTTCGTCGACACTCAGATTTATTATCATTTGGTCTTTTAGAACCATTTAGGAATACGTTATTGGCCAGATAACGCTCATCCAAATTCTTAGCGATGTTCTTTACACAGTTATGCGGAGAAGCATAACATCCCCCGTGGCCGAACAAATTACAAGCTCCCGCTTGTACTCGAAAGGCTTATCCCCAGTCTTGTACCTCACGTGCAGCCGACACGTTAAACGCGTGGATCATGAAAGAGGCGGCATGCAAACGATCGAAGTTTGCTCATGTGGCGAGCGCTGATACGAGGACGTCAAACATGGACATCATAATAGTTTTTCTTGGGCAGAAACGTTTCCTATAGATGATGTCGACTCCCTCCTTCGACGTTGGGATTTTCGCGAAAATCCTGAGAGTAAAAACTCTCGGAAGTGTAATTACTACTTCCATTATCCCGCAGGCTCATTCGTCCTGGGTGGCATTGAACCGCTCCATCACTTGCAGAAGTCTTATAGAGATCTCCGAATAAATACTCCGTGTGTCATCAACTGAGGTGGACTACTGTCTCGTGGAGTTCGTCGTCTTTTTCTAGGGGGTGTAATAGAAGACGCTGCCATTTATGCTGAGATCGCCGAAGTGCAATTTATACACGTTGTTTACGTCTGGGCCTTCGTAGAATTTCCTTCGTCGCGTAGATACTCTCCGTAGTCATCGTCGTTCTCTGTTGTCGCTGAACTCGCAGAATCCCGAAGTCGTAGCCGAAGCCTCCTGTTGAACTATGACCTTTAAATTTTAAAAGGGCGCCGTTTTCTGCGCGCTGATCCCCCGTAGAAAACTTTCCGAGGCGGTCGTATTCTGTGCGTGGGACCCTCGTAGAAAACTTTCCGTGGCAGTTGTTTTCTGTGCGCCGGACCTTCGTAGAAAATTCTCCGTGGCAGTTGTTTTCTGTGCGCCGGACCTTCGTAGAAAACTTTCCGTGGCAGTCGTCTGAGTCATGTCGTGGATATTTTCTACACCTCGTTTTCTATGTCGGTGCGCAGCGTAAGCTCCGGTCATCGCCGTCAATGGTGCGGGTGCGGCCTGTCTAGTGCGTTTGGGAGCACGGTTGACTCCGTGGTGGAGAGCGTGGTTGATGGTGTGGGCGTGGTTGAACCCGTGGTGGCGAGTGAAGTCGATGGGGTGGCGGTACGCCGGCAGTGGTGCTGGCTGCAGCGCACCATCAGCGACAGCAACAACTGAAATCATCGTTATTGTTATTCAGTGTTCTTGTGAATTTCATTCGTTCTAGACAAGCTCCCATTCATCTCTCACACACATATCCTAGCATCTCGTCTCATTCTACCTCTGTGCTCACATATTTGACATACCTATCGAACTTGAAATAATATTCCATTGTTTCGAATGACGTTAAATTCTAAATATAATGCGGAGCATGAGGATTAAATTTTAAATAATGGATTAACATTGAGGACGTCATATGACAAAGTTCTCCAGTAATTTCGATTTAATGTGGAGCGTATATCAATGAAGCTCAAAATTTGTAATTCATCGTGAATTCCTGTAACATATTGTTGAGATAATTATCCTTTAATATACTCATGACGTTCTCCTCATTGAGAAATACTTTGATGGACATAAAATATAATTCTTTATTTAGATCGTAATCGTAAGTCAAAGTTTTATGTATGTAAATTGCAAATTTTAATTAAAACTATTACATTTTTACGTTACTTCGCATCATATGTTTAAGATATTACATCAAAACTTGAGCGTTTAAACATTTACCTTAAGCTCCCAGTTTATCTCTTAAGTTTCTCAACAGAATAGCAGAGCAATTCAAAGTCTACCACAGCAAGAAGCAGTGCCTGAGTTCAGTCTAGTGGTTTCGAGCGACAGGGCAGAGCTGAGATTAATGACCAAGCGAGGGGAGATGGATATTTGTAAACCAAGTGAGCAGCTAGCACCAGAGAACCACCCTTTCTACCCAGTGAGTCCTGAACATTCGGTCTACATTCCATTACTCCATTACCTCACGTCCGACATACCAACATTCAAATGTAGAAGCAGGCGTTCATTACATGATGGAAAATGCATTGAAATTGTAATTTTGACACGGGCATCAAATGAAATAAAGTTTGCAATAAATTTAGCATTACAACATATACGATAATTATATGAAATGAGAATGTGCAAAGTTATATTCGTAGTTACGCGAAAACATCATTCCGATTGATTGAACTTTACTCTAAATGAATTTTCTTTAGCGTATACATATGGTAGATTAAATAGATAATTCACTGAATAATTCATTTACAAAGTCGAATTCAAGAAAAGTTTCATATTATTATTTATTTTCATGTGTATAACATGGGATTTGGATTCCGAATTTAGATTTGAATGGCATAAGTTGAGGGAAATGTGATTCGAAGCGTCTGTCGTTATCGAAGCTGCCTAGGCTTCTCTCAAACAAAATGGCGTCCTGAGTCTGAATTACACGGCTGAATGATGAAATTTATATAGTATAATTTTATAATTTTTACAAGAATCATTGAAGCACAGTTTAAATGAATAGTATAATAAATTGAATGGCACGATATTAAATTTATATTAAGTAATTAAATGGCTTTAGATAAAATAATCGAATTATCGAATTCTAACTATATAATTCAAACGGTTCGACATATTAAAAGTTATGATCAATGGACATATACTAATGATTGATACATGAATTAAGTTTTAATTAGCTATTAAGGCAAGGTTCACACGTACATAGGAAATAATAAATGCAAAAATACATCTATAATATAAAGTTACACGAAATACATGATAAAATTCGGTTAAGACCATCCTAACGTACACTCTGAATGAAACTGGTTTAGTTTATTATGGAGATAGAAGTTATCGAATCTGTCAAGAGGTTAAAATGTTTTGAGGTAATTTTTTTTGTAGGCTCGAGCTTTAATTACATCGGAGGAATGGGTAAGGGAAATTTAACTCTTATTATGGAGAATAGGAATCAAAAATCCGTCACCGCTAGCCGCCAAAGTCGTGACCCTCTCGTTTCCGGCATTATTCGTCGTTATTTCTTTCCTTTGCTTTCATTTCTTTTGATAACCGTCGTGACTTAAGGCCACATTATTCTATTTTGTCAATAAGATCAATTGAGACTTTTCAACATCTCCAACATAATTAGTAATTTACGTTATTTAATAAACAATTAATATGGTAGCGAGTTAACCTTTTCTCTACGACAGAAACGATAATTCTTTTCTTATTAAAGGGGAAATTTACGAGGCATTGACATCACTATTTATTCCCTAATCTTGACACAGAAATAATCAAAATGGATCTAACGCACCTAGTCACATTTGATAAAACATCGGATGTAAGCTGAATGTTCCTATGAATTACCTATTGCACAGAGGCAAGAAATGAGGATGCATTAGAGCGGATAGGTGTTATATGACAATGTGAATGGGACTTATCTTATGATTCCAGGAAAGTAGCTGATATGCGTTCCGTGACAACCAATGATTTACGTTACTGGATGGTATTTGCGAATTCACTTGAATATAAATTGTTCAATAAAGACAAAGCCCTGGCCAGCCCCAAGCTGGGGACAGGCCAGCACGACGTGTTTTCAGCTCTTAACTCAGCGGTTGCCACGGCCCGACTGACTCTTTTCAAACGTAACGCTCTTGGCGATGCGAACATTTGAGATGCTAACTAGTAATAACGGCATCACAAGATTGGTATATGAATGGAAGATATTTCCCCGATTACTTTAAATACGCTGCTACTTACTCTTGTTAACATATTTATACTAACAATCCCCGCAAATATTATTAATTAGAAGTAAACATTACATAAGAGAAATCATTGGAGTTCCTGGCATCTTCTGTGAGCTGTCGTCGTTCGACCGAAGTCCAAGCGATGAACCTTCTCGAAGGTATAAACGATTTGAAGATATAGGCGATTTGAAGTGCTCCTTCGTCGACACTCAGATTTATTTTCATTTGGTCTTTTAGAACCATTTAGGAATACGTTATTGGCCAGATAACGCTCATCCAGATTCTTAGCGATGTTCTTTACACAGTTATGCGGAGAAGCATAACATACCAACTCTTCCAATGTAATTGCGTGCATAAACAACCTGAAAATAAATCGCGTGAGTTAAAAACGTTTCCAACAAAAGAACTCAAAATTATTGTAACCCCGCTGATATCCAATTTTATTAACCAGTCTTACTAGGCACTTTCCCGAACTCCCTCAAAGCTGCTAGAGTAACCCCAATCGTTAAAAATGGTGAAAAAACCTGTGTAAACAATTATCGACCTATATCCGTACTACCAATTATGAGCAAGGTATGTTGTATAGTGACGCACTGGTGGTATTTATTGGGGTTCCAGCTGCGGAGATTTATGAGTCTCGCTCGGTATGGTCACATGTATAGATAGGGCATCCGCCGGAACAGCCGATGAGCGCCTGGCGTTTACGAGCGCCGGATAGGTCAGAAGCGCCCCCACTGCCGGGCGGAAGCTCATTGTTGCGAACTAGACTTAAGAGCAAACTGTGTGAACTAGAGAGTCAGTACAATATTATTAGTCCTGCTGTTCGTTTTGCTATCCTGCTCCCTGGTTTACGGCTAGGCAAACCGATCTACAAGTTCTGTTCAGTAAACCTTATATCGTGCTGAAATTCCAAGATATTACAACTGGCGACGAGACTTGAACCTCCTAAGTGAATTTGAACTTTACAAGTGCTCTGAAATTAAGATGGCGTATTCTACAGTCAGCTGTCCTCCGTTCGACGTTGAAGTGGAAACAGTGTGTGAATTCTTAGAGCGCTGGAAAGTCCAATGTGCAGACGTTCTTCAGAAAGCAGGAAATAATGGCGGTAAAAAAGCTAGTATTTCAATTAAAGCTTTGACTGTAAACATAATCACTGATCTACAACGAAGAATTAAACCTACGTTACTCACTGAGGCTACATATGAGGAACTTGAAGAAAAATAACACAGCAATTTGAAATAAAAAAATCCATCGTCGGTGCATCCGTTACATTTCTAAATAGAAAACAAGGCGCTAATGAATCCATAGAAAGTTATGCTAAAACGTTAAATGACATAGCATCTGCATGCAATTATGGTCATTGCTGTCGTGATCGTTTATTGAGAGATGCCTTTGTGGCTGGGCTACATTCAGCGCAAATTCTCAGCGCAGTTCTACAGAAGTGCGATAGCAAGTCCTTCAACGAATGCGTTGAACACGCAAAACTTATCGAACAATTAAGCTCTGACGCTCAAGATATTATTCGTGAGGACTCATCTTCATCGTTTGTCACTACAGAAAAACTCCTGCCGAACTACATATGCATTCGCTGCGGAACTAAGCAAAAGCATCTTGCAAGGAATTGCTATGCTTTGAAATTGAAATGTCACACATGTGGAAAATTAGGCCACATTTCTAAGGTTTGCAAATCTACAACTGCAGCACGGCCTCCTTCTGCTAAGCCTACACGAAGGGGACCTACACGAGGAGAATTTGACTCAGCTCGCACTTACACAGTGCAGCCGGGAAGAAGCGGTTGCTGTGGCAACGTCGGAAGAGAAGACGTGTTAATGAAGAATTCACGGATGCCTCTACAGAAGAAGAACGAAGCTGTTTTGCAAAAACCTGGGAACGAAAGTGGTGACGGTAATCATCTACATGAATGTTCTGATTATTCCCCAAATGATTCTAATTTTTTAGAGTAAACACCACTGTAATTCCCGTTCCTAAAGAGCCTTCTATGATTACATGCAACTTAAATAGTAAACCTGTTGAATTCCTGTTGGATAACGGCAGTGCCGTGTGAACTATACATAAAAGAGATGCGATCAAAGTTGGTGCTGTGGTAAATCCTACATGCAGCAAAATTCTCGGGTACAGTGGTGTCTCGGTAAACCTGCTTGGTCAAGCTTCAGTAACTGTCATGTACAAAGATGTGAGTTTTAATCATAAGTTTCTCATTGTAGAAGATGATAGAATCAACTTACTGGGCCGAGATATTTGTTCTAAACTAAACGTAAACATTGTCATTCCTGATAAATACGACTCCATAAATAAAACGGATTGTCATAGCTTGCCGAAAAGTTTGTCGTTAAAATATGACGAATATTTATCATCGGATTCCCAGTCTAACGTTAGAGAAACAGTTCATCTTGATGTGTTGCCTGATGCAGTTCCTGTATTTTGTAAAGCACGCCCGGTTCCTGTAAGACTAAGAGACTCTGTCAAAACCGAACTGGAACGCTTGCAGAGTATGAGCAAAATCACCAAAGTGTATGACAGCCAATGGGCATCTCCTACCGTTAATGTTCTAAAGTCTGACGGCAGTGTGAGAATCTGTGGAGATTTTTCAGCCTCCATTAATAATTTTCTGAATCCAGTTCAATCTGTACTACCTGTTATTGATGATGTCATTTCTCAAGTCGGAGACGCTAAGTTTTTCTCAAAAATTGCTTTGTCTAACGCGTTTTTACAAATTCCGTTGGACGAAGAATCAAAGAAAGTTACGACCATTAACACCTTTGAAGGTCTACTTATGTACAATTACTTACCCTATGGTCTACGTGCAAGCCCCGGCATTTTTCATGCATTCATGAATAGGACTCTTTCTGGCATCGATAACATCATTGTGTACCAGGATGACCTCCTCATTTTGACCTCTTCATATGATGCTCATTTGGAAGTTCTAGACAAGGTCCTGTCTGTCCTCAAAAACGCTGGAATTTGCTTAAATCTGTCTAAATGTGCCTTTCTAACTGATCGTGTGTCTTATCTAGGGTACGTTTTCGATTAAAAGGGTGTTCACCCTAACGCTGAGAAAGTAGAAGCTATTCTCAATGCTCCTGTTCCTAAAAACCTCAAACAATTGCAAGCTTTCATCGGATTGTGTAATTTTTATAGTCGTTTCGTACCCAACTTTTCTAATGCCATGCATCCTCTGTATTCGCTGCTTTAGAAAAATGTACAGTTCCGGTGGACTCCAGAACAGGATAAAAGTGTCCAGAAAATCAAAGACATTTTTCGTTCGCATAAACCTCTAAAGTTGTTTGATCCCAATCATGAAACTCTTCTTGAAACTGATAGTTCGGGTTATGGAGTTGCTGCCATACTCATGCAACGCGTTGGTCCTTCTCATGATTGGTGTCCGGTTCTATTTGCTTCGAGATCTCTAAATAATGCAGAACAAAACTCCTCTAACATTGGAAGAGAGAGCCTCAGTGTTGTTTTTGGCGTGGAGAAATTCAAAAAATTTCTACTTGGTGCTAAGTTCATTATCCATAATGATCAAAAACCTCTTTGTAAACTTTTTGCACATAACAAGGGTGTATCTCTCAACTGTTTCGCTCGAATTCAAAGATGGGCTCTCAGACTTTCCCAGTTTGACTATGTTTTCAACTATTCGAAAGGTAAATGTAACGTAAATAGCGATTATCTCAGTAGGCTGCCACTACTCACGACTGTAAAAGAGCTAGAACCGTACGAAATGATTTTTGCTGTGAACTCTCTTGATAAAACTCCTGTCACGTGTGAAAATATAAAAACTCATACTGATATGGATAGCGAACTATGCCAACTTAAACAATACATAAAGTTTGGCATGCCTCCTAAACCTAATCCTAATTTGCCTAAATTTAAGAACCTGCTACCTCAGATGACCATTATGAAAGGTTGTATACTTTGTAAAGAACGGGTTTTTATCCCCAAGTCATTGCGTAGTTTAGTCCTTGAAACATTTCATGATGGACATCCTGGCATTTGTGGCATGAAATCGTTGGCCAAATCTGTTATTTGGTTTCCCGGAATGGACAAAACTATTGAAGACATCGTAAAATGTTGTCCCCAATGTCAATTAAATCGAGCAAAACCTACGTCTAGAAATGTAGAATGGCCCACTCCTTCTCGTCCTTTTGAACGCATTCATGTCGATCACTTTTTCTACGAGAATAAAATTGTTTTCATTGCTGTAGATGCATTATCTAAATATATTGAATGCGAAGTGGTACCATCCACGAGTGTGTCAGATACTGTCGATGCGTTGAGAATGATTTTCAGCAGAAACGGGTTGTGTGATGTGCTCGTAAGTGACAATGTTTCTAACTTTTCATCTCAAGACTTTAAAGATTTTCTTATTTCCAACGGCATTGAGCACCTCACACCTCCGCCCTACTCTCCAGCAAGCAATGGTCAAGCTGAGAGGGGGGTAAGAGTCATTAAAGACTTGTTGAAAAAACTCTCTTTTTCCGAATCGTTCAAATCCCGTCTATCAAAAGCATTATTTCAATCGCATTGTATTCCGCATAGTGTTACAAAAATTGTTCCCTCTGTAGCGCTGAACAATCGTAAATTTGTTACTTCCAAAGATAGAGTTCATCCTAAATTTTCTGTGTCCAGGTCTAAGCCTATGTATGTAACTCAATTTGATGTCGGTGATCATGTTCTCGCTCTGAACTTAAGAAATGGTCACAAGTGGTTGAAGGGAATTATTGTCAGTAAAGTTGCTGTTAATATCTTTCATGTTCAAATACTAGCATGAAATGCAATCTGGAAGAGACATTCAAATCAGCTGTTGCACAGTAGTTTGGAATCTACCGGGAGCGGGGCAGCAGAGACTCCTGCCTTTCAGCCTGTTAGCTGCTCACCTGGGCAAAATGAGCCTCGTAGATCAGGTAGAATAACTAAACCTGTAATACGAATAGGTTGTTGAGTTCCTCCTTCCCCTTGTCATATATTCATCTAAAGGGAGGGAAGTTGTTGTATAGTGACGCACTGGTGGTATTTATTGGGGTTCCGGCTGCAGAGATTTATGAGTCTTGCTCGGTATGGTCACATGTATAGATAGGGCATCCGCCGGAACAGCCGATGAGCGCCTGGTGTTTACGAGCGCCGGATAGGTCGGAAGCGCCCCCACTGAAGGGCGGAAGCTCATTGTTGCGAACTAGACTTAAGAGCAAGCTTTGTGAACTAGAAAGTCAGTACAATATTATTAGTCCTGCTGTTCGTTTTGCTATCCTGCTGCCTGGTTTACGGCTAGGCAAACCGATCTACAAGTTCTGTTCAGTAAACCTTATATCGTGCTGAAATTCCAAGATAATACAAGGTATTCTTAAAAATTGTGTATAAAAAAGTATACTCTTATTTTGAACAAAAATCATTTCTCTGCGATAAACAATACGGCTTCCGCTCTAAAAAATCAACAATACAGGCTATATTAAATTATTTATAATTCCTTTATTCTAATATAGATGAAGGAAAGCCTGTCTTTTCCGTATTTCTTGACTTTCGATAAGCATTCGATTGTTTGGATCATAAAATATTACTCTCGAAACTACACTCTTATGGCATTCGAGGGGTTGCCCATGATTGGTTCAGATCATACCTAACAAATCGGAAGCAATACGTGGTCCTTGACGATGCAAAATCGGGCCCACTGACAATTAGCCATGGAGTTCCACAAGGATCTGTTCTTGGACCTCTCCTTTTTCTGATTTTTATCATTGGTATTATTAAATCTACATCATTCTCCAAATTCATGCTTTTTGCCGATGACAGCACGCTTTCTGCGGTCCTTCCGAACCAAAATCCCGCTATGATTACGGAGAGTATAAATAATGAACTTCATAAGGTTTCATTGTGGCTTAAAGCTAATAAAATAAGCCTTAATATCGATTAAATGAAATCTATTACATTCTTATACAAGAAAAATGTATCTCTTCCACGAATTAAAATTGGAGATGGTGAAATCGAAGAAACCAACTCATGCAAGTTTCTGGGCATCAAAATAGATAATAATCTGACCTTCAAAGAGCACTTCGCTCATATTAGTTCTAAATTATCAAAATCCATCGGAATCCTAAATAAAGTTAAAAATTTCCTGCCTGAAGCAGCTTTACAAATGCTCTACCGAACGCTCATTTCTCCATACTTGCATTACGGAATAGAAGCATATCACGGAACTGATAAAAATAGAACCAACAAAATTTTACCCTGGAAAAAAGAGCTATCAGAGCGGTAAAGAACCTAGAATATAATGCTCACACAAATGATTCATTCAAAAATTTACAAATAATTAAACTTTCGGATCTCTACAATGTCTCCATTTGTAATTTCATTTACAAAACATTAAGAAATGATGGCAACAATAGCCTAAAACAACAAATAAAATAGCAAGGATAGTAGCTTTTAAAAGATCCATTATCAGTTAGTTGTTTAATAAATAGAAGGACCTAAAATGATATATAAAATTGAACGTTTCGACCACAGGGGTCATCTTCAGCATTAACAAAGATCATATGGAAAACAAAAAAATACATTTTATTCAAAATAAGTGCAACAGTAAAAACCAATAAAAAAAGGGACGTAAAAATATGGAGAACAATACTAACATGCTATTAACAGAGGGAATGAAGATTCAGTTTCATTTAAAATAGGCCTTCGTGACTACTACAGAATTGACCCACGAGAAGAAGCTCAAAAGTCTTGGCATCCACAGCAAGGTCCAGCCCTGCGATCCATCTAAAGTGGTTTTTAACTTCAGTTCCGTGTCGCTGTCTGCGCGTCTCACATATTTGCTCGCATTCGGCTTGGATTTTTGTTTACCGGTGTATAAGTTAGATTTTTTTTAAATATTTTTTTATGTTTTGAAAAACTTGCTGTTAGCCTCAAGTCCATCGAACCAAGCAAGTTTTCCGTAATCAAAAATCAACTAAAAACCGTAGCTCATAAATACTTTTATAATTTCAAGCCTTATAAAATATTTTCGTGTATATTTAGCAGAGATGATATTGCACTTTTAAAGAAGCTAGCCTCAAACAAAACCTTAATTGTCTCGAGTCCGGATAAAGGTAGGGGAGTTGTCATAATTGACCGTGATAAATATATACATAGTATGAAAAAAATTATTTCTGATCAAACTAAATTTGCAGTTATAACAGATCCTATAACTAAATTCACCACTAGTATCGAAGACAAAATAAATAACTTTCTACGTAAACTGAAAAATTTAGGTTCGATCTCTGATGAACTCTGCAGGACGCTAATAGTGTCTGGAAGTGCTCCAGGTGTTTTGTATGACTTACCAAAGATCCACAAACCAGACTTCAGTGTAAAATTTCCATTCAGGCCTATTTTTGCGTCATATCGCACCCCTAGCTTCAACCTTGCGAAGTTTTTAGTTCCTATTTTAACTCCATTCACCGGTAACGAGTATACAGTGCATAATTCGCAGTCTTTTGTAAATGACGTTGTTCAATTGGGTAACGCTGATAAACTTTTTATGGCTTCTTTTGACGTAGAAAACTTGTTTACTAACATACCGCTGCAGGAGACAATTGAAATTTGTTTGCACTATTTATTCGCTCAAACTGATTCAGTCATCGGTTTAACTAGGGCATTGTTTAAAACTTTATTGCAGCTCTCCGTCATGAATTCTTTCTTTATATTTGACAATGTTTTTTACAGACAATTAGATGGTTTAGGAATGGGGCTCCCCTTAGGGCCGACTTTTGCCAATATATTCATGTCCTTCCACGAACAGCAATGGTTGAGCCGGTGCCCTGTAGAGTACAAACCTGTGTTCTATAGACGTTACATTGATGACACATTTATTCTATTCCGCGATAGTTCACACAGTAAGCATTTTTTGAAGTACTTAAATTCTCAACATCCAAATATTAAATTTACAATGGAAGTTGAAGCTGCTGATTGTCTCCCGTTTTTAGATTGCACAATTACGCGCCACAATCAATGGCAAATTTCAGAGCTCTGTCTATCGTAAGCCAACTTTTACTGGGCTAGGGACCAGCTTTTACAGTTTTTGTAATTTTAACCTTAAGATGAATTGTGTTAAAACATTGTTATGCAGGGTTTATAATGTCTGTTCAAATTTTTATGCATTTCACTGTGAAATGGAATTTTTGCGGCAATTCTTTCTTAATAATGGCTTCCCGTCCAGATTAATAGATTCAGCCATGAAGAAATTTTTAAATGTTAAGTTTCATAACAGATTGCCTATAACAACTGTGGGAAAGAAGGATTTTTACTTCTGCTTGCCCTATTTTGGATACCAATCCGAGAAACTCAAGAAAGAGATACTTTCATTGTTAGCTAAACATTTCACGCATATCAATTTTCGGATAATATTATTGAACAGATATAAAATAAATTCTTTTTTTCACTACAAAGATAAGCTCCCTAAAGCATTGCTTTCGCACGTCGTTTACAAATACTGTTGCGCACTGTGTACGTCTGAGTATGTTGGGTCCACAAAAAGGGCCCTCCATATTCGTGTGGCGGAGCATGCTGGAAGGAGCTTCCGAACCAATAATCCCCTTGCTTCTCCCCCTCACTCTTCGGTACGCACTCATGCCGAGAAGTGCGACTTGTCAGTCCGCTTGGACGACTTCCAGATAATAGGAACCACATCTAGTCAATCAGACCTTCGTATTTTAGAATCTCTTTTTATCATGAAAGACAAACCTATTTTAAATGAAACTGAATCGTCATTCCCTCTGTTAATAGCATGTTAGTATTGTTCTCCATCCTTTTTCGTCCCCTTTTTTTTATTTGTTTTTACTGTTGCACTTATTTTGAATAAAATGTATTTTTTTGTTTTCCATATGATCTTTGTTAATGCTGAAGATGACCCCTGTGGTCGAAACGTTCAATTTTATATATCATTTTAGGTCCTTCTATTTATTAAACAACTAACTGATAATGGATCTTTTAAAAGCTACTATCCTTGCTATTTTATTTGTTGTTAGACTTTGCAAAAAGCAAAACTTAGATGTGTGCAGCCTAAAACAATTATTAACTGCGCAAACTGGTCATCACGACCATTTAACCCGAAATAGAAGTAAATTCATGCTTCTTTATTATTCAAAGGCCCGGTTGCAACACAGTATCCTCTTCGTTGGAACTAAAACTTTGAACTCATTACCTGCGGAGATCCGTGAAAGCAATTCTTACAAAGTATTCAAAAGACATCTTGAGTCTCACTTCCTGTCAGAATACTAGTCGTGTAAGATCACCAAGTCACATCTTGCCTCCTACATGTCTGGTCCTAATAATGTAACTTGCCATGGGTAACATAACCGACCTTCAGTCTGCTCTTAAATCGTTTTATCGAATATATTGTTAAATATAGCCGATTTGACCTATATTGTAAAATACAGCATCAAATATCGAGTTAATTATCTAATTGATCAGTCTAATGCGAAACTAGGTTAAGTGAATTAGGTTAAACATTATTGTACACCTTAGAATAACGTGATGTTAGGATGCCCTAGAAGTCGCTGAACTTGTTCGGGCCCACAGGTAGCTATACTCTAGTTTGACCATTGTACTAGACTTAAGAAACATTCTACCTCTGTATCACCTGTTGTAAAAAAATTGTTTAAATTGTTTAAATTGTTTGAATAAGCAAGGATTAGCATTTCAAGAAATACAAAATGTTGGCTGTGACACACCACACAACTTGGCTTTGCTGACGCCAGGATGATACCGTTTCTTAAGAATACAATATTTTTCGATCTTTAAATAAGAAATTAATAATTGATGTAACCTAATGTGACCCTAGGTATCGAGGTAGGCATGAGCCTTTCTTCCCAAGAGTTCATGTTTGGTTGCTTTGTTGATAAGAAATATCGAATGTTCCCCTTTACCACTGATAAAATCTGCTGGTATCAGATTCTGTGCGTCAATGCAGACGGTGACGAGACAACTGAAAACAGCTCCGCGTGAACATCGAGGAGGTATATCTAATGCCTCAATATGCAGTCACATGCATATTTTTTTAATTCAAAACGAATTAAGCATCCTCAATTGGTCGAAGAACCGACGTTCAAGTTCCTTTTTTGACATACGACTTGCAGGACATGTGAAAATTGAGCTGGACGGACCAGTGAAAACATTCCGTCAACATTATCCGTCCTAACCTAACTTATCCTAACCTAACTTATCCTAACCTTACTAGTCCTAACCTAACTTATCCTAACCTAACCTATCCTAATTCAACTTATCCTAACCCAACTTATCTTAATCTCATCTAATCTAACCTATCCCATCCTAACGTATCCAAGCGCCGCCTGCTTGTGTTTCTCTGTCGTTCAGATTTCTTTCCGTTCATTTTGAAACCTTCTGCGCCGTTCTTATTGGCGTAATCTAGCCGCTTCTCGTCTTGAAGTGGCAATATCTTCGTTCATGTCAAAGAATATTTAAGAATAACAAAGGGATTAAATTATTTGCCTGGTAAGCTATTAAGGAAAATCGAATCTACAATTCGAAATATTTATGATGAATTAATATAAAATTCAAAAATTTATTTTTACATAAATATTTTCCCCCTGTTTTTAAATAAGAAAGAAGGCGAAATGAAATAAAGACCGGAAGAAATAAAAAATTCTATTTCTCAAGAGTTGATGAGGCCGAGGGCACACGGCCCGTCAAAAATCTAACCTAATAATACCCCATGTGTGTTTATTCAGATTTTATTTATATGTTCATTCAAATACGTATTTTGTGTCCGCTTCTTAAGAAACATAGGATGCACATTTATTTTTTTGATACAATGGATTTTGATTACATTTAAATATCAAAGGTTTTGAGGTTAGAAACAATAAAAAATCTAAGTTTTTCTTAAATGTGTACAAATTTTCAAACTAAATGAAATGGAAACATTTCAGGAAAGAAGAAGAAGACGTGACAGAGAGCTAAAGCAGCGCTATCTCAGGAACAAAGAGAATAAATCAGGCAGCCTGATCCTTCCTTAGTTACTTAAGCGGCCCACACACGATCAATTGAATTGTCAATATCATTGACTCAATATATTGATGAAATTTTTTTTGCCCACTGTGTCAATTAATTGACGGTCGTCAATCAAGCCCACAGACGATCAATTAAATTGTCAATATTCCTCATTATCAATTATATTGACAATAAAATTGATCGTTCATGGGTCGCTTAAGCCCGACCGTTACGCTTTCGTCTGAGTTCGTGGTGTCATGTATACCGAATTCCTCTGTGTAAGATTAAAAGATGGCTTTTACTTGCATTGACATGTTTGATATTTTATCAGGATAGGTTCGGTTAGGGTAGGCTTGGCCAAGTTAGGATAGGAAAGGTTAGGATAGGAAAGGTTAGGATAGGAAAGGTTAGGATAGGATATGTTAGGTTAGGATAGGTTTTGTTAGGTTAGGTTAGCACAGGTTAAGTAATGTTAACAGAATTTTCCCACGGGTCCACCTAGCTTAATGATGAGATGACATTGTCCGAGGAATTTATACGGGTACTGCTACTACCCAATAATACCCTTGGTTTATTTGTTTGGAGTCCGTTTCTTTCATTTCTCTGTCACGCTCGGAAGGATAGTTACAGTGAATCGCTTCTTTGATACCACTTCCACTAGTGCACAAGTAAAAGACTATTTCTTATCACGGGTACTATTGGGATGGATATATTTGTTTGTCATCCACATCTGGAAAATTTGTTCAAGAATGGTATTGAATCCGTCCTTTTTGACGAGCCGTGCACACTAGTTTTTATTAATGTTCGAAAAATCACATGAGAGACGTTTCTATTTCCTAACAATCCTTGTGATATTCATTGCGACACTGAATCGGATGAATTAATTCACCGAAAATTGTAGAGTTGATGAAGCATGTATCACAGATACGCCCATCACACGCTTTCTGCCGGTGGATGTGACGGACAGACGGACGGACAGACGTGGCTCCTATTATAGAATCGATTGTCAAATTTCAGTTGAACTTCATTGGTTCAATCGAAGTATTTGATAATATGTTTTTGAATGGCATGAGTTTTTCATTTTTATGTAATTTAATTCCCAGAATTTAACCTCATGTATCTAGAATACGTATAATTCTTAAATACGTCTCCCAAATATTTTGTTTTTTCGCCATGTAAACGATTTTCGGTCAGTTAATCGAAAGCTTGGCTTAAAAAATAATTAAATTGTAATTCAAAATACCTCAATAAAATGCAAAAATTAACATAACATCAGTTCAACATTATCTGCGCAAACTCTTCTGATATTCACAAATACTTAAAATTACAATCATACCACCATAAGAAGGACGATAGAAAAAATCAAGCAGTTTGCCACTTCTATTCGACCCTCATAAGTGAACTGAAGACCTCAGGCAGCTCGTTATCGTCTTGCCCTCGTAATTAAGATGAATAAGCATCTAGACGACACTCATTTGAGAAGACAAGCCACAGGTGCAGGGACGCCATTCGGACACACTCAGAGGTGGCCAGAGAATATCAAGAGCAGCGCCCGGGCGACCTCGAGAGCTAAGCGTTATCATCATCTGCGCGGCTGGGTAAGTGCCGGGAACGGGGAATTTTTTGCCTGATAATTGAGTTATCGATGCGTCTGCATCGTACTGAGGAACGTAGAGGGTTTTGTGGCTTAAATATCACGTGCACCAGCTGACGACCTGTTTGATAGGCTCAAGTGTCACGTGGAACATTTAACGACGTGTTTCATGGGCTCAAGTGTGAGATACACCAATTATTGATGACGTATTTCATGGGCTCAAGTGTGAGATGCACCAATTGACGACGTGTTTCACGGGCTCAAGTGTGAGATGCACCAATTGACGACGTGTTTCATGGGCTCAAGTGTGAGATGCACCAATTGACGACGTGTTTCATGGGCTCAAGGTGAGATGCACCGGTTGACGACGTGTTTCATGGGCTCAAGTGTGAGATGCACCAATTGACGACGTGTTTCATGGGCTCAAGTGTGAGATGCACCAATTGAAGACGTGTTTCATGGGCTCAAGTGTGAGATGCACCGGTTGACGACGTGTTTCATGGGCTCAAGTGTGAGATGCCCCAATTGACGACGTGTTTCATGGGCTCAAGTGTGAGATGCACCAATTGAAGACGTGTTTCATGGGGTCAAGTGTGAGATGCACCAATTGAAGACGTGTTTCATGGGCTCAAGTGTGAGATGCACCAATTGAAGACTTGTTTCATGGGCTCAAGTGTGAGATGCACCAATTGAAGACGTGTTTCATGGGCTCAAGTGTGAGATGCACCAATTGAAGACGTGTTTCATGGGCTCAAGTGTGAGATGCACCAATTGAAGACGTGTTTCATGGGCTCAAGTGTGAGATGCACCAATTGACGTGTTTCATGGGCTCATGAGTCACATGTGCCAACTGACGTGTTTCATGGGCTCATGAGTCACATGTGCCAACTGACGACGTGTTTATTGGCTTAGAGATGACGTGTGTCAACTAACGACTGTGTTTGCACAGCACCAGACAGCGGTGCTGTGGAAATGGCGCAAAATACCCTAATTTTTCCCTGCATTATTTATATCTTTAAATTGCGCTCAATTTTGTTTTTCAACGCAAAAAATTCCGAGCACAAGACGGCAACTTGAAGTCAACTTTTTCGATGCATGAGCTCTTTGGTGAATTTCTTGCTACGAACAATATTCTCCACTTTTGATATTGTATCTTCAGAATGAACTATTGACGCTTATTGAAAGGTAACTGAGGTTGAATTTTGCGTAGTGGTAATAGAAAAAAAAGAGTAAAAGAATAATAAAATAGACATCGTTACGATCCATTGTATTGAAATGGTTTTAGTATGCTTTGAACCACATACCAAATTATTTTCATGGGCATAAAACATGCGCGTATTTCGGTAAAATCTTGGCTAACGTGCTACTAGATTAGTCAGCTAGGATGTTTCCGTCATTACGTAACTGATGCCAACCGAACATTAACTAGGATTTGACCCACGTGTTTTGAAAAACGAAAGTATGAATGCAGGTAATAGGTTTATTTTCCTGTCTAGAATGTGAATAAGAAAATTGGGAACTGGAAGTGAATAAAGCAAGCGTTATGGTGAGGCGCACTAAACATTCAAAAAATTAATTAGGTGTTGATAACTTTATCCATAGCACTTCACGGGCAAGAAGAATTTTGGGTAATTAGGTATTTGGTTATTGGGCCATCTGGAAATTTTTATCACATGATTTTAGTTTCCAAACATTTATTATGTGTCCATTAAGAAAGTCAAACCAGCGATTTACAATTTTTTATCCGATTGTTCTGAAATTTGGCAATTAAATGTATTTTTGAAAAGAAACACATTTTACTCGTGTAACGTTTTTAATTTTGGCCTTAGTTGTTGAGAAAATGGGAAATATTTGTTTTGTAGGTATTTTATCGGACATTTCAAAGGAATATATATCAATGATTTTTCATGCCAGTACAAAATAAAAGATGGTTTTGGAATCCTTGAACGAATTCTAACAATAATGAAGCAGAGTTTATCATTTTCCTTTTCGTTTTCTTTTGATCTGGGAGTCAAAAATTCATGGTTTTTGGTCCCCATCCGATCACTGGTCCCTTCAGACCCCTCATGGGGAGAGTTCTAGTGCCAGTAGCCCCATTAAATTTTAGGACACAATAGCCCACTGCTTAAGGTTTTAAGCAAAGAAAACAAATTGATAATTTTAACCAAAATCACTGGGTTGACCCCTTAAACCCGTAGTTAACAAATTGAACTACAAGCTAGAAATACTATCTAAACCCAAGATTGTGCAATTTTCATTCCTCTATATCTTACTTTTACACCATAGAGGATTAGAAATTTTCGACGTCCCAAAGAATTCTGACAATCGTCTAAAGAAATACAATAGAATAAGACGCGATAGACATTCATAACGAGAATTCCGCAGTGAAAAATAATTAATAAATAGATCAAAGAGCAAGGCACGTACCGAGTTTCTCCGCTGCAGTTTCTTTAAACGTCGTGCTGCTGTCTGTCGCAGCCATAAAGTGTACTAGCAACAAACACGGACAAGTTGAAATTCCTTTCCTCATTTTTGTTATTTGTTCCTCCGACGAACAAAACCTTAAGAAACTTTGGGTCGTACGTAAACAGCATCCTATCAAAGCAGGAGATTTAGCCGACAAAAACAAGCAGTGCTTAACTTTAAAATGTCGAGCATGTATTAACGAGGAAATTTTTCGTGCTCCATGAGGTTTCTTCAAAACTTCTATCTCTAACGCCTCAACTTGAATGAGTTGATTTGGACTAACAAGACTAGAATTGGCTGTGGTGAAATTGGAATTACGTTGTTTTCAAATTACATTCTGTTCCTGTGAAATGCGGATAGGTCAACATTGAAATCAGATATAGTCATAGTGAAATTAGATGAGGTCATTATGAAGTTGAAATTCACAAGAATTTAATAATTCTCAATTGTTCAATTTCGGTCGCATATAAACGCTTAAAATAATATTTTGCTCTGATATTCCTCATAAATATGGTAAGCATTTGCTGTTTATAAATCGTTTTTATTTCTGGGCTTAGAAATGTTTCAAACCTTGAGTCAAAGAGATACAAAACGAACCTTCCAAGAATTACACCCAAGAAAGTTACACTCATCGAGAGAAAATAAAGGATTGATACGAAGATGAAGTGAGCTGGAGCGCAATGACGAATATTTTATTGGCAAATTGCACTAAAGCTTACAAAAAGTTGATCAAGGAACAGGAAACTTCGATGACAATGGGTTGGAAAAACAAAATTGGCATGCTAATTTTAACATGCTCGTTGGAAATCTTGAAACTAATAGCTCAGCTACGTTGGAACACTTGAAAAAAGTAGTACGAATTTAAACGTTTCCATGAGAATATATGAGTTAGCAACATAAAAAACTGGCTCAATCAGTAAATGAAGCGTGAAAAGTAAAAGAAAATATCTTGACAATATCATCAATAAGAGAAAAATTTAAAAAGATCAGTTTATATGAATCAGCAGTTTGAGAATGCAGCGAAAAGATGAATTTCACTATGAAAAGATGAATCAAATTTTAAATTGAATAGCAAGCATTCACTAGGTTGCTCAAAAATTGGGAAATGAGCTTCACTGTTGGTGCACACATGTAGACGAAGCAACATTCATTTTATTGGAATTATGAACTCATTATCAATAATGTTACTCACACGAAGAAAAGGTTTGTTCAAAGCATACGATCGCGCGTTGTGATGTTATTCAGATGCAGCTTGTGATGAACAAGGCATTGCGAATCTTACCTTCATAACGGATAAAGCACCAGCACGTAGCAGATAGGAAATCTTTTGTAATAACTCTCCAAGTGTAAGAATTCTTCAGTTGGCACTGTACCGATGCTAGTTTAAATTTCATTGAGCAAAGATGGAACGCAGAAAGTGTGACTTTCTGTGACGCAGAAAGTGAACGGAATACCAATACTGCCTGTTCCTGAACAGAGGATGAGAGAGTCGAAAACCCATTGATGTCATTCGTTTGGTTACACCAAACACGATAGAAAATTTTGCAAACAGTGGGGAAAGGTATTGACCAACGTGAGAGAGTCATAATGGTCTCAAAGAAATGTTTTCTTTAATCTTCAGTTGCAAATTTCATTGTATATCTTCATGTATGATTCTTCATTTTTGTCATATGAATAAGTTTATTTATTTTATATTTAAATGGATGCCTTTCACTTTTCAGAGACATTTATAGCTGTACAAGAAAGCAGAGCTTTATATGATTTAATATACATACAATAGCTTTTAATGCATCCAGAAAAAATGCCTAAAGAAGTACTCGTGTGTAAATGCAAATTTGATAACATGTGTCTCGACTCCAATTTACAACAAATTCAGCTGATATTTATGCAATAGTTCGTGGGTCGTATAAAACTTCGGTGGTACCCGGTATAATGACCAATTCAAGTTTCAAGATATCTAATTCTAGTGTTACCATTCGCGAATGCACGTATTGTAGAAATCAACTTGTGAAAGGCATGAACATTATTTCATGAGCTTTGTGTCAGGAGTTCCTAGCATTTTTCTTTCGACGGACTGGCCATCTATGGCAAAAGTTATTAAAATGGTTTTGAGTACAAAATCTACCGGGCTCGAAATGAAGAGAAAGATTCGTCAATTTTCATTCATATGCATATCATTTACTTATCATCTTCGCTGGAGGATTTTTCTCCACGTTTTCTCAAACTTCGGACCAATATTTGTTAGGACTGTTTGCAAAATCTAGTGGAATCTATCCCTGTAGTAGAGTAAAAACTAATAAATTTAAATGTTTGTTCAATAAACTATCAAGCTTGATTATTCTCATTACATCAAAATTTCTCCAAGGTGCGATCAATTCTTTGGCCAGATAGTGTATGCCTAGATATTCCGTGGCAAAAACTTTACGTTTGTTGGAGATTAGAAACTTTCGGTCTCCTTCAACCTCTAGTGCCGAATGAAACTTATTTCTTCATGTTTGCTGATTGTGAGTCTGTCTGAACATAGCTGACATTGGGGAGGGAAGTAAAAAACCTTTCAGTGAATTCATTTTGCCTGTGGTTTTCTGTCGAAAACAAAAAAGCAATCATTGGAATGGCTGGTATTTTCTTTACATTTTTTCTTTCATGTTGCTGCAGCTGCCGTTCTCAGTTTTCTTTTTGTTTAGTTTATTTAGGTTGCATGTCGGAGCACCTAACCTTGCTCAGAAACAAAACTTTAACTTATAATTCGAACTCATTTATAGGAAAAATTTTCTTCAAATAACATGCGTTTGGTCATTTTGCAGTTGAAGTAGCTGTTTGCTTCAAGCTTTGAGCTATCATTCCTTGAAGTCTCTTTAAAAGAACCTGTATTACAATTTTTTTGCTGGGTATAGAAACTAACATAATATACCTCTGAACCGGCTATACTCGCCTATTGATTGGGATAATTATTGAAGATAATTAATTCGTTGGCATAGATACCTCCACGGATCACTGGATATATAAATCTCGTCATTTCTCCAATAAGTAGTATTTAAGCAAAGAGTAATATTTAACACCTTTATGCATCACCAAACTCTATCTTGAATTTTCATTGGTCTTTTCGCTGTCCCTGTGCCATATTACTACCACTGAACAGCACTACATTCGCTGAGACATCGCATTTGGCCAGTCAGTCTCGGACATTCTAACACCCGTACAGATGCAGTAATAAAGGCCCCCCGCGGGTAGCGAGGCTACTCGAGAAAGCCCTGCAGCGAGATTACCATCCTCTCAGCTGCAAGCCTTCTGTTTGGAATGTCCCCGTGGCTTTGTTCCTTTCCGTTTTTGTTTTGGAAGAGAATATTCAAAATTGCCGGCCTCGGCAGCTCTCAGTTATAAAATTTCGGTGTCCCGAGGTATACCTGCTTCAGTTTATTTTATAAAAAGCTACTCCGCTAATTTTTTTCTTGACTTTAAGATTCCCGACAGGTTTCAACAACAGAGTGTGAAGATCAGTGTGCAGCATGAAGGCAGATAAGGTCACTGTTTCTCAAGAACTTGTATATCTTAGGACGTTCAAAGCTTTGAGCAAATCTATAATTCCTCCGTAGAAATATTGCAACCGAACTACCGACATGCCTTCAGTCTTATTTCTGTGTCCCAAATGATTGCATTCAACGTAGAATAAAGAAAGCATCTAAAAATATTACGTAGAATGATGATGAAAATGTTTTTGAAAAATCCATTCAGTAATGATCGACCAAGATGCCTTTGAATCGGAGACAATCTTGTTCATTGTAGGTCAAATAGGCCCCTGGATAAATAAATTTATCATAAACTTACTTATTTTTCATTCCATCAGATTTTGAGTGAGATTCCCCGTTACAGAGGCTTCCTGCTTCAATAAAGCCAGCTATTGCAGTGCCTGCCGAGATTCTCCATTCGAGTGCGACAATTACGGCATTTACCTAACGCAATTTTCCCTTGCAGTCAACTCAATTTTTCCTTACAGTCGACGCCATTTTACGTTTCCGTAAACAGAGCTGTGGTCCTAAAGAATATTAGAATATATGCTGGTCAGGATGAGTTCCTCAACTAAAATTTACAATCTCCGAAACAAGAGTACCGTGCTCAACGTAACCTACAGAAATTGACAAGGAGTGTATATAATGAAATTGCATTAATTAAAAATCGCTCTGAATCAGTAACTTTGACATAGAGTTCTAAATATTAATGGATTTAGACTGACATGGTGTCTCACAATTTGTAATTAACATATTTCTCTTCTTTCTCTTTCGTTAGTTTTATTAGTGACAAAAAATGAAACTTTTTTACAAGAACGTTTCAGTAATTTCATGGATACAGAAATGAGGTAATGGCATTATCCATGCAATATTGCTTTGCCATCCTGGTAAAAAAATGCGTTCGTTGTTTAAAGTGACTGGTTCTTCGTCATCTTAAAATCTAGTGAGAGACTCGCTGTGCGAGAAGCTAATGAATGTGAGAAAGCCTAATGAAAAGTTGTCCGATTAGTAATATCGAACTATGATATAAATAAAACCTCAATGCTCGCCCTAAAACTATGCCCTCTGAATTAACTCGCCTGGATGGACATAATGACATTCACTTTACTTTCATCGACATTTACTTCACTGTTCGTGTATGAAAATCTATATCAAACTGCGAGGCTGACATATTTGGATTACGAATTTTAATTAGCCCATGAGATCCACGAAACGCGATCGTATCTTGTCGCTGCGACGAAAAAAATGATATCTCTACATTTCCAAGAACAACTTACTTGACTGAGTTCGTTGTATCTTGTACTTGAAATTCTGAGATATGAACCGATCCATGTGAGGCGCCGCGTCATCTTGGCTCTCCGCGATGACGCTGGCGTGCCACCAAAACCCAGTTGGTTGAGCGCAGGTGCGTGCGACTTTGTACGGTCGATGAGAGATATATTTTATCCAATGTGAGTTCGGAAGTTAGGGGGTTCGCAGTTTATTGACATTAAGACGAATTAAATCATCACCTAAAAAGCGTACATTGATCTAAATCTTTAGATGCTGAGCAACTTTTCGGAGACCAGCTCCATCTTCAGTTAACAGTTTACAAAGATGAAAATAAAGAAAATCAGTCATAGTTTCTCATTACGTTGAGAAACTATCATTGGCGTGCGATTAAAAATGCATAAAACGGAATGTGCACCAATAAGAGATATTTTTGTCCTTGCGCTCGCTAAAATAATCACTCCATTTCAACGCAACGCTAAGCCCGAGGTGGCGCGGAAAATATTTCGATTGTCCTGTACTATTTAAAATACTGTATATTTACAGTTAAAGTTAAAGGAAGCATCATGTAATGCTTCATCATCATTATGAAGCGGTACGAGTACACATGACATCTGAAAGATTCGTCGCTCAACTTCTTAAGTATATGTTTTCTTATCAAGTTCAAGACAATGAATGTTTTAACAAGCACTTTATTAGCTCTTCTCTAAATAACCAAGTTCATAATGTATGATCTGTCATCTATTGTAAGTTATTTATAATATACCTGTTTTATATTAATTATATAAATATTGTTAATAAACATGTTTTTCAATTTCAACAGACAAGTAACTATGTATTGGGGGCAAGACGACAACATCGTTAGGGCTAATTGTGCATAACAGCACTGAATTTCCCACTAACGATCTCAGAGTGCAATTCATTGGAAATTAGCAATATATGCTTGATTTGATCATCAAACGCCCGATTTAATCAAGATCAAATGCCTTCAATATTGGATCTGAGACCAAATGCAGTTCTGATGCACTGCATGAAGCTTCTCGCGGCCCAGCTCCGAGTATCTGATGAGAGGAGTTTTCTATCAGAAGAGTGGCTTATATTGTGCCATGATAATGAGAATGCTGATAGCTGATCATTTTGAGCATTTTTCCTCGTACTAATATTGGTAAATAATAATTACATAGCTGAGCAGTTTGAACAATGCTATTAATAATACCCTGAATAGAGATAACTTTATTTCATGCATAGAGAAACGTGCCAGGATTTCCCTATACGTTCATTTCTGACACCTAAACTGTAGATATTTCATTTCGTTACAATAAACGAAGAATTCAATGATCGAAATACAACTTCTTGAAACGAAAAACGTTGTTACTTGTGTAAATTCCTACCAATAAGAAACAGGTTAGAAATAAGAAGCAAGCACGGTCACATTTTTTATATTTATTTCTACATGATCAGGGAACGACTTGTGAACTTTCTGGCAGTGCTCCAAAGCTTCGAATTTTACAAAACATTGCCACTAATATTAGAACTTCTGACTTGACTTACACATCACCGGCTCTACTTGCAACCAAATCCAAAAGCCTCGTGCTTAAAAAGATGACAAAATTAGTTTATTCATGGACAATAAGATTATCAAAGAACAACATGAACTGCTTTCTTACGCAGACGAATCGTAAATAAAAATACCAAGGTTGCTACTTTCAAAGTCAACATTTTTAAAATTATTTATTGCTTTAAAAGGTAAACGTTTCGAGCACCAGGCTCATCATCAGTACAAGTTGTCTGATATGAACAAAACAGAGATGAATAGATAAAAATTTACGGGAAATAAACACAAAATTAGAGAAATACTACCATTAAAATCAAGAGGAAACTATGTACAAAGGGTGGGCACTATTAGTTATTAGTTTTGAAACTAATAGCGCCCACCCTTTGTACATAGTTTCCTCTTGATTTTAATAGTTGTATTTCTCTAATTTTGTGTTTATTTCCCGTACATTTTTATCTATTCATCTCTGTTTTGTTCATTTCAGACAACTTGTACTGATGATGAGCCTGGTGCTCGAAACGTTTACCTTTTAAAGCAATAAATAATTTTAAAAATGTTGACTTTGAGAGTTGCAACCTTGGTATTTTTATTTACGATTATCAAAGATATTTGGGCCATTCCTCTAATTACTGATTTACTTAAGAAAGTTCAGCTCCAATCACATAAAAAAAATCGCTTCCTTCTCCTATCTTGATCTCAAAACATGTCGTGCATAAATGCAAGCTTACAAAAATTCCTAACCTGTTATCACACTCCAAGTAAAACCAAGCTGCTTCACTTCTCTATAAGTGCAACTTCAAAAATTAAACTGATTAAGTTTTCAACAAATTTGAAATAAAAATTCTTCATGCTCCCTCGTATCCAAATTCATTCAAAAAATTTTACTTCTATGCATTGTAGCGCTTTCAAAATCCCTTAGGCATCGAGATGAAGCAAATATCGGCTACTCAGCACATCGATAACCTGAGACCTTACATGATAAAGCCTGGCCATGACAGAGTTCTAATAAAGACTGGTGTTTGCCCAATCTGAGAATTCATTAACTTACTTCGTGCATCGAATCACAGCAGAGAAATCGGGTCTTCTTGAAAATTGAACGTCACAAAACACAGAGTCATGCCAAAGTATTTTGAAGTGCAGAAGTTTTACGCAATAGTGAGGCATATAGCGATCATATCAGCTGGGGACTAATTCCACCACACCTCCCACAACATGTAGCAGCAATAGACGCCTTAAATTACAGTCAAATAGCATCTTCACTAAACAGAAAACACGAATTGTTGACGAAAAAAAAATTACGACGATAAAGCAATTCCTCTCTTCTTTAATGACATTCGCCACCTGCCAACAAGACTGAATAAGTCAATTAATTCTGAAGAGTTCCAATTAAGAGTTTAATGAACTTAAAAGGGGTTGATCAAAATTAGTTCATCGCCTGCATTGCACCTGCCGCAGAGGCAGGTGCGGCACTTCAGGGAAGTAGGATCGAGCTATTGAGAAATGCGTTTCCTGGACAAGATTAATTTCTCTGGATTTTTCCATTTGTGTGTTTTTTCCACAGGGCAACTACGATGCAATAGGTTGATGATTCAACTCGGATTGATAAAGGTAATCAAGCTTTAGGATTGCGAATGTTAAAATAGCAGGTCAGCATCTCCTGAAAAAGTGTTTTTGACGAAAAAGAGCTAAATGGAAAATTTCAGAGGTATTCATGAGTGACCCGATGGAAAATGCTTCATGCCGGTGAAACTGTCATCAAACTCAGGGGAAAAATGAGTTAACGTGAGTGTTAACGTGATACAAGCGAAGAATAATTTCATTCCATATAAAACACGTCAAGGGTACGCTAACTCTTATGAACGAAATCATGTTAATGCGCAGAGCCTCATTTATTGTATTAACATCAAGTTTTTCCTGCTAGCATTGTTTCAGATAAAGAAAGATTGCAAGCACCAGATACTGATTTTTAACGCGATAAATATTTAAAGCTTCTGAATTACATAACAGCTTTTTGTTATGGTAATCATACTGATATTTTAAAACGGATTTTAATGCTATAATTTTTTTAAAGATTCTGAATTACACAGCCTTTTTTTTACTTTGAGGCATATTTTACTGCTCTCATGGAAATTTGTGTTACCAGCATGCATGCGGGGCGTGAGGGCTTAGGTGCCCACCGTGTAATTTGTGTGTGTGTATGTGACTTGTGAAGGATTGTATCCGATGTAGGTAGGAGCGCAAGCTGTGTCTCAAGATAAGATAAATTCTATTTTATTGATTAAAAATTTTTCTTTGGCTCCCCGGCCTCTTTAATAATCATATTTATTCAAAATTCGGACAAAACTAATGGGATGATGTGATATTTTGTTTTCCCGCATAGGCAAACATGCGACTATCGAGAATTCACTAAAAATCCATAAGTTTGCTCCAATACATGGTGATAGTTAATTTAACGTCAGATCTGATCAACAGCTCCAGAGAAGTGTTAATGCTTTTAGTTTAATCAGCACAGAACAGTAATGTACGGTAAAGCGATTAAAAAACGGTGTCCACACCGAGCTCGTTTACCTGCGTCAGACGTCGTAACTTCACTGAAATCCATATTTTACCTTGCAGGTCAAGCTTTTTTGCGTCGAATCATTGCTATTGAATCAAAGGGAAAACTGAACCAAAGTTGAAAACACTCGAACAAATTTAGATGTCAGTCGGCGCTCGAATGAGGCAATACTGAAGAGAGGCATATATCATCAAACTCATCCGAAGCAACGCAAATGGATATATTTGTTTAAGATTGTCATGAAATTATCATGACAGACAGAGTTACATGTAGGCCAAATATCACAGAAATACATTGATGGGAATTCATTCAAAAGATAAATAAGAACAGAGTAAAAGTGATCAACCGTAGCAGAAATTTATCTTTGGTAATTCACTTGAAAAATGAGTACAAAAAGCACAAAACCCTATCATCGTTGCCTGAGGCTGGTGTGCACTTAATCCATTACAACACCCGGCCACTCATCGCCAGTATCGTTGCTGAAAAGACACGAGAATGTATCCTCGAGCACATCACAATCTTGACATCGAATCAAAAGTTCACAAAGGAGCCTTTGAATTATCTTTAAAGTTGGTACAAAGCGAGCGGAAAAGCCGTGGCTAACCTCTTGAGGAGCTTACGAGCGTCGTTCTTGAAGACACTCGCCAGATGAGCAAAAGTGTACGTGTTACAAGGAATTTTCACAAGTTAAACGCAAGGAGACTACACAGTATATGGACTCTGCAGATAGATTTTCAAAAAATACACCTAGAAGCAAATGTCAAGTTAAGGAATTGTGCATGAAATGACTTTCGGTGAGAAAACATGCTTTTGCCAAATTAATTATTGGGAATAAAATTCCCCAACTCAGTTTGATGATAACGCTGAAGGTTATTGATGATTTAGTCTGTACTCAATGAATTACTGAACTGAAATTCATTTTTACCTTCAAATCCTATTTTCAAAGAACTGCGGGCAATCAGGATGCGGCACTCTGCAACGATGCGTACCAAAATATGGGACTCAATTAATATTTCGAAAATCAAACAATTACACGTTAATTAAGCATTCGTTAGCAACGCCGAGCCGTTCCTAAATGGGGCGAACTTTTTATCTTTGAGGCTTTAATTTTCTTAAAACATATTTTTTTAGCCTAATACTTTTATGACTGTGATTCATACTTTTATTGCCTGATTTTTTCATTGCCATGGCTCATGCTTTGATAGCCTGATACCTTATTGCCTTGAAGTAGGGTTTTATAGTTTTTTATTTATTCCATTGCCTCAACTTGTCATAGCTTATTATTTTTCATTGGTTGACTTAGTCTTCAATAGCCTGGTACTTTTTATTGCCTTCTCCTATGATTACATAGTACCTGGTTTTATTGCATTATCTCTCAGTTTTACTACATAACACATACTTTTTTGTCCTGTCTAGTGCCTCGCCTGCCTTGTTTTTTTACTGTTTTTATCGCCGCGCCGAATGCATTTATTGCATTCATTTATGCTGCTATACAATTGCTCGTTAGCTGAGGTACAAAATTGGTATTTGCTTGATGTTTTGCACCATGAATCTGGGTACGTAACAATTTGACTGTAACAAACACTGCATTAGGCGTCTATTATGAACGTTACTTAAGGTAAAACTGAAAAATTTAGGCCTAAATTGGTGTGTGTTTTTATTTCATCCTCAACATCCAAGAAATGATGTTTTCTACTAAACAAGTGTAAGAAGAGTTTCATGGATTTTCAAAATTTTGTGTGAGGTAAAACTTTTATAGCTTCATACCAGATTTTCATTTTATATTCTTTATCTATTACATCATCAAATATTTTTAAAATCTTCAGCATATTGCCTCAATCCCCTCAGGGCTTCTAAGATAAAACTACCACTTTCAAGGTTTGATTTCAAGGCCAATTTTACGGTTAATCGCAGGAATAAATAACGCCCAATGAGAGGGATATTTAAGCCTGTGTTTAGGCTGCAGTAAAAAAAACACAGCAGAAAATTTCAGTAAAGCGGCTTGTAATAAGTTGAGCTCTTTTGATGTTCATACGACAGCCCTTCGAAAAATATTTAGCAAATATTAAAATTAAAAAGGTCAGGAGGGGAAAATTTTCGAACGATGAATGCTTGTCAGCATACTGAAGTTGACATCAGTTTAATTAGGATTTAGAACTGTGAGTGATTTACGCCCTTGCCACGTTATGTAAGGATTTGCTCTTGACTTTTAGTATAAAATATTGGACGATAACCTCATGTCGTCTCAACATTTTCGACGCGTATAAAGTGTGAAACCAATTTGAAAAAGGACCCGAAATTAATACGGCAGCTGTATAAAAGAAAATTATAACACAAAAGGGAATAACTTTAGGACCTCATCTAAGATTTCGTTATATGCAAGAAAAATGTAGTATCCAGGTAAAGACCTATATGAAGTACGTCCAAACTCACAGTAACCCAAAAATTAATGTATACGATTCCTAAACGGATGTATTTTAATAGTCTTTTTACGGTGTTTCCACACTTAGATCGGGAAAAAAATTCAACTCGATTCTTTCATATTAAAAGTTACATTTCAAGCGGGACAATTCTACATTGAATACTGAGCAAGCGCAACAAAATGACGCACTTAGCGCTATGTCCACAGAGTGTGCTAATTTTGTACACCTTCTGCTTTTCCTATCGAGGCTGATCTCCAATCATGTTCTTCAGGTACGACATTCCCAAAAGAAAGAGCTCTAATGAACATACCGCGTTACATTGCAGAGAATGTCTCATGCGAGCTATAGCCCATCACAGCCCAGGTGGATCCCGAAAGCTTTTTCCACGAGCATTTCCAATTTAATTTATTCGTAAACGAACACATACATATCTGTTTTTTTTCAAGTTTACAGCTGAATGACAGTTCCTGATGATGATGACCTGGTCTAACGAAGTTGGTTGTAATGAAAGAGCAATCGGAAAAAATCAGAAATTAAGAGTTGAAGCCGTGAAATGTAGTCAGATACAGCTGGCAGTGATCTGTTGCACACGTGGGAAGTAATGCGCACTTTTGTCGAGTGGATGCTGGTAGTCTGCTGAACAAGTGGGTGGTGATGGAGTCTGTCGAACAAGTGGGTGGTGATGGAGTCTGTTGAACAAGTGGGTGGTGATGGAGTCTGTTGAACAAGTGGGTGGTGATGGAGTCTGTTGAACAAGTGGGTGGTGATGGAGTCTGTTGAACAAGTGGGTGGTGATGGAGTCTGTTGAACAAGTGGGTGGTGATGGAGTCTGTTGAACAAGTGGGTGGTGATTGAGTCTGTTGAACAAGTGGGTGGTGATGGAGTCTGTTGAACAAGTGGGTGGTGATGGAGTCTGTCGAACAAGTGGGTGGCGATGGAGTCTGTTGAACAAGTGGGTGGCGATGGAGTCTGTTGAACGAGTGGGTGGTGATAGAGTCTGTTGAACAAGTGGGTAGTGATGGAGTCTGTTGAACAATTGGGTGATGATGAAGTCTGTTGAACAAGTGGGTGGTGATGGAGTCTGTTGAACATGTGGGTGGTGATGGAGTCTGTTGAACAAGTGGGTGGTGATGGAGTCTGTTGAACAAGTGGGTGGTGATGGAGTCTGTTGAACAAGTGGGTGGTGATGGAGTCTGTTGAACAAGTGGGTGGTGATGTAGTCTGTTGAACATGTGGGTGGTGATGGAGTCTGTTGAAGAAGTGGGTGGGAATGGAGTCTGTTGAACAAGTGGGTGGGGATGGAGTCTGTTGAACAAGTGGGTGGGGATGGAGTCTGTTGAACAAGTGGGTAGTGATGGAGTCTGTTGAACATGTGGGTGGTGATGGAGTCTGTTGAACAAGTGGGTGGTGATGTAGTCTGTTGAACATGTGGGTGGTGATGGAGTCTGTTGAAGAAGTGGGTGGGGATGGAGTCTGTTGAACAAGTGGGTGGGGATGGAGTCTGTTGAACGAGTGGGTGGTGATAGAGTCTGTTGAACAAGTGGGTAGTGATGGAGTCTGTTGAACAAGTGGGTGATGATGAAGTCTGTTGAACAAGTGGGTGGTGATGGAGTCTGTTGAACATGTGGGTGGTGATGGAGTCTGTTGAACAAGTGGGTGGTGATGGAGTCTGTTGAACAAGTGGGTGGTGATGGAGTCTGTTGAACAAGTGGGTGGTGATGGAGTCTGTTGAACAAGTGGGTGGTGATGTAGTCTGTTGAACATGTGGGTGGTGATGGAGTCTGTTGAAGAAGTGGGTGGGGATGGAGTCTGTTGAACAAGTGGGTGGGGATGGAGTCTGTTGAACAAGTGGGTGGGGATGGAGTCTGTTGAACAAGTGGGTGGTGATAGAGTCTGTTGAACAAGTGGGTAGTGATGGAGTCTGTTGAACAAGTGGGTGATGATGAAGTCTGTTGAACATGTGGGTGGTGATGGAGTCTGTTGAACATGTGGGTGGTGATGGAGTCTGTTGAAGAAGTGGGTGGGGATGGAGTCTGTTGAACAAGTGGGTGGGGATGGAGTCTGTTGAACAAGTGGGTGGTGATGTAGTCTGTTGAACATGTGGGTGGTGATGGAGTCTGTTGAACAAGTGGGTGGTGATGTAGTCTGTTGAACATGTGGGTGGTAATGGAGTCTGTTGAAGAAGTGGGTGGGGATGGAGTCTGTTGAACAAGTGGGTGGTGATGGAGTCTGTTGAACAAGTGGGTGGTGATGGAGTCTGTTGAACAAGTGGGTGGTGATGTAGTCTGTTGAACATGTGGATGGTGATGGAGTCTGTTGAAGAAGTGGGTGGGGATGGAGTCTGTTGAACAAGTGGGTGGGGATGGAGTCAGTTGAACGAGTGGGTGGTGATAGAGTCTGTTGAACAAGTGGGTAGTGATGGAGTCTGTTGAACATGGGGGTGGTAATGGAGTCTGTTGAAGAAGTGGGTGGGGATGGAGTCTGTTGAACAAGTGGGTGGTAATGGAGTCTGTTGAAGAAGTGGGTGGGGATGGAGTCTGTTGAACAAGTGGGTGGGGATGGAGTCTGTTGAACAAGTGGGTGGGGATGGAGTCTGTTGAAGAAGTGGGTGGGGATGGAGTCTGTTGAACAAGTGGGTGGGGATGGAGTCTGTTGAACAAGTGGGTGGGGATGGAGTCTGTTGAACAAGTGGGTGGGGATGGAGTCTGTTGAACAAGTGGGTGGTGATGGAGTCTGTTGAACATGTGGGTGGTGATGTAGTCTGTTGAACATGGGGGTGGTGATGGAGTCTGTTGAACAAGTGGGTGGTGATGGAGTCTGTTGAACATGTGGGTGGTGATGGAGTCTGTTAAACAAGTGGGTGGGGATGGAGTCTGTTGAACAAGTGGGTGGGGATGGAGTCTGTTAAACAAGTGGGTGGTGATGGAGTCTGTTGAACAAGTGGGTGGTGATAGAGTCTGTTGAACAAGTGGGTAGTGATGGAGTCTGTTGAACAAGTGGGTGATGATGAAGTCTGTTGAACATGTGGGTGGTGATGGAGTCTGTTGAACATGTGGGTGGTGATGGAGTCTGTTGAAGAAGTGGGTGGGGATGGAGTCTGTTGAACAAGTGGGTGGGGATGGAGTCTGTTGAACAAGTGGGTGGTGATGTAGTCTGTTGAACATGTGGGTGGTGATGGAGTCTGTTGAACAAGTGGGTGGTGATGTAGTCTGTTGAACATGTGGGTGGTAATGGAGTCTGTTGAAGAAGTGGGTGGGGATGGAGTCTGTTGAACAAGTGGGTGGTGATGGAGTCTGTTGAACAAGTGGGTGGTGATGGAGTCTGTTGAACAAGTGGGTGGTGATGTAGTCTGTTGAACATGTGGGTGGTGATGGAGTCTGTTGAAGAAGTGGGTGGGGATGGAGTCTGTTGAACAAGTGGGTGGGGATGGAGTCAGTTGAACGAGTGGGTGGTGATAGAGTCTGTTGAACAAGTGGGTAGTGATGGAGTCTGTTGAACATGGGGGTGGTAATGGAGTCTGTTGAAGAAGTGGGTGGGGATGGAGTCTGTTGAACAAGTGGGTGGTAATGGAGTCTGTTGAAGAAGTGGGTGGGGATGGAGTCTGTTGAACAAGTGGGTGGGGATGGAGTCTGTTGAACAAGTGGGTGGGGATGGAGTCTGTTGAAGAAGTGGGTGGGGATGGAGTCTGTTGAACAAGTGGGTGGGGATGGAGTCTGTTGAACAAGTGGGTGGGGATGGAGTCTGTTGAACAAGTGGGTGGGGATGGAGTCTGTTGAACAAGTGGGTGGTGATGGAGTCTGTTGAACATGTGGGTGGTGATGTAGTCTGTTGAACATGGGGGTGGTGATGGAGTCTGTTGAACAAGTGGGTGGTGATGGAGTCTGTTGAACATGTGGGTGGTGATGGAGTCTGTTAAACAAGTGGGTGGGGATGGAGTCTGTTGAACAAGTGGGTGGGGATGGAGTCTGTTAAACAAGTGGGTGGTGATGGAGTCCGTTGAACATGGGGGTGGGGTTGGAGTCTGTTGAACAAGTGGGTGGGGATGGAGTCTGTTGAACAAGTGGGTGGTGATGTAGTCTGTTGAACATGTGGGTGGTGATGGAGTCTGTTGAAGAAGTGGGTGGGGATGGAGTCTGTTGAACAAGTGGGTGGGGATGGAGTCTGTTGAACAAGTGGGTGGGGATGGAGTCTGTTGAACAAGTGGGTGGTGATGGAGTCTGTTGAACATGTGGGTGGTGATGGAGTCTGTTGAACAAGTGGGTGATGATGAAGTCTGTTGAACAAGTGGGTGGTGATGGAGTCTGTTGAACAAGTGGGTGGGGATGGAGTCTGTTGAACAAGTGGGTGGGGATGGAGTCTGTTAAACAAGTGGGTGGTGATAGAGTCCGTTGAACATGGGGGTGAGGTTGGAGTCTGTTGAACAAGTGGGTGGTGATGGAGTCTGTTGAACAAGTGGGTGGTGATGTAGTCTGTTGAACATGTGGGTGGTGATGGAGTCTGTTGAAGAAGTGGGTGGGGATGAAGTCTGTTGAACAAGTGAGTGGGGATGGAGTCTGTTGAACAAGTGGGTGGGGGTGGAGTCTGTTCAATAAATTTATATAGATGTAGAATTTTCTACAAGTGGATATTGATGAAGTCTGTTGTAGAAGTAGGTTCCCAGTTTAACTTTTTCACCGACTGCATGCATGGTTTTCGCCACCCTAGTAATTAAATAGCTTGGGCGGTGAAGAACATGCATGGTTCGGCGAAAAAGTTAGACCGAGTTTTAATGCTGTCGGTTGTACAAGTGGGTGATGGTGTAATTTATTGTACATATGTGTGATAGGGCAGTCTGGTGTACAAATGTGATCTCATGCAATTTAATACGCAAAATTTATAGATTCATCAAATGACGAGCCTAGAAGTTAGATTTTATCTAAAAGAGCAATAAGAGATGTTATCTAAAAGAGCAATAAGAGATGTTATCTAAAAGGCGGTGACATGTTCACTTTTTTCATATTCAATGATTGTTGAAGTTCTGCATTGTATGAACATTTTCCGGAATGAACACCTTTCCTCTGCGTTGTTAAAATTTGTTCGAATACTCCTTTTAAAAATTATCTACTTCGATACATTTTTAAATAAGATATATTCTTTTTTTAAAGCTTTGTTGTCCTTCTAAGTGCGGGATCCTCCCAAATTTGAATGCTTCTTTAAAATTTCACTGGAATTTAGTGCCACTGTTGTGAAAGATCTGCTTCATTTGCTTCAAAAGTTTTGCTAAAAAAAAAAATTTTTCATTCAAAGTCAAATTTGCTGAGGAATTCTCACTTCAGTAGGTATGGAAAAATTACCTCAAAATTTCGATATATGATCTATTGTGAAGCTTTATATCAACAATGCTGCAACGAATTCAGCGAGGAATTGAATACATTATACAAAACTAATTTATGCGAACACTCTTGACTCTTTATTGGTGGGTTGAAAATTAATATTTTTAAAAAGCACAGCCTCTTAATGTCTGTCCTGAAGACTTTAATGACCAGTCTTCTTGATTAATACCTCATTAAAATTACCCAGATTTGACTTATTCTAAATAAAAATAATAAATTAGCCCTGTGATTTTTGTCGCAATAATTATTAAAGAAAAAAGCTTATGCTGGAAGCATCAATTTCTATTCTCCCGCCAATAATTATTAGATTTTTAATATTTTTAAGCCTTGTTTGTTGGGTATACAAGAGAGAATTTTAGTGCAACGGAAAAGATGAATCTGACAAACACATATTATTAGTGAGCCATATTATTCAACTGAAATTGAGATATTTAAATATTTGGAGCAAAAACCGTAGAGCTTAAAAGCCACAGCAGGGATTGCAGCAGGTGGTGAGATACTTAAATATTCGGAGTAAATACCGTAGAGTTCAGCGACCCCTTTCAGATGCGCTGTCCATGTTTTGCATTGCAAGTTCCTCCCTGACGTGATTTTGACGAGGCAATCAATTTAGTTGCTGCTTGCATGACAATCTTAATGAATTATTGCCATTAATGTAGGTGACAGTGCAGTCATATTTAGGAAATTATCTTCAACGTTAATTACCGAAGAAATTCAAAACAAGTCTGAATTATAATTGATACTAAATTTACCCTCCGATTTTGGGAACAAAATTGCATTGAAAATTTGTACTGTGTTCCCTCGCCACTTCGCGGATCCTTTTTTGTGGCTCCACCACTTTGCGGGCCCGGCCGACCCCACAAATATTTTATATTATATATATGTAATACATATATTATAAAATATTTATTATATTTCAAATTATATTATATATATATATATATATTTATATACATGGTATATATATACAACGTATATATATGAAATGAAATGTTTATATATATATATATATACATATATACACACTATATATATATATATATCTAGTCTGAAATATAGCATTAAATACCATTAAAAAATTAAAAATAAATTTAATCAATAGTTTAAAGATAAAAAACATGTGTATTTTGCGAAATAAACGCATGTATGAGTTCATAACAGCGTAAAAATAGAAACAGAACCAACTGCAGAGGCTATAGATGTACGCATTGTGCATCTGCAAAGGCTAAGCGAGATCAGCCTCATGGCGTAGCGAAGAGCAAGACGGGTTATGATTGGTGCAGAAATGAAAGACGGCTAATGGCAGGCACCCATATTGAAATCTGGCTTGTGATTGGTGTTTTCAATATTCATACCTGGGGAACCTCTCAGTCTGTTTGAAACAATGTGCTACGCGGTTCGGATCGTTTGACGCTGTCTCGTGATTTTTTCGTGCGTGACTTTATATCAGCAATAATGAACAGTTTGTAATGGGCGGGTTAAATAGTTGTACAAAGAGGGTTTTAGAAGTGTAAATGAACACAAATATATACGTAAAAATCGGCGATCCTACTTCGCAGAAATTCTTCTTTCGCTGGGAGTTTTGCAGCGGTACTCAAGGGAACACTGTACTCCAAACTCTCTTCTATTATAAAACAAGTTTTTCGAACATTGCCTGGGAAAATTATGATTTCAAATTCGTTTTCACAAAATCAACATCCAGAAAAGAAATGTTTTTATTCCTAAAACAACAGTTTTCATATATTTAAAGTTAATTTCTACTCATACTCACTGCATGCATAAACTACTAAAGCTCTGGGTATGAAATACTGCCGTTCATCCTCTATATTAACTTATGCGCTTTAAGTGAGGCGGGTTAAACTGAAGTTTAATATTCAATTCAAATTAGAATAATTTTACAGATCGATTACGAAAATAACAAACAGTGAATAGATAGCGCCTTCATTTAATTTTAATGAGGCTTTTTTTTAAATGAGTCAGTGACTGCTGGTCGGTCGATCGGACTGCTGTTCTGTGCTGGTGATATAAAAATAGCCTCCGTGGTCACCGGTGGGTCACGTCACACTTAAAGTGTTAGTACAAGTGATCGAGTTGCAGATGTTCTGTAGAGGGAAATTGCGTTACGTGCAGATGCCTGTTGGGAAGCATTGAAGATTATTCATGTTTTCCAATTTGTTAAGTTTCAATAATAAATTCTTGAAGTCAATAATTGAAGCAATTGCTTTGACCAGTGATTGGCTAATGTGCTCTCCCACCAACCCGCGCTGAAAATAGATTTTCCTCTCAAGCTTGTGCTGTAATCATTTATTTACTTAATTCACTGGATTCTATTTATTATTTCATTTACATCGACGATTAGTTCCTAAAATATGATTATCTTCAAAATTTTTTTATTATAAGAGTCTTAATGCTATAATTATTTCGGTATTGATTCCGTTATAAAGAACGAAAATCATAAAAGTCGAATAATGGTAATAAATGTTATGAGATGAATTGAAGTAACTGTAGTTCAATAATTTATGCTATTTTTTTCTATACTATAAAAAGAGTAAGGTCCGTCCGTCCATGTCACCCACTTCTAACCGATAGTTTTGATAGCAGCAAGGATAAAGCTTAAGAAATACAAGAAATCATTGTATTGCATTAGTTTTCGTGTGGCAATTCAATTCCCTTCCAATTGCATTATGGTATCCAGAATACACAATCGGTCTATTTTTACAATAAAAATTTTCTTTGGACCTTTTCCGTAGAAGTTCATCATGATGTTTTGTGTTTTGATAGTTTTAGTTGCTGATGCGAGAAGAAATGTTTTAAATTAGTTTGACTAGTAACCTTAACCTGGCTACCACAATTAATATACGGTCAAAGATTTTGGAAATTAAGTTAACGTTTTCGGAATTATCATTTACTGGAAAAAATTCAAAGAGAAATAGAGGATATTTCAGAATAAAAATTCGGTAAAAAAGGCCAACGTGGGTCGAAACATGTCCAACTATAAGAGAGAAGCAGCAAGACTTTGACCGCAAGCAAGACGCCGAAGACTATGGAACGTACAATGCGAAATGGCAAGACGAAGACATGCTGCTCGCCAATGAGAAGCGAGAGTTAACTTAACCCTTGAACGGCGTTTGGCAATTCTACTGAATTGTTTGACCGGCTTTTTTGACGGGCCGTTTGCCCCATAGGAGCCGCGTCCGTCCGTCCGTCCGTCCGTCCGTCTGCCCATCACACCCACCAGCAGAAAGTGTGTGATGAGTGTATCTGTGATACACGCTTCCTCAACTCAACTGTTGGAGATAGGAACTGTGTCATGTGATTTGTCGAACATTATTATGCATTTTTGACGGGCCGTATCACTCGACCAGACAACTCTAGAGAAAATGAAATTATCTTATTTTTTCCGGCCTGTATTTCATTTCGCTATCTTTCTTATTTGAAAAAAGGAGCATGATCTAGTAATAATAAAGATTTTATTCTCCTACTGTAAAACGTTTTCTTTATTTGAGTCAAAACTAAATAATCTTCGTAACTGCCATTAAGCTAATACGACGCCATAAAATACTCACTTATTTCCATAATAATAATAATAATAATCTAGAGTTATTTTTCGCATTGAAGTGCTGATTCTCTCATAAAGATTCGAAGACATCATGACATTTTTAACAAAGAATCGAAAAATCAATCTACTCTGGATTTTGCAATATTGTACGTTTTATCACCATATCTAGCAGTTTAAGTTCTGCTACATCGACTTGGAAAAAAGTTCCAAGTCCAGTAAAATACCCGCTACGTCGCCTTGGAAGAAAATTCCAAGTCCAGTGAAAGTCCCGCTACGTCGCCTTGGAAGGAAGTCTCAAGTCCAGTGAAAGTCCCGCTACGTCGACTTGGAAGAAAGTTCCAAGTCCAGTGAAAGTCCCGCTACGTCGCCTTGGAAGAAAGTTCCAAGTCCAGCGAAAGTCATGATTCGTCGCCTTGGAAGAAAGTTCCAAGTCCAGTGAAAGTCATGCTTCGTCGCCTTGGAAGAAAGTTCCAAGTTTAGCAAAAGTCCCACTACGACAACTTGGAAGAAAGTTCCAAGTTTAGTAAAAGTCCAACTACGTCAACTTGGAAGAAAGTTCCAAGTTTAGTAAAAGTCCCACTACGTCGCCTTGGAAGAAAGTTCCAAGTCCAGTGAAAGTCATGCTTTGTCGCCTTGGAAAAAAGTTCCAAGTCCAGTGAAAGTCCCGCTACGTCGCCTTGGAAGAAAGTTCCAAGTCCAGTGAAAGTCATGCTTCGTCGCCTTGGAAGAAAGTTCCAAGTCCAGTGAAAGTCCCGCTACGTCACCTTGGGAGAAAGTTCCAAGTTTAGTAAAAGTCCCACTACGTCAACTTGGAAGAAAGGTCCAAGTTTAGTAAAAGTCCCACTACGTCAACTTGGAAGAAAGTTCCAAGTCCAGTGAAAGTCCCGCTACGTCGCCTTGGAAGAAAGTTCTAAGTTTAGTAAAAGTCCCACTACGTCAACTTGAAAGAAAGTTCCAAGTCCAGTGAAAGTCCAGCTACGTCGCCTTGGAAGAAAGTTCCAAGTTCAGTAAAAGTCCCACTACGTCAACTTGAAAGAAAGTTCCAAGTCCAGTGAAAGTCCAGCTACGTCGCCTTGGAAGAAAGTTCCAAGTTCAGTAAAAGTCCCACTACGTCAACTTGAAAGAAAGTTCCAAGTCCAGTGAAAGTCCAGCTACGTCAACTTGGAAAAAAGTTCCAAGTCCAGCGAAAGTCATGATTCGTCGCCTTGGAAGAAAGTTCCAAGTCCAGTGAAAGTCATGCTTCGTCGCCTTGGAAGAAAGTTCCAAGTTTAGAAAAATTCCCACTACGACAACTTGGAAGAAAGTTCCAAGTTTAGTAAAAGTCCAACTACGTCAACTTGGAAGAAAGTTCCAAGTTTAGTAAAAGTCCCACTACGTCGCCTTGGAAGAAAGTTCCAAGTCCAGTGAAAGTCATGCTTTGTCGCCTTGGAAGAAAGTTCCAAGTCCAGTGAAAGTCCCGCTACGTCGCCTTGAAGAAAGTTCCAAGTTTAGTAAAAGTCCCACTACGTCGACTTGGAAGAAAGTTCCAAGTCCAGTGAAAGTCCCGCTACGTCGCCTTGGAAGAAAGTTCCAAGTCCAGTGAAAGTCCCACTACGTCGCCTTGAAAGAAAGTTCCAAGTCCAGTGAAAGTCCAGCTTCGTCGCCTTGGAAGAAAGTTCCAAGTCCAGTGAAAGTCCCGCTACGTCGCCTTGGGAGAAAGTTCCAAGTTTAGTAAAAGTCCCACTACGTCAACTTGGAAGAAAGGTCCAAGTTTAGTAAAAGTCCCACTACGTCGCCTTGGAAGAAAGTTCCAAGTCCAGTGAAAGTCATGCTTCGTCGCCTTGGAAGAAAGTTCCAAGTCCAGTGAAAGTCATGCTTCGTCGCCTTGGAAGAAAGTTCTAAGTTTAGTAAAAGTCCTACTACGTCAACTTGAAAGAAAGTTCCAAGTCCAGTGAAAGTCCAGCTACGTCGCCTTGGAAGAAAGTTCCAAGTTCAGTAAAAGTCCCACTACGTCAACTTGGAAAAAAGTTACAAGTCCAGCGAAAGTCCCGCTGCGCTCACCTGAAGCCATCGTTTGCTTCCAGTGTTGCCAATCAAGCGGTTTTCCCGCTAGATCTAGCGGTTTTATGACGGATCTAGCGGTATGAAAGTGGCATCTAGCGGCTAGCGGGAAATCTAGCGTATTTTTATAGTTCCTAGCTTTTTTCTAGCGGTATTTCTATTGCAGATTGTATTTGTTACATATAATGTATTTGTGCTATAAACCACGTAAAGCTTTCACATTCAGTTTGGCTGAGCAAGCTCGTTAAATCAAGATTTTTTCTCGTTTGGTATGCGTTCTATGTCGAGCAGCTGCTCGCTGCTGGCTAGTGCTAGCCGGCACCGTATTAGCAGGGTTGCCAGATGCAGGGAAATTTCCCTGCATTAGGGAAATTATGGGTCCCAAAGGGAAAAAGGGAAAAAACTTCGAAAAACGTATGAAAACAGGGAAATTTTGCTATGCGGCTTCATTTTCATGTAAAATTATATATAAGTGATTAGCTACTTAGCATTTTGTGCTAAGCTACTTAGTATTTATAGTTTTTAACACTTGTCGGACATGTTCGAACTTTGATACACGTATTGTACGCGTACATACTGACTAGGAGCAATCAGAGGCTCCAATGCATCGCAACCGCTCAGCGCCAGTTCAACTTCACGCGGTTCACGCTTCACAGAGTCACAGATCCTAATCATCACAGTTGCATTAGTCATTGTAATGATTGTAGCGAGAGGAAATTGAAGAGACGCGCTTCAGCATTACTGAAATTTTTGAACTGAAATTAGTGAATTAACGTAATATGTAAAGCAGTGGAATGAAACCCCACAATCAAAAGTAAGACGTTAACGTTTAATTCATACTCAAAAGTTCCTAGAGTTCTTGGAAACTGAAATGAAATTCAAAGGGTGGCTCAGTAAAAATTAAAAAGGAGCAGAAAATTCTCAATGTAAATTATGTGATGTAAATAGATGGAAAAGCTGGCACATCAGAGATTGAAAACCATGCGGAAATGACAAATACAAAAAATGTAGAAATTAGACAAAACATCAAGAAGTTCTTTGGATACGTAGAACGGCAGTAAACGAAGAAAAAATACACAAGTAGAAGGAGGTGAAATTAAACTTGTTGCATTTTAATACGAGCATAATCTTCCGCATTCTAATGTTGAACATTTAGTCCCAGTTGTGAGAGCAGCTTGTCCTGATTCGGAGATCGCGAGAGGCTTCGAATGTAGTAGGACTAAGTGCATTGCAATTATGAAGAATGTTTTGTGAGGCGAAGTGAGTGATAATATATATATGAGCTCTTGAAGAATCATTATTTTTCTCTGATAGCGGATGAATAAACACATAAACGAAGTACAGAGTATTTGGCATTGGTGGCAAGGGTTGTTAAAAAAGATGTTGTTAAAGATCCATTTTCGACTATCATTCCACTCATTATATAGTGCTACAACATGTTTGCATGGAAAAATGAAAGAGCTATTCACTGAAATAGGTATACTCTGTAGAAGGAATATGATTCTATGTATGTACGCATGTATGTTTAAAGAATTTACAAAACAGGGAAATTTTTAGTCAAAAAAGGGAAATTTTGAGACTAAAACAGGGAAATTTAGGTTAGACCATCTGGCAACCCTGCGTATTAGTCTGATTTAGTCACGCTACCACGCCGCTACGCCGGCCACGGGCAACTGCTCGAGTGTCGAACTGTCGATACGGTGTGTTACCTGTTCGTAACAAAGACGCGTTCAAACATGCTAAATAAGTGAATAGTGATATGTCAAAGGCGCACTGTAGCCTATGCAAAATAAATTTAAATAAAAAATATAGTGACCCAATTAGCCACAGTAAAACTAAGAAACATGTTAGTAAGAGTGGTGCTGCAGCGGCAGATATAATTCGGTTTATAATCCAGAAATGTAATGGAACAACATTACTGGAAGCCAATTTTGCATTTTATTCAACTTGCCATTTCGCCATTGTAAATTGTGATTATCGGATAGATATGTTGAAGCCCACAATCGATGGCAGTAAGGTAACGTCCCAATTAAAGATGCACAAAATAAGATGCTCAGAGATCATAAAAAAAAGTTCAAAGTCCTCATTTTCATAATGATCTGCGGGCTGATGTTGGTGAGGGCAAGAACAGTTTACTCCTAGAAGAGTCAAATGACATAAAAATTTATGAAATGCTTTTATTATTCAGTTCTTTCAACTTATGTAAATCTTGTTAAATTGGAAACTTGTTATGCCCTGTCAAACGTAGATGCACTAAAATGTGAGTTGAAAAGTAAAATACTTGATATTGGTAAAATTGTAGCAATAGACACTGACAATGCCAGTGTCACGGTTGTTGTAACCAATGGAACATATCAAAAGCTGAAGAAAGAAGCTCCTTTTCTAATAGAATTTAAATGTGTGTGTCATTCATTGCAGCTTGTATCTCATGCAGCATCTGAATTTCTACCTCGAAATTTGGAATTCCTTTCGTCTGACACACACGAGTGGTTTTCTGTGTCACCAACAAGACAAATATCCTGCAAAAAACTTCTTGAAAATTAATGATAGAAAATCTCTTATCAAAATACCAGCAAAGGGTCAGACAAGGAAGCTCTCAATCGAATGTGCAGTTCGTAAAATTTTAGCACAATGGATTGAGTTGAAATCGCATTTATAAATAATCGAATTGAAAAAAATACTCCGGGATTTATTTATCTTCTTGTCAAATGAGTAGCTCTATTCATCAAATACCAAGAAGTGGTCTTCAAAAAATTGGAACTTCAAAACCATATTCAAGTTCTTCAACGGACCAAACCCCGAGTTTCAGTACAGATTTGGAACCTGAACCTGATGAATGAAAACTACAAGTTTAGGGGCCATAAATCATTAAATATATTATACCAATGATATGCTAACGTAAAAAAATGTGTATTAACTTCGTTCTTCTTAAAAAATGTCCAAAATGGGTTAGCGGGAATTTTAGCGGAATGTAACTAATATCTAGCGGTTTCTAGCGTTTTTTGAAGAAGTATCTGGCGGTTTTTGGTCCAGTGGAGTTGGCAACACTGTTTGCTTCCCTCGCAACCTCACTGCCCCGCGTTAGGCCAGCAAGGAAGGTTGTGAGTCGCTCAGTTCCGTCGGTGCTGCGCCGCTGAGGTCTGTGTGCGCTATGTGAAACATCAGCGGGTGTCTTGCGTTTAAACTTTCGTTAAACAAATTTGCGAGCGGGAATTAGAAATCTGCGTAAAATTCATAAGCTTCGGTTACTTTTTCAATTTTTACAAGAACCCATCCGAGGTTTCTCGCGAGTTTCTCGTGTTTTTCGTTTCCTAATTATTCAAGTTTATAACAGTATTAGTAATGAACGTATGTGTTAAGAATTTAGACACTTTGTCCATAATTAATTACAGTAATCCGAGCCTGCATGCAGAAAAGGAACAACAATTGAAATATATTCGAGTTTAGTTAGAGAAAATAGTCTATTCGAATCTAATCAATCGAAACAGTCGAAAGGTTCTGCACGTTTGCCTGCAGTAAATAGCTCATGTTAGGAGTTGAATTTTCTAAATTTGTAGTGAATGGCTGATGATAGGAGCTGAATTTTGTAAATTTACAGTAAATGACTGATGGTAGAAGCTGAATTTCGTAAATTTGGAGCAAATGGCTGATGTTAGGATCTGAACTTTGCGAACTAAAGTTTTATGGATACAGTATGATCATTTTTCACAAAGTTTTTTGTCTGGCGTGACACAGAAAAATTTCGTGCGTACGTTACCAATCTCGTTCATCTACAATTGATTTTTTTGTCAGTTATGTTATAGCATTTTTATAGGTTAGTCCAAGTGCTTCTAACACCAACAAAATAGTTCCAAAGAATGCAGGGAGGAGAGCACCATTCAGGATGAAGTTGAGGGGACGGGAATATATGCGCAAGGCAAGTCCCCCACACAATGTCCCCTCTGCATAAAACCAGTAAGTTGTGAAAGAAGTTCGTGATACTAGATCAAAATTCAAGTGAAAGTACAAAGCACTGGAAGAAAAGGACAGCAGTGAACCAAAATATTGTCGGTAGCGAAATCGCAAAACCCATTCCATTGAACAAAATGTTTTAATTAACCTTCAACTCGGGACCTCACACCTTTCCGCTAGAAGCGCCTGTTCCCATAGATACAACTGTTGCGTCGCGCTGAGGAGATTTGCAATGGAATAATTTTTATTGTAATCCTGCAGAAAATCTCGAGATACTTTGTAAAGCAGCTGAAGTTTCTGGTTTTGTGTATCTCGTCTGTCACACAGAAATTGCGTTGTATTTTAAACTGTTCGTACAACTCAGCTCTACTGAGCAAAGTACAGTACGCCCAAGTCATCAATAAAAGAAAGAATCTTCAGTTCACAAGCAGTTCGTGCGTGTAAAGAATTAGAAACTTTTCTAAATTCTTTGTCGCTCTTCATGCAACTTTTCTTAAATCGTTTTTGATCTTTTGAAATCGTGTTGCCTCTTTTGATCTTTCGTTGTGATATTTTTGTTAGTTTCCATCTCTTCAGGTGATATTTTTTATTGACTTTTTATTTATTCACACGATATTATTTACATTGGTTTGTCATTTATACACAAGGTATTTTCTTCGTTGATTTTCCATTTATGCATAAGATATTATTTCAATTGGTTTTCCACATTTTCAGCTGATAGTATCTCTCTATTGGTTGTCTTCTGTCTGCAATGACCTTAAATTTTTGCCTACATAAGTTTTCTCTGACGTGTTTGGCACTTTAGTCTTTCTTTAGGTTTTAGACCGAAGAGACAGATATTTACCCCAAAAATTGGCTTTCGCTGCCGTGTAGATAATACGTGTTGATAAATTGTCAACCTTGTGTCATCGGAGTTAGGAACCAACTATGTTATAAAAGCATAGAAAAATTCCCTCTGTGAACACCAAAATATTTTAGCTCAAAAGACATTTTGAACTACACCTTTTTCACTTCAAATTAATCTAAGTCAAGTTCAATTTAATCCAAGTCAAGTTCAAATTAATCCAAGTCAAGTTCAAATTAATCCAAGTCAAGTTCAATTTAATCCAAGTCAAGTTCAAATTAATCCGAGTCAAGTTCAAATTAATCCAACCCTCAGTAGAGTTATAAAATGACATAATAATTTGTTAATTTGAGTTTTTAGTGTTAAATATGTATCTATTGGATGTTATAAGAAAGGCTGGTTTCAAGGATTTATTTACACTCATAGATATTTATATACGTGAAATTTCACTTTATCACATCTATGAAATCGATACATGCAAGTACAAAATATTATCATTGGACGATATGCAGATTGAATCTTTAAAAGAAATAGACAAGTGCGATTCACTGAGTACTAATGTAAGATTCCGTTTGATTACAATTTATACCTGTATATTACTACCCAGATACATTCTTGCATTAGCAATATAAATGTTACCATCCATTCTAATTCCGTGTTAGTCAATGTAAAGAAATGTAAGATCTATTTACAATACACAATAATAATACAAGAAACAATGTTTCTAACTTAATACTGAGTTTATTTGTGTGTGTGTTCACAATTCAATATATGTATAATACTTTCAAGACTTGAATATTCGTAAAATGATTATTATAAAAGTTATTGTAGCCTTAAAAATGTTATATATTGAATTGTAAACACACACAAATAAATTCAGTAGCAAATTAAAAACCTTGTTTCTTGTATTATTAGCATTATTGTGTATTGTAAGTGGATCCAACATTTCTTCACAATGACTAACACGGAATTAGAATGGATGGTAACATTTATATTGCTAATGCAAGAATGTATCTGGGTAGTAATGTACAAGTATTAATTGTAATCAAACGGAATCGTACATTAGTACTCAGTGAATCGCACTTGTCTATTTCTTTTAAAGATTCAATCTGCATATCGTCCAATGATAATATTTTGTACATGCATGTATCGATTTCATAGATGTGATAAAGTGAAATTTCACGTATATAAATATCTATGAGTGTAAATAAATCCTTGAAACCAGCCTTTCTTATAACATCCAATAGATACATATTTAACACTAAAAACTCAAATTAACAAATTATTATGCCATTTTTTAACTCTACTGAGGGTTGGATAAATTTGAACTTGATTTAGATTAATTTGAACTTGACTCGGATTAATTTGAACTTGACTTGGATTAAATTGAACTTGACTTGGATTAATTTGAACTTGACTCGGATTAATTTGAACTTGACTCGGATTAATTTGAAATTGACTTGGATTAAATTGAACTTGACTTAGATTAATTTGAAGTGAAAAAGGTGTAGAGGCCCTTGGTTGGTCTCCTTCGAAGCGAGCATTCACTGGCCTTCTCTTTGTTGGGATGACGTAAATATGTGCTACTGAATAACGGTTGCCTATTTTACGTGAATAATAAATTAATTAAATTTTTTTTTAACCTTAAAGACTAACTTTTTTGGTTGACTGCTGTCCAGTTTTCAGCACCTACTACTTAATCTTAGGATTGATTAGTTTCCTTTAAATAAATTATGCTTACATTTTTGAGAATATTAACCTACTTTCTATTCGTGATATCAATTCTGCAGGACGTTGATTTTACTCTTGAAATTACTATTTCATTCTTTGAAAAATCTTTGTGGTCAAAGAAACGTCAAAAATAAACTTAACGTTTAATCCATAAGTGTTTATGTTATTGACTATCGTGTTTTCGGATTTCATATATCAGCCCTCTTTTTGAGAAGGAGCTTCCTTCTCCAATTTGTTCAACAAATTCTTAAAGCAAAGCGTACTGCACTTCCTGAGAGCAAATTGGACGTAGAGAGCATCGATTATCTCAAGTGTATATCTGACTAAACAAGCGTGAAGAATTTTTGTAACAGAAAATATTTAATATTTCCGTCTGAGTTTTGCTCTGATCCTGGAGTCCATTTGGAGTCTTGGTAAGCCGAAAAATGTAGACGAATTTCCAACTGTTCTTTGGCAAATTTAAACCTTAACTTGTTTTGTTTTGTTCATTGTTTTTCTCATATCTTCTAACGATTTTAAGTGAAAGTCACTCACAATTCCAGATACGTACATTGGAAATAGTAATTGCTGTGAAAAGTTTGTCTCACTATATTTCAATATTTTCCGTCTGTGTTCCTGACTGTCAAGTGTACCGAACAAATATGATGTTAATAAAATTCTTAGCATTCAAGGATAAAGAGTAAAACTAATTCTTTGTGTTCTAGATCAATTTACTCTTTCTATCCAGCACTAGAGAACAAGAAAATAATCTTCCGTCTGAATGTCTATGTACTCTGACAATCCACTTGGTTTACTTGTTAAATCCTAACTGCCTATTCTCTGTTGTCACTAATAATACAATAATTGCAGGAGATACAATTCAATACCCTGATTTTCAAAGACAACGAAAAATATTAGTGCGAGCACAATAAATGTCTTAGAGACAATCTGTTGCAAATAAGCAATCTTTGAAGAACATTTGTGATTGCCTTTGGATGAGGTCTGAGTATTTTATTTTTGAAAGAAATAATTTCGTAAAAAACACAACCCAATTCATTAGGAGAGGCCTAATTTTTCACAGCCCATTTCGGTAACACGAGACTTGTTTTTGTGTTTCTTGAAAACTCACGGCTGAAATTCACATGTAACCTAGCAAGTTTTAGTTCTCTATTCTTTGACTGTCAGTTGGGATAGTATGTGAGAGCGTAAACTACATCTTTCCGACTCATTACTTTCTTTTCACCTCTTATAAAAGCTCTTAGTAGTCCTATGGTAAATATGATAGCCGCAAACAAGACACGCTAGAGAATAACAAAAAATGGACTTATTCGTTAAAGTTGAGATAAATTTCAACGTATCAAAGATGCATGCTACGCCTACTTAAGTGCTGAAAAAATGTCAAGTTGTAAGACGAGTGAGGAACATTTTTTGTTTCCCCAGATGACGCACTGGAGATAGTGAAGCTATTTATACACATCGCCTTTGTTCTTACGCGTTCGATAATGACACTTATTCTCGATATTTTTTTTTAATTGCTACCCATGCGCAGTTGATTGGCTGATGAGATCTGGACGTGTTCTATTATTACCTTGAAGGAGACTTTGCTGGAAACTAAGAGCCTGTGTTGGAGTTGAAGATTCTCACTTGGAATAAAAACGCCTTTGCTAGAACCGGAGGGTCGGAGTTTAAATTGAACGTTTTTAGGGAAAACTAAAAAGTCCGACTTGGAATTGAAGAATCCGAATGTTATCGAAAAATCAAAAAAAAAATTAAAGAATCTGAGTTGGAACCGAAACGCCCAAGTTAAAGAATTAAATTCCCGGTTGTGATAAATTCTAAGCGAAAAGTCGAAGTGTTAAAGCGTTCAACGCAGATTCCACTGTGGAATGGAAAACTCTGAGTTGGAATAGAAGAATCAAGAAGTTCAAGTTGAAGCTTGTCACTTCTGACCATCTCTGACGCTATAGTCGTAAATGAAAAAAATATTGAGGAAACTATTTGTGAGGGTTAGAAATTTTGTAGCCAGAATCCGCAATCAGAAAATAAAAATTAGCAGAATAAATATCAAATGTTTTTGAGTCAAATTTTCTTCAGGTTAATTTCATTTGTGTTTACACTGAACGAAACTTCAAGCAATTTCCTCAGCGACAAGCTCAAAGTGCTAGCAATAGTTAGGAAAAACATCAAGGCTAATCAAAGCAATGACCCTTTCTTACTTCCCAATAAACTAAGCCCGCTTTCCAACTTCGTATTACTCGTTCATTTGGCCTTCCCCTAGCACCTAATTCTCATTCCCCTACTTCAAGAAATATTTGATGCACTCACTGAACTTGTGAATATCTTCTATGTTTAACTTTTTAAATTGTTCAGTTATTATTCTCGCATAACTTGAACTGGAGGCCAGTATGGATGTTTTAATTTCTCTGCACAATTGAGCCCTCACGCTGCGAAAAAATAAGCAACATTTTTAAATTGCAACTGTTCTTAAATAAATGGAAGAAACGAGTCACAAGTCATGTGCAATTTGCCGGAAAAATAATCGTAACTTAATAGCAAATTAATATTTTCCGTTTCAAACTGCGTTCTTTAGCGCTTTGAGATTTGAAAATTTTACTAAAAAAATAGAGAATCAAATACACCGGACAAATGTAGAAGCCTTAAATAAATCATAAATCTTACAATCAGCAACGAAACACGGGAGATAGGGCGAGGAAAAAGAAGTCGTAACACCAAATGCAAAAATACTCATGTCGCATTGCCCTCTTTATAACTACAGCTACGTCAAGTAGATGCTAATTAAAAGAAATAAGAGTCTTGCACCATTTCATTTATATTTTCTCCCGTTCTTCAGTACCCAGTGCTTTTAATTCAGCTAGATAAAAAAGTTTCCTTTAAGCATTCTGTCATTTTAAATTTTCTACTGCTGCAGGAAAGTTACCATTCGATTTAAATTCAAGGCTTGGAAAGCTCAGTCTACAACTCTGATTCTCCTGTTGCGTCTTCAATTTGAAGTGTATTTGGTTAAGTGCTTAGGGTCGTTATCCTGTTAAAACATCGATTTAGTTCTTTCATTCTGTGGTTCTGAACTGAAGGAGTGAGATGTTCAGATAATTTTAGTAATAATTCCAGGAATTCGACGTTCCGTTTATAATTTGAACTCGCCAATCACATAATGTCACCTGGATAGAAAACAACCTCTTATCACCACACATCATTGCGGAAAGGTTTCTTTCTGTTGCGTAGCCGGCCGTCGTCAAAATGTCTCATAGAAATTATTGTCACGCAGGTCATTTTTGTTCCAGCTAACGGCAGAATATCATCGAAAAAGTCATCTGCTTCGTTGAGCAAAGAGCTTTTTACAATCAAGCATTAGCATTCTATTTTCATCAGGAGTAGGAGCTCGTCACAGTCAGAATGCTATCAGAGTTTTTTTTTTCAGATCGTGTTCCTGGAAAGCAAATGAGATTGTTTGTTTAATTATGTTTACTCCCACTGGTTAATTATCATCTGCTAATTCTTGCCGAGATACCTTATGGTCATTTTAACTTATGGTCTTATATCGATCTCGATGCGATAATTAGCACGGAATACGTGACCCTATTTTTATTCGCTACTATTCCCTCAGACACCTCCAATCCATCATGATGTTCTGCAATGAGCTAACATGAATGCTGAATCTCTGGAAATTTTCTAATACATATTGCCATTTTTGTCGTGGTTTAAATTATATTCACTTCTCCTTTGTTGAGTTTTTTGGCTTTAGTAATCCCCGCTGATGTTGATTCGGCAGGAGCTGCTTGCTCCCTAGAGAAGAGATCGTTTTCTTGAATCTCCAACAAATGGGAACTGATTTGAGAAAGTCTACATGTATAATTGGAATTTTGTTCAGGGGCCTTTCAGGTAGGTGAGGATATTAAATTGTTATATCTAAATGACTTATAAATATGATACAAATGTTTTTTTGACGCCTGTTTTTTAATTTCATTTATAATTGTACGATTCAAAATGTACGTTTGATTTCGATTTCTAGTTTCCAGTGTTTAGCTCTGAGTGTTCTTCAGAAGATGGTTCAAATCTCAAACGTTCCTATCTCATTTGAATGCAAGAAAATTAAATTTTTCGTACGTGAATATTTTTTGATCCACCGTATCTTAGTGTACGTACCTCTATGGGTACAGAGCAGTTGAATCTTGTATCTGTTCTACGTATCTTGAAATGTTTTTGACTAATTATACAAAGATAGATGAGGCTTTTATGGTAAGTACTACAGATTTTGTATCGGTGAGCGAGTTATCATAAATCTTCATCAAGGTGAGACATGAAGGCTGAAGGTCATAGTATCGCTGCCTCCGCAATGAAGGCACCTGTAAAAATGATCTGGGTCGTAAAATGCCAGAATAAATGCTTCTTAGGTTATATTTTCCGTGAAGCTATGGCATTCCATTGCTCAAAATGATTTATTAGTCTTTCGTATGGTGCCTCGTAACGCAGTTTTTTATCTTTACACAGGATGTTCATCCTTAAATGATCATCTGCACACATTCATTGGAGTCTGTGAGGAGATGAACATTTTTTGACTGCAAATTTTCGATCTTATTGACAGCGATAAACAAAGTCGCTGTTATGCAGCAAAAAATACTTTTGAGCACGTTTTTTTTACCGCATAAAATTGGTATTCGTTATTTTGTAAAACTAAATTTACAGTTTAATTAGTGGACATGCTTAATGGCACAGTGTTAAATTGGGTCTTAAGAATTCGAAGGAAATAATTACTTGAATGAAGAAATATAAATTTTAAATAATAAAATTATGAATAACATCGTTTTTGCGACTCATAATATTGAAGTAACTGCAGCAACATAAGTAATAAATAGTTTTTAGGATTATTCGAAAACGTTCTGAATGCCTAAGATCTCTAGTAAAATATATGAGGCGAAGATCACTTGGAAATGCAGATATAAATAACTATACTTCGATACGAACAAATTATTTTCATCGAATTACATTAAAATTTCATTTTCCTTTTCCACAATCATAGGATCGCAGGATCGTCAAACGTTTGCTCTGCTCTGCGAGAAATTTGAGTATATTTCCATTTGCATCATTCTCATCTGGAAAAGTATGGCAATAACTTTAAAATTGGAAATACTTCTTCTACATTCTTTAATATTTCAGAAATAAAGAATTGAAGAAACAATTTAATACATCAATGTATCCAAAATAAATCCCCAATTTTATTTCACTCAATATGGGATATAATGACTTTACAGGAGTCTAAACGTATACCTCACAGACGTGTGAGAAACAACTGGTTCTATAAAAAGAATAGTACCAAAAACTTGTTCAACCAATAGGAACTCAACTCCCATTTGAAATATCGGTCCCAGCACGCTATTTTAACAGAGCCCTCGTCAATTAAGCAGTAAATTGAAATTTGGGATCCTCATGGCGACGCTGAACTTCAGCTCGGACTTCTTCGCTTCATGGGAGCCTGAAGAGACGATGATCTACCGCGTGCAACAGGTGGCTGTGCCAGTCGTGATTGCTGCGGGCATCTTAGGCAACATGTTCAGTGTATGGGTGCTCATGATGAGTCCCCTGCGCAGTCTAAGCTCTTCTTTTTACCTCTCAGCACTCTGTGCGTCAGACACCGGGTTTTTGGTGGGTCTTTTCATCGCTTGGCTGCCGACAGCAGGCACGGATCTCTACAACCGAACTGGTTGGTGTCAAGGCGTAACCTACGTGTGTCACGTGACGACTTTCCTGAGCGTGTGGTTGGTGGTGGCGTTCACGGCCGAGCGGTTCATCGCTGTGTGCTACCCTCTGATGCGCTCCTCAGCGTGCACAGTCGGGCGGGCAAAAGTGGTCATTTTGGCTCTTATGGTGGCGTCTCTTGGCTTGTATTCTTACGTGCTCGTCATTGCCGGGGTTGTGACTTTCTCAGGACTGCAGAGCTGCTCTCTCAAGGACGATTATGAGTTGGTGAACCGCATCATGAGCCACGTCGACACGATCGTCACCATGTTCGTCCCACTGCTTGTCATCGTCATCCTCAACATTAAAATCATCCGCTGTGTTCGCTACGTAGAGAGGCTGAGGCCGCAGATAATGCCCAACGAGCTGCTGTCCAAGGCCCAGCCGAGTCAGCTGAGGGTCACCAAGACGCTGCTCGTCGTGTCGTCCGTTTTCCTTCTGCTGAACCTGCCGTCCTACGGCATCAGGGCGCTGCAGTACATCACGGTTAGTGATAGTGCCTAATTATCTGCTACTGTGTTGCTTCAAGCCATCGCTGTCCCGTAACTCATTTTCGTTGACTATTTACTCTAATTTAAAGCAGGCTTGATCAATTTTTCTTTGCGAGGAGCAAGACTTTTTTTGTCGTACATCACTGAGATTGTAAACGGGTAGGACCGCTTTTTGGCGATAATAATTTTTCGGTTTCCGTTTGATAAAATACGATATTTGCAGCCGCTCAACAGCTTTCGCCCAATTTTCTGACACTAACGCTGACAACCTAAGAACAGTTACAAAAACTGACAAAGAAGCCAGCGAAAACGACAGACTGAGTGTACTGCCGCTGGTGTAAATTTATTTGCAAGCTACGCTAGAATCGCAGTCTAACTTTATGCTAACTCTTAAGGCTTAGGGGCATTAAGGGCCGCTTACACTAGGGGACATTTCGGCCGTGAGGCGCGACACGTGTAGACGAGGCTCACCACTCAGGCTCATATTTGTGTATGCTTATATGAAGTTTCCTATTCGCTCTGATCGAATTCAGTAATCCTCGGCACTCAAGAGCCTCGTAACTACGGTGGCGAATAAGGAACTTCGTATAAACACACACAAATATGAAACTCAGTGGCGAGCCTCGTGTACACGCGTCGCGCCTCACGGCCGAAATGTCCCCTAGTGTAAACGGCCCTTTACTTCAGTGTAACTGCGGCTGTGTCAAAGCCGAGTTGTCCAACACGCGAGAAACCGCCAGCAACTTTGCATTCCCGTTAAGAGAGGCAAGGTGCAACGATTATTTCGCTCTTGCTATTTACTAGCTATCAAAATGAGGATGCATCGGCTCAAATTTGTTTTTTTCTTGACTCATGTTTTATCATTAATTCTAAATTTGGAAGGTCTGTTACAATGTATGCGTTACAGAGCTAATTTTTTTTATAAAGCCAGAAACCTGCGGCGCTGGAAATGTATTTTTTTCTAACACTAAATCAAAATTTCCCACTGACTATAATAACTAAAACAATAAATGGGATTGTGAAGTAGCTTCCGACAGTTGCGTTGGACACTTTGGCATAGTGAAATTTCTTATTCTAGCTTATTTTGAGAGCTATGATGTCATTATTAACTTCTCACTTTTTGATTGCAGTACTTCCTAGCAGAAATTTTTACTAGCAGTACAGTGAAGCATCAAATTTCCAAAAGCAAATTTTTTCCTCAGTTTTCCTAATTCTTCTCAGTGCTTGGAAGATCAGAGGAGGTTTGCAGAAGTTGAGACCGAGTCTTCATTACCGTAATTGTAAAGTGATAGCGCAATCTAGGAGAAAAGTCCAAATGCCGATGAAACACTGAGTGGGATCTATTTTAGATGCTTATACGATGTACATATCTGCACATGTGCTTATTATTAGCTCCTGTCATGACTTCTTAATTGAACGTTGTTATCGCCAATAATCTGCTTTGACTCGCATCTTGCTATTGTATACGGGGAATGAGCGGAAGGTCCCTAATTTGCTCTCTCGTATAAGTATAACACGAGACGACAGATAATCACGGCATTTCATACGAACGCAATCTATTGCCCATTCATGGAAAGAAATCATTCTGCAAGCGTGTAAAAAAATTCATAAATTTTTTATTTAGAATTAATTTTCTGCATCAACAATCTTGTAATCCAAATTCAAGAAACACACTCGACGTAAACTACTTGCATTTCAGGGCGCACTCTCTACTCGCTAACTTTTTCAAAGTACATAGGGTCACTGACATTAGCTCTCTTCAGTTCGTCTGAATCTAGGACCATTTTTTCTTTCAGTGATGAAGAGTAGAAAACATCCCTTGGAAATTCCTTGACTATCATTGATACAACATACGTCTTCTCCTAAGTGAAGGATGATGGATGGACGATCGAGTAACCAACCGAAAGAATTCCGCAAGTAAAATAGAAGAGCCCTACTTACCCTACGCAAACATTTCTGAAAATGTAGAAGCATCAAAAATATAAGATTGGAATTTAGGAATATGAAATTTTCAGAATTTTGGTCGCTGAACGTAACATGGAATTACAATTGCTGCTTGACTTTGACGTGAGGGCAACAAATCACGTCTGGCTGTTCGAATGTTAGAGCATGCTGAACGTTCATCTTCAGCTCGTGATTTTGAGGTTCATGGTTAACGAGCTGCCGTCACATTGTAGGAACGCGACTTAATAAACGAAAATGAACACGTTCAAAATATTTTCCGTGCTTATCGCATGTCGTTACTGATTTTAAATATTTGCTGAAAAATGAGCCTTGAGTTTCAAATAACTTTTTTGCATTGAGTTATTTGCCGACCGGTTATTGCATGCGTGGCCTGTTGAATATCAAGAGAAAAAATCCACATTGTACACATATTCATATTCTGGAAATGCTTTTGAGCCTCTGAAAACAGCCAAATGACGACTTATGCATAAAGTATGAAGGTTGCATGTGAGCTTCTCTGCAGTTCTCTTTTCAGTGCACTCTGGCGTTATTAAAACTACGGGATTCTCTAAGTGTATGTTAGAGCACTACTCCTTAAAGCGCCTGTTTTCGGTGACCTCGGCTCAAATACAACAGAAATCAAGATCTCAGCCAGAGTTCAAAACTAATTCAGTTCACCGTGGCATGCACATCGCTGGGAAGAGCCACAACAGTCTTTTGTCTCCGACTCATTAGACCGCCCCTCTAACATTCCAGCCATGCGCTTAAATAGGCGACTTGCAGCTGTTTGACGTAAACAACATATTTGAAGCTCAGTCTACATCATAAAGTTATTAGATTGCAATGGAGTAAATTGGTTCGATAAACACCCGATGTGAGATGATCACAGTCAAAACATCAAAGAGAAAACTGCCTCTCCAAAGATTTCTTACCAAACAGTCTCAACTGTAGTTCAATATCAGCCATCGTATACAAATTGAATAAAATTTGAAAGGTATTTACTCCACGCAGACTCGGCTGCGAGCGTGTAGGCGAAAGTCATTCGAGATCAACATCGTAGAATCTGAAGTCATCCTAATCACAAAGCGACAGGGAGCGTCATGATTTAATTTAAAACAAGATCTATTTGACTAAGGCACAAACAAATATCTGCTTTGACTCGCAATCTGAATCATGTTTGTCTTTCCATTGCCAATCTGATTTTGTTAATAATTGTGTTATTAATCAATGTATTGCATGCAACTATGGTCTTTCCTAGCTCCCTCAAACCTAAACAAGCCAAAGCCGCCATAGTAATTAATTCCTAAATTCGGATCCTGTTGATGAAATCGGCTCTAGAATTGCAAGAGCCTAAATATCGTTATCTAAAATCTGCTACTGTCGAATAATATTTTGAAGCGTTGCAGATCTCATCGTAATGAAAATCTAAGACGATTGTAAGTGAAAATTAGTTCTTAAATCATGTTAATACTGCGAAGGAAGTGTAGGCGTGTTGAGACTTGCTGCAAACAATGAAATTCTTCATTTGTTTTTGATCATAGACCCTAATACGATGTACGTATCTGCACATGTGCTTATTATTAGCTCCTGTCATGACTTTTTAATTGAACGTTGCTATCGCCAATAATCTGCTATGACTCACATCTTGCGTTGCTTAGCATCATATTTTATGTCATTTGAGTCCCAAATACCGTGAAATGAGCCTAAAAGGTGTGTTTTCAACAGCATAATTTTAAACAACACTCTTGTGTCAGCGGAGTTTGAAACTTCTGGCTAAAGGTTTGTTTTTTCATCCTAAAATGAAACTGCTGCTGATTTACGTTTAAAAAAAAAGAAAAATACTGTTTTTAAAAATTTAAGATACATTTGGAGAAACCTCCAACTACAATGGAAATTGTGCGAAGAAATCAAATAATGAAGTTTCAATAGCGGAAGGCATTCCCTTTCAAAAACTTCAAAGCTATCGAATTTTTTTGAGTGAATGAAATTTTTCTAAAAATATTTTAAACTTCACGTTTCGATCAAGTGCAGTGCAAATTATGGTCAAGTCAAGGACATGAAATTTTAGCGGACGGTAAAACAGTTAAATTTGATATTTTAGCGGACGGTAATTTTTCACATTTGAAATTTTAGTGGACGGTAAAACGGTCAAATTTGAAATTTTAGCGGACGGTAATTTTTCAAAGACATTTGTTCAAACTGGGTCAACGCTAAGTAGGTGATCTTGATATACTGGTTGGGACGTGAACTTACTAACTTCCAGCGATGGTTATTTGGCGAACAACCAAATGTCAATTTAGAAGTAAATCATCTACCAATTTTGAAGTAAATCATTTAGCAGTTTAGAAGTAAATTATCGACCCATTTATTACACCGTGCAAATATGAATCCTAACGGGTTCGGCATCATTTCAATTCGTCTTTTTATAAGTTTAAAAACTTGAAACACTCTAGAGCCTCTTTCGAACTAATGGAAATATTTGAGCTGTTTAATTTCTTTTTATTCGGTGATATTAAACTCTCATTCACTGATGATCTGAGTACTTCCATAAGAAAAAATCAGCTCACTTGAAAGTTGCCTAAGTTTCTCGAGTCAAATTTGGCTTTGTTCGAAAAATTGATAAAGCGATTAACTGCAGGCCTTCCCTGTTGAGTGTGTTGGTCAATGAAGATGGAAGTCAATCAGAGCGGGAATTACTTTGCCGTATACATTGCACTTCGGCAGAACGATCGAGTTATATTTGAACGTCATCAAACGTGAGCACAAAAAATGAAACAGCAGGCTAATGATATCGAGTCTCTTCTTACGAGGGTTCCAGAGAACCATGCGCTTAAAGTTAGACGCTAGAGGCTTGAACAGCTTTTTGACTTCAGCAGATTGAGAGATGCACTGACTTGGGAAAATTGAGGGATTTGTTAACTTTGGATGACATTATGGCTTGTTGACTTTGATTAAGAAACTTTGAGTTAGCAATATTGGAAGATATGTTTACTTGTTGATTTCGGAATGTTAGGTGATTTGTTGACTTTGGAGCGTATGATGATTTTCTAACTCTGAAAGATTGGATGATTGTTGTTTTGTGAAAAGAGAATGTTTTCTTGTCTCCGAAAGATAGAATAATTTGTTGATTTTGGAACATTTGGTGATTTGTTAACTTTGAAAAATTGAATGATTTGCTAACTATATGAGATTTATAAGGACGGCACTTCATTTAGAAACCTCCAGAATACATTTTTGAAAGACTTAAAAGAGAATATAGAAGTAATGCAGAGAAAGTCAACTGCCAGAGAGAAAAACCTGAGATAGTGTCATAGTTTGTCCTAGAAAATACATCTTTGGATATCACAGATAATATTGCATGTCTGGATTATTTGCCTAGCAACATTTTACCGATAAAAAAGCGACTACGCAGCAGAAAACGGTAAAACTTGTGAGCTTTGTACGATGCGGGTTATGGCTTGAAATGGAATCAAATAAATTTCCAGGGAACAAATTATGAGGAACTTAAAATGCTCGCTTGTTTCTATCGGGCAAGAACTTCGTAAACAACATTAAAAGCATTCGAGCATTTCAAGTGTCGTCAATTCGAGATTTTTTAAAACCCCTGGGAAAAATTTTGCGAATAATCTCAAACTTTATGCATTTAGTTCCCTAAAATATAATTTAGAAAAAATAGTGCAAAACATTTTCACTATATTAACCACTTGAAATGTGTCTTGTGTATTGAATTTTGTTACGATTACTTTTTTTTCGAATAAGTTGATTTTTATATTTTCCAGGACAATTCTTCTAATTGAATAGATTTCTTTTCTCAATCTCTGTACAATTTTCTAGAATGGCATTCAAATTGAAGCACATCTATAGCAGGTATTGAAACACTCGTTATGCATGGCCACACAAATTTACTGTTTCAGGTCGATATTACCAAGATGACGGGGAATAATTGAAGCCCGCAAGCACAATGATAATGATAAGGAATATGCAACTCTTACGCAACTTGGAGGAAGAACAGGTGTTGATGTCGCTGTATTCGAAGTAGCCTCGTTTACGTTACTTATTTAATTAGTCGTTCTAAATATGAAACCACAAATGACAATTATACAATAATAATACTCAGTACGCCGGGCTGAGTTCTATCTCAAAGATTCAAGCAAAGGCGGCGTATACGAGGCCCTTCAACTATGATGACACGCTCGGGAATGAATGCCCCTGACTCTAAGCACACTCTTAAATAGAAGCAGTTACCGCAGCTTATGCAAGAACGTTAGCCAGCGATCAACGGTCACGAAGGTAGCCGTTGAAGAGGCGTCGTCCCCTCTTTGCTGACCTGGCTTTCTGTTGCTTTTTATGCTGAGTTGCAACGGTCTTTAGGGCACGGAGTACATGGCTCTTGCTCGATGATGCAACCGTCGTCTTCGATGTGCCGTTATGTAGAAAGGTACATGACAATTTCTAATTTAAAAAAATTATTTTGATTTCATTACGACTTGAAATGAAGGAAATTTTGAATATCCATGATGATTTGTTCTCCGTTTGAAGTGATTCTACGCGGTTGTAGAGGAAGAAAAGCAGAACGCCGACATGGCCGTAGAGCAAGTTAACATGCCTTTAGCCAATGAATTTATTTACGATAAAGGTAATGAAGTCGACAATTGTTTAGAAACCTTACGTTAAAGGCAGACTTGATTTGTTTAGTTCCCTTGTGTTAAAAACAGACCTGATATGTTCAGAACCCTTGTGTTAAAAGCAAACTTGTTATGTTTAGTTCCCTTATGTTAAAGGCAGACTTGATTTGCTTAGTACCCATGTTTTAAAATCAAACTTGATATGTTCAGTACCCTTATGTAAGAAGCAAACCTGATATGTTCAGTACCCTTATGTTAGAAGTAAACCTGATATGTTCAGTACTCTTATGTTAGAAGTAAACCTGATGTGTTCAGTACCCTTGCGTTAGAAGTAAACCTGATATGTTCAGTACCCTTGTGTTAGAAGTAAACCTGATATGTTCAGTACCCTTGCGATAGAAGTAAACCTGATATGTTCAGTACCCTTGCGATAGAAGTAAACCTGATATGTTCAGTATCCTTGCGATAGAAGTAAACCTGATATGTTCAGTACCCTTGTGTTAGAAGTAAACCTGATATGTTCAGTACCCTTGCGATAGAAGTAAACCTGATATGTTCAGTATCCTTGCGATAGAAGTAAACCTGATATGTTCAGTATCCTTGCGATAGAAGTAAACCTGATATGTTCAGTACCCTTGTGTTAGAAGTAAACCTGATATGTTCAGTACCCTTGCGATAGAAGTAAACCTGATATGTTCAGTACCCTTGTGTTAGAAGTAAACCTGATATGTTCAGTACCCTTGCGATAGAAGTAAACCTGATGTGTTCAGTACCCTTGCGTTAGAAGTAAACCTGATATGTTCAGTACCCTTGTGTTAGAAGTAAACCTGATATGTTCAGTACCCTTGCGATAGAAGTAAACCTGATATGTTCAGTACCCTTGCGATAGAAGTAAACCTGATATGTTCAGTATCCTTGCGATAGAAGTAAACCTGATATGTTCAGTACCCTTGTGTTAGAAGTAAACCTGATATGTTCAGTACCCTTGCGATAGAAGTAAACCTGATATGTTCAGTATCCTTGCGATAGAAGTAAACCTGATATGTTCAGTATCCTTGCGATAGAAGTAAACCTGATATGTTCAGTATCCTTGCGATAGAAGTAAACCTGATATGTTCAGTATCCTTGCGATAGAAGTAAACCTGATATGTTCAGTATCCTTGCGATAGAAGTAAACCTGATATGTTCAGTATCCTTGCGATAGAAGTAAACCTGATATGTTCAGTATCCTTGCGATAGAAGTAAACCTGATATGTTCAGTACCCTTGCGATAGAAGTAAACCTGATATGTTCAGTATCCTTGCGATAGAAGTAAACCTGATATGTTCAGTACCCTTGCGATAGAAGTAAACCTGATATGTTCAGTACCCTTGCGATAGAAGTAAACCTGATATGTTCAGTACCCTTGCGATAGAAGTAAACCTGATATGTTCAGTATCCTTGCGATAGAAGTAAACCTGATATGTTCAGTAACCTTGCGATAGAAGTAAACCTGATATGTTCAGTACCCTTGCGATAGAAGTAAACCTGATATGTTCAGTACCCTTGCGATAGAAGTAAACCTGATATGTTCAGTACCCTTGCGATAGAAGTAAACCTGATATGTTCAGTACCCTTGCGATAGAAGTAAACCTGATATGTTCAGTACCCTTGCGATAGAAGTAAACCTCGTGTCTCCATTCGTTTTCTTCGTCCTCCGCTTGATGAAGTTTCCGCGTCCAGCTTTTCTCACCCGCCTCCGGGCAGAGCATTGCTCTTTGTGTAAAGTAAAGGAGTCTTAGTTGCAGAACTGATGTCTTGTGTATTTCTTTACTTTTTTGTACCTAACGTGGAGATTTATATTTATTCATTTATTAAAAGATTTGGAGCTTTATTTATGTTTGGTCTTCACAACTTTACTCAACACAGCAGAGAGATGCTGAATGAACAAGGGAACTGCTATTTCTACAGTTTTAAATATTAATGGTGGAGTGAATAGAAGATTTAACTTCGCTTTCTACTGTGAGTGGGGATTGATAAAAAGAACTCTATTCCAAAAGCACCCCATAGAGCACGTCTAACTATGGGTTGCAATCATAGAATAAAAAAATGACAGACCACAAAACACTTCGCAAAGAGGAAATAAAATATTACCTCAAACTAAATAACCTGCATGGGGAAAAGAAACTTATTCATTTTCCTCAACGAAAGTTGTTAGTGCATTTTGGTCTCATGATTGCTTACATGCTATACAGTATTTTGCGATCGAATTCAGTATTTTATGCTGAATTTCTCCTTTAAATTTCCTCTTCCTAGTATATTCTTAACTGGTAGTGCTACATTGAAGGCTTACGATCTATCATAGAGCACAATTCTAGCTAGAACATATTATGGACAATGTAACAGAAGGTGATCTAATGTTTCAATACTTCCAAGAGCAATAAAGTTAACATCTGACCAATTAAAGCGATACAAATGTTGTTCTTCACCAGCGTAGTCAATTAACTCTAAGTCTAGCTAGGGCAGTTTCAAAGGATTCACTTCTAAGAGATAACAAAAGCCAGCAACAAATATTTCATTTAACACTAGCTAGTGCTTTGCCTTTATGGGCAGCATCCGTTTCGTTTTGCCGATGATTCCGGCGACATTGAAGGACAGAATGCTTGACGAGTCTCATCTGATCCCTTTCGGACGAGTGAATACCTGGCAGTTCTGTGTTCACATGCCCAGCCTTTGCTGCCAGGTCGGCTGGTTCATTGCTTAGAGCGTTGTAGCCTGGAATATACTGAATACACACAGGATATCTGTCATCTATTTGACCTAAGCATTTTTTGTGCACCTCAAAAACAAAAGGAAAATGAGTATTTGGAGACCTATTTTGAAATAAAAGCGCATAAAAAGAATCAGAATACACAGCCGCTCCTGCTGAAATATTTGGGGGTCTATTTTGCAATAAAAAACGGAAAGAATCAGAATACATACAGTAGCTGTTCCTGATAGGATCTCGTAGTTCTGGAGTAGATTTTTCAATGTTTTTTCTATAGCAAACATTTCACCGGTTGACATTGTCATGTGTGATAGGTAGCTTCCAGTTGAACATCAGCTGGCCTCTATGATCCTCAACTACCGTAAAAGCACGACAGGAGAGCTCAGGGTCAGAAATTTTAATCCATCTGTGAGGATTTTTATGTGAGAAAGATACTTTTTCTTTTGCAAATGCACCAAGGTGATCTGAGCGCCGAAACTTGGAATCTCGTCTACTGATGTGAGAACAAACTCTCCAAAAGAGTAATGAATGTTTTCCATGGGGGGAAATTTGTCTTGAATGGAACGAGATAGGGAGGAAATTTCCTGCCTCCATTATAGCAGTATAACACGGCACCAGTTACTATAATGTAATAGGGAGAGTAAATACATGTCATTTTTATAAATGGCCTCTTAATATTATGCATAATTTCGGAGCCTGAATAAAGATCGTGGTAACCTTATTCAAAGTCAGAGCAGTACTTCTGCAGTTGGGCTCAGTAATAATAACGCATTGACGCAAGTATGTCCAGTTTTGCAACAATTTTCTGGGACTCTGGCTGCAATTGTGCCAGTCAACTCCTCTGATCGGAACGGACTGCATTAGTTGGTTAAACAGTAGTGCCTAATATTGGCCTTATGTGCTCTCTAGTTGTATGTAGCACTGTAGCATACGTACAGTGTCCACGGACTTGAATATCTAGTGACTGTAATCTATTTTCAATGAAATTACAAATATTGGGGCAGCCTACTACTCTATGTTCACCTCAGAATGCGTTATAAAACCACTAAAGACACGTCACCGATTTTCAACTCTGAAAAGTTAAGTCGAAAAAATAATTACTGTTTGTAATTGGAGCCTATTCAAAGAATGAAAACAATGAAACTCACACAACGGTTCATTTTAAATTCTTATTGCAATAGTTTTTCGCTCATAATCTTCCCACATTTTCCTTTAACCACATAGGCAATGATCTGGTTGCTTTGACATACGTACCACAAAAAATTTGGAATAAAACTGGAAGTTTCTCTCCCGATTATAACGATCTGCCTTAGTGTCACTGAGAAGACCACTGATTGTTAAAAATTATTCTAATTACAACGGCTTAAATCTCACAGTTGCTCAATATCATTCTCCGTTGCATCAATTTGTTGGGCTCTGCGAAGCGTAAATATTAAGCGTAGTACGATTAAAAATATTTAAAAATATTTAAATATATTTAAATATTAAATATTATTAATATTAAAATATGTGCGATTATTTCTGATGCGTCAGAATAGGAAAAAGTAGTCCAGCTTTCGTGGTCAAAGTTAGCCAATGTCATCAGATTAAACATTTAAAACAAATGAAATATTGTGCTCACTCATTTTCGAGCACTCTCAGAAGCGTTGGGATCTTTACTTCATTCCTGTACCAATGGAGTGACAAAAGTTAAAGCTACACAACCCAATTTGCTTTTCATACTGATCTTATTGAACACTAAATCGTCAAAGGGAATCAAGTGCGACGAATGTCTACCACCATCTCACAAACTAACAGAGAAATGCTCAGCATTGAACCAAATGGCTTTGATGACAGCTTTTGTTACAAATTTTATTTCAAACTCTGCTTGGCTCTGTATCACAACAACGTTTCCCTCATTTAATCGTAAATAAAACGGGCAACTTCTATTTTAAGTATCAGATGTATACGTATAAATATTTTTACACTCCACATGTGAAAATTTTAGTCACTCACCCCCAGTATCACAAAAGTTCTGATCGCAGTTAGACGGAGGAACGAATTTTCCGCCATTGGATTCGATCCTAAACTGCTAGTATGACCTCTAGCGTGACTTCATTGCTGTGTTGCCGCGCCATTGCTGTGTTTAAAAGCGTACATGTCCCTTCTGCCAGACGTGAGAAGTGATGATAGTAAGAAAGAGTTGCTGATCCGGTCTGCCAACAAAAATGTAGGTGATTTCAATGCTGTGGTAACAAAGCTCGTGAATGCGGATTTAAATTATACTTTTGATGAAGTTGTAAAAATTTTGGACGACATCTATGTGTGCCGTGGCGAGAAGTCAATACACGCCCTGGCATGCGATTTAAATGAATTACAGTTAGTACGCAACAATGCTTTGGCAGCCCAACTGGTAACAGCTTTCGCTAAAATCCTTAAATTAACAGAGAACATTCTGAATTCAACCACGCTGGGGTGGCAACGACATCCTTATTATCAGGCTTGTACTACTCAGGCAGAAATAAAATGTTTTGTAGGAGATAGCATGGCTTTCAGTCTCGCGTTAACCATTTTAGGTCCTTTGCTGGACGAATCCTTCTCGAGGAAAATTTTTGAGAGTAAATTTAGTACCTCTGAGGAACTTTTAGCGAAGTTAATTGCTGCTGTCAGGAGTCAGGCCGAGACGAAGAAAATCCTCGCGGGCCAGTACCCAGTCAGAAACGAGCCTGAAAGCTACTTAGCAGATGTAACTAGTGGTTTTGATGAATGCGTTGAGGCGCAAGACTCTTTCCCGGAGAGTGAAGTTTTCTATGGGAATTTCGGGAATTACCGTAGGAGTCGTGCAGGACTAAGAAGGACTACCCCTAGGCCCTGGTTGCGAAATCCTCGTGGAAGAGCGAGGGAGTTTAGTGGTTATGTAGGAGATAGAGGAAATGGTTCCTTGGAATGCAATACTGTGCGGACCGACAGTGGTCCTAGTTCTAGTCAAGCTTCAGGTAAAAAACGAGGTTTTCCTTTCTGTAATTCGTGCTCTATGGTGGGCCATTTTGAGTGTAGATCTCAGAGAGGTCAGTTTAATGCCAGAGGATGTTTTGCGTGTGGAGGTACACACTTGGTGAACAATTTTAGAGCTACGGGAAGTGAAATAAGAAGTTACAAGGCCTACCTACGCGGGTGCAGTGTAAACAAAGTCCATAATTTTGAACGACTCAGAATTTATAATTACCTACTTTCAAGTTTCTAAATATACTTAAACCACGTTGGCAACACTACGAACATGGTAAAGTAACATCGTAGAAACTGAACACTCTTTTTCATTAATATAGCTTTTCATCTTTTCAAGTTGAGTTATTTTTGTATGTAAAGTCAATGGTTCACCGTATCAATGGTTCACCGTTCAAAGTCAATGGTTCACCGTATCAATGGTTCACCGTTGTTCTCCTTCCCTTTCACGAAGGTGAATTATCCCAAGTTAGTATTGGTATACTGCGCGCGGAGCTTAAGTTGTTGACTGCGCGCGGAACTTAAGTTGTCATCAAGGCCGCCTATGTTTGTTGACAGGCGCTCTGGCATGTACCATGTTACCGTGTTACAAGATGTTGTGTTACCGCTCGCACCCGTGCGACCTGAAATTGGAAAAAATACGAGAAGATTACTTAGATTAGCATGGTTAAAGCTCAAATTTAGTACATGAATGATTGAATAAAGTAAATTGAGAAACACCTTTAGTGTCAGAGTGATCTTTTACCGAATCTCACTATTTTAGTTAATGACAACTAAACATTCTTAAAACTTTGAGTCAAATGATTTAAATGTCCAGCATAACCATTTAAGTTTTCTCAGAGAATGGATGCCGACTCAATAAAGATCAGCTGAATTCCGACTAGGCATTTAATTTCTTGAGAGATCGAAAACACTGTCTCCGTGTTACAACCTCTGCATCAGCAGCCGGATGTCGCTAGAATTTTCCAATCTGTATTTAAAATGTGAATTCAGCATATTATTTCTCATCGAGACATGAAACTGCGCACTTGAAACGTTCCCAGACAATGCACGGCAAAAAGGATTTAAATATGTGCAAAGTCGTCCATTCTTGCATCACATACCAACAGTCACGTGCGGCTTTTACACAAGAACATAAGAACTTAAGAACATTGTTATTCTGCTCTTGTTATACTTTCATACTGTAAACTGTTATTTTACATTTCACATATCGCGTTACGTTAATGCCTTAATCAAAAAAGGTTAAATACTAAAACATATGCGAGGTTAACATGAAGCATAAGCAAATACAACAAAAAGACACAATTGAATACATAAGAACAAACTTTTTACGGTACACATTCCCGAATATTTGTCAACGTAAATGTTGCCGTTAATGGCCCTGAATTTTCAGCTTTCAATCAATAGTAAATCGTCGTTTTGAAAATTTGGTGAACTTCACGAGAAATTACATTCTTTTACGAGTGACATTTCACAAATTTCATGGCATAAAACTAAATGCCAACGGGCAACATTTCACTCAAAAGTCAGAAACATGATTCATATTACTTTCACTTTCTGTCATATTACTTTGCTAATTCTACCAAGTCACTATGGTTTCGTCAATATCGGTCTTTGAGGCCGCTCGCACCGAACATGCGACGTCTGAGTCAGCTTTTGCATGTCGTCTAGTGCTCTATTTTCTCAGAGTTCAATGTCTCGGTGCAGCTGCGTGCAGCTCTTGCACACTCTAGCTTCCTATTACTTGTTACTCTTAACTTATTACCAGACCACCACGTGTGGTTAATTAACGGGCGTCTATCGCCTCTCATTATTACTCTCGTATGGTACTGCTGTTCGCCAGCACAATGACAACCGCAATCTGCAATGCTAAACTCTGACCGTCATGGTATCAATGGTATTACTTCCACCACATGAAATTATGAACTGAAATCAGAGTCCCATCCAAAATCAACGGTAACAGCTTCTCCTAAAGCTTATTCATTTGTCTGCGCGCAATAATTCAATACTATTCCTCAACAGTATCACTCGACCTCGCTGGTAAATTTACCTGGTAACCTTAACCCATTTACCAGATATATCCACAGCCCTATCGGTATCATTGTATCATTTACCAAACGCTGCAACGCTCTCTGGGTTTACCTCTACCTGGGTTTACCTTTTTATTCTCTCACGGACATTCACTCTGCCGCGGTTATCTGCTGTTTTTGCTCTTTATTATTTCTCTCTATTAGTTTAATATTTCTCGCATATTTCCTCTTTCGTACTCAGAGCAATAACATCAGGTATGTATCATCAGAACATCCACTATTATTCCCTTCACTCGGGAAGAGTACCTTTACTTCTTTCTACTTTAATATGTATTTAATTCTCGAAATCACATTGCATTTCTCAGTACATATTTCATCATTATTACATCATTTCAATGCATTGTACTACTTTTACATCATCCTTTAATCAATTCCTGTCCTCTTAATACAGCGAATTGTTCTTTCAATAATTGATCCTTTGATCAGTATTACTTCCTCGAAATCTACTCATATCCTAACGCTAGAATGTTGATTTTTACAAAGGTCTTCAGCATTACCTTTGGGCAAATTGGAACGCACCTCCCCCTGCAACATCTCACCAGACGCAATCAGCAAAAAAACTCATATATGATTTTTTTAAAAATGACACAATAAATGTCCAAAACATAGTTTCCCCAAAAATGTCCTTCCTGCCCTAAAACAAGCAGGTATTACTTGTAAAGAACATGGTTTGCAACTGACCGCTTCGTTCAAATTACAGGTAGCATTACATGACCTACATGTTGCACAGGCTACAGAAGGCATTTAAGGATACTTATGTCTCTTTCGCCAATATATCAAGGTCAGAAAAAACCTGTGGTAGTCATTGTACTAGTTCTAAGTGCGCTGGTTACTGAAATTTCAGGCATAGTTACGTTACTAGTTTGGTCTCTAGGTGTTACACAAATAACATCACTGCTCAACTGAGCTTGACGATTGCTCAAGCAAAAATTTTTACACAACAGTTACTACATCACTACAAAACTACTGAAATCACTTTTTATAGCAACACTCCAAGAAAATAGCGTCAATCACTTAAAAAAAACAGCTCTTTTGAACTCTTGAAAATAGCTCATGTCTAGGGGTCATTGAACACACTGCTTGCACTCTGCAAATGCAGCCTATGTTTGACCTTGACGCCTGCGCGCACTGGCTAATGCAAAAAATAACTGACTGGAGAAAAAAACACTACCACTTCTGCTGCACGCTGTCTGCCGTCCGCCTCACGCGCAATGAATATCTAGGCTGCAACGGGACTGTAACAATTATAACAAATAATTGTTGCTGCGTTACTTATCTTAAATTGTAGGTTTAGTTGTCGTACGATGTTGTGACCTCTGCAGTCGTTGTAGACGATGCACCGTTACTGCTTCGTCCGTAGCACGAAGATAACGTAACTGTAGTCGGATGAATCACCTCGTAGATGTAGTTTTAGGTCTGTAGCCGCCCTTTTCGTAGATCTCTGAAGACCTCTGTAGACGCCGTCCTTATAATCCATTTCTCGTTGCTCTGACTGTCTCTGCAGATCCTCTTCGTAGACGTTACAATAATTCTCGTCACCAGACGATCTTCACGGTAGTTCTCTTGATTTCTCTGTAGTTATCTCCGCGTGTTGGTTTGCTGAAGTCACTGGATCTTCTTCTCAAACTTCTGTAGGTTTCTCGTCGAATACTATATCTTCTTCAACTCTCAATTATATCCACTTAAATTCGTGGGTCCGTCAACTCTCTGGGCCACCAATATCCGGGCCGAGGAAGAGATACGCTGGTGAACTGCGACGTTTATTGGTGACGATGTAGTACAGGTGGGGACGCGAACCAAATGCGCGGGACCTGAGGGGCTACCCGCTAATAAAGCCTCTGAGGCGCACAGGGGAAGAGGGGCATGGATGGCGCATGGCGCACAATTGGAGCCTATTCAAAGAATGAAAACAATGAAACTCACACAACGGTTGATTTTAAATTCTTATTGCAATAGTTTTCCGCTCCTAATCTTCCCACATTTTCCTTTAACCACATAGGCAATGATCTGGTTGCTTTGATATACGTACCACAAAAAATTTGGAGTAAAACTGGAAGTTTCTCACCCGATTATAACGCCCTGTCTTAGCGTCACTGAGAAGACCACTGATGGTTAAAAATTAACTAATTACAACGGCTTAAATCTCACAGTTTCTCAATACCATTCTCCGTTGCATCAATTTGTTGGGCTCTGCGAAGCGTAAATATTAAGCGTAGTACGATTAAAAATATTTAAAAATATTTAAATATATTTAAATATTTAATATTATTAATATTAAAATATGTGCGATTATTTCTGATGCGTCAGAATAGGAAAAAGTAGTCCAGCTTTCGTGGTCAAAGTTAGCCAATGTCATCAGATTAAACATTTAAAACAAATGAAATATTGTGCTCACTCATTTTCGAGCACTCTCAAAAGCGTTGGGATCTTTACTTCATTCCTGTACCAATGGAGTGACAAAAGTTAAAGCTACACAACCTAATTTGCTTTTCATACTGATCTTATTGAACACTAAATCGTCAAGGGGCATCAAGTGCGACGAATGTCTACCACCATCTCACAAACTAACAGAGAAATGCTCAGCATTGAACCAAATGGCTTTGATGACAGCTTTTGTTACAAATTTTATTTCAAACTCTGCTTGGCTCTATATCACAACAACGTTTCCCTCATTTAAAGAAAAAGAAAAAAAAAGAAAAACAGTATATTTCCAATAAAGATGGTACAAAAGTACCATCATTGGTTTTTAAAATCTCTTATAATTAATACACTTAGATGATACACACACACGAGTATTGTAAAACTCGTGTCACTTGTCGAAAAGAAATGATTGAGGGCAATGTACTCCTAATCTTGCTTAATCTACATTTGATAATACATGTAATGATAATTATAAGAGACAACACAATTTCATGGACGATGCATTTTCATTGTGATGTGAAAACACTTTTGACAGTTTACATGTATATGACATAAAACTTCGCAATTCTTGACGCCGGGAAATAATACATGAATCGCTTGTTTCGGCCAATGTTCAAAAGTGTCATTTTAAGGAAGCAAGAAAAAAATATATATATAAATATACATCCGTATATATATACATATATATATATTCATAAATATATATACATGTACATATACACACATACATATACATGTATACACGTACACATAAGCATGAGGACCAAGAAAATTATAAGGTTTGTATTTCTAATCCAACAATAATATTTAACATAGCGGTCATTAGTTAATAAGCATTTTGTTTAAACAAAAAGTGGATGATCGCACAACAAATGCAAAGTTTTTACATGAATGCTTTACAATAATAAAGAGATGACGAGTTAGGTAATGTTACAAGTTGAGAGTGAACAGAAAAAAAACATTATCTCTAGTAAAATGCTAGTTGTCAGTCTAGTACACACATGTGTGCACATATACACGCAAATATATACACATACACATGCACGCACATACTTACACCAAACTCGTGAGGATACACAAATGCATTTCTATGCATCGAGGCAATACATACGCGTTCTATTTAGTGTCATACGCATAGCGTGCACACGTACACATATATACAAGTAAGCATGTGCGCGAATATCAGCGTAAACCAGTCAGTATAAACCAGAAATTCCAATCGAAGGAAACGGATAAAATATCATTTATTATGGCATGAATTTTATAAAATTTCGTACTAAAAATAGTGGCACAAAACAGTCTACCCAAGTCTGAAACATGAAAACGATTGTGGGACGTGAATAAGAAAGAAAACATTAATGTCCTATAAAGGTTTCATATTAGAAAAAAAAATCACATTATCTTTGAAATATGGCGCAAATTGTCGGCAATTGATAAACAAACATAGGTATTACATTATTATAAGCATATAACCATAAGCGTAATACTGCAGTATAAATGGATGATCACACAACGAATTTATTGCTTTTTTTACATGGATGCTTAACAATTTCATATTAGAAAGAAAATCACATTATCTCTGTAATATGGTGCACAATGTCTGCAATTGATAAACACACACACACACACACATAGGTACCATGACGGTCTAGTTTGATGCTTGCACAGAAATGGAGAGGAATGACATAAAATGCAACCTTCGACTGATTTATCTACTCTAGTGCACACAGGTGTACGTGCACATATGCACACCCATATGCCCACATACACCTATATACGTACACGCATATTCAAGTAAGCATGTTTGTAAATGGCAGCGTATAGGCGATCAAATCACAATACCTACGCATACTTTAAAACTGTTGTGTGATATCTTGTATCATAAAACAATAAGCGAGGGAGATTTTTGAGCAATGGAGATACCAGGTAAATGAGATTCGACAGTACTTATTTTGCGTGTTCTGTAACTAAGAATTATTCCTGAGACACAAGATGACGAGTTATTTTGGCTTTAAATTCTCTCGGTCTTTGAGGGACTTTAATACTCAGGGGAAGTTTGTTCCACAGTAAGGCGCCTGATATGGACAGAGCCTTCTGCCCTAAGTGAGATGAACGATAGTTGACCAAGACATTATTGTTTCTATTCGGTTTTTGATTGGTTACAGTGGGTGGATGGAAACACACTATCTCAGCATTGCTCTGAGGAAGATATAACGAGGAGCGTCTGCTAGTCAGCTAGACGCTAACCGTCCGTGGCTGTCCGTTTTGTACGGACCTGGGAGGGTCTGGCAGGTGTTCAAGCTACAAGTGTTGAAGGCCGTTGGCAAGCGACCTACCTTTGAATAACACTTCTTTTAGGTTTTAACTTACTGCGCAGTCGGCACGAGGTGCTACGGGGCCCGCCGTGTGCCGCTGACGTACCCTTTTGGGTGTTAATCGTAAAAATTTAAACTTGTTAACGTCCTGCAAACTATGAAAGTGAATAAACTTGACGAAACCTATTGCATAAACTTAGTAGTTATTGAACGTTGAAAATCGTGTTTTGTGTTGAATGCCAGGATCGCCTTCCTTCGACTTGGCTATTTTAACATTGTTTTAAGAAGCGCTAATTGTAAGCGTGTTTTGTTCCTTGAATAAAATTATGGTCTAATTTTCCTGTTGTGACATTTACACCTGATCTCTTCATGGCGACTTATTTAGTGAAACCCTCAGTTTTCGCCATACTATACTAAGGAAATGGTGCCCTCAGTGTGATAACTTGCAGAACAGAGTTATGGATGACGATGCAATTAGCCAAGAGGTCAAAAAGTCAAGATGTCAAGTAATTCAACGAGATCAAGTGTCCCAAGGTTGAGGACAGTCAAGTCGTCCCCCAGCAAAACCAAGTGCAAACAACACTCTTAAGCAAGAGCTGGGAGAACGAAAGAGAGACAAGCTCAAGTAACCTAATTCACAACCAAATACCCCAATTAACAATTCTAAACCGACTTCAATAAATAATGACAATATAAACAAACAAACAAACTCCAGCGACTCCGCAATCAAAGCCACAGCGAAGGAACGTACGTTACGAGGACGAGCAACCACCAGCGCCACATACGAACGCCCTTACAAAGTGAAGGTCTGACGATCAAGGTAGTACGAGCAGGAGACCAGAGGCCAAGAAGCGTCTGTTCTCGGCGATGGCAAGCGAACCTTTTTGAACCAGGCAAACCACCTCTGAGGAAACACGCACAGAGACAAAAAACCACGAATTCAATTTAAAATGTTAACCTCGCGTGATCCCTGTGGGGATTTTTCCCACAAATACGCATTGGGCCTTCTGCATGAGGAGCCTTTCTTGGATAGGAATCCAGCCGAGTTTATTGAGGAGAGGGGTTACGTGATCACTTCTTTTGAAATTACCGTTGCATACCACCTTCGCTGCAAAATTCATGCACTTTTGTAAGTCCCTTTGAAGGTATTTAGGTAAGTCTCCCTATACTAGGCTGCAGTAGTCAATGCGCTATAACACAAGGGATTGAATTGCTAATAATCTTGATTTTTCGTCTAGCATACTTTTTATACGATGAAAAAACATTAAAGTTCCGTAGATTTTGTTGCAAGTAGTCTCAACGTGAGATTTGAAGGACATATTTCTATCGAACCAGATTCCTAGATTTTTAACTTTTTCTGATGCATTTATTTTATCATTTCCAATTGCAAGAGTAAGATCTGAAGTTTTTTTAATTGCATCTTTGGATCCAAAAATAATGCATTGTGTTTTATTAGCATTTAATTTAAGACCATTTCGGTCGTACCATGATTTCAGGCTATTCAGTAAAGTTTCGGCTTTAATTTGCGTCTGTGGTATTTCCGATACAGAACTTGTTATTGCAATTTGAACATCATCTGCATACATTGAGATCCGTGTGTTAGAAGGCATTGGAGGGAAATCATTAATGAAAATAGAAAACAGTAGCGGACCAAGAATGGATCCTTGGGGAACACCAAAATTGTTTTGAATGAATGGGGACAATTTGTTTTCTATGCGGACTGCATGAGATCGATTTGACAAGTACCTTTCAAACCATTGCGTGTCTATTCCCAAGTTCAGTATTTTACGTAGAAGTCTATCATGTTTGACGCTATCGAACGCCTTAGAGAGATCAAGTAGCAGCAAGAGTGTTACATCCTTTTGATCGATGTCACTGTATATTTTTTCAGAGATATTGAGCAGAGCGTCTTGAGTGCTAGTATTTCTTCTATAGGCATATTGATTTTGGTGGAGTAGATTTGACTCGTCCAGGTGAAACGACAGTTGATTTGTCACCACTTTCTCTAATAGTTTTGACATGACAGGCAAAAGACTGATGGGCCTGTAGTTTGATGCTGTATTTAGGTCACCACTTTTATGCAACGGTCTAATGATGGAGTGTTTCCATTGGTTTGGAAACATGTTGGTTACTATTGATGTATTAATTATCAGACGAATCCATGGTGCTGTGTGGTAGTCCTGATGCCGCGGGGTCGCGGAATTTATATACACTGGGCTGCGCGACCACCACTTCACCAGCCTAACCAACGCAAAGCACGGGTCGTAGCGCTGCTACCTTATTTTCAATGCCCTCCAAGAACCGCCAACCTATCAACCTATCTCCAGAGCATCCAAGGCTCGAATCCGCCAACAAGCTCCAGAGCCAGGCCTTCCACACTCGTCAATCTTTGTACCCCAGGCTGGCCTGTATTTTACCCTAGAATGCTCCTTCATTACCCTAGAAAATATAAATGAGGGCAATATCATAATTACCGTATAGACTTTAATAATGGTATTGGCTTTGTCCTTAATTACGTCACATTGACAGCATTTTTAAAGTTTCTGAGGATTCGTTAATTAATTAATGAATGATCTGAACACCTTTGTTATGGAAATGTGAATGAAATGACGTCCTTTCATTAAAATTTCAAACGATATTTCCAAATGTGGATCGTTAAACAACTCAAAAAACACAAAGTGCTGTGGTCGACAAAATTGAAATCCAGGTTAAAGTAATTGGTGCTCACAATGCATAAATAATACTTGTTACAGAAACTAAAAAAAAATTTGGGCGAAAAATACAGACCTATGTAATATTTTTTCGGCTCGTGGTGTTGAGTTTTTTGACCGATCCAAACAAATACAAAATAAATGAGCTCTACGTGTGGTGTTAAGTATAGCCTTAGATAAATTTGTTCAAAATAAGAGAAAGCCTGACTTAATACAAACAATTTTTCATCTTCAGGAAGTTATACTACTCACATAAAAATAAAGTTCTGGGAATACATTGTACAAAACTACAATCTACAACATAATCAAAACGCTATCACGCTTTCCGTATTTTATATTTCTAAGGAATTGGCGTCGCTGAAGATTCTACACGCGTATCAATACTTTTTACTTCAATAATAGCCTTAATTAAAATAGTATTATTTGGAAAATTAGATGCCATGGAGCCAGACTCTTCTAGGTTATCCACTACATGGATCAAACTACGCCCGGTTTCATTCTTCAAACTGGTTCTTTGTAAAGTTTGGTCAAATTTAATTGGCTAAAAAAACGTTAAACGAAAGCACTTGAAATGGGAGGGGTAACAACGTTGAAATTGTAATTGTAAGATGTGGATAACATGCCAGCCCACTGGCATTTTTACGGTAGAACACTGTTTCCAAGAAATTAACAGCTGACACGTCTGGTGTCAATTGTTCATCCCAGTAATATTTTTGCCACTCTCCCTTAAGAAATTTCTTATCGACAAACTTTTTTCATTTGAGGACTTTCGTCAAATAAATGACACAGGTTTTGGAGTCTGTGTTGAAGCTAGGGCTTTCAATCCCGGAACAAAATTAAAATCCCGGAATCCCGGGATTCCAGGAAGGCAATCCCTGGAATTCCCGGGATCCCGGGATTTCTTCGTATTTTTACATTTATGCTATTGCAGTTTGTTGCTGAACCCCCTTACAGTATTTGATAATTTAGGAACCGAAAAACCTTTATCTGAGAATGATTCTCTGATGAATTCACTCTTTGTAACTGTATTTACTGACACGCCATTAACTGGTACTAGCTTGGTCACTTGTTCATCCGGAGTACTTCTATGTACCTTTACAAAAGTTGTTATTTCTGTTCGTTTAGGTTTAGTGCTTTTCCTACTTCTCTCCCTTGCATGAGGGTGCTTTGTTCCAATACGAATTCTGTCTTCTGAGCTACTAGTTAACGCATCTGGGTCTACAGTTTCAGGCTTCATTATGTTGTGTTTACTCTTTAGGTGACGTAACAAACCGCTGGTAGACCAGTCTTTGCAAAGTAAATTCTTGTCGCACTTTATACACTTCACACTTTCTCCAGTTGCGTCCAACATAATATCGCCACATAAAGACTTCTGTTTCTACAACATCGGCCGTTGCCGTCGTATCTATTACAGTCTATTTTGTGTTACCTGCAAAACTAGACCACAAAATATATCCTGATGCAATAGTTGAACTATATTAAGAGATAGTATAGACTACACTGTTGTAGTGATGTAAATTTCAATAATATTATTACACTAAAATCCTATCCTGAGCTCTCTAATTGATGAATCATACTAAACAGCAAGATTTTAAGTTATTTTCTCACCCATATCTTGAAAAATATAAACTATTTAGATTCCCGGGAATTTCTAAGGAAGAAAGGATTTCCCGAACCGGGAAATTTCAGCCCCAAATTATTCGAGATCCCCTAGTTGAAGCATTACGTAGATCAGAGTACGATGTCATGTACAGGATCCTGGATGAAAAACTTTTTTTGGATTTGTGAAACTGCTTCAACCAGAAGCATTTACAATTAGTAACAAAATATTTTTCTCTTGTGACGTTATGTCAGTTATCTCTGATATTGTTTCAGTTGCTGTCATTCCAATGTATACATCACCTACTGGCACAAAAGCACTAGTGTGAATGTTGAATTGGATGGATTGAGCAAAGAAATAGTCGCATTCTTCACAAAAGCAACAAGCATAAAATCTGAACAAAAGCTTCTAATTAGGCTACAAATTTTTTGTCTCAGATTGAAGATATTCGGAAAGCCAGCCTGAAACAAGGTATTAAATGTGCTTAATTTCCCCAAATTGTAATCTATGAGCCCCAAATAAGCGCGTGTTAGCTTGTTGTTTAAAGCATTTGCTATCACATCATTTGCCAGAGTTGGATCGCTAAACGACAATTCAACAAAGTAAAGTGTGAGTGCATTTCACTGCCCCAGCAATCGTTGTACACAAGCTTGTGAAGAAGCTACACGCCACACAATGCGAAAAGAACTGCAACTTGTTCAGTACCTGTATAGAACATTTTAAGTTGTGCTCTATTTATGAATCAAATGTGGATACTTTCTTCCTTTGAATTACATGTCGTCTGATAAATTAATTCTCATTTGGGCTATTCAAATTTAAATGCGGATAAAACTGAATACGGATATCGACTGAATTTATTGTCAATCTTCTATGTTTCTTCAAGATTTTTATAAAATAGATTTGAAATATCGATTTTACCCTAGATTTTGCATGTTTTTTCCGTTACCCTAGACTGTACCCTAGGAGGGGTCTGATTACCCTAAACTAGGGTAATTACCCTAGGAGTGGAAGCACTGTCCAGAGCCGTCCCAGGCTTCGGTACAGTCGCCAACAAAGGGGTTTACCAAAATACACCTGAACGCAAATTACGACCGAACTTCTCTTCTGAATTCGCACCAGCCTCCTATTACCTCTAGACCCAAACTTGTGGCGCTATTCTCTATCCGGCTTTCATGGGAAACAACAAAATGCGAAACTTGCGTTTATTGGTATCCACATTCAGGATATTACACTTTGAAACATACCACTTACGATAAAACCGGTCGGCATGACTGTGCTACATGAAACTATACAATCCTGCTTCATACATTTGGCGACTATCTTATGGCGGAGTCTTCTAGCACCGGACTTTAGCCTTTATTACTTGTCCTTGCTCAGACTCACCATATCGCGCACAACGTAGTCACCGATGAAAGTATACACGGAGGAGTACAAAGGTAGCCAACCGACCTCTACAAGCTTCAAAAACTAACTCTCTTAACCTATCCTCGGCAACCCTCCACATGCTCTCGCTATTACGCGTAACAGGTCGCACGTGGATGTCACTTTCCAGAGTATACAGAACGCAACTACTAACAAACAAGACGCAAATAACAAAAATAAGGATTCAAAATAGTAGCACACTACTATAGCTGTAACAGGGAAACTGTCTTTGATATATTGAAGACTGATACCATCATGTCCAATTGCCTTTGTATTTTTTAGTGAGTATAAGATATTTTGTAACTCCGGTAAATCGACAGGGCGTGGTCTCCACTTGACATCAGTCCTCGAGGGTGCAGTGGGGCATGAATTTTCAATTGTCGTTTCATCTGGATTGGTACACACCTCACTGAAAACTTGAGCCCCTACTTTTGAAATGAATGTGTTGAAATCTGTGGCTGTTGCCAAGGGATTTTCAAAATTACTTTTGCGATCTAGATTTTTATATGGGGCTACCTCACAAATGATTTCCCAAGTTCTTTTCGGGTTATTTTTAGCCGTTATCAGTGCCTGGTGGAAGTGAGTTTGTTTCGCTTCAGTGATTTTCTTTCGAAGAATTTTCTCATGTTCTTTATATCTCTTGTATAAGGTACTGTTTGATCTATTTTTTTTTTTTGTACTCTCGCAAGTTAGCTTTCTTTATTCTGCTCATCTCTTTCACTTCGTCAGTAATCCAAACAGTCCGTTTTGGCTTGTTTTTTTTTGGTAACGTAAGGTGCACGTTCGTCGAGAGCTGCTGTGGAGTTCTCTTTGAAGATTGACACTTGAATGTCAACATCGTCAGCTTGCTTCATTTTCTGGAATTCGGTGGACCTATCGAGAAGTTTTTCTTGAAATAGTTCTGCTGAATAGTGCCTTTTCGAGCGATAGGTCATTAAGCGGTATTTTTATCTTTCCTTTGCAATATTAATTTCACATTCTATAGAGTGGTGAACGGAAATAGAAGGTGATATTACTGTACTAAGTATTGCAGTGGGATTATTTGTGATTGCTAGATCGAGGAGAGTTGCAGAGACTTTAGTGATGCGAGTCGGTTCTTTGACCATTTGTGATAGGCTTAGTTTATACAATAGTTTGTTTAGCTGATTGTTTTTGTCCGTTAGGTCAACATTAAAATCTCCGAAAGCAAAGAATGATTTTTTTGCCCGAAGGATTTCTTTGAAGGTTTCCTCAATGAAATCTAGTGTTCGATTTAGGGGAGACGATGGGTGCCGGTAAAGGCTGCCAATGATGATTGATTTGTGTTTATTTATTTGCGCTTCTAACCAAACCATTTCAATGCCTTCGCAAACTTTATTCGCTAATAGTGAAGATGTTGAGTACATTTCTTTCACAAAAATACAGGATCCACTACCTCGGCTGGTTTTAACGCAATCGTAGCGGTACAACACGTAATCAGGAATGTTAAAAAATGAACTTTGGGTTCGTGAATCAAACCATGTTTCTGAGACACACAAAATGCCAATTTCTTCAGTGACCAACATTACTCTGATTTCATCCAATTTACCATTCAGGCTTCGAGCATTTACATGCCTAATTTTGATTTTACCTATATTAGCACTCTTTTTGAAGGTACAAAGTTACTATTTCGATGGGATCGTTCATGGGATTTATCGATTTTGTCGAAGTTGCCCAGGGTGTTTGGCCCAACTTCTGCTATGTAAGACAGTCTACTATTTGGCTGGGCAGCGGCACTCTGTCAAGATGAGGTGATCCCGGTCTGATTTTTGCCTTGTGTGACAAGAGCACTGTAGTGATCGCTTTTACGATGGAGCAGTAGTGGAGGGTTATTAATTGATAACTCTGAAAAGGGATTGACTGATATTTTCAAAACACAATGATCCTGTTCATCCAGGACGAGAAGTTTTTGGCCTGTCACATTTGAAATGATTAGTGGTATAAGGTCTACAGCAGCTTGATCAAAATGTTTGTCGTCAATGTAATTATCTATGAGGTTTTGCATGTCTCCACTGTTCTTTTAAAAAAAATTAGCGTATGTGCTGTTGTTTGCTTTACTCTCTGTTTTGATTGCAGCCTTTAGGGAATTGTAATTCCAATTTGATGCCGGATGTTTTGTAAGTAGATGAGCTACTGCATGGAAGAGGCAGTGTCCATCGGCTTTGATGGGAATCAGTTTTTTGTTCCATGATCGTTTCAATTCATCCATTGTGGAATTCATGCGTTCACAAATGGGGATGGAGACGATTTTTTTCGTAATTTTTACATCATTAAGAGGTTCTGAGAGGTGCGGGGAATTTACGTTTTTCTGGCTCTGAAAGGGCGGGCTGTGGTGATTTCTTGTATGGGGATTTGCATAGAACTGAGAAATGCTCGTGTCAATTCCATTTTTCTGGCGATGATTGTGAACACAGTTGGGTAGTGGATTTTCCATCGATTGTCGACTGCAATTTTGCAGCGATTTCTCTCTTCCTGTTGATTTCACTGCTTCCGAGTATGTGATTGGATGTTGATTTATACTCGTGTCTAAGAGGGGCTTTTCATCCTCTGCATCAGCATTGGATAGCAATGAAAACCTAATTTTTGTAGACACTCCGCAATTGTTTGTGGCAGATGCAGGAGAGGGCTTGTTATATGATGGCAAACATCGGGAGGAGAGGGGGGGAGAGGGTTTCTTATATGAAGGCAAACATCGGTTTATGCTCCTGGAGGTTTCACGTGGAAAGGCGGTCAACTTAGAACAATCATTTAACTCATTTTGCTGTTTTGCATAATCACTAGAGTATTCAATTTCTTCATTCAGGTCATGGGAGTTTCTGACACAGGAGATAAAATGTGAAGTTAGTCTCAAAGGTGATCTTAGAGAAATTTGTTGAAGAAAATGATGCGTGTCTTCTCGCGTAACAGGCCAAGTGCGGACGTTGTTGTAAGCTTCATTAACAGTAACGGTTTTTACATTTGCACGCAGCGGAATCAGTTTAAGACCAATTTTTCTGCACAGGCTCGATGCCATGTACAATTGCTGCCCACTGCAGGCACTCACCACATAAATACGAGAAAGAAGATTCTTTGTCATGATTAGATTTTTTAACTTCGTGAGATTTTGGGACGAGAGGCTCAAACCTTTGAAACTAATTATATAGTTCCTGAAAGGAGGGGCGCGTTCAATCTCACCATAGAGATCATTTAGACGTTCCGAAGTTATGGTCTGAATCCTGCATGCACTATCAATGTCATCTCTGTTGATTTTTGTGAGACTATTGTCTCCAACGAGAAAAGTGTCTAAATGGGATTTCGCTTAAGGATGGTTACTCGCAGCTACCACCGGCGTAAAATCATGAGCGCTAATACGATAATTTAAAGTAAAAAGCTGTTCGGTAATCATTTGAATATTTGATACAGTGGAAAAAATCGACGCTGGGCTTGGGGGACGATTTTGTCTCAAAGCTTTATTGAGAAATGCAGCTGTAAGAGACAGCGTGTTATTTATTTCGCGAATAGTTTGGGAACTGGTCATTTGGAGAGGATGTAAGTACCCCTCAAAAGCGGTAACAGGTCCGTTTGTATTGTTCTCCACTGAAAATCTTACGTTATCCTCGCAGTTTACGCTCTGAGGTATTTTACTGCCAGTGTTAGCTGCTTCGTATGCATTTTCAAACATAACTTCGCCATCTGAAAGGTCTACACACAATTTATCATTAAAATTATAATTAAAATTCCCCCTTTTCCTTTTTGGCTGGTTGCGCACATCCAAAATTTTATCGCGTTCTAACGATGACGTTGGTGTTTCCGTCGGCGGTGAACGATTTTGGGCTTTCTCAGTGACGCAGGGCAGGGGCGACGTCGCCATGACTCAATCGTTTCGGCGAGACGAAGGAGCTCGCAGTGCTGTGGCAGATTCCGCCAGTGACGCGGTATCTTCTTTACTAAAGATTCTCGGCCTTCTCGACGATGAGTCTTCTCGGACACAGTCCAAAGCGTGGGGTTGCGAATCGAGTGCTGCTTGTACGTAATTTCTTGAACTCGCTTCGGGTGTGGCCGTAGCAGGTTTCAGAACTTGAGAAGATGAATTATTACTGGGAGCTGAATTATTACAAGCAGCGTCTGAGAGATTTTCGCCCGTGTCAGATGACTCAGATTTTGCAGTCATTAGTGATGCTTCAGGGGCTGAGAAACACTTGCTTATATCAGACTTCACGAACGTCCGAGAAGCATTTTTCGGTTTGAGTGTTTGAGGACCTTGAACTGATGGATTTACAGGGGCGGATTTATTAGGTCTGCCTTTCCGCTTTATGGCTGGTGCTTTGCGCTTCTTACTGAGCTTTTCGTACGAAGCTGTACTGGAGGATGTTGTTTTTTTCAGATGGGGCAACCTTCCGAGTAGTTGAACGAGTTCTATATAGATACATTGTGACGTTGATAGAGAGGAAGAAAAATTAAATTTTGTTCATTGGTTTAAAGTAGAAAACCTCGCCTTTTAAAGGTAGATAAAAAGAGACTGCCAGTAGGAAAGCAAGGGGGGGGGGGGGCTTGGGGTGTAAGCCAGAGGAGGACAGAGTGTGAGCGGGAGGAGGGGGCAGGGTGCTTGCGGTCGGCAGAGCAGAGCAGCGTTGCTTGCTGTCCTGCTTGGGGAAGAAAAGAGAAAATAAAAAAAGAAAGAAAAGAACTTCAACTTTTCCATCAGAAGATTGCTCTGGTGAACTATTCGAGAAACGTCGTATTGTTCAAATTTACTTCACATTGTGGAATTATGCTCTGTCTGTGAACACAGGCTTACTATGTTTAACATGGCAAATTACTTCCGAAGTTGCTGGATCAAGTTTATTTAATTTTTATATTTAAAAGTTCCTTCAAAGAAGAAGAAATTTTTTCTCCTCACATTTAACGTCAATAGTTAACCAAAATTGTCCATCAAAAGAACATGATAATAAGGTAAGCTAATTTTTTGAATCAAAAATTGAATGAGTACATTAGAAATTTTCAACATTCATGCTCTATTGGAACAAAAAATAATTCACAAAAAAATGGTCACCATCATTTTCCAAAGATGCGAGTTTGACAGAGCACACTTTCTATTTTGTTTCTGGAGATAACGGCCCTTGTTCTTCCACGTTAAGAGTCGAGGTGTTTTGGAGGGATGGAGCGGAGATGGAGGGGGGATGGAGGGGGTAGGGGTGAGCTTGTTCGCGCTGCTCCTCACCGGCACTACGAGGGCAACGCAAAGTTTTCACATCTCGCCTCTCTGATCTACTTGTTAAAATGATCATAATTGAATCACCGAAACACTGAAAGTTCACTTTTACCATTTAGTTAGGTAGACGGCACATTCACGGACACTCAGTTCTAATTTCGTACTTCGTGGAGTTTTCCTTCCCTCACATTCTGAAACAATTTAGCTCCGGAGACATGGAACGTGCGTTCACGGTGACAGACGCAGTGAGATTCCATGAGACCCCGTTTAATCGTAAATAAAACGGGCAACTTCTATTTTAAGTATCAGATGTATACGTATAAATATTTTTACACTCCACATGTGAAAATTTTAGTCACTCACCCCCAGTATCACAAAAGTTCTGATCGCAGTTAGACGGAGGAACGAATTTTCCGCCATTGGATTCGATCCTAAACTGCTAGTATGACCTCTAGAGTGACTTCATTGCTGTGTTGCCGCGGCTGAGAGCAGGCCTGAGAATTTAGGTGTTGGCTCTCTTCAGTGGTTCTTGACCTTGTCGGAGGATCTGAATCCCAAAAGTTCCACACATGTATTCATCGAATCCATCTTAGTCAGAAAAATAAAATGTGTTTATCATCTTCATATTTAAAAGATATTTTTTTAACTATATACTGTATTAGTGCACAAACTGTACCATGAGGAACCCAGGTGTTCGACTCGCATAACCCTTGGGGTTCGATCGAACCCAGGTTAAGAACCACTGCTCTGCCTCCACAGACGCTGCCACCAACGCTGCTTTACTACACTCTCAGCCAAACCTTCCAGCTGCTCTTCTACGCCAACTTCTCCATCAACTTCCTGCTCTATTGCGTGGCTGGACAGAACTTCCGTGCGGCGGTGGTCGCGGTGTGTTCGCGGCGCGTCACGAGCAGGTACCCATTGTGTGCTTCGTCATCTCTCGGTTGGGTAGTTAATACAACGGTAGAAGAAAAAAGGTAGAGTCATTTCTGTGGAGGAAAATACCCGTCCTCTTGTTAGGCCAGCCAATAGAAAGGCTTCATTTCAAACAAAATGGATGACGTCACCATTGCAAAATGTCGTTATTCCAATAGCGGTGCCAGATTTGAGGCTAGCAGTGCCGTTATATGTTATATGAGCGCTACTATTGTTCCTTTGCCATGACGTCAGCAGTGCTACACGGACGACGAAAAAAACTGGTTTGACCCTGCCTTGTTTCTTCAACCGTGGTTAACACGTAGCTTGCGTTGGGTAAGCTGATGTACAATATTCAACTCAAATTTAAAGTCAGATGTTGTTAACAATTTTGCAAATACCAAATATCATCTAAGTCCATTTAATGTCGATAATTTTCAAAAGATTGTTAGAAATTTTCAAGCGATAGGGCGTTTCGTAGCAGAAAAAACGTAAGCACGACCCATTGATGTTAAGACTTTGACTGCAACGTGAGCCACCGGTGGTCACTGCGAGAGTTTTCAGAATGCCCACCAGCATCCAGCAGTCATAAACTCAATTTCCATGAACATTTAATCGAAACTGAATGAAGGTACGATCAATTTTATGTTAATTTTTTCAACATTGCTGACTAAAGTTGACTTTAAATTTGAGTTGAATATTAAACTTTAGTTTTACCTGCCGCAGTCAAAGTGTTTAGTGTTAAGATTTAAAAATCCATCTGCTGTTGGCATGCGATTTTCCTTGCCTTCTCGAACTGAACACTTTATAGTCAGTATTTTACCACTCACGTAACCGTTACCATAACCACCATCATCAGACCTACTCTGGCATCAGGTAGTGAGCGACATCACAGTGAGGAAGTGACTGCCGCTCGACAACAAACTCCGGAGAACACATAAGGGCACAAATTTCACAAGTCATAAAATATATTAAAGCTGTTTATGAAAATGGATTTTAAAATCCACTTTGTCAGTAAAGGATTAAGTTGTGCCCATTGTGCATCGCGTTGATGAGTTACGCCTGTCTCCTTTGGGCGGGATTTATATGAGGGTTACCGAGCTCGCTAGTTGAGTTATCGAACAGGTCAGACTCTTGGTCGCGCTCCGCAATCTAGTCTCAATGAGCACTTGGTAACTAGGCCGTGTGTTCTAGTTATTTCTAGAAGAAAAACTTAGATGTGTCGTCTTAGATACTTCTCAGAAAAGATCTCCCAAGAAGAAATTTTTACTAAAAGTAAAACTTTCTAGATCAACACGACTTATCTTTAGTATCTGGAGGGAAACACAAGTTTTGACAGGTTAAATCGGTAGCATACGATCTAGTTGCTGAAAATTAATGATAACTAAATAGAGTAAGTCCCAAACTAAAACAGTGAAGGTGTCCCTACCGTACTTGATATTATCTTCAGTGTCGTAATGCCTTCATTGATTCAATGCTACGTGGTGCAATAATATCTTCATCGTTCAAAAGACTTGCTGTTAACGAAGAGACATGTAATCTTCACATTTTACTATTTATCATCTAATGAAATTCTTATTTTGCTTTGCATGTTTATACCTAATGGGACCAGATATAAACAGTGATTTTTTCGCTATTCTTTGTGCTGAAGACATCACATCGTTCACCTCCTCAGGCTCTATTGATGTTGCTCCTATAGCAGAAACAAAGAGCAGAGCTTCCCTCAGTCCTCTCTCTGGTATTAACATGAACTACTTTTTCTATTTCTTTTTTCAACTCACAAGAAATTACTGAGAATTTAGTACCCTTTTGAGGCATCCTCAGTCTTCATACGGGGAGATATCATTCGGAACTCGGCTTCCAATTTCTTTCCCACCGTAGGGAATTCTTTATTTATTGCCGAGGGCCTAAAGTTTTTTGTATTTTTCGTCGTATGGAAGTCTTGGAAATATTGAATGAACTATCTGATTCACGGAGCTAGTGAACAGTTTCGAACACAGTTCGAAATTTTTGTTATGTGTGTAAAGATATACTTCGAGAATATTTCCTGAATGATCGTAGCCACTTATTCAATTTGTGTTATTAAAATTGCCAGTGCTAGCGAAGCGAGTAGCGTCAAATATAAGAGTTGAACTAATTATATTGATGAGCCCCGATAGTGATTGTCATTTAACATCTTTTTCAAGATTTTTGTCTAAACACAAAATTTGACGTGATACCTGGTAAGAATTTCTTCGTAGTCAACCTTTCTATTGTTTCACAGTGTTACCAAGTTTGAAACGCTACGATCTGGACATGGGGAAATGCTATTCGAAATTCTAAGAAATGATAAACTGAGAATGATGATCCAAATTCGTTGTACGATCAAATGTTTGCAACACGGCAAACGTCCTTAAATTCGTTCCTTAGCAAGATTTGGCCCAACAGAGCACTCTGCTTCATAAACTCGTCGCAAGACGGAGCTTAAATGAGGTAGCACGTCTCTGCTAAGCTCCTTGAACACAAAGGTTGACACCGTAAAGTATCGCTGTAAAATGGCACATTCGCTGAGCTTGGTACTCAAGGGAGTGACATAGCCGTGCTCCAATAGTGTTTCAGTGTGTTTTGCATTCAGTGTGTTTCAACTGTGTTATGCACAGTGCACACTCAGTGTTCTTTGTCTTCGTGATCCGAGAGCAGAGCACCAAACTCAGAGATAGCAAGACCCTAGTTCAATTCCAGGCCCACAATCGCCTCATTTTCACTAGAGCCAGCAGCTCATCCGATGACCATAGATAACGGAGAAAATGGATCAAAAAAGCTACAGGGGAAACTCTTTACCCCCTAGCTTACTCCTACTGTACGTGGAGACTCGGAAACCCATTATGTCACACCATCACAATGATGAACTGATCAATAAAGATGTTTAAGTGAGCACACTAGTGGGTTGCAGGGCACAGAACGCGTGCGCCTTGTCCCGGGCACACTCAGCGCCGGGTGCCATCTTGGGGCGGCACCCGCCTGCTCCCCACGCCTCCCTGGTGACGGTGTCCTCACAGCCCCAGAGTGAGGGGCTGCGAGCCCCTGCTGGTGAGTTGCGGCCGCTGGTGTTGTGGTACGGCTGCTGTTGTGTTGGTGTCACTTCCGTACAGTTGGTGTCACTTCCGTACTGTTGGTGTCACTTCCGTACTGTTAGTGTCACTTCCGTACAGTTGGTGTCACTTCCGTACTGTTGGTGTCACTTCCGTACAGTTGGTGTCACTTCCGTACTGTTGGTGTCACTTCCGTACAGTTGGTGTCACTTCCGTACTGTTGGTGTCACTTCTGTACTGTTGGTGTCACTTCCGTGCTTGTGGTGTCACTTCCGTGCTGTTGGTGTCACTTCCGTTCATTTGGTGTCACTTCCGTACTGGTAGTGCCACTACCGCAATTTTAGTGTCTGTACCCATCTTTTAGTGTCATTACCTCAGTGTTATTGCCGGCCTGTTAGTGTTGCTATAGCTCTGTTAGAGTCATATCCGTACTGTTAGTGTCCTTTCCGTACTGTTAGTGTTACTAATGCTCTGTTAGTATAACCTCCGTACTGGTAGTGTTACTTAGCGTCTCTACTGCTCTTTATGTACCATCACCGCAATATTATTGCAGGTCTGTTAGTGTCGCATCCATAATGTTAGTGTTACCTCCGTGCTGTTAGTATCACTCACGCGTTGTTAGTGTTACTTCCGTACTGTTAGAGTTACTTACGTACTGTTAGCGTCACCTTCGTACTATTAGTGTCACATCCGTAGTGGTAGTGTTACTGCCACTTTGTTAATGTCACTACCACACTGTTAGCAACACTATCTTTTGTTAGTGGCACCGTCGCTGTTTTAGTGTCACTACTGCTCTGTCCGCATTACCAGCACTAGCATCTGAATTAATGAAAGTTGTTCTCCAACTGTATTTTGGTGCGACTACCACTTCATCGATGGTATTACCACTTTACTGGTATCGTCTCCCACAGCGCCCCTATCAGTTGGATCCATCACCATGACTCCATTACAGTAGTCAGTTAATACGGTTCAGAATTCCAGAGAGGGGAAGAAAATGAAAAACCATAATAAACGACATTAAAAAAATGCTTCGCCACGTAGGAATAATTCACCATAGCTTTAATTTGAAAAATGAAAAAAAATTAAATTGAAAAAAGATCAAAGGCCATAACCAAAGTTTGAAATGAAGTAAATAAAAGTTTTATTTCAATATTCATTTACATGTATATGTTCACAGTGAAATTTTGACAGCAGGTGTTCTAATTTACTCGATAAAGGAGCGTTAAAGCCAAAATTATTAAATATGTTTTTCATGCCTGAACGAAATGGTAAAATACTGATGCTCCAGTGATTATCATCAATGAAATTTAATTTCTACATTTTTGGACCGGTAACACCGGGGACAACGTTCCTACTTCGGGGGTGCGAAAACAGCCATCATTAAAAGTTTAGTTCAAAATAAGAGAAATGTGAGAAACCAAAAGTACATCATACAGCTAACAAGCAAACATTGCATTTCATCCCATTGAGAAGGGATTATCTTTCTGAATTGGGGGAAGGTTATGGAAAATTTATGGCCGAAATAATTGTTTCTGAAAAGAAAATTCCAAAGTCTTCATTGTATTACGTCTTAATTGTATTGAGTCTTCAGGAGCGCCGCAGTACTCAGCATTCATCTGAAAAAATCTATAGAAGAAATGGAAGCGTTTTACGTGAAAAACTTCTCTAATTTTGGAGTTTCAGAATTAAGAATTCTTCCCGAGCTTGCACGTACCCTTAGGTTTGAGGAAATAATTCAAGTAGCCTCACGCTTCTGAATCTCTGTCACCCTAATGTTTAAAAATATTATAATAATGGTACTGTGTAATAATCAGCTTCGAGAGTCGTACATCTCATAAGATGGAATGACGTAACGAAATCTTTGCTCCACAATATAAGTGCACCGCGGAGACGTAAGATGTTTCTTTCGTAGATTACAATAATAACATAAACGCTTCAGACTCTTGCTGTCTGCCTGAGCCAGACATCCAATTTCCCCGTATTTTTATCATGTCATCACTTCTTGCATCGCCGGAAATTAGGAGCTGATGGAGCTACTCCTCAATTGGACGTAGGCCTCAATCTGCCATCATGCAGCGTTGACGTCAAGTGAACAGAAGTAGACATGCGACGAAGAGAAAATATGTGATATTCGAATCTAAACACTTTTAGTCTACCGTGTTAATCATAATACCATTCTTTGATTCTACGGTGATGAAGTCCAGAACACTGATAGAATACAACTTGAACGTTCGAACATTCTGTGGCCGTCTGAGTGCATCGCGAGAAATCATTTTAGTTCAGAGCGCTTGCGAGGACTTTTAATTCCGAGCGCTTGCGAAGACTTTTAATTCACAGCGCTTGCTATCCAGAAGCAAAACAATTAGAAGTTTACAGTGAAACACGGGGTAGCATTTTTTGTGAGATGTTCTAACATCGGCATATTAGAAAATGAAATGTGCTTGAGATTATTTATAAAATAACGCTCTAAACAGATACTATTGTTGTGATCAGAATCACTCAGCAGAAAAAGTTGACCTCTACGTCGAACTTCACAACCTTGAAACTTATAAAAAAGATGCAGATTTTCTCACAAATACAGTTTTGCAACACGCTCGTTCAATCGATCCTTCTAAATAAACTGCCGTCAGGCGTATTTGAAGCCACGAAAACTAGCGGCATTCTTCACCACCAGATTTCGAGCACCAGATCTTCGCTGCACGGGCGTGGTCTACAAGTTTACCTGCCCAGAGGAAAGCTGTCAGGCTTCCTACGTAGGACACACCACCTGCGCACAGGAGAGAAGAGCAAAACAGCATCGTTATTCATCCAGCAGCATTTTCAAACACTTCAGAAATTATCACCGAAAAGACCTACTCAACTTGGATGCATTCTTTCCAGCTTTCGGCATAATGCACTCTTACTCCGACACAGTTTAAAAAAATTGCGGAAATTTTAAAAATCAGAACGGATACACCGATAATAAATGTAAAGTACAACGAATTCTCCAACTACCTACACTTATTCACATGGAAAAAACATGTCGAGTGCATGAGGTAACTTAAGGCAGGGGTTCTCATAGCAAGGTCCGCAGACCCCCACGGGTCCATGGCACTTTGGATTTAAAACGAATTTAACAGTTAACAAAATTTAACGAATTTAACAGTGTATTCAAATATATACATACATATACATATTTTCCTGAGGGGAACACATGTGAAGGGGTAATAAAAGTGGTCCTTGGTTGAAAAAGTTTGAGAACCCCTGACTTAAGGCATCGTCAAAAACTCACGCCACCATGCAGTCTCACGCCAAGCTGCGATCAGTGCGCTTCCGTCTTTTAGTCATTTCCGTTTACCCAACTAGCTACCTAGTTTTTATTTGACCCACCCAGATTTTAGTTTACAATTATTTAGCCTAGCTGTCAGATTTTTTGTAACTTCGTTCTTTCAGTTTCATTAAGATTTGTCATTTGTTCTAACAGATATACATACCTTGATGATGATCGCAGTGGAAGGTCGAAACGTCGTTATTTATTTACCTTGCTCATATCTTTACACTATAGTTGTTATTTATAAAATTTCCAATGAACTAAAATGTGATTTTAGAAAGTGGACATATTTTTAAAAACTTACAAGGAATAGCAACTGAACACTTGAGGCAGAAAGTGAGTGCATTTCTATTTTCACATCGAAGCACTTTTTTAGGCCTAGATTTCCGCCAAGTTGCGCCCTTATCAAAACGGTCTGGTTTAGTTCACCTTACCCATCTCTTAAAAGACTCCCCCAACGGTTCATCTTACGCGGTGGTACCGTTGATGTAAACTTGCATTAATTATAATACGATGCAAATACCTCGCCATTTTCAGATGACTATGCCCACATATACGGTTCTTGAAGTTGAATCTTCCATAGCAGACGGAATCAGTGTAGAGCTCCAAACTCGTGGTAAAACTCTTTAAAATTTAGCGTAGAAATTGATTAATCCACTTGAAATCCAGTACCTGAAATAATCTGCAGTTTTCAAATTTTCAATTCATAACTGAACATTTTCTCATCCAGCGTTTCGAGACACTGTGAAAGAAAATTTAGAAAGTTGGGGTGATGCAGTTTGGAATGTTTCACTTTTAAAGACAAGAATTAGATCCTGGCAGGGCATTAAAATACGATGGTTTTAATATTGTTACAAAATGTACTACACTTGAAAATTTTAGGACCCTCTCCTTGGTAGATGAACTTGAGGGTACGAAGCGACTCAAGATACATACAACTTTTGAATCATCATCTAAAGTTAATTCTAGTGCTAGTTGTAGTAAACATATCACTCCCCTGAAAACTACAATATTTCCTATAAGGATAACTTAACTGAATCACTTTTTGGACATTTCTTTCAAGGTTTTACGGTGAAATCATTCGAACTCGCTAGAAAATTCTGAGCCCCATCTTACGTTCGTGCGCCGTCAATGTCCCGCCAGGATTTATTTCTAGTCTTCGCGAGTGAGGGACTTCCTAACTGTGTCACCCCAACTTTCTAACTTTTTGTTTTGTGCTGTTCTTGTTTTAGCGGAGGAGAATGCCTCGAGCCGTCACTTGCATGGGAGACTCGACGCGCAGGACGTCGATCACTCGTTTTTGAACTCGATGTCAAATACTAGTATTTTAATAAACCTTTCTGAAATGTGCCGCTCCGCGAGAAATCTCTGGGCAGAAAAGAAAATATACGGACGGGTATCTAGCAATATAAAAACTATTGAGTATATAGGTAAGTAAATTCAGCTGCCAGTCATTTTACCAGCTGAACCTTTTTCCAAATGGTCACTTGGAATTTCAATGAAAAAATGATAATTTTCAGAATTTACACCTAACACATTGCTTTTTGGACACAATATTGCAGCACCTCTGCAAACATGCGTTCTGAATTTAAACAATTTAAACAATTTAAAAAATATATTTACCACATGTGATACAGCAATGACTTTGTGCCATAACATACGCTGTTGCTTTTCCATAAATAGGTTTAATGTGCTGTTTTGGTTCAGTGTGTACAAAAGAAAAAAATGTTACCTTTAAATATTATTTCATGATTTTGAAGAAAAAATTTAATAGTTTAGTTCAGCAAGCAGCGTTAGCAAAATATAAAAATTCATTAGACGTGTTCTTTACACTAGAAGTCCTTATTTTTCCCATTGTAGCCTCATTATCGCTGCTTAATTAGCATTGCGTGATGGGTCTTTCTCTCCGCTCTGGCATTTTTTATTTAAATCCTTCAAAGAAAAACAGGTACAATTTTGTCCTAAAAACCGCTGCGCATCATCACATCTTGCAACCCTAGATCTTGCCAGATGCGCAGGTTGTCAAGTGATTATTATTACTACATTTTTTTATTATATATGACACTTCTCCTCCAAGTTGTCAAGTGAAGAGTAGTCTTTATGGTCAATTTTGTTTGAGAAATGCTCAAATTTAAAAGTTTTATCCTGAAAACCAGGCCAGTCTGGCCCAGTTTATGTTATCTAGCAGAGTCTCTCAAACCTGGTTTTGTAGACAATGAGATCTTGGCAACGTTTGACTCTTCCTTGTGCACGCCGCCTAAGCCACGCAGACACTCCTCGGACATCCCAAGACGAGAACGCCACTTTGTGCGAGCGCCTTGTCGGAGCGCATCATTGGTGATCCTCTGCGAGCAGATCGTACGTTCACCTAAATCTTCTGTTATTGCGAAGAATGGGGAGTAAATGTTCCTAAAGAAATGATGGCAGGTGTTCCAGTAGGTGAGGAGCAAGTGTTCCAAAAGATATGAAGTAAATGTTCCAAAAGATGTGAAGTAGGTGTTCCAAAATATGTGAAGTAAATGTTCCAAAAGATGTGAAGTAAATGTTCCAAAAGATGTGAAGTAAATGTTCCAAAAGATGTGAAGTAAATGTTCCAAAAGATGTGAGGTAAGTGTTCCAAAAGATGTGAAGTAAGTGTTTCAAAATATGTGAAGTAAATGTTCCAAAAGATCTGACGTAAATGTTCCAAAAGATGTGAGGTAAGTGTTCCAAAATATGTGAAGTAAATGTTCCAAAAGATGTGAAGTAAATGTTCCAAAAGATGTGAGGTAAGTGTTCCAAAAGATGTGAAGTAAGTGTTCCAAAATATGTGAAGTAAATGTTCCAAAAGATGTGAAGTAAATGTTCCAAAAAATGTGAGGTAAGTGTTCCAAAAGATGTGAAGTAAGTGTTCCAAAATATGTGAAGTAAATGTTCCAAAAGATGTGAAGTAAATGTTCCAAAAGGTGTGAGGTAAGTGTTCCAAAAGATGTGAAGTAAGTGTTCCAAAATATGTGAAGTAAATGTTCCAAAAGATCTGACGTAAATGTTCCAAAAGATGTGAAGTAACTGTTCCAAAAGATGTGAAGTAAATGTTCCAAAAGATGTGAAGTAAATGTTCCAAAAGATGTGAAGTAAATGTTCCAAAAGATGTGAAGTAAATGTTCCAAAAGATGTGAGGTAAGTGTTCCATATGGTGTGAAGTAAGTGTTCCAAAAGATGTGAAGTAACTGTTCCAAAAGATGCGAAGTAAATGTTCCAAAAGATGTGAAGTAAATGTTCCAAAAGATGTGAAGTAAATGTTCCAAAAGATGTGAAGTAAATGTTCCAAAAGATGTGAAGTAAATGTTCCAAAAGATGTGAGGTAAGTGTTCCATATGGTGTGAAGTAAGTGTTCCAAAAGATGTGAAGTAACTGTTCCAAAAGATGTGAAGTAAATGTTCCAAAAGATGTGAAGTAAATGTTCCAAAAGATGTGAAGTAAATGTTCCAAAAGATGTGAAGTAAATGTTCCAAAAGATGTGAGGTAAGTGTTCCATATGGTGTGAAGTAAGTGTTCCAAAAGATGCGAAGTAAATGTTCCAAAAGATGTGAAGTAAATGTTCCAAAAGATGTCAATTGAGTTTTCCAAAAGATGTGAGGTAAGTGTTCCATAAGGTTTGAAGTAAGTGTTCCAAAATTACCGCCAGGCAAATTATTTAAATTGTGTGAGGTTCATTGAAAGAAAATATCCCGATAAATGAAGAATGTATATGGCACCATGGGCACCAACCTGTACGCTGCACATCTAACTAGGAATTAGCATTGAGAAGTATTTAAGCATTTCATTCAAATTTCAGGAATGAAATCTAAGAACGATATCGTGATGCAAAAAAGTAAACCCCGAATGTCTTCAAATAAACGCTTGGAGTTGTTGAGCTTAAGAATTTATAAAAATGCAAAGCTTTCTTGTCAAAGATAAAGGCAATCGTGATGTGCCTCTGAGAATTTACAGGCAAAATTGAATATGAGGAAAATAATTTTTCAATTCTCAAAACCCCCTCATAACTCAATATAGAAAGTATATTTCCTCCTCGCGCTTCCAATAATCAAAAAAATAATCTCGATCACGTCAAATCATTTTGGATGTTCAACCTGCCTCCAGCATCTCAATTTCTGACCACGAACGATTATCGCAACCCTAGAAGCACTGCTAATTTACGCGAGTTCAGTTCGACCCAATATGGTGAGTTCGAAGCCAACCTCTTCTTCCATGTCAAGATCTTCGCTCGCACTCTCGCATGCACGAGCAGGTCAGGTGACGTGTTTCGCTTGCGGTGATTAACATATTGAATACACAAAATTTGCATTTTTATATGCAGCAAATATTTTATGACTGTATCAGCCTTTGAAATGTCACATGTCATTTCGTTGCAGGAATGTAAAGTGACTCATATAGGGGATAGATTGCTTCTATATTTCCATGCAAGAATTGGCTGTGTTGTCAAATGAGTTCATATAAGATTTTAAAATTTTCCCATGAATAACGGCCGGCGTTGGAATCTCGTAGCTGAAAGTATCGAATCAAAAAGGATCCGTGTTCCGAAGATAATTCTGATAGAGCAGATTATTTTCAAATTCGGAAACGACGTGTTCGGCCGGAACATGTTTTAGAATTCAACGTATTCTCTGTCGATTTTTGAAAATTCTTTGAGCAATGTTCGACCAATTTTAAACGCTTTCATTGATGCTGCCATAAATATTCGGAGTAGATTGAGAAACTCGCTGATCTGGAAACGCGTAGTGAACTATGGATTTACGTACGTTTTTCCCTTACCTGAAAAAAGCAATTCATTGGGAAACAGTTCATTCACGGTAGGAAAATTCTCGGAAATGAGGAGCCCTATGAAGAAATCAAACGTAAGTCTCGACCCAAATTGGCAATTGGGGGCCTCATTGGGAGAAATTCCTCGCACATCTGTGTTGATCCGGCAATGTTTGTGTGTGTAGGACGCAGCAATTTTGTGTGTGTGTGCGCGACATTTAGATCCTAAGTCTGGGAAATTATGCGAATCTCGGACTGATACTTGCCAGGCTGACTGTACCTGCGACGACGGTCCAAGAACACTCAAGGTCCAGAACACTCATGGTCCAGAACACTCATGGTCCAGAACACTCATGGTCCAGAACACTCATGGTCCAGAACACTCATGGTCCAGAACACTCATGGTGCAGAACACTCATGGTCCAGAACACTCATGGTCCAGGACACTCATGGTCCAGAACACTCATGGTCCAGAACACTCATGGTCCAGAACACTCATGGTCCAGGACACTCATGGTCCAGAACACTCATGGTCCAGAACCCTCATGGTCCAGGACACTCATGGTCCAGGACACTCATGGTCCAGAACACTCATGGTCCAGAACACTCATGGTCCAGAACACTCATGATCCAGAACACTCATGGTCCAGAACACTCATGGTCCAGAACACTCATGGTCCAGAACGCTCATGGTCCAGAACACTCATGGTCCAGGACACTCATGGTCCAGGGCACTCATGGTCCAGAACACTCATGGTCCAGGACACTCATGGTCCAGGACACTCATGGTCCAGAACACTCATGGTCCAGAACACTCATGGTCCAGGACACTCATGGTCCAGAACACTCATGGTCCAGAACACTCATGGTCCAGAACACTCATGGTCGAGAACTCTCATGGTCCAGAACACTCATGGTCCAGAACACTCATGGTCCAGAACACTCATGGTCCAGAACACTCATGGTCCAGAACACTCATGGTCCAGAACACTCATGGTCCAGAACACTCATGATCCAGAACACTCATAGCCCAGAACACTCATGGTCCAGGACACTCATGGCCCAGAACACTCATGGTCCATGACACTCATGGTCCAGAACACTCATGGTCCAGAACACTCATAGCCCAGAACACTCATTTTGTTGAACACTAAGTGTCGCCAAATGCAAAGCGTGTGTTATTGCGTACATGAAGAAACTGACCGAATTAATCATCAAAATCAATCATTAGGATGCAAAGTTAAACATTTCGCATAGATCTTTTCCCTCTCAAAACCTCTATCGTGAGTTCTTAGTTTAGAGGTTGCTCACGAAATCCTTTTTACTGAATCATGAAGACTTTCTGACATGTTTTCTCTGGCCAGAAAAAGTTTGGCCGTAAAAGAACTATAAAAAGCTCCTGTGAAAGTCGTTCCTTCAGACCTGAACGCTCGTATATTACTTTCCATGCGAGGCTTTTTATGAAAGGAATGATTTTTAGGATGAGCGATGACGTGCATAAGCCAAATGTGGCGAGTTTACTTATCGAACACGAACTGTAATCCTTCATGGTATTCTTTATGCAACGAACCATAAAATTTTGTGCATATTGATAAGTTGAGAGGTCTTGTACAAGATCGCTTTACCGTACATTTTGTGAAGAAATGAGATTCGGTTATGAGTCAGTTTCGCCCTCCCTAGCCACAAAGAGGGTGTCCTTAAGAGGGGAAGATGAAACATCATTTAGTATGAAGTTAGAGGGAAGCGGAATCTATGCACAAGTGGTGTTCCAACACAAAATCCTTAACGCATATAAATAGTAAGTTGAGGAGAATGACTCTGGATCTAGATAAAGTTGAAGAAGAAAGTAGGAGGTGCTAAACAACAGGACTGCAGTAAACCGAAAAAGGAACTCTTTACTGAAACAAAAATTCCATTCTGTTTGTATAGAAAGGGGGGGCCTACCGAACTTTGATCTCGGGACCTTACAGTTTCCACCCGGGAGTGCTTATTCTCATAGCTATAATAGTTGTATCCCTCTGGATGAACATTCTGGTCAAAGCTTTCTTTAGTGTAAATCTCATTGCCAAAATAAACTTATTGCCCAGTGTACCGAGTCTTGAGAAAGAACTATTTTCTAAATGCATGGTGTTGGCAGCGTTAATCGTACGTTACACTTCCCAAGCTAAAAAACACGTATCGTTATATTTTTAATATTCTAAATACAGGTTCACAGCAAATCCTACGCACAAATATGTCGAATGTTTCTACTATAGCCCTTAATTAAAAAACGTATAACATTGACGATGCCGCAGTTCCTCAATGTACTGCGTATTTAAAAAATGACACAGGATTTTCACTTGTGTAGTAAACGGTCTTTAGAATTTGATATTTTTACTCCGCACAGATTATCAATATACACACTTGTAGAAGAAAAACTCGTCCTTAAAAGTTGTTAGAACGGAGAAAATTAAACACATATTAGATTTAAATACGTTCGTGCAGTTTTTGAAAGCCCAACATCCTATAATTTATTAAGAGCAGCAACGAGAGACCCAAAAGAATGGAGAATGCAAGTGAACGCCTTCACAGTGTATTTGATCTCCAAGACTCTGAATCGTTTTGAAAGCAAAAGGCAACACCGCAGAGCTGAATGCGGGCTGTGCACAGGGTCCCCACGTGCGTTTTGATGTATTTTTTTACTCGCTGCTTAGAATAATGTTCCATAAAGCACAGATGAAAGCTGGAACTTATACTAGAAAGTGAGATTTATATTGAGTCGAAATATGAAATAGAATTTAAATTAGAATACTATTCGTCCACTAATAGTGCGCTGTTGCCGACGCTTAGATCATTCTAGAAAATCTAACATCACATGTGTGTTCGTTCAAACTGAAATCTTATGACCTTATAGGCAGAAGTTTGTCTCAGAAGACTTCTCAAACAAATAGATTGTGCAGAACATATTACTTTCGTGTTGTCAGTGCCATTGTTTTCCAATTTTATGACCTTCATTTAATGTAATTTAAATATAGAGAAATTAAAGCTTCATAACATCACAAATTTCAATTTTTTTTGTCAGAAATACCAAACACAACTTTCACTACTCGTTACTAGCATCGCTTAGCATTTTTTACTTGAGCGCTCGCAGCAGAACTGACAACTAAATAAGCTGTAAACAGAGCTCATTTCCTATCTACTCGAGCCTTAGATGAAGTTTTTACACTGTCTAATTATATGAACTTTAAATCAAATACCTGAATTAAACTTTAACTCACGACCGTATTTATGATCCTGCTTGCATTTTAAATTGAAGTGTTGTTCGTCGAATAAAATTTTGTAAGCAGTTAAAATTTAAATTTAATTAAAATAAAATTTGCTAACCCCAACTAATGGGAATGTGCCTACATTCAACTCTTTTTCTTAAAACGCATGCAAAACAGTGAAGAACTTCATAAGGTATTAGATATGTTTTTTTATCCAAAAATATTTTGAAATGAGCAAGCACAAACTTTTCAGTTTGAACTTTTTCAGAAATGGATCATGCTCAACATCTCAACAATATCTCACAACATGCCAAAGACTTCCGCAGACTGAAAAAGAAATACGTAGTCTTTTTACCGCTTGATCCAATAATGCAACTCATTTGTTTATTAAATCCCGAAATTCGAAATTAATCCTGCCAAAATGCGGAACTATTTAATTATTCTGCTTAATTTCCAGAGTAATCTTCCGAACAGATAAAAAAACGCGCGTTACTTTGGACAACAGTAATTCTGAATCCTATTCAACCAGTTAACATCGAATAAAAGAACTTTATACTGCTTACAATGATGCAACTATTGAAAAATAATACTGAGAAGCTTAGACAGAAAGCAAAGTTTTTGAACAAAACTAACATAAAACACTGGAGCCTTTTTACACCGTTATTTTAATATTCACAGCAGAAAGTTTTTATTGATTTTTAGTTATTCCCTTCACGGGGCTCTCTTTTGGTGGCTTGCTCAGTTTTAAATGGGATTTTAAGTTGTATGTTTACGAACTAATTTTATCAAACCTAACCTAACCTAATTTAGTGACCTAACCACGACTGATTATTTCACTCAATCACTATTGAAATTTGACTAAAATATGCCAGAAAATGGGAGATTAAGAATATATTTACCTAGGTTCATTTGGAGTGTTCTTTTTATAAGAGTCTGTATTTGTTAAGCTTCATTGTTCTCTGCGAGTAGGTCTTTAACGTTTGTTTCATTCTTTGAATTAGTTCACGTAAAATTTAAATAAATTGAATAAACATTTTGTCATTATCAAGCTAATTCGGGAAAGGATGACGAAGGGCTACTTCAGGCCAGCTTCCAGTCAGGCTGTGGTGCACAGGTGAAAGTCTGCTTTATAATGCTGCGCAAGTTCACGTATGAGATGAAGAACACCTCTCTTGCGCGCCAGATTATATAAGAAAAAGACAGCAATAAAAAACTCAGAAACATATTTAGTTAGAAACTTTTGAACCCAGCTCATTTTCAACAGATTCTTTATAAACACAAAATTATATTCAACGTAGATTCATAATAAAATGGTAAATCTTGAATCGTTAGGGCAGAAATATTTAGAAATACACTCGGGAATATTTTATATATTTTTAAGAGAACATCCACTTCAAAATTTCTCTTTGAGCTTTCATCCAACTTTTTACAAGCGTTACGTTGCAGAATTTCAGTTCTTCTTAAACACGGATCTGATATGAATTTTGTTCGGCAGCATATGAATGCTCAAAGCCCTAATATTGCCTGAGAATAGAAACAAGGCACACACAGCAATTTTCTCGGCGTAAATGTGAATCGGTGTGATAACATATTTTATATCTCTGTTCAAACAACGTAAACTTTTAGAGGTCTAGGATTTAATTTCTTTAGTTCTTGTTCAAGACGGATAAAAATAATAGATTGTCAACGCTTATTTCATGTGCTTGGAGAGCGTGTTTCTGTTTTGACGATATCCCTAATGAATTCATAATCTCTAAAGTTATTTTTACGTCGGAAGGCTTACCTGCAAACGTATTTTATGTTTTAAAAAACAAAACCATGTTTAAACTAAATTTAATTTTAATTTCTCTTCACCGTTTCTTTCCTTGATATACGAATACGTCCATGTTTTTGCGTTCTTAACCTCGCGTTCCGAGCCTACTTAATCACCATGCAATAAGTCGTTTCATAGACTTGGCTTATTCGAACTGAACGTTCTTAAGATTCCTCTTCGTAGTTTCTTTCCTTGGAATACGCACATAATTTTTTGGCTTTCAACCTGGTGTTCGGGACTCACATTACCACCTCTCCCTTAGTGACTGCTGAACTATGCACTAAATCATCGAGTTTACACTTCCCGGTCTCGTCCACAGACAACAGGTCATCAGCGCCGGACTAGCAGTCGGTGCGGCCTGGGTTGGCCAGCTCCATGCTCTGCTGCTCCAGGGCCTCTCCGGAGGCAAACATCTGAGTCGCCCTGCTTTATTCCGCTCTCAAAACGACGTTGTGAGGTCAAACTTCATGTTTACACGGTGACTGCGATGGGTTAAACTGAAGTTTTATGTTCAACCCAAATTTGAGTTCAAAAGTTGTTAGCGATTCTATAAATACCAAACATCAACTGAGTCAATTAAAAACTATTAATTTGAAAAGATTGGTGAACAATTTTCGAACGACCCATTGATCGATCGTATCGCCGGCAACGCTCCACTTTCCCGTCGCACACATAAATTAAAGCGATGAGTTTCAATTTCACTCGAAACACTGTGTCTTGTATCATTGGCCGATGTTTTGTACCTTTGAACAGAGTAGTTGAACATTTTAAGAGCTTTTTCAAATCACGATCGTCGAGTGGTATTTTTCATTGGTCACGATTTCCTTGTGTTGTATTTATTTATGATTATTTATGATTAGTGCCAATGTGTAGCAGCATTTGCCATTTTTACTAAAGCTGCCATGAAAATGTACGGATCCCAATTCAAATTGTGTACAGGCGTAAGTATTGGTAGAATGAGTTTGCAAAGAATTGTGATGTGTTCATGGGTTTTCTGCCTCTGTACCCAGCCCCTTAGTTGTTCGTAGGCACAAGGCTGTACACTGGACCCTGCACAATATTACTCTAAAAGAAGGTTGCATATTGTACGTGAAATGTTGGCACTAAACTCTGAATTTGTTATAAAATAATGTTCTATACGTGTATACAACAATGTATTTCATAAAAATATCTCACTGACGTTTAACTGAGAGAATACTAGTTGTTTGATGTTTCATATACAATAGAATTAACAAAATTACTTTTCAGAGATTTGACTATCAAACTATCGTCAAAATGAAAACAAAATCGTTCATTTGTACATCCATAATGTTGCGTTTCCTTGATCATCCTCGTAAAATGCAATTTCCTTCTTTCTAAGATGTTTTACAAATTCAGAGATGCTTTTTACACATACGACCACACATGCATTCTTATCAAAACAAAATTGGTGTTAACTTGAGACATTTTGCCTCTTGGAAATTTAGCATGAAAACGCACGGTAAATTTTGAGTTTGTTAAGATTCCCCCATTATGCCTATGTTGAGAAATTTTATGAACTGAAAATGAAAAGGCGTCTCTAGTAACTCGCTTTAAAAAATAAAATTATAATTAGTTATCAGCTACTGTATTGATGAACATTTTTACCCAAATCTGACCAGTAAAAATAAAAATAAAATTGTTCTCATGTGAAAAAATGCAAAAGTTTGGCATTTATCAACGTCAAAAATTTGGCAACAGTGATTCTTAGCGAGTGAAACTGCTTAGGATTTCCCTTTCATAATTAATTTTAACTTGCTGCTAATATAAGCTTCAAGGAAATTTGAGAACTGTTTTCATAATAATATCAGTTAGAGAGTCATGTTATTATTAATTTTACTGTCGTTGTATTACATGAATAAATTGTGTGTTATAGTATCATATTGTTAAATTGCAGTTGCAGCACCTTATTTTCACTGATTGTAATGCAACTAATGTTATACAAAATACATTCCGTGTTGTGTCGTTCAAATTGTGTGAATACATTGTGAGAAAAACTGTAGCGACTTAGGGGACGTTGTGTGTCTCCTGCACGACTGGAATCAAGTTCGTCGTCAAATGACCCTTGATACTGTTATGTTTAGTCATCATTCGTCATTTACTGCCAAGTCTGTGCTGGATGTGGCATGCGCAGCTGATCAAAACGATGCTAGGTCAGCCGTAGAGCCGATGGTTCAGGGCAAGCGAACTTGCGGCTGTGTATTTGATCCATAAACTGTAAAATTATTTGAATTCCATACGTTATTGCTATCGATTAGGTACATCCCGTTTGCGTTGCAACTTTAAAAGGAATGATACAGCAAAGAAGTATTTTAAAAATATTTAGTTCGAACGTTTCGAGCATTAGGCTCAATCTCAACGAGATCTGCAAAACAAAGACTCTACTTAAGCACAGTTCACAAATAAAAATTCATATATTGATATGCTAAAGGAGAATAACAAAATGGACAGCAATGAAATAAAAAGGCGGTGGACAAGATTTCTAACACTAGCTACGCTGACGCTATCCAGAAACACGGACAAAAGTTAGCGGTTTACAATTTTTAGTTGATATGAGCTCTGCATGTCATTTAACGGAGGTTTTAACTTATTTATATACAATGACTCTAATATTTGGATGTCAAAACTAGCAGAACATGAATCCAGTATTTTAAATTGATCACTGTTGATGATTTGATCACATGAGGCATTGCAGTGCTCCCTTATGCTAGAATGAGACGGAGAACCTAATATCCGACCAGTACGATGACTCCGTCCAGCATGCTCAGCTATCCGTATATACAGTGCTTGCTGGGTTGAACCAACGTACTGAGATGCGCAATGCGCACAGCGGAAATCATAGACGACGAAAGATTGCATGCTTTTAGGAAGTACATCTTTGAATCGAAAAAATGAACTAATTGTACGTTTATTAATCAATATAATGCGTACGGAAACTTCAGGAAAATATTTAGAAATGAGACTTATGAGTTCTAGTTTTAATTTTTCTAACTGATAATCCGAAGTCTGAAAAAACACAATAGGCTTGAGAAGCAGTTTTATTAGAAGCACGAGAAGATTCATAAACATTCAATAGGAATTTACCGATTGATCGGGATATTAGATTGGATGAAAACCCATTTGAAATGAAATAGGATTTCAGAAACATAAATTCATGATGAAGATCGTCAAAGTTGGAACATACTTTATAAGCGCGGGACACAAGTGTTGATAAGCTATTGATTTTAAACCGTTTTGAACAGAAACTGAAAAACTTGAGCCCAGACCAGTGAAAGTTTGCTTTCGATACACTGAAGTACAAAATTTGTTATTGGTGCGGTACACACACAGACATCAAGAAAATTTAGACGGTTTTCGCGTTCAGATTCGAAGGTAAATTCAATATTAGGATGTTGAGCATTTAGGTAATGGAAGAAAAATTGCACGTCAGATGCTTGTTTAAAAAGAACAAAAGTGTCGTCAACATAACGCTTGTAAAAAATTGAACGGGAACTCGGGGGACAGTTTTCTAGCCAAAAAGTTTCATTAAAACGCATGAATATATTAGCAAATGTAGGATTAAGGAGTAAGCCCATTCCTAGAACTTCTATTTGTTTGTAGAGAGAACCGTTAAAAATAAAAAATGAGTTGTACAAGGCTATTTCCAGCAGTGATTTAGAATATTTTCTACTTAAACCTATGACTAAGGAAGATTGACTAGCGAATACAGCATTAAGGCAAATTTCAATGGTTCCAGCTAGGGGATATTGGTGAACAAATTTTCTATATCGAAAGAGGCCATGTAGCAACGGTTAGCATTATCATAAGCGGTGATGCATGCAGCAACTAGCAACTTCAACAAGGCTTGGCAAGCAAATCTACTCACAAGAGAAATAAACTATAAAAAAGAGGATTTCCACATTTACAGCAGATCTCTCCGAATGTCAGAGTGTCATTGTGTTGTTCTTCCCTGGAGTGACTCGTGCCCTGTTTTATAATGTGGTTCGTGGACAGATGAAAGTATTCGTTGCGAAAACCTCTGAAACTCATGAGCGCAAACTGAACCGCTTAGGTATACAAAATCACCATAGGCCATGTGATCCAAACGTTGTAGTCCATAATTTTAGTTCGGTGCCCCTCAGCAACCGTCTCAGGTTTTTACTTGCCCTTTGGTCTTGATTTTTGTCTACCTGTATGTCGAATTAATTTTTACAAATATTTTCTCTCGTTTGAAAAATTAGCGTTCATTTTAGACAAGAAATTTCCTCACCATGACAAAATGCGTGAAGTTTCTGAACAACCTCGGTCCTTTTATTTTCGGTATTTTTATGGTTTTAAACCGTTTAAGAATTTTTCTCCCATTTTTACGCGCAATGACATTTCAGAGCTTAAAGAGCTTGCTTCTAATCCAGATATTATTGTAACCAAACCAGATAAAGGGAAAGCTGTTGTACTCTTGAATAAAAATACGTACATTGAGGAAATGCAAAATATTCTGTCTGATTCAACTAAATTCACTGCAATCCAAGAATGTATCAAGAAGTACTCTTTGCGGGTTGAAGATAAGGTGAAGAATTTCCTCCGCAAACTAAAAAACTGAAATTTACTCAATGATGACCTCTGCAAACAGCTCTTATCCTCTGTCTGGTACTGGCCCTGGCATTCTTTACGGTTTCCCCAAGATTCATAAACCTAGCTTCGCGGTATCTTTCCCGTTTCGGCCTACTTCGCAGCTTACAATTGCGCAACTTATCGATTAGCCAAATCTATAGTCCCAATCCTTAATCCACTCTGTGTTAATGAATATACAGTGCTGGCAAAAAAATCCGATCACTATAGCGATTTTATTTACTTCTTACAAAATCAATATAGAAACATCATCTATGTACATCAAATCCGTATACTAGTATTTTGTCATGTGCCTTTTGTTCTTGATGACTTTTTTGAGACGTTCTGGCATGGATTTTTTCAAATTTTGGCAAATTTCTAGTGATATTTCAGTGCACCAAACTTTTTTGATGGCTTCTGTGAGCTTGGGAAGCGAACCAGTATCATGACATTCGACTTTATTTTTCATAATGAGCCACAGATTCTCTATAGGATTGAGATCTGGACTATTACCAGGCCAATCTAGAACACGAATGTTATTATCATTGATCCATTTAGTAACGATTTTTGCCTAGTGGCAAAGAGCCCCATCGTGCATAAAAGTTCTTGTCTCATGTAAAGGCATTGTCAGTGGAATTTTTTCCTATAGCATGGCTAAATATCGTTGACCATTCATGGTTGTGTTCTTAGGAAGAAAGTAGAAACTCCCCCTACCAAAATTGCTAAAACACACCCAAACCAAGACACTTTAAGGGTGTTTCATTGTCTTAATAGTGAATTTAGGATCCATCCTATCTGAGCCAAGCGGGCGGCGCACCATTCTTGGACAGCTTCTAATTTTAAATGTTAAAAAAGAGGACCCATCACTAAAGAGAACTGTTTTCCAATCATCAACAGTCCAATTCATGTGCTGTTTACAAGACTCAACTCTTTTCTTGCGCACATTTTGGCATTCAGGAAAGGTTTCTTGGCAGCATGGCGCGATGGCATCCCGAGCTATTTTTGCAGCCGATGTCGTATTGTGTGCTCAGACACATCATTAAGCAAATTATAATGCTCAGACTTAATTTCTTTTGCTGTTATTTGTGGTTTTATGAACACAGTACGTTTTATTATTTTATCAGTACGTAAATTAGTCTTTATAGGTCTCCCACTACCTATTTTTCGGACTGGCGTACAAGAACCATCACTGCTGTTATGGCGCGAAATCCATATATTCATGGTACTTTGTGATATTGCTAACTGTTTTGAAATTTGTCTCTGTGATTTTCCAACTTTTTTTAATGCAATAATAGCACCTATTTGGTCACTTCCAAGTTGTTTCTTTGCAACCATTATAGGATTTCTTAAAATACAATACTTTCAGTATCAAATAGTCAAATTTCTGAAAACACATTATACGGTGGAAAAGGACGACACAACCTCACTCAAGTGACTCAACCAGTGGTTGTAGTCAACTGGCGTGATTCCTCTGCACAAAACAATTTACCGCTAGTCTTCATCTATATTAGAACATATTTTACAGTTTCATAAAATCTGTAAATAATACAGGTTTTATGGCGAGTGATCGGATTTTTTTTGCCAGCACTGTACTGTATCCAACTCTTTTGAATTCGTTGAATGCATCACCGCTCATGGTAATGCCAACTGTTGCTACATGGCCTCTTTCGAAATAAAAAATTTGTTCACCAATATCCCCCTAGCTGAAACCATTGAAATTTTCCTTAATGCTTTATTCTCTAGTCAATCTTTCTTAGTCATAGGTTTCAGTGCTGGAAGTCACCTTGTACAACTCGCTTTTTGTTTTTAACGGATCTCTCTACAAACAAATAGATGGTCTAGGAATGGGCTTAACCCCTGGTCCTACATTTGCTAATATATTCATGTGTTTTTATGAAACTATTTGGCTAGAAAACTGTCCATGGAGTTTCCGTTCAATTTTTACAAGCGTTATGTTGACGACACTTTTGTTCTTTCTAAACAAGCATCTGACATGCAATTTTTCTTCCATTACCTAAATGCTCAACATCCTAATATTAAATTTACCTTTGAATCTGAGCGCGAAAACCATCTAAATTTCCTTGATGTCTGTGTGTACCGCACCAAAAAAAATTTTTGTACTTCTGTGTATCGAAAGCAAACTTTCACTGGTCTGGGCTCAAGTTTTTTAGTTTCTGTTCAAAGCGGTTTAAAATCAATAGATCATCAACACTTGTGTCTCGCGCTTATAAAGTATGTTCCAACTTAGACGATCTTAATCATAAATTTATGTTTCTGAAATCCTATTTCATTTCAAATGGGCTTCCATCTAATCTAATCTTCCGATCAAGCGGTAAATTCCTATTGAGTGTTTATGACTCTTCTCGTGCTCCTAATCAAAGTGCTTCTCAAGTCTATTGTATTTTTCCATACTTCGGATATCAGTCAGAAAAATTAAAAGTAGAACACTCTAATCTCATTCCTAAATATTTTCCTGAAGTTACCTTACGCATTATATTGGTCAATAAACGTACAGTTAGTTCATTTTTTCGATTCAAAGAAATACTTCCTAAAAGCATGCGATCTTCCGTCGTCTTCGATTTCCGTTGTGCGCATTGCGCATCTCAGTACATTGGTTCAACCCAGCGGGCACGAGTCATCGTTCGACGGAGTCATCGTACTGGTCGGATATTAGGTCCTCCGTCTCATTCTAGCATAAGGGAGCACTGCAATGCCTCATGTGATCAAGTCATTAACAGTGATCAATTTAAACTACTGGATTCATGTTCAGTTTATAGTTTTGACCTCCGAATATTAGGTTCATTGTATATACATACATAAGTTAAAACCTCCGTTAAATGACATGCAGAGCTCCTGACAACTAAAAATTGGAAACCGCTAACTTTTGTCCGTGTTTCTGAATAGGTGCTCGAAACGTTCGAACTAAATGTTTTTAAAATACTTCTTTGCTGTATCATTCCTTTTTGCTATTGACTTCAATCTTATGGTGAAACCATAGTTTTACGGCAAGCGAACTTACTACTGTGCATTTGATCCATTAGTTGCAAAATTACATGCATTCCATACGTTTTTGCTATCGACCTCATTCTTCTAGTGGACCCAAAATGTTGTGCGGTAAGATTGAGCGTGATTTTATTACTCCTTTGCTTCTACTCTGTTGCCTGTGTGTGATTGATGTCAGCGGGAAGAGTTTGGCCCCGTATACATAAATAGATTTACGTGTTGTAGGAGACGTCTTCTATCAAAAGAATTGCGATGCGAAGCTGTTGCTGTTTTCTCTCCAACTAGCATTTATTCTCGAAACTTTCAAAATATCTAGCAAATTAGTGAATAAATACTATTTTTTCGATCTTAGTATTTTTCTACTGAAATTATTCTCGTATAAAATGAAATGAAGTCTAGTTATGATATTTTAGAAACATTACTTGCTATAACAAACATATCTTAAGTCTCCAATTACTTGCTTTTAATTAGACAAAGAAAGAAATTTGAATGGAGTACATTTTCCAAGGCCTAAAATTCAACGGGACTTTCAGCTGTTTTTATTCTTATACGTATAAAAGAAAAAAGGAAAATACATGTGACAATTTTCTGTCTCACAGTTTGGTGCTTTCTCGTTTTGTGATGAGTCTATTAATTTAAGCATCGGGAAACAATGCTTTTAACAAACTATGATTGCTTTAACGCGTATTAATAACTCTCAAAAATTCTTTACATGATTTACTATGCATTTAAAAGCTTGCTTTAGATAATTTTTCACAAATTGCATACACTCAGAGTTTTGTGAGTAATTTATCATGTCAGTAGGAGATAGAGGACAGTAGGGATCAGATTGCGAGCAAATTGACGTCGCAGCAAAACACCTGCAACGTGTGTTCTTCTAAGTCGACTTGGCAATGCTACCTGCGCTGCACCTAGCGTAGCCAAGTCAACTTAGAAGGACAGACGCTGCCAGCTGCAACGTCGCGACAACTTAAATTCTCCCGAAATCAACCCCGGGTCTTCACGTCTACATAGCTGTGCACTCTTACAACATATGCTGCTCTCAGTGGCACATCTCAGCGCATATTTGCGAGCCTTTAGGCAAGTAAAACGGGCTATTGTGCTCCTGTGGGCGCATTGTGGGCATGTGCGCACGTGAAAAGTGATCGCTTGTGTAAATTGGATTACATAGACTTTCTTGCTTCATTTTTGCTGTCACTTTGATTGGCTATTTTGCAAATATATTTTAACCAGTAATATTTACTGAAAGTTATGTATTTTGAGTATAAATAAATATAATTACTTGACTGCATTGCAGACACCATTATGGTGGAGTGGCGTGACTGAGGGGAAGTACGAGTAAAATATTGAGAACACCGGGATTTGAAAGTGTTCTAAACGGAAATGCACTCTAAAAGTTTTTAACACACATTAGAAAATAAAGGCGGGGTTTCAAGCTTATTGTTGAGTCGCTGGTGTTAGAAAGCCAGAGCCAATCTTTCAAAAAATTTACGTTCGTTCACAAATACAATCTATATTTTTGGATCAAAATTAGAATGTGAAATGTACTCAGATACAAAGTTAAATTCAAATGCTCAGAATACATGTCGTAATGAATAAGGCACAGATGCAGTGCATGCTTTGCAATAATGACATCGAGACTTTGTTCAACGTTACTTGTCTGAACTTTTCTTGCTGCGGTTTCCGTGTTGAATGTTCTTCTCTGTGTTCGCTGTGACGGAATACGTGTAAAGTAGACCGGTTTTGTAAACGATCATGATGTGCGGTAAACTTCAGGTACTGATGATATATTACATTTTTGTGTCTGCCGTGATAAATGTTTTATTTGCCTTGGCAATCAACGTCGACCACTCAACTTCAGATTTTCAGAACAGGGGAGTGTGACTTGACCCTCTAGTTTTCTGTTTAGAAACTGGTCTCTGTGTACTTACAGCATTTATTTAAGCCATGAAACTGAGTCGCTACTTCTTGAAATAATGCGCTACCTCGAGTGGAAAAAGTGCAATGGTGGTGTCACGAGTGTAAATGTATGCACTTACAGTTAGATTTTGTTGATTTTTTGAAGGAACTTTCACGCACTTTAAGTCTCAGATTGACGAAAATCAGCATATGATAAACAAAATATCTGTTATAGATTGTGTTAATTTTTGCAAAGTACAACTTAAATTTCAGTTTTTCATTGTGAAATATGAGACGCTTTATGCGAAATAAATCAGTGAAACAGTGAAAACGGAAAATGAAGTGAAGTTCTATCGACTTTGGTCCTTGGCGTTTTTTAGAGCTTTGTGTCAGTTGAACGGAAGTTGAAAGAAAAAAACGCACACAATCGTTTGCTGATGCCCGAAATTGGTTCAAGCTTCATGCTAAGGAACCAGGGCTAGATCTTTCTTCATTTGACGATGTCGCAGTGAATTGCCTGACGGTAAAAGTTCATCAGTCGACTTGGCTACTCCATGCGCTGGTTTGCATCAAGTCGAAGTATTCAAGTTTCAGAATTTTCAAGTCAAGTTATAACTCAGAGCTTCAGAAAGACAGAAACCGGGCTAACCGGGTCGCCAAATGTCGTGGTTTTGGCAACACCCGAAGAGAAGTACCACGTTCGCAGAAACAAAAGGCAACAAAGTGGCCAAGTTTACCTGAGAACTTTTGCTGCAAGGTTTACCGCTGCCGCTACACGAAATACTTGAATGATCGGGTCCTATGCACGATTTTTTAACAAGTCATGGCGTTGTGGAGGTAAAGGCGACAGAAAGTTCTTCTGTTTGTTAAACAGCTCCGCTTGGTGGTTTTCTGACAACATGATTTTATTTTTCAAAACATATTACATAAACTAGGATTATAATACCAAACAATATTCATTGGAATATTGACGCTGCAGATTGCCAAATTACAGCCACTCCCTAACGATTAGTGATTATCAGCGCTAGCAAGTCTAGCACGGTAGAGGAAACACGGTAGAGTCATTTCTATGGGGAACCGCACTCCTCATCTTCTTCGGCTAGCTAATAAACAAATTATTTATTTCAAAAAAAAATTATGACGTCACTATTGCAACATATCGTTAGGCCAATAGTGGGGCCAGATTTGGGGCTAGTAGTTTTACCTAATGCAAAATGAGCGCCGCAATTGGTTTGTTGCCATGACGTCAGCATTGCCACACGGTCGACGAAAAAAAGACTGGTTTGACCCTACCTTGTTTCTTCCACCGTGATGTCTGGCTAAGGACCGGATGTTAGGGACGGAGTCATGTTAGCCCAGTGTTTTACCCGACTGGAAAGGGGGAGGACTTAGTCAAAGTTCCTACTAGACCCAGTTTAGGGATTTGAAATGGAAGTAAGTCCGACCGGGGGAGTTTACCCGCCATTTATCCAAAAACATATCAAAAATTCAATTCGCAGATGATCTTCTTCATATTCTCGGGAAACAGCTTTAAAAAATGAAGCATTGAACGAGGCAAATGTGCTTCAAAAATGGAACACGTTTCCTCTCAGGAGGACACAACCAATCTATCTATGGGAATTAGCGCTCCCAGATGTGAAGGCCCGGGGAAAATGTGAGTGTCCGAGCTGCGAGTTAGGTAGGCCTTCTATTTGTTAGAATAAAATGTTTCTTTTTGTCATGTTAAGGACCATCTTTTTTCGGTTCACTGCTATCCTGTTTTTCAGCACCTCTGACTTCCTTCTTCAACTTTTATCTCATATCATGATTTTCTTTCTCAACTTACTGTTTTTATGCCCCTTCTGCATAGACCCCTCATTCTCTTATCTCCATAATAAATGGTCCCTTCCTTGTTCTTCTCATCGATACGCTCTATTTTGTGGCGGATAGGGAGGCTTAAACTAACTTATAATCTTATTATCTTATAATAGAGCATGTTTGGAAGAGTAGAGGATATTTTATTGCAATTGAGTTGATTTTATTGCAAAGTTTTAAATGTTTTGTAACTACTGCCAGAACGCATGGATGAGTAACTCCAGTTGAAACGGAACCCATTTCCAAAATCCAGGTTTTGAGAGGAATTGTGGCTGACTTTTATCCCTGTGGGAAGAAACAACGAGCCAGCTGTGTGGCCCTCGGACACTAAAGCTTAGACTTGAAATACAAGCGCTCCTGCAAACAGAGTATAATTACGGCATTTCAAGCTTAGTCATAAACTTTTCATTACAGAATCACATTATGAGATCGTTGCATACCTACAGTATCCTCCAACGCACCCTGAGCTAAGAAATCACCTTTTTTTAAATGGACTTCGACAGAGGAAGGGAATTCTCACTTCCACAAGTTGTGTCCTTTGATGACTGCAAAATCATTTTATGTGACCGGGGTACAAGTCTGGCTGACTATAAAAGCGTAACATTGTTAACAGTCTTCACCGTGGATTTCTTTGTCCTATTTTTCCGGTCAATATGAAAGGAAAGCAAGCGCCTTGCAAACTTCGAATACATCAATATTGGTTTCGCCTACGGCTGGAAGGATGCAGTGCAAATAAACCTCTGTCCAAAAGCTTTGATCTAACGACTCCTCCTCAGAAGTTTAATTAATTTAAGATCTCACGGAGTTTCGACATTTTCCACTCTTTGAACCTGGATCACGGAATGTTCTGGGTTATCATTTGAAGAAATCGTCGAAGTCAAAAAAATAAGACTTAGACCTACGAGCATTTTCTTTTGTTTAAGTCTTCCAAGCTTTGAAAATCTTGCTTTGAAGTCAAGCTGAACTGTTTGGTGCTCGTTTCAAAGAATTAAATTTGTTTCCATCTGGTAAACTACTTTACATTTTTGCAACAAACATCAGGGATTTGTTTAATTCTTAGCAATGAATGACACTATTTACTACTGTTCGGACGTTGGAGGTCTAATGTCAAGCCTAGGGGTGGAACACAACATTGAAGCTTGGCAATTGTTCTTCGACTCATCTAAGACACATTTAAAGGCAGTATTATTAAACAATGGAAACAAATATGCACCAGTCCCTATTAAATTTTCTATCCGCCTTAAAGATACTTTTGAAACTTTGTCGCTACCCCTTGAAAAAATCCGCTATCACGAGTATAAATGGAGGATCTGCGGTGATTTAAAAGTCATCACCATTCTCACGTGAATGCATTCAAGTTACACAAAGAACTGCTGTTCTTCATTCGTGAGTGGAACAGTTGAGATAAAAGCAACACTACATTAAAAAGAGTCGCCAACTAGAAACTAAACGCAGCCAGGAAATAAAACTGGCCGCCGTGTGCCGTTGATCGACCGCGATAAAGTTTTGATGCCACCACTTCAGAACCACCTGCGCTCATGGAGAATTATGTGCCAGCTGTAAAAACACGGCTAAGAGAACTTTTTGGTAATCGCATAGTGGCTTTAACTCACGAAATTGAGTGGCCCAGATCTGACACCGTGTGATTATTTTCTATGGGCCATTTAAAGTCAAAAGTTTATTTAAAACCTCCTCAAGACGTTGAAGAATTAAGAGAAAGAATCACTAACGAATTCAATGTGCTAAAAAAGGATCGACAATTAATCAAACGAGTTGTTTCATCAATGAGATCAAGACTCGAAAGTGCGTGAACAGAAATGGAGGCCATGTGGAGGGAAATACTGCTTAAAATACTCTGCTGAAATTTTGTTTTAATAAAAGGTATTGCTAGTAATGATACTAATACTTTTATTTATACGGATTCATTATTAAAATGTAGAATAAAGTTAAATGATGAAATGAGCATTTTATTTTTGTCTTTCTTGCAAAGATATGTTTTTGACAGCCTTCAGTAAAATTGTTACATGTTAAATAATTTTTTAGCTGGTTTATTAAAACTTAAGACATTTATTTTAAAAGATTCAGTAAAGTCACTGGTGAAAACAGAACTAAAATGCATCAAGTAGTTTCCGTTTTATATTCATTTGATTTTGGGTTCCGTTTTTTCTGGGACAGAAACACTACATTAAAAAGAGTCGCCAATTAGAAACTAAACGCAGCCAGGAAATAAAAATTATTAATTTTTACAGGAAATTTCATCACGCTGCGTTGTTATATTGCGTCGTAAATGCAGAGTTCATTATTCGGCCATCAGTCCTAAAGGAACTCGTTCATGACCATTTACATTTTCAACAAAAAACTCTACCGACTATGCAACGAGCATTTAGTTTAAATATTTTTTCGGGAATGCACTATATAGTCTTTTTCAGATATAATATTAGAACCAAAACTGACGCACGTGAAAGAAAGTACAGTTCTTAACGAGACAGAATGGGATTACTTGCTTGAGGGTGAGTGCGTTTATAAAATGACTGGCACACCCCTGTTTTTTTAGAAGGGGGGGAGGTGATGTTACGCTGCTGGCGCTGCGAGAAGGTCGAGGTGTAGGTTTTTTTGGTGTACGCGTTCCGTCATAAATGACTGGAATCGATAATTTCCAAAAAAATATACTTCAGATGTGGATGAAAAATAAATATATCCAACCCAACATAACCAGCGATTAAAATACTCTTAATCTTGTGCACTGGTGAAACTCCTATCAAAAATAGTCATTAAGCTTCCTTGAGCTTCAACATGGCTTTCACATGATTTTCCATGCTATTCTATGGCTTTCCACTACTTTTCCAAGTCTCAACCGCAGATATTCTATTCAACCTAATCTAACCTACCAACACACGTGATATTCATTCCGACTCCCAATCTGCTGGGTTGAGGCACCGAAAATTGTGGAGTTGATGAGGCTTGTATCACAGATACGCTCATCTAACACATTCGGCTGGTGGGTGTGACACACGGACGGACTGACGGACGCGGCTCTTTTTATAATAGTGATGTGAATTAAAATTAGAGCATGGAAAAACTTCTCGTGTATATCAGGTGGAATTTTCGATTTTTATTAATACTTGTGAGCCCCTACCATCACCAAATGATCGTGTTTTCAAGCTCGAGCGCTAATTGATTTGTGAAGATGTTTCGTAAATAAAGAGTATAATTGCCTTTCAGGTTTTGTCCATTTATTCTATTTCTATGTAGCGATACAAACGGAAATAGCATCAATCAACAAAATTTAATTCAAATTTTAATTGAAAGAAATTTGCCGCCATTATGTAATGTCCAGGTATCCAGTTTACTTGATGGGAGTACGTGGCACAGTAGAGGAAACAAGGTAGGGTCAAACCAGTCTGTTTTGTAGACCGTGTGACAATGCTGACGTCACAGCAACGAACCAATAGCAGAGCTCATATTGCATCTGGTAACTCTGCTAGCCCCAAATCTGGCACCACTGTGAGCCTAACGACATGTCGCAATGGTGAGGTCATGAAGTGTGTTTGAAATGTAGCCGTTCTATTGGCTAGCAGAACAAGAGGAGTTGTATTTTCCCCACAGAAATGACTCTATACCTAGTTCCCTCTACCGTGGAGCACCCTAAGACAGATCTACTAAGCCGGCAAGCAAGTAGAAATCAACAAGCTGTCCTTTATGAAGTCGGTGTATGTTACGTCAATTGCGTCTTAGCTAAATGTTACTCTAAATTTACCATGAAAAGTTTTGCAACAAAACAATTGGCGGGGCAATTGAAAGTTGGGAACGTCGAGAACTCCATGTTTCGTTTATCTGAACCTCTGAATGAGTTTTTGCCTGAAGTTGTTTTAGAAAAAATGAAGTACTCCTAGGAAATGAGCGACGGTGTTCGGAACAATGTGCACAGAAGGATGCATCTGTTTTAAAGTATTAAAACTAATCAATTCGAATGAGTGCATTTAGTTCTATATATTGAGCAACGTTCAATATCATTGTTTTTTCTTTAGAAATAGAATAATGTTTAGGATTTAAATATCTAACGCCGGAATCCGTATCACCAGACAGGAGTATCGGTTCTTCTTTGATTTTCCCTCTCTATGAAAAGATGTCCGCGGAACTTGGCGCATTCAATAAAAACTTTTCAAATGAGCGTAACATTTTTATTGTTTTAAATTCCTATACCAGGAACTCGAACGGAAATTATGAATTATTATGAATGAACGGAAGTTATTGTTCCAGAATTTTTTGTGATGAGTCTGCTAGGTAAATTAACATATGCTCAGCGCATTGGGCCGTATGTGTACCAGTCGGTTAATTGCGCACTAGCGTACCAGTATATACGAGCTACATTTCTTCTGTTTCGTAACCTCATAAAGAAATGTCTGTTACCATGCCAGATGAAATGAATCGTGGAATGGTATTTTCCATGTTTCTAAGAACGAATAAAAATGTATTCGAGCATTAAAGTTGAATTCCCAATTCTGTGACATTTACAACTTCGGAAACGAGGGGAAAACGATGAAACTCACAAAGAGGTAATAAACGGATGATTTCGAGTTATTCCTACACGCACAAGGGAATTAATGACTCGGAAATTACGACGGTGGGCCTTGCTTCATTGATTCGATCATGATGCAGGTCACGATGCTTGGAAAAAACAGCAAATGCGACATGTAAGATGAAGGAAAACAATTATTTACGGGAAGCGTGAAGTGGCAAGCACTACGTGAGAGTTTCGAACGGGAGGAAAAAACATCGTTTGCAAAGAGGACACAACTGGCGAAGTAGGCATTTTTAGCCTCTTCAATAATTAATTTGGCGCTTCATAACACACTTTTCCAAACCTATTATATATAATTTCATTTAGTTTTTAATTTGTTACTACTACATACACATGAATGTAACAGTAAATGAGCCATATGCAAAACAAAATTAGGATGATTAATTTGCAATGCATCGGAAACTTTTAATACTTCAGTCACTTCTTGACGTTACCAATTTATTTTTCAAACGTAAGAGCTAACACCGAGGCTACCAACGGTGAAACGATGGCAAGTTAACTGAGCGTTTGCTCTTCAGACCGTCATCTTGATAAAACATCCTCTCTTTAGACCGTGTCATGTAGCAGCAAAACATCCTCTCTTTAGACCGTGTCATGTCGCAGCAAAACATCCTCTCTTTAGACCGTATCATGTAGCAGCAAAACATCCTCTCTTTAGACCGTGTCATGTCGCAGCAAAACATCCTCTCTTTAGACCGTATCATGTCGCAGCAAAACATCCTCTCTTTAGACCGTGTCATGTAGCAGCAAAACATCCTCTCTTTAGACCGTGTCATGTCGCAGCAAAACATCCTCTCTTTAGACCGTATCATGTCGCAGCAAAACATCCTCTCTTTAGACCGTGTCATGTAGCAGCAAAACATCCTCTCTTTAGACCGTGTCATGTCGCAGCAAAACATCCTCTCTTTAGACCGTGTCATGTAGCAGCAAAACATCCTCTCTTTAGACCGTACCATGTCGCAGCAAAACATCCTCTCTTTAGACCGTCTCATGTCGCAGCAAAACATCCTCTCTTTAGACCGTGCCATGTCGCAGCAAAACATCCTCTCTTTAGACCGTTTCATGTAGCAGCAAAACAACCTCTCTTTAGACCGTGTCATGTAGCAGCAAAACATCCTCTCTTTAGACCGTGTCATGTCGCAGCAAAACATCCTCTCTTTAGACCGTATCATGTAGCAGCAAAACATCCTCTCATTAGACCGTGTCATGTCGCAGCAAAACATCCTCTCTTTAGACCGTATCATGTCGCAGCAAAACATCCTCTCTTTAGACCGTGTCATGTAGCAGCAAAACATCCTCTCTTTAGACCGTGTCATGTCGCAGCAAAACATCCTCTCTTTAGACCGTGTCATGTAGCAGCAAAACATCCTCTCTTTAGACCGTACCATGTCGCAGCAAAACATCCTCTCTTTAGACCGTGTCATGTCGCTGCAAAACAACCTCTCTTTAGACCGTGCCATGTCGCAGCAAAACATCCTCTCTTTAGACCGTCTCATGTCGCAGCAAAACATCCTCTCTTTAGACCGTGTCATGTCGCAGCAAAACATCCTCTCTTTAGACCGTGTCATGTCGCAGCAAAACATCCTCTCTTTAGACCGTGTCATGTCGCAGCAAAACATCCTCTCTTTAGACCGTGTCATGTCGCAGCAAAACATCCTCTCTTTAGACCGTGTCATGTCGCAGCAAAACATCCTTTCTTTAGACCGTGTCATGTCGCAGCAAAACATCCCTTCTTTAGACCGTGTCATGTCGCAGCAAAACATCCTCTCTTTAGACCGTGTCATGTCGCAGCAAAACATCCTCTCTTTAGACCGTGTCATGTCGCAGCAAAACATCCTTTCTTTAGACCGTATCTTGTCGCAGCAAAACATCCTCTCTTTAGACCGTGTCATGTCGCTGCAAAACAACCTCTCTTTAGACCGTGCCATGTCGCAGCAAAACATCCTCTCTTTAGACCGTCTCATGTCGCAGCAAAACATCCTCTCTTTAGACCGTGTCATGTCGCAGCAAAACATCCTCTCTTTAGACCGTATCATGTAGCAGCAAAACATCCTCTCTTTAGACCGTGTCATGTCGCAGCAAAACATCCTCTCTTTAGACCGTATCATGTCGCAGCAAAACATCCTCTCTTTAGACCGTGTCATGTAGCAGCAAAACATCCTCTCTTTAGACCGTGTCATGTCGCAGCAAAACATCCTCTCTTTAGACCGTATCATGTCGCAGCAAAACATCCTCTCTTTAGACCGTGTCATGTAGCAGCAAAACATCCTCTCTTTAGACCGTGTCATGTCGCAGCAAAACATCCTCTCTTTAGACCGTGTCATGTAGCAGCAAAACATCCTCTCTTTAGACCGTACCATGTCGCAGCAAAACATCCTCTCTTTAGACCGTCTCATGTCGCAGCAAAACATCCTCTCTTTAGACCGTGCCATGTCGCAGCAAAACATCCTCTCTTTAGACCGTTTCATGTAGCAGCAAAACAACCTCTCTTTAGACCGTGTCATGTAGCAGCAAAACATCCTCTCTTTAGACCGTGTCATGTCGCAGCAAAACATCCTCTCTTTAGACCGTATCATGTAGCAGCAAAACATCCTCTCTTTAGACCGTGTCATGTCGCAGCAAAACATCCTCTCTTTAGACCGTATCATGTCGCAGCAAAACATCCTCTCTTTAGACCGTGTCATGTAGCAGCAAAACATCCTCTCTTTAGACCGTGTCATGTCGCAGCAAAACATCCTCTCTTTAGACCGTGTCATGTAGCAGCAAAACATCCTCTCTTTAGACCGTACCATGTCGCAGCAAAACATCCTCTCTTTAGACCGTCTCATGTCGCAGCAAAACATCCTCTCTTTAGACCGTGCCATGTCGCAGCAAAACATCCTCTCTTTAGACCGTATCATGTCGCAGCAAAACATCCTCTCTTCAGACCGTATCATGTCGCAGCAAAACATCCTCTCTTTAGACCGTGTCATGTCGCTGCAAAACAACCTCTCTTTAGACCGTGCCATGTCGCAGCAAAACATCCTCTCTTTAGACCGTCTCATGTCGCAGCAAAACATCCTCTCTTTAGACCGTGTCATGTCGCAGCAAAACATCCTCTCTTTAGACCGTGTCATGTCGCAGCAAAACATCCTCTCTTTAGACCGTGTCATGTCGCAGCAAAACATCCTCTCTTTAGACCGTGTCATGTCGCAGCAAAACATCCTCTCTTTAGACCGTGTCATGTCGCAGCAAAACATCCTTTCTTTAGACCGTGTCATGTCGCAGCAAAACATCCCTTCTTTAGACCGTGTCATGTCGCAGCAAAACATCCTCTCTTTAGACCGTGTCATGTCGCAGCAAAACATCCTCTCTTTAGACCGTGTCATGTCGCAGCAAAACATCCTTTCTTTAGACCGTATCTTGTCGCAGCAAAACATCCTCTCTTTAGACCGTGTCATGTCGCTGCAAAACAACCTCTCTTTAGACCGTGCCATGTCGCAGCAAAACATCCTCTCTTTAGACCGTCTCATGTCGCAGCAAAACATCCTCTCTTTAGACCGTGTCATGTCGCAGCAAAACATCCTCGCTTTAGACCGTGTCATGCCGCAGCAAAACATCCTCTCTTTAGACCGTGCCATGTCGCAGCAAAACATCCTCTCTTTAGACCGTGTCATGTCGCAGCAAAACATCCTCTCTTTAGACCGTGTCATGTCGCAGCAAAACATCCTCTCTTTAGACCGTGTCATGTCGCAGCAAAACATCCTTTCTTTAGACCGTGTCATGTCGCAGCAAAACATCCCTTCTTTAGACCGTGTCATGTCGCAGCAAAACATCCTCTCTTTAGACCGTGTCATGTCGCAGCAAAACATCCTCTCTTTAGACCGTGTCATGTCGCAGCAAAACATCCTTTCTTTAGACCGTATCTTGTCGCAGCAAAACATCCTCTCTTTAGACCGTATCATGTCGCAGCAAAACATCCTCTCTTCAGACCGGGTCATGTCGCAGCAAAACATCCTCTCTTTAGACCGTATCATGTCGCAGCAAAACATCCCTTCTTTAGACCGAGTCATGTCGCAGCAAAACATCCTTTCTTTAGACCGTGTCATGTCGCAGCAAAACATCCCTTCTTTAGACCGAGTCATGTCGCTGCAAAACATCCTCTCATTAGACCGTGCCATGTCGCAGCAAAACATCCTCTCTTTAGACCGTCTCATGTCGCAGCAAAACATCCTCTCTTTAGACCGTATCATGTCGCAGCAAAACATCCCTTCTTTAGACCGAGTCATGTCGCAGCAAAACATCCTTTCTTTAGACCGTGTCATGTCGCAGCAAAACATCCCTTCTTTAGACTGAGTCATGTCGCAGCAAAACATCCTCTCTTTAGACCGTATCATGTCGCAGCAAAACATCCCTTCTTTAGACCGAGTCATGTCGCAGCAAAACATCCTCTCTTTAGACCGTGTCATGTCGCAGCAAAACATCCTTTCTTTAGACCGTGTCATGTCGCAGCAAAACATCCCTTCTTTAGACCGTCTCATGTCGCAGCAAAACATCCTCTCTTTAGACCGTATCATGTCGCAGCAAAACATCCTTTCTTTAGACCGTGTCATGTCGCAGCAAAACATCCCTTCTTTAGACCGAGTCATGTCGCAGCAAAACATCCTCTCTTTAGACCGTATTATGTCGCAGCAAAACATCCTCTCTTCAGACCGAGTCATGTCGCAGCAAAACATCCTCTCTTTAGACCGAGTCATGTCGCAGCAAAACATCCCTTCTTTAGACCGAGTCATGTCGCAGCAAAACATCCCTTCTTTAGACCGAGTCATGTCGCAGCAAAACATCCTCTCTTTAGACCGTATCATGTCGCAGCAAAACATCCGTTCTTTAGACCGAGTCATGTCGCAGCAAAACATCCTCTCTTTAGACCGTATCATGTCGCAGCAAAACATCCTCTCTTTAGACCGTATCATGTCGCAGCAAAACATCCTTTCTTTAGACCGAGTCATGTCGCAGCAAAACATCCTCTCTTTAGACCGTACCATGTCGCAGCAAAACATCCTCTCTTTAGACCGAGTCATGTCGCAGCAAAACATCCTCTCTTTAGACCGTATCATGTCGCAGCAAAACATCCTTTCTTTAGACCGAGTCATGTCGCAGCAAAACATCCTCTCTTTAGACCGTACCATGTCGCAGCAAAACATCCTCTCTTTAGACCGTGTCATGTCGCAGCAAAACATCCTCTCTTTAGACCGTACCATGTCGCAGCAAAACATCCTCTCTTTAGACCGTGTCATGTCGCAGCAAAACATCCTCTCTTTAGACCGTACCATGTCGCAGCAAAACATCCTCTCTTTAGACCGTGTCATGTCGCAGCAAAACATCCTCTCTTTAGACCGTACCATGTCGCAGCAAAACATCCTCTCTTTAGACCGTGTCATGTCGCAGCAAAACATCCTCTCTTTAGACCGTGTCATGTCGCAGCAAAACTTTCTCTTTCGACCCCAAAAATAAATTACGTTAGGAACTAGATGAAAGTCAAGGTAAATGAAAGTTTATTATGATAATTAATTTCGGCATGTTCTATACAGGGTACAATGAAGTGAGTAAAAAATCCAATTAATCAAGCGATTTCAGCAATCAACACAGGTGTGACGTGTGCTGGGAAGAAACTACTTCGCGTGTCGGTACGAAAAGGATGGGGTAAACAGAATCTCGTATTGTCCTTTGTTGATGGCCCAAGTGTCATAAGTGGTGACTGAATTGATTAGGGACATGACTTTATCATTTGCGTTCTTGAAAATCACAAAATCACTCAAAACGTTTCAATTGTATTTTTCTAGCACAATATTTTCCTGCCGCCTACTTTCTTAATTTACTTGATTAGGAGAATACTTTCTAAATAATGAGGCTTACAAACAAAAAGCCTAAAAATTCGGATGAATTGAAACAAAAAGCTGTTGATTGAAATCACCAATTCCCTTCCGACAGTGACTAAACACTGCAAAAGGATCGATTGTTAGCAATGCAAAGATATAAAGCCACAATTTTATGTGATGGTCAAGAGCTTGCTAATAAAATTTTTAAAATAAATTAAAATTCTGAAGTGGTGTGGAATAAACCTTCCTAATTGGCACTAACTACAATTGATCTTGACGAACACCGGTGGCTTCATCGTCATGAAGAGCACGATGAATCCACGGAAAACTGGACAGTTAAATAAAATCCGCCTCGCTCTGTAAGACAGGGTAAAACCAGTCCGGTTTTTCGACTCAATGCTCCATGGCACGAGGCAATTGAAACCTTAATGAATAAATCGTGTCACGAAGAAGAGTTTATTAACAGGCTTCGTGATGATGTTCTGGAACGTTCTTGGTTGACCGATCTTATAATGTGATAGAATCCTGAAGAAAATCTCAATTGAAAAATAATTCTCTTTCGAGTATGAGCTACTTGGAATTGCGTTTAAAATTTCGTAGCTCCAGTTACTAAATCTAAACTTGAAATTTTATTTAGTTCAAAAATAAATGGAGAAATCTAAATTTACGATAAGTTATCGTAAAATAATTGCTTTTGGTCTTCAGTGAACCCCCTAGAATGACAACTATGATATGCGCGCACATAGTCTCAGAAAAATAATAATTATTTTATTTGTTTAATGTACAAAAACTAATGAAAGATGGACATTTCTAACTGATTTGCTGGCTTTCCTTGCAGAGCGTAAACTGCTTATTTACCTCAAAGCAATGACTAATCAGCTCGCGAATGTTATGCAGAATAAAAATCAAGAGAAAGAATAGCGTAGAATATATTACAATAAAACAGCATTCGCGAACAGCTGAATTCTATAGATCTACTGAAAGGAAGACGTTTGTCTCAATGCTTTCAGTACAGTCATTAGGACTATGCACTTCTGACACTTATTATCATATTATAAAAAGATGATTTATTCCAATCAATCAAGCTTGATACATATAATCTTTTATATTATTTTTTGTTCTAATGCTTTTTAACTAACACCCGGACACAATGACGGTTACCCCCGGACAAGCCGGTACCCATTTCTGACACCTGGGTAGAGTGGGGAATTGTGGCCGAGTTCTCCCTTTTCCCAAAGGGGATAAATCACCAGGTGGTACTGCCGAGATTCGAATTGCCGACACCTTCCCGTGAAGAGCGCGTTCTTAACCACTCGGCCACGGTGATCATTAGTTTTGGATATTTCATTTAATTATGTTTTTAAATTTCATAATATTAGGGTATTAAAACATGTAAAGGATGTTCTCCAAGAAATAATTAATAGTTCTAAAATAATTCAATTAGCAGATACCTATGACACAAGAGCCATGTTGGATTATCAAAGTTTCAATAGTAGCAAAATTTGGCGCAGCAATTTTCATGAACAACAATATTAAATATTGATGCGAAATACAGTTATGAATATCATTTCATTTCATTAATACATACTTCAGTTTTTTTTCAATATAGTATGAAGTGTAAAAATTTTTTGTGGGTTTTAAAATAACGAAGGAATACATTCAAATAAATTTGAGAAAAACTACCCGTTTTAACGCAGTTGAACAACTAACTGGCGAGTTTGCTAGACGTATTTTCTTGTTGATTTTTTACGGTTTATGGTTGTTTATTGATATATATATATATACATGAAACTATATATATATATATATAATATATATATGAAACTTCTTGATGAAGCAGAATCCAGCCAATAACATAGTAGGCCTTTACTGAGCACGTTCCCATTTACTAATGAACACTTGGATATAAGTAAACGTTTTGGTTTTTGCAAAGTCTAACGATGAATAAAAGAGCAAAGAAAATCGCTTTAAAAGGAATCATATTTCTTTAAAAAACATTTCTTCAACAAAAAAGAACGTTTCGACCAATTTGTCGGCCATTTTCAACTTTCTGAAAAATATACAAAAACACAGGGTTACAACAAGTTCAAATACATTCATCAGTGGATTTTATGACATTAAAAAAAAGAGAGACAGAAACTGCACTAATTGCAGAGGGAAGGCCGATTGCATATTGTTTAAAGTAGGTTCATCTTTTAAAATGAACAGGGATTCCAAAATGCGAAGGTTAATTGATCCGGACGTGGAAGAAATTACTTTAAAATCGTCTAGCCGAACTGGAAGGTCACAACTCAGCATGAGAGCAAACAGCATATTGGGGAGGGGCAGAGAGTAACTGCTTAGTTCGGAAACTCCTACTGCATGCTCAGCCACACGAATATCTGGGGCTCGAATGGTCAAACCCCCGTATTCCGACGCACACCGTGCTCAACAATATCTATAAATGACGAAGGAGAGCGTGCCTTTATGTAGTTTGCCCTTGTAATTAAAATGTGACATTGTTTTATACGCATTAACCAATACTGTTTTGAAATAAACATGTAAAAAGTATTTAGATAGCAACAAGCAAAGATCTATTTTGAGCTTTTCGGACTGCTTGCCAAAGAACGGAAATGAAAAATAAAACTATTTCTTGCGAGCAGTAGGTAATGGTACGCGGGAATAAAATTTATGATTTAAAAAATTCTTGACGCATGAGGTTACCAGTCCTGAAGGAAAACCATTTTGACTAAAAAAAAGATTTCAAAAACTCGCTATGAATGATATGAAATGAAGAGCGGACACCGTAGGCCTTAGAGAGTAATATTTTGACATTGTTAAGTTTAAATATAAATGGGCATAAATAAAGAAACTTATTCCTAGGCCAGCGAATATTTGCTTGCGAAAAACAGAACTTTGAAAACTGCCATCTTCACGGGTAATTTTACTATCCAAAAATGAGAGAATTGTGCTTCTCCGTTTCCATGGTAAACTTGATATTGGGTGTTGAGAGTTCAGATTTTCAATCGACAGTGACCTCAGTAACTTGTAGCAAACGCTATAATTGCAAAAATATTGCTGATTGGGGAGCTATGTTATCGTTGGAATCATTTTCTCTATTGTCGTAATTATGTTTTCATTGAATTTATATGATTGACTACATGACGCTACAGCACTCTTGAGTTACAATGCTAAAACCAATTGATGACAGGAAATCAAGTCACTCAAAGCAAAAGTTGTACAAGTTATACCCTCAATCCGAGTAGCGGTGTCGATACTCTGTGATACTCTTGAAATGTTAATACTTTTCATGTGATACTCTGATTTAAAGATTATGCTCGTTCTTCTAATAAAAGTAAAAATACTTTAAAGCATTTATATGAACAACCTAAACCATTTCACAATCTTAGATCAATGCGAGAAATTCTTTCGACTAGTAAAGAAATAGTGGTCAATGGCCAGTGGGTTAATTAATTCGACTAGTAAAGAAATAGTGGTTAATGGCCAGTGGGTTAAAATTTAAAGCATTTAAATAAACAACCTAAACCATTTTCGGTCAAGGCCGCACCTTGAAACCGATCCTACTTTTCTACACTTTCAGTCAGAAACCGAGTCTCAGTTTCGTCATTGACCAGCAGCCCAATGACGTCTATTTGTAGCAGGCGTGTTGGAGGGTGCATCTTGTACATCTCAATTTCAGGCCTGGTAATTAGGGAGGGACTTTGCCATGGCTTCACCTCGTCAGCAACTACTTCGCGCTGAAGGGATCTTTACTTACGAATCTTGTGGCCGACGAGAAGCTCAAAAACAGTCAATTTACGAGCTGCATGCGGTGTTGGCAGCCAGGATTGCGGCGGTGTTTCTTGAGTTTCTTTTCGCAAGGTATTAACCACAACTTTTGGGATTAAGATGGGGAGAAGTTTGTTAACACTCTTTGAAATAGTGATTCAAATAGGGCAGTGTGTAGGTACAGTATATCTTGCAAGTAATTGTGAGAAAATTAAAAAAGGCACTGCTCGCTATCAATTTTATGTCTACTACAATACAATTTTGAGCGTGCAAGTAACTAATTTGGGTCCGCTAGCAATTAAATTTGTGCCCGCTTGTTACTAAATCCTCACTTGCTAGAAAGTGAATTTGTGTCTGCTAATAATTAAATTTTTGTCCGCTTGTGAATAAGTATGAACCCTAAAAGAACTAAATTTGTGCCTGCCAGGAACTAAATTTGTGCCTGCAAGGAACTGAATTTATGCCTGCATGCCAGGCGCTAAATTTGTGTCTGCCAGGAACTACATTTGTGGCCGCCAGGAACTAAATTTTTGCCTGCCAGGAACTAAATTTGTGTCTGCACGCCAGGCGCTAAATTTATTCCTGCCAGGAACTAAATTTGTGGCCGCCAGGAACTAAATTTGTGCCTGCCAGTAAATAAATTTACTTCTGATCCCTAAACAAAGCACGCGTTCACACAGACATTAAATGTAATTTCCTACCAAGCATGAGCATCAAAGAACAAACCAAGCGTCATTCAGACTCACATGCGGGATGAGAGAACTCTCACTGATTTTTAATTGTGTGTAAATATCCTTTATATTCATACGATTAGGTCATTTTGAGCGTATTGGAATTCTTTTTTACAGTAGGGAATCACAGAATATTATCAGCACGATGCGTTAAGGTGAAGTTCAAAGGAAAATTTGAAGGAAGTAATTAGGGTAACTTACACCCAATTTACAAGAAATTCATCGCTCAAATTCTCTTCGTGATTGAATGAGGTTCTTGCGGTAGATACCCATTGGCTACTATTTTTTATCCTAGTCGAGAGAATTTCTCGCTTTGATCTGTGAATAGTAAAAGCATGGTGAATTATATTTAACTATACTATCTCCGTGCTGCTCGTGCAATAATGTTGCAGTAACGCGTCCCAGTACAGCTGCATTTCAAATCATGATGATGATCATAATTTGATCAAGTTCGTTCCTGCAGTTCGTCCCAGGGTTGCCAAATTGACCATTTCATGGCCACTATGCACAAAATTGGCTATTTTTTAAGCGCCATGGCCATGAGAAAATTCACTTGGCCATTTTTTCAAATATCGCACGACTCAAGAAACGGAAGACCTGCAATATCTCGAGGAGGTACTCGCGTCAAAATATTGTCAGTGTAGGTATCAAGTTAAGTAGTATTGTGATTTTGATTAAACAAATGTCTATATATTTTGGCCTTTTTTCCTGTAAAATGTGGCCATAAGCTGACGATTTATCCGGCAATCCTGGTTCGTCCCTCGGGTAAAGAAAAGTATTGAAACAGCGATTAGGGACAGAGAGAAAATGTGGCGACTCTAGAAGAGCGATAAGTAATTTGAGCGGTGGGAGATACAGAGAATAGATATTTAGTGAACTTGTGCTATTAAAGGGGACACAGCCACAATGAAGTAGGAGTCCAGAACGATAGCATTTCATTAAGATTTTTATTCCTGCCTATGATTAAAACATGGATCTGAAGCTAACGTGGGCCGGGGCTCCAAGCAAGTACTGAAACATGATTCATTATTGATGAAGCATTGAATAATAGACAACTTAAAATGTAATTCTGTTTTCTTTAAGATGCGAGTGCATATCTTCAGCATATCATGAGCGGAGATGGCCTGATTGAAAAAGCTAGTTTATTCAAATTCTTTTGAGTCATCATGGGGAAAATTATGACCTCCCATATGTAAGGGTAAAATAAAATTAGCAGTCAAGTTTTGATATTTACTAGAACTCTCATGTTAAAAAAATCTTACATGGAGGACCATTAGAAATAAGGGACATGCAGTAACCGATTCGCTTCTACACTTGGTATTAGAGTAAGGTGTGGGGATGATAAAAATAAGACTATAATGTTTTGAGGCATTCGAGCAGTAATGACCTTGGAATACGATACCTTTGTTAATGATTCGCTACAATACCCAAAAATTGCTACGTTTTTCGATTCACCTCTATAATTTTTTACAATTTCTTGAGTCAAACATTGATAACTGAGATCAATACAGATGTTAAACTATTGGTACCTACTCAACCAACTTTAACTAGCGGTCAAAGTCAAAGTAAATTAAAACTTACTCACTCTGCTTAATTAAAGTCTCAATTTAGTTTCCATTTCATCAATATTAAAGATTTGAACTGAAATCTCTTGTTATTCGTCGAACCAACTTACAAAGACATTGAAAAAGAACCTTAATTCCTATTTTCATCCCAACATTTATTGAGCTCGGTAATTGAAAATAATTTTCAACTTTTCTAAACGATGATTCAAAGTAAGAACATTTATTTTGGAATTAATAAATTTTACAATCTATTCCAGAATATACGAGTACAGATCTCAATGGACTTGATATCATATTAATTTCGTCATTATATGCAATCCTCTCATCTGAATCCCTTATTTGTTCTGAATACTGCAATTTTTTGATAAATGTTCTGGGTGGAACCCTCTTGAAGACGGATGTTATAGGATGTAAAATAGAAAACACTGAACTGAAAATTGACACATTCAAAAAATTATCTGTTGCGTTTTAGTAAATAATAATGAAAATAAATCTATAGTACGGATTTTGAATCGTTAACATTTGCTCCAAGGGACATCTTTCAACAAAATCTAGTCTTGCAAACCTGATCATGGTTGGCGTCACCGTCTTAATGAAGACAAAAATCTTAGTCCTGCATCACTCACCCACTCATTATTTGTTCAGTTTAATGAATTCACGACATTCATGCAAAGCGTTATAGCTTCTCCGAATATTTTTTAAATGTTTTGAAGCGGGCAAGCTGAGAGATGATGAAGAAAATGATGTGCCAGAAACTGTAGTATTTGAACCGCAATTACATTTCTTCATTACGAGCCTAATTTTAGGGAAACAAATTATCGTTTTTCCGCGAAAACACCCTCTGATTACAGCCTGAGGGACTTCTTAATTAATATAAACGTGCTCAAATTTAGCACTCCTCACTTTTTTAGGATGAGTTTGATTTCGATGCTGGTCAAAGAAGTTATTAGGTCACACTATTTATAAAAAAAAAGCCTGTTCAGGTTATTGAACATTGCCTGATTCCATTTTCAACAAAAATAACGCATGTCAACAAATGAAAAAGCTGTGCTAGTATATCTAACATCTTGAGTTTGAAAATTGATTGCAACTAGCACCGAATGAAATGGGAAATGTTTTCATATTAAGAAAGAAAAATATCCTACAAAGGGCGGAATACAGACGCGACAGCAAGCCCTCAGAACCCATACTTTTCATCTAGGGCTGTGTGGTATGCCAATTTGAGATGAATCCTTCACAACTATATCATCATCTGAAATTATTCTTCCTTACAAAGTCGTGCTTATTTTCTGTTTATGAAATCGCCTAATAACGTAAAAAAATTATGACAATAATAGCATACAACAATAATGTGCGTATGATATAAAATATCTATTTTAAAATGTCAATGACGTGACTTATCTGAGAACATATCGAGTGGACCTATTTTTATGTTTTTGTACAGCAAATCGATTCTACTGATTGTACACTGGTTCTTTACCTGCGCTTCCAAAGTAATATAAAAGATCAAGAACTTCATCGCCCTGATAAAATAAAGGGCACATAACCTTCATTCGTTTATTGCAGGTCTTAAGATATCGGCAATGTTCGTGATTGTGGTAATTTGTAAAGTACCGAGACTAAATACACACATTCAACTATTGACTTATTTTTGAAGCCCTTATGAGCCATCCCCCAAGAATTTTAAACCCTTATTTCACAGCACTTTTGCACAATTAACACATTTTTTTAATGAAACTTTTGGTTTGGCATTTGAGGAATAACTCTCAAGACATGGTGTAAAGTACTTTCAATCATTAATTAATTCCAATTTGCCAAATTTAGTTCAGTATGTACGAAATTTTATGTATTGCAAGAAATGTTTTAGTGAATATTAAATTCATATTTTAAATATCTCTTTTGGCTTTCCCTTCAACTATAAAATGTTTATTTTAACACTGAAATGGTGATGGTATTGAAGTTATAAGTATATCTAGACACCGAAGCAGCCCGTGATATAGCGGAACATTCGCAGTGCAGTGACACAAATATTTGGTAAAAACGCGATGCAAAGATGGGAAGAAAGATGACCTGCGATGTAGTAAGGGCTTTGTCACGATGTTCAGAACCATCTTTCTCTCTTTTCCATCAAATTAAATTAGCTCAACTCGAATATCGCACGCAAATTCCCCTTCAGTAATTTTCAAGGCCCGTAACGTTTCAAGTTTGCGCCTGCGATTCTAATTCATCTCATCAAGCATTTGTTTGAGCGCAATTGACGACTCTGAAATGAACTTCCCCGTCTGCAATGGGCTTGTCTAAACATCGCTCTGTTAACAAGTTTTATATATCCTTAGTTTAGGGTGAGACGGTAATTTTTTCCTAAGTGGATTGCTTCGACCCCAGCATCAATTTCGCTGTGCCGCGCCTCTCGCTCTCTGCCATAGCAACGCGCTAACGCTAAAATTCCCGTTACTTACAAGCGCCCCAATTGTAGTGAGCTGCTGCAGAAAGAAGAGTATCTTGTTAGTTGTAACATGCTCTCGTCAGAATAAGCTAACACTTTGAACGCAGAAATCGATTCTCGCTAGTCCCAGTTTTCCGTCATGGGACAAATAGCACAGACATCTATAACCATCAACTCTGTTTTCATCGTTAATAAACAAGTTTACTATACATATACAGTTTAAACACGTCCACAAAATATCGCTTTCATCTTCAAATTACAAATTAGAATTCACTGTGATGTACTTTAGTGCAAATTCAACATGACGGCTTTAGCCGTTTACGAACGTGAAGGTTTTAAAAATTTCAAGTCTGAAACACTCGCAGGTTTCCCAAAACATTACAGCTTTTGAGGTTTATCTTTTTTGATTCACGCAGTTTTAAACAATAAAAGATATTTGTTCAAAAGATTAGTTGTACAATCATTAAACTGTTTTCACTACGCTCGCCATACGTATCATGTTCTAAGTCCCGCTCTCTTCCAATAGTTTAGTGAATAACTGATGCACGTACAAATTTATAAAGCAGGAGAACCAATGATGAAAAGACTCCCAATGTTCGAAATGTTCTGAAATGAGGCATCTAAACAAAAACTTTTTAAATAAACGCCACGCGAGTAGTTTCGTAAGGTGCAGTGTATTAAGTCGCATTTTTACTCATAAGCTAGCCGAGTGAAGAAGACTCTAGTGAATTATTCATCTAAGAACTCTAAGAACAAAGAAGTTCTTTGAACACGCTCACGTACACTGCCGGGCTTGCCTCAGTTCAGAGCCGATGCACTACGGTTGATTTTGTGAAGTTCAGTAGAACGGAGAAATTACTGCTTGGTTGCATTCACGTTCCTCCACAGTAGTAAGGAAAAGATATATTTTTTAATTGATTCTTGTGAAAAAAATTATAGCGTTGCCTGGAATTATCCTTTAATTTATATAGAAAATGCTGGTAATGCCAAATTCACTCATCTCACTAATGAATTCCCTAACTAACTGAAATGAGTGAAGATAGAGCTTAATTTAACTGATAATAATTAATTAATGCAGGCTTCAATTTATTTTCTTTCAACGCCTTGATAGAGATGAGAAGCAAAACGCTGACACCCCTGCGTACTATGAAGGGATAACTCGGTCGTCTCGTCGGACTGAAATGACGCTACTCAGTATGTCAAGTGCGTCAGTATGTCAAGTGCGTCAGTGTGTCAAGTGCGTCAGCATGTCAAGTGTGTCAGTATGTCACGTCCCGTACAGCAAAACAGCCCTCAGAGCTAAGCCCTCAAAGGCAGACGACGTTTCCACAAAATGAACCAAGAAAAGCCAGGCACCCTCGGTTCTTTCCTCGATATAAATTTACTAAGTGTTATCATTAACGCTGAAGAGCGCTTCGAATATTAAAGGCTATATAGCAAGTGTCGCTCGTCCTTTCATTTACGTCGCTTTAAAATGACCCCTCTCAGGAAACAGCAAATGAAAGCCCCATACTCGGTGACTGTTTTTTTTTAAATTTACTATAAGGTTGGGACCATGGAAATAAACACGTTGTACTATGTTACTGTTTGGTTGAAAATGCTTCGTTACAGAATTACACGGATTTGAAAGTTTCTATAATGAGCTCCTGGTACCAAGCCTGTAGATTTCTACTTCTTGGGATATTTCTACGTATGGTGTACGAAACACAGATTCATTCCAAAGAAGACACTATCGGTAGAATTGTTGTGAGCTACGCTAAGATTCGTGAAACTCCAAACTCCAGGTGTCTTCGATCGCGTCCGGCATGCACTGGTGTTTGAATGCCTGCATAGCAACAGATGGGAGTCATGTTGAACATCTTCTGCAAATGCCCGACCTAATACATAATGATGAAAGTTGTTCGGTTTCTTGCGTTCATAATGAAAAATGTTTTCATATCTTCTACACTTCATTTCTCTGCTACTCCAATGCATTTCAAATTTTAAGTCTGTAATTCCTCTACGAAGTAATTCCGATCACACGGTTATTAAGCAAAAATCTTCATTTCAAAGGTCCCATCCTCATGTTGATGGTTGTTCAACCAAATGCCGCTCACCCTGTATAGCCCATCACTTCATAATAGCTTTCACAAATCTACTAAAAAAAAATTTTTAACCTTGAACCTATGCTACTCCGTGTGAACACGTATCACATGACTTCAAACTCATCGACGTGCAAATTCAAGAAATACTAGGACAACTATTTCTTTGTAACTGAGCATTACAAAGATATTATAAGAAATTGAGCAAATACGAGCCATCTCCTTCATATTCCTATCCGGCTGCCTTTACCTTTTCTTCCCTTTTCCATTCTCTTGAACGAAAGGCAAAATACAAAGTCAACAAAGGCAGCAACGGAACAATCATGTGAGGATGAATGAGGGGATTGCCATATTAACTTTCTATGACCAAAATCCTAAAAGATACCAAGTTTAAAAAAAAATATGCCTAAAAAATTTGTAGGACACTATAACCTTTGCGAGATTGTAAGATGCTCAGAGCTTTTTTGATAAGTTTTACTTGTAAGAGCAAAAGCTCTTACAAAGCATTTTGGCCAAGCTAGTCTGGTAAGCTTGAGATGAAACCCAACGGTTTCCTGTGCAGGGAGCGAAACAAAGCCGTCTTCAATTTGAGGGACAAAATGAGACAGGTATTCTTAATTCATGAACTAACTAGAATCGTCTCGTCAGTGAAGGTAAAAAGGTTATAGCTCGCTAAATGATGAAGGAAGTAGCGTTCCTTGCATGAAAGGTCCATTAAAGTTAGACCGAAATGTATTATTTAGAACTCGCGATATGTGAATAGCGACCCAAAATCGGGTCATATCTTTTTGCAGCCCACGACTTGCTGAACATGATCATTTGAAGTGTTTCCTTGAAGGAGATTTGAAACCATTGAATGGAAACAGTTTTATGGTAGGAATCGTGGAACAATTTAGTAATACGGATTCTATAAATCGAATTCAGATTTGCACGAAATCTTTGTGAAGCTCTACAGAGGTCTAGCTCACAGCTTTGATACTTGTAAGATTGCTTTAACACTCTAGAGGCGAGAAGTCGCATAAAACCAAACGTCAAAGTTTACTTCTAAAAATTATTAGCGCCATTTTATAAGATTTCAATAGGAAAATAGTCTCCTAAAAGTTCTCGTGTAAATTTTGAATTTCAATTCATCAATAGTTAATATTGCTCGCGAACTTTTGCTACAAAATAGCCCTTGAAATGTCGAGAGTTGATTTGAATCTGAAAGTTAAAATGATTTGTGACAGCTTTCATTTGCACACAAATTAAACGAGCAACTGTTACTGAAAGTGAAGTAACAAAATATAGTTTATTTCCAGATATATTTTCTAAATCATGTTTGTTCAGTGGTGAGATCACTTTACGCAGGATATACAGCACATTTCAAGTTGAAATTTTACTAACCTAAATAAAATTTTTGCAACAATTTTGCTCTTGAAATTGATAAAACGGATACCAAAAACCTCCCGTATGAGTTACTCATTACTAATTATGCTTACGTAGATTCCAGTTTTAATGCTGGCTGTTATATGTCGCGTTCTGTCGAATAATTCAATTCAAACGCATTTGTCGTCAGAGCATTCGCCTACGCGCATTTCTTTTTTCTAGCTCCGAATCTCAGAATGAAAATGAATTTAACCTGAAAAAAAATTGAAGAGAAAAGATGATCTAAGAAATATTGAAGGAAATTGTAACGTGGACTTTTTTTGGGCAGCTCTGATCTGTTTTATTTTTCGTCTTAAGCCGGATTATATTTTTCTTAAGCCGCGTTATATTTCTCTCAAGCTGGATTACATTTCTCTTAAGCCGGAAGATCTCGATTTTCGTTTTCATTTTAATACGTAAGGTATTCTTCGGAGTTGAGTCAAAACTACTTCACTGGTTCTAATCATTTCTTCTTCTATTCATTTCACAATCTCCGTACCTCAGGTGCGTAAGGGTGAAGTAAAAACAGGGATGACGTTATGAGCAAGAATTTGTCAATTTTCAGAGCCTGAATGAGAATTTAAAGTACGGTTCGTTGAGCTCGAAAATTTCTACGACGGAATCCGATCTCCTGACGAACCAATGCATTTATATATGTTTCGCAAAAATTTAGTGTACTCGTAGATAGCAAGAAAGATAAAACCACCAACTTCTAAATTTATCGTGTTGCAATTTGAACCAGCTCAAAATTTAAGGGCCTCATGGGGAACTTCCAGACCAGATGCAGGTAAAATCATCTGAATTTCACCTCCATCTGATAGCAACGCTTATTTTAAGTGATAGGCCACTTCTGTGTGAATGGAAGTGGTCGTTCACCGGAAATCGCAAGTAACTCATAATAAATGTATTTAAAATGACCGATTGAAACTGTTATTAAGCCGTCTGTATTTACAATATAACTTGACGTTTTTCGGGTGCAGCCGTACTTTAGGAATTGTTTACCATTACTCGTCAAATTAATATCAAGCACTGGATTTTCGAACTGCAGCATTAGTTCTTCAAAGTCGAGTTAGTAACGAAACGTAGTTTTTGGCCGCAGCATAGCTAATTATTTACACCAGTTAAAGCAATAATAGCTCGTTACTCAGTTTTATCTAGACGCCTACCGCATGAACAGTTCACAACAGTTTTAGAAAGCAAATATGATGTTCACTCTTTTAACCATTATAAAAGTGAGTTACCCCAATATAGGATCAAGGTTGTCTATTAATCATAGTAGTACGTGGTGTGCATCAGAATATGTGGGCTTTACGGTAAGAATACTCGCTATTTGAGTGGAAGAGCATGCTGGCAAGAGTTCCCATGTTGAGTGCCATCTTTCTAGTATTTCTCTCTCTGTTTCAGTTGAGCACTCATATCAGTACAAAAAAAAATGTGATCTATCCGTAAAATTCTTTGATTTCCGGATAACACTTTAGCCTCCGGTACATTACATTTGCTCATGGTAGAATCTTTGCTCGCTTTATTAGCTAAACCTGTTTAAATCAATCACGTTCCGTTTATCCTCTGCACTTAAGCTGAGCTTTTAGAGTTTAACTCTTTTAGTTCGTATGCTTTTATAACTCCAGGAAATATTTTCTCATGATTCAATACTGTTGACACAAAATCAATGTGTTTTAGTCTGAATTGTTGAAAAAAAACAGTAAGGTAGAAAAATTCAATTCATGAAAAATATAAAATCTTTTTCATTTATTCATTATTCATCCTAATTTTAGCATACCAAAATAATGACGTAGCAAGTGTCATTCTTCACTCTTCTATGCCTAATTTATTTTGTAAAGAGCAGAGCGTTGATTAACGTCTGGGTGTGATATTTTTATTTGTGCTTCGCTTGTATGTAGCAGCTTCGTTAAGAACAGCGCTGTCACATTGCTACGAAGACCTTCCGAGGAAGATTCTGAAAACCTTTGATCGACCAACTATGACTCCCTTTTTCGATGGACTTTGAATGATCGATTTCTTTGGTCGTCAGACCGATTCTAGGCACCGATTCAAATTTCCATCTTTGACTCTCAATTTCAGGGGACTTTGATTGGCTGGCTCAGTCACCGTGCACAAAATTTTAGCTACATCTCATCAACTCATCTTGAAGGAAAAATACCGCTGACAGCGTCTTATTGCACGAGTTAAAAAATATTGGTTATCCACTTTTTAGGTTTTAAAAAATTAATTGTAACTTCGAATATTTATTTCATGAACAGAAAGAACAACTTAGAAATAATAGAAACTTTTTGTCCCGAAATGTGCAAAAAGGTACCAGTACCCAATTTGGAAGTATTTTGAGGATTCCGAACTCTCACAATGTGCCGTATCTGTGGCTTACGTCAGGGTGGATATTGAGTAGACGGGTAGACTTTTTACTTGTACTTGTCGCAGAGAGGTAATACAACCAAATGCGCTCTGCAGCGCTGAACACGCCCTATTTATAGCTATAATTCGCTGACTCAGCGGCGCACACTGTGCTCGAGTCGCACCAAGGAGTGGCATTACGTACTTACTGACATGGGTACGAAACAAGTACGTAACCATGTCGGCACACACCTCCCCCACCATGCCTGGTGAAAATCCCTTTTTGAATAAAACAATCAATTTGAAAAGACATAACTTCAAAATCAACAAGGGTATCTCAAGGCATCAGTGTTTAAAATTGAAAATTACTAATTCGTGACAATCAGTGAAGTAAACACATCAATGTAATTGGCATTTAGGTATGCAAGGTGAAAAATGCGCAATATACCCCCACCAACAAAAGAAGAAGGTGATATGCCGCAGGGTAGGAACCTGTGCCGTAAACAATAGTGAAAACATATCTTCTTTTTTAAACGATACCCCGTAGTGAAAGGCGTACAAGTACAACAACAATAATATATTCATCGAAATTGAAAAACATCCGTAAAATAAAAGCAAAACGCGTCGAGGTAAATTCGACAAGAACGCAACAGAAACTATATCAGAGTACCACGTAAATAGTGAACACATACAGAAATATCGTACCAAAAAATCTACGGTACAAGCGACCAGCATTTAACTATCTATTATATTGGAAATACCCGTAATTAACTTTTTAAAGGCAGCAAGAACATGTAGCAATAGGAAACGAAAAAAAATCACGGATAAAGGAACAATTATTTAACTATCTTTTCAATCGTTTTTACGTAAAGAACAGTTCGCAAATAAAACGCAAGCATGGAAGAAAAGAAATACATTATTAATACTCGCAGTCATCTTATGCAACGCTAAAGGAACAAGGAAATTCATGAAATAAATTTTAATTAATATTGAGAAAAAAAAAATTTGAAAAGAAGTATTAATTTATTACCAAGAAAAAAAATATTTTGAAACAACGCATCAATGTACCTCGTATAGGTACGATAACATTTGCCCTTAATACACAAGTATCGCAAATATTTTATAGGATTTTTGATAATCATTTCAATTGCTAACTTAGGAAAAATAAAAATAGAAAGTAGCAACGTCGAAACATGAACCAGAAAAATTTTATTTCAAACGTAATTAAGCCTGTAATAATTATACCTCCCGTGAAAGTTAATAAACAATACATTCGTGAACGAGAAAAAAAAGAAACTATCACGAAAATTTTAAACGCATTCTTACCTAAATGTAATTATGACTCATTCATGTCGAACCATTTAATTAAATCGGAGATCTATTAATACATGCTGTTTTACTTAAACATGGTATTCTTCGTGAACATCATCGACAATACTGTAAAGTTTATAATACGCATACAAATAGAAAAGTAGAAAAAGAACGCAAAATCTAAAAGTTAATTCCTGAGAATATATTGAAGTTAAACACTAAACATTCCGTTTACAGAAAAAGAAACATCGTTGTCGCTAAACGATATTCGCGTGTAACTACATCACGCTCTCACAAGCAGTCCACGCGACGCCTACATCTCGCTCGTCGCCGTTGGATGACGTAACGGTGGATCGGCAGTGCTCGACCTGAGCATCTGACGACGGAGCAACGCGTCTTCAGACCGGAACCTTTCTGCAAGCATATTTAGCTCACGACGGAAATAGAAGAGACAGACTCCTATTGCTATTGTCGCTGGGAAAAGAAGGAGAAGACCTAAATCTGTAACGCGGTCAGGCAGGATGTCTACCATCGCGTTTGCCGCAATCCAGTCCTTGGAAACACGTCCTTGGTGGTTCTCTAACGCATTGGTTAGAGCCTCCACCGAGACATGCGTAAGTCTATTCCCCATTGTGAAGGTCAGGAACGATGCGTGCGCAATCTGAAATTGAGAACAAAGACGGATCAAATTAGCATGGCCCTTTAATTTAAACAAAGTAAATTAATCATCGTAAAAAAACAAGGAAATGAAAGAATAGTGAACATGAAAAGAAACCAACAGATGTCTGCATGTTACAGACCCTAAACATGTCTGCACTCTGCAAGTCTCGCACGGCTCCTCTGCTGCCGGGCATAGTTTCAAAACAAATCGGAACGCCTTCCCAAACAACATGTGGTGCCAGAACACGGTCCCACAACATTGAGCTCCCGTGTTTCTAAACATACGGAGTGTAATGACCCGTGTAATGCTCTCGAGCAGGTGCAAACCTTAGCTGTAAAATCAAATGCGATACAGATGAATGCGATACATCTTAAATTTGAAGGAACTCTGAATGCGATAGTACATTGAATGCGATACATTTTGAATTTGAAAAAACTCTGAATGCGATAGAATATTAAATGCGATACATTTTGAATTTGAAAGAATTCTGAATGCGATAGATTATTGAATGCGATACATTTTGAATTTGAAAGAATTCTGAATGCGACAGAACATTGAATGCGTACGTATAAAAACATGGTACATCAAGAAATTGAACTTAAACAATTACATATGATCATATAACTATAAATCCGATTAATATGATATTTTAAAGTTAACATCGAAACAAGAGTCACACAATAATTTTTATGTGAACATTTTAACATAGTTAGTCGTCAGTCGTATAGTTATGTTATTCAACACTTTTTACGTAAGGGTAAGACATGATTTTTATTAGATTTAAACGTTTTGTTTCCTATTTTCAACTCTACATAATTTCGATTAATTTTAGTGATAATTCCAGGACCTTTCCAGGCGATGTCAAGCTTATTTTTTCGCATGTTATTGCGCAACAATACGCGGTCACCAAGTTCAAAATTTTTATTTTTACGTCGAAGGTTGTGATACATAGTTCTTTCGCTGGTGTTATTAATTATTACAGCTCTAACGTTCTCACAAATGCGGACAGCTTCTTGAGCACGAAATTTTATGATATCCACAGTCGTGTCGTGACTGTAATTAGGTTCGAAAGTTACGGCGCTAAAGCTCGGACACGTGTCGCGGTTGAACATAATAAACGATGGTGTATCCCCCAATGTGGTATTTAAACTATTGTTAATTGCATTTTCTGTTACGTTAAGACAGTCGTCCCACTCGGTATGTACGAGGGAATTTATGTATAGTTTCAAAAGGTTCGTAATTTTGCGATTATTGCGTTCGACAATAGCGTTACTGTGAGGGCTCCAAGGTAGTACTTCTTTTTTCGCAATACAATGAATTTGAGAGAATTTTTTAACTGCCGCAGACTTAAATTCAAGAGCTTGGTCACTTAAAAGTGTTTTAGGATAGCCAAAGGTTGAGAAGCAGCTGTCCAGACAAGAGACAACTGTATCTGCTAATCGATCTGCTGTCGCGTAAAGCTTACAGTAACGCGAAAATAAATCAATCAAAATGAGAATATATTTATTCTGCTGATCTGTGACCGGTAGAGGGCCCAGGAAGTCCATGGATACCACCTCGAATGGTTCTTTAGCGATGGGAGCGTCTAAAATTTTAATAGGTACAGTACAGCTGGCCTTCAGAATCTTACATACCTCACACATTTTGACAAATTTACGAATGATATTCTTCTCCAATAAATGAAAATAACGCAACTTAAATTTAAACAACGTATGCGTGGCATCAGTATGGTACAAGGAATGGATACTCAGCACCGCCTTGTGCATGAGCGATGTCGGTATAACCGAAGTAAGAATGGTACTTTCTCTAGAGTCTATTTGTCGTCGTCGGTAAAGTATGTCGTTCAGAATTAAGTATTTTTGTAAGTCAGGGATCGTAGATTGTCTACTAGATAGTAATGCGTCTTTAACTTCAGAACAGAATGGGTCTAGTTGTTGTTCATTTCGGAATTCGTCTAAAGTCCATGATACGTCTTTTAACTGAGGTACGTAGTCAATCAGTCGGGGTCTTTTAGTCGGCTCTGGCGCCACTTGATTTGAGGGCGTCGCGTCTGTATCGTCTACGTCGGCTGTCAGTGCACCACGGCGTGTAGTCACTGCCAAGACATCAACCTCGTCGAACTCTGAGCATTCTTCAAGATCAGAAATAGTTAATTGCTCGGGTAGTCTACTTAGGCAATCTGCAACTAGATTCTTTTTTCCGGGGAAATACTTTACTATTGGTTCGAAACATTGCACTGTTAGACACCATCGAGACATAGCCGAATCGTCAGGAAGCTTTTTGAAAAACAAGGGCTGTAAGGGCTTGTGATCAGTGTATAAATAGATCGGATATCCAAGAATGAGATATTTAAATGCTTTAAGTGCGCTCACAATGGCGTAGAATTCTTTTTTCGTCGTTGAATAGCGCTTTTGTGTTGAATTCAAACTTTTACTGTAATATGCTATAGCCTTCATGGATTTTTTTGAATCATTATCTTGTTGCAAAAGTACTGCCCCAATGCCATAGTTTGAAGCATCTGTAAATACATGAAAAGGCTTGGAAAAATCAGGGTGCTTTAAAACTGTATCTGATGTTAAGACAGATTTAATCTTTTCAAAAGCTTTCTGACATTCAGGCGTCCAGATAAATTCAACGTTTTTTCGTAACAATTGATAGAGAGGATACGAAATGGAACCAAACATCGGAATGTGATTGCGGAAATAGTTCGCCACACCTAGAAAACTTTGTAGTTCTTTCACATTTTTTGGAATCGGGAATTTTTGTAATTTTTCCGATTCCTTGCAACGGATTCCGTCTGCCGACACAATGTGTCCAAGATATTCAATGGAGCTTTTGAGAAAATGACATTTTTCAAGTTTAAGGGACAGATTTCCACTACGTAGCTTCTCAAAAACACTCTGTAAATCCTTCAGATGTTGGTTCATGGATTTGGAAAATACTAGTATATCATCAAGGAATACAAAACATAATTTACCGATGATATTTGCAAGAACAGAAGAAATGATTCTTTGGAAAACTGATGGACTCGAGGATAACCCGAAGGGCAACCTCTTAAATTGAAATTTCTCGTAACCGATACTGAACGCGGTGAATTTACGGCATTTCTTTTCCAACTCGACCTGATGGAAGGCTGAGCGGAGATCAAGACTTGAAAAAATACAATTACCACCTAACGAATAAAGAACCTCGTCAATTCGTGGGATTGGGTAACTTTCCTTGATAATTATTTTATTGAGTTCACGAAAATCTATGACGGGTCGAATCTCGCCCGACTTCTTTTTCACCACGATTAAAGGAAAATTGTATTCGGAGCTTGAAGGCTCGATAATTCCTTGATTCAACATCTGTTTATTGGCTTCCAATAATTCATTTTGATACTTATGTGGAATTCGATATGGATGGATGTTAAGTACTGGAGCATCAGGTTTTAATACAATATCATGTCGCATTACATTCGTGACTGCAATATTTTCGCCTTCGAGAGTAATTACGTCTCTAAAATTGTTTAATAAATTCATCAATAATGGTTTAGCATCATCGTTTTCACAATTTACATCGTTACACGTCAGAGGACGTCTCACATTACTGCCTCCTTCTGGGACAACATCTTTGTCTCTATTAATTCCCACTTCATCAACACGATTATCGTTACCACAATGCCTCGTTTTTGCAGATACTAAACCAACGTCTTTATCAGAGATGGCATTGAACTTTCCACCATTAACACTGTCGACTTTGGGTAGATCCGCATTATCTCGGGCATCGCATAAATTTGCATCTCGCACAGCTTCGTGCACGGTAGACATGTAACTCTCGTGTTCAATTTCCATGTCGTTAATTTCTTCAATCGTACTTAACATCGTATTGTCACTCAAATATACCACGTCTTCCGAGACGTTCAAAAGCATTACAGGGACAAACCCATTTGACTTGATATCCACAACAGATTCGGCGACATAAATACCATTCGCGAGAATTGTCTTATTCATAATATACCTTCCGGGCTTTGCCTTTTTGACATACCCATTAATAACACGTAAGCAGTTTCTGGGCATTTCCAATGCTCCACAATGAACAACTATTTCTCGTTTTTTACTATATTTTAAACCTCTCGCATGTTCCTTAGTTTCTCTTATTTTCTTCGCATGCTGTTTATTTTTTACTTTCCCATTATTCTCTCGCCCTGCAGTTGGGCCTTGGTTACCCTTCTCTTCTGCAGTATTTATCTCTAGATCTTTTTTATTTCCACCTTCCTTGCTCGCAATTTTTGATTCTCTCTCCCTCAGCAGATATCTTCTTATTTTCCTCTTATTCGCAAGCATGTCAGCCATCAGACATTCTGGATTACTCACAGTGTTCAAGAATATCTCCTTCCTACTTTGCTCGTGCAATTCCTGCACATCATGAAACGGTACTTTTACGCCGTCGAGAACAATGAATCCTTCTTTGAAATTAATCACAGCGTCTTGTAAAATATCCCTACCGAGGATTACATCATATTTAAATTCGGCATCCTTCAAAATCAAAGCGCTGGTATTGATTTCTTTACTATTAGGCAGCGTAATACAAAGATCGAGTTCTCCTGATACTTGGCTTTTGGAATTTACACCTCTGATACTCAGAGCACTGGGCTTAATGCGCTCGTTTAGACCTTTCAAATTCCGGTAACTCACTAAACATCTGTCGCTACCGCTATCGATTAGAGCGCTCATCAATTTGTTATCATTACGTAATATAATTGTAGGCTTCTTAGAACGCCGTACTGAAAATAATCCATCACTTTCTTTCCTTAGACGACCTTCTTTCATTATCGTCGCTGACAAACAAACTTCTACAGGTAGTTCAGAATTTGCACCTACATCAAGTTCTTGTTCACCTAGTAATTCAAATTTATTTTTACACAAGAAAAGCGGATCCACCACAGTCGTCGACATTTTAATAGTATCTGGTTTCAACACCACATTTTTATTGACGGGGATAGCAGCTCCAACCCCGGGCATTGGCAACTCCTTCTCTACTACAAGACACTCTGAATTTTCCGATTTTTCTTTGTCTACTCTAAAAAATCTTCACCCTCGCAAGATGCAGCGTAGAACGCTTCACCTCGTCCTCTACTACGACCACGTGAAAGACACTCACGTCCAAAATGACCCGTCTTCCCACAAGCGTAACAAGCATGGCCTCGGAAATTTGATTTGCTTTGGCCTCTTTTACTCGTGCACATACTCTGAATATGACCTGCGGAATTGCACAGTGAACAAAACGACTTAGATTTATCATTATTAGTCTGTTGTGGGTTTACCACCTGAGCCTCATGGCACTCCAAGGAACCTAATGGTCGATCTCCGAAGTAAGCATGCTGTCTCCCCCTTGGAAATCTAGCAGCTCTCCAATTGCTTCTGAAAAATGGTCTTCGACCTTGAAATCGTCGGCTGTTATTTTGTGATGCATAGAAGACCTCGGGGGACGAATCTTTCTCATCCCATTCTCCCTCTTCGGGCACGACCGCAAGATAAGTCTCTCTGGTTTGATACGGGTACTGGTTATTATTTTTGCGCGCAAGTATTTCTCTTCCCTCAGGGTTATTACGCACAGCGGAAACGAGGCGAGCTAACAATTCTTCAGAGGTATTGAACGGTTTCGAGAAGATTTTTTTACAAAAGTTCTCTTCCAATAATGGTGCAAGAATGGCTGTAGCAAGGCTGAAAACAACTAGATCTCCAGAGAACTTTTTCAATTCAGCTTGATTTGTACTAGCAGTAACAAACGGATGTCTTTGTATTCCTACCTCATTACTATTAAGAATGTGGTCACTCAAATTTCTAATTTTTGACATTGCCATAACCAATTGGGCAGACAACCCTTCGTTTCGTAACAGCCGTAGCTGGTTAAGGTCGCAAGCTAAAGCATGTACAGATCGTTCACCTTTCGAGACATAGATGTCGTCGAGAATATCGATAACCTGATCAAATGAATAATTAATAGCAGGGTCTACTAATTTTGTGACGACGCCATTAAAGTCACCCACGCTTTTGTGAGCGCTGCGCACAAGTAACTCTTTTTTCGCCTCATCTGAAGTGACGTCGGGCAACAAACACATGTACGATTTAAGATTGGCTACATGCGTTCGAAAACTTTTCGTTTCACTGAAAATCGGATCTCTGACTCTCTGACGGCCCTTAAACAAAGGTAGCTCTGCACTTGACAAAATAGTACTGCCTCTTTGTAACGTGGTTGTTACACCACCACCTGTCATCGGTCCGCTAGAGGACGTCATTGTACTAACGCTCGGCGTACTGAAAGACACAGTCTGTGTGCTAACAGTGGTCGTAATTACTGTCGTGGTCTGTGGTCCAGACATTATCACACTAGATGGAGTATGTATACACGTACCAGGTAACGTACCACTAAATGCTGGAACAGAAACTCTTCCACTACCAGTGATAATACTCGTCGAACGGATAAATTCAGGATCTGAATCAGAATCTCCCATCACTTATCATAATCAAGAAAACAGCTTTGCTCTCAACGCTAAAACGCAAAACTCAATTTTAATAATCACATACACCGACGCAAAAGTTCTACGCCGCAAAAAAAAAAAAAAAAACGAGTTACACCGAATAATCTCAAATCCTATCACTCAAAAATAAATTGATTGACGCGGCAGCGCGTCAAAAAACCTATCTCTCAAAATTTATATGATCCCACCGTAAGAATTAACCTCACGGTACTAAACCACAATAAAATTATCGTCAATATAAATACCAAAATCAATACGCTAACGCAGCAAGTCACTTAAACACAATACCAACCAATACCCTTATACACAAATATTCGCACCGCCACCAAAAAATATTTTAAAACGAAAACGATCACTATTACAGAGTATCCAATTACTACAAAATCAAATGAACGTTCTGCAGCAAATCACAACTATTTTTTTAAAAAGATGAATTACCGTAATGTCCTCATTGATCTCACAAAATAACCTAATCAAATTACTAACGAGGAACTTGTTACACGAATTTAATTGTATCGATCCCACTAAATTTTTAAACTACACAAAGCAACAAAATATAAGCTAACGAAGTCACAGAAAATAACCTAACAATCCTAAACAATAATATTAAAGCTTACAGAATACTCAGCTTGGAATCAGCGTACTGCAGGCAGAGCAGCCCAACGGCCAGCGAGACGCTACAGCTGTTTCCAAGGTCGAGTTGGTATACTGCCCAGGAACAGCAGCAGCAGGTGTCGCCCAGCCTGTCTCAAGGTCGTCTGCGATGCACAGGCACAGACCAGTCGACGAGCAAGTTGGCGCCAAGGTCGTATGCCCAACGCTGCGATCAGTAGGGCAGTGACCCCACGCTTACAGTTGTACGGCTGCGTGGCTTCGGTGTACTTGTATTGTTTACGTATTTTCACGTGTTCTGACTGTGCGTAATGGCACAGATCACAGTTTATTTATACGTATTAATCACGTTAACACAGTTTCAGGAGAAGTTAGAAACAACACTGTTCGGTATGCAACTCCTTATCACATACACAGTACACAATTGTTCTCGAAAATATAGTATCACAGGAAATGTTCGTAGAATTTTATGAACACAATCACGTATGCATTCAACTGATAAATGACCACGTTATTCTTTCCGATGGAAATTTACGCACAATTTCATTACGCAGTGATCTCCTTCCTGCTCCAGGTCGACACGCGCTTTGTAGGGCACTCCTACGGGGATGTGCAGGTCCAACTTGTAAGAATCCAGCATATCTTTTTCAGGAACCCGTTTCACAAAAAATCTGAACACGTTGTTATAGACTTTCGGTGCTTCTTGAAGTTCACGTCCCGTTGCCGCAGTCTTCTCCATAGCACAGTTGTTGATTGCACCAAAAATTTTCACGTTACACGAAGCGAAGCGTAGAACACCAACGTAGGACTTCCTCCAACCTCTGTAGACACGCGATCTCCAAATCGTCGTCGACAAAACAGATGGAAATTCCCGATATCTTCAATCACCGTACTTGCACCATCCAAATCACAGCAGAAGTACCAAGTTAATTTCACGTCGTGGTTACGCACCAACTGATCCACCAGTGTGCCGTATTTGTGGCTTACGTCAGGGTGGATATTGAGTAGACGGGTAGACTTTTTACTTGTACTTGTCGCAGAGAGGTAATACAACCAAATGCGCTCTGCAGCGCTGAACACGCCCTATTTATAGCTATAATTCGCTGACTCAGCGGCGCACACTGTGCTCGAGTCGCACCAAGGAGTGGCATTACGTACTTACTGACATGGGTACGAAACAAGTACGTAACCATGTCGGCACAACAACAGTGCGCACAGCAGCGTCTTCTGTAGTAATTTAATGTATTAAATTCCATTAATAACCTTCTCGGAAACCGAAAATTTTCTTTAGCGAACGGTTAGTTTTGAAACGAAGCTCCATTAAAATAGAAAATAAGCAATGGGCGTTGATCGCGATCGATAGCAAGGAACTCCGGTGAAAGTTTGAGTTGCGTTCTGAGTACACAAACACAGGTTTTAAGAAGTCTGTTATCCGATTGCCGAAACTATCGTTTCTTATTTCAAGACGTGATTTATCAGCAAGATTTTAACCATTTTTGACAATTAATTACCTGGAATATCAAGTTCCTTTTCAAAAGGCTGCATGAGCCGGTTCGAGGAGTTTCAAGTCGCAGAACGAGACTGCTTTAATCAAGAGAAATAAGTTTAGAGGAACCAGACCCACTTTTTAAAAGAGCTACATGCTGCCCGAGCAAAGAAAACTCTATTTTAATTAGGAAACCCGAATGCGTCGTGTGTGATATTAATTTGAATGATTTAAGGTTCACGCAGGTCTGGTAGGGGCTCAAACACGCTTAATTAGAGAGTTGAATATCAACACAAAAACGAATGGATAATTGGAGCTGCAAAACAGAAACCGAAGAACATAAAATACTAGTTTCAACAGTTTAAAAATTCCTATTTTCCACCAAGATGGACTATTAGAAGAAAGCTTCTTCTTGAAAGCCGCAATGAGAAGTACGGAAGATTTTCGACTACTCCAAGATTTTCCTTACACCCTTCTCAGGTTTAAGCCTACAAGGAAATTGTGTAATGTAGAACTGTGGGGGGAGAATAGGCAGTCTTTTCAGATATGGTTCGACTCCAGACTCACTTTCCCTACTGCTCACGAAACAAAACAAACACGAAACAAACAAACTGTTCTCAAAGGCGATGTTTTTTCAACTGTAAACTAACTTTCCGCGAAGGAAGGGAAGTGTGCGCTCATTGAGTAGGCGTAGTTTTCCTTTACCCTCTATTTGATACTTTTTCATGCTGCACTATTTTAGTGCGGAAAAAATTTAATTACCGTCGGTCTAAACTGACTTTCGTGCACTTATAAGTTGAAAAGTACTGAAGCACCGCTAAAGAGATAAAAATAACGTTTCATTCTCCAGAATTCTTGCCTTTACGAGCTCTGCCAATATAGTGACCGAATCTCGAAGATAGCTGTTTGAAAGCTGACGATCAAGTGTTAGCAGTTAGCGCTCTCCTATTCACTGACACTTGCATGCCGATCTTTCGTTTGGTTCTTTCGCACACTCTCTCTTGCTTCAGCAAATACCGGCCACTTTGCTTGAATGACTGTCAGGTTGAAATTTGCTTTCTGAAACTTTTGTCACGGAAAATGGTTTGCTAGCGAATGTTCGGTGTTACAATCAATTTGGTTAACCCTCTAACTCATCTAAGTATTCAATATAGATTGGCATAATACAAACATAGTCGTAGATTAGATCCTTCATGTCATGAATAGTTTAGTTTTCAAACTTTGGTAAAATGATTTTCTCTGGAATCCTATGAGAAATAAACAGTATAGGTTGGAAGCTGCCTAATTGTCAACCTCGAATTTATTCGATGTTGCAGAATGATTGCAACACATTTCCACGGCTCAGGTTCACTCATGTCCATTGATGCTATAACTATGTCTCGGGCCATAAAAATTATCAAAAATACTGCAATGAGACATGTTATATATATATATATATATATATATTCATTCATTTTCTTTCTTCGTGCTATGAGAGTGGTGGGAGCCATTTGTGATAGGCAATCACGTGCTTTGTGCCTATTCGCGTGTAACATAATTCCCTAGGATTGTGCTTCATGTAATTTTTGCCATTTTCGTAAACTTACACATAAGCCGTGGCTAGCATCAAAAGCGCGGAAAATATAGCCGGACGCGTCCGTGAGGGAAATAGGGGTGTACCTTACCAAGAGAAGGGGGGTTTATGCGAGGGACAGGAGCAGAATGCAGAACTAGTACGTACAGAGGAAGACATAAAGGACCGACAGCAACATAAATACATAGCATAGCACTACAAGTGAGAAAACAAGGGATTTTTGGGGTTATAAAAGGATTTGAGAGGGCTGTGGGTAGTAATACAAAATGATGGCGAGGGACACGTAAGCGTAAACAGGTGACGCTCACGGGCGTGCCAATAGGAGCATCCGAAATTTTCACGGGCTCGCATTGCGCTCCATAGCGCTCTAGTTAGGCTTGGGCGGATATATAAACGCAACATCAAAAAAAGGTTGCCCACTTCACCGTTTCCCTGTTTCGGTGTAACACGTCGGCAAGATGTAGGCCCAGAGAGCAACAAAGGGGAGGTGAGCAAATTTTTGAAATCAGAGGATTTCAGGGGCTATCATTTAGAATATTAATTTTGGTTCTTAAAACAATTGGGGAGAGGTCAGCATTAAGACTAGTAGATTTTATTACGTTGTGTGTTAAGGCTGGTTAGAGTTGGGAAGCTTCATCTAGTAACGTCAGAGATTGAGATGCCATCTTAAGCAGTGTGTTGTGTTTTTATTTTTGTTCTCAAGCTGGGTGTTGTAGTTTTATTTTTGAACATGGGTTAAAATGAGTTGAAGTCAAGAATGTCAAAAAGGGCAAGCTATGTAAATGAACTGGTCACACGAGGGTTAAATAATTATTTCTCATCTGGAATTCATGTTAAATGGGATTCTTTAGTTAAAGCACAGTAAATTAACAATAGTGAGATCGTCGTTTTAACATTCTGTTGTGTGGGGAAAAGCTCGTTTGTCTGTAACACATTGTGCGGCCAGAGCCGGCCATAAATATCAATGAAGCTATTTGGCAAGTCAAGTAATTCATTCAAATGCTAAACTTCTGAATTGATATATCTTTTGTTTTTTTCATTATGCTTTCAAATAAAAACTAATTCCGTTCGGTTGGAATCTCGTGGGAATCTTGTAAAATTATTCGAAAATTAAAAGGAGCAAATCAAATCAATTAATTCAATTTGGAGGGGTGCATTAGCTGTCAAAATACAGGGCGTGAAGGCTTAGGGGGAATAGATTACTTAAGATGCCTATAGCTCCCTGGGAGGGAGGCTCAACGGCTTAGGGGCTACATCGAAGTGATGGAAAAATGGTGCACACCGAGCTGAAGCGTCATCGCCCTACCGCCCACACAGCAGCCTCAGGGAAGTGGAGCAAGCGGCTGAGCGTAACGGCCTTTTGCACAGGCGCTAAGAGTTTGGAAAAGTTCGATATTCATTCATTTTCTTTCTTCGTGCTATGAGAGTGGTGGGAGCCATTTGTGATAGGCAATCACGTGCTTTGTGCCTATTCGCGTGTAACATAATTCCCTAGGATTGTACTTCATGTAATTTTTGCCATTTTGCCTCGGGTGTGTTCTGTGTCATAGAGTTACGCGCGAAATAATTTCACAAGGATTGTGTTTCGTGAAATTCTTGATATTCGCCTAGTCTGTGTTTGCGTTATTGAAGTGTGTGAGCAGATCACGTGTTCTCATGTAAGGTTATTAATAAACGTAATCAAAATACATTACTCGTAGTTTTTATTTTCCCGTGTTGATTCGGGGCGCTTGAACTTGAACTTGAACTTGAAATTGAGGGCCGACAGCGTCGGGGCCTTTGTAACGGCCTACAATTCCCTCCACAATTTTCACACAAAGAGTTCAGCGCTTGGTACCAGACTTGTCCACTAAACTACTCAGGATCCACCAATCCCTGTCACAAGCTGCCACTGGACGGCATCACTGGGATAACCAGTGTGTCAAAACACCATCCCAAGGCATATCGAGTCATTACAGCCTGACTGGCTCATTCCAGTCCCTGTCTCTTACTCCAGGCACGCACAAGAAACATTTTCATAGCTTCAATGATACTCAAATTACACTCCTGATCCAATCCAGCAAGACAGCTCATACTGCAATGATCTTCAGCACATCTGGCATACCACTCATTCTCTCCATACTGCTCAAACACCACATTCATGAAACTCTCTCTCTCTTGCTCATACTTACTACATTCCAGCACAAAATGCTCAATTGTTTCCTCTACTCCGCTTTTACACTGCCGACATAATCTGTTATTATTCTCATTCCACCTCCATGTACGTCTGTTCACACTCAATGACTCACATCTCACAGCAAACAAGAGTTGACTTCCAAAACTACCATCATAGAACATCTCAAACTTAGGTGCTTCCTTTTCATATACCAGTTAAGTGTAGGCTTCCGAATTATGCTAAGCTTCCATTTATTCAATCCATACTCTTTTGTTTGCCTCTCAATCTTTTTTTTTCCACGCTGGAGTGGGTACGCAGAACAGATACTTACTATTTCTATTTTCCACCTGTTCTATTTTTTCCTCTTTCTGTGTTTCTTCCGCTCTTAATTTCCATTTCCTCTTCCACTATGATGTTTAAATCCCTTACTACGGAAACGGAGAGGCGCAATGCCGCTTCTGTTTCGTGACAATACTGTGATATTATTTAAGCTTCGACGGATATTAATTCAAAGTTTTTGAAGCTAGTTGTACGATCTTGTTTTTTGTGACAGAAGAAGTATACTAAAAAAGACGAAAACGAAGCAGTTTTACTTACAAAAGTTGTGACAGTATGAGTCTACCGTTAGATTCTCAACGAGGGCTTGCTTCAATAAATACAGCAAAAAGATATTGTCGCAGATAAACGCATTAAAATTCGTTTTAAGAGAGCCACTGCAAGTATTCAGCGACTGTTAAATTTGAACAATAAATAAAACAGCAATCTGAACACGGCCGCAATCAATACTGCTAGGGAATGACGAGCACTGTTGTCCTAAGCGAGTTTTGTAAAAAATTAATGGAGATTTGAATAATAATCCAGTAAATCCAAATGATACTGAAATATTGTAAATGCAATCACTGATTTCTACTAATTAGTGATTATAATTCGACTAATTTCTATCTGCAGGCAGTTGGAGTTACTTTGAATCATTCCTTCTATTCGTTCTTGGGTATTGAAAAATTACTGCTGCCTTGCGAAGGATTTAAACTCCACACTTTACTTTAGTGTCTCGCCCGGCTTGAACTCCGTAAATCAAACTGCGTAATTTAAAAAAGAAAATTTTTAAAGAAATCGCTTGAGAAAGTTTTCTAATCTTAAAGAAACGAAAGTTCCATAGGCTTCTGAAAATTATTCTAAAATGTCCCTGCGCGGAATTTGCTTGTGGATTGCCCTGGGAGCTTGTGAAACCTTTTGGACACTCAACACTAGTCCATAGGCCTTGAGGCCATGGGCAATCGTCGAGGAATTGCTTGCAATGCAAACGTGAACAATTTCTTATCGAATAATGAACGAATTATTCCATCAAAAATTCCCGTTAAATGTTGTATCAATAAATGTAGGTTATAAATTAACCAATTTTACGTTTTACTTGTTACCTTACAAATAAAGAAATGAAATCAAGTAGCTAAAGATTAATTAAAAGCTTGAATCCTCAAGCACTGGAACGTAGGGTAACGAAAGGTAAAGAAATAAAAATTAAAGACGTGGCTCTGTCCCATTAGAGTTTCATTTTTCAGAAAAACATCCCCGTTGACATTTGTACCTGTTCTTTCATCTTGTGTCCAGTTGCAGTAAAATAATAAAACTTTGCAAACACGTATGAGAGTTCGACCATACTGCCACTACCCATTACATTTTTTATGTCGGTAATATACTGAAATTTAAGAGACGAAAACATCGTTGATCGATGCGGTAATTACAATCTGCAAATCCTACAGCAAAATTTGTGTTGCTAGTCCAAATGAGGAATGAGTGTAGGTCTCGAAATGATGACCAGTTTCTACAGAACAGAGGTTTTGTAACTTAATAATAACCTCTAGATTAGTCATGTCGACCGTTCGTCATCCCACGCTCCCTCGTTTCTACTGCCAACTCATTGATCAATTGTGTACGTCTAGAACTCACAGGCCTCAGTGCTCTCTTGTTTAAATACCAAAATTATTTTCAATTTAAATGGTCCATAGTTACTACATCAGTTTTTCGCTCGGCTTTGGTTATAATAAAAGTGGGTAAGCTGAAAACTGGAATTAATTCACTTTTGTAGCTTCGTTATTAACTCATGAAAATTGGCTCAATTTTTGTCACTGATGACATTGTACCACAAACAAAAGCTTCTGCTTGTATTAAGCAATATGCTAGTCCAATATATTTCCTAAGGTGTTTCTCAGGAAAATTTGAACATTTCTCACACCGCCATGATACAGCAGCCAATCTTGGCCAATAACCACAAGATTATTGTACATTGGCAGCTTTCAGACGCTGATTCATGAGGAAACATGAAAGCTGGCTTGTGTTATTTTATAATTCACACAGGAATATAATTAGTAACTACCTAACCCGCTGAGTTGTCTGTGTCTATGAGAAGATCAAACGTAACTGCATGCGTCTGAACATGGGACGCATGTTCGCGCCATGCAAATTGTCTTCAGTTGCTTTTCAATATGGATCAACAAGGGTCAAGCCTCGAGCAAAACACAATGATCACAAACCAGCTCATGAGCGCTGTTCTAAACACACGCGTGTCAAACACGGGTTCTGTACTGTCAAGGTCGATATTTAATGAGCTTTCATTAAAGTCACTGGTATTCACGGGAGAGTATTTCATTCAATCAAACAGCATATTTGTAGGCTATACATGCTGTTATTCACGTACATTATTCGCTCCAGATGTCTCATAATTATAGTTAAATCCAAAACGTTATGGCGGCTGCTCCAGGACGAGCAGGTGCCCTGTTTTACGCTTGGGTCGAGTAGGGAATGGTGACAAAGATCCCCTTCTCGCATGAAAAAAAGAAAAAAGAAAGAAAAAAGAATGAATGAAAGGCGATGCAGAAAATATCTATGGTTCATAAAACACCTTGATTGCGCTGGGGTTCCAGCTCGTTACCGTTCAGTTCACACGTCCGACAAGTGCTCCACAACTTCTCTTCAGTGTCTACGGAGCACAATTCAGACTCGTGTATACGCACGCAATTCTGTCTTATATTTTTTTCTTGACAAGCGGCGGTTCCAGGTCGACTATGATATATATATTTATATGTTACACATGTCAACAGCGCGGTGTAATGGGCTGTAAGAAGTTTTATTAATTGCTAATGGGTTGCAGTAAAACAACCCGTTTTATCAATGAAAACTTGGTATTTCAAATGAGTTTTAAATGTATTACGTATTAAGTTTCGCAAGGTATTTTTTCCAGGCTCCTTTCGGGAATTTTTGGCTTCTCATATTGCATTCGACATTTGGCGCATCACCTGCCCTACGCGATGCTGAGAGGACATAAATATGACGTTAGGAATTATGGTCGAGTGATTGAAATCTCAAAAAGGCTTCTTCAAAAAAATGATCCTCGTACGACTGCAGAAATGTTTTCTGCAGTCGAACGAGGATCATTCTTTTGAAGAAGCCTTTTTGAGATTTCGACCACTCGACCATAATTCCTAACGTCATATTTATGTCCTCTCAGCATCGCGTAGGGCAGGTGATGCGTGGATGCGGTGCATGTATTTCCATCATTGATTGATATCTAACGAGTTATTTTGACTATATTTGACGTAGTCCTGACAGGGAGGTTAAAATAATATGTTAAAAAGTTGGAGGGATTTTGCGGGTGAAATTGAGATAGTCCTGCGATGAATATGAGTAATCATGAGACCAAAATTTAAATAATTATGATTATAATAATAATTAACTCTTAAGAACCTGTTTTTAGATTGCTAGCCTTTTAAGTGCTCCGTCACACGCTCAAACAAAGAGCTATGCTTACCAACTGTGCGTAAAATTGCAAAAATATTCAACGTTTCGATGCTATTTTTCCTCGTCTCTCCTTACTTGATGCCCCACGATCAACGTGTGTATTGCGACACTTATACTGATAATATTTCAACTTATGATTTTTTTGTTAAGCAGTTAAAAATTAATTATGCTTTTTCATCATCTATATTGGAAATTTATTCTTTGTCTTCTTCTTCTTTTCCCTGCCGCTGTTGGTCCGGATTGTCATTTATTTCGCTGTTTTTAATAGCAAAAACAAGTTCATACGATAGTAATAGCGAACGAAACGTTAAAAATATTTTAATCAGAGTTTTTAACTCCCGACCCATCATCCCATTATCTGTAAATGTAAAGTACAAACAAAATCGTGGTAAATTTATGAGGCTGCACTGCAAATTGTGGTCCAAATAACATTATGATGCCTAATAAAACACAAACCAAATCTCACTTTCTTGGAACAAAATGAATGAAAGATTAAAGAGGGAAAAAATCACTCAGTAATATAACAAAGAAACGGAACGGTCTGAGGGCCTGGCTGCTAACTAAAGTTAAATCTTGTCTGAGGAAAAAGTCTTGCCTACATCACAAATCATTGAAGATTGTGGTAAAAGGGAAGAGATTGGACCAAGTAGTTGCACACAATTACTGTAATATTATTCACCTATGATTTTTGAACGGTAAAAACTACGCACATAAGTCAGAGAAGGTTTCAATTTGTATTTGTACAGTGATTCGAATTGGTGCAGCTTGTAAGAATTTGAATTATAGTCTAAAATTTTATATTTTTATTGTTGATTTGTTCGTCCTGATTTATTCAGTTCTGTTTTATGTTGGGATGGGAAGGTGCTCCTGGCAGGCGACCGGTAGGATAACTTATGCCGGCATACTCAGTGTCTCTCACAAATAGTGTTCGGTAGGTTGATCCCACATACTCACATACTGCGATGCGCAACACGCACAACTAAATTCGTAAATGAGAGAAGATCGCGGTATCATCCCCAAGCCAAAGAAGGATTTCATTGTTAACTTGTTCAAGAGAATTATTTGAAACGAGTTCATTTAAGTTAACAATCCGCCTCTTCGACTGTTCTGTATTTTAGTTAGTTGTGTTTCTGCATAATTTTTTTAGCTTTAACTTTCATTTTTTTACTGCGCTGTGATGTTTATAGAAGTGTGATTTATTTGATATTTTATTCGACTTGACTATTTTATTTACACTCTAATTTTAAAAATCGCAGAGTAATCTTAAAAATTCAGCACTTTTTTCTTCATATATTTTCATCTTAGAACTGATCAAATGATGAGGTGAAGCTTGAAAAATTTCATGAAAGTATTTTCAAAGCTCTTTTTTGCTGTTACTGTGCGAGCGAGCACGCGCATTTGGCTGGCGCCCCCATACTGGTCACCAATATACAGGCAGACAGAGGTAGAGATACGCTGGTTACGTGCGATGTTTACTGGTACGATGTATTACAGGTGGGGATGCGAGCCAAATGCGCGGGCCCTAAAGAGCTCACCGCTTATAAGACCTCTGAGGTGCTTAGGGTAGGGGGGCGTGCTCGCTCGCACATTACCTTCTTAGTGAAACTGTTATCAAACAAGTACAATCACTGAATATCTCAACAATAACGCACTTTCCCGTAGCAACAAAGCGATTACATTTTAAATAAGCATTTGTGAATATGAAGAATAAATAAATAAAGCTCTGTTGACTTCCCTACTCTCCAAAGCTTATGAAAGTCAGCGGGAAAAATTGCCGACGCTTATTATATTTTTCGCAGCAAACAACGTCAGCAAAAAGAATTGCTCTAAGGAACATGTATGCACCAATTTGCCTCTGAAATGAATAGAACTTTGATGATTTCTATAATGGTGTCAGCAAGTCGACAAGAACATCCTTCCGTCGAGACCTGTAAATCTTTTAAAGTTTTGACTTTAAGGATTAAGGCTTTTTCAAAAATTTTGGATAGTGAAAAGCGTCAATGCTGGGCTATGCATGTTTACGAGTTCATTGCTTTGGTTGGTGCCTGTTCACGCTAAAAGTTTATAGTGTTCTTTACGTGAAATAAGTATTCGGATAAGCGTGTTTAAAACGCTTCCGAATACCTAAAATAAATCCGCGCATAAAAGCACCATGCCGTGTCTGCATTGTAAAAGTCAGTTACTGAATTAAATTACAAAAAATACTCGTGAATATGTTTGTTGACATATTGTACATTTCGTTAATTTGCAACACACGTGGAATGTATTCAGAAAATTAAACACGATGTCAGAGGAAGACGGAGGTCTAATTTCTTCACAGAATAGAATATTTAAAAGATTTTTCATAATACCTCTAAGGAATGAGGCCGGCGGCAAGCGTAATCAACAGCGGAAATTGAGAGGAAAGATATGTGTCCATAATAAATCCTACTTTCTTTCTCAGGGAATGAAGATAAAAGATGCTTCATTCTGTCAAATCTGATACATGTCATCTTGCTCATAGATTTTTCAAACTTCCTCAATGAACAAAGATGAAATAAGTATACATTTTACAATAAACATTGCATTGTAAGATGCTATGCAACTAATAACCAAATGAACACCACGATCCAATGACAGTTTCCTCCGGGAAAGTCGGTACCCATTCCCCACACCTGAGGGCATTGGGGAATTACGGCTAAAAGCTTCTTTTCCCCCCAAGGGAATTTTCACCGTGCACAGGAAAGGTCGAACCGGCGACCTATCCCGTGCACGGAAGGCGCTCACCAGACCCTGATGATCATAGCGTTTAGGGTTGCAACAGCGCAACAGAAATTGTCAGTTCCTGTCAGTTGTCAACTGTCAGTTCAATTGTCAGTTCAGCACACCGTGTTACACTGTATGAATAAATGTACAATAATCAACTAGGTTGAAAGTCCGAGAAGTGTGAATGCCGTTCTTTAAAAACAAGAGAAAACTTTGATCTCTTCAATAAACAACATTACTCTGATGTCATCCAATTTATCATTTAGGCTTCGAGCATTGATATATTTAAGCTTGATCTTAATAAAAATTAAATTAAAATAAAACATATCTATTCTCGAAGCCTAAATGATAAATTGGATGATATTAAAGTAATGTTGGCCACTGAAAAAATTGACATTTTATGTGTTTCAGAAACATAGTTTGACTCACGAACCCAATGTTCATTTTTTAATATTCCTGATTAGGTGTTGTACCGTTAAGATGGCGTTTTAAACAGCTGAGGTAGTGGATCTTGTATTTTTTTTAAATAAGTATACCCAACATCTTTACTCCTAACGAATAAAGTTTACAAAGGCATTGAAATGGTTTGTTTGAAAGCGCAAATAAATGAGCATAAATCCATCATTATCGGCAGCCTTTACCGGCACCCATCGTCTCCCCTACGTCCAACACACACTAGAGTTCATTGAGAAAACTTTCAAAGAAATCCTAGAGCAAAAAATCATTCTTTGCTTTCGGAGGTTTTCATTTCGAATTAACGGATAAAAACAATCAGCTGAGCAAACTGTTGTATAAACTAAACCTATCACAAATGGTTAAAAAACCGACTCGCATTACTAAAGTCTCTCGAACTCTCCTCAATCTGGCAATGACAAATAATCCTACCGCAATACTTAGTACAGTGATATCACCTTCTGTTTCCGATCACCACTTTATAGAACGTAAAATTAATATTGCAAAGGAGAGACAAAACCATCGCTCGATGACTTACCGCTTGAAAATTCACTATTCAGCGAAACTATTTCAAGAAAAACTACTCAATAGATCCACCGAACTTCAGAATATGTTGCAATCAGACGAAGCTGACGTTGACATTCAAGTGTTAATCTTCAACAAGAATTTCATAGCAAATTTCAGTGAAAGCGCACCTTACATCACCAAAAAAACTAAGCCAAAACGCACTGTTTGGATTACGGACGCAATTAAAGAGCCGAGCAGAATAAAGAAAACTTACCTGCGAGAGCACAAAAACAATATATCAAACAGTACTTTATACAAGAGATACAAAGAACGTAAAAAAATTCTTCGAAAGAAAATCACAGAATCAAAACAAACTCACTTCCACAAGAAACCATTAACGGCTAAAAATAATCCGTAACAAACACGGGAAATCATTCGTGAAGTAGCACAATATAAAAATTGCAATCGTTTAAGTAATTTTGAAAATCCCTTGGCAACTGCCACGGATTTCAACACATTCGTTTCAAAAGTAGGGGCTCAAGTTTTCAGTGAGGTTTGTAAAGCCTATCCAAATAAGCCGACAGTAGAAAATTCATGCCCTACTGCAACCTCGAAGACTGATGTCAGGTGGAGACCACGTCCTGTCGATTTACCAGAGTTATGGAAGATCTTATATTCATTAGAAAACACAAAGGCAGTTGGACATGATGGTATAAGCCTTCAATCTATCAAATAAAGTTTCCCAGTCACAGCACTATGGTTTCGTCTGATAATTAATACACCAATAGCAACCTAAAAGCCACCAAATCAATGTAAAGATTCCATTATTAGACAGTTGCATAAAAGTGGTGACCTCAATTCAGCATCAAACTATAGGCCCATTAGTCTTTTAACTTTCATGTCCAAAATATTGGAAAAAGTGTTGATAAATCAACTGTTATTTCACCTGGACGAGTCAAATCTACGTCATCGAAATTTTAGAAGCAGTAGTACTTAAGAGGCTTTGCTCAATATCTCTGAAAAAAACATACAAGGGTATCGATCAAAAGAATATAACACTCTTGCTGCTACTCGATCTCTCTAAAGCGTTCGATAGCGTCGAACATGATCGATTTCTACGAAAAATGTTGAACTTGGGAGTAGACATGCATTGGTTTGAAAGTTTCTTATCTAATCGATCTCATGCAGTCCGCTTAGATAAAAAATTGTCCCCATTCGTTTAAAACTATTTTAGTGTTCCCCAAGGATCCATCCTTGGTCCACTGCTGTATTCTATTTTCATTAAATGATTTCCCTCCAATGACTTCTAGCACATGAATCTCCATAATCTCCATATATGCAGATGGTGTTTAAATTGTAATATCAATTTCTGTTTCGGAAACATCGCTGAGGCAAATTAAAGCCGAAACCCTATTGATTAGCCTGAAATCATGGTACGAACAAAATAGTTTCAAAATGAATGCTAATAAAACGTAATGCATTATTTTAGGATTCAAAGATGCAATCAAAGAATTACAATTCTCTCTCTCGCAGTAGGAACAGATGAAATTAAGCCAACATAAAAAGTTAAAAACCTAGGTATCTGGTTCGATAAAATATGTGTTTCAAATCTCACGTTGAGAAAAGTTGCAAAAAATAACGGAACTTTAATGTTTTTCATCGCATAAAAAGTATGATCGAAAAAAAAACAGAGTATTTTCCATTCAGTCTTTGGTGTTATCGCGCATAGACAATTACAGCCTAGTATGGGAGATTTACCTCACAACCTTCAAAGAAAGTTACAAAAATGCATGAATTTCTCAGCCAAGATGGCTTGCAACGGTAAATTCAAAAGAAGCGATCACGTAAGCCCTTTCTTTGATAAACTTAAGTGGTCTCCTATTGAAGAAAGGTTCCTCATACACATGGCCCAATACGTATTCTCTTCGTTATATTTTCCTCAGAGCAATGCTGAGATAGTGCGTTTTCATTCACCGACTGTAAGCAATTTAAAGCCGAACAGAAACAATAATGTCTTCGTTGACTGTCGTTCATTTGACATTGGGCAGAAGGCTCTGTCAATATCACGCGCCGTACTGTTGAACAAACTTCCGCAGAATATCAAAATTCCTCAAACACTGCGGAGAATTAAAACCAAAGAAGCTCGAAACTCAATTGCTCTTACTGTGACTAACTGTGACAAATACTTTTTTTTCTTTTACTTATTTTTTCCTAGGAATTTTTTACGATTACACTGCGCTCGACTGTCATTTTCGATGCAGCACGTGGAAGGCTATTTTTTATGTTTATTATTTCTTCTGATACATATTTTCACTACGTATATAAGAATATGTGTGCATGTGTGTGTACGTGTGTGCATATATACGTATACACGCACATACCTGTTTATATCTGTGTGTATCCATGTACATATACGTATATCTACATACGCATATATATATATATATATATATATATATATATTTCTTTTTTTCGCCGCATGCTCTGCGACCAGTAGTTAACACTGAACCATTTTTCAGAGAAAACTCGATAGTTCAGCAAATAGTTTTATTGCACTTGCTAAATGATTTGAAAATAGATCTATCACTACCCCAGAGGGCGTTTCTGTGAATAGAAAAAATGAAAAATATAAACAGACAAATGAAATGAAGCACAATTTGAGCATATGACTCCTGAAAAAATTATCGTTCTGTCTGTATATTGAACAAGTTATGAATTTCATTTTGCGTGTACGTTTGTTTATGTGTTTCTAAATGTGCGTGTTGATTTGCGCAATGTTTTTTAAAAATTACTTTTTGAACCTTTTCCCACAGCTTGATAATCATTTACGGCGGTGTTTCAGTCTGCTTCGACAGAGTGTTCTTTGTCTTTTCTTATTTCGTTTCAACTAAAAATTAAAAAATTCCGAATATATCTCTTGTAATATTTAAACTATTTATAAGATGGCCATCTCCTGGTGTTAAAAAATCTGCAAGAGATGATATTTTGATTATTTCTCTCACTGATATAATTAGTTTCCGACACGCAAATTATCCCCTGACAGGGTTAGTCTATTGGCACGCCTCGTATGGTTAGTCTATCAATTAAGGACGTTTTATATTTAGAAATTTTTAAAACCCAATATGTTGTATTGCATCTCATGTAAAAACTCTTTTGGAAATAAACGGTTTCTTTCCTTCTTTCTTTCTCCTTGACTTAAAACTTGAACTATAGTACCAGTAGTAAAAATGCTACTTCCCTGAATGTTGTACTATTAATTACAAAGATAACTAAACTTAACCATTTTTGTAGATTTCTTTCAAGGTATTACGGTAAAACCATTGGAATTTACTAGAAATTTTTGAGCTTCATCCAATGTTGTCATGACGTCAATACTCGTATTTTTAGCCGGGGAGAATGCTTCTCAGCCGTCACTTGCATATATTATAGCAGCCTCGACGCGCAGGATGTCGATCACTCGTTATTCAACTTCACACCAAGTAAAAGTTTTTCAATAAACCATTCTGAAGTATGCCACTCCATGAGAGATCTTTGGGTAGAAAAGAAGAATATACGGAGTTGTATCATGTGATTTAAATACTAGTGCATATATCTGTAAGTAAATTTATCTATCAATCAATTTGTCAGCTTAATACTATTCCGAATGTGCCCCTGAAATTTCAGTGGAAAAATCATCATTTTCAGAATTTACACCCAGCACATTGCTCTTTGTACACATTGTTGCAGCACCTCTCCAAACAAGCGCTCTGACTGCATGGCTTCACGCCGTTACTTGTGCTGTTATTTTTCATAAACAGGTTGAATGTTTTATTTTGGTTGAGTGTGTATGGGAGTAAAAAATATTATCATTAAACATTATTTCATGATTTAAAGAAAAAATTGAATAGTTCAGTTCACCAAGCAACGTTAACAAAAAATGAAACTCTATCAGACACGAGAAGTCCCCATTTTTCCCATTTTTGTAGCCGCATTGTAGCTGCTTAATTAGAAGTGCCAGAGGGGTCTTTCACTGTGCTAGTATTTTTCTGATTAAATCCTTCAAAGTAAAACAAAGAAAATTTTACCATAAAAGGCCATGCTTGTCTGAAAGAGTCTGTAGAGTTGCCAGATGCGCAAGTTGTAAAGTAATGAGTAGTCTTTGCGGTCAATTTTCTTAGAATGGACCAAATTTGAAAGTTTTAGCTGGAAAATAGGCCAGTCTGCCAAACCTGACTCTTGCTTTTGGACACCGACAAAGCCCGACACTTCTCGGATATCCTTGGAGAACTCCAATTTGTGCGGGCACCACCTCGGAGCGCATCATTAGTGATCCACTGTGAACAGGTTCTACGTTCACTGTAAGGGAACTTCGCCCGTCCGCCTTTCTTGATCGTTTATTTTTTATTCTTTTCTGTACCGGACGACTATACTTCTGTAATTGTGGCCTGGCAACATCGCCCATTCGTCCGTGAACTAGCGAGCCTCGACACGCATTGTCTCTCGTGGTTCATATCTAACAGGACTTCTTTTCTTGAGCCACCGGTACGTTACGTGTAACGTTAGTGTCTTCTGTGTTAGTGTCTTCTGTGTTAGTGTCTTCTGTGTTAGTGTCTTCTGTGTTAGTGTCTTCTGTGTTAGTGTCTTCTGTGTTAGTGTCTTCTGTGTTAGTGTCTTCTGTGTTAATGTCTTCTGTGTTAATGTCTTCTGTGTTAATGTCTTCTGTGTTAATGTCTTCTGTGTTAATGTCTTCTGTGTTAATGTCTTCTGTGTTAATGTCTTCTGTGTTAATGTTTTCTGTGTATTGCATTGTGCTCTAACTATTCATTGTGCAAAATGTCTCATTCTTTTTTCTGACCTAGCAGTCAGAGTTCTAACTGCACTTCGTTGTTTGTGACAGTTAGGGTAATTTATTATTTAACTAAGACTAGCTTTCTTGTAACTTCATTTAGTGCTTCGCGCCGCCATAGCTTTATAGTCAGCGGTCGCAGCACTAGCACTCGTGCCCAGACTGTAGGGATGACTCTTTTGTAGGTACGCTGGTGGGCCCGCTTGGGTACCCTGACCCCGTGCCCTTCGGAGCTACGCTCGATTTACTGCGTGGGCCACGCACTACCCTACCCTGAGCTGTACTGGAGCGATACTCGTACCCACCTCTTCGGGAATCTGCACGCACGCCGCTCCAGCAGAAGTTGAGTCACCTGTTGCGTGACTCTGAACTCTGCGTGTAGATTAACCTGAGCCTGGCAGCCAACCTTATTATTCCGTGTTTGGACTTTCAATTAGGATAAGTTTAAGTTATTTTGTATTCATCCTTAGTCTTTATTTGTTTTATCAACCTCGCACATTAAATTATGCTATTTACCGAGTTCTCATTTCCTCCTCGTGGTTGCATCTCGAGTGTTCCCTTGACATTCACCTAAGACTTATTTAGCTCCAATGATGTGGGGCAAGTGTTCCAAGAAATGTGGGGCAAGCGTTCCAAGAGATGTGGAGCAAGTGTTCCAAGAGACGTGGGGAAAGTATTCCAAAAGATGTGGTGCAAGCGTTCGAAAAGATGTGATATATGTGTTCCGAAATTACTTTCGGAGCTAAAAATTTAAAAAAATTCGGAAAAATTCGGAAAGTTTTTTTAAAATTTGGGTTGATTAATTGGAAGACTATATTACGCTAAATGAAGCTAACAAATGGCTACTCCAGACCATAATTTAATGCTGCACAAAGAGATTGGAACCAAAGAAATGGGCACCGACTTGTTCGCCATGCTTAGCTGATTTCTGTTTTTTGCATCTTACTAGAAATTTGAGTCGTAAATTTTACTCAAAGATTTCGCAAATGAGATCTAAAGACGATAGTGTGATGTAAAGAAGTGAACCTTGAAGGGTTTGAAATAAACGTTTGGTTATGAAGAGCTTGAAAATTTATAAAAAAGTTAATATTTATTGGTAATGACGAAAGCAATCGTCGCGTGCCATAAAGAATTTGCAGGCAAAATTGAAGCTGAGGAAAAGAATTTTTCATGTCATTAAACCCAAACATAATTCAACAATAATATTTCATCTTCTAGGTTCTAATATTCCGGAAAATAATCTCGTTCATGTGAAATCATTTCGAGAGTTTGTTCCGTTTCCAGCATCTCAATTTCTGATCACGCATGATAATCGTAAACCTAAAACATTCCCAATTTTTCGTGTGTTCTGGTCGACCCAATATGTTGAGTTCAAAGTCAACCTCCCTTTCCATGTCAAGGGTCATAGCTCACACTCTGTGGTATTTACGTATTTACTTGCAAGTGACGTGTATTTACTGCAGTTGTTAAGATATTCTCCGCATACATAAATTTGTCGCTTTATTTGCGACAAACACTCCACGACGGCATCAAGCTTTGAAATGCCGCATGCCATTTCGCGGCAGAAATGTAAAGTGACTCATTTATGGGTTAGGTTGCTTTTATATCTCACTGCAGGAATCAGCGATGCTGTCAGAATAATTCACACAGGATTTTCTTATTTTTCCATGGATAACGGCGAGCGTTGGCATCTCATGACGGAAAGCATCGAAATAACAGGGATCCGTATATCAAAAAAAAATTGTCAAACGGGTGTTTTTAAAAATCGGAAGCAACGTGTTCGGCCGGAATGTGTTTTAGAATTCTATGTGGTCTCTGGCGATTTTCGAACAGTCTTCAGCAACTTACGCCCAATTATTAACGCTTTCGTCGTTGCTGCCATAACATTTTAGGCTTTATCGAGCAATAAATATATTGTACACAATATATCTACATACGTTTTACCCTCATCAGAAAAGACAACCCCTCATTGGGAAACAGTTCATTCACGGTAGAGTAATTCTCCGATATGAGGAGTCTTATGAAGAAATCCAACGAAAGTCTCTACCCAAATTGGCAATGGGAGCCTTGGAGGCCTTATTGGGAGAAATTTCACGAACATCTGTGTTGATCCAAGAATTCTGTGCATGTCCGACGCAGCAAGTTTGTGCGTGAGCGCAGCATTTGGATCCGACGTCAGGGAAATTATGCAGGTCTCAGACTGATGCTTGTCAGGCTGATTGTATCTGCGACGACCCTCTAAGAACACTCATGCTAAGTAAAGGATTTTTCTAATAATTTTTTTTTATTGCGAGCGCAATGAACACAGCGAATCAATCTTCAAAATCAGTTGTTAGGATGCATAGTTAAACATTTAGCATAGATCTTGTTTTTCTCGATACTTTCATCCTCTGTTTTTAGTTCAATAATTGTTGCTCACGAAATTATATTTACTGATTCATGAAGACGTTTTGACGCATTTTCTTCAGCCAGGAAAAGTTAGGCCGTAAAAGAACTATAAAGAGCTCCTGTGAAAGCCGTTCTTACGCCCGTGAACGCTCGTATATTACTTTCTTTTAAGGTTTTTTATAAAAGAAATTATTTCAGGGTGAGCGAAGGATCGTAGAACCCAGACGAGTTGAGTTTACTCATCAAACGCGTTCCGAACTCCTGCTTGGTATTCTCTGTGCAGCGAGCCATAAAATTTTGTTCTACGTTGATAAGATCAAAGGTCTTGTACAACATTACTTTACCGTATATTTTCTGAAAACATGAGTTAAGATTATCAATTAGTTTCAGCCTCCCTAACCACAACGAAGGTGTTCCTAAGAAAGGAAAGATAAAAGCCTCGTTTAGTACGGAGTTAGGGGAAAGCGGAATCTGTGTACGAGGGGTGTTCCAACACAAAATCCCTGCGCAGAATACCTGTAAGTTAAGAAATAGGGTTCTGGGATTAAAATAAACTTGAAAACGATAACTGAGAAATGCTGAAAATCAGGACTGCATTAAGCCAAAAAAGATGGTCCTTACCGAAAAAAAAAATCTATTATGCTTATACAAAAAAGGGCCTACCTAACTTTCATCACTGGACCTTACATTTTTCCGCTGGGTGAGCTAATTCGTATAGTTACGATAGTTGTATCCTCCTGAGGGAACATACTGTTCAAATTTTTATATATCATAAATCTCATTGCAAAAATAAACTTATTGCCTTGTGTGCTCTTTCTTGAGCAAGATAAAGAACTATTTTCTAAATACGTGGTGTGGCTACGCCAATCGTTCGTCCCATGTCCCACGCGCAAAAAAACGTCTAGAAAATTTTTAAAAATTCTTAACACAGATTGAAAGAGATCCGACGTACAAATATTTCGAACATTTCTACTATAGTGCTTAATTAACATACGTAAAACATCAACAATACCGTGATTTTTCAATGTACTGCGTATTTTAACAATGAGACTTCGGATATTCACTAATTTAACAGACGGTCTAGATAATTCGGCAATTTTACTACGCACGGACATGATCGATTAAGAAGAAAAAACTTGCCCATAAAAGTTGCAAGGAAAGGGTAAATTAAACGCACATTTGATGTGAATATGTTCCTGTAGTATTTGAATGCCCAATATTGTACTATTTATTTAGAGCAAGAGCCAAAGACCAAACCGAATAGAGAATACAAGTGGACCCCATGCATCGCAGTATGTTTGATCTCCTAGACACTGAATCGTTTTGTGAAAGTACAACAAGACAGCACCGTAAATCTGAATGCGTGCTTTGCACAGGGTATCCATGTACGTTTCGACATAATTTTTTACTCATTATTTGTTTGAAAAATGTGTCGTAATGAGGAACAGAATTTAAGTTTTAATACTATTCATCCACTATAATAGTGCGCTGTTGTCGACGCTTAGATTCAGTCTAGAAAGTCAAACATCACATGTGTGTTTGTGCTAACTGAAAACTTTTGATCCTAATTTGCAGAAGCTTGTCTCTGAAAACTTCTCAAACAAAAGGATTGTGCCGAATATTACATGCTTGGTGTCAGTACCATTTTTGCGATTTTATCACCTACATTTAATGTAATTCAAGTCTAGAGGATGTCAGAGTTTCAAAATATAATGAATTTCAATTATTTCTTTGGGGGGAATTACTAAATACTACCTTTGGTCGTCTTCACTCGCTTTTTTTAGCAGCTTTTCTCAGAGCAACTGCGCAGCAGAACTGAAAAATAAATAATCCGTAAAAAGATTCAATGCTGGAGCTCATTTTACACCCACTCGTGCGTTAATGAAGTTTTTACACGGCATAATTTAATGAGCTTAGAACCAAATACTTTAATTTAACTTCAATGCTCGAACGTATTTCTGGTCCTGTTGGCATTTCGAATTGAAGTGCTCGTCAAATAATATTTTTATAGCAGCGCGGACGGGAGTTTCACGATGATTGGTGTACATAGGGAGACTACCGCAACTAACGTTAATATACTCACATTGAACTTTTTTTCCTTAGAGCTTATGTAAAACATTGGAGAAGCTTGAAAAGGCATTAGATATTCATTTTGTAACCAAAAAAAATATTCTGGAATGAGCTAGAGCAAACTTTTTCCGTAGGTTAAACTTTTCGCAATTTGATCATGCTCCATTTCTCACAGTATTGGTGTATCAGTTGGGAAATCTTGCCAAGACTTCCAAAGTCTATAAATGAAATGCGTTACCTGTTCAACGCTGGATCCAATAATGCAACTCATTCATTAACTAAAAACGAAATGCAATATTATTCCTACAAAAATGCAAAGCTATTTTTGTCTTCGCAATTTCCAATGCTATCATATCCTATTAGATAAAACGAACGAGCATTACCTTTAATACGCAGCAGAAATTGTGTATCCTAGTCCCCCAGTGAATATTGAATAAAAGAACTCGTATGTTTCTTACAAAGATTCAACAATTGAAAAACAAATACTGAATAGCTCAGACAGAAGGTGTGGTTTTAGTAGTAAACTAGTATCTAATACTGAAGCATATTTACCTCATTTTTTAGTATTCACTACACAAAATATAAATTTAATTTGAATTATCCCCCTCATGAGGCCTTAAAGTGGAGGCTTGCTCGGTGTTAAGGCCAGAGTTATGGCGTAGACTTGAACAGTCCACTTGATAGTGCAACACAGATTCACGTGTGAGAGGAACATCTCGCTTGTGCTGAAACTTATATAAGAGAGAGAGAGAGAGAGAGAGAGAAAGCATTAAGAAATTTAAAAAACATTTGGTTCAAAAGTTTCGAGCTTAGGCTGATTTGAAAAAATTCTGTAAAAAGACAAAATTATATTTTATGAAGGCTCATTTCAAAATGTTAATTTTAAAATCGAAAGGACAGAAATATTTTGAAATACTCTCATGAATATTTTATATGCTATTAAGTGAGCATCTGGGTTTAAAATTGCCCTCTGAGCTTTCGCCCAATATTTTACAAGCGTTATGTCGCAACACGTTTGTTCTTTATAAACGCATATCTGATATGAACTTTTCTGCATTATTTATATGTTCAACACCCTGTTATTGAATTTTCGTGAGAACTGAAACAAGGCAAAACTGGCTATTTTCTCTATGTAAATATGAATCGGTCTGATAACACATTTTATCGCTCTGTTTGAAAAAGAATTTTAGAGGTCTAGGATTTAATTTCTTCATTTCTTGTTTAAAACATTCAAAAAAGAATACATTATCAACGCTTATTTCATATACTCGGAGTGTGTTCCAGGTATGACGATATTTAAATTAAATTTACCGTCCTCGAGTAATTTTTACGGCGAAAGGGTTACCTGCAAGCATAATTTCTCTTCGGCAAATTAGTGAATCCTTTTCAAGTGTTTATTTCCCTTCTTCTGTTAATAATCGAAATACTTCTCATTTCCATTGTGGTTTTCCATACTTTGCTCAATGTGAAAAGTTGAACATAGAGCTCTCTGATCTCACCTCTAAACATTTACAAGACATTTCTGCACGTGTTGTTTTGGTTAATAAACGTACAATTAGTTCATTTTTCATTTCAAATATATACATCCAGAAAGCTTGCAATTTTTTTCTGTTGTGAGCCTTGCGCATCACAGTACGTCGGTTCAACCCACCGTGCACAGTACATACAGATTGTTGAGCAAGCTGGACAAAATCATCGTACGTGTAGAATATTAGGTTCTCCGTCTCTCTTCAGTATTATAGAACGTTGCGATAGCGAATGCAATTAACATATCAACAGTCACTTAAATATTTGATACTCGTTCAGTAGAGTTTGGCCTTCGCTGATTTTGGAGTCTTTGAACCCACATAAAATAAAACCTTCCTTGGAGGACATGCAAAGTTTTTATGCGCGCAAATTTGAAAGCCGTTGGCCGTTCGCAATTTTCCCTTGAGGATATTTAATTCAAAGGTAAGGTTTGTGTTTTTCTGACGTAATTTTTTCTTTCCAATTTTTTTTCTTTCACTGTATTTCAAATTACGTTCTTATGAACGCGATGCTCCCATCTTTCTTCACGAACTTCCTAACAACTAAATTCACCTTTCCTTTACCCAGAAAAGCCTCCGGAGTATTTTGTTCAGTGTGTTTCCCCTAGGTTTTCGAATATTTCATTGTCCTGTCGGCCTAAGAATTAACCTTTAAATAAAAATCAGTAAAAAGAGAATTCTCATTTTTGCAGGATTCCTTAAAAATGGGCCTAGGATTGACATGTTCGCACTTCACGTTTTGAAAATTTCTCTTCGCCGTTTCTTTCCTGGATATGTACACGTTTTTTTCGTTCTTAACGTCTTTTTCTGGGCCTGCCTTCTCGCCATTAAACATTTTAATTAGTCGTTTCTTAGACTCGATATATTCAAATTAAATGTTTTTAAGATTTTTCCTCGCCGCTTCTTTCCTTAGAATAGATATTTGCACATATTTTTCTGGTTTTAACTGGTGTTCCGGACTTCCATCATCACCATTCACTCAGTCCCTGCTAAACCATGCACCGAATCATTGAGTTCACTCTTCCCTCCCCGCGTGACAGACAACAGGCCCTCAGCGTCGGACTACAGCGGTCGGCGCGGCCTGCTGCGGCCAGCTCCGCGCTCTGCTACCCCACGGCCGCTCTGAAGGCGTACATCTGAGTCGCCCAGCTTTATTCTTCTCTCAAAACGACCTCGTGAGATCCAACTTTATTTATATTGACTCTTTTCTTCCTCGTCGTGCTCTCAAAATAAAGCGACGAGGCTAAATTTTACTGGAATGACTGTGTCTCGCATCGTTGGCATATGTTGGGTAACCTTGAACAGAATTAGAGTTGAATATTTTAGGAGCTTTTTCACTTCACGATAATAGAGTGATATGTTCAATTCGTCACGATTCCCTTGTGTTTTATTTCTTTGTGATTAGTGCCAATGAAACACAGCATTTGAGATTTTGACCAAGGCTACAGTGAAAATGCAAAGATCCCAATTTTTATTCTGTATTTGCCTAATTGTAAGTCGAATGAGTTTGCAAAGAATTGTGATGTGTTTATGGATTTTCTCAATCTGTCCCTTAGTTGTTCGTAAGCATAAAGCTGTACTTTGTGTTCAGGTTACGGATATACGACTTGAGTGAACCGGTGGAAAAATAAGAATAAGGTTTTGCCGTTTACTCAAGTTGAACATTTTAAATGAAATTTAGTGCGGAGCACTTGACGAATGCACGAAATTAGAATAGAAAACAAGAAACCATTAAATAAATAATGCGGACACCTAGACAGCTATAGTTGACGAATTTAAACAATATGCACTTAGCGCAAGACTGACTAAAGTAATGCCGTAGCAACTAAACGAGTAAATAAAGAACTCCCTAAACACTATTAGGATAGACTGCTTCAAGCCGGCCAGATCGCAGCTTCTAGTGTCGAACGTAAAGTTGTAGGTCGAACGAGTGCCGGAAGAGACGTGATGTCAAGTCCACGAAAAGTCGCAAGCACAGAAGCCGGGAAATTATCGGTTTTCCAGAAACCGCTACCAGCCGCTGCCTCAGGCACTCTTCGGCTTTTAGCTCGAAGTTACGTTGGACAAGTATTCTTCTTAACCTACAGGAACCGGTTGGATTGTAGCTGGAACTTGCCCGAGTATCATAGTCTGGGGGACGACTGAAGACCTCACTGGTGAACATATCAAAACCAAAGAGATACACACTAAAATACGAAATAACGGAAATATTGTCAGGGCTATAACGGATAAATAAAGCACATAAGTATCACAACACAAAACGCACCTCCGCCTCGAGCGGTGACTGCTGAAGCTATGCATGAATTCCTTGACCTCCCTGACTATATAAGAAAAGGTGTTGCGTTCAGCACGCGTTGTCTTTAAACGCAAGACTACAGTAATGAAGAACGTTGAAAAAAGGCAAGCTGAAGCACAACACCGGGCGACATAAAATAAGAAAAAAGTCTAACCCGAAAAAATTTTAATCCCTACGGCTTTCCATTCCTTGACACTTTGGACCCTGCACAATATTACTCCAGAAGAAGTCTGCACATTGTTCGTAAAATGTTTCCACGGAACTCTGAGTTTGTTATCATATGATGTTCTAAATGTGCATGAAACAATGTATGTTATTAAAAACATTTCACAGACGTTGAACTGAGCGGAATATACCTATTTGAAACTTCATATACAATGGAATTTATAAAAAACTCAGGGATTTGACAGTCGTAAAATATCGTCAAAATGGAAACATAGTCTTTCATTTGCGTGTGCAGAATGTTGCCTTTTCTCGATAATTATTATAAAAATCCTACACTCAACCTTGCAAAGCTGACGTTTTACAAATTCACATATGCTTTTCACACATACGTTCACATGTGCATTACAAGCAAAACAAAAATGGTTTTACCTTGAGACATTTTGCTTCTGGGAGATTTAACATGTAAACGCGCAGCAAATTTTGCTTTGGTTTCTATAATTAAATGGCCTGAAAATGAGAAGTTCCTCAAGTAATTTCATTTACATAAGAAAATTATACTTAGTTATAAACTACTGTATTTATGCACGTGTTGACCACAAATATGTTCACTAACATAACATCAAAAGAATGTACTAATGTGAAAAAATCAACAGTTAGGCATTTCCTAATATCAAAGATTTGGCAACTGTGATTCCCAACGAGAACGGCTCCTTAGGATTTGATTTTTGTAGTGAATTTAAATCTGCTGCGTTAATAATTTTCCAGTGAATTTGAGAATGATTGTTTTTCGTAGTGTCATAATATCATGATATTGCCTGTGGTAGTGTTGTGTCATCAAATTATCGGTTGTAGTATTGTAGTATTAAATTGCGTGCTGTAGTACCATATTAAATTGCCGTTACAGCACCATACTTGTATTGATTGTAATGCTACTACTGTTATACAAATTGCATCCAGTGTTGTGTCGTTCAAATTGAGTGAATATTTTTTGAGCAAAACTGTAGCGGTTTCGGGTACGTTGTGTGTCTCATGCACGACAGGAATCAAGTTTGTCCTCAAATCCTCGTCAATACTGTAATGTTAAGTCATCATTCGTCGTTTACTGCCAAGTCTGTGTTGGATGTGTCTGGCGCAGCTGATCATTTCGATGCTTTTTCAGCCGCTGCTTCAAAGTTGTTTTCCATCACTAGGCTTGGCATTAGACCTTCAACGTTCGAACAGAAGAAAATAGTGTCACTAATTGCAATGAATTTCATAAATTCCTAGTGTTTTTTACGGAAATAAGAAGTAGTTGCACCCTGTGCAAGTAAATTAAATTCTTAAAGGCGTGAACCGAGCTTTTCAGTTTGACCTTTTGTCAGGGCCAGGTTCCTCACGACATCTGAAAGATCAGCATTGTTCATGGAATAAATACTTTCTCTGGATTGGTAGTTATTCCTGGAAGAAGAGAAAGCCTTTCTTCTTGCGTTTCTGCATCAATTATACAGTATATTCTGCAGGTGCTATTGATGTTGGAAAGCATTCAGGTTCATGTGGAATTGGTTTAGAAACTGAGGGTACGTCTGGATACTTTACAGATGCACGAGTATTGTAAGAAAAGTCGGTGACATTTGTGTAACAAAAATAATATGGTTTTTGTTGTTCTCCTTATATGTCCACCTGCTCACGTTTATGATCTTTAATAGATGAACTGTTGTGACCAAGATTTACGTTTCCTTATTCGAATCATAGCACAAGCATTTTACAGTCTTCCGAATGGATTCATCTGTTAGATAAATGTACCTAAAACATAACAGACCTAGGGATTTTATTCGACTTCTGGACGCCATGATTTTACCCTAAAATGAAAATAAAAACGAAACAAATGAAAGATTAGTAATACTATATCTTAAACGTTTTGACGCCTTACCGTGAGTATAACTATTTTCACAGATGACGATAATATTGTAAGATATTGCATGGGAAATTACTAAAAATGCTTGGGTAGAAAAAATAAGATGAACGATACTTCTTGAAAATGAATTTTTGTCGGTATTTTCAAAACCTGACGTGACAGAGTAAAATGGGTTTCAGGTTTGAAACAGCAAGGAATCGGAGAAAATTAACAGCAGGCCAGCTCTCTAAAGCTTGTTAATCAGTGTTATTTAGGCCTTTTGCATGTGCGTGTATTTGCCAGTATCCTATAGTGCCTGATCAGGTGTCCGCCTGACGGTTATACCCTCGAGGATGTTAGGTTAACTTAATGCTTCAATGGGCCTTATAAGTGTAACTTACTTCCTTAGCTTGTTTGCGTTGACGTAATTTACCACTTTCATTTGTCTGAATATGCGCAATTACTACTTTAACCTAGCTGAATAAAGTTACCCACTACTTTAGCTCGTGGGCTTGGATTTGCGTAACTTATCATTTTCACTTGCTGGCTTCTAAAAATTTGTTCAACAACCCGACCGTTTTACCCGTTCCACTTCAACTGCACTGGCAACTTCTAATGTTTTACTCTGACTAGGTTCAAAAAGCCGTAACGCACTTCGCTTGCATTAAGTAAACTGAGTACTCTAGACTGGAATTACTGAATTTTTCGATGTAAATTGTGTACTTGAAAGGAATGTCAGAAAATTAGACTTCATTTTTGCTTTCGTTAGGGCGCACTATTTTCTATTCTATTGTGAGTATAGTTAGTAGCGCGTGTATCTCGACAAGGTTTTCAAAGCTTTGAAGACTTTAGCAAAAGAAAATGCTCGTTCATCAAAGTTTATTTTATTGACTTCGATGATTTCTTCAAATGATAATCCAGAACAATCCGTGATCCAGGTACAAAGAGCGGAAAAAATCCAACCTCCTTGAGATGTTAAATTAATAAAACTTTTGAGGGGGAGTCGTTAGATCAAAGCTTTTGGACAGCGGTTTATTTGCGCTGCATCGCTTCAAAGCGTCCTCCAGCTGCGGGCGAAACCAACCTTGATGTATTAAAGTCTGCAAGACGCTTGTTTTCCTTTCACATCGACCGGAAAAATAGAACAAAGAAACCCATGGCGAATACTGTTAACAAAGTTACGCTTTAATAGTCAGGCAGATTTGTGCCCCGCTGACATAAAATGGAATTGCAGCATTCAAAAAACAAAACTTGATGGAGTGAGGATTCACTTTCTCGGGCAAAGTCCATTTCTTTTAAAATGAAAGGAGATATCTTAGCTCAGGGCGCGTAGGAAAATACTGCAGGTACACAACTAGGGCTATGATACTATTGTAACAAATTTATTACTAAACATGAAATGCCGTGTTCATGCCATGTGTGCAAGAGCGCTCCCCTTCCAAGTCTAAACTTTAATGTCCGAGCGCCACACAGCTGGCTCGGTGTTTCTTCCCGTTGGGAAAAAAGTTCGTCACAATTCCTCACCTTGCATTCTGGAAGTAGTAAATAAGGTATTGAAAACTTTGTCATAAAATCAACTTGAATTTTATAAAATATATTCTACCCTTTCAAAACATGCTCCATTTTCGGAACATCTTTGCCTCGTTATGAAAAAAAAATGCTTTATTCCGAGGAAGGTGATGAAAATCCTCTTGGAATTAAATTTTTGAAGTGGCATTTAAGAAATGGCACAGCAAAATAGCAGTCCCAACCAACAACCCCCCTTACCCAACCGTCTGATCTATTCACATTTCAAACACCTGAATCGAGTGGGAACTTTGACTAAGTTCTTCCTCTTACAAACGGGGAAGATCACCGGGCTGACATGGCTTGGCATTTAACCTACTGTCCTTAGCTAGAAATCCCAGCGCTGTTAACCACTGTAACATTTACAAGATCATTTGATCCACATGAATTTTGATTTGATCCTCACGAAATTAGAATTGCTCAAAATGAATTGTAAATTTCTTTCTTCTCGTGAAAATAGCTTTGCTCCAAGTGAAATTTGATTTGATCCTCGTGAAAATAGTATTGCTCCAAGTGAAATGTGATTTGATCCTAGTGAAAATAGCATTGCTCCAAGTAAAATTTGATTGGATCCTAGTGAAAATAGCATTGCTCCAATTGAAATTTGATTTGATCCTAGTGAAAATAGTATTGCTCCAAGTGAAATTTGATTTGATCCTCGTGAAAATAGTATTGCTCCAAGTGAAATTTGATTTGATCCTAGTGAAAATAGCATTGCTCCAAGTGAAGTTTGATTTGATCCTAGTGAAAATAGCATTGCTCCAAGTGAAATTTGATTTGATCCTAGTGAAAATAGCATTGCTCCAAGTGAAATTTGATTTGATCCTAGTGAAAATAGCATTGCTCCAAGTGAAGTTTGATTTGATCCTAGTGAAAAAAGCATTGCTACAAGTGAAATTTGATTGGATCCTAGTGAAAATAGCATTGCTCCAAGTGAAGTTTGATTTGATCCTAGTGAAAATAGCATTGCTCCAAGTGAAATTTGATTTGATCCTGGTGAAAATAGCATTGCTCCAAGTGAAATTTGATTTGATCCTAGTGAAAATAGCATTGCTCCAAGTGAAATTTGATTTGATCCTAGTGAAAATAGCATTGCTCCAAGTGAAGTTTGATTTGATCCTAGTGAAAATAGCATTGCTCCAAGTTAAATTTGATTGGATCCTAGTGAAAATAGCATTGCTCCAATTGAAATTTGATTTGATCCTAGTGAAAATCGAATACCTCCAACTGAATTTTAATTTGTTCCTCGTAAAAATAAAATCGATTCAAGTGAATTTTGATTTGATCCTCGTGAAAATAGAATAGCTCCCAGTGAAATTTAATTTACCCTTTTTTAATTTGCAATCGATCCAAATGAGTTTTAGTTTGCTATAGATATAACATCAAATATATTAACTTTTTTCAGAGTGTATTTAAAATATTTAAAATACTATATATTTATATTGTCCTAACCACAGGGTTGGACCATGGTTCGAACCCTCTGGATTACAAGATCAGTGCTCTCATGGGTAATTAATATTAATAAGTAGTTAATTGAGTTTTAATTTATGTTAATAAATAATTAGTTGCCCTTCGATGAATTTTGTAAAAATATTTATTAATTAATTAGTTGTTTCATTAATGAATCTATATAAGAAAAATCATTCAAGCAAAGAGACTCTCAATAGTGTGCAGGGTATTTGGATCACATGTTCAACCGGTAACCAACTGACGATCATCCAGTGCAGTATAATGAAAGTAGGATGGTATTAACCTTGGGTTATTTCCTACCGACATTCATCCTATAGATGACAGCCTATCGAATAACCATTATTATTATTACCATCATGATACATGTTTAAGTCGCTATCCCTAGCGGGATTGAACAATATGTTGAGAGAGAGAGCGTCTTTAAAATAAAAAATAATAAATATATGTTTTACTGATAACTCGTGTAAAAATGCATTTTGATGAAAAGTACAGTAATTTGAACAAATTAATAATAATGCCGAAACGTCATAACCAAGCATGACAAAAAGGAAAGTAAGCATATCTTACAACGCTTGCACAAGTTTTGACAATTATTGTCTAAGCATATTCTTATAATGTCTTCTTGACGAGTTGCAGCAGCGTAGTACTTCTCCACCCTGTTGGTAAAGTTGAGCAACTTACCGGGGTTAACAAGTCCAAGAGCTTCAACTGCGATGTTCTCCAACTCTCCCATCCTTTGCTCAGTAACTGGTAATGCTCCGCCTGGGGCTATCTCAAGAATTGCATGCATCCTTTCACGCAAGTGCCTCTTTACGTGACTCTTCACTAGGCTCCAAACTAACTGTATTGGATTTAGCAAATAAGAATAAGGAGCTAATCGATGCATCTGAATACTGTAATATTCTGTCTCTAGCCCCTCAAGCTTAGAATGAGTTGGAGCATTGTTGATTATGAAAGTAGGATGGTCAATCCCGTTCTGACGATGTGCATCTATGAACTCCCTGAACCACTGCGGACAATCCTCTCGTTTGAACGAGCCGCGGCGAGTTGAGGTTAGAAGTAATTCGGTACTTGTCATTGCTCCAATGATGTGCAGATTTGTGCCTTTGTTGGACGGAAAAATCACTGAAGCTCTCGAACCAATTTTTGATCTTCCTTGGTTTCTTTTCCTGTAAAGATTGACATTTGTCTCATCAACCCCTGCTGAGGCCTGCCCTTCTGATCTCACATTGAAAAACTGCTCCATGTATCTAAAGCGTTTTCCTTTGTTCTCTTCATTACTCATTCTATCAATGCTTGGCTACTAATTTGACGGAAAACATTTTACCAACGAGCCAATTTTTTATTGTATTGACTCACACGTCAATGTCATGATATTGTTTTAATTTTCTACGAAGATGTGAGAGAGTAATCTAAGCATTTTCTTCTATGACTGTTGTCAGTGTCCTCAAAATTTCGGGAAATTTCTTCTTATTATTTCCTCCTTTCTTCTTTAGTAAGACTTGCTTATTTTTAAGCCACCTGAGTTCAGTCTTAGCATTTACTCCAAGTGCGTTTGAAACTGTCTTCCAGTCCTCTTCATTATTGAAAGCTTCTATCATTCTCTATCTCTCTCGCGCACATGTTTCTTTATACTTCATTTCGAAGGTTTTGGTTCCTGAAAAATGATGATGCTTTGAGTTGAGGAGTACACTTATTACCGATGACAGTAGCATGTATAAAGAAAGTGAAACGTTATGTGCAGCAATGTGCTACGTAGCGGTATCTCTGTGATGTTTCTTTGATCAAAGTGTGTGAGATTCGATTCCTTTGTGCAATGGTTTGCTAATGAGTAATGGTTCATGCAACGAAATTTATATTCTGTTTTTTTTTGTAAAAAATAGTCTATAAAAACTCTGTGTCTTGGGACGCATTGTTGGAATAAAATTACTTCACAAAAAAAATTATCTAAGATTCCATCAAATAACATTATAAAGCCGATAAAGTTCTTATGGAATGATTTTAAATTGAAAAAGAGTCAATCAAATTTCACGTGGAGCAATTTTAGTTTTACGAGGAGCAAATTGAAATTCACTTTTAAACAATTTAAACATTTTGAACAATTTATTTACCACAGGTGATACAGAGGTAGAATATTTCTCAAGTCTAGTACAATGGTCAAACTAGAGTATAGCTACCTGTGGGCCCGAACAAGTTCAGCGACTTCTAGAGCATCCTGCCATCACGTTATTCTAAGTTGTGCAATAATGTTTAACCTAATTCACTAAACCTAGTTCCGCATGAGACTGATCAATGAGATAATTAATTCGATATTTGTTGCTGTATTTTACAGTATACTTCAAATCGGCTATACTTAACAATAAATTCGATAAAACGATTTAAGAGCAGACTGAAGATCAGGAATGTTACCCATGGCAAGTTTCATTATTACATGAACAGACATATAGGAGGCAAGATGTGACTAGGTGATCTTAAACAACTAGTGTTCAGATAGGAAGTGAGACTCGAGATTTCTTTTGATTACCTTGTAAGAATTACTATCACGGATCTCCGCAGGTATTGAGTTCCAAGTTTTAGTTCCAACGAAGAGGATTCTGTGTTGCGACCGGGCCTTTGAATAATAAGGAAGCATGAATTTACTTCTATTTCAGGTTAAATGGTCGTGATGACCAGTTTGTGCACTTAATAATTGTTTTAGGCGGGGTGAACAACGGGGTGAACTTTGAACATTCGAATTTCGCGGGCATCAAATCAAAATTCATTTGGAACAAATTAACTTGTAAATCGTTTAGTGTAGTGTATACGGTTAGTCAAAAATGACGGAATTCCGTATTTTCGTTCAATAAATTTTCCAGATGTGGAGGGCAAACAAATATAACCATCCTAATCGGACCCGCGATTAAAATACTCCTGTACTTGAGCGCTGGTGAAACTCGTATACCAGGTACGGTCATTAAGCATCCTTGTGAGCTTGACAGAGAGACGGAAGAAGCGGACTTCAAACAAATATATAAATAAACAAACACACCAAGGGTATTATTAGGTATTCCTTGGAAGCACTGACTCCGTTGCATTCCGAGGACCATATTTTATATTTTCATTTTTACATCGTCGTAGTAACAGGGCTGACAGAAGAAGTTCTACAGTCTTCACAAGTGTATCCATACCACTTCATTTTTTTAACATTACTGAGCAAATCTTCAATAGGCTACATTTCTGCGTAATGCTGATTCTAAAAGTTTCGAAGCTGTTCTATTAGGGGACTCAAAAAATTTTCTTATCAAAACTTCTTATAGCATATATCATGTTAATATTGATTCGTGCACGCGTCTCTTACAGCGAGAAAAACTGATTTGATGATGGTAATGCAGTGACGTGAATTATTAATTAAATTATGCTTATATTCCAGTTTATTTTAGACCAAATCTAGAGCATTTTGACACCTTTACGTAACATTAGTTTTTTATAAATTCCACATTTTAAATTTTAACTTTTAATTTCTCATTTCAACTTTTTTAGCTGAAATTCTTCGTTTTAAGTGACGGTCAAGACATTATGGAAATGAAAAAGAACTCTACATCGAGTTGTGGGAAAATTGTAGATGCTCACTGAAATTGGAGGGGCTACGAATCAATTATGGAGCAATTGACGTACCCATATCTACAGCTCAGAGTATTGGACCAAAACATTCCAATTTTAGCGTCATTCGGAACCTTACCAGACGAGGAAAACACCTCTCTGAAGGCTGGAGACGTTAAAGCCTGGGTAGATTTAGCTTGAGAATGTATTAGCCCATTCCAAGCGGCAGGGTACCTACCGGAGCGCACAAATTTGGAAATGATCTACATACAGTAGCTGCCGCTGTTCACGACAAAGGCGTCTCCTCGCAATAAATAGTCGCGCCGCTAAATGGAAGTAATGTGATAGTGACTATATATAGTTTCTGCCACTCAATGGGATCAAGTTGAACTTAATTTTTTGAAATATAGGAATGAAAACGGTATATTTACTACATTTTTTTTTAATCGTACATAAAAATGGAGGAACAAATTTCAATTTGAATAATTTCTCAGGTATGGACTTGTATTGGATTTTTAATTTTAGTAAGTACTGACATTTTTTATAGTTAAGTACTGACGAAAAAAAATAAATATGTTGTTAGACGGCAAATTTGCGATTTTACGACCACAAACGGAATGAAAGACCTAAATATAACTGATTTTTCAGATACAAAGTCGAAAGTTGAACAGTATGCATAATAAGTATTTTGCGTATAAAAACACCCAAGATTTTTGAAATGAAATTTTTACTTCTATTATTAGATGTTATTATTATTTTTGTTAGTGTTAGAGGACCATAAATATCAACAAGTCAAAAATTTCCCCACGACTGGGAAAACGAGCAAAATATGTTACCGAAACAGGCATAGAAGCAAGTCTGTAGCGTGTCCTGCCCCGCAATCACGCACCACCCTTATTGATGACAAGTAAGGCACTGAACTCGTTGTTCAAATTGCTTAAAATTGTCCATACCATGGCTTGGCCTGAATCATCGGTTTTAACAAGAGGTCTCTGAGCAGGAAGATTGCGTGCCACCCCGACAAGCGTGGCAAGGAGGAAGGCTGGAGTCTCAAGAGGAATGGCTGCATTAATGAGAGGCGGGGACATTTCCACCAAAAGGAAAAGATGCCTAACCGAAAATATCAATGGAAACAAGCCTAATGCTAAAATTCAATAAAAACTACCAATAACTACCGTATTGTGTTTTCTTATTTCCCTTATATATTCTATATACAAAGTGTTCACGACTGCCGGATATTAGGAAACACGTCTGGTATTTCAGAAATCTCACCAGCAGCCTCTGGAATTTTGGCCGCGAGATCTTCCTCACATTAATTATGATCTAAAGTGTTTTTGCTTAAGTCTTTTAATCGAATATCACCAAAACAAAATGTCATCAATGTTCACTCTCGTACATTAGAAGGGTTTGTAATGTAAATTGAAACTTAATATTGCGAGTAATTGTGTCATAATATTTCATCCTCTAAAACAATAAACTGCTAATATCTCAGAAGCCCGAAAGTGTTTTCCTGAAAATATCTTAGAAAAAAAATTGTTCATCTGGACATATTTTTATTGTGAAATTGTGTACCTCTTGTCGTGAAACATCCTCCGCAAACTAGCATTATCTCCGTAGAGTTATCAGCCAGTAGGCTGCAATTATGTAATAACTAAGCAACGAAAGCTTTTTGAACTAAATGTTGTTCACTTTGCTTGACGACAAACTATTGTGGCACAAAATAAATAGTCTTTAAATGAGTGTGTTTAAGCAACCGGCTCTCCATGTAGTTAGCTCACTGTCTCTAGAGTTCGGTCAGTTGATATCTATAATTTATATTCATGAAAAGAATGGAACACTAATGAAATTCTCTCAACTTATCATGACGAAAATTACGACAGCAGTCTATAATTGTACTGTTTGTAATATTTTAGTCTTCTTATCTAAATAAACATGTAGTTTCGATAGAGAATGATCTTTAGAATGGCGGAATATGGCATGCAGCACAGGTGATCATGATAGAATAGGAGCAGCGGCTCGCTTCTGACACGAGCGCTTCCCGTCATCTATATTAGAATAAAGGAATTGTAAATGATTTAATATTGCATGTGTTGTTGATTTTTTTAAAGCGAAAACCGTATTGTTCATCATAGAGGAATGATTTTTGATCAAAATAAGAGTACACTTTTTATACACAATTTTTTCGGATTCCTTGCTAATCAATGGGAGCACGGAGATAGGTCGATAATTATCTACACAGGTTTTTTCACCGTTTTTAAAAGTAAGGGTTACTCTAACAACTTTGAGGGAGTTCGGGAAAGTGCCTAGGAGGCTGGTTAATAGAGTCTGGTTAATAGAGACTAGTTAATAATATTGGATATCAGCAGGGCTACAATACCAGCAATAATTTTAACTACTGTAGTCGGAAACGTTTGTAACCTACTTGATTTTTTTTCAGGTTGTTTATGCATGCAATTACATCGGAGGAGTTGGTAGGCGTAAAGAAAAAGGAGTTTTGTTCTCGAATATGATCCATGTATTCCAGGTGATCAGGAGGTTCACTTGGAATACCATCAGCTATAGTTTTCCCTACGTTTACGAAGAAATTGTTAAAGAGATCAGCAATTTCTTTCCCCTCATGGTATTTTTCATTATCTTAAACAACATATTCAATTTTTTTATCAGCGTTATTCGGTTTACAGCAAGAGTTAAGGAGGCGCCAAGTCTTTTTAACGTCAGCTTTAAATTGAGTAAGCTTGAGCGTACTGAAACTTGTGTTGTGACCTCATTTTTTGTGTGTTGTGACCTCATTTTTTGTGACTGGAAAAGTGTAGCAAAGAAAAACAAAAACGGAGCAGTTTTACTTACGCGTTGTTTACGTGGCAAAAGTGATGGCACCAGATCAATCATATGAGTCTAGCGTTTCATTCTCAAAGATAGCTTGTTTCAACGAATACAGAAGGAGGATATTGTTGTACAATTTCTGCTAACAAAATAGACGTTCTGTCGCACAGCTTTAGTTGCTTATGACAGGAGAAAAACGCATCAAAATTAGTTTTAGGAAAACCATTGTACGCGGTGACTCTTAAATTGGAACGATCAATAAAACAGAAAGCTGAACACGACCGCAACCAATGCTGCTAGAAAATGACTAGCACTATTGTCCGAATCGAGTTGTCTCAAAAAATTGCTGGCTGTTAAAATTGTACTTGATCAAATTTTTATTTTATGGGTTGATCTTTTCTGCTATCTGCACCATTTTTTTCTGAAAAACATATAAGTAGCATTCCGTCGCAGAACTTTCGCGCTCAACGCTTCGTATTTTACATTCTCATTCATTCTCTGAGAATTGAAAAATTCTTGTTCCTATCGTCATCCCCGTCATTATTCTACTCTTGCGCACTTCAGATCCTGAAGTGATGAAATGAATAGAAGAAAAATGGTTAGAATCACTGAATTTGTATCGATTTAACTTCATGAATACCTTACACGTTATTATGTAAACCAAAATCGAAATCTTTTGGGCTTAAGAGAAATGTAATCCATGGTCGTATATTTACAAAATTGGAGCTGTCCAAAACAAATCCAAGTTACAGTTTCCTTCAATTTTTTCATAACATCTCTTCTGTTTTTCCTCAGGGTGAATTCACCTTCATCCTGAGCCTCTCAGCGAGAAAAAATAAATACTCGCGAGCGCATACTCTGACGTCTAATGCGCTACGTATTGAATAACTTGACAGAACGCGACATATAGGTGCCAGCATTGAAATTGGACTCAATGTATGCGTAATTAGCCATGAGGAACTCATACGGGAGGTTTTTCTTATCTGGATCATCATTTTCGAAAGTAAAATAGTAAAACTTTTAACGTAGTAATTTTTAAACATGAAATGTCCTGTGCACCTTGCGTAGTGTTATCTCATTATCGGACAAGCAGGACTTAGACCATAAATCTAGGGAAAATAATATTGTTGCTTCATTTTCAATTACAGCTACTCATTTAATCCGTGTGTAAATAATAGCGTCCAAAGATCAGAATTTATATTTTGGATTGAATTCAACTTTCGATATTCTGACTGCTATTTTTCATCAAACTTCGCGTGCACCATTGACTATAGATGAATATTAAGTCAAAATTTGCACGAGAACTTTTAGGAGAGTAAAACGCCGTTATTAACTCTTAAAAAATTATGTTTTTAATTTATACTAGTAAAATTCGATTCGAATGTTTGGTTTTGCGAGACTACAACCCCATCTACACTATGATTGTATTTTCATCTTCCTTGCTTCAAGACTGCAGCAACAATCTTTCAAAGATCAAACCAAGACGTAATCCAGGCCACTGCAAAGCTTCACAAAGCTTTCGTGCAATTCCAAATTCCACTCATAGAACCCCTACTACTAAATTGTTCCATGATTCCAGCCATACAGCTGATTCCATACGATGGTTTCGAGTCTCCTTTAAGGCCACGCTTCAAAGTATCATGTTGAGCAAGTCGTGGGCTGCTAAAAGCTTTGACACGATTTTTTGGTTCACTCTTCACTTACGACAAGGCTTATAAAATAATGCATTTAGATCCCACTGGACCTTTCATTCATGGAACGCTACTTCATTCATCATTTAGCGAGCTATTACCATTCTACCTTGACTTGCGAGAAAATTTTAGTTGGTTTAAAAAATAAAAATATCCGCTTTAGTTCGTCCCTTAAATTGGAGACAGCTGTGTTTCGCTCCTAGTGAAGGTATCCGCTGGGTTTCATCTCAGGCTTGCCAGATTCGCCTTTTTCTGGCCAAGATTACCATGTTTGCCTTTTGCAAATAAAATTAATCCGTTAAAGCCTCTCGGCAGCTGAATAACATTGTTACAAGTTTATAGTGTTCTTTGTTTCTTTACAAATATTTTATATTTTGAAAACTTGACCTTATTTCGAATATTGGACACAATAAGTTAATGCGGCAACCCTATTCATTCATCTTTCAGATAACAGTTGCATTCCCTCCTTTGTTGACTCTGTCAACTCTGTTTCGTTCAAGAAAATGGGAAAGGAATAAAAGGCAAAGAAAGGCGGATGAAGACCGTGAAAGAGAAATTCCGTAGTTGCCCTATTTCTATTATGTTTGTTATGCTCAGCTACGAAGAAACAGTTGTCCTAGTATTTCTTGAATATTATATGTTGTAGAGTTTGAGGTCATGTGATATGTGTTCACCCGGAGTAGTTTAGGTTAAAAGGTAAATATTTTTGTTCGTAACACTTGTTAAAGTTATTACGAAGTCCTTGGCTATGCAGGGTGACCGGCACTTTCATCAAGTATTGGTGAAAATTCAGTTTGTGACTGCTGGTCGGTCAGCAGCACCATGAAAATCTCCTCCGTGACCACCGGTGGGTTTCATCGCTGTCAAAGCATTAATACAAGGGCAGGATCGTTGAAGTAAACATTCTTTACTCAATAACCGTGTGGTCGACATTACTTCGCAGAAGAGTTACAGACTTGAAATTTGAAAGGTATTGAGGAAAAACTCGTACTTTGAGAGTGACAGGAAAATGAAATCTAGAAAGTAGGGAAATACGAGGCCTGTCGAAAAAGTATCCGACCTTTGGCCAGAAAAAATACTTCAACAACCTGACGGGGTTGGGACCCTAATCCCCTTCAAAGTAGGCTCCTTGTGCTTCCACACACTTAGCCCACCGATCCTTCCACTGCCGGAAACACCTCTGGAAGTCTTCTTTTGGAATGGTGTTCAGCTCTGTCGTCGCGTTCCGCATTATCTCTTCTCTACTCTCAAAACGGGATCCTTTCAGTGGTGTCTTCAATTTTGGAAACAACCAGAAGTCGCAAGGAGCCAGGTCTGGAGAGTAGGGAGGTTGGCGAACGGTCGTAATTCCATGTTTGGCCAAGAAATTGCGGATCAAATGGGATGAATGTGCGGGCGCGTTGTCGTGATGCAAGTGCCAGTTGTTCGCAGTCCACATGTCTGGTCTTTTGCGCCGAACTGCATCACGAAGTCGCCGGAGAACATCCTGATAGTACTCCTTTGTCACTGTTTGTCCTTCCGGTGCGTATTCGTGATGCACAATTCCACGGACATCAAAGAAAACAGTCAGCATCGAAGGAGTCAAACAGGCAATGCGACGATGGAGCTGAACACCATTCTAAAAAAAAACTACCAGAGGTGTTTCCAGCAGTGGAAGGATCGGTGGGCTAAGTGTGTGCAAGCACAAGGGGCATACTTTGAAGGGGATTAGGGTCCCAACTCCGACAGGTATTCGAAATATTTTTTCTGGCCAAAGGTCGGATACTTTTTAGACAGGCCTCGTATTTTTATTTTGAATACAAGAAACAAAATAACAGTTTTAAATGACAATTATATAATTTTTAAATTAGTTTAGGAACTTAAAAAAATATACATTTTTCACAAAGCCTATCTGTAACGATGCAGGCATTAGAACGTCAGTGCAATGATTGCCAGACGCGATGGAAGATAAGTGGAGTTCGGAGTTTCACGAATCCTTGCGTAGCCTTCACCAATTCTACCGATGGAGTCTTCTTTAGGATGAAACAGTGTTTCTTACACAAGAAGTAGCAATGTCCTTAAAAATAGAAATCAAGGGGCGTAGTACCAGGAGACCTTGGAGGTTCCGTAAAAATTTCAAGTCCTTGTAATTCTTTAACGAAGCATTTTTGACAATACAAGTATTGCGTAAAAAGTGTTTATTTCAACGGTCCAAACTTTACGCTAAAATTAGTTAAAAAAAGCAACGGCCTCCGAAAGGATAAAGGATAAGGAGGCACTCTGAAAGGGGATAATTAATAGCGACTTAAATGAAAGGACGTGTGACACTTACTCTATAACCTATAATATTTAATGCGCTCGTCAGCGCTAATTATAACGCTCGGTAAATTTATTTCGAGGGAAGAACTGAGAGTGCCAGGCTTGTCTTGGTTCATTTGGTGAAAACGTCGTCTGCCTTTGATGGCTTAGCTCTGAGGACTTCAATTTTGCTGTACGGGGTTTGGCATTATGCAGAGCGCCACTTCAGTACGACGAGAAGGCCGAGTTATCCTTACATTGTACGCAGGCGTGGTAGTGTTTGCATTCTCATTTCTATCACGAGGATGAAAGAAAACATTTTGAAGTTTGCATTAATTATAATCAGTGAAAGTATGCGCTAACTTCACTGATTTTAATTAGTTTGAGAATTCATTAGAGAGATGGGCTTATTTGGCCTTACCAACAATTTTTGAAAAATTAAAGGATAAATCCAGGCAACGCTAGCATGGTTTTCGTAAGAATCATTTTAATAATAATTCTTTTACTTACTGCTCCGCGGGAACGTAAATTTCTCCGCTCGATTGAACTTCATAAAATATATCGTTCTGCATCGGCTTTAAACTGAGGCGAGCTGGGTTCTGTGCTGGGGCGCCTTCTATGAACTCCTTTGTTCTTTTAATACTTACATAAAGGGTTCACTAGGAGGCATTAAATCAACGTGTAACATCAAGCCAATGACGCTAAAATGTTTTGAAAAATTTTTTTAAAACGCAGCCATGCAAACTGTAAGTCTATGACTTTGACAAGCTTGTACACACCTTCTCGCATTATTGAGCAGCTGCAGATTCTTCACAGGCATAATATCAAATGAACATTTATGAGGGCTTTCCGACTTCGATTTTCCAAGGCGAAGGTTAAGATGCCGACGACTTCAAAGCTGTCGCGCCCGCATGAGGATTATGTTCAGTAACAACTTGCATGGCCCGAACACGGGGGAGGGGGGGATGGGGATTACCGTATCGTGACAGTGGGCTTATGAGCAGTAAACTTTCAAGTTCACATCAGTGAAGCATAAATTAAAAATAATTATTGTCTTCATGAAGACGATGTGACTGAAGTTTTTATTTTATTTTAGCGACTGGTTGTATTACTGGTTGAGGTAAAAAGAAATGAGATATTTCCATGAACTTCTGAAAAAAGTTAATTTTTAAATTGTATAAAAAGTAAATCAGATAACTCTCACATAACTGTTTAAATTATGTATTTTACATTATTACAAGTTGGTTATGATGGCATTGAAGAATGCATGCTGGAAACGAGTTAAACCTGTAGCTTCATCTAGTTAACCACTAAGGGGAACATCTCCCCAGAATAAAATAAATGGCTGTCACGTTTGAAGTATAGGAACTAGATCTATTAAATTTGACATACGTATGTATTTTTGATAGGGTTATAGGTGCGTTTCACAGACTTTTATCAATTTTTGAATTAATAACTGAAATAATGGGGAAAAATGGGTGAAAAATAGGGTATTTTCAAAAGCAATCTTCTCCAACAGTTCTTATCGTAGAGCAATGATTATGGTCTCATTGAATGCACAAAATGTTGCTGCATAGCTGGACGTGAGTTCATTATAAAATTCGCAATGTTTTTTTATGAAATTTGAAATGATTTTGTTAAAAAATCATTTATTTTTCGTATATTTTTGATTGTAACTATAAAATTAGAGTGAATTTCAAAACGAATCCACGTCCAGCTATGCTGCAACTTGTGGCGCATTCAATGAGACCTAAATCATTGCTGAACGATTATAACTGTGGGAGGAGATAGCTTTTTAACCTTTTACCTTCAACTGTTTAGGAAATCCATTTTTCTGCGATTTTTAATTTTTCTGCATTTTTTTCATTTGCAAGCTATATTGCTTGGAAAAATTGACTTGGTTGACGTTCTGAAAGCTATCTGACAATATGAATATCTTTTCTTGTAAGTTTTTTTGTTCCTTGAAGGAACTGGTACCACAGGTATCACAGATACGTATGGAACGGGTATCATAGATACGGATTACCGCTCCAGGAGCGCACGCTGCGGCGTCCTCCTCCCCTTCCCGCCCTCGTTCCCCCTCACATGGAGCAAAGAACGTTGTGTAGCTTTGCTAGATTCTTAAGTCAGGAGTTCTATGTCGAATAGACCATCAAAACAAAATCCAGGTACTTCTGGGTCGTGTCTAATGCGGTGACTGTCGCGCGCTAGCAGCTGCATTCAAATCCACCCCCCTCTTCCCCCGTTTCCTCTCTTACGAAACCCAGAATGTTCTGAACCTTTGCTAGCTTGTAAAATAAGGACTTTTGTATTGAATAGAGCTATTGCTTATTTTGTATTGAATAAGAAATTTTGTATAGAATAAAAACCGTAAAAATAGAATTTTCAGGGGCGTGGCACATGCACTTGCTGGTCGGCGCTGGCTGCTGATGGGACCCCTCTCCCTCTTCCCAACCCCATTTCCCCCACTTACGGTACTCAGATCGTTCTGCAAATTTGACAGCTTGTGAAGTATGCATATCTCTAACGAATAGAGCAATAAAAAAAATTCTGGGTTTGGTCCGGACGTTCCCCTTACCTTCGATGTAAAAATGGCAGTGTCATTTGCACTAAGTTAATTGAAGAAATGAAAAAGTCGAGAGTTAGATGAGTTTGTAGAAATAAAACTGGTTAGTGTTGGGTAAGTTGCAAAACATGTACCACTCACTGGGCGAGCTGCGTGAGTTAAAAAAGCTTACAAATTGTGACTCAAGGATTACTTGTAATTCGAGGATTTCCTGCAACTTAAAAATTGCCTGTAAATCAGCGTTGTCGTAGCTCAATGATTGATTGTAACTCAAGTAATACACTTTACTCAAGGATTTAATTTAACTTATAGCTTACCTTGCCCTAAAGGATTGTGTTTAATATATTCCTTGTGACTTAGGGGCTGTCAGCAGCCGAATGACTCATGTGTGAGAATTAATTTGAATACGAGGGGCGTTGGTTGAATGCAAGCTGCTCACAGGCTGGCATAGAACGCGTTCTCATTAGAGTACGTTGCTTCGAATATGGTTTACGTTGAATTACATTTACCGTATTATTTCATGCATTTTCATAAATTAATTGATTTATGGGAATATGTATTAGAGCACTGATTCAGTAGGTAGAGCACGCTTGGGAGGTCGACTTCTAAAAGGACAAAGTTCTGATTCAGAAAGTCTTTTTCTCACTGAGAAAAAGATTCACGATAAAACTTTAACAAGAATCCTTCGTCCCTTTGATGGCTTGTACCTACGTGATTGTCCTGAGGCTGATTGCATCGTCTCTGCCTTGCCATTGGATGTGTCGGACGGTCTGGAATAGGTTACTTAATTTCTGCCCGACGGTTCATCCTCCAAGTCTTCCAACCCACGAGCATACGTCCCCAACTAGCGCACTTTGCGTCAAAGCGATTTTAGATACATTTATACAGACGGTTTAGGTGTTTCCTTCTTTCACCTGCTTTTTGATTTAACGTTGTTCATTTATGTATACCATCAAAAAGTACAGTGAGCCTTGCTGTTGATCAGTTTGGCGTGCAAGCCTAACAAATTTAAATATCTATCCCCTTAAATAACTGAAAACTGAGGTTTGAAGGCGCATTTTTTACTTTCTTCTGACGATTTCATCCATCTTCTTGCGTTTTGTTATTCTTTCAATTCTTCATCTTCTGGAAAAGAAAGATTTTTCATGCACTCACGGCTGTGAAATTATATGTGAAAGAACTAAGACATTACGCAGTGCTTTAATTCATTTTGGCATTGTTTTGTAAGCATACCTATTGGCACAGAAAACTCATTTTGCTGTTAGTATTACAGATATGTTTGTCTGCAAATTGGCTATATTTCCTTGACGCAAGCATAAGATATTATCCTAATAATATTCTCCGAGTCATGGGAAATTTTCTTCAGTCATACTCAATGTTGCGTGCATGAGGATGTCACTTAGATTCAAGTGCTGCCGTAAATTTTTTCACGTGTACAGCCATCTCATAGGTTCCACTTTAGAGTTTAGACACGTTATATTAAATATTGTATTACCAACCCCCTGCTAATATTATTTCCAGACAGATACTTTGAGCCATGCGAGGATGACATTCTGTAGCAAAAAGATATTGATGAACTTAAAAAAACGTGCAACGATCTCAACTATACCTACCCCCGACCTAACGAAGTCAAACAGATCTCACCGAAACTTGACCCGGTCAAGCCTAACGTACCCAGTCAAATCTAACCCAGTCAAACCAAACTCTTTCAAACTTAACCCAGCATAACCTAATCTAGTCAAACCAAACCCAGAGTTTATTCTAAATTCTGAAGAATAATTCAATATTTGTAAATAAAAACCGTCAGACTAGTACAGGGGGTACTCTGTTACTCGTCCATGTAGCATGAATACACCTGCAACGGAAATTAGGGGCTGTGTGTTTAGTGTCGAGCAACTATGAAACTAGATGTACGAGAGTAGGCCGATTTGAAGATGGCTTATGACATATGTACTAAACACGTTTTCTGTTAAAGGACCCACGGGCGTTACCAAGAGAATTTTCCTAATGCAGCTGATGGGTTTTCAGTCAGTAACTCAATTTTTATAAATGAAAGCTAAATGAAACGAAATTGCCGGCAAAAGGAGGAAAGTGAGAGAATTGACCGATTAGCTTGAGAAGCTGCGCTGCGACGCCCGTACTGTATATTCGGGGCTGAACTTCGTCCTCATGGAGCGACTGGTTGCACAGACCACTGGGAACCTGAGGGCCGTCACTGAGCGGTGCGCAGGAAACTGCTGATCTCGGAATCTCTAACTCCTTTGAGCCATGTAACCCTGTGAACGTAATTTTCAATTTTAGCTCTGCTGCTCTTACCAGTCGAATCAAGTATCTTTTAGCCTTCGGCTTAGATTTTGCATTATCAGTCTACAGGTTAAATTTCCATCAATACTATTTAACGTTTGAACGATTAATTGAACTTTTCAAGAATTATCCATGTCGTGATGTTGAAAATTTAAAGTCCCAATTCAAACCAATAGTGCTACGGTATTACTATAACTTCAAACCATTCTAAAAAATTTCCGCTATTTTCAATTTAGCTAAAAATAAAGATTTATTGTCGCCCGGTCCGATAAGGGTAACGGCGTAGTTTTGTTGGATCGAAGGAATTTTGTCGAAAGCCTTGTTAAAATAATTTCAAATCGCATTAAATTCGTGGAAATCAAAGAGCTAGTGCACGATTTTATTCAAAGAATTGAAGACAGAGTCAATAATTTTTTTACGAAAACTGAAGCAATCTGATCTAATTTCCGACTTTCAAACTAGCTAAATCTCTTGTCTCTGTTTTGAATCCAAAAGCCTCTAGCCAGTTTACATTTACAAATTCTCAACAATTTGCTGTTGAAATCAGTAGCTTAAAAATAAATAATGTACAGAAAATTTGCAAGACTTCCTGTATTCGTTACATGTTTAATAACTTTAACCTTTATTGCTGTTGAATTCAATTTTAAGACTAAACTCAATTTATGCTACACTGGAAGAACTTGTTACTAATTTTAGTTTCAGATAATTTATCCATTTCAACAGTTTAATACGACACCATTTATCATTGTTCTTCTCTGAATTTATACATCACAGCTCTATCGGTGGCATGTCTTTGGTTTTTGAACTGTAGTCTACTTTTCTCTGAATTTAACCTAATGAACGCACCATTCGAGCCTAGCCACGCTTACCTCGCTAATTTTCTGGACGGCCAGACAGATTGCCTCCAACCCTTAACCAGCCAACTTCACTTATCTACAGAATTATTCTGTGTATAACTAAATCTTACTCAACCTTCGTCCGGACGCTCTGCGGAACCGCCTCTGCAACCAACTCAGGAGCGCTGGTGGTTTCTGACCGCTGCGCTTTACTTCTACCGATGAACGTGCGAACGTGAGATTAAAGGCGCCTTCTCTGCTGCTGCATGCACCGCTCACCCGTCTTCTCGCCTGACTTCGCTTCGCGGCATGTCCTGAGGCTCAATGGTACTTTGAAGGTTCGTGGAGTATAATTTCAAGACCAATTATTTGCTGTAGAAATCGTGAGCTGGGTATTGTGAATGACGTTTCCCAATGCATTCTTATAACCATATAACTTAAAACTATAACCTGAAACTCGAAGCCATAGCTTGAAGCCATAGTTTCAAGTTAATATCGAAATCAAATTCATTACCAGTCATACAATAAAATACCTACAAAAAAATCTGTTCACTCTGTAAAACATTCTATCCTCAGTAAGTCAATCTGTAAGAAAATATTGAGAAATGAAAATAGCTAAATCTAAATTACACAAGTCTGCATTAAAAACTACTTATAAATTTGCAGTGGAAATGATCTATTTGTACTAATAAAGACCAGCTTTTCTATGACTATGTTGTGGGAAATTTTCTAAATCCCTCACAATTATTGAAGGAGAAGGAATACACAGGAATTTTATTTTCATTCGTTCTCTACTTTTACCTTTTGGGCTGTACAATTTTTAGAAATTCGAATAGAAATATTGTTGACAAACATCCCGCTAGGGGTATAAATAATTTTGATTCAGGGTCGACAGACTTAAAGGCACGGCCAAAGAGAAGTTAAACAGTCATTGACGGCGCCAGACGAGCAGGTACAGACTGATAAAGTTGAGACATTTAAAAACAATCGCAACGGCGATCTACCAATTAGTTAAGGGTGTCGCAACGGCGATCTTTTAATAATCTTAGGTTTAAGGTATCGCAACGGCGATTTTTTAATAAGTTAAGTTTTAAGGTGTCGCAACGGCGACTTCTTAATTATGGAGTTTTACGGTGAAGCTTTAAAATGACAATTCATTCATTTAAAAGTTAAAGGAGGTTTTAAAAGTATAAAAGCGTTGCTTCGTGTTCCCAGTTCGGTCGAGATCGAGGCCAGGAACTTCGACAGGCAAGTCGGCAGCGGACCGTGTCCGGCGGTATAGTAAAGTAACACCCCAGTCACTCCGGAACTCCGGTTCACAACTCGTCCAATCTCCCAACGTCAGCTGTTAAGTAAAGGCAGAATTTAAAGAAAACCGTCACCACTCAAGGGCCGCATATGAATGAATATACTCAAGTTTAATTCAGGATTAAGTCAGATTCAAATTAAGGATTATTACCTAGTTAAACACCATCGCCAAGCACAACCTGCTGCAGCACGGCAAGTTAGAAACGGATGAAACTGCGTCAAGACGGTCAGAGGATACTGTGTAAAAACAAAACCACATCCGCCGTTAAAACTGGAAAAGACCTCAGCAAAATTTATGTTTATTCAATTGTTTCGTTTTATGTCAGATAAATAGAGTATAAGCGTCAATACACACCTGAGCTTATGGCGCAACTCAGTGTAGAAACTCTTAGCACAAAGAGGAAACTTGAAGTTTAAGAGGAAAACAGTTAAGAAAGTGCTCCAGAGTAAGTTGAGTTTGAGGTTAAGGTATAGAAGAGATACATAGGTTCGAGGTTTAAGGTCTAAGATTTAAGGTTTAGTTTCAGTTTCAAGTTGAAGGTAACCACATCAGAGTATGTCGACTCGTGAATTAGATGGTCCCTTCTAATTTGAGATTCAGACAAGAAGTCTGATTTAATAGTTTGAGGTTCTAGAGCACTTTAAAATGTGCAGCCATACCAGGACACTCTAAGGGAAATAATTTGAATCACACACACCCTCACACATACACACTAATTGAGAAATAAAGATGTAGATCAAAGGAGCTGACGGAGAAGAGATGGAGAGAACAGAGAAGTTACGCAGGGGATGCTTCGACTTGCAACTGCGAAGCGACGCAGGATCCACCAGCACTGGTAGCCTTCAAGGCTCTAAAAGTGGCACGAATACGGTGACAACGCTATACCAATGTTAATCGGAAGGTCTCTCAAAGCAATCTCAATGCTATCCTCATGGTATCTTAAAGGTGTCTCAAAACAATTTCAAAAGTATCTGTTGACTCGAGTCGGTCCAAGCCCCTCCTACCCTTTCCTCTGAGCTACGGAAGCCTGAACACGACATTACAGTGAATCTGAATACAACATTTAAGCTGAATACGTTACGCATTTACTTTTGAAAATGAACTATTTTAAATCAAAGAAATTTTCTAACAATGTATAGGGATTCGAAAATGAGCAGGTCTAATTCATTTGGGGATGTAGGTAAAATTTTAAAATTATCTTCTGCAAGGCGGTCGTAGCACTGTTCATTATGGCTCTGTTCACTACAAAGACGAAGGGACGAGTGAGGCGGTTGGGTTAACATTCTTCCACTACGGAAGCTGATTCCACGGTGCTGGACAATCCTAATATAGCCAAAGTCATTATAAGGACATAACCAGATGTACACTGCACACAACTAAACTTATAAACAAGGCATGCACGTACTGTGTTTTGACAATAACTTTGAAATAGAAACACACAATGAAATTAGCAGAAAATTCAAAATAAAATTTAAATTCTGATGAAATGCAATAAAGCTAGCAAAATGGGAAAATTTATCAGCAGCAAAAACATGGTAGAACCCTTAAACAACAAACTAAAGAACTAAACAGCTTTCCTTACGTGACAGAGTGCTGTAGTCTTATAAAACATATTTACCTCCCGTGAAAGTTGTTCTTTCCAACGAGCCTTTACAATTTCTTTGTACTATTGACGTTTTCATAAAGAGAATGTTATTCATGGCATTTTTATCGAGTAAATGTAATGAACATAATTATTCTAATTAGAATTTTTCAGAGGAAATATAAGCAAGAACATATAATAAATTTAATAGAATATTACATAATAATAGAATATAGGCAGCAGTTGTTACTGGCCATTTGTTTATTTTTGGCTAGATTGTGAGTGAAGAAGATCGGTTATCGCATTTGTGACTTAATACACTTTAACTCAGTAAATGACTAGTGTGACATTTGTTTAAAGAGTATTTGTTCAGACATCTCATTTCTGAAAAATTTTCGTACTCTGGGAGTTTTTCCTTCATTAGCTATCCTGTACTATGAATTTCACCATGCATCTTTTATTCACTACACTATTGGAAGAAAGTGGAATTAGAATGTAACATGTACACCGAGAATGTGCAGACCGTTTGATAATTGTGTAACAAATCTTCTTAACAAAATCTTTCATTTGATAAATACTGCATGAATAAAAACACTAAACTTTAAAAGACGCATTATTTTGGGAACACTGAAGGGTGCTTAAAACTTGACTTTTTTAACGCCTTCACGCTCGTTCACGGTTATAGCCGTCACGTTTAACCTATGCTGAATTTATAGTTGAGAGAAAAATGAAATGGTTTGTGGACGTATATATGTAAATTAAACTTGTTGATTAACATTGTTGACGAGGTTTATGTTCATAGAATGTAGACTATTTGTTTGTATTTGCGGTGCTATTCATTATTTATTTGTAGTGCTATTGGTTCCAGGCTGGAAAACTGTGGCTAGCGAGAAAGTGTTAATCGATTTCTACGTTCAAAGTATCAGCTTACTCGGACGAGAGTATGTTACAACGAAGAAGATACTCCTCCATAGGAGCTCATTACAATCGGGGCGCACTTAATTAGCAGGAAGTTTAGCGTTTGCGCGTTACCATGGCAGCTAGAGAGCAAGGGGTGCGAGGGAGTAGAATTGATGCTGGCATCGAAGCAATCGCACTTGAGGAAGAAAGGACCATCACGCTCTAAACTGAGGCTAAACGAAATCTTTCGAAACAAAGCGATGTTTAGATGAGCACATTGTAGACGCGGAAGTTCATCCCAGAGTCGTTGGTTGCTCTCAAAAAAACGCTCAATGAGATGAATTACAATTGTAGGTTCAGACCCGAAACGTTACGAGCCTTGCAAATTGCTAATGGATAATTTGAGTGTGATGTTCGAGTTGAATTAGTGTGATTTGATAGGAACGAGAAACAGATGGCTCTAAACACTGTAACATAGCTGTCCCTCGCTACATCGCAGGTCATCTTTCGCTACTGCTCTGAATCGTGTGTCCTACCAATTAATTGTATTTTTTACTGCGAATCTATAAAATAAATTGAATATGTTGAAAACTCACATTGCAATGCATAAAATTTCGTGCATACTGAACTAAATCTGGCCAAGTAGAAATCATTGAAGATTAGAAGTACTTTACACCTTGTATTGACGGTTTTTCTACAAATGCTGAACCAAAATGTTTATTAGAATGTGGAAAAGTACAGAAAACGAAGATTTAAATATTGGGGGGGCCCTCATGAGGGTTTCAAAGGCATGTTAATTATTGAATGAATGTAAGCAGTGTATTTTACAAATTTAGGCGTATCGTAAGTATTCCTGAAATCTTGACACCGGCAATAAACGACAGTATACTGAATGCCATTTATTTTATCAAGGTGATGAATTTATTTTTCTCTTATATTAGTTTGTATGCGCAGGTAACAAGCCGGAGTACATAGAATATAATAGATTTAATGCAAACAAATATATAAAAATAGATTCACATTACTAATCCATATGTTCTCAGGTATGTCACATCATTAATATGTTTAGGTTGATATTTTCTATCATAAGCACGTTATCATTTTAAGCTATTATTGACATAATTATCGTACGTTATTAGAGGTTCCCAAACGAGAAACTCCGCACAACTTTGCGAGGAAGAATGGCTTCAGAATATGGCATTGCCCTGTTAATGAGCTTGTAGTGAAGAAGAAGGATTTACCTCAACCTAGCCTCTCACGTCAACCTTACATAAAGAGTCCCGGCGATATATTCCTGAGCGTTTGTTGTTGAGTCTGCATTCCGTAATTTTTAAAAGATTTTTATGAGATTTTTCTTAATTTGAGTAAATTTCCATTGAAATTTTGTGCCATTAGTACTTTAATCAATTTTCTAAATCAATATGTTAGATGTACATACTAGTACGGCTGTTCCACTTGTTGACGTGTGTAATGTTCACAGAAAATGGTGTCGAGTAATGTTCAATAACCTTAAGAGGATTTTTACTTTTTCAGAGAGTGTTACCGAATAACTTTTTTCGCCAGTATGGAAAACTAACGCATCATAAAAAAGGAGTACTTAATTTGAGTTCGTCTGTATTCATTTAGAAGAAGAAGAAGAAGTCCCTCACGCAGTAAACAAAGTTTGGTTTTAGTGGAAATAACGATGAGATTATTCTAAAGTTGAGCTTTTAACGAAATAAATTGCAATTGCGGTTCAGCAATTACAGTATGTGAGCTTCTCATTTTCTTTGCCATGTCTCAGCCCACTCACTTCAAAATGATTGAAAAATGTTCGAAGAAGCTATAACCAGGGTTGCGGAGTCGGAGTCGCCAAGTTCTGAAAAGGTGGAGTCGGAGTCGCAAATTTATTCCTCCGACTCCGCAACCCTGGCTATAACGCTTTACATGAATGCCGTAAACCACCGACCCTCAACAAGTACGCTTGGGTGAGTGGTGCAGAATTTTTATTTTTGCCGTCAATAATGTGACGCCAACCATGATCAGTTTTGTATTACTAGATCTTGTTGAACGATCTGTCACTTCAAGGAGATGATGATTCGTTAGTTGATGAGTTACCATATTAAACTCGAGGACATAGATTTCTTTTCAAAACTATTTATTGAAGTGCATTGGATAGTTTCAAGTGTGTTAATTTTTAGTTCAGTTGTTCTGTTTTGCTTCCTATAAAATCCTTCTTCAAGAACGTTTCACCCAGGACACATATCTTGAACCTACACTAAACAGAACAAATAATGTATTTAGGCGTGAGGATGCATGATATTTTAGTCCATTGAGATCTGAATATTTTGGAACGTATTGTAAAATTAATTTAATTACAAAATAATTACGTTTAGCATGAATCATCTAGTAGCAAAGTTGAAAATTATTTTTGATTACCGAGCTTGAGTTGAGGTGGAAATAGAAATTAAGGCTCGTTTTGAATGTTTTAACGAGTTTGTCCTACGAATGTCAGAAAATATCAGTTCTAAGCTTTAATTCTGATAAAAACTAAACAGAGATTTTGATTAAGAATGGTGATATAGTTTGAATTTACTTTAGCTGCTAGTTAAAGTTAGTTGTTTAACATTTGTATTAATTTAATTAGTAAAGTTTCACTCAAGAAATTAAGTAAAAAATTTGATGTAGAGGAGCAAGCGTAAAAATTTTAGGGTGTTGAAATGAATCATTATTAAGGGTATCGTGTTCCATAGTTTTTACGGCTCGAATGACTCTCAAAGTATGATAGTCTTATTGTTTTCAGTCCCATTAAGCAAGTACCCTATTTTTATTGGTCCCCATGTAAGTTTTTCAACACTTGAGAATTCTGCTAAATGACGTAACTTAACTGTTAATTTTTTTTTCGTCTTGCATTCGAGACGTCAAAAAATTTCCTACGATAATTCAAAAGAATATGAATAAGCTAGCTTCTTAGCTTCTTCAACCTGGCCATCGCCGATAACAATGCGCTGAAAATACGCATTCGCTTCTTGAAATAAAATATAATTACGTTTTATTTTGTTTATTGTTCAAAGCTTCATCAATGTTGATGCATGTTTCAATACTGGTTTAGAGCCTCGACACGCGGTAACTTCAGATCCAACTTTCGATCATGGTCGGGAAAAACATTCCCTGGAACGTTATTATTCTAAACCTCTACTTCATTGAAGCAATATTCCCTGTAACGTAATTCCCCTGAATATCTACGCCCTGTTTCTCTCATTGCTCAAATTACTTCGTGGTGTTCTGGAGTCGCAATATTTTCGTGTCCCTAATCGCTGTTCCAAAACTTTCCTCTTCCCGAGGGATGAACTGCAGGAGACCTGGAAAATCCCCGCTTCATTAAGTGGAAGTGATTAGAAGCCACAAGTTTTCAGTCGAGTCCTGAGTCCCAAAGTTGATGCAACTCGACAAGTACGCGTTATTATAACATCATTACAAAAGCAGCACGGAGATACTGCAAATCAGTTGAGTATAATTGACCGTGCTTTTACTATTTACGGATCAATGAAAAAAATTCTCTCGATTGGTGCAGAAAGAGTGGCCCATGGGTTTCTGCAGTAAGAACCTCTTTTAATCTCGGAGAGAATTTAAGTAATAGATTTCTTGGAAATTGGGTGTCTGTTTTCCTAATCACTTCCTTCAGATTTGGAACAGCAGCGCCTCTCGAACCATGGAAAACATTTAATTGTAAAAGCACTTCCAAGGATTCAATTCCTATTAACTTTGCCTTAGGACAACATGCTGCTAATACTCTGTGATTTCCTAAAATAAAAAAATAACAAAGCTGCTCGAAATGAGCCGATCGTGAGAACAGAAAGGATAACATACATTTTTTAAAAAATCATTGAAAGCTCTCGCATCACGTGTGTATGTATGATGCTTAGTTTGTTCGTAGACGCTCGTGCTTGGTGTGAAATTGTCTTTATGAAAGCGTGCTTTGTTTAGGGAACAAACTTTAGTTGCTGGCACGCACTAATTTAGTTCCTTGAGGAAACAAATTGATTCGTTCGCAGACACAAATTTAGTTATTAGCGGACACAAACTTAGATATTAGCTGACCCAAATTCGGTTACAAGCAAGTAAGAATTTAGTTACTAGCGTGCACAAATTTAATTGCTGTCGGACGCAAATTAGTTATTAGCGGGCTCAAAGTAGATATAAAATTGATGGCTAGCTGTGCTCTTTTTCAACTTTCTCTCAATTACTTGAAGGATTTACTGAATATACTTCACAATTTGAGTCCCAATTTCAAAAAGAGGATCACCCCAAGTTTACACACTTCGCTCCATCTTAAAACCAAAAGTTGTCGTTCATATCTTGCGAAAAAGATACTCAAGAGACACTACAGTGATCCAGGCTGCCAGCCCCGCATACATTTTTGCTAACTTTTTACTGCATTATGAGCTTCTCTGTAGCCAAGAGGTACGCAGTTAGAGATCCCTTTCGGACGAAGTAATCACTGACGAAGTAAAGCCATAGCAAGACTTTCCTTAATTATTACGCCTGAATTTGAGATTGACATGATGCTCCCTCCACCACGCTGGCTGTAAAAAGGCACTGAGCTATCGAGGAAGAATGATTCGGTTTCTGACTGGAAGTAAAGAAGTATACGATCGATGACATGGCATAACTTTGGCTAAAAATACTTCGGGTTGTTTATTTAAATGTTTTAAATTATTTTTACTTTTATTAGGATAATATGCACAATCTCCAAATCAGAGAATCACTTAAAAAGTATTAAGATTTCAAGAGTATCACAGAGTATCGAGGGGCGTAGCGACTCCGTTACTCGGAGTGAGGAAATCACTTTTGTAACTTCTTGCGCTGAGTAATTTCATTTCTTTCGGTGCGACATAGAGGTTCCCTCCGAAGCGCTAGCAAGCTCTCTGCTACTACTACTACTACTACTACTACTACTACTACTACTACTACTACTACTACTACTACTACTACTACTACTACTACTACTACTACTACTACTACTACTACTACTACTACTACTACTACTACTACTACTACTACTACTACTACTACTACTACTAATTTCATTTCTCGTCATTGATTGGCCTTTGCATTGTGACTCTAGAACATGCTATAGCGTCATGCAACTTTTACGTAAATTCGATGAAAATTTAGGTATATTACTAGAGAAAATTATCACAATGGTTCCATTATTTCAAAATCAGTAACGTTTTTGCTATAAAAACAAGTTACTCGTGTTAGCTAAAAGTTATTGAGGTCACTATCGATTTAAAATTTCGTTTCTTGATGATGTAAAATTTTATACCACAAATACGGTAGATATTTTCTAACATCATTTCACGCAACTACTACCAAGATGCTTGTCAGCTGTCACACTGTTGTAATCTGGCAGGGCGTGAGTTCAAGACACACACGCCTTACTGTATATATTATCTGCTCATTGTGCATGAATTGTTCGCAACTTGTTACGTCCTGTATTCGTCGTTTCAGTCGGCGCATTGGTGTCTTTCTGTGATTTGACTTTCTGTGATTTTTCAAGGGTCACAGAGGAGAATGAAAAAATGGAAAATTGAGCTTCATATGTAGGCGGAATAGGTTGAGAGGAACTGTTTTTGTGTGATGGAAAAGATTTGCTGCTGTGGAATACACCAATGGAGATCAATCATCGGTGACAGAATTGGTTCAAGCTAATGCTATCGATCGACGCAAACGTCGTATGCTTAAAGAGTAACCGCTGAAGCATGCGGGTGATAAAACATGTACCCTCACATCAATATGAAAAATATAAGACAGAATTCAAAAGAAGCGGCTTAGACGGCTGACAAAGCATATCGTCTTTTGAACTAAGTTGTTCCATTGCAGGGTGCTTAATACAGCATCATTTGCCAATATTACAAGGCAAGAACTTACACGAGCTCATTTCTGGCACTGGCCTAAATAACTAAGTTATACATAAAAAACTAGCTGAAATCCTGCATTGAAAACAAGCTCGTAACATTTGCGAACGAGAAAGTATCAGTTTGCACCGCGTCAGTGGCGCTGGCGGACATGTTCGACAACCAGAGCTCTTGACCCTTTCGATACCACAATTGAAAAAATCAAATTTTTCATACTTTTTACGCTGAATTTAGTTAAATTTGGGGCTTATGAAGGTATATACAGTAGCTCATAGAAGCAATTAAATATATAAAATGAAAAAAAAAATATTTTTTATTGATACTTAAATGTACCGACAGTATTTTGGGAACCCATATAGTGAAAAACCAATTGTGATATAACTCTCTGTTTGGAAGCTAGAGCAGCCAGATAGAGCTGGATATCAATGCCAGAGAGGTACTAGATTGTACCACCAGCAATGCGAAGTCGCAATTCGCTCTCCTCTATTTCCTAGACTAGAAAAAATGAAGAGGTTCTAATTTGTGCCGTCAGTATCGAAAGAGTCAGTCCGATCCAGCGCTGGCAGCTCTACAGACATGGAATGAAAATACTCTCAGTTGGGGAATAAGAGTGTTGTACGTAATGCAAGACGAAAAGGACGCACAAATTTATGATAATATGGAACATTTAGATTCCGCTATGTTCCTATCACTTTCAATTAGAATAAGTGTGCTACAAAATATTATTATTGTGAAACACTGGCGCATAACATTCAAACAGCGATGACGAATTTCCAAGTGCATTTTTGGAATTTTTTAGTCCACAACTTTTATGGCATTAACGATGGCCATCAAACGAAGAATATACACATCTGATTTCCAAGCATAAAAAGAGTAAGCCTTAGCATTGCTTGCTTAGCAAGTTCTTACCTTCATGAAAACCGTACTAAATTTGTACATGAATATTACGCAGAATAACTCTCACCACAAAGAATGGTACGGAGTATGTTTTCAATAAACAATATTGTTTAAAACTAGTGTTAAGAGGATTTTTTATCACTAAAATATTGGGAAATTGAAATATTGTTATAGACATTGCTAGCGGATGCCTAACTGGGAAAAAGGGAATAGTTTTCTCGATTGCCGGAGAACTTCTAAGGAAATAAAGGAGAATAAACAGAACCGTTCATGTATATTAATTTTATTATGGGAACACAGATAATGGCGTAAATTACACAGCGGGGAACTACGGAATCAGAACTAGTAGTTCAGAAGTTAAGAAAGGGTTAGGAAAACAACGCAATCACGGAGCCTAGGAGAGCCCAAGAAACGGAGCGTGGGCGGGAAACAGGGATTTGGCACATCAGCTGGTAACAAAAGACAAACAATGTAAAACTAAAAGTTATGACATTCTGCTTCCTAAAGGGCCAAAATAACACAAACAGGAGCATTAATTAAGTAGAATAATATTCGACGGATAAGGCAAGTTATAAAAGGCATAACATATGGAATTAAAGCAAATGCAATAATTGAAATAAATAATTTAGTCAAATTTCACACTTAGACCGACATGAATATTGATAAACAAGTAATTAAGAATTTTCTGAATGCATTCACTTCAACAATAACACATATAAAAATGAATTAATAAAGTAAGAAAGATACAGTTTATCATCTGAAGAAACTGTGAATATAATTTATTTACAGTTAAATTTTAATAACATTGATTGACTGATCAACACGTCACGAACACAATCCTACTTAATAAAAAAAAACGGAACTTGGCTGAGCAGATATATACAATTCACTCACCTGAGCCACAGTTCCTGTATACCAAAATTTCTTCAGTTTCGTTGGAGTATTCAGTTTTAGTAAGATAATTAATGATAACTGGAATTTCTGAAAAAAATAAAGATGAGCAGAGTTAAATACACGTTCAACAGGCAGATGTCTTAGCGCCCCATTCTCAGAAGTCTACAAGCAACATCACCACAAGAAAATTCAGAAAAACGTGTTCAAAGATGGGCTGAGGTGAATCCTACGTTTCCGTGCACACGGTAACAACATGCTATTGATTGTACACGTGCACAATAAGATTTCGTAAGTCAGAGACTTTTTATGATGTTAGTTTTGAAAAAAAATTTAACTTGACTATATTAGAGTATGAAAGAATGTTCTTGCTCTTCAACAAGGGGCAATTAACAGTTGTAGAACAAGTAGATAAATAATTATCTATACTTCTTGAGTTCACACGCGATTAGATTGGATCGCCAAAGTAGTACTGATTCATTTCTGTTCACTGTTGTTTCCAATTGTGGCGCTTATTTTTCTTATAAATAATTGCTTAAATTCGATGCGTAATGAATTTATTTTACTATCATTTTGACAGTCACTGCTGCTCAAATGAATTTTTTTTTCAAATGGATTTATTTGTAAACAAAACCATAATCAATTCATAATAAGCTTTGTGAGATTTTCTTAAATATGAAAATGAAAGACTTTGCTTAGCCTGAGAAGTGTAGGGTGAAACTGGAACATCTTTCAATGCTTTTCATGGTATTGTTCTGAAGCAAATTATTGCTTTATCTTCCCTCCTGGATAAAAAGAGAAATTATCCCAGAAGACAGACAAAATAAAGTCACCAACTAAGTGTAGATGAAGTTTGCGAGAAGTTTATGTTTGTTCACAGTTTTAAAATCGTATGAGTTAAAATGAAATCATTTGTTTTACTGTAGATTGTTTAATTTATAAAAGTTAATTGTATTTAAGTGTTTCTTCGTAAATGAGTACGTACTGAGTAAAGGCCGACAATATCATTGTTGGGATTCTGTTTCATCGAGCTGATGCTAGTAGATATAGCCAGATATTTCATCAGTATTTCCTTGTTTCGTTGAGTTTCTTTGCAAAGTTGGTAAAAAGCGTTCAGCAATATATATCAATACTCAACCATAAACTGTGCAATATCACAAACATTAACTATTTTAAAGACTCCTTTTACTGGTCAAATTGCATTAAACTAATTATTCTTTTCTTAAATCTATTTCGTTTTTTCATCGTAGAGTCCGCCAATAGTATTGAGATTTAGACGAAGCATCCATCGACTGTTGATGCAGCTTGAAAAATTGGTATATGATGATGCTGGAATCGTGTCATCAGTAACTCCGTGCCGTGAGGACGTACTCTGTCCTCGCTCCGATACTAAGTGCCACTATTGGTTGGAAAGAATGTACTCCTAACCTTAAGTCTTTCACAAACCAGCTCTTAAGTGTTGTACTTAAGTACATTACAAGTATTTGAGTACAGTTCTTTGGTACATAAGTACTTCCAGGTCTGAATTTTCCATTTCACTTGTCGCAACTTGTATAGAACAATGTAGCATGCAGACAACATTATATAAAGTATTGTTGATACAACGAAGCGCAGGCCATAGACAACGTTGGTATGCGTTTGAGCACATCTTCCATTTTTCAAATTGAGGAGGGATTCAATCAATTCAAGCTGGAACCACAAAGAGAAGGAAGACATACTGAAAAAGAGACTTCTACGCGCTGCCAACCATTTGTCAACCGACGAAAATCCCTCTAGCAGTGCATCGGAAGATGACTATTTCAGTTTTGGAAACAAGATTGATATTCAGCCAAGATCTGTATTGTCAGCAAACGTGCAAGTTTTAGAACATCTGAAAGATCCAGATCAAAGCTTGAGGAGCCTCAACAGGTACCCAGTGATGAGAAATTTATGAAGCACAAGACAACGATTCCATTCTCCGCGTTGGTTGAAAGGCTCTTCTCTTTTGCAGGGAAGAATTCAACACCAAAAAAATCATCACTCTCTGACAAGACTTTGGGAAGATTGGTCTTGCTCTAGGCAAATATCAAACTAGGTGCTTAAATGATGTGATAGATATATATTTCTATGCACATTTATAAAATTAATAAATGAAATGTTAAAAGATAACGTACTATCTTCGTGTCAAAATTCTGTATAAAAAATTCGGGTTTTGTCTGTAGATAAAATCAAGTCAAATTCATTTCTCCCTGTCATGATGGATCTTCAATGGGATCACAGATGTTGCTGCTTTAGTCTCTTTAACGATACTGAGTATAGTTATACTATATTAATGTGCCATGAGGGTAACTATTAATTCACACTTTAACTGCGACTACTAAATATTAAATTCACTGCCAAACTCAAATTTAAAGTCAATTGTAGTAAACTATTTTGAAAAATATATCATGAACTGGATCGTGCCTTCATTTAGCTTTGATTAAGTATTTCTAAAAATTGAGTTTTTAATTACTGGTCGGCAAAATCATTATAAAAATTACCTCCGTGTACCACCGGTGGCGCACGTCGCTGTCAGTGTTAGATATATCGAGAAAACTCTTTGTTTATCTAAATATATATATATATATATGCATAGATTATTATCGACGGGCTTAACTATTAACTATGCTTTCAGAAAACAGTAATACTACACTCTAAATTTCCAATTTTCTATTTTATTTAACACTTAACCGCCGCGAGCCAAATTAGCCCCGTTGCGGATTTATCGTTTTGTCATTAGCAAGTACACTTTATATATTCCCAAATGTGTATGAGCGATGAGACTATGAGAAAGTAGGTAAGCTAAATTGTTACAGTATTTTATAATGAAATCCAATAACGACCAAAATTAAATCCGACAGAAATTTGGAACACTGTATTCACTAAATAATGTATTTAAAATGTACTTACGTACATACAGAAGTACTCATAATACCTGAGTACATTTGATAAAAGTATTTAGTAGTTAGTATTTAAGTACTTCTCAAAGATGTACTTAGTACTTAGTCGTTAAGCACTTTCAGAGTACTTAATGCCCAGCTCTGGTTGCAATCATAGAACTTTGAAGTTGAAAATTAGGCCGTTTCCTACTTATGTTATTTTGTACCAGCCACTTTCAAGAAGAGCTATCCAAGCAATTATGGACACCTATGGTACATTTATCTTGACTTCAGATTAGTCAAGGTTGGTGAATTAAGCAAGTTTTACCAAAAATACAAAGAGAGCAGGCATTTATAAAGAGGAATTTTTTGTACAGCCAAAGTTGTTCCAGTTCGTCGTGCCTCGGTGGCGCGAGGAGCTTTAGGTTCGGTAGGGCGAAGCACCGCGAAGAGGACCGTGTGAGCCTTATAGAAGCAATTAGTTGTCTGAGGTCCCGCCGTCCCGGGCAGGGTTGTCAGGTGAATCCGTCAGCTCATGGCCATATTTTACAAAAAACGATGGCAAAAATGGCACTACAAAATATATAGACATTTTTTCACTTGAAAATCACAATGCTAATGATTTTTTTCACTCACTTTGACAATATTACGACGAGAGCACCTCCTCGAAATGTTGCAGATCATTTGTTTCTTGAATTGTTCGATGTTTTTAAAAATGGCCAAGTGAATTTCTCATTGCCTTGGCGTTTAAAAAATGGTCAATTTTGTGTAAATTGGCCTTGAAATGGCCAGTCTGGCAACCCTGCTCCCGGGCAAAGCGAACAGCATTGCTCCAACCTCTTTTTCCGCCGAAGCCGTATTAAAGCATTCGGACTCGGGAAAATTCGAGCAGTAATTAGTATTTTATTTAGGTGCTCGATTTATCGTGGATCTGAGGATCCCGTAAACCATGTCTGTTTTATTAAAGTTTTATTTAGTTTTCTTAATAACTCCATTCTTTCAGTTGTTAGAATGGTTTAAGACATTTGTTAGTAGAGGCTCTCTACTGGAGTTTAATATTGTATTGAAACAGCCTGCTTATTGCCTGAAACGTCAGAGCTACGATAGGAATCTCTACAATTTATTTCGTACAAGATGTTAGAGAAATTATTGATGACATGCCGAATTCAAAATATTATTACATCTATATTTATATGAATCTATACTGAATACTTAGATTTAATATATTTGATTGTGCAGAGGTATTCGCGACGTTGGGAAAATTAGATTCATTTTAATTTATTTCTACTGTCACATCATAACGAGAAACATTTATGTGTCAGCAGGTATTAATGAGTTTGATAAATTCACTATACTCTCATATCAGCAGGCAAACTACACACATCTAATTTAAATAATCTAGTTTATCACGCAAGTACTCATTTTTTTATCCAACAATGCTCATGTCGTCATTCATATTTCCATTGAATAACCAATCATAAAAGTTCACCTGTGAGTAAGCTACATGAGCCTAGTTAGGAAGCACGTTTTTAGCTTTTTTTGTACGTAAAGTATCATAATTTAAAAATTTAGACCCAGCCTTAAGCACAAACCAGTTTAGCTAAAGTTTTTTACTGTCCCGAACTATTGGTAATACATGGAATCGATGAAACCGCATTTTAATTATTTCAAATTTGTGATCCATGACATGAAATCATTTTAACTACATTTGTATTATTTATCAAACATTCTGTATAATGGGGCATGGAATTACAAGGTGCGTTGAAAGTCCTTGTACTCTGTTGAATGGAAATAACAAAGTAAGGCAGCTACATTTCTGCACTGAAATAGCTTATAAGACTGAAAATTAGAGTTATTCATAGAATGATTTCAGATTTATTCTCATAACCTAAATTTGCCCAGAGAAAATGGATAAATATCAAGCTATTATTGAGCCACAACAAGCCAGAATGTCGAGTCAGGATTTTGCTAATTTATTAAAAAAGCCTAAATCAAGTGTCTATTGAAAACTAATTTAGAGCCTGGCACTACAGAAGATCATACGGAGTCTCTGAAAAAATATCTTCAACGGAAATGGGCCAAAATACCATAAGAATTACTTCGTGCCTCTGCTGTGAGCAGAAAACTCCTGAAGGAGACAGGCGGATGAGTCGAGTACAACATTTGGGCTGTGGAAGGGTTTATTGGAAGATGACTATAACTGCTTCACAAGATTTAAATTTAACATTCTTTCATTTTTTTTGTTGTATTATCTATTTCATGTGAAATTGAACCAATTCTGTTCAGTTCAAGAACTATGTACCTACCTTATAGTATACGTAACCATGTTTTTATCTTTATTTTTCATAAGACCACTTACAAAAGCAAGCTTACAGGTACCATGGTTAAAATTTCATGTTTAAATTCCAGGTTTCGTGAGGTTATGCCAATGACTATTTAACAACAAACTTAGACTTGAGGAAAAAACGTTTAAAACCCGTAGCACATAGCGTGCTTCTTGAATGAGGACTTGGATCGTCATAACAGTTTACTCCGTTGTAATGCAACAGCTGATATCTTTTTCTGTCAACGCGGCTACGCTGCATGCAGTTGTTCTAACCCAAAATTCCTTACGTTTGAGTTTTTTCGTATAAAGTTTGAGCATTCAGCATAATGACAATTTTACTCGGTTCCCAGATGTTGCATGCTAACATTTTATTCACGCCAATAGTTTTTCATTTACCACCGCTTCACAGTGTAACTTTAGCCACACAAACGCCTGATTTTGCTTCCAAACAAATTTCATTTTAGATGCTCAAAAGAATTTACTTGATCTGAAATTTGTCAAACTTTTCTTACGATGCGTAACTTACTAAATGATTGCTGGAAAACAATTCTCCTTCACAAAAATTTTAGAGAAATTGATTCTAACATGGCAGTCATTCAAACAAAGTAGCCGGTGTGTGCTGAAGGAGGGGAGAGTGTGCGAGAAGCCTCGTTGTGAGCTGCGACCTGAGAGTGTCAGTAACAGTAAGTAGTGCTGTCTGCAGCCTTGATAGGAGAGCGCTAACTGTCAACACTTGAACGTCGTCAGCATTAACCGAGCGATCTTAGCGATATTTTTATTGAAGAACAGCGCGTCCAGACAAAAATTCTCGTAGCTGACACCATTATTTCAGCTCTATAGCAGTGCTTCAGTACTTGTCATCCTAATAACCGTACGAAAATCAACTATGATCGAGGTTAATTGAATTTTTCCTCACCTAAAATAGAGTGAAGTAACACACCTTACTTTTCCGAAAGTAACTTAACCACACTCGATCTGTTAAATCTTAGGGTATGGAAACCGTGTAAGGGCGTGCAAGAGAAACTATTCCTATTCAGTGAGCTTGCACTTTCCCTATTACCTCATAATTCAGTTAAGAGTTGAAAAATATAGCATTTATAAAACAAATGCAGTTATGCAAAAGAGAGTTCAAAAAAGTATTTTAGGAGCACTAGGAAGAGTAACAGTAATAAGACTGGGGTCAAACTATAACTGAAAAGACTGCTCATTCTCCACCCCAGACCTCTCTACATGACACAATTTCCTCGTAGGCTTATACTTGAGAACGGCCAAAGGAAAACATCGGAGTCGAAAACGGATATTTTATGTATAGATTTATTTGGGGGATACCTAAGTTTAATTAAAAACCACAAGACAAAGGCAGGTAAAAACATACTAGTTTAAAAATATTTTACTCTAGAGCTTTCGAGCAATCATTGCTCATCTTCAGTAGACACTGTAAAAGGCAGAAATATCGTACATAAGTAATCGTATGACATAAGAAAAAAAAAATTATAGGAAAACAAAAATAAAAACAAAATTACATATAAACCTAACTTAAAATGTTTAATGGCACAGATGAATCACAGCTATTTAAGGTTGGCTTGCGGTGATGAATTAGAATGCTTTCAGCCAACCTAAGATCAAAAACTTTGCATTTGGCTATAACTTTGAAACTATTTAAACGTATTGGATGGTCATTCTCATCTGCGTGATCTCTGATTTTGCTATGAAGCGGTGTAGTTACCGGTCGGTCAGTACGGGCCGACCTACCCCTATGCTCTGCGATGCGCGTGTGGAGGTGACGAGATGTCTCCCCACAATAGGTAGCTTCACACTGGCTACACTTATACCAATAAACGACATCGCCGAGCAACATAGTGGGAATTTGGTCCTTTACCCTAAACAAACTACCAATGGTTAACCTATTGCGAAACACGATTTTTACTTTGAGTTGTGGATAAAGTTCATTTAATATAGACAGAACACGCTTCTTTATACTATCATTGATTAGCCAGTTGGTATATGGTATGCTAAAATACAAATCTTTACGAGGGACAGTTGAAACAATAGGTCGATTTTTGTAAAAACTATCAAGTCTGCGGCTTAAAATATTACACACCAATGCATGTGGATATCCGTTACGGCAAAAAAAACCTTCTAAAAAATCTAACTCTTTAGTAAGGGAAACATAATTAGAACAAACTCTGTACGCTCTAAAAAATAAACCGGTGATAAGACTAATTTTGTACGCTAATGAAATAGCACTGTTAAATTTAAGGCCCAGTCCAGTGAAAGTTGGTTTTCGATATAAACCTGTTGAAAAGGAAGATGGATGCTTAGTAACCTCTACATCTAAAAACGGCAAGCAATTATTTTTCTCTATTTCATTGGTAAATGTAATTGATTCGTGCTGAGCATTCAAATATTTCAAAAACAAAGGTACGTGAGATTCGGATTGAAATAATAAAAATGTGTCATCGACATATCTACGGTATAAAATAGGCTTGAACTCTGAAGGACATTTATCAAGCCACGTAATTTCATGAAAAGACAAGAAAATATCTGCTAATGTTGGGGACACGCAACCCCCCATTGGCGCACCATCTATTTGTTTGTACATCTTCTCGTTATATATAAATATATTGTTACGTGTGCAAAGTTCCAACAATTTTCGGAATTGTTTTTTATTAAAACCTTCGTATAGATCTGTATCCTTAGGAAACAACTTAGACAAAATTATGTGAATGGTTTCTGTTATGGGAATGTTCGTAAACAACGATGTCACATCAAAACTTGCCATGAAATAACTCTTATTGCGCAAGCGACTAAGTTCTTCAGCGAAAGCAAAAGAATCTTTTACAGAGTACTGATTGCCTACTAAAGGCGACAACAGGTTGACTAGATATTTAGAAAGTTGATAATTGTACGTCCCGACTGTAGACAAGATAGGCCTCATGGGAGTGCCAGCCTTATGAATTTTGGGCAGACCATACATAATGCCCGGCCTCGAACCCCTTGTACTTGTAATTTTCTTTTGGTTAACATCGATAATGCCTTCTTTACATAAATCATTCACAAAGCGGTTCACCTTATCTTCACAGCTGCCTTTTACAGTGTCTACTGAAGATGAGCAATGATTGCTCGGATATTTTATAATTCGTGCTAGAAAGGGCTATCAGCGTTACTTCCTTTTTTCCCCAAGATGAAAAATTTTTGTGAACGGGGACTCATTCATCTATTCAAAAGCCTCTAAAATTAGGAGCCAGAGATGGCCCGAATGGGTCTGATGACCAAGGGGATCGATCGTTCAAAATTCATCGAAAAGAGAGTCATAGCTGGTCACTCAAAGGTCACTCGGATTAATCTGCCTCGGAAGTTCTTTGTAGAAATTTGGCAGCGCTGTTCTAAACGAAGCTGCTACAAACAAAGCGCAAATAAAAATATCTGACCCAGTCATTAATCAATGTTCTGCTCTTTACAAAATTACGATAAACATAGAAGAGTGAAGAATGACATTCGCAACGTCATCATTTTGATATGTAAAAATTAGGATGAATAATGAAATAAAATACATGTGTATCTTCAGGATTAAAATTTTTCTGTCGTAAAGTTTTTTTCATTAGTTATGAATAAAACATACTGATTTAGAGTCAACAGTATTGAATCACGAGAAAACATTTGCTATAGTAATGAAAGTTTAAGAACTAAAAGAGTTAAATAAACACTAAAAAATTTGACTTGGTGCAGAGGATAAACGGGCAGTGATTGATTTAAAACTGGCCCAACTGATACAGCGAACAAGGATTCTACCATGAGCAGATCTAATATGCCGGAGTCTAAAGTGATTATCTGTCAATCAGATAATTTCATGGACAGATCACTTTTTTGTACAGGTATGTACAGAAGAAGTAACGAACGAGAATTTAAAAAGAAGACGCATTGCGTGGAACTCTTACCAGCATGCTCTACCACTCAAATAGCGATTACTCATACGGTTGAGTCCACATATTCTGACGGACATCATGCACGTCTATGATTAACAGATGACACCCTAACATGTACATTTAGGCAACTTACTTCATAATTGTAAAAATAATGAACGTTGGAGTTGCTTTGTAAAACAATTATGAACGGTTAATGAGGGAGGTGCTTAGATAAAAGCTCAGGAAACGCTTTGATCGCTCTAACTGGTGTGAGCAATTAGCTACGCTACGTGCAACAAATAAATCACTCAACCAAGTCGACTTACAAGCATTAATCTTACCAGCTGCTATGCAGCAACGTTCTGCGAGTGGTTCGAAAAAACGGTGCTTGAAATTGAAATGACAAGTACTGGTAAACAATTCCTTCAGTACGGCTGTACCCGAAAAATGTTAAATTATATTATAGGAAATGAGCGATTGGATCACGGTTTCCAAGGTGAATTTTAAATATGTTCATTACGAGTTACTCACACCAGCAACCTGATATGCAATTCACTTTGAAAAGTCCGCTTCCATTTAGGCAGAAGTGGTAGATCGCTTAAATCATTCCCTTGTATTTGTTCATGATCTATGAAAAATTACAGCAGCCTTGAGGGGAATTTAAACTCAGCAGTTTTCCTCAGTGTCACGCCCGGCTTCAACGCCAAAACTCAAAATGCGTGATTGAAAAAAGGGAATTCAAAGAAATCATTGGAGAATGTTTTTTAACCTTGAAATAAAAGTTTCGTTCGTTCATGAAAACATTCATGATGTAGCTGCGCGGAATTTGCCCGAGGATTAAATTGCGATCTTGTGAAGGCTTTTGGGAATCAATCACTAATCCAAGTTGTCCTGACCAGGTGCCTTAAATCAACAGACTGTCGTCAAGGACTTGCTTACAGCGCAAACCTGACCAATTGCTTTTCGAATGAAGAGTGATTTATTCCATTAGAAATTTTCATTAAATGTCATATTCCTAAGTATATATATATATATATATATATATATATATATGATGAGCTAATCATTTTCAGGCTTCACATGTTATGTTACACAGTGAGATATAGGGGAAGTATGTAAAAGTGAAGAAAAAGCTTGAGTCCTAGAACCCTAGAACGATGAGTAAAGAAAGATAAGTCGGAGAAGCATAATTTCAAGACGTGGCTCTACCTCAGTACAGTTTCGGTGATATTTTTTAAAAAAGCGCTCCTATTGATATTCTTACTTATATATTCATCAGGTTTTTAGTTGGTGTATAATGATAAAACTTTGCAGGCACGTACGAAGGTTCAAATCTACAGTCACTGCCCAGTGCCCATATCTGCCTGTGATGTTGATAACATATTGAACTTGAATAGTTGAAAACAGCGTTGACCGAAGCGGTAAATACAATCTGACTACAAGTATTCGTGTTGCCTGTTCAAATAAAGGAATGAGTAAGGGACTCAAAATGATGACACCAGCAAAAAGGAGAAAATGTGATCCACTAGAAATTCTGACAGAGGCCTGATAGTACTATATATTAATTAAAAATAAATTATATCCTTGTGTATCGAACCTCAAAAAATTGCAGTTTATTCAAAACTGAACTAATGTAAACTAAATTATATATTAAGCTCTAGAATTAGTCGTGTCGACCCTTCATCATCTTACGCATCCATGATTCTATTGTGAATTTATTGATCAATTGCGTATGTCCAGAATTCACAGGCCTCAACGCCCTTTAGAATACATTTCGAAATTTTTTCCTGATTCAAATGGTCTAGTAACCCTTTCGGTTTTCTTCTCGACTTTGATTACGGTCAGAATGGGTAAAGATGAAATCTAAAATTCACTTCTATAGAAGCGGTATTTCAATGATTGTCAACAGTAATTAAAATTAGCTCAATTTTTGTGACTGATAACATTGCGTTACAAACAAAAGCTTTCTGCTTGTGTTTAGCGATATGCTAATCCAATAATCTTCCTTAGAATGTTGCTCACGGATATACGGAGACCTCTCATGCCACCATGATTTAGCAACGAATCTTTGCCGAGGCCCAAAAGAACGTGGGACACCGGTAGTGTCCGGAGGCGGACACTTATGGAGATGTGAAAGCCGACTTGTGTTGTTCCAAAATTTAAACCGGAATATTAATAATGGCCATCTAATCCGCTGAGTTATCCACAATTCTCTGCGTAAATCAACCGCTGCGTCTATATATGAGCCCTGTGTTCTGATTCGTCACGTACTCACTCCACAGGAATTCTCATAGGTGAGAGGCTTCTGTTGCTTTTCAGGATGGATCAACACGTGTCGGGTCTCGAGCAAAACACGATGATGATCACAGACCAGCTCATGAGCACTATTCTAAACACACACCTTTCGAACAAGGGTTCTGCAGAGATATGATAATATTATATGAGGTTTCATTAAACGTTACTGGTATTCACGGGAGGGTATTTCATTCAATCAAACATTACATTCGTAGGTAATGTATTCTGTTATTGCTATTCAGATCGCATATCGCTCCCGGTATTTCATAATTATAATTAAATCCGGGACGCATGGCGGCAGCTTGCGGACGAGCTGGTACCCATTTTTAAACGTGGGTCGAGTTAAAAACGGTGACAAACGTCCCCTTCTCGCATGAAAGAAACACCATGGTTGCGCTGGGGCCCGCACTCATTACCTTGCACTGTTGCACACGACAGGCAAGTGCTTACACCACGTCTCCACATGGTGTCCAGGCAGCGCAGTTCAGACCCAGGGGTTTTTAGTTCTCTCCTTTATACTTAAGACCCAGGAGTTACACATGCCTATCGCATGATGTTTAGGGCTGTGAGAAAGTAAATTAATTGATATTCGGTTGGAGTAAAATTAACCGTTTTGTCAATAAAAACAAGGTATGTAATTGTGTGTATTTTAAATGCATTACTTATCAAGTTTCAACACGTATTTTTTTCAGTATCATTTTGTGCTCTTTTGGTTTCTCATAGTGCATCCAACATTTAAAGAGACCCTGCTCTATACGATGCTGAGAGGATAAAAAAAGGACCCTTGGAATTGTGATTGTAAATCCGTAATATCAATGCATTCGAAATCGCAAAAAGGCTTCTCGGAAAGACTGATCCCCGTATAACCACAGAAAACATTGTGTATGTATTCCCTTTTTTTATTTCTACCTCATATGTAATCTTGATTGTAAATTTAGAGTAATCTTGGCAGTAACGTTCCCCTCAGGGGGATACAACTATTACATGGGAATTAGCGCTCCCAGGTGGACAACGTGATGGCGCGAGCTGAGAGTTAGGTAGGCCTTCTTCTTGTTTAAATAAAATATTTTTGTTATGTTAGGGATCTTTTTTTCGGTTCACTGTTGTCCTGTTTTTCAGCACCTACTACTTTCTTCTTCAACTTTGATCTTGTTTCATAATCATGTTTTTCAACACACCGTTTCTGCATAGATTCCGCGTTCTCTAAACTCCACACTAAGTGGTGCCTTCCTCCTTCCTCTCTTTGGATCGCCTTTGTTGCGGATAGAGAGACTTAAACTAACTAATAATCTAATCTGAAAGTAACGTTAAAATATTATCTGAGAGTTTAGTTGAATTTACCATGCAAGTAAAATTGAGGTAGTCCTGAGGGTGAATATAAGTAATTTTGAGAACAAAATTTAAATAAGCAACTTAGGTGGACCTGGAATTGAGAGCACTAGCCTCTCAACAGCTCCACAACACGCCAAAACAAAGAGCTATGCGTGTCAACAGTGCACGAAAATTACAAAATCATTGAGCATTTCGATGTCATTTTTTCTCTCCGCTCCGCACTTGATCCATGCCACTGCTTGTTCGGCTTGTGATCTTGTATTTCTAGGTTCGAATCGCTTTGATTCATTTTATTGCTTATTGACAAGGGAAGAACTGAGACCGACTGATGCAATTTGACTCTGTTTTAATAGCTAAAAAAGTAAGTACGAAGTTAACATCGAAGGCGAGCTTTAAAATTATTTCAATGAAACTTTTCAAGCCTCAGCTCATCATCAGGCATAAGCTTTAAAAATATAGCATAAAAATGCGAAAAATGTTAAACGCAAGGTTGGTGTGCGAGTATTCAAATTGTAGTTCTAATAAAATAATAATGTTCAATTGAACAGTAACTCTGTCTAATTCTAGCAACTAAACAACACAATAAAATAAACGACAGTAGTACTTATTGGACGATTCTTAGAGAGTCTTACTGCCAAATAAAAAGAACTAGCGATACGGAGAGCATTTGTTGACGCGAACGTTTCGGAATTTAATTATTCCGTCTACAGCGAAAAAAAAATAAAATGTTTTGACAGTCAGAAATAGGATATTTCAGGTTTGAGTAAAATTCAATGCCAAAACGACAGAAAAAAGAATAAATTCTGACAACTAAAGCTCCGTGCGCAAGCACATATACAATGCATGCAGTACATACAGCCATATATAACCATGCATACCCGCACACAACACAGTGTGCACACGCACACACTACGCGCACACCGTAAGTTAGGAAGTAGGGGCCACAGATAATTTAGTCGCGTTGAAATCCATACTTAGTGATGGTTTATTCGTGAATATAAAAAAAGATTCTATACAGAGTACGGAGGTTTTATTCATTATCGGCTTTGCAGATTATAGAAAAATTACATTTTAAAAGGATGATTGGAACTATTGCAAAAGTTTCTAATGGCGGACTGGGGGAACTGGCAAATGGGCGGCCAGTAATATGAGACAATCCTGAATGTTGGCTGTGACTGGAAAATAATTGGAGGGCAGTGCTTCCAACGTACGATTACTAGCCGCAATCACAAACATACACATATACACAAAAATTTCCAGGCACTAATCCTGCCGCTCTTTCCTGTTAAAAAAGGCGTAAAAGTATTCTTAAATGTATTCTTATAATGACCATGTACGTCAACCGCAATAAAAACCGTTCGCTCCCGGACTGAAAAACTTTCTAAAAACTATCAGGTGTATGTGTGCGCGCGCGCGCGTGTGTGTGTGCTGCGTGTGCGTGCGAGTGGTGTGCGTATGTGTGCGCGTGGTGTGTGCGTGGTGTGCACGTGGTGTTCACGTGGTGTGCACGTGGTGTGGGCGTGCGTGCGCGCGTGTGGGTGTGTGTGCTGCGTGTGCGTGCGAGCGGTGTGCTCGTGGTGTGCGTGTGTGTGCGCGTGGTGTGTGCGTGGTGTGCACGTGGGGTTCGCGTGGTGTGCACGTGGTGTTCACATGGTGTGCACGTGGTGTGGGCGTGCGTGCGCGCGTGTGTGTGTGCTGCGTGTGCGTGCGAGTGGTGTGCGCGTGGTGTTCGTGTGTGCCCGCGTGGTGTGTGCGTGGTGTGCACGTGGTGTGCGCGTGGTGTGGGCGTGGTGTGCACGTGGTGTGCAAGTGGTGTGGGCGTGGTGTGTGCGTGGTGTGCACGTGGTGTGCACGTGGTGTGCGCCTGGTGTGGGCGTGGTGTGCACGTGGTGTGCAAGTGGTGTGCGCGTGGTGTGTGCGTGGTGTGGGCGTGCGTGCGTGTGTGTGTGTGTATTGTCTATGTGCTCGCGTACGGAGCTTTAGTCGCTAGAAATTAATTTTATTTCTGTCGTTCTTGCTTCTGATTTTCATTCATACCTTAAATATCTCATTCATGACTGAAAAAATGTTTTATTTGTTCTAGCGTTTGAGATGGAATAATTATATTCCGAAACGAGAGCGTCAATAACTGTTCTCTATAATGTTGTTTTTGCTTTAAATAAACGAGAATTAAAGCGATAAAGAAATACCCAGAATTACAACTGAAATGCGGAACGGTCAGAGGGGCAGGCTTCTAACTAAAAGGAAATCTTGTCAGTGGAAAAAAGTTTAATCTGCAAGTAGTAGTAGTAGTAGTAGTAACATCAATTTGCTAGCGCTTCAGTGCCTGCACTATGTCGCGCCGAAGTATGTGCACTATGCACTATGTCGCGCAACAAAACTTATTGGTGATTGTAGTAAAATGAAATGTATTGTCCCTAGTAGTTGTGTGCGAGTTTTGCAGCATTACGTACCGATATGATTTTTACCGGGTTAGAACTCTGCACATGCGAATTATAGTAGCAAAAATTTTTTTTATCCATGTTCGGCAGCAAATATTTTATGGATAACTAGTTCACTTCTAAAGGTGCATATGCCACATGAATTCAAACAAAATATATCCATGCCACAAGAGATGCATGGATGTAATTAAAATTGCGTCGGAGGACCACGAAATTTTTAGGTCGGTGTACACTTTGTACCCTTTTCTCGGTAGGCGCTCTTAAATAAAGGTTCGCCGGAAAAAATGTTAACATATTTGTAAAATTCAGGTACGATAAGTTATGTTACTCGTGCTCTGAATCATGTTCATGAAGCGTATATCAGCTGCTGACTGCATGAGGCTGTTGTTGAATGGGCTTCCCACATCCAGCGAACGAGTGAAGCTCGGATAAATCTCATACAAGTGGATTAGCTTGATCGGCATAAATTATTCTTAATTTTATTGAAAAAATGTCTCATTTTTCAAAGACATTTGCAGCGAGATTAAAAAGAATGCTTTTTTCCAGAGAAATTTGTGAATATCATCAGTGATTTGGTTTACCAAATGCAGTAGGACCAAGGAGGTTTAGTTAGGAATGGAGGCGGCATCAGCGCTCTAAAGCGAAGCCAATTTTCGGTAGCTGTAGGGTATACGGGCACACCCACGGAGATGGGGCTCAGTGCGTGTCAGACACTCAGCGTGACAGGGCGCCGCTATCCACGCTGCGGTCAAGGACGAGTTTCCTCAATATGAGTTTCTTAATCATTCAGCGAGGACGCAATTGAAATATATGCCTAAGAAAAAAACGTATAGCACAGAGTAGCGCAAGTCTGCCATTTAACAGCGCGGTCATCAGTCGCTGATGATGGAGGTGGTGCTACCCCTCCACTGCAACACCACCTCCACACAGGGACCTAATGCCGGGTGGGCCGGGCTTGGGACGGCAGAAGTGGCTTCACTCGCTTGACTGGCAAAAGATAGCGATGCCGGTTCCATGTATCCAACTTCCTTGGGTAGGACTAACGCACGGGCGCAATGGAGGTTAAACTCGTCGAACACGTTTTAATTTCAAACACTACCATCAAAAGGGAAACTATAATGAATTCTTCATTTTCTCAATGGAGAGAAACACCGGGCAAGCATTCCTGAGCAGTGAACCGTCGACCCGCCGCTAGAAATACGAGCTCTCTTGACCACTTCTCCTCAGTCACCAGCTCTAATTTTGCACAGGGTTAACATTCCATTCGCTGCAATTATTGTTGTTGTAATCCTTGTTTACCTACTGTTACTCCTTCATGAAATTTAACATCCCAATTTCATGATGATAAACTATTATGAGTCTACATCATAAAGCCATCAATAAGACACCAATGTCATTAGTATTCTTAAAAATTATACTCCAGAAGAGAAATTAAACTCCCGAAAGACGCTTAGGTCGTCTCTTCCCGTCTACATGATTCTAAAATTTCCCGAGAAGTTATGAGGATCACAGCGTTCCAGAAGTCTTATTTTAAAACAATTTACATGCTGCGTCGTAGCGGCACAGCTGTCATCAGAAGTTCTTCTACACATATCTGGCTACACTACGTTGTGCAAATCGTGGCCACGTCACTAAAAAGAACTTACGTTTACGGTTGTGAGGCGCAGCTTCGAAGTAAAACGTTTGAAAATTAAATCTAGCAACTAAGCTATACTTCCAGTGAGCTCTTAAAAAAGTCAGGAACCCTACGGCATGAGAACTTAACTCTATCTTCTTTCATAATTTTATTTTACTGACTTGCTACTTAGGAAACTTAGCATAAAATGTTATGAGCAAGAAATTCAACTGTATATCAAAGTCTTTACAAAAAGTAACATATAAATTTGAAATGAAAATGATTGTAAATATAGCGGAATTAAAAGTTATTTAAATAGGTGAACGTTTCGGCTTTAGGCTCAAACCATCATCAACACCAGTAAATGCAAATTGACAAGCAGAAAATAAGACATGGCTAAACGACAAAAGGATACAACTCAGAACTAATAATACAAAAAAAGAAAGGAGAGATTATGATAAAGTTATTTTTTCTCAATAGCGTTAAAACCTTGTTACATCGCGCTTTTCATACAAGTTCAACCTACCGCTGCATGCATGATGAATTTAGTTTCCTACAAATTTTTTTCAGTGTCAATGGTTTTCCAAGAACCTAAACTCTAAAGTTGTAATGCTATTTTTAGACAAAAAATATTCACCGACCTACTCTGAGACAACTGTGAAGAAGAAGAAATTCTACTGCAACTTGCTCTTTTATGGTGTATAGTCTAAGAAGCTAGCTATAGTGACATTTCAAAGCTGGTGGAGAAATTTTACAATTGCTTATATTTTATTCCAATATGGACAAACAAGTGAACTATAGGATCGTTTTTTTAGATATCTGTGCTCTGGAATAAACTATAAGTATTGTTGTCCTCTGCGTGGGTCTAGCTATGTTGGTTGCACCCAGCGTAATTTTACAACAAGATTTTTGAGGCATATTTGTAGGAGCTCCAAAACGGGTAGAGTTTTAGCTAAGCAATCATATTCAGCCATTAGGGATCAAGCAATGCAGTGTAATGTACTAGTAAGGCAATCGGATTTTTCAATTTTAAGTTTCTTTGCAAGTAAAAACGACCTTCACATACTAGAATCTCTTTACATTAAAAGCAATTGAAACCAGCTCTAAAATCAATGTTGTCATCATTCTAAGTAGGATTAGCCCGAGGTTCAAAATAATTATTGCAGTATAATCTCTCCTTTCCCTTTTTTATTAATAATTTTAAGTTTTATTCTTTTTCTTTCTTAGCCCTGTTGTATTTTCTGTATTTGCTTTTACAGGTGTTGATAAAGACTGACGCCGAAGTGTTCACGTATTGAAATGATTTGTAAATCAGATTTCTTTACTATCATTTTTATTTTAATACTGGCGAGAGTGCTCCAACCTAATTTAAATTCAAAATTATTACAAGACGTCATTATGTTGTTGCCGGCTCGTTTTGTGACGGTATGGAGAAAGTGCTCCAATGTACACTTAAAAATTCTAACAATCAATCTAACGCCAGCAGTTTCGTTTTACTCTCTCGCTTGCTTCCGCCATCAGGAGCATTTGGAAGCCCTCTAATTTAGCCTATCATTGGTGTATTTTGCATCGATAAAAATCTCTATCTTTCAACTTGAAATATATCTAAGAAAAATCCGTCAACATACATCATTTAAGACTAAATAATGCAGGGGGGGGGGACACCATTAAGTTTGTATGATCTCGCTCTATTAACGTTCAATATTAAATTCTCTGATGGAACCTTCTTCAACTTGTGCGTACGACTGCCTCCACCCGACTACCTGGCTACCCTTAAAAGAGAGACTCCCAGTTTGAGGTCGCGTCGTTACGTTAGTGAACAAACGCGTTGCGATGGCAGTTAATTAATAGGTGAAAAGCCCACAATCTTGATAGATAAGAATATTTTGGAGCCTGAATTCAATCTATATGAATTAATAATATCCTAGATGATTAAGATTACAAAGAAATAAATATATTCATGGAAGAGAAAAGAAGTGGTTGGTAACCCCAACGTGATGTCCCTCAGCGTCGTGGTGGTGATGATGACGTGGTGAGATGGTGGTGTACAGCAAGCACTCAATGGACGCCTGGCGATTGGCTGTTGCAACGGTATTTCAGATGGTACGTGAAGCAGGTCGTAGAGTTGATCCGATGTTGCGTTTATCTCCGAGAACATATCTTTATATGACGTACGAACAGTTCTTAACGAGGAGAGGAAAGTCGTTGGCCAGACGCAGCATTTCAGTATTTCCTCGCAACGCTTTTTTTGTTAGGTATGATGTATAGGGCAGTCATATCGAGATATGACAATACTCCCGGTGACGGTTTTTTGTTTCAAGCTCCTGCTTGAATATAAGCTCCTTCGTGACTTATCATGTGCGACTGCAATGCCAGATGACGTGGAGTGTAGAGGAAAAATCATTGAAGCGAACAGGCGAGATTTGCTTCTTGAAGAAAAGCTGATTTGAGATGCCGTGTATAGATTTTTTTGAGCAATTTACCGACTGGTACACATACGGCCCAATACGCTGGGCATATGTTAATTTACCCAGCAGACTCATCACAAAAATTCAGGAAAAATAACTTCCGTTCACTCATAATAAAAGAGTTTCTGGTATGGGAATTTTAAACAATAAAAATATTACGCTCATCTGGAAAGTTTTTATTGAATGCACCAAGTCCCGCGGACATCTTTTCATAAGGAGGGAAAATCAAAGAAGAACCGATACTCCTGTCTGGTGATACGGATTCCTCCGTTTGATATTTAAATCCTGAGCATTATTCTGTTTCGAAAGAAAAACAAATTTGATATTGAACGTAACTCAATATATAGAACTAAATGCACTCATCCGAATTAATTAGTTTCAATACTTTAAACAGATGCATCCTTCTGTGCATTTTATCACGAACACCTTCGCTCATTTCCTAAGAGTACTTCATTTTTTCTAAAACAACTTCAGGCAAAAACTCATTCAGAGGTTCAGATAAACAAAACATGGAGTTCTCGATGTTCCCAACTTTCAATTGCCCCGCCAATTGTTTTGTTGCGAAACTTTTCATGGTAAATTTAGAGTAACATTAGCTAAGACACAATTGACGTAACATGCACTGATTTCATGAAGCACAGCTTGTTGATTTCTACTCGCTTGCCGGCTTAGTAGATCTGTCTTAGGGTGCTTCACGGTAATAGTTACTAGGTAGAGTCATTTCTGTGGGGAAAATACAACTCCTCTTGTTCTGCTAGCCAATAGAACGGCTACATTTCAAACCCACTTCATGACCTCACCATTGCAACATGTCATTAGGCCAATAGTGGTGCCATATTCAGGGCTAGCAGTGTAATCATATGTAATATGAGCGCTGCTGTTGGTTCGTTGCTATGACGTCAGCATTGTCACACGGTCTACAAAACATACTGTTTTGACCCTACCTTGTTTCTTCTACTGTGGCACGTACTTCCGTCCAGTAAACTGGATACCTAGACACTACATAATGGCGGCATATTTCTTTCAATTAAATTTAAATTAAATTATATTGATTGATGCTAATTGATTGACGCTAATTGTATCACTACATAGAAATAGAACAACTGGATAAAACATGAAAAGCTTTGATCTAACGATTCCCCCTCAAAAGTTTCATTAATTTAACATCTTACGGAGCTTGGACTTTTCCCTCTCTTTGAACCTGGATCAGGTAATGTTCTGGGTTATTATTTGAAGAAATCGTCGAAGTCGAAAAATAAAAATTAGACACACGAGAATTTTCTTATGTTCAAGTCTTCCAAGCTTTGAAATTCTCTTTAAAATTCTCTTTATTTACGAAACATTTTCAAGGAATCAATAAGTGCTCTAGCTCGAAAACATGATAGTTTCTTGATGATAGGGTACACAAGTGTAAATAAAAATCGAAATGTCCACATGATATACACGTGAAGTTTTTCCACGTTGCAATTCTAATTCACAGATTGTTATAAGCCCACTCACACTCAAGCAAGTAATGCCATTCTGTCCCGTAAAGAACTGTACTTTCTCTCGAGTGCATCAGTTTTGGTTCTAATATTATACCTGTACAAGACATATGAGTTTTCGTAAAATATTTAAATTAAATACTCGTTGCATAGTCCGTAGAGTTTTTTGTTTAAAAATGTAAATGGTCAAGGACAAGTTTCTTTATGACTGAGGGCTAAATAATGAACTCTGCATTTACGACCCAATATAAGAAAGCAGCGCGATGAAATTTCCTCTAGAAATAATTACAGACAGCAGTTAATAGTACCTGCATGGATGAAAAGTTTACTATTTAAAATAGTAACCTAATTGTAAGGGGTCATTCGGAACGAAACTAACTTGATAAACGGTAAATTGTTTTGCTTGGATCTGTAAACTACGTCCAAAACTAAAAAACAAATGAGATTTTTATGGCTCAAATGAAAATTCTTGGTCTCTGCGGCACTTTCAAATAACTCAACTCTAATTACTGGCTCCAGAGAACAGAATAGCATCTGGGTCTTTGTCAGGTGCCTTTTAAGAAAAATGACTTCACGGTAAAGTTTGCACCTTCACATAATTCTCTATAAGCCCCGGTGGTTGTGAAGTGGTAGCATCAAAACTTTATCGCGGTCGATCAACGGCACACGGCGGCCAGTTTTATTTCCTGGCTGCGTTTTGTTTCTAATTTGCGACTCTTTTTAATGTAGTGTTGCTTCTATCTCAACTGTTCCACTGACGAATGAGGAACAGCAGTTCTTTGTGTAAACTGAATGCATTCTCATGAGAATTGTGATGACTTTTAAATCATCGCAGATCCTCCGTTTATACTCGTGATAGCGCATTTTTCCAGGGGCTAGCAACATAGTTTCAAAACAATCTTTAAGGCGGATAGAATATTCAACTGGGACTGATGCACATTTGTTTCCATTATGTAATGATACTGCTTTTAAATGTGTCTTAGATGAGTCGAAAAACCATTCCCAAGCTTCAATGTTGTGTTCCACCCCTAGGCTTGATATTAGACCTCCAACGTCCGAACTGTAGTAACTAGTGTCATTCATTGCTAAGACTTTAATAAGTCCCTGGTGTTCGTGGCAAAAATGTACAGTAGTTTACCAGGTTGAAACAAATTTATTTCTTTGAAACGAGCACCGAACAGTTCAGCTTGCCCTTTTGTCAAAGCAAGATGTTCAAAGCTTGTAAGACTTGAACAAAATAAAATGCTCGTATGTCTAATTCTTATTTTTCGACTTCTACGATTTCTTCAAATGATAACCCAGAACATTCCCTGATCCAGGTTCGAAAAGAGGAAAAACTCTAAATTCCCTAAGATGTTAAATTAATAAAAATTTTGAGGGGGAGTCGTTAGATCAAAGCTTTTGTACAGCGGTTTATTTGCGCTGCATCGCAACAACGCGCCCTCCAGCCGCGGGCGAAACCAACCTTGATGTATTTGAAGTCTGCAAGACGCTTGCTTTCCTTTCATATCGACCGGAAAATAGAACAAAGAAATCCACAACGAATACTTTTAACAAAGTTACGCTTTGATAGGCAGATTTGTACCCCACTCTCATAAATTGGTATTGCAGTCTTCAAAGGACACAACTTGTGGGAGTTAGTATTCACCTTCTCTGTCGAAGTCCATTTAAAAAAAAGGTGATTTCTTAGCTCAGGGTGCGTTGGAGGATACTGTAGGTATTCAACGATCCCGTAATGTGAGACTATAATAACAAGTTTATGACTAAACCTGAAATGTCGAAATTATACTCTGTTTGCAGGAGCGCTTGCATTTCAAGCCTAAGTTTTAGTGTCCGAGGGCCACACAGTTGGCTCCGTGTTTCTTGGCGCTGCTAAAAAGAGTCAGCCACAATTCCTCTCATGACCTGGATTTTGGAAATGGGTTCCGTTTCAACTGGAGTTACTCATCCTTGCGTTCTGGCAGTAGTTACAAAACATTTAAAACTTTGCAATAAAATCAACTTAATTGCAATAAAATATCCTCTACTCTTCCAAAACATGTTCCATTATAAGATTATATGATTATAAGTTAGTTTAAGCCTCCTTATCCGATACAAAGATTAAGATTATAAGTTAGTTTAAGCCTCCCTAACCGCTACAAAAATAGAGCGTATCGAAGAGAGGAAGGAGGAAGGCACCATTTAGTATGGAGATAAGAGAATGAGGAATCTATGCAGAAAGGGCATAGAAACAGTAAGATGAGAAAGAAGTTCATGAAACAAGATAAAAGTTGAAGAAGAAAGTCAGAGGTGCTGAAAAACAGGATAGTAGTGAACCGAAAAAAGGGGGTCCTTAACATAACAAAAAACATTTTATTTCAACAAAAAGAAGGTCTACCTAACTCTCAGCTCGGGCCCTCACATTTACCCCCTGGGAGCGCTTATTCCCAGACATACAATTGTTCTATCCCCCTGATATAAAACATGTTCCATTTTTGAAACACATTTACCTCGTATAAATGCTCCATTTTTAAAACGCTTTTCCCCGAGAAGTTGAAGAATATAATCTTCGAATCGGATTTTTGAAATGCTTTTTGATAAATGGCGGGTAAACTCCCCCGGTCGTACCTGCTGCCACTTCACATCCCTGACCTGGGTCTAGTAGACACTTTGACTAAGTCCTCCCCCTTTCCAGCCGTGTAAAACACTGGGCTAACATGACTCCGTCCCTAACATCCGGTCCTTAGCTAGACATGACTGTGGGAGAAACAAGGTAGGGTCAAACCAATCTTTTTTTCATCGACCGTGTGGCAATGCTGACGTCATGGCAACAAACCAATTACAGCGCTCATTTTGCATACGGTAACACTGCTAGCCCCAAATCTGGCCCCACTATTGGCCTAACGACATGTCGCAATGGTGACGTCATAAAATTTGTTTGAAATGAATCCGCTCTATTGGCTAGCCGAAGAAGAAGAGGAGTGCGGTTCCCCAAAGAAATGACTCTACCGTGTTTCCTCTATCGTGCTAGACTTGCTAGCGCTGATAATCACTAATCGTTAGAGAGTGGCTGTAATTTGGCAATCTGCAGCATCAATATTTCAATTAATATTGTTTGGTATTATAATCCTAGTTTAATCACAGTCAAAATTCGTCGATTTGATTACTCTGCGCGTTGCCTTTCTGAGTAAAATCTCCGAGTTTGAGTTTTTTCAAATAAGATTGCCGGACTTGATGTGATTAATTCATGTAATTGTTTTTGAAAAGTAAAATCATGTGGTCAGAAAACCACCACGTGGAGCTGTTTGGCCGACAGAAGAACTTTTTGCCGCCTTTACCTCCACAACGCCGCGACTTGTTCAAAAATCCTGCATAGGATCCGATCATTCAAGTATTTCATGTAGCGGCAGCGGTACACATTTCAGCAGAAGTTCACTGGTAAACTTGGCCACTTTGTTGCCTTTTGTTTCCGCGAACGTGGTACTTCTCTTCGGGTGTTGCCAAAGCCACTGCAGTTGGCAACCCGGTTAGCCTGGTTTCTGTCTTCCAGAAGCTGTGAGTTATAATTTGACATAAAAATTCTGAAACTTGAATACTTCGACTTGATACGAACGAGCACATGGAGTAGCCAAGTCGACTGATCAACTTTTACCGACAGGCATTCCGCTAAGACATCGTCAAATGATGAAAGATCTAGCCCTGGTTCCTTAGCATGAAGCTTGAACCAATTTCGGGCATCAGCAAACGATTATGCGCATTTTTTCTTTCAACTACCGTTCAACTGACACAAAGCTCTAAAAAACGCCAAGACCAAAGCCGAGAGAACTTACTTCATTTTCCTTTTTTCACTGTTACACTGATTTATTTCGCATAAAGCGTCTCATATTTCACAATGAAAAACTGAAATTTAAGTTGTACTTTGCAAAAATTAACACAATCTATAACAGGAATTTCGTTTTTCGGATGCTGATTTTCGTCGATCTGAGCCTTAATGTGCGTAAAATTTTATCCGAAAAATCAAAAACATCTAAATGTAAGTAAATAAATTTACACTCGTGACACCACCGTTATACTTTTTCACTCGAGGTAACGCATTATTTCAAAATGTAGCGACTCACTTTAATGGCTTAAATAAATGCTGGAAGTACACAGAGACGTGTTTCTAAACAGAAAACTGGAGGTTCAAGTCACACTCCCCTGTTCTGAAGATCTGAAGTTGAGTGGTCGACGTCGATTTCAAAGGCAAATAAAACATATCTCACTGCAGACACAAAAATGTAGTACTCGTATACCATCAATACCTGAAATTTACCGCACATCATGATCGTTGACACAATCGGTCTACTGTACACGTATTCCGTCACAGCGAACACAGAAAAAAACATCCAACACGAAAACCGCAGCAAAAAAAGTTCAGACAAGTAACGTTGACCAAAGTCTCGATGTCATTGCAAAGCATGCTCTGCATCTGTGTCTTATTCATTACGACAAGTATTCTGAGCATTTGAATTTAACTTTGTATCTGAGTAAATTTCACATTTTTATTTTGATCCAAAAATATAGGTTGTTTTTGTGAACGAACGTAAATTGTTCGAGAGATTGGCTCTTCATTTCTAACACCAGCCACTCAACAATAAGCTTAAAAAACCGCCTTTAATTTTTAAACCCCACCTTTATTTGTATTTTAAAACTTTTAGAGCGCGTTTCCATCTAGAATACTTTCAAATACCGGTGTTCTCAATCTTTTACTAAATACATAATTTTGAGTAAATCTCAATGGCAGAAATGTACTTCCAAAATAGCCAATTTAAGTGACGGCAAAAATGAAGCACGAAAGTCTATGTAATCCAATTTACACAAGCGATCACTTTTCACGTGCGCACATGCCCACAATGCGCCCACAGGAGCACAATAGCCCGTTTTACTTGCCTAAAGGCTCGCAAATATGCGCTGAGATGTGCCACTGAGAGCAGCATATGTTGTAAGAGTGCACAGCTATGTAGACGTGAAGACCCGGGGTTGATTTCGGGAGAATTTACGTTGTCGCGACGTTGCGGCTGGCAGCGTCTGTCCTTCTAAGTTGACTTGGTTACGCTACGTGCAGCTGGCAGCGTCTGTCCTTCTAAGTTGACTTGGCTACGCTACGTGCAGCTGGCAGCGTCTGTCCTTCTAAGTTAACTTGGCTACGCTATAGGTGCAGCGCAGGTAGCATAGCCAAGTCGACTTAGAAGAACACACGTCGCAGGTGTTTTGCTGCGACGTCAATTTGCTCAAAGTCCGATCCCTGCTGGCCTCTATCTCTTATTGACATGATAAATTACTCACAAAACTCTGAGTGCATTTAATTTGAGACAAGTTATCTAGCGTGAGCTTTTAAATGCATATTGAATCGCGAAAATAATTTTTGAGACTTATTAATGCACGTAAAAGCGATCATAGATTCTTAAACCATTGTTTCCCATAACTTAAATAAATAGACTCATCACAAATCCACAAAACACCAATCTTTGAAAGAGAAAATTGTCGCATGTATTTTCCTTTTTCTTTTATACGTATTCGAATGAAAACAGACGAAGGTCACGTTGAATTTTAGGCCTTGGAAAATATAGTGCATTCAAATTTTTGGTCTAAATTAAATGCAAGTCATCGGAGACTTAAAATGTGTTTGTTATGGCAAGTTGAATGTCTAAAGTGTCATAGCTAGACTTCATTTCATTTTGCATGAGAATAATTTCGGTAGAAAAATATTGATATTAAAAATAGAATTTATTCACTAATTCACTAGATATTTTTAAAAGTTTCGTGAATAAATCTAGTAGTAGAGAAAATAGCAACATTTTGACATCACAATTCACTTCATAGAAGAGGTCTCCTGCACCACGTACATCTATTTACGTATAAGGGGGCAAACTCATCCCGCTGACATAAGTCACACACAGGCAACAGAGTAGAAGCAAAAGAAAAATAAAATCACACACAATCCTACCGTACAACACTTCAGGTTCACGATAAGAAGGAAGTCGATAGCAAAAACGATGGAATCCAAATAATTTTGCAGTTTATGGATCAAATGCACAGTCGCTAGTTCGCTTGCCGTAAAACTATGGTTTCACCACAAGATTGAAGACGATAGCAAAAACGTATGGAATCCACATAATTTTGCAGTTTATGGATCAAATGCGCAGCCGCAAGATCGCTTTCCCTGAACCATCGGCTCTACGGCTGACCTAGCATCGTTTCGATCAGCTGCGCCAGACACATCCAGCGCAGACTTGGCAGTAAACGACGAATGATGACTTAACATTACAGTAGTGACGGGATTTGAGGACAAACTTGATTCCTGTCGTGCATGAGACACACAACGTCCCTGAAGTCGCTACATATTTGCTCAAAAAGTATTCACACAATTGAACATTACAACACAGAATGTATTTTGTAAAACATTAGTTGCATTACAATCAATAAAAGTATGGTGCTGCAACTGCAATATAATGATATGATACTATAACACGCAATTTATTCGTACATTACTCCGACCGTCAAATTAATAATAAAATGACACTATAACAGGTATTATTATGATAATATGATACTACGAAAGGCAACAGCTCTCAAATTTACTTGAAACTTATATTAGCAGCAAATTGAAATTAAATATGAATGTGAAATTTTAAGCAGCTTGACTCGATAAGACTTACTGTTTCCAAATTTTTGACATTATTAAATATCAAACTTTTGTTTTTTCTACATGAGAACATTTCTCTGATTTTATGTTAACTGAACAGATTTGGAGTAAAAATGTTCATTAATACGGTAGCTGATAACTAAGTATAATTTTATTTTTTAAATGGAGTTACTAGAGAAGCCTTTTCATTTTGAGGCAATCTAATTTCTCAACATAGACAAACTGAGGGAATCTTAGCCAACTCAAAATTTACCGTGCGATTACATGCTAAATCTCCCAGTGGCAAAATGTGTCAAGACAACGCTATTTTGGTTTTACTTTGACTTCATATGTGAACGTATGTGTAAAACGCGTATGTACATTTTTAAAACGTCTTGGAATGTGGAAAATTGCATTTTTACAAGGATGATCAAGAAAAAGCAACATTACGGATCTGCAAATGAACTATTTTTGTTTTCATTTTGACCATAGCTTGATACTGTTAAATCCCTGAAAAACTAATTTTATTAATTCCATTGTATATGAAACATCAAACAGCTAGTGTTCTCTAAGTAAAACGTCGGTGAGATACTTTTATGAAATATATTTTGTATACACGTATAGAACATTATTTTATTCTAAATTCAGAGTTTAGTGCCAACATTTCACGCACAATATGCAAACTTCTAAAATCATATTGTGCAGGGTCCAATGCACAGCCTTATGCCTACGAACAACTAAGGGGCTGTTTGTAGAGGAAGAAACCCCATGAACACATCACAATTCTTTGCAAACTCATTCTACCTATACTTAGGCCTGTACAGAATTTGAATTGGGATCCATGCATGTTCATTGCAGCCTTGGTAAAAATGGCAAATGCTGCAACCCAATGGTACTAATCATAAATAATCAAAAATAAATAATATACAAGGGAATTGGGACCAGTTAAAAATACCACTCGACGATCGTGATTTGAAAAAGCTCCTAAAATGTTCAACTGTTCTGTTCATAGATACAAAACACCAGACAATGATACAAGACACATTACTTCGAATAAAATTGATCCTTATCGCTTTAATTTATGTGTGCGACGGGAAAGTGAAGCGTTGCCGGCGATACGATCGATCAATGGGTCGTTCGAAAATTGTTCAACAATCTTTTCAAATTAATAGTATTTTATGGACTCGGTTGATGTTTGGTATTTTTAGAATTGCTAACAACTTTTGAACTCAAATTTAAACTGAACATTAAACTTCAGTTGAGTCCATCGCAGTCAACGTGTTGAAATGAAGTTTGACCTCACAACGTCGTTTTGAGCGAAGAATAAAGCAGGGCGACTCAGATGTTTGCCTCCGGAGAGGCCCTGGAGCAGCAGAGCATGGAGCTGGCCAACCCAGGCCGCACCGACTGCTAGTCCGGCGCTGAGGACCTGTTGTCTGTGGACGAGACCGGGAAGCGCTAGTGTCAACAGCTGGGTGATGCGCCAGATTTGGACGCCGCCCACCCCTCTCCCTCCACCTCCATGTTGCTTCTAAAAGTTGCCATTCGCGCCAATTATTTAACTATGTAGTATTACTGAGGTTTATTAACCTAGCTGTTCGTTATTCAGTTATTATTAATAACTGCATTATAAACACTACAAGTAATTAGTAAGTGGATAGTACACCGGAAAACCAAAGTTCACCTGCATCAAATCATTATAATAAATTATGACAACGACCACTGGTGTTTTGCCATTCGACCCTCCATCTCGGCACTCAAAAATAGGCATTTTTAAACTTTTTCAACTTAACCTTAAACTAACTGAACTTGGCCTAACCTAACCCAACCTTACCTAACTTAACCAACCTACTTAACCTAACTTAAGTTAACTTAACCTACCCTAAATTACCCTAACCTAACATTTCTGTAGATCTGGCGCCATTGGCGTCTGTGCTGCATGGGTGGTGGGTGGGGGTGGTAGAGTGGGGGCATCTGCCAGCTGTTGACTCTTGTGCGACCGGGAAGTGTAAACTCGATAGTCAAGTGCATAGTTCAGCAGTGACTAAGGGAGAGGTGGTAATGTGGATCCCGAACACCAGGTTTAAAGCCAAAAAAATTATGTACGTATTAAAAGGACAGAAACTACGAAGAGGAATCTTAAGAACGTTTAGTTCCAATATGTCGAGTCTATGAAACGACTTATTGCGTGGTGATAAAGTTGGCTCGGAACGCGAGGTTAAGAACGAAAAAATACGTACATATCCGTGCATCAAGGAAAGAAACGGCGAAAGGAAATTAAAATCAAATTTAGGTCAAACCTTGTCGCAACTCCAGCCTTGCTTCCCTTTTTAAGTCCCTTGCAAGCTAATTAATATCTTGCATAATCGGGGACTAGGTCGTTATTTAACCTCAAACTGACCGAAAAGATAAAACGCTAATTAAATATGACAAGCGGGCAATGGTTGGAGTGCTTCACCTTCCTGGCAACAAAAATTAATATCGAACAACCATAAAGTATTCGTTTGTTTGTTGCGAGTGAATCCGAAGCCTCTGCTGCGGATTCTAATCGTCGTTGAAGAGGCAGCTCTCGCGGGTTGCAGCTTCAGTGAGAGACGAACTTCGTGGGCGTACGCACGTGTGCCTTGCGTGCTGCGACCTCTACCAGCCCTGCTTCTGGGAATCCTAATCCTGGACAGCCGGCTTCCAGTGAAGATCGTTCCCTGAACAGATTCTTCGAAGTTTCAGGTGAGCACTCTTTACTTATTGTCTGTCTTGTCAAAACTTAGTTGCAGCGTTTCAGAAAAGGCTATGTTCTGTGCCAGTTAAACTGGAAGTTGTCGCTTCTTGCCGGTAAGCGAGACATAGTTCTTTTATTCGAAGAATTTGTTTCATTATCTTCGAACTTTTATTCGAGGAATTTGGATTCCATTATCTTCGAACTTTTGTTCGAAGAATTTGAGTTTAATTATCTTCAAAATTCTTTCAAACGAAGAATTTCTTCATTTAAATTCTTCCTTTCCTTTGAAGATTCAAAAAAAATTGTTCTTATTTTTAAAAAAGCTGCGAAAAGCAGTTCTGGCCAACAAGGTTAGTTCGCCGGCTGCTTAGCAAAGGCTTGGCTGGAGTGCGTCAGGGAAAATCCTGGTGGCTATATCCTTTTTTCTTCGCAAACTTTTTTTTCCTTTTTTCTAATAAATTGTTCTTCATTATAAGACTAAAATAAAATAATAAAAAAAAGGTTTTTAATAATTTTCCGTAATTTGGAAAATTACGCTGCTGCCGTGCTGTCAGGGCCCCAGCGCCGGTACGTCTCTCATCTCACTAGCTTAAGGTGGATTTTTGTGTAAGGTACATTTCCGTGTTGCTAGCTCCTTGTGTTTTTAGGTGCTAGTATTTAGTTTACCTTACATAAAACATTCGTTTTCTCGTTGAATTTTTGTGCTAGTATGTAAGTGTAAAAAAAAATAAATAATATTGCAGCAAAAATTTAAAATTTTTTGTGAAACTCTCAGTATGTAACGTTCTAAATGTGAAAGAAAAATTAATTGGTGGGGGAGGTAAAATTTTCTGCATTCTTTTTGTGTATCATTAGTATTTTTTCCATATGTAATATGAGGATGTAACCTGTCCTTTTGTGAAGTGTAGACCTTTATGATTAGTTGAAAGTTATTCTAATAAGCCTATTGACTACTACTTATTACCTTTTTTTTACCATTATGACCGAAAAATATAATGCCTCAGCCCTTAGCTTAAAAATGCGGGGAGTAAAGTGTAGTATAACCGCGTTGCGCAAGAGAATTCTCTCTCCCGGATGTGCGCCTTCCCTCCTAAAGGAGGCTATTCCTCAGTTGAGTGGCCTTCTAAAGGATTTTCGACTTCTGTCCTCTATTCTACCTTCAGATGTTGAGGAGGTATCGGACGAGGAACTAGTTAGACGCGCGGAATACGAGATACAAATTGTTGAATTATTAGCTGAATTAAAAAATTCTGTTTCCTCGGCACCGGTATCAAACTCAAATGATACCGAGCCTCCTTCTGAGGCTAGGAAGGTTTCTGTTTCGGATGTGCCGTTGAATATTTTTAGAGCTCCTCAGCTAACTTTGAGAAAGTTTAGCGACAATGAAACCTGTCCCTTTTCTTTTCTTCATTTTCAGGAATCTTTTCAAAATGCTCTTCAAGCTTATCCGAATATGAGCGAGGGGCAGAAATTTATATTCTTAAAAAATCAATTACAGGGAAGAGCTCTTAGTCTTGTTGAGGGACTTCCTAATGAGGAGAATAGTTTCCGAGCTGCTTGGGCTTTGCTCAAGCAAGATTTCTTAAACGCTGACAAACTCATTTCTCTCGCTCTTGACGAATTAATTAACTGTCCCAGTGTCCTAAGCTTAGTAGAGATAGGGGCTTTTCTTTCTAAAGTTAAGTTTCGTCTGCTTGAGCTCTCTAAGCTAGGTGTAGATATCTGTAGCGAGAAGTCGGGCAATCTTTTGTTTTCTGCCATAATCAAAACCAAACTGCCTGACTTTTTCTTATTGGAACTTCTTCGCTATTGCAAAGCTAGTTTCTTCTCATTAGAGATGTTTGAAAACGCACATCATGTGCTGTCTCTTTTAGAAACGAAATCAAAACCTAAGAAATTTCTCTCCCTTCGCAATGATAGGGTGGAGGAAAAAACCCGAGCGGAAATTAAAACTAGATCCTCTCCTGAGCCCTCTAAACTTCCTAGTGTTAAAGTGTGCCGGTTTTGCAATCAGACGGGTCACACGTCCTTTTCTTGCCGTAAATTTGATACTCACGCAAAACGCGTGAAACAAGTAGGCGAGTTACAATTATGCTCCGTGTGTCTTAGTCAAAACCACTTAGCTAAGGCTTGCCCTGCAAAAGTCAGAGGCTTACCTTTTAATTGTTCGTTGTGCAAGGCTAATACTCATGTAAGTCCGTTATGTCCAAAATTTGTAAGTTTTTCCTCCTTTGCCGCCACCTCTTCCTGACGGTTAAAGGCACGTTTTCGAATGTGCCCTGTTGTAGCTCTTTGTACTAAGTTTAATAATCAATCTAAACGTGTAAATTTTGTTATAGACACCGGGAGTCAACAGACGTTGATTGACCTGGCTACGGTTAGTCCTAACTTTTCTACCGCTGATGTGCAGGAACTTACCGTAAATACGTAAGGTGCCTCTGTCCCGTTAAGGGGCAAGCAAATTAACGTCGAGCTCGTGCTTCCTGACAGTGAGAAGCATGAGCTTGATGTCTTCGCCATGCAGAATTTGAACCTGCAGATGGGGATGAAGGGTTTGCAATCTAAACTCGAGCTTCTCAAAACTAAGCTACCTATTTCTACTTCCTTTCCTGAAGTTGTTGATGATAATATTCAAATCGACGGCATTTTAGGTGTCGATGCTCTTCAAGCTTTTTGTGTGCTCGAGTTTCAATACGTTGCAGGCTATAAAGTTATGCGCGTAGCTAACGGTTTTTTACCCTTTGGGGAATTAAAATGTTACAGGTCTTCTTTGTTTCCCGTCGTGGCTTCTGCCGCTAAAAAGCGAGACAGTGGCTCGACTTCTTCTGTTGTTCCGAGTGAAATTTCTTCCTCTTCTGCTGTTCCGCATAAAATTTCTTCCTCTTCTGCTGTTCCGCCTGAAATTTCTTCCTCTTCTGCTGTTGCAAATAAACTTGAAAAGAAAACCAAAAAAAGTAAATTCAAAGCAAATCGTTACCGTGGTGTGTTGGAGGCTTTTTTTGAACCTCCCAAGGTATGTTCTTCAGCGTTAGATGGTGCTGAGTATGATGTGCAAGCTGGTCTAGATAGGCTGTTAGACTTGGAATTAATAGGGGTACCTGCTAAGGAAACAGAGTATGATAAAGAACTGGAAGATTTCAAAAGTAGCGTAGTTTATGCCGAAGGCAGCTATTCTGTCAACTTGCCTTGGAACCGTAATTTGTTATCGAAAGTTCCGCACGGTTTCGGGCTAGCTAAGCGCTCTCGCTCAAAAGGTTGCAGCTTCTAACTCTCGTAGGGGGATAGAGCAACAGTATAACGATGTTTTTCTTGAACAACTCGAGCTTGGTATAATTGAGCCTCTAGCACTCGAAACATTAGATGTGCGTGAGCACAAGTGGATTCCGCATAGGCCTGTCGTGCGAGAACACGTTACTACTTCCAAGATACGTCCTGTTTTTAATTGTTCGCTGAAGCAAGGCAAATTGCCTAGTCTGAATGAGGCCTCATATGTAGGTCCTAATCTCATGAACGATTTGCTGGGTCTTTTAGTGTACTTTCGGTCCAACTCCATTGTTGTGCTTTCTGATATTTTCAAGGCGTTCCTTCAGGTAAAGTTAGCCGGGACATTTGATCGTAATCAATTTAGCTTTGTTCTCTTTAAAGACGGTGAATTTCAATATTTCCGATATACAACCTTATTATTCGGTTTTGTCGCTTCCCCATATATTCTCAATTTTCTTCTTAAACTTCATGCTAAAACCCTGAGTGATTTGGTGGTTAGGGACGTAATGGCAAACAAGCTGTACGTGGACAACCTAATTTTTACAACCAATAGTCCCGAGCTTGCGCTTGACACTTTTCAACGCGCAAACAAAGCATTTAAAGAGAGCGGCTTTCCTTTGCGTCAGTGGCAGTCAAATAGCTCTGATCTTTTGTCTCAGATTGACCCTGCTCTTTGTAGCGCCAATGTGCACTCCAGAGTGCTGGGTTATAACTTTAATTCTTCTTCTGATTCTCTTTCCATATCTGTAAAAAGTTTGAATCCTTCCTGTAAAACTCGTAGGAGTATGCTGTCAGAAATTGCTTCTTTGTATGACCCTTTAGGGATTCTACTACCATTTTCTGTAAGAGGTAAACTCATTTTGCGTAAGTTGACACCGTTGAGACTAGGCTGGGATCAAGACGTTCCAGATGATATATGTAAAGAATGGCGTAACTATTGTCAAGAGTTTTCTGAGTTGCATGAATTCGAGTACCCTAGGATGAATCTAGTTGAAACTGAGAAAATTGACCTAGTAATTTTTTGTGACGCTAGTGCGAGCGCTTTTGGCGCCTGTATTTACGGCGTCCAAAAGGAGCGCAGCTCGCTAATCTTCTCTAAAGTTAAAGTTTCGCCTCCTAGACAAAGAACTCTTCCTTCTCTTGAACTTCTGGCTGTGTACCTTGCTTATCAGTGTCTTGTATCTCTAATGTGTGACGTTAACTTTCCTTATGAAGTCTCTAATATAACTTTTCTCACCGATGCCCAGGTTACACTGGCTTGGTTATTGAGCGGTAAACCTCCACGAAAAAACGTGTTTGTTGGTAATAGAATTAAAGATATAGACAGCATGCGCCAGACGTTGGAAGGTAAAACTTCTGCTTCTTTCCATTATGAATATGTTCCCACCATGTTCAACATGGCTGACTTATTAACTCGAGGTATTAAAGCAACAAAGTTTCTCGAGGGTAAGACAGTTTGGTTGGAAGGTCCTGCCTGGATCCGAGAAGGTAAGGACCAGTGGCCCAAGGGACACCTGGGTTGCATTCCGCATCAATTTGTTTCCGCTGCATGTATTAATGCTAATATTGTTCCTCCGTGTGAAGCTCCTATTCTGGAGATTGAACGCTTCTCCTCCTATCCCAAATTACTAGGTACGATGGAGAAAGTATTTAAAGCTGTCGCTATTTTTCGACGTGCAGATTTAGGCAATGCAAAACTACGAGCCTTCATTTTTCTAATTTCTTCTATGCAAAGTAAACACTTTTCAAGCGAGCTCGAGGCCTTAAAAAATAAGAGTCCTCGGCCGCCTCTGTTAGTTAGAACCTTTAATCTTTTTCTTGATTCGCACGGTCTCATTCGATCTAACAGTCGTATTGCAAACGCTGAAGAATTAGATTATAACACTCGAAACCCCATTTTACTGTCTAGTTCTTCTCACTTGACCAATTTGTTAATTTTACACACTCATAAACTTCTTAATCATCAAGGGCTCGATATCACCGTTCAAAAGCTTAAGCTGGACGGTTATGTCTTGCCGCGCTGCAAGCGTACTGTTCGCGGCGTGTTGGCTAAATGCACGGTGTGCAAGAAGCTAAACGCCAAAGCGTTTTCACATCCTGATCCTCCTGCTTTACCCGACACTCGTACAAATTTCGTAAGGCCCTTTGCCACAACAGGCATGGACTTCTCTGCCCACTTTTGGGTATTAGACCCTTTTGGTCACAAGCAAAAGGTTTATTTACTATTGTTCACGTGCTTCCAAACTAGAGCTATCCATATCGAACTTCTTCCTTCCATGACTCTGGAGGAATTTTGTTTTGCCTTTATTCGTTTTACCAACGAAAAGGGCATTTCTAACACTGTATATTCTGATAATGCTAGAACTTTCACCGCTGCTCCCGATCTTCTATCGGAAGTGTTAACTTCCTCTTTGTATGAAGAGCGGTTTCGCCCTTTCAATATAAAGTTCAAAACTATCCCAATCTACAGTCCTCAATTTGGAGCGATTTGGGAACGTCTGTTTAAGTCCATAAAGGACTGCGTGTACAAACTTTTTGGCCGTAGCACCTATTCCTATTCTTCTTTCCTTACTGTCATTTCTGATATTTCTCTCAACCTCAAACGGCGTCCTCTCTCTTACACTGAGATGGGGGACACGATCTTACCTATAATGCCAATTCAATTCCTTCAACTATATCCAACATCTAATTCTTTAATTCTGTCTGATGAGCTTCCGGACTTGGAGACCGACGATGTTGAACGTCGCGAGTATTTGCTCTCGCTTTTGGAGAGACGCAATGTCATAGTTGCCAAGTTCCGGGAGCTCTGGTACACTCAATATTTAATTTCCTTGCGAGGTCCATACCCTCTGAAATCTTTACCTTTTAATAATTAACTATTATCTGTGGGTCAAGTGGTACTTGTAAAACACCCCATAAGACCCAGACCATTTTGGGCCTTGGCTCGCATCAGCGCTTTTCTCCCTGGTCGCGATGGCAAGGTCCGTGTTGTGAGAATTATTAGAGCTGATAACTCTGAAAGCGCCATCAAAGTCTCGCTACTATACCCACTGGAGTTAGCTGTCACTGATCCTACTCCAGAGGAGGTGGGGGATAGCGTAGAAGGGAGTAGTTCGGGCGAAGACTTATACCATCGTTTCGAACCTCCCGAGAGTTTTGAAACTCAAAAGGGTAGTTCTACCTTTGAACACCCTGGAGGTCAGCCTCTTACTTCATCTTCCTCTGACACGGATTCTTCGGCCTTTTCCGAAGAACCCGTGGCTACTTCTGCTGACCGTCCTAGAAGGCAAGCGGCGCGTCAGCAGCGTAGTAAGTTGACTTATTTAATTAAGAAAGGGCAATTGTAACCCCTTTCAAACTATATGTAATGCGCAAAATTTATTATTAGTCCTTTCCAGTTTATGCTGGAAGGACGTTTGCATGTACTTGTTTGTATTTCACGGAATTTTCTATGAAAACTCCGTCTTTTTCTTTTGCCGGGATAGTGTCGCAACTCCAGCCTTGCTTCCCTTTTTAAGTCCCTTGCAAGCTAATTAATATCTTGCATAATCGGGGACTAGGTCGTTATTTAACCTCAAACTGACCGAAAAGATAAAACGCTAATTAAATATGACAAGCGGGCAATGGTTGGAGTGCTTCACCTTCCTGGCAACAAAAATTAATATCGAACAACCATAAAGTGTTCGTTTGTTTGTGTCGAGTGAATCCGAAGCCTCTGCTGCGGATTCTAATCGTCGTTGAAGAGGCAGCTCTCGCGGGTTGCAGCTTCAGTGAGAGACGAACTTCGTGGGCGTACGCACGTGTGCCTTGCGTGCTGCGACCTCTACCGGCCCTGCTTCCGGGAATCCTAATCCTGGACAGCCGGCTTCCAGTGAAGGTATTTCCCTGAACAAATTCTTCGAAGTTTCAGGTGAGCACTCTTTACTTATTGTCTGTCTTGTCAAAACTTAGTTGCAGCGTTTCAGAAAAGGCTATGTTCTGTGCCAGTTAAACTGGAAGTTGTCGCTTCTTGCCGGTAAGCGAGACAACCTATCGAGCTTAGGCTCATTTTCAACGAATTCTGTAAACACGCTAAACCTCTTGTAATATTGATTTCCATTTAAAAGTTAAGTCTTAGATCGATTGACAGGACGATAAAATTTTAGAAAGCCTAGAAAAGACACTGAACAAAATGAAATGAAGACACTCCTAGAAATACGGATGTTACATTTAATTGTTAAGGAGTTCTTAAGGAAAACAGGGAGCATTGCGTTCATAAAAATGTAATTTTAAATACAATACTGTAAGTGAACAAAACTGGAATTTTGAGAAAAAAATTGCAATATAAAAAACACACAAATAATATAACTTTAAGAAAAACTTTACATGGCTCATGACTTTCAAATTGAGTGCATTAGAACTTTACATATCATTCATGGAAAGTTTTATTTTATGCAGATTCAAATACACCAAAATGTGAAAATCAAAGAAAACTCTACTGAAGTGGCTGTTGAAGTGGCTGTTGATTACTCATATTTTGGCTGTTGATTTCTTAATTGCCTTCGCTAATTGCTCTAATACTGGAATGTGACAGAGAACTTTACTTTCTACACGTACGATGACTTTATGATGAAGCTCAACAATCTGTATGTACAGTGCACGTATGTACTTTGATGCGCAGGGTTCACAACGGAAATAATAGACTACGGAAAATCGCAAGCTCTTTGTATGTACGTCTCTGAAGGGAAAAAATTACCTAACTGAACGTTTATTAACCAAAACAATGCGTGCAAAATCCTTGGAAAATATTTAGAGGTGAGATTAAAAGGCTCGAGCATATATTTTTCAGACTTCTGACCAAAGTTTGGAAAAATACAATAGATATGAGAAGTTTCTTGACCACATACAGAAGATTGGAAATAAACACTCGAGAAGAACTTGGTAATTCGCCGAAAAAAAATTACGTTCGCAGGTAAGCCTTTCGACGTAAAAATAACTTTAGAGATTATGAATTCATTAAGGATATCGTCAAAACGGAAACACGCTCTCCAAGCACTTGAAAAAAGCGTTGACTATCTGTTATTTTTTATCTGTCTTGAACAAGAACTGAAGAAATTAAATCCTAAACCTCTGAAAGTTTACGTTGTTTGAACAGAGATATAAAATATGTTATCACACCGATTCACATTTACTCCGAGAAAATTGCTGTTTGTGCCTTGTTTCTATTCTCAGCCAAATTAGGGCTTTGAGCAGTCATATGCTGCCGAACAAAATTCATATCAGATCCGTGTTTAAGAAGAACTTTAATTCTGCAACGTAACGCTTGTAAAAAGTTGGATGAAAGCTCAAATAGCAATTTTGAAGCGAATGTTCTCTTAAAAATGTATAAAATATTCCAGAGTGTATATTTAAATATTTCTGCACAGCCGATTTAAGAATTACCATTTTAATATCATTCTACATCGAATATAGTTTTGTGTTTATAAAGAATTTGTTGAAAATGAGCCTGGGTTCGAAAGTTTCTAACTAAATATATTTCTAACTTATCTATATCTGTCTTTTTCTTTGTTACGGAACGTAGCTCGGTCAGAGCACGTAACGCAGGAGGAATTGAAACCCCCGGAAGCAAAAGAAAGAAAAATAAAGATATGAAATACACAGTCTGAGAGTTGGACAGAAAGGTAGGAAATTGACAGTGTTTAATTGGTGTGTACTCCGCGAATACCGAGTTGACAAGCATGGGGAGAATAACAAACTTTGAAAGATTAAAACACATTTATTTTTGAGATGAACACGTGGGTATGTGCACAAGGCATTTAGACAGAATTGACATGAGAGAGCACAACTGCGTTAATGAAAGGTACGCACATTTCTGCCGCCATAAAACTTTAAACACGACATGATATAAATGTGATGTTTACCGAGAATTCAAGTTACCAATACTCAAGAGCTGACAACGATTCACGAAAGAATGCACAAAGTTATAGAAACCCCTACGCAACACAAATTACAGAACAATAATGACAAACATACCGTTTTCCTGGACTCACAAGGCGTCCAAAAATACATCAATGCTTCGCATTCTGGCGCATAAACATAAGACACAAATTCATTACACAGCGCGTCCTTTTTACTGCAGCGTACCACTTTGACTTCCACTAATACACTTTAAAGCACTGTTTCAAAATACTCGATGCCACAAATTTTCAATTCCTCTGGGATGCGTTGCAGGGGTCACCTAGTTTAGGGCCCTGTTCAACTCTTGAAGGGCGCTCGTAATGTTTCTTCGCTGCGGCCGCTCCAATCGCCGGGGTCGGCCGGTTGCTGAAACATCGAAGACGCTGCGCCTAGAGCGCTCGTTCGTTGCGCTCATGACTTCGTTGAACGAACAGCTCAACCACTGTAGAATTTGCGACTTTTGACGTTGTTGAAGATTGGCAGCTGTGCGAGTTCAAAATAAAATGCAGGCTGGAGTTCATGCTGTCTTGAAGGCGACGTAGAACTGACTTTTGTGTTCTCTCAGGAGAACGATTGACACATTTTTTTTCGTATCAGTGGTCCTCGACGTTGTTGCGTATCAAGCGGAATTTGATGTCGGTGGTACTTCAGTGTCTGCTGGGTCCGTTGCCAACTTTGGAGATTCGAAGGAGCACTGTATAGGGGCACTTTCGCGATGTTTTTTTTTCGAGTAGCAGATCCAAGGGGATCTCGGCGGCAGCCGGATCCCCGAAAACGTGCACCAAAAAGACCGTCTCTCGTCGTGTAACCAAGTTAAAATCCTCCCTAATTTCTCTTCTCAGCTCCTTATAAGTCTTCCGCTTGTTTCCTTCTCGAACATTCCCGATTCATCTCCGTCCCTCGCCGTCTCCAAGTCCGTCCTCCTCTTTGATTGGTGAAGTTTTTCCTTGTCCCTGACGATTCCGCTTCTAATTGGTGCGTTATCTGACACACCAGCTTGGCTACTCTACTTCTTGATTCTCAATGGTAGAGCAGCCGCGGTCACCCTATGAGCCAGCCCCTACCTCCTCGAAGCTAACCCTCGCTTGTTTGAAGTGGGCTCGCTCACGCCTACGCGTGTGTTGTGTGTGTGACTTGTGTTGTGTTGATGTGCGTCGTGTGTTTTGTGCTTTTCTGGTGTGTGTGAGTCGCTCACGATGCCTGCGCTCGCAGTTCTGGTAGTGTGCTGGCCGCAAGGTTAGCATTAATCAATGTTGGCTCTTGAGGCCGTGAAATATGATACACACCTCTACTCCAGCTCAGCTTTTCTTATGTCGAGCTAGCACTTGCGATGTCGCTCAAACAATCGCTGCTTGTTTTCGACAGAACAGTGAAGAATTGACCTTACACACACGGGTAAACTTTGGTTGCTAGAATTTCCTAAAGTGAAGTATTTTCCCAAAAACATTTTACGAGCATGTTTCCCCAAAAAATATATTTTACGAGAGTATTTCTTAATAATTCCCAAAAACATTTTATGAGAGTAGTATTTCCTCACAATACCCACTTCGCCCCAGAAACATTTGGGCCAACTTGCAAAGTTGGTTCAAATTTTCACTCGTTAATTTCAATTATAACCGTGACATACCTCTTACTTTAAAAATTTAGAAAATGTTCACCCCCCTTATTCAATCTCTTCGCTTTTCCCGACATCAAAATATCCCTACATATCACCTCATGATTTACCTTCTTGCAACACGCCGATGTTGACGCATTTATAAAAAAAGTTCATTAATACCTGACACATACTAAATAATTGAAACGCACATTTCTTATACACATTATTATAGAACGCAAACAGGAAAGAACACAGTAAGATACCGCACATATCCGACAACTTGAACGCATAAAATAAAACACACACGACGTCTTATTATTCTCGACTTGCTCTCGGCAAATTCATCGACATAGATAAACATACAAATTAGAGATCGAAAAATAGGCGAATTTAGTACAAGCAGATACATCCTTTCGGCATTCTCGGTTTCAATTCACCTAAAAACAAATTTAAAATATGGAGGTGCTATTCCAACCTCAACTCCTTTTTCTTCATCATTATTATTTCATCCTATGTCTCAAAATTTGACGTCTTCTCCTCGACAGAACTTGCTGTTGCTCCTCCAATGCGCCTAGCTACAGCTTGTTGTTGTTGTTCTTCTGACGTGCTACTGCTCTTCGGCTTGCTACTGATCCTGGGGAGGGCCCCCTGCTGAGAATCGGACTAACATTACGAGCGCCCTTCAAGAGTTGAACAGGGCCCTAAACTAGGTGACCCCTGCAACGCATCCCAGAGGAATTGAAAATTTGTGGCATCGAGTGTTTTGAAACAGTGCTTTAAAGTGTATTAGTGGAAGTCAAAGTGGTACACTGCAGTAAAAAGGACGCGCTGTGTAATGAATTTGTGTCTTATGTTTATGCGACAGAATGCGAAGCATTGATGTATTTTTGGACGCCTTGTGAGTCCAAGAAAACGGTATGTTTGTCATCATTGTTCTGTAATTTGTGTTGCGTACTGGTTTCTATAACTTTGTGCATTCTTTCGTGAATCGTTGTCAGCTCTTGAGTATTGGTAACTTGAATTCTCGGTAAACATCACATTTATATCATGTCGTGTTTGAAGTTTTATGGCGGCAGAAATGTGCGTACCTTTCATTAACGCAGTTGTGCTCTCTCATGTCAATTCTGTCTAAATGCCTTGTGCACATACCCACGTGTTCATCTCAAAAATAAATGTGTTTTAATCTTTCAAAGTTTGTTATTCTCCCCATGCTTGTCAACTCGGTATTCGCGGAGTACACACCAATTAAACACTGTTAATTTCCTACCTTTCTGTCCAACTCTCAGACTGTGTATTTCATATCTTTATTTTTCTTTCTTTTGCTTTCGGGGGTTTCAATTCCTCCTGCGTTATGTGCTCTGACTGAGCTACGTTCCGTAACAGGTCTTCGCTGCGGCCGCTCCAGTCGCCGGCGTCGGCCGGTTGCTTAAACATCGAAGACGCTGCGCCTAGAGCGCTCGTTCGTTGCGCTCATGGCTTCGTTGCCCGAACAGCTCAACCACTGTAGAATTTGCGACTTTTGACGTTGTTGAAGATTGGCAGCTGTGCGAGTTCAAAATAAACTGCAGGCTGGAGTTCATGCTGTCTTGAAGGCGACGTAGAACTGACTTTTGTGTTCTCTCAGGAGAACGATTGACACATTTTTTTTTCGTATCGGGGGTCCTCGACGTTGTTGCGTATCAAGCGGAATTTGATGTCGGTGGTACTTCAGTGTCTGCTGGGTCCGTTGCCAACTTTGGAGATTCGAAGGAGCACTGTATAGGGTCACTTTCGCGATGTTTTTTTTTTCGAGTAGCAGATCCAAGGGGATCTCGGCGGCAGCCGGATCCCCGAAAACGTGCACCAAAAAGACCGTCTCTCGTCGTGTAACCAAGTTAAAATCCTCCCTAATTTCTCTTCTCAGCTCCTTATAAGTCTTCCTATTGTTTCCTTCTCGAACATTCCCGATTCATCTCCGTCCCTCGCCGTCTCCAAGTCCGTCCTCCTCTTTGATTGGTGAAGTTTTTCCTTGTCCCTGACGATTCCGCTTCTAATTGGTGCGTTATCTGACACACCTCCTTGCCTACTCTACTTCTTGATTCTCATTGGTAGAGCAGCCGCGGTCACCCCATGAGCCAGCCCCTACCTCCTCGAAGCTAACCCTCGCTTGATTGAAGTGGGCTCGCTCACGCCTACCCGTGTTTCGTGTGTGTGACTTGTGTTGTGTTGATGTGCGTCGTGTGTTTTGTGCTTTTCTGGTGTGTGTGAGTCGCTCACGATGCCTGCGCTCGCAGTTCTGGTAGTGTGCTGGCCGCAAGGTTGGCATTGATCAATGTTGGCTCTTGAGGCCGTGAAATATGATACACACCTCTACTCCAGCTCAGCTTTTCTTATGTCGAGCTAGCACTTGCGATGTCGCTCAAACAATCGCTGTTTGTTTTCGACAGAACAGTGAAGAATTGACCTTACACACACGGGTAAACTTTGGTGGCTAGAATTTCCTAAAGTGAAGTATTTTCCCAAAAACATTTTACGAGCATGTTTCCCCAAAAAATATATTTTACGAGAGTATTTCTTAATAATTCCCAAAAACATTTTATGAGAGTAGTATTTCCTCACACTTAAATGATGTGGAGCGCAAGAGAGGTGTTTTCAATCTCATACGTGAACCTGCAGAGCATTATCAAGTGAACTTTTCACGAGTACATCACAGCTCTGAGTGGAAGCTGGCCTGAAGTAGCCTTTCGGCAAAATATTTATTCATTTTATATAAATTTTACTCGGACTAATTCAAATGATGAAACAAACGTTAAAGATCTTTCCGCAAAGAACAACGAAGCATAACAAATACAGACTGTTATAAAAAGAACGCTCCAAATGAACCAAGGTTAATATATTCTTAACCCATTTTCTGACATATTTTAGTCAAGTTTCAATTGGTATTGTTTGAATTAATCGGTTTTGGTTAGTTCACCAAATTAGGTGAGGTTGCGTTTGATAAAGTTAGTTTGTAAACATACAACTGCACCTCTTAAATCCCATTCAAAACTGAACAAGCCTCCAACTGAAAGCCACGTGAAGAGGAGAATTGGAAAGCAATAAAAACTTTATGTTTTTAAATTAAAATAACGATGTAAAGAGGCTCCAGTGTTCAATATTAGTTTACTTCTAAAATTATGCCTTCAGTCTAGGCTTCTCAGTATTATTTTTAAATAGTTGCATCCTTGCAAGCAGCATAAAGTTCTTTTATTCAATATTCACTGGTTGACTAGGATTAAGAATAACTGATGTTCAAAGTAATGCACGTTCTTTTTCGCGTTCGGGTGGAAAATGTAAGGTCCCGAGATGAAAGTTCGGTAGGTTTCCTCTTTCCGTATAAATAAATTAGTTTTATTATTTTGGTAAAGACTTCCTTTTCGGTGTACTGCAGTCCTGTTTTTCAGCACCTCCTACTTTCTTCTTCAACTTTATCTAGATCCAAAACCATCTTTCTCCACTTGCTATTTTTATGCGTTCGGGATTTTGTGTTGGAACACCACTTGTGCATAGATTCCGCTTCCCCCTAACTTCATACTAAATTATGTTTATATCTTTCCTCTCTTAGGAACACCTTCGTTGGAGTTAGGGAGGCCGAAACTGACTCATAATCGAATCTCATCTTTTCACAAAATGTACGGTAAAGCGATCTTGTACAAGACCTCTCAACTTATCAATGTGCACAAAATTTTATGGTTCGTTGCACAAAGAATACCATGAACGATTACAGTACGCGTTTGATACGTAAACTCACCACATTTGGTTTATGCACTTCATCGCTCATCCTAAAAATCATTTCTTTTGTAAAAAGCCTCGAAAGGAAAGAAATGCACGATCGTTCATGTCTGAATGAACGGCTTTCACAGGAGCTTTTTATAATCCTGTTATGGGCTAACTTTTTCTGGCCGGAGAAAACACGTCAAAATGTCTTCATGAATCAGTAAAAAGGATTTCGTGAGCAGCTTCTGAACTAAGAACACAAGATAGAGGTTTTGAGAGGGAAAAGATCTATGCGAAATGTTTAACTTTGCATCCTAATGATTGATTTTGATGATTAATTCGCTCAGTTTCATCATGCACGCAATAACACACGCTTTGCATTTGGCGACACTTTGTGTACAACAAAATGAGTGTTCTGTACCATGAGTGTTCTACAAAATGAGTGTTCTGTACCATGAGTGTCCTGTACCATGAGTGTCCTGTACCATGAGTGTCTTGTACCATGAGTGTCCTGGACCATGAGTGTCCTTGACCATGAGTGTTCTAGACCTTGAGTGTCCTGGACCATGAGTGTCCTGGACAATGAGTGTCCTGGACAATGAGTATCCTGGACAATGAGTGTCCTGGGCCATGGTTTTCCTGCACCATGAGTGTCTTGGACCATGAGTGTTTTAGACCATGAGTGTTCTAGACCATGAGTGTCCTGGACCATGAGTGTTCGGGACCATGAGTGTCCTGGACCACGAGTGTTCTGGACCATGAGTGTTCTGGACCATGAGTGTTCTTGGGCCGTTACAATCAGCCTGGTACAATCAGCCTGGCAAGCGTCAGTCCGAAATTCGCACAATTTCCCAGACGTCGGATCTAAATGTCGCACACACACACACACAAACTTGCTGCGTCGGACGTACACAAACATTACTGGATCAACACAGATGTGCACAGAAATTTTCCCAATGAGCTCTCCAATTGCCAATTTGGGTTGCGACTTCATAGGGCTTCTCATTTCCGAGAATTTTTCTACCGTGAATGAACTGTTTCCCAATGAAGGGCTTTTTTCATGTAAGGGGAAAACGTCCGTAAATCCATAGTTCACAACGCGTTTTCAGATCAGCGAGTTGCTTAATCTAGTCCGAATATTTATGACAGCCTCAACGAAAGCGTTTAAAATTATCCCAACATTGCTCAAAGCCTGTTCGAAAATCGACAGAAAATACGTTGAATTCTAAAACACATTCCGGCCGAACACGTCGTTTCCGAATTTGAAAATTATCTGCACTGTCAGAATTATCTTCGGAACACGGATTCTTCTTAATTTGATACTTTCAGCTACGAGATCCCAACGCTGGCTGTTATTCATAGAAAAATTTGAAAATCTCATATGAACTCATTTGACAACACAGCCAATTCTTGCATGGAAATATAAAAGCAATCTATCCCCTAAATGAGTCACTTTACATTCCTGCAGCGAAATGACATGTGAGATTTCAAACTCTTACACAGTCATAAAATATTTGCTGCAAATAAAAAGGCAAATTTTTTGCATTGAATATGTTAATCACTGCAAGCGAAACACGTCATCTGACCTGCTCGTGCATGCGTGAGTGCGAGCGAAGATCTTGACATGGAAGAAGAGGTTGGCTTCGAACTCAACATACTGGGTGGAACTGAACTCGCGTAAATTAGCAGTGTTTCTAGGGTTGCGATTATCGTTCGTGGTCAGAAATTGAGATGTTGGAGGCAGGTTGAACATTCAAAATGATTTGACGTGATCGAGATTATTTTTTTGATTATTGTAAGCGAGATGAGGAGATATATTTTTTATATTGAGTTACAAGGGGGTTTTAAGAATTGAAAAATTATTTTCCTCATATTCAATTTTGCCTGTAAATTCTCAGAGGCACATCACGGTTGCCTTTATCTTTGACAAGAAATACTTTGCCTTTTTATGCATTCTTAAGCTCATCAACTCCAAGCGTTTATTTGAAGACTTTCGGGGTTTATTTTTTTGCATCACGATATCGTTCAAAGATTTCATTCCTAAAATTTGAATGTAATGTTTAAATACTCAAAGCAAATTCCTAGTTATATGTGTAGCGTACAGGTTGGTGCCCATGTCTTTGTGTACAGTTAAATTATAGTCTGAAGTAATCATTTGTATACAATCTTCATTTAGCGGGATATTTTCTTTGAATGAACCTCACCCAATTTCTAAATTTTGCCAGGCGGTAATTTTGGAACACTTCACATCTTATGGAACTCTTACCTCACATCTTTTGGAACACTTACTTCACATCATTTGGAACACTTACTTCACATCTTTTGAAACACTTACTTCACATCTTTTGGAACACTTACTTCACATCTTTTGGAACACTTACCTCACATCTTTTGGAACACTTACTTCACATCTTTTGGAACACTTACTTCACATCTTTTGGAACACTTACTTCACATCTTTTGGAACACTTACCTCACATCTTTTGGAACACTTACCTCGCATCTTTTGGAACACTTACCTCACATCTTTTGGAACACTTACTTCACATCTTTTGGAACACTTACTTCACATCTTTTGGAACACTTACCTCACAACTTTTGGAACACTTGCCTCACATCTTTTGGAATACTTACCTCACAACTTTTGGAACACTTACCCCACATCTTTTGGAATACTTACCTCACATCTTTTGGAACACTTACCCCACACCTTATGGAACACTTACCTCACATCTTTTGGAACACTTACCTCACACCTTTTGGAACACTTGCCTCACATCTTTTGGAACACTTACCCCACATCTTTTGGAACACTTACCCCACATCTTTTGGAACACTTACACTACATCTTTCTATATCGCTAGATACCCGTCCTAATATGCTTCTTTTCTGCCCAGAGATTTCTCCCAGAGCGGGACATTTCAGAAAGGTTTATTGAACAACTTTTATTTTATGCCAAGTTTAATAACGAGTGATCAACGCCCTGCGCGTCGAGTCTCCCATGCAAGTGACGGCTCGAGGCATTCTCCTTCGCTAAAACAAGAACAGCACAAAACAAAAAGTTAGAAAGCTGGGGTGACACAGTTAGGAAGTCCCTCACTCCCAAAGACTAGAAATAAATCCTGGCGGGACATTGACGGCGCACGAACGCAAGATGGAGCTCAAAATTTTCGAGCGAGTTCGAATGATTTCACCGTAAAACCTTGAAAGAAATGTCCAAAAAGTGATTCAGTTAAGTTATCCTTATAGGAAATATTGTAGCGCTCAGGGGGTGAAATTTTTATTACTACTAGCACAAGAATTAACTCATAATTATGATTCAAAAGTTGTATGTATCTTGAGTCGCTTCATACTCTAAAGCTAATCTACCAAGAATAGGGACCTAAACTTTTTAATTGTAGTACATTTTGTAACAATATTGAAACCATCGTATTTTATTGCCCTGCCAAGATCTAATTCTTGTATTTAGAAGTGAAAAATTCCTAACTGCATCACCCCAACTCTGTAACTTTTCTTTCACAGTGTTTCGATAAGCTGCGTGAAGAAATACTCAATTATCAATTGAAAATTTGAAAAATGCAGATTATTCCAGGTGGAGTTAATATAAATAAATGGAGTTAATCAATTTATACGCTAAATTTTTTAAAGAGTTTTACCACGAGTTAGGAGCTCTACACTGATTTCGTCTGCTATGGAAGACTCAACTTCTAGAACCGTATAAGTGGGCATAGTCATCTGAAAATGGCAACACATTATTTACTTCATACCAAATTAATGCAAGTTTAAATCAACGGTATCACCGCGTAATATGAACTGTTGGTGGACTCATCAAGAGAGAGATAAAGGTTAGGTTAGGTTAAAAGGTTAACATCGGCATCTTTGGGATGCTTTATTTCCAATCAAGCCTGATACATATGATCTTAGCATTGGTTTTCAAATGTCTTATAACTAACCCTATATATTAGACACCATGACGGTTCCCCCGTAAAGACGGTACCCATTTCCGACACCTGGGTTGAGTGGGGTATTGTGCTTGAGCTTTCCCTAATACCCAACGAGGAAAATCTCCGCGCCTGCGGATAAAGTGAACAGAACCAGACCGTTTTGATAAGGGCGCAACGTAGAGGAAATCTAGACCTAAACAAATACTTCGATGCGAAAATAGAAATGCATTCACTTTCTGCCTCAAGTGTTCAGTTGCTATTCAATGTGTGTTTTTAAAAATATCTCCAATTTTTCAAAATCACGTTTTAGTTCATTGGAAATTTTAAAAATAGCAACTCTAGAGTATAGAGTAAAAATATGAGCAAGCTAAATAAATAACGACTTTTCGTCCTTCCACTGCGATCATTATCAAGGTTTATCTGTAAAAACAAATGACAAAACCTAATGAAACTGAAAGAACAAAGTCATTGAACATCTGTCAGCTAGGCTAAATAATTCTAGACTAAAATATGGGTGGTTCTAAATAAAAATTAGGTAGCTACTTGGGCAAACGGAAAAGACCAAAAGACGGAAGAGCACTAATCGATGCTTGACATGAGACTGGTGGCGTGAGCTCTTGACGATGCCTTACGTAACCTCTTGCACTCGGCATACTTTTTCTATTTTAACAAATTTAGGTGGTTGGAGAATTCGTTGTACTTTACATTTATAATCGGTGCATATTTTCTGATTCCTAAGACTTCCGTAATTTTTTTTATACTCTGTCTTAGTTAGTGTGCATTATGCTGAAAGCTGGAAAGAATGCATCAAAGTTGGGTGGTTATTTTTGGTGATAATCTCTGCAGTATTGGAAGATGCTGCTGGATGAACAACGATGCTGTTTTGCTCTTCTCTCCAGCGTGCAGGTGGTGTGTCATACGTAGGAAGCCTGACAGCTTTCCTCTGGGCTCGTAAACTTGTAGACAACGCCCGCGCTCCGGAGATCTGGTGCTCGAAGTCTGATAGTGAAGAAAGTTGCTAGCTTTCGTGGCTTCAAATACATCTGACGACAGTTTTCTTAGACGGATCGATTGAACGGGTGTGTTTCAAAACTGTATTCGTGAGAAAATCTGCATCTTTTTTGTAAATTCCTAGGTTGTGAAGTTAGGCGTCGAGGTCAGCTGTTTCTGCTGAGTGATTCTGACCACAAAATAATATCTGTTTAGAGCGTTAGTTTATAAATAATTGCGAGCACGTTTCATAGTCTAATTTACCCATGTTAGAATATCGTACAAAAAATGCTACTTCGTGTTTCGCTGTAAACCTCTAATTGTTTCGCTTTTGGATAGCAAGTGCTCTGAATTAAAAGTCCTCGCAAGCCCTCTGAATTAAAAGTCCTCCAGCGCTCTGAATTAAAAGTCCTCGCAAGCGCTCTGAATTAAAAGTCCTCGAGCGCTCTGAATTAAAAGTCCTCGCAAGCGCTCTGAATTAGAAGTCCTCGCAAGCGCTCTGAATTAAAAGTCCTCGCAAGCGCTCTGAATTAAAAGTCCTCGAGCGCTCTGAATTAAAAGTCCTCGCAAGCGCTCTGAATTAAAAGTCCTCGCAAACGCTCTGAATTAAAAGTCCTCGTAAGTGCTCTGAACTAAAACGATTTCTCGCGATGCACTCAGACGGCCACAGAATGTTCGAACGTTCAAGTTGTATTCTATCAGTGTTCTGGTCTCCATCACCGTAGATTCAATGAATGGTATTATAATAAACACGATAGACTAAAAGTTTTTATATTCGAATATCCCTTATTTACCCTTTGTCGCGTCTACTCCTGTTCGCTTGACGTCAACGCTGCATGATGGTCGATTGAGGCAGCCGTCCAATTGAGGAGTAGCTCCATCAGCTCCTAATTTCCGGTGATGCAAGAAGTGATGACATGATAAAAATACGGAGAAATTGGATGTCTGGCTCAGGCAGGCAGCAAGAGTCTGAATGCGCTTATGTAATTATTGTAATCTACGAAAAAAACATCTTACGTCTCCGCGGTGCACTCTTATTATGGAGCAAAGATTTCCTTACGTCATTCCATCATATGAGATGTACGACGCACGAAGCTGGTTATTGCACAGTACCGGTATTATAATATTTTTTAAACATTAGGGTGACAGAGATTCAGATGCGTGAGGCTACTGAAATTATTTCCTAGAATCTAAGGTACTTTCAAGCTAGGGAGGGATTCTTTATTCTGCAGCTCCAAAACTAGAGAAGTTTTCCACGTAAAAAGCTTCCATTTCTTCTTTAGATTTGTTCAGATGAATGCTGGGTACTGCGGCGCTCTTGAAGACTTACTTCAATTAGGACTTAATTCAATGAAGACTTTGGAATTTTCTCCACAGAAACAATTATTTCGGCCATGAATACTCCACAAGTTTCCCCCAATTCAGAAAGATAATCTCTTCTTAATGGGATGGAATGCAATGTTTGCTTGTTAGCTGTGTGATGTACTTTTGGTTTCTCACATTTCTCTTATTTCGAACTAAACTTTTAATGATGGCTGTTTTCGCACCCCCGAAGTAGAACGTTGTCCCCGGTGTTACCGGTCCAAAAATGTAGAAATTGAAAATCATTGATGATAATCACAGGAGCATCAGTATTTTACCATTTTGTTCAGACATTAAATACTCATTTAATAATTTTGGTCTTACCGCTCCTTTGTCAAGCAGATTAGAACACCTGCTGTCAACATTTCACTGTGAACATATACATGTAAATGAATATTGAATAATCTTTTATTTAATTTATTTCTAACTTTGGTTACGGCTTTTGGTCTTTTTACAATTTAAATTATTTTCATTTTTCAAATTAAAGCTATGGTGAATTATTCCTACGGGGCGAAGCATTTGTTCATGCCATTTATTTATGGTTTTTCACTTTCTTCCCCTTCTCTTGAATTCTGAATCGTATTAACCGACTACTGTAATGGAGTCATAGTGATGGATCCCACTGATAGGGGCGCTGTGGTAGACGATACCAGTAAAGTGGTAGTACCATCAATGAAGTGGCAGTCGCACCAAACTACAGTTGGGGCACAACCATCATTAAATCAGATACTAGTGCTGGTAATGCGGACAGAGCACAAGTGACACTAAAACAGCAACGGTGCCTCTAACAAAAGGTAGCGTTGCAAACAGAGTGGTAGTAACGCTAACAGTGATAGTTCTAATAACAGATTGATATTGACTTTAACTAAGTGTTAGAGGTACTAACAATGCGATAGTGACACTAACAGTGTGGTAGTGACACTAACAGAGCGGCAGTAACACTACCAGTACGGAGGTGACACTAAAAGTACGAAGGTGACACGAACAGTACAGAAGTAACACTAACAGTACGGGTGTGACACTAACAGTACGGAGGTAATACTAACATTACGGAAGTGACACAAACAGTACGGAGATGACTCTAACAGAGCTATAGCGATACTAACAGACCGGCAATAACACTGCGATAATGACACTAAAAGAAGGGTACAGACACTAACAGAACGGTAGTGACACTCCCAGTCTCCCAGTACGGAAGTGGCACCAACAGAACGGAAGTGACACCAACAATACGGAAGTTACACCAACACAACAGCAGCCGTACCACAACACCAGCGGCCGCAACTCACCAGCAGGGGCTCGCGGCCCCTCACTCTGGGGCTGTGAGGACACCGTCACCAGGGAGGCGTGGGGAGCTGGCGGGTGCCGCCCCGAGACGGCACCCGGCGCTGAGTGTGCCCGGGACAAGGCGCACGCGTTCTGTGCCCTGCAACCCACTAGTGTGCTCACTTAAACATGTTTATTGACGAGTCCATAATTATGATGGCATGGCATAATGGGTTTCCGAGCCTCCACGTAGAGTAGAAGTAAGCTGGGTGGGTAAAAAAGTTTCCCATGTAGCCTTTTTGCCCCATTTTCTCCGTTTTCTATGGTCATCGGATGAGCTGCTGGCTCTAGTGAAAATGCGGCGATTGTGGGCCTGGAATTGAACTAGGGTCTTCCTAGCTCTGAGCATGGTGCTTTGCCCCCGAATCACTAAAAAAAAGAACACACAGTGTGCAAAACACAAAACTCACTGTAGACAAAAACGCACTGAAACACAATTGGAGCAAACACAATTGTCACTCCCTTGAGTCGCTAGCTCAACGAATGTGCTATTTGATAGCAATATTCTGCCTTGTCAAACTTTGTGTTCAATTAGCTTAGCAGAGATGTGCTACCTCATTTAAGCTCCGTCTCACGACGAGTTTATGAAGCAGAGTGCTCTGTTGGGCCAAATCTTGCTAAGGAACGAGTTTAAGGACGTTTGTTGTGTTGCAAACATTTGATCCTACAACGAATTTGGATCATCATTCTTAGTTTATCATTTCTTAGAATTTCGAACAGCATTTCACAATGTCCAGATCGTAGTGTTTCAAACTTGGTAACACTGTGAAACAATAGAAAGGTTAAAGGTTAGGTTAGCATCGGCATCTTTTGTTGGGATGCTTTATTTCCAATCAAGCCTGATACATATGATCTAAGCATTGGTTTTTCAAATGTCTTATAACTAACCCTATATATAGGACACCATGACGGTTCCCCCGTAAAGCCGGTATCCATTTCCGACACCTGGGTTGAGTGGGGTATTGTGCTTGAGCTTTCCCTTATACCCAACGGGGAAAATCTCCGCGAAAGCGCCGGGATACGAACCCGCGACTCCAACATACGAGCCCGATCCTTAACCACTGTACCACGGAGAGCACGGAAAGGTTGGATACCACGGAAAGGTTGGATAAAAAAAAATCTTGCCGCGTATCAAGTCAAATTTTGTGTTTAGACAAAAATCTTGAAAAATATGTTAATGACAATCACTGTCGGTGCTCATCGATATAATTAGTTCAACTTATATTTGACGCTACTTGCTTCGCTAACTCTGGCAATTTTAATGACGCAAATTGAATAAGTGGCAACGATCATTCATGAAATATTCTTGTAGTATATCTTTACGCACATTAGCAAAACTTTTGAACTGTGTTATGCAGCTGTTCGCTAGCTCCGTGAATTAGATAGTTCATTCAATATTTACATGACTTCCATGTCGCGAAAAATATTTCGGACCCTCGGCAATAAATAAGGAATTCCCTACGGTGGGAAAGAAATTGGAAGCCGAGTTCTGAATGAAGTCTCCCCAAATGAAGATTGCGGATGCCTCAAAAGAGTACTACATTCTCGGTAATGGAAAAAGAAATAGAAAAGTAGTTCATGTCAATACCAGAGAGGACTGAGGGAAGCTCTTCTCTTTGTTTCTGCTATAGGAACAACATCAATAGAGCCTGAGGAGGTGGACGATGTGATGTCTTCAGCACAAAGATAGCGAAGAAATCACTGTTTATAATTGGTCTTTTTCAGTGATTCACAAATAAACAGTCCGGATTACTGACAATAGAATCCTACTTCTTTCTGTTCTTGCGACGTGACCTCTTGGTATCGGTTTCGTATTACCTTCACTCTCTCGTAGGTGTCTTCCGACCCAGGTAAATAGAAAGTTAGCACTGCCTTGCTTATTTCTTTTGGATATTGTCAAATAAGATTTAGTCCCCGTTGTCGCATATTTAATTTAGTTACTGTTTAGCGTCTTAATTAGTCCATTCTTTGTAGGCGTCACTGTGGTCGACACCTCAAGGAGCCTGTTCCGTACCTGATGCCTGATCGCTGTTTGTCCTACTTGCTTCGTCTTCGGCTTCGGTCGTGCTACCCAATGGATCCCAAACTTCGCATTATCACACCTGCTGAAAATAATGATGATTGGAAGGCAATAACCTGTGACAACTGTGTAGCTATTCAAACTGCATATGGAGGCTTCGTCGATCCGACAACCACGTCAAAAAGCGCGGAGGTTACCAATTTCAAAAATTAACAGAAGAAAACATCGAACTAATGCCCACACATGTGAAACAAATCCACTTATTAAACTTCAGGAGATTAAATCGAAAATTCAAATAGAAGTTGGGATCTCAGTCAGCACAACTACTATTCATAAATATTTGGATTGCAAATTATACACAATAAAAAAAAGTGCTTGCAGAACCTTTTACCATGAACTCTGAAACCGACAAAGTGAAAAAGAAAATGTTGCGTGCAGGCACTGATGGACAAGATGGGAGATGGCAATTTAATAGTATTCATTGACGAGACCAATGTTAATTTTTTCTTACGGTGTAGTGAAGGTCGTTCTCGTAAAGAAACTCACTGTTCGGTCAAGTGTCCGACCTCAAGAGGAAAGAATATACATGTTATCGCAGGGATATCACAACAGGGTCTCGTGTATCTGCAGAGGCGGAGAGGAAGTTACCGAAAAGAAGACTGTCAAGAAAGGCTTCGTGAAATGCTGAGTGCATTAACAATGTCATAGTAATATGTGATAACGCCCCAATACATGTAGGTCTTGAAACTGTTTTTGATGATGGAGAATTTTCGGGTGCTATGTTACTTCGAGCAAGTCCTTACAGTGCATCAATTAATCCCATAGAAGAATGATGGAGGGCAATACAAGCAAAATGAAGCGCTTATTAGCAACCACAATGACAGAGATGCTGAACTCCACGCCGGAAGGAATGACCATTACTGAACATCGAATGCTCTTCCTTGAAGAAGTAATAGATAAATCCCTTAATGCCACAACACCTAGGCTATGTCTACACTCCTACAATCATATACAGAAGCATTTTGTTGAAATACTTGTGTGAGAAAATTTAAAGATGGGAGATAACGTATAAATGCACTGAGCTATGACATGAATGTGTAAAAATGGAATCATTAGTTAAAAGATTCGCCTCATATTTGGTATCATTTTTTATGTGTAATACTATATTATATAACATGATATAATAAGCCATAATTGTAGCAGCCTTATTGTTTGAATATAATTTTGAAGCTACTTTATGTTTAACTTTCCAGTCAATGCAGTTTGCTAATTTTCACACAGTTACTTATTGCATAAAGTTTATTTGAATCATTTTTGTCAATAGATATAAGTACCGATGATCTGTTTAGCAAATGATTCATAGGTAAAATTTGAAGAAGGTCAAATTTAGTACAAAATCACAGCAGCTTGGTTTGTCTGATATTCGATTTATTCTAATTTCAGTGCCAGTACTTTTAAATAAATATGCATTCTCACAAATAACATTTAAATACATTCTTATTACATAGGTATGCCATTATAGAAACATAAGCTTTTCAAAATTGAACTTGATCTTTTTAAAAGTATACATAACATTTTTTAAATTAACCTTGATCTTTTTTAAATTAAACTTGAGCTTTATTAAATTGAACTTGAGAGTTTTTAGTGAATTGAGTTTTTTAAAATTACAATACAAAAGCTGTAGTGTACACGCCCGTCAAAAATGACAGGATTTAAAATTTTCATTATAATTAATTTCCTACCAGATATGAATGACAAACAAAGATATCCGTTTTAATAGTATCCGTTAAAAATACCGGATTTTTGTGTCATACATTTCAAATTTGTACATCGTTGTCGATTAGATTTTGGGTGACTAAAATTCAAGCGATAAAAACAAAATATTTATTGCAGCAGAAAAAAAAATGTATACATGCTCAGCCTGTATAGAACACAGTATGAAGACATTATTATCAAAATGAAGCCCTCTAAAAACAAATACTCAGTATTATGATTATTTCAGATCCACCATGCATACGGTATCTTCCGGGTAATCGCTCCTGGATACCAGTACAGTTTTACGGAGAAAGAGAGGCCGCATGGAGTTCAGTATACTATATAAACATACAGATTTATTGAAAAAGTTCCCAAAAACAATATTTTAAACTAAAACCATATATCTGGCCGTACAATTTTCTGTTAATATTTTGAGATCAATATCTATGTGCAAACGATTAATCCGCCATGCGGCGTCTTCCTGGTAATCGCTCCTGGATACCAGCACAGCGTTACGAAGAAAGAGAGGCCGCATGGAGCATAGCATACAATGTGAACAGAAAGCTTCATTGTAAAAGTTCCCGCAAAACAATATTTTTAACCAACACTCTATCTCCAACTATACAACTGTCAGCTAATGTTTTGAGATTATTTCTGTTGCGTGTTCTGCTGAGAGCCACGCACAACCGGCCGTGACTAAAAACAGGGGAAGGCAAGTAGAGGCCAACATTGTTGAAGCTTTGTCCTTGTGACTTGTTTACTGTCATGGCTAAAGCTATGATAACTGGGAATTGTCGGCGGGTCATTTTGAAAGGTAGATTCGTATCACTTGATGTTAAATCAATCCTGGGTATGAATGCTTCTTCTCCCTGGCTCCTACTAATTATTTTTCCATGAATATGCAGCTCATTGATTGATACTATAAGCAGGCGTGTTCTATTGAGTAATCCATTTCGTGGGTGCAAATTACGTAGAAGCATTATGATTGCACCTTTCTTCAACTTAAGGAAATGAAGAGGCATTCCAGACGGAGTTTGAGAATTCAAGAATTCTATTGGGTGGTTTACTTCATTTTCAACGTTATCATATCCTATTGAATCCACGCTGGTGAACCAGGTGAAGTATGTGTTCTCCCCTGTAATAAGATGCAAAACATTGTTGATCACTTGAAGAGCATCTTTATTTCTTGAAGTAAGGATGGTTTTCCCACTAACAGCTTCGATCGCCTCATTAGTATCAAGTTTGAGCGAATTACCGAAGATGTCCTGCACAATATTGCCTGATAATTGCATTTCTCGTAGGATATTACCCTGCTCTTCACCATCAGATATCGTTCTATTTCCGATTACAATAAGCATGTGTTAAACTCCTGTTGGTTTTCAATGCGCATATTTTCTGTTAATGACAGTTTTGTTACAAACCTACATAGATTTGATTGTTTAATTGAGGATTCAATTATTGCTGCATTTGATGCAGTGGGATCAACTGGAGCTGTTTGCCTAAAATCACTTCCTAGAAGCAAAATTTTTCCACCAAACGCCCTTTGCAAGTTCATCATTTCTTTTAGTTGATTGTTTATTACTCTGAGAACATTGCATGATAGCATGGAAGCCTCATCAACGATAATTAAGGCCGATGTTTTTAGGTTCTTAGACTCCGGAGAAGGCATTCTCGTCATTGATGTTAAAGCTTCCAACAAAGGGATAGGGAGCTTGAATTCACTGTGGGCAGTTCGTCCATTTTATAAGGCAAGGCTACACCACGCATTTTTTACTGCCAACTGTGAAGCATTTCTAACCCTCTGATCAATGCATGAGCGGCTACACTCAGTGCTTCCACTTTAGGGTAAAATACCCTATTTTAGGGTAATCAAGGGTTGTCTAGGGTAGAGTTTAGGGTAAAGCAAAATTCCATGGTTTTTAGGGTAATTCGACTTCTGTCGAGGTAGCAGAGCAAATATGTAGGGTAATTGCCTGTTTTCATTACCAATATCAAGTTTGCTCTCAGGTACCACATATACCTTGTGTACGGTACATTGCGGAAGTACGCTACCGGAGCTTTTATGAAAATGTTCAATAAGAACTATATTTGGATCAAGCTCAAAACTTGTCAGACCTCGCTATTAATTTAGTCTTTTTTGCACACTGCGATAAGGCGCAAATTGCTGTGCACATCGCTGCATATCTCTCAGATATCTCTTCAGAATGCTAAGAGGGGACTGTATGAAAGTTTAAGCTCAAAATAAAAAAAGAACCAACGTTATAGAGAACATTTATTGTAGCAAACGTTTAGGAATACAAGTTATTCCATCATCAGTGCTGGTAGAAATAAAAAGTAATTTCCAGTCATGCATAACACGGATAAGGTCTGAATAGAAATACCAAGCAAAAACGCAAAAAATAAAAATAAATCCTTTCCTAACGACTAGACTACCACACTTAAGCGTTTAGGCAATATACACAGTACATACAGGCGTACATAACCAAACATACCCAACACACTCATACACCTACACATTTATAATATATATACACGCACACATACACACGCTCACTACATGCACACACACTAAGCACACTTCAGCATACCGCAAGTTAGGAAGTAGGGGCTACAAATAATTTTGTCGCGCTGAAATCGTTACTAAGTGAAGGTTTATTTGTGAATATATAAAGAGATTCTAGAATACGGAGGTCTTAATCAATAAATGCTTTGCGTAGAATAGAAAAATGTGACATTTTGAAAGGGTGATTGGAACTATTGCAGTGGTTTCTAATGGCGAACTGATGGAGACAAGCAAATGAGCGGCCAGTAATATGAGAAAAACCTGAATGTTGGCTGTGACGGATAAATAGTTGGAGGATAGTGCTTCCAACGTTCGATGGCTGGAAACAATCGCAAACATACGCATATACACAGCAACTTTCCAGGCACTCATCCTGTCGCTCTTTCCTGTTAAAAAACACGATATCTTGATATGATTCTTATAATAAACATGAACGTCAACCGCTGTAGAGCAGGTTCGCACAAAGACTAGAAACTCTCTTTGAAAATCACTGTTCAGGTAACCTAGGAATGGAAGGCTAATAAATATTTTCTGTTTCGGTACGGTCAAGGTTACAGGAGGGGGGGAAAATTTATTATGTAGAAATTTTCTGACTATTTGGTTAACAAGATATTTTAAACAAATGTTCTCTATAACGTTGGTTCTTATTTTTATTTTGAGAATAAGATTCCCTAAGAATCGCCCTATAAGTACTACTATTTTTTAAGCTAACATAACTAACTCGTAAATATATCAAGATTTACACCAATACATCGGTCATCGTCGTTTACTGGAATTGAACCGCTACATAACGTGAACAAAACGACACTGCGCGAGCCTAGGGTAGGTAGTTTTGTTTCAGTCGAGTGCCATCAACTGTGCCAGGTGCTGTCACGTGCAGTATTGCATTGCGACGAAATATTTGGTTACTTGCGTCTCAGTAAATTGCTACTTTTGAATAGACTCTGAGTCCGATGAATCTGCTTCACCACCTATGAAGAAGAGCAAAATTTTATCGTCTGTTAAGCCCTACACACAAAAATGGGAGGAAGGATGGAGGAGCGAACAACTGTTTCGAGGCTGGTTAGAAAAGTCTCAGTCTTCTACTTCACCTAAAGATATGGTATAATGTACTATATGATCAACTACCATTACGTTTGGTAAATCTGAAATTATTCTTCATGCTATTAGTCAACGCCATAAAAATATCTCAGTGAAGTGAAAGAAAGCAAAAAATATAACTTTGTCTATTTCATCGCAAAACCCAACTGACAAGTCAGGTATAAAAATTGAATAACGGATATGTGCATATCTTTCTGAGCATAATTTGCCTATTTCGTTGACTCATTGCTAAAATTACTGAAACAAATGTTTCTTAAAGAGAGTAAGCTTAGGGAAACAAAGAGCTTCAAACATTATTAGACAATGTTTCGGTAAACATTTACTAAGTGATCTTGTCGTTGTCCTTAATGAAGTTTATATTCTGTAATAATTGATGAAACAACTGATTGCAGTAAAGCTAAACAGCTCGGAGTCATCGTGCAATACGACTAACGTAAGGATGGGATCTAAACACTCTGTGGCTTCTTTGTTGAAAAAAGAATTTTCGACTTCCTAGAAGAAATGTTGGTTTGGTGAAAATACAGATATTGGGAGTGAATAAAAAATCTTGTAAGATAGAAATCCAGGTTCTTCTTCCATTATTCTTGGTACTAGGGCTTACTAACGTACGTAGGACTCCGATTCTTGGAGGAGCTCCAAACATTCGATTGTAGGCTATTGGCTTTTTTGACATGAAGGCTTCTGTCGAAAATAATCCGGCATGGGCCGAGATTCTTAATTGGTACGAGGCTCTTATTTGTAATTCAATGGGGCTAACTTTGAGCCTTGAGTAACTTCTGCTTCGCCTCACTCAACGTGAATTATCGCTATACTCACTTAAATTCGCGTCAATTGAGTAGACTGATTGCGGAAATTTTGGGAAAGTCATAATTCTTCATTTAGTGCATTACATTCTCTGCCACGTTCTTTGCAATTACACCGAGAATTAGGGTGCATATGAACGTATTTGACATCTAAATTTCTCTAATTTGTTTGCACAAAAAATGTGAACCTATGTTTGAGTTGTCTTCCATAAATTTTTCGAGTATTACTTTGTCGTTCATTTCCTCTTACTATGTATTTGCCTCTGTCTGCTAGTCAAGAGTAGATCGCCTGGCCTCATACTTTACGCTCATTGAACAGAGTTTGTAACTAGGGAATCAAACAAAGAAGATAAACTATAGTGAAAGCAATATGAAATGTTACACGTATCGTGACACATATGACTCCGTAAAGTCAGAGAATTTCATTTTCTAATATCCGCATGAACCCTGATGATGTGTCATTTCTACTCATTTAAACATGGAAACATTGAATATTTTCATGTAATGCTAGCAATGGGCTGATTTTATATTTTAGGGTAATTTATGCATTTTTAGGGTAATCTTGAAAAAAGTTTTAGGGTAGGAACTTTTACACTCGTGGAAGCCCTGGCTACACTACGCGGAGCAGCGGTGGCCAGTTGCACACCGCGGCCTGGAGAGAATGAATGCTGAGGAATGTGCGCTCTGGTCAGTAACTGTCGCATGTGCGATAGGGAAGGGAAAGAATTTATATGAAGAAAAAACAAGAGCAACTACGAGAATGACACACGCTATCTGTCTGTTTCCTTCGTGTATAAATACTTTACAGTCAATCAAAAACATAACTACCCAACTATGTTTGAAAGTGACGCATACTAATTTCAGTTTACGCTGTCTAATTAATAAGAAATAAGGTTGATTTGCTCAATATTAATGCTGTATGTTTTTAAATAATTATACACGGTATTTATTTTTTATTATATTGTTATTTACTCAAGTATAAATGCCATCGGAGGAATTATTCAATTTGTTTATTTTCTATATCTATATTTGTATAAATAAATAATAAACACAACTTTCCTGAGCGACCTTGACTATGCAAATTTGATGTTGACTGCCGGCTCTCTGCTCCATCATTAAGAAATTACAACATATCATAGGATCGGTCACTGCACATCCTCTATAACTGCTTTTTGTTAATGTTTAACATTTTATTCGGCTTAAAAATAGTGTGTCAACAGGGTGCGCATTTTCTCTTTATTATGTCACCTGTGAGTGCCTTCTCGGGGTCTAGAGATGTTAGTATAGTTTTGTAAGCTAATTCTTCTGAATTCATACCTCTATACGTTTATTTTTTAACGTTTCAGTGGCATTCATTTGCTTTAAAATTGGTCTCTGAGCTGGAGCACCGGCTCGCGTTGCCAATCACTCATTGTACAAAGCGCATGAAATTAACACAAGCACAAAAGCACATCCCAGGATGAAGTGCAGACGCAAACTAGGACAGCTGTTGGGCGATGACCTTGAAATAATGTGTATGTCACTCAAAACTACGCACTACAGATGCTTGCTTCAAAAAAAAGCCGCGTCAAAAACCGCACGCTGTAGAAGTTCATGCAGCACTCGTGCAACCTACATGCATGTTTCAAATTTGCGCGAGTTACCGCGTGGTTGCACGAAGGAACGCATAGTGTAGCCGCGCCTTTAGCAGATCAGCAGCAATTCCTCTAGTAGCAAATTTTAAAATAAGTTTGCTTTGTGCATTTAAATACTTGAATATTTCATTGTATAAATAAGTTTTGCCAGTGCCTCCAGGACCATCGAGAAAGAAAAAAAAATTATTTTTCTCTCCCTACATTGTTTATCGCCAAAATAATTTGATCAAATGCAACTCTTTGCCCATCGTTCAAAGTGGAGATCAGAGCTTCAGGAATGATTTGATTATCATGCATTTGACCTTCAACTTCCAATAATTGAGATGAAACTGGCAAGTGAAGGTCCTGACAGTTCACACAGTGCAGTGACAGTCTTCTATATTTCATTCGATGCCTTTTGAATAGAGGTATCTCTGTTTTCTTGGAGCAAAAGGTCTTCAATGAGTTGATCTTTGAATTGATGAAATAACTCGTACGGATTATCAGGAGTGTTGAAGACGCAAATAAGTGATAACAACTCTCTTAGCAGCCTTGGCATATGCAACTGCGAGGCTTCTGTCATGCATCTGAACCACTCAGTGTCATACTGAAGCAAATTAAGATGCAGTGCTGCTTCTTTAATGTGAGATATTCAGCCCCATTTACTTCTCTCAGTTGATAAAAGCTGGATGCAGCTTTTACATGGAGCAACAACATTCTCAGACAAAACCTTTCAATAACTTTAAGGCTTACTGTGTACATTCTGGTGATGATTTTTATCAGTACCTCTTTGCCTTGGTTGCCATTATGTTGGTTGCTTATTGAACACATAGTGATATGGTATCTCTCCCTGTAATGCAAATTTCTTGCATCAACATCATTTTGATTTAGAATAAATCATAGTGTTAATTGAGTGTTGCGCTGCTGAGCTCTCTCCAGGGCTTCTTTTCTTTCCTGTCCCAGCTGGAAGTACACGGGCTGTTGGTGTTCCAGATGAACAGGCAACCGAATAACTGAATGGGACCTGTTGTGCATTTTAAACTCATGCAGACGCCACATTCCTTCAGGAGCACTGACGTATCGGACATTAACGTGCTGTTGGACTTCATCATATATGGTTCCTCTAATTTTCTGCTGTATAAACATGTATTGAGTCATAACCTTTGCATACATATTTGAAGATGCACTTTACTGATGCAATAGAGGAACAAATCTCAATGTTGATATGGCAATTGTGTTTCTTGCATAGGAATTTGATATATGGCACAGCAAATCGATTATTGACCTGATTGTTTCCAATTTGAATAGCAGGGCCAGGAACACGTCTGCACGAAGGATAACCATTTGCATCTATTTTGCTTGTCATTTCAAAATTTTTTGGGAACTTTTTTGTAGGAACTATTTTTCATGCAAGCAGAGTTAAGGACCATTTCCCCACATGGTCTATGAATCATACATTTCTTTATGATTTCATACAAATCAGGCTCTGTAAGTTGATTTGGAACTTCGGCACATACTAATTCATCAATTTTATCTGGCTCATTTGGTTTATCTTCTAGTTTTAAAATCCCTAACATGTGAGCATGAAGTAATCCTCTTTTCTGGAACTCAATTGTGTAGCAAAAAGCAAGAACTTTCCCTAATATATACTTCTTTGTCATATCATCAATTAGTTCTTGAAATTTTAAATTGGAAACTCTTGCAACTAAGCCAGGTCTATCAGAAGCAGTCTGCTCTGGTTGAAGGTTGTTCTTGATCTCAGGCCAGTTGATATTACATGTAATGATGAAAAATAAATAAGGAGAACCAAATTGTCTCACTATTGTCATTGCGTCATGATATCTCTCGTGTATCTCGGAGACCCTTGGAAAGATGATGGCAGTATAATAGTACGTCCTATTGGCACATTATAATCGCCTGCTATTCCATTCAAGTGGTCAGCCAGTCGACGAAATTTCTCAACTTTTGATTGATTCTGCTGAGATTTTATGAAGTTTGGGTTATTTGCTTCTACTTGTAGATAAGAATCTACTGTCCACTGTTGGAACACATTTCCTCCGTGCTAACTTGGGTTAAATTCGCCATCTCTGATAGCTTTTTGCGATATTTTGTGTTGGATCGTTGTCACATTTCTTCGGCGCATGTCAGTGCCTTGTCTGTTATTGCCTTCCATCATTGGTTGCCAGCCAGGTTGCACCCACGTCAACCTCGCACATTTTTATGTACATGTGTTTCTGCATCCGTGTGCGTGTGGGGTGCTTCATGTGCACTGGTCCAGATTTAACTTATTGCCAGAAGTCGTTGTATCGTCTAACTATAATGAGTTACCAGATGTTATAATGCAGATAGGGTATGCACTTGCTTAAAAAAGTGTCAGCCGTGATTTAGAAGTGGCCATGCAGAGTGCGGGCTTATGTGCAACATGGAAGAAGTTCGATTACCAGATAGTTTTGAATTATAATTAAATATACTGGCTAGAGTGCGTGAAATTTTTCACTAAAATTTTCTAAGTAAATCGAATTCATTTGGTGTAAATATACATGAATGGCGAATTACAAAGCGCTTTAGCGATAGGATATTTAAATTTAATTGATATTAAAAAGCAACTGTTACTTGCTCGAATTAACTACCAATTTATAATAGAAGTTACATGAGATTGGCATCGTTAACAATATTTTGTGATATACGAACAATAAATTACGTGTTGAATCGCAGTAACTGTGTAGTGAACTTTTGGGGCTTATTTCACTCGAAATTAGAAAACATTAAGACTAACATCCTAAAATGAAAATTGTACAAATTTAATGAATTTCATAATATAACAAGACCGAATTCATTCGATAAACCCGAAATTTTACCAAAAATGTGTTTCGAAAATATTGTGCTGTTCACGTTTTCCCGTCCGTCACTTCCGTTTGGAAACACTGCGCAGGCCATTTTTGAATCGAGCCGCACTCTCACGCTAGCTCTCCTTTGTGTTGGTTCTGGTGCGTTGCAGCGACGGGATCCTGGACAACGCTTTTCCCTCACTCACAACATTTCAAAGTCAACACTCACACATCTTGATTGCAGCCACTCTGCATTAAGAAATTAGGGAGCTTACCTCCTCCTCCTCGTATCCTCGCTTCCTCTTTCACTCCCCAATTTGTTATGCTGGAAGGCCTGCTTATCTGCAGCTAAGCCTATGATAACTCCCAAGGAGGTTTAAGAATGGAGACGGCATCAGCGCTCTAAAGTGAAGCCAATTTTCGGTAGCTGTAGGGTATACGGGCACACACACGGAGATGGGGCTCAGTGCGTGTCAGATACTCAGCGTGACAGGGCGCCGCTATCCACGCTGCGGTCAAGGACGAGTTTCCTCAATATGAGTTTCTTTATCATTCAGCGAGGATGCAATTGAAATGTATGCCTAAGAAAAAAACGTATAGCACAGAGTAGCGCAAGTCTGCCATTTAACAGCGCGGACTTCAGTCGCTGATGATGGAGGTGGTGCTACCCCTCCACTGCAACACCACCTCCACACAGGGACCTAATGCCGGGTGGGCGGGGCTTGGGACGGCAGAAGTGGCTTCACTCGCTTGACTGGCAAAAGATAGCGATGCCGGTTCCATGTATCCAACTTCCTTGATAACTCCAACTAACACTATTGAGCCGAGGCCTTGATTCCTACCGAGTTTTCCCCACCGGCAGCCATTTCCCATACTCAACATGTATAACCTCCAAGGCCGAGTCACTTAGTTCGGAGCCTTCCACACTTAACACCATCCCAAACTTCACACTCCAGTACACGCTTCCCCAAGCCGACCTGGAAGCGCACCGTCTGAAGTTTCTTCAATCGCCTCGGAGTCTTCCCAAGAATTCCTCACGGACCAAGAATCAAGCCTCGCCCTTCACAGCGTCCAACCTCAACTTTAATAAACCCAAAGGCGAGGCTATCTAGTTTCAATCACCCCCAAGTGATGGTTGTATTGTGGTTTTTATAATTACCTATTTGATTATTTGACGCTTGAAAATACTGCGTCCGGACCCACTCCTTCTGAGCAAGCGGCCATATCAATTCATTCAATATTGATGCCTTCCCAGGCATCTGGTGACCCTGCCTTATCACGGAACACCAAACTTTGTTAAATTTAAAATCAACTAAATTCTCAACCTTTAACCAGCAAACTAGAACATTAAAACTGTGTTGTTATTTGGTCTAACTCATTTCATTATATGTGTCATTTAAGACGGCTGTGGCTTTTAAGTGTAAAATGACGCATAGAGTATTTTATTCCATTATTAAATGATACGTCTATGGCAAAGCTTTACCATAATAAATATTTGCAATTATGTCACTCAGCGACGTGTGGCAGCTGTTAAAGTGGGCGTGGTTCTTTGTGATGGTGATGAGCCATACACGTACACGGACAGTGACGGACTCTCATATATGGATATGAATAAGTTACACGGTATTTCTGCGCACAAACCAATGACAAGATTCTCTAGCACCTGCATTTTAATGTTCATTCATTGGTGCTTTAATTGTGCGACTGGAATGTTGATGGTCGGTTTACTTGTGATTATTTTATTGAGAGGTCAAACTGATGCAGTACATTGATATGTATAAAAGCTTTCTCTCAATTAATAATGCTCTAAATAACAATAGGTGAAACTTTCTTGAAACTATTCTCGTATGCAAACGTAATTGTAGTCAGAATGAATATAAAATCGCTTTAACTTATATATTATGAGTAATTTTGTTACCTATAGAAGAAAGGAATTACGCAAGCCTAAATTTTCTTCTATGTTACGCAATGCACGATGTAGATGAGGGAAATCATGTCCATATAACCGTCCTACCTTATTTTGTATTACATCCAGCTTTTCAAGATCACTTCCATTCCAGGCAAGAGCACTCATACCATACATGACACTAGGTACCGCAACATACTTCCACATTCCTCTCACACATTCATACTTGTTTGCTCTGTATCTGGCCACGCTACTTAATCGTCCACTCCACTGCATAGCTTTTGCCACTTTCTCACCCTTAGTTCTAGTGCATCCATCTTCACTTATCATACAACCTAGATATTTGTATTCTTTTGTTCTACCTATTCTGATTTCTCCAATATTCCACAGTCTGTCTCTATCAGTCTCATCACTATTTATAACCATAACCTTGCTTTTGTCGGCACCGAAGTTCATCTTGAAATCTGTACTATATCCGTTCACAATGTCAAGCATCCTTTGCAGTTCATGTCCACATCCACTAACCACAACCACATCATCAGCATACAACAAACAGCTCAGTCTCTCATTACCAACTTTCAGTCCTAAGCCACTCCTTCTCAGTCGAACTGCTAATTCTTCTGTGTACAATCCAAACAACAGGGGAGACAGAGTACAGCCCTGTCTCACTCCTCTAACACTCCTCACTTGCCCTGTTTCCAAATTTCCTAATCTGTATATAGCGCTTGTGTTCTCATACAGACTTTGTACAATTTTCACTATTTTTCTGCTAAACCCAACTTTTCTCAAAACTTCAAAGAGCCTAACCCGATCCACTCTGTCATACGCTTTTTCAATATCCAGGAATGCTAAATACACCTTCTTATCATCCTTCCTCATTCGCTCAATTATTTCACTCACTACAAACAGATTATCTTCCCCACGTCTATCTTGCCTAAAACCATTCTGTTCTTCACCTAGGACTCCTAATTCCTCAACTAAATTTTTCATTCTCTCATTCAAAATACCACAAAATATCTTACATACAGTGTCACCCAGTGCAATTGGTCTGTAATTTTTAAGTTCTTTCATACTCTTATGTCCACCCTTATGCAACAGAACTACATTACACTTGTTCCAGTCATCCGGTACTCTTTCACTCTTCCATATCTCATCAAATAAACATTTCAACATACTGACTACACTCTCTCCTCCACATTTATAGAACTCATATGGGATTTTATCAGGGCCACATGCCTTTCCATTTTTCACTTTCTTCAAAAAACTTACAATCTCTTCACAAGTGATTTCGTCTTCCATTTGCAGCTCACGTTCATCAATCAGAAAATTTATGGGTGCATCATCTGTAACCTGCTCATTCATTCCACCAATGTCCTCCCAGTATTCTTCAACTGCTTTCACCATTTGCATCCTATTTTGCACACTGCAACCATTAACTACTAATTCATCAACTTGAACTTCACTACTTCTATCATTACCTTGTATAAACTTATACCAATCTTTTATTCCATCCGGACCTTTCTTTCTTAGATTTTCAACTTGGTGTCTCTCCTCTTTAACTCTAGCCTCATTAATCATTCTCCTTACTTTCTTCTGCTGGTCCTTGTACTCATTCCATGCACTCTGCCATTCATCCTCAGTAATTCTGTTTCTTTCATACATTTTCCTCATACTGCGTTGTTTCTTATTTAAAGTCTTTCTTTTCATTCGTTCTTCCTTTATCTCACTTGTAAACCACCTGGCATTCCCTGTCCCTTTCCTACATTTTATTCTACCAATCTTTTGCTCTGCCACATCATACAAGGTTCTTGCAATCTCACCATTCAGGTCATTTACATTTCCACACCTGTTCCAGTTATACCTACTCAATTCATTCTTAAATTCTTCCCAGTTTGCCTTTTTTATCTGCCAACTTTCTTTCACACTACTGACCTTCTGCATTGACTCCTTTCTACCCCAGTTATATTCAAGCACAAGCATTTTATGGTCACTATCAATATCAAAATCATCTTCATCAACAAACATTTCATTGACACACTCTCTTGCTCTACTATTCACAATCATATAGTCAATTGCAGTTTTCCATTCCCTGCTTTGCCATGTATACAAGCCATTTCCTATTGTGACATTCAGGTTTTCAAGTTCATTCTCATCACAAAAATCTATCAATTTTTGTCCATTTGCATTCACCGGCTCACCAAGTATACCAACATGGCCATTCATGTCACCCATCACAATCAGAGGGCACCTGCAGTGTTCTCGTACAATCCTTGTTAATATTTCATACTTTTTTACATTCTCTTCATGAGCTAAATTTCCATCAGTTGTCATATAACATACAATCACAACAATACATTCTCTGGCATGCATTCTTTCACACTTAATTGCTAACAAATCTTCACTTTCAGGTTCATTTCCAACAGGAAGTTCGTAGCATGTTCTGGACCTCATCTGGTAAAAGACTGCCCTAGAAGTTCAGCTCCAAAGTGTACAAACTGCAACGGGCCCCACACAGCAAATTATGGAGGCTGCCCCTTTGTTAAACAAGCAAAATCAGTGGAAAAGGTTAGAGTTCAACACAAACTTTCATACCGAGATGCCCTGGCAAAAGTGAATAAAAATCCACCACACCCAGAAACTGGTAATTCTCAATCCGCAAACCCAATGGTAACAATCCCAAGTCATCTATCAAACATGGTTCAACAAACCCACAAGCAAACATGCTCGACAGTATCCACTCAAACTGACAACAACTCTCTTCCTTCCAATGACTTGCAGACAACCTTAACACAACTAGTTTCACTGCTGTCCAAAGTCCTCCTTCTCTGTCAACCACAAGAACCTACCTCTAATTCAGAACAATTAAATTATATTGCAAATGCAGTCATCAATACAGTGACTCCTCATCTCACCAAAAATATAAACAAAGAACCCTCTACCAGCTCTGAGGTAAACCACCTGACAGAACACATTCCACACTCAAATATCTCATCTCAACCAGTAGCTAATGGAAAAGCCACAACCCCTACTTTGATCCCTGAAGAACAATTGTCTCCATCACCAGTTATTGGTGGCAAGTTTCTAACTAACAAACTGGCCAAGGACACCATCATTGATCCATCTCCAGTATTAGGCCGAAAATCAGATTCAGTTAAAACATCTCTGAAACAGCGTTCTCAAATTCCAACAAAAAACCCAACACCATATCCTCTCAAAAAGAACTGAAAATTCTCCAGTGGAACTGCCACAGCCTGCGCAACAAGCTCTCTCTTCTCAAGCTACATCTCTACTCTACTCATCCTCATGTGGTGTGCCTCTGTGAAACATGGCTGTCTGCTGGATTTGAACCCTCATTCATCAACTACACAGCAATAAATCATCACCGTCAAAATGGTCATCAAGGAGGAGGTCTGGCAATTCTAATCCGCAATGATATCCCACACCTGCCGCTAAACATCACTCATTATCCTAATGGTCAATTAGAAGTTCAAGCTCTATCAATTTCTATCAATCATTCTCGATCTCTAGCCATCCTCAACATCTACAATCCAAACCAAGCAGTCCGACTCCAAGAAATCAATCACTACTTTACCTCCCTAAAAAACCCTTTTCTAATTGTTGGTGACTTTAACGCACATAGTACTCTGTGGGAACCCAGCAACACCTGTACCCCCAACACTACTGGAAAAAACATAGAACTCTCCTTACTTCAACATCCTACTATTGCTCTACTAACCCCTCCCTCACTTCCCACTTACTTCAACACCTATCATAACACTCACTCCACACTGGATCTTTCTTTCTCATCTACAAATCTTCTCTCTGGTGCAGCAGTTCAAACAGGCCCCGACCTATCCAGTGACCACTATACAGTAATAACAACCCTAACATTATCCCCTCAATTCATCAGGTATCAGACCCTGCCACGCTGGAAGTTTGATCAGGGTTCATGGGGGGCATGGATAGCATCTCTTCCAAATAAAGATGAGCATAGAGATGATGATGTTGTCACAAGCTCGTCAAACTTTACGGTCTGCATGCTGACAGCCTCCGCCGCATCTTTTCCCCAAACAAAAGAAACGGTCAACCCTCGTTTCAGCAAACCCTGGTGGACTCAATCCTGCAAAGCTGCCCTTGATAACAGAAACTCTGCAAAGAAAAAGTTCATAAAACAACCCTCTCAACCAAACCTCATGATCTTCAAACGTGCAGAAGCTCTTCTAAAGAGAGAAATAAAGCTGGCAAAGCATTCATCCTGGGTAAAATTTTGCAACTCAATCAACTCAGAGACCCCTCCTTCAATACTTTGGAAAAAAATACGCAACCTCAAGCCCTCCCGTCGGCAAACGCAACCTTTCGTCACGGCAACCTCAATAATCTCCGAGCCAATGGAAAAAGTTGATCTTCTGGCTGCCTACTTTGAGAGCAACTTTTCACAAACAGTTCCTCGTCCTTACCCTACCTTTATACTGCTGCCTTTGTCCACAGCCCTGCTTAACGACAACCCAGTATGGTACAACTCTGCTCTAACAATCCATGAACTAGAAAAAGCTATCTCCCCACTAAGCAATACCTCCCCAGGTTTGGATCAAATCAGCTATGAACATCTCAAACACCTCCCTCCATCATACAAAGAATGGCTACTTGAAATCTACAATCAAAGTTTCAATTCCGGAATTATCCCAAAATCATGGAAAAAAGCCCTGCTCCTACCCATTCAAAAGCCTTCTAAACCTGCCTCAAATATCTCCTCTTACCGGCCCATCTCGCTACTGTCTTGTACTGGCAAACTAATGGAAGCACTAATTAAAAATAGATTGAACTATTTTCTAGAGGAGAGTCATGCACTGAGGGGACAACAGGGGGGATTTCGGCGCAGGCTGTCGGCAATAGATCAGGTGGCAAGGCTCGAGTCTGCCATCCGGGTGACGCAACAGAAGAAACACTTCCTAGTAGTGGCCTTCTGCGACCTTACTCAGGCCTTTGATCGTGTCTGGCACACAGGCCTCTTGTACAAACTTTCTAAAATAGGAATACACGGCAAACTTCTACGCTGGATCCAGGGATATCTATCAAAACGCACCTTTCAGGTCTTCTTTGAAGGCGTACGCTCCAGGGACAGGAAAATGAAGTCCGGTGTTCCCCAAGGAGCAGTACTGTCCCCACTATTATTCAATGTTATGCTGAGTGATCTGCCTTCATTCCCAAGTGTACAAAGTGCAGAATATGCTGATGATATCACGTTCTTCTCTTCTCACAAAATCCTAGCAAATGCCGTACAATCAATACAAGTTGCAATGACCTCATTTCATGAATGGACCTCAAGATGGGGGCTTTCAGTGAATTTAGAAAAAACAAAATGCATGCTCTTCACACATTCCCAAACTACTCCTCCTACAATAACTGTGGCAGAAACAACTCTGACTTTTGCAAGCAAACATCGGTATCTGGGAGTAAATCTAGATGCTCCCAAATTAAATTGGTCCTCCCATATTTCCTCTCTTAAACTAAGCTGCATGCCCCTAACTAACTTGTTAAAATCAATCTCCCACTACCAGTGGGGTGCAGACCGTTCTCTCCTCCTAAAATTATACCGCATGCTTATTAGAAGCCGATTGGACTATGCAGCTCCCTTGTACTGCACAGCCCCAAAGCATTTACTACAACAGCTAAATATCATTCAGAACAATTCACTACGAATTGCCCTAGGTTGCCTCAAAACATCTCCAATAAATTCTCTGGAAATAGAAGCAAACATCCCCCCATTGTCCTTACATAGAACTCTCCTGCTACTGGATTACGTTCAGAAAGTCTCTCATCTCTCAGAAATTCTGCAACTACCTTCCATTCCTCAAATCAAGCTCATGAGTAAAACCTCATTTCTCTCACTCGCAATGAGGACCTTTGAAAGACTCCGACAACCTTTTCCACGTCCAACAATAACCTCTCTCCATTCGCCTCTCCATCCCCTTCTTGATACCAATGCTTTGTTAGTGCCAAAATTTGCCTCTGTGTCATCTGCCAATCTTTCACCTGAAACTAATAAGCAGCTCTTTAATGAACTTGTTTATGATCATTATAGTAATTTTCTGCATGCTTTCACTGATGGTTCCCACGTAAAAAGTCCCTTGACCTCCACTGCAGCAGCTCTGGTGATTCCAGCAAGAAATGTTTCCCTTGACTGGAAGCTCTCACCATCTATCTCCTCATTTGGTGCAGAGCTATATGCAATCTATGAGGCATTGAACTGGGCCCAAAATAATCTTATGACTGGAGAGTCTTATGTGGTCTTTTCAGACTCCTTGTCCTCAATTCTTCTTCTCCAATCAACTAAACCACAAAAATATACTACATTTATATTCAATATTCAACAAACCTTGTCAACTCTGAATGAAAAATATACCGTCAAAATCCAGTTTGTCCCAGCTCACCAAGGAATTGCTGGAAATGAAGCTGCAGATGCAGCAGCAAAAGCTGCGCACAACCTCAAATTCCGCACATTATTCCCGTTATTCACTGAGGACACCCATAAAAACTTAGTTGAGCTCTTGAAGACGGAGTGGGGGAGAGACTGGCACGAGTCAATCCGAAATGGCAAAGGTATGTTTCTGGCCTCAATTAAGGACTCAATAAGAGAATGGCCTTGGGCATCTCACCCAAGTAGAGCTATTGAAACTGCCATAACCAGGCTCAGAATTGGACATGTGCGACTCGCAGCTCATCTGCATAGATTTAGATTGCTCGATCACCCAGACTGCGAATGTGGCAGTGTTGAAACAGTCCAGCACTTTCTCCTCCAATGCCCAAATCATAACAATGCCCGCCACCAACTAACCTCCTTCCTCAACTCTGTACGTGTACCCCTAACACTGAAAAATGTACTAGGTGGAGGTCCCTTTCCTCACTCTGTGCAGTTTCTAATACTGCAAGCTCTTGCTGGTTTCTTGAAAGATACAAACAAAGTATCACTACTGTAAACAAGTTGAACTGTATTTCCTTAGCTATGTATGGGTGTGTTGTGTTGGTATCTGTGGGAACCATATATGCTAGCCAAAAGTACCAAATATTATAGGTGACCTCTTTCCTCACTTTCTCTATGTACACCCAGTTTCACTAGAGTTCCTGAGCCCTTCTTGATAGAATAGAAACAAAACCAAACTTTTACTGTCTACATTCACAATAAAATTACCTATTACCAAATATCACTAAACATATTGTCACTTCAGAATTTACGCATAATGTTAAACCGTAACCTTCAATACTATTTCCTTGTTCACCTTCATTACAAATACAACTTCCCTTTCATTGTTCCTAATACACACATTTGCCATCTTAAATGTCTAATAAAAGAAAAATAAAGTAAAAGGATATAGGGGCTTAACTTAATTTCCCTAATACTTTCTTCACTCCCTCCCTTATCTAAATGTTCCTCTTCCTCCTTTCAAATTATCCAGTATTTCACAGCCATGGTAATCTCCACTAGTTAAAACTGCAGTGATTTGAGGCCTCATCCTGGCCTCCTCAGTATCTGGTATCAGTAGTTTGCACTAACCTGAGATTAGGGTGGTGCCTCAAATCATGTATATTCCTCCCTCAGAGGCCCAACCACACACAGGCATCCTTGTCAACTGCTGCAGTCTGATAACGTACCTGTCTCTCAGGAAGCTCCAGGCTGCGCCGCCCAGGCTGGAGCTTTAATTTTGTTTGGTAACTTTTTGGATGCATGTGTTTTTTGAAGTTCAAAATTTTGCCACTATTATTTCCTGATCTTATTCCTCTCTCTCCCTCTCTCTCCCTCCCTCTCTCTCCCTCTCTCTCTCCCCTCTCCCCCTCTCTCTCTCTCTGCCTTCTGGCTGTCTCTCTAAAAGCTATAACTCACATTTACACTCCTCCCATCCTTGGGTATTCTTCCTCATTTAAATTACCACTCTCACTTGAACTCAGCATATTGAAGGCAGTACCTCCCCTCCTTCTATTAACACATTCACTGCTCACTGTCAGTGAAACTGGACATATACTGGAGGTAGTATTGTCACTACAGAGGTATCCCTCAGGTCAATGAGTAAATAAGATTAGGTGACAGAAGCAATGATGGACACCAAAGAGAACTTAGTAACCATCTTGAAAACAATTCTCCACCTTCCTAGATCACGTAGTATATATTCCTGCTAGTGTGTGAAGGTACATTAGGTTCCTTGAAGGGTTCGTGTGTGCCTGTGGGTATGCGAGGTGTGTGTGTGTGTGTGTGTGTGTGTGTGTGTCAGTGTGTGTATGTGTGTATGCATGTGTATGGGGTTGGGTTGTATCTCTTTTGTTCCAGATTTACTCTTTCAGATTCAATAATATAACCTAAAGACTAAGATACCTAAAATAAGTGATTCATTAGCAAAGCTCTGGTTAGCATACTCCAGGAGGTCCATGCCTAATCAGTGATTCCCGCACTCAGAGTGGCCAAGACTTGAGGCTACATGAGCTTGTTCTCAAAGCCTCGCTAAACCCCGAGTGAACAACAACAGAGAGAGCCACATGCTTCTGAGCATTGGACTTTGGTGTGGTGACTTGCAATTTTTGACTGAGGTGTTTTGACTGGTAAGCTTTCTTTGCATATAAAGAGTATAGTGTGTGACATTGTAGAGAGTGACTGTGAGAGTAGTAGGAAACGTTTTTGTTTCTTTTGGTTTGATAACTTGATTTTCAGTAGATTTGGTGAGTGAAGACTTCTTCTGCCTGTGAAATTTGTACTGAGAGAGAAGTCTGTGTTTGAGGATGGCAAGAAATAGGACTGGTCGTAGGAAGGGAGGTGCAAGTGGAATGGATGAGGAGATTGAGTGCATGACTTGTAAAGAGTGGATCGATATAGATGCATGCAAAGGTTTGAGAGAAATGAGTCGGAGAAAGTTGAGTGATCTTGTGTTTACGTGCTGGAAATGTTTGAATGATAAGAGTAAGAAGTTGAAAGAGGAGGTTGAGAGATTGACAATTTTGATGGTTGCTTTAGAGGCTGACTTGAAGGATGAAAGGAAGCTGAACGAAGGAAAGAATGAGAATGGTGCAAATGCAGTGAATGAAGAGGTAAATGGTGGTGCAAGGAGTGCAAATAAAGTGGATGATAAGGCAAATGATGGTGCAAGGAGTGTGAATGAAGCAAATGATGGTGCAAATGTGACAGATGAGAGTAGAAGGATGAATGAGCATGATGAAAGAGGTAAAAATGGAAAAAGAGTGAATGAGCCACCTGTTGTGGTGCCACATGAGGTGCAGGAGCCTGTAGTGGAAGCGAATGAAAGGAAGATGAATGGAAAGAATGATCTGAGTGAAAGAAGTGAGCGAAAGAGTAGCATGAAAGGGAGAGTAAGACCTATGATTAGAATATGCGGAGATAGCATGGTGAAGAATGTTGATAGGTTCGTATGTATGAGTGACAGTAGTGGATGTATGAGCATGAGAGGGAAAGGAGTGGAGGAGATTTGTAGGCATGCTGAGAGAGTGATAGATGGAATGGATGAAGGAATGGTTGTACTGCAAGGAGGGGGCAATGGGTTGCTTGAATGTGGGAGAGAACGTACGGTGAATGCAATTATGAAAGTTGTTGATAGGGCGCGGAAGAAGAATGTTAGAGTGGCGGTGACTAGCCTCCTAAGAAGGCCTGCGTGTGATGAGGAGTATGAAAGGGTGCGAAAGGAGGTGAATAGAGAGTTGCATAAAAGGATTATGAGTATGAGAGCTGAGAGTGTGAGAAAGCGTGAGCTGGGTTCCAGCTTCCTTGACATGGATAGCGTGATCCAGGATGGGTGTTTTCTTGGAGATGGAGTCCATCTTACAAAAGAAGGTGAGATGAAACTCTCCAAGAAATATATCCGGTGGATCAGGGCTACTCATGTCATATTGGAAGCTGGAACAGGATGAATGAAAATCCGTCAGAGCAAAAGTGAGGAACGTCTGGAATTGTCCAATTGTGTTGTAAGGTTTGGAAGTATAAATGTGCGTGGATGGAATGCAGGAAAGTTAGATGACCTCGTAGTAGAATTTGAGAATGGAAAATTGGATTGTGTTGGTGTAGTAGAGACCCAAATGCTTGATAGTCAGTTTAACATGTAAGGAGAATAAGTATCATATGATAGGAAAAGGGCGTGTAAATTGTCAAAAAAGAGGTGGTGGAGTTGGTTTGATTGTAAAGAATGCTCTAAATTGGAAATTAGAGGAACTTCCTGTTGGAAATGAACCTGAAAGTGAAGATTTGTTAGCAATTAAGTGTGAAAGAATGCATGCCAGAGAATGTATTGTTGTGATTGTATGTTATATGACAACTGATGGGATTTTAGCTCATGAAGAGAATGTAAAAAAGTATGAAATATTAACAAGGATTGTACGAGAACACTGCAGGTGCCCTCTGATTGTGATGGGTGACATGAATGGCCATGTTGGTATACTTGGTGAGCCGGTGAATGCAAATGGACAAAAATTGATAGATTTTTGTGATGAGAATGAACTTGAAAACCTGAATGTAACAATAGGAAATGGCTTGCATACATGGCAAAGCAGGGAATGGAAAACTGCAATTGACTATATGATTGTGAATAGTAGAGCAAGAGAGTGTGTCAATGAAATGTTTGTAGATGAAGATGATTTTGATATTGATAGTGACCATAAAATGCTTGTGCTTGAATATAACTGGGGTAGAAAGGAGTCAATGCAAAAGGTCAGTAGTGTGAAAGAAAGTTGGCAGATAAAAAAGGCAAACTGGGAAGAATTTAAGAATGAATTGAGTAGGTATAACTGGAATAGGTGTGGAAATGTAAATGACCTAAATGGTGAGATTGCAAGAACCTTGTATGATGTGGCAGAGCAAAAGATTGGTAGAATAAAATGTAGGAAAGGGACAGGGAATGCCAGGTGGTTTACAAGTGAGATAAAGGAAGAACGAATGAGAAGAAAGACTTTAAATAAGAAACAACGCAGTATGAGGAAAATGTATGAAAGAAACAGAATTACTGAGGATGAATGGCAGAGTGCATGGAATGAGTACAAGGACCAGCAGAAGAAAGTAAGGAGAATGATTAATGAGGCTAGAGTTAAAGAGGAGAGACACCAAGTTGAAAATCTAAGAAAGAAAGGTCCGGATGGAATAAAAGATTGGTATAAGTTTATACAAGGTAATGATAGAAGTAGTGAAGTTCAAGTTGATGAATTAGTAGTTAATGGTTGCAGTGTGCAAGATAGGATGCAACTGGTAAAAGCAGTTGAAGAATACTGGGAGGACATTGGTGGAATGAATGAGCAGGTTACAGATAATGCACCCATAAATTTTCTGATTGATGAACGTGAACTGCAAATGGAAGACGAAATCACTTGTGAAGAGATTGTAAGTTTTTTGAAAAAAGTGAAAAATGGAAAGGCATGTGGCCCTGATAAGATCCCATATGAGTTCTATAAATTTGGAGGAGAGAGTGTGGTCAGTATGTTGAAATGTTTATTTGATGAGTTATGGAAGAGTGAAAGAGTACCGGATGACTGGAACAAGTGTAATGTAGTTCTGTTGCATAAGGGTGGACATAAGAGTATAAAAGAACTTAAAAATTACAGACCAATTGCACTGGGTGACACTGTATGTAAGATATTTTGTGTTATTTTGAATGAGAGAATGAAAAATTTAGTTGAGGAATTAGGAGTCCTAGGTGAAGAACAGAATGGTTTTAGGCAGGATAGACGTGGGGAAGATAATCTGTTTGTAGTGAGTGAAATAATTGAGCGAATGAGGAAGGATGATAAGAAGGTGTATTTAGCATTCCTGGATATTGAAAAAGCGTATGACAGAGTGGATCGGGTTAGGCTCTTTGAAGTTTTGAGAAAAGTTGGGTTTAGAAGAAAAATAGTAAAAATTGTACAAAGTCTGTATGAGAACACAAGCGCTATATACAGGTTAGGAAATTTGGAAACGGGGCAAGTGAGGAGTGTTAGAGGAGTGAGACAGGGCTGTACTCTGTCTCCCCTGTTGTTTGGATTGTACACAGAAGAATTAGCAGTTCGACTGAGAAGGAGTGGCTTAGGACTGAAAGTTGGTAATGAGAGACTGAGCTGTTTGTTGTATGCTGATGATGTGGTTGTGGTTAGTGGATGTGGACATGAACTGCAAAGGATGCTTGACATTGTGAACGGATATAGTACAGATTTCAAGATGAACTTCGGTGCCGACAAAAGCAAGGTTATGGTTATAAATAGTGATGAGACTGATAGAGACAGACTGTGGAATATTGGAGAAATCAGAATAGGTAGAACAAAAGAATACAAATATCTAGGTTGTATGATAAGTGAAGATGGATGCACTAGAACTAAGGGTGAGAAAGTGGCAAAAGCTATGCAGTAGAGTGAACGATTAAGTAGCGTGGCCAGATACAGAGCAAACAAGTACGAATGTGTGAGAGGAATGTGGAAGTATGTTGCTGTACCTAGTGTCATGTATGGTATGAGTGCTCTTGCCTGGAATGGAAGTGATCTTGAAAAGCTGGATGTAATACAAAATAAGGTAGGACGGTTAGCATTGGGTGCTCCAAAATGGACAGCTACAGAAGCCATTAGAGGTGACCTTGGGTGGAGCCTATTTTCAGAAAGAATGATGAAGGCGGTGCTGAATTATAAGGTGAGAATTGAAAGAATGCAGAATAGCAGATGGGTAAAGCAAATTTTTGAATGGAATCTGAGTGTAAGCTATTGGGAGAAAGTGTGTTGGGGGCATGCAAGGAAGCTTAGTATGCAAAAGATTATTCATGTTAGAATTGGGAGACCTGTGGATGACTGGAGTTTAATAAATCCTGGAGGTGTAGGGCCTAAGTGGGACTGCAAGAGGTGGAAGAAAGAGATTGAGAGGAAAACAAAAGAGTATGGATTGAATAAGTGGAGGCTTAGCATGGTGCGGAAGCCTACACTTGACTGGTATATGAAAAAAGAAGCACCTAAGTTTGAGATGTTCTATGATGGTAGTTTTGGAAGTCAACTCTTGTTTGCTGTGAGATGTAAGTCATTGAGTGTGAACAGACGTACATGGAGGTGGAATGAGAATAATAACAGATTATGTCGGCAGTGTATTAGTGGAGTGGAGGAAACAATTGAGCATTTTGTGCTGGAATGTCGTAAGTATGAGCAAGAGAGAGAAAGTTTTATGAATGTGGTGCTTGAGCAGTATGGAGAGAATGAGTGGTATGCCAGATGTGCTGAAGATGATTGCGGTATGAGCTGTCTTGCTGGATTGGATCAAGAGTGCAATTTGAGTATCATTGAAGCTATGAAATTGTTTCTTGTGCGTGCCTGGAGTAAGAGACAGCGACTGGAATGAGCCAGTCAGGTAGAATGGTCAGTAATGACCCAATATGCCTGGGGATGGTGTTTTGACGCACTGGCTATCCCAGTGACGCCATCCAATGGCAGCTTGTGACAAGGATTGGTAAATCCTGAGTAGTTTAGTGGACAAGTCTGGTACCAGGCGCTGAACTCTTTGTGTGATAACTGTGGAGGGAATTGTAGGCCGTTACAAAGGCCCCGACGCTGTCGGCCCTCAATTTCAAGTTCAAGTGTAAAGAGGGGACGTGTGACGGACGATAGCTGGTGAGTAAATCTGCTGTGAATTCCTAAGTTATTGGAAAATTTACCCGAGTTTTTTCTAAATCTTCGTTCTTTCTGTCTTTCTTTTCCTTGTATTCTTTACTATCTCCTTATTTTTTTTTTATTTTTCTCCTACTCTATTTATTTGATTTATTCATTTTTTTTTCTCTCTATGTCTCCCTCTCTCTCTCTCTGTCTTCACTGAAGTACAGTAATAATGTCTAAGCATAAGCGTAGAAAGAAAGTACAAGCCCAAGCACTTCCGAGACTGAATCAGAAGGCAGGAATTTCTCACCACCTTCAACTATAGGTAGACCACCCTCTTCATGCCCCCAGTCTGGGAAAAACTCTGATAGCACCCAAGTTGCACTTGCTGAAAGAGATCCTCGATCTCTTTCTTTGTCCCCGATACGCCCACTGACCGTATTAGAATCTGCCAATGACAGGAATGGAGAACCCCCCTTTGAGGGATTCCAGTGCTCCAATGGGAGAAAAACCCATAACTTTGATGAGATGCTGGAGACAGCCAAAGGTCATACTTCTGCAACAGTCCCTGACCCTCCTAATCAAAACAATTCTATTGAAAATGATGTAACGCATAATGTCATCATAATTGAGCCAATAGCTGATGAGCGCCCTGCGTCCAAATTCTTTGCTAATGATATAGCCCTGGGAAAATCTCTTGCATTGTCTCCATTTGGCACTGCAGGAATTTACAAGGTCACTAAAAACTTAAATCCAAAACTCCTTATTATTACCTTATCACCTAACCCTTCTCTTGATAAAAACTCACTTCTTTCAGTTTTCAAGATTGGCTCTTGGAATGTAAAGTGTCGATTTCCAGCCAGTGAGATGATCTCATTTGGTGTAATTGGTCCTTTTGGAGAGGATACTCAGGATGAAGACCTCACTGAGGCATTACTTGAGGAGGGATATCAAGTTGCCTCAGCACAGAGAATCACTAAGGGGAAGGAAAAAGTTAAAACTTCAATGTTTAAAATCACTTTCAAACTTTCTGTCTTGCCTCCCTTTGTGAGAATTGGTTACCAACAATACAGAGTTAATACCTATGTTGGACAGCCGTGGCAGTGCTACAAATGCCAAAGATTTGGACATAGTGCTGCTCATTGCAAAGGCTCTGCACGTTGTATGGCCTGTGGCGGTCCTCATAATGTAAAAGACTGTACCAATTCTAGTACCACTACTTGCTGTAACTGTGGAGGCAACCATACAGCCAATTATGGGGGCTGCCCAAAAATGAAAGAGGCAAAACTGGTAGAAAAAACCAGACAGATTGGTAAAATATCCTATAAGGAAGCCCTTCTGAAAGTCAAAAATTCAACCAATCAAACCTCTTCTCCCAACTTGCCCAACCCATTACCAGACACTTCTGTGAAAAATAGGAATTCACCCAGTCTGCAAAATGCTGGCACGCAAACATCCAATGTGAAAACTTTGCAGACCCTTCAAGATGTATCAGTAGCTCAACTTGTTGAGCTTCTAGCCAAACCACTTTCTGTTTGTAAACAATCTAATGTAGATGTCAATTTGCTTGACACTGTAGCTAAAATCACTGAAGAGACCCTTCACTTAAAACCCTGCTTGCACTCAATATCACAATTATCCCCACCTATAGTAAAAGAAATTCCTTACTACCAGAAACCTAACCTATGTACTAATCCTGATCTCCAAGTTTCAGTTCAACCTTTTTCCCAAGCCAGTGGAAAACGAACAGCCTCTTCCCCCTCAGTTAGTGGTAAGAACAGGGCAAAGAAAACCAAGGATGTGACCGAGATGCAGCCCTCCCCCATCATTGGAGGTAAACCTCTTCATTACAAAGGAAAGCAACCATTAAATTCAGGTAAGAACTTTTTAGGTAACAAATCTCAAAATGTCTCTAGGAAGTGAAATCAAAATTCTCCAGTGGAACTGCAGGAGCCTTAGAAACAAGATATCATCCTTTAAAATCCATTTATATACCTCAAAACCACATGTTGTCTGTCTAAATGAAACGTGGCTCTCAGTACAGAGTCAATTTATGTTTGTGGGATACACTGCCATATACAGACATAGAGCAGCTGCAAATGCTGGAGGTGGTGTTGCCATCTTAATAAGAGAAGATATATCATATCTTGAATTGCAACTTCAACCCTTCCTTTTAGGCAAACTGGAGGCTCTTGCAGTGAATATTGTCTTAAAAAATTACTCACTTTTGTCCATTCTGAATGTATACAACCCAAATGAAGTAATATCCCAGCAAGAATTTACTTATTTGTTCAGTCAACTTGAACCATCTTATTGCATTGTTGGGGACCTCAACGCCCACAGCCCCATGTGGGAACCAAGTAAACCACATAACCAAACTGGCAAGAACCTGGTAGAAGTTTTATTACTAGACCCATCACTTACGGTCCTTACTCCCCCTGCCCTTCCAACCTACTTCAATGTTTATCAAAACACTTTTCCAACTCTGGACCTCACCCTCATATCTGCTGCTTTGCTGCCTCTTTCCTCTGTATATACTGAGCAGGATCTGGGAAGTGACCATTATGCTGTGGTCACATCCATTGGAGTATCTGCCACCACTGCCAGGTACAAGGCCCGGCCAGCGTGGAGGTTCGACACTGGAAGTTGGGACCTGTGGAGAAACGACCTACTGCTCACAGGAACAGCTGAGTCCAATGACATAGAGGTAAGCTACAACAACTTTGAAAACCATGTAATATCAGCTAGCCTAAAGAACTTCAAATTGACAAGGGAGAGTATATCACCTAGGTTTGCCAAACCATGGTGGACAGCAAAATGTGCTGATGCTCTTGAAGCTCATAGAAGGGCCAAAACAAGCCTTATCTCATTACCTTCTCCAGAAAATTTAATTAATTATAAACGCTGCCACGCTAGGTTAAAACATGAGATTAAACTAGCTAAGAGAGACTCCTGGGCAAATTTCTGCAGCACTATTTCTGTAGACACACCAGTAGCCAGGGTGTGGAAGCAGGTGAACCGCCTGCACTCTCCCTTTGCCAGGAAAACTAACCCATTTGTTACGCATAATACCATCATATCAGATTCTGCCTCCAAAGCTAATGCTCTGGCCTCGCATTATGAAAAAAACCTTTCCACTCCTGCTTCTGATCCCTATCCCTCCTTTATCACTGTCCCACTCGCCCTTTCACTGAGTGCTGATACAGTCTCACCTATCAATGAACCTTTCTCTCTGGTTGAGCTGAACTCATGCCTCAGCATCCTTAAAAATAAAACTACTGGACTTGATAGAATTCATAACATGCACCTAAAGCACCTCCCAGAAAGCTACAAAGACTGGCTTCTCTCAATTTTCAACCTGAGCCTACACTCTGGTATTATGCCACAATCCTGGAAGGCTGCTCTAATTATCCCTATACCAAAGCCGAATAAACCTCTGACAGCAGTGAGCTCTTTCCGCCCTATTTCTTTATTATCCTGTGGTGGTAAATTAATGGAGTCTATGATAAATAGGAGACTGACTTATGTGCTTGAAAACGATAATACCTTCCGAAGTGCCCAGGGGGGTTTCAGGTGCCGGTTATCAACTACCGACCAAATAACTAAACTAGAAACTGCTATCCGCGTGGCATTGAGGACAAAATCCATTCTTGTGGTAGTTTTCTGCGATCTGACCAGTGCGTTTGATACTGTGTGGCACAGTGGACTGTTGTACAAGCTTTGCAGGAGTGGCATTGAGGGCAAGCTGCTGCGCTGGCTGCAATCCTACCTCACGGACAGATCATTTAAGGTGTTCTTCGAGGGAGAATACTCGTCCTATCGGAAGATAAGTTCTGGTGTACCACAAGGGGCCATCCTCTCTCCCTTACTTTTCAATGTTATGCTTAAGGACATTCCTGTCGAGGACTCAGTAGAACCTATCGAGTATGCCGATGATGTTGCATTCTTTGCCACTCATAGTGATAGTAATACTCTCATTTCCAAAATGCAAGCTCAACTGAATGCCTTTTATGATTGGACTAAGAGATGGGGATTCAAGTTGAACTTGCAAAAAACTTAATGTATGTGCTTTACAAATAGGAGAATTCCAAATCATCCTCTTAAGATTGATGGCCACAAACTAGAATTTGTGCAACATTTTAAATACCTTGGGGTGGTCCTGGATGCCCCCCATCTTCGTTGGGGGCCCCATATAGATTACTTACGAGTCTCATGCTTGCCTATTGTGAACCTTCTACAATCTATATCCCACAGATACTGGGGCGCAGATCGACAAATGCTGCTTAAATTATACTCTGTTCTGATCCGCAGCAGATTAGATTATGCAGCCCCTTTATACGGAGTTGCAGCCCCCACTAATCTTAACAAACTTAACATAATCCAAAATGCCTCTTTGCGCATCGCAACAGGTTGCAGAAAAACCACCCCTATATCCTCACTAGAAGTAGAGGCTAATGTACCACCACTTCAGCTCCATCGAGAGCTAATTGCCGGCTCACACTACTGCAGGATGATGCAGCTGCCATTCGATAGTAGAACACTAAAGAATATGCAGACCCTCAGTCGTTTGACAAACCGAGCATCGTCAAACCTCCACTCCTTCGTCACCCATGTTCAACCAATCTTTTCCAAATATCATCTCCCTAGCCCCCGCCATATTCCTTTACCTCTGGTCTCACTCCTCCCACCGTGGTATAATACAGAAAACTGTATATTCACGGAATTTCTACCTACTCCTGTATCATCTGTGTCCTCTGCCTGTGCCCAACAAATCTTCCAAGACTTACTTCACACCAAATTTGAACGATATGTAGCCATATATACAGATGGTTCTCGCACCACCGAGCCCAACATCTCCGCATCAGCGGCAGTAGTAATCCCTTCCAAAGGAGTTACCTTAAATTGGAAACTTAGACCAGAGACCCAAGTCTTGGAGGCAGAACTGTACGCCATTCAAGAAGCACTTACTTGGGTTCATAGCAACTTACAACCACAAGAAAACTCTGTTGTTTTCTCAGACTCCCGAAATTCACTCTACCTGATACAAAACCTCAAACCAAAGCAACACACACGTATTGTGTTTACCATCCAAGAAAAACTGACCTTGCTCTCTGCATCTCATGTTGTTAAATTCCAGTTTATTCCAGGTCACAAAGATATTGCCGGTAACGAGGCGGCAGACCTTGCCGCAAAGGAGGCTCACTCTCTCTTATACCGCTGTAGTGGCAAGACCACTACTAATTAATGTAAAGTTAATCTAAGTTATGTTTTGTTTCTGAGAAAAATGTTCAATAGATAGGTATGATCAAAAGTGTAATAATGTTAATGATTGTTCTAATTTTTAAATAAAAATAAATAATAAATAATTATAAGTCAAGTAAAAAGAATAACGGTTGGTAATAGGAGTTCTAGAAAATTTCCATTAAACAAATCTCTATATAAACTCTAAACGGAGAGACCCGTAGCACGGCTGCATCTTTTGAGTTCAAGCTCCAAAGGGTAAGAATGAATTTATGTACTTGCGACGATACGGAATAATCGAGATAACATGTGATAATATGTAATGTGTTTATATCTATTAGAGTTGGCGTTCAAGATAAATACTTTTGTAATTATATGTATTCATGCGTTGGAAAGTATAATGAATAGTATACTGCTATGAATATAGATAGAGGCTGTGAAATACGTAGATATTGATATTTGGTTGATAAGATGTGCTTTGTACTTTCTTGTGAATTGAACGAAACTCTGCAATGTAATATGGTCGGGTAGTTGTGTGAATTATAGAAACAGTTCATGATAGATAAAATCAATCTAAAGTTTGTGGCGTAGCACAATTGACCAGGTTTATATGTAAATCATTATCATTAAGAACAAAAGACGTCCATGTGTGGTGTAATTAGGATTATCTGAATAGGTTTAAGATGTAAAAACGATGTGCGGCGGACTTATTTATTAGACAGCGCAATTTATGACACCCTGATATCCAGGGAAGGCCTCCCACTGCAGTGCGCCAATCAGTCCAGCTGTGTCGGCTGATCCGAGGGCCGCTACCTGCGTGGCGTGCCGTCGGCCGGTTATGCGCCACCATCGCAGCTGATTGGTGGCTACTGAAGTCATCTCGTGTTTCACCTAGACGCTGCGGCTTGGCCAGTTAAAAGTCTTAGGGCGGTTGCCGATTGCCCTGATCAAGTCAAGAGGGCTCAGATCAAAGAGCACCGCCGATCTACATCTGGCGTCCAGAGCTTGTGGACGGTTCATAGACCTCAGAGGATCTCAGGAATTGAACTCTTGCCTGGAGTCCATCGCGAGGTCCGGGAATTGGTGTATTGTCGTACCTGTGTCCTAATGTTCAGAGAGTATTTATAGTCAAGAGTGGCCTAACCACTGTGATATGTATTCCTTCCACGACAACTACCTCGTTCACAGCTAAGTCGTGCGCCTGTGGTGTTTGTAATCCTGTAACCATTACTATATGTATTGTTGCCTGGTCACGTGCTTTGCCCCATAGGTTCGATATTGTGTTCGGCTTGCGAGCAAAGTTAATTAAGTATTAGAAAGAAAGTGTAACAGATAGGCCATATAAGTGTGTAATCCTTTCGGATGGTATTTCTACAAAATAAAGAAAAAACAGTGTCAGTCGTCGAATCTTGGATGTGTATCATTATCACGTTCATAGTATATAAAGTAATAGGCATTAGAGAAACCGGTCCGCACAATATTGACCCGCGGCACGCGATGTAAATCCCCTGTACGATCCGGCCATAATATTCGTGGGGTGGTGTAGGACGGTACCTTACGGTAAGTGTCGTGAGCGTTTAGTGCCTCCCACTACATATTATTTCTTTGGTGCCGTGACCAGGATAGGTTAGGTCGTGTCGTTGTGTGCTTGTGTATGCCTGATTATATTGTGCTTCATTTTTGAATACTTTATTGATCTTGCCATTTGTTCTGTCATTTGGAAATACCCATGCATATAACAAAATACTTCTGGCTTATATAGAGGTGTTAACTCGTTACCCGTAACTTGTATTAATTTCTTGGGTGAGCCGGTGAAAAAAAAAAATAATAGAAGAGTGTGGGAGGTCTTCACTTTTGGAGCCGAACTTTTGAAGTTAAAACAATAATTTGGCTCTAAGGAAGAGTCATGGAGGCAGCAGGTGGGGAGGCTAAGCCTGAAGAAGTGGTTGACACTGGGCAAAGAGAGGATGGTTCAGAAGAGGAGGAGCAGTTAATTTTGGGGAATTGTGTTTATATTAACAAATTTCTTGATAACATCAAACAAATAGATCTGAATCTTTTATCACAGTCATCTCTTCAGAAATTGGAGGACATTAAAGATAATTTTGCTCAAATGAATTTCGAAGTAGGGGAAAGTGTTAAGCCTAAGAAGCTGGCTCAGTTTCCTAAGGAAGAGGTGGTAAAGGTAAGGAAGGGAAAACCCACTCCTAAGGAGGTAACCGACACTTCAAATAGTGAGTCTTCTTCAGCTACTGACAATGACTCCGATATCTCTGAGAGTTACTCTGGGTCACAGGAATCTGAGGAGGACCAATCCCACCGGAAACCTTCCCGGGGAAAAGTTAGGATGTCTTCCAAACGTTCTGACTTGGAAACTTTCAAACAGCTGCTCACCAAGCTTGACAATAGGAAGGTACCAGTGCAAGAACCATTTACTGAGAAATCTGGCCAAAGCCTGAAGCAATATTTACAGAAATTTGAAACCTACTGTGAACACAACTTTAAGGGGGACCGATCCTTTTGGATAGGTGAATTGGAGAGGCAGTTGTCCGGGGAAACCTTGAAGGCATTCCGATCCCTAAGAGACGTGGGAGATTCTTATCCTGACGTCAAAAACAAGCTTCTTGGGTGGTACAAAGACATGGGAGAAATGAGAAAAAATAAAATTAGAATTGATTTCAATAAGATAAGGTATCAGAAGGGAGAGTCTCTTTATCTCTTCAGCAGTAGGCTTGAGAGACTTTTCAAAATAGCTTACCCAAAGCACAATGTGCAAACTAGTCATATTTTAAGGAAGAAGTTCTTAAAATCTATTCCGAGGGACATGAAGAGGATTTTTTCCAACCAGATGATTAGTGACAAATTGAGTAATAAAAAGATCAAATGGTCAAGTATACAGAAATGTGCTCGTTTCAAGGATGTGGAAGAGGAAGGTGAGTATTCTGATAGTGAGGTAAGTACCCGGTCCACTGTGAATGAGCCCCAGGAAATTGTAATTAATGTGGGACAAAAGAGGAACACGCGAGATGCTTCCACACAGAACTCAATCAGTTTTTCCCCGTCTGTTTTGGTCAGCAATGACTATAAAGGTAAGTATGGGGCATACCCAAAGCAGACAAGAACCTATCACTCTCAAAATTTTGAAGAACGGGAGTCAAGATTCTCCTCTAATGAGTTGCCAAGGTCAACATCTTACAGGCCTCAATATGCACAGAGAGGGGAACCAGCTAGAGGAAGAAGGGAAGAAATGAGACCTGACAAACCATTGGCTCAGAGGAATGTTGTGTGCAATTACTGCAAGAGGTTTGGCCACTCCAGATCTGAGTGTAGAACCCTGGCCAAAGCATGCTATATATGTGGCAAGCATGGACATTTTTACAGAGACTGTCATCAACAAAACCAGGGGCACCGTAGGTCTCAATCGGTTCATGGTCCTCGTACTCCACGTGTGGGATATGGTCTGAACCCCCAGGGTGAAGATGCTGCCAGAGATGATGACCTATATCGCAGAAATTCTGGGGAACAAGGACATCATCAGCAGGGGGGTAGGAATTCAAGGCCTACTCAAGTCAATGGTGACCAGCGCTTAAACAGAAACTCGTCAAACCAGTAGGCTCTGGTAGAAGCTGGGGTAAGCCAGTAGCCTATAAGTACCCCTACAAGTTATTCAGTCCTATCGAAACAAGGAACCGGTTTGAGGGCTTAGAAATAGAGGATGAAGGAGAAGAAGGGACTGTTGATGATGATGAAGTCCAACTGATCAGTTCTCATCTTACGGCGGATAGCATGGACGCCGTTAATGGACAATCAAACCAAATATCTAGTGTAAAAACGGCAAAGTTAACAACTAAAGATAAAGAATCCTCTGGTATTGAGGAGTCACAGAAAGTAGCAGATATTTCTCAAAAGATTACTTCAGAAGATCAGTGCTTGGTAGCAAATTTAGCTTCTCTGGAACCAGAACCCCTCCTTTTTGTAGAGGTGGAATGGGAAAAACACCCTGTGAAGGCTCTCATCGATACAGGAGCTGCTGACAACTTAATTAAATTGTCCGTCATACAACAATTTGGATTGGAGTTCAATAGCGCCCAGTCCACAACCCTTTGTGGGATAGGCATGGTTAACATCAAAACACTAGGAACACTTCCACTAGAATTATCTCTTTTCCATATTCCTATGAAGACTATTAATTTCCATGTAGTGTCTCAGGACATAATTGGCTACCCAATTATATTGGGAGTTCCTTTTCTAAAGAAAAATGAATTAATTCTATATACCAGTTTGAAGAAAATTTCTAAGCTCGACCAATACAATGCCAGAGTTGACTTATATGTTGGAACTGAGGGTAGACTTGAGGATATCATGTACGAGAATTTGCCAGTGTTTGCTGCTGAGGATGTCCCTTATTCTGGTGAACCAGTAACTGTTCCTCTTACGGTAAACTTCTGTATATGTAGTATGTGCAGCAGTAAAATCTATGAATATGATGGCCATCTAAAACATAAACAGATCAGAGGAGTAGATGGAATTTTATCTTTGACGGGGGAGGTACCTCAGGTCTTGATGTGTACTAAAACAGGAGAACAGTCCAAAGTTACAAAAATTAAAAAGGGAGAGTTAGTGGGGAGGATAAGCACGGTGATGGAGATAGACGAGCAGCAGGAAGCCAGTAAGTGGACCACCGAGCGAATGGCCGCTGAACTTGATATAGGAACTGATTTAGATGAAACCCAGAAACATCAAATCTACTCTATGTTAGCTGGAGTTGACTCGGCTCTCAGTAAGGGTGATGCTGATAAAGGGACTGCAATGGTTACACCGCAAAGAATCGAATTAACTAATTACACCCCAGTTTGGCAAAAACCTCGCCGTTTTCCAGAACCCATAAATGAAGAAATAGAGAAACAGTGTGAAGAACTTAGGTCACTTGATATAATAGAGCACAGCCAATCTCCTTGGTCTTCTCCGGTTGTACCTATCCGAAAACCTGATGGTCAACTTAGACTTTGCGTAGATTACCGTAAACTTAATAGCGTAACCAAACCAGAGAAATTTCCCATGCCCAACTTAGTTGATTCTGTTTATAGTGCCCATGGTGTTAAAATTTTCACTAAGTTAGATCTGGTCAGGGGATACTACCAAATACCAATTGATGAGGAGAGCAGACCTCTCACTGCCTTCAGCACTGTTCATAATCAATACCAATTTAAGAGGTTAAGTTTTGGGTTAAAGAACAGTGGGATACAATTCCAAAGGAACATGCAAGAAATAGTCTCAGAATTTTGTTTCAAGAATATCATTGTTTACATTGACGACATTCTAATTATGAGCAAGACATTTGAAGAACATTTAGTGTTAGTTGAAAAAGTGCTCTCTACCCTTGGTAGACATGGAATAAAAGTAAAAGTCCCCAAATGTGAGTTCTTTAAGACTCAGGTTACATTCCTGGGACACCAAATTAGCAGTAAAGGCATTCAGAAATCTCCTGAATACGTAGAAAAAGTCCTAAACTTCCCCAAACCCACCAATGTTAGACAACTGCGTCAGTTTTTGGGTCTAATCAACTTCCAACGTAAATTCATAGATAAATGTTCTGAAATAGCAAAACCATTGACCCAACTTACTGGAGGGCCTAAAAGGAAACCAATCGGTTGGACATCTGAAATGAGTGTAGCCTTTGACTTACTTAAAACCAAGCTGGCAGAAGACGCGACATTAGCATTCCCAGATTACTCAGAGACTGCTGAGGAGTTAGAACTATATGTTGATGCCTCAGGAGTCGGTGCTGGAGCTTGTCTGATGCAAAAACAAGAGGGGGAGTATAAAACCATTGGGTACTCATCTACCGCCTTCACTGACACACAACGTAGGTACTCCACAACTGAAAGGGAATTAGTTGCTGTACGGTGGGGAGTAAAAACATTTAGAGCATTTTTGTACGGTGTCAGATTTAATTTGTATACAGACCATAAGCCTTTACTGTACTTGCATAATATGTCTCGTGAGAATTCTAGGTTAATGAGAACCATTACTGAGCTAGCCGAGTATGATTTTGTCATTAAATATCAGCCAGGAGAGCAAAATCAAGCAGCCGATACACTTTCAAGGGTCATACCGTCGTCAAACGTTGAGGATGGAGATAGGCCTCAGTTTTACTTGCCCAAAGGGTTGAGGGTGAGTGAAAAGATGGAAGGGGGAGGCGATTCTATGTTTGAATCCCTATTGGTATTGCTTTCTGACTTGGAAGCAGATGGGCACCAATGTGAGCTTCCTGATAACCACGTAGCGTTACGAAGGCAATTAGTAGAGTACGTAATAGATAATGCCAAGAAATTCAATATTCAGTTAGATAAGTTCAAAAGAAAACAACTGCAGCTAATGAAGAATCCAGGGGAGTTGCCTTGGGAGGAAATTTTGTTAGCTGTAAGTGAAGTGTACCAAGTTGAGGTTTGGGTTCATCATGGTATGAAGTTTCCCATTGTTTACGGGGCTGGGGAGTTGACAAAGGAAGCCCCAGTAATTCATCTGCAGTGCCTTGCAGGTATTCATTTTAATCCACTTTCAACAAGGTCTCAGTTTAGTACCCAATCAATGAAAGATGCAATCTCTGATAAGAATATTAATTTGGTTGATGGACATAGCAGCTCTAGTAGGGAGAGTTTCAACAATAGCAATGGGGACTCAGATGCAGATGTTCCACAATTGTCAATGTGTCCTGTGATAAGTACCTGTAAGCATGAACCAAAGAAAGGTAAATACACCATCTCCATAGGATCACATCACTTTTGTTGCATCATAGATACTGGTGCTCAGGTTAGTGCCATTGCTGAGAAGGTTTGGGATACAGTGAAGGATGAGGGAGAGTACTCAATTACTGATGGAGAAGGTAAATCACTGGGGGGAATAGGGAATAATTCTACAGCCATCATGGGAGTAGTTAACTTGAAACCCAAATTATTAGGAACTGAGGTAAAAGAACAAATTCCTTTTGCAGTAATTAGTGAGGATGCAATGCCATGTTGTTGTATTCTAGGACTTAATTTCATTAATAAGAATAAAATCGTTTTCAATTATGCAGCATCAACAGTTGTAGTGAAAGACAAGGACGACTCTATCAAACTATATCCCTTGCAAAGGAGTACAGAATCCTGTTTGCTTGGATTAGGGGAATTCTTGGGGAACATATACCCCATTACTGACCGTAACACTGATGACTCCTATTCAATCAGGAGTGACTCTGAATCAGAGATTGAATCTTTGTGCCCTAAAGTTACTTACACTGTGTCTGAAAGGGAATTAAGGAACATTCAAAATAATGACTTTGCTATTTGTAATTTGAAGAAAAGCATCACAGAGAATTTAGATCCATCAGCATGGCCAGGTGCCTTGAACCAATTTAAACGATATCGACAAAACTTGAGGGTTAGCCTAGACCTTCTATTTAGAGATAAAGGGAGGAACTCTTCGGTCGTTGTTCCCTTTGCATTAATCGTAGAAATCGTTTTCCAAGTTCACACACAAATGGCGCATATAGGTAGGCATAAATTAATTGACTTGATTCAACAGAGCTTTTGGCATCCCGCACTGGACAAAGTAACTCGGGATATCTGTGCAGCTTGTCCTCATTGTCAATATTTTAAAACTAGTAGACAACACATCAGTTCTCCGACTCTAAAAATTGAGACTGCATATCCATTTGAACTGGTAGCAATCGACCTCATGCTCTTGCCAAAGTCAAGTCGAGGTAATGTGGCAGTTCTTGTTGCAGTGGACCATTTCTCCAAGTGGTTAGTGGTCAAACCTATTCGAAACAAGACAGCTCATACAGTCACTACAGTGTTCAAGAATGATATTCTCCCTACATTAGCACAACTACCAAATAGGGTTTTAACTGATAATGGTGTTGAGTTCAAATCAGAGGAATTTAATAGTCTCTTGGACTCATTTAACATAAGACACACCTATTCTACACCTTACAAAGCTTCTTCCAACGGGTGTGTGGAGAGATGCAACAGAACTGTTATCCAGTTGCTCAAGGGGTTAATCAATGATTATCCCAGATCATGGGATGATTGTCTTCCCAAACTACTCACAACTTATAATCATACACTTCACACTCAGCTAGGAATGAGCCCTTCACAATGTTTGCTACAAAATTCTCATGATACTAACAAAAGTCTTCCTATAGATCGTGGGGTTGTTTCTACGTGGAGAGAAGGCCATCCAACATTTTCACCTTTTCAAGAGAACCAATTGGTCTTGAAGAAAGTACAAAAGATAGGTAACCGTGTGAATCACAAAATGTCTAAGCTCTATGAGGGCCCTTTTAAGATTACTAAAGTACAGTCTAACACCCTAACATATGAATTGAAAGCTCTCAATTCAAGAGAGGATGTCATCATCAGAGCACACTACAAACAATGGAAACCTTGGAAGCAGCTTCCTGCTTACTTGACCCCTTATGTACATTGGGATGAGGCTCCAAAGCCCAGCCTCACAAAAAAGAAACTCTATGGTAGGGCCGAAAGTTCAGAAGATAATGATGAACAAGTAGTATATGCCAGTAGTGCTTCTAGTCTTAGTGATACTGACAGCAGTGATGCTGGGAGTATCTCTGGTGGTGATAGCCAAGGAATTGGTAGAGGTAAGAGTTGTCACTATGATAAAAACAGTAGTTATGGAGGGAGAGTAGCCAGAGTACTGGGAGTGACCAAGTCTAGAAGAAGACAACGGAGAATTAGTCGAGTTGAAGGTCCAACGGTAAGTGGCGAAATGGTAGATTTAAGGCAGTTAAGATGTAGTGAAGCTAGTGCTCAAGATGTAAATATTGATAAGGTAAGTACTGGGGAAGGTCTTCAGGAGCCAAATTTACATTATGGTAATGTAAGGACTTCTACACCGGTTGTACATGGGAGTAAACCCAGTAGAGATTTAGAACAGGGTCATGTATTTAGTAGTAAGAATTCTGTTGATTTCTGGGACTGGGGGTCACCCAGCAACTCTAATGAAGTAGATGATTTGTCTTCCATAGGTAATTTTATGCTGTGGTCTGGGAGAGCTTGGAGTTGGCAGGCAAGCTTAGCCCAAGAGGTAATAGATCAAATTGAAGGTGAGCAGAGAAATATGGAGGAAGAACAGTGTGTGGAAGTAAGTGAAAAGGTAAGTATCGGGAGTGAGAAAAATGCACAAAGTTTGGAAAGTAGGCAATTTTCTGGGTTTGAGGAACCAAACTTTGTAGGATTTGAAGAGGGGAGTGCACCTTCACAGTTTGTACATAAATTAGAAACATTAAGGAGGTTGAAGGAACTTGCTTTACAGGGTGAAAACAGATCAGACCAATGCCGACGATCCAATAGTGGTTTTCTTAGAGAAGTCTGGCAGAAGCGATATTTAGGTTCACAGACTGGGGTAGATGTAAATATTAGGGACCCCGAAACGCGTAGTTTGGAGATTACTCCTGGGAGTTATGGGGATGTGAACTACCAACGAGTCACTAGAGCGAGAGGGCCTGCCCTCAACTTGCCAAATGTACAGGCTAAGACTTTAGAGTATAAGAATAAGAATTAGCGTAAGAAGAGTAGAACCTACCATTGTGTCTTGCTATTAAAAAAAAAATAATAATAATAAAATAAATATACATAAAAAAAAAAATTGGGTGTATATATATATGTGTGGGTTTGTGTAAAAACGTGTAACGTGCCTTATGTTATATGTAAATAGGATCCCTTGAATGTTCAAGCCTGCGTGATACAATCATATTGTTGGAAAATATAGATTTTGTATCAATGTGCAAATATACTGCTAACAAGTTTCGACATCCAGTGCGACTGTTCACTCAATATTAGAGTCCTGTGATGAGAGGCATCCGGCAGGTGGGTGAGTTTCACCCAGTTGTGATATAAAATAAAATAAATTTGGTGTGTCTGTGGGTATGCTGAACGTAGTCTCCAGTCTTCGAGATAACCGCAGGAGGGCGGTCAGCGTTTCGAAATAGTTGCTGTGTACATTAAGGAGAAACTGTATTGTTCATAGAAGAGTTATAGTCTATTGTTAAAAATAGATTGTGAGATTATTTAACATGTGATGCGTAATTTTTTTATGTAATTGTGTCTGTTATTAAGTCGTATTCTCATTTGTACTACGGAACCTGTCTGTAAGGTTTACATGCTAAGTGAATGAAAATGCGGTAGGTTTTGTAAAGCTTGAACTTGAGAAGAGCAGCCACATGCGATAACCGAACTCTATTGAGCTTAATAAATTATGGATAATACTTAAATTAATTTAAGTACAACTAAGGTTGTACTTGGTGGGGGGGTATGTAGTGGCAAGACCACTACTAATTAATGTAAAGTTAATCTAAGTTATGTTTTGTTTCTGAGAAAAATGTTTAATAGATAGGTATGATCAAAAGTGTAATAATGTTAATGATTGTTCTAATTTTTAAATAAAAATAAATAATAAATAATTATAAGTCAAGTAAAAAGAATAACGGTTGGTAATGGGAGTTCTAGAAAATTTCCATTAAACAAATCTCTATATAAACTCTAAACGGAGAGACCCGTAGCACGGCTGCATCTTTTGAGTTCAAGCTCCAAAGGGTAAGAATGAATTTATGTACTTGCGACGATACGGAATAATCGAGATAACATGTGATAATATGTAATGTGTTTATATCTATTAGAGTTGGCGTTCAAGATAAATACTTTTGTAATTATATGTATTCATGCGTTGGAAAGTATAATGAATAGTATACTGCTATGAATATAGATAGAGGCTGTGAAATACGTAGATATTGATATTTGGTTGATAAGATGTGCTTTGTACTTTCTTGTGAATTGAACGAAACTCTGCAATGTAATATGGTCGGGTAGTTGTGTGAATTATAGAAACAGTTCATGATAGATAAAATCAATCTAAAGTTTGTGGCGTAGCACAATTGACCAGGTTTATATGTAAATCATTATCATTAAGAACAAAAGACGTCCATGTGTGGTGTAATTAGGATTATCTGAATAGGTTTAAGATGTAAAAACGATGTGCGGCGGACTTATTTATTAGACAGCGCAATTTATGACACCCTGATATCCAGGGAAGGCCTCCCACTGCAGTGCGCCAATCAGTCCAGCTGTGTCGGCTGATCCGAGGGCCGCTACCTGCGTGGCGTGCCGTCGGCCGGTTATGCGCCACCATCGCAGCTGATTGGTGGCTACTGAAGTCATCTCGTGTTTCACCTAGACGCTGCGGCTTGGCCAGTTAAAAGTCTTAGGGCGGTTGCCGATTGCCCTGATCAAGTCAAGAGGGCTCAGATCAAAGAGCACCGCCGATCTACATCTGGCGTCCAGAGCTTGTGGACGGTTCATAGACCTCAGAGGATCTCAGGAATTGAACTCTTGCCTGGAGTCCATCGCGAGGTCCGGGAATTGGTGTATTGTCGTACCTGTGTCCTAATGTTCAGAGAGTATTTATAGTCAAGAGTGGCCTAACCACTGTGATATGTATTCCTTCCACGACAACTACCTCGTTCACAGCTAAGTCGTGCGCCTGTGGTGTTTGTAATCCTGTAACCATTACTATATGTATTGTTGCCTGGTCACGTGCTTTGCCCCATAGGTTCGATATTGTGTTCGGCTTGCGAGCAAAGTTAATTAAGTATTAGAAAGAAAGTGTAACAGATAGGCCATATAAGTGTGTAATCCTTTCGGATGGTATTTCTACAAAATAAAGAAAAAACAGTGTCAGTCGTCGAATCTTGGATGTGTATCATTATCACGTTCATAGTATATAAAGTAATAGGCATTAGAGAAACCGGTCCGCACAATATTGACCCGCGGCACGCGATGTAAATCCCCTGTACGATCCGGCCATAATATTCGTGGGGTGGTGTAGGACGGTACCTTACGGTAAGTGTCGTGAGCGTTTAGTGCCTCCCACTACACCGCACCATCACCCCTCCATCAAAGGACGAAATTGTAAGTCGGACTCGTAAGGCGGTCTATAGGCACTGGGGACACTCCTGGCAGACTACCCCGTAAGAACCTCAGGTAAGGGAAAATTCCTCACTCACATTAAGGAGTCCATTGAGAGCTGGCCCTGGGCCCAAAATAAGTCACGCATTGCTGAGGTTGTCTTGGCAGGACTTCGGGTGGACCATGCCGGTGTTAAATCTCACTTGGCTCGTTTCGGCTTGGCTGATAGCCCCAATTGTGAGTGAGGCTCTATTGAGACAATTGAACACCTACTCTTGTACTGTCCAAACCATAATGTTCACCGTAACACCCTTAGTACTACTCTGACCTTAATGAATATTCCTGTCACAATAAAAAATCTCCTTGGAGGTGGGCCCTTCCCTGGCCCTGTGCAAACAATGATAGTGCAAGCTGTTCGCAGATATTTAACAGATAGTGGTAAAATACACATACCGTGAACCTAACTCTAGCCATATTTCCCATGGATAGTAACCCAAAATATAATTTAACATGAGGAAATAAAAGTTATGTATTGCAAATCTAACCCTAACAATATTATTCATAGCCAGTACATGACAAATCTAACAACTGTGGGAATGCTAACACCTCAGGTGAACCACAATCATCTCCCTCCCGCACCCTTGAGTGTGCTCCCTTGAGGCTAAATGGTGGTGTGCCATGTACGCTTGGGATCTGGGATCTCTGTACTAACTTGGGATGCATGGCACGCTGCCAGTTACCCCCTCAAAGTGTAAACCCACCTTTGCTCCCTCAGAGAACTGCCCACAGGAGTGCTACGCAGTTGAACTATATTTTAGAGCCTTCAAACTTTGACAGTGCTGACTTCAGTAGCCGAAGCTCCAGGTTGAGCCACCCAGGCTGGACCTTCCCTTAAATTTTGGACGCTCATGTGAGGCCAGATATAGGGCATGCTGTAGACTAGTTATATAATTCGGGCCATGCTCTATGTGTGCATACTTTATACTGTATAGTGTATGAAATTAATAGATATACAAACTGAAAAATAATTAAAATACCAAGTATAATACCTTGTTAGTCATTGCAATTGATGAAATCATAAACATATATCTTCCCCCTATTGCCCTGTAATGTATAGAATATATATCCTTTCTGTAACCTAAAATCCCTAAAAACCTAATTAAATGTTTCAATCTCCCATACAGACACATAATACAAGAACGTAATCCCCCTTCTGGCGTGGGGCTACATGGACTCGTTTTTGAAGCTCCAATAACACGAAACAAGAAGAAGACTTGTAAAGAGCGGACTTGTAATTTGCTGTGATACGATTCGGTGTGCACGTGCTTCTGATCCTCCGACAAAAATTGTGGTGAAATAAAGTGAAGTTACTGAAAAACTGGTATAGTTTGTATATTCACGTGAGTACAGTGTGTGACTTTGTATGGAGTGCTCGTGAGAGTAGTTTTTTTTGTTGCGTGAGAGTTGAGACTGAGCATTGGAATTTGGTGTGGTGACTTGCAATTTTTGACTGAGGTGTTTTGACTGGTAAGCTTTCTTTGCATATAAAGAGTATAGTGTGTGACATTGTAGAGAGTGACTGTGAGAGTAGTAGGAAACGTTTTTGTTTCTTTTGGTTTGATAACTTGATTTTCAGTAGATTTGGTGACAATGGTGAGTGAAGACTTCTTCTGCCTGTGAAATTTGGTACTGAGAGAGAAGTCTGTGTTTGAGGATGGCAAGAAATAGGACTGGTCGTAGGAAGGGAGGTGCAAGTGGAATGGATGAGGAGATTGAGTGCATGACTTGTAAAGTGTGGGTAGATATAGATGCATGCTAAGGTTTGAGAGAAATGAGTCGGAGAAAGTTGAGTGATCTTATGTTTACGTGCTGGAAATGTTTGAATGATAAGAGTAAGAAGTTGAAAGAGGAGGTTGAGAGATTGACAATTTTGATGGTTGCTTTAGAGGCTGACTTGAAGGATGAAAGGAAGCTGAACGAAGGAAAGAATGAGAATGGTGCAAATGCAGTGAATGAAGAGGTAAATGGTGGTGCAAGGAGTGGAAATGAAGTGGATGATAAGGCAAATGATGGCGCAAGGAGTGTGAATGAAGCAAATGATAGTGCAAATGTGACAGATCAGAGTAGAAGGATGAATGAGCATGATGAAAGAGGTACAAATGGAAAGAGAGTGAATGAGCCACCTGATGAGGTGCAGGAGCCTGTAGTGGAAGCAAATGAAAGAAAGATGAATGGAAAGAATGATCTGAGTGAAAGAAGTGAGCAAAAGAGTAGCATGAAAGGGAGAGTAAGACCTATGATTAGAATATGTGGAGATAGCATGGTGAAGAATGTTGATAGGTTCGTATGTATGAGTGACAGTAGCGGATGTACGAGCATGAGAGGGAAAGGAGTGGAGGAGATTTGTAGGCATGCGGAGAGAGTGATAGATGGAATGGATGAAGGAATGGTTGTTGTTGTTTTGCCCCGACGGCCGCTCAAAGGGGTCCACCGCAGCCAGGGCCGCCCCAGACCGGGCCCGGCCTGAGGCGAAGAAGGGTGTGGTTATATGGGCCTCTGGAAGACGCCCGCGTCGTGCAGAAACCTCACGACGTCCGCGGGGCGGGTCCAGAGGTGCTCCAGTGATGCATGTATCTGGTGTGTGTGTCGGTGTGCATGTAGGGCGGGACAGTGTAGGAGGACATGCGGAAGATCGCCCACGTTGGCATGGCACCAGGCGCAGCTGTCGTCCTCCGCAAGTCCTATTCTGTGCATGTATGAGGGGAGTGAAGTGTGGTGCCCGCACCGCAGCCGCGCCAGGTGGACTCGATCCTGCCGGGGGAGGGATCGCTCACTCCGAGGAGGGAGTTAGGGGGTAGGGCAGCGAGGGCGCGTGAGGTGAACTGTGTGTGTATGTGTGTGCGTAGTGAGGTGTCAGGGGGGCAGGGAGGGAGGGAGTCGTATAGTGTTTTGAGGTGTGTGGCCGGGGTGGTGTGTAATGTTCGTTGGGTTGGCCGGGGTTGTTGCATGTAGTGTAGCGGGTGGGCAGGGTCTTGTGTGGAGGTGATAGAAGTTTGTCCCTAGCGTGTTCATGTGGTCAAGGAGGGGGAGGACAAGGGCTTCTTCGTGTAGGTGTGCTATAGGGGTCGATCGTGTACAGCCCGTGGCAATGCGCAACGCTGTGTTTTGTGTGGACTGTAGTTTCTGTAGGTGTGTGCGAGCAGTGTCTGTGTACCAAGATGTGTGTGCGTAAGTGAGGATGGGTCCGATGAACTGTTTGTATACTGTTGTTATGTCTTCCTTGGAGTGGCCGTATGTAGTGTGTGTTAGTGCTCGGAGGACGTTCAGCCTAGTGATGCATTTAGTGTTGATATTGTTAGTGTGTGGGCTGAACGTAAAACCTCTGTCATATGTAACTCCAAGGATTTTGGGTGTGTCTGTGTAGGGGATGGGGGTGTTGTTGAATGTGACGTGGGGGTGGATGTTGTATTCTCTATTATAAGGTGTGATGAGTGTGAGTGAGGATTTGTTTGCGGAGACCTTGAGTCTGTTTGTTTCTAGCCAGTTCTCTATTATGTGGATGTAGTCTTGTAGTTGAGTGGCGGCGGTCTCGTGTTTAGGGTGTAGGGAGAAGATGGTTAGGTCGTCTGCGTATTTGAGGAGGTGTGTTTGTGGGTGTGTAGGGGCCGGTATGTCGTGGAGAAATAAGTTGAATAGTGTAGGTGAGAGCACGGAGCCCTGCGGTACTCCGTTGGTGAAGTGTTTTGTTATGGAGGACTTGCCGTTGTATGTTGTGTAGCCATGGCGGCCCGAAAGAAAATTGGCGAGCCATTTCTGAAGGTTATGGTGGATGTGTGTGTTGAGTATTTTGTTAATAAGTAAGTGACGTAGAACTGTGTCGAAGGCCTTGCTTATGTCAATGGCGGCTAACAGTGTGCGTGGAGCAGGTTTGGGAGAGTTAAGGCCTTCGAGAATTGTTTGTGTCATGTGCGTGAGGAGAGTGTTAGTGGAGTGTTGTTGCCTGAAGCCGTGTTGTGAGGGTGAGAGTGGGACGTGTGGTGAGATGTTGTGAAGAACCAGCCTCTCTAGTATCTTTGAAGGGTTGCACAGAAGTGATATAGGTCTGTAAGAGGCTGGATCTGTGGGTGATTTGTTGGGCTTCAGGATGGGTAGGATCTTGGCTGTCTTCCAGATGTTGGGTATGCTGAAGGAATGGTTGTACTGCAAGGAGGTGGCAATAGATTGCTTGAATGTGGAAGAGAGCGTACAGTGAATGCAATTATGAATGTGGTTGAAAGGCGCGGAAGAAGAATGTTAGAGTGGCGGTGACGAGCCTCCTGAGAAGGCCTGCTTGTGATGAGGAGTATGAAAAGGTGCAAAAGGAGGTGAATAGAGAGATGCATGAAAGGATTATGAGTATGAGAGCTGAGAGTGTGAGAAAGCGTGAGCTGGGTTCCAGGTTCCTTGACATGGATAGCGTGATCTAGAATGGGTGTTCTCTTGGAGATGGAGTCCATCTTACAAAAGAAGCTGAGATGAAGCTCTCCAAGAAATATATCTGGTGGATCAGGGCTACTCATGTCATAATGGAAAGTGGAACTGGATGAATGAAAATCCATCAGAGCAAAAGTGAGGAATATCTGGAATTGTCCAATTGTGTTGTAAGGTTTGGAAGTATAAATGTGCGTGGATGGAATGCATGAAAGTTAGATGACCTCGTAGTAGAATTTGAGAATGGAAAATTGGATTGTGTTGGTGTAGTAGAGACTCAAATGCGTAATAGTCAGTTTAACATGTAAGGGGAATAAGTATCATATGATAGGAAAAGGGCGTGTAAATTGGCAAAAAAGAAGTGGTGGAGTTGGTTTGATTGTAAACAATGCTCTAAATTGGAAATTAGAGGAACTTCCCGTTGGAAATGAACCTGAAAGTGAAGATTTGTTAGCAATTAAGTGTGAAAGAATGCATGCCAGAGAATGTATTGTTGTGATTGTATGTTATATGACAACTGATGGGATTTTAGCTCATGGAGAGAATGTAAAAAAGTATGAAATATTAACAAGGATTGTACGAAAACACTGCAGGTGCCCTTTGATTGTGATGGGTGATATGAATGGCCATGTTGGTATACTTGGTGAGCCGGTGAATGCAAATGGACAAAAATTGATAGATTTTTGTGATGAGAATGAACTTGAAAACCTGAACGTCACAATAGGAAATGGCTTGCATACATGGCAAAGCAGGGAATGGAAAACTGCAATTGACTATATGATTGTGAATAGTAGAGCAAGAAAGTGTGTCAATGAAATGTTGGTAGATGAAGATGATTTTGATATTGATAGTGACCATAAAATGCTAGTGCTTGAATATAACTGGGGTAGAAAGGAGTCAATGCAGAAGGTCAGTAGTGTGAGAGAAAGTTGGCAGCTAAAAAAGGCAAACTGGGAAGAATTTAAGAATGAATTGAGTAGGTATAACTGGAACAGGTGTGGAAATGTAAATGACCTAAATGGTGAGATTGCAAGAACCTTGTATGATGTGGCAGAGCAAAAGATTGGTAGAATAAAATGTAGGGAAGGGACAGGGAATGCCAGGTGATTTACAAGTGAGATAAAGGAAGAAGGAATGAGAAGAAAGACTTTAAATAAGAAACAACGCAGTATGAGGAAAATGTATGAAAGAAACTGAATTACTGAGGATGAATGGCAGAGTGCATGGAATGAGTACAAGGACCAGCAGAAGAAAGTAAGGAGAATGATTAATGAGGCTAGAGTTAAAGAGGAGAGACACCAAGTTGAAAATCTAAGAAAGAAAGGTCCAGATGGAATAAAAGATTGGTATAAGTTTATACAAGGTCCTGATAGAAGTAGCGAAGTTCAAGTCGATGAATTAGTAGTTAATGGTTGCAGTGTGCAAGATAGGATGCAAATGGTGAAAGCAGTTGAAGAATACTGGGAGGACATTGGTGGAATGAATGAGCAGGTTACAGATGATGCACCCATAAATTTTCTGATTGATGAACGTGAACTGAAATGGAAGACAAAATCACTTGTGAAGAGATTGTTAGTTTTTGAAGAAAGTGAAAAATGGAAAGGCATGTGGCCCTGATAAGATCCCATATGAGTTCTATAAATGTGGAGGAGAGAGTGTAGTCAGTGTGTTGAAATGTTTATTTGATGAGATATGGAAGAGTGAAAGAGTACCGGATGACTGGAACAAGTGTAATGTAGTTCTGTTGCATAAGGGTGGACATAAGAGTATGAAAGAACTTAAAAATTACAGACCAATTGCACTGGGTGACACTGTATGTAAGATATTTTGTGGTATTTTGAATGAGAGAATGAAAAATTTAGTTGAGGAATTAGGAGTCCTAGGTGAAGAACAGAATGGTTTTAGGCAAGATAGACGTGGGGAAGATAATCTGTTTGTAGTGAGTGAAATAATTGAGCAAATGAGGGAGGATGATAAGAAGGTGTATTTAGCATTCCTGGATATTGAAAAAGCGTATGACAGAGTGGATCGGGTTAGGCTCTTTGAAGTTTTGAGAAAAGTTGGGTTTAGCAGAAAAATAGTAAAAATTGTACCAAGTCTGTATGAGAACACAAGCGCTATATACAGGTTAGGAAATTTGGAAACGGGGCAAGTGAGGAGTGTTGGAGGAGTGAGACAGGGCTGTACTCTGTCTCCCCTGTTGTTTGGATTGTACACAGAAGAATTAGCAGTTCGACTGAGAAGGAGTGGCTTAGGACTGAAAGTTGTTAATGAGAGACTGAGCTGTTTGTTGTATGCTGATGATGTGGTTGTGGTTAGTGAAGGTGGACATGAACTGCAAAGGATGCTTAACATTGTGAACGGATATAGTACAGGTTTCAAGATGAACTTCAGTGCCGACAAAAGCAAGGTTATGGTTATAAATAGTGATGAGACTGATAGAGACAGACTGTGGAATATTGGAGAAATCAGAATAGGTAGAACAAAAGAATACAAATATCTAGGTTGTATGATAAGTGAAGATGGATGCACTAGAACTAAGGGTGAGAAAGTGGCAAAAGCTATGCAGTGGAGTGGACGATTAAGTAGCGTGGTCAGATACAGAGCAAACAAGTATGAATGTGTGAGACGAATGTGGAAGTATGTTGCTGTACCTAGTGTCATGTATGGTATGAGTACTCTTGCCTGGAATGGAAGTGATCTTGAAAAGCTGGATGTAATACAAAATAAGGTAGGACGGTTAGCATTGGGTGCTCCGAAATGGACAGCTACAGAAGCCATTAGAGGTGACCTTGGGTGGAGCCTATTTTCAGAAAGAATGATGAAAGCGGTGCTGAATTATAAAGTGAGAATTGAAAGAATGCAGAATAGCAGATGGGTAAAGCAAATTTTTGAATGGAACCTGAGTGTAAGCTATTGGGAGAAAGTGTGTTGGGGGCATGCAAGGAAGCTTAATATGCAAAAGATTATTCATGTTAGAATTGGGAGACCTGTGGATAACTGGAGTTTAATAAATCCTGGAGGTGTAGGGCCTGAGTGGGACTGCAAGAGGTGGAAGAAAGAGATTTTGAGAGGCAAACAAAAGAGTATGGATTGAATAAGTGGAGGCTTAGCATGATGCGGAAGCCTACGCTTGACTGGTATATGAAAAAAGAAGCACCTAAGTTTGAGATGTTCTATGATGGTAGTTTTGGAAGTCAACTCTTGTTTGCTGTGAGATGTAAGTCATTGAGTGTGAACAGACGTACATGGAGGTGGAATGAGAATAATAACAGATTATGTCAGCAGTGTATTAGTGGAGTGGAGGAAACAATTGAGCATTTTGTGCTGGAATGTAGTAAGTATGAGCAAGAGAGGGAGAGTTTTATGAATGTGGTGTTTGAGCAGTATAGAGAGAATGAGTGGAATGCCAGATGTGCTGAAGATGATTGCGGTATGAGCTGTCTTGCTGGATTGGATCAGGAGTGTAATGTGAGTATCATTGAGGCTATGAAAGTATTTCTTGTGCGTGCCTGGGGTAAGAGACAGTGACTGGAATGAGCCAGTCAGGTAGAGTGGGCTGTAATGACCCAATGTGCCTGGGGATGGTGTTTTGACATACTGGTTGTCCCGGTGATGCCATCCAATGGTGGCTTGTGACAAGGATTGGTAGATCCTGAGTAGTTTAGTGGACAAGTCTGGTACCAGGCGCTGAACTCTTTGTGTGAAAATTGAAGAGGGAATTGTTGGCCGTTACAAAGGCCCCGACGCTGTCGGCCCTCAAGTTCAAGTTCAAGATGCATGCAAAGGTTTGAGAGAGATGAGTTGGAAAAAGTTGAGTGATCTTGTGTTTACGTGCTGGAAATGTTTGAATGATGAGATTAAGAAGTTGAAAGAAGAGGTTGAGAGATTGACAATTCTGATGGTTGCTTTAGAGGCTGACTTGAAGGATGAAAGGAAGCTGAACGAAGGAAAGAATGAGAATGGTGCAAATGCAGTGAATGATGATGTAAATGATGGTGCAAGGAGTGCAAATGCAATGGGAGATGAGGCAAATGATGGTGTAAATGAATTGGATGATAAGGCAAATGATGGTGCAAGGAGTGTGAATGCAGTAAATGATGGTGCAAATGTGACAGATGAGAGTAGAAGGATGAATTAGCATGATGAAATAGGTACAAATGGAAAGAGAGTGAATGAGCGACCTGTTGATGTGCCACATGAGGTGCAGGAGCCTGTAGTGGAAGCGAATGAAAGGAAGATGAATGGGAAGAATGATCTGAGTGAAAGAATTGAGCGAAAGAGTAGCATGAAAGGGCAAATGAGACCTATGATTAGAATATGTGGGGATAGCATGGGTGAAAAATGTTGATAGGTTCATATGTATGACTGTAGGTAGCGGATGTACGAGCATGAGAGGGAAAGGAGTGGAGGAGATTTTTAGGCATGCTGAGAGAGTGATAGATGGAATGGATGAAGGAATGGTTAAGGATATATAGTGAATGGTGATGAAGAAATAATGTGTTCATCAATAAGGCTGCTAAATTCCTCATGGTGAGACGTCCCTCCTTTCTGTCGAACCAGACCCAGCCTGTTGAGAGATACGCACAGCCGTGGAGCTGCATGGAAACCTCTTCGAAGCTCCAATATCCCTAAACTTAAGAAAAGAAAATTTGTTCAAGCAGCCGGTGTCCCATAATATAGGGGGCTTTATAAAATACCACGTGAAAATTTTTATTACATATATGGTATAACTCACCATATAAGAGACATTAACTTTGAACAGCCATTCACCTAGAATAGATTGTGATGACCTAGCTTCCATGAGGATTTATTTGAGTAAGCTAGCTCATCAGCCTCTCAGTATTCTGATTACTTGGTTATGTGATACTAGGGCTTGCTATCTCCCTGCTATTTATGCATGATGTGCAGGGTTTTTAGATACCATAGTACTCATGTTAATTATAAGAAATTCATCAGATGCTCCAAACATTTACGTCACTTATCGTGCCACCTGTTCGTATAACTTCGCTAAATCTGAAGGATATGTCAGTTATCGATTTTCCACTTTTTGGTGCCTGAACCTAATTAATTGAATCAAAATAAACGAGTTTTCTTCTATGCACTTTTCGTCTCAAATGAGTATTTTACGATTTATAGCGGTGGTTTAGATTCGTCTATGATGACGCATGCGCTCGAATAAACAGCTACTCATCGATTTTAGAATTTTTGTTGCTTGAATCATGGTAATAACATCGAAATAAACAACTTTTCTTCTGTACACTTTTTTTCGTCAAATGAGTATTTACCAAGGTATAGCGGTTGGTTTAGTTTCGTCTTTGATGACGATCGCGCTGGAAGCAAGTGCACATTGCAGTGTTGCTGTTCGACGTGCTCCTTGATTACTTGCCGCTTCAAACACTGGAGTTGCTGTAAGTCATTTACCGCTATAACTAATAAAATACTCATTTGAGACAGAAAGTGTATAGAAGAAAACTTGTTTATTTCGATTAAATTAACTAAATTTAGGCATTGAAATTTACGAAATCGATAACTGACGTATCCTTCAGATTTGCCATAAGTTCTTTCAGTCCCAATCATTCCTAGTAAAAATGAGGCGAACATTTTTTTATTTAGATTGGTGGTGGTTTGGAATCCATGAACTTGTAAGAATGTCAACACAGGATTGCTGCTGCTATCTTAGCTTGAAATTTATGCTCTCAGTCAACCTTTGATGTCACTGTGTTAGAAGATGGGTTGATGTCACCACACATTGCTATTTTTGGCCCCACAGTAAGGGAATAGGAATATTTTTTATGTACAATGGCTTGTAGTGGACCAGTTATTTAATGATGCAGTAACAAATGACAGCTTTAGATCAATGAAAACTTGAATCAGAAGAAGCCAACTACTTAAAATAGCTCTTAAAATGAAAATAATTGCAATTAAAAATGCAAAAAAAAATCATGCTCAAAATTAATTCATGCTAAATTACAAAAATTTATTAACTTAAAACGAAATAAGACAAAAAATGAGCTGTTAAATAACAAACAAAATAAACACTCCAGAAGTGGAAAAAATTTAAATTTGCAGCTTAAGATAAATTCTGTTACAAAATGGCTTTGAAGTCAAGCATAATTAAAAAAAATGTGCCAAAACAAAAAATCCTGCCCAAAATAAAGTAATAAAGTAAAGCAACAAAAAAATATAAAAGCAGAGCAAAACTGAATAATACAGACACTTGGTAGTGACCGATAAAAAATTGATAGTTCTGCAATGGAATACCTCTCTAAGTTTTATTGTTAAAGTAATTGACCTAAAGTTTGAGAAATGCAGTGCATTAGGAAATAAATGTGTCGATTAATTTACAAAAAAAAAAGCAAAATCAAGAAACATTGTGCAACCACTGGATGCCCAAAGAACACATTTCAACAATCTTTTATTACTAATTCATTCCACATTTAAAACCATTTAAAGAAACATGAGTGCATAGAAGTTGTTTAAACTGTTGCAACCTGGACAATCTTTGCAAACACAAAGCAAAATTTTCAACAGCTCACATTTCCATTCCTGGATGGCTGATGTCAAGTTCCATGTACCACCTAATACCTGCTTTTTACTTTCTTTATTTGTGACGTCAATTCTAGGTTTTTAGCCTCAATCCTTCTTCTTTTGCCTCTATTGAACTGTTAGAACTTTTTGTTTTGTAATTTGTTTCTGCTAGTTGAAAAAAGAAAGAATGTGCCAATTCAAAGATTTTTTCAGGATCTCCTTCTAAAGAGCCAACCATAGGTTGTTTTAGACTACATTTGTTCCTGTTTTTCTAGAGAACTGACTGCTGAGTTCATTTAGTTGTTCCTATCTTGTAAGAGCCAGGAGGGAGTGGCAGAGTTTCTCCTACTCAAATTATGCACTGGGTTTTGAATGCACTGATATGATGCAAGCTAACTCAAAGTTAAAAGTGATTAAGGCATGGATAGGCAGTTTTGTATGTGAGAAAGAATTGTAGAAATTTAGGCCATAAGAAAAGCTCTGACTACTATTGATTGATCAATTCTAATTCAAAACTTATAATTGTATGATAAGTGTAAAAATGTAGCAATGGGTTATTAATATTTCATGTCAGCATACTTTTATGATTAAAATTTAAAGGGCAATTAGGTATATATTCCATTATACCTATTTATATGCCAAGTATATTATTTCTGTCTTTCTCTTGGTGTAGTACTTGTTATGAGCTGCATGGTAAATGAAAAATTAACTGATATTCATGTCCATCCAATTTTTCCTCTAGTTACCTGTGATGAAGTTGTTTATTTATCTTTTGGTTTCTCTATCACAGAAGTAGCTTAGTCCCAATTCTCATTTAGTTCTGTGATCAATTCTCTTAGTTTGTGAAGTGAAATATCACAAACTATTATTGTTAACCTAAGATGAGTTCAACTGCTTCAAAATCATGGAGTGGGCCAGCCCTCCAATTCAAAATCATTAAAGAGTGCAGCAAATCCAGATGTCGAGCTTCCAAGTTGATTCTTCCTCACCACACTTTGGAGACTCCTACTTTCATGCCTGTTGGAACCAAGGTAAGTTTTGTTGGTCAATATTGAGTTGAATGTTGTCAACGAATTTCCTAATTTCGAAGGTATAGATAGATAAGATAGTGGATTTTAAGATGTTTTACATGAATGACAATGTGCCCGGAAATGCTTAGTTTTCGAGTTATTTATGTTTGAAGTTATATAAACGGCGCTCCTGAATGGCCTTTTTTGCGGAAAAGCAGTCATTGTTTTTGCAATAGAAACGGAAGCTAACCCCCTATTACAAACGTAAAGAGGTTGGGTCGTGAGGGGTAGCCACAGTTCTTTTAGTGAAAATTATAAATAAAGGTTTCTAGTTTGTGACGTTTGTTTACAACGACTCCAAGATGGCCACCGCCAGGCGGCAGCTATCTTGGAGTCGTTGTAAACAAACGTCACTAGACACCTTTATTTATAATTTTCACTTAAAGAACTGTATAAATAAAGATCCTTCAAGATACCCAATATATCTTACATTACAAGTTATTCATGCTCCTTTTTAAAACTTGCGAAGAGTTCTCCTTTATTGAAAATATCTAAATTGTGATCTGTGTAACAGGTTCAGTTCACATGTCCTTCAAATTCAGAAGCTACATTGTCTGACTGCAATAGACGAAATGGATAACCTCATTTGTGTACTAGCCATAAATAGTTTTAAATTAAAATTTATGTCAAGTTATGTTTTGATGAAGATTCTTTTTATTAGCAACGTACCTTTCATTTGTTTAATTGTTTTTATAAATGAGCAAAACTCCTTTTACATGTAACCTGTTTATGCAGGGAACCATGAAAGGTCTTCTGCCTGAACAAGTGGCAGATGCTGGTGCAGACATCATCTTGGGCAACACATACCACTTGGGCACCAAGCCTGTGAGTACCTTATTAGAGTCCTTTGTGGTTTATGATGAGTCAGAGGTGTTGTGTAAAAATGTGAATGTGCTCTGAGCAATTCTTCAAAGTTGGATTTTCTGCACCAACTTTTGTAGCTCTGGCTCACAGATACACAACTTGACTTTTCATTAAAACCTCTCCTATTCATACTTACTGTCTTCCAGCAAACTATGGCATCTATTGCTACTCTGAATTTCTCTCCACCACAGTTTCCTTTAGTGTCTTAATACATACTAGCAGGGCCTGTGGAAATTTCACAAACAATGCCATCGTTACGCTAGGTCGATCCGTGAAAAAATTGGTCAACATTACCTCATAAATTTCAACATAACATGTTGGGGACATATTTTGTCTGGTAAATGACAAGGGAGACTAAAATTGATGGTGAAACATCTTCACTTATTATATCATATTGAGCTGTAGTTTATTCTCAACACAATCTCTGATAATTATCAAAGTTAAAAGATCATTTGTTTTAGTCAGATACCTACAGAAACTTAGTATATGTGGGCAGAAAAAAAATGGAATTCATGTTTCTAAAGCCAAGCTTCTTATCTTTTGACATTGCAGTTACTTTAGGCCTACCTTTATAGAGCCTCAATAAGTACAGTGCAATTACAATGTACTGAGGACCTCTGTCATTTTTCCTTAATAGAAGTTGTCAGTTTAACATGTCTTAACTTTATCTATTATACATTTGCTCCAATTCTCCCAATTGTCTCTAAAATTTGATACTCAACTAGTCCCGCTGGTGTTATTACAATTACTTAACAACATGCCGCAAGGTTTGTGTTGTCATCGAGACTAAGTTAGTAGGTAGGTACTCCTGGTTGACATCAGTATTCTGGCTGAGCAATTTACTTGAAGCAGTAATTATTTGAAACTTGACCATTCTATGCAGAGAAGAAAAATTGAAAGAACTAGGAAACTTCTATATATGAAGTACTAAATGTCTCTCTAAACTGAAAACAGTTGCAGTGCAGACTGAGTGTACCCATGCTCGTTTTGTTTGTGGTTTCCTCTCCATGGTAAGTTGCTGCAAGTGGTCCATCAGCCATTTATATCAGGGTTTGAGTTTTGTTGCAATAGTGCTTTTTCATGACACTCTTCACTATGCACTTTGTGTACTGTACAATTATTCATCATTAGAAGTCATTTATTGTACCTTATCAAATTGAAATTTAATTAAAATAGTAATAATTTCAATTATTTTTTAAATCCTGCTGTAAATATTTGTAGTGAGTTGGCATTTACTCTGGTAATTACAAATTAATTATATAAAGACTAATGAATTGGGTTCTCATCGATAGTTAATATGAAGCATTGTATTTGCTATCATTAAAACCCCCTCTTTGAGTCCCTCTTAATAAATGACCTGATATTAAAACCCGTCATCTAGATAATTACAGTGCAGGCACTGCTCTCATCATAAGCTGCTCCCTGCATACAACTATCCATCCTGAGAGACAGCTGTCAATTTATCCTTTCTGGCATTATTTAACCCTTTGGGTACTGATAGTACTCTAGTGTTCAGTTGGCTAGTGCTCCCAGTTTAGGGCATTGAACATAATTTTAAAGTAATTTAACCCATTAATGACAAAAATTATTGTGGCAAGATATTAATAATTTTTCTGTAGGAATTTGTTAGTTAGGGCCCTTTTAACAATGTCAAACCATAAAAATTGGAAAAATTTAATAGGAACCATGATTTTTTGACTGGCAGGCAATCCTGCCACTCGTCTATATATATATATACATAGATTTCATTGGAATCCACATTATCATTTAAATAACTTCAAAAATTATGTGTGTACATTAAATTGAAACAAAAAGGATTGAGCATAATGTATTGACCCATGTATATATAATTCTAAGCAAAGATATTATATAAAAAATAATATTCAAATCAATAAAATAACACAATAAATACCTTTGGTGAAATTGTGTTCTTTCATCACAAGGGTAGAATAATTATAAAAACACACCCATTTCTGTATAATAACATTTGAAACTAAAACTATGCAACAAATTACTTGCATTTAGACAAATTTAAGCTTTCAACACAATAATATAATAATAATGCATTCCTTTATAAGAATATGTTATAATAATTTCCATGTATAGATAGATAACACTAAAGCTCTGAATTTAAAAAATGCCTAGGACTACAAAAAGTAGCTAATGCTTTCCAATATAAATCACATATTTTCATTCACTTGCAACCCAATTTGTGTGGAAGGGCTCCATTTGTGAGGGAAACCCAAGTTTACTTTCAGCCATGGCTTTCTTTCCACCACCAGCCGAGACAACCTGCATCGTATCCAACACCGCGTTAGAATTTACTTCATCATTATGAGCGTCTCTGAGTGCTGTTTCAACACTTGTTAAATACATCTCGCTCTCAATATCTTTTGCTGCAATTAATTCAATATTGCACAACATCATATTCTCACTTAAATGAACAGCCTCTTCATTTGAATTTAAAATCATCACTGGCACCACGCCGTCATTCTCTACACGAACAATTGCTTCCGCTATAAGAGCACCACTATCAAGGCATCTTTTCAAAATCATATACTCTCCTGGAGTTGCTTTCTTGATAAAGCCGTACACTATTTTTATCGAGTTACTAGGCACTTCCTCTTGAGTGCAATGCACTATCAACTGCCTCGGACACTGTGACGCCTCAGCCACAGCGGGGATTTTTTTCTTTTCTCTGCAGTTATTATTTTCTGACAGGTGACTGACCCTGTCTCTCTTTCTTGCAATAGCAACATCCGATATCAAACAGTCGCTGTTCACAATTTTTCTCATCACTACTTCTCTGCTTAGCACAGGCTCCATGTTTAACTCACAAAAGGGAATGGAGATACCATCCCAGAGAAGTGTTTTGTTTTTAAAATCAATAGTTGCATTTTTCAGAACATCGCGGCCGAGAATTAGATCGTAATTAAATTTAGCCTCCTTTATGATAAGGGCATTAGTTTTTAGTACTTTTTTAGTGCCTGGAATGGTAATACACAACTCTACTTCCCCGCTTACGTTACTCTTGCCATTAATGCCCTTCACCATTAAACGACTAGGCTTAACTTCTAAGTTTAAATTCTTAACCTGCTTGTAACTTATTAGGCATTTTTCTGAACCGCTGTCTAGCAAGGCACTCAAATACTGATCATTACTTTTAATTATTATTGTAGGCTTGTTGCTTTCTTTAAATGCAAACAAACCAGCGCCTAAATTATTGCAATTACCCTTTACGACACTAGCGGAGAAATAGGCCTCGACTGCTTTGCTTTGTTCTTGTCTATCTGCGAGCTCTTCGTCTTGCAATAATTTATACCTATTCTCGCATTTAAACAAGGGATCAATGAAGGATTGGGTTATCTTGGTGGGATCAATGACTGATTGGTTTGTCTCGGTGGTATCTGGACTTTCGGTCACGGCTGCAAGATTAACGAGGGTGCGGCCAACCTCGGGCTCAAACAATTTCAAGTTCCTCCTGCTACCTCTACCTGTTCCTAATTTTCGCTTAAAAAATCACCTGACTCGGCTTCCGCCCAATCAACTTCACTCTTACCGCGCGTTGTGCCACCTCTATTTACATTGCCACCGCGTAAATAAGTCTTATAATTACGTATTTCAGTTCCCGTTGCTCTACAATTTTTTACCACATGGGTTCCACCACATGCAAAGCACCCTCTCGAAAACTGACCTCTCTGGGGTCTGCACTCGAAATGTCCAACAACCGAACATGATGTACAAAATGGGAAACCTCTTTTTTTCGTCGCTTCATACTTGGAATAATGTCCTGAAGCCTGACCAGCAACACTAGAACTATTATTATCTGTTCTCATCATATTACATTCCAAAGATCCATTTGCTCGATCTCCTACGTAACCACTAAATTCTCTTGCTCTACCACGAGGATTTTTCAAGGGGTGATCCTTCGTATTCCTGAATGGTAGTTCCTACGGTAGTTTCCCACACTCCCATAGAACACCTCACTCTCCGGAAAACGATCTGGTGCTTCAAAGCATTCATCAAACTCACTGGTTGTATCCGCTAAATAGCTTTCACTCTCGTTTCTAACTGTGTGCTGGGACGCGAGGATTTTTTTCGTCTCCGCCTGTCCCCTAACAGCGGAAATTAATTTTGCTAATAACTCCTCTGCCGTGCTAAACTGAGTTTCAAAAATTTTCGTGGCGAATGACTCGTCTAATAAAGGTCCCAGAATTGTTAACGCTAGACTGTAGGACATGCTGTCACCTACAAATCGTTTCAGCTCTGCTTGAGTCGTGCAAGCCTGATAATAAGGATGCCTTTGCCAACCCAGTGAGGTTGACGTCAGGATGTTCTCTGTCAATTTGCGTATCTTTGAAAAGGCCGTCACCAGCTGGGCTGCCAACGCATTATTTCGTATTAATTGCAATTCATTTAAATCGCATGCCAGGGCGTGTATGCTTTTTTCACCTCGACACACGTATATATCATCACGAATTTTAACTACTTGATCAAACGTATAATTTAAATCTGCGTTGACCAGCTTGGTCACAACTGCACTAAAATCACCTACATTTTTGTTGGCTGACCTCACTAGGAACTCCTTTTTGCGTTCGTCACTTGTCACGTCTGGAAGCAATGTCATATAAACTTTCAAATTGTGGAGAATCCACACAAATAGTTTCAATGGTAAACAGGGAATGACAGCAAAAAAGTTTTATTGGACGCTGCAAGTAGCAGTAAATTTAGATGACACGAACCATTCAATAGGCCGAATATCAGGATCGTAGGTTCACGAGCCAGGAACAAGAATTAATCAACTAGGACCAATCTTAGGACTAATGCCTGCTCAGCGTATAAGATTACAAACTTACATTAATTCTAATTAACAACAATAAAGTTCAGGAACGAAGAATCTAGGCTTAACCTAGATAAACGAAAGAAAGGCGATCCCTATAAATTAACTAAAATGGCGGCTCCTTGCATGGTGGCTAAAAACGCAGCAGCACTGTTTCCACTACGAAGGCACGAAACCTTGCATTCTTCAGCGGCGATCCTAATCAGCTTGCGGCGTGGCCCTCCAGAGGACTGGCCGTTCGCCCAGCAGGCAACATTCAAGCCGCACGGCCCCGATAATCGCCAGTTAGTTAACGCAGCTCAGTAGGCCGATCAACAGCCAGGGTAGCCAGCACCGCACAACCGAAATGACAGCCTCCTCTGAGATCGCAGCGCAGAATTAAAACCAGCAGTCCCGCAACGTTCCCGGTAGAGCAGCCTCAAGCTGGGCTTTTGGAGCCTGAAGACGCAGATACTAGAAAAATGAAACAAATGAATTAATGCAATGAAGAAGTCAATGGAGCAAAAAGTTATTCAAAATGATTTTGCAGCAAACTGGAACATTATAGCAGGACTATTTCATATGCTAACCTGAGTTTAATTATGCCTCAGTGTGGAAGCCACTCGTAGAGTTAGAAAGATGGTAAACGTGAAGAAAAAGGCTCAACTAAGAGCAAAGTTAGGAAATAGAATTAGGTTTAAGAGTCAATAGCACTACCCGGAAAGTCAGACAGCCGGTAAGCCGTCTTTCAGTTAGGCTCCAGGTAGGATTATTTAAGTTAAGGAAAAAGGTTAAGGGCCCATTCCAAGCAAGCTCGAAATAGATTTAGGTTATAAGAATTTTAGATATAGTGTTAAGATATCGAAGGTATTAAGGTTTAAGGATTTAATAATTCAAGAAATTTAAGGTAGCTTAACAAGATCACGCACACTCGCAGTCATACAATTAACAATGGCAAGGTTATCTATCAGAGCAATAGGACAAAGGTGATTAATTCATAAGAAATAGAAGCAAAGATGGCTTTAGGAAATAGAGAGAATAGGTGAAGAAGCGATCCACCGGGACACGCGCTTGAGGACGTGCCACGGCTGAACACCGAGCGCCGGCACCCACGACTGCGGAACGCCTTTACTCTCGGGATTGATAACCGCTGAGATCGCGACTAAAGGTCACCACCATAGCTAGGAAGTCGCAACTTAAATAAAGGAACAAAAAAGCAAGAGATACCAAACGGTACCACTACAATAAAAGGGAACAACCCCAAAACTCAATAGGAATGGAATGAAGCTCTCTTTTTACTCTCCGTAAAGCAGCTCCCACCTCACCTGGCACGAGCCAAGCTGCAAAGGTACTAAAGTTTTAACTGCTAAGTATCTCTCAGGGCAATGGGGAATGTCAGAATTCTCCATACCTCCGGGGACTAAGAAAAAATGCACATTAATGTGTATTTTAGGCTTTCAATCGCTGCCTACAAGCAGCAGCGGCTGCCCGGTAAGGCCGGACTGGACCTGATGAACTTGTAGATTCATTATCATTAGAAATTTGATCATTTACGTGGGATTGATGCGTTCGGACATAACTAGTATGCAACTCTAACGGATATAGCAAGGAGACGGCATCATCTCCTACGGTACGATCTGCAAGAAGTACTTGAGCTGAACGAGTGCAGCCATCCGCACCCGAATACAATTTAATCACTTTACCCAAGGCCCAGAGTGCTCGTGGCTTCACCGGCGAAAATATGAGCACGACATCACCGATTCTGATGCGGTCTTTCCACGCGGGCTGGAAGCAATCTGCGCTTCGCTCTCTCAGGGCAAGTAGGTAATCTGCAAAAAATAGGTCTTTAAATTTATCAATCATTTCGTTACGTAGATCTAAGGTTTTCAGGAGAATCGTCTGGGAAGGCCGAAGCATTTCTTCTCCAACAGAAGTTTGATACATTAAATTTCCTGCAGGTGCCAATTTTAGAAAGGAATTCGGGGTAATTACTTCGCATGCCACATCCGAAGTATCTCGGTAAGTCAGGGGCCTAGAATTAACAGCCTCTTGCACATCAGAAATTATAGTTAAAAAGTTGAAATATTTCATTTTAGCCTTACATACAACTTTGTAAAGGCATCGTTTAACGACCCCCAACATCCGCTCCCAGCAAGCGCCAACCCAAGCGGAATACAAGGGAATGCGGACATGCTTTATGTTATTACGTAACAGGTACTCAGAAACATAGTCGTCAGCAAGCGACTTCCCAAGGTATACCGCCGCCTGCTAAAATGAAGGAGCATTATCGCTGTACACTGCCTGCGGAATACCAAATCTGTTGGTAAACCTAACGAATGCCGCTAGAAATGACGCAGTGAACATGTCCGGAATTAATTCAAGATGCACAGCCCGAACTGCCATGCAAGTAAAGATCAAGATGTACATTTTAAGTTTGATCTCCAAATTTTACATTGTAGTGACCAGTGAAGTCCACTACCACGTGAGTGAAAGGCCGCACAAAATTTACCCGATCCCAGGGCAGATCAGTTACCTTAGGGTATTTGTAAGGCACTTCCGGAGTTCAGAATGAAGAAGGGTAATGGAGCAAAGCAAAGAACAGGCTCATGTAGAGCCGAAACAGATGAATCAAGAGCTAGATGTTCAAGTGAAGATTTACCCAGAGCCCTAGACAGTCTTCTAACCGTCATCCGGCAGGCCCCTGGTAAGTTAATTTATAGCGAAAATTCAAAGTAAGTTGAGCAAATCGCCACTTTAGTAAGTTTAAGAAGGCAATAAGGTTAAAGGATGATGGAGTAATAAGGTTAAAGGATGATGGAGTAATAAGGTTAAAGGATGATGGAGTAATAAGGTGAATGATGATGGAGTAATAAGGTGAATGATGATGGAGTAATAAGGTGAATGATGATGGAGTAATAAGGTGAATGATGATGGAGTAATAAGGTGAAGGATGATGGAGTAATAAGGTGAAGGATGATGGAGTAATAAGGTGAATGATGATGGAGTAATAAGGTGAAGGATGATGGAGTAATAAGGTGAAGGATGATGGAGTGATAAGGTGAAGGATGATGGAGTAATAAGGTGTAGGATGATGGAGTAATAAGGTGTAGGATGATGGAGTAATAAGGTGAATGATGATGGAGTAATAAGGTGAATGATGTCAATTAGATAATGTGAAGGTTAATAAGAACGAGTAACGAGGTCAATGAGAAACAGGATGTTTGAGAACCACGTGCAAGCCTACCTTAGCGCCAAGGTAATTTTGCGTTTACCACACCGCGCCTCTGAGCTAGAGAAGCCTCCATTTTCCTGGAACTGGGAAGTAACTGACAAAACACACGATATAAATCCAGCTGAAGTCAACGAAGGCTCAAAATACACCCTGTAAATGTAAAAGTAATAAATGATTAGTATGACAATTTGCCTTAATTCAGCTCTCACGCCAACGAAGCTGCAAGAAGAAAAATTAAACTCAGTATATCTTTGTGTGGAGAATCCACACAAATAGGTTCAATGGTAAACAGGGAATGACAGCAAAAAAGTTTTATTGGACGCTGCAAGTAGCAGTAAATTTAGATGACACGAACCATTCAATAGGCCGAATATCAGGATCGTAGGTTCACGAGCCAGGAACAAGAATTAATCAACTAGGACCAATCTTAGGACTAATGCCTGCTCAGCGTATAAGATTACAAACTTACATTAATTCTAATTAACAACAATAAAGTTCAGGAATGAAGAATCTAGGCTTAACCTAGATAAACGAAAGAAAGGCGATCCCTATAAATTAACTAAAATGGCGACTCCTTGCATGGTGGCTAAAAACGCAGCAGCACTGTTTCCACTACGAAGGCGCGAAACCTTGCATTCTTCAGCGGCGATCCTAATCAGCTTGCGGCGTGGCCCTCCAGAGGACTGGCCGTTCGCCCAGCAGGCAACATTCAAGCCGCACGGCCCCGATAATCGCCAGTTAGTTAACGCAGCTCAGTAGGCCGATCAACAGCCAGGGTAGCCAGCACCGCACAACCGAAATGACAGCCTCCTCTGAGATCGCAGCGCAGAATTAAAACCAGCAGTCCCGCAACGTTCCCGGTAGAGCAGCCTCAAGCTGGGCTTTTGGAGCCTGAAGACGCAGATACTAGAAAAATGAAACAAATGAATTAATGCAATGAAGAAGTCAATGGAGCAAGAAGTTATTCATAATGATTTTGCAGCAAACTGGAACATTATAGCAGGACTATTTCATATGCTAACCTGAGTTTAATTATGCCTCAGTGTGGAAGCCACTCGTAGAGTTAGAAAGATGGTAAACGTGAAGAAAAAGGCTCAACTAAGAGCAAAGTTAGGAAATAGAATTAGGTTTAAGAGTCAATAGCACTACCCGGAAAGTCAGACAGCCGGTAAGCCGTCTTTCAGTTAGGCTCCAGGTAGGATTATTTAAGTTAAGGAAAAAGGTTAAGGGCCCATTCCAAGCAAGCTCGAAATAGATTTAGGTTATAAGAATTTTAGATATAGTGTTAAGATATCGAAGGTATTAAGGTTTAAGGATTTAATAATTCAAGAAATTTAAGGTAGCTTAACAAGATCACGCACACTCGCAGTCATACAATTAACAATGGCAAGGTTATCTATCAGAGCAATAGGACAAAGGTGATTAATTCATAAGAAATAGAAGCAAAGATGGCTTTAGGAAATAGAGAGAATAGGTGAAGAAGCGATCCACCGGGACACGCGCTTGAGGACGTGCCACGGCTGAACACCGAGCGCCGGCACCCACGACTGCGGAACGCCTTTACTCTCGGGATTGATAACCGCTGAGATCGCGACTAAAGGTCACCACCATAGCTAGGAAGTCGCAACTTAAATAAAGGAACAAAAAAGCAAGAGATACCAAACGGTACCACTACAATAAAAGGGAACAACCCCAAAACTCAATAGGAATGGAATGAAGCTCTCTTTTTACTCTCCGTAAAGCAGCTCCCACCTCACCTGGCACGAGCCAAGCTGCAAAGGTACTAAAGTTTTAACTGCCAAGTATCTCTCAGGGCAATGGGGAATGTCAGAATTCTCCATAAAATTTTGTATGTGAGTGGTCCATGTTTTATTTTCCAGGAACTCTGGATCGTGCTGACGCCTTCTCCCTTTAAAAATTGGCAGCTCAGCGTTCGTCATTATGGTTCCTACTGTAGGAGGCAGGTTGGCTACTGTCTCACGAGCCAACTGAGTCCTGTCCTCATTACCGCTAACACCTGCACTTGTTGTCGGGGTCGTCATGGTCGTAACAGTAGTAACTCTAGGCTTGCTTATCCTACCACTTTTTGTTACTGTGGGTTCTGTGCGAATGAATTCCGGGTCGCTGTCCGAGTAATCTGACATTTATCCTACCACAGGACTATTCCTACTACGTTCCTACCCTACTACAGAACTTATTTTCAAGGAATTTTCCTATTCACAATCAAAGATATGCAAAATATAATGTCACACCTTGTAAACAACGAGAAAAAAAATCTAAATTCCAAATACACGAGCAATATAAATCAAAATACAATCACACAACCAATCTCCCCCTGGTACTGGAAAGTTAAATTCGAAATGCATAAATTTTGAATACTACAGGACAAATGTCCACAATACACAGAATTTTCCGTACTCTACAGCATACGTGGCAACACTCCAGACACCTTGGGCAGTGCTTCTAGGAAGAAAAAATGAGAAACAACGGAATTACCTAACGTTTTACCACTTGATAAACAAAATCAATTTGCTTTAATCCTTCAATTAACCCTGCTAATGACAACAGCAAAATTCTACACTTACTTAGGGCATTGAAATGAAATCTGACGTTTATTCTGCTAATCCACAGGGATACGCGACGCAGCCCGCCTCTCACTATGTTCAAACAACACTGAGGCTACTGGCAAGTGGCAAGTGGGAAGTGCGGGTTGTGCGGTAGAAAAAAAAGAGTCTGCCCAGCGACAGAAAAAAAGAGACTCGCTCGGTCTGCTCTAGGTACATGCACACTTCTGGGAGAAAAAATTTTTTCTCAAGGACTTAACTGCAAATAAGAATGTAGACTGCAGCGTGCGTTGCTTGTTGCTGAAGGGCAGGCTGCTGCTGATACGTGCAGGGAAAAACGTCGTTGTAGACACAGGATGGCTGGTAACGATGCTGAAGAACGTAGTTGTCTATTAAAATGGCTTAAAATAGTGAATCACTGTTCATCTGTCACTATGAAACCACTGCTTCAGTTCATTTAATTTCACCGACAGTTATTGAAGTTATTATTCAAAACAAATTGTTTCTTTAGTGATCACTTGTCGCTGGGAATGCATTTATCGTCACCTCGAAGACAATTTCTATGTCTTCTCCAGATTCATACACAAGGATTCTGGTGCGAAATGGCGAGCCTATATTCAAATAAACTGTGAATTGGCTGTAAACCTCTACCAAGTCTTCTGCCGGTATTGAAAACCCAAACACGAAAACAGAGGGACGCGGCTGCCACAGTTGGTTATGTTCTTCGTTACACATCAGAGACTGTATAATGTTCCAATAACTCTATAATGTTTGGGACACTTGATATCCTCTTAAGCAATTACACACATGCACGTGAGTTCAATCCAGACTGGTCCACCAATGTACGGTGGTTAAATGATCACAGAGGTTAGCTTGGTGGTAAGTTTATTTAGGTAACCAGATGTCGTTGGCACAGGAGGACAGAAGATATGAATGAGCACCTCAAACTGAGCAAGCAAGGCTTATATAGGGTGCGAGGCATCCAGATGTCAAGATTGAATACACAATGAATACAGACATAGACGGCAATACTCGCAATACTCGCACATGAACCTGTAATCCATGCTTCAACCTCAAGCAAACAGTAACACTTGTAGATTACTCAATCTGCTGCACAATTGAAACCTTCCATTGCCAATTTTGGCACTAAGCTTAGTGTTGTCCTTTGCATGAGATGCCCAAACACCATGTGGGGGCAGTCGTCTTAAGGAGACCGTCTGGGTAGAAATCAGGATATATGTTGATTTTCTGTTTTTATATGCATCTTATAGAGGATTTTCTTGCGATTCCATTGGTACTTTCCGTTTACTTCTACTCCGAATAGTGCGCCCACCAGAGGGGGGGAAAGCGATGGGGGTGGAGTGACCTTGAACCCTCCCCCCCTCACTATTGGGGGTCAATTGAGCGTGTTTCTCTGCGGGAATGGCATTATAGTTCGTTAATGGGCTACTCAAAGTGCTTCCATTATTCAAATGAAACATTCTAATGCTGAGTAGATATTTTTTCATACTTTTTGACAATTTCAGAATTTAGCTGTTCTGCCGTATCTATGATACCGCAGCTTTCCTTCATAGCTCGATGACAGCTGCAGTATCATAGCTACAGCAGCGGCGAGCACACCAATCCAAAGGGCTTGAAAAGAGCTATAAAACGAAGGAGTTGACTAAACAAAAAATGTATTTTGGTGGAAAAAATTAAAAATTAAAACTTTTTTTTGTCAAGAATTACACCTATTCTCTTTTGTTGTTTATTTTTTCCCAGAGTTACAGAGCTACAGCAATGTAAATTATATCAATCAAAAGGGCTTGAAAAGAGCTACAAACGCTCAAGAGTTCATTGTAGAAAACCTTGTAGTTCAAAGTTTTTCTGGAAACTTGATATTGGTTTCTCAAATCTATCTCCTTCCACAATTTTAGAGCTACGAGAATGGTTAATATACCATTCGATAGGGCTTAGCAAGGTGTATCCATAAGCAATAGCATTTTTTGATAGATTTAGTGTTTTGAAAATTACACCACATGAAAAAAAAATGAAAAATATATCATTTTTTTTTTTTCAATTCCCTAAATCCACAAAAAGAAGTTATCAAAATTCCCTATTGCTTATGGTTATATAGACATATAAGCAATCTAAAAACGAAATACTGGTTCTGTAACTTCAAAATTGTAGGAGGAGATAGATTTTACAAAACCCCCCTATTTTATCATATTTTTCAAAAAAAAAAGTGCAGCTACAAAAATTTCGTCGAAATAACAAATGATCTATGCATCATTTCACACCTACTGTGAAAATTTCAGAGAACTCTATCCATAAATAACGGAGTTTTTTTTTTACCCAGACGGTCTCCTTAACTCGAGAAATTTTGGCATAACCAATTCGTCAAATAAGAGGTAATGAAAATAATAACAATTCAATACATAGTCGAATGTTTAGTTATGATTTACTGATTGATGATTAAATTCAACTGTTCCCTGGACTTACAATCAAAAGGGGTTCAATTCTGCTTTTAATTCAATGCTTAAATATTGCTACACAATTTGATTATTACCAAAATAATATCTGGTCTGCAGGGCAAAGAAGTGTTCAATGCAGCAGGAGGCCTGCACCAGTGGATGCAGTGGCCACGGGCACTACTCACAGACTCCGGGGGTTTCCAGATGGTCTCCCTGCTCAAACTCGCCAAAATCACCGAGGATGGTGTCACCTTCAAGAGTCCCTATGATGGCAGGTTTTTGCTTAATGATTCGGGTTATTGTGTGTTATCCATGCTCTTCAAAATGATGAACTGCCCAACATATTCATTGGGTGGAGGAATTTGTATGGTATTTGAACAATATCTTATAGGATTTAGTATAATTGAATAGAATTTACATTTCCTTTTTGACCCACAGTATCACTTTTTGTAAGATAAGTGTATAGCATTTAGAAATTTTGCCCAAAGCCCACATTCGTTGAGGAGTTACTGTATACCAGGTTTGCAATTGAATAATTTGTTAGTTTGGTTGAATCACAAATTTACTTGAAAACTAGGAAGTGAACAAAATTCCTTGAGAGTGGAGCATGTTTACCTAGAAAATTTGATGAATTCCAATTCCATCACCAGTTCTGTAAAAATTATTAGATCTCTGAAATAAAACATCAATTTATACCGAATGAGAAGCTTCAGAAAATTTATTAAGAATTACAAAATTGATCACGTTTGATGAACGAATAGTTATCTATTGATTATTTGAAGAGGATACGTACTGGAATGAATGAGCTTGAATCTCCACCAAATGGTCAATGAAAAACTACATGTTTATTAAACCTGCTCAATTCAGTTCTTTTATATAAATTTTTCAATCCTTATTCACTGTCATTTGATATTAGATTGCAGAGATGCAAAGATTTTTACAGAGCTGGACTCTGAAACCTTTTCTTAGTGAAAATGTAAAACTTTTTCAAAGTTTTTAACTCTTTCAAGCATTGTACTACAAAATATACATCATCAAAAAGTTTGCGTATAGTGTTATTAACAATTTTATCACTGAACTTTTAACAGTACTTATTTTAAACAATACTACACAGTCCGTTTTAATCACTGTGAACATTCCTCAAGAAGTTGAAGGATAATATTAACAAAGCCTATTACACACATTGCAATATCCTACCTCTTTACTTTGAGTTTGAACAGCTTTATTTTGACCAGAAATCATAATCATTATTTCTTGTTTTATTTTGACCAGAAAAAGTGTTAATAATAAGAACTGCTGAATGACGGGAAGAGTAGTTTCGTTTTTTGAGATCATTCATGAGAATTTTCATAATTCTCTCAACAGGTTCTGAATGTGTTTTGACTCCGGAAGAGAGCATAGAGATCCAGAACGCCATAGGGGCGGACATCATGATGCAGCTGGACGATGTTGTGGACGTGAGAGAGACGGACTACGAGCGCTTCAAGGAAGCCGTGTTTAGGTGAGTTACTTTTACGTGTAATGTAGGTAAACATCTGGTGCTGTGGTCAGTTAAAAATAAAGTGGCCGAGCTCATGAACTTCAACCTTATTCATGCTTCGTTGGTCTCCTCGTGATAAGTACTTGTAGCTTCTATGAGAGAAGGTAACAGGTAACCCGTAATAATGTCTGAACCAAGGAACTCTGTCATGTCATTTGGGCTCTATTTAAACCAAGTGCATCCTTATTTATTCTTAAGGTTTTTGCTCTTACTCTTATAAATACGATATCCACTTTAACGAAATGCGGCCGAGTTGAACTTGACTTTTTAAAACATCGATAGCTTGATGCTTCACTTTCTATAGTATTCAATAAAGAAATTTATGATAACCACCTGATTTTATTACTTGCCTTGTAGTTCATGACTTTTTTCTGGAAAGATGTTCAACTTTTTCAAATTTATTGCAAAGGAGAACCAGTTGACAGTGCATTTCTGAATTTAATATTTTACGCCAATAATTTGTCCATTTTATGCAAGTAAGATTAATCTTGACGTTCAGTGAATATTTTCAAAAATCATGAATGCAACGCGAGTATGATTTTGTAGTTGACTTCTGAGGAGTTCTACGGTTTGATCCTGCATCTGGAGAACATTTAGCCCAAGCAAACGAGCTTCTCTGGTATAGAGAACAGGTGGCAGAAGTTATATGGCGAACCCTCCTACCCAATGCTTGCATTTCTCTCCCTACCATTAAATCCAAGAGCTGGAAACTCGTTGTAATAGTAATGAAAATGTCATTTTAAAATAGAGCTATCTGCAATCTGCAAAGAAACAGCTTATGGAATATTTATTAACTTTTAATTCCAACTGCATGCGAATTTGTTTTCTTGCTTTCGATCCAAACAATGAATCAGTATTCAATCTCTGAACTACATTCAGCATTTCCCAAATATTAAATCTGCTTTTTCCTAAACAATAAATCTGCTACAAATCTTTCCCAATAAACAAATCAGCGTTTGTCTAAACAATAAATCTTCACTTTCCAGAAAAGTAAATCTGCATTTATCCAAACATTAAATCTAAGTTTTCCAAACAAAAATCTTCACTTTCCTAAACAATAAATTAGCACTTTCTCAAACAATGAATTAACATTTCTCCAAGCAATAAGTCGTCACTACCCCTTAGCAATGAATCGGCATTCCGCAAAGAGTGAATTGGCATTTTTCCGAACAATAAACTGACTCTACCGAAAACAATAAATCACTCCCAAACAATTAATCGGCGCTTCCCCTAACAATAAATCGTCACTTCCCCTAATAATAAATCGTCACTTGCCCAAACAATAGATCAGCATTTCTCCTAACAATAAATTGACACATTCATTAGCAATAAATCGCCACTTGCCCACACTTAAGTTGGCACCTGGCGCCTCAGAAGAGCGTCTCCCCACCAGAACGACGCGGTGGCTGGACCGGTGCATTGCTGCCAACAAGAAGCCTGCGGCGCAGAACCTGTTCCCCATCGTGCAGGGCGGCGTGTACCCCGACCTGCGGGACCTCTCGCTCACCCAGCTGCTGCAGCGCGACGCTCCTGGTTATGCCATTGGCGGCCTCAGGTCCTGAGCAGCGCTTTAGTTAGAGCAAACGCTATAAATTTTCAATGGAGAGCTTGGTCATGCGGTGCTGTGGATGCAGTTACCATGGATGTGGATTGAGCTCCTGTTGTTCTAGGTCCAAAATCGAAGGGAATTTCTTAGGACAGTTGGGGAAATTATGTAAGTTTTGTCCTATACTATGGTTGTATGTGTTTTTATATTATTTCTATTAAATATTGTCTCTTAAATAAACATTTTTTGTGCTGTTGTTGTAAAGTGTCAACTTCTTTTCAAGAGATCTCAGAATTTCCTGATCTAGCGTCCGTCACACATATGATACTTGCCTGAATGACCGTGTTGTTTGAAGTGTTGCAAGGCTATTCTCGAGTGACTTCACCTCGTGATAATAACTGTCGGGTGGCTTTTGCTTCTCTTTTAATTGGCTATTTCAATTGTTGATGCTGCAGATTGTTCACTCAACTGTACTACGAACTAATTTACTGAATAATGTTATCACTCCACATGTTAGGTTGTAATAGTAATAATAATAGTAATGTTAATTACTCCATAGTACTGCAAATTTATTTCCAAAAAATGAGTGAAATCTATTACTCGGTTTCTAGTACTCTATGTCGAATCCTACATCACTTTACTTCAATGTGAGTACACATCCTTAGCACACACGCACTCCTGTTAGCACTTCATCACTCACACTGCAGTGGGGGCGAGGACAAAGACAAGTTTTGGCCGACCATCCTGCAGTGCACGGGTCGCCTGCCTGCCAACAAGCCCCGCTACTGCATGGGTGTTGGCTTCGCGCCCGACCTGGTGGTGTGTGTGGCGCTCGGTGTCGACATGTTCGACTGCGTCTACCCGACCCGCACCGCCGTGAGTGTTGAGTGTTGAATCTATTGTTTCTGTGTTTGATGGTGCCTCATGATGATGTTCGGCCATCCAACCAACTTGTTCACGATGCTACGCAGACTTTGTTACTCTCCGCGCTGCTGTTGCGTCGTGACGAGTGTTGTGTGTTGCCCTCTGAAAATATAGAGACTAATACCCAGCAATGGGATTGCTTTGAGATCAAATAAGAAGAGCTCTTTTCGACAACGTAGATCGAGTTACTTGTTTCATATGTCGTTTCAAGTAGTCTCCTCTTGATTTCTCTACCCTCTTCCCAAGGATATGAGCTGAAGGGTCGTCTTTCAGGGCTTTCTGGGAACTTGTGCACTTTGTGGAGGAAGCCTGGCCTACCGTACAACCAACTCCTTTAATTAGTAATTTTTTTATTTTGTAACACGTTAACCGCCATAGATTAAAGTTCAATCTTCAACTCGAATTTTAAGTCAATTTTAGGAAGCAATTTTGAAAATAGCAAACATTAACGGGATTGTGCACTTATTTAGCTTTGATTAAGTATGTATGAAAATAGAGTTTTTGTCTATTGGTCGGTCTGCAGCATTATACAAATCCCTCCCTGTACGTACCACTAGTAGCTCAGATGGTGGTAAACGTGTTAATTTTTCAGAAGTCAAAGTTCCAATTCTTGGAGATCTTAATTAAAAATAGGAAGACTAATGACACAACGCTTAGACTCATTTTGTACTAATTTTGTACTAATTGGTTGATAAAATCGATAAAAGTGAACGTTTCGACCAACTAGCAGTGGTCATTCTCAACACTGTAAAAGTTAAGATTACAAATCAGACATCATTCAGAAAATCACAAGGGTAAAAACAAACATGAAATTAGAAACATTTGCTAACAAACTATTTGTAGGGGATAGGCAGAGTGCATATCATTGAGCTTTGGCTTTAGTCTATAAATGAAAAAAGATTCTAATATTCTGAGTTCTACTGGGTTACTTCCTCGGCCTAATACTTCAAAATCAGATAGTCTAACAGGCAGGTCGCATTTTTCTGCATGTGTGCGTATTGCAGAGTGAGAAGGTGCTGATAAAAGGTTATTAGTACGGTGACTTCGTCCAGCATGCTCAGCCACACGAATACGCAGGCTGCGGGATGTAGATCCTACGTATTCAGATGCACCATATCGTGCACAAATATGCTTGTATACAACCGAGCTAAGCATGCCTTTAGGAAGTTCATCCTTAAATTTGAAAAAAGATCCAACTGACAAGGAATTGGCAAGAATAAATTTAAAATCACACTGCGTAAAAAAATTCGATAAAAGGAGGGATAGTTCAGATTTTAGTTTTTCCGACTGAGCACCAAAGTACAATAGTGAAACGTAACATTGTTTTCTATCAACAGAGGCAACCGATGGAACATTTGTGCGAACAGAGGAGAGAAATTTTTTAATTGAGTCGTCTACTAGGCGAACAGGGAACCCATTCTTAACAAAGTAGTTCTTTAAGAACATAAATTCCTTGTGGAGGAAACCAAATGTGCTGCAAACACTATAAGCCCTATACAGTAATGTTTTGATACCATTTATTTTGAATTGAAAACAGCAAAAGCTAAAAAAACTCAATCCTAAACCAGTAAATGTTGGTTTGCGATAGACTGCACGTTCAAAACTATTACCCATTCTACGAACATTGTCATATAAAAACAGGAGGCAATTATCTCTTTCTGTGTCCATGGTAAATTTGATATTCGGGTGCTTAGTATTCAAGTAATCTAAAAATAATGAACAATGGTGTTGGTCCCTGAACAAAATGAAAGTATCGTCTATGTAACGCTTGTAAAAGGCTGGCTTAAATTCAATAGGACATTCCTCAATCCAGGATTTCTCGTGATGACACATAAAAATATTAGCCAACGTGGGACCCAACGGGAGGCCCATACCCAATCCATCCAAGTTTTTTACGCAGTGTGATTTTAAATTTATTCTTGTCAATTCCTTGTCAGTTTGATCTTTTTCAAATTTAAGGATGAACTTCCTAAAGGCATGCTTAGCTCGGTTGTATACAAGCATAGTTGTGCACGATGTGGTGCATCTGACTACGTTGGATCTACATCCCGTAGCCTGCGTATTCGTGTGGCTGAGCATGCTGGACGAAGTCACCGTACTAATAACCTTTTATCAGTACCTTCTCACTCTGCAATACGCACACATGCAGAAAAATGCGACCTGCCTGTTAGACTATCTGATTTTGAAGTATTAGGCCGAGGAAGTAACCCAATAAAACTCAGAATATTAGAATCTCTTTTCATTTATAGACTAAAGCCAAAGCTCAATGATATGCAGTGTGCCTATCCCCTACAAATAGTTTGTTAGCAAATGTTTCTAATTTCATGTTTGTTTTTACCATTGGGATTTTCTGAATGATGTCTGATTTGTAATCTTAACTTTTACAGTGTTGAGAATGACCACTGCTAGTTGGTCGAAACGTTCACTTTTATCGATTTTATCAACCAATTAGTACAAAATGAGTCTCAGCGTTGTGTCATTAGTCTTCCTATTTTTAATTAATGTTAATTTTTCTTACTGCGCATGTCAATATCTTCTCATTGTTCACTTTTCTAACATGCCATGCGGGCCATGCTGAATAAGGTGCTTAAACTTGCTTCATTGTGCTATTTAAAAGGGAATTTTTGTTGAGTTTGGCCGTGCTGGTCATCATTCTTGAGCGGAAACTGGTTAGGCTATGATTGTGATTGTTTTTTTTTTGGCTTGGTGTAAGTAGGATTAGGAGTTCCTATCCTTATTCTCTTGAACCGAGTACCCAAGCTCTGTTTGAATTGGTGTTCTTCCCGTGAGGGAGATGTAACTATTGTATCCTATTAGCGCTTCCAGAGGAAAGGTGCGAAGTCCCGAGATAAAGGTTAAGAGGGTCTGTTTAATTTTATCTTCATGAATCATGTTTTTATTTTTCTACGAACCTTCATTTTTTTCTGTTCACTTCAAGTCTTTTCACAGCCCCTCTGATTTTCCTCAATTTTTATTTTATTACATGAACTTATTTCACAATTTTTTTGTACGCTACGTATCTTGTGGGAGAACACACCTTGTGCATAGATTCCCTGTTCCCTTAGCTCCGTACTAAATGGCACCTTCCTTCTCTTGTCGTTGTAGCACCTTTGTTGTGGTTAGAGAGACTCTCTAATCTAATCTGTTGATTAAAAGTACTTAATCTAATCTAATAATCTAGTTTTTACGTGTAGTGTTGCAAGAAGACTTGAAAGTTGTTCCCTCTCTTTCCTAAAACCTTGTATTTGGGCTCTGTTTGAATTGATATTTCCTACCTTCCATTGCCCCGTGAGCAGCGGTTTGAATTAACATTTCTTGCCTTCCATTGCCCCGTGAGCAGCGGTTTGAATTAACATTTCTTATCTTCCATTGCCCCGTGAGCAGCGGTTTGGGTGTGCGCTGCTGGAGAGCGGCCAAGTCTCGCTGAAGCACGAGAGCTACAAGGCTCAGTTCACACCCATAGACACAAACTGCAAGTGCTCCACGTGTCGTACGTACACGTGCGCTTACATACACGCGCTCGTCACGTCTAGGAACCCTGTAGGATGTCACCTGCTCTCCATACACAACATCGCGTACCAGGTATTGATGTCTCCATGCATTCATTGATCCGTGCCAAGTGTGGTGGTATCTTGAAGTTTGACACCGAGTGACCAAGCGCTGGGCTTTGTAAGAGTAGTCTTGTGAATTATAAATGGGTGTCTGTCTCTCTTATGGCCGAACTCAACCGTATCACCGTTATCCAGTTAAATATGGTAGCATGAGTGACAAGTTAGTTGGTGGTAGTTTAAATAATCTCTTTCTTTTATGACTTGATGCTGCCTGGTAGTTGTGGTCTATTTTAGTATGATGTATAATTAAAATTGCACAACGATTATAGGTGGTATAATTAGCAAGCATATCCTCTAGATGAGCCAACACTGCAACTTCCCTTGCTTTGTTTTTTGTACAATGAGATACCGAAGCTGCGCGTGGAGGAGACATGTCTTGTCCTTGAGAAATATTTCTACTGTGATACCAGCACGTTAGGCATGTGCTTTAATCACCGTCACTTTAAGAACATGTATTCAAGAATTAGGTCATGGTGATAATGCAGCAAACGCGTTCCAGCGTTTTCAATATTTTTCAATCAGTTTAACGTTTGAAGTCTTATTTCATGAACAAATTGAAGTAGTGACCTAGTGAACTGCAATGTCTGTGTCAGTATCTGTTAACTAATTCTCATTGAGCACTTCACGTCTTTTAGAAACTATCAACAAGGTTCGTATGACGTGTACTTTACTCTCGAGTTGTGTGGGTCAAAAATTCTGTGTTGGACAAAACAATGTTAGGCAGTCGTGAACGTGGGGCATAGTTTTACCTTCATGCATGAACTTTGATTGCATTCGTTTGCAAGCCTAAGTTTGAACAAAGCTCATTGTTACCCGAGTGTTTACCGCAAATGAGAATAATTTTTCCCATTAAAATGCACTTCATTCGAGTCAGGCGCCCACAGCCATCAAGTTTTCTGACAAAATGAGAACTGTGACATTCTGAAGGTCTTCTCAGATAAAGAAATTTATTCATCTTTAAAGCGCAGAAATCTGCTTGGATTTTGGTCAATACATGTGCGTTATGAGGATGAGTTTGTACGTCTGCTCATTAATAAACTGCCTTTATCCTCGTCTATGCCTTTTCTCGAAAAAATGTTTCTTTATTGCCCGGAAAATACTAGTTTAGCTCTCTTTCGCCCAATTTGTCTTCCGCAGCGCGACGAGTAAACTTGCACAAAATTCTAACCAAGATATTGGAAAAAGATCTAATAAGTTTTTCTCTATTCAATATTGACAAAGCTGTAAAAAATCATTATAAAATTTCATGTTATGATTGTACGTTTCCTTTGAAAAAAGTCCCTAGGGAAGAAGTTAAAGCTAACGACTCCGTGCGTTCTTTCATACATTTGGTTCTCGCGAAGCTACACTGAGAAAAATTTTGTCGCAAAAGCAACACACTTTTGTGTGTCGGAAATTTTACGTGTTCCCTTTACCACGTTTACTGGTGCCGAATTGTGTTATCATCATTTGTATCGTAAAGGGAGCAGTCTATAGACAAGGATATTTGATAAGGATTACTTGTCCATAACAAGTATTCCAGCCCACCCACACCTTCCCGTGGTGGTACCATTAGTATACCCACTAGGAGTTGCAACTCATTACATATAGTTTATGTAAATTGGCAACATAGTGATCATAAGCTTATTTATACGAGTGTTGTCCGTGGGTAGAACCGACGTGGGGGGCGCCCATTAACATCGGGGTTTTTTTGTTAGCTTTGCGTATTTATTTTCATTCTGTATCTTGTAAGGGAGAAACAAACTAAAACTAATAAAGTATTATAAGTAAAACACGTGATCCTGGTCCCGGGGGGTCAGTGCCCCGAGGACTAGGGAGAATGGCAAGGGGCGGCAGAGGATCGCGACCCAACCAGAGGAGCTCTGCGGGGGAACGAAAGACGACTGCGGAGGAGCAAAAGAAGTCATCCGCCATACCCAACGAGGTAAAATCGATCAGGACGCCAGTAAAAGGACATGCAAGTGGACCAAAGAGCAGCACACCCCTTAGTTCGGCCTCTGCAGCTGGCGCAGGCCGTCAGACTGGGAAACGGGAGCACGAGGGGGGCATGTCTGCTCGAATCACCGACATCGAGAACAACATCGACGAAGTCATGGAGTGCTTGGATGGGGTGCTGCCGGAGCGTAATGTCGCTAGGTTAAATACAACGAGCCATGCCTCTGGTACGCCGAACCTAATCTCCAATGAAGAAAGAATCGAAAAGCTTGAAAACACCATTAAAGAAATTATAAAATTACTATCCTCCTTATCTTCTTCCGGAGGACTGAAGAGCTCAATCAACCCTCTAAGACAGAAAGAAAAAATCAAGTTCATTCCTTTGGATACTACGAAACAGCCGCCACCACCTCCAGTATTCACGCGCTTTTACAGCATGAAGTTTGCACAGGAAACAAAGCGTGCAATTGACCCTTACTCGATTAAAAAGTTAATATTTGCCCTGACAAAATTGCCACCGAAGTCCATAACCACCAGCGGAAAAGACAGCTTTACCCTTGAAGTAAGAAACGAGAGCCAAGGCCAAACACTCATGACTATCACGCACATAAACTCAACACCATGCAAGGTCCTCCCTCACCCAAAACTCAACAAATAAAAAGGACTAATCTACATTAAAGAATATAACATGAAAAACTTCACTGAATTTGCAGCCGGACTGAAAGAAAATTACAACATTAGCGATGTAATAGACGCAACCTTCATCAAAACCAAATACGAACAGACCAGCGCCCTAATCATAGAATTCAACTCTGAAACTCCTCCAGATTACATATATATACCGGGTGAGAGGTCCGATACAAGGGTATATCCGTACATCGAGAAACCCATGCAATGTACAAACTGCCAAATGTATGGACACACCAAGAAACGGTGCACCCGAGCGCTCACTTGCGGAAAGTGCGGAGTGGAGGGACATAGCAGCGACCAGTGCCTAGCAGCGGAAGCTGTGTGCTTCCACTGCCGAGGTTCCCACTGCGTCAAGGACAAAGCATGCCCGAGACAAGTTGAAGAAGAGCAGATACTTGCCATCCAGAACAGCCACAAGGTTGAAAAACGCCGCGCCAGACAAATGCTCAACGGCCCAACGAATGTGCCTGAAAAATCTTCACTTCTACATCTCACACATTTCAAATGCACATTGGATCCGAAAGAAAAACGTAAGATGTCTCCGTGGGTTCTCGAAAAATGCCTTCAGGTCGAGTTGGGCGACAAGCCCAAGCGAATTACCTCCCAAGGTGAAAACTCTTATTATCGAGGTAACCGGTAAACAGCAAAGCATCCAAATCTGTAACATAACATCCCTTAACAATATCCCAGTCTCCATATCTGAACACCCACACTTCAACTTAGTCAAAGGACTCGTGTATCTGTACGAGTATGATCTGTCTGACTTCGACTGCTTTCGAGAGGGGCTGATAGCGGACTACGGACTGTACGACGCGGTGAAAGCAACCTGGATCCGACCAAAGAACCCTCTTTCTCAAGCACTTCTACTCACTTTCAGACAGGACCTCCCTGAGTACATTACCATCCCTGGTGAACAATCCCAAACAAAGGTACTCCCATACGTGCCACGTCCCATGTTTTGCAAAAAGTGCCTCGAATACAACCACACGCAGAAACGATGCCCCAGCAATGTAGTGACCTGTGCTAGGTGCAACAATGCAAACCATGATAGTGGAGATTGCACCAACACCAAAATAGAATGCCACAACTGCAGCCAAGATCACTACTCAGGATCTTACAAATGTACCGAATTCAAGTATCAGCAGGAAATTCTCACCATTCAACACAAATACAAACTAACCAGAGCCCAAGCAAAAGTTAAACTGGACTCAGAACAACCAAACTATCGCCACAGCTATGCTGCTGCCGTAATGTCAAACAGCTCAGACGCACCCAACCGACAGCCACCCGTCTCTCGGGAACAAGAAGCAGTAGCAGCTCCCACAACTACCCCGTCCGGACCCTCTAAGCCCCAGAGTCCTATAATCTCCACACGGAGGAAGAGAAAAAACTCCGAGGATCAAGGAAAACCTACCGAAAAGAAACAAGTAACTGAAGCAGTTTGTGTCGATACATCCACTGGAGAAACGTATACAACCCCTATCCAAATCATATCAAACTACGACTCTGCAATGAGTGATAGCGAAATCACAAGCGAGAACAATCCGACCGTAAGAAGTGAAACAAGAAAAATCTACCAACAGTATCAAATGGAAACTCAACTAAACCAAAATGAATAGTGGAGCCAGCGCGCTGCAGTGGAACTGCCAGGGTGTTCGGGCCAAAAAAGACGAATTATTACAACTAATCAGCCTTCATAAACCGTTTGTAATTGCTCTCCAAGAAACCAAACTGTGGCACAACTGTAACTTCTCAAAACCTCAGTCCGTTCTGCTCGCCAAGCATGGACACTTCAATGTCACACCCTATGGAGGAGTTGGCCTTTTAATCCACGAATCCATTCCCTTTCAGGAAGTTCCCTTGACTTCATCCATGCAAGCCATCGCAGCTACCGTCCAACTCACTCAGCGAATAATAACCTTTGTCTCGCTTTACAGCTCAAGAAACCACACCTTATCTTTACAATTATTGAACGAGTTATTGGCCCAACTGCCTCCTCCAATCATTTTGATGGGCGACTTCAATAGCCACAACACAATCTGGGGATGCCAAACTACAGATGCCCGGGGCCGTCTGGTAGAAAACTTCATCAGCCAACATAACCTGACTTTACTCAACACGGGAACTCCGACTCGAAAATCGTACAACTCTGAATCTGCAATAGACCTGACCATAACTTCTCCTCGCCTTGGTGCTAACCTATTATGGAACGCATCCGAATCCCCAGAAGACAGCGATCATGCCCTATTGTACTGAAACTAATAAACTCACCGCGCACCCCTCAGGGGGATACAACTAATGTATCTATGGGAATTAGCGCTCCCAGGGGAACCATGTGTGGGCCCGAGCTAAAGGTTAGGTAGGCATCCTTTTGTTGTAATAAAATAGGTTTTTGTTTTGTTACGGACCATCTTTTTTCGGTTCACTGCTGTCCTGTTTTTCAGCACCTACTACTTTCTTCTTCAACTTTTTTCTTGTTTCATGAACTTCTTTCCTAGCTTACTGTTTCTGTGCACCTTGTGCAAAGATTCCACGTTCCCTCAACTCCATACTAAATGGTGCCTTCCTTTTTCCTCTCTTGGAACATCTTTGTCGTGGTTAAGGGAGGCTAAAACTTTCTCATATAATAATAATAATAATAATAATAATAACTCACCGCGCAACGAGATGAGACGCACCGTGTGGAACATCAGGAAGGCAGACTGGACGTCGTACAAGGCCCACCCTAGGTGGGAGGAGCTCCAGATACCCGATGAAGCTACATGTGCCGAAACCCTTAAAACATTCACCAGTACATTGACAGCCGTAGCAAATGAATGCATCCCTACAATCGAACTAACAACCTTTTTTCCGAAACCCTACTGGAGTGCAAGACTTACAGAAACGCGCAATAACAGAGAACGATATAGACAAACAAAATCCGTGCAGAACGCCCTGTGTTGGTAAAGAGCTAGAGCCATCCATAGAAACCTACTGCGAGAAGAAAAACGTAAAGCATGGATTTCACTCGCCAATGCCTTCACAAAAAACACACCAATGAGCTCTATATACGAAAATGTCAGAAAAATCAAAGGAAAAATGCAGCGGCATGTATCAATTTTGAGAGAAAACAATGCGACATACTCGACAGTACCAGATATAGCAAACAAACTAGCAGAAACTTTTAGCCATATCAGCAGCACGGCCAACTACCCTCAAGAGTTTATACAAGAAAAATTACGAGCAGAAGCTAGCGAAATCGATTTCTCGTCTCACAATAGCGAAACGTACAACGAAGTATTCTCCTCTGCCGAACTCGACGCCGTTTTGGACACGACAAAGAAAACATCACCTGGAGCAGGCGGAATCTCATATGAGATGTTGAAACACCTCCCAAAACAGGGCAAAGAAAGTCTCTTGTCCCTCTACAACAAGCTGTGGCTCCAAGGTTACTTCCCACCCAGTTGGAGAGAAGCAGTAATCATCCCATTTCAAAAACCCGGAAAGTCTCCCTACTCACCATTAAACTACAGGCCAATTGCATTAACAAGCTGCCTCTGCAAGACTCTAGAACGACTCATCAACAATAGACTCCTTGACCATTGTGACATGCACGGCTACCTGACCAATATTCAATGCGGCGGCCGCCCTAACCGATCCACAATCGACCACCTAATCCGTCTTAAAACTACTATCCGAAAATCCTTCATCCACAATGAGCACTTCATAAGCATATTTTTTGACCTTAAAAAGGCTTACGACACCACGTTTAAGTACGGAATTATGCGAGACCTCTACAATCTACACCTCCGTGGACGACTCCCTTCCTACATAAAACAGTTCTTGCAGCATCGTACCCTCAGAGTACGGCTAAACAATCACCTATCGGACCCATTTCCACAAGAAGGTGTCCCTCAAGGCTCCGTCTTATCAGTAACCCTCTTCATCATCAAAATTAACAATATTGCCTCCATGATCCCAAAAGATCCACGGTATCACGCATCGCTATACGTAGACGACTTCCAGCTCGGGTACCACCACAGCGACCCCAAAATTGTTCAAGCCAAACTCCAAGAGTGCGTCAACAGGGTGGCGCTCTGGACCCGAACTAACGGCTTCTCCTTTTCAATGGATAAATCCAGAGCTGTTCACTTCACTTCTCTACCGGGCATTCATTTATCACCGTCACTCAAAATTGGAAATCAAAATATAGAATACACCGATGAAATAAAATTCCTTGGGCTAACATGGGACCGCAAACTGACCTGGAAGACCCATATCACCAACATAAAAGCAAGCTGCCAGAAAAGCTTGAATATGTTTAAATCTATCGCCTCGCACGAATGGGGTGGAGACCAAGCAACTTTGCTCCACCTATACCGACTGTTCATCCGGCCAAAATTAGATTACGGTTGCATAGTTTACTCCTCTGCTTCGTTATCTATACTCGAACAGCTTGACCCCATCGTGAATGATTGCCTACGACTAGCTACAGGCGCATTTAAATCAACACCGATTTCTAGCTTACAAGTAATTTCCGGCGAGATGCCCCTCAAGCTGCGAAGACAGCACCTCTCGCTAAAGTATCTCTACAAAATAAAAAGCCACCTGTCAAACCCAGCGCGCAACTGTGCCATACGGCCTATCGACAGAAGACTGTTTAATAATAAACAATACTCACCGCCTTTTGCCGTTCGCACTGTCGAACTCACAGAATCTCTCGATCTCCAGGAAGCCCACATAAAGCCTGCCTTCTCGTATCGGCTACTGAGTATCACTACACCCTCATGGAAAACCACCCTCGCCGAAATAAACATAGAACTGACTTTTTACAAAAAGGAATCTACCCATCCAGCCTTGTACATCAAGGAATACCAGCGACTGCGGCGCGAGGAATATCAAGAGCATGTCCCGATCTTTACCGACGGTTCAAAGTACGACGAAAGAGTCGGCGCCGCGGCACTGTGTGGCGGTACGAGGGAGATGATGTCCCTTCCCGGAGTTGTATCAATATTCACTGCAGAACTCCACGCTATCGAAATAGCTCTACAAATTATCCGCGGCCACAACAAAGAGAGATTTGTAATCTTCTGTGACTCCTTGAGTGCCCTCACAGCACTGCAAAATAAACGCACCCCCCATCCCCTTGCGCGGCATCTCATACATCAAATCGATAAACTAACCCAAGACCACAAAACAGTCAAACTCTGTTGGATTCCGAGCCATGTCGGCATCGAAGGCAACGAGGCAGTTGACAAACTCGCTAAAACAGCTGCACTTCGACCTGCAGAAAATATCATGACCTTCTATGGAGACTGGTTCCCAATCATAGCTAGCAAAATACGTGCCCTATGGAAAGAAAACTGGCATCGGGATAGAAACTTCTTATTCAGCATACAACCGGATCCCAATTCCTATAAACGAGAAAATCTAACCAGAAGAAACGAAGTAGTACTGAACCGCTTGCGATGTGGACACACACATCTCACACACGGATACTTAATGAACAGCACAGTCCAAGAACCCCCGCCCGGTTGCCCTCTTTGTTTGGGGGCTCGCCTTACCGTACATCACATCGTCATTGATTGCCCAGCCTTACACAGCGCAAGACGTCGTCACATAAGTCTATTTGCTGCTGACAAACACCCGCCTCTCTCAATCAGAGACCTGCTGGGTCATGACGCCCCTGTCGCCGAACTTATGGAATACCTTCGCAAAATCAACGCGTACGACCTAATATGAATTATACATGCTCCTGCCAGATGAGTATACTGCAAACCGGCTATTACCATCGAGGTTCAAGCATATGGAACTACACACCCGTGGACCTCTAAGAGTCAACTATCGCACTAATTGCCCCATTTCTTATGTGTGCTGAGACGAGTGCTGGACACCACACCGACCGAGAACACTAACATTAATTAATCCAGTTGCCTGTAGCAAGTTTCGTCACTTATAATGTGATCGCCTAGCCGATGTGTGATTACCTAGCTAAAGCTAGGGGGGTCCATAGTTGCAAGTTGCTGGCGACCCTGGTGGAAACGTAACCCTAAACTTATTTTTATTATTGTGTGTCAAGTTGTCGCAAAACCGGCCCATAAAAGTGTGTCAAGAATATACATGATTAGCCTATGTATTTTGACACACTTAACGTAAGTCAATTTTATTTCTCATAAATATTTCACTTTCTTTGACTAGCAACTAATTACACTGATATACAGACAATCTCCAAGAATTAGAAAAAAAATTAGCGAAGATTTTAAGGTTTTTTAGGGAGAATTGTACTCCAATCACAAAATATGAGCACAGTTCGGTTTTCTACAATAAATGTTGAGCCAGTTGAAACGTGAATAAGTGTTTTAAGTCTCTCAACCGCTTTAATATGTGGTCAAAGTAAATTCTTCAATGTGTATTAAAATATTTCTGAATAACCGTTTGACACACCCAGGTGTGTCAAAATTTCTCTCAGAGTAGTTGATCCCAGGCACAGTACTGGCAAAACAGTAAACACTTGACCCTTCAATACTCACCCCAGTGATACAAAGTGACGTTTCCTGCACCAGATGCAGCTGATGGCGTGCATCAGACAGAGCGTGAAGGAGGACCGCTTCCCCGAGTTCGCCCGCAAGTTCTTCAGTACATATTACGGTGGTGGAGATGTGCCCAAGTGGGTCGTGGAGGCGCTTACTTCCGTCAACATCTGCCTCGAAAAATAAGTACCTATTTTAACGTTACCGTTATTAGGGCTGAGTGTTCCCGTGAGGTCTGATGTCAGCTTATTGGGTGTGCTTGTTGTAGACAGTGGGATTAGAAATTAATATTCGTGACGTTTTTTTACTCACATGTGTTTGAGAAGGATAAATGAAAGTACTTCAAGAAATTGGTAACTCTGTTCAAAAAATGAAGAAAAACTAGTAAAAAACTTTGGGGGTATTGAAGTAGAATTTATTTTATTTCTTCAAAGAATCATCATGCTCCCTTATCGATGATGATTCCATTCACATCAAAACTTGAGAAATTTCTCCCAATCCTACTTTCTATGTTTTTAAATGTTCTGAATTTTTATTAGATTGAGCTTCTTCATTTCCATCATTTTCTCACTACTTCTACTAAATTTCATGGTGCAAGATTTTGCTTGACATCTACAGTATTTTGATGAAGCCTTTATGGTGTTAATTTTAAAATTTTCTGTTTACAAGTGACGCGACTGCCAATGCCACACTTCCCCGTACGAACCCATCGCTGCAGTCATCCGTCACGACGAGCTCCACGCCCAAACAAGCTGAGGCTGCCTCATCGCGTGACCACTCGTCATGCTTGAGGTCTGACACAGATTCGGACCCGTGGCTCAGTGAAGACGATGACGACGTCAATGAATGTTCTACCCGGGAAAGTTCTCTTTCTGGTTTTGTAAGCCGAGCGTTCGACCGGGGGTACAGAGAAGCTCTGAGGCGTGACTATCCCGAGAGCGAACAGCTTGGTCGCTCTCAGGGCTTCTTAGATTTGTTCCGAAGTCGGTTGCTGCCGGAGCAGGACGTTTTAGTTTCATCTCATGATCAAAGTACCATTCCTGTTGAGGGATGTAGCCAGAATGAATCATCGGACGGCGCGCTCAAGACTGTCACTTCACAAGGCGATTGCAAACAATCAATATCTAGTAGCAAAAATCCCGTTTATATATTGTCCATGTTAGAAGGGAACCTTTCGATATTTTTGTTGAGAAACCAGTCAAAAATGACCGAAAGCCAGCTAAGAGAGGTTCTTTTGATACAAGAAGGTATCAAGAGAGAACTAAATGCTATCAGTTCTGACCATGAAAAATTTGTAGAAACTCATGTAAATGATGATCAAGCCTCATCATATGTGATGAAGAACTTGAAACATTTAACTATAGAGGATCAAAATTTAAGCGAAAATAGTTTTTCGCCTTGTGCTAATGCATCAAACGACGTAGCATTTGGTGAAAATTGTAATGCTCCTCAGTTTGAATCTCATGCTGAAGCTCAGCTCGAAGTTACTGGAAAAACCACACGGGCGATTGTGGTCGGCAACCTTGAATTGATTCGCGACTTGGTGCGGAGAGCTGTCAAGATATGCTCTAATTTTGACTGGATAATACCAGAAGTGGAGTACATCTTCACTGGTGCATGGTAGTGAGAACTGAGAGAAACTTACTGCCAACTGGAATTAATTGTATCTTAGGTCTTGCAACTGAAATTTTTGTCTTATATTAAAAAAAACACTTCTAAAATTTTCCTGCCCACTGCGATTTCAGGAATTCTTGAAAGAAACTCAGACGAGCAAATCGCTAAATTCTAATTCGGGTGCAGTTTTGGTTGCGATTTTGGTTTGTACATAAATGTAATACCCCTCACTCTCGAATGATTTTAAATATGAGATCTATTTTAGGAGGAGAATATAGCTTTGAAAAGTGATTGTAAAAAATCAGAGCTCATTCCAATTTTGGCACAGAAATTTCGGTCAAGAGTTCGGTGTGGAGTGAGACTTCGAGCGAGCTTTGAATTTGATACCGCAGTGGAGAGCTATTCATTTTTTTTGTCTTGTTATTGACTGTGTCTGTGATACGCTTTGTAGTTTTTTAAATAAATTGCTCTAATTTACGCGACTTTTTCTGACCTCTCAAGTTCTGCAGAGCTTTTGTAGTTATCGATAATATTATTAGAAGCTATAAAATTAGATTCTCTATTGAATCGTGATAAAACCGACCATATTTCGCATAAACCTTTGCAGGAAGCAAAAGAGTGCCGATGGCTTAGGTTATCAAGGTTTGACTAATTTTTACTACGGGTACTGGTGCTTGGTGCTCCCTTGGAGATACTGAAGAATTATCTCGGCTGTAGATTGACCTACGGGACTGCCATCTTTCATGCCCACTTAGCTTATTCAAGCTTTCATGCCTTCGCTTTCCATTATTTGTCTTTCCTTACTCTTCCTTCCTGACCTGCTGTTTCTAATCGCAGGGTATCTTTTGTGGGAACACACTTAGTGCACAGATCCCCGTTTTCTACAAGCCATACTAAATGGTCCCTTCCCTTCGTTCTCTTGAGATCGCCTTTGTGGTAGCTTGCGAGTTGGAAGCTAATATAGTAAAAAGTACAGTTTATGGTGACTGAGTAAATACATGTGGCATAGATGATGTTCGTATCACCGATGCACGACTGATTAAGCTTCAGTGATGTGTGAAGGAAAAGTTACCTTAATGAATTCTAAGCAATAACGTGCAAGAGACAAAACCCTCTAAGTTCATTTTGACGAGAATCGAGTGTCATGCCAAAAGTAGTGTTCAAACTAAGCGCTTTTGTAAAATTAAATGAGCTTTATAAATACATGACTACTTCTATCCCTGGAGGGAAGTGAGGGCACCTTCTTTAATACGAATTTTTGAAAAACAAATGGTAACGAAGTCCATCCCTTTCCAATGACTTTATTTCTACCGAAAAAGAAAAAATCCATCTTGCAATTCATTGCCGAGAAAGAACAGCACACATCACATTGGCTGTGTGTTTTGCTGTTTTAACTGTGAAATACATGTCGTATCTGACATCACAGCAGCGGTGAACGGTCTTGTTGGGTCCTAAACTTACTTTCGCCGCTAAACATCACTCTTTGCCACTGCTCTCATGTACAATTTACTGTACAAAGTGAGTAATTTCTTCTTCATAGTCTCTGTGAACGAGTACTTTTTGGCAGCATGACAAGCTGACATTTTCTGATCCTTCAAAACTCAATGTTGGATTTCTGACTCTCAATGCGACGGTTTTTAAGAATAAGATGTTCCCCCTGTTTCTCGTTAATGGATTTTCACGGTGCAAACAGAAGTCTTTTTAAAAGCCCCAAATTCTTAGAGGTACGGAAGGAAGAGCAGCAGTTTCGGTCGCTGTGTAATAGCTATCGCTTATTTTAGGCTCAACCTGGGTTTTTGCTCAGTTAAGCTATTTTTGCCGAAAACTCGGTAAAGATTGAGTACAAGTAACTCAACGGAGGGTAAAAATTGAGCGTGTCTGTAGGCATAGCTCGCTATGCTGGTGGAAGAAATCGCTATCCCTACGATGAGACGAAACCGTAAAATGAGTACAAAAACAGACGACGAAGATACTCGGGCAGGAGATAGGTTGTATGGCACATTAGCCTTCCGACGATTGTTGGAGAGATATTTCTAAAAGAAAATTTAAGTTTACCCAGCTCCGAATCTAAACCCAGTACAAAATTCTGCGTGTTTCTGAGTCTGTGGTGTGTAGTCAGGGTTGCCACTGAAGAGCGCTAGTTTCTCACGGTAGAAAACACTGACACCAACAGAATATTATAGGCAAGCTCAAGTGAAATATAATGCAAGAGGTAAAATCAATGTGTAATCCACTTGAATTTTGATCACGAGTGTAGGCCAGGAATTCTACATATCGAAACGCGCAAAATTTCCAAAATGTGCTAAAGAACATCCTCGTTCAGCTCACCTCCGGGAGATTAGGGCAGCTTCGTTTACTATAAAAATGTCCATCCTTGATATTGGCAGGTTTGCAGCTGTGCGGCATCGCAGTATGAAAAGCCCCAGGCCTTCACCTTGTAATATGATGAAGGCCTGTTTTTTTTTCTCGCTTTGCAAGTTTGATTCGATGTATTGAAATTACTAAAATACTAGTCATAAAGCGTGAAATTTGCCCAGTAAATGCAAAACGGGCTAATCATAATTATTAGATTTGAATAACTTTCCACGAGCCCAGGCAGCTTCCTGAAGCGTAGCGTGTTTGAGATCACTGGAGTAAGACGACTCGAATGTACGTCATCGCTAGTATTCCCATTTAAACCACGGTAAGTGCCGCCATAGCCGTGTGGTATAGGTTCTGCCGCCGTGCGGCAAGGACCCGGGATCGAGTCTCGGCGCTGGCAGTGGCGATTTTCTCTGTTGGGTATAGGAGAAAAATTCCAAGCACAATACCCCACTCCACCCAGGTGTCTGAAATGGGTACCGGTCTCGACCGGGGGAAAGCGTTATGGCGTCCTGGCGTTAGTTATAAGGCATTTGAAAATCCAATGTAAAAGGTGATATATGTATCAGGCTTGATTGGAAATAAAGCATCCGTAGATGCCTTCATTATTATATTCATTATTATTCATTATTATTAAAGCACTTAAATTAAATCTATGCCTCAAATTGCGTGCGTAGTTTTTGCGCTAAATTGTACAATTTTTTTGTAGTGTTCTGTGGAGGAAAATTTCAAGACAAATTTCTTGGTTTCCCTTCCATAAAATTTCGTACCTATCGACGAATAAGCACATGGCCTGCCCTTTTCAACTTACACTGACTTAGGTAAAACGTTCCGCTGGTTTGACGTAGGGTATTAGGGATACCTAAATACTGCAACATGGCGGACCCCAAAAAACGCAAAAGACTTCCAGTTTTTGTAAACTTTGAAAGAAAAGCTTATTTCAATTTTTTTTGGCATAAAATGTATTACATTAGTATTTAAAACACCTCAGCATAAAGACACTTGATTGGTAAAAATAATAACTTATAGAGTCATACAAGTTTTGGTCAGGTATATATTTGACTACACATCGGGATTAAGGACCTCAAAAGTTCATTTTGATTTTGTGCTATATTTTGATTTTGTGATTTGAAAAGTGATTTTGTGCAAAATCACTTTTCCAAGGTTCACTTGCATGACTGTGTCATCAAGAAAATACGACCATCAAGTTGTGCTTGGACCACTATTTAATATTCCAAGTGTGGCAGAAATTGCTCTCCGTAGTGACGTACTAAAAATATTGATGTTTTTATTAAGATGAACCTATTTACATTATTTAGCAAAAAATAGATAAGTTATGTTTTCAACATAACCCGGTTAGAAGAGCCTGATTAATTTCATACGATAGTCCCCTCAGGGGGATACAACTATTGTATCTATGGGAACTAGCGCTCCCAGGGGGACAATGTGAGGGCCTGAGCTGAGAGTTAGGTAGGCCTTCTTTTTGTTGAAATAAAATGTTTTTGTTATGTTAAGGACCATCTTTTTCGGTTCACTGCTGTCCTGTTTTTCAGCACCTACTACTTTCTTCTTCAATTTTTTCTTGTTTCATAATCTTCTTTCACAACTAACTGTTTCTATGCCTTTCTGCGTAGATTCCGCGTTTCCTTAACTCCATACTAAATGGTGCCTTCCTCCTTCCTCTCTTTGGATCGCAATTGTTGCTGGGTAGGGAGGCTAAAACTAACGACTAATCTAATCTAAACTAACTAATAATCTAATCTAATCTTCATACGATAGTTCAATATTTTTGCCGCTGTCGATACCGAAGAATCTTGTCCAACTTTGTCTAACATACACCAATCTAAATGCATCTAGTTGTATTTAACTTATTTGAATTTTAATTATCTTCCATTCAATTCCAACGCGATTCTCATGAGCAAGTTTTTTTTAGTTAGATCGACCCAAACAAACCTTGCATAACCTCATAATTTCTACCTCTAATAAATCCTTGAATCAATGAAAATATATCCCATAGAAAGCCTTAGTACGACGTATAAATTTAACCTTTTGAATTAATTGGGTTGGACAAAAAAGTTCGTTCGTTTTTTAAATGTCAACTATCTGACCTTCTACAGATCGATCTTGTATTTTTATTCTCTAAATGCTGTATTCGGTACAGCGAGCATGTTTGCGTCAGTTTGTAATAAGCCTTCAAGTAGAGAAGTTGAAACACTTGTGCTTACATGCGAGCCCTTGAAGGTGTTAGCTTTGTTGAACTTCTTAATCCGAATAGAATCATCAATTCAGATGTTTACCGTGCCCAACTGGAAACGTCAAGCGCGGCTCATCATCAAAAACGGCCGCAACTTATCAATTATAAATGCGTTGTTTTTCACCATGATAACGAAAGGCCACACACTGCTTTAGTGGAAGTTGCTGCAGCTTGATTGGGATGTTTTGCCTCACTCTCCATATTACCCAGATTTGGCTCCTCTGGTTTCCGTCTGTTTTGGTAACTGCAAAATTCACTGAATGGGAAAAGGTTAGGTTCTGTTGAAGACGTGAAACGTTTCTCGGTCATATGCTCCACTAATAAAGAGCATAAATTCTTCGAACAGGAGATTAAGAATCTACCTAACTGATGGCGAACGATAACAGAGGCAATTGGGAACTATTGAATTGATTACATACATTCTTCTAAATTTTTAATTCTGTTTTCATTGCCACCTAAAAAACGGACGAACCTATTGACCAACCCGATAAATAATCTTTCGCTAGCGTACCTTTCCGCAAGTTGATACGAAACTTGAAAATCTGCTCTGGTGAAAGTCTTAGAGGTGCATAGGAGAATTGTATTTTTCCATTACAATAAAACTAATTCATATTGGTGTTTCTCAAGTGTATTTGCAATAAAAAAGAACTTTACTGAGAGCAGGAGAAAATATTTCTGAGTTAGCTCAGTTTGAATCAACTCCCCCGGCGTCATGCGGGGGATACTCGGCTGAGTATCAAACCTCTTTGACTGGAGTGCCCGTTACGTTCCTGATGAGCGCAGAAAGGAATTGGAAGTCATAGCAAGCAAACCTGCACTCAGGACGAAAATTTTGGAACGGAATGGGTAATAAGACGGCAAAACAAAACGCTCTGACTTGTGAGCGAGCCAGCCGTATGACGTGTACGCCAACTTACTTGATGTTACTTGATGTGCATACGGCACGTCACCTCTTCAAGGGTATTGGCGCCCCCCCTCCGCCCAGCTTCTTTAGATTAGCTTCAGCATATCTGCCTCTTGCAGAAATCTTATCAGCAGCTTTGGGTCCTCAGGAGGGTACAACAGAGAATGGAGCTCAAATGGTAGGGACCTGCCAAGGCATGACATGCGTAGAGGTTGCCTATAAGGCTCAAGTTGTGGGCAGGAAATTAGTATATGTTCAAGGGTATAATTGCTGTGACATGCAGTGCACTTGCGTTGGGGGGACTTGGTGATGTAGTGACCGTGAGTGATGAGACAGGTTTTTAAACGGAGGCGAGTAATGATAACTTGATTTGGGCGATTAAGGTTTGCTGGTATGAATGGGCCTAAAAGTGGTTTAAAGTGGTTGATGAAATGTGAGCGAGAAGACCAGAAACTCTGCCACACTCCATGATAATACCTATTCAGGCTCCTTTTAAGTTCCACTCTGCTATGAGCAAGAAAGTTGCACGCTTGAAGCTCAGTAGATCCTCGTGCAAGCCTGTCAGCAGCCTCGTTTCCCCTTATGCCAACATGACTTGGCACCCACTCTAGTATGATTTTACCAGGTCTAATTGATGAAAGGATATTAAATACCCATACTATGAGGTAGTGGTCTGGGGATTTTTTTGAGTTAAGTGCAGAAATGCAGCTAAGAGAATCTGTGAAGATTACAAAGTTGCCTGGGATATGATGATATGAATTTACATGCTATAAAAATAGCATACAGTTCAGCCGTAAATATTGATGAATGTGAGGAAAGCTTGGCTTTGATAGAAAAATCCTTTGAGTAAACTGCACAGGTTGTATTTCCGTTGCTAACAGAACCATCAGTGAAAACACTGATTCTGTTGGGGTACCTACCATTCTCAAGATCTCTGAAAGCCTGCTGCCAGTGAGAATCAGATAGAGAAGATTTGGAGAAGTGAGCTAGAGATGATAGTGCTGGAAAGTCAGGGGGGAAGTAGCGAACAGACATAGGTATAGTTGGGATATCTGAAAATTTCAACTTCAATTCAGTAAACTCACACAACGCACGGCCTGCAAATGGAAGAGGAAAAGGGAGATGGTTATATAAAGTGAATGGGTAGTAGTTCATAAGAAGGTCCCGGACAGGGTGGCGGGGTATTGTGAGCACTCGTGAACAATATGAGGCCAGCAGAAGCTTTCGACGTATAGAGAGAGGACACAGACCTGCTTCGGCCTCTAGCTTACAGGTTGGGGTGCAGCGCAGGGCTCCCAGCATAATGCGGGCAGCAGCATACTGGATGCGATCCAGACGGTCAAGATGAGAAGAAGCAGCAGTAGAGAACAGAAATGATGCGTAGTCTAATTTAGAGCGAATAAGTGAGAAGTAAAGAAGACGAAGAGTATAGAAGTCAGCCCCCCACCTCCTAGCAGCTATGACAGTCATTAAGCGTAGATCAGCTTGGCATCGAGTGACTAGGTTACCGATGTGAGGACCCCACGTTAGGTGCCTGTCAAATGTTAGTCCAAGGAAACGGACGGTGTTGACAAACTTTAGTGGGGTGTTTTGAATTAACAGTGCAGGAACATTTCTTGGGTTGTGTCTAGTGAAGATAATTGAAGATGATTTGTTTGCAGAAATCTGCAGACCCCATTGATGTGACCAGTTTTCTATGTGTATGAGTGCATCTTGCATAATGTTTATGGCCTGTGTTAGATCAGAGTGCTGGATCCAGAGTGCTGCATCATCAGCATACAGTGAATGGTGCATGTTTGCAGGTAAGGAAGAAAGTAGATCATTTATTAGTATTGTGAAGAGAGTTGGGCTGATCACAGATCCCTGTGGAACCCCTGAGTGCAAAGGGAAAGACCTGGAGTAAGTGTTGCTCAGTCTGACCTTTATAGTACGGAGCCTCAAGTAGTCTGCCACAAAACAAGGCAAGTTGCCTGTCAGGCCCATCTCCCGAAGTTTCAGCATTATCCCATGGTGCCACTTTCTTGACTTTCGAAAAGCATTTGATTGTGTGGACCATAAAATACTACTCCCGAAACTACACCGTTATGGCATTCGAGGGATTGCCCATGATTGGTTCAGGTCATACCTAACAAATCGCAAGCAATACGTTGTCATTGACGACGCAACATCAGACCCACAGACAATTAGCCATGGAGTTCCACAAGGATCTGTTCTTGGGCCTCTCATGTTTCTGATTTTTATCAATGATATTGTAAAATCTACATCATTCTTCAAATTCATACTTTTTGCCGATGACAGTACGCTTTCTGCGGTCCTTCCGAACCAAAATCCTGCTATGATTGTGGAGAGTATAAATACTGAACTTCACAAGGTTTCATCGTGGCTCAAAGCTAATAAAATAAGCGTTAATATTGATAAAACAAATTATATTACATTCTCATACAAGAAAGATGTATCTCTCCCATACATTAAAATTGGCGAAGGTGAAATCGAAGAAACCAACTCATGTAAGTTTCTGGGCATCATAATAGATGATGCCCAGAAATGGGTAACCACTCTCGTCCTGAGTATTCAAATGTGATTTAAATACCCCATATATAAAAATAATCAAACTAAAAGCATAATATTCCCTCAAAAGCGTGAGAGTATTCAACCCTCGTTTACACAACGACCGCACTCCCTCAATCTTCAAGATGGCTAACAAACGACGCAGTACCAGCAACAGCACCAACAACAGCACCAACAACAGCAGCAACAACAGCACCGAATTTCAACCGAAGTTTGGTCAATACCCTGATGTGTCTAGCCTAACGAAAGGCGGTAAAGAAGTGGTCTCTGTCTTAATAAAATACTTCGATTCAGTGATGACAAAATTTAATAGTGATATTGAAAAAATGCAAAATGAAATAAGCCACCTTAAAACGCTATTTGGAACAAAAGAAGCGGAACACAAAAAAATTCTCGATGAACAGAACAAGAAAATGGATAGCTTAACCTCCCACCTCGACCAGTTGGAAAAAAATAATCAACGCCGAGACATTGAAGACAAAAAAAGTACTCTCGTCATTTCTGGAAGGGAAATACCGCAATCTCACGCAAACGAAATCTGTAAGGATACAGTCTGCAAACTCCTGAAGGACAAGATCAACATTGACCTCTCCGACACTGATATGACGTCAGCTACAAGAATGGGGAAAAAACCAGTAACTGGGAACGTAGATCAAAGAAACATTGCATTTGAACTAAAAGATTACAACAAAAAACGTGAAATTCTCAACGCCTGCCGAGAAAAGAAACCAAAGTTCTTCTTCATAAATGAATACCTCATACCTTCACGAGCTAACGCCATGTACATTCTGAGGATGGCCAAAAGGAAATTCCCGGATAAAGTTGGAACCCCAAAAACACAGGATGGAAACATTTTCATATTTAACCCCGGAAACCCAGATTCAAGACGCCGCGAGATCAACACGCCAGATGACCTCGAGCAATACCTGATGCAACAACTCAATATGACATCAAAACAAGTCATGGGTGACTAGACTAGGTGATCTCCTCAATTTGATTGTCAGTTTTCGTGCTAGTTTAACCCCAATTAGATATCACATCAGTTTATCCTCAACCTGATGTTAGCTTAACCTGAATCTATACAAATGTTTAACAGATGTGTTTGTAAACATTTATGATAGGTGTATGTGAACTTTTGCAACAACGCAATCAGCAATTTTTACCTCCCAATGTTACTGTGATTTTTTTTTTCATTTTTTACCACTAAAGTTTTTTTATTACGCGTAAACCATATTAGCTGATTATATCATTGTCATTAGGTGATCCCCTAAATTCCCTAGACTAGGTGATCCCCTAAATTAGTCAATTTCATATTCATCCCCTAAATATGTCAATTTCGTATTAATTTAACCTCAATTAGGTATCATGTCGGTAAACCTCAACGTGATGCTCGTTCAACCTGAATCTATACAAGTGTATAACAGATGTGCTTGTAAACATTTATGACAGCTGTGTGTGAACTTTTGAAACAACGCAATCAGCAATTTTTTACCTCCCAATGTTACTGTGAATTTTTTCTCTTCTTAACCACTTAAGTATTATTACGCGTAAACCATATTAGCTGATTATATCATTGTCGTTGTAATCTTCTTATAATCTGATAATCGCTTCTGCCCTCCACTGCCATCGTACAACCATATTAGCTGATTATATCATTGTCGTTGTAATCTTCTTATAATCTGATTATATCATTGTCGTTGTAATCTTCTTATAATCTGATTATATCATTGTCATTATAATCTATCAGCAATTTTTCACTTACCAATATTACTGTGAATTCTTCCTTATTTACCACTACAGTTATTATTACGCGTAAACCATATTAGCTGATTGTATCATTGTCATCATAATCTTTAAAACTTATTCCCTCTTGTATGTGAACTTATGAAAACGCCCTCAGCAATCTGTTTGCACCAATGTAGTGATATCGAACTCCAATATTATAACAAATAAATAATAGATGTGTGTGTAAACATCTATGACAACTGTGTGTCACATTTTGTAACATCGCAATTAGTAATTTTTCACCAACCAATGTTACTGTGAATTCTTCTCTATTTACCACTACAGTTATTATTACGCGTAAACCATATTAACTGATTGTATCATTGTCGTCATAATCTTTAGAAATTTATTACCTGTTTGTATGTGAACTTGCGAAAACGCCCTTAGCAATCTGTTTGCACCAATGTTGTGATATTGAACTCCATTATCACTCGCTCATGGACTGAGTTTGTGTGTACTCACGAAATCGCGCTAGATTTTTCTTTTTTACTCTATTCTCTCTTACTTAATAAGCTACTTTTTAGACTGAAATATCCCTTTAAGCTTGACTCTGTATTTCGTCTTAAGCTCTATAGTACCTAATTCTTACTTTTACTTATTTTAAATGACTGATCACCCTGTAATATTTGAGGAAATCGATCCAGATTTCAATCATTTGAACAGAATATATCCAAACCTAAACGACTCTCAAGAGTGTAGGTATACTAATATATCAGAATTCAACGAAACTATACAAATAACTGACCGAGATTTCTCACTCCTGTGTTGGAACTGTAGGTCACTCTATCCAAAATTGGAAGAGATACAATGTACTATTACTGAACTTAAATATAACCTAGACGTGATTAGCTTCACCGAAAGCTGGCTAGATGACTCGACTAAAGACATGATTCGATTTGAAAATTATCATAGTTACCATTCGCTAAGAAAAAACCAGCGGGGCGGAGGCATCAGCACATATATATCTAACCACATAGACTCGAGAACCATAGCAAGTGCAACCAGGAATCAGGATCATATAGAATCACTCTTCGTAGAACTTTTTAGAGATGGTAAACGCATTGTGCTTGGAACGGTGTATAGGCCTCCTACAGCCTGTCCTATATCCTTCCTGAATGAATTGAATCGTATTATTTCTCAGTTCAACAGGCCCTTATACAATGACATAATAATATGCGGTGACTTCAATTATGATCTACTGAAACATGAAAGCCATGAACCAATCTCTAATTTCCTAACTACCTTTCAGTCTCAATCCTTCCTTCCGATCATTACAAAGCCTACACGAATAACCTCAGAGTGTGCTACGCTGCTTGACAATATCTTTATGACAGACCCTAGTGATTTTCTTGCTGGAATAATTACTTCTGACTTATCAGATCACTTCCCAGTTTTTCTTATTAAGAAAAATGTCTATATTGCTTGCACCAAGGCACGGGCTGAAACTTACTCATATCGTAAAATAAACGAATCAAATCTTGAAGAAATGCGCACCGTTCTAGAAGAATCAATGCCTACATTGCACATCTCTCAACAAAACAATAATACTACGAGCATTGATGAAGCAGTAGTAAAGTTGACTGAAACTATAATGACCGCATACAATCAGTGTTGCCCAATTGTAACTCGTACAGTTACCCCGAAAAATAAACATAAGCCCTGGATTACCAGAGACATCGTGATAAATATAAAGAAACGTCAAGCGTACCTAGCCCTCCTTTGCGAAGGACGAATATCTAGAGAAACATATAACCGATTTAGAAACTATGTAACAAACCAGATAAGAACATCAAAAAAGAACTACTTTACGCTCAAGTTTACTCAATTCAAAACTGACGTTAAAAAGATTTGGCATCTCCTTAACTCCTGCTGTAAACCGAATAATGCCGATAAAAAGAAAATTGAATATGTTGTTCAAGATAATGTAAAATATCATGAGAAGAAAGAAATTGCTAATCTCTTTAACAACTTCTTCGTAAACGTAGGGAAAACAATAGCTGATGGTATTCCAAGTGAACCTACTGATCACCTGGAATTTATGGATCATATTCGAGAACCCGACTCCTTTTTCTTTACGCCTACAAACTCCTCCGATGTAATTACGTGCATAAACAACATGAAAAATAAATCGAGTGGGTTACAAACGTTTCCGACTAAAGTACTTAAAGTTATTGCTGACATTGTAGCCCCACTGATATCAAATATTATTAACCAGTCTCTCTTACTAGGCACTTTCCCGAACTCCCTCAAAGTTGCTAGAGTAACCCCTATCTTTAAAAGTGGTGAAAAAACCTGTGTAAACAATTATCGACCTATCTCCATTCTACCAATTATTAGCAAAGTATTCGAAAAGATTGTGTATAAAAAAGTGTACTCTTATTTTGAACAAAAATCATTTCTTTACGATAAACAATACGGTTTTCGCTCTAAAAAATCAACAACACAGGCTATATTAAATCATTTACAATTCCTCTATTCTAATATAGATGAAGGAAAGCCTGTCTTCTCTGTATTTCTTGACTTCCGAAAAGCATTTGATTGTGTGGACCATAAAATACTATTATCGAAACTACACTGTTATGGCATTCGAGGGATTGCCCATGATTGGTTCAGATCATACCTAACAAATCGGAAGCAATACGTTGTCATTGACGACGCAAAATCAGACCCACAGACAATTAGCCATGGAGTTCCACAAGGATCTGTTCTCGGGCCTCTCTTGTTTCTGATTTTTATCAATGATATTGTAAAATCTACATCATTCTTCAAATTCATACTTTTTGCCGATGACAGTACGCTTTCTGCGGTCCTTCCGAACCAAAATCCTGCTATGATTGTGGAGAGTATAAATACTGAACTTCACAAGGTTTCATCGTGGCTCAAAGCTAATAAAATAAGCCTAAATATCGATAAAACAAATTATATTACTTTCTCATACAAGAAAGATGTATCTCTCCCATGCATTAAAATTGGCGAAGGTGAAATCGAAGAAACCAACTCATGTAAGTTTCTGGGCATCATAATAGATAAACATCTGACCTTCAAAGAGCACATCACTCATATTAGTTCTAAATTATCAAAATCCATCGGAATCCTAAATAAAGTTAAAAATTTTCTGCCTGAAACAGCTTTACAAATGCTCTACCGAACGCTCATTTCTCCATACTTGCAATACGGAATAGAAGCATGGCACGGAACTGATAAAAATAAAACCAACAAAATTTTTACTCTGCAGAAAAGGGCTGTCAGAGCGGTAAAGAACCTAGAATATAATGCTCACACAAATGATTCTTTCAAAAATTTACAAATACTTAAACTTTCGGATCTATTCAAAATCTCCATCTGTAATTTCATTTACAAAACATTAAGAAATGATGGCGACAATAGCCTAAGACAATTATTGACTGCGCAAACTGGTCATCACGACCATTTAACCCGAAATAGAAGTAAATTCATGCTTCCTTATTATTCAAAGGCCAAGTCGCAACACAGTATTCTCTTCGTTGGAACCAAAACTTGGAACTCTATACCTGCAGAGATCCGTGAATGTAATTCGTACAAAGTATTCAAAAGACATCTTGAGTCTCACTTCCTATCAGAATACTAGTAGTGTAAGATCACCGTGTCGAAATCTTGCCTCCTACATGTAACTAATGATAATGTCATAATGTAACTTGCCTTGTGTACCATAACCAATCTTCTCTCTGCTCTTGAATCGTTTTATCGAACATACTGTTAAATATAGCCGACTCGTAAAATATCGAGTTAATCATCTCAATGATCAGTCTAATGCGAAACTAGGTCAAGTGAACTAGGTTAAACTTTTGTACACCCTAGAATAGCGTGATGGTAGGATGCCCTAGAAGTCGCTGAACTTATTCGGGCCCACAGGTAGCTATACTCAAATTTGACCATTGTACTAGACTTAAGTAAAACTCTACCTCTGTATCACCTACCTCTGTATCTCCTGTGGTAAATAAATTGTTTAAATTGTTTAAATTGTTTAAATTGTTTAGATAAACATCTGACCTTCAAAGAGCACATCACTCATATTAGTTCTAAATTATCAAAATCCATCGGAATCCTAAATATAGTTAAAAATTTTCTGCCTGAAACAGCTTTACAAATGCTCTACCGAACGCTCATTTTTCCATACTTGCAATACGGAATAGAAGCATGGCACGGAACTGATAAAAATAAAACCAACAAAATTTTTACTCTACAGGAAAGAGCTGTCAGAGCTGTAAAGAACCTAGAATATAATGCTCACACAAATGATTCTTTCAAAAATTTAAAAATACTTAAACTTTTGGATCTCTACAAAATCTCCATCTGTAATTTCATTTACAAAACATTAACAAATGATGGTGACAATAGCCTAAGACAATTATTGACTGCGCAAACTGGTCATCACGACCATTTAACCCGAAATAGAAGTAAATTCATGCTTCCTTGTTATTCAAAGGCCCGGTCGCAACACAGTATCCTCTTCGTTGGAACCAAAACTTGGAACTCTATACCTGCAGAAATCCGTGAATGTAATTCGTACAAAGTATTCAAAAGACATCTTGAGTCTCACTTCCTATCAGAATACTAGTCGTGTAAGATCACCGTGTCAAAATCGTGCCTCCTACATGTAACTAATGATAATGTCATGATGTAACTTGCCTTGGGTACCATAACCAATATTTTGTCTGCTCTTGAATCGTTTTATCAAACATACTATTAAATATAGCCGATTTGACCTATATTGTAAAATACAACATAAAATATCGAGTTAATTATCTCAATGATCAGTCTAATGCGAAACTAGGTCAAGTGAACTAGGTTAAACATTTTGTACACCCTAGAATAACGTGATGGTAGGATGCCCTAGAAGTCGCTGAACTTGTTCGGGTCCACAGGTAGCTATACTCAAATTTGACCATTGTACTAGACTTGAGAAAAATTCTACCTCTGTATCACCTGTGGTAAATAAATTGTTTGTTTAAATTGTTTTGAAAATTCTATCAGAAACTGGCAGTATCAGCCAACCTGGCACTTCAGTTACTCTCAGTGTACAAAGGTTTAACATTGCGTTCATATCTTCATTGCAACTGCTTTACTACACGTTATATATACATTTGTACATTCATCCGTTTACGTATACATGCATATATACAACAAATTAAATGTATTCTTTCTTTACATTCCACTATGTGCAATTCAAATTTCTAGTCATCCACAAAGACAGCGTCCGAACGTCATGTTCCTCGAAATCCTCTGCATGTACTGTACATCCAAATAAGAATGCAAACGCAATTTGTGCAGTTCACCTTCCTCCCGCGTTCTTTGCATTTCCATGTGAAGTCCTAGTAGATTTTCAAGCTGGTGGTTTTGATGATCACTCTCTTATCTGCCATTATTCTCCTTGCATTTGGGGCAAGTATGTAAAATTTCCCCCGAAATTATTAAAACCTTCTGAAATTTTTAGCAAAGCTTGAATGCTCCGCTCAATGCATAACTATTTTGACAAAAGGAGATTTTCTAAATTGTTCATGCATTTTAAAAGTAAATAACGTACCGATATTTCAGACATAAATTAATTTCATGAAATATTCCCGGAAATAGGTAAAATTTTAAGTTCACGTTTCTACAAACTTTCTAACGAATTTTTTACCAGTAAATATGGAACTTTGATTACTGATAATCAATGGGTAAGATTATTTTAAAATCAATTCGTCGCCTATTTCAAGAGTCACAACAATGAATTCCGCTTCTTTAACTCTTCGCCATCATCGTGTTCGAGTAGTGAAGAATAAAAAAGATCATCAATCTAAGGGCTCCAATTACGGTATTGATGCGTACAAAAGTGAAAAAAGTTGAAAACAATATATCGAAATAATGTATTATCCCATTAGCGAAGGTTCGGAGTTTAGTGAAGCAATATAAAAAGTTTGATACATTTAAAATTCGTAAAAGAATAAGAAAGCAAAAGAAGATTAGATAAGATTATTAGTTAGTTTAAGCCTCTCTATCCGCAACACAGGCGATCCAAAGAGAGGAAAGAAGAATGCACCATTTAGTAAGGAGTTAAGGGAACGTGGAATCTATGCAGAAAGGGCACAGAAACAGTAAGATGAGAAAGAAGTTCATGAAACAAGATCAAAGTTGAAGAAGAAAGTAGGAGGTGCTGAAAAACAGGACAGCAGTGAACCGAAAAAAGATGGTCCGTAACAAAATAAAAACCTATTCTATTTCAACAAAAATAAAGCCTACCTAACCTTTATCTCAGGCCCTTAGAAAGCAAAAGAATCATAAAGGCTGAGGAGAAGCATATAGTTAGTACTCAAAATTAATTCGTGCTCGAGAGCAACAGTCAAGTCATTTCTGAATAACTTGACTCAACAATGGGATAGATATTTTGAAGTCAGCATTACAGATTAAGTACAAAAAAGCGAAACATAGAAGTTGCAGATCAAGTAGAAACTTCTAATACGTAGCAAGTACGTTGTAAAGTGTGTTTGCCTTTCGACAATGTTCACACGACACAAATAAATATAGAGCTTTTATTCATCATATATTTGTAAATACTTTGGGGATTGGATTTCTTTTCGCGATTTTTTTTTCACTTCTGAAATATCTCAATATCTTTCAAGTTCCAATATAACTTATTGTTGAAACAGTCAAGTATTGAGCAAAACATCAATATTTTACTCAAATAATGAACAGGCGTTAGTCGATGCGGTAGTAACTGTAAGTAAACCGTGGCTAAAGTATTTACAAAACTGTATCTCAAAATACGATATTCAGCAAATATGTCTACCTATAGCACATTACTAAAACAAAGGTTGAGTTCCCATATTTCATGAACAACTTCTGCTTGTGCTGCGTAATTCATGCAAAAATTATTTCCACGTCTTGAAAAATAAAAAAATGAAACGAACGCGACTTAATTTCGTTCAGAAATATTTTCAAACCGTTATCTGGAAGTGAATGGGATCATTTCAAACGTTGAAAATATTTTTTCGGCCGTATTTCGGTGGGAAAATTTGCGCGCATTTGTCTCGGTGAAGAGAGCGAATGTCAGGAAGCCGTCCGGTGGCGGAGCGAAGTAAGACGGAGGGCTACGACGCGTGACCTGAATGTCGGAGCGGCATCCCGGACTGCCTACGGCCGGCATACACAGAAGATACACATTTTCAGTCCGACGTACTCGGAATACACGAGACACTCAGGTAGAAATTGCATTTGCTTCTCAGAGATCACGTGTCTTGAAAAATATATATATGTATAAAATATAATATAAAATATATATATAATATTATATATATATATTTATATGAATACATGTATATACATATATATATAGATACTTTGCATAATATACATATATACTTATATATATATATATATATATATATATATGTGTGTGAAAGTGTGTAAATATATATATATACATTGATTCTAGTCTAGGCATTATTTGAACCCCTATTCAGATTCGCAACATCAACGTAATCTAGCGCCAATGATTGATTTTCCGAGCATAAAGATTAAACTCATCAGCCATGGACCTATATTCTCATTATATATGAGTTGCATAATTGAAAGCTATTTATACACATCAAATATCACCAACAACATCGATGCACAGCTAACGCGAGGTTAGTTGAATAGGTTTTCTTAACAGAAAGAACTCAAAGATGTCCAGCCACCAAGGAAGTGAAGCTGAAGCTATGGTAGGCAACACGAAGCACTACACAAGTTGGTACGCATAATCGGACTAACCTGGATCAGACAGCGGAAAAAAAAACAGGCACTTTGATTCATCCAATTGGTGGTTCAGAAATGCGCCGCTATAAGTATTGTATTAAAAATTATTGGTTGTATTCACAAGTTCTTGAGAAATAAGATGCACGAAAAAGATTCGTATGCTGAACTGATCAGTGAAAATCGCCACCTTGGGAAATTTACAATGGATCTACAGAGAAAATCACATTCAGAGGAAAAAGTAGTTCGTTGAAACACTGGCCCTAAACCTGCGTCGCACCCATTTAGTGATGGATCATTTCACCCTAGATGAAGGGATAAATCAAAACCTCAAAACTAATACCAAAGCCCTACATTCTCTGCAAAGATGATTGTCACCAAAACATTGACAAAGCACATGAAAACATCAAAGCTGTCTAGCCAATAACACAATTTATAATTATTTCTTATTGAATAATCAGTAGTAGTGTAATCATGACTTAAAGGTAACTGGTAGCATGGTAGAAATTAAGGTGTCTTACTACTTCAAAAGTGACTTAGCCCTTTAAAAGTGACTTAGTCTTTTAAAAGCGATTTAGTCAGGAATTTCGGGTTCTTCTGTGTTTTAAATGCACTATAGATATCACATAAAAATTATCGTTTCTATTTCAGGCAGTATTAAAAATAATGGACTCCCTGTGTTTCGCATTTCATCAACCCTCGATGTGAAACTGGTTTACACAGCCCGTGAAGAATTTTGTGTTCATCCTTACTGCTCGGTCATTCTACCACCGGGCGATGGTCGGGTCTGGCGTCACTCGCTGGTCTGGGCGATGATGACGCCAGAAAAGGTGAGTTGGTGACTGCAATCCCACTAGAACCAACGAGGGCGGAGGCCTGAAGGACTAACGATACGCAGGAGACATTTTTTAAAGTGGGCAGGGCAACATTGCTCTCAATGCTGTCTGACGGGCGGAGTGGGACACTCCCGTACAAGCTGGTCAGTGACTCCTTTTTTCGCTTAATCTAGTGTTAATTATTCAAGAATTGAAATTATGAGTTCAAGAGTCTCAGTCCATGACAAAACGCAGCTTTTTGAATCGGTTCCTTGGAGACAACTCTTTGTTTAAAGACAGGGAACGTATAGAAGGAAAGTTATTTCATGTTAGGATATTAAAGTTACAGTCATTCATCTAACCAGCCATGTTTTACTGGCTATTTATTTAATGTTTTATTTTTTCAGGTCGTGTATCCTTATCTTATGGTGAACTTCAATTGAATAAAGATTTCTCCAAGCCCAATTTTGCTTCTAATAGCAATGTACTAAATGGAATACTATCAATTTTAAATCTCGTTTCTTTACAGGTGCATCTTCAATTTTGACATTAGCGTATCCTTGCTGCATTTTACATTCTTTTTCACAATTTAGAATGTGCTCACTGGTCTGGAACGTTTGTGAAATGAAATTTTTCTCTGTAGTAACTGCGGTAAGAAAAGAGACAAGAGTTCGTGGTACACCTTTTCTCGTTTTATAACCACATTCTTTCAAAATGTACCGACGAACTGCAAATTTAACAACGACGAACCATTGAATATGACAGTGAATAGAAATATAGAGAAAGTGTCGCAAAAAATAACAACAACGACAAATTATAGCGACACCAGGCAAAATCAATGACAGTGAAACTATATATCGGAACAAAGAAACAATGGGTAGTGACAGGTTCGGTTTATTTTAACAACGTTCAAAATAGATAACAATTACTCAAAAAATAGTAACGTACGTGCATATTATTGTAACAAATTAACAATTTCTGACAGAGTTTTTTATAAGTAAATTAAACAGTAAAGTAGCATATAGCGTAGTACACGATGCATATTCAGACTAGTGTATGCATACAAAATTATTGATAATTACAATAAAGAATGAACATCATATGTATCACACGTGAACCGGACACGTCAGAGTTGTTCTGGAAAATTCCAGTACTTCCCGGTCGGATATTACATCATCCATTGACCGGAAAATAATGGAATGTACATATGTAGTCCCATATGTATTATTGTGGGGTGGCATTGATGCTCCCGAAAGGGAAAATATCGCATGTCGAAATCCCGAATATCCAAATCCCAAAAATCAAAATCCCGAATGTTGTAATCAGGGTTGCCAACTGGCATGTACAGTATGTATTTCATTGCCAAATGTGGTCGGGAATTAGATATTCGAGATTTTGATATCTGGGATTTTGACATTCGGGATTTCAAGGTGAACCCAATATTTTCAATTTTTTTAATATGGAAGTGTAAAAAAAAAGATTTCTCTCGTCAATAAGGTTTAAAAGATGTTGTTACATCTTATGACTCTTCGTTACTATTTTTTGCATCTGTTACATTATTTTGAACCTGTGATACTGGCTATTTGAAGCATTGTTACTAGATTTAACTATTTGTTAAAGAAAATGATCGTCTGTTGCAACATTGCACCTTCCACACTGCTCTCCGTGGCACAGTGGTTAAGGGATCAGCCTTGTATGTTGGAGACGAGGGTTCGTATCCCGGCGCTGACGCGGAGATTTTCCCCGATGGGTATAAGGGAAAGCTCAAGCACAATACCCCACTCAACCCAGGTGTCGGAAATGGGTACCGGCTTTACGGGGGAACCGCCATGGTGTCCTATATATAGGGTTAGTTATAAGACATTTGAAAAAACAATGCTTAAGATCATATGTATCAGGCTTGATTGGAAATAAAGCATCCCAAAGATGCCGATGTTTGTTTGTTTGTTTTGTTTTTGTATGTTCTGAGAGTGTTATACAATTTGAAGCAACGTTACATTTATTTGTCTCTGTCACTACATTTTGCATCTGTATTCAATTTTGCAGCATCGTCACGAGATTTGTACTGGATGTTGTTATATTTAAGCCGCTGTTGTTAGTTTTTATTCGGTGTTATATGATTGTGCAAACTGTTGCTATATTGTTTTGACGTGTGGTTATAAAACGAGAAAAGGTGTAGGGATTGTTTCCTGCATTCCTCAAATGAGGGTTGACAGTAATTGTTATATTGTGGACATTCAATGAAAAAGTGAGTAAGAGATATCTTACAAGGCAAAAGTACACATTGCAGCATCATTGAAAAAAGAGTGTCGTTTTCCCTTATAGCCCAAACAACCCATCGTCTTGAACATCACTGTACTAAGGTACCATGTTTCACCTATTGCACCTTCCACACTCCAAATTACTCTGGAATTGAAAGTCAGACAATTCCATGTCTCTCCATACATAAGAAAAGAACGTATTTTCAGTTGAAGCCATGAAGGTTCCTCAAAAACCATGTTATGATGAACTATCATTTTTATTGAGAAATAATTTCTACCCGTAGACATGCATGTAGACACTTCAAATTACCAGGGACTGTCAGAAAGATCTTGAACTGTTCTCGTCACCGCGTTCAATTGCTCACCAGGGTTCGATTGTGTGATATCTAAGAATCTCACTCATGAGTTTCCTAACATTGTAAGGTTTTGTGCGGTTTACGGGTAGCGTTTCTTCATCGCGCGTTAATTTTCATTAGCAAACCTCATGAAAGCTGAAAAATTGCATCAAACGCCGGAAAATAATCCTATTTTCAATTCGAACGTAGCGTTATCACTGAGAGATTTTTGATCGTTTGTAATTGATCAACCAATGCCTAGCCATACAAACAAGGAAAGCTAGTTTTATGTTTACGATACAGAGGCAAAACAACAGCCGCTGCTGTGGAAGAACCTATAAGATCACAAAAACCGGAAAGAAGCGCGGCAATTCAGTAGCTAGTACAACAAAAATCATGCTCATCGAGTTTTTCTACATCTAAGGCGTAGCCGATCACGTTGCCTATTAATTGAGAATCTAATGAGCTAAATATTCGTAATTTCTTGTATTTACGGCCAATGGTAAGAAATTAAACTGGTGAAAAATTATATCAAAAATTAGGCTCAATATTTTTGGGAAGAGGATCTCATTTTCTCCCACATGTATTAAAGTTTATTCTGCTATAGTGGCGCATGGAAGATTCTTTCAGATTTCGCAAAAAAAAATGTACGGCTCTACGAGCGGTAGTTGAGAAATGATACATTGATATTCTCAGCCGGGTTGGTCGGTTGGTCAACAGGTGGAAATATCATCTCTGTCACGATGGAAACACTTTTGAGAGACAGTGACTGAAGTAGTACACCTCTAGAACATAAGAAAATTGAAGAAAAATCGTATCCAGTAGTACACCCCCAAATAAGTGTCGTGGATGAAATTTTAAACGCTGTATTTCTATTGAAAGTTTCGATGAAAAATGAACTACCCCAAATTAATTCATATAGCGAGAACAATTAATTCCTAAAACTGCAACTTTACTCCTCAATTGAATGCTCATCCACTTCGTCGAAATTATACTGAAAATTTAGCAGAAACCTTAATCAGAAACCACCAAAGAAAATTTAAGTTCAAACTATTTTATTCCAGCGTCAAGTGTAAAATTGAAGAAAGTTATTGTAATCATTGCAATACTCTAAAAAGTTAAATGTTTGACAAATTTAAGCTGTGCCTTCATAGCAGAAGACCTACTTTCTGATTATATGAGTACTAGCGCAATGGAAAACTCATTGAAAATTTTTTGTTGATAATTTTAAACATTCGAGCTCTCGTGAACTATTAGCATCTTTGCGCCGCTTGGATCTGCCACTACATATCCCGCAAGAGGAGTGTGGTGGTATGAACACACACCACCACACAAGCTTTAAAGCGCCACCTCACAGCCTCAAAGCGCCAGTACTAAAGGCCCCGATACACTAGGCAAAAATCGCGGTGATAACCGCCAGCACGCCTCTCAATGTGCCTCCCATCCCTGCACACCAGCCAGTTGGCAGAGTGGCCACCGAGCTTTCAGCGATCCGAGCATGTCTGGATTAGGACGGTCGTCAGTCGTCACTGCGATGAGCAGTACAGTTTTAAACGTTGACGGGAGTGGTGCGCAGCAATGTCTTGCTCCGCAATTGAGTGGACAAAACTCGAACACTGAATTGTATTGACGCATTTAAAAAATTCGACGCTTGCAGAATGTGATAAGCAGCGCTTACAGAAGGCTATAGCACAGCGCAATGTGCGCTTCGTTTTGATCCTGCGCTCCATACGGCTGGTCGCTAGCGCGCACCTACCCGCACGACAAGCTGAGGCAGACTGACGCCTTGCATTGCATTCCGCGGTGCTTCATCTTGCGTGCTGAGTGTATCATGTCGGCAGTTCTCACTTCAACTGGCGGACGGATCCACTGCCGCAATTTCTCGAGTCATGAACGCCAGTGTATCGGGGCCTTAAGCGACCAATAATCAGAGCTAAAGTTTGGCGCTGGGGTGCCGGACCGAGCTTTATAAGCAGCCTGCTTCGAACAGTCAGGCAACGTCGATAGAAACCTCCGTAAGTTTAGCACAAGCATAGACGGCGAAAAGCGGGCACCCCCGTCTTGACCAATCGGAGACCTGGCTGGCCAGAGTTGGGCTCCAGCGAGGCCTATATAAACAACCGCGCAGCCAGCGCTAGTGTTGCCAATCTAGCGGTTTTCCCGCTAGATCTAGCAGTTTTATGAAACATCTAGCGGTATGAAAGTGGCATCTAGCGGCTAGCGGGAAATCTAGCGTATTTTTTATAGTCCCTAGCTTTTTTCTAGCGCTATTTCTGTTGAAGATTTTATTTGTTAAATAAAATGTATTTGCGTTATAAACAACGTAAAGTTTTCACATTCAGTTTGGCTGAACGCGCTAGTTTAATCTAGATTTTTTCTCGTTTAATACGCGTTCAATGTTGAGCAACTGCTCGCTGCTAGCTAGTGCTAGCCGGGCTAAGCCGGCACCGCATTAGTCACGCTATCACGCCGGCCACGGGCAACCGCTCGAGTGTCGAATACCTGTCGATACGGTGTGTTGCCTGTTCGCAACAAAGACGCGTGCAAACATGATAAATAAGTGAATAGTGATTTGTCAAAGGCGCACTATAGCCTATGGAAAATAAATTTAAATCGCAAATAAAGTGGCTTAATTAGCCACAGGAAAACTACGAAGCATGTTGATAAGAGTAGTACTCCAGCGACAGATATAATTCGGTATATTATCCCGAAATCGAATGGAACAACATTATTGGAAGCGAATTTTGCATTTTATTTAACTTGCTATCCCACCAGTGTAAATTGTGATCACCTGACAGATATGATGAAGTCCACAAACGATGGCAGTAAGGTAACGTCGCAATTAAAGATGCACAAAATCAGATGCTCAGAGATTATCAAAAAAGTTTAAAGTCTCATTTTCAGAATGATCTGCTGGCTGATGTTGGTGAGGGCAAGTACAGTCTACTCATAGAAGAATCAAATGTCACAACAATTTATAAAATGCTTTCTATTATTAAGTTCTTTAAACTTATCTAAATCTTGTCAAATTAAATACTTGTAATGCCCAGTCTAATGTGGATGTGTATTGTTGTGCGCTAGCGGAATTTCTATCTTCGCTTGGGCACACAATAGAACGGAAGACGCAAGGATTCCAAAAGAATGCGAGGTTTCTTCGGTTTTATTTCTTATCCAGACGACTCCGTAAATCTGCCCAGACAGGTATGGTTCAGACTCGGACCAGGAATTGCATGACAAGAAAATCCTAATTTAAGATCATGGTCGAACGATCAATTAATGTATGTAGTGCTGCATAACGAGAAAGGAATCTCCTACTTCTTGAGCAAGACACATAGAACGGCTAAATAATGTTAGAACTAGGTATGATATTCTAGTGACGGAATTCATAGCACAATATTCACTATTACGTAAGAAAGTTTTAGCCTCCCTTAACCACGACAAGGATGTTCCAAGAGAGGGAGGAGGAAGGCACCAGTTATATAGCACCGCACAACGAGAGAGCAAATTCATGCCTCGAAGGTACACGAGAAATAGCTGAGTGAGACATAAGAGGCCATAGAATAGTAGCTTATAAAAGGGAATTCGCCGCCTTGCTAACGACGTAGCACAACGACAACTCTCAATACTATTGTTATTATTATTATATAAGAAAGTTTTAGCCTCCCTCAACCACGACAAAGGTGTCCCAAGAGAGGAAAGAGGAAGACACCATCTAGCATGGAGTTGGGGGAACGCGGAATCTACGCACAAGGTACACAGGAACAGTAAGCTAGGAAATAAGTTCACAAAACAAGAAAGGTTTCTGTTGCATTGACAGGGAAGAGAACAAGTCTCCACCTACGGAGCACATTGCTAGGAACACATTTCTAAAGACACATTTGCAATACCACTGGTTATCACCTTGATATAACAACCTGACAATACTTCTTAGGATACTTACAGACGGTTGGGGGAAGGTCCCTCACGCTAAAAAATCTCGTAAAAGCTTATTTAAATCTACAAGAGAAGCGGCTACTTATTTTTCTTTGCTCTACCTGTGGGAGGGGAAATGATTAAGATTAGGTCTCTGATGCAGGGATAAACTACTTAGGTTACAGCAGATCAGTCAGGAATACTATCCTTAAAGATAACAACGGATATCTCATTGGCTAGCCTAATACTGAAAAAGTCTGACACGCCTCGCCAGTTTTTCTTTTTATTTTTAGTACACAAATCTTTCAATAGTGAAGCAGTGGTTGATCTGTATTCTTAATTAAATGTAAAATCATGTTAGTTTTGTGTTAAACTATGAATGTAATAAACTTAGAATAAGATCATCTGTGTCAATTCAAATGCATTGAAATGTCAGTCTTTCCATGTTACATTTACTGCCTATGACACTGTTTACAATGTTATATTTACTTTCTATGACAACATGCTTACATATCTTGACTATTATGCAAATATTGCTGAGCAAAAAAAAAAACATTTAGACGTTAATACAGAAACCACTTTGAACAATGAAAGAAAAATAGGAATCAGGCAAATCTGTGAAAACCACACACTCACTGAACCTGTACGACACTCCAGCTTTCCCCATGCTGAGTTGTTAAGACTCAGCATGAGAATGCACATATTAAACCTAACCTCAGAGTTAAATTATTATTTAACAGGCAAATCTGTGAAAACCACACACTCACTGAACCTGTCTGACATTCCAGCATACACTGCTGGTGTGCTGGCCATAGAGCGCACTAGGTTCCCAACATTACAACGGCTAGTCTGGCTCAATGTGGGTGGTTTGCCAACCGCCAGAAACATCCTCGAATGCTCTAGCAGCCGGCTGTTCACCGCTATCAACACGAGATATGTAAAGCAATCGACAAATATAGCTAGTGAGGGAACACATTCAAGTTAAATAAATTTCTAACACGAATTCACTTTTAAAAGACACAGAAACTTAAGATTATCCGGGAACCTGTTCCTCCCACGCACTTCAAACAAATAGAACGCTGTCGTCATTCTTGCGGACCAGCGCGGATCCGCAGAATGTTGCCGAAATAAAATTGTCAAAATTCTTTAAATTTTTCGTGTCTTGTAAGACGCGACACTCCGCCCCCCAGTCTCTTCTTGGACTTCGGTGATGCGCTGTCTGGATCGCACCGAGCGTCCATTTCATCGTTTGTTGCGGACTGGTTGATAGATCTCGTCGCTGGCGGGGCTTCCGCTCGATTGTCTTCCTCTACCCTGGTGTTTTTCACCTTTTCAGGGTCTCCGCGATCGTCGGGGGGCCGCGGATGAGAGATTTCATCGCTGTGCTGCTGGGTAATAGCGTCTTCTCCTGAGAACGGTTCAAGGCACGTCTCCGGGCCACAGGTTTTGAGAGCGGCTTCGGCTACGATTCTTGCGACCGTGTAAGAGTGTTCTCCTTCGGGGCTGACGTCGTCGTTCACCTTGCCGACCACTGCCCAGCCTAAGGCAGTGTGGTGGACGAACGGAGCCTTACGGCGTTGTTTGTCGGAGTGGCTGTAGAGTAGGTCTCCACAGTCCGTCCCCAAGAGCACCGCGACTTCTGCGTGTTTGTCCAAGGGCAAGAAGTGGTGAGCGAAGTGCGATATCTCCGGGGTTCTTGCGACGCGTTCGTAGGTCGCGACTGCTTTCTTTCTGTCGGGGATGGAGTTGCATTCCAACATTGGTGGGAGCTCGAAAGTTTGGTCTTCGGACACTCCCTTTATTTTCAGCCCTGACACGCGTCTGCCGTATCGAACGGCGGATTGATCGGTCAGCGTCTCTAGCGTGTAGTGAGTATCGGGGGTTGTCACGCGAAGGGCGTTCAACAACTTGGGAGAGCAAAAGGAGGTTGTACTCATCTCGTCCAGGATTACGTAGGCGCGGCACGACCGACCCGTGTTCTCGTCGATGACGTCTGCCAGAACAACTTTGCTGCATGCACCCTTCGCGGCTGTGGGCACGCGAGAGGCCAGGGCCACGGCTCTCAAACTCTCACCGAGTTCGCTCTGAGCCCTGTCGTCGCTCGGTTCTCGACTGGGCCTCTCCTGACGAGTGGTTTCACTCGAATTTTCTGCTGCTCGCCTGTTGATGTGAGCAGCCGTGCTGTGACTGCTGGCTCCGCAGTCATCGCACTTCACAACTTCTTTGCAGTACTTTGCCCAATGAGTGCCCAGACAGCGGTAGCATAGCTTGTGCTCACGTATGAAATCCTTCTTCTTCTGAGGTTCCATCTTTCTTACCGCTTGGCACGAATTTGTCGCGTGCTGTGCACACTGGTGGAGAACGCAGCTGTCGGGTCGATTCTCCGAGGATGTGTAGAGAACTCGTGGGGCTCTTGGACTAGGGCGAGCGGGGGCCGCGGTGTCGCGTCGATTACTCACCCAGTTGAGGTTCGATGCCCCAAAACTGTCGCACTGGGTGTCTGACAGCGTTTTGATGAACTCGCAGAACCTGGCGAAATTAGGTAGCGATCCAAATGATCTTCTGTGCCTACTTCTTTCGTTTCTCCAGGCATCCAGAACGAAGAAGGGCAGTCTCTCTACGATGGGGGATAGCCCTACGTCGGTGTTCAGGAAGGAGAGGCCGTGGTTATGTTGCATTGTGTGATGAATCGCTAGACAGGCGTCGCTGAACTTCCGCAGCTTGAGACCGACCGTGCGGTCGCCTTTAGATCCTTTGATGTCCGAGGCTTGCGCGAGGCGTTCGAGCAGGGTGTCGGCTACCCTGTCGTCAGAGCCGAAGCGAGTCTTCAATTGTTCGACGATGTGGGTGAGCAGGGCCGCTGTGTCCAGGTATGTGGCAGCAAGTATGTCGTTGATCAGGCTCCTCGGCTCTCCGCAGGTGTGGTTTGTGAGAATCTCAATAGCGTCGATTGGCTCTACGGCGAGTCTTTCCATCCTCCTCTTGAAAGCATCGAACCATCTGTGGAACAGATGGGCCTCTCCCGCATAAGGTTGGCAAGACCCTTTTTTCAGGTCTTCGATCATCGAGAGCCTCATGGCTCCGTCGATCACTGGTGGCCTTGTTTCGAAGACCACGGCAGGCGAGCTGGTGGAAGCGCTAGGCTGGAATGCTGGAGCGGAGGGATTCATCAGAGGTGCGAGGGCGGTGTCACCGGGTAGAGTGTTCACGACCGCCGTCGCACCCCCTACGGGCTCCACGACTTGGCGTTGGAAAGCTTGGTCGACCCAGGCACCTGTCCGAGCGTTTTTGCTTTCGATGTTCTCTTCACCGAAGGGCTGATCATTCTCCGTTCGGTTCCCGTTCCTCAGTTTCGACCTCTCGATGGTGATTTGTGCCAACAGCACCGATGGATCTTCCGTGATGTCGATGAGCATCTGCTTATTGCCTCGGCTAGGGGGCTCGCGGCGCTCGGACTCGCCGTCCTTGTGACGAGAGCTGGCGCTGGGAAGGCTCTGGCTATGATCGCTCTCACTGGCTTGACTCTGGCTGTAATAGCTCGAGCTTTGGTGACTCTGGCGACGATGACTGGTGTTTGCCTGGTCTTCGCCCCGACGGTTGGAACGGTGTCCGTTCCTGCTCTCAGCCAATAGTGAATTTGAGGGCTCGTTCTGATATGCAGCGCCTTGCCGCTGGTTCTTGGACGAGGTCTTCATCGACCTCGGGTTCTTGCGCTGGGAGGGCTTCTTTGCCACACTCTGTGACGAGCTCGCGCAGAGCTCCTCGTTTCTGTGATCCATTGAGTCCGCTAGTGCTTTCCTGCGAGCTCTAGCGCTTGTCAATGAGCCTCGGATTAAAGTCGCTTCTGCAGTGGCTCCTGAACTCTCGAGAGCCAGGACTAGCTGGTCTCCGAGCCGCTTGACGGTCTTAGCCTTTGTTCGGATTCCAGAGTGGACTTGGTCCACCTCGCTGGGAGTCTTGAGATCTCGTGGCACTGCACCATTCAGGAGACTTTTCAAGGCTGCTAACTCAGTGTTGAATTGTTCTTCCAGCTGTGGAAGTCTAGGCTTGCTCTTTCTTCCGAGAGAGGTCATTTTTATGGTCTCGGATATTCGCCGCGGGCTGCTGAGAATCTGCTGTGGGCCTCCTCTTTGGAGGGCTTCTTCGTGGGAGGGCACCTTCCGCTGGCGTCTATTTACTGTATTGTTGTGCGCTAGCGAAATTTCTATCTTCGCTTCGGCACACAATAGAACGGAAAACGCAAGGATTCCAAAAGAATGCGAGGTTTCTTCGGTTTTATTTCTTATCCAGACGATTCCGTAAATCTGCCCAGACAAGTATGGTTCAGACTCGGACCAGGAATTGCATGACAAGAAAACCCTAATTTAAGATCATGGTCGAACGATCAATTAATGTATGTAGTGCTGCATAACGAGAAAGGAATCTCCTACTTCTTGAGCAAGACACAGAGAACGGCTAAATAATGTTAGAACTAGGTATGATATTCTAGTGACGGAATTCGTAGCACAATATTCACTATCACGTAAGAAAGTTTTAGCCTCCCTTAACAACGACAAGGATGTTCCAAGAGAGGGAGGAGGAAGGCACCAGTTATATAGCACCGCACAACGAGAGAGCAAATTCATGCCTCGAAGGTACACGAGAAATAGCTGAGTGAGACATAAGAGGCCATAGAATAGTAGCACATAAAAAAGGGAATTCGCCGCCCTACTAACGACGTAGCACAACGACAACTCTCAATATTGTTATTATTATTATTATATATGAAAGTTTTAGCCTCCCTCAACCACGACAAAGGTGTCCCAAGAGAGGAAAGAGGAAGGCACCATCTAGCATGGAGTTGGGGGAACGCGGAATCTACGCACAAGGTACACAGGAACAGTAAGCTAGGAAATAAGTTCACAAAACAAGAAAGGTTTCTGTTGCATTCACAGGGAAGAGAACAAGTCTCCACCTACGGAGCACATTGCTAGGAACACATTTCTAAAGACACATTTGCAATACCACTGGTTACCACCTTGTTATAACAACCCGACAATACTTCTTAGGATACTTACAGACGGTTGGGGGAAGGTCTGTGGTGTTCTCCCTCAGGCTGCTTTACACTCCGGGCAGACTATGTAAATATCTTTAGACTTTGTGGTATCTATGCCCGAAGTGAGTGCCTGAGGTGCAAACGAACCGGCAAGGTGAGGAAAACACAACTGGAATAAACGCCGTATCATTATGAAGATCGCCGACAATAATGGCACAAGGGAATATTACAGTCGAGTAATACAGTGACAGATGACGTCTTGGCGGACCGACGGTTGTCGGGGAGACGCTGCGTGGTTGAGGGGCGAGAGCAGACCGGTGAGGCTGCTGCGGACCGACGGTTGTCGGGGAGACGCTGCGTGGTTGAGGGGCGAGAGCAGACCGGTGAGGCTGCTGCGGACCGACGGTTGTCGGGGGGAAACGCTGCGTGGTTGAGGGGCGAGAGCAGACCGGTGAGGCTGCTGCTGTCCGAGGGTCTTGACCAAGGAGTACCAGAGGAGGTAGCGGGGAACTGGTGCGACTAGCCAGCCACCAGACATGGCGGCTGGCTGTCGAGGAGGCGGTGACGGTAGCAGAGGTGGTGCTTGCTGAGCGTCGAGACTTTGTTGTAAACACCAGGGACGCTGCGAGTGTACTGAGCTCCGCTGGCTGCGCGGCTGTTTATATAGGCCTCGCTGGAGGTTGACTCTACCCGTCCGGGTCTCTGATTGGCGGGAACGCCTGTTTACTTTCACGTCGGACCGCGCGGTGTATTGAAGCGTGCGAGGGAACGCCTGTTTACTTTCACGTCGGACCGCGCGGTGTATTTTTCCCCGCCTCAAACACTGGAGTTGCGTGTGGTCTCATCTCCAACCATGAAGCGTGCGAGGGTTGTGGTGGTGTGTGTTCATACCACCACAGGTGCCCCCCCCGTTGTTTTTTTAAGTTTCCGAGTATCTCTTGTACTCCGGTGATGATGTGCGTAGGTAGCCCTCCGAGGAGTGCACCGAACTTCGAAGCGTCGTCCAGGTTCGGGACTTGTGCGAGAAAAACATCGCAGTGAAGGAGCCATCCCTTGATGTCACCACTGAAGGCGGGTAACCGGACATCTCTCCCAGCCATGCTTCCACCTGCCGGTCACTCTGGGGTCACCAGTGTGGTGTTCTCCCTCAGGCTGCTTTACACTCCGGGCAGACTATGTAAATATCTTTAGACTTTGTGGTATCTATGCCCGAAGTGAGTGCCTGAGGTGCAAACGAACCGGCAAGGTGAGGAAAACACAACTGGAATAAACGCCGTATTATTATGAAGATCGCCGACAATAATGGCACAAGGGAATATTACAGTCGAGTAATACAGTGACAGATGACGTCTTGGCGGACCGACGGTTGTCGGGGAGACGCTGCGTGGTTGAGGGGCGAGAGCAGACCGGTGAGGCTGCTGCGGACCGACGGTTGTCGGGGAGACGCTGCGTGGTTGAGGGGCGAGAGCAGACCGGTGAGGCTGCTGCGGACCGACGGTTGTCGGGGGGAAACGCTGCGTGGTTGAGGGGCGAGAGCAGACCGGTGAGGCTGCTGCTGTCCGAGGGTCTTGACCAAGGAGTACCAGAGGAGGTAGCGGGGAACTGGTGCGACTAGCCAGCCACCAGACATGGCGGCTGGCTGTCGAGGAGGCGGTGACGGTAGCAGAGGTGGTGCTTGCTGAGCGTCGAGACTTTGTTGTAAACACCAGGGACGCTGCGAGTGTACTGAGCTCCGCTGGCTGCGCGGCTGTTTATATAGGCCTCGCTGGAGGTTGACTCTACCCGTCCGGGTCTCTGATTGGCGGGAACGCCTGTTTACTTTCACGTCGGACCGCGCGGTGTATTGAAGCGTGCGAGGGAACGCCTGTTTACTTTCACGTCGGACCGCGCGGTGTATTTTTCCCCGCCTCAAACACTGGAGTTGCGTGTGGTCTCATCTCCAACCATGAAGCGTGCGAGGGTTGTGGTGGTGTGTGTTCATACCACCACAGGTCCCTCACGCTAAAAAATCTCGTAAAAGCTTATTTAAATCTACAAGAGAAGCGGCTACTTATTTTTCTTTGCTCTACCTGTGGGAGGGGAAATGATTAAGATTAGGTCTCTGATGTAGGGATAAACTACTTAGGTTACAGCAGATCAGTCAGGAATACTATCCTTAAAGATAACAACGGATATCTCATTGGCTAGCCTAATACTGAAAAAGTCTGACACGCCTCGCCAGTTTTTCTTTTTATTTTTAGTACACAAATCTTTCAATAGTGAAGCAGTGGTTGATTTGTATTCTTAATTAAATGTAAAATCATGTTAGTTTTGTGTTAAACTATGAATGTAATAAACTTAGAATAAGATCATCTGTGTTAATTCAAATGCATTGAAATGTCAGTCTTTCCATGTTACATTTACTGCCTATGACACTGTTTACAATGTTATATTTACTTTCTATGACAACATGCTTACATAGCTTGACTATTATGCAAATATTGCTGAGCAAAAAAAAACATTTAGACGTTAATACAGAAATCACTTTGAACAATGAAAGAAAAATAGGATTTAGGCAAATCTGTGAAAACCACACACTCACTGAACCTGTCCGACACTCCAGCTTTCCCCATGCTGAGTTGTTGATACTCAGCATGAGAATGCACATATTAAACCTAACCTCAGAGTTAAATTATTTAACAGGCAAATCTGTGAAAACCACACACTCGCTGAACCTGTCTGACACTCCAGCTTTCCCCATGCTGAGTTGTTAAGACTTAGCATGAGAATGCACATATTAAACCTAACCTCAGAGTTAAATTATTTAACAGGCAAATCTGTGAAAACCACACACTCACTGAACCTGTCTGACATTCCAGCTTACACTGCTGGTGTGCTGGCCATAGAGCGCACTAGGTTCCCAACATTACAACGGCTAGTCTGGCTCAATGTGGGTGGTTTGCCAACCGCCAGAAACATCCTCGAATGCTCTAACAGCCGGCTGTTCACCGCTATCAACACGAGATATGTAAAACAATCGACAAATATAGCTAGTAAGGGAACACATTCAAGTTAAATAAATTTCTAACACGAATTCACTTTTAAAAGACACAGAAACTTAAGATTATCCGGGAACCTGTTCCTCTCACGCACTTCAAACAAATAGAACGCTGTCGTCATTCTTGCGGACCAGCGCGGATCCGCAGAATGTTGCCGAAATAAAATTGTCAAAATTCTTCAAATTTTTCGTGTCTTGTAAGACGCGACAGGATGGCTGGATGCACTAAAATGTGAGTTGAAAAGTGAAATACTTGATATTCGTAAACTTGCCGCAATAGACACTGACAATGCAAGTGTCATGGTTGGTTTAACCAATGGAGCGTATCACAAGCTGAAAAAAAGATGTTCCTTCTCTAATACAAATTTGATGTGTGTGTCATTCGTTGCAGCATGCAGTATCTCATACAGCATTTGAATTTCTACCTCGAAATTTGGAATTTCTTTTATCTGAAACATACAAGTGGTTTTCTGTGTTACCATCAAAACAAATATGCTACCAAAAACTGTACGTAAAAGTTATTGATGGAAATTTTCTTATTAAAACACCAACAAACTGTCAGACAAGGTGGCTCTCGAACGAATGTGCGGTTCGTAAAATTTTAGCGCAAGGGATTGAGTTGAAATCGCATTTCCAAATAACGGAATCAGAGGGGAAATACTCCGTGATGTATTTATCTTCTTATAAAACAAGTAGCTCTATTAATTAAATTCCAAGAATCCAAGAAGTGCTCTTCAAAAAATTTAAACTTCAGAAGCATATCAAAGTTCTTCAACCGACCAAAACCCGAGTTTCAGTACTGATTCGGAACCTGAACCTGATGAATGAAAACGATAAGTTTAAGGGTAATAAACCATTCAATATATTATACCAATGATATGCTCTCGTATAACAATGTGTATTAACTTCGTTCTTCTTGAAAAAATGTCTAAAATGGGTTAGCGGGAATTTTAGCAGAATGTAATTAATATCTAGCGGTCTCTAGCGTTTATTAAAGAAGTTTCTGACGGTTTTTGGTCCCGTGAAGTTGGCAACACTGGCCAGCGCTGCCTCAGTACACTCTCAGCGTCCCTGATATTCACACTAAGTCTCGACGCTCCGCCAGCACCTCACCCGTCACCTTCACCGCAACCTCGACTGCCAGCCGCCACGTCTTGTTGCTTGCCAGACGCACCAGTTCCCTGCTAGCGCCTCTGGTACTCCTTGGTCGGAAACACTGGGCCAGCAGCAGCCTCACCGGTCTGCTCTCGTCCTTCAACCACGCAGCGTCTCCCCGGCAACCGTCGGTCCGCCAAGACGTCATCTGTCACTGTATTACTCGACTGTTATATTCCCTTGTGCCATTATTGTCGGCGACCTTCATAATAATACGGCGTTTATTCCAGTTGTGTTTTCCTCACCTTGCCGGGTTCGTTTGCACCTCAGGCACTCACTTCGGGCAAAGATATTTCACAAGTCTATCGATATTCACAAGTCTATCGATATTCACAAGTCTATCGATATTCACAAGTCAATCGATATTCGCAAGTCTGCCCGGAGTGTAAAGCAGCCTGAGGGAGAACAAAACACTGGTGACCCCAGAGTGACCCGGCAGGTGGAAGCATGGCTTGGAAAGATGTCCGTTTACCTGCCTTCGAAGGCGACATGAAAGGATGGCTCCTTCACTGCGATGTTTTTCTCGCACAAATCCCGAATCTGGACGACGCTTCAAAGTTCGGGGCGCTCCTAGGAGGACTACCCACGCACATTGTATCCGGAGTACAAGAGATACTACTGAACCCTCCGGCAAACGGAAAATACGACGCATTAAAGGCGGCGTTGACACAACGTTTCGTGCGTCACGACGAAGAAACAAACTACAACGCCATCGTTAAAATAACGCTGGGAGACAATACGCCTTCTGAGTTGCTCCTGGAAATGACGCGTCTCAACAACTGTAGACAAGCTCCGCTACCCCCGTCAGTCATCCGCTCGATGCACCTTTCAAAATTGCCAATGGAAGCGCAGCCACTGATTGAAGCTTTAGGAAGAGGAAAAACGGACGAAGAGTACAGGGAGATTGCCGATCAAGTCACAGCAAGGCAATCCGCGTTTCGGTCCTCAACTGCCGAGCCCCTCACCGTAAACGCTGTCAAGCCATCAACGGCTCCGACAGTGTCGAGAGCCGAATTCGACGCGGCTATGAAGGAGATAGCAGAACTCAAAGAAATGTTAGGAAGGGCGTTAAGCCCGCAAAAAAATGTCCACCAAGCAGACAATTGGCGGAATCAAGCCCCGGCGCCCAGAAACGTCCAAAACGCTAACAAAGGAAGCAGGCTCGAACAAGTTTACTGCTACTACCACCGTACCTTTGGCGATCGTGCAAGAAAGTGCACGCAACCGTGCAGCTTTGCGGGAAACGACGGCCGCGGAGGATGGTAGGCGCCCCATCTTTCGCGCAGGCAAGAGCAGGCGAGCTGTTGTACGTTAAAGACGCGAACGACGTCCGATATCTGGTCGATACTGGCTCGGCGGTCAGTTTAATCCCGCCCGACGGAAAAAGTTTGACCAGACCCCCGTCCTACGATCTGCTAGCAGCCAACAATACTCCAATAGCTTCATACGGGACGACAGGAAGGAACATTCAGCTCGCCCCTCAATTGTTCGTGAGATGGGATTTTGTGGTGGCCGATGTCGGTCAACCCATCATGGACATTGATTTCCTACACGCGAACAAAATCAACGTCAATGCAGCAAATGCAAGATTTTACATCCAAACTACACAAACAGAAATTCCTTGTGAGCGAGCAAACTTGAGTAGCGCAAAAATTCACAGGATCGATCATCAAGCATCGCCGGAGTTCAACGACCTTTTTAAGGAGTTCCCCGAGATACTGGCGTCACACGAACGCACTCCTCAGCCAGGAAGAAAAGATGTAGAGCATCACATCGAAACGGTCGGGCCCCCGGTGTACGCGAGACCGCGGAGACTCCGTCCAGAAAAACTCGAAGCAGCACGGGATGAGTTCAATAAGATGTTAGATCAAGGCATCATCAGACCATCAAAAAGCGCCTGGGCGTCTCCTATGCATATGGTCCCTAAGTCGTCCGAACCCGGGGCTTGGAGAATTTGCGGGGACTACAGGCGCCTAAATGCAGTTACGAAGCCCGATCGTTACCCCATTCCACACTGCCAAGACTTCCACTACAAGCTGCACAAGAGGACAATTTTCACAAAAATTGACCTCGTAAAAGCCTATCACCAGATACCAGTGAGAGCCGAAGACATCCAGAAAACGGCCATCACCACGCCGTTCGGCTTGTACGAGTACACTGTAATGTCTTTCGGACTCCGGAATGCTGCTCAAACGTTTCAGCGTTACATCGATGCGATCACCAGAGACATGGATTTTGTCACGGCGTATATTGACGACGTGCTGATAGTATCTTCGTCCGCCGAGGAGCATAAAGATCACTTAAGGCAACTGTTCCGTCGTCTGCGAGAAGAGGGACTACACGTGCACCCAGCAAAATGCATTTTTGGAGTGCCTGCACTAGACTTCCTCGGGCATAGAGTGTAAGCTAGGGGGATCTCGCCGCTTCCACAGAAAATAGAAGCCATCTGCAACTTCCCACGACCATCGACGATAAAGAAACTAAGACAGTGTCTGGGAATCGTCAATTACTATCATCGATTTCTCCCAGCTGCGGCAGAAAAAATGCAATCTCTCACTGAACTAGCGAAAGGCTACTCACAGAACTCGAAGAAAATAATCAATTGGTCTCCCGAACAAGATGCAGCTTTTGTGAGATTGAAGAGCGAGATTTCCCAGCTCACCATGTTAGCGCACCCGGCTCCAGAAGGCAAGACAATCCTAGTTACGGACGCCTCTGCCACCGCGGTGGGGGCCGTGTTGCAACAGGAAATCGAAGGAGAGCAACTACCAGTAGCCTACTTTTCAAAGAAGTTGGACGACACGCAACGCAAATACAGCCCCTACGACCGGGAGTTAATGGCTATCTTCTTAGCAGTCCAACACTTTGAACATTTCTTGGAGGACCAGAGTTTTGAGATCAAAACGGATCACCGACCACTCTGCTTCGCTCTTCACAAATCTACGGAGGGCAGCAACCCACGCGTGGCCAGGCAACTGTCGTATCTCTCGCAGTTCGACTGTGAGATCAACCACATCAGTGGCACCACCAACACTGTAGCAGACGCGCTATCGCGTATGGTGTCAGCAATCCTACCAAAAGAACCTTCAATCGACTACGAGGAAATAATAAAGGAACAAAATGAAGGTCCAGAATTAGAAGAGCTCCTGAATCCAGCATCGAAGAGTGCTCTGAAGATACGACCTATCAATACACACGGCAGCAAAATACCCCTGTGGTGCGACGTGTCCACCGGCCAGGAGAGGCCGTACATCCCCAAGAGTTGCCGAAAAACAATATTCACGCATTTTCACGGAGCCAGTCATCCTGGAATTCAAACTACGCGAGATCTCCTGAGACAACGGGTAATCTGGCCCGGCCTCAACAAAGATGTCGGCAAGTGAACACGAGAATGTATTCCGTGCCAATCGAGCAAGATTACGAAGCACGTCAAAAGTCCACTTGGAAAAATGCCAGTTCCAAATGAACGATTCCAAACCATACACGTGGACATCGTCGGACCGCTTCCCGTATCGCAGAATTACCGGTGCCTTCTTACGTGCATCGACCGTTTCACAAGATGGTGCACGGCTATACCAATGATGGATTGTACGGCAGAAACGTCAGCCCGCGCTTTTCTCCAGGGCTGGGTGTCTTCGTTTGGAGTTCCGACGACGATCATTACGGACCAAGGAGTACAGTTCGAATCGGCTCTGTGGAGGAACCTCCTAGCAGCTTTGGGCACAAAGCGACACCGGACTACAGCCTACAATCCACAAAGCAATGGCTTGGTGGAAAGACTACATCGACGACTGAAAGAAGCCCTGAAAGCTACTGTGACCGACGCGAACTGGGTGGACACCTTGCCTCTCATACTTCTTAACATCAGAGCCACACCACACTCAGACGCCAACATTTCGCCGGCCGAAATGGTGTACGGGCAGACGCTACGCCTCACCGGAGAACTACCCGCATTGAAGAACGAAACTCTACCAGCGGGAGAATTCCTGCAAAGGCTACAAGAGACAATGACACAATTACAGCCAGTACTCCCAAGACAGCAAGGGCCTACAAATGTCAATGTCCCAGACGCCTTGCTAACGGCGACCAACGTTTTCGTTATACATGGAGGGGTCAGAAAACCATTTCAGAGGCCGTACGATGGCCCTTTTCGCGTTCTAGAAAGGACCCCGAAGTACTTCACCTTAGACATACGAGGAAAACCCATCAATATAACAATTGACAGGGTGAAGTAGCGCACCTACTCGACTGCAGCGAAACAGAAACGGAGTACGTGGAACCAACAAGCGCAAAAGTACACGATGTCTACGAAGGAGTTCCCTTCCCCCAGGCAGTGGTGGCTCCTGAACAAGGAACCATAACTAAATACGGAAGAAGAATCAAACCTCTACTTAGATACTCGGAAACTTAAAAAAAACAACGGGGGGGCACCTGTGGTGGTATGAACACACACCACCACACAAGCTTAAAAGCGCCACCTCACAGCCTCAAAGCGCCAGTACTAAGCGATCAATAATCAGAGCTGAAGTTTGGCGCTGGGGTGCCGGACCGAGCTTTACAAGCAGCCTGCTTCGAACAGTCAGGCAACGTCGATAGAAACCTCCGTAAGTTTAGCACAAGCCTAGACGGCGAAAAGCGGGCACCCCCGTCTTGACCAATCGGAGCCCTGGACGGCCAGAGTTGGGATCCAGCGAGGCCTATATAAACAGCCGCGCAGCCAGCGCTGCCTCAGGTCACTCCGGTAACCATACCGAGTGGATGTCTTCTCTCTCTGGTGTGAACGCTCTGCTTGGAGATGTGCTTGATCCCCTTGGATACTATCGCAAACATTTTTGACTCCTTCAAGGAAACACTTTAGCAATCCAGAAGCGAGAGGTAATAATTCGTATTTATTGTAAATAGAGGGTAAGTGCCAGTAACTTTTTCTTGTTTTTTTTTTATTTTGTTTTATTTCTTTGTGCATTTTTGGTGTTCTCGGTTGTTTGTCTATTAAGAGCAGGGTTTTCACTTCTATGCCCCTCCCTGAGAGGGGGAGAGGGGGCGGCGAGTGGTCGTGGCGCGCATGGAGGCCGCCCGCCCCGTGCCCCTCTCATTCCAACTCCGACAACTCCATCCGAACGCCCAAGGACATCCTCAGAGTCGAGTAGGTCTGTTCAGGCTTCTGCGCCTCAGACCACTCTCCAACCTCCGGATCCGGCACCAGTCATTCCCAACTTCCGTCCTGCCAAAACTCAAACATACAGAATTCAACTCAAAACCATCGATAGTACCAAACCTACCGACAGAGGAAAAGTTTTCGAAACTACATTCAAAGAGTTAAATGCCCCTCTGATCCGACTCACCCCAACAAAAAATGGATACTACGCAGTTACCGACGACATAAACTCAATAGACAAACTAACATCTACCAAAGCAACTCAAGCATTCCAAAAGATCAACCTGACTCCGGCTATCTCTCCAGATTTGAGAGCGAAAAGAACGGTATTCGTACGACAAATAGATTCAGACATTGGAACCAGACCCACCGATGAAATAAAGGAAGAAATTGAAAACCAAAACAGTTGGATAAAGGTGACAGATATTACCAAAATCAAAAACTACACTCACCTAAACAAATTAGTGACAACTGACACCCTTACAGCGCAACGAATACTACGAGACGGCTTCTACATATTTCATACCAAGATAACCCCATACCAATGTGAACAGGAACAATACACTCATATACTCATCTGCTACAAATGCTACAAGTTCGAGGATCCCACGACTAACCAATGCACGAAGACGACAATCATCTGTTCAGAATGTTCAGCGCAAGATCATACCTACCAAAATTGTCAGAACACCTTAAAGCAGTGCATAAATTGCCAAGGACCTCACAGAACATTAGCAGCGGGATGCCCCTACAGGAAAAATATCATCAAACAAAAACGGGAAGATGAACAGCTAAAACAACAACAGCAAAACCAAAGTACATACGCCGCAATAGCCAAACAAGCAATACAGCAGACAAGCCCACCGCAACATTCACTAACACTTACCAACAGAACACATATCAAACTAACGGCCCTCATTCTAGAAGCCCACATCGCAGCCCTTGATAGAACCAAAAAATTCGGAGAAATACTATCCAAATCACTTGAAGAAAATTTTGAATTGACACCTCATTTCCAGACAGAGACTCAACAGCCATTTTCAACTTTTATTACGAAAACGTAGACAAAGGAGTTTCAGAACCAACACAAACAATTACTCGTGAACAGCCAACACTTGAAACATCTATGGATACCCAAGCAGATGATGCAGACCCTGACAACGAACAAAGGCAGAAAAGAAGGATAAGCGATGAAACAGAAAACTCAACAATATTAATAAACAATAAACACAATGTCCCAATAAAACTACACCGCAATCTACAAGATACATCTCCAATTCCTGAAAACCCTGACACAGACTTGTATATGGGAGAGCTAAGCAAGGAAAACAAAAGAGGACTTAAATTCGCAGTACAAGAAATTAAATCAGGAACCCTACTAGAATATATATTTTCAAACCGTGTAAAATTTACAAGAACAAAAATCAACATAATACCACACGAACAATTCCTGGCGCTCCCAAGGCACCAATCACTACACACAGCAGCAAAAAACCTAAAAAAGTTACTTCTTATAAATGAACATTAGCAAACTAACAATATTACAACACAATGTACAATCTTGGAGCTCTAATAGAATATTACTATCTAACATCTACAATAACATAAATCCAGACATTATACTCATCAATGCTCACAATCTGAGAGGGGATAACCACATGAAAATATACAATTATAACACCTTTTATGCAAACAAACAAGATGAACCTCATGCAGGAGCTGCAATAGCAATCAAGAAAAATATATCATATAAACTACACGATAACTTCGATTCGGACATGCTGGCAATTACGATAGATACAATGCAGGGACCAATTACTATCGGCACAACATATACTCCCCCAAGAACAGAATACCTCCACTTCGCTGACTTCCACACATTATTCAATAGACCACACCCAGTTTACTTCATTGGAGACATAAATGCAGCGCATAGAACAATAGGACACACTTATAACAATAATAGAGGTAAACATTTACACTATTTAATCGAACGGAACAAATGCATACATATTGGGCCATTTTTCCCAACACTGATAACTCATAGAAGTACCACCTCACCAGATATTGCTCTTCAAAACCCACAAGCCTTTCACAACATCTACCTTCAGCCTGGCCCAATAACTCCATCCGACCACATCCCAATAATAGCTACAATTACAGCTAATCCCATCCAAATCCCAATTAAGCCAAGATACCAATATCACAAAGCAGATTGGATAAAATTCAAACAGTACTTATCAGGCATAACTCCCAATCTGCAAGAAGAACCTACGCTAGAAGAAGTGGACGAACATCTGGATAATTGGACCACTTACATTCAACAAGCCACAAAAATTGCTATCCCAACTATTACTCATAGAATAATTCCCGGAATTAAACCCACACATGAAACCTTAACCCTACAAGTCAGACACCAACATATATTGGATTATATTAGTAACAACTGACCCTCTAGAGAATAGTATAAAGTACTTAATAACCTGAGGAGGGAGCTGCAAATCATTTATAAAAGGCAATATAACCAAACGTGGAACACATTAATTCAAGAAATAAACTTGCAAAGCGACCCAAAAGCATTCTGGACTTCCATAAAAAGAATGACAGGATACAATAACAAACAGAAATTCCGTACCTAGAGCATAACGGACAAGAACTGCACACACCCGAAGAAAAAGAACAAATTTTCAGACAACACTGGAGCAGCATATTTTCAGAACAAGATGACGATGATTTCGATACAGACAACATAAACGAAATAAAAGAATACATGAACAACGTTGCACACGAAACTACACCATTTCATACAGGCAATATTAATAGACTGGACTCTCTCCAATTCCCGCCAATCACACTCGACGAACTTATTCAAACCTTAAGATCATTCAAACAGAAAGCACCCGGTCCCACAGGCATCACCACTCTACAATTAAAGAACCTACCAAAAAATATGTTTACATACCTCCTATACATATTCAACAATTCTATATCCGCAGGTTATTTTCCAGATAAGCTCAAACACGCCACCATGATATTTCTTCCGAAACCCCTTACATCCCAAAAACAAGTACAAAATTACCGACCTATATCGTTACTAGACATACAAGGTACACTTTTAGATAAAATTCTTAACAATAGATTAACCGACCACCTCACCATTAATAACTTATACAATAGCAGACAACATGGATTTAGGAGGAATAGAGGAACACACACCGCACTAGCCACATTCATTGAAACAATTTCCATCAACCTAGCAAACAAGCATACAATAGACGTAGTACTGCGTGACGTAACTAAAGCATTCGACAAAGTTTGGCACATAGGTCTAATTTACAAACTTTCGCATTCCGGCATCCACAATCTTTTTCTACGCACTCTTACAGATTATCTAACAGACAGAACCGCATCAATCAGGATAGGTAATTTCATTGGCCCCCCTTTCATACAACAAACCGGAGTCCCACAAGGAGCATGTCTTTCACCCACATTATACAGCTATTACACACATGACATCCCCCATCCGCTACCCAACTCTGACTACATAAGTTTTGCTGATGATATTACACAAATTACTGCAGGCAGTTACAAACCAACCTACGCAGCCCATCAAACCCAACACGCAATACAGAAAATCAACCATTACGAGAAACAGTGGAAAATTTGAACAAATGTTAAAAAATTCAAAATCATTCCAATCAGCAGACGGACAACCTCAGATATTTTCATAGACGATCAATATTTTCCATATTCCAACAATGGTAAAGTACTGGGCCTCAACTTCACAACACACGGTTTTTCATCGCAGGTATCGACAAGACAAGCAATAGGACACAGTAATCTTAGCAAATTATACCGTTTCATGCATTTATCCCAAGAAATCAAAAGGAAACTGTATATGGCCTGTGTCACATCAGCCTTGATTTATCCAGTTATCCCGCTACACACTATGTCCCCAACCGCCATCTCCAAATTACAGAGAGTACAAAACCGAGCACTAAGATTTATTACCAACACCAACCGTTTAGACCGTAAAACATCCAGATCACTCCATAATCAAGTCAACTTACCTCCCATCAATAGCCTACTTCACAACCATGCCCGAAGAATTTGGGACAACTTGCAATAAGATGATCCCGACCTTTATCAACAGCTAACATTCTCCCCAGACAGTGAAAATAGTCAACACACCAGATTCAAAAGCTCCAAACTTTCTGCACTTGGCCCCCCTCCAGAACCGAGGTTCACATAAAAATAGTCCGACATCCATATGGGGAAGACCGAAAAACAATACTTACTTATTTACTTTGTTTTTACATTGGGGTTTTGACGAGCGGGCGGATCGGTCTTCCCCCCACGGGTGGAAGTCAAAACCCCAAACCACAACACCAATTCAGATCAACACAGTAGAACAAACAGCCTTATTACCCAGTCACCAATAACTACTAACAAAACAATTCACACTGCGTTTCACATCATTCTCCACTCACATCGCTCGCCCAATATTCAATCTGATTCTCAGTCACAACCAACAGAACATGGATATGAATTCTACAATTCAGCAGAAACTAGAATATACCCTATGTGCTATATCCTTCTTTGCTTATAGTATATATACTTGGGGGAAAAAAATATATATATATATGTGTATATATGTGAGTATACATATGTATGTACATGTAATATGTGGATATGTGTTGGTGTATGTATGTTCATTTATGAACTAATGTGTATACAAAAACCAAGTTTAAGCTTGTGTTAAGGTTTCATGTGCAGAATGTATTATGTACATACAATGTACATAATGTAAGAAAAAAAATATATGTATATATTATTCATGTAAATTGTTGTATATATGGAATTATGATTATGACTTCAATCATATTGGGCATGGATTAGACACTTAAATTATCTAATGTACATACTGTTGTAAGTAGTTCTTTGTAAATAGTCTCGAATCCTAAATACTATTGATATTAGGAGCAGCCTATTCAGCTGTAAATAATTGTACAAAGTAACTTCCATTCGGTAACTTGGGAGACTATGTATATAGATGTACATACAAAGCCCTGACGGGTTTCGCCCAACAAACCCCAGAATAATCAAGCAATAGTAACTAGAAGGGAACACCAAATAATGCGTTTTTTCGCCTATTCTCTCTCCTACTATCCTCTTCCTTTTCCTATTCTCTTTTTTCTTCAGGCACGCCCTGTGTCAAACTCTTCCCTTTTTCCTCTCTTTCCTAATGGCACCGCCCCCCCCCCCCCCCGCTGCCTCAGTACACTCTCAGCATCCTTGATATTCACACTAAGTCTCGACGCTCCGCCAGCACCTCACCCGTCGCCTTCACCGCCGCCTCGACTGCCAGCGGCCACGTCTTGTTGCTTGCCAGACGCACCAGTTCCCTGCTAGCGCCTCTGGTACTCCTTGGTCGGAGACACTCGGCCAGCAGCAGCCTCACCGGTCTGCTCTCGTCCTTCAACCACGCAGCGTCTCCCCGGCAACCGTCGGTCCGCCAAGACGTCATCTGTCACTGTTTTACTCGACTGTAATATTCCCTTGTGCCATTATTGTCGGCGATCTTCATAATAATACGGCGTTTATTCCAGTTGTGTTTTCCTCACCTTGCCGGGTTCGTTTGTACCTCAGGCACTCACTTCGGGCAAAGATATTTCCCAAGTCTATCGATATTCACAAGTCAATAGATATTCACAAGTCTGCCCGGAGTGTAATGCAGCCTTAGGGAGAACACTACAGGAGGTTGTGTAGAAAAAACACAACCTAATAGGCGGCCAATAAAGAGTTGGTCATCCATGTGTCATATTTCCGGAAATTTCACCCCCACGCTCTGCAGTATATTAAGTCTCTTTGGTAAAAATTGCCCTGTATTTAGGGTTTCGAAGTGCTATTGATGGCTCACGAATTGGTCACGAATTGATAGCAGAAAATAAATAAAGAAAGAAAAGTAAAACTGTTTATTTGAAAAAAAAGTCGACACCTGAGATACCTACTTGCACATTGGCTTTAAACATTTCTTAATATGAGACGTCCTTAGACAAACGTACTAGACGAGGAGTGCTAAAAGGCGAAGTATACGTAGTCAACTAATAGACAAACCATGCATACTAGGTGTACTAATATAATTTCTAAGTGTATGATGGTGAAAAATTTAGGCATATTTGTTCGCTCACGCGAGTGCTGATTGCGTTCTGAGCTATTATTAATTGATTGCAGATTGAGCAAAAGAGTATATTACGCGTTTTGTGGGTGTGTTGTTTATGTATTTATTATGTTCGCACGTATTAGGTATGAATCGTAAGTGTGCATGAAATTGCGAGATATGTCTTACTTGAAGGAGTCTATATGAAAAAAATGGGTTGCTGATATGTGCCTAAGAAGTAAATCATGCAAAACATATTCAGAAGTTCTGCTCAAGGCTGCCGCAAGATTCGTTTTGTAGACCTGAATGCCATCTGAATTCCCACTGTCACTTATATACTGATATTATTTCCAATAATACACCGTCGTTCTGACCTCCATTTTTTTGCAAAGCATATTCAAAGTAATGACAATAGAGAAATGAAATCGTGAAAATATTTGCGAAGAATGTTTTGAGCCCAGGCTCTATGCAACGATGCATCAGCAAACGAATAAAAGAAAAACCTGTACTGGTGAAAAGTACGCTGTAATATTCGTACACTATAAACTAAAAAACAAAACAAACCTAAAATGAAAGTCTACCGATAATTTATATTCAATCAGTGAGCGCTTCGCATTTGATGAAGAGATGGTCTACGGTTGCTGATGTACGTTAAGCAATTCAAAAAAAATCATGTAAAATTAGATTGATATGCATTTAAAATTTGAATTCATATATCTCAATTGTTGTTCTTAAAGCCCGTACGAACCGTGTTGCTTAATATTTAAATGTAAACAGGAACCAAGAAAGTTGCTTGTTTACAGTGCGTAACTAAAATTATATATGAGGGAAAAATCATAATCATCAGGGACTAATTCTTTTCTAAAGAATTGGATTTCCAGCTCTTTGCCGTACACCATGATCGGCCCGAGCTATACCTCAGGGTCCCGTCTCTTTTCGTTCACAGAAATACGAGACGCTCGAAGATTCGATGAGCGAGCTTGAGAATTAACATTGAGAAAAGTTTTATTACTGCTAGGAATGGTTCTTTGAAGGTCATTCCTATTTTAGCAAATCTAGCAGTAGAGTTTCTCAAACGACTCGCGTCCTAGAATTGCATGGAGAAGATATCCCTAAATAAAACCAAATTCATAATTGTCATGACACATCACCCATACGGAATCTGTTTCAACGCAATTGTAATGGATTTAACGTATATATAACGAATTCAAGTTCATTTGAAACGAGAAACATTCTCGAAATGTGGACAAATAATTTTTTTCCCGAATTGATTCAAGTTTCAAGGAGGACTATAACTTCAAGGGGTGCTCGTTTTATTCCACCGATGTTCCTTCCGTTTTAATAAGCTTGCAATTTGTTCTGCGCATTTTTTGGACATCTGATACGAATTCGATTAGCGACAGAGGCGGAAGAGTCAGAAAACTTTTAACGATATTCAAACTTCGGTAATTAACTTGGCCAAAAGTTTGGATCTTTGGCACCTCGAGGAGCCTAATTGGTACCTCTCCGCCGTCCGCGAATTGCGCAATTGGCGGAGCAGGAGCGCACCCTGCCCTCGAAGCTCCCTCATGTGCTCGATGAGCTTGACTTACGGTGCCGCACAATGATTCTCAAAATTGCGACAAGGAAATTCCGCAAGAAACCGTTGTGTGGTTTCAGGATTTAGAGAGGAACTTGGTGAAATATTTTTGAGAATATTCATGAAAGACGTTCTCAGAGCCGAATTTTTTTAGGAGTTCTAAGTTGCTGTTGTTCCGAAATCAAACATAATTGAGGTTAAGTTAATATTATCACAAACAGTTTGACTGAATGAGGCGTGCGTGCCAAAATTACTTTTTATGGGAGTCGTGCGAAAACCGAGACATTTCGAAAAAATTGTCGAGAATTAAAATAGGATACATTTTAACAGGGCGCTTAAAAAATCTGTTCCTACTTGGCAGGTAAAAAATATCAGTGAAGTAAACTCTACAAGCAAAAATTTAACCTATCAAAATGATGAAGGCGTATAACACATCTTCCGTTTTAGTCATAAAATTGGTGAACGTGAATATTAATTCTCGAGCACTATTTATATACTTCCAGAAATCATGATTGAGTAATTTAGTATAAATTGCGTTTTCTTCAGTTATCAATTTTTGAAATGCCATTAACTATAATTTTTTAACCAATTCAGAATCTGCACCAATATTTCATAGCACCATACACCGCAAAAATGCTCAAGGTGACATTTTTTCTGTATTCTGCATTTTGCATTGTACATTCAGCACATGTATGTCTAATGTTGCGAGTAAACTTCTTTGATCAAGTTTCATCAATTACTGATGTTTATAAGCTGAGGAAAATTTGACCTGTTTCCTGTGAATGGAATAAGTAAAATTTATTTCAGTGGAGTATTTTTTTAATTTAGTATGGCGCTTTTGATAAATTTCCCGCTGACCTTTGCAACGCGCATAGTTAAATCTTATGTTTTTCATCAGTGGAAATGATAACTGAGCAATCTAGTAGCGATTGTAACTTTCTCGCGTTAAACTCTTTAACGCTATTTTGTATAGCGAAGGCCTTCAAAATCTTCAGAATCTGCACCTACGTGTGCATTCCCTCGCATTCAGAATATAGAATGAAATTCATTTACATTGACATCATTGAGATCTCTGGCAATATATCGCTAAAGACATTAATTTTGTGTTCGTCAGCACGAACTGGTAATTTGAAATTCTATGAAGGGTCGCTGCCATAACATTTTACAGGTTGGAAAGAGAAAAAACATCATCAGTGCACTCGATGAAGCTCCACGCTGCCCACAGCGACATGTTGATGAAAACTAAAGGGCCGTTTACACTAGGGGACATTTCGGCCGAGAGGCGCGACACGTGTGTACGAGGCTCACCACTGAGGCTCATATTTGTGTGTGTTTATACGAAGATTCGTAATCGATCTGATCGAATTTGTAATGCGCGACACTTAAGAGCCTCGTAACTACCGTGACAAATAGGAAAATTCATATAAACGCACACAAATATGAGTCTCACGGGTGAGCCTCGTATACACGTGTCGCGCATCACGGCCGAAATGTCCCCTAGTGTAAACGGCCCTTTAGTCACGCTCTCCGTACGTACAACTAATGTGGATAGTACAGTAGAGGCCACCGGATCGAAGGAGCTATTGTTTTAAGACCTGAAAACCTGTAGGTGATGTAGATCAAGTGAGGCAGAATGAACAACACTTAGCGAGGATCCTCTCGAAGTAACTGAAAACGATCCAGAACACTGAAGCAGCTGGTGCTCATAATAAATACCCTGCGATGTTTGGTCGTTGGAAATATCATCATAAATGATATTTCCATTGTAAAGGTTAAGTTCATTCATATGAACAGCTTTTAAGTGAACTGTGCAAATGAATATAGTTCCTTTTCTAACTCCTTAATTATTTTTGGGGGTAAGGATTGCTTTGAAATGAATTGTAATCAATATAATGAACTGCTTTCCAAAAACTTATGTATATACAATCATTATATACCTATATGTTCTGTATCCAATTTACAGAGTGGGACGTAGGAACGCACAAATCATCCAATCAATTAGCAAAAGTGAAATAAATTGCATTATTGAATTGAAGAATGGCGTACTGGAGAATGAATTTCAAGTTACACAGTTGAGAAATAAGTTCACCTGGTGCCTATGTGAGGGAGAGCACAATACGCCGAGCAAACGACCCATTCTATCCTTTCCACTTCATGCCGATTTCCATCAATTTTTCAGGAAAAAGATGCGCGTGATAGTGGACTGTCAGAATGCGCCTTAACCGATCAGCACTCCGCGTTCCCCACGTGAGCCAGTGCCTTCTATATCTCAACGCAAGCTCTCAAGTTCAGGAGTGGTCGAAGTTCCTTAGCTATTTGCGATGAAACGAAGAGGTGAAATTAAGTTCCTCCAATGTACCATGCTTAGAAAAATCTTAAGAGAAATGCAGTGACGCTTTTTCATTCGAATGAGCGGTTAAATAATTCGATTTTCTTTGGTTATTCCTTTATACAATAAAAATAATAGAGTTGTCAAACTTCTTAGAGCCCGACTTTAGCGTGCAAAATCAAACTAAACCATTTAAAAAAACAGTATAATTACAACGAGTTTATTCAAAATGTTCACTCATTAAATTCTAGGAGTATCTCATATTAAAGGGCTCAATATCTAATGGAGAGAAACGCCACATTCGGTATCTCAATGGGGCATATATACATTTTAAACAATTTAAACAATTTTTAAACAAACAATTTATTTACCACAGGTGATACAGAGATAAAATGTTTCTTAAGTCTAGTACAATGGTCAAATTTGAGTATAGCTACCTGTGGGCCCGAATAAGTTCAGTGACTTCTAGGGCATCCTACCATCAAGGTTAGTCTTAGGAGTACAATAATGTTTAACCTAATTCCCTTAAACTAGAGACGCATTAGACTGATCAATGAGATAATTAACTCGAAATTCGATACTTCATTTCACAATATAGTTCATATGGACTAGATTTAACAGTATATTCGACAAACGATTCAAGAACAGACTGAAGATCGGCGAAATTAACCAAGGCAAATTACATTATTAGGACCAGTTATGTAGGGGACAAGGTTTGACTCTGTGATCTTACACGACTAGTAATCTGATAGGAGGTGAGACTCAAGACTTTTTTTGAATACCTTATAAGAATTACTTTCACGGATCTCCGCAGGTATTGAGTTCCAAGTTTTAGTTCCAACGAAGAGGATACTGTGTAGTGACCGAGCCTTTGAGTAATAAGGAAGCATGAATTTACTTCTATTTCGGGTTAAATGGTCGTGATGACCAGTTTGCGCAGTTAATAGTTGTTTTAGGCTATTGTCGCCATCGTTTGTTAATGTTTTGTAAATGAAATTGCAAATGGAGATTTTGTAGAGATCCGAGAGCTTAAGTATTCGTAAATTTTTGAATGAGTCATTTGAGTGAGCATTATATTCTAGATTCTTTACCGCTCTTATGGCTCTTTTTTGCAGGGTAAAAATTTTGTTGGTTTTATTTTTATCAGTTCCGTGCCATGCTTCTATTCCGTATTGCAAGTATGGTGAAATGAGCGTTCGGTAGAGCATTTGTAAGGCTGTTTCAGGCAGGAAATTTTTAACTATATTTAGGATTCCGATAGATTTCGATAATTTAGAGCTAATATGAGCGATGTGCTCTTTAAAGGTTAGATGTTTGTCTATTATGATGCCGAGGAATTTACTTGAGTTGGTTTCTTCGATTTCACCTTCGCCAATTTGAATGCGTGGGAGAGATATATTTTTCTTGTATGAGAATGTAATATATTTTGTTTTATCGATATTAAGGCTTATTTTATTAGCTTTAAGCCACAATGAAACCTTATGAAGTTCATTATTTATACGCTCCGCCATCCTAGCGGAATTTTGGTCTGGAAGGACCGCAGATAGGGTACTGTTATCGGCAAAAAGTATGAATTTGAAGAATGATGTAGATTTAATGATATCATTGATAAAAATTAGAAATAGGAGAGGCCCAAGGACAGATCCTTGTGGAACCCCATGGCTAATTGTCTGTGGATCTGATTTTGCGTCGTCAATGACAACGTATTGTTTCCGATTTGCTAAGTATGATCTAAACCAATCATGGGCAGCCCCTCGAATGCCATAACAATGTAGTTTCGAGAGTAATACGTTATGGTCCACACAATCGAATGCTTTTCGAAAGTCAAGAAACACGGAGAAAACAAGCTTTCCTTCATCTATATTAGAATAAAGGTATTGCAAATGATTTAATACAGCTTGTGTCGTAGATTTCTTAGAACGAAAACCGTATTGTTTGTCGTAGAGGAAAGATTTTTGTTCAAAATACGAATACACTTTTTATACACAATTTTCTCGAATATTTTGATAATAATTGGTAGTACAGAGATAGGTCTATAATTGTTAATGCAGTTTTTATCACCATTTTTGAAAATAGGGGTGACTCTCGCAATTTTGAAAGAGTTGGGGAAGATACCTTGAGAGAGGGATTGGTTGACAATATAAGATATGCACGGTGCTATTATATCAGCTATAGCCTTAAGAACTTTAGCCGAAAAATTTTTCAATCCACTTGATTTATTTTTCAAGTTGTTTATGCACGTAATTACATCGGAGGGATTAGTTGGCGTGAAAAAGAAAGAGTTAGGTTCACGGACATGGTCCATGTATTGCAAGTGGTCTATGGGTTCACTGAAGACACTATCGGCTATATTTTTTCCTATGTTTACAAAAAAGTTGTTAAACACAGTTGCAATATCTTTCTTCTCGAGGTATTTTACATTTTCGTGAACGACGGACTCAATTGTTTTCGTAGTATTATTATTCGGTTTATAGCATGAATTAAGCAGGTGCCAAGTTTTTTTAATATCAGTTTTGTATTCAGTAAATTTGCGCGTGAAGTAGTCTCGTTTTGAGGTTCGTATTTGATTTGTCACATGATTCCTGAATCTGTTATACGTTACTTTAGATATTCGCCCTTCGTATAGTAAGGCTAGGTACGCTTGACGTTTTTTTATATTGATCACGATATCTTCAGTAATCCAGGGCTTTTGTCTATTTTTCGGCGTAATTGTGCGGGTGATTATTGGACAACACTGGTTATATGCGGTCGTTATAATTTCAGTTAAATTTAGTATTGCTTCATCAATGTTAATCGCATTATTGTCCCGTTCATAGACGTCTAATGATGGCATTAATTCTTCTAGAACAGTTCGCATTGTTCCCTAGTTTTATTCGTTTACACAACGAAATGAATAAGTATCAGCCTGTGGGCTGGTACAAGGATTATAGACATTTTTCTTGATGAGAAACACCGGGAAATGGTCAGATAAGTCAGAAATTATTATTCCGGTAAGAAAATCAGTTGGATCTAACATAAAAATATTATCGAGTAACGTAGCCGATTCAGAAGCAACACGTGTAGGTTTCGTGATGATTGGAAGGAAGGAGCTAGACTGAAAAACATTTACGAAGTTTGAGATTTGCTCACAGCTATCATATTGTGGAAGATCGTAGTTGAAATCCCCGCAGATTATTATGTCACTATATAGAGACTTGTTGAACTGAGATATAATGCTTTGAAGCTCGTTCAGGAAAGAGACGTTACAAGCTGTTGGGGGCCTATATACTGTCCCAAGCATAATCCGTTTATCATTTTTCGTTAGTTCTATAAATAAAGTCTCAATATGTTCATGATTCATAGGTGCACTTGAAATGACTTTCGAAGATATATGTTTAGATATGTACGTACTGATGCCACCACCACGTTTGTTACTACGGAGTGAATGATGGGTATAATAGTTTTGAATTTGAATCAGGTCTTTAGATGAGTCGTCTAGCCAACTTTCGGTGAAACTGAGAACATCAAAATTGCTGTTCAGCTCAGTGATAGTACAAGATATTTCATCTATTTTCGGATAAATGGATCTACAGTTCCAACATAATAGAGAAAAATCGTTACAGGTCTTCCTCATTGATTCATTGATTTTTTTAATATTTAGGTATTTACAGTTTCCAGTTTCATTTAGGTTTGGGTGCAGTCTATTCAAATGATTGAGATCTGGATCAATATTGTCGAATATGTCAACATGGTCAGTCATTAGCATTAAGAGACAGTAAGTAAAATGTAACGTAAAAATAAAAATGATAAAAACTACAGGATCAAGGTAAAAATAAGGACATTCCTACTTAGAATTATATTAAAAAAATGAGAAACTTAAAACACACAGATTATTAGTCTAAATTAATCAAAACCTAGTATGATTTCATAAGGAGAGCGCAAATTCAGTCCATGAGCAGGAACATTAGGGATCATAAATGGCAAATAATGTAGTTACAAGGCTGTCGTACCAGTGGTTTCCGCATATAACACTTATAAGATGTAGCAAGGACGAAATGTATATAAAAACGAAGTGACAGTGAAGTAATTTATGGAATTTAAAAAATCTTGACTATCTAAATTGTTTCCAGATTCAGAAACACATACACGAGTTAAGTATGAGCAGCAAGTTCGGTATGAGCATTCGATAAAAAGGAGAAAGAAAGAAATTGAAAAACAATTTAGTAAGCAGCAAAACAAGGCTGCAAGGTCGACGTGGATGCCTTGAAGAGGTTAAGGTAATTCAATCAAAAATCAAGAAGAAAACATGTGGACAGATATCAAAATAATATTAAACTCAATACGTCAGTCAAAAAAATACTAATCACGAATAATTTCCTCTGAGGACTTGCCGACATGTTGCAGCAAGTACTTGTCTAGTTCTTCAGGTGTATTGATGGTTAGAGGTCTCTGAGTTACTTGGCCAGGTATCTTTGGAGAGAAGACGTTGATATTGCCATCCAAACTTCTTGCGGGTCCTATTTGTTCCGGAAATTTTCGTTTGGCCAATCTCAGAGTGTACATTATACTTGCTCGCGAAGGTACTAAGTATTCATTCACGTAGAGTTGTTCCGGTTTTGTAACACGGCAGGCTGTCAGAACTTCTTGCTTCTTTTCGTATTTTCGTAGCTCAAAAGAAATGTTTCTTCTATCGACGTTTCCGGGTGGAGGTTTTTTCCCAACCTACTCGCTGTGGTGATGTCAGAGTTACTCAGGTTGATTTTAAGTTGGTCCTTCAGGATCTGGCACACCGTTTCTATGCAATTTTCTTCAGGACGTGATTGCGGCAGTTCCCCTGATATAACCAAAGTGCGTTTTTTGTTCTCCAATTCTTCACGTTCTTCTTTCCGTTCGAGTTGCTCTAGACGAGAGGCTATGTTATTTATTTTCTTATCTTGTTCTTCAATCCTTGCATTTTGATTTGATTCTTTCTTCGTTAGTGTTTCAATCATCGTTTTCAAGTCACTAATTTCGCTTTGAAATTTCTTCATTACTGATTTGAAGAGATCAATTAGGATGGAAACTACTTGCTCAGTCTGTTTTGGCAAGCCTTGTACGTCTGGATAGTCAAGCTCCAGCATACCCTCGCTGTTGTTGTCCTTGGTTGGGCTTGTCGCCATCTTGTGAGAAGGGAGACACTCTCAAAAAGAAGCAAGGGTTGAGTGCTTGTTCTGATGGAATATCACACTTTTTGTTTGATTTTTTTAATTTGGTTAGATAAAATTTATTCTTGGATTCTCATGGTCTGAGTGGGCACTCTTTTTTGGTTAGAAATGCATGATCATTAACGAGTTGGGCACTTTGTTTCGGAGCAAAGACACAGACGTCCTCACTGCCTCACTGCACTCACTGAAATGTGAAAACATAACACTAACGGAATCCATTGAGAATAAAATAGTAGAAATGTAATTATATAGCTAGCAATAATTTAAGGAAAATACATGAAAAGATGTAAAACACTCTACTAACAGAAGAAATGGAAAGCGTTGAATAACTACGATAAAAATGTACTCTTGCATTTTCTTGCAATATCAGCAAGGTTGAGGTTTCATTTTATCGCTGGAGAGTAAGAGAGTTACATAAGGTACAGTACAGCTATTTCGCACAATTTCTCATTCCATATTGGGCCTACGTAACACGAGATCGTCAAGAGTCTTCAGTTACAGCGAGTCTGGCACAGTTATAAACAAAGGGAAAAAGCCAAAATTAGACGTCATGGCTTTGAAAACTGCTGTAGGTATATTTTCTTTTTGCAAACTAAATACCTCTCCACATGACGACTACGGTTCTACCATTTAATCTTGAATAAATTAAAAGTACTCAATCTATGAAACTCGAAAATATTTATTTAAAAACCAAATATTCAATATATAAAATAGTTATAATCTATTAATCTTCCCATACCATGTACGTAACGTTCAATCACTCAAACACAATATCATAGCAGTTCTTTTGAAAGTTATACGGAGCTACGTATTTATCTCCTTTGGTCTCTCTTTTTCTTCAAACTGCCGCCGACTTCTGACCCCTAGTGTGACACCATTGCCATGTTGTTACATCTAAAACAGCTTTCCTTAAACTGTGGGGAATTCCCCACTGGTGGGGAATGGCGGAGTTGCCAGGTGGGGGAATTTCGTTCATTTGTTTCCATCCACAAAAAATCGATAGTATTTCAAAATCTTGTATATTACTTCCAAATGTTGACTTATTTACCAATTCACAAGCATTTACAGTCTGTTTTAATGACAAAAACAACCATAATGATGTGTTGTATGTCATGCTTGGGTAGAAGTGACAACACTGCTGGGTTACGAATGTCACAGATAAGTAAAAGGAAGAAGTTGTGGTGAGGAATGGATAGTTGGCTCACTAAAAAGTGGGGAATTTGCGAAAAAAGGTTAAGAACCACTGGTCTAGGAAAAAATTCAGATATTCGCGAGGCATAGACTTATTTGCACGGTATGATTTTTTCCAGTGCCTCCTACATCTGTAAGCCTGCTCTTAACCTAGGCAATATAGTAATGATGTCAGGCAAGTGGTCGCATGATGGCGGATAGAATGCAAATGAAAGTGTCACATCTATAACTTCGAACAATTTTCAGAACATTTTTGACATAATCTGTGAAAATAATGAAAAACACAATACGGTATAAAGATTTGTAAATTCTTAATACATATCTCTTGGTCTTAGGTATCGTATACTTTTTTATATATTTAGGATTAAATGAGGGAATCACCGTCGTGATGTGAAGTGGAGCAGCATTTGGAAAATGAATTTGTAATGCAGATTTTGAAATTGTAATGGTCAGTTTTGGTGAATTTTCTGCTTGTTTGTGAAACTGTGCGAGACTTTTGTAGTATTGGTGATTTTTGTTTTTTGTTTGTATCGTGTGATACAGGAACTAAATGAAAAACAGAATAGAGTGAGGTAGTCGTACCTTCTGTAACTATAGAGCTTCAGTAGTAGAATAAAGACCGTGAAATTGCTGATATCAGAAGAAAATCAGTGAATACTACATATATTACCGTTATCTAAATTTTCTAATCCTATGAAGTGTTATATCCTCATTATATAACCATCCTACATCTATATTCATAAAGGAATCGCTACGAGGAATACTGAAATGCTTCGTCTGGCCCACGACTTTCATCTCCTCGAAAAGAACCGCATTAAAGATAAGTTCTCGCGGATAAGCGCAACTTCGAATCAACTCCACAACATGCCTCTCATGCTATTTCCTTCAACAACATCCTTACCATCATCGTGCTACCCTCTTGACATCATCACCACGAAGCAACCGGAGGACTACGAGATCAAGTTATCAGATAACTTTTTCTCTTTTCTCTATCACAATGTATTTCTTATCTTTCTAATCTTAATCATCTAGTATGTTATAGTATTCATTTATAAAGATTGAATGCAGGATCGTAATTATTGTTAGTCAGTATTGTGGGTTTTTCATTTATTAATGAGTACCTACTGTCGTAACGTGTTTGTTCTCTGAGGTAGAGACGCGCCCTCGTTCCTTCAAGCGAGCGGGCAATGGTTAGTCTTGCGCGGGGAGGCAGTCGAGAAGGTTCCTTCATTAAGTTCGATATTGAAGAGTAACATTACGAGATCATCTAACTTATTGGTGTCTTTACCTGCGGTTCATCGCCTTTTGGCGATGAACCCGCTTCACTTTAAACGATTGTAAAAGTGACAGTTGTCTCTAAATTACCTGGAGATCCATCTTGCTCCATTCATTCATTATAAATGGATCGCAAAGGCACCAGCCTCCACGCAAATACTTCGACAACGCCCAAACTGGATTCTGCAGATAAGTTAACATGTTTACTATATGTCTAATAGGCACAGCGGTTAAGGGATCGCACTTGTATGCTGGAAGTCGCGGGTTCATTCCCAGCGCTGGCGCGGAGATTATCCCCGTTGGGTATAAAGGAAAGCTCAAGCACAATACCCCACTCAACCCAGGTGTCGGAAATGGGTACCGGCTTTACGGGGGAACCGTCATGGTGTCCTATATATAGGGTTAGTTATAAGACATTTGAAAAACCAATGCTAAGATCATATGTATCAGGCTTGATTGGAAATAAAGCATCCCAAAGATGCCGATGTTAACCTAACCTAACCAGCTTCTCTCTCGACAGCATTGTGATGCATTATGTGTCTGCGTTAATAACGAACCTTTTTAATCTTTCGTGTCTTCAATTTCCTTTGTAAGTTAGAGAGAGATGATAAAGAGATGATGATAATGATGATATGATATAAAATGATGCACATACGTAAATAATAGCCTTCCGCTCTTATACCAAACGTTACCGAAGATCTTGAAAATATGTCTTATAAATATAAATATTGTTTGTCCGAGTATCAGACTGGTGGCAGCTTTGAAAAGCTATCGTGATTAATAAAGACTAGAAAATAAAAGAAAGTGACAAATAATAACGAATGTCACGAAGTAACATGCATCACAACAACAAATATCGGCAGCGATGTGGAATAGGATCAAGCGATCATTACAAAGCGGCGAAAAACCCGGATCTAATTGAACTTTACTACGCTTTTTGTTGCTGTTTTTACAAGTATAATTATAAAAAGGAATTGTTTTATACAATCACTTACTGGAAAAATATAAATGCGTTTTGTAAAGATTTTCAACACACTGGTCATCTGTGTTCCCCTGGAAATCAATGATGTATTATGGTACTAACTTTTTTTCGCCTTTTCGATACTTCACAAATGAAGCGAAAACTCCTACCCATCCTGCTATGTCACGATTACTACTATTTGCAGGCTTGGAGATATAAAACACATTGAATAAGTAGATCCCATGTCTGTAAGCATCAATTTTCAAACATACTTTTTTCTAGCAGTGTTTATAATGAGCAGATTTTTTCATTTTGTTTCTGCATTTCGTAACACGAAGTACGGTTTTTGATTATTAATCTAATTAGAAGTGAGTGAATGTGACATAATTGAGTAGCAAAGGTTTCTCTTTAACCTTTTCTTCCCGTTTTCTCTGTTTTCATATCACCAGAGAAATTGAAACCTCAACCTCTGCTCACCCAAAACATGATGTTTTGCCCTTGACGGGCAGAGATCACATCAACGGGAGCTTATACAGTATTATGAGTATACTGAACTCAGCAAAAATCAGCATTTTCTGACCTACCAACTCTCGCACTCATGCAATAAACTTCTCTCAACCCTTCCAATTCCGATGAATATCATTTTGATTTATGTTGAATAGTTTCTAATTCACTGTTCCATTCTGGTATTTACCTCCAAATATAGTATTAATGCTTAACTTTTGCATCCAAAATTCCTGTCTCAAATACCTATCTTCCTTCCTCAAGCATTTTTCCAGGTTTTCGTCATTCACTGTTTAATAGTCGATTCCAAAACTCATTCTCAGCGGTAGATCGAGACTCGTGTTTGGAAGATGGTCTCGCGTTAGTTGCTGGAGTGTGGAGTGGTAAGCATAATGACACGGTGATGAGCCACTTTATCTAAATAAACCATGTGAACTTCTCGTAAAAATAGCAACCAATAAGAAACGACTGCCCAGTGAAAGAAGAAATAGGAACAACAACAAGCTGCCTTGTACGAATAACATACATCGAACCACTCACTACCTTACCACATCAGGCAAACTAATTTGGTGTCTCAACTTTAGTTCACAAATTCCTAAGTCAGGCCTACTCCAAAAGAAAATAAAAATAAAAAGTATACTTTCGATAAAGATGATACAAGAAGCTCATCATTGGTTTCTAAAATATCTTTAAGTAAGGATCCTTAGTTGATACACACACACATGAGTATCGTAATACCCATGTCACTAGTCGAAATAAATGATTGAGGACAATGTATTCAAATTCTTGCTTAATCTAGGTATGATAATTTATGTAACTGTAATCGGAAAACGAGACAATTTCAGCGACGATGCATTGTTGAAAACACACTTTTAGTGCACACTTACATTGACATACGAGCTCAGGGGCTTGCGGTATAAGGAATTATTTTTGAAAGTAAAACGGGTGGATTATAATAACTCTGCGTCTAAGGCAACGAGGTTGACATTCAGAACTATATTTTCATTCCTACGTATCAACTAGAATGCGAATCAAGGGACTCTGAGAAAAAAATTTTACTCCTCCGCTAATTTATGATATTTTCATGCTAATAATAGTGGCACAAAAGTGTCTACCTGAGTCAGAAACATGAAACGGATTGTTCTACAACGGCAACCAAGACACGTACAACACAATTGGAGTAATACGTGAAATTAACCACCTAGATGAGGCTGTCATAATATACTCAATAGCATAAGAAATGATATGATAAATTGCACTACACAAGGCTAACAAAAACATTTTAGGACGTGAATAAGAAACGAAAACATTAATGTCCATTAATGACATTATAAAAAGTTGAAATTTGAAATGTTTATTATTTTTTGAAATGTCATGATGCAAAAATCTTTATTGAAAAACATACGTAGGATCATCACGGTCCAGTTCAATGCTTGTACAAAGATACAGAGAAAAAAAACAAAAAATGTATCCTTTTACTAGTTAATTGAAGTTGAATAGTGTCTGTTAATTGATGGAGGCAATAAAGGATGCTTTATTCCAATCAATCAAGCGTGATACATATTTTGTACAACGGTTTTTCAAATATCTTATAACTAACACCAGGACGCCATGACGATTACCCTGCATCAAGTCGGTACCCATTTCCGACACCTGGGTGGAGTGGGGAATTGTGGCTGAGTTCTAGCTTTTCCCAACGGAGACAAATCACCGCGCAGAGCTGTGTTTCGAACTGCCGACACCTTCCCGTGACGGGCGAGCTTTTAACCACTCAGCCACGGTGATAAAGATGATGAAATTTGTGAGATGAAAACACTTATGACAGTTTATACGTACATTGACATATAAGCTTTGGCTTTCTTCATATCAGGGAATAATATTAGAATTGCTTGTTGCGAAAGATTTTCAAAAATATCGTTTCGAGCGAACGTGAAAAAATAAATAAAAATGAGTTGACTGCTCAAAAGAACATGCTTTAACTCAGACAACAAATTTATGAGATTTCTCATTTAAATGCTTGACAATAACATAGGGAGAAAGTTTAAAAATATGGCATTTATGGAAAAATTCAAATCGCTTGGTTAGAAATTTTGTAGAAAATGCTGTGTGTAAATGTATGAAATATACATATACTTATACATGTATATGTATATTTAGGAACAGTTCTTCATCTATACATGTTTGGTTAAAAATATTGCCCCAGTTTGCCATCCCGAGCTTTTTCTTTAATTTCTTCAAAATTTCTTTCTTCTTTGATTTTTACTTTTTAATTTAATGTGCTCGTCATTGCCGTGGGGTTTCAGGACCTGCCTCCATGCGGGCAACGAGGGTTCGAATCCCGGCGCTGGATGGCGATTTTCTCTGTTGGGTATAGGGGAAAAATTCTAAGCACAATACCCCACTCTACCCAGGTGTCTGAAATGGATACCAGTCTTGACCCGGGGGCACAGGGTCCAATCTCGCGAATTTCTACACCGCCCAACCCTCTCCCTCCCCCTCCAAGCAGCTACAGCACCACCTGTGAGCAGCTACAGAAATGTTAGGTTAAATTAATTTAGGTTAGGTTAAGTTAAGTTAAGTTAAGTTAGCTTAAGAGGCTAGGTTAAGTTAGGTTAGGTTGGGTTAGGTAAGGCCAAGTTCAGTTAGTTTAAGGTTAAATTAAAAAAGTTTAAAAATGCCTATTTTTGCGTGCCGAGATGGATGGTAGAATAGCCAAACACCAGCGGTCGTTGTCAAAACTTATTATAATGATTTAATGCAGGTTAACTTTGGAAATCCGCTGAAGTATCCACTTACTAAGTACTTGTAGTGGTTATAATGCAGTGATTAATAATAAATGTATAACGAACAGATTGGTTAATAAGCCTCAGTAGTACTACATAGTTCAATAATTGGCACGAATGGCAACTTTATGTAGCTGCTTGGAGGTGGAGGGAGAGGGTTGAAAGATTTCACGAAGGTTGTTACTGGATGAGTTTATGTACAAAATGAATTTACTGATTGTGCATCAGTAGGAATAAGGGCTCTATTTCCCTAAATCAAGGATGGGACAGCTTAATACTCTAGGGTACATTTATACTAGAATACACAAGTGCTTTAGGTTTGGCAGCTGTGACATTAGGACAATTTACACTGAGCAAACAGTCAAGGACGGTCTGCAATACCTACCTAAGCCTAAAATTAACTAGGATCACTGCTAACTTATCCAATTTGGGAAATAACAGGAAACCCCCACAAAACTTTGAACAGCTAAAATATAAGTAATCTAAGCATGCAATAACCAGTAAGACTCTTAAGTTAAAAATACATGAGTTTAGCTATAAAATTTTTACAAGTTTGCAGTGCCTCTAATACTCCCAGGTAGCAAGGAGGGATTTAAAAGAGTCACTAATTGTAAGTTTTGGGCAGCCCTAAGGTTGCTCTAAGTTGTCAAGAAGGGAATTAATTTACCTTACATTTAGGCAAAAATTTTGCAAAAACTGGGAAGAAGATTTGTCTTCCCCGAACATCTGGGAACATGTATGAAAATTACACTCATTAATTAGCTACAGGCACATTACAACAGAGTCAGTGAATTTAGAATTATGACTCCTAAGTTTAGATGAATAGTACAGTGCAATAAGTGAGGTAATATGTGAGAGGTGAAAACTCTCATCCGGATAAGATGGTGTCACTTAAGGGCACTTCTGAAGCTGGAATTACCTAACTAATTAGCAAAACATGAAGGCAACATGGCCAAGATGACGCAGTAAGCTTGATCATCGTTAACCACTGGCAAACAAATAAAAACACAGAGAATGTTCCTAAGTTAATCACAAGAATGAGTCCTATTTACACAGACACGTTGAATATATTGGAGTCTCTAGACACATCTATGCAACTGATTAAATGAGGTAAACTCTAGCTTAACACTTAACATTTAACACTTGTTACCTACATTTCCCCCTCTGGGGCCTAAGCACTACACTCAGACGGTTCGTTTCCATGACTGACGGACTCTGCCTGGAGGGCTGGGTTTAAATACGTAAGATACCGGAAGAGCGCTTGCGAAATGGTTCTGCATCAAAACGGCATGAGAGCTAATTTTCGGAACTGTCGAAGTATTTTCGGTTCAAATTTTAATAGATTTCAGAGTAATGTTGAATGAAATTTGTGATCTAAATTTTAAGAATGATTGTGTTAATCTTATATAGTTTTTAGAAGATAGTTTTAATAACTTATGAAATTTGTCTGAAGTGCGGCTGAGGGAGTTTACTACAGCTGTACATGTGTGTATAAATTGAGCTAAATTGCAGCTTCTAGTATTAAAGTTACTGATGATAGTTTGTCGACTTGTTAGTTGTCCAAACCATCATGGCCACTACTGTGTTTATATATGCAAACAAAGACCTACATACATGCGCATATATATATATATATATGCATACACAGACCTACATACATACGCATAACACGCATACATACACATGTACAAACGTTTGTATGTACGCAAATATTAGCATACAAGCAATCATTATACATACGCATACTGCAAAAATGTTCTATAATGTATTGAAATATAAAATAATAAGCAAAGGAGATTCGTAACTACATTTTCAGTCTGTACTGCAGCTTGCAATTATAGTTGAAACGCAAGATGACGAGCGCTTTTGGTTTTAACATCATCATCTTACAAACAAATATAGTTGAATGCAATGAATAGCCATGTTGGGAATATAGAAGAGTTTCATGAGTTATGTTTTACGTAAAATGAGTGAATAATTCAAAACAAATTAAGCAAACTTCATACTTGATTCTAAAATTTTGCCTAAACTCTTGAAAATATGAAATTTGTAGTTTTAAAGAGGTAGTGTTCCTGTTTGCTGTTTGTACCTATTGTTTAAATGTACTTTTTCCATGTGGACTTTACCTGGTCTTCTCTGTTATGCAGGAGCCAAACGTTAAACTTGAAATAAAAAATTTATGGAGTGTGTCTTGAAAAGAATGGATAGGATTCAGGGGAATTATTACAGACGTAATCATATTACAGAGTTCCAAAAGTGTTGATTTGCGCTTACTAGCAGACAGCTTGCTCTTTGTTGAGGTGTTATTACAACTATGATTATAATTATTATTATCAATACTACAATTGGGAGTAGAGTCAGTCTCGAGTCATTCATCTGGCACAACTAAGTAGGCTATTCTCTTTTTTAGAAGTAACAGCGGATCAAATAATCGATTAAATAATGCTTAAGAAAATGACGTAAAAATATTTAAATTTGCCTCTCTCACACTGAACAATATAACATATGATGTAAGTAACAGAACAGGATCATCGAATTCGAAATTTAAACAGCGTAGGAATTCTTCAAAGCAAAAATTAGTATAGGAGCTTGAAGACACAATGCCAGAAAATAATCACGTATAATATTTTTTTTCATGCTTCCTTAAAATGACACTTTTGAACATTGGCCGAAACAAGCGATTCATGTATTATTTCCTGGCGTCAAGAATTGCGCAGTTTTATGTCATGTACATGTTAGGTATTGGTGGTGGGGGTTAAATTCATAATAGTTATTAACGTCCAATACTAATCTTTTCTTTTTTTTTCTTTTGCTCGATAGTGCTTTTCGAAATCGTAAGAGAAGGATAAGAAAGCATGGGAAAACTCAGCTCGGGTATTTATTGAAGGAAAACCCGGGAGGACTGGCGATGAGCTTGACTGGAAGAACTTGTCTAGGTGGGCACTCCGTGCCGGCGAGGTCCTGCGAACGATGGTGAGGTCCGGTGAGCGATGACGTTGGTCAGGCGTAGGTGAGTGTTTTTGGGGAGGTTCACAGAGTGTAAGTTTAGCGACTGACAGACCGGCAAGTGGTTGCAGTTTAGAGATGACAACAGTTTAGAAACGTCTCACGTCACACATAAGCAATTATGTTGTATAACTCGATGAATGAGTTAGCGATAAGATTTGCCAAGTTAATATGCGACTTGAGTAGCTCAGATGAATGTATAGGTTCAGGTTAAGACCCAAGGAAGTGTTGTGGCGTTTTGGTGTGCCGTCGAGGAATCTGCAATAATCGAGGTCGCTGAATGAAAAGGCTCTCGAAGAGGCATCAAGGAAAAATTCCACACTGAAATTCCCTACACTGCAGATAAATTTTCCCATCACGGAGAAACACTGAGTCTTCCTACAGATTCAACACGAGCTATTTGAATTTGTTCTCTTTTTGTCAAGCTCATGAGATAGGATAGATTTTTGGCAGATGGCAAGCTTTTTCAATAATGCCTTTGCTTTACTATCAGAATATGAGATTTACAAGAACTTCCGGTAATGAAAATCGTTATTCATTACCGAAACTACATGCGATTAAGCCCAAGATCTACGGAATATAATGAAATATCCACACAGCTAAACTTTTGCAAGAATATGCAAGACAGTACAAGACTTGTGATTTTTAGAGCAGTAATATCGGTGATTCCATTTCGTGGAATTATGGAAAATATGTAGCATTCGCTACAAAGCGTAAAATTATAAACTTTCCCATTCGCACTTGAATAAAATAATTATTAGCATTAAAAATCTTACTCTAAATTAGTATTAATAATTTTCTACTTCTAATTCGTAATCATTGAAGTTTTTGTGTAAATGCATGAGACAATAAAAATAACACTCGACATTTTTCGAGAGAGAAGCCCCTGAATGGCAATACTGCGCAGTGGCACGTCTCTTTCAAACGCACTTTCACATTGGCGTCTCTCTAGCTCGGTGTTACAGCATTGCTCGTGAGTAAATCTGTGTTAGAAAATAATCGCGTTCCTTCTTCGTGTTCAGTTTGAGTATAAATTGTGACAGTGCTGTGTATTTAGATACGTAGTTATGCGTAGAAGTTGTGATGTAGCATGGTTCATTCAGAGGATATCTCAACATGACTTAGCGTGAATTTTGCACGCCATGTGCATTTCGTGTGTCAATAATTTATATTAGATATTCAACTACATCCTTTCCCTTACTACAACAAGCATACACTTGCAGCGGTCATATTGATATTGAAATTCGTTCATAAAACGCTCGTGAGAGAGCACGACAGAACTGCTGGCGTCTTTGTTACCGGTGTCTTTGTTTTCCAAAATGGCGAAGCACAAACTGCCGTCTCGTGTCATGACTCTGTGATTTAAAATCGTACTTTACGCATTTGGAATAATATTCTTTTTTACAACATACTTGCAGTAGTTTTCTGAAGTGTGTTTGACGTAAAATAATAATTGGAAATGTCTTTTAATAATTTCGTACGTATTATAGAGTACGAAAATTATTCATGCATATGCCTGCTAAAGTTTTAGTTTTTCTTCACCTTTTATTACTCCTTAAATCTTGCGTTTAATCGCATTTATTTTCAATATAAATCACTAACAACAAATTAAATCAAATTTTTCTTATTCTTGCGGCAGAAATACATACTAGCCTCTGCCACCGTAAACGCGTACTTCGCGCGTACAAAATACTTCGTGAACGCTCAAGATGTTATGCCGGCGGTTTATTGCAAATGGCGTAACGTAAAAACCGCCGGGTCATTGTCACCTTGATTTTCATATTTCGTCTTGTGAAATATTTTCTTTCTGTGCAAGCAACACGTTTAGTGTTTCTTTTCTCAGGTAGATATTATTCCTTATTTTCTTATCAATGATGCCTTGCCAGTGCTTTTCAGTATGATTTATCTGAATGAAAGCTAGGATTTTTTTCTTGTTATTTCTCGTACGAATATAGAGATGTTCTAAGATTACACAAAAAGCTAGTAATTCTCATCCTATGTATTTTAGTTATTGTCTTATATATATTCCTCCCCGATGCATAAATCACGTGTTATTCAGTCACACGAAATTGCCATAATTCCACAAAATGGAATTACCGATATTGTTACTCTTTGAAAATCACAAGTAGTTATTACCAAAAATTCTTAAATTTCATGCCCTTGCATTTAAAGCAAGATCAGTTGTACAAGAGTTTCTAAATTGATTCTATCCTACTTTGAGTTTGACAAAAGTGGGAACAATTAAATTAGCTCGTGTCGGATCTGTAGGATTTCTCAGAGTTCTGCTTTGTGGGATGTTTATCATTTACGATGTTGGGGACTGTCAGTGGTGGAATTTTTCCTTGATGTCTCCTGGGACTGCTCATCCAGCGTTTCGACTTTTGCAGGACCTCAACGACATCGCCACGCACCACACACCATAAACACACTCACCTGGGCCTTGAGCTTACCCTATAATTCCGGTTTAATTCTTAAACCACACCGGATACGAGTCCGAGAGATTGAACCCTAAACTGCTGAAATCAGCAGGGCCTTGCCCCCTTAAGAGACGCACCAGATTTTGTGCCCTTATTTTCCCGTCAGTTAAACGGGATCTCAGAGATACAATTACACTTACATACCTTCAACCTGCCGGATCAGCTACCTCCCGGATTCGCGAAGTATCTTCAGCGAAGATCGGGCCAGTAACGCAACTCGACGATCCTTTCCGGCTCCTCCAAATAAATTCCCAAAAAGCTGAGTTCCCTCGCCTCATTACCCTTCTCTCATGGTTTGCAAATACTTATCGATGTACGTTTAGGCTTGGCCATACCCACGGCTAAACCAAACAAATACATGTGACTTAAAAACACATGATTCGTGGAGTAAAAAGGAAATATAAAAATAGCTAAAATGCATAGAATGGGAATTACTACTTTTTCGTACTCTACACATACCTAGGTTCACACGAGAATTAAAAAGGCAGTCCTAAATTCATTAATGTCAAATCAACTGAAAAGGAAACACTGCAAGATTATCCTGTTGTACAGGATAAGATTTACACATAAAGGAAGTGAAATTATTGAACATTGAAATGGCATGACGCGGCAGTTATTGCGTTCGTCATCTTCCGCGAGACGCCGGCGTACCCAGTACGCGTTCACGAAGTATTTTTGTACGCGAGTAGCAATATTACCATGGCAGATGCAAGTATATATTTTTGCCGCAAGAATAAAAAGGAACATGATTTAAATGTTGATAATGAAATCTTGACACCGAAATGCAATGAACATATGACGCACAATTTACGCTACGTTACCAACGAATTACGAACGAACGAACAACTACGTTACGAATGTTATTTACGAACTCTACGACTATTTGCATGTTATCTATGCATCACGATCCGACCAGATCCTTATATTTAAACACACTGCATTTCAAAAAATGACACACTATACTTTACTAGCTTTTTTCTCTATTTAAACACTAATTTTCTTCCACTCACAAGAATGCTGTATGCACACGAGCAAACAAGGCCAGAGAAAGTGTGTGGTTCAAAAGAGACGCTTCACTGCGCAGTATTGCCATTCAGAGGCTTCTCTCTCGGAAGTGTCGAGTGTTATTTTATATGTAATGCATTTACACAAAAACTTCAGAGGTTACTAATTATAAGTAGAAAATTATTAATAATAATTTAGAGTAAGATTTTTAATGTCAATAATTATTTTATTTAAGTGCGAATGAGAAAGTTTATAATTTTACGCTTATGTAGCGAATGCTACATACATGTAAACTGTCAAAAGTGCTTTCACCTCACAATGAAAATGCATCGTCCATGAAATTGTGTTGTCTCTTATAATTATCATTACATGTATTATCAAATGTAGATTAAGCAAGATTAGGAGTACATTGCCCTCAATCATTTCTTTTCGACTAGTGACACGAGTTTTACAATACTCGTGTGTGTGTATCATCTAAGTGTATGTAGCATTCGCTACAGAGCGTAAAAACTATAGATTTTCCCATTCGTACTTAAATAAAATAATTATTAGCATTAAAAATCTTACTCTAATTTATTATTAATTATTTTCTACTTCTAATTCGTAATCATTGAAGTTTTTGTGTAAATTCATGAGACAATAAAATAACACTCGACATTTTTCGAGAGAGGAGCCCCTGAATGGCAATACTGCGCAGTGGCGCGTCTCTTTTCAAAAACGCACTTTCACATTGGCGTCTTTCTAGCTCGGTGTTACAGCACTTCTCGTGAGTAAATCTGTGTTAGAAAATAGTCGTGTTCCTTTTTCGTGTTCAGTGAGTATAAATAGTGACAGTGCTGTGTATTTAGATACGTAGTTATGCGAAGAAGTTGTGATGTAGCATGTTTCATTCAGAGGATATCTCAACATGACTTAGCGTGAACTTTGCACGTCACGTGCATTTCGTGTGTCAATAATTTATATTAGATATTCAACTACGTCCTTTCCCTTACTGAAAGTTATACATTTTGCAGCGGTCATATTGATATTAAAATTCGTTCATAAAATACTCGTGAGAGAGCACGACAGAACTGCTGGCGTCTTTGTTGCCGGTGTCTTTGTTTTCCAAGATGGCGAAGCACAAACTGCCGTCTCGTGTCATGACTCGGTGATTTAAAACCGTACTTTACGCATTCGGAATAAGATTCTTTTTCACAACATAAAGTGCAGTAGTTTTCAATAATTTTTAATAATTTCGTACGGATTATAGATTACAAAAATTATTCATGCATATCCTTAAAATATAGAAAATTCTTCTGGCCTCGCAGTGGCCGAGTGTATAGAGCGCTTGCGTTCTATGCTTCATGCCCAGGTTCGATCCCTGTGAGCGGCAGTTGGCGTGAAAAACGCTGATGCGGCAAATCAGGGTCGTTGCCTGCAGTATGGTCACTGTCCTCAAGGAATGTTACCTGAGCACTAAACGAGAGAAAAATGAGGCCTAAAGCTCGGGCGTGACTAGGGGCCTGGGGAACCCCTATCATGTACATTCCCTGTAAAGTATCATGTAAATGATGCTAGCCACCCTCTACGTGAAAAGAGGAAAAGGCTTGGTATATACCTATATACCTATTCATGCATATGCCTGCTAAAGTTTTTAGTTTTATTTTATATATATTTCATACTCCTTAAATCTTGCGTTTAATCGCACTCATTTCAATATAAATCACTATCAACAAATTTAAATCAATTCTGCTCATTCTTGCGACAAAGATACATACTAGCATCTGCCTTCGTGAATGCGTACGATGTTATGCCGGCGGTTTATTGCAAATGGCAACGCGTAAAAACCGCCGGGTCATCGTCAACTTGATTTTCATGTTTCGTTTTGCGCATATTTTCTTTCTGTGCAAGCAAACACGTTTAGTGTTTCTTTTCTCAGTGTAGATATCATTCCTTATTTTTTTTATCAATGATGCTTGTCAGTGTTTTTCAGTATTAGTGATCTTAATGAAAGTTAGGATTTTTTTTCCTGTTATTTCTTACGGATGTAGGGATGTTCTAGAGTACTGAAAAAGCATTAATTCTCATTCTATGCAATTTTAGTTGTTGTATGTCTTTTCTTGCTGCTTCATGAATCATGTGTTGTTAAGTCATGTGTTTTCCATAACTCCATAAAATTAATCACTGATATTACTGCCTTAAAAATCACAGGATTTGCTGTCCTGCAGATTCTTGCAAAAGTTGCAGTTTTTGTGGATATTTCATGATATTCCGTAGATCTTGTGCTTAATTGCATGTGGTTTCGGTAATGAATAACGATTGTCATTACCGGAAGTTCTTAAACCTCATGCTCTGATATTAAAGCCAAAGGCATTAGTGAACAAGCTTGCCAGCTACAAAAATCTGTCCTATCTCCTTGAGCTTGACAAAAGAGAGATTTATTAAATTAGCTCGTGTCGGATCTGTAGGACTTCTCGGAGTCTACTTTGTGGGAGTTTATCATTTACGATGTTGGGGACTGTCAGTGGTGGAATTTTCCTTGATGTCTCCTTGGACTGCTCATCCAGCGTTCGACTTTTTGCAGGACCTCAACGTCATCACCAAACGCCAACACACACTCAGTTTTCCCCTGGGCCTTTCATGGGACTACCTTTTCTGGAATTAGTTTTGGGCCCCTTCTCTTGTTGGGATTTTGTTTTTGGCCTTGTTTGGCCTTAACTAAAAAAAAACTACAAGTTATTCCTTTGCAATTCAACTCCCTGCTTCCACTACGATAACTATCTTATCCGGCTTGGAATTAAATAAGCCGATACCTTGAATTGAGACTACTGACGACACGGTTCTTTCAAAGTCTTATAAATTGGGCTCATATAAATTCCAAACACACACCCACTCTGTCGACTTCGTCACTAGCCGGAGCCTTTTGCCTGCACGGACTGCGAACCATCTTCAGCCAAGTTCTTCAGTAACTCAAGACTCGGAGGTCCCTTCCGGCTCCTTCAAATAAACCAGAGACAAAAGCTGAGTAGTCCTCGTCCTCATTACCCTTTCTCATGGTTTGCAAATACTTATCGAATTAACGTTTAGCGTTTGGCTATACCCACGGCCAATCCTAAAATGTATTAATTTTAAGAGATTTTAAAAACCAATGATGGTACTTTTGTACCATCTATATTGGAAATATACTGTTTTTCTTTTTTATTTTTTTCGGAATTTTTAAAATCTTGTTGTGGTTATATAGATGAATTTCCACTTATGAATTAAGAATTGCTTCTCCATGCTTAAAATATAGAAAATTCTTCCAAAGATAAGTAAAATTTACAAATGTAATTGTTTTGAAATGCTGTAAATTTTTGCAGCTTTTATTCAGTTGCGGGAATAAATTACCGACGTTCCGTATGTTTGTTTTGCTCACAGTTTGACGCTACCGAAGAAAAACAATGTTGATGTTTGGACTGCGGTGCTAACAGCTAGGTTGATTGAGACGTGGGGAGGATAATCTGTTTGTAGTGAGTGAAATAATTGAGCAAATGAAGAAGGATAACAAGAAGGTATATTTAGCATTCCTGGATATTGAAAAGGCTTATGACAGAGTGGATCGGGTTAGGCTGTTTGAAATTTTGAGAAAAGTTGGTTTTAGCAGAAAAATAGTGAACATTGTACAGAGTCTGTATGAGAACACAAGTGCTATCTACAGGTTAGGAAATTTGGAAACAGGGCAAGTGAGGAGTGTTAGAGGAGTGAGACAGGGCTGTACTCTGTCCACCCTGTTTGGATTGTACACAGAAGAATTAGCAGTTCGACTGAGAGGGAGTGGTTTAGGACTGAAAGTTGGTAATGAGAGACTGAGCTGTTTGTTGTATGCTGATGATGTGGTTGTGGTTAGTGAATGTGGTCATGATCTACAAAGGATGCTTGACATTGTGAATGGATATAGTACAGATTTCAAGATGAACTTTGGTGCAGGTAAAAGTAAGGTCATGGTTATAAATAGTGATGAGACTGATAGAGACAGACTGTGGAATATTGGAGAAATCAGAATAGGTAGAACAAAAGAATACAAATATCTAGGTTGTATGATAAGTGAAGATGGATGTACTAGAACTAAAGGTGAGAAAGTGGCTAAAGCAATGCAGTGGAGTGGACGGTTAGGTGGTGTGGCCAGATACAGAGCAAACAACTACGAATGTGTGAGAGGAATGTGGAAGTATGTTGCTGTACCTAGTGTCATGTATGGTATGAGTGCTCTTGCTTGGAATGGAAGTGATCTTGAAAAGCTGGATGTGATACAAAATAAGGTAGGACGTGTAGCATTGGGTGCTCCAAAATGGACAGCTATAGAAGCCATTAGAGGTGACCTAGGGTGGAGCCTATTTTCAGAAAGAATGATGAAAGCTGTGCTGAATTATAAGGTGAGAATTGAAAGAATGCAGAATAGCAGGTGGGTAAGGCAAATCTTTGAATGGAATCTGAGTGTAAGCTTTTGGGAGAAAGTATGTTGGGGGCATGCAAGGAAACTCAGTATGCAAAAGATTATTCATGATAGAATTGGGAGACCTGTGGATGACTGGAGTTTAATAAATGTTGGAGGTGTAGGGCCTGAGTGGGACTGCAAGAGGTAGAAGAAAGAGATTGAGAGACAAACAAAAGAGTATGGATTGAATAAGTGGAAGCTTAGCATGATGCGGAAGCCTACACTTAACTGGTATATGAAAAAGAAAGCACCTAAGTTTAAGCTGTTCTATGATGGTAGTTTTGGAAGTCAACTCTTGTTTGCTCTGAGATGTAAGTCATTGAGTGTGAACAGACGTACATGGAGATGGAATGAGAATAATAACAGATTTTGTCAGCAGTGTAATAGTGGAGTAGAGGAAACAATTGAGCATTTTGTGCTGGAATGTAGTAAGTATGAGCAAGAGAGAGAGAGAGAGTTTAATGAATGTGGTGTCTGAGCAGTATGGAGAGAATGAGTGGAATGCCAGATGTGCTGAAGATGATTGCGGTATGAGCTGTCTTGCTGGATTGGATCAGGAGTGTAATGCGAGTATCACTGAGGCTATGAAAGTGTTTCTTGTGCATGCCTGGAGTAAGAGACAGTGACTGGAATGAGCCAGTCTGTTAGAATGGGCTGTAATGACCCAATGTGCCGGGGGATGGTGTTTTGACACACTGGTTGTCCCGGTGATGCCTTCCAATGGAGGCTTGTGACAAGGATCGTAGATCTTGAGTAGTTTAGTGGACAAGTCTGGTACCAGGCGCTGAACTCTGTGTGAAAATTGTGGAGGGAATTGTAGGCCGTTACAAAGGTCCCGACACTGTCGGCCCTCAAGGTCAAGTTCAAGTTCAAGGACAAGTCTGGTACCAGGCGCTGAACTCTTTATGTGATAACTGTGGAGGGAATTGTAGGCCGTTACAAAGGCCCCGACGCTGTCGGCCCTCAATTTCAAGTTCAAGTTCAAGTTCAGCTAACCTGTGGTTAGTTGGGTAGATTCAAGTACAAGTCAAATCGTGTCTGCGATAGTCTTTGTCAATGACTGTGTAGTCTTATTACTAAAGAGCCTTGCTCTAAATTACGTGGAGAATATGTATCCAAATTTGACTCTTAATAACCCATTTATTATGGAATAAGCGCAAGTAAAAGTATGGTGAATAGTGTAGCCAGACTGCAGCGTGTGTGCTGCGCTTCGGCGTTGTCTCTGTGCCTGGTCTGGCTGGAGTACCAGTTATACATACGCCCAGGACATGCTCAAATCTGGCTCAAGCTCTCTATTCATGTACTATGAAAGGGATTTATTGAAGATCTATAATTGAAGATAAATGCTCACTTAAATTGTGCAGATGTTGCTCATAGTTACTAATAATTTATCATCAAGCCAAATCAATTAGCAGAGTGTAATAAGACTATAATTAGTATTTCATTATGAACAATAATGAATTATTAACCACAGTCTGGAAAAAAATTGAGACTGCTCTGTTATACTTGGTCATAATCAGAGTTCTGACTTGCATGTGAAGGTAAACTTATGTCTCCTGATCCACTTGTAAATAGTGACACCTTAATTCAATCTTATCTAGATTCATCAATCTCATTTTGATTCATCAATCTTATTTAGATTCATCAATCTTATTTAGATTCATCAATCTTATTTAGATTCATCAATCTTATCTAGATTCATCAATCTTATTTAGATTCATCAATCTTATTTAGATTCATCAATCTTATTTAGATTCATCAATCTTATCTAGATTCATCAATCTTATTTAGATTCATCAATCTTATTTAGATTCATCAATCTTATTTAGATTCATCAATCTTATTTAGATTCATCAATCGTATTTAGATTCATCTATCTTATTTAGATTCATCAATCGTATTTATGTTAATCATCAATCTTATTTAGATTCATCAATCTTATTTAGATTCATCAATTTTATTGAGATTCATCAATTTTATTTAGATTCATCAATCTTATTTAGATTCATCAATTGTATTTAGATTCATCTATCTTATTTAGATTCATCAATCGTATTTATGTTAATCATCAATCTTATTTAGATTCATCAATCTTATTTAGATTCATCAATTTTATTGAGATTCATCAATTTTATTTAGATTCATCAATCTTATTTAGATTTATCAATCTTTATAAAAATGATAAATTTTATTAATTGTTGGATAAACTTTAGTCTATTAATTTTGAAATTAAAGCCTGGATAAAATTATTGGGTTATTTGTGAAGGAGAGAATGATAATTAATTTTCATTTATTTACTGCCTAAACATAGTTAATTAGATCTAAATAATTAACTTTGGTTAATATGAAGGAGATGCAACTAATCTATTTTCAAAATTTTGTTGCCTGTATCATGGTAATTATATTGAAATGAGCAACTTTTCTTCTATGCACTTTTTGGGGCAAATGATTTAACTAGTTATAGCGGTACGTTAATTTTCATCTTTGATGATAAATGCGATGGAATAAACATTTACAAATCAATTTTAGAATTTTTGTTGCTTAAATCATGTTAATAACATTGAAATAAATTACTTTTCTTCTATACACGTTTTGCGGTACATGAGTATTTATCAAGGTATAGCGGTAGGTTTGGTTTTGTCTGTGATGACGAGCTCGCTGGACGTAAGACGGCATTGCAGTGTTGCCGTCGGACGCGCTGCTTGAATTACCGCTTCAAACAGTTGCGGTCAGTAATCTACTGCTATAACTCGTTAAATACTCAATTGCCCCAAAAAGGGCATTGAGGAAAAGTTGTTCATTGTGATGTAATTGATTTGTTTTAGGCAACAAAGTTTCAAAAATCAATTTGTCACATCTCTTTCACATTAACCACAACTTTTCTTTTATACACTTTTGGGGAAATGAGTATTTACCGAGTTATAGTGGTATGCTAATTTTTGTCTTTGATGACCAAATGCGCTTGAATAAACAGCTACTAATCAATTTTTTAATTTTTTTTGATTGAATCACTGTAATAACATCAAAATTAACTACTTTCTTCTAAACACTTTTTGCGGCAAATAAGTATTTTACGAGTTAGAGTGGTAAGTTTAGGTGTTGCACGATTGAGCTGTGTTAAGAATGTATTTGAGTACTTTGTAATTTATTATTAGCCAACCCCACGGAGCCTGCGGAGCCTGAACCCATTTCTAGGATCTTTTAGTTAATAACACAATAAAGGTTATCACCCAAAAATAATAAATTATAGTGGTATGTTAATTTCCGTCTTAGATGGCGGGAATGCGTTCGATCATTCGAGCGCGTCAAAAGGGAGAGTCCATTGTAGTGTTGGCGTTTGACGCGCTCGATAAATTACTCTTCGCTTCAAACACTGGAGTTGCGGTAAGTAATTTACCGCTATGACTCATTGAATAAATAGATAGTGCATAGAAGAAAAGTGGTTTATTTAGATCTAATTACTATGTTTAGACACTGAAAAGTGGAAAATTGATTATTGTTCTCTCCTTCACATTTACCAATTATTGTAAGATTGCAATTTTATATAAAATTAAAATCTATATTTGATATGAAGATATTGTTATGCTGAGAATTTAGAAATGAGCGTGAGATGATATTTACTTTGAAGTTTATGTAGAATTATTCTAGGATAGATAAATTTAACAAATTTTGTCAGGCTTTGAAGAATTTGGTAAATGTTATTATTTAAGCAGTGTTGTGCCCTGCAACAGTAAGAAAAAAATCCATGCTAAAATGCCAAGAAATGCATTTTATCAGTCAATGTTAAATTTAATGTTGTCAACGATTTCAATTATTTTGTTGCCACGTATGGGTAATATGACATAATAGAAGAGTTTTTACACGAATGACATTGTGCTTGCAAAAGCTTAGTTTTCGAGATATTTAAATAATAATTTATAGGAATGTCGTATATAAAATTGAACAAATAGAGACCTAAATAGGCAGAAATACGGTTTTAAGGTAACGATAGATGAGGTTAGGTTAGGTAAAGTTAGGTTAGTTGAATAAACTAACCTAGACTAACATAAGTAAACCTAAAATAGCTTAATTTAACTTAACCCTTCCGAGGCCGATGACTCTCGCCAAAAAACTTGGCGTGGCTCGCGTCTGTAAAACGACGGAAGAGCCGTGAACTTGAACTCCGACAGTGTCGGGGCCTTTGTAACGGCCTAAAATTCCCTCCACAATACTCAAAATATTCCCACAAAGAGTTCAGCATCCGTGTACCAGACTTGTCCACTAATTTCTAAGGATTCACCAATCCTTGTCCACTAACTACTGAGGATTCACCAATCCTTGTCCACTAACTACTAAGGATTCACCAATCCTTGTCCAATCCTATCCGCATCAAAACTGCCATTAATGCTATTCTTACCTGAACGTTATTTATGCTATATCTCAAAAACTAAGCATTTGTGAGCACAATGACATTCGTTTAAAACGTCTCCAATTACCTAGGTCTTGCAACAAAATTATGAAAATCGTTGACATCATCAAATTCAATATTGACTATTTTATCTCAAGCTAACTGGATATAATTAGAATATATAATAAAAAAATGAAATGACTCTAAAACTTTGATTATCAGTTGCTAAAAGATTTCATAGTTTTTGTTTTTTTAGCATAGTTCAGGAATAAATAGCAAATCTTAAATGCAGTTCAAACAGTTTCATTTTTCTTCACAAAATTATTCAGTCTTATAATCGTCCCAGCTTTATTCATTGTTCCATTCCTATTATAGTTGGAACATTGACCAAAAATGCTAGTCATTGAGTTTTCCTGCTGCATTCTGGTATTTGCGTAGATTCCAGAGCATCTGTTGAAGAAATTGTAGAAGTGTTGTGTTTTTAAAAAATAACCATGAATATGAAAATTTTCGATTTTCTATCAGTTTGATGTTTTTCAAAATTTTTCTCCTGCTGTTAGAGAATCATGAATACCATTGTTAGTGCTTTATCATGTTTCATTTTTATGTGAAGATAAATAGTTGAAGAGATAGTGAAGCATTTTCAAATTTGCCTCCGAAATGAAAATGAAGAGGAAGAGGTCCATGAGATTGCTTACCAATCTCCTGAAAATTAAATTCTATTCTGTACTACAAATCAGTAGCAGTTGTGGAGCATCATTTGAATAAATTTTGGAAATAATTTTTTAGAGCTTCATTTTGGGAAGGAGTAACTAATCAACCATATTGAATTAGAAATGCATTAAAAATTCCTGTTAGCTGAATTGTGTAAGACTAATTATATTTTAAGGTCATTCTCCTAAAATTGAGATCTATTGAGAAAGAATAGTCTGTAAATACTGAAATTTTCTTCTTAAGTGGATACAACCATTCCATCTATGGTAATTAATGCTAGTCATCCCTCACCTTACAAACTTAATTTGTTCTAGAATTGGTTTTGTAATGTGGTTTTTTCATAGGTAGAGTTGTATTTTACATGTAAAAGGCCTGATTTGTCCAAGGCCTCCAATGCTACCACCTAAACCCTTTAAAAATATAAAAGTACAGTTATAAATTTTGTATGAAATATTTGCTAAAAGTAGTAGAAAATTATTTATTAAACCATTAAAATGAATAAGACATGCAAATCACTTACCATTGGGATTGGGCAACTATGTCTAAGAGACACAAGGGCAACTACATAGCAAAGTGAAGTTCGTGGTGGGTGAGGAAGGAGGAGGTGGCTGCAATGCCGATCGCTTATTATTTAAATTTTTGAGGTTTTACCTTGAATTTTCTTTCGTGTTCAGGGACAAAAATTTTACGTTAGGGCGTTTTGTAGCTTGGATTATTTGTGAGTTGTGTCTTTTGTAAGGTGAGATATGATATACCAGGAAAAGAAAGTGATTTCTTAAGCTGAGAGTTAAGTAGGTCTTCTCTTTGCTGAAATACCTTTGTTTCTACTTAAACTAACTGAAGATATATTTTGGAATTTTTTATTGTTAAGGATTACCTTGTGCATTCAAAGCATAAATCCAATGGTTTCACTGTATACAAAGGTAGTTATATCCCCTTTAAGGGTATACAACTATTTCATCTTTGGGAATTACCACTCTTAATGGGAATATGTGAACTCCCAAGCTGAAGATTAGGTAGGCCCTCTTTGTCTTGGAATAAAATAATTTTTTTTTTGTTATATAAAATTGTTTATTGGTTTACTGCATTCCTGTTTTTCTGCACCTACTACTTCCTCCTTCAGCTTTTGTCTAGTTTCTCAACCTACTGTTTCGATTCACCTTGTGCGTATGTTCTGCATTACGTAAGTCCATACTAAATGGTGCCTTCCTTCTTCCTCTCTTTGGAACATCTTGGTTGTGGTTGGGAAAGGTTAAACTAAAGTCTAATCTAATCTTTCAAAAGGAAATAATATAAGCACTTACTTTGCCATAACTAATTGGTGTTTGTTTAAATATTTAATGTTTGGCAGTAAAAGTTGCCTCTGATGCAGGAAATAAAAATAGTCACTAAACTTTCATTGAATGGTTTGGATTATTGTCTGTGCCATGTAAAATAAGTTAGAACATATACAGTATATGGATATGCTTTGTTCTGATGAGTTGAGTTGATCATATTGTTAGCCTGAAACAAAGTTTCAAAATGTTTCGGCAAACTATGCAAACTTTTAATAACTTCACATACTTCTTAGCAAGGTATTAAGGCAGTTGTCTAGCAAAGCCTCAGAGGACTACTTTTGTATTGTGTAAATCTAGAACATAAACTCTATTTAGGACTCCATGAATTTTGGGGATTTGGGAGGAAATCGTTTGGAGTTAACACGCTCACTGTCTCATGATGTAGATGTTGATCAAGCAGAACTTCAAATTTCCCCACTTCTCATATCTACCCTACCTCTGTTGGATACCATTCTTCAATTTGTACTAACTAGTATGATTAATCTCATAATAGGAATGATCAATCATATCCTTCAGTAAAATAATACATAAATTCTTCACTCCTCAGACAACAGAGCTGACCTAACTGATTCTTCGCACACAGGTGTGATGGCACAAATTGGCAGTGATTGTCTGATTGAGTTACTAGAACTTGAAAACTTCCTCCGAAATGATTGTCTGAACTGTGAAATATGTTGGTAAAGCCTGCATCTTATTGAAAAGATTGGAGTATTACTGATATTGCCTGTTTCTCCGCAAAAAGATCTAAGTAAAGACAATTCATGTTTTGAAATTTTTCTAATAGTAGTTTGGAGGGTACAAATTATTTTCTTTCAAAATAGCTCTGTTCATTGCTGGAATAGGGCTAATGGTAAATTAGTGCTTTGATGTAAATATTTAAATTTGAATGAGGGTAAAGGGTTTTTGTGATTAAGTTCCTCATGTGCCATAGAAATATCTGAGTATGTGTTTGCTAGGTGAGGTTGAGATTGAGCACAATGAAAGCTCTTGTGCAGAAATGTTGGTATAAATAATGTCTGTTTAGTGTATGAATTTTTTTTATTGTATTTTTGTACTATTCCATCTATCTTGTTGTTATGGCGTGGCGTCTGACAGAATACCTAGATTGTGTTAGGTTTGGTTATGCTGGATTGCCACTGATTTGAATTGTTTTGGTGTGACATGCTTCATGCGTTTCTGACTCAGCATTACATGTGGCACATTTTACAAATCTTATCCCAAATGTGTGATGCAAACTGTAATTGATTAATTAAATAAATTCTAGGGGTTATTATGCAGCTTTATTTTTTGAAATTCTTTTTTCTGATCTTTATACTCTCTAGGTGAACATTAAATCCACAAGCATTAACAGCTCAACATACTTTATTTCTCTTCACATTTGTGCCCTTAGGCGTTCATGGAAGTTAACTACTAAGTGACAGTTTCCTCCTCATTCTGATGTCGGTGACCACCTGATGCCAATGCTAGTTGAATTTTGAGTGATTGTAATAATAGTAGAAGGAAAACTCAAATTGTAAAGGGTTAAGAAAAACTACGAGTTTTGAAATTCAATGCACAACTGCATCAGATCTTATTTGAAGGAGGATATTCACATTATTGAATCCCAAAGTATCAATTATTCAAGGGAAAATGTTTTTTTTTTTCTGGGCTCTTGAACTGAAAGTTCGTCAGCTCGATGAGAACCACACACGTCAGTTCTGTAGCGACTGTCCCCAGCCATTCAAAGACAGTTTTTTGAAAGATTTTCTCATTCTGTTCCCTCTATATGTTATTCATGGAGCATTTCTCTTTCAGAAAGCCCTGCGTAGCGTTCGCCGTTAACTCTTACTTACACTTGACGAAGTGCATGTGCTCACAGCATATTCTCGATTAATAATAAAAGCTCTAGCTGGAGTCATCCGTGTGTAAACGTATTTAGTGAATGTGCATTGTTTTCATTTTTACTCGTCTCTACTATGAATGTACAGATAACTAACCGTGAGGCGTTGTAAGTTATTTAAACGAAGAACCCGAAATTAATTTGACTTGAGAGGTATTAAAAGTCGCACTTCTTACATATTTCCGCTATCGTTGATTTACGTTCATGTAATTAAACAAGCGCTCTGGAGGATTACCTTGAAATGTGCCTCGTAAAGTGTGAAACTTCAATAGAACTTCAAGTTCATTTGGAAAACATATGCGCCTAGTGTAATGGAGTTAATCTCGTACCACAGTGCCAAATAAGGCATTGTGCGACTGAAATGTTCCCACTAACTTTTTTTTTTTCAATTGGCGTCGGAAATAAGTTAGTCTTTGTTAATTTGCTTGTTTTTATTGGTCACTGCTTTAATTAATGAAATACTAGGTCCTCTTCTCCTAGGAATTGGAAGACGAAAACCGTTAGTTGGTTGGTCTCATTTGCAATGCTCAAGATTCTATTTATGGCGAGGAAAGTATTGAAGTCGTCGTAAAACCTAGGAAGGAAAGTGTGAGAAGCGTTCAGTTCACAACTCGAAGAATAGTTGGGGTTCCTGTGTTTCTCTAAGAACTGGTACCAGTCAGAATTTGTTGGTAAGTTAACGCTTTTTCTGTTGATCCTAGTCAAGTCCATGAAATTTGAATCCCCCAATTGAAAATTTCGCAATCTTGTGCAACATTTCTATTTTATATCAGCGTATGATGAACTTGGGCGGAACTGTTCGCCAGTGTAGGTTACGAAGTAAGCGTTCCACTGCGTTGTGTAGCCCTGCAGCGTCTGCTGCACTTGCGTCTCCCTTGGGGAAAATGTGTGAGGGCCCGAACTAAGAGGTAATTAGGCCTTCTTTTTGTTGAAATAAAATTTTGTTTTTATGTTTAGGACCACCCTTTTTTCAGTTCACTGCTGTCCTGTTTTTCAGCACCTCTACTTTCTTCTTCAACTTTTATCTTGTTTCATGAACTTCTTTCTCAACTTATTGCTTTTATGCCCTTTCTGCATAGATTCCGCATTCCCTTATCTCCATCCTAAATGGTGCCTTCCTCTTTACTCTCTTGGATACGTTTTTTTTTGTAGCGGTTAGGGAGTCTCAAACTAACAAATAATCTAATCTAATCTAACTGCACTTGCGTCAGGAGGCTGCTGTAGCTTTAACTTCCTATTTAGGTTGGCTTTAGTTCTTCTCTCCGTCTCTGTTTAGTGAGAGGTCGGTGTACCATGCGGCGGACTTGACACGTTCCCCGCGTATTGGGCCATATGCGTACCATTCAGTCAATTGCTCATATATGTACAGGTATAAATAAATGACATTTCATTTGTTTTGCGATCTTTTTTTAAAAGTAATTATCATACGAGGTAAAATGTTGGCGAGAAATTGTATTTTCGTCTAACTTTATGAGGATACAAATGTATTCGAGCTGTTAAGTTGATTTCCCAATTCTGCTACTTGCAACCTAACCAAACCAACCATTAACAAACGCGGTGAACGTGTTAATGGAGGTATTATGTCGATGCTTTGTCTGTTTACTCATCATAGTCAATTTTTTCACCTACTTGTGACATCTGTTACGGCTAAAACACTCTGGGAGTGAGACTGATGCTAATTCTGACGTATTTTTGTCTTAAGAAATTCGAAGGCGGCACTGTTAATGCTGAGTGGCTTCAAATAATTCAGGCTGTCGACGCAGCATAGTGTACACTTGACACGTTAACGCCGTGTGAGCTCCGGCGGTACGCGGAGCCTATTTTCATAATGCTGCTGAGCGACCAGTAGCCGCAGACTCGGTTTTCTTAAATGCTTAATCAAAGCTAAATGAGGGCACGATCCAATAATATTGGCTATTGTCAAATTTGCCTACTTCAATGAACTTTAAATTTGAGTTAATCCTGACGGTTAACGTGGTAAATAGTTCTACGAGTTTTCAAGAATGCTCTCTGCCCGTCATACCGCCAGTGCACGTCTTTCATAGTTGTGATCATTTATTTTGAGCATCACAGCATTTTTCTCGAGGTCATTTCAAAAGCTGAAAATTCGACGGTCGATCATTAATTTAGCGCCTCGACCTACGGAAGCTCGATGCAATTTCCCGCGCCCCCAAAAATGATCGCTCTTCTTCATCTCAGCCTAGGTTGTGTTGCTCTGAAAGTCTTCCGTGATTTACAGAGCGCCTGAGTTTCGTCATTCTCGAAAAGTTGGCTTTGATGATTTTCTGAACGTTGTTTTTAGGTGTCACTGATTTTTGACCCTTTGATTTATTGGCACCAATTTTTATAAATATTGCGAAATAAATTTTATAATTTGTTGAGAGAATGATGGCATATGATAATTCAAAAAGCGTTCGATCGGATATTTTACTGCATTTTCTGGAGCTACCATCTCTTGGTGTTGAGCCATCGCCTTCGCTCGTCATAATATTAAAGCTCACTGGTGACTGAGGAACCTTGGTCGTCGCAACACGTTAGATTATTAAACTAACTAGCTTAAACCTCCCTAACTACAACACAGGTGTTCCCGAAAAAGAAAAGAGGGCGGCACCATTTACTTTAGAATTAGGGGAACTAGAAGTTCATGCACGGCGTATTCTTCCCTCAAATCCTACGTTTATAAACAGCAAGACAGAAAGATTTTAGCCAAGATAATAGTTGAAGAAAATATGTACTGAAAAATAGAAAGGCGGTGAAAGAGAAAGGAGATGAACCGCAACAAAAAAAATTATTTTAACAAAAAAAAAGCCTAAATAACATTCAGCTCGGGACCTTACATACTTTAGTTTTGTCCCCATGAAAAAGATCATCGCGATATTTGGATGTTTTTGTCGTGTTATGAAAATTGCATGCAGCGCAAAGTGTGGTCTCCAACTTGTTACTTAGCTCTAATGGGACCGGAATTTCAATGAATTTACGTGACCGCGCGGCACAGCATGCGGCGCAAGCGTACTTAGAAGAACTTCTGGTGCCAGCTGTACTGAAGCGACCACCTTAAATGTCTAAATATCCGACTCATGGCTGTCAGTGATCGTTCTTTAACCTCACAGCGGTTTCATTTTCAAATCGATATAGTTGCTTGTGCAAATGATAATTTTTCTGCATTGTTGATTTACGGTAAGGTCCATCTTATTGATCTTAACCATACATTATTGGGGCTAAATTCGGCGTGAGCGTTCATCTCGTCCATCACAGTGCAGTTCAACACGCTAACCGTCACGGGTACCACCGGTGGTACACGGAGGGAATTTTCATATTGCTGTGCACCGACCCGAAGTCACAAACTATATTTTTATAAATTCTTAATCAAAGCTTCGTGAGGGCCCGATCCCGGATCCACATAATGTTTACTATTTTCAAAATTGCTTACTACAATTGACTCTAAATTTTAGTTGAATATTGAACCTAAATTTAACCCATGGCGGTTAACGTGTTAAAGATTTCAATCCAGTGTTTTTATTGTATTTCATTCGAAAACTTAAACTTTGTGCAGGAGAAAGTTTTGTTTTCTGTTTTTCTTAGTAAGAAGCGGTGGCAGGGTATGAGTTTAAACACAATGTATGCGGTTACTTTTTCCATAAATTTATTGAGTGCAATTCATCAAATATTTACAAACTTATGCCTGCAATCGAAGAAAACTGCTGCTCATATTAACATCAAGTTATTACTTAATAATGAGAAAAACTCACACGAGTGATGTCCCTCAGTATAATTCAAAAATTAAACTAAACATAATTTAGGCTGTAAAACATAACTTATGTTCTCACGCTGTCATTTGAAATGGGGTTTGTAACAATTCAATTTTATCACTAATTCAGTGTGCCAATTCTCTAGAAATAATTTCTAAACGATTCGGATTACTTTTGCTATCCATCTACATAATTGATTATTCGATTTTAATTTGACTCTCTTAGTTTTGATTTTATTTATAATTATGAAAAAATCGACTCTAAAGCTTTTCTCGCAAACTCAAACCTCCCATAATCTTTCTACTTTTAACCGAACAATAATTGTTATTTAGCTAGGGTGATCACTAGGTCATCTCCTGCTCTTAGTAGGGGATGCTGTCGTACGAGATCTCCAGCACGGAACACTTGATGTCGAGACAGCACCGGTACGCCTTCATGAAGTCGACACCGAGCAAGAAGAGGTGGTCGTCCGACTGCATCACCATGCTGGGGAAGACGAGCGCCTTGTCCTGGTACGAGGCTGGTACCATGACCACGGTGCCTGTGATGCTCTCCTGCCCCGCCGCGCCCTGCACGCAGCTCGCCAGCTTCTCGCCTTGGTCCATGAGGCGGTCCAGGTTACTGGCGGTCACCATCGTGCTCGACATGATGGTGTTGCTGCAGCCCGTGTCCACCATGGCCGTCACTTCCTTGCCCAGGATGTTGAGGCTGATCACAAAGGAGGTCTTCTGGCAGGGTGGTGTGGTCTGGATGAGCAGCGGCTCGTCCTCATCTAGGGTTTGGCTGTAAGTCGACAGACTTGAGATTCGCGCTGACTTTCTGATAACTTGACTCTGGGTGTTAATGGCGGTGATGTTGTTCGCTTACCACAGACCTGCGTCGGTGGTCTGCATAATTTTCATGCTTAATTTTCGGTGGTTCCTCTATATTTTCTTGCGCGCTAGTTGCCCTGTTTTGGTTCTCGTGCGCATCTTGAGTAACCCTTTGACGTCTTTGAGAACTTCGTTGTACGCTTACTTCATGATGGGGGAGTCGATCACGCTCTGGTCGAGACTCTCGCCCACGTTGTAAAGGTTCACCCTCTTACAAAAGCTGTTCATGAAATCTATGCCTAGAAGTAACGGAGTGACTAACCCTTCGACCACTTGACACGGGAACACAAACTTAATTTTGTTGATCGTGGCCGGCACGAGGCTGATCCTCCCAATCACTTTCATCTCCCCACCTACCCCGACAACCTCAGGTCTGCGGGACCTGTAGTTCTGTAGCAGAGGGTTCAGGCCACATCTGCGCATGGTGTCTTGCGACATGGATGATATTGTGCACCCGGAGTCGAGGAGGGCGTACACCTCCTGGCTGTTGATCTTCATGCTGGACAGGACGAGCGGGTTCAGCACAGTGTAGGGACCCAGCAGCTTATACCTTAGCTGCCTCAGGTCTTCAAAATAGGCACAGGAACTATCGAAGGGAGCAATCGCGATTTGTTGGAGCTGTGCCACGGCTTCTTCGACTGCAATACGGCCAGGTTCCTTGTCCTGAACATGACCCATCGCCGAATTTTCTATAAGAATTGGGTTTTCTGTAGCTTACATGCAACGTTAGTTTCCTGGCTGTAGTTTCGCCTGTTCTTGAGTTCTTTTGACTTCTCCGATTTCTTTGAATTGCTTTTTTTCGGCTATTTCAAATTCCCCTAAATTGTAATTGTTCACCAACTATTTTTTGCTTATTTATTACAGTCTACCGTAGTCGTTATTGACTGACTCATGACCTTTATTCCATGGTTGTATTCCGATGAATTCAATACTGCTACTGCTATACGAAAATGAACTTGAAGCTGCACAGTGCTGTTAAGTCAGCCTTGTATCTTGGATACAGCTTGCCCAAACTTATCTTGGTCTCGCGCGAGTAAAAATCTCAATTTACAATCATCTGCAAACTGGGAATCATTGAAAAATGTGAAATTTCATTTCTTAACTTCGTTTAAGCTCTTAACAGATTCTGAGTAGATGGACATCATTCTAAACAAATTGACAGCTCTATCTAATAGAAGCGTTTCATCGGCCGTAATGACAGTGAGAATGAACTTTCAATACACGGAACCCCAAACCAATGAAAATGATACAGAATATAAAATACGAAATTTTCGCTAGCGTTTCTTTATTCGCAAGTGTTAGAAGGGATTATATTTTCTAGAGTCCGTGTTTACGGTTGAGACATCAGCGTATATTGTATTGCTCATGGGACTGCTCGGATATTCTCTCTTCTGAAAAGAATATGACCTGAAAACTGATCGGAGTATTTGTTGAATAGATACTGAAAATTCAGTATTATACTGTAGTCTGCGATTGGACACAAAATGACGATGTACATCGCTGTATGAAATGATGCCCTGCAGTTGGCGTGGAGTTTATTATAGTTTCTGGTTTGCTTCAGGGAACATAAACGTTCCGGCATGTTAACATTATACTAAACATTTATGCTAGTCAAATGTGCCAGCAGCAATAGGAAAAAGTGGAACTCAATGTGATGCAATTAGAGTTAAGTTAATTTTAAACGAGAGGGTTAAAAGCACTGTGCATGCGAGTAAAAATAGCTCTTAACCCCTCAGTTTCCCCTCTGCTGCCTCCCTCTGCAGTTGCCACACTCGTGCTGCCACCAATTTCCCGCCTCACTCTGCAGTTGCCACACTCGTGCTGCCACCAATTTCCCGCCTCACTCTGCAGTTGCCACACTCGTGCTGCCACCAATTTCCCGCCTCACTCTGCAGTTGCCACACTCGTGCTGCCACCCATTTCCTGCCTCACTCTGCAGTTGCCACACTCGTGCTGCCACCAATTTCCCGCCTCACTCTGCAGTTGCCACACTCGTGCTGCCACCAATTTCCCGCCTCACTCTGCAGTTGCCACACTCGTGCTGCCACCAATTTCCCGCCTCACTCTGCAGTTGCCACACTCGTGCTGCCACCAATTTCCCGCCTCACTCTGCAGTTGCCACACTCGTGCTGCCACCCATTTCCTGCCTCACTCTGCAGTTGCCACACTCGTGCTGCCACCAATTTCCTGCCTCACTCTGCAGTTGCCGCACTCGTGCTGCCACCAATTTCCTGCCTCACTCTGCAGTTGCCACACTCGTGCTGCCACCAATTTCCCGCCTCACTCTGCAGTTGCCACACTCGTGCTGCCATCAATTTTCTGCCTCACTCTGCAGTTGCCACACTCGTGCTGCCACCAATTTCCTGCCTCGTTCTGCAGTTGCCACACTCGTGCTGCCACCAATTTCCTGCCTCACTCTGCAGTTGCCACACTCGTGCTGCCACCAATGTCCCGTTTCACTCTGCAGTTGCCCCACTCGTGCTGCCACCAATTTCCCGCCTCACTCTGCAGTTGCCACACTCGTGCTGCCACCAATTTCCCGCCTCACTCTGCAGTTGCCACACTCGTGCTGCCACCAATTTCCCGCCTCACTCTGCAGTTGCCACACTCGTGCTGCCACCAATTTCCCGCCTCACTCTGCAGTTGCCACACTCGTGCTGCCACCCATTTCCTGCCTCACTCTGCAGTTGCCACACTCGTGCTGCCACCAATTTCCTGCCTCACTCTGCAGTTGCCGCACTCGTGCTGCCACCAATTTCCTGCCTCACTCTGCAGTTGCCACACTCGTGCTGCCACCAATTTCCCGCCTCACTCTGCAGTTGCCACACTCGTGCTGCCATCAATTTTCTGCCTCACTCTGCAGTTGCCACACTCGTGCTGCCACCAATTTCCTGCCTCGTTCTGCAGTTGCCACACTCGTGCTGCCACCAATTTCCTGCCTCACTCTGCAGTTGCCACACTCGTGCTGCCACCAATGTCCCGTTTCACTCTGCAGTTGCCCCACTCGTGCTGCCACCAATTTCCCGCCTCACTCTGCAGTTGCCACTCTCGTGCTGCCACCAGTTTCTCCCTTAGCTCTTTAGTCAGCCCTCTCTATGAAATGCAGCCCATGTAATTAAGATGAAATATATAGTTGACGCTAAGAAGTACACTCCACCATCATGACAGGAGAGGAAACGCTCCTCTCGCAGCACCTCGCTACGCCCAACTTCAACCTTCGCTCCCCTCGCTCCCCAGCGTCACGCCCAGGCCTTGCTTCCCTCACCCAGGGCTATTTTCACGCAGTAGCCCGCGGGCTGCGGTCGTGTGGGGAGTGTGCGGCTCCTCGTGGCAATGTTCTCTTTGCTCTGCATATCTCTCTCTTGACTCTTGGTTGGTTCGCAATAGCGTAGCGGTACCACCGATATTGGCTCACGGATAACTGAATAAACAATGCGGGCGGAACTGTTCATTGGGGTATCTTTCATGTGCTTACGGTTATAGTGCGCTGTAAAAACATAATCGAGGAGTTATATATTGTTGAGATGTGCTAGAGTATATCCCCGCTTTGACCTGATATACTCAACTTGCGTTTTATGGTCCGTCAAGCGGAGTTTATTAAAAAGTTATCCTTCAAAGTTAGACCGAATATCTCTCGTAACCTTTTGCTGCGATATTTGCGAAGTTATTGGTGAAGTTGAGCGGCCTCAGCGCGCAGCTAACTTGACAACTTTTTAGTGTCGGTGCGAGACAGCTCTGGCACACGAGGGAGGAAGTGTGCAGTGTGACACCTATTGTGATCTTGTGCGGACTTGGACTCTTCATCGCGAGTTGGGTATCAAAGTCACATTTGCGATGATGTCCTGCTGTTGGAAGGTGGCATTATGGTCTGAAAATGCGGAAGGAATCGGAAACTGGCGCACGGGTTATTGGATCCCCCAGGAAATGTCGGCGTTGTCGGAAACTGGAGATTTGGAAATGAATCAGAAATGTATTAGAAATTCGAGATGTATTGTAAGTCTGAAATGTATTAGAAATGCGAAATGTATTCAAAATTAGAAATTTCTTATAAGTGAAACATGTATTTGAAATCGGAGATGTATTAATAGTCGAAAATGTATTACTAATCGGAGATGTATTAAGATGTATTATTAATCACCGATGTATTACTCATCAGAAATGTTTTATTAATCGTCGGTGTATTGTTAATCGGAGATGAATTATTAACCGGAAATGTATTAGTAATAGAGATGTATTAGTAATGGGAAATGCATTAAAAATATGAGATGCGTTAGAAATTGCAAAATCCTTCGCCATGTGGCCTGGCGCCCCGAAGAAGCTCCAGTTAGGCACCTCGGCTATACATGAACAGGCTTTCGGGACTTCTATCTTTCGTGATCATTTCACATCTTCCAGTTGTCATTGCTTCGTCGCCATGACTTCTTTGTCTATATTTTTTTCTTCTTCTTCTTCTTAACGTGCTCTCTGGGGATACAATTGTTGTATTTTTGAGAATTAGCGCTCTCAGGAGGAATATGTGAGGTCCCGAGCTTACGGTTAAGTAGGCTTTCCTTTTTTTTAAAGTAGAATTTAGGTTTTTTGTTTAGTCATGGACCTTTTTCTTCGGTTCAATGCTCACCTGTTTTCATGATCTACTACTTTCTTCAATTTTTCTTTTCTTATCCACCCCATTTCCCAGTTTGTTTTTTCTGGTGCGGGAGATCTTGTGTGGGAACACTCCGCGTACACAGATTCCCCGTTCCCTGAACTCTAAACTAAATATTGCCTTCATCATTCCTCTCTTTGGAACAACTTCATTGTAGTTATGGAGGCTTAAACGTTCTAAACTAATCTGTTTTATATCTTTCAGTCCTACTAAATCTATGCACAGATACCCCGCACCCTTACTTCCTTACTAAACGGTGCCTTTTCTTCCCTCTCTTGGGAACACATTTTATATGGTTAAAAATGACGGAACTGACTTATGATCTAATCGAGGAAACGGAAATGTGTCCGAAATTATATATTCATTATAAAATTGGAATATATTATGAATCCCCTCAGGGGGATACCACTATTGTATCTATGGGAATTAGCGCTCCCAGGGGGACTAAGTAAGGGCCTGAGCTAAAGGTTAGGTAGGCTTTATTTTTGTTGAAATAGAATAGGTTTTTATTTTGTTACGGACCATCTTTTTTCGGTTCACTGCTGTCCTGTTTTTCAGCACCTCCTACTTTCTTCTTCAACTTTGATCTTGTTTCATGAACTTCTTTCTCATCTTACTGTTTCTGTGCCCTTTCTGCATAGATTCCACGTTCCCTTAACTCCATACTAAATGGTGCCTTCTTCTTTCCTCTCTTTGAATCGTCTTTGTTGCGGATAGGGAGTCTTAAACTAACTAATAATCTAATCTAATCTGTTGGAATGAAATGTTTTTTGTTACGTCAAGGACCACCTTTTTTCGGTTCACTACTGTCCTGTTTTTCAGCACCTCTGACTTTCTTCTTCAACTTTTCTCTTATTTCAAGAACTTTTTTCCCATCTTACTGTTTCTATGCCCTTTCTGCATAGATTCCTCATTTTCTTATCTCCATACTAAATGGTGCCTTCCTCCTTCCTCACTTCGATACGCTCTATTTTTGCAGCGGTTAGGGAGGCTTAAACTAACTTATGATCTATGATCTAATATATTATGAATTGATGTACTAGAATGAAAGATGTATTAGAAATCGGAAATGCGTTAAAAATTCTATGTCTTAAGGTTTCGGTTTTTTGCTCTCTTTTCTTTTTTCTTCCTCCCTAACCTGCTGCCCCTCAGGAGGATATAACCATTGTATTTTTTTTTGTAATTAGCACTCACGGAGGAAATATGTGAAGTCCCTAGCGGAGAGCAAGGGTTTTCAAATAAAAAATTTTTTTAGTACTTTTTTTTCTGTTCACTGCTGCCTTGTTTTTCACCACCTCTAGCTTCCTTCAACTTTTTCCTTGTTTCAGAACCTTCCTTCTCAACTCGCCGTTTCTATGAGAAGGCGATCACGTGTGGAAACTTACTGCTTCCATGGACCTTGTGTGTAGATTCCATGTTCCCTCAACTCTACATTAAAATTGGAGCCTTCCTCCTTACTCTCTTTGGAACGCCTTTGTTGCTGTTAGGGAGGCTTACGAGTAAACTAACATGTAATCTAATCTGCTGACTTTTAAGATGTATTTCATTTTGTTTATGGCCATCTTTTTTCAGTTCATTGCTGTCCTTTCTTTCAGCATATTTTATTTTTTCTGCGTTTATTGTTTCATAAACTTCATTCAATCTTGCTGGTTCTTCTCTTAGGGTGTGGGGATACACATTGTGCATAGATTCCCTTACTCCCATACCAAAAGACTGTGTCTTCTTCCTTCTTCTCTTTGAAACACCTATTTTTGTGATTACGTAGGCTTAAACTAACTTTTAATTTATTAGCTAATTTGAACAATGGCAAAAATGTCCATTTCCTTCGTGATCTAACTCTCCTTTCCGGAGGTGAAAGTGAGAAATAGGGATCTATGTCTGTGATAGGGACCATAATGATCGAGCCACGCTGCCCAGGGATGGTTATTTGTTATATTTTTGGTGGTTGTTGTACATTGTTTCTGGTATTCCTGGCTATTGCATCATACTACACTATGAGATTTTGTTGGTATTGGTCTCTGAATTTTAGCCATTGATTGATGGCATGATAGATTATGCTTGTATCGGTATGTGAATTTTGGCTATTTCTTTACATGCTAGATGATTATACTGGTATCATGATATGGACTTTAGCTATTGCTCGACGGCATGCTACATTACGCTGGTATCGGTGTATGGATTGTTGCCATTGCTCTACGTCATGCTAAATTATGCGGGTATCGGTATCTTGATTTAGCTATTGCTGGATGATTATCAAGATTTTGTTGGTATCGGCGTCTCGCTTTCGCGATGCGTAACTCTCCTTCGCTTGTGTCTGATTTCTGGCTGAGGGCGTCAGTGTCGTAAATGTGGCAGCTTGAATTTTGCTGTGTATTCCCTTTTCGTATCTTATTCATTTGCAATGAATTCGGTTGCTGATCTGAAATTTATCGAGTATTGCTCACCCTTAGCAATTTTAATTTCAAGGCTTTGCTATGTTCAGTTTTCCAGTTCATAATGTGACTTTTTTGGGTCGCGTCATTAACTTTGCCACAATTTGTGTTTGATGTTCACTGCTCTGTCTCTCCAACTGCGATTACCTCGTAAATATTTCATTCGACGCTCTTCCCCGCACTGACGCTGATGAGAAACAAAAGTATATTTTTAGAAAGTTATTTCTACGCCTCGTAGAAATTGTTACTATATCATCGAAAACCTACTTTTTTTACCTGAAAATCTGGTATGCTTTTTTCACGTTAGCTCTAGTTTACATCTTGAAGGAATTCTAGAATTTGAAAAGGTTTTCAAGAAAACTGTCAAAGTTTCCTATCAAACGCGATAGCAAAGAATCTCGTCTAGCAATTTAATTCAATTGGGTCGCTTGACGAACTTCAATGCAAGTCACCAGAACCTGTACTAAACGTACCAAAAACGGCAGGTGGCTTGGTCAAAATTACAAGGTGCAGAGATCAAAGCGACGCTTCCGCAGCACTGTCACGGTCTGAAGACAGCGCGAGTTTGCGGAGTCTTCGTCTAATCTATTGACTAAGGATGAATTTTATTTTCTTACGGGCCATCTCTTTTCGGTTCACAGCTGTCCTTTCTTTCAGCATCTTATATTTTTTTCAACTAGTGAAGGGAGCTCAGAGTGATGGCAATTAAAGTGAAGAACTTTGAAGAAGCGCCCAGCTGCAGCGGCCGGCCTGTCGGTGGCCGCTGGACTTCAATTAATATTGTAGAAGAAAACGGGCCGTTCAGGTGATTGATGTGGGAATGATTGCGGGCTTCAGCGACCAGCCGCGGCTGCATCGCTCCAGCTGCGCCTCGTCAAATATTGGCAATTTGGAAGTCGGAGATTGAATATGTGCGCTTGCTTTTGTGCTTCTTACGAGTCAGAAAATAGTAAGATGTGAGCCAGAATGAATATTGATGGCTGACTCTCGTGCCACTTGGAAAATGGAAAGTGAATTCTTGGCAGTAACTTTGTTGTAGCCTGTGGTTTAAGCTGCTAAAGTTCTTTAATATTCGGTGGTGTGAATAGAATGGCAATTAATATCTCGGGACTAACCTCAATAATGTTTACACTGTTTAACAGAGAGTTTGTATTTAAATGATTGATTACCTGTCGAAACTTCGCTTTTTATAATGACTTTTGTGTAGGTTACGTACATGAGCTGGCGGGTGCAAAATATCCACGATTTGATACGCATTTGATCTCAATTTTGTTATGTGGCCTATAAAACGGTGTCTTTTTTTACAGGTTTGCAGAGCTAGACAAGTGATGCAATTGCAGGTAATTTCCAGCGAACATAAGTCCTTGTGATGCTGGCCCCTGCGTGACCGAGTCTTTCACGGGAGTCTTGAAGCTCTCTTCTTGCTAAAGCTTCGGAGATGTCGAAGCCCGCTCATCTCCGGCGCTCTTCACATCGGCGTGCTAACGAACGTCTGTTCCAGGATTGCGCCCCGAGTCTAAATCAGTCTGTGTGTCGTCTCCAAAAGCTTTCGAGTTGTCCTGATGTTGGACGGCATTTTGCGCATGAGTTGTCTCATAAGGATAGACGTCAATGTCAGTCCGAGGTACAGGGACAGAGCTTACCATACCTCGTACCGTCCCTGCGCGACTTAAATAGACGCGAACTGTATTTTCAGCAAAATGAGAGTCTCGAAGACTGTGTTCGACATTCAGAACAGGACCATCTCGAGCAACGGGTGCCTAGTAGTTGCGAAAAGAGTGCTCAGTATCCCACAGCACACGGCCACCATTTTTCACACCCACCCTCGTACGAGGGAGTACGTATGGTGCGCCACACGCTTTATTCTGCCCATGCACCATGCCCGCCTTCAGTGTCTTCTGCACGGGTGGCGGCTTCGACCTACAATGAAGCTTCCTTTGAAGTCGAAGATGAACGCGAATTCTTTAGTGCCGCTTCATCTGAATCGCCTCAAGTTCTTTTCAAATTACGAGGTTGTGCCGCCGAGCTCCAAAATCGATGCTATGCGTCCAACTGTGACGCAGGAAGGTGTTGCCGGAGCAGCTCTGCCCTTCGCTTTCCGATGGATTGTCTTCGCTTCAAAGATTTAGGCCTCAAAATAAAAGCAGCGTTGGAGCCATTGCTCTTCTTTGCGTTTTTCAGTTTGACAATGGTGGGGTTCCTTGTTCCCGTATTTTTAAGGAGTTATTCTTTTGTTGTGCTGTGTATGAAACTGTTAAGTTTTCATTTGTGTAAGTATATTTTGTCGTTCAGTTTGCTCGTGAGAACTAAGTTCAGAAGTCCCGTTACTAGAATACGATCGTTATGGAATCAAATGATTTCAATATTCAGTGAACCATTTTTTATTTGTGAAAAGTTACGTCTACGTTCAGTTCATTCTGTTCACGAGTGCAGATACTACCCGAATGCTCATATTTTTGGGTGGTTGCGAGCAATGTTGACATGCTCTGTGTTGTGTGTGGCGCTCGTGCAGCCGGGATCTGCTGCCCCGACTGTCGCCTGCCTCAGGAACGCTTGCCAGGTTTCATCTTTTGAAGTGGAGGAAAATTCTTGGGCGTGTCGGCCGGGCTATTATGCCGCTGATGAGCACATAATTGACGCGAGACCTCCGTTCAAAAACGCCCCAAACGATGGTCGCTTCGCAAAGGAGAGGATCAAACGGTTCCTTTATGAGAATCCGCTTGCTAATGTGGAGGCTGCTTCAGTGTCTGTGAGGCACCGTAGAGATATTGCTGGGGACGAGGGACTGAGGAACTCGCGAGATGCATCAAGTAATGAGAAATCGTCATCGAGTGCGCGACGACCGTCCAAGAACAGGAAATTCAGCGTTGATGACTTTGATGATTATCCGTCTGTGGATGGAGCGCATTTTCCTGAGGCGACACCTTACCGCTCTGCCGCTTTCAGAAATCCAGATTTGGAGAACCGCATGAGGTCGGGCAACCGAAGACCAACTAACGAGTACGGAGAGCGGTATCTTGTTACGGACGAAGATCTGAGAAATCCTGACTTGAACCCATGGGCTGTTTCTGACGTAACATCGAGCTCTCGCGCGTCTTCAAACCAATTTCCCGCTTCCTTGGATGCCGGCAGAATCTCAAATTCGCGAAGCCCCGAGCGCTTTCCAAACTCAAGGATTGGCGGTCATGCCGAAGCTGATATTTTGGGATCAAATCCCCGATACTCGGGCCGCATCCCGAGCACAGGAGAGGGAGGAGGCGGCTTCATGAATCGCCATCCCGAGTCACGGGTTAGCAGGATGATTTCGGTGAAGGAAGTGTCGTGTAAGCCCTCTGGGGTGCAGCTCTCGAGCGTTGATCAGGTGTGTCCGGAGCAACTCGGCGCTTTCGCACAAGTCGTCCGCAAGATGTGAGTATACGAATCTTCATTTTACCTTCATTTAAAGCCTTTGGCTGTCCCTGTTCTGTGCTTAAAATTCCATTTTGATTCTTATGTTTTTTTCTGATGACTTGTGGCAGTGAATGCTGAAATGTTATGTTAATTTTTCCAGATTCGTCATCGCATTTTTCTGATTTGTACATCGACGTAAGGAGACTATCGTTTTGTTCATTTCATCGTGTCCCACTTTTTGTTTAAACCTATTTTAAGATCATTTTCACGTGCCTCTCATCTATTCTGTAATTCTGTCATTTTTCTTGCTGATTTTTGTATGCTTAGTGAACCTTCTAGTGACGTATTTACCGTCTTGAATTTCAGAAAACTCACGTTATCAACAACCTTGTATTTTTATCTGAAATTCTGTTGGCCATTTGTTGCAGCGTAAGGCTATAATAAATTTATACTTTGTTAACTAGTGTCTCATACTGGTTTAGGTGTGATTTCACTCGCGCTTTCTTTTGTATGAGCAATTGTATTATCAATCGAATAGTATTTCATGGGTTCGAAGTATACTTGTGGTCATTTATTACCGAGGAACTGACATCGCTTATCTTGACGTTTTGTTACTGAAAACAGAGAGCAAATGAGCGTTTTGTTTTTTCTCGGTCTGTTTCGTTGTTGGTCACTGTGATTTCAGGTGGAGTATCGGGAAAACAAAAATATTATTTGAACTGCAATGCTGTATATTCTTGCATCTGCATATCACCTCCACAAAAGGTAAACGTTTAGGTCGACTTGACTTGGTCTATTTAATTCAGTTGTGCGAGCAATACTCAGAGCTTCTCTTTGAGTATGCTGGGTAGCTGTTCTCGTTAGTGAACGATATTGTGGGGTGCTCACATTAGACTCGACAACCCTGGATCTTTTAAGACCAGATAGCGATGCCGGATTAGTTTTTTTTCGGTTCGCAAAGTTTAAGTTCTGTTTTTAATAAAATTTCACAATAATAATGACAATTTATCTCTAAAGTTGCCGTACAATTAGTGATCTGTAAGGTGAAAAATAATTTGAAGACCGCTAAAATTGCGAAGTTTCACGCATGCAAACGTCTGGTACGATAAAAAGTATTTAAGCCTTTCTCCTATGTTACTCATACAAATCATTTTTCTTTCTACAAATTCTTGTTTTCGTCTTGAGCAGTTCAGAATTTATCGTACGTGAGACTACAGAGTTCAGAGGCACAACTCATCGTTCATTTTTATCAGGACAATTCATTGCAATCTTTTGGTTATTATCGGCGGTTACTTTTGCTTTTTTGTACTGTTCTTAGATATAATTTTTAGTTAAGGTTTGAAAATTCCTTCGCTATTGAGAAACTCGCAGTGTACATGCATTGGTCTGCACTAGACAGAGCGCGCCGCTGCGTCTTGAGTTAGAGCTCAAGTTCGTGTAGTTGCTGTAGGGAGGAGAGACGGCTTGGCATTAGTTTGTGTTGCCGAGACTAAAGTTTTCAGACTATCATTTTTTGGCCAAGATTCATGTATTTAATTATTTTCCAAATAAATTTGATCTCAAATTCCATCATCTGACAACTCCATAGTATTCCCTGATGTTAACTGCGCTTTATTGCTAAATTCGATTGGAACGAAGGTAAAACTTGCATATTTCGGGCCGAAAAAATCCAGTCCGGCAACCCTGGTGTGGCCGCTCCGTAGAGCTATCTTTGTCTTGGTGCTGGCGAGCCGAGTTTGGACTCAGCTAATGAACTCAATTGGCTTGAGTTGTTCCAAGTTGTTTGTACTTAAGTGGTGTTGGGCGGAGGGAGAGCTCGTTTGAACTGCGCTTAACGACAGCACCTGTTTACTAAGGGACAAAATAATCGTATTCTCGCTGCGGCTCTGACAGCACTTTGTGAAAATGACATCCTTCGTATTGTGCGCATCCCTCTGTTAGTTTAGCGTAGATGGAAGTTTATTTTTATTTTCTCAATGTTATATTTTCTGCTCTTATTTCTACTCTGGTGCCTACGTAGGATAAGAATTTGAATGTGGAGCTAGGAAGCAACCCAAAAATGGGTAACTCGGTTGCGTCCTGTAGCTTCATCTTTATGATAATTTGCATTCATAGTATACACTACCAGGGCGTGTTCGAACTTCGAAGTCCATTACTATCATGAGTTTGTACTACCGTTTCTGTGAAAATTATTGGTATTCCAATTGGGTACGATAGCGATGTTTGCGTCTGTGTAATTTGCAGACTGCGAGGTCTGTGTATGGAGGTCCGCAGCACTCGAGATTTGTGTGGTCTGTGTATCACGTCCTCATTGCCTCACTGCAAAATGACGGCCTGTCAACACGTAGCAATGTCAGTTGAAATGGCCCGATGAATGGCGATGTCAAACGAAATAGCCTTTGCACTAATTTAGTTATGCTTTGCGCACCGAACCGCATATGTAATAATATATCGATTCATCGTGTTTTTCGGTAAAACGTTAGACAGCTTTGCTTGCACTGTGATCATTCAGCCGAAGCGTAGAAGGCTTATACTTCAAACTCAAAAGTGCTGTTATGGAGTATGAGGTAGAATATTGGAATCCGGATTCTGAGATCTGATGTTCTCCTAACTTCATCAGTAGCAGCAGTGCTCAAGTGTAGCTTGTGTGTGTCAAACAGTGATGTAAAAATAACATTCATTACTTCATTTCTTTAAGGGAAGAAATGTCAGCGTTATGAAGCTCCGTATATTAGGCTCATTTTCCACTTTCTCGGACTTTATTTGAGCGGCTGTTTTCAGATAAAAGAAGTTAAAATTACACTTACTGCGTTAAACTTTTTAAATGACGTCATTTTTTATATTTTTTTGCGCGGTGTTGAAAAATTATGATCTTATGTATGATATTCTTTCTTTTTCAACATTGCGATCGAATAGATGTTCCTCAAAATTTTAGATGTAGTGTTACATTTTTGAAAGGGGTTTAGAAGTAAGAAATCGGAAACTCGAATAATTGCTTGTGCGTGAATTTCATTGCTATAAGTTCATTTTTTTGTATAATCGGTGGCTATTGTTGAGGGTGTTCACAAAGTACTTGGACTGAATAAAATCCGTTCAAATTTGTCAAACACTCTGATGATTGAGCAAAAAACTGCAAAAATGATACTTTTGAGATACAATTGGGCAAATTATTTTTCTTAAATACCCTCCCGCTGCTCGAATTACTCGATCTGGGAGGCCGTCTGGGTAAAAGAAAGTCCGTTATTTACGGATGGATTTCTCTGAAATTTTCACAGTTGGTGTAAAATGATGCAAAGATCATTTGTTATTTGGACAAAATTTTTGTATCTGCACTTGATTTTTTTTTATTTTCGAAAAATACGTTAAAATAGTTTTTTTAAATCCTATTTTTTACAATTTTGAAGTTACAGAACCAGTACTTCGTTTTTAGATTGCTTATGTGTCTATATAACCATACGCAATAGGGAATTTTGATAACTTTTTGTGGATTTTGGGAATTTAAAAAAAATGTGACCTTTTCTTCATTTTTTTTCCTGTCGTGTAATTTTCAAAATAATAGATGTATCAAAAAATGCTATTGCGAATAGATACTCCTTTCTAAGCCCTATCGAATGGTATATAAACCATTCTTGTAGCTCTAAAATTGTGGAAGAAATCAATTAGAGAAACCAATTATCAAGTTTCCCTAAAAAACTCGTTTTTCACAAAAAAAGTTTTTCTTCTTATCTTTTGAACTACCGGGTTTTCTACAATGAACTCTTGACCTTTTGTAGCTCTTCTCAAGCCCTTTCGATTGATATAATTTACATTTCTGTAGCTCTAGAACTCTGGGAAAAAATCTACATCAAAAGACAATACGTGTAATTCTTCAAAACAACCTCTTTTTTGAAAAAAAATTTCCGACCAAAATACTTTTTTTCAAGTCAACTCTTCTGTTTTGTAGCTCCTTTCAAGCCCTTTGGATTGGTGTGCTTGCCATAGCCGTAGCTATGATACTGCAGCTGTCATCGAGCTATGAATGAAAGCTGCAGTATCATAGCTACGGCTGAACAGCTAAATTCTTAAAATTGTCAAAATTATCAAAAATTTTTACTCAGCGTTAGAATGTTTCGTTTGAATAATGAAAGCACTTTGAGTAGCCCATGAACGAACTCTATTGCCATTGCCGCAAAGAAACACGCTCAATTGACCCCCAATAATGAGCGGGGGAGAGGTCATGGTCACGCCACCCCCATCGCTTTCCCCCCTCTGGTGAGCGTACCATTCGGAATAGACGGAAGCGGAAAGTACCAATGGAAGCGCAAGAATAAGATGCATATAAGAACAGAAAATCAACACTTATCCCGATTTCTACTCAGACGGTCTCCTTAAGTCTCCGACGGATGCCCACAGCAGAAGCACGAAGTAATTCTTTTCGTATTTTGGCCTATTTCGATGAAGACATTTCTTCTGAGAATCCGCATCATAGACGATCTTCAGCAGTGTCAAGCTCTTTTTGTTGTTTTTTGAAAACATCGGGCTACCGTCGCTGAGGGTCGAATCATGTGATATTGGCATCTCATACCACTCAGACTGCAAGATAAATCAGCTGTCTCAAACAAACATTCCTTCTCAATTTTCAAACACGCAATCTCATCTTGGTATCACCATCTGCTTCATTTCCTTGAATTGGTATTTAGTGCCACCACGTTCCTTCGTAAGCGAATTCTCTTCGAAAATTCTGAAACTTTTCAAATATTTCAATGTCCCCAGTGCTGAACTTTGTCTTAAAATTGGCTTTAAAAGTGTTGTTCCGCATTGTACTTGTGTGAGCGTAATGCTTTCCAGGAGTTTTCTGGCCAAGTTGGGAGTATGAATAGCGGAGCTCGGGTTGCCAGAGGCGCGCCCAAATGAGTTCAGAGACAAACGAGGAGCGACATCCGATGAGGCGGGCGTGACTGATGGTGTTCAGCGGCAGTTGCCAGCTTGCCCTTTTTAGGCCAATCCTCAAGTTCGGGGCTTTTTTCAGCTGAAATGTCAACTTCAAAGTAAGATCGTCTGATACTGAGTGCTCTGTATGCTCCAATTTTATTTGAAAAAAACGAGTTCTAGGATTTGACCAGCCAAATGCCAATTTTGCAAGCATGGTCCTCTGGGAAAGATGAGGCGCCCAGGGCTTTTGAAGCTCATCACCCTAGCCTCCGCTCCATTGACTTGAGGCGCTCCGCATCAGCTCAGGGTCTGGCCAGCTGTCGTGAAAAGTACTCGCATTTAGTAAAATTTTTATGGAAATCTATTCCTATAGGTAAAAGTGCGTAATAATCACCGGTGTGTCAACGGAAATTTAAAACTAAATACCATACTCTGTAAACACGAGAACAGCAGATTCTGTTCTTATTCGTACCCCGGCCACACTTGGTAGGAAGCACGTTCAGATGCTGCTGCTTCTCAGATCCCTTGCTCGGTGACAATTTGTAACTCCATCGGCGACTGCTAACGGGAAAACATGCACAGCTGACTATCTGGCTTTACGTTTATAGAAGAGGCCGTCGCGTTTCTGACAATGAAGTTATTACTCACAATAAACTGTGACTTATTAGCTTCTGAATGTTATGCAAAATGGTCCCCCTCAGGGGGATACATCTATTGTATCTATGGGAATTAGCGCTCCCAGGGGAACCATGTGAGGGCCCGAGCTAAAGATTAGGTAGGCTTCCTTTTTGTTGTAATAAAATATGTTTTTGTTGTGTTACGGTCCATCTTTTTTCGGTTCACTGCTGTCCTGTTTTTCAGCACCTACTACTTTCTTCTTCAACTTTTTTCTTGTTTCATGAGCTTCTTTCCTAGCTTACTGTTTCTGTGCACCTTGTGCATATATTCCACGTTCCCTCGACTTCATACTAAATGGTGCCTTCCTTTTTCCTCTCTGAGAACATCTTTGTCGTGGTTAAGGGAGGGTAAAACTTTCTTATATAATAATATGCAAAATGGTATTCAAAACTCAGAATAGTATAGAACGCATTATTATAGAGCACTATCATTCGAAAAACGTACTCGAATGATTTGGTATTCTTGCAACCCTGGAGTTTATTATTATGGGTAGTTTATTTTAGATATTTTTGGTGATATTATTTTTTTCAAGTTACTAATGTTAGTGAATGAAAGCATGTCTTTGCTATTCTTCAGGTGTTAATGACTATAGCACAACTAACTACTATTTTATTGGCTGGCAGATATTCATTCGTTCTGATCATTTTATTTATGAAAATTTGTGTTTGAATGTTTGTGAAACAGTGCAGCATTTAGTATAGGCCCACTATATCATTATTTTTATTTAAAACCTGTTTCTAATTTTCCTGCTAAAAATAACAACATACAATGACATTTCATTTAGCACAAAAAATTGGCATATCCCAGTGCTGAAATAATAGTACAGTAGTACAATAAATGTTTGGTATAACTATTTAGAAGAGTGAAAATTTGATTTAGTTTAGTCAGTGTAGAAAACTTTCACTCAAACTGATGTTGAATAAACACGAAGGTATGTGTTAATAAAATAATTCTTTTCTCACTTGTATTTAGTTTACGTATTTAATTATTACGAAGAAAGGCTATCATAGCCTTCTTTCCTTTGATTTACAGTAGTTCAATATGTACCTACTTGCGTAAAGTAACCCCTCAGGGGGATGCAACTTTTGTATCTATGGGAATTAGCGCTCCCAGGGGAACCATGTGAGGGCCCGAGCTAAAGGTTAGGTAGGCCTTTTTTTGTTGTAATAAAATAGGTTTTTGTTTTGTTACGGACCATTTTTTTCGGTTCACTGCTGTCTTGTTTTTCAGCACCTACTACTTTCTTCTTCAACTTTTTCTTGTTTCATGAACTTCTTTCCTAGCTCACTGTTTTCTGTGCACCTTGTGCATAGATTCCGCGTTCCCTCGACTCCATACCCCCTCAGGGGGATACAATTATTGTATCTATGGGAACTAGCGCTCCCAGGGGGACAATGTGAGGGCCCGAGCTAAAGGTTAGGTAGGCTTTCTTTTTTTTAAAATAGAATAGGTTTTGTTGTGTTACGGACCATCTTTTTTCGGTTCACTGCTGTCCTGTTTTTCACCGCCTACTACTTTCTTCTTCAACTTTTTCTTGTTTCATGAACTTCTTTCTTAGCTTTCTGTTTCTGTGCCCTTTCTGCATAGATTCCACGTTCCCTTAACTCCATACTAAATGGTGCCTTCTTCCTTCCTCTCTTTACATCTCATTGTTGAGGATAGGGAGGCTTAAACTAACTAATAAACTAATAAACTAACTCGACTCCATACTAAATGGTGCCTTCCTCTTTCCTCTCTTAGAACATCTTTGTCGTGGTTAAGGGAGGCTAAAACTTGCTTATATAATAATAATAATGCGTAAGGTTTATTGCTCCAGAAAATTTCAAAATCTAACGTGAGGTTTAGGTCAAGGATGCCTGGAAATTAACGATTGTCAGTACTGAAATTACCCTCACTTGAATTACCGATACGACATGCTTTCTTTCTCTAGTGCGAGGATTACAAATTTCTAAAAGAGCACCCAAACTTAAAATCATGAAAACTCCCTGAAGTGCGCGATCCGAATTATGACGCTGCAAGTCCTTTGGCAATACTTGAACTTTTCAAGAATACTTAAGACTACCGAATACTATTCTTGAATGATAGTTTTCGATTCTAAGATTCTGTTAACGAACCTATTCTTTGAATTCTATTTTGTATAACTTTCAGAAACTAATCCGTTGCGGTTTTGGGGAAAATTGTTATTTCTATTCATCTGTCTTTAACCTGTCTACGTCATGAGGAAAGTGACATCGGGAATAGAGGTAAGAAGAGTTACTTCAGATATTTTATGACCTCGATAGCGAGCGTCCTGAACTCGACGTTGCGGTTATTTTTCTTCGAAAGCTCCAGTATGCGTCAATTATAGTAAGAGTTAGAAACAGCAATCTTCAGATCTGACTGATGTGACCTATTTTAAATGGATCATGTCAGAGATCAGTGGACATATGTAGTTTTCCTGGACGTACTGTATACGGGATGATAATTTCGTGCTCCAAGTGCTGTTTCAATGTGTCCACTAACATCGCTCGAAATTAGAATGGCACATCTAGCATCAGCGAAGGTATATTGAAGGATGAATATTGGGTTAATAAATTTGATGTCATGCGACTGCCATCACAGTAATGCAACCCTTTTAAAGTAAAAAATGGATCACCAAATCTTGCTGTTTCAGTTTGCTTCCTGTTTATTAGAACAGAATGGGTCGCTAATTTTTTTCTTTCTCTCAGTTTACCTTTGGAGTTACTCTGTGCTCCGTAATTTTGAGCTCAGTTTATAGCAATCGCTGATAGCTTGGAGGTGGCAACGTACATTAACATAAAGCATGGTAGTCCAGTTTTTCAGTGCTCAGGTTAATGAATGTTTTTAATATACGAGTTATATATAATCCACCAAACTTTCCGAAAGGGATAGAATTTGGCGTCAGTCATTATCCTGCACAGTCCACCCTTGGGTTCGGACTCGAGTCCCACGCATTCATTTACCGCAGGTGATGGCCTCACGCTTGTTGAGAGAGCAGCGAGGGTTGTGGTAATGATATCAGCGTAGCGATGTGAGGCGAGGGTCATCATGTGTCGTTGTGGCGGGTAGCCAAGATACGTGGCGCTCGCAACTCAGCTCGGCGCCTCTAGTTCCGGGTGTGGGCAGGCGCGTTGTCGTGTTGGGTGTTAAGTTCTATATCTCCCTCGTCAAAAGTGGCTGCGTTGGTTTTTAGTTAGAGCATGCGATGAGGACTGGCGCCCTCTGGACGATACGGTTAGGTCTTTCTTATACCTTATTGTGTATGATAAGGTATCAATAAGACAGATAGGCCTCCCCTCAGGGGATACAACTAATGTATCTATGGGAATTAGCGCTCCCAGGGGGAAAATACGTGAGGGCCCTAGCTGAGAGTTAGGCCTTTTTTGTTGAAATAAAATGTTTTTTGTAATGCTGAGGACCACCTTTTTTCGGTTCACTGCTGTCCTATTTTTCAGTACCCACTTCTTTCGTCTTCTTTTTCAACCTACTGTTTCTATGCCCTTTCTGCATAGATTCCCCATTCTCTTTTCTCCATACTAAATGGTGCCTTCCTCCTTCCTCTCTTCGAAACGATCTCCTTAGTAGTGGTTGGGGAGGCTTAAACTAACTTATAATCTTAATCTTAATCATAATCCGAGGGGATCATGTGCTGGAAAACACATTGTGTAAAGATTCCCCGTTCCTTTGACTATGTTGATTGGAGCCTTTTTGTAGTAATGGAAACTTGAACTAACTTATCTAATTCAAGATATAATTTAATCTTTTGATGTTGCTTAGTTTTCTTTTTTATCTTCATTCATTAGAGAAGATTTAAAGCTTGTTTGTTTTCTTAGTGAGACGGCCGTGTGTCCCTCATGGGGACGGCCGTGTGTCCCTCATGGGACGGCCGTGTGTCCCTCATGGGACGGCCGTGTGTCCCTCATGGGACGGCCGTGTGTCCCTCATGGGACGGCCGTGTGTCCCTCACGAGACGGCCGTGTGTCCCTAAGCCTTCAGTTCGTATAGACAAGTTGCTTGTTATCCCTTCAGCGAGAACAGAAACCAAATCTGCGTCAGAATCCCAAGTGAAACAGTGTTTTGTGTTTTATAAATATGCTTCTTCTTAGCGGGTTACGGTACAGGTTTTTCATTATTATATCGAGAGATTTCGCTGCCGAGGCGTAATCGGAGTTGCCACCACATCGTTTGCAGCGGCATTTGTGAGAATAAACCTCCTCTGAGGCTTACTTTTATGGTATCTAGGGAATTAGCGCTTCCTGGGAGGTGCCGAGCTGAGTTAGGAAGGGCATCTTTTTATGGAAATAATTTTTTTTTTTAATTCCATCTTCTTTCGATTAACTGTTGTCCTGTTTTTTCAGCAATTCGACTTTCTTCAACTTTTATCTCGTAACCTTCCTTCTAAACTTACTGTTTCTATGCGCTGGGAATCTTACGTGGGAACACACTTTGTGCACAGAATCCGCGTTCTCTAAACTTCAGGACTAAATGGTGCCTTCTTCCTTCCTCTTTAGAACACCTTTGTTGGGGCTAGGAAGGGATAACTAATTTATTTGATCTAAAAATGTGGGAATGAAATTTTCATCATATATTTACTACGAAGCTCTATTCCGTTATTCTCTCGCTCCCCGAGGGAAAATGTGAGATTCCGAGCTGAGAGTTAGGTGGACTTTTTTGTTTAAATAAAATATTTTTTTATTATGTTAAGGACCATCTTTTTTGGTTCACTGCTGTTCGGTTTTTCAGCACGTACTATTTTCTTGTTCAACTTTTATCTTTGCTCATGAACTTATTTTTCAACATACTGTTTCTATGGTCTCTGTGTATAGACTTCGCGTTCTCATTTGCCTATACTAAATGGTGCCATCCTCCGTATTCTTTTTGGAACGCCTATATGGCGGTTAGTGAGGCTAAAACTAACATCTAATCTAATCGTATTTCTCTACCTCTCACAATGTAGTCGAGGTATCAATCATATCCTGGAAATCTTCAGTTATACGATGCGTCCTGCGCTGTCCTCATGAAAGTCCGTCGAGCGCAACTTGTACGCTGGTTTTCAATGCACCTAAGATAGAAAATCCGCCAACTACGAAGTTTATGAACCGTCCAATGATTGTACCCATCTCGAGTTCGTTGCAAGTTCTTTTTCTCAAAGCGAGACACTGAATCATCATTGATATTATTGATCTGAATAGCTTTGACAATACAGGTGCTCGAAATTTGTGTGCTAATGCAAAATTGTAATTTTGTTGCAGCGATCTGTCTGGCAACAGCATCCGAGTGGTGAGGAAAGACGACTTCCTGCCGTACGCCTGTCTCAGAAAATTGTGAGTAAATTTTAAAGGATAAACGAAAATAGTTGAACCGAATACTTGTCTTCACTACTGGGACTGGGATGCTAACATTGTGATGTACTCTGCCTTTGTAATGAAATGAGAGGCTCGTGGGATAATGGGACTACTCTGCTAATGTTGTTGGCAGTTAGATATTAAGTCTAATTTTGTCTTACTTGTATGTGCAATGTGGATGCTGGTCGTCAACCAACCTAAAACATTGGTGGAGGCGATCACTCGAGGATTTGTTTATCTGATGCGTTTCGAACTTAAATTTGCAAAAAAGTGTTATTTTTCACTCGCTTCTCCGATGCTCTGTGTTTTTTCGTGTTTTGCTCCGCTCTCACGTCAAGGTGTTCGCAACCGTTAAGTTTTTGCTTCACGTGGCACCGTTTCTGATTCATGCTTTAAAGATTGGCAGTACTACCTTAATTGCGCATTAATGAAGTCATTATTTTATATCTTTGGGTTGTCTGATTTGCCCTTTGTTTGCCAAAATCAAATTAGTTTGGTATTTTATGAATAAAGTTTGTCCGTGAAGAGCTCTCAGCACCTGAAAACATAGCAGGATTTCGAATTGCTGTGTGGTCTTTATGACTAAATTTCATTTAAAAACTCCAAACATAAGAATTTGGTCTGGAAAAAAAGGCAATCAGGTAAATATGGCACGTCTCATTCCGTTATTCTATTTCATCTTGATTTCCGGACGTTGGTCTTTAGCTTGTACTTCGAACTCAGTTTGAGCTAGAAAGCTCATCTCAGTTTCATGTTCTCGAGGTTTCTTTCAAAACTGTGGTAGCGAAAGATCCATGATCTGAGTTTGGTAAATCATCACTTAAAAGAACTATATTTCGAAGTGTGGAAAGTGCATTAATGTGCCATTTTAAGACTTCCGGGTACAAACTTGGAATTCGTCGACGGTCATATTAATTAATCTTTTCTATGAAACTAATATTAGCGTGAAAAAACCGTCAATTTCAACGAAAGTCGAAAATTTCCTGCCCATTCTCTTTGTGAAAGAAATCTGTGACGAAAATCGTCGAAGTCGAAATTATTTCAGTGACAGTATTGACTGCCAAGTGGGAAGTGTAAATTTTCATTCTCACAGATTCACGAGCCTTCAATTTTATCTTGAATCCATTTCTCTAAATTGTTAACGTCGATATGTAACTGAAAAAAATTCCACCTAGCATACAGATCTCGATACAACCCCGGCGTGATCCAGTATCCCCTGGACACAACCTGCTCTGCTGGACAGCACACATTCTCCCCTTCATTACTACAGACTCCACTTTGTGCTGTGGGGCAAAGCGTCGTCGTGCTTGGAGATCCTGCAATATAGCCGTCAAATTGGCCTCTTGTCCTCGAATTTCGGTCCTGCTCCCCGGCCGTAGTTGATCGCAATGGCCGCTGCGTATCAGCGTTACCAGCGACCAAACGACCGGCCCGGAGTAGCCTTCTTGTTATGGCCCTTCCGTCCGCCCTCACTTCATCTTCCGTCTTCATCGTTTTCCTAGTTTCGAGTTGCGCTGGCTTCTGATTTTCTCGCTCTACTTTATTGATATTTCAGGGTTGTTTGAGTTTGAATTGATGAAGATTCCTGCCAATCTTGGGTTCTATGTATATTTTTATTTTTTCCTCGGTTGGTAATCAAATCATTTTTTACTTGCATTGGCAAATTCTCGGAAAATTTCACTGCAAAAATTACTTATCGACAAGAACGTTTGTTATTCACTGTTAGGTAGTTTCTATAAAAGCGCATCATCACATAAGCATCTGCATGTCAGTGTTATGAATTCATTATAAAGAAATTTAACTGAACATAAATGTATACGCTGCGGGATGAATGTTTGTGACGTGTATGTGTCAGCTAATTTCAACCCAACCCTGGACTAGGCCGGATTCTGCCACAACAATTTTCAGGCGTGTCTGTGATGTTCACTTGACTCAGCTTCCTCGAATGGCTCTCGTTCGATCGTTGATTGTACAACTTGCATTGAATTTTCAGGCCAGAATATCAGAAGGCATTATGACACAAGAATATTTCATCCCAAGGTTCCGAGCTAAAGGTTAGGTAGGCCTTCGTTTTGTTCAAATAAAATAGTTTTGGTTTTATTTTGTGACAGACCATCTTCTTTCGGTTCACTGTTGGCCAGTTTTTCAGTACCTACTACTTTCTTCTCCAACTTTAATCTTGTTTCATGAACTTATTTCCTTACTTGCATTCTATCTTGTGAGGGATCACACCATATGCGTAGATTCCCCATTCCCTTAACTCTATACTCAATAGTGCCTTCGTCCTCCCTCTTTTTGGAACACCTGTGTTTGTGTTTAGAGACGCCCAAACTAACTTTGCTAATTCCGAGAAACTGTACCATACATGGTGTGTTGCATGATGGATAGGCACAGCAGTACTATTTGCTCACGGCCAACGAAGAAAAAGCTGCTGACCAATTTGAAAGGTCAGCTGATACATTTAAGCTCGAGATGCAGCTCATAGCCTTCGTGGCTACTTAAGTTACAAGACATATTTTTCAATTGCTCCTGGCATCGTGTTTTTCTGGTTTTAGTTTTCTCCAAAGCTTTATTTGAAGCGCATTACGTTTATTTTTTAGGGTATTGAGTAATACTGGGTGTACTTTTCAACACTTTGACTGCGAAACAACCCACCTGTGGTCACTAAGAGGATTTTCATAATGCTGCTGACCAACCAGAAGTCGTAACTCAACTTTCACAAATACTTGATGAAAACTAAATAAAGGAAGGCATGATCTGTTTAATGTTCGTTATTTTCAAAATAAATCTCTAGAATTAACTTTAACTTGAGTTGAATATTGAACTTCATTTTAACCCATCGCAGTCAACGTGTCAAAACAAGCATTGTATTTGAAAAATATTATCCTTGGTTAGTGACGGTCCTTCGATCTTTCGCATACCATCAGTGTAAGCCGTTGATCTTTTTATGCCGGTGTAAACAGTCCGCTGATATTTTGTTCCATACGTGACTCATCGACCTCTGGGTTACACTATGTTCGCGCTTGTATTTTGGGAACAATTGTTTACGTTGCTTACAATTTTTTATGTGATGATCGCCTAATTCGAATTTCCACTATGCGCTATGACTCCAGCTGGATTGCAAGATTATTTCTTTTTGTGGTCACAGTCTGTTTTTTTTAGGCTTGTGTTTTCAAATGTAATTGCCTGCAGCCACCAATCATTTGAAAACTCTGTATGGCTGTCAGATAGTGGGATTTTTATGGGCGAATTTCATATGCAAAAAGAAAAAAAACAGGATTCTTGCCTGAAAAAGCAGCGCTTCGCGCTCCGGCATTTGGTTGTTATCAACGCGCAGTGAGCTTCTCTGTGATTCTAGTTTACACTATTGCCGTAGCATAACCAATGCGACCATTGCATTGCCCTGTATAATTCGCAGTCTGCGCGCCTATATTTTTCATTTCCGTCCTATGCATATTAAATGAAGGCCTGAGCTCTGCAACACCGGGCCTGCTCTGTAACTCGCCAACCGGTCCATGGAAACAGAGAACTTTTGTTCCCGAATTTAATTTTTTTTGTAGTTGCTTCCTCTCACCAGGCGCTCGGTAGACTTTTTTCTGCCGCTGGGGATACCGAAGGACGTTCCGTGACCGGAATTCTGCTGTGGTGCCGTTATTTTTTTGTATAAACAACGATAAAACAGTGTTTTCACCCGCTAATTCTCAGATACTCAGCGCTTAAAAGTACTTTTTTATTTCTTTTTAACGAAAGGAAATGTTTTCTTGTGTACGCGGCATTGTATTTTCTTGTGCTTGCAAGAGGCATTGTTTTTTTTTGTGTAAAAGACATTTTTTTGCATTGTGGATTGCGATTGCATGTGAAGTGCAAAGTTTCTTGGATTCAGAATCATAATAGGTCGCTTCATAGTTCATCTTTCCTTTTTTATCTTTTTAAATCTTGTATTTCTGGAGTTTATACCTGTATTATTGGTACGTGTGAATTAAGCATCATTGATGACAGGAGCTTGAGCATGTGTTTCTTCAGCTTGATATTCGTGCGTGGTATTTAAGACGAAGTAAGAAAAGGCCTGTTGCTATGACAATAGCTATCCGATTTCGCATGCGCTTAGTGAAACGTGAGAAGCGTAATCGCGATAGTAGTGTTCTTAGAAGTTAAAAAGTTGACCATTTGACTTTCCTAGACCTTCAAAAGATATCATTGCGGTATGAAGCTTTTACTTCAATTTTATAGCGTTCTGTCATGTGTTACTCCCACTTTTCTACCACTTAACACTCGTGTTTATTCTAATCATTCTCATGTATATCTTATTGCATGTTTCTCATCGGCAACCACAACATTTTCCATTGATCTCGTCTCTCCTTCCGTAAGCTGATACTGTGGCCTCACCTCCCATAATATTTCCCCTCTGACCCGCCGTCGTCTCCTCCCATCCAACAATAATGAATGACACACTCGCTCGCTGCCTCGCATTTGGGCGTTCCCCTGTGCTGCTGATGCTGCCGGCCACTTCCGATGAGGGATTTTCTTAAATATACGCTCTCGTTTCGCCTATTTTCCCTGCGCTCCGGGAACGGTGTCTGCTGTTTTTCTTTCCCTGGCGAGGTTGCGAGAACGGTTTCGCCTATTTTTTATTTTATGCAGCCATGATTGTTTTGTGGTGTCTTTCTGAAATGCGGCCGTGGTTGGGTTGGTTTTGGATATATTTCGTGCGATGCAACCGTGGTTGCGCGACCGGTTTCGGCTATTTGTCCTGTGGTCCGGTTGTGGCTGTAGGAGGGGGTTGAAGGACAGTGATCAGCTGCCACTTCGGTATTTTTTACCGGGCGTCTTGCAGAATGTAGGCCAGGCGCCACATTTTGTTTGTTGATATCGGTGCAATATCTGGAAGCACTGGTAACGCTTCAGGCGGCTCTGACGCTTGCTTTATAGCGCTGTTCCAATTATTGGAGCTGCAGTTTTAGATCAGGCAAAGATTCATTAGATTGTTTCAATTACTTGATATTTAACCTTTAATTTATGGGTCACATTTTAGGGTTCGAAGTCTTTTTTTTACGTGTTCGTTATTGTGCTTCAAAATTTTTGTCCATTTTCTTCTTGAATCTTTTTAGCTGTCGATTCAATTTGTTTTGTGATATGTTTGTATTTGAATTAAATATCTCATTGAAATAGCTGAACGGAGTATTTCAATCATATATAACACCAATCCCGTATCAGAGCAATTTTAGAAAATAAAAAATCGTATGGAAAACACGCCGGATTTCTTATATGTTCTAGGACTAATAAAAACGTTCATGTTATGTGTAAATAGTTCAGCTGCTTCTCGACCATCGTAATATACGGAGTCTGTTCCCAAGATAGTATAAAATCACTTGTAAAGTATGTTCGTAAGCTCATTTCATCTGTACCTTTTCACAATTCCTACGTATAAGATTAATTCTCAGTGAAACTTCTTCGCCGGGACAGCTATGATTTTTGTCACCCTGTGTTTTAATTGGGTGCTAAAATCACCGACGCGTCGGCGAAAACGATAGTCTGGCAAGGCGCTCGATTGCGTTCTCGAATTGAAGCTACGTGCGAACGTGTCGGTGTGTGTGATATACAGCAGATGTGCATGTCCACGTTTTCTGTTTTCCTCTTGCTTATTTTGTGTTGTTCTGTTTCTTCTATGTTGCAAAGTTGGCGTTTGTATGAGTTCTTCTGCCTGATGAATGTGCTCTTTCACATCGCTGTGTTACTCCTGGGTGTGGTGGGAAAATCATCGTTAAGCTTTTGATATAAAAATGAAAATTACACGTACTAACCCTGTTGCTGCTACCAAATTGAGAGAACGCGCAGTCGCTTCTAGTAATGAAAAATGCTATTTCAACGTCTCTTTTAGTGTTCAGGGGACCTGTTCGAGAAGCTACCGGCCAGTGCCACCTGGCTTGACATATTACTATACAGGGTGTTCCAGAACGAGAGGTACAATATTGCACACCAAGTAGAAAATGGCCAAGTAAATACTTTTTCTTTTATGAAATTTTTCGAAAAAATCGGGCTTTTTGGAATATTAACTGTTTATTGATTTTTATTAGTGTCCGAGATTACCTGAATGGTCAATTTCCTAATAGGGGGATCGGGTGAAATGGTCCTGTTCTCATGGCCTCCACTCGATTTCTTTTTTGGAGGACACATGAAGAGCCTTGTTTATGCTACATCCATTGAATCTAAGGAAGATCTCGTGGCCCGAATTGCAGGGGCTGCTGGTGAGATTTCTGAAATGCCAGTCGTGTTTCCTATTATCCGGCAGTCGTTAAGGCTAAGATTTGAAAAGTGCATTGATGGAGGTGGGAACACATTTTGAACAATGTTTATAAAGTAAATTCAAAAAAAATATTACGAGTAATTGTCATTAAATTTCATCCTATAAAACAATAAACAGCTATTATCTCAAAAACTTTTTTTTTTCAAAAATTTAATAGAAAAAAAGTGTTTATTTCACTATTTTCTACTTGGTGTGCAATTTTATACCTCTTGTTCTGAAACACCCTGTATAGTAATCACCAGTCTTTTTCTCCCCAGCGGTTGTGTCTGCCTTGCGATGGCGGCTGGTGATCCATAAAAAATGCCCTCTTAGCTATTGTTCGTTGAAGAGTCTTTGCGTTTCAAGAATGCATACGCGCCTTCAGATTGTCGTCAAAATTCCAAATTCTAAAATCATACTACATGCTCAAAATAATGACTTCAATTTTCATAATACTAACCACAAATTTTTATACCTGATGTGTGAAACGTTCACTAAAATATTATAAAGGCAACATAATCAGTAAGCAATAACAATGCGATAACTTGCTAAAGGGATGTTCAGTATAGTAATTTAATGGTTTAAATAATGACAAATTAAGAGTACTCCTTATCGTTTTTATGTTTGCTAAGTGTAGTATAAAGCACTTCCAGACGCTCTCATGGTATATTACACCCTGAAACGTTTAATTTACTTCCTTATGGTGGCTTTAATTTCAACGCAATGGTGCGTGATGTGATTTATTAGTGGAGAGCATTTTAGATTGTCTCTGCGGTCGCCTCTGATTTTGTTTCATTAAAACGTGCCCTGAGCTCATTACAGCAGCTGCGGTCTCGCTGCCGTCAAATGAAGCATGAGGAAGTGCGGCGCCTGCGTCTGCTGGAGCTGTTAGCATGGCATAGGTGTGGCGTGCGGGTCTGTTGTGAAGCTTGCAGTTGCTGTTGGGGTGAGACTTTCTATAGTTCCTTCGTAACTTGCGTTGCAGGTGTTGGGGTGCTATGGGTGTGAGACTTTCTAGTTCTTCGGTAACTTGCATTCGGTAACTTGAGTCCTGTTGTGTAGGGCTCCTGAATACGTCTTTAGCTTTCGTTGCAGGAGTTAAGGTTCTGTTTGTGTAGAATTCTGTAGTGCTTCTTTAGCTATGAGCAAGAGCTGGGATCTAGCGTATAGGAATCGGTAGCTCTTCTTTGGTTTTCGTAGGAGCTAGGAGTTGAGGTCGTGCTGGTGTAGGACTTGGTTCTGTCATGCGATATTTCCACGTTTTTCCCACTGAAGTCTTGTTCTTATTTTGTTCATTCTCCGTGCTTATCTTTTTTATGCATCTCGAAGTAGAGTATGTGGGGTGTTCATAGCAAGAGCGGCCTTGATTCAACCCTGTATGTTTGTGGCCAGAAGTTGGAGAGCTGCTAGTTTAGTACTTGGTGGGTTTTTGTGGCAGGAGTTAGGATTTTGTTGGCATATGAATCGGTAGTGCATCTTGGACATTTGCAGTTAAAGTTGGAGTCTTTATGATCTTCTGAATTAGAATTTTGGGTTCGTCAATTTTCGGTCGAAGCCCTTTTTGAGATTTTGTCTATTCCTCTTGTTAAAGTCTTTTGGTTCATTCCTTTTGTATTTCGGAGTTGAAGATAGTATCTTTTTCTAGTTATAGAATAGGGTTCATAGTTCCTCTAGGACTTCTGGAGGGGAAGGTGTGTCCTGTTCGAATTTTGTAGAACTCGAAGTTGTTCGTGCACTTACGAAAGGGAAGTCGGGGTTTATTTTAGATTTAACGAGTAGGACTTGTAGTTCTTTTTTAGTTCCCGATAATGAGTATTTTTTGGTCCTTTTGACACGGATTGTATCTTAGACAATATGTGATAATTTGTAGAGTGAAACTCGCAATTCTTCTTGAACTTTAAACGGAAGACCAGATCTTTTTCGAACCTTCAGTAATTGCTCCGTTGCAACAGTAGCGCATCTGCAGTGAATCAGGATAAACGTCACATCCGCAGTAGCAGTTCATCAAGTTCAGTACTAGTTTGAGATTCACCGTAGATGAACAAAATTTCATCAGGATCAGCCGTAGGTTTGCAGCAGTTCATCTAGATTTACCATAGATGAGCCACAATTCTACAGGATTCACCATAGATCATATATATTTAATCCTGATCAGCCATATATGAGCAACAATTCATCAAGATTCACCACAGATAAGCAATAATTCATCAAGATTCACCATAGACGAGCCGCAATTCATAAAGATTCACCATAGACGAGCCACAATTCATCAAGATTCTGCATGGACGAGCAACAGTAGATCAGGATGAGCAGTAAGCGCGTCAGTTAGTGCGGGATGATCACCAGCAGCCGTCACACGACGCCAGCGCCCGAGCGGCTCGCCCACCAACGCGACAGAGCGAAATGCGTGATGCTTATCGCAGTGACGCTACATTGCGCGGTGGGGCACCTCAGCTACGCCCGTCGTATTGACGCTCGTGCACCTCGCGCTGGGTCGTGGTGTGCTTGTGCTTCACGGTATTGTGCCTTCGATGTACGATATTGTGCCTTCGATGTACGATGTTGTGCCTTCGATGTACGATATTGTGCCTTCGATGTACGATATTGGGCCTTCGATGTACGATGTTGTGCCTTCGATGTACCATATTGTGCCTTCGATGTACGATATTGTGCCTTCGATGAACGATATTGTGCCTTCGATGTACGATACTGTTCGGAAGGTGCATGGTATTGTGTTTTCGATGCACGGAAGTGTGCCTACACTCTACAGTGCACTGCATTGTGCTTGTGGTGCACGGTATCGTGCCTGCAATGCATTTACGGTACATTCCCGAACTTACCCTTATTTGATTCTGCGGTATGATTAGAGAATATAATGTGGGTTGAAAATAGCTTTAAAAATTCGACCATAGGCTCCCTGAGTGTACTGGAGGCAGCGCTGCATTTGGTTTGATAGGGTCCATGATGCTAGTTTTATCCTCAATCTCCTCAGTATTATTGTGGAAACGCTGCTGTTCGTACGCAGACTGCATTTGATGTGGTATGGTTGGGGAACAGAACACTTCATGTCAAAAGAGGTGTTCGAAGTTCTAAGTGAAAGGGATGTTTTACCTAGAGAAGTTTGATTTAAACTCACTTTTTGAACCAAACTACGTTTTATGCTGTCCTAAAAAATTTCAAACCAAAGCAATGGGTGTTCTCTGTATTAAGTTATCAAAACAGTAAAGAAAAAAAAGCATGTGTAATGTATAACCAACTCATCCAAAACGAAGGACTGAATAATCTGAATTTTTGAGCTTTACTTTCAAATAACTATCCACAGTCCTGGCTTAAGGTTAGTTTGATTGCACCGGATGTATTCGTCTGTAAAGTCCTTATTTTCATATTTTAAGCATTGGAATAAAGAGTACACAGAATTGTTAACGACAAACCAAGTTTACTTTGATTAATTTCTTGTCGTTTTTAAAGTTACTCTTCGTTACTTTCCGATCTAAAAAAACTATTCACTTTTAGAGTTGGCGTCTAAATAGTATTTTAGGATAGATAAAACTAATGCGAGATATCAATGCTCCTCTCATTCATTAATCAAGCATCACCGGGTTCCCTCGGATATCGCGATGCCATAACACTTGGGTGTACGCGCAACTTTATATTTGCATCCTCTCGTAAAATCTCTCATTTGGTTGCTGTGGACGGCGCCTCTGCTTCCATGATGCAGAGCCACGTTTCTGTCAAAGCTGGTAGTGACAATTTTTTTTCCCTCGTGAACGATGCTTTCATTTCGAGCCCTTTTTCTCATAAAGGACGTGTTCCTAGTTTGTACATGCTCCGTATTGACACTCGCACGCCAAACCAACAAATAGTCCCTCGCTCAGAGTCCGGTTATGTTGCTTTTAGCCGTGTTGAATGCCTTTAGTGCCTCTTTTAATGACGTTGTTGTAGCTGCGTCGCTTCACAATTTCTCCCTCTCGCCTCACTGCTCTCGGCAGCGTGCGATTCCTGCAATGTGTATGCTGTCGGTGTGGTCATCCTCCGTAAACGATGCTGTCTGCGCACTGTCATCGAGCCTGAGCCTTGCATTTGTCTGCATGATGAGAGCCGGGCGTCACTTTGCTGTGGGGCTACCGTTGACGACTTGGGTAAACATCTGCTTGCGTATGGTGGTTGACAATCGTGGCTAAGTGTAGCTGGGTTGATGCATGAAGAGATACTTCAATGAGTGATACGAGCTGCGAGTGGGCTGAAGTGTATCGCGTGTAAATTTGTCTTGTGCAAGTATTGCGTCTCATTCTGTTTTGTGGTACTATTTTTAATGTTATATTGTATTGTTAATGCTACGTGGATGGAACGTTTGTACGGCCTGTCGTGCGTAACTGTACTTAGCATGTAAAATTTCTTTCTCGCAATCCTGGTTCTGTTCTGGCCGAGCAACGATGCTGCTGATACTGTTTTTCTAAGACTGTGATTTTATAGAATGGAGAGAATTCTGAAGTTTACTATTGCAGCCAGCCTTAAATCGGATCTTATGTGAATATAAACGTGATACAACATGAAATTAGAATTCCTGTTAAGGTTGCACCGCCTGAGACAAGCCTCGCTTGTGTTGATCCAGTATCTGTGAAGCGATCATGGCTGCGGTTCTTGGACGAATTGTCGTGTCTGCAGAAATAGCGCTATTCCGCCCGGTATACCCATCGTGCTCACGCAGCAACCGCTCGAGCTCAGTTCACATCTGACATGACGCAGGCACTTACGATAAGCCGCCTCCGTGTCCTCTGGGTCTTCGGGAGTGATTTTCATTGATCAATACATGGTGAGGTCTATTTTTTAGGTCTCTTAATAATTTGTTTCAGATCTCTTGATAACTGGCTTGTTCTATCATCCGATATGGTTCGCTATTATCGAAAGTTTATTTCATATGGGAAGTGGGGTTTGAGGTAATCGAAAATTTCACTCTCTGTCCTGTGAATAATTCATCAAGTTTTTCAGGTGAACGTGTAGCCACTCTACTTCAAACACATATTTCACATAGGAAATATTTTCATTTCTGTTCGTGATACGCTCCTCGAACTGTCCTGTAGGCTTATTGACACAAATTGTTCCTGGACTGCTTCATTCTATTTCTTCATGACGGAGAGTTAAATCTCTTCCGGTGGATGCCTGACTCAGTGTTTTTGGCAGGCGTGGTCGTCAATATGCCAGAGGCATCGCAGTGGCTCTCGAACTTTTATTTCGCTCTTGCTTAGTGGAACTGAAGTATTTCTGAAGAATATTCTCAACATCTTAATACCATCGTAAAGACTGTCGCCCGGTGAATTTTTTGTGGTAGAACATGTGTGCACCTTGATCGGACTTTTAGGTGAGTTATGACAGCAAACATCTAAAAAAAAACACTATAAACCAAAGTTCAAGAATATCATTAGTACCGTAACCATAAAAGTCAATTGCACGTTCACGTTTCGCTTCCATAGCGTTTCATGACTACTTTCGCGGCCCATAATGGCGTAAGTGTGCCCAAAATATGTGCAGTGACCGCACCCCGAGCGGTGACAATCGCCGCGGCGCTCGATGCGACGGTCAGTGTCCAGGAGCTGCGTGGAAGTGCCTTTATCACCACACAACTGCCCCTGCTCACGCACCGTGCGTGTTTTGCTCAAATTTTGCGCTGCCTCGCTCGTAAATTGCCATTATACCTGCCCGGACACGGCTTCGAGTTTCAATTCATTTTTGGAAGCCCCCGAGTTAGTTGATGATGATGGTGTGTAGGAGTTCTCTCCTTCCCAACCGACGGTAAATGTGGTCCTGTTACGTATGAGGTAGTGACAGCTTTTAATATGTTGCGAGTTGCTGTCTCAAAATAATCGCTGAGCATCCTTGTGTAGTTTTTTTAGAGGTGTTAGTCTTACCCCTTTGAATCTAATAATTATAAAATGTTGAGGGAATTGAAGTTGTTCCTTGTATTTTTTTTTCTAGTAATGCAAGCTCATCAAACTGCCTACTCATTCGGACGTTTTATTTAATTTTTTAATGATCGTATGTGTTTATGTTATAACCTAGAATTATTTTAGTTTAACTACTAGTTAACCGTTGTATCACACCACGTTATCGTACCAAAAATAGATGTATCGCCATGCATGGAACGTTCCTAAAATGAATAGTTATATGCTGCCCGCATTTGGCCCGGTAATGATTAATAGTTGCTCGCTGACGAAACTCCAACGTTAAAGACCGAGTTCCTCACATTCTGTGAGTGCGCAAGGTGCTGAAGACAAAAATTCACGCGACTCTCTTCACTAAACCATTCCGGAATTCGTTGGCATTCCGCCGCGTCTCGTCTCGCTTCTAAAATTTTCAGATTCTTTTCTCCAGTTTCTGGATTGATCCATTTTAATTTGGTGCCGAGTTCTCAGCACAGCCAGAAGGGATGGAGAGAGCTCCACTCCGTCATGTTGATTAGACAACTTCAGGGTAGTTTAGTAAGCACCATTGTCATATTCAACTGGCTAAGTCTGCAAATCCCAATTTATGTACCACTAGAGATACACCGCGTAATTTATAGTCAAGTTCTGCCTGTGAGCCAAGTCTTTGATGATGCTGTAAACATCAACGATACGGTTTTAATGGGCTGCCTGCAGAGCACCGAGTGCTGGAGGCTTGAAGCCGAAGTTCCTTTTCTTATCCAAAATAAATTTTGGTTAGGAAACTACCATAATGCCATGCGCCGAACGAATTCGTCGCTTCTCTCTTGGTGGTTTCAGACTTCACTACACTGCGTGAAACGAAGTTCTGATGATGTTTCCGATGTTCGTCCCTCTGTGCGCAGTGCTCGGCGACCTCGTGATCTGCCTCGGCTGGTGCTGCTTGTGAGACGCGGCGATGCTGTTTATTAATTGATGTTGGGGCTGTTTGTGAGACGCTGTTGGTGCTGCTCGTTAGTTGCTTTGGTGCTTTTTATTAGTTGATATTTGTGCTCTTTGTGAGTTATTGTTGGTGCGGTTTGTGAGCCGCTGCTTGTGATGTTTGTTAGTTGCTGTTAGTACTGTTTATGCGGCTAGTTAGTTGCTATGGGGGACTGCTTGTGACTCGCTGTTGCTACTGTTTTGAAACGCTTTTGGTGCTATTTGTGAGACACTGTTGTTGCTGTTTGTTCCCCTCAGGGGGATACAGGTATTGTATCTAAGGGAATTAGCGCTCCCAAGAGGACTATGTGAGGGCCCGAGCTAAAGGTTAGGTAGGCTTCCTTTTTGTTGTAATGAAATAGGTTTTTGTTTTGTTACGGACCATCTTTTTTCGGTTCACTGCTGTCCTGTTTTTCAGCACCTACTACTTTCTTCTTCAACTTTTTTCTTGTTTCATGAACTTCTTTCCTAGCTTACTGTTTCTGTGCACCTTGTGCATAGATTCCGCGTTCCCTCAACTCCATACTAAATGGTGCCTTCCTCTTTCCTCTCTTGGAACATCTTTGTCGTGGTTAAGGGTGGCTAAAACTTTCTTATATAGTAATAATAATAATAATTTGTTGAAATAGAATATGGTTTTGTTTTGTTACGGACCATCTTTTTTCGGTTCACTGCTGTCCTGTTTTTCAGCACCTACTACTTTCTTCTTCAACTTTTTCTTGTTTCATGAACTTCTTTCTTAGCTTCCTGTTTCTGTGCACCTTGTGCATAGATTCCGCGTTACCTCAACTCCATACTAAATGGTGCCTTCCTCCTTCCTCTCTTAGAACATCTTTGTTGTGCAATTAAGGGAGGCTAAAACTTTCTTACATAATAATAATAATAATAATAATAATAATAATTATAGTAATAATAATAATGTTGCTGTTTGTTAAGCGCTGTTGGTACTGTTTGTTAAGCGCTGTTGGTGCTGTTGGAAGGGCCCCTGTTTGGTCGGCCTCTGTTGGTGCTGTTTGATAATCACTGCTTCTATCTTCGCTCGGCTGCTGTTTGCACAGCTGGTCGGCGTTTTTGTACTATTTGTCGCCATCTGTAAGATCTGTTTATACTGTTTGTTGGCCTTTGTTTGTAATATTCATTAGGCTCTGTTTTTAATTTTTATTAGGCTCTGTTTGTACTGTGTATTAGCCTTTGTTTGTACTATTTATTAGGCTCTGTTTGTGCTGTTTATTGAGCTGTGTTTGTGCTGTTTATTGGGCTCTGTTTGTATATTGGCCTCTGCTTGTGTGTTCTGTTGGTTTGACTCTGTACTGTTTATCCTCCATTGTTTGTGCTGGTGCTGTTTTTGGCTTGTTTTTACTGTTGGTTGGCTCATGCGTGTGCTTTGGTTGGCCTATGTTTGTGCTGTTAGGTAGACTCTTTTGTGCTATAGGCCAGCTGTTGTTGATGTGGTTTGTTAGTTCCTGTTAAGGCTGTTTGTCAAAAACTGTGGAGCCTCATTGTTGGTGCTGTTTCTTGGCGCTCTTTGTATTCTTCAGCCTCTTCAATTGTTTCTCTGCCCATTTTTATACCGTTTCCCAGTCACCCTTGATGTTTTTCTGACCCTTTTTATAGTTTCCCAGTCACCCTTGATGTTTTTCTGACACTATTTATGCCGTTTCCCGGTCACCCTTGATGTTTTTCTGACACTTTTTATAGTTTCCCAGTCACCCTTGATGTTTTTCTGACACTATTTATGCCGTTTCCCAGTCATCCTTGATGTTTTTCTGACACTATTTATACCGTTTCCCAGTCGCCCTTGATGTTTTTCTGACACTTTTTATACAGTTTCCCAGTCGCCCTTGATGTTTTTCTGACACCATATATACCGATTCCCAGTCGCCCTTGATGTTTTTCTGACACTTTTTATACAGTTTCCCAGTCGCCCTTGATGTATTTCTGACACCAAATATTCCGATTCCCAGTCGCCCTTGATGTTTTTCTGCCACTTTTTATGCCGTTTCTCTGTCACCCTTGATATTTTTCTGCCACTGTATCCACGCTTTATCCGTCACCTTTACTCTACGATTATATCACTTATCTGGCAGTGTGAGCAAATCAGAATATCAGTTGACATTACAACCATAAAACCCTCACGTTCTCTACTTCATCGGACACAATAACTTCTACCATACAGCCGGGGCGCGTCTTGCTGCAATGCGAGAATAGGTGGACTGGCAGGAGAACCTTGATGTATGATGCTTTAGCTCGCCTTTATTTCTACCTGATTTATTTACTGAAGTATTGCGCGGCGTTGTGATATCGAGCAGCTTTTATAGCGTCTCTCCTCTCTGCTTTTGTCGGCAATATGTTTTATTTCTGGCGTCATGTTATTCTTTTTGGTCTTTGATGGAGACGCTCGGATTAAGAAGTCGTGGAGTTTGTGTGTTTTTCCTACGCCTTTAAGAGTTCGTTGTAGCTGTATTGGATTGCCATGTCACGAGCACTTTTGGTGAATTACTGCTCATACCTGAAGTCATCCAGCGAAATCGTCGTGCATTATGTCGTCCGAATCCATCACTCCTTCCATTACTTTGCTTCATGGTAAATATCTTCAAAGGGATATCAGAGTCTAATGAGAACACGGTGCTCGATACACTTGACATTGCGACAACATTTGGCGCTGGTCAGCGCCTGAATTAATGATGCTTCGTACACAGGCGTTCAGTCGCTACACGCAGGGCTAACGAGGAGGCGGAACCATCGATGTGCGAACCTTGGGCCAAACCTTGCGTCACTTCACCAGCTGGACGATCGAAATTAATTTGTAATTTCGGTATCGCCTGAAACTGAAATCTTGTTATTGGACCCTGACGTGTATTGTAGCGTCTTCTGGTGTTGAATTTTCCCAGATAAACTTTTTTACTGGCGTGTCTGTGATTGTGTCCGTCCAGTGCAGAGCCTTTGCGTGAGCGGCTAAAATCATCTTTGATGTCCCGGCCAAAAAGTTCAAATGGATTGAAGTGTTCTCCACTATAATTGTAATTTGTTGGTACGACGAAGTGTCGCATATAGTGGAATTTCTTTTCGTAAGTCACCTTTGATGTACCCAGAATTACAATATAGTTGAGCGCTACTGGTGTTGTCACACTGTGAGAAATAAGTGGTTGAATTTGACTGGAAATTTACCCACCGATAGATAGGAGTGCATTATGAAGGGACGGAAGAAACTCAACCTGAAGATAAATTATGTGACAGGTCTCAGACTCGATTCGACGTATGAAATGCTCTGGCAGAGCCAGTGCCGACAAAGAGTTTCATCAGCGGCTGACTAAGAGCCTGAAATGCTCTGGCAGAAAGAAAAAGAGCTTTCAAGTCCCTTAATAATACGCTGGTAGCTTCCTCAAAATAGTAAAAGGCTGCCTGCAAACGAAGAAAAGTATTCATGTTTTTGTAAACTTTTGTTTGTAGTCTCAAATTTCTTTTTCTGCTAAATTTTCTGAGTGACCGAGACATCCTCTCTTTGCAGTTGGCGCAATATCAAAGCCGCATTGGGTTAAGGCTGACATGGCAAATTTCATCGCTCCTGTTCCATATTTCGATGCCATGCAGCTCAAATACTTTGTGCTTTAAAACGTTTCACCTCCTAGACGTCATCACCGTATATTTTATGTTCAAAAGTATCCGCCTCTTGTTTTAATCTGCAAAATTTTTCCCCAATGCCTTTATGTACATTATTTTCAGCTATAAAGTGTCATGCACTATTGCAGCCTTCCTGGTAAAGTTCCGCCTTATTATCCGAGGCAAAAAAAGCTTTCTTAGAAAGGCTCCTCCATTGGCACGCTGTCTCGTGTTTGGAGAGGGCTGAGGCGGTGCCGCTCTGTGGTATATTGGAGGGCCGCGTGTGGACGCTTGACGACAAAATCCTCCGAGTTGATAGGTGAGCAATTATTGAGGGCTTTCAAGGCCGCCGTGACACGCTAAATGTGATCGATCTCACGATCTCGCTCTCTTAGCTGCCCGGGCTTGGTTTGCGTTCGTGCCTTGCGTTTGCCCGCATATGCTCGCCTCAGCGAGTAGCTTTCCGCCTCGTGCTCGGTGGGTCTTTGTTTATCTACCTGGTCGAACTTGATTGAATTTTCCTGTACTTGGTTTTCTCTGCCGAATTTGTCTAAAAAGTACCTGACTTTAGACTTGGTGGCACTCATCGTGCTAAAATTGGCTATATGAACTGATGTAAATAAAATATGTACTTCGTTATAACCGAATGTATTGCGGCAGGTTTTTGTGTTGCTGTAGCGTGATGGTTTCATTCGCCGTACTGTGACCATTGCTTGTTTACTTAATACCATTGGTACATGATCAACTTCTGTGAGAATGGTTTATGATATTTTTAATATTTTTAGCTAACTATTCGCAGTGCATGCAATGTTGTGAAATTCATGGCTCGGTTCTACTTTAACGCAAGAGTAATTGAATGACAATGAATTGAATGAACTGAATTCACAAAGATTATATTATTATATGAGCGATTACTCCTCGATAACGCACAAAGGGACCAAGAATATCTTGCGGGTGTTCACTTACACAAGTAAGCCTATTTTACTCTTATAGTAAAAAATATTGCGTTTGAAATTAAACTAATGTTCTTAAATATACAATACTTCACTCTTTCAGGTACTATACTGTACTCATATTAGTGCGCATTTGCCGAGCATTCAAGATACCGTGCCCTTGTCGGCTACACGGGCTGGACATGTAAAAATATCATGCCGTTAGCATCGCAAGAATTGGCCGTACGACCGCCACATTGAAGGCACCTTGCGTCACTTCCAAATTCTGTATTCCATATTCTATTAGATCGAAGACATCCGTTTTTATTGGATAAAAGTTTTTAAAATTTTCATTACACTTATAAATTATTTTCAACGCATTAACTTGCTGCATTAACTCAACTTGTTTTTTTTTCTCAACTTTCATCATTTTTAAAAATTGTACGTGTCTGACAGTGACAAAGTTGTCCGTAATTCATTTTGTTTCGAAGTCTGGCTAATTGCGAGTAGTTTGCTTCAAATGCACCGTTAAACATTGAAATGATGAGCATAATTTTTTTTCAAGAGAGTGAAAAATGAGATTTTTATTTCCTTCTAATTAGAGAAACTGTGTCGCGAGGTTTAATACCCCCATTGCTACGTGTTGAGACGCAGAAATTTCAATACAGTTGCTGTATTTGATTAAATTTGTGTACTTCACATGTTACTGAACACTGCCAGCAGGAACTGGGATAATTTTTTGGCTAATGGCGTGACGTGACGCAATTATTGTATTTTACTGTATATTGTATCAAATAGCAGGGGCTGATTTGAATTAAACTACACGTGCTTCTTTGCATACGATTCCTTTACTTCACGACTGTGTATGTTTTTGTGATTTCAAAATGAAATGCTAAAACGAAAACATTTGTCACGAGTGCTATATGTGAGGAAAAGCAATGACGTAGTAAGTTGTGGAGATAGTCGTCTCATGTTTTGGATATCATGCGCGCTTAACTTTTCAGTTCGCACGTAATGATGCTGCACACGCGGCGCTTGCTCTGGGAGTCGAGGTCGTTTTAGTAATGTCAACATGAGGCAAATGGCAGCAAGATTTGCGCGAAAAACATGATGTAGTCGTTGGCGTTGCGAACTCGTTTGAAGTGCTCACAATCACCGTATTTTAATATTAATGCATTCACTTCTTGAAATATGTTGAAAAAGTTAATGCGACATTAGATCTCATAAATTTTAATACTGAGCTTAATAAGATTTTTGGATCTCACTTGTATGTGAATAGATTAAGTTCATCGTCTCGCGCTTGTGCTACTTTGAAGAAATCGTGCATTTCTATCCTTATTTTAGACATTGTTTGGGTTGAGGTTTTCATGCGCAATTACGTGTTAGATTTTTTTATTTATGGACGGAGGAAAAGTTTTATTACTTATGTTTTGTTGTTCAGCTTGAAGTTTTTAAGTATGTTAAGTGTTGTGTATCTATTTTTGTGAGTGTGTGGGGCCGAGTCAAGCAGAAATACCTCTGTGGGAGACATGGTTTCAGTTTTTGTTAATTGGTAGCACAAAAAAGGCGAATCTTTTAATATTGCATGGTTAAAATAAATTTTCTGGGAAAGTGTAATATTTAAAATGTCATTTTAAGAAGCTCAATTTTAAAACCTACTTTTTTTATTTTTTTTTCCGACATATGTTATCGACTATCAAAATCATTAATGTTGGTTCAGACGTTGTAAGGGCTTAATATTCCACAATTGAAATGGAAGTTTACAGTATCTGTGTACGCATCTTATTGCTATGTTTGGGATACGAAATAAAATTTTTAATCCTCAGTTAAAGTTATCTGAACTTTTTGCTTTAATGGTTTAGTTGCTTATACATTGTGAAAAGGGTTGTATTTTTTAAATTTACCCAAATATTTTTTCATCCTAAAAATTGCCTGATATACCTGCTTTCAACAGAAGTAAAGCGTGTCAGAAATTTGCGGTAGAGACAATGGGAAGCATTACTTGTAAGAAGGGCATTTGTAACAATGGGTAATTTTGTCTTGATACTGAAAGCAGCCTGTGGACGATGACGAGTAAGCAATCGAGTAAACAATTGGAGAGTTTTAGGTACATTTAGATATGTGAAGCCCCTCAGAGGAATACTACAACTGCGTTTAGAATTAGCGCTCCCATGAGAAAGATGCGAGTTCCCAAGCTGAAAATTATGGAAGCCGTTTTCTGAAATGGTAATTATTTCCTGTGGTTTTGTTACGAGCCATCTCCTTTCGGTTCACTGCTGTATTTTTCTTAGCATCTTCTGTTTTTTTTTAACTTTCAATTTGTTTTACAAACTTCTTCCTATCTTGCTGTGTTTATTAGCAGGCTGTGGGGACAAACTTTGTGCATCGATTCCCTGTTCCCTTCGTTCCATACTAAAAGGTGTTTTTAGCCTTCCTCTCTTGGAACTACCTTTGTGTGGTTAGGGAGGCTCAAGTAACTTACTATCTAGCTCAAATACATTTGATGTGTCACCTTAGATTTTATTTTTGGAACACAGTGCTGGTAATTTTATTTACAGAATATCCATAGGATAATCTTAAGAAAACAGTGACATTCTTGGTACAGAAGTCAAATTGTGGAAGAACTCACAACGTTAACAGCTTGTTGACCCACCTTTGGTCGAGACAGTACAGTAATGGGTATCCCATAGGTCTTCGGTATTCATTACAGTGGGTAACAAAAATATATGTTTTGAAAATCGTCCAGGGTTTTCCAACTGGGTTAGACTAATTTTGACGCTCTGAGTCCGAAAATGACCTTGGTTTTGCTCAATCAGGTCAGGATTTTTTGCTACAGAAATTTTAAAAAAATCGCTTTTTCGTAAAAAAAAACAAATTTCTGCGGATCATCAGCTGATAAACCCGTGACGATCTTTTCCGTTTTCCTCAAAAAATAGAAGTCAACGCATCCAAATTAATTCAGTTGATTGAACTCAAATGATTGAACTCAAAACCCCTGATATTAGCATATGTATAGCTCGTCAGGAGGTCTATGGCTGTATCTCAAAAAGTTGACCTGACAGAGCCAAATCAATGTGATATTCGGACTCAGAACACCATAATTAGTCTACATCTGCTGAGAAACCCCTGACGAAACCCCTGACGAAACCCCCACGGTAACAATTGCTGTTGCCACGCACTTAACGTAACGCGCACTGTTACTGCAGTGGTACTAGCATTGGAGGAGAACGATTGGACTAGGTGTTCTTGGTGAACCTTGTGACAAAGTTGCACTCCCGACATCGCCTCATAGAATCCCATTTATTGTGTGTTAGGATTTGGTGTAAATCCGAGTCGATATTTTTGACCTAGGCATTCGTCTCGATTTTCTAATCGTTTGTTCTACATGCAAACACTGGTACTGAAGCGAGCCACTTCTTGGTTTTGTTCTACCCATGGGGGTGCTGTTTGTGATGTATTGGTGATGCCTGGATTATTTACTCTGAGTTGCATGCTGGCTGACAGTGTGTGTGTCCTCGTCGGTACACTTATGAGCCAGCGCTTCGTGGTATCGCGACCATGCCACGCAGAATCAGGTACTGTTGTTCGGGCAAGCGGCTTTAAGCTTAGGTGAGTTCAGTATTATTAAGAAGGCCTCATCTTTTTCCACTGTTTTTATTTTCTCCCTGTTGTAAAAGGAGCCGGTTTTCTTTGAAATTGGCGTTTACGCGAGTGTCCTCGTTTTATTGTCTTTTTCATGCATTGTTCAAATTTTCGTCACTTTGAGGTGTTCCCTGAAACTATCACAACACTCTTTTAGCAAATACAAAGATTACTCTGTCGCACATACTATATTTTAGTTTGTTTATCATCTTTACGCCCATAAAATTAAACTTCTGTTGAGCATATGAATGCGAGTAGCCGATTTGAAATATCTTACTCTTGTTTGTTCTAATTTGGTCGTTGCTGCTACCATAGGGCGGGCGGGCATCGTAAGGCAACGCAGCCTGTACACAACACAAACCTCGTCAGTTTTTGCGTCGTCTTATGCACCGCCTCCTGCGCTCTGGCACTAACGTCTCACGAAATAAAAAAACAGAAAAGAGCTCTTTGAAGTTTTCTTGTGGCGGCGGTTTAGCTGCGAGGCGGATTTATTGCTGTTTTTTAACATAAGGAGCTTTGGTCGAGCAGACTGCTTTCTTACGCAGGCAGCGTGCGTGTTGTGCTGCTGCCGTAATGAGGGAGTGCTGGGTGCCGCAGCCCGCCGTGGGGATGTGTATTAGGTGTGTATGGTTTTCGTACTGACATGCTGCTCATCATTGCAGGTGGAGTTGGCGTGTGGAGTGTAGCCAAATGCACAACCTGCGTTTGTCTGTGAGAATGTGCTTCATGCGAGTTACGTACAACCAAGTATTCGTAGTATAGTTGTCCAACTATTGTATATAAATGGGAATCAGCACTCACAGGAGGAGAATGTGTGAGGGCCCGAGCTGAGAGTTAGGTGGGCCTTCTTTTTGGTAAAATGAAATGTTTTTTGTTATGTTAAGGACCACCTTTTTCGGCTCAGTGATGTGCTGTTTTTTAGCGCCTACAACGTTCTTCTTCAACTTTAATCTTGTTTCTTAAACTTCTTTCTCGACATACTGTTTTGATGCCCCTTTTGCATAGATTTCGCGTTCCCTTACCTCCATATTAAATGGTGCCTTCCTGCTTCCTCTCTTCGGAACGTTTTTTTTAGCGGTTAGGGAGGCTTAAACTAACATCTAATCTAATCTGTAGTATAGTTATCGTTTCCAAACTCCACCTCATGTTATAGATGTAAAAATTACTTCGCTTTATGAAGTGACATCTGATTTGCAAAAAATAGTGTTAACCCTTTAACGCCCACATTTTTATACTCATATTACCGTTATCACAACCACTTTCACTAAACCGACACTGGCATTAGGTAGTCAGTGTTATCAAGATGTGGAAGGAACTGCCACTCGGCAGTGAAGTTCAAAGGACACATTAGTGAACAAATTGAATAAGAAATACAATATATTATTGTTATTTTAGAAAGAGGACCGTACAGTCCAATTGGGCGTTAAAGGGTATTAATAAATGGCGATGTGATGATAATATACATAGCGTTTGCATGTGGATTTGTTATCAAATTGATAGATTCCTGCCTTTGAATAATTTTAGCCAAAATCATTGAGTTATTTCTTTATTTTTTCTATCCTTTTCTCCCTTCGATCATCTTTCCTCCCGATTCTTCTCCACTTTCCTTGACAATCTCCATGGAATGGGACTTTCAGCCAATTAATTAACGCCGTCGTAGTGGTGCAGCGGGCAACGTAAGTGCTCTTGGCAGAACTTACGCTGTCAGTTTTACCGCTATGATGACGTAAATTAATTGAAAGTCTGCTACCGACGAAAGCATCTCTTTTACATTTTGGGCTGGTGCTGAAGCGAGGCGTGTTGTGGTGCTGCCGAATGCGGTCATCCATCATGCTAACATTTCTCCAACTTTTCTTCGGACAATGAAGTCAAAATGGACGAGCAGGGCTTTTCCGGTTGAGGAAAGAGGATCATCTCGATGTGTGAGAATCAGCGGGTGGAGAAGGAAAGAGGAATAGAGAACTCTATGTTTATCATTGTTTGCTTTTCTATTTGATGTTGTTATCGAATGCAAGTGTTGTTGACGGTGTGATTTCTACAGATACTTGAAGTTTTCATGATCTAAGAGCGGCGAGTTAAACTAGAGTTGTTTGCTGGTGTTGCTGCGAATTCAATTTGGGAATTGAGGGCTTCTTGGAATGAAAATTCGTACTCATTCCAGTATTGAGGTAAGAATTTAATACTACAGTTTATTGATTTGATGGCAGACAGCAGCACAGTCAAAACATGACTGTGCGGTGCGGTGTGCGGTGATGAAGCGCGCGTGCATTTTACATGGTCATTAACATAAGTTATTCGCTGTGACATAATTAGAATGAATGATTTTAGATTGGGTCACAAGGTGAAATACTTGTTTTTTAGTTTTTATTTTCGTGGAGCTTTTCCTTTTCCCGAACCGATGAAATCTTGTCGATATATTGTTATCTCTGATAGTTTTGTGTATTCAAATACCGATGTTAGCATGGAAATAAGTGAGTAACCTTAGGGACATTTTTACCGCCTGGTCCACACGTTAACACTGCTGACACGCTGACGTTGACCTGCACCGTAGTCGCATGCCTCGCGCCTCTACACTATTTGCTCTGCTCTATGATTTACTCGCGTTTCCGAACCAGTGGCTGCGTTTTAACCAGCAACAACACCGTGCATTTTAGGGCGATTGCGAGCAAACGAGGACAAACTGCTCTCAACAATTTCGAAATTGCTTCTAAAAATTTTGAATATTTGGCTTGGATTTGACTGAGTGTATCGTTCACGCAATTCCTTGTCCATGATTTGGGCTACTAGAAGTTATGAAATGAAGTTAGTCGTTTTGTTTACTTATTTTTGTTTTGGACTTCGAGATTTCTTGGGGATTTTATTTTTAATAGATCCGATTTTCGGGCTTTTAATTCTGCATACTTAGCTATTACTGTTGGTTGATATCATTTTACGTAAGTGTTGTTTGATTTAGCCATCCTTTCAGTTGGAATTTTTGTTTTGCTAAGGGGTCTGTATTTCGAATGTCACCTTGTTGAAACAGCTCTTTGCAAATACTCTTCTATGTCTGTGTGTTAGTCCAGTCGCTTTAATTTAACATGAAACTAAGAATACCAATCTGCTGAGCTATTTTTATTCTAAGTATAACACAACGGCTTATGCCCTTTAGGGGGATACAACTATTGTATCTATGAGAATTAGCACTGGTAGGAGGAAATTGTTACGTCCCGAGCAGAGAGTTGGGTAGATCTACTTTTTGTTTAAATAAGTTTTTGTTTTGTTAAGGACTATCGTCTTTCGGTTCACTACCGTCCTGTTTTTCAGCATTTCTGACTTTTTTCTTCAACTTTTATCTTGTTTCATAACCTTCCTTCTCAACTTACTGTCTCTAAGCGCAGAAGGTCTTTTGTAGGGACCCACCTTGCGCGTTTCCTTAACTCTACACCAAATGGTGTCTTCATCCCTCTTGGTGTCTTCAAATGGTGTCTTAATTCTTCTTTTTGGAACACCTTCGTTCTGGTTAGGGAGGCTGAAAGGAATTTTTAATGTATAATCCACAATCGCTTGCAAATATTTTTGTTTACGTTTTTTATTTCACTCCCAAACATCGAGCAAATATTTCCTGGTTTTTGAGCTATTTCCATTGGAAATTCGTATTCCCATAAATCTTGGCATCGCGCTCAGGTTTAGCTGTTGACACGACGTCTTGAGCGCCTTGTTTTGCATCAAGGTGACCTCATAACGACGCCACTGCGTCCTCCTCCTCCTCCCTGCATTAGCCGAGGCGTCCCTGCATTAGCCGAGGCGGGAACCACCTCAATAATAGAGTCTGTAGTGGCTGCCTCTGCTAAATTCAGTCATTTTTGTGAATTTTGTACGGCGCTTCAAAAGCGTCGGGCGTGCGGATGAAGGCTATGCAAATGCCGCACTTAAATTAGGAGACTCGCGGGTGCCACGTGATCGAAGCGCCCGGCTATGCAAGCTGCTGGCCACGTGATCTTTTTCTTCAGCTTTCATTACAGCAGAGCGGCGTAGATTTTATGCTGAAGGCGTCATGTTTTTATTTGTGTTGCGCTGATTGCCTTATTTTCACCAGTATTCTGGATTCTTATCTGCAGGCATTTTTATATGCGATGCATTCGCTTCCAGGAAGATGATGTGGTGTTCCATGCTGGCAGTTAGAGAAGCCCTCCTGTTATTGAAAGAGAGCTATTTCTTTGTTTTGCTCTGATACCCACCATATTTTTTCAGTTTAATTGATCTTTCTTCATCATGTTACTTTGTTTTTTCAACTTCTATCCTGTTTCGTACACCTCTTTCAATCTTGCTGTTTCCGTACGAACACAACACACTGTTGGAAACTTTTTGTAGGAGCACACTTTTTTCATAGATTCCCCGTTCTCTCAATTCCTTGGTTAATTGTATTTTCGTCCTTCTGTCAGGAAGTTATCATGTTGTATCCCTTAATCATGTAAATTCAACGACTGATGCATTGTCTCGCGTGGTGAGAAGCGAGTCTGAGAATGTGCTGACTATTTTCCCTCTCGCTGAGCTGCCATCTCGGGTGTGAAATTCTACTTCTTTGTCACGTCCGCTCAGTTCTGGAAGTTTTCTATCACACACAACGCGTGATTCTATCACGTGTTCACTTTATGCGTGTGCTTCCTTCAGAAAGCGAGCAAGCATAACTTTTAGCCAGATAGGGGCTGATCCTCAATCCCTGAGGTAACTCGGTCCACACCAGCTTAGGTGATAGGCCGCGGGTGCGATTTTTTGTGGAAATTTTTTTTTTCAAACTGCCTTACGGTCGGTTTCGTGCAGAAAAACAGAAGATTTATAAGATCAAGGGGCTAAAGAATTTAGAATTTGTGTTTCTCAAACAAGACAGGAGTTGTCATAACTAAGGAGCGATTTCAAATGTACATTCAACGTAGTATGTGTTGATGTATTTCAATTTTTTTGCGGCTAGTACAACAGAGATGACCAAAGTTTACTCTAGTATATTATTGGCGAACATTTTATTCAATTTATCTTGTTATATCATTTTCCATGCATTGTGTGATGCTTCGTTGACGTCTGCAAATCTACGAGTTGTTGGCAACGAGTATTTCTCTCCCAAGTTGCCCGTACCATCAAAGTTGTTTTGGACATCTCGTTGCTCAACGTCAAGGGGGCAATACTACTGGAATAATAGCGATGAACTATCAGGGATTATCATTAAATGAATTCAATAATGTCTATTTCATCTGTACGTGAGAAGTATAACTGCACATCGAAGTCGCATTCTCTTCAATAATTCTCCTGATGTTGAACTTGCACTTGAAGGGGCGTTGGTTTTTGGTTCGAGCTTTTATCTATTTGTTACTCATGTACATTCTGCTTCAAATTATTCCCTGATATGAGAAATTTTACGTTAAGTTGGATGATAGATATTAGCCTGTAAATTCGCATTCGTTCTTTAAATCAAATGCGCTGTGTCTGTTTCCTTTCCCAGCGAATAATGTCATCGTGACAAATTTGCTTCGGATCTCGATACTCGTTCTAAATGGCTGCAACGGATGGAAGTCTCAAACTGAATCCGATTAGGGCCGGTGATTCTCCAATTGTGTCTCGCAGTTCGCAGTCCGAGATCGCCTTGCAGGATCCAGGCTTTCTGACCAGACCAGAAATAAGAGCAGATCAAACGTCCTTTTCTGCAGCTCTGATTTTCACACTTGTCCGGTATAAGGACGAGTTAACTCGTCTTTATCCAATTCGTCTTTTTCAGAGTGCGACGAGTAAACTCGTCCAAAACATTTTACCGAAAAAAGCTCCAGACAATTTTATACTTCGATTCAGAGCTCTTCTCAGCTGTGGACAAGTTCAGCGCTAAGAATACTATGAAAACAGTTAAAATTCTACTGGAAAGGGAATATTTGTTTTAAAAAGTCTCCAGAAAGGAGTTAATGGCAACCTCAACGAGCCTGTATTCTCGGCACTCATATAATGCCGGCCAAGTATATCCTGAAATTGATAAGCCACGTTAGCATTCGATGCATTTTTGTCGTATTGAATGTTTGCTCTTCTCGGAACATATCAAATCCCCGATCTGGAACAGCTGAATGTGATGTTTTCACTTTCGAGGACGACGACGTACATGAGCGACAGGATATTGTATCCAACAATTTTAATAGAATAAATTTTGCAGCAATGTACTGCAGTATCTGCTTCTCAAACTAAGAGTTTTTTGAACCATCCGATTACAGTGTAAACTGTAGAGGAATAGGGGGATTAATGTAAATGCATTCTCCAAAAAATTATTTTGTTTTCAGCGAAGGCTGTTTTCTACATACTCCGAAAAAGCATCCTGGCCAAGGCATAAATCAATTCCACCTAGAAATCCGTGAAGCGAGTCTTGAAACCACGAGAAGTGCCAGCTCAGTTCGTGAAGTTGAGCTTCCATGTCCAGCGCGAAAATACGATCTCTGGAAGGTGCGCTCCAGACAGGAGACAGCCTAGTCTGCGGCACTCGATATGCTAATGTGTGGGCCTCTTGTTACGCGCGCCCCTCTCGCTCCTTGCTATGGAGTCTCGGCTGGGATTTTTGGCGCTGCCACCAAACTTTTCGCTTTGTCCCCTTTATTCTGGTCGATGTCGCTTCACATTTTGACCGGCAGTTTGGAATGTTTCCGTGGCAACTTCACTGGAGTTTGAAACAATAACGTTCAAGTTCCTTTTGTGGTCAGATTGTTAGGTCTTGAAAGTTCGATTTGTAGATGAATTCAATATTGGAGAGATGTGTCTGTCTAAGCTCCCGAAAAATAAATATTTCGCGAGTGTTTGACGGATTTATTTTTTCAATAAAGATTTTATTCTGGATCTTAGCTTTAGTGATGTACCGATACCATTTTTTTGGCCGATACCGATACCCATTTTTTGGCCGATACCGATACTCCGATACTTGAAAATACCGATACTTTGACCGATACTACTACCGATACCGATACTTATACAATCATCTAACCTAATAATACCCGTTGTATGTTAGTTTATGTATTAGTTCGGTAACCGCTTCTTAAGAAACATAGGATGTCTGAGTTTGCGGTATCACGGAGACCGAATTCCTCAGTGTACCATTGAAAGATCGTCTGTACATGCAATGATATGTTTGAAATTTTATCAGGACGGGTTAGTAGTATTGGATAGGTTGTTGTCATCGCCGTAATTTCCGCATTTTCCTAACCATGTCGCTTTTGTGCAGCTTTCAGGCCATATTGAATAATTAAAATTAAATATAGTAATTTGGTGAATAGCTGTCCCCGAAGTAATCATTTTTGAGTAATGGTGATTTGTAACCGGAGGGGAACTCCTAGTCAAGAGAGCTTTGTGTGTTCTTGTGCATATGTGTTCGGCATAAACATTTTAAACCTACCCGACTTTCCGTTCTACGTATTGGCAACAGTGGAAAACGCATTAGTGGTGTAGGGTCTACAAGAACCGCAGTTGCTACCATGTAATGACGATCGCTAGGCCTTCGCGTCGTGAACGTGCTTTGCGGCGGTGCGAGTCACGACATAGAATTAGGATAGCATAAGTTAAATAATGTTGACGGAATTTTTCTATGGGTCCATCTAGCTTAACGATGACATTGTCCTCGGCATTTCCATGGGTCATGCTGCTACCTAATAATACCCTTGCCCTTGGTTTATTTGTTCGGTGTCTGTTTCTTACATTTCTCTGTCACTCACGCTCATAAGGATAGTTATAATGGCCGTATCTGTGATACGAGTTTCAACGGTGCGAAAAATATTTTTCATCACGGGTACTGTTAGGATGGATATACTGTATTTGTTTATCATCTACGTCTTGAAAATTCGTTCATGAAAAGTATTGAATCCCATTTTTGGCGGGCCGTGCACACTTGTATTAAAATAAAACTATTATAACTCCTACATGGGAGTTATAATAAAATTATTTCCTTATATATCTAATAATACAAAAATATTGACAAAAAAGTTTCCGATTGTGAAAAATAAAATGCTCTTGCTATGTTAACTATATTGTTGAAAAAAACATCAAAATGAAATCCATTCAATCGATATGTTTCTAATCGTATTGCAACGTAATGTAGACTATCTATAATAGCAACTGGCTCCAAAAGTGAACCAAAACAATGGTTTCTCCAAAAAAGGATTGTCATTTTCGTGTTATTCACACTAAATACGAGTACATACTTTGGCGAAAGAAAATATTAAAATTCGGTAAGCTCCGAAACCGAAAATATCCGCAAACACGCAACCATCTATAAGATGAAGAATTTAAAAACGACAATTTCAAAGAACTTGATCATATTTATTAGGAATACGTTTCGGAGTCCAGATCCATCGTCAGTTCGTAAATTTACAAATCATTATGTCTGCAATAAAAGATAAAGCAAAATGTTGGATACAGTCACTAAAGGAAATCAAGAAAATAAAAATAAAATTAAATCATGTCCCAGAAAAACTAAAATCGACAAGGTTACTATTTTGTTACAATTTGTTATGGGTAGGAACTATCAGAATTGTTGAGGGCCGGTTTTCGTTTAAAAATATGTAGCGACTCTAGAATTCTGAGGTCACATGCAGTTGAAGCCGAATCTAAGATTTAGTTGCATTTTACTGCGTGATTACGTACTGCGGAGTGTGAGGAGTAAGCTAATTAGTTCCCCGCGCGGAAGCTTCGACCCCAATGTTCGACCATTCTGTAATAAAAATTTCGTGACGTCATGCCGACGTACGATGATGTGCACTGCACACAACTGTATAACTGTTAAAAATAAATGAGAGATCTAGGTTCGCATCTCCATCGGAAGCGTATCCTTGTACCGGAAAAATGAAGCAACCATAAAATTATACAATTCCGGTACACGGATACGCTTTTGATGGAGAAAGAGCCTTTCTGATTTATTCTTACAGTTGTGTGCAGTGCACATCATAGTGCGTCGGCATTACGGCACAAAATTTTTATATCAGAATGGCCGAACATCGGGGTTGAAGCTTCCGCAAGGGGAATGAATTCGCACAATTCGTACGTAATCACGCAGTAAAATGCAACGAACCGATATCCTCTGCGGACTTCAAAATCTTAGATTCGGCTTCAACTACATGTGACCTCAGAATTTCAGTGTCGCTACATATTTCTAAACGAAAACTGGCCCTCAACAATTCTGACAGTTCCTACCCATCGTAAATTGGAAGTAGATCATGTCGATTTTACTTTCTCTGGGACATGTTTTGATTTTTTTTGTCTTCGTGATTTTCTGTAATGACTGTATCCAACATTTTCTTTTTTCTTTTATTGTAGTCATAATGAATTTTAATTTTACGAACTGATGATGGAGCTGGACTCCGAAACGTATTCCTAGTAAATATGATTAAGTTCATTGGAATTTTCCTCGTTTTTAAATTCATCAAGTTGCGATGAAAGCAATCAACTGACCCGTTCAGATGTATTGAACTATAAGATTGTTCGTGAATTGTTCAAACATCTTAACATAGAAGAAAAATGCAAGATTCGTAATGAACGGTGATATGCATGCTAAGTTAAAATAAATTATTAGCTTCGTAATATTTGGCGATTTACAAGCTAAATTAAAATAGAATTTTCGGCAATTTCTATGTTAAATTCACAAAAACTTTCAAATGCACCTTCAACTTTATTAAATTGGTTTGGTTTTTGTTAGCCTGTCACATACTTTAAGATATGGACATTAGGTAAAACTATAAAGGTTTAGTCGTAAAAGTATAAAAATTTTATGTATCTACAGGGTTTAACTATTCATTTTACATAGCTTTCAGTTATGACCGTGACTCATCGGGAATTCAAAGTAGTGAATTCAGTTAGCGGGCCTGATTGAACGCTATAATTCAACAGTTAGCTATCTAATTTACTAGGTATGAATAGGCTCTTTATTTGATTACAAGTACGCACAGCCCGTCAACAATTACGGGACTCACTAACTTTCTTGAACAAATTTTCCAAATGTGATGCCCAACGAATGTATTCATCCTAACAGCGCTCGTGATGAAAAATATTCTTGTACTTACGCATTGGTGAAACTCGTATCACAGATACGGTCACTATAACTCTCCTCATGAGCGTGACAGAGAAAATGGAAGAAGCGGACTCCAAATAAGCCAAGGGTATTATTAGATAGTAGCAGGACCCGCGGAGATTCCATGGACAATGTCATCGTTAAGCTAGGCGGACCCGAGAAAAAATTCTGACAGTATTACCTAACCTGTGCTAACCTAGCCTATCCTAATCTAAGCTAACCTATCCTATCCTAACAAAACCTATCCTGATAAAATGTCAAATATTTAAATGCATGGAAACGCCATCTTTTAATGTTACACTGAGGAATTCCGTATCCATTATACCGCAAACTCACACACACAACGCGGACACCAAATAAATATATAAATAAACACACAACGGGTATTATTAGGTTAAATACTTTTACTTTCATGATTTATGACCTTCATTTGAATGATAAAATACGTATTTTTGGAAAGTATCGGTAAAGTATCGGCCGGATTTTGCCGATACCGATACCGATACCACTAAAAATGGCCGATACTGCCGATACCGATACCGATACATCGGTACATCACTACTTAGCTTCGTAGCCGAACGCGCGAAACAGTTTTCAAGTTTCATTTTAGTGCAGACTTTGAAATAATTTATCGCTACAGGAAATGTGTCGTAATTTTCCATGAAATATTTATTTTATATACGAGTTGCTTGTACGTTTGTCAATAATGAAATTGGACTCTTAGAGCTATGAAGTTAGTTAAAGTTAATCAGTTATGTGTAAGTTTAAGTTGAACCCTGTTTTCTCCTAAGAGATCTACTGACATTATCGATGTTAACGCTAAAAACACACTGTGGAAATTTATCTACTGAAATAGTGTTTAAACTTGTGACATATATTTCTCCTGTATCGTGAGTGGGAAGAAATTTGCTCCGTATACCACCATAACTTCAGATGTTGACTTTCATTTGCTCGCGTCTGATGTGCTCACTTGCGGATGAAATACAAATTATTAAAATGTTTGAAATTGATGATCTCGTTTTGCATTACTGGCGATGTTCCTCGACTTTGACTAATGGAATGACATCAATGGAAGCTGGACAACATTCAACTGAAATTGATGGAATTTGACGTTAACAAATAAGAGGGATACTGCTAAAATTAATGGAGCTCACAGCCGATGAAAGACGAGCTAGGAAAATGAGCGAATTTCATAATTGAAATTAGGGTCACCAGCTTGGCTGCTTCGACGGGAAAAATGTCGAATTTGGTGAGAAAGGGACCAATATCGCAACTCCGGTGGAAGTAAAAAAAATTGCCCCGCGAGTGATATTGAACAACGAGCGTGTTATTGAGTCTAGCCTTCGAAACTGCGGAGAAAAATAGCGCATGATTGGTAAATCTGGTCGGAAGCAAAACGCTCTATTCAGCAGAGGGACTACAGATGCTTTTGACTTTCAACATGATAGGAAAAACGAGGCATTTCAAGGCTAAAAAATGGCAGTTTTAGGAATGACCTGTTGAAATTTTTGTTTTAAATCCATTGGAGGGAAAAACGAAAAGTATTTATTAAGGCAATGATTAGCGTGGAGAAAGTATATCGACGCTATTTCAAGCAAGCGTGCGTCATCAAAGACTCGGTGTAATTCGATTAAAAGCGAAGTAAAAAAAGTTTATCGAATGTTACTTCGTCTATAAGGCGTCGAGCTGAAAATGATAAGTTCGGCATGTTAAAGAAAAGATAAAGTGCACTTACTGAATTGGATGAGAGGCGATGTGTGCTTCGTTGATGTGACAGAAGTGAGAGTGACAAGGGAAAACCAGATGGTGGTGAACATGGAGCGTGTGGGAAGTTCAGTTCACATGAAAGTGTTGTATTGTTTGCTGAAGGAATTGTATCGAGATAATAATAGACAACGTGAAACTTGATGTGAGGTTTAGGTGAACATTAAAATGGAAGTGTATAAATGATCATGTTGTTGAAGAAGGAAAGACAACCTGCCATTAGATGTCATAGAACATGGAGTAGAGAATATTAGGTATGTATCCGTGCCAGATGCGATATCTCAGTGTGAGGGTACGTGGGACTAGGAGTGAGAAGGAACGACTGGCAAGCAGTGTGTGAAAACGTGTAAGGATGAGTTTGAGGGTGTAACAAGTAGTTTGAGGAGACGAGTTGTAGGTAATGTGAAGAACGTGTAACAGGGACTGTGGAGACATGGAACGTGTGGGAGGGAGTGTGGTGAACGTATAGCAGAAAGTGTGGGGAACGAGTAAGAGGAGTTGTGGTGTTAGTGTAGCGAGAAGTGTGAGCTATGCAGCATGGAGAGTTGAGGTACGTTAGGAGAACCATGAGAGGGACGTGCAGTAGAGGGTGTGAGGTATACAGAAGGAGTGGCAGGCGTGTAGGTGGGAGTGTGAGGCGTGTGTTAACAGGCAGACGCGCTTAACGAGGCCCTCTCAATTGGATTACGTGACGCAGAGCAGGCGGGGGACACATCGAGGGTCGTCCGGCCGCTGCCGGGGGGATAAAACTCCCGCGAAGTAGTTCTGCATCTCCCCTCTATCTCCTCCTCCTGCTGCTCCTCCGCCTCCTTCTCCGCCACCTCCTCCTCCTGGTCCTGTAATTTTAGACTGCCTAATTCATAAATCAGACAAGTTCGAGTGCACTGTTTATAGAAATAAGAGTTTTTCAGGGGCTAGGCCTAAGATTTTACAGCTTGTGAGCATCTCGTATTTTAGCTTTGTGTCATTCAAAAATCGCCGTACTAAGTATGCTTTGTGTGCAGGTAGCGTTTGCACTTCATTTCATGCCTTCAGGGCTTGGATTAAGCTTAAATTAGAGCTCGAAGTTGTGTGATTGTATTCGTGGATTGGGTGTAAGATTCCAATGTCGTGTTTCAATTTGATGTTCACACAGATTTTAATGATGATGGAAATGATGTAAAATCACTGTATTTGGAGTCAGAATATGGTAGTATAGTCAATTGGTTGCTTCTATGTTCTCAGGAAATCTTCCTTACCCAAATAATGTTATAAAAGTCATTACTTTCTTCGATGGTCTAAGAGAAATCTTCTGCGACTAAATAATGTTGGGAAAGTTAATTATGTTCTAAAGATGGACAAATTATAATTTTTCCCGCACGTTACCACGTGCTGGAAGTTTTTTTCGCGGTTGTAGACATAATTACAATCCTTTGGGACTTCGTCTTTTGCTACAGATGTTCTTTCCCCTACGGGGATAAGACTGTTGTATCATAGGTATAGAATATTAACGCTCTCCGGGAAAGACGAATTTTGAGCAGAAAGCTAGGTAGGCCTTCCTTATGTTGAACTAGGATATGTTTTTTTCTTTTGTTACGGAACATGTTTTTTTGATTCACTGTTCTGTTCTTCAGCACCTACTACTTTTTTCTTCAATTTCAATCTTGTTTCAAAAATTTCTTTCACAACTTAGTGTTTCTATGCGCAGATCTTATGTAGAATACATTTAGCGCATAGATTACGCGTTCCCTTCTTTGGAAAATATTTTTTTGTTTTTTGACGGACCTTCTTTTTTCGGTTCACTAACGTTCTGTATTTCATCACCTCTGACTTTCTTTTTTAATTTTTATCTTGTTTCAAAACCTTCCTCTTAACAATTACTGTTCCTTTGTGTAGTGGATCTAGTGTGGGAACGCACTTTGTGCTTAGATTTTGCGTTCTCTTAACTCCATACTAAATAGTGTCTTCATCCTTACTATCAGGAACACCTCTGTTGCATGTACAGAGGATTAAACCAACGTCTATAATCTTAAATGAAGTAAATTCCTTTAGTTTTAAACGCCTTTGTTGTTGTTAAAGAGGCTTAAGAAAATTTATTTAATCTATTTAACCGATGTTATTCAGCCAGTGATGGATTTAGCAAAATTAAAAGAACCAGTAAGTTTAGAAACATGTCGTTTGCTGCTGGTAGATCAAGGAGTGCATCAATCATCAATGGATTCAACTAAATGTAAAGGATCGAAAATTTTTGAGAAATATCAGATGCTGATAGATCTTGCATTTGTTCAACATCGACCTAGTAAGCAAGTATCATCCGTGGAAAGATGCAGTGAAACAGAGTAGGCTAGAGGTAACACGACCTCCCCTCAGGGGGATACAACTGTTGTATCTATAATAATACGCTAGGGGAAAATATGAGGTCCTGAGCTGAGAGTTAGGTAGACTTTCTTTTTGTCGAAATTATTAATTTTTTTTGTTTTATTAATGACCATCTTTTTTCGGTTCACTGCTGTCGTGTTTATCAGCACCTCTGACTTTCTTCTTAAACTTTTATTTTGTTTCATAACCTTTCTTCTTATCTTACTGTTTCTGTGCGCACGGGATCCTTTGCGAGAATAGCCTTTGTGCATAGATTTCACGTTCTCCTAACTCCATACTTAATGGTGCCTTCATCCTTCCTCTCTTTGAACACCTTTGTTGTGGTAAAGGGAGGCTGAAACTAATTTATAATCAATCAATCAGGTAACAAGACCTCAAGAGTGGAGAAATCATGTAGTCTTAGGGTACGGCCAGACTAAACGCGTTGGCGCTGACGCGTACGTACGCTTCACGCGTTCTGACGCTGCGATTTGAATGGAGGCGGCCACACTGCACGCTGACGCGCGCGTTCATCGAGAAGCATTGGGCTTCAGGGATAACTAATTGTCATGATGACTTCTTGTGAGGTGTTCTTGTTGGAGTCCTCATATGTAGAGTACCTAATTCTTGATGGAAATCAGTGAGCTGCCGTTCATCCAATTTCATAAAACAAGATCCGAGCATGGAAAAAACCATCATTAGTTTTCTGATCTACGGCAATGTCCAAAAAAGTTTGAAAATATACAAGGATAAGTAGGGCTATATTTGATGAGCTGCTCAGCTTAGTGAGTAAGGATACATACAAACAAACCACTAACTTTCGGCAGGCTATCTACCCAGGGGAACAGCTGATGGTAACAATAAGGTAAGTAAAATTATGATATATCAATCAACAAGATGTACTTAATGTCACATTACAATGAAATTTAATATAAGTTCATTGATCATAAAGTAATCCTTTGACGCACTTTTATTTGCGAAGCAATTCTATTTCAGGTTATATAATTAGCTGTTAGTTATATGTCTGTCATCCAAAAGGTTATGGTTTACTCTCGATTTATGTATCAGTATAATAGTTGATTACTTGTTAAACGTAAAATTAACTGGTAAACCTTTAAGACTAATACAAAAATATCCACTGGCAAGAGCTGAAAAAGTTGGGGAAACATATGAACATTCGAATGTCAAAACCCACAGTTAAAATTGTGCGTCATTTTCTTCATGTAAGAACTTGTAAACTAGTTCTTGAACCTCAATCTTAAACGGGCATTGATTTCTTTTGCTCATGCCATTGAGGGTACAACACTCTGAAGAAAGAGCCTGCATTTATCAGGTTCACTCTTACCTTGAAGTATTCAAGTTTCTCTTTTTCTATTTACAAGAAATGCTCCCTGATATCACTCTGAACTTTTCCTCTTTTTCTATAAGGTTCTTTGGAACACTCTTCCATTTTTCCTCCCGTTTCATCAATACCAGTTTCCACAAGTCCTTCGAACGCGTCATCATTGTCCTGAGCAGAAGTCGTAGTGCTTGCACTCATCGACTGATTGCTGTCCATCAGCGCAGTTTTGCTTCGAAGCCATCTCCGGCAAATTTCCAATTGTCTGTTTTCCGTACATTTGAGCTCTCATAAAGAAATACATTTAAAAAAAGGCCACTTGTTTTCATATGATTTAGAGGGAAGTCCTGCGTTTCCCGACTTTCCTTGCGGAATTTTCTTTAATTCCACTCGAAATTTATCACGCAAAGTTTTATACTTCTTCCTTGCTGCTTCTTCTGATGAAAGAAAAGGTCTATCATTTAAACTGACTAATGTGGCATTTTAAACATGATCGTTATGCTTTTCAGTTATGTGGCAACTGGATCGTACTTATGATTGTTAGCTTTACAATTCAGGATGAGGAAATCAACAGTTGTAACTATTGTGACGGAGACGTGCAAAGCTATTTGGAGAAACCTTCAACTCATATTTATGCCTTACCCTGATCAAAAGTTGTGTAGTGAAGTTGCAGAGCAGTTTTATATAAAATGGAACTTCCCCAACTGCTTTGGCGCCATAGACAGCAAACGCATTCGAATAACATGCTCAAACCAAACTGGATCCCTGTATTTAACTACAAGCATTTTTTTAAATAACTCTCAAAGGTGTTGCAGATCATGAATGCAAATTTGTGTGTGTTGACGTTGAAGCATTTGGTAAGCAGAGCGATGGTGGAGTGTTCCCTAATAGTGACTTGTATGAATGCATGCTGGAAGACAAATTCAATTCCTTGAATCAATGAAGCTACTCGGGAGTGATGAGGAAACAATTTTTTTGTAGGAGATGAAGCTTACACATTGCTCCTTTATTGGATGCGCCCATGCCCACGTCTAAACTTATATGAAACAAAAAAAAATAAATGTGCTTTCGGAGTAATGACATGAAAATTTAAAATTTTGACAAAATCCATTGAAACCAGTGTGGAGAAGGCATTGGAAATCACAAAAGCAGTATCAGCTTTACAAAATATGACTGTTGTCAGGGAGAGAGTGGACGTAGGGCTGCAATTTACGTCACATGAATTCTTTGAATTAAATGAACAATATGAAACTGCTCAGGCTGACAGAAAGATCTCACCAATTGCTGCAAATGAGAGACATGAATTGAAAGATTATTTTATTTCTGGTGTTGGAAAAGTCGCATGGTAGACATATGTATTGTAACGAAGCATCGTACATGTTTAAATTTGAATGTTATTTACATGAGTTTAGTTTAAGTGACAGATCATATTTTCTGCAATAAAGGAAGTGAACTTAACTAAATTTCATAATTTACCTATTTTGATTTCACGGAAAACTTTTAAGCGTTACGAGTATGCTAGAGGTCTAGAATACTGCTACAACTCTCAAGTGAAACTAGCAGTGCATCCGCTATCATCGACCACCGGTCACTTATAAACACCCTGTCGCTGTGCTGAAAGGGGAACAGCGTCCCAAATTGCAGGCACAGCCTGCATGGAAGGGAGTAGCAGCTCCGCATCCATCACTCACGGCTGCTCGAGATGCACTGAACGCGCCGCGCAGCGTCAAATATTTCTCCCAAGTAATCCTGAATTTTGACAGCGCCACGCGGCGTCCGTACGCTTTGGTCTGCCTGCGTCCGCGCGCGTCGAGTGTGGCCGCTCTCATGGCAATACATGTATTTAATATTGCAGCTACTGCCCGCGTACGCGCGCGTCAGCGCCAACGCGTTCAGTCTGGCCGTACCCTTAGCTGCTGCGAGCTCCCTGGTTTGTAGAAGAGTAGCAAGTGTATTGAAGCACCAATGTTGGGGATTAAACTGCAGGAAGAACGACAAGCTGTGTAGACTGATGTAGCCCTTCTCGTATTTTTGCAATGTCTATAGAGGCTGCGACTGCCTAAGCTTCACGTTAGTTCATAACGATAACAAAATCTTTAGTTAACGTTGCATAGGGAAATCGTGTATTTGAGTGTGTTTTCGTATAAATATGCAATTTATTCGAATATCTAGTTACGTATAACAAATTTATATATTTCCCCGTACAAGTTTCGAAAATGTTTTGAACCCTTTTACTCATAAGTTAATTCTACTAAGTTTGAAAATTCTTTGAAAATTTTGGTCATTATAAGCATAAACTATAGTACACATAAGGTGGTGATCATAAATTGATTTAGTAAAAGCTGTAAGTGTGAAACATCAAATAATTGAGGTTTTATTCAGCTAAAGTTTTCTCCGTGTTTTCACATTGGCTTTATTAAAAAGTAAAAGCTTGATTATAAACTGATGATGGAACTGAACTCTGAAACATTTTTAAATAAGAACGGATTTTTGTTTCAGGAAACTTAGTTTAATCAAGGACCTCCAAATAGGAACCGGTAAAAAGCGCACTAGTTTAAACATCTTCTTAAAAATGTTATCTCTGGAGCTTTCGAGCGTTGCTTTGCTCGTCATGAGTAGAAACTGCAAAAGAAGGAAGGACATTATTGCACATTAAATGGACAGGAGTGCGTGCCATGAAATTTGACTAGAATGAGAGAATTTTCTCAGGAAGCTATGAAAATAGGCAACAGTTACTAGAACGTTAAAATAGGCAACAACAGAATTAAAATTATGACAGTACTAACCATGAAAGTGTGTTCGATGGTAAATATTCGTATACAAATTTTGACTAAAAAGAACAGATTGTTCCGGAGAACCAGAAATCTTAATATTCAAAGGTACAGACGTATCATGACTACCGAGAGTAGCCTTTCACAGGCAATGTAAAATACTTGGACAATCTCAGAGAATTTGGGGTAAACCGAGCCAAAAGATTGCAACCAGTCTGGGGCACTTGGTGGTCGGAGAGTTTCAAGTGCGTGTGGGGAATTTTTTCGTTATTTTCTTTATTTGGAAATTGTTAATTTATTGTTTGTTTCATTTAAGTAGCATTGGTCATCAAATTGCACATTATGGGAAAAAGTGGAAGTAGAACTGCTGAGGTTAGAAATATTGCACGTGTGTCACTGCCTTTGAGGCAGTGAAGTATGGCTTTGAGGATTATAGATATGACTTGCGTGAAACTGCCTCAGTAAGGTGGTAAATATTGTAGACATGACACGTTTGTATCTGCTTAGAGTGTGGCAAAAAAGATATTGCTCATTGGGAAGAACAACGTCACAAGTCAAAATTCTTGATTTTCAGGAGAAGTGATTTTAGCGTTGCACACTGCTGTAGTGAATTAGTTTTCATCGAGAAAAGGAATCCTTCCTCTCGGACAACTTTTCAGGTACAGTTATGACGGTTTTACCAAAATACGGAAAACGAAATGGCGAATTTAACAGTATAGATGAGCCCCTCAGGGGGATACAATTATTGTATCTATGGGAACTAGCGCTCCCAGGGGGACAATGTGAGGGCCCGAGCTAAAGGTTAGGTAGGCTTTCTTTTGTTAAAATAGAATAGGTTTTGTTGTGTTACGGACCATCTTTTTTTCGGTTCACTGCTGTCCTGTTTTTCACTGCCTACCACTTTCTTCTTCAACTTTTTCTTGTTTCATGAACTTCTTTCTTAGCTTTCTGTTTCTGTGCCCTTTCTGCATAGATTCCACGTTCCCTTAACTCCATACTAAATGGTGCCTTCTTCCTTCCTCTCTTTACATCTCATTGTTGAGGATAGGGAGGCTTAAACTAACTAATAAACTAAACTAAACAGTATAGATGAGTCAAATTTACAAAATTTTGAGTTATGACGTTGTTCTTCACAATGAGCGAGACACGTGCCAAGCGTGTAACTATAACTGCCTTGAGCGTAGCCCTGAAGAAAGCGCGATGTGCGTGCGGGTCGCTTTAGGAAGAAACTTGCTCAGCGAGGAACGAACGACTGCTTGTTAGCGCAATGCCCGTGCTGCTGCTACCAAGCAAATAGGACTAAGAAATGCTTATGTTTTTCTCACGCGTTGGGAAACGATAAGCAAATTCCCTATATAATAAAACGCTACTTGTCTTCTTAAATTTCAAATCCCCTCAGGGGGATACAATTATTGTATCTATGGGAACTAGCGCTCCCAGGGGGACAATGTGAGGGCCCGAGCTAAAGGTTAGGTAGGCTTTCTTTTTGTTAAAATAGAATAGGTTTTGTTGTGTTACGGACCATCTTTTTTCGGTTCACTGCTGTCCTGTTTTTCACCGCCTACTACTTTCTTCTTCTACTTTTTCTTGTTTCATGAACTTCTTTCTTAGCTTTCTGTTTCTGTGCCCTTTCTGCATAGATTCCACGTTCCCTTAACTCCATACTAAATGGTGCCTTCTTCCTTCCTCTCTTTACATCTCATTGTTGAGGATAGGGAGGCTTAAACTAACTAATAAACTACTAATAAACTCTTAAATTTCAAAATAAATTAGTAAATTTAAATGTTTTTTGTGTGTAATTTCTCCTGTGTTATTACATTGGGAAACTAATTGGACACATCAAATTTGTGAAGAATTGTATGTATTTAGTATTGATTAATAACGCATAGTTATTGCTTACTTGGTTGGTCCGTCTCTGTCACGTTCTTAATGATGCTGAACGACCGTATCTGTGATACGAGTTTCCCCTGTGCAAAGTACAGGTGAAACGTCGTTATACCTTTCATAGTTTATTTATTATTATTTTTTAAAAGGGTGCGTTTCTTATGCGCTACCCTGTACAAGAATGTTTTCACAGCGGGTGCTATTTGGATGGATGTATTTGTATACCATCCATATCTTGCGACTCATTTAAGAAAATTATCGAATCCCGTCATTTTGAATGGTCGTGTACTCTAGTAACTGAGGAAATGAATATAATACCTAGGCTGTGTTTGATGTTTATTTCTAAGATATTTCTCATTAAAATGTTAAAATTGTATTGAAATATCCTAAGAGCTAAGTTCTATTGAGGAATTTTCGTTGTGATATGTGCAATTTTAACGTCCTTCTGGAAAAAAGTAGCGAGAATTTAGTTTGTTCACCAATTGAGCACATGGGTGAGGTGCTGCTATAAAAATGCTAAGTAATTTTGAATACCTTTTCACCTAAAAGGAGTTTTCAAATGTACTTCTATGTTTATTTTAGACTCAAATTAACGTTGTCTCCTTTTCTTATAAATTGTGCAGGGTTATCGAATAATTCTGTGCTCTTTACAGCTGCTGGACTAATTACCACTAGCAATAGTGATGCACGGATTTAAGAAATGGATATACTAATGGGGTTGTCATTGAGCGAGTATTTGGTGTGGGAGAGGTTACGTAGAGTTCCAGACTTGAGGGAGAGTGTTGATGGTGTGTGTTGTCCTCACTACAGCTTGGGGAATGAGCGCTCTAGCAATCATTTACGAGGTCACAACAATTATTGTTAGTTATGTTTCACACGAGCCCAACCCCTCAGGGGGATACAGCTATTGAATCTATGGGGATTAGCGCTCCCAGGAGGACAATGCGAGGGCCCGAGCTAAAGGTTAGGTAGGCTTTCTTCGTTTTAAAATAGAATAGGTTTTTATTTTGTTATGGACCATCTTTTTCGGTTCACTGCTGTCCTGTTTTTTCAGCACCTACTACTTTCTTCTTCAACTTTGATCTTGTTTGATGAACTTCTTTCACATCTTACTGTTTCTATGCCCTTTCTGCATAGATTCCGCGTTCCCTTTACTCGACACTAAATGGTGCCTTTTTCCTTACTCTCTTTGAATCGCATTTTTTGCTGCGGGTGGGGAGGCTAAAACTAACGACTAATCTAACTAATCTCACATGAGCCCAATTTGTGTACTTGAGGAGGTAGTAGTTATCTCTTTTTTTCCTTCATCTCTGCATGCTTGCTTATTCATAGTGACAGGCACTTAACCTTTTAACGCCCGAGTGGACTCGCGGTCTTCTTTCGAAAATAGCATCAATATATCGTATTTCTCGTCAAATTAGTTCCCTAGTGTGTTTTTTGGAGTTCACTGCCGAGTGGCAGTTCCTTCCTCATCCTGATATCGGTGACTGCCTGATGACGGCGACAGTTTAGTGACGGTGGTTATGATAATAGTAATATGAGTACAAAAATTCGGATGTTAAAGGGTTAAACTATGTCCACTATGACGTACGTCACCATTTCTTGATCATTGTCACTTCACCAATTCGTCTCCGAGAGGCTAAGACTTATTTTGCATGCGCTGCGGGCAGTGTCGCCTGAGATGCTGATGTTACCCTCTCATATCCTGCTACTTGTGCTGGAACGGGAGTATATGCTGGAACTCGTGCTACTTGTACTGGAACATGTAGGTAATGAATGAATCAAAAAAATTGCCGATTCGTGTTCTAATAGTTTATTGTGTTGATACGAACTGCTGATGCGTATTCTAATAGTTTGTGTTGATACAAACTGCTGAAGCGTGTTCTAATAGTTTATTTTGTTGAAAAAAATTGCTGATGCGTGTTTTTATATTATGTGTTAACGCTGCTATTTACGTATTCTCTTAGCGCCACACAGCTTCCTGAGAAGAAGTTAAAAACTTCTTCTGAAGAAGAGGATGACCGATGCAGCAGTGTTCGCTATGATCGTGCACTGCTCAGATGCTAAGCAGATCCTCTTGAGCGAGAAAAATCACGAGTGTAAAAGCGCAAGATTTATTTATTTTATTATTTTTATTTATTTTATGGGTTATTTTACTCAGCTCTTGCGCAAATCCATTCAGTCGGGAAAATGATGGGAAGAAAATGCCTTACCTTAATAGCGAAGTTTACATTTGATTCAATGTGTGCCGTGTTTCGTACGAGTTAAACGAGTCGAACGGAACGAGTTATGAATTTGCATATCTAATCGTCCATGTACTTGTAATTACTTTGACTTGCAAGGTGAATTTTATTTATTTCATATGGGACAATGTTTGCGGCTACAGTTAAAAACTACCTCATGTTGTGTTGAAAGAAACGACACAACATTATTTGGAATTTTTGACGCATTTTATTTAGGCAACATTCGGGGTGGAAATAAGCAGATGACCGAGACAATTTCGTCTCTCATTTAGCACTCGGTCTGCAAGGAAAACAACCGCAACGAAAAGCACAAAAGGCGACGCTGGCAATAAAGCCAACTGGAACGAGCGACAGGTCCCTGTGTTGACACTGAGGAAGCAGAAGCAGCAGTAAGAGGAGGCGGAGGAAGAGGAGGAAGCGACCGTCGCAGATGCTCATCCATCCATAAATTACGCCTAATTGGCAGGCCATTCCGGCGCTCACATAATCAGGATTTAGGTTGTGTTTTTGCCGTGCGCAGTGCCTTATGTTACGGGAGATCTGAAATTATCATTATTGGCACCCGGCTTGCTCTGCGTTACAGGGGAACGCACCATTGCTAGCACCGTTGTAGCTTGGATAAAAACATTCAAACTTCGTTGCATCGACGCGCGGGGGCAGGTCGACATGAAAATCTTCCCATGCGCGTTGCAGATATTCCTGAAACTCCGTGTCTGCATTGCAGTTATTAATGGTTCCCTGGAGAGTCCATTAGAATTCATGAGCTCCTAATTTGGGATAACGAAGCTTGTTGTATCGTAATAACTCTGCAGATCTGGCCTTAATACCGCTTATCACGGAATCGTGGATTCCAATCTTGATGTTGTGTGAGTTGATGGCAATCTTGATGTTGAGAGAGCTGGTTGCAATCTTGATGTTGAGAGAGCTGGTTGCAATCTTGATGTTGTGTGAGTTGATGGCAATCTTGATGTTGAGAGAGCTGGTTGCATTCTTGATGTTGAGAGAGCTGGTTGCATTCTTGATGTTGAGAGAGCTGATTGCAATCTTGATGTTGAGAGAGCTGATTGCAATCTTGATGTTGAGAGAGCTGATTGCAATCTTGATGTTGAGAGAGCTGGTTGCATTCTTGATGTTGAGAGAGCTGATTGCAATCTTGATGTTGAGAGAGCTGGTTGCAATCTTGATGTTGAGAGAGCTGGTTGCAATCTTGATGTTGTGTGAGTTGATGGCAATCTTGATGTTGAGAGAGCTGATTGCAATCTTGATGTTGAGAGAGCTGGTTGCAATCTTGATGTTGTGTGAGTTGATGGCAATCTTGATGTTGTGTGAGTTGATGGCAATCTTGATGTTGTGTGAGTTGATGGCAATCTTGATGTTGTGTGAGTTGATGGCAATCTTGATGTTGAGAGAGCTGGTTGCATTCTTGATGTTGAGAGAGCTGGTTGCAATCTTGATGTTGAGAGAGCTGGTTGCAATCTTGATGTTGTGTGAGTTGATGGCAATCTTGATGTTGTGTGAGTTGATGGCAATCTTGATGTTGTGTGAGTTGATGGCAATCTTGATGTTGAGAGAGCTGGTTGCATTCTTGATGTTGAGAGAGCTGGTTGCAATCTTGATGTTGAGAGAGCTGGTTGCATTCTTGATGTTGAGAGAGCTGATTGCAATCTTGATGTTGAGAGAGCTGGTTGCAATCTTGATGTTGAGAGAGCTGGTTGCAATCTTGATGTTGTGTGAGTTGATGGCAATCTTGATGTTGAGAGAGCTGATTGCAATCTTGATGTTGAGAGAGCTGGTTGCAATCTTGATGTTGAGAGAGCTGGTTGCATTCTTGATGTTGAGAGAGCTGATTGCAATCTTGATGTTGAGAGAGCTGGTTGCAATCTTGATGTTGAGAGAGCTGGTTGCATTCTTGATGTTGAGAGAGCTGGTTGCAATCTTGATGTTGAGAGAGCTGGTTGCAATCTTGATGTTGTGTGAGTTGATGGCAATCTTGATGTTGTGTGAGTTGATGGCAATCTTGATGTTGAGAGAGCTGGTTGCATTCTTGATGTTGAGAGAGCTGGTTGCAATCTTGATGTTGAGAGAGCTGGTTGCATTCTTGATGTTGAGAGAGCTGATTGCAATCTTGATGTTGAGAGAGCTGGTTGCAATCTTGATGTTGAGAGAGCTGGTTGCAATCTTGATGTTGTGTGAGTTGATGGCAATCTTGATGTTGAGAGAGCTGATTGCAATCTTGATGTTGAGAGAGCTGGTTGCAATCTTGATGTTGAGAGAGCTGGTTGCATTCTTGATGTTGAGAGAGCTGATTGCAATCTTGATGTTGAGAGAGCTGGTTGCAATCTTGATGTTGAGAGAGCTGGTTGCATTCTTGATGTTGAGAGAGCTGATTGCAATCTTGATGTTGAGAGAGCTGATTGCAATCTTGATGTTGAGAGAGCTGGTTGCAATCTTGATGTTGAGAGAGCTGGTTGCATTCTTGATGTTGAGAGAGCTGATTGCAATCTTGATGTTGAGAGAGCTGGTTGCAATCTTGATGTTGAGAGAGCTGGTTGCATTCTTGATGTTGAGAGAGCTGATTGCAATCTTGATGTTGAGAGAGCTGGTTGCAATCTTGATGTTGAGAGAGCTGGTTGCAATCTTGATGTTGTGTGAGTTGATGGCAATCTTGATGTTGAGAGAGCTGATTGCAATCTTGATGTTGAGAGAGCTGGTTGCAATCTTGATGTTGAGAGAGCTGGTTGCATTCTTGATGTTGAGAGAGCTGATTGCAATCTTGATGTTGAGAGAGCTGGTTGCAATCTTGATGTTGAGAGAGCTGGTTGCATTCTTGATGTTGAGAGAGCTGATTGCAATCTTGATGTTGAGAGAGCTGGTTGCAATCTTGATGTTGAGAGAGCTGGTTGCAATCTTGATGTTGTGTGAGTTGATGGCAATCTTGATGTTGAGAGAGCTGATTGCAATCTTGATGTTGAGAGAGCTGGTTGCAATCTTGATGTTGAGAGAGCTGGTTGCATTCTTGATGTTGAGAGAGCTGATTGCAATCTTGATGTTGAGAGAGCTGGTTGCAATCTTGATGTTGAGAGAGCTGGTTGCATTCTTGATGTTGAGAGAGCTGATTGCAATCTTGATGTTGAGAGAGCTGATTGCAATCTTGATGTTGAGAGAGCTGATTGCAATCTTGATGTTGAGAGAGCTGGTTGCATTCTTGATGTTGAGAGAGCTGATTGCAATCTTCATGTTGAGAGAGCTGATTGCAATCTTGATGTTGAGAGAGCTGGTTGCAATCTTGATGTTGAGAGAGCTGGTTGCATTCTTGATGTTGAGAGAGCTGATTGCAATCTTGATGTTGAGAGAGCTGGTTGCAATCTTGATGTTGAGAGAGCTGGTTGCATTCTTGATGTTGAGAGAGCTGATTGCAATCTTGATGTTGAGAGAGCTGGTTGCAATCTTGATGTTGAGAGAGCTGGTTGCATTCTTGATGTTGAGAGAGCTGATTGCAATCTTGATGTTGAGAGAGCTGATTGCAATCTTGATGTTGAGAGAGCTGGTTGCAATCTTGATGTTGAGAGAGCTGGTTGCATTCTTGATGTTGAGAGAGCTGATTGCAATCTTGATGTTGAGAGAGCTGGTTGCAATCTTGATGTTGAGAGAGCTGGTTGCATTCTTGATGTTGAGAGAGCTGATTGCAATCTTGATGTTGAGAGAGCTGATTGCAATCTTGATGTTGAGAGAGCTGGTTGCAATCTTGATGTTGAGAGAGCTGGTTGCATTCTTGATGTTGAGAGAGCTGATTGCAATCTTGATGTTGAGAGAGCTGGTTGCAATCTTGATGTTGAGAGAGCTGGTTGCATTCTTGATGTTGAGAGAGCTGATTGCAATCTTGATGTTGAGAGAGCTGGTTGCAATCTTGATGTTGAGAGAGCTGGTTGCAATCTTGATGTTGTGTGAGTTGATGGCAATCTTGATGTTGAGAGAGCTGATTGCAATCTTGATGTTGAGAGAGCTGGTTGCAATCTTGATGTTGAGAGAGCTGGTTGCATTCTTGATGTTGAGAGAGCTGATTGCAATCTTGATGTTGAGAGAGCTGGTTGCAATCTTGATGTTGAGAGAGCTGGTTGCATTCTTGATGTTGAGAGAGCTGATTGCAATCTTGATGTTGAGAGAGCTGGTTGCAATCTTGATGTTGAGAGAGCTGGTTGCAATCTTGATGTTGTGTGAGTTGATGGCAATCTTGATGTTGAGAGAGCTGATTGCAATCTTGATGTTGAGAGAGCTGGTTGCAATCTTGATGTTGAGAGAGCTGGTTGCATTCTTGATGTTGAGAGAGCTGATTGCAATCTTGATGTTGAGAGAGCTGGTTGCAATCTTGATGTTGAGAGAGCTGGTTGCATTCTTGATGTTGAGAGAGCTGATTGCAATCTTGATGTTGAGAGAGCTGATTGCAATCTTGATGTTGAGAGAGCTGGTTGCAATCTTGATGTTGAGAGAGCTGGTTGCATTCTTGATGTTGAGAGAGCTGATTGCAATCTTGATGTTGAGAGAGCTGGTTGCAATCTTGATGTTGAGAGAGCTGGTTGCATTCTTGATGTTGAGAGAGCTGGTTGCAATCTTGATGTTGAGAGAGCTGGTTGCAATCTTGATGTTGAGAGAGCTGGTTGCATTCTTGATGTTGAGAGAGCTGATTGCAATCTTGATGTTGAGAGAGCTGGTTGCAATCTTGATGTTGAGAGAGCTGGTTGCATTCTTGATGTTGAGAGAGCTGATTGCAATCTTGATGTTGAGAGAGCTGGTTGCAATCTTGATGTTGAGAGAGCTGGTTGCATTCTTGATGTTGAGAGAGCTGATTGCAATCTTGATGTTGAGAGAGCTGGTTGCAATCTTGATGTTGAGAGAGCTGGTTGCATTCTTGATGTTGAGAGAGCTGATTGCAATCTTGATGTTGAGAGAGCTGGTTGCAATCTTGATGTTGAGAGAGCTGATTGCAATCTTGATGTTGAGAGAGCTGGTTGCAATCTTGATGTTGAGAGAGCTGATTGCAATCTTGATGTTGAGAGAGCTGGTTGCAATCTTGATGTTGAGAGAGCTGGTTGCAATCTTGATGTTGAGAGAGCTGGTTGCAATCTTGATGTTGAGAGAGCTGGTTGCAATCTTGATGTTGAGAGAGCTGATTGCAATCTTGATGTTGAGAGAGCTGATTGCAATCTTGATGTTGAGAGAGTTGATGGCAATCTTGATGCTGAGAGAGCTGATTGCAATCATGATGTTGAGAGAGCTGATTGCAATCTTGATGTTGAGAGAGCTGATTGCAATCTTGATGTTGAGAGAGGTGATTGCAATCTTGATGTTGAGAGAGCTGATTGCAATCTTGATGTTGAGAGAGCTGATTCCAATCTTGATGTTGAGAGTTGATGGCAATCTTTATCTTCAGAGAGTTGATGGCAATCTTGATGTTGAGAGAGCTGATTGCAATCTTGATGTTGAGAGAGTTGATGGCAATCTTGATGTTGAGAGAGCTGATTGCAATCTTGATGTTGAGAGAGCTGGTTGCAATCTTGATGTTGAGAGAGCTAGTTACTATTTTGATGTTGGAAGAGCTGATTGGTTGGTGTTCTGTGTTCTGTGAGTTGTGTTTAACATTCCCTAGACCTTAACATACTCCATCTAAAATTGGTAGTGTCCTGAGAATGATGGATTATTAAAATAGCACGTAAATTCATTTTAATCTGAATAGATTCATTGAAAAAAATGGAAATTGGAAGTAACTTGAAACATAAAAAGTGGACCTCTGAAATTAATAAGAACCTGAAACTTATTACTTTGCTTTTTACTAATTTCCAGGGATTTAAGAAAATTATTGTAAGCCGAGTTTGAGGATCATAATTGGATCTGAAAGCTTGATCTAAATTAATTTTGATCGGAGTATATTGATGGAGATGTGTACGTTCTCGTCTTGGTTGGCCCAAAACCAGTTGTTGACAAGATTGTCCTTAATTGCTCCGTCGACTGTCGGTGTTCTTAGAATGACCAGCTCGAATTTTTTCTTTTAAATTACATTGGTCAATTTTTTAAACGTAGTCCGCCTCATTCTCGAAACGCTTAGAACTGTTCTCCCTATAACCGGAGCAACTATTTTCTTAACTTTAGAGGTTGGCTTCAGGAAGTGCGTTCGCCGCCTTACCTGCACCTGGCTCATAACTCGGGCTCCTGGAAATGCGAGCGCATTTCTATAAATTGTAAGCTAATTTCGGAAAGCCGGCAGCGTGCCGTAACTTAGCTACGCACCCGGCCCCTATGCAGCGCTGTGACATGGAAGTGAGCTGGAGGTCCTCGCCAGCTCCCCTGCCAGGCGCGTCCCCAGCGTGCTGTGCGCCGTAAATCCCCGCACTTTTGCTCCGGCCACTAAGGAGGGCCCTTCCTTCTCGCCCCCTTGATTATAGCCATCGGAGATTTTTACGCTGCAACTTTTGTGCGGACTTTTGAGGCCTAGTGCTTAGTTTGTTATGCCGCTGTAACAGCAGGGCCATAGTTTTCTTTTGCGCTGGAAGTCGTCTTCTGAATGGCGGTACCTATCCTAGTACATGTGGAAGAATCATTTGTATGAAATGCCATGTTAGGATTATGTTTTTTTTGTGAATTTTCTACCGTGGGTATAGAATTATTCAGTCATGTCGATCACTTCTCCAGATTACTGACAGTTTTAGAAGCCGCTTACTGTTAATTGTAGAACTTTTTTATTGTTTAGGCGTCATGATAGTAGGACTCCTTCGTCTTGTACACAGGCCTATGTTTTTTCTGTACTTGGTTTAATTTCACATGTTGATGTGACTTCCGTTCGATTCCACGTGTGCACTTTTGCTGCTATACTCTCTTTTGTTTAGCTGTCTGCGGTGAAATTTTGTGGCCTTCTCCTTGCCTCCAGTTCAGGAGATATTCATCCAAGGTTTTCGAGTTCCCCTTCCTTCGGGTTTACATCTTTTATTTAAATGGTTTGGCCTCAATGGTCTTATTGATGCTATGTATTTTCGTTTTCGAATTTTTTATGTGCGCTGGGGCTAATATTCCATAATCGATTTTGGAATTTGGTGAAAAAAATTGTGCTTCCTAGTTATTGAAGTTAATGCTAGAGCTTTTTGTGCATGCTGTCGTAAATGAAGTGAAACAGAGTGTAAAACTCCTTGTGGATACTGTTTGATCTTCCATCCTTCCACCAGCACGTCGGTAATCTCACGGCAAAATTTTCGCTCAAATTTGAACTCGACTTCAAGCTGCTTCTGCCTGCAGTTTTTGTTATTATTTAAACTTCGTGGAATTTTTTGTCGGGCCTCTCCTTAACGAAGGATATATTTTAGCCTTGAATTTCCTGCTATATTTTAAATTTTGGAGCGTGGTTGTGTAGCGTTCGGGAATTTTTCGACGTTTTTACAAGGTACTTCTGGCGCAGTTAATTTGCTGGAGAGGAAATTCAAGTTGTGGAGGGCCATACATTAGAAGGCTTCCCTGACGGAGGATGGGAAACTCGGGCGGGTGAGAGGGAACTCGGGTGGGTGAGAGGAAACTCGGGTGGGTGAGAGGAAACTCGGGTGGGTGAGAGGAAACTCGGGTGGGTGAGAGGGAACTCGGGTGGGTGAGAGGAAACTCGGGTGGGTGAGAGGAAACTCGGGTGGGTGAGAGGAAACTCGGGTGGGTGAGAGGAAGCTCGGGTGGGTGAGAGGAAACTCGGGTGGGTGAGAGGGAACTCGGGTGGGTGAGAGGGAACTCGGGTGGGTGAGAGGGAACTCGGGTGGGTGAGAGGGAACTCGGGTGGGTGAGAGGGAACTCGGGTGGGTGAGAGGGAACTCGGGTGGGTGAGAGGAAACTCGGGTGGGTGAGAGGGAACTCAGGTGGGTGAGAGGGAACTCGGGTGGGTGAGAGGAAACTCGGGTGGGTGAGAGGAAACTCGGGTGGGTGAGAGGGAACTCAGGTGGGTGAGAGGGAACTCGGGTGGGTGAGAGGAAACTCGGGTGGGTGAGAGGAAACTCGGGTGGGTGAGAGGGAACTCGGGTGGGTGAGAGGGAACTCGGGTGGGTGAGAGGGAACTCGGGTGGGTGAGAGGGAACTCGGGTGGGTGAGAGGGAACTCGGGTGGGTGAGAGGGAACTCGGGTGGGTGAGAGGAAACTCGGGTGGGTGAGAGGAAACTCGGGTGGGTGAGAGGAAACTCGGGTGGGTGAGAGGAAACTCAGGTGGGTGAGAGGAAACTCGGGTGGGTGAGAGGAAACTCGGGTGGGTGAGAGGAAACTCGGGTGGATGAGAGGAAACTCGGGTGGGTGAGAGGAAACTCGGGTGGGTGAGAGGAAACTCGGGTGGGTGAGAGGAAACTCGGGTGGGTGAGAGGAAACTCGGGTGGGTGAGAGGGAACTCGGGTGGGTGAGAGGGAACTCGGGTGGGTGAGAGGGAACTCGGGTGGGTGAGAGGGAACTCGGGTGGGTGAGAGGGAACTCGGGTGGGTGAGAGGGAACTCGGGTGGGTGAGAGGGAACTCGGGTGGGTGAGAGGGAACTCGGGTGGGTGAGAGGGAACTCGGGTGGGTGAGAGGGAACTCGGGTGGGTGAGAGGGAACTCGGGTGGGTGAGAGGGAACTCGGGTGGGTGAGAGGGAACTCGGGTGGGTGAGTGGGAACTCGGGTGGGTGAGAGGGAACTCGGGTGGGTGAGAGGGAACTCGGGTGGGTGAGAGGGAACTCGGGTGAGTGTGAGGGAACTCGGGTGAGTGAGAGGGAACTCGGGTGAGTGAGAGGGAACTCGGGTGAGTGAGAGGGAACTCGGGTGAGTGAGAGGGAACTCGGGTGAGTGAGAGGGAACTCGGGTGAGTGGGAACTCGGGTGGATGCGGGGGAACCCGGGTGGATGCGAGGGAACTCGGGTGGGTGAGAGGGAACTCGGGTGGGTGAGAAGGAACTCGGGTGGGTGAGAGGGAACTCGGGTGGGTGAGAGGGAACTCGGGTGGGTGAGAGGGAACTCGGGTGGGTGAGAGGGAACTCGGGTGGGTGAGAGGGAACTCGGGTGGGTGAGAGGGAACTCGGGTGGGTGAGAGGAAACTCGGGTGGGTGAGAGGGAACTCGGGTGGGTGAGAGGAAACTCGGGTGGGTGAGAGGGAACTCGGGTGGGTGAGAGGGAACTCGGGTGGGTGAGAGGGAACTCGGGTGGGTGAGAGGGAACTCGGGTGGGTGAGTGGGAACTCGGGTGGGTGAGAGGGAACTCGGGTGGGTGAGAGGGAACTCGGGTGGGTGAGAGGGAACTCGGGTGAGTGTGAGGGAACTCGGGTGAGTGAGAGGGAACTCGGGTGAGTGAGAGGGAACTCGGGTGAGTGAGAGGGAACTCGGGTGAGTGAGAGGGAACTCGGGTGAGTGAGAGGGAACTCGGGTGGATGCGGGGGAACCCGGGTGGATGCGAGGGAACCCGGGTGGATGCGAGGGAACTCGGGTGGGTGAGAGGGAACTCGGGTGGGTGAGAAGGAACTCGGGTGGGTGAGAGGGAACTCGGGTGGGTGAGAGGGAACTCGGGTGGGTGAGAGGGAACTCGGGTGGGTGAGAGGGAACTCGGGTGGGTGAGAGGGAACTCGGGTGGGTGAGAGGGAACTCGGGTGGGTGAGAGGGAACTCGGGTGGGTGAGAGGGAACTCGGGTGGGTGAGAGGAAACTCGGGTGGGTGAGAGGAAACTCGGGTGGGTGAGAGGAAACTCGGGTGGGTGAGAGGAAACTCGGGTGGGTGAGAGGAAACTCGGGTGGGTGAGAGGAAACTCGGGTGGGTGAGAGGAAACTCGGGCGGGTGAGAGGAAACTCGGGCGGGTGAGAGGAAACTCGGGCGGGTGAGAGGAAACTCGGGCGGGTGAGAGGAAACTCGGGCGGGTGAGAGGAAACTCGGGCGGGTGAGAGGAAACTCGGGCGGGTGAGAGGAAACTCTGGCGGGTGAGAGGAAACTCTGGCGGGTGAGAGGAAACTCTGGCGGGTGAGAGGAAACTCTGGCGGGTGAGAGGAAACTCTGGCGGGTGAGAGGAAACTCTGGCGGGTGAGAGGAAACTCTGGCGGGTGAGAGGAAACTCTGGCGGGTGAGAGGAAACTCTGGCGGGTGAGAGGAAACTCTGGCGGGTGAGAGGAAACTCTGGCGGGTGAGAGGAAACTCTGGCTGGTGAGAGGAAACTCTGGCGGGTGAGAGGAAACTCTGGCGGGTGAGAGGAAACTCTGGCGGGTGAGAGGAAACTCTGGCGGGTGAGAGGAAACTCTGGCGGGTGAGAGGAAACTCTGGCGGGTGAGAGGAAACTCTGGCGGGTGAGAGGAAACTCTGGCGGGTGAGAGGAAACTCTGGCGGGTGAGAGGAAACTCTGGCGGGTGAGAGGAAACTCTGGCGGGTGAGAGGAAACTCTGGCGGGTGAGAGGAAACTCTGGCGGGTGAGAGGAAACTCTGGCGGGTGAGAGGAAACTCTGGCGGGTGAGAGGAAACTCTGGCGGGTGAGAGGAAACTCTGGCGGGTGAGAGGAAACTCTGGCGGGTGAGAGGAAACTCTGGCGGGTGAGAGGAAACTCTGGCGGGTGAGAGGAAACTCTGGCGGGTGAGAGGAAACTCTGGCGGGTGAGAGGAAACTCTGGCGGGTGAGAGGAAACTCTGGCGGGTGAGAGGAAACTCTGGCGGGTGAGAGGAAACTCTGGCGGGTGAGAGGAAACTCTGGCGGGTGAGAGGAAACTCTGGCGGGTGAGAGGAAACTCAGGCGGGTGAGAGGAAACTGAGGTTGGTGAGAAAAATCGTAAAGGGTCCAACCAAGCCTTGGATGCGTTTCATAACAGTACAAAACCACAAATATGAAATAATAATATGCGGGACGCTGTAGTGGTGAATGAAAGTGAAGTTTGGACGTTTTTTCATCAATCAAAAATCACACTACGGAACTCAATAATAAACAAGAAGTACAATGAGAGCTTTCGTTTGCTTTGGTTGGCCTAAGGAAAGCCAGTCGCCCCTTCCAGGGAATCGTTGTGTTTTCTTTCTCTCTTTCGTTGGTGTCACTAGTGCTCGCGACGTCTTTCGGAAAACATGTCCCGCAAACTCATTCGGAACATCCTTATCGTTAAGATCAATCAAGTAAGAACTTCTTTTTAAATATTCTGTTGGTGGCGGAAGTGTGTAGCCGAAGTTTCGACGAAAAGAAATATTTATATTCAAAAGCGTGTGTGCTTTTTATTTACGAATAATACTGCCAAGCTTTATCGTTTTATTCTCCGTAGCAACTGTTAACTCGGGATATTGAAGATTCTATCGGAAGAAGGTGGGATTGAAGGAAAAACAAATGAGGTAGTAGAAGAGGATTCTGTCTAACATAATTGAGAAAAGATGGAGATTTGAAAAACATGTGTAGTAACCAACATACATCAGTTAGAAAGAACGACACTGAAAGGGAAAGTGCGTGTTCAGCGAGATCAAAATAGCGGACTGTATTATATGAACCTAGCTAAAAAAAAGACTATGGTTTTGAAAGGAAACTTTTGCAGAATGGAAAGAAAATGAATGTTTGAGAAATTAATGTGAGAGAGATGGGTAAGGAGCGTGAATATAAGAGGCATTAGGTTATGCAGAAACTACTGCGTAGGTTGGAAATAAATATTCTATAAAAAAAAATAGAAATACGTGTTTGCCATTCCGCTGGAAGAACGATAGGTTGGAAACTGAGAAAACTGGGATGCTAAATTTAAAGGAGCACTCCTCAAGGAACATCGGAAGTGCCAAAAAAAAGTCGGAAGCGGCGAAGAAAATTACGTGGCGTTAAAGCGCCCGTTGCGGCAGGTCAAGAAAATGCGGGGAAGTGTTGAGGCGTGAAGGAGGAAGGCAAACCGAGAGCAAGGGAGAGGAACGGACCCTGCAGAGGAGGGCCGTGTAGTCGCCCTAATTTACGGTAATGTGAAGTCAATAGACCTGCCGCAGCTGCGCCCTGTGAGGTAAACACAAGAAATGACGGGCCAATCGCAGCACTTGGCCTCGCCAATGCGGGTTGCGGGCCTGTGTCGAGCGCAGTTTTCCGCTCTATTGGCCTATCCACGTCCTGGCTCTCGACCAACAAGAATCTTAATTAAGTATCCATCGGGATTGTTTTTCCCGTTTCGTTCTTTGGTTAAAATTTTGGATTTTGTGATGGTGACCAATATTGCGCGTGATTTAATAGGCATTTGTTAACTGGTTAAATAATTTCTACGGTTTTTTTCCCCCGAGCTTTTTTGTTTTTTATGTGTATAAGACTACCAGAATGTCAACTGTATAGCACGGTGAGCTAAATACAGTTCAATGCTCTATTTTACTGCTTCTTATAGTCCATGGCATCGTTCCCACTTTCGAAAGGGAAGATGTGTTCCCGAGCCGAAGGTTAGGAAAGCTTTACTTCTGCTGATATAGATTAGGATCCATTTCGGTTTGTTGCAAGCCATTTTTTTTCCTGTGACGTGCATTCGTTTCTCAGCACCTTTGCTTTCCTCTTCAACTTCTTATCTTGTTTCACTTACCTTGTCTTCATGAACTTCTTTAGGAGTATAATCCCAAAAATCAGAAAGCAAGAAAACGAGTTCATTACAGTGCAGCGTTCTGCAATGTTGACAGACCTAGACTGAAGCCCCTAGGACAATAATTACTGCAGGCACTGCCATGAGCGTTGCGGCAGTGAGTAAGGGAAGGACGGAGCTCTCTCCATCACCGAGCGATAAAGATCGAGCCATTTACCTCGTACACTTAACGCACGTCTGAGCCGGCATCGCGTCTAGTGTGGCACCGCGTCTGCTCTGCCTCCCTTGTACACCGCTCTGTGTCTAACGGCTGCGGGGCTGTGGTGCGGCGACAGCTTTTTGGTGCTGTGACCTCCCTACCTCTGTTGCTAGATGAGCCTGCTTTTGGTCCAAATTCTCTAACTTGGTCTTTTTCTAAGCCTTTTTAATCGAAGCTTGGCATTTTTAAATAAATTTAGGCCATTTCCAGTGAAATTAGGCTTTTTAAAATGGTTTTGGGCGTTTTCAAATTAAATTAAGCTTTTTCAAATGTAATTTGGCATTTTATATAAAGTTAGGCTCTTTAAAATGAAATTATGCCTTTTCAATAAATTAGGCCTTTTCAATTGATTGGGCCTTTTCAATTAATTAGGCCTTTTCAATTAATTAGGCCTTTTCAATTAATTAGGCCTTTTCAATTAATTAGGCTTTTTCAATTGATTGGGCCTTTTCAATTAATTAGGCCTTTTCATTTAATTAGGCCTTTTCAATTAATTAGGCCTGTTCAATTAATTAGGCCTTTTCAATTACTTGGATCTTTTCAAATGAGATTAGGCATATTGAAATAAAATTAGACCTATTTAAATGAAATAAAACCGTGGAAAATAATATCCTATGTTCGAAAATTTCGTTCAGAAAAGCCTACTTGTCGTAGTCTTTTTCCTCTTAGGTTATTATCTCCGCTGTGGGGGTGTGAGCGTTCAATTAGTCGCTTTACAGCTGTTTCATTTTATTTCGTTAGTATGAAATGAACCGGTGCCTGCGGTGTGGGCTTCTGAAAGTTCAGGGATCCAGCGTGAGAATGATAGAAGCTCCTAGGAGACGCCTACAATTTTAGTTAATACGCGTGCATGTACAGGGTGCGGCAGTCAATCTTGCATTTTAGGCTTCCACAGCCTTCTCGAAAATGCAGAATTGACTGCCGCACACTGTACCTTAAGAAAATGGGTTTCGCATCTATCCAGGTTGAATGTATTTGTTTCTTATTTGTGGGTCTGCACGGACTTTCAAGCATCAGAAGGAATATATTGCGTACACGATAAGTCAAGGTTTGGTGTATTAAAACTGGACTTCGATATATTTTCCATTCAGTGAACTGAGGTACTATGGGTTACTGCCACTGTCACTGATGCCGTTGATAAAACTTGGCAGCTGGTAAAGTGTTAGTTATGCGCCTGATTATTGTGAAGTGTTGGGTTCGTTGTCAGATTCTTGAGGGGGCGAAGGGTTGCGTTTGGTGTCAAATGCTTAAGGGGGAAAGATTGCATTAGAGTCAGATTCTTGTGAGGAGGTGAGGTGTTGCATTAGATGGCAGTTTCTTGTGAGGTGGGCGTCAGATTTTTGTAAGATGGCGAAGTGTTGCGTTGGTGTCAAAATTTTTTTCACCACGGCGCAAGCGACGCTTAAATTGACGGTTGACTCGCGTGGATTATGTGAATTGATTTTATCCCCTTCTCAAGCAGACAAGTTTTTTTCGGGAATTATATTGCTCACTAAATGTATCAAACACTATTTTTGTTGGAGAAAATTAACCAAGAGTTCTTACTAAAATACCACCTTTTCTCTGCGCTTCATCTTGTCGACGTATGAAATGCCACAGTAAAAATGATTCAAACAAACCTGCATTAGTTTCTTTCAGGATCGCGTTCCGATAGCGAAAGTTGACCTGAATAAATGGTGATTTTGTTGTTCAATTTAGGCGGGAGGAAGTGAAGTGAGTGCAGCGAGCGTCACGTCCCCCTGTGTCACCTCGCGCTATCGTCCCTCGCATCTTTATTGCCTTCTGGGGGGGCTGTGTGGTGCTGGTGTGTAGTGTGGTGCTGGTGTGTTGTGTGTAGGTGGTGCTGTTGTGTTGTGTAGTGTGTAGTGTGGTGCTGTGTGTAGTGTGGTGCTGGTGTGTTGTGTGTAGTGTGGTGTAGGTGTGGCGGGTGTAGGTGTGATGCTGGTGTGGCGGATGTAGGTGTGGTGCTGGTGTGGCATGTGTTGTGCTGGTGTGGCGGGTGTATGTGTGGTGCTGGTGTGGCGGGTGTATGTGTGGTGCTGGTGTGGCGGGTGTAGGTGTGGTGCTGGTGTGGCGGGTGTAGGTGTGGTGCTGTTGTGGCGGGTGTAGGTGTGGTGCTGGTGTGGCGGGTGTAGGTGTGGTGCTGGTGTGGCGGGTGTAGGTGTGGTGCTGGTGTGGCGGGTGTAGGTGTGGTGCTGGTGTTTTGTGTGTAGGTGTGGTGCTGGTGTGGCGGGTGTAGGTGTGGTGCTGGTGTGTTGTGTGTAGTGTGGTGCTGGTATGTTGTGTGTAGTGTGGTGCTGGTGTGTTGTGTGTAGTGTGGTGCTGGTGTGTTGTGTGTAGTGTGGTGCTGGTGTGTTGTGTGTAGGTGTGGTGCTGGTGTGTTGTGTGTAGGTGTGTTAGCTCCTGTGATGTGTGTGTTGGCTCGTGTCGCATGGCCGCCGTATGAAGTTGAGGGATGTGCTGGCTCTGCTGCGTTCATAAGTCGGTATGATCCAATGTAATACTCGGCTTGCACTTAGTTTTCCAGACCACGAAGTTGATAGCGATATTGGATACAAATGTTAGGGAAGAATCGTGATCTCTCCATGAGTTCCGTCTCCTGTAATTGTGGTTTAGCGTATGGGACTTTTTTAGCTTCCTCCAAGTGGCGAAAGACTGGATGTGTTGGTCCTCGTTGACAACCCGTACAGTACCGTAGTCCGCGCTGTTTCCTTGCGTCATCAACTTCTTATGCAGAATCAGCGATGCTTACTGTAAGAATCTGATGTGGGTTCAGTTTTGAGGTATCGCTGTTTTTTCCCTTTTTGTTTAGCCGCAAAGAAGTGCCTGGTGTTTTTTTTTTAACAATTTAAACAATTTATTTACCACAGGTGATACAGAGATAGAATGTTTCTTAAGTCTAGTACAATGGTCAAATTTGAGTATAGCTACCTGTGGGCCCGAATAAGTTCAGTGACTTCTAGGGCATCCTACCATCAAGGTTAGTCTTAGGAGTACAATAATGTTTAACCTAATTCACTTAAACTAGAGACGCATTAGACTGATCAATGAGATAAGTAACTCGAAATTAGATACTTCATTTCACAATATAGTTCGTAATTCGTAACACCATAATTGGTGTTCGGACCAATTTAGAGGTAACGCATTTTTCCTTTCTCGTCCGTTCTCAACGGAGTGAGTGTCTGGTGTCCCCACCAATTTTGCAACTAACTTGTTTGTCTCCATTGCTATCACGTCGCTTTCCCATCTCTTCTATGTATGCGGTCCCTGTTGATATTATGCGATGGGTTGTGACTCTTGGAGTGCGTGAAAAAAGCGGCTGCATGATAACACCGTGACGTATATTGAACAAGGGTTATAAAAAATTAGTCGATTGCTGTGTAAAAACACTCGGGGAGATACAACTATTGTATCTATGGGAATTAGCTCTCTCAGGGGGAAAATGGGGGGGGGGGGGTCAGAGCTCAGAGTTAGGTAGGCTTTCTCTTCGTTGAAATAAGATGGTTTTTGTTATGTTAAGGACCCTTTTTTCGGTTCACTGTTGTCCTGTTTTTCAGCACCTACTATTGTCTTCTTCAACTTTTATCTTGTTTCATAAACTTTTTTCTCGACTTACTGTTTCTATGCCTCTTTTGCCTAGATTCCGCGTTCCCTTATCTGCATACTAAATGGTGCCTGCTTCCTTCCTCTATTTGAAACGATTTTTTGTGGCTAGGTAGAGTTAAACTAACATCCAATCTGTGCAAAATGGATGATTCAAGCTCTGATTGCGGCTAAGATACCTTACAATAAGGCTGAAAATGTAAGTGAAAAGTAAAAAGACTGTTAAGTATGTGACGGTTTTGCAGGCAATAAAACCATTTAAAAGAGCTCGTGATGCGTGGAACGTGGAGAGCTTCATGCGTGCGTGAAGTCTTTTGTGTGAACCTGCCGCTGCGGCGCTTCAGAGGTGGGATAGATCTCGACAATGCTGTTTAGAAGTAAACCTCGGTTGCATTCCTTTGCGTTGCATCTGCCCTGTTTGTACACGTGAAAACCGAAGTAGACACGAGCTAAATTTGTCACATAAGTTGTCCGTCAAGGATTCAGCAACGTATTCTGTTAGTTAAGAAAACGTATTCACTGACACTAACTTTGAAGGAAACGTTCTTGCTGTAGTAACTGATGGCTTTTAAAATGTTCCTCGGGACTCTCCCTTAAAAAAAACGATGGGATTGTTCCTTGTTTTTGACGGTTTTATCATGAGATAGTTCTTGATCAATTGAGCTAGCTGGGCGTGGGCGTACGTGGGGGTGATACTGTCATTAAGCTGACATGCATCTTGCGTAGTTGCTGGAGGTTCTCACTTGTCATTTTATTTCCTTATCCCTACCGGAGGCTGAGAAAACAGCCATCTAATAATTGCTTTGTTTCAGTAGTTAACATGAAAAATAATTCTTGTATAGCGTTCAGGTATCATTTATTATCACGAAAAATGTTCCAGGTGTCTTCACTCATCCCTTGCTCTGAATGCATTGATTTACAACAGTGTGCGAGCACCTTCTTGGTGTTCTGTGAAGTCACCGCTCAGCTGCCCATCATCACAACAAAGCGATGTATGAGGCTACCTTCGATCCTCGAGTTCATTTTATCGGAACTGCAACTTATAGAAATAAAATTTAGTCGTTATTAATAAATTATTCAAACATCGTAGTAGTTGTTAGTGGGACTGATGTTTGTTCGTATAAGGTGAGGTTGGCGTAAGATGGTGGATAACTAGAGCCGAGGGTCGACTGTGTAGTGACTTGGTCTGTTGCAGCAATCACCGCCGCTTACGCTACGCCCACCCAAACCTGCTGTCAATGCACACTACGCGGGATCAAAGGCGCTGCTTTATGGCCATCAAAGTTGTAAAGCACCACGTAAAAATACAGCCGGGTGTAACACAGCGTCGCTCGCAGACCTCAACTCAACGCGGTGTGTTACTAGAGTGTAAGAGGTGTGTGTGCTTCGCTTCGTACATTGACGTGCTTCCACTTTGATTACTTAAAGCCGCGTGGCGCTCTTTTATAACTTAATTCCCTCGACGTAGAGTCTAGAAATTTAGCCCCCTGACGTTCAAGCGTTGCTCGAAATACACGCTGTTTCAAATGGATTTCGGCGTTAATTATCACGCGGTGTCGTTCTCATGCGAAATAAACCTGAAGTAAATCTAATGTGTCTTACCGTCATGTGCATTACAGTATAGGTTGTTCAAATGAGCCTCCTCGGGAGGATAGATCTATGGTATGTATGGGAATTAAAACTCGCAGGAGGAAAATGTAAGGTCCTGAGTCGAGTTAGGTAAGCCTTATTTTTGTTGAAATAAAATAGGATTTTGGTTTTGTTGAAAATCATCTATTTTCGGTTCACTGTTCGGTTTTTCAGCTGCTCTGACTTTCTTTTTAAACTTTTATCTTGTTTCATAACCTTCCTTCTCAACTTACTGATTCTATGCGCAAGGGATCTTGTGTGGGAACTAACCTTGTGCTTGGATTTTGCGTTCCTCTATGCTGAATGGTGCCGCCATCCTTCTTCTCTTTGGAACACATTTTTTGTGAAGGAGGCTTGATCTAACTTGAGGGGACCGTGTCATAAAAAAAGGTCCGTCATTTTTTGACGCATTTCTCTGAAATTTTCACCATGGGTGTAAAATGATACAATTTTTTGGACTACTATGTTTTTGTTATTTGTGTTTTTTGGAATTTTATGAAGAAATGGATTTCAAAAAGAACTGAAAAAATGGGTATTACGGATAATTAATCTCCTCCAACAATTTACAAGTCACAGAACCGGCATTGTGTTTTCTAGATAGCTAGATGTATTATCTAGAGAAATACGCGAATGGAGTTACGATAATTTGATTTGTTGAATTTTAGAATTTTTTTCGAAAAATTCGTCATCGTTTGTGCTTTTTGTTTTATATAATTTTCAACATAAATCAAATTAAAAAAAAAGTTTCCGGTATTTCTCTAGCTTTTTTCAAGCCCTAACGAATGATACATTTGCCATTCCTGTACCTCAAAACTGTGGAAGGAGATATACACTCGCGAGCAAAAGTTTGGAATCACTTTCTTGAAATTGGTTCCGCAAGATTTTGAGCACTAAATATTTTTTCAATAACCATAAAAATTACATCATTTTAAAGGTTCAACTCTTAGCTTTAAATTGATACCAAATTCATTCAAATCAAGCCAGTTTTTCGGGAGCTATCCCGGATTAAATCAAGGAGGTAGGAAAACAAGAAAATATGGGAATGAATAAAACAACAAAAAATAATCAACAAAAATAACCAGCCAAACCAAAAAAAAACAACAACAAAAATAACCAGCTCATTCAGATATGAAGGAGCAGGAGTTCTGGAACGAACCTTCCTCTTCAGTTCATCCCACAAGTGCTCAATGGGATTCAAGTCAGGGCTGAGCGCTGGTCAGTCCTATGTGGCGATATCGACTTCTTCGAGGTATTCAGTTGTGCCACGGGCAGTGTGACAACGAGCGTTATCGTGCATAAGGAGGAAGTCATCACCTATATATCCCGCATAGGGAACGACATGTTCCAGCAGAATAACGGAAATGTAAGGGTCCGAAGTTAGACCGCCTCCTCGTCCCCCGCCAGGCACGAATACAATCTCCGTTTTACCGTCGAAGGAAATGCCGGCCCACATCATACAAGAACCGCCCCCATAAGCCACTGTTTCAGCGAAACAGCACTGCGCAAATCGCTCCCCAGGCCACCTGTAGACCCGACCTCTTCGGTCGCCACCGTGCAAACACATTCTGCACTCGTCGGAGAACCGAACTTGACTCCATTGCTCAACCTCACAATCAAGATGGGTGCGAGCAAATTGAAGGCGTGCTTGTCGGTGAGCTGCCGTGAGTTTCGGGCCTGTGGCAGGCCTTTTTGGAATCAAGTTCGCTTGCTTGAGTCGTCGACGAACTGTCCACTCGCTGGCAGCTACCCCACGAACATCTCGGAGCTCCTGTTGAACGTCGACACCAGTCAAATGCCGATTTCGGAGAGAGGTTGAGACGATGAAACGGTCATCCCTCTCCGAGGTGCACCGGCGTCGTCCAGATCTTGGTCTCGGGATACAGCCACCAGTCTCCCGAAAGCGTTTGTAAACTTTCGAAACACATGACTGGCTTATGTGGAGCCGACGAGCGACAACTCGCTGGCTGAGCCCTTCTTGCAATAGGGCTACGATTTGTGCTGCTTCTGTAGGAGTTGTCTCCATTGTCGCTCAAGGCAAGGGTCAATAGTACCGGAAATGTGTACCGATCAACGTGTGAAGGTGGACTGAGAAATCAAATCCGATAACAGGTGCTTTTAAAGGGGGCCAATAGGTCGCTACTCGCGATGTCTCTAAAGGCCCCCTCATACGTACAAATATATCTGCAGACAATCTGAACTGAATTTGGTTTGTCGGTCTCAAGACCCCTCACACGATGCAAACCACGCACTGCAAACTTGACAAAGACTGGCACACGTTTCAGTATGCCAGTAGCAGCTAGGTAGAGAGTACGTTCAAGAATAGCGACTCCAGACGGCGAGTTAGTACAGTTGATGGGATTTATTATAGTTGCAATGAATAAGAAATAAAAGAGATGTAAGAGCTCGCTCAAAATGGGCTATAGAATGGTTCCTAAAAAGTAGGGAATATACAAATGCGAAATTGCTAATTGAAGTGCATAAGAAGGGAGAGAGGCAGAGTACAGTCGCGCACCACCCACGAAGGCTGGCGTGACACTGACGTCATGTCAAGGATTGCAGCCGGTCGCTCCAAAATTATCAAGCATAGCTGATCTGCCTCATACAGTCTGTACCAACCTGAAATCAGCGTACAAACGCACGAATTCAGCACCAGTTCAGATTTGTCTGTAGATATATTTGCGCGTGTGAGGAGGCCTTGAGAATTGAAGCACGTCTTTTCCGTTACGCCTTCACTTGATCCGGGATAGCTCCCGAAATACTGGCTTGATTTGAATGAATTTGGTATCAATTTAAAGCTAAGAGTTGAACCTTTAAAATGATGTAATTTTTATGGTTATTGAAAAAATATTTAGTGCTCAAAATCAATCGCGCGGAACCAATTTCAAGAAAGTGATTCCAAACTTTTGCTCGCGAGTGTATTTCGAACGTCAACTACTTCAGATTTGTTCACTATGTGTATTAAAATGTTTTGTTTCATACCAAAGCATTACGAACATGAGTTGTATGGCTAACTCTCACCTGCCAAACGCTCTAACCTGCTTCGTCTTTGGGTGGGGGGGGGGGGGGAGTCTTGACTTAAGGGTCCAACGGATTATTCTAAAATTTACACCATAGGTGTGAAATAATGCAATGATATATTTTAGACTCGTGTGTTTTTTCCGTAATTTTAGTCCCCTCAGGGGGGATACAACTATTGTATCTATGGGAATTAGCGCTCCCAGGGGGACAATGTGGGGGCCCGAGCTGAGAGTTAGGTAGGCTTTCTTTTTTGTTGAAATAAAGTGGTTTTATTAGGTTAAGGACCACCTTTTTCGGTTCACTGCTGTCCTGTTTTTCAGCACCTACTACTTTCTTCTTCAACTTTAGTTTTGGTTCATAATCTTTTTTCACAACTTACTGTTTTTATGCCCCTTCTGCGTAGATTCCGCGTTTCCTTAACTCCATACTAAATGGTGCCTTCCTCCTTCCTCTCTTTGGATCGCATTTGTTACTACGGGTAGGGAGGCTAAATCGAACGCCTAATCTAATCTAACTAATCCGTAATTTTAGTGGAAAAGTAATTCCTTTCAAAAAATTGAAAAATGGGAAGTTTTGAAATTTTATCTTCTACAATTTTGAAGTTACAAGACCGGCAACAATTTTTTAGACAGCTAAGTTTATTATCTAAAGAAACATAGGAGTAGAATTTCGTTATTTTGATTTTATTTCTGTAACAACCTTCAAATTAAGCGCTTTTTTAAACATACACCACTTTTTAGCACATGCTTAATCCTATCGATCGGTGTATTTGCCATTCATGTACATTTGAAACTTGTGGGAGGAGTAGCAGTTCAAACGTCGACAAGTTCAAGGTTTCAGGAGAGCCTAATAAACTCTTCACCTCGCCGTATAATGACGTAAATCATTGGCCGTTCGCTAGCTCTAGCTGACGAATGAACATGCTCACAAACCAGTGAAGCATATCGTTAGATTCAGGAAAAAATTTCTAACATGAGCTAAGAAGAAAAAGAAAATTGACAATCTTGTGATTTTGGGGTAAACCGGGCCCACCAAACCGGGCCCCTCTAATTGGCTGGCCTTTCGTGAGCTCTTGCAGAATAATATCATTAGATTAAAGAAAAATTCTCTATAACATGAGCTTAAAAACAGAAAACCAATAATATTTCGGATTTTGACCTGGACTGTCCCCTCAAAATCTAATCAGTTCGAATAAGTGTGGCAGGAGTGGTCTACATGTGAATAACGGAAGCTGAATTTATGTTGTGTTATTATTTCATCTAACCCCAGTATTATTTTAACTCTTTGACCACAGCGTGAGCCACCGGTGGCAACGAAGGGGATTTTCATAATGTTACTGACTGACAGTAGTTACAAACTCAATTTTCATAAATACTTAATTAAAGCTAAACGAAGGCACGACCTGGTCAATGTTTGCTGTATTCAAAATTGCTTACTACAATTGACTTTATATATGAGTTGAATATTGAACTTCAGTTTACCCAATTGCGGTCAAAGTGTCAAGTGCTGAACGAGTTCTCTGTACCATTGCTTTCCCCTTACATCTGTAGTATCGTGCGAGCGAACTCAGCGCAGTAGCCGCCATCCTCAATTCCTGAGAGGCGGCGTTTAAATATGCAGCCGTTGGGGACTCTGCGGTCGCTGGACGCTCCAGCTCTTGAGTCATCTTTTGCCTCCTCTTTGCCTTCTCGTGGGGAATAGTTTCTTCACCGCGCTTCGCAAATTTTTTATTTTTATTCACTGGTATTTATTGAGAGTGCCCCTAAGAGGACATACGATAGGCAATAAGTTTAGGTTAGTTAAGTTTGTGTATCCTATGCTATGGGGCCTTGGGCACCTAGAGGAGATAATCTCCGCTTACCGCAGTTATAAGTAAGTAGCACTTAGGGATTTTCGTTTTTCGTGGTCACTTCTTTTAGTTTTCATGTCATCTTTGTTTCTTCTTCCTTTTCCCTTCTAACTAGGTGTTTCTATCCGCAGAGTATCTTAATTGTGTGGAAACACACCTTGCGCATAGATTCCACGTTTTCCTTATTCCACACTAAATGATTCATTCTTTTTCTTTTTGGAAACATCTGAGCAATAGAAATGGAGCTTCAAATGAACTACTAAACTTGAATAATATCCTATTGTTTAGAGCTTTACAGCTGCATGTTGCTCAGTATTATGTTTCTCGAATTGGAGGTCTCCAGTGGCGTTTATTAACTACATCGGAAATGTAGCACTAGAGTACTCGCCACGTACTATACTCTGAAGTGTATAGCTGTGGAATTGTTCTCCTCTAGTACTAAACTCAAACCACGGATATGTTTCCGGATACTTTGGAACGGACTTCATTGAGGCAATCTCAAACTCGCTGGATTTGGAAGCTCACAGCATTCCTTTAATGCTAAAAAGCTGAAAACAAAATACAAAGAATACCTCAGTTTTGTCGAAAGTCGAGTGCATAACTGTGAGAGTTAGTAGTAATAATTGTATAATTCACTTTAACATACGTGTAGTATAAAAACGTGGGTATAAGAGCTGCTCCGTCTTTTTCACGTTCGGAGTTGCAGTCGGTCGAAAGAAAGCGAGTTCGTTTTTCTGGCGCCCTTATCTGAGCATGTGAGGTGGAGTGGAGGGCATCAATCATGGCAGAGCGTCGAACCCGCTCGCCTGCTCGAGCAAACCCTCGATTTTAATGGAAACTAGAACTCGATCGGCTTCGAGAATCTATCACGGCTGGAGACGCGCTCGAGCGCTGCCTTACTTTTCAAATACCTGAATTGAGGCCATTTGCAGGATGGGAAATACAATTTCGTTCGATTTCGAGCTGTTTGTTCTCATATAAAAGTCCCAGGTCGTTAATGCGAATGTCTTTCGAGTGCTGGGTACGAAAAATCCTGGGCTGAAATGAAGGCAGGCGAAAAGAAGATATTGTACGTGTCGTCAGATATGTAGTCAAAACTTCCTGCTGCTATGGCAATGATAGAAAAATATTCGTTTATTTTGACGTGATGGAGTAGGAACCTTTACGCTGTCTAGCGTGTATTTGAGAACTTTATGCAGGTATATCGACAACATATTGCTCGTTAAAACGTGATATGTTGCTTAGGTTTTGCTAAACTGACTGCAGTTAACAGGTTCGGCATTGATAGGGAAAAATTGTTAAAAGATTGAAATTTTTCGCTCAACTCGTGTAATGAGCATGCTATTCGTCAAGTTTCATGCCTATTCAAGTCAGGGCTTTGGTTTTAGTTTTGTACATCTGACTCATTTTCATTCATTACAGCGTGCTTGCGCACTGTGCTTGCGATTTTATTCACTAGTATTCAGCTGAAGGTTTGTTTCACTCAGACGCTGATTGAGGTTTGTGTTGGCTGCCACGGCTGAGAAGGTTGTTAATTTTGAACGTCATTTTCTTCAGTTGTTTGCATGGCCTGTGCAAGTTTTGTCTACTTACCAGGATAATTCCATTTTCTTCCCATCAACAAAGCATTTCTGGCTCACTTTATTCTCACCTTCTACGTTTACTACGTTAAGCATTTCTGCACTTAGGAGATGTGGAATAATATTTGAACGAAGTGCGCTTACAACAGAGATCAAATTTGAGAGAATGTCATTCGATATTTCAGGTGATGTCATTAACGCCGCCAAACTATTAAGCACAAACTTGACGCCGAAACTCTGGCCATGTTTCACAGACGAAATATCTCTTGGGGTATCCGGGGAATGGATTTCCGATGAAGCTCAGCGCTTTGCCGCGAACCAGTCAGTCTGTTCAATATTCTATGCAGTTCAAATGTTTTCGTGCGAACGAGATTTTGATAACGGGCACTAAAATCAACGCTAGTTTATGGGTTAAAGTGACGTTCCACTCCAGGTTTACCGACGAAATGACGGGGATTTTTACTTCATTTGTTTGCGGAAGCCATCGATGAAGCGACATGTTGGTATGCTGTTTGAAGAACGTGTTGTAGTGGCTGTGCAGCTACGAACTCTGCTTACGTTATATCAACTTGTGTGAAGTATAGCAAAGAGATCATACATAGGGGGCCGTTTGGGGATATATTCAGTTTTTCATCACGCCGTCAATGCTTTGATGTTAGAGACGGTAGTTCTGAATAAAAGGGTATCGATATTTCCCACGTCAACATTTTCAATGAAGCTTCGGTGGAAGTGATCTAAGTCGAATCTATGTTCTATGTGGCTTAAAAATTTACGGCTTTTTTGCTAAACGTTTCGATTTTACCTCTTGAGAGTCCCGAGTGCAGTGAGGTATTTTTCCTCTCAGGGTATTACAACTGTTTTATTTATGGTCATTTGCATTCTCAGGAGTTATGTGTGATGTCCCAACTTGAAGGTTAGGTTGGCCTTCCGTTTGTTGAAATAGAATAGTTTTTGTTTTGTAACGGCCGATCTTGTTTCGGTTCACTACTGTCCTGTTTCTCATCACCTGCTACTTTCTTCTTCAACTTTTATCGTGTTTCATAAACTTCTTTCTCGACTCATTGTTTCTATGCACCTTGTGCATAGATTCCGCGTTCCCTTGACTCCATATTGTGCCTTCCTTCTTTCACTCTTTGGAATGCCTTTGTTGCGATTAGGGGGGGGGGGGGACTTGAACCAACATCTTAACTAACGTTATAGCGTAAAATTGTGCAAAAGATTTTACTTAGATGTTGTGAAATTGGTAAAAACATCAATCGTATCGTGTCAAGTTCCTGTTCACCACATTTTAGCTCTAATGAATAATCTTTCATGTATTGCCACTCCGTGCCCTTATATGTTTCAGAATACACGAGTCGATTTCTTCTGTCACTGTGTAGCTAAAGGATCACTTGAAACACTCGTTAAATGTTTAAAACGTTCAGAATTCCTCTACCTGAGAACGGTTAACGAGACCGATTCGAAATTAACGACAGAACTTGAGCCCTGCGCAAGAAATAGTATAGTAGCTTACGCTCGTTGAGGACTGCCTCTTCTGATTAAGTACATCGCTGGTTCCATACTTGTTGGCAACACTAAAGAAGATTAGCAAGTGGCTTTAACTGCTCGGGTGAGCGCGCTTGTTGCTGCTCCAATTTTGACGAGCGCTCTATCTTATGCCACTCTTCAGAGATTATTAATCTTTTTACGACCGTGTTCTGCATGGCAGATGATCTGGGGCCGGATATTCAAGCAACTCACGTTGTCAGTCCGGTACAGCTGGCAACTTGGAAGAACTCACGCCATCAGCGGTTCTGCTACGACGATGTGAGTGGCATCGGGCCTCTAGACTTTCGCAGCTTCCCACTGCGTATCGTCCATGGCTGTGGCTGAGATTACATGTATTGGAAAGGTGTTTGTGGAGCGATTTTTGGTGTTGGAAAGCGATTTTGTTCCATTTTATAGAACAATTCAATTTTATAGAGCTTAATCCGATATAGAGTCCGTTTTTCATTTACGGCATTGTAGTGCACGGATATGTTGATTTGGTACAGAAAGAACACTGGTTGGTGGACGGTGAATCGATTATTATATCGGAGAGGAAGATATGTTTACTAATTCAACGGAACAAAATTTTGGAATACAAAATCCGACTGGTTTACGTGGCAAAGGCTTGTCGTAATTCGAAGAAGTAGGTCGATATGCCGCTTTGATATCTTTCAAATCTCGTATTGCCGTGCGACAAGCTGTATCATGTTCCTATCGACTTGAAAACAACGGCCGAAAGCTTTATATTTTACATGATGATGGTTGGCAAAATTCTAGGACGAGCTTCGTTCACAATATATTGTCCGAACACAGAACCCATCTCTGTCCCTACTGCCATCTGTTGCATGTCGTGCACATTTTCCAGGCTCAGCCCTTACAAAGCATTTGAAGCATCCTGTGCACAAAGGCAGTGTATGAGATGTCGGCTCCGCCTTGATATCCTCACTCATAAATGTTCCTGCTTATCTCGCTTCGCTAGCGGACTCGTGGGAGCCGCGTGGTGGTCCTTGCTTGTTGCTGCGGTGCTGCCGTCCCCCGCTCGGTTCACCAGGGTCGTCAGAACGGCATTTTTCTCGGCAAAGTGATCAGATCTAGGCTTTTTCCAGGGAACTTTTGTCTTGAACTTAGTTCGCTTTGGTTACGGTTTGTATTGAAGAGCACACAACATCACGCAGTCCTCTAGAATTTCCAAATGTTGCATAACTTTATTTTATTGTATTGTAGTGCAAATGTCCTAAATTTGAAAAATGGAATAAAAAAACTATTTGGCAACGTGTGTCTAACACTTCACTCCGATGTGCGGCTCTGGCTCTACTGTTTTGGATTGCGAGTTGATTCTTCATCATGAAAGCAATAACAATTTTAATTAAGGGATTGTCTTTCAACCATATCACAAGACAGATATATCCCTTCAATACGAATTAGTGCCGATGTTTGATTACGAAATGTTAGAAGCCTCAGTTTTGGACCCCTCAATTATTCTGTTTTTCTGTATATTTTCCAAGCTGCAATCAAATATGGAGATCTCGATTCATGCGATAGCATCACTCTTTTGTTCAATTTTAAGTGGAACTATGAAAATTTTGTCCTTTTATGAAACACATAATTAAAGTTGCGTGCGTAAAAGAAATTTATATCCTACCAAAGCGTTTTACAATTCCTACATGACTCTGCCCCTCAGGGGGATAAAACCATTGTGTCTATGGGAATTTGCGCTCCCAGGGGGACTATGTGAGGGCCCGAGCTAAAGGTTAGGTAGGCTTTCTTTTGGTTAAAATAGAATAGGTTATTGTTTTGTTACTGAGCACCTTTTTCGGTTCACTGCTGTCCTGTTTTTCAGCACCTACTACTTTCTTCTTCAACTTTTTCTTGTTTTGTGATCTTTCTTAGCTTACTGTTTCTATGCACCTTGTGCATAGATTCCGCGTTCCCTCAACTCCATACTAAATGGTGCCTTCGCCCTTCTTCTCTTGGAACATCTTTGTCGTGGTAAAGGGTGGCTAAAACTTTCTTACATAATAATAATCCTACCTGACTCCAACAGCGTAAGGCTAACATCTTTGAAATTGGCATGCACGCAGCCTCTACAAGAACGAACCCATGTTGTAAAGCCAAGATACACGCCAAAGTTCTAACATTAGTTCTGACTCGCCTCTCTGAAGCGGGCGTTCGAGTGTTACTTACCTTCTCGACCTGTATCCCACCTACTCGAAACGGTGGCAATTATGCGCTGCTGCTCAGCGCGGGCTCAACTGGCTTCTGAAGTGAGCAATTCTGCTCATAGTCGGATCCGAGATCCGTGCTGGTGCTGTGTGTGTGCTCCTTATAGGGATACCACTATTGAATCTAAGGGGATTAATACTCCCAAGAGAGAAATGTAAGCTCCCGAGCTAAGAGTTCGGTAGGCTTTCTTTCGTTGAGATAAAATGCTTTTTGTTTTGTTAAGGACAGTCTTTTACCTTCATCCTCAACTTACTGTATTTATGCGCACGAGATCCTGAGCGGGAATGCACCGTGCGCATATGTAGATTCCGCGTTCTCTTAACTCCATACTGAATAGTGCTTTCATTCTTTCTCTCTCTGAACATCTTCGCTTTGGTAATTAAGGGAGGCTGAAACTTACTTATCAATCGAGGGTGTCGTGCGTGCGTGCGTGCGTGCGTGTGTGTGCGTGTGCGTGTGCGTGTGCGTGTGCGTGTGCGCGTGTGCGTGTGCGCGTGTGTGCGTGTGTGCGTGTGTGCGCGTGCGTGTGCGCGTGCGTGTGCGTGTGCGCGTGCGTGTGCGCGTGCGCGTGCGTGTGCGCGTGCGTGTGCGCGTGCGTGTGCGTGTGCGTGTGCGTGTGCGTGCGCGTGCGCGTGTGCGTGCGTGTGCGCGTGTGCGCGTGTGTGTGCGTGTGCGCGTGTGCGTGTGCGCGTGTGCGTGTGCGCGTGTGCGTGCGCGTGTGCGTGTGCATGCGCGTGTGCGTGCGCGTGTGCGCGTGTGCGTGTGCGTGCGCGTGCGCGTGTGCGTGTGCGCGCCGTGCGGGTGCTTTACAGGTGCTTTACAGGTGCTTTACAGGTGCTTTACAGGTGCTTTACAGGTGCTTTACAGGTGCTTTACAGGTGCTTTACAGGTGCTTTACAGGTGCTTTACAGGTGCTTTACAGGTGCTTTACAGGTGCTTTACAGGTGCTTTACAGGTGCTTTACAGGTGCTTTACAGGTGCTTTACAGGTGCTTTACAGGTGCTTTACAGGTGCTTTACAGGTGCTTTACAGGTGCTTTACAGGTGCTTTACAGGTGCTTTACAGGTGCTTTACAGGTGCTTTACAGGTGCTATACAGGTGCTATACAGGTACTTTACAGGTGCTTTACAGGTGCTTTACAGGTGCTTTACAGGTGCTTTACAGGTGCTATACAGGTGCTATACAGGTGCTATACAGGTGCTATACAGGTGCTATACAGGTGCTATACAGGTGCTATACAGGTGCTATACAGGTGCTATACAGGTGCTATACAGGTGCTATACAGGTGCTGTGTATGTGTCGTGCATGTACAATGAAGGGGTTATGCGTGCGCTATGCAGAGGTCTCGCCAAATGGCATGAGTAGATCAGACGGTCCTCACACAACAAATTAGAAAGCATGACATCACTAGTGGGTGGGGTCTGTTGTTATTACTTTGCTCTGGTTTATAGCTTAGGGAGATAAGAACAACGACAGTTTTAAAATCAAGTCTAAAGAATGAACTCTTATTGGCTTGGGGGTATTCGTAGTAAATTCTTCATAGTACAGCTATTGGCTTGGATGTTCGTAGACACATAGTTATGTCTATTACAGACTGCGCGCAGATTTCCAACGTAGCGGCACACCTAGCAGATACGTTATTTTACGTCGATGTGGTGACGCTACGTGCTCTAAAAAATAGCATAGCCTATTCGATTCGAAGCTTACGCTACTAACCGTACAGCTACGACGACGTGAATTGTTTAAGAGTCCCGGACTGTGTTCTTCGCACACCTCGAGAGGCCAGCGTGACTGTGACTTGCATTATCGCCTTTAAAGAGCGTCTCGATAGGGGCCTCTGCCTCCTGCATCCCCTCAATTTATTTGCGCTTCCGTGCTCCTCGATTTGGCCGGCATTAATCTCCAGGGCTTCCTAGATGTCGGGGCGATCGAGCGCTCCTTTTTAACTTTTGTTCAAGCCGAGGTGCGGATAACGCTTGAAGGTGTACTCTTTTTTTTTACTTGAACGTGATTGGTGTTTTTTACTTGAGCGTGTTTGGTATTTTTTACTCGAACGTGATTGGTAATTTTTTACTTGAACGTGGTTGTTGTTTTTTTACTTGAACATCATTGGTATTTTTTACTTGAACGTGATTAGTATTTTTTACTTGAACGTCATTGGTATTTTAACTTGAACATGATTGGTATTTTTGCTTAAATATAATTGGTGAGAAAAAGACGATAACTTTTCTTTCTGCTCGTTTTACTGCTGTTGATTTTGTGTTTGTTGCCCCAATGTGTGAGGCTTATCGACGTCGATGGTACTTCATTGATCTTTCGTATTATTTCGATCGAAATAAAATGTGTGTTCTTACTCTTGTTGAAGCGTCCTTGTCATTTGTTAAATAACTCTGATAATGAATAACTATTCACTGTTTTAAATTCTAACCCATACACTGAGGAAACTTTATGGCCTATTCTCCAGAAATACGAGCATGTTCTACGCATTGTTGTGGCTGCAGAGGTACTTACATACGCGTTTTGTGTGAGCATTGCGGTGTACACAAGCCGGCCCACCGTCGCAACTCCGGCAATTAGTGAGATACATACTCCAGATAGCGGTGAAGAATGGCTTGCGTACGCGCCCAAGTGCTGGGCAAGAATTGATCTTAATAATACCTGCCGTTTGTATGCCCATATACAATAATACAGTTTTAACTAGCTTTCCTTGGTTTCTCCTTCTCCTTTACCAGTGGGACAAACGTTACCAAATGGAGAACTACGCACGAAAAGGGTATCTTTTTGTCTAGATAACGTCATACTCCCATGAAGTGGATACCTGAAATCGACAATGCGACTGCAATTCCATGATTTGTTTTATAATGTTCATATCATGATTTTTTTTTTATCCAAATCTGAATAATTAGATTATATGGAACAATGCGTTGTGGTGAAGCCTGTATGAAAGATACGCTCGTCACACACTTCCGGTCGTTGAAGTAATCAGAGAGCAATGCAAGAATGCTATCATATATCTGGCAACTTTGTTGAGTGATAAAGGTTTTCACATTTGAATTATTTGTGAAGATAAAACTTTAATTGTCATTTTTTGACGGCACAAGCACTGTAGTCTTGTAAAAATCTATCCAGGGATATCCGTCCTATGTGTCAGGTAGTTATATCTCATCCCTCAATCATTTAAGGTCAACAGCTGCGATCAGTTGTTTGCTGATGCATTTCCAGGAGAGGGAAGAAACGAGTCAGATAATGTCCCGACTATTTGACCTGTCACTTAAGATCCTATCTTGAATATTAAATTATTTTTTTACGACGGCCTCTCGGTTATGAAAATCTCCCTTCAAATATAACACGTGATTATATCTCGTGTCAAGTTTGTGCGTGTGCGCCCTTCAGAAAGCAAGCACACACAACTTTTAACAACATGAGGGCCTGTCCACAAGCTATGAGGTTACAAGTTCCTCCGCACTTGTATTGGCGAGAGGCCATTTCCAACCTATTCTCTGTTATTTTTGGGTATAAAAACTTAACCTGTGCTGTTAAGTAACACCTCTGTTACACAATGTGGGCCAGCAGTAACTAACACTTTTAATTTGCTAATAAAAAAACTTTGTTTAATTTGAAAGAATAATATTTTTATGTGATATTTCGGTATCCTATTTACTCAGCTTGCAATTTGAAAGGGTCAGGTTCTTCTGGCCCACCCTGTATATGGTCATCTTTGTTATAATAAATTAAGAAAACTCGGTACGACTTTCTCCTTCTACAAATAGGAGCGACATTAGTCGTAGGACTTGCGGGGTGCCTCCTTACGAAGCCTGGACCCGAAGATGAGATTAATATAGGAAAACCTTTGCCACTCAGGTTTACACAGAGTTGGGGAGGATGGCTGTTCCAATGGGAGATCCAATTACGGAAGTTTCCTGCTGCCCTTGTGCGACGCAGACGCGCCGTACCTTGGCACATCGGTACGCACGCATACACAGCACCACCTGCATGGCTGCTCTGTGGTGGCGGGGATGCGAGGGTATCGGATTCTGCTTTTTTCCAAGTCCGCCGCTGGTGTCTTTAACAGCGATGCGCTTGTAGGGAAAATATGAAATACAAGCGAATAAAATGATCGGTATGATGGTGTGTTACTTTTGTATCAATTGTGGGGCTTTGGTTGTTCAAAACTAAACGTTGGAAAACCATAAATTGTGATCAAATTATTTTGGTGTGCGCGGAGGTTTGTTGTGGCAGTCGAGCACGTGCGTTGTTTTGAGTATTTTCAAAGTTTTCGCGTGGTTGAATTATTATTTTAACCTTCAGTTTAGTTCAAAGAGGTGATGTTCTTCAATGTTTGTGTTTTGGTTTGTTCACCTTCACTACACATTTTAAATTTAGAATCTAGAAATAGATTATTATGTCCTGATAATGCTATGAAGTATTATACACGGTATCCACGAAAAAATTATATCCATTTATTTTAGGTATTAATATTAAATATCTATGATACTGTACAACAGTTTAATTGTGAGACATTTCTTTAGCTTTTATCCCTGCAAAACGCAGCGTACTAAACATAAGAGAATAATATAGTATCATAGATCCTCGAAATCAGTGGATCCATTTTTCGTGGTATTGTTATGAAATATTTATCAACAAGAGGTTACTCGAGTTATTGTTTCGTGTTTGTTATCATTTGGTTCTGCCGTTCTCTTAGAACCTAGCTGATGAGCTTGCCTCAGATTTGATATTTTAAAGCTCTATTATTTTTGGAAATTCAGTGTTGCATTTCTAACAATGTTAAAACTCGAGTTGCTTGAGCCTGAAGTGCACGTAGCTAACATGTCTATTTAATTTCAATACATACCTGTACTCGTAAACTGAAGTCAACGCTAAACCAGTCGTCGTAAGGTTTTGCTCTTGACTTTTCTATCTGCGTATGCATAATCCACCGAATGTTTTTACTTTCGTGCGTGCAACCATGCATGTCGTAAGCGGTAAGTATTCTCATGAGTTCTCTCTTGTCTGCGCATAATCCGATAAACACTGCTCTAATTATGGCAGTTTATGTTTAAATAACACCCCTGAGGGGGATAAAGCTATTGTACCTGTGGAAATGAACGGTCCCTGGGAAACACGTTCCCGTGCTGAAGGATATGTAGGACTTCCTTCTATTGAAATAGAATAGATTTTTTTATTGTTATGGACCATCAGTTTTCGGTTCAATGCTATCCTTCTTTTCAGCACATATTACTTTCTTCAACTTCCTTAAACTTCTTTCAATTTTGCTGGTACTATGCTCAGGGAGTGGAAACACACTTTGTGCTTAGGTTTCCAGTTCCCATGATTCTGTACTAGATGGTACCTTCCCCTTTTTTTTTGGGGGGGAGGGAACATTTTTATTGTGTTTTGGAAGACTTAAACTATCTCACAATAAACGTATAACGTAATCTATAATCTAATTTACTGTGACAATTTTACTCATAACTTCTGTTCGAGAATATCAGCGCTATAATCTTGATTATAAAAGTGTTTAACTTCAAGCTTAAGCTTGAAAAAATATCCGTTTATAGTAACATCTGTTTAGGTATGCAAATTTCAATTTCAGGGATACATTCGTTTTTTGCGTGCTTTATTTGTTTTGATCTGAAATCCTGCGAAAGTTGTGCGTCTGAATCGTCAGAGGTCATCAGTCGGATGCGCGATAAATATGAGGCATGGCTATTTTAACTAGAGCTTCATCCTTTGAAGTGCTAAATTTCCTTCAGTATTGAGCGCATCACTCATGGCAGCAAAGTAATAACGCAAAGTTTTACGGTCTCAACGCCCAGGGTTTAAAAGTTGGCAATATTTCTTTGTCATCTATGGCACATGGTATTGTGAGCAGATCCTCGAGTGTTTTTGCCACCAGATCTGCCTGCCAGAACTTTTGCCGCCATTCTTTATAAAACTTCACTCGTCAAAATCAAGAGAATGACGTCTGCCTTGTTTTGCGTTCCAATGTTTCTACATGTAAGTCTGAAACTAATGTATCGAACCAACTCCAGTTGTCGAAGCGGATGTAGATTGTGTACTCGGTGGACGATCGGCGAACGCGCGTGACTGTTTGAGGATGTCGGTCTGAGATTCAAAGAACGCGTGTGGTTAGACACTCGAGTAGGACGATACGGTTGATGAGCCTGCATAAAAGGGAGCTGGGGAGATGGAATGAGAGAGGGGACCGGCTAATGCACTCGGAGGGACACTCTCACCCCCGCTGGTGCTTTCAAGGGGAGAGTTGGAAAGTACGGTACGGAAGTGCTCCACCGGGGACCAAAAACTGTGCAAATGACCGTAACTTTCGATGAGTGAGATAGCGCGCGGTTGACGCGCTAGGTAGTGCTTCTTTGTGGAAGGAACTCACGCTTCGCTGACGACGGAAGTGTTCACGAGGGACTCAAAACCACCAGACTGAGAGTGTAATGTGATACACGAAGTACAACGTGTGTTCCGTGCATCGTTTAATGCCTCCTTAAAAGGTAAAAAAATGGCGGTGTTGTGGCGAAGTTTGAAGCGCTGGCCGGGTTTTGGAAGATGAACAACTTCGTAAGCTGTTGTTAATCTTGGGTGAAATATGGCGGTCGTTGCGCTCGTTGATCTTCGCGCTTTCTTCCGCAAGACTTTGATGCTTCAGGCAGTGCTGAAGTGTCCTTGAGGGGTGACGAGCGTCGGTAGGGGAGGTGCCGTTTCATCAATAACCTCTTCACCGGCCTCTTTTTTTTTTTTTTTTTGAGAAAATTTTTCAATTCCACAAAAAAAGTTATTGCTTTTCTTGAAGCATTTTTATTGCTGAATATACTGAGAGCTATAAGACGTGCACTGAATTGACGCGTTAACTTATCTGTGGCAGTTTTTTGATGCATTATCTTTAGGACGAGTTCACTCGTCGCACTTTGGAGAAGAATAATTTACGAAAAACGAGTTCATGCGTCCTTGCTAAGTTAAGAACTCGTGTTGCAGTGCAACATGTTCAGTATAGTTCGTGTTTGTGGACATGCATTGGCCATGAGCGTGCTGGCTCGACTGATAATTACGAAAGCGAACTTTTCTTTTGATGGACAAGACAATGGCGCGTTGTGCTGTGCGTCTTCGTGTTGAAGAAACTGGCGCTAATTACGACGCGTCTTCTGAAAATAAGATACCAAAGAAAAAGCGTCTCAGTCAGCGTTGATGTCCATGAAGCCTATGATGCTCTAGAAGCACCGAAGATTATTAGAGCGCAATAGTGCTTTCTTGGGAAAAGTCGTTCTGGCAAAGTTCGGGGTTTGTTAATGGAACTGCTGCCAACAGAAAATGGCGGAAGTTGTATGGCTTTGATGTGTGCAGGAAAAAATTACTGCACGTTCTTCTTCAAAGAGAATAATGCGCCATCACCGAAAGTGCCGTTGGAGGTCTCCTGTGGCGTAAAATGAACATGATTGCGGTGTGACACGAATGGCTTGGGGTGTAGAAAAAAAACAGCTTAAATAAACCGTGATGACTAGTAAAATTTTAACTACGTACACATGCCGTACGGATGCGTGAATTATATGGCAAATTGTAAGCAAAATAAAGAGGACAGAAACACAACTGACAAAATTTAATGCTTGTTTGAACCCAAGCCTTGCCAATGAACGGAAAGGCACGGGTTTAAATCCATTGTATTTACAGATAAACTACATTTCAGTTCATTCCTGATTATTTGCTGATCTTCGTTTTAATTTGAAAGCCGCACATGGCTTTAAACCTATTACAAATGATTATGAATGTAAAACCAATATGTGGTTTCTATTTTATGATTCATTTTTCCTAGTGCCGTGTTTCCTGCGTCCCCATGCGCCTATGAAGTCGTCATAGCGACGTTTGTAATCAAGGCGTCATTCGCTTCAGCTCACGCTCGTGTTGAGCAACATGGGACTGACTAAGAGAAGTGCAGGGCGCACGTCCTTTGCTTCATTAGGTGGTGCTTGCTCTCTCGCTCGCATCCCTTGATGTCGAGCGTGTCAATACACTGGCAAATGTGGCTCCCCTCACTGCTACATCAGACTCCGGTAGGTCACATTGCTGTCAAGGGTTCCCTCACTGGGCTTTATCTTGCCCGAGACCTCAACTTGAGGCTTTTCCAATTAGAATTTGACCGCAAAGACTGTTCATCATGTAACCCTCTTGGGTCACCAGATACTTCATGCTCTTTGTGGCTCATTTTTTTAAACCTCAAACTTGAGAATTTGTTAGAATTTATTACAACCTGACAAGTCTAATGGCAGATTGTTTACTGAATGCGCTTCCTCGTTTACTTGTGGAGAAACACTCATTGAGAGCGCTAATATTTGCACTGTGAAGATGTAAGGAGCGTAATTTGTGTGGGCGATTTCACGGCTTCATTGATGTTTAATTCAGAGTAGAGCAATGGGTAGGAGTTACGGCGACTGAGACTTAACGATGAGCGTAAATGACGGCAGATGTGTTGTTCCTCAACGTACGTTAGCTCCAACAGGTTACGCTCACAGCGAGGGGGTGCTGTAAGTTATCAAATTATGAGCCTTGTCTCAGAATAACGTCGCTACCTTCATTTTGATTGGCTCGTTTAACTTTAGCGTAAACTCTCTGGTAAATTTATTGGGCTATGGAAGCCATCAAAGTGATGATCTTCACCGTGTCTTTGAAACTGTCTCATCTCGACTGCCTTAAGTATTCCTACGTTCCGTTAGAAGAAAGTAATCTGACTTCCTTTGTTTTAGCTTACCTCCTGCATGCAGCAACGAGATGTTCTTTGTGTATTTTCCGAGCAACCTATAACTGGATCATCACTAGGAATTTCGGAATCGATTGTGGGTTAAAATTGAAAGTTGAATAGGACCACTTGCTGTGTTTGCTATTTAGATGTAATTCGGAGAAGTACACTTACGCAAATGGTCATGACGCGTATCTCTGAAACTTGCATCTATGTTTGGTAGTACAGAATTTCCAAGCGAGGATTGAAATGCAAATGATGTTTACCCTTATTTGCATCCCTAAGGGACGCAGCATCCCCCCAAAGATACCTTGAGATATCAGCTGCAAATTTAGAAGTACCGACTGCGACAATCTCTTGTGAAGTTCAGTCACTGTTCTCTTGTTGTTCCGACAAATTTTGTGCCTAAGTGGTGCAATTTACCTATATTCTGACTAACTTTCATAGTTTCAAAACGAGTTAGTTTTCACCTGTTGGAGCGCTTCCAGCCATAGCGAACGTTTTTGTGTATGTGCGAGAGTTTTATAAAATTGTAATAATTTTAGAAAATGAAATTGTTTTTTTATGCTATTTTTGTACCAGATTTTCGTTGTTCAAGTGCCCTCTGTTAAGTAAGTGGGAACAATTCTGTTTTGAGCATTGTTTTATGGACAGTAAAATGATTACTAGAAGAACCGACTGAACTAACGATAAATTATGATGAATTAAATTTGACTTTGAAGACCCATTTTTAATGTCGAGAGCTCTATAACCTTTCAAATGTTTGTAATAACTGTTCTTATTATGTCATCTTTTTGTTTCAAATGTTTCAGTTTCAGATTTCAAAATTGCGATCACATCGTGATGTTCTCATCTCTAAAATTTTTCGTTACCGAACACGAAAGGAGTTCTCACTATCCGAGACATTTGTTGTAGTAAGTTTAGCCACTTCCATGTTAGGACGTGGTTGATGAAGAGCTACCCTCAAAGGGAGTGGAGAATTTGATGAGACCGACCGGTTGCATCCAAAATAAAAATAATTGAAATGACTTTTATAATTCTGGGTAATAAATTTAACATCTCCTTCGATTGATTCTCGTTTATTTGTTCTCTTTCAATTTGCGTGCTCGCCTTCGTTTCAACTTTTAGTTTAGCCTAAATTTCTACCGCTCAGTTTTTCATCCAGAAATTTTATTATGTTCGCGACGAACTTAATTTACGCACCCGCATTTCAAATAAGCATGAAATTCTCTCTTAATTTTTAACATTGAGGTTTTACTTGCTTCTCCTGTTCTGTTGTAAGCAATTATATCAGGATATCTAGATTACAGTAAACACCATTCCTCTGACAGAAATTTGTTGCCGACCTACGTAGTTCCCATGTTTAACCCCGGAACATCCTAATTATTTGTTCATTTTAGCGGTATTACAACCACGGTCATAAGACGGGCACTGGCATCAGCGAGGGTAACCGATATCGGTAGGAGAAAAAACTCCCACCTGGTGGTGAACTTCAAAGCATTCATTAGGGTACAAGTTCAACTGGAAATGTATCTATAGACTGTTTCTGAAGTAGGCCAGCAGTGTCCTCATGATCGTTAAAACGTTAAACACAAATTATTCAATTATGTATGATACAGTCCTTATTAGGACCTTTAACACTACTCTTTTGTTGTTTCAAGGATACTCTTGTGTGAAAAGCATGGTGAATTTGTATTTATTATATACTACGTTGGCAACCACAGAATAGGAGCCTTGCGAATTCGTTTACTTACGGAAATAAGTGCAAATTTTTACTAACTCCAGACGGTCGCTTCCGCTCTACGTTTACGACCTGTGTTTCTCAGGGTGGTATGTATTCGTTTGACTTCTGTCAACCAGGGTTGGCACATAAAAAACCCACCCAAAAAAGCCCAAAAAACCCACACTATAAAACCCACTAAATAGTGGGTTTTTTTGGGTTTTATTATTGTTTTGTAAATTTTATTTGTTTTCAAGCTTATAGAATCAAAAAAGGCTAAATATTTATCTTGTAAAAAAATGTATCTAAGTCTTGTGTATGACTATGACAAGAAAACATTGAAAAACAAAACACTAACCCTATGTAAATCAAATTAGAAAAACCTTAATCACAAAAAAAATTCGAGGGACTAATATATTTTCATGAATTCCATTTCCTAAGTAAAAAAACGAAAATTTAGGAACAAATACAGTTTGACTATTTAATATAGAGACTTCTGAATTTTCCCTGTCTTCTAGACTAGACTGCTTCTACGGTACTACTGTGTTTCTCTTTCTACATCCACTGCCATTTCATCGTTGTCATCCACATCATGATCATTTGTGAGATGGCGATATACTGAGACCAATTTCTGTGCGCGTTCTGATCCTAATCTATTTCTCAATTTATTCCACACAATTCCAAATGTTGAGAAAATTCTCTCAATGAATCCTGAACTTGCGGAGCAAGAATGAAGATTGCTTATAAACTTGCAGAAACCCTCTGCCAGTGTTTTTTCAGGAATCTGCATTTTCTGCTGTTTCATGTCTTGAATATCCCACCATCAACAAGGAGTCATTGTCTTAGTGATGTTCTCATTGAACATGTGTTTTGGGAAGATGTTGGAGTCCTTCAATTTATAGGAATAAAGTGCAGCGATGAACTCCGGATTGTACTTAGCCAACCACTCTTCAATATCAGTCTCCTGTAAGAGCTTTGCCTGAAATAAGTCTAACAATTATAGTCAGATGGGGTAGGACACGACCGCAGCCATCATGGGGTGAGAAAGTAAAGAAACGACTGTCCTATGGTGAGCATTCAAGCCGCACTGGAACAAATTTGATGATGGAATATGTTAGAGCATTAATCCCAGTCAAGAGTTCAAAGTCTAGTCACCCTCAGAAACAGTTAATGAATCTGGTACGGGAAGACACTGCTTCCACAAGGTTTTTCAAATGAAATAAATGTACGAGGAGTTCGCGAGACTCGAACTCAGGACTAGAAATTACTGCACCGGCACGCTATCGACCGTGCTATCGATCGATCACTGTGCCAAGCATTGCTTTCTTTGTGCTTCGATCATCTTTTAGGGTGATCGATAGCACGGTCGATAGTGTGCCGGTGCGGTAATTTCTAGTCCTGAGTTCGAGTCTCGCGAGCTCCTCGCACATTTATTTCTAATCATTTTAGTGTTTGTTGCTATCCTGTACAGCGAAAAGTGATTTTTTTGGCAAATTTTTAAAAAAAAATTTTGGCACGTCACCACATGTTGTAACATGTAACAGTGTGGTCGACTGACTTGACTTGCACTGCTAAGCACTCCAGCTCACACAATACACATGTTAAGTTGTTAACAGCATGACTGTTGAGTGATGTGCAGCTGTCTTACTTCAAGTTGCTTGTGGTGGTTACTTATGATCTGCATGGTGCTTCCCTCTCACATGACTTGCACCTGTCTGCTGCTAAAACAACTTACTATGAATTGACAAGCATAGCAATTCTCTTTGCACATCTTATATCTTTACAGACTGCAGAGCTATGTCTCTATGCATATGGTAATTGGTAAATGGTAATTGTGATGGACAAACTTAATTCATATATTGTTCATATAATGTAATAATTCATATAATAATTTAATATAATGTTGGAAATAAAGTAATCAAATAACAATATTTACTCAATAAGTGTATATATATAAATCTGAAATAGGGGCAACTGGAGCTGTGTGAATAACTCCTTTAAACAAAAACAGTTATTACAAAAAAACCAATAAAGCCCAAAAAAAAACAATAAAACCCATAAAACCCAATTTAACCCAAAAAAAAACCATGTGGGTTGGGTTTTTTTAAAAACCCAGGGTTTTTTCCATCCCTGCTGTCAACCATTCATTTTTTTGTTGAAAAACTCACTGAAACATTTACCCCCTGTAATAGCTGCTAAGACTATGCATCGCACCTTTTGTCCACTGGTTACTTTGGAATTCTGGACCCTGAAGAAATAAAAAATGAACCCATACACAAGTCAATCTTCGGACAATAATAACGAAAGAACGAAGTGCGGTTATAACTTTCAGTTGAAGTACAATTGTAATCGAGTTCGTTACCGATCGACTGAGCTGAACCCTACCAGCAATGGCTTTCACTACATCGTTGATGTTTGCTTGCCGTGTCTGAATAGTTAAACGTAATTTCATGGCATTCAAACCGACAGTGCGAAATGATTAGTTGTATTCTGAAGCAAACTCTAAGGTGTATTCAGTCTACAAAACGCCTCAGAGGGCATAGGATATGCAATAGGCTTGTCTATCCTATCCAATTGGGACAAAGAAATAACATATTTCTTCAGCTGTAGATAGGCCTTTGGGACTTCTGTCTTCCGTGTCCACTTTACTTCTTTCAGTTTTTATGCCTTTTGCGTTATCTCTCCATTGTCTTTTCTCACTCTTCCTTCTTAACTTGGTGTTTCCATGCGCAGGGTGACCTGTGTGAGTAAGAACACACTTAATACATAGATTCCCCCTTCTCCTTAGTCCATATTAGATGGTCTTTTCTATTTCCTTTGTGAAAAATATCCTTGAAATAGAAACGGAGCCTTAATACTATGTTAATATGTACCTATGCTCTAATACACTCGTACCTGTTGTTCTTGCGTCTTTTGGACTGATAGTTTTTGAAGAGAGTTGCTAAAATATTAACAAAATGTTCGTTTCATTGAGCGTCAAATAAGGTTCAGAAAAAATTATTAGTGATGCATATTTTTAAACAGTGTATCAGGTAAGGTTCAGTGAGTGAACTTCTATTGTAGCTGTATGCTGATTCAGTTTGCCGTGCTGTATGCAAGAAACAACATGAGCAGCTAATTTCGGCATTACTTGCAGCAAACACTGCACTAGAGGCGCTCTTGGTGTCACGCTCGCTGGCAGAGGCGGCTGCGATATCAGGCTCCCGCCTAATACCTTACTCTAAATTCAATTGCTTCTCAAAATTGAGTTCGTACTTCAATGTTTATTTTCTACCATTTTTACTGAAGGAACTCAGTAAATGGTCTTGAATGAAATACGTGCTGAATTTGTATTTATTTTGTGGCAACTACTTAATGGGAGCCTGGCAAATTCGTTCAGTGGCCATAATAAGTAGCAGATTTTTTAACGGCTCGTTGCAAGAGAGTTTTGCACTGATGCAACATTCTGGTCTGCCGTTAACGCCGAGAGCCGTTTGCACGGCGTACTTTCGAAAGAAAATTCTGTTCTTTACGTGGCCATTATTGTGATCCCCCATTCGTAATTTTGCGATCTTGTCTCGTCCCTTCTTCAGAATGTAGCTTGATGCTTTTAAATTGTTTGCGTGATGTTGCATATAAATTGTATGCGTGTGAGTGAATTAGTTTTTGTCTTGCTTATCCTGCGGTGCGAGCCTCGCAAGAAGTTATGCAGCGGCATGACCTCTGGCCAGGATATAGTTCCGGTGCGGAAAATTGTGTTTCATTTGCTCTCCATAGAAAAATCGATTAGCGATTGGCATCCATTAGAGACCCTTCGTGCAAAGCCAGTGGCTCAGACGATGCTGCCTCTCGATGTTTGTATCTACGACTTCTTAGGCTTAGAAGTCCATGATTTAGTGGAATTTCTAATGCGGCTTATACCCGAATCAGTATTTAAAATAGCTTCCATTTATTCCACGTGCGGTTGTTTGTGTAGAATATTTGTGACGTCAACATGTTTGCTCGGAAATGTTAATTGAAACAATGATCCTGTGTACTGTACTTATAAATGTACAATAAATGTGAAATATTGTATCAATAAATGTGTACAATAAATGTGTGAAATATTGTATCTATGGGAATTAGCACTCTCGAGCTGAGAGTTTGGTAGGCCTTCTTTTTGATGGAATAAATGTGTTTTTTGTTTTTGGTTCACTGCTGCCCTGTCTCTCAGCACCATCTGACTTTCTTCTTCAACTTTTACCTCGTTTCATAACTTTCCTCCTCAACTTAGTGTTTCTATACCTTTGCGGGAACAAACCTCATGCATAGATCCCTCGTTCCCTTAACTCCATACTAAATGGTGCCTTCATCCTTCCTCTCTTTGAACATCTATGTTGTATTAAGAGAGGCTGACGTCTAATCAATCGACCGTACATTGCAGGGAGCTGCGCAGCAACGGCCTCCACACCATCGAAGACGGGGCCTTCCGGGCGTTGGCTGACCTGCGCAGGCTGTGAGCATTCGTAGCAAGTCCTGGTGATAGCCAGCGTAATAATTCGAAGGAGACTGGGAAAATTAGCTCTAGTGTGTCCAATCTAGATATTAAACTTCCATTAGCACCTGTAAAAATGTTGTAACTGCTCTAGTATAGGTATGAAATTGGGAAAATCACGGGCATGTAGAATCTAAAAAATGATGCTGGTTTAAGCGCCTCAAGAAACTATAATAACAGCATTAGCATAGTTAGAAATGTATTGTAGTCATTATTGCACAATTAAGAAATAAATAATGACATAAGCGTCTGTACAAAAAATTATAGCAATATGCAACGACTTCTGTGAGACTGATTGCATTTGCATGTGTGACATTGTTACGATCCTATTCGTATGTTTGCAAAATTATTAACAATTAATTGCCTTATGGCCTGTTGGAAATAATGAAAGTTGGTGTTGGCATCTGAAGAGAATAAAAAAGTATCATCACCCGTGAAAAATTAACAACGATCGTTTGCATTGACACTTTGACTGCGGCTGGTGAAACTTTCTTTAATCCTCAACTCAAATTGAAAGTCAATTGTAGCACGCAATTTGAAAACAGCAAACATTACTTGGATCGTGCCTTCACTTAGCGTTGATTCAGTATTTAAGAAACTTGATGTTGTGTCTTCTGGTCGGTCAGCAGCATTATGAAAACTCCCTCAGTAACCAATAGTAGCACACGTCGCGGTCAAAGTGTTGGGGTAATTTTAGCAGCATTTCAATGTTACGGTAGGACATAATTCATGTTAGTCATGAGGCGATGTTTCCATTTTGCTGCCTGGCACTAAATACAAAGGCAGATTTGCTCAGAGATCACAAAAAGAAAACTAGAACCTGTTGCTTCCTCAGTCGGTTCCCGGTGACCTATTTTCGAGAAAATGTTTCATTTTCAGATAAATTCTTTACGAAATTTTGTAGCAATCTTAATGCTATGCACACTGATAGCTGATAGCTGCTGAATTGACGTATGAAATTGTCCGTCGCTGATTTTAACCCTTTGGGTATACTGACGGTACTCTAGTGCCTTAAAGACTAGTGCTTCCAGTTTAGGGCATCTTACATAACTTTAAAGTAATTTAACAAGTGAACAAAATTAGGGAAATTACTAGCATTCATGAAATAATTTTTCTGCCATTCCAAAAGCCTGCTCGCGTAAATTACCATTGGTTACCTCTAAGTTCATGCCACAGGGTCCGTGCAACATCTTGAATAACCTTTCTATTTAACTTAATTGAGCAAGTTTTTTTTCTGAACTTCGTTTGTTTTTGATAAATTCGGGCAACAACTTATGAATAATTTCTTCGTAAATCCAACAATTTTATTATCAACGGCGAAAATTTCCACCGCCAAGCATAGAGCTTTAAAGATTCATAATTATTTTAAATTAAAATAAAGAAGTAGGCACTTGCTTGAGGCTAAAAGCACCCACATGCACTTGGACAATTTCACTGACATCTCAGGGTAATGACAACATTTTCCCCTGGAAATTTTTCCTTCAACCATTTGAATTATTGTATCCAAAGGGCTAATCCATTATGATTTTGGATGAGTTCACTCGTGACAAAAAATAAAATTAGGTGAAGATGAGTCGAATTACCCTTGCCGTGCAAGGGGTTGATAGTAAACTTTTAAACAAGGTTAAAATTTCTGATAGGGTTGTAATTTGCTGGTGCAAACCTTCAATCCTGCAGACTACAATGTAAAATTATATTTATCTACACAGTATCTCTTTCTGAGTATAATCAGTACTCGTGTCATCTATTTGTATTTGATAGGTTATTTGTGTAAGGTTAAAGCGCGCGCATCATAACATCAGTACACAATTAAAGGTTTGTATTTCACTTGAAAGTAGCATTTCGTTCTCCTTATGAAAGTCACTCAAAGTATTTCCTCTAAGATTTGTAGATGCTTATTTCGTTTTTCACTTTCAGTTCAAGGGTTCATTAGTTTCTTTTCAAGGATTTTATAGCATTTGCTTTTGTTTTATCTCTTGCATTTTCATTCATTGTAGTTCCTGCAAGAAAAGTAGCATGTCGTGTGCATGGACCTTCGTCAGAGTTTCTTAGTATGAAGCATTATATATCGCGTGCACACGTGTTTTGTAAGCTTCAAGCCAAAAGAAGGAATCGCTGGAGGTAGCAAGGATCTCATTTTTGTGCCCTCATCCCTGTAGAGGAAGCGACTTTTATTTCGTTTTATAAGCTTGCAACGCGCCTCATTCATCTCCATTTCCGAGAACGCTTTAATTTCCTAAAGCAGACGACCTTTCGTGCGCGTAAAACTCTCCTTCATGGCGGTTCGTGTCTAGTAATCGAGGTATATTTCCTGTGCTTAATTAAATTTTCCTTTGTGAGCCTCATTTCCAAGTCTAGACAAAGGTTGGAGCTATTCGTCGCTAAAGAGCGTACCAAAGTCTGGTCATTTTTGTGAAGTCCACGGATGTTACTCCCCATGTTTCATTTACTTCTCTTCTGAAAAATGTCGAGCTTGTGGGGTTATGATAGTTAAATCGACTGAATGAGGCTCAAATAAATTATAATTCTTTGCAGTTTTCATTGGAAACTAAAGATAATTTTTTAATGACGATGCTTAATCTTTTGAAAGATCAGAATGATTTTCTGACTTAATAAACAATAACTGAATTATAATTATCTGTAATGATACTTTCTTCTGAATGCTATGAACGTTCAATTTTTGAAATTTTCTTGAGAAAATTTGTTGCCTACTAGTTTCAACTGTTTAAATGCAAATGGACTTGAATCTGGAGTGATAGCCTCGTTTGGAACGATTCACAGGTGCTGAATGACGCACACACTGACACGGTCGGTTGCTGCGACTCGCTTGAGCTCTGCCGCGATACGTAAATTCGTGATAGCTTATTTCCTTAATGAGGCAAATTAGACAGACCAGTTTGTGTGCGCAAAGCCAGGAGACTTCATAACTTGCTCCACTTAGTGTCTTTTATTCTCTTTAATGAAAGAGATTTAGGATTTTTAGCGCAGCAAGTGAGACAAATAGGCACGTGTTTAGTAAAAAGTTGTCCCAAACTAGTCCCTTTTTCCGAATCCAATTAAACGGAAAGATGCGCCTGAACACCTAATTGGCTAAGCACACAGGCATTTTTTACCCACCAGGTGGCGAGCGTTAATCTTACAAAATTCAATACAATCACATTTGGCTAAACTATGATCTTCCTTTTTATTTCTTGGAGAATTTGATCCTATGAAAATATATGTGGCTAAGTCCCAAGGCTCCTATTTCACTAGGTGAATCTATTTTACTCAAATCTGTAATACGGCTACGTAATGGACTACTAGGACATTTGTATTTGTTGTGCAATATGTCGGTAGTGCAATGTTTAATTTCAGCGCACGGTAATCGGTCGCGCTGGCATTAATTGCGTCGTTGTTAGGCTAATTATGTTGTTCTGCCGCAGAGATTTGAGCGGCAACGACCTCACCTCCCTCGCCGGCACCCAGCTGGTCGGGCTGCGCGCACTGCGGCGACTGTGAGTTGGTGGTGTGGTGGGGCGTGGTAGTGGGGTGCTGTGAGTTGTAGTGTCTGGTGTGTAGTGCTTATGTGATAATTATTGTGTGGTGGGTGGTGTAGTGCTGTCAGTTGTAGTATCTGGTGTGGTTCTGTGAGTTGTAATGTCTAGTGTGGTGTAGTGCTTATGTGATAATTATGGTGTGGTGAGTGGTGTAGTGCTGTGAGTTATGTGTGCTGTGCTGCTGTGAGTTTGGTGTGTGGTGGGGTGGTGTGAGATGTGTGTGCTGTGCTGCTGTGAATGTAGTGTGGTGTGAGAGTCAGTGAAACGGAAAGTTATCAATGCTCTTAATACAATGTAAAATAAGGTATAAAAACATGTATTTGGTATATAAATGATTAACATAAACAACCATTTTGAGTACAATAACCGAAATGAATTATTTTTTGAAATAATGTTCTCTATATGGCCTTCATTCCGACGCAGACATTCATCAAGGCGGCCGTGGAAATTGTTCATGACAAACATGGGGGCTCCTTCAAACGAAGGTGTATCAGTTAAATCCTCCCGGGAGCATTCCAGCCTTGAAACAGCGTTTTCCAGATAATATTGCTGGAGGACACCATTTTCAAGAAATAATTCATTCGGTTATTGTACACCAAATGGTTGTTTATGTCAATCATTTATATAACAAATATTTTTTTATACCTTTTTTTTGTTTTAGGAACCTTGAAAATTTTCCGTTGCACCGACGCACCCTGTATTTTTGAGTTTTAAGTGAAATGAAGTATTCGAGATCGCAGCAAACGCGACGTAGGGTTTGAGGTAGCCGCCATGTCAGCCCTTTGATTTGAACATCCTAGAGGCTGAAGTGTCGCTGCCACCCTGCGCTGGCCAAATGTGACAGTTTTCTATTTAAACTTACGAGAAGTTGACCAATATACGTGAAATTTGGACATTTAAATCATTTTGTGTCTTCGATCCTGCAGGATTGGGAGCAAATTTTGATCAGTCTTTGCGGTCGAATTTTATTTGCTTAAAAGAAGTTTGGTAAGTTTGGTCTGCTGGAAGATCAATATTTGTCCTAATGGTACGGTACGTCTGTGAAATAAATGAACGAATGCTCTGCTCTTCTAAACCATAGCTCATTTGAAAACTAATGCTCGGATTCTAATAGCTTAAAATGGATGCTCGTGTTGTCATTTCGGAAAATGTTATGAATGATTTCCATTTGAAGGGAATAAGCTGGCCCAAATCTCATTAATCTCGTCTAATGCCTGGACTGACTGCAGCAAACTGGCGGACAACCCGCTGCGTGTGCTGCATCCCAGCCTGGCCGCCGCGCTGCCTTCCCTCGCCTTCCTGTGAGTGTTGCGCCTGTGTTGCTCGTGTGGGCAGCGGCGTGTTTGTGTCCTGCTGTTGTGTTGCTCGTGTGGGCAGCTTGTGTTGCTCGTGTGGGCAGCGGCATGTTTGCAGCATGGGTAAATTGGTCTCCATACTGGCTAAAATCCTCAACTTTTTTGCTGAAATTACATTTGAGCGTCAAAAGTAGTTATTGAATGGCGACTCTTTATGGTTCTCTCACGTGGAGTGGTCGCGTTGTGGTTATATTGTTTTTTAAAAAAAGGTCAAGTATAAGAATTTTGGCAAGCGAAAAGGCTTTTCTGACAGCCTTTATCTTTCAGATCGTAGTAATGAATAGGAAACTCGAATTTCTTTTGAGGCAATTATCGTTTATCGAGAAAATGCGTTCACTTCTAAATAATTTATTTTTTCCTTAAACACACATCTGTCAATGTAAGATTTCATTTTGATGCTCAGAGAATTCTCCTACACATGTTGATGTTCGTTAGGAGAAAGTTCAATCAATTTCTTTGTGTTTCCAATCGTGACGATTATACCCACGTCAATGTGAGATGCTTTGCATACAGCTGCTGTTGTAAGGCTAGGTGCTGCAAATTTTCTTTGCAAAACACTTGTATAGGCATTTCGCTTAATATCTATTATTGAGCCACAATTGATGTGGATCAGTTGTGATCCCGTAGATTACACCATTTAGAGTGGCGCAAAAATAAAAGGATTGTTTTAGCAGTAAGAAGGGGCTCCTGTCTATATTATAATTCGGCCTGTGTTTAGTGCGTCCGTCTGGCAGTACTTTACCGCTTTGAAGCGGTATCATAGTTACCATGCTGACATTGCCTGGTCAACTGTCAGGTAAGTATAAATTGATGGTTAGGTTTGATACATTAGGATAAGTTAGTTGCGTTAAGGTAGGATAGAATAAAATCGGTAAGTTTTACTCGATTTTGGAGGGAAAATTACGAATAGTTCAAGACTGAAGGTTCAATTAGAGACTTTGTGCGGTTTGAGACTTTAGGTTAGTGAAGGACTGTGGACGATTAGGTCGCTACATTATGGAAAGACATGATAAGTTACATTTTTTTTAAATTCTGTTATTCATGTTTAAAAACCTTGAGTTTTACGAGTACGGAAATAAGCTTTCCGATATTATAGACAGTACGATTTCCATAGGTTCTGTTAGTGTATTATATTAGCATTCATAAATTTCATTTGTTTATTTAATTAATTTAGGAGTAAATTTAATTTGTTGCATTGATTGTCCTGTTCGTATAGTTTAGCTGGAGCGGCTACTGAGTGGTACTTTTAGACACTGCGCTATGACTTTTTGGCCAAAATTACTTCGCCTTGGGAATTAGTAATGCAGCGTTCATTTCACGACTAAGGACTTTTTGATAAAAGCATATGTTAGTGTCTTCTGGTCGACTTGCCACTTAACACAATGACTGTGATGCGACCCACCGGTGGGACGTGCTCAGGTTTTTCTGGCTGCAAAACGACCTCTCGATAGGTCGTTTGAAAAATTCTTTCAATTTTTTTAAATTAATAGTATTTAATAGACCCAGTTAATGTTTGGTATCTATAAATTTTCTAATCACTTTTGACTTAAAATTTGAATTGAATATTGAACTTCAGTTTAACCCATCGCAGTTAGTGTGTTAACTTGCGGTGCCTCAGACCCATTTAGGCAACATGCCACGCCACTGAAGTATCGCAGCCCTATTTGTGCTTCCCACTTCAGAATGGCTTCTTGTGAGATAGTCTTACGGGCTTTGTTTGGTAATCAATTAGGTTACGAGTGTGTATAAATCTTTTCACTATTATACTCACAAGTGCTATCACTGGCCACTAATTTAGTTATCTATTTGAATAAACTCTGATTTGATCTCATCCATATTTTTCCGGCGTGGGTATGTACTCAGCGGCTCAGGGGTTCTCGTCTAATGGATTCATAAAATATAAGATGTACGTTGTGTACACTTGTTTCGTTTACGTTCTTGGGTACATTTTTATATGGCTGAAAAGTTATCAAATTATTTCTGATCAAGGATATGCAGGATAAAAGACCGCGTATTGTTTACTGAAACGGTATTTATGTCTTCTTTTTTCGCATGATTTATGAGGTTTACCGTAAAAACAATAAGATTTAAGTCTTCACTAGCATGTCAAAAATCAATAGCTAAATAAGCAGAATGAATTGATATTCGAATTGTTTTGCTTAATTTTTCACTGTATTTTTTGATGGAAAATATCAGTGGTCGTGAGAACAGTTTACTGACGTCAATTGTAAGAAAATTCTGTGCTCTGGAGCGGTTTATTGCTTTCACTTGAAGGTGAAATCCAATGAACTTGAGCGGCTTATTGATCTCAATTATAGGACAATTCCTATGAACTTGAGCGGCTTATTGACGTTAATTAAGAAGCATTTCAGTGCCCTTGAGTGGCTTGTCAATGTCAATTGTGTAAAATTTTCAATGACCTTGAAGGGGGCTTACCGAGGGTTTTTCTGTCTTGAGACCATGCATGTAGAGAATTTCCAAAGACCTTGGTCGGTTTACTGAGACGAATTCTAAAGCGCGTTGGTGTGTTGCGTCGCTGTGCAGCGACCTCTCGAGCACCTCACTGTGGTGCGACTGCGCTGCGCTGTGGCTGGTGGCAGCCATCAATGGCCAGGCTCTGCCGTCCCCGAACGGCGGTGCCGCGGCGGTCCCTGGCGCTGCGTTCCCCTCTCCATCATTAACGTCGCCGGGAGGTGGCCGGAGTGACGGTCCCCTGAGGGTTTCCAAAGGCGCGGTCTGTGCTGGCCCTCAGAGTCTGAGGGATGTCGCGCTGCGCTCTCTCGGTCTCGACGACCTGATGTGTGGTGAGCGCAAATTGAATTTCCTCTCCCAATATAACAGAGGGATTTGATTTCCGTCGCTCAATTTTTGGGTGCGAGCGAGAAAGATGTTCTCTTCATGCTGGGGAAGAAGAGTGTGAGTGGATTAATAAAATGAATTGATTATTGGATAGACACTGGTATAAGAGAATAGATATGTGAAAGAGTGAATTTATCGAGGAAATTCTCAATGCTTCTTGATTGGCTTTGTTGTTATTGTGTTAAATATATGAGAGATAGAATTGTTGGTGGTGTGCTGAAATGAATTTTGTGGTAATGGAGTAGAGTTTTCCAATATTACAAGTCACCCGGCCCGTGAACACGTGAGAGAATGAGCACATTATGCCGTTCTCCTGCACCTTTAGAATGAATTTGCAACAAATTGAAAGAAAAATATATATATATTTCCAATGAAGTTGATACACTTAACAACGTATTTATACAAATTGGTTCTTGAAAAGTTCAATGAAATTAATACCGAAGTATTGAGTTCCAGGAGACGTGTTTATGGCCGTTTCGGTGAGGGATAGCAGCAGATCATGATATGTGCATGTATTGCACAGAAAATCTTGCCATTATTTTTTCTTACACTCCCTTGAACTGAGTTTCGCCTTCAGGCGATGATCTCACTTCTACAACTTTACTGTGCGTCGAATAATATATTTTCATCATGTCATGAGTCAAAAACTCAAATTTGTTAACTGACAATTTTCCCTAGTTTGTTTCGTGACCTTCTAACTATCCCTTGCCTCAGATCCCAGTGTTATCTAAATAATTTTGTTTTTATCACCAGTGAACTTCGAAAGAAAATGCCCCTGTAGCACACACTCTAAGCCATGACCATTATTCTACGTCATCATTCCTCCTGATGCTTCCTAATTTCCTCGCAAAGCTTTTAGTTTTTAGATAAGTCAGTTCCCTGCGACCGTGCTTCCGCTTGAACTTCTCTAATAACCTTACAAAGTTCTACAGTTTTTATTTAAGTAGTGTTCTTCGACATTGTTCGTCTTCAACATATTCATTGCGGTATGACCCACCAGTGGGTCGTGCTTAAGTTTTCCCAGCTGCAAAACGACCCACCGATGGGTCGTTTGAAAAATGTGTTACAATCTTTTTAAATAAGTCGTATTTATTTTACCCAGTTACTGTTTGATTTTTATAAAATTTTTAACAACTTTTGACTTTAATTTTGACTTGGATATTGATCTTCAGTTTAACGCATGTCAGTCTATGTGTTAATGACTTGGCAAAGTGTTGGTATTTATTGCTTTTATCTGGCGACCTCTTCTTCAGACTCAGGGCCCGGGGGTCCGGTGATACTGGACCTGGACCCCGGCTGGGACCAGGTGGTGTTTGCAGGGGACAGCCTCACCCTCCGGTGCTTCCTCAACCAGCCGTGAGTGCCACCATTACGCATCTATACTATAATAAGAGCCGCGTCCGTCTGTCTGTCCGAAGCCAGCCGAAAGTGTGCGATGAGCGTTTCTGTGATACAAGCCTCATCAACTCCACAATTTCCAGTGTATTAATCCATCAGATTCAAGTAGGAATGAATATCACGTGAATTCTTAGGCAATAGGAACGTGTATCATGTGATTTGTCTAACGTTATACATATTTTGACGAGCCGTGTGCACTATATAGGCCTCATCAATTCTCGAGAGATTTAATTTTTTTATTTCTCACTGCCTTTCTTTCATTCCCCCTTTTTTCTTATTTCAAATAAAGGGGGTGGACGAGTTATAATAATATGCAGTCTTGATGGACAGTTCTGCGTCAGATTTTCAGCCAGATTGCAGCCAGATTTCCAAAATATTTACGTCGTTTCAATATTACAGCTGATAGCGACAGTTTTTCTGTCGATCTGAATACGCTTAAGGTTTTTCGTGAGTTTTCCTGGCTAAGATCTTGAAGGTTGAGCATTTTCCTAAAAAGCTGGGCGTGCACACCAAATTCTGAGTGCTAAAACAACGGAAATTGTTTGAAAATGTGGCTTCTGTTGTTTAAATGTAGAATTACATGATCATATTGAATCGACGGTGTGCAAAGTTTAGGTATGGCCGTTCTTGATTAGGAAGCTCGGCTGCAGTCTATTCGGCAGTTTTGTGAATGGTTTTACATTCACTCGTCAGTGTTTTCAGTTTGGGCATAATTTTCAAAATTTTCAGATAATCTCTTCTTTGTTAGCATGCACAAATAGTTAGATTTATTCATCCATTGCGCAAGCTAATTCTCATTGTTCATCTCAAAACAAAAAACAATAAAAATAATGAACTATATTTCAGCATAGACTAGAAAATTTATTAATTTCTTTATAATTATTATGTACTATTTTACGATTAAAAATTTGTTATGGCTACTTGTTTGTTCTTTTTATTCTAATAAGTAATGTCATTTTATTTATAGACTTCGTGCGGATATTTTTAACGACGGCCGTTTTCTCAATGAACAATTGAACTTAAAATTCTTTCGTGTAACTGTCAAATTTTCTCGTGAAAACAAGAATTTTTTCATCTGGTAAAGTTCAACAAATAATTGTTTAATATGGAAACGTAAGATGAAGTTCTTGCTCAACGAGCACGGCTAAATGTAGCTCGGCCTTCTTTTTTTTGCGCCCCATCTTGCATATTGTGTATATGTGTTGATATTAGGTTGTTACGAAAATAATGGCCGATTTCAGAAGCATGCATTTAATCCTTGGTAAATGAACAACAGAGATGTTAAACTTAGTCAAAATATGAACCCTGAGCAGCTATGCATCTCTGCCATCGGACTACAAGATTATTTATCCCTTGTTGATAAAAAGTTAATGGCTGTGATGCAACAAAATCTTTGAAGGTCGTTTTCACCTCTTGTTTAGACCTAAAAGTTTTACCATCCAAAAATGCGCTTAAGTGCTTGAATAAAAAAATAATCAGTAGGTGAAAGATCTGGAGAGTATGGAGGATGTGGTAAAGTCTCGTATCCCAGTTCTGTGAGTTTCTGGACGGTCATTCTTGCAGCATGTGGGCGCGCGTGATCGTGGAGCAGAATTGGACCACGTCGATTCACTAATGCCGGTCTCTTTTCGCTCAATCGAGCATGCATTACATTGAGATCATTGCAGTATCTCTCTGCATTAATGATCTCATTGACTCCCAAAAAACTGTAGTGAATAACACCTATTGCAGACCACCAGACAGTCACCATAATCTTTTTCTGGTGCAACACTGGCTTTGGGAAGTGTTTTGGGGAGGGATCATCACGATCGAGCCATTGATCTGATCGTTTACGGTTAGCATAAAGGACCCACTTTTCGTCACAAGTGACAATTCGGTCTAGAAAGGGATCGTTGGTGTTGCGCAAAGAGAGCATCGAGCACACTTCAAAACGCCTAAGCTTTTGATTCTCATAGAACTCATGAGGAACCCATTTATCGAGCTTTTTCACCTTTCGAATAATCTTCAAATGGCGCGAGACTGTTGCAATGCTGACACCAAGTGTCGGAGACATTTCTCTAACACTTTGAGGTGGATTTTGCTCAACAACCGCATGCAATTGCTCGTTCTCGAGACTACTCAAACGTCCTCTACCCTCTTCATCTTTAAGGCTCTCATCACCACTCAGGAATTTCCCGAACCACCTTCGTACTGTCCGATCCCTTGTAGACTCTTCTCCCTCGTGCTCGGTTGATATTGGCAAAAGCTTCGGAGGCGTTGTGCCCAAGTTTGAACTCGTGCAACATAAGTAGGCGAATGTCATGCTTTGTCATGTTCATCATGGAGGGATTCTATCCTTCAAAATTGTGTTCTGTCTGAAAAGAAGTTACGAAATATTAATGAGCACACATTTATTGTTATGCATGCCAAGGTTAATCGAAAATAAACTAAAAAAAGTTGTGTTAAAATTACTTTCCAAACCCCAGACCTTCGAGCGGCCATTATTTTTGTAACAACCTAATATATACGAGGACCTTTTGGTCGAAATTCGATCGTGTATTAACTGTTTGTTCGTATACTTGGTTAGCAATTACGAGCACTTTAGGTTTATTTCTATTACACTCATAATCGTGTGTTTTAGTCGCTTTTGGAGGAATTTGTTGGGTGAGTAAGTATAAATCAACTAGGAGATGTTCAATACAGATGCTAAAAATTTATCAAACCTGTTGACAAACGCCGAAGTACCCTGGTTTTGCATGTATAACGTTTTCACTGAATTATTTCTTAAGTCAGTTTATGTTCACTACATCAAGCAAGTGCTCATTTTCATGTGAGCGTAATTTCTTATTTCCAAGAAATTGTTAAATTTATAAGTGTTATGGACTTGGTGAAAATTTCATTATTGTTCTGCAAATTTTTTCTAAACAGTAAGTACTTCATAAAGTAAATTGTCTGGCATCACCTGAAGAATGGTTGTGTTGGTTATTTTTCATTACGTCATGAAAGGATGTCTTATTCCAGTCAAGTTGTTACATGTGTCATGTTGATTTTCCTACTGCGTATTATTTTTAACGCTAGAACTCCACAATGGTTACCTCCAGTGAAACTGATATCTATTTCATACATCGCGGTCGAGTAAAAAATTAAACGTTCTCTCTTTTCGAAACGGGAAAACTCCAGGCTCGTAAGGCGCGGAGTCTAAAATCCTCCACCATTACATTTGAGAGGCGAGCATTCTTAACTCTCGAACTCTCGCTCAACGGTGACTACAATAAAGTCCTTCTTGCCCACAGTTCTGGCGAGTCGGGCTCATCCTCTAGGTCCGGCAACTCGACACTGCCACCCAAAATATTCTGGTACCAGGACGACGTTTTGATTCATCCGACCACCTCCACTTCCACCACCACAACTGTTTCTCCATCTGCCGGTCTCGCCTCACCGTACACAACCACGACTTCTACTTCGCATCCTTTTACCTCTGCTTCATTCTCTAAGCCACGTGTTTCAACCATCTCCCCTGCTGCTGTCGCCATTTCATCCTCACTTTCTCCAGAGGACACCGTGTCTAAAAGTTAGTAATAATCCAATAGCTCCTCATCAGGGTTTTTGATCGGCAGACTTATGGCTCCTGAAAAATTACTTGACTTTCTTGCTAATGGGTTTAAAATTCGATAGTTTCATTTTTCAAATACATCTTTGCGTGCACTATAGAACGTTTATTCGTACTTTCCGTGTTGGTTTTGTTTTTTATTTCATAAAAATAGTGGCTGTATGAAACTGTAACTCTCCTAGCATGCATGAGGTTTACATTTCATTTCTGTCTACGTGAATCCACGTCAATGCTTTGATAATGCACCTGTGAAATTTTCTCTATTTTCATTCACTGATATATGAGAAATATCAGAGTTTTGCTCATCGTGGACCCAGATGACAACTTGCGCGTTGATATCTCAGATGCATGGCCTGGTAACACGCGACTGGTGACCGTGAGGCCGGTGGTGGTCACACCCAACGAGGAGGCTTCGCTAGGCAGCGCTGCTCTCATCAACGACAGTGTGTCGAGTGGCATCGTGGTCAGCACGCGGCGACTTCAGGACGGTGTTGAGAGGTCGGTGGTTGCCGTGAGGCTCCAATTCACTTTGTTTCTAAGTTGAACCCTTTCGTAGACTGTTCATCGCGCATTATTACAGTGTTTCATCATGCGTGTGTCATGGTTTATTATTTTGCCATCATGCTGGAAAAGGATGATAGTTTCGAAAAGAAATTGGTGGGTATTGATGTTTTAATTTCATCATTCGAACATAGTGAGGAATCATATTAAAAACTGCAACGACTGTTAGAATCTTGGGCGTTAATAAACATATAATATAAGAACATTGGTCAAGTGTTATTAAGTGTGGTAAAAGTACAGCGTGAATTCAAATGTAAATTTATCATAAGATTACAATTTTTACGTTCAAGGATTTTATCTTCATTATTTCCCTTCTACCTGCGCAGTTTAGTGCAAATTCGAAAGCTAGGAGCTCACCACGGAGGTGAATGGGGTTGTCGAGTGGAAACTCAATCGCTTGACTTGCAGAAGAAAATGCCCGTTGACGATGGAGGGAACCATAGCCAAAATGGTGGAACCTCCGGTCAAAGTGGTCGCAACACCGATCAGAATAGTGGCGTTGCCGGTCAAAATGGCGCCAACACCGTTCAAAATGGCCGCAATGTCAGTAAGGATGGTGTTGATGGCAATAATGGTCAAAATGGTGGCGAAGTTTTGGTTGTAAGAAATACTTCACACCTAGAACCAAAAACTACGGCCGCTCATGAGAAGATTGAAAAAACAGTGGGCATAAAGTTACACGATCCCTTGACTGCAACTCCCCGACCACCTTCTCTACACAACAACAGCAGCAGAAGCAGCAAATCTCTGAGCATCTACGTGATACATCGCCAAACCAAATACTGCCCCGTTAATGGTTGGTGCCTTCAAAATTCTCCTGATTTCAGATTATACTCTTTCTTTTAATGCCTGTGTGTCGGACTCGTTTTCTTACGTCTAAATTAACTCAAAACGTTGCGAAAGTCTCAATTGAAAGAGGTTGAGGTTCTTCGCACTTACGAGCTGTGTATTTTTATTGTATTTATTTCGTAGTGATATATTTATTCGCTCTAGGTCATTCGATTATCACGTATGTACTGCAGGTCAATGTTGTGTTTGTTGCATTTTTAAGTTTATACATTTTTTATCTGCAGAGATGGAAAATATGATGCTATTTTTAATAGAAAATATTTTGATGTTATTTTAAGTTTGAAAATTTATGTTTTGAAATTTACCTTAACCTGCGTTACAAGTAATATCATTTCCCCTATTTTGATAAATTTCGTTACTAGGAATGAGAAAGGCATGCTGACTTGAAAAGTTCAGTGTATTTATGATGTGAAAAACCTGGTCAAATTTTGTCATAAGACTCCAATTTTAATGCAGCAAAATTCCCGCTATTTGTGATGAGCGCTGGGTAACAATGCATGCATTTCCACGTGCAGAAACACGCAATGATCGAGGTGCATTTTCTTGGCCCCACACGGTCGCTGGAGTGAACGTGAGTTTTCCTTGCCACACCTCTCCACCGAGCACCTCCGCCTTCCACCACAACCAGCTCTACCACTTCACTGGGGCCCACCCAACCCTCCACGTACCCACAGCGTACCACACCTGCACTCGCCAGGGCACTTGGGACAACCTCAACACCGACGAATGTCCCTTCGCGTCCAAATCAACTCGCATTTTACAGCAGTTTTCCCTCACGAATCTCACGGCCAGCAAGACCAGTCTGCTGAAGAGTGCCCGCAGTCTCCATAACTTTACTCGGGACGGAGAGCACGTGCTTCGTAGTCCCGCCGATGTTGTGTTCCTGGCTCGCACTTTGCAGTATTACAGCTCCGAGCTCAATAATAATATCAACAAGACTGTGAATGTAAAGAGTTCCTTGAATTTACCATCTCAAGTCGAAAGCAAGTATGCTTTTGGGTTCCGAAACGTCCTCGGTGCTGCTGGAACTGCCGCAGAGAACAGAGAAGTGGCCCTTTTGCTCGTCGACCTCGTCGGAGCGTCCATGTCTGCCTCTGCGGGTGAGTTACGTTTTCTTACCATGACCCCTCGAGGGATATAACTATTTTATTGATTAGAATTAACGATCCCAGGAGGAATATACGAGGTCCCAAGGTCAAGGTTAGGTAGGCCTTCTTATTTTAAAAATAAATAAGTTGTTTGTTTGGTTACGGACCATCTTTTTTCGGTTCACTGATGTGCTGTTTTTCAGACCCTACTACTTTCTTCTTCCCTTTTATCTTGTTTTATAAACTTCCTTCACAACTTACCGTTTCTGTGCACCTTTTGCTTAGATTCAAATTTCCCTTAAATGCATACTTGAAGAAGCCTTTCTCCATCCTCTCTTTAGAACGCTTTTGTTGTGGTTAGGACGGCTCAAACTAACTTATCTAATCTAATTTGATACGATGATAGCTTTTACTTTTTATGCTACCCTAGCGTTCAGGAGTGTTTCTTACAAGACCAGTGTGCAGTGTCCGTCACTTGTGTTTGTCATTTTTATCTAAACCAATGTTCTGGCTGTGCAGTGTGCGAGTTACTGAGTTTACCTGTCCTAAACATCAAGATGGTCTTTCTGTGTTTTGACGCAAACTTGTAGTATAAAACTATGCCTAACTATCAAGGCACTAAATAGAATAAATGTGTTCAAAATTTTGTCATCCCTACCAGGAAATTTTGTCTTATTACTGATTTTTTTTTGTGAATCTGTTGATGCCCAGTTGATAATATGGGTTGCTGTTTCTAAGAAAGTTGTTTCGAAAAGACGAGCTCTCAGTTTCCCCGCACACACATTACCATCACGCACGAGTGTTACGTGTTGCAGCGTAAGCTGGAAATTGCTTTAGTTTAGGTTGGGCGCGAAACTGAAGTATTGCTTACGTTAGTTACCTGAGTTAGTAGGTTTTGTAACCTAATTTCTACCCTCCCCAAGGGGAGCTTTATTGTTTTCAGTGCGGAGGACAGTCCATCTGATAATTGTGAACTGGTGGGGTACACCAGTTCGGGTAATCTGCTTGTCTTATTTCTTCACTTTTAGCTTATGTCACTTTCTTCTGAAAATGAACTCTAATCCAGAAACGGATACATTGCATCATTGGAGTATATTTCTCATTGCCTTCTTTATTATGTAGAGCTTCCCTGAGCAATATCGCTGTAGTTACAGTTTGCTCGGAGTAATTGTGAGCTGTTAACTAATAAACATTAGGTACCTAAGCTCGAAATGTAGAAGTCTAAGTAAAGAGTATTAAAATGAATCTCGACGTTAATATTTTATTAAAATAAAGTGCCGCTCATCGCTTAGTTCGCAAGGACATTTCTGCTCTGCTTTATTTACCTCATTTTTAACTTGAATTTGTATTGAGTTTTGAGATGGCATTTTTTTGGCTGGTCGTAAATAAATTCCGCGTCTTATTAATTAATTTTACTTTATCTGCGTGAAAACTCATTTAAAAAGCATGGTAATATTGAGAACTAATTGTTATTTATTCGTTGTCACTACTCCTAAATGAGCCGTTTCAGATACTCCACGACCAGCTAAATACCATGTGCCATGATCATTGTGTAAAGAACTTGATCACTGAAGATATAACGTAGCCATCCGATCTGTGCATTCAGGGTTTATCTTCTCACCTTTTTTTAGTTGCACCAGCCACTTGTGTGCAGGTAATTTGACGCGGGCAGAGCTGAAGGACTCCTCGTGCAGCCGGCTGGTGAGCACGCTGTGGTCGGTGATGGAAGCCGTGCCCGCCATCACGCAGGCCGCGCCGCCTCAGCTCCACGTCCTGCAGCTCCCGGTCCCTGAGCCCAGGTCGCCACCTGAGGTGGCGCCCGAGACCCGTCACAAACCTGGACCTAGTGCGTCATTCACGACTGAATTGCCTTCTGCTTCGTCACGGAATGACAAAAGCAAATCACAAAAAGAGAGGCTGCAGCTACAAAGTCGTGGGGAAAAAAGATTGAGGCGACGTAGTTTGTCGTCTAAAAACAAAGAGTCTCGTGTTTCGTATGAATTTGAAAGCAATGCTGAGGAAGAACTTCATGTATTGACGTTTGCTGAATCTCAGAACATCGCTAGAAATGAAGGACAAAGAATGGGTTTAAATATTACCTACGAAAATAAATCACTTTCTCAAGAGACAGTTATAAACCAAAGCTTCACTTCAGTTGAAGAAATCGAAGATATTTTCCTCACCACCGTCGAATCTACCACGAAAGCTCTAATCAGACGTAGTGCTAGTGAAATTCCCACCCCACTTATGGGGGCACCAGAAGACTCGTCAGTAGAATTAGAAACCACTCCTATGCCTGCGGTTGAATCTGACCTCTTGGATCATACGATGCCTACTGCTACTGAAACCAATGCTACCTACGGCGTCAAAAATTCAACGCATCAGACTTTGAGCGTGACTCGTTTGAGTGTGAGTTCTACAACTCCGTCTCCTCTGATTGGTACGTCTTCACCTTCAAAAGAACCCGGAAATTCTCATTATCTTGGACTTGTTGGCAGCGATAACAAGAGAACGCTGCAGCGACTGCACGAGCGCCTGCAGAACTCGGTGAGTAACGGCTTCACAGCCGTGGGTTTGACAGCATTCTTTGCTGCCCTGGTGATCATCAAATAATTAATTTGATCACTAAATGTCAACTTTTCGAATGGCTAGCAGGTGAAAATGGAAAACTCTGCTCATGTCAAAATCTGTAGCAAGTTGCAGTAACTTCAATCAATATCTTCCATGATGCTGCTGATTGAAAATATCAGTTGTGGACTTCTCTACCTGTATAAAATGTTGATGTCAGGGTATTGCCCTGTAGGAAATGAGCTTGCCAGCTTAGGGTGTAAATGGAACTCATTAAAAATTTTACATGTATTTACAATTTCAGTTTCTAATACTCTTGTTGTATTTTTTAATTATTAAGAAATTAATGGTAGTTTAGTGCTTTTTCAGGAGACGATGAAGTGTTCAGCAAAGACTTGCAAATACCATTAACGGGCTTTCGTTACATTTAACTAAATCTGGTTGTGATGGCGAGGTATTATTGTAATATTTCCGTGATCTTGCGATTTTTCTTTACACATTTAAGGAAGAGTTAGGTAATAATTTCAGTACACGAACAGTACAGTATTTTCGAAAGGAAATTTCTAGGAGACTCACGTGGAACAGGTTAAATGGTTATCAAATTCATCAAAAATTCTCTGGAACCTATTCCATGTTTTCCATTATAGCAATGACGAACTGCGCGGCCAACTTCTTTAGCATAAAAAATCTGTACAACCAGGTGCTGGAATACAATTTCAGGAGGCGTAGGACAAAATTATATTAGGAATGTATATCACTGCATAGAGATTTCTTACAAAGGCTAAAAAAGAACCCAACACTAACTCCATGAGAAGTCTCTGAAATACACAATCTCAATAATGATACTGCAAGCCTTTAGGTTATACTTATCTTTTCAGGACTACTAAAGAGTAGACTGTTCTTGAATGATAGTCGTTGTGTAATAGTATATTCTACGTTTTTCTGTCTTGGGTATTAGTCTTTGTAACATTCAGAAACATGTTAGTTATGGTATTGGTGGAAACGACGGGAAATACGATGGCCTCCTAGAGCAATGTCAGGGAATGAGCTGTTCGTATCATTTAGTAATGTCAATGAATAGATATACCCAACAGCTCCATCCCAATGTGATATAAGTGTGCCTGTAATACTTTACTTACTGCATCCGTTTTGTGTGGTTCGGAAATTGTGGGTTAGAATGAACTGTAGAAGATACAGGTGATGCTCCACCTGCTGAGAATAAGTAAGCTCAATTTGAGCATGAGAGTGATGCAGTTAGCAAAGAGAGAGAAGTATGCGACAGCTCACAAGCTTACTTGGCGTTAGAAAAGTTGCCTGAGACACATTGAGGAAGCTGAGGGTGTGAATACGCTGTTATGAATTATGATTGCGAGGTCACTGCCAAGTATTTTTTTACAAAATAAGGGGATAGAAAGACAGTTTAATCCTGCGAGTTGTCAAACATTACTACTACATAGACATCGAATTTTCATTCGAAATGCGATGATTAATACCTTAATGAAAATGAAATGTGTGAATTGTTACAGCTCATTTTTATACCTTTCATATGCCGGGAAGGACTCGGCTACACACGTCTGTAACACTCCTCTCTCTTTTTTATTCTTTACCTTCTTTGGGACGCCTCCATATTTCCCCGCGTTAATGTTTGACCACCTCATCTCCCACAACCGCGAACTTGTCACCAACGCCGTGCTCGTGTCATCAGGCTGCCCCGGTGCGGGAGTCCGTGGTGTGCGTCCTGCACCGCCGGTCTCTCCACAGCAGCACGCGCCGCCTCTCGTGCCACGGCGCATCGCACGCTCCCATCAGGTCAGCTGTCCTTGTGGGAGCGCAGAGTAACGTTAGTGTCCGTGTGAAATGCAGAGGAGAGGTCGTATGTGTTTGGTGTTTGAAAAACCTCATTATTAAATTTTCATAACTGGTTTTAGTATTGAAATGGGGCTCCATTCTTGGGTATTCAATGGTATTTATACAACTTTCAAATAAAGTCACTATAAATTTACTTACATTTTTTAAATGGAGTGCCGCTGATGTTTGTGCAGAAAAATCGATCGAATAGCGTGACCCATCAGCGTTTATTTTTTATCTACGCTGATGAAATCCTATTCTGATTTTTCCTCCGTGAGCAATGATCCTCTCGAGCCTCCATGATTTGAGCTGTTAAAGATAAAGTCACCTGGATGGATAACGTAATTCCAACTGTTGCTATAATGATTAAAGGGAAGAAAAAATTAACGAACTCCGCCCCAAAAAAACTTGAAAATTATAGAAACTTAAAAACTTAGTGTTGGTGAAACACAAACTTTAAAAAAAATATATTAACTGAAGAGCCAACAGTTAAAAACTGATCAGAGGAAATACTTGGGAGAGAGATGTATTTTTTCACGCAGAGATTCAAATATCACTGCAAATTATACATGGTGAAATAAATGTCCGCGCAGTGATTTGTGAAAGTGTATTGCAGTGTGAGTATGCACGCAAGAGAAGCTCGTCCGGCGTTGTTCTACAGTTTTGTTTCTCTAGAGGCTTGGGGACTAAAGGTAACGTAGAAGTGAATATTAACGGCGTAGCAGTTGAATGCTCTACAAACAATAGTTTGAGTGACACTATAGTGATGTGTGAGTCTATATGAATGATGTGTGAGTGAACGATGCGAGTCTATACTTGAATAAAAAGAATGTGTGAATCTGTACTTGAATGGACAAATGCGACAGACGACAAGAATGATCTAGTAACTTCTAATGAATTATTCACTGTCAAAGTGTAGGAAGTGAACGTATGCTTAAAGTGTTATATGGAAAGAGTGATCGAAGTCAGTCAATGGAGCTTACAGTAATATACGTTAAGGAAAGTACAAAGTAGACAATAATTATGGTTCAGACCATTATATACCCAAACTCGGAGAAGCCTGGACTTGGATGTTGAGTTTTCTGGAGAGAAGTCTAGATTCAGGAGAGAAGAACTACTCTCATGTTTCGACAGGGGTTAACCAGTGGCAGTACCAAACCCTTGCTGCGTGAGACAGACTCCGACTATTTCTATAGGGGAGTAGTATGGAAAACTGTCATTATCTTTAGTGAATTAAATATTTGTGACATGCCTGATGCTCTCTGCATTTTCTGTCAACTATGTTGCTTAACTCCCCTTAGTTAATTGATGCATTTGTTCGATAATTCAATTATGTAATATTTCTCAGGTGTTATTATAATTATGTGTATTATTTTTGTCCAGGCCTGACGACGCAGTTGTTGATGCGGTTCTGGAGATGCCTGGCGCTCTTTTTAGCCACCTCCACTCACCGTCCTCCAATTCATCATCTCAAGAAAAACAAACTTCCCCCAGGAATGAGATCAACTCTGCCACTGAGTTCCCATCTAATAACAGCAACATCCACATGGCCCTCGGAGATTCCAATGTGAGGAGCAGAGGTGTTGCACAAGCCACAGATCTGCGGAATATAACTCGAAAGTATGATTCACACGAGCTGCCACCAAAACAACCCCAACCAATTACTGTCGGTGACCGAGTTACTGCCGGAATTACAGATTCTGAGAGTGCTCTTGAGCGGTCGTCACGAAATGTAAGAGAAATTTTACCTGCATCAGAAACTCCGACTTTTGTCAACCAATCTGGAATACCGTTTTCTCATGGATTAGAAAGACAATTAAAGAACGACGTATTTCAAGCTAGAAATGCAGACTGGCTACACCTGAACTACCCGTCCGATGCGTCAGCATCCACTCAACTTATACAGGTTTACGTGTTTGAAACATCGAAACTTTTTCCTCACATCGTACCTGAAAATTCCTCGTTCGTGAACTGGGATGTCACGTCGGTAGTGATGGGGGCTCGCGTCAGTGGGCAGGGAAGCCAAGAAAGTTTTTCGCTGCTGGGCGGGAAGGTAACAGTGACGCTCCGCACGACGCTCTACAGCAACAACGTCAGGCCTGTGTGGTGGCATGCGGGAGACGTTCACGAGGGCTCCACAGGCAGGTGGTCCAGTGACGGCTGCAAGATTTTGAAGATTGTCAACTCGCAAGTTGTGTTTCAGTGTGACCGCTTGGCGCATTATGGCGTCATGCAAGATATGAACTTTTTGAAGCTTGATCATATGGACAAAGGAGCAAATTTTCGTCTTAGTGCGCCAGCAGTGTATCTTGGAAGTTTCGTGTGTGCTCTCCTGCTGATGATTACCATTGTGACGTGGGCTGTACACCACCCGCGCATCCACACGACCAGTAAAAATAAGCACTCGTACATCAACACTTGGATTGCACTCGTCATGCTGATAGTGCTGTTCACTGTTGGTGTTTACCAGACTGAAAATCGGGCTCTGTGTCAAGGAATCGGGGTTATGCTTCATTATCTCTCTTCCTGCGTCCTGCTTTGGATAATCGTCTCTGTTTCTAACCTGTATAAGAAAGTAACCAAGGCACTTCGACCTCCCTTACTTTCAGATGACCCACCTCCAGATTCTCCTTTGCCTCCCAAGCCCATGCTCAGGTTTTACCTCGTTGGCTGGGGCATTGCGCTAATATTGTGTGGCATATCTGCCGCTGTGAACCTGCAGCACTATGCTGGGTACAGCTACTGCTTTCTTGCTTGGGCTCCGAGCTTAGGTGCTTTTTATGCTCCGTGCGTCGTTCTGGTCGTTATCCTTAGCGTGTTCTGCCTCCTCACTCACTGCATGATCAAGTCAGGTCCTGGCAGCTACTCCGAAGCTGCTGCCAACACCGAAACAACAGAACTTGAACTCCTGGACACGGCATCCCCCAACTCCGAAAACGTCACCACACACTCCGGCCATACCTCGCATCTCACAGCTCACCTCAACTCAGACCGACTTAACGCCGATGAGTTGAGCCTTACTTCGAGTGCTAGTGAAAACCTTTACGACAGTCACCATAGTCCGCTGACGCAGCTCAGAGCCCACGAAGTAACCTTACTTCTTTTCGTGCTGACCTGGGCTTCGGCAGCCATCACTACAGCCGGTCCTTTTCAGACCGTCATTCCCCACCACACAACCATTTTTAGTCTCGTCTACGCCCTCTGCTCCTCTAGCCTTGGAGTATTTGTATTTCTTTTTTTCTGTCTCGGGAGATCAGATGTGAAGCAAGCCTGGCACAAAACTAAGCTGAAGTCTTGCATGAACCACAAGTCGGACCTTGAGGAGATGCAGGTGCAAGTGGCGAATAACGCAGTGCCGACCAGCAGCAGCGGCGGCAGTGGAGGCAGCGGCACGCATCTCATTCCTGTGAGTAACGCGAGTGTTGCGTCTGGTAACACAAACAACTTGACTGCCATCAACTCGGTTCAAACCATCCACAATAATCATCAAGAAAATAACGCAGTCTCTGCCCCTGTAGCAAACAGCGTTCACAGTTACGATTCATCCCGGTCTCCTACTATCAAATCATCGTCTGTGTCCCACCAAGTGACGACGCCTAACAAGAGCGAGGCGTTTTTGAAGACTGAAAATATGAGACCGCAAGGCACTGGTTTACAGTTGCTTAATTTTGGAGCTACTACTGAAAGCTTTCAATATTCTCCAGAGATGTTTTACAACCCAAAACAGGCGGGGGTCGCTAAAAGGTTCTTCCAAAAGCAGCGCATGAAGCAATTAATTAAGCAAAACAATTTGGGTCTCAATCGTGAGGATGACAGTGACTGCAATTCGTCCGTGCTCTATCGACCTCGTCCTGCTCGCTCGAATAATTCAGGTTCAGATATGTCAGGCTTTGATCCCTCATGTTTAGGAGCCTCAAGCAAAGTCAATAACACGAATATTCACGTGGACCATAACCTCTATTCCTACTTGTCTGCCAACAAACAAGCTACTAAAACACCCACTCCGGAACTGTTATGTGTGTTTGGTCCGAACAAGCCGCAAAATATCGTCAATGAAGAGAAACAAAACAGATCATTTTCAAGAAGTCCAAACCTCACTGATCATATTCCGCGCATTGACGCTACAAACGCTTATCAATACTCATCGGAGAGTTCTTATCAAACCCCTGCTAAGGCGGCAGATCGCAAAGACAACACTAATATGCACCTGACCCCTACTAGTGTTATATCACGACAGCTCAGTCCTTTGGGCGGGAGCTCTGCTGAGGATGGGGATTTCCGTCGTTCTCGGAAACCTGGCCCCAGAGGGCAAGCTAGGAGGCCGCGGCATCGAAGGGCCAGATCCAAAGGTGGTACATCTGAAGAGAAATGGGTAGATGGCAACGACTGTGCGGTGTCATTAAATGCTCTTTCTGAGGTGCCACCCCTCCTGGTATCTGGAGATCAGAGCGTTAAAAGCGTCCCTGGTGGAGATGTCTCCTCACAAATTTACTCAAGTCCTTTACCTGATTCCTTTGGGGAAGAAGTAATTGGATCTTCATCTCCTCTTTTTGGCCGCCTTCAAAGTGGTAGTCCCGCCTCCCTAGCCCAAAAAATTGAAACTGTAGATCAATCCCAATCAATCAACGCTGACCGCGCCGATGCACATCCTTCTTGGCCACATGTGCTTTCTAGTTCTACGAAAGCAAAGAAAACGCCAAATCAGCGACTGAACATTCCTTGGCATGAGAACTTGCAAGCTGTGGGTAGCTGGGACAGCGAGACAGGCGAAGAGATGTCTTGTTGTGAAGGAGGAGGCGAGAAGAGATTTAGTGTTGGTGATGTGAGTGACAGAGCGAGCGTGTGTGGCACGTTCAACACGAGCCGAAATAGCATGTGCAGCGATGTGAGTGTTGACGGCAGCAGCATCGGCACGAGCCTCGTTGCCGGGGCAGATACGAGTCCTCCTGCTAGTTTACTCGTATCTGATTCACCTTTTGATTCGCCCCTGCACAGGTTGCATCAGAACACGCCTGATGACGTGTCTGTTGCTTCCAGTTTTGTCTCGTCCCCCGTCAGACGACCTTTCTCACCATCATCGTTCCCTTTCTTCCCGAGCGATACTAATGCTTTCGATGACGGTGATGATGCAGTTGAAAGTAAGTCTAAACTTAAGAGGAGAAAGAAAGGAATCAGGAAAAGCAACCAAGGAAGCAAATCCTACCCGGAATCTCCTGCAAGTCCTCCTGATTGCGGGATTAAAGGAGCTAGTTTAGATAGACAAGCGTGTGCAGGTCCGCCTCAAATTGCAAGTTCGGGAAAGAATCTGCTGGCTGATTCCTCCAATCCTCAGCTGTGCTTAAGGAAGGATGAAGGAATCGAATTTCAGTTCCGTGACGACGTTGAATCAGCGTTAGAAGACGTTGATAATGACGCCACCCAAACGGATCGGTCGTCATCTGTGAGCACTGATATCGCAGCGCACCAGCTCCTCATGACAACGCCGAGGTCAGAAGGTTCCAGCGACTCTGAAGGCGTTCCCATAGCTTTCATCAACCAGGAACCTCCGCTTAATATTGTAGAAGAGTTTTCACAGATGGATAAGGACCGTCGAGCAAAGAAGAAAAATAGGCAGGGGTTGATATTCTCCTCGAATGACCGCATTCACGAAGAAGGAATTGCAGAATTTTTGAGGTGTGACAGCGAGGATGAAGCTGAGCAGAAAAGTTCTGGGACAGGCTTTTCAACTCCCACTGCTGCCACTCCGTTACTTTCTCCTCGGAAGGAGAACCAACTTTTCCCCACGCCTCGAGAGGAATTTCAGTTTGGTTCGAGTTATCAAGTTGAGACCCAAAAACCCCTTACTCCTCCTCAAAACGAACCTCAATTTTATCCTAGCCCTGTCGAAGAGTCCCAATCGCTCTGCAGACCTAAGGAAGAAACTCGAATAGAACACATTCTTCCAGAGGATGAAGATAATTTTTCCAATTCACCACTGCGCGCTGCTGCGGAAACACACGGAGTATCTCCAGACACCTCCCAGTCTCCTTCATCTCCCTTAGTTCCTTACTTTATAGCTCCTCTTCCTCCTCCATCGTCCCATACATTGTTATCTCAACCTTTGTCAACGTCCACTCCTGTACGTCAGTTTATTTCTTCATCTGTTTCTCCTAATTTAAGTTCAACCGATTCATTAACTACTGAAGGAAGCACGAGAGATCATAAAGCATCTAAAGGCTCGTCACCCCTCCCTACTATAGAACGATTAAAGAGGAGGCCACCGCTTGTAGCATCGCGTCCTTCTACAATTTCTCCAGTAACTTCCTCTGGGTTTGTTACGTCTGGTACTCTGACGTCTTCTCCTATGGTGAGTTCCTCGACATCATTCGACAGTAATCCCAATACCGTGGTTTCGATGGATGTGCATTCCATATCTGACTCGATGCAACAAGTTAGTCAAAATGTCTCTAATCCTAGCGTAGGTTACGATTGCGTCGGTGCAGTAAAAAATTCTACTACTGAGAGCGCTGTGAGTTCCGTTCATTCTGATATCGATGGTGCTTCTAAAGAACCAAGCTCCAGCAACAGTTCTGTAGGTGTCAAAATGTGTGCCAATTCTGAAGCTTGTGAATCGCATCCTGATCTATCATCAGCAGAGTCCTGCTCAAGCCGGGAAACTTGTGTCTAGGGGCGTCAAGTTTTGATGCTATGGATTAATACGGAAGCTATGTGTCGATACATGTAGTTAGTTGGTAGTTCTCCACTCACTCGTTACTTAGAGTCTAGTGACGTTTTTGCGTCACGTTCCACGTCGTCTTCATGTTTGAAAATCTTTAAATGGCTCTCGTTAATAACTGCATCACTGCCGTCCTCTGCGTAATGTCCCTATCCCATGTGTGGCGATGGCAGCCAAATCCTACTTTTGTGCTACTTGCAAATTGGGAAGCAATGAGTCAAACGAGATAACTGTAGACTGTGAGATGTTTAGCGTGTCGCCTCCTAGATGCCGTGAAAGTTACCCTGCTAGTGCTTGCTCTTCACATCTGTATGCTTCTCTGATAATCAAAGTTGGACCATTGATTTTACCCCTCACCAACTGGGTTCGACTAATACATCTAATTTATTTGCGTTCATTCTGACGGTGGATTTCTCGTATAATGTAAGCTGCATAATTTCAGGTACCTATAGTTCTATAACACTTTTCGTTTTCCGTGGCGTAGATTCTACCTATTGTCTGGTCTGGTTGGCATTTGAATGTTTTATTCTTCAATTTCTTCACAGGGGCTTAGAGTGAGTGGCCAGATATTCATTCTCCTGTAATCAAGCCCCTTGGAAACAGTTTGGTTTACGCTCAGTAACTCCTACTACAAACAAGCTACTAAACAAACAACAAACAAGCTACTAAAACACCCACTCCGGAACTGTTATGTGTGTTTGGTCCGAACAAGCCGCAAAATATCGTCAATGAAGAGAAACAAAACAGATCATTTTCGAGAAGTCCAAACCTCACTGATCATATTCCGGCTTTATTTTCAAACAGTTTACATCGTCGTAGTAGTACGACACATAAAAAAGTCAAGTTAGCCTAAAACTTTCGCGGGTTGCTGTATCGTTGCCTCTTCGTAAATTGTTTGAAAATTTGATCCGATGTATTTCTGTCACGAAATGACTGATATTTATGAGTTTTCGAGTCACAGCTCATTTCCGTTGACCATTGTTCTTTGTGTCCCGCTATACTTGAAATGATTTTGAGGTCACGAAATTACTCGCTCTGCCAGCTATCCAATTGACGGGTTATGGCGTTTTGCCTTTTGGTAACAGTGACTGTTGCCAACAAAACGATATACCTTTACGTAATTTTGTTATTTTAAAGCCTGTTCCAGCGACTTCGCTATACGGAGATCGGGATACTTTACTAGCAAAATTTATATGCTCGGGTTGCAACGCGCTTGTGCTTCTAATATCTTATCTCTAAATCTGATCAAAAATTCGAGGTTCGCTGACTACGAGTAGTTACTATTGAGCGAGTTCATGCGTAACCTACTTTTTGTTATTAGTTCAAATTATTTATTTGAGATTTATGAGTATCTTTAGGTTTGCGTACGTGTAAGAAAAGCTGAAATTTCAGGTACGGTGCTGACTAATTCTTGTGGGGTTCCGAACCTCAGTCTTAGGGTATACATTTGTCACGACCAACGATATTGAAAGTCCGGGAGAGCTTCTGAGTATACTTGGGTAGAGAGGTAACACACGGCCAAATGCGACTTTACCAGCCGAGCACGTCCATATATACCTTCTCGATTCTGCTGACCACGCATCCGCACTGCGGCAACCGCATCAGGGCGTTGCACTGGCGTACGTACTAACCTATGTACGGACAACTGCGCACACACATTTAATAATAATAGTTATACCATACCTTGCTTTACTGGGTGAAATTTCTTCAGCACTCCTATTGTGACTTGGTTCTACCAAAGCAGCCTTAACTTTTCCTACAAATTCATTCGACGCACTAAAAACATTTTTTATTGATAGTTCGCGAAAAAGACGCAAGTCTTTAACTTCGCTGCGAGTTATCTTCATTTAAAATTCACTGTAGAATTAGGGCATTTAATCTCGATCATATTCGTTAGGCAGTGTTTTTCCTTCCTCCGATCCTGTGCGCGTGCCATACACTAAAAGAGCCACTTCTTACAGGGCAACGAAAAATCAAAAGCGACGATCTGGAGGTTTCTATTATTGTGGAAGCAAGCTTTTTTCTCCCTTCGCTATGTGTTTTCCATTGAAGTAAAGGGCAGACTACGTGAGTGAAATGGTGTCTCCGTTTAAGTTTTGTTTTTTTCACGGATTTCTTGAAGTAATCATTTTGCATTCGAAATTTTGATAATTTTCAAATCTGAAACATTCAATTACGTTATATGTTATCTTCTGTAGAAACTCAACGATGACGAGTACTATGGACATATTAACCATAAATTCACGTTCAAATTGTGTAAGTCCTCGCTTTCTGTCCTTGTCTTGAGCTGTAGAAGTCTCAATAGAAAGTTTGTAGTCTATATCGTGAGCACCGACTCCAATGCGCTACTTAGCTCGATCTTCATTGCCCCATTCAGATGGTTCGCAGTAATAACTCATCGCAGTCGTTATCTATTTATGACCCCTAGAATTTCTTAATCCAGATCTTGTTCAATAGCCAGCTGATATGAGATATTGAATTCCAGTTTAGTGATCAGTCACTATTTTATTTTGTTCCAAGCAGCCGAGAAACGCTTTGTGTAGGATGTTTTCTCATCGAGATATTTTTGTGTGCTACATTGGACGAAGTCTAGTTTATTCACTGTACAAATATGAAGTATTAATTTCAATTATTCTAAGATTTTTTTATTCAGCCATGATCGTTTAATTGTGACTATCTATACGGTACAAAGTACATTTATGTAATGCGGAACTATACTCTTCGATCTCTGCGTACTTAACGAACAATTCATTGTTTTGTCATCTAATGACGTGTTTTCGTGTGAAATAACTACCTTGTTTAAGCGTGGGAGTTGTATGCGTCCTAATTCATTTTGCTATTCAGTATGTACGACAGAGGTTACCAAAATTTAAACATTATTTGTTCCAGTGGTCAACGGCTTAGCAATAGGTGAAATATATGCGGTTTAGAAATGTAAGAATGTGACTCTTGTTTTCGCGTAATTTTTCATGCAAGTTTTGGGATTTAGGATTTTACTCCGCATAATTTGACATCATTTAGAGCTGAACCCTAGAGCTTTGTTTCCATGCCATGACAAAGTTGCCATTGATGTGTCTTGTTGAGAAAGTTTTCATTTATTCTTGTCTCACCCCCTTTATTTTTGCAGTTACCTAGGTTCCTTGTAGAACTGCTAAGACTCAAGCTAGTGTGTGAGCTGCGTTACCCTACTAAAAGTGAACGCACTCAGCTTGCGTTCTCCCTATTTGTATGAAAACTGTCGTGTGATGCAAATGAACAGAAGAGGAGGATCCCACTGGTCCTGTTCCAAAGATTTTATCACGTAACTATCAATCAAGAACGTTACTCTGATCCATGCAGCTTCTTCTTCTGTGACGCAAGAGCCAACACCTAATCCAGAATTTGATTGAAAGAACCGAACGGCACGTGCAGTGTCTTCAATTTCATCGAATTGCCTCTCGGGTTGAATTTGTTGCTGAAGGTTCCCTGAGCTTGTTACTTGGCTTCGCTGTCAGGTGTTGCTGTGCTTTCATGTGTTCCACGTCGTTGAGTGACCTCAAGCAGACACTGAAGACGATGTTCGACTCAGGTAAATTAGCACACATTGTCTGCGTCTCGAATAACTTTTGAGAGGTATAGTTCTTTCATTCATCTTCGTCAGTGAACCTTAGGCTTTAGCGACTGTAGGAGTGTCTCAAATAAGCAAATGTAACGAGTGTCTCGAATAATCCTGGAGTTAAACTAGCTACTCTAGTTTTGAAGTCTCCCATTGACTACACACTTGTGCAACTGAGAACTCGATATCGCTGAACTGTTAATTGATTTCTCCTTGAAATACCCTAACTTCAATTCTTTTAGGAGTATAAACACTCATATTAAGCTGAGTAACCGAACCCATTGTAAATTTATATGCAAGAGTTTGAGGCTGCAGCTTATATCATTGGGTGCTCATTTGTGCCCCTCAGGGGGATACAACTATTGTATCTATGGGAATTAGCGCTCCCAGGGGAAAAATGTGGGGGCCCGAGCTGAGAGTTAGGTAGGCCTTCTTTTTGTTGAAATAAAAGTTTTTTTGTTATGTTAAGGACCACCTTTTTTCGGTTCACTGCTGTCCTGTTTTTCAGCACCTCTCACTTTCTTCTTCAACTTTTATCTTATTTCATGAACTTTTTTCTCATCTTACTGTTTCTATGCCCCTTCAGCATAGATTCCTCATTTTCTTATCTCCATACTAAATGGTGCCTTCCTCCTTCCTCTCTTCGATACGCTCTATTTTTGTAGCGGTTAGGGAGGCTTAAACTAACTTATAATCTAATCTGCTCATTTATGTGGTATTTGTTCACGAATTTCGTTCAGCTGTTGTGTTGTGTGTTGGTTACGAGAAACACAACTTCCTGGAAACTTCTGTCTTGTTCCTAATCTCTAAGAGATATTCGTCAGGTATTAACCATGTGTTATTTTTCCACGTGAGAAAGAAATGAACCTGTCGCATTTGCAAAGAGACATTTTTTCATAGTGTTTAAAATGGAGGGTAAAATTACGCTCTTGCTCTTAATATTCATCACCTTTTCTTTCTTCTATTTTATCCAATTCCAAAAGAGTTTAACCATAACAAACTTGTAAAAATTTCAAGATTCCGCTTTTGCGCTTGCCAACTTCGTGCTGTTAATATGCACTCGTTTGTACGGCTTAAAACCAGTATATATGCACGTTAGTAATGATAGAGTATCAAAACAGGTAACAGATGATCTCTCATTTCGAAAACAATCGTCATAAATATTTCTCTGGCATATCTTCTAGGATTAGCTCGTTGTATAAGGTTGAAATAATAATCGTTCATGTGAAAATCTATGCATACACGTATCTTCTAGATATACGAAACTGAATCGGTAAAGCTGGATGTTGCGATCTGTAATGCCTTCGTATGATAGAACATATCTCGCAGTTTTCCTTTCATTCCTGCTAGCATGGAGGATGCATCTCCTCAATTGTGATGTTCAATGGGCCCTTCAAAAATCTTTTCTCAGATTTCAAAGTATAAGTTACTTTTGGGCGAAAACTGATGTGTTGATTGAAAATTTCGTGAAAAATGTTCACCAATATTTGTCCTAAGTGTTCTTTTATTTATTTGGTTCACGACCCGTGAATCTCTTGATCTTATACACACATCGTATTTATTTACAATTATTCGTGTATGGTTTGTATTACTGTTCCTAATGTGAAGTTTTTCATGCTCGTTTTCGAATTTTTTGTTTATCGATTGTCACACATCAGCTGACTGTGTTAATGTCATATTTGTGTAGTGTTTATTTTGTGTTCGTACATGCGGCTCGAAGACGGGCTTCGTGTAAATAAAAACTTCTTTTGTGTCGAACAAAGTCCCCTCAGGGGTTGTTGGATAGGTGATAGGCTTAGATGTTGAATATAGATTTTGTGCGGAAACGAGAAATTGATTATTGAAGTGATGAGGTCAATTATTTGACTGGTTCTAATTACTTTTGTCTACATAAGCTCGTGCGCCCTTTGTCTGTTTTTTTTTTGCAGTCGTTCATCCCCGTTGCAAAAGAATAGATTATGGTAAACATTCATTTGAATTTCACTTCCCGCTTCTTGATACACTGAATAGACTTCTTTACAATCCTCGTGGCCAATTTCAATTTTCTTGCAGGTTTGTCGTGTCTTTACTTTTTCTGAGACTCAGCTAGTCAGCTTAAGCCATTTTCATGGTATGGTGATCGTTGCGTTTCCCGTCGCAAGTCTGGAGTGTGGGGCCATCATTAGGAGGCCGTATGCTTGAGGTTGGGGCTTCATAACAATCGCTGAAGGATCTTGCCACTCAAGACTGCTGTCAGATTATCACTTTGCTTACACCACATATATTTGTTCGTGCATTGTGACACGTCATGTTGGTGGGCTTTGAGAAGGGTGTGAGTCTCCGTTCTCAACGAGCTTTTGAAGACTTCAGTTTTTTAATGGTTTCAGGACTCTGGTGCTACAGAATATAAACTCTAATTAAGGTGTTATTGCGTGAGGCGGTGATTATTATAATGACACCTGATGTAATAAGAAAATTTTCGAACACCAATCTATTTAATCTACTTTTAAACTTTTAAGCCTGTCACGTGTATTGTTCATGTGTGAATGTGCTGATCGTGTGGGACTTGCATCATCGGTTCAATTTAAATAAGAACAACGATTGTGTGACTTCCATTTGAATGGAATGCTTTGAATGTTGGTTCATTTGTATATACGGACTCATTTTGACCACAAGAATTTCATAGAAGACTTTAACGTATCCATCATAACAGTAACCTTGTGGCATTTCTAGTGTCCAGTACAATATGATCTAGGTTAGTTCAAGTGTACATCATGCCCTATGTTATATGTAATTGTACATTTTCCCTTATACGTTACCGTAGATAGAAATCACATTTTTCAAAAGAATCGTCTGTATTTTCTATGAGTAAAAGTGCACTGTCAACGTTTGTGTGGTATTTTTTCCCTCGTAGTGATTAACACCTTCTTAATTGCGATCATTAGCTCACAAAAGGAAACCCCTCAGGGGGATACAACTATTGTATCTATGGGAATTAGCGCTCCTAGGGGAGAAACGTGAGGGCCCGAGCTGAGAGTTAGGTAGGCCTTCTTTTTGTTAAAATAAAATGTTTTTTGTTATGTTAAGGACCACCTTTTTTCGGTTCACTACTGTCCTATTTTTCAGCACCTCTGACTTTCTTCTTCAACTTTTATCTTATTTCATGAACTTCTTTCCCATCTTACTGTTTCTATGCCCTTTCTGCATAGATTCCTCATTTTCTTATCTCCATACTAAATGGTGCCTTCCTCCTTCCTCTCTTCGATACGCTCTATTTTTGCAGCGGTTAGGGAGGCTTAAACTAACTTATAATCTAATCTAATCTAATCTCACAAAAGGAACATCAGAATTCAAGATACTAAATGTTTTGTTACTCTTCACGTTAATGTAAACATTATGAAGCTAATAAGAAAAAGAACCGCTGCCACCAGAGGCCCGCGGGCCTCGAATTTCAAGATTATGAATTTAGGTCATATAAATTACAGGTGGCGTTGGCACGTTCACGATAGCCTTTGCGTCCCACCCCTACTTCCTCCGGCAAACAACAACTTTTATAGCGCTGACCGAGCCCGTGTTTCCAGGCGCGTGCTTCTGTGTGGTTCATGCTAGCTGAGGGTAATAATCACACAAAATAAAGATACTCGATAGTTTAAGGGTGTGAGAGGCAAATACGGAGGAGGGGGACTAACACGCGTGGGGCACCGGACATTCAACCTATTTCAATTTCCCGAAGATAACGACCTTAGCAACTTTTGGGTATTTATGCTCCACCATGTGGCTCCCACTAGACCGAAAACTACGTTGAATTTCAAGCCCTCGACAACAATCTTGGAAATCAAACCCTAATAACTGCGGTCTCCCTCCGTTACGGATCTATCGTCTCCCTTCAATACGAACTGACCGTGTCTATTACCGAGTCTGCCTGCCACTTTCTGATTCTTACCTCTCTGCCTTGCGACCAGATCCTGAGTGACTTCCCGCTCCCTCGCCCTGTCCGCTCTGTTCCACCTCTCGTTCCTAAGCGACTCCAAATGTTTTTCTCGTAAGAGCCTAAAACGGGGACACGACCAAGGGGAAGAGGGGCGAGTTAAACCTTGAGCGATCACTCAGGATTTGTCCAGTGCTGTGTCTAACTGCACGGGTTGGACCGGGACCCGGTGTGTGTTGGTCGTGCAATACCTTTCTAATTGGCCATATTATGGCTCTCATTTTTTGTGGAGGTCTCTGCTGTCTATTCGAAGCTGAGGAGCGAGCACGCGGTTGCTCTTTATTACATCGTCATAAAATCCTGCCTATCCTCTGGTGCTCGCTCATATACGTACGCCTCATCTGAGACGAAAGCTTTTCACGTCCTTTATACTCACGTAATTCATATTAGATACACCCAATTTAAGCCTCCTGTCTACGTGCGTCAGACACAGAGTAAATATAATTTATTCAATACTTTACTTAATATCACGGAGAAATATACGATAATATAAACCAAAAAAACTCTCTTTTACTTCTTCTTGATCTTTCCAGTGCACTCGACGGAATTGAGCTTAAAAGACTTGCAAAATTGCAGAATTTAGAACGGAAGCAAAGTTGTTTAAGGCTACCAATTAAACCGCTTACACGTAGTATGCTTAAACAGCAAAATGCCACCATTCATACAAAATAACTTGGACGTTCCTCAAGGATCAATCCTTGGCCCTCTTCAGTTTTCATAATTCATCCCTCCACCATGCCAGTAAACATAAAAATTTTAAAGACTGCTGATGATGTCCAACCCCTCAGGGGAATACGAATATTGTATCTATGGGAATTAGCGCTCCCAGGGGGACTATGTGAGGGCCCGAGCTAAAGGTTAGGTAGGCTTTCTTTTTGTTGAAATAGAATAGGTTTTTGTTTTGTTATGGACCGTCTTTTTTCGGTTCACTGCTGTCCTGTTTTTCAGCACCTACTACTTTCTTCTTCAACTTTTTCTTGTTTCATGAACTTCTTTCTTGGCTTCCTGTTTCTGTGCACCTTGTGCATAAATTCCGCGTTCCCTCAACTCCATACTAAATTGTGCCTTCCTCCTTCCTCTCTTAGAACATCTTTGTCGTGGTTAAGGGAGGCTAAAACTTTCTTATATAATAATGATAATGATGATGTCCAAATTCCTCAAAATTGATAGCAGATTCAAAAGAAACACAAATCAATGCTGATAGTCTCCTAAACAACCTGAAATCGTGGTATGGCCAAAATGGTCTTTTACTAGAAGCAAGTAAAATGCAACGCATTATTTCTGGATCGAAGAATGCAATGAGAATATTGTCGAGAAAATTTCTGACGTTAGAAAATAATATAACGCGCTCGTTGATAAAGTAAAATCAAAGCTTGCTATATGGCCTGACAAAAAACATGACGTTCCAACCATATGTAGAAACAATATTCAACAAATTTGACGTAACCTAAACTATTTTTCTTCAGATTAAGAGCACACTTGAGAAAAATTAAGAGTAGTGATCACTCATTCTTTAGTACGATCGCATTTGGACTATTGTAGGCTATTCTGGGGAAAATGCCTCAATATCTTCAGAAAGAATTGCGAAAACGTATGAACTTTACTGCCAAAGTGTTCAGCAAAGGCTCATTAAGGGGGCCCTCCGCTTAAACCTGAATTTTGATCCGATTGCTCTGAAATTCAGCCAGTATATGTATTTTGGAAAGAGAAACATATTTGGCGGGAAAACTTTTTTTGATTTGGCCTTAGTTTTTTCGAAAAATTTGAAAAATAAGTTTTTTGATTAATTTTTGTACATATTTCAAAAAGATAGAAGTCAAAAAGTTCTTATGCTAGAACAAATTCAAAGACAGTTTTGGAATCCTCGTGATATTGTGAACAAACTGATTGACCTGGAATTTCTATTTGAAGGTTTATTTTTTCTCGATATGCGATATTTGATCAATACCTAAAATATACCTATTTTTTAGGCTTTGAACAAGCCTAAAAAAAATTAAATGTACAAATCGGAAAATCAAAGCCAATCAGTTTGTTGGAAATGTTCCATGGATTCTAAAACTGTCTTTGTTTTCTTCCTAGCATAAAAACTTTTTGACTTCTATCTTTTTGAATTTTGAAAAGAAGTAACTTTTCAGTATAAGCGAAAAACAAAATTTTTTGTTGAAGTGTAATATAATGGAAAATTTATGTAATTGAATGCTGTTTTCATTTTAATTTTGATAATCTCCATGTATAACATCATATTCACACTGTGAATTTTATTTTAGAAAAAAATTAAATGATAAAAAAATAATTTACTTATTTCATATAATTATGAAATTTTTTGTTTTCAGTCTCATTATTATGAAATTTGACTATTAAATGTAACTTTTGAAAAGAAACACCATTTCTTCTATACATTTTTTTGATTCAGGCCTTAGTTTTTGAAAAAAATTGACATATTGGTTTTTAGTCCACTGGTATTGATATTTCAAAATAATAGAACTCATTGAGTTTTTATGCTAGAACAAAAATAAAGACAGTTTTAGAATCCTTGGAACATATCTAACAAAAGTACATTCGCAAATTTGCCATTTCTTCTTTTGCTTTCTTTTTATATGGGGTCGAAATGGGGTCGAAAATTTAAGATTTTGGTCCCCTTATGGCCCATGGGGGGGATCTATTGTCCGCAGCGCTATAAAATTTTTGGACCGAATAGTCCACCACCTAAGGGTCCTTTTCCAACAAAAACATGAAAAATGAACATCGGAGAGAAAAGGGGCCTCGGAGGGCCCCCTTAAAAAGAAGTGATCATGCAACCCTTCTCTTAAAAATTTAGGCTGATCTTGATACCAGAAAGACTCCACATTCAGAAAGCTCAACTCGTGTTCTTGCTGTTCTACCTCCCTCAGAGTAGCACACATGTAAAATTTCTTCCACTCAACATACGGAAAAGAGCACCAAATGGGTGAACGATGTCTTGGCTACAGTTCACCTGACCTGGGACAAAAAGCTCTCTCAAGTTTTGGAGATCTACCGCGTATTTAGCGTCACTAGCGTATAAAAACTCATTTTATATTGAAGAATTTTATAATCCAATATGTTAACTTTTCGTGCAGCTTCTTTGCAATATACATTTTGTCTTCCCTTTTTCAGGTAGTACAATTTTTTACTGCCCATATGCGATAGCTCTTTCTCGTTCGTGACACCAATGAATCTTTTGCGCTGAAATTATTTTGGTTGAAAATAAAACAAGAAACTTTGTTACAGGGTAAATTAACTTTCTAGGTGTGTACTTCTTGATACAAATGCACGAAAAACTAGTTTCAAGTTTCCGAACTTTCGATTTGTTATGCATAATCATTTACTTCAGTCCATTATAACTTCGACAACATCGACTGCAGCAGTAACCTAAGCTCATGTATGAATATAAGAGACTGTCATTCAAGACATTCTTCATCAGTATTTACAGTGTTCATAGGCTTTGACTGATCGTGACCATAGTAAAATATCCAAGAGAAATCCTATGTTATTTTTCTCTCAAATATATATTGAGAGAAAGATGACGATTGTCTACTTCTTATTGTTTATCTATCAATTTAGGGTCTTCATGTTGAGATATCAGAATCCAATTGGTTGTACAATGTTGTTGTAATGCATTTCATGTATCAACTTTTGTTAGAAATAAGTGGTTTTTCTCACTCTTCTGCTTTTCTTACTTACTTCTTTTGCAGGGAACGTATGATATTTTCATTTATCGTAGTAATATTGCCCAGTTTGTTATTTGTAATATCGGTTGTGTAAGAAGGTTCCTTTAGCTAAGTTACATAATTTTGACACAAAAATGATGTAAGTCCATCATGGTATCACGAGACTTGGGTCCTGCCCCCTCATTAATTTACATTAATGAGGCGACAGGTTTCCCACTCAACCCAGGTGTCGGAAATGGGTACCGGCTTTACGAGGGAACCGTCATGGTGTCCTATATATAGTGTTAGTTATAAGACATTTGAAAAACCAATGCTCAAGATCATATGTATCAGGTTTGATTGGAAATAAAGCATCCCAAAGATGCCGATGTTTGTTTGTTTTGTTTGTTTGTTCTCGGAATTGAGGGCTCCATGAAAGAAACACATATGAGAATACCCTCAATGAAACACAAATGACATAGGAAATTCATACACCAAAGCAATTACAATTGATTACAATAACACAATAATTGAGGTACTCACTTACGACAGCGCGTTTTCCTTCGCCCATCTGCCTCGATGAGAGCCAACTTACGCCGACAGGTGTGTAAAACTCGAAATGTTGCTAAAATTTTTATGATTACGTCGGAATATCCTATTACACATTTATGAGGTGATCATACAATTCATATATCATAAGGTATAGTGCAACTACTAATACCTCAAACATACTACCCTGTACAACACACTAACACGACTAACGGAATCGTAAACATGTTCGCGCGTGATAGCCCTCATGACTATGCTATTCTAATGCTTTGGCCAGCCAACCCCTCTCTACGAATCTAACTTCACACAAATACATGACAGGAAAACCCTCTCCTATATAATCACGTTTCCAACAGCACAGGACACGGTCATTCAGATTACAAGCACATTTGCACTGGCATGGCTTCAGTTCAGATCCCCTGAATCATCCTCAGCTCAGAAAATGTGCTTTTGATGAATGTATTCAGAGTTTCTCGTACATTTTTCTATTGAGAAAACCACCCTCACCTGCACCTGGAAAACTACCCTCACCCGCAAAAAAACAATTTATCACCTCGTTACTTTTCATCGCACAAATTATGCTCACTCAAAATATTTTATCTTTACTACAATGACATCAAATTTTCATTACATTTGTTTCGAAAGAATTTCTTCCAAAGATGAACTACATCTCTCACCCTCCTGACTATGGTGGATCGCTTGTTTCTTCTACGGCTACCACGGTTTTGCATGATATTCTTTTCCTTTGCAAAATAGATGGAGAAATTTTTTTGATCATCGATACCCAAAATTTTAACAAGTTTAACTTTGTATTTGTACAAATATTTCGACGCACGCTATATTCACGTATTATTTTCAGTCAAAACTTGGTTAAGACGCACTTTCTCGGATGGTTCTCTAAGCACGACTGAACTTATCCCATAAGCTATACCTAAGTGCACTTGAGGGCTGCCCGCTATTTTTTCATGCGACCAATCATGATTCTCCGAATCTTTAAGAAGTACACGCCTACCACTCTTCTATAGAATGCTGTTCACTCGGCCTTCTTTCGAGTCCTGCCCCAAATATCTCTCTACAAGTTCGACACCCAATCTTTTCTTATGTGCTTTCTACCTCACCTACAGCTGAGCCATTTCCCATTGCTAGGCTGTTCGCTTATCACTCGAGTTCAAGTGTCGGCTATATGTCACTGTTATGTGGTAGACCTCTACCCATAGCACACCGACTCTCTTGTTCAGGCCTCTCGAGGCACAAACTTTACACAAAATTCTTGCTGAGCCCAACAGCACACAACTCCAACACACAACTGTTGGCTTTGACATTCTTTCGGTTCAAGGGTTAGTCATAAATTTTCGCTCTTTGGCGGTTCGGTCGAGGCCTCTCCAAACACAACTTACACAAGCACAACACACACAACAGCACTCAAAAGCACACAAACCACTGAAGGACCCCGCCCGTGCTGTAGGAATACGTAATTTTCTCTACGTGCTAAAATTTCACGAACGCATCTTAATAAGGTGTTACAAATACCATACAAATAAGAAGCAGAACACAATTTAGCAAAACACAATTTAGTCATAAAAAAGGGACACAATCTAAAAAAACAGAATCTAGTAAAATATTCCGTAAATTCTCAAAAAAATTCGCCAACTTAAAGTGTTTCCTAACACAGGTTTCTGCCATGTGCAACAAGAAAAAGCAGTTTATTTCCAATAAAGATGGTACAAAAAGCTTATCATTGGTTTTTAAAATATCTTAAAAGTAAGAATTTTTATTTGGCACATACACACACATGAGTATCGTAATACCCATGACACTAGTCGAAATAAAATGATTGAGGGCAATGCATTCCTAATGTTGCTTAATCTAGATTTGAAAATATATGTAACTACAATTAAAAAAAAACGTTCAAACAATTTCGTGGCTACTCCCTAATATCTTCCGTAGAAGCCGATCACGTTCGACGTTATCGAACGCTTTAGAGAGATCGAGTAGCAGCAAGAGTGTTACATTCTTTTGATCGATATCACTGTATATTTTTTCAATGATATTGAGCAGAGCAAGGGCTGTATAGCAATCTTTCTTTCGATGAAGCACAATTGGAGGACTATCGTTGATGAATTTTGTAGTGGGTCCGCAATTGTAGTTAAAATTTCATTGTCTCTTTCGTCGAAAGCGTGGGTGTCTTTGCGGGTCAGATATAAGATGGGATGAGGTCTCGAGTAACACAGTTGAAAAGCTTGTCGTCGATATTCTTATTTATGAGCGCGAGAAGATCACTATTGTTTTTCGCCAATTAATTCAGAGTAATAGTGTACGTTGGCTACGCTCTCCGTTTTGTTTGTACCGTTTAAATGATGATGATTCCCTCTCGAATTTAGTTTTGTTTCAACACTTAACATGGGTATTACGATAACCATGTATAAATATCAATTAAGGTCTCTATGCTAAGGTATTTGAATGCATTTTTCGCTTTTATTTCAATACTTGTGCTCACTAATGAAAGTGTTTTTCAAATGAGCGTCGCGAGGATTGTGTTCTCTTAGTTCAAAATCGGATTAGGCAAGGAAAGGAACTCATTTTCGTTGTACTTTTCTGTCAATCATTTTTGTCTCAACATTCTACACGGGTATTACGATACCAATGTGTTATAATCAGTTAAGGATGTTAATGTTAAGGTATTTTAAAAACCAATGTTTCGACATTTCATGTTTGTACTTTATTGGAAATAAAATGGTTTTCTTTCTATTTCTTGAATTCTGCTGCGATACTGCGTGTCTGCCGTCTTTAGTTAGAATTCCTGCTCTATTCTCAATGAGCGTTTAAATTCATTCACTGAACTGCTAACGCGTCAAGCGTCAGCTGTGGGTTGAAATTTTGTATTTTGATTTTCTTGGGAGCGAATGTGCACGTTTCTGTGATCTCTGGTAGAGGGATCAACAGAGAAATGAGGGATGCTTTTGAATGTTTTGTTTTCTTAGTGATGAGTACGCATGTGGTTGTGCAGTTTATTTTCTATGAATTTTGATCAAATTCATCACACACTTTCACTTTTTGTGCTGACTTTACTAATTCCATGTAAGTGGTTGGTTGTGGATGACGTACAGTATATGAGAGGAGTTAGTCCTACTAGGTATTTGTAACGTAAGATAGCAATGAAAATTAATTTTTGCACGCTCTGTATCCAGAGGGTGAAGGTGAAGAATGTTTATGGCCATCTGACGTTCAATGGTTGAGTACGTCGCTAAAAACTTCAATTATGAAAACTGTTAATTTACAAGTATTGTTCAATTCATTTTACCGTTTTTCTTTGTCGTTGGAGTGTTGAATCTTATTTCATTATTCTGGGTACGAGAATTTACGAAATTTTTCCCAGGGGAACCATGTGAGGGCCCGAGCTAAAGGTTAGGTAGGCTTCCTTTTTGTTGTAATAAAATAGGTTTTTGTTTTGTTACGGACCATCTTTTTTCGGTTCACTGCTGTCCTGTTTTTCAGCACCTACTACTTTCTTTTTCAACTTTTTTCTTGTTTCATGAACTTATTTCCTAGCTTACTGATTCTGTGCACCTTGTGCATAGATTCCGCGTTCCCTCAACTCCATACTAAATGGTGCCTTCCTTTTTCCTCTCTTGGAACATCTTTGTCGTGGTTAAGGGAGGCTAAAACTTTCTTATATAATAATAATAATAATCGTTGACGATAAATCATCTCGAGTACTGTTGAAAAGGCTGTGTCGTGGTTGTGTGCTGCTTCCGCTTCCATTCGCTTTATGAGACCTACCCCTGACGCCAGTGTTTTAACTTTTAAGTTCGATTTTATTGAATCCTTGCAAATGGGAATTAACGGACCTTCACCAGCGTTGCTCGATTCCTGTTGTGTAAACTACACTGATGATGGTTGGCAAAGTGTTACGCTCTCGTTGATATCAGAATTCTTAACTACCTGAGATGCCGCTGCCTTTTTGAGCTTTTGAAGATCTTCAACTAGAAATTTTACTTGTGGGATTTTTGGTCTCCAACATGCACGCTTTTTTCCTTTGGGGAATTCAACTATTGTGTCTATGGAAATCAGCACTCCCGAAGGAAGAGTGAGATTCCGACCTGAAGGTTAAATATGCCCTATTTGTGTTAAAATATTACAGGATTTTTGCTTTGTTATGACTGTTTTTCTGGTTCACTTCTCTTGTGTGTTTCAGCGCTACTTTTTACTTTAACTTCATCTCGTTTGAAAAACTTGCTTTCTAACTTACTGTTTCTATGCGCAAGAGATTTCGCATGGAAACACTCCTTAGGCCTGGACTTAACTATGGATTTTCCATAACTCCAAGGTAAATGTTGCTATCCTCTATGTAGGACATCTTTGTTCCAGTTAGGGAGACTCAAGGTAACTTATTATCTAAACTAACAATCACGGTATGTATTTGGTGCATGGGTATTCTGTGTTTTATGCAAATTCTCATGGGAGATGGGGCTGACATTATTCCTCCAGATAAAGCTGTTTTCCTAGTCCCTGAACGAGTTACACATGCATGCATTGTGCACTTATCACGCATATTTTTTTAAAAGAATGGGTGAGGATTTCATGACATTCATTGATGACTCCAGGAGTCGTATACTTTCCGCTTGGCTTGTTGGAATGTCAATGAGGGCGTGAAGAGATGGAGATGTCTAGTTGTTCACTGAGATTAGAAGGCACCGCCTCTCCAAGTTGGAGGGAGAGAGCTGCAGAAAGCGTGAGGCAGTAGTGTGGAAGGGCATTTGAACAGCGACTGTTCTCAAAGTGAAAGCTGGAGCCTGGTTGTATTTCTGTCGTTTGATGTATTCGAAACATTTTTTTTAACCTACGAAACAGTGCTGGTTGACATAGTTTACAACGAATGCAATTCATTATTTCAGACCGCAAGTTTTACAGGTAAATCTGAAGGATATGTCAGTTATCGATTTCGTAAATTCCAATGCCTGAACATAGTTAATTTAATCAAAATAAACAAGTTTTCTTCTATGCACTTTCCGTCTCAAATGAGTATTTTATTATTTATAGCGGTAAATGACTTACAGCAACTCCAGTGTTTGAAGCGGTAAGTAATCAAGGAGCACATCGGACAGCAACACAGCAATGCGCACTCGCTTTCAGCGCGATCGTCATCAAAGACGAAACCAAACCTACCGCTATACCTCGTTAAATACTCATTTGACGAAAAAAGTGTATAGAAGAAAAGTTGTTTATTTCGATGTTATTACCATGATTCAAGCAACAAAAATTCGAAAATCAATGAGTAGCTGTTTATTCGAGCGCATGCGTCATCATAGACGAAACTAAACCTACCGCTATAAATCGTAAAATACTCATTTGACATGAAAAGTGCATAGAAGAAAACTTGTTTATTATGATTCAATTGATTAGTGTCAGGCACCAAAAAGTGGAAAATCGATAACTGACATATCCTTCAGATTTACCGTTTTACAAGCATAAAATGAGAGATAAAAGAGATGTTTTCTAATTGGAGATAAATACCTTAGAAATGACAAAAATTATAAATGAAAATTGTGAAATACCGAAAGCCAAGTATGAGAGGAGGAAGGGGAGAGAAAGAGGAAGCAGCTGAGGTGTGGCTGAGAAGCTGAGTGTGATTACACACTGTTTGTCGCGTCGGCGCGACGTCTCCTTCCAATCCGTTCGGGTACGCAACGTTTCATCTTTTTTCCATAGAAAATTTAGTTGGTATAGCAAGCCATTCAAGAAACGTTGTAATGCTAAATTTAAACTTACATAGATGAATATTTTTTATCTTTAATACAGATTTTTTTCACAATTATCCATAACTCGGTGATTTTTATTGTTGCAAACTCAATTTTTCCAATTTCATTTTGATTTTCCCTGTGATTTCGAGATTTTATTCATCGAAGTTTTACTCCTCTGTTGTTTTACTGCACAAGTTCGTAAAATTTTTCCAGCGAAAGAGCCAAGTCATTTGTTGACAGGGTAATTAACATTGATTTTTGTGAAACGATTTCCTCCTCTGGCAACTCTCAGAGATTGACCGAGGTCTGCTGTGGCGCATTTACGTGAACGATGTAGATTATTTTTCTTGAAAAATCTACCGCATTTCTGTCACACTAATCATTTTAGAATATCAAAGACTTATTTATTATTGCTTGAAAACTTCTTTTGTAGGTGTGTTGGATGCTTTTTGAAGCAATAAGAAATAAAACCCTTTCTTTAGATGCCTTCATTATTATTTAAAAAGTTTAGAAATGATGAGCGTTACAACTAATTGAACTTTAAATATTTCCTAGCATAAAAGTCCAAAATAGATACACAAACCATATAAACAAAGACAGTATAACACTGTATTTGATGTCATATATGAACATGCTTTACTATTAGAGCATTCTTACACATAGTTTGTTGTGTGCGTACAAATTAACAAAAAAAATGGATGCCGGTATAGTATAATATGATATCTTCTCTCGGTTTTAATATCTACAAAGCTCTTTTTCCTTTGTATTTCTTGTTCTGAATTTATTTTTCAATAATATTTGGAAAGTATCTACTATGCGATTTTGTACATAGTGCATAAAATTGAAATTATATTTCCTGAAAATATATTCCAAAAAGAAAATAGCACCATGCTTGCCAGAGATTTTTACAAACTGATTTCCAGTGAGAATTCAGTTGTCGTTTATTTAAGAGAGCACAATCTTTCTGAAAACGTTGAAAATGTGCCTCCTTGTCCTAAATCTGGATCTTTAAAGCACAATTCAAGCACAAAACTGTGAACCATTAGAAAAATTATGTAGACCTGATTTCGAGAGCACATACTTAAATCTATTGAACGATCATGGCTGGATGCAAAAATCGACACACTAAAAACGAAAAGAGAAGTACCCCATGGCATTTATAATCTCATTTAGACCATTACTGTTGGAAACTTATGAGAAAACACGAGGATCAACTTACTGCTTTCTTAAACGATATAAGATTTGTTCACAAATAACAACAGAATAACCTTTTCTAACAAATGTTTTGTACTAAATATTTTATTTATCCTTAACCAAATAATCTTCATCTTTAATAATTGGTTTCAATTTACGGGAGGTTTCATTCTATACCAGAAAATCCTTGGTAGATATCATACTACACCGGCACCAAAAAATGCTCAATTTTCGATTATGGACTCTGCAGTTGTGTAACTGTTGTGAGTTGACTTTTCATCATGTAGCTTGTATTTATCACAACCACTGTACACACATACATGTGTGTATCCAGCACATCTCAAGTGTGAAATATGGTTTCGATTTAATTTGCCTCAGTAAAGTCGTATAGAGGATATATGATAACGGATAATATGCAAATGTGCACTCGTATCGTCATAAGTGACAGTTTTCGACCCACAAAAGCCGTCACGACTATTTTTTAAGTTAGGTAACTCAACTTATAACCTGTTCCGTCCTAATTTAGTTTAACCTTAGCTAATGTAAGTGATCTAAGCCCATCCAAAAGTAAAATATTCTAACCTATCTTGATCTATAGTAACTTATCTTAACTACTGATCCTAACCAAACCCATCCTAATCAAACCTCACTTTAAACTTAGCTATTCTAACCTATCCTAGCCCAATCTAAAAATAACCTAATTTACCCTGACCTAATCTAACCTGACCCAACCAAAACAAAGTAGTTTAATTGTGTCTCTTTGATGAGTAACTAACTTTTCAACGTGAGCAAAATCGTCCTTTGGCAATGAAAAGTACATATCGGTTGTGCTTGTGTATGTGATCCGTCAAACATAGCGGCATTTGGTACGGTGCTGTTCAGTGAAACATTAAATCATCTACTGAGTTTAAATGAGCGACCGCTACATATCCCAAATCACGTATTGGCGTGTACCCGTGCACTGGTAGAAAGAAGTTTAATGGGTATCTGTTAGATAACACTGGGCAACAATTTTTTTCCTTTGTGAATGTTGTCTAAATTTCTACTACAACTGATTTAGGGTATTTTTGCACTATTATTCACTATTAAAATTAGATCTTGTGACAAAATCGATTACATTTTTGTGGCATTATCAGCTGACTTTTGTCAAAACATATCCTAAATATATTTTTAAGAGAAAAAAAATGTTTTTCCAACAACATGTATTGATTGCCTAATAGAAACATCAATTACTGTAAACTGTATGGTGGGCATTGATAAAGGTAAGAACACGTGAATTGCATGTTGCTTCACTATTTTTCAAACTTCAGGGCTTGAACTTCCGTTTCTTTGAACTCCTGGAATGCTCAGCGGCAGGGAGGTCTCTGCGTCCCAGCGAACCTGATACATGGTCTTCATCTCTTTCATGTCCTTGTTCAATCTCCTCCCTTGCTCGCCACTCATAGAACCTAGGTTCTCAGGAAACCATTTGTCGATACCGTTGTGCGGTCGACGTGAGGGTTCGTGGAAAAGGGGGCTGTCTTCTGTGCAGCTACCTTTTTCCGGGGTGCTAGCTTTTCTTCGCAGCTGCCCTTCCTGAGGTTCGTGTGGGTACCGCCTACGCCGTAATCAGTCCGCTAGGGCAACAGAAGTAAATTCTGTTAGTGCCGAACTACGGCGGTACCGTTGTGTGTGGGGGTGAGGTTAGTGTGTTTACCACCTGCGCCGTATTCAGTTGTCACGAGAAATTGGCCCTTCACCTCCTTGTTAACATTTCATTAACAGGAAGATCCGGCTCTCGGAATTGAGGAATGGCACACCTCCAAAGGATACATATACGACACAAAAATTCATGGAAAATAATTGACACTACAGTATATATACTAAAAAGAAAAGGTACTCACCGGTGATCGCTGACCCACTTACGTAGCGCATTTTCTGAGCGCCCTCCGTGGTATTACGGTTTATCGCTTCTGATATTGTGGGGCATGATACACAGGATAAACTATGGTTAACATTTATAATTTCCAGCTATTCGTCATACAAACCTTAATGAGCGTACACACAATGAATGGTGTTAGGAATAATGCCAATTAAGTAATGGAATCAAATAGCATACGTCAAATGACTTATATACATCACATAATTATACTGAAATATTGGCTGGCCGGCCGCCGCTAAGTTTACAAGAGCTACACATGAGAATTCATCTATCCTGTCCTATTTCTATCTCAGTTATTCCAGCAGCACAGTGGGCAATGGTCACTTCAACCACAAAAATCGTCAGCGACTCGCTTCAGTTCAAAGGCCTGTCTTATTCACTGTTCAGAAAATGTCTAGTGATGACGTAATTTTGCTTATTCCGCTTCAGTGTATTCACACGTCGATTTCCTTTCATTCGAGCTGATCAATCCTCAGACATATGACTCCGTCCCACCTGTCAAGATAAATTTTAACTTGTTACTTTTTAAGCATGTCAATGACGTTCCCTCAAATATCTCAAATTTTCACTTCACTGAATACCAATAAATTTCACTAATATTTATTTTAACAAAATATATATATATATATTTTTTTTTAAGAACCTGTGTATCTCTTACCCGCCCCGAGACGTTGCAGCTAAATGTTACATTAAATTATTTCCACGCTGGTTGGATCTTGCTTTACTTCACTGAAAGTAAAAACGAGAAAATGTATGAATTTTGAATTACATTATAGCGACGCCTCTAGTATAAATTTTCAATATTTCCAATAACCACTTTTCATTATATCTTTGAGCACGTTTGTTACAGCGAACACACGTACCCGCGTTTTATTTCTTATACTTCGCGTCGCGGCGTCGGTTGTAGAACTGTCTTTTGTTCATCCCCGATGCCTAGCGCCTTTTCATGAGGGTTGTCCTCTCTCTCCTATTCGGCCTATAAGAATCTTCGGACTTTGACTGCGACCGCCTTCCCTCTCTTCTCATTGGTGGTCCCGCACCTCGCCTTTATTTTTTTTTCTTAGCCTTATTGTTTCTTACGCTCTCACGCTCCAGCCCCTTCGAAAACGATCGTTGGTTTGCCGTCTCTCTCGGCTTAAGTGTCTCGATTTATATTTGACTACAAGGCGACTTTGTTTTGCACATGGGTAGGCATTTTTCCGACCGTCTCAAGTTTCCCAAGGGCTCGCCCGAATGAAAAAATTTGCTAACACCACAAAATAGTCCCCTCCAGAAACAACACACAATGTAAACAGCCATCGTTTGGGCTCTCGCATCTTATCGCGGCCTCCTAACATTGCTGCGTCAAAACATACGGCATAAAAACATACATGTTGAAGCGACCCTCCTGCACTGCTGGGATTTTCTGAGATATTTCTAAGTAAGCCAAACAAAGCCAGACATTTATTACACACAATTAAAATTTTTTTCTTAATTCTCATTTTTAATTCGCAAAATTGATTATTCTTAACAGATTCTCGACAGACCGTTATTCTTAACAGATTCTCGACAGACCACCGTCCTATAGTTAAAAAAATTGGCCTGACAATTTTTTTTTAATTAGCTTTCAGCTATTTATTGAATACTGATCACTGCAGTCTGAAGCCAACATAAGACAAACATGGTAACTTCTACTTAAGCCTATTACATTCTAAAATTAATTCCGCAATAAACAGGGTACATTACAATTAAGAATCTTATTCATTACAATTAGCACGGCCTGATATATTGTGTTGTGTTCCACCGAAGTGAAGTACGTCATAAATCTTTTGAGTGTTCACCCCTAATAACATTCACAAAGTATTACGGTTACATCTCCTACATTCTCAAACATCCTACAGTATTGATGACTTTATGTCTCGTAGATTTCAATTCACGCTTGCATGTTCTGTTGTCCAAGTCCTTGACGCTGTTGTTGACGATTCGATGTTGACTCCTTTGGTATAGCTGACGGAATTTGCTTTTCTTCCATGCCTCTCTTTTGGCATTTTATAGCTTCACACACGCCTTGATGGAAGGTAACTCAATTTCAGGATGAAGTATTGCGAGCCCAATATCCAGACTCGTATAAAATTTCTATACACCACATTACTGCACGATTGCGTTCTGTAAGATGGATCATTATCACGATTCAAATTACCACCCAATCATGTTACGTGCAATGTTTCACATACATTTTATGACGTTTATTCAAACTCAAACTTTTAATCGGCAGATTACTCATGAACGTCGATTCGTTGATCAGGCAAATCTGCACGTCAGTAAGTTATATTGATCTGTCGATAAATACGAGTCGAATCGTCGATAAACCTCATTCAACACACTAACCATTCGCAATAAGGTCCTGAATCCTACGATGTCACCCTGAAGAATTCCGAGGCACAATCCTGCGTAGTGCACGCTGGTATCCTGTAGAATTCCTCTCAGTATTCCTTGATATCGACGTAGAATCTCAGTATTCCTTGACATTGACGTAAAATCTCAGTATTCCTCGAAATCGATGTAGAAATTCTGGTAGACCCGAGATGATATTTTATTTTTCCCGAGTAAACACTCTTATTTGTGCGAGAATTCCGGGGGTTAACATTCTTTGAAGATCGTACGCTTCACTCAAAGCCTATCCGACGAAATCTCTTAATTTTTTATTTCACGTATAAATAGAGATGCCTAAAATGCGGCTTCAATATTCCAATGTGATAATTTGCCTAGTAAAAATTCACAGGAGACTTGCATTCGAATTTCAGGAATGCCTTACCAGGCATAAATGTTACGACGCAAATTCCAAAATACTTAAGTAAATATCAACACTCAATCATATAAAAGCATTGTTATTGTTTCATTTGAGTGCCCACTGTATAAAAGCATTTTTGAACGCCATTACATTAAGGTACCCTAGACTATTATCTTCATTATTTTCTTTTCTCCTTCCTTCCTCATTCTGGTGCTGTGGCGCTCTGTGGTGCTTTCCACTTCGAAGTATTGAGTGCTGCTAATTAGTCGAGAAATCCTTCCTGGCTCGGCCGTTCACTAACGATGTCCTCTTCACAGCCTGACCACGGTCGAGTTAAGCAATTACTGGTGTCCTCCGCATTCTTTTGAACATGGTGCGCAATCTCTGGCTACAGCTCAACCGCAAGCGGCTCTGAGCTAAATACTTGTGCTCTCCGCATTCTCTCTTACGCATGATGCGAAATTCCAGCCTCACATACATCTTCGTCGTTTCCCAATGCAACGCTAGAATTTGTTCTACAGTCAAATACTTCCAATACAAGTTCGATGAATCCCCTATGTCGTGTCATTGCTCTTTGTTCTTCGTTCTTGTGAATAATTACTCGTGCTCCACGTGATTTTTCCGTGATTTTGCTGCTTATCCGAGACTCATTCGTGTTATGCAATGTTCTGGCCTGTTTTTTGCTGCCGTACTTCCTACGCTAATCCTCCAAGAATTAATTCCTTAAGTCTGAAAAGAAATGTATTGCACTCTACAGAGTAAGATAAGAATAATTCCTTCCGGAAAACCGTGTTTTACGATATTCTTTCAGGGCAAGAGAAAGGCACAAAGTCAGAAACTTCAACACTACAGCTCGAAAGAATACGCAACTTTTAATCTGCCGCTAAACATATTTTCCCCGTTACGAAAATGAACGGTCTAAAGGTATTGATAAAATTAGCAAGCCTGAGATAACCTCAGCCTAAGCACTTTCAGATTAAACTAATTAATTCGCTAGCGTTATTTTCGTATTAAGCGCGTACGCTTTATGCGATGCTGGCGAGGAAATATATAAGCATACTACAAAGGAAACAAAGTACTCCTCTTGCGAAACATACGAAGTTAACCTACTGAACGCTCAATTTCCCTTTACTTAGCAAGAAAGAAAAATGAGAATTAAGCATAGGATAAGATTAGATCACTCGAACAAGATTTTCCGGACGAAATTTCTTGTGAGCAAAGAAAGTGGGAGTTGCATAACCTAGAGCATATTTCTACTGAACGAAGCATCACCCTCTAGTGAGTTAGACCAAATTTAATTCACTACTAGAATAACACAATTCTACTAAAGAACACATTTAGATTAAAGCAATACAGCGTTAAAAAAACTCACTCCTACGCAAGAGTTTTCTAAAATTAAACACACAAGAACACATCCCGCAAAGGCAAGTTGACACATGGTTTCAGTCCTCTGCAGTTCGTTTCTAATTGGCGATTCACCTACATCGAGAACGTATGTTCCGGCCCTTTTTAGTATCAGGTCGAACTAACGCGAATGAGGTTCGGGAGTGAATCACAGCCGATTGTGGTTATCCTTTATTGTACTTCAGAATTGACACAGGCGTGTAATTGGTAGAGAGTCTTTAGATCGGAAGATAATCTCGTTAACTTATAGCGCATCAGTGATCTCTACAGATGCTTCTCGACAGCCGAGCTCCGCTACTGACAGCGACGCTTTTGTTTATAAACTCGACCTCTACGGCAGACCACCGCTAAATGAACCACGATGTCTCTCGCAGATCCTATTTATATGCCTGGCGGGCGCACATCTAGGACCCCCCACGCACAAAAATTTTTTATTACAATAAAAATATTTTTAAAACGTCAATCAATCACATTGATTATCCTTTGACGATCAATAACTCTTACAACTCGTTGAGTTAATTACACAGATCAGAAAAATTGCTTCCGAATTATGAACGGAGGTTGGCAGGTATGGCCCTTGCCGTCATCATAAACAAATTTCAACGGTAATCCTACATCTTGTTAAACATTATTTTTAGTGTCAATTCAATACTAGATTTATTACCCAAAATCAACCAAATAATCACTCTTCGCACTTAGCTCAAACAATTTGTTCATTCATATCAAGTTATTTATCAATCGATTCTTAGAATTCGTGGATACTCCAGATATTTCGGATATAAATGGATACACCACACAATTTTATTAACATATCAAAATATCAAAATCAAACATCAAAACGCGTACTTAATAAATCCTTTCCATAAGGTATACTTTTTTGAACAAAATGGACACCTACCGTCAGATCGAGAACAAAATTTTTATTTAGGATTAACATATGAACATATTTCGAGAACAGAATTTTCAATGCAATGGGAAATAAATAGGAAAACTCCATCATAGGACTAAGTTTCATAAAAATATCAAAAAGAGTTTTAAATGCGCTAAACAGTACATTACATTACCACAATTGGCAAGGTAAAAGTAGAATAGAATTCAAATACGATTTAAAATAACATATCAATTCAACTAAAATAAAGATTGAAAGGAAATAAAAGAAAAATCAATAGCTAATTCAATTCCACCAATCTAAAACAATAGATGAACTTAGCAAAGGGCGAGTAACGCGACATCAATGTTTATAATTAACGACAATAAAAACATATTCCGTATATATAGAAAAACTCTCCGTATAAAATAGTAGTAATCTAATACATGGGAGGATTCTACTCCTCGGGAGATAATAAAACCCAGAATATGATAATCAGATCCATCTTAATCAGAGCTTAAGGTGAAACTGCAATTACTTGTTTAGGACTAGTACAGATTTCTTTTAAGGCGGTTCGACGCAAAGCGACGTCCTCGCCACTTAGACGACCTATTACCTTGTTAAGGTCGCGTTTTATGTAAATAATCATTACCGTAATAATGATAGTAATTATCGTGTACAGAAGCAACATTATGTCGCTCAACTGGTCAGGAATGAGATCTACTCTCGTTTCCTCGGTGTGTCGGATGAGTTCATCCGATATTTGACCGTTGTTGGCTTTAATCGCCGTTAGAATGGTGTCTACATTAAAGTTGGCAACCTTATTACCCATCTTAGCAGGCAACAGAGCTACTAAAAGCGCGGGAATTAAAATTGTGATTAATTTTAATCACACAAATGTGATAAACAAATTATAAATTTTTAAATCAACACTATTGTTGGTTAATGTGTACGGTTGAGCACGCCCCCTATCCCTGCGTAATTCTTCACCGGATGTTCGCTGGGAATGCAGCGATTCTGATTATGAACACGAGTTCGACGTATTCACCCGATTCAAATACTTGAATTCGAGTACGCAACGGGGATTCGAGGTTCAGGAACACTTGAAAGTTGCAGTAGGCTTCTTGTAATACTTCCTTTCGTATCTTGATACCGAAGACTATTTTTGTTTCCTGCGGCTGCCACAGTTGACTTACCCCGGTGCACATCGGGATTTAAGCGTGTTCAGAATAAAAAGTGGAAGTCTAGCGTTGTAGTATTAAACGCTAACCTTAGGTGAAACAGCAAGTATTTGCTTATTACAATGGCATTAATCTTTGATTGATTGATTAATTGATTGATTGATTGATTGATGTTAGATAAGTACGCTACCAAGTACTAATTGAAGGTTCAAAGTGTATGTGTATCTTGTAAATCGGAGTGTGCACTGTCCTGGAATTGTTCAGGAGTCGCCCAAGGATTCTGAAAGGATACGATACAGGATATTAGCATGGCCACAAGTTTAAGCAAGCAATTGTCGTTTCATAATAAGGCAACGCTTCATTCTCATTAAGACACATTCTCATTAAGACACACTCTCATTAAGACACTTTCATTCCAACTACACTGCCTAGCATTGTTGTCAAACAATTTGCGGCAGATTCGAGGCAGTTCTCGCGGTTGCACACTCTCACTCTCGTGTCGACATCACCTCAGCTCAGTTTATCAGACTCAGTTTATTACAGCTCAGTTTATCAACTCTAGCTGACGGCTTGATGAGCACAGCTCTTGATGTCGCAACAACAGTATGACAACATCCTGAGCTCAACATCTCCTCTGAAGGTGTTAGCGCAACACAACATTTCCTAACGCAAGACATACATAAAGTCTTAAGAAAGAAACTCGTAGAACACTCTTACAAGCTAGAAACTCATTGAACGAACTTACAAACTAAATACCATTGAAATACATATATGGAATGGCATTTACAGAATATAAGGAATGAACAGCTCCAACTAGGTTGACAATTTTACCTTCTTAACTTATCTAAAGGCAGCACATAGTTTAGGTTCGATCGGATAATCTTGTTACCGATCTTAATATCTGCATAATTTTTACCTAGCTTTTCAATGATACCTGGTCCTAAGAAATTTAGCTGTAATTTGTGTTTTTTGGCCTGATTTTTTACTAGTACACGGTCCATCACTTTTAAATTTTTATCGCGACGTTTCATATTTCTATAGGCAGTTCTTTCAATTGTGGCGTTAATGATCGCATTTCTAATATTGTTCACTACAATAGATGACTCGGTAAATTTTTGTTTGTGAACATCTTCATATGTAGTCGCAACATCGAAGTCTTCTAAATTAGTAGAACTGATATAAACACACGTATCTCTACCGAAAACCGTGTATGCAGGTGTATCTCCTAAAGTTTCATTATAGCTATTATTAATCGAATTCTCTACAATATCAAGTAGTCTATCCCACTCATTATGAGTAAGAAAATTTAGATATAACTTGAGCAGGTGTCGAATTTTACCATTACATCGCTCAACAATGCCGTTTGAAAAAGGGGAATAAGCTAGAACTTCCTTTTTTAAGATAGAAAGTCCTTTTGTGAAATTTCTTACATTAGAGGATTTAAATTCCAGGGCATTGTCGGACAGTAGCACGTCCGGGGTACCAAACATACAGCAAAAATTCCATAGACAATCTGTAACAGTTTCTGTACATCGATCACTAGTCGAATATAATTTAACAAATCGTGAAAATAGATCGATAAATACAAGAATATACTTGTTACCATTGTCCGTCATTGGTAATGGACCGTAGAAATCCATGCTGACCGTTTGAAAACATCGTGTTCCAATTGGAGCATTTAGAATTTTAATCGGCGTCGGTATTCGTGATTTTAGAATCTTACAGATGTCACAAGATTCAACAATTTTGCGTGTAATTGTCCGTTCGTACGGATGAAAATATTTTAATTTAAACTTAAACAAGGTATGATTCAAATCTGTATGGGACAAATTGTGTATGAATAGAATTGTCTTGTGCAACAGAGTATATGGCACCACAATAGTCAGGATGGTGCTGGGTCTGTTGTCAATTCTTCGTCTTTTATATAAAATGTCATTCATGATCAGAAATTCATTCATGTCAGTATTAGAAACTTTTGTTGCATTCTCTAGGGCATCCTTCATTTCAGAACAAAAGGCATCACTATCTTGTTCACGTTTAAATTCGTCTAACGACCAGTTGTCGTTAATACTTGAATGGTCTGTAGTCTTGTTAACTTTATCCAGTCTGCATAAGCTCGTTTTCTGTCTGCTATTAAAGTCACTGGGTTCACGTCTGGGGTCTGTCTGCTGTTCAGCAGTACTGTTGTTGTTTCTTCCGTCATCACTTCCTGGCATTGTCTCCTCGAACTCTCCCTCAGTCACGGGCTTGTTACATTTGTTACCCGCAGCAGCGGCTTGCAGCCTGGTTACAACGGGAAAAGTCTCTACATCTGGGGTTAAATCAGAACACTCTGACAGTTCTTTTTCTGTTAAAGGATTTTTGTCATGATTTAATCTACTTAATGCATCGGCGGCACTATTCGCTTTCCCAGAAAAATACTTTAATTTGGCATCAAAGGCTTGGACATAAATACTCCACCTAGCGAGCGTGTTGTCTTCAGGCAATTTCCTTGAAAATAAAGGAACTAAAGGCTTATGATCGGTGTAAATGACCAGATCATATCCTAAAACAAGATATTTAAAGTACTTTAACGCTTCAACTATAGCGAACATTTCCTTTTTCGTAGTTGAGTATCGTCGTTGAGTGGAATTCAACGTTTTAGAGAAAAATGCGACAGGTCTCATGTTTCGAACTTTATCAGTAGATGACTGGAGTAAAACAGCTCCTATGCCTACATTCGATGCATCACAAAACAGATGGAATTTTTGATCGAAGTTTGGGTGACTCAAGACCGTGCTTTCACACAGTTCACCCTTTAATTTTTCAAAAGCGTTTTGACAATCTTTTGACCAATTGAATTCGACATTTTTCTTTAGGAGATTATAGAGTGGGCTTGCGATACTCGCAAAATTTTTTATGTACCTACGAAAGAAATTTACTAGTCCTAGAAATGACTGTAGTTGTTTAACATTCTTTGGAATTTCTAAATTCTTTACTTTGTCAGTACCGGTGCTTCTGGTTCCCATTCCACTAATGGAATGTCCTAAATATTCAATTTCGTCACGGAAAAACTCACATTTTTCCGTTTTTATTGACAATCTAGCGTTTCTTAACAGTTCAAGTACAACTTTTATATCGGCAAGATGCTGTGCCTTCTCCTTAGAAAATATGAGCACGTCGTCCATAAAGACGAAAGATAGTTTTCCTAGAACAGGAGATAGCGTTTGCGTCATGACAGACTGGAAATATGCAGGTGAGGTTTTTAAACCAAAGGGTAAACGATTAAATTCATATTTTCTACTACCAACTGTAAATGCGGTTATTTCTTTACTCTCATCGGTCAGTGTAATATTATGATATCCCGACCTAAGATCTAGTTTTGAGAAATATTTCTGACCATTTAAACTATAGAGAATGTCGTCCACGCGCGGCAGCGGGAATGATTCTTCATGAATTACCTCATTTACTTTGCGAAAGTCAACTACCGGACGTATAGTTCCATCTTTCTTATGAACTACAATTATCGGTGAATTATAGGCTGAAATCGATGGTCTAATAATTCCGTCGTCTAACATTTTTTCGTTAACGACTTTCAAGTCTTCCATGTAACGGTGGGCAATACGATAGGGAGGGACATTTACGACATCCACGTTAGGTTTCAAACGTATTTTGTATGGTTTAATTGCAGCAGCTGAGATCGATTCATTGTCTATAGTAATAACGTCTCTGAATTCATTCAACAAACTCAGCAATTCAGGCTTCATTTCGTCATCGTTACACTTGATATCATTATTATTTAATTTCCGCCGACCACGGGCTACTTCTTTGGAATCATAAACGTACCCTTCGTCGACAACTCCTGTGATCCCGACAGATTTACTATTAGTGTCTTTCTTCTCGACATCTAAATGACTGTCCTGAACAACACTCGTTGCCTGTACAAAAATACTCAATCCTTCCTTTAATTCTCCTTGTACATCCGACAAGTAAACTTCGGATTCAATGTGATCCCTCTCCACTTTTTCTAAAGTACTTATAATTGCATTCTCCGGTAAAACAATCGCTCTGTCGGAGCTATTAATTAACAACAACGGAATCTTTCTCCTATTATTAACTCTCACAATCGCTTCTGCGACACAAATGCCTTCTTTTAAAGTTGCTTTCTTTATTATGTATTCTCCATTTTTACACTTTCCAACATGTCCAACATGTTTCAAAATTACATTTGGAGCAATTTCAATTCTTTGAGTATGCACTCTTAACGGCCTTGGCCTTGTTTGGGAATTGGTAACTGCAACTACGCCTCGAACAGGCTGATTTTCTCTCTTACCATCCCTTCTTACTTCCTCACTTGCTTTCTCAGCAATGCACGTCCTCTTCTCTCTTAGCTTATTTAGGACTTTTTTCTTAGCTCTGGACGTAAGCGTGTCTGCCATGAGACACTCAGTATTCTCTATTAAATACTCGAGACACTCTGTCTTTTTCTTTTTTCGTCGTTTTACCTCTGCAAAGGGAATTTTCTCGTCTTTGATAATTAAACATCTTTGTTTTAAGTCTACCACGGCGTTCTTGTCCAATAAATCACGCCCAATAATGACGTCATAATTGTAAATACCATCTTTAATTATTAAAGCATTTGTCTTTAAACTTACACCGTTTTTTAACTTTAGGACAAGCTCCACCTCGCCCTCAACATTACTCTTAGCGTTAACGCCTTTTATAGTCAGAGAACTTGGCTTCACGTCATTACGTATCTCACTTATTCTGTGGTAGCTGATTAGGCACTTCTCTGATCCTGAATCAATCAATGCATTCCACAGGTCTGCATCTTTTCTAAGCACAATCATGGGCTTATGACTTTTTCGTATTACAAATAATTCATTTTGTCCTGTAACTTCAACTTCTTCATCTTCTTCGTATTTACAAACGTTCGCCGTAAAATGGCTTTCATAATTAATGCCATGATCGTTCAGATCATCACTTAATTCCACCTCTCCCAGAGATTCATATCTATTTTGACACTTAATTAGTGTGTCAATTATCTCAACATTTTTAACGAGGGAATCTTCAGACATGTTTAACACATCAACTCTCTCAACATTTTTAACGAGGGAATCTTCAGCACCAGAATTCTCCTCGGGTTCACAGGGATTTGTCGCCGTAGAGTCATACTTAGTTATTGTAGTTTCATTTTTACCATTGACGTTATTTCTATCGGAAATGAAATCGTCTCTGCTGTTTACTCTGCTAAAAAATCATTGGCACTGTTAGTTTGGTAAGTTTCTACCTGGCCTTTTTCTGACATACGAGTTTTATACTGTCCTCGCGCACGGACACGAGCCGGTCTGCCGGGTCTGTTTAAATAGTCTCTTCTGGACCTACAATCTCTTGCGTAGTGTCCTAACTTATTACAACGAAAACAAGCTACATCACGCAGTGAATGCTCGGTGGCTGTCTGAGATGAACCTGGTTTGTACCAATCAGTCGGTTTCCTAGCCACAACGGTTCCCGACACACTTTGTCCTTGACAGACACACACATGGTTGTAACAATTCGAGCAACGCTTTGTTTCAGCTGTCTCCACTGCCTGAACTTCTAGAGTTCCTAATTCTCTATCTCCAACATAAGATTTTACGTGAGGTCTAGCACGGAAAGTCGGTCTCGGGAAATTTGGTCTCCAGTAGGGCCTACGCGTCCTACCTCTACCTCGAAATCCGCCTCTTTCTGTTGTATGCACTTCGGGCTCATCACAGGCTGCATCAAAGTTTGATTCGGACGAATGATCATCCTCAGCACAATAGATTTCCATAGATCTCTCAGATCGAGTCGCTAATATTTGTTTATCCTCGGGAAAATTGCGAATTACAGTCTCTAGTCTCTGAAGGAGCTCTTCCGACGAGTTAAAGGGTTTGTTAAATAATTTTTTGGAAAAATCTTCAGTCACTAGGGGGTTGATGATAACCATAGCTAATGCAACAATTAAAGTATTCTCGACATACTTATCGAGGGCAACAGGATCGGGACAATTTACTACATAGGGGTGGGCTCTGTTCGAGCACTCCGGGCTGGTCATTATTCTGTGGGTTAGCTTACGGATTTTGGATAATATCGCCACGAACTGGCTAGCTAATGCATCGTTTCTTTTCAGGCGTACGTTATTTAGATCACAGGCGACCGCGTGCAAAGATCTTTCACCTTTTGATACGTAGATATTTTCTAACAGGTGCACGACTTCTTCGAAACTCAACTCATAACCTTCACTGATTATGGAGGCTACGACCGTATTGAAGTCTCCTACCCGCTTGTCTGCAGTTCGCAACAATAAGTTTAGTTTCGCTTCTTCAGAATTGTCGGAGAGCATGTTGAAATACGCTCTCACATTTTTTATATGCGTTTCTAGTGATTTGTTTTCTATGAAGTCCGGGTCATTTCTACGTCTTCTACCTCGGTACTGCGGTAGATCCTGGCCAGCAATTACAACACTAGGTATCGGACCGACAATAGAAGTTGTCACAGCGGTAACCGTACCAGTTACAGCGCTAACTGTTGTAACGGCTGCACTGATAACAGGGGTAACAGTGGTCGCCATCGTGCTAGGTATTTGAGGAATTGATAATCTGAAAACAGGGACGGATACCCTACCAAAGCTAGTCAAGTACGGGGTTGTTCTTATGTACTCGTATTCGTCAGAGTCACTGTTCGACATAAGCACAAAAATAATCCTATATTCATAAACCTCCAATTTCCATTAAAGAAAAATGTTCTACACACAATAAAATTTTCTACATGCAAATGATAATATTCTACATACAATAAAATATTAACTTACATTTTCAGTGGACTTAAAACAGGCTATTTGCTAATCCAGCACACAAGTCAAAAAGGCAAAGCCAAAGGCACGTGAAGGTCGGCAGCAACTGAACAGAGCAAGCCGCTCCAGCTTCCTCTTATATGCTAGAGAACAATGGCCCGTGAACAATAGCAACAACTTCCTTCAATTGTTCTGGAGAACAATGGACTGCCTCTCCACACAACTGTTCCGCGTATACGCTCGCTCTCTCACTCCCGAGAATTAGCTTGCTTACTGCGCTTTCGCAATGCCTAGGCTGCTCGCTCTCGCCGCTACCCGGAATCAGCCTGCGCTTGCAATGCTTACTGCTTAACTTCCTACTCATTAACTTTATAATGATGATGTATAATCATTAATTTGAGCGCATGCTTATTTTTAATTTGCAAGCAACATTATCGGCGTACACTTAACTTAATATTTTGGCGACGCGTAGTTCTCGTAGATCTTCTCGTTGCAGATGACGGTGCGTAGATGCGTAGATCTCGTCGACAGACCAGTTTGTTGGTCTGGACCCCTCACATCATCTTCTCCTTTGAGTAGCCCATTTTGTAGATTTTCGATTTTTTTCTCCCTCGAAGTGTTTCTTTCTCGAAGAGTTTCTTTCTCGAAGAGTTTCTTGGAAAGCACTTTGATTTTCTGCGCTGACGTCTTTTTTCCCTTTCTCGATGCTCTGAAGTAATGTGATAACTATGCGACGTTACTCCAAACAGGGTGACACTCTCGAAGAGTTTCTTGGAAAGCACTTTGATTTTCTGCGCTGACGTCTTTTTTCCCTTTCTCGATGCTCTGAAGTAATGTGATAATTATGCGACGTTACTCCAAACAGGGTGACACTCCTCACACTTAAGATCACGGATCAGCAGAACTGAAGATCAATTCTTGATATCTTTCTTCTTCAATGGGGCAATGTGGCAATGTGGATATCTTGAATGTGGCTCCCCATACTGGCCACCAGAAATGTTCCGGCCCTTTTTAGTATCAGGTCGAACTAACGCGAATGAGGTTCGGGAGTGAATCACAGCCGATTGTGGTTATCCTTTATTGTACTTCAGAATTGACACAGGCGTGTAATTGGTAGAGAGTCTTTAGATCGGAAGATAATCTCGTTAACTTATAGCGCATCAGTGATCTCTACAGATGCTTCTCGACAGCCGAGCTCCGCTACTGACAGCGACGCTTTTGTTTATAAACTCGACCTCTACGGCAGACCACCGCTAAATGAACCACGATGTCTCTCGCAGATCCTATTTATATGCCTGGCGGGCGCACACGTAGATTGTAGTTCCGCTGTGTCCTGGACGCAGCTTGACGTGTGTTTGTCGCGCCTCTTGTCCTCATGTCTTGCTCTCCGCTCCCGTCTGTATTTCCAGCCTCTATTGGCACAGCCGCGTCACCATCATGGCAAGGGTAAGCCTCCCCTCTGAGAAACGCCACCCTCAGCCTATCTAGATGCACTCTCTCTACACGTTCATTATAAAGTGCTTTAATAGTTGCATTGAACTCGCCTTTTTCCATTATTCTACATGGGCCAATCCAATCCGTCGGCCATGCGCCGTCAGCTTCCGGCCTTCCGGTCGGATTATGCAGCAGAACTATGTCTCCCACATGGACTTTGTTGTTCTTGACTCCTCGCTCCTTTAATTGTACCGACTTGTCGTGTGACGCTTTTGATTTTGTCTTTACAACCTTGAAGGCATTGTGAAGACGTTCAGTTACTTCCGCCGCGTAGTTATCTCCCAGAGAGTAATCTATTCGCGGGGTTTTTAGCCATTCAATGATTGGAATATCAGCATCTCTACCAAAGAATAAATAGAATGGAATTTCTTCAATGACGCTCTGGTAGCTGGTGTTCAGTGCCAGGCACGTACAAGGAAGTGCATCCGGCCACGAGGATTGGTCGTTGGCGGCAAGGTGTGATAAAATAGTCTTGATATTCTGATTTTGCCGTTCGGTCATCCCGTTTGATTGGGGATGATATGCAGAGGTGTTGTAGTATTTTATTTTCAATTTTTCACACACATTTCTGAATAAAGCTGACGTGAAATCGGTGCCCCTGTCTGAGATGAGCGTCTTGGCTGGGCCGTACGTAGTCACGAATTTAGTCAACGCTTTCGTTACTTCCTCAGTTGTCTTGCTTCTGAGAGGAAACGCTGCAACATATCTACTGAAGTGATCGACCACGGTCAGGATGTATTTGTGGCCTTCATTCGACACTGGCATTTCAATTAAATCAACGCCTATTCTGTCCAGAGGCTTGTCAATTTAGGGAATGAACCCATACTAACACAAATGCGATTGTTGATCTTACGTTTCTGACATTGCATGCACGAATCGACGTACTTGTTAACGTCACGCGCCATGTTAATCCAGTACCCGAATTCCATGAGCTTTTTCCACGTTTTAGCACGACCTTGGTGTGCACCGATTGTGCTATCATGCGCTAACGTTATTGCTGCTTCTCTCAGAGCGTCTGGCACAACGATCAAGTGCCTTGTTCTATTAGGCTTTTGTTGCGCCTTTCTGAAAAACAATATGCCTCCGTCGGTGAAGACTTCGGATTTCAGAGCGAGACTTGGAGCGTCCCCTAATTTGTCACCTTCAAGATACCTCAGCACAGGCCCCCAAACGGGATCTTTTAACTGTTCTGCTCTCACATTTTCTTTCTGCAAGCTGATTTTCGGTCTTTTACATTAGGTGCTTCGTCTATCATCGTCGTGACGAACACTGTTTTGGGGACTCCGTCGTCTTGATTTTCCTCTTCGTTGTCGTTCGCAATATTTCTCGACAATGCGTCGGGCACCACGTTCTGAGCTCCTGGCCGATAAATCACCTCAAAATCATACTGTGAGAGTGTTAGGGACCATCTCATAATTCTGTTGTTCTTGGTGTTTTTACCTTGGAACAAATATTTGAGCGCCGTGTGATCAGTAATTACAACAAATTTATTACCATACAGGTAAGGTGAAAAGTGATTTACAGCGGCGACCACTGCTAATCCTTCCCGCTCCGTAATTGAATAACGTTTTTCAGCATCATTGAATCTTTTGCTGAAGTATCCAATCGGTTGTTCCTTACCATTACATCTTTGTGCCAGGACCGCGCCAGAGCCCTCATTTGAGGCATCACAGCTCAAGTAATACGTCTCATTTAGAGAAGGCTTCTTCAGAACTGGAGTTTCTATCATGAGCTGCTTAAGTTTACAGAAGGCTTGCTCGTGTTCTTCCTTCCACTGGAATTTTTGCCCCTTCTTAGTCAGAGCATTAAGGGGTGCAGCGATTGTAGCGAAATGCGGAATGAGCCGCCGGTAGAAGTTGATTGCAGCGACGAAGGAGCGGACTTTGCTTGCGGTCGTCGGCCTAGGGTAATTCTGCATCGCATCCACGTTCTTGGGATCTGGAATAAGTCCCTCACGACTGATGTAACATCCTAGGTACTTCACTTGTTTTTGCGCAAATTTGCACTTGTCTAAGCCTATTTTTACTCCGGCACATTGAAACTCGTGCAACACTTCCCTTAAATTTTCTAGGTGACTCTCAAAAGTCATAGAGCTGACGCACACATCATCCAAGTAAATAGCGGCGAATTTTTCAAGTTGCCTTTTCAGAACATGACAAATTACTCTCTGATACACTGATGTTGAGCACTTGAGTCCCATAGGTAGCCTAGAGAACTCGAAGTTGCCTTGTCGAGTCTGAAATGCCGTGTACTGCTTACTTTCTTCATCTAGCTCAATTTGATGGAAGGCTGATTTTGCATCGACAATGGAATAGTATTCTTTGCCAGCCACCTCCTCCAGTGTCCCTATGATGTTGGGAATCGGATAATGTTCGTTTATTACCCGCATGTTTACAGCTCGCAAATCAAGGCAAACTCTGTGACCTCCTCCAGGCTTCTTCACGAGTACGAGGGGGTTCTTCCAAGCACTTGTACTCTCTTGCACAACTCCACTTTCGATCATCTCCGAGACTTTTTTATCAATAATTTCTTGGCTGGTGTACGGAATACGCCATCCTTTCATTTGAATTGGCCTGTAATCACTCAGCAAAATTTTGTATTTTACTCCCTTAACGTGGCCAATATCCATCTCGTCTGCACTAATTGTCTTGTGATATTCCTTCAGCAGGTTTCTGACTTGTCCTTGTTTTTTCAGCATCCAAGTGACTGAGGTCAAGCTCATCAATTTGCTGAAAGCGCTTCTCTCTGCGGCGATTTTCTGCTTCGCTATTTTCCGCATTGTTTTCTTCTGAAGTTGCATCTTCATTCGAGATTTCGTGGCATGTTGCAATTATAGCTCCTTCAGTCAGAGCGATTTCTTCGGCAAAAGAGTTAAGTACAGGCATCAAAACATACCCGTTTTGTACCTTTGCAGCGGTGGCTCCGACGTAAGGCGCCCACTTAACTCTAGGCTCTAAAATTACTTCCTTCCCATCAAACTTGCCATCTGCTCGGCACTTCACCATGGTTTGCGCGCGAGGCTTCACTGTAATGTCCTCAGCCAGAGTGACTGATGTTTCTTCCCGCGTTACACACAGAATTTTCGGAGAAGCGTGTCCTGGTGCTGAAAACATGTTCACGTGAGTACCAAAGAATGATGCCCTACGTTTTCCGAAGTCCAGCTTTGCGTTGACTTTGTTCATTACTTCCACTCCTATTAGCAGGTCTCCTGGGAATGCATTTTCCTTCACAACAAAGCATCTCTGTACAATTTTCTGACCGTTAACTTTGATTGGCACATTAATCTTTCCCAGCACCGGTACGGGTTCCTCTCCAATTGTTTTTAATGCAGTCGATGTTCCTTTCACACTAGCATATTTAATCCCCGCAACCACACGCTCTTTTACCAAGCATATATTTGCTCCGGTATCAAGAAGTGCGGTAACAGGTGTACCATTCACTTGGAGTATTACGCTGGGATTTATTATTGGAGCTAACGGTCTCCTATTCCGTTTTTTGGCTGTCCTGCAAACTGTTGCACTCTGCAATCAGCTCTTAGGTGCCCAAATTTTCCACAGTTGACGCACGGCGGTGGCACTGCTCTATACTGTGCTAAGTTCACTGCAGGTGCAGGTGGTACTTCCGGATGCGGCTGTGGTTCTCTTGCGTGGTAAATTTGGTGCTGATGACTCCTAAGTCTGCCTTTTTCGCTCCAGTGGGGTGCTTTATAATTTCCTCTTCGATGATAAGGAGAGTGTCGTATCTGTCTGTTCCTTTCTCTCCAGGGTGGCACTTCATGGCGGTAGCCTCTTGGCCGTTGTGGTGAATGCCGCATCGTGTGGCCGACACGTGCAGTCTCATGCTGTGGCCTCCTCTCGCTTCGCTGCGCTCTCTCTCTCTCCGGTTCCCTCCTCTCTGTCGTTTCCCTTGGTACTGGTACTATCCGTCGATTTTCCACTTCGATTGCCATGTCCCTCAATTCTTGTACTGTCGTAGGTCGCGCATCACTTCGAAAGGGTCTCGTGATGTTATCCCTTAATCCGAGCCACATCAAATCTACAAGGACTCGTTCCGGATGTTCTAGATAATTCTCGTTGTACAGCCTTTCCAGGCGCGTCAGGGACTCTGAAACTCCCTCTCGGCTTGTTTGCTTCTTGGTCACTATTTCAAACAGCGCTTGAGTCGGATGTTCTACTTGGTCGGCGTATGAGCGCAGCCATGTTTCTGCTTCTCGTAGGTTCGTTAGTGTACCAATTATTTTATTGCATTCCTTTGCCTCTTGTGGACCTAGGCATAGGAAGAAGGCATTCACCTGCTCGCTGTTATTCAGATTGCCAGTCAAAAACTTCAACCTTGCCATATGTTCCCCCACATCATCGCCCCTCCTGAATTTGGCCCCTATGGCTCCCACGCAACTGGTCACCACTGGCATGTTGACTGCCTCCTCTTCGGGCTGTGGGGGCGTTGCTGGCTCATTTCTGCGGGCGTTGTTCCTTCTCCCGCGCGCAGGCATAGTGTCGATCTTCTCCAATTCACTTTTTCCAAAACTCAAAATTTTGCGATCACTCAAATAATTTTTAAAACTTACTCACTGTGGAATTTCACTGAAACTTTGTATTAATCGTGTGAGCACACTAGAATTTTCTCACTGAATCTTATCACTTTTATAAACACTGTCACTTTCTTTAGCTATATGGCAGTGTGCTTGCTGGCTTCTCACACCGGAACACAGAAAATCATCACTACGAGTTATGTACCTCTACGGAATTTCTGTACGTTTTGCACATGAAATAACAACGCAAAAAAAATACAATGCAACTGTTATACTACACTCACAAAATTCACAAAGTTACAAAACGATCGTGTTGATCTTACCAAATTGCGATGTCACGAGAAATTGGCCCTTCACCTCCTTGTTAACATTTCATTAACAGGAAGATCCGGCTCTCGGAATTGAGGAATGGCACACCTCCAAAGGATACATATACGACACAAAAAATCATGGAAAATAATTGACACTACAGTATATATACTAAAAAGAAAAGGTACTCACCGGTGATCGCTGACCCACTTACGTAGCGCATTTTCTGAGCGCCCTCCGTGGTATTACGGTTTATCGCTTCTGATATTGTGGGGCATGATACACAGGATAAACTATGCTTAAGATTTATAATTTCCAGCTATACGTCATACAAATGAGGCTAGTTCAAACGTGGGGTTTCGTTTGGAACTGCCTACTATTCGGTTATTCGTATAGCGACTAGTATGGGATAAAGACTAGTCGAACGGGTAAATATTTATTTTTGGCCCACGGAATTATTCAGGAGAAAAGATTGGGGAACTTTGCAACGTACTATAATCCGAATAGTAATGGAATATTATAATGGTGTTAGGATTCTAAGTACGGCTAATTACGACATGCTTGAATAATGAATAATATAATAATAATAATAATGAAGGCATCTACGGATGCTTTATTTCCAATCAAGCCTGATACACATCACCTTGTACATTGGATTTCAAATGTCTTATAACTAACGCCAGGACGCCATGACGCTTTTCCCCGGTCGAGACCGGTACCCATTTCAGACACCTGGGTGGAGTGGGGTATTGTGCTTGGAATTTTTCTCCTATACCCAACAGAGAAAATCGCCACTGCCTGCGCCGAGATTCGATCCCGGGTCCTTGCCGCACGGCGGCAGAACCTATACCACATGGCTATGGCGGCACTTGATCAAAAGAGGTAAAGGTAGGGGAGGTAGCTTTGTTTGTAGATCCAGGTTGATCAGAGCACTTGTTTACACTACGAGGTTTAGCGGAGGAATGGGCTGCTGAGCAGCGAACCATGCTTGAAGAGCGTGAATGTTGCCATAAAACGGCACTGAACTCGTCTCATGAGACGGTGTAGATTTTATCTATTTTAATATTTATTTATCTTTTAAATAAAAGACTTTTAAAGGTACAAAATTACTTTTAATATTAAATTCTAAATTTGTATTAATTATTCAGTAATTTTTCCGGGCACCACAGCACTACCCCGGCCAGACGCGGAGCGCCCTCAGACACCAAAATAGTGGTAGTCCGCTGAGGGTTTGAAACGAACGGTACGACCCGATCTAGTGCGAGGAGGAGGTAGCGAGGGTGCTGAAATGACCTCAGGACAGCGCGGAGAAGGCTGAGGAGGAGGAGGTTCAGGAGGAGTCGGAGATGAGGGTGTAGAAGAGGGTTTAGAAGAGGTAGGGGTACGACTATAGGCGGGTTTCAAACGATCAATCGATACGTTTGAATCACCCTGAGGAAGTTTAAGCTTAAAAAATTTTGGGTTACGTTCTAGGACTTCGTAAGGACCTGAATAAGGGGCTTCTAAGCTCCTCTTGATCCGGTCGACTCGCAACCAAACTTTTTCGCAATTCTGCAAGTCAACGGGCACGTAAACAGGTGGTGAATCATGGCACGAGCCTTCGGAAAGGCGTCGGAAATCGAACTTGTGCATTTCGTTGACAAAGGTTTGGATAACGTCCGAAGAAAATGTTCTAGGCCTTGTATCGGCCACTAAAGGTTGAGGACAAAGCATATAGGCGCCAGTCACGGCGGTGAAAGGAGAAAAACCAGAAGAATTTGGAGTCATGTGCAAGCCTAGCAGAACGATAGGAAGGGAGAAATACCCATTTTCTCTACGGGCCATAATGGCAGCTTTAAGAGTTCGGTGCAATCTTTCAACTAGGCCATTGGACTGCGGCCTGTAGCTGCACGTGCGAACATGGTGAAAACCTAGGAGGTTCGCTAATTCACTGAAAAGTTCTCCCTCAAACTGTGCACCTCTGTCGGTCACCACTTCCAACGGGACACCAAAGCGTGATATCCATCCGGATACGAAGGCAATGGCGACCGAGGAAGCAGTGGTATCAACCAGAGGAACAGCTTCGCACCATCTAGTAGCGCGATCAATGCAAGTCAATAGGTACTTGAAGGGTAAAGAAGTTGTAGAAGTAGGTAAGGAAGCAGGAGGAAGAGGGCCCACAATGTCGATATGGACAGTGTGGAAACGATCAGATTGCGGAGCGATAGGGCTAACAGGAGATTTGGTGTGTTTATGCACCTTTGCCTGCTGACAATTTTCACAATATCGGACGAAACGATGGACATCTTTGTCCATATTTGGCCAGAAAAACCGGGCTTTTACATTTTTGGCAGTATTTTTATAGCCCGGATGTGCGAGATTGTGCAAGAACGCCATGATCTGCTCGCGACAAGCGAGGGGAACATAGGGTCGAGGACAATCGGTAGAGGAATCGCACCATAGTTTAAGATCAGGGGCAATATCGAAGGGTGTCAGCCTTTCTTTCAAAACCCTCGTTTCAGGGTCGTCAGCTTGGGCTATAGCCAGCTTTTTGAGATCGAAAATGTCCACTGATGTCACGCAAACGGGGCGCGACAAGCAGTCTGCTACTATGTTCAGATCTCCTTTAATATACTCTATTGATGTCACGTATTCCGACAGGAAAGACAATTGTCTTTGCTGCCTATCTGATTTAGCAAGAGTTTTGGAGTAAAAAGCCGACACGAGTGGCTTGTGGTCAGTGAACAATGTTACTGAGTGACCGTCAACGAGTGATTTGAAATGCAGCACCGCTAGGAATGCGGCAAGTAGCTCACGATCGTACGTCGAGTACGTCTTTTGAACATCGGAAAGTTTCTTAGAAAAGAAAGCGACAGGTGCAGGTTGGGAGTCAATCAGTTGGTACAGTGCTGCTCCAACAGCGAAGTTAGAACTATCGGAAACAAGATGATATTCAGAAGCATCAGGAGAAGGAAAATGAAGAGTTGGACAGTCGGCGAGAGCCTGTTTTAGGTCACTAAAAGATTGCTCCGCTGCCTCAGTCCAAGGCAATTGTTTAGTTGACGGATAGTTACGCAAGAGTTCGGTTAGACCGAGAGCTTTGGTGGCAAAAGAAGGGATCATGGGGCGAAAAAAATTAAGCATGCCCATAAAACGTCGTAAGTCTCGAGAACATTGAGGACGGGCGCAGTCGGCAATCGCAGCCACTCTGTCAGCGGGAGGTCGTATGCCGTCCGCGCTCACCTCATAGCCAAGGAAGGTCAGTTTAGATTGGAAGAAACTGCACTTGTCAATCGACAGTCGCAATTTATGTTGAGCGAGAAGGGAAAGAACAGTGGACACATCATTTAAGTGCTCTTCCTCGGTTTCGGAGGCAATGAGAATATCGTCCAAATAGACGATGACGTTTTTTACGTTAACGAATAGGGCATCTATGTACCTCTGAAACGTAGGTCCTGCATTCTTTAGTCCAAAAGGCATGTACAAAAATTCATACAAGCCAAATGGAGTCGTTACAGCAGTTTTAGGGATAGATTCAGGAGCAACAGGAATTTGAAGGTAGGCGCGCTCTAGATCGAGCTTAGAAAAGATTTTTTTTGAGTGCAAGGACATTGTCAGAGAGCGAAGGTGAGGAATAGGGTATCTATCACATACAGTGAGAGAGTTAAGTACACGGTAATCTCCACAAGGTCTCCATTTACCAGGTTCCTTCTTTGGAACGAGGTGCAACGGCGATGCCCAAGGAGAATTGGACCTTCTAATGATGCCTGCATTCAACAGAAATTCAAATTCTTTTCGAGCGGCTTCAAGTTTAGAACCCGTTAACGGTCGTGGCTTGAAGTGAACGGGGGAGCAAGAACCAGTATCAATTGAGTGCTGCACGGGGCAGTCGGTTGATGCATCGTTCGACCCGAGTCGTAAAGGAGAGGTCAAAATCGGGTGGTCGGCCAAGATTTTGCGTACCCGGGGATCTATTTGGGTCAAATCAGCGGAGTACGCGGTTAAGGAATTCTTCGAAAAATGAAGGGGAATTTTCCTACCTGTCAAGGTATCTATTAGATTACTGTTCTGGCAGTCAACAAGTATCGAGTGCGCGGCCAAGAAATCAATTCCTAAAATCGGTTGAACTACCTCCGCAATGACGAATGTCCATTGCAAAGATCTTCCCAGCCCTTTAATGTCCACTACAAGATCGGCCTCGCCTCTGCAATTAATTCTTTCCCCTGACGCTGTAGAGAGTGTTACTGCAGTGGGACGTAGGTATCCTACCTCACAGGAGGGTGGTAAAATGCTAATCCCCGCCCCTGTATCGATGAGCAGATTAACCTCACTGCGACCTATACGTGCGCTTACTAAAAGCGGTCGTCCGACGGCCACAGCTTGAACAGACGACCGATCTAGTTTTCCGACCTACGGAACGGGCTAGCAGGTCTAGCGGGAGAGGAAGCTCTACTTGAGGGTCGAGAGACCGGCAAACCGGGTTTGTAATTAGAGCACCAGCGCCGGCATGATCTAGCTTCATCCCCATAGTACAGGTGTGCTCTACAGACCCTAGGACGCTGGTTTGAACGAAAAGCTCTGACACTTATTGGTATGTTAGGGCTATTGTATTGACCCGCTCTCTCCTCGTTTGCGTTCCGGGCGTTACTTCCGTAATTCGTGTGTGCTCCCGCGTCAGGTGCCCTTTCTCTAAAAATTGGGTCCACAGCAGCTATCTGATGTTTAGGCACATATTCCATATAGGTTTCTGCAATGGACGCCATAGTGTCCAAGTCGTGCTCCTGGCGCGCGGCTATCCAGGGGCGTATGGCTTCAGGCAAACTGCTCACGAACTTGAGTCGGAGGAAATCCTCCGACAGGCCTAAGTTGCTTTCAGCGGCTAAAGTGCGTAGCTTTGATAGAAATTCCCTAGGTCTGTCATGGCAATACAACCCCTTCTGTGAAAGGAGCTCATCAAAGAGTTCCTTTTCGGATCGGGAGTACCGTGCGCGCACAAACTCTTTTAACCCCTCATAATCAGCTGCCTCTATGAGCGTTTGTGGTATATGACGAGCTATGCGGCTACTCAACGCGCCTAATGCGTGGTGGAACTTTAACGATGAGCGACGCACCCCGGCGACAATAAACTGGCTTTCGAGAATGTTGAAAAACATGTGAGGATAAGCCTCATCAAAGTCGGGGGGACGTACCAATGCCGCGTTTGTGGGAATGTGCGACTCATTGTCGTCTACGGTTTCTTGACCGTTACTGTTTGGTGGTGGGGGCTCCATTTCTTTGCTCCCCCAATGAAAATAGGAAAAGTAGAAAATATATATCGCGAAAGAATTTGAAAAATTGAAATAAATGCGATGCGTAAATACAGGAAACGTCGAAAATAGGATACGCTCGCGGAAAAGGGAAAAAAATAAAATAATGTGAAATATAATAGTTATAGCGATAGAAGTTGGAGGAAAATGTAGTGCGGGAAATAGAGAAAACGTCGCAATAGGGGAAACTCGTTGGAAAAAGCAATCAATAAAAAAAAAAGAATAGGAAATATAGGAAAGAGCTCGCTTGCGAAATATACTATGGTGCACCGGAATGGACTCTCTACTTATGCAATGAAAAGCAAATCAATAGAACACAAAATATTCAAAATAAAAAAAATATGTGCTCGATCACTGGTGAATTCGCTACTCACGATGGTTTTGCAGTCTTCGGCTTTTGTATGCCACTGCGGTCTTCTTTCTTGGTTCTTGGTGTCGGCGTCCAACCGGCGGCTTCGGCGGCTGGAGTTTGCTACCTCCCCTGAACCATTATTGAGTGCTTCCTTTGTTTAGTATGGATGATGTGTAATTGGAAAGAAGGAGGGTGTATTTATATTTATCACGATTGGGTCACCAATGAGGCTAGTTCAAACGTGGGGTTTCGTTTGGAACTGCCTACTATTCGGTTATTCGTATAGCGACTAGTATGGGATAAAGACTAGTCGAACGGGTAAATATTTATTTTTGGCCCACGGAATTATTCAGGAGAAAAGATTGGGGAACTTTGCAACGTACTATAATCCGAATAGTAATGGAATATTATAATGGTGTTAGGATTCTAAGTACGGCTAATTACGACATGCTTGAATAACGAATAATCACTTGATCAAAAGAGGTAAAGGTAGGGGAGGTAGCTTTGTTTGTAGATCCAGGTTGATCAGAGCACTTGTTTACACTACGAGGTTTAGCGGAGGAATGGGCTGCTGAGCAGCGAACCATGCTTGAAGAGCGTGAATGTTGCCATAAAACGGCACTGAACTCGTCTCATGAGACGGTGTAGATTTTATCTATTTTAATATTTATTTATCTTTTAAATAAAAGACTTTTAAATGTACAAAATTACTTTTAATATTAAATTCTAAATTTGTATTAATTATTCAGTAATTTTTCCGGGCACCACACAAACATTAATGAGCGTACACACAATGAATGGTGTTAGGAATAATGCCAATTAAGTAATGGAATCAAATAGCATACGTCAAACGACTTACATCACATAGTTATACTGAAATATTGGCTGGCCGGCCGCCGCTAAGTTTACAAGAGCTACACATGAGAATTCATCTATCCTGTCCTATTTCTATCTCAGTTATTCCAGCAACACAGTGGGCAATGGTCACTTCAACCACAAAAATCGTCAGCGACTCGCTTCAGTTCAAAGGCCTGTCTTATTCACTGTTCAGAAAATGTCTAGTGATGACGTTATTTTGCTTATTCCGCTTCAGTGTATTCACACGTCGATTTCCTTTCATTTGAGCTGATCAATCCTCAGACATATGACTCCGTCCCACCTGTCAAGATAAATTTTAACTTGTTACTTTTTAAGCATGTCAATGACGTTCCCTCAAATATCTCAAATTTTCACTTCACTGAATACCAATAAATTTCACTAATATTTATTTTAACAAAATATATATATATATATTTTTTTTAAGAACCTGTGTATCTCTTACCCGCCCCGAGACGTTGCAGCTAAATGTTACATTAAATTATTTCCACGCTGGTTGGATCTTGCTTTACTTCACTGAAAGTAAAAACGAGAAAATGTATGAATTTTGAATTACATTATAGCGACGCCTTTAGTATAAATTTTCAATATATCCAATAACCACTTTTCATTATATCTTTGAGCACGTTTGTTACAGCGAACACGTACCCGCGTTTTATTTCTTATACTTTGCGTCGCGGCGTCGGTTGTAGAACTGCCTTTTGTTCATCCCCGATGCCTAGACCCTTTTCATGAGGGTTGTCCTCTCTCTCCTATTCGGCCTATAAGAATCTTCGGACCTTGACTGCGACCGCCTTCCCTCTCTTCTCATTGGTGGTCCCGCAGCTCGCCTTTATTTTTTTTTCTTAGCCTCATTGTTTCTTACGCTCTCACGCTCCAGCCCCTTCGAAAACGACCGTTGGTTTGCCGTCTCTCTCGGCTTAAGTGTCTCGATTTATATTTGACTACAAGGCGACTTTGTTTTGCACATGGGTAGGCATTTTTCCGACCGTCTCAAGTTTCCCAAGGGCTTGCCCGAATGAAAAAATTTGCTAACACCACAAAATAGTCCCCTCCAGAAACAACACACAATGTAAACAGCCATCGTTTGGGCTCTCGCATCTTATCGCGGCCTCCTAACATTGCTGCGTCAAAACATACGGCATAAAAACATACATGTTGAAGCGACCCTCCTGTACTGCTGGGATTTTCTGAGATATTTCTAAGTAAGCCAAGCCAAGCAAAGCCAGACATTTATTACACACAATTAAAATTTTTTTCTTAATTTTCATTTTTAATTCGCAAAATTGATTATTCTTAACAGATTCTCGACAGACCGTTATTCTTAACAGATTCTCGACACAGTCCGCTAGGGCAACAGAAGTAAATTCTGTTATGTGCCGAACTACGGTGGTACCGATAGGGTGAGGTGTGTGTGTGGGTACCGCCTACGCCGTATTCAGTCCGCTAGGGCAACAGAAGTAAATTCCGTTTTGTGCCGAACTACGGCGGTACCGTTAGGAAGACGAGCAACTGTCTGCGCCGTATGAGACCGCTAGGGCAACAGAAGAGAATTCTGTTAGTGCCGAACTGCGACAACGTCTTCCTTCCTAATCGACCAACTATGCGATATAGTTCGTTCTTCCGAGGTGGCCCCTTACACCCCTTATTAGGCGAGGTGTCGTATGAGACTAATGCCTTTGTCAATAAGGAGAAACGAAACTCTTTTCACCTTAGGGAGTGACTTCTTTAATGCTAAATTGGTATTGCTAAATTGCAATAGCTCACGTCTGTACGCACTATTTTTGCAATAGAAAATAAATCAATGTCTTTGTTAAAATATATTAGTGTATGTAATAGGGACTTCAAAGTGATTTAAACAATTTAAACAATTTATTTACCACAGGTGATACAGAGATAAAATCTTTCTTAAGTCTAGTACAATGGTCAAATTTGAGTAGGGCCCACAGGTAGCTATACTCAAATTAGACCATTGTACTAGACTTAAGAAACATTTTATCTCTGTATCACCTGTGGTAAATAAATTGTTTAAGTTGTTTAAATCACTTTGAAGTCCCTATTACATACACTAATATATTTTAACAAAGACATTGATTTATTTTCTATTGCAAAAATAGTGCGTACAGACGTGAGCTATTGCATAACAGGGTACAACACTCAAAATTGCATGTAAAATATTAGTCGTATTTAGCTAGATAACACAAGAAACATTGGAATATCGAGATATAATACAAATGATATTTAAGAGCTAACTAAAGTAAATGCACAAACGCAACATCAGCGCGGAGAAATAGACAAGTCGGCGTTCAGAGAGCTGGACAAACGAAGAAAATACTTAAGATTATGGGTAACTAACACAAAAGGCTCGACAACCCCTGTGCGGCCTGACACCATTCCATATATGAAAATAGGTAGTGCATCTTGACGCTCATGTTGCAGTCCTGGTTTCTGAAAGCAGTCAACATGTTGTTGACAAGTTCTGCGAAATTTCTGGCTTTATTGTTGCCAAGAAAGTTCTTCACTACCAGAACAAGTGCCTTCCACGCTTCCACTTCCGCTTCGTTCATTGAGTTTTCGAACTCTGGATCTCTGATGCCCATGAGCTGACTGATCTGAGGACCGTCAAAGACGCCAGCTTTCAACTTCTCCATGGTGAATCCTGGAAAAGCTTGGCATAAGTAAATGAAGCAGTCATCATCCTTGTCCACAGCCTTTGTGAGCTGCTTGATTAAGCCGAGCTTGATGTACAGCGGTGGGAAGCGTATTCTGTCTCCGTCCACCAGAGGGTCGTTTATAACGTCCCTTTCTTTGCAAGGTACCAATTCCTTCCGTACAGGCCAGTCCTTCTTCATGTAGTGCTGAGCTCGGTCCCTACTATCCCACATGGTTTTATGACTTCAAACTGACCTCTTTTCGACATAATCACCCAGAACTATCGGACCTGAATTCTTTGTCATTAAAATAATCATTCCAATCAAAACAATTATTTGACAAGGCATTTTAGCCACACCCAACTTCTTCTAAAATGCTCCCCACAGGCGTACATGCGAACAAAACGTTCAAAACGTTTCAGGTCAAGTTCAAAAACTTGACCTGATAGAGCAAAATCAATGTAATTTTGGGATTCATCGCAATAGATTCGTCCTAAATCAGCTGAAAAACGCGGACAAATTGTTTTTTGACCAGTGTACAATCTGTTAAGGTTTTCTAAGTTCGACTGACTAATGAGGCTCCCTTTATAATGCAGATCACACTCATTTGATACATCATTGTGTGTACTTTTGTCGTCAATTTCATCTTGATGCATGTTCTTGCTTCTTGGAATTTTGATGCTACGCTAAAAAATAATTCATGAAGTAAACAAGTTCGTTGCATTTGGAGTTTGAACAAAGTATTAGTTAGTTTTTAGATAGCAACAAAGTTTAGTGGTTTTTCTTATTTTCACGTTACTGATGTGGAAGGACTTTTTTTTAACAGTTCTTTCAATCAGTGGAAAAACTGTTCCTCGATCATTTAAAATTAAATTATTTTATTTGAGTTTTCAACACGATTTTTTTGGGTGCTGATTTCATTTAGAACTAATTTACTTCCATAGATCCAGAACATAGACTACTCTAATTACGCTTGATATAACTCAATAAAAACTCTGGTGAGCGTGTGATCTCAATCACCAAGGAAAAAATTTATATATGATGATCTTATATATACTGGTTATAAAATTACGGCTCGTTAATAATCCTGGGTATCATAATAGATAAATATTAACTTTTGACTTCTCCCCAGTTGGAGAAATAGTTGAATTTGAATTTTTAAAGGCGTAATAACGAGGGAATTTCTCAAGTAACTAGGAGGGTGTATTATTACTTTTAAAGGGCCACCAGTGCCCGGGGTAGGGCACACTTAATTGATAACAATTGAATGATTTAAGCGCCTCTGACTCTGAAGGAGTTTGGGTTATTCGAGTTGCCTTCCTGGCATCATTTTTTTCCACTTGCACTATTGCCTATTGCAGGATAATGACGGAACTGGATAAGCTCGCCTCGGGTATTTATTTGACGACTCTGGGTGCCGTGACTACGGCCGCGGTGAGGAGGTCCACTTCTTGAGGAAGGAGATCCGGGTCCAGCGAGTAGCCGCACTTCAGCAGGTGCCGCGGCTCGAGGGAATCCGGTGTGGATCCCGGCGAGAGTGGATTTGTTAGTGTAATATTCCGCAGGTGCGGTAGCAGTTGATTAATGGTGTATACGAAGGAGGTAGTTTATTTACTGCTATTGCCTTGAGGCTTGGGTGGTTGCTAGGTAGCCGTGTGGCTTAATTGAAATGATAGCCGTGTGGCTTTGTTGAATTGGGAGGGATGTTGATTGAATGTTGAGGTGATTGTTCGTGTGTCGGCCTCCCAGGATCTTCTGTACGGGAGATTGGTTTGGGTTACTTGTTCAAGCATGATAACACGAGGAGAGACAGTCGCTACGCAAGCCAGGCTGCGAGCTTTACTGCCGAATTACAGGGTTGCCTCAAATAGAGGATTATATATGCGTGTGCCCCGGCCCAATTCTGGCGCCTGAACAAGGGCGAGGCAGTCGCAACAATAAGTACTCGTATGGACAATCATGAATCTCCCTACATGCCCTTAATTTCCCAACCAGTATTCTCCGGGTTGGAGTGCAAGATTGATAAATGAGGTACGAATATTACTGGGTAGGCAATGTAAGTTAGTTTGTCTTCAATAACATTAAAGACTTCTGCCGCCCAATAATCTACGCTTTGACTGCTATTTACAATGATTATCTTAAGAGTTTGGCAGTGTTTAATTCGAACGTTTACGCTAAGCCGCCGCCGAGGGCTGACTGTATTGGTCATAACTAAGGCTAGAATTGTCATAAAGATTACTTGACTTAAGCTAGGAATTGTGCCAGAGAGGGCACGTGCAGTCTAATTATTGTTATTATTTATTATTATATGAGAAATGAAAGGTGTCCTATGAGAGGAAAGAGGAAGGCACCATTTGACAAAGGTTAGAGGGAACGCGGGATCTATGCACAAAGTGCACAGAATTGGTAGATGAGGAGGAGGATAAGAGCACAAGAGGGATTTGGAGAACATTGATCATGAGGATACCGATTAGAACAGTATAAGACTTTCTATGAGTTATAACGACAGCAACCACTGGAGGTAGCCGCCATTGTCAAGAGGTCAAAGGAACAAGTAGCTACAGTTGAGGGCGACCAATTTCTGGTTACACTAAATTTAGCCCCCCAAATCAGAGAGTTGGGTGATTTCTGGATTAGAATTTCCAGGAGTTGGGAAGTTAGAATATTCGGAGACTTTCCGAGGTAAGCATAATTACCCTAAGCAAGTAACGATTAATTATTAACATTATGATACACATATTGACCTAACCAAAATCAATAGTGAGAGTTGACACTAAGTGAGTATGATAGAATTCTTGAAAAATTGCTGAGGAATTCCAAAAAAGTTATTTAAAATCTGATTTCACTAAAATACAAAACTTGAGAACAAAAATTAATTAAACTGGGACACACAAAAGATGAGCAACCACTAATGACACAATCACGATATGAAATTAAACATTGACTAAAAAAATTGCAAGGAGGTCCCAAGAATTATTTAAATCGGACCTAGTTAAATACAAAAAATTGGGACACAATTAATTGAACTAGAGCACAAAAATTATTTAACCTGACTGAATTAGACATAAGGATTGAGAACACAATTAATTGCAAAAACTGGAACACTGAAATGATTTAAGCCTAATTTGATGGAATACAAATGGTTGAGAACACAATTAATTAAGAACTGGAACACTAAAATGATTTAAGCCTAACTTTATGAATTACAAATGGTTGAGAACACCATTAATTAAAAACTGGAACACTAAAATGATTTTTGAGCCTAGGTCTCACTTAATTAATCAATTATGGTAAAAATCCACAGCATTTTTCTAACTGCAATTGAACTAGGAGGCTCATGTTTCCAGTTTTTACCTAACTGAAATAACAATGTACACTGACTTATTTAATTAAATTTACTAACTATCTATTCTTAAAAGTCAAGAATTATTTGTGTGTTCTAATTGATTATCTACCTAATTTAATTTAGAAACCCAGTTGGCAATACTTGGTAATTGATGCAGGACTAGATGCATTCAGAAGAATACATCTGTGAGTAAAATAATTGGTGCTAGCCTTACTTGATAAAACATAAACACATTTTGAAATATTAGGCCAAAATATTTTTGACAAAAGGAAAATTCTAGCTTGATAACAAATAACCATGCTGGATTTTGGCATGATACATTCTTTTTGACTTACATCACATTGAAATGTTGACAAAAATCATTTTGAGAAAAGGAGAATTTCTAGCCTGAAAAAAAATGCCATCCTATAGAAATGTTGAAATTGGAATGTTGACATAAAATTATTTTAAGAACAAAAGGTGGACACTCCCTAAGAATGGCTTTACATTGAATAGGTAATTATTTGCTAAAGCTTTAAGCTAGGATATGCAACAATACACAAGGAAAAACATGGCCTGTGGGGAGACCCAAATTCTGGCAAGGAAAATCCTAAGCATTTATCACTCTGGAACATTCGGCGATTTTCTTAATACATCACACAAGAATATTATTGGTAGTTTACATAATACACAAATATAGTTACCCGTAAAAAGCACAGTAACACACAATCTCTAATTCTCACCAGAGAAACACGCGGTGCACACTTTCAATGACTTGGTACGAGTGGCGCTAGTGCCTGTGGAAATGTTGCCGACAGAGCGTCATGGAGGGTTTCGTTACCACGCAAAAGTGATTTCTTAGAGAATGAATTTTTCAATGCACAATTTTAATGGAGTTGAGAATAGAAGTTAATTAATTCCGTAATGAAATTTTATTCTGATGGTTGGATTTATTTTACTGAATTTTTAAGGATCATTTTGAGAATTTCCTAAATTTATACTGAGTTGCGTGCCGAAGGTTCGCTACATAAACATCTGACCTTCAAAGAGCACATTGCTTATATCAGTACTAAATTATCAAAATCCATCGGAATCCTAAAAGTTAAAACTTTCCTGCCTGAAAAGGCTTTACAAATGCTTTACCAAACGCTCATTTCACCATACTTGCAATACGGAATAGAAGCATGGGACGGAACTGATAAAAATAAAACAATCTAATTTTTAATCTGAAAAAAGAGCCATCAGAGCGGTAAAGAATCTAGAATATAATGCTCACACAAATGATTCATTCAAAAATTTACAAATACTTAAACTTTCGGATCTCTACAAAATCGCCATCTGTAATTTCATTTACAAAAAATTAACAAATAATGGCGACAATAGCCTAAAACAACTATTAACTGCACAAACTGGTCATCACGACCATTTAACCCGAAATAGAAGTAAATTCGTGCTTCCTTATTATTCAAAGGCCCGGTCGCAACACAGTATCCTCTTCGTTGGAACTAAAACTTGGAACTCAATCCCTGAGGGAAAGTAATTCTTACAAGGTATTCAAAAGAAATCTTGAGTCTCACTTCTTATCAGAATACTAGTCGTGTTAGATCACCAAGTCAAACCTTGTCTCCTACATGACTGGTCCTAATAATGTAATCTGCGTAATCTGCCATGGTTAATATCGCCGATCTTCTGTCTGCTCTTACATCGTTTATCGAATATACTGTTAAATCTAGTCCGTATGAACTATATTGTAACATGAAGCATCTAATATCAAGTTAAATTATTTCATTAATCAGTCTAATGTGAAACTAGGTTAAGTGAATTAGGTTAAACATTATTGTACTCCTTAGAATAACGTTAATGTTAGGAGGCCCTAGAAGTCGTTGAACTTATTCGGGCCCACAGGCTGCTACACTCAAATTTGACCATTGTATTAGACTTAAGAAACATTTCTACCTCTGTATCACCTGTGGTAAATAAATTGTTTAAATTGTTTAAAAACATGACAAGGTAAACAAAAATTAGTCTTCGATCTATGTTATCACTAAAGATAAAAACTTCCGACTTGTTACGTACTGTAGGGATTTAATAATTGACTTAAAGCCTGTCCCGAAGTTATGTTCTTCTACGCACGCCTCTATAATTTATACAAAATAAATATTTATGATTCGAAGGGATGTAAAAACGTTTCTTTTACCATCAAATAAGTAACATTTTTTCAGGAAATCTGTCAGCGCCTCCATGTACTCCAGTTCCTTCTGAACTTACGCACTATCTTCTTACATGTAACGGGCGGGCTGTTAAATAAGACTGCAAGCTCTGTGGTAAAGAAAGCAAACAGGGAAGACGGGTAGAAGAGGCAAGAGAGAAACTCTTCTACTCACTGAGCTTGCTCTCTACTAACCCATTCCTTCTCCATGGCTTGAGAAGCTGAAAAAACGTTTATACAACCCGATTGTAATAACGGAATGATAAAAAAGCTGTTTGTTCTTCCTATCATATAATGGGAGAAATAATATCCGTACAATATAGCAGTTCAGAATTTAAATAACGACCCTTATGGATAACCTTCCCAAAATTTCTTGAATGACCCATACTATGAAGTGACCCAATTTTACTTCACCGTTTTATATAAATTCATCAGCAAATTTTAAATTTCTGCTCTGCAACAGGGTTATCGCTCGCTATAAAATCTTTATCAATTTGAAAATAAACAAGAGGACAGAGTTTGAATTAAAGAACGCTAGGATGGCGGAGCGTATAAATAATGAACTTCATAAGGTTTCATTGTGGCTTAAAGCTAATAAAATAAGCCTTAATATCGATAAAACAAAATATATTACATTCTCATACAAGAAAAATATATCTCTCCCACGCATTCAAATTGGCGAAGGTGAAATCGAAGAAACCAACTCAAGTAAATTCCTGGGCATCATAATAGACAAACATCTAACCTTTAAAGAGCACATCGCTCATATTAGTTCTAAATTATCAAAATCTATCGGAATCCTAAATAAAGTTAAAAATTTCCTGCCTAAAACAGCCTTACAAATGCTCTACCGAACGCTCATTTCACAATACTTGCAATACGGAATAGAAGCATGGTACGGAACTGATAAAAATAAAACCAACAAAATTTTTACCCTGCAAAAAAGGCCATAAGAGCGGTAAAGAATCTAGAATATAATGCTCACACAAATGACTCATTCAAAAATTTACGAATACTTAAGCTCTCGGATCTCTACAAAATCTCCATTTGCAATTTCATTTACAAAACATTAACAAATGATGGCGACAATAGCCTAAAACAACTATTAACTGCGCAAACTGGTCATCACGACCATTTAATTAACCCGAAATAGAAGTAAATTCATGCTTCCTTATTACTCAAAGGCTCGGTCACAACACAGTATCCTCTTCGTTGGAACTAAAACTTGGAACTCAATACCTGCGGAGATCCGTGAAAGTAATTCTTATAAGGTATTCAAAAATAATCTTGAGTCTCACTTCCTATCAGATTACTAGTCGTGTAAGATCACAGAGTAAAACCTTGTCACCTACATAACTGGTCCTAATAATGTAATTCGCCGTGGTTAATTTCGCCGATCTTCAGTCTGTTCATGAATCGTTTGTCGACTATACTGTTAAATCAAGTCCATATGAACTATATTGTGAAATGAAGTGTCTAATATCGAGTTAATTATCTCATTGATCAGTCTAATGCGTCTCTAGTTTAAGTGAATTAGGTTAAACATTATTGTACTCCTAAGACTAACCTTGATGGTAGGATGCCCTAGAAGTCACTGAACTTATTCGGGCCCACAGGTAGCTATACTCAAATTTGACCATTGTACTAGACTTAAGAAACATTTTATCTCTGTATCACCTGTGGTAAATAAATTGTTTAAAAAAAAATTGTTTAACGTTTTTTCTTTGAATTCGCATCTCCATGGATTGTTCAAGAAAAACTCAACCTAGAGTCCTGGACGATACAGTTGCAGTAAACTTCATTTGAAATGAGATGCACTGGTACGACAAATCGAAAAAGCTTCATGTATGCTTTGCCACAAGCGAGCGGACGATTCAAAGGCCGAGGGTTATGACCCATTGTTCTTTGCAGCGAGCAAATTTCGGCTCAGTGCGGCGTCAGTGCCGCGTCGCTGTCGGTCGTAATGCGCCGGCATATATACGGACATTTCTTCCCTTCAGAGTTGGCGACGATACAAAAAATTAACCCTCCATTTGTATGACTTCTCACTTTACCTTGCAAGTACGTTTTTGAAAAATTTTATCCATTTTTTAACGGTTTATTCTAGATTATGTTGCCGCACTTGAAGGTACTCGGGGCGTAAGCAACATGGCCGCCGAAAATCGCCTTAATTGTGCTGTAGGCTGGAATGTGGTGTCACGCTATCGTTGAATGTTTCCCTGACCAAGCACTTGTTTTCTACTCAATGCTTTGTAGAAAAACCTGTACGAGATAGTTTAAATTGTTCGTGTAATGTTTAGAAGAGAACTGTTATATTGTCAGTTGTGTTAATTATACAAATAGTAGAAAAAGCGTATAAAATTCAGTTTATTATGGCTTTAAAAATGAAATATTTTGTGTTAGTAATGCAAGTAATGAAAAAAGGAGTATAAGTGTACAAAAAATTGCACATACCTATTAGGTTCTTGAGAAATGAGACATTTTATGATACAGGGATCACAAATCCGTAGTTATATTGAGTGTTAAAAAATTATGTGAGCTAATTTACTGTCTTAGAAAATTATATGATTTTTGGTTATGAAAATTTTTTTTTCTGGTAATTCCATGGATATGATGTTTTAATCTATTTTGTTAATGTCTGAAAGAATTTAGTACAATCTTGACTAAAAATTTTAATAGGATTGATCAAGAAAAATTTTAATAGGCCTAAGAGAACTCAACTATTGAATTAAAAAGGAATATACTGGGTTATAGTTAGAATTCTACATTTTTATTCAGTAATTGTGAGTGCATGGTATTTTAGAGCAATAATTTGGGTCAATGTTCAGCGTGATGCAATCAAAGGAAATGGAAATTTTTTTCCCAAGAATCACTAAAGGAACCCATTTAAGAACATTTTACATGAATGACATTCTGCTCTCTGTTGCGTTATTGCGTTATTAAAATGAAAGAACTTAAAAATTACAGACCAATTGCACTGGGTGACACCGTATGTAAGATCTTTTGTGGTATTGTGAATGAGAGAATGAAAAACTTAGTTGAGGAATTAGGAGTCCTGGGAGAAGAACAGAATGGTTTTAGGCAAGATAGACGTGGGGAGGATAATCTGTTTGTAGTGAGTGAAATAATTGAGCGAATGAAGAAGGATAACAAGAAGGTATATTTAGCATTCCTGGATATTGAAAAGGCGTATGACAGAGTGGATTGGGTTAGGCTGTTTGAAATTTTGAGAAAAGTTGGTTTTAGCAGAAAAATAGTGAACATTGTACAGAGTCTGTATGAGAACACAAGTGCTATCTACAGGTTAGGAAATTTGGAAACAGGGCAAGTGAGGAGTGTTAGAAGAGTGAGACAGGACTTTACTCTGTCCCCCCTGTTGTTTGGATTGTACACAGAAGAATTAGCAGTTCGACTGAGAGGGAGTGGTTTAGGACTGAAAGTTGGTAATGAGAGACTGAGCTGTTTGTTGTATGCTGATGTGGTTGTGGTTAGTGAATGTGGTCATGAACTACAAAGGATGCTTGACATTGTGAATGGATATAGTACAGATTTCAAGATGAACTTTGGTGCAGATAAAAGTAAGGTCATGGTTATAAATAGTGATGAGACTGATAGAGACAGACTGTGGAATATTGGAGAAATCAGAATAGGTAGAACAAAAGAATACAAATATCTAGGTTGTATGATAAGTGAAGATGGATGTACTAGAACTAAAGGTGAGAAAGTGGCTAAAGCAATGCAGTGGAGTGGACGGTTAGGTAGTGTGGCCAGATACAGAGCAAACAAGTACGAATGTGTGAGAGGAATGTGGAAGTATGTTGCTGTACCTAGTGTCATGTATGGTATGAGTGCTCTTGCTTGGAATGGAAGTGATCTTGAAAAGCTGGATGTGATACAAAATAAGGTAGGACGTGTAGCATTGGGTGCTCCAAAATGGACAGCTATAGAAGCCATTAGAGGTGACCTAGGGTGAAGCCTATTTTCAGAAAGAATGATGAAAGCTGTGCTGAATTATAAGGTGAGAATTGAAAGAATGCAGAATAGCAGGTGGGTAAGGCGAATCTTTGAATGGAATCTGAGTGTAAGCTATTGGGAGAAAGTATGTTGGGGGCATGCAAGGAAACTCGGTATGGAAAAGATTATTCATGTTAGAATTGGGAGACCTGTGGATGACTGGAGTTTAATAAATGTTGGAGGTGTAGGGCCTGAGTGGGACTGCAAGAGGTGGAAGAAAGAGATTGAGAGACAAACAAAAGAGTGTGGATTGAATAAGTGGAAGCTTAGCATGATGCGGAAGCCTACACTTAACTGGTATATGAAAAAGAAAGCACCTAAGTTTGAGCTGTTCTATGATGGTAGTTTTGGAAGTCAACTCTTGTTTGCTGTGAGATGTAAGTCATTGAGTGTGAACAGACGTACATGGAGATGGAATGAGAATAATAACAGATTATGTCAGCAGTGTAATAGTGGAGTAGAGGAAACAATTGAGCATTTTGTGCTGGAATGTAGTAAGTATGAGCAAGAGAAAGAGAGTTTTATGAATGTGGTGTCTGAGCAGTATGGAGAGAATGAGTGGAATGCCAGATGTGCTGAAGATGATTGCGGTATGAGCTGTCTTGCTGGATTGGATCAGGAGTGTAATGCGAGTATCACTGAGGCTATGAAAGTGTTTCTTGTGCGTGCCTGGAGTAAGAGACAGTGACTGGAATGAGCCAGTCTGGTAGAATGGGCTGTAATGACCCAATGTGCCGGGGGATGGTGTTTTGACACACTGGTTGTCCCGGTGATGCCTTCCAATGGAGGCTTGTGACAAGGATCTTAGATCCTGAGTAGTTTAGTGGACAAGTCTGATACCAGGCGCTGAACTCTTTGTGAAAATTGTGGAGGGAATTGTAGGCCGTTACAAAAGCCCCGACACTGTCGGCTCTCAAGTTCAAGTTCAAGTATTATTTAATTATTCAGCTTTGAAGTTATACGTAAAATTGCTTTCCCGCGCAAAATGTGGAACACAGAGTACAACCAGGTTGGGTCGGGAAAGGCAAAGTTTGGATCATGAGGTGGTAAAGTTTTCGCCAGAACTTTGTAGAAATAAAAGAATGATAGAAATTGTTAATAAAATAATAAGAAATATTGTTATCAGTTAATAACATAAAAAAGTTACGTGCTATTTCTCGTATTTTATTGCTTTTGACGTTTTTTTAGTCATTATTACGTCGTCACCTTTACAGTCAGCTCATAGATGGCGCCACCCAGTACGGCCGCTGCCATCATGGAGCAGATGTAAACACAATTGTTAACATGACCTTAATAGGTTGCTTTCAATTTTTATTTATAATTCTCACTAGAAGAACTGTGGCTATCCCTCATGACCCAACCTCTTTACGTTTGTAATAGGGGGGTTAACTTCCGTTATTGATGAAATTCTGGTTGGCGCGCGGAAGCCAATTTCAGAGTCGAATAATTCAAAAATAACGTATCAGAGAGCAGAATGTCGTTCATGTAAAACGATCTAAAATGGGTTTCTTTAGTGATTTTCTGGAATAAAATTCCCATTTCCTTTGATTGCATCAAGGTGAACATTGACCATAATTTGTTACTACTCTTGAATAAGAGAGAAATACATCAAAGAAGATTTAGTAAAAAATTATTTGGTGCATGTTTCAATTTTGGTAAGATATGTTCTATAAGTTGTGCATCATTTAACTTTCATTTGGATTTTAGGTCAATTATCTTTCCTTGGAGGAATTTGTATTGTGGTATGTTCTGCTCATCATTTTAGCTTTTCATCAAAATTTTGACAAATTGAACATCTTATAGAAAACGAGCTGACTAAATGAACACAAGGATCTTTCTTTCCCATCAGCTTTGAAACAGTCTTATTACATGCTATTTTGGGCTAGATGTCTTTATAGTAATACAACCAATGATTACACAGGACATGCAAATCACGATATAATGTAAAATTATGCAATCTCAGCTGAGTAAAAACAGCCCTTCTTGAAAATTATTAAAATTTAGTGTGTGACAAAATTTTAAAGCTCTCAGCTAACCAAGTATCTATGAAATTATTCATTACAGAAGACTAAAAATGTACACTTGGCATGCTGACCTGAGTGAAGTATTACTTTTAGTTCTTTTGTGTGAAATTTTCCAAAACTGAAAGAAATTGTATCAATTTGAGGCTTGCTAAGTTGTGAAAAGTTTGAAGGCTAAAGTCATTAATGTGTCGGAAATCTGATTGAGAATTGAATTTGAGATGCAGAATTAAATAACACTGTTATTGAATATTTAAACTAATACAAAGTCAAGTAGTTATGCATGGATCTTGAAGTTTTTGTGCAGTGGATAAAGAAGCTGGAAGAATTTAAACTACATTGTTTTAATGCTCTGATGATGAATAATGCTATGTTTATTTTGGTGGCGTATTTGCTTGTTAACACGTTGACTGTGGCAGGTAAAATTGAAGTTCAATTTTCAACCTAAATTTAAAGTCAATTGTAGTCAGCAATGTTGAAAATAGCATACGTGAACTGGATCATGCCTCCATTTATGTTTGATTAAGTATTTATGAAAAATGAGTTTGTGACTACTGCTCGGTCAGCAGCATTACGAAAATTACCTCCGTGCACCACCGGTGGCTCACATTGTAGTCAACGTGTAAATTTACTCGTTATATAATTCAAGTAATTTCATCCAGGAGCTGCTAATTTTTACTTTCATTTGTACTCACATTAAGTGCATTAAAATTCTTGTCAATTTATTTTTTGATAGGGCAAATTTCTTGCATCTAATGCAAGATCTTTTTCCAGATCTGTACACCTTGATTATCCTGGGGTGAAAAATTCTCGGAGCAGCCATGACGGAGGCCACAAGCGTGTCCTCCAACAGCTACACCAGCGACATGTTCTCCCCACTGCAGTTCTGCGAGGTGGTTCAAGAAGGCCAGCAGCTGCACCTGCAGGCCCATCAACAGCAGTATCCTCCTCAGTTGTCTGTGACCAATTCCACTGCTTCAAGTGTCACAGCCCCTTCAAACATGATTGTTTCTACTATGAGTTCTGCAAGCCAAGTTATGCAACATCAGCAGCAACAACAAAAGGTGCACCAAGAACAACAACAGCAGCAAATCCACCAACACATGCCACAGCAACAACAAATCTTGCTAGCATCTCCACAGAAAGCCCCACCACCTACATTTACTTCAACAGCTTTGCTAGCTACATCATCGCTACCCTTGCCAACTCCTCCACATCATATGACTCCTACAACTCCTGCTTTAGCACCCTCACCTCTGCACCACCATCAGCATCATTTGCACCAACTACACTTGCACCATCATCATCACTTACAACAGCACCATCAACATCAACTGCAACCTATGCAACCTCATCAAGTTCACCCTCACCATCACCATCATCACATTCATCCTCATCATCTTTATCCTCAACACCAAATACAAATTCACCAGCAGCAACAGCAACATATGCATCACCACCACCATCACCAGCAACATCTACACCCTGCACAACACATTCAACAGCAACATCAGCAACAGCAGCAGCAACAACAGCAACATGTTTCATCTCAAAATGGCATCCAGCCAGTAATGCTTTCCCAACCTCATTTGCCTGCTGTTGCTCCTAAGTCCAAGTCGTCCAGCTCAAAACAGCCCAAGACAAAGCAAAGTCGTACTGTACGGAGTAAAGCTTCCAATAACGTTAGTAAGAGTGGCAGCAATGCTGCAATGGTATCTAATAGCAATGGAATAAAATCGAAAGCTTTGCCAGAGGCAAAAATTTCCAAGACTCCACCTAAATCTTACACAAATAATACACCAATGGTTTCTGCTCAGGCTACCGAGACTGGTCCAAGTCATACACAAGCTGTGAAAAAAGATTCCAAGGGTGAGTGCCCTGCTGCTTTAGATACAGATATTACTAGACCACCTGTGAGCAAGGAAAGTTTTTCTGATCCCATTGCGGGGCACTCAGGTTCTACAGTTTCAAATGCACCTATGAATGGCAATGGTTTTGATCATTTGGCAAGAGAAAATGGTAATTTACTTCTAGGTGAAAGAGATGAAATGGAGAAATCAGCCTGTAATGAAGGCCAATCGCAGCAGACCAAACATAATCAAGAATTGCTTCATAAAAACGAAAAATTAAACAGCATTTCTCAAATAAATGAAAACAAAAAGTGCAATAATTCCACAACTGAAGAGAAAGTTAGTAATTTCAATGCTGTTAGCAATCATTCAGATGCTGAAAAAATGACAGCTGATGCATTAATTTCTACTACAGCAAATGCTGTGGTTGCGTTAGGATCAAGTAGTTCTAAGGAATCGAGCTCAGAGCTATCTTTACATAGTCACAGACTGGAGGCATCACCACTAGTGCCCCTTCTATTGGCTCCTCACTCCTCTATGCAAGTGCCATCTCTTCAACTCATCACTCCTCTTTCTTCGTCTATGCAACCGTCTCAGCTTGCCACCATCCAGGCGACTGTACAACCTCTCACTTACCAACCCTCCTTAATTACACTTCAGATCCCAACATCGCAGTGTGCCTCTTCGGTTGCTGGCACTATTCTCGAGCAAGTGTCAACTTCCGTGGCGTTTTGTGAACCTTACAAAATGACCAAGTCCGGTTATGCCGCGTCATCCATCATGCAGACTCAACCATCCAAAATACTCTTTCTTCAATCTGATGGAAAAAGTTTATCAGCACCCTCATCGACAGCATTTATTACAACATCTAGTTGTGTACCGCAGATTACTTCGAGTTCTGCAATAAGCTCTTCTTCAACTGTCTCTAAATCAAGCTCAGACTCTGTGTCAAAAATTTGTAGTTCAACATCCTCTACGGCGACGTTGCTCATGGCCTCCGACTCAACGAATGGAAACGTCATCTCCACATCTTCAAGGACCCATTGTACAAGTGCAATAACCACATCATCTGCAGAAGGAGATACTTCTCTTATTGAGAAAGTTCTTCTTTCTTCGCCTGGGAATGAAGTTATTTCCACCTACGTACCGATTACCTGTGCTCGTTCGTCTGAGTTTCAACCTGCGGTTGGTGTAAGTAAAGCATCGCCGTCGATTGCGCCGTCAGTTCCTCGTCTGCCAAAGCCCAAAGTGTCCACTCGATCGGTTTGTATTGGTACGGACACAGCTCCAGATTCTCCTTTTCAGTGCGGGCATTTACCTGGGGCGGGCGTTTCTGTGAGTACGAACACGTCTCCTCCCGCGTCACCTTTAGCAGTCCCTGAAACGTGCTTGAACGGGGAACGGGAATTCACGGATTCTGAAGTTACTAACTTGGAAAAGCACTCTGTTAAAGGTAATTTAACTGCGTCTGATTTTCCACCTTCTCCAATAAGTTCAGAATGCTCGGCTAAAATTAAATATGATTATCAGCCAAGAAATCTTGGGATTGAAAACGTACATCATGGAGCACAAATGTTACGTGCATGTCCTCTAACAACTGAGGAGCCATGTGTTTCGAGTAATGAGATGATTTCCAGCGATGTAAAAAATAGATTTCGACCAAGCGAAGCTGATGCTGTTGAAGGGTCGAAAGAATTCTTTGAACCCAATTTACCAGATCCTAGTCTTACTCCCGGCGATGTTTCTTGTGACTTTGACAACTCACACCCTATGAGCAATGACAGCGCTGTACACGATTGCGATGTTCAACTTACAGACGACCATGAGATTCTTCCGTTGAACATCTCTACTGTTGAGGAATCTCGCCCCTCTGCTGGAAAGACTTCTGCTAATCTATCTCTTGCCTGTGCTGAAAATGATTCCACTGAATCTCTCAACCCAGCTGGAAATACTGCAAATACTAATGAAACTTTCTGCTCAGTTGAGGCCAAAACTGCTGCAAACGAATCTCATAACTCAGTTGTACTTGCAAAAGAATCTTTCAATTTCGCTGGACCTTCTGCTAAGGACAACATCAACACTGCTTGGGAGTCGTCTGCAACGCGTGTTTCTTCAGGCTGTGCTGCTGTGCCCCAGCTCCTAAACTCGCCGGAGTTCAGAAACGATGTCAAAAGGGAATCCTTCAGCAAAGATGAAGAGGTTAGCAAAAGTACTTTTGGTGGAGATAATTCTTTACAATATAAATTCAGTTTAAATTTTGATTGTTCTGTGGGACTTCCATTGCTCATATAAGTCGAATTAAGGGTCAATTTGTTAACCCGCGAACTGTAACTGGTCGCCTCATTTACCAGGCTCACTGGTTGCCAGACGTAAGGCATAACCCCAAGTTGTTATACACCAAAATGATCGTCTCAGCGAGTGCTACACAGCTGGAGCCAGAAACCCCCACATTGTGGGGGTTAAGGCAGAGCTCCAACCACTTGGAAGTTGGGAGGGGTAAGCACAGTCAGTGTGGTAAATGAGGCGACCGTGAGAGGGTGTGCGTGCGAACAGTCAGTGGCAGCCTCAGTTACCAGCGAAACTACTCAGGGCCTTATTTTGCCTTATTTCGCAAAAATGGCAAATAAGACAAATCTGAAGTCAGTAGCGTGTAGAGCAGTATTTTATTCATATTGTGTGAAAATTACAAGTTTCGAAACACTATACTTACAGTAATATAACCAGACATGCAAACATGCATTTATGTAGGAACTAAAACGAAGAATGGATAACACCTAGTAGACATAAATGGTCATAACTTTTTTTCTAATTGTTGTAGAGGAAAAATAAAAACATCAGCAGGTTTGGAAGGATTTTCTGCATAAAATAGCAGAGAAAAACATTACATTGTTCCCAAAACACAAAAATGGCCATTGATCTCTTTGAAGCAATGTTGTGCAAAAATCTACGGAGTTTGACTCCATATTACAAAGAAACGGTTCAAGTTATCAAAAATCTGACAACATCAAAGTGTAAAGCAACATTTTTTACTCATTACTTCATATTTTTACATCTCTGCCTATTACGGTAAGTGAACAGGGAACGGCAGAGTAACGCGGGTAAATTGACTACTTTTCTGAGGGATGCGCGACCGTGCGCGGGTTAAAGAACAAAGGTTACCATTGCTAGGGCTTCCTTACAAAGCTGGTGTAGGATCGTCAGTTCCAAGGCAAAAGATCCTCAGGGAAGTCTATTGACCGTATATTTGCGTTGTAATACGCAGGTCAATTACCACTATCCTGAAATTTAAAAGCATTTCGATGTGATTGAAACTTTGGATACCAAAATGCTTCTCATTCATCAAAATTTACCAAAGGGGACAATAAAAGCTACTGGTAATGTGCATTGATAACCCTATGACCACGTACTAAAAAATGTTCCTACCTGGCGGATAGTTGAAAGTTAACATATATACTTGAAATGCAGTAATTTTAACTTAGTTGAGGCGTATTTTTCCACAGTTTGTGTTGTTTTAATGTGTCAAATATTTTGCACGGCAGGTGACCGTAATCTCAGTGACGTCAGGGAGCACGCCAGTGAGTGACAGCCCTGCATCCAGTGCACCTGCAGCGCCTGTGAAGCGCACGTGGCGACGGCCCTGGAAGAAAAAGAAGGAGCGAGAGAAGAAGAAGAAGCCTGCCCGCAAAGCGCGCCGTAGCAAGCCCAGGCGACGCGTCACCTACCATCGGTCTCAAGTGATCCACATTGACGCCAGGAATGGGCCTCCTGTGAGCATTGCAATTTCTGTGTTCATTGCTGTTTCATTTTTCTGGTATCTTATTGCTCTACTCCACATTCAGGCGATAGTTGTTCTTAGCTCGTTTACTTTCTGTGTTAATTTTATTTTCATCATTGTCACCTTGCATAACACAAGCTATAAAGTGATTCTTTTGACACTGTTGATTTTTTTTGTCGATCTGCCCTTTAGAAGTGAATTGTTTATGAAATAAGTTGCTCGCAGTAAGCATTTAATTCGGTAGCAAAATTATTGTCTTGTTATATTTTACAATGGCCTTTGTAGAGAGGAATATGTATTAACCTCATTCATGGGTACAATTTTTCAGTATATTTATTCATCATTCGGTAAGAATCATGTCATTTTTCAGTATATCTGGGCAATGAATTTTATTTTCGGCATTTTTAGTGTATTTTTTCTTCATTAGATGAGAATTACATCATTTTAAGTAATCGTGTCTACGAAATTTTTTATTGCTAATTTGTTATGAAATCCACGACCCAGCAAGAATATGTGACACGTAAAAAATTGAAAAGCAGACATCAGTGGCACTCGAGGGTGTCTTGATGGCCTTACGTTAATGCACCTTTGTTGCTGTCGAGGGGGGATTTGTATGTGAAACCGGCGTCTTGCTCACGGACATGTTCTGTACGAGGCTGGGAGTTTGCGTCTAGTGATGTACCGATGTATCGGTTTCGGTATCGGCAGTATCGGCCATTTTTAGTGGTATCGGTATCGGTATCGGCAAAATCCGGCCGATACTTTACCGATACTTTCCAAAAATACGTATTTTATCATTCAAATGAAGGTCATAAATCATGAAAGTAAAAGTATATAACCAAATAATACCCGTTGTGTGTTTATTTATCTATTTATTTGGTGTCCGCGTTGTGTGAGTTTGCGGTATCATGGATACCGAATTCCTTAGTGTAACATTAGAAGATGGCGTTTCCATGCATTTAAATATTTGTCATTTTATCAGGATAGGTTTTGTTAGGATAGGATAGGTTAGCTTAGATTAGGATAGGCTAGGTTAGCACAGGTTAGGTAATACTGTCAGAATTTTTTCTCGGATCCGCCTAGCTTAACGATGACATTGTCCATGGAATCTCCACGGGTCCTGCTACTATCTAATAATACCCTTGGTTTATTTGGAGTCCGCTTCTTCCATTTTCTTTGTCACGCTCATGAGGAGAGTTATAGTGAACGTATCTGTGATACGAGTTTCACCAGTGCGTAAGTACAAGAATATTTTTCATCACGATCGCTGTTAGGATGAATACATTCGTTGGGCACCACATTTGAAAAATTTGTTCAAGAAAGTTAGTGAATCCCGTAATTTTTGACGGGCTGTGCGTACTTGTAATCAAATAAAGAGCCTATTCATACCTAGTAAATTAGATAGCTAACTGTTGAATTATAGCGTTTAATCAGGCCCGCTAACTGAATTCACTACTTTGAATTCCCGATGAGTCACGGTCATAACTGAAAGCTATGTAGCATGAATAGTTAAACCCTGTAGCAACATAAAATTATTATACTTTTACGACTAAACCTTTACAGTTTGACCTAATGTCCATATCTTAAAGTATGTGACAGGCTAACAAAAACCAAACCAAGTTAACAAAGTTGAAGGTACATTTGAAAGTTTTTGTGAATTTAATGCAGAAATTGTCGAAAATTCTATTTTAATTTAGCTTGTAAATCGCCAAATATTACGAAGCTAATAATTTATTTTAACTTAGCATGCATATCACCGTTCATAACGAATCTTGCATTTTTCTTCTATGTTAAGATGTTTAAAAAATTCACGAACAATCTTATAGTTGAATACATTATAGTTGAACGGGTCAGTTGATTGCATTAATCGCAACTTGATGAATTTAAAAACGAGGAAAATTCCAAGGAACTTAATCATATTTACTAGGAATACGTTTCGGAGTCCAGCTCCACCATCAGTTCGTAAAATTAAAATTCATTATGACTACAATAAAAGAAAAAAGAAAATGTTGGATACAGTCATTACAGAAAATCACGAAAACAAAAAAATCAAAACATGTCCCAGAGAAAATAAAATCGACATGATATACTTCCAATTTACGATGGGTAGGAACTATCAGAATTGTTGAGGGCCGGTTTTCGTTTAAAAATATGTAGCGACTCTGAAATTTTGAGGTCACATGTAGTTGAAGCCGAATCTAAGATTTTGAAGTCCGCAGAGGATATCGGTTCCTTGCATTTTACTGCGTGATTACGTACGAATTGTGCGAATTGATTCCCCGTGCGGAAGCTTCAACCCCGATGTTCGGCCATTCTGATATAAAAATTTTGTGCCGACGTACGATGATGTGCACTGCACACAACTGTAAGAATAATCAGAAAGGCTCTTTCTCCATCAAAAGCGTATCCTTGTACCGGAATTGTATCATTTTATGGTTGCTCCATTTTTCCGGTTCAAGGATACGCTTCCGATGGAGATGCGAACCTCGATCTCTGATTTATTTTTAACAGTTATACAGTTGTGTGCAGTGCACATCATCGTACGTCGGCATGACGTCACGAAATTTTTATAGCAGAATGGTCGAACATTGGGGTCGAAACTTCCGCGCGGGGAACTTATTAGCTTACTCCTCACACTCCGCAGTACGTAATCACGCAGTAAAATGCAACTAAATCTTAGATTCGGCTTCAACTACGTGTGACCTCAGAATTTTAGAGTCGCTACATATTTTTAAACGAAAACCGGCCCTCAACAATTCTGGTAGTTCCTACCCATTACAAATTGTAACTAAATAATAGTCTTGTCGATTTTAGTTTTTCTGGGACATGTTTTAATTTTATTTTTATTTCCTTGATTTCCTTGAATGACTGTATCCAACATTTTGCTTTATCTTTTATTGCAGACATAATGATTTGTAAATTTATGAACTGATGATGGATCTGGACTCCGAAACGTTTTCCTAATAAATATGATCAAGTTCCTTGAAATTTTTGTTTTTAAATTCCTCATCTTATAGATGGTTGCGTGTTTGCGGATATATTCGGTTTCGGGGCTTATCGAATTTTACTATTTTCTTTCGCCAAAGTATGTACTCGTATTTGGTGTGAATAACACGAAAATGGCAATCCTTTTTTGGATAAACTATTGTTTTGGTCCACTTTTGGAGCCTGTTGCTATTATAGCTAGTCTACATTATGTTGCAATATACGATTAGAAACACATATCTATTGAATGGATTTCATTTTGTTGTTTTTCTCAACAATATAGTTAACATAGCAAGAGCATTTTATTTTTCACAATCGGAAACTTTTTTGTCAATATTTTTGTATTATTAGATATATTAGCAAATAATTTTATTATAACTCTCATGTAGGAGTTATAATGGTTTTATTTCAATACAAGTGTGCACCGCCCGCCAAAAATGGGATTCAATACTTTTCATGAACGAATTTTCAAGATGTAGATGATAAACAAATATAGTATATCCATCCTAACAGTACCCGTGATGAAAAATATTTTTGTACTTGCGCACCGATGAAACTCGTATCACAGATACGGCCATTATAACTATCCATATGAGCGTGAGTGACAGAGAAATGGAAGAAACAGACACCTAACAAATAAACCAAGGGCAAGGGTATTATTAGGTAGCAGCATGACCCATGGAAATGCCGAGGACAATTTCATCGTTAAGCTAGATAAACCCATGGAAAAATTCCGCCAACATTATCTACCCTATGCTATCCCAATTCTATGTCGTGTCTCGCACCGCCGCAAAGCACGTTCACGACGCGAAGGCCTAGCAACGTTACATTACATGGTAGCAACTGCGGTTCTTGTAGGCCCTACACCACTAATGCGTTTTCTACTGTTGCCAATATGTAGAACGGAAAGTCGGGTAGATTTAAAATGTTTATGCCGAGCACATATGCACAAGAACACAAAAAAGCTCTCTTGACTCGAAGTTTCCCTCCGGTGACAAATCACCATTAGTCAAAAATGACTAACTAGAGTGTATCTAGTCGACCTGCACCTTTACGTGGTGGTACTATTAGTATACCTACTTGTCTTTGATATACATTAGATAATTAATGTAAAATAACAGGCTGACCTCATTTAATTATTCTTGATAGCTTGTTGTAGGTAGAACCAACGCAGGCGGCCCCCCTCCATCGGGGTTTTGTATTATTTTGTTCTTTTATGTAGATTATTAAACCAATATCATCTGAGGAGCTTGTAAGCAGTTACAAGGTGCCCCCTAGCGATTGTGCTAGGGGGAGCCAACCGGGGTCTCCCCAGTACGCGATGGAAACCCATCAATCCCTACCTGCCGCTGACGACCTGGAAACTCAAATGGATAGTGTTAGTTCTGCTCTAATGCAGACTAACGATTTGCCTCCTCTAAGTGTGGACCCCACACAAGGAGCGAGTGCCGAGACTGAGTTGAATAATGGAAAAAATCAGACGAATGAGAGAAACTTGTGTAACGAAGACGCTTCAAAGACCAAAACAGTGGAAGCTGAGGCAACCCGAGAGCCTAACAATGATGAGGAAGCTGTGACCGGAGATGAACAGAGCATCTCGAAAACGATGAACCGTCGACAGGTGAAGAGGAGACGACGAGATGACCGGCGAGCGCGTCAGATGCTGAGACTGGAAGGAATGTTCGAGAACTCCATACCATACTATGTCAAATATTATACTGTACGATTCCCTGGGGTCAATATCTCCAGAGATTTGAACGTGTTGCTGGCAGAACGCGACATTACTAAGACGATTGGTACTCCAAAGAAAATTGTAAAATCTGGCTATAACAGTCTCCTCATAGAGACAAATAGTGTGACCCAATCAGATAAACTGATGAAACTGGACCGCATTGGCGGAAAGGGAGTAGTAATAGAGCCCCACCGGTCACTCAACACTGTTCGTGGTGTAGTCCGAAGTAAGACTTTCGGACAGTGTTCTATGGAAGAACTGAAGGACCACCTAGCTGACCAGGGAGTGATTGACCTGCGGCGAATAGAGCTGAGGAGAGATGGCGAGAAAGTTGTTACCGACACATACATCCTGACATTCCAAAAGCACACGGTGCCAAGAGCTGTGAAATTGTCATCTTGGCACAGTGAGCTCGTAGAAGAATATAAAGAAAGACCGCAACAATGCTTTAAATGCCAACGCTATGGCCACGTTGCAAAATACTGCCGCAGAGAAGCAGACACGTGCTCCCGATGTGGGCAGGAAGGGCATCAAAAGAGCTCCTGTCCTAATGCCGTCCGATGCTATCATTGCGGGCAGCCTCATTACTCAAATGATAAACAATGCCCAAAATATCAAATTGAAAGTGAAATTTTAGCCACTCACAGAGATTGAAGACCTCTCGCTCAGAAGCCATGGACCTCGTTTTGGAGAAACATCCGGAGCATGAGCGGATGTATAGCGCGGTAGTTAGGGGAGATACAAGTACCCCTGCGGAAGAACCCAACCCTGCTGCTCCTCAGGAATATATGCCACAACAGCCGACTCACACTGAACAAGAACCTGCAAAACCAGAAATAAGGCCAGTTCAGGTAAAAAACAACAATGAACAACCTCCTAACCAAACCACTGCGTGCACTGATTCTACTTCTCGCAACGCTAAATCCACTCCAGCTACAGCTGATGTAAAATCGAAGGCCACCGATTCAATTAGTACAAGCTCAGGAACTCCAACAGTTGCCGTATCCCAACCCATCATTTCACCGAAAAGGACGACGCAAAAAGAAATAAATAACGCCACACTCTCTAAGCCCAAGGTGCCTACAGTCTACAACCGACAACGAAAACAACTGGAGCCAAACGGAGAACCCCCTAAAACAGTGAAAGGCCAAAAACCTACGCCAGCTTCTCTCACCAAATACTCTTTCAAGCTGAGGGAGGCAACTTCCAGCCTTACAAACCTCCAAGGCTATGGAAGCGACGATGACGATGGCAACTCCAGTAGAAACTCAATGACCTACAAACCAAAGCCTACTGCACCAACCAAGAAACAGCGGACGACATCGCCACCATCAAGAAGCCGAGACCGAGCATCGAGATCAGCAGAAAGCCAAAAAATTCAAGTGATCGGAACCTGAAGGAAAACAAACCAGTACCTCTATTTGTAAATGAATTTTGATTCATTTATTCAATGGAATTTAGAATCGTACCGAACCAAATTCTGTGAACTTAAACAACTCCTCAATCTATACCACCCTGTATGTGTCTGCCTTCAAGAGACCATGCTCCGGGACAGAACGGTGACACCACCCACTCAGTACTCTCTCTATACCTCTGGTGTGACCCGCGCTGATGATCACGAGCGGGGCGCTGCGATATTGATCCACAGGACAATACCGCATCACCGGATTGACTTGCGTACCACATTGCAAGCAGTAGCACTACGTATTAATCTGCACCGGACATACACCATATGCTCGGTCTACTTGCCGCACATCAATATACAACACCAAGAAGTTGAAAATTTGATTTCCCAGTTGCCTACCCCGTATATTATAATGGGGGACTTCAATGCTCGAAACCAACTATGGAATGACAACGTGGTAAATGATAAAGGACAACTCGTGGAAAGAATAGTAAGAGAAAATAACATCTGTATCATGAACGACGGACAACCTACACATTTTTACAGGCAGACGGGATCCCTCTCTGTCATCGATTTAACACTATGCTCTCCTGACTGCTATCTGGATTTTAAATACCATGTTAATGCAAACCTTTATGACAGCGATCACTACCCTATCCATCTCGATCCTGTCCATCCTCAAAATATGCAAGCCAGATATGAACGGTATGACCTAAACAAAGGAAATTGGACTCTGTTTAGCAGACTGACCCAGTTGTCAAGTGAGGATATCGACCAGCTGAATGGAAAGAATGTTGAGGATCACACAGCTACTTTGACCAACATCTTACAGCAAGCTGCTGATACATCCATACCTCGCAAGAGCGGCTCTCTACCGCGACCTCCGGTACCGTGGTGGAACTCTGAGTGCGAAATTGCAAAACGAGAGCGTACGCGAGCTGAAAGAGCCTTGGAAAGATGCAACAATGCGTATAACAGGATCCGATACAATAGAGCAAAGGCAATCTGCCGGAAGACCTTCCTGACAAGTAAACAAACATCCTGGAAAGCTTTCATCAGTAGTATAAATACTAAAACCAGCCTAAACTTAGTATGGAAAAAAGTCCAAAAGCTGTCCGGAAAATTTAAATTGACTCCAACCCCAAAATTGAGAGATCCCCGTACGAACAACCTGACTGAAACATTGCTGGAAGCTGCGGAGATGCTGGCGGGACACTTCTCATCAGTGAGTGAAAACGCAACCGTCGACGCGTCCTTCACGCGATATAAGGAAAGGTGGGAAGGAAGACCGCTGCGCTTGGGGGGAGACAAAGAAGCATACAATAGCCCCTTAACCATGTCAGAACTTAAAACTGCCCTACGCACAACCAGCGATAGCGCTGCTGGCCATGATGACATCTCGTACAGCATGATTAAAAAAGCCCACGAAACCTTCCTCCCTGCAGTACTCTCTCTCTCTTCAACAAAATATGGTCCCAGCAGGTATTTCCAGCAACTTGGTCACTGACGATAATAATAGCAATTTTAAAAACTGGTAAAGATCCGACATCTCCAAATAGTTACCGTCCAATTGCTCTCACCTCATGCTTAAGCAAACTGCTTGAAAAAATTGTTAACGGGAGACTAGTCTGGTTTTTGGAATCAACTAGAAAAATAGTAAATATCCAATCTGGCTTCCGGAAGAACCGAAGTACCACCGACCATTTGGTGACGCTGTCATCACACATCGCTTCGAGTATTACTTCAAAGAATCATCTTATAGCCGTCTTCTTTGATCTACAGAAAGCATATGACACCGCATGGACATACGGAATCCTACTGAAACTTCAGAAATATGGTATACATGGGCACCTTGCTTTCCTAAGCAACTTCATGAATAATAGAAAAATTAGAGTCCGTCTCCAGAATGTCCATTCGTCAACCAAAAGCCTCCAAGGAGGAGTCCCTCAAGGAAGTATCCTCAGCTGCGTGTGTTTCCTTATTGCCATAAATGATATCGCTTATGAAATTCAGCAGAGTGTCCAGCGGCTTCTATACGTAGATGACTTTGTCATCTATGTGTCGGGCAAAAAACCGGAGTGCCTAAAACGACAATTGCAGATCGCTATTAACCACCTCACGCAATGGACAGCAACCACTAGATTTCAATTCTCCCCATCCAAAACAGTGACTATGCATTTCTGCCGTACTCGTGGCTGTCTGAAAGCCTCTCCCGAACTTCATCTAAACAATGCAGTGTTACCACATGTTGAGCAATTCAAGTATCTAGGATTAATCTTTGACTCGAGCCTTACGTGGCGGCCCCACATCCAATCCCTCAAACGAGCATGTTCACAACACATAAACCTAATGAAAGTCATATCCCATACCCAGTATGGAGCAGATCGGCAAACCTTGCTCCGTCTTTATATGGGGCTTCTAAAGCCAAAATTGGACTATGGCTCAGAAGCTTATAGCTCTGCATGTGCTACCCTAATGAACTCATTGCACACTGTGCAGAATTCTGCCCTTCGTGTGGCCACTGGTGCGTTCAAAAGTTCACCTATCTTATCACTCCATGCAGAAACCGGAATAAAACCTTTAGCATATTACCTGGAAATAAAGATCGTAAACTACTACCTTAGACTGCTCACTGATCCTGCTCAACAAATTCTCTCAAAAATTCGCTGTGCTTCGGGACGCCTGCATGCAAACGAAAGAAACCCCAAACCATTTTATGTTCGCCTGCAAACTATACTAAGGAACTATGACATCTCACTGGAGTGCGTGGCTCCGGAGAGCGTCTCCCCCATCGCGCCGTGGGTCTCTCCCCCAGTAGCTCTGTGCAGTGAACTGGCTGACCTGCGTAAGCGACTGCTTGGAGCGGCCCCATCCAGAGCCCTCTTCCTCGATCACTTCGTACGTCACTCTGAAACGGCTGTCTTTTTTACCGATGGATCTAAAACTGAACATGGCACAGCATATGCAGCCGTCCATGGGTTAAACATACTAGCGGTCAAACTCTCATCAGTGGCTTCGGTGTTCACAGCTGAGTTGTTTGCAATACTGTCCGCGGTGCGCGCATCTCGAGCGGTGGATACGAGTATGATCACAATCGTCTCCGACTGTCGTAGCGCCCTACAAAGTATCATAAAACCCTGCAACACCCATCCTATAATAACGCAGATCTTAACGCTGATGACTGAGATCGGAAAAAATTTTACATTGTGCTGGGTGCCTAGCCATGTGGGTGTGGCGGGAAACGAGAGAGCTGACGAGGCTGCACAGTCTGCCACCCAACGAGAGCGCCAGATACGCAAAGGAATGCCTCGCGGAGACTTCGCATGTGCCTTTAAAAGACTCGTCCATCAAAACTGGAATCATGACTGGCGTGAAGTGACTGAGAACAAACTCCGAGAAATTAAGGACACGACACAACCCCTCCGAACAAGCTGCTGGACCAACCGGGAGTGGGAGATAAAGCTGTGTCGCCTCCGTATTGGACATACACTTCTAACGCATGAGTATTTGATGAACAGGACTGCGCCGCCGCAATGTCACCAGTGTCAAGTTACTGTGAGTGTAAAACACATTCTCACAGAGTGCCAACGATATGCTGCACTAAGACGCCGTTACTTCGGTCAGAGCGAGGTGGTGATGAGCGAGTTACTGGGAGACTCTGGCCCGGTTGAATTGGGGGGAGCCCTCTATAGGTTCCTCCAAGAAGCTGACTTATTCTATGTAATCTAATCTACCATGAGTTGTAAATTATAAAGACCATGTAAATTAATAGTGATGCCATTTACAATTTTAGTTTAAATTGTGCTTGAAATGTAATACGCTACTGCGACTCACTGTGCGTATCACTTGTTAGTGGTAACGGTGGTTAAAAAATTACAATAATAATAATAATAATAATAGTCAAAAATGATTGCTTCGGGCACAGCTATTCACAAAATTACTATATTTAATTTAATGTCTTTTAATTATTCAATATGGCCTGAAAGCTGCACAAAAGCGACATGGTTAGGAAAAATGAGCAAATTACGGCGATCACAACAACCTACTACTAACCTATCCTGATAAAATTTCAAACATATCATTTAATTTAATTTAATGAAGGCATCTACGGATGCTTTATTTCCAATCAAGCCTGTTACATATCACCTTGTACATTGGATTTTCAAATGCCTTATAACTAACGCCAGGACGCCATGACGCTTTCCCCCGGTCAAGCCGGTACCCATTTCAGACATCTGGGTAGAGTGAAGTATTGTGCTTGGAATTTTTCTCCTATGCCCAACAGAGGAAATCGCCATATCATTGCATGTACAGACGATTTTTCAATGTTACACTGAGGAATTCGGTATCCATGATACCGCAAACTCAGACATCCTATGTTTCTTAAGAAGCGAACATCGAACTAATACATAAACTAACACACAACGGGTGTTATTAGGTTAGATGATTGTAAAATTATCGGTATCGGTAGTAGTATCGGTCAAAGTATCGGTATTTTCAAGTATCGGAGTATCGGTATCGGCCAAAAAATGGGTATCGGTATCGGTATCGGCCAAAAAAATAGTATCGGTACATCACTATTTGCGTCCTTTTGAAGTGAACATTCGTGATGTAGGAACAGCTTTTGGAAGGTCATAAAATAGGCTGTACTGATTGCTTCTGATATCTTTGATGAGGATATAATTTATTTTACAATACAGTGCTGTTCTAGTTTAATCGTACAGTTGTGGGTGACAAGGGGCTAGATGAATTTCTAGATGTGTAGCATTTTTTTTATCTACTAAGGAAATTGTTTGTAGGTTAAATGGGAACTCTATTAAAGTTGTTCAAATTCGTTGACATTTTTGGATAGTGTACTCTTAATTATTTTCTCTTCACTTACTTTGGGTCGTAATTCACGGGATTTAAGTGTGTTTTTCTCTCCGTTATTTTGTTCCTCAGTCAACTAACGTTAGTCTGGGCTTTATCTCCAGTTTACCATTTCTAAAGGTACAAATTCCTCACTCGCAAGCTTTCTGTTTTGGCTATTCCAGCAAGGTTCATGTTTCTGTGTGAAAGCTATTGCCCGGTTCTGTTCAAAGTTCATCACAAGAATGTTTTGGCGAGTTGTCAGTCTTATTTAGAGAAAGCATCTTGTGGTTCGGCCATGCTGCAATTAGAATGATTCTGCTTGTCTTTGGTATAGGTGAAGGGTTCACCTGCACTTTTGTCTTTGATGGTTGACCAAATTAATGTTCTACGTATGTTCGTATCTTTGGACATGTGAGCAATTTTCTACATATCTTTTCAAAGTATATCTTTGTGACTAGCAATTTTGCAATCATTCTCAACCGCAGCTGCATCTGCACACATTCTAATCTCAAAGTTGTTTAAAGGCTGCGGGAAAAATAAAGAAAATAATGAAGAATTGTTGCCCACAGTTGATGGGCTGAAAAAATTCCTGATCTGATCTGTAAAAGAGTATCACTACAGTGGAACGCTAACCAGTGACTTATAAGCATCGACTCTCGTTGAGGTATTCTTTGTTACGTAGTGGCAGTACATCAGCTCATCAAATTGTGGGTTCTCGATATTTTGGGGTTCTCTGTATGATTTATTTTTAATTTCTTGGAAATGGCAATTGTCATTTCAATGACTTAGACAATAGCAATTCGTTTTGTATCTTCTGAAAGCCAATTTCTGCCGTTCACATTTGGCTTTTTATTGGGCTTTAATGCAATGGATTACTAATTGTTGATGCGCATGATATGCTCATTCCTATTTGTGTTTGCAGATTGACACGACGAAAACGGTTGTGAGTAGGCAGTCTGAAGAGCACATAGATGCTTTGAAGCAAAAAAGGCAAAGAATCAAACTGAACCGCAACTCAGGCAGAGAATACGTCAACCGGCTGGGAAAGGTATGAATGAGTTGGTTTTCAGGTATGATTTGAAATTATTTTTGTTCTCCATCACAGTATGATCGATCATGTACGATAGTAACCTAAATTGTTGCTCATATTTCTGTAATTTTACCACGCAATGTTATGATTTTGTAATTGCCATTTTATTACTGTTCTAGTAATGGTGTACTCCTGTGGTAAAATGGCGATGTTTTTTAAGGAAGGCCGATTACTCAGTTCTTGAAACAAATCAAATGAACAAGTCAAGTGCGTATCTTCTGTTCCTTCAATGCTTCTATTTTGCTGTTAGTATAACATCGAAACAAAATGTAATAAATATAAATAGATTGTAACTGAAAAAATTAGAAGTCGTCATGTTGTTCACGTAGGTATCTAGTTAACGGAATGGGTGTTACGATAGACAAACCACTTGAGCAACAAGACAACGGGCTATTATTATTTAGTTGTTATTATTGTTATCATTAATATATTAAACTATAAGAAGATGAATAGGTGTTCCTCATAGCTAGTCGTCGTCAGCTTTTCTTGGGGCTAAGAATAGAGTTTCTTAATTGATGGTCGTAGCAACCACCCGCAAAAAATCACCACAGGTTCTAGGCGAAATCTGCATTTCTTTTATGTTTAACGGGACTTTTTTTCTGTTTTTATCGTTAAGGAGGCTATCGTACTGCATGGCTAATCTTTAGTTAGCGTATTTACCTTTCCGTTCCTTGTTTTCGTTTTTGTTTCATTTTCACCTTGGGGTTACACTGCCTCTTTACTCGACTCTGCCAATTGAGAGAGAAAAGGTGGAGCTTTCTAAACTATACAGTAGATTAATTAGGGAAAATTTGTACCCAATTTTACCGTGGTGACGATGTGAACAGAAATGATCATTGAAAATGAATGTGATGCATATACTGCGTCATTTAGTGGCCCATTTAATTTGAATTATTAAATTTGAGTTTTCTTATTCGAATTGTTGACAGAATTCATTTTTGGTCGATTATTTTACCAATGCACGATGCTGCGAATCCTGTATTTATTTGTGTGCTCTAGTAGGAGTTAATAATAACAGACCCAAATATATATCCATCATTTTACGTATCGCAGCACAATTCCTTAAATTTAGCCGCTCTTAATTGATCGTAAGTGCAGCCATTAATAATTAATCGTAAGTACTGTCACTGGTAGGCAAGTGCTTGCATGTGCGTGATATTATTTAATTTTTCAGGTTGTGCAAGCCCGCAAGATTGGCAAGCCCTGCAACTGCCCGATGAAATGCTGGGAGAGAATGGGCTCGAAAGTCGTGGTCATTTTCAATAATTTTTGGGATCTTTGCGATTTTAACCTTCAAAATTCTTATTTGTTCACGTGCCTTAAACTTTGTGACGTCAAAAGGAGGTATACCAAGAAGGTAAGGAAACTGAAAACTTTACGTGATATTTCCCTTCCCTGTAGTTTTCTCCTGGCAATTGTGAATGTAATGTTCACCAACAGCGTTCGTTTGTGTGAACACTGTTTGTAGAGTATATTAAAAATAGGTGTGAATATCAGTAGTTTAAAACATCTATAAATGAAATGAAAATACAAATTAAAATAGGTATTTTCAAAGCATTCTCATTCTGATGATGTTTGTGTACTATTTAGTGTTGAAATAGGGTCACCCACTTGAGATTTACCTGTGCTACTCCACCTAATAAAAATTTGTGCGCTATAAATTATCTAAAAAAAATGTGCCAATTTTTTACTGAGTAAAGATGGAAGTAATTTTGTGTGCCATTTCTATTTTGTGAACTAATTTATCGTTATAGTTCCATTTTCGTGTATTACCATATTGTTATGGAAATTGTGCTTGGTTATTTTCTTATTTATAGCTTAGTTTGAGTATTTTAATAAACTTTGCCTCCCAATCTAATCCAACAATTTTAACCTATCATTTATTTTAGGCTAACGCACATCTTCGCTTTTACTTCAGTAATGCGTAGTGTCTGAACTATGTGATTAGTGGGGCTGGACCCATGATATGGTACAAAACATGTGCGATTCCTACAATATTACAATGAACATGGTGTTATGCTTCGTTACATGATTTATTTCTCTTTTTGATAATGAATACTCTTTTTGTGTGGTGGAAATTTTTGTTTGATTCTTATTTTGTTTGTTCTCTTTGAAGAATTGAAGTAAATTGTTATATTCCTTAGTCATAAGTGACATTTCTTCGGTTCTTGCTGTCTGTGCGCGAATATACTCAGAAAACCTTAACAAAGTTGAACACGTGCGCCTTGATATTTCTCCATCTGTACTATCGTTTTGTAGGTATTGTTAGATAAGCTTTGACTTGAATTATGCGAGTGCATTTTTTTACACTGCCCCCGTGTACACTGCTTCATAGCTGCCGTTTTTCAGCCTGCGGAGGAGTCTCGTCGCCAAAACACATTCGAGTATTTCGTGCGGATCAGTGGCAAGCACGTTCGGGTGTGCAAGCGCGCCTTCATGAGCGCTCACGGCCTCACGTCTGACAAAAGATTGAGGACACTGCTCTCTCAAATGAAGGTGAGGCTTTGTAGCTGGGTCTTCGGGTTACATGCTTTCCATTGTTTTCCTATATAATGATAAATTTATCTTGTCCCATGAAATCCTGTTTTACAGTACTTCTTATCTAAAATCGCTGTATGAATTATTTACTTCTGCTTAACTTCATGTCAAACACTTTGTATGAGAGGATGATTTCGTTGTTTCGACCACTGAGGGGAATAATCTTTACAGATAAAATAACCATTCCGTTATTGGTTTTGAGTTGAGGATATATTGGCCACCACTTCGAAATTCTATGCCTCTTAAGCATCATTTTCATCACCGGAGTATGTTCGTCGAGTGTTGTTAACATGTTCACGAGCTTAAAGCTTGACTGGATTTCGGGGTAAATTTCAATTCCTCATAGTCGTGAATTTATGACTAGTAAGTATTTCACTTACAAAAAGATTTCAGGATACTTTATATAAATCTGCATGTGCTCACCATCTTTTCTCCAGCCAACTCGCATTTAAGGCAAGTAAATTAGAGTCTGTAATCATAACCCCTCAGGGGGATACAACTATTGTATCTATGGGAATTAGCGCTCCCATGGGAAAAATGCGAGGGCCCGAGCTGAGAGTTAGGTAGGCCTTCTTTTTGTTGAAATAAAATGTTTTTTGTTATGTTGAGGACCACCTTTTTTCGGTTCACTACTGTCCTGTTTTTCAGCACCTCTGACTTTCTTCTTCAACTTTTATCTTATTTCATGAACTTCTTTCTCATGTTACTGTTTCTCTGCCCTTTCTGCATAGATTCCTCATTTTCTTATCTCCATACTAAATGGTGCCTTCCTCCTTCCTCTATTCGATACGCTCTATTTTTGCAGCGGTTAGGGAGGCTTAAACTAACTTATAATCTAATCTAATCTGTAATTATAACCTCCTGTTGTCAATCTGCGCCCAAAAGGATACACTGTATCATGCTTCTGGAAAGCTATCTAATCATAAATAACTCAAATTTATTCAAAGGAAAGTTATGATGATGGGCAACGCGATTCTGACACGTAACACGCACAAGCGCAGAAAATGACCGCTCGTCTTCTCTAACTTGGCAGATAAATATTTTACTGTCACTAAACGAGAGTGCTGGTTACTAGTTTGTCGTATCAACTACTTTAAATGGTGAAAATAGATAAAGGCAAACGAAATGGAATTACTGTATATTGATGCTGTACGGATGAGAATATTTCGACTCTTATTCAAAGTAGTCCAGGCAAAATGATTTAGAAAATGAACTGTTTGACGGAAGAGATGCTGGTTGGACTGAGAAGTATTGTGTATTTGAAGCTGTATTATAGAGTGATTTGCAGGTATAGTGCAGTCAAAATGATTTTACAGTTCTGTATGAAAATTAACCAAATGGATTTGGTTAATGATCATTAGGGATTTAAAAGGAGTGGGAATTAAATTGTATAGTGTTTACGAGTAGTTCTCGGGTGTGTGCTTTGTGTTTTCTCCTTGTTTTAGGTCTGCCGAATGTAAGGTGCATTGCTAATCTGAAAAGTGTTGTAGTCGTCATTACAGGTACGAGGAGTTTCGATGCTCACATTCCCCAATACTACATTTGAATTTTTGCGCGACGTTGGTTTGTTTCACCGTTGTTGATTTTGGACTGAGATGGTCATGCCCAAACTCCTGCTTAGGTAGTGTTTAACAAGATATAGTTTACGTTGAATCTGTGACAGTTATTACTGATGATCGTTTTGGATACCTCATTGTTTGTGTTGAAAGATATGAATTGAATTTGGTATACGATTTAATGAATGCCCTTTGGTAAAATTTCTTAAGTTTTTACCAAAGGGCATTCTTTCTTTCTTAACAATTAATGTTATGAGAATGCAATCGAAGACAGGTTAGAGTTGTCATTACCAAATGAATGAGGATTTTTATTATTGTATCGTATAGTTGAATAAAAATAAATGTCAAATATGACAGTCATCATCCACTAATGGCATTCATTTGAGCCCATCGCCTGGTCTTCTGAAACACACCCGTGCCTACTGTGCAGTTAAGCAAAAGATCGAAAAAATGAAGCAAAATAAGAAAATATTGGTTACAGCCCAAGCCAATACAAACCCAAAAAGCTTCATGTTAATGAAAACAAAATCCTTCTGAGAGATAGAACTATTGTTTCAATGGGAAATACCCCTCAGGGGGATACAACTATTGTATCTATGGGAATTAGCGCTCCCAGGGGACAATGTGAGGGCCCGAGCTTAAGGTTAGGTAGGCTTTCTTTTTGTTATAATAACATAGGTTCTTGTTTTGTTACGAACCATCTTTTTTCGGTTTACTGCTGTCCTGTTTTTTCAGCACCTACTACTTTCTTCTTTAACTTTGATATTGTTTCATGGACTTCTTTCTCATCTTAATGTTTCTATGCCCTTTCTGCATAGATTCCGCGTTCCCTTAACTCCATACTAAATGGTGCCTTCTTCCTTCCTCTCTTTGGATCTCATTTGTTGAGGATAGGGAGGCTTAAACTAACTAATAATCTAATCTAATCTTCAATGGGAATTAGTACTCTCAGGGGAGAAATGTGATGTCTCGAGCTGAAGGTTAGGTACGTTTTACTTTCATTTAATTAAAATAGGTTTTTCTTTTCGTTACAAACTTTCTTTTTTAGTTCACTGCCATCTTATTTGATATTTAGATACTGCAGTCATATTTGAGATTGTATACTGCAGTACTGCAGTATTGAGATACTGCAGCAGTCATATAGATGACTGCTTTCGTCATCAACTTTCATTGTTTCATAAACTTGCTTTCAAGCTTGCTGTTTCTGTGTGCAGAGGATCTTGTGTGTGAACATATCTTGTCCGTTGGTATCTCGTTCCTTTAACCCTTTACTTATTGGTGGCTTCCATGATTCTTTCCTTGGTACCCGTTGTTTTGGTTGAAGAGGGGTATGCTAACTTATTATATAATCCAGTGAAAGCCAAATCAAGAGACACTATCGAGCTGGCGATCGATCGTGACGGGCAAGCCATAACAGGCGTCCAAAATAAACTGAGTGTTTTAAACAAGTATTTTACTTATGAACTACGCACGAAAGGATGCTCCTGATATTCCTCAACTTCAAGATTTAGATATTTTATTATTGTAGCTGACGATTCATTCAATATGGAAGAGTTGAAGAAAAATTTGGCTGTCCAGACCCATACAAATCCACCAGACTTGACTGCCTAGCTCTCCGTATACTTGAAGAAAAAGCCAATGCTATGAGTGGATTTAAGCGAATGATCTCTATCTATCGCAACCTGCTTTCAATGCTGCCGAAAATAAGGCGAGCGCCGTCCCAATTTTCATAAAGGGACAAGACAAGAATCCAATAACTCGAGCTCAATCGTGTGGATATCAGTGAACGATTAAGAGCATCCGCCAAGTTCGTATCACAAAACATTTTCAAACCCAAAATTTAATTGCAGACAGAACAGATTAAAGGTGACATTTAGCTCAAAATCCTACTATTGGGCGATCACCGAGCAAAACAAAATTACCATTCCAACAAAACCTCCACCAAATTCTGCCATAAATTGATATTTAAAATATGAACATCAACAAATGTTCATTGGAACTGCTAATCGACACTCCCTGCATACAATGAACTGCAACGTGACTACAGCTCCCATTGAAGCCCTAAAACAGCAAGAAGACCCTGGTGTTAGCACCAAAATTCTCAAGCATGACAAGCTGATGGAAAAAAGCGAGCATGTGAGCCAAATTCACCGTTTTGTAGCTACAAACTAGAACTTTTACAGCAACGTTTAGTGAAAGTCAAAGAATAAAATATTGTAACTTTTAATGAGGCACTGGTCCATCTACATTTAGAAAATGCGATGCAATTCTTGTTCCTGAACCCTGCAGCGTCATAACGCAAAATGGAGAGATCCATAGCAAAGCAGCAAAAATGATAAAAACATTACAATCTCAGAGCTTGGCCTTGTTTCCATTGTATGAAAGAACTGAGAGGTCAATCACTGGGGGCCTAAAATTATCTTTCTGACGATGTGAGCGTGTTTGAACTTCTTGAGTGATAATAACGTCCGCACCTGAAACCAAAAGAGAAACATTTGAGGACACCTCAGGCTTCAAACTTTTTCATAGTTACAATTTTATAAATTTAGATCTAGCTGTCACAAAATATCGTTTTTACTGACACTGTGAATACGGTTAAAAATCGTTTTAACCAACACTGAGTGGGAGATCTCCCAATATTCTGAAGTTCGAAACTGCCGGAAATTTCTGAGAGGTATGGGAAAATCTAGCATAATTTACTAGGCAGTGACAAAATCCAAGTCTATGCGGTGCATTGATTGTGTTCTGTTTGAAAAATCGACATGCCACGTAAAAAATATGAAATGGCTCAAATATTACCGACTACGTATAAAAACTCAAATTCTATGGCCCCTCAACCGAAACGGGGATTCTTTTGCTTTGAAACGAAGTGCACTCGTGTTTGTGTTTGAATATTGATGACTGTGAATGCGAATTTTGTCTTTATACTCAAGTGCCCGTCAGTAATTGATATCTGATGTCCTGCTAAAAAATTATGCTAGCTGCCACTCGTGAAATCTAACGAAGGTAATTTCCATCTGCATATTAAACATAAGAAGTTATACTTTACGACCATCAGAAACAACTGTCAAAGCTCCAGTGCAGACAAACAAAATTTACAAAATAATGCAAAAAATTCAGTATGAGAAGTTTAGTTCTCCGCTAGAATAATTGTCCAAAAACCAACAGCGTTGAATCACGACCCACAGCCAAACTACCAGCTAACTCAGGAAATAAACATTTTTTTGACTACAGTATCTGTCTATAGACAATTTACTCGTACCATAGCTCACTCGCTCACTGCATTCAGCTCAACAAAATTTCTCTTCTTGGGCAGCTCTGTTTTTATATCATTTTGTCCAGACACTGCCAAATGAATATTGACATTTTGCTTTCAAAAGTTTGCTATTAAGAGAACAAATAATTTCAATTTTTCTATCTAACATATTTATGAACTAAAGTGTTAAAGGTGATACGCGGAACGAGTCATAAAATAATTTTTAAAATTTGCATTTCGGGCAACTATTCTATGTACTACATAATCTTGACTAAAATGTACGTTTCCCTTTGGGGGATACAACTATTCTATATATGGGAATAAGCGCTCCCAGGGGGATTATTTGAGGTCCCAAGCTGAAGGTTAGGTGGGCGTTCTTTCTGTTGAAATAAAGTAGTTTTCTTTACGGGCCATCTTTTTACGGTTCACTGCTATCCTGTTTTTCGGCATCTACTTCTTTCTTCAACTTTTATCTTGTTTCATGAACTTCTTTCTTAGCTAACTGTTTTTATGTGCCTTGTGCGTAGGTTCCACATTCCCTACAGTGAACTTGCTAAAATGAAGTGAACTTGCTAAAATACTAAATGGTGCTTCATCCTTCCTCTCTTTGAACATCTTTGTTGTGGTGAAGGGAGGCTAAAAATTTCTTATAATGAATCAATCTATCTACGTTTTAAAACTGAAAAAAGTTTGAACCCTGACTTTCTTGGTATGAAAATCTCTCCCTTGAAACTCCATAGCCTTACATTGTATATATGGCTTTCTTGAGACCTAACAGATATAACTTGGTTTTTGAGATTCATAGACAGACTTCGGGTCGAAGGCAAACGCTATCAGATCGATCTTGAGAAATCCTGGTTTCAAGGATTAGTAAGAATTTAGTTCCTAGTCCCATTAGGGGGATACAACTGTTGTGTCTATGGGAATTAAGCAGTTACAGAGGGAAAGTGTGAGGTATCTAGCTGCAGGTTAGGTAGGCCTTTTTTGTTGAAACAGAACAGGCATTTTGTTTTGTTATGGACCTTTTTTCGGTCTCTGCTGTCCTGTTTTTCAGCACCTATACTTTTAATTCAACTTCTACCATGTTTCGCAAACTTTTTTTCAAACTCACTGTTTCTATGCTAGGTCTTGTGTGTGAACAAACTTTTTGCAAAGAGACCCCTTTCCCTCAACTCCATGCAAAATGGTGCCTTCCTTTTTTTGAACACCTTTTTCGTGGATAGCGAGGCTAAAACTAGCTTATCTAATCTCTTTGGCTCCTCGTAAATCAGGTATTATCTTTTAGTAAAAACAAGTATCATGTTGGTGGAGTGTCAATCAGTACGCATTACTCCTGGAATCATATTACTCCCCCAAGTAGTAATCATATTACTCACAGAAGCTTCAGTAATTCAATGTGACTAGTTACACTTTGCTGTAAAAATGAACGAAACCCGAGCAGCATTCCCAAATTCTATTATCCTTGTATGCAAAACTCTGTCTTTTCAGCAAAACTACACGATAGGAAAATAATTCCTGAGCCGGCCTTTCACGGAAATAATTGCTCCTATTTTTACCTGCTTTTAAGTACCACGTCATTCGTCATTGATGCACGGAGAATTTTAATATCATTGAACATTGGCATCAAACGAGGGACATTTTCCCTTGTTTTCACTGCCTTTCAAATCTACTCTCGCCTGCTGAGTACGGTAAAGAAGACTTAGATTTAATGTTTGGAAGACTCATACGGACTTCTCATCAGGCCTTAATGACTGCAATCTCATTTATGTCCCTCCATGTTGAAGTAAGCTTATTTACTAGTGTTTTCTATGTCGCGTGAAAAATATCACTTGGCTAATAATGTTCTAATGGAAGAACTAACACAGCCATATCTAATACACTAATTCACCCACATGAATTGAAACTGCATTTAAGAATTTAATTCAATAAAATAGAATATTAAGTTGATCTTAATACACGTCCTAAAAATAAATTTTGTGTCCAATAAAAGCAAAATTAGATCTTGTAAAACGGAAGAGAGTTTACGCCTGACACCCATGTTCTTTTTTGTATTATAAGTGACGCTGTTGTTGGAGATGTTGAGCACGGTGAACTTGAAGTAAAATATTCAAAGCGTAAAATTTGAATAACATTGGAAATTTACTTTTGTAGGATGGGGCTCTTTTGCCCGTCTACGACCGCAGAGGGAAGCATTTACGACCAATGAAGCCTAACGGACACCTAGACACGTCTTTGGGCGGTGCCTCATCTTTCTCTGGCTCTCTACACCAGTCACCAACAGCGACCGCATCCGCTATATCTTCTCCTTCGGCCGCGATTGTATCTAAGAAACGAACCAGAGTATCACCTTCTGGCGGTGGTGCTAGTGGCAGCGGTGGAAGTAAGAGGAAGAATAACGCAGTTAGTAATGGAACTAAGGACCATTTGGGGAACTTATGTCTGAGTAACAAAGGAAGCGTGTATCCACCTCCATCAGGTGGAGCACCTACGTCTATGATCCCATTGCATGGCGTTGTCCCCCACTGCACTGCTCCTTCTCCTGGCAGTTTGGGGACCATAACAACTGCCACGCCCACTCCTGCTGCTGGCGCTGTGCTGCATCCCCCTGTTCCTCCAGGACACGGTAACCCAATGCAAGAACCTCCGCATTCATACATTCCCAACGGGGAGCTCTATTTCCCCAGCCATTATTTGGACCCTGGACAAGGTATGACTCACATCAATCAAATTACGCCTCAGTGCCAAAAAATGCTTGAAACCCCCGCATATTTTATGGCGGGAATGAAGGAAAACACATTCCATCAGTGACTGTGCAAAGTTGATTGTTATTAGGATTTTATGTAATTTAATCGCAGTTTTAAGTAGGGAAGGTAGACTTTACGTCGTTTCAGTAAACTCTGATGAAAGAAAGGGAACATTCTTTTTAACATAACGTTACGTCGTGATTATGCAAACTTAATGTCTATTCTGAACTTGAAAATAATCATGCTTCAAAAATTATTATACTGAACTTCAAATTATGAAGGCCTATTGCACCTTTTTGGGAAGAATTTAATTTTTCTTTGGGGTACTGACGGATTTCCGATATGCTGCAGTGAAGTGGTACAAGATTTGAGTTCAAATTGCAGTACTGCGCATTTTTTCTGATTGATATAAAAAAATGTTTAGATTTTATCGTTCACATTCTTTATAATTTCTGTTTTAGTCATTTATCTTAATTGACTGTGTTTACATTTATCAGGACATTGACATTTGACTTGTTTAGGATTAGAAATTTTATGTATCGGTCCCGATTGAATCACAGTTTTCAGGACAGCGTACCTACTGAACAAAGCTATGGCATTGCGTAACTCGTGTAATATGTTTGCAATTAGCAGTATTATGTGTAGATTAAAGTTACCTCGTAAGTTTTTCTTTGCATTAAAGTACGTAAGGCATCTTCGGCTGTGTGTAGTCATTTTGCAAAGTGTGCAGCTATAGTTTATTTTTCTTCTGCCGTCAATGGAACGTTTGGTGTAACCGTGTATAAATTATTTTTCTTTGTATACATCGGATGCATTGATGGCAGTTATAGGAAGTTTGGTGCTGTTATATGTTCAAAATTATCATTTTTCTTTAATACATAACTCGTACGCTAGATACGAGTGTTGAACACATGAGATTGTTTATTCAGTGGGGATGAGAATGATAGGTGTGTCGAGCGTTTCATTGCAGAGAGCAAAGAAATCACTTTTTTGAAAGAAGAGGTATGTTTATGTGAACGTGTTGGATACAAGAAAAGATATTCATTCTAAATTATGGTAATGAAAGAGATTAAAACATTTTACACATGCTTGAGGGAGCAAAATGTAACTCAAAACGAAAGAAATTACGTAGAAATACAAGTGAAGGTCCCCTCAGGGGGATACAATTATTGTATTTATGGGAACTAGCGCTCCCAGGGGGACAATGTGAGGGCCCGAGCTAAAGGTTAGGTAGGCTTTCTTTTGTTAAAATAGAATAGGTTTTGTTGTGTTACGGACCATCTTTTTTTCGGTTCACTGCTGTCCTGTTTTTCACCGCCTACCACTTTCTTCTTCAACTTTTTCTTGTTTCATGAACTTCTTTCTTAGCTTTCTGTTTCTGTGCCCTTTCTGCATAGATTCCACGTTCCCTTAACTCCATACTAAATGGTGCCTTCTTCCTTCCTCTCTTTACATCTCATTGTGAGGATAGGGAGGCTTAAACTAACTAATAAACTAAACTAATAAACTAAACAAGTGAAGGTAATGAAGTTTGACAACCATTAAATTCAATGGAAACACATTGAAGGAATGTTTAGCTCGTTTGAAATACATGGTTAGCAACGTCTTGCAGTTTGCTGTGCAATAGTGTTTGTTCTGTTTGATTGTTGCAGAAGTAGTGGCTGATGCTTGACAAATATAACACGAACGAAAAGGATGTGTTTTGGACTTGCATGTGTTTAGTAGAGGAGGAGATGAGTTCGAAGTAGATTTTTCAGAGTTAGAGAAAGAAACGTTCTGATTTCATGGTTTTCTTTATTTCGCTGACACTGTAAATAGAAGAACGGTGGGAGTCACACATTTCTTCTTTGCATAGATTTGAAACAAGTAAAAATGCAATGATGAAATTGCTTTAACTATTTTATAAATATCTGAATAGTTCGATGAAAGAAAATGGAATTTATCGCTCTTCAAAGAATTTTATTTTGGATGTGAGTGGGCAATTTTGAAGTATGTGATTAATTTGTGTTCATTGTTTTATAAGGCAATATGATGTAATTTGGAGGAGGAATGTCGATAAATACTTGTGGAACCACTTAGATTTCATTAAAATGCTGTAAAGTAGAGGTAATAGTAGCAGAAGTATGCTGATGTATTTGGGAGAAATCATATCAATAAAAGGGAGGCGTAAATTTTCGGGCTTGAGCCCCTTCGGAGAACAATCAGTTTTAAGAGTTAGTGGTTTTTATAACATTTATCACTTGCGCTGACGAAATTTCATAACTCCAGGCAGATGGAGTGAAATAAAATACTGCTACGGCTAATGAAACACGTGTCGTAGGCCAGCATAAGATGCTGGAGGAAACAAGTGTTTCAGTTCTAAATTACGTTTCACTTACATTATATTAGCTAGTGGCCACCTGGCATTAGAGAGACCTAGACGCGTGATCTACATGTATAGACTACAATGTTCGCTTGAGAACATTGTGGCTTCTTTTTCTCGCTAGGGCTATGAATACGGTCTACGTATGATTCGGATTTGGGTAGGTATTGTTGAATTTTCAGATATCTATGCATGCAGATATATCTCAATCAAGACCAACTTTTGTGTCTACCTCAAAGGGTCTATTGACGCAAAATGGCCTAAGGGAAGGGCGCTGCCAAAGTACCTCTGTAACGCTCCTTTCCCTTTTTCTCTCATCATAGGAACAGAATTATTGTACCGATGTGGAAATCAGCACTCCCAGGCAAAATGTGAGGTCCCGAGCGGAATGCTTGGTTGGTCCTCTTTCCGTTATAATAGAATGTATTTTGATTCGTTGTGAACCAACCATCTTTCTTCGGTTCACTGCTGTCCTGCTTTTGAGAACCTACAACTTTCTTCTTCACTTTTTGTCTTGTTTCAGAAACTTCGTACCTTATTTACCCACTGTTTCTATACGCATTGGATTTTAGCTCGGTGGGGAGGGCGCACAAACGCGCGCGCGCGCCCCATGTTTTTTTAACTCCAAACTGGATGGTGCCTCCTTCTCTTTGAAACACCTTTTTGTGGTTGGGGGAGTCTTAAACTAATTTTTCTGATCTTCCTCCTCTCTTAGGGACAAACGTAATTATCCACGAATGTATATCTTAAATGATGCTGTTGTGTGAAGTGTGGAGAAAATCATGTAATAGACTCACTCTGGTAATACTGAAAGTAGCAGCTCCCAAAAGTATCGAAAGGCTTTATTACGCATTGAGAATTATTTCTGAACCATTCCCACGGTAAGGCGGTTGTGCGTTGAATTGCTTACGTAAAAAGTACGAGAGCTTTTTTCTGTGCTTCCCGTAATGTGTTGTTCAAAGAGGTAATGTTGACCTGTGCCTGTATTATTTTTAAATTTTGTTTGCTTTTTGCTTTCGGTAATCAAGTTATTTGTGTGTTCGAATAATTTCAACTTTTTCCTTCAAAATGTAAGAAACAATATTTGGATTTTCTGTGCAAAACATAGCTGTAAGACCATGTCTGTGCAGAGGCAATAGCTGAAGCTGTTTGCCTATCATCTTAGTGCCAAATTTTGCCATGCTTAAGATAGTGCTAATCTGTAATTATATAGGTTCATTCTTATTAAACTTATTGAAAGCTGTTCAGCAGTTACACTTTATGCTCCTTAGCCTATTCTCTTATAAGCATAGATTTTTGCATTAAGATTCGGATCAAAATATTCTGTTTCTAAAAAGCTTCCATGGAAAGTACATGGAATAATCGTTGCATCCAATAAATTCACTCCATGCATTCTGCTACTCTTACTTAATACTTGAAGTTGACCTTCCTATCTCCAAGTTCGAAATCGCTCTGTGTTTTTCAGCTTCAAGAAAAGGAATAACATTTTGAAGTAATTTGAACGTTAGGGTGTTATTGTGATTCGTGGGATTAAGAACAATTAACAGAATTAAGCAAGCTTTACTCTGAGTTCTGACAATTATTCAACGAGAAGCGGAGATATGTGCACTATGTGGAGACTGCAGACATCGAAGGAACGAATGCAAAAATGATATATGTTGCTTTCTAACTACACGGTAGAGAGTGAAATATTTTCAGAAAATGAGGACCCCATGGAGGGAAGCAACGGGCGAGATCGTTGTACGGTTCCCTACGTGTGGAGGATTTTACAGTTCTTCAAATCGTGATCATCGTCTGACGTCATTCAACCAACGGAATGAGCGAGAGCAGAGTGTTGTGGAGACTTCTCGACTCCGTGCTGCTCTTAGGGCTCATGGAAAACTCGTCGACGCTTCAATCCCTTACTCATGTAAAATGCCTGCCTCAACAGCCGTCGAGAAATTCTGGCGGAAATAAAATTTAATTTTTCAACAGAAGCAAGTTCTTTTCTACCTTAATCATCAATTTTTCATTTCATAATGGGACCGTTGCGCAAATCTGCCGACGTAGTTCAGCTCCTCGCCTTGATGACTAAAGGGCCCGGCTACACTATGCGTTTCTTCGTGCAACTCACGCGCGACTCGCCCAAATTTGACGCATGCATGTCGGATGCACGAGTGCTGCATGAACTTCGACGGTGTGCGGTTTTTGCCGCGTCTTCTTGTGCAGCAAGCATCTGTGGCGCGTAGTTAGGAGTGAACTACACATCATTTCACGGTCATCGCCCGAAAGCTCTCCCATTTTGCAGTTGTACTTTACCATAGAGTGTATTGTAGAAGTACAATTAAGAAATGACAACATATCATAGCAAGATTGGGTTAGAGTCTGTACCTGCTTCCATTTTTTTTAATGCTGAACATTTTATTCGGCCTTAAGAGCTGAGTATCCAATTTACTTCAATGTCTTCAATGTATGAATTTTATTTTTACTTGTACTTCTAGTATTTCTATTGTACTTCTGTTTATTGCTTGCGCTTTCTACAATGAGTGATAGGCCACGCGAGCTGGTGCTCCAGCTCAGAGACCAATTTATAGTAAATGAATGCCTCTGAAACGTCAAAAATTCAACATATAGAGAAATAAGTTTATAAGAATTTACTTACAAAACTATATTAACATCTCTAGACCCCGAGAAGGCATTGACAGTTGAGATAATCACTATTATAGAAGTAGCCGCGTACTTCCGTCTGTGTGACCCCCTCTTCTAATCGATAGCTTTGATAGCAACAAGGATAAAGTTTACGAAATACAAGAAATTATTCTACTGCATTATTTTTATGTGGCGATTCAATTCTCTTTCACGTGGCTTATGGTATCCAGAATACGCAATCAGCTTATTCATACAAATATAAATTTTCTTTGGAGCTTTCTCGGTTGAAATTCATTATATTGCTTTGATATTTTTAGTTGATAATGCGAAAAAAATGTTTTAAATTCGTTCAACCAGTAACCTGGTTACCACTCAGTATAAGGCCCTAGATTTTGGAACTTGAGTTATCGTTTTCGAAATTGTGATTTCCTTGAAAAGCTGGGAAGAGATAATAAACGACATTTCAGAATAAAATTGCGGCAAAAGAGGCCACCATGGATAGAAATGTTTTCAGGCTCAATTGACAATGTTTTTAGGCTTTTTCAGGCTCAATTGACATTTCGAGCTTAGTTTTATGCTTGCTAAACAGAGGACACGTTCATTCGTTGTGGTTTAGCTCTATCATTTTGAACCGGTAAAAATAAAATTCATACATTGAAGACATTGAAGTAAATTGGATACTCGGCTCTTTAGGCCGAATAAAATGTTCAGCATTAAAAAAAAAATGGAAGCAGGTACAGAGGAGGTACAGAGACTGACCCAATCTTGCTATGATATGTTGTCATTTGTTTGGGGTAGAGAGACGGCAGTCAACATTAAATTTGCATAGTCAAGTAGTTGCTCAGGTAATTCATGTTCATTATATATTTGTATATAGATGATGTACATGTTAAATAATTCATCCCATAGCATTTGTACTTGAGTGAATAAATCTGTAATCAAAAATGGAATACCGTGTGTATTTTTTTTAAATATATAGCATTCATCTCGAGTAAATCAACCCTGTTTCTTGTTTATTAAATAGCGTAACCCGAAATTAGTATGAAACATAGTTGGGTAGTTATGTCTTTGATTGACTGTAAATTACTTGTACATGAAGGAAATAGACAGGTAGGCTGAGTCACTTGTCGTTCTCTTTTTTCTTCCCTGTCGCACATGCAATAGCTACTGACCGGAGCGCACGTTCATCAACATACATTCTCTCCGAGCCGCAGCATGCAACTGACCCCGCTGCTCCGCGTACTGTAGTGAAGCCGCTCATGCATGCAGAAGTTAAAAAATGCCCGAGATTCGCGCAGTAAAAAACGCATAGTGTAGCCGGGCCTTAAGAAGAACACGAAGCCGGACAGACGAGTCTTGGGTTACTTTGGCTGAGCCAAGACTGTCACTTCAAAAAGCAAAAGCGTATTACAAGCGATACAATTGAAAAGCATTCCCCTGATACTGCGGAATCTCTTCCTCTCAGGAGGATACAACTATTATATCTAGCGGAATTTGCACTCCCAGGGGGAAAAATATGTGATGGCCCGAGCTGAGAGTTAAACGCATTCTTTTCGTTGAAATTAAATGTTTTTTGTTATGTTAAGGACCACTTTTATTCGGTTCACCGCTGTCCTATTTTTCAGCACATACTACTTTCTTCTTCAACTTTATCTTGTTTCATACAAGTCTTTTTTTAGCATCCTGCTTAGAGGTTCCAGCATAGGCAAGTCGTTCGGCCGAATAGTGGGTGGATAGCTGGAGGCCCTGGATTAAGGTTCCACCTATCATTAATAATATAACACTTTCAAATCCTCTTCAACAAGAGGAATACTATAAAAATCTTTCATGTACATGTACCAAACTTTCCTATCTGTTAACGAGACGTCGATTCTGAGTTTCACGAGGTCGCTCGCAATGCGTCTGAGCTCACGGTGTGTTGAGTCGTAATGACCCACGAGTCCACACGTCCCTGCTCCGACCGGGACGCGCGTAGTGAACTGCATGCCACGTGGGCTGGCGGGTTTTGAGCGTTATGCTCTATTTTCAATCCTGCCTAACTAATTGGCGCCGCCTAAATGTGAATGTCGGAGGACAAATTACCTCCTGGTGCCACTATGCGGCCTCGCGGCAGTAACGTGATAATCTGTACAAAGGGTAGATGAAGTGAGCTTCAAATGTAGTAGTAGTAGTAATATAGGTTTGCTAGCGCTTCAGTAATTCAAATGTACTAATGAAACGCCACTATATCGTCTTCGGGGTTCAAACTCCTTGAATAATTACAATGATGTTCCCAACACCAACCATACAACCATAACTTGCTGTCGGCGTTGAGATACCCGGATATGTCGGTCCACTGTGCTAAACTGTCTTGATGATATGAAGTGACCGAGATAAAGCCAGAATTGTAAACATTCAATGTGATTTTATTTTTCTATTGATATCACTACACTGTTACATCAGTTTGTGAATGGACCATGGTACATGACCATGCAAAGCTCTCTCCAGTAAAATCACACATAGAAAGCAATATTCTTTTTGTCAAATCTAAGGTGAACTGTCGTGGTAGTTTACGCTCATTTTCATCCCGATTGCGATTGCAGTTCAAATGGATGGGGACAAAACGAAAAAATTGATCACCACCCTTCCACCAGTTTCATTGCATTCTTACCCCCGAGGCTATTAGCCCCTAGTTTTTCTTTTATTGACAAGAACCATTTTTTTCTTCCTTAGATCAAAACATCGAATTATTTACACTTTTCATCACGTTGTTAAACAGGTAAATATGCCGCACGAGTGTTTTTGTCAAATTACTATCATCTCCACAATGTATTTACATTACATTCTTCTTAGAAGCTTTTTCAGTCAACATGTACTATAAAACTCAGGTCTATGGTCACTGATTCATTTCCAGGCTTTCCCCTCGATTTTGAGAACAGCCAATGATGTGATTATTATTGAAGGATGCTCCTCGTCGCTTCACCCCATCTCAAGCAGCACAGAATCAACTAAGTTTCAGCCTGGAGATCTGCAGGACTCGCGATTCATACCTCGGAGGCAGCACCCCACATCTCTCGGTGAATGAGGTTACCGATTTACGCGTGTGTAGGGATTTCGTTTTCACCATGTACATGTAATTGATCTCGTTATGAAGCAATTGACATATATACAATTGAACTTTATTTCTGGATTTTATCGTAATTTATGAAATGTGAAGATTCTGTTCACTTGGAAAAATAAAGACATGTTAGATAGACCATGTGCGTATATTTTATCGCATGAACCTCGATATAAAGGTAACATTGAATTCAAGAGGACAGATTTTACACCTCTTCGATCGACACGAAGGGCAAATGCAAATTAATTTTCACACGTGATGATTTTTGCAGGAAGGATAAGTGAGTTTGCTATTCAACGCACGCAACGATTTCATGTTTTCAAGGCTCATGAGCACAATTCGTCTCACTATCTTTCGAATATCTTTGTAATTTTATTGAACTTCTGATCATACCATCAAAAACACAGAAGTGAACGTAAAGTCACATAAAATAAATAGTTAATAAATAAAAACATTCTTCTCACCTCGAGCTTGGCAGTGCCGTGTTGTATGATACCTTTCACCTTGCCATCAACTTCGCGTAATAAGATATCCTTGCTCACGCACGTGATAAGAAAACTTTTTAACAAAGTAGTCATGGGAGTGAACCAAGTAAAATGAAGTTTCTTTTTCAGAAACTTCATGATTGCTTCAACATTTTAGTAACAACGGTTATGTACAAATGATAATCTGTACAGCTATACATGTTCGAAAAAAGTACATGTTCGACTACGAAGAATAAACAGGAAACATTTTCGACAACTCCGAAAATACAAAACATACTTGGAACAAATCTAGCAATAGAACACTCGAATAATTTCAACTGAGGTTAAACCCCAAAGCATACTGATCTACGCCTAGCGAAATGTGCTAATTAATGAACAATGCCATTAAATATCCCGCATCTTCCACGAATTAATCCTAACGGAGAAAGGAGAGTTACTTAATTTGACTTTCAAATACAAGCACATAACTTTCTCATGAGTGAAAGGTTACGTTAAATTCTTAAATGATTAATTGACGGCACCGGTTAATAGATGAAACTTAGATGTATTTTACAAAATTGATCACTCAACAAGGTCATTTGCTCACATGCAAAAGGAAATATTTTTCAACAATTTTAATGATTTCAGTTTTTGAAGCACACTATTCATGTTACAATATTTACATATGTTAGTTCTGTTTCTCATGTATATTTTACCAAACAGATTTTTTACAAACATGTTAAACAAGCTCTGTGCTAAACTTTACCTTTTTCACTCGAATCTTTTCAACACACAATCTCACGAGTTTTGTGCGAATTGCACCCTGATTGTGCTTTATCTGGTCGACACTTTATTTCTACGTTTAGAATTTGTGAGAACAACGAAAGTAGAACTAGTAAACAAATCAGAACCCGATCTAATTTTTCACGACAAAGACCCTCTTTTGCCCGACAATGAAAACTTGTCTACGACACAAATACAGGATGTTCCATAGAGCAAAAATAAAGAATTGAGGCTTATTCACGAAGTCAGACATCTTGGATCTTGAAGTTTACAAGTGATAGAAACGCGAGGCAGACAAGTTCATCAGACACGTCAGTTCCAGAAGGTATTTGTCACACTTTTTTGAATATCTATATTACTATGAGAAATGGCCTGCCTAAGTATACAATCGCTAAGATATGAATAATTCACACGCTTTCAGACGATGCACCTGTCACCCGAAGACAAAAATGTTATCGCTGAGATGTACAATTACAAATTTTGTTATCAGTATTTAAGGTTAATTAGGTAGTCGAGCGAGTCCGCTAGTCAACACTAACTCGAGAACAAATATGTAGGGCACATAACTATAAAGCCCTGAATATTCCCAAAAGAAATAACTCAAAATTCTTTTCCTGAATCAAACACATAAAAACTTCTAAAAACGCTAACACACGAATGATCAAGCAGCTAAAATCCTCCACAATTTCTAGCTAATTCAATTCACCGTCCTTCAAGAATTGCACTAGTTTTCATGCGCACCTTTTACTTTACAGGTTGCTGCTCAACGGAATCTTTGGAAACAGCCAGAAATTATTTCATTCCATAGTATTTCAGAATTTAAATAGATTGAACATCTGAAGTTCAATACCCAAAGTAGCTCTTCGCCATTATTTCGAGGTAAAAGACTGGTCCCAGCTAATGGTTAACGTAAGTACGCATAGATAACCAAGATCTCTTACTGGTCTCTCACATTCAAGTCACTTCTAGAGAGAAATGAGATTTGAATTAGAATGTTTGCTGAAAATAAATATTAAATTATTAACATGGAGTTGTGTGCTGTAGCAAATAAACTATTGAGAAATTTTGTTAATGTTAAATATTTGAGTATGAATCGAAACGTAGCATTATCAGAAGAACTCGAGTAATTCCGCGTTTACAGTAGCGAGTAGTGGCTCAATTTTAAGAAATTGCGTTCCTACCTTCCCAGGCACGCCGTTCAAATGAGAAATACCCTCATTAATACTCACCAAATGTCACTCAGTATCTATTTACGTAATTTTTATTGTTTGACATCTTCAAGTATCTGAACTTTCAGTCTGTTTGTGAAAGAGGAAGTATATAATGCAAACGTTAGTTAACAATGAGTAATGAAAAAATAAGTTAAACCTATTTAAATGGGAAAATTCAAAAACTGACCCCAAGAGCTTGCATTAAAGCTATTATTTTTCCAATCTAATACTGCGAGGGTCCGAGAAAGGACCCAGTCTGCTTTTGGCATCGACTGCACGGACAGCAAAGTGATAGCGATGACCAGGCATGAACTGCAAAAATTAGACAACATTCATTAAAAAATATTCGGTTTCAAAGGTTGCTAGCTTAGAACTACATGAGGCAAATCATAAATTGTCTCAACCTACCAGTAGGGGTCCTAAAAAATTTCGACACATAGATTACCTCAAGAATTTAGAACTCAAATGATACTGGGGTACTTATTTTTTAGTTGATAGATACGGTACCTTTTCATTATGTTTAGATAATAGAGTAAGATTAGGATACGATCATTTTTCTACAAATATTGCTAAGATTATTCCATTTTTTTACGTTAGGTATATCCGTAGAGTAGGCATATACTTTTTTTTCTAATACTTTTCTTGCGTCTTTTTTTGTAACTACATTTACGAAGTAATACCTCATGTTGAATGCATTTTCATGTGTAATTAGCGTAGAAAAGTATTTCTTTAGTTACCTTTTTTTTAATTCCTGAGAGTTTCTAAAACTCAAAAAACTTCCAATTGTATAGGAGGTTTAAATTTTTCATGTTGTTCAACACATTTCCTGCGAAGTGACCCACCGGTGGTCACTTAGGTGATTTTCATAGTGCTGCTGACCCACCTTGAAGTCACTAACTCATTTTTTATTAATACTTAATAAAAGCTAAATAAAGGCCAGATCCAGTTAATGTTTGTTTTTTTTTAAATTTGCTTCCCACAATTGACTTTAAATTTGAACTGAATATTGAACTTCAGGTTAACCCATCGCAGTTAACGTGTTAAATCAGGCGGCTACCCTCTTCAGATTAACTTTAAGGGTCTAAATCTTGAGATGATCCTATACCGCATAATTCCTTTCATTGTTTTGTACCTTACATCTTTCAAATTTACAGGTTTAAATATAATCCCATAGAATAGAAAAAATACGAAATGAAAATTTTAAATTAAAGTTATCATTCGTATTTTCAGTTGGTGAAGTGCCTGAGACCGTAATCGAGAGGTTAATATTTCGTGGGCTCGTCTTCAGTAGGAGCAAATATAGATTTATTTAAGAGCGATACTTCTTTACCAATGAAGTGCATGACTTTTACTAGTCTTAGATACAGAATACATGAAATTTAAATATTAATACCAATTAGCAAAACCAACAAGGCAAAATAATAACGTACTTGAGTTAGAGTGCAGGCCATGGGCAGTTCCAGAGCCTTGACTGATCCGACTTTCTTCCACAATGATGGAGATGGCGGTTGATTGCTTTCTTGATACGCAAACAATTGATAACTTGCGATTGCCTCGTGTTCGCTGGTCTTGGCCATTGTCCACGATAGTACAATACCTTAAAAGAGACAATAGTGACTTTAGCAAAATAATAGGGAAACTATAGCTTACTGTCAAAGTGAATATTAATCTTTAGTGCCTAGTTTACGGAAACAACAAAAGCGAGTGGTTTCACAGTGCCTCTCCTTGTTACACCTTCAGAGAACCGGCAAAATAATTAAGCATGCTAGGGTATCAGATGTACTCTAAATAAATAAAAAAAGAAATAACATCTTGAACGCTTAGCGGCAGTAAGCTAATTACAAAACAATGTCCAAGGAAAGGAGAGTCGAAGAGAAGAGACAGCAGTTCAACCCGTACACTACTGAACATTGGGAAGATGAAGCGGTACTGTACTTCGTAGCATGGGAACTACTTTACGTTTAAAAACACACTTACTGTTATCCTTGTGGCTGAGTTTCAATGTGGGTTGAGGAGGCAGCTGCTTCGCCCCACCAACCACTTGTTGAGGGGCTGTCCGTGGCAGCGGCGCGGGATGCTGCAAAACCAATTCGTCGAATGAATATGATCCGCAACTCTATAAATGCCATACATTTCTTTGATTTAAATGGGACTTTTACAGGCGAAAATGGAACCTTGTTAAAGAGACGTCTCGCTAGTTTTCTCCAAGCACTTTTTCCAGTGAATCTTACGAGTTCAATAACTAAGGACTAATACATATCGGGTAAAACAGATTTTCACTCACGCTGGAGCTAGGACAAAACCCAACGACATATTTTGAAAGTTCCAACTCGATAGCGATATTTTAATTAAAATGTTTGAATATGGCGAATGTCAAAACACATTAATTTTCCCCTCCCTCCACAGTTCACATCTTCCTGGCCAAGGCGGCACACAACCGGCACACCACTCGGGTCGCAGCAAAGCCATGCAACTGGGTTTCACAAGCAAAACAAACTCTTTTTAGTCGCCTGCCTCTGCGTAACTCCAAACAATCGATCCCCCTAAGTGTAAAGGGAATTAACTGTAGAAAATATTTGAACTTTCAATTTTAGGCTAAGGTTCTAACCGGAGAGGACGACTGTTGTTGCTGTACCATGGTTGGAACGGGAGGAGCAAGAAGAGAAGCCGTGGGGGTTTTGGAGTTCATCACAGACGAATTGCCAGGCATCAGGAGTCGAGCGGAGGTATTGCTCGATCCAGTAAGAGAATTCGTTGCCTGAACACGAGAAAGACTTTTGTCATTACATACACATACTTGAAACTTTACAGTAAGTCCCATTAAAAGTAGGTCTCCTGCTTACATCGGTAACATTTGGTCGTTTTCTCGATGATGATGATGATGATGATGATGATTGTAAGTCTGATTTAAAAGTACATAAAAAATGGTACCCGTGAAAGAATATTCCGGTGTTTCGTTCCCACCTGCGTTGCTATATCAAAGATGCCGGTTGTAAATAAGACTCGAAACAGCCTAAAAATCACGTTTTTGAATTAACAATTATGTGACCTTGTTCCCCACGCTTATCGAGAATCTGTTAAGAATAATCAATTTTGCGATGAGGATTTAGGAAAAAATTTTAATTGTGTGTAATAAATTTTTGGCTTACTTGGAAATATTTCAGAAAATCCCAGCAGTACGGGAGGGTCGCTTCAACATGTGTGTTTTTGTGCCTGTATGTTGGGACTCAGCAAATGTTAGATGGGGCGATAAGATGCAAGGGCTCGGACGATGGCTGTTTACATTGTGTGTTGTTTCTGGAGGGGTCTATTTTGTGGTGTTAGCAAATTTTTTCATTCGGGCGAGCCCTTGGGAAACTTGAGACGTTCGGAAAAATGCCTACCCATGTGCAAAACAAAGTCGCCTTGTATTCAAACATAAATCGAGGCACTCAGGCCGAGAGAGGCGGCAAACAAACGGTCGGCTTCGAAGGAGCTGGAGCGTGGGAAACAATGAGGCTAAGAAAAAAATAAAGGCGAGCTGCGGGACTACCAATGAGAATAGAGGGAGGCGGTCGCAGTCAAGGTCCAAAGATTCTTATAGGCCGAGGGTGAGAGAGAGGACAACCCTCGAGAAAATACGCAGGCATCTGGGGGAACAAAAGGCAGTTGGACCGGCGAGACCGTAGCGCGAAGTGTAAGCAAGAAACGCGGGTGTGCTAGCAGTAACAAACGTGCTCAATGAAATAATAAGAAAAGTGGCTATATTGAAAATTATACTAAGTTTCACGCCAAAATGTAATCATGAAATTCATACATTTTCTCGTTTTTACTTGCAGAAGAGCAAATTAAAAACCAACCAGCGTGGGAATCATTTAATGGAACATTTAGGCGCAACGTCTCTGGGAGGGTAAGAGCAAAGCCGTTTCTTGGAAAAAAGATGATTTTTTTATAAAATTTTCTGAAATTTATTAGCATACAGTAATGTAAAAAATTGAAATGGTTTAAGGGAGCTTAATGGGTGCTATCATAATTAATGGGTTATAAATTGATCTTGCAGGTGGGAGGTCTGTGCCTGAGGATAGAAGTTCGCAAGAAAAGAAAATACTCGGGAGCTACGAATTTGGCGATTAGCAACAAACATTCCTTGAACTGTGCCTAGGACAGTGATTTGAACTGAAGTTGTATTGGCTCATAAACGTGAGGGTCGAAGTAATGATCACATCCTGTGCTGCTGGAATAACTGAGATAGAAATAGGACAGGATAGATGAATTCTCATGTGTAACTCTTGTAAACTTAGCGGCGGCCGGCCAGCCAATATTTCAGTATAATTATGTGATGTAAGTCATTTGACGTATGCTATTTGATTCCATTACTTAATTGGCATTATTCCTAACACCATTCATTGTGTGTACGCTCATTAATGTTTGTATGACGTATAGCTGGAAATTATAAATGTTAAGCATAGTTTATCCTGTGTATCATGCCCCACAATATTAGAAGCGATCACTCGTAATACCACGGAGGGCGCTCAGAAAATGCGCTGCGTAAGTGGGTCAGCGATCACCGGTGAGTACCTTTTCTTTTTAGTATATGTACTGTAATTGCCGATTATTATTCATTGATTTTGTGTTGTTTATGTAGCATGGAGGTGCACCATTCCCTCAATTCCGAGAACCTGTTCTTCTTGTTAATGAAGTGTTAACAAGGAGGAGGGCCCATTTCTCGTGACACGCTCATTCAGTTCTGATTAGACGCGATAGACTCCTCAGTTTGCCAAAGACTTTCGCTTGCGATGACGAAGCATAAGATTATCAGGTCGGTACATGGGCACAGTGCACCGAGATCATAACGGGAAAGGTAAGATAAAATCAGGTATATTCCTAACGGTCTCATATTATCTCAGTAGCCTTCGAAAATATTTTCAAACCCACTGTCTACTTGAACTCTAATACTCTAAATAAAATGATTTTACGGAAGAGGTATCGTCATCATGAAAAAATTGCCCGAACACGAGTGCTTTGGCATATACTCATGAATTCATGGGTCATTTCAATTGCACGTTTTAATGAAATCTCTTGAGTTACGCTGAGTGACAATAACTTTCCAATGTCAAGAAGACACATCTTCATTTCATTTTGAGAACCAATTTTCAAATCGACTCGTCAAATGAGGAACGATACATACAATAAAAGGCCTTCATACAGTTAAACAAAATTAATACAAAATATTTTCCATGAATCTTGTGACCAACTCCACATGAATTTAATGACACACATAAATTTTTATGTTTTGTAATATCAAAAAAAGGTAATGTGACTGTTAAAGATTGCCCTTCATGTTGCTAATCATGCCAATATTTTACCTAAGCAGTCAAATCATACCTCAAAGTGGTACCGCACACCAACTTGGCGCAATAGTAATCATTTGCAAGCGAAGGGTCATAAATGACATACGAAGCGTAAACTAACGCCACTAATGATTGTTCTCTCAGTACTCTGAAATTCCCTTATCTTACTAACGCGTGAGTGCTGATACCTTTAAAGTAAACGCACCATAATTTGGGGCTGTATTGAGACTAATGGCAGAATCCTATGTATCTCCGTGCATTTAGTGCTTTATACTCAACCCAATCCAGGGTTGGCACATAAAAAACCCACCCAAAAAAAACCCACCCAAAAAAGCCCAAAAAAACCCACACTAAAAAACCCACTAAATAGTGGGTTTTTTTGGCTTTTTTGGGGGTTTTATTATTGTTATGTAAATTTTATTTGTTTTCAAGCTTATAGAATCAAAATGAGCTAAATATTTATCTTGTCAAAATAAGTATCTAAGTCATGTGCATGACTATGACAAGAAAACATTGAAAAACATAACACCAACCCTATACAAATCAAATTAGAAAAACCTTAATCACAAAAAAACTCAAGGGACTAATATATTTTAATGAATTCCATTTCCAAAGTAAAAAAACGAAAATTTAGAAAGAAATGCAGTTTGATTAGTTAATATAGAGACTTCTGAATTTTTCCTGTCTTCTAGACTAGACTGCTACTACAATACTACTGTGTTTCTCTTTCTACATCCACTGCCATTTCATCGCTGTCATCCACATCATGATCATTTGTGAGGTGGCGATATACTGAGACGATTTCTGTACGAGTTATGATCCTAATCTATTTCTCAATTTATTCCACACAATTCCAAATGTTGAGAAAATTCCCTCAATGGATGCTGAACTTGCGGGGCAAGTATGATGATTGCTTATAAACTTACAGCAACCCTCTGCCAGTGTTATTTTCATGAATCTGCATTTTCTGCTGTTTCATGTCTTGAATATCCCACCATCAACAAGGATTCATTGTCTTAGTGATATTCTCATTGAACATGTGTTTTGGGAAGATGTTGGAGTCCTTCAATTTATAGGAGTAAAGCGCACCGATGAACTCCGAATTGTACTCAGCCAACCACTCTTCAATATCAGTCTCCTGTGAGAGCTTTGCCTTAAATGTTGTAAAATGAAACATCAATATCGAGTTCATTATCTTGTTGATCAGTCTAATGTGAAACTAGGCTAAGTGAATTAGGTTAAACATTTTTGTTCACCCTAGAATAATGTAATGGTAGGATGCCCTAGAAGTCGCTGAACTTATTCCGGCCCACAGGTAGCTATACTCAAATTTGACAATTATATTAGACTTAAGAAACATTCTACCTCTGTATCACCTGTGGTAAATAAATTGTTTAAATTGAAATAAGTCTAACAATTATAGTCAGATGGGGCAAGACAACCGCAGCCATCATGGGGTGAGAAAGTAAAGAAACTACTGGCCTATGGGGAGCATTCAAGCTGCACTGGAACAAATTTGACGATGGAATCTGTTAGAGCATTTACTTCCAATCATTTTAGTGTTTGTTGCTATCCTGTACTGCGAAAAATGAATTTCTTGGCAAATTTAAAAAAAAATTTGGCATGTCACTACATGTTGTAACATGTAACAGTGTGGTTGACTGACTTGACTGGCGCAGCTAAGCACTCCAGCTCACACAATACACATGTTAAGTTGTTAACAGCATGACTGTTAAGTGATGTGCAGCTGTCTTGCTTCAAGTTGCTTGTGGTGGTTACTTATGATCTGCATGGTGCTTCCCTCTCACATGACTTGCGCCTGTCTGCTGCTAAAACAACTTACTATGAATTGACGAGCATAGCAATTCTCTTTGCACATCTTATATCTTTACAGACTGCAGAGCTATGTCTCTATGCATATGGTAATTGGTAAATGGTAATTGTGATGGACAAACTTAATTCATATATTGTTCATATAACGTAATAATTCATATAATAATGTAATATAATGTTGGAAATAAAGTAATCAAATAACAATATTTACTCAATAAGTGTATGTATATAAATCTGAAATAGGGGCAACGGGAGTTGTGTGAATAACTCTTTTACAAAAACAGGTATTACAAAAAACCCAACAAAGCCCAAAAAAACCCAATAAAACCCATAAAACCCAATTTAACCCAAAAAAACCCAGGTGGGTTGGGTTTTTTTAAAAAACCCTGGGTTTTTTCCATCCCTGACCCAATCAGTCACTATTTTTGAAGGACGTATCAAACATACAGGTGCTTCATTCACTTTTCTTCAGCATAGTTTCATGAGACATGCTAAAATGTAAGAGGATTTACCTTCTTGTAACTAATGCAAAGAAAACAAACGGACATCCAAAACATTCGATAAAACATCTTTCAAACTTGTGTTCATAAAGAAAATTATCTAAAATAGACTATTGCAGACACATGGCAATGGTATAAGAAGTCGGTGAGCAGGGCATGCGACAGCAAAACAGCGTTCGGTCACGATGGGTGCCCGCGTCACGTTAGCTATGCAGCTGCATCGCATGCCAGATGCACCGAGCAGCGCCAGCCTCACACGGCGCATGAGAGGACCACTTCAAATCTAGACTACCGGTACCTTTGGGGCAGTAGTTCTTAATTAACCTGGAGTGCGCAAGCCTCCGCAGTAAAGCCTAATTTCTCCCAGTAATGTTTTCGGCAAATAGAGTGAACTTTCACTGTTGAATACGTTTGAGGACGTATTTACAATATTCTTTGTTGTGACCTCTTATTTACCAGCTCACCTGCACACAATTTCCCCTGACAATTCTTAAGTAGGTGTGGGAGTAAAAAGGTAAAGAACCACTGCTATACGGTGCTACGGAGTGTTACGAATTATTTAGAAATCTACGGCTAAAATGATTTCACAAATTAATGTCTAAATTGCGTTTTTTAGGGAAATTATTTTAAATAATTTTGGAAATTATTACAAGGTTGCGCTGTTGTTTTCTAGCATTTACGTAGATTCTTTTGTACAAAATTTGTTGCATAATTAAACTTCCAACTGTGTGTTGGAGCTTGTGTTGTGTAAGCGGGTTGTGTGCCTTTTGTTGCGTGTGTCGGTCAAGCAGAGTGTAGTGTCAAAAGCGTCGCAGTCAGCTCTCGAAACGGTAGGCATATGCGGCTCAAGAGGCTAAAAGGCCAAGCGCCAGGCTAGGGTCTTGAGAGCCCTTTGTTTAGAGAGCAATAAAGTCCTCTCGCACGCGGAACATAAATTTACAAAAGAAATACACCGAGAAAATATTGGACGTTACAGGTGTTCAGAAAAAAAAGTGTCAAATCTGTATTCTAAAAGCGGAGAATACAGCCTCCCATAAAACCAATAAGAACAGCCACATTCAGAATGAGGGGGAGTTAAGCGAGCACATCTAAAATTCTTAAAAACTGATTGGTTTTTTTATTGAGGGGACGAAAAGAACACCCATAAGCACATCATGTAACTTAGAGCAGCTTAGTTGAACCGCAACTTTGAGAGGGTGTACAACGGCAAGTGTTTTTCACTGAAAAATTATTCTGAAGAAAAATGTACAAATAGAAATAGCGTGCGTTATATTCTTGAAAGAATATTTCAATTAGGATTTTAAAGATATATCGATAGAAGTAGTAATGGACGGTTCTCTCAATCTTTCAGAAATTTTGAAAGAAAAAGGAAGTCGCACAGGTATCGTGGCTATTTGAGAAAAAGAAATTCCAATGTGATCTGGAAATAAGCCGGGAGGCTAAGCCCGTTTGTAAAATGTTATTCAAAAATTGATGTGACAAAAAAATTACAGCATTTTTTTAAATGAAGTTCACGATCGGAATAAATGCAGTTTGCGGTAGAGTTATGGACGGATTCTATCAATTGCTGCAGGTTGGGAGGAGTTTATGATCAAATTGGAGAAGAGTCAGATTGATTGCCAGTACAGCCGTCTACGCTCGTGTAATGGATTAATGCTTAGCAAATCGTTCAGAATGATAAACTGATGACTGATTTGAATAAGAACGGAATGTGTGTAGTGATTGTGTCGCATACTGTTGAGAGAAAACACCCATAGTAGGATATGTTATATCATTTTGATATCAATTGTAAATGCTTAAATTTGTAGAAGGGCCATTTAGCCGGTCAAATTATTTCCTATTATTACCTATCGATAGGCTATTATGTTTTTCATGAAGGTGGAATTTAGGCGAGTCAATTGTCAATCAAAGCAGTAGCAGGCTCTGCTCATGTATTGTACGTTGATATTATGGAACATGTATTAGGATGTCTTGTTTTCAATATAATTTCGTAATGGAAATTTTGCGTATTGAGCCTGAATGCAGAAAATGAATTTCACATCAGAAGAAAGCGAACTGAAAATCGCGAACATAAGTATGGTGTCTACAACTCGGTGATTACCTCCATAAGTTTGTGTTCTAGTAATTCGCAATTATTAATATATTTGCCATGACTTCTTGCATTTTTGTTGCTTGAGTTCTTATATGTATTTTATTAACGTGGAGGTGCTGCCAATTCCTCAAACCCGAGCCTTTAGTCTCCCTTGTTAATGCAAATTAATGAGGGGCCTAAACCTGTCTCTTGACAGAGAGTACATTCGCAAAACATCCTGAAACTTACATCACAGAAATTTTGAGCTCGGACGAGCGCGGAGCTGAAATTTTTTAGAGCTTGCAAACTGTTCAGAAATTACGTAGTTTCATTGAAAACTGTTCAAGAATGTTCTGAATTACCGAAAATAATCAGTCGGAAGTTGAGTACACACCATGGACATTAATATTAGGGTAAAGGAATTGCTACGCATGATGTATATTTTTGCAAGCTGGTAAATTATTACTTCAAGTTAGTTTGATTCAATAACGTCGCCACGTTAAGTAAGAATGTATTATAAAGGCACGATTGATTTTGCGACACGCGCAGCTCAGCATCTTGTTCAAAGCGTACATTTACAGACAATTTTCCTACGATTCTGATAGATTTTACTTCCTCGATTCCGCTAGATCAGGGGTCTCTTAACTGTCTAGCCTTAAAGCCACACTGATTACTCCAGTAAGCTCCGAAGATCAGAGCAGTTTTAATTTTCCCGCCATCATCTATAATTTTTATAGTCGCCGCGAACACACTCTGCGTAAACACACGCTTGCTATTGTGGGCCGGATTGATCACACTGGCGTGTCGGATCCGGCCCGGGTTTGGGGACTATAGCCCTACATGAGGAGCTTACGGCTTTTGAAACGGTATGGTACTTGCTCACTCATTTTATGCTAATATTTGCCTCCCATTTTTCAATAAGGCCTAGATGTCAATTTCTAGCTTACTTTAGCACTTGTATTTTTGGTGTACTACCTTCGAAGTGTTTGTCACTTTCCCATTTCGGCGAGACCTAACTAACATTCATTTCTGCGTCTCAAAACCTCATTCTCTGTAATTCTTCCTTTCAGCCCATTCTTGTCTCACTTCTAAAGGTTTACATTCCTCTTTCTGACTTATCACTTCTAATATCCGTAAGACCAAGTCTCGTGACAGTAACGTAACTTGTGGACGAACCAAATTACGTCAAAATGGAGCGGTCAGCTAATATTCTCGTTTATAAAGACTCACCACGTTAGCCGTAGCAACTACAACAGTATTGCCAGCGCCAGCAGCAGAACTGGGCACGAGAACGTATTGGGCAGCACCGGAACTTGTCTGCAAAAGAGGAAATGATTAAAAACGTGCACTGGCAACCTGCAAATTCATGACGTTAACGTTTAAATAAAAATTACAACTAACTAGTAATTTCTAGTAAGACTGTTACAAAAATTTTCAATGCACACTTACACACAAAATATCAAGACACAAGCGATGTGCATTTCCATATAGAAGCGTACGAGCTTCAAAAATCAACATGGATGACAATCCATCTCGTCTCATGAAGATACGCTTACAAATTTCCATAAATATCAATACCTCTCAAGCAAACATGCTGGGCATCAAGTAAAGAGTCAAATTTATCCGTGAAAATTTCAGTGTCATTTTCAACTTTTTATCACATTCCCATACGCCCACTACAATAACAAGCACTGTGCATTTTTTTCTCATTTATGCTGGGTTTTAAAGCAAATTACCGAATTCATGCAATCAACACTCACTGGTAATGAAACGAAACCGCTAGCAGTTGTGACTTTGACGAGATTCTGATGAGTTTTAGAGACTTGTTGCGTCATCGTGGTTGCCGTAGTAGTCGTTCGAGCTGAAAAATATTCAAAGATTACGTTTTTATTGCATTTATCGTTGGGTCGTAGAGGTAAAACAAGGGGGGTAAAATACTGAAAACGAAAATAAAAAAGATCACAGCATGAACATTGTTTCGAAAATAAATTTCGTTGCCAAGACAAGACCGTGATAGACAAGTAGCCAAGGCAAAGATGGGGAAACTAACAGCTACATGTACAATTTAGTTTCCATCATGACCATCAAAGAATGATTAACAAGGAAGGAAATAATTTCAAACCTATAAAGGCATAGAATCTAAAATATTTCAAGGATACAAAATTGTGCGATTCAGGATAATATGAACGAGTCTGGTATCTACAACATACGAATACCTTTTGTCTTGCCTTCTCTGCAAGATTACTGAACGCAGTCGGTTTGCTAACGTTTATTATTCACTAAACCGTCGTTCTTATATTTCATATCACACCCGACCAGATAAGTCATAAAATACTGTGAATACTCCTACAAAAGAACTAAAACATCATAAGAAAGCAAAAATATTTCCTACGTGGCGTTCAAAAGCCATAATAAAAAGTATCTGACTTCAAAACCAGTTGCCAACTTACATTCTTCCTCGTCGGTGAGATCAATGACAGCGTTGCTCTTATTGGAAGAGTTCATTTGGGACGACATTAGTTGGGAGGAAACGCGGCGGTCTCCTGGAGATCCATTTACAGTGTTCGCCATTCCCGAGCGCCCTCCGCCGAACGATGTGCGCATCGAGTTATGCGTCGAGCCAGGCTGTGCTGGTACTGATGTACCTGATCACGAAGCATTCAAATGGGTTACCACTCAAACACAAACTGAATAATGACTCACAGAATACCTGACAAAACAAACTACTTAGCTCAGCTATTAGAAAGCTCGAAGAATGGTGAATTAGAAATGTAAATTAAAAGGAGTGATGGTTCCAATCGTCAATTGAGCAAGGACATGACATTTAAAGAAAATGAAGCAGGTCATCCGACATCTAACCTCATGGGAACATTTACTGCGCTCCGTTGTGTGAAGGGATGATAATTTATAAGAACCCTAACTATCATTTGCACAGAGTCAAACAATACAAACAAAAACATTTTGAGAATAGTCTTGATTCAAGTTCGAAACGAAAATATTCTAAGGAGAAACTGTACAACATCGCTAATTTAATCATTTTTACTCAAATAACAAAGCTACTGATTTGCTATCCAGAATTACACAAGGCACTATAATCCTCTTCGAGTTAATAGAATCGTGCTATAATGTGTACCACGTTCACATCGATACAAACCACACTTCAAATAGCAAATTTCAAATTCTATTGCTCTCGGAATTCAACGGTAATGCTCTATGTGACTGCACAAAAAACCATTGACAAGGAGAGAAAGTTTAATATATATAAAATCAAATAGAAAACACTCACCAATGTTTGGATTGCCGACAACCACCATAGACTGCTGAGATGACGCTCCATTGATCTGTCGGAGATTATCATTGGTTCTTGAGATATGCAACAAACGCGCACCAATTTCTCAGTTGCACAGTATTGATCAAAAAATTGGCGCTCATTATCTTCCGTAAACAAAAAAACAACAGCTAATGAGTACATTACCCAGGCAGCAAAACGTCACTTGAACAGTTTAATGAAGATGAAATGCTGATATAAATAAATGAACAAAAGGGACGAAACGCAATTAAAAACCGAGGCTTCAAAGTCTTTGTACATTCAGCAAATAGTATGATCAACTAAGGATGCTGTCATGGGACGTAGCACACCAAAAATGTATTAGTGTTGGTAAGTGTTGGAAAATAATTTAGAACTACTGATGCTAATTGACTGAACGTTTAAAAATTCTAGTCAAAAAAATTCCCCTTAAATTTTACAATATTCCCTAAGGTACAGCCGGTGAATACTGTTCTCAGGCATTCTTCCGTCACCATTACACATTGGGATAACCACGAGAGAGAGAGATACTGGGTCACTTAGATTCCTTAACTCGCCTCAGGTAGATCTAATCCCGCTCTCACCGGGCCTCTAGGTCTCTTTCGCACTAAGTCAAGTCTCCTCAAATCATTTTAGTCCTCTTTTAGGCAGCCTGCCCACTAATGCGATTCGCCTCAGTAGTTTCATTCGCCTCTAGCCAACACAATGCTATTCCTACGGTGCTACAAATGAACCGTGCGGTTTCGCAAAGCGTCGCACCTATCGCATCGCATCATTGGGCGGGCTGCCCTAGTCTTAGTTAAATTCTTAGTGAACTTCACCAACTGGTGCAGATCAACTTAAGCTTCGTCTTCGTACCGCCCTCCATAATTCGTTGTCATCAATACAATTTATACTCAGCTCTGGCTAAACTTTTAATAACTGCTATGCGAATAATTGAGCACAAGCCTAGAACATTGCTATAAAGTAGTTACAAGAATCCTGTTCTCTATACTTAATCAAGAAAAACCTAGAGATGCATCCCATACGTTACGGAAAAAATTAGTCAAGTTTCATATTTAGAATCACACTGACTAAAAATACTACCCACATTATAGAATAAAAGTAAGTTACAAATTAAGTATTGTAAAATGGGTAGTTCAAGTCGAGACGCTTCCACCTAGGACGCACTCGACTAGCATAGATAACGAATTTTTCGTTAAGTCCATCACTACAAGCAGAGTATCATGAAATTTATTAAAAAAATGCACCCCGATACACAAACGGACATATCGGGGTGCTTTTGAGCCCATAGTCTATAGGAGACACATTAATACGAAACTATATAACATTAGCCCAAATCGAATAACAGATGACTTACGGAATCAATTATTTCATTGAAATAAACAAAATTGATCTGGCGATAGTGAAAATATTTGGAACATGTAGAGTGACTATCATCAACGTAGTTCACACTTTTTCAATATCACCACAAGAAATTACTCTCACAAAATGAAACTTAATGTAAAATAAAGAAAATACTCACATGAGAGTGTGGGGAGCGACCGTGAGATTTGCCCGATTCTCCACAAGCCGCTGCAATGCCTTTCTGTATCTGTAGTACAATAAAACTTTACATTAGCCTTCTTAATAAAACTATCAACAGCACGTCATTACATTCATTATAAGAATACAGAAATTACTACAAAAATTATCAAGGATGTATCATCATCAAAGCAGATGAGCACACTCAATTGTTCATTGTAAATGGTAAAAGATTAAGATTAAGATAAAGATTATAAGTTAGTTTAAGCCTCCCTAACCGCTACAAAAATAGAGCGTATCGAAGAGAGGAAGGAGGAAGGCACCATTTAGTATGGAGATAAGTGAATGAGGAATCTATGCAGAAAGGGCATAGAAACAGTAAGATAAGAAAGAAGTTCATGAAATAAGATAAAAGTTGAAGAAGAAAGTCAGAGGTGCTGAAAAACAGGACAGTAGTGAACCGAAAAAAGGTGGTCCTCAACATAACAAAAAACATTTTATTTCAACAAAAAAAGGCCTACCTAACTCTCAGCTCGGGCCCTCACATTTTTCCCCTAGGAGCGCTAATTCCCATAGATACAATAGTTGTATCCCCCTGAGGGGTGTAAATGGTAAAAAGAGTTTCCAACGATAGCTCAATATTCTCACGTATTTCACATAGTTCTACCATGAGGGAAGTCTGGCTACTAAAGAGTATACATTTCAAAGGGTTACTTTCTATACTCACTATATGAGGAGCTGCCTGGATGCCAACCGACCGCTTGATCTTGATCGGTGTGACGAGATGATCTTTACGATTTTGGTGCTCTTCTTGCAACTTTCTCGTTACTTTGCGCAGGTCGTCCAGCTACAGTAGTAAAGAACAGGTGTTATTTCGACATAAAACTGGAAACCACAAAACAAGCCAAATTTCTGTCGAAGATCTGGTCAGTAATCAAAACCACAGTATTGATCAACACACTCAATTTTACAGCCAAATTCAATATTTAATTTCTTCGGAGTGACAGGACACAGACAAAAGTGAATACATTTTCATCTGACAAATATTTATGTATTCGTGTTAATACTAACTGAAGAATACGAACTGCTTTACTAAAAAATCCACTGTACAAACGCATGCGTAACAGAGACTTAAATGAATAGTATAAATGGTTTGTAAATCAAGTAAGTAAGGGAGTAAACTTGCTCAATTAATTTGTCTTGCCTATAACATAACTCAAGATAATTTAGCACCCACCAATAATTATGTTAACTCAAAAGCTAGGCATGAGTGATAGCGTAATACTTAGATCCAGAGCTAAAGATACCGAGTGACATACCTCTTTGTGAAACTGAGCAGCTTTCTTCCGATTACACTCCAGAGTTGATTCCAGCTTTTCACATAAGGTCTTATACTTGCCCAACTCGTGATTGTGAAGTACTTTGTTCATGAAGAGCTCTATAATCATATTCTCTAGGTCCTGTGGAAAAAGCAATCTTTAAAAACCACACGTCTGTTTTACTCTGCGAACTTAGTTTGGCAGTAAATAAAATGGAAATTTATACACAAACTTCTACAGCGAAGGTATTCATATAGTGGTGAAATCTAGTGATTGCCAAGGAATTTACAGCAGCTTGTAATGGCGGAGGCAATTCAAATAAATAATAAAAAAAGCTATCTTATCACATTGTTGTCTAACGTATGGATATGTACGTTTTAAATGAAAATTAATTATCCTTTTACCTTGGCTGTTTACTTTAAAATAAGCCTTTGTCCAATTACTGGAATATATTACACGTTACTATTATGAATGAGTTCTTATATTTTTTCGTGAAGTTTACCAATATTGCATGGCGATTTTACAATTTAGATGCTTGGGCTGATATAATATGCTAATTGCCAAATCAAGATTATTTCTTTCAGTTGTAGGTCAATCGACCAATCATAGAAAATTTAAAGAAAATGTATTATTCGAGGACAGACATTATTATTAAATGCCTCATCCTAAAGAGCGCGTGCGTCCTAAATTTAAATAAAAATTGTTAGTTCGCTGTTTAGAAGTTACACTGTATTGCCTAAGTATAACAAAATTTTGGTCTAATCCGTTTGCAACACGAGTGGGACGAAAACATCATTCCTCGACGATTATGGGCAATGAATCCTGGCATTTAAAGCCTAATGCAATTCAAAGCGACATCACGACAGAACCGGAAACTAACTAACGAACAATACTCGGAGATGATAATACGAAAAACATCACTTAGAATTGAAAACCTTAAAAAATTCACTGCAGAAATTTCCTAGTACCAATAGGTATAAGCGCTCGTTTACAAGGAACCTGCCCTTTCTATTACGAATCAACAACACAAAACGTTTTCACTAAATTGGAAGAAAATTTCTGTTCAGGCACCTTTCTTTTCAACTTGCGGAGCTTGAATGCAGTGTGTCTCAGCTTCTGGACCTCGGCATCCACCAGAGCTTTACTGGCATCATCTTCGATGGCTTGGATCTCAGGTGAAGCACTCTGATTCTGATAAGAAAAAACATCAATAGATTGAGCAAAAATACGTAAATCCAGTTACCTCGTCAAAACAATTTCAAATTCAGGTACAGGAATCTCCCGACAATGTCATTCTGATCAGCTAAAATTGAACATAGGATGTTCCAAACTAAGGAATTGTGCACACAGCGCACAAAATTATACAATGTAAATCCTCGATATTGAATAATAGAGCATTTAAAAAGCGACACACATCAGCGAAGTAAGAAAAGGTAAATTTTTGGCCGCGTCGACTCTAGACACATGCTTTACTGTTAACAGAAGCTAGTTGAAACTACAGTTTCTATTTCTCCAAAACACAAATTTTAAAGGCTGACATATTCGTTAAGCTCAAACTAGACAATACCAAGCTTATGAAAATGATAATGAGCAGTGAGTGGTGGCACTTCTAACCACTACTCTACTTTCCTAAAATTCTTGACATTTTCTTCCTAGCGTAAAATGTCGGCGCACAGAGCTATCGGCCCCTTTTGTCACCAATCCGATTTCAATTGCTTATCTTCTTTATGCTGTCTGGCATTGTCTTACGCAAAACGATATTATACGTTTGTTAAAGCATCTTTAACCGAAACAAAGATGTTCCTAAGAGAAAAATGCACCATTCAGTATTAATTTAAGGGAACGAGGAATCTAAGCACAATGTGCGTCGCTCTCCACACCCAGCGCATATATCAGCAACGTTGAAGGAAGTTTATGAAACAGTTGGACAAGAAATAGGTGCTGAAAAAAAGGCAGCAGAGAATCGGAAGAAATGGTCAGTAACAACATCAAAACTTATTTTATTTCAACAAGAGGAAAGACTACGAAACCAGCTCGTAGCCTCGAATCTTCCTACTGAGGGGACGGACTAATTCCGAAATAATGGTTATACCTCCCTGAGGAGCGCCTGTTCATTGCTTGCAATATAAAATGCCAGTAACTTCTCATCCAGTTTCTGTAGATTATATTAATCGATTTTGCTCACGCCTAACTCCACAGTCAACCGTTTCACCTTCACACCTGATATTTTGAACAATACTGAACACGAGAACATCACGGAGAACAAAGTATGGACGATTCCTAACAAAAAAATTAAGTATCGACGGAAAACACGTGACTGCGCTAGTAAAATCCCACCTGATACGAATTTAGTCGCTAGTGACACGACCGTCAACATTTGCTCAAAAATCTTGGTACCAGTTACATGGGTAATTTTTCATTTTCTTTTAAATTTATGAAGTGAAAACTTTTAACCTAAATATTTCGAAGTCAATATTCGATAAAGAGAAAAATGGTGGCTCAATTTTCCAGTGCTCGGCTCGTGGTTCCAAAGTTGAGAATTTAATTTTTGTGTCAACCTTGGCAAATATTTTACGAGTATGATAGCATTACTAGGCGACGTTGGAAGAAAATTCGAAGAAACTGAGTTTGAGGATCCAAGAGATTCATTTATGATAGTCCATCACCTTCAGAAATAAATATTCAAGTGATATTACAAATAAATGAACTGAAAATAACAAAAATTCAGCGAACAGCAGGCACACATGCCTGCACGAATGACACATGCTACTCGTGCTTCGACTAAACTTGGCCGTCTAGTGTCGAGTCGATGCTGTTTCACGCCGCTGCGGGTCAGTCGTGTTTTCCAACAGCTGCTACAAGGACGGAACACCTGCACCACCGGCAAACCTTCCTAGTGCTTTTTAGAACTCTTCATTTAAGGCGAGTTATGTCAGTACTCAGTAAAATTTCAAGTGTCGTCGAAGATTTTCGGACTTTAAAAATCAGGATTAAGAGTGCCTAACTCAGGCTATGGCGTTCAGAATAATAATAATGAACTCATTTAACGACAGCTTCGGTCATAGACTATTTAGCTGTCGTTTCGGCGATATTTAGAAGAAATAAATGGTAAAATAAATGCAATCAAACGTCATTCCTACAGTACGTCGATTGTGCTGAATACAGGTCTCATTTACGAAACAAAGAAAAAGGTGAGGCCTCGCAAAATTATATAACTGAACTCTCGACACTAATTTCAAACGGAGATATTCGTTCCGCTGCACCCAGAAATACTACTGAATCAAGTCAATTGTAATCAACTGACGTGCGACGACAGGATTCAAATGGAGCGTCAACGAGTTGGAGTCAAAAATCTTTTGTATCTCTCGTGGAGCGAAAAAAAAAACAATAAATGACCCCAAGGAAATTCCCTTCCAGTTAGGTTGCACATGTTCAAGACATGGATGGTAAGGTAATGAATCTTTATGAAATACGGTAAACTCTAATTAAAAGTTATCAGACTTCCCAGATAAACTATCCATTTTAGCTCAACAACTTCAAACTGCTTCAAGTAAATTACAAAAACAATTATCTCAAATAGGCCCGGCCAAAAATAGACGGAAGGGAGAGTACTTGGAACAAGCAGAAATAAGTTTCTTTAACCATTTGAAGCTCACAGCTACTTTCTTCAAGTCAAAAATAAGCACGATTCCACGTGGTGCTGACTCGCGAGTTTACCAAATCTGAGCCGAACTCATTGAAACCCAAATTAAAAATGCGGAAGCAAATTAATAGAGATCGCTGAATATACTCACTTCTGTTACGGGAGACAATCTCAACTTTTTATTGTTAAGATCATCTTCAGCAGGGAGGGATCTTTTCAGACTGTTCTTCTCCGAGTCATTAATTTCGAGCGCATCTGGGGACACGGAATTGCTTATATCCAACAAGGTTGTGGTGGTGGGATTTGTAAGGGTTGTTGAAGTGGATGAATTGGAGCTAGGGACGTAACTTGTTCTTACAGGAGCTAATTCAGTGATATCAGTTGACTGTGGGAGTTCATCATCTGCCAGTAGAACAGGAGTCGCCACAGTTCCGGTGAGGGGAGTCAAAAGCGGTCTTGACATCGGGTCATCAGAAACTGTACTTCCGAAATTGGAAATGTCTCCCAAAGGGTCAGAAGAAGCACACAAGGCTGAACTTCCATACTTGCCGTTGGTCAATGGCGATGATACTGGCTTTTCCGAAGAATCGAGATCATTGGAAATTTCCATTTTATCACTTGCGCCTAATTGAGCTGCAGAAACTGGGATTGGTTTGTTTGAAAGCGCAGCAGGACTAGCAGGCTTGGCAGGCCTCGAGTCAGGAGGAGTTGACCCTATCAAGGGTGCAGAAGACAATCCCCCTTCACCATTCGAATCTGTATTTACACCAACTGCGACGTCTTGAGATTTGTCTGCAGCCCCAACAGATTTCGAAGAGCCATTGATAATGACGGTTTCACCATCAGAGCCATCACTAGATTTGGTGATTTCATCCAAGTAGTTATTTACAGGACTAGTGCTTTTCTTGGCTGGCTTTCCAATGACAGGAGATAGAGAAGACTCCGAGTTCATAAATTCGCTCACAATACTCGCAGGAATGTGGATCATCGGAGACCGAGTTTCTGGTATGGGCATAGGAGCAGTGACCACTTCCCCCTTCATCTTGGAAGATACCGAATTTTCTAACGGAACACTTGACTTGCCACTGTCTTCAGCAGGGTCGGTAAAAATCACAGGAGATTTAACAAGCAGTCCTTCGAATACCGTTTCACACGTTTCAGAGCGACTGTGATTTGAATTACTCAATTCAAAATCGTTGCTCAAAACAGGATGGTCTACAAGCGTTGAAATTTCAGTCTTAGTTGCTATTTCTTTTATTTGAGACGAACTATTTCTATTTTGGACTTCTTCTGTCACTGAATTTTCTGTTATTCCAGGAGCCTGTTTATTATAACCCGTTTTATCTTTCAATGACTCTACAGTCTCGTCAGACTCGGGTAACTTTATAAGGCCCTGATGTCCCGCACCTGAAAGTGACTCTAAAACTGGGATGTTTGATGTTTTTTCATCAGAAAAATCATTGATTTTGAATTTTTTAAAATTGATCGAATCGTCGTCTTCGTCGTTGCAAGCTCTTTTCACACTAGCAGCATTACCACGAAGCTCAGAGCATGAGTTTGAATCACGAACTGAATGAATTGGTGAATCTGACGAATCAAGCGAAATTGAAAAATTGGATTCGTCTGAATGAGTTACACCTGAACCCAGTCCAGGTGACCTAGTACCTGTAGCACCAACAGCAGAATCAATATAATCAGAAAATTTAATAATCAATGAATCATTCGACCTCTCGTCATCATCAACAACAGGTCCTTTGTTTAAAATTTCGCTTGGTAAAGACGAGTTTTCATCGGTGTTGGATGAAACTCCTTCCTTTGGTGCAGCACTCGGATTTATCACTTTTTCCCGGGTGGTTGAAATCTCTGTTGAATCTGGAGATGACGAATCCTTTGGTACTAAATCGTCGGGATTACGCGAGTGGAGGGATGGTGAAACAGAAGGTGAGGATGTAGATGCAGAAAATTTTTCACCATTGACCGTTGGCTTGTCAGGTTCCTTCTGAAAAAAAAATGAAGATGAAACCATTTAACTTTGCATCAAGTTTTTGCTGAGCTGTATCACCTAGTTAAGCCTTTGGCATCAATGCATCAGAAAAACATCAGTTGCAACACCCAATAACAATTTTGCTTTTTCTGAAAAATTGGTTAGATCAAGTGTATTGGTTAGATCAAATGCACCATTGAAAGTCGCAACACTCGAGACTCGATACCTCGTTCTGGAAGGAAGAGTACCGTAGAGCAATACCTTAACCCGATCTACAGTTGGTCAGCTCATCAATCGTTGTGGTAATGTAGTTAGGGAATTTGAAAAATAAAATCTCATTCAGAAACTGGGTAAAAGACATTTGAACGAATTACTGTCTCATTTTATACTCGTTTCACAAAATGTATCTTATTCAACACTTACCGTAGCAGATCAGGCATCGGCCAAGATTAGATAAGTTAGTTTAAGCCTTTCTAACCACAACATTGGTAAGTATATATAATCCAAAGAGAGGAGGAGTGAAGGCACCATTTTGTATGGAGTTGAAGGATCTGGGAATCTAAGCACATGAGTTTTCCTTTACTAGCTTTCCAGTGCATAAAAACAGTAAATTAGTCATGATGTTGTAAATTAGTCATGAAAATTAGTCATGAAAATTGAAGAAGAGAATGATAGAAGCAGGAAAACAGCACAGCATTACACTAAAAAAGATTGTCCTTTGTATAATCAAAGATCTACTTTATTATTTTAACCTTTCTTTGTGCGTAATGTTAATGTTCAATATTACAAAAAATAACAGCACATGTCTTTCTTTTTTGGCTATCTAGAACATATATCGATTATCCTAAACTTTAGTAACAGAAATTATAACAGAAACCAGAAAACAAAAAGCATCAATTTCTACAAATAGAGTATCTTACTTTTATTGTTATGGGCAGCTTTGCTCATCATTAAGATCACTTACTGACACATAAAAGCAGCAATATAGTTGATACAATCTTTTTTAAAAAACTTCAGCTTCAATACAAGATAATCATAATGCCATTGCCAAGAAATATATAATTTAAAACCAAACATTTTTACAGTTAAGATGGCCGTTCACGTGAAAATGTGAAAAATTATAGATTTACATTTTTAAGCCCATCTTTAGAGAATTTTCTCACGAATCTAACGAAATCATGGGCTTGAGAGTACGTCCATTGGTTTGTCTACTCGAGTTGAAAAAGGTTCCAAAATATTACAATAAATATGAGAAAATTTATAGAAAAATGGCTTTCCTGAGAATTAGCAGTTTTTGTCTTTTGAAGCAGATTTCTTTCCACAGTTTTGAAGGCACCAGAATGACAAATATATCAATCAAACCAACTAAGCCATACTTTAGATAATGTATTCAATTATCTAGAAAAATTGATCGAATTGTTGTCTTCCTCATTGCAAGATTCAGATAATATATATATATATTATCTATATAATAGATAATATATATATATATTCAATTATCCTGTTTGGTTCTATAACTTCAAAATTGTAGACCTATTTTCCAAAATAACCATTTTTCTCAGTAAAAAATAAAATTCTAGTATAAATACAATAAAAACATACAAATCTAAAAAAAACTGTTGCATCATTTTACACCTATGGTGAAAATTTCAGAAAAATCCATCAAAAAATGACAGACATGTATTCTCACCCAAAAAAGTCCTCCTCTATATATGAAATTCAAAATAAAATAAGAAAGGTTGACTTGAAAAATTGACACACAAATAAGGCTCTAGACAGTGATAAATACGCATGATTGAATTTTGCCCATTGCAATAGCACATTTCAAATCAAGGCCCAATCAAGTGAGTTTCAGTGAAAGTAATTCTTAACCAAAGACCCATATAAAGAAAATATTGTTCAACAATGAAATATGCTAGTTAGCCATTCAAAAAAAGTTACTTCATAAATTTTCATGCCAATAAAAACAAATATTTTAAAGAAAAATAGCTAGCAACACTAACTGGAAAATAATCTAACTGAATAACAATTTCATGTCTTTTCAGGGATTTATCACAATTTGCCTGAAAAACATGGATAATTTGGGGTCAATATGCAGTTTAATGCATTCACGGATATTAAAAATTCCATTCCAAAGAATCACAAAAGGAACACTTTAATAACATTTTACAAGAACAACATTCTGCTTGCTAATGCGTTATTTTTTTGAGTTATTCAACTTTGAAATTTTCTTATATCATACCTCTTCAACTTTTACTATTAAATACAGCAACTAAAAGTGTTACAGCATAAAATTCTAGAAGTGAAATTGTTATTTATTTTTTGCTTGGCATGTAATACACTTCAACTTGAAAAAATGAGTTCCAATTTGATAACCGGATAAATATAACTAAGGATAAACTTACTACTTAATTACTTAGTTAACCACATGAGAATTGCCTATTTCAAAACCTTTCAGAATGAAAAATAACTGAGTATAAATAAATCTTATGTTGATGTTAACTGTGGTTAAAGCCGCTTTCTATAAACGCCCTTAATTTTTCACTTAATAAGTGTCCAAACAGTTTTCCATTATCTTTAGAACGTGTATATCGTGTACAAAATACACACGCAGGCCAATAACCTATGACACTCTACCCAGCTATTTACATTATAAATCAAATGAATGATATAAAAGCAACTCACCTCTATAGGTTCAACTAGTTTTGTTCCTATCTTATCAATATTCAAATCTACGTTAGCACTCATCAACCTAGTAACAGCTCAACGCTTCACAATAACACATCAACAGCTGATCACGCTCAACTCCATTCTTCTTGTTACTACACATAAAATAGTTCCAATAATTATTGTCAAGAATAAAAGCAAATAATTTTTTACCCAAAATATTTTTGACGCTGCTCAATCTAAGTTAAATTTATACGAAAAAGAAGTGAAAATGACTGATTTCAGTGAACATGAGAGCGGTGCGGGACACCTCGTACCACCCGCCACTGCTTTTGGAGCGAAACTGAAGCGCGTCCAAACATATTCAACTCACAAAACACTAGCTGGCAACTTAGTGAACATGAAAATACAGTTTTAAATCATCCAAAAAATTTTACATAAGCCGGTGTGAGGCTCTCATATCTAATTTTTTAATAGTGTTCTCATTAGGTTCCGCCGTAAAGCTCGGAATTGAAATTTGCAGTACACCTTTCATGTTCACCTAATTATTTAAATCATTTTCACCAGTTCATTCACCCATTATAATACATCATAATGCAATAAAAATTACGTTTATACTCCAGTATACCTCAAGTTATTTTGTTTTTATTTCCTCTCTCTTGGATGATTCTCCTAATGTTACTCGAAGGCCATGCCAGAAACGTCATTTTCACACGTTTGGCAACATCGCAGAGAGCTCTTCAAGATGGCGGATTCGACAGTGAGGTTATCGTTTGGAAGTCTACCTCTGGTTCGCTGACGAAAACATCATACCCTTATGTTTGGTGACGATTTTACGTGCTCATCCACACAGTTGTTTTAGTAATAACGCAACGAGGCGTCCATGCCTTAAATCAAACAAAGAACAAGGCAAAATTCATTTATGTCTGCACCAAGTTTGACTTTCTGATAATTTAAAAGGCAGCTCGAATGGATGACTATCCTAAAACTGGAGTTGGAAGTTTATGGAAGTAATATGCATATGTTCGAGAAAAAAAAACAGAAGACAATATCTTGAGTTTTTCTTCAAGGTCTTGACACATAACGGTAGCTAGTGAAGATGAGATTACGTAAGGCCTAAGTAAAGCTGTGTCCATCCATGGTCTACCATAGCTGTGTCGCACTGGATGCGACGGCTGCGGACGGCAGCAGATGCTACCACACACTCCCACAGACAGGGTGAGCGCTCTGATGAAGTCCAGTTGAATCAGCATTTCGCCTGCTTTTAAAAAAGTTAGAAAGGTAGTCTGAATGAGTTGTAAATATTTCTGAAAATGAAGTGTTTTTATCTCTAGTTTTAATCGCAGTGTAACTGCTGGCTGAATGTGACCAGTGTTTCTCCTCGGATGCCTGCGCGTGATTCATGTCAAATGGTTAAGAGACTTGTGTAGCAACCCGAGTACGAGTTACTTGGCTCGTCCCAGTTGTCATATTCTGTTTTAGCTAGTTTTGAATTGAGCTCAACTAACAGGTTATGATGTCTAGAAGCATCATAAACATGTCCGTTGAATAAATTAACCATATAAAACTTAATAATTTTCATTCATTGCTTGGCATACCCCGATTACTGAACCCAAGTTAACGATATACTACCACATCAACTTTAAGACAAATATCGGCATCTAAGGAGGCTTTATTTTCAATTCAAGCCTGATACATATCACATTGTACATTGGTTTTTCAAATGCCTTATAGCAACAACAGGACGCCATGACGCTTTCCCCCGGTCAAGACCGGTACCCATTTCAGACACCTGAGTAGAGTGGGGTATTGTGCTTTGAATTTTTCCCCTATACCCAACTGAGAAAATCGCCACCCAGAGCCGGGATTCGAACCCTCGATGCCTTCACGGAAGGGCAGGTCTTTGAACCACACGGCTATGACGCGCACTTAATTATTATTATCGTTAATTTTATCGTTATTATCGTTATTGTTAAAGAAGTTTATGAATGTTCGAATATGAATGGACAGTGGTTTTCCTTTCTTCAAATCAATAATGTGTATTAAATGTCCACGTTACTCATATCATGCAAGACTCTCCACATTACACATGAATTTATCAACATTTCCCATTCTTTAGAGTTTAGTTATAGGAACAGATTTTTGAGCTTTGTCGAGTTGAACGGTGTTCAGGACAAACAGACCTCTCAGGGGATACAACTATTGTATCTATGGGAATCAGCGCTCCCAGGGGAAAAATGTGAGGACCCGAGCTGAGAGTTAGGTAGGCCTTCTCTTTGTTGAAATAAGATGTTTTTTATTATGTTAAGGACCACCTTTTTTCGGTTCACTACTGTCCTGTTTTTCAGCACCTCTGACTTTCTTCTTCAACTTTTATCTTATTTCATGAACTTCTTTCCCATCTTACTGTTTCTATGCCCTTTCTGCATAGATTCCTCATTTTCTTATCTCCATACTAAATGGTGCCTTCCTCCTTCCTCTCTTCGATACGCTCTATTTTTGCAGCGGTTAGGGAGGCTTAACCTAACTTATAATCTAATCTAATCTAATCTAATAATCTAATCAGGACAAACAGGAACCTGGTTCAATGAAAAAACTACGTACGAACAATTTAGTCGACATAACTGTCAAGTGACAAGGCTACAAGTTCACAAGTGAAAGATTTACCACTCACAAAATTACCACAAAATTTTTGGTTTCAAAACCTAAAAAATCGCCATTTATCGGCGTTTACGATACCTAAATCTCAACACAGTACAAAAGAAAACGTTAGGAATAAAGTAGAGGATTACCGATTTACTTCATTTTTCGAATCCGTAGATGCTTGCTCATTTTCAATCTCACACTTTGATACTACGTTAAGATGCGAAATGAAAATTTTCAAGGTTCACGATGCATTTTCAAATCAAATTACATGAGGTTGGTTGGCATTTCTCGAGTTTAACTACCCCACGCATTATAGTTTTAATTATAGTGCAATTTTTATGAAACTAGCACAGTACACGTAAAATTAAATTTGGTACACAGTTAATTATTTTTTAGTTTTCTAATTTTCTTTTTCATTTTTCAGAAAAGGAAACATCATGTTCGTTAGTATATTAGAAAATCTTGGGTATCTATTGAATTGTGAAGTGTCGCTATAAGCATATTTTCAGTATTACAATTTGATTCTGACTAATGTGAATTATGTAAAATGTGTCTCCCCCATGCAATTTAAGGCTTCGGCTTTGAAATTTCCGTTTTTCAAATACTATCATAGACGGAAGTGCAATACTCTTGTTTCCGCAAGGAGGAAAAGCATTTTTGAGGGAAGCCATCTTTCGATCCCACAACTTTTGAAACTTATTGATTTTTATTTGTGCTTGGAACTTTTTATAACTGTGATCCGTGAACAATTGGACTTAGATGTTCATACAGTTGTGATTGGCTTAATTTCATTGAGGAGGTTTTCGTTGTTCTAGCTACCATTTCGTCTAATAAAATAAAATCTGGTCCAATTCTTATGAAACTCGCACATTTTATATAATATTAAATTTAAAACACAATTCACTCGTGGTATTTTTCAAGTTTTCCTGATGTTTTTCGAAAAAATCATGGGGTAGTTAAACTCCAGAAATCCCGGTAGGTTCAAACTTTGATCAGTAACTAAGGAAATCCACAGTTGGGTTAGGTGAAACAAATTAAATTCCCTTAGTTTGAGCCTCCCTAACCACAACAAAAGTATTTCCAAAGACGGGAAGTAGTTGAGCAAAAGTTGAGGTAATGGGGAATCGAAGAACAATATGTGTGTTCCCACCCGAGACTAACTGCGTGTAGAAACAGGGTTGAGAAAAAAGTTTATAAAACAAGATATAAGTTGAAGAAGAAAGTAATAGGTGCAAACATACAGGACACTAGTTGTCCTAAAAAGAATATACCATTACAAAACAAAAACCCATTTTGTTGCAATAAACAGAAGCACTACCTAACGTTCAGTTCGAAATTTTACATTTTCCTTCTAAGAGGTTAAGGGAAAAAAAGGAATCATGAATCGTGTGGCTTAAAATGGGTGGGAATTAACAACAAATTGCACACTGAAGGTCATCGCATCATAAAATGTAGCCTCTGACTACCCATAATTTTCCTATTCATCAGACATTATCGCTCACAATTGAATTACTGTAAAATAATATTTTTTACCCTAAGGTGAAAGCTTGAGTTCAAACATTAGAATTTTCAAGAACAGAACGGGACTGAGATTGATTTACACAGAAAAGGATATGGAATTCCGTAACCTGAATTCTTCGAAAGGAATTAAGGCTAGTCTCGATCAGATGCACTTCAAAGTATGAAAACGTAAATGATTAAAGTCATTGTGAACGGAATCCGTAACATTAAAATTATACTGAAACAATTTTATTGTATCCGTTAGTTTAACACTCCCTAGCCACAACAAAGGCAATCTCAGGAACAAAGAAAAGTGACCATTTAGTATGGACTGTAGTTAACGGGTAATCTATGAACAAAGCACGTTCCCACACAGGAAGCCCTGTGCATAGAGACAGCAAGTTAGGAAGGAAGAGGAAGGATGACAAAGAAGAGACAGCGAAGAAAACGGAATAGAGAAAAGTAGGTACAAAAGATAGAAGTCCGGAAGGCCAATCCATCGCTGAGGTAACAAAACAGTACCTCCCCTAGGGTCACCTGTCCCCATTGCATAGGATAGGCAAACCTAACCAACTTACGCCTACCGCCTATCCTTTGCGTCACTAGGAGGAAAACACTAACTGATTTATATTCTGTTTTATATTAGAATAGACCCATGCTAAGAACTGACTGCCTCACGTATGATGTAACCAAAATATCCAGTTTGAGCAATTAATTGTTACTGAGGATTACTTCCGGAGGAACTATTTGCGTTTTCAGTATGGTTACAAGATTGATATGCACGGGAAAGTTGAATGTAATAATGAAAGTCAACCTATACTTTTCAGTGGAGGAATTAATTCTTCAGCGACCATCATACATTGGTCGTTTTTTTTGCCGATGCCTCAGTGTTACCATATGCTTAAAGAACGAAGATGACCATCTAAATCATTAAAAATGAAGCCTTAGACAGAGGGGAAAAAGGAAAACTTCGAAACGAATGATAGGCCGAGATGCGATGAAGTTACCTGGCCTAAGCAACAGAAGAAGCAAGGGCGGTGACAAAAGGGTAGAAGAATTGAGAAAACTAGCGTAGAGATGACTACCCAAACAACATACCCCAACCTAAACAACTAAATAACACATGCGCGGAAGCGTTCGACCAAGAGCAGCACAGAACAAAGTTAAAATGTTTAGCCCAAAGAACACTCGTCTAGGTAAGTAGAATGAAGTATGCTCTGAAAGGGATACCACATGTTCAGTTAAAAAAGGTGGTCTTGAAACATAAGAAAACATCCCAGAAATAAAGCTTTAAATATTTTCCCAAGAAATTTAAAATGCCATTTTCCTTTAACGCACGCCAATGAGCCCACGAGTAGGACAAGGACATTTTCACCGCGTTTTACCACATCGGAAATGAAATATTGCCGATTTTTCCTAGTAGGGAATGTTGTTAATTTACCACAGCATTTCTAAGGATCTAACAATACCATGATGGATACTAAAATAGAACAGTCTGTCATGCATACCTCTTACCATTTGCATTTCTCTAAGCTTGTTTCCCACCTAACCTCAGATTAACTATAATTCTGTAAATTTGAACTGAAAAGTTTTCAATGTCGTAAATACTTTGTACGGAATACATGTCAAATTTTCTAATGGATCGATTTAGAATGGAATTTTTTAAGGCGAGTTCATCATAAACTTGGAACTCATGATAGTTTACTATCAATCTTTTTCAAGTAATTTCCACAACCTGACTGAGAGCTAAAATTCCAGAAGTAGTTTTGTAAGCATGTAAGCAGAAGTTATTTCCAAAACGGCATTGAAGTCAATCACAAACTATAGATTCTACTTTTTTTCTCTCCTTGCTTCTGTGTCACGAAGTCTTCACACACAATAAGGACAACCAACCCACACACACACACACACACACCCTTCGCCCCCCCTTCGTGCAACGTTTTATAATGGAGTACTCAAGCATGCTGGCATGGCTACTTTACACGTACTGTACATAGGGGCCCCACTTCCCCTTCTATATTCTCATGTGTAGGGACAGTATTCAATGCCCTCAAAATATCACGGTTTTGCATGAACTACCTTGCATCCTCACCCGTTCTGTACTTCCATTCCAGCTCACCTGGCCACATCACTTTCATTCCTCTTCACCAGTAGTGTTCACTGCAACCCCTTTAAAATTAAATCATTTACTGACAAAATTTTGTGCCAAAAGCGATTGTTCGTCAGGAATTATTGAAAAACGTGCTATTCTGATCTCGCTCACTGTTATTCATTATATTGTGTGAAAGAAATTCTGCAGAATTCAACCAGACTTATAACATCATCTACGAAGAAGAATTTGGCAGCCAAGGCTGTATCCGATTATTGACCCAACGTTGCCAGCTAAGAAATGATATTAACCTGAATTCTGTACTTACTCGTTTCGTATTATTGTATCTTATAAATAGCTCTTAGTTATTAAATGAAATTTTTATCGCATGTTACACAAGCTACGAGCAACTTTGATACCTAAATTTTCGTGTATAAAATTTGTTCTAAATTTAATTAGACTGCTTAGCATTATTGCACGACAAAGATCACATTTAAAGTTTTCCAAGAGCATTTCTAGTAAGAACAGCCTAAATTTTACATCTTCTGTCCCACCAGAAGTTACACTGTTTCGCCCCCATCATTCGTCAAGACGCAATTAAGGAGATCGTCCCAGGCCGGCCCAGGCCCCTGTTACTCAGGTGGTAATTTTTCATGTTTTTGTTGGAAAAGAACCCTTAGGTGGTGGACTATTCGGTCCTAAAATTTTATGGCGCTACGGACAATAGATCCCCCCCCCCCAGGGGGAGGGGGTAAGGGGACCAAAATCTATAACTTTGAGCCCATTTCAACCCGATATAAAAAGAGAACAAATGAGAAATAGAAAAAAAGCCCATTTGAGCTTGTTAGGAATGTTCCAAGGATTCTAAAACTGTCTGTGTTTTTGTTCTAGCATCAAAACTCGACGAGTAGCATTTTGAAATATCAATATCAGTGAAAAAGCACCAAAACCTTTAATTTTTGAGCCCATTTCAACCCCATATAAAAAGAGAACAAATGAGAAATGGAAAAAAGCCCATTTGAGCTTGTTAGGAATGTCCCATGGATTCTAAAACTGTTTTTGTTTTTGTTCTAGCATCAAAACTGAATGAGGAGATACGTCTTGAAATATCAAAATTAGTGAAATATCAATACCTAAAAACAAATATGTCAAATTTTTTCAAAAACTTAGGCCTAAACCGAAAAAATGAATAGATGAAATTGTGTTTCTTTTCAAAAGTTACATATCATAGTCAAATTTCATAGGAATGAGACTGAAAATAAAAAATTTCATATATTTGAAAAAAGGTGAAATTTTATTTTTTTTATTTTTTTGGTTAGGAAATCACAATTCACAGTGTGACTATGAAGTTATGTATGGAAATTATCGAAATAAAATTAAAAGTGCATTCAATTACATAAATTGTTCATTATACTACACTTTAACAAAAAATTTCGTTTTATGCTTATACCCAACACTTCTAACTTTCAACATTCAAAATGCTACTCGTCTTCGAGTTTTGATGCTAGAACAAAACCAAAGACAGTTTTAGAATCCTTGGAACATTCCTAACACACTAAAATGGGCTTTTTTTCCATATACAAATTTTTCGAAAAATACATAGCTCTAAACCCAAAAAATTACTGTTTTTAGAAAATTTTGAAAAGTTTGAAAAAAATCCAGAAATAATTTGAATTTGATAAAAGCCCATTTGAGTGTGTTAGGAATGTTTCAAGGATTCTAAAACTGTCTTTGGTTTTGTTCTAGCATCAAAACTCGAAGACGAGTAGCATTTTGAAATATCCATAAAATATACCAAAAAACTGATTTTTCAAAAAAAACTAAGCCCTAAATCAAAAAAGTGACGAGTAAAACAGGTTTACTTTCACAAAATACCTATACTGGCCAATTTTCAAACGAATCGGACGAAAAAAGTTGAGAAAGTGGGACGATCTCAAGTAGCTGTAATTGAAGAACTTCCGGATATTGGAACAACTATATCCAGCCGCCCAACTGGAAGAAAACAAACGTTCTCATAATAATTGTAACCATACCAAGACAGCTGAGCAAAATTTATACATCACCCAAAGTAATAAAATGCAATTGTGATCCAGCAGTAGACAGAGTTTGTTCGTAGGTATATAATTGGAAGGTGGCACTATTTTCAAGCTCTGCAAGCCGATTCAATTATAACCCTCGACAGCGACAAAGTATGGCCAATTTGGTCAAAAACGGCAGGACTCCTAAGAAAGTTGCGCTAGGGGTTGTCGAGTGACGTCCATTTAACGACACATTGTAATTACAAAACTATTGTCAGCTTCATTTACAGATTTTGCTAAAATATTTGGAAAACTGCTTGCAAAATGCCAGTTTGTGATCAACATGTTCATTACCAGCACTATCTTCTTTTCATCATAACTTTTGAGTTATGCATTTTGCTTTCAAATTTCAGATTTGGTCATAATAAGATAAATATTGCAAAGCGCACATTCGTGCGCACTTTTAATAATCTGCACTAATTTTAGGTCTGACACATTTTGCAATGCTTTTTCACTGGCGAGGGTCTTAAATTATGCGGCAAAAAGAGGGGCAAGTGCAACCGCTTGCTCCTCAGCTTTGAAGTCTCTTTCGTAGATGAAATAAAACTGAAGAATACACATGTACACTTATAGATCCAATGTTTGATATTCACTTGGTAAAAGCTGTTCGACAAGTTGGAAAATGCGAGGAGCTGATCTCACGCTCAGGCGTGAGAGAGGGTGAAGAAAAGTGAGAGAGAGGGGTTGGGTGGCAGAAAGCACTTCTACACAGCTGCAGAGCTCCATCCCAGTACAGACCTTCGTACAGTCAGAAGGTCTGAATTTTACGTATTAAAAATATATTGTACCACACACACATTCAATATCTATTCAGTAAGTGGGGTTCTATAGAGAAATGTTTTAATTTAATAGGAATACACAAGCCAGACGAGAGTATTGATTTCTTAGTACCACGTAAAAGAGACTTGTGGCAATGATGGGGTTGCCAAGTACTGTGCAGGATCAGCCCATCAACTTCATCTACCCGTTCACCATCCCACCATTTAAGGCTGCTAAAAAAATTAGGGGGTTGGATATATCAACGTGAGCAGAAACTTGAACTGACGAATACGCACAATATAAACAATGACAAATGATTATTTAGAGCAAAGTAATTTCTCGAAAATCAGGCACAATGTTAAACGAAAGATAGAACATGCTCACACACAACGTACTGTGTGATGGTGGTCTGGATCGGCGTTATCTACATGATGTAGAATTGTGATCTAAAGAAATGGTTCATTTTATCACCCATTGTAGTCGTCAGTTATAAAAAGCTTTTAGGTCATTCGCTTCCGTACATTTTTTTTATCGAACTTCGAATACTATCTCAACATAATAGAGGTCCTCAAATTTTCAAGCAGACGTAAATAATACGTTTTCCAATTCCTACCCATATCAACAAGAAAAGGAATTGAATTTTGACCAATACTTTATTTTGAAATACCTAACTTGTCACGTAAATAGAAACGGTAGGTTATCCATTCCCAAGTTGAAGGATAACACGTTTTCACACGGTAAAAATTTGTTTCAAGCTTCAATTAAGTTGTGACATTGAAATGAACGAAATAGTAAGTTCATCATTGAAACCAATCAGAAACAAGAATATGTATGCTTATGGATTTCTTTCAAAATTGTAAACATGGAACCTCATTCAGATCGCTTTCGTGTGCATATTTCATTCTAGAAACAAAAGACAGAGTTACGATTGCCACGACCCAAAGTCTTTGTTAAAGTTAAATCACCTAAGAATAAAGCCGTTTTTGCTTAGCACGTGGACTACTGCGGGTAAAACTGAAGTTCAAAATTCAATCAAAATTAAAATCAATTTCATTATTCAATCCTGAATATCACAAACACTAAATGGAAGGCTTTCATTTGGTTATGCGTGTACTGGAAAATTGGGTTGGGAACCACCGATGGGCAATGCCCCATGAGGAAAAATCTCTCCAGTGACCACCGGTGGGTCACGTCGCAGTCAACGTTTCAAAGAAAAAGCGCTGCTGATCAGAATTGAAGCCTCCATTTTAACCATATAACAGTGTATTTTCCTTCTTAGAAATATATGATGAATGTTCACTCTGCTTTACTAACAGCGAGTGAACCTAGTCCGGATCTCTCAAAAATTACATCAAATTTCTTTTTTACCCTGAAAACGCGAAAATTTAGCCAACATTTGCTAACTAAAAAAATGATTTAACTCCTGTCAACGAAGTTAGACTTGCATCTTGTCAACGAACTTCTATGTCGCTGCACTTACTTTGTTCTAACCCACTTAGAAAAATTGACAACCCGAAATGAGGTCCTAGAATCCTACGGTGCCATGAGCCGCTATTTATAAACGTCACAAAACGACTTCAAAGCTTGGTGATTTTGATATCCGTGTATTTCAGCGACCAATAGAGGCATCCGACCATTTTTCGATTATCCTTCTGTACCTACGTCTCACTCTCCAGACAGAGAAATGTTTGGGAATGACATTGTTACAGATACATAACTCGTTGTCGCTATACATGGCGCTTGGTACCGAATGATTCTAGGGGCTTTCGAGTATTCTCAAGAAAAGTATGCGAAGAATATGCAAAACTGATGAGCCTGGAACACTGCGCACAAATCAAATGACACATAGATAAAAACAAAAAAATCGGGTTTTACTGAAATAGTCATAATGTTAAGCTAAAAAAGAAATCTGCAGCCATTAACGGGTATTCGCAACTGGCCTCGTCAATGCGACGAGTTTTTAGGTTTAGGGTTTATGGCGAGGAAATATTTAGCTCAATCTGAACGAACTTTCTGGACGAAAATTCCGTCGCATTTAACTTTTCTTAGCTGCCGAAGGGAAGAAATTCCATCCACAGTTCCATCCTTGATTTGTGCCGCCAGAACAGCAATTAAAGTTATTTGGGGACAAGCGGGGCTCAGATGGTTTAGCTGGGCGCTAAGTTAGCTTCCACCAACCTAATAGTTAACTTTTTGTTTTTTCACTGATGATATTAACCGATACTACCGAGCCTGACTCGCGCGTGACGATGTCGAAACTCCCATTACTCTACACGTGTATAAAACTTCATTCTGAATGTTTATTTTCATTCATGGAACGACTAAATAAAACAAGTCAGTAAGTTACTTTCACCCGTGTTTCAATCTTCCAATATAATCGATCAAATCTATAATTTATTAAAACAAGGATTGCAGCCAAAAATTAATGCAATGATGTGGCCAGTCTATTCCCAATTCTGTCTTCATGTTATAACTCGCTTTCGAAATTTCTAGGAGTGACCGCGAAAGTAATAGCTAACCACAATGCCTCCCGAGTCACAAGAAATAGGGATGGGACAGATACTTTTTTTAGTACCACCATTGCCGCATGTATTGGTTCATCCATTACGTTAACGGTAGCACACGTCTGGAATTAGGCACCCACGTAAACAAAACATTTGGAACCAACTGAGATGGGCAGACTTGCTCAGACATAATACGAAATCGACGACTAATACGAATTTATACATTTCCTCACGATTCTTTCGTATAATTTAGGCTGCTCGCCCACTGAGGCGATGCGATAGATGAGACGTCGCACGAAAACGGAGCTCATCAAGTCGCATGCGACGCGTTGGATCAGTACCGCCCATTGAAGCAACTCGGATCGCATGAGAACCCAATAAACATTTTGCATCTGGGAGCAACTTGAGCCCTGCTTTGCAGCGCTCAACTGCTAATGAGCTGCGCAGCGGGAAATTTTACGTATCAAATTTTAGTGACCGTAATGCTCTGCTCTGTAATGCCCATTCGCATAACATATCCTGGCAGTTTCTGTCATGGTACAGCACATCACTTGGATAATACAGCGCCGATCGTTCCTGAACAAGGCATATAAATTTTTCACTTGCGTCCATTTGCGGTTGGGAGGCCAGCACAGAAAAATTAAGCTCGTACGCGATATCCAACTATCAGACAAGCTCAAGCCTTAAAGTCGTTGGTTAATGCTAGCTGCAAGCGGTATGGATGCCAAGCAGCGCCATATTTTTGTGTTTTATGTCCCGCAGCATTGCATAGAAAAATTGTACTCATTTCAATTGGCATTTTAAATGACCATTTAGGTCTATTTTAGTTATTAATTGGTTTTAAAACTTATATGAATGTTTTTTACGCTATGGTATATGTTTCGTACCGATTATCGCTAATATATGAGAAAAGCAACTTTATACATTGTCTAGCTCATGCTGTCGCTCAAACATGCATCACTTTAAAATGAGAAAAATTATTGCATACAAGTAAAAGTTTTGCTTTTTGAAAATTCTAACGATGAATGAAAGAACAAAGAAAATCTCTTTAATAGAAATCATATTTCTTTAAAATATATTTCAATAATAAAAAATAACGTTTCGACCAATTTTTATTATTTGGTCGAAAGTTTCGACCATAGAACGTTTCGACTCCTACCGGCTGAGCATGCCGGTAGGAGTTTTCGAACTAAGCAATTACTCTCTTCCCCTCCTCAATCTGCTGTTCGCTCTCTTGCAGAATTGTGACCTTCCAGTTCGGCTAGACGATTTTAAAATAATTTCTTCTACATCCGGTACAATTAACCTACGCATTTTAGAATCCCTGTTTATTTTAAAAGATAACCCTACCTTGAACAATACGCAATCGGCCTTCCCTCTGTAATTAGTGTAGTCTCTGTCTCTTTTTTAATGTCATAAATTCCCCTGATGAATGTATTCTGACTTTGTTATGACTCGGTGTTTTTGTATTTTTTCAGATAGTTGAAACTGACCAAAAAAATTGGTCGAAACGTTCTTATTATTATTAAAATATTTTTTAAAGAAATATGAATTCTATTAAAGCAATTTTCTTTGCTCTTTTATTTGTCACGAGAAATGGTCCCTTCACCTCCTTGTTAACAATTCATTAACAAGAAGATCAGGTTCTCGGAATAGAGGAATGGCACACCTCCAGGCTATATACACAACACAAATTAAATGAATTATCATCGGCAATTACAGTACATATACTAAAAAGAAAGGTACTCACCGGGGATCGCTGACCCACTTACGCAGCGCATTTTCTGGGCGCCCTCCTTGGTGTTACGATTGATCGCTTCTAATATGGTGGGGCATGATACACAGGATGAACTATGCTTAACATTTATAATTTCCAGCTATACGTCATACAAACATTAATGAGCGTACACACAATGAATGGTGTTAGGAACAATGCCAATTAAGTAATGAAATCAAATAGCCTTCGTCAAATGACTTACATCACATAATTACACAGAAATATTGGCTGGCCAGCCTTTAACCGCAGATTGCTTATGCACCCAAACATAACACAAATAATGCCTACAATATCTCTAAGTACTCCCAACAGCCAGTAGGCGAAGGTCACTTCAACCACCGAATCCATCCGCAACTCGCTTCAGTTCAAGCCCTATCTTATGCACTGTTCAGAAAATGTCTAGTGATGACGTCATCTTGCTCATCCCGTTTCAGCATGTTCACACGTCGATTCCCTTCATTCGAGCTGATCAATCCTCAGACATATGACTGAACAACCGTCCCGCCCTCCCTTCTAGTGCAGCATCTCCATGTTCCATCAATAACTCCCACGGTGGGTTATGTTTTGATAAATTTCCCCTTTGTGAACGTGGTGACGGGAACACGTAAATTTTCCGCGTTTCTAGGTTGCACCTCACGTTACGGTTTCGCCGGTCGAACTGTCCATTGTTCCTCAGACGCCTTGAGCCCTGGCGTATTTTCTTCGAGGGTTGTGCACTCTCACCTTCGGCCTATGAGAATCCTCAGACCCTGCCAGTGAACGCCCACATCTCTTCTCATTGGTAGTCCCGCAGTTCGTCTTTATTTATTTTTTCTTAGCCTCATTGTATCCCACGCTCAGGCTCCTTCGAAACCGTTACTCCGTTCACCCTCGCAGCTCAAGGGTCGCGATTTATGTGTCGATTTATCTTTGACAAGAAGGCGACTTTGTTCGCGCTTGTGTAGGCATTTTTTCGCGCGTCTCAGGTTTTCCAAGCGCTCGCCCTAATGAAAGATTTGCCAAAGTCCCCTCCAGAGACAACACACACTGTAAACATACATCGTTTGGCTCTCGCACCTTATCGCAGCCTCCTAATATTGCTGAGTTGAAAGAAAACATACAGGCGTAAAAACATACATGTTGAAGCGACATAAAACATTCATGTTGAAGCGACCCCTCTGGCTGCTGGGATTTTCTGAGATATTTCAAGACACAACTTTTTACGTAAGCACAAATTTGTTACATTACACACAATTACAAGAATTTTCATTTTTAATTCGCAAAATTTGATCATTCTGAACATATTCTCGACATATTCATTGTTAAATTTCTTTCATTCACATAAATAGTTCCCTATTATTCATTGTTATATTCATCCACATGAAGCCAAAATGACGTTATGACAAATGTACGGAAGCTAGTGACCATCACCTCGTCGCACGAAAAATGCAACATGCAGCATTTTGGTGCGACAGACAAATGAGGAGGAATGGAAGCAGGAGTCGCATCGCCTCAGTGGGCGGGAAGCTAGGCTATTGTGTGCTATTCCTACTGTGATGCAAATGAACCGTGCAATTTTGCAAGGCGTCGCACCAATCGCATCGCGTCAGTGGGCGGGCTGCCTAATGTTTGCGGATTCGAGGTGAACCCATACCCTGTAAGTAATGTAATTCAAATAGCTCACAGCAGGCGAACTGTAAATTGATAATGCTCTTGGTATCGAAGGTAAAGAAAACATTTCAGCCTACTCCTGGGAATAACATTACTTTTTGAACGGTTAAGTACTTAACTTGAACCCTATCAAAAAGAATTACCCAACATTTTCACATGCACACAACTAGGCAAAGAGGGATAGCACATGTTGATGCAAAATTATACTCGTTTTCAAAATATGTTTATTTAAATTAATTTACTAGGGGTCCAAAAACATTTGAAAAATTATTGACATGCGATAAGGGTTGCTGTTATAAACCGTTAGAAACCGTAATGATTTTGTTTTCAATGCCTGGTTAAGACTCTACGAACAAAATTTAAAATTTGCAAACTGTAGTTAACCTATTTAGTTGAGTTAAAAAAGTGATTTAATCTGAGAATACTTTTTTAGTGCACTGAATCGTATAATGGTTTAAAGGTAGTATCAACGACACTGGAATGGATATCTAATGCCGGGTTGCACAGACTCCAAACCCGCAGATTTGGACGCCGCTCACCCCTCTCCCTCCACCTCCGAGCAGCTACATCGAGTTGCCATTCGCGCCAATTATTTAACTATGTAGTACTACTGAGGTTTATTAACCCATCTGTTCGTTATAAATTTATTATTTATCACTGCATTATAACCACTACAAGTACCTAGTAAGTGGATACCAGCGGAATACCGAAGTTAACCTGCGTTAAATCAATATAATAAGTTTTTACAACGACCGCTGGTGTTTGGCTATTCGACCCTCCATCTCGGCACGCAAAAACAGGCATTTTTAAACTTTTTAAGTTAACCTTAAACTAACTGAACTTGGCCTAGCCTAACCCAACCTAACCTAACTTAACTTAACCTAACCTAAATTAATTTAACCCAACATTTCTGTAGCTGCTCGGAGGTGGTGCTGTAGCTGCTCGGAGGTGGAGGGAGAGGGGTCGGTGGCGTCTAAATCTGCGGGTTTGGAGTCTGTGCTGCCGGGTTAGCAGGTTCGCACCTTCTTTCTAGAACAGCAAACGGCGTTTTTAGACGGACTATGAGAATTTACACCGTAAGAAAGTCAAACATAGACGCATTTTAGCACATCAAATATGTACAATCTAATTTCGGAGATTACGTGGAGAAGTATAATTTTAACATACCGAGACCTGACGCACGCTGCTCTCAAAGAGCGAGAGGTCCAAGGATGGAGGGCAAGTTTGAGGACTTTCAACTAGATTCATTAAAGTATTCATTTTGCTGTTAAAGTTGTACATTTCAATCGAAGTTCTGTGTAGGAGTGATGCATGAAACATTCAATTCACTTCCAGTGTGTACAGGAACTAGATACTAAAAATCATGTATCACGTCAAATTTTGGGAGATGGTTCTTCTAAAAAGAAGTTCGACGCCTTTGTTTTTCATCCGAAGTTACATTATCAAATGAAGAATTATTTACGAAAGTATAAATAAATAAAATATATATATATAAGAAAACAGAACACAGTAGTTATTGTTAAAAAATTTTATCATTAGCCTTATCTTTGTTTTTTTTTCCTAGTGAAATTCTTCCAGTGTTGGAAATGCCACCGCCTCTCAATAGTGCAGCCTTTCCTCGTGAGACTTTACGGTTGGCCCACTATCTTTCCGCCAAGGAACCTCTTTTTAAAAATTGTGCTGCCTGCAGTGTAAAGAAAAGTGTCTAGTTGAGATTTTGTTCTAATTTTTCTTAAACTCAACTAGAAGCACTGCAATCCTTCTCTAACCTCACATCAATCTAGCAAACTTTGAGTATTTTTGAACAGTTTTAATGTCGAATGCCGCTCAGATGAAGTCTCCTTAATTAGAAGTATCCTGAAAGGGAGAGTCAATAATGCTACTTCTACAGGCACAGGATCCTGGGGGGAAACTACTTGCTCCATATTAGCAGCTTTAAGTGGATCCTTCCCAGGAGTAGGTATAGTGTTACTTTCTGTTTTAAAATCTTTCATGAAGTTATCCGAAGGCACTTCTCTTCTCCGACTGCTACAACAGCAAGATATCTGCGCTGTGAAGAGCAGTAGCAGAAGTTCTGTGGAAGGCGTTAAGCGCTGTATCGCGCGCATGCAACTTGGTGCTTGCATGCAAGACCTGTCGATCCATCAGGGCAAGTGCAAACTCCAAATGTGAGATCTACCTCGTACACAGCTTCCTCTGTCGATGTCAGCACTTCAAATGGGCACTTTTCAGCCTTCTCAGTTAGCGAGAAAGCAGTCACTGAATGGTGCTAGCTCATTTTGTGTGTCACTTTTCTTTAGCAAAAAAACAGAAGGCGCTGTTTGAGGTGGTCGTTGTTGACCTCTGCCATGACAACTAGCAGCCCTGCAGGGTTGTAGACTTTGTTTCGAGCAATCAATATAAAAGTTAGCTAAGAGATAGTGGATAAAGTACCTGTATAGTGAAGATAAGGACTACTTGAAATACGAGATCAAATGCATGACAATGAAATATTGTGACACAAAACGAACAGTATGTTTTTGCTAGTAACTCTCCAATTAGTTCGTTTGGTGTCACTAGAGTTCGGTCGCTCAGTATCTATTATTTTATATTTCCGCAATAGCATAAAACACCAATAACATTCTTTCAACTTACAAAAGCAATTACAAGAGCTATGTATAAATGTATAAATTGTAGTACTGCAATCTTTCTACCTAGATAAACGGGTAGTTTCGATAAATAATTGTCTGTAGAGCGGTGGTATCTGACATGAATCACAGGTGCAGAAATGGTGGTGGTGGTGTGTATGATGGTGGAGGTGATACGATGGGTGCTGCACATAGCTTTTGCCACGAGCGCAGCCGGGAAGTCTGACTGGATATGTTTGCTGGAACACTCTGAATGAAGCATAGCCAGAACTACTTACCATGTGAGCCTTCATAGGATTAGCGCGGTCAACGGCCCAGAAATGTAAGAGCAATACGTTAGGGGATTCAGCACATTTCACGATTGTTGGGAATCGTTGGATGTTTTTTGTCCGCAGTGTTAGATTGATTATCGTGATCCTATCACTTGGCGACAAATGCATACCGATTTGACGCGCTAAGAATTCCAATTTTGGAGACATTTCAGGAGTATGGTTAATGATTCAATTCGAACAATACTCTTGTAGTACTGTTAGATTCTGTACCAATTGGTGAAACTTCAAGTTTCTTCAGGTATCACATAAAGCTCATGGGTTTGAAAGCCCGTGTCGAAATAGTTGGATGCCATTTCGAAGAAATTTGGCACATACCTAACCTAATTTAAATAATCTTTCTCAGAGTATAAAAACCATGTAGTTCGGATTAAACGATGCAGTTCGGATTTCAACTTTTTACTTTCCTGTGACTCCTAACCCTTCATAACCCTGACTTCGGTATGGAAAACCTTTTTCTCTAGGCTTCTCAACAACATACAGGAAATTTGACCGATGTAACTGAGTTTCATTTTTAATACACAGATGTCACGAGGAAAAGCATTCGTAGGATCAAGTACGAATTTCTTTTTTAACACATTTTGGATTTCAAATTTAACTAAACGTTTAAACTTAAAATTGCTGACAGAATCGTCAGGGAATAAAATGGGTTAATTACAAGGTATTTAATTTTACATTTAAGAATGTTCTAACAATTGTTCGACTCTGGTATGCTTGCCAGAAACTTCCTTCCTCGTAACCTGCAGAACAACCTGCTCAAGAGCTCTAGCATAGCTTATAATCTCCACAACCTTACTTCGCTGTTCTTCAAGTTTTTTTTTTGCGTAGCTCTTATTCAAGAGTAGGTTATGATAAACACATTCTTCAAATGATCGCTTGTATGCCCCCCAAAATGTTAGCAGCTGATGGTTTTCCTTACACCTACTAGTTTAAATGGACACTCGAACCAATTCACCGAACACTTTACATTGCTTTCCACAAGGTTATCTCATACTGAAACTTGATAGAAAAGTATTTTATATTTTGCAGGTGAAATTTGATTCATGTGATGTTACTCAAACAGTGCTTCCACAGTTTTATTGGTGATGATTTGGTATAGTCTATCGCTAGGGGTTCTCGAGTGATATCCTTCTTTCATTGTATTTACAGAAATTTTTTAGTCAAAATTTGACCTCAGTTGGAGCTAACTTGACGCTTAATTGTCTCAAAAACGCACGGTAAGGTTAAAGTGACATCACAGCAGCACAAACTTGCAGTTTCTCATCTGACAGAGTTCACTACGGTGGCAAGAGAAGTCTTTAGCACCTCGGTGAGACGAAAAGATGAAAAGCACTTGAACATGGATGAGATTGATCGCACACTACGCATGCCACCCTCGCAGGAGCAGATTAGTCGATTAGTCGTTAGTTTTAGCCTCCCTACCCAGCAACAATTGCGATCCAAAGAGAGGAAGGAGGAAGGCACCATTTAGTATGGAGTTAAGGAAACGCGGAATCTACGCAGAAAGGCATAGAAACAGTTAGTTGTGAAAGAAGATTATGAAACAAGAAAAAGTTGAAGAAGAAAGTAGTAGGTGCTGAAAAACAGGACAGCAGTGAACCGAAAAAAGGTGGTCCTTAACATAACAAAAACATTTTATTTCAACAAAAAGAAGGCCTACCTAACTCTCAGCTCAGGCCCTCACATTGTCCCCCTGGGAGCGCTAGTTCCCATAGATACAATAATTGTATCCCCCTGAGGGGGCCTCGCAGGAGCAAGAGAAACACAGAATGTAAAAATATAGCCAGCCTAATTACAAATCTAAATCTTGAACAAAGATAGACTTAAAGAGTACTACTGATTCTGCGTAGGGTAGAGGAGGCAGACGTCACATTTCCCAAATTATTCACAACTTACTAACATCATTGATAACCATTGACGTAGTCCACACTCATAACGTGTTTCAATTGATGAAGTACTAGTGTCTATAAAAACCTAGACACAGTTCTCGCTCTTTTTACTGTTCCTCGTAGTACACAAATTATGCCTCTTCCTGTCAAAATTCGAACTTAGTGAAAAAATACTCTCTGGTAATTAATTGCATATTTCTAAGTCCGAATTAAAAACTGTTACTAATTATGTATAGTTTTAAGTAAATATATTGAACCACGACATAAAGTAGAAGACATCAAGGTTATTTCTCTGGTGGGCCACAGGTTTCGAGCGTCGGACATTTGAGCTCAAGCAATGGAAGTTTGATGTGGAAAATTTGAGCTCAAGCAACCTTACTAGAGCGTAACAGGAAAGTCGAGTCCGATGAAAGTTTTTTTACTCGAGATGTCCATGCGTCTAGACGGCTTTAACAATTTTACGCTCTACAAGAATCATTCTGGTAGTTAGTTTTCCTGAGTACTTAGAACTAAAGTTATGTGCATCTAGTTAGCTTATACTTTCATGATGTTTTTTTTTAGACCACGAACGTACGCAACCAATCACAAAATAAACGTTTCTTTTACCATAACGTCCGCATGATGCACACTTCGGCTATTTCTCAGCACAATTGAACCGTTCCCTAGGATTCTTTTAATTTTGATATCTTCGAATAATACGAACTTATCTTCTTCAGATTAGCTCCATTAATCGTTTGGTCTACAGGAAGACATGCAAAAATAATGGAGATAAATCAAACTCAAAAACTTCTGAATTATTCGTTGAGGACTGGAATCGCACTTACATTCATACAAAATTTTGAATGTATCTAAAACAATTCGCAAACACGTACTGAAGAAGCGAGAACCCTGTGGTTAATTTTGTTCCATAGATATAGAAATTTAAAAAATGCTACGAAGCCCTTTCCTGATAAATACTTCAAGTATGAAAATTAACAAGTTAAACGTAAACTTTAAAAAAATTTCATCTTGAGCGCTCATGAGCAAGATTAACGAAATGACCCCTACACCTTGCTAGAGCTCAAAACATTGAGAGTTATGTTTACGGAATTATTCGTTACATTGCCAGGTGTGACCGCACTTCTTTCTAGCACTTACTACAATAATGCAGAATAGCAAGTGAACTTCAAATTACCAAGGTCGTACGTACAAAATAGAGAACAGAATTTTTATTTTTGGAACAGTACAGTACGTGGTTTCTATTTACAAACTATCATCCCACTCATTCGAAGTTAGATTATACAGTATATCTGTACATTAATTCATTGTTAGGCAAATTCACTTCATCGTACAAAGACGGTTGACTAACGTGTCTCGCATTGCAAACAATTACCGCTTGGAAAACTAACCATTTTCAACAATTTAAAAAAAGCAGGAGCTTCCGAATGAAACCTACTACATGTAATCATACTTCGATGGCAATCAAACTTCGATAAATAAACTAGCTCACCTGTGTTCAAAGAGATTTTCTGGCAACTTGAAGGAACACAAATTATGTCACACATACGCCGGTAGACATTTATCAATTGAAGACTTCGGTCGAAGATTACCCTGGTAGTAGCACTAGTTCGAGCCGGCTGACACGCCCACGTGGCATGAACACTGGCAGTTGCCAACTAATCATTTCATGTATAAAAATACTACAGAATATTCCAATTTTAATCCATAGCGCATCCTGACGCGTACAGGAGAGGTAATGAGTTACGCAAGTCTTGAGTTTTACTTTCCGTTTACAAACGAATTGTCATTCAATTCATGCATTTATAGAAACATTTCAATATATCCATCGAATGTCATTTATAAGCTAAAAAACTTCTACCCAGTTGTTGCTCATCATTGTTTCGAACAAAGCTTCTTCAAACATTTCAAAATCTGCGAGGGTATCCAGAAATTTTTTCGGCTTATTCAAAACCTGAATGGTACAAGTTGTTGCGTTGTCTAGCTCTCTTGACCTTCCACTTTTTCAGTCGATTTTCGAGTAACGTATCTCATGTTAAACTCAATTTAAGCAGATAAGTATTCGCCTATGTTATTCAACTAATGTGCTATTTGATTGGTTTCGCATAACTGAGAGAAATTTTAATCAGCTGAACTGAGGTTCGCACTAGATAATTTATAAATCGAGGATCGTCAGTAGTTCGGCATTCTCTACTGAGATTCGCACTAGATAATGTATAACTCGAGGATCGTAAGTAGTTCGGCATTCTCAACTGAGATTCGCACTAGATAATGTATAACTCGAGGATCGTCAGTAGTTCGGCATTCTCTGCTGAGATTCGCACTAGATAACGAATAACTCGAGGATCGTCAGTAGTTCGCCATTTTTTCAGCAGACATTAGTCGGCATTTTATAACGTCTAGGCTATTTTTCAGAGGGGACTAAACGCCTCAGATTGAAACGGGATTACCAAGCCTCTAAAAACGTGGGTGCTGAGATTATATTTCGTGCACAAAAGAACTGATTGCCAAGGTGTTACTGAAGAAAAATGTTAAATATTTACGATACGTACGCATACGTACACACATACATTACATACACACTCTAGCTACACTTGCTTACAAATTCAATTCGCGCTGAAAAATTCTATTTAAGGAAAGCAATGAGACAGAAAATTCATTCGAAAGGTAATATGGTCCCATAGGTGGAGTATAGTTCGTAATTAATAAATTTCCATTGGTGTATTGCAAAAAGAATTTAAGAAGCCCAAAAAAATTATTAAACAAATGTACAACAAACTGTTAATGCCCAAAATGTGCAATCAAATTACCCCAAATGAAGATAAATACATCAACTCCACTGCATCTAAAATATGGAACATAAAGATATCCTGTGTGAATGAATGTTTTGGAAAAACGAAGTGTTTGGCACTAAAGTGAGTGTAATTCAGTGTTAATGCATAATGGTTTTTCAACTTTTCTACAAATTACTTGAGCAAAAGCAGTATTTTATTTTTTACAGTTTCCGTGTCTTATTCGGGCATTGGGACATTTTTTGGCCTTCCTTGAGAACAGAATTTTTTGAATTTTTCAGAATTTTTCGTGCTCTCCGTGGTACAGTGGTTAAGGGATCGGGCTCGTATGTTGGAGTCGCGAGTTCGTATCCCGGCGCTGGCGCGGAGATTTTCCCCGTTGGGTATAAGGGAAAGCTCAAGCACAATACCCCACTCAACCCAGGTGTCGGAAATGAGTACGCTTTACGGGGGGAACCGTCATGGTGACCTATATATAGTGTTAGTTATAAGACATTTGAAAAACCAATGCTAAGATCATATGTATCAGGCTTGATTGGAAATAAAGCATCCCAAAGATGCCGATGTTAACCTTTAACCTTTGAGTATTTGTAAATTATTTACTTTCAATTGGAATACTCAGTAGAAACTGGTTTAGATTAAAAATTATCAAATAGAATAAGGAACAATTACTTTGCATACCCCAAACCCTTTCCAGTAGGTACAAGAAGTAAGGACAGCAAAAACAAATTTGACATTTCGGAGGGTTTGAATAGGACGGTACATTGTGAATAGAACGGTACAACCTTATTACCGTCCTCTACGGAAAAGACGCTAAAACACTGATACCATAACTCATGAATACAATTTGTGGTATGGTACTTTATAACTGACACGCCCCGAGTTCACAAGCTGACTCAGCACTGATATCGAGTCGAGGAGCCAAGTGCCTCCTTCCATCGCATGAAATCTTCTCGTTTGAAGGATGCTCAACTAACTAGATTAAGGTGGACATTTCTCTAGCCATTATTTCGAATGCTATATTTCTCCCCTGTCCAAAGCGATAAATAATTGAGGAAAATTATCTTAGTGACAGTACTTAAGGTAGGCTGAGAATTACCTACGAAATTCTTAAATGCAATGCAAACCATATTCACTGTACTTACAGAAATTTAAAGAAGCATTCAAATCAACAATCCGAAAAAGTGAAAAGTAAATCTTTCTCTTGCCCATAAAACCTACTGATTCGGGCGCTAACAGGTTACCTGACTTCCATCGATGAGACAGCAGAGTGCACGGAGAGGCCATTTCCTGACATGTTTTGTTCATATGATATACGTATAATAGGGATAAAGTTCTCTGACATTGATCATTCATGTGAAATTTCTTTCAAATAATCCATTCTCTCCTCTTTCTTAATCCAAAAGTGCAAAAACTGAGAAAGCATCCATGTAGTTGTCTGACGAAGTTGTGTGAGCTACTGTGTGAATTAGTTACGTGAGTTATGAAAACTGCGTTAACGTCGCTCTTTCTTATGATACTACAATATATAGGGTATGTGTTTTTAATGTTACATTTTTATAAAGTGTTCTTTTTAAATTGCTTCTAAAATTATGTGTGGTAGCTTACAACGGGACCAAGCCGGCCTAGCCTCGCACGGGGTATCCAGCGCGGTCGTGAACATGAGCGCAGATGCCAAATGTCACCATTGCCGAGGCGTGTAACCAACGTTCCCGCCTCTACTCTCTATATCTGCTCCCTCCTCGCAGGGAGTGTTTCGTCATATTCAAGCGCGTGTGGATGCACTGTGGTTAAAGTTACAGTTGTAGTGGAGAATTGGTCCCGAATGGCAGCATTACCAAGCTCATTGGCCAGTTACTCTATATATTATTAGTGTACACTTATATACTTAAGATAATATATTTGAGTACAATCATTTCCAATGGAATACCTTTGAAAACATTACAACTCAAAACTTGTAAGTATTCTGTTTAAGAAAAAAAAGCTTTTTAATGTGTTCTAGAAGTAATGTATATCGATTAAATTTAAAGTTAAGATTTACATATATCTGTGCATTTACTAATTCAACATATTTCAGAGCAGGTGCTGGTGCAGTCAGATGAGAGGTTGTGGATTATGACTTTCATCCATGTGAGTGTTTGAAGGCAATTAGTTTCTAAAGGCAACGTTAAAAACGCGTGCATGTCCTCAGTACTCTAAAATTCAATTAGGTGCTTAGGCTAATCTTATTTTACTATTGAATTTTGTGAGGTTCTCGGTCCTCACTATTCAATGTGCTTCATTAATTTTTTTTTAATTGGTTGTGTTAGTCTTAGTTGAAAACGATAAGTAGTAGGAATTTGATATTTTTCATCTTTGTATTTAAGCACTGAAACTATATAGCACTTGCTTTGCTTTAGAGAATTTGGCTTGGCCTAGAAATAAGAGCTTAATTAGCTCCAAATGAAGTTTAACATTATGAATAGTGCTAAAAATCAGTTTTGAATTTAATATTTTCCTTCCTACAATGTTTTCAGAGTAGATTCTGGAATTCATATTATAATGAATTACGAAATTAGTGGAAATGTTAAGAGAAGGGCAGTGAGGTTAACCTTCTGTAGCCAGAAATCCATACATGGGAAAAACTTGTGCCTTCAGCATAACATGGCTGAGTGGAATGGAAAGGTTTTAGGATTGCTATTTCTAATTTCAGAAATTGGAAGTCCATACTAATTTGATACAATTTATATAAGAACCTAAAAATTGATATTTTTAGATGCACATTTCCATTCCAAGCGAGTGAACTTCAGAACAGTCGCCGTTTCTTTACTAAATCTTCTAACTTAATATTTTTTTCATAAAATTATTAGATCGTTAAAGCACTCTTTGATGCTCAATAATGGTAAAATATTTTACATAGAAAAACTGAAATTATCAGTTATTTCCTCAAATAGCATTCTTACATGGGTAAAGTTGCTCTTTTCATTACTTGTACTTACCAGCTCTCCATAACTTGGTATAATGCAACCAAGGGAATAAATTTTTAAATTTTTATCTGTGTTATATTCAGCAATTGACATAGCTATTATGATACCTAGTACGCATGCTTACCAACGAAGGCTCTTGATATTCCGACATTATTAAGCACCAATGCGTCATTCACTTTTTCTATCCACGTTACTACAAATAAATTTTTTTCTCCATTTTCTTCTCTCACATTCCCGACTAGTCGATCTTTTTGTTTTATACACGCCACCATCAACATATCCACTCTTGACGTTTTTACCGCTTTTGTTGCTATCGCATAATCGCAAAGCTCGCGTGTCAACGGGAAAGGAGATCGTGCATTCCAAGGATTTCTTTGTCTACGTCACACTGTTCTTATTATTGGCACCAGCATTTTCAAACCTTTTTCAGAATTGAGTAAACTAACCAAAAAAATACGTTTGTGTTTTTCTCTCAATACTTTACTCAACCAATGACGTGGTCACGTGACTATTATGATACTCGGGCCGTATAAAGTAAAGGGACTGGATATTTTCATAAATAAATCTTCCAGGTGGGGATAATTAACAAATGTAGGGCCTATCCATTCTAATAGTACCTGCGATTAAAACATTCTTGTACTTGTGCGCTAGTGAAACTCGGATCATATGGATCAAAGATACGGTCGATGAGCATCGAAGAGCGAGACAGAGAGACTGTCCGACCGACAAAATTGGCAACTGCGTATTTTTATTTATTAGTAGCCCGGGAGTTTTTGAAAAAAATCGATAAATCTTTCTCCTGCGATTAGTTTCGTTTTTTTAAACAATAGATTCAATTTTCATTGCCGAAATATTTTTGGTTTGTAATTAGAAGTGAGCGGACCAGGTTCTTCATATCATTTGAATTCAATGTTGCAGATTGGAAATACATGAATTTATGTATAAATTTAGCAAATTGTTATAGTGGGGACAATACTATATTTAGTAATAATGGATTATACCTAAAAACATCTATTTAAAAATCCATTGTTTTACCTCATTTGTGTATCAACATTATTGTGAAGTAACTGTTTTTCCTTTTTTACCACTTTTCCTCTGTGCTTCAATTAATGGGATGTTTATTTTTGTAGCAAGCTCCTTGACATTTGGGTGTTTCGCTTTTTCTCCCCTCTATTCGAAAAACTAGCGTCAATATAAGGACGAGCTGCTTATGGTATAAGATAACCTCGCATTTTTTTGAAAAAGCATTTCTAAGGTTAAGTCTGTACCATTCTAATGCCTCAACAATTCCCTAATTCCTCGAATTTCAGTTCACAATAAATACCATGAAGGAAGAATAAGGTGGTTTCAACGTAGATTGTTTTTCAGAGTGCTGTCTAAATTTTGCATAGTTAGGCGTTTCAAATTACTGATGCATTTATTGATAGCGTTTGAACGAAAGTGATTATGTACTGTATAAAAATAAAGGTAGTTATGATGGTACCGCTAATGCAGTGAAATCGTTTGAAAAAATTATAGCTTATATGTTAGATTAAAATGGATTGTTGTCTGAAAGTGCATGCTTATCTACAGTGAGTGCAATAGCATCGTTCGCACAACTGTGTATCGCTACGCAGCTCAGTTATGTTTATGGATCAACTTCGGGAAATTACAAATTTTCTGTTTCTTTACGGCTGTTTCACTTTTAATATTGTAGTTATCACGTATACTTTTCTAGTTGTTGGGAAAAATACTTTACAGAAGTTACAAATTGCATGCGCATGAGACTGACTAAATGCAAATTAGTAATAAGAAAGGCATGCAAGGTTAGCTCTGTCAAGTTGATATTCAGTAAGGAAATGTTTCAGGGGCATTTTTACTGTTTGTACTGTAATAATACTTGAAGAAATTGTAAAGTTGAATACCGAGATGTTATACTTTTTCGAATTTTAGCAACAACATGATTATAGTCATAGATGGATAGGTGAAAAATTTTCTAAAAGTCGCTGGACTTGTTTTGAAAATGGTTATTTAGCATCGTTTATGTAGACATCTGCTGGACAGGCTATTGAAATTTGATCGACAATTCATTCACTGTCTGATTGAAATACTGTCAATAATTGTTACACCCCAACTTCATCTTGACTTTCACTGGTAAATTAGTTTTATATCCAGTTATACTGAAAAGCCCATCAGAAAGGGTAAATTGATCCTCCCTGAGATTCCATTCAAAGTTTATACTGCCATAAAATATGTCACGGTAATTACATGTAAGACTTCCTTGTTAAACTTATCCTTCATTTCTTTTATGTAGCGACGAACTGCTACAATTCATTCATTTCATGAGACTGAACGGGATAAGCTCGTCTTCCATGCGGTTAGGAAACATGGTCTCACTTGCTCGCCCTTGAACTTGAGATACAGGACCTAACCTTCAGTGACTAAGCTAAAATTTATACTAATGGATATGTTGTTGATGCAGTACTATTGAACTAACGGTTTGTGGGATCACCTGAAGATGAGACACTCTTGAAGTTTCACATGAAGGCGTGGCATCCCGATGTTTACAACCTGAAGAACTGGCATCACAAAGGTTGTTTTTACAACCTTAGAAACAGGAATTTAACAATCAATTGATGAGTAGCTTTATTACACAAAATTCGTTGAAAATAAAATCATGGCCTAAAAGATTATCACTTCTACATTGGTAAGACGAAAAGTTTAAGAAACAGAAGCATTTGTTTGGCATTTGTACCCACCCTAACAAGAATAATTTTCATAAACTTTCTAGGTGAATCATCGTATCATACCAACTAATCTAATTCCATGATTTACACATGAAAAAAATGTACCCCATTTCATACCAGCTGAAGAATACAAACCCCAGTATCATTTGGGGTTTCATTTTTCAAGTTATCCGGTTTCTGAAATTTCTATTATAGTATTGTAAAAAGAATTTTATTAATGGCGTACGTTGATATGTTCTGCTAGTATCGTAGTATATGTCGAAATTATTGTTTTTTCAGCTCTCATCAAATCAAGTGTTTATTTTAATTGTTAAGCATATGGAACAATAAAAAATTGTCAGTTAAATAATCGTGCTAGTGTTCGGTACAAAACATAACAATTTACATAAAGTGTAAATTTAAGATTCTTTTTTCCAATGAAGCTGATATTGAAGTACAGTTTTCCAGTAATAGCTGATGCCAAACTCAATTAAGGGAATATTTTTAGTTTTAGACCGAAAACTTATTTTTAATTCTTCAGTCAAAGTTAGCTGGAGAGATTTTATTATTAACATCTGTCAGTTTACGAATTCATTGTATAACAAGAACGACATCTAGCAATACTCGATGGGGGGCCTGTGGCAAAGGATACAAGGTGAAGGCGCATTCTGGTGAAGGGATAAAAACCTCTGCAAATGCTAACCACTTAACGCATCCGAAAACGACGGTTATCCCACTCGGTCGTCCGCTCCATGAAAGTAATATTCCCACATCCACGAATAACAAACAGTGAGAGCTAGTGTTGTCTTAAGGGCCGTTTACACTAGGGGACATTTCGGCCGTGAGGCGCGACACGTGTATACGAGGCTCATATTCGTGTGTGTTTATACAAAAATCCAAATTCTCTCCAATCGAATTCGTAATGCGCGACACTCAAGAGCCTCCTAACTACCGTGGCGAATTAAGAACTTCGTATAAACACACATAAATTTGAGACTCAGTGGTGAGCCTCGTATACACGTGTCGCGCCTCACGGCCGAAATGTCCCCTAGTGTAAACGGCCCTTTAGTCGCGCTGCTAAGCAATGGTTAGCAATAGATGGAAGGAAATCATAGATAATCAGGGAAAGTATTTAGATAGTTGAATCTTTAATGAAAGGTAACATTTGGTCACTTGTTTTATTTATTTAAAATTCGGACAGAACATATGGGATGACCTGATAGGTGAAACAATTACAAAATATTTGTAGAATCAATAAAATTCAGGAAACCCTGAATTAATAACGTGGGGCATTGAACAGACCGTTACATTCATGGTCGGTTAGCTTGCTAAATATAAACTATTTCTAAAAATTTATACGTAATGCTTTTTACTATACCCTGCGATTTTAAAAATTTAACAAATTGGGTGATCCGCTCCAAGGCTGTTCGTACTGAGTGTTGACGAAGGGTTTGGAAAGGAAATTATGGATCACTCCCATGTAGCGGATCACCCAATTTACGAAAATAATTTTGAAAGCTTACGGTACACAAACGGGTACGATGTGAAATTAATAGAGAACATATCTATTAATCAAGCTTAACCGACCTTGAATGAAAATGCCTTTTCTGTACTTAGCCTTGTTTAAGGTTAGGATTATCTCGAATTGTATTAATTGTACTGACATTCTGTGATTATTTTGTCTTTTTCCTTTGTAATCGATGAAAATGTTTTTATTCCAGGTACTGAAGATGGATAGAGATAAATGTGAAAATTTTGTATTTCAATGTAATTCGCATCTTAAAAGATGTTTTTACTCATGTTTGTGTTGAGAAGACCGTCTACCCCAAAAAATTCCTTAATTTTCTGACGGACATTTGTGAAATTTTCACCATGGGTGTGATACGATGCAGCGATTCTTCTCGTTTCGAGTGTTTTTTTGGGATTTTTTATTAAAAAATTGTTTTAAATGGAAAAATGAGTATTTTGGGAAATGCCTCATCTACAGTTTGAAGTTACAGAACCGGGAACATTTTTTGACAGAAATATGCGTCATCTAAACATTGATGTAAGGATTTTTTATATTTTGATTCGTTAAACTTTAAGAATTTTTTATAAAAATGTAACTTTTCTTTGTTATTTCTCATTATTTTCAAACTTTCCAAATAAAACCAAATACCACATTTTAATCCTTTTTAAGCCCTATCGGTGAAATACATATATCATTCCTGTACCGTTAAAACTGTGGGAGGAATAGCGTTTTAAATGACGATCAGTAGAGATGTTTTCACGACAGCCGTAATTAACTGATGACATATAACAGCCGCCGCCAAACCAAACACAGTTACATTATCATAACTCTCTCACTGAGCGTTAAAATGTTTCGTTTGAGCAAGAAACCATTTTGAGCACGGCCATAAATGTGCTGCCCTGCTAATTCCCGCGTACGAACGCTCAAAACTGAGTTGTTAAGGGGGGGAAGGTGCCAGGTGGCACAGGGTCTTATCTCGCAGGATTTCTACACCGCCCAGCCCTCTCCCTCCACTTCCAACCAGCTACAGCACCACCTCCAATCAGCTACAGAAATGTTAGGTTAAATTAATCTAGGTTAGGTTAAGTTAAGTTAACTTAGGTTAAGAGGTTAGGTTAAGTTAGGTTAGGTTGGGTTAGGTTAGGCCAAGTTCAGTTAGTTTGAGGTTAACTTAAAAAAGTTTAAAAATGCCAGTTTTTGCGTGCCGAGATGGAGGGTCGAATAGCCAAACACCAGCGGTCGTTGTAAAAACTGATTATAATGATTTAATACAGGTCAAATTTGGTATTCCGTTGTAATATCTACTTACTAAGTACTTGTAGTGGTTATATTGCAGTGATTCATAATAACTACATAACGAACAGACAGGTTAATAAACCTCAGTAGTGCTACATAGTTCAATAATTGGCGCGAATGGCAACTTTAGTAGCTGCTCGGAGGTGGAGGGAGAGGGGTGGGCGGTGTAGAAATCCTGCGAGCTTGGACCCAGTGCTGCCAGGTGGGTCACCGGCACCCAGTGATTGGCCCGGGCTGCAGTCGCGCAAGTGCGCTGCAGTCGTGCAACTGCGCGGCTTGTTCCCCGCCTAGGAGATGAACCAATGTATGTACATGCGAGCCAAATACGTTGATAAATTCAGAAGATAATTTTCTATAACATGAGTTCAAAACTTAAAACCGATGTTTTTCTAATTTATGAGAGTATTCCCCATGGAATACTCCTAACCTTTCTTATTTTTTAATCTGTAGATTGATTATTTTTGACTTAGAGTTTTTCCAACTCGACTACTACATATCTGGTCATCCAGTGGTCAAACTTGAAATACCTAGCAGTTTCTATTGATGCGCAATAATATCAACTGTTCGTCGATTCGGTTATTAAGTTTATTTCTGTGATGTGTTGATGTTAAGCCAGCGGAAGACAGGAGCGAAAAAGTCAAAATCATGTTCAAGCGAAGGAACACATTCAGAATCAAAGCGTGCAGTTTCATACGATGAACATTTTTTACAATGTCGTTGTGATATGTTCCTGACCTGTATTTGCACAGAAGATTCGGTAGGTGAACTCCATTTTCGAAGCTATAGTACACATCTTTTGACGAGCTTGCCTCATCTGAAGCATTGGAAGAACTTGGAAACTGGAATGATGAGGTAAAAATAATGAAAGCACTTTCCATTGTGGTAAGTTTACTCTCACAGTCGAACTATTTGTGGATGCCCACCCATGGTAATTCGAAGTAAGGATGAGTGATCGCAACCAACATTGCATCAGGAACATCTGAATAAATTTATCCGTCCATGAGACATGCAATGTTACTGAAAGTTGCTCCAGAGATCAGAAAAATGGTAAAATGATGTTAGATCCTTCTGACGTATAATATACCGGATAATCATAAAGTAATTAGTTACTACTAGTCTTGATTTCTTACAATTGAAGTTTTCTATTCTTACGTTTCTTTTAAGACTCGAATGCTGATAACATCTAATCGAGACGTCTCGCTTTGTTGAATAAAATATAAAAATCGGAAAATTCATGCAGTTTGGTAATAAGTGACTCACGCTCGCCATGAGAAAATTTATTCTTATCAATTTAGATGACTGATTTTGCCGGTAAATCGACTGCTCTAACCACTTTCCAAAAACAAAGAGAACTTCCTCGTGTAGAAAAGCCCGGGCGCTCGTTTCTGAGCCACCAGCAAAGCAGAGCTGCCAACTGTGCCGCTCGTAGGGCGTTGACCTTGACCACAACAACGACTGTGTGTTTTATTAGGAATTTCATTTCTAAACTTATTTTCTCGAATTTTGATTAACGCCATGCTCACTTCATTTGAAATGCTGTTAATATAGATTTTGGCTGTTTGCAGGTAAGTCCCAAGGGTGTGAGATGTGGTACCACTGACGTTATGTCAGCATGCCGAGTTTCTTTGTTTGCTCATATTTTCCTTAATTTTCTCATTGACGATTTGAGTTTATTTGGAATTTCAAAACTTTCATTGCTGGAGAATTAGTCTCCTCTTCATAAATCTGCGGTAAATCGCACTGTCAGCTGTCGAATTGCATTGATGGGTATTTTCCTTTTTACAGTCATACATTTGTTAGGTTCACTGGTGTGAGTGTTCTTGATCAACGCAATACTAAAGTTAAAAATGCCACTCATGGTGACCTACCTCTTTATACTCGGCTAGTGACGCAGACTGCAGGCAGGCCTTCACCAGTGGCGATCGATTATTAGAGGATTTGACACATTCTAATTTCGAGAGTTTCCTGTTACTTTCGAATGGTGTTCCCCAGGGTAAGCACAAGACCAAAATTTCGCAGTTTCTGGTAAGCAGCTGATCTTATGCATATTTTGCCAGCCTGATCATCCTCATTCAAGCTGAGATTACATCAAATAAGTAAGTAGGTGTCCGGGCTACGACGACGTTGCTTATGATGTTTATAAATAGCGTGCATACGTTAATCACAAAATCCAATTTTAGAAATGAAATAGTGCAATAGCCAATCAGTCCAATACCACGTTGTGCTGTATTCAATCCTAAATAGGTATTACACTTATAACCCGTGGTATTCGGAATCTACGAGCAGATAGAGTTAAGGCCAGGCGATTAGACGATTCCCTCAGGCAACCCTTTCGCACCTCAATTCGAGTGAGTTATATCGGGAAACATTTCAAGTATAAGATAGAACTTAGAAGCACTGTCACTTTACCGACGTGGAGGAAAATTAGGTTTCAAAAACTAAATTGTAAACCGGAAGACGATGCTGTGTTAGTCCAGATTCTATTTCTCTTTGTTCTTTTGTGCTTTATATCTACCTCTTTTGCCGGGAACCTCAACAACTAAGATACAAAGGGTGTCTGTGGAATTATAGGTATGCAGTTTTAAACTTCATAGAAAATAGTTAGAGGATCCATGTGATATACTGGCGAACCTACAATTAAATAAACATATACAATCACCTGGACGTGTATATTTGCTCCCCCCCTGATTGCCTTGTTCAGTGAGAAGCATTAAAAAACATGGAACTAGCTCCAAATGTATAAAATTGAGAAAAGATAAACCGCTACGACATTGCTCCGTTTAGTACGTTTTCCACAAAGATGTGACAGAACACTGAAGGTTTAAATTTACGAAAAATATCTATCGCTCATTGCTGTATATGAAACCTAAAGTTGCAAATAAAATGTTTACACAATGAAAAAATAAAATCAATTTTGAAACAAAACCCTGCCAACGTTTCTAGCATTCCCACGTCAGAGACCGGCCAGGACAAATTAAGTAATTAGTTATAATTATCAGTGTAAATTGATTGTTTTTGTAGAGCAACGATGAATAATTTCATTAGTAATGTGAAATACGTTTGATTTTCGGAAACGACATCACTTGAGACAGACGACGCGTTACTTCTAAAATGAGATTCTTTCAGCTCATTCATCTCACCACCTACCGCAGCGACTAAACCTCACACCGGTGGGGGTAGCATTGATTATCCGGCTGTTTTAAGTGAATGATTTGTGAATCTCCTCTCCCACCGCCAAATAAATTGGATCGGTGACGAAGAGATTTATTTCAATTTCTTACTAAATCGGATGAATTCACACAGGAGAACAAGATCATTTACAGTGAGTCACTTTTAGTGAATGTTCAGACGTTGACATCATAATGAAATCGTTTGAATTTACAGAGGAGAACAAGATTATTTACACTGAGTCACTTTTAGCGAACTGTCAGAAGTTAACATCAAAATGATCTAGAAGAATAGAATCTGGAACGGAAAAATAGAGTCGTAGATAACATAGTTGAGAATCAGACTTTCAGTTAACTTGACTAGGACCGTTTAAAAAATGTTAAATACAATCCTACACTTGTACTAAAAGTAGGTTACTCATGAAACACAAGGACTAATCGGGGCTACTACAGCGTGAGGGCTACCGCAATATATCTCCTACCCAGGTGCAGTTTGAGATATACAAATGAAGTGTTTATCGCTAAATTAAATATATGGAATAAGTGAAATCCATTGGTATCCTAACCTCACGCTATAGTCCTAGCTAGAGGTAGACCTCATGCTATAGTGTGTTAGACCTCACGCTATAACCGCACCGACTAATCATTGTGAAACGAGGGCGACATCTTTCAGTGTATCAAAACAAACCTTAAAACAAATAATGTTTCAAGTGCGATGGATTAACGTTGATAAAAAAGATGTATAATGTGATGAATGCAAATTTAGGTTAATGTTTACTCGAATGCGCTCACGGAAATTAAAAATTCTATTCCAAAGAATCACTGAAGGAACACATTTAAGAACATTCAACACAAATGATATTTTGGTCGCTCATGCATAATTTTCGAGTTATTAAACTTTGAAGTTATAGGAACTCGTATGTAACAGTGAATAAACGGACACGTAAATATGCGGTAATATGGTATTGACGTGATGATAGGTTAGATTAGGTTAAGTAACGTTAGGTTAGTTGAATAAATTAACCTAAACTAACCGAAATAACCGTAAAATAACTTAACTTAGCTATACCGACACTGTTTTACCGCCAAAATACTACACGTGTTCTAACAATGCAGGTATGACGCAGCCGACTATAAAATTTTATTCTTACCTGAACGTAATTCGTGTTTTATCTCAAAAATAACGCATCAGCGAGCAAAATGTCATTCGTGTAAATGTTCTTAAATGTGCTCCTTTAGTGATTCTTGGGAAGAAATTTAAAATTCCGTGAGCGCATTAAAGTAAATATCGACAAATTTGTTTTTTGAAAAATTATTCACTTCAATTTGGATTTTCTTCAATTTATTGTATAGGCTGAGCAAAAGGTATTACAGAAGAACTAGTATTGTTCATTTTGATTAGAAATTCTTATTTCCTACCACATTATGCTGACCTTGACTTATGAATCTTCAGAAACGCGGATAATTGTAAGTGTTGTCCAGTACAAGTTTTAAGGATCTGATTTTGGTATAGAATTTTTTACTTTATTACAAATAAGTTCTCTGGGAACTGGAATTACTAGAATAACACTAACTTGAAGAGATGCGTTTGTTTTCAAGTGAACAATTGAAAAATCGGTGCTATTTTTTTTAACGGTCTGAAGTTGGTCAACCATTGTTCTATGTTTCTATTCTTAGTTGATTGTCTGTATCTATGGTTGGTTAGGTCAAACTATGTTAGGGCAGTTTCGATAAATGGTTTACTTAGACGTTACTCTGGAGAACTGTCCTGTCTGTTACTAATCAGGACTTTGTAATTTAATTTTTCGAGTTGTACATGCTTCTTTGTTCAAATTAACGTCTCTTTAATTAACACGTTTCCTGCAATGGGTTAAACTGAAGTTCAATATTAAATTAAAACTCAGTCATTTACAGTTAGCAATTTTACAATAACAAACATTCAACTTGATCGTGAATTCATTTAGCCTTCCTTTAAGTAGTTAAAAAAATTGAGTTAGTGGCTGCAGGTCGGTCAGCAGCATTATGAAAATCCCTTCAGTGACCACAGGTGGGTCCCTTTGCAGGAAACGCGCTAAACAATTTATCTACAGATTAGGTTGCTCATGCATTTCTGAATCTTACAATTGGAAATGGTTTTATCACGCTTTCTATTTCATTTACATGTTTTCAACAGGGTTTCCATTTAAAGCAAGTTAAAAAATTTAATTTCAACAAATTCAGAATATTTTAGTCAGCTAATTGCAATTACTTCAGCTCAACCGCCGCAGAATGACGAAGAGCAAATAAATTATCAAATTGGCAACATACCCCAAGATGAGGTTCCTACAACTTGAATTACTCTAAGCTTAATATCGGTTGCTATGATGGGTGAGAAGTCATTTTGCACTAGTCATCTTAATGTGATCAGGTTCGATTATTAGATGGGACCCACATGTCTCTCAAAGCACGCATCGAAAGTATTTTCATAACATCTGATCAATCTGAACACTCACATTTCATAAAGGCTCTCAACAACGTCGATTGATAGATAGAGTAGATTGCATTTCTCGCATTCAATAAACAAAATGAGTTCATTAGCACAGGTGAACAGGTCTGACACGGTTTTTCAAAACCGTGCACGATCAAAAATATTTTTCTTGACACGATCAAAAATATCCCTTATGTAATTTTTGAGCGATATTTTGTGGCAAAAATGTGTGTTTTATCAATTCCTATTACAAATTGAGGGCATTTCTCGCATTCAGTAAGCAAAATGAGTTCGTAAGAACAAGTCTGACACGGTTTTTTGACCATATCACGACGTTAGTTTTCTGTAAAAAATCGTTCGGGTGCCCCCTTGTGTAATTTTTGAGCGATATTTTGCGGCAAAAATGTGTGTTTTATCAATTTTTATTACAAATAGAGTGCATTTCTTGCATTCATTAATCAAAATGAGTTCGTTGGAACAGGTCTGGCACGGTTTTTTGACCATATCACGAAGTTTTTTAAATAATTTAAACAATTCATTTATCACAGGTGATACATTGGTAGAATGTTTCTTAAGTCTTGTACAATGGTCAAATTTGAGCATAGCTACCTGTGGGCCCGAATAAGTACAGAGACTTCTAGGGCATCCTACCATCAACGTTATTCTAAGGTGTACAATAATGTTTAACCTAAATCACTTCACCTAGTTTCGCAGTAGACTGATCAATGAGACAATTAACTCGATATTATATCCTTCATTTTGCAATATAGGTCATATGGACTTTATTTAACAGTATATTCGATAAACGATTTAAGAGCAGACTGAAGATCGGCGATATTACCCATGGCAAATTACATTATTAGGACCAGTCATGTAGGAGACAAGATTTGACTTGGTGATCTTACACGACTAGTATTCCGAGAAGAAGTGAGACTCAAGATTTCTTTTGAATACCTTGTAAGAATTACTTTCACGGATCTCCGCAGATATTGAGTTCTAAGTTTTAGTTCCAACGAAGAGAATACTGTGTTGCGACCGGGCCTTTGAATAATATGGAAGCATGAATTTACTTCTATTTTTCGGGTTAGATAGTTGTGATGATCAGTTTGCGCAGTTAATAATTATTTTAGGCTATTGTCGTTATCATTTGTTAATGTTTTGTAAATGAAATTACAAAAGGAGATTTTGTAGAGATCCTAAAGTTCAAGTATTTGTAAATTTTTGAATGAATCATTTTTGTGAGCATTATGTTCTAGATTCTTTACCGCTCTGATGGCTCTTTTTTGCAGAGTAAAATTATATTGGTTTTATTTTTATCAGTTCCGTGCCATGCTTCTAATCCGTATTGCAAGTATGGTGAAATGAGCGTTCGGTAGAGCATTTGTAAAGCTGTTTCAGGCGGGAAATTTTCAACTTTATTTAGGATTCCGATGGATTTTGATAATTTAGAACTAACATGAGCGATGTGCTCTTTGAAGGTCATATGTTTATCTATTATGATGCCCAGAAACTACATGAGTTGGTTTCTTCGATTTCACCTTCGCCACGCATGCGTGGGAGAGATCTATTATTCTTGTATGAGACTGTAATATATTTGGTTTTATCGATATTAAGGCTTATTTTATTAGCTTTGAGTGAAACCTTATAGAGTTAATTATATATACTCTCCGCAATCATAGCGGGATTTTGGTTCGGAAGGACCGCAGAAAGCGTACTGTCATCGGCAAAAAGTATGAATTTGAAAAATGATGTAGATTTAATAATATCATTGATAAAAATCAGAAATAAGAGAGGCCCAAGGACAGATCCTTGTGGAACTCCATGGCTAATTGTCTGGGGGTCCGATTTTGCTTCGTCAATGACAACGTATTGCTTCCGATTTGTTAGGTATGATCTGAACCAATCATGGGCAACCCCTCGAATGCCATAACAGTGTGTTTCTAGAGTAATATGTTATGGTCTACACAATCGAATGCTTTTCGAAAGTCAAGAAATACAGAGAAGACAGGATTTCCTTCACCTATATTAGAACATAGCAATTGTAAATGATTTAATATTGCCTGTGTTGTTGATTTTTTACAGCGAAAGCCGTATTGTTTATCATAGAGATATGATTTTTGTTTAAAATAAGAGTACACTTTTTTATACACAATTTTCTCGAATACGTTGCTAATAATTGGTAGCACGGAGATAGGTCGATAATTGTTTACACAGGTTTTTTCACCATTTGTAAAGATAGGGGTTACTCTTGCAACTTTGAGGGAGTTCGAGAAAGTGCCTAGGAAGAGAGACCGGTTAATAATATTGGATATCAGCGGGGTTACAATATCAGCAATAATTTTAAGTACTTTAGTCGGAAACGTTTGTAACCCACTCGATTGTTTTTTCGGGTTGTTTATGCACGCTATTACATCGGAAGAGTTGGTAGGCGTTAAGAAAAAGGAGTTGGGTTCTCGAATATGATCCATGTATTCTAGGTGATCAGTAGGTTCACTTGAAATACCATCAGCTATAGTTTTCCCTACGTTTACGAAGAAATTGTTAAAGAGATTAACAATTTCTTCCTTCTCGTGGTATTTTACATTATCTTGAACAATATATTCAATTTTCTTTTTATCGGCGTTATTCGGTTTGCAGCAAGAGTTAAGGAGGCACCGGGTCTTTTTAACGTCAGCTTTAAATTGAGTAAACTTATGCGTAAAGTAGCTCTTTTTTGATGTCCTTATCTGGTTTGTCACATAGTTTCTGAATCGGTTATAAGTTTCTCTAGATATTCGCCCTTTGCAAAGGAGGGCTAGGTACGCTTGACGTTTCTATATATTTATCACGATGTCTCCTGTAATCGAGGGCTTTTGTTTATTTTTCGGTGTAACTGTACGAGTTACAATTAGGCAACACTAATTGTATCCGGTCATTATAGTTTCAGTCAACTTTTATACTGCTTCATCAATGCTCGATGAATTATTGTGTTGAGAGATGTGCATTGTAGGTATTGATTCTTGTAGAACGGTGCGCATTTCTTCTAAATTTGATTCGTTTACTTTACGATACGAGTAAGTTTCAGCCCGTGGATTGGTGAAAGCAATATAGACATTTTTCTTAATAAGAAAAACTGGAAAATGATTTGATAAGTCAGAAGTAATTATTCCAGCAAGAAAATCAGTTGGGTCTGTCATAAAGATATTGTCAAGCAGCGTAGCAGATTTTGAGGAGATTCGTGTAGGCTTTGTGATGATCGGAAGGAAGGCTTTAGACTGAAAAGCATTTAGGAAATTAGCGATTGGTTCATAGCTTTCATGTTTCAGTAGATCATAATTGAAGTCACCGCATATTATTATGTCATTGTCTAAGGACCTGTTGAACTGAGAAATAATACGATTTAGTTCATTCAGGAAGGATATAGGACAGGCTGTAGGAGGCCTATACAGCGTTCCAAGCACAGTTCGTTTACCATCTCTAGACAGTTCTACGAAGAGTGATTCTATTTGATCACGATTCATTGTTGCACTTGCTATGATTCTCGAGTCTATGTGGTGTGATATGTATGTACTGATGCCTTCGCCTCGCTTGTTTTTTCGTCAAGATTGAGGCGAAACTGATATCTAATTGAGGTGAAACTGACATGATATCTAATAGAGGTGATCACCCAAGCCTAGTCACCCATGACCTGTTTCGATGACATGTTCAGTTGTATCATAAGGTATTGGTCGAGCTCTTCTGGCGTGTTGATCTGATGACGTCTTGAATCCGGATTTCCGGGACTAGATACGAAGATGTTTCCGTCCTGAGTTCTCGGGATTCCAATTTTCTCCGGGAATTTCCTTCTGGCTACTCTCAAAGTGTACATGGTATTAGCTCGTGAAGGTATGAGGTATTCATTTATGAAGAACTTTGGTGTCTTTTCTCGGCAGGCGGTGAGAATTTAACGTTTCTTGTTATAATGTTTCAGTTCAAATGCAATGTTTCTTCGATCTTCGTTCCCAGCTACTGGTTTTTTCCCCATTCTGTTAGCTGACGTGATGACAGTGTCGCAGAGGTCAATGTTGATATTGTCTTTCAGGAACTTGCAGACTGTTTCTTTGCAGCTTTCGTTCGTGTGTGGTTGCGGTAGTTCCCTCCCAGAAATAACGAGAGTGCATTTTCTGTCTTCTAAATCTCGCTGCTGATCATTTTTCTAGCGGTCGAGACGGGAGGCTAGGCTACTTATTTTTATTTTCGGAGCGAAGACAGAGCACGTCCTCAGTACACGGAGTCCTCACTAACTTCTTCGTGATATGGTCAAAAAAACGTTTCAGACCTGTTCTAACGAACTCATTTCGATTATTGAATGCAAGAAATGCACTCTATTTGTAATAGGAATTGATAAAACACACATTTTTGCCGCAAAATATCGCTCAAAAGTTATACAAGGGTGAGCCATTCCATAATTAAGAATGAAAATCTTAGAAGAGACGTTTTCAACAATACTGATCTTAAATGAGCTACGTTCGAATTTTTCCCGGTTTTTGGAGAGATTTTGAACGAGGGAAGCAAATATGTGTGTGCTGTTTTATGTGTCATTTCATGTCAGTGACTTTAGTTTCTTAGCAATCGTGCTGCTGTCATACGATGTCCCTGACCGACAAAATCATCTGTCGCACATAAGTTTGATGCCTCTCAGCTAAGCCGCCGTATATGTTGTTACTCAACTGGAATATCCTATATGTACTTCGATGTGAAATAAAATACACAAGAACCCATATTGTTTTCATTAAAAACATAGTCCTTTCTTGACAGTCAACTCATTCGCCTATGTAGATGAGTTCATAAATTTATGAAATGTAACTTCCATTCTCATTTCCTCTAACTATGAAAATTTATTTCGAAACTTGTCTTCAACAAAGTACCTGAATAACGCTCATTTCATATAAAAACGTATTCAATGCTCTCAGACAGTAAACTGTTAATAAAATAAAATCGTTAGTATTTGAGCATGAGTTGATATCGGAGTAATAAACTCTATCTACAAAAACAAAAAAAACTCAATTGAAGAACTTCAATATCGAAACCTCATCTAGCAATCATTGTGAACACTCGAAAGTAGTGAAAGTATAAGCTCGTTACATAGTTTTATATCTTGCAAATGGAACTTTTAGGAGCTGATCCACAAGATGGGTTGGTTTGACAGACTAGATGCCTCTGTTGTTATTTTCTAATCATCCAGATTTTCCATATCTTTGGTCTTCCATAAAACTGGTCAAGAGAACGTAAAAGGTAAAATAAATGTCACTTGACGTATTTAGCCACTTAGGGTCACTTACAGGGCAATTTATTTCTTCCGATGAATATAGTTTTTGTGGTGTTTTTGAAATAATATGTGCTTGTGTCTTTGTCCTAACCTGTTCTGGAGAGAAGATTTCAGTGTACACTGCATAGATACACTTAGTCAGTTCAACTTTTTTCCAGTAATTGATGAAAAACGTAGAAGAGGAATTTTTAGTTTTGTCCCATGTCTCCCAAGAGTGGAAATCAACCCTCAGAAGGCCCAGGTTGTAACCCATATCTATCAATCAGTAAAGTCTTTCACAATGGAAGAACAGGAGGAAAATCGTATAGCTCTAGATTCGCCACGTGAGTTAATACGAGGAAATCACATATATAATGGTCATAATTTTAAAGACTAAAAGTGAAAATACGCGTAACGTACAAACTCAAGCCTCACAATGCAAGTAATCTTCATCTAAAAAATGAGTGTAATAGCTATGTTCACAATGTGAAACAACTTAGATAAGTCTGCATCTGATGGTGATATGCATTGCACATCCAAGAAGACTCAAATATGTTTTCGATTAAAATTAGAAGAACTAGGGTTCATAATCTACCTAACTTCGCCGTACAGCTCTGTTCAACCGTGTGCTTGCCTTACTTCGACCACCTCAGTACGCATGCGCGAGAAGAGACCCACCCAACCCCTGACTCCCTTCACCCCACTAGCCTCGCACTCACCGACCAAAGAGAACATGGCACGTAATCCAGGGCACATTGTTAATCCAAAATGTGTATGAGAAAGTATTTTTCAATCGGCAGCTTTCACCTTAACACTTTGACTGCGACGTGAGCCTCCGGTGGTACACGGAGGTAATATTTATAATGTTACTGACCGACCAGTGGTCGCAAATTCAATTTTTATTAATACTTGATTAAAGCTAAATGAAGACACGATCCAGTTCATGTTTGGTATCTTCCGAATATTTTACTACAATTAACTTTAAATTTGAGTTTGGCATTGAACTTAACATTTAGTAGTCGCAGTCAAAGTGTTAAGTATCGCTGACAAAGGCACATGAACATGAACAAAAATGATATAGTAAATATAGAGAAATGAAAAATTAGCATCATCGGAAGTCCAAGTAACCTAAATCCACAACCGTTCAAGTCTGCTCAGTCTATGACAGGTCTGGGTGAAGTGTTGAAGTTTGGTACAAGTATCTTGCGTTTTTGCAGTTCAATTGCACTTTTTCTAAGAAATGTCACTGTATTTGTCCTTTCCTGTTGCGAAGACGGCGTAGTTAATACTGAGAATGGTACGCATGTGGTATTGCACAGTAATTACAATTATCGATGTAACTACCGCGTACGGCAGTCAGCATGAGAAAAATTAAGTAACGTTAAAAATGGTAAGTGTATGAATTTATTCTGTGCTTTTTATCCAATTCTGGTTATAACTGTTAAATATACAGGAAAATAGAATGAAACTGTTCTAAACGATAAAAAAGGAAGCTCATAATGTCACAGGGAATAATTTGGAAATATGGGTCTCTCCTTGGATGTTATCTTTCACATAATTACGTGTGAGTTTCATAATTTCTCAATCACTAATAGCTATTACACGATTAGCATGAAAGCGTCGGGTGTCAGTACCGCTTCCTTTTTTTCCGTGCAATAAGTAATAAATTTAATAGAAAGAGTGAACCTCTAACCTTGACCTCGGCAGTTTTCTCAGAGGTTAAGTTAACAGCTCTTTACAGGTGATCAAGATTCCCAAATGAACATGAAAGCACAAACCGAATAGGTATGGTAGGCGTTCGAGATTTCACCAACCCTACTTAGCCGGTGTTACTATCCTCGCACATCATTGTGCGCATGCGCACCAACGCCTCACCCCTCGCCCCCCACCCACTGAGCTAGCCTCGCACTCTCTGACCAAAGAGAACATGACTTGCCGCCTCGTGGCGTACTGCGACGGTGCCGCTTTCCCCAAGGTTTGTGGATGAACGCTGACTTACAGGGTCTAATTAGTTTATATTTATTTTCAAAATGAACTAATTTAAATAAGTGTCATTCATTACTTCAAAATAAACTTATACCCAGTAGTAAGACTTTCTAAATTATCATCCAAAGGTTTTTCAATGCTCCTGCTGAATGCTGAACATGAAAGGCACTGAAATTATAATATTGTTCCATGTGAGTTTTTGAGACGCAGATATCAATATCAGTAATGCACCTAGCCTGGGTAAACGATACACTTTAAAGATGACTTTTTACCCAGGGAGATAATGTGTGGTCCTGAGCTGAGAGTTAGGTAATGTTTTTTATTATGTTGAGGACCATCTTTTTTCAGTTCGCTGTTGTCCTGTTTCTTCTGCATCTACTATTTTTTTCTTTAACATTTATCTTCTTTCATGAACTTTTTCTCAACTTACGGCTCTATGCACATTGTGCATAGATTCCTCATTCCCTTCAAGTGCATACTAAATGATCCTTTCCTCCTTCTCTTTAGAACGCCTTTGTTGCGGTTAGGGAAGCTTAAACTAGCATCTAATCTTGAGACTTCATAACCGTTGTTAGTACTAAAATTAAATTCACACAACCAAGTTTGTGGATTCAAGTAGTTTGTCAACCAAACAATCCATTGAATGTAACTCGTTACAATTTCTAAGAGCAAAATTTACTCCTGAATTTTTTTTAGCAAACATTGACAAAGCCCAACACTAGGTTGGATAAAGTATAAAAGACCACGGTAAACACAATTCTTCGTTTTTATTCAGTAAGCGTATAGAAATAGTTCTAAGCATATTTTGACTCGCTCACAAAATTTTGATAATTTGTCGGTTACATTATGTGGTAACTTGAATTGTATCAATCATCTTATTTTCAAGACGCAGAGTGCAATCAGCAGTGTGAAAGTTAACAATCTTATTTAAATAGAATTTTTTAAACTCTACGGGTAGTAAGTGAAACATTTCGTTCGTTCAAGATCTGCAACTTGGGAAATCAAATTACAAAACGCATAGTGATCATACGTAGAAAATTGAAAGTTTAGCTCAAATATCACTAGGGAAATTTAAAACGTATTTAGCATGTTCTTAGCTGATAAACTGTAAGCCATTTTGCAGTTTACTTATTAGTTTTTAACTAATTTATAATTAATTGACTACAACATGGGCTCTCTAAGCACGTAAAATGTTACGGCAATCGTGATTTCGATAAAGGTAATTTTTTCGGAATACTATTTAATATTAATCCACTTCTAATTGCTCTCATTTCATGTTTAATATTCAGTTCGAATTACTTGCGAATCAAAATTGTCTGTTCTTATCTAATTCATTTTTAAACTAACGTTAATTTTCGAGTATTAACGTTGAAATGATTGCTTGTATAACTGAAAATCATCTGCATCACTTCGCGCGGGAGATCTGGCAACGTCGCAGTGACCACCATTGCTCCCACTAAAGCATGTGACAAAACTCGTCTCATAAGAAGTGTGATAAATTCATGCAATGTCGCGTTAATTCCCATAGATTATCAACGATATTTCCCATATTGTAGATGTAATTGGTTACTAACAGGTTTATTTTCTCAAAATTAAGAAAATCAACTTCATTTATTCTTTATCAAAGATTGTAAGTTTCTAATCTGCCGTATGAAGGTAGATCGGTCAGTCATCTCAGTCGTGGTGGGGAAAATATTCTCAAAACCAGGTGCACAACATGAGAACAAAGACTGCTTGCTGTACGGCTGTACGTGTGCACGAAAACCACACGCGTCCATTTACAGTTCTGGATATTTGAGGTTGTGATGAATACATAAAATGAGACGAATATGTGCTTGATTCTCAACTGGACTACCCTAGCTGGATGAAGGTGCATACATTCTAAATGCATTGTGTCTAGGACTTCGTTCAATTAAAATTCAGAAAGAACCTAAGTGAACGGTAAACCCATGTCCGCATAACATAAGAGTGGGAAAATTAATTTCACTTCATATTTAGTTACGGTAAACCAATGTCCGCATAACATAAGAGTGGGAAAATTAATTTCACTTCATATTTAGTGAAAGAACATCGTTGTATGTTGTTTACCGAAAACATGCTGAAAACTAATGCATATTTTTTAAAATATTGATTATTGGTCTGAATCGTCTACTGAACGTCTACTGCGAGAAAAAACTTTATGCCATATTGCTTCTTTCAGTATCCAACTTTCCTGAATACAAGCAAATAAACATGCATATGGATAAATTGGCGCATGTTTTCTTTTAATTCATGAAGTAAAGTTTTTTGGACATTTTCTTAAAATTGCATAAACAACTATTCTTCCTCACGTTTTATTTTGAATACTGAGAAGCCCGCACAAAAATCCATCACTAAATCTTTCCAGCCAAGAAGCACGATCAACATTTATCAATTTATTTCGTTGAAAGGGATCGGGTCACTTAACATTAAAACGTTCTCTTCCATGGTATCTTAGTTCGTTTACTCAGCTCGTGGTTATCAAATACTTAATTGACTTGACCCCCTGAACGTCGCTGAGTGTTGGAAGAAAATATTCGTTTAATTTTCTTAATTTATTTATAAAAATTCAATAAACCACGCTAATTGATCTTATTGCTAAAATAGTATAATTCCCCTACGTCTGACGGTGATAAAACTGTTTTTCATTGAATATTAACCCCGGAAACCGCTACGATACAGACAATTTTTTCAACTTTCTATGTAAAATCATTTTTTTCTGAGCCTGATATTTACGATTGAACAATAAAAATTGAAGATCGAGTTACTTTGAAAATTGTATGTTTTCATCATGCGGAAGGTTTTTTGTTTGTGAATTGTTAAACATTTTAGATACATAAAATAGCATAGCATAGTTCGAAAACAGCCTCCCTTCAGTGAGCTGGCCGGCACCTCGCCTTACAACTGCTGGCATGTAACTGAACCTGGCACGGAACTTCGGAAGTTCGGAACTTTTCCACACTACACAGCGTCAACGATCGGTGCTGTTGAAGGTATGTAGTCCACTTGTATTAAAAGATGGACCAAAAGAATTGAGTTGATTTCGTTATTTTATACGTAAGACGATTGTGAGTTCAAGTTTTTAAGTTGCTTTTTGATCGGCTGATTTCACCATGAGAATACGATGACTTATACCATATAGTTAGTTGATAATGTTAAATTTATGTTATCATTACACAACTATATTTACAGAATATTCTTACACAGTAGGTATTCAGTGTTTGCATCAACTAATCCACCCATCCCTTGTGTTCGAACGGTGGTCTCTTAGCAACATTCTCTTAGTCTTAATCTCTTATCTGGTCATTCATTGATCAACAGTGGTATTAAAAGGAGAAATGTTTCAGTCATTCTCATTAATATGTCATTTGCAGAAGTTCACCGTGAATTTTTAATTAACAATGATATATAAACGAAAAATTGTAAAGATTTTCTGGGAACATGCTTATCAAAATAACAAATTTGAATTCTGAAATTTATTTGAAAATACGCATGTGTTATTAAAAATTCGGAATGACCACAATTTAACTGGCTGTGCAGATTACCATACTAAGATTTCAAGATTAACATAATATGATTCAAGAATCAACATAATATGATTCAAGAATCAACATAATATGATTCAAGAATCAACATAATATAATTCAAGAATCAACATGGCAGGAAATAAAGATGATTTAGTAAGGAATTTAATTTCACTGGGATTATTTTCTATGTTGTCTTTTCTTCTTGGTGTTTGATTTTACATTTTTCATTCATTTTCTTTATTCCAGTTGAAAACGAGTACATTCCGCAAAAGTTCACGCCTTTAATTAATCATTTATTCATTTCATTATCACATATTTATTAATAATTAAATGAGGATACTCTTGTTGAATGTTTTTGACAAATACAACGAGATTAAAGGACACCGCTGATTGGAGGCTATCATCCAAGAAAGTAATCAAAAATGCCGTTTATTTAGAAATAACTTCTCCATTACCCTACTGAAAACTGCAGTGTGAATCAGTGGGGAAACACCTGAGAAAACGACACTAGGTTTGAGCCACTATATTGTCGGTTGAGTGATCGATGAAACAGAGATGTGGCACGCCAGCAATTTGGGCGGGGTTGGCGCATGCGCACCAGACTACTCTGAGGTAACACCAACAAGGAGACGCATTTCTGCGTTTCTTCGGTTCATTTGTTTATTGATGGCACTCCGAAAGGTGACAATTAAATTTTTACACTTCTATTTGGTGAATAATAATTTGAAGAAATTTTGTTTTCGTGTCAGTATCTGTTTGTCTAAAGGATTGAGACCAATGTGTGGGAATACTAGCTGAAGTAAACTAGTATGAGCTTAATTCTAAGTTGAATAATTGATGTGTTTGAGTCACGTACCACAATTTCAGTTACTCACAAAAGATAATTCGCGCACATCAATTTACGACTTTTTAAACCGTTATTTTTGGGTGTTCTGCACGTCGCCGAGTCTCCCACGCTAAAAAGCAAGTAGAAAAATTTCGAACCATACACATCTGTCCGTGTTTTTTTGACGGAGTGTAAAAACCGTATTATTGTTATTTGTGTTTTCCAAGGGAAAGATCTGACTTCTTCGAAATGGATGATCTGCTCTGTTAACTACACTATATAGAGAGAGCAAACTACTGTTAAAAATTCTGCATAACTTTCACTTGCACTTCTTAGGAAAGTTATTTCTAGTTCGGAGCCCCCCCCCCCCCCCCCCCCCCCCCCCCCCGAGTAATTACTAGGATATTTGTTTGGATTCCAATTTTCTAGCCATCTTTAGTTTAGTGGAGGTTCTCACAACATCCGCTATATGTTAAGGCAGAAAGCGGAGAGCAAAGACGACCGTAGAGGAAATGCACAGCTGATTTCCGGGCGTCGCTGGGTGGAGGCCATCACATTCCTCATCATAAGATTTTCATTTTCGTTCAAACCAATCCTAATTTGTTGCTGATCGTTGTGAGGAACTGTATTCAAGAAAAAAAATAGTATAAAATTCATTATTATAGAAAGTTTATAGTAATTCTCAGTACTTTCGAAAGGTTGTAACGTTAAGTACATATCTACAACATTATTACTAGAATTGTTCACATGAAGACTATTGAAGAACAAGACTATATTTGAAGACTATATTTTTAAGATGCTACCGTTTTTTAATTTTGTTGAAATTAGTGCATAAAGCAATGTGTGATGAATTTCCTATACTGAAAATCAGTAGTAAAATAGGGATCTACATCATTATTAATTATCTGCATCATTAAGACCAGGGTACTGTGCAAATATCAGTTTCTAGAGCAATTGTGAAGACCTTCCTTGCCTATACACATATTGGAGTAGCACACATATACACATGAAGTAAGCAAAATAAAACGCGTATATAAATAATAGTTTTTAATACAAACTTGACTGTGTTCTTCAGTATTACTGTAAAAAATTTCTATCAAGGGCGCATCTTCCAAATTCTAATGTTCTACCTAATGCGTTAGTTTTCCAGCATCCGGCTAGACGTATTTTTTGTGCTACATCAGTTACACATATACTTTGTTATTTCATTTTTCTTGTATCGTAAGATTTTTCAGGACATTCTATGTTTAAGATTTATTGTAATGTACAGTGCAGCGTGTATTTACGGCGGAGAATTTTTGTCCGAATTGTTTTTCTTAATTTTTTAGTAGAATATCGCCATATATTCAATTATTGTCATTATAATCAACCTCCACTGCTGTTTTGTGCCATGTGTAATTGAATTCCAGTGATGATATTGTGAGCCTTTACTCACCACTCTGTCCTTCCATATGGAAGCACTTGAATACCATTGATTATATAGCATGTAGAAAATCAGGAACAAATACCTATTTACACTCCTGATCAAAAGTTTAAGACCACTTGAAAATTTAGGAAAATGCCAACTTTTCAGTGATAAATAATTAAATGCATTCAACTAGGGATCGGTAATTACTATAGGTAAAAGGTGAGAAAGACAAAAAATAACAATTGTAACTGTCGAGAATCTGTTAAGAATAACCAATTTTGTGAATTAAAAAATGAGGATTTACGAAAAAAAATTTTAATTGTGTGTAATAAATTTTGTGCTTACTTATAAATATCTCAGTAAATCCCAGCAGCACGGGAGGGTCGCTTCAACATGTATGTTTTTATGCCTGTATGTTTTGTTGGACTCAGCAATGTTAGATGGAGCGATAAAATGCAAGGGCTCGGACGATGGCTGTTCACATTGTGTGTTGTTTCTGGAGGGGTCAATTTTGTGGTGTTAGCAATTTTTTCATTCGGGCGAGCCCTTGGAAACTGTAGACGTTCGGAAAAATGCCTACCCATGCGCAGACAAAGGCGCCTTGTGGTCAAACATAAATCGAGACACTTAAGACGGGAGAGGCGGCAAACCAGCGGTCGGTTTCGAAGGAGCTGAGCGTGAGAAAAATGAGGCTAAGAAAGAAATAAAGGCGAGCTGCGGTACTACCAATTAGAAAAGATGTAGGCGGGCGCTTCGAGGTCCGAAGATTCTTATAGGTCGAATGTGAGAGAGGGGACAACCCTCGAGAAAATACGCGGGGCGTCTGAGGAACAAGAGGTAGTTCTGCAGTCAACGCCGGAGCGCGAAGTAGAAGAAATAAAACGCGGGTGTGTTCGCTGTAACAAACGTGCTCAAAGATATAATGAAAAGTGGTTATTGGATATATTGAAAATTTATACTAAAGGCGACGTTATAATGTAATCCAAAGTTCATACATTTTCTCGTTTTTACTTTCAGAGAAGTAAAGTAAAATCCAACCAGCGTGGAAATAATTCAATGTAACAGTTAGCTGCAACGTCTCGGGGCGGGTAAGAGAAACACAGGTTCTTGAGAAAAAAAAATACATATGTTAAAATATATATTAGTGAAATTTATTGGCATTCAGTGTTGTGAAAATTGAGATATTTTGAGGGAACGTAACTAGGGCAATCAGGGATTAACGAGTTATAAATTGCTCTTGCAGGAGGGAGGCTTGTGCATAAGAAGTCCTGTGGATAAGGAGCACACCAGAAAGGGGAATGCCCGGGAGCTACGAATCTGGCAATTAGCAACAAATTTCCTTGAACTGTGTCCAGGACAGTGATTTGAACTGAAGTTGTGTCGAGAATATGTTCAGAATGATCAAATTTTGCGAATTAAAAATGAAAATTCTTGTAATTGTGTGTAATGTAACAAATTTGTGCTTACGTAAAAAGTTGTGTCTTGAAATATCTCAGAAAATCCCAGCAGCCAGAGGGGTCGCTTCAACATGAATGTTTTATGTCGCTTCAACATGTATGTTTTTACGCCTGTATGTTTTCTTTCAACTCAGCAATGTTAGGAGGCTGCGATAAGGTGCGAGAGCCAAACGATGTATGTTTACAGTGTGTGTTGTCTCTGGAGGGGACTTTGGCAAATCTTTCATTAGGGCGAGCCCTTGGAAAACCTGAGACGTGCGAAAAAATGCTTACACAAGCGCGAACAAAGTCGCCTTCTTGTCAAAGATAAATCGACACATAAATCGCGACCCTTGAGCTGCGAGGGTGAACGGAGTAACGGTTTCGAAGGAGCCTGAGCGTGGGATACAATGAGGCTAAGAAAAAATAAATAAAGACGAACTGCGGGACTACCAATGAGAAGAGATGTGGGCGGTCACTGGCAGGGTCTGAGGATTCTCATAGGCCGAAGGTGAGAGTGCACAACCCTCGAAGAAAATACGACAGGGCTCAAGGCGTCTGAGGAACAATGGACAGTTCGACCGGCGAAACCGTAACGTGAGGTGCAACCAAGAAACGCGGGTGTGTTCACAATAACAAGCGTGCTTAATGCAATAATAAGAAAAGTGGCTATATTGAAAATTATACTAAGTTTCACGCTATAATGTAATCCAGGAAGTAACGCATGTCTCGTTTCACTTGCAGAAAATTTACGTGTTCCCGTCACCACGTTCACAAAGGGGAAATTTATCAAAACATAACACACCGTGGGAGTTATTGATGGAACATGGAGATGCTGCACTAGAAGGGAGGGTAAGAGATGCATTTCTTAAAAAGAAAGAGTAAAGATAGTGTTAAGATAAATATTGCGAGAATTCATTGTCATTCACACATTGATGCGCTTAAAAAAAAAGTAACAGGTTAAATTTTTATCTTTGACAGGCGGGACGGTTATTCAGTCATATGTCTGAGGATTGATCAGCTCGAATGAAGGGAATCGACGTGTGAACATGCTGAAACGGGATGAGCAAGATGACGTCATCACTAGACATTTTCTGAACAGTGCATAAGATAGGCCTTGAACTGAAACGAGTTGCGGATGAATTCGGTGGTTGAAGTGACCTTCGCCTACTGGCTGTTGGGAGTACTTAGAGATTGTAGGCATTATCTGTGTTATGTTTGGATGCATAAGCAATCTGCGGTTAAAGGCTGGCCAGCCAAATTTCTGTGTAATTATGTGCAGTAGGTCATTTGACGTATGCTATTTGCTTTCATTACTTAATTAGCATTGTTCCTAACACCATTCATTGTGTGTGCGCTCATTGATGTTTGTATCACGTATAGCTGGGAATTATAAATGTTAAGCATAGTTCACCCTGTGTATCATGCCCCACAATATTAGAAGCAATCCATCGTAATGCAACGGAGGGCGCCCAGAAAATGCGCTGCGTAAGTGGGTCAGCGATTCCCGGTGAGTACCTTTCCTTTTTTTTAGTATATGTGCTGTAATTGCCGGTATTTATTCATTAATTTGTGTTGCATATGTATACTTTGGAGGTGGGCCATTCCTCAATTCCGAGAGCCGAATCTTCCTGTTAATGAAATGTTAACATGGAGGTGAAGGGACCATTTCTCGTGACATCAGAATTTGGTGAGATCAACACGATCGCTTTGTAATATTCTGTGAGTGTAGTATGACAGTTGCATTGAATTTTTTTTTTGCGTAGTTATTTCATGTGCAAAACGTACAGAAATTCAGTAGAGGTACATGTCTCGTAGTGATGATTTTCTGTGTCCCGGTGTGAGAAGCCAGCAAGCACACGGCCATATAGATCAAGAAAGTGAAAGTGGTTATAAAAGTGATAAGTTTGAGTGAGAAAATTCTGGTGTGTTCACTCGATTAATTTCAAAGTTTCAGTAAAAGCTTTACAGTGAGTAGGTGTGGAAAACATTTGAGTGATCGCAAAATTTTGAGTTTTTGGAGAAAGTGAATTGGACAAGATCGACAATATGCCTGCGCGCGGGAGAAGGAACAACGACCGCAGAAATGCGCCAGCAACGCCACCACGACCCGAAGAGGAAGCAGTAAACATGCCCGTGGTAACGAGTTGCGTGGGAGCCATAGGTGCCAAATTTAGGAGGGGCGACGATGTAGGGGAACATATGGCGAGGTTGAAGTTTTTGACTGGCAATCTGAATAACAGCGAGCAGGTGAATGCCTTCTTCCTATGCCTGGGTCCACAAGAGGCAAAGGAATGCAATAGAATAATTGGTACACTAACGAACCTACGAGAAGCAGAAAGATGGCTGCGCTCATACGCCGACCAAGTGGAACATCCGACTCAAGCGCTGTTTGAAATAGTGACTAAGAAGCAAACAAGCCGGGAAGGAGTTTCAGAGTACCTGACGCGCCTGGAAAGGCTGTACAACGAGAATTATCTGGAACACCCGGAACGAATCCTTGTAGATTTGATGTGGCTCGGATTAAGGGAGAACATCACAAGACCATTTCGAAGTGATGCGCGACCTACGACAGTACAAGAACTGAGAGACATGGCAATCGAGGTGGAAAATCGACGGATAGTACCAGTGCCAAGGGAAACGACAGAGAAGAGGGAACCGGAGAGAGAAAGAGCGCAGCGAAGCGAGAGGAGGCCACAGCATGAGACTGCACGTGTCGGCCATACGATGCGGCATTCACCACAACGGCCTAGAGGGTACCGCCATGAAGTGCCACCCTGGAGAGAAAGGAACAGACAGATACGACACTCTCCTTATCATCGAAGAGGAAATTATGAAGCACCCCACTGGAGCGAAAAAGGCAGGCTTAGGAGTCATCAGCACCAAATATACCACGCAAGAGAGCCACAGCCGCATCCGGAAGTACCACCTGCACCTGCGGTGGACTTAGCCCAGTATAGAGCAGTGCCACCGCCGTGCGTCAACTGTGGAAAATTTGGGCACCTAAGAGCAGATTGCAGAGTGCAACAAGTTGCAGGACAGCCAAAAAACGGAATAGGAGACCGTTAGCTTCACTAATAAATCCCACCGTGATACTACAAGTGAATGGTACACCTGTTACCGCACTTCTTGATACCGGAGCAAATATATGCTTGGTAAAAGAGCGTGTGGTTGCGGGGATTAAAAATGCTAGTGTGAAAGGAACATCGACTGCATTAAAAACAATTGGAGATGAACCCGTACCTGTGCTGGGAAAAGTTAATGTGCCAATCAAAGTTAACGGTCAGAAAATTGTTCAGAGATGTTTTGTTGTGCGGGAAAATGCATTCCCAGGAGACCTGCTAATAGGAGTGGAAGTAATGAACAAAGTCAACGCAAAGCTAGACTTCGGAAAATGTAGGGCATCATTCTTTGGCACTTACGTGAACATGTTTTCAGCACCAGGACACGCTTCTCCGAAAATTCTATGTGTAACGAGGGAAGAAACATCTGTAACTCTGGCTGAGGACATTACAGTGAAGCCTCGCACGCAAGCCATGGTAAAGTGCCGAGCAGATGGCAAGTTTGATGGAAAGGAAGTAATTTTAGAGCCTAGAATTAAGTGGGCGCCTTACGTCGGAGCCACCGCTGCAAGGGTACAAAACGGGTATGTTTTGATGCCTGTACTTAACCCTTTTGCCGAAGAAATCGCTCTGACCGAAGGAGCAATAAATGCAACATGCCACGAAATCGCGAATGAAGATGCAACTGCAGAAGAAAACAATGCGGAAAATAGCGAAGCAGAAGATCACCGCAGAGAGAAGCGCTTCCAGCAAATTGATGAGCTTGACCTCAGTCACTTGGTTGCTGAAAAACAAGAACAAGTTAGGAACCTGCTGAAGGAATACCACAAGACGATTAGTGCAGACGAGATGGATATTGGCAACATTAAAGGAGTGAAATACAAAATTTTGCTGAGTGATTACAGGCCAATTCAAACGAAAGGGTTGCGTATTCCGTACACCAGCCAAGAAATTATTGATAAAAAGGTCTCGGAGATGATTGAAAGTGGAGTTGTACAAGAGAGCACAAGTGCTTGGAAGAACCCCCTCGTGCTCGTGAAGAAGCCTGGAGGAGGTCACAGAGTTTGCCTTGATTTGCGAGCTGTAAACATGCGGGTAATAAACGAACATTATCCGATTCCCCACATTGTAGGGACACTGGAGGAGGTGGCTGGCAAAGAATACTATTCCATTGTCGATGCAAAATCAGCCTTCCATCAAATTGAGCTCGATGAAGAAAGTAAGCAGTACACGGCATTTCAGACTCGACAAGGCAACTTCGAATTCTCTAGGCTACCTATGGGACTCAAGTGCTCAACATCAGTGTACCAGAGAGTGATTTGTCATGTTCTGAAAAGGCAACTTGGAAAATTCGCCGCTATTTACTTGGATGATGTGTGCGTTAGCTCTATGACTTTTGAGAGCCACCTAGAAAATTTAAGGGAAGTGTTGCACGAGTTTCAATGTGCCGGAGTAAAAATAGGCTTAGACAAGTGCAAATTTGCGCAAAAACAAGTGAAGTACCTAGGATGTTACATCAGTCGTGAGGGACTTATTCCAGATCCCAAGAACGTGGACGCAATGCAGAATTACCCTAGACCGACGACCGCGCGCAAAGTCCGATCCTTCGTCGCAGCACTCAACTTCTACCGGCGGTTCATTCCGCATTTCGCTACAACAGCTGCACCCCTTAATGCTCTGACAAAAAAGGGGGCAAGGTTCAAGTGGGAGGAAGAACACGAGCAAGCCTTCTGCAAACTTAAGCAACTCATGATAGAAGCTCCAGTTCTGAAGAAGCCTTCTCTAAATGAGACGTATTACTTGAGCTGTGATGCCTCGAATGAGGGCGCGGGCGCGGTCCTTGCTCAGAAATGTAATGGTAAGGAACAACCGATTGGATACTTCAGCAAAAGATTCAATGATGCTGAAAAACGCTATTCAATTACGGAGCGGGAAGGATTAGCAGTGGTCGCCGCTGTAAATCACTTTTCACCTTACCTGTACGGTAATAAATTTGTTGTAATTACTGATCACACGGCTCTCAAATATTTGTTCAAAGGTAAAAATACCAAGAACAACAGAATTATGAGATGGGCCCTAACACTCTCTCAATATGATTTTGAGGTGATTTATCGGCCAGGAGTTCAGAACGTGGTGCCCGACGCATTGTCGAGAAATGTTGCGAACGACAACGAAGAAGAAAATCCAGACGACGAAGCACCTAAAACAGTGTTCGTCACGACGATGATAGATGAAGCGCCCAATGTACAAGAGGCGGAACGCAGTTTGCAGAAAGAAAATGTGAGAGCAGAACAGTTGAAAGATCCCGTTTGGGGGCCAGTTCTGAGGTATCTTGAAGGTGACAAATCAGGGGACGCACCAAGTCTCGCTCTGAAATCCGAAATCTTCACTGACGGAGGCATCTTGCATTTCAGGAAAACCCAACGAAAGCCTAACAGAACAAGGCACTTGATCGTGGTGCCAGACGCTCTGAGAGAAGCAGCAATAACGTTAGCGCATGACAGCACAATTGGTGCACACCAAGGTCGTGCTAAAACGTGGAAAAAGCTCATGGAATTCGGGTACTGGATTAACATGGCGCGTGACGTTAACAAGTACGTCGATTCGTGCATGCAATGTCAGAAACGTAAGATCAACAATCGCATTTGTGTTAGCATGGGTTCATTCCCTGAAATTGACAAGCCTCTGGACAGAATAGGCGTTGATTTAATCGAAATGCCAGTGTCGAATGAGGGCCACAAATACATCCTAACGGTGGTCGATCACTTTAGCAGATATGTTGCAGCGTTTCCGCTCAGAAGCAAGACGACTGAGGAAGTAACGAAAGCGTTGACTAAGTTCGTTACTACGTACGGCACAGCCAAGACTCTCATCTCAGACAGGGGCACCGAGTTCACGTCAGCTTTGTTCAGAAATGTGTGTGAAAAATTGAAAATAAAATACTACAACACTTCAGCATATCATCCCCAATCAAACGGAATGACCGGACGTCAAAATCAGAATATCAAGACTGTTTTATCACACCTTGCCTCCAACGATCAATCTTCGTGGCCTGATGCACTTCCTTGGACATGCCTGGCACTGAACACCAGCTACCAGAGCGTCATTGAAGAAATTCCGTATTATTTATTTTTTGGTAGGGACGCTGAAATTCCTGTGGTTGACTGGTTAAAAACCCCTCGCATGGATTACTCTCTAGGTGAGAATTACAGTGCCGAGGTAAGCTTACGACTCCACAATGCGTTCAACATGGTGAAGGTAAAATCTAAAGCCTCACACGATAAATCGGTGCAGTTGAAGGAGCGCGGAGTGAAAAACAGTCAGGTGCAAGTGGGCGATATTGTCTTGCTGCATAATACAACGGGAAAGGCGGAAGTTGCAAATACATGGCCTACCGATTGGGTCGGCCCTTACCGGATTACAGTGAAAACAGAGACGAATGCCACAATAAAGGCGCTCTATAGTAACTGCGAGAGAAGAGTTCACCTCGATAGATTGAAAATTGCCCACTTGAGAGGTGAAGCTTACCCCTGCAACCAGAATGCCGCAGCGCCGCCAGATGCCGGATGCGAAGCTATCGACAGCGAGGACGAAGATATGCCAGAAAACGCTGCGAATGAACAGGCTACGTCGGTGACGCAGCGAAAATATAACTTACGTTCTAGGTGTAGGTGAATCGCCGGCCAAAAATAATCAGCTGCAATGAATTAAGTTCATGAATTTTTTATTTTTCAGGATGTTTCCTTCGTGTGTAATTTTAGATGTGTTCTTCAATAGGAAGACGTGTTCGAGTTCGTATTATCATAGTTTGCACTCGCAAGAGTGAGATGTGTTTTTCAGTAGTTGTATGTATTACTAGTTGTGGGGGAAGTTGAATTTCTACTCACGAGCGATCTTGTTTCAAGATGAGAGGCTTGTAGGAGTGTTCTGATCTCACGCTGTACTTGAAATTTCATTCTATTGTTGCTAAGAGAAGAGAAATTGAGTGTTTCAGTAGTTTGTTGTCGTGTGCTTCTCAAAAAGGAATGCCATGTGACTTTTCGTAGTATGCTTCATTTTTCGCCAGCATCTCGTAAAGCGTACGCGCGTAATACGAAATAACGCTAGGGAATTAATTAGTTTAATCTGAAAGTGCTCAGGCTGAGGTTATCTCAGGCTTGCTAATTTTATCAATACCTTAGACCGTTCAATTTTAGTAACGGGGAAAATATGTTTAGCGGTAGATTAAAGGTTGCGTGTTCTTTCGTGCCGTAGTGTTGAATTTTCTGTTCGTGCCGTAGTGTTGAATTTTCTGACTCTGTGTCTTTCCCTTGTCCTCAAGGAGTATCGTAAACACGGTATTCCGGGAGGAATTAGTCTTGTCTCACTCTGTAGCGTGTAGCACTTTCCTTTTTCAGATGTAAGGAATTAATTTCTTGGTAGATTAGCGTGGTATGTACTTCAGCACAGAACAGGCCGGAACAATTGCATAACACGAATACGTCTCGTATGAGCAGCAAATCAAGGAAGGATCACGTGGAATATAAGTAATTATTTACAAGAACAACTAACAAATAACAACAGTACAACATAGGGAATTCATCGCACTTGTATTGGGATCATTCACTGTGGGACAAATTCCAGCGTTGCCGTGGGAAACGACGAAAGATGTATGTACGGCTGGAAATTTTGCCCCCTGTTCTGAAGAATGCCGAAGGCACAAGTAATTAGCTCAGAGCCGCTTGCGGTTGAGCTGCAGCCAGAGGTCGCGCACCATGTTCAGAAGAATGCGGAGGACATCAGTAATAGCTTAACTCGCCAGTGGTCAGGCTGTAAGGAGGACATCGTTAGTGAACGGCCGAGCCAGGAAGGACTTCTCGACTAATTATATTAATTAGCAGCACTCATGCTTCGAAGTGGAAAACACCACAGAACGACGCAGCATCATCGTGAGGAAGGAAGAAAAAACGAAATTAAAGCATGAGATATTTTCGGGTGCCTAGATGTACTAGCGTTTAAAAATGCTTTTATACAGTGGGCACTCAAATGAAACAATAACAATGCTTTTATGTGCTTGAGTGTTGATATTTACTTAAGTATTTTGGAATTTGCGTCGTGACATTTATGCCTGGTGAGGCATTCCTGAAATTCGACTACAAGTGTCCTGTGAATTCTACTAGGCAAATTATCACATTGGAATATTGAAGCCGCATTTTAGGCATCTCTATTTATACGTGAAATAAAAATTAAAAGAGATTACGTCGGATAGCCTTTGAATGATACGTACGGTCTTCAAAGAATATTAACCCATGAAATTCTCGCACTAATAAGAGTGGTTACTAGGAGAAAATAAAATATGAGCTGGTGTCTGCCAGAGTTTCTACGTCGATGTCAAGGAATACTGAGATTCTACGTCGAAATCGAGAAATACTGAGAGGAGTTCCACTGGATTCTACCGCGCATACAGGATACCACCGCCGGATATACCTCGGACTCTTCAGGATTACTTCGTAGGATGCAGAACCCTATCGCGAAGGGAAACTGCAGTGAAGGAAATTATCGACGATTCGACTCGTATTTTCCGCCAGATCAATATAACTTACTGACGTATCGATTTGTCTGATCAACGAATCGACGTTCATGAGTAATCTGGCGATTAAAAAACTGAGTTGAATAAACCCCATGAAATATATGTGAAACATTGCACTTAACATTATTTGGTGGTAATTTGAATCGTGATAATGATACATCTTACAGAATGGAATCGTGCAGTTAGTGTGGTGTATAGAAATTTTATACGAGTCTGGAGATGGGGCTCGCAATACTTCCTCCTGAAATTAAGTACCCATCTTCAACGCGTGTGTGAAGCTACTGAAATGGCAGAAGAGAAGCATGGAAAGAGAGCAAATTCGTCAACGATACCAAAGGAATCGACATCGAATAGTCAACAGCAGCGTCAAGGACTTGGACAACAGAATATGCAAGCGGGAATTGAAACCTATGGAAAGTAAAATCATCGATACTTTAGGATGTCTGAGGAGTGGGAAAGGTGCCCGTGAAATTTGGTGAATGTTATTAGGGTTAAGTACCCAAGTATTTAGTACGCACTTTACTTCGGCGGGAAAAACAGATACATCGGTTAGAAGAACACGACACAATATATCACGCTTTGCTGATAGTAATGATTGTAGTGTTAATTGTAAGGTACCCTGTTTCTGCGGAACAAAGTTTAGATGATAATGTGCTTGAGTAGAATTTACCATGTGTGTCTTATATTGGCTGCATACTGTAGTACTTATTATTCAATAAATAGCTGAAAGCTAATTAAAAAAAAAAAAAAAAAAAATTGTCAGGCCAATTTTTTTTAACTCTAGGAGGGCCGTCTGTCGAGAATATGTTCAGAATGATCAAATTTTGCGAATTAAAAATGAAAATTCTTGTAATTGTGTGTAATGTAACAAATTTGTGCTTACGTAAAAAGTTGTGTCTTGAAATATCTCAGAAAATCCCAGCAGCCAGAGGGGTCGCTTCAACATGAATGTTTTATGTCGCTTCAACATGTATGTTTTTACGCCTGTATGTTTTCTTTCAACTCCGCAATGTTAGGAGGCTGCGATAAGGTGCGAGAGCCAAACGATGTATGTTTACAGTGTGTGTTGTCTCTGGAGGGGACTTTGGCAAATCTTTCATTAGGGCGAGCCCTTGGAAAACCTGAGACGCGCGAAAAAATGCCTACACAAGCGCGAACAAAGTCGCCTTCTTGTCAAAGATAAATCGACACATAAATCGCGACCCTTGAGCTGCGAGGGTGAACGGAGTAACGGTTTCGAAGGAGCCTGAGCGTGGGATACAATGAGGCTAAGAAAAAATAAATAAAGACGAACTGCAGGACTACCAATGAGAAGAGATGTGGGCGGTCACTGGCAGGGTCTGAGGATTCTCATAGGCCGAAGGTGAGAGTGCACAACCCTCGAAGAAAATACGACAGGGCTCAAGGCGTCTGAGGAACAATGGACACTTCGACCGGCGAAACCGTAACGTGAGGTGCAACCAAGAAACGCGGGTGTGTTCACAATAACAAGCGTGCTTAATGCAATAATAAGAAAAGTGGCTATATTGAAAATTATACTAAGTTTCACGCTATAATGTAATCCAGGAAGTAACACATATCTCGTTTCACTTGCAGAAAATTTACGTGTTCCCGTCACCACGTTCACAAAGGGGAAATTTATCAAAACATAACACACCGTGGGAGTTATTGATGGAACATGGAGATGCTGCACTAGAAGGGAGGGTAAGAGATGCATTTCTTAAAAAGAAAGAGTAAAGATAGTGTTGAGATAAATATTGCGAGAATTCATTGTCATTCACACATTGATGCGCTTAAAAAAAAAAAGTAACAGGTTAAATTTTTATCTTTGACAGGCGGGACGGTTATTCAGTCATATGTCTGAGGATTGATCAGCTCGAATGAAGGGAATCGACGTGTGAACATGCTGAAACGGGATGAGCAAGATGACGTCATCACTAGACATTTTCTGAACAGTGCATAAGATAGGCCTTGAACTGAAGCGAGTTGCGGATGAATTCGGTGGTTGAAGTGACCTTCGCCTACTGGCTGTTGGGAGTACTTAGAGATTGTAGGCATTATCTGTGTTATGTTTGGATGCATAAGCAATCTGCGGTTAAAGGCTGGCCAGCCAAATTTCTGTGTAATTATGTGCAGTAGGTCATTTGACGTATGCTATTTGCTTTCATTACTTAATTAGCATTGTTCCTAACACCAATCATTGTGTGTGCGCTCATTGATGTTTGTATCACGTATAGCTGGGAATTATAAATGTTAAGCATAGTTCACCCTGTGTATCATGCCCCACAATATTAGAAGCAATCCATCGTAATGCAACGGAGGGCGCCCAGAAAATGCGCTGCGTAAGTGGGTCAGCGATCCCCGGTGAGTACCTTTCCTTTTTTTTTAGTATATGTGCTGTAATTGCCGATATTTATTCATTAATTTGTGTTGCATATGTATACTTTGGAGGTGGGCCATTCCTCAATTCCGAGAGCCGAATCTTCCTGTTAATGAAATGTTAACAAGGAGGTGAAGGGACCATTTCTCGTGACAGTTGTGTCGGCTCATGAACGTGAAGGTCGAATTAATGATCACATCCCGTGCTGCTGGGAGCGCTGAGATATTGTAGGCATTACTTGTGTTATGTTTGAGAGTGTAGGTAATATGCGGGAAAAGGGCTGGCCAGCCGCGGGAAAATACAGTATAGTTATGTAATGTAAGTGATTAGGCGTATGCTGTTTGATTCCATTACTTAATTTGCATCACTCCTAATACCATTCATTGTGTGTACGCTCATTGATGTTTGTATGACGTATAGCTGGAAATCATAAATGTTAGCATATTTTCCATGTGTATCATGTCCCACAATATTAGAAGCGATCGATCGTAACACCACGGAGGGCGCTCAGAAAATGCGCTGCGTAAGTGGGTCATCTACCATCGGTGAGTACCGCTCTAAATTTAGTATACAATAATTGTGTGTCTTTTCTTAATGCCTGTGCTCTTCATACATTCTCGCATTTTTGTGTGTATTGTGTAATATCATGGAGGTGTGCCATTCCTCAATTCCGAGAACCTGATCTTCCTGTTAATGAAATGTTAACAAGAGGAGACGGCCCCGTTTTCTCGTGACATAACAATTTATTAAGAAATCAACACTTTTAATGAATAATGACTTTTTCAGTTGATCATACTTATAAGTCTTGAAAATAATTCAGGATGGGCCAGTAACGACAGCTCACGAGAACAGAGTTTATTAAAGTAAGTTAATCTTGGCTGGTTCCCGGGCCGTCACCCCAGCCGGTCGGAGGGTTCCGGCTCTCAATAGGTAGAGAACGGAGGGCGACCCCCTTCCCAGCACCCCGAAGTTTCCCAGGAAACGGCAACCTGTTAGAGAAAGTCACGTATTATAGCCTGAGACTAACGAAGCATGACCTACGCAATATAGAGATGTACGGTATGTTACCTTTAAGAGAAAGGATATTCCCAAAAATACTCCAGGTTTACGCACTCACGCATTTTTACGATAATCACGTTATACTGAAGAGATCTCATCTAAAATAAATCGTCAAATTTGACAAGAGGACGTAACGTGATCACTTCGATGAAATACAAGTTGCCGTATGAATTTTTTATGGGTTCTCGCCTAATTTGTAGGACAATTACAATTGCTCGTAAGGCCTCCCAACGAATGGTCAAAACTAGTAGCGCCCACTACCGCTCCGACCAACCTCCGTCGAGAGGCGTCCCACGAGGAGTCCCGAAGTGGTTCCCGCGTGCCGAGAAGACCCTCTCCCAGCGCAGACCGAATGGATTTAGCTCATCGCGCTGGCTGACTGGCTTCACGAAGGTCTACGTTTGGTAAACGTATAACGTAGGAGCGGCAGATGTAACCGTTCCACCATAGCAGCAGCAGCAGATGTAGCCGTGACCTTAACAATGGCCGTAGCAGAAGGTGTAGCCGTCATCTCAACAATGGCCGCAGCAGAAGATGTAGCCGTGATCTCAACAGTGACCGTAGAGACGCCACCAACACTGTACCTTGACATAGTACACAACACGGCACATACTTATAACCGCTGCCACACCAACCGCTGCCAGAGACACGGCCTTTTCACTGTCCTCGCTGCCTCTTATCCAGCACTGTCCCGAACCTCCTGCGCAGTCGTACGCGCGGAAGGAGCTATGCTGCGCTGTGAACATAAAAGGTTCAACGCAGACGAGCATATCATGAGCCTCTTGAAAACCAAGTTGAAGTGGCATTGGGTCTACTGCAATGCCAACGTCTGGAATGAATACGAGCAATTGTAATTTATATGAGGAAAATTCTTCGTTTTCTACAATAAGACAAGGGTAAAAAAAGTTTAGTTTAAGGGTAATTTCGGGCATTTTAGATTAGTTACAGGTTGGCTCTGATAGCGTAAAAATTTAACCATGTCCAAAGCAAGCAAACTCTCCGAATTTGAACGTGGTCGAATTGTCGAACTGCATAAGCAAGGCTTGTCGCAACGCGTAATCGCAGTCGGGATTCACCGCAGTAAAACTGTAATTTGCAACTTCCTAGAGGACCCAGAGAATTATGGAACAGCAAAATCTAGTGGTAGACCGAAAAAATTTCACCTGCATTGGGTAGAAGAATAAAACGGATGGCTTCTCAAGACAGAGGACGGTCTTCCAAGCAAATTAAGGCCCTCACAGATGCTGATTGCAGTGCAGTAACGATCAGGCGGCACTTCAGACAGTCGACAAAACGGTATGAAGAACAAAAAGCGTCTACAAGGTCCTCGGTTGCTTCAACGTCACAAAGTGGCCCGTTTACAGTTTGCTCGTGAGCACCAAACATGGGACGTTGAGAAGTGGTCTCAAGTTTTGCTTTCTGATGAGAAAAAATTCAATATGGATGACCCTGATGGCTTCCAACGGTACTGGCATGACAAAGAATTCCCTCCTGAAATGTTCTCCACGCGCCATAGTGGTGGAGGCTTCGTTATAGTATGAGGCGCCTTTTCCTACAAAGAAACCTTGGAGCTTCAGGAGGTGAAAGGTCTTCAAACAGCTGCTGGTTACGTCGGAATGCTGCAAAGATCATCTGTGTCAGCAGAGGGTCCTCGTCTGTGTGGTGATGGATGGATTTTTCACTAGGATAATGCAGCATTCCACACCGCCCGCCAGACTACGACTTTCTGCCAAGAAAATGGGGTCACTGTTTTGCGTCATCCAGCATGTTCGCCGGACTTAAACCCAATAGAAATTTTTTGGGGATGGATGGCGAGAGATGTTTATGGAAATGGTAAAGAATTTGCGTCAGGAAACGAACTTCGTGCTGCCATCTTCAGGAGCTGGGACAACATTCCTCGAGCCCTCATGGAAACCCTCATTGCTAGTATGCCACGAAGAATTTTTGAGGTTATTAACAAGAATGGAGGCAGTACACAATACTAAGTTCAATGTTTGCTCACCTCAACGTCGTTGAAAAAAGATTTCCTATGATTTTTGTATGTGGTCTTATCATTTTGATCAACTGAAAAAGTCATTATTCATTTAAAGTGTTGATTTCTTAATAAATTGCAACAATTGTTATTTTTTGTATTTCTCACCATTTACCTTTAGTAATTAACGATCCCTTGTTGAATGTATTTAATTATTTATCACTGAAAAGTTGGCATTTTCTAAATTTTCAAGTGGTCTCAAACTTTTGATCAAGAGTGTACTAAATTTAGGAACTTTAAATGAATTTAATTCTTTGTGAAACCCTATCTACACAGTTTGGAAGATAAGTTAATATTCTCGTAATATAAAGTCTATTACTCTCAAGTAATACAAGAGTGTTGACTAAGATCATCAATAACTTCAGTTAGATCACTTTTTACATTGAGGAGATCTTTCCCTATGAAGCGCTGCTCTAATTCCATAGTTTTTAAACAGACAGGGTCAATAATTGACATTTTCCATGGGCAGTCCCATGTAAGGTATTATAATACACAATAATATTATGTTAGAATTCTCGAGCTCAGTTTAGTATTTAGAGGTTTGAAGTTTAAATTTTATTTAATATTGATTATTTGATTATAAGTTAGTTCCATTACAAAGATGTTCAAAGAGTGGAAGGATGAAGGCACCATTTAGTATGGAGTAAAGGGAGCGTTGAATCTATACACAAGGTGAGTTCCCGCACAAGATCCCTTGCGCATAGAAACTGTGAGTTGAGAAGGAAAGTTATGAAACAAGATGAAAATTGAAGATGAAAGTCAGCGCTGCTGAAAAACTGGACAGCAGTGAACCGAATAAAGATGGTCCTTTGCAGAACAAAAAGCATACTTTATTTCAACAAAAAGATGGCCTATCTAACTTTTAGCTCGGGGCCTCACATTTTCCTCCTGGAAATGCTATTTCTTATAGGTGCAATAGTTGAACTCCCGTGAGGAGAGTGTTATGTGCTCCGTTTTGATATTATTAATCTCACTGCTGCAGCATCGTTGTTACGACTGAGGTCGATATTTTCTTTTGATCCTACTATTTCTTGGGTAGTATTTCCATTCAATTTTCAATCAATATTTCTTCAGCGAGTCTAAGAAAAGAATACTCGTTGAATGTTGGCCAACTGTTTACTAGTATTATTAATGAAGACACACTCAGATGAAATGAAGTAAATAAAGGCACGCAATCTGGGGATAGAAGTGCAAGTACAATTATGCTCAACTTGCACATGTCATCCAACGATGACGATAAATAATACAGGGTCTCGGCTTTACGTGAACTTATATGATTCGAAAATAATAGATTTCAAAGATACAGAAATATTTCGTTTAATGGTAGTATAATAAGCTCAGGATACCTACTGAGATCAAATTCCATAAATCAAATATTGACATTTCATAAGCAAAAATATGAAAGATAAAGGAAATTAAAGGGTCTTCTCTGAATTTTATTTTGAATTACGGGCCACTCCGACTCCCCCCTCTAGGTACCATCCATCCAGCGCCCATTTCCATGCCTAAAGAAAAACATGTTACATCAAGTTTCAAATCGTACTAATTGTTAGAAATCTAAATTTTAAATTAATTAAACATTTACATTAGGTTTACATTGGTATCAATACAGAAATACGACAATGAGAAGTGAATAATCTAAAGACACTCCCTCAGTGGACTAGAACGCTACAGGTTCTTAATTGATAGAGTGCAAGTGCTTCTGACACTCAGCACGCTTACCCAGTCTGGGCCCAGTCAACTTATTCCAACGTGTTCCGCCCGTCTAACAAGTAATGTACGGGCTGTTGAGCCGACACACGTAAATGCACTCTGTGCACAACTGCATTTATAGACATGACTAGAACAGAGACGCGAAGAAATTTTGTCCTAATACTGGAAAAAATGAACCAATGATGAATGTGTTGACTAACACGACTTAAAAAGACAAATGAGTACTAACAACTTGAAGATCTCGGTATGGGATTATCCTTTGGTCCCACATCTGCCAATGTATTACATGCCACCCAGTGGTGCAGCCAGCCGTAAATTTCGAGGGGGTGATAGGGGTTTCAGAAATGAATTATTAGCAGTCTTTTTATTGCTTTACTTGAAACGGCGACTGCCACAGGCCCCCAGCTCAACATTTCGGACCCATGGTGGGCCCCGTGACCCCCGTGGCCCCTCTCCTCTTGCTGCGCTACTGGTACCACCACGAGAAAAAGCGGTTAGATGACTGTACTTTTGAGCATCCGCCGGTATTTTATCAGAGGTATATTGATGATACCTCTGTTTTTTTCGAGATCATTTGCATGTTTCCCGATTTTTACAGCATTTGAACTCACAACATCCTTCCATCAAATTTACTTTGGAATGCGGAAGTGATGGCAAACTTGCATTTTTGGACGCTTTTGTAACTAGACAAAAAGGCAAATTGGGAACATCGATATACCCTAAAACATATTTTTCTGGTTTGGAATCCAGTTTTTTTCAGTTTTTGTCCTTTTCAGCTTAAAGTTCATGGTATTAGAATGCTTTTGTTTCGAGCAAACAACATTTGCTCTTATTTCAAAACACTACATTCCGAATTTGAGTTTTTAATCGACATCGTTAAATCTAATGGTTTTGCTTTCACACTAATCAATGCCAGGGTTGGGAATTTTTTGAACGAAAAATGTGAATTTGCTCTACCTACTACCCTAACAGGTGAAAAACCTTAAATGTTCATTCGCATTCCGTATTTTGGCGAGCAGTCAGAGCGATTAAAACGTGAATTATTGTCATTGAAATCGTCCTTCCTCCTTCATGTGTCTTTTCAAATCGTGTTAGTCGACACATTCACCATTGGTTCATTTTTCCGGTATAAGAAAAAAAATTCCTTCGCGTTTCCCTTCTAGTCTTGCCTTTAAATACAGTTGTGCACAGTATGCATTAATGTAAGTCGGCTCAAAAACTCGCTCAGTACGTGTTAGACAGGCGAAATATGTTCTAGAACTGGGGGTCGGTAAAATCTAGTGCAGTTGATACATTTGAGTATAGCTACTTGTGGGCCCAAATAAGTTCAACGAATTCTAGAATATCACATTATCAACACTATTATAAGGTGTACAACAACGCTTAGCCTGATTATCTAAACTAGACTGATTAATGAATTGGTGCACTCAGGATTCTATGCTCAATTTTACTTTAACAATTAACACGGGCTAAATGTGAATAGCATATTTTAGAAAAGACTTGAGAACAAATTTTAAATGTTTGTCATTAATCACAGCAAATTACCTTATCAGGATGAATCGTAGAATAGAAAAGATTTGACTCGATATCCTTATTTGGTTAATATTCCGTTAGAAAGAGCGATTCAAGATTAGCTTTGCAAGCTCTGTGAGAATTTTTCAGAAATCTCAGGAGGAATTGGTTTCCAAGTCTTAGTTCCAATGAAGAGAATACTGTGTCGTGGCCGAACTTTTGGATAATTAGGAAATATGAATTGACTTCTATTTCGGGTTTAATGGTCATGATGACCAGTTTGTACAGTAAATAATTTTTTGAAGTCTCTATCGTCATCATCAGTCAGTTTTTTATACATAAAATTACATATGGAAAGCTTGTAGAGATCCAAAAGTTTATGCATTTTAAAACTTTTGAATGAATCATTTGTGTGAGCACTATATTCTAAATTTTTCATCCTCTAATGTCTCTTTTTCACAGGACAAAGAAAATATTAGTTTTATTTTCATCAGTTTCGTGCAAAGCTTCTATTCCGTATTGTAAATATGGCGAAATGAGCGTTCGGGAAAGTATTTTCAAAGTTCCTTCAGGCAATACATTTTTAATTTTAGAGAGGATTCCAACGTATTTTGATAATTTAGCACTGAAATGTGCAATATGCTTTTTGAAGGCTAAATATATATGTATTATAATGTCCAGGATTATACAGGGCTTGGTTTCTTCAACTTCACCTTCACTAATTTTAATGCGTAGAAAAGATACAATTATTCTCTTGTATGGGAACATACTGTATTTTGTCTTATCGATATTAAGGCTTATTTTATTAGCGTAAAGCCACATTGAAACCTTTTGCAGCACTTTATTCATATTCTCTGTAATTAAAATAGGATTTTGATTGGGAAGAACTGTAGAAAGCGTGCTGTCGTCGGAAAAAAGTATGAATTTGAAAAATGACGTAGATTTTACTATATCGTCGATAAAAATTAAAACCAGGGAGGCCGAAGGACAGACCCTTGTTGAACTCCGTGACTAATTGTCTTTAGTTCAGATGGTGTATCGTCAATGACAACCTATTGCTACTGATTTGTTAGGTATGTTCTTAAACAACCATGAGCCACTCCTCTTATACCATAGCGATTGAGTTTCATGACGAAAATGTTATTGCCCACACTGTTGAATGCTTTTCAAAAGTGAAGAAAGATGGAGAAAACAAACTCTTCTTCATCGATAATAGAATAAAAATATTGTAAATAATTTAACACAGCCTGTGTTGTTGATTTTTTAGAACGAAAATCAGCATGTTTATCATAAAGATATGATATTTATGCAGAATATCTGCAGCTTAGATTAAGTTGATTTTAATTGACATAAAATCTAAACTGTACATGGTACATAATCAAAGGAAATAAATAACTAATCGGTAAATGATTATATTATTAAAGATAGAGCATTCAATCTGAGGAGACAAAGCCTATTCAAATTTCGCATTTCGCTTGAGACCAAATTAGCTTCGAACTTTTATCAACCGCAAAAACTGATGTCGTTCGAAGTTTTCATTTTCCATGGAGTCCCGTACCAGAACCGATTGAGCTGCTGTTCAACGCAACTGCTGCGCATTAAACGGAGTGTCAGTCCGGTCAAGCGTCGGAGGCAAAGCTGCTATTAGGTCCGGCCGTTATCACCTCAGTTCAGTGTTGCCAGATGCAGGGAAATTTCCCTGTTTTAGGGAAATTTTGGGTCCCAAAGGGAAAAAGGGAAAAAACTTCGAAAACCGAATAAAAACAGGGAAATTTTTCTATGCGGCTTCATTTTCATGTAAAATTATATGTAAGTAATTAGCTACCTAGCATTTTGTGCGAAGCTACTTAGTATTTATAGGTTTTAACACTTGTCGGACATGTTCGAATTTTGATACACGTATTGTACGCGTACATACTGACTAGAAACAACAATCAGAGGTGCCAATGCGTCGCAACCGCCCAGCGCCAGTTCAACTTCACGCGGTTCACGCTTCACTGAGTTGCAGATCCTAATCATCACAGTTGCATTAGTCATTGAAATGATTTTAGTGAGAGGAAATTGAAGAGATGCGCTTCAGCATTTCTGAAATTTTTGAAGTGGATTCACGTAATATGTAAAGCAGTTTGAATGAAACCCCACAATCAAAAGTACGACGTTAACGTTTAATTCATACTCAAAAGTACCTAGAGTTGTGGGAAACTGGAATGAAATTAAAGGGTGGCTCAGTAAAAATAAAAAAAGGAGCAGAATATTTTCCATGTAAATTTTGTGATGTAAATAGATGAAAAAGCTGGCAGATCAGAGATTGAAAACCATGCGGAAAGGACAAATACAAAAAAATGTAGAAATTAGAAAAAACAAGTTCTTTTGATACGCACGATGGCAGTAAACGAAGAAAAAATACACAAGTAGAAGAAGGTGAAATTAGATTTGCATTCCTATATGAGCATAATCTTCCGCATTCTATAGTTGAACATTTAGTCCCAGTTGTGAGAGCAGCTTGTCCTGATTCGGAGATTGCGAAAGGCTTCAAATGTTGTAGGACTAAGTGTATTGCAATTGTGGAGAATGTTTTAAGAGAAGAAGTGAGTGATAATATTTATGAGCAATTGAAGAATCATTATTTTTCAATGATAACGGATGAATAAACATATAAACAAAGTACAAAGTATTTGGCATTGGTGGCAAGGGTTGTTAAAAAAGATGTTGGTAAAGATCCATATATGACTATCATCCCACTCATTAGTGCTACAACATGTTTGCATGGAAAAATAAAAGAGCTATTCACTGAAATAGGTATACTCTATAAAAGGAATGTGATTCTATGTATGTACGTATGTATGTTTAAAGAATCTGCAAAACAGGGAAATTTTTAGTCAAAATAGGGAAATTTTGAGACTAAAACAGGGAAATTTAGGTTCAACCATCTGGCAACCCTGCCTCAGTTGGGCTCCGGTACTCTTCAGCAGCACTTCAGGACTCTCCTCGAGATACTCTTCGTTATCAGCGGCGGACGTCTCAACGGTTCGGAAACTTTCTACGGTTTTTCAACTCGGCAACCTGGACCCCGAAATTCTTGGAGAATTTTAACCTGCAGAAAACCACAACAAGATGAGACCGTAAACTAAAAGCAGCGCGGGGACGGCAGCAGGCTACTGGCGTCGCATGGACGGGAGACACCCGGGGCCCTCGGAGGTTCGTCCTTTTCTAGTGAAATAAGGTCTTTTCGGGGGCTAGTGTGAGATTTGGGTGCTTTGCTCCTCAGAATATTTAATCCGCAAATGAATTAATATCTACTATTAAAACTCTTGAATTCTTTGAAAACTCTTTAAAACTTTGAAAACTCTTAAGAACTTTGAAACTTGGAAAACTCTTTAATACTTTGAAAACTCTTTAAAACTTTGAAACTCTTTTAAACTTGAAACTTGATGAAAGTCTCCATGACTTTCATAAACCTTGACCTGTAAATTTATCCCAAAAATTCCAGTCGTCTACAAACTTCGACTACATGCGTGTAATTTGTTGTCACACAGGTTGTTCGGGTCTGTGCCAGCTGCGGCGAATCCGGTGTCTGCATGGTGTTTGCTCGATCTTCTGCACCGACCTATCTCGGACTTTCAATCTTGCAGCAGATTTTGAGCGCCTAATTTTAAATTGGTGTAAAACCTTTTAATAACCCTAATAAATTACTGACGCTGGAGCAGATTTTTTATACCTTATTCATTCTGTTGCAGCATTTTGAACAATATTTGTTCAAAATAAGAATACACTTTTCTTGTACATTTTTCTCGAATATTGTGCTAATAATTAGTAGTACAGGGATAGATGTATAATTGTCTGCGCAAATTTTTCACCACTTTTGAAAATAGGGGTTACACTAGCAATTCTGAAAGAGTTCGGAAAAATACATAGGAAAAAGACTAGTTAATAAGATTGGATATGAACAGTGCTATTATATCACTTTAAGTAATTTAGCCAAGAATGTTTTTATTCCACTTGATTTATTTCACAAGTTGTTTATGCACGTAATTACATCGGAAGAATTTGTAGACGTTAAGAAAAAAAAAGAGTTGTCTTCAAGGAGGTGGTCCATGTATTCCAAGTGATCAGTAGGTTTACTAGAAATACTGTGAGCTATATTTTTTTGTACGTTTACGAAAAATTTTGGATTACATTTGCAATATCATTCTACTCGTGATATTTTACATTTTCTTGAACAATAGACTCGGTTGTTTACGGAACACTTTTTTCGGTTTATAGCAGGAATTACGCAGGTGCCAAATTTTTTCATATCAGTTTGAATTGAGTGAATTTGAGCGTGAAATAGTTTTTTCTCGATGTCCTTATTTGATTTTTCACCTAATTCCTTAATCTGTAATATGTTTCCTTAAATATTCGCTCTTCGTAGAGTAAAGCCAGGTACGCTTGGCGTTTGTTTGTATTAATAACGATTTGTTTAGTAATCCAGGGCTTTTGTCTATTTATCAGTGTAACTACGAGTGATGACCGGACAACATTGATCATATGCAGTCGTTATAAATTCAGTCGAGTGAAGTATTGCTTCATCAATGTTTATTACATTACTGTTGCGTTGGAGAGATGTCTAATGTCGGCAATAATTCTTCTAGAACAGTGCACGTGTTCCCAAATTAGACTCTTTTACGCAACGATATGAGTAAGTTTCAGATTGTGGCTTGGTACAAGTGATAGACATTTCTTTATGAGTAGTATCAGGAAATGATCTGATAAGACGGTAGTTTTATTCCAGTTAGAAAATCAGTTGGATTTGTCTTAAAAATATTATCGAGCAGCATAGCAGATTCTGATGAGACATGTGTAGGCTTCGTGATGATTGGAAGGAAAGATCTAGACTGACATACATTTATGAAATTTGAGTTTTTTCGCAGCTTTCATGTCTCAAAAGGTCATAATTGAAGTCACTGCGGATAATTATACCATTGTATAAATACTTGTTAAACTGTGACATAATTCGATGGAGTTCATTCAGGAAAGATACCGGACAGGCTGTAGGAGGCCTATTCACCGTTCCAAGCATTAGCCGTTTACTATTTTTCGTCAGTTCAATGTATAGCATTTCAATGTGGTCATAGTTTCACTTGCTATGATTCTCGAATCCATGTGTACATACTGACGCCTTCGTCACGTTTATTATTACTGCGTAGTGAACGATGGCTGTAAAAGTTCGGAAATTGAATCATGTCTTTTGTTGAGTCAACTAGCCAACTTTCTAGCCAACTTTCGGTGAGGCTAAGAATGTCAAAGTTACAATTTGGCTAAGAGATGGTACAAGTTATTTTATCTATTTTTGGATGAAATGACATATAGTTCCAGCACAATAGCGAAAAATCATTAGAACTTGTTCTGAACGATTCAATGAATTTTTGAATATTATTTTCACAGTTTCCAGTTTCATTTAGGTTTAGATACAATGTATTTTAATGATTGATATCTGGGCCAATATGTCACGAGACGTTTGTTAAAGCATACGCTTTGAATGTCTTCGCAGGAGGAGTTTAAACCCCTAATTAAAAGTCAGAGGGGAAACGAAAAATTCAGAGATGAAAAATACATGGGAAGGGAAGAGAAAGGACAGAGGAAAATAGAAAAACAGGAGTACGATTCATCAGGGTCAACACGAGGAAATGACAACTACAGGTAGAAAATTTCAATAAATTTATTTAAATTTACGAATGAACACATGAGTCATTGACAGCAAATTCAATACGACACTGGACACAGTTTCACGTTAGCGGCCAACCATTTACATAAAATAGAAAAAACGACAAACTACAATACATGTATAACTCAGCACAAAAAGGATCCCAATGGAGACAGATAATCTCAAACAATACCTGAAAATCGCACCCGTGATTATAATTACTCACAAAACAAGACAACGCAATTAGCGTGGTGAACACGGTACAATTAGTTACACAATGAAACACGCATATTGAATGCAAACCATACCGAATGCTCTTTTGACAGCACTTTTCTACGCGCCCTTGCGTCAATAAACCACGCAATAACTAATTAATTACAATACCTAATACCTAATTAATTACTTAAAGGGCCTCATGATGAGTTCACTTCTAAGAAACACATGAAAAATGTTACAATATCTTACTACGTTACGTTGCCTCTTCATGGGTACACCTGTTAAAAATAATCATTTTCACTGATTAACAGGTTACCCATAATCTTGAATCACTACACAGGATTTCTTCGTTGCTTCCACTGCCCTCCTTGCTTCTTGGGATTGATCGTTGTCTCGAAACTGATGCGTTGTACCAGGCTCGTCCGCGTATCGCTGCCGTCTCTGTGGTTGCGTTGCTCACATCTGCACGCTGAAGGTGTGTGCGCAACCCCAACCCCCATGCGCGTCGGAGTCTTTAGAAGCAGTCGGCATCTTAGACCTGTCGCTGTCGACCGCGTCCTCCTCCAAGTAAACACCTGTGAACACCTGTCTCCTGAGTTTCCTTTCGACGACAAGCCGCACCTTTAGCGGCATATTTGGTGGCTAGCACTTGATCAAACCCACGACGTTGTGAAGAAGTGATTAAGAGATCAAGATGATTACTAAAAATTCGAAAACCTACGAGAAATTGCTACAGCGAAAATTTTTGAAGTTCAGCGAGAGTCAAGAAACGAAGAAGAAATATGTGAAAACGCGTCAATGACTGGCAGCAACAACAATACGAGTCTTCGACAACTGTTTCCGTCTGTTGTCAACATCAGCTTTAAAATAACGAATGCTGCACTTCTGGAGACCTACGTGCAATTTTCAGCGTGGATAGATACCTGCTATCCCTTCCGAACGAAAGTACTCGTCTTTGACGCCGGAGAAGACATAAAAGTGGTGCTGCAACTACAGTTTGGAGCGACCCCCTGCAACGAGTGATCTACAACGGCTACTTCGTCTACATCTATCCTGCAGTCATCCCAGTGTACGTCTACAGTGGCGAGCGACTTCACTTCCTTCATTCAGCTAGTGGAAGCTAAGTAAATAATAGCTTGCAATGAATTAACGGATAGTTTATTCACCTAATCGCAGCAGTGCGATTGCTAGGCAGCGCATGCATGCAGAGTAATAGTTTATTGGTAGTGGTTTTTTTGCTCTGCGAGAAAAAGATTATCTTTTTTGCATTGGCTCAAGGCCGTGCGCAGTGCATAGAGCAAGCAGCCGACAGCATATGTCAGGCTTTGCTAGAGTAGCAAGATCACTGCTGCCGGAGTAGTAAATTGGTGTGCAGGATAGCTATAGCGTTTAGAAATGAGTGAAATTTTTTTCATGAGTTCTTTATTTCGTAAATTGTGTGTTTTTTGATGTTATTGCTGTAGTGTGTAATATTGATCTGTTAGCAAATGTTGATTTCAAAGTATTAAAATTGTGTAAAAATTTGTTGCCTACTGTATGTCGGACACGTCCGATTCAGACGAAAATATTCGAACAACAGCGACCAAAACAAGTAGAGGTCGTGTGAGGAAAACTAAATTTCGTGCTGAGAGCAATCCAACAATGACTGAACCAGCAGCTAGCGCGGCAGGTGGCCCAAATACAAATACTAGCACTTTAGCAAGGGAAGTTGCAGCAAACATGCCGAGATCAGGAACAATCCTTTCGGCCGCTGAGTTGCCACTCTTTCGCGAACGTAGACGTCGGGAGGACCCCGACTTCATTGAGAATAAAACATTTAAAACGCATATAGGAAACTTGCGCGCCTTCATGACGCTATTATCGAACGTGAATTCCGACAGTGCCAAAAAAGAGTTGTTAGTTAGATCAGCTAACAAACAGGTAGGAGATTTCAATTCAATAGTAACCAAGTTGGTCAATTCCGACCTTTATTACTCTTTTGAAGATGTCGTCAAAATCTTGGACGACATCGACGTGGCTAGAGGCGAAAAGTCTATCCACGCGTTAGCATGTGATTTAAATCAGTTACGCTTCGTTAGGAATGATGCACTTGCGGCCCAGTTGGTAACCGCATTTGCTAATATTAGGAAGTTGTCTGAAGATTTGTTACACTCGACCTTAATAGCATGGTCGAGACACCCATTTTTCAGGGCTATTACAAATGAAATAGAACTAAAACGTTTTGTAGGAGACAGTAATGATCTTAGCCTAGCTATCATCGTGTTAGCACCCTTGCTCGGGGAGTCATTTGCTAAGAAATTATTTGATACGTCGTTCAATACGTCAGAGGAATTATTGGCACGAATTGTTTCCGCTGATCGAAATCAACCCGAAAATGAACAGATAGTAGCGACTCAGCACGAGACGCAGTACAATAGAGAAACCTTTGTATGCGAAGTTGCCGAGTCAGAAGACCATATTGATGTGCAAGATTCCACTCACGAAAGTGAAGTTTTCTACGGGAATTACCCTAGAGGGCGTTTCCCGGGTCGTAGGTCATTTCCACGACCTTGGCTGAGAAATCCTAGAGTAGGAAGGAATGTTAGTGGCTATGTCGGTGGTAGAAGAATAGGTTCCCTTGAATGTAACACTTTGCGGGCAGAAAGCTCGAATCATGCCCCAGTGCACTTTGCAGCTAGAACGAGAGGCTTTCCTTTCTGCAGTATATGCAACGTTTCCGGTCATGTTGAAGTCAACTGTCGAACTCGAAGAGATCAAAGCAAACCTAGAGGGAGAACTTGCTTGCGGGGGAGAACATTTCGTTTGAAACTGTAGAGCGTCAGAAAATGAAGTCAGGCAGTATAAAGCATACTTGCGTAGGTACAGTGCAAATAGAGGCGTAAATAACCGTGGTAGGCACTAGGTGCACTATGGTGAGGAGTACGAAAGAGACGACAGAGATTTTTTACAGGAGTAGGAGTAGTAGGAGGAGCAGGAAAGAGCGAGTCGAAGCCCGAGTGTCACCGCAAGACTCTCGTTAATCCGGAAGTTGTGGTCGAAAAGAATCCAAATACTGAGATGGCTGAGTGTAATCACGATCAGAGTGAATCATATATTGATCCATTATTTAAATGTAGTAATAGGTTTGAAGTTGTGAAAGATGAGGAAATGGCTGATGAGATACCTTAAAAGAAAGCAGTTGAGGTTTATTTCAACACTACGGTTGTAGGAACAGGACGTCTTAAGAAAGAAGGCACCGATCTCGTCACATTTAGAAAATCCAGTAAACCCACAATCATCCTCTTTAATCAAGATAATTACTTGAGCGCGCTGCTAGATAGCGGTAGCGAAAAATGCCTCATTAGTTACAGTAACATCAAATACCCCAAAGAAAAGTTAAAACCGAGTTTTTTGAGCGTTAGAGGCATAAACGCAAAGAGTAATGTTAGCGGTGAGGCTGATTTAAATATCTCTACCTGGTACTGAAAAAGTACTTGACTAGTGCTTTAGTAATTAAAGATGATAAATTCAAATATGATTTGATTTTAGGAAGAGACGTGTTAACCAATGCAGTGATTAACTTGAAGGAGGGTTCCTTCATGTGGGAGGGAACCAGAATACCTTTCAATGAAATCGAGAATAAGCCTACAATAAGTGGAGAAGCCATATTAATGGATATAATAAACAGTGACTGTTTGCTGTCAGAAGTAGTAATTTCTAAGGAGAGCAAAAAATACCGCGGCAGAGCTAGTGCGCGCGAGAGAAAAAAACTTGTTTATGAAAAAGAGGCTGAACTCAGGTGTGTAGCCGAGCTGCCAAAGCCAGTGGTAAGAGAGAAAATAAATAGACCTCTGGTGGTTCACTGTTACGTAATAGAAGTGCCTGCTAAGTGCATCAAGCTCACTAATGCCTATGTCAAAAAAGCTAAACCCGGTGATTATATAGTGTTGAAAAGAGAATTTAATAATGGAGCGCTAATAGCAGAACCAATAGTTACAGTCAAAGAAGATGGGAATGTACCCTTATTAATACTGAGCCCGACTGATGAGGCCATTCATTTTAGCGAAAACACAGCTGTGTAACATGGAAGCATTACCTGGGGAAGAAGTTGAGGCCGAACTTTATCTCACGAATGTAGAGGAAGCGCTGAAAGAAGCGAATAATGTAGAGATGAGCTCTGAGTTTACGTCGGATTCACTTGAAGTCATCTCAGGACGCGGTGAAATAAAGACCATGGCCAAGAAGTAACTTGAGTCGAAGGTCGATGTTCGCGGCAATAATTGTGAGTGTGAGTTTCCTGGTAGTAAGGAACTAGGAATTGATGCAGAAGTCGAAAGTGTGTCTAATATACAGAAGAACGTACGCCGTCCGTTAACATACAATGATATAACATGCGACGAAGTTGACGTGAAACTAAAATTACTGGAATTGATGAAGAGTTTCCGTGACGGGATCACGTTACAAGGCGAAACTATAGGTGTTACGAATGTGTCAAAACATAAAATTGTGCTCAAAACTGATGCACCAGTTTTAAATATACAACCCTATCGCATACCTCATAAATATCAGGAGTTGGCCAAGGTCAACAGAGAAATGCTCTCACAAGGCATAATTGAGAATTCCATATCAGATTACAATTTTCCGGTGATTTTGGTAAAGAAAAAGATGTGTGAAATCAGACCAGTGATAGATTTTAGAGCATTAAACAAAATCGTGGTCAAGGAGTCGTATCCTATACCACGAATAGACGAAATATTGTCTACACTAGGTGGCAATAGCGTATTTCCTCTCTGGATCTAAAGTCTGCATTCCACCATGTAGAATTAGAACAGGAAAGTCGGAAATTTACAGTCTTAAGTACAGGTTTCCAAAAATGCTAGTTCAGAAAAATTCTGTTTGGACTGAGTTCAAGTCCGAACGTTTTTCAACGCGTCATGTCATCTGTTCTGGCGCCTATTTTTAGGCCGACTGTGCTTTGTATTTTTAGACGATATATCAAGTTACTCAAAAACTAATGAGCAACATTTGTGCGATATTAAAACTGTCCTCACGACACTCCGCACCAGTAAGCTAGCCATCAAACTCGAGAAATGTCAATTTTTCAAAAAAAATAGAGTACCTAAGTCATATTATTTCGGCCGATGGAATACGTTGTAAGTATTCCGAGAAGTTGCAAAATTGTCCGGCACCAATAAATGTAAAAGAATTGCATCAATTCCTTGGTGCAGCCAATTATTTCCGCAACTTCATAGCGCAATTTGCAGTGATTGCAACCCCCCTGTACAGATTGTTAAAAAAATGTGTTAATTTCAACTGGAAAAAAGACTGTCAAAAAAGTTTTGACTACATAAAATCAGCCCTGACTTCTGAGACTGTTTTACGACACTCTGATTTTACTATGACGTTTCACATATTTACTGATGCCTCAAATTTTGGCATAGGATCTGTCCTGATGCAGCCCGAAGATTCAGGCGATAAATTAATGCGTCCGGTTGCATATTTCAGCAAAAGTTTAAATTCTACTCAAAAACGTTACAGTACGGCGAAAAAACAATTTTTTTGCCATTTATAGTGCTCATACAGCATTTAAATACCTAATTATTGGGTATCCCATCCATGTGTGCACTGACCACCGTCCATTAGCTCCTCTATTCACGAAAAAATTACCAGAGGATACAGCGATGGCCCGATGGTGTATTAACATTCACTCATACGATCTTGTTCTTATTTACCAGGTAGACAAAACGTCGTAGCCGACTACCTAAGCAGGTTACCAAACAACCATGATCAACTAACTATTAAAGAATTAGAATGCTGTGACACATTAATGCCTGAGCTTGAATCTGAGGTGTTCTTAGAGCAGACGCGAGCTAAAGCAAAACAAGACGTTCTCACTGACTCGACGATGCAATCACACCGTGGCGACGTGTTGACACCAAAATTAATTGACTACGTGCCGACAGAAAAAGAAGTTTCCCGGACTTTAAAAGAGTTCATTGACGAGCAAAAGCAAGATCCCTTTTGTATTAAAGTTAGAGAAGCGTTACTTCATAGAAGTACGTCTACAATTCTTGACTTACCGTATTATTTAATTGTAAATGACATATTGTATCGACGACGACGCCATGACTCCTGAACTACCACAATATTAACAGCGGTCATGCCAACTTCGTTGTTCTTGAGCAATCCTAAGTATACAGTATACTCTATATGTGTCATACAGGTACATTGCACACGCTACCCAAATTTAGGCTCAAATACTTTCATACTTTAGAGAAAACGATTGTACGAAAGTTTGTGCAAGGTTGTGAAATTTGCAAACTTCTTAAAGCAAACCCTTCCGTACCTATTAAAATATTAAGAGCTCCTATAGCAAAGGAACCTTTTGAAGTAGTTTCAATCGATTTTCTTGGTCCCCTCAAAATAACCGATAATGGTAATAAATACATACTGGTTGTGATTGACCTTTTTTCCCGCTTCTGTAAATTATACGTGACCTCTAGCACGTATAATATCATGTTTAGGAAGTTGTTTTAGCACTTTCGGATACCCGAAAACGCTGATAAGTGATAACGCCCTTGAATTTAAATCACTAGCAGTAAAACAATTTGCCAAAATACATGCTATTGCTAAGAAAGAAGTTCTGGCTTTTAGCCCCCATTCGAATGCGATTGTTGAACGAAATAACAAGGAAATAGGCAATTTGCTAAAATTGTTCATTAATTCCCTAGATCATACCGAATGGGATCAGTGTTTGGAAATGGTAGAGAACGCCATAAACAATTCATATCAGTCTACTTTAGGTGATACTCCAAGCTATGTCGTTTTCGGTAGGGATACGTGCTCATATTTTTGCGGGGAAAATCTCCCCATTTCATACAGTTACGATGACGAAATTAATTTAGCGAATTTTCGTGCAAAGGAAGCGGTTCGAATTGTTGAAAACGTTAGGAATCTAATCCTCAATAATACTGCTGTACGTACAATGTACCAGAACCTAAATAGGAAGGACAAAAATTTCACGATTGGCGACAGAGTTATGTTAAAAAACCATTTCATAATTAACAAATTAGACCTTTCATGGCATGGGCCAAGCATTATTACGAAAGTCAAAGGACACTGTGTTGAAATCAAATTGGGGACAAAATTCACAAAAGTAACATGAACCATGTACTGCCCCTAAGTAAAAGGAAATGACAACGTTACTGTTGACAACGTTACTGTTGAAAATGACAACGTTACAACGTACTGTGTCACCTATAACTATATTTGCTACTCTAAAATTTCAGACGTGACAAGTTACGATTTTGCTATAAACTACGACTGTATGACACTATGTAACGTGTTAATTAAGTATTAAGTATCTACCTTGCGTTACTTGCTTCGTATCATAATAATCTCATATATGCTTGTGCTCTAGTATTAGTGAATTTTCATTGCTAACAGCAAATGTATTAACCTTCTAAACAGGTTACCCTATGTTAAAGCTTAAGTTTTGTTCGTTAAAATTCAAGGTTAACGAAAATCACAGGAAACATTTTTTAACGAATGTTCTCACTATCTGTGCAGTTGCAATTTTTCATAACAGTCAACATTTACGATCAAATTTTTATGCTGAATAGCTAATTAAAAATGATAAGCGAGTTCCGCAATTACAAAATGCATTGCATCAACAGAGCATCACTGTTGATGAAAAAATCAACCTCGAGACTTGAGGAAATTAAAAAAATAATCGAAATACATCGTGAGAAACTTCCTGGTTGAAACTGGATACTGTTGTTAATTCATTTGATTGACATTCAGTTTAATAGTTTTCACTTCAATTGTTTTCACTCTCATTTAACTGATTCAGAAATAGTTAGTATTTCACTGTTGACTTTCAAATTTAAAAGAAGAATACATTTATATTTTAATTGTATTTATGATTGTGTTTACAGTTAGTGTTTTCATAGGTTGTTTATGACATTATCAATTTTATGACCATGCTAATAGTCTTGTTTTCGTTTCAATTGCAGGTCTTGGTGGCTGAGAAACGAGTAAACAATCACTTCAAAATACTAAATACGAGAAACACTAGATTATGGGAAATAAAAAAAGCTCAGTTAGCGTCGACATGCTAACTGCAGCTTTAGTCGAAACTAAGGGCCAAATCACTAACGATTGGATAGCATCAAACAGTAATACAGACTGGATACAAGACCGCGTAAGTGATGTCCTTCTGATGATCCTAACAGTCGTCATGATAACCCTAACAGTCTTAGCCTTTTACATAAGAAATCAAATGGAGCTACTGGCCGAGCGAGTAGGAGCGGATTATTTTCACCTCCGTCGGAACGTGCTCAAAAAAGGGACATTGTCAGAAATGTAACCACTGTAACTGTAGGGGGACACGTAATAATTAATGTGCAACCTGGCTTGAAATGGCCTAGGCACTCAAAACTGCCGGTGCGGTCTAACATGCCGACGCTGGCAGCGACCGTCGGAATGCTGTCAACGGAGGTATAACCTAATTTGGCTCTAAATCAAATCGTTATATTGGGTCCATTAGTTAACGTGTCAAACCCCATTAAACAGATTGCTGCTCCGCTGAAAAATGCTTTACAAAAATTTCATATAACCAAATGTTTACTCGACACCTACTCGATGTTTTTTATAATCGTAAACTAGCCCTACGCATAGTAACCATACATTTAAGTTCTTACGTGTTCTACAATCTACAATTATCTCTGCGCTCACTCCGTCGTTTGCTTTATTGAAGATTTGAAATAGTTGTCTGGCCTAGACCGCAACTAGGCTTTGCGCGCGGTCAACAACCTTGACTTCAATTAACCTTGCAAGCAGTGCTCAGTTTTCTCTGTGCAAGGCAAGGAACGATACCAAACTTGCAACGATTAAACTCTGCGAAATTGTCATCCTTTTTTCAAATTTCCACAAGATCCATGTTAGATGCGAAATTTTATATAAAATTGTTGAATTAATGCGAATCGATATTAAGTTTCTGTTAATTGTGTTTTTATAATTGGCCTAGACACTCAACTTCTTCTTTAAAAACTTCTTCGTAAACGTGGGGAAAACCATAGCTGATGGTATTCCAAGTGAACCTACTGATCACCTGGAATTAATGGATCATATTCGAGAACCTAAATCCTTTTTCTTTACGCCTACAAATTCCTCCGATGTAATTACGTGCATAAACAACATGAAAAATAAATCGAGTGGATTACAAACGTTTCCGACTAATGTACTTAAAGTTATTGCTGACATTGTAGCCCCGCTGATATCAAATATTATTAACCAGTCTCTCTTACTAGGCCCTTTCTCGAACTCCCTCAAAGTTGCTAGAGTAACCCCTATCTTTAAAAGTGGTGAAAAAACCTGTGTAAACAATTATCGACCTATCTCCGTACTACCAATTATTAGCAAAGTATTCGAAAAGATTGTGTATAAAAAAGTGTACATTTATTTTGAACAAAAATCATTTCTTTACGATAAACAATACGGCTTTCGCTCTAAAAAATCAACAACACAGGCTATATTAAATCATTTACAATTCCTCTATTCTAATATAGATGAAGGAAAGCCTGTCTTCTCTGTATTTCTTGAGTTTCGAAAAGCATTCGATTGTGTGGACCATAAAATACTACTCTCGAAACTACACTGTTATGGCATTCGAGGGATTGCCCATGATTGGTTCAGATCATACCTAGCAAATCGGAAGCAATACGTTGTCATTGACGACGCAAAATCAGACCCACAGACAATTAGCCATGGAGTTCCACAAGGATCTGTTTTTGGGCCTCTCATGTTTCTGATTTTTATCAATGATATTGTAAAATCTACATCATTTTTCAAATTCATACTTTTTGCCGATGGCAGTACGCTTTCTGCGGTCCTTCCGAACCAAAATCCTGCTATGATTGCGGAGAGTATAAATAATGAACTTCACAAGGTTTCATCGTGGCTCAAAGCTAATAAAATAAGCCTCAATATTGATAAAACAAATTATATTACATTCTCATACAAGAAAGATGTATCTCTCCCATACATTAAAATTGGCGAAGGTGAAATCGAAGAAACCAACTCATGTAAGTTTCTGGGCATCATAATAGATAAACATCTGACCTTAAAAGAGCACATCACTCATATTAGTTCTAAATTATCAAAATCCATCGGAATCCTAAATAAAGTTGAAAATTTTCTGCCTGAAACAGCTTTACAAATGCTCTACCGAACGCTCATTTCTCCATACTTGCAATACGGAATAGAAACATGGCACGGAATGATAAAAATAAAACCAACAAAATTTTTACTCTGCAGAAAAGAGCTGTCAGAGCGGTAAAGAACCTAGAATATAATGCTCACACAAATGATTATTTCAAAAATTTACAAATACTTAAACTTTCGGATCTCTACAAAATCTCCATCTGTAATTTCATTTACAAAACCTTAAGAAATGATGGAGACAATAACCTAAGACAATTATTGACTGCGCAAACTGGTCATCACGACCATTTAACCCGAAATAGAAATAAATTCATGCTTCCTTATTATTCAAAGGCCCGGTCGCAACACAGTATCCTCTTCGTTGGAACCAAAACCTGGAACTCTATACCTGCGGAGATCCGTAAATGTAATTCGTACAAAGTATTCAAAAGTCATCTTGAGTCTCACTTCCAATCAAAATACTAGTCGTGTAAGATCACCATGTCAAACCTTGCCTCCTACATGTAACTAATAATAATGTAATAATGTAACTCGCCTTGGGTAACATAACCGATCTTCAGTCTGCTCTTGAATCGTTTTATCGAACATACTGTTAAATATAGCCGATTTGACCTATATTGTAAAATACAGCATAAAATATCGAGTTAATTATCTCAATGATCAGTCTAATGCGATACTAGGTTAAGTGAACTAGGTTAAACATTATTGTACACCTTAGAATAACGTGATGATAGGATGCCCTAGAAGTCGCTGAACTTGTTCGGGCTTACAGGTAGCTATACTCAAATTTGACCCTGCGTAGCAGCCAGCCTCCGAGCAGCGATGGGTGGTTGACTGCCAGATGTAGTTACTGCAGATCGCCATGACCTTGAGGCAGTGCCGCTGGTCTGCCGTGTGAAGTCGTCGCTGCTCATGCTTGTTTTGCAGAGTGCCACTGCTCGACGGTAACGCTCTTGCGTTACGGCAGATTCACGGATCGCTGTAACAACCGTTCTGGATTAATTTCTGAATATGGTAAATATTTTTCCATGGATTTCCTTCGAGATTGCATCCCCTTATCTTCTATCTACTTATTCCAACTTCTCTCCCGTCATTTACATTTGGTGTATCATTATTCTACGCAACAACTCAAAGGAATCCATTTGGAAAATGTTATAATTAATACATAATGAATAATTGCAGCGTAAACGAATATCATACGTAAAACATATCGTTTCAGATCACCTATAAAAGGAAAATTTTTATCGCACGGAAAAAGGTTATTATGTATCAATACACATTCCTGTGAAGGGATTAGGAAATGACATAATAACAGGTTACATATTGATATCAAGCAAATTTCTACACATCAAATCAGCAAAATTATGAATCGGGATACGAAATACGTCGATATTTTAACAGGACACATGTGAGCAACAACATCCTATTTTACATTTCGCTGATGAGTTTATATAATTAATGTTTTTACCCTAAATGCAAAAATGAAAAAAAATTAAACGCAAAGAAAGTGATTAAGCATCTTAATACTAGACATAGTTTGTTTAAATGAAATGAGGTAATCATGATCCAAGTTCTGGAAACATTTCTGTAAGACGCATACAATTACAGATAGTTTGGACGCTTATTTCGATTCCTCAGAGGATATCGAGAAACAATTTCTTCTTCACGACACGCGTTTGGCATGACCGGAACATCATCCATTTCCGATTCTTGTGGTTCATCTTCTTCTTCTTCATCGTTGTTGAATGGAAAGGCCAGGACTTCATCCAAGTAGGCTCGCTTAACACGGTTAAGATGAACATTCTGTTCTTTGCGATCTGAAAATAATCCCTTAATGATGATGTTATTTCCACGGCGATTTAATATACGGTATGGTATATTATGGTACCTTTCACTACAGACGTAGAGAATGCTAGAGCGAATAGACCACAACTTGAACCGTCCAATTGGTGTTGTACATTTAGGCACTGAAACACAAGTTTTTTAATGGCTTTAGTGCCTGTGTACATCTTCTGTATACACTCTATAACATCTGGACTGGGGTCACCGTTCAGCGAACAGATGTGTTGGACGTACGCCACACCTTCTTCAGCAGCTCTGCGATACAATGCGTTTGTGACAACGACCCAATGGCTCCAAACTGTCATGCACACTTGCGTAACCATCGTTGTCCAGTATTAACTTACAGTCATTATACCTTGTGTTAATGACTTGCACAAACATGTCGGTCGTACTAATCAGTGGTTCTGGTTTAAATACAGTGAGAGGAGAAGGAAATCGATATTGCGGATAGTTTTCTCGAATGAGAATAGCGAATGCATGAATCGCATCACTGGATAGCAAACTTGAGGATTTCAAATGTCTTCTTTGTGCTCGATTTTGAGGTTGAAATGTGGGAGCCACGTTTTGCTTTTGCTCGAGAGGTGTTCTTCTTTTGACTGGAATGTCTTATCGCAAGCCATATTTTCCTGGTTAATTTCCAGGTCAATCTCTTCAACATATTTCATTTTCTTGCTAGGCTCTTTTTTGTGAGGTGATGTAGAAATGCTTCTTCGTCGAAATTTTTTCAGTTTCAAGAAATCAGTTACATGCTCCCATTTTCCTCTGGGCTCATCATTGCACTCTTTTCGACGATCGCACAGAGTGGTATACATTTTTGAAATCAGACTCTCTTCCACTGATCGGTTCTTCTCGGTCGTCCGATTCTACTGTATCGGGAATTTCATTATCGGCGTTATCTTGGTTTCTGTTTTTCGATCTTTCCTCGCAATACTCTTAGAGATTTTCGTAGCTCAGCTCCCATTGGGACCCTTATTGGTGCTCATGCCGGTGCGTTCTCGAATAGCAACTCGAGTTATAGTCCTGAGACACTTCACTGACACTATCGTAAGTATCATTTACTCCACTTTCGTATTCATTGCTATCTTCGTGTTCCTCATCATTAGCTGTGTTGGACGAGTTGTTGGTGTCATTTTGGCCATCATGGTCTGACTCACAAGTCCCCCGGTCAGTCATGTCACTGTACTCGCCACCATTCGAGTCATTTTGGCCATCATGGTCTGACTCACAAGTCCCCCGGTCAGTCATATCACTGTACTCGCCACCATTCGAGTCATTTTGGCCATCATGGTCTGACTCACAGGTCTCCTGGTCAGTCATGTCACTGTACTCGTCCTTCTGTCATGCCGATTCTTCTGTTTTTCAGGTGTCTGATCTTAATCTTGAAGATCTTCTTCTTCTTGTCTTTTCTCCTGAAGTTTGGAAATTAAATCTTTCTCAATAGATTTCGAGCCTGGACCTGGACAGAGCCAGTGTAATAAATCAATTTAAGTGTGAAGGAAAAGAATGCAGTCTCTTAATAAACATTGGCATAACTAAGATGACTCTAAAAAAACACCAACTGCGCATAAATATCATGGCTATATTTTTAACCGTTTCCTTAGTCATCATGGTTGTAAAGCCCTCACATGAAGATCTTAATCCTAATACACAAATTCTATATCATGTAGTTTAGAAAGAGCATTTCAAAACTATAGACGCATTACATATGAACAACCTTAAACCGGCCCTCAAAGAAGTTAATAATGGTTTCTTGGTTTTAAAACTACTCACTAGGAATGCAGCCTAAATGTTTGAAACATACGGTTGTTCGACCATTTCTCCTGTGTTTCTGGTGCAATGAACTTGTAATTGCTGTGTAATATTAGCTGGTCTGCTGGCGTTCGATATTTTTACAAAAACTTCTCGTATCTAGTCGTCTTACAATGTATTTTTTTTGTGTTTTCAGTGGATCTACTTGTGCATGAGCAATTGATTGATATTTTTTCCGTATGCTTTTTTAATGACTTTCACTCATATGATGCTTTCCTTTTTTTGCTACGGAAAAGAAATAATTTGACGCACTTGAAAACCATTGTTTGATCGATTTATGTAACCATTTACCGAGTAAAACAAAAAGCTGTTATTTGACTTTTTGAACAGTGTATCTACCTTCTGTTTTCAGTGTTCATCACCCCTAGTAAATATGAAATTATTTTTTTGTTGTTGAAATAAGCGCTTATCTTAATAGAAAGAATAATTTCCTATTTGCTGGGAGTGATGAACATTGAAAACAAAAGGCGGATACACTGTTTAAAAAGTCAAATAACAGTTTTTTTGATTTACTCGGTAAATGGTTACATAAATCGATCAAACAATGGTTTTTAGGGGCGTCAAATTATTTCTTTTTCGTAGCAAAAACATATAGAGCATCATATGAGTGAAAGTTATTAAAAAACATATGGGAAACGCACTAAATACACAAATAACACAGATATCAGTAAATTTGATTACGGAAATTACTTAATCATGTAATGCTTGTGCATAAAATTAATGGGAAAGGAATTCTGTAGTAGGTATACCACCGGTTTAAATACAAACTCATCTCGAAGAACTGTTCAAACTATATTGTGTCACAATTCCTTGCATAGAAAATACAAATAGAAACCATAAACTATCTTCGGGTACATAAGTAGATATAATTTCAAGAGGACGACACATCCTGAACTGACCAAAACACTAAATGAGGTCGTAAAGCTATGAACAAACTCAGTGTATTCTCGGTTGAAATAACGTCTACACTCGATTAAATAAAACTCAATGAAGTCTTCCATAGAACAAATAGCTTTTGTGGTCGAAATCGAAAAGTATTTCTAGACATACGTGAAGCACAAGCAAAGCTGACAACGGGTTAGACTCTTAGCTATAGATATATACTCATTGAAGATGGACAATGAGATGTTTGTAAAAATGTATCTCGCGATTTCCAGTTCTTCGTTTACCGTAAATGATTTGTTATCTCAAGTGAATATGAAAAAACGAATGACATGGCTGTGTAAGATGCTTACCCATTCTACTCTTACATATGAATAAAATCACAAAAACATTAAATAAAAACATTTACTCTTGGCATTCAAACCAGCTGGTTTCGACTAAAACAATGTCATTATCAATGATTACCATCTGTAAACAGAAAAAACATACATACTGTTTATTTAAAGTAGAGAAATATATAACAGTGAAATATAAAGAAATTCTAAGATATTGTGAACAGAGGAGCGGCAGATTGGTCAATATTAAAATGTACAATGATTTTAAAATTCGCAAATCAGTATTAGAAGTACAATCAAAAATTTTAAAATGATTCAGAGATAGAGGATGATTGGTGTTGTCACAGTGTTGCCTAGGAGATGAATGAGGTGCTACTGAAAGCGGGAGTTTGGTTCGGAAAGATTTACCCAGATGTTGATAGAATCTAAAGGCCCCCTCACACGCGCAAATATAGATGCAGACATATCTGAACTGGTGCTGAATTCGTGCGTTTGTACGCTCATTTCAGGTTGGCACAGACTGCATGAGGCAGATAAGCTATGTTTGATAATTTCGGAGCGACCGGCTGGTACAGTCCTAGGGTACAGTCCTCCTAGGGTACAGTCTAATGTAAGGGGAAAAAATACAAAATCTATGGTAAAATCTATATTTCAAATCTATTTTATGAAAATCATGAAAAAGCAGAAGATTGTCAATAACTACAGTTGAGTTACCCAAATAAGAATTAATTGAGCAGCTGACACTAACACAAAATAAAACGTTTAAACATTTGAACCGTTTAATTTAGCATGAGTTAACTTGCTCCATACCAGTACTGAACAAGTGGATGTTCGTTTCGCAATGTGCAACGTGCAGTTTCTTTGCAAGCTGTGTACGACGATCGCTGGAGCAGTGGGATGCATTTGTACTTATTTTGTTGAGTTGTCGTTTAGCAATCGAACTTAGGTAAAAGATAGCCAATGCTTTAAACAACAAGCTAACCTGTGATTATTCGGAGTTCTTAGATTTCAATTTTGGGAAATTAACGTTGTTTCAGTCTGACTCTCCAAATATCGTCAATCTTAGATCAGAAATCTATAGCCTAATTATGATCTTTTGTTCAGATTTTATGCGTGTAGCTCTTGTGAAGAACGCGACCATTTCTTTCCTGAATCCATCCCATCCAACATTCACTGTGCTTTTGTGGTGTTATATACTTCTTTTCTTTAGAATCCAAATTCTAGGGTTTTCAAATTTTTACGTCTTTTCAAGTCTAATCTTCAAATCAAAGGAGTTTTTTTCCGAAAGAAAACACGTCTCTTTCAATGTGGCCACATCGTTTTACTGTTATAAACGGATATCACCAATATATCGGGGACTGGTTATAGCCCGCAAACATTGACAGCTACAAAAAGAGAGTCTCACGTATCTTAGGTGAAGCGCTGGTGCAGATTTCGTAGTATTCGAAGTAGCCTCGTTTACTTTACGTAGTTAATCAGTTGTTTTAAACGTGAAGTCACAATTGTAAGTTATACAATAACAATACCCAGCACGCCGGACTGGATTCTACCACAAAGACTCAAGTAAAAACGGCGTGTACGAGGACCTTCGACGATAGTGACGCGTATGGGAGTGAGACCTCTTTACCTTAGGGACAACCCTTTATAGATGCAGTTACCGCCGCTACTTTCCGCGACGGTTGGCATCAGTAACGGCCGTGAGACCAACTTTCGGGACTTTTTTTGGTATGGCCCCGTCGTTGCCGGACTGGCGTCGCTCGGAGCTGCTGATGTAGCTTTCGCTGAGCTACGCAGAATCTTGCAACCGTCTCTGGTTCACTGAGTACGTGGCTCTCCCTCGCTAGCGCAAGCGTCGTTCGTGCATGGCGTGTCGTCACGTGGAAGGTACATGACAATCCTCCCCACCTCAATTTTTGTAATGTCCTCCTGGACATTGTCACAATTGAAAGTGTCCGTCTACTTGAAGTTGTGAAAATCTGAGATTCGTACTTCATTGCAGGGGTGAAATTAGACAAGCCTTGAGATTTGTGCTTCTGACGCACTTCTGAATCGAAGATCCTGAACAAACGATAGCTTACTGTAGTCGTCGGGACGTCCTATTCCAGTTCACTATCGAAGATCTTCTCTCTTGGCTAATGACGTTCTATCAGAGGCCTTCTGAAGACGTTCAAAGGGGTAAAAACCATCCTATTAAATTATCGAACATGCATTCGATCAGTCTAAACTCAACCTCCTGCGTGTAGTTGCTATGGACGTATTGCCGTCCAACGGTATCTTCTTTATTTTTTTTTCGCCGTTGTTGAATCCATGCTTAGGCGGATATCGAAATGGGGGGGGTTTAACCTTCGTTGTGATGTCACGCCACTCTCCAAACCGCAGTTCCGTCGATAGCAGATTGCGCCACGCTCTCGTAGTTGTGGTACCCTTATGCCTTGCACTCAGCTGCCCAGACCTTTAACTCGCGCTGAGCCCATTGGTCGTAGTACGATGCGTGAGTACGTCGCCCAGTCGCACTACATCAATGAGGCGTGGTGTTGCCAGATGTATCTCGGTGTAGTACACACAGACCCAGCCTCCGCATAGTGCCTTGGTCGCAGCAGCCGCTTGTGAGCCTGCCATGACCTTGAGACAGTGCCGCAGTGCTGTCCTGGGTAGCCGCTGTTGTGTTCAAGCACGCCTCTTGTAGTGAGCCGGTGCCGCTGCTCTGTCGCGTCCCGGCAGCCTTATGTATAGCTGCAACAACCGTACTAAATTAGTTTCTGGACATGATAATCATCTCCCATGGATTCCTCTCGAGACTTCACCTTTTGTAGCAAGTCTACTTGCTATAACTTCATCCACCGATATGTACATCTAGTGTATCATCATCCTACTAACTCAAAAGGAATCCATTTGGAGAATATTATAACTAATACATAATGAAATAAATGCAAGGTAAATGAAATTGATGAGAGATCAAAGTAATCTAATGCAATAAGCTCAAAGAAATCCGTTAGAGAACACAAAATGCACGGTAAATGAAGTTAATGAGAAATACATAATATGACATTCAATATCTCGGATAATTAGTGGGCTGTAAAGGAAAGTTCCTACGTATTAGCACGCATTCCTGGGGAAGAGCTATGAAAAGACATACGAACGGGTTACAAATTTGACATCGAGTAAAATTTCTATCTGAGTAATGAGCATCATCAAGGTAAATACATAAATTGGTTTATAAATCGACATTAATCATGTAATACATCCTACCCGCATTTTGCTGGAGAAATCATCTAATTTTAAATCGAAGCACTTATCCTAAAATTGAAATATGAAAGAAATGTTAAACACAAGGGAAATGGTTAGATAACATTCTTAATATTAAACATAGAACATTTGGGAGTGAAATGAGATAATCATTATTGAAGTTTTGGGACGTGGAAAATCAGTTAATTCTAAGTCAAAGCACGTATCCTAAATTTGTAATACGAAAGAAATGTTAAACACAAGGGAAATGGTTAGAAAACATTCTTAATATTTAACATAGTACATCTTTAGAATGAAATGGAGCAATCATCATCGAAGTTTTGGGACGTCCTTGCGAGACACAAATAATCATACATAGTTTGGGCGTCTCGTCCGATTTCTCAGAGAGTACCTAGGAATCATTCCTTCATTCCTCTGGCTTGTGCTCGGCACTGTAGGAATGTCGTTCGTCTCTGCCCCTTGCAGTTCGTCCTTTTCTTCGTCGTTGTTGAAAGGGAAGGCCATGGCGTCGTCAAGATAAGCACGTTTCACACGGTTCAGGTGCACCTTCTGCTCTTTTCTGTCTGAGTAGAGGCCTTTGATAGTGATGTTATTTCCATGTCTAGAAGTGACTCTGTACGGGCCTCTGAACCTCGATGGGAAGGCTCTGTCCTCGACACGCCCTCCTTCATTCCTCAACATAATAAGGTCCCCAGCTTGGACATCACATTCTTTGGCCGTTCGATTGTAGATCTTCGCCGCAGCTTGCCTGGCCGCCTCAGAGTTCTTTCTAACAGCAGCAAATGCTTTGGACAGTCGGAGCGAAACTTCTGTTGAATACTCTTGGTCACATGCGTAATTGATGGGCTGCTCCTTGAAGATGTCGTGGTAAGGAAGGTTAGCATCTCTACCGTAGAACAAGAAGAACGGCGTGTCTTTAATCGCAGTTTGATATGAAGTATTTACCGCGAGAGTCGCAAAGGCGACGCTCTCGTCCCAGCTAAATTTATCTTCCGCGGCCAGGTGAGAAATTGCAGTTTTCAAGATGCCATTGAGTCTCTCACAGCATCCATTTGCCATCGGGTGGTAAGCAGTAGTCGTTTGTGATCTCGCTTTAAGATTCTTGCAGACGTCCTGGAATAACCTATTGATAAATTCGCTGCCTCTGTCACTGACGATCGTATTTGGAGCTGAGAACTTTCCGACGTATTGGACAAAAGCTCTGGTGACAGTACCAGCAGACTTATCTGTAAGGGGGTAAGCATCGACATATCTTGTGAAATGATCCACGATTGTCAGGAGATATTTATTGCCAGCGTAACTAACAGGAAGTTCAACAAGGTCAACTGCAACTCTTTCAAGGGGATATGAAATTTCAGGGAATTTACCTAAGGGAACTTTAAATTGACCTTGCCATCTTGTTCGTTGGCAAGCTAGACATTTCTTTACATAGTCTTTGACGTCACGAATCTGATTAATCCAGAAGAATTTATCTCTGGCACGTTCAAGAGTTCTCAGGAAACCCATATGAGCGGACAAATCGTTGTCATGGCTCAGCTTTAAAGCTACCTTAACTAAAGACTTAGGAATGACTATTTGTACATTACTTCTACCGTTTCTGCGTTTCTTTCTCGACAATCTACACAGGACATTGTTCTCATCAATAAAATATTCGTCAATGTTTGAAATCTTAGTATCACCCAAGTCATTGCCAGTTAACAAGTTTCTTACACCAGACCAAAGTGAGTCCTTTTCTTGCTCTGAAACAACATCATCCAGGCTCAATTGCTTTGCCTCGACGGCAACACTCTTATCACGTTCACTGTACACGGGTGGAGGGCACACGTCGTCGACGGGAACATCTGTCGCATTATTGTTAGAACAAGGCTTAATTCTAGAAGGAACATCAGCATTAATTTTAGGATCATTCTTATTACTACAGTTGGACTCAGCAGTGTCAACGATAGCGTTGACGATTCTTTCGGATCTAGACAAATAGTCGGGCAAATGGTGTTGTGCTCCCGGCTTGTACCGAACAGAGAAATTATATTCCTGGAGAAGCAGAGCCCATCTTGAAATACGGTGGTTACCTGTTTTATTAGAAAAAATGAACGTTAAGGGACGGTGATCTGTTACTACGACTACGACAAATTCATTTAAGTACAGGTACGCATCATAATGTTTGATTGAATCATGGATAGCAAGAGCTTCGAGTTCTGTTGCAGAGTACTTAAGTTCATTTCCTTTTAATTTACGACTATAGTATGCTACTGGCAGCTCAATGCCGTCATGCATCTGAAGTAATGCTCCACCAATTGCAATGCCCGAGGCATCAGTGTGCAACACAAACTCTCTCTGAAAGTCAGGAAATTTAAGTATAGGCGCAGACACAAGTTTATCTTTCAAGTCATCGAAAGCTCGCTGATGGACGTCAGTCCATTTAAATACATTCGCCTTTTTTGTAAGCTCGGTTAGAGGTGCCGCGATATGAGCATAATTTTTAATGAACTTTCTAAAGAATCCGGTAGAGCCTAAGAATCTCTTCACCTCTTTAACACTCCTAGGTCTCAAAGCATCCGCTAAAGCTCGCACTTTGTCAGGTCTGGGAGTTAGTCCCTCTGAACTGACTTTGATTCCAAGAAAGGTCACGCTACTCGCAGCAAATTGGCATTTTTTGAGACTTAGTTTGAAGCCTGAAGCAGCCGTTTGAAGCAGCGCCTTATCCAAATGTTCGACATGAGTCTCGAAATTTTTAGAGTAAATAATGATGTCGTCAACATAACAGAACAGAAATTTTGAAATGAATGGAGAAAAAGCGATATTAACTGCTCTTTGAAGTGCAGCCGCAGATGTGATAAGACCTTGGGGTGAACGGCAATACCTATAACTACCTGTCGGTGTTTTGAAAGCGGTAATATCTCTGCTCTCTGGGGACAGTTCAATCTGATGGTAGGAACTTCTCATATCTAAAGTGGTGAACAAGTTTGAGCCCTTTAGAGATTCCAAGGTGTCTGTCATATTCGGAATAGGGAAAGTCTTTCCTACAAATCTTATTGATAAGTCGGAAGTCAACTACGATCCGATGTGAACCATCACTTTTACGTACAGCTAAGATTGGGGAAGACCAAGGCGAAAAACTTGGTTCAATAACTTTTTGCCTGAGCATCTCCTGGACATGCTCTTCAACCAATTGTTTTGTAGCGTGGGGAACTCGATACTGCGGGGTATTTATGGGGGAGTGTCCCTGAACATCTAATCTATGCACAGCATTTCGCGCATGACCAATCTCGTCTCCAACCGCGAACGCATTCCTGTGTTTGTTAATCAAATTTACAAGGGTCGTTTTCTGATCTAAATTCAGGTGAGACAAATCAACATCGTCTATCATCTGGTTGAATTCAGGTTCATTTCGTTTCTCTGCGACGCGTATGAGTCTGCTGTTCCCAATCTCTGCCTGCTGGTCAGAGCGACATTGAGCTGACTCGCTAGCTTGCCTACATCCATGGTCGCCGTGCACTACAGCCACCGCCTCATAGGCCTTGCGCCACGTCTGCGCTCGAGCATCACTTTCGCTTTCGTCTGAACCAGACTCCGGCTCTTCAATAGCAACATCTAGGGTAGCACAAATTTTATTTCTAGGTACAAGAACATTCTTATCATTATAATTTACAAAAACTATTGGTACGGCGCCATCACGGACCGTGGCTAACGTGCGAGGCACTGCTATTCCTTTGCATGTAACGCTCTGTTTTAGAACGACTGTTTTTCCATTCATGTGCTTGGGAACTCTCAAATAGGAGTGACACAACGTGCCTCCCTCAATAGTCAGATCATGTGACATTCTCGCGACACTGAATGATGCATCCTCAGGTTGTTTCACAAAATTTACTGAATTAGAAGCAGCAACTGATTGAAATGGGTAAATTTTATCATTAATTCTCACGTGACCTTTCTCATGCTGACTGTATTTTATTTCAATACCGAATCTCTTAAGGAAATCTCGGCCTATCAAGACAGCTCCAGGGAAGTAAGAATCTTCCACAATAATAGCGGAATGGCGATACTCAACATCACCTAGTTTAAATTTCAAGTCAATCGTACCTCGAGTGTGGAGATTATCTCCATTAACAGAACAAAGAACTTTAGTGCATCGTTTAATTCGGGGTGGAGTTTGGAATAATTTGCTAATTACACAAGATTTCACAAGAGTCACGGAAGAGCCCGAATCAACGAAAGTGGAGCATTTTTTCTGTTCAATATTTAGCAAAATCACGGGGGAAAAGCTTTTCGGTTGCCGTGGAAGTTTTTTGACTTTACTGCGGCGATGTCACCATTCTGACTCGGATGGCCATTGAATTTGCGTTGATAATTATTAAACGGGCGAGCATTTTTGTGTGAAGCACTTTGCCATTTGAATGGATTTTTGGGCTGGTACGCTCGCTTTTGCGGTGAATTGTATTGGTACTTCTCAACCACCACATCACTTTCGTGAATTCGCCTCTTCCGGCTCAACATAGTTCTTTCTTCGATCAAAGACTCCTCAATTGACCTCGCTTTGTCTAGGAGTTTTGTCACACTCTCAGGATCAAAATCATGAGATAATTTTTCACTGATCTTGGGATTCATATTTTTAATGATAGTAGGAATGAGTATCTTTTGTGCTTTGCTATCCTCGTAGTGCCATTCTGGACCAAACACGTCCTTCCAGCTAGCAAGAACGCGAGTTGCGAAGGCATTCACTGTCTCATCATTCTCTTGATGCAAATTAAATAGAATTTTGTGGACTGTCTTTCGGTAATTCATGGCTCCCTTGTAAACAGAAACAAGCCAAGTCTTGACATCTTCCAGTGTGATCAATTGGTCGGACTTGAGAACATAAGAATCCCAAGCCTTCCCAGTAAGAGCATTTTTCAAATAACGACATTGCAAGTCTTTATCATTAGTGTAGATGTCAACTCTGGTCTGAAAGTGTTTTAAAAATGATGTTACACAGCCTTCACCATTAAATTTAGGCAGTTCAATTGCGTGATTTAAAGTGACAAAGGTACTTTGATGGTTCTCACCATTGTTACTTTGATTACTATCATTATCGTCCCCAGCCATGGTTTCAACTGATAATTAGGGCAAAATTGGCGAAGCAAAATAGATTCACAATGAACACTGATAGCAATTTTAGAGTTTCAAATTAGAAGTTTAAATGCAATATTTCGTACAATATGTTTCCAAATACAGAGACATAATTGAGTTTTTTCGCACAATAAGTTTCCAAATGCACAGAAACAAATGAATCGTCAATAACATCAACAACAGTAATAGAAAATAGGGTCATAATGGGGATAAAATGGGGTTTTGAATAGGCACAATAATCATATTAGAAAGGTAAATGGGATAAATTACGCAATGGGAATGAGACAATAAATGGGTAAAGCATCAAAATAGTAAATATGGTACAAGTTCACACGAAATAAATCAATACACTGACACAAGGTGCAAATAATGACAATAAATCACATGGGAAATACACAAGTAAATCAATACAATGACATAAATTATGTGAATAGAATGGGTACAATGATGAATAAACTTCCTAATGAACAATTATTTGGCCAGTTACGTTAAACATCTATTTTTTTTTGAATAGGTAGCGTGGCAACAGCGGTCTCTTGCGGAGATGTTAAGTTTTAATGGGTTATGATCCCACCGCTGCCACCATTTTGTTATATACTTCTTTTCTTTAGAATCCAAATTCTAGGGTTTTCAAATTTTTACGTCTTTTCAAGTCTAATCTTCAAATCAAAGGAGTTTTTTTCCGAAAGAAAACACGTCTCTTTCAATGTGGCCCCATCGTTTTACTGTTATAAACGGATATCACCAATATATCGGGGACTGGTTATAGCCCGCAAACATTGACAGCTACAAAAAGAGAGTCTCACGTATCTTAGGTGAAGCGCTGGTGCAGATTTCGTAGTATTCGAAGTAGCCTCGTTTACTTTACGTAGTTAATCAGTTGTTTTAAACGTGAAGTCACAATTGTAAGTTATACAATAACAATACCCAGCACGCCGGACTGGATTCTACCACAAAGACTCAAGTAAAAACGGCGTGTACGAGGACCTTCGACGATAGTGACGCGTATGGGAGTGAGACCTCTTTACCTTAGGGACAACCCTTTATAGATGCAGTTACCGCCGCTACTTTCCGCGACGGTTGGCATCAGTAACGGCCGTGAGACCAACTTTCGGGACTTTTTTTGGTATGGCCCCGTCGTTGCCGGACTGGCGTCGCTCGGAGCTGCTGATGTAGCTTTCGCTGAGCTACGCAGAATCTTGCAACCGTCTCTGGTTCACTGAGTACGTGGCTCTCCCTCGCTAGCGCAAGCGTCGTTCGTGCATGGCGTGTCGTCACGTGGAAGGTACATGACAATGGCAGTAGATGATATGTACATTGAGATGACAGCAATTGAAACGATGCCAGATATACCTGGTATTACTTCACAAGACAAAGTTTATTTTACTAATTGTAGATGCTTCTTGGTTGAAAGAGTTTCACAAATCAAAATAAAGTTTTCCGTCGAAGATTCTGTACATGACCTCGTACGCTGGCCAAGTCTGTGTTATGCTGTAACATTGACTCCAAAATCTGTGTTATATATTTTAAACAAAATTCTACAAATGACAATTTAGTTAGTAAGAAAGGTCTTGAGGTAGAGGCGAAAACATTACTTGGATGAACAATTGGCACCAGAAATATCAGTCGTTAATTATTGGAAACAGTTTAGCAGTGAAAACACAAGTGGGCTACCAAGTTATCCAAATCTTAAAATTATAATTTCAACGTTTTTGTCCCTCCCACTTTCAAACGCTTTCGTTGAACGTTCTTTATCCAAATAAATTTTAACAAAACTTCACAAAGAACCAGTTGAATGAATGAAACAGCGCTTGGTTTGATGCATTCAGTGTATTACCTTAAAGAATCTGGCTTCACTGTATCTAATTTCCCAATTGATACTATCTAGTGAAGGCTATTAATAAAGTGAAAAGTAATGCTACGGGAGCTAAATCTACGGCAATGCCAATACCGTAGAAATATAAAATGCAAAAGGCATGATAGCATTTTATTGTGGAAATTCTTTCTGCGAAGCAGATATATAATTAAAGAACTGTAGGAGAAAAAGCCTGCAGATAAAATTAAGGACATGTCAGTACAGTCTAGATTACAGAATCGCAGAATGCAAGCACAAAAAAAAATTACCGGTTAACTATTTTCATAGGGTATGGTCTCGGCATTTCGTTGGGAGAAGGTTTAAGTTTATAAGTAAATAATGACTGAAATACGTGAGTCTTAGTTGGCGGCACAAGTATTTAATATTTTAAATCTACTAATGTCAATAATTTGCTCACCAGAACCAATACAACAATGTAGTCTTATACTAGAATCAGTAGGAGAAGTAAGCAAGCGACCTGTACGATGACTTCAACTAGCTGTTCAGCAACCCTGACTTAAAGTGCTAGGTGGGTGGATCTCACATACTGTGATACACAATGCGCACAACTACAATTATAGACGAGGGTGATTGGAATTAAATCTAAAAAATAATCCAAAAGTGCGTTTGTTAACTGAGATAATACAAAAGGAAATGTCTGGGAAAAATTCAGTTAAAAGCTTTAAAATATTTTTTTTCAACTTTACCGATTGATTCCAAAATATGGTGAAATGCAGAAACTATAGTTCAGAGCTTGAAAATGAGATTTCGGAATGAATTTATTGTTCGCGAAGTTATTAACTCCACGAAAAATAACTGAATACGGATAACCACTGGTTTTAAATAAGACTGCAAAAAAGTGAATTTTTTATGAGTAACAGTGTAGTTTGAAAAAATACTGTAGACGCGAGTTATGAGGGTTGAAATGCTATTATGTTTAAATCGCTTGCAACAAAAGCTTAACCTAAACCTACTCCAGAGAATGTAGGTTTCCTGTAGACAGAGGTAATAAATTTATTCCCAGATTGAGGGACATCGATATAGAGATAATTTAATTAATTGTTTTTTTCTAGATCTAAAGTGAATGTTATATTGGAATGTCTAGAATTGATATACAGAAGGAAAGAGTGGGCATCAAATTTGTTTTTGAAAATGACGAAAGTATCGTCAATGTAGCGCCTATAGAAACCGGTTTCAGTGAGGTCGGACACTGATCTAACCATTTCTGTTCATTGTGGCACATGAAAATGTTGGCAAAAGTAGGTCCTAATGGGAGACCCATCCCTAGCCCCTCAATCTGCTTGTATATACGTTCATTGGAAATAACAAAGGAATTTTGCAGACATAGTTCTAAAAGAAATATAAAATAATTTGTTAAGCCCATGATTGAAGAGGACGGATCAGAAAACAGAGAATTATGCAAATATCAATTATTTCGTAAATAGGTACATCGGTGAATAAGATTATTAGGATGTAAATTGTAGTTATGTGCCATGTATTCAGAGAACATCATATTATTTATGTGAGTAGCACAGATTCCAGGAGAATATAAAATATTATAATTAAGTTAGGCTTTCTTTTAATTTAAACTGGTTGAACTCAGGCTCTACCTAACAACGCACGTAGATTTCATTCACTTTTCGCTTTGGATTGGTCAAAAAACTCAAGCAACTAGTGGGAAAGATACTACATAGGTCTGCATTTATCATCCAAAATTTTATGACAGGTTTCCGTAGTAATTATTATTTATCTGTAGTGATCACTAGTTATGTAAGCCTGGATTTCAATTTTGTTGAACACAGTGCTTGTGTATTTGTTTTGGTTGTTTATCGATCCACATTTGGATAAATCTTTGGGAATTTTAATCTAAAGACGTCATTTTATATACATTTCCATAACAAAGGTGTTCAAATCATCCATTTATTAATTAATGTATCCCTAGAAACTTTTAAAAAGCTGTAAATGTGACGTAATTAATGGTAAACCAAATAGCATTATAAAAAACTACATAGTGTTACTATATTGTCCTCATTTCTATTTTCTAGGGCAATCAAGGTGTTACGATACGAGCATGGGCCTGTCGGCTTCTCGTTACCGAAAGAGGAATTCAAACCTCTATAGATGAAGGATAAAGGAAAATTAAGACGGAAATACACAGGATGAGAATGGGACAGGAAAGAAAGAAATCGGAAATAGTAGTGTTCGCATAGTGCACCACGAGTCTCCCTTAGTCTATCAGCATGGATAATGACGACCACATTGAAAGATTAGACATATTTTTATTCTTGACCGTAGAATATTGAACACGTCAGTTAAAGGTGATAATTGGCAACAAACACTAACACAAAGTGACACACACCATGAAAAAACGTGCGCTTCGAATCATGATGGGCGCCCGCAACGATGGCATGTTTTAACGTTACACAAAATTTTTATGATGACTATCAAAAGAAGATCTACTCACAATAAACCAGAACAAGAAAATAATTAATAGCTGGGCTAGAGTACGCCCGAAATAAAAATTGGGATACTGTAAAACATTAAAACCCTTGACTCACACAAGGTGTTAAATGCGGAACACTTAAATTTGCGCTACGCACAATGTGAAGCTCCACACACCACGTAAATGGAATTTTCACTGTTCCCTTTACCACGTTTTACTGGCGGGAGACGTGGCTGGTAAAGTGTTTTTCAGATCGACCCAGGCTTTACAGGATTTTGTTTGCGAGCCTGCACGTCTCTAACGTATTTTCACTGTTCCCTCTACCACGTTTTACTGATTTTTAAAAAACGTTTTAAATAAATGAGTGCCATGTATCACTCTGTCCCGAGTGGGACGTGCTGTGGGCTGTGCGGGGAGGAGTTGGGGGGATCGGCCCTCAAGTGCGCGGACTGCGGAGTCTTTGTCCACTTGAGGTGTTCCGGTCTGCCAGTGTACCACCTGGTATGGTTGGAGACCTCCCGCAGCAAATTCAAGTGTGAGACGTATGTCGTGAAAAGGTGCGGCGAGGAGTTTGCCGTCATGACTTCCCGAATTGAGAGGCAGCTGAAGGCGGGGAATGCCGGATCTGGGACTCCCGCCCCATCCGTCGTCGTAGAGTGTCCTCCTGCTCCTCTGACACCGGGCCAGGGATCTGGATCTGTGTCGGATGATTCGCTGATGGTGCCGGAGGGGGAGGTTTCGGCGACGGTGTTTGTGCCTGAACCAGCTAAGGCTTTGTCGGCCACTGGGCTCTCTAAAGCTGGACCTAAAGTGTGTAGGCACTTCCTGAGGAGAGAGTGTAAGCATGGCAAAAGGGGGGAAGGTTGTGAGTTCTTACACCCCAAGGTGTGTTATAAATTCGCGAAGTTTGGGGGAAAACTGAAGGAGGGATGCAGCAAAGGCCGGAAATGTGAGTACTTCCATCCACCCTTGTGTTGGAAAGCGGTGGAAGGTCTGAGTTGCCCCAGGAAACAGTGCAAGTTCCTCCATCCGGCGGGAATAAAAGTCAGAGAAGCTGCCAACGCGGTGGGTAGTGAGGTGACTCCGAATGCTGTTGGCACGCCTCCACCGGCGAGAATCTCTTTTAGAGAGGCCGTGAGCGGCCGCGGAGTTGAGGTTTTTGGAGTTCCTCCGACTGCAGTGAGTGTGCCGAGCCTTGGGTCGGACAGGACTAACCTTCTAAATTTGGAGAATGCGACTCCTTTTTTAGAGTTACGGAGACAGGTGCAGGCAATCCAGGAGCTTTTGGAGAATGTACTGAGTGGGCGAGAAGAGCATCGTCCTCTGGTAACAGAGGCCCGAACCTGCACCTGCAAGCGAGTCTGGTAAGCAAGGAAACTCATTGCACTATAATGATGTGCAATGTGGAGGGCTTGAGCACCCGTCAGAAGAAGTTCAAGGTCGGAATGCTCAGGGACAGAGCTCTTCTCGCGGGTGCTGTGTTGATTGCTTTGGTGGAAACCCATCTGAACGTGGACGTGCTTGACGCTGAGGTCTACATGGAGGGTTTCCAGATATTTAGATCGGACCGACTTCCAGGCCGAAAGAAGGGCGGAGTTGCGGTGTTTGTAAGGGAGGATATAGCCGCTGAAGCTGTTGTCCTCACTGGCGGTTCTAATGGAGTGGTGGAGCACCTTGCGTTGTGGTTCGACAGTAGGAGGCTGGTCCTGGCTGTGATTTACAGACCTCCCACATGTGAATCGACCAACTTCGATACTGTGCTTGGCCAACTTGTTGGGAGGTTGGAGGAGCTGGGTACTCCCACCCCAACCATGGTGGTGTTGGGAGACTTCAACTTCCCTCGGATGTGCTGGTCCACTGGTAGGATGGAAGGAGGTGCCAATGATACCAGAGCACAGGCGGCTGCTCTTTGGAGCTTTATGGAGGAGTTTGCCCTGGAGCAGTATGTCACTGTGCCTACGCGGTTGGACAGTGTACTGGACCTATTCCTGACAAATGACGGGGGTCTGGTGAGAGGACTAGCTGTCGAAGACACTATCCTGTCGGACCACCGGTTAATCCTGGCCACCGTTGACCTAGGCTCGAAGTCTAGTAGTGAGGAGCGCCAAAGTGGGCGGTGTGCGCTTGACTCACTGAACTTCATGAGCGAACGTGTTGACTGGACTGGGTTGAGGAGGCACCTGTTGGAGATACACTGGGAGGACCGGATAGATGCAGATGTGGCAGAGGAAGTGTATCAGCAGTTCTGTGGGGTGCTGGCTGACGTCTGCCCAAAGTACGTGCCGAGGAGAAGGAAGCATAAAGGTAGATCTGTTCCTAGTGATCGCCGTACTTTGATGGGCAAGAGGAGACGGCTCTTAAAGCGACTATCAGAACCAGCCACTCCAGAGACAAAGCAGAGAATTGTTGCAATGGTGCGTGACCTTGAGGTATTGCTCCAGCGTTCGCATGAGGAGGAAGCTTTGAGGGAGGAGGATTTGGCCGTGGAGGCAATCCAAAGAAACCCTAAGTACTTCTATGCATTCGCCAAAAGGAGAACCCTGACAAGGTCTACGGTTGGACCGTTCCGCATCGGTGATAGTATTTTCAGTGCTCCAGACGAAAAGTGTGAGGTCTTGAGAAAGCAATATGAGTCCGTATTCAGCGTACCGAGACTCCAGAGCCTGAGGTCACACTTGGATGAGCTGCTGCGAGGGATCCGTGAACCGGGACTGTTGGAGGACATCTGCTTTACGAAGGACGATTTGGTGGTCTCTACAAAAGAACTGTCCCCGACGTCGGCGCCGGGACCGGATGGAATCCCTGCCGTATTGCTGCGAAATTGCTGCGAGGAACTAAAGATGCCACTCTTTCGGCTGTGGAGGTCGTCGATGAGCGAAGGCAACGTCCCGCAAGCACTGAAGCGTGGTTTAGTGACGCCGATATTCAAGGGCGGAGAAAAGCACGCCCCAATGAATTATCGACCAGTAGTACTGACGTCACATGTTATTAAGGTCTTTGAGAGGGTGGTAGCCAGGAGATTGGTGCGTCTTTTGCTGAGTGCGGACCTCTTCAACGAGCATCAACATGGCTTCAGAAGAGGAAGGTCATGCCTCTCGCAGCTCCTAGAGCATCACCGCTTAATAACCGAAGAGCTGGGCAGTGGGCGGGCAGTCGATGTCGTGTACTTGGACTTCGCCAAAGCCTTTGATAAGGTGGACCATGGTGTCCTTCTGCGAAAGCTGCGGGCTTTCCACATTGGAAGAACGTTGCTGAGATGGTTGGCCAGTTTCTTGACGGATCGGAGGCAGATGGTGGTCGTGGATGGGTGCCTCTCGTCTGAGTCGGTGGTTGCAAGCGGGGTCCCGCAAGGCTCAGTGCTGGGCCCGCTACTGTTTTTGATCCACATCGCAGACATTGATCTAAACCTGCAACATGCGCGGGCGTCCTCTTTTGCTGATGACACCAGGATAATTAAGGAGGTGGCCAGCTCAGAGGATTGCGTCGACTTGCAGGAGGATTTGGAGAGGATCTACGTCTGGGCGGAGGAAAATAACATGAAATTCAATGAGGCTAAATTTGAGCTCATTAGGTACGGCCGGCATCCAGACGAAGCATTCTCCTACACGACAGCGGGTAACCTCACGATTGAGAGAAAGCTTTCTCTTCGAGACTTGGGGGTTGTTGTGGAGGAGGGAGGAGGCTTCGGCGAGCACATCAGTGGTGTGGTGAAGAGATGCAGGCGGCAGATGGGGTGGGTGTGGAGGACCTTTAGGACCAGAGAGCCGACCCCAATGTTGACCCTGTACAGAGCACTAATTCTTCCCCTGGCAGAGTATTGCTGCCAACTTTGGAGCCCAAGTGGGCGGGGAGATATAGTGCGGCTGGAGAGTATACAGCGGTCCTTTACTGCCAGGATTGAAGGTGCTCGTCGACTGGATTATTGGAGTCGACTTGAGCATTATCGGATGTACTCCCTCCAACGGCGTAGGGAGAGGTATATAGTAATATATACATGGAAGATGCTGACGGGGCTTGTTCCGAACTTCACGGACGGCAGAATTGGGCTTCGGACGAAACAGCACATTCGGTTCGGTACATTGTGTGTGGTCCCGACCCTGAATAACAGAGCCCCAGCAAGTATGAGGAGCAGGCATGAGCAATCGTTTTCGGTCATGGGCCCAAAACTTTTTAACTGTCTTCCCCGCACCCTGAGAGAGCATGTCGGGTCGCTGGAGGCATTTAAGAGGCAACTGGATGAATTTTTGAGGACGGTTCCGGACAAGCCACCGCTGCCTCACTACTATCAGCCTGCTGCAGGCAACAGTTTGCTGCAGCAGCTCGCCCACCGAAGGGCGCAATAACTGTAGCGGCGCGACAGCGCTGTGAGGTGGCGCCTTGAGCGTGACCTGGACCAGAGCGTCCGAACTTCACCAAAGGACCAAAGGACACCACGATAAACAAACGAAATCGAAATCACTCCAGATAGCGCGCCATTTCCAACACTTTCCAATGTGCTGTTTTGTACCTAAGCTTGCACTTTTAATCACCGTTCAATTTCTCAACTCCACTATGTCACCCTAACTCTTCTGTGATGCGTCGTTGAAGTGAGGCGAACTCTGCTTCCACTTATGGCTTGAGGAATGTACGAACGTTCAGTTGATCAGACTAACATCCGCTGATGCCCCAATGCCGGGCGGCCGGCTGGTGCTGCTCCCTGTCTGCAACGCGTTTACCGCTCTTAAGTGCCGAAGGAGCTTGATCATCGTGGCTTGCGCGGGATCGATGTTGTATGATTGCAACTTTCGTAAATGCGTGGTTCCAAGGGGCATGCTGGAGTTGCCTGTGAAATTGGAACTGGCGTAGACAAACTGAATGCTTTCGCTGCAGTTGTTGACACGTTTGCACTTGACGATCATTGCTGTGAAGCTGATGTGCTTCGAGTGGATTTCTGCCGCAAGTTGATACTTCGATGGCTGCTGTTTTCCCGACTTTTTACTCGCGAGACTTCAATGTTGTCACCTCACACCGATGTTAAAGTTTTGGTACTCTTGTGCGAGGTACGCCGGCAAAGCCGGAGTACTCTGTTTGCGTGCGTGTCCTCACTCTCTCTTTGTTGCGAAACCCCGCGAAAAGAACCTCGATTATTCTTGTCGTATCCTTATATGTGCGTGGCTCGGATCCTTCTCGAATGTTCACGAATGTTCGCAGTTACAATGACAGCATTTTACAGCTGATTGAAGGAATTCTTCCTTGTCCTGACGTCTCGAAATTTCATTGGCTAGGTGCCCGCTTTCTTGTGCCACATTTTCGACGCGCGGCCTGTTCATTGGCCCAGATGTTGCGGCTTTTGCTAAGGCCAACCCTCGTATCGCGCCTTCGTGCGAGGCCTGTTCCCATGCCCAAGCGACGGCCGGCTTAACGGTTTGGACATTCCAACGTCTATCGCAGCTTTTCGCGCTTTTACCTCAAACTGGCCTCGCAACACATTGTATTATATAAGATATAAGATATTTCACTACATACCCCGCTCGCCACAGAAAAATTTGAGCCAAACTGCAAATTTGGTTCAAATTTTCTATCGTGATATCAATTTCGTACCATCAGGTAACTCCCCACATTATAAAATTTTTAAAGTGTTCACCGATAATCAATACCTTCACGTTTCCCAACTTCGAACTCTCGTTTTATATCTCAGTTTCATTTGCATTCTTGATGACACGCTAATGATAACGCAGTTTTTCAAAAAAAATCTTCATTATCACCTGACATACTCTAACTGTTTGAACCGCACATTTCTAACATCAAAGAAGCACCAACGAACACAGCAGATTTGAAACACATTTCGCACAAACATAAACGCATCAAAAAATATTAATAAAACTCATGAATTTTTATTATTTCCGGCTTGCCCTCAGCAAATCTAACGACATAGTATAATCATGTAAATCAGAGACAGTTTAATAGGCGAATGTAGTACATAGAGAGACATCAGTTGAGGCTCCACTCCTGTAATCCACCTAGCAATTAAAATATCAAAATGGGGGTAATGTTTCAACCTCAAATATTTTCCTCATGATCATGATTTCATCCTTCATTTCCTTGTTGATTTGCATGTTTATCATCATAAACGTCATCCTCAAAGTCATCATCTTTCAAAATCACCCATAAGATAACTCTCACTATCAAAATCATCATTATCATCATTACTATCGCTGTTATCATCATTGCTTTAATCATCAACACTGTTATCATCAAAGGGGGCCCTCTGGGAGTCAGGACTTAACTAAGCTAACATTTCCACGAAATCCATCCTTGCGTCACGTTATTACGTGGAAAATTCCGTCGATCACTCCTTGCGTCGCGTAAACCACGCGGAAAATTCAGTCGATGATTGCGTCAATGCACGTGCAAATTCCTTCGTTGGGACTCGTCAGTCCTTTTATACTCGGTGCAGCAATAAATATGCTTGTCTACGAATGCCTCCAGGTTTGATCAGTGATCCCCTCGTCGACTAGAGAAACATTTAACCCCTGCGGTTCGCGTTAAACTACTATTTATCAATTTCATAGTTACGCATTTAATTGTCTAACATGTTCATCTGGTGAGCGAGAGACAGCGCACTACGTCGTTGATTAAAGTGAGAGTTTCTTTCTATGTCGAGTTAATTTCTCGCACTGCTTTCAAGCCTGCCCTGACTGGCGGAAGTGAACCAATACAAGAGTTCCTCCTACATGAGTGAATTACTTAAGCTTTCTCTAACCAACTTCTAGACTAACGTCAAAAATTCGTTCGACGGTGTAACTGATCGGTTAAATTCACTTAAAAGTTCCTTAAAATTGAAACATTGTATTTCCAGCAACGTACGACCCGTCTCGTTTTCATTCGCAACTGTCGATCACTGATAGTACATGATTGCATAAACATTCATATAAAATAATGCACGCAAACTCGAGAGATTTACCTAGTAGGCCGAGATCCCGAACGCGACATAAAAAATTGAATATTAAGTATTAACATTTCATCAGACTTTACGCCACAGGCCGTGTACATCAGCTTAAGCGATCCGATTCCATGTCAATACACACAAAACATGAATAAAAAGAAATCACATCCTAATTCACGTGATATCCCAGCCTTTGAGACAGTGTGTAATTTTATTTCGATGATTTAATTCCACTCGAAGAGGTGCCGTTGTTCATATCCACGACATTTATTAAATGTATCTACATAGTTCGGGAACTGCAGCTGAATGTTACCGCTAAATCGCGGGTCTGGTGTTGGGAACCTTATATAACTACTTCTACAGAATAAAAATTAATTTGCATATCCATCAATATTTGAGAACAAATAGAGCAAGCACCAGCACCACCCCCATGGGAAGAAACAGTTAAAAACTTCCACACAAGGATCATGAAGCACCAACACCAATTTGCCTCTAAATAATAAACCCCGGGCATTAATTAAGCTTAGTCTGCGGTTCTTTTGAGACGGTCGAGAAGCAGACTTCAAGTCACGACAGACGACAGCAGCCCTTCGCAAGTACACAATTCCGTAAGTCATAATTCGTTGATATTACACTACTACAACCAATTTAATTGGATATGCACTAATAAATTAATTCAGTTGTAAGTTGGTAATAGGTGTCAGCATCGATGTTTAAATGAAGTTCCTATTCTCAACTCTCAAAGTTCGCCAGGCGGAAGGAGGCAGAAAGTTCCTAGCGAAGCACTTGACAGGTTCGGAAATTCAGGAACTATTCTTATACCATTAAACTTCGAACAAAATGAAAATCATCCTCCCAGGCACATAAAAATCCAGGGGTTAGCTCGGCCAGGGGAGACTGCAAAAGACTCCCAGCCAACACACGCACATGATCTTCAACACCAAGAAATTAGTTTCACTTTGTCGAACTTAATATACTAAAATTTTTCTGTGTAATAATGTACAAGAAATAAGAAAGAAGAAATTCACGTTTATTCATTACAATTTGGCTTTCGTTTTCAACTCTCACGCTATAATAAATTCTTTCAACAGAAATCAAAGCTCCATCTCGAAATATTGTGTACTTCCGTTGAAGGAAATGAACATACTTCAATGAAGTTGATTGCCAACTTTGCCTATGCAAAAATAAACATTTCGTCATTACATAATAATTCAGTTTGAATTACTGACGAAAGTGGTTCACATTATTCAAACGTCAAAAAAAAAAAGAAGATCAAGAAGATTCCAAGTGAAGTTCCTAATTTACTATGAATTCACACTATATACCATTGGCTATTTTCACGTAGATAATTGTCTGATATGAGGTGCACGATGCATTCGCTACGAGCATCTAACCACATCAAGATCGGCACCATTTAACTCACGTGTTCCTTTTCTAATACTAGGCATACTTAATATGAAATTTTATGTCGCACCCAAATGTAGCTGAATCGAAAAATAATCTTATATTTATGCGCCCTACATAGTAGACTTTCATGTTAAAAATATTTATTTTATCATGAAATTTATATACGTTTCAGTGAGATGCAACGAGGATTCAAAGGCTCAACTAATTTGATAATACCGAAATCAATTGGACTAGTATCAGTTGTTGAAGTAATCATTTCCCTCCCACAGCAAGAATATTATTTAAACAATCGACGAATTCAGCAGAACATTATACGAATAAAAAAATTCAGATTCATGCTCCCGAACACTGAATCTCATCATAATGCTGTTGTAACCATAGAAAATAAAGAACTCATTTTAATTGTCACATACGTAGAAGGCGTTATTTCTATTTTAGGCGACTGAAATTAAACTGAGAAAGAATGAGCATCATCTTTGAAGATTACCACACACTCAAAAAAAAAAAAAGCACACACTATACTTAATTACTTATTGTTCTAAATTCCGTCACTTAACTCAGTTTTACTCAGACAATAGGTTAAACGAAATAATTTACTCTGCATTTGAAGCAAGAAGAAAATTGATTTTCAAAACAATTTACCCACTATTTGACAGAAGATGTAAATTTTGCAATTAAAGTGCTCAAATATCAGTGAACTAAAATGTGAACTATGTTACTAAAATTTGTCAAAGTTTGTTCGAAAAGAATTATATAAAATCAAAATCACATAACGCTTCAATAAATTTTCTACAAATTATTTTTAAATTTGAGGGGTCATGAAAAATTGCAAATATTAATTTGACGATTTCTAAATATCCCTAAACACTGCAAAATATAAACTTGTTTCTAAGTCTCAACTGAGATAAGGAGGTATATACTAAAATTAAGGCATTAATTCCAGCGCCATCGGTCCACACATAAAAGTCAGTAAATAGTAATGGGTGGATAGGTTCTGGAGACATTCGATTAAAATTCACCACAAAGAAAAATTTGTATCAAACACATATTTACGAGAAAAGATATGTTGGAGTAAGCTATATCTTAGCAAAATAAGGCAAATTCTATTGTTCCACTGCACACTAATAAATTTATAATTGCAAGGGAACTTAATCGTGCGTGCATCACTGAAGAACAAAAAAAAAATTAATGGTGGTGGCTTCACTTCAGAAATTGAGTAAAATAAAATTTATTTATTTACTTTAATAGTTCAAAACAAATAAAAACATGCTCAGAAGATTAAACACTGTTACCTAAAATTTGAAGTGAAATTCAATGGGAAGAAGTTTAACATAAGCAACTCGACGCTACGACGAAATTGAGAAACGTGTGCCTTACTGATATGGATTTCTTGCTATATTCAGAAAACTTGACGACAGTGAATTCTTGCTACTCTTCAAGACTCAGTGGAGCTCACTTCAATTAGCCACTCAGAAATGGTCTAGCTACTGCCTAGCCGTACCGCCGCCACAAAGTTTCAGTTTTATTGTTCTACGAGCAGGATCTCACGGTAAGGGGCGGAAATCCGACTGTACTCAAAATCACAAGCAGAATAAAGCACATAGAGAAAATTCTATTTAATGTCGAGCACTCACACGACTGATTTTAACGAATGAGAGATTATGACACCAAAATATTTTAGGCACCGAAATGGTTACTTGAAAAAAAAAAATTTCCATGCTGATAAACAGGCAACACGTTGCACACTTATGCAATAGACATTTTACGCTGTTACGATACGAGCATGGGCCTGTCGGCTTCTCGTTACCGAAAGAGGAATTCAAACCTCTATAGATGAAAGATAAAGGAAAATTAAGACGGAAATACACAGGAAGAGAATGGGACAGGAAAGAAAGAAATTATAAATAGTAGTGTTCGCATAGTGCACCCCGAGTCTCCCTTAGTCTATCAGCATGGATAATAACGACAACATTGAAAGATTAGACATATTTTTATTCTTGACCGTAGAATGTTGAACACGTGAGTTAAAGGTGATAATTGGCAACAAACACTAACACAAAGTGACACACACCATGAAAAAACGTGCGCTTCGAATCATGATAGGCGCCCGCAACGGTCGCATGTTTTAACGTTACACAAAAATTTTTATGATGACTATCAAAAGAAGATCTACTTACAATAAACCAGAACAAGAAAATAATTAATAGCTTGGCTAGAGTACGCCCGAAATAAAAAGGGGGAATGTATAACAATAAAACCCTTAACTCACACAAGGTGTTAAATGCGGAACACTCAAATTTGCGCTACGCACAATGTGAAGCTCCACACACCACGATAAAGAAACAAAATCGAAATCACTCCAAATAGCGCGCCATTTCCAACACTTTCCAATGTGCTGTTTAGTACCTAAGCTTGCACTTTTATTCACCGTTCAATTTCTCAACTCCACTATGTCACCCTAACTCTTCTGTGATGCGTCGTTGAAGTGAGGCGAACTCTGCTTCCACTTATGGCGGTCGGAATGTACGAATGTTCAGTTGATGAGACTAACATCCGCTGATGCATCACTGCCGGCGGCCGGCTGGTGCTGCTCCCTGTCTGCAACGCGTTTACTGCTCTTAAGTGCCGAAGGAGCTTGATCATCGTGGCTTGCGCGGGATCCATGTTGTATGACTTCAGCTTTCGTAAATGCGTGGTTCCAAGAGGCATGCTGGAGTTGCCTGTGAGATTGGAACTGGCGTAGACAAACTGAATGCTTTCGCTGCAGTTGTTGACACGTTTGCACTTGACGATCATTGCTGTGAAGCTGATGTGCTTCGAGTGGATTTCTGCCGCAAGTTGATACTTCGATGGCTGCTTTTTTTCCGACTTTTCACTCGTGAGACTTCAATGTTGTCACCTCACACCGATATTAAAGTTTTGGTACTCTTGTGCGAGGTACGCCGGCAAAGCCGGAGTACTCTGCGTGCGTGTCCTCACTCTCTCTTTGTTGCGAAAACCCGCGAAAAGACCCCGATCATTCTTGTTGCATCCTTATATGTGCGTGGCTCGGATCCTTCTCGAATGTTCACGAATGTTCGCAGTTACAATGACAGCATTTCACAGCTGATTAGAGGAATTCTTCCTTGTCTTGACGTCTCGAAATTTCATTGGCTAGGTGCCCGCTTTCTTGTGCCGCACCTTCGACGCGCGGCCTGTTCATTGGCCCAGATGTTGCGGCTTTTGCTAAGGCCAACCCTCGTATCGCGCCTTCGTGCGAGGCCTGTACCCATGCCCAAGCGACGGCCGGCTTAATTAACGGTTTGGACATTCCAACGTCTATCGCAGCTTTTCGCGCTTTTACCTCAAACTGGCCTCGCAACACATCGTATTATATAAGATATAAGATATTTCACTACAGCTAGAGTAGCAAGAGCACTGCTGCCGGAGTAGTAAATTGGTGTGCAGGATAGCTATAGCGTTTAGAAATGAGTGAATTTTTTTTCATGAGTTCTTTATTTCGTAAATTGTGTGTTTTTTGATGTTATTGCTGTAGTGTGTAATATTGATCTGTTAGCAAATGTTGATTTCCAGGTATTAAAATTGTGTAAAAAATTGTTGCCTACTGTATGTCGGACACGTCCGATTCAGACGAAAATATTCGAACAACAGCGACCAAAACAAGTAGAGGTCGTGTAAGGAAAGCTAAATTTCGTGCTGAGAGCAATCCAGCAATGACTGAACCAGCAGCTAGCGCGGAAGGTGGCCCAAATACAAATACTAGCACTTTAGCAAGGGAAGTTGCAGCAAACATGCCGAGATCAGGAACAATCCTTTCGGCCGCTGAGTTGCCACTCTTTCGCGAACGTAGACGTCGGGAGGACCCCGACTTCATTGAGAATAAAACATTTAAAACGCATATAGGAAACTTGCGCGCCTTCATGACGCTATTATCGAACGTAAGTTCCGACAGTGCCAAAAAAGAGTTGTTAGTTAGATCAGCTAATAAACAGGTAGTAGATTCCAATTTAATAGTAACCAAGTTGGTCAATTCCGACCTTTATTACTCTTTTGAAGATGTCGTCAAAATCTTGGACGACATCGACGTGGCTAGAGGCGAAAAGTCTATCCACGCGTTAGCATGTGATTTAAATCAGTTACGCTTCGTTAGGAATGATGCACTTGCGGCCCAGTTGGTAACCGCATTTGCTAAAATTAGGAAGTTGTCGGAAGATTTGTTAAACTCGACTTTAATAGCATGGTCGAGACACCCATTTTTCAGGGCTATTACAAATGAAATAGAACTAAAACGTTTTGTAGGAGACAGTAATGATCTTAGCCTAGCTATCATCGTGTTAGCACCCTTGCTCGGGGAGTCATTTGCTAAGAAACTATTTGATACGTCGTTCAATACGTCAGAGGAATTATTGGCACGAATTGTTTCCGCTGATCGAAATCAACCCGGAAATGAACAGATAGTAGCGACTCAGCACGAGACGCAGTACAATAGAGAAACCTTTGTAGGCGAAGTTGCCGAGTCAGAAGACCATATTGATGTGCAAGGTTCCACTCAGGAAAGTGAAGTTTTCTACGGGAATTACCCTAGAGGGCGTTTCCCGGGTCGTAGGTCATTTCCACGACATTGGCTGAGAAATCCTAGAGTAGGAAGGAATGTTAGTGGCTATGTCGGTGATAGAAGAATAGGTTCCCTTGAATGTAACACTTTGCGGGCAGAAAGCTCGAATCATGCCCCAGTGCACTTTGCAGCTAGAACGAGAGGCTTTCCTTTCTGCAGTACGAGTATATGCAACGTTTCAGGTCATGTTGAAGCCAACTGTCGAACTCAAAGAGATCAAAGCAAACCTAGAGCCATTAACCCCTGCTTTGCTTGCGGGGGAGAACATTTCGTTTGAAACTGTAGAGCGTCAGAAAATGAAGTCAGGCAGTATAAAGCATACTTGCGTAGGTACAGTGCAAATAGAGGCGTAAATAACCGTGGTAGGCACTAGGTGCACTATGGTGAGGAGTACGAAAGAGACGACAGAGATTTTTTACAGGAGTAGGAGTAGTAGGAGGAGCAGGAAAGAGCGAGTCGAAGCCCGAGTGTCACCGCAAGACTCTCGTTAATCCGGAAGTTGTGGTCGAAAAGAATCCAAATACTGAGATGGCTGAGTGTTATCACGATCAGAGTGAATCATATATTGATCCATTATTTAAATGTAGAAATAGGTTTGAAGTTTTGAAAGATGAGGAAATGGCTGATGAGATACCACAAAAGAAAGCAGTTGAGGTTTATTTCAACACTACGGTTGTAGGAACAGGACGCCTTAAGAAAGAAGGCACCGATCCCGTCACATTTAGAAAATCCAGTAAACCCATATTCATCCTCTTTAATCAAGATAATTACTTGAGCGCGCTGCTAGATAGCGGTAGCGAAAAATGCCTCATTAGTTACAGTAACATCAAATACCCCAAAGAAAAGTTAAAACCGAGTTTTTTGAGCGTTAGAGGCATAAACGCAAAGAGTAATGTTAGCGGTGAGGCTGATTTAAATATCTCTACCTGGTACTGAAAAAGTACTTGACTAGTGCTTTAGTAATTAAAGATGATAAATTCAAATATGATTTGATTTTAGGAAGAGACGTGTTAACTTGAAGGAGGGTTCCTTCATGTGGGAGGGAACCAGAATAACTTTCAATGAAATCGAGAATAAGCCTACAATAAGTAGAGAAGCCATATTAATGGATATAATAAACAGTGACTGTTTGCTGTCAGAAGTACTAATTTCTAAGGAGAGCAAAAAATACCGCGGCAGAGCTAGTGCGCGCGAGAGTAAAAAACTTGTTTATAAAAAAGAGGCTGAACTCAGGTGTGTAGCCGAGCTGCCAAAGTCAGTGGTAAGAGAGAAAATAAATAGACCTCTGGTGGTTCATTGTTACGTAATAGAAGTGCCTGCTAATGGCATCAAGCTCACTAATGCCTATGTCAAAAAAGCTAAACCCGGTGATTATATAGTGTTGAAAAGAGAATTTAATAATGGAGCGCTAATAGCAGAACCAATAGTTACAGTCAAAGAAGATGGGAATGTACCCTTATTAATACTGAACCCGACTGATGAGGCCATTAATTTTAGCGAAAACACAGCTGTGTAACATGGAAGCATTACCTGAGGAAGAAGTTGAGGCCGAATTTTATCTCACGAATGTAGAGGAAGCGCTGAACGAAGCGAATAATGTAGAGATGAGCTCTGAGTTTACGTCGGATTCACATGAAGTCGTCTCAGGACGCGGTGAAATAAAGACCATGGCCAAGAAGAAACTTGAGTCGAAGGTCGATGTTCGCGGCAATAATTGTGAGTGTGAGTTTCCTGGTAGTAAGGAACTAGGAATTGATGCAGAAGTCGAAAGTGTGTCTAATATACAGAAGAACGTACGCCGTCCGTTAACAAACAATGATATAACATGCGACGAAGTTGACGTGAAACTAAAATTACTGGAATTGATGAAGAGTTTCCGTGACGGGATCACGTTACAAGGCGAAACTATAGGTGTTACGAATGTGACAAAACATAAAATTGTGCTTAAAACTGATGCACCAGTATTAAATATACAACCCTATCGCATACCTCATAAATATCAGGAGTTGGCCAAGGTCAACAGAGAAATGCTCTCACAGGGCATAATTGAGAATTCCATACCAGATTACAATTTTCCAGTGATTTTGGTAAAGGAAAAGACGTGTGAAATTAGACCAGTGATAGATTTTAGAGCATTAAACAAAATCGTGGTCAAGGAGTCGTATCCTATACCACGAATAGACGAAATATTGTCTACACTAGGTGGCAATAGCGTCTTTTCCTCTCTGGATCTAAAGTCTGCATTCCACCATGTAGAATTAGAACAGGAAAGTCGGAAATTTACAGTCTTAAGTATAGGTTTCCAAAAATACTAGTTCAGAAAAATTCCGTTTGGACTGAGTTCAAGTCCGAACGTTTTTCAACGCGTCATGTCATCTGTTCTGGCGCCTATTTTTAGGCCGACTGTGCTTTGTATTCTTAGACGATATATCAATTTACTCAAAAACTAATGAGCAACATTTGTGCGATATTAAAACTGTCCTCACGACACTCCGCACCGGTAAGCTAGCCATCAAACTCGAAAAATGTCAATTTTTCAAAAAGAAAATAGAGTTCATAGGTCATATTATTTCGGCCGATGGAATACGTTGTAAGTATTCCGAGAAGTTGCAAAATTGCCCGGCACCAATAAATGTAAAACGATTGCAGCAATTCCTTGGTGCAGCCAATTATTTCCGCAACTTCATAGCGCAATTTGCAGTGATTGCAACCCCCCTGTACAGGTTGTTAAAAAAGGTGTTAATTTCAACTGGAAAAAAGACTGTCAAAAAAGTTTTGACAACATAAAATCAGCGCTGACTTCTGAGACTGTTTTACGACACTCTGATTTTACTAAGACGTTTCACATATTTACTGATGCCTCAAATTTTGGCATAGGATTTGTCCTGATGCAGCCCAAAGATTCAGGCGATAAATTAATGCTTCCGGTTTCATATTTCAGCAAAATTTTAAATTCTACTCAAAAACGTTACAGTACGACGAAAAAAGAATTTTTTGCCATTTATAGTGCTCATACACCATTCAAATACCTAATTATTGGGTATCCCATCCATGTGTGCACTGACCACCGTCCATTAGCTCCTCTATTCACGAAAAAATTACCAGAGGATACAGCGATGGCCCGATGGTGTATTAACATTCACTCATACGATCTTGTTCATTATTTACCAGGTAGACAAAACGTCGTAGCCGACTACCTAAGCAGGCTACCAAACAACAATGATCAACTAACTATTAAAGAATTAGAATGCTGTGACACATTAATGCCTGAGATTGAATCTGAGGTGTTCTTAGCGCAGACGCGAGCTAAAGCAAAACAAGACGTTCTCACTGACTCGACGATGCAATCACACCGTGGCGACGTGTTGACACCAAAATTAATTGACTACGTGCCGACAGAAAAAGAAGTTTCCCGGACTTTAAAAGAGTTCATTGACGAGCAAAAGCAAGATCCCTTTTGTATTAAAGTTAGATCATAGAAGTACGTCTACAATTCTTGACTTACCGTATTATTTAATTGTAAATGACATATTGTATCGACGACGACGCCTTGACTCCCGAACGACCACAATAATAACAGCGGTCATGCCAACTTCGTTGTTCTTGAGCAATTCTAAGTATACAGTATACACTATATGTGCCATACAGGTACATTGCACACGCTACCCAAATTTAGGCTCAAATACTTTCATACTTTAGAGAAAACCAGTGTTGCCAAATCATTTCGACAGAAAAGTACCAGATTTTACATAAAAAGGTGCTAAAAAGAGGTAAAAATGTTTTGGTTGCTGCTAAAAAAGGAGCTAAAAATATTTATTAATATATATTACAATGATGGACCCTGTAAAGTGGGGTTGGATTGTCACTGATAGCTTTTTAAAAGCTGACATTAAGCAACCTGTCTAGTATAGGGGTAGGCTAACCATTTATATATTTCTGCAATTGGAAATTCCCAATTTCCAGGCAGAACCTCAGGTGAGGCGTGGGATATTGCTAGTTGCAGTGAATGACAGACACATCTCACAAGAATCAATGATGGAAGTCCTTTTTCCAACTTCTTAAACACACCTTTGTTCACTCCTACCATAACGCTGGCTTTGTAAGTACCTATGTCAATTAATAAGGTTGGCTATGTTCATTTTGCAAGCTTATTTTTCAATACCTCAACAATGCCATCTGCATCACTAGACAATGCAACCAGACTTAAGAAGGTGTAAACTATTTTCTTGATTTTACTAAAATAAATAATAATTATACGTTACATTTCATGGATAGATATATTATTTATCTCATCCAGCAGCAAACTAAATTTTTCATCTACGATATCAGCAACCAATTGTCTTTAATGTGTGCCCCCTAGAACATTCTTTATCACAGCATTGTATTTGCTTCTGTGCATTCTTACCCTTGAAACAACTTCGTAGTCTTACACGATATGCTTGCACAGATCTATAAAATAATCACATGTGTTAATGGACGCATGACAACAGCAATAGCGTGCAAGCTTTTCTTCAATATTTACAACAACATTAGATTTTTGTTCCATGAATTGAGTAAGCGGTCACATTCAGAAGGTACAAATGTAACGCGTTCCGTTTCAGCATATTTTGTTAGTAAACTTTATTTTTCAACTGTTTCACATCCACAATATACAAAGTAAGCGTATGTACTATCTCCTGGTACCTCCCGTTACCACTTGTCAAATTGTTTCATTTGCAACCATACTTCTCTAATCATTTGGTAATAACTTTTCTTCCCGATTTGACTCATTGTGAAGGGTTGTTTTGTATTAGTTCAAGAAAAATTGAATGAACATTATACACCCAATACCAGCCTAACTGATTTCTCGGCAACACGAACGAACACCAACGAAGGAACAACTCTTCAGGACGACACTGGCGGTAAAACTACAGAACACCGACAGACATTCGTTAAACCGACTTTAAACCGATAAAACACCGTTGTAACGCGTGTCAACTCTTCCAAACCTGGCCGGCACTACATGTATTCAAGCGAACATTCAACGGAACCTTATGAAGTTATTCAAACATGTAAATTTGTACTTAATATTACCATTATAAAATTACTCTATATTATGGAAAAACTTGGAACCAGATTTGGTGCCAGATGCCAGATGATGAAAACTAGGAGCTAAACACAATGAAAAGGTGCCAGATGTGGCTCCAAAAGAGCTAAATTGGCAACACTGGTCAGAAAACGATTGTAAGAAAGTTTGTGCAAGGTTTTGAAGTTTGCAAACTTCTTAAAGCAAACCCTTCCGTACCTATTAAAATATTAAGAGCTCCTATAGCAAAGGAACCTTTTGAAGTAGTTTCAATCGATTTTCTTGGTCCCCTCAAAATAACCGATAATGGTAATAAATACATACTGGTTGTGATTGATCTTTTTTCCCGCTTCTGTAAATTATAAGTGACCTCTAGCACGTTTAATATCATTTTTAGGAAGTTGTTTTAGAACTTTCGGATACCCGAAAACGCTGATAAGTGATAACGCCCTTGAATTTAAATCAGTAGCAGTAAAACAATTTGCCAAAATACATGCTCATGCTAAGAAAGAAGTTCTGGCTTTTAGCCCCCATTCGAATGCGCTTGTTGAACGAAATAACAAGAAAATAGGCAATTTGCTAAAATTGTACATTAATTCCCTAGATCATACCGAATGGGATCAGTGTTTGGAAATGGTAGAGAACGCCATAAACAATTCATATCAGTCTACTTTAGGTGATACTCCAAGCTATGTCGTTTTCGGTAGGGATACGTGCTCATATTTTTGCGGGGAAAATCTCCCCGTTTCATACAGTAACGATGACGAAATTAATTTAGCGAATTTTCGTGCAAAGGAAGCGGTTCGAATTGTTGAAAACGTTAGGAATCTAATCCTCAATAATACTGCTGTACGTACAATGTACCAGAACCTAAAAAGGAAGGACAAAAATTTCACGATTGGCGACAGAGTTATGTTAAAAAACCATTTCAAAATTAACAAATTAGACCTTTCATGGCATGGGCCAAGCATTATTACGAAAGTCAAAGGACACTGTGTTGAAATCAAATTAGGGACAAAATTCACAAAAGTAACATGAACCATGTACTGCCCCTAAGTAAAAGGAAATGACAACGTTACTGTTGACAACGTTACTGTTGAAAATGACAACGTTACAACGTACTGTGTCACCTATAACTATATTTGCTACTCTAAAATTTCAGACGTGACAAGTTACGATTTTGCTAAAAACTACGACTGTATGACACTATGTAACGTGTTAATTAAGTATTTTTTTATTAAGTATCTACCTTGCGTTACTTGCTTTGCATCATAATAATCTCATATATGCTTGTGCTCTATTATTAGTGAATTTTCATTTCTAACAGCAAATGTATTAACCTTCTAAACAGGTTACCCTATGTTAAAGCTTAAGTTTTGTTCGTTAAAATTCAAGGTTAACGAAAATCACAGAAAACATTTTTTAACGAATGTTCTCACTATCTGTGCAGTTGCAATTTTTAATAACAGTCAACATTTACGTTCAAATTTTGATGCTGAATAGCTAATTAAAAATGATAAGCGAGTTCCGCAATTACAAAATGCATTGCATCAACAGAGCATCACTGTTGATGAAAAAATCAACCTCGAGACTTGAGGAAATTAAAAAAATAATCGAAATACATCGTGAGAAACTTCCTGGTTGAAACTGGATACTGTTGTTAATTCATTTGATTGACATTCAGTTTAATAGTTTTCACTTCAATTGTTTTCACTTTCAGTTAACTGATTCAGAAATAGTTAGTATTTCACTGTTGACTTTCAAATTTAAAAGAAGAATACATTTATATTTTAATTGTATTTATGATTGTGTTTACAGTTAGTTGTTTCATAGGTTGTTTATGACATTATCAATTTTATGACCATGCTAATAGTCTTGTTTTCATTTCAATTGCAGGTCTTAGTGACTGAGAAACGAGTAAACAATCACTTCAAAATACTATATACGGGAAACACTAGATTATGGGAAATAAAAAAAGCTCAGTTAGCGTCGACATGCTAACTGCAGCTTCAGTCGAAACTAAGGGCCAAATCACTAACGATTGGATAGCATCAAACAGTAATACAGACTGGATACAAGACCGCGTAAGTGATGTCCTTCTGATGATCCTAACAGTCGTCATGATAACCCTAACAGTCTTAGCCTATTACATAAGAAATCAAATGGAGCTACTGGCCGAGCGAGTCTGAACGGATTATTTTCACCTCCGTCGGAACGTGCTCGAAAAAAAGGGACATTGTCAGAAATGTAACCACTGTAACTGTAGGGGGACACGTAATAATTAATGTGCAACCTGGCTTGAAATGGCCTAGGCACTCAAAACGGCCGGTGCGGTCTAACATGCCGACGCTGGCAGCGACCTTCGGAATGCTGTCAACGGAGGTATAACCTAATTTGGCTCTAAATCAAATCGTTATATTCGGTCCATTAGTTAACGTGTCAAACCCCATTAAACAGATTGCAGCTCCGCTGAAAATATTTTACAAAAATTTCATATAACCAAATGTTTACTCGACACCTACTCGATGTTTTTCATAATCGTAAACTAGCCCTACGCATAGTAACCATACATTTAAGTTTTTACGTGTTCTACAATCTACAATTATCTCTGCGCTCACTCCGTCGTTTGCTTTAATGAAGATTTGAAATAGTTGTCTGGCCTAGACAGAACTAGGCTTCGCGCGCGGTCAACAACCTTGACATCAATTAACCTTGCAAGCAGTGCTCTGTTTTCTCTGTGCAAGGCAAGGAACGATACCAAACTTGCAACGATTAAACTCTGCGAAATTGTCATCCTTTCTTCAAATTTCCACAAGATCCATGTTAGATGCGAAATTTTATTTAAAATTGTTGAATTAATGCGAATCGATATTAAGTTTCTGTTAATTGTGTTTTTATAATTGGCCTAGGCACTCAACTTCTTCAACTTATTCTTCAACAACTTCTTCGTAAACGTGGGGAAAACTATAGCTGATGGTATTCCAAGTGAACCTACTGATCACCTGGAATTAATGGATCATATTCGAGAACCCAACTCCTTTTTCTTTACGCCTACAAATTCCTCCGATGTAATTACGTGCATAAGCAACATGAAAAATAAATCGAGTGGGTTACAAACGTTTCCGACTAAAGTACTTAAAGTTATTGCTGACGTTGTAGCCCCGCTGATATCAAATATTATTAACCAGTCTCTCTTACTAGGCACTTTCTCGAACTCCCTCAAAGTTGCTAGAGTAACCCCTATCTTTAAAAGTGATGAAAAAACCTGTGTAAACAATTATCGACCTATCTCCATTCTACCAATTATTAGCAAAGTATTCGAAAAGATTGTGTATAAAAAAGTGTACATTTATTTTGAACAAAAATAATTTCTTTACGATAAACAATACGGCTTTCGCTCTAAAAAATCAACAACACAGGCTATATTAAATCATTTACAATTCCTCTATTCTAATATAGATGAAGGAAAGCCTGTCTTCTCTGTATTTCTTGAGTTTCGAAAAGCATTCGATTGTGTGGACCATAAAATACTACTCTCAAAACTACACTGTTATGGCATTCGAGGGATTGCCCATGATTGGTTCAGATCATACCTAGCAAATCGGAAGCAATACGTTGTCATTGACGACGCAAAATCAGACCCACAGACAACTAGCCATGGAGTTCCACAAGGATCTGTTTTTGGGCCTCTCCTGTTTCTGATTTTTATCAATGATATTGTAAAATCTACATCATTCTTCAAATTCATACTTTTTGTCGATGGCAGTACGCTTGCTGCGGTCCTTCCGAACCAAAATCCTGCTATGATTGTGGAGAGTATAAATAATGAACTTCATAAGGTTTCATCGTGGCTCAAAGCTAATTAAATAAGCCTTAATATTGATAAAACAAATTATATTACATTCTCATATGAGAAAGATGTATCTCTCCCATACATTAAAATTGGCGAAGGTGAAATCGAAGAAACCAACTCATGTAAGTTTCTGGGCATCATAATAGATAAACATCTAACCTTCAAAGAGCACATCACTCATATTAGTTCTAAATTATCAAAATCCATCGGAATCCTAAATAAAGTTGAAAATTTTCTGCCTGAAACAGCTTTACAAATGCTCTACCGAACGCTCATTTCTCCATACTTGCAATACGGAATAGAAGCATGGCACGGAATGATAAAACTAAAACCAACAAAATTTTTACTCTGCAGAAAAGAGCTGTCAGGGCGGCAAAGAACCTTGAATATAATGCTCACACAAATGATTCTTTCAAAAATTTACAAATACTTAAACTTTCGGATCTCTACAAAATCTCCATCTGTAATTTCATTTACAAAACATTAAGAAATGATGGAGACAATAACCTAAGACAATTATTGACTGCGCAAACTGGTCATCACGACCATTTAACCCGAAATAGAAATAAATTCATGCTTCCTTATTATTCAAAGGCCCGGTCGCAACACAGTATCCTCTTCGTTGGAACCAAAACCTGGAACTCTATACCTGTGGATATCCGTAAATGTAATTCGTACAAAGTATTCAAAAGACATCTTGAGTCTCACTTCCTATCAGAATACTAGTCGTGTAAGATCACCATGTCAAATCTTGCCTCCTACATGTAACTAATAATAATGTAATAATGCAACTTGCCTTGGGTAACATAACCGATCTTCAGTCTGCTCTTGAATCGTTTTATCGAACATACGGTTAAATATAGCCGATTTGACCTATATTGTAAAATACAGCATAAAATATCGAGTTAATTATCTCAATGATCAGTCTAATGCGATACTAGGTTAAGTGAACTAGGTTAAACATTATTGTACACCTTAGAATAACGTGATGATAGGATGCCCCAGAAGTCGCTGAACTTGTTCGGGCCCACAGGTAGCTATACTCAAATTTGACCATTGTACTAGACTTAAGAAACATTCTACCCCTGTATCACCTGTGGTAAATAAATTGTTTAAATTGTTTTAAATCGTTTAAATTGTGTATCTGACATTTTTATTTTTATTCCCTTACCCTAAATACAGACGATTTTTATTTTTCCATAAGTAGTAGTGTAGGAACTCGTGTTATAGTTTATACTGTTGAAGAAGAAGGCCTTATTATTGTTAACCAGCTTCGCTGCCTCCTTTCTTCCTGCTTGCGTTAGTGCTTTTTCTTTATTCTATTATTGTTGCTAAAATAAAACAAGGTGTAGTATGGATAAAATATATGTTTGCTTTTATTTATTTTATTTTTTTTAAATATTTTTTAATTTTGAGATGTTCAATTTTAAATAATTTCCCGCTGAGGAGCAACAATTTGCTATGTTAATTAGTACGGATTAGTTTTATAAACGAATTTTTTTTTGCGTTAGATCACTTGATTAAAAATTAAAAATTTTTTTGCGATAAGTACCTAATTTTCTATGAGGGTGGGAGAGATATGTGTGCGCAACCCCAACCCCCATGCGCGTCGGAGTATCATGACGGTCGTTTCTTTGTTTTGATAGAATAAATTATTTTTCTCATTTTCTGGACAATTTTCAAGATCGTGATTCAATTTAATGTTCATCTATAGCAGGTTTTAAAACACTCATTATGCATGGCCATACATTTACTGTTTTACGATTTGATATCACCACATAAGACAAGAGATGGATTGAAACCAGCAAACTGATACGATGATAAATAAGTCGCTATCTCACGTAACTTGGAGGAAGTAGCGGTGATGATGTCGATATATATATATGAAGGGTTCTCTCGTTACGTTATGTTTAATTCGTCGTTCTGAAGTATGGAGTCACAAGAATAATTTATACAATATCAAAATCTCAGCGGGTTTTGACTGAGTTCTAATTCAGAATTACTATTCAAGGTGGCACAGAAGAGACCTTTCTCAGATGACTACGCGTACAGGGATGAATACTCCTAATTCTCAGTACAATCTTACATAGAAGCAGTTGCCGCCGCTATCTTCAATATTCGTTGGTAGCGTTTAACCGTCACGAGGCTTTTTTATGCTTCTATTTCTGATGCCGCTGCTGCTCAGGCGTCGTCCCCTCTCTGTTGGTATGGCTTTACGCTGAGGTTCTGCTGAATTTGCAGACCTTCTATCAGAGGTCTTGGAGTCAGGGCGTGCGTCCAACCGTCACTTTGCCGGGAACCGTTGCCAGTCGACACAACCGCCACCGTGAGTAATTTTCCATGGTGCGCAGTTATGTAGCAAAGTACATAACAAAATTCCCCCCATCCCGTTTTATTGTAACATCCTCCTGGATGTTGTCAAGTGTGAAGTTTCCGTCCACTTGAAGTCACGCAAATTTTCGTACTTCATTGCAAGGGAGAATTCAGACAAGCCGACGAGATTTGTGCTTCTGACGCACTCTGAATCGAAGACCTTATATACACAGTGCGTCGTAGTTGGTATCGGGATCCCTATCCTGCTCCACCACCGAAGATCTTCTCTCGTGACTATCGATGTTCTTTCGGAGGCCGATCCGAAGACATCTGGGGGTTAAGACCACCCTAATACAATAATTATCGAGTATACACTCGATTTGCCATTACCTCCACTTGCATGTAGTCAGTTTGAACGTATTAGTGTTCATCGGTATCTTCTTATTCTTCTTCCGCCATAATCGAATCCATGTTATGCGAAATTGAATAGGGGGAAGTTCCATCCTCGTCGGGAATGCACCATCATCCAGATCGAAGCTCAGTCGTCAGCCGATTGCATCACGCTCCGCTGCTGTAGCCGCCACTATGCCTCGTAGCCAGCTGAGCCACACCTTTAAAGCACTCGCAGCAAGCTCAATGGTCGTAGTACTCTCGTGTGTGTCTGCTCGCCGCAAGACAGCTATGGAGTGCGGTGTTGCCAAATGTATCCTCATGACTCAGCCAGCCCGCCTCTGTGCTGCGGTCGGTTGTCGACTGCCAGCTGAAGCTGTAGTCGCTGCAGGCTGCCATCGCCTTGAGGTAGTGCTGTTGGCACCACGACAGTTCTCGGGTCGCTGAAACAACCATTCCGCGTTATTTTCAGAACATGGTAAATTTTTCCCTATGGATTTCTTCGAGATTGCAACTATTTATCCAGTTTACTTATCCCAATCTCTCTCCCATCATTTACATTTGGTGTATCATTATTTTACGATCATAGTAAGATCACAGTAATCTAATGCGCAATAAACTCAAAGAAATCCATTTATAAAATGTTATAACTAATACAGAAATGAAAAATCGCAATGAAAAATGAAATTCATACGAAAAACATATTGTTTCAGATAACCTTTGAAAAGGGAACTTTTATCTCATGGAAAAGGTTTCTATGCATCAATACACATTCCTGTGAAGGGATTATGAAATGACATGTTACAAATTGACATCAAGTAAATTTTTTATGACGTCTTTTCTTTTTGGTTAGAACAAGTTGGTTTTTGTATTTTTCAGGATAATTTCTGTGATGAAATATTTTTCTTTTCGTAATTTCTGGCTAATTTTATGATCGACATTTAAATTAAGGCACGGCTATAGCAGGTTTTGAAACCCTCGTTATGCATGGCCACACATTTTACTGTTTTATGTTGATATCACCAATATGACGAGAGATAATTGAAATCCGCAAACTTAATAAAATGACAATTGGGTTACATCTCACGTATCTTTGGAGGAAGTATAGGTGCTGATGTCGATGTACACGAAGTGGTCTCGCTTACGTTATATATTTAATTAGTCGTTCTAAAGTATGAAGTCACAAAATAACAAGTTATACAATAACAAGTCTCAGTACGCCGCGCTGAGTTCTATTTCAAAGATTCAAACAAAGGCGGCATATACGAGACCCTTCTATGACTACTACACGCTCGGGAATGGATACTCCTAATTCTAAGTACAACCTTAAGTAGTAGGTCTTGCCGCAGCTAACTTCGATATTCGTTGGAAGCAACCAACGGTCGGGAAGCCTATTTAACGAATCTTTTTCTGATGCCCTCTGCTGATGCCATGCAAGCGTCGCCTTCACAGCGTAGCTTTCTGCTGATGTTTTGTCGAGTTCGTAGATTTTTATCGGAGGTCTTGGAGTCAGGGCAGGCGTCCAACCGTTCTTTTATCGTGAACCGTTACCAGTCGACGTAACCGTCATCTTCGATGCGCCGTTAAGTAGAAAGGTTTATAACAAAATTCCCCCATGCCGTTTTTAGTAACATCCTCCTGGATGTTGTCACGTTGTAAGTATCCATCTACATGAAATCACGAGAAACCTCGTATTTCATTGCAAGGGAAGATTCAGACAAGCCGACGAGATTTGTGCTTCTGACGCACGCTGAAACGAAGATCTTAAATAAACGATGACGAGTAGTTGGTATCGGAATACCCTTTCCTGCTTCACCACCGAAGATCTTCTCTCGTGACTATTGATAATCTATCGGAGGCCTTTCCGAAGACATCTGGTGGTTAAGACCACCTTAATAGAATAAATATCGAGCATACACTCGAATTGCCATTACCTCCGCTTGCATGTAGTTATTTTGAACGTATTAGTGTTCAACGGTATCTTCTTATTTTTCTTGCGCCAAAATCGAATCCATGTTAGGCGTATATTGAAATAGGGGGAAGTTCCACCTTCGTTGTGGAGTCGCATCACTCTCCAGGTCGGAGCTCTGTCGACGGGTTTCATCACGCTGTGCAGCTGTAATCGCTTCTATGCCTCGCAGCCAGCTGTGTTAGATCTTTAAAGCACTCGCATCGAGCTCAATGGTCGTAGTACGCGCGTGCGTGTGTTGTCCTACCGCACAACATCTATGGAGTGCGGTGTTGCCAGATGTTTCACCCAGCCACTGCGTTGCGGTTGGTTGTCGACAGCCAGCTGGGATCGTGAGTAGTACAGCGTTGCCTTTCTTTGTAGACGCAGAGCTGCGTGAGAAGTGCGACGTTGCCAAACGTAGCCAAGCGTAGTACACAAGTCCCAGCTGTAATATCATGGAATTTCAGCACGATATAAGGTTTACTGAACAGAACTAGTAGATCGGTTTGCCTAGCCGTAAACCAGGCAGCAGGATAGCAAAACGAACAGCAGGACTACTAATATTGAACTGACTCTGTAGATCACACAGCTTGCTCTTAAGTCTAGTTCGCAACAATGGACATTTAAGGAGCCGGCAATAGGGGCTCTTCCGACCTACCCGGCGCTCGTAAACGCCAGGCGCTCATCGGCTGTTCCGGTGGATGCCCTATCTATACATGTGACCGTGCCGAGCGAGACTCATAAGTCTCCGCCGCCGGAACCCCCATAAATACCACCAGTGCGTCACTATACAACAACTTCCCTCCCTTTAGATCAATATATGACAAAGGGAAGGAGGAACTCAACAACCTATTCGTATTACAGGTTTAGTTATTCTACCTGATCTACGAGGTTCATTTTGCCCAGGTGAGCAGCTAACAGGCTGAAAGGCAGGAGTCTCTGCTGCCCCACTCCCGGTAGATTCCAAACTTCTGTGCAACAGCTGATTTGAATGTCTCTTCCAGATTACATTTCATGCTAGTATTTAAACATGAAAGATATTAACAGCAACTTTACTAACAATAATTCCCTTCAACCACTTGGGACCATTTCTTAAATTCAGAGCGAGAACATGATCACCGACATCAAATTGAGTTACATACATAGGCTTAGATCTGGACACAGACAATTTAGGATGAACTCTATCTTTGGAAGTAACAAATTTACGATTGTTCAGCGCTACAGAGGGAGAAATTTTTGTAACACTATGCGGAATACAATGCGATTGAAATAATGCTTTTGATAGACGGGATTTGAACGATTCGGAAGAAGAGAGTTTTTTCAACAAGTCTTTAATGACTCTTACCCCCCTCTCAGCTTGACCATTGCTTGCTGGAGAGTAGGGCGGAGGTGTGAGGTGCTCAATGCCGTTGGAAATAAGAAAATCTTTAAAGTCTTGAGATGAAACGTTAGAAGCATTGTCACTTACGAGCACATCACACAACCCGTTTCTGCTGAAAATCATTCTCAACGCATCGACAGTATCTGACACACTCGTGGATGGTACCACTTCACATTCAATATATTTAGATAATGCATCCACAGCAATGAAAACAATTTTATTCTCGTAGAAAAAGTGATCGACATGAATGCGTTCAAAAGGACGAGAAGGAGTGGGCCATTCTATATTTTTAGACTTAGGTTTTGCTCGATTTAATTGACATTGGGGACAACATTTTACGATGTCTTCAATAGTTTTGTCCATCCCGGGAAACCAAATAACAGATCTGGCCAACGATTTCATGCCACAAATGCCAGGATGTCCATCATGAAATGTTTCAAGGACTAAACTACGCAATGACTTGGGAATAAAAACCCGTTCTTTATAAAGTATACAACCTTTCATGATGGTCATCTGAGGTAGCAGGTTCTTAAATTTAGACAAATTAGGATTAGGTTTAGGAGGCATGCCAAATTTTATGTATTGTTTAAGTTGGCATAGTTCGCTATCCATATCAGTATGAGTTTTTATATTTTCACACGTGACAGGAGTTTTATCAAGAGAGTTCACAGCAAGAATCATTTCGTACGGTTCTAGCTCTTTTACAGCCGTGGGTAGTGGCAGCCTACTGAGACAATCGCTATTTACGTTACATTTACCTTTCGAATAGTTGAAAACATAGTCAAACTGGGAAAGTCTGAGAGCCCATCTTTGAATTCGAGCGGAACAGTTGAGAGGTAAACCCTTGTTATGTGCAAAAAGTTTACAAAGAGGTTTTTGATCATTATGGATAATGAACTTAGCACGAAGTAGACATTTTTTGAATTTCTCCACGCCAAAAACAACACTAAGGCTCTCTCTTTCAATGTTAGTGTAGTTTTGTTCTGCATTATTTAGAGATCTCGAAGCAAATTGAATCTGACACCAATGATGAGAAGGACTAACGCGTTGCATGAGTATGGCAGCAACTCCATAACCCGAACTATCAGTTTCAAGAAGAGTTTCATGGTTGGGATCAAACAACTTTAGAGGTTTATGCGAACGAAAAATGTCTTTGATTTTCTGGAATCTTTTATCCTGTTCTGGAGTCCACCGGAACTGTACATTTTTCTTAAGCAGCGAATACAGAGGATGCATGACATTAGAAAAGTTGGGTACGAAACGACTATAGAAATTACACAATCCGATGAAAGCTTGCAATTGTTTGAGGTTTTTAGGAACAGGAGCATTGAGAATAGCTTCTACTTTCTCAGAGTTAGGGTGAACACCCTTGTTATCGATAACGTACCCTAGATGAGACACACGATCAGTTAGAAAGGCACATTTAGACAGGTTTAAGCGAATTCCAGCGTTTTTGAGGACAGACAGGACCTTGTCAAGAACTTCCAAATGAGCATCATATGAAGAGGTCAAAATGAGGAGGTCATCCTGGTACACAATGATGTTATCGATGCCAGAAAGAGTCCTATTCATGAATGCTTGAAAAATGCCGGGGCTTGCACGTAGATCATAGGGTAAGTAATTGTACATAAATAGACCTTCAGAGGTGTTAATGGTCGTAACTTTCTTTGATTCTTCGTCCAACGGAATTTGCAAAAACGCGTTAGACAAATCAATTTTTGAGAAAAACTTAGCGTCTCCGACTTGAGAAATGACATCATCAATAACAGGTAGTACAGATTGAACTGGATTCAGAAAATTATTAATGGAGGCTGAAAAATGAAAAAAAAATGGAAAAATGGAGGCTGACTGCCGTCAGCCTTTAGAATATTAACGGTAGGAGATGCCCATTGGCTGTCATACACTTTGGTGATTTTGCCCATACTCTGCAAGCGTTCCAGTTCGGTTTTGACAGAGTCTCTTAGTCTTACAGGAACCAGGCGTGCTTTACAAAATACAGGAACTGCATTAGGCAACACATCAAGATGAACTGTTTCTCTAACGTTAGACTGTGAATCAGATGATAAATATTCGTCATATATTAACGACAAACCTTTCGGCAAACTATGACAATCCGTTTTATTTATGGAGTCGTATTTATCAGGAATGACAATGTTTACGTTTAGTTTAGAACAAATATCTCGGCCCAGTAAGTTGATTCTTTCATCTTCCACAATGAGAAACTTATGATTAAAACTCACATCTTTGTACATGACAGTTACTGAAGCTTGACCAAGCAGGTTTACCGAGACACCACTGTACCCGAGAATTTTGCTGCATGTAGGATTTACCACAGCACCAACTTTGATTGCATCTCTTTTACGTACAGTTGACACGGCACTGCCGTTATCCAACAGGAATTCAACAGGTTTACTATTTAAGTTGCATGTAATCATAGTAGGCTCTTTAGTAACTGGAATTACGGTTGTGTTTACTCTAAAAAATTAGAATCATTTGGGGAATAATCAGAACATTCATGTAGATGATTACCGTCACCACTTTCGTTCCCAGGTTTTTGCAAAACAGCTTCGTTCTTCTTCTGTAGAGGCATCCGTGAATTCTTCATTAACACGTCTTCTCTTCCGACGTTGCCACAGCAACCGCTTCTTCCCGGCTGCACTGTGTAAGTGCGAGCTGCGTCAAATTCTCCTCGTGTAGGTCCCCTTCGTGTAGGCTTAGCAGAAGGAGGCCGTGCTGCAGTTGTAGATTTGCAAACCTTAGAAATGTGGCCTAATTTTCCACATGTGTGACATTTCAATTTCAAAGCATAGCAATTCTTTGCAAGATATTTTTGCTTAGTTCCGCAGCGAATGCATATGTAGTTCGGCGGGAGTTTTTCTGTGGTGGAAAACGATGAAGATGAATCCTCACGAATAATATCTTGAGCGTCGGAGCTTAATTGTTCGATAAGTTTTGCGTGTTCAACGCATTCGTTGATGGACTTGCTATCGCACTTCTGTAGAACCGCGCTGAGAATTTGCGCTGAATGTAGCCCAGCAACAAAGGCATCTCTCAATAAACGATCACGACAGCAATTACCATAATTGCATGCAGATGCTAAGTCATTTAACGTTTTAGCATAACTTTCTATGGATTCATTAGCGCCTTGTTTTCTATTTAGAAATGTAACCGATGCACCGACGATGGATTTTTTGATTTCAAATTGCTGTGTTAATTTTTCTTCAAGTTCCTCATATGTAGCCTCAGTGAGTAACGTAGGTTTAATTCTTCGTTGTAGATCAGTGATTATGTTTACAGGCAAAGCTTTAATTAAAATACTAGCTTTTTTACCGCCATTATTTCCTGCTTTCTGAAGAGCGTCTGCACATTGGACTTTCCAGCGCTCTACAAGAATTCACTCACTGTTTCCACTTCAACGTCGAACGGAGGACAGCTGACTGTAGAATACGCCATCTTAATTTCAGAGCACTTGTAAAGTTCAAATTCACTCAGGAGGTTCAAGTCTCGTCGCCAGTTGTAATATCTTGGAATTTCAGCACGTTATAAGGTTTACTGAACAGAACTAGTAGATCGGTTTGCCTAGCCGTAAACCAGGCAGCAGGATAGCAAAACGAACAGCAGGACTACTAATATTGTACTGACTCTGTAGTTCACACAGCTTGCTCTTAAGTCTAGTTCGCAACAATGGACATTTCCGGCGCCGGCAATAAGGGCGCTTCCGACCTACCCGGCGCTCGTAAACGCCAGGCGCTCATCGGCTGTTCCGGTGGATGCCCTACCTATACATGTGACCGTGCCGAGCGAGACTCATAAATCTCCGCCGCCGGAAGCCCCATAAATACCACCAGTGCGTCACTATACAACACCAGCCTCTGCACAGTGCTCGGCTGTAGTCGTCGCCGCAAGAGAGACCTCGGAGTGCGGTGTCGCCAAATGTCCTCATGTCCCTGCGTAGCAGCCAGCCTCCGAGCAGCGATGGGTGGTTGACTGCCAGATGTAGTTACTGCAGATCGCCATAACCTTGAGGCAGTGCCGCTGGTCTGCCGTGTGAAGTCGTCGCTGCTCATGCTTGCTTTGCAGAGTGCCACTGCTCGACTGTAACGCTCTTGCGGTACGGCAGATTCACGGATCGCTGTAACAACCGTTCTGGATTAATTTCTGAATATGGTAAATATTTTTCCATGGATTTCCTTCGAGATTGCATCCCCTTATAATCTGTCTACTTATTCCAACTTCTCTCCCGTCATTTACATTTGGTGTATCATTATTCTACGCAATAACTCAAAGGAATCCATTTGGAAAATGTTATAATTAATACATAATGAATAATTGCAGCGTAAACAAATATCATACGTAAAACATATCGTTTCAGATCACCTATAAAAGCTGAATTTTGATCGCACGGAAAAAGGTTATTATGTATCAATACACATTCCTGTGAAGGGATTAGGAAATGACATAATAACAGGTTACATATTGATATCAAGCAAATTTCTCCACATCTAATCAGCAAAATTATGAATCGGGATACGAAATACGTCGATATTTTAACAGGACACATGTGAGCAATAACATCCTATTTTACATTTCGCTGAGGAGCTTATATAATTAATGCATTTACCCTATATACAAACATGAAAAAAATTAAACGCAAAGAAAATGATTAAGCATCTTAATATTAGACATAGTATGTTTAAATGAAATGAGGTAATCATGATCGAAGTTCTGGGAACATTTCTGTAAGACGCATACAATTACAGATAGTTTGGACGCTTATTTCGATTCCTCAGAGGATATCGAGGAACAATTTCTTCTTCACGACACGCGTTTGGCATGACCGGAACATCATCCATTTCCGATTCTTGTGGTTCATCTTCTTCTTCATCGTTGTTGAATGGAAAGGCCAGGACTTCATCCAAGTAGGCTCGCTTAATACGGTTGAGATGAACATTTTGTTCTTTGCGATCTGAAAATAATCCCTTAATGATGATGTTATTTCCACGGCGATTTAATATACGGTATGGTATATTATGGTATCTTTCACTACAGACGTAGAGAATGCTAGAGCGAATAGACCACAACTTGAACCGTCCAATTGGTGTTGTACATTTAGGCACTGAAACACAAGTTTTTTAATGGCTTTAGTGCCTGTGTACATCTTCTGTATACACTCTATAACATCTGGACTGGGGTCACCGTTCAGCGAACAGATGTGTTGGACGTACGCCACACCTTCTTCAGCAGCTCTGCGATACAATGCGTTTGTGACAACGACCCAATGGCTCCAAACTGTCATGCGCACTTGCGTAACCATCGTTGTCCAGTATTAACTTACAGTCATTATACCTTGTGTTAATGACTTGCACAAACATGTCGGTCGTACTAATCAGTGGTTCTGGTTTAAATACAGTGAGAGGAGAAGGAAATCGATATTGCGGATAGTTTTCTCGAATGAGAATAGCGAATGCATAAATCGCATCACTGGATTGCAAACTTGAGGATTTCAAATGTCTTCTTTGTGCTCGATTTTGAGGTTGAAATGTGGGAGCCACGTTTTGCTTTTGCTCGAGAGGTGTTCTTCTTTTGACTGGAATGTCTTATCGCAAGCCATATTTTCCTGGTTAATTTCCAGATCAATCTCTTCAACATATTTCATTTTCTTGCTAGGCTCTTTCTTGCGTGGTGATGTAAAAATGCTTCTTCGTCGAAATTTTTTCAGTTTCAAGAAATCTGTTACATGCTCCCATTTTCCTCTGGGCTCATCATTGCACTCTTTTCGACGATCGCACAGAATGGTATACATTTTTGAAATCAGACTCTCTTCCACTGATCGGTTCTTCTCGGTCGTCCGATTCTACTGTATCGGGAATTTCATTATCGGCGTTATCTTGGTTTCTGTTTTTCGATCTTTCCTCGCAATACTCTTAGAGATTTTCGTGGCTCAGCTCCCATTGGGACCCTTATTGGTGCTCATGCCGGTGCGTTCTCGAATAGCAACTCGAGTTATAGTCCTGAGACACTTCACTGATACTATCGTGAGTATCATTTACTCCACTTTCGTATTCATTGCTATCTTCGTGTTCCTCATCATTAGCTGTGTTGGACGAGTTGTTGGTGTCATTTTGGCCATCATGGTCTGACTCACAAGTCCCCCGGTCAGTCATGTCACTGTACTCGCCACCATTCGAGTCATTTTGGCCATCATGGTCTGACTCACAAGTCCCCCGGTCAGTCATATCACTGTACTCGCCACCATTCGAGTCATTTTGGCCATCGTGGTCTGACTCACAAGTCTCCTGGTCAGTCATGTCACTGTACTCGTCCATCTTGTCATGCCGATTCTTCTGTTTTTCAGGTGTCTGATCTTAATCTTGAACGTCTTCTTCTTCTTGTCTTTTCGCCTGAAGTTTGGAAATTAAATCTTTCTCAATAGATTTCGAGCCTGGACCTGGACAGAACCAGTGTAATTAATCAATTTAAGTGTGAAGGAAGAGAATGCAGTCTCTTAATAAACATTGGCATAACTAAGATGACTAAAAAAACACCAACTGCGCTTAAATATCATGGCTATATTTTTAATCGTTTCCTTAGTCATGATGGTTGTAAAGCCCTCACATGAAGATCTTGATCCTAATACACAAATTCTATATCATGTAGTTTAGATAGAGCATTTCAAAATTATAGACGCATAACATATGAACAAACTTAAACCGGCCCTCAATGAAATTAATAATGGTTTCTTGGTTTTAAAACTACTCACTAGGAATGCAGCCTAAATGTTTGAAACATACGGTTGTTCGACCATTTCTCCTGTGTTTCTGGTGCAATGAACTTGTAACTGCTGTGTAATATTAGCTGGTCTGCTGGCGTTCGATATTTTTACAAAAACTTCTCGTATCTAGTCGTCTTACAATGTAATTTTTTGTGTTTTCAGTGGATCTACTTGTGCATGAGCAATTGATTGATATTTTTTCCATATGCTTCTTTAATGACTTTCACTCATATGATGCTTTCCTTTTTTTCGCTACGGAAAAGAAATGATTTGACGCACTTAAAAACCATTGTTTGATCGATTTATGTAACCATTTACCGAGTAAAATAAAAAGCTGTTATTTGACTTTTTGAACAGTGTATCTACCTTCTGTTTTCTGTGTTCATCACCCCTAGCAAATATGAAATTATTTTTTTGTTGTTGGAATAAGCGCTTATCTTAATAGAAAGAATAATTTCCTATTTGCTGGGAGTGATGAACATTGAAAACAAAAGGCGGATACACTGTTTAAAAAGTCAAATAACAGTTTTTTTGATTCACTCGGTAAATGGTTACATAAATCGATCAAACAATGGTTTTTAGGGGCGTCAAATTATTTCTTTTTCGTTGCAAAAGCTTATAGAGCATCATATGAGTGAAAGTTATTAAAAAACATATGGAAAACGCACTAAATACACAAATAACACAGATATCAGTAAATTTGATTACGGAAATTACTTAATCAAGTAATGCTTGTGCATAAAATTAATGGGAAAGGAATTCTGTAGTAGGTATACCACCGGTTTAAATACAAACTCATCTCGTAGAACTGTTCAAACTTTATTGTGTCACAATTCATTGCATAGAAAATACAAATAGAAACCATAAACTATCTGCGGGTACATAAGTAGATATAATTTCAAGAAGACAACACATCCTGAACTGACCAAAACACTAAATGAGGTCGTAAAGCTATGAACAAACTTAGTGTATTCTCGGTTGAAATAACGTCTACACTCGATTAAATGAAACTCAATGAAGTCTTCCATAGAAGAAATAGCTTTTGTGGTCGAAATCGAAAAGTATTTCTAGACATACGTGAAGCACAAGCAAAGCTGACAACGGGTTAGAAGCTTAGCTTTAGATATATACTCATTGAAGATGGACAATGAGATGTTTGTAAAAATGTATCTCGCGATTTCCAGTTCTTCGTTTATCTTAAATGATTTGTTATCTCAAGTGAATATGAAAAAAACGAATGACATGGCTGTGTAAGATGCTCACCCATTCTACTCTTACATATGAATAAAATCACAAAAACATTAAATAAAAACATTTACACTTGGCATTCAAACCAGCTGGTTTCGACTAAAACAATGTCATTATCAATGATTACAATCTGTAAACAGAAAAAAACATACATACCGTTTATTTAAAGTAGAGAAATATGTAACAGTGAAATATAAAGAAATTCTAAGATATTGTGAACAGAGGAGCGGCAGATTGGTCAATATTTAACACAGGCCTAAGTTTAAAAATGTACAATGATTCTAAAATTCGCAAATCAGTATTAGAAGTACAATCTAAAATTTTAAAATGATTTAGAGATAGAGGATGATTGGTGTTGTCACAGTGTTGCCTAGGGGATGAATGAGGTGCTACTGAAAGCGGGAGTTTGGTTCGGAAAGATTTACTCAGATGTGTGAGAAATAATGGCCTCAAGCCCGCACACAATCGAGTTAAGGAAAGAACGAGAAGTTTCGCAAAGATTTAATTTAGAACGTTTAATAAACTGCAACGGCAGAGTAACATAATTAAATTGCGGTCAGCGCCTTAACAGCGAGACCTATTAAAGTCGCAGGCAGAGTATGCCGTTTAATCTTTATTCGAGAGTTACATTTAAAATTTATAAGGATGCACGTTTATTGCTTTGAAATGGGCAAAATAACCCAATTAAAATTGACAGCAATGGTAGTTAATTTTCGTTCTACCACTCCGGCAAGGTCGAAGGGTAAGCCAGCTCGGAAAGGTAGGTTCGTAGCTTGAGGTCCGAAAGGCCGGTTCAGAGCGTAAGTTGAAGGATTAGGTGAGACAGTAGTAGCGTCAAAGTGGCAAGACACCGTCACGCAGGGAGTTCGGCCGCAGAAGGTAGACTGCCGCGCCTTCAAAGTGATTCTCAGGAATCACTCTCGACACCAGGGAGTGGAACGGATGGGCCACCAACACTCAGCACTAGCTGGAAGACAATTCAAAATTAAATGAACGAAAAACTGAAAACAACCGAGAACTCCAAAACCAAACGATACGTACTAACGAACGAGATTGAGTGCAAATTTCAACTGTAGCCTAAAAACAAATATTTCAGTTTTAATTACCTAAGTTCAATCCCTCAATGGAGCAGACTGTTGACAATCAAGGGGAAGAACCGGAGCTGCGACGATAAGAAGTACTGCAGAAAAGAATTTACTTAGTATTAGAATAAGGACTAACGACCGATACCAAAGCTGACGAAACAAATCGACAAGTTCAAAGAATTTCACGTTATACGACTAATATAAGACTGATTATGCAATAAAAAACCAACAATACACACCTGAGCTTATAAATGGCACTCAGTGTAGGAACTTTAAGGCGAAGAATTAATTATTGAGAAATTAAGCAGAAATCAGTAGTAGGAAAGTGTCCATGACGTGAAAGATAGTAAGTATAGTAAGAGGTTCAAATGCGTTAGAAATAAGGTAAATGAGTGCAGGTCGATACCAGGTCGCTTGCGCAACCTAGAAACTAGCAGAACCCCCGCTCTCTTATAAGTTAACATTTAAGGTTACCGAAGTAACTGTAGTTAAAGGCCAACTGGCCGAGTTAATTGCCAAGGACACTAAGAGAATTTAAGCAAAAAGTAAGCAACTTTAATTAAAGAAAGAAATCATTCACACAAACAAAAATTCAGTAAAGAGATAACAGACACAGGAAGAATTTAGAATAATGAATTGCCCCAGTTCCAGCCAAGTACAGCCTCCTCCATCACCGTCCCGTCTCAAGATGTGGAGAGCGCAGCGTATGCCACGATGCAGCCCTATGCTCCAACGTACTCCACCCAACGAAGGCCCCGAACAAGCCCCCTCCAAGCGAACATACGATCCTTGCACTGGCTTCATTAAAAACTGAGGTAACCTTCCACGGTAAGTACGTGAAGGGAATTGAAAGTATTCTAAGGAGTTTCAAAAGGATTGTAAGGAGTTCAAAAGCATTCTACCAAACCTCCTGCCACAACGACCCACTTCAGCTTCGACCCGACCGGAACAGCCAACCTCAGACTCGCAGAACAACGCTCCCGACAGACGCACACAAGACGTACAATTTTGAGGAATTATTTCCGATAGATGTTGATAGAATCTAAAGGCCCCCTCACACGCGCAAATATATCTGCAGACATATCTGAACTGGTGCTGAATTCGTGCGTTTGTACGCTCATTTCAGGTTGGCACAGACTGCATGAGGCAGATGAGCTATGCTTGATAATTTCGGAGCGACCGGCTGGTACAGTCCTAGGGTACAGTCCTCCTAGGGTACAGTCTAATGTAAGGGGAAAAAATACAAAATCTATAGTAAAATCTATATTTCAAATCTATTTTATAAAAATCATGAAAAAGCAGAAGATTGTCAATAACTACAGTTGAGTTACCCAAATAAGAATTAATTGAGCAGCTGACACTAACACAAAATAAAACGTTTAAACATTTGAACCGTTTAATTTAGCATGAGTTAACTTGCTCCATACCAGTACTGAACAAGTGGATGTTCGTTTTGCAATGTGCAACGTGCAGTTTCTTTGCAAGCTGTGTACGACGATCGCTGGAGCAGTGGGATGCATTTGTACTTATTTTGTTGAGTTGTCGTTTAGCAATCGAACTTAGGTAAAAGATAGCCAATGCTTTGAACAACAAGCTAACCTGTGATTATTCGGAGTTCTTAGATTTCAATTTTGGGAAATTAACGTTGTTTCAGTCTGACTCTCCAAATATTGTCAATCTTAGATCAGAAATCTATAGCCTAATTATGATCTTTTGTTCAGATTTTATGCGTGTAGCTCTTGTGAAGAACGCGACCATTTCTTTCCTGAATCCATCCCATCCAACATTCACTGTGCTTTTGTGGCAGTAGATGATAGGTACATTGAGATGACAGCAATTGAAACGATGCCAGATATAACTGGTATTACTTCACAAGACAAAGTTTATTTTACTAATTGTAGATGCTTATTGGTTGAAAGAGTATCACAAATCAAAATAAAGTTTTCCGTCGAAGATTTTGTACATGACCTCGTACGCTGGCTAAATCTGTGTAATGCTGCAACATTGACTCCAAAATCTGTGTTATATATTTTAAACAAAATTCTACAAATGACAATTTAGTTAGTAAGAAAGGTCTTGAGGTAGAGGCGAAAACATTACTTGGATGAACAATTGGCACCAGAAATATCAGTCGTTAATTATTGGAAACAGTTTAGCAGTGAAAACACAAGTGGGCTACCAAGTTATCCAAATCTTAAAATTATAATTTCAACGTTTTTGTCCCTCCCACTTTCAAACGCTTTCGTTGAACGTTCTTTATCCAAATAAATTTTAACAAAACTTCACAAAGAACCAGTTGAATGAATGAAACAGCGCTTGGTTTGATGCATTCAGTGTATTAACTTAAAGAATCTGGCTTCACTGTATCTAATTTCCCAATTGATACTATCTAGTGAAGGCTATTAATAAAGTGAAAAGTAATGCCACGGGAGCTAAATCTATGGCAATGCCAATACCGTAGATGTATAAAATGCAAAAGGCATGATAGAATTTTATTGTGGAAATTCTTTCTGCGAAGCAGATATATAATAAGAGAAATGTAGGAGAAAAAGCCTGCCGATAAAATTAAGGACATATCAGTACAGTCTAGATTACAGAATCGCCGAATGCAAGCACAAAAAAAAAATTACCGGTTAACTATTTTCATAGGGTATGGTTTCTGCATTTCGTTGGGAGAAGGTTTAAGTTTATAAGTAAATAATGACTAAAATACGTGAGTCTTAGTTGGCGGCACAAGTATTTAATATTTTAAATCTACTAATGTTAATAATTTGCTCACAGGAACCAATACAACAATGTAGTCTTATACTAGAATGAGTAGGAGAAGTAAGCAAGCGACCTGTACAATGACTTCAACTTGCTGTTCAGCAACCATGACGTAAAGTGCTCGGTGGGTGGATCTCACATACTGTGATACACAATGCGCACAACTACAATTATAGACGAGGGTGATTGGAATTAAATCTAAAAAATAATCCAAAAGTGCGTTTGTTAACTGAGATAATACAAAAGGAAATGTCTGGGAAAAATTCAGTTAAAAGCTTTAAAATATTTTTTTTCAACTTTACCGATTGATTCCAAAGTATGGTGAAATGCAGAAACTATAGTTCAGAACTTGAAAATGTGATTTCGGAATTAATTTATTGTTCAGGAAGTTGTTAACTCCACGAAAAATAACTGAATACGGATAACCATTGGTTTTAAATAAGACTGCAAAAAAGTAAATTTTTTATGAGTGACAGTGTAGTTTGAAAAAATACTATAGACGCGAGTTATAAGGGTTGAAATGCTATTATGTTTAAATCGCTTGCAACAAAAGCCTAACCTAAACCTACTCCAGAGAATGTAGGTTTCCTGTAGACAGAGGTAATTAATTTATTACCAGATTGAGGGACATCGATATAGAGATAATTTAGTTAATTATTTTTTCTCTAGATCTAAAGTGAATTTTATATTGGAATGTCTAGAATTGATATACAGAAGGAAAGAGTGGGCATCAAATTTGTTTTTGAAAATGACGAAAGTATCGTCAATGTAGCGCCTATAGAAACCGGTTTCAGTGAGGTCGGACACTGATCTAACCATTTCTGTTCATTGTGGCGCATGAAAATGTTGGCAAAAGTAGGTCCTAATGGGAGACCCATCCCTAGTCCCTCAATCTGCTTGTATATACGTTCATTGGAAATAACAAAGGAATTTTGCAGACATAGTTCTAAAAGAAATATAAAATAATTTGTTAAGCCCATGATTGAAGAGGACGGATCAGAAAACAGAGAATTATGCAAATATCAATTGTTTCGTAAATAGGTACATCGGTGAAAAAGATTATTAGGATGTAAATTGTAGTTATGTGCCATGTATTCAGAGAACATCATATTATTTATGTGAGTAGCACAGATTCCAGGAGAATATAAAATATTATAATTAAGTTAGGCTTTCTTTTAATTTAAACTGGTTGAACTCAGGCTCTACCTAACAACGCACGTAGATTTCATTCACTTTTCGCTTTGGATTGGTCAAAAAACTCAAGCAACTAGTGGGAAAGATACTACATAGGTCTGCATTTATCATCCAATATTTTATGACAGGTTTCCGTAGTAATTATTATTTATCTGTAGTGAACACTAGTTATGTAAGCTTGGATTTCAATTTTGTTTTAGTTAGTGTATTTGTTTTAGTTGTTTATCGATCCACATTTGGATAAATCTTTGGGAATTTTAATCTAAAGACGTCATTTTATATACATTTCCATAACAAAGGTGTTCAAATCATCCATTAATTAGTTAATGAATCCCTAGAAACTTTTAAAAAGCTGTCAATGTGACGTAATTAATGGTAAACCAAATTGCATTTTAAAAAACTACTCAGTTATTACTATATTGTCCTCATTTATATTTTCTAGGGTAATCAAGGAGCATTCTAGGGTAAAATACATCCCAGCCTAGGGTACAAAAATTGACAAGCGTGGAAGGCCTGCCGGCTGCAAAGTTCAAACCTTGACACCTCGTTTGTGTCACGCGGCTCACGCCAGCCTTGAAGCCTTCGTGTGTGGTGCGAGACTGTACTCTGCCTCTCTCCCTACTTATGCACTTCAACAAGCAATTTCTTATTTGCATGTTCACTACTTTTTAGGAACCTTTCTTTAGCCCATTTTGAGCGAGCTTTTACATCTGTTATTTCTTATTCATTGCAACTATAGCGAATCCAATCAATTGTACGAACTCGCCGTCTGGAGTCGCTATTCTTGTGCGTACTCTCAACCTAGCTACTACTGGTATACTGAAGCGTGCGCCAGTCTTCGTCAAGTTTGCAGTCTGTTGTTTGCATCGTGTGAGGGACCTTGAGACCGACAAACTAAATTCAGTTCAGATTGCCTGCCAACATATTTGTACGTGTGAGGGGCTTTAATGGCGGACTGTTTCTGCGTACTCCCAACGTAGGAGCTCTGGCAAACTCCGCATTGAAATTCATAAATAATATTGGAGAGTAACAAAGAGGGCAGCCTGCCTTTGAACTGAAAAAAGTTTTTAATAGAGTGATTATTCTTTTATGATATATGGAAATCCAAATGTGGGTAATACTTCGCTGAAATATTTCTAAAATATTTGGCCATTGAGTATGAATTTGGACCAATGAATGGCAGTGATACGACTATCTTCCGCTATCCACTGTTTAAACCGGAGGTTTCGGTATAAAAATTCTGTTAAGGAATTCACGAAGAATATTATCAAACATCGTATGTGGGTAACCATTTTTTTTAAATTGGCCCGGAGGATATCAGTTTCTTGTAAAGAAATGTTGAGGGAAGATGACAAGGAATATGCTCTATGAATAAGCGTTTTGATACTATTGATTTTGAATATCATTGGGCAGAAACTGGAAAAACGGCACCCTAAGTGTGTGTTCCGATAAATTGAAGTGGAAACAGTTGCATAAGATTTCTGAATTTTGACATTTAAAAACGCTAGAGAATTATTTGATTCGCTTTCCATAGTAAAATTTATATTTGGATGATATGTATTTACATGATTTATGAATAAATGAGCATGCGTTCGGTCATTAAAAATAGCAAAGGTGTCATCAAGGTAACGTTTGTAAAATATATAGGTTTAAACTCCATTGGGCACTCAGTGAGAAATTTAGTTTCTAAATGACACAGAAAAATACTAGCTAAAGTAGGGGCAAGGGGGTTGTCCATTGCAAGTCCTTCGATTTGTTTATACATTTTGCCTTGAAAGTAGAAATGGGTTTCAGTCACTGCTAATTTTAAAAGTTTTTAGAAATTTGTACGATCATACGGTAAAACATACATACGGTATGTATGTTTTCTGTTTACAGATGGTATTCATTGATAATGACATTGTTTAGTCGAAACCAGCTGGTCTGAATGCCAAGAGTAAATGTTTTTATGTAATGCTTTTGTGATTTTATTCATACTGAAAATACGCTACCCGCGAAATTGTGCAATTTCTGACACTTACATATATTATAGTTTTATTTTCTTTCCATTTACTGTACTAATTTCGCTAGGAAACATTTTGCCGAGAACCATTGCTTCACCACATCTCTTTAGAAAAGTGAGAATAAATTAGAAGAACTCACCTTTGCGCATTTCCCTGTAGATGCTGCGACGTTTTCTTCGTGAAAATATTCATTTAAACGAACTCCTCCAGTAGGCGGTCCTTTGCTTGTGTCGCATTTCATCTGTTGCACGTAAAAGGAAAAACGAATATAAGTGAGTATAAGACCACTTAATTATTACATCTTGAGATTACTATATGTGTAAAATTTAAATTGACTTTGTAAAAGTCATTAGTTACTTCCTTCAGTCTTTTGTATTTCGATATTAGATTATCGTATTCCAAAATGCTTTTCCAAGTAGAAAAGATTGTATTGAAAATCTAACGCTTAGCGCTGTTGTGATTCTACCCACGACACATATAAAAAAACGATCATTCGAAGGAGGACGCTCCGCTGCTCGAATAGTTCGAAACAGCAGAGGAATGTCTTAAGCCGCTGACGGTTATCAACGTTAATGTCTATCTACCAGCTTCTCTCAATCTTCGAAGAGGACGAGAAAGGAGAAAGAGTGTCAACCGACCGACGGAGGATTGCCAGACATAAATACTAGGAAGGTTTTACTATAAATAATATTTGTATTGTTCAGTAGCTAACGTTTATTAGGTCATTAATACAATTATCATAAATTGATATTTCATATTGCGAAATAATTAAATACGCTAGAGTTATTTGTAACGCTCAATTGTGAACCAATCCATCTTAAAGATTTTAACGACGTTATCGTACGATGCCAACTACTTGGAAGTTCACAGCCCGCACAGCTACCAGGCGAGAGGGCAGTCAGTAAGTTCGCGACAGCCTCAGACGACAAATCTCTGAATTGTTTCTTGTCAGCGGGCCCCTTTGGGGCCCGGCTTCGTTATCTCTTACCATGTGTAAATGTTTACTACTCATACTTTCTCAATTAACGTAATGTAATTGGATGTCCGCGGAACACATAGCAACATCATCTCGGAATCCACTATTAAGATGAGTCTCATTCAGTACATTTCCCCAGAAGCGTCCCCATACTATTTCTTAGTGCATTGGGCTTAGATGAATGCGTTCAGCTTACATCAGTAATGTTACTTGTAACGTAAATTAGATGCGCAATGATTCTTTTCTTTATAAATGTTACTTGTTACGTAAATTAGATGCGCAATGATTCTTTTCTTTATAAATGTTACTTGTAACGTAAATTAGATGCGCAATGATTCTTCTTTACATGTCATTAAATTTGTATCAAGATAGGTAAATAAATAACCATGTATCCTATTAGTATCATTTCGTGTTTATTTAGAGAGAGAGAGGTTAATCATCAAGTTCTGCTCGGTTAATAATAATAATAATACGCTACCAAATTAATATTTTATAATAATAGATTTGCTACCAATAATCTCATTAAATAAATTAATTATAATGGAAGACATTGAAAAGTCTCAGTCTAATTTGATCTTTATCAACTAAAATATAAGAATAGTGGCCTTCAGTCACGACGACTAAAAAGAGGAATGAAGCAAAGAAAAGAATTACGACGAAATAATGATGGAAAAGAACTGCCTCACAAAAATTGGATGGCGACAATGGGAAGAAGAATAGGAAACATAACAGCGCGTTCATATTTCATTACACTTTATTACTAATAAAACAATAGTCTCTGTTTCATAAGTCAATATGATTACAGCTAATCCGCATAACAGCGGGAAATGTTATTTTCTACGTATATATATATATATATATATATATATATATATGCATTGCTTTCGTTGTGCATCGATCACCTTTTTAGGGTGATTGGTGGCGCAGTCGGTAGCGTGCTGGCGCGGTAACTTATAAGTCACGAGTTCGATTCCATGAGCTCCCTGTACATTTATTTCGTTTGAAAAAAACCTATGCGTGGACGGAGAGCCCGCTTAACCAGACTCAGTAATTGTTTCTGGGGGTAATATGACTTTGAGCTATTGATACATAAGGGAAAATTAAATGCGTGGACGGAAGAGCCCGCTTTCGCCGTGCCATGCATTGCTTTCGTTGTGCATCGATCACCTTTTTAGGGTGATTGGTGGCGCAGTCGGTAGCGTGCTGGCGCGGTAACTTATAAGTCACGAGTTCGATTCCATGAGCTCCCTGTACATTTATTTCGTTTGAAAAAAACCTATGCGTGGACGGAGAGCCCGCTTAACCAGACTCAGTAATTGTTTCTGGGGGTAATATGACTTTGAGCTATTGATACATAAGGGAAAATTAAATGCGTGGACGGAAGAGCCCGCTTTCGCCGTGCCATGCATTGCTTTCGTTGTGCATCGATCACCTTTTTAGGGTGATTGGTGGCGCAGTCGGTAGCGTGCTGGCGCGGTAACTTATAAGTCACGAGTTCGATTCCATGAGCTCCCTGTACATTTATTTCGTTTGAAAAAAACCTATGCGTGGACGGAGAGCCCGCTTAACCAGACTCAGTAATTGTTTCTGGGGGTAATATGACTTTGAGCTATTGATATATATATATATATATAAATATATTAGTGTAGGTTGGCAGCAGGTAATTTTGCAAACACACTTCGTTAAAAGTTAGATGGCACATATCCTTTATTTTCTTGATCACGTGTTTTTCAAGAGCGCGAAATTTTAAAAGTGTAGGAGCTGGTACTATTCTTAAGATACATTTCGAAAGCCATAAAGATGCGATAAATGACGAATTTCTTCAAATTTAAAATCGTACGAGTTAAAAGGACAACGTTACGGATGTGATCAAGAAAATAAAGGATATGTGCCATCTAACTTTTAACGAAGTGTGTTTGCAATATAAATATATATATATATATATATATAAATAAATATATATATATATTTACATATATATATATAGATAAATATATATATATGAATATATATATATATATGTCTATATTTATGTACGCATACATATATACACACACACATAAATATACACGTATGTGTGCGTACGCATATACACACACATACTTATTCACACATATTTAAATATATAGCTAGTAAAAATGAATATAAGGATAAACAATAAATAAAACTTAATCGTCCCTTTGCTACATCGAAAATAACAGTCGAGCTAAGTGTAATCGTATGAAAATACCTGAAAAAAATAAGTGAATGGGAAATAATTTAAGTCTTTGAAAGCGGAAAAATGAACTAGATTCTTGTTTTCAAACGGAAAGTTGAACGTAAATCAAGTTACAGTCAGTCTATGAACAACAACAAAACCATCTTGGGCTTCACATTCTCTCGATATTCTCTTCAATATTATAAGTAAATGGATACATGGAATAAATTAAAGATATTGTGATATCACAAGAGTAGCAAATTTGCACAAAAAATTTTGCACTTAGAAGTAAATGGAACAGCGGCCTAGTATGATAATTGTATTTACTGTAATTTAAAGTTAATTCCAATTTTAAGTTCACAGCTAACATCGCGCAGAGAAAGAAAGAATAAAAAAACATAATTCCCCATACGAGTAATACAGGAGTACAAACCAATCGAGGAGTACAATATCCCTGTCGGGGGTTAATTATGTGAATGAGAGACACCAAAGAAATGTATTATCTGGGATATTTCATGCTTGGTAAGATGATTGGAAACTCATAAACACTATAAGAAAAAGAATGCATTCGAAGTTCTCCACTATAAGTGAACAAAATGAAAGAAGACAAGACACGAATACGCTATATCGTAACTCGACTGAAACACCTGCGTAACGAATTCAAAGTAGTCAGACAACGTTATCCAAAAATAATTTTCAAAAAATGTAACACAACACTCGCATCTAGGAACATATAGACTGATATACGTACCAGAAAGGAATTTCGAACCTTGTTCATGTACGGATGGTATATATAATTAAAGAAAAATGAAAATAATGGTGATAGTAAAAACGAATTTTTTCCTGCTACGTTGAGCGGACGGCTATATGTTGCTCATTGTGGTCGACAGAAATAATGCAGATAAATATTTGAGGTTTTGAGGTAAGGTAAAGAAGAGATAATTCCTAATTTTCTAACAGGAATTTAAGGAAAATCAAGATACCGTTTGAGAGTAAAAAAAAAAATTATTTTAGGTTTCTCATCTTTCGGTACCTATTCTTTTCAACGACGTTTTTGTACGTGCGATAAAATAGAGACACGGAAGGAAACTAAAGACCAAGAAAGATGGATATAACATGAATGGGAAATTGCATCATACGTTAGAAGCTTAATTAAAAGTTCTAGATGGTAATACTTACTCGTAAAATTCTCTGAATTTGAAAATTTAACTCTGGGCACGTCTTTTGCAGCCTTTGGAGTCGTTTTGTTTCTTTACCATATCTATTATAACGAAATTGCACCTTTAATTTTCCATATATTTCTTCTTTACTATCCGCACTGTTGCCTGGAAGCGTTTTCAAATAGCTGATTTCACACTCCATGTTCAATTTTTTGATTAAAAGATCGTACTTTTGTCTCCCTAGGATTGCTTAAGTCGTTGAACCTGACACTAAAGCAGCAGTCACGACACTCACTATACATTGAAAGCTATCCCGAACATAGGACCGACCGCTGTAACAGATGTCTTACCTCAGCGACACCCAAACACTCTGAGGGCATGGCGCGGCGTCAGCACAAGTCACCAACATACGAGTATGAGGATGAATATTGCCATTAGAATTGGATGGAGCCGGGGTTGCGGAGTCGGAGTCGGGACACGTATGTTTTAAGTAGGAGTCGGAGATGCTTCTCCGAATCTTGTGGAGTCGGAGTCGTTCATTCGGATGTGGTGTGGTTTTCTCAGATAATTTCGCTAAAGCAATAAAATTACTCAACCGGATTATTTTCAACTAAACTTAGAAGGTGTAATTCTAATGTTGGTTAATGCCTCAAGGAAACACATGTCCTTTGAGAATTAGGAGCTAACGCTCTTTAACAACTTCTTCGTAAACGTAGGGAAAACTATAGCTCATGGTATTCCAAGTGAATCTACTGATCACCTGGAATTTATGGATCATATTCGAGAACTCAACTCCTTTTTCTTTTCGCCTACAAACTCCTCCGATGTAATTACGTGCATAAACAGCATGAAAAATAAATCGAGTGGGTTACAAACGTTTCCGACTAAAGTACTTAAAGTTATTGCTGACATTGTAGCCCCGCTGATTCAAATATTATTAACCAGTCTCTCTTACTAGGCACTTTCCCGAACTCCCTCAAAGTTGCTAGAGTAACCCCTATCTTTAAGAGTGGTGAAAAAACCTGTGTAAACAATTATCGACCTATCTCCGTACTACCAATTATTAGCAAAGTATTCGAAAAGATTGTGTATAAAAAAGTGTACATTTATTTTGAACAAAAATCATTTCTTTACGATAAACAATACGGCTTTCGCTGTAAAAAATCAACAACACAGGCTATATTAAATCATTTAAAATTCCTCTATTCCAATATAGATGAAGGAAAGCCTGTCTTCTCTGTATTTCTTGACTTTCGAAAAGCATTTGATTGCGTGGACCATAAAATACTACTCTCGAAACTACGCTGTTATGGCATTCGAGGGATTGCCCATGATTGGTTCAGGTCATACCTAACAAATCGCAAGCAATACGTTGTCATTGACGACGCAAAATCAGACTCACAGACAATTAGCCATGGAGTTCCACAAGGATCTGTTCTTGGGCTTCTCATGTTTCTGATTTTTATCAATGATATTGTAAAATCTACATCATTCTTCAAATTCATACTTTTTGCCGATGACAGTACGCTCTCTGCGGTCCTTCCGAACCAAAATTCTGCTATGTTTGTGGAGAGTATAAATACTGAACTTCACAAGGTTTCATCGTGGCTCAAAGCTAATAAAATAAGCCTTAATATTGATAAAACAAATTATATTTCATTCTCATACAAGAAAGATGTATCTCTCCCATGTGTGAGGAAATACTACTCTCATAAAAATTTTTGGGAATTTTTGAGAAATACTCTCGTAAAATATTTTTTGGGGAAACAGGCTCGTAAAATGTTCTTTGGGAAATACTTTCGGAAACAAATTTGGGAAATACTTTACTCGGGGAAATATTTAACGTTGGGGAAATACACGGGTGTTTTCTTAGGTATTGGAATTTCAGCCCATTAAAACAAGCGCCGGTGCTGAGCAGCCAGCACAGGCGAGGGGCAGATACGAAACACACGTAGTCACACACATACACGCACATCGACACACTCACGCACATACACACAGACGTAGGCGTTAGTGGCTGAGCTGGGAGCGCGAGGGCAGATTCGAAAGAAGAAGGAGTAAGGCTTAGCAGAGAGCGGCACCTGCTACACCAATGGTGTGCCCTCTTAGGAATCACGTGTTTGGGGTGTCGAGCGCGATCCAATCAGAGATGGAAACTTCACAACCGGCAAGCGTTCAACGAATTAGAATTGAGTGACTCTCTCTGTAGCTGGGAAGGTTCGAGAAGAGTCTGGAAAAGAAAACAAGCGAGAGTATATAAGCGGCGAACAAGTACATTAGGGAGGATTTTTAACTTGGTCACACAACGAGAGACGGTCTTTTGGTGCACGTTATCGGGGATCCGGCTGCCGCCGAGATCCCCTTGGATCTGCTACTCGAAAAAAAAAACATCGCGAAAGTGCCCCTACACAGTGCTCCTTCGAATCTCCAAAGTTAGCAACGGACTCAGCAAACACTGAAGTACCACCGACATCAAATTCCGCTTGATACGCAACAACGTCGAGGACCACCGATACGAAGAAAAAATGTGTCAATCGTTCTCCCGAGAGAACAAAATGTCAGTTCTACGTCAACTTCAAGCCAGCATGAACACTCCAGCCTGCCCTTTGAACTCGCACAGCTGCCAAGCTTCAGCAACGTCAGAAATCGCAAATTCCACAGTGTTAAGCTGTTCGGGCAATAAAGCCTTGAGCGCAACGAGCAAGCGCTCTAGGCGCAACGTCTTCGATGTGTTAACAACCGGCCGGCGCCTGCGATTGGAGCGACCACAGCGGAGAAACATTGCGGGCGCCCTTCAAGAGTTGAACAGAGCCCGAAACTAGGTGACACCAGCAACACATCCCAGAGGAATTGAAAATTTGTGGTATCGAGTATTTTGAAACAGTGCTTTGAAGTGTATTAGTGGAAGTCAAAGTGGTACGATGCAGTAAAAAGGACGCGCTGTGTGATGAATTTGTGTCTTATGTCTACGCGATAACATGCGAAGCATTCATATATTTTGGATACCTTGTTGTGATTCAAGGTTAAAATTGTAACTTGTCAACCTCGTAATTCCTGTGCTTTGAGTTGCGTACGGTATCCATAATTCGTGTGTTCGTAAATTGTTGTCAACGAAGGAGTATTGGTAACTTGAATTATCGGTAAGCATCACATTTATACCATGTCGTGTTTAAAGTTTTTTTGGCGGTAGAAATGTTCATACTTTCATTAACGCAGTTGTGCCCTTTCAAATCATTTCGTTCCAATGCCTTGTGTATTTATCCACGTGTTACCCCAAATAAATTCATGTAAATCTTTAAATTCTTATATTCTCCATGTCTGGTATGCAGGTGTACGCAAGCATGAAGGACAATATTTTAAATTTTGCGGGGTTTGAGAGTCCCTCAGCGTATGGGAAGGGGGTCCTAAACCCACCCTCTTCTCCGTATCGCAACACATGCATTAAAATTAGCGAAAGTGAAATCGAAGAAACCAACTCATGTAAGTTTCTGGGCATCATAATAGATAAACATCTGACCTTCAAAGAGCACATCACTCATATTATTTCTAAATTATCAAAATCCATCGGAATCCTAAATAAAGTTAAAAATTTTCTGCCTGAAACAGCTTTACAAATGCTCTACCGAACGCTCATTTCTCCATACTTGCAATACGGAATAGAAGCATGGCACGGAACTGATAAAAATAAAACCAACAAAATTTTTTACTCTGCAGAAAAGAGCTGTCAGAGCGGTAAAGAACCTAGAATATAATGCTCACACAAATGATTCTTTCAAAAATTCAAAAATACTTAAACTTTCGGATCTCTACAAAATCTCCATTTGTAATTTCATTTACAAAACATTAAGAAATGATGGCGACAATAGCCTAAGACAATTATTGACTGCGCAAACTGGTCATCACGACCATTTAACCCGAAATAGAAGTAAATTCATGCTTCCTTATTATTCAAAGGCCCGGTCGCAACACAGTATCCTCTTCGTTGGAACCAAAACTTGGAACTCTATACCTGCAGAGATCCGAGAACGTAATTCGTACAAAGTATTCAAAAGACATCTTGAGTCTCACTTCCTATCAGAATACTAGTCGTGTAAGATCACCGTGTCAAAATCTTGCCTCCTACATGTAACTTATGATAATGTCATAATGTAACTTGCCTTGGGTACCATAACCAATCTTCTGTCTGCTCTTGAATCGTTTCATCAAACATACTGTTAAATATAGCCGATTTGACCTATTTTGTAAAATACAGCATAAAATATCGAGTAAATTATCTCAATGATCAGTCTAATGCGAAACTAGGTTAAGTAAACTAGGTTAAACATTTTGTACACCCTAGAATAACGTGATGGTATAATGCCCTAGAAGTCGTTGAACTTGTTCGGGCCCACAGGTAGGTATACTCAAATTTGACAATTGTACTAGACTTAAGAAAAATTCTACCTGTGTATCACCTGTGGTAAATAAATTGTTTAAATTGTTTAAATTGTTTAACATGTATATTTATCTTTTTCGTGCGTCCTTAAAATGACATTTTTTGAACATCTTCCGAAATGAATAATTCTAATACTATTTCCTGGCGTCAAGAATAGCGAAGTTTCATATCATGAATACGTAAATTGTCAAAGGTGTTCTCAACTCACAATAAAAATGCACCGTCCATGAAATTGTGTTGTCTCTTATAATTATCATTATGTGTATCGTCAAATGTAGATTAAACAAGATTAGAAGTACATAGCCCTCAATCAATTCTTTTCGACTAGTGACATGAGTATTGCAATACTCATGTGTGTGTATCACCTAAGTGTATTAACTTTAAGATATTTTAAAAAACAATGATAGTACTATTGAACCATCTCTATTGGAAATTATGTTTTTTTTCTTTTTCTTCTTCAGCGAAAAAATGTGACTTTCATTTAGGGGTTACGCAAACTTCGCTCCCTCTCCTTGCAAAAAACGTATGAGAGTTTTGTTATACATAGGGGCGTGAAGAATAATTTTCTCTAGAAATTGGAATTAATTTGAAGTTCATAAAGTTATAGCTTAGAGAGAGTGTTATAGAGAGTATCATAAGTGTTATAGCTTAGCCCCCCCATGAAGCGTATGAGGGTTTTTTCATACATAGAGGCGTGAAGAATAATTTTCTTTAGTAATCGGACTTAATTTGAAGTTCATAAGTGCTATAGTTTAGGAAATATCGGCTCGACAAAATGAGGCTCATCGAAAAAATGTGACTCTGATCGAGAGCTTACGGGAAGTTCGCTCCCTGCCCCTCCATGAAGCGTATGAAGGGTTTCTTATACATGGAGGCGTGATGAATAATTTTCTCTAGAAATTGGAATTAATTTGAAGTTCATTATAGCTATAGCTTAGGAAATATCGTCTCGACAAAATGAGTCACATCGAAAAAATGTGACTCTGATCGAGAGCTTACGGGAACCTCACTTCCTGTTGTCTGTAAACGCTAAAATGTTTTGGCATTTACGAATTTCTCTTAAGAAAGTTACATTCTTTCTTTTGGGAGTAATTTGAATTCGATAGGCGCAATATTTAGAAAGTTACATGTGAATCAAGTTAATGAACTTTTGTGTTTTGACGACGCGCGAGTCGAGAACGTATCTCAAAAAATTTCTGTACTTCTCACAAACTGTTTCTGGAAATGTCTCCGCTGCGGCCTGCCGGTGATACTTGGTACATTTTGAGACAGCTTTGCTTTTCTTTAAATTTCATTACCGGTGGAAATTTTATGTATTCCTTCCTGATATGAAAACCGATTGTCTTGCTCATCACATCCAATAGGTACATATATAACACAAAAGAGGCTAAAATTAAAGAGCGACTATGTCAATCCTGAACTCAACTTAGGGTAGGATTAATTTGAACTTGACTTGAATTAAATTCAACTTGACTGGAGTTGAATTGAACTTGACTTGGATTCATTTTAAGTAAAAAAGGTGCATATTGACGTATGATTTCGTTTGAGCATGTTTGCCCCTCATTCCTAATTTTGATTACGATAATTTCACTTGGTTGAAAAATTTCCATAATTTGTCTTGTAAGTGCTATAGTTTAGAAATTAATGTTGGCACAAAACGAGGTTAATCGAGAAAATTGGCCGACCATTGAGGGGCTACGGGAGCCTCGCTCCCTGCCCCCCACGGGGGCGTATAAAATTTTTAAGTACGTAAAAATGTTGTTTTGGCCACGACAATTAATTTGGTACCAATTTAAAGATTGTACGTCATATAATTTAGAAATTACCCTATTTTTCCTGGTAATTCAGAGGTTTTTTCGAAGAGTCTTAGATCGGATCTCAAAAATGGGCTAGCCGGTAATTTACCCCGAGGAAATTTATATATGTTTTTATTTGAAAGTTCAGTGCTAGTGTGGGCTGAGAGCACACTAGCACTCAATAATTTATATAATAATATTATATAATAACGAGGTAATGAATGTAAGTAACTAAAAAACATAATCCTCGTAACGCATACTTGAAAAACACTCTCGTTAGGGCGCACTTGTATTGGAATATGAGCAAACCAACACAGGAACTGGTGATTGGAGGATTTGATGTTAAAAGTAAGTTGGACAGATTTAAATTATTTTGTGTCTAAGATTATGAGGTCGACATTCAGAATGATTTTTTTTTCGTTCTTAAGTATCGACTAGTTTACCAAAATAATGAGCTCGAAATGAATAACATGTTTTATCATAAGACAAATTTAAAAAAATTACAAACTATGCTGATAATACTGGCGCAAAAGAGTTCACTGGAGATAGGGAAATGAGGATTGTTGTACAATGCAAACCATAACATTTGCACCATAGCTGGAACAGTGCAAAAAGTTAACTGCCGAAAATAGAGTTGTGATAATAAACTCAACAGCGTCAGAAAACGGAAGTTGTCCGACACGACTAACAAGATAATTTTATGAGAAGGATAGGGAAATAAAATTGAAAAAGGGGAAGAAAACTGTGCACACTTTATCCAAAAGTGTTTCCGTATTTTGGACGCAGAAAAGCTATGTGGATCATTGTATCGCCAGAGTAATTAGATGAGTTCGTATTAGGCATAATCAAGTAGCGTATAGGTTCGGCCAAGGAAAGTAGAGAAAGCAAAATAAAAAGGCAGAAACGAGGATAATGAATCTCTGATTATGAAACACAGCAATTGACTGATATTTAAAACAGTAGTTCCTGGGTTTCGAAGAAAACGAAACGAGAGAAGTATAAAAAGTATCGAGGGGGACAAATGAAAATGCGGTTGTTTAGTCCATTGCCTCCGCGGCTTATAGGGGCAGGAGAACCTTGCTCTCTGTCATCCCCCGGGAAGAGTATGAAAGTTTTATTATACACTCACAGTTGCAAAATGAATTGATGTTTAAAATGGAACCAATTTCAAATTTTTAGGTGCAATAGTTTGGAAATAAATGATGGCAGAAAATGAGGTTAATCGAGAAAATCGGCCGACCATTGCGAGGGTAGCAAAATCTCCATCCATGCCTCGCCAAGAAACGTTTGAGAGTTATATTATACACTCACAGTTGCAAAATGAACTTATGTTAAAAATGAAACCAATTTCAAATTTTTAGGTGCAATAGTTTAGAAATAAATGATGGCGGAAAATGAGGTAAATCGAGAAAATCGGCCGACCATTGCGAGGGTAGGAAAACTTCCATCCATGCTTCGCCAAGAAACGAATGAGAGTTATATTATACACTCACAGTTGCAAAATGAACTTATGTTTAAAATGAAACCAATTTCAATCTTTTAGGTGCAATAGTTTAGAAATAAATGATGGCGTAAAGTGAGGTTAATCGAGAATATCGGCCGACTATTGAGGGGCCACGAGAGCCACGCTTCCTGCCGCCCACGAAGGCGTAAAAAATTATTTAAATACATAAAAAGGTTGTACTCATCACGAGCATTAATTTGGTACTAATTTCAAGATTGTACGTTGTATAGTTTAGAAATTACCCTTTTGTCAGGGTAATTCTTGAAGGATCTTTGATGGGTTCTCTAAAGTGGTGCGCTGGTACTGAGCGCTTTGATCTCTTAGTAAATTAAACGTCTATTCGGAATTTAGTTGATCGTTATTGACTAAGCGTTTGTTTTTCTGGGAAATTCTTGAATGATAATGAGAAATCTGCTTTTCGTTTGATATTTAATTGATTGACTTTAACTTCAAAGGAATTTAATTCGTCAATGACTAAAAAGTTACATTTGGTAAATGATCACTCTGACACTGTGTGAGTTTCTAATTTTTCTTCATTCACGTTCTACATTATGCGGCATGGCCCATGTTTCAGGTCGGGTGAGTGAACGAGAAAGCGAGGACTTGTGAGCTGCTTTTTGTACTCCCAAATCATGGCGCATCTATTAAGAAACGCGGCACAAGACCATGAGAAGATTTTTATTTTTTTTTGCTAATTAGAAATGTTATATACAGTTTTTACGTAGTTTTTTTAGCAAATGGTCGGCAATGGGTAATACGGTTTCTTCCGTGAACGTCAATGCGCTCATGGCTGCCCTCATCGAGTCCCAAGGGCAGCTGTCATGAGAGTGCGTGGAGTCAAATGCATACCTAGATTTGCTACCCGACTGGGTGACGGACATTTTAATAATGTTTGCCGCAGTCGCGATAATTGGTCTAGTGGCAGTTGTGTATTACTAAAACAAACAAATTACTTTGCTGTCTGAACGCATTTCGCAGGAATCATTCCGAGACAAAATACGTTTGCTCAGAACATACAGCGAAGAACCATGAACTGCTTCAATTGTGGACAAGCCGGCCATATGGCTAGACAATGTAGGGCACAGTGGCGGTCACAAAATCAAGCCCAGCACAGCCGACAGTTAGGCGAGCCACAAGGCTCGAGCCCCGCAGCCCATCGGAGTTTCAACGTGGATAACAACGCACCGTGGCGATACGCACAAAGCCCGCCTAGTAGAAAAAACTAACGACGCCTGTCGACACACACGAGGCCAAACCGATCATACAGATAAAAATAAACGAACAAGACTGCGAAGCATTCCTGGACACCGGATCGGTTTGTTGTCTAATAAGACCTGAAATGGCAGAAAAAATCGTGTCGGCAGGATCAGGTACAGTAGGAATAAAGACGGCCAAACTAAAGCTAAGTACAGTAAGTGGCGCAGAAATAGATGTGCGGGGCAGAATGGCGCTGAACATTAAAATAGGAGGTAAAAATTATGTGCATGATGTAATAGTGGCTCAAGTCGGAAATTATCCAGGGGACATACTAGTAGGGCTCGATTTACTCCAGCGCATAGGTAAGGTGACGCTGGACATGACCAGTAGATATGGTAGTAGAGTGATCGTGAACGGTCATACGTATGCATTTAAGGACGGTAAGTATGCCGGAGAGTCGATCAATTTGATCAGACAAAGAAAAAGGGTAAGTATGCGAAAGTCTGAGATCGCGGCGGTGCTACCAACGATGAGCAGTGACGATGGTGAGTATGGTATCACCGACGAGCTACCCGAGGCGGAAGTACCGCGTCTAGAACATCTGCACACGCGGCAGCGCGAGAGTTTGTTAGCGCTCCTCGGTAAGTATGCGGCAGCCATTTCTCAGCATGAGCAAGATTTAGGCCAATGTGACGTGCTCCCGCATCGAATTGCTACCAGGAACGCGGCGCCGATCGCTAGGAAACAATGGCCACTGCCCCAAGCAACACGCGCAGCAATCGAAGAACAAGTGCAGAATATGTTAAAAATGGATGTAATTGAGCCATCAGCAAGCGCGTGGGCATCTCCAGTGCTCCTCATCAAAATGAAGGACGGCACGCATAGGTTTTGCGTTGATTTTCGACGAATCAATGAAGTCACGCTCGCAGATAAATACCCAATGCCACGGATCGAGCAAATTTTGGAGTCCCTTGGAGGCGCATGCTACTTCTCAGCAATTGATTTGAAATCAGGCTACTGGCAGATTCCTGTCGCGGAAGCAGACCGCGACAAGATGGCATTTGCTACTGAGTCGGCTCAGTACCGCTTCAAGCGGATGCCTTTCGGATTGACCACAGCTCCGGCCACATTCCAGCGTTTAGTCAATCGAGTGTTAGAGCCAGTGATTGGAAAGACGAGCTACGTTTTCATAGACGACGTAGTAGTATTTTCGAAGACGTTTGAGGATCACATCACTCATTTGGAGGAAGTTCTCGCTCTCCTTCAGAAGTCAGGATTGAAAATTTCACTGAAAAAGTGCAGCTTTGCCAAACCCTCCATCGAATATTTGGGTCACGTTGTCTCGAAGGACGGAATTCAAGTTGACCAAAGGAAAATCACGGCCATTCGCGAGTTGTTACCACCGAAGAAACCGAAAGATGTACGAAGAATTTTGGGAATGGCAGGCTACTATCGAAGACACATACCAAATTTCTCAGAGCGAGTCGCACTTTTGACGGCTTTGACTAAGAAGTGTGCCAAGTTTGTGTGGACGGACGAACACCAGGCCGCATTCGACGCGCTCAAATCGGCTCTAGCTGAAGCCCCGGTGTTGGGTTACCCAGATTTCGAGCGACCGTTCAGGCTGCATACCGACGCCAGTGATGTCGCTCTGGGAGGAGTACTGACACAAGAAATTGACGGTACGGATCACCCGATCGCTTACTACTCAAGGAAATTTACACCGGCGGAGACCCGGTACACTACCACAGAAAGAGAAGCTTTAGCTATTGTGGAAAACGTCCGCCATTTTGCTCGATACCTCTACGGTCGGAAGTTTCAGATCCTAACAGACCATCAGCCGCTGCGATATTTGTTCCAATACAAAGCTACCGTTCCACGTATCGCCCGCTGGGCAGTGCTACTGTCGCAGTTCGAATATGAAATTTCGTATAGACCCGGCAAGGAGAATGTGATTCCAGACACGCTCTCCCGTGGAGTGGCAGCCGTCCGCCCGACCGTGACGGAAGCGCTGGACCAGTACGAAGTTTTCTGTGCAGAAAAGGTAAGTATGGAGCAGCGCAAAGCACAGCACTGGGCCAAGGTCATCAACGCATTGGAAGGAAAAGGCGAAATGGTGACAGATCCAAGCCAGTATAAGGATTTCGTGCTGGACAAAAACTGTCTTTTCTACCTGGAAGTTAAAGACAATGGAGACATTCGCAAACGTGCAGTGATTCCCGAATCCCTAATAAAGCCCGCGTTAATAATGTCGCACGATACGCGAATTTCCGGACATTTTGGAGCAAGAAAAACCCTCCACCGTGCCAGAGAATTATTCTTTTGGCCAAATATGGCACGACACGTGCAAGATCACGTGAAAAATTGCACGACGTGTCAGAAGCGAAGTCCACACGGGGGCCTCAAAGCAAAAATAGGCGAATTACCGCCAGTCTCACGACCATTAGAAAGGGTGGGTATTGATCTCATTGGAGAGCTGACACAATCTCAGGCAGGACATCGATATATTCTGACGATCGTGTGCCACTTCTCTAGATACGTGCAGACGTACCCACTGCGCAATAAAAAGAGCGAGACCATAGCGCGAGCTTTCATGGATTATGTCTGCCGGTATGGCTGTCCGGAACACATCGTGTCGGATCGAGGTACTGAGTTTACTGCCCAGAATTTCCAAGAAATGTGCCGCATTTTGAAGTCCAAGTTGCATTTCACCACGGCCTTCCATCCAGCCAGTAACGGAATGACGGAAGCCTTCAACAAATTAATCAAGACAACGTTGGCAGCAACAGTAGAGAAGGATCTCACATCATGGGACGAGCAGCTACCTTTCGCCACGCTCGCCCTAAACTGCTCGTATCATGCCTCGGTCGACAATACGCCGTACTTTTTATTCCATGGACGCGACGCTCCTTTGCCACTGTCTGATATTCTGCAGCCCAGGATACTAAACTATGCTTTGGAGGAGAATTTTCCTCACGCCGCCTTTGCCAGATTGCAAATTGCGTTCGAAAACGCGATATCAGCAAGCCGAAATGCACATGACAAGAATGTGAGATATCAGCGCGTGAGAGATAAGGAACTTAGAGTCGGCGATTGTGTATTCCTACGGAATTCAGCAGGAAGGAACAAGGCGATGGGAAAATTCCGACCGAACTGGATAGGCCCGTACAGGATTCAGGCCCTTCCAACACCGATGAACGTCGTAATACGACAAGTCCACGGCCGCCGGCAGGAGATAACGGTGCACAGAAATAGACTTAAGCCCGCGTCATTTCAGCCAGAGGAACCTGTGGTGTTACAAGACCAGCGTTTCCGCGGCATGGAGAGGAGCGTCGAGCACGTCACCGAAGTACCTCCCGAAGATAGCGACTCAGAAAGCAGCGATGACGAAATCTACGTAACAAGGCCTGAAGCACCCCCACCCCTACCCACCCCGGCAGCTAGGCGTCCTTACACTCTAAGATCGGCAGGTCCAGTAGAGGAGTAGAGGAGGGGACTACATAAGCAAAAGCCTACGTAACAAGTAGAGAGTAGATAAGCCTACTAATCTAAATTCCCTTACAGAATAAACTAGCAAGTAAATAATAGATAAGCCTACTAATTTAATGTTCTTTTCAGAATAACCTAGCGAATAAATAGTAGATAAGCTTACTAATCTAATCTTTCTTTTTCAGAATAATCTAGCGAATAAGTAGTAGATAAGCTCACTAATCTAATTCCTTTACAGAATAGCTTAGCAACAACTAGGTTGGCAGAGAATTTTCTGAGTAGTTAACTGCTATGTAGGAAATTTCTTGGGAATGCGATCAGCCAACATGAACGACTGTGCTCAGAGCTTGAGAGCGCGACACAGGACGAAAGTCATAAAATCGACAGAGGCATAAAGATGAGCTCAACCGCAGGAAGCAAGTGCGACGCTCAGAAAGGAGGCTTGGGTTACGAGTAGAGATTCCGCAGACGAATAATTATAAGAGCGCACTGGGCAAATTATATCGTTGTTGGCTGCGCATTTTTGAATGACGAGAATAAAACTTAGATATAATGACTTCACATCGAAATAGGAATTTGATTGCGGGTCAATTGTTTGAGATGTGTAAGGAATGAAGAGAGATTTCGAAGGAAACTAGCCGTCTAGGCGGAGATATAATTAGACAGTATTAAAATCTAAGTATAGCACAGCCGCAGCAGATGTTTTCCTTCACATAATACGGCCAGTAGTGGGTACGGCTCTTTAGTCCTCTCATAACTAGTAGGTTGCAACAACCAATGAGAGGACGAAATTTTTTTTGAGTAGCCTGAGAAATAACTAGTTATAAGCACTAATAAACCATTGCCTTTCAGGTGTAGGTTTGAAGAGTCAGCAACTTGGATGGGAAATAGATATATCCTTCTCGTAATTGTTTTGTTTAAGGTGAAAAATTCCCTGTGAAGGATTTTCCTTGATCGTCGGGGGGGGGGGGGGGGGGGGGAGAAAATTTAAGAAATTAAAATTTTTTTATTGCTTCTAAATGACGTTTTAAAAAGAGAAACCTGAGCCTGTCATGAGCTGATTGGAGCCGATAATAAGATCTCGTATAGCAGAACCCTGAGAGTTGGGTAGAATGCTTATCGAGACATCAGATTAAATTAAAGATGTCCATTACGGACCTAGCATAATCTTTAACATTACGGTTCTTTAATAATAACGTAGCTTAGTGTGGAAAGGCAAGCTGGACGCGCACTCACGTGGTGGAGACTCGAGACATGAGCCCACGGGACAATGGGAGCTACAATAGGTCATAAAAAAATCTACAGGCGCTGCGTTGCAGAGACGCATGTAACACGAGAGAGAGCCGACTCAAGATAGAGAAGGCAGGCTGAACAAAGAGAAACGCACAGCGATGCGTCTGAGATGCTAAATACGAGAGTTTGATTTAGGACGATAAGTAAATAGCAAGGGCAATAAAGGCCGAGCAGTAATAAAGATTGAAGGCTCCTGTGCTGGGAAATTCAGAGTGTGAACGACATTGAGCAGTCGCCGGAGCTGAAATATTTGATGATAAATTGTGCTAAGGCGGATTTTGAAGATTTTCAGGAAGGCGATGAGCGAGCGAGATGTTGGCATGTACGCGGTGCCGAAAGAGCACCACAGCGGCCTCCAACGGAGACGGACCGGAACTGCGGTCGACGTAAGAGAGATGGAGAGGCATTCATCAATGGTAAGATCGGGAACACTCCTGCGCGTAGGAAACACGTGTGTGAACTGTGGAGAGTGCTATAAATATCTGGTCTGCTGACGAGCGTGATAAGGGAGATTACGGGAAGCATGACAGAGGGATTTTGAGGCCGGTCCAGAGGCATGTGCGCAATGCTTGAGGCATCGCAGCTGTTACCCGATACCATGAGATTTTGGAGGTTAAAAGATAAGTCGTGTGCGACTTGTAGATAAAACATACATGCATACGAAGGGACGCCTACGTATTGCACCCATACGAAATTTATGCTTGCTTCTCACGAGAGATTAGCAAATGCCATTCAGTAAAGAAAAAAAAAGAGATGTAGTTCTAATGTAGGAAAATTTCATTTCTCATCCATCATTCAGATCATTAGGACCTGCAATACGAGTGAACGACGAATGGAAGAATTGTGTGTGTTGTCAGAGTGTGTGCTGTTTCGCGTGCAGGAGTATGTGCGATATCGTGTTGCAGGAGTTGTACTCTTAGCCATTCAAGTCCGGTAGGACTGTTTAGACTCATAAAAATCATATATCATTCATGTAATACGCGCTCTCATTATGAGGCGAAGAGAGGAAAATTTGAAAGATTAGGCTCATATATTGATGTCTAACCCATGTAACAAGGAATTAATGCCCGACCGTGTGCCGTAGGAAACGGTGACGTACATGCATCGAGGGCGGAGACGGAGGCCGAGCGAGGTGGTGCGCCAGCTCGGAACCTACGTCGCAGCGCGCCACTGCGAGGTGGCATTGTGGCTACCCGACGGAAGTCTGGCGAGCGTCTCGTCCGAGACGGACTGGGCGCGGGCGGCCGCGAGCCTGGAGGGGCGCGCACTCGTCGTCCACTTCGTCCCGAAGCCGGACAGACGCCTGACCGAGGCGACCCTCAGCGGCTTGCTGCAGCACCTAGTTGTGCACCGGGACGGCGGAGAGATCGAGGCCAGGACCGCGTACACGCGAATCTCCTCGGCTTCGGTCTTCCCCTATTTTCTATGGAAGGAACCACTACGAGGGAAAGAATTCATCATCATCATACAAGTCTAGTAAGGATTCCCCCTAGAACAGAAGCCGAAGATCTCGGGAGGGAAGAACTCGGAAGAACTTATATTACACTGGAAGCAGACGACAACAATTCCGGAGGCTGAAGAGCTCGCCTCCACAGTCCCGAGGGAGGCCAATATTATATTAAATTGTGATGCACGTGCGAGCGAGTTGTGGTCGCCGTTCGATTTTCTTTTGTGTTGTTGTATTGTAATTTGATGTCATGTTGTACAAGGTCGTGAGTCGGGTCGGAAATAGAATCGTGGCCAGAACATAAATAAAAAGAAAATTTATATTCATAAATTTTCTTGCGTAACATGGGGAAGGGTGTATGAAGTCAGATTCCTTCCCTATCTCACATATTGCCGAGCGAGCAGAGTAGCATGCCCGGGAAGACAGCATCTCTGAATTGATACAGGTCGTAAATTTATAGCCGGCTTTCGTGCTATGGTCTTGGGAAATATATGTCGGGGACGTTCTCAGAAGAGAAATCTTCCCCATATTAAATCTGATAATTCAACGCTCTGGCCTGGGCAACCACATTGTCGTAAAAGTGGGGGAATACCGTGGCTGGCTACACCACGCACTCGGGCTCGAAGCCCGGCGACGAACCTTTATTTAATTGGCCATGGCGGGAGGCGGTGAAGGACCCTGGGACCAACCCCTCCCCACCAGCCGTACCCCGGTTGCGTGGGGGAAGGGGGAGGCTCAGGACCTGGCCCGCCCCTCGTTACCCCGCTCGTGCGGCGACCACCCTCCCCTTCGGGAAGGGGGAGCGCTGCCCATGCGAGTTATGTCGGACGAGTGGAGGTCACTTGGTGCGGAGCGATAGTCGGGAACGGACATAGGAGTAGACGGCGGGCCGTAGTTGAGAACGGACATCGGGTTGTAGGGCTTGAGGCGTGAGACAGTCACGCCGGTTTTTACGCACTTAGAATAGTGCAGTTACTCGCGAGGCAGTGTTTTCAATTTATACTTGAACTTAGAAACGGTGGCTGTTTATACATGAGATAACGATCCACGGAAATTCATTGACTTGTTTTGAGGGCGCATGATTTCAAGCGTCTGCTATACGCTTAATTGGCTCGACCCTTTTGGTGGCTTGTACATTCTTTGGCTCGACAAATGTTCTGGATTTAAAATATTGTTATACCGGGTTGTGGTGGTATCGGAAGAGTCCCTCGGAGGGAAAGTTAGAATAATTGAGTCCTGTTGTCCGAAATTGTAAATGTTGCTGTGATCGCGTGTGCTCTCGCCCTCCTGACTTGCTTTCCCATAGTACACGTAATAAATTGTGGCCTCGTATATTTCCCTCTCTCTCTCGTAAAAGGGCATATGAAACACGTGCCGGCCCTCAGCCATCGCTACCTATAAAAGGAGTTCACGTTTAGTTCTCGCATCTTAATTAAGTCCTCTCCTTAATTTCGAGGCTCTAAGCCTCGTGGTGGCAGCGTACTCATATCATAATAATTAAAATTCATTAATTAATAATTAACGTAACGTCATGCCGACTGAGTCTGTCAGAAAAGAACAGAAAAGAAAAATTGAAAACTCATAAGTATAAAGAGCGGAAGAAAATACCCGCTAGAATATACAGTAATAATGAACTAAGAGAACTCGTAAATATCGAGAGCGGAAGAAAATACCCGCTAGAATATACAGTAATAATGAACTAAGAGAACTCGTAAATATCGAGAGCGGAAGAAAATACCCGCCATTAACACAAGAACATTCACTAATTAATAATAATTTCCCCAATACTCCTGTTGATAAAACTATAGGTAAATTTGCCAACCGAATTTTGAATAGTGACTATAATCCGAGACCCAACCAGCAGAATATAAATGCATTTTAGGAAAATCAAATGCATACCAATTACAAAATAAACGAATGTGTGTTTAAAAATATTGTCCAAACTTTCGTGAAACTCACAGACCCAGAGATGGCAATTAAAGTTCGTGTGTATTATAAAAATCTCAAAATCAGTGACCTCCTTGTAAGAAACAATATTTCCAGATTACGGGTCAGCCACCTAGACAGAGCCAATGTGGTATATCAGTTCGAGTGTAACAGGAGAGGATGTAAGCCTCTCAATAAGTGTTACAGTGGCATGACTAGGATGACCCTGAAACAAAGATTAAGTACACACTAATATCAAGGTTCCATTTTTAATAATTTCCGTGTCGATCATGGTAGTAAGTCCTCAAACGAAGATCTGTCCCATAATTCTAAAGTTTTGAACAATGTTGTAGAAAAAAAACATATTCAAATAACAGAAGCACTGTACATTCATAAGCTAAACCTAGCCTCGACGAAAATATAAATGATTTTTTGCTTTAACGTCCATGCATTTCGCCTTTGCCTCTGGTGCCATAAACATGTGAAGATCTATGTGCAATAACACCTAGTCACCTGTAGTTTCATTCTTTGTACAAACTTAGTCCATTCTCTTCGTCTTTAAACAATTTAAACAATTTATTTACCACAGGTGATACAGAGGTAGAATTTTACTTAAGTCTAGTACAATGGTCAAATTTGAGTATAGCTACCTGTGGGCCCGAATAAGTTCAGCGACTTCTAGGGCATCCTACCATCACGCTATTCTAGGGTGTACAAAAGTTTAACCTAGTTCACTTAACCTAGTTTCGCATTAGACTGATCATTGAGATAATTAACTCGATATTTTATGCTGTATTTTACAATATAGGTCAAGTCGGCTATATTTAACAGTATGTTCGATAAAACGATTCAAGAGCAGAGAGAAGATTGGTTATGGTACACAAGGCAAGTTACATTATGACATTATCATTAGTTACATGTAGGATGCAAGATTTCGACACGGTGATCTTACACGACTAGTATTCTGATAGGAAGTGAGACTCAAGATGTCTTTTGAATACTTTGTACGAATTACATTCACGGATCTCTGCAGGTATAGAGTTCCAAGTTTTGGTTCCAACGAAGAGAATACTGTGTTGCGACCTGGCCTTTGAATAATAAGGAAGCATGAATTTACTTCTATTTCGGGTTAAATGGTCGTGATGACCAGTTTGCGCAGTCAATAATTGTCTTAGGCTATTGTCGCCATCATTTCTTAATGTTTTGTAAATGAAATTACAGATGGAGATTTTGTAGAGATCTGAAAGTTTAAGTATTTGTAAATTTTTGAAAGAATCATTTGTGTGAGCATTATATTCTAGGTTCTTTACCGCTCTGACAGCCCTTTTCTGCAGAGTAAAAATTTTGTTGGTTTTATTTTTATCAGTTCCGTGCCATGCTTCTATTCCGTATTGCAAGTATGGAGAAATGAGCGTTCGGTAGAGCATTTGTAAAGCTGTTTCAGGCAGAAAATTTTTAACTTTATTTAGGATTCCGATGGATTTTGATAATTTAGAACTAATATGAGTGATGTGCTCTTTGAAGGTCAGTTGTTTATCTATTATGATGCCCAGAAACTTACATGAGTTGGTTTCTTCGATTTCACCTTCGCCAATTTTAATGCATGGGAGAGATACATCTTTCTTGTATGAGAAAGTAATATAATTTGTTTTATCGATATTTAGGCTTATTTTATTAGCTTTGAGCCACGATGAAACCTTGTGAAGTTCAGTATTTATACTCTCCACAATCATAGCAGGATTTTGGTTCGGAAGGACCGCAGAAAGCGTACTGTCATCGGCAAAAAGTATGAATTTGAAGAATGATGTAGATTTTACAATATCATTGATAAAAATCAGAAACAAGAGAGGCCCGAGAACAGATCCTTGTGGAACTCCATGGCTAATTGTCTGTGGGTCTGATTTTGCGTCGTCAATGACAACGTATTGCTTCCGATTTGTTAGGTATGATCTGAACCAATCATGGGCAATTCCTCGAATGCCATAACAGTGTAGTTTCGATAATAGTATTTTATGGTCCACACAATCAAATGCTTTTCGGAAGTCACGAAATACAGAGAAGACAGGCTTTCCTTCATCTATATTTGAATAGAGGAATTGTAAATGATTTAATATAGCCTGTGTTGTTGATTTTTTAGAGCGAAAACCGTATTGTTTATCGTAAAGAAATGATTTTTGTTCAAAATAAGAGTACACTTTTTTATACACAAACTTTTCGAATACTTTGCTAATAATTGGTAGAATGGAGATAGGTCGATAATTGTTTACACAGGTTTTTTCACCACTTTTAAAGATAGGGGTTACTCTAGCAACTTTGAGGGAGTTCGGGAAAGTGCCGAGTAAGAGAGACTGGTTAATAATAATATTTGATATCAGTGGGGCTACAATGTCAGCAATAACTTTAAGTACTTTAGTCGGAAACGTTTGTAACCCACTCGATTTATTTTTCATGTTGTTTATGCACGTAATTACATCGGAGGAGTTTGTAGGCGTAAAGAAAAAGGAGTTGGGTTCTCGAATATGATCCATAAATTCCAGGTGATCAGTAGGTTCACTTGGAATACCATCAGCTATTGTTTTCCCTACGTTTACGAAGAAGTTGTTAAAGAGATTAGCAATTTCTTTCTTCTCATGATATTTTACATTATCTTGAACAACATATTCAATTTTCTTTTTATCGGCATTATTCGGTTTACAGCAGGAGTTAAGGAGATGCCAAGTCTTTTTAACGTCAGTTTTGAATTGAGTAAACTTGAGCGTAAAGTAGTTCTTTTTTGATGTTCTTATCTGGTTTGTTACATAGTTTCTAAATCGGTTATATGTTTCTCTAGATATTCGTCCTTCGCAAAGGAGGGCTAGGTACGCTTGACGTTTCTTTATATTCATCACGATGTCTCTAGTAATCCAGGGCTTATGTTTATTTTTCGGGATAACTGTACGAGTTACAATTGGGCAACACTGATTGTATGCGGTCATTATAGTTTCAGTCAACTTTACTACTGCTTCATCAATGCTCGTAGTATTATTGTTTTGTTGAGAGATGTGCAATGTAGGCATTGATTCTTCTAGAACGGTGCGCATTTCTTCAAGATTTGATTCGTTTATTTTACGATATGAGTAAGTTTCAGCCCGTGCCTTGGTGCAAGCAATATAGACATTTTTCTTAATAAGAAAAACTGGGAAGTGATCTGATAAGTCAGAAGTAATTATTCCAGCAAGAAAATCACTAGGGTCTGTCATAAAGATATTGTCAAGCAGCGTAGCACACTCTGAGGTTATTCGTGTAGGCTTTGTAATGATCGGAAGGAAGGATTGAGACTGAAAGGTAGTTAGGAAATTAGAGATTGGTTCATGGCTTTCATGTTTCAGTAGATCATAATTGAAGTCACCGCATATTATTATGTCATTGTATAAGGGCCTGTTGAACTGAGAAATAATACGATTCAATTCATTCAGGAAGGATATATGACAGGCTGTAGGAGGCCTATACACCGTTCCAAGCACAATGCGTTTACCATCTCTAAAAAGTTCTACGAAGAGTGATTCTATATGATCCTGATTCATGGTTGCACTTGCTATGGTTCTCGAGTCTATGTGGTTAGATATATATGTGCTGATGCCTCCGCCCCGCTGGTTTTTTCTTAGCGAATGGTAACTATGATAATTTTCAAATCGAATCATGTCTTTAGTCGAGTCATCTAGCCAGCTTTCGGTGAAGCTAATCACGTCTAGGTTATATTTAAGTTCAGTAATAGTACATTGTATCTCTTCCAATTTTGGATAGAGTGACCTACAGTTCCAACACAGGAGTGAGAAATCTCGGTCAGTTATTCGTATAGTTTCGTTGAATTCTGATATATTAGTATACCTACACTCTTGAGAGTCGTTTAGGTTTGGATATATTCTGTTCAAATGATTGAAATCTGGATCGATTTCCTCAAATATTACAGGGTGATCAGTCATTTAAAATAAGTAAAAGTAAGAATTAGGTACTATAGAGCTTAAAACGAAATACAGAGTCAAGCTTAAGGGATATTCCAGTCTAAAAAGTAGCTTATTAAGTAAGAGAGAATAGAGTAAAAAAGAAAAATCTAGCGCGATTTCGTGAGTACACACAAACTCAGTCCATGAGCGAGTGATAATGGAGTTCAATATCACAACATTGGTGCAAACAGATTGCTAAGGGCGTTTTCGCAAGTTCACATACAACAGGTAATAAGTTTCTAAAGATTATGACGACAATGATACAATCAGCTAATATGGTTTACGCGTAATAATAACTGTAGTGGTAAATAAAGAAGAATTCACAGTAACATTGGTTGGTGAAAAATTACTAATTGCGATGTTACAAAATGTGACACACAGATGTCATAGATGTTTACACACACATCTATTATTTATTTGTTATAATATTGGAGTTCGATATCACTACATTGGTGCAAACAGATTGCTGAGGGCGTTTTCATAAGTTCACATACAAGAGGGAATAAGTTTTAAAGATTATGATGACAGTGATACAATCAGCTAATATGGTTTACGCGTAATAATAACTGTAGTGGTAAAAAAAAAAGAAGAAGAATTCACAGTAATATTGGTAAGTGAAAAATTGCTGATAGATTATAATGACAATGATATAATCAGATTATAAGAAGATTACAACGACAATGATATAATCAGATTATAAGAAGATTACAACGACAATGATATAATCAGCTAATAAGGTTGTACGATGGCAGTGGAGGGCAGAAGCGATTATCAGATTATAAGAAGATTACAGCGACAATGATATAATCAGCTAATATGGTTTACGCGTAATAATACTTAAGTGGTTAAGAAGAGAAAAAATTCACAGTAACATTGGGAGGTAAAAAATTGCTAATTGCGTTGTTTCAAAAGTTCACACACAGCTGTCATAAATGTTTACAAGCACATCTGTTATACATTTGTATAGATTCAGGTTGAACTAGCATCAAGTTGAGGTTTACTGACATGATACCTAATTGAGGTTAAATTAATACGAAATTGACATATTTAGGGGATGAAAATGAAATTGACTAATTTAGGGGATCACCTAGTCTAGTCACCCATGATCTGCTGTGATGATATGTTTAGTTGTTGCATCAGGTATTGCTCGAGGTCATCTGGCGTGTTGATCTCGCGGCGTCTTGAATCTGGGTTTCCTGGGTTGAATATGAAGATGTTTCCATCCTGTGTTCTTGGGATTCCAACTTTATCCGGGAATTTCCTTTTGGCCATCCTTAGAATGTACATGACGTTAGCTCGTGAAGGTATGAGGTATTCATTTATGAAGAAGAACTGTGGTTTCTTTTTTCGGCAGGCGTTGAGAATTTCACGTTTTTTGTTATAATGTTTTAGTTCAAATGCAATGTTTCTTTGATCTACATTCCCAGTTATTGTTTTTTCCCCATTCTTGTAGCTGACGTAATGTCAGTGCCGGAGAGGTCAATGTTGATCTTGTCCTTCAGGAGCTGGCAGACTGTATCCTTACAGATTTCGCCTGCGTGAGATGGCGGTATTTCCCTTCCAGAAATGACGAGAGTACATTTTTTGTCTTCAATGTCTCGGCGCTGATCATTTTTTCCAACTGGTCGAGGCGGGAGGTTAAGCTATCTATTTTCTCATTCTGTTCTTCGAGAATTTTTTTGTGTTCCGCTTCTTTTGTTTCAAATAGCGTTTTAAGGTGGCTTATTTCATTTTGCACTTGAACAATATCACTATTAAATTTTGTCATCACTGAATCGAAGTATTTTATAAGGACAGAAACCACTTCTTTACCGTCTTTCGTAAGGCTAGACACATCAGGGTATTGACCAAACTTCGGTTCAAACTCGATGCTGTTGTTGCTGCTGTTGTTGGTAATGCGTCGTTTGTTAGTCATCTTGAAGATGGAGGGAATTCGGTCGTTGTGTAAACGAGGGTTGAATACTCTCACACTTTTGAGGGAATATTATACTCTTAGTTCGATTATTTTTATATATGGGGTATTTATATCACATTTGAATACTCAGGACGCGAGTGGGTACCCATTTAGGTTAGAGGTACATTCTTTCTAACAATAGGCACTTTGTTTCGGAGCGAGCGCCACACCCGTCCTCACGCCACGGAGTCACTGAAGACACTGTTATTTTGTCTTGCAATGTGATTACCTATATTTTTTTACCCAGTCTCATTTAGCTTAGGTTTTGCATTGACATAGTTTTACCAACGTGACCAAGTGTTTCTTTGGTATTTTACAGCCTGAAGTTGATGTTAGTAACATCGAAACGTTGCCTTTAGAGATTGACAGATTTGGAATTTTAACAATTGAGTGTTTTTTTAGTAAAGATGATAAGTGATTATCTTCGTATTTTACGCAAGGTCAAGAAATTGGACATAATGAAAATATGGTGGGAGACTAAATTTAGGGTTTGATTCGTGAAAGTAATTTACAGTATAAGCGTAAATCTAGAAGAACTACGCATTTTCAAAGTGTCTATTGTCTCGCTGGTGTAATTCTAGAATAAATAAATGTTATTACTGTATTATATGCCGTTTTTCTCTACTTTTTCTCTATACTTTAAATTTTCTCTTTAGTCCTTATGAAAATAGGCAAATTTGAAAAATATCATTATCCTGGATACATAAGCAAATTAAGAATGAATGGAAGTATTTTTTTATGTTCAGAAAATTAAAAACGAGGAAAATTCCAAGGAACTTAATCATATTTATTTCGAAAACGTTTCGGAGTCCAGCTCCATCATGAGTTCATAAATACAAGTCATTATGTCTACAATGAAAGAAGAAACTAAATGTTGCAGAATGTCAAGAGATTACGAAAACAAAAATAAAAACATGTCACTGAAATAAAATCGACAAAATTGTTATCCAGTTACTATTTGCAATGGACATGAACTAGAAGATTGTTGAGGGCCGGTTTTCGTTTAAAAATACGTAACGACTCTAAAATCCTAAGGTCATATGAAGTTGAAGCAGAATATAAGACTGTGAAGTCTCTGGAGGATATCGGTACCTTGCATTTTCCTGCGTGATTGCGTATTGTGGAGTGAAAGGGCTGAGCTAATTGGTTTCCAGTACGGAAGCTTCCACCGCGATGTTCGGCTCCGCTGATATAAAAAATTGCGTGACGTCATGCCGACGTACGACGCTGTGCACTGCACACAACTTTAAGAATAAATCAGAGAGGCCCGCATCTCCACCGGAAGCGTGTCCTTGTACCGGAAAGAAGAAGCCACATTAAAATTATTAACTAGAGCTACGCATAACTGAAGGTTTTGAAAGTATTTTTCTCACAATAATTTTACCTCGAGTGGTAATTTCTCAGAGGGCTCTCCAAAATACGGGAACGAGCAGTATAGATAGTCTTTATTGTTTTCTCCTATAGTTTGCGAAGCGTATTGCTTAGACAGAAATTTCTTAATTTGTGAATTGATGACACCCAAAGGAAAACCGTTAGTTGTAAAATATGTGCGTAAAAATTCCAATTCACAATGAACATTTTTGAAGGTTGAACATATTTTGTAACCTCTACTGATTAGAGTTTGCACACAATTTTGAAACGAATTGAACAAAGACTAAAGAAACTGGAGCATAATCCTGTGAAAGTTGGTTTACGGTGTACTGACGTCTGAAAGTGATCTCGAAAATGTTAGAAGTATTCCAAATATAAAAAATTTAATCATGGCTTCATTTGATGTTGAATCTCTTTACACTAACATTCCTCTTCAGGAAACTATTAACATTTGTCTAAACCATTTATTTTCAGAAGGTAGCTCAAAATTCATGGGTTTAACCCGCAAAATGTTCAGTACACTGCTAGAATTGTCTGTAATGCATTTTGCTTTATATTCTCAGGTAAAATTTATAAACAAATCGACGGTCTAGCAAATGGGCTTCCGTTGGCACCGTCTCATGCTGACATTTTTATGTATTTCCACGAAACTAAGTGGTTAGATCAGTGGTTCCCAACCTTTTTTAGCTTGTTACCCAATTTAGCATGCCACATTAAGCATGTTACCCCTTTCACAAAATGTTGTCAACATTAATATATATACGGCTAAACTAAAGCACTAGAGATATTTCTTTTCTTTATTGTATTAGTACATTTTGCATCTAAGATGTCAAGAGCATCAGTGAGATGTTGGAGTTGCATATTTGAAGCTAGTTGAGGAATTCTTGGCTTCGTGGTTGAAAGTGCCAGCCTGGCATCGTTTGCAACATTCAAGCGAGTCCTCTTTTTTATTTTCATCCCCAGCACAGTTGAGAACCCCTTCTCGCACAGATACGTTGTTGAGAATGATACGAACAACTTCAAGGCTCTCTTTGACTTGTGTCTTGAAGCATAGTTGTGAAAATACTTTTCGGTTACCGCACACTTAGCTATGTATTTTTTCTTTTCTAATACTGTATATTAGTTTTTGATATTTATTGTTATTTGGTTTAGCTTTGTTACTTACTTATAATAGGTTTACTTTACAACTTAAAATACTAAGACTAAATTTACATTAATCTTAATACCAATGCTTACTTGAATTCAGAATTCTTAACATTTTTCTATCACCCCTCCATTACCCCCGAAAAATTGCTAAATTACCCCCAGGGGGAAATTTACCCCCAGGTTGGGAACCAATGGGTTAGATGAATGTTCCTTCGATTTTAAACCAGTTTTCTATGATCGATACGTAGATGATACTTTAGTTCTATTCAGCCACCCATCTCATGTTGAGCAGTTCTAGAACTATCTTAATCATAAGCATCAATCGATTAATCTTACCGTAGAAGTTGGAAAGAATAACTCCCTGGCCTTTCTTGACTGTTCGCAGTCATGAGAGACGATCACTTTCAGACGACAGTGCACCGGAAATCAACTTTCACAGGATTAAGCTGCAGTTTCTTTAGTTTTTGTTCAATGCGTTTCAAAATTAATTGTGTGCAAACTCTAATCAGTAGAGGTTACAAAATATGTTCAACCTTCAAAAATGTTCATTGTGAATTGGAATTTTTACGCACATATCTTACAACTAACGGTTTTCCTTTGGGTGTAATCAATTCACAAATTAAGAAATTTCTGTCTAAGCAATACGCTTCGCAAAATATTAGAGAAAACAATAAAGACTATCTATACTGCTCGTTCCCGTATTTTGGAGCGCCCTCTGAGAAATTACCACTCTAGGTAAAATTATTGTGTGAAAAATGCTTTCAAAACCATCAGTTATGCGTAGCTCTAGTTAATAATTTTAAGGTGGCTTCTTTTTTCCGGTACAAGGACGCGCTTCCGGTGGAGATGCGGGCCTCTCTGATTTATTCTTACTGTTGTGTGCAGTGCACATCATCGTACGTCGGCATGACGTCACGCAATTTTTATATCAGCGTAGCCGAACATCGCGGTAGAAGCTTCCGTACTGGGAACCAATTAGCTCAGCCCTTTCACTCCGCAATACGCAATCACGCAGAAAAATGCAACGTGCCGATATCCTCCAAAGATTTCACAGTCTTAGATTCTGCTTCAACTTCATATGACCTTAGGATTTTCGAGCCGTTACATATTTTTAAACGAAAACCGGTTTTCAACAATACGGATAGTTCATAACCATTGCAAATAGGAACTAGATAGCAATTTTGTCGATTTTATTTCGGTGACATGTTTTTATTTTGGTTGCGTGATCTCTTGACAGTCTACAACATTTAGTTTCTTCTTTTATTGCAGACATAATGACTTGTATTTTTGAACTGATGATGGAGCTGGACTCCGAAACATTTTCCAATTATATATGATTAAGTTCCAAGGAATTTTCCTCGTTTTTAAATTTCTCATTGCAAGAAAATTTTGTCAAGAATCTGTGAAGAACGATCAATTTTGCGAATTGAAAATGAAAATTTAGGAAAAGTTTGATCAAAATCTTGTAATTGTGTGTAACGAATTTTGTGCGCATTTATTGTTTGCTTGAACTAAAATTGTGAGTTTATAAAACTGTGGTCAGGCGCATTCCAATGTTACAAGTGGGTTGCTCTAACATTAGTGTAGGCCTGAATGTTTACATTCAACATAGAGTTATGTGGCTTGTAAGCGAAGCAGGCACTCGAGCTGGGTTAGTGTTGTGCTTGGTAAGCAGACCTCGAGAGCTCGAACAAGGAGTGCGGTGTAGTGTTACCACAAAAGGCAAAAATTTGTTGACCATAAGGCCCGGCCTAGGGGTAGAGGGTAGAGGATAGAGAGCAGAGGCGTGAGAAAGCTTTCTCGCCAACGGGTTTGACTTCAAGATCACCTCGCAAAATAGGGGCGGGAAAATGCGTGTTCTGCTCACAGCGAATAGGATGTGTACAACCTCGAGAACAGCCAATAGGACAGAGCAGGCGAAGGTTTGGAAGTGCAAGTAGTGGTGCCATTGGTCATGACTGGAGAGAGGGTAGCCCAAAAAGAACACTTTGACTAGCACGGAAAAGACGAGGGTCAGTGAGAGTTCGCGAGCATCTCGATAAGGTTCGTCGTGGCTAGGCATCATTATACCTAAAGTGTTATACTCTGCGTCGTGAATAGGTGTCAAATTAAATGTTATACTTTGGAAAATAAGTGAGAAGCGAAACCTGTTGAGATATATTTTTCTTGAATCAACAAATTAAAAGTTACATTTTTGCTTGTGCAGAGGGAAGAAGATCCCGCACCGGGGAGGTTGTTTAAAGGAAAATTTTGATAACGGCGTCAGGGCGGGTAAGGCTCGTGCGTTTGTTACGATAGATACCGCTGGAAACGATAGGTTCATACAACGTATAAGAGAATTGGAGCAGTTGAATTAAAATGTGGAGTATGTGCATATATATGTATGAGAAAATTGTAGAATTAAAGTAATTGTCAAAAATTTTGTTGCCCCCACAGGAGGGCGGGTTTTCTCCTATTGATTGCAAGCACGACTTCTTCATAAAACGTCCAGAGACAGTATATGCACCGTGTAAGAAACAGGGATTGAACTGAAGCTGCTCTTGGTTGAAAGAACTAGTGAACCGAGGTCAAATAGCATCCATTGTGCCGTTGGGATGCGCCAACCTGACAGTCAGGCCTTATTTCATTATATGTGTTCCGTGTGTAATTCACTTTAAGAAATTGACCGGTCAATTAGACAGAGTAGTATTTGTCAATATGTGTTACTTACAGATCCAGTAATTTACGGCTAATGCTTTGTACCAGGGTTATCCATTATAAAGTTTCTTCAGCATTTAATGGAGTTTAAAAACCCCGTTAACGCTAGCAACACAGCTCACCGAGGCAAAATAGCGCACAGAATCGCGCGGATGTAAGTCGTGTATCTACTCATCGGTGAGTACCGCTCTAAATTTAGTATATAATAATTGTGTGTCTTTTCTTAATGACTGTGCTCTTCATACATTCTCGCATTTTTTTTGTGTGTTAGGTATGCACCTGGAGGTGTGCCATTCCTCTATTCCGAGAACCTGATCTTCTTGTTAATGAAATGTTAACAAGAAGGTGACGGGCCCCTTTTCTCGTGACAATTTGATCCGATAGAAAATCACTCATGCCATACATAAAATCAGTGACCTCAATTTACTCAGGAACAGGTTTCAAAGTGTAAGCCTTTCACGTTAAGGTAATGCTCGTAAATCTTCCACAAACTCCCCGTTCATGAAAGTTACCTATCCTGCGAAAATCGCTGCTGAGTCAAAGTGCCCGACTGCCAACGAATTGTGGATTTTCTACTGAGGGTTCAAGGTGCACTCTTCCGCTCCTGCCGTACAACTGCGGTAACTCCTCTAAAGCTGAGTGTCCATATCCGTTCAGTGCAAGGGTTTCCAATCTGCCGTGCTCGCACTTCTTGGGGGCACGAGACGATATCCCAGGGGGTGCAAGAAAAGTCCTGGTAAATACTAGGATATTGGCTATTAATTGACATTGTTATTTCAGAGGGTCCGAGGTTCAAATGAAATTTCCTTAGCGGTGCGGGGCGAAAAAAGATTGGGAACCTCTTATATAGTGTCTTTATGACGTTCGGTTAATTTCCTCTCTGGTCATAGCATGAACGAGAATGCCTGTATCAACTGAAAATGTCATATGTATCAGATTGGCTCTTTCGTATTGAATTTTAATCTTTCTCTGAAGGGTATCAATTTCCATTTGCTTTGGAAAGAAGCGAGAATTATGTTCTGAAACTAAAAAAAAGGTCAACGGTACCAGAGTAAATCATTAAATATAAATCATGCCAAAAACATTTATACTTGAAAAATTAGTGTCTACATATATGTAAACATTTGAAGCAAGATTGACCCTATTGTTTAAGAAAACGCAACTTATTGCACGGAAACAGACACGTAACACACGTCACCGAAACGTGAACCTTTTCAAAACCTTTTTTTGCTAATATAAAAAATATAGCTGCTATCACCGCTGCTCTAATTCATCACTCAAACTACAGGGAGCAAATTTAAGAAAATTCTTTTTCGTTTTTTACCCAAAATAACATTAATGATTTTCTTGATTCTTTAAACAATCTATAGAATAAGTCAAATGGAATATTTTTCCCTTATTCAGTATTAAAATACACAATTGATTTGATATCTCCGATGCAGTTAGATTTAATTATTCATATTTTTTCTTTAAACGTTTTCTGAAACAGTTAAAGAATTGCGCGAGTAATTCCCATTTACAACTATGGTGATAACCAGTTTTAACAACTATAAAAGTTTCTGTCTCGCCAATTTTGAGAAAAAATAAAAAAACTGTTCAAAAGTGTCATGGTCAAATCAAGACATCTTCAACTATGAATGTGTTTATAACGAATACTATGAAAAGATAGGAATATGTTTGGCATTTTTAGTATAAACAATCAAAATGTTTTTGTAATAAAACTATTGGAAGAGAAGACTATTCGGAAGAGTTGACTCAGCAGGTATGCCAGGGCCAACGATCTTGTTTATATGTTTTGACAAGTTGGGTATCTGCCTGGGCCATTAAAATTCCCATAAATTGAAAAAATACGAGGGATTGAAGGAAAATAAGTTTCTCCAGCTACATTTGGGCGGATAAAACGAAACAAAACGGGCAGAGTCCATAGTTAAGAAATATATAGTCATTGGTCCTTTCTTCATGGTAGCAGGAGTAAGAATTTCACATGAGAAAAAATCAGAATTGAAACTTTATTTTAGTGCGAAATCTCTCTAAAAGTAGGTCACAAATAGAAGTGTAAAGGATATGAAAATGTAGTTACGCCGATAAGTGTAGAAGAAATAATTGAGATAAAAATACATCGTGAGCTTGATAGGTCTTGAGTAAAAAATCGTTCAATGGGCATTCATTAATGTTGTTGTTAAATAAAATACTAATAATGAAAATCAAATATATGAAATATGCATAAGTATGGATTAATAGATTCACCTTCAATGAAATAAGTGCATGCACATTGGAAATGAATTGTCGAGAAAATATGGGAAAATTGATTAAAGTTTGCATTTTCTTTTACCAGACAAGTTGTGGCTTGCTGTAATAGCACAACTTATCAACATAATAGTTGGCAGAAAATTCACCATACTTATGGGGCAGGTAAGGGGATGAAATTATCTAAATAAACATCATCCCTATAATTTTAAATTGAGTGAAGCTATTTCTGTATAATACAGTTCAGTCTAACGCATTATACAGAATGCGTATAATGCGTTCTTGCTGTAATAAAAAATGTAAAATGCAATGCGCAAATGCGTTTTTATAATGCAGTCTTGCTGTAATAAAAATAAAATAAAAATCCATATACACCTAAAAAAATTAAAACAGTAATAATTAGGGGATAGTAAATATAATGCATTATTGCTCAGAGGTGGCTGATTTTGCCGTGATATATCTTCTTTGCTTGCCTTTGCTTCAATTACCGTCATTATGAAAGAATCAACATCCGGAAAAAATTATCTCCAAATGGTCAATTTCGAGAACTGATTTAGGTATAAAAATGAACTTACTAAGCATCCCAGTGCGGCATTATATTATTAAAATATTTCATATAGAATGCATTCATTGTACGCCTATTTTTTTGAGAGTTTGTTTTTCGTGTTAACGTTGTGGTAACGTATAGTACTATCTTTCGTGTTACGTATGTTGCAGTAAATATGTTTAAGCATGAGATCCTTTAGTTTCATTTCCCAAAAGCTTATATCTGTAGTCGGCGAATTAAACTGGCAACCCAATGTTTGGTATCAGGAGTGTCACAATTGTTGCATACCAATTTGTAATTGAGAGTTCTCTGCATAGCGATCATGTAATAGGAAAAAACTGGTGTGAGCATAATTTAGTGAAATGTTCAATTTTATTATGTCCCGAGAAAACTTAGCGAACAGGTCGTGTCTAAAAAATACGGAAAATCCCATAAGAAAAATGTTAAATGGAGTTTAAAATTTAATTAACATTTGAGTACCCGTAATATATTTTGAATTGTGCAGGCTAACTGTTTTGTTTTGTTCCGTATTCTGTGTTTGTTTTATTTGGGTAAATTGCATTATCATTTGAGTTTGTGCGGAGATAGGCCATTCCATCAATCTGAAATTCTCTAGTTCATTAATGTTAAGAATGATTAATTTGCGAATTTAAGCTGAAAGTTTAGGAAAATTTTAATTGTGTGTAATAAATTTTAATTGCGTGTAGTTAATTTTGTGCTTCCTTAAAAAAATTTGTTCGTTGAAATATCTTAGTAAATTCCAGCAGTGCAGATGGGTCGCTTCAAAATGTGTCACATGCCTGTATGTTTGGGCTCAACAAATGTTATGTGTAGTGGGAAAGGTATTGTGTACATTTGGGCCATAAGCTGTGTTGGTTCTAGCGATGTGTGTGTATATTATGTTAGCAAGAATTTTATGGTGTGAGCAGTTTTCGAGAGGCCTCGGTCGGCCCCTTAAGACGAGAAATTTAATCAGCTACACACTTGAGACGTTCGAAAGTGCCGACGCTGTGGTCAAGCCAGCGCCGCGGGTTTGACAGAGACAGATCGCTACACTTAAGCTACGAGGGCGAACATAGCAATGGTTTCGGATGTTTTAAGACTTGGATAGGGCGGGACTTGACGTGTTCTCGGAAAAAGAGCTTTAGCCAATAAGGAACAGTGATAACACAAAAGGGGAAATTCGAAGGGCTGAAGCCACGTATAATACAGCAAAGCAACGCACAGGCGGCGCTTCGAACATTACGTACGGACTTCGAAACAGTTGATTGGCTGTGCGAAAAGCAGAAAATTGCTCTCTCCCAGACATTTTGGTAGAAGCTAATGAAATAATTTCAGTTTGGAGCCGAGGATCGTCGGAGAAAGTACGTGTTATAAATAGGAGGTGGTGGAGATAAAGTTACTCTAAAAGAAAAATACCAATCTGAAATAATGTGGCAGTGTATTTCAAATAAAGGAAGTTGAACTTATCAAAGTTTCTCTTCTTTTTTCAATAGAGTAAATATTCTCCGTTTTTCTGTGCAGAGGAGAAATCACCAAACCCAACCAAATCGTAGGAGTCATTTAATGAAACATGGAGATGCCACATTAGACGGGAGGGTAAGAGAAATGTAGTTTCCTTTGGAAAAGGTATTTTTGAAATAAATATTGTGAAAATTCAATGGCATTCAGTGAAGTAAAAATTGAGATATCTTGAGGAAACGTCATTGACGCGATTAAAAAAGTAACAAGTTAAATTTTTGTCTCAACAGGCGGGAAGGATTGACCTGCTCGGATGAAAAGGGGATTGACGTGTGAAAATACCGAAGCGGAATGAACAGTATAACGTCATCAATAGAAATTTTCTGAACAGTGCATAAGACAGGAATTTGAACTGAAGCGATCCGTGGACGAATGATTTTGTGGGTTGAAGTGACGATCACCTACTGTGCTGCTGGAATAGCTGAGATAGATAGACCAGAATAGACCATGTCTTATATTTAGCTCTCGTTAACTTAGGGGTGGCTGGCCAGCCGAATCATTCAGTATAGTTCTGTGATGTAAGCCATTTGACGTATGCAGTTTCTAGATTCCATTACTTAATTTGCATCATTCTTAATAACATTCATTGTGCGTACGCTTGTTGATGTTTTGTACGACGTGCTGCCGAAAATCATAAAATTAAGCGAATTCCACCCGGTGTATTATGCCTCAACATTAGAAGCGACAGCTCGCAACATCACGGGTGCGCTCAGAAAATGCGCTGAGTAAGTTGAGTCGTCTTTCATCGGTGAGTAACGTTTTGTTTAGTATAAACTGTAATGTTGATTATTTGGCTTTTGGGCTTGCCCATGAGTTTTCTTGTGTTTCCGTGTATTTCATGGAGGTGAGCAAATTCCTCAAAACTAGCGTTCGGTTTCCTTGTTAGTGCAAACTGATGAGAGACAGGACAGAAGTTTCTCGTGACAACCTTATTTGGCAAGATCAAAGTGATCGCAATTTAATTTATATCTGTGAGCTAACAGCAGTATTGTATGTTTTTGTTGTGTATTTCATGCATGGGTTGAAGTGAAATTTAGTGGGTACCCAAATTTATGAAGTGCTACGACGATCGGAGAGTGCACTATTTCTAGAAGCAGTAAATTTTCAGTATTGCAGAGCGAAAAGCTAACAAGTGTAACGACATACAGCTAAAAAAATTTTTTAAAGAGGTTAAAGGATGATGAAAATTAAGCTAAATAAAATTCTTATGTGCTTGAATGATTAAGGTGACGTGATGTTCGAATTCACATGTGAGTAATTTTTTTCTTGTTAATGAGCCGCATGAGCGCGAGTGATTATTTGTGATGTCGTAAAGCTCGAATTTAAAGAAGATCAGCATCATGCCTGGTAGAGGACGAAGGAACAACGCCAGTGGAAACGAACCAGTGGCGCCTCCACAGCCTGAGGAGGAAGTTAACATGCCAGTGGTAACCAGCTGCGTGGGAGCCATGGGGCCCAAATTCAGGAAGGGCGATAACATGGGAGACCATCAAGCAAGGTTTAAGTTTCTGACCGGTCACCTGAAGAACAGCGAGCAGGTGCGAGCCTTCTTCCTACGCCTAGATCAACGAGAGGCAAGAGAGTGCAATCAAATAATCGGTACAATAACGAATCAACGAGAAGCAGAGGCATGGCTACGTTCATATGCCGATCAAGTAGAACATCCTACTTAGGCAATGTTTGAAATAGTCACCAAGAAGCAGACAAGCCGAGAGGGAGTTTCTGAGTACATAACGCGCCTGGAAACGCTATACAACGAGAATTATCTAGAACACCCGGAACGAGTCATTATAGATTTGATTTGGCTGGGATTAAGGGCAGACATTACGAGACCCTTCCGAAGTGATGCGCGACCTACTACAGTTTAAGAATTGAGGGATATTGCAGTTGAAGTGGAAAATCGACGGATAGTGCCAGTGCCAGGACAAACGACAGAAAGAAGGGAACCTGAGAGGGAGAGGCCGCAGCCAAGTGATAGGAGGCCACAGCCTGAGGTTGCGCGTGTTGGCCACACGATGCAACACTCACCACAGTGGCAAAGAGGTCACAACGAAGCGCCACACTGGAGTGAAAGGGGCTGACAGATACGACACTCTCCTTATCACCGAAGAGGCAACTACGAAGCGCCACACTGGAGTGAAAGAGGCAGACTAAGGAGCCATCAGTACCAAAATTACCACGCAAGAGCACCACAGCCGCATCGGGAAGATCCACCTGCACCTGAGGTGAACTTAGCGCAGTATAGAACAGTGCCACCGCCGTGCTTCAACTGCGGAAAATTTGGGCACCTAAGAGCTGATTGCAGGGCGCAACATTTTCCAGGACCGCCAAAAAACGGAACAGGAGACCGTTAGCTCCAATAATAAATCCCAGCATCGTACTCCATGTGAATGGTACAGCTGTAACCGCACTTTTTGACACAGGAGCAAATATATGCTTGGGAAAAGAGCGTGTGGTTGTGGGGATCAAAAATGCCAGTGTGAAGGGAACGTCTACTGCATTAAAAACAATTGGAGAGGAACCTGTACCGGGGCTTGGGAAGGTTAATGTGCCAATTAAAGTTAACGGTCAGAAAATTTTGCAAAGATGCTTTGTTGTGCGGGAAAATGCATTTCGAGGAGACCTGCTAATAGGAGGGGAAGTAATGAACAAAGTCGATGCAAAGCTAGAATTCGGAAAAAGTAGGGCATCATTGTTTGGTACTTACGTGAACATGTTTTCAGCGCCGGGACCCACTTCTTCAAAGATTTTGTGCGTAACACGGGAGGAAGCATCGGTCACTCTCGCTGAAGACATCACAGTGAAGCCTCGCACGCAAACTATGGTGAAGTGCCGAGCAGATATCAAGTTTGATGGAAAGGAGGTGATTTTAGATCCTAGAATTAAGTGGGCGCCTTACGTGGGAGCCACCGCAGCAAAGGTGCAAAATGGGTATGTTCTGATGCCTGTACTTAACCCTTTTGCTGAAGAAATCGCTCTAACTGAAGGAGCAATAATTGCAAAATGCCACGAGATCTCGAATGAAAATGCAACTGCAGAAGGAACCAATGACGAAAACAGCGAAGCAGAAAATCTCCGCAGAGAGAAGCGCTTTCAACAAATTGATGAGCTCGATCTCAGTTACTTGGATCAGGAAAAGCAGGAGCAAGTCAGAGCTCTGCTGAAGGAGTATCATAAACAATCAGCGCAGATGAAATGGACATTGGACATGTAAAGGGTGTGAAATACAAAATTTTATTAAATGATTACAGGCCCATTCAGAAGAGAGGATGGCGAATTCCGTACGCCAGCCAAGAAATTATTGATAAAAAGGTGCCGGAGATGATCAAGAGTGGAATTTTACAAGAGAGTACAAGTGCGTGGAAAAATCCCCTCGTACTCGTGAAAAAGCTTGGGGGAGGCCACAGAGTTTGCCTTGATTTGCGAGCTGTAAACATGCGGGTGGTGAATGAACATTATCCTATTCCCAATATCGTAGAAGCGTTGGAGGAAGTGGCTGGCAAAAAGTATTACTCGATTGTCGATGCAAAATCTGCATTCTACCAAATTGAGCTGGATGAAGAAAGCAAACAATACACTGCGTTTCAAACTAAACAAGGAAATTTTGAATTTGCCAGGCTCCCTATGGGACTTGAATGTTCGACGTCCGTGTACCAAAGAGTGATTTGCCATGTCCTCAAAAAACAGCTTGGAAAATTTGCTGCAATTTAATTGGACGATGTGTGTGTCAGTTCTATGACTTTTGAGAATCATCTAGAGAATTTGAGAGAAGTGTTGCCCGAATTTCGGAGTGCGGGAGTAAAGATCGGCTTAGACAAGTGCAAATGTGCGCAGAAGCAAGTAAAATATCTAGGGTGCTACATCAGTCGTGAGCGAGTAATCCCAAACCCCAAAAATGTCGAGGCAATGCAAAATTACCCGCGGCCTACAACAGCACGAAAGGTGCGCTCATTTGTGGCTGCTCTCAATTTCTACCGGAGATTTATACCGAACTTTGCAACCACAGCTGCCCCTCTTAATGCGCTGACCAAAAAGGTCAAAAATTCAAGTGGAGTGAAGAACATGAGCAAGCCTTCTGCAAACTTAAACAGTTGATGATTGAAGCCCCAATTCTGAGAAAACCGTCCCCTAACGAGACGTACTACTTAAGTTGCGACGCGTCGAATGACGGCTGCGGGGCAGTCCTAAACCAAAAAAGGGACGGTTAAGAGCAACCAATTGGATATTTTAGCAAGAGATTCAATGATGCAGAAAGGCGTTACTCGATCACTGAACGTGAAGGATTAGCAGTAGTGGCTGTGGTAAATCACTTTTCGCCTTATCTGTACGGCAATAAATTTGTGGTAATAACGGATCACACGGCCCTCAAATATTTGTTCAAAGGTAAAAACACCAAGAACAACAGAATTATGAGGTGGGCACTAACACTCTCACAGTACGATTTTGAAGTGATTTATCGGCCAGGAGCTCAGAATGTGGTCCCAGACGCGCTGTCGAGGAACATAGCGCAAAACAACGAGGGCGATGAAGACAACGGAGCGCCTAAGACGGTGTTTGTCATGTCGATGCTGGACGAAACACCCAGTGTATAACAGGCGGAGGTCAGCCTACAAAAGGAAAATGTGAGGGCAGAACAATTAAAAGATCCTGTTTGGGGTCCTGTGTTGAGTTACCTTGAAGGTGACAAATTAGGGGAAGCTCCAAGTCTCGCTCTGAAATCCGAAATCTTCACCGACGGAGGCATATTGTATTTCAAAAAGATGTTATATCCTCATGATATAACCTCCCTACACCTATATTCATGAAGGAATCGCTATGAGGAATACTGAAATGCTTCGTCTGGCCCACGACTTTCATCTCCTCGAAAAGAACCACATTAAAGATAAGTTCTCGCGGATAAGCGCAACTTCGAATCAACTCCACAACATGCCTTTCATGCTATTTCCTTCAACAACATCGTCAGACGACGCTACGTCTTACCATCATCGTGCTACCCTCTTGACATCATCACCACGACGCAACCGGAGGACTACGAGATCAAGTTATCAGATACCTCTTTCTCTTTTCTCTATCGCAATGTATTTCTCATCTTTCTAATCTTAATCATCTAGGATGTTATAGTATTCATTTATAAAGATTGAATGCAGGATCGTAATTATTGTTAGTCAGTATTGTGGGTTTTTCACTTATTAATGAGTAGCTACTGTCGTAACGTGTTTGTTCTCTGAGGTAGAGACGCGCCCTCGGTTCCTTCAAGCGAGCGGGCAACGGGCCAACGGTTAGTCTTGCGCGGGGAGGCAGTCGAGAAGGTTCCTTCAATTAAGTTCGATATTGAAGAGTAACATTACGAGATCATCTAACTTATTGGTGTCTTCACCTGCGGTTCATCGCCTTTGGCGATGAACCCGCTTCACTTTAAACGATTGTAAAAGTGACAGTTGTCTCTAAATTACCTGGAAATCCATCTTGCTCCAATCATTCATTATAAATGGATCGCAAAGGCACCAGCCTCCTCGCAAATACTTCGACAACGCCCAAACTGGATTCTGCAGATAAGTTAACATGTTTACTATATGTCTAACCAGCTTCTCTCTCGACAGCATTGTGATGTATTAGGTGTCTGCGTTAATAACGAACCTTTGTAATCTTTCGTGTCTTCAATTTCCTTTGTAAGTTAGAGAGAGATGATAAAGAGATGATGATAATGATGATGATATAAAATGATGCACATACGTAAATAATGAGCTTCCGCTCGTATACCAAACGTTACCGAAGATCTTGAAAATATGTCTTATAAATATAAATATTGTTTGTCCGAGTATCGGACTGGTGGCAGCATTGAAAAGCTATCGTGATTAATAAAGACTAGAAAATAAAAGAAAGTGACAAATAATAACGAATGTCACGAAATAACATGCATCACGAAACAAATGTCGGCAGCGATGTGGAAAAGGAACAAGCGATCATTACAAAGACGCAGCGAAAACCTAATAGAACAAGGCACTTGATAATAGTGCTAGATATTCTGAGAGAGTCCGCGATGACGTTGGCGCATGATGGTGCCATCGGCGCACCAAGGGACATCTAAAACTTGGAAGCGAGTACTGGAATTCGGTTACTGGATGAATATGTCCAAAGACGTAAATGCATTTGTAGACTCTTGCATGCAGTGTCAGAAGCGGAAGATTAATAACCGTATTTGTGTTAGCATGGGTTCATTCCCAGAAATTGATAAGCCACTGGACAGAGAAGGAGTTGATTTAATTGAAATGCCAGTTTCGAACGAAGGCCACAGATACATCTTAACTGTAGTCGATCATTTCAGCAGATACGTCGCGGCATTTCCGCTCAGAAGCAAAACCACAGAGGAAGTAACTCAAGCGTTGACTAAATTTGTTACAACGTACGGCCCTGAAAAAACGCTCGTCTCTGACAGGGGCACTGAATTCACGTCTAGCTTGTTCCGAAGTGTGTGCAAAAAATTGAAGATAAAATACACCAACACTTCAGCCTATCATCCACAATCGAATGAAATGACGGAAAGGCAAAATCAAAACATCAAAACCGTGATGTCTCACTTGGCAGCGAATGATCAATCCTCGTGGCACCTTTCTGTTCCTTGGATGTGCCTGGCACTAAACACCAGCTACCAGAGCGTCATTGAAGAAATTCCATTCTATTTGTTCTTTGGTAGAGGTGCCGACATTCCAATTATTGAATGGCTAAAAACCCCGCGAATAGATTACTCTCTACGGGAGAACTACGCGGCAGAAGTAACTGCATGACTCCACAATGCATTCAAGATTGTTAAAACAAAATCTAAAGCGTCGCACGACAAGTTTGCGCAATTAAAAGAGCGGGGAGTCAAGAACAACAAAGTTCATGTAGGTAACATTGTTCTGCTTCATAATCCGACTGGAAGGCCTGAAGCTGACGGCGCATGGCCGACAGATTGGATTGGCCCTTATCGAATAATTGAAAAGAGCGAGTTCAATGATACAATTAAAGCACTGTATAATGAACGTGTAGAGAGAGTGCATCTAGATAGGCTGAAGGTGGCGTTTCTCAGAGGGGAGGCTTACCCTTACCCTGAGGATGACGCGGCTGTGCCATTAGGTGCTGGTAACACAGGCGACAGCGGAGATGAAGACATGAGGACAAGAGGCGCAGTAAACAAACGTCGGGCTGCGTCCAGAACGCAGCGAAGCTACAATCTACGTTCTCGGTGTAGGTGAATCGCCACTTAGAAACGAACTGCAGTGAATTGAGTTTCATGAGTCTCCTTAACTTTGTAGGATGTGTTCTTGTGTGTTTAATTTTAGGAGAGCTCTTCAGTAGGAGTGAGTTTTTAGCGCTGTATTGCTTTAATTTAAATGTGTTCTTTCGTAGGATTATGTTATTCTAGCTTTGAATTAAATTTAGTCTCACTCACTTGAGTGAGACGCTTCCTCCAGTAGGAATATGTTCTAGTTTGTGTAACTCCAATTTCTTTTGCTCACAAGAAATCTCGTCCAGAACGAGACTCTTGTTCGAGTGAACTAATCTTATACTATGCTTAATTTTGCATTTTTCATTCTTGTTTAGAGAAGGGAAATAAATTTTCATTATGTTAAATTTAGTGTATTTCTTAACAGGAGTAGTTTGCTTCATTCGTAGGGAAGCTCTTTTTCTGCATCTCGCAAAGAGTGCGCCTTTCTATCACTCAGAAGGATCGTCGTAAAATACGATCTTCTGCAAGAGGTAAATCTGGCCTAAGACTGTAGATTTTGTGTTTCTTTTCTTCAGACTTAAGAAATTAATTTTCTTTGTAGATTAGTGTTAGAATTACTTCAGCACCAAAATAGGCCAGCAGATTGAATAACAGTAACGCGTCTCGTATGAGGAGCAAACGAAAGCACGGGCACTTAAGGAAGAATTACGTGGCACACAAATGATTATTTACAAGAAAGAAGAACAGATAGCAACGATACGACATAGGGGACACACCGCAGTTGTATTGGAAGTATTCAAAGATTGAACAAATTCAAGCGTTGCATTGGGAAATGACGAAGACGAATGTATAGCTGGAAATTTTGAATCATGTTTCAGAAGAATGCTGAAGGCACAAGTAATTGCCTCAGAGCCGCTCGTGGTCAAGCTTGCGGCTAAACCCATCGTTCGCTAACAGCTGAGCCAGGAAGGGCTTCTCAAGTAATTGGTACTCAATACTTCGGAGTGGATAGCACCACAGAGCAAACGAAGCGTCACCATGAGGATGGAAGAAGAAACGAAAATAATGCAGATAATATTTTTAGGGTGCCTTGATGTACTAGCGTTCAAAAAATGTTTTTATATAATGAGTACTCAAATAAAACAGTTACAATGCTTTTATATTATTGAGTATTGAAACTAACTTGAGTAATTTGAAATTTGCATCGGGACATTAATGCTTAGCAAGGCATTCCTGAAACTCGAATGCAAGTTTCCTGTGAATTTTTTTTTGAACTAGGCAAATAATCACATTGGAATACTGAAGCCGCATTTAGAGGCATCTTTATTTACACGTGAAATAGAAAATTCAAAGAGATTACGTCGGATATGATTCGAATGAGACGTACGCTCTTCGAAAAATATTAACCCACGAAGTTTTCGCAAAAATAAGAGTATTGACTCGGACAAAATGGAACATCATCTCGTGTCTACCAAAAGTTCTACGTCGATATCAAGGAATACTGAGACTCATTCTACAGTATACCACCGCGCATTGCTCAGGAGTATACCTCGAATTCTTCAGGACTACCTCGTAGGATTCAGGACCTCATCGCGAATGGATACTGCATTGAATCGAATTTATCTACGCTTAAACTCGTATTTATCAACGGAGCAACATGTGAGGAAATACTACTCTCATAAAATGTTTTTGCGAATTTTTGAGAAATACTCTCGTAAAATATTTTTTTTGGGAAACAGGTTCGTAAAATGTTCATGGGAATTTTGGGAATTTTTGAGAAATACTCTCGTAAAATATTTTTTTTGGGGAACAGGCTCGTAAAATGTTCTTGGGAAAATACTTTACTTTATGGTTCAAAGATGCTGTGCTTTATTTTGTGAGAGATGTTACAGCAAGGACTGGAATTTGACGGTTAGGCCGGTGAAGCAGGCGGCGGCGCGCCAAGCGGGGCTGCTTCGAGGGGGAAAAGGGGAAGACGTTAGCAGAGAACCAATTGTGCTACACCAATGAACGCTTGCCTAGCGATCACGCGAGAAGGTGTGTCTGAGCACACACCAATGGGAGTCCCAGACGGCAGAACAAACAAGGATTCCGCCAATCAGGATGCAGATGCTGCCTCTGTACAATGGAATGATCTGGATCAATCTCGAAGCAAGGAGGCGAAACGCTTATAAGGAGGGTAGATGAAGCCTAGAGGGGGATTTTTGAACGCACGATAGAGCACTGCGCACGAGGTCTGAGGGTGCACTACACAGCAGGTCGGCTAGCGCCGGCGCTTGCCTCCTACCAAACTGCAATCTGAAGGTTGGAGTAAAGTTAACAATTCGAAGTATAAGAAACAACGTTGAACGTCGGCAACCGTTGAAGCACCGTCTTACAAAAGAAACCTGATCGAGGCAACCAGCCTCGCATCGGTGGTCGTCATGTGTAAACGCGTCAGAGATTCAACCGAGAGCTTTCAAAGATCTTTGCATCGGGACCGAGCTCACAGGCAACTTCAGCGTCAAGATTTGGAGCCACGCAATTGCTAACGTTGCGAGTATCAACAGTCAAGTTCGTTCACCAACAATGCGAAGATCAATGCACAAAACTACAGTGAATTGGCGCACCAACGAAACTCTTAAGTAATTCCCGGCACCAGGGCAGCACGAAGAGGGAGCGGGGAAGGTACCGCTGCAGCGCGTTGGCGAGACATCAGCACAGGACAGCAGCTATTCTCAGCAACGACGAAGGAGATCAGCGAGTGAACGATAGCACATCGGCAGTGAATATCTATCAGTGAATCACTTATTATCAGAAATGGCGAGTGTTTTTATGGTTGTGAGAGCTCTTTAAGGTGGTGATAGAAGTTCAATTTCAAAATGTAGAACAGCACCCAGAAAAGTGCTTTCCAAAGTATCGCGCAAAATCATCTAAATTATAGGCAATCGGTTTCCTGTGTTTATTTGGTCGAGGATCGAATTCACGTTGTGAATGGTGCGGCGCTTCATATAATTCTACCCCTTGTCACAAGTCCAGGTTAAATCGTGATACATTATTTTCGCAAATATTGTGCTTGGTGTTGCTTGTGGAACCTGCAATTTTGTGAATGCGTAAATTGTTGTCAGCGATGGAGTATTGGTAACTTGAATTCTCGGTAAGCATCACATTTATATCATGTCGTGTTTAAAGTCTTATGACGGTAGATATGTGTGTGCCTTTCTTTGACGCAATTGTGCCATTTCAAATCATTTCGTTCCAATGCCTTGTGTACTTTATCCACGTGTTTCCCAAAATAAATTCAAGTAAATCTTCAAATCCTTTTATTCTCCATGTCTGGTATGCAGGTGTACGCAAGCATGAAGGACAATACTTTAACATTTGCGGGGGTTGAGAGTCCCTCAGCGTCTGGGAAGGGGGTCCTAAACCCACCCTCTTCTCGTATCGCAACAGGAGAAATATTAATTGTCCTATGCAAGCGTACTGTCTGTATATTGGCATGGAAAATTTTCTTTAATCATTTTCAGTTGCTTAAAAATTTTTTTATATAAGTTTTATAACGGTCCCTCAAGAAAGAATTCAAATAATGGTCCAGTAGTTTGCAAGGATTTGTCCGGCATTGTATTTCGCTTGCTCTGTGTAGTTTCTTGTGGCGGCGATTAGTCTGGCCTTCGGGAAACTGCCCTTCGTTGTGTAATGGAATTTCACTGCTTTGAGTCATAAATGCGTGAGAGTGTGGAGCAATAAAATTTGAAATCCTTGCAGCTGCAGTCGGACCATTTCTGAGCGCCTAATTTGAAGTGTACTTGACTGAGTGTAATCCATGGCCATTAATTTTCGAAATGCTATGAGAAATTGATATTTTCCGGGATCTTTGCTCATTTTTCTCGTGCCGCTGAGTTGATTCAGTTAATGTTGTTTGAGTGAATATTACATCAAAGTTCAATTAATGGCGTTGTCTTATTGCCACATTTTATTTTTGGTGCATCCGAGAGCCAGCATAATTTTTTCACGTTCTGAAGTGCCGCCATCATTATTAAGAAGAATTTCCTTCTTCATAGGAGATTTATATTTCAGTGCCCTTGTGATTAGGAATTTGTCGGTATGCTCTGAACAACAGCCTCTGCGCCTCTTGCGAGGAAAATACTTACTCTATTTTCTTGACAGTGTGTTCGATAAAAATTTTTCTTGTGTGCGGAATTTTTGGCTGAATTTTTCTATGATCTGTACAATTATTAGGTTTAGCTGAATTTAGGTGTGAAGCATTGGCTGTGGAAAATGACGCCGTAATTTTAGCAAACACCGCCTTATCTCAAGTGAATCTTTGAAACAAGTTAAAGTTTACCAAGGTTTGAGGCATTGAGTAATTAATTCGGTTGAAATTTTCATTTTTGTGACGCCTCACTTAAAATAATTTACAGAATTTTTAGAGTAAGTTGTAATTTCAAAGATGCTGCGAATTTAGTTCGTGGTCTAATTTTATGTGCTTAGATATTAATGATGCCTCTGCTCGTGTGTTAATTAAAGTGAATTCGTTTTTCTATTCACATCAGGATGATGCTAAAGCACCAGTACATCAGAGTGAGAATTTAAATAATTTTCAGTAATAATCCACTACAATCTAGTACTCTGTGTAAACTTTCTCATGTATGTCGTAACCAACCGGTTCCGCCCCTGACAGAAGTCAATCAATGCCTTTATGCTGAATTTAGTTGAGCATAAGATCTGTGCTGCCTCACACTGAAACTTTTAAGATTTTCATGATAATTAAAATTTTTAAGTGGATTCGACTGTGCAAGGCTTATTATGAATTTAAGATTATTCAATCCCAGCTACCTTCAGCTGGGGGGAATTGTATTACATTAAGTATCTGTAAATTTTAAGGGAACACGTGGATTAAATGCAATTTTTTTTGTAGTCTAAACGGTTACATGTCGCCAATAAAATAATTTTTCTTTATCAGTTTGAGCGCACATTGAATTTTGAGCTTGTTTTTTGTTATCGTTGATTGCCCAAAATAGGAACTTTCAAGTTAACACTCATCATGATAAAATGAAACTTTTGGTAATTTTGTTAACACTGGAATATACAACCCAGTTGGAGTTTATTCCTAAGGAGTTAATGAAGATTAAAGAGGAGTTTTGCTGTATCAAACAGGAGTTTTGCCGTATCAAAGTGAGAATTTCATGAAGTCAGCTACAATACTCGATGTATGAATTTCGTTTTGAAATTGCAAGCGTTCTCCATTCAATATTTTATTGACACTTAAAATGATGCTGTCCATTCTCGTCGGTAATTCAAACTGAATTATTGTGTAATACTGAGAGTGTGTTCTTGCTTAGGCAAAGTTAACGAGTTAGCTTCACGGAAATATGAGCGTTTCACATTACGAAATGTACAATATTCGAGATGGAGACTTTATTTTCTGTTAGATGGATTTAATACAGCGTGAGAATTGAGATGAAAAGCGTTGCAGTGAATACATGGAATTTATCTTTAACAATACGGATCAGCGTGACAGTCTGCGGTGCAGCGAAACGATGTAATTTTATTGCTGTTCTGAGCCGAGGCAATGGAATTCTCTTGTGCGTCGAGTTAAGTGTGGTATTACGTGAGGTCATAATGTAGGATATGAAAGCAGGAAGTGTCTGAGAGAGTATGGTTAGTAACATTGATTTATAAATGTGTCGTATAAAAAATGACGAGTTATTTTGAGTCAAGCTGGTGAAGGTGTTTCAGCGCCGTTGTGTGGGAATTTCTTGATCATTCTTTCCCCATAATGTTGTTGACGCTGACGCTGGTTATTCTCAAACATCATTGGTATGCGTCAATAATTTCATTTTTTTTTGTTCATTGTTCTGTAGGCATGATAATTATTAGGGTGATAATTCCCTTAATGCGTTGTTTAACGAGGTTAGTGAAAACTATGGAAACAGAATGAGTATATAAATATCGTGTGTACGAACGATGTCGTCGAGCAGCGTGGAATCATTTAAATGTGCTGCACTGACTCTGGGGCTGAGAATCGGATAAAATTTTGTGTCATGTCTATTTTTGCATTTTTGTGTCAGTGTTATCACAATGTCAGATCGTCTGAAGAGCCTTTCGGCGTAGTAAGGTGTAAGGTTTGACGGGTTGTTAACACTACATTTTGTCTATTTTTGTGTGTGTCGGTGTTGTCAAAATGTCGGATCGTTAGAAAAGCCTTCGCGGCAGAGTATGACGTAAAGTTCGATGTGTTAACAATACCCAATTTATATGTGTTTTTTTTGTTGGTGCGTATTCGGGATTTTGGCCTACCTGGCAATTCTCCTGCTAGTTCGTACGTCATGAGTAAGAATGTTTTATTTTATTCGAAACATTTAGGTGATTCAACTGATTAGTGACACCGTCGAACGAATTTCGGCTTTTGTCTAAAGTTGGTTGAGGATACCGGAAAGTAACTATTTTATGTATGTATGTAGGAATTCTTCGCGTAGCTCACGTCCGCCTCACTCAAGGCAGATTTTGAAGGAAACCGAGGAACAAGTCTCACGTAGATCAACCAAGTAATGCGCTGTCTCTCGAGTACAAATGGACCAGGTTAGACAATTAAACGCGTATTTACGGAAGGAGATCATTGGCAATTTAACGCGAACCTCGGGGGTTAATGTCATGCTAGTCGACGAGCGGACTGAGAACCAAAACCTGAAGATCTTCGCAAATAAATGTGCTTCATTTTCTACAATTATGATGGAAGAGCTGATGAGCTCCTACGTGGGAGTCCAACGCGCATTTGACGCAGTAATCTACAGAATTTGTCCGCGAATTAACGCAACGAGGATTTACGGAATTTTCCACGAGTTCACGTGACGCCAAGGATGAATTTTTTAAAGGAAAATGTTCAGTACACTGCGATTCTCAGCAGGGGGCCCTCCCCAGGATCAGTAGCAAGCCGAAGAGCAGTAGCACGTCAGGAGAACAATAACAAAAAGCTGTAGCTAGACGCACATTGGAGGAGCAACAGCAAGTTTTATCCAGGAGAAGACGACAAATTTTGCGACACAGGATGAAATAATAATGATGAAGAAAAAAAAGAATGCTTGAGGTTGGAAAATCACCTCCATTATGAGATTTTGTTTTCAGGTGGATTGCAACCGAGAAAGCTGAAAGGATGTCTCTGCTTGTACCACATTCGCCTACTTTACGATCTCTAATTTGTATGTTTATTTATGTACATGAACTTGTCGAGAACAAGCCGGAAATAATAAGATAACGGGGGCGTTTTATTTTGTGCGTTCATGTTGTCCGATTTATGCGTTATCTTTGATGTGTTCTTTTCTCCTTGCGTTCTATAATAATGTGTATAAGAAATGTGCGTTTCAATTATTAGGTGTGTGTCAGGTATTAATGAACTTTTTATAAATGCGTCAACATCGGCGTGTTGCAAGAAGGTAAATCATGAGGTGATATGTAAGGATATTTTGATGTCGTGAAAAGCGAAGGGATTGAATAAGGGGGGCGAATATTTTCTAAATTTTTAACGTAAGGGGTACGTCACGGTTATAATTGAAATTAACGGGTGAAAATTTGTACCAACTTTGCAGGTTGGCACAAATTTTTCTGGGGCTAAGCGGGTATTGTGAGGAAATACTACTCTCATAAAATGTTTTTGGGAATTTTTGAGAAATACTCTCGTAAAATATTTTTTTGGGGAAACAGGCTCGTAAAATGTTCTTGGGAAAATACTTCACTTTATGGTTCAAAGATGCTGTGCTTTATTTTGTGAGAGATGTTACAGCAAGGATTGGAATTTGACGGTTAGGCCGGTGAAGCAGGCGGCGGCGCGCCAAGCGGGGCTGCTTCGAGGGGGAAAAGGGGAAGACGTTAGCAGAGAACCAATTGTGCTACACCAATGAACGCTTGCCTAGCGATCACGCGAGAAGGTGTGTCTGAGCACACACCAATGGGAGTCCCAGACGTCAGAACAAACAAGGATTCCGCCAATCAGGATGCAGATGCTGCCTCTGTACAATGGAATGATCTGGATCAATCTCGAAGCAAGGAGGCGAAACGCTTATAAGGAGGGTAGATGAAGCCTAGAGGGGGATTTTTGAACGCACGATAGAGCACTGCGCACGAGGTCTGAGGGTGCACCACACAGCAGGTCGGCTAGCGCCGGCGCTTGCCTCCTACCAAACTGCAATCTGAAGGTTGGAGTAAAGTTAACAATTCGAAGTATAAGAAACAACGTTGAACGCCGGCAACCGTTGAAGCACCGTCTTACAAAAGAAACCTGATCGAGGCAATTAGCCTCGCATCGGTGGTCGTCATGTGTAAACGCGTCAGAGATTCAACCGGGAGCTTTCAAAGATCTTTGCATCGGGACCGAGCTCACAGGCAACTTCAGCGTCAAGATTTGGAGCCACGCAATTGCTAACGTTGCGAGTATCAACAGTCAAGTTCGTTCACCAACAATGCGAAGATCAACGCACAAAACTACAGTGAATTGGCGCACCAACGAAACTCTTAAGTAATTCCCGGCACCAGGGCAGCACGAAGAGGGAGCGGGGAAGGTACCGCTGCAGCGCGTTGGCGAGACATCAGCACAGGACAGCAGCTATTCTCAGCAACGACGAAGGAGATCAGCGAGTGAACGATAGCACATCGGCAGTGAATATCTATCAGTGAATCACTTATTATCAGAAATGGCGAGTGTTTTTATGGTTGTGAGAGCTCTTTAAGGTGGTGATAGAAGTTCAATTTCAAAATGTAGAACAGCACCCAGAAAAGTGCTTTCCAAAGTATCGCGCAAAATCATCTAAATTATAGGCAATCGGTTTCCTGTGTTTATTTGGTCGAGGATCGAATTCACGTTGTGAATGGTGCGGCGCTTCATATAATTCTACCCCTTGTCACAAGTCCAGGTTAAATCGTGATACATTATTCTCGCAAATATTGTGCTTGGTGTTTCTTGTGGAACCTGCAATTTTGTGAATGCGTAAATTGTTGTCAGCGATGGAGTATTGGTAACTTGAATTCTCGGTAAGCATCACATTTACATCATGTCGTGTTTAAAATCTTATGACGGTAGATGTGTGTGTGCCTTTCTTTGACGCAATTGTGCCATTTCAAATCATTTCGTTCCAATGCCTTGTGTACTTTATCCACGTGTTTCCCAAAATAAATTTATGTAAATCTTCAAATCCTTTTATTCTCCATGTCTGGTATGCAGGTGTACGCAAGCATGAAGGACAATACTTTAACATTTGCGGGGGTTGAGAGTCCCTCAGCGTCTGGGAAGGGGGTCTTAAACCCACCCTCTTCTCGTATCGCAACAAACATGACTTCATGACAAGCCGACCCGCCTGATCAACGGCTCAGCGTAAATGAATAATCTGATGATTGAAAACTGAGTTTGAATAAGCGGCTTAAAATGTAAGTGAAACATTGAATTTGACATGATTTAGTAGTAATTTGAATCGTCTCAATGATCCATCTTACAGAACGGAATCGTGCAGTTAATGTGGTGGATAGAAATTTTATATGAGTCTGGGTATTGGACTCGTAATACTTCCTCCTGAAAATGAGTTACCTATTGTAACGATATATTCAACAAGAGTTCTACATACATATATATACGTAGAAACGATAGGTAGGCAACCGGCTCCAGAGTCGACGCAGCGCAGCATACCGAGAGGAATAGGAAGGTGTGACGTACGTACATACGTACATCAGGAGCAAGGAGGAGTTCGTAAAGGGAGGTAGAGGCTATTTCGAGAGCTAGTCCAAAATACATCACATATACGGGAGTTGTTGTAAATAAACAACATAGCACAGAAAACAGTGGGTTAAAAATTTAATTTCATATGAGTAAGAAATCAGGGGTTTCGGGGTTTATTTTAGAGATATATGCGTAGCAATATGGTGAGGTAAGGGACACGTCAGTATAGGGAGGTGACGCTTGAGGGTTAGCCAATCGCGATACGCTACGTCACTTTCAGTTTTCGCGGGTGTAGCAAAGCCAAGGAGCGCATTCTTTGTTCGAGGGGACCATAAATACGCAGAGAGTTTGCGAGCCGGCCTATTTCGCCGATTTACTGACTCAGTGCAGGATGTAGGGATACGAGTTCTTCAATGGGGAGGTGAGATATTGTTCTTTGTTCTTTGAAGATTCTCATGCAGCTTATTAAATTTGTGTTCATAAAAAGAGTGGAGTGATTCAAGTAGAAATGGTTGACAATTTTTATTGCAATTGAAGTTTTTGTCTAGGTGGGGCGCAGTAATTTTCATTGTTAATATTGCAATTTGATCTTCGGGTTTTCATTTTAAATCATCCTCGAATCATTATTTTTAGAGGGAAATCAGAATGTTCGTGTCTTATTGAACTATTGAAGTGTAGGCTAAATGGTTTTCATGTAACTTATCTCGAAACAGAGTGCTTTGTGATTTGTTTTGTAAAGCGGGGTGAAATAATCCAATTATTCTCAGAGGGAAAATAAATAAATTTTATGATTGATTTGGGGATTAAAGGGGGGTAAAATTCAATCAATTCGATTTGAAGTAGGGGCATTGCAAGGAATAAAGATTCAAGTGGAGTGTAGTCACTTAATATAATCCTTGTTCCCAGGAGGGGTCGGGTGTTTGAGTGTGGAGCGGCTTGGAGTTTTCAACGATGTGGGCTAGGCGACTCCGGGTTGCAGAGCAACCTGACCATATGGCGCTTACCAAGCTGAAGTGCCAGGGCCCACTGCCTACCAGTCACACTGAGAGGGAAGTTATGCAAGCAATAGAGCTTAGAAAATGTTCAGGCTCTCTGAAATTCAAGAGGAGCTCGGGGTATGCCTTGGAAACGCTTCGTTCGGAACGATCAAGAGAAGTCATGGATAATAGGCCATAGGTGACTGTGTTTTTTTTCCTTCCGCGCGCGCTGCGATTGCCTAGGATTGTGCAGGACATGTCTCTGGTTGGTGTTTTGTGTTGGCGTTACAAGGTACGCGCGCCAGTAACTTTCGCTAATATTGTGTGTCGCAAATTTCTTTGCTTGCCGAGAGTGTCTCATGCCAATCACGTGTTCATTAACTAACTCGAAATAAAGTAATCAATAATGTACCATTAACCGAGTGTTTCATTTCCCATGTTGAACTGGGGTATTGGTGTGGGTGAGCAGATCAGTAGCTACTTTCTCTATTTTTCCAACTGTTCTACCATTTCCTCTTGCTGTGTTTTCCGCTCTGGTATTTTCATTTTTCCCCCCTCTTACTAAGGAGGTTTCGAGTCCTCCATTCGAACTAACACAGTGTAGGCGCCTGATCAGCGCTACGTACGCTACACTGTGCAAAGTTTCGTGACACCTCAAACTGAATTTAATTATATACTGTTCTGCTTACCACCCGGTACTTCGGTTTACATGGGAAATTTTTTTTGTGTCGTAATTCTTTCTGTTTGATAAAAATTTAATAATAATTCAAAGTGATTCTTTAAATCCAGTCGAGCACTCTAAAACTGTAGTGGATGCTGAGACTGGAGTGCAGTAAAGCAGCGGCTTAAGCTTGCGGTTTCTGGCTTCCTGTTCGAATGAGCTGTACGGTCTGTAAGCGCATTCCATAGCTGGCTCCATAAAATTCGAGTTTGAAGTGTAGAGGCATCAGCAGCGCGCATATAAGTTAGGTTTGAGTGGCATAAGTATGCAATGGCTCAGTGTATAATGCTAAGTGAGAGCATGTGTAAAGTAGCGTGTTTCAGTGTGACCAGTATTTTTCAAGCAGTGATTTTTTCTTCTTGATCTTCTCTAAATGTTGAAAAACAGAAATTGAATTTGCTCTGTAAATGTTGAAAAAGAGAAATTGAATTCTGCTCAAGTGATATCAGGAGTCTGGCAGGTGGTAGATAATATATGCACGTCATGCAATTTTTCTGTGAAAATGATGCAATATTTTGAGCAGTTAATACCGATTCTCAGTCAATGCATTGCAAATTGTAATTATATTGCTTATGTGCATTCTAAACTGTGTTTTTTTTTGTGAATTCTCATGCTGGTGAAGTCAATCATCTTGTGTTTTTACACTTCCAATTCTTGTTTAAAATTCTACAGACATGAGCTGTAGGTGCTTTATCTGAATGCTGAAATGACTGAGGAATTAATCACCGTAGATGTCAAATAAATTACAGTGAACATCATTTTATTTTCAGTATATCGCATTAATTTGTGTGTTAAAGTAACTTCCCTGAATTGGCGCAAGTATCTGTTTGAAAATATTCTGTAGTAAGATGCTCTGTGACATCCATTGTCGAGCTTTGCAAGCTTGAGAGGTTCATCAGAAAATTCCTGAGCCATAAAGCAACCGCAAGCGGCATGTCTCGTAGGAGGAAGAGCGTGGGTCGAGTTCAGATATTCGCTAAAAAAAAAAAAAAATTTGCCCACTCATAGAGGGAATTATCTTGAGTATTTAACAGCTGCTAAAATCGTATTGTACATCATGTCTAACTCAAACTATTTTTCTCTACTTTGTTCAGTACCGCTTGCCAATTTTTTTTATGTGAGTGATGCAATGTGTCTTCTCAGACTAGATGATGATATTACGTAGCACTTGGGCATTGAAATAGAAAGAGATTATCTAAAACCTTTCTTAATAGTGTGCTGCGTGTACAATTTCAAAATATTTTTGGATAATCACATATGTCAATATTAAAGTAGTATTAGGCATCTTAAAGTAGTATTAGGCGGCATTTGGCTGCAGAAGTATTAAAATAGACACGGAAAATAGATCTATGTAGGAGCGCGCGAATCAGTGACATGGAATGTAAAATTTCACAAGTTATGTGATAGCATTTTAGGATGTTGCTCGTGCTGCTCAAAGCTTAATTTTAGTGCCTTAGTGTAGGTTAACGTCTATTGCACGGTTGACAACTTGTGAAATTGTCATTTAGATACATGAAACATACAAAATTTTCTTTAAAACTTAATAATTCCAAAGCATTTGTATAGAAAACGAGATGCTAATTATTCATCTGGCAAAGTCAACAGAATTTCTCAAGAAATTAAAAGTCATCAAATATTTTGTTGCGGAACTTGATTGATAAACTAATTTAATTTTGTTGAGATTGAAATTAAATCTATCTGGAAGGTGGATGGAGAAACTACGCACTTCTTGCTAATGTTAAATTACCAAAGTGAATTGCAGTAGAAGTAATGCTCCTTCACAGAATATTATAAATAAAAATTTACGTTAAAAATGGAACTGTCAATAGAATGTCTACCGTGCATTGGCGAGTAAATGTAGGATTTTCTTATCTCATTGATCTACCTCGAAATGAGGAAGGAGTCTTAATTAAATTTAGTGATTATTTTAATGAACACGTGAGAGGTATGTTGCAATTTTTTATCTACGTTGAAAAATTTAGAGGAATCTAAAATTGACGGGAATGCTATTGGGAAGATGAATTCATGCCTTGTATTTGTGTTATACTGTCCAAGTGACCATTCCTATACATGTAGTGTAATGTGTCCATGGAGTGTTTCATATCAGCTTGGGCAGGCAAAAATATTCTCAAGCGATATCTTGGTTCTGTGAGGCTGATAGTAGGATGTAACTGAGTGTGTATAACCGCGGGTGAAGCTGAGGGTGTGTTCGAATTTTACAACTTGTTCTACGCAAGGATCATAAAAGTGCGCTCGGGCACCAGGGCACTCGTGTCTGTGTCAGTAGGTCAAGAGTGAGGCCCGTACGAGCCGAATGAATGTGATAGCGCAATAGGTTAAAATAAAAGTAACACTGATGATGAGTAAAATTTGAAAATATGTATGTAAATTTAAATGGCCGGGATTTCACTTGAAATAATTGTGACTCGTTTTTTTTTGCTTTGCCCTTTACGAGTTATTAAATTTGAAAAGTGTTCTGCGTGCCATACCCTGTGTGTCAGTTTTTGAAAGGAGCAGAGCAAATAATAAAATTGTGTTGCTAGGATTGTGTTGGTCGATAGATCAGACGTCGAGTGGTACAACTAGGCAGCATATAGAAAATATAAATTCTCGGGTCAACGCATGAATATTTGTAAATAATTCAAAAACATATTGAGTATTTATTTAAGTTGCAAATGAAAATTGTTTCCTGGTCGCTGAAATTCAGGAGGGTTCGCTCGGTGTCTTTTGCCTCATGTTCTGGCTGAGCTGATCTCGTGATTTGACTGTGCTAGGATGTTTTCATTTATTCTAAGTATTATATTTATAGTGTAAGAATGGTTCCTGATTCCCTAACCTATCATGTGTGTCATCAGGAATTTTCTTGCTTTTCGCCTGGTGAGCATTGACTGTGGGGTTAACATAGGAACTGTGATTTAATTACCGAATGTGACTTTTTGTTTTTGCCTACTCATAACTAACATACTTGTGCATATCCAAGCAAGTGGTTGTGGGTGGTTAACTAATCGATTGCGTCTTCATGGATTGTCTACTGGCAAAGGGAACGTGTATTATAATGTCTGTGTTTCTGCAAGTGCATCACAACTTCCATCTTTTAAAGGAAACAATAGGCAGTTGATACTATGCCCGGGTTTCATAATTGGAGTTTTGACTTTAGTACTTAATACAATCTGGTGTGAACTTAAAATTCGCTGACTCTCCGCACCGGTCGTGATTGAAGAAACTGATAGTTTAAATACTCCAAAATAAAGGATATGCAAATCACACGTAGCTTTTAAGACACAAACATTGCCGTGAAATCAACGGATTCAAGATAATTCTGCTGACCCGAACGTTGTATATACAGAAGATTTGTTGATTAGGTGAATACGGAATACCTCTCATCTAGAGAGATGAATGAAGATGAAGAGTACAGTCTCGGGGCTGGGATCAGGTTGATGCTCACAATGCCAGTACTTAATGACTTTAGGATTATTTTTCGTGGGTGTTGGTCGGATTGTCGGAAATGATGTGTGCAGCAGAGTATGACGCACGTCTGATCAACGTCAAAGTCTGAAAGGCTGTATGCAGCAGAGTATGACACACGTCTGATCAACGTCACAATATTACATGTATTTGTGTGCTTGTTCTCAGGTAAAAGATTTCGGCCCAGTGGGTAGATCTCTTGGTAATCCACAAGCACCTATGTATGTGAAATTAAATATGTGTTTTGTTTTCATTTTTAGTGGTCCTGTGATCGAAAGGCATCGAATAAAAACGGGCCATTCGCAATGTTGCGGGAAAACTTGAAAGTATTTACTTGTATTACGAAATATATTGTAGGTGAAATAGCAACTTGTCAGGCGACACTATTGAAAATTTTTTTTTAAACTTGTCGCTGATTGATACCAAGTTATTGCTACACTTAGGAAATCTCATGGGTAACTTCTGCTCCAATAGAGTAGACTTGTACCGTCAATAGAGATGTCATATATGCAAACCTCAGGGGTTTAAACTGCACTTCCAGCCGGCGGGAAATGAGTTGTCCTAACCTGATGGCTTTGTAGATAATCATAAATGATCACCTTTCATCGAGGAGACAGGCTGACGAGCCCACCCAAAGGAATCATACGCGTATTAACGCGAGTCGCTGATAATACCACAGGAGTGATGGACTACAACGCAAGGATGAAAAATTTTGGAGCATTGCTATATTTTGAAATTACCTGAGACCCAGGGGTACCCCCCGAAAGACTTGTACAGAAATAACAAGATGGAAGTTATCAACGAGATTCATCGAGAATAAGATATTTCAAGAGTAAACTTTATTTCATTTTGAGATCTTTTACGTGAATGCCAAGTGATAGGATGATTTAAGATGCCTATGTCCTTGTGCTAAGTTCGCTGTATTAATTGAGCGCATTGTGTTTTCTTTTCTCTGCTTATGTGACTGAATTTTATGAAGAGAAATCAAGCGGATAATGTTCGATTTTTTTTTAATCGATGTCGTTGTGCGTCTATTATTTGTAACAGATGAGAGTCTCCTACGTTTTGCAAATGGAAGATTATACATGGCGAATGCGAGTTTTCTTCGTTTTTTGAGTATGTAAGAATATATGAAACAGATGCGGTTCTCAAGAGCATTGTGTTCTTTGTTAGGGTGCCCTAATAATATGTCATGTGCGTTTTCATTCCTTTTGTGTGTCCATGTATGTTTTCAATGTACGGATGATATTTTAAAGCTTGTGTGATATGCGATGTCAAGACCAGAGTTTGATGTAATCAATTATTTAGAACTAAGAAACAATTTGAAAATTTGAACCAACTGCATTGGCTCAAATTTTTATGAAGGGCGCGGGGCTGTAACGATATATTCAACAAGAGTTCTACATACATATATATACGTAGAAACGATAGGCAGGCAACCGGCTCCAGAGTCGACGCAGCGCAGCATACCGAGAGGAATAGGAAGGTGTGACGTACGTACATACGTACATCAGGAGCAAGGAGGAGTTCGTAAAGGGAGGTAGAGGCTATTTCGAGAGCTAGTCCAAAATACATCACATATACGGGAGTTGTTGTAAATAAACAACATAGCACAGAAAACAGTGGGTTAAAAATTGAATTTCATATGAGTAAGAAATCAGGGGTTTCGGGGTTTATTTTAGAGATATATGCGTAGCAATATGGTGAGGTAAGGGACACGTCAGTATAGGGAGGTGACGCTTGAGGGTTAGCCAATCGCGATACGCTACGTCACTTTCAGTTTTCGCGGGTGTAGCAAAGCCAAGGAGCGCATTCTTTGTTCGAGGGGACCATAAATACGCAGAGAGTTTGCGAGCCGGCCTATTTCGCCGATTTACTGACTCAGTGCAGGATGTAGGGATACGAGTTCTTCAATGGGGAGGTGAGATATTGTTCTTTGTTCTTTGAAGATTCTCATGCAGCTTATTAAATTTGTGTTCATAAAAAGAGTGGAGTGATTCAAGTAGAAATGGTTGACAATTTTTATTGCAATTGAAGTTTTTGTCTAGGTGGGGCGCAGTAATTTTCATTGTTAATATTGCAATTTGATCTTTGGGTTTTCATTTTAAATCATCCTCGAATCATTATTTTTAGAGGGAAATCAGAATGTTCGTGTCTTATTGAACTATTGAAGTGTAGGCTAAATGGTTTTCATGTAACTTATCTCGAAACAGAGTGCTTTGTGATTTGTTTTGTAAAGCGGGGTGAAATAATCCAATTATTCTCAGAGGGAAAATAAATAAATTTTATGATTGATTTGGGGATTAAAGGGGGGTAAAATTCAATCAATTCGATTTGAAGTAGGGGCATTGCAAGGAATAAAGATTCAAGTGGAGTGTAGTCACTTAATATAATCCTTGTTCCCAGGAGGGGTCGGGTGTTTGAGTGTGGAGCGGCTTGGAGTTTTCAACGATGTGGGCTAGGCGACTCCGGGTTGCAGAGCAACCTGACCATATGGCGCTTACCAAGCTGAAGTGCCAGGGCCCACTGCCTACCAGTCACACTGAGAGGGAAGTTATGCAAGCAATAGAGCTTAGAAAATGTTCAGGCTCTCTGAAATTCAAGAGGAGCTCGGGGTATGCCTTGGAAACGCTTCGTTCGGAACGATCAAGAGAAGTCATGGATAATAGGCCATAGGTGACTGTGTTTTTTTTCCTTCCGCGCGCGCTGCGATTGCCTAGGATTGTGCAGGACATGTCTCTGGTTGGTGTTTTGTGTTGGCGTTACAAGGTACGCGCGCCAGTAACTTTCGCTAATATTGTGTGTCGCAAATTTCTTTGCTTGCCGAGAGTGTCTCATGCCAATCACGTGTTCATTAACTAACTCGAAATAAAGTAATCAATAATGTACCATTAACCGAGTGTTTCATTTCCCATGTTGAACTGGGGTATTGGTGTGGGTGAGCAGATCAGTAGCTACTTTCTCTATTTTTCCAACTGTTCTACCATTTCCTCTTGCTGTGTTTTCCGCTCTGGTATTTTCATTTTTCCCCCTCTTACTAAGGAGGTTTCGAGTCCTCCATTCGAACTAACACAGTGTAGGCGCCTGATCAGCGCTACGTACGCTACACTGTGCAAAGTTTCGTGACACTATCATCAACGCGTGTGTGAAGCTATGATGATGCCACAAGAAAAAGCATGGAAAGAAATGCAAATTCAGTCAGCGAAACCAAAGGAGTCAACATCGAATCATTAATTACAGCGTTAAGAAGTTGTGCAACAGAACGTGCAAAACGTAAATTGAGATCTTCGAGATAAAATCATCAATACGTTAGGATGTCTGAGGGTGTAGGAAATGTGTCCGTAAAATTTTGTGAATGTGAGTAGGGGTGAGCACTCAAGCATTTATGACGTATTTCACTTCGGCGGAACACAGATACATCGGTTAAATGAAGACGACACAATATATTACACTGTTGCTGATAGTAATGAATAGGATTCTTAATTGTAATGTACCCTGTTTTCTGCGGAGTTAATTTTAGGATATAATGTGCTTAAGTAGAAGTTACCATGTGTGTCTTAGGGTGGCTTCAAATACTGCAGTAATTATTATTCAATAAATAGCTGAAAGCCAATTAAAAAAAAATGTCAGGCCAATTTTTTTATCTGTAGGAGGGCGGTCTGTTAAGAATGATTAATTTGCGAATTTAAGCTGAAAATTTAGGAAAATTTTAATTGTGTGTAGTGAATTTTGTGCTTACTTAAAAAAATTTGTTCGTTGAAATATCTTAGTAAATTCCAGCAGTACAGATGGGTCGCTTCAACATGTATGTTACATGCCTGTATGTTTGGGCTCAACAAATGTTATGTGTAGTGGGAAAGGTATTGTGTACATTTGGGCCATAAGCTGTGTTGGTTCTAGCGATGTGTGTGTATATTATGTCAGCAAGAATTTTATGGTGTGAGCAGTTTTCGAGAGGCCTCGGTCGGCCCCTTGGGACGAGAAATTTTATCAGCTACACACTTGAGACATTCGAAAGTGCCGACGCTGTGGTCAAAGCAGCGCCGCGGGTTTGACAGAGACAGATCGCTACGCTTAAGCTACGAGGGCGAACATAGCAACGGTTTCGGATGTTTTAAGACTTGGATAGGGCGGGACTTGACGCGTTCTCGGCAAAAGAGCTTTAGCCAATAAGGAACAGTGATACCAGAAAAGGGGAAATTCGAAGGGCTGAAGCCACGTATAATACAGCAAAAGCAACGCACAGGCGGAGCTTCGAACATTACGTACGGACTTCGAAACAGTTGATTGGCTGTGCGAAAAGCAGAAAATCGCTCTCTCCCAGACATTTTGGTAGAAGCTAATGAAATAATTTCAGTTTGGAGCCGAGGATCGTCGGAGAAAGTACGTGTTATAAATAGGAGGTGGTGGAGATAAAGTTACTCTAAAAGAAAAATACAAATCTGAAATAAAGTGACAGTGTATTTCAAATAAAGGAAGTTGAACTTATCAAAATTTCTCTTCTTTTTCAATAGAGTAAATATTCTCCGTTTTTCTGTGCAGGGGGTTAAATCACCAAACCCAACCAAATCGTAGGAGTCATTTAATTGAACATGGAGATGCCACATTAGATGGGAGGGTAAGAGAGATATAGTTTCCTTTGGAAAAGATATTTTTGAAATAAATATTGTGAAAATTCAATGCCATTCAGTGAAGTAAAAATTGAGATATCTTGAGGAAACGTCATTGAAGCGATTAAAAAAGTAACAAGTTAAATTTTTGTCTTAACAGGCGGGAAGGATTGATCTGCTCGGATGAAAAGGGGATTGACGTGTGAAAATACCGAAGCGGAATGAGCAGTATAACGTCATCAACAGACATTTTCTGAACAGTGCATAAGACAGGAATTTGAACTGAAGCGAGTCGTGGACGAATGATTTTGTGGGTTGAAGTGACGATCACCTACTGTGCTGCTGGAATAGCTGAGATAGATAGACCAGAATAGACCATGCCTTATATTTAGCTCTCGTTAACTTAGGGGTGGCTGGCCAGCCGAATCATTCAGTATAGTTCTGTGATGTAAGCCATTTGGCGTATGCAGTTTCTAGATTCTATTACTTAATTTGCATCATTCATAATAACATTCATTGTGCGTACGCTTGTTGATGTTTTGTATGACGTGCAGCCGAATCATTCAGTAAAGTTCTGTGATGTAAGCCATTTGGCGTATGCAGCTTCTAGATTCCATAACTTAATTTGCATCATTCCTAATAACATTCATTGTGCGTACGCTTGTTGATGTTTTGTATGACGTGCGGCCGAAAATCATAAATATTAAACGAATTTCACCCGGTGTATTATGCCCCCAACATTAGAAGCGACAGCTCGCAACATCACGGACGCGCTCAGAAAATGCGCTGAGTAAGTTGAGTCGTCTTTCATCGGTGAGTAACGTTTTGTTTAGTATATACTGTAATGTTGATTATTTGGCTTTTGGGCTTGCCCATGAGTTTTCTTGTGTTTCCGTGTGTTTCATGGAGGTGAGCCAATTCCTCAAAACGAGCGTTCGGTTTCCTTGTTAGTGCAAACTAATGAGAGACAGGACAGAAGTGTCTCGTGACATCAACGTATGTAAATTAACAAAGGGCCACACGTTTCGTGATATATTCAAATAGTAAATATTATGTACATTCATTTGTGATGTTCGAAGGATCAATTAGCAAAATTTAGAATGCAGTCATTGAGGAAATTATTATCAACGAAGTTGTGAAACTGTTCCATTGCAGGCAAAGGTCAACGACGACAGGGGTTGAGTTTTGTGCAGCTGCTAAGTGATTACGAAGTCCAACCCTACTGGCGGTAACTCTCAGTACTCGGGGCGTTGGTGCCCGAGCGAATGGAGCTTCCTATGCAACCAGCCGCAGCTGTATATGAATCGCTTTTCATACCTGCGTGAGGGCGTTAGGAAGTTCAACTGCAGGATGCGAAGATGTTGGAGTGCGACAGAATACCTTTGGGCTGAGTAAGAAGCGTAAATTTTGAGATCGCTTTTAACAAAAATTCTTTAAAACAAGCCACACTGAAAGAGTAAAATTTGATTGCATTGTTATCATGGATTTTTACGTCACGATTGACTATCCAAATTAACCGTATTTCTTTCAGTGACTACCGGCATTGCAATTCAAGTTGGCGAGTAGAATGTAACTTTTACTAAGACTGCATTATTACGGTACTAGGTATATTGTTTGACCTCTCATTTCATGTTAAAATTTTCAATTTGCTTTTCTGTTCATAATGTTGCCTCGAGGGCAATTCTTAACTTGCTTGTATGTTGTATTTTTGTCGTGCTTCCTTCATAATAAAGTATATGAAATCATAAAAGTTTTCGTCATTTTCATACATCGAGAAAAGATTAATAAATACTCTTACAGCATTTTTTAACTCCTGTCTTTGTATTTTTTCATTTTATCTGCGTTTTGACTCATTGGCAGTGGTTTAAATCCCTGTTCGTGTTTGTCAGTTTTGTTTTTTGTTAGTAAAAGTGAACGAAGTCTTTTGACATAAGAAAGTATGGCCTCACTTCGAAAAAAATCGTTTCTCTATGACAGTATGGCTTCCCGTCTAAAAAAGTGACTCAAGCCGTTCTGAATCATCTGCAATATTTCTATTCCGATATCGACTCTGGGAATACTGTTATTCAGTCTTTTCGACTTTTGCTTAGCGTTTGGTTTTATTGGTAAGGGCAAATTGCTCTCAAAGATCCAATTCTATTGTGTTTGAATAGTTACTCAGAGAAGATTCAAATCACTCCTGTCGAGTCGAAAACAATTTATTGTAAATGGTTACTCCAGTAATACTCTTATTCTGAACTTTTTGAAATTAGCCCTGTTGTTCCACCATTTTTTCTTAAGGATAAATTTTTGGACCTCTTTTCTTTCTGACAGGCATCAACAACATGGTTACGTGTATTTTAATCCTTTTATTTAAAATTTTTTCTGTTCATAGTTCTCTCCGTTCCACAATTTAAAATGAAAAATGCCGTATAATGATGAAAAGAGTGAATGGCGAGCTAGAAAAGTTTCAATTTGGCTAAAAGCATATAAAATGCGCATTTGTATCTATAAAGCAAAAAAATGTATCTCTCCTAATCATTAAAACAAAGGATAGCCTGACTGGGGAAACTACTTCATCCAAAATCTAAAGATTATTAGTCATAAAAAACTAACTTCCAAAAAGCTTACGTGCATCTCGCACTATAATATCTAAATCAATTGAAGTTCCAAATGGATTTAAAAATGTCTTACATGAAGAAGATCTAGAAATACTAACTAGAACATTTCATTTTTATGCTATAAAAGAAAGCATGGGTTGGGGCTTATTAAACGAAACTTATTTTTATCCTTTAAAGAAGAGAAATGTAGAACTTGGAAGACAATGCTCAATTGAATGATTCATTCAAATACCTAGAAATGTGTAAGCTCTCAGATCTTTCCTCGAGTAATTTCATGTATGAAACTTAGAATGATGACAGCGATACAAATCATGAACAATAAGTATCTTCCCAAACTCACCACCAGGATCATTTAACTAGATACTGAAGTAAATTCATAATCCCTTTCAAAAACAGAACCCTATTTCAAGGGAGTTACCACTTCATCGGAAAAAAGGCTTGGTACTAGACGCCTTCAAACATCCGCGATTAAAACTGTTTCAGAATATTTGAAATAAATATTAAGCATCAAGCTAAGAGTATTTTATCGAAAGGCATAAAAGAAACTGTTAAGGAATAGCTTTCTTCTCTCTTTACGACCGTTCAAAACGATGTCTATTATTTTGGAATGAGACTAATCCAACATCTGTACTTGAATACGAAGTTCTCGCTTGCAAAATCACACTATATTGAATGAAATTAACATTTGTTTTTCATTCTTTCGTGCACAACTACAACTCGATCAATACAGTGTACGTTTATTAATTTCTAGTGTTTTAAATTATGTGAAACTCTTAACTGAAAATTGGATTTCCAAGTTGTGCCTTAGAGTTCACTGAACTGGGTCAGCCCCACGGGAAGTTATCCCCCAACCTCTCCATTCTAATTGTACTAGGTAACAACTTAGGTGATGTGTAGCTAAAACAAATAAATTATTACATTTTTCAAAGATTTTAAGTACTACTGAAGTACACTAGCGTATGCCACTAGAAAAGTTTCTATGAATGTTTTCAAGGTAAGCCTACGTAATCTGGAAATTTATGCGGCAAATCAATATAAGATAGGTAGAAAAATAATTAGCGCTGGTACAGTTTTTGAATATTTATTCAACTGCTATAGGTGAATACGTACCTAGCTAAACGGAACATCAGGCAGAGAGAACCATATCGACTCGATGTGATATATTTTAGGAAATGTAATTGGAAATTTGTATTGTGAAACTACTGTTATACCACTGTAATTCTTCATTAGAGTATTGAATGCCGGGAATGTACTGACATGATGAAGTTAAACTGTATGAGATAACATATGCATACATTATTGATGGTATTTTTTTTAATGTTTGTGATAATGATTATAACAAGGTTAACAGAGTAAAACCTCAAAACTACAACAGATAAGAAGCATATCAGTTCAACGTTTCGAATCAATTTTCGAGGTGAACGAAGTCGATCAAATCCGATGTTATTTGAAAGTTGCATTATACTTGCGTTGAAAACTCCGATCGATTTGTTGTTTGTGAAAAAACTGCAACGCGTTAAAATTAATCGAGGCTCTGATAAACTGAAATTAATCTACTGTAAAAATGAGTTTATCAGGAAATTCTGACTTGTTTATATGAACACTTAACTAAAACTATACACGTCAACATCAACACCTACACACACACAGAGTATGAATAATCTAAATCAGTTATCCTTAACAAAATGTCAGAACCAACGAAGTAGAAATAATGATTGATTTATTCATGGGAGATAATTTCGCGTAAAATTATATCCTAGTCGAACCATGTAAAAAACTTAATGCTCAAAAGTAATAAAAATTAGGTTAATGTTTTTAATTAGGAATCCAATAGAACTCAGATGTCAGATAGTTGAGAACGCCTCGAAAGAAAAGTTTTAGGTTAAAGAAAACGGTGCTTTGAAAAGGGTAACAAAATTATCGTTTTCAAAATCAGCTAAATATGACAAATGTACTGTGAGCAGATTTTGTTCTAAAAATGTGGTTCTAAGAAAATTTCCAACCTTTCCGTGAATAACTCAAAGCAGAAAATACTGAAAGCAGATTAAACAAAATGCATTATAAATTAACTTGTAAATGATCGAGAAGCTTATGGTATGGTTGGGTGAAACTCAAGTTCTTCGTCATTTCTTTGCTAATGGAAATATGCTCTGCGAATTTTCCGGTTGCTTCAGGTACGATACTGGTCATAATCAATTCAATCCTCTGTGCAAAAATGAATTCATGAGTAAATATTCTATTGAAATTTACCCGACTTAGCTAATTTCTATACCCAGCATTAGCGCGCTCTCGAAAATCATGAGAAAAATGTTGAGTATTACGTGAAAATATCAGAAATTACTCTGCGTAATGTATCAGTCTAAATGTGGTACGTATTTACTATTCTTTGATCTACACTCATCAAAATCTACGCATAGAAGTTACCGTTTCAAGTACCCGAGAAGTTGTCATACGCGTTATAAAAATGTATTTCGTTTCACTCTTTTTGTATAAAATTGAGTTTTATCTAAGATTTAATTACTTGGTAAGACGGCCTCTACTTGACGCCCTACTTTTGACTTTTTCTTGTATTTTTTTCGTTCAGCTTGATGACTAATTTTATGGCTGATTTTCATCCAATTTTCACTCGTTTTAATTAATTTTTGAATAAACTTAATAATATTGCAGAGTTGATCAATTGTCTGAGAGTTATAATATTTTATCCCTAAATCATTTAAGAATACTGACTGCAATCATTATTATGCTCCTGCATTGTCTCGAGATGAAGTAAGCCGGTCTGAGAATGTGCAGAATAGCCCTGTCCCTCAAAAACAATCTCAAATATTAAATTGCACTTCTTAGCCACGCTTGCTCTGGTCTTGGGCATTACAATCATGCAACACATATTTCCATAAAAGCCAGCACAACGCTTAGTAAGGTAGGGGCCGGTCAGCAATGAGGCGAACCTTCAATTCTTTCTTAGGCAGAAGGTCGGCGAGAGGTCGACGCAGATTTACTGATTGGTTTTCGTAGCCAAACCTAATATGTGAGGTCAAATAGCGCATTTTCTGTTCAACTGTACCACTTTGCTTTGTAGTAATAAATTAATAAAATCCATCGCTGTAGTAATATATACAAATAAAATACTCCATTACTTCTTTCTGCAAGACAATCATAAGTCGTAGAACCTAGTCGGGTGTTGCCTTGAGAAGTTAGGAATCGAACATAAAATTAAATAAAATTGAGATGGAAATAACAGTTACACCCAGAAAAATTTCTGTTTCAGTGAAGCTTTGAATTAGAGTATACTAAATGGCATAATACCTTACGGTGGGTCTAAATCCGACCTCAGAAAAATTTCAAACACTTCAATTCATTACGTTCTAAATCCAAGCTTCCTTTAACCATAAAGCCGACTTCTGTCTTGTCAGGCTTTGCCGAGTTACTTGATAAAATGTTCAGGACAAATTCAAAAGATTTTCTTACCTGAATGCTACTGTAGCTTCCAATTTATCTAGTTATTGTAGCATGTCCCTAGTTTAAAAGGATGTCTTCAATACTTGTACCACACTTCAGGATGAAACTAATGAATACTGATGTGCATATGAATTTTATAAGGAATCATGGGTCATTCACAAGCAAATTTAAACCAGTTACATAGCATCAGTACACAATACACTGTTACAAAAGCATCTACAACGCTACGCTGAAACTCAAAATAAGTGATAAATATTGTAAATAATCAATGCAGTTCAATCAACACTCGAATACTTCCCCGCCCACTTCCCTACTCTAAAAAAATTCTTGGGTACCTCATTATTTCATTTTTTATCATTAAACAACGTCAGCCTCAAGTTACCATAATTTGCGATGGGACATATGGTTAAAAACTGAAAAATAAAATCACTTTACGATCTAACTTTCTCCATTAAGTAATGTACTTGGTCCGTCTCAGTTTTATTCACCGGCCAAAAATGATTCAGCAATTTAAATTAAATCTAAAGCTCTAGAAAATGGTATTGCAAAAGTTATCAACATATCCTTGTTAACATGGCGAAAAATGCTAACAAAATTATTGGTGTTCCAACTCCTCGCCCAAACTACATAGGGTATATGCATGAAAATATATATTTCAGTATAGGTGAATCGTTGCACTTTGAGTTCATGACTGCGTAAACAATTTGAATACTTTGAATGGAAAGCGTTCACAATATAAATTTCTAAAATACAGAGATAATTTGATATATCCGTTATTCTCAGATGTGATCCTTTCCTTTCCCTTCATATTTCCCAATATGGGAAAAAATTGCCCGAAAAACTCCGGTTATTAAAAGTGGCAATAAAACCAGTGTTAACGATTGCAGTTGTATTCTCCGCTCCTAATTTCTAATAAAATAATTTCGAAAATGGTCTACAATCATATGTACTCCTATCAGGAACACAAATAATTTTTCTATTATATGTAGACGATATGACTCCCGATTCGTACAACTGACCACACAGGAGAATCTAAATCATCTGTAACATTTTTACGTCACTATCAACGCAGGCAACATTGTTTTTTACATGTTTCACGACTTCGGCAAAACATTTGAATGCGTTGAAAATAACATCGATACTTTCAAAGTTCTAGTGCTACAGCAATAGAAGCAAGGTTTTAACCACACATGATGAATTTCAAACAATATACTAACTAGGTTGCTCCTGATCCGAACTACTCGACAGCGGTCATGGATCTCAGCATTGATCGATTTTGCGACTTTTTCTGTTGTTGTTATTCATCAATAACATCGCTGAATTAGGATCATTGCTAAGACTCATATACATTTTGCTGAAGATAGTACTCTTCAACATTTCCTAATGAACACTGTAGAGCAATGGCAGATAAAATAAATGGCGAAATAGACGAATTTTGCGCGTTGCTCAAAACAAGTAAATATGTACCGATGTTGTTCAACGAAAGATGGCCAATTCAGCCGTTCTCCAGTTTGGGGAATGCATGTGTTCCGTACATCACGATCAGTGATGACCAGACTGAAGAAACTAACTCACCGGAATTGTTAGTGATTATTAAAGATAACGACCAAACTTTAAAAATTCCAATCTCTCGCCGACATTGGAGTGAAAACTCTAGTGATAGTTTCGGAATCCGACCCTCGACTATTATAAAATCCAGTAAAATTCTCAGTTGGCCTAAACATAAATTACCCCGGAAGTAGAGCAAAACCAAAATCACATCAGTGTATCCACTGCTACAATGAGGAATAGAAGCTCGACGTGGGGCGAAAACGTGGGAGTGATGAATGTTTTAAAGGTCGTGAACTATCAGTATTTGCTTAAAGTGGTCACCACAAGACTACAAGCCAAAAGAAATTCAGGCTTCCTTACCATACTATTACCCGATCTTGATATTGCTTCCTCTTCATGGAAAGTAAAGCATATAGACCTCTATGACAGCAAGTATATGAGGAAAAATCTACGGGACATTGAAAAAAGGTTTTGAATGTTATTTCGTAACCAGGTATTAATGAAGCTAGCTGTCAGGAAATACTTATCTCCTTTTTGCCAGATTACTCATAATATCCCAAATTGTTGATTTGGATAGCACTTTTAATTCTCTCACGAAAAAATCACTATGGATGAGTTTTGTTCACACTTAGGATGAGTGTTCTAAACTGAATGAAACTGCATACATTTGAATAAGGTTTCCACTGGGTCCCTTGAAGTTCCGGGACCAATTCGTACACACGAGTCCTATAGTAATATTTCTAAAGACCCTGATAAATGACTTTGTAGGTGGATCGCGTGTGGAATTGAAATTATGAAATCAAATGAATTTCAAAATTTGTTTTCGATTCGTTAACGAGTTTAGTCACTGCAAGGGTCAAGCTGACCGACAGTTTGATACAATTTGATTTTTCATACGTAGTCTAAATCGATAGGTGTGGGTGGGCACTTGGCCCATTGTACATGAGAGAAAATAAAGAAATTGAAAATTCCAACAAAAAGAAGAAAAAAGAAAAGAACGAAAAACAATTTATTTCTAATGAAGTGGATACATGAAATGCACAATATTGGGTTTTAAAATGTCAACATAAAGACCCTTAATTGGTAAGCTCTCAAAGATATCATAATAACCACGTCAACTGTTGTGCAAACGTTTGAGAGGAAAACGCTTTTGTAAGTGCCCACTTACATTGATCAATGGGAATAATTGGCTTAATCTTTTAAGATTTTAGGGAATAATTTTGAAAGTAAATTAGTGCATGTAAATACTTCTGCGTCTAAGACTAAAAAGGTTGACGTTATAAAAACGCTCGAGTAACGTAGGAATCTGAACACATAAAAACAAAAGTGAAAACGAGAGGGTAGACACCTAAAATGGTAATGAAGGCATTACGCGATAACGCAAAATTAATCAATCGCCCAACACTTCGTTCCCACACTTATCACGCAGAGAGTCCATACACTCGGGAACTAACACAAACATTAAAAGACAGTGTTTAATATTTGTTCTTATATAATGGGAAACCTCTTGCTCAAGGTCAGATATCACAATAATTTTCAGAAGGCAGGTGAGATTATCTGTTAGATTTCTTGATTGCAGTGGGAACATTAGAAAACATCATCTGGTAGTCTTTCGAAGCTATAACAATAAAGTATCTGCATTTCTTTAGCAGGTAAAGAAGCAATAGGTCGTTTTTTATCGGGCTGCAACTGGGCTTACTGACGGTTTTTAAACCAGCCGACTGTAAAATTATACAACGTTAAAATGTGTGTTACACAATAATGCCTCATGGAATGTTATTTAAACTTTAAATTCTTAACCTAAGAAATTATGAAATAACTTCAGAGATTTGTAATCAGATTCATGAACCTCGTATAAGTAGACAAAATGATGCTTCGTAGTTGTTTTAAGCATGTACAGTGAGGGCAGCATTGCGGGCTATTTTTTAAGAATATTATTGCTCGTTTAATACCTTTAGCCGACTACTAAAATGGCCTCATGCCCTTTGTTACAGAAGTAATCAAGTTGGTGGTGAGTGACTTCTTGCGTAGAAGCAACCATGCAGTCTGTAAAAAGGATCTTTCTATTTCTTGGTAAGTGATTGACTTAGATTATAGTTAAAAAGAGTAACTGTAAGCAAAATATGGTTTCGCTGTTTGTTATATTCTTTTGCATTAGATCGTATCTTTTCATAGAATCATAGGAACTTTTTATTTATTGGTATGTGATAAACTTAGATTGTAGTTAAAATGAGTAACTGTGAACATAATATATCATTTGCTGTTTGCTTTATTCTTTTGCATTGGATCATATTTTTCACCGAATTATAGCGATGGAATGAGTAGATTTGTAAATTTTCGGAACACTTTTCATGGATGATGGAACATTATTTTTTTTACTTCAGGAATAAAGAGCAATGTTATTCTCCTGATATTCAAATATATTCTCCAGATATTAAAATTTATATTACTTATACTATTTCTTCTTTTCAACAAAGTTAGTCGACCTTTAAATTTTGCAACCAAATTAGGCTTTGTGAGTCGATATGAGAACCTCACGGGAATATATGTACTATAATTGCACTAATATTTGCTAATTGTTGCAGGCATATTGAGTGCCTCCATGGCCCAAGAAGTCCAGCAACCTTGCGTTCCGTACTATTTCCCGAACGCAACCGACGTTAGTGGCGAAATTTCGTTCACGTGCAAGTGCAACGCGACATATTGTGACACCTTCCCTGCTCCTACCGCTCCTGATTTTCTGTCTTTCCTTGAAGTGTCATCGGATCTGTTTGAGCACAGATTCTTCCAAAGCATCGGGGACTTCCAGACCCCTGGATCTCCAGGTAGCTAATTAATTGAACGAATAGATTTTCGCATACATGCTTGTATTGACAACCTCTGCATATAATGAGATCTAGGATTAAGAAGGGGAAATATTTTTCTATATTCGTAGTGATGATTGATAATTCATCAGCATACCAAACTTTCAAATATTTTTGAATAACTCTGGTTATGAAGTTTCCTTAGAATTTAGTGAAACACAATCTAATCACAATCACAATCTACGTGGTATAGGTATAAAATTTATCAAATAGTAAACAAATTACCAGGATAAATATCATACAACAGGTATGTTCTCATAAGCCGAGCCCTATTTGTTAAAAGAATAATGCACAGACCCTCCATGACCCGTTGGATCTAGTTGTTTGCATGATTAATTTCTGGGAAATATTTTCGTAAAATGGGTAATTGTTAGATATCGTGCCCGCAATACCATGAGTACTAATTTTAGATTTCTCCCTTTCTTACTACTAAAGATGGGACACTGAATTTCTACATATGTATTTTTTTGACAGCAGAATCCAAATGGGGAGAACCCAGGAAGTAAGCAACCCAAAGGAGATTGTCATGCCAGTGGATGACTCTCTAGTTTCGTAATGAAAACTTCAGAACCAGATGAACATAAAATTTATATGATAGTATAACTGATACACATGAATCATCTAATATAATGACAAGCGAACTGTCTTTGACAAGGAAGGTTCATTTTTGAAAACCGTCCTGTGCAGAACAGAAAAACCATCTATAAGAAATAAATTTTCATATAGAGATATTCAACACGTAAAACAAGTTTTCACTGCTTGAGATTCAAATACTGAATGTTAACATACAATATAATAAGCCTGAGATCACTCGATTTGCACCAACCTTTTTAAATTATAGATTTTATTACTTTATTTCGATATAATAAATTAGAAATGATTACTGCAAAATTCGAATTGGTCAGTATGAAGTTATATGAATTCAATGATTGTGAAATTATATTTTGTTATATTAATATTAGGTAGGAACATTGGGAAAATAGAATTGCTCATCGTAAAATTAGATTTGTTCATATTGAAATAAAGTATGGTCATTGTGGAATAAGATTTGATAACTAGATAATTAGAGATGGCTTTTGTGAAATGAAACGTGGTAACTGTAAAATATTATTTGGTTAGTGTTGAAACTAAAATTAGCCTTTATGAAATGAGCAATAATTATTGCGAATTTGAGATTGATCATTATGAAATCTAAGCCCCTACGAAATTAGACACTATTTACCCACATCTTTGTTACTGTCAGAAATTTTTCAAACTACATTTAGGTCAAATAATTTCTGTTCAGCCAGGCAACTTATGTCTCCCATTACCTTACAAGTACTGTAGACTCTGTGAATCGATACAACAAATCCAGCGTTTATTTCCATGAGTGGAAAATTTCACAAAAACCCCTGTGCTGAAGGCTGTGGAGCACTCCTTTTCTCTTTTTCCCGAATTTAGAATACAATGTGAAATCAGTGATCATTTTCATTTCCAAGAACCGAGTTGAGACACTGGGAGCTAAATCTAGTAAATGTGGAGGTTGTGGGATGACGGCCATATTGTGTTAATCAAAACTGAGTTTTTTTACTGGGAGGTAAGTTGGCCTTATTGTACCACAATTTGTCACCTCACATTTCACATTTTCTCTTAGCCGCCTCAAAATGTCTCAAAAAATTTGAGCTTTGTGTAATCCCAACTTGCATGATTTTCCGATTGCATAATGCATATGATGTAAAAAAACAGGATTTATATGTTTCGTTTTGACCTGATGTGTTTTTTTTCTTGTTTCGGTGATCGTAGACTTTGTCCACTGTGACGATTTGAACTCAGTTTTTGGGTCTTATAGGCTTTTATCACCGGTTAAATTCATGAGGATTATTCTTGTTTCGCAAATTTGTCAACCTTTATGAAATTGGAGCATGGACTTTGACCTACGATTACAAGACTCAACTCGCAAACCTAACATCACTTTCAGAGAAGCAAAATCGATCACACCGACTCATTAGAAATTACTCAATCGGATGCACGAACGCCAACTTGTTCCGCCTCGTCTGACAATCTTGACGAGTAGAAATAAAGTGTTTGAGAAGAACCCGACGCCGACAGACAAACATTAATGTGAATTGATAAATCAAATTTATCATTTATTCCAAACGATCACAAGATTGCTCAAGAAGGGGAGCGGTGCATGGCTGTAAAGAAAACCATCTCATTGCTTCAGTATAATGAGCTCATCATCACTCATTTTATTTATATCCAAAGAGGCTTATGTATAGCTAACGATGGTGTGCAGTGCGTTAGAGATTTAACAGCAGCTTGCAAAGAATGAGATATTGAGAATCCAACCTTCATAATTGACAGCATACTAGCACAAAGCAGAGTGAAAAATTTTTTGTTGAGTTTATCCATATAAGAATTTTTCGATTATCACCATGTGCATACTTATTAAAGCCAATTGAATTCATAATGAGTTCTTTAAACAGTAATGTAAAGCAAATGCATCAAGAAACAATGACAGGCATACTGAAAATATACAAAGTACCAGGACTTCCGCGTCAATGAACAAAGAATGAATGTACTGGAAACAACAGCTATCAATACCATTCAGTTAATTACACCGAACCTATTACTTACTGCCGCTACATCGATGATTGTTTTATAGTAACAGAAACCATGCAATCCCTTTCTGATCTAAAAACCATTTTTGAGCAAAACTCGGTATTGAAATTTACGTACGAAATTGAAATTAATAACAAAATTAATTTTCTAGATGTTCATATAAACGCTACTAACAGTTTTAACACATCCGTGTATCAGAAACCAACTCACGCGGGTGTATACCTTAGTTATAATAGTGAATGTCCAGAATCATATAAACGTAGTGTAGTCAAAGCACTAATCCACCGCACATATAAGATATCCTCAAACTGGGAATTGTTCCACGAGTCCATCATGAAATTAAAACAAGCCTTGGTCAATAACGGCTACCCTAATAGATTATTCGACTCTATTTTACAGCAGTACCTAGCTACCCGACAAAACTGTAACCAGATTCAAAACCAAACCAATCACATCATTTACTATAAAAACCAATCTTCCTCCAACTATCGAATAGATGAAAAAGTCATTAGATCAATAGTTAAAACTAATACGCAGTGTACTAAGGCAAACGAAAATTTGAAACTGGTTATTTATCACAAATCTAACACCGTCGCAAGCTTAATCTCCAGAAATTACCAAGGCCCCCCGATTCCGCCGCTCAAGCAAACTAACCTGATACGAGTACCGTTGTAGCGTTGGAGAGTGTGAGCTCCACAATAAATACTCGTATATTGGGTTAACCACAACACCGTTGTCAGGCCGTTTAACCATGCACCTTGCAGGTGGAGGTCCACGTCTCCACACGCATAATAGTCATAACCAAACACTCACCAGAGACTTATTAGTCAGCAATACAAAAATCCTATATAAGGCTCAAGATTACAATAGATTACAAATATCAGAGGCATTACTCATTCAAAACAAGAAACTATACATCAATATCCAAGCAACAGGTTCTCACAGAGTCTTGAAGCTGTTCAACGATACCTCACACTCCAACTGTACCTCTAACCAATAGTCATATCCTAGTATATTTTTGACTGTACCGATAAATCTATAAATAGATCCTCCATTAGCCAGGATGTCCATTCAACTTTTAGCTATTAGAACAATAACATCGTTCTCTCTCTAAGATAGATATAATATTTTAAAAAAAAACCTTACCAATAGTCCTGAAGATGCCTTTAGAAAGGCGAAACCGGTCGACGAACTCTGTAAGACATTTACTTAGTCTTTTAAATAACGTAGGAAAAGCAGCTTTTAGGAAGCTAGAAAAATTAAATAAAGCTTCCATTAACATAAGTTATGGTTAAATTTGTAATAATATATATATATGTCTTTGGAAATGCACGAGTATTATATTATATATGAGATATACTTGAAGGTTTTGTCTAATATCATAAACAACACGCACAGAATTTGCAAATATATGTTTTTGATTATAATATTTGTCTTAACTTAGATTTATAATGTGTATATACATGTACAATCTACATGTTCAATTATTCAAGCATTACACTTGGTTAAAGCTGTTCCCAATTAGATAATCAATTTTAATTTAACAATGACTAGTTTCAGCACCAATGGTGACTAATTCGAATTTCACGATGCATTTATTTCATTTCGAGATGCCGAATCTAATCATACAATGACCAATTTTAGTTTTGGCTGGACCATGGGAACATCTCAAACTCGTTAAGTCAAACATGACATAACTTCATACTTCAACAGAACCTGAATTACAGTTAATGTTCTGACGAAAAAATATTTTTGTCCCTAACTAATTGGTTAAATGTAAGAATGAAATATCACACTGCAATGAGCAAGTTATCTCCAAAATAATATAAGATGATGCACGTAAATCGTTCACTTGAGGTTATAAATACAAAGCAGTATTATTGATAACGTCTACTTCTCTCATCTTCACACTGAAAACTGATAGTGTATCGCTGCGCAGCCCTTCAGCCAAGGCAACGGAGCTGAGGTAAAATGGAGCATCTTTCCAATGTAAAGTAGTTGAATCGTACCCGCACCATCATGATAACTTTGAATGAATCCCTGGACACATGAGATTCGATTCAAATAAATTTTTCAACAACTTCAGACAAACACAACTATTCCCGTACAAATTAATTTTTTTTAATAACGGTGTTTTTGCTATTATTAGATCTGTTGTTGGAAATAGAGAACCTGATAAAGAAGTGATCGTATAGAGTAAATTAGGATTAATTTTTTGTTAAAATTTTGACCGGAAGAAATATAATTATTTGCGCATTACAAAAGTCGTTTTGGAACAGCTATATTTCTTTGTAAAACACTCCTTAACAAAAAATATGCTTGTGGATAAGAAGGAATTACTTTTAGCCAAGGTGTTCATTACTCTCCTATATAATACAGAAAACGTTTTAGGTTATTCATAAACACGCAATAAACACTCGAATTCGTTCACTACATAGGATCGATTAGGAGTGTTAAGTAATAAGTTAACATAGTATTAGTTACCGTAGTTATCCTGTGCTGTGTGAAAACCATCAACATTTATTTAGCATTCTGAACTATTATTGTAAATGCTAAGAATAACCATAAATAAAAAATGTTTATTCTGAGAATAAACCTAAATTTCTTCTAGAGGACACTGAATCTAATGCAACGTCTCATGACTTGGAGACAAAGTGCGGAATTCTGATTCTATGATGTTTCTGCAGTAATTAGACATTTCCTATGATGCCGTGGAAGAAATTGATTAGAGCATTTCTGGAAAAGTGCCGCGTTGAATAGGATAACAGTCTCGGGTGAATCAATAATTTATCGTCTTGAAACCTGGTGTATCTAACAATGGGGAATAGTGAAAGAAAATTTTGGTATTTTATTTTAAGATAAGTGACAAAGGAAAATAAAAACACCCACTCAGTTACCTGTGTTTCACCGCTAAAAAAATCTTTACCCAAACATTAGCTGCTTGAAAATTGGACCTGCTATGCGATTTTACAAGAACCGCTATTGCCAAATTTTTAGCGACGACAAAAGAATTTCAAGTGTTCTTGATGGCTCTAAAGTCTGAAACTTCAAGAGGATGAGTGCTTTCACGACGAGGATTTGCGTTTTATACAAAATATGAGGCTGTTTTTAAATTACAACAATGGGTGGAATGAAAATACGTAATTAGCTTTTTACACTACCCTGTAACCCATCTGCGAGCAAAAGTATAGTACATGTGAGCGATGGTTATGGAATGGAGATAAGTTTACCAGGTGATGCAACTTTATTTTCACACCTCCTACAGATGACACAAAGGGAGCGTGGTTCGATCTGACAGACACGGAAAAGCAGACCATTCTTGGCTTTGGCGGTGCGGTGACAGACTCCGCTGCCTTCAACATTCTCACTCTCAGCCCCGCCGCTCAAGATAATCTGCTCCGGTCAGTAGGTAGACGTAGGCGATTAATTTGCGAGCATATTTTAGGTGGAGCTATAATCCCTATTCTTTAGTCCAAATGCCCACAAATTTTTCAGCTTATGTCCAGCCATATGATTCAATTTGAAGTTTTTCTGTGTGTAGATTCATTTGGTCGTCTGGCGCTGGGGGATATGTGCAGGAAAAAACAAGCAAAATAACACATTTCTAAGATGTTGACACATTAATTCAACATATTTTGATCCCAAAATTTGTTGATATGATGTTCCTTCTGTCTAATTTGTAGAAATACCTCTCTAAGTGTTCTAATACCAATGACAGAGGTTCGAATAACTGAGCAATAGAGTGAAAATATATCTTTTTGTTTTATGTGGGTTTAAAAAAATGACAATTTTCCAATCATTCTTCTGCTAAACGAAAAGCAAAACGTTGAGACGTTGACCAGAAACGCCTTGATGGTCATAACATTCGTTTTGATAAATAAGCCTCTACGATTGGAATGTTTGTAAGAGTATGATGAGTAGGAATAAGAAATGATGCTTCTAAAATAAAAATGTCTGCTAGGAATATAGCTTGCACCAATACCTTCTTACATCATGACAATTTATTGTAGGAATACACTGTTCTTCATGCAACAACTTAAACTTTATGGCAGCGGATTTATTGATATTTAAATTTTTTTAACTCTTATGAAATGACAACTTCGTTATTTCTTCCTATTAATGTGTTCGAGTGTGAATGCAAAGATTCCTTGTTGTCTACAACGCCTTCCAATAATTACTAGCACTCAAGAGCCAAAGTTCTTGCTGCCCCCACTTTCCTACGCATTCAAATGCAGCCGTAGCAAGGGAGGATGTAAACTCATTTCAATTTCAATCATGTTCTCTCATAGCAGTTGTTAATTCAGACTTTTAATCATGCACTTAAATTACTTAAGCACAAAATTGCATGTTGTCACCAATCATAATAATCTTTCATCTCATTGCACGTTAAAAGTATGTGAACTGCAAGTGCGTTATTATTATTTTAACAGATCTTATTACACTCCTTCGGGCTTGGAGTACAACCTGAACCGCATCAACGTGGGTGGTTGTGACTTCTCCAGCAGAGGCTACACGTACGTCGACACCGAGGGAGACATCGCACTCGATACGTTTGCTTTGCAGCCAGAGGATCTCGAACAGAAGGTCAAACAATTAATCGGTTACGAAAACTTATTTTTTAATAAGTTGTGCCTTAGATCTTGTACATCACCAGAAATTTTGGGGTTCACTTTTCAATTCAATGTGTATTTCAAGGAATAAATAATCATGCAAGTTATGTAAGCTTGGTTATGAAAACCAATGAATTTGAGATTCCCAGCTAAAGAAGAAAACGCAGTTTTACCACTTCATTTTAAGATTTCCCACAGGAGGTCTTGGTTCATTGTTTGCCATACTATGAATACTGTTCTTGTTTTTATTTGTCACTGGTATGAACTTCTGTCTATGACCAAACACTTATCTACTTTGAATAGAAAAAATTTCTTCAAATAAATAAATCCCACTTAGGTACCCAGCAATACCTTATAGACTGGAGGGGGATAAACCATAGAAAAACATTTACGGTTGCGTCGTAAGCATGAAACTGAATTTAATTGTGGGCTTGCCTGTTTCTATGTCAGCATTGCTGCTCCAAATTCTTACCCGGTTATGGATATAGAAATCAAAGGAATTAATTTATCCAGAGTACTCATTCAAAAATACTCACTTTCTAACAAACACAGCGGGTTTGCCATGACAAAAAAAGGCAAATAAACTGATTTCTATGCTTATATCTAAATTCGGACTTTAGAAAAAGGGAAAAAGAAGTGTGCACACTGATTCATTATTTCATGAAATATGTAAATGCTCTGATTGTTATTTCCAAAACCTCCCTACAGATAAAACAGAACGGATTTATTGAATATTTCAAGCAGTTTACTGAACCAACGCTTTTACTCTGCATGAGAATTGGATGATACCGATGAATTGACATAATTTACCTGCAGCATTAAGTAAAATAGGAAATTAGATGTGTTTCTTGCAGAAACACACATTAAGTCCTGCCAATTTCATCTTTAATCAACACTTGTTTGATTTACACGCTTGAAATACTTAAATACAAGCGTTTTTAACTTAGTATACGAGTATGGTTCGAAACTGCCGAAATATATCGTATAAAATGCATTAAAAAACACAAATAAGTTTCGCTTTTGCGGGGGTCAGTACTCTTACATGGACTTGTTTCATTTCACGCACAACCAATAAGTGATTGAGAGAGGTACAATGTTTTTCGAACTTCACTCACTGTAATATTAAAAAAAAATCAGATCCTTCTTATGACAAACTTTTGAGCGCTGATTTAGACGTTACACGCAAAAATTATACCGTTCAATTTTCTCTATACATGAAATTTTTTCATTTTGCTCAACGGTCAAAGTGACTTTTTCAGATCCCAATCATCCACCGCATCCACGCGATGTCGTCTGAGGAAGTGCTCACTTTTGGCGCTGCGTGGTCCGCCCCCGCCTGGATGAAGACCAGCGGCAGCTTACTGACGGGGCAGCTGCTGGAGTCGATGTACCAGCCTTGGGCTGAGTACCATGCCAAGTACGTTCATAAGAAAGGCAAATATTTAGAAGCGCTGACATTTGATGTCAACTTGAAGCCTTTTTGAAATTGTAACCATCCCACGTAGCAGCAGCTTGAATGTATTATCCCATGAAACTTTCGTTACTTAAGCACCAACTACATTTGAAAAGTTTCTGACCTTAAACCCTACAGGTGCGTGACTCATGAATTACCTTCAGAGTACTCCTCGCAACGGGTCATGCACTTTTCCCCGCAGTGCTGACACTGCTGTAAACATCTGTAAAATACCGTAATTGGAATGTTCTAGAGCTCTGCCGTCGCTTTTTTCTTTATTTCCTATCTCACCACAGGAAGAGCTTTCCTTTCAGGTTTGTTTTCAGTTTATAACATTAAGGTCTGTTGTCATAAGGTGACATGTCTGAAGAGTGGGGACAGCGTCCAAGCAGTGCAGAGTTGTGTTCCGCCAGGCATGCGAGCTTGATTGAGGTGGGAAGTATGAGTGGACGCATTATCGCGGTGAAGTTGCTAGGGGAGGGAACGGGTAAAATCTCACTTACACCTCCGGGTTCACTGCTAAGACCGATCAGTATCGGATTTAAGTCGTATAAGCTGTGTGTGCCGAATAAGCAAAAATTACAATTCAAACCAAGATGAACAACAAAACAAATATCCTGAACATAAATTTTAGAAGCACGGGGAGAAACAAGAAACCAAGGCAAACCGTGATAGCAAAACAAACTTGAAAATTAGATAGCTCAGTTGAGCACAACCCTGAAATACCCATGTGCGTTTCAAGTATCAGGTACCAAAGAAATGAATATCACGAGACTTTAGGTCCCTCTTTAACTTTCACAAACGAGAGAATCTTGGAATTGAGGAATGGCACTTCTCGAAATACCGCATAAATGATAAGGCAATTGACACGAGTAAACTTAACCACTGAATGAACATAATAATACCCCACAATGAGTCTGCAAAGAAATGAAATTAATCACGGGTACTCACCAAGTTCGTGTGACCGACAGACTTACAACTCCATGACCATTTTTCTAATGGGATTTCTGCGTTCTTGAGACAGGACCTGTTCGCTAATTATTCTTGGGACTTAATGCGATTGAAAATTTCACAGAATTGTACTCATATAAATTATATCCTTTTACACAATTTTCATGCTGAAAATTCGAAATACAAATTGGTATTGAACAATTATGCCATTATTGAATTCCTAATATTGGCTGACCAATTTACACTCCCGATTACAAATATTATCATTTAACAAAAGAACTAAAGGACTGCAGACTTTATCACATCAACTGCAGCATACGTTAACACGAAGATAATATGCGTTACCATTTAAGATAGTAAACGTCGACACTAAAGACAAACGCTCAGAAAACCAGACGCATAATCATTGCATTCTACATGAACAATATTTTTGAACTTCCTGACTGCACCTTTGGATGCTTATTCTGTTCATTTATAATTCCATCAGTTCACCTATAGACCACTGGCCGACGAATTTCTCCAAATGAGATTTCTTTCACAATGATTGTAGTTGAAGCAAAGGCAAGTAAAGAAGAAACTCCAGTTACGAAAACCCGCCACCTGGAAAACAGATTACAATCTACTTACTATCCACTAAATATTGTTAATTATTTTCTTCGGTTTCAGATTTATATGAATCTTGATTTTATTTTATTCCATACAATATTTTAGCCTGCATATTTTCATCTTAGAAAAATTGGTTTCAAGCAATTTGATATTTTCGGGATGATTTTTAATCAGATAATTTCGTCCACTTACCTGACCCATAATCATTGTGGATTTTCTGACATTAATTAAGTTGATAAGTTGGGGTATCAGAGCGCACCATCACGCCTCAAGTTATAGAAAATTGACATAATTATAGTCGCCTTCACTTTCTCATCAATATAAATTCAAAATGTATTCAGTTATTTCATTGATCTACATATCTTTGCCTCAACTTATGAAGCGCATCTTTCTTTGATCAACCATCATCATTGTCATTTTTATTTCAACACTACCAATAATAAAACACACATTGAACGATGCTACTAGCTTACGACGTATCTACTGACGACTAATTTTTATTGCGGCTATTTTTTTAACCCTGCCACATGCTTGACTTTTACAATTTCGAACGCATCTACTCGTGTTCCATGTTCAAAAAAGTTTCGTGCCGAGCTGACTTCAAATTCTGGAAGTTTTCGCACGGTGAAATTTTTAACTTCACCTCATCATGAAAGCAGGGCAATAAGGGCAAATTTCTTCAGTGCAGACCTCGTTTATTGGTAGCTTTTGTCTCTACCCTCTGACACAGGCAGATGAAGCAAACAATTTCCCCTTGCTGCCCTCGTGTTTTTCTCTCCACACTTTATGGGGCATTTTAATGGCGTAGGCTTATAACAAAACCGTTGAAACATACATCCAAGTGCACTGCCCCTCATATAAATACTAAGACTCCTCATGAGAACCAATTTTTTCCCACAGCCTTCTTCGCAGCGACCTCGAAACGTTTGCAAGTAAAATTTTTTCGAATGCTAATCTAAGTATTATTTTTTATAATGTTCCTGCATACTCCTATCTCCACATAATATTCGTGACATCTAGTTTAATAACCAAGATTAACATAATAGATAATGCAAAAGGGAGCCAGTGATGAACAAAAAAGGAATAAAATGAGTGTAAAAAAAATAGTTGAGAAATCCAGTCATTTAATGTAGGAAAATTACAAGAAGTTCTCACGAAAGATTTCTCCATTTGCTATGATTGCATTATAAAATGCAAGGCTACAAAATCTGACGTCATTATTGGAATAAAATTTTAACTTATAAAGGTACAAACGAATGGAATTTAGAACGAAAAGGATACACAGAAAACTTTGGAATACAAATACGAACTTCACTAATTACTTACAGGAAAAGTATGTATATGCATAAGAGATGCATGGGTACGAAACTGCACTTTAGCTTACCTTTTACATGAGCGTTTCAAGCCTGGACCCATTCCACGATTATAATTTGCATGCAGCATTCTAGCTCCACATCAAGTGCATGGCACATACACATATAGCCTGCTATCTCCAAGCACTTTCACAAATAAAAAGAGAGCCAAAACAGACTGAGACTGAAACGAAGGAGACTGGACACGGACATAAAATACACCTGAGGGGTTGGTTTAATTAATGAGGAATGTTGGTTCACAAGGATACAGATTAAAATCTCACACTGACAAATTTATCTGTTATACTTAGAAAAGTTATCTGTAATACTTATCTGTTATCTGTTATAAGACCGTTATACTATGGTCTTTCCTGACTGTTCGATTAACATTCGCAATGTACTCTTTGTTTCTTCTGATACATGGCCTGTCAGACAGTGGCTTGCTTGCGAATGAGGGTTGTCCTTTCTTGAAGCAGGTATATTACTCTATAACACGTGTTATTTCAATGACTTCATCGACAAAGGCTCGATGAATTTTCTAAGTAGTTCGCACAAGCGTACCACGACCACCAAGCTTCGGGCTGACTACCAAGAAGAGAAATGACTGAATGTTGAATTATTCTTTCTCTAATGCACAAAGGTTGGATTTTTTTAGAAAACTTTGTTCCTAAATATCTTGTGCTTGTCTTGATTTTCGAAGAAAGCCTCGTTTTGTATTTATATATAAATATGTTATATGTTTCCAGCGTAAAACTTTGGTTTCAGCACAAACTAGTTCAAAACTCTATATGTGTGTTTCAGAATAGAGTGCACGCAGTTTTTTCACTGCACTAACACAAACTTTGATATCAGGTTTTTGGACGCCTACGCCGAGCAAAATGTCTCTATTTGGGGCCTGTCCACCCAAAACGAACCGACCGACGGGGACTTTCAAAATTTTACTTTCAATTCTATGGGATGGAAGCCTGAAACTCAGAGGCAGTTCTTAGTTGAAAACTTTGGTCCAACTCTTGAGCAACGCGGGTACGAAGACCTCGTAGTGATGATCTTTGACGATCAAAGGCCGTACATTTGGGAGTGGGTGTCTGTGGTGAGTTCTTCCATGTCACATATTTGCTGCAGAAGGAAGTAGGTGGTAAGGAGCGTTTTGTTCAATCGTTTTCAATAAGAATTTTCTATGATTGTTACTTTGAAGTTAGGCTACAGGGTATGAAGTGAGAGGGTTGATCATGAGCTACGACTTACGAAATGTTTCTTAATAGTCATACTTTTTACTCAATAATCTGATTTGAACTAATGCTCTACACTCGAAGTAGGTGTCATAGGTAGAGTAATAATAAAAATTATTTCTGAAACGCAACATTTTCTTAGCACTAGTCTCAAAAAGAGTAGTTCTCCATTGTTTTGAATTTACCATGCTCCAAATCCATTGGATGAAAAAAGTGACATAACCCAGGGAAGGAAATTTAAATTTAAATTTAAATTTGTAGGTATTGACATAACCCTGACAAATTCATTGTAGACTTCTACAGGCATCGTTATGTACGTCAAATTTAAATTTCAACAGTTTTTGACGATCTTCAATTTTAAGCGCTCGCACCGCAAAGTAGTGTGCAAAGCATACCCTCATCACGTTATGTATTTTTTTTAATTTTAAGTAAGATAAATTCCGATAAAATTAGGCGAACCTTTGAAATTCGAGAGATGCTAGTGTAAACTGTACAGTGAGTGAAACTTATTGAATGACCGTTGATATTTATTTTTAGTGACCGTAAATAGATTTTCCTGACACGGATCAGTGTATTTCATATTACCCTTAACTTAGTCAAGCCTATTTATCAGTGTAAATCCACCGTGAACATACTTTGAAATAATTCATGCTGAACGGGCTTGATGAAAGAATTAAAAAATGATTCTCTTGCATCATTTCAGATTCTTGAAGACCCTGTCGCGTATCGATATACTGATGGAATTGCAGTTCACTGGTATATTGATTATGTACCTGACAACGTGCTCAATAAAACACACCATCTCTTCCCGGAGAAGTTCATTCTCGCAACTGAGGCTTGTGAAGGTAAGATTTCATTTCTGTGAATTCCAAGAGTCCTAATTATCTTCAGATTAATGGCAATTTTCCTGACAAATTTTGACAACGATGAAAATTGGACTTGAGCGTATTGTGTTAACGAAACCTTTAAATTGGTCATTTATTGCTTTCGATGCAGAAAATCCAAATGAATTTGGGACGGTGATTTGTCTAAGGCATCGAGTAATGTTTAAATTTTACGCTACGTATTCATAATACTGCAGTCATGGGTATGAGTACATTATTACTGAACATTGCCGTCTCCAGTCTCATAAAATTTCATCGCTTTGTGTAGATTCAGTTCTCCTTCACGGCCAAGTGCGTATTAAAATGTCAATTAAGATTCAGCGAAAATTTTCAGGTAACTTTGTTGTTTTGTACAAGTTCCGTTCAAATGTGCAGGTATTGCTCAGTCAAATAAAATTCATTGATGTTTCTTTTGCTATTTTGGTTTACAATAAGCAGAAGGCGTAATTAGCAACTGTACCTCAACTGAAGTTCCATTTGCAAAATATTTTACAGAGATAAATTGAACAACTAGCACTGTAATTCGATTTGGTCGTGTTACGTGCGACATTCAAACATTTTAGACACCCTTTTTTAGATTCGTTGAATGAAACTCCACAGAATCCCACCCGTGCCTCAGCTTGAGAAACGTCAATCAGGTGTCAGAAAAATACAAATAAGGCATGTTACTATATGAGCAAAAAAATTGGCTGCGAATTAAATTTGTATGATTTTTCCTCATGAAAATTAAATGTTGCAGGATGGATGTGATATTTTCTCTCAAAATCGGCTGCGTTTAAATGTTAATTTCCTTAACTGAGCTAACCTTCGGCTTTCGAAAAATAATGTTCTTGCGACGTTCAGCAGATCTCACCATTATCATCTACAAGTTATAGCCTTTCTGAAAGACTCTCGCTGGAAAGCTATTTCTCCATTGAATATTTCTCAAAATACATTTTTTGATAGACAAATTTTTGTACTAGGACAATTTCATATTTTATTAAACTATAATCTTTATTATAATCTTTGTTTTTTCTTTGTTCTGATTGCTCCTGTTTATTGATGTTTTGAACAGCGTTTTTTACTAGGTCTCCGCTAAGATTTTTCATGCCCACTTTAAGACATAGGGAAAAAGGTTCAACCTGTTGAAAATACTATTGAGCAGTAAAAATAATCAAATTACGCGTGTTAAGAACATCATGTTAAGAACATCATGTGGGTGTTAAGAACACCCACAACATATTGTGGGTGTAGTTCAATTCAACTCATCGTAGCGGTACAACCGGTGGCTGGACACTCAAGTACTCAGCGCTTACATCTTATCTTAGCAAGTCTTAAAATTTAAGAAAATTCTGGGGAAAAATAACGTACGGCATTGCCAAGTTAAAGTAAAAATCCGCTGGTGCTATAACGACGTCAATTGTTCGAAAATGCTAAAAATTCGGACTCTGATTCATCAACTAAGCTTAAACGTTATTCAAGCTTATGAAGACATGATGTTTACCATATATTTGAAAGAACAATTGTTCTACATTGCATAGAATGAAGTTTAAAATGCAAAATTTTTCTTTCTACAGGATCCAATCCTTGGCAGGAGGCTGTAATTGCAGGCTCATGGCATCGCCTGGAGACGTACGCGGCGGACATAATCGAAGTAAAAATTTTAATTTCACCGTGATTTTTTTAAATATATGGAGGCCAAAAACAAAATTTAATAACATCTATAAAAAATGAAATAGACTGATTTCTACGAAATGTCACTTTAAGGATAAAAAGGAAATCCAACGTGGCTAAGAATATCATGATAAATAACAAACGTTTCGGGTTACAAAAATCCATCTCCAGTGCTCTGAGATGCAATAAAACAAAGTGTTGAAACAATTGTGACTCGAAATCTTCTGATAAACCGGATTAAAGGTATTGAAATTTAAATGACATAATAAAACAAAAAAAAACTAAAGCAAATTTCAACAAAGAATAGAAAGTTTCACTACCGTGTCACATGTCACATTCATTTATTGACGGTATTGGGTGAGAGGAACGTTTATAACGAACTTGGCAAAGTACTGTGTAAGACATCGAATAAATGCGAGTAAATTATGAGAGTAGGTTACCAGAAAATCAAATAAAGTTATGAAGTCAGAATTCATAGAGTGGAATTCTTGAGATTAACACAAGTTAGGATCGAGTCAGACGAGCGCTGCAGGTTTAGGGAGTCAAATCTATTGAAAACGAAGAGATACGTGGGATAGCGGCCGTGAGGACCAAACAATATGGGTGTGTGGTTTTCTGAATGACCACCGATTGAGGCTTTGTCATGTCAAATACTTTTCTTTGGTTAATTTTTACTTTAATGCACTCAAAGATTTTAATAATTTTGTTCCTTACAATCGCTAAAGAAACACATTCAAGAACATTTTACGTGATTGACATTTTGCTCGCTGATGCGTAATTTTCGAGTTATTCAACTTTGAAGTTAGAAGAGCATCGGATATGAAAGTGAAGAAACGGACTTGTAAATATGCTATAATACGGTATTGACGTAACGATAGGTTAGGTTGGGTAAGTTAGGTTAATTAAATAACTGACCTTCATAAACCTGAAATAACTTAACGTAACTTAGCCATACCGAGGCAGATGTTCTCCCTCCAATTAAGAATCTGCGCGTGTTCCAACGACGCGGCGATTACGCAACCGACTATATAATGTTATTCCTACCTGAACGTTAGTAATGTTATATCACGAAAATTACGCCTTAGCCAAAATAATTACCCTACAGTTAATAAGCACGATTTGATGGTTAAGTTTCTTATGAAAAATTATTGATGATTGAAGGACTTGGAGAACTGGGTCATTGGTTGGGTGGACTGGAATATCGCTCTGGATCTCCAAGGAGGGCCGAACTGGAGTGACAACTTTGTAGACGCGCCCATCCTCGTTGATGCCGTGAGTTCTTAACTATTAGTTTGCGGGGTTTCAGCGAGGAGAATTTTCGCAGTTGATAGTTAAAAAATGATAATATTTCCAGCTAGAATATTTTCGAGAATGATTAATCTGCTAAACCATACGTAACAGGCATAATTTTCATTATTTCAACATTCTAACTTGGTCGTAGTGTCAGATTTTTTGAATTGTAGATATTATTTTGCTAAAAGCTCCAGGCTTTTGAAGGATGTTAGTCTCCAGCATCTATGTACAGCCATAGCAACACTGTACATTAAAGTAAAATAACTTCCTTAACCTAATCCCTTGATTTATTTCCATCAAAGGTTGGATAGCAATTTCTGAAACATTCGCTTAAATCGCCAATCATCTAATATCACCAAGGCCAACTTAACCTTGTTGTGATCACCTCCTCAGTTCCTTTTCGAAGGTTTTTTTCTCACATTTTTTAATAAGATTTGAACATTTATCCTCACCATCATTTCCATTACATAAAATTTAATTACCACCAACCATGGACTGTTATCGGCTGAGAGCCCAGCGTCCTTACCTAATGATAGTTTATAATGTAGAGAAATATCTGGAGGGCTTAAAGAAAAAGTCTCATGGATGCTTCGAACTTTTCGATGGATATATATATTCTTGTGTACTTGAGCGACGTTCTGTTCAGACATGAGATTAGGAAATAACGTGAGCCACTTTAATAAGTAGAGTTGTTGTTAAATGGCTTGATAATAGGCAAAAGGTTACTATCGATGCCACTAGAAATAGTGATTAGCACGCTTGCCTTTCAAGTGGAAGTCGAGCGTTCGTGCTCAGCATGCTGCTCTTTGCCATTGGGAAAAGGAGGAAGTTAGCCCAGAATTTCTCCCAACGTATGTGAGCGAAATGACTCAAATGAGTACCGGCTCGACTGGGGATCAACCGTCATTGCACTCTAACATAAACTAATTGGCATTCGATAAGCTCAAATATCTGTATGAACTTAGTTAAAATGAAACACTTTTTTTACAGGAAGCCGATACATTTTACAAGAACCCGATGTACTACGCCATGGGTCACTTTTCAAAATTTATCCGCCGTGGGGCAGTGCACTTAGATCTGGTTCCCGTGAGGGATGGAGGTTTGCATACAACTGCCTTCAGAAACCCCGACGATACCATCGCCATCGTCATTCTGAACAGGTATTTCCCTTGACACATAGCTGTTCAAATTTACAGATAGTGTTACTACAGAATGACGACTTTTGCAACTTGATATATTACTGGATCATATGAAATTGTATTGCACTTTAACTAAACTTACTAAGGTAATGATGAATTATAACCTTATTGTTCCAAACACTTAGTGTAATTTTTCGAACAATTTTTTTTCGATGCCTGAAAACTGGGTTTTTCGCGGATAGACAAATAAAAAAAAAAGAACAATGGAAATGCCCTTAATGTGTGTCTTAGACCAAATATATTCTTGAGCAGAGCATTTCACGCAGAGTTGTATCCTGTACAAACGAGCAAAAATTGAGTAATAAGCAAAATGAGCAAAATCAGTGAAGTGAATTCATTTTATTTCTTTACACAGGTATGAAACTCACTGAGTTCGCTGATGAGAGAGGAGTTGGGTAGTTAAGATGAGAGAACTGGTAAACAAACAAAGGTTGTGGTGATGAGCACCAGTGACCCCTCACACGAATTTCCAAGGGTGCGATATACTTCAGCTGGAAGCTGAAAGCATCGCCTCGTGCGTTAGCAAGAAGATTAAAAAACAACGATAGTGACTGTTAGGTTTGATAACTGAAGGTATGAACGATTTTGTGTTGTCAATTCGATAAAAAGCAGAATTTTTGATATTTTAGGCGAATGACTACTTAGCTTTCCGTTTAAAAAATGCATTAACTATTTTCCAAGATGGTTCTTACAATCTCTGTCGAGTAGATTTGTAAAACGAGTCTCATATATAATCACGTTCTTTGGAAGTTCAGGAATTTATACAGAATTTGTGGCATTATATTACTCCACAAATGATGGTAGCAAAACTCCCATGGAGAATTCTCCATTAATGCATCTTAAAATGGCGTCCGAGTTCTTGAGGCTACTGCTTTGACTAAGTTAGTCTGCAATATCATTAGTGCACGCTCACATTCGACGGTACATATCCGATGAAAGTCTGAGTTTCACAACGACCTTGAGTTTAAACTGTTGTAAGATACTACGCAATAACGACATTTGCAGAGATTTTGCTATCGCAGCGATCTCGTGGTCCGAATGGTGAAGAAAATTCAGTCGAACTTAAAAAGCAATAAGTCTGTTAGCAAAAAAATGTCTGGAAGTTCCTGAACTAGGTCTTTCAATTATGTTCACCTAAATCACTCCCATCTCTTTCAAGATAGTCTTCCTGTGAATCCAGACAACGAATCCAGCGTTTTTTCACGTTTGAAGAGTGGTAAAATTCCTCTTACTGACGAATTTGCAGCACATCATTCGTTTTTTTCTGAATATCTTCTACAGTGTTGAATCTTGAATCTTTCATATGAATTTTCAAACTCGAGGAACACAGGAACACGGCAAAGTCACAGAAAGCTAAATCTAGTGAATATGGATGATATGGGAAGTTGGCCATATTGTTTCTGGTTAAAAACAGTTTAAAACAGTTTTCACTAAAGCGTGAACAACTACATTGTCGTTATGCTCAAGGCAGTTTTGGTTTCTTTCTAACTTAAGCTTTTTTTACTGACATTCTTTCTCTGCCATCTCAAAACGTCACAGAAAACATGCAACAGCGTTTAGTGCCTCACCAGCCGGCATTAACTCGGGATGAACATTGCCTTTGCTGCAAAAGAGTATGATTTTTCTTGCCTCCAGCCGCGCTTTTCCGGTCTCTGTAATCCTAAACTTTCCACTTTGACAACTTTTGTTTTATTTCTAAATCATTTCCGTAGAGCTCGTAGTCATCATCAGCTATGTCCATGAAGATGGTAGGGTCATTTCCAGACTTTTGGTGCAAAGTCGTTGCTCGAATTTATCAGCCATTATGAAATACGTGAATCAACTTGACCACACGAAAACAAAACACAACTTGCATACCGAACACAACCGCGCAAACGAAACACAGCTCACTGACTCTGCAGTATTCGGACGCTAGGACAACGGCTTGTGTAGTCTCGTATTATGGTCGTAATGAGTACAGTTCGGGAACTTCCTGATAGCACCGTCCGTAAGTATAGAAATGTTTGGCAACAATTACGATTATGAATGAGCTGCATTCCTAAATTTTGAAGAATTCTGTGCCCATGGTGAATCCTTCGTGATGAAGTAAAGATAGAAGTGAAGTTGTTACTTGAGCTTATGTGATGCAGTTACATTGCTAAAATGCATACTACTTGAAAAAAAAAAGAAAAAACACTCAAACAAGCGTCATTAGCTCATAACATCATCAATGTTTGAAACGAAACATGCTCTATTCATTAGGGTATCATTAAGTATACCTCATTCTTCCGTGATCAACTAGTAATGACTTCTTTCGACGAAGAATAAAATTTGTGAGTTTCTACTCTTTTTTTTCTATATGTTTCATTTCCAGTTAAGTGTACAAGCTCCCTTATTGTGTCTAACAATGCAATTTACTAGGCTTAAGAAAACTCTAGTCTGTTCTATTTTTTAATGTCAGAAGAACAGAAGTTAATATTTTATTCATTTCTCAGACAAGATGAGCCTGTGAACGTGACCATCACAGCCGACACACGCGGTGCTCTGCAGGTGACTGCGGGTGCCCGTTCTCTCAGGACCATCCTCTTCAAGTGACTGTGAGGTGGCGACCACGGTATACCGTGATGGCCACCGTGCACTTAGAAATTTAAGCGCATGCCCCGACACAGTTAACATAAGAAAAAGAATTCTGTGTTCGCTAATTTTTACTCCACCTAATTTGAAATATAACTGAATTGAATGCAATAGGTTTGCGTCGGTGTAATATTATTTCAACAGCTCAAAATTATTCTTAGAACGGAGATAGAATTATTTCGGTTGAGTTAGAGAAGCAGTCTGCCCATCATTTATTTAAAGTATACTGAAATTCACCCAAAATTTTTATTATTTTCCTGACATGGTTATAGACACTCCTTACATAAAAATTCATTTGAGCATTTCTGCTTTAAATTAGGCGCACTGAACACTTTGAAAAGAAAACAGAATCTGATTCTCATTTACGGCCAATGACATTGAGTGCAGGTTACGATCTGAATTATAAAAATTCTTCAACTAACTCTCGCTAATGTCACGCGATGCTAAAAAAAAACATTCCCAATAACTTAGACGCGCACTTAATGAATTCAGCCTAGTAAAAAAAGTTGTACGCCCCATTACATTTCCTTTTCTCTTGTGATAAATTTGTGCAAGGAACTAAATTTAATGCTTTAAAAAACATTAAGAGCAGCTGCTATAGAAAGCAATTCGATATTTTCTTAAATTTTCTTCAATTAGCTCAAAACTCTTTTAAGCACTCATTCGAGGAATGATATCATTCCAATTCACCATACTGAAAAATGTTCAAATCGTACACGACGTGGAATTTCAAAACCAGAGGTGAGAGTTACTGTACGTCAAATAAGCCTTAACCTGAGTGTCTCATTTGCGTCCGCTTTGAAGATAGCTTTGTTGGAATATACGGCAACTAAATGATATGCTTTTATTGAAATACTTTAGTTTCCTGAGATAAACTGTTTTGAAATTTCAGGAGCTCTGAAAAGTAGACTATTAAATAAGTTTGTTAGCTATTTAGCTCATAACAGGTACTGACTAAGTACTGAAAAACCATCTGCCACCTGAGTTCTTCTTCTCCAAATGCGCATTTTTTTATTGAAGTGCAATAGAAATAATTTATTATGTAATTGAGTGTATATCTTTAACTGTTTAATATTCAGAAGGTTCGTGACAAGATTTTTTAGGTGTTTTATTGCGTTCTTGTTTCTAGAAATTCGATGTTTATATGAATTATCGTAAGAAAATGCTTTGAGCATTTAATTCCATTCGCAACATAACACTGAAAAAAAATATTCTTAACACCAGTTTTTGCCACTTTTTGTTCGCATTTTTCTCAATGATTAAGTGAACTGATAGCTACATGAGCTGTCAGAAAGCGAAAAAAAATAGAAACTGAGCAGGTACGGCAATATGTCTATGTTTAATCAAAGTTATAGTTTCACACTACTTGAACGAAAACAGTCAATGAAATTTACCCTAAAAAATGCCACTGTATTTTAAGATTGTTACTCAAACCGATGTACGGAAGTATGCATTGATATTCGAAAGAAAAACTACTTGCGTAATTTATAAAGTATTATCAGAAACTGCGTATCTCTATGTTATATATTTAGGATTCTATTGGTATTGCCTCGTCCAACAGTAACGTCAACCTGGCGTGACAAAAGGAAAATTGTGCAGGCTCTGATATTGCTAAAAATGCATGCAAAACTGTAAAATGGGGACAGCCCTATATACAACGTCTAGAACTTAGGAAATTGGGTAATGTGAATGTATCGTTGCCCGTGTGAAAAAGTATGACACAAATTGGGATTCTCAGGTGGTTGAGAGTGATTGACGTCTGGAGGCACGGAACTTAGGGAACAATCCGAGAATGAGCCACTTCGTTCGTTGCCGTCGCCATATTCTGTTCTATTCTTACCGTATTACCCAGTTACGATAAATTTAGTACGTTCGTATACATATTTCCGATTGATAAAAAATAACGCTGATTATTGCTCTAATATTTCAATATTGACAATTGGATGAATGGAAGCATTGAATATCTCGCTTTCAATAATTTAAGGTTTTGAGATTTAGATTCAGATTAATGTAATTGATTTTTGGGGGCTCCTTTTCGTAAACTCGTTCTCAACTGATTTGAAACACGGATTTCAAGCTGAAATAAAATTATTTTTTTGATTATCTTTCCCTTGTTGAGTCCAAAGCCTATGGCTACAGAACTTCTATTTAAATCAAGAACTTCATCGAGAAGTTTTATTTCAGAACTATATAATTAATTGATTATGTAGTAACAGGATTAATTAATTTTTCATAGCGTAACAGGAAATCTTGATGTTAGAGCTTCAGCATTTTAAAACGAAAATCAGTTAAAAGACAATTTCTTCTCTGAAATAAGTGATGTCTCCCACATTCAGCTACTTAGCATCTCCAACATTCTAAGAACACACGTTTTTTTACTTCTCGACGTCTGGGTTACGAAGAAAAAGAAGTTTCGTGTAACGCCAAATCTTAGGCTAATTGGTACTAGAAAATTTCACTCACCAGGAATAAAAATTTACTAAACAAACAGTTCAAGGCATAGACACTGGAAGCTATCTCCATACTGTTTAGATCAAAACTAGCAATAATTAATCATTATTCGGAAACAGATTGTGCAAAGATGAAAGAGTATTTTGAAATATTTTTAAAAGCATTGTATGACAAGGATGCTCCATTACGGTGGCATAGTGTCTCAATAAAACTGTTCACACGAGTTACCCACATCATAAAAATGTTCTGACAATGTTTGTTGCATTTATCCATCGTGGTGAAAACTTCTTCCTTGGTTCGATGATTTTTTCCAAACATCGGCAGCCCAGTTCCGAAACTGCACCATCTGTGAGTTTTCCTGCTGACGAACTTTGGGCTGAAGCATGAAATGAAAAAGCATTCTTGCCGGAATTTTGCCCCTTAGATTTAAAATTAGGGTAAGTGTTGACCATTTTCAACGGATGCTTCGAAGTTGGTGTCATGGGCTGCAGACTTGGAAACTTTTTGGAGGGACGGACTGGATACATATGAGATGGTGAAATATTATTCCACGGTTCAGACATTTGATCTGGGCTTTCCATTTTAAGAAACTGATGTTTTGACGAGGCGTTGGAAAACTCAACATAATTTTGAAGGGGAACAAACGAGAAGTGATGAACTCCAACATTACTGGTCACTTCGCTAAGATTTCTCTTCATATTATCGGATTTTTGATCCACGTTTGCATCCGGCAGGGCGAAGAAGGAACTCATAGACGGATGTATTAATGATTCGCGAATTAACTGAGAGAAAGAATTTCTAGGCTTATTTTTACCTTGAGCGGTTTTATTCAGTAAACGTTGAATAAGTTTACTGGAGTTGTAACTTGCTTTTGTCGAGGAAATATATGTGGAATTCGGGAAAATTAGAGATGGCCTATTTTGTACACCAAGAAGCGGCTGTTTGGACATCGTTTCTAAACTTTCATTTCTTATACGAACGAAGACGTCCCTAGAGTGAAATGAATCAGATGTATTTCTCATTTTTAAATTTGTTAGTTGTGATAAAATTTTACCTATTGGCTCCTCGGTGTCCTTTAAAACAGATGAGTTGCGTGTAGCTTGAGTTGAGAGCAAAGTAACATCTGTGATATCCTGAACTGGAGCTCTCACGACATTATTAATATTATGAATCAATACATAGAGATTATTTACCTTATCGAAGTTATTCGCAATCAGAGAGCGGTTCCGCTCAGAATGTACAAGAACTTGCGTTGTAAGAGCCGCAGAATCTACATCTTTAATCGTTTTCGGTTCATCGATTCTTGGATCGAGCAGACCAGTCATTTCGGTGGTCGCTGCGTCTCCCGAAGAGATATTAGGAGTCGCGTTCGTAATGTCTCTTGTCGAAGTGTGTGTAGCGTTCAAAGTACGGAAAGAGATCGTGGCGTTTGCTTTCGGAATCGTTTCCACGCTCACTGCATCATCAGCCTTCACGGTTGTTGTGTTTTCAGGCGAATGTGATTTCATGAAAATTACTCGTGACTTCCCTGCCTTCTCCGTCTTCGTCTCTCGTACTGCGGGGAAAGGAAAAGTCACCATTATATCTGGAATAAAATTATTTTTAACTTTTTCAAGAATTTCTATTTTCACCCTGCCTGTTGCCATTTGCTTAGGATATCCCAATTTCTGAATTACGAAACTCATTGGGTAAACAGTTTTTGTCGTTAACAATGAATAATTGCGGTCTCTTAACGATGCCTTTGGTGGGATTTGAAATTGCCAGACGTCAGAAGATAGTTCAACTGGTAGTTTTTCGGTTTTATTTCTGTGACTAATATTTCTATTACTATTCATACTATTTTTACTTACAGATGGAATCCCAACAGTGCTGAGGTCGTGATATCTTTCATAAACTGGATTGTTGACTTTGGAGATTGGAAACGATGGAGGAATTTGCAACTTCTCGAAAGAGCGGTTTTCATCTTCATTAGAATCACGGCGAGGGACCAATGCATATTGAGTGTCTGGAGATGACTCATAGCGATAACTCAGCAAGGCTTCTTCAGGCAAGTGATGTTTTGGGCTGCTAGATAAAGGAAGATGGCTCAAAGGGGCGAGTTGGTAGTGGTTCAAACGAGGATGCTGGAAACCTGCGAGGTGCAGATGCGGAAGGAGCGGTTTGTGAACATCAGGTACTGTTCGCTGTAGAGAAGCTTGGTAAACATCGTTTTTACGCTTGTCATCGGTGCTCGATCTTGCTACAAAATCGGGAGGACCAGATGTGTCTCCCGATGGTACATCTCTGAGTGCTTTTCTGAGCAAAGATCTAGATACGTCTTTAGATAGTGGATGGATTATTGAGTGAGCTAACGAATCATGGATGAGACTTCTAGTGTTTGGAATAAGGTGCTCTCCAATAAATTTATTTTCCAACAAGTGACTTCTTATGAAGGGTTCATATTCTGATTTCGGGAAAAGTTTGAAATGAGGATCAGTAACACTATCGTACCCAGGGGATTTTAAGAAAGTAAAAGACTTAGGATAAGAGAACTTTTCTTCAGCGTAGTCGTGTGGCGAGTCAGATTTTTCATGAGTGTGGTACTCATGTGTTGGTTCAAGGTCATATTCACTCATGTGAATCTTATGAGCAGATAAGTTTTTATACTTATCTTCTTTGAGATCATATTCCTTATGTTGAGCGATTTGACGGTGCGGTTTATATGTCCTTTGGTATACTGGTACAATCGGATTATATGATAGAGCGTATGTCGACGCGTGGGATGTATGTGGTTCATGGTGATATGTATCCTTCTCAAAATGAGTTTTTGCTTTCACGTAACCATGTTCGTATTCAGCATCGGCTGAGGTGGATTGCACTGGTTTCTTAGGATAGTAGAGTGAGTGAGTCAGTGTGTGTTTGCCTCCATCGTACTTATCATTATGAGCTCCACGATGCTTAGCGTAAGGATCGCTGTAGATTCCTTCGGAATGTAATTTATTATGGGATTTTACAAGCTCATAATCGTATTGATGCTTTTTTTCAGCAAGAAAAAAATCGTACGGCATTGGTTGAAGGTAAGTTTGATGATGCATTGATGGCTTTTCGGTTGGTTTGAAGACGTCGGCCTGCTTATGGCGCTGGATGATCGTCACGTACACAGGAGCCTGAAGGGATTCGATTGCACGAAGTGGGTCATCCGGGCCACCTTCTGACGAGGAATTTATCGCTTGAGAAGCTCCTGGCTGAGTATTTGCAGATTGTGCTCCCTCCACGAGTATTTCTGTGAAAATGTGAAACTATTTAAGCAATTTGAATAAAGGGAAAAACAAATTTTATTTAATAAAGGAAAAATACAACGACTAAAAATTAGAAATTCCTCTTCGAAAACGTTATACAGCATCAACTGATGTAGGTGTAAAAGAAATACCCACTAAAGAAATGGACGATACTATCTTTATAAGTATTCGAAGTATGACAAGTATTCACAATGTCCTGAAAAAATATCCCACTAAAATTTCGTATCACTAGTAAAACAATTCATAAATGCCATTGTAACATAGGAAAGAGGATAAAAATGCCTTGAAACGTCCAGCGTGTGATTTCTAAAGATTTCTTACGACTATCTGCATAGAAAGCCCAAGCCTAATGAGATGGAACAAAGTGACCCACACCATATTTCATGTTCATTAGCTATAGGCTTCGTTTTCTGCAGCCGAGTAAAGCAAAAAAATGACTCTCTGGAGTGAAAGTAGAGTTTTAACGGAGCACCAGACGTCGAGCGGCAGCGCCACCGGCGTTGTGTGATGTCCATGGAGGAAGCATGCGACCACAACGGCTTCAAAAGTAATCTTTCCTCTATTTTTCATCCTAAAACATGTTTATTTCATATAGCGCTGTATGAGCGTACCAACATATTCAAATGAAAACGATCGAATGTACGAATTTGGCTTGTACGTAAAATTTTTCAACCTGTAATTAACAATGTTGGTTAAAAACTAACTAATAAAACTAAAAAAATTAGTAGTGTTGGTTAAAACTGCGCGCTAATGAGTCACATATATGTAAAAACTGGATCATTTTGTTGAAATACTTCATCAACTAGCTCATGCGAGTAAGGATTCTTCTGATAAAGCCAAAAAGTTATAATATTAATACTTCATTATTTTATTTTAATAATTATATTCTAATAAAACTTTATTTTCAGTTTTAAAATGCGAAACACATGCATGACTTGATATGGTATGGTCGGAGGATGAAATGCAGTTAGGGATTGAGTGCCTATTCACATGTTTAGTCATGATTCTACATGTTTAATTATGAGTGTAATGCAGGCAATAATCTTAAATTCAGCGTAGCTTTAATGCCTTTGACATCGCTACTAGTCGATTGAACTTAATCTTTATTTAAATGAATTATCTAGGAAATTAACACCAAGCTTTAACACTTTCAAGTGAAATAAGCCTCACAGAAACTACTAAACTTCCATCACATATTAGAGAAATGAAATATGAGTTAGCAAAAGCAGATTATTTTTGGTATCTCTATTTTCTAGCGTAAAGTCGTTCAATGGAAAAAAGTGATTGAAAAAATCGATTTTAATTTTGGGGTGTTTGGAAATTGATTCCGTGACTTAAAATGAAGAAATTTCAATACCTGCGAAGTCATCATGTAAGTAAAAATCCCACACATAATACTCACACTCCTATTTCTGCATATACTTGTGCGAGACACAAATTAAGCAATAACGGAAGTTCAATGCGTAGGAAACTATCTATCATTGGAATAAATGAAATTAATGATCGTTGCACACGCGCTGCTGCACCTGCAAATATGTATTATAGTCCAAAATTACTTTCAACTCTCAACATTTATTGATACCTCTTCTGAATAAACATTTTTCACTAAGTGTTCAAAATTAGTACTTCACAACCTGGAGCCTGCTTTTCCTAGCTCTATTTACCTGCACATTGTAGGACGAAGCTGTGGAAAAGCAAGAAAAACGAAAATTTTGCTGCTGATACCATTTTAGGAATGACGAAGAGCTTGTACAAGCTAAATTGTAGGTTCTGGTTACATTCGTGAGTGAATTCTCTTCGAACTCGATGTGATAATTGAGCACATGTGGTATATTATATTTTAAAATTATCTTAGCTTCAATTGTGAAGGTGTAGTTGGAAGCCAAATATTTGATGAATGACTCGTGGTATAAGTCACCACGAATTAGTAGATTAAAAATTTAACTCGTAACTCAATTAAAATGAGTTGATTTGAAACAAATCAGCCTCGAGAAAAATTTAGAAAATTCTGTATACGGACTTCACGCAGCTTGTTCACGCGGCGTATCCCTTACGAAAGGTGGTTCCTAACTGAAGAGTTTTCGTGAAAGCTCAGCTGGTTTATAGTTTTAGATTCTCCTTAGGCTCTCATTAGAGGTAAAAGCAAGTGTCAGCTGCCTTGGATCTCTCTTGTGGTCTGCAAGTCGTCACTAACTGGCCGCAGGCTCACTTACACACGGGAGTTACCATCTCATTTCCGCGAGTCTCAGCATCATAATTCAGCATGGATGACAACTTTAAAATTATTCCTCCAGAATTTGATTTTTGCCTGATAGACGTTGAAAGACTGATCGTCGAATATTGCAAGTATTCAAGCAATCATCGAAGCATATCTCCTACTGTGGAATGAAAAATAAGAGAAAAACAGTCTTACGTTCTCCTGCAGCCATCACGCTCCCTACGCAACAACTGTGAGGTGGAATGCTGGAAATCGCACGACAGGCTGCGGCACGAAGAGCGTTTGTATGAAGATTTCTTTTTATGTAAAATTGGACGCGATTGGCAGCTCCCATGGGGTGAGGCTAACAACAGGAACTATTCTATTGGCATAAATAAATTAGTGATCAGAATAAGACAAAAGCAACGACATCAACTGCCGAAGAATTCGCATTATTCCGTTACACGAGAGAAAAAAGATTAGCTGCTGTTTTTGCTCCTGTTTTTTGTGCGATGATATTTTAGAGCAAAAAGCAGGAGTCTCAAAACTTCAAGCAGTTGGAAGGCTACACAACTGTATTTCTCCACGAAGGATTAGGATATTTCTTTTAATTGCTAAGTATTCAATAACCGGGGTTCTCTATTGCAATTCTAAACTTATTTGTTACTTCATTATAATAAAATTGAAATTTGATTTTTGTTTAATTTACAGACTAAGCTGTCATATTTCGCAGTTATTTAAATCACACAGCTATTAAACTCATAAGATGCAGTATGTTTGGACACCTCTGAATAAGTAAAATCGTAAAGAATGTCGGTTGGGTTGGTTTGGTAATATTTTGGTAACTTTCATTTATATTTTTTAGCTTGGTACTTGTGTCGTCAAAAAATGTTCTGTGATTCAATGCTTGAATTTGAATTCTGTGGTCTAGGATCTCATTAGAACAGACAGATGAGCTTTTTCATTAACTGAACTCGTAGTTATTCTTAATAACAAGTGAATACCATTTAGAGGACTGCGCAATTGAACAAACATTTACGAATGAATATTTTACACCTCGGGACTACATATCAGCGACAAGATTTATCTTAAAGTTATAAATCACATAATGGTTTGGAAGCTGAACGCTTCTTGACCAACATTGAAAGAGCAATCGTTAGAAGGGTTGTGCCACGCCATGAGGTCGACCATCGATGTCACAAAGCTGTGTCGTCACCCGCGTAACTTCTGCTTGCTTCCGCACTCGCCAACCTGGCACGTCGACCTGCACTGGCTTCCGTGTTGCGTGACGTTCTCCTGTCGGTGGGCTGGAGGGCTGGAAGACTCGAGGATTAGAGCGTTGGAGGACTAGAAAACTGGGGGGCCAGAGGCCTATGTAGTGGGAAGACTGGTGGAAGACTGCTGAGTAAGAGGAATGGTGGCTACGCAGCTGGAAGATTAGAGAGCTGGAGCGTTGCACATTTAGAGGATTGGAGTTGTGAATGTGCATTGGAGTCTATCGATATTGATTGGGGTCCAACAATATTTCTGGCATTGTCGGAGAAACAGAAAACGTTATTCCTATTTTCGTTTTGTTCAACAGTGTTTTATATTTTTTGCGTACCAACAATTATTCCACGATATTAGCTCGAGCGCTGTATCTCAAGTTTTTGAAAGATCAGAATAGACGCGTAAAAATTTTGTGTCTATACTAAATTACGTTAGGGAATTGAAGTCAATACATCAATTATTTTGGAACCCCCAATGTTGCTTAAAAAACGTATTTATGCTGGCAAATGCAAGACTTGTTCAAAGGTTCAAGACTGCTGAAGTGTGAAAAGTATTTCCCGAAAAGTGTAAACAATGTTCTAAGACATGTATGAAAGCGCTAGCATTTCAATGCAATTGGTATCTTTTCCTCAGGAGTCACACAACATGAGGCATGAGGCTAGGGGAAGTAACGTACACATTCCATCTACAAAACCGTATGTCTGAGTGGGTTTTTGTCAGCATAGAAATAGAAAACCTTACTTTAACTCAAGCATTCTATATTTAATTCAATTTATTTTATTTTTCGTTCAACGCCTGAATATTGTCTGCGGTTCAATTTTTAACTACCCACCTTCTGATCTCTGTGCAGAAAGCGAATATTAGGATCTTTTCTAGATAAGCCCCGCCACTAATGCAACACATAAGTTCACCCACTTGTAACTTTCGAAACTATGCACATATCGACTAATTACTCTCAAACGAAAGAATGTTTTTATATTTCGTTTGAGAGTAATTTGAAGATAATAGGTAAGTCATTCCGAAAGTTACAACTGGGTGAACTTACGTGTTGCATTAGTGACGGGCTTATCTAGAAAAGGTCCAAATATCATTAATCCCCTAATTTAGAGGCCATGGCTGATTAAGCACTACCCAACCATTATGAGTGTTCATGTACTTTTATTTACACACATATTATACATTATGATTTTATGAGATTTTATCGTAATACCGCAGAGGTAAAACAATATTTGATTGAAGATTTAAAGCATAAATGTTATTTTCTCCACAAAAATGTCATGACTGTGCATAAAATGAGTTACAAATATAAAATGAAAAAATCGTAAAGCGTTGAAAAATTGAAGACACGGCAGAATTTAGAATGGATGCAAATTTATTTTGTTAATGATAAAATGATTTTTTTGTGTCGCCGAATGAAAGTTTATCACGAATTGCAATTTTATTTAGATAGAAAATTTGAAAATTCTTTTTAGGGAGACTACAATATTTTTCATTCTGTCTTTTTTAAGATTGTTCTTTAATTGGCAAACTGAAGTTTACTTCCAAGAGCTGAAAAAAACTAACTAAATACATAATATATATATATGTGTGTGTGTGTATGTGCATTTACACACACACATACAGATATATATTAAAGAGACACCTCTTTGAAATAGGACTAGCTTTTTTCCTTCTTTAACTAAAAATATATTAAATTAAATAAAAAGCTAGTCCTAAGGCAACACGGTGTCGTTTTCAACCAAACATATATATGTATACACACAAATCTAATATATACCTATACATATGTAACTCAAAATGTGATAGTTACGGCATATCTCTAAGCCCTGTATGCATATATATATGTAAATATTTATATATTTTGGAAACAGTCTTTCTTTCAAGCATATTTCATTAAAAAGTTCCAGAAAAGTTCCATTACAGAAGCACCTCAGAAATCATAGCTGCATTTTGTTCGCATAGCTTGAAAATGGCGCAAGAGCGCCGAAACGCGTCGACTATTAGCAACCTTTTTAACCTCCTTAGCAATGATGCTAGGAATATATTTAGGAAAATAGAAAATCTTAACAAAAAACTAATTAATAATAAAAACGGCGTACTTTTTAATGATATATATATATACATACATATATATATATATATATATACGCACACACGTATTCATACCCGTAGCATTCAGAGCTTAGAGGTATGACGTAATGATTTCATTTTGAATTTTGTAGACGCAAATGTCTATGTAATCTTATTAGTTGCATTTGCTCCAGGAGCATTCATTGCTATTTCAATTAATACAATCACTAAAATTGACGTTAAAATTGTGGCAAGGTAATTTAGGGTAAATTCTTTTACACGTTTCTCAAGATGCAATTTATCAACTTGTAAATCGTATGAGTCTCGCAAAATCAAACGCGTGTCTGATGAAAACTAGGTGACACTTCAGAGATTGCAGTTATTTGAATTTATTTTTTTAGCACATTTAGGACATAAAATTTTACCGAGAGAATAAAAATTTACAAGTTCTAGGGTAGAGTGGTAGTAAAAGCGAAGAGCGCTACTTCCAAATTACTCTGTTCGCGTTTTCAGGATTAGCGCATCATTCTGTATATTAGGAAAAAATTATTGAAGTTTGAATTTGGGAGTGCGAGGGAAGAAACCTCGTAGATCCAGATTATCAAACAGGAATCTAAAAACTTCATGTCAGTGTGGAGCCAGATTGTTCAAACCGTCTCAGTAACTCACACTACCATCTTGATTTAATGGTCGAAATTTGCTCTAAAAGTAAAATATAAAATTGATTCAGACTATACAATAAATTCACCGTATTATGAGTTATAGATCATCTGAGCAAATGTTTCTCTATTGATTCTCACCACAACATATAAAGCGAAAAATTAAATTGAAAGCTAATCGTGATCGAGTATTTTAATCAGGAAAACTGTGTTCAATGTGCTATTTTTTCAAATTATCGAGAGATTTGAACTGCTTTGAGTTAATGTGCATGAATTTGAAAATATTTTGAATCTCAACTTGACGACGGAAACATAACAGTATAAAATAAAATGTGGCGATACATGCAAACTTTCTTCCAATGAGAGGAGTAGATTTTTCAGATATAGAGTAAACTTATAATCATCGTACTCTTCGTGCTATCGTGGGTTATGCGATGATAAAAAAATAGGGTAACTATGTTTTTTGCATTCAATGAAAATTCTGTTATGGCTTATGGCTTTGAAAGTTTGTGTAATAGAGAACACACTTAAATGAAATCTGTTGAGATGTTCCAATTTAGAAGACATCAAATTTAGATGAAGATTGTGTTCGTTATCAAATTGTGGTACGGGTACGTCAAAAGTAAATTCCTGGCGATTTATGAATGCAATTGAATAGATTTGATTTGACAGACTTGAACGGGTGCATCGTGTCCGGTCGGGATCGCTTTGAGACAGCTAAGTTCTTCCGTAGTCTGGCTTCCTTAAAATTTAATCGGATAATTTAATTCAACAAGTATTAATTGTTTTTTCAGTTTTCTATGCACTCAGTCACATATCTCTTAACCATTGGTACTTTCAGTCAAACGTTAGTTAAGAATTCGGTCAAAGGACTGCAAGTTATTTGTGCGTCGGGACACACATCAGTCCGGCAAATACCTGATGGGGATGAATGAACTCTTGCATTTCAAATTATCACTTATCTCGATGTGCACGCCCAAATGCCAGAGCGTAGAGCTTGTATTTACTAATTTCCAATGTAGTCTTTCGAAGGAATGTTAGCGCGCCGAGATGGAAGCTGAACATTAATGTCAAGTTTCAAATTTCGAATAAACTTTGAGATAATCTAATAATCTTTTGTAACCTGGCAAAACAGCAATGAAGAGCACAAAAAGTAGCGACAGCTCTGAGGAAAAACGCTCCAATCGTGGGTGAATGGCTCTTGAGCAGAAGGTGATGTCAGCGAGCGCGAAGTGAGCGAGGTCGCGGAGGGAGCGTGCAAGTGACGGCTGCGTGCTGTGCCCGGGCACCCGCTTCAGTAGCGCGTGGAGAGTGGTGGTGTGGTGGTGTCAGCTTCACTACTCCAGACTAGCAACCATGAAATTATCGCGGCTTTCAACATGAAACGATATTTAGTCTTCCGCATACGCTTTATAAATGAATGCCGAGCCATTTTGAACAGTATATTAGCCGAGGTCTTTATATACGTGGTGTATTTTTTCAGAGTTTATCTGTAAGAAGACTATTTTCACACATTACATTGCGGCATTGATGTACTTTTCAAGTCTGTATGGTTAAATTTCATAGTAGTAATCACAATAACACTGTGATTTAACAATAACAGTTATTGGGCAGGAATTAGACCGATTATAGTTATTTTTTTCGCCTGCTGATCCACCGGCAATAAATTAGTTTTTATATTGAAATAAACATATGCGGAAATAAGACAGCCTGCTATGATTGGAAAGCTATAAACTACCCGTGAAAAATATTTACAATGATCAATTAAAGTGGTGTATGAAAAACTTCTACTTAGGGGCTATAATTTTATTCATTGGATTATTTACACATTATGTAATGGCCACAACTGCAGTATCAATTCCATTCGTGATCTATTTGCTCATGCATATTATGCGAATAATAAACGCAATAAGAGCTTATTGATCTGCTACAGAATAGAATAAGTTTCCTTTGATGCTGTTACTGAGCAGCTGCACAAATTATAAGGAAATAAGAAGTGCAACGCTCAGACACTTCACTTCTTTGCGTGGAATGTCTAGTAATGACAATGCGAATAAAGAACTACAGTCGATTTTCAGGGTCTTCCTTGAAAAATTGATGCACCAACCAGAATCTTTATCAACACATTTTCTGTAAAATTGTTTTGTAACATAAGTTCTTCCTGACTTTCGTGCATTTTGTTCCGCGTTTTCAAAGTACTCGTACTCAATTAATAAATGCAAGTATGTGTGGTTATTTGAGTCAATTTTATTGGTAGCATTTGCTTGCTCTCAACGCAACTTCAGGTATTGCATTTTCTCACAAATGTTCATAATTAAAGCATGCAACTCTAGAAACATGAATAAAAAGGCTCTTGAAACCGGTTTTTCAGAGTATCTTGAGGCTATGCATCAACTTTAACTAACTTTTTTTCCAGAAACTAAATGGATGCTTAGCACATCTCGGAAAATTGCTTATCTCAAGTGTGCGTTCAATTTTTGCTGAAAACTATGGTGAAATGTTCCTTCAAAAGCTGTTACTAAGACCTTCAATTTAGTAAACCGAACGTGGATGGAAGATTAACTCGAGCGCATCGGCCATCAAGCACTCATCCCCCGGGTTGAACGGGGCAGACACCGCATAATCGAGGTACTTGTGAAGCATGATATTTTTAAGCTGTGTGTGACCGCGTTACAATTTATATGAAATCACAATGTTCGAAATTACTGTGGAAAACTACACTTACGACTCCCTGAGGCCTACTTCAATTGTTTTTGAATACTTGGACGCGAACAAAATGATTGCTCTGTAATATAGTCAAGCGATTAAATAGTTCTATGAGAAGAGAACGAAGTACGTTCCAGAAAAAAAATTGCAGGCCATCTGAATTGCTTCAAAAGGAGGCGGACGGGTTGGACTCCCATCGAAGTACAAGTTCTTGAATATTTCTTATAAAAGCATCGTACACGAATCCCTTCAAGAATACCGGTGTTTTAAATAAGGTAATCTCACTTTATAGCTAACTCAGAGCTGCAAAAAAGGAAGTTCTTACAATAATTATGTCGAATTCTGATGGAATGCTCAATCATTTCTGCAAAATTACTACGAAAAGGTTAGCTAATTTTACCAGTTAAGTTCTTTTCGCGTTTAATTTTTTGCATCTGCAGGAAATTGTGAAGGTAATCAATACTCTTATATAGCTGTAGAAAATGTCATGTGAAATAGGTGTGCGAATGATGGTAGGGGAGTGAAATCGCGATTGTGATTTAGTCAATTGTATGAATTCGAAGGTGGTGATGATAATGTGATTTTCAGAAAAACTGAACTGATATTGACTCTAAGTTCTGCTGAAAGGATGAGAAGAACGGTAGAAATAGCTTAAAAAAGTGTTAATATGCTGTATTTTAAATTAATTCGGTAATTAGCTCTTGGATAAAAAAAATGTTTGCAGGAAGGTTTGTGAACTCTGCTTGGAGCTCTGAACGATGATGCATTTTTTATAGTCAATGAATGATTAAGAGAAAGGGAAGTAATTGATCTCTGTATGATATTACACAAGTTTTTTTTTCAGCGTTTATCTAGACAGGAAATTAATGTCGGTTCCTTAACCCTTAACTGCTTGAATTATATATCACGAGATAAATTTTTTTCAAAACACGTTTGATTACTGAACAGGAAGTCTAATGAAAGATACATGTGCAAAATTTTGTATTTTTTCAAAAAGGCTGGAAAGAAAATTAGTGCCGAATTCGGTACAATCGTCACTCGCAACACCACTTCACATGTCATAGAGTGGCTCAGTTTTTTATTTTCATTAGAGAGATTGTAACAACAACACACATATTTCTTCTCTGGTGCTCTTCATACATATAGCAGTAAATATATTTGCATTTTGGCACAAAATCAAATGTGTTTCAATAGCTAGACACTGAGAAAAATTAAACAGTTCTAAATCCTACACATACATATATTGACCTCACTGCTAATACAAAAATAGAAGCAACATAAAATTAATCCTAAGCAATAGATCTTAGAATGAAGACCTTTTCACTTTGGCTTCTGTTTACGATAGTTTAGTAGCCATGAAATGAAGCAAAGTAATTTTTGTGCTTATCAAAGCAAAGGCTTACGTACTTTCTGCAATACACTTGTGTCTTTTCTGAACATGAGCCATTTTTCCATCATTTTTCACTTCTCTGCAATATGTGGAACACGAGCAATGGTATCTTGCCGAATTTCGTTTGAGGAAAGCAAGCACGGTGCTTTTTGTCAGTTGATTTTGATGGTTTTGATGATGGTCCACCTCGCTTGACTGCCTGACATTCTTTCCCTCCATCGTGAGTGAGAATGCAAGATGCAGTTTGAAGGAAGCGAGGGGCACAATTTATTTCTTTGCTATCGAAAGAGCAGCTGCATGTTTGCGGTACAAGAGCCAAGAATTTGCTATGACCATATCTATAAAATGAAAGAGGAGTTTGTGGTAAGACTTCTTGGACTTCGCGTTTATTCTGTTCAAGGAGAGAAGATGGTCCGCTAGATCCACTCCCTCCATTGACTTATTGAATCGCTTCACAATATCAGGGCGGAAAATTTCGACAATCCTTTTACTTTTGCTGCCAAAGCGGCTCACGTAGGTAAGAGGGTTGGCTTTTGTGAAAGTCGACAGCATATTGACTATTTTGCTGTCATACCAGCGCACTAGTGCCATTTCTGGGTCGCTCTGAACCAGTGTCTTTTCTTTGTAGGAATCTCTGCCTCTCTTTATCAGTTGTTTGTCATCAGCCTTACTTTTTTTAAGACCAATTAGTCGTCGAAGTCTCACTGTTCTTCAGCACCAAATCTTTCTTCCAGCCAAGTGCTGTAGCAAGGCGACAGATGTAAACCAGTTATCAAAGAACAACTGATAATTTTGACCCGAATGAATGCACTAGGATCGTCAACGGGAATAATTTTTCTCGCAGAGGGGATGAAGTCATGCATGAAGCCATCATCATCCACCAACACGAACAGCTCAAAGCCCTATTTTTTGGGTTATTTGGGATATAATGTCTGAGCCTTGTTCTTCCTTTATACGGTACTATTTGTTCATCAATCGAAAGGTGTTGTGACTTCGAAAACTTTGTCTTCAGATGATTTATATCAGGCATTTCTTTGAACAATGGATCGTAAGTACTGCTCTCTGGCGCTGCTTGCTTTGTGTTATCAGCCACGTGTACATTCTTCTTTATGAATTAATACCTGTAACGAGACATGCATTCATCTGCATAAGTCAGTGAAGAGAGCTTTCTTGCCCAATGCATCCTGGTATTCGGCAGCTGTGGTAACGAGAAATAGACGAGCAGTCCAATCCATTTTTCAAGCTCTTCCTATGTGAGACTCAATGGTTTGTTGACATTATTCTGAAGAGAGTAAAGGTTCGATTATAATTGACGATAACATCCAAAATGTCATCATAAAAAAGTTTGAGAAATGTTTCAAATGGAAAAAATAACCTTCACAGTCCCAAGTTGATTCAGCAAACTGGATTTGAGTTTTTCCTCCAGGTGAAGTCGACCACTGTGTCTGGAAATTCCTAATTTTTGTGCGTTAATTTTGATACTGACCTACCATGGGGGATTTCACCAGTGATATTATGCGTGGATTCATCAATTTCTAAAATGATGGTGTCCGTTTGAGCTTCATCGTCTTCTAATTTAGAAGTGTCTATATTGTCACCTAAAAAGAAAAATACATACATTATATATAAATATAATAGTACATATTTACAATAAAATAAAAGCAGAAACTAGAGCATGTTAATCATTTATTATTCATGTTTACCTATTAGCACAGCGATCATATTATCATCTCAGTAATTATATGACGAACTTACAATTTAAAAAAAGTAACTACTAATTTAAATGGTCGGCATGAAATCATGATCAGCGGTGAAGCTGTCGTCAACATCAGAAGTGTCTAAATGAGAAGTGTCAACTTCAGTAATAAGATTGAGCAATAAATTTTGCTACATAAAATTGTCTTGAGCTGAAACCTGCGATGAAATGCCGCGATATTGAACAAGTTCAGTATACTTCGTAGATATACCTATACTTCAATGTAACTGTCCATGTCTATGCCCACTGTGCCGTGTACGGCACATGGTACAATGCTACTATCCCTTCCGTATGGCTCGTGTTCACGACATTCAAAAATGTCGAATGATTTTACAAAAAAAATGGTTTTGAAAGAATTATCCACATCAATGTTCAGATTAGAATCTCACAAATGTCATAAAATATTATCACTTCTGCTACTTACTTCATCCATAGTGTCAAATATATTACACTTTTGAAGACGAAATTGTCAACGCGAAGTCACTGAGGGAGTTGGGTCATCACTGATGACTGAACACGATTGGCTCGGTGAAACAAGTTTTGAACGAGTTCCGCTCTCGGCACTAGAACGATTACTTCTAATTTATATCCGAGTTTGGTACACTCGACCTTTAAGTTCAAAGTAAATATGTATAAACATTGTTTATTATTGCTTGTGGAGTTGTTCTTTTGAAGTGAACACGAGTTTCAATGATGTTTGTAAGGAAGCAATAAGTTTCTGCACTAATGTTGTTTATGGTTTTGTTCTACAACCACGAGTTCATGTCTGCTCAAAATCTAGTATAACGCATTCACTCCTGAGGTGTTAGTCGTAAGGTGCTCGTATGATTAAGTTTGTGCGCCACCCAGGCGCGTCGAAATTTGATAATTTATTGAATGAGTGTGGGATAAGTGAGGTGGAAAGTCATCGGAATGAGATTCGCCTTTCTAGTGATGAATTATATTCGCCTTCAATTAGAGCGATATTATCTGCTATTCGCTTCAAATGAGTGCGAGTTGGCTCTTGAGAGGTCATCCCATGCTAACTGATCATGTTTATGCATCGTGCTCCGAAAGCGTGGAAAAGTAGGAAACTAATCCCTGAATTTCAAAATAGTTCTAGTCTCAGTTGAATATTCCCACTTGGCACGAAGCAGAGGCCGAGTGGTAATGTCGGCGATATTTATTTCTTTGTATAGGGATGACGACTTTCAAAGTGTACCTTGCTAGTCATGGTATTATTTGATCTTGAAGCCAAAATCTGCAATGCTGTTGGCATATTTCATGGCGGGATTCTCAGGACAGTGTCAATTCTAATGCCGTATTTGTACTAAAAACACGTTTTGACTCGGAGGATGTTGTTGTAACATCGTCATAGTGTGTGATAACCATATTTGATCACATCAATGTTATTCTAAGCAGGCACTGTATGTTGTCCTTGCAATCACTGAATAAAGCAGTAAAAATTATACAGTATGTGACTGGCGTATTTTTTCGAGTAATGTTTACTTGGTGTGAACTGCGTAGTTTTGATCGACTTCCTGTGTCTACGTATTATTATAGTTAGTCTGTTGTGACGGGGAGACGGTTTGCTTGGAATCTAATAAAAGCAGCAGCCGTCGCTGCTGTCAATGGTGGCTTACCGACATTGAATCTTAATGCTGCACATTATTGATGGTGGCGCGATTCAGGGAACACTGTTTTATAGATAATGGAAGAGATTCAGGAAGGAGTGTTTTATTGATAATGACAGCATTTGAAGAACCAGCGTTTTATTGATGATAGTGGTAACGATTCAAGGAATAGGCAGGCCTTTATTTATGGTGACAGCGATTCAAATGACGTGTAAAATTGGTGGAAGCAGTGATTCACACAACTGCATTTAAATGATAATGGCTGCTATTAGGGATCAATATTTTATTGATAATTGATGATGTCAGCGGATAAGGGTGCTATAAATTTATGATAGTGACAGCGGTTCATAATGCTGTGTATTAATGATAGTGGCAGCAAATCTGTTTACTATGTTATTGATAATGCTTGTTGTCCAAAGTTTAATGCATTGCGCCATGTGATACAATTTTTTTCATGATATGGAAGTGTTATTCCCAAACTATGGTCATTTTTCATCGCAGAAATCAATATAAAATGATTGTTATCAACGTCAAACTTTACTTTCTGTGCCTTTATTGAGTATTTTTCTCTTCAAAAATTTAAATTTCAGTATATCCACTGTTATGAACGCAAAACAACGGGCAATTTAAATTTCCCGCTTTTTCATACGGGGTGTCCAAAACCAGCGGTTCAAACTTTGACAGTACTCACGGACAAGCAAACTCTGAATTTTTAAAACTCTTTAGTTTTCAACACTGTGAGGTACAAAGTTGACCGTAGCCTGATGCACAGATAACGCGTTTCTGAGAAATGCCATCATAGAAATGAATCGAATATAACAGAAACAGATGCTTTCAAACAAACCGAACAAAAATTGTTTGAAATCTTTGTCTCCAACGTCAATTCAGGTCTCGTAATTCATTCGACTGGATTGCAGGACACGATTAAAAATTTCTAGTTCGTTTGCTCTGTCCCGTGCTGCAACCGCTATCCTTGCGATAAGACTCATTTCGAACTAACTCATTTTCGGGTGTTTCAAATATTAATGATTTCATGCGGCCACAAGGAAATATATTTTAAGAACTCTTGTCTGGAGATCTTGGAGGCCATGCCACTGGTACATAACACCCTGTTCACCTCTTCGGAAAGGCGTCATTCAAAAAATGGCGAAAATTTCTGTCGGAATGAACCTGAACTCCGTCGTGTTGGAACCACATTCGATGGCGAACTCCTAGTGGCACATCCTCAAGCAGTTTAGGCAATACATCGCATAGAAACGCAAGATAAACTGATCCATATACAGGAGACGGCATCAGATCAGGCTCAATAAGATAGTTGCCGACGAAACCAGCCCACACAGTTGCTCTAAATGATGTTGGTAGTCGAACTGATGCGCTTTATGAGAGTTATCCCTATGCTACTTGAGCAAGTTATGCGGGTTGAACGTTCCGTTTATTTTAAAAGTGGCTTCATTCGAGATGAGAACATACTACAAGATATTTTTTATCTCCCTGCTTTTGCCTTAGGCACCAAAATCCAAACTGTACACGTGCATGTAGTTGATAGGGAGCAGATCCTGAACTTCCTGAAAATGGTAAGGATGTAGATTGTTGTCATTCAGAACATCGATTAGTCACTGAATTCCTCTTTGCTGACCTGAACTATTCACGTTGAAGCTTCCATTTTCGCGCAGACGACGCTGTATGTTTGTAAACATGCGAAGTCAAGGTTAATGTCAATTGAGAAAATGCTCTTGACACCCCTGAGCAGCACCTCTAGCATTGCCGTTGGCCGCGCCGTAGCTAAGTGCATCTCCGCCATTTCTTCATTTGATGAACGTGCCATGGTGTCAATACTAAGTCGCGGCATGAACTCATTTGTAAACACTAAGCACTCGAGCGTTTCCAGATTTGGAGGTAACATATAATTTAATTTGGAATCTATTATTCAGAGACATAGAAAATGCGAGAGTGAGCCCAAAATTCACAACTTTTAATTAACCTCAGTATTTTGCCAATAAAGGAGCTTTGAAATATTTGGCCTATGTGAAAAAGAGTTTATTTTGCGTGTCCCTGCCTACACTCAAAGTTTGTACCTCTTCATTTTTTTACACCTTCTGTGTGTGAATTCAATGAAAAAGCAAATTCTAATTCGAACACTCGTATGAAGTCTGCCATCGTGTTTTCGTTGATGTATCAGAGACATATCTGTTGAACGTTCGTTACACTTCAGTGAAAGCGCTTACCTTATTCCTAAAGTATTTTCCCGTATTATTATCTGAGCTATCAATGTAATAATTCAAGATAAGAGCTTTTAATGACAAGTGCAACTTATTTCACTTAATCTTCTGCCACTTTTGTACTATATAATCATTATCCTTACTATTGTCCAGAGAGACCTGCAATGAAACACTGTCAAACTGCATCCCTCTTCTGAGAGATTTAGTATAATTTCTGGCGCTTCGAAATTTTCTTTATGAAGAGCATACCAAAGAGAACAGTTTTCACTTTCGCTTCTGAAAGCTACGGAAAGAACGTTCGGAAATTTTTGATGACATAAGATTCTTCATGAACTGCAACAGACCGTTTATAAGACCCAGTTGGAAGTGCTGCATAGAAAATGAAGCGATTTGAGGGTCTGCGATTTAAAATTGTATGCTCGCTCTCACTGGAGTATTACTTTTTGGAAGCTAGTGGTGCTTCATCTCAACTCTTTCAGTAGCAGAAAAAAGGAAATACATTGCATTCTTACCAAGAATTCTCTCAAAGCTTGTAGCTGAAAGTTTCTATTATTGACAATGACAGCAGTTGAAAAGTATCCATGTAGGGTACAACTGCTCAAATCGAGACTCTCACAATATTTTGTTGTAATTTCAATGGTCGTAGCACTAGGTTTTTTGGTTTTAGATTTTATTTTTTAGTTGTCAAATCATTCCCATGACCATTACCATCGGCGAGATGACAATAATTGAGAGTGTCTGCTATGTAATATGACGCTATTGAAGATCAAAAACGTCAAATATTAACTTCTTGGTCGCGTCTGAAGAGCCAGTCGAGGGTCAGAATCTCTTAGTTCACTTTGTTCTCCAACCACAACTGCCACGTTATTTTTAGTACAAACATATGAGGGCCGTTACGGATGTTAAAATGTGGCATTACTCCATCTAACAAAGGTTTGAGCTTTGTAGACATTTGAATCATTGCTTTCGCTATTTCACAATCGCAACTGAGACAAAGAACGCACTGCGGTAACTCTCATTTTTAGACGCAGCAGCGAGACACAGCAAACCAAGGCCATGCAACGCTTATTTTTCGAGTGCGTGCTGCTAATATGTTTTAATAAGAAACTAATTATTAAAATATTTGATAACCCCATTTGATCATATTTGTGTATAAATATTTTGGGACACAGTAAGGCGCAAGAATTCTTTGAGATTTTCGACACAATCGCTCTAACTAAGGCATTTATAATTTATTTCAAATGGTGTTTATTGCAGTCAAAGATAAAGTATCATAAAAAGGGTCGAGTTCATTTTTGTTCGGAAGAAGTGAGTGCACTTCTATATATTTTTTCCGAATCGGTTGGAGATGTTGACCTTTTTCCTGCAATTTTTTCATACCAAATGAAAGTAAAGAATATTGTTTTTTGTTTATTTATGGGTAACGCGAGCATATAAGTCCACGTAGGTTAATAAAAGTGTTACGTCGACAATTTTGATTTCATTTTGAACTAGCTTTAATCTGTTAAATGCGCCAGCAAGAAAAAATTTAAAAACGCATCTGTCTCAAAAATTTGAAGACTTTAGTCATGCGAAAATTGTACATGCGAATTAATTTTGAACTATCCTAGTTTAATTATCTTCTATATTAACTGCCAGTATGTGAAGTTTAAGAAAAGCTTCACAACGAATGCAAATACTGATTCATGGCATTAACTATTTCCGATTAGCGGAGTGAAGTTGAAAACAGAATTCAACGTCAGTCACGGGTTATAATATGTGGACTTACCATGCGAACAATGGCGATGCCGTGAAGTTGGCGTAGATGGTTCTTTGGAGGCCCGGTGGTACGTGATACTTGCATGTTGACAGTAGCAAGATCGTTGCAGAGTTTCATCACTGTTTCAATAATCGAATGGAGCAGGACGAAAATGTCAAGATCTCAAGATGCGATGAAGCGTACACATGGTGTGTTGATTTAAAATAAGATACATCTTTGAAATCTCAACATATGAGAGCATTATTAGGCATTGAGAACATTGGCTATTGGGAGCATAATAAAATTGGCCATTGGAAACATTATTTGCTATTGGAATCATTGTATCATACTGGCAGTATTATTGGCTGTTGCGAGCACTATCAGAAAATGACATCTTTATTGGTTTAAGGGAGCATTATTATTGGTTTTGCCCTATTAGGAGCGTTAATCTCTACAGGAGTCATTAAATGCAAATGAGATCAGTGCTAGCTGTAACAAGCAGCACTCTGAAGGAATAAAGAATCTGGATTTAGGTGAGAGTTAAGTCCTAGATTTGCAATTTTTCTTTTCTGAAAGGAATCCACTGTTATAGTATTACAGCAATCTTCTTGATATAGATGGAAATTATAACATGTACCATTCTATTATGTACTTGGTTTGAAATGTACTGCTTATGCACACAAAAATGTAGCCTTCAAAGTATGAGACTGCAAGAAAATGTAATTCGGGCTTCTTAACATAACTCCCACGTAAAATTAAATGTGTGGTGAAAAATGTCCAATGTTTCAAAGCAAAAGTTTGAACGGCGAAAGCATCACTCTGCGCTGCGTGTGAGCAGTGTATGTTCTCGTAGTTCAAGTCACTGGCAAATAATCACACACTGTATGCCCTTTTCTACTTGGGATCAATGCGGCTTGTATCGAAAATACGAACAAATGACTGTAGTAGACACCGACTGACTTCTATCCTAAAATCAAGTTATATACTGCATGTCCTCGTTCGATTTTCTACTATTTCATTGACTACATCTGAGTTCTGCCTGCACACTCTGTGCATTGACACTCAGTACAGCACATCTTCATTCATTCATCATTCAATGATAATGTACCTGACTGAACGCATTGATGTAATGAAGCCAAGGTTGCTATTTGTTTGATTTTTGACCTGAGTACTGCCGGGTTCTTTGAGGCCACGCTCACTGTCGTGTTTGGTTCACTCCTCGCTTCAACCGCGATGATGCGAACTTTTGAAATGCTCCATTACTCGTAACGCCAAGGGTGCACTTTATGGGTGAAATTTATCGAGAATTTCGCAACTGTGATCGCGGTATTGGGACACAAAAAGATACAAAATGCTCATGGTTTCCTCATAGCAAAGAGAAATTTCACTTTATTCTTCAACGCTGCAATGGCAACGATTGAAACGATCGCTTATCCATGGTTATCACTGGCCGTGAACTGAAGGAAGAGATCAAGTACGAATAACTTTCATTTATTTTAGGCCTTCTTGGCTCCCCAAACATCGTTATTGGCTCTTAGCAAGCATAAGAGCTGGACACATGATTTATTACAGCTTATAAATTGCGGAAAATGATTTCGTTTTGTATGCTGATTTAAAGTGTACTTCTTTAATACGAACATTATAAACGTGATCGGACTTCAGTTTAGCTGATTTTATTCCTGAAATGTTTTTATTCTTATCTCAAAATAGAAATTTCCATCTTCTTAATGAACGGAGAGAAGATGTACACATCTACATAGTCAGTCTTAGAGAACCAGCCACTTTTGAGCGGTGATTGTAAGCGCTATTTTCACCAAACTGAAATCACTCTCCATTAATTCCAAATTGAAGAAAAGTATTTCTTTCTTAGATATGCAAAATTAACGTGAGACTATGCTGATGATAAAAGGCGTAGCACTGAACATTGCTTTACGAATTCATTTCTTTACAACGTCCACTATTGAACATTACTTTATAAATTCATTCTTCTCGGGACGCCAACTTTTGAACAGGTTTGGCCCTATTCATGTAAGTTTTTAACCTATAAAATGTACACTCACACCTTTTGTAGTCAGTGGACAAAGCTCTGAAAATAAATTTCACCACACCTGCGTCATTTTAACACTCGGCACTGAAGTCCTCTCGTGTATTGAGCATGAAAATATCGACCTACGTGGCTCAGATTTCTTAACGTGAAAGAAAGCAAACGTGCTTGTATCTGATGCTAAAATGATAATTTTATTAAGTGCAATTGAAACTCTTGTTATTGTACAACATTATTCATATCATATACACATCATTACGTTTGTGTTTTAAAGAGTAATTTGCATAAAAAATTTATCAGAAAGGGAAAATTTTTGCTTTGGATTTTTTTAATGTCCACTGTCGTGTCGGTATTCAGGATAATTACAATCAAATTCAATTAGTGCTCGGCTGAATTATGATAAGAAACGTCAGCTACAAACAAGCGTAACTTGTAATCCAACATTCAGTTCGAAAGTAAGTGCAAACAATGTGAGTACAATACCCACTTACGTTTTAAAATGATGCTTTGTAACTGCGATTCCCGTAATTTTCAGTTATACTTGAAAACCTGCGACTCGTGAGGTGAGGTAATATACATAATTTAATTTTCAGCGTAGAATTCTGTTGAGAACAATCCAATTTGCCATGGTACAATATTTTAATTTTAATTAAAAACAGGTCTATAAAACCCGCGCTGTAAAGTCAACAGAAAGTATTTTTCGTAAAATTTGTAATTGTAACATTATGTATCCACAAAACAGCGTGTGGTATTAATGTGAGCTGAATATCTCCTTTTACATAAGTGAAAGAGTGGAATTTTCTGAAATGTGGAAAAAATGAATTTTCCCTTATCTCTGTTACTAAAAGCTGGGTGTTCAATTTTATATTATCTTATCAGTAAAGTTCGGCTGTTGAATTTGGCTCATATTATTTGAGAAAACAGTGCGAAAAAGCAAGAAAATTAAAAAGCGAGTGGGCAAGCAAGCAAGCAAAAAAATGACAACATTTTTAGAAATTAATGGGTATTATTTTCTACTAACGCCTAGGAAGCTAAAGGTCAGTGTGCCAAAATCATTTTTTTTTTATTTTGCGTGCCTATCGGGTAGTCTATTGTTGTCTATTGCTCCGAATGAACAAAACTTTATGTACGAGTATTCTTGCATATAAAGCGGCTCACGTTTGAAACATCGCTGTTGTATTTTTCAGTGAACCGGTAAATATACATACAAAGCGGTAGGTATACATAAATTTTGGCGAAATTTTTACATAAAAAGTTCAGGTAACTAACATTTACAACTAGCAACAAATACAAGTTGTACTTGCACGCGGTTCTCGGGCACGAGGCAGAGGATGTAGGTCGATTTGATAAAATGGTCACTCGAAAAGAACCATCCCCTCACTTCAAACAACCCTTAGAACGTATTTTTCTGAATGAAGGTGACGGGATTGTAAGGTCAGTCGACTACACAAAGAAAAGTGTAAACTCGTTACTAAGCATTTCTTTAAGTTTTTAGGTACAATAGAAAATGTTTAACACCTAAATAAATGCGTTAATGCTCTTCCTTGAAGCGTGTAGTGTCCAGTCATCGTGCTGTGTCACCATAAGATACTTAAAAATTTGATTCTTTCATTGAAAAAACTTCAAGAAAAATCGAACAGAGCTGAGTTGTTTCGTGATCAGAATAAGTGTTAGGGAACGCTCACGTTGCACACCGCATACGTACAGTTCTTATCTCATCAACAGCGGTCATGAATCACTGTTCAAAACAGGAATGATGTTATTTTTACCCTCGAACAGCGAATTGCCGGAAGCTCAAGATATGCCTCGACAAATCGTTTTAATATGTACATTTCAAGCAGGCTGGAGATGTATCACTCGCAGTAGTTTCATCGTTGCAAAGTTTATGCAAAGTAAAATGGAATTTATCCCTATTCTTTAGCGTATCTAGCGTACAAGCTTCGCGGAATTACGTTAATTTCTGTTAGAAATCTCTATTCTTTAATGGTGAAGACTTCCAAAAATGTTTAAAGATTCTGAATAAAACTTTACATTTTTCAATCAATTCATATAATAATGCGAGCACATCGCTTTACGAATGCAGTGCAAACAGCAGTTGCCGTGGAATGAGTGTCGCAAGTAGGTCACCATAATACGTCGAACAAAGAAGAGTTCACAAAACCGAGTGCTCTTTTAATTGCAGGCTAAACGACACGCGTCTGTTAAGGTATCAGGGTGACCATCCAGCGACACTCTCAGGCTCGCTCCATAATGATGGAGGAATCTCAATGGGTTTGACCTGCTGATTATTGTCACCGGTCAGAGTGATAGGAGAATTTTTACAGAGACGAAAACGGCAGATTGTTTTTATTGCGAATACGAAGACAAAGCCAGCTATTTTTTCATAGTCAAATCAAGTAAGAACTGCGATTGGCTTCTCCATGGGAATTGGAAGTCATCGCTGACCATTCGTCAAGAGTTAGAAGCTTGATGAAGCGATGAGCGTTTTTGCGATATACTCAGTCACTGACGAAAACGACGATTATTAAGTCAGTTTTATCGAAAGATAAAGCTGTCTCGCAATTCTCTTTGTAGAGAATATGAAACCGAAAATGAACTACACTCAAAGAAGTGCGAGTACTTATTCCAGCAGCTTTCGGTGAACATTGGTGATCATTTCTCTGGTACTTGCAAGCATGACCCATTATATCTAAACAAGTTAACGCGACTTTTCCCATTAACATGAAGCCATCAAAGATTAACTATAGAACAGAGTAGAATAGAACTATGGCAACGTACTTCAAGAAGCGATTAATAATGGGAATTATATCTCATAACAGGTACCAATTAAACAGCGCACATTCAGCGCTTGGAACAGGGAGCGTTAGACTCGTCAGGTCACGCTTGAGAAGCAAGCACGCGCCTGTTGCCTCACCTCTGCTTTTTGCCCCACACCTCCGAGTCCCCAAAAAGAATGCCAAAAATAATCCGTCGCGACGAGAAAATTCGATGACCCTAACGACCTCGAGCGCTATGAAGACAGAGTCTGCATGGCTGCGGTGTTTGCCCGATGTCATGGTCGTTCATTATTCGTTCAGAAAAATAATGATGAAAAGTGAATATACTGTTCCAAGACCAGAGTTATGGGAAACAATGTTTGGACTTATTGAGAGATGTAAAAACAAAATATTTAGAAAATACATTGATACTGTACCTAACGCTGAATGTTTATCGATTTCTATTCCGAAAATAGGACAGAAGAAGCAAGCACCGCGATCAAAAACTTACCCCCTACAACTAAAATGAGGTAGAATTGCTCCACGGTTACGAATGATGGTTGAAGTTTTGTGCGGCATTGAGTCTACAAGTTCCCTTATATACATTTGTTTTATTTTAAACAAATCTTACACCAACTGATCTTATAGTGCGGCCACAGTACCTGTATGTGGACGGTCTTCTAGACGTCTAACTTATCATTTTAGGTTGTCCCACAAATTTATATTGTGATCCTGTCTAAGGATTTAGTTGGCTAATCTGAATGCCTAACATATCCTGAATGACTGTCGTGCTAATTAATGACAGTTTTAGCCACACGCACCTAGTAGTTGTCTTCCTGAATGACAGGCAAAACAACATGCCTCTCTTTTTGCATCACCATTTGTGCACAGGCTAAGTTGAAGGATTCATGAGGCCTTTGCTGTACACGATAGTGGGTATCATTGCAACAGAAACGGAATCATTATTCATCTGACCATATAACACTCCTTGACTACTCTGCAGTCGTACATGCAATTGCTTTGGCTCAGTTATCATGCGGTTTTGTGGGCAGGAGTAAACATCGGCCGTTAACTATAGCCACTCTGCTTCATATATCCATTGCATTGGATTCGCTGTGAAGAGTTTGTTTAGAAACAGCAGGAGAAGGGCCATAATTTACGTTTACTAGTAGTTCCATCGTTGCTGCAAAGAGATTTGAGGCAACGATTCAGTACTCATGGTGGCGGTTCCTACCGGCTAGAATATTCTTCCGATCACTTTGCCTTGGAATGCTGCACATACCGGATTGTTTTCATAGTTGGTGGACCCACGTAACACTGTTTCATGAAACACCGGAGAATTCCGCTAATTCCTTTCTTGGGTGTCCCTTAATCTTAAAAAATGCATTAGCTCCTTTTTGCTCTTTCGACACGTCTTGCTTTCGTTCCATCGTTGTGGAACAACTAGGAAATCATCTGTACTTTGCCAGCTCTAAATGAAGAACGATACCTATTCAGTATTTACATCTTACCTTAACTTCGGTTACTGTTTTGAACACCAATTGATGAAACGTAGGAAATAACCGGAGCTCAAAGAATATCGGATGAACAATTTTATTTGTCCGAGGAGCTTATTTACATTATGTTTTCTTACCACGTGAAGGTTCAAGATTCTGGAATATACTATTCTCGTAGAGAAGTAGGCCAAAGTTTCATAAGCCCATTCACATGAGAAGTGATAAAAATCAACTCTTTACTGAAATAGAAAGAAACGCTTCATGTAATGATTGTCTAAAAGCATTCTACAGTAAATCTAGATTCTATATTGAAATATATGCTCAAGTTACCCACTAACAGCGTAGCTGTTATTACGGACACCAACATTTTCAGTTGAAAATTGTACTTAGTGAAGTTTTCAACACACCCGACAGCTTTTGTTGCTGAGCATTCGGGAACACTGAAGCATAATAAACCAAATGATATCTTCATCATTAACGGGAGTTCCAAGTTTGTAAAAAGAAATGCTTGAATCAAGTTTCACTATCTTTCGACTCTTTGGATTCATTAATCCCCAAGATTACGAGTAATTTATAAATAAATCGGCTCGGGTGTGTATTGTTAACGTTCCCCTCTCATTCTGAATGCAGGCGCAGTAGGAGACTACAACGCACATTAGGTAGGTATCCTTGAGAAGCGAACGTTCTTGTACCATCTGAAGGGATTCTGCCATAAATGAGAAAGTCGTGCTGGATTCCAGAAAAAACGTTGTTTGTTGACTTGTAGTACAACTAAAGGAGTCCTTTTTAGAGTCTTGAATGAACGCTATTTGTTTACTTGAAGTGATGCAATATAAGAAGTTGTGTTAGACTCTTGGGAAAACACTGATTGTTGAACGTGACGACCATAGAAGCAGTGCTGGATTCCAGGAAGAACGATGTTTGTTGATTTAAAGAAATGCAAAAAAATAAATTGTTCATGAAGATGAATAACATAAATCACACAGCTCGTAGACTCTCTCATCTTTTATAACAGCAAAGGTAGTTTGTCAAAGGAATCATTACATTAAATTTGGGAATAATTTAAAATTAAGATATCAATGCGTAAATTTTGCGAAAATTATTTAATCATTCATTGATTTGTATTTGTATGGAAAATGATGGAAACAATTAACTCTTTTTTCAAGTTTAGTGTTTTGTTTTAATTTTAAATGGTAGAATATGCAATAAATTGATAATATAGGTTACTGCTGGGGAACGGCAGGATGACTAAGTTTGTAATTTCCTACACTTGTCTTTTGAACTTCAAATTCCCATGAACGGGTTCTCAAGTCAGTCAGTATCATGATTCTACTACTCTCTTAAAATGATTAAAAAAATCAGTTACAGTAAGCAAGTGTTGGTTCTCGCTCTTGTTGGGTCTCGCTCTTTTCCATCATACAAATAAATAAGAGTATTAAGTTACGCTGTGAAGTGCAATGTGAAAATTTTTACTAAAATGACACTGTTGAATATCTGTTACTTTTATTTTTCAAATAATAAATCACAGTTTTAGCGAGTACAACAGTTACATAAGATAAATTTACAACCCTGATATACTTTCATTAGACCACCAATTCTTTTGAGGCAAGTATTAACTGGATTCATCGTCTTGTAAAATGTTCTCGTAATCGCTGATGAATCTATACTTTTATATACTTACAGAATCTACGAGTTCTAGTACAAATCTCCTAGTATTTTTGTTCTAGTAGTAGAAGTCAAGGAATTGGGATAAGCATTTATCATTTCAATTAGTGAATTCCAACTGTCAGACGATTTCAATTTCATACACCATTTTATGCTAGGTTGTCCTCAATTTTGTTGGTTAAAGTATGAAACAAAAACGTACATGTATAATTACTAAGCCAAACCAGCGCAAGGTGTGGGACGAACATTTATAGCAGTCAGTATCGCTAGTAGACAGTTGCTTAAAAAACAGACCTAGTTATCCCTGAAAACCGAGGAGCAAGACATGAATTCGAATTCTGCGTACACTTTGAAAATATTTCACGTCCATCGGTTTATAACTAAGAGCGTTTAAGTGCTAGTTTTGTGGGAGAGAAAACCCTTACACTTCCCCAAACATAACAGGACAGTCACTAACTAAGACAGCCATCGTCTCGATGGACAGTCGCTTATAACTGGAAGAAATAAGTGTGTTTTGGTTCAGAGTATCAATCATCATTATCTGTATCCTACGCAAAAGAATATTTCATGCTCACAATATTGGATAAATAACGGGTACCTTTTCCTCAACGTACATTTTCAAGACTGAACAAAAACTGGCCATACCTCCTTGCCTGCAGGAAGCGAGTTGTGAGTTTGCGTGCTAAAATGATATACAAGGCGCGCTTGAAATTCACATGCTCTGGTTTCTGGTGCGAGTCAAGTTGCGGAAAATCGAATACGTTGGAAGAATTTCAAATTATTATTTTACTCGTTTTACTAGTACAAAAGCATTATGTTCGCAAAAATTTGTAGCAGCGTTGGATTTTGTAGATTGAATATACTGTGAAATGGGTGTTCCCCATGAATATTCGCTGTTTCTATCTTCCAAATTTTCAACTCAAAGAACTCAAAGCGAAGTAATTTTTGTCTGCGCGTTATTCTGTGTGGAAAATTTTTTATATTATTTATATATTAATGTTTTTGAAAAACGAATAAAGTGTGAATTCTTTGTAAAAAGTTGAATAGGCAGTGTTATGAAACGCCATGTGCAAAAGCCTTATTGGAATAAAACTATTAGTTTTTAGCTAATTCAATTTTTTATGCAACAAAGTATAGTTCCAGTGAGTAAACAGCAAATAAGACTTATATTCTTAACTTATAGTGAGTAAATAAGACTTATTTAAAACCCCAATATACTACCACTCGATCATCAATTATTCCGAGAGGATTATTAGTTAGATTCATCATGTTTTAAATGTTTTTTCATTCACTGTTGGATTATTTTTTAAATTCAAGAAATATTGTTCCTGCGTGTTATAATATTTAAAATGTTTAGGGGGCATTTAAAATACTCGATATTAACACATCTCCATGAAAAGATCATTTGAGGATAGAGATTGCTCCTAGGTGGCAATTCAATTACAAATTCTTAGCGACACAAATTAGTTATACAAAAACACTTTTTAACTGTTCATTCAATATATTTTGAAAGTTTCAATAACCCCCCACCCCTGAAAAAAATTAGACTTGAAGTATTTCATTCTAAATTGGAAGTATGAGAACATTTCTGTGAGACGCTCCATTAATAAGATTATGATTATTTACGCAATAATACAGTGGTGAATGGATGGAGCTGCCTCGTTATTTACAAACTTTTGTTCATGTTTAAGTTTTAAAAGCAGTTTTCATCTCATTTTTGGCTTTAAAGGACGGAGAAATGAGTAATGCAGTATAACCGAATTGTGCCATGACTTCAACGTGCTAAAAAAAATCTTTGTGTTTGATATACGTTGTACACAAACAGGGCTTCAGCAAATCACACCACAGAATTACTCAAATGCTAAAACTGATATAAACAATATTTGCAGTGGTAGCTTCTGAGTACGCTAACAAATTTTTGACGGAAATTTACTGGAACTAAGTTTTAACTTTGATACCTATACAATGAATAGATCAAAATTACGCTAGATTATGAGCTCTTAAATCCTTGCTCCCGAGAGCCTGTGTTCTTCCTCCCGGTACAACTGAGGATTCCGTCCTTGCCCCCTCTCCCCTGAGAACTCACCCTCCTGATCGCTGGGCTGATGGAGATGCAGTCCTTGCCCCCTAACCACTTGACCCCTTCTCCAATCAGCTGTAGAGACGACCGGCGGGTTTTGTCTGGCGTTTTTTCTTTCGGTTCACTTTCTTCTCATCTACTGAAAAGGTGATTGTGCAGACATTCACCTTACTCGAGAGCCGCTCAAAGTTTGCCCAGCTCATATAGAACCATTGCTGAATCTTGTGAGCCTTGGGTCATGCACTTTCATGAGCGAGATTGTTTGTTGCAATCGAAATCAACGGTAACAACAATTATTTCTACTCTAATTTTGTTCAGAATGTAAAACTTGACATAAATGATTATGTAGTCTGAAAAGAACATAGCATCTTTATATTTATATAGGTGTTATTTGGGTTATAGACGCGTGTTATAGGATAGTTTACACTCTATTCATTTTAAATATTTACTATGTAACATTTGCTATGTAACATAAATTTTTTTTATGATTTAGATGTTAGAAATACATCGCATGAATATTTTGTAACAGCTGCATTTTTCATTATCAGTATCATCATGCAACAGGAAAAAATACATTGGAATTTCGAGGCCCATCCAGTATGGCTTGTCGAAATAAACAGGTAGATGATTTGTGGTCGTACATCAAAAGCTTTGGTGAAATGCATCGCGTTTGACGAAAATCACAAATAGCTCGTGCAGATAGTCGTGCAATAATTATTACGGTTGACTATTTTTGGTATAAATATAACACAAACTGTTCTGCGATATTCTTCCATGTTCCGATAAATATTCAGTGTTTCAAATACTTTTTTACGCTTTATATTGTTAGTGCTAATTCGTCTTTCTTATTGAAGCTCATGCATGTTATTATATATTTTTTTTATTCCTACATTTTTGCTTTGATCACCCCAGATAACAAAACTTTACGTACATTTTACACACAATGAACGCCTATTTCAATCCAACTCATATTCTCACCTAAAAGAGATTGGACTATTAAACGAATTTTTGGATATTTAAATCTTTAAATTAAATGATGGTTCATGCGAATATACGCTAACATCGTGAATATTAAAAAAGATATCGTCACATTACTGCACGCTGTTAGCTAAGAAGGCCTTGCGTATTGAGCCTCTTTATACGCTTCTATTGAAAGTCAAGAACTGCAACAGAAATTCTTCCAATTCAGGTTCCTCATTAAAATGAACCGTACACGGCAGGAAACGGTGGATATGTTATGCATCGATTTAGGTTACTTTTTGCAGACTCGAGGTTACTTGAACAGTGAAAGTATGTGCGCTTTGCGAACGTACGGCAGGTGGTAGTTCCTCTCTGTGTTACCGGGGTACAGGAGGAGTGAAAGCAAGAGCGGGTGTTGAAAGTGTTGTTTCCTTGTGTAACTGCTTCCGTTCCCTCTGTGACTTTGGTGCGTTTGTGTTCATAGACGCTGGTGTTGGTGTTGTGACGCAGCAGCTGGTGTTGCGAGGCTGTGGCTGGTGTTGGTGTTGTGACGCAGCAGCTGGTGTTGCGAGGCTGTGGCTGGTGTTGGTGTTGTGACGCAGCAGCTGGTGTTGCGAGGCTGCGGCTGGTGTTGGTGTTGTGACGCAGCAGCTGGTGTTGCGAGGCTGCGGCTGGTGTTGGTGTTGTGACGCAGCAGCTGGTGTTGCGAGGCTGTGGCTGGTGTTGGTGTTGTGACGCAGCAGCTGGTGTTGCGAGGCTGTGGCTGGTGTTGGTGTTGTGACGCAGCAGCTGGTGTTGCGAGGCTGTGGCTGGTGTTGGTGTTGTGATGCAGCAGCTGGTGTTGCGAGGCTGCGGCTGGTGTTGGTGTTGTGACGCAGCAGCTGGTGTTGCGAGGCTGTGGCTGGTGTTGGTGTTGTGACGCAGCAGCTGGTGTTGCGAGGCTGCGGCTGGTGTTGGTGTTGTGATGCAGCAGCTGGTGTTGCGAGGCTGTGGCTGGTGTTGGTGTTGTGACGCAGCAGCTGGTGTTGCGAGGCTGCGGCTGGTGTTGGTGTTGTGACGCAGCAGCTGGTGTTGCGAGGCTGCGGCTGGTGTTGGTGTTGTGACGCAGCAGCTGGTGTTGCGAGGCTGTGGCTGGTGTTGGTGTTGTGACGCAGCTGCTGGTGTTGCGAGGCTGCGGCTGGTGTTGGTGTTGTGATGCAGCAGCTGGTGTTGCGAGGCTGCGGCTGGTGTTGGTGTTGTGATGCAGCAGCTGGTGTTGCGAGGCTGCGGCTGGTGTTGGTGTTGTGATGCAGCAGCTGGTGTTGCGAGGCTGCGGCTGGTGTTGGTGTTGTGATGCAGCAGCTGGTGTTGCGAGGCTGTGGCTGGTGTTGGTGTTGTGACGCAGCAGCTGGTGTTGCGAGGCTGCGGCTGGTGTTGGTGTTGTGACGCAGCAGCTGGTGTTGCGAGGCTGCGGCTGGTGTTGGTGTTGTGATGCAGCAGCTGGTGTTGCGAGGCTGTGGCTGGTGTTGGTGTTGTGATGTAGCAGCTGGTGTTGCGAGGCTATGGCTGGTGTTGGTGTTGTGACGCAGCAGCTGGTGTTGCGAGGCTGCGGCTGGTGTTGGTGTTGTGACGCAGCAGCTGGTGTTGCGAGGCTGCGGCTGGTGTTGGTGTTGTGACGCAGCAGCTGGTGTTGCGAGGCTGCGGCTGGTGTTGGTGTTGTGACGCAGCAGCTGGTGTTGCGAGGCTGCGGCTGGTGTTGGTGTTGTGATGCAGCAGCTGGTGTTGCGAGGCTGTGGCTGGTGTTGGTGTTGTGATGCAGCAGCTGGTGTTGCGAGGCTGCGGCTGGTGTTGGTGTTGTGATGCAGCAGCTGGTGTTGCGAGGCTGCGGCTGGTGTTGGTGTTGTGACGCAGCAGCTGGTGTTGCGAGGCTGCGGCTGGTGTTGGTGTTGTGACGCAGCAGCTGGTGTTGCGAGGCTGTGGCTGGTGTTGGTGTTGTGACGCAGCAGCTGGTGTTGCGAGGCTGCGGCTGGTGTTGGTGTTGTGATGCAGCAGCTAGTGTTGCGAGGCTGCGGCTGGTGTTGGTGTTGTGACGCAGCAGCTGGTGTTGCGAGGCTGCGGCTGGTGTTGGTGTTGTGACGCAGCAGCTGGTGTTGCGAGGCTGTGGCTGGTGTTGGTGTTGTGATACAGCAGCTGGTGTTGCGAGGCTGCGGCTGGTGTTGGTGTTGTGATGCAGCAGCTGGTGTTGCGACGCTGTGGCTGGTGTTGGTGTTGTGACGCAGCAGCTGGTGTTGCGACGCTGTGGCTGGTGTTGGTGTTGTGATACAGCAGCTGGTGTTGCGAGGCTGCGGCTGGTGTTGGTGTTGTGACGCAGCAGCTGGTGTTGCGAGGCTGTGGCTGGTGTTGGTGTTGTGATGCAGCAGCTGGTGTTGCGAGGCTGCGGCTGGTGATGGTGTTGTGATGCAGCAGCTGGTGTTGCGACGCTGTGGCTGGTGTTGGTGTTGTGACGCAGCAGCTGGTGTTGCGACGCTGTGGCTGGTGTTGGTGTTGTGATACAGCAGCTGGTGTTGCGAGGCTGCGGCTGGTGTTGGTGTTGTGACGCAGCAGCTGGTGTTGCGAGGCTGCGGCTGGTGTTGGTGTTGTAGTGCAGCAGCTGGTGTTGCGAGGCTGTGGCTGGTGTTGGTGTTGTGACGCAGCAGCTGGTGTTGCGAGGCTGTGGCTGGTGTTTGTGTTGTAAGGCAGCACTGGTGTTTGTGTAATGAGGTTATGACATGTGTTCATGACACTAATCAAGGGGCGTATTATGAGCATGATTAACAGCTATTAACTCAATCAAAAGCCCGACTTACAAAAAAAACATGATTTATTGTGCACTTTCAGTGCACCATTACTTGAATGGTTCACCAATCACAGACGATGCGCTTTGCGTTAGCGTTTTCCATTTCGTCTACAAATTGTTATGCGATTGCTGTTTCAAATTTCAGAGAGAGCAAAACAAAGTTGAGGCTTCCATGAGCAAAATTTCCACGTTACGTCTACGGGTAAAATTTGCAAGTACGAAAGTATTCACTTCACTGAGCATGCATGGGAGGTCACAGCAAAATTAGAGATGCACACGGCGATAAAATGGAAATTTTCTTTCCGACGGTGTGGTTATGTGGCAAGTCATCGTTGTTGACGCATGCTATTTCATGCTGTCTCTCTCGCTTTCCTTTTGCGCTGCACGGGTGATTTTTGGAACACATTCCGAGTGGAAGTTTTCCACGTCGAGAAAACTGTGTGATACATGCAGCAAACCATCAGATGTGTTATGAACGTTACTTGTTAAAACTTTATCTAACCGCAAGCCTATTTTTAAGTATCTGCGCTTTCATTTCTGATTGTACACAGCCGAATACATCATTTGAAATCAGCCGAATCGCTACCTGCTCGTAGCGTTAGTGTGAAGTATTAGCACTTCCATTGCTGACAGCGTTGCTGAATGCTTCATTTGATACCAACTAGACCAGCACAATGCTTTTGATTGCACATAGCAAAGCTGTAACTTTAAATTTTAAGAAGTTTTGGGGTAAAACAGCATAATAACCACATTATTTTAATATATGAAACTATGATAGCTGGTCTAGCATTTTTACTTCAGCATTCATTTCCTTGTTGGTGTCCAGTTATATGTTATCAACACGGGGAAATACTATTTTATTCTGGTATGCAACAACTTTGGAGTACCGAGTTGTTTTCTTACTATGTTTAGGCTGTCATTTCTGTTGTTTATCATTCCCTCAGCATAGCAAGGCTCTTCCTCGTTTACAGCTCGAACAGAAGCTCAGATCCTACACTCTTCCGTAATTTCCTGATGAAATATTAGGCTTAGTCCCTTCTTGGCGTTGGCCTTGTCTGTGGAGGCGAATGCGGACGTATCGGACTTGTGCAGCACTGAACGGTTCCGGTGTAGCAGTGGACGCCAGTATTCGCTCAAGATGTATCGCCGCGCGAAAAACACGTTACTCTTCACCCTTGGATAAGATGCGTATACAATTTAATATCAAACGTATTTGGAGAATTATGTCAACATTCCAGAACCAGTTTCCATCCCCGCTGGTGACTTCTATTGTTCATCAACCGGTTTTTCCTCACTGAAGGCTTGGAATAATTACCTCAACTTGAATGTAATTACCTATTGTCTAACGTATGTCCTCATGTGTGTTGCGCGATTGCATAGCGGAACTTTTTTTCAGAAAGTATCTTCCTTTATGATACATACGAACTAACGATTTACGTCTTTCAAACGCTGATATAGATACAGAATCTACTAAAAATTTCATCTCATCTTAGTAGAAGCTTTCATCGCGCTGAAAGCTTCTGTTATGAAAATAATTATAAACATTGGAGAAATCTTTAAACTTTGGTGTATATTAACTTTAGTCAACAGAAACGAATTCCAGTGAAAGGCTAGCTGTGACAAATGTTCTTACGAGCTTCTTGCATCAGCAAAGAAGTAGAAAAACAGTTAAGATTAGAAAGTGAATTTTCTTCTAGTAGATTTCTATAAATTAATTAAGTCGTTATGAAAGATTTCTTTTTATCGCTGTTAAATACCTAATAAATCATCGTCCGTGAAAATTTAGCATCTATATGACTTTATAGGTCTCCTGGTTCATGAAGTGCAGTGCATCTGCTATAATTTGTGTCCGGAAGTCATCAGTGAAGCATACGCTGAAATCTTGGGTTTCAAAAGAAATCGAATGATTTATGTACCTGAACAGATGTGCCAGAGAGACAATAACTATGAGTTGACGGAGGATGATGTTCGAAAAATACAGTAAAAAATAGGGGATGTAAGATGGGAAGGTTTTAAATGTACTCACTGCAATGAAAAAATAAAAAATCTGTTATATTCATTGTCTCATGGCGAATCATTTCAAACGTGGTGCGAGATGCTGTAACAAATTGGGATTAATTGTGTTATAGTACAGTATTTTTCTGTAATTCGAAAAAAGTTCAACAAAGTTAGGGTTCTCGATACAATTTGAAATGCTGCGGCAATAAATAGGCCCTCAAATTTACAAATGATGCAAAGGGTTTTCTCAATTTATCTTAACAACTTATGTAAAAGGGTTATTAGTTTCAGTCCGTACAGTACTTTTATTTAACTGTATAATAAACTCATCAACACGTATACACTTGCTAAATGAAAATAATATTCATTATCAACACTTTCAATGCTCCAAAGTATTTCATTAAATAATAAATTCTCGTACGAGGAAATATTTATTGTATGGAAATAACATTTATCATTCAAGTGTTATCGTTCCAATACTTTTTATTGAAAAATAAACTATGGTACTAGGGAATATTTAATGAATTAAATAATGCTTGTTATCAACACTTTCAGAGTCTCAAATATTTCACTGAATGATAAAACTTCCGTGCTAGGAAACATTTATAAAATTTAAAATAACGGTTATCATGGACACGTTCAGTGGCCCAAAATATTTAGTTGAATTTGGAAACTCTCATACGAGGGAAAATTTAAATTTATGCTTCGCGTTTGGCTTAATGCCATCAAGGGAACAATGTAATATTTTTAGAAGAATTAAAAGTTGAAACTTTTTCAAGTTTATTTATTTATTCTTAAAAATTTGGGCGTGTTATCGTCTCCTAAGAAAAGTTTACCTAAAAGAAAATATGTCAAGAATTAGAGGTAGCTGTTTCTGTTGAATTAATGTCAATGTGTCCAAATTTAATTATAAAAAATTGTCATAAAGTACCAAGGGTAATTCAGGATACGAAAATATCATTGCCGAATAGTCATCCATGAATTGTTTCGAGGAATCTGCCTATCAGGAGCAGCAAGAAATACGGAACTGCCCAAGAACAGAACTCCAGTTTTGTGTCCTTGAGCAGGTGCATACAAAAACAGTTTTAGAGTAGACAATGCACCGAAAAAAACACCCCTCAGGAAAAATTAGATCGACAGTTCTACGAGCTATTGCTCCATTATCGTTGAATGAGACGATACGTTAACGGTCTACCTTGCTTCGTACTGTCGTTTGTTCTCTAAGTAACATCAATGGCAACTTCGAGAGGTAAACCTTTCTTTTATGAAATTGATTAGGATTATAGTTTCTTTTAAGCAGAGTTGAATGCGTATTACAGGGGAACAAGACCCAGCACTGGAATGCACCACACTGCAAATTATATACTTCTCTTGCATGAGGTGCTTGCATCTTTCTGCGCTTTCAGGTATTTTCCCCAGCTCAGATAGGTAGCTGGTTACAACATCGTATGCACAAGGCGAAGGGGGGGGGGGGCTTCTTAGGGGGGGGGGGGGGGGAGAGGGTTGTCCCAGTATCCTGCTCTGACTCTCTGTTCTCCCCGTGATAAATTTGGCTAGATCGAACAATGTACTACATCTATATGTAGATACTAGATACTCGGAATAATTTTTCTGTGCTGCAAGAACCACACTTTGGTACTGCAGTACTCGAATCATCTGCCAGTGCCATCGATATAACAGAGAACTATCAAGCAAAAAACAAAGTGCCACACAACCCACAATTAACGGAGAAATAAATTGCAAGAAAGAAAAATTCAAATTTAAGAAAATTTCAGGGAGTTTATTTAGGCGTTGAAATTCCACGCTGATGCTGACGCTCACGTAACATGTTCCCGCTGGTATTGTTTTATCTGCATGCAGAATCGACCTAACTCGCACAGCAAAACATTGAATCCAAGCGCCTTAAGTCAAGAGCTGCTGCATGCCTGGTGCTCAGAGAGTCTTGATGCGCAATTATTAAAACCTGTTTCTTATAAAAGGAGTCAAACCCACAGGACTTCTATTCCCTGTTGAGTTTTTTATGGAGGTTGGAATAATACTTTCATCGCCAAACGCAGTGGTAGAGCGTGAGATATGCCTGCTACAGTTGCTGAACGTTGTGGCCATTTTCTCAGCAGCAATTCAAGGCAATAAAGGTTCTTCAGCGCACCGGATCATCTGACATTCCTGCAAGCAATTCTCACAAAAATCCTACCTCAGTCACAGTTCTCTTATGAAAATTTCAGTGGACCTTAGCATAAATACAGTCAAGCTCTTATGAAGCGGGCTGTTTAGATTTTATGATGGAGTTTTTTTTTCGAGAAAGTAGATGTGAATATGATCAGGGGGACGTTTATTCACTGAGGCTGGTAAAATAAAATGTTTTGGAGTTTGCATCTGAAACTCTTTGTATGTCAGCTGAAAATATTTTCTTAATTCATTGGAGCCACAGTAAACAAATCAAGACGTACTTTGCATTGGGAATTTTCCCTTTGATTGCGTCTTTACTTCACGTCACCCTCCCACCATCACATTCAAAAGCGTCGTGTGGGCATTTTTGGGTGGCATTTATAGTAATAGCAAATCTAGCGTCATAAGCTCTAGTAAAACTTCTATTCACAGCTTAACAAATTAATTGTTTAAATTCCTTTCCACAAGTGGGTTACGGACACTCTTTTTTCCGAAAAAAATGAACTTACCTTTAAATCATGAAAACATAACTTTTTTGTATGATAAGCATATGGTTATTTGTTTACCCAATTTCAAATTTCATAATTTCATTTTTTCTTCAGTAACACACGTCGAAAATAGAATAAAACTTACTAAATTTTTAGATCATACAGACGGAAACGATCTCACAAAGAAGTCTACTTTTCTTTCAATGGTAAGTTCAGAAGGGAGTCTAAATTTGAAACACTGATGTTTTCAGCCTAGAAATGTAGAAATAAACATCACTTATCTCTCATGTGGTAATACGTCAATACTAGTACGATATGCCACATGATGTCAATGAATATGTTATTGTGCACAGTATGTTATCCCATCTTATCATACCGAACTCACTGCTGGCAAGGGACTCGTTTCTCAAAGCTTGATGCGTATTTTTACCAGAAATATATGATTTATTGAACATATGAATACGCAATTCAACTTTTACTCATAAGTGCTTATAAATTGTACAAAATATGGTACAAGATTCACTTCTTTCTGCATTCCTAAGCTAGCTGGTCTTCAACGGAACAAAATTCAATGGAGGTATTCACTTGAAAGAGTGAATGCAATTTCTGTTACTTTCATCTGAGAACATTGCACCTGATTGCTACCCGTTCCTTTTCCTTTGGTACGCGTTTCTTAAAAAAAAACGACGAACGAGAAGCGCCTTATTGGGCTCGCCCTAAGGCATTGAGGCTGCTGAATATTGTACCCATAGTGATACTTGGCCAGGGGTTAGATTTTCTATGAACATCGCTTCTGTACAACCGGCTGCTAAGTTATTCTGTCAATTTGGCTGCGTAAACACTGCACGTGTTTCTTCAGGATAAAAATTTTCGATTTTTTGTTAATGAAATTTGTGCATGCAGAATCTGACGACTCTACGCACTTGGCAGATCTTCTTCTGATTCACAATGAGTGCGATCCGTGTTCATGTTATGTTAGATGAAACGTAATGTGTTAACAATAAACAAAATAATGTAGAGTACTTAATTCATCTTTTAATTAGGATTCCCTAGTTCGAGCAGTTCTAACGTACGCTTATGATTTACATCATCATGTAAAAAATAAACGATCGGAAAACGCTTATGTGGAACTGATTAATCTGCTGCATCTCTCATTGCCTTAAAAGATTATCAATTAATTTATTTACATCTAGTTGGTTGAAATTTTAAACTGCGAGGATCTAAAAGCTCGAAGAGTTTCATATTCGTTTGTTTTTCAAAGTGACCGGCGTAATTCGCGAGCAGATTTACCTTTTCACTTCAGAGTTAATATTGTTCTTGCCCACTAATAGATTAAATTATTTTAGATTTGACAATTACGCTTACATAAAACAACGTTTTTCACTAGCTTTATGAGAATCCTTCGTATCAACTTCCGAGTTTTATTCTTATATGAGGCAGTAACTTGAGAAAAATTATGGTGCCTCACCTCTAATATATTAGCGTGACCAACCCACTTTGGAAGGAAAGAACGCTTTTGCATTCACGTGTTCATTTGGTGAACTCTTACAAATTTTGCGTAATTTGTTGGTTCCTAGCATCAAAAGAATCGACTATAAATTGTTACTATACTTGCATTCAATCTAAAACATGTCTTGTAATTTTTGCACTTATCAGTATATGCATACATATCGTCGTCAGTGTCAGGCGTATAATTGGTTTATGATGGAATTAAAATGGAGCTCACTTTTCTTTTGGTGTTTTTTTTTTGTAAATTTGACTATCACCACAGGAGTGCTCACGATATATCATTTACAGGGTCTGTCTCGTTTGAAAAATCTAGGCTTTATTTTTTTATCGATTACCGTGAATCTAAACTTCATACCCTGAGCACCACAAAGCGCAATCTGCCCGCTGTACCAACATTTACGCAGCTTCCAAGAGTTAAAATGGGGTCGCATTTTTGAAGTTGTTGCAATTACCGAGCATCAATTTGCCGGATCTACGTCTAGTTTCCTTCGGCTTATGAAACGTTTTGAATTTAACAATAGTTAAAAACGAAAGCGATGCATTAAGCAATAAGAAATTTATCATTCACTGTCAGTAGAATAAATTGAGTTTCAAGTGCAAGTGCTATACTGTATGAACTGGAAGGTAACACGAACTTTAAAATATTTTTCTCTTCTAAAGCAGCGCATTTCATTGCTGAGAGGACCTATGCGTGATTTTTGAACGGCCACGCCATTTAATGTAACTGAAAAGGAGAGTTGTATAAAATTTTGAAGACCAGGCTGGAGTTCGAAATTGCATAATTTATTCATGCATAATTTTTTCATAATGTGCATAATGTGCATAAATGCATTGGGATGCATAATTTATTCATTTGCATTTTTGCTGTGACCAATGTATTCGATGTTATAACTACCATTAAAACCAGAGGGCACACTAAATGTTTGATCTTATTGTTCTGTTACAAATATGAAAGACTCACATTTCGAATGAAGAGATAAAACCAACTGAAACTGCTCTAAAGCTCCTCGAGCTGCATACTTCAAGACCTGTCGGCCGTCTCTCTCCCCATGACACGTATAATTTGACCTCGTCTTTTTTATAAGCACTCTGTATCCTGTCCGCCTATGCGTTGCGATGCCTCCTTGCGGCTGTGATCTTTTGCATCAGGAAAGGAAAAAGCCCTTTTGTAAATAAATACTTTACAAAAACTCGTCATCAGGACCTTCACTGAAGGACAGACGGAGGTGGTTTCTTCTTCTGCTTAAAAAATAAAAACAACGTCGGATAAGGCCCTATGTATAGTCGATGGTTATTTTTCGGCTTTGTATCTGGTATTTGGTAGTTTACTTGTTTGAACATACCGTTAGCGACTGAATTACTCGAGCTCTTATCAGTTTTGAATCTTTAAGTCACTTCTTAGAATTAATTAACCAGAAGAATCTTCTCTTTTAATTCGTTTTTCATCAGAGAAATAAAAGAATACGAACCCCAACTTCACGAACCATGTAGTTCAGATGGGGAGTGGGATTGCAATTACACTATCTGCAATTTTTTACAAATTTTATCGGAAAGGTCGCTGAATAAATTTGTAATGACTTTCCCTTTATGGTAATTTATATTTTCTCAATAAATGAATCAACTGGCTTATTAGCGTTTTAGCTTATACCAAAAATTAATCCGACGCTTAGAAGTTTTTGTGATCATTTTTAATTAGGAATATTTTATCATAAAATATGTGAGTTTCTTATTTGGTCAACTTTCTAAATCTGTTTTGAGTGCTGTTGATATTTCTCCTTTCGTTGAGCGCTGGAAGTATAGTGCATAATTAACGGTTTTCGATATTGATGCTGATGTTAGGAGTAATCCAAGGCGCATGATAATTCTCAGGGAAATTGTGATGAGAAAATTTATCACATGATACGTTTATGACAAAAATCATTTTTAACGCCTCATTTTTAAAATTTCTGTTCATTGCTTCGTTGATATTAACAATCTGACTTGAACGGGAATGAAGCGGCTTCCATACTATGGATTTTTTTCCATGTTTGACTGGTTTACGCAATGATGTTTACGAGTTTTAGACTGAAGTCTGACCACGTATTGAAGATTCATTTTTTATTAGAAATACAAGAGAATAATCAGGTGAGTTAGAAGTTAATATTTTGTGTAGAAGTTAGTTGAGGTCAGTTCAACATGTATAATTTTGAAGCGAGCCAGATCCTGTCGTTATTCGTCCACACGCTGAAGGATTAATAAGCAAGGACTCAGGGTACAGCGCGTTCAAAAAGAGGCTTAATATTAATTTTAATTTTTGAGAACATTATAATAAAAATTACTGAAACTATCATGTCAAGGTATAGTGCTTTCTGGAGCAGCGCAATATCATTTTTGATCTAATCAAGAAGAATAGTTGACAGGTTGTTGGAGTAGGCAGATGGTTCCTAAAATGTACATTTCCATTTATGATGGTTCTGTTATAATAGCGTTCCGATATGGTCCTGATTTCGGATACGATAGCATAGTGAACCAATGTTTCAAATTGAAGGTCTGTTTATTAAGGATGTAAAATTTTTCGTTGATCTTAACATGTATCAGAAGACCAGAATATTTTCGTATAAAAATTTCGTATGCAACTATTCACGTTCTATATTGATAAAACACGATTCTATCTAAGAAAGTATCATTGTTCACTATATTTAAAACTAGAAATTCGAAGTTACGTTGCACGGGATCTGTTGTCAAAACATAACTTGCGTGAAAAAGTTATACGAAATGACGACTTTACGACTCACTCGGAGTAACACAGTAGGCTATTTTCTCGCGCATTACTTTCTACATCACGTGCAATTCATCGTTGATGCAACTTAGAGGGCGAACACACACTCAGCGGCGTAAGACAGGGAAGTAATGCAAACCCCGATACATATCCAGGAACGTAGCGCAGTTGAGATACCCGCAAAAAAAATAAACAAGAGAATGTTACCCAACATGGTATTGAGGTTTTACAATTGCTCTCTGCGTAGGACAGGCGCAAGTATGCTGTTTGCCTCGGTGAAGGGTCATGAGTAAATAAACCTGCATCTGAGTTTAGGGTTGGTTGATATTGCGGCAACAGCGTCGGGCGACTCTACTGCTGCTGATTCAGAGACAGAGGGGTTAGAGATTAAATTAAGAAAGTAGAAACTGCGAGTGTTTTAGCTGAGCTGAACTTTCTTGCTGAATTCTTGTAGAACTGTGAGTTTAGATTTAATGTTAGATGGAGTGAATAATTGAAATGATAATGATATTATAATTATAGGAAGGAAAGAAATAGAGTAGATAAGATATCCTGAACGTAGGAAGACATGAATGGGTTCTCGACTTATAAAACATTGGATGTAAAAGAAAGTGCCTTTATTCCAACTGTATTACGAGTTCAGAAGAGGTGATGGCTGAGAGTAGTAGAGGAAAGAGAATAAACATGTAGAAAACGAGATTCTTAGGAAAATTAAAAAAATTATTTGGTGTAACTTACTGGAGAATAATAGGCACTACACACAATTGCACTGAAAGAGATATCAGGTTGATCAATGTACTGAGCGTTAAGGGGCTTAGACACGTGGGGAGATTGAATGAGCATCGACTGTCTGAGAAAGTGGCGAAGTCAAACGCGCGAGGAGGTGAACCAACTAGAGAGGCTCGAGATCTCTGACCCAAAAGCGAGGTGCTTCGCTGGGGGCAGGCGCTGCTGCGACTGTCGGAAGCTCTGACTCATCTTCTACCTCTCTCGCCTCTACGCTCGCATGGGACGGAAGGTGCGGAGGCCGATTGTTTATTTTGACTGCATGGTGCTATGGCGCAGTGATTTTTTGTGGAGAGTTACTGCAAAAAAGGGTTCGTCGTTGTCCGTTATGCTCTTGACATAAATAGATGCAAACGTATGTATAATAGGTGACTACTTGCACATTTTATTGAGCGTAGTTTCTACTGAATAGTTTATACTCAAAGTAGCTCAGGTGCAACTTTTGACAAATGAAAACGTTTTTAAATCTAGGTATTTTAATGATATCATTTATGAAGAACTTTAATAAATAGCTTAGCCTTAATATTGGGCAACTGATTTTTTAAAGAATTTAAAACGTTCGAACTTTTGAAGTTACTTCAAATAATTTCAGGAATGAAAGGAACGAAACAATCGATATATTTAGTGGCTCATCGTTCGTTAAATAATGTAAGATCATTTTATAATGGTACATACTTCCAATTTGCATGTGATTTTCGTCAAAACATCACATGAAACAAATGCTGTGCTTATTTATCCTTTTCTAGTTCATCTCATCACAATTTCCAAAATATATTATAAACTTATTTCTTTAAAGGTAGGGGCAGAATTTCGTTGCAATGTTTCAAACAATTGGTTTCCACAGTTCACATGATTGTTCGCCCGGAACCTTTGCAATTTTAGCCTACTTTCTTGCGTATGTTGTTTACCCTCTGAGTAGTTGTACATTCATGACAATGGACCTAAATAAACAACGAAATAACGCATCCTTAATGATGTAACCTCCGACAATACACCCGTAGCCACAAAACTCACAACATGTTTGCCGTTCTCTTCGCTCTGTCGTCGCATACTGGAGAAGCGTGCAACGTTCTCAGTGGTCGCGCTTTGTTCAGATTCGGGCGCTCCATGAAGAAAGACCAACTCGAAATCAGGGCGTGTTTTCGCCCTAGTGGATGTCTCCAATCAACGAACAAAGAATATGAAATTGCTAACTCATCCTAGTCTTTCTGCGACGATGCGCTGCATAGACGTCTTCGTTGAAAAGAAATGCAATCGTTAAAGCTGCATTGGTATCTATCCAGTACAATCCGATTAGTCGAAAGCTACGTAGTAAAGCAAATCGCAAGATTAAGCTGAAATTAATCAATTTACTTGCAATTCAAAATTTAAAATAAATTTGTATCGATTGTATTAAATTAAAATGAATTTAAATTTCAGCATTCAACTGGTGTAGTTAGACTGAAATTAGTTACTACTTTCTTTAAACTCTAGAGCTCCAATGTTACTCACTTGCCGTTGACTCAATCAAACGCATATTTATGAAGTAACTAAAACATACATGTATCTCCCTAGCACACTGTTGTGACAGCAAATTTATCGAATGGTATTTGCTTTCAGTTTGTTTTTACCGTTACATATTTTCTAGTGCTTTTGATACGCTGTACTTTTCATAGCATTTTGAATTAACAAAGAGGCAGTCTGAATGAATGATCGAGTTTTAATTTTTGTAGAAGTGGCACCGTTTAGAAAAAATACATTGTTTAACAGACAAGACGATAGTTTCGGGAAAAACATGGGCCTTTCAAAAACTTGTATGGTTTTTGCAATAAATTCATGTTCAAAAGTTATGACGTCATAAATCAGCATTTTTTCGATGACAAATTTTTTTTGAGACATTTTAATTTTTTTGTTTTTAAACTGAAAAATTGGGGAAAACCATTTGAGTTTTTGAAATGTCTACGTGTTTCCGCATCCAATGATACCAAAATCATCACTGTAGCTCAAAAACTGTCGGACAAGAAGCATTTAGAACCCCCCCTAAATGATCGTTTTCTTTGATTTCCCATTTTCTTTTCAGGAAAATCGCACTTTTTCATAAAAGATAATCAATTTCCAATTGCATTTCCTATCAGTATACCAAATTTCATTGCTCTAGGTTCAATAATAAAGAAAAAGGTCCGTATGGGGGACAGTGTTCGTTAAAGTACTTGTTTGACACCCACACAATGCATTGGCCTAAATATTGGTCTAAAACCTAGTGTAAACAAGTACTTCTTTGAAAGCCCAAACAATGTAATTGTATAAACTACTGGCCCAGCTACTACTGCTGGCATAAACTACTACTGGTATAAACAGGTTTAAACTACTGGTATAAACTAAATTAAGCAAGTATTCGTCCAGACAATGGACTGGCCCAGCTATTGGTATGATCCCAAATGTAAAGACAGATGTCACTGACCCTCATGTTAGAACCTCTGATCTAGTTTAGCGCAGTCCATGATAAGGAAGCGTGGTCTGGAAGAGCGGTTGCAACGAGCGTTAGACGGTCAGATTTCCGCAATCTGCTTCCCATGCCCTTTTTCTTCCGGAAGACTCGCCAAAGCCAGAAAAAAACTTGTTCATTTTGGAGAAAGTAGCTCCAGTGCCAAGTTACTGAGGCTGGGTTGGCACGTGGATCTCTGCTCTCGAGATTGTTGATAATTGTATTAGAAGTGCAATGTGTGTGGATGATTCATCGAAAGCACTCTTACTGAAAGAAATTAAGAAACATGTCGAAGAAAAACTGAAAACAAACTTACAGACTGTAACTTGAGAGTTATTGTAGAACATCCTGCAATTGATGATTTGATCGAAGTATGAATCTATAGATAAAATAATCATTTTTTTGAAAATCTAGTCCTATGGAGTAACTTTTCTAATGTTGTCTGAGTCCATTCTGAATACGTAGGTTTCAGTCACGTTGGATGATATTTATACACATATTTCGCTACGACCATAACGAAAGCAACTTCGTATTTTCACGTACGTCCATAAACCTACGCATTGGTCCCATGAGACAAATGAAAAAGGTTCTAGAAGAAGAGCCATGTTTGAAACCGAACGGATGGAAAAATCCCATTTCGCTATTAGGTGTTAAACACTGCACAAGATTACAGCACAAAAGACTACTCGTCTTGCTCCCGACAGCCAATATGTTCATCAGAGTTACGTTATTGGCTTGCAACAGAAGTAAACGCTAACTCCCAGAAGCCTAAGAGCTTATGTTCAACACGTGGGGCTACAAGCAGCGGAGCATAGCAGAGTAGAGGGAGCGGAGCAGATAAAAAAAAACACAGCATAGTAGAACGAAGCTGAACAGAGCAAAGCAGAGCAGCGCAAGATAACGGAGAACAAAACAGGATAGCTAGTGTAGCAGAACAGAGCAAGGCAAAGCAGAGCGAAACAGAATATAACATTTACGAGCTGCGTGGCTCATTCTTGGATTGTTACCCAAGTCACATGCCGTCTGACACCAATCACGCACAGGCACTAGAGTAGGAGTAGAAGACGAGAGGTAATAACAATAATCAAGTTTCAGGTTCAAACATTAGTACCTTTTTTTTCACACAATAAAATTGCCGTTTCACAAAAGTGTGATCTTATAACTCAAGAGTTTATCGCATTGTCAAGAATAGGTATTAGACCCGGTAATTTTGTTCTTATCCATCGCGCCAATTTGACGCTGTTTTCGGATAACACACCGCCGACACTACATACCCTCCAACACCTGAACGTTCTTGTGACAAGCAGAGGGCACCCAGGGGTGCGCCGGCCACTTGGTTTTGCCAATACGCTGTGGTTCCGCCTCTGAACACTGCAGCGAGGAGTGAAGTTGTAATGTTGGTTTTTTGAGCGTGAAAACGTTTTGCGTGCAATGTGATGTAGAGTAAACGCCAATAGCATACATTCAGTCGATACAACTCTTCTAAATTTAAATGAAAAAATGCGGATTCTAATTTGATGCAAGTCTGAAAACGTTAAAGATGAACTTCAATCGATTGGCGTCGTGCTTCCGCATTAAAGTTGACTGGTCGGTTACATGTTGTTTCATTTCTCTTTTGTGAGTTTGATTAGCAGCGAAAGAAAACCATTGTCATTTACTAATGATATTTAGATAATAATCTGTGGCATTTCATATTTGGTCATTCAACAGCGTTCATTGTTTAAATGTAAACGTAAAAAATCGAATATCTTCGTTATCATTCATTTAGAGTCAACAGTGCTCTCGTTCTACCTAAAATCAGCATTAAAAAATAAATTTAAGCGCTGGAATCAGCTTAGACACTACAACGAGCTAGCTAGAGAACGAGTTTTAAAAAAACTGCCGGAAGAAAATAATTTGCAAAAAGACTGAGTAATGAGCTGACTAGTCGAACCTGTTTCCAAAAAACAAAATTGACTGAAAGTAATGTGCTAGCCAAAATATGAGTCCAGAAAAAGATTGAGCAGTGAGGTTCTTAACGAAACAGTCTACGTATCTGCCGCCACTGACGCGTTTGTGTCGCTACGGACGCGTCTCTGCCGCCACTGGCGCAGAAATTGCTTACGGATGAACCATTCTTGTATGAGAAGATTTCAGGCTTTATCACATAATTTTGCGTTCTTGGATGACGTGCGATTTATTAGGAAAACATGATCATTCTAAATCTAATCTAATAATGCCCGGTGTGTATTAATTTATACATTTATTTGTATAAGTATATATATATTTGTTTGGTGTCCGATTCTTCCATTTTTCTGTTTCTCTCATTAGGATAGTTATAATGACCGTATCTGTGATACGAATTTCACCAGTGCTCAAATACAAAAATATTTCTTATGGCGGGTACTGCTAGGATGGATAAATTTGTTTACCATCCACATATGGAGAATTTTTTCAAGAAAGATATAGAATCCCTTCATTTATGATGGGCCGCGCACACTACACCGTTTTCACTTCAAGTTAATCTAAGTCAAGTTCTATTTAATCCAAGTCAAGTTCAAATTAATCCAAGTCAAGTTCAATTTAATCCAAGTCAAGTTCAAATTAATCCAAGTCAAGTTCAAATTAATCCGAGTCAAGTTCAAATTAATCCAACCCTCAGTTAAGTTATAAAATGACATAATAATTTGTTAATTTAAGTTTTTGTGTTAAATATGTAGCCGTTGGATGTTATAAGCAAGGCTGGTTTTCAGTATTTATTTACACTCATAGATATTTATTTACGTGAAATTCCATTTTATGACATCTATGAAATCATATACATGCAAATGCAAAAGGTTATCATTGAACGATATGTAGATTTAACCTTTTAAAGAAATATACAAATGCGATTCACTGAGTCCTAATGTACGATTCCGTTTGATTGCAATAATATTTATACTTTTACATTACTACCCAGATACATTCTTGTATTGGCAATATAAATATTCCCATCCATTCTAATTCCGTGTTAGTCAATGTGGAGAAATGTAGGATCCACTAACAATACACAATAATAATAATAATAATAATACAAGAAACAATGTTTCTAACTCACTACTGATTTTTTTGTGTGTGTTTGCAATTCAATTTATAATACTTTCATGACTTAAATATTCATTAAATGATTTTTATAAAGTTATTGAAGTTTTAAAAGTATTATATATTGAATTGTAAACACACACAAATAAAATCAGTAGTGCAATAGAAACCTTGTTTCTTGTATTATTATTGTGTGTTGTAAGTGGATCCTACATTTCTTCACATTGACTAACATGGAATTAGAATTCATGATAATATTTTTATTGCTAATGCAGGAATATATCTGGGTAGTAATGTACAAATATAAATTGTAATTAAACGGAATCGTACATTAGTACTCAGTAAATCGCACTTGTATATTTCTTCAAAAGGTTAATTCTACATATTGTCCAATGATAATATTTTGCACTTGAATGTATTTTATTTCATATATGTGATAAAGTGGAATTTCACGTGTATAAATATCTATGAGTGTAAATAAATCCTCGAAACCAGTTTTGCTCAACACATCCAATAGATACATATTTAACAAAAAAACTCAAATTAACAAGTTATTGTGTTATTTTTTAACTCAACTGAGGCACGTGGAAAACAATGAAAAATTTAAAAGAAAATCTTTACGACAATACTCTTTTTTTTCGACGCATGTCTACACTCAAACAATTTCCTGCTTTCCGAACGAGTGTTTTAAAGACAAGGTAAAGACGGATTAACTTGAAATTGACTTGGATTAATTTGAAATTGACTCGGATTAATTTGAACTTGACTCAGATTAATTTGAACTTGACTTGGATTAATTTGAAATTGACTCGGATTAATTTGAACTTGACTTGGATTAATTTGAACTTGACTTGGATTAATTTGAACTTGACTTGGATTAATTTGAACTTGACTTGGATTAATTTGAACTTGACTCGGATTAATTTGAACTTGACTTGGATTAATTTGAACTTGACTTGGATTAATTTGAACTTGACTTGGATTAATTTAAACTTGACTTGGATTAATTGGAACTTGACTTGGATTAATTTGAACCTGACTTGGATTAAATTGAACTTGACTTGGTTTAATTTGAACTTGACTTGGATTAATTTGAACTTGACTTGGATTAATTTGAACTTGATTTGGATTAAATTGAACTTGACTTGGATTAATTTGAACTTCACTTGGATTAATTTGAACTTGACTCGGATTAATTTGAACTTGACTCGGATTAAATTGAACTTGACTTGGATTAAATTGAACTTGACTTAGATTAATTCAAAGTGAAAAAGGTGTAGTTGTAACTTGATCTTAACTAGTGATCTCAAATTCGAATCCAGATCTTAGTTTGGAAACATGATCTTAATATATCTAGGCAAGAAATGATGTTAATTTCGAACCTTGGAGAACTCGTGATTATTGATGCTGAAAAAGCTTAATCGCAAGTATGCGCTACGGATGATGGGTAATTCGAGCTGGTATAATCTACTTTTTAAGTATTTTCCGTGGCTTATTATTGTGTGTTGAAAGAAAATAAAAATCATCAAAATTTGTGCATAAATTTACCTCTACGGATTATAGGGTTTAGAATCTTATTTGATTTTTATTGCTATGTATTTTGCGTTGCAGTGATGAAATTTTCAAAATTTGCTGACGAATTTTAGGATTAACGTCCAATTTCAAGCTTTTCTTAAGCGTGATTGTCGCATTGAACTTAGTTTTGCGGTTTTACTTCAACGTGGAAATTAATGAAGGAAAAAAGTTCATTTCTATAAAGCTGTTCTGTATTATGTATTGCAACATAAGATTTTAAAGATGTTTTGGTGTTGATATGAAAGTATTTAGTTGTTAAGCATTCAATAATAGCCACGTCAATGATTGGGCAAAGTATTTGGGAAAAACATCAGCATGTATTCCCTCGGTTAGCTTACTCTGAGTTTGTAAAAGCTCAGATGTACTGGCAATACAAAAGACAAACGGCGTGACGTTTGATAAGAACACTTTAAAGGACAAAATCTCCATTGACATCGACACATGAGCTGGGAGGACAATGTCTCCATTGACATCAACACAAGAGCTGCAGGAGGATAATGTCTCCATTGACATCGGCACAAAAGCTGGGAGGATAATGTCTCCATTGACATCGATACAAGAGCTGGGAGGACAATGTCTCCATTGACATCGACACATAAGCTGGGAGGACAATGTCTCCATTGACATCGACACAAGAGCTGCAGGAGGACAATGTCTCCATTGACATCGACACAAGAGCTGGGAGGACAATGTCTCCATTGACATCGACACATGAGCTGGGAGGACAATGTCTCCATTGACATCGACACATGAGCTGGGAGGACAATGTCTCCATTGACATCGACTCACGATTTGGGAGGACAATGTCTCCATTGACATCGACACATAAACTGGGAGGACAATGTCTCCATTGACATCGACACATAAACTGGGAGGACAATGTCTCCATTGACATTGACACATAAGCTGGGAGGACAATGTCTCCATTGACATCGACACAAGAGCTACAGGAGGACAATGTCTCCATTGACATCGATACAAGAGCTGGGAGGACAATGTCTCCATTGACATCGACACATGAGCTGGGAGGACAATGTCTCCATTGACATCGACACAAGAGCTGGGAGGACAATGTCTCCATTGACATCGACTCAAGATTTGGGAGGACAATGTCTCCATTGACATCGACACATAAGCTGGGAGGACAATGTCTCCATTGACATCGACACAAGATTTGGGAGGACAATGTCTCCATTGACATTGTCGAGATTTTGTCCGCGACACAATCTTTTAAGGTGACTTATAGTCAAGTTTAAGTCAAAATTTTATTTAATCTTAACGTATAAGGAATAAAGGTTCTCGATACGAGCAACAAAGAACTACAACGCGAACACACGAACGACAAGCAACGCGAACACACGAACGACTAAAACATCAACGAATAAATTTATCTTGACGAACTAGAAGGTTACGCATAATTAGGAATATACATTAAAGTTAAGGAGCAGCATAAGCGACTGCTTCAAATAAATTGACGAACGGTCGCCCGGTTCGAGGAAAGGCAACAACAGACGTCTCCAGGCTCCAGGTAAGGCAACAACAGACGTCTCCAGGCTCCAGGTAAGGCAACAACAGACGTCTCCAGGCTCCAGGTAAGGCAACAACAGACGTCTCCAGGCTCCAGGTAAGGCAACAACAGACGTCGCCAGGCTCCAGGTAAGGCAACAACAGACGTCGCCAGGCTCCAGGTAAGGCAACAACAGACGTCGCCAGGCTCCAGGTAAGGCAACAACAGACGTCACCAGGCTCCAGGTAAGGCAACAACAGACGTCGCCAGGCTCCAGGTAAGGCAACAACAGACGTCGCCAGGCTCCAGGTAAGGCAACAACAGACGTCGCCAGGCTCCGGGTAAGGCAACAACAGACGTCGCCAGGCTCCGGGTAAGGCAACAACAGACGTCGCCAGGCTCCGGGTAAGGCAATAACAGACGTCGCCAGGCTCCAGGTAAGGCAAGAACCGACGTCGCCAGGCTACTGTTCGTGTTAAAAAGAGCGACGTTGAACGATCAAAATGGAAACCAGATAATAATTAATATACAAATAAATATGAGACAAGGTGGCAATGTAGCAATTGTTCACAGTATAAATAAGTTGACAACCGTAAGAAATTCATCATTCACCTTCAATAAAAAGACGCCGTTAGACATTGCTTGGAAGAACCGCAGTTACAGACAAGGAAGACAAGAAGGCGCGCGCTGGCTCGGTTAATACTGTAGAGGGGACAAAATATAGAACATGAGCATAATTCTTCACAACGACTGGTGTTAAGTTTCAAGTGGGTATCACAGCAGTAATAAAGCGGCAAAATAGCAAAAATTAGCGCACCTGAACTTATTAGGTCGTCCAGTGTGCTTCTCACTTTAAGGCGCGAAGTTAATTAAGAGAGGCACCGGAAGAACCGGTAAGTGCAAGAAAAGTAAGTGAAAAGGAAGGCCACGTGGGGAGGAATTCAACCCACTAGTAGAAGGCCCCTTTTCCAGGTTAAGTTAGAAGCATGCAATTTTTTTTAAGGTTAATTCAAGGTTAATTTAAAGGTTTCAAAGAAAATGGAAAGACCAGCTCAAAGTTTAGTAGAGACTGGTTTAAGAATTCATTAAGCACACACATTCAACCATTCATTCATGAAAATTTAAGATAAGCATAAGGAGAAGAACTTAGGTGAGCTAAGCGCCGAAAAATTGAGCCAGCACGGTTTGTCTCCACGCAACGACGTCCAGCTCTGCCTTCGTCAAGGGTAGCGTTGACCGGAAACTGCGGCTTACGACCGGTAGTAGAGCGCAATGAAGGACTGCACGGTAGCAAGTCTAAGGCAATTCTGACCTCTCAGCTCCACCGCTCTCGGACTAGCTTGCGAATAGGTCACTATAGGTTGCTACTTTATGTGATTAGCAGACGTGCACCAATTTTGTGAGGAAATCCTCACAACATTGACACATAAGCTGGGAGGACAATGTCTCCATTGACATCGACACAAGATCTGGGAGGACAATGTCTCCATTGACATCGACACAAGAGCTGGGAGGACAATGTCTCCATTGACATCGACACAAGATCTGGGAGGACAATGTCTCCATTGACATCGACTCATAAGCTGGGAGGACAATGTCTCCATTGACATCGACACATGAGATTGAAGTATAGGGTGGGCCAAAAGAAGTCACCCCATTGTAATATGCCTTTTTTGTGCAGATTGCGGCCAATGTGAAATCTGTTTTGACATTTGTGAAGTTGACAGATGTAAATTTCAAGTGAACAATCCATGGAGCGATACACTCCCCAAGAACGCGGAATAATTGAATAATCGGTGTTCTCGGGTCGCCTGATTTCTCGTTTTGGCGATTTGGACTGGCCCGCAAGATCGCCCGATTTGACCGCTCTAGACTTTTTTCTGTGGGTTTTTTTGAAGTCCCGTGTGTATGTGAACAAGCCCGAGACCCTGAAAGCACTTAAAGACAACATTCGACACGAGTGCGAGAATCTGTCGCCCGAAGTTCTCGCCGAAGTGATGAAAAATGCCATAAAACGAGCCCGTATAACAATCGATTGTGGCGGCACCCATTTGGCCGATATCATCTTTTTGACTTAAACAATATAATTGTAAAGGTTCAAATAAACATATTAAAAAAACAGAATCGAGATATTTTATTTCTAAAAAAAATTAGAGCCAAACAACATCGGATGACTTCATTTGGCCCACCCTAAATAATCCCCGCTTACTTTGACACAGCGCATCACGACTTTGCGGTAGAAGCCGATGCTGTTGAAATGATCTATTATCGGTGGAAGTGAATGGTTGTGCATGTGAGGCACAAAGGTCAACTGCTAAGGAATATAAAACTAAATTTTCGTTTACACATATCAACAAGCATTTCAGGGCCGTTAGGGGACATTTCGGCCGTAAGGCGCGACACGTGTATACAGACTCACCACTCAGGCTCATATTTGTGTGTTTATACGGAGTTTCCTATTCGCTGTGATCGAATTCGTGATCCGCGACACTCAAGAGCCTCGTAACTACCGTGGCGAATAGGGAACTTCGTATAAACACGCACAAATATGAGCCTGAGTGGTGAGCCTCGTACACGCGTCGCGGCTCCCGGCCGAAATGTCCCCTGGTGTAAACGGCCCTTTAGCAATAAGGGCATACAACAGCGTACTAACACAGACATTTTAAAACTCGAACAAAACGATGAAATTGATCTTTACGCTGATTATTCAATATCATAACATTGTTTCCTATTCACTGATGATATCGAGCATCAATTTAACACTCACTGATTGTGCACCGTCAAAGGATTTAAGTCGTATAAATGTAAAAAAATCATTTGCATTTAACGGATTTCACATTACTCTATAAATCGATAGTGGTTTGTCCATTAGAGAAACAACGATTGTGAACAAATAAAATTCAAGTTGAGCGAGGTTCGAAAACTTTCAAAGTAGAAATATCGGTACTTCAAGTATCAGTTTTTCATCAAGGTTTGTCATTTACTTTTTATTTTCAGATTATAAAGACATCATATGAAGAGTATGATAATGCATCGAAATGGTGTTCCATTGCAACAAATTGATGGTGAAAACACAAAGATATTGTATTTAGATTAAAATTCAATATTTTAGGTTTGACATTGATGCCAATTCTTTTACATAAACGCATAAGACGCAATAGCCCCACTTAAATAAGTAATCACGTTACATACGCATTCGAGTAGACGTTCTCATCGATAATTTAGCGGAGTAGGATGACGAGAGGAAGTATTTTGTTACTATCGTGTGAGTATGTACTTCTATTGGAGTGGTTATTGTTGGGACGCAAAATGAAGCACCACATACGTAACTCTTTTGTTAATTCAACATTTTCTATATACAGAGGAATTTCGTTAAGCTGTGAGGCAAGTGCTCCTGGCAGAGTTCTTTTCCCGATGTCAGATGATACTTAGCTCACATGTGACATCATTTATTCGGTTAGGCTTTCTGTTCTATGGGTGGGAGAAATTTGACAGCATGTGCATTGCACAGAGGGAGATATAAAAAGGAGAATACGAGTACATAGCTAGTTTTACTAATGGGGAATCTGTTTTGTATCGAGGTTAGCCAAGTTTAGAGGAGTTGTAAGATCACTCTTCTGGAACTTACACTTGCGCGCAACCTTGGCCGAAAAATTAAAATATTTCGGTAACCATCTTTGAAAATACTGACGTATGTCTCCCCAAGCTATAGGGTGCAACTGTAATAACGCGATAACACCAGAGATTGAATGACTGATTACCTTGTTTTTATTTTGGAACATAATTAATTCCTGAAAGAACTTCGAGGTTGTTACGGTGAAAATATTAAATGACACCTTCAATATTCGTAAAACGCATCGAGTAAATGTACATTTCTCATAAAAAGTTGGAACAATAAGGCGGTTACCGTGTCTGATCCTTTATAAGCTGTACTTGATTATTATCTAAATTTAACACAGATTTCAAACTGATGGCTTAAAGTTTCCAAAGCGAGACTAAAATTCCTCAAAAATACAGTTTTTCGATACGCGCATGCAAATTTTCGAGTCTTTAATTCATGCAACATTATCACTCTCCGCGCCTATTTGGAAGCAGTTAGCAAAAAGTTCATGCATGGTTTTATTTTTAGTCGCTAACCTGGTTGCATACCACAGCGTTTATTTATTCGATTATTTTTTCTCAGATCCAGTGAGAGGAACTGGACCCTGCACCTCAAACGCTCATCTCGGTCGGCATGGCGGAGAGAAGCAACTTCAGGTTTTACGTCGCTCTCATCTTGCTGTGGGGTGAGCTATCCATTGTACTATTTTAAAATGCAAGCAAATGTTATCAATGAGGCAGACACCGAGTCTTACAACTGTTAATTTCGCTAGGAAACAATGCTCGTAATTCATGTGATTACATATACTTCAGCAAATTTATTTTTCCTAACACATTTAAAATTGATTTCCTCGTCAAAATACGTAGTTGGAGTCTGACCGAGGACTACAAAGAATTTCAAAAATTTTATCATCGGCATTTGAAGTCCATCGTATCTAGCAGTCTAAAATTTGTGAACGTAAATGTAGCTTCGAAAAGCGCAGCTAGTTATGAGGTTATTGTTGAGTATTCAATTGACAAATATTTTATTGCAAAATTTAACACACGCATGAGTATAAATGTTTGAATTAGGTTCGAATGGTACATTTTGAAGATGTTGTCTGGTAGTTCGCATTTCTCGTGAATATCTAAGGAGACATCAGCGTATTAATGAATCTAATTATTATCCAAAGTGTCACAGCGGAACAACTTCGAAAACGCCGCCACGATGTTTCAAAAATAGAAATTTGATTTTGTAACAAAGCGAGAAAAATAGTTCCCAATTTATTCTCCGTGGCATGAAGAGTCAAGGAAAATTTCATGAAGCTTTATTGCCCAGTAATCCCACTTTACGATTGAATTAAAAATGAAATTTATTCAAGTTTCGAAAACTTATTCGTAAAGATATTTCGATCGAACTCAGAGGTGTGCGAAACAGCGAGAAAGAATTTTCCAATTAAGGAAATCTCCAATCGATCATAAATTGGATACTCTTAATATTACTATAAGTGAGGTAGTATATAGTTTATTCGATGAATTCTGTATAAATTTTATCGTGCACGTCTTGCTGGCGTGTGGTGATTTACGCTTGCATGTTTAAAACACCGCCTGAAAAGTGGCACAATTTTTTCGTATATGTTTCTCCGCTAGCAGACAAAAACGGGCCTCATTTTCTAGTTCGGCATAATAAGTTCCATTTAATTAACAAGGTCATCACCTCTACATTTATGATGGGTACTGATATGAATTATAGTTACTGAATTCAATGCGCAACTGATGCTAAACGTTGATGCTTCAATTTTTTTGTTTGATAACAATTGATTTTATAAAGGTGTACTTATTCAAGAAGGAATTAGTTAGAGCAATAACTGTGATATTCGAATACGGATTTTCTTATTTGCTAAACATATAATTAAGATATTTTAACTTCTGTTAAACTAACACAGTTTCACAAAGTATAATGCTGGACTATCCGTCACCGACAGGCGTGATCGCTGAGGCGGCACCACGACCAGACCCAGTGGAGGTGTTCGGAGGGTACTCCAGTGTGAGCAAAAGCGTCACCTTCACTAAAAGAATGGAATTCCAGATGAACAAAGACCAGTCGCTAAAAGTACCGAACAATGAGGTCCAAAGCGCCATAAACGTCATAAAAACAAACGTTACCACCAAAGATACCAAGAAGACACCGCAAGTGAATCACAGTGTTCAGTTTTCTATTGGGACCGACATCAAATCTGATGAAGAAAAGATGGATCCACCTTTAGTCATGGAGTCCATAGCAAATGACATTCATGAAATGAAAAAGATGGCAACGAATGGCATAAAAATAGCTGAAGCGATCCCATCTTCAACGTTTTCCCCTAGCATTGTTTCGGGAAACAGCACAGAAAGAGTTGAGTTACTTCATTCGTTGGAAGGCTACGACGACGCTCTCTACGAAGACGTAGCTCCCGAAGACGCAGGTAGTCTGGGTAACAAAAGTGAAATTCCAGTATTAAAAATTTCAGCGGCAGAATTCTCTCACGTGCAAGATTCTAAAACTGATACCGATAATCAATCACATAGTTCAGTCACCAGTGCAATAGAGGAAAAAGAAACTATACCTGAATCTTCGGTGAAATTGACTACGAATCTAGAAAATGAGTTCGTTACAAAACTACCTCCTGGAGAAATTACTCATAAAAACATGACGAAAGAAGCCCTTCAAAACACAGAAAGTTACGATGAGTTTAATTTCGGCCAAGATGGAGAAATAGTGAAAATCAACGATAGTTTTATAGAATTTCCTCCTCCTGTTACGCCAGAGGAAACGAATTTGACCGAAGTACTTGACAATCGAAAACTTCCGACTACTCAGCCTCCTATTTTTCCGGAAACCGAAGCTCTACCGACGATCGAAGATGACGTTCAAATCAAAGGCAGACGGATTCAAACAAAAAACATTGGCTACCAACTGCTACATCGAAATGAATTTAAACAAGAAAAAAATGATACGGATGTAAAAGATGGGAATGAACAATCAATAAACTTGAAGCACACCCTTTCTAAAGATCAAACATTAAGTAATCTTAAACTTGAGACTGCGACAGAACATCAACATCAAGAAGATCGCTTGGAAAACCTTAGTGGGACATCTTCTGTCGACACAGATGACTATGATGATTTGGTTGAACTTGATCACTCCACTGTTTCTTCTATCGGAGTCGACACCGAATATGATTTTGAAACCACAATCTCAGAACTCGGTGTCACCGAATCAGTATTATCGGAAGACGTGGTTGGCGAAGTAAACACAGAACTACAAACCGAAACATTTCCTGTTTCTGATGAGCCTACGAAGAGTTCAACGATGAACGATCAGTTTGAAACACAACAGACCATCATAAGTGAAATGAAAACCACAACTGCTATGTCAATGAACAACGTGGATTCAGATTTAGAAGTCACAACATTTTCTACTCCAACTCAGCCTGCGGAGTTACCTGGGAATATTGACAGTGAGGTTTTAATCACTACTCCTTTCAGCAGTCGAGCAACTCCACATGAAGACGAGGAGATGGAGTTCCTGCATCCAATTGGCGTATTTGTTAACGACAGTGGCCTGGCACATTCAGCCCTTCACGATCAGCCTCCAACTGGAGCTCTGTCCACACCTGGTGAAGTGGTTGAAACTCAAAGAGAAAGTGACTTCAATTATGCTAGTTACTACCCGACAGACTACGAGTATATTGACTTTGATGAAACAACAGATACTGCTACAACAGTGGCAGATATGCTCTCGTACTACGAGTACACTGATCACGAAGAAATGACTGATCTCCCAATAACACCAAATGAATTTTTAACGGACGAAATCACTCCAACAACACGTTTTGAAACCGATGGCACTGACAAACTGAAATTTTCAACCAGCACAATTCCGACGGATTCCTTAAAAACAGAAGGTCCCATTTTAACTGAAACTCAATCTTCATTTGATACACAAAAAGCGGAACTGCTCAATTCTTCAACTGAAAAAACTTTGAAGGAAATTGAAGCTAACAACTTGGGACAAAACCAAGGTGTTAATGATGACCACGTAAATTTTCAAAACTCCGAATTCACTGGCTTGGACTCACTTACAGAAAATGACAGTCCTTCAACATCAGCTCCTACTTCAAATAGGGAGCCCGTTTACTCCACAAATCTTCCTATAGGTACCAGTATTGAGATTGGTGATCTTGAATCTGACTATAACTTAGAAAGCGCACACCCCGCGCCAGATTCTACCCAACCAAAAAATTTGGAAACAAATAACGAACACCATGCTCAAATGGTAGCTACGCATCAGCCGTCTATAGATATTCCAGCTTTAATTTCGAATATAGACTTCAGTAAAATAGATTTCAGCGCTCTAGACCTTTCTGGCCTAGAAGACCCTAGCGCTTTACCTGCAGGTAAAAATGGCGAAAATGTCACCCCACCAAATTTAGAAAGCTTAGATTTAACAGCATTAATATCAGATTTAGGGCTTGGAAACGTTGATTTGAGCCAAATCCCACCCGATTTTGCCGTCGGAAATTTAGATATATCGCGCATAAATTTAGAGGACATTCCTACGTTTGAGCTCGGCAGCACATCTGATTTATTTCAACTGCCCAACTCCTCACAGAACAATGCAGTTCGATCGCATCCAAATTTAGAGAACCTATACAGCAGATTAACTTTTGGGGAAACGATTGCTCCTCATGCTCATCCGCTACGCAAGTTTAATTCAGCCAATCCAGGAACAAGAATCCCTGATTTGTTTGAAGACCCGGTAGACCCGTCTCGTGTTAACCTAAACATTGACCAAATGCCCAAATTACCCGTAGGTTTCCGGCATCCTCATGTCCCAAATGAACAGCGCGTGCATAGCTCTCACTTACCACGACATTCCGCATCTCCTTATTTTAGACTGCACGACACGGGCGATCAGTTTTTAGTTGTTGAAGATGTTGGTGGGAGGAACTTTGAACCTCCATCAGAAGTGAACCGTCCAAGATCAGTTGAAGTGATTGATCCGAACATACCTGTTGAACTTTTCCATTTGTCCAATGCGCCATCCGTCCACTCTAAAATAAACCCTCTTCCGGATAAAAATTTCTCTGACGATGTTGAATATGACACTCGTCTGAGATACCCCGAGCCCAATACAGTTAACTTTTTCCATCCCCTCCACATGGTAGATCCCAACTCTTTTCATGGCTCCGGGAATGACAACAACCAAGAAGTTTACAGAGAAAAGAATATCGACGATTTATATGAAGACTATATTGAACAGGGGTCGTTTGGTGCGAAAATTTTAGCTAAAAATCAAACTGCAAACACAACCAATGATCTTAATTTGACAAATCTGACGCATCTACTCGAAGGTCCTAAACTGTCAGGATTTGACTTATCGCAGATTCCTGCCGACTTGGATTTGAGTGGCATAGATTTATCTTCGATTCCTTCGAATTTGAGCATCGAAGGTCTTGACATTGAGAAAATTGTGAGTTCTATTGACTTGAGCAAACTGGATTTATCGAAGATAAATTTTGCTGAACTCAATATACCGAACATATTGGAACAGTTGTCCGGTTCTTCTATTGACTTGACGCTTTTTGGGCAACCATCTTTTAGCAGTGATGTTGAAAAATTCTTCCATAATGAAGCTGCTATAAACTCTAAAAGGAATGCTGAACTAAAATCCCATTCAGCAGTAGGACCAGTTGCCGTTGCTAGTGTTGAAAAGTCCAAATGGGTGACCGAGAACGAAACAGATCAGAAAGTCTTGGATGAACTCGGCATCTCTCATTTCCTCGCCATGGCCAACTCCATTTCTTTGGATGGGGGAGCGTAAGTGTTCGTAACGAACATGATTTGGCTTCATGAACATAATTTAAGGTTCCATCTCCTCAAGCGTTGTGTACTTTTGAGTATATTCAGCTTAGGCAGATTGTATTTAACAGCAAATTGTGTTGTGTAAGCTATTAATTGAAATTTGATTCATGTTGATATTGCTTTTGAATTTTGGCTGCATTCACTGGGAATAATTGTTGCAGTCGTAGTTATTATAATCTATTTTCGAGTGGAATTCCCTGTGCCTTGAACAGAAGTACTGACTTTATAATTACACGCTTTATATCTAACAGAAGTAGCAACTTTCTGCTGTGCACCATGTGCAAGACTGGCGTGGTGACGGGCCGAAAGCTCATGACAGATCTGGCGAAGAGTGACAGAGAAATACTGTCCCTGGTCGTCTACATGTGCATCGAGTTCAAGCTGTTCCCCAAAGACGTCTGCAGAGGAATGATCAACAGCGTTGGGGTTGGTATGAAGTTTGAAACTACCAAATATCGTTAACATAAAATTGTGACATTATCGACAGCGCTACAACATATACTGGATTCAATTTTTTTAGAAGGCATTTGCACCATCATTATTAACACGTTCCCTGCGTTTCCGCGATTGTCAACGGTTAATTTGGCTAGGTTGTAGGTAACAAAACTAGGAAATCAACTTTACTGCTCGCGAAAATTTTCATCGAAAAATACAATCGAAAAATACGAAAAATACAATTGCACGATAACATTTCACTTCGTACGATAACAGTTGTTTTTTAAGAGGTCGTGAAACAGATGAAATGCCATTCATTTACACCTGTACGTGAATGAGCAATTTAACTATTGGTGCACAAACGACCCAATACGCAGGGAACGTGTTAGAAAAGATTGAAGTACTTCTGAGATTTAGATTCACAGAGCCCGTGAGTTTCTTGTGTTAGTTTGGAGGTATCAAGATGATGAAGATAAATTTCACTTCATCTTAAATCTTAATATTCATAAACTTTAAATAATATTTTATTGACACGAAACCGTGGACTTCTCGCATGAAGAGTTGTTTCAGAGAAATAAAAAAAACATTTTATTGTAATACAACCGAGAATTTTTCATGGTAAGAGTTTTTAGACAATTATGAAAGATTAATGGAAAATATTAACCAAGAGTTTCTTCCGAATGTTACGTCATTTCTACGCATAATGTATGAATGTTTGCTGTGCATTATTCAATATTTGAAAATAAGTTTAGCAAACTACTCACCAGCCTTATTTTAGTAAGGATAGACTTAAATATTGTAGGGATGTAGAAAATATACGCCATATCTCTTGATTCAACGATCAAAATTCGAGAGGAAATTTTTTTTTCGCGACGCTAAACTTTCAGTTCATGTACCTGCTTGGAACCGATAATTAAGAAAAACTAGAAAAAAGATTTCGTTTTCAGCGAAGCCATCCACAAGTTTAGAGCTATTTTGATTTTCAAATAAAAACACTAATAATAAAAAATACATTTCGTGACCAGAATAGACTATACGTTGAAACTTATACTTGAGCCTTCAATTCCATAGCCTATCGAGGAAGACAGAAGATATTCAATGTAGAGATTCTGACCAAGACATTATGTCACGAACTAATTGTTAAAGAATACGCAACTTTAATTTTTTTATTTTGCGCCTTTTTCATTTTTTGTTTTGCGGAAAAAGTCATACATGATTATTGCACTCAAATTTCAAAATGAAATGACGAGACGACCCTGTAATGATGGTTGGCGTGATTCAGAGATTGCATGCACTTTTAGAGCACATACATGAATGTACAATTTATTTAAATGGTAAACAACATTTTGATAAGAATTCTAAGCACATGTGGTGCAGAGGGTATGATCTATACTCCCTTCTTTACTGCATTTCGATGTAGTCAGTCAATTTTTGTCGTTAGTTGAATCAAAACTTGAGCAGTGAACTCCCGAGTAAACCATACGATGGCAGGGATCACGGTCTCTCATATTCATTTATGACAAAAACGAAAAACTCCACCTTCAACATTACTGCTTGCTCTGTGAGCTTTGAACATTCTTTTCACAAAAAAATATAACAGAACGATTGAATCAGGTCACAATATACATCCCATCTTCAACACCTGCAATTAACTTTTGGCAGTTCCCTGTACCCACCTAATGTTTCTTCACCAATATTCTCGCTTACAATTTCTTACTGTTGGTGATTAGGTGTTTGGTTTCCTCCACCTCAGTTTCCATGCACATTATTACATGCTCACGCCGCCCCGCCATCTCTTCCAAAGGTATGTTTTTTCGTTTCAAACGACATACTTTTTCTCAAATAAACCAGCAACATTTCACTTGCATATCTACAAGCTTGACACCGTGTGGTTGGCCTTGGACTTCTAATTAACAGGCTGTTTTATTTAAACAGGCTGTTCTGTTTTATTTAAAGTAAAATTTCAGTAGAGTTTTACCTAACTGTTGAAGCTTCATTCTTACTGAAGTTCATAGAGCTTCAACTTATTCAATGATTAATTTCACTCTCTTCTGCTACTGCGGATAGTAATTAATAATTGTAGTTTCCCTTCGAAAAGCATATTTCATTTCTAAACCTGTTTTCATTTTTTCAAGTTTACATTCATCTCGTTGACCACAACAACCTCAATCCGCACTCGATTAATCCCAGGGCATGACTCCATGGAATAATCTCATTCCACTGGGAATCCTAAGTAATTCAAGTTTCCACATTAGCGTTTTTCTACGTTATTACGCGGTTATAAAGCTCAAGTGCACCCGACCCGTCAAAAATGACTGGATCCAATATTTTCTTTCGACAAATTTTCGAGGTGTAGTGACAAACACAGTACCCGTCATTTAAATATTCTTGTACTTGTGCTCTGGTGAAACTCGTATCAAAGATACGGTCATTAAGCATCCTTTAAGAGCGTGAAAGAGAGACGGACCGACCAACCACGACGGACCAACCAATTTAATGTATTTAATGAGATTCCCATTGTAGTAACATAACAGAATTTAATCCCAAAAAATTTATAGCTATTTATTTATAACTCTAAGGAGGCGCCTAGCACTTTATTATACAGCACTACTGTACACGACCCGTCAAAAATGACGGGAATCCATAGTTTCCTTTAAAAAGTCTCGATATGGATGGCAAATAAACATTTCCATCCTTATCGTACACGAGATTAAAATATTCATGTGCTTCTGCACTGGTGAAACTCGTATAACAGATACGGTCATTATGCATTCTTAAGAACGTCACAGACACACGCACTAAGCAAGCAACAACTGTGTATTATTATTTAACTAGTGTACACGGCCGGTCAAAAATGACGTTTTATTATTTTCAATACATTTTTCAAAATGTGGATGTCAAAAAAATATCTCTAAAAACATATATATATAATAAAAATAAAAACAATGGTTAAATATTCTTGTACTTGTGCACTGGCGAAACTTGTTTCATAGATACGGTCATTAAGTATTCCTATAATATGAGCGTCTCAGAGAGACGGAAGAACCGGACACAGAAGAAGCTCTTCTTTTGCATTCTCTGTCAAGTCTTCTTCTTCTTTCCTGAAGCATTTCTATTTTATTTAGTTTGAAAATCTGCCCGCATTCAAGATAAGCTTATATTTCTGAATGTTTCTAACTACAGAACCTATGATATTTAAATGTAATCAGTATTCATTATACAAAACAAATAAATATACCTACATCCTATGTTTCTTTAGAAGTGGACACCTTACAAATTTATGAATAAATATACAAAGTAACACACCACTGGTATTGTTAAGTTAGATTATTATTAGCCAAGAAGTTTTTCAAAAAAATTGCAATATCTTTTTCCTCGCGATAACCTGCATTTTCTAAACAATATTTTTAATTTTCACGAAATATTTTTAGCGTCACTTGAACAGCCCTGTTTTTTAAAAAAAAGGGGGGGGGGAGGTGATGTTACGCTGCGAGAAGGTCGAGGTGTAGTTTTTTTGGTGTACGCGATCCGTCATGAATGACTGGAATCGATAATTTCCTACAATATGTACTTCAGGTGTGGATCAAAAACAAATGTATCCAACCCAACAGAACCCGCGATTAAAATACTTTTAATCTTGTGCACTGGTGGAACTCCTATCAAAAATAGTCATTAAGCTTCCTTGACAGCGTGATAAAGAGGCAGACCAACTGAGCTTTAACATGGCTTTCCCACGGTTTTCTATGCTATCTTATACCTTTCCTATACTTTCCTCAGTCTCAACTGCTGATATTCTATACAACCTAATCTAACCTACCTATACACGCGATATTCATTCCGACTCCCAATCTGCTGGGTTAAGGCACCGAAAATTGTGGAGTTGATGAAGCTTGTATCACAGATACGCTCATCTAACACTTCAGGGCTAGTGGGTGTGACACACGGACGGACGAACGCGGTTCTTTTTAAAATATAAAATAGATAGTGATATAGAAAAGTGAGCGAATGCCAGGATTTTTATATTGTTTGAATGGTATCCATGGTACCAATCGAGCCTACAGATCCTCATTGTAATTATGCACACGTTACAAACAAAAATATATTTATTTATAAATTTGTGGAGACGCCTGGCGTTTTATTTTGTAGAATTTTATAAAGTATATAAATTATTGATTGATAAATTGTCATCTGCTCGCGACAGTACGAGGTGCTGCACGTACTACGCACCACGCAGCACAACCCGGAGATATTCTGCAGCATGATGCTGGCCGACGCGTGCGAGCAGACTCCTCTGCCCGACTGGAAGGTCGACACGCCAGAAAGAGCGACTCTGCGAGCTGAGCCCTCTGTTTATCCGGTAATTCCAGGGTCCAAAATTCCGAGTATTATATAGATATTTCCTTACATCTTAATTAAGATTTATTGATTTTCTCCCGAGTATTTCTTACTCTTAACAAAATTTTGTCAAATGTAATTAAGCTTGATTGATTTGCAGCCGAGTATTTCTTACTGTTAACGAAATTATGTCAAATGTAATTAAGCTTGTTTGATTTGCTGCCGAGTATTTCTTACTGTTAACGAAATTATGTCACATGTAATTAAGCTTGATTGATTTGCTGCCGAGTATTTCTTACTGTTAACGAAATTTTGTCAAATATAATTAAGTTTGATTGATTTCGCAGTAATTTGCTTTGAACCTGAGGAAGGCCGGGAAATTAGTGTGAAATTCTTTCTTTGTATAAGAATTTGCATTCATGGGCAACATCCAATAATAATTATCAACACACTCTCATTGGGGCTAAGGCCGTATAATTTTATTTTGACTTTTGGTTAAATTAAAATTCATTAAATTTGAATTGCAAATTCATACCAACAACCAAAGATTTACTCGGATGTACAATTAAGAACAAACTTTGAGCTGCGAAATAGATGGGTTCAATTAATAACTAATAGAGTAAGAAGATCATTTTTCATACAGCTGTAGTCCTTTTGTTAAAATTTACGTGCTATTTCATTCTGCAATTTTTAGGTACTTAATATATGATTTTGAAATTGCGTGTATTACAATCATGTCAACATTTTTAATTTTTGTGGAATTAGGCTTGTTTCAAATCAATTTGTGGCCCGGTAATTTCTATTTCTTTTCCCCTACCTATGGAGCCCCAGGTGCCACTTCAACCAACAATTTTTTTTGGACATACCTACTGATTCTAAAATTCCGTGATTGCAGTTTTTTCAACATTTTCTATTTTTGCGGAACAATGTTGTTTCAAATCAATTAGTAACCCCGTCATTTTGGAATCTTTTCTCGATCCAAGGCCCACGTAACCCCGCAATTTGACATCTTTTTCCTGCTCATGTGTCCCCAGTCACACGGCGACTTTCTCATCCTGCACATCTCGGACCTGCACACGGACCCCGAGTACGCTGCCGGCACCGATGCTGAGTGCGACTACCCGCTCTGCTGTCGGGACTGGGACGCCAGAGAAGGGCGGGGGTATCGCAGGGATGAGGAAGCGCCCAAGAAACCCATGGAGTCTTTTGCAGCCTCAGTCATGGCCAACGCTGACGACCCCAACACTGACTTGACAACGTGAGCTGTCACACAAAGCTGGCAAAGTAGGAAACCGTTCTTTCTACCGTCACTAAAAGGAAAAGGAGATTGTTTAGTAAGCTTAGTTGAGCGATATGTTTTGGTTCACCTTGTTTCATTGAAGATTGAAATGTTCCTTTCGGTACTCCACTACTGCGAGAGGTAATTGCCCTCCCTTAGTGTCAACTTTTTTAGTGTCAACAGTTCTCACTTCCTTTTTACCTCTGAGAACTAACAGTGATCAATTAAAAGCTCTTTGGAATTAAAATAAATAGTTTAGGTGTTATATCAGCCAAAGTGAAATACTTCAAATGTATATTGATTCAGAAATAAATTAACATTTTGAGTGCGACGTGACTTACCGGTGGTCATTGAGGGGATTTTCAAAATGCTGCTGACTGACCAGTAGTCACGGACTCAATTTTCATAAATACTCAATGAAAACTAAATGAAGGCACGATCCATTTAATATTCGTTATTTTTGTAGTAGCCCTCTAAAAAACCTCTTATTGAGTTGGATATTGAACTTCAGTTTAACCCGTCACAACTAACGTGTTGAAGTGGTTGAAAATGCGCATTTTTTCCCAGGAAACCGGCGTCCATATCGAAGTTTCCGAAGCACGCGGGCCGATGGGGAGCCTTCGGTCACTGCGATCTGCCTCTCCGCTCATTGGACCGCATCTTACAGGCAGGCGCCGACCTCCAGCCCGACTTGGTGTGAGTTGAATTCTTATTTTTTGAGTAGTTTCTGCCGGAGAAACCTAGGTTTTCGTCACGCAAGAGAGCAAGTGACCAAAAGGTGTTTTCATTTTGAGGCCGCAAAGTGCGTCACTGGTCGCCATTGTAGGGGTTTTCATAATGATGCTGGCCAACCAGTGGTTACAAACTCTATTTTCAAAAATACTTGAATACTTAATTGAAGCGAGAGGAGGGCATGATCCAGTTTATGTTCGCTATTTTAAAAATTGTTCACTACAATTGATTACAAATTTGAGTTGGATATTGAACTTTAGTTTAACCAATTGTGGCCTAAGTATTAAGAAGGTGTGTTGGAAGTTCTGAAGTTCGCGTTAGTTTCACAAGCTGCGTGTGTTTGACTGGAACTTGCATGGTCCCAGTTTTAGTTCAATGGAATTCAGTATGCAAATACATCGAATCAGACGTCGTTTACCATGCAAGGTTTGACATTTTTGCTCGAACGGTGCGGCATGGGAGAGCCTGTATCTTTTTCAACTTGAGAGTTTATCGAAATGTCACTTTCAATAACATTTTAGATGATTATTTGTGTTGTGTAATGATGTGATGTCGGCTTTAAAAGACCTTTTTTTATGATTACCTTCTTCATGTAAACTCTGCTTCATTTCATTCTCAAATCATTGCGCTCATTAATCGCGTTTTTTCTAGTTACATCACGGGCGATCTTCCTCCCCACGACGTTTGGATGCAAACGAAGGAGTCAGTCCAAGAAATTAATGGACTCACGGCCGAACGAATCCGCTTAGCCTTCCCTGACACGCCTCTTGTTATGACTGTCGGCAACCACGAGACAGAACCCATCAACAGGTTTGTGCACAACCAACAGGTTTGTACAGGTTTGTGTTGTCAATCAAAAGTAAATATCGTTTCTCCAATCCCAGAAGTTACCGTTGGCTAACAACCACGAGTTTATCTGCATTATTTTACGATTCATCACGCTCAACCGACGATTGATAATGAAATACTTCTAAATTGTTGTTGTTCATCTTTTACGGGCCATGACGAAGTTTATTCTTTGTGTCTACCATTCCTTGCATATCATTTCAGCTGCGAGTTAGTAATAAAGTTTAGAATAAAAACAACCAACTATGAGCTTCCTGACACCAAAGTTCTAGTAAGAACCTGTGCTGGATCTTCTGCTTACATTAAAAAAGGCAAAAAAATCAAATTTGAGAAGCGTTCGCTCGTGAATCACTTTCGTGGCGAGCATTCGCGAGCATTCTCTCGAGGCTTCCCAAATTTTCAGTCGGGGGCTTTGTCAGAGGAAACGTCCTACTTGTGATCGTAATTAAATTCGTTGGTCACACTCATTGATGGCAACAGCTGTCACTATTATCTCTCTACTTATCAATGTCTTTAAGATTGTTTTTCAAAATAAGCCTTTTATGTTTCTTGCGTTCCACCTGAAATAACTTCAAACGATGTCCAACAGTTTGATTTGGTGATTTGGTGAAAATCATTTTAAAAATCTGCTAATATTTTCAACATCGTTACTAACCGCATTGATTCCCCACCAAATTCGTGGAAGTATATTGGAAATTTAAGTATCGAAGAGTACCTCCTAAACTGTCGTGAAAAAGGACGGAAAGTTTTGTTTCCTTCATTACTCCGTTAAATAGTCATAAAGAAGTAATTATTTGACAGAGGCGTGTAAAAACACAAACACTGAACTATTAAAACTGTACGTAGAAAATGAATTACTATATATCTGTGGTACGCTTTATCCTCTCAAGTGATTTTTTACTAAGGGGATATAAGTTTGCATCATATGTAAGATGACTGAGCATCACCTTTGTTTTTTTCAATTTTACTTGTCCCCACATACGCACTAGAATAATTAGTCTTTAGGTGGTATTTTAATTTAAGCATTTCAATATCAAGACTTTAAAGTTTGATTGAGAGTAGTTAAGTGACGCCTAGTTAAGTTTAAGAAGTATTGCATGAAATCACTTTCATTTCAGCTTCCGTGAGCTAGCGGTGGGCTAAATTTTGGATCGGCATCGAAATTGCTACTGCTTCCGTATTCTGAACATTAGATGCACGCTTAGACTGTGTGTTAAATCAAAGCTTGAAGTTGTTTCTAATCTTACCCCTAAATTGATAGGATCTACGACCAAGTTCATCTTCCAACCCACATCTAGAAAGCATCTCGTGTAATCAATGAGCATATTTTGGGAACATATTTTGTCCGCAGCTTCCCTGTGCCAGAGGTGTACGATCAAGGGTTCAACCCCTCATGGCTGTACGAGTCGCTAGCCACTCAATGGAAACAGTGGGTTCCGTCCTCCTCAGTGCCTACCCTCATCAAAGGAGGTTATTACGCGGTGACCCCCTACCCAGGCCTCAGGGTTCTGTCCGTCAACGGTAACTACTGCAATTCTATGAACTGGTAAGTGCCATCGTCAAGTTTCCACTAGTCTGGTCAGTCTGAACTGATCAACGATTTGAGTCTATGTTATTTAGCTCTAACTGGTGATAAGCAGTGCTCAGTTTCCTGATCAGAGAGAAAGTTTGTTCCAACACTTGTAGGGTATCATCAACCTTTTCATAAACGTCGTTAAATTGAACAATTTAAACAATTTAAACAATTTATTTACCACAGGTGATACAGAGGTAGAATGATTCTTAAGTCTAGTACAATGGTTAAATTTGAGTATAGCTACCTGTGGGCCCGAATAAGTTCAGCGACTTCTAGGGCATCCTATCATCACGTTATTCTAAGGTGTACAATCCTAGTTCACTTAACCTAGTTTCGCATTAGACTGATCATTGAGATAATTTACTCGATATTTTATGCTGTATTTTACAATATAGGTCAAATCGGCTATATTTAACAGTATGTTCGATAAAACGATTCAAGAGCAGACTGAAGATCGGTTATGTTACCCAAAGAAAGTTACATCATTACATTATCATTAGTTACATGAAGGAGGCAAGATTTGACATGGTGATCTTTCACGACTAGTATTCTGATAGGAAGTGAGACTCAAGATTTCTTTTGAATACTTTGTACGAATTACATTTACGGATCTCCGCAGGTATAGAGTCCCAAGTTTTGGTTCCAACGAAGAGGATACTGTGTTGCGACCGGGCCTTCGAATAATAAGGAAGCATGAATTTACTTCTATTTCGGGTTAAATGGTCGTGATGACCAGTTTGCGCAGTCAATAACTGTCTTAGGCTATTGTCGCGATCATTTCTTAATGTTTTGTTAATGAAATTACAGATGGAGATTTTGTAGAGATCCGAAAGTTTAAGTATTTGTAAATTTTTGAAAGAATCATTTGTGTGAGCATTATATTCTAGGTTCTTTACCGCTCTGACAGCTCTTTTTTGCAGAGTGAAAATCTTGTTAGTTTTATTTTTATCAGTTCCGTGCCATGCTTCTATTCCGTATTGCAAGTATGGAGAAATAAGCGTTCGGTTGAGCATTTGTAAAGCTGTTTCAGGCAGAAAATTTTTAACTTTATTTAGGATTCCGATGGATTTTGATAATTTAGAACTAATATGAGTGATGTGCTCTTTGAAGGTCAGATGTTTATCTATTATGATGCCCAGAAACTTACATGAGTTGGTTTCTTCGATTTCACCTTCGCCAATTTTAATGAATGGGAGAAATACATCTTTCTTGTATGAGAATGTAATATAATTAGTTTTATCAATATTAAGGCTTATTTTATTAGCTTTGAGCCACGATGAAACCTTATGAAGTTCATTATTTATACTCTCCACAATCATAGCTGGATTTTGGTTCGGAAGGACCGCAGAAAGCGTACTGTCATCGGCAAAAAGTATGAATTTGAAGAATGATGTAGATTTTACAATATCATTGATAAAAATCAGAAACAGGAGAGGCTCAAGAACAGATCCTTGTGGAACTCCATGGCTAATTGTCTGTGGGTCTGATTTTGCGTCGTCAATGACAACGTATTGCTTCCGATTTGTTAGGTATGATCTGAACCAATCATGGGAAATCCCTCGAATGCCATAACAGTGTAGTTTCGAGAGTAGTATTTTATGGTCCACACAATCGAATGCTTTTCGAAAGTCAAGAAATACAGAGAAGACAGGCTTTCCTTCATCTATATTAGAATAGAGGAATTGTAAATGATTTAATATAGCCTGTGTTGTTGATTTTTTAGAGCGAAAGCCGTATTGTTTATCGTAAAGAAATGATTTTTGTTCAAAATAAGAGTACACTTTTTTATACACAATCTTTTCGAATACTTTGCTAATAATTGGTAGTACGGAGATAGGTCGATAATTGTTTACACAGGTTTTTTCACCACTTTTAAAGATAGGGGTTACTCTAGCAACTTTGAGGGAGTTCGGGAAAGTGACTAGTGAGAGAGACTGGTTAATAATATTTGATATCAGCGGGGCTACAATGTCAGCAATAACTTTAAGTACTTAAGTCGGAAACGTTTGTAACCAGCTCGATTTATTTTTCATGTTGTTTATGCACGTAATTACATCGGAGGAGTTTGTAGGCGTAAAGAAAAAGGAGTTGGGTTCTCGAATATGATCCATAAATTCCAGGTGATCAGTAGGTTCATTTGGAATACCATCAGCTATAGTTTTCCCTACGCTTACGAAGAAGTTGTTAAAGAGATTAGCAATTTCTTTCTTCTCATGGTATTTCACATTATCTTGAATGACGTATTCAATTTTATTTTTATCGGCATTATTCGGTTTACAGCAAGAGTTAAGGAGATGCCAAGTCTTTTTAACGTCAGTTTTGAATTGAGTAAACTTGAGCGTAAAGTAGTTCATTTTTGATGTTCTTATCTGGTTTGTTACATAGTTTCTGAATCGGTTATATGTTTCTCTAGATATTCGCCCTTCGCAAAGAAGGGCTAGGTACGCTTGACGTTTCTTTATATTTATTACGATGTCTCTAGTAATCCAGGGCTTTTGTTTATTTTTCGGGGTAACTGTACGAGTTACAATTGGGCAACACTGATTGTATGCGGTCATTATAGTTTCAGTCAACTTTACTACTGCTTCATCAACGCTCTTAGCATTATTATTTTGTTGAGAGATGTGCAATGTAGGCATTGATTCTTCTAGAATGGTGCGCATTTCTTCAAGATTTGATTCGTTTATTTTACGATATGAGTAAGTTTCAGCCCGTGCCTTGGTGCAAGCAATATAGCCATTTTTCTTAATAAGAAAAACTGGGAATTGATCTGATAAGTCAGAAGTAATTATTCCAGCAAGAAAATCACTTGGGTCTGTCATAAAGATATTGTCAAGCAGCGTAGCACACTCTGAGGTTATTCGTGTAGGCTTTGTAATGATCGGAAGGAAGGATTGAGACAAAGGTTGTTAGGAAATTAGAGATTGGTTCATAGCTTTCATGTTTCAGTAGATCATAATTGAAGTCACCGCATATTATTATGTCATTGTATAAGGGCCTGTTTAACTGAGAAATAATACGATTCAGCTCATTCAGGAAGGATATAGGGCAGGCTGTAGGAGGCCTATACACCGTTCCAAGCACAATGCGTTTAACATCTCTAGACAGTTCCACGAAGAGTGATTCTATATGATCCTGATTCATTGTTGCACTTGCTATGGTTCTCGAGTCTATGTGGTTAGATATATATGTGCTTATGCCTCCAACCCGCTGGTTTTTTCTTAGCGAATGTTAACTATGATAATTTTCAAATCGAATCATGTCTTTAGTCGAGTCATCTAGCCAGCTTTCGGTGAAGCTAATCACGTCTAGGTTATATTTAAGTTCAGTAATAGTACATTGTATCTCTTCCAATTTTGGATAGAGTGACCTACAGTTCCAACACAGGAGTGAGAAATCTCGGTCAGTTATTCGTATAGTTTCGTTGAATTTTGATATATTAGTATAGCTACACTCATGAGAGTCGTTTAGGTTTGGATATATTCTGTTCAAATGATTGAGATCTGGGTCGATTTCCTCGAATATCTGAGGGTGATCAGTCATTTAAAATTAGTAAACAGTAAGAAGTAGGTACTATAGAGCTTAAAAACGAAATACAGAGTCAAACTTTAAGGGATATTACTGTCTAAAAAACTAGCTTATGAAGTACGAGAGAATAGAGTATAAAAAAAATCTAGTGCGATTACGTGAGTACACATAAACTCAGTCCATGAGCGGATAATATTGGAGTTCAATATCACAACATTGGTGTAAACAGATTGCCGCATGAAGGCGTTTTTACAAGTTCACATACAACAGGTAATAAGTTTTAAAGATTATAACGACAATGATATAATCAGCTAATATGGTTTACGCGTAATAATAACTTTAGGGGTAAAAAAAGAAAAAATTCACAGTAACATTGGGAGGTGAAAAATTGCTGATTGCGTTGTTTCAAAAGTTCACACACAGCTGTCATAAATGTTTACAAACACATCTGTTACACATTTGTTTAGATTCAGGTTAGACTAACATCAAGTTGAGGTTAAACTGACATGATACCTAATTGAGGTTAAACTAACACGAAACTGACATATCTAATTTAGAGGATCACCTAGTCTAGTCACCCATGACCTGCTTCGATGTTATATTAAGTTGTTGCATCAGGTATTGCTCGAGGTCATCTGGCGTGTTGATCTCGCGGCGTCTTGAATCTTGGTTTCCGGGGTTAAATATGAAAATGTTTCCATCCTGTGTTCTTGGGATTCCAATTTTATACGGGAATTTCCTTTTGGCCATCCTCACAATGTACATGACGTTAGCTCGTGAAGGTATGAGGTATTCATTTATGAAGAAGAACTGTGTTTTCTTTTCTCGGCAGGCGTTGAGGATTTCACGTTTTTTTGTTATAATGTTTTAGTTCAAACGTAATGTTTCTTTGGTCTACGTTCCCAGTTACTGGTTTTTCCCCATTCTTGTAGCTGACGTGACGTGATGTCAGTGTCGGAGAGGTCAATGTTGATCTTGTCCTTCAGGAGCTGGTGGTCGAGGCGGGAGGTTAAGCTATCTATTTTCTTATTCTGTTCTTCGAGAGTTTTTTTGTGTTCCGCTTCTTTTGTTTCAAATAGCGTTTTAAAGTGGCTTATTTCATTTTGCATTTGAACAATATCACTATTAAATTTTTTCATCACTGAATCGAAGTATTTTATAAGGACAGAAACCACTTCGTTACCGTCTTTCGTTAGGCTAGACACATCAGGGTATTGACCAAACTTCGGTTGAAACTCGATGCTGCTGTTGCTGCTGTTGTTGGTACTGCGTCGTTTGTTAGCCATCTTGAAGATTGAGGGAGTTTGGTCGTTGCGTAAACGAGGGTTGAATACTCTCACACTTTTGAGGGAATATTATACTCTTAGTTTGATTATTTTTATATATGTGGTATTTAAATCACATTTGAATACTCATGGCGAGAGTGGGTACCCATTTAGGTTAGAGGTACATTCTTTCTAACAATAGGCACTTTGTTTCGGAGCGAGCGCCACACCCGTCCTCACCACACGGAGTCACTGAGGACACAGGATGAGGAAATAGTTAGTGAGTAGATATTCACTTAATAATGTCAAGATATGAGGCCCTGACCTAAAGGTTAGGAAGGCCTCAAAAGAGTTGATTTTTATCATTAGAGTCTTTCAGTATTTTTCTTGTCAACTGCGCACGTTTAATCTCCTTCCCACTTATTAGCTTCATTGTACGAGCCATCATTATTTAAAGAAATTAAATGACAAGCCTCGTTAAACTTTAGTCCCTACGAAGGAGACCCATTTAATTTTGAAACAGCAAGTGATAATGCAATTCTAGTAGAGCAAGTGATAATGCAATTCTGGCAGAGCCGGTGATAATGCAATTCTGGCAGAGCAAGTGATAATGCAATTCTACTAGAGCAAGTGATAACGCAATTCTTGTAAAGCAAGATATCATGCAATTCTGGTAGAGTACAGGATAACGCAATTCTGGTAGAGCAAGTGATAACGCAATTTTAGTAGAGCAAGTAAGTACACAATTCTGGCAGAGACAGTGATAGCGTAATTCTGGTAAAAAGGTATGAACTTAAGTATCTCTGCCTGCAGGTGGTTGATGATCGCTCACAAGGACCCAACGGAGCAGCTGGTCTGGATAGACCAGCAACTGGCTGAGGCTAACGCAGCGGGAGAAAAAGTGCACATCCTAACTCACATTCCCCCTGGCTACCACGAGTGTCTCCCCAGCTGGAGCCGGGAGTTTGCGCGCATAGTTACCAAGTAAACTCAGAAGCTGTTAATTTTATGTTTATTTGTTATCAAATATTTTTGATATCATATTTATTTATGTCGGATGTTTATTTGCATTATTCTACAATTCAACGCGCTAAGCCGACGATTGATCATGAAATACTTCTCAATTTAGCATCATCAAATTGGTGACCACACCCAATTGGCATAGCACGAACTCAGACGAATTTGTCTCTTGATGTTAGAAAGTTTGCAAGAGCCCGTCGCTCTGTTGAGAACAATTTTTCCATCCCACTATCACAGCTCATTTGGCGATGATCGTTTTATTTTTCTAATTCCCTAATGCATGGCATGCTCTGTTTCAAACGGATCGTTCTGTTGTAAATGAAACAGCTCACGGTAAGTTATTGAGTTTTAGCTCTTTTTATGAACCTGTCATGATCTACTGACTTTAGATGGCCTATTAAAAGTATATAGTATAGTACTCTAGATCAATAAATGCTCATACTCTGTGACCTCTAAGTGAGTCACCCAATTCGAAAGTCGATGCTATGAAAGCTATGAAGCGTAAAAAGCTCGGGAAAATTCTAAGCGATTTTTAAATTTTAGTATTTTTTCATTGTTGTATCGTATCTAATCAACCAACAATCGTGACTTATAGCTCTTATAATCATTAGCCACGGATTTTATTCTTTGATTAAGATTGAGCAGTATACGAAAAAAACAGCGAGCAGAAGTCGTAGAACTTCAGTTACAGTGAAATAAAGTAATGGTTACTGAGCGAAAAAACTACACGAACATTTATCGTGGTCGGAATAATCTTGGTAAAAAAAAACACATAAAAGTTATGGTCTCTAACTTCAAAAAATTGTACCAAGTCTGTACAAGTTATACCATGTAGATATTGCCACATAAAAATTAAACGAAATCGATAATTTAAATTCTTTCACACGCTCATTTACGTAGTCCTAACAATTTCAAAGTGAATATAACTTGAATTCTCACTGAAATGCAGATTCGTATGACTGGTTTCATTCTTGGCAGGTACGCGGACGTAGTGACAGGAATATTCTCAGGTCACCAGCACCTCGACCAGTGGGAGGTTATCTACGACCCAGAGGACAGTACGAGGCCGACATCAGTTGTCTACGTTGCTCCCTCTGCTACAACTTTCAGAGAACATTCGCCTTCATTCAGGACCTTCACAGTCGACGGCGGCAAAGGCAACGAATCTTCTTGGGTAAGGAGGAATCTCCTTTGGCCTAGAAAACATCAAAGCGATGTATGTATAAAAGGGTGGATCAATTATGCAGCTGAATTGAGTGTATCCATGATAAGCAACTAGAAAATATCAAATTTTCAGTTTTGAAGTGGGTAAATATTTGAAGAATTTGAAATATTAGGTACAGAAAGAGAAAAATTAATATTTGAGGACTAATAAAAATATAATAATGTTTGAGGAAAATAATATTTGAGGAATTGTTGAGAAAATTGCTTCCCAATCACAATCACAAATTCGTGCAATGTTGTTCAAAATCTGAAATGATAATACAAAGTAGAGATCGGATGAATTACTGGTAAAATGCAAGACTTAAGTTTTTGAAAAAATAATCCCTAGTGAAACTGCTGTATGTGATTTAAGAGTTGATGGATAAACTAACAATGCGGGTTAAAATCGACATCAGTGTATGTGGTGGTGCTTCTTACACCGCAGTTCTATCTTTTCAAATCATCTGCTTGTATCGCTAAAGAAATACAGCGAAAAAACATCGATCAGATTGTAGTTAACTTACACACTTGTGAAATCAGTTGACCATGGAATTCAAGCAAGGTAACAAAACCAACGCTAGATGTTTCCTACATTTTGAAGCTGAGAACGGAATTGTTTTTTTTTCAATGAACGCGTACGAACTGTTGATGTTAGTCTCTGCACAAATTACTCATTGAGAATGCTTCATTTTAAATACCGCCTAGATCGTTTTTTTTCCGTTTTGTTATCTGTTGCTATTTTAACTTTAAACTCTAAATAATAGACAAAATAAGAAAAGTCGAAACTTTCTGAATTTTACTCGCCACATTTTTCTTTGTTCTGTGAAAAAACTAACATTACGTAGAATCTTTCATTATAAATCGGATTTTTATCTCAGGCTCCTTTCATTATCTCAAAACATTTTTTCCTTCGCATCAAATCTGACATTGAAACATAAAATATTTCAATCAAAAGATATTCGCTTTAATCCAGATATTCTCCCGACGAGGGTATAATTCCTCTTTTCTGAACTTTTAACATTCATCTCTGAACCTCTGGTGCTCGCTGCAGACTGTAGTGGACCACCACACCTACACCGCCAACCTCACAATCGCCAACCTGCCCGACAACATCCTCGAGTTCGAGCGGCGGTACAGCGCTAGAGAGGAGTTCAACATGACCGATCTCAGCCCACAGAGCTGGAGTGATGTTGTAGACGTCATGGCCCGAGACCAAACTATGTTCAACAAGCATATGAGGTGGGTATAGGTAGGTTTTTAGTTTTAATGTATGAACTTGTTATGTACGTACAATTACAGAAAATAACTGCAGGGACTAGTCTAGTGGTGCATATTAGGGTTGCTACTGGAGCTAAATGCTTTCAGACACTGGTACCAGCGAAGAAGTGGAGGATAAATAACAGTTACGGTCACACTCATCAATCTTCATGTTGTACCATCAATGCATTCGTTTTAACGTTAGAAAGTATTCGCTTCATGGATACTGGTGCAATCATATCTCTAGCAAATGAACTTGCACTGCCAGTTGTACGACTATGACGCCTTTGTTTGAATATCTGGCCCTGCATGAGTATCTCCGCTGAGTTATTGTGAGATTCAGTCCAACATTGCTTAGCTTGCTAAATCCTGATGAGCACCTGCAGCAAATGATTGACCAAAGGCCGGTGTTGCTTCAGTATTACAAAGTCAAATTTTGGGAGTAAATTAACTGAGTAGCCTCTGCATCGCATGGCGTTCCTCACAATGGTCACCCCTTTCTTTGGTGTTGGGTGATACGAGTTTTTAGGACACAACAAAATTTTATCTCCCTTTCATCAATCTTCGTTGCATTTCATTGATCTCCGTCGTAATTTTAAAAAAGTGCGATATTTAACGTGGATTTTTTTACGACAGGTTCAAGCACAATTACTGGGCGGAACCGACCGAAGTCAACGATTGTGACAAAGAATGCAAAACGAAGTCCCTCTGTTTCCTTGTCACCGGAGACTCGTCCAATAAAGAGCCATGTGAGAGACTTCAGAAAATTATCGCCTAGCTTGTGTTCAATATATACGTGAGTGAAATCAAATATTGTATAACTTAGATAGTTGGTTTCGAAGAGTATTAGGTACATCTCCTGGCGACAGCATAAAAGTTGTATTCTGAGCGAATTAATTATACGGTAACTAAAATGTTGTAGAGATATCTGCGACACCTTTGTAACTCGAAACGTTAAATTTACGATTCAGAAGTACTGAATTATTACCTAATGAAAATTTGAACGAAATATTTATTTTTGCGATTAGAGTAAACTTTATGAAGTACCTGAAATCCTTTAACTTTGGAACTCCTTTAAAGACGAATTTTGCAATCAATGATATAAAAAGTTAACACTATTTTCATACACCTGTTTTCACTGTATATACTAGGCATTTTCCTCATATATTACCATGTTTCAATGAATTATAAATAAGAATTTAAATGTTAAATTTGTGTAAGTTTTTGCTTATTATCCTCCATAAACCAGCTAAGCATCACATAAATGAGACTCAGAGTATCATATTATGGCCATTTCACTGTTCTGTAACGCAAAAAAATGAAACATTTTATGTTGACAAACTTCTTTTATCCAAGTGATTACCATTGTTTTGGAAATACCATTGATACGTGTTTCACAGTAAAGAGTCAGCATTTGTACAGTTGCAATTGTGATGAAATTGGTAATACATTTCTTGCGATAATTTTTGTTCGTTCCTGTACTATAGATAAAATGGCATTAAAGAACTCTTAAAGACATGAATAGGTATCGAGTGGAAGAGAGCGAGAGATCTGAAAGGCCACTCCACGCGGCTATGCCAATTAATCAGAGCGTTCGTCAAATGCTGATCTAAATATTGATCACCATCTTGCTGGAAGTAAGCTGGGGAGACATCTTGCTTGTGATCGTAGCGGTTCAATCAAGTATATTGATTTAAAATCCGGCCTCTTGATGAGGCAGCGAAATGTAAAAGCATCAAATATATTTCATTTTCAGACATAGTACTGAGTAGTTACTGATCGCATCCACGTTCGGAACTGGTACCCACAGTGCTAATGATCAAACTTTCACTCAAAGTGGTGAAAATTGCAGTATGCGAATAGAATAAATGGATATCGCTGTGCATTTAAGAGAAACGAGTCGTCTCAAATGAATGTTTGAGATTCTCCAAATGAAAACGATCATCAAGCCATATCGAGGCTGACAAAGAAGTGTCTAGCACTCAGCTAACTGGCGACTGGTAGGCTGCAAGTCAATGAGGAAGATCTCAGTCACCTAGGAGTTGTACGATCAATCGTGATGCGCTTACCGTAAAAAACTCAAGGCTATCAAGAATAAAAAAGCACTCTCGACCAACTCAGAACTAGTTATCTGTAGAAGGAAAATAAACGCAAATAAAATGGCATTTTTCAGAATAGCTAGCCATTGAGTGGAGAGGCTGTTGCCACAGAAGTCAAGCACTGATCGCGTAAGTTAAATCCACTGAAAAGTATAGAATTTGAGAGCGTCACATGCACCGCAGCCTGACACAAAAGGTACACGTTGAGAGCAAACCTCTGTCGGGCGAGAGAAGGTGAACAAGTTACTCATGTACGGATTGAATTCGCTGAGGTAAGGAAAACATTTAAAAATTTCAGTTCCAATGGGGAAGATCATCTCGGAAAATATGCAGGGCAGAAATATTAATCTACAGTAAAAAAACATACACCACACATTTTCTTAAGTCAGGAAGCTTATGGCCCACCCTTTATATAGAAGTCTCAAAGATTTATTATTAAAATTAATAATAAATAATTGAAATTGTTTTTCGTTCTCTACAATGGAATTTTAAACTTAGTTTCTGTAAGATTTGGCGAGTAATCAAGTCAAAGATGTCAGTTTTTCTTTAGACTCTTAGAGCATGAATGCTTTAATTTTATTTAATAATGAATTGTATACACTTGCATTTTACCCATTAGGTGAGATATTCTCAAAATTTGACAGCAAGTTAACCCACAACCCTTCGTTGTATAACGTGTTCGAATTTATTCAAAGAAACTGTCATTAGTGAGTTGTGATACACCTGACGCCACACCTGATACCTCGGTGCGAGAGATGGTCTCAGTCACAGAAGCGCAAGCGAACGTATGCCACTTCTAATACTCAAACTGCTAGTTGGGCCAAAGGCTTTAATTTACGAATAATGTGTTCATCGATGTGCCATTACTTCGGAGACAATACTAGATCACCTTATTACATTTACGTTTCAGGCGATGAGGTCTTCGGTCGTGGCCTCAATAATGACCCTATTTGTTGCATTCACACGAACGTGATCGTTTCACGCCTGTAAACATAATCATGTTCAAACATCGTCTAACATTAAAAAAGAACCTTCATCTGAAGAGCCCAAATCTTATGCATGAGTCTAATAAAAATTACCTGTAATTATGTGTAACTTTGAGCTGCTTAAAAAAATTTCCATCAGAACAACGGTAATAATCTCAAAAAAGATATTCTTTGTTATTCACAGGGCCTGTATTTTACAATTTACTGTAAATTTAATCCAATTCATGTTCAATTGCGGTAAATCTGAAACGCATTAAATGTTTCATTTAAATTTTTTTCGCTGAGATGAATTAAAACAGCGTTAGTGTAGGAACATAAATAAATAAGCGTCAAAAAATAACATCAGGCAGAAAAAAGCACTTGAAAGTCTTTTACATGAATGTGCAACTCGCACACCGGATATCACAACTGTTTCAAAGGGCAGTTGAACACAGATCACTTCACAAATAAACCACGAATGCTCGTACTCAAAATAAATGAAATCTTATACATCGCAAATAGGTAAAGGCACGATTTCTTGAAATTTTGATTTGCAATGAAAAAAGTCGTATGAATGACTGCTCAAAAGTTTTGCGTAAAGAATCTCATACAATTATTGCTTCTAAAAATCATCTTAAATCATACACACGCATAGCTTTCCAAATCCGTTAAAATTGCGCATTAAGTAGACCACATCTTACTGAAGGATACGTTGAAACCTTTCTCAGTACATCGATTCATCTATTCATTCAATATGGATCGAAGTCTCCCGTGTCAGAGAGTATTCACTTTAATTAAGGGCATAAAAGCTCTCTCGTTTAAAATACAATGCCCGCCCTTATTACTCTTTCAAGAAGCTAAATATTATGAAACAGTTCAACTTCTAATATCATTTTTCTTTGTGGAAGTTCCACGAACCAAATTCTTGAAGATAGCAAAACTTCTGGCGTTCGATAGCAAATTTGAACCCAAACTAACTACTGGGATTTGTTAAAGAGGAATAGAAACGAAGTCAGAGTCGCGTATTACTCAAAGACTAAATTTTAGGTAGCTTTCGTTCTACTGGTATCCAATTTTGAAATTAAAACCTGACGATACTTGTGAAACCTAAACTATCTAACCTTGAAAATTAAGCTTGAATATTTTACACTTTAAAGTTACTACACATATGAAAAATGAATTTAACAAAGAAGAACGAAAGTCAAAATCAAGAAAACTGGAAAAAATATCGTTTCAAACACTCTCACTCATGATGAATCTGTACTACAAAAATTATTGATCTACCGAGGTAACAAAAACCCTTGTGATGACGGAAACAATAGACAACACTGTAAAGCTGGTTCTTCTCTGCGTTTGATTTAACCTTACCTGCTTTATGTGTTTAACTTATTCCGAGCTAGATACACGAGATTACGAAATTTTCATCTATTCTACTATCCCATACAACACTACTGATTGGTTGCCATATATCGTAGATTTATAGCTTACCAGTCCAAGAACGCTACCAATTTTATACCTTATAGCCATAGTTATATTTCAAGTAGAATAATAAATTTATTTTTGTGTCTAACTTGTAAAAATTTGTGTGTTAGTGCCAAATAATTCTTTGAAGTGTTCAAAAATGTATATTTACTCCGTAGATTGGAATAACATACGTATGGTACCATGCGTTACTCCTGTCATTAAAAGGTCAAAGCAACGTTTTTACAACCGTTGAAATCATATTTCAGTTTCGTCACTGAAGAGCCTAATGAAGAAGTTCAATAATTTTAAAGCTTTACTTCATTTTCCAAAAAGAAAGAAGTGCATTTTGTAGCATGCACGTAGTTTGCGACATTTGAGCAGATTTCAAATATTTCCAGCATGAGGAAAAAGCCTTTTTGATTTCTAATTTTTTTGGGTGGTGATCTGTGGGCTCTGTTCTCGTTGCCATTTAGTTTCACAGAACCCCTATCAGTTCACGTCATCACAGTGGACGCGTCATGACAGTGGACGCGTAGGTAATTGTCAAATGGTGTTGCTCGACCTCGTGATCGGTTCTGAATATTCGAGATTTTGTAGCATCGAGTTCGGATTTTTCACTTACTCTATAACAGTAATTTTTTTATAGTTGTGAGCTCAATAATTATTACCTGTACGCTCCGTTTCATTTTATTGTGAAGATTTTGTTTTAAGCATTTTTACGGGCAAAATATTCACGTGATGAGAAAGTATTCTGAAGTGTGCTTTTACTATTTCAAGGATTTTTGTTGCTTTTACAATGCGTTTGTACGTCGTGATAGCCTCTCATATTTGATCGACTAACAGCAGCTAGAAAATACGGTAAATCTGAAGGATATGTCAGTTATTGATTTTCCACTTTTTGGTGCCTGAACCTAATTAATTGAATCAAAATAAACAAGTTTTCATCTATGCACTTTCCGTCTCAAATGAGTATTTTACGATTTATAGCGGTAAGCTTAGTTTCGTCTATGATGACGAATGCGCTCGATTGAACAGCTACTCATCGATTTTCGAATTTTGGTTGCTTGAATCATGGTGATAACATCGAAATGAACAACTTTTCTTCTATACACTTTTTTCGTCAAATGAGTATTTAACGAGGTATAGCGGTAGGTTTGGTTCCGTCTTTGATGACGATCGCGCTGTAAGCGAGAGTGCATTGCAGTGTTGCTGTCCGACATGCTCCTTGAATTACTTGCCGCTTCAAACATTGGAGTTGCGTTAAGTCATTTACCGCTATAACTAAGAAAATACTCATTTGAGACGGAAAGTGCATAAAAGAAAACTTGTTTATTTCGATCTAATTAACTATGCTTAGGCATTGAAATTTACAAAATCGATAACTGACATATCCTTCAGATTTACCGAAAATGCATGAAGCCAAGGGCAGAATTTCAATCTTGGCAACTGTGTTGGCCGGCGATGACTCTGAAAAAAGTAATGCATAAAGAAGAACGGATGGCAATTAATCTGTCGGTAAATATTGGGCTAGGTATCGAATCCTTTGCAAGCGCCATAAATGCAAAATATAGTTGAAGACTGGGAACAAGTCTCGCTGAGCGGCGAAGCCGCTCAGCGAGAATGAAAATATCGATTATAACTGGAATTTGATGCCGATTCCGAATCTGCAATTTGTTTTGACCGCTCTCGCTTTTTTGTGATTTTTTTTAATTTTAAATTTTTATACATTTTTAATGTTTTTTTTGGCCTGCACCACCTCATGATCCGAACTCTGCCATTCTCGACCCAACCTGGTCGGACTTGGCATACTTTGGCTTGCACCACCTCATGATCCGAACTCTGTCATTCTCGACCCAACCTGGTCGGACTTGACATACTTTGGCCTGCACCACCTCATGATCCGAACTCTGCCATTCTCGACCCAACATGGTCAGACCGTGCCTTGAAGACCTGAGTACCGGATAGGGCCGGGTTCCACCCAACCTGTACGGACATGGCATTCTTTGGGCACCACCTCAGTTGTTGCTAGCCGCCTTTCCAAAAAAAAAAAATTAAAAAAAAATCGAAAAAATCGAGAGCGGTCAAAACAAATTGCATATTCGGAATCGGCATCAAATTCCAGTTATAATCGATATTTTCATTCTCGCTGAGTGGCTTCGCCGCTCAGCGAGACTTAAGCCGAAGTTTGTTTGTGTAGCAATTTTTGTAGAATTTCTGGAAATAAATTTTGTATGAGGAAATTCAGACGTCGAAGAACGTCAATGAGTAGTTATCGTGCAGGTTTGTCATTTGGTTAATGTCAAGGAGATACAACTGATCGATTTTCGAAATTTTATTTCCTGTATCATGGTAATTACATCTAAGTGATCAACTGTTTTTCTATGCACTTTTTGGGGAAAATGCGTATTTAACGAGTTATAGCGGTATGTTAATTTGGAATTGGGTATATTCGAAGGAATGGACAATGAACGATTTCTGACTTTTCGGAAATAAATTTATATAATTAATTTATTCAAAATAAACAGGTTTTGTTCTATGCACTTTCCGTCTGAAATGATTATATTACGAGTAATAGCGGTAGGTTTAGTTTCGTCTATGATGACAAATGCGCTCGAATAAACAGCTTCTCATCGATTTTCGAATTTTTGTTGCTTGAATCATGGTAATAACATCGAAATAAACAACTTTTCTTCCATAAACTTTTTTCGTCATAAGAGTATTTAACGAGTTATAGCGATAAATTACTGACCGCAACTCTAGTGTTTGAATCGGCAAGTAATTCGTCGAGCGCATTGTATGGCAACACTGAAATGGATTCCCACTTCCGACGCGCTCGAATGGTCGCGCGCATTCCCGCCATCTAAGACGAAAATGAACATACCGCTATAATTCGTTGTTTTTGGCTGATAACCTTTAGTGAGTTTTTAACTGAAAGATCCTAGAAGTGGGTTCAGGCTCCTCGGGGCCGGCAAATAATAAATTACGAAGAATCCGAACGTACTCTACCCAAACTAAACCTACCGCTATAACTCGTTAAATACTCATTTGCCCCAAAAAGTGCATAGACGAAAAGTTGCTTATATCGATGTTATTACCATGATACAGGCAACAAAATTTCCAAAATTGATTAGTTGCATCTCCTTAACAATGACCGTAATTTTTTCAAGTATGAAAATTAAAATAGGTTGCCTCGTACGCAAAGAAACTATATCTACAAAGGTCAATATTTACTTCAGTGCGTTCAGCAATTTTTAAAATTTCGTTCTCATATATTGGTACTAGGAGACATTTTAAGACGTTCTTCACGAATGTCATTTTCCTCGCAAATGCTTACTTTTCAAGATAAAATATTAATGTTCAGAGTCACCTGCGTCGTTGTTGCATTGTTGGAACACGCGCAGTTTTTGGCGAAAATCATCAGTCTCGGTATGGCTAAGTTAAGTTATTTTAAGTTTACTGAGGTTAGTTAAGGTTAGTTTATTCAACTAACTTAACGTTACCTAACCAAACTTCGCCTATCGTTACGTGAATACCGTATATTACAGCGCATTTACGTGTACGTTTCTTCACTTTATATACGAAGTTCTCATAACTTCAAAGTTGAATATCTCGGAAAATAATCATCTGCGAGCAAAGTGTCATTCGTGTAAAACGTCTTAAAATGTGTCCTAGTACCGACGAAAGAGAAGAAAAATTATAAAAATCGTTGAACGCGCTAAGTAAAAATTAACCACAAAGAATGTTACAAATTGAAATACGTAAAGGGTGCTCATGAACAAATTTCTTTCTTGGAAGAATGGGACCAAAAGAAACCGCACAGATGATTATTTCACGAACATTGACTGTTAGATTTGGACGTTCATGGTACCCTCGTGGCTGAATTCTGATTGTCAATACCTGTAAAGAAACCGTAAATTATGAAATAAAATGTAAAAATTTTCTAATTATTTCTGGATATGGAAGAACTACTCCTTCAAAATCCAATATTGGAATGTACTGGAATTTGTTTTTTTTTAACTACTTCAGATTTTAAAACTCTTAGGTTGACTCCCTCAGGAGGGATGCAAGTACTGTATCTTTGGAAATTAGAGCTCCCAAGAGTATACAAAGTCCCAGCTTGAAGGTCGGAATGCCTTTTGCTCGTTAAGGTAAAATAGTTATAATTTTTGAGTGAAATTGCAGAAGTGTTACACCGTTGAGATAGTGCTCGAAATACGAATTTTACAGTAGATTTACACCTGCATCATTTCATATACTGTTAGGTTTATTTATTATTGATTTAAACGTTCCCGTTGCCATTTTGCTTTGCGCTGTCATTTTGCTGTACGGTATGCAAATGCAACGTTTTCGGTTACAGGTCCAGAAGGCCATTGCCTCAGAGCACTCAGGTTCTAAACGTTAATTCCATATTGAATGGTGTCATTCCCTCCCTCCTCTTGGGAATACATTCTATGTGGTAGGGAAGCTTACAATTTACCCTCCCTCCTCTTGGGAACACATCCTATGTGGTAGGGAAGCTTACAATTTACTCTCCCTCGTCTTGGGAACACATCCTATGTGGTAGGGAAGCTTACAATTTACTCTCCCTCCTCTTGGGAACACATTCTATGTGGTAGGGAAGCTTACAATTTACCCTCCCTCCTCTTGGGAACACATCCTATGTGGTAGGGAAGCTTACAATTTACTCTCCCTCGTCTTGGGAACACATTCTATGTGGTAGGGAAGCTTACAATTTACCCTCCCTCGTCTTGGGAACACATTCTTTGTGGTAGGGAAGCTTACAATTTACTCTCCCTCGTCTTGGGAACACATTCTATGTGGTAGGGAAGCTTACAATTTACCCTCCCTCGTCTTGGGAACACATTCTTTGTGGTAGGGAAGCTTACAATTTACTCTCCCTCGTCTTGGGAACACATTCTATGTGGTAGGGAAGCTTACAATTTACTCTCCCTCGTCTTGGGAACACATTCTATGTGGTAGGGAAGCTTACAATTTACTCTCCCTCGTCTTGGGAACACGTTCTATGTGGTAGGGAAGCTTACAATTTACTCTCCCTCGTCTTGGGAACACATTCTATGTGGTAGGGAAGCTTACAATTTACCCTCTCTCGTCTTGGGAACACATTCTATGTGGTAGGGAAGCTTACAATTTACTCTCCCTCGTCTTGGGAACACATTCTATGTGGTAGGGAAGCTTACAATTTACCCTCCCTCGTCTTGGGAACACATTCTATGTGGTAGGGAAGCTTACAATTTACCCTCCCTCCTCTTGGGAACACATTCTATGTGGTAGGGAAGCTTACAATTTACTCTCCCTCCTCTTGGGAACACATTTTATGTGGTAGGGAAGCTTGCAATTTACCCTCCCTCCTCTTGGGAACACATTCTATGTGGTAGGGAAGCTTACAATTTACTCTCCCTCCTCTTGGGAACACATTCTATGTGGTAGGGAAGCTTACAATTTACCCTCCCTCCTCTTGGGAACACATTCTATGTGGTAGGGAAGCTTACAATTTACTCTCCCTCCTCTTGGGAACACATTCTATGTGGTAGGGAAGCTTACAATTTACTCTCCCTCGTCTTGGGAACACATTCTATGTGGTAGGGAAGCTTACAATTTACCCTCCCTCCTCTTGGGAACACATTCTATGTGGTAGGGAAGCTTACAATTTACTCTCCCTCCTCTTGGGAACACATTCTATGTGGTAGGGAAGCTTACAATTTACCCTCCCTCCTCTTGGGAACACATTCTATGTGGTAGGGAAGCTTACAATTTACTCTCCCTCCTCTTGGGAACACATTCTATGTGGTAGGGAAGCTTACAATTTACCCTCCCTCGTCTTGGGAACACATTCTATATGGTAGGGAAGCTTACAATTTACTCTCCCTCGTCTTGGGAACACATTCTATGTGGTAGGGAAGCTTACAATTTACTCCCCTCGTCTTGGGAACACATTCTATGTGGTAGGGAAGCTTACAATTTACTCTCCCTCGTCTTGGGAACACATTCTATGTGGTAGGGAAGCTTACAATTTACCCTCCCTCGTCTTGGGAACACATTCTTTGTGGTAGGGAAGTTTACAATTTACTCTCCCTCGTCTTGGGAACACATTCTATGTGGTAGGGAAGCTTACAATTTACTCTCCCTCGTCTTGGGAACACATTCTATGTGGTAGGGAAGCTTACAATTTACTCTCCCTCGTCTTGGGAACACGTTCTATGTGGTAGGGAAGCTTGCAATTTACTCTCCCTCGTCTTGGGAACACATTCTATGTGGTAGGGAAGCTTACAATTTACTCTCCCTCGTCTTGGGAACACATTCTATGTGGTAGGGAAGCTTACAATTTACCCTCCCTCGTCTTGGGAACACATTCTATGTGGTAGGGAAGCTTACAATTTACCCTCCCTCCTCTTGGGAACACATTCTATGTGGTAGGGAAGCTTACAATTTACTCTCCCTCCTCTTGGGAACACATTCTATGTGGTAGGGAAGCTTACAATTTACCCTCCCTCCTCTTGGGAACACATTCTATGTGGTAGGGAAGCTTACAATTTACTCTCCCTCCTCTTGGGAACACATTCTATGTGGTAGGGAAGCTTACAATTTACCCTCCCTCCTCTTGGGAACACATTCTATGTGGTAGGGAAGCTTACAATTTACTCTCCCTCCTCTTGGGAACACATTCTATGTGGTAGGGAAGCTTACAATTTACTCTCCCTCGTCTTGGGAACACATTCTATGTGATAGGGAAGCTTACAATTTACCCTCCCTCCTCTTGGGAACACATTCTATGTGGTAGGGAAGCTTACAATTTACTCTCCCTCGTCTTGGGAACACATTCTATGTGATAGGGAAGCTTACAATTTACCCTCCCTCCTCTTGGGAACACATTCTATGTGGTAGGGAAGCTTACAATTTACTCTCCCTCCTCTTGGGAACACATTCTATGTGGTAGGGAAGCTTACAATTTACTCTCCCTCCTCTTGGGAACACATTCTATGTGGTAGGGAAGCTTACAATTTACCCTCCCTCCTCTTGGGAACACATTCTATGTGGTAGGGAAGCTTACAATTTACTCTCCCTCCTCTTGGGAACACATTCTATGTGGTAGGGAAGCTTACAATTTACCCTCCCTCCACTTGGGAACACATTCTATGAGGTAGGGAAGCTTACAATTTACTCTCTCTCCTCTTGGTAACACATTCTATGTGGTAGGGAAGCTTAAAATTTAATGCCTTTCCTAATTCTTTTATTTGGCAGAATAAAAGGAACTGCTGTTAGTAGTATAGAAGATTAAAAGTGTTATAATTCTAATCTTTTCTGTACTGGTCCCAATCTACCGTTGCCTGTGGAAATGTTCTTCAGTTTTCTATTCTGGAACTCAAAGGTCGCTAGGTACTAATTTTAGTTCAGGCTCAGTCCTGAATCATAAACCGTATGGACATCATTTTAGAATTGAAAAATTAATGAGCTTCTTGATCTGTATTGAGATCACCCTAACGAATGTTGCATTTTTTTTGCTAATACCCTGATAGTTTTTAATCGAAAAATTATTCAGTTTTGAAAAGCCTACTGGAGACACAAATATTCTTTTTCGGTTGAAGAAAGTATTCGAATTGCTTGAAGGTTTTAAACTTGATTCATCAGTAAGCGAATGAAATTGATAGTAATTCTTATTTAAGACATTTGAAAGCAAAATGGAAATATTTGTCAGGAAGCATAAAATTGGTGAGAATTATAAGAGGTTGTAATTAAATCGTTAAATTGTAATTAAATCGTTGTAGGAACTATGGCAGCTGAAAATCATATTTTATACCTACGAAGAAGTCTTACTCTAATTATTGAATTAGTTCAAAATATTTTGTGCCCTAAAGATACTTCTCCTACTAAAGCATGGAAGTTTCGCGGTACTAAAGCTGAGAAACGCGATTCCTTCCTTTCTTGACTTTAGTCGTGCAATGGAAGTCGGATGACGGTTCCGTGATTGCCTTAAATTTTAACAACGTGCGCAAAGTCTTCAACTCTTGAACCATTTGATTTATTCGTGAAACAAACATGATAATCCATACCCGGAGAGCCGTTCTGTGGGTAATAGCGTTTCTAGGGGGAAACGTGATCTCCCGAGCTGATAGTTAGGTTGGGTCTTTCTTTTATTGAAATTGAATTGGCTTTTGTTTTGTTAAGGACGATCTTATTTCGGCTGTTTTTCTTTTCAGCACCTCTAATTTTCATAGACTTTTATCTTGTTTTATAGCCTTACTTCTTAATTGACTGTTTCTACGCGCAGGGGATCTTGTGTGAGAACACACCCTGTGCATAGGCTTTGCGTTCCCTGAACTCCATGCCATGTGGTTCCTTCATTCTTCCTCTCTTTGGAACGCCTTTATTGCGGTTGGGGTGGCTCAAACACTCGTTAAGCCACTCACTTTGACTCGGCTTTTAATTTTAAAATATCTGCTTTTGGAAACTTTTAATGAATCCTAATTTGAAGTTTAAATAGTTCCCTATCAAAGAAATACAGTTACTGGATTTATTAGAAATAGAACTTCCAGGGGAAAGATGCGAGGCCCCGAGTTTTTTTGGCTGGCCCTCTTTTTAGCCAAATTAAATGGTTGATTTATTGTTGCGGACCTTTTTCATCAGTTCAGTGCCGTTCGTATTACCATTGTAAGGATTTTAATTAAAGGTGATAAAACATAATCAGTGAGAAAATTGTCTGAGATACATGTAAAGAAAACTACTGTTCATTTTATTCTCAAAAAGAACATTATTTAAAATCATGTAAAAAACAATGTCATCAAGAAACCTCAGAGCAGGATAAAAATTGTAGGTTAGTATTTTGTCGCAGAATTAAAAACACATGAGCAGTGATGAATGTCACATTTATTTGAAGGGAATGCCAAAAAGATGAAATAATTTAAATAAAACAAAAATTTCAATCCAGTTCTTTTCAGTGAAACTTACTTCAGCCTTCTAGCATAAAGATTTTTCAAAATACTACATTTTTAAATCGATTGTTTTTTTACTGGTCACCCAGTACTTACGGTAGCAGATCGAACGTGTCCAGATGAGTCTGAACAGTCCTTGCTCGAGCAGGAGCGATCGCGTGCCGACCCAACATATATTACATTTGATATCACGGCCTGTCTAGGTAGTGTGAGTCGTTATTCAAAAACAAGCGCTTGTATGAAAGTGTAATTCTCTGTGGAGGGCCATTTATGAATGTCATAAAAAAAATGATAAAATTTGTGGTTTCCAGATTAGCGCTTCCAGGGGGACTATGTGAGGGCCCGAGCTAAAGGGTTGGTAGGCTTCCTTTTTGATGGAATAGAATAGGTTTTTGTTTTGTTACGACCATCTTTTTTCGGTTCATTGCTGTCCTGTTTTTCAGCACCTACTACTTTTTTCTTCAACTTTTTCTTGTTTCGTGAACTACTTTCTTACTGTTTCTGTGGACCTTGTGCATAGATTCCGCGTTCCCTCAACTCCATACTAAATGGTGCCTTCCTCCTTCCTGTCTTGGAACATCTTTGTCGTGGTTAAGGGAGGCTAAAACTTTCTTATAAAATAAAAATGTGGTTTCCAGAATTAACGGTTAGTAAGGAGTAACAATTTGAAGTAAAATGTGATATCACAAATGATATCACGGCCGTCTTAGTGTTAAAATTTGATCCAACTCAAGTTTATACTATTATGTGATAACTGTTGCCTAAAAGTTTTCCGTTTATTCGGGGTAGGGCAAGAACGTTCTATAACTCCCTCCCTTATCCAACTGATTTTCCGATGAACACTCGTTTTTACCAAAGTTTTGTTTAAACTATTTCATATGAATTTAAAAGTTGGTCTCAATTTTAACTGAAGAACATTTGTAGCACAATGCAATGTGTGTTTTTTGTATATTTTTTTAAGTGTGGAAAAGCTGCATCTGTGGTTAACTTAGAGTAATAATTTCTCTTCGAAGTACTTTTGCCATCACATACGCATGCTAAAATGTACAAGTTCTTCAGCTGGCCTCCCATTCCTTGCGAGAAGATAAACATCCGAGTTACCTTGCATCGTGAGTGAGGCTTGCTAACTCAAAAAGTGTTGGACGGATTTTAGAGCTCTGGTGAGGAAAGTTAATTTGATGTTCTTTGAAAACATGAATGCATATAGTGCTTTTTAACAACTTAGTTGCTAATTCCAGGTGCGATTGTATTTAATCAACGAAACCATAATTACATTTATCAGATAATCGGTACAGCTTTACAGCCTATTCATCTGTTGATTTATTAGTTCCAGCTCACGTGTAGAACCCAAGGCAACCTCAAGATGAGCGCACAGCAACCCACTTTCACGAAGGCAGTCACATTTCTTCTCTTTCTCTATTGGTGAGTTCATAAAAATGCTTTCACTTCACTAATGTACCATGTGCTGTTGATATAAGAAATATTTCTTCATCCCGCATTAATTTGCTCTCTGTCTCGATAGGTTCACACACCGCAACAATTCATCTCGTCATGTATAGTAAATCCTTGACGCAGGAATGTAGTTTTGTAAGATACGAAAAGGCTGCGAAATAGTGGGAGCATTTGGAATTAGTTTGTCAATTGCATACTAGTTCATGTGGTCGTAATTCATAACTTTGAAAATAACGATGCAAATTTGAGGTTGTGTTCACTCTGACGTGCTATTTCCCAATTTGTGAGCGAAATTGTCCGATCTGTTCACGAAGTGCTCCACTCATGACCTCAAAATTAACTCTCGAAAGAAAATTCCTTAAAAAAAATTCCCGAATTTTGTTTGCAAAAAGGGAACCCTTAGGTGTCAGGGAAAACATTTTTACTTGTATTGCTTTACTCATCCTTTCAAACATGATAGAAATTTCTACATGTACGCAGAAAGCGATTCTGATTATAAGAGCTAATGTATGTTCCGCTCTGCATTTCTAAGTAAACTTATAGACGCTGTTGGCTTTGTTTGAATTGTGTAGAATGTTACTTGGAAAATATCTGCGGTGTGATTCTTAACATTTGAATATTTTGTATACATTTGTTTCTTAAAGGTTCGGTTAGCGGTAAAGCTTGCGAAAAACTTGATGCTAAATATCTCTCCGGAAATTGTTAATTTAAAGGTTAGTTGTGATTTTTCTATTTATTTAAACACCTCGAACAATTGTAGTAATCTCGCCGGAAAACTCGACGAAAATTTATTAGTTAGAAATATAACTACATGATTTCCCAAAGGAACTATTTGACTTCAATTTCCCATTACAACTGTCATATATTCAGGTCACAAATCGCTAACATAGCCAGTTATTTCATACCTACTAACACTAAATGAACTCGCAGGCATTAGAAAAATTAAGAGCGTAAGTCTCCTTAATGTCACTTTCCTCTTTTACTACTTTAAGCGAGACGGCTGACCCTTCAAATTTACAGTCATACGACCTAACATGAAAATGTCAGATAGAAGTCGAGTGAAGCAAGACTAGATTTACACTTCAGTTACAACTATTGAGTCCTTGTACTGGGCCTGGCGACTTACAGAATAGAGAGTAACGAGTGGAAGAAGTAGCCTTCGCATTCCATGAAGTTGAATTCTTAATTCGTATCTGTATACTAAACGTAGTTTCCAAACTGAGGGAACATGTGTGCGCGTATTGTCCCATTTAATACTGAGTAGGACTAACAACTGAAATGTTATTTGGAATTAACATTTTTTTTTTAATTTCAGGCAATTCGAGGCTTGTTGCCCTGTCAACTCGTACGAAATACAGTAAGTGACACGTATTTAATTCAGTTCCATTACATGCAAGTCACTGTATTACTGTGTACTCTACTTTTGAAATCATAGTGCTTCTCTCAAGCTCGGTATGGGCGCAGCGCGGCGTTTGGCTTAGCTCGTGGTCAAAAGATAAAGGTAAAGCTTACGAACGTCGGATGTTGTTGGGTGTCGTTTTAGATTCATCCGTTCCTGTTATCAGCTAAAGTTTCAGGAGTTACAGAAATGAGAAACTTCTTCCATGAAAATTCCATCAAAAAATCATTGCTCTTCTGGTGCGACTGAAAGCGTGTTACATTGGAAGACGCTTGAGTTGTTCCAGTGGTGTCACTGTGCTGCAGGAGAGTGCCGACACACGCAAGCTTGTATATATTTTACCGGAAGTTACTGTCAGCAGGTATTTTCAAGAGCGTGTTGATCGTCAGCGTAAATCCTTGTATTAATACTAACGAAGTGAAAAATGACTAAGTGGAAATGGGTATTAGACTCTGCAAATTCACCTTACTGCTTTTTGCTACTCAAAAAATTTGCAAAATATATTTGCCAAAAATTCCACGTGCGATGCATAGACTTTTAAATTAATTTTACATTTTAATGATTAAAATTGGTTTCGTAATTGAACTTTTCCCGTATAAATAAAAACAAACCCTAAAAAATAAATATATTTGGTGCACGATAGAAATTGATGGGTAGGATGAATATTTAATGTCAAACTCCCTTCCTTTCAAATTTCAGAATTTAAACGCATTGACGCTTCATTTACTTAATAAAATTAAGTATCCACAATGCTCAAAACTAAGCACCAAAAATTGTTTCCGTTGTTATCCTTGCATGTAGTCACATAGTGATCCATTATCGCATCATCGTACGTTTTCATGTTTTTATACATGAACCTAGCTTACAATTGCCATTTATTTTAATTAGTTTTATACTAGGTTATTTTGCACAGTAGGTCATTCTAGATTGCGTAAATTGCGTTTACTTCGCACTGCAAAGCATCGATTTGCTTAGCATTCTGTTCCGAAGCTACTTTTTGAAATCGACGAGCTATCGCAGAGTTTCAGGACAAGGTCTGATAATTTTTTTCTTCTCTAGGCCAATGATGGCTCCATCTTCTCAGAATTCTTAATTGCTAATCTAAGCGAGGATTTGAGCGTTTGTACATCCTTAAAATGGGCAAAAAATTTTCCTAAATACCCGTCAGGGAGATATAACTATTGTATTTATGGGTATAATAAGCCAAGGAGGTTTAAATGGGTATTAGCGTAGGTTTATTAAACCTCCTTGGTATTAGCGCTCCCAGGGGGGGGGGGGGGGGGAATATGAGGTTTGGAGCTAGAGTTTAGATAGGCCTTGCTTTGGTTGAAATGATATTTTTTTTTCCTTCGGGCCATTCTTTTTCGGTTCACTGCCGTCCGGTTTTTCAGTACCAAATAATTTCACCTTCAACTTTTATCTTGTTTCGTGAACTTCTTTCTCAGCTTACTGTTTCTATGCACCTTGTACATAGATTCCGTGTTTCCTCGATTCCATACTAACTTGTGCCTGCCTATTTTTCTCTCTTTGGAACGCCTTTGTTCCAATTATGGAGGCTTCAACTAACATTTTTTCCTGAACGTTCTCGACGTAGCAACGTATCAGTGGTAACTTTCGTCGCGAATTCTAATCATCGTGAGCAGAGCACATCCGAAGGGGGCTAAATTTGGTGAACATGGAATGTGAGTGAAACTACGGTAATATTGATTTTGTTGAAAACTGAACTTTCATTGAAGCGTTAGCAAGTTGCATTGTCATGATAAGGCAGTGTCTTGGTCTTCTTGCGATAAGCTTTTCCCGACACACAGCGATTTCAGGAAGAAACGTGAAAACCCTGTCTGAAGGCTTGGTGGGACTTTTTTTCGAAAGAAAATGGGTTTTTGGTCTTGTTACGAACCATCTCTGTTGTTCTTTTCAGCACGTTTTAATTCCTCGTTTTTCAGTACCTTATTTTTCTTTCAACTTTATCTTATTCTGTAAACTTTTACTAATCTTATTCTTTCAATGCGTAGGATGTGGAGACACACAGTGCGCAAATTCCACGTTTGCCTTTTTTCAGAGATTCGGATTATGGGGTTTCAAAATGCATCTTCTCTGTCAGTTTTTGAACTACAGTAATGATATGGGTATCATTGGATGCGAAAAGACGGGGCATTACCAGATGCTCTATGGCGATTCGAAATTCATTTTCGATCAAAAGTTAAAAAATTTTCGTTTCGATGAAACGAAAAAAAATCGTTTTCAAAAAAGTTCGTTTTTTCAAAAATACGAAATTTACGAGAAAAGAAGTATGCATCGTATTTTTTTTTCATTTCAAAGTACAAATTTTGAGAATGCCATAATGCCATATTGAATCTGGTAATGCCCAAATCTTTCCGAATCTAACGACACCAAAATCATCACTGTAGCCTAAAAAACGTAGGAGGAGATGCATTTTGAACCCACCCCCTTTCCCAAATCCCGTTTTCGATAAATATCTCGTTTTCTATAGGAAAAAATCGCATTTATTACTTACGGATGAAAAAAGTATTCTTGTTGCATTTTCTATTTGTATACCAAATTTCATTGCTCTAGGTCCAATAACAAAAATTTCTCCGTTTGGGGTACTCTTTCCTTAAACGAAAACGTTGCCTGTTTTCTCTCAGCCGCCTGTAAACACAGCAAGAATGTGAGCTCATAATAACACAAGTTGACACGAACTCACGATGGACAATACCGGTGATGTAAATTACAGGCGCGCGGCATATGTTGCACATCTGCCTTGCCGTACTATTATCAGTTTCGGTAATCATGGGCTTTTCCACTGAGACGATTGCAGTTTCGTTTCTTAAACATAGCCATTAAACTTTCATCATTGGATATGACCCTGAAAGTACATCGAAACATTGGAAGCAAGATTATTGCTTGAACTTAGCAGCCGTCCAGCCGTCATAAAGATCACAAATGATCGTTAATTACGATTAGCAAACACAAAGCATATACCAAACGCAACCTCACAATACAAGAAAACTCAGTACGCTGACTCATTGGGACTGACTTCTGCAGTCTCAAGAATTCTTGATAGCTGCTTGTGTAACCCCTTTCTGATTGGGCAGATTCAAAGAATAGCAGGGTACCGTTTTTTACAAAAATCATACGGGTGACCGTAACTTTATTAAACAAAGTTTAATATAAAGCTGGGGCAGTTGAAATGAATACTTTTTAATCATTAACAGTGTGGCCAACAATGCTTCGTTAATGAGTTAAAAGAATTTTAAATTTTAAATGCAATGGAAAAAAAATTCGTATCCTGAAAGTGGCAGGGAAATAAAATGTAGAAGTTAGGGAAACATTTTAAGTTAGCAAAACATTTTTAAGTCAGCAAAACAGAACAGCAGAGCCTTTGACTCGTTCCTCGAGTATTTGGGCCATATGTGTACCAATAGGTTAACTGCTCTTTCACGAACAGATATAAATGAGTGATATTTCATCTGTTTCGCGACCTTATTTAAAAAAAACTCATCATTCGAGGTGAGATGTTTTCGTGCTATTGTATTTCTAAGGAAGGATAACGGCGTATTCGATCAGTAAAATCGATTTCCCTATTTTATTACTCTCAACCTAACCAAACCTAGCGTTAACAACTACGGAAACGAGGTGAACGTGTTAATTATCAGAACCATGAGAATCAGGGTACTAATTTTTGTTCGGTATTTACAAAAGATGATCAACATGACGCGCATGTGTTGCAATGAGGCGTACAAACGCTACTGCATTGATTGCCGGACTCGATCGACAACACCAGGAGCTTCAACAATTCGGTCAGTGAGGTCTTCGGAATGAATATGTTGGTGTTTCGCTCACTAGACTTTTCAAATGTCCCCAAAAGTAGAAACTGTGGGAGATAATATCAGGAGACCTTGGTGACCACGTAATGGGGCTGCCACGGTTAATCTAGCGATCTGGGTATCGCGTATCCGATAAATGGTTAATGGTCATCACTAAGTATGGTCATCACTCGAATCTTAATGAAGTGTTGGTATAGTCGCTTGATAATGTTCCCTTAGCTGACAAAAGAAATGTGGCTCCAACACAATGGTACTCCTACGTACCATTGTGTTGGAGCCACATTTCTTTTGTCAGCTAAGGGAACATTATCAAGCGACTATACCAACACTTCATTAAGAAAAATTGAATAATTTCCCTTCATTCACTGTTTCCGGCCGTGTTCACGGCACGATCAGATGGTCGCCACAAACACCCGTCGAAACATTTTCGGAGAATCTAACTTGATATTTTGTCGCGTAGCATTTGGTTTCACATGAGACACACGTGCAGATCATGGACGTGAACTATTACTTTTCGAGTGAATGATGCTTCGTCTGTGAATAATGCTTTTCGTGGAAACCAATGTTCTTCCAGTGTTTTGTGTATAAACTGCCTCGCGAACTGAACACGATGTGGGAAATTTTTATTGTTTAATTCTTACGCGCACTGAACGTGAAATGGATGTAGACCATTATCGTGTACCACTTCCCGCACTATAGTTTGACTTGTATAAAAATCACGTGCAGCACAACGAGTACTTGTGTTTGGAATAATTCAAAAATTTACCTTCATTCCTTCCTCCATGTCTGGATCTTTTGATCTACAACGGCGTCCTCCTTCAGGTTGTGCTCAGTGAAATCTCCGTCTTCACTCAATCTCAAGTATATGGCAACGAATGTTTGGTGCGGTGGAACATGTGTGTTGAGGTATTTTGCTGCGTAAATTGGGACTGTTTCCCTAGAATTCGCATTTACTGCAACGTAAGCTAGGTACATCTCGACCAATTCAGCGTTGGTTACTCACTGTCGTTACCTTTGCAGCCGATGAAATGTTCAATGCAAACAAGCAAATTTTAATTTTCGAAGCTATTGAACTTGCGGAAAATCTGCAAATTTCAGATCCATGTATCTCTTTACCGAAGCATTTTCGATTGCACGGATATTGAGTTTATTTCAACGGTCCCAACCTTATGATAATGATTTTTCAACCAAGTGTCGGTCACCCAGTGTATTTTTCTACAATTTCCTTATTACTTGTTACAATTTTTCAGCACTTCCAGTTTCTGAAAATAATTCCCAGATCATGAGGTTTTCTTTTCAAACATGGCGCTTGGAAAGATCTCGTCTTCCTCGCCCAAATCAACTGAAAAATTGAGAACTCTTTCGCCATTTCCATTTTTATCAAAAAATCACAGAACGCTTCGCTTATCTATATTCCAACGGCTCTCGACATTTTTTCATTCACACCTCCAGTAGAATTTAGTATTTAAGCAGTGAAACTTACTCGTTGTTTTATGTTCTCTTAATTCTACAATTCGTGATGAGCTCCTCGAATTTTTTTCGAAGAAACGTTCAATATTGGCAATTTAAAATTTTCTTTGACACTTGCTCCTGGAACCCTTTGAGAAGTCTGCGATTGCTCTTCAGAAAACGCATTAGTGGGCTAACGTTTTGGTTTGTAAAGCCATTGGCATCAGGATTTTCAGGCGATACTAAACACGTTTCCTGCGAAGGGACCCACTGGTGGTCATTGAGGGAATTTTCATAACGCTTCTGACCGACCTGTAGTTACTACCTCAATTTTATAAATACTTAATGGAAGCTAAACGAAGGCACGATCGAGTTAACGTTTGCTATTTTAAAATTTGTTTACCAGTGAGAAGTTTTCTTTTTCATACTTTGTGAGCGTAATAGTCTTTTCCATAATCTTAATAGAGCGTTCATGATATAAACTTTCTCATCACATTTTCAAAAGCAGCTGGTTACTCTTAAGGGTATAGTAATGGATTTTCACTTCACCAATTGTGCTTTGCAATGCAGAAAACTCATGCCTCAAGTAATCACTATTGCACTTACGGGAATTAACCTTTTCACGGGGAAGGGAAGATGCGAGGTCACGAGCTAAAGGTATGAATGTTTTTCTATTTGTTGCAATGGTACAAATTTTTTGTTTTGCTATAGACAATCTTTTCGGTTTTGTGTATTCTTTTCATAGCTCTTATTATTTTTTCTTCAATTCATATCCTAATTTATCAACTTGTTTCCTAACTTGTGTCTCTAAGCGCGTAGTGTATTCTCTCTCTATGGAGAATAGAGAGAATACACTTCGTGCACAGATTCCCCCATTCCCTCAACTCTATACTGAATAGTGCATTCCTCCTTTCTCGCTCTGGAACACCGTTGTCGTGGTTAATTAGGCCTAGACCAACTTCTGAACTAATATAATCTGCTATTTCTCCGTTTCTCTACGGGTGTGGGGAGGTACCTGTTGTGTTGTGTGTATATATTCCTGGTTCCCTTCATTAAATACTAAATCGTGCCTTCCTCTTTCCACTATTGAAAGCTCGTTTGTTGTGGCTAAGAAAGCGTAAATTAGCTTCGAGTCTGTACTCAAGGGCAAACTTGAATTTTTTGTGATCTTAACTTCAACCTATTCTAAAAATTAAATAAATCTTATTTTGTAGCGTGTGTAGCGAGAAATGCATAAAAATACTCCTTTCGTAGATTTGAGAAGCGCGCTTCAAAAGTTCAGTGGAAAGAAGTGAAATGAAAGTTTTATTCTAGAATATATTACCGCCTCAAAGAGAAACTATTATTGAATCTATGAGAAATGACTCCCAGGGGGAAAATGTGTGGTCGCGAGCTGAGGGTCAGGTAGGCCTTTTTTTGTTGAAGTTGAAATGCATTATTTTTTGTTTTATTAAGGATCATCTTTTTTGTTTCACTGCTATCCTGTTTTTCAGCACCTCTTTCTTCATCAACTCTTATCTTGTTTCATAGCCTACCTTCTAAACTTCCCCTCAGGGGGATACAGGTATTGTATCTATGGGAATTAGCACTCCCAGGGGGGGGGGGGGGGACTATGTGAGGGCCTGAGCTAAAGGTTAGGTAGGCTTCCTTTTGTTGAAATAGAATAGGTTTTTGTTTTGTTGCGGACCATCTTTTTTCGGTTCACTGCTGTCCTGTTTTTCAGCACCTACTACTTTCTTCTTCAACTTTTTCTTGTTTTATGAACTTCTTTCTTAGCTTCCTGTTTCTGTGCACCTTGTGCATAGATTCCGCGTTCCCTCAACTCCATACTAAATGGTGCCTCCCTTTTTCCTCTCTTGGAACATCTTTGTCGTGGTTAAGGGAGGCTAAAACTTTCTTATTTAATAATAATAAATATTCTAAACTTCTTGTTTTCAAGCGTAGGGGATTTTATGCGGGAACACACCTTGTACAAAGATTCTGCGGTCCCTTAATGTCATCCTAAATGGTGCCTTCATACTTCCTCTCTTTGGGACGTCCGTATTGAGGTTAGGGAGGCTTAAACTAACATTAAATCAAATCGTATTCTAGTATATTCCAGGAGGATAACGAATTTTTTTCCAGATGCCAATTTTATCATTTCATTTCAACCGTTTTCAGTGCATTTTTATTTATCGTTCCAGACGAGACGTTTTGGTTTGCCAAAGTCTGTATCTCCGGCGACTGAAAACTCATTGCAACTCCAACGATGACGTGAGAATGAAGCACTTCCTGTTGTTATTATTATTCTTTCAGCAAAAGTTCCGTAGTTAGAGTTTTACATCCTATAATAATAAATAAAACTAGGCTAGACGGTTGCGCACCTGAAAATCTAAATTCTTTTCACCGTGTTCAAACGCGAGAGTAAGTTGATACCATGTTTGCATCCTTATCCTTCGAAGTAATGGATGTTCAGTTTAGTGTAGAAATATTTGAATTTCTCTGTTAAAATATGTAGAATTCAGTAGCTTAAAAGAAATTCCCCCATTGCAATTTTATGCAAATTTCCGTGCACGTAGTTGTGCGCGTCGTTGCACATCAAGTTCTGGACTATTATTTGAAAATTTAGTTTCGTTCTAGTGAGAGGCGTAAGTATTTTGAGTATTGATTTTCCCTCAGTTAATCATAATTGCGCTTGAATAAATTTCTTTTATTCGTGGGCAAAATCAATTCGTGCTCATCAAATTTCGTACCCCAATGCTAATTTTAAACTTCCAGGGGGACAGTGTGAAGGCCCGAGCTAAAGGTTAGGTAGGCTTTCTTTTTGTTAAAATAACATAGGTTTTTGTTTTGTTCCGGAGCAAATTTTTTTCGGTTCACTGCTGTCTTGTTTTTCAGCACTTCCTACTTTTTTCTTCAACTTTGATCTTATTTCATGAACTTCTTTCTCATCTTACTGTTTCTTTGAACTTTCTGCATAGATTTCACGTTACTAAACTCCAATCTAAATGGTGCTTTCTTCCTTCCTCTCTTTGGATCTCATTTGTTGAGGATAGGGAGGCTTAAACTAACTAATAATCTAATCTGCTAATTTCAAATTACTGCTCGCCAATAACTGTATAAATAAAAAATTGACCGAAGCCCTGAAAACTGTCGTTGAACATGCTTTAATGACAGCTGAACGACAAGAAATAGAAGCGAGGTTCGGATATGGGCTGGGAGATTTCAGTTACAACATATTTAAGAAATTTTCTCTATTCCCTTTACCAAGTTTTGCTGGTGCAGAACTGTGTTGTTATTGACCGGTCGTAAAGGGAAGAGTTTATAGACGAGGATGTAAGGACTACTCGCACGTAGCAAGTATTTTTCAGCCTACCCACACCTTCCCGAAGCGTTACTGTTAGTATACCCACTTTAAATATGGTTTGTGTAAATTGACGACATGATGTTTATAAGCTTACTTATTAAATTGTTGGCAGTGTGTAGAACCAACGTAGACGACACCCGCTAACATCTGTGGTTTGCATTTTCAGTTTTGTACGTTTATATTGAATAACTTCGGCGAGTGTTTTAGGAAAAGAAAAGTCTGCCCCCCTTGATTTATCGAGGGGACCCCACCCCCGAAACCAATTTCAAGATGAGTGAGGAGCATCCAGCGGGCTTTGATCTGGCGGGGATGGAGGAGCCAGAGCGTCAGCAGAGGGACGAGGGAGACTGCATCGATTCTCAGTGCGCAATGGAGAAAGTAGATTGGATTCGGAGTTCGAGAAAGTGGATAGAAGGAGCGATTTCTCTTGTGATTAGTGGAGAAATGTAGAACTATAAGAGCAAGATTACTGAACTGAGTGCTGACGAAGTGAGCAAAATCGAAGAACAGCTGAGGAGAATCGAGCAGGCAGTATTGTTGGCGCAATCCGACGCACCTGCTGGACCAGTAGCACCAGCGACCAAGAAAGATAAAGAGAAAAGAACGTATGTCCCACTAATCTTGACGGACGAAAAATACCATCCTAAGTACTTCTCAGCAACATTCGAGACAGGAAAGAAAAGAATGATCAACCCATTTTAACACTGAACACCAAATAGAAACGATAACTGGAGCAAAACCTAAGGGGATCTTAAGCATGGGCAGCGAGATGATGGTGGTGGAGGTGCGAAGCGCAGTGCAGGCGGAGAGGATTGTTGGCCTGACTTGTGTGGAGAGCGTACCGTGTCAGACGGCAAATTTCGGCCGATTCTGCCACTCTGTAGGCTTGATATATATCAGTGATTTTGACATCGCTTATATCGAAGAATTCAAGTCTGATCTTCAAGAACGTTACAACGTCGAGGAAGTCATCAATGCGGCCTTCATTAACCTAGATACCCCGCAACTCAAGCTTTTCTGATAACATTCAGACAACCGACAGTCCCATACAGCATGTACATCCCAGGAGAATGACAAGACACCAAGGTGCACCCATTTAATAGTACTGTAATGATGTGTTCCAACCTGGGATTCCTGGGACATAGTTCGGGCCTGACAGGCCCGGGCCATGCTGATGCACCGCCCTTCAACGACGACTCGCCGCTACATTTCCTCCACTCGCAGCTGCGCCACCTGCTGCAGGAGGCTGTTGCCCCCCGCAGGCTGGTAGTAATGCGGAGTCGGAGGTCGATCCGGGACCGACACCAAGAACTTATCCAATCTTGACTTGAAGTCAGCCAGTTTCCCACCTCCCCAATCGGGGATGCTGTCTAATTCTCAACGCCAGACTCGGGTCAACAAAGTTCGGTACCATTCCCTCCAGCATCTTCCAGGTGTAGATTATCAAGTACCGCTTTCTTCGTCGCTGCAAGGAGAACAGTGATAGCCTCTGGAGCCTCTCCCAATAGTTGAACCACTCCATTCCGACGATTTTCGACGTGAACGTTCTCTGGATTGCCTCCACTTTCTGGATCTCCCCCGTCGCAATTGGACTCCACAACTGGCAGCAGTATTCGGCCAGGGACAAAATCAGTGCCCTATACAAGGTCATCATGGCCGCTGCTTCCTGGGCACGGAACGTCCGGAGGATCCATCCGAGTTGGCCTCGACACTTTTTAGAGACCGAGTCTATGTGCTTTGTGAAGCTTCCCCCGTCCTCCACGATCACGCCCAAATCCCTGATCGATGACCTCCTCTCCACTACCACCCCACCAGCAGTTGTGTAGGAGAAGGTGTCATCCGGATGGTGACCACAACGAAGGAGCTCGAATTTGCTTTCATTGAAGCACATGTTGGTCACCTCGGCCCATCCGTAGATTTTGTTGAGGTCCCGCTGCAGGGCCTCGCAATCTTGCTCGCTGGCCACTTCCTTAAAAACTCGCGTGTCATCCGGAAAGGATGAGGCGCAGTAGCGGAGTAATCCGGCGTCTATGTCACTGACATGGACCAAGAACAGAAGTGGTCCAACCACCGAGCCCTGGGGCACTCCACTTATCACTCGCGACTCGGCTGACCGGAATCCGTCAACGGCCACAACTTTTTTCTGCCAGTAAGGAAGCACCTGATCCAACTCCACAGGTCACCACCAATGCCAGCAGTCCTCAACTTTCTAAGCAAAACCCCATGGTCTACCTTATAAAATGCCTTAGCAAAATCTAGGTATACAGCGTCCACTGCATGACCACGACCGAGGGCCTCCGTGATGTACCGTTGGTGCTCAAGCAACTGTGAAAGGAAGGACCTCCCTCTTCTAAGCCCGTGCTGACTCGGGTTGAACAATTCCGCAGTCAGGCACATGGACACACCGCCAAGCGATGCCACAACACTTCCACTTGCATGTAGGAAGTGTGCGGAGGTGGGCCATTCCTCTCCGGCCTGCAATTCTGAGCAGCTGAAGTGTGCTCACTGCAGAGGACCTCGTGTAGCTGGCAGCGCCCAGTGGGTGATAAAGAAACGGAGGAGAGATTTTTATTGCAGATCATAGAAAACAAGGTTACAATGAGAAGAGGAAAACAAATTAAAGAGGGGATGTGCATGGGACAGAACGAGTACCATCAACTGACAAGTTCATTACCCATTTTGATTGTAAAATCAATGAATCTTGCCCTATCGCCTTGGAGAGAAAATATTTGAAATGTCGCCTTGGCTGCTTGAAAAATGTATAACTCGACATCTCGGAAGTAAATCTATGGTCATATCTCAAAACAAAACCGTATTTACTGTATAAGCTTGCGAGAATATATAAAAAAAAAATTCCCGAAAATTTCATGGAAAAAGCGATTATTTGGCCACTTTCACTCGGTGTGTAATTTTGTACCTCTTGCTCTAAAACAGCTGGTACAGATGCTCTCCTGGAATTTAGACTACAGATTCGGCGCTCCTCGACTCTGGGAAAGTTGAGAGTAGTTCTTCGAAATTTGTTTAGAGTTTTCACGTTTTCAGAGAGATCAATTCAATGAAATGACTGATTGATCCCCCTCAGGGGAATACAACTATTGTATCTATGGGAATTAGCACTCCCAGGGGGAAAATGTGTGAGGGCCCGAGCTTAGAGCTAGGTAGGCCTTCGTTTTGTTGAAATAAAATGTTTTTTTGCTATGTTAAGGAAACCATTTTCGGTTCACTGCTGTCCTGTTTTTAGCACCTACTTCAACTTTCATCTTGTTTCATGAACTTCTTTCTCGACATACTGTTTCTATGCCCCTTCTGCATAGATTCCGCATTCCCTAATATCCATACTAAATGGTGCCTTCCTCCTTCCTCTTTTTGATACGCTCTTTTTGTAGCGGTAAGGGAGGCTTAAACTAACATATAATCTAATCTGACTGCCTGATCATTGATTGCTCCACGTGTCATCTTCGGCACATTCAATAAAAATAGTAATATTTTATACTTCATCGAATTTATGCCCTAATGCGTTTTGAATTTCACCGCCGAGTGTCTGTTTCGTCCCCATTCTGATTACGGTGACGACCTGATGTCAGTGCTAGTCAAAGAAATGAGGTTGTAGCAACGGTAATACGATAAAAATTTGCTAATGATTGATGGTTAATGCTTGAAAAACCTTTACTCACTAGGACGTAAATGATCTGCTGCAGCCCTTCGCTGCGTGCATACAAGATCGGATCTCAGCGAAGAACTTGAGTTTGCGTGAGGTGCAGGACAACGCAGCCTACGTTACAGCCTCATCCGACCTCCGCCTCGTCTGCTACACCTTCAGGCGAGAGGCCGAGAGCAAAAAAGCTATCACAAAATCTGCTGAAAATAAAAGGCGAGTTTCTACATGTCTTGTGCCTTGGGCATACACGTTTTAGTTGATGTAGTGTTATTTTCATTCAAATATTCATGGTTACTGTCAAAGTTTTAGTTCAGGCAGGTCTTCGTTAAATTAATATGGTTGAAGGTATAATTTTGAATAATTATTTCAGCGGAATTTTTTTAAGAGAATTAAACATAGCATCTTTATTTATTAATAATACAGAGACATTCTAATGAATGAAATTTATTAATAACACAGAGAATTTGAATACAGCGATATTTTCGGGAAAACAGAAATATTCGCCTTTTGGAAAGAAATGAACCTCTGCAGTTTCTGTAAAATGCAATATTTTAAGCAGTTTAACTAATTTCCAGAATAAAAATATGGTAGTTCTGATGACCTGGCAATTTTGATATGCCACTGACTGTGTGTTTAGCTGTTTTTATACTGATCATTTCTGTCATTAATATACCTCTAATATTTTTGCCCTGTAAACAGAATTGAAAAGCTCCGCAAATCAAATGATGAATCTAACCTTTCAGGTTGGAGTCTGCTGACGAATTATTTAAGAAGCGAGTGGATGATCTCATGATGACAGTGAGGGAGCTTACGACGACCGTCAGCTCGGTGAGTCCGCTACTGATCTTTTGCTATCGGTCCCACGATTAGCGTTTCTACAAACGAACGCCTCATTTTCGCCCGCTCTATACAGCTGCAAATGCTGAGCTTTGGTCACATCCTCGCTGTTGACATTTCGTTAGTGTGCATCAGAAGCGTTATACAGGGTGGCTCATAAGTTGGGTACCTTTTAAATAGCAATTTAAGCCATAAAACTGAGAATAATCATGAGATTTGGTTAATTCAAAGTGTAGGCAGAAATTTCAAAGCTAAATATAAATTTATAAATGACAAGTAAAATACTCTCAACTGTGGAATACGATGTCTTTTAAACGACATCCATCATTAGTAAATAATGGCGTTTTCTTTCTAAGGTGTTGTTCATTACTTTCCTTAATGTCTCTGGTGAAATGTTGTTGATCTCTTGAATGATGTTTAGTTTCAATTGCTGTAAAGTATCAGACATTTCAATGTGAACCTTTTTCCATGTATCAGCAGAGACAAATATCAGGAGCACTTAGATCTGGGGATTGAGGCGCTTTTTCGGTATATCACCGAAACGAAAAATTCTCTTGGGGGTGAATTTTATGAATTTTTTGTGCAGTATATTGTGATTGTCGGTCGACTTGATACGCTGGTAGAAAATTTTGAAACCTTATGTTGTCAATAATAAATAAGATACTAGTTCATTTTATATCGAAACAAGTTCCCTGTATTTGTAAGCGTATTTTGATTATTCACATTTTCTCAGGTGATTCTAACTATTGCATTAATTGGGAATCAGTTCCTTAGGGAGGAAGATGTGAGGTTTGGTCTTAAAATTAAATACGCGTTCTTTTTGTTGAAATCTAAAAGATTTTGTTATGCTACAGACCATTTTCTTTACCTTCGATGCGCTTCTTTTCCAGCGCCTATCACTTTATTCTACTTCTATTTAATTACACAAAGTTCTTTCGATCGTGCCGTATTCATGCGGTGAGACGCACCTTGCGGATAGTCTCTCGAGATCTGTTCCGTCAGTTCAAAACGAAATGGGGCCTTCTTTTTTTTCCGAAAAAAAAACATCTTTGTGATGAATTAGGAGGTTCTAATTAACTTCTGATCTTTATGATAATCTGTAATCATTGCGTTTGTATCACTTTCAAATTATTGTGACACCAGAGAAAATACGTCTTTCACGGGATTTACGGGAATTCCAGCATTTGATGGACGTTTGCGCGACTAGGGACGTTTGCGCGACTAGGGACGTTTGCGCGACTAGGGACGTTTGCGCGACTAGGGACGTTTGCGCGACTAGGGACGTTTGCGCGACTAGGGACGTTTGCGCGACTAGGGACGTTTGCGCGACTAGGGACGTTTGCGCGACTAGGGACGTTTGCGCGACTAGGGACGTTTGCGCGACTAGGGACGTTTGCGCGACTAGGGACGTTTGCGCGACTAGGGACGTTTGCGCGACTAGGGACGTTTGCGCGACTAGGGACGTTTGCGCGACTAGGGACGTTTGCGCGACTAGGGACGTTTGCGCGACTAGGGACGTTTGCGCGACTAGGGACGTTTGCGCGACTAGGGACGTTTGCGCGACTAGGGACGTTTGCGCGACTAGGGACGTTTGCGCGACTAGGGACGTTTGCGCGACTAGGGACGTTTGCGCGACTAGGGACGTTTGCGCGACTAGGGACGTTTGCGCGACTAGGGACGTTTGCGCGACTAGGGACGTTTGCGCGACTAGGGACGTTTGCGCGACTAGGGACGTTTGCGCGACTAGGGACGTTTGCGCGACTAGGGACGTTTGCGCGACTAGGGACGTTTGCGCGACTAGGGACGTTTGCGCTGCCACCTGTGGCACCACTGACGCTCGTTGCGTCCGTAACGCATGACGTAATCAGGTAAATCTGCTGTTCGTCACGCAGCTGAGTCCGTAACATTACCTGGTCGTAGTATCTAATTTCCCTTAAGGAGATACAGGAATTGTAAATATTTATGGGAATTGGCTTTTCCTAGGAGAAACTCCAAGGTCTGAAGCTGAAAGTTAGACCTTTTTTGCTCAAATAAAATGCTTTTTTGTTTGTTACGGGCGCTTTTTTTCGGTTTTCTACTTTTGTTTTTTCAAACCTATTATTTTCTTCATCATTCATTTTGTTTCAGCAACTTAACACACCTTCTTCAAGCATATATTCCCCTCTCCATTAACTTCATACTCAACGGTGCCTGCCTCTTTCCTCTCTTTGGAACACCTTTGTTGCAGTTAGGGAGGCTTGACCTAACTTATCCAATCATATTTGGAGCACAATATTGTTGTTGCCCGCAGGCGATGTTTTTTGAGGCGTACGCGTTGCTGGTGCTGAGCGTCGTGCTGCAGGGGAAGCTCAGCGTGCGCTTAGGCGTCCAGCAGGCCGTGATTTTCTTGCTCGGCTTCGTTATTGCGCACACTCTTTGCATTCCTCTCTTGTACTGCCCTGGGGTGAGCATACGCCGAATGTATTGGAGTTTTATGTAGAGTAAACTTCTGTTGTTCTTCCCTGGGGTGAGCAAACGCCGAATGTATTGGGAGTTCTATGTAGAATGAATTCCTCATTTTCAGTTTTTAGTCTAGTTAGAACAAGTCCAGTGCATATGGTCGGGCTTAGTTTGAGAGAAAAAACATAATTGGGTATTTGATGTAAATTTAGTGGTTTAAACCTTATATGATAAATAACTTTGAGGGAGAAAAGCGGAAGATATTGAATAAAAATAATTTTACTATTTTTTATTGTCCTATTATTGACCGATTTTTGTTATCTAAAATTCAACCATAAAATTAAAGCCTCCCTAAAATTTTTTCGTATTTCTGACTACTTTTACTTCAACAATGTTCTCTCGCGAATGATAACCCTATTTTTTACCCCCTTGAATGTCTACTAGCAATTGAAATTTGTGAGTCAAATGTTACATAGTCATTTGCCAGTAATTTCACCCACATTAACACTTGACGAAGACCATCAAATTTTGCAGTAATGCGTTCCTAAAACCGTGGCAATTTTCCTGGAGGTAATAAGAGTATAGTTCTCTGCCATTATTAAAATCGAATGTAACTTTATGAACGAAATATGATTCACCTTTAGCAAGCAATTAAAGGTACCGTTTCATTTGAGATAGTATAATTTTATTTCCGTCTTCCAGGAGGAATATCTGAACTTGGAGCGCTGGCTGAAGAACGCAACCATAGCTGTGGCAATTTTTCATCTGATCACAAAATTGGTTGAAGAGAGACTGTGAGTTTCCTCGCATCGCTTCGTAACAACTTTTTTTAAATTCATCAATAGTTCAAGTTTCTTGTTTGAGGGAATTTCCAGTATTGTATGAGTTTTTTATAACGGCTACACACATTAACACAGCTTTCGTATGCTGTGAGGTAGGCGCTGTAGTTGTGAGCCTTATAGGTTGGAATCGAATACGCTTGGCTTGAATAAAAGTGGAGGGAATCGTTTGACATGAAAAACTTATAAATTTCAAATTGTGAGTCAGAGGCATGTAAATATTGGAGCGTTAAATTAGATCCCGGAAACGAATGAGTGCGCAATAGTGGCTCGAGTGTGAAGAAAATGGTGCGAACGGTCGTTTATTTTATAATCATTTTAAGGAGACTCTTACTCATTTCATGTAGTCGATTAATCAATTCGTTCTGGAAGCAAGAATAAAATAACCTGAAGGATGAGGAAAGTCTAAGCCAAGCGGCTACACAGCAGAAAATGTTAAAAGTACTATGGCTGATGAAGCTCGAAAAGACCGTCATAAATCTAAGTAGTTTCAATCATATTATGAGTGCTGTGGAAGAGCAGATAGGTTGTAGCCGTTTTTTAAGTGCTCCAAAGATCTTAAAAAATGTTTGAGAATAGTTGTTCTAATCGAAGCGAGTACTTTTTCACGTACAATATCGTACAAACACGGTCGAAACCTAACAAACATATTTTCTACACAATTAGATGGATTGATGCTTCAACATCCTAATGATTTTCTCTTCCAATTAGGTTGACCATTGACGAAGAAGAACTCAAGGAAAAGAAGCTTCGTTTGCTTCGCATTAGGAAAAGTCAGTCATCCATGGACGACGAACCCCAAGAAGGAAACGGTGAGTTCGATTCTGTATCGACCACCCTTAAGTTTAGCGTCCCCGATAAGCTGGAGGCAGGCAGCAGATTTTCTTTGTCTATGCTGTGAACGGGGCCAGAGGAAATGACGAACGCAAGTATAACACCAGAAAGAGAGGGATTGCAGAGTGGAACAGTCAGGTATGGACCACGTCTTTCATGGCGAAGTTGCTCACTGCGCTAGTCCTGTGTGATTATAGAATTATCATTAACGTGCTGCTGCATGTACCCGTCAGGTATTAGCCATGACCGTCATAGTGTTACTCTGTGTACCAGTCGCTCATAGGCCAGGACTACGACATAAGTGTGGCTTTTCGTAGTAACAAAGGACTGAAAAAATCAATATTGGTAGTGCGAAGAGGACTCTCTCGGCTTTGTTCTTGAAAGGTTACAGCTAGTCTTAATTTAAATTCTCACAATGGGATGCAAGTATTCTATCTAATAAGTATTAGCGCTCCCAGAGAGAGAAAGTGTGAGAATCCGAGCTGAAGGTGAGGTCGGTCTTCTTTATGTTGAAATAGAATAGGCTTTGTTGAAATAGACGCCTACGAACCGTCATTTTCGGGTCACCGCTGTCTTTTTTTCAGCGCCTGTTACATTCTTTTACAACTATACTATCTAGTTCCATAAAATTTCTTCAATCTTGTTTGTTTTCAATCTTCAGGGAATGGAGGCACACCTTATGCTCAGATTCCCCGTTTTCTTAGTGCCATAAAAAATGGTCCTCCCTTGTTCCTATGGTGAGCCCTATTTTGTTGTGGCTCAAATGTTTACGCTAATCTGACCTTGATTTTAGGGTATATCCCTAGCAGAAAAAGATGAACTGATCCAATTATTTCATGTTGATATTGTCAAGTCTCACTACTGGCAATCTTATTATTACCCCTTACTCAATCCGTACTCTTTCGGACATGAATGCTGATCGCTCAATGAAATTTTGCTGAACTGGATCTACATTATGTGATCAGAACAACCATTTCAATGGTCACCTAATATCTAATCACTGGAAAATGGGATACCTCATGACGCAACTCATCTAGAAGTGAACAGTTTTACAGGTCGCTTCATCATTACACTTGCGTTGTGCAATAACGCTTATCTTCTACAGGCCTTCATCGTTCTCTATGGGTGTTTCCTCAACAGTTAAAGTAGACAAATTTATTCAATTGTTTGCGGAAAAGTGCAGATCAGATGGAAATTTCGCTTGTGTGTATTTCTGGTTCACAGTTCAGTTAATAACATTACTTAACGTGTTTAAATTAACCCTAGATCAGAAGCTATAGGGTTATTGTTACACCATCGCAAGCGTTGGGTTAATATCACGTCATCTTTGGAAAATAACGCCCTACTTAATGCAGGAGAGGCATATTAGAAGAATTCCCACAGGACATGCATATTAAAAGCTCAAAATAGATTCAAATATGATTCCCTGGCTCCCATTTCTCTCTGCGCTAAGTTCCTTATTAGGCAATGACGTACGATGTGGGTTGTTTTGAAAGAATTCCAATGAAAATGAAAATATTTTGTTTGATGTTGGATATGGTTATTTACCCCGATTTATTTTTCTGAACTTAATACTTTTCAAAGTATCACTTACCTACATAGTTGCATGTGGGATAAAACTTATTTCACATCGACTAGTGTGGTTTACGGTCTTTTCAGAGAGTGTGGTACGAAGAGATATTGTTAATTAAAAATTCAATTTTCGCGATAGGTTCTTAGGTATCGATCGGCTGAAAAAATTCCTTATGTTAAAACCCCATGTAATGTTGACATTATTTATTGATAGTTGTGAGTTACGTTTTAAAAAAAATTGCTTTGTCTATTGTTCGTTCGATTTCCCGTACGGCGAGAGAGCCGTTTTCATTGGCCTCCCACAGAAGCCTAAACGTCGTTCGTTTGTTCGAAAAAATTCGTCTGCTCGGAATACTAACTAGCGGTTTTCACATTGCATTGTTATGCCTCTCCTTGCCCACAATTTAATTTGAATAAAGTTAAGCAAATAGCCTTCGAAAATTCAGCCAACTAAAATGGCCAACCATATTTTACGGACTCCCGTAGTACACCTGTCAGGCGTTCCCACTCACGTAATTAACTTTATTTAATACAATGGCTTCGTTGATCACCAACACCAGACATCATTAGAAAAGAACCCCGAAAATAAATTAACTCGTAAACCTTCAATCCGAATATTTTTAAATATCGTGTTTCACCTCAAATATGATTTTATTTAATAATTTTCAGTAAATTGAAAAACTTGTTTAATTTGCTGTGTGAAGGAATCATTGAATTCCTTTTTAGATCCTCTCACCAGTTCTTCCGAGTCCGCGTTTGAAAACATTATTTCAATATTTTAAATAATTCGATGCCCCAAATATGGAAATGACTTGTATATATAGGAATTAATGTTCTCCTAGGGAAAACAGGAGTTTGTGAGCTGATGGTTGGTAGGTTTTTGTTGGAATAGAATTCTTTGAATTTGGCCCCTACTGTGCGTGAGTGTAGGGCCACTCCACGTGCATTGATTCCTCATTCTCTTAAAGGCCAGATTAAATGGAGTCTTTATCCTTCTTCTCTTGGGAACACTTTTGTTGTGGTTAGGAAAGCTTTAGCTAACTTTCAATCTAATTTTTCTTGTTGTAAAATTTTCCTAATGCGCTGGTATCCAACAAAAAGAAATTAGTGAAACGCTTTTTCCTGTTTATTTCAGACGCAATGAGAACAGACAGCGGCTGCGAAACCTATGGAGGCAGAAAGCCTTCATACCTTCTTGATTTTTTTAGTTTACTTTCAGAGGGCATTTTTTGGGAAAAGACTTCCGATGCCAGGGACAGCTCTCGTGATGCCATCCACAGTGTGAGTATCTGCAGCACCCGAAGTCGCGCGTTCGCAAATATTGCTTAACTTGCACGTCGCATATACTTGGCATGCGAGTGATGAAAGCTTTTCACTACTGAGAGCAACTCTAAGTTTTTGGTTACGAATTCCAGCGATTTTGTCTTCTATAAATTACCTAATGTTTTTTGGTAAAACATGGCTTTTTCTTTGGGAACTATCGGTAAAGGTGCGCTACGCTTAATTTAGGTGTACATTCTGTACACTGTGCGCCAAGAAGGAAACCAAAGTGATATTTCCATAATGCAGCTGTATCCCAAACTTATTGCTCACATTTCTAACATTTTACGTTAGCTAGTCTGCTAATAGCTAGATAATAATATGATACTAACTGGAAGGGAGATTGGAAAGACCTTATGAGTACAGTTCTAGTATATAGTCATTTTTTCAGTTCTGCTGACCAAACAAATAAGTATCCGAGTTGGGTCAGAGATTAACACCATAGAACTGGATGTGGATTGTGAAAATAGTCATTAGAAAAGAAACCCCATACGAGAAAGTTGGCAACGGCCAAACTTAGCTCCTCTCACTAGCCTTCCTTAATTAATGGGCAAGAAATACATCATAGATCCGCAACAAATTAACTCTGTTTTGTCGGTCTTTATGGTTTTGAAAATTATCGACGTATTCAAAGTTACTTTCAAAATCTGTAGCGGTGACACTTCATCAACTTTGGATGCGTCTGTGATAATTTGAGGTCTTCATTTTACGTTTCACTGGAACGAATGACCTTCTGAATTATTTATTTTTGATTAGGCTGTGTTAAATTGAAATCTCGTTGACAATTTAAATTTGAGACACAATGAGCGACACACAGTAGCCCAGGAGTATTTTATCAGTTATTTATTATTTCAAGTTGTGGCGAACTTAAAATTTCTTATGATTTAAAAAAAACTTGTTATTCCTTTGCCTCGCATCATCCAAGAACTCGTTTTAGGCCTGCCTACCGTTACAGCTTAAGTTTTCAGGTACTATTTGACTCAAATTATCTAACCTATTATTTAAGTTCATAGCTCCTCTTCCTGATTTTAATTTTTTAATTCAGATTTTCAATTTTTCCTTTAACCGATTAAGTAAACTCACACCCGTTGAATTATGCTTTTTTACATTATACCCTTCTATAATCATGGCTTATTCAGGCTTTTTCGCAGGTCGGTGTCCATGATTCTGCCCTAGTTTTAGCTCAATCGACCCAAACCTCAACGAAAACCAGTGGAATTGTTACACTTGAATCAGAACGTGGCGGCTTAGATATGCGCCCTACCTCCACTTTAACGATGACCGACGTCGTCGCTCCTGAGGAAGTGAATGTCGCGGCTTTAGAAGAAGGTGATAACCCTGACCCTAAAACAGTGAAAGATCACAAACCAAAGCCATCAGTGAATGAGCAAGGAGTGAGTGCGAGCCAAATTCAGGAGACGCAGACGACGAAGAGTGATAAACTGAATAATGAATGTTTTCAACTTTTAACTGATCAATCTGGAGAAGAAAGTAAGAAAGAAAGTTCCGCCGAAGAAAATGAAGACGGTTGCGAGTCTGATGTCTCTGAATCCGACTCTACGGAGTCTATTTTTGCCAAGTTCTGCAACGAGACGTTTGGGAGCGCTACTGATGCGTCTGACAAGTCATTCGATGCCGGCGGAGAGAGTGAGAGCGCGAGCTGTGAATCCGACTCTGGGTCATCTGAGGTGCCTGATGGAGAACTTCTGGGGCTCTGTGAAGATTTGCAGGTAGGACTTTAATCCATTTTAAATGTGATAGACTAGTGACGGAAAAAAAGTTAACATGCCAAAGGCTCATCTGCATTTGTAATTGTTCTAACTTTTCGGTAATCCTGAATGTTTGGGTGAATAAAGGCTTGAATAAATTATCTGACTAATCTACTCGTAAGGCCCCAAAACATCGCACGTTATGCGTTGAAAAAAAATTCATTCCTTGTTGTCTAAAAAGCCATAGTAAATATACCATGTGTAACTATGGGCATTAGCCTCTCAGGGGGAAAATGTGAGGTACCGAGAAGAGAGTTAGGAAGGTCTTCATTGTGTTGAAATAAAATATATTTTTTAATGGCCATAATTTTCTTAATTTACTGCTGTCCATTTTTTTTAGCACCTTTAACTTTCTTTTTCGACTTTTATCCTGTTTCCTAACTCTCTCAACTTGCTGCTGTGCTAAGCGCATGGGATCCTGTGTGGGAACACACCTTGTGCATAGATTCCGCTTTCCCTTGATTCCACGTTACCACATTTTTGTTGTGGTAAGGGAGGCTGAAAATAAACTATAATTAGTTATTTTTTTAACTAAAAACACAATACAACACATCATTCAGTTACCAAATTTTTTCCTGATTCCAGATCTACGTTCAAAATTGCCTACCTTATTGAGGCCAGATTTTTAAATCATGCGTAACTTGTCTGACTAGTAGGAGTGATTTGCGTTTCCTGTATGCGGTGATTATCTTACGCACCTTCCAAAAAAATCATCAAAGTAGCCGGAAAAGCAGTTCAAATTATCTCCCCTCAGGGGGATACAACTATTGTGTCAATGGGAATTAGCGCTCCCAGGGGGACTATGTGAGGGTCCGAGCTCAGAGTTAGGTAGGCCTTCTTTTTGTTGAAAAAAAGTTGTTTATGCTGTGTTATGGAACACCTTTTTCGGTTCACTGCTGTCCTGTTTTTCAGCACCTACTACTTTGTTCTTCAACGTTGATCTTGTTTCATGAACTTCTTTCTCAACTTATTGTTTTTATGCCCTTTCTGCATAGATTCCGCATTTTATTTTATCCATACTAAATGGTGCCTTCCTCTTTTCGATACTGTACGCTTTTTTTAGCAGATAATCTAATCTATATGATCTAATATACGTATGATCTAATCTATAATCTGTCAGTCTCTACTCTTCTCAAAAAAAAAAGAACAGTTTATTTCCAATCGTTAAAACATGAAATGTTTAACATTGATTTTTAAAATATCTCAACATTAACATCTTAGTTGATGATTACACATCGGTATCGTTAAACCCATGTAAAATGTCGGAATAAAAAGTGATTGGCGGAAAAGCACAACAAAAATGAGTTCCTTTCGTTGCGTAATCTGATTTTGACAGAGCATTTGAATAAAATTAACTAAGAAAACTATCCTCGCATCGCTTAGTTGAAAAACCACTCGTTAGTGCGCACATGTATTGAAATAAAAGCGAAAAACTCGTTCAAATACCTTAAATAGAGATCCTTAATTGCTAATTCATACGTGGTTACCGTAATGCCCTTGTCAAGTGTTGCAACAATTGATTTAAGATCCTTAATTGCTATTCATACATGGTTATAGTAATACCCATGTTAATTGTCGGAACATGATTCGGAGTCGGAGAAAAGCACGAAAAAAGTGCGTTCCTCTTCGTTGCGGTAGTCGGGTTTTGGTAATGCATTTAAATACAAGTGACTAAGAAAATCTTATCCATGTGACGCATTGCTGAAAACCCTCTTCGTGCGTACTCATGTTAAAATATGAGCATAACACAATTATTCAAGGTTTTCAAAGTGAAAATATATTTGATGTTGACTATTGTAACTATGGGAATTAGCGCTCCCAGGGGAAACTATGTGAGGGCCCGAGCTAAAGGTTAGGTAGGCTTTCTTTTAAAATAAAATAGGTTTTTGGTTTTGCTATGGACCATATTTTTTCGGTTCACTGCTGTCCTGTTTTTCAGCACCTACTACTTTCTTCTTCAACTTTGGTCTTGCTTCATAATCTTCTTTCACAACTTACTGTTTCTATGCCCTTTCTGCGTAGATTCTGCGTTTCCTTAACTCCATACTAAATGGTGCCTTCCTCCTTCCTCTTTTTGGAGCACCTTTGTTGCGGTTAGGGAAGCGTAACACGTTCCCCGCGTATCGGGCCACATGTGTGCCAATACGTAAATTGCTCATTCACGTACCGGTATAAATGAATACTGTTTCATCTGTTTCGCGACCTCTTCAGGAAATGCTGTTATCATACCGGGTGAAATGTATCGTGGAATTGTTTTTATATTTTTAGGAGGGATAAAAACGTATTCGAGCATTCAAGCTGATTTTCCTATTCTGCTACTTAGGACCTAAGCAAAGCAACTGCTAACAACAGCGGAAATGCGGTGAACGTGTAAAACAAACATCTAATTTACTCTAAATGGGCCTGATTGGTTCTTCCTTTAGAAACGCCTGTTTTTATGAAGGCTAAAACTCGTGTGTAATTGTATTAAATCGGTCTAGCGTCTAGACTGAAGTTTTCTACCTCCCTTTCTGTCGCATTCAGAATTGATATTTGTTTCTTCACCTCCGCTTCAAGATGCGCGCGTTATCATTGGGGATTTTAAACCGAACACTGAGGTTTGCTTGAAAGGTTCGGGGTCTTGATCCCTTTCCATGCATCAGTTAATGGAAATTAAAATAATTTTCGCCTTGAAATTACATTCGTTTGAAATGTAGCTCATCATTCCTTCTCTTTGTAAAAATTTGAGAATCAATGACTATGCTGTGCATAAAGCACATGTCACAAGCTTGGTAATTAGTTGTTTGCTGTGGTTTGTAACTTGCTTTGTCATGTCTGGTACGCGGTATACGAAATTGCCCGGTGTAAAAAATTTCGCATAAATAACAGAACTTCTATGTGCGGATTAATCTACCACTCCCTATCTCTGAACTGACTTTGTGTTTCGAGAAGGCTACCTTATTGTTTCTCTGTCACCGGAAATCTTATTATTTAAGTGCATCTCAATTTCCTAGAAACGAAAGTTACCCCGTTGGTTTTTCACATTGACATTGAATCGAACAATTATAATTCTTAATATTATTCAAAATAATTTTCTCCCTTTTGTATGATTGCTACATGAGTGTGTAAAACAGAATTAAAACTCGAGTTGCCTCTCTGTTGCGCTTCCAAACATTAAAGGTTGAGTCACGAGTCACTTGATATCTTTTAGAATCCACCGATAGAAGGAATGAAACCCTCCGATTACGACGACGAGCCTTTCAAACAAACCGTTCCTGCTCAAGCCGCTACACACTCAACTGTATGGGCTCAAAAGAGCTCTCTGCCCAGCTCTGGTCGGTGCTACTGGAAAAGCACTAACTCGTGTAAGTATTGTTTCAGGATAAATAGTCTCAGGGCTTGTCGTCGTTGCTTGAATTAAATTTGGGCTTTCGATTTGCAGCATTTGCAAGTTGGCGGCTTCAGGATTAAATTTTTAACCGCTGAATATATTATAGTATTAAGTAAAGTATTTAGCAATCAGAGGACCAGTTTATCGGTATGTTCTTGGTAATATAGTATCCTCAGTTTTTATAGGTAAATGGTTGATTGTCCAAATTAATGTCGAAGTAAGCGCTCAACTAACATAACCTAATCCACTTTGTGGGTAGTAAACTATTTGTCCATTAGTACGGGGCTAGTTGAAAAAGTGGAAAAATGTTATTGTACTTGGATAAACTCTGACAATTCGAAACAGAAGTTTATTCATTGGTAAAGGTAATGGATGGTGAAGACCAACAATTTCTGTCAGAGCTGTCGAAGAAAAATAATTGCTTTTCAGATCACTGAGCTGCTACCACTTAATCTAAAATTCGAAATCATTGAATTAGGAAGGAAAACTCTGTACAACGAAGTTGAAATTGGCAGAATAAGGACGTAGTTATGAGGCTTGCCTTCTTTCTTGCTGGTAACTCGACATTTGTTTGCAGCACATTTGAAATGAGGCTTTTCAATAATGTTAGGAAAGACTATTCCTAACGGTGGAGATGGCAGCACGAAAACCATTTACGGTTTTCAAATTATCCATTTATGCAGGCATTCTTTTCTGTCTATCTTCAAATAGAATCAATCGGATTTAAGTCTGGAGAATAGGTTGGATGACGACAGGAGGGAAATCATTCTTCAGGATGAAAGTCTTGGTCACATGGGCAATGTGAATCGCAGCAGTACCCTTTAGGAAGAATCATCCATCACCATTCAAATAAAGGCTCTCCTTAGTAATGGATAACGTTTGCATGATGTAAGCCTCGTTGGCCGTTGTTTGACACTCCTGCCCAATCTGAATTTCAATTGTGACTGAAAGAAGAGACACCCCGCTCCATGACGGAGTCTCTGCTTCTGTGCCGTGTAAAAAATGTTTCGGGATGCAATTCTTTGTCGTGCCAGTAGCGTTGGAAACTTTATGGACTGTTTAAGTTTTTTCTCCCCCGGGAAATAAAACTCTTCCTATTTTCAACCTCCCTTGTTGATGTTGCCTAACTAATTCTAAAAAGATTTGTCATATGAGGAAACAAACAACTCCCTTATAAACGTGTCTTTTTATTTTTCAAACCCTTTCGCCTTAGGCGCAGCGTAATGTAGTGAATGGCAGTCGGCACACGCGAATTTCTTGATCCGTTTCGAAGACTGTCCCTTATTTTGAACAACCAGACACGTATATAAGTGATAGTGAAAATTTTTTTGGTCGGCCACTGGATTTCGCAGTTCCCTAACTGCAAGGGTCTACCAGGAAGTTGCGAACTACTATTTTACACGGTTTAACCTTTGCTACAATTGCTCGCTGTGACAAACCTTGCTTGATTAATGATTTAACCTCGCTCAAAGGAGGATATCTTCCTGGCCTGAGGCATGGTGAGCCTTTACATCGTGAGTGACATCGACGAACAGAGGTGAAACCCATGAAGTTTCGCACATTTAAACTTTTGCACGATCTAGTCTCAAACTCTTGATCTGGTGGGAAGTAGCTCAGCTATTTAAAGTGTGATTTCCTACTTCAATTAATTTGTTTTTGTTTTCTTCATTTTTTATCTTCACCGAAAGAGGAAATGTCGTTCAGCAGCAAAGTTTGCCCTATTTAAAAAAATAGAATTTCTCACTTTGTCAGCTGGTTCTAAACTTTGATTAGGAGTGTGTAAAAACTTGGAAAACAAATTTTGAAAGTGGTGTCGAGTAACAAACAAGTGCTGCCTTACAGTTATTGGTGGTAGTACATTTTCGAAGTTCAGACTAGAATTTTCAGGGTCCGGATTCTCGAACACTTGGTTCCTGCCATTCGGCAGTAAAGCAGATTGTAAAAGTTTGTCGGTTGACTTGGTTACCCTCAAAGCTATTTTTCCTGGACATAACTTTCAACTTATTTCTTCAAAGGAAATTCAAGCAATGAGGGTCTGGTAGCTCTACAAAATTTGTATTTGCCGTAGCTCACTGCTTAGAGAAAATACTGAAAACCTTAATTTTGGCAAGAAAAACAAAGGCCGCTTGAAGAGAGTCGCTCCTGGGGGGGATACAGTTAATGTATCAATGGGAAATAGCGCTCTCAGAGGTAAAATATGAGACCCCTGGCTGAGAGTGAAATAGACCTTTTTGTTGAAGTATGCAGAGCTAACTATTTGCGGTGACAAGAACCATTGTTTTCGGTTCACCAAAGTAAAGTTCTATTCTATTTTTATCTCTGTTCATAAACTTCCTTCTCAACAGTTTCTGTGTGCAGGGAATCTGGCGTGCGATTATCACCATGGGCATAGATTCAGCTTTCCCTTAACTCCATATTAAATGGTGCCTTTGGTCCTTCCTCTCTTGGAACTCTTTGTGGTGGTTAAGGAGGCTTTTCGTAACAGATAATTTAATAATTTTATCTAATAGCCAAGTCGACTGGTGAAATATTACTGCCTGTTGTAAGGCTATGGGAACGTGCAACGCTCGAAAATCCAGCCTCTGATCTGAAATGCGCAATTTTATTTATATGGATTTCTTGATAGGTTTTTCCTGTGTAAATATGTCTGAAGTAAACTGTATCATTATTAAATCACACTCTACTCTAAACTAATTTTTGATGCATGTATAAATTCGTCTAGAAAAACTTCTAAGCACGCTTCTGTTGTGTGGATTAAAATATCTGAATTGCCTCAACGTGTGTTACTAAACAAGATAAGCTTGAATAAATTAAAGTTCTTCCTCTTTCTGGTGAACCTAGTTTTGTGAGTGATATTTCCTACAACGATTTTATAACGACTCTCTTTTTAGTGGTCAACTATCGTGATAATCGTAAAGCTTTCGCTTACACCAAAATTTATGCTTTACCAGATGCTGGCACACAACTGCATCAACCTTACGGTAGTAATATAAGGTTACGCCCCACCGCTCCTCGCCACTTCAATAATTCTAACTCATCTGCTGCTCATCCTGATTTGAAAATCGTTCCCCCGAGCAGCCGTGAGTTAATCTGATCAGCCAAAAAGTGTGATGAAGCAGGAGTCTGCTCCGCAATATCTGACACGTCTCTTGAGACCAGGTTGTCTCACACTGATACCTTTGAAAGAGAGACAGACCGCGAGGACTAACAACGTACAAAGCAAACCAACAAAAAAATCGTGTTTGAAGAATCTAGAACATGTTAGCAAAGACAGTGCTGTGCCACTTGCTGAAGTGTTGGACTTGGAAACTCCCCTCAGGGAGATACAACTATTGCATCTATGGGAATTGGCGCTCCCAGGGGGAAAATGCGAGGTACTGAGCTTAGAGTTTGGTAGGCCTTCTTTTTGTTGAAAAAATGTTATTTTGGTTTTGTAAAGGACCTTTTTTTCGGTTCACTGCTTTCCTGTTTTTCCGCACCTCTGACTTTCTTCTTCAACTTTTATCGTGCTTCATAACCATCCTTCTTATCTTAACTGTTTCTATGTGCACGGGATCCTTTGCGGGAACACCCTATATGCATAGATTCCACGTTCCCGTAACTCCATATTCGATGGGGCCTTCATTCTTCCTCTCTTTGAACATCTTTGTTGTGGCAGAGGGAGGCTAAAACTAATTTGTAATAATTCAATCAATCATGGGACTTGGAAACAGAGACAATGGGTACCAAATAGGTGAGTGAAGCTCGGAAGTTCTAGGTAAAAACGATGAATTTCTGCTGTTAAAGTTCACAAAGTAGTCACTTTTGAAATTTAAATACATAGACGAACCCTTTTCTATGCCCAGTTGATGGACAGTAAAAAGTAGATTGGGAGAACTGTAATGTTTTATCCTCAATTATTTTGTACTAATGAATTTCAGGAACTATTTTGTATATTTACCGACAATAAAATGGTTGGTCCGTTTTCTTCGACTTCATTTCGTGCAAAAAATACTGGATGCATTAATTTAAATCATCGTTCATGAACATTCATCTCTTATTACTGCAAATAATAATGTTCTGTGATGCTTAATTAAAGCTTATCATGTCTTGCAGGAAAATGCTCCAATGAAGTCACCTTCACTTATCTAATTTTCCGAACTTCGAAGATCTCGCATGATCTTCGATGTTCTCTGTTCGCCATGCACCCGAAAATTTACACGGCTTCAACTAGACTAACGTTGAACGTTTCTTGAAAAATTTATTAATATGTTCCGCTTATTGTTCAGTTCATCATAAATACTGTGACCATTAAGTAAAGAGATCAAGTTTTCAATGCGAGAAAGCCAAGCTCAGTGTAACGTTTGCGTAGGTCTTGAAATTCAGCCTGCGCCAGTAATGGTGATACCTCGATGCATGTAGGTTAAAATTAAATATGAAATGTATTGGTTTTTATTTGGTGAAGATCCCTAATGGTCAAAACATTTACTTTTCAGATTAACACTCACTCGGCGGTCGAAAAGAGAAGTCTTTTGGAAATGATCGGAATCTCTACGACGACCTAATTTGAAAACGTAGAATTTTGTTCTCGAAGACTAAATTGTGTCCACCGATGAATGAATTTTATTTCTCGTAGTATTGAGTTATGTTTTGATGTTAGTGCTCTGGCTTCAAAACCTTTTGAAGGCAAATAATTTGTACGATATACTCTTTTTAAGAGTTTGTATGCAATCATAGACGATTAGCACGGGTGAGTAATTATGACAATTATTTCTGAAAGATTGTTTGTTCATCACTCTAAGTACTCCTTTACCTTTTCTGGAAACTGACATCGGTTTTCGAAGCTGAAAAGTTGCATATATTAATGCTATTAGAATCAATCTTCATAATTCTGCCATGTACCTTCGGTTATTAGGATTTTTCGTTCGCACACACACTAGCGAAGAGCGTGTTGAAACGATTTAAGCTTAATATGTGTTTATTTATTTGATTTGAAATTCCAAAAGCAGATGATCGAAATCTCGAGTTAATACGCTCAGCTTTCCGAATAAACACAGCATATCTTTTATTCTTCTCGATAGCGTTTGCTGGTGGAAGATTAGCTAAAGAAATAGTGAGCTTTTCATTACTCCATGACAGTGTCTCTTTCTCGATGAAGAATTCTCGGGAAAATCTTTATTTCAGAATAAGATAAAACTAGAGCGTATGTTCAATAACGGTCGGAGGACGTAGCTTATTTCCGAGCAGCTAGTATTTCTGTTTCAGTAATCTGAATAATTAGTGAACAATTGTTTATGAACTTCCTACAGAAGTGATCAAAATATTTCTACGCGATCATGACTATTTTAAAATCTTTCTGTCCACTAGTACCAGGAAAAAATTTTCTTAATAAAGTCTTCCTTTTCTTCCCATGTTTTAATGAACGTTTGACCGTCCATCGTCTTCATTGATAGATATTTAACGTGATATTAGCTTAAGAGTTTATTAAATTTTATCACTGGCCCGCAGCAAGGAACGTAGTTTTGGAGTCCTATCTTGTCTAGGGATTGTCGCCCTCTTTTAAGCGAAAAACCCTTTGAGCGAAAAACCCTTTGAGCGAAAAGCCCTTTGAGCGAAAAGCCCTTTGAGCGAAAAGCCCTTTGAGCGAAAAGCCCTTTGAGCGAAAAGCCCTTTGAGCGAAAAGCCCTTTGAGCGAAAAGCCCTTTGAGCGAAAAGCCCTTTGAGCGAAAAGCCCTTTGAGCGAAAAGCCCTTTGAGCGAAAAGCCCTTTGAGCGAAAAGCCCTTTGAGCGAAAAGCCCTTTGAGCGAAAAGCCCTTTGAGCGAAAAGCCCTTTGAGCGAAAAGCCCTTTGAGCGAAAAGCCCTTTGAGCGAAAAGCCCTTTGAGCGAAAAGCCCTTTGAGCGAAAAGCCCTTTGAGCGAAAAGCCCTTTGAGCGAAAAGCCCTTTGAGCGAAAAGCCCTTTGAGCGAAAAGCCCTTTGAGCGAAAAGCCCTTTGAGCGAAAAGCCCTTTGAGCGAAAAGCCCTTTGAGCGAAGAAACAACCCTTTGAGCGAAGAAACAACCCTTTGGGCGAAGAAACAACCCTTTGAGCGAAGAAACAACCCTTTGAGCGAAGAAACAACCCTTTGAGCGAAGAAACAACCCTTTGGGCGAAGAAACAACCCTTTGGGCGAAGAAACAACCCTTTGGGCGAAGAAACAACCCTTTGGGCGAAGAAACAACCCTTTGGGCGAAGAAACAACCCTTTGGGGGAAGAAACAACCCTTTGGGCGAAGAAACAACCCTTTGGGCGAAGAAACAACCCTTTGGGCGAAGAAACAACCCTTTGGGCGAAGAAACAACCCTTTGGGCGAAGAAACAACCCTGTGGGCGAAGAAACAACCCTGTGGGCGAAGAAACAACCCTTTGGGCGAAGAAACAACCCTTTGAGCGAAGAAACAACCCTTTGAGCGAAGAAACAACCCTTTGGGCGAAGAAACAACCCTTTGGGCGAAGAAACAACCCTTTGGGCGAAGAAACAACCCTTTGGGCGAAGAAACAACCCTTTGGGCGAAGAAACAACCCTTTGGGGGAAGAAACAACCCTTTGGGCGAAGAAACAACCCTTTGGGCGAAGAAACAACCCTTTGGGCGAAGAAACAACCCTTTGGGCGAAGAAACAACCCTTTGGGCGAAGAAACAACCCTGTGGGCGAAGAAACAACCCTTTGGGCGAAGAAACAACCCTTTGGGCGAAGAAACAACCCTTTGGGCGAAGAAACAACCCTTTGGGCGAAGAAACAACCCTTTGGGCGAAGAAACAACCCTTTGGGCGATAAAAACCTTTGAGCGAAAAAGAATTCATAGAAACGTTCGAAAAAGGTTAACTCAAGGTTACGTAGTATCCTGTGGGTATATATGACTTCTAACCTAGTGCATACACAAACTTTGCTGAACTTTAAAACTCTTTTGTTGACAACGTGGCAAGTTTCGAAAAAAGCGCTTCAAATTCAGTGTTATTTAGTTTTTAGAATAGCCTAATCTGAGAAGATTCAGCATACAAAAGCATTGCAGCAATTCTTGCTTGAGAAGTCGAATGGCATCAATTTTCTGAAATTGAAGCTTTTATGGTGTACGAAAATTGTACCTTACCTTACTCGCATCGAAACAATCGGAAGGCACTGATCATACGGAATAGATTAACCCTTTCCTTCCCGACGGGAACTCCAGTTTCCGTCGTGAACTCGTCTTCCAGTTTAGGAAAATTGACGAAATTTCAGAGTAATTCAACTAGTAGGGAAATAATTTGAAGAAAATGACAAAATTAGGGCAATTAAAAATATTCCTGCATCTATGTTTTAGATACTCCAGAAGTTTGGCACGTGCAATTTGCTATTGATATCCACTCAATGTGAGCTTCATGGTCTATGCAATACATTTAATACTTTTTTATTTGACTTGAGCAAGTTTTTCATAAGAACATGTATTTACAGATAAAATAAACCAAAATCTAAATTGATATCGTTTCTCAGATTTTTAGGCTATTTTTTTGGCATGGAAGCCTACATTTAAAGTATAATTTTTTCAATTTAATACTTTGACCACTGAGTGGGACAAATGTGAACCACTAGGTAAATTGTTCATGCACGCACCAGTGTAAATGTATACAATTTCAAACCATTTTGCGATCTTTTTTGAAGGAATTTTATCATACCATGAAAATATTATTGAGCTCTTACATGTTGTACATCTCTTAACAGGACAGAAACTTATTCCAGCAAATACATCGATATTACCAGTCTGTTTTTCGCAACCTAACCAAATCGACTTTACAACACGTGCAATCGTAGTCAACGTGTTAAAAAGGAAGTAAGCACCTGCTTATGCAGAAAAAAAACATGCTATGGCAATTTTGCTGATATTTTATAGGGTAATGACTGAAATTACCTTATAAATTTTTTCTCTTAATTAAAGTGTTGGGAAGGAAAGGGTTAAGGCTAGTAAAAAGCTGCATTGTGGAATGAAGAAAAAGCGCTGACTGGCGATAGCAGTTCCTAAAGTGCCGTTTACACTAGCGGACATTACGGCCGTGAGGGGCGACACGTGTGTGTACGAAGCTCACCACTGAGGCTCGTACTTGCGTGCGTGTTAAGAGAGTCTAGTGGCGCCTTTAAGGTCATGCAAGTAAAATAATTACCATCAGAAATTCAGGGTTATGCTGGAGAAAGGTAAGTGGAAAAACTGACAAATACTGACTTTTCCTGACCTTAAAATCCTCAGAATACAGGTTTTCCGTTAGTGTTGGAAAAAGTCATCTAAACTCATATTTTGCTACTATTTTTGTATTAGACACTCATTGAGGCCTCCTCCTCGCCATACGGCTTCCTTTTCCAACCGTTTTATGGAAAGAATGAAAACCTTGTTAAAAAATCATACATAATTATTCCTTTTACAAGATAATAAAATAAAATACACAACATAACAAGAAAATTAAAATTGCATAGCAAGGAAAATAAAAGCAGATTCATTAACTTGAAGCAATAATAAAATAAAAAATCAGAGAAATCAGAAAAAATAAACTCTTCATGAACACAAACGGGCCAAATTAAATGAAAAATTACATGTTTCACCATCAGTTATAGTTGTTATATGATGAGTTGTACAAATTATTAGTTATATATTATACTTTTTAAATCAAATGACAACTCTACTCGGGTAGGATATGACACTCCAATGGTGGTGCCGCGGAGAAACGCTCGCAGCAAACGTCAAAAAATCCCAGCGAATTTCCCGAGCGCGCTGCTCCGCTCTGCTTGCAGTATGAAGCATATTGGCAGTATGAACAGCCAAGCGTTTCTGCATTGAAACATATACAAACCTTAATACCGCTCGTAGGGTGAACGCACCCTAGCACTTATGAGTGGGATGATAGTCAAAAATGAATTTTTTACATCTTTTGTAACAACTCTTGCCAGCAATACCAAAGGCTTTGTACATCGTTCATCTGTTGATTTATCCGTTATCAGTGAAAAATAATGATTCTTCCGGAGCTCATAAATATTGTCACTCGCTTCGTCTCTCACAACATTCTTCACAATTGCAATACACTTAGTCCTACCACATTTGAAGCCTTTCGTAATCTCTGAATCAGGACAAGCGGCTTTCACAACTGGGACTAAATGTTCAACAACAGAATGTGGAAGATTACGCTCATATAGAAATGCAGCAAGTCTAATTTTACCTTCTACCTGTGTATCTTTTCTTCGTCCAGACACTGTGCACATCCAAAGCATTCCTTGTTTCTTTCATTATTTCTACAATTTTTTTTGTGCTTTCCCTCCTTCATGCTTTTCAATCTCTGATTTTGCAGCTTTTCCGTCTACATCACATACTTTACATTGAAAACATTTTGTTCCTTTTTTACTTCTACAGAGCCATCCCTTGAATTTGACTTCAGTTTCCCACTTCTCTAGGTACTTTTGAGTATGAATTAAACGTTTACGTATTATCATTAATGGAGGCGTTTCATTCCCCCTGCTGGAGTCATCCATGCTGACCGTATTAAGCAAATTCACTTCAAAAATTTCAGTTCTGCACGTGCGCGTCGCGTCAATTACCTTTCATTACAGTCACTACAATGACTGTAAACAACCAGATAGGTCTGTGACTGTTAAGGGGTCCATTCACGACACATGCCGCCAACTCCAACTCAAGCACCTACAAGGTTGGAGCTGCGGCTTGCGCAAGGCTGCTTCCTGCACTCACGGTGCAAGCCCAATCTCTCAGTTGCGCTGTAATTCTGGATGTCAGATCACGACTCGGAGCACGGTAACCGTAACTCGGACGATCTATTGGTCATCGCGGTTTTTTTAGATGCTGTCAGAAAGCGCAAAAAGCTATCGACGTGGTGCAAGACTGGGCTTATGAAGAGGAACACGCTTTCTCATAATCAATTATTAGAGGAACTCAGATTAAAGCCCAAAGATTACAGAGATTATTTGAGGATGGGTCACTCAACTTATTTGGAGCTTCTTTCGTTGGTAGCACCAAACGTAAAAAGACAGAATAAAGATGAAAAAAGCCATTACACCCCATGGACGCCCTTTTCACTACGTCCTCCCTCATGTCACCTCTTTATATTTATGTATTTATTCACTAACACTACATCCGCAGCGTTTTTTAATTGTTTGTTTGGATATTGCAAGCTTTTAACACACTAGAGGTACAGGTAGCCTTGATAAACCTCCTTAATCTTTTCAGGAACGCTTTAGAATCCATGGTACTGATTAATGTTGGTTAAGCACAGACCGTTACCTCACTAGTAGCAATAGTGCGTAAATTAAAGTGGTTGTCATTTTTTCCTCACAGTATACTGGTTAACACTTTTCCTTTAAAAATCTGAAATGTATCAAATGCGAATCAAAGGTATTATAGTTAGTTTTATAAAAGCAGTAATATTCAACCGGAATAAAAGCGCAAAACACTAGCGAAATGACGGGTTTGGCATTCCGAGCCCACTCACGGGTCAGTCAGCAGCACAAGCCGTAAGCTCCGCTCACAAAATATCAGGAAGTTCGGATCAGCTCCGACTAAAACTCGTACCTAGAAATTGTGCTTGAGTTGGAGCATGAGCGTACCCACTCACGACGCAAATTGGCGTGAGTTGGGGCATGCGCACTGAGTTGGAGTTGGCGGCATGTGTCGTGAATGGGGCTCTTTACACTAAACTCAAAACGATGCTCGTTCTTTAATTTTTAGGTAATTTTTGTACGTTGTACAATCCTTGACCTTTGCAGTAGAAATCACTTCCTAGCTGGAGGAAATTTGTTTTTATACCTAAATGAACCTATGTAGTTTAAAGTTCCGGTTCGAATATTTAGGCTGCTGTGCACATGCCCAAGCTACCACTTCACATTAGGTATAGAGAGCGGTGTCGCCAAAACTGTAATGAAAGTTGGATTTGGTTGCTGATTACGTTTGTTTTGCTGACAATGGACCATTTTAGTGATGAGTTAAGAGCACGAAATTAGACAACCATTCAGCATACAGGGGTTTCTTATTTCAATGTTTTTATTCTTTAGTTCAACAGCAATTTCCAAGTAATGGGGCAATTATTTTCTTAGAATAAAAAGAAGAACCAGAGCAAAAACGAACATTACGTTTATTGCATACGTTTCGGAATTTTTAAAAATTCCATCATCAGTGCTGAAACAGGAGAAAGCAGAAAAAATTTCTTAAGATCCTAGTAAAAACAAATCTATATCTTCCACAAAATTTTTCCTAATGTAAGAACCCTAATTTGTGTTCATTCATACACAAACAGTTGTATACTCATAATTCACATAAGCACGCATATACACTCTAATCCAGATACACCCAGTGAACACATACTATGCTTACACACGCAAAACATACACACATACAAACACACACAGAATTACGTCAGTAGGTGGGGGGCAATTGATAACTTAACGGCACTAATGTCTTAGTTGAGGTTAGGTTTATAAGTGAATGTGAACAGGGACTTTAAAATTCTAAGGTCGTGCTCACTGTTAGCTCGGCATAAAGTTGAAAATTTGTGTTTTTAAATGAATGGTTTAAATTATCGCAGTGATCTCTAATTGCTGATTGGGGTGGAACGGTTAGTGCACAGCCGGTTCTATGTGATATTCCTGCGTGTTGGCTATGTCTGATGAATTGTTGGAGTTTGGCACTACCAACACAAGACTGCATGCAGCAGTCACACTTATAAAAATAGACACAGCCACTCCACAGGCACTCATCCAATCGTTCTTTTCTGCTAAAAAAGGATGCAATCTTAAAAATATTTTTGCAAAACACTCTGACGTCGACCGTTGTAAAAACCTACTAACCAAAGACACTACCTCCCTCTTCAGCTCTGCGTTCAAATAACCCGTGAATGGTAACTCGACATAGCCAACACGCAGGAATATCTCATAGAACCGGCCGTGCACTAAGCGTTCCACCCCAATCAGCAATAAGAGATCACTGCGATAATTTAAACCATTCATTTAAAAACACAAATTTTTCAATTTTATGCCGAGCTAAAAGTGAGCACGACCTCATAATTTTAAAGTCCCTGTTCATACTCACTCATAAACCTAACCTCAACAAAGACACTAATGCCGTTAAGTTATCAATTGCCCCCACCTACTGACGTAATTCTGTGTATGTTTGTATGTGTGTTTTGCGTGTGTAAGTATAGTATGTGTTCACTGGGTGTATCTGGATTAGAGTGTATATGCGTGCTTATGTGAATTATGAGTATGCAACTGTTTGTGTATGAATGAACACAAATTAGGGTTCCTTACATTAGGAAAAATTTTGTGGAAGATATAGATTTGTTTTTACTAGGATCTTAAGAAATTTTTTCTGTTTTCTCCTGTTCCAGCACTGATGATGGGATTTTTAAAAATTCCGAAACGTATGCAATAAACGTAATGTTCGTTTTTACTCTGGTTCTTCTTTTTATTCTACGAGTATGATTCTCTACGAATCGTCCAATTGGAAGTATAATTATGTTATTGAATTTTCATGAGTTGATGCTATTGTCTGGAGTGAATTTCAACAGCTTACGTTTGCAATTTTCCCAAGATGTGAAAGTTTCTGATGATAATTAGGCTGTCCATCTCCTGAGATTTGGATGGGCTAACAATAAATTAGAAAATTCGTGTCTTTATTTTTCAACGAAATCCAAAAATAAATTGACTGTAGAAACATCGCATTTTGTTGAAGCAAATAAAAATATTTCATTCCATGTGGATTTTACCAAGTCTTCGTTAATGTTTGTATCGCAAATGCGCAATTTTATAACAACTTTTGGGTAATCGTAGCCTAGGGTATGAGAGTTCTTGCTCTTCGTGGGGCTCCTCCTGGGGATGCAACTGTTGCAACCATGGAAATTAGCGCTCCCAGGGGAAAATGTGTGAGGGCCCGACCTGAGAGTTAGGTTGACCTTCTTTTTGTTGGAATAAAATATTTTTTGTTTTGTCCAATATAACGTAAATAAATAATTTATAAATTTTTTTTTATATATATTTTTTGTAATGTCTGAAATAAGGACCACCTTTTTTCGGTTCACTACTGTCCTATTTTTCAGCACCTACTACTTTCGTCCTCAACTTTTATCTTGTTTCATAATCTTTCTTCTCAACTTACTGTTCCAATTAAAATTCTATGCCACTTCTGCATAGATGACACGTTCCCTTATCTCCATGCTAGATGGAACCTTCCTCTCTTCGTAACTTTTTTTTAGCGATTAGGGAGGCTTAAACTAATATTTAATATTAATTTTAATCTGCTCTTCTTAGGGAGGGTTCAAAACATCAAAATACTCGGCGTTTCTTCCCGTTAAGGAATGTGAGAGAATTAATCACAAAACTGTTAGTGTGTCCTACTGTTAGGTGTGCAACTTCTGAAATTCTAACAGTGTTTTCTACAGTGCATCGTCTTTGAAATTATGTTTTCTTCTCAAATTGTAGTAACGCATATTATTAACCTCAGATTGAGCAACAATAGGAATACATTACCCTCAATCATTTGTTTTTACTTGTGACATGGGTAGTACAAAACTCACGTGTGTACCAACTAATTAAAGACCCTTACTTCAAGAACTTTTAAAAACCAAAGATGTGTTTTCATATCATCTTCATGGTAAATTAATTGCTTTTATTTAATTTTTTCTCTAACAATACGACGCATTAAATGATGCGTATCGACTTGGAATAAATTTTAAACATCTTGTAAGACGCTGGATTCACGGTAATTTGAGAAACGGACTACTGATATGGGACGAATTTCTGAGCGTGTCTACAAGCTGTATTTGTCAGAACACCGTGTAGAACTGGCGCTCTGTAGCACGTATCCTTGCTACCCACCGCAGCACATCAGTAGTTCTTGTTTTCGGTAGCGAAGCGTCGTACGTATTAGTAATAATCATAATAAATTTTTATAGTTGCTATTGTCTAATACACTTTTTTCGTAATAATAATAATAATAATAATAAGAATAATCATTATTTCTTGCTGCTATAGCCTAATACACTTTGGTTTTGCAGTTAGATGACCTAATCATTTTTGCAACGGAGGCCTACGTTCAAGATCTGAACGAGATACTTTGAAAATAAAGAAGACATATAAAATGCAAAAAAAGATTAAAATTAGAGATGAAAATTTCGTGAAGCATTAACGTAACTGTTCTTAATCATCAATTGGAAATTTGCCACAGGCTATTTGCTGCGCAGTCAGAAACACTGTTGCACATCCTACAAGGTTGAGATATTTTCAAAGTTGACCTTATCACCTTTGTGTATAATTATTCTTTTAGCGAAAACGATTCGGGTCTATAGAACAGTAGCTTCTATTCGTATATATTTACAGTGCTTGCAATAGTAGAACACCGGGACGCAAATTGAAGAAATTTTTGTGTCTATTTGTATAACATCTATGTTGCACTATGCGTGTATATTTTTGCCAAACAGATATTCGTTGTTGAAATAATTGTTGATTCATAGATTAAAATTATAAACACATAAATATTGTTCATTCAAAGACTAAAATCATAAACACGCAAATATCAATGATTCATATATTACACTCATAAACATGTTAATATTGTTATAAATTGAATGATTCATAAATAAAATGAAATGATTCATAGATTAAAATCATAAACACGTTTAAAATTCGTTGAAACTAAGTGCTTTCTCGCGAATGAACTGAAGTTTACTATTGATGTTGTAATTTTAAGTTAAGCTGAGAACAAAATTTTTTACATGCTCAACATAGTGAATTTTTGCAATGACTTGTTTATCACGAAAATTTATACCTGCAATGCAGAATTTCCAGTCATTACTTTTTCTGGCCAGAACGGCTAGCTACCGTACCACAATCACTGTGCTGCAATTTAAAATAGAGAATTTCAATAAACATTATCTCTTAATTCAAGTACCGAATTATACGTGAGCCTGTTATTAATTGATCAGTCTGGTGTATGGCTAGGTTAAGTGTACGAGTTTATATATAATTTTTGCACCATGCATATAATGCCGTTGATGGGTTGCTCCTGAGTCGTTGAATTTATTCAGACCTAGAAGTATGTAGTATGGATCTACAGCATTGTATTGGCCTCAAGAAACATTCTCCTTGACGATCACATGCGTTAAATAAATCGTTAAAATTGACGTGTCAGTGGCTTAAACAAAATTTATTGGGAAATTTTTCATTTAACCTTTCGTTGGGCTGATATGCCGACAGCGCCCACACTGCAATGGCATAAAATTAAAATCGAGAATTTTTGAAAAAAAATTTTGGTTATGGAAAAGGTTCAAACTTGTCGAAAATAGCGCAGGTTTCTTTCATACTACCAACGAACATTCGATCGCTACTGTTATTTTTCACCTTTTTTCAATAAGGTTTGTTAATGAAATTCCTTCCTACTTATTTCTTTTTTCACGAATGTGCTTATTCTCAGTACAGTTTCCACATATAGGTTTTTATGACATATATTTCCATGCTTAAAAAATAATTCGGATAAACAACAGTCAGTTAAATTTTATTTTTATATAGAAAAAATATTCGTATGGGGCAACATACTCGTCCGCAGCCTCAAAAAAGCTCAGTAAATCAATAATTAAAGCACGAACACATTTATTTTTGCGCCTCCAAAACAACAGCAAAGTACAGAATTCAAAGCCTCATTTTCTTCGGGCGTTTTTGGACAGACGACCACGTTGCTATACTTCGCTCTCTTTTTCTCCATCTTCTGGCAGTGACAGCTGATGGGAGCACATCCTTTATATCCTCTTCGCTCAAGCTTGGCCCCAAGTTTCCTCCAAAATTAAGAACGTTCCTCTTGATATTGTCGATTGAAGCCGCGATGTCGCTCAGTCGGTCTCCTTGCGAACGGAAGATCTCTTTGTCTTGGTTATAAGATTCGACATCTTCGAGTAAGGTCTTCATGCACTCTCGGAAAATAGTGAGGTTTTTCTCCAAGTTATTATCACAAACGGTAGCGTTATACGCTAAAGAGAGAAATTGAATGATGGATTGTGCTGCTTCGAAAATTTTATCTGAAGAAGCCATCACTTCGGTGAGACGTCGTGGATTACCGTCGGTCACAACTTCTGCTGAAAGCAATGCGATGAGCGTTTCATTCACGTCTCGTAAAATGGAGTATTTGGGTCGATTGGTCGCCTCAGAAAGGTGCTTCATTATATGATGTAAAGCTCTTCCTTCTGCGAGAATCTCAAAACTTCTATGTCCGTTTTTTAAAGAAGAAGAACAAATCTCTGCTCGATCGCTCAGCTCCATCATCAAAACATTCTTTCTGTCGGAGCTTCTCAGGGACGTGAGCGTGTTCTGAGGAGCTGTGTAGCAGCCGTAGGTCTGGGTTACTTCCATCGCTTCTTCCATCGCGAGAAAATGAGAAGAACTGTAGCAGGTGGCGGCTGTGTAAGGCTCAAACCTGCAAATGAGAAAAAATCGCATGTTAAAATTAAATTCATCTAAATTTTACAAAACATGCATTCAGAGTTGTTTTCCTCGAATGTTGACCTTTTTTGGAAGGGAAACATTTACACAGAACGAGCGTGCGCTGAACTCCTTCCCTTTTAGATTATGAAGATGAATCGCAAACGTAATTAAAGCGTGATTGTAAAAGAACAATTAAGAAAATTTGTCTTCAATGAAAACGTTTTAGCTATGGTCACCCGCCCGAGCTGGCAGTTTTGCTTGTTGTGTGTAGGGGACATAGCTAGTTTTGCCTTCGTGAGCTGAAGTCTGAGATTTTCAAAAGGCAGTAGGTGGACCATTGGAACCCATTGCCGATACAATCTGTCTTTTTTTGTTGTCAACCGGCATCAATTTCACAAGATAAAGCAAAGTCCCAAAATCTGTTTTTTGACGGCATGACCGAGTTTCGTTGAGCCGCTTCGTGTGTGTGTATCCCTGAGCGCACAATAAGCGCTGCCAGAGTTTTTTTTTGTAAATGAGAAATCCATAAGGAATTCAATTCTAAAAGACCTGTAGTCTTGAGGAAAAAAAACCTTTTGGGGTTGGACAAAATAATTGAAACACCTTGACAAACCTTATCTCTGAGAGCAGCTCTTCCGTGGAAGCCAGATTTCTGCAGCTCAAGATGAACGGTTTTTGTGGAAACTGGGTTTTGTAAGTGTTCATTGAGGTCTGCTAGGATTTTAGGAACCGTGGTTTTGCGATCTTCTCTTACAGTTCGATTTAGAGGCCGACGGTCTCTCTCGGACAACTTCACCTTTTGTCCGGACCTGTGCTTTGCTGAGGACGTTTTTCCTTTTGTTTCAAAGGCAGTCATTACTTTTGAGACAGTACTTCTCGAAACGTCAAGAATTTTGGCAGTTTTTGTTACACTAGCGCCTGCCTAACGAGCTCCAACAATTTGGCCTCTTTGATAGTCTGAGAGGTCCGCCATTTTTATAAATTATAACCAACGTTTTCCTTATTATCTGTAAAAGGCAGTAATTTTAAATAACCAAATCAAATAACAAAAGAAGTAAACAAAAAACATCAAAATATGTTACATTTTGATCGTTCAACACATGGTCGAAGCTCATGATGCCAAAATCTTGGGTATTTCCATTATTTTGTCCAACCCCTCCCTACCTGGTTTAGAACACACTGACTGCCCCTTTTACAAAATTTGCCAGATTTGTGCTTGAAAATTAATGTGCACTGTAAACAAGTAATTGCGAATAATTCCTGCATCCCACAATTTCTTATACGTATTTCAAAAATACAAAATATGAAGAAACCAACTTCCTGGTTTCCAGTGTTGAAGTCGTGAAAATAAACTAATTAATGAAAGTTTTTTTCGGAAAGATATTGTTCAAATTCCTGACCTGAAAATATGTTTTTTCGTGATCGCTCTTAGATGCAAATAAGAATTTTATTATTTTTTTAGGAGTTTATCAATTTATTTTTTGATCGTTCATAGGTTGAATGTACTTGAAAGCACACGGTCAAAATATCGATGAATTTGGTATTGCACTTGTAGGAAAAAATGAATAAAATAGTTCTCCAGTAAATTACAGCATTTATATGTAAACGTACAATAACATGTAGAATTGGAAAGGTGAGTATTTATAGATAGAGAGAAAAACTCACACTCTTATAAAATTCTTTTTATGAATGTTCAGCTGTAGTATAGACAAAAGCTCGGTGCTCAACAGAGACAAAAGGAGCGGAAAAAGAATTCGACGTTAACATTCCAGAATCATTTCGTGGAATACATGTTTCATTTAAATGTTGATAAGATTTGTCATCGGTGAGTTTCACAGAAGAAACGTAATTTTGTTGCACCAAAATGAGAGTAATACAAAAATTAATCTTCTTAATTTTAATTGTAAAAATTTAAGGTAAAATGATACAGCAAAATATTTCCAAAGCGTTTGTGCGATATCAATACATTTAGGAATATTTTTTCCAAAAAGTGTTGACTTAATGATTTAATGAAAACATTGAATCTATATGACTAATGAGAATTACAACAAGCCATCATTATGATGAGTATGATGTTAAAGTACAAATGTTCCAATTCAATGCATCTTTAAACGAATATGACTATTTCAAGATAGATGACTATCCATAGTCCTTGAATAATGATCTTTCAATTCAAAATAGTAAGAAACGTAATTATAGCTTCCATTGAGCATTAAACATCAGTAAACAGCGATAGCATACGGCATAACTCGCTCGGTACACTAGATACAACACTTCTGTTTATATCGTCTCCAATTACTCTCTAATTTAGATATCGAAAAAAACGAACGATACTCATTTCCATGATTTGAAATCTTATTATAACATTTTCCAGATGATATTGAAATGGCTTCAGGACAAAAGCGTATTCACTTTCATGAATTGTAAAAAACTGAGATAGATTTTTTCGATGAAGCTATGATGTCTCCACGTCATATCCGTATTTGTTACTATGATTTGGGAATGAAAGATTTTTTCTAAAGGTGATATAGCTCAAAGTTCATAACGGCAGATCACCTCATGCGAGTCTTTGATTGCTCGAAGCTTTTGCTTTGAAGCAAAACATCGTCGTACGATTGAGACTTATGTAACGTATTTCTGAAACATTTTCGTTTGTAAGCATATTTATTTACCTTTAGCAATATACTATTTAGTTAAATTTATAAAGCAATGGAAAGGTAGAAATAGGACTGCAAAATTTGATGAACACATTTTGCGAGAGTTTTATACTGGATCCAATATTGAAAAAAATGCTCACACACGCATTCAAAATGTTGCATTAATTTTAGCATTGATAAAGAGTAGTGCATTTGAATTATATAAAACTAGTCCACCCCCTTTTATTTGAACTAAAAATGAGGGCGAAGTGAGAGAAAGGCCGTAAGAAATTAAAAAATACAATCTCTCGAGAGTTGATGAGGCCGCGTGAACACGGCCCGTTAAAATATATAGGGCTGGAGCTTGTATCACAGATACGCTCATCACACACTTTTGACAAGCTTCGGACAGACCGACGGACGGACAAACGCAGCTCTTATTATAGGATAAATGTAAAACAGTGTTTCATAAGTAAAGAAAACTAGACCGATTGAGCTTGACACAGAGAGTATTAGGCAAAAATGCTGTTACAATCAAGTAGTATCCTACATCATTTTCATTGATCTACTCTAATAATTAAGTCTAAGCACACAATAATCATCAGAACACTCTGTTACATGGACCCTATTCCTTACCCGAAAGAACTGCTTCACAACACTTTAGTAAGTTCTTGACTGATGTATTTTCGAGATTTATGCTCAACGTTTAACGAACTTTGGGCTCACTTTTGAACTGTTGTGATCAAGACTTGACACGGAACTGAACATCACAGAAAAGTTCGCATCTTATATACGTTTGAGACTATTGGGGGTGGGGGTTAAGGATGCCCCGCCCTCCGACTTTTCGGGCACAAAATCGTTCCGCATCTTCGCGGTTCATCACGTTCTCACCCATAAGCTCAGGGAGAGATCTTATCTTTCTTTCGATTTTATACGAATACATTCAATAAATATGTAGATATATGAAGAGATTTGGAAATGGTGCTGAATTTTAATAAAATAAGTCACATTAACCGACGCCAAAATCAATGCTGAAGTGTATCCCCAGAGAGTTCGTTTTACAGTGTTGTTTAGATTGTGGCTTTCGAAATGTTTGCTCATAAAAAAATATATGAGCAACGAATTTTATCTCCCTTTCTTCTCTCTGTATTTTTATGGGGACTTTCCATCGAAGAAGGAGTTTTTAATGAAGTACGAAGTAGAAAGCAGTCAGTTGTAACGCATGAGTGTGAATTTAAACAGTGTGCTGTAACTAGAGCTGATGGGCTGCGGTCATAAAAAGTCGCGTGACCGATTCGGTAGAGGCTTTGAACCTTATATTTCCTTCCCTTCTGCTTTGTTTGATCTTTTTTTGAGTGATGGCAAATCTGCACCGCCGGAACTCGTGAAAGCTACAATGAAGTTAAATCAGGCCGCGAGCCTTGTTCGTCATACCAAGGCGATGTGGTAAAGTTATAGTTGGTATTCAGTTGGTACTAAAATCCAATGTGTTATGATTCTCATGTGAAAACTGTTGCGTAAATAAACGGTATTTATTTCTTTCTTTTTCTATCAGTTAGCGAATGTTCTGTTCTTGAGATTGAGCTGGTAAAAATTTTGAGGTTTCGCTGATTACTCCTATATGTTCAAATTTTCTTCGTTTCAAGTTTCGGTTGTTCCCCCAAAAAAATCAAATTTAAGAACCCTCAGCGATGAAGAATGAACATATGTAGGTACGTTTATTTGCTTGGCTTATTTACCTCAGTATTATACAATTAAGCAATGACTATGATAAACTTTTACTTCGTTTTTACGTTTAATTCTTCGTGTAAGAAAATTTAATCCAAAGTATACGCATCAGTATTCACGGGAAATACATGTTTCTCTGAGAATGAACAACAGGGACGACAATTTCATTGAGAGTACCAACTGCCACGATAAAAAAAAATTGTCTCTGCGTGCTGCAGCCGAGGAATAAAAATTTTAATGAAATTTTAATCAAATAAGTCCAAATTATTTATTTCAGCACTGCACAAACGGATCTTCATTCCAGCCAGTATTGTTTTGTTTCAACTTTGAAACAATTCTTTCTGCCAAAAAGTCGAACAATTGAAAGAATTTTTAAAAAAACGTATCTTCGATGGTACAAATGGACGATTTCGAAAAATTTAACTTTCGTTAAATGACGATATATATGTGGATTATTCTTATATAGCAACGCACGATGTGCGCTGAAAAAATTCCATTACAGGAAAATTTATTCCAAAAAAAGTTTAAACAATTTAAACAATTTATTTACCACAGGTGATACAGAGGTAGAATTTTACTTAAGTCTAGTACAATGGTCAAATTTGAGTATAGCTACCTGTGGGCCCGAATAAGTTCAGCGACTTCTAGGGCATCCTACCATCACGCTATTCTAGGGGGTACAAAAGTTTAACCTAGTTCACTTAACCTAGTTTCGCATTAGACTGATCATTGAGATAATTAACTCGATATTTTATGCTGTATTTTACAATATAGGTCAAGTCGGCTATATTTAACAGTATGTTCGATAAAACGATTCAAGAGCAGAGAGAAGATTGGTTATGGTACACAAGGCAAGTTACATTATGACATTATCATTAGTTACATGTAGGAGGCAAGATTTCGACACGGTGATCTTACACTACTAGTATTCTGATAGGAAGTGAGACTCAAGATGTCTTTTGAACATTTTGTACGAATTACATTCACGGATCTCTGAAGGTATAGAGTTCCAAGTTTTGGTTCCAACGAAGAGAATACTGTGTTGCGACCTGGCCTTTGAATAATAAGGAAGCATGAATTTACCTCTATTTCGGGTTAAATGGTCGTGATGACCAGTTTGCGCAGTCAATAATTGTCTTAGGCTATTGTCGCCATCATTTCTTAATGTTTTGTAAATGAAATTACAGATGGAGATTTTGTAGAGATCCGAAAGTTTAAGTATTTGTAAATTTTTGAAAGAATCATTTGTGTGAGCATTATATTCTAGGTTCTTTACCGCTCTGACAGCCCTTTTCTGCATAGTAAAAATTTTGTTGGTTTTATTTTTATCAGTTCCGTGCCATGCTTCTATTCCGTATTGCAAGTATGGAGAAATGAGCGTTCGGTAGAGCATTTGTAAAGCTGTTTCAGGCAGAAAATTTTTAACTTTATTTAGGATTCCGATGGATTTTGATAATTTAGAACTAATATGAGTGATGTGCTCTTTGAAGGTCAGATGTTTATCTATTATGATGCCCAGAAACTTACATGAGTTGGTTTCTTCGATTTCACCTTCGCCAATTTTAATGCATGGGAGAGATACATCTTTCTTGTATGAGAAAGTAATATAATTTGTTTTATCGATATTTAGGCTTATTTTATTAGCTTTGAGCCACGATGAAACCTTGTGAAGTTCAGTATTTATACTCTCCACAATCATAGCAGGATTTTGGTTCGGAAGGACCGCAGAAAGCGTACTGTCATCGGCAAAAAGTATGAATTTGAAGAATGATGTAGATTTTACAATATCATTGATAAAAATCAGAAACAAGAGAGGCCCGAGAACAGATCCTTGTGGAACTCCATGGCTAATTGTCTGTGGGTCTGATTTTGCGTCGCCAATGACAACGTATTGCTTCCGATTTGTTAGGTATGATCTGAACCAATCATGGGCAATCCCTCGAATGCCATAACAGTGTAGTTTCGATAATAGTATTTTATGGTCCACACAATCAAATGCTTTTCGGAAGTCAAGAAATACAGAGAAGACAGGCTTTCCTTCATCTATATTAGAATAGAGGAATTGTAAATGATTTAATATAGCCTGTGTTGTTGATTTTTTAGAGCGAAAACCGTATTGTTTATCGTAAAGAAATGATTTTTGTTCAAAATAAGAGTACACTTTTTATACACAATCTTTTCGAATACTTTGCTAATAATTGGTAGAATGGAGATAGGTCGATAATTGTTTACACAGGTTTTTTCACCACTTTTAAAGATAGGGGTTACTCTAGCAACTTTGAGGGAGTTCGGGAAAGTGCCTAGTAAGAGAGACTGGTTAATAATATTTGATATCAGTGGGGCTACAATGTCAGCAATAACTTTAAGTACTTTAGTCGGAAACGTTTGTAACCCACTCGATTTATTTTTCATGTTGTTTATGCACGTAATTACATCGGAGGAGTTTGTAGGCGTAAAGAAAAAGGAGTTGGGTTCTCGAATATGATCCATAAATTCCAGGTGATCAGTAGGTTCACTTGGAATACCATCAGCTATTGTTTTCCCTACGTTTACGAAGAAGTTGTTAAAGAGATTAGCAATTTCTTTCTTCTCATGATATTTTACATTATCTTGAACAACATATTCAATTTTCTTTTTATCGGCATTATTCGGTTTACAGCAGGAGTTAAGGAGATGCCAAGTCTTTTTAACGTCAGTTTTGAATTGAGTAAACTTGAGCGTAAAGTAGTTCTTTTTTGATGTTCTTATCTGGTTTGTTACAGAGTTTCTAAATCGGTTATATGTTTCTCTAGATATTCGTCCTTCGCAAAGGAGGGCTAGGTACGCTTGACGTTTCTTTATATTTATCACGATGTCTCTAGTAATCCAGGGCTTATGTTTATTTTTCGGGGTAACTGTACGAGTTACAATTGGGCAACACTGATTGTATGCGGTCATTATAGTTTCAGTCAACTTTACTACTGCTTCATCAATGCTCGTAGTATTATTGTTTTGTTGAGAGATGTGCAATGTAGGCATTGATTCTTCTAGAACGGTGCGCATTTCTTCAAGATTTGATTCGTTTATTTTACGATATGAGTAAGTTTCAGCCCGTGCCTTGGTGTTGCAAGCAATATAGACATTTTTCTTAATAAGAAAAACTGGGAAGTGATCTGATAAGTCAGAAGTAATTATTCCAGCAAGAAAATCACTAGGGTCTGTCATAAAGATATTGTCAAGCAGCGTAGCACGGTAGCACACTCTGAGGTTATTCGTGTAGGCTTTGTAATGATCGGAAGGAAGGATTGAGACTGAAAGGTAGTTAGGAAATTAGAGATTGGTTCATGGCTTTCATGTTTCAGTAGATCATAATTGAAGTCACCGCATATTATTATGTCATTGTATAAGGGCCTGTTGAACTGAGAAATAATACGATTCAATTCATTCAGGAAGGATATAGGACAGGCTGTAGGAGGCCTATACACCGTTCCAAGCACAATGCGTTTACCATCTCTAAAAAGTTCTACGAAGAGTGATTCTATATGATCCTGATTCATGGTTGCACTTGCTATGGTTCTCGAGTCTATGTGGTTAGATATATATGTGCTGATGCCTCCGCCCCGCTGGTTTTTTCTTAGCGAATGGTAACTATGATAATTTTCAAATCGAATCATGTCTTTAGTCGAGTCATCTAGCCAGCTTTCGGTGAAGCTAATCACGTCTAGGTTATATTTAAGTTCAGTAATAGTACATTGTATCTCTTCCAATTTTGGATAGAGTGACCTACAGTTCCAACACAGGAGTGAGAAATCTCGGTCAGTTATTCGTATAGTTTCGTTGAATTCTGATATATTAGTATACCTACACTCTTGAGAGTCGTTTAGGTTTGGATATATTCTGTTCAAATGATTGAAATCTGGATCGATTTCCTCAAATATTACAGGGTGATCAGTCATTTAAAATAAGTAAAAGTAAGAATTAGGTACTATAGAGCTTAAAACGAAATACAGAGTCAAGCTTAAAGGGATATTTCAGTCTAAAAAGTAGCTTATTAAGTAAGAGAGAATAGAGTAAAAAAGAAAAATCTAGCGCGATTTCGTGAGTACACACAAACTCAGTCCATGAGCGAGTGATAATGGAGTTCAATATCACAACATTGGTGCAAACAGATTGCTAAGGGCGTTTTCGCAAGTTCACATACAACAGGTAATAAGTTTCTAAAGATTATGACGACAATGATACAATCAGCTAATATGGTTTACGCGTAATAATAACTGTAGTGGTAAATAAAGAAGAATTCACAGTAATATTGGTTGGTGAAAAATTACTAATTGCGATGTTACAAAATGTGACACACAGATGTCATAGATGTTTACACACACATCTATTATTTATTTGTTATAATATTGGAGTTCGATATCACTACATTGGTGCAAACAGATTGCTGAGGGCGTTTTCATAAGTTCACATACAAGAGGGAATAAGTTTTAAAGATTATGATGACAATGATACAATCAGCTAATATGGTTTACGCGTAATAATAACTGTAGTGGTAAATAAGGAAGAATTCACAGTAATATTGGTGAGTGAAAAATTGCTGATAGATTATAATGACAATGATATAATCAGATTATAAGAAGATTACAACGACAATGATATAATCAGATTATAAGAAGATTACAACGACAATGATATAATCAGCTAATATGGTTGTACGATGGCAGTGGAGGGCAGAAGCGATTATCAGATTATAAGAAGATTACAACGACAATGATATAATCAGCTAATATGGTTTACGCGTAATAATACTTAAGTGGTTAAGAAGAGAAAAAATTCACAGTAACATTGGGAGGTAAAAAATTGCTGATTGCGTTGTTTCAAAAGTTCACACACAGCTGTCATAAATGTTTACAAGCACATCTGTTATACATTTGTATAGATTCAGGTTGAACTAGCATCAAGTTGAGGTTTACTGACATGATACATAATTGAGGTTAAATTAATACGAAATTGACATATTTAGGGGATGAAAATGAAATTGACTAATTTAGGGGATCACCTAGTCTAGTCACCAATGATCTGCTGTGATGACATGTTTAGTTGTTGCATCAGGTATTGCTCGAGGTCATCTGGCGTGTTGATCTCGCGGCGTCTTGAATCTGGGTTTCCTGGGTTGAATATGAAGATGTTTCCATCCTGTGTTCTTGGGATTCCAACTTTATCCGGGAATTTCCTTTTGGCCATTCTTAGAATGTACATGACGTTAGCTCGTGAAGGTATGAGGTATTCATTTATGAAGAAGAACTGTGGTTTCTTTTCTCGGCAGGCGTTGAGAATTTCACGTTTTTTGTTATAATGTTTTAGTTCAAATGCAATGTTTCTTTGATCTACATTCCCAGTTATTGTTTTTTTCCCCCATTCTTGTAGCTGACGTAATGTCAGTGCCGGAGAGGTCAATGTTGATCTTGTCCTTCAGGAGCTGGCAGACTGTATCCTTACAGATTTCGCCTGCGTGAGATGGCGGTATTTCCTTTCCAGAAATGACGAGAGTACATTTTTTGTCTTCAATGTCTCGGCGCTGATCATTTTTTTCCAACTGGTCGAGGCGGGAGGTTAAGCTATCTATTTTCTCATTCTGTTCTTTGAGATTTTTTTTGTGTTCCGCTTCTTTTGTTTCAAATAGCGTTTTAAGGTGGCTTATTTCATTTTGCACTTGAACAATATCACTATTAAATTTTGTCATCACTGAATCGAAGTATTTTATAAGGACAGAAACCACTTCTTTACCGTCTTTCGTAAGGCTAGACACATCGGGGTATTGACCAAACTTCGGTTCAAACTCGATGCTGTTGTTGCTGCTGTTGTTGGTAATGCGTCGTTTGTTAGTCATCTTGAAGATGGAGGGAATTCGGTCGTTGTGTAAACGAGGGTTGAATACTCTCACACTTTTGAGGGAATATTATACTCTTAGTTTGATTATTTTTATATATGGGGTATTTATATCACATTTGAATACTCAGGACGCGAGTGGGTACCCATTTAGGTTAGAGGTACATTCTTTCTAACAATAGGCACTTTGTTTCGGAGCGAGCGCCACACCCGTCCTCACGCCACGGAGTCACTGAAGACACTGTTGGTGTTAGTCAACATGAAAATTGCTCTTAAATACCTCATAACAAACGCTAAGACGCTATGACTGTAACCCCTATTACTTACTTCAAGAACATGGATATGGAAGGGAATTGTCGCTAGGGTTCCTTTTCGCATCGGGCGGACACACAGAACTCGGCCGCATCGTTCCGCGCTGATTGAGGGTTTGAACCCTCAAACCCATGCGCTGAGCCACGCAATTGTAGCCCGTGCCTCTCTCGACTCGCACGCCTACTTCAAGTGCGAAAATCTTGACACGACTGTTCTATATGTCAATCACGACGAGACGCAGTCCGTGCGTTAGAAAATACAGAAATGGTTTTAAACAGTTGCACCGTTGGCCTTGATGGTCAAAAATATATAAATCATTATATGTGCTAGACGGGACGAAGCATATTCGGTGCAGAAAAAGTTTTAAACTGCTGCTCTACTGGTCTTGGAGGTCAAATATATATAAATCATTCATTATATGTGCTAGACGGGACGAAGCAAATTCGGTGCAGAAAAAGTTTTAAACTGATGCACTACTTGTTTTGATGGTCGAAAATATATAAATCACAGTAAGTGCTTCACAGCAAAAGAACTTCTTCATTTCATGGTCACAAGGCAGGCAGAACACGTGCGATCAAAGCCCATTAAAATTCCACGCTACTCCCAAGAGACGTGAGAAGACACCAGGAACAAATAGCATATCGAACTCAAGGATCAGGTACCGGAATTAGACACGCGTCATTCTAGGGAGGATTCAAAACAATCTCATCTGTCGTCGGTGAGTTAACCGAGGCCGGGATTTTAAATGCTTCCTAGCTAGACAAAGGCGTTCTTTCTAAATAATGTTTACCTTCGTCTGATTTCGTCGGATTAAGCGAGCATTTATATTACTTAGAGTTTGGTTAAATTCTCAGGCCATAGCTCAAATAGCAGACCTCACATGCCATTAAAAAGTTGGTCGTAGAAATTGGCTGTGGTAACCGAATTCTTCCATAATATTTTCAATAGCTGTTCCTTCCCTTTCGAAATGAAACCAATCTCAGGAACCCAGCAGTAATGTTTCAGTACTAATTCAACACTGTGAGTAGTATGTACTTCAGATTTGTATAAAAGGTGATAAAGGAGAAAATGTAAAAACTGCTAAATAATTAAAGTAAAACGGTAACGACAAGGCTGGAAAATGTGCTCTCGAATAATGTTCTAATGTGGTACAAAGCTACGAACAAAAACCTAATATTACTATATTTAACTTTCGTGGATTGAATATTAATGACTCTTATACGTTCGATTTTGCTAACCAAGCTGCAGTTACTATGCATGATTAACTGTCAGTATTAGTCCTAATTTAAAATTAAAACTTATCTGATATAATACGACATTTATTCATTGGGATATTCACTGCAATTTAACAGCAGGAATGCATTCACTCTTACCGAAAGTTTTGATGCTTCGAAAGCTAATGTAACTAACGCTGAGACACAGAGCGCTGGTGGGCAGCAGGCGTGTACGTATGTTGAGCTTGATTAACATTGTTAAGGTTGAACAATATTGTTGAGGTTGATTAATATTGTTGAGGTTGATCAACATTGTTGAGGTTGAATAATTTTGTTGAGGTTGAATAATATTGTTGAGGTTGAATAATATTGTTGAAGGTTGATTAATATTTTAGAGGTTGATCAATATTGTTGAGGTTGATCAATATTATTGAGGTTGATCAATATTGTTGAGGTTGATTAATATTGATCGTGGTCTCCCGACTCGAAAACACACGAACAGTGTACTTATGAGCGTCAACGCACGTGTGCGCGCAAGTGTTTGCGTACGCGGAAGTGTAAGCGCACGAGCGTGAGTGTCAAGCCCGTAAATGCATACTTGAGTTAGCGCGTTATGCTAATCTAGCACGTTTCATATTATTGGAAGCTGTCAAACTTTGTATATTTAACTGTTGTTTCATTTCTCTTGACGCTGGAAAGCTTATTTACAAAGCTGTGTCTACGCCTAAAGTTAACGAAAACGTGACTCAATATTTTATAAGGTGAAACGCCTGTAACCTTTCAAAGCTGATATATAGTGACCTCGAGACCGTAATACTTTTCACGACTCATTTGCGGTCAGGAAGCGTATCTCGCACGGGGCTCAGGCCCAGGCCTTGTCTGAAATTGATGGTTTAGATGGTTGATCTACAAGGAGTCGAAGTCAGATGATAATTGATAATTATGGACCGCACCATGACTACCATGATCGTTCTCAAACAGACTATCATGACTTCTAGATGATGAGTAAAAAAAAATTTTTTCCCATGCAGCCCAAATACCAAATCTCAAATCAGTTTTCTACTCGCTGGGATCAAATTCTAAAATTCATTCCCTGATGATGTCTGCGACGCTCTCTCATATTCAACATTTAGAAGTGTGCTTTTGCTAGTGATATGTACGAAAATAATGAATGAAGGAGAAGTAAAACAAATTTAGAAGAAGCCAACAATCAATCATCAACGAATTTTTTTCCTTTCCGTGACTAACATGCAAAATGAAATTCTCATGTAATTAATCATGAGTATGAGCCACCATCATGAGTATATAATGGTGTAATTAATCGAAGAACCGGCGTTCTGGTTCAGTTTTCATTCAAGAAAAATCAGATTTCCCACTGTACTCCACATTTATACGTCAAGAAGAAGAAGAATTTTATGGATAACTTTCCACCAGGGTCACCAGCAAAATGCAACTGCGGATCCCCCCCAACAAGCATTGGGGAAGTAATTATACGTCAAGCTTCTGGTAATCTGAGCAAAGCCGTTTCCAGGGCACTATGGAAAGAATTTCGAGGACATGTTTGGGATTTAAATGTTTTCTGAGTACAAGAAGATGAATTTTGAAAACCAATTACATTGAAAAGGACATTTGAAGAAATCCATGAATTACAGCCCGGAATAATTTCCAACAATTATGGTAGTCAAAAGCTTAATTTTTATTAAGGACTTCCTTTGTTCTAAACACTACCTTTCTCTATTTTTTTTTTGGAAGATGCTAAAATTTCGACGTATCTTTAATTCATTTCACGTCCCGTTTCTTCTCCTACGCATGACTCTTGCACATCCACCACAAAGGATTTCAATAACGACTCCGCACACATCTTTTTCATTTTTCTTGCCTTCAAGTATGCAGAGTCTATTTATGAGCTTGTTAAATGTTTTGAGGCTAGTTATAAAGAATATAGTGTAAAAATTTTGTTTATTCATGCTGATGCTCCGTTTATATCTAGGGCTCACTCAAGAATGTCTTGTTTTAAGATTGAGTTTGCTGGTGTCAAATTCAAAGGGTTTTAGAATTTAATAAAACATTCCAAATTATATGCTAGAGATTTCCATTGAACTCTAAAGATTCCGTGATTAGCGTTTGTTCTTTTTCCAAATTTTCTGGGCTGCAGTCGGTCATGATTCTATTTACTAGAGCACCTACAACAGTTTGCTTTTAATTTACAGTGTTCTCCTGAAGATTACAAGAAGGCCTATGTTTTGTTGTTTGTGGGTTTTCGGCAAACAAGAAGATATGGGTAATAGCTGTTTCTATTTTCATCATTAGTCGATGATATGAGAGACACTTGTTCTCTTCTAGCTCGCAGTGGCTGAATATATGAATTCATCGTAATCGTGGACTTGTAAGAATTTTGACCATGTCTGAACTTGAGAGTATAATATTGCAATGTCATCATAAACGCAACGTTTCCATTTGAGGGATTTACGCGGGCTTCTGGAAACAAGTTTTTCCTTTGTACCGCGTCGTAAAATATACTTGAAGCTCGGACACGCTTCTGCCAATTGGAGAGCCATAAACTTTTTTGGCGAACACTTTTTTGCAATTCTTTAATTTTTAGTGCAATAATAAAGAGTTCAGACAAATTTGACAATCGTTTTATGATAAAAGTATGCATATTAGTGTATATGTTCAGGTGTGTATGTGCATTTAATCATGTAACTGACATATTTCTAATAAAAAGAATGTTAATTTAGGTTTAGATAATGCTGAAACAGAGACACTAACACAATATATATTTTCTGTAATACACAGTGAGACATGCAGGCTAGGCAACAGCTTCGTTTACTTCGCTACGGCGAGAGGTAGAATGAGGGTCCGATAAGGAACAGAACCGTCAGCTCAGGTCTCAGTAAGAAAAGAAAAGAAAGAAAGAAAAACAGTTTATTTCCAATAGAGTTAAAACATGAAATGTTTAACATTGGTTTTTAAAATATCTTAACATTAACATCTTAGTTGATAATTACACATCTGTATCGTGATACGCATGTAAAATGTCGAAACAAAAAATGATTGACACAAAAGCACAACAGAAATGAGTTCCTTTCGTTGCGTAATCTGATTTTGAAAGTGCATTTAAAAATAAGTAACTAAGAAAACATAATTCTCGTAACGCATACTAGGAAAAAATTCTCGTTGGTGCGCACTTGTAGTGAAATAAAAGCAAAAAAATGCATTCAAATACCTTAACATCGATATCCTTAATTACTATTCATACATGGTTATCGTAATACCCATGTTAGTTGTTGAAACAAATTATTTGGATCATTAATTGCTATTCATACATGGTTATCGTAATACCCATGTTAATTTTCGAAACATGATTCGGAGAAAAGCACGAAAAAAATTTATTCCTTTTCGTTGCGGTTGTCGGATTTTGGGAATACATTTAAATACAAGAGACTAAGAAAACATAATCCATGTGGCGCATTGCTGGAAACCCTCTCGTTAGTGCGTACTAGTATACTGTAGCACACAAAAATTGCAGCACATTAAAACTTCAAATTAGTTACTATTTTAACATCAAGTAATTCTACATGCTAAAATGTATGACAAAACTCTCATACGCTTTCTGGGGAGGCAGGGAGCGAAGTTCCCGTATCATCTCAATGAAAGGCAGATTTTTTCGATGAGCCTCATTTTGTCTTAACTCTAATTTCTAAACTATAGCACCTAAAAACTTCTAATTAGTTTCAATTTCAACATCAAGCCATTCTACATGCTAAATGAATGACTAAACTCTCATACGCTTTCTGGGGAGACAGGGAGTCATTTCCTGCGTTACACCTCAATGATCGGTCGATTTTCTCGTTTAACACGTTGGCCACATGTGTATCAACAGGTAAATTGTCCATTTACGTGCCGGTATAAATGTCCGACATTTTATTTTTTTCATGATATTTTTGCAAAATAATTGTTACCATACGTGGTGAAATGTTATCGTGCAATTGTGTTTTTCATATTCATTAGGAAGAATTAAAATTTATTCAAGCTGGAAAATCTATTTTCCCCATTCTGCATGCTACTTGCAACTTAACTAAACCAACTGTTAACAGCCACGGAAACGCGGGGAACGTGTTAATCGCAGTTGGCTCAACTACTAATTTCTAAGCAATTGCACTTACATGAAATTTCGAAATTGTTCAACCAAGTGATGTTAGCGTTATCAAAATGAGGAACGTACATGCACGGATGAAATCATACGTCAAATAAAGTTGTTGCATTTACATTTGCGATTACATTAAACGCAGTAATATTTTTTTAATGATGCTCAATGTAGTGGCACAAAAATCTATACAGAAAGCGTGACGGATTGGGCCAGTGTCTCAGCCAGCCGAAAATTTCACTGGGGCCAGGATCCCTAAAAAATAATTTTGGGGGGAAGAGGGTGCTCTGTTTGGCCTGAAATAATGTTGGCCTTAAATAATTTCGGTTGCAGACATTAATTATCAACAACCTTGTTTGTTCTTTTACTTAAAAGGGCAACTGAAACTGGCCCCAGCTCATTATTTGTTGGGGGTAGTGGGGGGGAGGAAACTTCGCTCCTTTGGCCCTCTTTGGCTGCGTTACTCGGTTGGGCAACGGTTGAATGAAATAAAGAGAACAAGTAAACACGGAAATGTCGGAGTCGTTGGTTTTCGTGTTTTCTGGTTTTAGTCGTAGGCAATTATTTGTTGTATTCTAATCAAAGTTGAGGTCAGAGTCGGGAGTCTGGTGAGCCGACTCCCAGCTTTGCATCCAGGATTGAGGAGTAATTGGTATAAATAAGCTGTTTATAACTTTGAATAAAATAATCGAGCAAAAACCTTGTATATTTTTTAGGTTTTTAGTAAAATTTTAACTCTCTTTTGTTTATTTGCGGTTTTAATTAATTGTAAGGAGGATTTTAGAAATATTGGAATCGAAAACACCTATAAATAGCGACTCAGACCTAGACTCCACCACATCCGAATGAACGATTCTGACTCCTCCACATTCGGAAAAGCGACTACGACTCCACCACATTCGGAAAGTCGATTCCGATTCCGTAAAAGAATAATCATGATTGTCGATAATTAATGTCTGCAACCGAAATTATTTTAGGCCAACATTATTTCAGGCCCCCCTTTCCCCTAAAAGAAATGTTTTTCGGGGATCCTGGCCCCTGCAAAATTTTTGGCTGGCTGAGACACTGGCCCAACCTGTCTCGTTTTCTGTATACATTTTCGTAACACTTCACTGAACGACATTAAAAAATATTACTCTTTTTAATGTAATCGCATACCTGAAATGTAACAACTTTATTTAACGTGTGGTTTCATCCATGCATCTTCGTTCCTCATTCCTCATTTTGATAACGTAATGTCACTTAGTTGAAGAATTTCGACATTTCACGGAAGTGCAATTGTTGAGAAATTAGTAGATTGAACGAGAAAATCGAACGATCATTGAAGGGTTATGGGTACTTCGCTCCCTGCCTTCCCAGAAAGCGTATGAGAGTTTTGTCATACATTTTAGGATGTAGTTTTCGTTGATGTTGAAATTGAAACTAACTTGAAATTTTTAGGTACTATAGTTTAGAAATTAGAGGTGAGAAAATGAGGCTCATCGAAAAAATCTACCGACCATTTAAGGGGGGTAATTGGAACTCCGCTCCCTGCCTTCCAAAAAAGCGAATGGGAGTTTTTTCATACATTTTAGAATGCAGAATGACTTCTTGTTGAAATAAATTTAAACAAATTTGAAGTTTTTACGTGCTTTAGTTTAGAAATTAAAGTCAAAACAAAACGATACTCATCGAAAAAATCTGCCTATCATGACGGGGTTACGGGAATTTCGCTCCCTGTTATCTGTGAATGCTGAGGAATGTTGGCATATGCGATTTTCTCTTAGGAATGTTTCAGTCTTTCGTTTGAGACTAATTTAAACTCGATAGGTGCATTATTTTGAAAGTTACAAGTGAATGAAGTTAATGAACTTATGTGTTTTGAAGGTGCGCGAGTCGGAAAAGAATCTCAAAAAACTTCTGTTCTTTCAAGAAAACCGTGCTGTACCGTCTCGGTTGCGGCCTGCCGGTCCGTAGTGAGGTAGGTTTAAAAAGTCTTCTTTTATTTGATGTCAGAGTAATTCTAAAAGTAGATCCAAGACATTTCAATGTCCTGTTTTTAATTATGTTGAATTCGTGTTTGCTGCAGTCGTTTCAAAAAGACTGACTATTGAAGACACACGTTTTATTGAAAGTGGTGTTAAGCCTTTGTTTTATGGTCACGGGAGTTAAGACCTGGAAGGTAAGGAAATTTAACTCTAAATTTTATTTGAAGGTAATTTTAAAAATATGGCTTATATCTGATTTTTGCACTTTTGATGAAGTTGTATTTCTTTATCAAAAATTTGAAATCAGATACAGTATAACAGTTCAAATTTTAAATAACTGGTTCCATTGGAAAATGCTATTGACTCGCCTGAAATTTAAAATATACAGTAAAAATATATATATGAGAATAGGGTGTGCTACAATTCAATGCTGATGCATGACATTGGATTATTGCTCGTTTTTCAAATTTTTTGAATAATTGTTGATAAGCTTTTCATTCCAAAAAGGTAACCTAAATCTTGTAGTATGCTATCAGCTTTATTAGTATCTAAATTTCTGTCTGTAAAGTAGTCTGGAAGTAGGCTGTGATGACAAATTTTACCACTTTCAGAATAACAAAACTTCATTGGCGCTGTGAAAAATTTTATCTCACCATTATGTTGAAATTAGAAAGAAGTACGTTTAAAACTTACACTGCTCAGCATGGAAGCTAGTTTGGATTGATACACTGTAAAAATTGTGTACAGTATTTTGGATGCAACTTCACAATAGCCCTTTTTTCTTGTGAAGCTTGTCTTATCTGAAGTTATTAGATGAATTCATAAAAACTCTCTCCCACGTAGCTAATTTTCTAGTGTTTCAAATCGGCAAACCTAAAATTTATACCGGTATGTTGTCCTAATGTTAGTTATAAGGCATTTGAAAAACCAATGTACAAAATATGTATCAGGCCTGCTTGATTGGAATAAAGCATCCTCGTGGGTAGAAAAAAGATGCAAAATCTTGTCTACGATATTTTAAAAGGTAGTGCTACTTCGATGAGACCGTTTCGTATTTTAGTTGTACTCATATATTTTTATTTTTACGATTTAACTCGCATTTACGATACTGGATGGGAAAGTTCCTGTATTTAGATTTATTCAGGTTTTTACGTCATGCCATTGTTTTGTTTAGACGATAATTTGAATACTTTTTGAATATTTTTATTCAATGCGTATACATTTTTGTTTTTGAAGATAATGACTTCATGATCATGAGCTGAGGCTTGAACCGATTCATTAATATGACTTTAAATTTCTTCTTTCCAATAACCTTCATATTTCCTAAAGCCCTCTGTTGTCAGTGTCACCTTGCCATTCATGGCAGGCACTGAACCATGTATAAGACCCAGTGAGGAGCACTAGATTCATTTAATATATTCAAATTGTAACCACTAGCAATGAGCTTATTTAATTAATACTACAGGAAATTAGAATACAAATTTTGCTTGGTTACCGAGAAGCATACACGTGATTTCGAAAAAGAACAAATGTATCATCAAGTGTACCTCTTATAAAAAACTGGCCAATACTCAGGTGGACAGTCATCTAACCACTTTTTCTCATGATGGCACATAAATACATTGGCAAATGTGGGACCCAGGGATAATCCCATCCCGAGACCTTCAATTTGTTTGTATGATTTGAATTTTTACACTATTTCTTCAAAGCTAATGGTTTCCCTCTCACGGTAATTAATCAACGCTGGAATAGGTCATTTTTTGAACGAGATATATGAATGTACTCTACCTACCCTAATAGCTGATAAATTTGAAATGTTCATTCGTATTCTGTTTTTTGGAGACCAGTCAGAGCAAATGAAGCATAAATTGTTGTCATAGAAATCGTCCTTTCTCCCTCATGGGTATTTTAGAGTCGTAGGAGTCAGCATATTCATTATTGGTACTTTTTCCGGTATAAGGACAACATTACTTTGCGTCTCCGTTCTAGTCGTGCCTATACATACAGTTTGGCCCTTTGTGCACAGTGTGCATCTACGTATGTCGGCTCCACAAACCGCACATTACGCGTCAAGCGGAACACGTCGGAATTAGTTCTAGAACTGGGGCTCGTCTTCGTCACATTCCACACTATGCCATAAGATCTCAGGCAGAGGAACAGTGCGATGTTAGAATTTCAGATTCCGATTTCTCAACATTAGGGTCCGTTCGTAATATAACTAATCTTATAATTTTTGAATCTCTTTATATCCATAAGAACAAAACCAATCTTAATGACATGCGGAGTGCGCATCCCTTGCATTTGGCTAAGGAGCTATAGCTTAAAAGTACGTTTTGGTATTCACTTTTCATTATGTCCCATTACGTAATGCATTCAGTTTCTCTTTTACTTGTATGCAACTTATATGGTATGCAGTCTGTCCATGATCACCAGTGTTTTAACGTCTCTAGAAATATACATATGTGCAATTACCTAGTGTGAATGTTAAATTCTCTGTTTATAATGGCACATTTTTGCTGATGATGGGTCAAGGCCCGAAACGTTTGTGGTTAGTATTGACCTCATAAAATTTTAAGTAATGTAGTCTTCTTTGGTTTTTGCCCTAAGCTTTTCAGAGAAAATTATTTATGAAATTCATTATCTACACGTTCAAAAAATAACATAAGAAAAGATTTTCTGTGTGTTTTTTACGATAAAATATATCGATAGTAATAATTTTTGTGCTATGCATTCTAAGGCATCTGTACAATGTATTATGTAATGAAGGCAATAACAGATTGATTGAAGTAGATACATTAATCTTCAAGGGCATCTGCTGAGTGTTGTTGATCAGTTCGTGTTCATTTTCCTGATGCTATTGATCAAATTTAATTTAAAATGAGTTGAATATATAAGCGTCATCAAGTCTACATGAATTGAATATCGCAACTAAATTTGAATGCTGAACTTCAAGTGTCATTTCTGGGTGAAATTTTGTTTTTTTAGACCTGATCTGGCACGTGACGTTTGATTCATTATCTTAAACGGATATTTTTTATTCATTTAGTTCCTAATCTTGCTAATCTTTCCCGTATTACTGCTCATATTTCACTAGCGGCATCTTATTTAAAGTGTTCTATCGAGATAGAGTCCATACATTTACCAGGCTTTTTCCTCCTTACTGGAGGGTAGCCGACAGCAAGTTCCAAACATCCATCCTTTAGTCTCCAGGAGGCGAGAGAGGCAGCACAGGCCGCACCAGAACTGCTCGGATCAATAGCAGCCCAGCACAATACCTTTTCCACAGTCAGGCTCGACATCCATGGCTGCTTTACCCTATCCGCTTCTTTTGTGTGCAGCCTTCCACCGCACATGACAGTACACAAATATACCCCATCACGTGCGGGCAGGCCTCCAGTGACCGCGTCAAACTAATTACCTACTTATATACTGCTTCCACTCACTTCTGTCTGCAGACATCCCTCTCGCCACGTACACTGTCAGACCCCTCTCATACAAAGCACGTTTCAACCCATCTATCCAACTCATCCGTCGCCTTCCTATCACTCTATTACCACTTATCTCCGACATATAAATCTTTTTTACCAGCCGCTCAACATTCATTCTTTCAACTTACCCAAACCATCCAAGCACTCTTTTATCCATCCGCCTTCTCATTTTTATGACAACACCCGTCTGTTTCCTAACCAACTCATTTCTAATCCTATCTCTCCTTGTTACTCCAAACATGCTCCTCAAGCACTTCATCTCAAACACATCCAGGTTCTTCCTCTCAGCTGCTCTCAAACCCAAGCCTCTGCTACATACAACAAAACTGGCATGATTAAGCTTTCAAACAGTCCCCTTTTAGCACTTATACTCCTACGTTCAAAAAATTTCCTCATTGTACCCTATGTCTTGCAGCCTTCACTCACTCGATGTCTCACTTCTACTTCCATACTACACTGAAAGAAATTTTGGCCTTTCTAAGTGTCTCATGGTTGTTCAGGTGACTCATAGATAGCCAGAACGTCTCAAAAAGAGAGCAGATATCTCATCGGAAGTACGACCCCTAGATCAGCGCGAAGTGTCTCAAAATGCTGCCTATCTTTTATTGGCGATGATAATGTAATAGCTTAGTCACCCCTCGAATCTGACTTTAGTTATTCAAGTGTTCAGTAAATGACATAAGGAGGAAATTAAATTTTTGCTAGGTATATAACTACTCAAGTAGACGGTCAAGATGATCTCTTCAGGGGAAATTCACGCGTTATCGCTACTGCTCTCAGCTGAACGAGAAGTGTAGCTGTTGGCATGGAAAGCTTTTACTGTTGGAGACAATTCAAGCTCTTGGCGCAGCTCTTCAGCGGTAAGACCAAGAATTGATGTCACGAGCAGCAGCTATCGCTTGGCTCAAGAATACGTAAGCGTATGAAAGTTTCTTCATGGCGCTAAAAGCGTCAATCTAGCTTGCCAGTGCAATGTTACAGCTTAATATCCGTAGAGTTTTGTGTGAGACATCAGTTGTAAATGCATCAAACTCAAGCCCAAGTGTCTCATCGATGAGACACTGAAGCACTTTTAGTGAGACACTAGAGCGTCTCTAAATCGGGTCTGGAGACACTGGTATGCATCCTTATCTTGGGTGTCTCATTGATGATGCATCTGCGTGTCTCGGTTTTGGGACAAACGTCAGATGCACCTGGATGTTTCAAAATAGAGCTATTATTTCTTTCAGTGTACCATTCACAGCCACATCCGACTTGAGGTACCTAAAATTCTCTACCTTCTCCAACACTTCACCATTCAACCTCACATCCAATGTTCCAAACACTCTACCTCTTGAACATCTCATCACCTTGCTTCTGTTAACATTCACTATCAACTTACGCCTTTCGCACACTTCACCAAACTCTGCAACCAGTCTCCGCAGTTTTTGCTCTGAATCAGTTATAAGCGCTATATCATCTGCAAACAACAGCTGACACACTTCTCAATTCGTACCATTTTGTCCCACCAACTGCGTACCTTCCTCCAACACTCTCGCATTCATTTCTCTCACTACACCATCCATAAACAAATCATTTTATAAATTTTTGTGTTTATGTTCTCGTCATTTATTTTCCATTTCTGTGTCTAAAATCAGTCTGACGCACACACTTGCATTCACCCAAAATTCAATCCGAAATTCCGCATAGCAATTTTTTATGATTTATACAGAAGAGAATCGCTATACTTAAGTGACTGTAGGTGGAATACCGTAGGCTGAAAAACCTTTTTCTCTGATTAAAGATTTTTTTTAAGAAATAACAACATTTGGCACTTGTGGGCTTTCCGTCGCCACTTTTAACTTATGGTTTCTTTTTGATGTTAAGGTTAGGTTAAGTAAGGTTGGCTGAATTAAAATATTATTAATTTCTTATTATTCTTAATTTTTTGTTATGTTTCAGGTGAAAATTATTCTCTGGGAATTTCTAAAAACTGAAGAGAAAAGTCCCAGAGATTCAATAAATATATAAGGAAAGTAGACAAATTGAACTAGAAATAAATATAAATCCACCAGGATACCTTCTCATATGAAAAATCTATTCATACTGTCCAGAACATCAAATCAATATTCATAAGACAATTCCATTTTTCCCTTTTTTCCCTAAAACTTTTTGTCCTAAACAAGTGGCGACACATAACCCACAAGTACCCATCATTTTGCTTGTAAAAATAACAAGATGGCAACTGACAGCAAATTTTAACTCATGAAGTTACTCGTACATAAAAAATCTGGATGATGAAAGCTTTCCGCGTACAGACCTTACATACGGTAACTTTCACTTGCGAATTAATTGAATAGGATCTAATTTGCGGGCTCACTATTCCAGGATTCATTTTAGTATGCTCAGTTTCTAAAGAATTTTTCTTAATAAGTTTCTTAATAAGTTTAATAATAATTTCTTAATTTCTCAATAAGTTTAATAAGTTTCCTGCAAAAGGATCCACCGGTGGTCACTGAGGGGATTTTCATCATGCAGCTGACCGACCTGCAGTCACTAACTCAATTTTAATGAATACTCAATGATGTCTGACTGGAGGCACGATCCAGTTAATGCTCGCTATTTTCAAAATTGTTTGCTACAATTGACTTGAAAATTTGAATGAATATTGAACCTCAGTTTAACACATCACAGAAAACGTGTTCAAAGAAGTTACTGTACTAGAATTTAGAACACTTTTTAAACAGTTACTCGAACTTCACTCTCCAAAGCGAAGTAATTTCAGAGAGCTGACGCAAAGCTGAATGACTGTATGTATCTTTAATTAAGCCTGTTTGTAGAATTAAATAAAAAATTGTAAGCGTTGTTATTAACGCATTCATTGCGTGTATCATTTCTAACAATTCTTTTTAACTAGATGACAAAAAAATTCAACAGTGCTAACTTGAAACATCACCGGTTGACTCGACATATTTTACACGCCAGTTTTCAAGGATGAGGATAATCTACATGAATATTTTACGGGAAATAGTTAATTAAATTGTGGGAAAAAATATATTTTATCGCATCAAAATCTACCTCAATATTTGAATGTCTTTTTCTAAGGGATTTAGCTATAAACATGCCCTTGAATGAAAAATCAATGGAGCTCCCGTTCTCTCGGTCTGCTCACAACTCTCGACTATACATTTTATTGTCCAGGGTTCTGTACGTTGCAAAACACACACGTGCGTTGAATCTACAAAATTTCAGTAGGGATAACATATTTGATTCGTGTTTAGTTTTCGAAATAATTCTAAAATCAAAATGTCGTGTGCATTTGAATTACTATTTTACTGTATTCCTCGTTACTTGTAAATGTCATCCAGTGAAAATAAAGATATTTCAATTCACTTGATTTCTCCAGCATTTGATAACCGCAAGCTGAACAATTCTCGACTCAATTGTAGATGACTCACAGTCGTGTGGTTATTGCTCCTATTTGCTACAAAAATATACGACTTCTGGTACTCTTACCGAGAGAATAATTCGATTCAAAAAGTGGGATCGTACAGTAGCTATGTATAAATTGACATCTTATGTAATTGTAGGTAGAACTCCCCGTGCTTGCATAACTGGATGGTCGACAGCCTTGAGAAACTATAGGTCGAGTTCTTATCGATGAGAATATCACGACCATCAATGCGGGCAGCCTTTTCTGTTTTGGAACTCGAAGTGGCTTGGATTGAGTCCAAACTTTTTGGTTAGTTCGATGACTTTGTTCTTCACTGTCGGATCAGGGAATTGATCTCTTGAGAGAAACCATAGGATCTCTGTTGGAAGAAACAGAAAAGGAAACGTCAGTGTCAGATATTGAACAACGTGCGTAAATTTGAACATGTGAACTCTTTAGATTTCGACATTATGAGTAATTACCTTCAATACTGAATTACGTTCCTGTATTATTCTAAACTAAGATTAACTTCTTGTTCAGATTCGTATTTCAAAGATATTTAGCGTATTAAATTCCTATCAAAAATAAAAAAAATATATAAATAGAAACATCTAGCTACATGCTGGGACGAAATTAGTTCAGAAACGGTTTATCTAAACTTTTCCTGAGCTCAAGAGACGACCAAGCGGTCTGCTTCAAACCATGCCGGTGTCCTCACCACTGCCGCGTTCACTTCGTGAGGCTCCTTTACACAATGAATGACTTTGGTGATACCGTTACAGTAAATTGATGTCTCTTAACGAGTATAATGCCTCATACAGGTAGGTATATTTGTTCTATTAGCATGGCGTCGACTTTCGTCTTTAATAAAGTAATGGTGTAAGTTTTGTCTCCTTTGAAGACAGCATGGCGACTCAAAATATTTAACTACAAACATATCTGTGTGAAGTCTTTTAGTAATTTCTTGCGCTCATAACGCAGAGGCATCAGTTTCGTGCTTCAACCCTATCTGAACTGTTTTGAACTATTTATCCTCTGTGGAACAACACTCGCTCAAATTGTGGTCATAAACGCTAATGATCAGACTTTCAGAGCACACAACTGATGCTTCACCTTTTCTACACACTCTGGGCTTAGCAAACATCCCGTCCACTCAGTGATTCCCTTTCCAAATGCGAGCCTTACTGAAGAGCATCCAAACACTTTTAACTCTATAGCACCAGCCCGGGTAGATCTTCATTGTTAACCTCATTCAACGCTAGCCTGAAGGTAACGTATTGAACGTTCCCCAATTGATTATAAACGACGAGCCTTGTGGCAACATCAGGAAATTTGTGTAAATCACCTATAATGCAAAAAGGATTTCTGATAAAAGACTGAAGTTCCCTCCAAACAATGCAAAGAAGTCGTTAACATCTAGTTTACATTCTGTCTTCACACCTTGAAATTGATGATGGTTAAATAGAAGGAAACAACTCTTGTAAATTTCTGGGCAGTGTATTAGATAAACATCTGACATTCAAAGAGCAAATTGCTCATATCAGTACTAAATTATCTAAATCTGTTGGGATTTTTCATAAAGTAAATAATACATGGCCTGAAGAAGCTTTAAAAATACTTCATCCAACGGTCATTCCACCATATCTACAATACGGGACAGAAGCTTGGCACAGAACTGATGAAAATAAAACCAATCTGCTCTTTCGATTGCAAAAAAGAGCCATTCGAGCGGTAATGAAATTATAATTTAATGCTCACACAAATGGTTCATTCAAAAGCTTTAAAATACCCAAGCTTTTTGATCTCTACAAGCTCTCCATATGTAATTTGATGTAAAAAACACTAACTGATGGCGACAGAGAACTCAAACAGTTATAAACTGCTCAAACTGGCCATCATGATCATTTAACACGTAACAGAAGTAACTTCATACTTCCTTATTATTCAAAATCTCGGTCACAACGCAGTATCCTCTTCTTGGAACTCAGAATTGGAATGCAATCCTTGCTGAGATCCGTGAAAAAAAGCTCTTACAAAGCTTTCAGAACAAATGTTGAATCCCTCTTGATATCGAAATAATAAACATATAAATAATTCAAGTCAATTTTTTTCCTTTTGCTATACGACTTATGTTGATAAGGTAATCCGTCATGATTAATAATATAGATCTTATGATTCTATACGTTTTTCTTGAATATACTGTTTCCATCTAGCTCATATCAACATTTTTTTTATAAAAAGTTAAGCATCGAAGTAGGATCAGTCTTGTATGTATCAATCTTGTATGATTAAGGAAATTAGGTTAAACATAACTGTACCCTTTGAAAATAACTTTTGATGATAGGATGCCCTAGAAGTCGCTGAACTTATTCGGGCCCACAAGTAGCTATACTCATAAATGTCAATTTCACTAGACTTAAGATAAAATCTATTGCTGTATCACTTGTGGTAAATAAATTGTTTAAATTGTTGATACGTAAAAAAGGTCCCGATATGTAGCAGCTATTGCGCGGGGTCAGCTGCAGAGCTTTGAGTACCGGCAGAGGAAATATTAAAATTACTTAAAAACTTGTGTAGATTACGCACACCAGGTCATAGGTTAAATTTCACAGATCTTACGTATTACAAGGTTTCATAAACGAATGCCACGAGACAGAGAGACAGACATGCGCGAGAGGGCAGGCAGTGCACCGGTCTTCACGGGCAGGGCGTCCATCGAATTAAGCCCCTTGCTAACGGCACCCCCAAAGAGTACCCCCAAAATGTCGAATTCTCTGGAGATATTGGGTTTTAGATGCAATAAGAAGGGTGAGATGTCAGGTACATCATGTGAAAAAATGAAGTTCGTACGTTCATTGGTTCGGCCGCTACGGGGGTTTGAATTATGGGGGGGGAGGGGAGGGGGAAGTGATATTTTATCATGTTACACCTCCCCCTTGGCTCTTTCTTCACGGCGCAAAGTTGCTATGTCATCTCCTATGGCTCTGGATTACTCTATAATGATTTCAGGGGTTTAACTTGAACCAAAAATTTTACAAAATTTTTGATTTTAATTGTTTATATTCTTTGTTATGATTATAATATAAACAATGGTTTTTGGGGCTTCAAAATGTATCTCCTCCTACAGTTTTTGAGCTACAGTGATGATTTTGGTGTCAATGGATGCGGAAAGTTACGGGCATTTCAAAAACTAAAAAGCCATTCGGAAATTCATTTTCGATCGAAATTTGTGACGTCATAAAGTATGAAATTTTGAGAAAAAATATTTATTTTTTATTTTTCAATTTTTTTCAACTTTAAACTGAAGTATGGAGAATGCCACGTTAGTTTTTGATATCTACATGTATTTCCGCATACAATGACACTAAAATCATTACTGTAGCCCAAAAACTGTAGGATGAGATACATTTTGAAAACCCCCCCCAAAATCTCGTTTTCTATGAATATCTCATTTTCTATGGGGAAAATCGCATTTTTTCACAAATAGAAAACGGTTCTAAATTGCATTTCCAATCTGTAAACCAAATTTCATTACTATAGGTTCAATAATAAAAAAATTTGGTTTAAAGGGGTACTCTTCCCTTAAGCCCCTTGCTAACGGCACCACAGCTCCGAGATCCGCCACGAGTCTCTGCACTCGCACCAAACTCCATGGCAACGGCACGTCTAGCTCACATTCTGTGATCATGAATAATTTTCCAAGATTCTCGTAACGCAAAGTAAAGATTTTCAGTATTTTTATGAGTTTGTAAAGTCACCCCCACAGCACTGTCATTGTTTAAGAATTTCGTGAGTAGGGAAATGAGTTTCAAAGAGGGAAGATTTTCACGTTGTTTTACACTTTTAATAATACATCTCATTTGAAGGAATTTTTCTTATTTTCGAAGTATGAGTTAATACTGTCATAGAATTTGTGATCGCCTAATAACGGCCTTGTGGTTTGCCTGATAGGGTTGGACTACCGTTGTATAAGTAAAAATATTTTAATTACATTTGAAACGCCTGCATTATAAGTGCAATTATATCTGCAATTTAAAAAAGCATCCATTTTTTGAAGTATTCCTCACAGTTCGACTCAGTAAAGCAAAACTCGTATGATGTAAGTACGCTAGCCGAACAGCAGTACAAGCTGAATTTGTCGATTTAAAGAGTGTATTTTTTATAACTTTGACACCTCTCTTAAATATCAATACTCTTTCTCAACTTTGAGAGATAATTCGGGAGAAAGAAGCATTGCATTCTAACCCACTTTTTAATACGACTACACAATGTTCCAGAGTCTAACACAAGGATGGAATAAACTTCGGTACAATACCAGCAAGGGAATACCCACATGCCTGGGGTCTATATTCCTGTTCCCAGTTTACATCAGCAATAAGCGCTAGCCAGATAGTATACAGGTATTACGCATATTAACGTGTATTGAATCTTCTATATATTTGGTGAGTTAAAGCATGAATAAGAATTCTAGCGAGACCATCAAAATTTGAATGATTAGCTAACTTACTGGCATGGCAGTGCTATTCCAATTACATCCACTTGTACATTAATGGAAGTACGTACTAAAACCCATTCCAGGATACGGACAACAAGTACACACACTTACCGGTGTGGGCAACGCCAAGGGGCAGATTATCACACTGCCAAGCCAGGGCATAACGCTCGTAGTCGGTGGCCAGTATGAGGTATTTTCCCCTCACAACTGGAATGAAAAAAACACATTTTTACCCCAGGCAAAATCATACCGAACTATGTAGTTCAAAGCAGGGTCGTGCTTATTTTTTCGATGCACTTGATTTTTTCAGAATTTTGGGGTTAGACGTATAAAAAAAGTTTTTGAATTGGCAGGCTCATGATGGTTGAAAATTAAAATTTAAAATAATGATATTTTTCACTACAGTGCAAGACTTTAGTTGTCATCTAATCCCCACTTGGATTCAGTAGATTTATCGCTTGAAAAATTAAAGGACTATGGTGGAATGTTATTTAACGGCTTTTTCCTTGCAAATCACACGTCAAACTCATTCGTCTTCCACAAACAACACCAACACGATGCATCACACCTTGCGTCAATAAAGCGTCATAGCGTCAATAAGTGTTCAATGCGTTCAAAAATAAAACTAGGATTGCATGTTCTGTTAAATTTGACGCGCTTACGGGTGCAGGCATTAAAAACCTCTGACTTAAAGTGAGAATGTTACCCTATAACAAAACGTTTTTGTGACTCAACGAAAAATTTAGGAAGTTACTCCAAGAATTCACGTTCACCTTATTTTATTTAAAGCTACATTTTCAGGGTCAAATCCTATCATAATAAAATACGACTTGGAGTGAGAAAGTGAAATATTTTTTTTGTTATTTATGATGTTATTCAATTCTTTTATTAGTGTGTAAGGAACCATCTGGGTATGACACAATATTTTAATTGAAAATGCTCAGGTTAGTAGTATTTAGCGCTAAATGTGTATTGAAATCGGAAATTGGCGGTAAAATCTGAATTCAGCAAAATACAGATACAGATGCAAAACGCAGATTCAGTACAAACCTGCTACTGAAACCAAGGGTGTAACAAATGCGTGTCAATAATTAGACACAAATGACAGTATGCGATAATGTGGGCCCTTGTACATCAATAGTGGAAATTCTGCAGCAAGGCGTCAGGAAAAATAGTCTCGTAGAGCTCAATCAAAGCATTCGTTTAATTTTGTAGTCACCGGGGTCGAGTGGTTAAGAGCGCACCCCCTTCATGGGAAGGGTCGGTAGTTCGAATCCCGGCAGTGCCACCCGGTGATTCTCCCCGTTGGGAAAAGGGAGAACTCAGCCACAATTCCCCACCCCACCCACGTGTCGGAAATGGGTACTGGTTTCACAGGAGGTAACCGTCATTGCGTCCTGGTGTTAGTCATAAGACATTTGAAAAACCAATGTATAAGTAGATTTATATCAGGCTGGATCGGAATGAAACATGCTTTCTTGAGATCGTGGCGGTGACTCACATGGAATGTTGGGCCTTTGAAGGGAGTAACTCAACAGTCCCTGCTGCTTCTTGTCGTGCACTATGCCGTTTTCTACGGTGCGGATTTGGCGTGTTCTGCGAAAATTTTTTTAGCAATGACTGAAGAAAATTACTCCGAGTCATTTCTTTTAGCTGGTAGAAACGATTGAGCAAAAGTAACAGGCATAACAAAATAAATAAGTTATTATCTACGTATGGAAACTTCTCTGATTAGTGGCATTTCTACGTGGGACGTTTACTTTAAAATAAATTTTTGCGTGAAGGCTGATGAAATGCCGGTGTACTCCGGTGAACTCCATAAACATTATCATGTGTGTCCCATAAGTTCAGCCATCCTCGGTACTCACAGAACGCATTCGCTCTGAAATACAGACATGCCCAGCAATTTCCCAGATTTTTACTTGCCTACGTGATGAAATACACATATGTTAAACATAAATTTCCCTTTTTGTAATTAATTTATAGCCAAAAAATTTCCTCAAAAGAAATTCTTATTTGTAACTTTGACATTATGAGCTTGAGGTAGACGATCCATCAAATGGCATGGTTCAAATATCAAACTGACGTAGCCATCATTTACCGCGTAATGATAACAAACGTCGCGGAGGTATGAGAATGTATATAACAATTTCCCCCCATTATAATGAACTATAAGCTGAATCGGAGAAATAACGTCGTTGTGAGCCACAATACATTCACCTGACCTTGTGCAATATCAAATGCCTTACTTTGGAACAAACTTCTTGGGCATAAAAATTTCTTTAACAGTTGACAAATTCAAGACCAAATAAAAGCATCATTTTGCGTCTCAACTATTATGCAGTACATACCGAAAAGGAAGTTACGAAATACTTCCTATTAATTTGAACTTAATAGTGCTTAATTTCTGTATCAAAGTTTTTACCGTGGTTTTTTATAGTTTTTATTTGTGACAGCAGCATTTAAGCGAGAAATAGCTTAAATCTGATAAAACCCATTCCAGGATACGGTAAAGCATTTTTGTAAGCTAGTTTCAAATCTTTCAAAATGAAATTTGAATCCCTCTTCCTATCGAAATGTAATGCATGTGTGATAACCTAGTCAAATCTCTTCTCCTAAGTAACTCATGTTGATAAATAATTTGCCATGGTTAATGCCATTGATCATCAATTAGTTCACAAGTCGTTTCTAGAATATACTCTTAACATCTAGCCCATTTAAACTTTTTGTAAAATTAAGCATCGAATCTCGAGTGAACTAATTCATTGTTCAATCAAGGGCATAACTAGATTACGGGAATTAGGTCAAACATAATTGTGCACCTTAGAATAGCATTGGTGGTAGAATGCTCTAGAAGTCACTGAACTTATTCGGACCCACAGGCAGCTATACTCAAATTTGACCATTGTACGAGACTCAAGAATAAATCTACTTCTGTATCACTTGTGGTAAATAAATTGTTCAAAGTTGTTTAAAATTGTTTAAGCACTAGTTCGAAACATACTCGCGAAAAGCGAGTTTGGAATTTATGCCATGCCAACCTGTTAGTTTTAAATGCAGAAATATTTAATTCCACCCTCGGTACTTTCAATATTATTTCTTGATACCGTTTTCACCACTCTGTCACTCTTTTTCTTACTTGTATTCGTAAGCGATATCAAACTTATAATAACTTAACCTTGGTAATAATTACTATGTGTTTCTCTCAATCATTTGTCCAACGATTGGCGTTGCTATTGTCATACCGATGTTCGTTTACTAATTAAATTTTTTTATGTTGAGACATTTCCGGAATCATTGCTGATGACTTTTGTATCAACTTGACTAGGAAATAATTTTATCCGTTCTTTGTTTCGCTTTTCCTTATAGGATTACTGAGCTTAAAATCGCACAATACAGTTCACTTCTCGTTGCACTCATCATTGTTCCATTCGCATAAATAAATTTCAAAACAATATTAGTCAATTGTAGGTTAAGGTGCACGTTTTGAAAAATCAGACCTTAACAACCACGAATGTTCGCATCCGTGTAATAATGTGCATAGATTTCCATGCTATTATGAGAATTTCCGTTCATCTTATTACGACTATACTTGGCTTATAGTAGAGAAGACGTAAGCTCTTACATGTGATCCTTCCATTCGAGCACTGTGAAGTGGCCTCTGTAGGGCGAGTAATGGTAGTTCTCCACCCAGCAAGTCCCGGCCAGCCCTTCGAAGCTCACATAAAACCTTGCTATTTCAAACCATCTCCCAAGGAACTGCAAAGAAAAACAGTTACACAATTAACGATAGCTAAAGTAAGGTTTCACGATTAAATTTGTACATAATTACTTTGCCTGCTGAAAAGACGTTGCGAATGAACTGAAAGAGTTCAGTGTTTATGAAAGAATAAATGAAAGATACCAAATATAATGAAACTATAATTAATTTTTTACTGAGTTGAATTGAAGATAAATGGGAAAGATTATGTCCATTGTGGCCGAAATTAGAGCTGCAATGGGTCCTGACACTGCATAGTAAAAGCAATTCCACGTAGAATGCGACGTGTTTTTCGCCAGGCAAAGTACATGAGTTCGCAAGTTAGTGTGACTCACTGTGGATTTTAACATTCAAGTAAATCTACTAGTAATATTTACTGTCCAACTATTTAATTAAATTTGTAACTGTATTGTGGAAAAGGCGGTGAAGATGAATCCAATTTATAAATTCAAAGTCATTATTAATGTACGACGCCCCCAGCAATGCTACTCTAAATGCGTCGAATCAGGTGATCGCAGAGTGTGTATTGCAGCCACTCGCTGTGCTCTAAAAACCCAGGGTCAACTTTTGATAGGCAAATGGCGTACACATCACCAGGGCAGTAGTAGGAAGTCACATGGCATGTGCTCCGATTACCAATTTTAAAACCCTTCGGCTCAACTCATGAAGTCGTCTCGTTACCTAAACTTGTAATTAATATTTCCATCGTCTTCGGCATGCAAAATTTTTCTGTTATTTTATTCAAACTCGTTATCAAATATTCACGGCTCAAACTCTAACTCAGTTTTTTATTCTTTGGAACGGCACGAGCTGCTTTATCCTGTCTGTACTCAAGTAACTTCCAACACAAAGTTTGCGTGTGCTTCCATTTAGGGACAAAACTGTCATTTTATGGTTACCCACCTATTAGGGTAAAATTTTGCAATAAAAAAATGTAGGGCAAACAGTGGTCATATTTTACGTTGCGATAATTATTTTTACCTGCAATTTGTCGCATAATTCTATTTCTATTCCCGCATAATTTTATTTTCTGATACGTATCTTTCTTTCAGCTTACCTAGGTAAAATTTTTAAAAATTTCGTTCGTTTACTGACCCGTCACTTCTATACCAACATGCATTTTGAGAACATTTTTTTGAATTTTTAAAGTATTTCTTCCCTCCGTCAACCTTCTAAACAGCATGAAGTTTTTTATTTGGAATTGAACAGGTATCGGCAATCACAAAAATCATCTGTGATAAGGCAGTTTCAGATATTTTTCAGGGAGCTCAAAGCTTTTTTTGTCAGATTTTATACTCCAAGTTTAGGACTCAGAGGTTAAGCAAGTTTAATTGACAAAATTACCTCAAATTAATTACTTATTTCGCACGAAGGCAGTTGCTGGCATCTTTACTGCAATAAAGATATCTGGCATCTGAACTTCGAAAAATTTAATTTTGGATTCGCCGTATGTGTTCGCTGCACCTCACTTCTTGTTAGTTGGCTGCCAATGAATCATCCTCGTAAATTTGATGCGCTGAATACAAAGCTTTTGAATTTTTTGTACTAATGACGACGACAGCTGTGAAAGCATGCAGTATCGAATTTTACATTCAATGAATGATGTCAGCCATCATAAATCGGGCGCCATAAAAGTTTTACAGCTCATTATGTGCGCACGAATAATAATTTCTTAGCGATGCGAAAATCTGCCACGTGATAAATGTTCGGTGATTCTTGGGAACCAAAGAGTGAAATTTCATTAGCTTTACGGAAAATTGTTCTCATAAAACAGAGGTTGTAATAAAAAATTCTCGGAATATACCTACAGAATTATACATTCTCGACGGTTCAATTTCCTTCAGATCTAACCAACACCGCTGTCACATCTCTCAAGTTCACCACTCGATCAGGTATCTGTGCATACTGTCTCTTGATGCAAAGATTCCCACAAGCATGACTTCAGCTTTTCAGTGCAGAAGGTATTACCAGGAAAAATTTCCTTAAAAAGGAGTTTCACAGAATTGCAGCGACAAGAAATCGACGTGACGTGTGACGAAGCAGATTTATATAGCGGAGCCAAAACCTGTTACGCGTGCTCAACGGTTGAATGGCAAGAGAGATGACTGATTTTAATACTGGAATTAAATTATAAAATCAGACGAAAACACGGAACGATAAAAAATGTTCGCATCTTAAAAGTTTTGAGTGAAAAGCGAACATAGCTTGTAAGCTCAGGCACGTCAAAGTGCACTGTAACTATGATACATTAGCATTGAACGAAGCTTTGTCAAGCTGCTCGCCACGGTACCAAGCAGCTCGCTCGCTGCTTGGCTCCTCAGCACACGGTCGTGGCACACGGCAGGCAAAAACTGCGACCAACCATTGGCAACTGTCAGTGATTGACCAGCAGTCGAAAGAGTAGTACGTGTCTTCACAGCTGTCTCAGCACAGCTGAGAGTGAAGGTGACAATCTTTTGAAGTTGAAGTGAAGAAAGGACTACAGAAGTGAAGTAAAAAGATATATAACAACATTCATGTAAGTTGAGAAGGAAGTAGGAGAGTTAGAGACACCTCTTGCATCATCTAACCTTGAAATTCATATCCCCACAGGGCGGAAAAATGACCGCTTATTTTATGAAAAAAAACTGAAAACCCGGTCTAAGTGAACTATGTAGATAATGACATGCATGTGATGAAATATTCATAATTGAGTTATTGGTAAACTTTCCACCTTTGTTTAATGTGGGCTACTTTTCGACTGGATTATCTAAAAAGTGCTGAAGTAATTTCATGAAATTGCTTTTATTATCTTCGTGTATCTTTTGCAAAGTTTTTAAGCAATTTGTTGGTGGTCTCACTGGAGACAAACATTTTTGCGCGCAACGTAAACGAATTGGAGGAAATTTTTCAATGATTTTTAAATTTTAGGCACAGAGAAACAGTTTCAAACCTACACAGATATGCAAAACACTTGAGCTTTTTATAAAATTAAATTCAGACCCTGAGTCTCAAGGCCCAAACTGTTATGAGGAATGCTTGAGATTTTCTCACATGCGGACTGTGTTTTTGTTTCCGGGGTTCAGTAATTCCACCAATATCCCTGACTGTTACAACGGGGAGCTCTTTTCAATATCACAATGAGTGTACATTAGCAAATGTTCATTTGAACTAGTTCTACTTGACAAATTTTTCAGCTTGTTGGTCGAGATGAAGTCTGGCGAGTAGGCGATCAATGTCTTGCTAGGCATTGTCATATGTCGGTCTTCAAAATCAGTGTATTCATTTATCTTTGTACCCAGAATCAACACAGAAAATGTTCATTGTAACAGTCATGTTGATCGTCGTCAGGGAGTTAATGTAACATTTTATCTGTCCCCATTTCAACTAAGTTCATTCCAACAGACGTGAGACGTTCAGTTGCAATACAGCGGTGCGAGGGGATCGTGAGGCAACTCATCATTGCTCAGGCCCCTGTGCACCACGAGTGTACCACCTGTAAAGCTGTGTTATCGACTTTACTGATGAGCTGCAACGCTATCATAGAAAAAGTCTCCACATTTGAAGAATCAATCTTAGAGTCTCTCAATTTCTTATACACTTTATACTGCTTTAATTGTTTCCTGACAGTGATAGAATTTGACATTTGCAGAAACGGTTGTTTCGCTGGTTGATGAATGTTGAATTTCACTCATGTCGGATGTTGAACCTACAATCGGTTATGCCAAGCATACTTGTACTGCGAATTGCAATCTTGATTTTGGGTAGACGACCTGTCCAGTCGCAGTAGCGATGCTTATTATTCCTTGCTGTGGTTGTGTCGCCTTAGAAAAGACACTGGATATAGTGTTCCGTGTACTGTCGAAATAAGCTATGTAAAAATTTGCGTTATATTTGTAAATGCATATATATCTGTTTTGAAGTACACGTAATGTGTCCTTGATGATGGAATATGTTGTAGTTCTTAATTTAGCGTTTTAGCAAACTTAGAATTGGTCTTAATGTGCGTCATTGATTAGGTATGGATTGTGAAATGTATGTGAGCATTTTGAAATAAGAGTATTATGCATAGTCAGCTTGGCGGTAACTTTAATAATTTGGATTTGAAAATGGCATAAACACACTAGTTTTCACTGTTATCACTTAATAACAATGGCGTACTGAGCTAGGTCGTACCGGCACAGGATCGATGTCGTTCGCACCATGTCACCATGGCTTCGGTGTCAGTGAGCGGAATTTGTGATAGCCTCTTTGTGTTTGCAATCACATATGCTTTTTAGTTGTGTTTTTCCAATCGACCAGCTTTCTCAGTGCCCAGTGCATGTTGCATGTTGTACTGCATCACTCTGAGCTTGCATTTATGACGAGAAAGGCATTGTACGATCTAACTGAAACACACGCTATTTGCGACCACGGCCTAATTGGATAATTTTATCCAACCTTTCATTTTTACGTGATGCTCTGTTTTCAGAGAGTCGGAAGAGCATTCAGGCTCAACCCACAAAAGCCTGAAAGGAATATTCTTTGGAGATTCATCAGGTTGATCAAGAAACTGCGTAGATAAAACTATCGTAGAATTCATATGCTCAACCATTCAAAGTGGAATGAAGATATCGCAGTTGCAACACTAGCCAAAACAAATTCGAAAAGCTTCTATGAATATATTAATAAAAGGCGACTTGAAAAAAACGTTTGACCATTGATCGACATTGTCGGTTAAGACCAAACACATTAAAAAAGGAAAGCCACCATCGTAAAAGCGTTTTTTATCTCAGTGTTCACTAGGAGCGATTTAACTGAAGCATTGCAATCTCAAGCCTTCAATGTCCCGTGCTTTTAATAAACGGCATTATCTCGGTGAAAAAGGTCAAAAAGAGCTCATCCTCTTTTACCCATATAAATCAATCGGACCTAGCTTCCTGTACACAGAAAGAAACGACCGAAGTAATCAACGCGCCCTTATGCGACACTCGCAACAGGCCTAGTTCAGCAGTACTGAAAGCTGGCTAAGGTCACTGCAATTTTAAAAAAAAAGGAACCAACTATTACCCAATAACTATTGCCATATCAGCTTAATATCAATCCTCCGTAGAACAATGGTAAGATTACTCGAAGTCCCATTGAAAAAAACATCTCTATCCCCAAAAATTGATTGCAGATACTCAGCTTGAGTACCGGAAAACACAGCTGTCTTACAAATTTACTTGACTTCTGTGGACAAGTCATCCGAAAATTCGACTGTTCGAAAGCCATAGACCTCATACATCGACGTCCACGAAGCCTCCGATTAAATTTCCCACGAAACGCTTATGGGCATAGTGGAAGCCGATGATATTCAGGGGAACTACCCTTGACGGACAAGGAACAGGTTTACTGCATGGTCCTACTCAGAGAGTAGCGATTTACGAGCAATTTTGTGACTGGACACAAGTAACTTCAGGGGTTCCCATAGCGAGGGGTTCCCATATAGTTTAAAATCCACTACTCTTCATCATCTATATCAGCAACCTTGACCTCGGAATCATCAGTAGAATTAAGCTATCCGCGGATGACATGAAACTTTGTCACAGGACGTTCATTTAGCGAGACAGACTTACCATTCACGTAGACCTGAACCGTCATCTCCAATTGACAGAAACCTGACAAACGGTCGTCAACATTGAAAAATGCTCAGTGATGCTCATTCAAAGTGATGGTCGATCGGCATTTCCCATATACAATGAACGATACTTCAATTGAAACAGTAGACCAACAATAAAACCTTGGCATCACTATCACCAAAGATTGCAAGCATAACAAACAAGTAGAAAAGTGCGCTAAGAATGCGACCAGAATTCTTGGCGTCATAGCGAGAAACGTTGAACAGAGGTCAAAGTACATTATGCTACGCCTCCATGAGGCACTGGTCCGACCACATCTAGAATCCGCAGAGCAATTCTAGTCCCCTATTCTAAGACGAGAGATCACCAAAATGGAGGGAATTAGGCGTAATGCAACGCAAATGATTTCAGAACTCAGTTACCTCAGCTACGACCGAAGTCTCCAACTGATCAAACTCATTTCCCTAGAATAAAGAAGATGGCGAGGTCAATTTGCAGACCAACAAATATCTTTATGGCTTTAATTATGTTACCCCACAAGGTTTTATCGACACTGAGGACAATGTCCGAACTATAAATAATGGGTTAAAATTAGTTTGAACAAATGTCCATTTATAATTGTCAGAATCTGGAACCAGTTCCCAGAAAATATTCATGCTAGCTCGGTGAATACGTTCAAAATCCTCTTGACCATTACTGGGTCGGCTATCCTCTGGTATTCTAAAATTTGAGGGTCAGCCGAATCCCAGGTTGATTTAAATAGCTAAAATTGAATGCGTACTACAGTATGTACCATCAGAATTCGCAATTCTCTGTGCGACATAATTACGGTTCTACTGTTAAAGCTTGATCGGATAGTAACGTCAGCGTACGAATTGAGAGCAAATGTCTCAAAAGTAATGAGCCTCAGTCCAATTTTATCAGGAGCTTCATCTGCACAGATGTTCATTTGCATATCTGAGTGGCGGCGAACGAACATCTCCGTCTAAATAATTTTTGCTTTCAAAAATGGTACTAACGATTGGTTGGGGATTGTTTGCTACGCGTCTATTTACTTCTGACACGTTCGTACACGGGACCGTCACCTTGATCGTCGTAGGTCTGGCAAAGCCCGCTTCCGGTGCAGCTTCCTCCGATACTAGACCATGTCTGCTTCTTGTGTGCGCACCACTTTCAGGCAAGACTGCAGCTGAAGGCTAGCGGCACGTGCGAACGAAACGGCGTCTTGAGGCGTTTAAATTTAGCGAAGTGCGCGGTTGACAAGTAAATTTTAAGAGGGCTGGCTTGTCAGGGGATTCAGGTGACTGCGTGCGACGTTAAGATTTAGATGAACGTGCGGGTTTAAAGTAAATTTCAAAGACAGCGTGCGTGCGACGAGCAAATTTTAAAATAAAGATACTTCGCGACGAGTAGATTAAGCAAATATTTAGTACATTTTAAAACGTATTGGGTAAATTTCAAGAGAATGTGCGTTGCTACGAGTACATGTATGAGAACGTACTAAGTGCGACGATTGGATGAACCAACGCTCTCAAGTTTCTTTTAGTGGTTTTATACACCAACATTTAATATCAAATGGACTTTGTATGTGAACGCGTGATGCTTGCTTGTCCATCGTCCAGGAATTTCATGAGTTCATCAAAATACCTATTTTTGTCTGCGAAAGGAGAAATTGCTTGTGCATATAAATAGGCTTTACATTTTCTTATGAAACGAAAAAATTAATGAAAGTGACCTTCGAGAAAAAATAAATTGAATAGGAGATACATACCGTAATGAATTACCATTGAGGGCACACGTCTGTTTGAGGACATAAAATGATGCCGAGTGCAGTTCAGTGCAGGCTGTGACTGCGAATGAAACTGATACGGTGAGCACTGAGCTAATGTGCGCACCTTCTCTTGCACAGTTTTATTCATGTGTGCTCTGACGTTTTGAATTTTTTATGTAAAGCAAATTTCGAATTAAAAAGATTACAGTGCATGTGTCAGAAGGTCCTCATTAGTACAAGCTAGACTAGAAACAAATGTATTTAGTGTGACTAATTTTAATGATATCTAGGGTTCTAGTAAATCCTTGTGACAACTCGTGATCCGTTAGCTCACCGTATTTTATCTTGACATCACTAGTATTATTAGACTTTTGCACTAAAATAAATAGTCGAAATGATTAGAGTCTCGTCCCGTAAAGTTTACCGTATTAAAAAGTAAAGTTTTCCTCATCTCGTTACTTTAGCGTGTTCGTAAAGAAATGAAGAGCCAAGAAAATATATCCGAGTTTGATAGTTTATTGAGCTTGTAAATATGAGCCGGTATACGTCCGCCGCTCATATTCGAGTTGTCCGAATTTATATACTCGTAGCACTAGCCTTAACTGATGTAATCCCTTGTATACTTTTACGTGTGAATCAAAATTTTTACTAATGTTTTGCTGCAAAAATTGGTAGTTCTTACTGTTTGCCGTTAAAAATACGTTTCTCCCTTGAAAAAATTTGAAATCACGAGAACAAGCTTCGTATTGATGATCCATAAAACGGCGGAAAACATGCATTCTCTACGTCGTATTGTCTCCATCACAAACTCTATTTTCTCATGTGGACATACTTCGGTGTGCACTTTAAGCTGCTACTCACCTCTTTTTTTAAGCTAAGGCTACTCTATCAGATACTCTGTTCATGAGTGCGAGCCACCTGAATACACTGCACTTAGTTTTCGATCTAGTCCACATCACGCTAAGTACACCTGTGTACCGTCACACCTCCTCATTTCTAGCCTTACTCAGATTGTTTCTCAAATCGGAGTGATGTCTAATAAATTTTATTCATTTCATTGGCACCCACCGTGTCTATTTCACGATCACTCAGCGGCTTAATTAATGTCAAACTGTAGTGATTTTGTCTCTCTTCTCATGATGAGTGAAAAAATTACAACTTTCATAATTAAATCATCCTAATATTTTCTGTGAGCCTCACTACATAACTTCTGCTTTGAAGAGAAAATGAACTGATGTTCTGCCATCTGATGCTCTGTATGAGTGACTTTATTCTCACGTACCAACATCTTACCAATACCCACGGACCCACTAAAGCTCAACAAATCATTTGAGTAATTAGAACGATAGGAATTGTTAACTAAATCATAATGAACAGTGCGACCATAGCTAAGGTTTTTTCTTAGTGTTCTTGTTAGCCTTTCCCATACAATAGATTAATATATTCGAAAATAATACCTCTTTCACGATAAGCTGGGGCTCAGAAATTACCTTGCTTCAGCTAACTCTTATCTTTATTTGAATCGTTGCACTAATTTTTCTTAAGACAACTGTAAGTTATTTTGATTCTGGATTATGGTAGGAGATTTACTGCAATACTTGACCCTATATTTAAAGTTTATCTCTTGACCCACTTCCCCCACTGAAATGTCAAGCTATTTATCATTCCTTTCTTGGCAAATGATTTTTGAGAAGCTCTGGGCCTGTCCCAAATGCGTTCGATTTTATCTGCCATCCACAATAACTTTGTCGCGTATAATCTCAAATTAAAATTGAAAGAAACGATTGGAGAATTTTCCCACAAAATTTTTTGGCAAATTTATTCATAGCTTCAAGTTATTAATAAATGTTACTCGCATTTATGCGTTCATAATTCAATGTAAATTGATTGATTTGAACCAGTAATTTGGCTGTAATTTATATTACCTTTTATGGGGCATATTACCCCAAATGGGGTCCTCATTTGAATGCTGCCTGACGAACTTATCTAATTGTTATTACTGAATTGTCTTGTCGAAAGAGGGAAAATTTAATGTGCGGACAAATTTGTGGTAACTCTCATTTCTTGCTGACAAAGGATATATAGGCGATTTCCATTTTTTAGAAATGGCAGTTTACATCTTGACCGGGGCAGGTTTTAGGAGCTTAAAAACTGTTTTTGGGTGTTTGAAATGCCTGCCAGTAACCTTCGCAGTATTGAAATTTTGGTAACGGAATTTAGTCTCAACTGTAAAAACGTCATCAGCTGGAAACACAATGTCATGTGATAAAGTACTCTCCTTTATTGTAATCATGAAAGCCTTCTCCTAGCCAGTCGATTTTCCTTTTGAAGATCCGAGTTACTAACGCTGTAATGGTGGAAAGTTCAAGTCTGGTCTGACGATTCTTTTTACGCATTTTTAAAGACGTATCAATTTGTACGGCGAGCTTATTTTCAATCTTGCTTTTTGAGTTCTTTCGACCCTTACTTTGACGACTTTGATAATCATGGCGGAGCAAGAAGTTTTAAAATGGCAAAATCGACGGTGATCTTCAAGTTTGTCGAACCAATGAAAAAGCAAGACATTTTTACACATTCAGGAGCTCAACAATTTCGGAAGCTGTTTAAGACCTGCTGCTTCAACAACAGCTATATTTAATTTTTCTCTTCAAGAAGAATAAGTCAACAGTAGAACACAAATCAAACACATCTCTGCTTCGTGAGCAACTTCAGGGGCTATGGTTCATTAATCTGAAAATGACCCACAAATTAATTTGTAAATGACACGCTAAGTTCATGATTTATTATATGAAGTTTGCTGAGTAATGAAAAATAACCGCAAGGAATATACTTAAAGGAATTAGTTTGGATCATTAGTTCATCAGCTTATTTCAACACTGTAGTTTATCTGTCTTTATCATTCACCTAAATGAACTTCCTGTTACTAATGTTGTTCTAATTAATTTTGTAGTCACCAATGCAGTCTTACGTCGACATCAGCTCTCAAGAGATGTGTTTTTTCGTCTGCATACCCGCCAGTTTGACGATGAGATCGTAGATGTGACGAGAATAGAAATAGACCAAACGTGCTGGCAAAATTATACTCGGTGCCGCTCAGGTCAGAAACTAAGTCACAGGTTCTTAATGTTTTTTTTTTGGTATAAAGCCTCAATAACTTCAGCTAAATATCTTACCTAACAATTCCCCATGGTGTGTTTTTTTAAATTTTTGATATCCGCTTCTTAATGAGAAACCGCTTCTTTAATTTGATTTGAAGGATGCTTAAGACCGTATCTGTGATATGAGATTTATTTTAATATTTTAATCGCGGGTACTATCAAACTGGATTTGTTCGTCATCCACATCTGGAAAATTTATCTATATTCTAAAGAAAATATCGGATCCCGTCATTTTTGATGGACAGCATACACTACATATAGTACCCCAATAAAGCTTGTGCTGCTTTACTGGAGTTTTTATTTGGAAACATATTTTTTCTTTAATCATGTATGAAAATATTCTTGAAATAGACACCTTGTTGCTATATGAGGTAAAATATCCAGGTTTGCAATAACCTTAGCATTAATTATTCTAAATGTAAAAATAGAAAGACAAAAATCACTAAACGGGAGGTCATTTTATCAACATTTAATGAGTGAAAAAAATGAAATTAAACGTTTCGAACGATCAGTCCATCTTCTGTATTTAATTAGAAAATCGTGGTGAAAGGAACAGTGAATTTTCACTGTTCGCTCAAGCACATTTTTACTGACGTTCGTATGATTGCCATTGGGCTTTTTATGTATTATAATGATAAGGCCTTAAACTCTCAACCGAATTCGACAAATTATCCTACCAATAAATACGATTGAAATAATTTATCTTGGCATTTTCTTTACATGAGAGTCTCTGGAACGAAACACCCCCGTTTGGGTGCTCAAAAGAGAGGCCATTTTGTACGCGTTATCCGGCAGCTGTGATGTTGTATTCACTCAGCAAGAACCACTTGAGGTGGAAAATCATATTCGACGGTCGATGCTAGGGGATCTAAATTGGAGAGTTAATAAACACACATGTATCTGATCGAGCCAAGCAAGGCTTGTTCTTGTCGGTGTGACCGCAAAAACTACTTGGTATGTCATTTTCAAATTTAATGAACTCCAGCCCAAAAATTTGCTCAGTAAGCAGAGATATGCATGGTCTGTGTGCCGTTGTAGACATATTCTTCTTCGAAAGAAAAATGAAGTACGTATTACAGGTTTCCTATATGAAAGAAATCGACTACTGTAATTTTTATTTTTCCAGATAGCTTAAACGATGTATGGTCAAGTTAATGTGGTGTAAGAACTCTGTAATTGTATTAGAAAGAAATGTGGAATAGCTTATTAAAATCAGTTGTTAGAATGTGAAGTAAAATAAAATTACTCGACTAGTATACCACTGCACTGAGAAAAATTTTGTCCCAAACCCGGCACACTTTGGTGCGTCACGTTGTCCCAAAACCGGCACACTTTGGTGCGTCAAGTTGTCCCAAAACCGGCACACAGAAGTATGTCAACAATATACATAATCAGTCAATGTATTTTGACCCAATTTTGCGTGTCTTGGGCTTATACGACACACTTTTGTTTCCCAACCATGACACACTTAACGTAATTTAATTTATTTCACTTAAATATTTCACTTTTTTACTCTGGCAACTGATTACACTAATGTACAGATAATGTCTAAGAATTAGAGGAAAAAGTAGCGAAGGTTTTTGTGGAGAATTGTACTCCATTCACAAAATTTGAACACTATTCGGTTTTCTACAAAAAAATGTTTAGCCATTTGAAAAGTGAATACGTGATTCAACTCTCTCGACTGCTTTAATATGTGGTTAAATTAAATATTTCAATGTGTATCAAAATATTTCTGAATAATTATTTGACACACACAGGTGCGTCAAAATTTCTCTCAGTGCATCTTGGCTGCTGCTCGCTGTTGAACAGCATATCTTACCGACAATCGTTAGCTTTGATATACTATGACTAAAGGATTTACAATCAACTTAATCTGCTGTTATTTATTTATTTACCGATTTTATAAGTGTTGAAGGAATGGTAGGCTTCGCGGTGAAAATAAAAAGTTAAATCAGGTAAATAATTTGTTAAAACTCATTTCGATGTTTTAACGAGCAGCAGACCATGTTCGTCAAAAATCAATCTTATGTAACGCTAAGTTTAGTTTTATCGATAATGCAAAACTCAAACTCTTCTGAAGGAACACTTGTCTTATTACGTTTGTATAGGGAATATCTCCTTTTGGATTAGGTTTTACAATATAAATCGTCGAACGACAGGGCAGATTGTCAAGGCGTACCTGCATGGAGTGTTGGTAGTGCTATCATCAGGTCACAGCTGCACGGTTTGTGCAGGTGGTATGAAATGATAGCGTTTAGTGAGTGAGAACCACATTTATATACATTTGACTCAGCTCTGGCTGCAGCTTGCTCATCGGCTAGACTTTCATGATGAAGAACAGAGAAATTCAAATTCTGTTAAGAGAGAATGAATTTATAATGAAATAAGAATAACCGAAATGTGTTTTTATATTGTTATCCACGCGTTGTTATTTGTGATGCGTGCACAGTTCAATAAATTTATTGGATCTAGATATTCCATAAATGAAAGAAAGATTAACGTAAAACAATAAGACTTCTGTACGTATCGGAGCATAAAATGTACGCATAAGATCATGACTACTGTGTTCGAAATTATATGTAATCATTATGATGTGGAAATGTTGGTAAACTCTGAACCTGTATGATTTTCGTCCGACTGTGGGTGTGCATTAAAGCTGTATTCTTTTTTGACTTGAAACAAGTGTGATAAATAAACTTTAATTGCCAAGAGCTTTGTCATAGTTTTGAAAGTTTTACTCGAAGAATTGCTTATTCTAGATTCTAAAGCCTTATTTATGTGTGATACAGCCCCGTTGTATATTATTCACGTAAGGGAAACAAAGAAACTTTAGGCTGTTCAAGAAAGACCTCTTTTTGACTTATTATTCTTGTTCAGTGTTATTCTTGTTCATCTACATCTTCAGGTAATTTTTGAACCGTTATTTTGAACTTTTTTCGTTTGCACTCTTTCTTACTTTCATCTTTCTGAAACTGAGTACCTGGACACTATTGATAATCTATAATTTTCTTTTAATTTCGAATTCTAAATACCTGTTTGTCCCCTTTAACGTTCATTTTACATTTTTATGAACATCAATCGAATTATATTTCCAATTGGTCGATTCTTGGGAATCTCATGCGCAAGATAAAAAGGAGAACCAACGTAAAAATATACATTTATATTTGTTTCTTTTTTAGGGAAACGTTTCGGAATGAGGTCAATTTTTATCAATCGAATTAATGCCGCCTAACACTGAAGGAATTGAGTCAACTTCCTTTTTGTAATTCATTACTGAAGCAATGAAATTTTTACTTTCGAGGACAACTAATATAGAATTTTTATTTATGGGTTAGCCAAGTTCTTACTCTTATTTTGTTTTTTCATTTGCTCGTATTAGATTTCTAAACAACTTGAGGGGCTGATTTGGAATAATTTCTCCTAATATTAAGCTAAAGATTATGTATTCGAAATGAAGAGCCTTGTGTTATTGTCGGATTATCAATGTTGATCATTCAGAAATTCATCTGTTTCAGATGCAAAGTGATTTAGTGTAGCTTCATTTCAATTAATAAAGTGAGATAGCTATTTTTCTACTGGAAAATATTTTGACGCGAATAAGTGAGGCAAATTTTAGGTGTTAACTAATCTAGAAATACTTACCAGTAAGATAAAGATAATAATAAACTCAAAATGCAGTCCACTTCGCCAGTCGACACGGAGAAGATTGTGCCCTACTTTGTCGACAAAAAGAATCACCATAAGGACCAAGAATCCGGTGGCGACAAAAAAGGTAAGCAAGTGTTAGAGTTTTCACCGTAGTATATATATATATTTATATATATATATATATATATATATATATATATATATATATACATATATATATATATACAATTTACTTCAATGTTTTGCCGTTTGCAAAGTCTAACTACAAATAAAATAGCAAGGATAGTCACTTTTAAAATCGACATTATTTCTTAGAATGGATGCTGAATTTTTCCCAGATGCTGAAGATGACCCTTGTGGTCGAAACGTTCATTTTTTTCCGTTTATATTTTTAGTTCTGACCTATTAAACTCTCTAAGAAATAATGTCTATTTTAAAAGTGACTATCCTTGCTATTTTATTTGTATATATATATATATATATATATATATATATGTATATATATATACTTCGGGGCTTGTTAGTTCTTTCGAAAGCCGTTGTAACTGTAAAAAAACTTCGAAAATCCGCTGGCGAACAGCCCAACAAATAATTAAACGACATTTGCTTTGACCTACATAGTTGCCTTCTGTCTTTATAGCGGGGGTCCTACAAAAATGTCTCCCATTTTTGTATAAATTATACCTCCAGGTTAAATTGAGATATTTTGAGTCGGTTTGTTTCATGTTAATAAAAATTTTGTTTTTTATTCGGGAGAAATTGAAATTGTAACTATTTTCAGAAAATCTACCGCACTGTAGAAAGTTTAATGAATAGGGTACAAAATGCTTTGTGACGTGAAAATCATAGAAATATGACGCAAACCTTAATACGTAATTTCAATAGTTATTAATAATATTTACAAATTGTATTCTACATACGTACGAGTATTTAAACCATTTGTGAGTTAGAAATTGTATTCTTTATTTTCAACGCATGAAGACTTCTAAAATGCAGCAAACAAAAGATCAAAGAATTTCCGTTGTCTGAGAATTTAAAGCAATTAAAAGCTGTGAACAAAGTTCGAAGAACTTTTAGCAAAAAGTTTCCTGAAAGAAAGTCCCTCGTTAAGAAAGCGTTTTATCGATCAGTGAGGAAATTTATTGGACATAGCAGTATTGTGAACAGAAAGAAGGGCGATTAAGGAAGAATAACAACGCAATGAACTGAAGATAATATGTATTATTTTCAGTTCTTTGCGTTATTCCAGCCGTCGCACGCGGGTAATCCAGCCACCAGGTTTGGTGGACAGCTGTGCATGTGGCGCACTCGCACCTGACTTACGGTGTACGTGTCAGATTTAGTCACCATTTACAAGTGCGGTGTACGTGTCTGATTTAGTCGCCAGTTACAAGTGCGGAGTACGTGTCTGATTTAGTCACCAGTTACAAGTGCGGTATACGTGTCTGATTTAGTCACCAGTTACAAGTGCGGTGTACATGTCTGATTTAGTCACCAGTTACAAGTGCGGTGCACGTACCAGGTTTAGTTAACAGTTGTGCCCATTGCACGTACCAGGTTTAGTAAACAGTTGTGCCCATTGCACGTACGAGGTTTAGTTATCAGTTGTGCCCATTGTACGTATCTGGTTTAGTTGCCAGTCATGCGTGGTGCACGTACCTGGTTTGGCTCGAAGTAAGCCATAGGTTTCAGAGGAGGACATTCGCCTCCGAAGAGCACCTGCGCCTCTCCCACTGACAACCACAGCAGCAACAGCACCGCCACTTTCCATTGAGGCTTGTTTGTGCTGGGCATTTCTAGCGAAAACCGTGGCAGGAGAGCCATGTTCAAACTTCAGATTAAAAATTAAATTCTGCGAAAAAATTATTATTACTGCTTGTATGCTCAATGTTTGGTATTGAAATTTCAAAATGTATGAATTTTAAAGAAGAGGGATTTTTTATCTACTTTTTGAAGCCTGTGAGATGAAAACATTCACGCTGTGTCAGTGGAAATAAATGCAAATCGAGAGAAAAACATATATATACGGATATGTATATACAGCGTCATTAGACAGTCAAGTACTGAAAAAATTTATTTTATATAGACTAAAAAAAATTGACTAATGCCTTGTGAAATGAGCGAGATTCTCAGCACTGTACCCGAACTGTTCTCATGTGACCGTGTCCTGTTTTTGGAGTTGGCGTCACACTTAATTTTGTTCAGAGAAAATGAAGGTAATTTCAGATAAATGAAGATAAGCTGACGTTTTTGACCAATACAGAAGCATTGAGCATATATGGTAAAATGTTGACGCATTATAGTTATGCTTCTGAAATATTGTCGAGGTTTTCCTTAGATATTTAACATCGTTCTGTTCTTCCCGAGTGTTCTTAGAGAATGGATTTTATAGAGTTAAGTTTACTTTAGGCATTTAATTTAATATTACTGTTGAATAAGCCCACTGATGAATAAGTAAATGCTTTATTGCGTATTTTCAGTACCCCATTTAAACTTTACCTTGTGTCCTCGTGTAGCCTACACGCCCTACAAATCTGCAGAAATAAATTGAACCATTTTACCGGCCGTCGCTGCAGGGACAAAAGTCCCCGTCCTCTTCCTCCAACAAATCAGGAAGTAAAAGTGCACCATCATGGTGCACGGTTAAAACATTTCAGGCTCAATCACTAATTTGCGCAAAGGATCAAAACCTGCATGCCTGGATAATTTTCCACGAGGGAGGAGGATTTAATTTCACGTAAACGGGGTTCAGTCGCATAAGCGTCCTGTCAACGCACTGAACTTCCTGTTCGAATGAAGTGCTATTATAATTCGGACTATACTGCTCTGTTTATAGTCATTGTCTGTTCACTGCTTCCTATTTGTTTGCTCCAAAAAGACTGGAAGTAGAAGAAAAAATGTCGAAAAATAAAATAGTCAGTGATTTTCCAATGTCAGGAGAACGCTGTAAATCGCCTGTCCACGTTCCGCTATTTTTTGTGTTCAAAAGGTTGTAAGGCCTAGAGCTTTAAAATACTGAAATTTAATCTTTTACTTGTATACATTAGTTGTAGCTACGATAAATTAACGCGCTTTTATGTGAATTGTTCAGGTTACAATGCTAGGCTATTGACAGGTTTTTTACCTTGGCATGCAATGATCAAAACGAGTGGAGCGCTAATAATAATTGAATGAACAACAAAACCGACGTCAGAACTATGTTGTTTCTAATTGTAAAGTTTTTAATTATTTTTATGTTTAAGTTGCAAGTCATCAACGTGGCAACAGCTGCTTTCGTATTTTTATCGCGTGTTCACCTTGCGCGCGTCTACCAGATGTGGAATGTAATACAATTTATGATGGTAAATTGAAACTGAATATTTTTCAAATAAACTGCACACATCCCCTGCTTATGAAATGGGGAAAAGTTCTTAGCCTAACTGAAATAGTGACCAATTCTAAACATATTCTTGCAGTAGCTTACTGCGCTCGGAATTTCATGATTGATTTAAACTTAGTCTGAACACTGGATACCCATCCTGTACAGCAACAGTGCAAATGTTTGTTAGTAGTTGATGGTATGCTCCTGAAGAAAATTAAAAATAACAAATTTTTCAATAGGAATATTACTGATGAAAAAATTGGTGATTGGATTATTTTATTATCAATTCATTCTAAAGTTTTCTTATAATTCTGCCATTTTATGAACCCAATCACACGTTAGGTTCTGCCAAGAACCACTGCAAGAACTGACGCGCTCACTTGATATTTTGTTAGCTTTAGTGCATGGTGGCAATCCAAGGTCTCATTGTGTATCGCTAAGTTTTCTTAATACCTTCAACATCGTAATTAATCATATCGTAATAACTCATGTTAAAGACGATACTGAAAACAAAAAAGTATAGAACATGTTATTAGGGACTGTGTTTTTCCAGAGTGTTCTAAAAGTTGTAGTCGGTAGTCCTAAACATTAGAAGTATTTCGTACAAGGATGCGCTATCATCGTTGTGATTGTTCATTTCAATGACTTTCTATTCTGTTATGTTTAAGGTCCTCTTTGAAACTTGTTAATATTAGTAAGTGTAATGATATGTTAATGATAATCTTGTAATGATAATAATTGTATAGCTAATATATCAGTTTTTTCTTGATTCGTTCACCCGGAAGCCATATTGCGTCATCAAATTTTCTACAACAACTAGACAACCCTTTTGTACGCACATGCTAAACCACTGATAAATATTGATTAAATACGTGAATAAAATAAAGGCAAAAATACAATATTATCTTTTTATTGCATCGTTTAACGCATCTGTTTCTTTCTGCGTATCAACTTAAGATGACAAGTCTGGGTGAAAAAAATGAATTTGATCAACTTTCTGCTATTAAGCTCATGTTGGATAGATATTTTTCTTCTGAATCTAACAATGTGCTTCACTGCCTTGTATGCGCATTCGTTCGTCTGCTACAGCTTACGAAAGGCCGGTCACTCACGTCATTAAAGGGCCAGGTGACGAGTTTATCAGGTTCTCCTGAAAACTTGAACTTCTAGACGTTTAAAATGCTACGCCTCCCACAGTTTTCAAGGTAAAGAAATGAAAAATACATCAATCTATAGGACTTACAAAGAGCTAAAAAGTGGTGCATGAGTTTTTTTTTAAAAAGGTTTAGTTTGTAAATCAAAACAGAAATAAGATATAAAAATTTTAAAAATTGCACTCTAGAAAAAAATCCCAAAATTCAAGGAATCAAAATGTCGGAATCCTTGCCCAATGTTTCTTTACATAATAAATTTAGCAATCTAAAAAATGTGTTGCCGGTCCGGTAACTTTGAAATTCTAGGAACAGAGGGGTTTTCTGTAAGACCCATTTTTTCCCTTTTTCCAAAAATATTAATTTTTTTAAAAGATACAAAAACACACAAAAAAAAAAAGAATCGTTGCACAATTTCACACTTATAGTGAAAACTTCAGAAAAATCTGTTTGAAAATGATTAACTTTAGTTTTTACACATGCGGTCCCCTTAGGTCGTTAATAGGAGGATAATAATGAAATAATAGGAGATACATTTTCCGTAATACCCATTTGTTCATTTTTTCGGAAAAATACATTTTTTGAAAAGATACGAAAACACTCGAAAAAGAATTATTGCATCATTTTGCATCTCTGGTTAAAATTTCAGAAAAATCTGTCGAAAAATGGCGGAATTTTTTTTACCTAAACGGTCCCTCAAAAATTAGAGGCGTTCGTACGCCTGTCAAGTTTGCACTTTCTATAATAGTATTTTAGCCTTTGGTCAGCTCATTTATATACCAAATGAGCTGAAAGGGATTTTATTGTTTATGCAAATAAATTTCTTAAAAATATAATCATTTGCTTATAACTTGAAATAACATGTGATTTTGCCATACATTTTCTCTTAGTAATACTGTACAATGTTTCATTATGAATAACAATTTTCAGTGAACCCAGTTTCATTCAAAACATAATAAGCAAAGAAGTAAATATTCTTATGCTTTTTCGACTCTCGCTACCAACTTGCGTTAAGTTAAGCTGAATTTTAATAAAGATATGGTTGTTTTCTTCCTCGATAATTCATATTTTCAAGAATAAACACCCTAGTACCATTGATTTTCTCTGGTATTGGTTTTCTAGTACCAGACCTAATGGTAGTTTACTAGGTATTGAAATCGTAATTGCTGATAATTACTTAATTACTTCATATCTATCCAATTTGAAAAATAAATCAGCGCCCCAAAAATGGGACATGGTAATAAACTCGATTAAAACAAGAACACTGACTGCATATCAACAACAATTTGATTTGATTCACTCCAACTTGGTGAAATGATGGCATTGAGCGTCACCTTGGCTTGGTGGATTAGAGCGTTCGCTCCCTTGATGGAAGGGATGAGAGGTTGAAATTCTGGGATATAGACTCGGTGTTTCTTCATGTTTGAAGAAGGAATAATGCTACCTTCAATTGCCCTCCCTACCCTGGTGTTTGACATTGGTACCACAGGTTCGACTTAAGGTATAACCGTCGTTGCGCCCGTGTGTTAGTTATAAAGCAAACGAAAAGCAATGTGCAAGATGGTATACATCGACTTGACTGGAATTCGTTTCCTAGCGAGCAGTGCTCTGGCACCAGCTTTTTTGCATGGCCAGCAACGACAAAAAAATTTCCGATAAGCATAAAATTTTGGAATAAAATATATTCCTGACGTTTGCCACATTTCCTTAGCTGTACTGAATCCGTTATTTAATATGAGATAAAAACTATAGACCGACCGGGGTTCAAAATTTGGCCGGGGCCGGGGTCAACAAATTTGATTTGGCCGGGGCCGGGCCGGGGCCGGGGTTATCAAATTTACCACGGCCGGGGCCGGGGCCGGGGTTCAGCCCGTGTCAGGGCGTGTCACGACGACGTAATGCATAACGCCGGTTAGTGGCTCAATGCATGTTGAATTACGGTCGCGGTTGGGTGTGTATTTATGTCAAGTTAATAAAGTTTGTAGACTTGCAGTTGCAGTGCTTGTTGAATTAATTAATACAGAAACAATTATAGTAATTTAATGTACCGAGTGTTCCACAAAAATGTCCCGACTTTTTAATTGATTATACCTCCGCTTTAAATTAACACATTTGAATTGTCTTTTTTCACAATGTGGTAAATCTTGTTTCCTTTTCGAATAATTTGATAGAATTAAAAGGGCAATTTTTCGGGGAAATCTAATACGTAAAATGAAAAGAAGAACCATTATGAAAGGGAACATTCTTTTAATGGCAAACATTTCGGAATCTCTGATTCCATCATCAGTACTGTAAAACAAGGAATGAAAAAACGATAATTAACAAATTGCGAAAAAGCTATAAGAAATTAATATCACTATCCTTATATCGAAAAATAGCTATTCCTAACCATTAAAAACAAAAACACAATTTCTCTTAAACATTCGAAGCCACACGTACACATACACCTAAATTCTAGCAATCAAACCAACACACAATAACATATACACAAAGTAACAGAACTGCATACACACACACAAAACACACACGGACACACACACATTCCAACACACTCCTATTTCCACAGTTGGGGCAATATTTAATTTCATCGCACTTTGATCATTATTCAGCTGGGGTCTATGGGTAAAAATGAACAATGATTCCAAAATTCTAAGGTCAAATTCCTTTGTACTTCTACAAAGTATGGAGAAATTGGAACTTTTGAAAGGGTGGTTTGAACTATGGCAATGATCTCTGATGGCTGACTGGGAGGGAGATGAGTATGGACGGCCGATTCTATGGGAGATATCAGAGTGTTGGCTGTGACGAATAAATTGCTGGAGTGTGATACTTCCAACATAGGACTGCAGGCAGCAATCACATTTATACAAGTAGACACAACCATTTCTCAGGCACTTTTCCAAACGCTTTTTCCTATTGTAAAATGAACTTATTTAAAACTATTTCTATAATATGGTAACACGTCAATGAAATTAAAATGAGAGTGTATCAGAGATAAAAGATCCTTTCCCATATCCTTGAAAAGATACCCCAAGAAAGAGAGCTCGACGAAAACTTTGTGCTTTAGTGCGGTCAGAATTGTACACGGAGGGGAAAGTTTTTTGTCTAAAACCTTTTTAACCAGATTGTTAATTAAAGATACAGGGTATTTATTTTGTACAAGTAACTTTGTGATATATTTCACTTCGTCGTGAAATATTTTATATGAATTTGAAATACAGTTTGCTCTATGCAATAATGTAGTGACACTTGTTTTACTATAATCCTTGTAAATACAACTGAAGAAATTGGTACATAATCCCGTAAATGTAGGTTTTCTATAAACAGAGGTGGTGAACGTTGAATTAGTTTTCTTTACGAGAACGTCTAAAAACGGCAATCTATCATTCAATTTATCTTGGCGTGATATCCATTTATGTAGTCAAAGAATTTTAGGGCCTTTTCCTGTGAACGATGCATTCACAGTAGGTATTTCACAGTAGGTACTTCACAAGGTGTATCACAGTAAGTGTTTTATTCCTTGTTTTACAGCACTGATGATAAAATCAGAGATTCCGAAACGTTTGCCATTAAAAAACTTTCCATTTTATATTGGTTCTTCTTTTCATTTCACGAATAATTTAAGTTTTTGAAAATCGTTTAATATCCACTTTACAGGGACCGATTTGCTGAAAGAGGCAGAAAACTATTTGTTCGAAGGAAAAGTTTTAAAAACAACAATGGTGATCTTCTTCATTTCTCAATACCTACTGTGAAGGAACGCGTTTTCAAAACATCACCTCCATCATTAATAATTCTTCGACAACGAGTTGAAGTGTTTCAAGAACTAAAAGAAAACGGTGAAATGATCCGCACAACTCTTCGTTTAATGGTGGCTAGAAGTAATGCTTGCCTTGAGAGAAATGGTGGGTATGTCGAAGGATACTAAATTAATTTTTTATTTAAACTTTATTTAATGTATTGATTTGTTACTCTTTTAAGTTTTTGTTTGTTCTGTTTTTTGGAAAGTGCAAAATAAGGAAGAATATCAATAATGTTTTAAAATGTTTTCCTTCGAAAAATTAGTTTTTCTATCCGTTTCAGTTAATCGATCAATGTTAAGTTGTTATCAAACGATTTTTAAAAACATAAATTATTCGAAAATAAAATAAAATTTACTACATTCTGAAAAAATGAAAATTTGAATGTGTAAATTTAAAGCGGAAATATAATCAATTAAAACTCAATGACATTTTTGTGGGACACCCGGTATAATGATTAAAATTAGTGCGTAAATAGTATGGGATTACTTTTACACATCGGTGAAGAGTGTAGAAATTTAAGTGTGCACCATTTGTGAAGCAAATATACGACGAGGAGCGGCTGGTGCATCTCAGAAAACTTTCTCTATTAAATATTTATGGGGCCATCTAAAATCGACACAAAATGATCAATCCCTGGAAGCTGAAGAAAAACCAAACACCGAAAAATCATTGAAAAATAGAAAAAAATGAACAAGAAGAAAAACTAAATGTCTATGTATTGAAAACAACCAAAGACAGTTTAGGCTGCAGCTGTGACAAAACTGCCGATTGTAGCAAGTCGTCTTCGTCTACTGGCAAACAGCTGACTTTAAAAGAAACATTTACTCTATCTAAAAACTGGGAGCCAAATAATACTGACCAAATACAATAGAGAGAAATTGTTAATTTACTGGCTTTGTGACGCGCTCAATCCTTACGACCCTATGGAAAAGGAAACTTTTTTTAATTTTGTAGGGTTTTTGAATAAGAAGTTTCAAGTTCCATCAGAGAAGGTAATTACAACAAGACTAATTCCGGACCGCAGTATCCAAATTCAGTTTGCTATTTGAGAGGAAATACAAAAGTAAATTAACGGAAATAGCGTCTTCTCAATAACTGCTGATATTAGGACCTCTCTAAGTCGAGATTCTTTCATGTCAACAACTGCGCACTGGATTATAATTATACTGGATGGTAGCATAGATACTGCTTTTTCTTCTCAGTGACTGCATGTTCTTCAGGATTGCAATGAAATCGCAAATCTCTTTAGAAATCGTTTTAAATTTGTTTAAAAGACACGTGAATTTTTTACGTGCGAGTAGCCGGGCACACTACCCTTTATCCACTTCAAATTATTAATCCAAGTCAAGTTCAAATTAATTCAAGTCAAGCTCAAATTTATCCAAATCAACTTCCATTTAATCAAAGTCAAGTTCAAATTAGTCCAAGTCAAGTTCAAATTAATCCAAGTCAAGTTTAAATTAATACAAATCAAGTTCAAATTAATTTAGCCCCATGTTGAATTAATAATCGACATAAATCCCTCGTTAATTTGAGCGTTTCTTGTATTAAAAATGTATCTGTTGGATGTTATGAGCAAGAAAAACGTTTTTCCCTTCAGCAAAGAATACTTAAAATTTCTGCAGTATTAAAACAAGCTGTCGTAAAATGTGCTAAGTATCCAACATCAAGAGGCAGAGAGTGATTCAGATCTTTGAGCGGAGTAACAGTTAGAAGTCAATTATAAAAATTTCGTATTATACTACACATTGAAGTTGTTTTATAATTCTATATTAATGGCAGTATGCATCCATTCAAATAATTATGTTCAAAGGTACTTTTATGTTACAGATACACATAGTATCGAGGATTTATTTACACTCATTTAAAGATTTACGTGCCTGAAATTCCACTTTATCACATTTATGAAATCATATGTGAATACAAATTACAAATGATTGCCACTGGACGATGTGTAGATTTAACCTTTACAAGAAATGAGCAAATGCGATTCATTGAGTACTTATGTACGATATCATTTGATTGCAATTTATGTGAGTACATTACTACACAGATACAATCCTGCACTAGCAATAAAAATTGTGCCATCCCTTCAAATGAATAGGCCTAAGCAAATATATCATCTCGATCAATGAAAAAAATTGAAACTTGTTTTTACAAAAATCGTTTGAACAAGCAAAAACAGACTTCGTTGCTATATTTCTTTTAAAGGTTAAATCTACATATCATCCAATGGTAATCTTTCGTAGTTGCATGCATATATGACTTTATATTTGTGATGAAACGAAATTTCACGCATATAAATCTCTAAATGAGTAATTAAATCCTCGATACTACTATGTGTATGTGCATGTGTAACATAAAATTATCTTTGAACATTAATATTTGAATGGATGCACATTGCCATTATTGTAGAATTGAAAAACAACTTTAATGTATAGTTAATGCGAAGTTTTTATAATTGATTTTTATATGTTACTCCGCTAAAAGATCTGAATCACACTCTGCCTCCTGATGCTGGAGACTTAGCAAGTTTAATTTGAACTTGACATGCATTAATTTGAACTTGACTTGGATTAATTTGAACTTGACTCGGATTAATTTGAATCTGACTTGGATTAAATTGAACTTATCTTGGATTAAATTGACCTTGACTTGAATTAATTTGAAGTGAAAAAGGTATAGTAAAAAACTAAAAACCCCGGCCAAAACCCCGGTTCAGGGCACTATTTTCCCGGGGCCGGGGTCTGCAAAAATTGTCGGGGCTTGCCGGGGCCGGGGCCGGGGTCAGCCAAAATGGCCGGGGTTGGCCGGGGCCGGGGCCCCGGTCGGTCCATAATAAAAACTGTTCTAGATTTTATGAAGAAGTAACCTTTTTACTGTAAAATTATTCAATTGGAAGGTGAAATGAGTTATTAGGCCAGTACAGAAGAATAAAACATTGGAAATGAGTTTACACTGTAGCAAAATAAGTTAGTAATTCCCGAAATTTGACCGAGAGAAAGAAAATGAAGCAAACAAACTGAAACGGATCAGTAACAATTTGGTAATTCATCATTTATTCTGGGCTCGAAAATTTTAGATAATTAAACATCTACTTGAACTACAACAATAAACTATCAATTGTACAATAGCAACAGGTGCTTTCATTTATTATCAAGTTGTAAAGCGTACCCTAAATCTACGTCATAAAAGGCCTCTAAAGGGAATCATCCTTATAATAATGATTTTTGCATGGCTTCACTCAATGATTCAACCTTTCAGGACTGCCAACGATAACTTTAATACTCATCTTGAAGAATACTGTTTAATAATAATATATTATAAACAATTCTTTAACTTGCATAATATTTAAGGAAAAATTAGATGCCCGTTTTAGCAAAAATGAAAGCATTTTGCGAATACCGCCAGGAAATCAATCGTGTATGCAATTTCTAATAGTAATATTTTTGATTTATTTATACATATCTCACAAAAAATGAGGTTTCCACAAGCTTCACCATCACCCTTGCACTACATGGCCATGATAGATTTTACCAGCACCTGTAGTTCGCACTAAGTTGGAGGCGTTTGCGTTTTGTGTGTGAGGAAATACAAGGCACTGTTCTTATTCCAACGTGTGAAATATGTTAGCTAAATAATGGTTGTATTGTGACATCAAAGCTCTTGCTACAGCTTCTTGTGTGCAACAGAATAATGATGCTACATCAGTGGTCGATATACCGAAAAGTTTAATTAATTAACTATGCTGTGCTGCATCTTCCGTGACTTGACTTGATATGCCTTTTGACACCCACGCTTAGGTCAAGGATGATTTATCTTTAAAATCTAAATAAAATTGACGTAGATGCTAAATCGGCATTTGAAAAATTTTGCTATTTCAGCAATTAATGTAGGAAAATGAAAATCTATCTGCTAAATGCATCGCTTTCGTTTCGCCGATGTATATTTTAAAGCTAGTGGTGAATTTGGCCGTAGTAATACAAAAACAGCCCATTTTTAAACAACCGCAAAAAACTTACTTAGTACTGTCATTATTGTGGTGTTGGAGAACCATGACGGTTGCAACAAAAGTTTCACTGCATTCCGGATTACGGACGGACACTTCCTGATCGTCTCCGTCTGAGCGCCTCAAATCCAGAGACCTATTGCGAGTCAATGACCTCGTAATAGTTGTCGGAAGGCGTGACAGCCTCTTTATATTGAAGATAGAATTCCTGGTTTTATTTTACTTTCTCTTATTTCTACTCGCGTGTAAACGAATGTGACATCTATTGGCTTTTCTACAAGTTGTATGAATTAATTAGTCTTACCAGCTTTTTACGGACGTGATGTCACGTTTATATTACATGTTGGCTTCCGCAACATTGTTCGCTCACTTCTACTTCCGTTCAGATCGAATGTTATGAGAGAGGTCGTGGATTATATTTCAATGGAAACTTACTTGCTATAGTACTGCTTTTGAGTTGGAAAATAACACATCAGTTCTTCGATTAGGGGAATCTGTGTTTGGTACCGCGTAAAAGTAGCTCCAGGAGGTGCGCAAAAAAGGCTACTTCTAGCGTAGTTAGTAGACTTTTTAAGGGGTGCTATGATTTCCGTTATTCCGAGAAGGTATGTTGACAGCACCTGTCCTCATCAGCTTACCTCAAGATATGAGCGCTTCAGACGTACCTGCGGCAGAATCATTATCACTTGCTTCATGAGACTACTTTTAGCCGAGGTGTTCTTCATTTCTCTTTCAGTGTATTTGTACTTATTCTTCTCTCTGAATTACAAGGCCTGCCTTGCGTACTGTTGTCCACTTTATTTTACTTTATCTGCTTCAAAATAATCGTTATTGAGCGAAGTGGGTCTTTTGGTCTTTTAGAACATATGCATATTCAAATATTTTGTGCAATTTTTTGCTTTATTTTAGAACAATTATAATTCCGTCCGTAAATTTTAATCTACGTATGGAATACTTCAGTTGAACTAGCTATAATATTGATAATACTCACACCCTACTGCTCAATCCTTATGTTCAGGAGGTGGTCGATCACGTGACGGACACTTAAATTATTGAGCATTACCAAGCAATAATGCGTAAATAGAGGTTCTATTAATTGAAATACTCTATTTATGCTTTAGGATTTTATGCGTAAGCCAGCAGAGTAGTTGATAATTTGGGAGAGAACAGATGGTACTGAAAAAAAAATTCTTTGGTATTCGCTCCCAAATTATGAAATGGTAAAGTGGGAAAGATGTTTTAGGAATTTGGTACAATTATCTTTCAGCGAGAAAGTAATCTAGCAGTTTTCAACTAATAACTAACGCAAATGATTCGTTGAGATTCTTGAGTGATTTTTATACCATGAAGCGATCGTTCTGACTTATCAAGTAAAACTAAGAAATCCCGCATGGGAGGCAAAAATTCTCAAAAACGATTACGGTATAGTAATTTTGAGCACCACAGGTACGCCTGTATTCAATTTTTTCCGAATTTGAGCTCCTCTATTTTTCTTTCGCGTAACCTAGTGATAATAACGTGCTGTCTGGACCCCGCTGGAGTGTCCCCTATCAAATCTTACGCTCTGGAAAACAAGGCTTCAATTTACGTCATAATTTTTGGAGTTCCGAGCACTCCACTCTCTGAACAACCCCTATACTACTGTAAAATTAATTTATTATATTAGTATTTCGATGCTCGTGTATGCGTAACACAAATAAATTAGATAATTAATTCCACTGTAGTTATTCGATGGATTGGTGGTCATTAACAAAAGATAAATTTTAGATTCAGTGAATACGATTTTTAGGAACTGACATTTAAGATGTTAGGAAACTTTGTCTTTATTTTGTTTTGAATACGTAGTGGATTTTCTACCTTCTAATTAAATGAAAACTAGTCATAGGGAATCAAACGTGGGAGAATTATCAGACGCTCAAAGAATATACTTAGCAATGTCCATTCTCTGTTAACTATAAGCAGCCAACATTATCATACATCATACGTGCTTACAGACGTTTAGTCCTGATGATGACTGATAAAAATTGATCATTGAACATTGAGCACAAAATAATATTAGAAAAGATTCTCGAAAGATGTTTCAGGATTTTGCAACTCATTGCTTCCTGTAAATTATAATCATTAAACGGTTATACTTGCAGCACTAAATAATCGGTGCTGCTATAGCGTTAGGTCTACCACGCAATAGCATGAGATCTACCACTAACTAGTACTATTGCGTGAGGATCAAGTTAGGTTACTAATGGATATTACTTATCCCATACATTTAATTTAGCGATAAACCCTTATTTTGCGCATCTTAAACTGCCCCTGGGTAGGCGATATATGGCGGTAGACTTCACGCTGTAGTAGCACCAAACAGTGATATGTCCGCGAGTACGCAGATCACAGATTGGCGAATGCGACACCAGGGAGCACTGCTCTAGCGTCACCGTCCGGACTTGGACTGCGGGTCGCGGCGCTGCGGCGGTCCGGTGGCGTTGGGAAAGTGCGGCAATTTACGCAGGAAACGGTCCTCTCCACTGTGATGCGTTAAAAACCCCATTGAGTGTGCTCGGTGTTTAGGCGCTTCGGAAAAAACACGAGCTAGAGCGTGTTTGACGCGTTAGTGAAGCAGGTGTTTTGAACTGTAAATTGAGCGTAGAGCAAACGACGTAGAACCGTGGCTTAACCCGAAAGTAAATTGCGCCCTTCATTTCGTTAATGTTTTTGTCTGTTTACGGGACCGCTTTAATAACTGTTTAAATGAATATATTTTAAGATAATATTGAAAGCTAATAGCTTGGCTTTGCAGGTAGAAATGGACTGTACATCGCTAGATGTGCTTTAAATAATACGGATTAATGGTCATATAGACGAATACTTAATTAATTGGGCCTTGTTGTGGCCAATTTCACAACACATTGCTCCCTTCCAGAGAATCGTAAATTATGTTATTTAGAGAACCCAGCAAAAAAAAAGAAAATTTCTGCAGTAAAGTGAAGAGTTATCTTTAAGGTTTTGCTGTTAGAAACCCATAGCAGATTTAGTCGCTGAGCAGAAGAGTATTTCCGCAGTAATGCACTGGTTGGGAGGTGCTGTAAAAGGGAAAGTGCGTCGGTCTAACATATCGGCTCGAAGTTATGTTGATGAATCCACTGCAACCAGCTGACTACAGATCGGCCAGATGACTCTTTGGTCAGTGACTGAAGCTCATAATTTTAGCACTCCCATCCACGGGCCCTGGATTTGCTATAGTGCAGTGCGCATAAATGAGCTATTGTGTTACGACATAACCAATTAGGTACATATCATTTTTCATTGTCGTTCTCTGGGTGCAATGCTGTAGTGAAATGGCATTGATTTTTATATTGAACCGTGCAGGTACTACCGGGTGGCACAAAAGTCACTTTACCATTTGTATATTTAGTAAGAAAAAAATTTAAAAAGAAACAAAGTTCCAGTTAAGTGCAAAAGAAAGGGAATGAGATTTTTTACTCGAAAATTATTTCATTAAAATGCCTTCCATTAATATTCAGGCACAAACGAACTCTTCGTTCTGTCTTTTGCATCATGCTTCTGAGAAAATCTGGTGAAATGTTATGAATTTTTTCGAATGCGTTCCGTTTCAGTTCTTGGAAAGTATTTGGAATATTTACAAAGACCTCATACTTCACCAGTAAACATTCGCCAGTAAAAAATCTGGAGGAGTGAAATTCGGCAATCTAGGTGGCCAGGGAATGTCGCCAAAGCGTGAAATTTTTCGACCCGAAAATCTTGTCACAAATCATAGCGTGTCTCCTGTGAGGTATGGCCCCATATTTCACCAGTGTCTGTGACAGTTATTTCAGCACCTTATTCGAAAAAAAACATGCCACAATTTCTGTCTTCTCTTCCACTGTTTATACAGCCATTTTTAGAGGTTTCATAATTATGGCATTGTTGGACCTCTTGCCTTAATATGGCTAAACTGTATGATAAATATAAAAACTCCCAACTCCCTCTTTGCTTTGCATTTGACGAAAACTTTGTATCCTTTGAAGTTTTTGTAGTAAATGTTTAAAAAATATAGGGTGACTTTTGAGTCACCCTGAATATCACTAGGCAATTTCTCATATTTTTTTCAACTTCAATCAAACATGCTCATTAAATTTGGCGCGATAAATATGTTTCAGATGTTGTCTGCAATCTTCCTCCGGTTCGTATAATCCATTCTTCAGTACGGGTTTTCCGAAACACCACACTCAAAATATCTCTGCTAAGTGCGCTGGTTAAAAGACACAATTCTACTAGTACAGGAACACTGCAGTTCATGGTGACCGGTACCTCGCTGTCCCATCACCAACAGCGCGGACCATGCGTTGTCGGTAACACCGAATTCCTTCCTTCTTTCGACAGAAATAAGATTACTAAGAACAAAATTTCTTTCTTCTTCAGAAAATCTTTTTCCTCTTCCAACCTACGACGTGCCATTAGACCGACGGTATTCGGCACAAGTGAAATGTAAAGTGAAATTCTGGAGCAACGCATTTTAATTTTCAAATCTATAATGTCAATTCTGTCACAATAACCCACAAATCTTCATGCCTTTGCATACGTATGTATGAAAAGTAATGAGTAGGTAAATCGCTAAACCTGTTATGTTTGTTTGAAACTCACGTGTAAAATTGTTCTACAAATCTGTTTCTTTTAATCAAGGCAAATTGTATTATTATTATTAATGCCAGTTCATGTGCTAATGTTCTTATTTGTTAGAGAGTAAAGAGTGAATAAGAAATTCAAAATGTTCTATGTGCTGTGAATTTCACTTGGATTATCAGATGTTTCAATCCGAAAATTTTTAAACTTCTCAATTACTACAATCTCTCTCAATCTCCAATCTCTCAATTTCTACAATCTTCCAACTCACGAATAGCACTGTCGTCAATTCATCAAGTTTAGTAAAAAAATTCAGTTCATTGCCGAACAAGTTACTAAATAGTGTTGATTTCGATCATTTGACGCTGTGCGACCAGCAAATAAGATTTAAATTACTAGCAGAAATGATAAAAATATTCAATACAATTCAATTGGTATTGAAAATATTCAATTGGTACTCTCTCTGCTTTAAAACAGAGGTGTATCGCTCGGCCTGTACGCGTCGTATGTTCTGTATCTCGGAATACAAGTTAATGAAAATTAACACAATTCAAGATAAAGATTCAGAGTCATGGATCTATGAACCTCTTACTTCACCTATTCTCAAATATTGTTTCGCGGGTAAGCTTGAAAAATTTTCATTTGATTTTTGGCCTAAGATATGCGTGTAGTACGATGCATTTTACCTGTCATTGTGGCCAACCATTTATGTTACTAGTATATAATTTTTTACTGTATTCATAAAGTATGATTTTTTAATTGATTGTAAAGTGCGTGCTGTACAAACTTGTTGAATTGCAATTGAAAAATTGTTGAGCAGTGAACCTTCCGTTTTACAAGCACCATTATAAAATTTTCATTTATTATGCTATCGATAACATTGATCTTTATTATGCACTCGTGAAGCGCATGGATCAATGAAAGTGATGTCTACAACATGTCCTTTTAAGCTTTTCTTGTCATCATCTCAACTTTTTATGTTCTTTTGTAGCAAGAGTTATATTTCTCCAACTAATTGCAGAATAAAATGGTATATTTAAACTCTTTTGCTCCTGGTCGTTCCAGCTACTGTCATGAATATCTTAATATTAATTGTGGTACTGCCATCAGTTATATTCGAGGACTTTTATACTAAAAAATTTCTAAAATCCAACTTACTCAGTGAATCAACTGTTTGTAAACATCCGGTTTGTATTTTTTAATTGTGTTCGTGATGATCATGACATGTTTCTTGTGAATAATAAATATCAAGCATTCCTTATACAAAGTTTTGCAGCAAATACTTCATTGTTTAGTGTGATGAAAGTTTCAGGGAATTTTCATTGGAAAATCATTGCCGTCTTATCGAAATAATCCAGCGAAGAACAAAGTCCATTGCAAAGGTGCAGTTTGAGTGAATTCTTGTATTGTTACGTTGTGTACAAATATCATTTCCTTAAGTTATTGGAAAAATACTTAGGGTTTCAACATCATTCACTTTCAAAACCAATCACAGCAGGACTTCAGACATAAGTGTGACGAATATAGCCTTTGGTACTTGATTCAGTTCTAGTGTTTACCTTATTTTCTATTGAAGAGAAAATTGATAAATTTTTGACTTTATAGTTGAAGCTTGCTCATTCTTAGCAGAGGTGACGAAAGAAGAGCATTGAAACACTTTTATTTTGATGAGCTGACATTCTTTTCGTCGTCTATCTTTCCTTACTCTCTACCAATAAGCTCACTACTCATGTTGTTTGTTGAGGGCTCCGAAGAAAGATGTCTTCTTTATTACTGATTCTGAAAGTAAGAAAATTATTGTCAACAGCTATATTGAAGAATGATTTGAAACTATCTTTAGATACGCGCATTACTGTTTCAAAAAGGATAAAAGTCTATGCATATGATTGATGAATTTTCCATTTCTAATATAATGAAAGTGAACTAGAAACGTTAGTTGCACTACGAAATTTAGCGACTACAAAACACGAGATTTTAATTGAAAAGATCTTCACCAATTTTGATTCGCACCAATCGTCTTTCTAATTTTATTTACGAACTCATAATTTGCAGCATTGAACGGAGAAAAGAAATTCATCCACGTTGTTAATGGGGCCTCGATAAAACGTATAATGATTTCATTCTGTGCGGTTTGGATCTGAACATGCCAGAATATTTACGACGGGACTGAACTATAATGGAAATAGTTTTTCAGTATTGAATTAGTAACTGAACTATGAATAGTTGTTTTGCTTTAAATTTCCCATGAATATTATTATTTATATTTTAAAACAATGGGAGTTTGATCATAACTTCTGCTTTGGGTTCGATGTCATTTACATGTAGTCTAGTTTCAATCTTTGATGTGCAATAATATTCTCTATTTCAATGGCTTAGTTTAAATTTTGTTTCTTTATTGTACTGAAAAAATTCTACCTCATTAACCCGCTTGCCAGATGTAGCCATTGTTCTGAATCTACATTCCCAATGTTCAGAATTACTGAAGTTTACTTTAACCGTTAGACCAAGACGTGTGCAAACACCACCGTGCCCGGTTTGTTTTCGTTACTATCTGAGAAAATAAAAAGCTCTTGCAGCTTAATATTTATTCAGGACGTGCTGCAGGAGCATCATCAAGGACAGTAAGCTCGAAATGTGCCTTCTTTTAATTGAGGTGTGTGTTTGTGCAGACAAGTCTATTAAGATGTTACAGTTTCGAAGTTCAAGATAGTTCTGTTAACTGGAACATTTTGGAGCTACAGCTATTGATAAAAATTTTGGCAACCACATAATTAATGACATGAAGTTTAAAATCTAATTTATTTTTTTCGGAAAACATGTAACTTGTTTGTTCCGTTGATAAATTTTACTTATGATCATATGTAGTACTACATCTGCTAAATCTTACAACCTCGAATGAGCTTTATTGAATCATTAAGTTTTTCTCTTCAAAATGAATGACACTACAAGCTAATCCTAGAATTAATAATCTGGGTGAGCATCTGGCAATAGCATGACCACGCAGCTGTAGGAGTTCAATTGTGAACCATGTATAAAATACGCCGTTCACGTCACTTGTGAGAGAAACTTTAGATGCTGTACCTTCAATTTTGCTCTCTCACGCTTACGAAAGTTTTACAGCTGATACCAATACCCTTCAACAGTTCAACTGGGTGTGATATTTCAACTTGAAGTCTTTGGGGTAAGAATGCACTGCAGTGGCGCCCTGCACCGGCGCTTCGGTTGTAGAATAAGATAAACTCAAAATTTTGGCTTCAGACGATTTTAATACATTTGCAATTGGACGTTGAGCATTTGCTCAACATATTTTTATGTAATTTAAAAATATCGAGCTCTTGTTTTTGCATAAAGAGTAAATGTAGCTCAGAGAACTTATCTTTAAACAGAACATAATTTTTAACACGACAGACAAAAAATATACGAACTGCGAGAAAATACCTACACAAAGAAATGCGTGTAACAAAAGTATTTCACTGGTAAATGTGAAGGAGAGGACCGTAATCGATTTTCCACTTTTCGGTGGCTGAACATAGTTAATTAGATCTAAATAAACAATTTTTCTTCTATGCACTTTCCGGGGGAAAGAAATGAGTATTTAACGAGTTATAGCGGTAAATTACTTTCCGCAACTGTAGTTTTTGAAGCGTGAAGAAATTGCTTGGAGGGGAAGACTACAATGGACTCTCCCTTCAGACGCGCTCGAATGATTGAGCTCATTCCCGCCATCAAAGACGAAAATTAACATACCGCTATAACTCGTTATTTTTGAGTGATAACCTTTATTGTGATATTAACTAAAACATCATAGAAGGGGGTTCATGCTCCGCAGGCTCCGCGGGGTCGGCTAATAAAATAATTTACGTTGCACCCAAACGTACCCTTGACAGCTCAAGCGCGCAACGGTTTCTGCTGTATGAAACTCGAAACTAAACCTACCGTTATAACTCGTAAAATACTCGTTTACCGTAAAAAGTGTATAGAACAAAAGTAGTTCATTTCGATGTTATTACCATGATTCAAGCGACAAAAGTTCCAAAATCGATTAGTAGCTGTTTATTCAAGCGTATTCAAGTCATCAAAGACGAAACTAAACCTACCGCTATAACTCAATAAACACTCATTTCCCCCGGAAAATGCATAGAAGAAAAATTGTTCATTTTGATCTAATTAATTAAGTTTAGGCATCGAAAATTGGAAAATCGATTATGGTCCTCTCCTTCACAAATACCATTTCACTAAAACAAAAACAAGTCGTTAGTAGTTAGCGGCGTGACCTTCATTTGCTGTTATAGCATGACGACGGTTATTGTAACTGGAAAATGACATTATAGAAACTCCTTTACTGGTGTCCTGTTCTATTTTTGCTCGGAAAAATAATTCCCATATCAACACAGTTCTTAATTTGGACTCTTCCCAGCAATTTTGAATACTTGCCACAAATTTTCAATGGGATTGAGGTCAAGCGATTAGGCAAGGTCACGGAAGGACACTCATATTTTTATATGTGAACCGTTATTTTAATTTTGCCTTGGGTTTGGGGTCATTGTGTCGCTGATCAGTACACTCGTGTCGGCCGTCGAATTTTCTTACTTTAGTAAGCATCTTCAACTGCAGTATCTGCATGTACGTGTACATGGACCTATCCATGGAACTTCTTGTGACGTTTTCTCATTATTGTGAAATCTCAGTATTGTGATGTTTCCTCAATTTTATGATGTTTCCTCAATGATGCGATGTTTCCTCATACCATGAACAGTAAAACAACCCCATACCATGATAATGCCTCCTTCATGCATGACGGCAGGCGTTCTTGAGATCATAGGCAGTCCTTCCCAATTGAAATTCTTAGCCTTTTACAGAGCGTTTTCAGTCAGTTGTGAGCCAAGATATAAGTCTTTTTCAAGCAGTAAATTAGCCCTCTCAGGTCGCTATGTCACCTGTTTTAAGCCCTGATAAACGGCTATTTCTGGGCATCGAAACGGCTAATGCAACGGCCATTTCGGGCTTCTCTACTACTTGAACGAGGCTATTCATGACCTTTTTTGGCTTTTCCATTGCTTGAACGCGTCTCGTCCTGGCCTTATTGGGCTTCCCTACTGCTTGATCAAGGCTAAAAATGGCCTTTTTGGGCTTCCTTACTGCTTGATCAAGGCTAATAATGGCCTTTTTAAACTTCCTTACTGCTTGATCAAGGCTACTAATGGCCTTTCTGGGCTTCCTTACTGCTTGATCAAGGCTAATAATGGCCTTCTTGGGCTTCCTTACTGCTTGATCAAGGCTAATAATGGTATTTTTGGGCTTCCTTACTGCTTGATCAAGGCTAATAATGGCCTGCTCCTGCTTCTGTACGACTTATAGTGGGCCTTGCAACGACCTTAAAAAGACCAGGCTACTGCCTCGAAAGACCGTCTGAGATCCACTCAGCACTATACCTTATGGCAGCATAAGAGCAACAGCATCCTGCAGCTGCTAGATTTGCAGCAAACAGCACATTTGTGACAAAGAGCTCCTGGGTGTAAGTAACCACAGCACTGCGGCAGATGAAAAGGTCGATGTTGAAAAACTTTTTGTTGGGGGATTTCCCTTTATTGTAAAAATATACAAAAACTTCTTCCGTTGGTTCAAACCAGAAATACTGGCGAAATACTGGCCGTGCAAGATACTGAAGACATCTGGTACACAAAAAAAATCAGTATCGACGCGAAATGCATCACCTTAGGAATATCGATGTTCCGATACCATTATTTTGGCCGATACCGGTACCCATTTTTTGGCCGATACCGATACTTGGAAATACCGATACTTTGACCTATCCCGATACTTTTAAAAATTTACAGTTGTATTTAAATAAAACTATTAGAAGCCCTACATGGGTGTTATAATAAAATGATTTACTAATACCTAACCTAATAATACCCGTTGTGTGTTTATTTATACATTGGTTTGGTGTCCGCTTCTTAAGAAACATAGGTAGGATGTGTGAGTTTACGGTATCATGGATACCGAATTCCTCAGTGTATTGAAAGATAGCCTTACATGCATTGATATGTTTGACGTTTTATCAGGATAGATTCGGTTAGGACATAATAGGTTACGATAGGTAAGTAATGTTGACGGAATTTTTTCACGGGTCCACTTAGCTTAACGATGACATTGTAAGAGGAATTTCCACGAGTCCTGCTACTACCTAATAATACCCTTGGTTTATTTGTTTGGAGTCCGCTTCTTTCATTTCTTTGTCAAGCTCATAAGGAGAGTTATAATGACCTTATCTGTGATACGATTTCACCAGTGCATAGGTGAAGAATATTTTTTATCACGGGTACTGTAAGGATGGATATATTTGTTTGTCATCCACATCTGAAAATTTTCTTCAAGAAACGTATGGAATCCCGTCATTTTTTGTGGGCTGTGCACACTAGTATCTAAATATAACAATATTGACAACAAGGTTTTCGATCAGAAAAGATGAAACTGCTCTGGCTTTCTTTACTATAACGTTTGATTCGTTTCCCGCACAAATTTTTTCGATTGCGTCATCTTTCCGGTATATTTTCTATGATACCGTTATCAGCATGTATGAACAAACAAGTATTCACTGTTCATCAATCTTCATTTGCCAACTGAGGTTATTATCAGACTAAATTACTAAAAATATTTTTCTCCATTTACAGGCGTAAACTAGTAGTATAATGAAGCATTTAGTCTCAGAAATAGCAGCGTGAACGCAAATAGTACAAATTAGTAGATTAGATTAGATTATTGGTTATTTTAAGCCTCCCTATCCTCAACAAAGGCTATCCAAAGAGAGGAAGGAAGAAGGCACCGTTAATTACGGAGTTAAAGGAAACGCGGAATCTCTGCAGAAAAGGCACAGAAACAGAAAGCTAAGAAAGAAGATCATGAAACAAGAAAAAGTAGAAGAAGAAGAAAGTAGTGGGTGCTGAAAAACAGGACAGCAGTGAACCGAAAAAAGATTGTCCGTAACAAAACAAAAACCTATATTATTTTAACAAAAAGAAAGCCCACCTAACCTTTAGCTCGGGCCCGCACATTGTCCCCCTGGGACCGCTAATTCCCATAAATACAACAGGTGTATCCCCCTGAGGGGAGTATACAGTAGTAATAATAGTCTAGAAGTACTAACACACATAGTTGGCAGAAGCAAACAGAGCTCTTTTCGCTTTGGGGGCCTATCGAATTTTATTTTCTTTTCGCCAGTTTGTATTTTGGTTGAAAACACGAAAATGATAAACATTTTGTGGAGAAATTATTTATTACGCCAGAAATTTGCTTATATCCATTAATATTTTATGAAAATCTTGCGGTTTCTCGGTACGTTTTTGCCACGCAAATTCACACAGATACGAGTCCATCATTTGTCGGTGAGTGCCTCCCTGACGTTTTTTTTCATTTTTAGACTATGCTATGCACTCTCAATCATTTGAGTGTATGCACATGTAACTACGTAGGGTCCACGAAGTTTTCCCCATGATTAATGGTGAGGTATTTGAAATTATACCCTTGGTGAGGTTAGGTTAGTACCACTTAATGAATAATTTCTCCACAAAATGCGTTTCATTTTCATGTTTTTCACACCAAAATCCATACTTTGGCGAAAAAAAAATATTAAAATTCGATAAGCCCCAAAACCGAAAAGATCCGCAAGTACGCAACCAACTATAAGATTGCTCGTGAATTTTTCAAACATCTTAAAATAGAAGAATAGAAGAAAAATGCAAGAATCGTAATGTACGGCAATTTACATGTGAAATTAAAATGGAATTTTCAGCTACTTCTATATTAATTTCAAAGTAAAATTTGCTGATGGTGTCAACACTTAGGTATGAGTAGGCTTTTTATTTGACTACTAGTGTGCACGGCCCGCCAAAAATGACGGGATTCAATCCCTTTCTTGAACAAATTTTCCAGACGAGGATGACTAACAAATATATTCATCATAACAGTACCCATGATAAAAAATTTCATTGTACTTGCGCACTGGTGAAACTCATATCACAGATACGGTCATTATGGCTACATTTATCACCATGACAGAGAAATGGAAGAAGTGGACTCCAAACAAATAAACCAAGGGTATTTTTAAACCAAGGGTATTTAAACATCGGTACATCACTACTTTGGAAAAACTGAAAGTGCACTACGAAAGGTTGAGAATGTTTGTGGCTTGGTGAATAAAGCCACCGGTGACCCCTTCACCAGAGAAGTCACTGCCAGAAGTCGTAGCTGCACCAGTTGCTTCATCGATGACACGGTTTCCTGAAGCCAAAAAAATGAATTAAGTATTGAATACATAGACCTTCCCATTTGCCCTCCATTTGCATGAGGTAGTTTAACTTTTTGTTCATGTACATGAGTTTGATGCAAGTGATAATGGTACCCAACCAGGAGGCCTTGCCAAGTCTGGCCACAGAACAACTGTAAATTTACTGGTTTAAGTGATGTAGTAGTAGTAGTAGTATCATGAATTTGCTAGCGCTTCAGTAGGTCCTACTATATCGCGCCGAAGGTCTCGCGTCACAATTATCGACCTATCGGTCACATCACCGCTGTGGTACAAAATAACCATCAATCACCATCACTGAGCTCCATGTAACAAATTCAAGAATACGCAAACAGGTTAGACATTGCAGCCACAAACACAACAAAAAGTCAGTCATGACAAGCTCAAATTAAATTCAGTTGCATCAAACTTAACTGCTCCACCAGTTCAGTCATAAAATCAAGTATTAAGTTCCCGGAATTATTCCGAAAAAACAGAAAATCAGGTTACATATGCATTCATTGGGCAGCCGAGCCCCAGGGGGTTTCAGCTGCCCACCCAGGGGGGGGTTTCAGCTGGTTTAAGTGACAATATGGTATGAAGTTTAAGAATTAAATCATTAGATTAGTTTAAGGGTCTCACGGGCAATACTCGTTGCAACAAGAGAGCGAAGTGTAAGGCACCATCCAGTACGGGGACACGTGCATGGGGAATCTATGCACAGGTGTACTCCCGCACAGGAAACCCTCCGCATAGAAACAGCAGGTGCCGAAAGAAGAATGGAAAGAAGAGAAAGTTGAAAAAGATAGCAAGAGGTGCTGAAGAAAAGGATGGCAGTGAACCAAAAGACATATGGTCCTTAACTAGAAAATAAACCTAATCTATTAAAACAAATGAGTTTTAGGGAATTAAAATCTTACACGTGAGGTGACTTCCACACCTGTTAGTCCTAAATGGGAACACATGCTGTGTCCATGTGATGCATAAAAATCTAAAAGGAATTAGAAATGAGAAAACATCGAGAGAGTAGTACCATAGTTGCTGAAAAAGACACGAATGAGCCAAAAGGAAAAAGAAGCCTATGACAAAATAACCCTATCCATAAAGACTGTCAACCAAATGATCGGATAACAATTGGCTGGGAACCCTAGGCCCCTCTTCACCAGAAGACGAAACTAGATCTGCTTGCTTACAGGAGCAACAAGCTATTGTCTGATGCAAAAATTATAGTTTATATTCACATGTACTGTATGCGTGTATAAATTTACTGTTTCATTGCTATTTAAAATTATATGCTCTCACCATTTTCTGTCTCCACACCTCTAGACTGTTCTTTCACATGCTGTCGTCCATGCCAGTCGCCGGCATTTTTTAGGGCATGGGTGATGCATCTGTAGACTTGCTTCCTCGGCGTATTGCGGTACATTTCTGATGACACTACAGCATCTGAAAGTAGTCGAACATAATTTAGTAAATGTAAAGATAACAAGTATTAAAATGAAACCAGTCAATTCATGACTGTGTGAAGCTGTGAAGAGTTCTATTCAAAACCTTTGCACAGGGACTACAGGGACTCTAAATAAAATGAGTTATATGTTCTTCAAACGATGGATTTTATGAGTTTTAATTTTTCAAATATATTTGTCTGCCTCTTATTTCAACTGTAATTGATGATGCTTACGTTCAACAGCTCGGAAAGTAGGACTATTCTTGAAAGGAATTTTTTCCTGTCCTCTAGAGCGGCCCAACCCAGTTAGAGAGTACTTCAGTGCTAATTCCTTAGATAGCAGAAAATTCAGTATGTGAGTTATCGTCCTGGAGAGTGTACATTCCTGGGTTTCTTTGATCAGCTGAATCTGGCATGGGATTGAATGAGGACACTAACATTAAATGTAACTCCCCTTTGCAGGTACCAGTGATCTAAAATAAACCCCACTGAAATAAACCACAGTGATCTAAAATTAACCCCACATTTAGTCCCCACCTCACAATTTGCCACCAAACTCAACCCAGGTGCCAGACATAGCATTATGACAATGCAACAGCTACAAAACTTGCACAAAACATACTTGGGAATTAGTTGCCTAGAATTAAATCAAAGCACTATTAAATAAATATATCCTATCATGCTATTTTTCACCGATATTTTTTCATTTGGCTGATATTTCAATACATACCCTTCTGGAAGAAATTCCTTGGTGTTGAGCAGAGGCTAAGGAGAATTAATGATGTGCTCACTCTCACTGGAATCTGAACTGTCTGAATCCGATACACCTCCTGTGAATGAAACAATTCAGTATTGAGACAAATAGTAAATAAGAAATACCTACATGTTATCAAGATAAACACTAATATGGAATTATAATTGTGTGACCTAATCTTTCAACAGACATTTGTTTTCATCAAACATAAACGTTAGTACAATAATATTATTCTTATTATATGAATTGTTTATGCCTCCGTGCCCTAGTTTTACTGGGATTCAGAATACTTTAAAGAGGCAGGCTTCTGTCTTAAATAGGCCTAGCAATGTCTCATAAATTTTATTTTATATAAATGTAACTACTTCAATACAAACCTACCAATTTTTTTGCCTAACATATACATTCATATTTTGCACTTATCTGTAATCAAAACATAAAACGTATGATCAAATGTTCTTTAATTGCAGTCGTAGTGAATATAATGGACAAGAATAAATTTTCTTTTTATACATGACAATTTAGATGAAGAATTTTTACGGCAATGTAGCAAGACTCATCACAGTAAAAAGATCCCACTCTTAGCATATTCATCAAAAAGAGGGTTATAAAGTTGGGTAGGAAAGGTTCATTTAGAAAAAAATAATTACACTATTTTCACCATGTAAATGCAACACATAAACAAACATGGCGGGACAATGGTGAATACCTACGTCTTATTCCTACTGCAACATGAAATGCATTATAGCTATGCCTAGGCTCAAAAGACTGCATTTCTGATGGAATGGGCACTCTTGTAAAATATCTTAAAATGGATCCTTTTACATAGAGATGACTTTAACATGTAGAAAATCAATAGCAGAAAATAGAAAATCATGCTATAGAGAATCCTTGAAGATACCATTTCAACTTAAATGCCCTAAGAATTGAATAACCTAAGAATTGGGAGGTTTCATCAAATTTATGATAATCAAGATTTTTTTAGCCAAATATATGACTTTGAATTTAACATTATTTATTAGGAGGAATCGAAATGAAATAAGTTTGAATCAGGACTTACTCATCTGATATTGTAGCATGAGTCTCTAAAAGTTAATTGAGAATAATTTGACTTCTGTGCTAATGTTTGTGAATAAAATACTCTAATTTCTGAGTATCAAGTGCACAAAAAGAACAATAATACATCCACCGATAGTTTATTTTCAATATTAATCCCTGATATTACAAGTTCCTAAGCTTGTATTTCAATTTAAGCATGCACTAATAGAAGTGTTTTTGACAATGCACCGTCACTGGTATTACATTTTTTAATTTATATTTATACGATTTATGAAACCTTGATTACCGCATCAAAGCGAAAGCCATTTTGAATAGTTTTCTTTCAATAATTTTTTAATAATAAAATGGCTCAAATGAACCTTCCATCATAATACAACTTGATAACTTTCAGCTCAAACTAAATTAGAAATGAACTATTTTTAATGTCTGCAAAAATTTGGGAACTTTTTTCTATTTTGTATCTTCTAATCCTAAAATTACACTCCGCTTTACAGGAATATTTCCCATTAACCGAGGCGAATTTCTGATTATGGGAGAAATATATTTTAAAAAATCTTCATACTCTATGTACATATGTAACATTAATTTAATTTTTCAGAGAATTACTCCACTTCACAATTCTTTACTCCCCAGAGGCAAATTTTACTAATTTTGACCACTTTTTTTACTGCTTTCCAAATTTTACTACTTTTTACTTCTTAACTACCTAGTGGACACCCTGTCATATTACTGCTAGGTCCTAGCCTCGGCCTAGGTTATGTATTCATCTCTAAGTAGGCTATAAGCAGAATTTGGCAATACAAATATGGCCGACCAAAAGTATTAGTTAATAGTTACCTACTAGCAAAGAATAGCATCATGCAACATGTAAATTAAATTCAAAAGGTAGTATTACATTCGCTGATTTCATCACAACACTAATAATTCACTGAATCACGCGATTGACTTATAATTCTCGGTTTCTCCAGCACAGCAAACAGCTGCGTCACTGACTTCGTCACTTCGAAACCCGCCAAATCGGCCGCCAAACAAGGATCCCTCAATGAAAACTCGGAAAATCCGCACTCGCGGCCTCAAAAATAAAAAAAACAAATGGAACCTATAGTCCATAATTAAACATCAAACAATTAAAAATTTAACACAATAACATCATTCACTGACATGAAATTACACTGTGGAAATTTACCGAGCAGGCAATGAACATCATTTATCTACACATCTTTAAGAACAGATTTACAAGTTCTATCTAATCACATAATTCAATAGTATGCAAGAACATAACTTACCCAGGCCATTTTCGGCGTAGGACACTATAAGAACGCTTCGTTAGAGAGAGCTATGGTTGAGTAAGCTGCAAATATCGTTGGGACGCTTTATATAGGAATGAATGACCGGATGTGGGTTTTCAACGGATGTCGGGCAGAGATGAATGTGAGGCGTAACCAAACGTAAGGGCATTACCGGATTCGGGGCATCACCGGATGTGAAGGAGAAATATTGCTGGATGGGCGAAAGAAATTTTGGATTTTAAAGTTAATAATTTATCACGAAAAATAATAAGCGTGGTGTACCATGTACAGAATCTGATGCTGTGGCTATCTGATCTGCCAAAACATTTACTGAATTTAATGCGATTTCTTAATTCAGTAAATGTTTCGGCAGATCAGATCGCTCAAACATCAGATTTTTTATACGATATGAAGAGTTGAATGCTCAGCGTTCGACAACCCAAGTGTTCGAACAGTTAAATGCTATCATTCATACTTATTTTATATAATGCATTAATAAAGTGCCTTTTGATGTTATACTCAGCAGTTAGCTTTTCTGTCCTAGTTTTCATGTTAACTCGATTAATTATTTATAGTATTGTTGAAGATTTATTACGAATCGAATAAAAGTATATTTTGTATATGTTTCATTGGGTAAATTCCTCCTACTTGTTTATCTTAGTGTTGTAAGGTGTATGTTGTACGATGAAGTAGTAAGACAGAGAGAATTAAAAGAAAGGTATATAGTATCTAGATACTTTTGGAGAAGTATCTAGTATCTAGATACATTTTAAAATACCTATGACCAGCTCTGGATATCTACAGGAGTATAATATTTTTTTAATTACAAGCCGAAATTTATAGTGATAATTCATTGATGAAACTAATCGAAACTAACTTTGGCCACCCTTACCTAATCTAACTTTACTAAGTTAGGTTAGTTGCAGTTCATTTAGTTCTTTACATTTACTGAAGTAATACGATATGTACAACATTTACAATTACAAATCTTTTTACCATCTACTACGCGTCCAAATAGAGGTCATCGAAAAAGGCTTGAAAACGAGTTTAAACGACTCGAATGAGCCCTAAAACAGCCATTGACTAGAGTTATAAAAGGCCTGTTGAATGAAGGGCCCTTTTCAAGCCCTAATAGGCCAAGTATAGGTAGGAGTCGGTTTGAAGTCGTGATTTTTGGCCCTTTTGGGCCGTTTTCGACCTTTTACGACTAATTTACTACCTGAAAAGGGCGATAATTTTCAATTGGGTTGTTTACCTACAACCATTATCAGATTTGTTTCGACCGATAAATTCAGTTGTGATTTCATTGTACAGTGCGGCCCGGTTCCAAATCGAAATTCCTCTGTCAAGATGTTCTTTGGCAAATGATGAACGGTTCATCAAATGGATGTTTTGTTGTGAGAAGGCTCGCTCTGCGTGAACTGAAGGCATTTAGACCACTTCGATGCAATTCTCTTGTAACTGTTTTTCGACTGACAAGAAAGTTTCTAACTTTTAATATTTCTGAATATAAAAGTATATACGTTAGCATCGAGACCGGATCTTGACACTTGAAAGATCGGCGATTCCCGTTTCTCGTTACTTCAGAAATATTGCACTATCTGTTGAATGTGGAACCTTAATTTGCCTGTCGGTAATGTTTTATTACTAGGTTCGTTTTCGAATAGCTTCCGATATTTCTATGACCTTCGGCGCTAAATTTTCAACAAAATCTGGAAAGGTAAAGACTAGTGATTATAGTATGATTGCAACTTGTACCTCTAGGCGTTTTTGGAAACAGAGAAATTTTTTAGTCAAGATACTCTAGTTATGCTACAAAATAACAATAACTTGAAATGATATTCACTTTCGCCAAATACTTTATACCATACATTTTTTGTTTAGTTGATCCTCTGGTTTTCCATAAATATTTTTTGCTCTTTCTTTTCAAGATTCTAGTGCATTTATATTCTGTGAACTACCTGTACCCTTCATCCCAAACCAGAGTCAAAATTTTCAAATTATATCTAAAATGAAATTATTTCTAGTATTTTTTCAGTTTACTTTAACCTTCTTACAGTGAAATAATAAAAATAATTTTTATAGACCGCGCATTGGCTTTGTGTGGTGCGCGTCACTGATCAGTGAGAATTCAAGTTTTACTGATCAAAAGAAAACCGTGAAATGAGAAATAGCATTGGGTCTTTGCTCTTTTCACCGAAATGAACAAAATCACGAAGGCAGCTAGAATGATCTTGTTCCATGAGTATTTTTCATAGTAAAACTAGAGCTGTTGAGCGAAGTCGCTCTCTTCTTTAGCACCTTTCTTTTTTTCAGTTCCGCCTTATTTCTGGGTATCCCATGTGATAACGCGTGGGTCGCATTTATGCGTGTAGGCCCCTGTGAATAGATCCTCCCAAGCTTGACGCCCTGTTCAAGGCTTGCATGACATGCAATCTAGATACCCTGATCAGTTTACGAATCGATCGTTGGAGCCTCTGGTGCTCGGACTTAACGGGACAATCAAGCATATATAACTGACACTGTCAGTGTTAGCTTTATGTTGCTGGCCTGTCAGTGTTAGCTTTATGTTGCTGGCCTGTCAGTGTCAGCTTTATGTGCTGGCCTGTCAGTGTCAGCTTTATGTGCTGGCCTGTCAGTGTCAGCTTTATGTTGCTGGCCTGTCAGTGTCAGCTTTATGTTGCTGATCTGTCAGTGTCAGCTTTATGTTTTATGTTGCTGGCCTGTCAGTGTCAGTTTTATGTTGCTGGCCTGTCAGTGTCAGCTTTATGTTGCTGGCCTGTCAGTGTCAGCTTTATGTTGCTGGCCTGTCAGTGTCAGCTTTATGTTGCTGGCCTGTCAGTGTCAGCTTTATGTTGCTGGCCTGTCAGTGTCAGCTTTATGTTGCTGGCCTGTCAGTGTCAGCTTTATGTTGCTGACCTGTCAGATCATGCTGCTGAACGGTGTCTGATCGAGCAGTACTGAAGTAACAGCTCACGTATTATCCTTGAAATTTATTTCATTGATCGTTATCGCGTTATATTTTCCACGGGTTTCATTCCTTTATATCAATACCGCTTGTTGCGCGTGTGATGTGTTCAAAGAATTGCATAACTATTTCACGATGGTGTAAGTTACCTTATTCAGGGTAAGTGACTGCATGATAGCGTCAAATAAGGGTAGAAACTCCAGAGTTGAAGTGAATTTTTCTTAAACTGGCTCGCTAGGCTATCCTTAAGAAACAATGGTAAATTAGAAATTGCTTATTCCTTTGTTTCATAAATATCACCAGTAATTTGTGGAAATGATTGCGCTTACGTGACTTCGTCCGTTAAAAGAAACAAGGGCCGAGGGTGGTCGATTGAGTCTTATGACGACTGGACGGGAGATAGGAACTCAAGTAACTGGTATGATTTTAAGGTTTCATTGATTTGAGGATGCAAAGTAAATTAAAAACATTTAGCGTAATGAATTCCTGAAAAGTAGTATAGTTAATTTATTCCATGCAATTTTATGCTGAAAAAATATATGATTGAATCTGCTTATAACATGAATAAAAAGTGCAATGTTAATTCTTTTCCATTCGTTTATTCATAAAATCTTTCCAGCTTAGGGTAATCTATGCAAATTCTAGGGTGGGGAGTTCCGTCAGCAGCGTGAATGAGAGTCGCCCCAGAATACGAGATCCTTGGTTCAAGTGAGTCCGCAAGGTCGCGCAGTGCATGGAGCTACACGGCGCAGTCACTGCAGTGTGACTCGAGCGCGCGTTCGTGGTGGTAGTGTGACAACTTAGTGTGAGTTCACAACCTTCCATTTTGTGGGAACACGCTGTTTCAGTTTAAAAAAGGCTTTTATTTGAACTGAGCAGTCATATTATGTATTTTTTTCGTGGCTGCATCACGTTTAATGGCTAGTTTGGTTGTAGTTCTCGTAACATCATAGAAAACGTTTCTTTTCCGTCAACGTCTTCTCAGTGGGGAACGTAACCATTGCGATGCGGTCTGTCTGGTTTTGTAATCAAGGAATTAACCATTGATAATGCTTCAAATTTTTCTGATTTTCTCTGTTAAAGTATTCATCTGAAGTATTTATATCGGTTCTTTCAGCACAAACCAAGAACTGAAGTAGTTAAATCCGGTCTTTCAGCTCGAACCAACAACTGAAGTAGTTAAATCCGTTCTTTCAGCACGAACCAACAACTGAAGTAGTTAAATCCGTTCTTTCAGCACAAACCAAGAACTGAAGTAGTTAAATCCATTCTTTCAGCACGAACCAACAACTGAGTAGTTGAATCCGTTCTTTCAACACGAACCAAGAACTGAAGGTATATAAATTCGTTCTCTTAGCACGAACTAACCGAGGTGTTCCCGATTTTCTTAACGCGGATGAATTGAGCTCATTATAATTATAAAGCATCGAATTACTTGGTGCATGGCATTGATGAGACTACGAACCGTCGTCACGCTGCGGTTGACGGCAACAAATCATTTGGTCACGGGGTTTGTGCCCAGTGTGTAGTTAGGGCTGGAACTTGAAACCAAATTATCTAAACTAACGTCTAATCCAATCTAATTATCTTACATCTAATCCAATCTAATTATCTTTATGCTGCTGTTACGCCGTATTAAGAAAATCAGATTCGTCATTAACTCTACTCAATTTAGCAGAGTATAACATTTGTTATATTTGAAAACTGTTGTGTGAAGCTAAAATTGTGGATTCATCATCTTATGAATATTTTTTCGTCGTCGTCAAAGTTCCATTTTTAACGCCCTTCGCGTGAACACTTCATACGAATGTTACCGTGGATTTCCTCCACGTTCTCGATGAAAACATGTATTTCTATTAAGTCAGGTTCAAGTTGAAGCTCACTCTCAGTGGATTTTTGATTTAATCATGATCTGGCGAGGAATTCATGTAGTTATAAAGTAGGATCATGTCGTGCATGTACAAATGGGTTTAGAAACCCATTCAACGTTTAATGTGGAGGCACGAGATTTAAAGAAGAATAAATTCAAGTTATTAAGTCTCTTCTTTTAGCTCTAATGTGGGTGTAAATTTTTCGCAGCGTTTCATTGTCATACTAGTTTTAATACATGCAACACTTGTGTTCGGCTACAAGTGTTGAAAAACGTAGGAGCTTATATACGTAAGAAGAGAAATTCATCTTTGGCTCCAAGTAGTCTGTGATGTTGAGTTACTACTTCTCAAGTTAAATCTTTTGGATCTTCTCTCAGGGATACAGCTTTCGTAACTGTGGAAATATGGGCTCCCATTGGGATGATATGAAGTCCCTTGCGGGAGGTTGCGTATAAATTTACATTTTTCATTTGTCTTGACAGCATTTTTCCGGTTCAATGCTGTCTTCTTTCTGCAACGATTATGTCAATTTGTTTAATGTTTCATAAAACGATTAATTCCTTTCGTATAAGTAACCTTTGAGTTCGTTCCCTCAGGGAATACAACCGTTGTATTAATGGGAATTAGCGCTCCGAGGGGTAAAACGCTACCCAACTCCCGGGTTGAGAGTTGGGTACGTTTTTTTCTTAATTTTTTTAAAAGGCCATCTTTTCTGGGTTAACTGCCGTCCTGTTATTCTGCATCTTCTTCAACTTTTGTCTTGTTTAATATCCTTCCTTCTTCGTATACTGTTTCTTTGCGCAGGGAATCTTGGTCGATGTTGAGTTTAATGCGCTCACGGAATTTATAAATTTGGTTCTCAAGAATCCGTAAAGAAGCACATTCAAAATCGTTTTACACGAATGACATTTTGCTCGCTAATGCGTCATTTTCGAGATGTAACTTGACTTACGTTCAGGTAAGAATATCATTATATGTATAGTCGACTGCGTCGTGCTTGCGTTGTTGGAACACGCGCAGTATTTTGGCGGGAGCCATCAGTGTCGGTATAGCCAAGTCAAGTTATTTTTGGTTTATTTAGGTTAGTTTAGGCTAGTATATTCAACTAACCTAACGTTCCGTAATTTAATCTAACCTATCATTACATCAATACCATATTACATCATATTTATGTGTCCGTTTTTTCACTGTTATACAGAACGTTCCTATAACTTCAAAGTTTAATAACTCAAAAATTACGCATCAGCGAGCAAAATATCATTTGTATAAAATTTTCTTAAATGTGTTCCTTTAGTGATTCTTGGAACAGAATTTTTAAATTCCGTGAGGGCATTAAACTCATTTTAGACCGGAAACTCATGTGGGATCACATCTTGTGCCCGATCACATCTTGTGCGTAGATTCTGCGTTCCCTTAATTCCACCCTAAATGATACCTCGATCCTTTTTCTTTTTGAAACGCCTTTGTCGCGATGAGTGGCTTGAACTAATCTAACATAACCTGCGATGATACGATATTAATGAAAAGTAGCGCTCCCATGGGAAGATTATCTCCGTGAACGCTTAGAGAAGTAGGCTTTTCTTCTGGTGAAACAATAGTTTTCCGTTTGTTACGGACCGTCTTATATCTATTCATTGCGGTCTTTTTGTTCAGTGCACATTGCTCTCTTGAAAGTTTATCTTGCCTCATTTCTTTTACTCTTGCCGTTTCTTTGTGTAGTGTGTTGAGATACCTTATGCGTAGTTCCCGTGAGCCCTTATTTCTATACAACGAGGTGCCTGCCTTCCTCTCTTTTTTTTTTAAGGCCTTTGTTGTGGTTAGGGGTCTAATTATTTCTAATTCAATTTTTGAATTGGTACCTCACAGGGGCTGTATAATGGGCACTGGAATCAGATTAGGTTTGTCTATCCAACGCTTTTGGGACTGGAGCCCCCAGGAAGATACTGAAGGATTTCCTCTGCTTTGCATAGGATTTTGGGACTTGTATCTTTCATTTTTACTTTGAATTTTTGGTTTCAAACTTCTTCAGTATCTGTTCGTTGTTTTTTTTTTCTTCCCGTTCCTGCCTAACTTACTATTTCTATGCGAAAGGTATTCCGTGGGGGAGCACACCCTGTACAATATACAAATTTTAGGTTCACATTTTTCTACGGTTCATACTTAGTGGTCCTTCTTTTTCGCTCTATTGAGTGTCTTTGTTGTGCCTTGGGAATATTGAACTAACTGCATGTAACAATAACATAATAGATTAGTACGTCGTGTGCATGTGTTTCCCAGTTATTGCTTTTCTTGTTGAGCGAGTACGGTTATTTTCAGTGATATTTCCAGGGAGTTGATTACTGAGGCTCGTAAGCTCAAGTTAAGGTGAAGACTAGGCTAAAGTATCTGCGTGCATTATTTATTGCAAACATCCCGGAAAGATGAGGATTTAAGTTTTTCTTTGTCGGAACTGAAGATGGTATGTAACACTCGAAACGTTTGCGTTAAACAATGTACTTGTTTACACTGGTTCTTCTCTTTGTCTTTAGTGATAGTAAGGAACAAACAGTCTGAAAAGACACACAGAGGGGCGGGCTAAGGCTAGGGGGCTGGTGCAGGCCATTGTGTGAAGATACACCATATTCTTTCTTTCTTATTCATTGTGGCTCGGAAATTTTTCGCTGTCAGGAACAGATCAGTCTGTTATGTTTTCCTAAGCAAATTTGGCCTTGCATTCCTCAAAGTTAATCAAAAAATGTACTTGCACTTCTCAGCGTCAAGTGATAAAAGGTTTAATCAATTTTTACGAGCGTTTTCACTTTTCAGGAAGGTTATTGTTGCATTTTTTTCACTGGATGGAAGCATTATGTTTCATATTCTAGTACATTAGAAATCATGCGCTAATTTTTAGTATTATTTTTTGGTGAATTAATTTGAGATGGTTTATTTAATAGTGCTGTCAAGTTAGACTGTAATGTTCAGAGAGTATTACTTCATTTCTTGGAATTATAACTGGGTACAGATACCCTAAATTACTTGAATTACTTAGATTTCGCCTACGTCGTAAATATTCCTCATTTTATCGTTGTTGGTGTCCAGTGATATAACTGGCTTCGATTACCAGTGAAAATTTTGCTTTGCAAGTCACGCTTTCAAGGAATGTGGAAGAGGCTCGTCAAGTTACTTAATAATTTATTACGTATTAAACGGAATCTATAAATGATACACATGAACTTTTTTCTTTGCAGACAAAGGCGGCATGGCCAGCATCGTAAAAGGAATCAAGGCCTTACTAGGCGACGTCGAAATGGCGCCGTATACCGTCGTGGCCCAGAAGGAGGTAACGCTTCTCCTGTGCTTTATTGCACTGGGGAGCCCAATAGCTATTTAGTTGTTGGGTATTGAAGGATACTATGTAGTACTTGCTCTTGCGTAAGCGAACACCAAGGTAAAGGAAACAAGTTATGTTCAAACCAGTCTTTTTTTCGTTGAGGGTGTGGTTTCGCTGACGTCACGGCAACGAACCAATAGCAGCGCTCATATTGCTGGTATAACTGCTACCCCCAAATCTGGCTCCACTATTGGCCTTATGACATTAGGTTTTGGTGATGTCAAGTTTGTTTGAGATAAAGCCTGTCCGTTGGCTAGCCGAACAAGAGGTGTATTTTCTCCCATAGAAATGACCCTACCTTGTTTCCTCTACCGTGGCGAAAACTATGCGCGTATACATTGTAATTATCTGCTCTCAGGAGGCAGTCATGCAGAATATTATATTCCAAAATTTATCAAAATACAACTTATTTTTAGGATTCACATATTTTATGTGAATCCTAAATCCTTGAGTGAGACGAAATTGAAGGGTAGTGGTGAGTTGATGTTTGGTAGTGTGGGAGGGAGAGTGTCTGGAGTACGTGGGGGACATGCAAGAGAGGGTGTGGCTATATTATTGAGTGTAAGAATCAGAGAGAAAGTAGTTGAATGGGGTGAGGTGTGATCAAGAATAATGTGGGTGCGAGTGAAATGGGGGGAAGAGTCATGGGTGTTTGTGAGCGCGTACGGACCGGGATCGGAGAGGAGTGGGGAAGAGAGAGAGAGAAGTTTTGGAAGAAATTGTCCGAGTGTGTGGCTAGAGTGGGGAGTGGTTGTAGAGTTGTGGTGATGGGGGATCTGAATGCAAGAGTGGGTGATGAGGTGGTGGATGGTGTTGTTGGTAAGTACGGAGTAGCTGGGGTGAATGAGAGTGGGGATTTCTTGGTGGGGTTATGTGTGGAGAGTGAGTTGGTGGTTGGGAATAGTTTGTTTCAGAAAAAAAGTATAAACAAGTATACATATGTGAGGACAAATGGAGGTGTGATAGAGGAGAGAGCATTGATGGATTATATTTTGGTTAGCAGGGGAGTGATGGGTCGTTTGCTCGATGTGCATGTGTTCCGTGGTGAGATGAATGGGATTTCGGATCATTATTTGGTGGAAGGAAAGCTGAGAGTTAGTGGAATGTGGGGAGGTGTAAAAAGGAGGAGTGGAAGGGAGGTGTTTAATGTAAGCAAGTTACATGATTCTGAGCGTGAGTGTGAGTATCAGGAGAAGATGAAAGTGGAGTATGGGAGGGTGAAGGAAAGTGAGGTGGGTGGAGTGGAAGGGGAATGGAAGTTGTTTAAAGATGCGTTGGAAATGTGCAAGGGAAGTGTGTGGAGTAAGGAAGGTTAGAGGGGGGATTAGAAAGGGGAGTGAGTGGTGGAACGGAGAAGTAGGAGCGGCTGTGAAAAAAAAGCGGGGGGCGTTCGAAAGGTGGTTGCAACGAGGCAACCAGCAAAATTTTGAAGAGTATAAGGAGAGGAAGAAAGAGGTACAACGAATGGTAAGGAGAGCGAAGAGGGCGGCGGATGAGGAATGGGGGAGGAAGTTGGGAGGGGATTTCATGGAGAGAAGGAAGGTTTTCTGGAAGGAAGTGAAGAGAATTAGGAAGGGTCAGGTGGAGAATGAGGCAAGAGTGAAGGATACAAATGGTAGACTGCTAGTGGAGAGTTGTGATGTGAGAAAGAGATGGGCGGAGTATTTTGAGGAACTGCTGAACGTGAGGGATGATAGGATTGCGAGAGTAGTAGCTGTTGGAAGTGATGTTAGAATGCCTGTGTTTGGTGAAGTCGAATAAGAAGTGCAGAGGTGAGATGTGCGTTGGATGAAATGAAAAATGGGAAAGCTCCAGGTTTGGATGGCTGCACGGTTGAATGTCTAAAGAAAGGAGGAAATGTGGTTATAGAATGGTTGGTGCGTTTATTAAATGTGCGTTTCGAGGCTAGTAAAGTGCCGGTTGATTGGAGTAGCGCGTGCGTAGTTCCGTTGTTCAAGGGGAAAGGTGACAGGTATGAGTGCAGTAATATTAGGGGTATAAGTCTACTGAGTGTCGTTGGGAAGCTGTATGGATGAGTGTTAATTGGAAGAGTGAGAGTGTTGACGGATCGTGTGCTTGCTGAAGAACAGTGTGGTTTTAGGTGTAGTAGAGGTTGTGTGGATCAAATGCTTGCTGTGAGACAGGTGAATGAAAAATACTTATTAAAGGGAAATGATGTATATTGGGCATTTATGGATCTTGAGAAGGCGTATGACAGAGTGGATCGCGAGGCTCTATGGCAAGTGGTAAGTTTGTATGGAGTGGGTGGGAGACTGTTGAATGCGATCAAGAGTTTCTACATTGATAGCAGAGCATGTGTGAGAGTAGGGAATGAGGTGAGTGAATGGTTCCCAGTTGTGACAGGTGTGAGACAGGGATGTGTGATGTCGCCGTGGTTGTTTAATTTGTTTATGGATGGTGTGGTGAGAGAAGTGAATGCCAGAGTGTTGGGAAAAGGTGCGCAGTTGGTGGGACGAAATGATATGTATTGGGAAGTGTGTCAGCTGTTGTTTGCAGATGATACAGCGTTTGTGGCTGATTCAGAGGAAAAACTGAGGAGACTGGTTACAGAGTTTGGTAGAGTGTGCGAAAGGCGGAAATTGAGGGTAAATGTGAATAAATGTAAGGTGATGAGATGTTCAAGAGGTGGAGTGTTTGGAACTTTGGATGTGAGGTTGAATGGGGAAGTTTTAGAGGAGGTAGAGCATTTTAGGTACCTCGGGTGGGATGTGACTGTTAAGGATAGTATGGAAGTAGAAGTGAAGCATCGAGTGAGTGAAGGTTGTAAGACATTGGGTGCAATGAGGAAAGTTTTTGAATGCAGGAGTTTGAGTATGAATGTTAAGAAGGGACTGTATGAGTGTTTGATTGTGCCAGTTTTGTTGTATGGAGCAGAGTCCTGGGGGTTGAGAGCAGCTGAGAGGAGGAAGTTGGATGTGTTTGAGATGAAGTGTTTGAGGAGCATGTATGGAGTACCTAGAAGAGATAGGATCAGGAATGAGTTGGTTAGGGGGCAGACGGGTGTTATCAAAAAGTTGAGCAGGCGAGTGGATGAAAGAGTGCTTGGATGGTTTGGGCATGTTGAAAGAATGAATGTTGAGCGGCTGTTGAAAAAGATATATATGTCGGAAGTGAGTGGTCTTCGAGCGCGAGGTAGACCACGGATGAGTTGGATGGATGGGGTGCGACGTGCGTTGTATGAGAGGGGTCTGACTGTGGACGTGGCGAGAGGGATGGCTGCGGACAGAAGTGAGTGGGGGCAGTGTATCAGGAGGTAATTTTATTTTTGACGCGTTCCTGGAAGCTGCCCGCGTGTAATGGGGTTGACCTGTCATGTGCGGGGGGAGGGGCTGCACTCAATGAAGCGGTCGGGGTAAACCAGCTGTGGCTGTCGGGCCTGACTGTGGAAGGTGGTTGTGCTGGGCTGCTGCTGATCCTGGCAGTTCAGGTGCGGCCAGTGCTGCCTCTCTCGCCTCCTAGTGACTAAGTGTGGTGATTGTGGCCTGCTGTCGGCTACCCTCCCATAGGGAGGATGAGCCCGGTATATGTATGTATGTACATATTTTATCGCGGTCAACGGGGTAAGAGGTTTAAGGGTTATTAGGGTATTGATTGCATTTATTGAGACTTTGTGGTTAGCCTGACAGATTTTACGTATTGATCTTCGTTCATAAGGTTCAATTGCGCAATGAAAATAGTTCAAGTCTAAAGATAAAAAATCGAGGCATTCTACCAATCTCATCTTGGTCGTAAATTGCTGGTGGAATTAGAGAAATGGTATCGTAGTTTGATTCTTAATAATTTTTTCTTGGAATATTCACCCTCTATCACCCTACGAGTTGCTGCAAAGTATTTGTATTGCATTTCAAAGTTGACACTTCGAATTTAATTCGTCTGTTTCGTATACTGGTTTCATTTGAAGAATAATTCCTGTTCAAAAACTAGAATTTTTTCATCTGGTTTAAGTTTTAGAAGCTTTGTTCAGCAGTGTTGCTCTGTACAAAAAAATTTGCACCAAACTACAACCGCCGGGTAATTTTACATAAAATACCCGAATAATCTTAGTTAGGTCTTCGATTCGATTGTTTTTTGGTTTTAGGAACTCCCATCTAGCTTCTCAATGGCAAAAATTACTAGAATGGAGCTTTCCTCAGAAGGATGAGCATCTTCTATTTTGCGTGTTCTGTCCTTGTTTTGCGTGTTCTGTCCTTGTTTTGCGTGTTCTGTCCTTGTTTTGCGTGTTCTGTCCTTGTTTTGCGTGTTCTGTCCTTGTTTTGCGTGTTCTGTCCTTTTTTTGCGTGTTCTGTCCTTGTTTTGCGTGTTCTGTCCTTGTTTTGCGTGTTCTGTCCTTGTTTTGCATGTTCTGTCCTTGTTTTGCGTGTTCTGTCCTTGTTTTGCATGTTCTGTCCTTGTTTTGCGTGTTCTGTCCTTGTTTTGCGTGTTCTGTCCTTGTTTTGCGTGTTCTGTCCTTGTTTTGCGTGTTCTGTCCTTGTTTTGCGTGTTCTGTCCTTGTTTTGCGTGTTCTGTCATTGTTTTGCGTGTGCTGTCATTGCTTTGCGTGTGCTGTCATTGTTTTGCGTGTGCTGTCATTGTTTTGCGTGTGCTGTCATTGTTTTGCGTGTGCTGTCATTGTTTTGCGTGTGCTGTCATTGTTTTGCGTGTGCTGTCATTGTTTTGCGTGTGCTGTCATTGTTTTGCGTGTGCTGTCATTGTTTTGCGTGTGCTGTCATTGTTTTGCGTGTGCTGTTTTTATTTTTTCCCTGGAGGGGGTACAACCATTGTATCTATGGTAGCACTCCCAGGGGAGAAATGTGTGCGAGTCCGAGCTGAGAGTTAGGTAGGCCTTATTGTTGTTGAAATAAAACGTTTTTTGTTTTGTTAAGGACCACCTATATTCGGTTCACTGCTGTCCTGTTTTTCATCATATATTACTTCTTCTTCAACCTCCATCTTGTTTCATAAGCTTCTTTCACAACTTACCGTTCAGCGTTCCTTTGTTTCCAAACTAAATGGTATCTTCCTCTCTACGGAACGCTTTTTTTCTGGCGGTTAGGGAGGCTTAAATTAGTATCTAATCTGTTTTTATTTTTGCAGGGATTTGAGGAGCGGCTGTACCCAGCCCGCAAGTGGGCCCGCACTTCCATGTCGGGCTCTGAGAAGGAGCCCCTCGTATCTGCCATGTTCAGGAAGCTCTTCAACTACATCTCCGGCAAGAACGAACTCAGTGAGTTCAGCACTTACTCGGTCTCGGTCTCACTCGGTATCGACCATCCAGAGGTTCATGTATTTTATGCTCATCCTGTATCTCCAATGAATGATATCAAAGTTTTCGGTTTTTTGGTTCTAAGAATAAAATGACTCATAGTGCAAGTTCTACGCTAATACGAAAACGCGGTCTCACTCGGTATCGACCATCCAGAGGTCCATGTATTTTTTGCTCATCCTGTATCTCCAATGAATGATATCAAAGTTTTCGGTTTTTTGGTTCTAAGAATAAAATGACTCATTTTATTAGCAGTTTCTTCGATAATAAATTTTTAGTGAATCTGGCATTTGTGCAAAGTAAACATATGTATATCCAAAAGAGTAATGTAAAATTGAAATAATTATTGCTGTGAAATTTTTACCGAATACCAATTATAGACAGAATATTCAAATAGGGCATGACACCCTGTTCAGTGAGCGAATTGAATTTCATGTTGCACTGGGATTCATAATTATGTGCAGATCTGTTCAAATCGTGTGTTTTTCGGGGCAGAAAAGGCAGTGGTGTAAATGGGAACTAGCCTTGCTGTACACCATAATTGGGAGTTTAACTCATTTGTGTTGGCCATGTATTTTTGCGCAAGGTTGAACTGAAAAAATAATAGTCTTTGACTAGCATGGTCAGTTTTCATGCCACTTGACCTTACTTTAAGGGTTTGAAGAACGTTATAGAGAAATCATGCATTGTGCGGTAGCAAACATCTTAGTGAACGTATTGCAAGGGGTATTGAAGATAAGATATCATGACCTCACAGACATCAGGATGGATATGACCACCCCCGTCACCACGTACATCGAGCCTGGCGCCGGACCGACATGCCCCTCCACCTTCACGATGGCATTCTTCGTCCCGCAAGAGCACCAGACCAACCCTCCTGCCGGAGGCGCTGACGTGTCCATCGAGGAGAGGCCCGAGTTGACCGTCTTCACAAGGTGAGCTTCTTTGCACGTTGACTGCGATAGGTTAAATTGAAGTTCAGTATTAATGAGTTGTCAGAAATTTTATGAATACCCATCATCAACTGGGTCTATTAAATACCATTAGTTTTTTCCTCAGGGGGATACAACTATTGTATCTATGGGAATTAGCTCTCCCAGTAGGGGAGAACGTGCGAGGGCCCGAGCTGAGAGTTTGGTAGGGATAGGCCTTATTTTTGTTGCAATAAAATGTCTTTTTTTGTTAAGTCTAAGACCACCTTTTTTCGGTTCATTGCTGTCGTGTTTTTTAGCACCTACTACTTTATTTTTTTCCAACTTTTATCTTGTTTTATGAACTTCTTCCTCTACTCACTGTTTATATGCCTCTTCTGCATAGATTCCTCATTCACTTATCTCCATACTAAATGGTACTTTCCTCCTTCCTTTCTTCGATACGCTCTTCCTTTTTAGGTGTTAGAGAGGCTTAAGCTAACATTTAATCTACCATTAGTTTTAAAAGAGTGTTAAAAATTTTTCAAACGACCCATCGATGGGTCGTATGACAGTCGACGTGCCAAGGCCATGGGTTATTTGATGAAAATTTGTACAATGCTTGGGCCGTGCCATCTTATACAAATTTACGGTCATGAATTCCTTCATCACAAAAGTTCGTTTTAGTTTCAACCACGTACAATTTTAAGCAATGTGGAACTCCTTTGTTTTTGCCGTTAATGTTTCATTAAGAACGTTATTGCTGCCGGCCACTGGCCCAACAGACCTACCATGTTTTGATGAGAAGCTCTAGATATACGACGTTTGATAAATTTCATGCCGTTTGAAGCCAGTATTTTTGATAGTTTTGCTACAGTTTTGAATTTTTTGTCCCTGTACATTGAAAGTAATTTGTCTGAATTGCTCTCATTGTACCGCTATTACAACCATCGTTATAAGATTGGCAATGGCGTCAAATTAATACTCTCACTGACATCTGAATAAGAAAAAATTGCTACTCTGCTGAGAACTTTGAAGAACGTGCTCGGGTACAAATAAAACAAGAACTACAATATTTAGGACAATTTCTCAAAAATATATTTTGAAATTTACGGGAGAGGTATGGGTTGAGCTGACGTGTTATCATTTATGTTGTTATTGTTGAGAGATTATTTCAGATACTTCTACGAGTTTTTGATCATCATTAGAATGATTAAATAAAAGCCTTATGCTGTCACACACCTCTTGAAATTGTGTAATCTTTTGGAAATTATTGCATTTAATTTTCTGTAAATTTGACTTACATACTAGTTAATTATTTTCTAGACAATTTCAATATTGACTTGAAATAACAAGTTCTCAGTTAGCCTGCGCATAACCTGTGAACACTTCGAATCAGAATTTCGCTGAAATCCAAAAATTGAAATCCAGCAGTACCTGGCGTAGAGATTCATACGCCTTGCTGCTCCGGTGTTCTACCATCTAAACTTCATATGATAGGCCTTGCTGAACACAATTTTAGTTGTTGTCGTATTGGAAACTAATTTAGATTTGTTTGCAGGCGGTTTGGTGGCTACGCGTCTGATGAAATCGTAGCTAAGGAAGCGAAGGAGTTGGCGGAGCTAATCCAAGCAGCCGGAGAGACAGACGTCGACTTCACCTGCTACTATATAGCGGGCTACGACCCTCCCTTCAAACCGATCGGCCGAAGGAACGAAGTCTGGTTTGTTAAGAAGCCATCGGCTGCTTCTACTTCTGAGACTGTATCTGATCCTACCTCAACTCCTGCCTCTCAAGAATGAGCTCTAGCTTATTGCATTGCTCTCGTTAGGAACTACAAGGAGGAAGTTCGCGTGGTCTCGTTAACGCATTGTCGAGCAAAGCGATTTGCGGAGTTGGTATGGTATACGCAGGTGATAGGTGATCCCTGTAGAATGGACAGCGTCGATATGGTTTCAAGAGTTTGCCATGCATTATATTCGTATTTTTCTATGTTTTCGTTGGTAGGTCGACGAGTGGATTTGAACGGCTGCGTTCAGCTTGAGTGCCTTCGTTATGTTCCCTTTCACTTATGGTATTTTCTGTGAGTCGTTGATCCATATTTAAGAGTGCTGGCCGCATCTTGAGCAGTTTGCGCCGCGCGTGCTCACTGAGAGTTAAAAGACGAGTATTTTGATTAGAACTGCACGGCAAGCAGTATAAGGAAAATTTTAACTGTTTTGCGTTTCGTTCAAAGTTGAGTTCGATTTCAAGGAGGATGATAACTTTTACGGATGTTTTATTTTAGTGAACACGTCATTGAAGAGTTGAGAAAAACAACAGTTAGGTTGTTGGTGTGTGGTGTCTTGTGCAAAAATCTGGTTGTTTCCTAATTGTTTTATCTGGACATATTTTTACTCTGTTTAGCATTGGGTGTACTTCTGTGTTCATTTCATTTTTATGCGGTAAAAAAACGAGGTATTTTATTTGTAGCTCATTAAAACTGTGGTTCCTAATTTCATAGTTTCAAGTTAATGTCATGTATCAGAGTTGAAGCTGTGACGTAAAAGTTTCAAATGTTTTTTTGGGGGGTGATTTTTAATCGAATAACGTTTTCCAAGTGACGAATAATTTTATAATTGCTCATGAAGAAAGACATTTATGTTCATGGAGATGCGGATTGAAAACTTGCCCCATGGAGTTGGGATTTGTCGATTAATTGTTTGTTTGGATCATTTTTAAATTTGAAAGTTTTTACTTCTGTAGAGTTTTTAACGATTAAATGTATGGACAAGCGCCAGGTTCCAGTTTTGAAATGCAGCCTTCTAATTTTTCATAAAAATTAGTGTAGTAGAAAATCTCTGGTCATAATGAAAAGATAGACTCCTTCCCTGTCCGCGTCACTATATATTTTCAACTACTGCGGATGAAACTCAGAGCCATTAAGGAAAATCATTCTGAGAAATCAATGTATTTTCTATGAAAATATGTCTGACTTTGACGTTTAAAGCATTGCCGGGGGAGAAGGAAGGATGCAACTGAAATTCTCCTTACAAAAATTCGTGTTTCTAGTGAAAAAAGTGAGGTCTCAAGCCGAAATGTTAATGGACCAAACGTTTGTTAGAATAGACTGGGTTCCTTTGTTTTGATACGAACCATCTTTTTTCGGTTCTCTGCTGTCGTTTCCTCAGCACTTATTTCTTATTCAACTTTAATCTAGTTGTATAAACTTCATTCAACCTCGATGTTTTTATGAGTAAGGAATCCTTTTTTGGGGTCGTACTTGTGCAAAGATTTACCGTTACCTTATTTCGTATTGAAAAGTGTTTTCCTAGTTCCTCTCTTTACAATATCTCTGTGTTTATGGAGGTCTAAACTAGCTTAAATCTAATCTAATATTACTTATTCTATGCGCTGAGATAAACTGCGAGAACAGACTTAGGCGTAGATTCTCCGTTCCCTCAATTCCTTAGAAAATGGTGCCTTCCTTCTCTATTCTTGGGAACACATTTAATGTGATTGAGGATTTATGCAAGTATGAATCTCTAGAGGGGCTGCAGATAACATTCATGGGTAACAGTGGTGTGCTGTCGAAATGTACTCGTGACAAATGAGAAGTTTAACGCAATCTACGTAATAAATTTCTTTAGTGAGCGGATTCTGTCGTATCTGTCTTGTGCGGGCGCATGTTGGGCTGAAGTTATTGCTAGAAATATGGAGTTTAACAATAAAACTGATATTCTCTGCTTAGAAATATATTTTGAATACTAGCAAATGAAATGAGACCTGGAATGAGACGTTTTATTAGCCCACATAAATTATCTGTCTTGAATGACGAGATGTCTGTTAAAAATGATATAAGTTAATGCTTTTGAGATGAGACCGAATCCTTTTCCAATTAACGTAAATTGCACGATATCAGGTAGTTTATTTCTTCACCCGAGTTCTCCCGTTTTCATTGATCCCCACAATTAGATAATCCACTAAGTCAAACCCCTCAAGGATGTAACTATCGTATCTATGAGAACTGACTGTTCAGGGGGATAATGTGAGGTCCCGAGCTGATAGTGTTAGGTAGGCAGTTTTTTGTTGAAATAAATTTTTGTTTTGTCAAGGACCTTTTTTTTGGTTCACTTCTGTCTTGTTTTTCAGCACCTACTACTTTCTTCTTCAACTTTTATCTTGTTTCCTAACCTTCCTTTTTAACTTACTGTTTCTACGCGCAAAGGATTCGGTGCACGAACACACCTTGTGGATAGATTCCGCGTTCCCTTAACTCAATACTAAATAGTGCCTTCGTCCTTCCTCTCTTTGTATATCTTGTGTACTGGAGAAGGAGGCTGAAACTAACTTGAAGCAATCAGTCTTCTTAATTTTTTTCTGCCTCTTCCTTCCTAACTCTGTTTCTATGCGCAGAGTTCTCCGTATTGAAACACTCCTTATGCACTTGTGCATAGATTTCCGCTTTCTACAGCCCATACTTAATAATCCCTTCTCTTCGATCTTTTCAGACCGCTTGTGTTGTGTCTAGGGAAGTATAAAAAAAAACATTTTTTCTAATTTTGCAATATGAAGTTAGTTAGTTGATAGACTATGCGAGGTGTACAATAGCCGTGCCAGGTGTTAATTACGTTATTGAGAGAAATAATCAAAGTGTTTTCTCATGGGTGTTGTATCCAAGCTAAGAAGACTGAGAGCTTATAAATACAGTATATGCTACTAGAGGATGTAAATCGTACTAGAGGTAGAACTAAAAAAAAGGGAAGACTAAAATACCGTCCTAAATGATTTTCAAGTAGCGAGAACTTATCATACATACATATACCAGGCTTCTCCTCCCTATGGGAGGGTAGCCGACAGCAGGCCACAATCATCACTTTTAGTCACTAGGAGACGAGAGAGGCAGCACTGGCCGCACCAGAACTGCCAGGATCAGCAGCAGCCCAGCACAACCATCTTCCACAGTCAGGCCCGACAGCCATAGCTGGTTTACCTCGACCGCTTCATTGAGTGCAGCCCGTCTTCCTCGCACAGGACAGGTCAACCCCATCACACACGGGCAGGTTTCCAGTACCGCGTCAAAATAAAATTACCTTCTTATACACTGCTCCCACTCACTTCTGTCCGCAGTCATCTCTCTCGCCACGTCCACAGCCAGACCCCCCTCATACAAAGCACGTTTCACCCCATCCATCCAACTCATTCGTGGTCTACCTCACGCTCTAAATCCACTCACTTCGACATATAAATCTTTTTCACCAGCCGCTCAACATATATTCTTTCAACATGCCCAAACCATCCAAGCACTCTTTCATCCACTCGCTTGCTCAACTTTTTGTTAACACCCGTCTGCTCCCTAACCAACTCATACCTGATCCTATCTCTTCTTGTTACTCCATACATGCTCCTCAAACATATCCAACTTTCTCCTCTCAGCTGGTCTCAAACCCCAGGACTCTGCTCCATGTAACAAAACAGGCACGATCAAGCTTTCATACAGTCCCCTCTTAGCATTCATACTCAAACTCCTGCATTCAAAAACTTTCCTCAGTACACCCAATGTCTTACCGCCTTCACTCACTCGATGCCTCACTTCTACTTCCATACTATCCTTAACAGCCACATCCGACCCGAGGTACCTAAAATGCTCTACCTCCTCTAACACTTGGCCATTCATCCTCACATCCAAAGTTCCAAACACTCCACCTCATGAAAATCTCATCACCTTACTTTTATCCACATTTACCCTCAATTTACGCCTTTCGCACACTCTACCAAATTCTGCATCCAGTCTCTGCAACACGCGCTACTCCAATCTACCAGCACTTTACTAGCCTCAAAACACACATTAAATAAACGTGCCAACCATTCTTAAACCACATTTCCTCCTTTCTTTAGACATTCAACCGTGCAGCCATCCATACCTGGAGCTTTCCCCTTTTTCATCACATCCAACGCACCTTTCATCTCTACACATTTTATTTGACTTATATTCACTTCACCAAACACAGGCATTCTAACATCACTTCCAACAGCTACCACTCTAGCAACCCTATCATCCTTCACGTTCATCAGATCCTCAAAATACTTTGCCCATTTCTTCTGCACATCACAACCCTCCACTAGCAGCCTACCATTTGCATCCTTCACTTTCATCCTTCATCCTTTCATCCTTCATCCTTCACTTTCATCCTTCCTCACTCTCCACCTGTCCTTTCCTAATTCTCTTCACTTCCTTCCAGAAAACCTTCCTTCTCTCCATGAAGTCCCCTCCCAACTTCCTCCCCCACTCCTCATCCGCCGCCCTCTTTGCTCTCCTTACCATTCTTTGTACCTCTTTCTTCCTCTCCTTATACTCCTCGAAATTATGCTGGCTGCCCTTTGCAGCCACCTTCCGAACGCCCTTCGCTTTCTTCTTACAGCCGCTCCTACATTAGTAGTGAAAACAGGTTAACCGAAAGTAATTTATGAAACAAAAAAGGCCACAACACGCACATCTATAACAAATAAACATGCAGGAATAAAGAATTTCAGAGCATCTTTGTTGTACGATGAGTAAGATGGTTGGCTTATGAATCCTAAGCTGAGATTACACTTGACGGACAACACAGATTCTCCAGCTCAATGCTAGTAAAATTTGTTAGGCCTGCCATTATACTTCATTCGTGCAGAAAGTTGCGAACAATTGTGTGGCTGCAATTTACCTCAGCTGCCATTACACCCTGAGGCAAACCTTGTTCATTCTGCTCAAAAGACGGACCTCGTTCAAGGGAGGATAACTTGATGGCGTTGGACATAGTGATTCATTTTCGCAATGAGTGGCAAGAAGAAGAAGAAGAAGAAAGAAAGAAAAAAAAATCAGTTTATTACTGTAAAGAAATAAATTTCAACTGAGATCAAATTCATGCACTCCCTAAAATTTAAACTGACGTGCGACTCGGTCTGGTATCTTTAATCACCTGGCAAATAGTTTAGATATACAGTAGTGAGATAGAATGGGATTTCCTAATCATCTTAATTAGACAGATATTGTTGATTTCTATCCTTCGTCGTTAACAATGAGAAAATTCTGCTAGAAAAATTGTAACGTTTGCTCTTTAAAAAATTTTTCACAGTTTTGTGACTGGTTCTAAACGCTACGATTGGCTCGCGATAAGGAAGAGGAACATAGGGTCGGGGACAATCAGTAGAAGAATCGCAACACAGTTTAAGATCGGTGTGCAATGTCAAAGGGTGTCAACCTTTCTTTCAATGTTGTCATTTCGGCATCGTCAACCTGAGCGGTAACAAGTTTCTCAAAGTCAAAAATATCATCTCATTATTGTACATTTTTACAACTACTTTTTGATCACTTTGGAGAATGCGAAGCCGGCTCTAGGAATTTCGTGCTTGAAATTATGTTGATAGTCTAGTATTTAATTCCACTGAATGTGCGTTAAAAGAGTGATAAAAATTTCAATAAAATTTATCAAATCGGTTCATAGCGCACTTCTAAGAAAGTGATGGTGTCAACTGGCTGTTTTACTCGACGGGTTCTTCTAATGAAGTATGATTTCTTAAGAAGATAAAGAAGATAATGAAGAAGAAGAAGAAGAAGGTTACGCCTGTGAAGGGGGCTCGTTCGAATTCCCGTCGAGCAGTGCTAAATTCCCAGCGCAATCTGAAGAGGACAGACAGTATCAGCATGCCTCTTTGGGAGGCGCTTAAAAATCCTATCTGTACCCCAAGTAACACCATGTCACAAAAATTAGGTGGAAGATAATCTCTTTAACCGCACTCCTTCGGGAGTTTAAAAAGGTCGGGATGCATTTATTTGGTCCAGAACTTTCAGTCGATCGACCACGAAATAGCTTTGGCCCCCACTCCTCTGGACTAAATGGCCCTATGGTAGGTTGTAATGGCAGGCGCCTCGGAGTTTAAAATTTTTATTTTATTTAGCAGTACGAGTTGACAAGGGGTAACTAAAGCCCAGACGATCTTGTGGGGAAAAAGGGAGAGCGGAGGTTTTGTTCGGAGCTTCGGCCCGTCAGCGAATGGGACCATGCTCAGAAATCTCGGAACAAACTGGGGAGAATATTGCCAGATGGACTTCAGTATTTCGATGCATGATGCATTCAGAAATAATTGAACTTATCGTACCTATAAGAAGCAAGTTTGAATCAAAAACAATATTTTAAATTTGAGGTAAATATATGGTAATCATTTTGTTAGAATTTTACCGGGCACCACATCACTACCCTACTCAGAAGCGGATCATTTAATGGCTACCGAAATAGAGATTATCAGGCGAGGGTTTGAAGCGAACAGTACGACCTGACCTGGTGCGGGCGGGAGGAAGTGAGGGTTCGGCGGTAGTCTCGAGAAAACGCGATTAGGTAGGGTTGAGGAGATGGTTGAAAAGACTCAGGGGTTGGGAAATAGGCTGGTTTCAAACGATCAATCGACACATTTGCATCGCCATGGGGAAGTTTTATCATAAAGAACTTAGGTGCACATTCAATGACTTCATGTGGGCCTGAGTTAGGAGCCTCTAAACTCTTACGAATACGGTCTACGCGCAGCCAAACCTTTTGACAAGTTGGCAAATCATCAGGCACGTAAGTGGCTGGTGTATGATGACAGGAGCCTTCTGAAAGTCGTCGTAAATCGAATTTGCGCATTTCATCAAGGAAAGTGTTCAATAACTCTGAGGATAGCGTACTGGGCTTAGTGTTAGAATCAGGGGCTGTGGACGAAGCATGTGAGTGCCTGTCACTGCTGTGAAAGGGGAAGATCCGGAAGAATTTGGGGTCATATGTAAACCCAATAACACAATCAGCAAAGATAAATACCAGTTTTCTCTACGGGCCATAATGGCGTCCATAAGGGTTATACAGGGTGTTGGTGGAACTCTTTGTACAAACTTCGACTACTAGTAGAAAATACAAATTTAAACACTTTTTCTTCAGTGAAAAAATATCGAAAAACGCTTAGTTTTTTAATTATTGGGCTTAGAAGTTTTTAATTCTACGCTACAAGAACACAACAGCGATTTCGCAACGGACAGGAATTAGGGCAATATGGGGAATTAGAATGAACAAGTGCTGGCAGAATCGAACATGTTTTATTTACAGTTTAAACCATTAATTATTCACAGATTCAGGAAATTTCTAGAAATTCATAGTCAACGTTAGCGACCCCTGGTGAGAAGCGTTTGTGTATCTTTTGTCAGTTAGCACCATGGCACTCAAGTGGTAAGATGTATCGCCTTACAAATGCACAAATGGCAGACATGCATTTCACTTATGGTGCTGCTAATGGTAATGCAAGACGTGCCGCGAGAATCTATCACGAACGTTACCCTACTCGAGAAGTCCCTGATCATCGATTATTCACTGCATTGCACCGAAGATTGACGGAAACCGGCAGCTTTAGTGTAAACAGAGTAGACGTTGGTCGCCCAATGAATTATAATCATCGAGAGCAAGAAGTGTTGGAACATTTCCGTAGAAACCTGCGTACGAGCACCCGTGCCGCAGTAGCATCTTTGGGTGTTCGTGACCATAGTACAGTGTGGAATGTATTGAACCGGAATAATTATCATCCGTATCCCTTCCAGAGAGACCAGGGTCTCCTTCCCGTTGATTATGGTCCTCGTGAGCGATTCGCGCAGTGGTTTTTAGATCGGGGGGTAGAAGATGCCAATTTTGCAGAGTGTGTGTTGCTTACAGATGAAACAACCTTCAGCCGAGATGGAATTTTTGATTATCATAACTTTTACTCATGGCAGCAGAACAACCCTCATGTCATCCATGAACGTAATCACCAACATCGCTACACTGTCAATGTTTGGGCAGGTATCGTGCACAATCAACTCATTGGTCCATACATTCTGCCAGAGCGTCTTACTGGAGATGTATCCAAAATCTTTCTTGAAGTCCTTCCTGGTTTAATGGAAAATGTGCCATTTGGTATTCGTAGACAACTTTGGTTTCAACACGATGGAGCTCCAGCACATTATGCTCTAAATGTGCGACGGTTTCTTGACCAACAATTCCCAAATCGATGGATTGGTCGTGGTGGTGCTGTGTCCTGGCCACCGAGATCACCTGATTTGACTCTGTTAGATTTTTTCTTATGGGGGCACTTGAAATCTTTGATTTATGCGACACCTGTGGAGTCGGAAGAAGACCTTGTCGCTCGAATTGCAGTCGCTGCTGGAGATATCGCTGAAAACCCAGGAATGTTTGGCAACATACGCAACTCGCTCCGACGAAGGTGTCGTGCGTGTATCGATGTTAATGGTCAAAATTTTGAACACCTACTTTGATGCGTTACTTTCTATTATTTATTAAAGTACCTCATGCTATTTAACGTTTTTCATTACCCTCGTGAGTTATTATTGAACATTAGTGCATGTGGTTAACTAGGATCGCCGTGAGTTCTTGAAGCGCAGCATGAAAAATTTCTAAGCCCAATAATTAAAAAACTAAGCGTTTTTCGATATTTTTTTACTGATGAAAAAGTGTTTAAATTTGTATTTTCTACTAGTAGCCGAAGTTTGTACAAAGAGTTCCACCAACACCCTGTATACAATCGTTCGACTAGACCGTTGGATTTTGGCCGATAACTACACGTGCGAACGTGATGGAAACCCAAAATGTGAGACAGTTCATTGAACAGTTCACTTCCAAACTGCGCACCTCTGTCGGTCCCTACCCCTAACGGCAAACCATAACACTAACTCCATCCGGATACGAAGACAATAGCGATCGAGGAAGCAGTGTTGTCGACGAGGAGAATAGCTTCGCACCATCTAGTATCGCGATCACTCCAAGTCAGTAAGTATTTAGAGGGTAAAGAGAATGGTAAAGTACAATATCGATGTGGACAGTGAGGAAACGGTCAAATTCAGTGGCAATAGGGCTAACAGATAAACATTCAACAGCTGTTTAGGTGAAGAAGGGGGTTATATTTTGCGGGTGCTCTGCTTTATCCGGTCATTGTGAATAAGGTGAGCCCAACGAACAAGGACGATATGTGGTTTTCTTCTTAAATACATTTATGATTGCTGGTCTATAGCTCGTTTCTCAGGCGGCCATCCCAAGCGGATGGACGAGCATGCGGTTATTTTTTTATAAAATCTTCGTCAAATCTAAAATTCAAGACTAAATTATAAAACAGGCGTTTTATAACAGGCGTCATGAAATAGAGCTCTCCTCTGGCTCTTACTTGAAACGCACCGCGAGACCGGTATCGAATAAAATAATTCTATTCACCTGTCTCTAATTGTTCTTTGTTTATTCTAGACTTGAACCGTAGAAGTTCCGTGGTGAACTTAACTGTTGTAAGCACTGGATAGTGTCACCATTTCTGGCAAGTAAGTTGTCTACTTATGTCATTTTTTGTGATGTGAGGGCCCGAGCTGAGTTAAGTAGGCCTTCTTTTTGTTGAAATTAAATGGTTTGATATTTTGAGGGCCATCTTTTTGCACGGTTCATTGCTGTTCCGTTTTCACACCTACTACTTTCTACTCCAAATTGATCTTGTTTCATAATCTTTTACCTCAATTAACTGTTTCTATGCCCAACCTATATTGATTTCGCGTTACCTTAACTCTACGCTAGATGGTGCCTTTTTCCTTCCTTTTTTTTGGATCGCCTTTGTTCCGGATGGGGAGGCTTAGACTGGCTGGTAGTTTAGTCTAATCTAATCATCATTTTGTCTACTGCATTGTCCTTTGCTTACTGAATATTCTTCTACCGAAATTGTTGTTCTATCTGCTCCATTTGCCGTTCCTGTCTACTGAGTTTTGTCCCGGGTTTGAAGTCAGCTACTGTTAGACCTGCTAATGGGATTTTCCCTCGCCAATAATTCGAGGTTGACCCTAGCTATCCTCTAAAAGTGGTAAAGTGGCGTGTTTGCCCGCAGGCTGGACTTACCCAATGCCACGGGGAGCCACGCTGGAGTGTGTTGTTGGCTCGTCAATGTAGTCCCACAAGCTCACACGTTAGCTTGTTGCCTGGTGCATCTGCGTGCCCATCCTGCTCACGGGTCCTGCGTGCCCCATCCTGCTCACGGGTCCTGCGTGCCCCATCCTGCTCACGGGTCCTGCATGCACCAACCTGCTCACGGGTCCTGCGTGCCCCATCCTGCTCACGGGTCCTGCGTGCCCCATCCTGCTCACGGGTCCTGCGTGCCCCATCCTGCTCACGGGCCTAGCGTGCCCCAACCTGCTCACGGGTCCTGCGTGCCCCATCCTGCTCACGGGTCCTGCGTGCCCCATCCTGCTCACGGATCCTGCGTGCCCCATCCTGCTCACAGGTCCTGCGTGCCTCAACCTGCTCACGGGTCCTGCGTGCCCCATCCTGCTCATGGGTCCTGCATGCCCCATCCTACTCACGGGTTCTGCGTGCCTCATCCTGCTCACGGGTCTTGCGTGCCCCATCCTGCTCACGGGTCTTGCGTACCCCATCCTGCTCACGGGTCCTGCATGCCCCAACCTGCTCACGGGTCCTGCGTGTCCCATTCTGCTCACGGTTCCTGCGTGCCCCATCCTGCTCACGGGTCTTGTGGCCCGCTGCTGTACTAGCCCACCATCACTGTTCTCCCCCTGCACCCTACATTGTTTACTACAAGTGAAGATTTTTTTTCCTTTCATGCAATCAATAAACCTATTGGTTGTTTGCGTGTTTCAATTCCTGAGGTGGTCGGAGTGCCGAGAGTGTTTTGACCAGACATACCACAATTAGAGCTTTACGGAATCCTTTCGTCGCTTGGCCCTGACAGTCATCTTCGGTATCTGAAATTTTTTTTAATAACAAAGTCTATGTGCAAAACATTTGAAAATTAACAAGCTATTTGGAACGGATAGGAAAAAAGCGTGTCGTTTAGAACTGGCATGTGTTTCATGATAAAAAGCGCTTCTAGAATACGGAGATCTGTTTGACTAGATGCGGTAGCAATAACAGTGAAGTCGTCTAAGCGAACGGGAAGCTAGGTTGCACTTCTCTGCGTGAGAGAGGACTGCAGAGTGGGGAGTTTTTAGAGGCAAGTTCGCTCGATAGCTCTGTCCGGCGTGCTCTGGTACACGAACAAAAAGGGATCTGGTAGATTTCCCGACGTATTCAGACGCACATTGTGCACAACGGTACTTGTAAACAATGGAAGAGAGCATAGTCTTATGAGCTTATCATTATGGTTGAAAATTGACTGCAGTCTGTATTTATTCAGTAAGATTGCTCGGAAATCAATATGTTCATAAAAGTTTTCGATAATACTTGAATGACATTCAGTTTTTAATTAACGAAAAAAGGTAAAAGGTAGAAGGTAAGCAGAAATTTACTAGCTTAGACTTAGTTTTTTTTTCAGTATTTGTAGTTTCTGTTTAAAACTTAATAGCATTAAGACTCTTTTCCATACAGCTTTTAGCTTGTGTAGAACCTTTGCTACCTTTCATAATAAAATCTAATTTATGACGAAAATTTTTAGAAATAACGGTTTTCCATCCAGGCTTGGGGAAAATTTAATTAGAAGGTTTTTCGATGCTTCATTTTATAAGAGGACTCTATTGATTTCTGTTCCTAAAAAACAATTTTACTTTTACCTTTTTTTGGCAACCAATCGAAAAAATTGAAGGTCATTTCAGTATTATCGAAATATTTTATGAACATTGATTTTCGAGCAATCTTACTGAATAAATACAGGGTAGAGTTAATTTTAAACGATAAAGATAAGCTTCCCAATGCTATGCTCTCTTCCATTGTTTACAAGTACCGTTGTGCACATTGTGCGTCTGAATACGTTGAACAATCTATTAGATCCCTTCGTGTTCGTGTAGCAGAGCGTGACGGACGGAGCTATCGAACGAACTTGCCTCTAAAAACGTCTCACTTTGCAGTCCGCTCTCACGCAGAGAAGTGCGACCTCCCCGTTCGCTTAGACGATTTTACTATTATAATTACTTCCGTATCTAGTCAAACTTGTCTCCGTATTCTAGAATCGTTTTTTATTATGAAAGACAAGACAGTTTTAAACGACATGCTATCCTCCTATCCGTTACAATTAGCTTCTTAATTTTCAAATATTTTACAAATGGACTTTGTTATTAAAACAATATTTAGATGCTGAAGATGACCTTAGAGGTTGAAACGTACGATTTTTTAATTCTCTTGATTGATTAAAATATAATGTTTAATTTGAGAATTACCGTCCTTGTTTTTATATTTGTTTTGAGATTATGCAAAAGGCTAAACTTCAATCTTTATCGAACCTAAGTTACCTCGAAAATAACTGGAAAATTCGTTCAATGACGTTTCGGATCCTCATTTAGAGTGGTTTTGGCGATCACATTTGTTCACAAGTTTTCCTCGCCAAACAATTAGATTGATGTGTTTATCCGTTTCGAACGTCACATTCTTGGTCATTGAATTACGATGTATTTATGACTCCACAATTAGAGACGTTATCATGCACACATAGGGTTCCCAATTGTGTTATAGAGAAATGCTTTTGTGATAGAAGTTGCTGCATTCATAAATTGTAAAACCTTTCAGGTGCAAAAGTGTGAATATTTTAAATAGTTGCAGGACTGTTTTACACATGATACCAGAGTTCAATACTAAGAAATTACGTCATAAGTTATGGTTTTTGCTAAAACGATTAGAAATAAATTGGCTCTAAAAGTCTGAATCTATACTGGAAATTTCAGCTGCATGCTGAACAGATTGCAGAAATCTAAGTTGCAGTCTAATTAAGTCGCAGAAATCTAAGTCGAGCGCATTGTTTCTCTAGCCTATAGCTTTTTTTGGTGACTTCTTGGCGATTGATCTTAGCGGTTTTAAGATGTATCATTTGGGAGCATTTTGGTTTTTCATTTACAGAGATGTGGTTTTGAAGTTGGTATTCTACATAAGTTTTGTAAACGAAATAGGAAAGAGAACTTCACTCAGTAATGATGGCTTGTGGAAATTGCATTTTGTAAATGGCAATCGACCACTACGGGAGACTGTAATTAGTAGACATTAGGGATCAATAAGGTCTTGCCAGGACTGTAAGAGATAAACCACATAATTTTGATCCTACTTAAATTCCACAGAGAAAATTCATATCTGAAAACTAAGAAATTGCTACTCGTATGACAACGAAATTTACAGCATTTAGAAGAGCCCTTGAAAGAGTCAAAATGTTGAACGTAGGCTATGCACGCCTCAAAAACCTCAGGCCCTTACTGAGTATATTATGATGCAAGTCTAGGTTCAAAGAAGATTTAGATGCGCAGCGAAAGTAGACCCATGTGCATAAATAGATTTGAGCGGACGTTAGAAGCGTCGGTGCATTTACATAAGTGGTGAACATCGGGAACGTTCACAACTGGTGAAAGCGGTAAATGTTGTGAACGTACTGAACGCTTTCAACGTGGGGATCGTGATAAACTTAGCGAAAGGGATAAACGTGACAAATTCGGTAAAATGTGATCATGATAAATTGGGTGAGGGCGGTCAATTCGGCGAATGTATTAAATTTTATAAACTATTTAAGGCTAACAAATGGGCGTCAGCTCTTCCATGTACTACAAGAAGCTCATTAAAATTTTCTGCTCTGGCATCTACTTAGTAAATATTTTAGCCATTCCCATGCCAGCACAAAGCTTGTTAATTAAAACTTTAGCGTTCGCATACTGTGATAAGCCAAGAAAAACTTTTTAGCTTTCCACAAAGCAGTTTAAACCTTGCAATTTTAGGTAGGAAAAAGAGTTAGCAGCTTCTGTAACTTCGATTTAATATTGTTCCTGTCGTTACTTTCGTCACAAGGCCAAACTTAAATTTTCATGTTCTATAACTAATCTTATATCACGAGCTGATAAAATTGGATACATGTTTTTTCCTATAACACAAATTTCATGAGTGTGATACCCATATATTTAACAAACATTGAACTTGTGCGTGAAAATGTGTGTACTACTTGAAAACCTCGGCAATATGTATTGGAACAGAACATAGGATTATGGTGTTTCATTTCGCAAAAATTCAAGACATAAATGTATGTTTCGGTGTCCAATCCTGACCAGTATAGCGAAATTGATTGTTCAAGTCCTTACCAGTATGGCAAAATTGTGCACATGAAGACGTTTTGCGGGAGGTCCACTCAAAGAAAGAAACAAAGCGCTGTTGTTTATGGCAATGCTTAATCGTGTAGTACTGTGGCATGGCCTTCGAGACTGACATATTGATCGTTGCAGAATATGCATGGACCGGGTGGCCCAGCAAAGTGTGGACTAAATTTCATGTTGAATTCAAAATGATTTCTCGATTACGAAATTATTTGTATTTATTACAGATTTTTAGTATAATCATCTTAGATTACAGATATTATATAAATTTTCTAGAAAATTACAGTTACATCCATGTCATACATACATACATACATATACCGGGCTTCTCCTCCCTATGGAAGGGTAGCCGACAGCAGGCCACAATCATCACTCTTAGCACTATAGGAGGCGAGAGAGGCAGCACCGGCCGCACCAGACTGCCAGGATCAGCAGTAGCCCAGCACAACCACCTTCCACAGTCAGGCCCGACAGCCATAGCTGGCTTACCCCGACCGCTTCATTGAGTGCAGCCCCTCCCCCCGCACAGGACAGGTCAACCCCATCACATGCGGGCGACTTCCAGTACCGCGTCAAAAATAAAATTACCTTCTTACGCACTGCCCCCACTCACTTCTGTCTGCTGTCATCCCTCTCGCCACGTCCACAGTCAGACTCCTCTCATACAAAGCACGATTCACCCCATCCATCCAACTCATCCGTGGTCTACCTCGCGCTCTCAAACCATTCACTTCCGACGTATAAATCTTTTTCACCAGCCTCTCAACATTCATTCTTTCAACATGCCCAAACCATCCAAGCACTCTTTCATCCACTCGCCTACTCAACTTTTTGATAACACCAGTCTGCCCCTTAACCAACTCATTCCTAATCCTATCTCTTCTCGTTACTCCATACATGCTCCTCAAACACTTCATCTCAAACACATCCAACTCCTCCTCTCAGCTGCTCTCAACCCCCAAGACTCTGTTCCATACAACAAAACTGGCACGATCAAGCTTTCATACAGTCCCCTCTTAGCAATCATACTCAAACTCCTGCATTCTAATACTTTCCTCATTGCACCCAATGTCTTACAGCCTTCACTCACTCGATGTCTCACTTCTACTTCCATACTATCCTTAACAGCCACATCCGACCCGAGGTACCTAAAATGCTCCACCTCCTCTAAAACTTCACCATTCATCCTCACATCCAAAGTTCCAAACACTCCACCTCTTGAACATCTCATCACCTTACTTTTATTCACATTTACCCTCAATTTACGCCTTTCGCACACTCTACCAAACTCTGCAACCAGTCTCCTCAGTTTTTCCTCTGAATCAGCCACAAGCGCTGTATCATCTGCAAACAACAGCTTTCATACTTCCCAATACATACTTTCTTGTGTGTTAGACAACAGCTGACACACCTTGTCCCACCAACTGCGCACCTTTTCCCAACACTCTGGCATTCACTTCTCTCACCACACCATCCATAAACAAATTAAACAACCACGGCGACATCACACAACCTTGTCTCACACCTGTAACAACTGGGAACCACTCACTCACCTCATTCCCTACTCTCACACATGCTCTGCTATCAACGTAAAAACTCTTGATCGCATTCAACAGACTCCCACCCACTCCATATAAGCTTACAACTTGCCATAGAGCCTCACGGTCCACTTTGTCATACGCCTTCTCTACATCCATAAATGCACAATATACATCTTTACCTTTTGCTAAATATTTCTCATTTACCTGCCTCACAGCAAACATTTGATCCACACAACCTTTACCACTTCTAAAACCACATTGTTCGTCAGCAAGCACACGATTCGTCATCACTCTCACTCTTCCAATTAAAACTCTTCCATACAGCTTCCCAACGGCACTCAGTGGACTTATACCCATAGAATTACTGCACTCATACCTGTCACCTTTCCCCTTGTACAACGGAACTACACACGCGCTACTCCAATCCACCGGCACTTTACTAGCCTCGAAACACACATTAAATGAGCGTACCCAACCATTCTACCACCACATTTCCACCTTTCTTTAGACATTCAACCGTGCAGCCATCTACGCTAGGTGGTGCCATTTCCCATTTCCCATTTTTCATCATATCCAATGCACCTTTCACTTCCACACTTCTTATTCGACTACTAATCACTTCACCAAACACAGGCATTCTAACATCACTTACAACAGCTACCACTCTCGCAACCCTATCATCCTTTACATTCAGCAGTTCCTCAAAATACTCCGCCCATCTCCTCCTCACATCACCGCCTTCCACTAGCAACCTTCCATTTGCATCCTTCCATGGCAAAAATTTTAAATGAGATTATTCAAACGCACTGTCATAAGGGATTCTCACTTGCTGAAGATTTTCATGGTTTTGAAAGGGTTTGTGAGTCGCTCTGCCATGGTGCATACAAAGCATTAAAAAGGTTCAGAAAGACTGGTTGCTGCTCAATAAAAATTACCAAAATTCAGGAGCACCCCAAAGTGGTCGGTAAAAACCAAAAAACTCAACTAGAGCATTAGAGAAAAGTCGGGACGGAATCTTGGAAGGAGCGCCAGAAAACGTGCTAAAGAGGCCCATTTAGCCGTTCAACAGTCCAGCTTGTTAGGGATCTTAAAGGCCAAGTCCTACAAAATTACCAAACGACAACTTCTCTCTGACGCCACAAAAAATAAGAAGGTCGAAAGATCAAAGGTTTTCTGAATAAGCTCTTTAATGGCGCGCAGCCAAAAGTTCTCTGGACAATTATTCAACGCCGTTCAAGCCATACACAACAGCCAAAATGATCGTATTTGAATTATATCTAAAGATTCAGTGCCTGTTGAACCTCGAACTTCATTCAAGAGACAAAAAACAGTTTCGGTAATGGTGTGGGAATGGGGTACGTCCACAGGTCTCAAAATATCTTTGATTTTCATCGACGATGGTGTCAAAATCAACCGACATGTTAATCTGAAGATGCTAACGGATGAAGTTGTCCCTTGGGTGAAAATGAAGGAATTACTGAAGGAATTACACTTCAGCACGATTGAGCAACCTCTCACACAGCCAGATTGATCCAGGACTGGTGCAAAGACAATTTCAAGTCGTTTTGGCCTAAGTAACTATGGCCTCCATCTTCTCCTGATTTAAATCCAATTGGCTTTGGGATATGGTCTATCTTAGCTTGAGTGGGATACAGCTCAGGACTTCTGCTTCCCACTCAAGTGTGGAGGTTCTGAAGAAAAAACTGACCAAATCTTGGGGAGAAATTGACGCCGAAACTGCGCATGCCACGTGTGATCAGGTGATCCCTCGTCTCCGCCAGGTTATCAAGGAGAAAGGAGGATGTGTTGAATAATTCTTGGTTGTTATTGATGACACACCATTTCTCATGTATTTCATACATGAGTAGTTTTGATTGGCCCTCATATAATTGAAAAAATTGCTTCTATTTGTCCACACTTCGCAGGGCCACCCGGTATTTCCCGGGTCAAAAAGAGAGATAACGTTCGACAGTAGGCAAGGACACTCAAAACAAACACTGTTTAACGAATACTAAGTATTTCAAACTGAATATGTGTAGGGCACTTAGGGTAAAAATACTGTATCGAACGGAACTCTCATTCCACCATGTTTACAATACAAGATAGAGACGTAACGCAGAACTGAAAAAATAAAATGAATACGCTTCTTAATTAGGCCGCAAAAAAAAGCCATTAGATTATAATACTCACACACAAATGATTCATTCAAAAGTATAAAAATACTTAAGCTTTTTGATATCTACAAGCTCGCCGTTTATAATTTCACGCATGCATCACTGACTAATGAAGGTGAGAGAGACCTTAAACAGTTATTAACTGGAAAACTGATCATCATTACCATTTAACCGGAAACACAAGTAACTTCATACTTCCATTTACTTCAAATGCTCGGTCACAACACAGTACAATCCTCTTATTGGAAATCAGACTTGGTATTCGATATTTTCTCAGGCCCGTGAAAATAGTTCCTTCTTAAAAAATTTATATCGAATCCCATTTTCATTGATATTTAAATCCACCATGGTAATCAAGTCAAACCTTTTCGGCTAATTAGCTTATCTTTATAGGGTATTTTGTCATGATTAATGACATAAATCTTTAGAATAATATTGTTCTTTTCTAGAATATAGGTCACATCTAGCGCATGTAAAAAAATTCTGTAACATTAAGCATCGAATCTTGAAAGATCCAATTCAGTAATCAGTCTAGCGTGCGATTAGGTTTAGCCAAAGTAGTTAAGCATAATTGAACACCTTAAAATAGCGTAGTTGATGAGATTTCCAAGAAATCAATGAACTCATTCGGGCCCACAGGTAGCCAAACTCAAGTGTGTCCATTGTACTGGGCTTAAAAAACAATCTATTGCTGTCTCGCTTGTGGTAAATAAATTGTTCATTATTTGGATTATCTAAAATTCATCAGATGAACATTTGGACGCTAAGAACATACTGAACGCGCCAAATGTCGTGAATGTAATAAACGTAGCGGAGAGGGTGGACGTGTTGGGTGATCGTGATGAATGGAGTGAACGCTGTTTCGTGATGTCATTATTTAGGTAATTACTTGAGCATTCCACTTACGGACCCACACAAATTGTAGAACCTGTGACATTCAACATGTACATTGGAATAAATCCTTTGAGGTATTGAATATTACTCATACTAACGCAGATTCGTACAAGCGTTTAGCATTTTATTAACTGGTATAAACAGTGGGACATTCCGCTGGAAGTAGTGTCACAAGTGAATAAAATGTATTTTATTCGGTCTCTGTCACAAGCAGGCAGGAGGCTGAAATTGGTGTATCTGATATGAATAAGATGTATCTAATGAACTTGGGGAACAGTCTTGGAGAGGTATACGTTTATGAGCGAGCTCCAGACGATGGACAGGATTTTATAACGAAGTAATAGAGAAAGAACCGCACACTCGCTCCTCGTATTCGGATAGGCCGCATTAAAACTACGGCTATATGATCGACGATCATAAGTTTATTGAAGTGAAAACCACATTTCGTTCCTTTTTCGACCTGTTAGATTATTTATGGCACAACGGCCATAGCCTGACTGAGAATTCAAGTTGCCCCATACCTTACTCGCCCCGCCACCCTTGATCGCGGTCATATTGAGTCTCTTAAAAGAGATCACTGGTCACGCAGGATCTCTTCAAGATACCGAGGAAACAGAGGCGAGAGGGTAGGAAGTCAGGTTTGAGTGATGCACTTCGTCAACTTTCGTAAGTCTCGAGAGTCAACAAGCGCGATACTAATGTTCGAGGACTAGGATTCGAGGACTTTATTATCAAGATTCGTTATCGATCTAGCACGCGATTATTAGTGGAAAGTAACTTGTGTTTCAAGTCTATAGCTAAGGATGCCGACTTGAAGTTTGTAGGTTGTATGTCGAATGCCGCACGCGAGCTCTCTCCCCTTCTCCGTGCTTGCCTCTCTTATCAGTAAAATTCAATAGCCGGAATTTTGGTTGTTTGATTCATTTTAACTCGCAGCGAACCAAAACAGGAGCACGCACCCGGAATTCGGCAAAAGCCGCCAAAGTTGTTATTCGTTTTATTCAGTAGGAGCCGAATGTAGAGGACTTATGTATTCAGCCAGTAAGATCTTTCAAAATCATTCACTTAAAATTCCAGACACAAGTCTCTAGTGGCAGCAACCTTCATTAGCTTTATAATACTTGGATTAACCATAAAGAGTTCACTCATTTACCAGCCACGACTTCTGAAAATTAGTTAATTGAACATTTATCTTCAATCCTGTCCGCCAACACGCCGAGCTCGATGTAAAAGAGCATGCAACATGTTTTAGGTTTTTTGTGAAATCTTTTTTTCCAAAAAGTCATAAATTCTGATGTGTGTCTCTCATCTACATGGAATGTCATGCCTGTTATACATTGAATAAATATTAAATTTTATCATTTAAATCTCAACAATGGCATGAAACAGTTTCATTAAGCTCATGTTTTTTTCATTTGCCAAACTTTGTGTAAACTTTTTACGTTTACTTGGGACATTTATACCACGTGCAAAAGCTTCAGTGGTGGGCACGATAACGAAAAAACGTTATCGCGATAACCGATAAATCGATAACGAAAACCTTATCGGCGATAACCGATAATCGATAAATGGCGAAAAATTTATCGCCGATAATCGATAACCGATAAATCGATAAATCCAAAATTCCGATACCAGCGATAACGATATTGGTATTTTAAATAAAAAAACAAATCGAAATGTTTTTTATCTCTATTTAAAAAAACAATCATAGAAAATATAGCAGTGCATGAAAACGTTTGAAAAAACAATAAATGTTTATCCTGTCTACTAATAAAAACTGCGGTTTAAAGTCAAATACATAACTAAACTGTCACTAAGTTTTTTTACATCACTCATATTATCAAATAATTAATATAATGTAAGTTTGACCATAAACAAGATGGACTTAAATGCATATCTAACGATCAGAGGAGCTAAATACGAGTTGAATACGTGTCTTCACGGTCTCACCCACAGGGTTGCCAGATATCCCAGTCCACACGAGGCCACACTTTTGATCAAAAAGGCCACAAAAGAGGCGAACCTTATTACACCATAACACGTACATCCTACACGTATAGTCCCACCGAACTCGTCCCGAACTCGTCCCGAACTCGTCCCACCCAGTCATGTCGAATCCCAGCGGGAAAACTGAAATTATCGATTATCGATTGTTTGGAACCAAAAGTATCGGCGATACCGATAAATCGATTACTCGAGAAAAAAATTATCGGATAACCGATAACCCGAAATCGTTATCGCGATAAAGTATCGCGATATTTATCGCGATAATTTATCGCGATAACGCCCAGCTTTGAAAAGCTTAATGTCTTGAGTTAATAATAAGTCCTAATTTTCCCGGATTGTGCGTAAGTTTGATGATCTAGTTTGTAAGTTCATTAAGCATTTTTTTAGTTATACAGAGCTTATGACACGTAGCATAATATCTGCAGTTGCGTCTACTCTGTACTCGGTAATTACATCCACACACATTGCATTATTACGCGAATTTTACGTCTCCCTTGAGAAGATGTAGATGAGGCAACCAAGCTTGCAAGTGGCATGTCAGTGTCTGAAGATGGTGAAGTTCAACGAAGACTTCGCTTGATTTCCAAGGGACGTTTACCTTCTGCATCTCTTGAATCAACTGTATTCCTGATCAGTGTATCAAAATCAAAGTCACCAAAAAATGCAAGCTTTTTTTCGCTGAGAACACATTATATGAACCCTAATGATGATTAGAAACAGCTGAAATATCTTCATCTTGTTCTCACGTTGAAGGCTTAAAATTGGTGATTTATGATGTGCTTTTAATGATAGTTAAAATTATGGAAATTTAAAAACGGTTCTTCTTTTAGGGAGGCTTATGGCATCAATATCAAATGGAATTCTTCAATTATGTAAAATTTTGGATGTCAAGTGAAAATTATTTACTTCGCAAACAATTGATAATAAATAGTTCATGAATTTGAGCACGAACGAATATGATAACTTTGCTTACGATAACTATGAATCATGTTAGTCATTTTCATTAGGAATTCATTCCATTCGATGTCAGTTTTTCGATGGAAATAAAAAATACCAGATGCTTTCAATGTAAAATGGCAAGCCAAGTTCTTGATAGAGCGCACAACTTCGCATCGACTAAGTTAAATGGCCGGTTGAAGTGAGATGTTATTTATTTTAGTTAAAAACTTTCATACCTTGCTGTTTCTCCCTCTCTCGAGACATGGAATCCGGAATTCTTCCATTAACAACCACAGATCGTTAATAGCTAATTTTCGCTCGTGAATGATGGCGTACCCACATTTCAACTTCTAAACTCTAAGAAATATTTCAAGTTCTTCACGTGGTAAAATGAAAAAATAATTCTCTCAATATTTTTTTAACTGCACCATGTCAGTAGTTAAAACGCTATCTCTTTGTCAATCTTTAAAATGCAACGCTCTGATCAAACTATCATCGTCTTCAGGCTAAAAAAAATAAAATAGATCATATTTTATATAGTCACATTGATACAAGATGTCAATCAAATGCATAAGCAAAAGTAAATCCAGTAAATACACAAAAAACACATGGTAAGACGATTAGATAGGAGTAGTTTTTGTACTGTAAAAATATCGATCACCAGCAGATTATCTAATATTACACAACAGTTACATGTTCATTGTACCAGCGACACAGGCGAAATAGACGAATAAGCGTATGTTTCAAATTTTTTTGGCTTCAGTCCTATTGAATAGATTTAAAGCACCAAAATCTTTAATGTTTTAATTTTGAGTCGGTTTAAGCTTGTGAATATGTAATGCATCTATAATTTGAAAATGCTCTTTTTCAAAAACGTGATATAGAATTTTTGTGTAAGAATAAAGATCTTCATTCGAGGGCTTACAACAATGGTCAATACGGAAATAATTATAAATAGAGCCTTGTTATTTATGTGCAGTTTGTCTTAGTTTTAGAGACATCCTAGTCATACCAATGTAACACTTATTGAACGACGTACATCCTTTTTTCACACTTAAATTGATATATTACACTGGCTCTGTTTAGGTCACTGATCCTGGATCTGGAAACATTATTGTGAGCTAAGAGATCACTGATTTGACGATTTTTGTTACACACACAAGCTTTAATTGCTGTATCTGGATCTAGGATTTAACAAAGGTCTTGACAATGTTCTATAAGACTCGTTTATCAATTTTGTAATTATCGTGCATTTGGTTTCCATAAAATATATTGATGTTGCGTTTATTACGCTGAGTACTATGGTTAGTGCTCAGAATTCGGTTCAAAAAGTTAGCAATACGTTTGTCAATCAAAGATTTGATTAAATTGTTACTGGCAAGCAATCATTTAACTCTAAACATCTCAATGAAAACTAGCCTAGCCGTTGCACAGTTTATAAGCTCTATTTAATAAATTTCGTGTAACGCCCGCTTTGTACACTTGTGGAGCATTGCAATCACAATTTAAAGTTTCTCCCGCATGAGAAAGCTTGACATACGCTGATCTTTGAGAAGTACCGCGCGAAGCTTCTATCAAGGCATCTACAAATTGTAGTTTCCTAATCACTCCCAACTGATACTGGAAGTTTAATACCGATTTATCTCTCATTAATTTCTTTAACATTTCCAACTGCACTACACTTTCTAAGTCAACAAAAATGTCATCTACGTATCTAGAGTACAATACCGGGTTATCAGGAATAGAGTTAATTACCAAATTTTCCACGTAAGAAATAGAAATTGACCAACGTGGGTCCCATTGGAAAACCCATTGCTACGTCATATACTTGACGGAACAAGTTACCATCGATATGTTTAAAAGAGCTTTAGTTGTGAAGATTATAAGTAGCTCTTTCAACATATGACGTGAAAACAGGTTAGGTGGAGAACTGTCTTCACTATTGCACACGCAATTTAAAATTCTCTCAATAGCTTCATAAACAGTTACGTTTGGGAACAATGACTCCATATTCAATAAGGCTGAAATAGCACTCGAGGTTTTACAACGTAGCAATGCAATGAATTCGTCGGTTGATCATAGCAAATAATCTAGGGTAAGTGATCTAGACAGAGCCAGTGTAATATATCAATTAAAGTGTGATAGAAGAGAATGTTAGTCTCTTGGTAAATGGTACAGTGCATTGGCATGACTACGATGGCCTTAAAACGAAGACTAACAGCGCATAAGTATGAAGGGTTTATTTTTAATCATTTCCGTATTGATCATTGTTGTAAGCCCTCGAATCTTTATTCAAACACAAAAATTTTATATTACGTCGTATAAAAAAGCATGTCTAAATTCCTGTGGCATTGCATATTCACCAACTTAACCAACTCTTCATGGAAATATTAATGATTTCGTTGCTGTAAAATTATTCAATGGACTGCAGCCCAAAAGTTTGAAACATACGCTTGTTCGTCCATTTAGTTTGTGCGTCTTGTACAATGAACCTGTAACTGTTGAGCAATATTAGCTAGTATGCTGGTAATCGATATTTCTATAGTCCAAAAATTACTGCCATCTAATCGTCTCACTATGTGTTTTTTGTGTTTTTACTGGGCCTAATTTTATTTGAACAATTTATTAACATTTTGTATCTAAGTGGCTGCATGAAAATATGATCTATTTTATTTTTTCGGCTTGAAGATGATGATAGTTTCATCGGAACGTCGCATTTTATAGATTGACTCAGGTGTAGAGTTTTAGCTATTGTGATGGTGTTGAGTAAATTCTTTTTTACTTTAACACGTGAAAAACTTGCAATATTTTGAAGAGTTTAGAAGTTGCAAAAAGTAATTTTTTTATTGAAATAAAAATATCTGATGCTTCTACTGTTGAATGGCAAACCATGTCTCGAATAGAATGCACAACTTCGCATCGGTTAAGTTAAATTGTCGGTTGTAGTGAGATGTTATTTGTTTTGGCTTATAACTGGCCTGCCATGATATTTCTGCCTCTGTCGAGACACGGAATTTGGAATTATGTCGTTAATATTTAATAATAGATCGTCAATTACTAATTTCCGCTATTGAATGAAAACGTATACTCATTTTGCGTTTCAGCACTTAAATTTTCAAGAAAATGTTACCAGATTCTGTACGATTTTAGTTTAATTAAAATTAAATGTTTTAATTGTTGCAACTACATGTATATGTGACTGAAAGAACGTAAACGTACTCCGAAAGTAAGTTCATTGAAAGTAATACTTTTACAACGCCAAGAATTTACGGAAAAAATCACACAAAAGCGGGGATGCAACCTATGGAGGTGAGCAATTATGAAAATATACAATTTGTTCCCACGTATGAAGAACTTGAAGGAATTCTATGAATTATGAATGTTTCCAATAGCAATGAGCTATTTCGTACCTCCTTGAAAATGGATTTTTCAAAACTGGAAGTGTCCTTACATATATGTATCATGAAACTTTTGCATTCTGAATTTGATAACTAAAAACTACGAAGCGTCATGGAAATGTAACGCGGAAAATCGAGATTCTTGCTTCGAGTAGCAGATGCCAGAGCTTCCCCCTGTGTTTCTATAACATTTGAGGATAGATTAATACGAATGTTGTTGAAATGCTGCATCATGTCAGATGGTAGGATGCTCGTTTGTATGTTGGGGATATGACGTGTAGGAAAATGTGCTGGAAGTCAAAATAGGATGTATCATCTGAGTTCAAGGATATACTGAGTTTTGATTACAATGCTTTAATAAAAAGATAGTAATATATTCTAGTGTGCCTGATCTCGTGCTGTGACTGATGCGCAAGTGATTTGAAGGCGCTTTATGCGAATAATGCATAACATGACGGCATGAAATTGTAAAATAAACCATTGCCAGTGACGTTACTCGTTTTTGCAATTCTGTTCCTTTGCGAATTATTATCACACGAATAGGTATTGATTGTGTAATTATTTGCTACTCAGAAGTGACACACATCAAGGAAAGTATCCCATTGTATACCATGCATCCATGTCCGGATAATATTAAAGAGAATACCGATAGGATGAGAAATCAGAAGGTTTTTTCCTTTTATTTATTTTTCCATATAATTTCTTACGATAACAGTGAGCTCAACTGTTATTTTCGATGTAGTAGGAAGAAGTTGTTTTTTTATGTCTTTTGTTTTTTCTTTTATTCAAGTTAATACGTATGTTTATTAATATATGTGTTTGTGTGCATATATATTAATAGACATATACGTATATTCATTAATATGTGTGCATATATATGTGTACACGCACATGCATTGATAGATCTGTGTGTATTATGTCAGTATGTGAATATCTACACAAATATTTATGTGTTTTAATTTCTATTTTTGGCGTGAAAACAGTCCAGTAAATGAATTTGTTGCACTTGCTAAATGATTTAAAAATAAATCTATCACTACCCCAGAGGGCGTGTCAGTAAATAGACATAAGAACAATATAAGCAGACAAATGAAAAAAATCGCAATTTGAGCATATGACTAGTGAAAAAATTATATTTCTGTCCATTCGCTGAACAAGCTAGCAATTTTAGTTTGTTTGTTTGTTTACGCGTTTATAGATGTGTGTGTTGTGTTGCGCGATATTTCTTATGAATTTCTTTGTGAATAACCTTTTCTCAATACTTGATAATCATTTACGACTGTGTTTCAATCAGCTTCGGTGAAGCGTTTTCTGCCTTTTCGTTCTTCGTTTCAACTAATAATTTAGGAAATCCGTAGCAATGAGGGAAATTTCAAGTGATGCTTCTGAAATGAAATGAGGAGAAATGAAATGAGGTACGCGTGGCAGCAGCGACACTCCTGTTGACACGTCATGGTATTGCAAGACCTACTGCAACATCGCGTGACGCTTATGCTTCCGCCAACCTCGTTCTGAAGACGCTCAGAACGAGTTCCAAACCCTCTCGACGTTGTTTCACTGCATTATTCTGATGCTTGGCAATCATTATTCATATTTGTTTTCTATTTTTCTCGCTTCAAGTGCCATTTAAAATATTATGAATGAGAAATCACAGCATATGTACAATTTCCGAGAAATTTAAAATTTTAGGTGCATTTCGTAACCTCGAAATATATACCGATTTGGGTAAAATTCAACGCAGTATGTTATTTTAACATGCAACAACTTTCCATGATACCCCGTATTTGAATTTCAAAAATTTTGATTTTCGACCCACCCTAATGTGCTGCTGGGAAATGATCGTGGTTAATAAATGCATTGTGCAGTTGTGTGTCAGCTTTTACATGGATTGTTATGCTTCGGGTGATTACTCGCACAGTTATTTTAAACTTCGAACATAAATTTATATGGCAAACCTAACCTAAAGCCGATTTTTATTGACTTATTAAAACTTTCGTTAATTCAGCTCGTATTGGCAATAAAGTACTATCATACCAGATCCCTATCCGAGCGCAATGAAAAATGCACACTGGGGAGTCTCACGTAAATGAAAGAAGTATCAATGTTTTCTTCTGCTGACATAAACTACAGCGTTCGTGATCCTGCAATAAATTCAACCTCTCTGTTGGATGTGGTTGATGAACAATCAAGCAGCAGTAGCTGATAAAAGTCATTGTTTACAGGAAAACTAATCGTTTTTGGAGTAAAAGATTGCACTGTTGTTTGAAAATTTATGAACAAATTGAATTATTTTTTCCGAAGTTTTAGACAAATTCTGGTGTGAATTTGTCTTTTAAAAAAGAAGGACGGCGCAAAAATTACGAATGCCAGAGCTGACAAGATTTTCGCTCACACGTGCCAGTTTCGTGCACCTCAACTAACATGATTTTTGCAATCTTCACCTTTTTCAATATTCAGTTTTCTGTTGACACCTACGGAAGAAAATACCTTGTGAATCTGGAGTTCCTCACGAGATTAATCAACCGAGGTTTACCAAGTAGAAAATGACTATGTAAATTGCATATTCTCAGCACTCGCGCTATGCGGGTCCTGAACGACTACAGTCTGGCTCTGCGCGACAAAGGGAACACATTTCTTACTCAGGCTCAGCTAAATATTCAGTTTTCTCATAATTTTTCTCTTATTGTAATTTTATGCAACCAACTATTCACTAATCAAGGATTGAGTTTGACCATGAATGATCATGCTGAGTAATTAATAAATTCTATACAATGAAGCATTAAAAACGTCATTTCATTTATACTGACAAAATTTACAATACCCCAGCCCAAGGTCACCGCAGCCGTCCTCTACCTGCTGATATGTGCCCAGGCGTGGTCCAGTATCCCCCCAAACCACAAATGGTTAATTTTCGGAGCCAACATGACCGAGGTGTACGGCGGAAACTTCACGGAAGTTACCAATCCAGACATCACGGTTATCGCTTGTGTTGCGATCGCTTCAATGAATCCTCCTGCCTATGTCGCGTGCCTCAAGTCCTCGAGGTGCGTCATTGCCTCCACGAACATGCAGATCAACGGAGGACAACAGACAGAGGGCTTCACCTGTTGGAATACCCAAGGTGAGCGATGGAAAAACTCTTAAGCCATACTATCAAAATTTGCATGAAAATTCTGCGATGCAGGTGTCGGCTGCAAGCATGAGAATTAGAAAAAGACATTTCAGTGCACATCATTTTCGAAAAATCTCATTCGAAGGCTGGTAAAATGTGTAACTATCTATTTAATGCAGAAACTTCTCTTTAGGTGAATGTTAATTTTTTCAGTGGATTTCCCTATAATTTCAATATGGTATCAAAAGTGAGCGAAATATTATTACGCTAAAAATTAAAATAAATTTTCACTTCAATGTCCATGTTTTTAAAATATTGACTAATAGTTAAATAATACTCATTTGAAAATTTTAAATTTAATCCAAACGACTTCAAATACTTTCGACTTTTAGGTGCACAAATAGTTGTACATATCTGCGTTTTTGAACTATACTCGTAAATTGACAAGAAAACAGCAATTTTTAGGAACCCATTTTTCAGACAAAACGTGATAGAGTTAGTTTTTAAAGAACAATACAGATTCATGATGAAACATGCAATTTTATCAACTTCCAATTGTTCATTTTCAATCAAACATAAACATTGTACGTTTTCCCTTTACTTCTTCGAAAGAGTGATGGTGAGGCAAATTGAAAGCGACACGACCCCTGACCCCGTGTGTTCGGGCAACCAAACTTTCACGTGCTCCAAGAATGGAATGATCGAACAAGGTGTGGAATTGTACAGCCAAAATCTCATTTCATTTTTGAACGGGAAATATGATGCTATTGCAATATTGTATTCCATTTTCTGTGTGAAATCGACTTTCTAATTGTTATTAGCAATGATTTTGAAAAGAGTTAACCACAAAGATTTCATTAGCAGATCCGTGCTGTGATACTATTTATTTATCATTTTCGTTTCCCAAAACGCACTCCATCCTCAAAGACGTGCCTCCGTGCCGCACCACGTGCTCAGCCCATTTCACGCAGCACTCGTTTGGTTGCATGTACGACGACATCTTCAACGACACCCACTGTGAGGCGCGCAACCACAGACGAGATCTCGGGGCGGACCTTGCTTCTCCTGAGACTTCTGACGACACAGCTACCATGATCAACTTGTTCGATTCTAAATATGATAAAAAACTGTAAATTGCACTTGTCACTTACATGTTGATGAATGATAAATTTTATCCTTCGCCAAATATAATTCAGCTTATAAGCGTTTCTAGGAAATAATTATTTTGAAAATCATTAACATTTCTGTCAACAGGTACTCGGAAGCGAAAAGTTGTTTAAAGAAAGAAAGGTTATTGATATTCATAACGCATCAAAATAATTTTGTGAGTCTCTAAAAATTAAAGGAAAAATTTATTTCATTACCTAATGTCATGACCAATAACCTCAAAGATTCGATACAGTTTCTAAGGAAATTAATTCTCTGAATTTTTTCCTGTAGATATATGTTTTACTGCTGCAAAAACTGACTTTGCATTTTAGAGTTTGCTTAAACATAAATACTGTAGTAAGCGTGATTGCACAACGTGGATCTAGAACGATATTTCAGACATTTCATGAATAAAATTTTAAATAGAAGTTCAGAGTCGTTTTCATTTAAATTCGTGGAGTTCATGCCGTGGTGTTCACAATACCATCAGGTTCATTTCCTTTCGGCATAGCATTTTGTTCGACTCAAAACTCCCTGTTAAAGCCATCGCCAAGATAGGTCGACTGCATGATGCCTCTGAACTACGATGGAAAAATAATTCTTCCCTCGAATAAACTGAGCTCGCGTATCACAGACACTTGCGAAACGGACTTCTGTCACGATCTTCAAATTTTCAACAAAAAAATTTAAGCTTGTTAGCTCATAGCTTGTTAGCTCAATCACTTTTTTCGCTTGACTTATATTGCGGAAATTTTTCTAATCAACTAAAGCAACAACTTCTTCACGCAGTGATCTGCAATTCCGAGAAATACTGAAAAATATTCACAACAAGAGAAAACTGTTGACGAACCTCGACTTGATAAATCAAAGTCAGCAAATCTGACTTCTCTCCTATCCCTGATATACCAAAAAGATTCCAACGGAATAACCAGTCTCAGAAAAATACTGCCTTTTATCGATGAACTGACTACCCTCAGGTACCCCTAAGACAAGTGACATTATCAAAAGGGTGGCATCCGAACCAGGACCAACCCACATTATCCATCACTCCCAAACGATGTTTTTATAATACGATCACCAATGTTCATGTGAAATATATACATACATACATACAAATACCGGGCTTATCCTCCCTATGGGAGGGTAGCCGACAGCAGGCCACAATCACCACACTTAGTCACTAGGAGGCGAGAGAGGCAGCACTGGCCGCACCTGAACTGCCAGGATCAGCAGCAGCCCAGCACAAGGTCACCGCAGCCGTCCTCTACCTCCTAATATGTGCCCAGGCGTGGTCCGGTATCCCCCCAAACCACAAATGGTTAATTTTCGGAGCCAACATGACCGATGGGGAGTGTCGTTCAATGTTCAATATTGTTTACAGGAATACTAATCGTTTTTGGAATAAAAGATTTCAATCTTGTTTGCAAATTTCTGAACAAATGGAATTAATATTCCATTTATACGTCGATATTAGGTAGGAAATATGTAAAAATTAATAATTGTTTAGATACGTATAACCAAGGCATTGAAAATTAGATGAAAAATTCAAACTCTGGTATTATATGGGACGTAATTCGCATTATTATTCATCAGTTAAATATTATGAATAGCATTACAAAGAAACAAATGAAATTACTAAGTGCAATTGTCATGTTGAAAATTTTATTATGGAAATCGGAGATGCAATGAAAAAATGGCAAGTCAGCTTCGAGTTGAGGCAAAAGATTCTACTGAGCTCCACAAGTTGGGAGATTCAGTACTTATTGCACTTTTTCAAATGATTTAGATATTTTTCTATATTCCCGATACTATATGTTATTAAGAACTTAGGAACTGAAATTCTTCTCCTATGTTCATTTTGTGCTAATGTATTGAGGGCTTGCCTTGAATAGTTAATATATTTACAAGATGAACGTTAAAATACTGAAAACCGATACCAGCAGGAATCATTTCGCAGTCAATTTTGTTGATATTTTAGTACAGAAATATTCCATTGTTTCGCTTGTAGACGTCGGAATTTGGCAGCTTAATGAAGGAATTTGAATTTTTCGACATTCGTACCAAAAAGTCAATTGTGTTAGTTGAACCTGAATTTTGAATAGAAATTGTAAAAAGGCCATCAAAAAATCTTCCTTCAATCCCAGCTGTGATCGATTGTTGTACTTTTGCTCGGTAACGTCAGTTATATATGCATTTGTTTGTGCAACTGAGCTCATTTTAACAAACTAATTAGGCTTTATCCCTGCAGGTTTTAGCATATTTTCAAATAAGTGCTCAAAAAATTTTGTTTCGGATGTCAGAAGTGTTAGCTTCTCAACTCTGTGAGGTAAACGAAAAACATTTGTGAGCGATCTGATTTTGAAAAATATTTGTGAGCGATTCATATGGAAATGATTCATTTCTATATGAATGAACTTAATTGGTGTTATATGATTAATTAAAATTTGATGTTCATACAGTTCAAACCTAACCTGAGCGCCTGGTGTTCCACGTGGGGCTGTCCCTAGTCAACGGCGTCTGGCACTGGCCTGCCAATCAGCGAGAGCCTGCACCACGTGGGACAGGCAACTGGGGGAAGAGTCAGCCTGACGGTGGAAATAACACCCCAATTGATGTTTACAGCACAAACTTAATGGAAAAGCTAGGTGATGAGGCAGTAACCCAAATGACAGGGGTGCTGTGCCACGATTGGGGTGTCATCTGAATTACTTCGAAGAATTTGGATTCTCAATAGGAGCGTGCTCGACGGAGTCACCATTAGGGACAATCTTTGAAAGTCTTAACTTGCGGGGTATTATGGCAAATTTTTTCCAGCGAATCTACACAAGATTTCTAGCGGATTATTTTATACGAACAGCATCATCCTTGATCCAAAATGTTAAAACTATGTCATCGTTATTGGCTTCTGTTGGTGGCGATTTTCTCTGTTGGGTATAGGGGAAAAATTCCAAGCACAATACCCCACTCTACCCAGGTGTCTGAAATGGGTACCGGTCTTGACCGGGGGAAAGCGTAATGGCGTCCAGGCGTTAGTTATAAGGCATTTGAAAATCCAATGTATAAGGTGATATGTATCAGGCTTGAAATTGGAAATAAAGCATCCGTAGATGCCTTCATTATTATATTGTTTATTGTCTGTAACACAGAATCTAACGTATGATTTATTGCCTTCAAATACCGTCCGAATGCTGGCTACAAGATTGGCTCGTTTCCCATGTGTGATCAATAGTACAACTGACAAAAATTTTGTACCTCTGAAAATTCTGCTGAACGATCCATCCATTTTCGAAGAGCTACATGTCAAAAAACCTGAAAAACATATTAAAAGTTTTTATAGAAACACACTGGGATAGTAGAACTATTTCACAACAGTTTTAACATCCAACCCCGTTCGTGAGAGTAAATTTCCTCTGAAACCTTCCGAGTTATTAATATATGTCCAATGTAATGCTAGAGGAAAGCTCATTATGCAGCGTGTTGCCATACTCTGAAGAAAAGAATAATTTCTAACCTAAGTCTATTACTTAGAAATACCTGGAAAATTTGTTCATTATCGGTACGTATCTTTATTTTGCATTATTCGGAGTGGTTTTGATTTCCTTATTTCTTGAAAGTTTTTTCCACCGGCAATTAGATAAAAGTGTACATCTGTTCGCACTTTACACTATTGGTCATTGCTTACGATGTTTTTAAAACATCACAAATAGAAAGAGCAGCACATTATATGGGGTTTGGTGGACATGGTTCCTAACTAATTGTTTTAAAACAAATGCGTTTGTGATAGAACTTTGCTGCACTCATAAATTGTAGATTTATTCAAGTGTAAAAGTGTGAATATTTTAAATAGATGCAGAATTGCTTCATCCATGTATTTAGCGCTCAATATTGTGAAATGACGTCAAAAGTTAAGGCTCTCGTATTAACGATTAGAACGGAATTTGCTCTAGAAATCAGAATTTGTACAGGAAATTACAGGAGTAAGTTGAAAAGATGACATGAATTTAATTTCCGCTATGTTCAATCTCACTGCTTCTTTCCCCTAGCTCCTTGTGACGCCTTCTTGGCTATTGATCTTTCATTTTTTTTCGCAATTTTATTTGTGAGCACTTTAGCCTTTCAGTTACATACATGTTGTTTTTAAGTTGGTATTCCGCACAAGTTATATACACGGACTCAGAAAGAAAGCTTCTCACGCTAATGTTGGTTTGTGGAAATGGCAATCTACAGTAAACCTGACTGTTCAGGTTACGGATATTCGACTGGGTGAACCGGTGGAAAAATAAGAATAAGGGTTTATGATTTACTGAAGTTCGACATTTTAAATTAATGAAATCTAGAGTGGGACACTTCACTACACGAAATTAGAATAGAGCACATGAGACACAAAATTGAATAGAGAACGAGAAACGAATAATAAATACGAACACTTAGCCAGCGGTAATTAATGACAATAACCACCACGCCTAAGACTAACAACAATATTTAGAGTAAAGTAAATACAGAACGTGTAATTAGATCAGACTGCTCTGAGTTGTTCGATCTGACTGCTTCGGGTCGGCCAGATCGCAGCGGCCAGTGGAGAACGTAAAGTTCTAATCGATCGAGTTCAGAAAGAGATGTGAAGTGCAGTCCATTAACACCGGCGAGTATTAAAGCCAGGCTAGTAGCTGGATTCCCGAAGCCGTCACCCGTGGCTGCCCCTGGCACACTTCGGTTTTCCGTGTTGTTACGTTGGAAAATGCTAACTTCTTAAGACATATAGGCACCGGTCAGGTTGTCGCTGGAACTTGCCAGAGTATCTCAGTGTGGGGGACGACTGGAGACCTCACTGATGAACAATCAAAACCAAGCTGTTACACACTAGAACATGAAAATGAAAATATTGGAAGTATTGTCAGGGCTATACCGGATAAATAAAGCACAAAAGTATCCTAAAAGAAAACGCACCTCCGCCTCGAGCGGTGACTGCTGAAGCTGTGAATGAATTCCTAGATCACCTTGATTAAATAAGAAAAGATGTTGCGTTCAGCACGCGTTTTCTTCCGACGCTAAATTACAGTAAGAAAGACCGATGAACAAAAAGAGAGCTGAATTCCAATACCGGGCGACATAAAATAAGAAAAAGTACGACGCACAAAATTTCAATCCTTACGACTTTCCATTCCTTGACACTGACACTGTAATTTGTAACCATTAAGGATAATTTCTTGCCAGGACTGTAGGAGACAAAGCACATCATTTTGATCCAACTTGAATTCCGCAGAGATGTTTCAGTTCTGAAAACAAACAAATTGCTATTCTTAGATGAAATTGGACGATTTCTAGGGAATCTCACTCTTAGGATAAGAAGGAAAACCAACGTAGCTAAGAAAATCATGATATAATACAAACGTTTCGGATCATAAAAAATCCATCCTCAGTGTTCTGAAAAACAATAAGTTAAAGTATTAAAAATATTTCTAAACTCTAATTTTCTGAATAAACCAACAGATAAAATATTGACATCAAAAAAGACTAAGAAAAGACAATAATGAAACAAAAACTATGAAACACTTTAACAAACAATAGAAAGTTTGACCGCCGTGTCACATTCATTAATTGACGGACGGTTTTTTAAAATGTACATCGATTCTAAAATGCGGAGATCAGATAAATTTGGGGTTGAGTCCAAAATTTGAAAATTTGTATTTTTAAAGGAATGGTCGTTTTTCAAACAATGTTCTCTTATTGACGAATTAGATGGCTTAGTCAGATTATTGCCCGTCCGTCAATTAATGAATGTGACACGGCGGTCAAACTTTCTATCGTTTGTTAAAGTGTTTCATAGTTTTTGTTTTATTATTGTCTTTTCTTTGTCGTTTTTGATGTCAATATTTTATCTGTTGGTTCATTCAGAAAATTAGAGTTTAGAAATATTTTTAATACTTTGACTTATTGTTTTTCAGAACACTGAGGATGGATTTTTTATGATGCGAAACGTTTGTTTTCTATCATGATTTTCTTAGCTACGTTGGTTTTCCTTTTTATCCTAAAATTGCTATTCTTATAACGAAATTTACAGCATGTAAGAGAGCCCTAGGAAGAGAGTCAGGATGTTAAACGTAGGTAGACTACGCACACCACAAAAAATATCAAGCACTTTCTGAGCAGATTGTGGAGCAAGTCTAGGTTCAAAGAAGATTTAGAAGCGCAGTGAAAGTAGGCTCTTGTGTAAAAATATATTTGAGCAGACGTTAAAGCGTCGGTGCATTTATATATGTGGTGAACATCGGGAACGTTGACAACTTGCTGAAAAAGGTAAATGTTGTGAACGTACTGAACGCTTTAATTGTGACGATCGTGATAAACTTAGCGAATGGAATAGACGCAAAAATTCGGTCAAATGTGATCGTGATGAATTGGGTGAGGACGGTCAATTCGGCGAATGTGGTAAATTTTAAGAACAAGGGTAAAGCTAACAAATGTGGTGAACGCGGCAACATGGCAAAAAATGATGAACGTGGTGAGCCTTCAGCTCATGCATGTACTACATGAATCCCATTGAAATTTCCTGATGTGGCATCAACCTTAGTAAATATTTTATTCCGCACGCTGGCACGAACCTTTAGCGTTCGCTATACTGGTATACGTCTGGCAAAATTTTTTAGCCTTCCTCAAAGTAATTTAATATTAGGTAGGAAATAGAGTTACAGGAATAGAGCCTTGCGATATTAGGTAGGAAATACTGTTCCTGTCTTTATATTCGTCACCAGACCGAGCTTGAGGAAAATGATAATGTTCAAAACTTTCATCTTTTATTACCAATTTCATATCAAGAGCTGATGAATTTTGAGATGGTTTTTCCCACTTAAGACGAATTTCACGAGTGTCATTCCCGTTTATTTATTAGACATTGAACTTGCGCGTGAAAATGTGTGTACTACACGTAAACTTGAGCAGTATGTACTGGATCATTGTGTGTCATTTCACCAAAATTCTCTACGGATACACACGTTTACGTGTCAAATACCAGTACGGCAAAATTTTACCCATGAAGACATTTCGTGCGGAGGTCCATTCAAAGAAGATAATATAGAGCGGTTGTTGATGGCAACGCTTTAGTGTTTGTTGTGCGTGATCTTAGAGACTGACATATTGATTGCATATGCATGCATATTCCCGACCAAGAAAAGGGATATCGTTCGACAGTTAGCATACATACATATACCAGGCTTCTGTTCCCTACGGGAGGGTGGGTAGCCAACAGCAGGCCACAATCATCACTCTTAGTAGGAGGCGAGAGAAGCAGCACTGGCTGCACCAGAACTGCCTGGATCAGTAGCAGCCTAGTACAACCATCTTCCACAGTCAGGCCAGACAGCCATAACTGGTTTACCCCGACCGCTTCATTGAGTGCAGCCCCTACCCCCGCATGAGACAGGTCAACCCCATCAAAGCGATCAGGCGTCCAGTAACGCGTCAAAAAATAAAAATTACCTCCTTGTGCACTACTTCTACTCACTTCTATCCGGAGTCACCCCTCTCGCCACGTCCACAGTCAGACCGCTCTCCTACAAAGAACGTACGAGGACACAAAACAAACTCTGTCCTACGAATACCAAGTATTTCAAATTATAAGTCTATGTAGGGCGCTTAAGCAAAAAATACTTTATCGAACGCTCATTCGACCATATTTTCAATACAAAATATAGGCATGACATGGAAATGATGAAATTTAAACCAATTCGCTTTTCGAGTCGCAAAAAGAGCCATGAGAGAGGTGAGAAAATTAGAATCTAATGTTCCCACTGATGATTCATTCAATATTTTAAAAATTATTATGCTTTTGGACTTTTATAAACTCGTTTTTTTTCAAATGATAAGCATAAAACATCGATAATGAGTACGACAGAGACCTTAAACAATTATTAACTGCACAAACTGGCCATCATGATCATTTAACCCGGAATAGAAGAAACTTCATACTTCCTTTTAATCAAAAGCTTTGTCACAACACAGTATCCTCTTCACTGGAAGTAAGACTTGGAATGCGATCCCTGCTGAGGTCAATGAAAATAGTTAATTCAAAGTAAGACTTGGAATGTGATCCCTGCTGAGGTCTATGAAAATAGTTAATTCAAAGCGTTCAAAACGAATCTTGACTCTCACTCATGTCGGAATATTGCTCACATGAGGTAATAACGATAATTTGTCAAGATTAATGGCATAGATCTCAAGTGTGATCTTAATTTTTTCTAGAATAAACTGTTCTCATCTATCCATATAAACCATTTTTGTACAGATTAAGTATCAAATCTTGAGAGATCCAATTCGTTGATAAGTCTACAGTAGTGTACGACTAGGTTTAGGGAACTAGGTTGATCATAATTGGACACCTCAGAACAGCGCAGTTGATGGGATGCCCAAGAAGTCGCTGAACTTATTCGGGCCCACAAGTAGCCATATTCAAATGTGTCTATTGTACTAGATTTTAATAACAATATACTGCCGTATCGCTTGAGGTATATAAATTATTTGAATTGCTTAAATTATTTAAACTGTTAAAAATTCATCAGGTAAACAAGGTGAACGTTAAGAACAAAATAAACGTGCTAAATGTGGTGAAAATAATAAACGTAGCGGAGAGGATGAATGCGTTGAGTGATCGTGATGAATGGAGAGAACGTTCTTTGCGCTATGTTATTATTTAGGTTTTTAAGTTCTTTGACATTCCACTTACTGCCCCACACACATCATAGAACCTGTGGCGTTCAATTTATTGGCATAAATCCTTTGAGGCTATAAAAATTCCCCGTACTAACTCAAACTGGTACAAGCTTAAGTATTTTATCATTCCACCAACTGGTGTAAACCATAGTAAATTCGGTAGGAAGTAATGTCACCAGCCACATCTGTTGAAAAACTAGCTAATTGCTCATTTAACCCTTTAAAGTTGGCACTTTGTGCTCATACTTCCGTTATTACAACCACCGTCACATAAACTGGCGCCGGCACCAGGCAGTACCCGATATCAGGATGAGGAAGGAACTGACACTCGGCAGTTAACTCCAAAGAACAACACATAAGGGAACTAGTTTAACGAGAAATACAATTTATTGAGGCTGTTTTCGAAAGAACACCGCGTACTTTTGGCCGTTAAAGGGTTAACTTCGTTTTCATCGTCAGACCGAACTCAACGCGAGAGGAATACCAACATGTTTCAAGTTTCATGTCCAATATTATTCCAATTAGTGATAAATTTTGGAACGTGTTTTTATATCTATAACGAATTCATACTTGTCATACAATGAATAAGCATTAAATCATGTCTTCCATATCTCAGCAAAGGCATGACACCGTCCTATTAAACTCATGTGTTTCAATTTTCCAAAAGTTGAATCAACTTTGCACGTTTACTTGAGAATTCCACACCGTGGCAGCAAAATTTAATGTCCGAAGTTGATGATCAGGCCTAATTTTCCTGGATGGTGTGTAAGTTTGATGTTCAGGTTTGTAGGTTCATGAAGCATTTTGTTGAAAAATCTAGATTAGATACGCAAGGCTTATTACTCAAAACATCATACCTGCAGTTGTGTTGACTCCGCACAGAAATTATTTCCACATAAATACATTATTTTGGTTTGCTAAATTTATAACTCCCTTGAGAAGATGTAGATGAGCCAACCACGCTCGCGTGTGGCTTGTATACGTGCCGGAAGATGGTGAAGCTAAACGAAGATTGGCGACTTCGGTCGACTTCCAAGGAACGCTTACCTTCTACTTCTTTTTAGAACAGTTCTTGGATTAGCAATACCTGAGCAGTGTATCGAAATCAATGTGACCACAATAATGCAGGTATTTTGTCCACTGAGAACACTGATTATATTAACCCTAATGGTGACCAAGAAGCGCTAAAAGTCTTTATCCTGATCTAACGCTTACGGGCTAAAATTGATGATTCATGATGTGTCATCAATAGTAGTTGAAGTCTTAGGAAATTTTAAATTGTTCTTCTTTGAAGGAGGTTCTTGGCATCTATATCGAATGTAATTCTACTTTTTTGTAAATTTTCGAAGTTAAGTCAGAATTATTAACTTTGCAAAGAATTTATAACAAAATCGTTCATGAGTTTAAGCACAAGCGTTAATGAAAAATTTGCCTACGAGTGTGAATTCTTTTATTGATTTTCATTCGAAATTCAATTCATTCGGTGTCAGTTTCCGAAAGAAATAAAAACATCTGATGCTTCAACCGTTGAATGGCAAACCATGTTCTGAATAGAATGCACAACTTTGCATCGACTAAGTTGAATTGTCGGTTGCAGTGAGATGTTAATTATTTTAGCTCATAACTTGCCCGTCAGGATATTTCTGCCTCTATTGAGACACGGAATTCGGAATTATTTTATTAATTTCAAAAAACTGATCGTCAATAACTAAGTTTTGCTCGTGAAGAATGGCGTTCACTTAATTCACACTTCAGCGCTTACATTTTCAAGAAAACGTAGCAAGTTTGTCTACGATTTTAGTTTAATTAAAATAAAATGTCTTAATCGTTGCAACTACATGTAACGACTAAAAAACGAAGGCGTACTTCGAAATTAAATTCAGAGAAAGTAACACATTTAAACCACCCAAGAGTTCATTAAAATGTGAATTGAAAGTTTGTGGACAACGTACAGAGGTGATCAATTACCAAAAGAAAATAGAAGTCATTCCCACCACATATGCCAAATGCATGCTTGTAGACTTTCCGTGGGTAAGCCCTCCAAAAAAGACAACATGAAACAATAGTTGACGGCCACGTTTGGTTGTTCGTGTCTTTGGTGACCTTAGACACATGCATGTTGATGTCTTTAATGTACACTTAGATATGGTTCAAGAAAATTTTGTTGAAAGTTCAGCCTTAATGCTCAGTTTATAACATTTCCGTTTCTTCGAAATCTCATGATGAGTAAAAATATGGATACCAGCGAAACAGATGTTTTATCGATCTAACCATCCGAAAATCAAGTTCGCGCCCTTCCAAACATATTCCCACCAAAGAACTGATATTGCTAGATGCGATAAAAAAGTTGCAGTTCTTTTGCGATGTTATTTGATAAAATCCTAACCGTTAAGAATAGATCGTGACTTATGAGTAATGAGCGGTTACTCTTAAATAAATAAGCTTGAAACACAACATTTCTCAGGTTAATACGATGTCGTAAAATAAGACCAATCCGTTTTCAAGTTGTAACTACCGTTTTTGAGAAGGGTACAAATTTGTGATCAATTCCACGAGGCAAATCGTCCATAGGGTCTTGCGTACGCTTTGCAGTGCAATAATGGTGGATATTTAATCATTTTTATCTTCAACCCATCAATTGAAATGGTATCATCAACTGAACAGATAATGGGCGCAATTCTGTTACAGTTTTACAAAATCTTGTAGTGCGCCAACAGCAGCCAAAAATAATCAAGATGTATATGGCCTGAATGCGGTGACCGAAAAAGTAGAATGGCCTGCGTGAAGTGGAATATGAGAGGAATCTTTCCTTTCGAGCTTCTTCAAAAAATCCAATAATCACACCAGAACTGCCCTGTTAGCAGCTGCACAGACAAAGAACTGATTTAGAAAAAAGCGCCCAGCTTCGGTCAGTCGAAAAGGCGTTGTCTTTATCTTTCAAGAAGACAATGCGCGTCCGTATACGACAGGGATGAAATTGGACACAATGCAACTCTGAAATGAAAAAATTAGTGCCTCCACCCTATTCTCCTGATACTGCTGATTCAGACTTCTGTCGTCTTTTTAGGAGTCTGGACAATCATCTAAAAGGAAAACATTTGAAAGATAAAAACGCAAGATGAAATGAACGGAAGCTCTCTTTTGACTCAAACAATATAGTGTATGAACGAGGAATTGAAAAAATTGAACAAAAGGTGTGCAGAAGTCGCTTTGGCCGATTGAGGATAATTTTTTAAATGAATAAATGTTATGGTATACTGTTACTTTTCTTGAAATGCTAGTAAAATGAATGGGACTTATGGCATGACCTATTTTTTTAAACAATGGACAAGCTGCTGTTTCTTGCCCATCATTCTTTAGTGTGTACGCACTGAAAAAATCGGAGGCACCCATGACACACTTAAGTGTGTGTCATACTTTCGTAACAAAACCGTGGCACAATTGTGAGTCATACACACTACTTAGCGTCATCGGACACCATGAATCCAGCTTCAGCTTTCCGGACTAAAATCTACGGTATTTCAAATCCAAATTTTACTTACTCCCTCTCTCAATGTTTTAAAATAATAGCTTAGTACAGGTGAAGCTCCTATAACGGGAGGAATTCGTTCTAGAAAAACACCCGTTGTAGGCGACAAGTCCCGTTATGCAAGCGGCACGTTTAATTAAGTTTACAACACAAACATCTTTTATAATAGCCTTTAATAGAAAATAGTTTATTGAACTAAGACAACAGTCTGAACATTGTTCAATGACGGTATTAATTTAAAGACATTTTTCATTGATAATTGTACTACGACTATCTTGCTAAAAATATTTATTGTGGTTACTCATCACAGATCAATTAAAGAACTTGCTTATCGAAGAAAATGGTTAATGATAAATGAAATGAAATACAAATCAATTATTTGAATAGCATTTAAATACTTTTAAACATTAATAGTTCATATTGGGTTGATAGTAATAGTATCTTTATCGTAACAAATAGTCATTCAGTATACTATAAGAACAGTAAAACTAAGTAATAAATATCAAATTAAAATAGACGTTGTAGGAGCAAGACACACCCGTTATAACTACCAATAAACTGCGTCCTACCCGTTGTAGGAGAGTCCCTTTCTAAGATCGACCGTTATAAGAGCTTTACCTGTATATAAGTTAGTTTCAGCCTCCCCACACACAACAAAAATTTTCAAGGGGAGGGAGGATGAGGTGTAGAGTTAAGGGAACACAGAATCTGTGCACAACGAGTTCCCACACAAGATGCCTTCCTAATAGAAACGGTAAGTTATGAACGAAGTTGTTGAAACAAAATAAATGTTAAAGAAGAAAGTCGAAGCTACGGAAAAAACAGCAGTGAATCTCAAAAAAGTGAATAAAATGAAAAATATTCTACAACAACAAAAAGGCCTATCTACCTCTAAGCTCACATTCCCACAGCAAGTAATAATTCTTAGTGATACTTTCTTGGACTCCCATGAGCATCCTCTGATTTATGTGAGGACTTGGAATAGAAACGAATTTACGTTGAACTATTGAATGATTGATGGCTTCTATAGAGAGTATTGTTAGACTGATCAACTTCATACACTTCAATATACTCACATAATAAAGTTAGACGAATGGAAAGGAATATCTATTGCAATTTTTTTGACTGCTTTAAAACGTTTGATATTTCTGTTACAAATCAATTTAATTTACATTTTAAATTTCGTTGATGTGTTTTTAGTCAATTAGTAAAATTGAGAATGTCTTCAAAAATATTACTCATAATCACAAATTATTGTTACGAATTTTTTTGTACATGAGCACGCTTATATGCTCTTGTGAAATGAAGAAAGCGTTGCAATTGTTTGACACCTAAAAAGGGCAGAATTTTGCACTCGTCAACAATTGGCTCATGTTTGACCTATTCGTGCATGTATTGAAAAAAAACTGATTCCACCATAACACTATTTTATTCGATGTGTTAGCCCCACAGCATTCTTCTTATTTTATTCATAAAAAATTGCAAGTTACGTTTTCAGAGAGTCAGAAAAGTGATAAAGGCCTATTACTATCAACTAATTTATTTAGCGATTTTCCTTGTTGAAAAAATACTTCCATTCTAAATACAAAAAAAATTATAGCTATGAGTAATCGAAGCTCAAATTCTTGAGTTGATTGTTAAGTAAACGAACTTAAAGTGGAAAATAAAATAATTCAGCGCTTGTTGATACGTTTCGGAATGAAACCCGAACAAAAGAAACAAATTGTTGCCGCGCTCCGCCATTCTTATAACTGTTGTCATATACTAAGAATAAGTTTAGGTCAAGCCTTACGTGCCCTCTTAGCATTCGTGTAGAGTCTACCCGAAAGATAGCCACATCTTGCCATCTTGCTTCTTTGTATTGTTCTATAGAATAGATTTTTGCTGAAAATGAACATTGTTTATTGTTTTCATAAGTTGTAAATATTTAGCTTTCGTACGTTCTTCATTTGTATTCAAATGTATGTCTTTTTTTATTTCAGATCAGTCAGTCAATAATTTGAAACTATTAATATATATACGTATTGTGCTTGTACGCATTAGTATGAGTCGGCGCTGCCGCACACGCTTGTTCATGTACTGTCTACTAGTGTGTGTTGCTCTGGCACTGGAAACGAATGCACCAAATTCCTTGACACGTGTTTCTCTAGTTCCTTGCCATGCGCCAAAGCATCAAATTATTGAATAATAATCATGAAGGTGAAATTAGCAAACGGAGCCTTCACAAATGATATGAATTTTGTTCGTTACATTTGATTGCAAGGGAACATCCATCTTCGAGAAATTAGAGATGCCTAACGCAATAGTATATAAACACGATAGTTTTTTACGGAGTAGAAAATATTGCTACTCATATCCATTCACCCACACTAATTATTCCTTTAGTAAAACATTACTTGAAAATAATAACTACATTAATATTCATGAATATATAAAACATATTAATAACTGCACCTCTAGTTCTCGAGGGGTGTATCAAGTATAAATTATAAAAATTTTCCTCAATATTTGTATTGCCGTTCCAGAAGAATTTTGAAATGTATCGACCATCTTGATAAAAATTTATTCTTCAATTTTACTCGGTAAATTAACTAGCCCCCTGCAGAGTTGAATATTTCCGACACTTTTATGCAAAAATAAGTCAAGTTTTAATACATTTAAAAACCACTAAACGTTTATTATTATGCCCACGTTAATGAGCCATATAGTGGTAAAATTTAGAGTAAAAAGCGGTAGTGCTGTTTTTTCACCGCCAAAAACTAAGCAGAACCGATCAGCAACAGTTAATCGAACATTTGCCTCGTATTACAGCAAAACGCTGAAAGTAAAGAATTTAATTATTCAGCATTCATTACTAAAATTCAGTACGCATACTAAAAAGTAAAAATGAACATGAACAATTTTCTTGTGGATTTTGTCTGCAAATAAATTTAAACAATCGGAATGATGAAGAAATTGTATGTTATAATGAAAGAATACATTCCATTTCAGCGCAGTAAAAATGTCACTTCATCTTGCAAAGCATTTCCGAGTTGCGCATTAAAGTTTCATGTACGATAGAACAAAAATGCAATGAATTCATTTTCACACACGCAATAATATAAATATTTTTTTGTAGGATATATATATATATATATATATATATTGGTGTTGTGGCGTGTGTTTAGTTGTTAGTTGGATGCGAGTTTTCTTTCTACTTTTAAACGCCATCCATAGCAAGAATTATGAAATTAGGTTGCACAAGACGGCAAAGCTTTAAAATGAAGGTTATAGCGAAGAAAATTGATTTAAAATACATATCTATTAAAAATTAGTACGTTTCGATCATCTAGATCATCATCAGCTATAGTCTGAAATACAAAAATGACAAATTAAGACCGGCAATAAAAATCATTCAGTAAGTAATATTATGGTATGTACACAAATGAAATTAAAAAAAGTACTAATTTTTAATAGATATGTATTTTAAATCTATTGTCTTCGCTATTATAAACAGATAAATAGAGCATGAATTAAGCTGTTTATACCTAGGTTACATAAGCAATGGCTTTTTTAGGGTGTCTGAGTACTCTGATCAGAATCATTGACTGAGCTTGTCAGGTGCCCTGCGTTTTAACATTGAACTGAGCGACCAGAGAATTAGCATTGATAATTCAATGATTATGGACTGTTCTACGATATTTACAACAAATTTTGAATTGTGCGTCCTTGAATCTCGGTTTGTCTATAGATATACAATTTATCTTTAGATAAAAAATATTCAACGAAAAGCAGAGTGCTCGCTTCCTAAAAAATAACGTCAATAATTTCTTTTTATCACACATAAAAAATTTATTTTGTTAATGTATCATTCTTTTTTTCATCTTCTATTTATCTGTTTCAAGCTGGCTTTTTTTTACGTTCCTGTTCAGTTTTAATACAATTTTATAGCTTTCTTTTACTTCAAGATTTTGTTTGATAATAATCTTAAGATTGAAAGTTCTGTATTGAACGTGTTCAAAGGTTTTCATCTCCATAACCGTCAAGATGAATTGGCTGAATAAAAAGATGCTCCAATCTTTCAATGAGAATAACCAGCAAAACAGTTGAGGAACAGGTGTCGTTTTATGATGCTGATAATGATAACTCTTACAAGATTGCTTATAGGTCATGTCCTTCTTCTCCAGTTATTTACGTATCAGTTCATGGCTAGGGCGAGTTCTTACCTGCCTTCTAAATCTTCACGTGTGATAAAAAATACAAGGAATTTTTATATGCCCAAACCTTAAGAAATTATAAACGAAAGCCGAAGCTGTGCTGAGCCTTTCACTGGGAATCTGATCATCTATTGTGAGATTCTCAAGAATAATTCTCGCTTTTGATGAAAGTCGATTCTCGTAGATGAAGTAAAAGTCAACATAGCAGAAAGATACAGTGTTCACAACTGCATCAATGTCTGTGAGCCCTTGGAGGACAGCCCTGAAACAATTCGAAGCCCGCCTGGTATAAACGTCTATCTACAGGGTGTTGCAAAATTCGAGGGACAAACTTTGATAGGTAGTATGGGAAGGCAAACTCGTAAACTGTTTTTACTCTATGAACGGGTATCCGAAAACGTCACGTTTTCGAGATACAAGGTGCACAGAAGTATCACCTGAGGCCAGTTAAAACAAAAGAAGAACTTCAATTATTCATAAATACCATTTTAAAGCAGCTGCTCAAAGTACCTTCGCCAACGTCGATACACAACTGACACCGGTGTGCACAGGATTGTCACACACGTTCGAAGATTCCGGGCATTCCAGCAATATCTGCTGAAGCATCTGCGATTCTAGCAACTAGGTCTTCTTCTGAGTCAACTGGGGTGTCGTACACAAGGCTTTTCAAATGTCCCCAAAAGAAAAAATTTAACGAAGTCAGATAGGGAGACCTTGATGGCCAAGGGACAGGACCACCCCGACCGATCCATCGATGAGGAAAGCGGCCAGTTAAAGTACTCCCTCACTTCGTTCGAGTTATGTGCAGGCGCTTCTTCGTGTTTGAACCCCATTCGTTGACGAATGGTCAAAGGAACATCTTCCAGTAACAGTAGAAATTGTTCTTGAAGAAAAATTCTGTAATTCCGCCCGTTTAATCGTTCAGGCATGATGTATGGACCGATCACGTAGTCATCAACGATGCCTGCTCAGACATTGACAAGGAGGCATTGTTGAAGCCCATGCTCGCGGCGGATGTGTGGATTAACTTGTCGGCATTCATGGGCGTTGTGCAAATTAAACATTCCCTCACGGCTGAATGTTGCTTCATCTGCAAGCAATGCATTCTTTAAAAAGCTTTCGTTCTCTAACTGCCCCTGTATCATCCAATGGGCGAATTGCGCGTGAACAGGATAATCTCGCGGACTCAATCCTTAAACTCTCTCGAAGTGGAATGGATCAAGCTGATTCTCATTCAACACTCGCCATACCCTCACATGTTGTAACCCCATAACTCTTGCTACAGCATGTGTGCTCGCACGTGGGTTCTGCTCAAAACGTCGTAGGACTTCATTTTCTATGTCCGCGTCTCTCATAGCGCAGGCAGCATGCGATCGATGTACACCTAACGTTCCTATTTCACATAACCTCCTGTGTAAATTTGTGAACGCCCGATGATTAGGTACGCGTCTGTTTGGATATCGCTCCGAGTATATCCGAGCTACCCGTCTTGTATTGCAACCAGCTGCGCCGTATGCTAGGTGCATATCTGCCAGTTCAAATTAGTCAGACGTTCCATGTTCCTCGTCTCGTGTCAACTAACGAATGCCCACCCCTCAGCCACGGCCCACGGTGTCGCCAGATGTTGCCAATGCGGGATCTGTATTCTGTAAATCATGTAGTTACCTTAGCTTAACGTGATCATCCATTGAACACCTTGAATCTCTAAAACGTGACATTTTCGGATACCCGTTCATGGAGTAAAAACAGTTTAGTTTGCCTTCCTATACCACCTATCAAAGTTTGTAAAAAGATGAAATTTTATTATTTTGAAATGGAAGCAATATAAAATGTCCATCCAAGCACTGGCTCATTGAATTTTAGTTTAGCCTTTTTCAGACTACCAAATTTACAAAATGCGCTCAACTACCACTGTACAATACTGACGTTTATAAAACTTACAACTGTGATATAAATACTTACTCTCCCCTAATAATGACATATAACCATCAATTCACATATATATATATACGCAATAGTGAGCCATTTTCAGGATGCCTGAATATTTTCACCATTTCATGTGAACGTGCATTCAATCAGGTAATAAAGATGAATACCGTTATTTAGGCTCAGATGAAACAATGAAGGGATCAAGTATACTTTTAGGACACCAGCTCCCTTTGGTATCCATAAACTACTGTGAGGAAATACTGCTCTCATAAAATTTCGTAGGGAATTATCAAGAAATACTCTCGTAAAATATATTTTTTTGGGAAACATGCTCGTAAAATGTTTTTGGGAAAATACTTCACTTTAGGAAATTCTAGCAACCAAAGTTTACCCGTGTGTGTAAGGTCAATTCTTCACTGTTCTGTCGAAAACAAGCAGCGATTGTTTGAGCGTCATCGCAAGTGCTAGCTCGACATAAGAAAAGCTGAGCTGGAGTAGAGGTGTGTATCATATTTCACGGCCTCAAGAGCCAACATTGATCAATGCCAACCTTGCGGCCAGCACACTACCAGAACTGCGAGCGCAGGCATCGTGAGCGACTAACACACACCAGAAAAGCACAAAACACACGACGCACATCGACACACACACAGGCACACACACAACACAAAGCGCCCAACACAGATGCGTTGCGTGGGAACGCCCGAACGAGGCAGCGTCAAAGGGGAGCACATCCCGTCAGCCAATCAGCGCTCTGGAAGGGATCAGGCGTGTAGGTGTGGCAGAGCGCGGACCAATGACAGTGCAGAACACCCGAAACCAGTAAGGCTCAACCAATTGTGAGTGAAACACGTGAGCTTTGCAAAGGAACAGTCGGGTATGTTCTCGAAGGAAACAAGCGGAAGACTTATAAGGAGCTGAGAAGAGAAATTAGAGGATTTTAACTTGGTTACACGACGAGAGACGGTCTTTTTGGTGCACGTTTTCGGGGATCCGGCTGCCGCCGAGATCCCCTTGCATCTGCTACTCAAAAAAAACATCGCGAAAGTGCCCCTATACAGTGCTCCTTCGAATCTCCAGAAGTTGGCAACGGACCCAGCAGACACTGAAGTACCACCGACATCAAATTCCGCTTGATACGCAACAACGTCGAGGACCACCGATACGAAAAAAAAAATGTGTCAATCGTTCTCCCGAGAGAACACAAAAGTCAGTTCTACGTCGTCTTCAAGACAGCATGAACTCCAGCCTGCATTTTATTTTGAACTCGCACAGCTGCCAATCTTCAACAACGTCAAAAGTCGTAAATTCTACAGTGGTTGAGCTGTTCGGGCAATGAAGCCATGAGCGCAACGAACGAGCGCTCTAGGCGCAGCGTCTTCGATGTTTCAGCAACCGGCCGACGCCGGCGATTGGAGTGGCCGCAGCGAAGAAACATTACGAGCGCCCTTCAAGAGTTGAACAGGGCCCTAAACTAGGTGACCCCTGCAACGCATCCCAGAGGAATTGAAAATTTGTGGCATCGAGTATTTTGAAACAGTGCTTTAAAGTGCATTAGTGGAAGTCAAAGTGGTACGCTGCAGTAAAAAGGACGCGCTGTGTAATGAATTTGTGTCTTATGTTTATGCGCCAGAATGCGAAGCATTGATGTATTTTTGGACGCCTTGTGAGTCCAGGAAAACGGTATGTTTGTCATTATTGTTCTGTAATTTGTGTTGCGTAGGGGTTTCTAAAACTTTGTGCATTCTTTCGTGAATCGTTGTCAGCTATTGGTAACTTGAATTCTCGGTAAACATCACATTTATATCATGTCGTGTTTAAAGTTTTATGGCGGCAGGAATGTGCGTACCTTTCATTAACGCAGTTGTGCTCTCTCATGTCAATTCTGTCTAAATGCCTTGTGCACATAACCACGTGTTCATCTCAAAAATAAATGTGTTTTAATCTTTCAAAGTTTGTTATTCTCCCCATGCTTGTCAACTCGGTATTCGCGGAGTACACACCAATTAAACACTGTTAATTTCCTACCTTTCTGTCCAACTCTCAGACTGTGTATTTCATATCTTTAATTTTCTTTCTTTTGCTTTCGGGGGTTTCAATTCCTCCTGCGTTACGTGCTCTGACCGAGCTACGTTCCGTAACACTACACCCATTTTTTGGAGTCCTTAAAATACACTAGAGTGATATTTATGATAATTAAAACGACGTTGAATAAAAATTTTATCCATTTATAAAAGCAATGCATAGAAAGCGTATTAAAGAGGCGGTTTAAACATAAATACAAAATACATTTTCCTTTCAAATGAGTGGATCATTGTTTGTTATTGTAATGGATACTGAGCGGCGATGTTGTTACAGAACACTTTCAAAGTGTTTGGTGAGAAACGGTCAAACCACATGAATTCATTGAGATATCCTGATAGAAATTTCGCTGGCAACCATTCATCTTCTTGATGTAATATTTATGTCGATTCCAATAGCTTTCAATCGTTTGAGTGTGGATACAGGTCACCTTATCAATCAAGTTAATGGAATGGTGGACCTATTTGTGTTGGAGACCTGTAATCTCTGTGATCCTCCGGTATGCTCTCCATTCGTCGCTATGAATTGTAGTACCTGCTTTCACCACTTTTTCAATAATTGGCACCAGCGTGGCAGTATCCGTTTTCTCCACTATTTCCATGCATCCAATGACAGGTTTAGTGCTGTGTCTACCAAGATTTGATTGCAGTCAAGAAATGCAAAACACCTTAGCATAGATACATTCAAAAATTTAAACTACACTTGGATTGACACTGATGTCCTTAAAATACACCTGGGGCCGAGTTTGCAAATTTGGTGTCCTTGAAGTATACTTGGTCCCAATGATGGAACGAGCTAACGTTCCATTATTAAATCATGACATTCAACACTATCTATAACTTTAGTTTCATCGTAGAATTGTTATCCTTAATAAATAAAGACAGTGGAAGCTACACTTGTTCCCAAAAAGGAGATTTGTTCGAATCGCTTATTACATCAAGTCTAACAGCAGAAGCATATTAAGAAAGAGAGGATCTAAAAGACATATGAAAGAATTCATTCCGGGAAAATTGCTTAATGAAAAGCATTATAATCGACTAGTTGAACAATATGTCTTAATAAATAGGCCCTAAATAGATAGACAAGCAATCAGAAGTAGACATTGTTAACCAAGGGGTTGTATATATAAATGGGAGAAAAAATTAATACTTTTATTTTACTATATGGAAAAATGACTGAAAGCATCATTATACTGCAAGAGAATGCCTCGAAAGTTCATCTCTATAAGTAAAACAAAAGCGAAAAGAAAAGACATAAAACGCTCTATGAAACCGAATGAAACACCGTCGTAATTGTTTTTGAGGTAATGAGACAAGGTTAGCCAATAGTAATTTATGGAAAACATATCCCAAAACGCACATGTAAAAAGATGTAAACAGGCATTCACACAAAATGAATTTCATAGAGTGTTCATCGTCCGGATAGCGAGATAATTTCTTAACGAAACCTATATGTATACACAGATTGCGTTTTTTCATTTGTCTACTTTCATTTAGGGAAATGGAAACATTCGACGCTCACTGAGTCACTAGAGTAGTGATAAATCTCAAGTAGAAGTAGTAGTAACATGGGTTTGCTAGCGATAAATCTCAAATGGAAATAAATAGCACGAGTAATAAATTTATTTAGTGAAATATGGAGTTATTTTTGGCTAAAGGTTCAGTGCTAACTAGTCTCAGAGCATTTATCGTCATGACTTTGAGGTTTTTTTTTTGGCAAAGGATAGCTATACGTATAAAGGTAGAAAATAAATAAGAAAAAATAATAGTAATAATATAAACGACTTTCGTCCTGCTCAGTGTTGGGCAGTTGCGCCGCAACAATTTGCGGCCGCAATTGCGATCGGAACTTTCTCTGTTGCGGTTGCGGTTGCGCCGCAACAAATTTCGGAAAGTTGCGAATCTGTTGCGATCGCAACAATTTTCGACGTGTCAGGCCGCAGCTCGCAACCGTAACATCCCGATGGCTATTTAATTTTTAAAATAACTTCAATAAAGTTTAATACGCGTTTCATTCTCGAATGAAACTAAACCGTTCAGAGGACAACCCATCTGGCAACTGTTTTTTATTAGCAATATAGCATTAGGTGATACAGTGATCCACATAAACTTTGCTTACAGTCAATAAATATATTTAATGTACCTCATTATATAACATATGTTATTTGGAATGATGTGAGTTGGAAGTGCAAAATTACGTGTTATACAGCAAATCTACATACCTAGATGTAGCGATTTGCCAATCTACTTCACAACGACGATTTTATCTTGGCGTCCTCTCTGCATCCACATTTTTAGCTAAAATGGCTAAACGAAGTACTGAGAGTTTAGGTAATAACAAAATACTCATCGCCCATCTTAATAACAGATCGGAAAATGGTATTTCAGCTGAAGAGAGCAGTGCCGAGGACGGTAGATGGCGAAGATGACTTCTTCAACGTCGTAATGAAATCGGATGATACGAAAAAACAAAGAAACGTGCGTTGAAACAAGTCAATGATTGGCTGAAACAGGCAGAAATCAACAGAACTTGCCAATTTGATTTTCGCTGAGCGATGTTTCCTTCAAGGTAATTTGTTGCTTCGTTCATCCAATTTAACACGCCAATGCCGTCGAGCGCTGCGGTCGAACGACTCTTCTCCTTAGGCAAAGAAATTTTGGGACCACGACGTGCTCGGCTTTCAGATAAACATTTTGAAATTGTCGCGAATCATCCGTTGTTATTCGCTCCGACGAGGAAAGAACAGCATCGGTATGAGCCGAGGTCCCGGTCTAGTACCGAAAGGCAGAGGCGGCACAGAGTGATGGAGACTGAGAGGCAACTTTTTGAATCGGTCTTTTAGCGCCCGAGTATTGCTGGGAAGCCTCTCCAGTTAATCATCCACTGGCAGCGCTCTAATTTTCCTATTTATTATTTTTAGTGGCCACTATTTCAATTTCGTTCATTTAGTTTTTCTTCTTTGCATGGTGTTCGTCACTTCTTTAACCTATCTCGGTTTTTAACTTCTCTTAATAAAGTAAAAATAAGGAAAGAAATAAACGAACTTTTAATTGTAATAAAGAAAATCTTCTGAAAGAAGAGTGAATTGAGAATGTCAACTTCAAAGGTGACCAACGTCGCTGGAAGAGTGACTCGATCTATAGTCACGACAACTTGACCTTATAACTTAAAATGTTGGACAGTGTCCTTTTCACTAAAGGAGTAAACTTTCGTCTTACATAATTTTACTATAATGTTCAATTCTTGAGAAAGTTGCTCTCAATTAAGAGAAAGTTAATTAAATTACTTCTTTCGGGCTATGCCTAACGTAACCATTAGCTTAACGCTTACAACTCTACCTGTCCTATACCGAGGTTAGGTTCCTTCAACTGTAATTCCTCCTAATTTCCAAAAATAGCTTCCCAAACTAACTTCATCTTGTCAGTGCCAATGGTATTAAAGTTGAAGGTGAGCTTTAGGTCAGGTTTAAAGTGCTTAATTTGAAATATGTAAATTTACGTGAAGTATTTGTCTTACGTGTTGTCGAGAATCTGTTAAGAATAATCAATTTTGCGAATTAAAATGAGGATTTAGGGAAAAATTTTAATTGTGTGTAATAAATTTTTGGCTTACTTAGAAATATCTGAAAAATTTTAATTGTGTGTAATAAATTTTTGGCTCAATTAGAAATATCTGAAAAATATTAATTGTGTGTAATAAATGTTTGGCTTTGTTTGGCGTACTTACAAATATCTCAGAAAATCCCAGCAGTACAGGAGGGTCGCTTCAACATGTATGTTTTTTTATGCCTGTATGTTTTCTTTTAACTCAGCAATGTTAGGAGGCCGCGACAAGGTGCGAGAGCCAAACGATGTATGTTTACAGTGTGTGTTGGTTCTGGAGGGGACTATTTTGTGGTGATAGCAAATTTTTTCATGCGGGCGAGCCTTGGGAAACTCGAGACGGTCGAAAAAATGCCTACCCATGTGCAAAACAAAGCAGCCTTGTAGTCACATACAAATCGATACTCAGGCCGAGGGAAAGGGCAAACTAACGGTCGACCTCGAAGGCGCTGGAGCGTGAGATACAATGAGGCTAAGAAAAAAATAAATAAAGACGAACTGCGGGACTACCAATGAGAAGAGAGGGGGCGGTCACTGGCAAGGTCTGAGGATTCTTATAGGCCGAAGGTGAGAGTGAACAACCCTCGAAGAAAATACGCCAGGGCTCAAGGATCGGAGGAACATTAGGCAGTTCGACCGGTGAGATCGCGACGCGAAGTATAAAGATAAACCGCGGGTGTGTTCACTGTAACAAACGTGCTCAAAGATATAATGAAAAGTGGTTATTTGATATATTGAAAATCATACTAAGTTTCACGCCAAAATGTGATCATGGCATTCACACATGTTTTCGTTTTTTTTTACTTGCAGAAGAGAGCAAATTAAAACCCCGACCAGCGTGGGAATCATTTAATGGAACATTTAAGTGCAACGTCTTTGGGGAGGGTAAGAGCGAAGCCATTCCTTGGGAAGAGATAATTCTTCGTTATGAAATTTCTGAAATTTATTGGCATACAGTGATGTAAAGATTGAAATGGGTTAAGGGGCTTAATGGGTGCTATCATAATTAATGGGTTATAAATTGATCTTGCTGGTGGGACGGAGTCATATGTCTGAGGATTGATCAGCTCGACTGAAGGGGAAATCGACGTGTGAATACTCTGAAGCGGAATAAGCAAAATAACGTAATCACTAGACATTTTCTGAACAGTGAATAAGATAGGCCTTTGAACTGAAGCGAGTCGCGGACGATTTTGTGGTTGAAGTGACCATTGCTCACTGTACTGCTGGAACAACTGAGATAGAAATAGGACAGGATAGATGAATTCTCATGTGTAACTCTTGCAAACTTAGCGGCGGCCGGCCAGCCATTATTTCTGTGTAATTATGTGATGTAAGTCATTTGACGTATGCTATTTGATTTCATTACTTAATTAGCATTGTTCCTAACACCATTCATTGTGTGTACGCTCATTAATGTTTGTATGACGTATAGCTGGGAATTATAAATGTCAAGCATAGTTCATCCTGTGTATCATGCCCCACCATATTAGAAGCGATCTATCGTAATACCACGGAGGGCGCCCAGAAAATGCGCTGCGTAAGTGGGTCAGCGATACCCGGTGAGTACCTTTCTTTTTAGTATATGTACTGTAATTGCCGATTATTTTATTATTCATTAATTTGTGTTGCATATGTATCCTTTGGAGGTGTGCCATTCCTCAATTCCGAGAGCCGGATCTTCCTGTTAATGAAATGTTAACAAGGAGGTGAAGGGTACATTTCTCGTGACAGTGTTACCTCGGAGCTTAGTTCCCAACTGGACTGCGTTTCTAAAGTATTTCAATCAGCGAGGATAACGCTCGAGCCCTGGTTTTTCTCCATCTTCAAGCATTCTTTAAACCTCAGCTTATCGAGCACGGCAGGCGGTGTACGTCTCGGGACTTAACTTGAAGGCTACCGAGCAGTTATGACAATTTGTAAGTGAACGGTTACTGGAGAGTGGTGTAGCCATTAAAAATAAATTTAATCGTTGAGTTAAACCAATTGACTTACTGAAATATCTAAAGTACCCGATGTATCAGCTTAATTTAATTAGTTCCTTGCTTGTCCCAGCAGGAGGCGAAATTCATGTGGTACAAAACCTTTCAAGTCTGAAAGGTCTTGTAATTCTTTCAAGAATAAATTAAAACTCTTCTCGTTGCGTGTATTGTATTCTTTGAAATCCTTAAATTCTGTGAATACGATAAGTCTCGTTTTGATGTGTCGCAGGAAATTAGCGACAAAATGTTAACATTTTTAAAAGGCAACGTTGATCGTCATTATAGTGCTTTGACATTGTCGCATTGAGATCATGAACTAGTATTAAATCATAACAGAGGAACAACAAAAAGCAGAGGAATATCATATATTACAGGAGCATATGCATAGTTTTTCTTTATGCGTCATAGGTATAGGCTGTACAAATGTTCTACACTTTTCTGTTTTCTAATTTTTCTGCTTTATATGCGGAACTCCTATGAAAATATAGCCACTAACTAAGTTGCTTTTCAAACTTACTATTATTAGAAAATAGTATTCATTTTATTTTTCATGCTATATTTACAAATGACACATTTCTTTCTGTATATTGATATTTCATTCAATTCTAGTCTACACAATTACTCGATCTCTTAATTTTTTAGTAAAACAATGCACTATTTTGAATATCTTAACTTTATTTTATTCAATGCAATATATACGTAAAATAAATTGAATGCTTAATTAAAATTATATTTAATAATTAAAAAGTTGCGGTTGCGAGTTGCGGTTGCGATTGCAACTTTAGTTTTTACAAAGTTACTGTTGCGGTTGCGTCGCAACTTTTTTGTGATGTTGCGGTTGCGGTTGCGCCGCAACATTTTAAAAGTTGCGGGCCCAACACAGGTCCTGCAGACTCCTGCTACATTGAACATACCTTCATCTCGTGTGTTTATACATGAAAGTATAACCATATCCAGAATTTACAAAGGTATTCTTAATTTCCGCGAAAAAACTTTTATTGCATTAGTTAAACAGATCATGTCTAAGTACACTGAGGTTTTACTGGCATTGCGTCAATAAAAAAAACGTTTCTGTAAAGAAAGAGCTTTTGCTGCGCAACTTGTTCGCTGAATTGAGGGCTTCGAGAAACAGGCAAACTCTTGAGTTAGCATCATTCATTTAGCCGCGGCCAGGCAATTTTAACAGCAATGAAGCAGGGCAGAGCAGAGCAGAGATGGTGCAGTGTTTTAAGTTACAATGCCCTCCATTCAGGCCCCATACGCCGACGAGCAAATCCTCTTCGCGAGCGTGATAAGGCTCGCCAGAACGAAACGAAGGCTAGTCAGTCTACAGCTGAATCAGCCTCGCCACCACTACGGAGTACGAGAAGTGGAAGGATTGTGAAATTTAAGAAAGATGCAAATTGCCATTATTATTAGACTCAGCAGCTCCGCTGTTTGGGCGGGGAGTAATGTGGCGCCCCTTCAGCGAGTTTTATTCATTTTTTTCTTAATAAAAAACCTCCGATTGTGTAGTGTATGGCAACACTTGCCATTTAGGCGTAAGATACAAAGACTGTTACCTCGTCAGTTAGGGGCGGTAGAGCATCGTGTGCGCTTAATACCATTAGTAAATTGTTTAATGTATTATTTTGTTTAAACTTCTAAAATTTGTTTCAAAAGTATAATTAGAAAGATTTCATAATTTATTTCATAGCATTTCTTTTTCTATTTCAGACTAGGTAAACTTAATTAATTGAGAATTCCACTAATTTCTTTCCGTATCGATTTACGCCCTGAAAACCCTTGTTTAAAGGGTGAGTGTTATCCTGCATCATTTCTGTTTATTGAATAATTAAATCATGTTCGTATTCAGTATTGCCTTCTAATGTAATTAACATTTTTTTTTTGACGTACTGTACTTTGTTTATATTGAATTGTAACTCGAATGGAATAAAAAACCGAACTTGATCCTTTCAGGTTTCGGTTTGCGGACGGAATTTCGATTCAAATCATTTATCCTGCCTGGCTAGTCATAAACGGACCTAACCCCCATAATTGGTTAGGTCCGAACGTAACCAGATCATAGGTTACGCATGGACGCTCAGACGCTCCTACGCATGGACGTTCGTAGTCGCTGAGACAACTCAGCCACTTCTTGGAATAGACTTTCTGAGCCATTTTTGCCTCAGCGTAAATTGCAAAGAACGTAAACTGTGTGACCTAACTACCAACTCTGTAATGACTGTTGAAGAAAATGTAGATGACGTGTCTCAAATACAAATTAACAACACTGAATACTTACCTGAAGCCGCCAAGCCTGTTTTGAAGAAATTCCCAAGCGTTACTGGTCCTCGCAGCACCTCGCCTAACTCAACAGTCGACGTGTACCACCACATCGAAACGAAAGACGGCAAACCTGTGTATTCGAGGCGAAGAAATTTAGCGCCTGATAAATTAAAAGCCGCACAAGACGAGTTCAAGAATCTGCTCTCAGCAGGCATAATTCGACCGTCTAAATCACCTTGGGCATCTCCTCTCCATATGGTACCGAAGAAAAGTCCTGGAGAATGGAGACCATGTGGAGACTATAGAGCCCTTAATTCAGTAACCTTGCCTGACAGGTACCCAATACCTTTTTTACGCAGCGTCACTTCACAGTTGGACGGTAAGGCAGTCTTCTCTAAAATTGACTTAATCAGAGCTTATCACCAAATACCCATAAATCCTGACGATATTCCCAAAACTGCAGTTACAACCCCATTTGGCCTATACGAATATGTGTTCATGCCTTTCGGACTCCGTAATTCTGGTTCCACCTTCCAAAGATTCATGGACCATATCTTCTTGAACTGTAATTGTGTTTTCATTTATCTGGACGATATTCTAGTATTTTCAGAAACTGCAGAGCAGCATACCCGTGACCTGGAAGCAGTTTTTGAAATTCTCGACAAGCATGACTTGAAAATTTCAATCGATAAATGTAAATTTTTCAGCACTTCTATCGACTTCTTGGGTTTTAAAATCTCGAAAGAAGGAATATCTCCAACTGAAGACAAACTCAAAGTAATATCTGAATACCCGATTCCTCAAGACTCTCAAGCCTTGAGACGTTTCATTGGAATGGTCGGATACTACAGGCATTTGATCCCAAACTTCAGTGAAACCGTACTTCCGTTGTCTGACTTGATCAGGGACCACCCAAAAGCAAAGTCCCTAGAGCTCCCGGAGTGCGCAAAGGAATCTTTTCGTAAGATCAAACAAGATCTTTGCGCATCCACGACCTTGCCTCATCCGAAGCCAGGAGTCATAAACTACCACTTGGTCACCGATGCATCTCAAGCTGCAGTTGGTGCTGCTCTGCACCAAATCGTTAATAACGAACCTATCCCAATAGGATTTTTCTCAAGAAAGCTGACTGCCACGCAGCGGCGCTACTCCACATTCGACAGAGAGCTCCTAGCTGCGTACCAAGCAGTTCTGCATTTTAAAAGCTACATCGAAGGACGGAAAGTGACACTTTTCACCGACCATAAGCCACTGCAATCTGCATTTTTCAGTCAGCAGCCCGCAAAATCAGACAAGCAGCAACGGCATCTTTCCGTGCTCGTTGAATACTTGAGCGACGTGCAGTACATCAGAGGCGACCAAAATGTTGTAGCAGATTGCTTATCTCGATCTCTCAACGCCGTTCATTGCGATCCGTTTGATTTGCCTTCCCTAGCAGAGAAACAAAAAGAAGACGAAGAAATTCAGCGGTATAAGGAACGATTGACACCCTATCCTCTCAAGGAAAACTTCGAAATTTGGTGTGATACTTCGCTCCCTTACCCAAGGCCATTCGTACCTGCAAGTTCAAGAGAATCGATTTTTCGAATGCTGCATGGCATATCTCATCCTGGAGTTAAAGGCACACTAAAACTAGTTAAATCAAGATATTTTTGGCCTGACATCGACCGCAGCGTCAGGAAAATGTGCAAGGAATGCATGTCTTGCCAACAAGCAAAGGTCCAAAGACACACAAAAAGCCCAGTGAATCAATTCGCTTTACCATCAGAGCGATTTCAAACTGTGCACATCGATATCGTGGGACCACTCCCAGCCGTCAAACGGCACGGTGAACAATTCTTAAGCCCGATGAGGTATTTGCTAACGTGCATCGATCGCGCTACGAGATGGATCGAGGCTGTTCCTTTGACTGAAATAACCGCAGCCTCCGTTGCGAGTGCCTTTCTCGCAGGCTGGGTATCACGTTTTGGGGTACCTCTGTACGTGGTGACGGACAGAGGAACTCAATTTGAGGCTGAACTTTTCCTCGAACTATCCCGTCTCATCGGATTCCACAAATTACGCACTACATCTTATCACCCTCAAAGCAACGGTTTGATTGAGCGAGCTCATCGAACTATCAAAACGGCAATCGTTGCAAGGAAACAATCGTGGCTCGACGCGTTACCAATCGTGCTTCTAGGCATTAGAAGCGTGCCTAACGAGTCGAACTTCTCTCCATTCACAGCAGTGACAGGCGCCTCATTTCTGCTCCCTCAGCCGATCATTGAGAAGACTGAAACGGAAAATTTCAAAAACACAAATATCAGTCTGCTAGCAAAGGAAATGAGAAACTTAGACCTCTCGACATCGTTGCCTTCCACGCATCACGATAAACGTAAATCTTTCTTGCCACCTGCTCTAAAGACGTGTACTCACGTCTGGAAACGTGTAGACAGAGTTAGACGGCCGCTCGAAGCTCCGTACTCTGGACCTTATCCAGTGCGCGAACGCTTCGACAAATACTTCGTGATAACCCTACCATCGGGTGCCGAAGAATCTGTCTCCATTGACCGGCTAAAGCCAGTACACGCGCAAACTCCTGTCCCGCGTATCGCCGAAACTCCTGCAGCAAGCGGTGAAGAAACTGCACCTGAGAATTGCCCCGTACGCCGACGAGCAAATCCTCTTCGCGAGCGTGATAAGGCTCGCCAGAACGAAACGAAGGCTAGTCAGTCTACAGCTGAATCAGCCTCGCCACCACTACGGAGTACGAGAAGTGGAAGGATTGTGAAATTTAAGAAAGATGCAAATTGTCATTATTATTAGACTTAGCAGCTCCGCTGTTTGGGCGGGGAGTAATGTGGCGCTCCTTCAGCGAGTTTTATTAATTTTTGCTTAATAGAAAAACCTCTGATAGTGTAGTGTATGGCAACACTTGCCATTTAGGCGTAAGATACAAAGACTGTTACCTCGTCAGTTAGGGGCGGTAGAGCATCGTGCGCGCTTAATACCATTAGTAAATTGTTTAATGTATTATCTTGTTTAAACTTCTAAAAATTCTTCTAACTTATCTGTAGAATTAGAAAGATTTCATAATTTATTTCATAGCATTTCTTTTTCTATTTCAGACTAGACGTAATTGCGAAAATTCCAGTACTTTCTTTCCGTATCGATTTACGCCCTGAAAACCCTTGTTTAAAGGGTGAGTGTTATCCTGCATCATTTCTGTTTATTGAATAATTAAATCATGTTCGTATTCAGTATTGCCTTCTAATGTAATTAACATTTTTTTCTGACGTACTGTACTTTGTTTATATTGAATTGTAACTCGAATGGAATAAAAAAACCGAACTTGATCCTTTCAGGTTTCGGTTTGCGGACGGAATTTCGATTCAAATCATTTATCCTGCCTGGCTGGTCATAAAACGGACGTAACCCCCCACAATGGTATTCCTATTAGGGTGGCCAGACAAGTAGCACAGAGCAGTGCAGGGCAGCGCTGCCTGGAACAGGCGCCTGCGGCGTTTTATCTTCGCTGATAAAACATCGCCAGGAAGCTACCAATCCGTTGCAGCCTAGAGTTCATACATTCAGGATGTAAAACTTCTGATCTCCTCGGTGCAAGCTATTCCTGCGATGTGAGATGCATTTCATCCATAATATTTCGACCGTAACTATGTTAATGATCATTTATAACAGACGCTATGGAAGTTTCTGTTAAGTGGGCTTGTATATTTATACCTATATAGGTATTTTTCATCTCATAAATTGAAAAACTATACCTATATCAATCATTTTCTTTGTCAATACCTACATTTTAAGGAGTACCAATGCCAAATATTTTTATATCAGGCCTCTCGTGTTTGGCGCACGGCACTAAAATTGACTTCAAATACACTTTTTTATGTATAAAACAATAGTTTTTGGTTAAAAACATAAATCTTTTTACTTCTAAGTAATACTGAGGAAACACAGGTTAGGTCATCTATGAGAGTCAAATGTGGAGGGGAAGGAACTTTAATTTTTTTCTAGACCAGCTCGCGAAGCGCTGGACGCCGCCGTTACAGAAATTTTCATGCCTGCGTTTTATCAGCATTACATTGGTGGAAGTAACGTTGACAGCATACAACTAAAAAATTATTCGTTTCTCCAAAAGACAGTTGTGATGTTCAAAATCTATAAACTGAATTCTACCGGAAAATTGCAACTAAATTGAAATTTAATGCCGCTTGCTAAACACGAAGGATGATTTTATACTTGGATATTGTTTATTACTTTAAAAATTCAAAATTTGGGTTGATACATCCATAGATGTATGTATTTATGCACTTGAATAAATTTGTTTCTTGTTCTCTAATGTATTTACACGTCCAGCACTGCAAAATAATTCAGATTCAAGTATTTATAAGGTTTCAAGTCATTCAGCAGTAAACTATTTATATGATTATGCTATCAGCAATCAAAACTTGCATTTAATCATGCAATTAATTTCTTGACGTGAAAGGCGCTCGCTCTTAACCACTCGGCCACGGTGGCCAGAAACATGTAAGGATTAAGCTTCAACCCGCTTAGGAATAGCGTATTGCCCAGTCAGATCCCTTAACATGCCTAAGTAAAACCGCACTCTTGGGAGGCTCACGTGAATGAAGGCACTTTCAATGTTTTTTTCTGCTGACATAAGCTGCAGTTTTAGTGATGCTTAACTCAATTAGACCACTCCGTTCGTCTGTCGATAAGCAATCAAGCTTCAATATAGCTGATAAAAGTCTACTCAGGTATATATTACACGGGGGAAATAAAAGTGTTTGTATCAGTAGGAGATGTCACTGCTTTAGAAAAGTTGTAAGTAAATGAAACTGATTTTTTTTCGATTTTCTAGATTAATTCCCGTTTGAGTTTGATATTTAAAAACGATGGGCAGAGCATAAATTGAGTACGCCAGAGATGACAAGATATTCGTTTACAGGCGTCAGTTTCGTGCACCTCGACTATCTAGATATTTAAGATCTCCAACGCACTGAATAATCAATTTTCTGCAGCCACATAAGAAAAATACCTTATAAATAGGAATTTCCTTACGAGCTTATTCGACCGGGGCTTACCGGGAAGAAAATGACCTGGTAAATTGTACTCTCACTGCGATCGCGCACTATGGTGGCCGCGAACGACGCCAGTCTGGCTTCATACGACAGAGGTGACGCATTTCTTACTCGGGCTCTGTAAAATATTCGGTTCACAAATGTAAGCGGACACCGAGATAACCATTTCCTTTACCGAGAAAATGCCCCTCGATTCATTTGAAATTAGTCTGACAATATTTTCTTTTGTGTTCAAAATTTTTTTCCAACACCTTCTTATTAATCATAGATTCAGTTAAACCAGGACTGATCATGCTGAGGACAAAATCCTAAATGTTAAAACTTAACCAAACCCTGTACTATGAACTATTGAAAATTTTATTTCATATATGCTGATAATATTCACATTATCCCGATATGAAAGATTTTTTAAATTATTTCATTGTTACAGCAAAGCCTTGAAAGTGTAGAAAATAATTACATATTTTCATTTGAATATCACAGACATGAACGATGTAACTCAGCATGCAAGGCAGCTATGTGCCAAAGTCACTATAATACAGTGCACGACAGCATAACTTTGGTATATACGGAATTTTAGGGACTTGCATAATTCGCTAGAAGTAAGTTTCGAATGCAGGCCAATTTTTTGAGAATACACGAGCTGAACGCAATGTGGACAATTAGTTGATAAAACAATATATAAAAAAAAAACATGCTTCAAACGATGGCTTGCAACATTCATAATACTGTTTATTTGTTATTCATAAATCTCTTAACGAAAACGTTGAATCTTTTCGCAAATAGTTGAAATAAATGATCATTTTTCACAGTAACTCTATTTCATGTTTCAAACAACGCAAAACTGATGGTGAAAATACAGGCCTTCTGTAGCGCTTTTGATATAAAAAAAATGTGCTGTCGTCAATCTCAATTGCGTACTTGTGATGATGATCCTTTAATGCAAGTAAAACATCTCATAATTATTTGTAACGAGAAAAGATCCCGCCTCCTTACTAATTTACATTAGTAAGAAAATCAGGTTCTCGGAATTGAGGGATTGGCATACCTCCATACACATTACAAAACACACAAGAAATGCGAGGAGATATAAAGAACACAGTCACCAAGGAAAAAGATAAACAGTTATTGTATACTAAAATTAGAGCTGTACTCACCCATGAGTACACTGAGAAAAATTTTGTCGCAAAAGCGGCACACTTTTGTGTGTCAAGTTGTCGCAAAACCGGCACACAAAAGTGTGTCAACAATATACATGATTAGCCCATGTATTTTGACACACTTTTGTGTGTCATGGGCTTATACGACACACTTAAGCGTGCCAAACATGATACACTTAACGTAAGTCAATTTTATGTCTCATAAATATTTCACTTTCTTAGACTAACAACTAACTACACTGATATACAGACAATATCCAAGAATTAGAAGAAAAATTAGGGAAGATTTGATGGTTTTTTGGGGAGCATTGTACTCCAGTCACAAAATTTAAACACAGTTCGGTTTTCTACAAAAAATGTTCATCAATTTTAAACCTGAATAAGTGTTTCAAGTCTTTCAAACGCTTTAATATGTGGTCAAAGGAAATACTTCATTGTGTATCAAAATCATTCAGAATAACCGTTTGACACACCCAGGTGTGTCAAAATTTCTCTCAGTGTAGAGATCCGACTTACATCAGCGCGTTTCTGTGCGCACCTGTATTGATGAGCTGCCTTTGCGTTGACGGGTATTTATATACTCCATATGAATTTAGCATGAATTTATAATGACGGCAGAGATAATACAATACGAGAACGGAGACTCACACTCAATGAACATGTTATTAGGAGTGCAATTTACAATCTGCCTCAAAGCCCTACCCTAATAACTTACACAACAATTCATATCCCCGAAAATCTGGCTGGCCAGCCCTTCCCTCACTTTCCCACACATAAAATATGACAGAATACCCCTCAATTATTGTGGCGTTCAGCAGTACAAGATGTGGTCATGACGTTCGTTCACAAGCTCCTCCTCACAAGCACAGCTCCAGTTCAGTCTCCATGAGCTATTCTCAGTTCAAAATTTTATGACGACCGCCTTCCAAATCACCACTTCTAACTTCTAGTGCGTAACCTCCATTCAAGTTAGACATCTGCGACGACCGCCCTGCCTGCAAATAATTTATCAACTCGTTACTTCTTTTAATTGCCAAAAATTGTGCTCAAAAATATTTTAATTTTTACGTTAATGTGACATTATTTTCCATGACATTTATTACAAAACTTCTTTTTCAAAAGGTAACTGCATATCATATGATCCCAAAAACACTCCTTACCCTCCCAGCTGACGTCGAAACTTAGCACTTCATTTACTGCACAGTTTGGTTACGATGTTTTTTCATTTATGGAAAATAGACGTGACATATTTTAATCTCATTTCTAATTTACGGTCTCAAACACACTTATTCAACTTCCTCTATACGCGCAATATATTCAATATTTTCAGAAAGTTATATATATATTTTTATATTATATTTTTATATTATATATATATTTTTGCAGAAAGTTATTTTCAGTATGACACTTGGTTCCACGTACTTCTTTCTATGATGATGCACCGCGTTAGACTGATCGCCTCTTACTAGCTCTGCCCCTCTGTTCAAGAAAGTTGTACTCCCCCTTTCCGTGAGACCAATCGTATTCTCCCGGGGCTTCGTGAGCGTCCTCCTACACTTCCCTCTAACGTTCCCATTGGTTTTCCATGAGGCTGTCCTTTTCCTATTTGCTGTTGAAATGTTTTGTCAAGCGCGCGGTAATCTCCGCCTTCTTCTGAGGTTGTTTGCTTTTCGATACGATGGCTCGCTATCTCACGGGCTTCCAAGCGACCATAAATCTGTCACCCTCTTCTGGCTATCGTCCTCAGCCCCAACGCTTACAAGTGCTTGCAATAAACTTCTCCCCATGTAGTCCTGCCGAACCTTCTCAAGTTTCTCTAGCCTCTTCTCCCCCATGTTATTTTAAGAGCGCCCTATCTACGAACACTTTTGTGGAAAGGTTTTTCGGCCCATGTAAGAGATCTTTGTAGCCAAGTTCCCTCACAAATTTCTTCGTGGTCAGCCTCTAATACAAATACAACACTGCCCAAGGCTCTTCAGAATAGACCTAGCGCAACATTCTTTCAACGAACGTGTGGACCCGACCAATCATGTACTGCTGAATGCGAACCTTACAGTGTTTTTACAACACATGAAGCAAAACCCAATGAAGTACACAATGAAAATCATGTAGCGACAAATTGCGTCGAATACTCCAAAGTACACAATCCAAAACACACACTAAAATTTTTCCCTAATTTTTTCAAAAAATTCACAATCAAATTTTCCTTAATATTATTAATACAGAGACAAATTCCTAAATATTTTGACGAACGTTTGAAACGAAGTTCAAAATTCACATAAGGACAATCCCGTTGCACTGCAGTCGCCCTCTACCTCCTGATGTGTGCCCAAGCGTGGTCCAGTATCCCACCACACCAAAATTGGTCAATTTTCGAAGCCAACATGACCGAGGTGTACGGCGAAAACTTCACGGAAGTTACCACTCCAAACATTAGAATTTCATTAGAGACGAGTTCGTAGATTTCATCACGGTTTGTGTTGTGATCGCTGCGAAGAATCCTCCTGCCAACTTCGCCTGTCACAAGTCATCGAGGTGCGTTATTGCCTTCTCAAGCCTGCCGATCGTCGGGGGACGACAGACTGAGGGCTTCACCTGCTGGTATTCCCATGGTGAGCGATGGGAAAATTTATAATTATATTTGCTATCAAAATTTGCTCACTTGAAAAAATTTTCAATTGAGGTATCTGCTGCAAGGAGGAGAATAGAGAAAAAGTCATATCAGTGTTGAGAATAATATTATTATCAGCGAAATTTTCATGCGGATACGGCAAAATGTGTAACCGTCTATCTAATTAATACAGAAGCGTTTCTGTAGTTGAATGTTTATTTTTCCTCTATGGAACTAAAGATTACAGCACAGAGAATTGAAACAAATTTCCACTTCAAAATATCCTTTTTTAATTTTTGGCGAATAGTTATAATTATGAGACAAATTTAAATAAAATCCAAAACGACTTGAAATACTTCCGCCTGGTAAGTAGATGCACCAAGACCCTCACATTTAAATTTCATTAAACTGTGAATTGAAAAACATGAGAAAAATTTTCAAGAATCCTGCCCTCAAAAAATCCAACAGTATAGATTTAATTTTTATATGTCTTCCTGTATTTCATCAGCATTTTAAATTCATACCTCAATTTATCGTGACGATAAATCGCATCAAACATTAAAAATTCTTCATGAAACCACCGTATTTGAATAATTCCAATTGTCGATTTTCAATCAAACATAAAAATTGTACATTTTCAGTTTGCATCTTCGAAGAAGCGCTGGTAAGGCAAAAATGAAAGCGTCATGATCCCTGGCTCCGTGTGTCCGGGCAGCGCAAGAGTCAACAGCTGGCAGATGCCCCCACTCTACCACCCCCACCCACCACCCATGCAGCACAGACGCCAATGGCGCCAGATCTACAGAAATGTTAGGTTAGGGTAATTTAGGGTAGGTTAAGTTAACTTAAGTTAGGTTAAGTAGGTTGGTTAAGTTAGGTAAGGTTGGGTTAGGTTAGGCCAAGTTCAGTTAGTTTAAGGTTAAGTTGAAAAAGTTTAAAAATGCCTTTTTTTGAGTGCCGAGATGGAGGGTCGAATGGCAAAACACCAGTGGTCGTTGTCATAATTTATTATAATGATTTAATGCAGGTTAACTTTGGTATTCCGGTGTACTATCCACTTACTAATTACTTGTAGTGTTTATAATGCAGTTCTTAATAATAACTGAATAACGAACAGCTAGGTTAATAAACCTCAGTAATACTACATAGTTAAAAAATTGGCGCGAATGGCAACTTTTAGAAGCAACATGGAGGTGGAGGGAGAGGGGTGGGCGGCGTCCAAATCTGGCGCATCACCCAGCTGTTGACACTAGCGCGTCCGGGCAACCATATCATCACGTGCTCCAAGGTTGGGATGATCGAACAATGTATTATAAACGTAAAGCAAAAATCTAATTTCATCTTTGAAATGAAAAATAATGTTGTTGCAGTATGGTATTCCATTTCTCTGTGGATTCGAACTTCAAATTGTTGTTACAAATTATCATTTTGAAAATTTTTTCTCGAAAGTGAAAAGGATTTCATTTTCAGTACTGTGTTGTGATATGATTTCTAGTATCATTTTGGTTTCCCAAAACCCACTCCCTCCTTACAGAAGAGCCTCCTCTCCTCACCACATGTTCAGCCTCTTTCACGCAGCACTCGTTTGGTTGCATGGACGACGACAACTTCACACGCACCTACTGTGAGGCGCGCCAGCGCTGCCGAGACCTGGGGGCGAACCTTGCTTCTCCTGAGACTGCTGAGGACACAGCTGCCATGATGATCTATTACACCGACAAATACGGTAAAATACTGCACCAGTATGTATATGAACGATCAATTTTTTCCTTTACATTATTTTTACCTTTACATTCAGCTTACACAAATTTCTAGGATTTTTTTTTCGGAAATTGATTGACATTTCTGTCAATATGTACACAGAAGCGAATATATGTTTACAGAAGGAAATTTTTATGATAGTAATAGTGCATCACAATAAGTTTTGAAATTTCTAAAAATTATTTAAATTTTCCTTTCTCAGCCTAATCTCAAGAACAGCAGCCCTAAATTTTAAAGGAACATGCATCATTCGATCTAGTTTCTTTGAGCACTAATAATAATTTTTTCCACTAGATAAATAGTCTTTCGCCAGTGCGAAAGCAGATTATACTTACCGAAGTTTGCGAAAGGGGACTATCTCGGCAAAAAAAATCATTATCTTTGGGCGAGGCTTACTGGAATTTTCACCATCGATGCAAAATGATGAAACGATTTTTTGTTTCGAGTATTTTTTTCGTTATTTTTTAGGATTTTTTTTATGACAACTGAAAAAGGGTATTTCGGATGTTTTTTCTCCTCCTAGATTTTTGAAGTTACAGAACAGGCAAAATATTTTCTAGATAACTAAATATATTATCTAAAATCTGGAGGAAAGGTTTTCTATATTTCGATTTACTGAATTTTAAGGAATTTTCCCCGAAATTCGATTTTTTTCTCTACTGAAGCGATACCTATACCTACTTTATCGCTGCGTCCTGGAATTTCTCTATTACTAACTCGATACTCACTTGTCAGTTTGCATTTGGTGGCATTAAAATACTCCCGGCTACAAATCTTTTATTTATTTAATTCCTTTCCTCAAGTCATTCGTATCATTCAATGAAATGCAGAATGCTCACTCTTTAAAAATCGTGCGCCAATGATTTATTTGTAACATCCTTCAAAACTTTTTTTATTAAGGTATCAATCAGTTCTTTTATCTTCTATTCATCGGTTTTAAGCTAGCTTTGATTTACTTCGAAATATACGCTCTAGTTCAATTTAATTAAATTTCATTGCTTTCTTAGCTTCAAGATTTTCTTGATAATAATGATCTTAGGATTGAAACTTTTGTATTGAGCATATTTAAAAAGTTTCTTCTCTGTTACCGTTATGATAAATAGGCTGGGTAAAAACGACCAGCTCAATGAAGTTAAAGGAACAGGTGTTGCTTTATCAGACTGATAATGAGAACTCGTGTTAGATTGCCTGTTGGTTATATTCTTCTGCCCCAGTAACTTCTGTATCAGTTCATGGCTAGGTCGAGTTCTCACCTGCCTTCTGAATCTTCGTATGACCTAAAATCAATCGAATTTTCAAATGCCCAAGCTGAAAGAAGTTATCAACGAGTGCAAAAGCTGTGCAGAGGCTTTCGCTGAAATCTAATTATCAATTGTGAGGTTCTCAACACATAAAAAAGATTTCAGAACTGTCCAGCTACATTATTCTCGCCTTTGTTGAAAGTCGATTCCCTCGCAGATGAAGTAATTTTCACCAAAGCAGGGAGATACAGTATTCTCAATTGCATCAATATCTGTGAACACTTGGGTGACAGCCTAGAAACCATTTAAAAATCGACTCCCGTCTGGTTGAAATGTTTATATAAAGAGTTTATTTGTTTTTACGTCATGTCAGTTCGAAAATATGAACATTTCTCGAATGTTGTCAAAATTTAAAGTGCGTTCAAAATTTTGGTCGATACTGAGTTTAATGCCCTTACGGAAATTAAAGATTATGTTCCTAAGAATCGCTAAAGAAACACATTTAAAATCGTTTTACTTGAATGACATTTTGCTCGCTGATGCGTAATTTTCGAGTTATTCAACTTTGAAGGTATAAGAACGTCGTACGTAGAAGTGAAGGAACAGACACGTAAATATGCTGTAATACGGTATTGACGTAACGATGGGTGAGGTTAAGTTGGGTTAGTTAAATAAAAAAACGTGAAGTAACCTAAATAAACCTTAAAAAGCTTATTTCAACTTACCCAAACCGATACTGTTTCCGCCAAATAAGTTGGCATGTCCCGCCAAAAAAGTGGGCGTGTCCCGCCAAAAAAGTGGGCATGTCCCGCCAAAAAAGTTGGCGTGTCCTGACAAATAAGTGGGCGTGTCCCGCCAAAAAAAGTGGGCGTGTCCCGCCAAATAAGTGAGCGTGTCCCGCCAAAAAAGTGGGCGTGTCCTGCCAAAAAAGTGGGCGTGTTCCAACAATGCAGCGACTAAGCAACCGACTGTATAATGTTATTCCTACCTGAAAATAATTATTGTTTGATCTCAAAAATTACGCATTAGCGAGCAAAATGTAATTCATGTGAAACGCCTTTAAATGTGTTCGTCTACCGATTCTCGAAAACTAAATTTATAAATTCCGTGAGCGCATTAAAATCAATATTGACCAAGATTTTAGCACATGAGTATTTTCCACAATTAATCCGAAAAACTCAGAAAAAACAATTTCAATTAAACGGTCATTATACAATACAACATCGTAGTATTCTTATTTTGCTCACTAAATCAAAGAAAGCAAATATGGTCCTCTATACAGTTAAGATAGAAAACCCATAATACCCTTAGAGATTTTAGGACGAGGACCGTGCGAACTTGAAAACCTCAAAAAGGTAAGTAACATCTTTCACACCAGGGATTTCTTGGTCAATGTTTAAAACAACCTGGCGGAAATTTTAACTCACCTAATAAATTATTAATTTAATAGTATTCCGTAGAGTTTTTCCCATCTATATAATGTCATACACATTTTTTTACAGCGAACAGTAGTAAATATGATCTTATATGTCTATTACAAGAAGATTTGTACTCAAAACTTATTCAAAACTAGTTTCCCTGTTTACCTAGTAAACCAAGGCGACGGTGATGCTGAGATGAAATATCAGGGCACGACAAAGAATATGCAACCGTTTATATATATCTTCATCCCTCAAGTAAGTTTTCGTGTACCTTTTTAGGCACGCCAGAGATGACCGCTAACTAAATTTTCGAAGAATCTTGGAGCATCACAGCCGGTGGTTTACAACCCCTCTGAGCACGGCGCTGCTGAGAAGTTACCTAATCACAAATTACTGACGGCATCGACGCAACTGTGATGAAGACCAGGAGCTTATTTTTCGATCAATTTAACACATTAACAGTGGCGAGTTAAACTGAAGCTCAATATTCAACTCAAATTAAATTTAATTTCAGAGATAAATTCTGAAAATTATGAACATTGAATAGATCGTGTATGCATTTAGTTTTTATTAGGTATTCAAAAGATTAAGTTTGCAACTGCTGGTCGGTCAGCATCATTTTGAAAATCTCCTCAGAGACCACCAAAATTTCTCCTATCGGTTTGCCTATGCAACGTAGGTTTATTATTTTCAAAACAAAATCTGAATGATCACCTCTCACCTCAGCAACTCAGGACGGTCATCAAATGGTCTGAGCTCAAATTTTATTAAATGACGGTTCAAACCTGTGAATTTTGGCCAGAAATACATCAGGCAACGTAACCATTTCGACAAAAGAACTTCAGCTACCGGCTGGTGAGCTTCAACGACGAAAATTATTTAAAAACCTTGCTCCAGGGCACTTCAATTATGACTAGAATGAAGATAACGCCCTTTAGTTTCATTTCAAAAAAGGTTTAGTTTCATTCGCACACTATAAAACAAAATTATTTCGGTGACCAAGAAATTTCCCCTTATTTCACCCCCTGATGAGCAGTAAAGAGTATGTAATAAATAGAAAATATCGTAAAGTAGACGTCCTCGTTATAATAATTTTGAAACGCTTTGATGTATTTTACGAGCATGTACACAAAAATATCCCTACTTGATGACTTCTTTATTGCGTATCATTATCCTTATGCTGTATAAATCATTCTGCGCATGCATTGACGGGTAAATAATTCTTAAAAAAATTGAGTAGGAATTTGGTCAAGCATATTGTCACTTTTACTGCATCGTTCCACGATTTAATATTTTCAACTAACAAATTTCAAATAGCAGCTATAAAAGTTTCCTGTGTTGTTTGCACACCAGCTCTTACAACGAGGTATACAGTCCGCCTACCGCTGCCATCGATAATACTCGTGTAGTCAATGATAACTGTATCAGACTTGATAACAGTCGTAGGGCATCGGCAGCTCAGCATTGAGAAAAATTATATTCAAAGTGTTTGAAGGTAGAAAAGGACTGTTTTACATGAACTATTGTCGAAGAAGCTCTGTAGTAAAACCGCTTATATTTTATTAACGTTAATGCCAGTTATTTGGCCAACGAACACTTCAAGTTCTCGTAACCGTGAAGTCTGAAAGGAAATTTTGTTTGAAGCAGAAAATTTTATATATCTCACCTCACGAAAAAATTAAACGTCTCTCTGCTTGAGGTTAGTAATGACTGCGCATGAAAAATTCGTTGATAAGTCTTAGGTTTTTGCGACTATGGTAATCTAAGAAGCAACCTTTTATAAGCAATTTTAGGTATTTTTAACCTGGCATTACAATCTACGCTCGCTGTCTTGAATAGGACGCACGGGAAACGCCTCTCCGTCAAAATAAACATCGTCTTAGCGTAACACGCGTTCTTCTTTTCATAATTTTTCATTAGAGGGTTAATTTAAGGAGTTGGGACTCCTCGTACTCGGGCAGAAGAAGTTCTACTCATTGTCCAAAATGTTTTTTCGGTACGGCAATTTTGTTCATTCGAAGTAGAATATTACTGGAACATGTCTAGCGCTTTTCTGTCGTTCGTTTCCGCCTCAAACGTCTTCAGGTGGTCAGCTAATCAACGCACCTATTTAAATGTAGCCTGATACGTTAGGAGGAACTTTTGAAACCTTATGAAATTATTAAAAAATTTCCAGGGTGCGAGAGCTGGTAGAATAGCTCTGGAGCAAAGTCTTATTAACAAGCTCGAAGTGTCACTCAATTCCATTGCGTTATGCTCAACTTTACTTTGACAGCTATCAGCAAGCATTAAACCATACAAAACTAAGAGAGTTTCAGATTGTTGAAATTTTATTTTTCAGGATTATCGCCGTTTCTTCTTACGGTGTTCTAAAGCTGATATCTTTAAAGCAGTGGTTCTTAACCTGAGGGGGGGCGTGAGCCTCCATAGTAAAGCCTCATTTTTACCAGTAAAGTTTTCGTCAAAAGAGTGAACTTTCATTCTTGAATATATTTGCGAACGTATTTACACTATTCTTAGCTTTTAAGCTCTTATTTACCAGTCCATCTGCACACTATTTCCCCTGACAAATCTTAAGGGGGCGTGGGAGTAAAAAGGTTAAGAACCACTGCTCTAAAACATTGTGATGCACTGAAAAAAAGTAAAATAGAATTTTTTTTGCAAAGCATCTGTTACTCCGTGCGATGAAATGCGAAGGACACTTCAATGTTAGGTCAATATTTATTTTACTGTTGTCGACGATTTTCAAAATTTTGTTGCCACATTTAGGTGGAGACATTTTAAGACGTTTTACTTAAATGATATTGCGCTCGCAAATACTTAGTTTTCGATATATAGCATAAATAGCGTTCAGGTAAGAATAGTGTTAGAAATTTATGATTTCGACTTTCTTAAATGCGATTACTAGGAAGAAATGTTACTTCTTGCCTGACTCAGTCGAAAGGGCAGTCTGGACCAAGCCGGAATCTTCATGACATCTTTATTCTGTTTACGTTGTTGCAGCTGCAATTCTATTTTTTTGTTTTGTTTATTTTATCTCTTTGCATGTCAGAGCTTCTTGCCTTGCCCAGATTCAATATTGTTCCCATTAAACTTAGTGTAAAGAAGATTAGTACTTAAATGTTCAAGGGCTCCTTCCGAGGTGTCCCTAATAAATGTTGTCCCTAATAAAAATGTCCCTAATGTCTCTTTGACTTCTGCCAGTTGGCTTTAATGTTGGCTACGGCCTTTAAGATAAGTCTTGAAATCTTTGAGCTACTGCTCCTTAAGTTCTAAAATGAAATTCCTACTTTAAACATTCCAAACGAACCTTAAAATCTCTAACCTATTGGAATGCTTAAACCTTAATCTTAAATGCGAACCCTGGGTAAGGTTACTAACCCCAATTTTTCCTCTTTGACCCGGCATAATCGCCTCTTGATCGGGATTATTGTTCAAGGTATTGTCAAATGAAATTTCTGGTAATTTTTGGCTTATTGAAATCATTTGAAGTTATGAGTTAGCTTTCGTCATGTTCAATTACGTATTTGAGAGAATGTTCTGTTTTATGACAGATCCCGTTGATGAACGTCGCACTTATCGTTGATGTGGAACCTTCAATGTTCTTAATGAAGAAAAGCTAGCGACATCATCTGTCTTTTAAGCGTAATCTACTTAACTCATCTCTGGCTTCGATCCAATTTATTTCCTATATTTCGTCAAAACGCTCCTGGACACGCTTGCGGAAGCGCCGACGATCTCTTACTTTGAATAAAGTTTTGGCAGCTCCCGTCTTTGTAAGACCGGGATTCTACCCGAGGTCTAAGCGAGCGTCTAATCAATAAAATAAACTTGATGAATAAACGTGCTCGTTTCTTGATCTTATGATTCCCAACAATAGCATTAACGGCAGTTTCGATATGGCTCTTCCGGTGTAACGCGGATACGGAACACGCGTAGTTATTGTGGCGGAAAACCACCCGTGTTGGTATGGCTAAGTTAAGTTATTTTTGATTTACTTAGGTTAGCTTAGGGCAGTTCATTTAAATAACCTAACTTTACCTAACCTAACCTAACCTCACCTATTGTAACGGCAATACCTCATTTCAGCTTATTGATGTCTCCGTTTGTTCAATTTTACATAGGACGTTCCTATAACTTCAAAGTTAAATATCTCGAAAAGTAAGCATTTGCAAGCAAATTATTATTCGTATAAAACGTCTTAAAATGTACCCTTCTACCTAATTGTGGCAACGTAATTTTGATAATCGTTGACAGCAGTATAATCAATATTAACCCAATGGTAACCTAGTTTGTTCTCTCAAAATACACCAAATTACAGTTATTCGAGCGTGTTCTCAAGCTTAAGTGAAGATTAGATGCTAATTTAAAAGTTGAATGTTCAATATATGAGTATATGGATGCTATTCAAAATATTCTTATTCGACTGATGAAATGAAACAAATGCTAATATCCAGAACAAATTAAGGCGGCTAATGTTCACGCATTTGGTATGTTTAACAATTCTTTAAGCTGTTTGTTTGGCACGTACAAGGACCGTTTCATGAACTGTCAGGTTCACAATACCTGACTAACTAGTGTTTGAATCTTGATGTGGATTCCGATTTTCGGTACTATTTTTGATGCTGCTATAGAGCGAGGTCTACCACCTTATAGCATGAGATCAACCTATAGCTAGTACTTCAGCGTGAGGTTACGTTAGGGTACTAACGGATACTACTTATTTCCATACAGTTACAGCGATCAGCACTTAATTCGTACATCTCGAACCGCACCTGGGTAGGCGATATATGGCGGTAGACCTAGCGCTATAGTAGTACCCAATTCATGTTTTATTATTTCCCTCATTATAAATAAAATGCTTATTTATCACACGTGTGCTCATGTTTTAGTTGCTTCATTGTCCCTTCTCGTATTTTTTCAACGTACTGTTATGTTTTTCGGTGATTGAATTTACCTCTTTATATACGATAGGCGTTAAAATTAAATTTTGAGCTTTGCCTCTTTGGTTTTGCTTCACTTTGCTGACTACAATTCGACTTAGGACCTGAGGAGTAATGCTGTATAGCGTCTTTTCTGGTATTACTCAGGATATGCAACATTTTCTGTTTGATCTGAGCATTGATTGCAGGCGTTCTTAAAGCTAACCCGTACGGTGTGGGCTGACGGAAAAGATCCTATTGTCTGACAGTTAACCTTCTTCAGCAATACGGAATGAAGAGAAAATATACAATATACAGTACAAAGCTGGTTTGGTTGGCTTTTTTTTTTGAAAATACAAAAGAATTTTTCGTTTCCATGGACCATCTTTTTACGGTTAAGTGTTGCTTGTTTTTCAGTACTGTTGCTGTTGCTTGTTTTTCAGTACTTTTCATCATTTTTCAGCTTGTCTCATAAATTCCTAACTTACTTTCTCAATGCCCAGGGAATCTTGGGGCATTGAGAATCTTGAATCTTACGCATCTAGTGCATGGGGCTAGCTCCATGATCTTGTGCGTGGAACTCCTCTATACATTCGCCTTCATGCTAAATGTTGCCTTTGTTCGTCTCACAAATTCCGTCCGAAATTTGGTTACATTTTTCGTTGCTATCGGTACTAGTATTTATAATCGCCAAAATACTATCGATGAACATATACTGTTCACTTTTTCTGTGACTCTCTCAAGACGTTCTCTAACGCCTCGATGAGAATCACGATCAACGCTTTTTTCAAGGCCGCTTCGATAGGTTCATTCATGTCAATACTGCTTCATTCGATTGGGATCTAGATCCTCTAGATAAAGAAGATATCATCCGCCCCTAGGTCGGGACTGTAGAGTAAAGGGCCGTTTACACTGGTCTACATTTTGCTGCAGGCTCACGTGTAGACGCCTCGTGTGGAGCTTCACAAGAGCCATGTGCGTTTAGACTAGACACCATTGGAGCGAGCCATGGAGCGCGCGCTGCTCAACAGGGCTGCCACTCTAGATATTATATAGCTAGATCTAGATGTTTTTGCTGAAGCCTAGATGTAAAATTTTGAACCTAGATATTAGCTATAAAATCTATATAGTTTTTCTGTATGCTAGAAATTTTCTAGCTAGAATTACAATTAAGCTATGTTCATGATAGATTACTGTAAATTCGAATTAAGAATTCACCCTAATGGTTGGTTACTACTTCATTCTTATTATATTTGTTAATTTACTTAAGCAAATTGTCTGAATAGTGAAGCAACCATATTCTGATCATGTTATGTTCAGATTATGAATGACACCAAGACGGCTATTTCACGGTTCATAAGCTAAAGCACACTATCTCCAATTGCAAAAATAGTGATGAAATAAAAAAATCATGGAATAAAATGTGTATTGTGACCTCATTTTGACGAAAGAATGACCAATGATATTGTTAACAATGAGTTCAGTTTATTGTTGGATGGAAGCAATGATATTTCTATCATGAAACTACATGGTGTATCAGTGATATACTAAAGTAATGCATCTAATAAAGTAGAATCAACCTACTTAGTAATTGCAAAATTATTAAAAATGATGAAGGTAGCGGTGTGAAAGCCTTAAAACAATTGTTGATAAGTAGGAATCTGAGCATTGATAATATGCAATGCAATAGAGACTGACCTTTCTACTCGCAACACGTGTGGAATTGAAGAATATTTGGATACCAAGCTTTATTAGGGTAAATATCAGGATACTAGATAATTTATATTAAGATAAATTGCCTAATATAAAGCAATTTATGATATAAATATCCTTATATGCTATTTTTCAACTAATTTATTATAGTAGATAATTAATTTATTTCTAGATAAATTTTTGGATGTTTTATTTTTAAATCTAGATGTTTCTCGATATTTTTTGAGGTCACACTAGATTTTTTGGTCAAACACAAGTGGCAGCCATGCAGCACAAAACCAGTCAGTGTGGCTTGCTGCTTTGAAATATGGATTGCTGTAGACGAGCTTGTGTGAATATTGTTGCTGCATCGTAGCTACGTAATCTCTTCTTTATTTGCATGAGTGTAATGTTACTATATTCGTTCATTTTCATTAAAATATAATGGAAAGCAGCCTCCTTATATTCACAGCTTTTAGTCTGCCAAAGGCATTAATGGGCTTAGTACATTTCAATTAGAAGCAGTGTAGTTTCTCGCGGCAGTGTTGAGTCAGCCATTACGGGTGAGCGAGATGCGCCACCTCGCTTGATGACTACTACTTGCACACTGACCGGTCTAGAGCAGCGCCGCTCACACTTGCAGCCGCTCCACGGATTCAATCAAAGTGAATCGGGAACTTCGGGCTCACACACACAAATATGAGCCTCAGTGGTGAGCTTCGTCTACACGAGTCGCGCCTCACAGCCGAAATGTCCCCTAGTGTAAACACCCCTTAACTGATTGCGGCAGCGTGGTCACGATGGACTGCGCCTCTAGCCAGTATCTCTTAGCCGCGCAGCGACACACAGCTGGGCGTTTGGGCACCAGAATAATGCACACTTTTCGCTCGTTCAATCTTTTCGTCTCAAAGCTTTGCACATGGTTCCTCAAATGACTGCTGTGTCGGTTAACTACAGAATACTCGTTCGTCGGCCAGAATTCTACAAATCACACGTGTGAGTCACATTTTCATCGGTTTGGCTTGTTGGTGGATCTTCAAAGCTTAGGTGACCATTCTACCGCAATGCTGCTATAGTGTGAGGTCTACCACATTACAGCATGAGATCTACCTCTAGCTAGTACTATAGCGGGAGGTAAGGTTAGGTTAATAATGGACGTTACTTATTTCCGTACATTTAATTTAGCAATAAACACTTAATTTGTACACCTCAAACTGTGCCTGAGTAAGCGATATTTGACGATAGAACTCTGGCTATAGTAGCGAGCCTTTTGAGTAGTGAATTTTAGTGTAAGCCATCATTTTGGATAAAATATTTAAATAGCATCTCCACAACTCTCTGGCTCCCTCTCAATTTTTTCCACTCACGCTCTTACTTGCGCAGGCGATATAACACGCGATCGCTCGTACGAACCCGCTGCGTCAGCTCGAGTGTGATAAAAAACGTACATTTTATCACGTTTTGGATGCACTCAATATGTTTCCGGTAAAATATTTCTGAAGTACGACCTATTCAGTTATTTCCGGTCAGGTGAAATTCCTTTTTCTGATCTGAATTCTTAGCCGAGCTACTCACCGAACTAAGTTTCGCCTCCTAACTTCGGCTTCCCCATGCGTTGCAAGTGATGCGTTGTGTTAGTGTTGAAGTTGACCTCCGGAATGATTTTTGAATCGATATTAATTTTAATAAACAAGAGTAATTATTTATACAAATATGATAGAAGAAAATTTTTTTAATGAGTTGATGTTTAACTTACTTGAAAATCACACGCGGCATTTAATTTTCTCTGCAATACATTTACTCACAACGGTTAAGTTGCCTGAATTTATACTCTAAGTTACGCTCTTATTTCCTCTTATTTCAGATCTTTTCAACCTAAAAGTGTAGTTTGTGTTTTCACAAACAAGTTTCGCAACAACATATTTTACCTGTGAGGATTGATGAAAACGATGCCTTCAGAGAGTCGAAAAAAGACTAACGAATAGACTCAGATCTGCAGATTACCTGCCGGTAGCTGCAGTAATTTTTCGCTGGAGTCGCTCTTGTTCACGCAAGATGCAGGTAAGGTCTAAATTTCGCAACGTTTTCCATGGTCTCAGCATCATTTAAATTATGCAAAAACTGTTAAACTACTTAGTGTTGATAGTGTTAAATGAAATTTTCTGACATCATGTCACATAGTTGAACTTTTCCGTAAACTGAGGTTTGAAGATCATCTAGCCATCTATCTGTCGTCGTAAGTTTTACCATTGAGTAAGTATTAAAGTCGTTCAGGAGCGATCAGTGCTTTGCTTAATTACGGTACATTTCCCGGACAGATTTCAAGAGGCTTCAAGTACATAGTGGCGTTGGGAGTACTTGTGTTGCTGGGCGTCTTTGTCATCAACACTGCACGGAAGCCTTCGCCCGTAGCTGGTGAGTCTGCAAAGTGGCCTCTCTCTGGTGTACAGATGAATGAATGTTATTGCATTATTCTCAAATCTTATACTAGATTTGAGTTAAATTATAAAAAATATAAAATAAAATGAATAAAAAATACAAATTATATAGTTAAATAAAACTTCCAAGTTCATGCCATAGAAGAATTTTGGAATATGACTTAGACAAAGTGCTAATTACTGAGATATATATATATATATCGTCATATTAGTTCATATTTACATTTACTATGCATTATTGCCTTACTGGTACCACGGTGATAAAAGTAAAAGAATCAATGTTATTCTTTCAGCGTCTGAAAAAGATAATAATGTGGGACAAACAGCCAAATTCCTTTTCTGCGCAAGTTCCGCTATACTCAAATACCGTATCTACCTAAATTCGCATAGATGATAAATTGACAATAATGCAGAAAAAGTACATTGACAAATCATTCGTTGCTCTATGTGCACCCAATGGAAAGTGATAATAAAATTTTTCCATGAAATATTAATTTTTAATCCATAGAATTTGCCTTGTTTTTGCAGGAACAAGATGAGAGACCAGATACTGAATCAGAATTGGTTTATCATAAATAATCCTTGGTAGTTCAGCGCGCTGCAGTTTTTTAAGGAAGAGAGGAAACGAGGACAAATAAATACTTAGCGAGCGCGAATGCACCATCACAATTTAAGAGAAATAGACCTTTAAATTAATTATCCTTTAATTTTTTAATTTATCTAGCTTTATATTGTATGGAAATTATAACTTCAAAATTTACATTAACACCAAGGCAAAACTCTTACCAAGGATAACGAAGACCGAAAGATTAATTTTCTCCGAGTTTCTTGAACAACAAAGATTTTTTTAATAATCAGAAATACACGCTGATGCAGCACCTGACGCAATGTTTATATTTAATTCTTCCTCAGGAAGAGAAAACCAATTTCATGCAATAAAGTCCGCTAGAGTAGATCACCCATCAGAATTGTAATTAATAGAGCATACTTCAGCAAGTTCTTTATTTTGTACTGACGAAGAGCTTTACGATTTTTAGAGCTTCAAGGGGAAATCAGTGGGAGGCACCAGAAGTACACAGTAGTGTACGTAAAGTAACTTCAATTTGAGGTAAGATGAGAATTTTGCCACATTTTAGTTGACAATGAACTTGAAATTGAAACTGTCGTGCGATTAAAACCAGTTTAACAGGCTTGATAAACGTCATTTTCATTTTAGAATTTCCTCTCATATACGTAAACAAATCGTTTGTTCAGATCATGATTGATCAAATAAAATAACGATATTCAAGACAGTTCTTCACTTCATCCATGAATGGGAAACTTTTTACAGACTACTCGGTCCTGTCACCTCCCAGTTTCATGATTCACTCTCCATCGTCGTTGAAAAATGTGGTAAGTGTAGTAGGTTCGGCACAAAATGTCACCGCAAGCTCTTATTTCGAGTAAAATTGTTGCTGAAAGGTCCCCATGATGAGTTACTGGTATATCAGACATAAAGTATATACGATAGGTATTTCTTTACGAAGATGCTCATCTATTCACTGCTTATTAAATGATCCCTTTGAAAATTCAAATTTGTAAATCTGCAGAAACGTATTCAAAGGGAAACCAACTCATGAAATTGTGCTATACAAGGCGTGCGACCAATTTCTTTAGTTTTCTTAATGCAACTTGTACTGAGGGATGTCGAAAATCATTTAACAACTGAACAGCACCAAACGCTCAATATCTTAATCATTCAAACTTTGGTGACATCATTAGGCCTGGGGACAAAACTACTAGCTATTCTTAGAGTGGAAACGAGGTTCTGAGCTGCGAGTGAGGTGCCCTTCCTTTTGTTGAAATAGAATTGCTTTTTATTTTGTTTCTGTCAATCTTTCAGTTAACTGCTGTCTGGTTCTTCTGCACCTATAACTATTTTCACTAATTTCTATCTTTTTATTCAAACTCTCTTCCTGACTGGCTGTTTACATACATGCGCAGGGTGTACAAACACACCTTGTGCATAGATTCCCCATTCCGTGAATTTCAAACTAAATGGTACCTTCATCCTTCTTCTCTTTGGAGGGCCCGAGCTGAAAGTTAGGTAGACCTTCTTTTTGTTGAAATAAATATTTTTTCGTTATTTTAAGGACTACCTTTTTTCGGTGCAATGCTGTCCTGTTTTTTCAGCACCTACTTCTTTCTTCTTCAATTTATATCTTTTTTGTGAACTCTTTCTCAACTTACTGTTTCTTTACCCCTTCTGCAGAGACTCCGCATTCCCTAATTTCCATTCTAAATTGTGCCTTCCTCCTTCCTCTCTTCGATAAGCTCATTTTTTTAGCGATTAGGGAGGCTTTAACTAACAAATAATCTGATCTAATCTTCTCTTTGGAAAACCACTAATAAACTAATAAGATACGCTAGGGCTGATAGATGTTGAATTGCTATTAATAAATATGAATTCTCCTACATATATTCATAAAATTCGTCAGCCTAATCCTTGCCAACTTGCTGTTCAGTTCGCTTAGTGTCCTTTATGGAATCACACTATATATAGAGATTCCTCGTTTCTTCCACTCCACACGAAATGGTCTTTAAATTTTCTCAACTCTTTTTAGATCACCTTTATTTTGGCTAGGGAGTCATAAACTAACTTAATGATTATAATAAATCATTTTAATTTTCGGGAAGTCACTCGAACATCATATTGATAGACGCTTACTTTCTTCAATTAAGGTTTTTAAAACCTTGATGACAAAAATCTGGGCTAGCAATAAAAATTTGAATTTCTTAACACACAGGTGTTTTATTGTTATTAGAATTGTCTTTTATTTAATGTTTTTTGTACTTCATCAGCACTATTGATCGACTAAAAAATATATTTAAAATGATATTATGGGGGTTCATCTCAGTGTTATCATGCATTTCATGCCACGAGAAAATGGAAATGCTTGTTTGAGTTGAGCCTCACATAAACTATTCTGTTCTTAAATGGCACGTGCATCACTCGATTGATAGTTCATGAGGTCCTGCGAGAGTCATTTGAGACTATCTAATCTGTTCAATGTCATGCTCGAACACTCAATTGTCAGCTATTATCTGTCGTTTGGGCAGCCACCACAGCGATAGCGGCAGCTAGTGATAGTACAATAACTTCTTTAGTAATTTTTCAGGAAAATTGCAGAAGAATAAATACATTTTTCATGGAATATTAGTTTAAGTATTAATGTGCAGCAACTGACGACAAATTTTGACGTGCCCTCTTACCGAGTTGTTGGTATTATAGTGGAGAAAAAATACACTATAGAAGTGATTCTATAGGCATTGACCGTGAATGGTCGAGAAATTTTTCATCCAAACTTTTGAATGTAGATTGTGCTACCAATCGACTTCACGTCTCAGAGCGCTGCACGACCCCAAGTGGGGATCGGAAGAAGAGGAGGAGAATATAACCACCCGATACAGGTCCCCCGGATAGACTTGCAGGATGCACTTCAGAAGTTGAAGGTATTTATTAATATAACTCAAGTATGTTGTTGAATATTTCCCAATATTGAACACCTTGAATAGGTTTTTAAGTTTGGATTCCAATTTCATCACGAGCATCACACCAAAACTGAAAATAAATTGAAAAATTTTGCAAAGAAAACTATTTGAATTGTCTGAAAATTTAAGCCTTTTCAGAATTCTGAAAATCGTTTTTTGGTATTGTGAAGGTAACTGGAGGTTTTCACAGCTCTGAAATTTATCTGTAGAAGCGTATTGTCTGTGCGACTAAATGCATGTAATCAAAATGCTCAGCTAAAACAGTGGAGACAAAGAAACGACGGTGATGAAATTAATTTCAAGCGCGATGGAACTAATCGTTCTCATGAGTCGAATGAAAATTCTAAAACTTAAATTTATTTCGAAACTAAATTCACTCACGAGCTCATTTGCCTCCTTATGACAGAATTAGACTCCGCCAGGTACGGTGTTATTCGCAAAAAGCACTGAAATCGATTAAAATTATTTACTTTCCTTGATAGACTAACTCAGAACCCATCGTTCATGAATTTTAACAGTCTATTTTGCATTTTATTTGATCATTGTGTGCGTAATTGCTAATTTTGAGTAGTTGCAGTAAAATTATTTTACAAACTTATGTTTTTTTATGTAAAATGCTCGTGAAGTGACGCTGTCTGTCATGTAGTGGTCGTAGTTGCAATGTTTCGAGGGTCGTGACCGTCACTTGGACTGTTTCAAGGGTTTGTGATCGTCACTTGCGTTGTTTCGAGGGTTGTGACCGTCACTTGGACTGTTTCAAGGGTTTGTGATCGTCACTTGCCTTGTTTCGAGGGTTGTGATCGTCAATTGGACTGTTTCGAGGGTTGTGATCGTCATTGTTTCGATAGTTGTGAGCGCCAATGTCCAGCATCTCCAAAATCGCAAATTTCAATGGTATCTGTCTGTGGTTCCCAGGCACTCGTCGATAAAGACGTGACGACACTGGCGAAAGATCCAGCGACTGGAGGCTTTGTACCAGACCCAGTGCAGGTAAAGAATCCTTATTAATTTCAATGAGCAAGAGCCTTCAGGGGATACAACTATTGTACCTATGGGAATTATCACTCCCATGGGGAATATGTGAGGTCCCAAGCTAAAAGTTAGGTAGGCCTTCTTGTGGGTGAAATAAAATGCTTTTTGCTTTTTTCAGGACCATCTTTTCCGGTTCACTGCTGTCCTGTTTTTCATCCCCTACTACGAGTTTCTTTTTGAACTTTCATCTTATTTCGTGAACTTCTTTCTTAATTAACTTACTGCTTCTATGCATTTTGTGTATGGATTCCTCGTTCCCTAAACTCCATACCAAAGGGTACCTTCCTCTTTTTGGAACGACTTTGTTACGGCTTAAACTAACATCTAATCGTTTGAGCGCAAATTCGATTTATTGGGGTGGAGCGCATGTTGTAGCCGTAGACCTTCCTTAGTGCCTGCGCCAAAATTTTCATTATTAATTGGGTTTGAATCACTTTTAGTGGCGAAATTACTATTCAAGTTTCAGTCCCTTACAGATAAATGCACGTGGAATACTTTTCAAAACAGCTCACATATCGATTCTATCAAAACTGCATGCTGGGTTTCGGTCATCGATTGAGATTTAAAGTTCACGGAGACCTTCATCGTGACACGCGTTGTTCATACTGGGAAGAATTTGTAATGTATATGCTTCTCTATTCGGTGATCTGGCTGAACCTATATTTTGACCTCGATGATCAGTGACTGTGTGACGTCACAATCCGCATATAACTTCTGTAGTAGTGCCACTGATGATGCACGACTGACGATGTTCTTTGAAGATTTTTAGCCGCGACTCGTATTCATTCATATACTCGAACTTCAGTATGAAAAAATTCGGTTGGTTAAAATATCATTGTGTTTTTTTTATCTTCTGAATGATAACTGACGTACTGCAGTTATCGTAACCTGAGTAGTATAGAATTCAAACAACGACTGATCAGCAACGTACTGCATAGTTTATGCTTTCGCTTCCAGTGAAAACGATTCAGTGTAGAAAACTTTTACCTGTGAACCCGTTCATGTGGCGCCTTCTTTGCTATAACTTTTTCTGTCTTTTCTTCCTCTGTCTTCTTAACTTGCGGTTTCGAAGAGCAGGGTATCCTGATTCGGAATATAACTCTTGTACATGTTCTGTTTCTATAGTCTTTACTGAACGAACCCTTCTCTTTGCTCTCTTGAGGTCACCTCGAAAAAAATTGTCTCGAATGAGTGTATATTTTGTAGAAAACCTATCGAATGCTCAAAACTTCGAGGTCTCTTCCTTAATTACAAATTTACTATCGCAAAGGAGATTAACCAAATTCACCACCGCAAAGACTTTTAATTTTGATGAATTTTGTGGAGTCACAGGTTTTGAGCGAATGAATTCACAAGTTTCAAGTTTCAGAAAATTCGAAGGATAAAATTGCAGAGGAGTTAAACGGCAGTCTTTTGGATGACCGAGGCAGGCCGGGCACGAGCGGAGCATCCCGGGCAGGCAACCCCGATGGAGGACCCTCGCGATCGCCCAAGGAGCATGGATTGCTGGAGGAAGACTTATCGATTATAGTACTATACACGAATATACTTTCAATATTATGCAAGAACGAATATACTTTCAATATTATGCAAGAACAAATATACTTTCAATATTATGCAAGAACGAATATACTTTCAATATTATGCAAGAACGAATATACTTTCAATATTATGCAAGAACGAATATACTTTCAATATTATGCAAGAACGAATATACTTTCAATATTATGCAAGAACAAATATACTTTCAATATTATGCATGAACGAATATACTTTCAATATTATGCAAGAACGAATAGACTTTCAATATTATGCAAGAACGAATAGACTTTTAATATTATACACGATCGAATAGATTTCAAATATTATGCGCGAATAGAGTTTTGGTATTATGCGCGAATAGAGTTATGGTATTATGCGCGAATAGAGTTATGGTATTATGCGCGAATAGAGTTATGGTATTATGCGCGAATAGAGTTATGGTATTATGCGCGAATAGAGTTTTGGTATTATGCGCGAATAGAGTTTTGGTATTATGCGCGAATAGAGTTTTGGTATTATGCGCGAATAGAGTTTTGGTATTATGCGCGAATAGAGTTTTGGTATTATGCGCGAATAGAGTTTTGGTATTATGCGCGAATAGAGTTATGGTATTATGCGCGAATAGAGTTTTGGTATTATGCGCGAATAGAGTTATGGTATTATGCGCGAATAGAGTTTTGGTATTATGCGCGAATAGAGTTATGGTATTATGCGCGAATAGAGTTTTGGTATTATGCGCGAATAGAGTTATGGTATTATGCGCGAATAGAGTTTTGGTATTATGCGCGAATAGAGTTTTGGTATTATGCGCGAATAGAGTTTTGGTATTATGCGCGAATAGAGTTATGGTATTATGCGCGAATAGAGTTTTGGTATTATGCGCGAATAGAGTTATGGTATTATGCGCGAATAGAGTTTTGGTATTATGCGCGAATAGAGTTATGGTATTATGCGCGAATAGAGTTTTGGTATTATGCGCGAATAGAGTTTTGGTATTATGCGCGAATAGAGTTTGGTATTATGCGCGAATAGAGTTATGGTATTATGCGCGAATAGAGTTATGGTATTATGCGCGAATAGAGTTATGGTATTATGCGCGAATAGAGTTTTGGTATTATGCGCGAATAGAGTTATGGTATTATGCGCGAATAGAGTTATGGTATTATGCGCGAATAGAGTTATGGTATTATGCGCGAATAGAGTTATGGTATTATGCGCGAATAGAGTTATGGTATTATGCGCGAATAGAGTTATGGTATTATGCGCGAATAGAGTTATGGTATTATGCGCGAATAGAGTTATGGTATTATGCGCGAATAGAGTTATGGTATTATGCGCGAATAGAGTTTTGGTATTATGCGCGAATAGAGTTATGGTATTATGCGCGAATAGAGTTATGGTATTATGCGCGAATAGAGTTATGGTATTATGCGCGAATAGAGTTATGGTATTATGCGCGAATAGAGTTATGGTATTATGCGCGAATAGAGTTATGGTATTATGCGCGAATAGAGTTATGGTATTATGCGCGAATAGAGTTATGGTATTATGCGCGAATAAAGTTATGGTATTATGCGCGAATAGAGTTATGGTATTATGCGCGAATAGAGTTATGGTATTATGCGCGAATAGAGTTATGGTATTATGCGCGAATAGAGTTATGGTATTATGCGCGAATAGAGTTTTGGTATTATGCGCGAATAGAGTTTTGGTATTATGCGCGAATAGAGTTATGGTATTATGCGCGAATAGAGTTATGGTATTATGCGCGAATAGAGTTATGGTATTATGCGCGAATAGAGTTATGGTATTATGCGCGAATAGAGTTTTGGTATTATGCGCGAATAGAGTTTTGGTATTATGCGCGAATAGAGTTATGGTATTATGCGCGAATAGAGTTATGGTATTATGCGCGAATAGAGTTATGGTATTATGCGCGAATAGAGTTATGGTATTATGCGCGAATAGAGTTATGGTATTATGCGCGAATAGAGTTATGGTATTATGCGCGAATAGAGTTATGGTATTATGCGCGAATAGAGTTATGGTATTATGCGCGAATAGAGTTATGGTATTATGCGCGAATAGAGTTATGGTATTATGCGCGAATAGAGTTATGGTATTATGCGCGAATAGAGTTATGGTATTATGCGCGAATAGAGTTATGGTATTATGCGCGAATAGAGTTTTGGTATTTCATATTGAAGCCCTGGCCCCGGCTATCGCCACAGATTAGGGAAAGCCTCGCGTCACGAGTCGCGTTGAATAGCAACCCGTACAGAGGATCACCGAGGCTAGCCTGATTAATTGCCTGCTTCAGACATCGGGAAATAAAGGCCGCCCGACTTACATCTGCCACTCAGGCTACGGCGTGCAGGTGTACGGGCGAAGTGAAGTCTCCAGAGGCCAGCGCCCACAAGACGCAGGCCGTGCCGGATATGTGCCTTAGCCCATCATCGTTTCGTGGGCTCTCGAATGTAAAGGCAGTTGATGAAGCACGGAGATGTGTGCGCAGCTGAGGCTGAAATGGGTCTGCCTCTCTCAGGCGTCGTGACTCGAGGAAACCGTCTGTAATGGTCTTCATACTTTATGAATATCGGGCGGCCTCCCAGAGTGTATTTTAACTTTGAAATTTAATTAAAATATTTTATTACAACTCGCGAAGGCTAGTCTCCCTAATAGCGGAAAATTAGCGTAAAATAAGGTTTTATTTTAGACATATTTACATTGAATAATAAAGCATTCGATGGGATGTAAAATTTTAGAGTACATTGCGTCTTGTAAGTGGGTTAAGATATCCTTTTTTTCATTCGAATTTATTTAATACAGACACACAGGATTTGATTCGGGTCTAGCTTTGTAGTTAGAATGGTAGCTTGTCCAAAAAGCATCCATGTTACAAAAAAAGTCGAGTGTATTTCACAGAATTAGCTCATAGTTTAACTTAGTACCAGAACTATTTTCTTGGCGAAATTGAAACTGGATGACAGCTAATGTGGAACTTTCAATGTTCCCTTTTAAGGGAACATTACACATTTCTGTTGCACCTAGGGGGAACGAAAATGCAGAAAGATATGTAAAATTGAATTTTGAACACATATGATATAAAAAAAAATTCGATTTCTATCTAAATATCAATGCGCAAAACCCTACTCCTACAATTTTGAACTTAAAAGCTTGATTTTGGTCTCATTCGACACGGAAAGACTGTGGCACCTTGAAGAAAAAGAATTTTTTTGAATTTCAAATTAGAAAAAATTTATTGACACGTATGTCAAAAAAATTTTTTTTTTTAATTCCCAGATATCCCCCCATAAAATCTAACATGGAATTCAAATTTAATTCCGCTTCTCTACGCTGTTCCCACTATCGTACCGCGTCAAATGAGACCGAAATTACGCTTCTACGTTGAAAATTGTAGAAGAGGTGGTGTTTTGCGCAAGTAAATTTTATAACAATAAACTTTACATGTTCGCAAAATAACTTTTTTCTATTGCGAAAATCGAAAAATTTTATCGAAGCAAATCTGTTCAGAATTCAATTTTACATATCTGCAAGCATGTTCGTTTCTCTAGGTGCAATAAAAATGAAAAAAACCTGAAAATTTGGAAAATTATGATTATAAAGATTGTTAGGACAAAGAAACTAATAAAAAAAACAAATTAGAGATTCCAAACAATACTATTTTTTCGACTTTTCACTGTCTCTCCGCGTCGAATGAGACCAAAATCATGCTTCTACGTCGAAAATTACAAAAGGAATTGGGTTTAGCGCGTATATACCATATTTGTAATTTCATATGTTCGCACAATAACTTTTTCTATTGCGAAAATCGAAAAATTTTATAAAAGCAAATGCGCTGCAAATTCAATTTTACATATCTGTATGCATGAGTGTTCCCCTAGGTGCAATAAAAATGTGTACAGTGAGTTTTGAAAAATTAGACAAGTCCAGGATAGGAGGTCTCGTTAACTAGTGCTGAGTTGTGTGATAATTACTTGAGTATAGTGAAGAAAACAGTCTAAAGATAAAGATTTTATAAGGGGTACTTGCACTCATCATGTATTCCAGCCTACCCGCACCTTCCCGAGGTGGAACTGTTAGTATACCCATTTGTAAAAATTGTAAATCATTATACAGAGTGTTGATCTGAATTGAGAGCATAGTGTTCATAGAGTTTTTGATTAAATTTGGTTATAGGGTAAATCCTACGCGGGAGGGGGCGCCCTATAACATCTGCGTTTTTGTACTTTTATTTTTATATGTATCTTGTAGAACTGTCCTGTGTAAAAATAGGACTAAGCCCGCCCCCTTGGTTTACCAAAGGTACTCACTCCATGAACAAGAAATTGTAAAAATGAATAAAGAGGGTCCGACGGATATCAATCGGAGAGGAATGGAAGGCACACAACATCGGTTGTGCGACAAGGGAAACGAAGCATGTTCTTTCGGTGAGGGAATGAGTGAACAAGAGAATGAGAACCAAGATGATAATTGAAAAATCAATCAATTTGATCAAAAACACAACGATCAGCTGGATCCCAGTGCATGTGGGTGTTGCTGAAAACGAGCGTGCAGACAAGGCTGTAGGGCAGCAGCAGCACAGAGACAACCTGAATTTATATTAATTCTATCCAGAGATAGGTTCCCAGTGATAAGGATGAGAATGTACAAGATTTGGACCATGGAACGGCAACGAGACCCACGAAAACTTCAGAGCGATCAAAACGTGGCTCGAAAGATAGAAGATATGTCTGTAAGTTAAACCGCCTGGAAGAAGTGGCCATTAACAAGCTGTAACTGAATCACACGGCATCAACTCACAGTTACCTCTTGGACCCGGAAGCTCTTGGGCAGAGACCTAAATGCGGATGGCGTGAAGTGGCAGTCCTGACAGTGATGCATGTTTTGGAGGAGTGTGATGAGTCTCACAGCACACATGAAACAGATAACTTCCACCTGTGGCTGGGGGAAGCAATGATGTGGAAAACTTGTCACCTGATGGGGGACCCATCAATTAAGTGCTGGAATACGTGAAGGAAGTAAATGTAATTGGTGATTTGTCAACTAGAATGAAACTCAGTGGACGCCAACCGAACGTTACAGACATTTTATTTAAATTTTGGCTTGTCATTCTGAATTATAATCATACTTCCAGTAGTAGAAGCACAATGCTGGACACTTTGAAATAAAAATGGCCGAGCGCACAGAGCTGCCAACCTCATGTTTTGTTGAGGGATTTCCAGCATGGGTAAGACGTTCGGCCAAAGGGAGGGCCGGTAGCTGGAACCCTCAATTTGTGATCTTAGCTAGGAACAATATTGGACACTACTTCTCTTCCACCAGTCACTGCTCTGATAAATAACTTTCTCATTTATCAAACTTCCCCATCTCTTGAAGTAAAAATTTTAGAGTCGTAAAATTAAATCGCTTTCAAAGTATCCATAGTGGTTGAATCGTGATCATGTAGGTCTTTAAATTTGTGAATCTACTCAGGGGGATATAACTATTGTAGCTATGGGAATTAGCGCTCCCAGGGGGAAAATGTGAGGTCCTGAGCTGAGAGTTAGGTAGGCCTTCTTTTTGTTGAAATAAAAATGTTGTTTGTTTTGTTAAGGACCATCTTTTTCCGGTTCACTGCCGTCCTGTTTTTCAGCACCTCTGATTTTCTTCTTCAACTCTTTTTTGTTTCATAACTTTCCTTCTTATCTTACTGTTCCTATGCGCACATGATCCTTTGCGGGACCACCCTTTGTGCATAGATTCCCCGTTTCCTTAACTCCACACTAAATAGTGCCTTCGTCCTTTCTCTCTTTGAACATCTTTGTTGTGGTAAAGGGAGGCTAAAACTAATTCATAATTAATCAATTTGTGAATGTTCAGAATAGCTCTCTTTGTGATTGCCCTGACTATTTTTGTTATACTAATATTGGTGATTACCCTACCAATTCCTATGTACTACTTCTTGTATCGTCGTGTAGCGAGTTTTGAGTCAATTTTGTCAGACCTTCGGCCCTGCGTTGTTGTTGCTACTACTTCACTCACAACTCGGAACACCTTAGGCTGACAGACACTTAACACATTAACGGCGATGTGCGCCACCGGTGGTATACGGAGGTAATTTCATTATGCTGCTGACCGACCAGTTGTCTCTAACTCAGTTTTTACAAATACTTACTCAAAGCTAAATGAAGGCACGATCCAGTTCATGTTTGGTATTTTCAAAATAGTTTACTACAAATGACTTTAAATTTGAGTTAGATGTTGAACTTAATATTTAGTTGCCGCAGTCAAAGTGTTAAATGGTGTGGGTCAGCTAGTTTGCATTGTTCTTTCTGGAGTGGGCGGAGGGAGGGTGCGAAATGGAGAGAAAGAGAAAGCATGAAAGTGAATGTGCATCGGAAGCAAAGAAAGAAGGGGAATACCACTGTGACAGTAAAAGTGCCATCTCAAAACAGCGAAAAACAACTTCAGTAGAATTACCAACTCGATTACTAAATAGTCTTCGACCGAAGTTGTCGTTAACTGAGTTTATTATTACCATTTGATCTCATGTTTATTGCAAGTACTTTGGTCCTTCACCGATTTTCTTTGTTGCTAGTTATTTTAATTATTTTTTATTTTATGGCCCTCTGCAGATTGTAATTGTGACTACGTGGAGGTCAGGATCTACTTTCACTGAAGCATTTTTGGACAGCCATCCAGCCATGTACGACATTTATGAGCCTCTTTCCCAATTCGACCTCAATAGAGCACGCACTGACTCAAAGGCTATCTTCGCAGCATCGTTAATAGGAGACCTGCTGCAATGCAAGTAAGTGCCAGATGATTTATGGTTACAACAACTATTGAAGAAAAACGGAAGCCAACACGAATGAGACTAGTTGCTCTGCCTCTTCACTCGTGGTGGTGTGTCATTGCTCATTTTCAGTCGAATGTTAATTTACACTTCTATATTCTAGTTTTCATATCTGCCTAGTAACTGTCACTATCTCTAGCTGGTACGTGAATTTTCCAGATTCTGATAATGTAACATGACTGATTCTCGATACCTTGAAAAAAAATATTCCATTAAATATTCCATTTCGTCCTCTCTGAAAATGAAGTAACATAAGCATAACTTTAGCAAGCACTGGCTTAGTCAAGATAGCTACTTTCATACAACACCAATAAATTTTTGATTTGTAATGTCCAACTTAAAATTGATTGCTTTGGGTCTTCAGAATATGGTATATATAGCTATAGTTGGACAATAGTCGCTTTAGCATTGACGGAGCTCGAAATCACAGATCTTTCTATAACCCCTTTTACGACAAAAAATTCTCGATTTGTCTTTATAACAACCAATGATATCAAACTGGGCCAGGTAAGGCTAGAGGTTGCCACCGATATCGTAATGAAGAAGGAACTGTAACTAGGCAGCAAACTTCTAGAACTCATTACGAATCAAACGTGGTACGAAACGAAATGTTTTCTATCAGCTTACAGGACCAACTTTTTTAGCCCCCTTGATGGGAAAGAGGTAATCCTGTGACTGCATGTCCAGCTTTCTTTGCATAACTAATTGCGTACAGAAACGTAGTGCGCTCACTGTGAATACTCCTTTTAGTAGGAGTATACACATTCCGGTCAAATTTAACATTCTTCTTTCGGCTTAAAGAGTAACTTTTTTGTCAGATCTTCAAATAAGATTACTATAGGATGAATCATTCCTCGCATAATCATCGTATAGCGCTGGTCAAGCTCTTGAAAGATGGCAAGTGTTGGAGCCAGACGTACATTTCAAAAACGTTTCCTCTCTATCACTTTAAAATAGATTCTTTGATGAGGAAGTGTACAAACTTTCCAACCAAATGAAATAGATAAAGACGAAATCAAAGCAGAATAAACTTCATGATGCCATAAAACAAGTCATGTTTTTCCACCAAAGTTCTACGGCTTGAAGGCATGAAACCAGGGAAGCTTTAACTTCTCTTTTAGCTTTAACTTTTTTCGCGAACCTTAAGTTTAAGTACGTAATTCTTGTAAAAATTTGCAGCAAACAAGTGAACCTAAATAAGAACTGAGGCAACTTCAACTACCAAAATTATTTTTACGTCGTTGAAATGAATAAAAATATCAGCTGCACTAAAGCATCTAATTGCAAAAAATTCTCTGCATTTCGAATTTCACAGCGGGAAGGTAATTGTGATGAAATAGAAAAATATTCTTTGGGTCAATTGGTCTGATTTCTTTAATTCATGTTCATTCAAGTTTGACGAGTTTCCTCCTAAAATTTGAATGCTATTTTTTCAGGTATAATAGCGAAGAATACATGAAGAAACTGATTAAGATAAACCAAATGTTAGATCCATCGGTGCGCCAGGTCTGCGAGAAAATTGCATCACGGAGATCAAACGTGTGCCATGATCCAAATTTCCTATCTCAAGCTTGCAAACTTTTCCCGTGGATGCTCATGAAAATTGTTCGACTGAAATTAGCTCTAATGCAGCCGCTGCTTGACACGCCAGTGTCGTCAAATCTTCACATAATTTACTTGGTAAGGGATCCTCGGGCGGTTATCAACTCGAGGCGGTCCACTGTTGAGTGGTGCAAGCCGACGGACCAAGACTGTCATTCGCCTGCCGTTTTGTGCAGAGATATGGGCGAAGATTTAGAAAGTTTTAAAATTCTTAAAGAATTATACCCAAATAGGGTTCATTTATTAAGGTACGAAGATTTTATGAATGATGTTGTCAGTACAGCACAAAATATCACGCAATGGGTAGGTTTGAATTTTACGAGTTCAATGAGGAGTTTTGTTAAGGACCACACGACTAAAGAAATTGATAAGCCTTGGACCATTTCACGGAAATCAAAAGAACATTTATTACACTGGACGCACTCGCTATCTCTAGATGACCTGCATGAAATTCAAGACTCTTGCGCTCAAACGATGGTAAAGTTTGGTTACAAAACTGTAAATACTTTGAGGAACTTAACAGCTGAAGATGTGTTCCAGGATGTTATATTTTATTCATAGTGAGCACCATAGTGGTCTCAAATGAAAGATTAAATAGGCAAAAAGTCATACTGCATCATTTGGCAAAAGACGTTGGAAGGATTGAGCTGGTTCACGTGATTCGAAAATTAACAGACGCTCGATAAATTTTAATCATTACAAGTTTGTTATTATAATAATTTTATCGGCGCAAAACTTTTGTTGAATAATTCTTTTTTGAAAACGTTACGAAGTATTTGATATTTGTTTTTAAAGATACGTACGGAAATATTTTTCTTTTAAGTATAAATGTCGTCTATACAACGTTTCATTAACCCCTTCTGGCCTCGGAAAGTAACTTGAAAGCACGAAATGGAAGTAGCAAATGTAAATTTTCATTCGATGCTAAGTGATGGTACTGAGATTGATTGCGCACTTCCGTTCCTTCAATTTTAAATGAGAAGTACTCCGGAGAGTGTAGAGCAGTTGTGTTCCTTGCGGAGCTTGGGCCAGCGGCTCGCGGTGACTCAATTCACCGCTATCGAAAAAATATATCTTGATTGATTAATATATCATTTATATAATATACGCTAACTTGCATTAGCTGCGGCTCTCTCAATCGATGTGTTTAAGTGGCAGTGATTTCTAGCGTCCCAAAGCAGGTACTTTGGTTTCAAATTCCGCTTGAATCATCCACATTTAAGATAACCTTATAATTTTGTTAACATTGTGCAATCTGAAAGTTTTTGAATTGGGTCGGATGATTTTTTGGCCTCCATATATATTGCTGCTTTCTCTAGCAAAGTAGGTCCCCATGCAAATCGATGGAAAGAATTTGGTGTTTCTCTTGCCTGGAATGTTTCGAAAATTATTTTTCTAATTGCTGTTAAGCGCCTCCTTAATTTTTTTCAGTCAACCGAAAACGATATGAGGAAAATCCTTGCGGGAAAATACCTAGAAAAAAATATGCCAAGAATGAAATAAATTCTGGAAACCCAGCTGTCCAAGCTTCAAACTTAACCAAATAATGATGCCAACCACAGTCAAGGCTCGTTTTCGGAGAACACTTTCTCCAACAATGTAAACGCAGGTAAAATATCTTGTAAGAATTGCAGAAACGCTACTCTTGGGCAGCATGAATTCTAGAGACGTGAGCAAAACTCGTAACGTACAGGAGGTGACAAATGGCTTGGCTAAACGCTTAGGCTTCAACTAAAGCTAAATTTTAAATGAACTAAAACGGATTATCCCTCAATTTGATTCTGATTTTGATATTTTAGTGTTTAGCGTGCAAAAACTACCCCACCTTTCATCAATAAAGTATCTAGTGTGGGGGGGAAATTGTGATAAGATCTCAATATTGTACAATTGCATGCTTTTGGAACTTTGACTGTATGTTATTCATCTTGTGCAGATTGCAGCATGAATGATATTTCTGGGAACTGTGAATTTCCTCACAACATCTTCTTTAAATTAGTGTACTTAAGTAACGTTTTTTCAAATACTCATGGAAGAAAATTTTTCTTCACTCATATACTGTTGAAAAAAGTTTTTTCAGAAACTATGAAAAACTTGTTCTTTAAAACAGCTTATAAATCAAAGGTACTTTTTCTGTAGTATAAAGTAATTTAATGAATTTTTAATGAAACAACCTAATTTCATGTATCCTACATACTTTACAGGAACGTTTTTCGAAAGCACAAACGATCTACGATGATTGATAAATAAAGTAAACTTGACTTTCACTGGTTCACACCTTCATTCGTAGTAACATTATCACTGCACCTCGAATTCACATTCATTATTCATTAAACTGAATTCCACCACTCCCATTTGTATAAGATAAAAGGTTAACAACTAAGTTATGCCTGCGCGGTGGTGTATTATAAAAGCCGGGCAAGAAAGTGTGTACTAAGTCCATATGCCTAGACTCAGAATTTAAGAAAAGGAACAAAAACAAAAAGGACGATGCTACAACGCTTCTAATGATAGACGCGACGCATTTTTTTAAATTCATGTTTAGTATGAATTGTCTTTGTTGCATAATTTCAATTTCAGTCATTGCCATTTAAACAGGACTGATAGTGCCATAGAGTGACTGGTATAATAAGAAATTGATGATTGTATTGAGACTGAAAATAAAAAGAAATTAGGTAATAAGTATTTGATAAAGCTAGATCCATGACAAAAAGATGTTAAGCGACATCCTCTGCACAAATTGAATGCTTATGCTTATAGCGACTCTGATGAAGACAGGACTTGAAAAATGTTAAACTTGAAAAAAATGTTTGAGAGCGAAACTTTTTTCTTTTGACTGAATCACGGAGCAGGGTTTGAAGACCAATTTGATTTGTATCGAAAGAATTACGAAAGGAAAAACGTTATTTACTCGCCGGAAATCGTTCACAACTCAGTTCAGATTATTAAATTTTTTATTAACCAGTGGGGAAAAGTTTCGTCCCAGAGTTCTAGTAAGAACTTTGACTTCACTCTGCATTATGGACACTTTGTTCCGATAGATAGTTGACCAACAGAGGTGTATTGTAACTGGACACTGCTCTCATTTTATTGATGAAAGGCGATACTTAGCCATTGAATGTCCATTGAGGGATACCTCGAGGCGCATAAATTGACCTCAATCTAACGTTGAAAAGAACAGGTGTTTCTAAAGTTTAACTCGGTGAGCCGAATGAAAGAGCTGCTTTGTATCTGCCCGGCAGAATCTAAAATGAGTTCAGTATTATGTATGATCTTCTCTAAATTTTTTATTTTCTCAATGCTTTATTTTATTCCAATTCCATTCATATGTATGTTTGAACTAAAATATTAATGTTCGATGCACTTCAAAATTGCCAGCTTATTGAAGCTGAAGACAGAGATTAGTCGACTCGAATTTGTTCATTAGCTCAAAATGATGAATGCATTAAAAAGCAGTCTAAAGCCCAACAAAATATTGCATTAATACGAGTCATGAAAGCAATCTAGTATACGTCTAGCATGCGAATAGAGACTAATTCTTTATTTCACTAATTCTTCATGAAAATATGTATTAATCACTTTTCTTTCAATGCCCTAGAATAATTTTCAAGACTAATAATGCATACAAAAAAGACTCGCTTTAACGCTGCCGTGACTTTTCCCGAAATAAGTAAAAAGTAACCAGATTCAGTCATCCCGCTTCCTTCACTTTGCTGTTCTCAGAGTTCTTTTTCTTCGCAAAAGACTGCCTTAGAAGAGCTGCAAGAAGTGAATAAAACCTTTTTCAATTAAGTACTTATGCTGGCAAGGTTCAGGAGATACTTTTGTGATGGTTACATCAGTGAGATCTTTCCTGTATCTCGGTTGCGAGATCCAAAAAAAATTCAGAGCGCAACATTTGCGAAAGCTGGCAAAACGAAATGAGGTTTCCAGATTACAATGACGAAAATGGAAGTCACATGAACGATCTACGTTATTTTAGATTACTGTTCTTTCTATCTAGCAGCCAGAAATTAACGATTTCAACGGATGAAAGTAAAACTTTTACTCAATTTTGTGTGCTTATCAGTAAAAGAAATTTAACGTTTCGCAAATCGTGCGTTAGATTGTATAGATTAAAATTTAATTGCACAAAACGTATACATCATGAAAAGATCAATTCACCATGAACCGTCAAACTTATTTACAAGTTCAAAAACCAGACGTATTTTCCATTTTCCTCATAGAAAATGGTTCACTCCATCAATGAAGGCAGGACGCAACAATTAGAGCTCAGTTTGTCATATTCGTTATAGCAGAAAATATAAAAAAAACCTATGTGATATTCCTTCTGCGTGTTCACTCATTAGGTCGATGCTCGCAACTTGACATGAATTCTGAAAAAAACACTACCTCCTGGTATGGAATTAGTTCTTAAATATTTCACAGACAGAGCACATCCCTGGCTTGCGGTTAATGTGCACCCTGTCGCAACTAAGGCGGATTTTTTCATTCTAGAACTCTGTAAATAAGAAAGTGAAGGATCATGGACAACTGAATCTGGTTACATTTTACTTATTTCAGTAAAAGTAGCGGCAGCGTTGAAGAAAGTTTTTTGTATGCAGTGTTAGTCTTAAAAATTATTCAAGAGCATTCGAAGATAAGGTATTGATACATATTCCCATGTGTACAAAGTTGTTTTTTTCTTCTTCTCTAAATCTCGTGCTTTTAATTCATCGTTTATGTTTCCTTTCTGATGAACTCGCACTGCACGGCGTTACGTTAAGAGTTTACGGGGGTAGTGTGAAAGCGCTGCCACCACGAGGTAAACCCCGACTAAAGATTAGAGATTAATATATTGGTTAAGAGTATCAACTGAGTACGTTGCTGGGTGACGTTAGCGCGCAAGCGTTAGCTTTTACGTCCACCCCTATTCAGATATACGACTGTGGTAGCGATGGTCCGAGGGTCTAGGCACGTGTTTCAGGAGTGTGACGAGATACGCTAACCGAGAGAGACAAGGTATAGATGACGCCGAAGATTTAATCGTTTATTGGGAAAAGACTGGCCGGCAATAGCACTCACGCGTTTCTAAATTGGTACACGTTATAGCGAGACTCGTCTTCACCCGTAATTACTCTACGAAGACCTTACAACCACCGCTTCGAACCGGACCACTCGAACTCACACAAGGTCCTTCAATTGATCGCCCACAATGACACAACTACAGACTGTGTACAAACAGCCAACACACGAGCCAAGGAAACACCGAGCCCGGGAAGTGTTTTGCATACACTCGAACTTCGAGCCCTCAACAATAAAGTGGATATTTGAGCCAGCCGAATTCTCAAGTTATGAAACTGAAATAAAGGAAGCCTCAACTATCAGAGCACCGATCGACGTTTGAGTTTAACTTTACTTTTAACTAATCTCTGATCCCTCACGTCCGGAGCCCTTGACCGCTCACTGAAACGACCGGCGACTGAATGTGCTCCTCACTCTCCGGCTCTCCGCCAGCCCAGTCGTGGGCTCGCACCTTCCCCAAAAGGGAGGGTGTGGTTGGGGGGGGGGGGGGAGAGGGGTAAGTTTTGGGGAGATGGGGCGCAGGAATATGCTTTGGTGGGAGGCCAGCTTTCTCTTTAGCCATGGCTAATTCAACGACTCGTCCCACGCTCTGTTCCCCATCTACACGATCGGACCGGCACATTGTTTTTATATTAATGTCTTGATATTTTACAGCCCCTGAACAATTCACCCGACCGGCACTAACCAGCACCAGCGTCTCTCAGCTCTGTGTAACCGCTGCATCCGAGCGTGTCAAATTATCCCAGCTAAATGTGGTAGACTCAAATTCAATGGTTTTATTGATGGCAAGAATATTTATTATCATCCTACATGAGAGCTTGTTCTCTCCATCGTACTCCCGTACCCGGCAATATGAAAGAGGGGATGAAATCTGATTTCATACACATGAAGAACTCGTGAGTTACAGAGTTAGTCTCTTTTCGCATGCAAGATGTGTTTCAGATTTCTTTTATGACTCGTATAAATGCATTGATTATTTTGATGGGTGATTTGTAAGACTGACCTTGAGGCAAAAGCACAGGACGTTCAATGAGTTCTTCATCATTCTACTCCACCAGTTACAGTCTTGAATTAATCAGTCAATCCACAACATCAGTTTTGAGAGGTTATGACGATAAAAGAATTAACATTTGCGGGAGGGAGTAATGGTATTGTCGCGACCGTGTGACCGTGATGTGCAGGCGCCGAGTAAATTTGAATATGCCCCGCGCACGCAATGAATTATATGCACCGCCTAGTAATCAGCTTCTGTGGGAGATTGATGCGATCGCAACATGATGTCAGAAAGCAGGTGTCAGGTTCTCATAACTCATTCCTGTTGTTCCTTTCATTGGAAGCTTATTGATCACACCTGGGTTTAGTGGTCAGAGGTGCAATTTTTAAGATTCAATTCGTATGCTCTATCCTTTTATTTCGATATTTCTTTATTTGTCAATCGGATGTTTAAAATTAACGTTCTTAGGTAACCTTCAATAGCATATACACAGTTAGGTCACGTCACAAAACATTTTATTTCAAATTACCTCTCATGAGTTTTTTGCTCCTAAATATTTTTACTTGATTTATTGTTATTGGCTTGAAATTATTAGTGTCGGTGTGTTGTGATTCTACCCACGACGCAGAAAAAAAAAACTTTGATCGTTCGAAGGAGGACGCTCCACTATTCGAATGGATCCAAAGCAGCCAGAGGAATATCGTGAGTCAATGACGGTTATCATCTCTGTACCTATCCACTTCATTCCATCTTCGAAGAGGACACGGAAGAAGAGTGTCAACCGACCGACGAAGGATTCCAAGACATCGCTACTAGAAGATTTACTCTAAATAATTTCTGTATTGTTCTATAGCTAACTTTTCTATGTCAACCCTGCTGAGAAGGGCACAGCCGCACAGCACCAGGCGTGGGCGATTCAGTTAGGAAGCGGCAGCCACAGAGTACGCAGCTAAGATTCATTCCTTGCCTACGGGCAGCCCTTAGGGGTTTCCTGTTCAACTGACATCGTTACATTTACCCTGTGTCATAGTGAATTAATCATTCATCTAAAGTAACGTAAATGGCTGACCGCGTAACATAAAGCAACACCACATCGGAATCCGAAACTAAGATGAGTCTCATTCGTATACTTTCCCATTCGCATCCTCGTGTCGAGTTCTCTGTGCGTAGGGTTATTGTCGCCACGCCTTAATTAAGCGTCCACTTATAAACGTTTTGCTTTCGGCATATATCTTATATCTAAAGTGTTAATTGAAATGTAAATTAGTGCGTTAGATCTACTTTTCTTTTAGAACATCAATTTCTTGTATCGAGATTAGGTAATAAATATCGATGTGTCATTTCGTATAATTACCTGTTAATTAGATGGATGAATTATCAATTTCTGTGGAGAGGTATTTCACACTACCAATTTATATTGATTTGCTACTTACTCATTAATTAAATTTGTGGACGTTGAAAAGTCCCAGTTTACCTTTGCGAAAAGAAAATAAAATAATTGTGATCTTCAATCACGACTACCAAAAGAGAGCTAAAAAGACGAAAAGAAAATAAAGAATAACATCAGAAAAAGAGCTCCATAACAGTGTTCCTTCAATAAAGAATTAATACCTGCGATGAGTCGCATAAAATTGCTATGAATTTTGTTCACAATGAGCTAGTTGTTAGCTATTAACTGACAAAATATATTATTTCCAATCAGTCATACAACTGACTGTCACAAATTTGCAACCTCAGTACTCGTCAATCATTTGGAAATTTAAACCATGCACCCGACCGTGGAAATTTTAAAATGTATCGAGTGCTGCTGTGAGTCTTGGGAACCTGATCTTCAAATTAAATTGTTCTTCACCACGTAAGTTTTTGTCGAGTTATTTTATTTAGCGACCACCTTATTCCTTTGTTGGGCTTAAGCTTCGATCCTTCAAGTAGGGTAACTTATTTTGATTGTCCTGGCCTTCCAGTCTAAAGTATTGCTCAAGATCCAACAGTATACGATCCGCATCAGCTGCATAAACATTGAGAGGCAACCTTTACGTTTGGCGTGATTTATTTCAAATTTTGAGTGGAGTACCTTCTAAGTTACCCAAAGCTATTTGCGAGTGTTAAAAACAATATTCCTAAACTCTTATACATTAAACTGAATCTTGACATCATATCATCAGCGGCAAACGCATCGTTACATTCACTCATCTTGAGCCCTGCGATGTTTTGAAAAGTGTAGGCAAATTAAGTGTAACACGTGCAATAAAAGCCCACAATTAAAAACGTAATTTTTATACCACGCATGTGTATTTTATAAACGTTGAGTTTGGACAAGAAAAAAAAAGAAAGTATGCGTACTCTCTGAAAATGTATAATGAAACTATGCATGAGGTATGTGAGAAAATAATACTCCATGTATCCTGTTTATTTGCTCAAATTTTTCGATATTTTGAGAGGTAAACTACGTATTATATGCATTTTCCAAAATATTTTATCTTCTCGAATCAGTTTGTTTCTCAAGTCTTTTTGTTTCACAAGCCTTTTTTTTTCACAAGCCTTTTTGTTTCACAAGCCTTTTTGTTTCACAAGCCTTTTTGTTTCACAAGCCTATTTGTTTCACAAACCCTTTTGTTTCACAAGCCTTTTTGTTTCACAAGCCTTTTTGTTTCACAAGCCTGACAATGAATCGGAGTCTCTTGTCTTTCACGTCCCTTTGCTTGATCATCCATGGTTATGTCAATTTTTGTGGCTAATAACGAAAACGATCAACTCATGCTAGCGAACTCTAAGTGAACGCCGAACGGCAAGAGTGAGATCAAAGTGTTGATAGCAAATAAAATGGGGTCGCAAATGTAAAGGATCAAGGAAAAGTACCATTCAGAAATCTATTTGCTTCTGCGAGCAAGTTATCAAGAATTATAAATTGTACGGAGCTTTGCGCTTGGCGGCAAATGGTACGAGTTGGGAGCAGGCTACACGAGCAGCCACCTCACCGCCCAGGCCCGCCGCTCGCCGCTCCTTCCTCGAGTCTCCAAGCACTGGAAACAAAGAATGATAATGAACATGCAGGCACTTGATCCTTAATTTACTGAAAAATAATTAACGTATTTAATTTTAGTTAGTTTGATAAGCCACCATCAAACGCGACCCATCAATATATTGCTCAGAATAATGTGTGATAATGGTTCGAGTCCTAAAGGAAATCTCCATAATATAAATGGCAGGGGTTCGGAAACTTTAGGGGTTTGGCAAGTCCGGCAAGCTTCCTCACCTCAAGGCATAACGCCACGAAGTGTAGATCCCCTGGTAGTGGATTTACGTCCGCCTGTCCCCAGTCTGGTAAGTGGAGCAGCGTGGAAGTCGAGCGCCTCCAGCAGGTAAGCAGGTAAGTGTGGAGCAGCGTGGAAGTCGAGCGCCTCCAGCAGGTAAGTAACACCTATGGTGCTCCCCGTAGATTACGTAGAATATGGCTTTAAATGAGCAGTTTACGCCGACGGTGGTGCCCGATTGGAGGTCTGCGAAAAGTCTCATTATTCGGTGCTAACGCACGCTTGAGTATACTTCTTATCGATCGTCAGTCGCTAAGAAGAACGGAAACTGCCGGGCCAAGAAATTGTTTCCTACATCCTGCCCTTTAAATCATGAAAATAAATTTACTAACCTGATGTTCTTAAATCTAGCTTAAATCTAATAGGCGAGCTGGCAGAATAAAATAAACAAGGCAGCTCGCCGAACTAAGGCTAGAAATTCGTACAATTGAGTTGAAAAAACAGTTAAATACGAGTGTCCAGTCATAAAAATTTAACGCTGAAATATTAGACGGACTTTTGGTTAGAAAAAAATATGGTGAGGACAAACGAAAAAACATTCAAACGTCGAGATTTTTGCTGATTGTAAAAATTTATCAAATGATGTTCTTTTGTTTAGTTTTATAACTTACAGCTAGACAGCTGTGCAGCTGTGCAAGGCATTTTTTTCAAAGTTATAGATGATTGAATGTATGAACGAATCTTTCTAATGAATGGGTAGCAAGCAAAAATGTTTTTCAAAAATTCAGTTTCTATCAGTTGATTTATGAGTGCATTTTCACAAAGGGAACGAAATAGTGGTATTCTCTTTGGAAATAGTCCAATAGTAAACTTTTTAGTAAATTTAAATTTTTCTGCTTATGCTCAATTGCATAAAATATTCCTTGTGAGAACTGCGTGAATAACAACGACTCTATCGACAAAAATCAAAGGGAATACAATACCAATAACAATAATTTTTCCTGTCATTTCTAGAGCTTCATTGATTCGATGCTTGTTAATTTGCTTCGGAGGATGCTAAATATCAATTGACCTCTCTGAACTCACTCTGGAAAGATGTTTACCTAGTACTGTTCTTTATGGAAAGATACTTATTTTACACAGTCAGAGCAGAATGGAACATCAGACTGTGTGCTCGGCAAGATTAGTTTCGTAATTGTCTTTATACATTACTGTGAGTGTGTTCAATAGTTCTTTATTAAAATTGCATCGGAAATACTAAGGCATGACCTCGTTTCAGGCTACTCGAGGACTATATTTATCGGCTATAAGTAGGCTTTCTGATGCGCTAGTTGTGGCTGTAATAACTTTGTTAAAGATACGTCATTTTTATATTTTTAGCCCATAGTGACTGTCATATCGAGCTCGAGTGAGTGAAAAAGTCGTATCGGTCCTCTTAATGTTTATTGAGAGAATGAAGCGCGGACAATCGTGCAGAAAAGAACTTTGAAGGGTGAAGTGTTTTGCGAGCTATAAATATGGTCCTCTTCAGCTTTTTCTGAAAAAAGTGACTCTCTAATGAACGCACCTCTGAATACCTCTGCACCAATACAAAAGGTTCTCTAAAGTAATATGATATTTTTAAGTGTGTGCTGATTACAACAGCGTCTTCAAACAAAATGGAATATCTATTACATTCACGTCTGGATGAATCAACTCTGACATAATCCTTAAAATTTATTCAGCAGCACTTCTCATCGTTACTCTAAAATGGATGGACGCTTTCGATCTGTCAGAAATGATTACAGGCTCAAGAAAAAGTGAGGCTCGAGAAAAGGAACAAATTCCCCACTTCAGGAAAGAAAAGAATGATGATGAACGGATTAATTTATTTTATATTTTGAATTACTCACAAACATTATGATAATTGAACAAATTCATGGGTCACATTGACGCTATTGCAAATATTTAAAAAATTATTCATTATATAAATGAAATACAACTCTATGAAATGTTATTCATAATGATGAGTAACGAAATTATTTTAGGAATTGATGAGAATAAACCTTAAATAAAAACTGCTTTATATTTCTAAGAAAAAGGCTAATACCCTTGCAATAAATATGAAGGAGTCAAATAGCAATCGATGTCCAAACTTAATATTTTCAGTCACACTCCTGAATTCACACGCAGAATAATCTCTAATTACCCGATCTTGAATTAAAATAACGAAAAAGTCAGCGTGTAAATATCAGACGTTATCAAAGATTGATGCACGTGCGACGACGTGCTATATGGAATAATCGGCGATTCTTCACCGTGCTGCTAATTTAAAATGATGCGCAAAATATCCAAGTGATGTGTCAGGAATTGATTTTGGTTCAAACCACAAAAACAATCAAAGCAGGATCAGCTCAAAGGAAAACCCACAGTTGCCACTCATATTGTTAACGAACAATTGAATTTATGTTGCTTCAATAGATAGATTTTTTTAATTTAAAGCTGCCGAAATTATTGTCATTGAAAATTCACGGTATTTTTGGGCATCACTCATGAATAACCGTAATTTGCATCCAAATAATTCGGGAGTGTGCAAAATAGTCACGATTATGTTAGTCCTAAAGCCTTGAAGTGAATTTGTGTTAGTCAAATACACTCGACAGAGCATAATTGGCCACCGACCTTTGAGCTATTCACGAAAATTTGTGAGGAACCCTGCACATTTTTTTTATCTCTCTAATATGCGATATACACTCGAGTATTAAGCAGTGTATATCGAGTCTAGAAAGAATACTAAGACAGGCGTAAATGCAAAATATATTTCATGATATTTTCTGCACCACTGAGAAGCAAATTTGTGCAAATTATTCTCTTGAGTGCCGTATTCCCAACAGGTCTTTCTTTGTAGACATTTCCAATCATTTCGCCTTTCAACGCGTGACTTTATTCGTTCAGCAATAATATGTGAGCATTTATTGACGGACGGGGCTGTAACACCTGGCGTTGGTTCTGGTTGTTTTTATTGTATTGTTGATAATGGGTAAATAAGGAGAAATATAAAGCAAATGTGCATGTGTTGACTGAGGAATATTATTTAATCTCATGCTAGCTTGATGTAACATTGAATAAGAGATATTTATTTCGACGAGCGAGATATTTTGAAACTTGACCGTCGTTTTTTGACAGTGCCAATTTTCTGTCATGATAATTGATTAATCCGTAGTGCACGCAAGTGAATTTGCATTCTATTTATTTATAAATCAACTTTTTATACGTCAACGTATTCCCAATCAATTGCTGTTATGGCCGTGGCGATATCGTCGTCATTTCACAAAATTGAAATAATTTATTTATCAAAATATAGCTATCGAGAAAATCAGTCCTCAATACTAGTGCAATGGATACACTTGAATACTGCCTCTGTGAAGCTCATTTACGATCAACAACCTGTAAGATAACCTGTAAAAATACAAATTCTACTGTAAACGAATATGTACGTATAATCTTGCTTACTTACCTGGGCATTAGCTAGGTTGATCAAGAAATCCCTTGATATAAAATTCAGCGCCTAAATTTGTAACATAATTTTAAATGAGCCGAGTGAGAACCATATATTTCACGATGAGCTTGATAGGCTTGATAATTGTTAGGTAAAGTTTATCATCTAGAATATAACATATTTCATTAGTAAGCGTCGTCAACACTTTAACGGAAGATTTATTCTGTATGTTTTAAATATTCTTACATCGCGGATTTCAGTAATAATGGAATTACATGTTTTAGAAAAATTGTTTTATTTAAGACCGTATTTTTAAACTGGCAGAAAATGTGTTTTTCTCTTTTTCTAGATGCATGAGAGTGATGGCCAATAAGTACAGATAAATCATTTTTCAAAACCTTTCTCTCCTTCCCAATTAAAAGCTTCAAACCCAAAATTAGAGAAAATATTGGTAAAGGTAAAAAACTGGAGTATTTTCGAATATTTGAAAAGAACATTTGTGCTTGTATTGTTTTTTAAATTGATCATTGCTCAAATGGCTTTTTTTAAACGAAGTATATTGGTTTAATTTTTAGCAGTTTCAGGCCATTTTATTTCTATTCCACCGTGATGATGTAAAAATCAGTGTTAGATATATTTTGAAGCTTCTGCTAAACATATTGAGCCTCCCTACAGATTTAGATCATTTAAAGCCCCAAAATTTAAAAAAGTGGTTTCTTCGATCCGTCCCTCACAGATATTGAAGTGAACAAGAGAGGCTCACAAGAATATATAATGTACTGGGTTATATGGATATTGACGCCTTTTTTATTTGCTTTGTACAGCATTGGAAAGTTTCTTTCAATTAACTATACGTTTGATCTGCAATGACAGTGAGATTTTCATTAGAGTGTTGTTGAATAAATAGTGCTTTCCTCAGAAGAATTTAGAAATTAAATGAATGAACTTATGTCGTAGGTAGAAATTTAAAAAGCAGCGGTCCAACGACAGAACTTTGAGGGACTCGACAGATAATATCAAGAAGTCCATTTGGCAACGTTTTGTTTCCGATCAGTTAATCCTGATTTGTAGCATTTATTTGTAACCTTTTTGATGCCTTAACGCTTGCGTCCCAAAAGCATTTTTCGGGATGAAATCATTCTCTACGCCAATGTTTCTTGCAAATGAAGAAAACAAGAAATTCTTCGTCAATAGAGATGTACATAATTTAAAGCAATTCGTGTCGCTGTTTTTTTCAATCAGAAACCGTACTGTTGGTCATAGAGAAATTATTTCTGACCAAAGGAAGCGCAAACTTTTTTCTGTTTACTTTTCTCGAGCATTTCATAAAAGGAGGGGCTAGAACAGTGCTAGTTTTATCATAGTTTTTAGAAGCAGGTATAATTTATCGGAAAATTTCAAGAAAGCTTGAAAAACACATAAAGAAAAAGACTGTTGATGTCTGAGATGATCGGGGCATGAATTAGAAAGAGTTGTGTCTTTGCCCAAGATTTTGGTAATCAAATTCGTTAGATAAATCACAAATAATTCTACTGATTTTTTACTTATGATGGCAGAAAAGTCATTGAAAACAGTTGAGATCATTCCCCCTCGTGATATTTTCCAGTTTTTTAGACAATGCGTTGAATCGTTTTCCTTTCACTTTTTTGAATGACGAATGTAACTTGGTGAAAGCTACGTTTTTTATTTTTCACTTTAAATTGAGTGAACTTGAGCCAAATATAGTTTTTCGAGTAATTTTTTTTCATTTTCATAATAAAATATTAATATCAGGGTGGAGCGTTTTTCAACTTTTTTAATCTGATAACGCTATTGTGCGGAAAAGTTATGAATCCCCAAGGGAATAATGTGTGCAAAATATTAGCACTCTAAACCGATATCTTCACGTGCCGCCGAGATGCTAAAATTTTGGAAAAAAGCCAAAAAACGTCATTGTTGATAAAATTGCCAGAAATTGCAAATTTGTAAAATTTCGTTAGCAATAGCGAAAAAAGTGTTTTAGAACATGTCACTTTATTAGGTTTAATATTTCAGGTGGATTCGCTAACATCTTCATATGCCGCCAACGTCACAAAAATGGTCAAAAAATTTATCACTTAGCTTGAATCGCAATGCTAATAGAAATTTAAAAGCGAAGAAAACGCTAATTAAACTAATCATATTTACTCAAATCGAGAAAAAAGAAAATCAAAAACGTTTCGGAGTCCAGCTCCATCTTCAGTTCTGTAAAATACAAAGAATTCAGAAAAGTGCAAAAAATACAAACATTACGAAGAATACAAGCAATACAAAAAAGTAAAACGAACACAATTGTATCAACAAAAAGATAAATAAATGTCAAACTATGCCTAAAAACTAGCAAAAAAGGGAACGAAAAGTTACACACTATGAATTTACCATTTGAAGGGGATAGGAACTAAGCATATTATTTAGGGAAGGTTTTCCTTTAAAAATATGAAGGGATTCTAAAATTCGTAGGTCAAACTCATTGGGAGCGCTATCAATCACTTTAAAATCTTCTTCACGAACTACTATATTGCACTGTTCAGCATGGTTGTCTACGGCTGAATGAGGAGAATGAGAAGTAAGTTCCCGGTACGGTGGCTCCTAACGCGGTGTTCTGCTATTCTTGTGTAAATACTGCGTGACGTCATCCCGACGTACGCCGATGTGCACTGCACACAACTATATTGATAAATGACACAAGAACACATTAGACCAGGGATGGATTCCTTGTGCCGAAAAAAAGAACCTATTTTTGCCTTATTAATCAAAATTACACGCAGGTTGATAGTAGGAAAATACCTATCAAAAAGAGACTTTAATTCACGGGCCAGTTTTTCAGATGGGGAACCAAAATAGGGTAGAGTGCAGTAATGAAAACTATCGGATCTGACATCAATGTTCGACTGAGAATATTTTCCAGATAAAAACTATTTAATTTGGGAGTTTACGATTCCTGTAGGAAACCTATTATTATAGAAGAAATCTCATAAAAAATCAAATTCTGCATGTATATCATTGAACGATGAACATATATTAAAAGCCCTATTTAATAGAGTCTTTATTCCGTTTACCTTGAAAATTTTATGACAGAAACTAAAAAAACTAGTACCCAAACCAGTAAATGTTGGCTTACGATAGACAGATGTTACAAAACTTCCACCATTCTTTGAGATCAGACAATCAAGAAACGATAATTTGTTACAGATTTCCATTTCCATTGTAAATTTAATGGATGGGTGTTTCCCATTCAGATAATTCAGGAAAGATTCGGCATGTGAAGAGCTCTTAAAAAGTAAAAATGTATCATCGACATACCGGCTGTAAAAAACAGGCTTGAAAACGGCAGGACAATCGGCTAACCATTTTTCTCGTGGAAACATAACAATACATTCGCAAAAGTTGGTCCTAATGCGTTACCCATTGCGATTCCCTCTATTTGTTTGAAAAACTTCCCTGCAAACAAGAAAAAAGAATTCAGCACCGAAAGCTCAAGCAACGTACCGAAAAATTTCCGATTAAGGCCTATGATTTTATCTTCAGATGTACGAAACAAGGAATTTAAACATATTTCTATATTTTCACGAAGAGGAATATTTGTGAATAGGTTCTCAACGTCAAAAGATACCATTGATAAATTTTGGGCATTTTCGATAGTTTTTAATTTCTTGCTAAACTCGAAAGAGTTCTCAACAGTGAATTCGTTAGTTGTCAAATGATTTAAAACAGGCACCAGAAATTTAGCTAGTTTATAATTAGGGGCATTGACAGCTGAAAAAATGGGTCGGAATTGAAACACTGTAGCAAAGTCTGGCTTGTGAATTTTGGGTAAGCCATAAAGGACACCTGGACTCGATCCCGAAACATTAAGTTTAGAATAGGTTTCAGCTGATAGTAGAGAATTGTCTGTTAGTTTACGTAGGAAATTGTTAATACGATCTTCTAGCTTTAGGATGCATTTATTGATAGGGTCAAAAACTTCAGTAAATTTAAAAGAATCGGATAGTATTTCAAAAAGACTCTTATCACATTGCTTTTTATCTTCTATTACCACCCCCCTACCCTTGTCTGGTTTACAAACGATCAGTTCATCATTGTTAGCAAGGGACTTCAGAAGCGAAAAATCACCTTTCCTAAAAATGGCCGAAAAAACTTTGTAGGCTTTGAAACCGTAAAAATGCTTGTGAGCCAGTGACTTCAACCTACCCTGGAACTCTGCATAATTATTTAGAGGAATTATTCTTTTTTGAAATAAACGCAAGCTTCTCAAAAGATAAAAAATATTTATAAAAGTCGATTTTAAACACAGGGATGCCATGCTGAACATTGCAATATAGTATGTTCGTGAGGAAGATTTTAAAGTCATTGATAGCGCTCCCAATGAGTTTGACCGACGAATTTTAGAATCCCTTCATATTTTTAAAGGAAAACCTTCCCTAAATAATATGCTTAGTTCCTATCCCCTTCAGATAGTAAATTGCTAGTGTGTATTTTTTCGTTACCTTTTTTGCTAGTTTTCAGGCATAGTTTGACATTTATTTATCTTTTTGTTGATACAACTGTGTTCGTTTTACTTTTTTGTTTTGCTTGTATTCTTCGTAATGTTTGTATTTTTTGCACTTTTTTTAATTCTTTGTATTTTACAGAACTGAAGATAGAGCTGGACTCCGAAACGTTTTTGATTTTGTTTTTTCTCAATTTGAATAAATGTGATTAGTTTTATTAGCATTTTCTTCGCTTTTAAATTTCTATTAAAAGAGGTCAATACATGGTGAATTTGAGTTATTCCTTATTTTTGTTGAAAATTCACAATTTCAGGAGGTTTAACTCAGCTATACTCAGCAAATGATGTGAAAATGTCGTGTTAACGATCATCCACGTATTTAAGCCCCGTGATTTTATTTTCACAAGCCGGTAACTATTTTATAAAAAGTCATAATAATAACTAAAACAATAGAGCATGTTCCGACACGTTCTGACAGGTTAGGCTGGGAATGCTTAGGTTCCTAAGCCTCCGCAACCTAACCTAATGGAACCTAAGCTTTCACAACCTAACCTAATGGAACCTAAGCTTTCCCAACCTAACCTAATGGAACCTAAGCTTTCCCAACCTAATCTAATGGAGCCTAAACTCCCCCAACCAAACCCAGTGAAACCTAAGCCTGCCCAACCTAACCTAGTGGAACCTAAGCATCCCGAGCCTGACCTGTCAGAACGTGTGTCGCAACATGATCTATTGTTTTAATTATTATTATGACTCTGTCAAAAATAGTTAGCGGCATGTAAAAATAAAATCACGGGGCTTAAATACGTGGCATGATCCTTAACATCACATTTTCACATCATTTGCTGAGTGTAGCGGAGTTATACCTCCTGAAATTGTGAATTTTCAACAAAAATAAGGAATAACTCAAATTCACCATATATGGACCATTTTTGTGACGCTGGCGGCATATGAAGATGTTATCGTATCCACCTGAAATATGAAACCTAATAAAGTGATATATTCTAACAAACTTTTATCGCTATAGCAGAAAAAATATAAAAATTTGGAATGTATGAAAATTTTATCAATAACGACGTTTTTCGGCTATTTCCCGAAATTTTACCACCCCGGCTGCAAGTGAAGATATCGACTTGGAGGGCTAATATTTTGTACACATTATTCTCATGGGGGATTCACAAACTTTTCCGCACTATAGCGTTATCAGACTGAAAAAAGTTGAAAAAACGCTCCACCCTGAAGAATGTCTTACTTATAGGCTTTAATCTTTCCCTTTAGCTGAGTAATGCAAAGTGCGCTTCATGTTTTTCAATTTTAATAATGATGTCTTCAATAATCCAAGGCGTTTGTTCATTTATCGGTGTAATTTTTAGAGTGATGATCGAATAGGATTGATTCATGCAATCAGTTAGGGTAATGTTGCTTTGTCAAGGTTCGTTGCATCAATATCTTGTTGATAGACAATCATTGAAAGGAATCAATCTCCAAGCGCAGTACGCAGTCTTCTTAAATTCGACTCATTTACGCAAAGGTTATGTTAATGTCAACCTGTCGCTTGGCACCAAAAATTAATCTATTTTTCTTACATGGAATTACTTGGAAATGATACAATAAATCAGGAGTAATTATTCCTATAAGAAGGACAGTTGGGTCTGTCGTAAACTTTTAAGCAAATAAGGTATGAGAATCTTATGAGATGCATGAAGGTACCGGTATTATATGAACGAATAATTTAAATAATTATGAAATTAAATGATTTGAAGTTCATTCATGGCTTCCATGTCAGGGAAAATCTTTAAAAAACAGAAATCATTTTTTCATTTTATTGCAACTTATAGAACAGCGCTATAATACAATTTGGTTCATTCATAAAAATATGTGAAAGGCTGTAAAAAGTTTCAACGAAGTTCCTAGTAAAATACGTTAACAAAATACAATACAATATAGTTCATTTATAAAGAATACAAGACAGACTGTAAAATGCTTTAGGCTTTTACGTGGTTCCTCGTATGCCGTACGTTTACTGTTTTTCGTCAGTTTTATGAATAATCCTTTGACTTGGTCATAATTTATAATTGCATATGCAATGTAAAATATGCATAATGGTTCATTCGTATGTTTAAATCGTATGTACTTACATACAGAGACAAGACACGTGAGTTTAGATAGTGCAAATATCTTATTTGATATTAGTTTCTAAAGGAATTGAACTGAGAAACTTATCACATAAGCAAAAATCTTTATTACACACACTAAAAAGAACCGAAAATTTATTTTTACGAACAAAATTAGTGAATAATTCATAAATTACGAAGCACGCACGTTTTTGGACACTTTTAGACAAGAGAGCATAGAAAGCAGTCAAATGATAGACAATCGTATTTTTTCGTACACTTATTACATTTTAAAAAACTCATGCATCCGTTCAAGCTCTGTAAGTAACATTGTGATGAAATGAAAAAAGACTGGATCGAATGATCGTAAATTTTCGAAGATTTGGTGGACGTATGAAGATTTCAGTGAAAAATTAGCGAAACATGAGAGATTAAATAATCCGTTTATGACAAGAGATGACATTCAAGTTGTCTTAGTGATGTAGCAACACTTGTCTGTAGGAGAACAATTGGTAATGAACTTTAGCGGCAAAAATTCAAATTGCTATCTCCTTAAAAGAAAAAACATTTAAAATTTAGATAGCAGTTTACAGAAGTAAATTTGGAGCACGACGATGATTTTTAATACAAATTTTGTGGTCTGATAAAATCATAGTAGAGCTAACGAGTATTTTGATGTCACTCATTTTTGGAGAAATGGAACAGCCTGTACCCAGAATAATACCATCACTTCTGTAAAACATAGTGATGCGAGCTCAATGATACGCGGTTGTTTTGCTTTTAATAGGGCAGTGGAATTGAATAAATAAATAATTTGAAATTAAAATTTTACTTAGTCCAAATACTTGCCCCACCGCACAATGCGGCTCAACCACAATTGTTATTTTTCTGTAGCAAGTGGAGGCTGCAACAGTTTTCTATTTGTGTTATATATACTAATGTGTCATGTAGCTAACTATTTGCGATGCTTATAATGTAAAAGTTGCACGATAATTCAGCGACAGTAGATTTTATTTATTTAATTTTGAGCTGAGTGATTTTCTGAGTTGTTTATCACTCAATATCGCTATATTGAGCTATCTGGCTAAAATCGTGAAACTTAATTTTTTCTCATTTATTCACTTTATTTTTAACACTGACGGACTCGCAGTTTTTAAAATCATATGCATAGATACGGAAACAATGTACAAAAATAATTGAGATGTGGGTCAACATAATCGAATACGTTAATATGATCAATCGTTGCATTACGCTAACAAAAGCAAGACAAACAAAGTATATGATCCGATCATTACTACCGGCGTTCAGAAAGAGTGTCATAAATTAATGTGATCAATTCAGAGCTGCCAGTGATAGAGCCCGCCCAGCGCCAGCAACTAGCCGATCTCGTCATATTTTTCACCCTATCAATCTCTGTACTCGGCGGCATCCATCAGTATTCTTTGCCCTCTGTGAAGATCTACTCTAATCTCAGTACAACGATCGTAATAGAAGAGGGTAAATCAGTACTATTGTGCCAGCACAATGTTCTCTATTGTCCTTCGAAGAAACTTTGTTTATTCAATACGTAAACCAAAGTTCCATCTCGGTGAAAAACTCGCAAGTTCTGGTAACTTGTCATGGACGTGACAATTGACCGAGAAATTTTGTTCCACCATGACTCTACTGTGGTTGCTTGGAAACTAGTAAACACTGCAACCAAAACTAATAGCTGACGCTAATGTCGCATTGACATGAAGCTCAGGTCAGTTGCCTTCCATCTGCACTGGTGTCTACCATAGGGACGATCGCGTGCACAGCATCTTTGGTTTCAGGGCTTTACTTCGTACCCCAAGTTGCTCAGGAACAAACTTCACGAATATGTTAGTGAATGAAATTTCTTGGAATACAACACGAATTTTTTCGCATCCTATTTAATGGAACAACACTAAAAGTGCTTCTTTATTGTCTTGATGTAGATAATTTAGCACACGCGTTCATCCGTGCTCCATTATAATAGTATGATACTCGCGAGTAGCCAAAAATATTGTTTTCACTGAGATGTAAGTGCATTGATGTAATGAAGCGTAACGGTCTTGAAGGAGGTAAGGAAAAGTCCAACTTACTCTCCAAACGATTTCGCGGCTTAAGGGCAACTTTAAGCTCTCATTGTAAATGTATGTAGAATAGGTGCAGACAATATTTTTTTGACCCAAAATTCAGTGATTCGAAAAAATATGCGTTGCATTAAAGACTCTATTGTTTATTAAACAATGGACGTTAATTTCGAATAAAATTTGTCATGTGCATCCTCACGAACATTGTCAATGATTATACCCGACCCGACGGGAAACTAGAAAAAATTCAGAAGAATGTTTTCATAGGATCACATTAATTCACCTTAGCTAAAACAATCAAAAATAATATTCACATATAATAAAACTCGTACTTTGAAATGGTCGCACATTTGTTCATACTGGTAAGACTGTATACATGCCAACCAATCTCAACATTTCACCTATTTTTCATCTGCCTCTGTTGACAGCACTGAAATAACAAAAGACGTTATAACCATGGCCAAAATCGTATAATTATTGAATAATGCGCGGGAAATTTTCGTGGAGTCACAGAGACGGCCTGAGACACCGACGGATTGTTCAAAACCTCATCTTGCACGTAAGCACAGTGAACACCATTGTTCGTACGAGAAAAGTAGCCGTATAATAGCGCTCACAGAACGAAGTAGCCGTCCGTGAGAACTGACCGTGACTCCTGAACGACCTGGAGCCCGATGTGTCATGAAAAAGAACCTTGTAATCACAAGACAAATTTCAAATTAACCTAAAGAATGTTGGATTTGGAATGAAAATACTATTACTTGATATATGATCATTGGGCCAAACAGGACTAAATTCTAGGTCATCAAACATGGTCATCAAATATAACGCCTTGTAGGTTATCAAACATAAAGCGTTATTTTCAACCTAAATTGTAAATACTCCAGTCTTGAAATTGAAATTGATTGAAAAACGTATTCATGTGGGAAATCGGGAAAAACTTTGTATGAGTGTGTAGAAAAAATTTTTTGGTCATTCGTTACGAAAATAGAATGTATAGAAAAAACATTCGCGCTAACCACACGTGTGCGGAGCAAAACAGTAACTGAATACAAGCTGTAGATATCCCACCCACACTCCAAATTTTATTGGAATTTGTGTTATACAATTGTTCAAAGTGTTGGTAAAAAAATCGGAGTCAGAGAAATAAAATGGGGAAAGATAGATTCCTGTTCGTAATTGGGGTCGGAAAACAAATAATTTATTAAAAAGAAGGGATGTTTTGTCTTTTAAGGAATTTGACGTCGCTGCAGCATGGATGTTCCATTATATTTCAACAAAGCAGCGAGCAAAAAATTATTCCGCCTGAAAACGCGATTTTGGTCGAAGATAACAACATCGATGCTATGGAATATTGTCGTCAGCCCATATTCTGTATCTTGATCCAATTGAAAATTTACGGAAATATTTGACGTTACGCACTCATGCCAGAAATCGCAAATTAAATTGTAGGACATTTATGGAAAAATTGATTTTAATTTTTACCGACTCCATGCTTATAACTGGTTGAAAACCACGGAAACATACTTACATCTGTTTTAAAATTGAAATCTATGCCACTAATTTCTTTTAAATGATTGTACGCAGATGCAGGGTGAGTTACTAATACTTTTGATCAAGTTTTTTCGCGAACAAATTTTTATTTCCCTTTTGTTGATCAACTGACAATGTTAATAGAATCAGAGCACCAATTTTTATTCGAAACTAACGCATATGCTGTTTGAAAGCATTAAAAAGTTGATGTTCCGAACAATTCCGTTACTCTTCGTGAATGCAATTTATTATTTATTTTATAACTGAGAAAAATGTCTACGTTCGTTAAGTGTAGACAAAATTTCCAAAATCTCATTAAAATATGTCGTTTTGGAGCGCTTTATTTGGAGAGAGTCTGACTTCATGAATTCCGAACAAAACAATGAAGTGAAATAACACAACTCTGTACACATCGCTTGCGCTCACGATGGCAAGAGAGCAAATTTTCTGGTAGAGCTGTTAGCCAACACGACTAATTACGAACACCTAGAAAACCTGTCTCACTATGTAAAAGAAGCAATTATCCGATAAACAAATTCTCGATCTCACAAAACGCGCTATATATACCAACTCCCACTTGATGTTGCTAGAATCAAACCCTGAGAAGGTCATCTTTTCCAATAGTTTTTTTTTTTAATATACTGCTAACCAGACGAAGCTGTGATCTGGAACTATGGAGATAGTTTATGTGGCTTCAGTTTTAGCCATGATTTTTTTCTGGAACACCCACTGCGTAACGCCAGCGTTCGCAAATGTTGCAGTCAAGAATTTTCGCATTTCAACTCAAGAGGCCGAAGAAATCACGCTTGTACACTCAACATGTGAGTTTCCCTAAAGGTTTTTTTTTATTTAGTGTTAAAACTTGCTCGTTACCTGTTTTTCTAGCAATGCTACTTGTGCCATTATTAAGGAGTACACCAGTGAAATAGAAAAAATATTGATTTGGTTGCTCCACACGCGTCAGATTCAATTCTTTTTCCAAATTACTACTGAGTGAACACACACAATTTCTTGCTTGATTTTCTCGGTTGAGTAAATGGACTGGTATATTGAAGCTGAGTAATTATAGACGAAGAACATAATTTTGGTGAGGATGAATACATGTATAAGAATGTGTTTGTGTTTAGTGACACAGAGTAGACACCCAGCTATTGGAGAAGAATGTGGTGATGAAGCACGTAATGTTAAGGATACGAGCAACATCTCGGGAGGTGTCGATGTAAGAAATTAAAAAGCTCCAAGAGTTCTATATATACCTTGATCGATGTACAGAAAGTGGGCTACTTCATATTTTACAGTCATTCGCTTACTCCACGTCGTGGTTTCTTGATGTACGCATGCTGAGAAGTAATTCAATAAATAAATAGCACAGTTATTTTCTGTTGTCAGTGCTTGAAGAATACCTTCAACATTCGTGTACCCCCATTTCTTCAAACAATGATTGACACTGACACTTTGTTCGTGTACAGAAGAACGCAAATTCTTAATCAGATAAATGAATGAACGTACGCAAGATAAAAACTGAAATAACGGTAAAAGTATATATATTTATTTCAAACATCCTAGCTGCCTTTGTTGGTAAAAGTTTACCTTCACTTAGCGAAGTGTGCTCTGGTTTGTTCAGAGTAGCACTTCTCTGGATCGATTTACAATGATGCGGAAGTAGACGGCAGAAGTGTGTTGGTTTGTTCTCTTTGTTGATAACAACCTCTCTAACGAGCTCACTATAGAACTTTACTCCTGGCAATGCAAATTTACTTTCCTGGCTTGCGTGGCTGAAAAAGTAATATGGAGCAGACGTTTGAACATGCTTCATTCACCAATGCACATTGAGTTACTCTCGACGAACGCGTGATGGCTGGAGGAAAGGAGGCAACATAACGCCCACACATGCTCAAACGTCAGGAAGGAAGAGATGGTGTGATGTTTTGGACTGGTATTGGTGAAACCTAGAATTTTGCGGCTCTCTGAGTTGGCGTCGACGTATAACTGACAGCTGATGTTTACGTTGACATCCAGAGATAAAAGTTTTTTCTATGATGTAGGTCTGAATACGTGGGATTCCGGAAAAGCTTTAATTTCAAACGATAATGCCCTATCACTCAAGGCGGAATTTGCAAACGATAACATGAACAATTCATTTGCTGTGAGTAGCAAAATTATGAATTGGCCGCTCTGTTCTCCGATGGTCCTAGAACACAAACAGTAACTTGATCGACTCATCAATATATTTACTGAGTGAATAGTTTTGATATTCTAAAATATATTCTATTTCTATTCATCTGTAAAAAAGGAACAAAAATCCCAGATATGGTACGCATTATTATATCGAGTGACCATAGGAACACATAAGTAATACATGCGCGTACGTACAACAGGTGCGTGCAAGACGAGGTGCTTCCAACTGGACTGTAGCACCTACTCCGTGACGCGGTCACGGGATGAAGCTAGGGAGTGTCGGGTGTCGGTGACGCCTGTGCGCCATTACGCCTGGGAAGAAAACAACGACTCCTACATTGTTCACAAATCTGGTAACGTATGAAAGCAAGTAACAATCGACAGAATGTCATTGAAGGGGTTTTCATGATTTCCTCACACCCTTGGAAAACCTAATAACAAACTATGAATGATAAGTAAGGTATTTAGGTCGTGTTCTTAAAGGAATAATGTATACGTGTGCCTACAAAATATTTTAAGTGGTAACATTGTCTCATGCTGTGGTGTTAATCGGATACTTAAATTTTTGCAGACTACTTGATGCATGGACAGCATTTCTACAAAATGAAGGGAAACTCGTCCTTCTCAGCAACAAAAGAAGCGTGTTTCTCAGATGGAGGTCAAGTTCCAGTTTTGCTCAACCTACAAACTGAGGATGAATTTCGAAGCATAATGGCGTACTTTGGTGAGTCAGATGAAGCAGGTATATATGCTTATTTAAATTTTTAGCTTCTCATCAAATATATAGTTTCTGAAAAATTGCTTTAGCTAAAAACTTTCATGTGTGATTTTATCACCGAATTCGGGAATGGTGTGGATCATGTCTTCACGCAACATGTAGTTGAAACACCCCATGTTTCAACATCATTCAAAAAGATATATAATGAGTAGGTATTCTAAACAGAAAAATGCATTAAAACATATTCTGTCAATACGGCTGCGTAGGAGGGCCCCAAAATGCATACGAGAGAAAAAACAAAACATTTTTAAAATTTTCACACACAGAAGTAAACACGTTGGATATTGAAATTTTTTAATGTTAAGGTCCATTCACTAAATCTACGGAAATGCCACAATGTTGAAGTTTTCGAATATATTTTGCAGTGATTGAATCAATTGAAAGGCAAACAATAAAATTTATGCTCTTGGTTGTCATAAATATGAACAACCCTAAACAATAAACTTGAAGAAAACGTTGAGAAGTTGAACAGAAACTCCTACATCGACATAGCCATCATAACGAACATAAGCTTATAATGAGCAATGGTTGCTGGGAGTAAGATGAGTGGTAAAAAATAATGGGTCTTGAAAAACCAAATGTCTAGTGCTCATTAGTCTGATCCTAGAATGATAGCGTGAAATAATTGAAGTGAAGTTGTTCACCAAGTGACTAACTGAAAAATATAACACTCAAATTATACTGGTATAAAAGACGTCTTCTCTGACTTAGGATACGACTCCTCTTTTAAATTTCTTAAAGAACCCAAAAATTTCGAAACTGTTTGGCAACTATCGATTTCCTCTTGGACGTTTCATGTGCAAAAAGCTTAAAACTAACAAATTTACGATCAAACTGACAACCGTAAGTACTTGGAGAGGAACTGATATAAATAGGGTAGTTCGGTAATCCACAAAACCGGAATATCTAAATATCTTTCAATTTCCTATAATAACATTCCAAAATTTTTTACCTGAAGATATCTCCGATCCCCCTCGCTATTCAACATTGAAAATGCGAGCTGAATTTTTTATGTTTTTAAACTATAAACCAATGAAGCATAAGTCAAGATAAAGTATGAACGAAAGTGAATAAAAAATTATACAGAATGTCATGTTCCAGACTCTACGTATTTCTGATCTTGACTAATACAAGATAGCACTCTGAATATAGAGTTATCGATAAGTACATGTGGGTACATATGTGTGTGTATATATACGTGCATACGAGTATCTGCGTAAGTACCTAAAATATACATGTTTAAAAATATCTTTAAAAACATAATTGCGTTTTTAAAAGGTAATTTCTACTAATTTTAAATTTTCATATTCTATTTTATATACATATCTATTTTCAAGTTTGAAGCTTGAATAAATTAAATTCTACGGTAGATTTTACATCAGAACAGTCTCCTCTTAAAAAAAGTTAGCAAAGAAGCCTCATGGCTCATTTTGCTCAAGATGGTAATTTTGCCAATTGTTAGCTACTGAGTATGGTCTTGTGTCCTTTCAGTAATCTACTTACATGCTTGTGTTCATACTCTTCCCAATGTACATGCTCTTTCCAATTAGTCAAAAAAGCCAATCCATGATATTTTTCCGGAATGGCAAATAACCTCTGAATATGTTTATTTTCTCGTCATTGCTTTCCTGATTCTTGGAAGAACTTGCCTTTCAGCCTCGATGTATTATACCTTCGAAAAACAGTTAGCCTTGCGCTCTATCTCAATCTTTCATTGGGTAAGAAGAATGATGTTCTGAAATACGGTCGTATAAGAATATCCTCCTTGCTAAGATACGTTTTCGACTAGCATCGAGGCTGAAGTACGACAGCGAGCGCAAGCTAAGTGCTACGTCAACTAACAAAATTTAAGAACCCTGGTATTTTGTGTTAGCTATCTCATTTCATGTCGTAGGACTCCAGAAGACGTGGGTGGGCGCTCATCGGGAGATCATTTACGACTCCCAAAACAACATTGTCGGCTCTGAACCTACCGTTTGGCTCCTTGCTAATGGTAAGATGAGACCCTAAAAGTGGGACCTCATGTTAGAGTTGCTAAAATGTGTATTACTTCTAATCACAAGCGTATCAGACAAGAGAAAACAGATTGGGTAGAGCCATTGCAGACTGAGAATCCAATGGTCAGTGAGATTATGGCTTTTAAAAGCAAGGAATACGTGAAGAGTATTCTTTACTGAAATATTTAAGGCAAATTCTAATGTCAGTTTATTAGAATTCACAGTTGTGTACTTTAACATAGTATTCGATTTATGAAAATAGTCTTATGACAACTGCTACGATACAGATACAGGTGTGTGGATTTTGAAGCTGTGGTTTGAAATTCTTCTAAAACACGAGATCATTCACCTCTGTCATCTTCTCTATTTTATAGGAAGTAAACCAAACGGACCGCGATCGCAGAGTTAACTCAAATGATGTTGCATTTTTAGTAAATTTGTTTTTGGAGTCTCACTGGATACTTTTCACTGTTAATACTTACTTTAATGCCTCACCTACTTTTAATACCTACTTTATTGCCTCCCCTACTGTTAATACTTACTTTAATGCCTCACCTACTTTTCATACCTGCTTTAAAACCTCATCTGCTAAAAATAATGGAGACAATGGGATAGTCCACTGATGGGACTTTGTGGATTAATTTTTCAGGTTCTAGCATCCCAGCCACTGACATGCCGGAGTACGCCAACCGTCAGTGCTTCATCTGGGACGCAGAATTGAAAGAAACGTATGACAATACGGTGTATTGCAGTCATACATACCCCACCGTTTGTCAGCGAGACTATTAGTGTCGTGAAGTTCGAGAAAGTCACACTAATTGGTTCAAAATATACCAGCTCGAGAAGTTACCTTGAATAGTTGAGCCGCGAAGAAAAATCCACAGATAAAATTCATGCAACTGGACATAGCATGAAAAATAAAAATCATAGAGCAAAAAAGCTTACATGTATTGGAAAAAATTATTGTTAATTGTAAATTGGAATTGGTGAAATAAACGAAAATTTGGTGCAGTTTCACTTGAAATAATCCCTTATCTATGATATACTCCTAACTTGCAGAGAGAAGTACAGCTTAAGAATATCTAGAAGATATTGCGTGAAGACCCATTATAACTCCTTATTCAAGCTAACCATTAACTTAAGTGATTTTAAGATTTTACTTTTAAACGAAATCTGTTGTCGATCACAATAAAACTCATTGGTCATTGTTCGTTCTTTGCTCTTTCCTAATTAAGCACACGTGGTAATGTTGGAGTAAATGGTGCATTTTGAGCTGAGAGCATTTTGACTCGAATTCATTGCAATTGCATCGTAGAATTTCATCTTTTCCCGAAATTTTCGCAGTTAACATGTGCGTTAGAAAATATTATCGGTAGCTTAAGAGCATTATAATGAAAAGTTTTGAGAGCTAGTTTAAGATCTTCACAAGCAGTAAAATATGGCAACACGTAGGTAACCGAAGAGATGAAAGATCATTGTTAAGGGGATGGTCTCGGTTAAAAAAGTCAGTCATTTTTCGGTAAATTTTTCTGAAATTTTCACCAAAGCGATGCAACACTATTTTCATAATTTTAGTGGTGAAATGAATTTTTGCGAAAAAACTGAAAAAATGGGTATTACGGAAATTGTGTCTCCTCTCACAATTTCAAAGCTACATAAACTTTTTGGCTGCTCCACAACGATGGGACGAAGCAAGAAGTCACGGAATGACTAAAAAAAGGCCTTTATATTTGGTCGGGCTGAAAAATACTCAGTGAAGGAATTAACGGAATAAGCTGAATTCATGCCACACTGTGATGCGGGCCTTCCAAGAACCAAAGCAACCAGGTACACAGGGCAATTCAAGCCAAAATTGGGGTTGGAGGAAAATTCTAACCGATAAAGACCCCCTCCATGTGTCCGAATCGTTGACTAGAACCGTTTTGCATCAATGAAGGAACTATAACGAAACGTTAACCTTTTTTCTGCGGTTTCTGAACGAAGTCTTTGTCGGAATCTCCATTCAATGGATATATGGAGCAGAGAGGATCGTAAACAGCCGATGTCGGCCCCTGCCGACAAGGCAACTCGTTTAATTAAACTAGGCCAAAACACACTCACACATTGAACTGTAAAGAAATGGAGTAGTGCCATGTGGTCAGATGAATCACGATTCTGTTTCAATTACAATGATGCTCACCATCGTATTCATCGTAAGCCTTAAGAAGCTTACAACGATTAGAAGCTTACAGGGTCGAACGACAGCAGCATTAAGCAGCTACGTAACCAAGTTATGCCAATTGCGCACCATCTGAATGAGAAAAGAAATGTTGTTTTGCCTGTCTTTCACGATTACTGCCGGGTTCATCGGGCTAGAAGTGTCATTAATTTGCAGGACAGTCATTCACCATCCGCCAGTTATTTGCGAGTAGATTGGACAGCTCAGTCCCAAGACATTATCCTAAGAGAAAAATTGTGGGACCACCTTTAATGAAGAGTTAGACGGTGGGAAGATCGTCCACGTACCGTGGCCGCACTACGAGATCTGTTAATGTAAGAGTAGTTCAATATCTAGCTAATGTACATTAGGACATTTGTAGACTCAATGCCGCGCAGAATTGCCGCCATTATTCGGGCTCGTGGAGGTCCTACACCTCCCAATTTTAGTAGCAGGTGGCTAAATTTTTCCTCCAGGAGGATATTGCGACAGCGAAATGAGGTGCAATTAGTGACGAAAATCTCCAAAGACTCATTAGTATTAAATTTTGCCGTTTAAAGAGAAATTTCAACCCAACATAAAAAGAAAAGAGTAGTTTAGAGTAAATACAACAGCTATTGTTCAAACGAACTCCGAAAAATTACTAGTACCGTTATGAAAATTAGTTCAAAGGAGATGATACAGAAAAAAACGTAGTTTGTTTAATTAATTAAACTTATAGTGTGAGGGATTTTCAATAATCTTACGGTGAAATATTCTAGAAAATTCCATGAAAACAACGTAGTGCAAGAGTTATTATGTCTTCCCATTCACACGTCAATGTCATGATGGCAAAAACAAAAGAGCTTAACGTTACCATAAGATGAAAAATTATTGGCCTTCGCAAGTCAAGAAATGGCTCTAGTAATATTCACAAACGATGTCATTTCGATTTCTACAGTACCATTCGTTTTGAAGAAGCTTAGCCAGTTTGGTATTGCGGAGACTTTACCCGAATATGGAAAGAACATTAAGTAGCCATGGTACAGTACGAGCAGCCGCTAGTTGTTGTGAATGACTAAACCGGACGTTGGATGTCCAGGATACCAGTAGGAGTACTCGCACGATACAGCATCATTTGGACACGAATTATTTGCATCTTGATAAACTACGAAAAACGCCTCTACAAAAATACACATCATGTTGCTGTTTGATTACATTTCGTTAAAATTTACTTATGTAAAAAATAGCCCCTTTGGAAGTGAGTTTAAGTACTATGGCCTGAATAATCATAAATGAAACTCTCTGAACACAATAATGACAAAATTTGTAGCAAGAGGCGAGGCTTTCCTCACAAAAAGTGCATAGCACAAACAGTGACGCACAATGACGGATCTATGAAGTTTTGAAGAGCTTTCTTTTCAAATGGTTTCGTGAAATCAATTTTGAGTAAATAATAGTATATGATGATGTCAAAATCATAGTATATGATGATGTCAAAATAATAGTATATGATGATGTCAAAATAATAGTATATGATGATGTCAAAATAATAGTATATGATGATGTCAAAATAATAGTTTATGATGATGTCAAAATTTTTAATGAAACACAAAAGGCAAAGTCTTAGCCTGGGGCGACAACGTACCTTCCGGTAAGATGAGCATCCGCACAAACAAGTCACTTCTAGATTTCAGGCATACGCAATCTTATACCTACCATAACGTGCAATGAGATGTGACTCTCCAATAAAAAATTCACAATTAGAATTGAAGGTGTGATTAAGTAGTCGCGTTCAAAAAAAATGATCAGAAGTTTGCACGCATAACAACGGAAGGAAGGAAAGGTTTACTATACCAGTAAAAACTATCAAAAATCTTAATTAACAATGCAAAGCGATTATTGGGAATAATTTGATCGAAAAACCATGCTAGTAACGATTAATGTTGTCATTTCAACCAGTTTTTCTCACAATGGCTTCAAATCGTTCATGCATTTTCCTCGTTATTGTCTTTCAATTAAATTTGCCGTAAACTGTTATTTGAATGCTCTCACTATTCAAAATTGGAAAGTTTTATCCGCTAAAAAATCTGGTAGTTTAAAAAGTAGCTCTTTAACATTTTAATCTTTTTTTTAAGTAATTTTTATACTTTGATCAGTATAGCTAAGAACATCCTCATATTCGGTGCATTGTCGAAACTATATATACTTGAAAGGCACGGAGAAATTCGCCAACTAAAATATAACAAAAAATTTACTGTTAACGCTCGTCATTGAATATGGTTTCAGCGGAAAAAATGTACTAAGCAATTAAAATCATAGATTTGCATTTTACAAAACCATCTAGATTAGCTTCACTTCTTGCCTGAGTAACGTACTACGGTAACAATCATTGTTACCACCCTCCCATAACAAGTCAGTGTTGTCGAACACTTCGCAGTCCAGCAGCAACGGCTCATACTGAACTGGTCTACAAACGCTAATTTCAGGCTCTTTAGCTCCTCGCGAGCCCTGTAGGACCAAATCAATCTATGGGTGCACTTCCGGTCTTAAGGGTAAGTTGTTTCTAGGGATGTGATGTTGAGGTAAATAGCAAAATGCAGGGTATTCAGTAACGTTCGCAAAACTACTGCGTACGAAAATACTTTACTAAAACTGCTCATTGTCAATGATATCCATTGAAACCATGACCTGTGATTTTGAATACATTTTTTGCAATTTCTGACCAGACAGAATTATGCCGTTCTTCGTATGATCTCATGTGTTTATTGATGAGCGAAAATTGTAGATTAAATTTTGAAATTTAATGACTCCTTTTTCTTTGTAATGAAACCTATTTTTTCTTTCAGCAAACCTCCTATAATAATTTCTGAAATACTTCATTCAATAAATTCCTACATTTTTCAGTAAGTAATAAAATATTACATAAAGCTTACCCTGTTTGGATAATTTAAAATATATTTCAAGGAGTGGATACAATTTTTTCCTTAACGTATCAAAGCAACAGGTCTCAAAATATTAAAGTAATTCTAACTACTTTGCAAGTAATCTCGCTTTTACTAATCGCCGCACCATTCTATTACTTTTCCTGCGTTGAAGATTGACTATTAGAAAAATAAAGATATATCAATTGTTCCACATAAGTTTCGCGGAAGTAAAATTTATTGTGTTGATTTCATTTCCCTATAGATTATTTGACTTTAAAAGTTAATTAGTGACCCAGAGGCATCCAAACGCATGTATATTTTTCACCAATCAAAGTTCCATTAGTAGGGAGTATGTTAGATAACTTTACATCAATGCTAAGTCGTGGGATATTTTTACTCTCGAAAATATATACGAATTACCCACAGTGATGAGTACACGCACAGTAGAATTATTTCACTCAATAACATATGATTGATTTTTATTTATCACTTGTGTTGACTTAGAAAACAGGTAGTTTGCAATTCCTCCATGATACACGCCTTTATGGCGAGTAGCTTTATATTTAAAGTTGCCTTTATCCTTCTCATGACAAGCATGAGAACAAAACACCTAACTCGCTCACTTGTCTTATCTTTCTGATTGGGCATTATGTGAATTAGAATTTAATAAACCAGGTACCGAAGCTCGAGTAATGTACGCGTATTGCATTACGCCAGTTCTTTCAAACTTCGGAGCGGAATCTACGAACTGATCCTGGTTTGAGTTCATTTATAGTGATTTATTCAGATAACTGAATTTTGAAGCCAGATTAACATTCGACGCTTCTCCCGAACGAACACATTGTCATGGGTATTACATTTCATTTCCTGTTGCCGAAGGGCTTTTATCATCCCTGACCTCCCACAACATTTTGTGCTGCAGGGACAGTTTTAGCTCTTTCATTTAGAACGTGAAACATCAATTAGGATACGTTAAAACGCATCCTTCTTAAGCGATAAAGAAAGAATCAAGATCGATCGCTGTAAATTAAAATTAAATCTTAGATACCCTAAAACACTGGAAGTTCGATATGCGTTATTATATCATGACGAATAAAAAATATTCAAGACTGAAAGCAGGACGTTTCTCTTCCTCATTTTCAAGTACTTATAAGATTGATCGTCTAGAATAAAATACAAACAAGTAATTTTTTAACAATATCAGAAAAAATAAATTTGTCCTCAATAATGCTGAACACTTTCAGTTTGGAAACCATAATACTGTAACATGATCGCGTTTAGAATCTAAGCCTGTTTGGAGCATCGATGTCTCATTCATTCAAAAAGCATCCCATTGCCTGAGGACTTCATTTGACAAACACTGACAACAGATTATTGTCCGGGATCATTTTATTTTTTCTTAGCTAAGGTGTGCACGCTGCATTATGTTACTTACCCTTGGTGTTTCTCATTAATAGCTAGATTCTTGTGCAAGCTGTTGAGCAGCTTCGCTTTCGTGATGTACTGCCTCTAGTACAGGGACCTAACGTGTACGTGAAGGAAGAGCCCGAATGGATGCACATTGACCGCACGGCGGCCATACGGGGAAACTTGATGTGCCTTCTCTTGCCAACTGGGAAGCCAAACGCTTCAGAGTGTTGAGTGAATAAATGCTTCCAGTTTTAACTCTCAGAATGTTTTGAAATGTAATCGTATTATTCAATGAGAGTTGAATTTCTAATTTAAAGAGTTTTAATAGAATAACAATTAAATCATTATGAAGTTTTTTATTGTAGAGATATTTTTTTCTGGTACCGTTTTTCAAAAATGTGAAATTATCACATTTTTCATACATTTTTCATTATATCTTTCAGGCGTGGAAACGCGCGCTACGTGGAGGACGCTTGAGAGACAAATCTGAGAAAGATCAATTTAAATTCCTATTAAAGAATAAGCTTGTATAGTGCCTTAATTGCTGCTCTGAATAATTCTTATGTGCTCAGCTCGTGGGTTCTGATACGAAATCATGACTCACTATATTTTAAAGAAACTGTTCCCTTTTTCTCTTCATGGGCTTCTAATTCCATTTTCAGTAGCACTGCATGTATATTTGAAACTGCTGATGCGTCATCATTGATCTCTGACTCTCCAGGTAACAGGACTGTTGAAAGTGAACCATTGAAAAGTGATAAAAATTCATTGTATTCATGAAAAATAATGTCGCTACCCAAATTGTATTTCAATTTTTACCTAAATACTAATGTAAAAATTGCCAATCAAGTGTGCTTTTTCAATGAAATCTACGAATTTTTCTCAGTTAAAATTTTAGCATTTTGTTCCAATGTGTTCCGATATGTTCCTTTGTGATAGTTCATTTACCTTTAGAAATAAAGGTTAATTCTTTTGATGCTAAGTATGCGTGTCAATTTTTTATTTTGTTGAACTACAATCAGTGATCTGCACCATCATGGATTTGATGGTGACGGCCGCTGCACGCACTCAGGCATCCCTGCTAAATAAATGACCCGTTCTCGTATGCACGCTCATGGGTGCATTCGTTTCGATTGGACCACTAATCACCGCAATTAATAACCGAGGAATTATGAACCTCCCTAAGTTGAGCGAGGTAATGCTGAGGTTTTCGTGTACCCCCATTCTGCACCTGGAAGCTATTCAGATATTTCATCATATTGTTCGTTTTTTACCATGTTTGGATAATCCCAAATATATTTCAAGGAATGGATTGCTTTTCCCACAATTTTTTCCTCAACGTATCAAAGCATCAGATCTCAAAATATTAAAGTAATTCTAACTACTGTGCAACTATATAATCTCGCATGTACTAATCTGGTATGTCATCCCAGCAGTTTCTTTGCAACGAATCATTTTTTTATTTACAATAAACCTATAGAGTTTTATATCCATTAATTCTCCTTTGAATGAAAATTCTGCGAGAAGTACCCCTTGACAAACCCTATACTTTTTCAATGCATTATCATTATACATTCGTCACGATATTTAACTACACTTCATAGTTTCGTTGCAATGCGAGCAACAGTAAAGCCTCCGTTGAGTTGTACCTATATCGATCGATTAGCGTTGTTCAATTTCGTAAAGGGCTATCCATCATCACGGCCCTGAACATCCAAACACAACGCAAATGGCAAGTGACTTAGTGAACATTTCAGGCGTTTATATACGAAATGCAAGGCGTCCTTCTTTCTTTGCTTATCATCCAAGCTGCGTTTTTCTTTTTCGTTGTCATGACCGGATTGCATGAAAGAAGAGAGGTCCTTTAAAAACATTGTCAATACCCTCGAACATTAAACTCAGTCATTAGACTCCGATATTTGTGAAAACGTGTAACTATTCTCAAATTTAAGTGTAAAGCCTATCGTGTTTTTATCAATCCGCCGAAAGAAATTTAATCATTTTACACATTGATTTCGATCATTTCTTCCATCTCTTTCTTAGGTGTTTTATTTCCTACATCACCAAAGAAACTTCTCGCTCAGGAAATTGTACCACGCTAGTGCGATATTGAACTCTGGACCCTCCCAACCGGACTGAAACACGTTGCCTTTGACGAATAAGATCCACGTGGAGTAAATGATTTTTGCGATGTAGTAACTTTGAATGTATTCTGCTCGGATTGAAATAGAAATGAACAATTTTTATTATAATAATGGTCGAGCACCTGAAACGGGATTTAGGGGCTAGTGTCATTCAATTCAACTCAGATAAATTGCTTATTTTTGTAAAGTGACCGCGTAGTTTGAAACTCATGAAAAGAATGGGAGAACGATAGTATGCGCTGATGTGTGCGCACTTGTCCGTACATGCGTTAGTACGTATGCGAGTGAAACGCCCTGGTGCGGGTTGCCGCATTGCGGATGCGTGGTCAGCAAAATCGAGAAAGTATAAATTGGCGTGCGCGACTCTTAGAGTCGCATTTGGTCGTGTGTTACCCCTCTACCCAAGTATACTACGAAGCTCTCCTTGACTTTCAATATCCTCGGTCGTGATACTGGTGGCCAGTGAATTGACGGACCCACGAATTTAAGAAGATATAATTGTGAAGTGGAGAAGATCCAGTGACTTCAGCAAATCAAGACGGCGGAGATAACGACAGAGGAATCAAGAGAACTACCGTGAAGATCGTCTGGTGACGAGAATTATTGTCACGTCTAAGTAGAGGATCTGCAGAGACAGTCAGAATTCCATGACATTGAAAAAGTTAATCGCGACCGGCGAAAGTTGACTTGGCGATTCACGACAGTGAAAGTGTTTGTGGTAGAAAATCTGTAAAGAAAGGAGGTCTGCTCTTGGCTTGAAAACAAGAGGATCAATTTTGCAATAACGACGATATAATATGGACAACGGGTCCATCACTGGCAGGGAAGTTCGCGAGGCGTATCCGAACGTGTTCCGCTTTGTCCTGCGACGGGTTTCCGAAGAAAGGTTGCGGGTCCCGTATGAACTGGAGTTCTACGTCCCACTTGGTGAAGCCTACAAAATCAATCTGTCTTTGTGCAAAGAAGGCGAATTCTTCAACGTGATACTTTGTGTCACATTCCACCAGATCGAATTAGAAGAAAGTAGTCGGAAATACACTGCTTTCAGTATTGGTTACGAGAAATTTCAGTTCTGCAGAGTCCCCTTTGGACTCAGTTCTTCTCCTAGTGTGTTTCAGCGAGTAATGTCTTCCGTACTTGCAAATGTTATCGGGAAACTCGCGTTTGTGTTTCTCGATGACATTTTGGTGTTCTCCAAATCAATGGACCAGCATTTAAAAGATTTAAATAGTGTTTTTGAGAAATTACGTAGTGGGAATCTTTCCCTTAAGCTTGAGAAATGTCAATTCTTAAAGAGTTCGATAGAGTATCATTCGTTAGGCATTCGTTGCAAAGAGTCGGAGAAGCTACAAAATTTTCCCGTTCCCCAAAACGTGAAGGAATTGCAAAGTTTTCTGGGAGTCGCAAATTACTTTAGAAGTCATATTCCTCTGTTTGGGTCGCTTTCATATCCACTTTATCTATTGCTACGAAAGAACGTTGAGTTTATCTGGAAGCCTGAATGTCAAGAAGCTTTTGAGAAAATTAAATCTGTTTTGACATCAGATACCGTTTTACGGCATCCTGACTTTAATAAGCCTTTCCATGTATTTACAGATGCTTCTAATTTTGGTATAGGAGCAGTGCTTTTACAGCACGGAAATGATTCGACCAAATCAATGCAGCCAATAGCATATTTCAGTAAGAGTTTGAATTCCACGCAAAAGCGTTATAGTACGACCAAAAAGGAATTCTTCGCCATCGTGAGCGCGCTAAAAGCTTTCAAATATCTTATTCTTGGATATCCAATCTATCTGTACATGGATCACAAACCGTTGCAGCCCTTATTCTTCAAAAAACTTCCCGACGACTCAGCAATGGCACGCTGGTGTTTAACAGTTCATTCTTTTGATCCCATTGTAAAATATTTCCCCGGTAAACAAAACATTGTTGCCAATTGTTTAAGCAGACTGCCTGAACAATTGGCTGTTCAGGCAATTGGCTGTTCAGGATCACTGATTGACTGTTTCTGAACTTAATGACTGTGCGGAGTTTCAGGAAGTCGCCGTGTTCTCTGTCACCACCAGACGTGGTGCACTGAACCCTAGCGTAAACGCTGCAGACACTCAGACGCAACCAGACCGACTGGCGCCGGCAGCGGCTGCCTCACCGCAGCTGGCAGACTACATTCCTAAATTGACAGATGTATCTTGGGACCTTGACGAATTTCGGAATGAGCAACAGCAAGATCCATTTTGTTCTGAAGTTAAGGACGCATTACTAAATGGAAGTAAATCCACGATTCCTGATTTGCAAAAGTATTTAATTTTAAGCGACGTACTTTACAGACGGAGACAGATTGATTCTAGGACAAGTACTATTCTAACTTTGGTTATGCCGACATCGTTAATGAACAAGACAGTGCTCAGTATTCATTCTTTGTATCATACAGATGCCTTACATACACTGTTCAAATTTAAATTACGTTATTATCATTTATTAGAGAAAACTATCATTCGTAAATTTGTGAAAATGTGTGATGTCTGTAAAATTCTTAAAGCCAATAGTACTGTACCCATTAAAATTTTAGACGCGCCAATTGCAAAAGAACCATTCGAGGTGGTTTCCGTGGATTTCCTAGGTCCTTTACCAGCTACGGGGCAGCAGAATAGATACATTTTGGTAGTTATAGATTTATTCTCTCGGTATTGTAAGCTTTATGCCACATCAGACCGGTTGGCAGACACAGTTGTTTCGTGTCTAGACAACTGCTTTTCGACTTTCAGTTATCCGAAAACACTTCTCAGTGACCAAGCTCTAGAATTCAAATCAGCGGCAGTTCAAAAGTTCACTAAAATTTACGCCATTGCAAAAAAAGAGGTTCTACCGTGGAGTCCTCATAGTAACGGTATTGTAGAGAGGAATAATAGAAAAATAACAAATTTACTAAAATTGTACGTAAATTCCATAGTTCACACAGAATGGGATCAGTGTCTCAACATCACGGAGAACGCAATAAACAATTCTCTTATTACTACGTTGGGTGACACACCCAGTTTCATCATTTTTGGAAGAGACACTTGTCCGAATTTTCAATCTCAAACATTCGAAACCATTTACAGCTACGATACCGATGTTGATCTGGTGAAATTTCGAGCTAAGGAAGCGGCTCGTATGGTCGAAAATGTAAGATCAGTGATTATTAATAACACCAGTGAAAGGACAATGTACCACAACCTTCGCCGTAAAAATGAAAATTTTGCCCTTGGAGATCGTGTCTTGTTAAGGAATAATTTGAAAAAGAATAAATTGGAACTTTCTTGGTTAGGGCCAGGAATCATTACAAAAATTAACCGCAATTACGTAGAGTTGAAAATTGGAAATAGGACTTACAAAAGTAATCAAAATCACGTATTACCTTTACGTAAAACGGATTGAACGAGTGTACGACTTACGACTGACTGCGTTACAATGTTTAGCATTTTATTTTTTTTGTGTGTTCAAGTGTTTCTGTTTTCAGTTTACTGTTTCGATGTTTACGTTTATATATCATCTTTATACTTGGATTTTTCTTATATTATTGTATGTATTTTTCCTTTACCTTTTAGGTGTCTGTAATATCGTAGGACCTAAGTCCGCCATTGAGGGTGTAACTCGTTTTTTTTACAAAAAATGTTTGCATTTGCTAACTAATATGCAAGATTAAAGGTCCACCTTGTGCTTACGTGGCGCGGTACCTGCACGCTGTGCGAGCAGAGTGCTGGCGCCGGGGTTGTTTATGCGGTCGCTCAGTAGCGGGCGTGTCTGCTCGGGACATGAGCCGCGTTGACATGCTATTTTGTTTCTTTCATTTACGGCTGTCATTTTCAAAATTGTGCCGTTATTACTATTGATTTCCTTTTGTTTCATTTGAGGCCATGCTAATCGGACTGTCTCTCTTTCGATTTCAGGACGAAACAGGCTAACGTCCCTGACATCCACGATGGGGAATCGTATGACGGCAATCAGCGTGGAGGCGCTTACCAACGCCTTGGAACAACACCAAGGCAGGGTGTCGGAGGATTGGGTGCGAGCGAACGCCCTTGTTGATATCCTTCCAGACAGGGTTTCGGACCTAGCGCTTATTTTTCTGATCCCTTTTTCCTTGGCGCTGGGAGTGTCTATGTTCTACATTCGCCGAGAATTGAATTTGTTGTCGGAGCGAATGCGATCGGTGGATTTCATTCTCCGCCGACAGCAGCTGCGGTCGACCCCTGCCGATCAGCAGCTGCGCCCAATGCCAGCACATAACGAACAATAAGGAAGGGCGTGCCGCGAGTGTGTTAGATGCGATGGTGTTACACGGTTGGTGTCGCCTAAGGGGTGTTACTCTTTCACCAGAGATGTAAGCGGATGCTTTAATATTTACTCAGGAATTATTATTAAGTTGGTATTACCACCCTTGTATTTCAAGTATTTCATTTTACCCATGTTCGCGAAGATGCTCGAGTCGATGCAATGTTCGGGTGTATAAGAATGATTTGTTTCATTTTGTTTTTCGATAACACATTTCATGCGAATATTTTGATGATTTAAATTTTAGAGATATTGTGTAATTATTTATTTCATGCGTGTTCATTATTATCCTTAGCGAGTGAATTGTTTTTTTTTACATTTTATTGCGTGTGTCGATGCCAACGTACGAGGTTTCTGCGTGACGTGTTTCATATTTATGTTTGAGTAAAAACTTCTTTAGTTGTTGTTTCAACGATGCGATTATTTTTATTCATTTTTACTGCGTTATAATTTCAACTGTTTTTCACCAAAAATGTTAGAGTTAATTGTGATGTTCATGGTTGGTGTTGATGTTAGCGATTTTTGTTTTGGATGTAAATTCCGTATATGGCTGGAAAGTAAGTTAAATCCTGGTGGAGTTCGTGGAGTTCATATTTTTACATGTTTGTTTTGATGTAAGGGGCGTTCGTGTTTTTCTTTGTGATGTTTTTGTCGAGTTTAACTGGAAGCTTTTGTTTTTACTGTTAATGGCAGTTGTTTTTGCCACGAAAGGGTTATTTTTATTTTGGTTTTCATGAGCTGGGTGCCTTTCCCTTGCTGTATTGATTTTTCGTTCTTACCCTTTGCTTCAATTATTTTTTTTGCTTGTTGCTCACTGCTACGATGGGGGAAGGTGTGTGTGCGCACTTGTCCGTACATGCGTTAGTACGTATGCCGGTGAAACGCCCTGGTGCGGGTTGCCGCATTGCGGATGCATGGTCAGCAAAATCGAGAAAGTATAAATTGACGTGCGAGACTCTTAGAGTCGCATTTGGTCGTGTGTAACCCCTCTACCCAAGTATACTACGAAGCTCTCCTTGACTTTCAATATCCTCGGTCGTGATACTGATTTTCAAGTGAGAAGATTTTTTTCAGTTTCTTGATCAGGGTCCACTGAGTCTGGCTGCGTATGTTTTCCTACCCTGTGCGACAGGTGAAAATTCAACATAAATTTTTAGTCCCGTTTGTAGAAATCTTATTCTCTTTCCTCAATTGTTATGCTCGTTAGTCCCATTCGTTTAATCATTTTTTGGGTATTTTTGTTTCTATTTTATTCATTCAATATATGTTGTACTCATAATTCCATGCAATAAATTTACTTTATCTTCCGACTGGTCAGATCTGGACAACCGTGAGTGTACCCTTATCGCAATTCGGAGCTGTTTTAGCATAGTTTCACAACCTTTTGGCTTAGTTTATTTCCAAATTACTTGCGTGGGTTCTTAGTCTTTTTTACATTAACTAGCTAAGATGTGAATTGTTTCCATTGTGTTTAATAACCTTCATTTAATGTGAAATGCAGTTGTTCTCACTAATTAATAAACAAAGAGGGTTCACCATATTTGCAGAGAATTTTTTTCCCATTCCCAACCACCTAACTGATGCCGATCCTGTTACCCCACATATACCCATTTTGGAAAGCGATTTATAAAACAACGTACATCAGAGTGATCATTTTATTTACCCATCATCAGAACGATGCGTACTACTCATCCATATTCACACAGTTTTCAAATGGGTTTTGAAGATGATACACGCCAGATATTTACCTTCACGAGCGATCCACTCCTGTGGTCGCGACGAAAAACTCAGCATTGCTCGGCGAGTCATTTCCGGGGTATTGCTGCAATCGCATAGCAAATGACGTAACCAATGCCTTCATCATTTATCCTCTTTCGAAAGTCGTCAGGTGTCTCCATGCAAAAAAAATTACAAGGAAACGGGTCTAATGGAAGAACTAGCCCGTGAATTTTACTATAAAATGAGCCGAAGTCGCTTAGAAACCGTTGGGCCAGAACTACCCGAGGAACTCGTACCGTATGTGAAGTAGCTTTATCTTGTGGGAACCACAAAGGGATATGTCCATGATCATTGATTCAATGCCATAAATCGATCCGTTACATCATAAGATAGATCATTATTTACTGTTACCGTGTATATATATCTTCTTTAAAAGGGCAAGGCTTTGTAATGTCGAATTCTGAAACAGTTCACCCAACTGTTACACACTGAATGTAGAGAGATCGCTCATTGAGCAATCGATGATATATTTCAGCCCGTCGAGATCTCGGCATGTTTACGGATCCCGATAAATGGGAATGAGCTTTGACACTCCAGAGTAAATGGCGTTGGAACATTTGCCAACATGCTTTTTAAAGCCACTCGCGATCTTCAAGTTGCGGAATCATCATTTAGTAGTGGGAATTTTGAGTCGGGTAAAATTTTCCGCTAACCACATTCAGGTACTGCCAAGGCCAGTGCATATTTAGCAGCGGAAAGTTGAGCTAATGTAGCTTCAGCATGTCGCAGCATTCAGCAATCACTGTCTCTGGTGTCCGAACGTGCGAGGTACACCAGTACTTTTCCTTTCAACGTTTAAAAGGTCTCTTGGAAATTTTTAATCCATAACGATACGATTGTATACATATTTGGAACTCATCTGTATTGGCTTTCACCAAAACGATTATGGACCTGAGGCAATATTGAAATCGCAGTATCGCCTTGTTTGATGGGTCTTCATCACCTACGGCCTACGCGTGATGCTAACAGCTCTAGGCCTTGAAGGCAACTATAATGTCAAAGCATCTGTTGCTCAAAAATAAGCCTCTCTAACGTCGTCTGCAACTCCAACCCCCGTGATTGCCAATGCGAAATTGGTGAATTATTAAGTCAGACCAATCCACAATTTTAATTGTATGTTCTTTGAGCTGCGTCGTGAAGCACTTTGTAATATTTTACGGTCCAGCATAGTTCTTGAACTGAGAGTTGAGTGGCTCATTTTCATCAGGAGGAATAAATTGCAGGAGTTAATGAAATACATTTTTAAATTAGGAGTTTATAAACAATATTAATGCACACTTTTTGTATTTGTTGTTATCCAATCTTATAAGTTTGAAAAATAGTGCAGTGCAGCACACAAATATTTCAGTCACGTTTTTCCTTTTGTAGTAGGTACTCTTCCACTATTTTCTATATTTTCTTACTAAATTAGCTGCTCCTCTTCTTTGTTTTATGTCGGACAATATGATTTTGATTTTTTAGAAAGGTTAATAGTTATTTGATATATTTGACGTGTGGCATGGGATGTACTCATGAATAGAAAGAAAATTTTCCTTGAATTAATTTTTATTAAATGAAGATACATTTGTAAAATAAGTAACTAGAGATACAATATTTGACGATAACTAACAGCTCTAGCAATTATAAACAAATCTTAACTGTGATATGGGACTCAATCTTTCACCGTTCCGTGAAGAGACACTCGATCACTCAATACCATCAGTTTTCAAGTGAGTAAAAAATCCCCTACAAAGATAACTCACCGGCTGATGAAATTCTGATTTCCTTTTTCATAGACTTCAGCTGCAGTGTTCACAAGGTGAATCAACGCCTTCGAAAGAACGAAAAATTGTATCATTTTCGATGAATACTAGACGGCTTATTTCAGGGCCGCAATAATTTTCCATCGATCACTCTCTGAGTTGATGAGATCATTTCCAACAAAGGTCTGCGCTGGCACTAACATTTGTGTGCAGAAACGAAGATCAGTCGCGGATATTTCTCTCTAGCAGCAGAACAATCGATTTCGAAGTATTTCACTGCTTTGTATTATATTTCTTGAACTGAGCATATCATTTACATCTGTACGGATTCGTTGCCCGATTTTGAGTACAAGAAAATTGTTTTGTAGTGAAATCAACTGCAGAGCAAATTGACCGGTACCTGATCTCTGCTAAAAAATTATGATGAAATACATCAATAGCGATGTGGTAGCACCTATATTTAAGAATGCCGGATAACCAACGATTGATTTGTAATATAAATCAATCGATCTGTTGAATGTATATCCTAATCTGCCTATTTTACAATTGAATTATAAAGAATTATATATATAGAGTGGCTAAAATTTGCTCTCACATTCTCATACTTACAAGTTAATAATGGAAAAAGTTCTCGATAGTAACATCTTAGAAATATTTGAGGGAAACAACATAGCAATCGAAGTGTAGGCTTTTAGGGAAATACTCCAACCCATCAGGGCTACTAAACGCTACAATAGTGTAATGCTGTCTTTGATCGAGCAGTACTTGATGATAATTACATTTTCTTCATTAACCTTCAGAGGTCTTGACTACTATTCTGCATAATATTCGGGGAATAATTAGTAATGCCTTTGAAGAATAAAAGGCTTTCAAATGAGAAATGAGAGGCCTCTGCAAGTGACGACAGGGAATAAGCTGTACATGTCCTGTGTGACACCAGCCCTTTATCAATGCACTATAGCAGCACTTGCCCTGTACGTACACCCGCGTTCGTCGCTTTGTCACTGATATTGGCCTAGATTTAGCAGGCACTCAATATGGATGATACCGAGTTATCTATGTGGGAAAATTTAGCCAATCGAATTCATAATAAATGGAAGAAATAATGTAATATGGTCATTCGAATCATCCGCATGACTTTTTCGTACCTCTGGAAGCATGGCGACAAGACCATGCGCATTAGTGGGTTTTCGTCAAAATTAATCCACGTCATTTGTATCGAAAAAAGCATCACCTTGCCGCATATTAATCTGTCATGAAATGTTCGCTGCTCAAGTTTTATGACTATAAGATTCCCCTCTAAAAAGCGCAGCGTTGTATTCGCTTGTAATAAAGTTTGAAACTGCTTTCCTTCCCTTCCTGTCTATCTCAGAGAGTAATATGTATAATGTTCATCACACGAACATTTCCTTCCTATCTTCAGCTCGTTGTAGACACACACTAACGACCCTTTCAGTTTACGTTGAACTTAACTGCTCTCTTTAGTAAATTTCATTCGATGAGAAATACATCGTATTGAAAATGGAACCCTGAAATTAGATAAAAGATATTCACTCTAAAATTCTTCACTGATTATGTAGTTTTCATCGAGTTTTTTTTACGCTTCGAATATCTATTATTTAATTCCAAATTTTGTAATTCATCTATAAAAAATGGATATTGCATGTCCAGAATCATAAGGGAGTCGAGAATGTGACTTAAAATTATTTTCTATTCATCGGGCTTGAAAACGAGATTTTACCTCATCGGTTCGAATTATCACGCGAACTGCGAGCAGCGCCATGGTCATGCAGTGTGGTAATACTTCGGCTTGCATAAAATAATGGCTCATTAATAAACATGCCTGAACTTCCACACTGGCTGACTCGAGATTGCTGACACAAGCCTTTATTGCTGACCCAAGTCTTCATTGATGGCCCAAGTTTTCGTCAATATGACACAAGTCTTCATTGCTGACCCAAGTTTTCATCAATATGACACGGCCATGACTGCAAGGTTTATTTTGGTCGCCTTGATCGATGTTGATAGTAATTCCCCGTTCCTGGACTCGCCTCCGGAGAAAGAAAATCAAGAATGCTATTCACTCTTCATGTTTGTATACATATTATACGTCCACTAGTCGATTGAGACGAGTTTTCGGCACAGCGATTTGACACGGAAGGTAGCTAATATTTTAGTTTATTTTACTCTGTCCAAGAAAATTGAGAGATTTCTCAGCATGCTTTTCTCGACGCAAGCTAGCATTTACGTTGAACAGTGCACGTTTGTCATTTTATGTTGTACATTTTATCAATAAACTTTATTCATTGTTTAAAATGTATTCTTATTTCTTTAAAAAAAAACTCTGAATAAGATGATAAAAATATAGTGCCTTTAAAACATTGATTTTGTGAAGTTCAAGCATAGGTTAATTTACAACAATTAATCCAAAAAAGACGATTGACTAGGTAAACTTAAACACGATTACAATCTTCAAGAAGAAGTTCATTAAAATCGTCATACAAAGAGACCTGGTGAATTTGCGATTAAATGGCTTAGTGTTTTTAGAAGATTTACTATTTTCACTCTGCGCTGCACGAAAAAAAGGGTTTTAATATGCAAACGTGCAAGGTCTTTAAAGTACGCAAGACTAAATAGGCCCATCGCAATTATAAAATTTTTGAATTTGGTTCCATAACAGACTTCTGAAAGTGATCTCCGCCAATTTTAGAGATCACTTTTAGACCTCAGTGCACCGCAAACCGACTTTTACAGAATTAGGCTCAAGTTTCTTCAGTTTTTGTTCAACAAGCCTCAAAATTAATTGTGTTCAAACTTTAATCAATAGAGGTTGTAAAATATGTTCAACCTTCAAAAATGTTTATCGTGAATTCGAATTTTTGCGCACATATTTTAAAACTAACAGTTTTCCCTTGGGTGTCGTCAATTCACAAATTAAAAAACTCCTCTCGAAACAATACGCATCGCAGACTATTGAAGAAAACAATAAAGATCATTTATGTTGCTCTTTCCCGTATTTTGGGGCGCCTTCTAAAAAATTGTCGTACGAGTTGAAATTATTGTGTGATAAATACTTTCAAAGCCTTCAGTGACGCGTAGCTCTTATTAATAATTTTATGATTGCTTCTTTTTTCCGGTACAAGGATAGTCTTCCGATGGAGATGCGAGCCTCCCTGATTTATTCATACAGTTGTGTGCAGTGCACATCATCGTACGTCGGCATGGCGTCGCGAAATTTTTATTTCAGAATGGCCGAGCATCGGGGTCTGAGCTTCCGCACGGGGAACCAATTAGCCCACCCATAACACTCCGCAGCACGTAATCACGCGGAAAAATGCAGCGCACCAATATCCGTTGCAGACTTCAAAATCTTAGATTCAGCATCAACTGCATGTGACCTTAGAATTTTAGAGTCGCTATATATTTTTAAACGAAAACCGGCCCTCAATAATACTGACAGTTCCTACCCATTGCAAATTGTAACTAGATAACATTCTTGTCGATCCTATGTTTTCTGAACCATGTTTTTAAGTTTTTATTTTTTCGTGATTTCCAGTAATGCCTTTATCTAACATTTTGTTTCCTTGTATTGCAGACATAATGATGCTTTTACGAACTGATGATGGAGCTGGACTCCGAAACGTTTTCCTTGCATATATGATTAAGTTCCTTGGAATTTTCCTTGTTTTTAAATTCCTCAAGTGTAAATATAAACTAGCATTCGTACCAACGCGTAGTAATATAAGAAGGGAAGACTCCCAGAGAAGTTCGTATCGATCCGCGTAATGAATAAGAGATGATCTGTTTGCCTTTTCCCAAATCTATTCGCTGCCAATAAAATGTAAAGATCGTATTAACACCTTGTATTGACGTTCAGAGAACTGAACTTAATATTGGCGGACTGAAATTTTAAACAGTGGAATTTCAAAAACTGTCCCGAACTGTTGCAGCTATGAAACTAAGTCTCTTGGTCTATGGCTTAGACAATAGGTTTAGGTTAGTTACGCTTCTTAACCCTACGTCATGGGAACTTGCAATCCTGTGGATACAGTACATATTCGGCTACCTCAGCTATGGGCGGGGCTTCGGATTTCCATCTTTTGCGTTCATTTTTCATCTTTCAGCTTTCATACCTTCTTCGCTACCTCTTTGTATCTTTTCTTCCTCCCCCCTGTCTAACTTGCTGTTTTAACGCTCAATGTATCATATGCGGAAACACACCTATTGCAGAGATTTTACGTTTTCTTTAGTTCATACTAAGTGAGCCATTCTCTTCCCTCTTTGAAAACACCTTTGCAATGGAAACGGAACTAACTACTACACTACTACAACTACTATGGAACCGTAGTAAAATTGGTATTTAGATAATAATTGTAATAAACTCAGTTAACGACAACTTAGATCAAAGACTATTTAGTTGTCGCTTAGGTATTTCTACCAAAGTTGTTTTTTATGGTTACGAGATGACACTGTTACTGATCGCTTCAGTAGTATTTTCCTTCCTTGACCACTTCCAACACACATTCACTTTCCACATCAGTTGTCTAGATAAGGGTGAGGCGTTCTCACGCATGAGTCAAGTAGCGGCGATAACACATTGTTACTTTCTTTACAGCGGTTCAGACTACCTAGGGACGAAGCCCGCACATCTTTAAACACAAAACTCATCAACTCACTATATGACCATACATAAATTTTGACATGGGCATAAGCTGGTATTTACCAATATTAATAACACCCAATGGTCGGAGCAAATACGAGTTGGCTCTGCTAGACATTCGCAAATATAAAGACATCGTCCGTTCACTATGCCCAACAAACTCACTATTCAACCACTTTAGTTACCTCGAAACCGACATGCTCGTAGAACTAGGAATTGTTCACCTCAAGATACAGGGACGCTTGATACATGATAAAGTCATTTATCACAGCAATGAAAGTTGAAAGAGAAGTATCGTCAAGTATTGTGTGAGGTAGTAGTTGGGACTCCAGCTACCCACCCTCTCTTTGGCCGAGCATCTTACCCATGCTGGAACCCCCTCAACCGAACGTCGAGGATAGCAGCACGGTACGCTTGGCCATTTTGCTTTTAAGCTGTTCATTAGTGTCTTTTCACTGCTTTAGCTCTCAATAAAGCTTTTAACAACTCGACAGTCTCAATTTCTAAGAAATGTCTGTCAGAAATAGGTTATGTCCACTCAGTTTTCTTAGTTTTTATAAATTGCCGAATTCAATTACCTCCTTCACGTATTCCAGTACTTTGTAAATAGGCCCACCATCTCATAACAAATTAGCCCCACTTAGGTTTCCTCCAGTAACTGGTCGGGGTAGTCTGTCTATTCTGTGCTATAGTACATCACACTCCACCAAAACATGTTTCACTGTCAGAACTGTTATTCCACACCATCCGCATACAGGTCTCTGTCCAATAGCTTCCGGGTCCGAAAGGTAACTGTGAGTTTAAAGCCGTGTGGTTCAGCCGCAGTATGTGGATGGCGTCGACTTTTCTGCGTTTTAACTTACATACACTCGTCTTCCATTTCCCGGGATATGATTTGATTGCTCTGAAGTTTATTCGTGTCTATCACCATTCCTGACTCCAGATCTCGTAAGATCTCTTCCTTCTCACAGGGAACCAATCTCTGTACGGAATCAACACAAATTCAGCTGGTCTCAGTGCTGCTGCCCTTAAGAAAATTACAGCCTGGTCTGCCCGCTCGTTCTCGGTGACAACCACATGCGCTGGGACTCAGCTGATCACAATGTTTTTGCCCTCTTCTATAATTTGATTTATCTCCAGCATTATCTTCTTTATAAGTTCATTCTTTGCTATGTAGTAGTCGATTACTTGTGTGGAACTTATGGAATCACTGCATAACACAAAGTTGTGAGATTGAGTTTCTTTTATTATAGTTAAAGCGAGCTTGATTGCGTGTAGTTCTGCTGTCATGATACTTGCAACCACTGGTAAAGAGATAATTTTGATGAGATTTCCCATTACGGCCTTTGCTCCAACTCCTGTAGGAGCCTTGGAGCCATCATCTAATGATCTTACAGTTTTGATATTTACTGATATTTTCATTGTGCATGCATTTCTTTACAGATGACATTATTTTTATTTTCTTCTAATTCGCCATGTGCTGCTCAATTTTACGTCTCTGTACTTAAAGGTGTGAAGAATGGGTGTACTGGTAGTGTCAGAATACTGCACTCGGCGATGGCCCTGCGTCTTTGAATAATTGGTTCTGAAAGATATTTACAGCTGGTGAAAAATAATTCTAGACTTGAATTACTACCACAATTATATGCTGGGTTCAGAAAATGATATTTGAGTTCGAAGTAATATCTAACCAGCACGTCTTTCCTTCGCAGTCTAAACTAGGCTCATTGCAGATGTGCAAGTCCGTTATCGGTGTTGTCTTGAACGCCCCTGTGCTAAAACTCATTGCCTCATTCACAACAACATTTAGCTCTTGCAACGCAGTTTCGCTCGCAGAGCTATTATTATACAGCCACAATCGATTTTGGAATGGACGAGAGATCCATACAACCGCATTAGGGTTTCCTGATTTCCACGTGCAGGAAGACACCGATTTCATTAAATTTAAATCAACCTTCAACTTGGTTATTTTAACATTGTTTTAAGAGCGTGGAATAAATAAGTGTCAAGTCTGTTCAATAAAGCTACTTACTTAAACCTTCAATAATACTACCTAAATCATTCGTACAACTTATTATAGTGAGCAACTTTCGGTTTTCACCGTAAGTCTTCCATTAATCCTCGTTAAAGACCCGTTAGACACTCTTCACTCATTTCAAAAAAAATTCTTATTTATGAGGCGGGTCCCTGGATAAATCAAGTGGGCATGGTTACGTCCCCCTTTCAACACAGAACAATTTAAGATAATCATACAAAAATTAAAAATAAAAACAGATGTTAGTGGTGGGTTCTACCCACTGGCAACACTTCAATAAATAACCTTAGGAACTCTGCTTTATCAATTTACACAAACACTATGTGATGAGCGACAACTCCAAGTGGCTATACTAACAGTACCCCTTTGGGAGGGTGTGGGTGGGCTGAAATACTTACTAAATGCAGGAAATCCTTGTCTATAGACCGTTCCCTTCACGATACAAATAATAACACAATTCGGCAACAGTAAAACGTTGTAAAGGAAACAGTGAAAAATCTTCAAAGTATTTTAATTTTACAAAGTAAAATCTCGGTTTATGCTTCTATTGTTATGATTTTTAACAATGCAACATCAGTAAACAAATATTTGCTGAGTTACTCATCTTATTATTTCGTTGGCGAACTGAATCTGATCTGAATACGTATGAAAATATTTATTAAATAAAAATTTTGATATGCAATTTTTCCTAGCTGTGATCTATCCAAGTGTAAAGACTCGCTTCGGAATTCAGTTCTACGGTAATACTTCATTGGTTCCAATTCCTTACATAGATTTACGCCTGAGTTCAATCTTTTCTAAATTTAAGGAAAAAATTCGTGTTAAAGGAGAAAACAATTACCTTTCGCTTCAGTGTATGTGTGAAATTCTGTTGATGCAGCGACACGACATCTTCATTGATTAACCAGAATTTCTCCGCTCGCGTTGATAGCAAAGTCCTCAAGTAACAAGTAATTTTAGATAAATATACGAGGAGCTCACGAGATTCGAACTCAGGACTTAAATTCACCGCACCAGAACGCTATCGATCGCGCTACCGACCACCCTAAAAGGTGATCGAAGCACAATGAAAGCAATCTTGGCACAGTGAAAGCAGGCACGCATTTGGCCCGACATATATATTTTTTTATTTTACTTAAGTATCGAGAGTTCAAAGTCAAGTCACCCCCCAGAAACAGTTACGAATCTGGTACGGAAAGCTACTGCTTCCACAAGGTTTTTCAAACAAATAAATGTACGAGGAGCTCACGAGATTCGAACTCAGGACTTAAATTCACCGCACCAGAACGCTATCGATCGCGCTACCGACCACCCTAAAAGGTGATCGAAGCACAATGAAAACAATCTTGGCACAGTGAAAACAGGCACGCACTTGGCCCGACAGATATATTTTTTTATTTTACTTAAGTATCGAGAGTTCAAAGTCAAGTCACCCCCCAGAAACAGTTACGAATCTGGTACGGAAAGCTACTGCTTCCACAAGGTTTTTCAAACAAATAAATGTACGAGGAGCTCACGAGATTCGAACTCAGGACTTAAATTCACCGCAACAGAACGCTATCGATCGCGCTACCGACCACCCTAAAAGGTGATCGAAGCACAATGAAAGCAATCTTGGCACAGTGAAAGCAGGCACGCACTTGGCCCGACAGATATATTTTTTTATTTTACTTAAGTATCGAGAGTTCAAAGTCAAAGTCTTTCCGTACCAGATTCGTAACTGTTTCTGGGGGGTGACTTGACTTTGAACTCTCGATACAAAAATAAATAAATATATCTGTCGGGCCAAGTGCGTGCCTGCTTTCACTGTGCCAAGATTGCTTTCATTGTGCTTCGATCACCTTTTAGGGTGGTCGGTAGCGCGATCGATAGCGTTCTGGTGCGGTGAATTTAAGTCCTGAGTTCGAATCTCGTGACCTCCTCGTACATTTATTTGTTTGAAAAACCTTGTGGAAGCAGTAGCTTTCCGTACCAGATTCGTAACTGTTTCTGGGGGGTGACTTGACTTTGAACTCTCGATACTTAAGTAAAATAAAAAAATATATCTGTCGGGCCAAGTGCGTGCCTGCTTTCACTGTGCCAAGATTGCTTTCATTGTGCTTCGATCACCTTTTAGGGTGGTCGGTAGCGCGATCGATAGCGTTCTGGTGCGGTGAATTTAAGTCCTGAGTTCGAATCTCGTGAGCTCCTCGTACATTTATTTGTTTGAAAAACCTTGTGGAAGCAGTAGCTTTCCGTACCAGATTCGTAACTGTTTCTGGGAGGTCACTTGACTTTGAACTCTCGATACTTAAGTAAAATAAAAAAATATATCTGTCGGGCCAAGTGCGTGCCTGCTTTCACTGTGCCAAGATTGCTTTCATTGTGCTTCGATCACCTTTTAGGGTGGTCGGTAGCGCGATCGATAGCGTTCTGGTGCGGTGAATTAAAGTCCTGAGTTCGAATCTCGTGAGCTCCTCGTACATTTATTTGTTTGAAAAACCTTGTGGAAGCAGTAGCTTTCCGTACCAGATTCGTAACTGTTTCTGGGGGGTGACTTGACTTTGAACTCTCGATACTTAAGTAAAATAAAAAAATATATCTGTCGGGCCAAGTGCGTGCCTGCTTTCACTGTGCCAAGATTGCTTTCATTGTGCTTCGATCACCTTTTAGGGTGGTCGGTAGCGCGATCGATAGCGTTCTGGTGCGGTGAATTAAAGTCCTGAGTTCGAATCTCGTGAGCTCCTCGTACATTTATTTGTTTGAAAAACCTTGTGGAAGCAGTAGCTTTCCGTACCAGATTCGTAACTGTTTCTGGGGGGTGACTTGACTTTGAATTCTCGATACTTAAGTAAAATAAAAAAATATATCTGTCGGGCCAAGTGCGTGCCTGCTTTCACTGTGCCAAGATTGCTTTCATTGTGCTTCGATCACCTTTTAGGGTGGTCGGTAGCGCGATCGATAGCGTTCTGGTGCGGTGAATTTAAGTCCTGAGTTCGAATCTCGTGAGCTCCTCGTACATTTATTTGTTTGAAAAACCTTGTGGAAGCAGTAGCTTTCCGTACCAGATTCGTAACTGTTTCTGGGGGGTGACTTGACTTTGAACTCTCGGTAATTTTAGATCTCTTGCTCGGTATATTTTCTGTCGGACGCACTTGTATTTTTCTGATTTCTATTTCAAAATTGTTCCCTGGAAATGAATTTGGAATTTGAATCATTCAAATATTTCTGTACTACTTTGTCATACACAATCATATTTTCGATATTCTATTTTCATGAGCCTTAGAAAGAATTCCTTAGATGGTGACTGCACAGTACACACACTGCCCACTGAACTCGGCGTTCACAGACATATTGGCGCCTGCAAAATAACATGATGAGTTGAATATGCGACAACCGATTGTATGATTAGGGAATTTTTGCTGCATAGTTAATGCCAACTTCTTAAAATTAAGGAAGCATTGATAAAAATCAATTTCGATAAAAGTTGGCGTTGACAATGCGGTGAAAATTTGCTGATCATACCAAAATTGTTGACTTCACTGAGCAATTGCAATCACTCTCATTCAAATATTTTTATGGCTTTAAGCCTTTCAAAATTTTCTCAGAAATATTTTTGAAAACAGACATTAAAGAGCTGAAACTAGTGTCAACCAATCCTGATGCAATTGTAACTCAAAACCTGACGAAGGCCATGCCGTCGTAATTTTGAACAAAACTACTTATATTGAGCGAATGCAATCTTTTACATCAGACACGAGCAAATTCCTTCCAATTACTGACCTAATGCAGAAAAATACTCTTTGAAAATTGAAGATAAGGTAAAAAACTTTCTGAGCGAACGCAACAATTTAAATTTCTTTCAAGATGAAATTTATAAAAAACTAATTAGTTCCGATTCAGGCCCAGGCATTCTCTATGGAATACCAAAAATTCAAAACCTTACTTTGCGACCGTTCAGACCGATTTTGCAGTTAATAACTGTGCTGCCTATAATGTTTCCAAATTTTTAGCTCCATTGCTTAGCCATTTAACTCTTAATTATTTCGTCGTTCAAAATTCGTACGACTTTGTATAAACAATATCTAGTCAACCAAATGCTGAAAAGTCTTTTATATCGAAGTTATTGATGTGAATCTTTTAAGAATCGAAAGAATCTCTTGACGTAGAGAATCGTTTCACCAATGTACCTCTTGACGGAACGATTGATATTTGCAATAATTTAACAAGAAATTATTTTAGACCTTTTTAAAATTATGTGTGTAAAATTTTTTTTTATTATTTTCAATGGGTGTTTATATAAACAGATTGAAGGGCTAGGGATGAATCTCCCATTGGGATCTTCTTTCGACGACATTTTCATGTGCCATAATGAACAGAAATGGTTAGATCAGTGTCCGACTTCATTCAAACCGGTTTTCCAAAGGCCCATCATTGACGATACTTTCGTCCTTTTCGAAAACATATTTGATGCCCATTCCTTATTTCAAAATTTCAATTCACGAGATCCCAATATAAAATTCACTTTCATCTAGAGACAAAGAATAATTAAATTATCATGATATCAATGTTCACAGATCTGATAATATACATGCAGACAGAGGTTAGAGATAACAATGGAGAAGAGCAGCGTTTACTGGTAGGATGCTGTACAGGTGGGGACGCGAACCAAATGCGCGGGCCCTAAAGAGCTCACCGCTTATAAGACCTCTGAGGTGCTTAGGGTAGGGGGGCGTGCTCGCTCGCACATACCTCCCCCCTTAAACCAAATAGGTATTCAATTATAAATAAAAAAATTATATTCGGGCGGATAACAACGAAAAAAATTTTAATTTCAAACACAAAATCCGCCACTCTTCGCTTCTTTCACAATTAAAAGTGTAAAGTCGGAACAATTTTTAAATGACAAACGATTTAGACATCAGGCAATCACAAGGATAATTTCGAAATCGTGGCCACAGTAAATACCTCTACAGTGAACATCATCAATTTGCTCGAACATCGTTACTTGACGTTAGTAAAGTCACGCATACACACAAGTATTACTACTAGCAACTAAATAAATCTAGTGATTATAAGATTATAGTAACGTTTAAATAGGTTAACTGCAAAGTAAAATACGAGTTCCTCGGCAAAACAACCTCGGAAAATCTTATTCGAAAACTATTACCCCGTAGGTAATGAAAAATGAGTGCAGTAATGGTAATGAATCTAAATGGTAATCAAATTAAAGAATCAATAAAGTTTTCACCAAAAAGAAAAAATATTGACGTTAGATTGTCGTATGCGTTTCCGTAGACTTCAGAATAGATGTTAATTAAAGTTATTCTTATTAATTCTTATAATTTTAAATCCAAACATAGCACAAATTACAACGGAACTTTTCCACTAATAGTAAAACAATCAATCAGAATAAAACGAGTGCTGTAGACTCGTAAAACTTAATTCTATCGGTAACATAACGATATAGTATGTGGACTAAGATATAGGGAAACATGTAGTAAAATCAAACACACGCTAGTTTGAAACATCAAGTATGAATATGGAAATTGGGTAAACCGTTTCAAATTATCGTAATCCAATAGTAATAAAATGTAAACAAAGTCATAATTTTGAACGACTGAATTTATAATTACCTACTTTCAAGTTTCTAAATATACTTAAACCACGTTGGCAACACCACGAACATGGTAAAGTAACATCGTAGAAAATAACATCTCTTTTCAAGCAGAACATCTCTTTTTCAAGTTGAGTTATTTTTGTATTTAAAGTCAATGGTTCACCGTATCAATGGTTCACCGTTCAAAGTCAATGGTTCACCGTATCAATGGTTCACCGTTGTTCTCCTTCCCTTTCACGAAGGTGAATTATTCCTAGTTAGTATGGGAAAACTGCGCGCGTTGTTGACTGCGCGCTTAAGTTGTTGACTGCGCGTTACCGTGTTACAAGATGTTGTGTTACTGCTCGCACCCGTGCGACCTGAAATTGGAAAAAATACGAGAAGATTAGCATGACCAATTAGAAATAAAAATAAACACAATTTTAACAATCCTAAAAGATACACTAAATTAAAACACAAGCATAAAAGTTTACGTAAAGTGAACTGCAGCTTGATAATGAACTGTAAAATAAATTATTTTCAAGTAAATCTTATAAAATATAAACAAATGTTGCTCGTCTACTAGAATAGCTTTTAAGTAAGAACTGCATGCCGATTTCTGATCGGGAAATTTCCATTCACTGTAAAAATTTTTTTAATCCGTGCTGACGATAAAACATTCCAATCGAAATTAAAAATAGCAATGTGAATTGCGCCGTAGCGCCTAGAACGATCGCCTCACCGGGTAAGCTGCAAAGTCAGCGACTGCATTTTGCAATCAGGGAATCCGCTCACCCTTTAATTTGTCAATTTAGCAAAAACGTCCAAGCGCATGCTTGGAGTTGAATGTGCGCAGCACAACACAAACCAAAAAACAACGAATTATAACATTTCATATTAATTTTCATATTAATTCTCCTCGAGACATGAGAGTGCGCTCCCAGACAATGCCCGGCAAAAAAAGATTTAAATATGTGCAAAGTCGTCAATTCTCGCAAAACGTGCAAACAAAAAAAATCAAAAATTCTCAACAATCACGTGCGGCCTTAACATAAGAACATAAGAAAATTATTATTCTGTGATTGTTGAACCTATATACTGTAAACGATTACTTTACATTTCACATATCGCGTGACGTTACTGCCTTAACCAAAAAGGTAAATACTAAAGCGTGTGCGAGGTTAAAATGAAGCATAAGCAAAAACAACAAAAACACACAATTGAATACATAAGGTAAAAAACGATTTGTTGTCAAGGTAAAAATCAATATTGACGTTAAACACTCTAAATTTTAATCGTTCAATCAGTTGTTAAATATCCCGTAGAAACTTTGGGAGACTTGAGGATAAATTTTACATTCTTTTACGTCTGATTAATTTCAAATGTATGAATTGATTTATGTTAATTTCAAATTTACTTATTATGAAATTCGAGTAGGCTTGCAAAATGACTATATGACGTACTAGATTGTTTATACGTGCTCAAAAAACATTAAAAACAGCCACTCTCGTTAAACAAATAACTAAGAAATAAATCAAATTTTATTACTTTTAATTAGTCTCCACTATTCAATTATTTGTTAATTATCCAAAACACATCTTATTCGTGACTATTCACCAGTCATATTCATGAATATTCACCTATTCATATTCATATTCATATTCATGATCACGCTGTCGTACATTAGCTGTCAACTGTTACCAGACAAAGCAACCGGAAACAAGGCGCTCACGGCCTTGCCAGAGTTCAATGCCTGCACGGTACTTGCGGCCTTGAGCAACGCAAAAAGAATAAGCTGCACTACTCACTCGTACTGCACGCGCTGCAGCTCAACTGCACATGAAATTATGCGTGCTGCTCTGCACACTCTGCTTCTTATTACTTGTTACTCTTAACTTATTACCAGACCACCGCGTGTGGTTAATTAATGGGCGTCTATCGCCTCTCATTCTTACTCTCGTATAGTACTTCTGTTCGCCAGCACAATGACAACCGCAATCTACAATGCTTAACTCTGACCGTCATGGTATCAATGGTATTACTTCCACCACATGAAATTATGAACTAAAATCAGAGTCCCATCGAAAATCAACGGTAACAGCTTCTCTTAAAGCTTATTCACTTAATTGTCTGCGCGAATTAATTTAATTCTATTTCTCAACAGTATCACTCGACCTCGCTGGTAAATTTACCTAGTAACTTTAAACCATTTTACCAGATATATCCACAGACTTGTCGGTATCTTTTACCAAGCGCTGCAACGCTTTATTTACTCTCTCACGGACATTCACTCTGCCGCGGTATCTTCTCTTTTTGCTCTATTTTTCTCACATATTTCTCACATATTTCTTCTTTCGTACTCAGAGCAATAACATCAGGTATCATCAGAATATCATCCACGATTATTCACCTCACTCGGAAGAGTATCTTTACTCCTTCCTACTTTAATAAATATTTAATTCTCGAAATCACATTGCATTTCTCAGTACATATTTCATCATTATTTAATTCTCGAAATCACATTGCATTTCTCAGTACATATTTCATCATTATTACATCATTTTACTGCATTGTACTACTCGTACATCATCTTTTAATCAATGCCTGTCCTCTTGATACAGCGAATTGTTCTTTCAATAATTGATCCTTTGATCAGTAGTACTTCCTCGAAATCACGATGCAATGATTCTCTTGCAAACAATTTTCCTCTTATTCTCTAACTGCTTGAACGTTGAGTTTTACAAAGGTCTTCAGCATTACCTTTGGGCAAATTGGAACGCACCCTCCCCTGCAACATCCTATCAGACGCAACCAGCAAAAAAATCAGGTAATGACCTACATGTTGCACAGGCTACAAAAGGCATTTAAGGATACATATGTCTCTTTCGCCAATATATCCACGCAAGAAAAATAACCGTGGTAGTCATGGTACTCGTTTCAAACGCCCTGGTTACGGAAACTTCAGGCATAGTTACGTTACTAGTTTCGTATCTTGGTATTACACAAATAACATCACTGCTCAACTGAGCTTAAAGATTGTTCAGACGCAAAATTATACAACAGTTACTAAATCAATACAAATTTAGTTAATTCACTCATAACAACACTCCAAGAAAATAGCGCCACTCACTTTAAAAAACAGCTCTCATAGCATCTTAAAAACAGCTCATGTCTAGGGGTCATTGAACACACTGCCTGCTCTCTGCAAGTACAGCCTAGCTATGTTTGACCTTGACGCCTGCACGCAGTCTAATGCAAAAAATAACTGACTGGAGAAAAAAACACTACCACTGCTGCTGCACGCTGTCTGCCTCACGCGCAATGAATATCTAGGCTGCAACGGGACTGTAACAATTATAACAAGTAATTGTTGCTGCGTTACTTATCTTAAATTGTAGTTTTAGTTGTCGCACGATGTCGTGATCTCCGCAGTCGTTGTAGGCGATGCACCGTTACTGCTTCGTCCGCAGCACGAAAACAACGTAGCTGTAGCTGTAGTAGACTGAATCACCAAGTAGATGTAGTTTTTGGGTCTGTAGCCACTCTCCGTAGATCACTGAAGCTCTCTGTCTGTAGATGCTCTCCTTATAATAGATTTCTCGTTGCTCTGGCTGTCTGTGCAGATCCTCTTCTTAGTCGATACAATAATTTTCGTCACTATACGATCTTCACGGTAGTTCTCTTGATTTCTCTGTAGTTATCAGTCATCTTCTTCTCTGCCTCATAGATTTGCTGAAATCACCGGATCTTCTTCTCACACTTCTGTAGGTTTCTCGTCGAATACTATATCTTCTTCACTTCCTTAAAACCTCCTTATTTTCTGTTACACACGGAGTCGTAAATTCACCACCAACTGTGCCACCAATATACAGGCAGACAGAGGTTAGAGATAACAATGGAGAAGAGCAGCGTTTACTGGTAGGATGCTGTACAGGTGGGGACGCGAACAAAATGCGCGGGCCCTAAAGAGCTCACCGCTTATAAGACCTCTGAGGTGCTTAGGGTAGGGGGGCGTGCTCGCTCGCACAATAATAAATTCATAACTTCGGTCTTCAAGAAACCAACATTCTCCGAGTTAGGTTTAAGTTACTTTAGCTTTTGTTGCAAGCGATTTAAACTTAATAACCTTTCAACCCTTATAAATCACGCTTATAATATTTATTCAAACTACACTGACATTCATGAAGAATTTCCTTTCCTGCAGTCTTATTTTTAAAATCAATAGTTATTCTCATTCAGCATTTTTCACGCAATTAACAAGTTCCTGAATAGTAAATTCGTTCCAAAATCTCATGTTCAAGCTCCAAAATATAGCTACTGCGTTTTAGCATATTTTGGATATTAATGTGAAAAGTTGAATAAATACCTTTTAAAGCTTTTATGTAAATTTTTCCGGGACATTTCCTTTCGTACTATTTTAGTGAACAAACGTACTATTGGATCATTTTTTAGACTTAAAGATGTGCTCCCCACCGGCAAGCGATCTTCCCTTGTCTATAATTTCAGTTGTGCGCACTGCGTATTGCAGTATGTGGGTTCCGCCCACCGAGTAATTTGCATCAGGGTTGCTGAACATGCAGGTCGAAGTCATCGTACATTTACGTCGCTTGCCTACTTCTCCAACTTATTCTAGTATAAATCAGTAATGGTTTCTGTGAACAGATTATTGACAGTAGAATTAAAATATTAGTTACTTGTACTGCCAGCGTAGACTTATATAAGTATTTTAAAGTCATGATTTATTCATAAACTCAAACCTTCTCTCAACAGTTAAGAGATTTTTTGTCGCATATAAATACTTGCGCATATTTTAAGAATGAAAGGAAACTCGGATCATATTTTAAGCGAAGGGATACTCCGGATGTGATGTTGCACACCTCAGTGGTATATCAATATACTTGTGACCGCTGCTAGCGCTCTTTCATTGGTAGCACTGGGCCCTAATTGTTTGTGAGGTGTGCACAACAGAGGGGAGTCTCCTTTCGCACCGGCTGTAACCTGACCAAACCATCCAACTCATCAATAAGAGAACGCTGTTTGAAGAAAGACCATAATTTTAAAAACACACATTTTAAAATTTTGAATTCAACACCAAATTTGTCCGATCTCCGTTTTTTAGAATCGATATAGATTTTAAAAAACCGTCCGTCAATAAATGAATGTAATATGGCGGTGAAACTTTCCATTGTTTGTTGACGTTTTGTATAGTTTTTATGTTTCATCATGTCTTTTAACTTTCATTGTCTTACATCCTTTTTATTCAGAAGATTTATAGTTAATAAGATATTTATAGTTTAATACTTCAATTTATTGCACATCAGAACACTGAAGATTGATTTTTTATAATCCGAAACATTTGTTTTTTATCATGATATTCTTGGCCACGTTGGTTTTCCTTTTTATTCTAGAAGGGAAATTTCACAAAAATTAATCTATTTCATTTATAAGGGGTCTTATTGAGAAACTCACCCTGCGTTCGCCCTTCACAAAGAAGCGGAGAGAATTAGCCAGAGAGAAACAAAGAAAATTTCGAGATAAACTAAGAACGGAAGAAAGGCAATCTATTCGAGGTGTAAAAATCTCCGTGAAATTTTTTCGCGGGACTTTTTTTGTGTTTGGCATATTTTCAGGATAGTTTCGATTAGGGTAGAATATTAAAGGATGGGTTAGATTGAAATATTGTGTTAGATTTTTTTGGTAATGTTGACCGAACTTTTTTACGGGTCCATCTAGCTTAATTAACGAAGACATTGGTTAAGTTAGGCTAGGATAGGTTAGGTTAGGATAGATTAGGATATGTTAGGTTAGGATAGGTTTAGATATGTTAGGTTAGTATAGGTTAGGTTGGCATCGGGTAGGGGGAATGTTGAGGGAATTTTTCCACGGGTCTACGGTTTTTTTATGTTTAACATATTATCAGTATAGGTTCGGTTAGGGTAGGTTAGGATATGTTAGGTTAAGATAGGTTAGGTTAGCATAAGTTCGGTAATGTTGACGGAAATTTTTCATGGGTAGAAGGTTTTTTATGTGCGACATGTTACCAGGATCGGTTCGGTTAGGATAGGTTTGGTTAGAATATGTAATGTTGGAATTGGTAAGGTTTAAAATAAAATGTTCTAAGAAACATGATGAACTACACCCAAAACATACTCTCATTTGTTCATTATTGTGGGAGTAGTACTATTTTACAGAAGAATATGCCTAAATAAATGATTAACTCACCCCACTAAACGTTTTGAATGCCTGTATTTTTAGTTAATGTGCTCTAAAATATTAATGTCAAATTACGCTTTCGAATTCACAACGTACCAAATTTTATCAACCACATTTATATGATGTATGAGAACATTACCATTTTCTATGGAGGGAAGAACTGTTGGCTTTAGAACTATTCCCATCGAACTAATGTCAGCAATACGAACTTCAGTGAAAGGGATTCCAATAATTTGGAACCCCGATTTTGAGTAGTATTCTCTGATTTTTTTATGAAAATGCATTTAAACGCATGTGTTCTTTATACTAGTCATTTAGAAGAAATATTGCTTCCTAAAGTCTGGTTCCAGGTCACTAGTGCAATATTATTCTTTCAAAGCCATCAGAGGCTTCACATTATCACCAGTCCTTCATTGTCTAGGATAAAAATGTTTTATCGTAAATTCGAGCCTGTGCACACTCGTGTTTTGCAAAATGAATACGTTTAGCGTTGAAATACAAACAAAATAAGTCAAACCACGACATTGAAGGCGTGCAATTAATGAAGATCATGTATACTATTGAAACAAAAAATGAGTATGATACAAACATTCAAAACGTACACACACTTTTAACTTGGAAAATGTTTGCTTCACTTGAATATAATTTTCTTGACTGCACATTCACACCCGTACAAAAACGAGTATTGTCCTACGCTTGTGCTTTTAACAGTGTGTCAATAGTATGGCTTGTAAATGATTTACTGCTGAACTGAGAGTATTCGAAAATGACTTTCAGTTTGACTAGATAAACAGGGTGCAAAAATACATGAGGTACACCCTATGACAGCGAGTAGGGAAACGCGAAATGCAAATTTTCCCGTATGTCGAATATTTCAAAACTCCTAAGTCTTCAAGGTACTATAATTTAAAGTTTTAAGTTGTGGGCCGAGTTTGTCACAGTTAGGTGTCTCTAAAATGAAAATTTCAAATAAAATATAACGTTTAAACCTAGCAACAATCGAATGCTTAGAGTTAACGAATCAGTTAACGCTGCGACGAAGTGTTGACCTCATAGCACGTTTGTCGAATGAAGAAATTGCGGATATTTACTCTATGGAGTACGGTGTGGCCAACGGCAATGCTAACGGCACCGCTGGGTTATATCAGGAGCATTTTCTCAATCGATATTTACCTGGACTTCAAATGTTAACACATACATCGTCGTCTACGCGAACATGGAAGCTTCAACATGAACAGAAGAGCTTTTGGTCGGCCAAAAGAATTACAAGATACAGTTGAGGATGACATGCTGCAATACTACCGTAACCAAAGCTTCAGCAATTTACTAGGGAATACCAAACCACGTTAACTTATGGCATGGCATGCTCTCAATGACAACAATCTACATGGTTACCATTTCAAAAAGTTCAGGATCTGCTCCCGACCGACTAATTCCCTCGTGTACAATTTACACGATGGGACCTGAGCCAAGAACAGAAAAATGAAAATTTTTCCAGCATCTTATTTTCCTCGGCGAAGCCCCTTTCACATCCAACAGAATGCTCGACAAATTCAGTGGGAAGTAAAATAATACAGATTGATTAAATCGCCAGATTCCACATTTTTCAACTACGTACAATTGCGAAAATTTGACTTTATATAAACAGTATAAAAAGGGTAATAATATACCTAAACTCCAAAATATTCAATAGAGAAAGTATACAGGAATATGTACAACAAATACTTGATCAAAACTTTACAGCACATTTCAAGATATACACACAGATATACACACATTAATACTTTGTTCCATAGCAGTTATTTATAATTATGGCTTCGGGACGTTTAGAGTAGTTCACTACCAGCCTTTTACAAGTTTCGGGCGTAATCTCATTCCATTCTTCAATGCAAATTTCTTTGAGTTCAGTGATGTTACTGGGACCTCTCTTCTGGATCTTCAATTTCAATTCCCTCCGCAAGTTTTCGATCGGATTCATGTCCGGGGATTGACTTAGCCATTCTAAAATGTTTATCTTCTTCATCCTCAACCACTCTTTGTTTTCGTTTGCAGTAGGCTTTGGATCGTTGTTTTGTTAGACGGTCTATCCACGTTTCAATTTTAACAAACGAGCTGAAGGTAGGGGTTGCTCTTCCAATATTTCACGATATTATCTTCCGTTCATGGTTCTTTCAATGATGTGAAGTTTGCCTACCCCTGATGAGCTGAAACATCCCCACACCATGATTGAACCACCTCCAAACTTAGCAGTGGGCATGGTGCACTTTGGCTTATACTCTTCGTTTTGTTGCCTCCAAACATGGTTTGTGCAGTCTCATATAGGTCGATTATGGTTTTATCTGACCACAGTACAGAGCCCCAAAACGCTGCTGGCTTGTTCAAATGGTCGTTAGCATACATCAGTCTGGCCTTGACGTGACGTTTCTGGAGAAGAGGTGTCCTATGAGGGGTGCGAGAGCGAAGACCTTCACGGCGTAGTGCCCCCTGCTGGTTGTGTGTTTGGTGGCTTCGATCCCAGATGCCTTGATATAATCCTCCATTTCTTCAGGAGTAGTTTGGGTAAATGTGAAGCGTTTGCCAGTAATCGACTTTTGAGTTTTCGGTGCCTAAACATAGTTAATTAGATCGAAACAAACAAGTTTTCTTTTATGCACTTTCCGTCGGAAATTAGTATTTTACGAGTTATAGCGGTATGTTAATTTTCCTCTTTGATGACGAATGCGATCGAATAAACAGCTACTAATCGATTTTCGAATTTTGTTGCTTGAATCATGGTAATAACATCGAAATAAACTACTTTTCTTCTCTACACTTGTTGCGGCAAATAGGTATTTTACGAGTTAGAGCGGTAGATTATATTTTTTGCGCGATTAAGCTGTTACAGTACGTTTGAATACTTTGTAATTTATTACTAGCTCACCCCGCGGAGCCTGCGGAGCCTGAACCCACTTCTAGGATATTTTAGTTAATAACACAGTAAAGGTTATCACCCAAAAATAACGAGTTATAGCGATATGCTAATTTTCGTCTTAGATGGCGGGAGAGCGCTCGATCATTCGAGCGCGTCGGAAGGGAGAGTCCATTGCAGTGTTGCCATACGACGCGCTCGATGAATTTCTTTCCGCTTCAAACACTAGAGTTGCGGTAAGTCATTTACCGCTATAACTCGTAAAATACTCCTTTCTGACGGAAAGTGCATAGAAAAAACTGGTTTATTTCGATCTAATTAACTTAGTTTAGGCACCGAAAACTGGAAAATCGGTTACTGGCAAACGCTTTACGTTTACCGTAGTTTGAGGCCTCTGCACTACTGTTCGGACCAACTTTCGAACAGCACTGTCGTGAATCGTCCGTGAACGTCTAGTTCAAGGGTTGCTGAGAGTCACATACCGGCATTTCCAGTTATGTATTATGGTTCCAACCTAGGCTTTAGAACACATATCTTCCGATCTCCTAAGCCTTCATTGTGGAGCTCCACAATACGTTCCCGAAAGTCTTGGTTGATGTCCGTATTCGTACTTATGCTTACGATTTTCAGAACGAGAGCTGCTGTACCAATGACACGTTATTGGAGATGAATGCTGATGAAAGCTCGGTTGCCAAACTGTAGAATGTATTAGAACATTCTGGAATAATTTATAATAATTTTAATGTATAATATCGGGAAAAAGTCAAATATTGTAAACTTTTCTTCACGTATTGATTAAATATGTTCCTATTTATATTTCTATAAAAGGTTATTAACCTTTTTATACTATTGTTTATATATAGTCCAATTTTCGTAATTTTACGTGGTTTAGAAATCTGGAATCTGGCGATGTAATCATCGTGTTGTATTATTTTGCTCCCATTGTTTAACTTGCACTACTGACAAGAATTACATCGGGTCAATTACCAACTTCGAATTTGTGTCAAAATTTCGTTGATATTGTCGGCAATTATCTCATTGGACCTTACCTAATGCCGTCATTTATAAATGGACAGTTCATGTTCCGTTTGAAAGAAACGTGTTGTTTAAATTGCTGGATTATGCGCCTCTAGGTTTTTGCCGTCAAATGTGGTTACTGCACGATGGAGCTCTGGCCCATTTCCCAGGAATGCTTGCCAATATCTGATCAATGCCTTACCAAATAGGTTGATAAAACGCAATGAACCAGAGGTATGGTTCCGAGATCTCCAGGTATGATTCCTTTAGATTTTTCTCTAGGCCGCATAAATTCATTGATTAACAAATTACAGGTGAAGTCCAAAATAGATCTCGTCGCAAGGACAGCGGTCGCTACAGGTAACATTGCAGAAGAACCAAAACGTTTGTAACATGTCCAGCAATCCATTCGGAAGAGGTACCAGACCTTCGTTGACGCAGGGGACAGACATTTCGCATATTCATGATAATTTTTTTAAACATTACATTTATTTCTTTGATAATCATTTCTTTATCTATTATAACATTTCTCAAAAATAGGAAGTCTTATTGCCTGGACATTTAGGTCGAACTTTGAACATCAGTGTCTAAAAAATTTAGGAGTTTATGAGTATTTATTATTCATGGTAATTTTTTAATTGAGTGTCCCTACCTTCAGTCAAAGTTTGCTCCTCTCATGCTTTAATGCCCCATAGATATGTATACATCCAGTTCGCATCACAACAACGCAATGATCTTTTAACACTCCGTCCACAATCCAGGAACTGACATTCTTTCGTAGTAAAAAAACGGAGATTTAAACAAATCGGAAGGAAGCAGAGCAAAGCAGGTAAAAAGAGGGTTGGGTAGAGCCAGGCAGGATAGGATAGAGCTGGGTAAGGTAGAGTATAGCAGAGCAGGGTAAGCAAAGCATGCGGAGTAGAGCCGATTAAAACAGAGCGGGGAAGTCCAAAGTACAGAGCAGAGAATGGCAGAGTACAGCAGAGCAAGGTATTGCTCAGGAAAGCACAGTAAGACATTGCAGAACCGGGAGGAGTAGAGTAGAGTTGAGTGGAGTGTTGTAGAATGGAGTAGAGTAAAGAGCAGTAGAACCGAGTAAAGAGGAGTTTAGTAAAATATAGTGGAGTTGAGTGAAACAGAGTAGAGCAGAGTTGGGCAGAGTACATCAAACTGGAGCAGAGAAGAGCAGAGCAGTGCTCAGCACTGTAAAGCAGAGTGAAACACTGCAGAGTAGAGCAGAGCAGAGAGGGGTATAATAAAGTGAAGCAAGAAAGAGTTCACTTTCCAACTCGTTATTCATGCTCGCATAGATATTAGTCTTGGCGAGCCTAAAAATTTATTTGCTGGTCAACTTTTTTTAGTAAATTGCTATTTACGAGACTTAAGAAATGCTTTCAGCGTGCAATACTGAGCAGCTGTTGACGTTAAATCCGGCATCATTACCGGCAGCCTTTACCGGCACCCATCAGCTTCTCTACCTACAACACTAGAGTTCATTGGGAAAATTTTTAAAGAAATTCTAACTACAAAAAAGTCATTCTTTGCTTTCGGCGATTTTAATATTGACTTGACGGATGAAAAAACAGCTTAGCAGACTGTTGTACAAACTAAACCTTTCACAAATGGCTAAAGAACCAACTCGCGTTACAAAAGTATCGATAACTCTCCTCGATCTGGCAATCACAAACAAACCTAGGGCAATACTTAATACAGTTATATCACCCTCTGTCGCCGATCACCACTCTTTAGAATGTAAAATTAATGTTGCAAAGGAAAGAAAAACTATCGTTCCATGACTTACTGCCTAAAAAGTCAATATTCACCGGAACTACATATTTAATGAAAAACTCCTAAACAAGTTCACCGAATTTCAGAGTATGATGCAATCTGACGATGTGGACATTCAAGTTTCAATCTTTAACGAGAACTTTACAGCAGCTCTCAATGAATGCGCACCTTATAGTTCCAAAAAACTAAGCCAAAGCGCAGGCTGTGGATTACTAACGAAATTAAAGACCTAAGCAGAGTGAAGAAAATTTACTTGCGAGAGTATAAAAATAATAGGTCAAACAGTACTTTATACAAGAGATATAAAGAACTTGGAAAGATTCTTCGAAAGAAAATCACGCAAGCAAAACAAACTCACTTGCACAAGAACTAGTCAAGGCAAAAAATAACCTAATACGTGCATGGGAAATCATTAGTGAGGTGGCTCAATATAGAAATTCAGACCGCAAAAGTGATTTTGAAAATCCCTTGTAAAAAGCTACTGAGTTCAACATATCCTTTCAAAAGTAGGTGCTGGAGTTTTCAATGAAGTGAGTAAAACCAGTCCAAGGCAACTATCAGTTGAAAGTTCGTGCCCTACAGCACTTTCAAAGGCTGGTGCTCTGTGGAGGCCACGCCCTGTCGATTTACCAGAGTTACGGACTATTTTGTACTCATTGAAAAACACAAAAGCAGTCGGACATGATGGAATCAACCTCCAATACATCAAAGACAGTTTTCGAGTCACAGCACCATTGATTCGTTTGATTATCAACACATCAATAGCAACTAATAAGTTTCCAAACCAATGCAAACACTCCATAATTAGACCGTTGCATAAAACTGGGGACACAAATACAGCATCAAATTACAGGCCCATAAGCCTTTTACCTGTCCTGTCCAAAATATTGGAAAAAGTAGTAACGAATCAACTGTCATCTCACTTGGACGAGTCAAATTTACTTCATCGAAATCAATATGCCTATATAGGAGGAACACTAGCACTCAAGACGTCCTGCTCAATATCACTGAAAAAATATACAGCGATATCGATAAAAAAAATGTTACACTTTTGCTGCTACTCGATCTCTCTAAAGCATTCGACGGCGTCGAACATGATCAACTCCTACGAAAAATACTGAACTTAGGAGTTGATACGCATTGGCTTAAAAGCTACCTATCAAATCGGTCTCATCCAGTCCTCTTAGATAACAAGTTGTCCCCATCCCTTCAAAATAACTTTGGTGTCCCTCAAGAATCCATTTTGGGCCCGTTATTGTTTTCAATTTTCATTAACAATTTCCCTCCAATGCCTTCTAACACTCGAATCTCCATGTATGCAGATGATGTCCAAATTGCAATGACAAGCTCTGTAGCAGAAATACCACAGACGAAAAATGGAGCTGAAGCCTTATTGATCAGCCTTATGTCATGGTTTGACCAAAATGGTCTCAAGCTAAACGCGAGTAAAACCCAATTCATTATTTTTGGGTCAAAAGATTCAATAAACAACATTCGAAATCGAGATCTAACTCTTACAGTTGGGAATGATGAAATTCACCCATCAGAAAAAGTAAAAAATTTAGTTATTTGGTTCGATAGAAACATGTCCTTCAAATCCTACGTTGACAAAACCAGTAACACAATTCACGGGACTTTATTGTTTTTTAATCGTATAAAAAGTATGCTTGACGAAGAATCTAGATTGTTGTCCGTTCAATCTTTGGCCTCATCACGTTTTGAGTACTGTAGCCTGGTTTGGGGAGATATATCGAAACAACTTCAAAAAGATCTACAAAAAATGCATGAATTTTGCAGCTAAGGTTGTATGCAACGGTAAATTCAAAAAGAATGATCACGTAACACCTCTCCTGAATAAGCTTGGCTGGGCTCCGATTCGGGAAAGGTTTCTGGCGCACAAAGCCCAATACGTATTCTCCTCTTTATATCTTCCTCATAGCAATGCTGAAATAGTGAAATTCCATCCCCCTGCCGTCACCAACCAAATGCCGAATAGGAGACGCGATGTCTTAATCAAATACCGTTCATCTAACATTGGGCTGAAAGCTCTGTCAGTATCAGGCGCCTTACTGCATGTGGAACAAACTCCCCCAGAACATCAAAAACCCCTTCAAACACTAAGAGAATTCAAAACTAAAATAGCTCTCTATCTTGTGTCTACACAATAAGTGTGAACTGCAGTACGTACTGAAAAAGAAGTCAGGAATTTTTATTGCTTATTATCTTATCTTTCGTTACATTATACAACAATCAAGACATATTTACAATATGCACATGCAATATGATTGCTTGCATACGAATATTAAGCACATGTATGTAAGCGCATGTGACGCTCGTGTGTATGTATATGTGAATATATGTTTATGAATATATATATTTACTCGTATGTGTGTGCGTGTCTGTATATGTAGAACATATTCCCCTCCTTAAATGCTCATGTTAACCTTGTGTGACAAAGCGTCGTCCCATACACTCTTTGAGTATTCTTTGGCCACACTATTTTAGGTTGTTTTGACTTTCTCGCTTTGTCCTAGCAATGTTGAAAATGTTTCGGTTGGCATTGTACAACGATCCTTCTCATCTATTTGAATCCGGTGAACTTTTTTGTGTCAAAGCTAGCAGCATATGAAATTTAATTTTGTATTATTGTAAAATCTTCCATTTCATCCGAGCCAGTTATTTAGCTTACTAGTTGTTTCGAAACAATGTAAAATTGCCTCTAATATCAACCTTGCAGTCTAAGTCGCAAATTAATTTTGATCTACCCGTTATATTTTCAACCATAATCCCTCATTCAACGTTCGTGGGCTAGTTCCAACGTTCGTGGGCTCAAATTTCAATATGGGAGTGCACTAACTAACGACTGTCGACCTCATAGTTCCACACGGAAAATAAATCAAATCTGCTCATTTTACATCTATCAAACCCTCATGCTCGTATCACTAGCTCCTATGTTCGTTCTTATGCTCATATTTTCAATGCGGGTACGCAATAACGAGAGGGTTTTCAGCAATGCGTCACATTACTGCACGAGTAAAGGCACAGTTAGATAACAGGAAGAAAAGAGACGAGAAAGTAGGACCAAACTATGGCAATAGTTCAATGAACATGACAACTAACCCACCTACAAGAAGCTGAGGGCTTTTCGAGAAGTAGCCGACCCGAAGAGAGGGAACTGAACAGTAGTCTCAGGACGTTGATACTGCTCGTGATCAGAAGGACAGTTTAGAGCGCGGAAAAGGGGACGCGAGAATTCAATATGTGATATACGATATGCGATATTCGAAAGATCAACACTGATTTTTAGAATTAGGTGACTTAACTTACCTAAAGAATGTAAGTCTTCAGTGGAATACGTTCAAGCATAAGAAAAGGTATTTCGAGGGAAATATAGCGAGAGGAAGCGCACTCCATCTTAGAAAAGAAAAGGAAAGAATAGTTCGAGATACATTCGATAGAAATTAGAGAAGACTTCGATCTGTGCTGCACTCTGATGAGAAGGTAACGGTCAACCTCCACTTTTAGTAGAGCCAAGCACTTATAAATTTGATTGAGTGAATTCGAATTCATTTGATTTACTTTGATTTGATTTGAGTACGAATTCACTCTATTTGATTTGAACTCGAATTCATTCGATTTGATTTGAACTCGAATTCATTCACTTTGATTTGAACTCGAATTCATTCGCTTTGATTTGAACTCGAATTCATTCGATTTGATTTGAACTCGAATTCATTCTATTTGATTTGAACTCGAATTTATTCGATTTGATTTGAACTCGAATTCATTCGATTTGATCAGAACTCGAATTCATTCAGTTGATTTGAACTCGAATTCATTCGATTTGATTTGAACTCGAATTCATTCGATTTGATTTGAACTCGAATTCATTCGATTTGATTTGAACTCGAATTCATTCGATTTGATTTGATTTTATTTGAATTCATTCGAGTTCATTTGATTGACCGATGGAGTACGCCAAGATGAAAATTGGTGCGTAGAACACAACACAACAAAAATTGAAAGAAACGCCAATTACTGTAACTCAAAAGATAGAACGAATGAAACGCAGGCAGTTAAGGTTGCCAGAAGAAACTGCGCCACGTAACACGGTAACTTTGATCAAGACGTAGACAGCAATCAACTGAACGATTGAAGAATGGAGGCGACACATTGGTTAAACCACACCATAGTGAAATTACGTTACCCGACGTCGCCGAAGTTGGTTCGGAGCAAAACCACGAGCAAGGAGCGTCGGCTCGTGCGGAACAAGCTCTTCGGGGAACGGAAAGAATCCATCACTGGGAACGGAAAGAATCTTTTTTGGGAACGGAAAAAATCTTCAGGTCGAGCCGCAGCCCAACCCGAGGTCACCTCACTTAGGGAATAAAGGTTCAAATTTAATTCGAAACGAGAGAAATTGAAGGTAATACTTTTCCCTTTGATTTTAGGATTTTTTGTTTAAATTCAGGTTTATTTTATTATTTTAATTTATTGAATTGTTTATTAATTCAATTCTTTATTTCATTATTAGAAATGTCGAACAATTTTCGACAAGAAATTGATAGTGAAATCGAGGAAGATTCGGGAGATGATGAGCGTGAAGAAACCAAGGAACGTGAAATCATTATTGGAAATGATGAATTGGCATGTGAAAATAATACCAAACTGAAATTCAGCCTATCGAAACACGTTCGATGTGCATCACATACCCGCAGTTCAATTGCAACGACCGATGCAAAAAAGGCCTTGAAAGTGTCGTTATTTTCTATTATTAACAATTCTATTATGGGGAAATTTTCAGTCTTGTGGACGAAAAGTGGACGACCGAAACCTGCGGAAATCATTAATGATGTCATTGGGGCCAACTGACACTACTTTGTGCCACTACTGTGGGTGGAACTCACAGTATGATGCCTTAGTCCTACTAACCCAAAATAAATCGAATCTCCAACAGCTGATGACAGCTCTGGGCTTACCTCCATTTAAGTCTAATGAAATTGAATTTTTGGCTGAGTACGTCAGCATTTTGTCGCCAATAGCTGTCACTATTGATAGACTGCAAGGAGAAAGGGAAATGTGCTATGGAGTACTTCTCCCAAGGCTTCTCTCATTCAACAACAAGTCCTAAAGTCCTGCTGTCCACTGTTGAAAGCCATCACTGACGGCTTCGAAAACAGGTATGGTCAGTACCTTGAGCTGAGTTATGAACCAAAAAATATGCAAGATGCAATTATTGTAACTGCATCACACCCTTTCTTCGAGCTTAGGTGGTTATCAATTAAATCTACCTGGGATGTTGAAGAAAAGGAAAACTTAGAGGATTCTTTTGTAAACCGACCTACAAGAATCTCAAAATCTGGATTTGGCACCATCTACAAGTGGTGAAGACGAAAAAGATTACTATGGATTCAGCAATAGAAACCATTCATCTGACGTACCAGGTGGGTCAACTGCTGAAATGGAAGCACTCTCTTATCTGAAGGATAAAAATAGGAATATAGGAAGTCTCGAGTCAAATACTATTATGAAAAACATTTAATACCACTCTGCCGTCTTCAGCCCCAGTTGAGTTTGTCCCCCAAACGGTCGAGACTGTCAGACCAAACATTTGAATAACTTGTTCTCTTGAGGTCTAATCAAGAGATAATGCGACAACTTTAGTCGGGTTGGCTCGTTACAAGATGACTGAGCATAATAATGAAGCACCGAAGGATTTTTCTACTGGCGATGGATAGTTTATATTGGATCTCATTTAATTTTAAGGTTAATGTTAAGGAGATGCAACTAATCGATTTTCGAAATTTTGTTGCCTGTAGCATGGTAATTACATCGAAATACACAACTTTTCATTTATGCACTTTTTGGGGCAAATGAGTATTTAACGAGTTATAGTGCTAAATTACTCACTGCAACTCTAGTGTTTGAAGCGGCAAGTAATTCATCGAGCGCGTCGGATGGCAACACTACAATGGACTCTCCCTTCCGGCGCGCTCGAATGATCGAGCGCATTCGCGCCATCTAAGACGAAAATGAACATACCGCTATAATTCGTTATTTTTGGGTGATAATTTCTGTTGTGTTATTAACTAAAATATCCCAGAAGTGGGTTCAGGCTCCGCGGGGCCGGCAAATAATAAATTAAAAAGTACCCAAACGTACCCTACTCAAACTAAACCTATCGCTATAACTCGTTAAATACTAATTTGCCCCCAAAAAGTGCATAGAAGAAAAGTTGCTTATTTCGATGTAATTACCATGATACAGGCAACAAAATTTCGAAAATCGATTAGTTGCATCTGCTTAACATTAACCAATTTTAAAACATGTTTATTTTTGTTTATACACTCTCTAGATCAGAATTACATTTTATTCGTAAATTTGTTTTCTTTCAGGCCCCCTTTACATATTATAAAAAGCATATTTAAGTTTTTGAAATGTATTTAAATACTTTTCTAAGTATTTAGTATTTCAACACTTTTTAGCAAGTATTTAGTAGTTATTATTTAAATATATTTGAAAGTATTCATTTTTATACCACTCTCTATTCATTGTATAGCAGCGAAAATTGTTCAGTTCACCCTTCTGTCGAGATAACCAAAGGGCAAACGCTATAGATTTCTATGTATCACTAGCATAGACTGTAATATTTTCCAGTGAAGTTTTTATGATTGTCTGAGCTCTAATCCATCACTTGAAACTGTCTGATATATTTTTAGAATGGGATTCATGACAAAATACAGTGTAGAGCCTATCAGTATAGAGCAATACAATCAAGAATAATGTTGAAGTAGTCTAAAAGTCCTGATATATTGAGGTATTTGTCGAAATAATGCAATACCATTATTGGGATTGTGCAGTTGAGAAACTTTTATATGATGTGAGTTTCAGTCCGCATTTAAAGATGCATGAAATCATGTATTGGCTATTCTTCATGAGGTATTAAAATGAATAGGCTATTAATTCTTTTTCACCTTTGAGTTCAGGTCCATACTGGACTATGAAATTGTTACTACCAGGTCTATTTCAGTTTTTTATTTTAAATTAGGGCCAATTATTTTGACGCCTTTCTGATGAGGCGTATGGAGTACAAATTTACAGAGTTAATTTATACAGTTCAATTTATTCAGAGTCAGCTCATTTATTTCTAATTAACTTTTTCTTCTGCATGTGATGATATATTTTGTGATGATATATTTTAGGCGCAACCAGTTTCTTAGTAGTGATACACTTTACATTGTCAAGTAGCCAGCTTTTCGCGCCGAAACTCGCTCGCGAACGCGCCGGCGAAGTAAGAATTGAGAGGGGAGTAGGGATGGCAAGAGAAATTGGGAGTAGGTAGAGGACAGAGGGGCTGCATTGAAAGCTAGTGTGCAAATCTATACACATAATAAGATGAGGGCAACCTGAACGCATAGCAAAGAAAATAGTAGGTTAAAAAATATTATTATCTACGCGCAAGGGGACTTAGGGGTGTTTACATTTGAGAGGGATAGGCGTAGCAATACAGTAGAACTCCTAAAATCCGAAATCCCAAAATTCGAAATACTCGTAAAATCCGACATCCTAAAACCCGAAAATTCTAAAATCCGAACCGACGGTAGCGTCATCTGTTGCTAACCATGAAAATTCATAACTTTACCTAAGCAACAGGATTGTAAATGAGCAGTAGCCGTGTATGTGTGCGTAATACAAACAATTCGTGTTGTAAAGTTACCATGTTACTCTTAGTTACAATACCGTTTAAAACGTACAACTGGTCTTTAGATGTATTTCTCAATGATTTATTTATACCACAGATTCATCGATAATACATAGATAGGTAGTTATAATTTATTCATCGAGAAACCCATATTGGCGTCTGAACGAAAAGAACAGCAACGAGCAATAGCAAGATATAAGGTATGAACTCTTGTGGAAAAACGGCAAGTACTGCAATGCATAGAAGACGGAATGTCATATAAAGAAATTAAAAGACGATATGAAATTGGTATTTCTACCATTTGTGATATTAAAAAAAAAAAGAGTAAAATTCTGGCTGCCGATGGTAATTCCCAATGTAACAGAACGTTAGGAAGGAAAACATTACACCAACTAAGAGATGCGACTTTTGACAAATGTTTGTACGCTTGGTTTTCAAAAAAACGGAAGGAAGGTGTACCTGTATCAGGCCCATTGTTGATTGCTAGAGCTAAGATATTGAAGGAAGAAATGAAAATAACTTCGGATATTACATTTAGTCAAGGTTGGTTGCGATTATTCAAGCAACGGCATGGGATACGACAGCTAAGTATTTCTGGGGAAAAGCGATCGGCAGACGCAGATGCAGCAACAGTCTGCAAGAACACCTTTGAAAATGTTATGAAAAAAAATGAACTTACGCCCGATCAAATTTATAACTGCGACGAGACAGGGCTCAATTGGAAATGCCTACCTAGTAAAACACTTGCTGCAAATGAAGAAGCAACAACAACTGGATTTAAAAAGAATAAAGAAAGAGTTACGGTATTAACCTGCGCCAATGCTTCTGGGAAGCACAAATTAAAACTTCTAGTGATTGGAAAGTCAAAAAATCCAAGAGCGTTGAAAGGAACACATAATTTGCCAGTCACATATCGTTCACAACCTAATGCATTGATGAACAAATACATCTTCAAAGAATGGTTTTTCAATGAATTCGTTCCAGCAGTACAAAAAAATTTGCAAGCAGTGGGAAAGCCTCGTGCAAAGTGCGTGCTTCTTTTAGATAACTGTGCAGCGCATCCAGAGGAAACGGAACTGGTTTCTGATGATGGCAATATATTCGCATGTTATTTTCCCCCAAATGTTACGGCACTGATCCAACCTATGGATCAAGGTGTAATACAAAGTTTGAAATGCTTCTACAAGAGAAATTTCATTCTTCAAATGATACATGGCGACACACATCCTGGCGAATTTCAGCGCTGCTTTACCATCAAACACGCTTTGTATGCGATAGCGTCAGCTTGGAACACTGTGAAATGCGAAACTCTCTCGAATACATGGCATCAATTGTTGCATGGCATCAAGTCAATGAATGAATGAACACAACAATTCTGTAAAGTTACGAAATAAAGAGTTAATTAATGAATCATTTCACTTAGCTTCATCAAGCGGCGCGTTCGCAGATATTGATGGAAGACATAGACGAGATTATACACTCCGCTCCAAAAAATTATGAGAACATTGAATGCTTGCCGAATCCAGATAGTAGCGAAAGCAACCTTATTGACAATGAATACCAAGGTAAAACAAGGTGGAATGAAGCAGAATCCTACATAGGTAAAGTTATAGAATTTATGGAAATGACTCCTTGTTTCAACGGTGATGACACATTGCAGGCGTATAACTTAAAAACAACATTACTTTCTCGTAAAGCAAGCAACGCAAAATTGAACGAAGTCCGCCAAAGCATCAAGAAAGGTATACAAGAGTCCTTTGATTTTACTGATAATGATAGAGAAGCATGATAAATGATTACAGTTTGTCAGTTTCTGTTCAACCACATTTGAAATTGCTGTTACATTATGTGTGTTGTTACCTGTTGTATTTGTCTAATTTTTAACTACATATTGTCTAAATGAACAATACAATGCTTTCCACTATACTATATTTCTACAAAATAAATTTTTGTAATTTAGTTTTCTACAATTAGTTTATGCATATCTTTTTGTGTTTAATAATATATATTCAATATACGTTAGTCATAAATATTTAAATTGCTGCATATTTTCAGTTTGCGTCATACCTTGTCATGGTAGACACTCTTTAAGTTCACAAATAATACATTTCCACGAACATTTGTTTGATTTGACCTTTTAACACAGTCATAAAGCTTTAGAGTTTAGACCCTTAGTTGAAATTTTTATGACTCAGTTGGCCGTAGAATACGAGTAATATGTTTTTTTTTTTGAGAAAGAAAATTTGTTCATAGAAAACTTTGAGGGTATACAATGCTAAATGTGTCCTTCCCGAAATCCGAAAACTTCCTAATATCCGGAATAGCAAAATGCTCGAATTTTAGGAGTTCTACTGTATTGTGAAGTAAGGTACACGTCAGTGCAGAGAGGAGATGCTTGAGGGTTAGCCAATGGCGAAATGCCACGTCACTTTCGATTTCGCGGGTACCGCACAGCCCACGGTGCGTGTCTTTTGTTCGAGGGGAGGTATAAATAATGGAAGGAGTATGGTAACCGGTCTATTTGGCTTTGGCCTGGTGCTAGACAAGATGTAGGACAGCGCGATCCACGATGAGAGGTGAGAGACTGTTCTGTGTTCTTTGTGAGGAAAAGCAAAGTGGAATTCCGAATATTCGTGTTTTTTATTGTATCGCAATCTTTGGATTTTATTTTGAACATCGGGCATAAAATGGAAATTCAGAATATTAGTGTTTTTTTAGCGAAGTGAAGTCTTTATATTTTCATTGAAGTTGTTGTCTCAAGCGGGGCACAGTGATCTTCATTTTTGATATTAGATTCCAAATAGTTCTTTGGGTTTTCATTTTAGATTGTTCTAGACGGGGGTTTCACTTCGATATGGGGGTGAAAGAGCTATTTAAATTATTTCTCAGAGGGAATTCATTTGAATGGGATTCTTTGGTTAACATAGTGAAATTAAAATATGAGTTGGGTGAAATTCTAGGGAGTGATTATTTCTCAGAGGGAATTCATTTGAATGGGATTCTTTGGTTAACACAGTGAAATTAAAATATTGGGAGAGAGTTAGTTAAAATTCATTGTGTGGGGAAAGGCTAGATTGTCTGTCAAGTAAAATGTTCGGAATTAATGTACTTCGTTTTTAGTATGTATTCAGAGGGAAAATGAATATTTCAGTATGTTCGATTGGAACCTAGTGAGAATCTTTTAAATTTGGTTGGGGATCAAACGGGATTTAATGACGTTCATGTCACGGGGAATGGATTAATTCAACCCCGTTAATTGTTCCCAGGAGGGAGGGCGGTCTCTGCAGCTGGGCATTCTTGGTGACGTGGTACTCTCTGCAGCTTTCAAATCTCATGCAGCTTGGGGCTGCATCGCATAGAAATTGTCGCTGATGAGGATAGTAAAACATCTGGGGGTCACATCAAGTTTCTATCAAGAGAACCCCAGTGCGCACACTGGGAGCGGGCGCTCTACGTACAGGGAGGTGTCTGGATGCTCGCGCGCGCTGAGTGCAAACCGTTGGGAGTAATGCGCAGTCTGTTTCGCAGTGTGTGCTCTGGCATTTCTAGGTGATGACACTTCTTTTCCCTTGTATTATCAATTGTAACGCAAAGGTTGGGCATCGCATCAGTGTAGGCTCCTCACATTATTACTCGTATGTTTAAACGTGCACTTGTCAGTAAATAAAAATACTTAATCACGTGTTCAACATTAGCACTGAAATAAAGTAGGAATAAATGTCAGGTGTTTTTTATTGCCCGTGTTAACCAGAGGTACTGGTGTGGGTGAGCAGATCATTAGCTACTTTTCTCTACTTCTCCCCCTTGTCCTAACATTTCTCCTTTTTTGTTTTCCGCTCTGTTGTTTCATTTTTCACTTCTACTATGAGGTTGAGATCCCTCACTACGAATGCAGATTGGCAACAGTAGCCATGTCTGTATCGTGACATGCACTAGTAATATATTTTCGTTGATAAATTTTTAATTTTAATTTAAAAGTTAATTTTTATCTAAATTTGTCCTAATTCTTCAAGATATTAGCATAATAAAAGACTAAGCTCAGCTTAAGGTACGTAAAATGTATCAGCGCACACATTGAAAAAGCTTCGCAAGTTGCTACTCAAAGGAAATATCAATTATTTACTTTCCCATCTGCATAAAAATGCAGGCTTCAAAGCATTGCCTTGTAACGAAAAATATGCCGTGACAACTATAGCAGGGATAAAAAATAGAATAGAAGAAAATATCTTGTATGGCACTAGCGTTTGAAGAAACGTTGGGTAGAGCGTTAGGTAGAGACTATATTGAAAATTTCATTCTTTAACCGTGACCTTCAGAGTTGAATTAGAAAACTTAGCGTGCGCTTAAGTGCAGTCAATTGTTTGACACCTGCAATTGGATGTGTGATAGGCGGGTCTTGCGCAAGCTGAGGCAGATTGATTTTGAGAGCCGTTTTGTTCGCCCATTAAGTTCTTTTCCGTTAAATTTCTTCTTTTCCGCTTAAGGTTTAGTTTGTGTGACTGTGATTTCGTTTTATTGAGTTATGAATTTGCATGTTTGCGCCTCTTTCGTTCCACTCTTTAGTTTGTTCGTGAGTTTGGCTTAATGCCGGTTTTAATGTTCCATATTAAACGAGCAAATAAATTAAACTAAACTACCTTAAACTAGAAGTAGAGGAGTTGTCTGTGACCCTCTGGCTGCCCGTGGGGCGGATTACCTTATCGGCTGCGTTACGCAGAATTAAACGAATTTAACCTTTAACTTTAAAATGTATTGGCTGCTTGAAAGCAGAATTAACTTAAACTTACCTGAGGCGATGTCCTTATCTTAACTAATTAACATTAAGCCATGCTTATATCGCGTGATTCCTAACAAATTAACCTTCTACTTGGTAATGAGTGGAACTATTTCTTAATCTATTTTCCTCTTTCTAAAAGCTTCAGAGGCTCTTGTTTATGGTCCCTTTTAAAGGCGACAAATAGGTAGGTAAACTAGGCTGTTGTATTGAAACTCGTATATTGATCATATTGCCATACTTTTGTGAATTAGTCGAATACTTCGTATTATCGTGTCCTAGTAAACGTAACTGTGAACTCGAACATTGTTCAGATAAGAATACGCGGCGCATCTCTACTTCTTCGGTGGCGCTTGGTTAAACTTTCCTTGTGGTTAGTGGAGGCCCATGCATCGTCGGCGTGTCGCCTGGTTATACTATGAATAAGCCTGCGTTATCTTTTGGGTGAGCAGAGGGAGATTCCTGTTCATGAACAAAGCAACGTGCCTATAACTGAAACAAAGTAACTTTCTGTTAGCTTGGTTGATTTGTACTTAGGTTTCTTGTTTTTTCATTCCAGGATGCGTCGTTCCTATAACTGAACCAGTTCTTCTAAACGGTCTCTAAATGTTAAACCTACTTCATTGAACAACGATGTCTTCTTAAAACTACGGAGACTCCAATACATCTGTGGTGGATTGTCCTCTTTTAATTTCCTCCTTAAAATTACCATACACTCCACCGTCTGATGGAATAGAAGAAAGAGAAAGTTCTAGAGGATACAATAAATTAAGGGAGTACACACCCTCAGACCGATCTGATCGAGTAAATTTTACTGACCTAATTTTCCCATCAGTCCCGTGAAACAAGTCTATTACCCGCCCCATCTGCCATAAGGGCCTTACTTTAGTTTCTGAATTTATCGGCACAATGTCTCCTACTTTAATTTTATTCTCCCAGTCTTCCTCGTACAAGTCGTTACCCAATTCCCTTAAGAAAAGCAAATACTCTTCAAACCATAGTTCCTTGAACTTTTCTAAACGAAGTTCACGGTGAACAAGGGATTCAATTAAATCCTCCCGCTCGGTAGGACGATCCGACTCGTCCAAGGGCGGCATCAATATGCTCCTCCCAACCTCGTGTCTAAGGAAACTATTAGGAGAAATGGCTTCTTCCAGATTTTCTGAAGACCTATAAGTTAAGGGACGAGCATTCACAGATAATTGAACATCCGAAAGAACGGTAATCAATTCAAAATAGTCTAATCTCTTTCGACCAACAGCTTTGTACAAACAATTTTTTATTGTTCGCAGCATTCGCTCCCATGCCGAAGCTGCCCATGGGCTATAGAACGGAACCCTAATATGTCTGATATTATTTTCCTGCAAGAAAGTCTCGAAGTCGTTATTAGCAGAAGACCTCTCTAATATCTGCAAAGACTTGATGAAAGTGCCAGCATTATCACTATAGATCTTATCAGGTATTCCGTAAGAGTTACAAAAGCGCACGAAAGCTTGGAGAAAATCCCTTACCGACATACTCTGAACCATCTCTAAATGAACGGCTCTAATATTAAGACAAGTGAATATCAGCAGGTACATCAGCAGGTACAAGTGACCCGTATAATCTACACCGACGTTGCGGAAAGGTCTTATAAAATTCACCTTATCCTTTGTGAAATCCGTCTGCTTAGGAAACTTAAAAGCTCGGCTATTAAATCTTCGACATATTTGACATTGAGCGATCGTTCGCTTTACGACCGCCCGACCCGCCGGTATTGTGGTGTTCTCCCCCAGGCTGCAACACGCTGCGGGCAGACTTTGAGCTATCTTTTTCGTGATAGGATAGCCCGAAGCGAGTGCCTGAGGTACAACCGTATTCGGCAGGATATGGACAACACGGGGGTAACACGGTAATTATATTGGTGACTGTCAGGTACACGGAACACGGACCATTACACTGGGCCCTCGGTGACTACTATGAGCACTGTTCGTTACTCGTAAATCACGTAATGATTGGAACACAGCACTAATACGTGATGGTTGAAATACAATACAATTCGAGAAGTACGTAATGATTGAAAAACAATCCTATGCGAGAATAGCACAAATACGTGATGATTGAAGCACAATCTTATTCGGGAATGACGTAATGATTGAAACACAATCCTACGCGAGAATAGCACAAATACGTGATGATTGAAGCACAATCCTATTCGGGAATGACGTAATGATTGAAACACAATCCTATGCGAGAATAGTACTAATACGTGATGATTGAAATACCATCCTATTCGAAAATGACATAAATTACGTAATGATTGAAACACAATCCTATGCGAGAATAGCACTAATACGTGATGATTGAAATACAATACTATGCGAGAATTTACGTAATGAATGAAACAAGCACCAATAGCGGGTAACGTCCGCGAGGACGCTACTTACGAACGCAGCGGCGAGACGTGATGATTGGTGCTACGTCGTGCGACTGTTACGAACAGGTCGGCTGGTGCTAGCGGGGCGCCGAGACGAGGCTAGTCCGCTGGGTCGGGCCCGGCCGCCACGAGGTTCACCGTTGTAGCTGATAAGTAGCTACGGCGAGGCTAGCCGGCCGGAGCGGGCGAGAGATGTCGTAGAGCGGCTTGGCCGACGACGCCGGCGCGGGGCGTTACAAGGTGACTTTTTTAAGGCTTTGAAACACCCTGAAGCGTCAAGACGCTACTAGGTTTAAGACCTTGCAACACCTTGGGGCGTCGATAGGCAGGGCCGGTCTCCGGAGCTTGGTGCAGGTACGCGAGAGACAAAGTCGATCTCGGAAGCTAGATGCAGGAACACGAGGCTGGTGCTGGAGATGTGACTTGAACGAGGACGAGGGCTTGAGTGAGAGCGAGCCTTGTTGGGGTCGCCTTATGTAGGCCTCGAGTGCAAGCCCTGAGTCCGGGCGTGAGTCCTGATTGGTCGCGAGTTTGTGGGCCTGTGGTGCTGGAGGCAGGAAGCCGTTGTAGGTTACGGGCACCTTTTCTCATAGTCGCGAGGCGGCTTCTCTCAGGTCCCGTGTTTGGTTGACTAGGCGCTTCGGGTCCGGAGGTGCTCTGGAACGGATGCGGTTGTAGTCTGGAGGCAGCTTTTCTCAGGTCTTGTGGGGGTCCGCGGCTTGCCGCTGGGATCACCACAGTATCCATAAACCTGAATTTCGAACCGAGTTAAGGGTAGAATTGAGGCCCAAGTGCATGCACCTTGAGTAAGCATCACGAATGAAAAGACTTGTTAAATGACTATTTTTAGGCAACAGAATGGGATGCCTCACACCGTGAGACAAATAATTGCATTTATCCAGCCTACCCCTCGAACGCAAGAGGCCATTGTCATCAATATATAAATTTAAATTTTTGACCATAACCGGTGCATCTGAGCGTTTGGATTTGAGAAATTCTAGTTCAGACTGAAAACGGCGGTTTTGCTCGAACGATATCCAATATAATTTTGCTCTCGACAAAAGTTCCAAGCTGTCAACATCTTCACCCCGTGTCAGTGCAATAAATTTTAAAACATTACTGGTTACTCTTAATAATTTGTTTAGATCGGAATACTTTCTTAGCTCAAGCAAAGGTTCCTTGATAGGAAACTTGTTCAAGTCACCGATCTGTGATCCCTTTAACCCAGGGCCCTGGAGGGCTGCATCAGAAGCTAAAACTTGGCTTTCCTGGGACAAGCATCCCAGCACTCCCTTCGGCCAACTACCCTGCGAATCAGTTAGAAACCCCGGGCCATGAACCCAGAACATGAATTTGCCCTCAAACTCTGAAAATTTAATTTCACCTGTCACCATGTCCGCGGGGTTTTGTTCTGTGGGAACATACTTGAAGCTTGCTTCTACTCCGTGTTTATGACGCAAAGTAGAGCGAAAGGAGGTAATATCTTTCACCCTGTTTCGAGCGAAAATGTTCTTAGTTTGTACTTTTTCAGTCAAAATCCACGCCAGAACTATCTGTGCATCGACAGCAAAAGTGATGGTAAGAATTTTCAAGTTAGGGTGCGTTCACACTACGAGCGGAGCGGCAATAATGTTTGTACAGGTTTGAATGCAGAAACGCTTGGCTGTTCACACGACAAGCGAAGCGGAGCGGAGCGGCACGCTCGGGAAATTCGTTGGGATTTTTTGACGCTCGCGGCGAGCGTTTCTCCTCGGCTCCGCCTTTGGATCGTCATATCTTACAGGGGTAGAATTGTCGTTTGAGTTAAAAAAATCTAGTATACAGGGTGTTTCAAAAATACACGGCATAATTTCAGGTATGTATTTCCCACATGTAGACAATCAAAATAGTTCATTACAACATATGTCCGGAAATGCTTCATTTCCGAGTTATGGCCTTCACAACATTGAAATTCACCGGAACGTTTTTCTTTCCGCAGGTCGTTGCCGTCAAAGGACACATTAAGAGGGCACTCTGACAGATCATTCCTAGGCGAAGGTTAAATTCAGTGTTGTGTTTGGCGTTCGACTGTGTGTCATGTACACAAATCAGGAGCTGGCAGAGATGCACTTGATCTACGGTAAGGCAGACGGCAATGCTGCGCTGGCTCGTCGTTTGTACCAGGAGAGGTACCCACAGCGACAATGTCCAGATCGGAAGACATTTGTAAGTCTCCATCAGCGTCTGTGCGAGTATGGAAAATTTGACTCTCCTGGATTGGGAAGGGGACGACCAAGATCTACAACTCCAGAAGAACAGGAGGAGATTCTGGAGATTGTGAACAGAACTCCTTCTATCAGCACACGAAGGTTAGCGTTGCAAGTGAATGTTCCCCATACGACTGTCTGGAGACTGCTGAAAGAGTATCAATTGTATCCTTACCATTTGCAACGTGTACAGGCGCTGTCACCAGCAGATTACCCTGCACGAGTTAGGTACTGTCAGTGGTTCTTGCAGCAATGTGCTGCAAATCCGAACTTTCCTGCCTTAGTATTATTTACAGATGAAGCACAGTTCACACGAGATGGCATAACAAATCTCCACAATCAGCATGTATGGGCGTATGAAAACCCAAATGCAACTGTTGTATCTCATCACCAGGTGCGGTTCTCCCTCAACATGTGGGCCGGTATCATTGGTGATCGGTTAGTTGGACCCCATGTACTTGTAAACAGACTTACGGGGCAGGCGTACACAAACTTCCTGGAAAACATCATACCTGATGTTTATGACGACACTCCACTGATCGATCGTCAGCACGCTCACTTCTTGCATGACGGCGCTCCTGCACACTTCAGTCGTACGGCTCGCCGGTACTTGGATCGAAGATTTCCTGATCGATGGATAGGTAGAGGTGGCCCAATTGCTTGGCCTCCACGCTCACCTGATCTGAACCCTCTCGATTTCTACTTGTGGGGCCATTTAAAATCATTGGTTTATTCGTCTCCGGTGCCTGATTTGGAATCCCTTCGGAATCGAATTGTGGCACGCTCTGAGGACATACGCAACATTCCTGGAGTGTGGGATCGTGTTCGCAGGTCAATGAGACATCGATGTGAGGTCTGTATTCAAGCAGGAGGTGGTCATTTTGAACATCTTCTGTAATGGCAACGACCTGCGGAAAGAAAAACGTTCCGGTGAATTTCAATGTTGTGAAGGCCATAACTCGGAAATGAAGCATTTCCGGACATATGTTGTAATGAACTATTTTGATTGTCTACATGTGGGAAATACACACCTGAAATTATGCCGTGTATTTTTGAAACACCCTGTATAACTAGTTATTTGTACAACGAATCTTATAACAATTATAACTGATAGTGTAACATGTAATATTTTAGTGTAATTTCACCCATTTGGGTTTAGTAATCATTTATTTCTATTTTCTTCTGCTTTCTCTGATGTTACTTTATTAATGCTTCAGTTTAAGGAATTTATTTTGCTTTTCTCGTGATGTAGTTTCATCTTTCTTGTGATGCTGTGTATTTTATTTTATGATCTTGATTAAAGTATAATTATGTACGATTTTTCAATAAAGTTTTCATTTTTTCCGTAAAATGGGAGAAAAAGGAGGCCGTATGATGATGATGAGGACTCAATGAGTGTCAAATACACAATAAGTTGCAAAATTTTAAGAGCTTGGGTGATTTTTTCCAATACTAACGGAAGCATATCAGTTTTTCGAGAACTATTTGGTCAGGACAAGTCAATATTTGCCAGTATTTTTCACTTAGGTTTCTCTGGCACAACCCTGAATTTCTGAAGGGAATTACTTTACGTTCACTCACGTTTAAGTCACCACAAGACTTTTTTTTGATCGTACTGGCCTACGAAAACCTGTAGTAATATATGTGATACAGCCTATATGGAAAGACTTTAATTTTGCTTAAACTACTTTGCTTTACATATATCCTCAATAAAAATTTGTGTATTGCTAAACAGCAAATTTATCTAATCTCGTTGGGAATTTTTCTTTCTATAAGGGATTGTAGTACATCAAAAGTTGCCGGCTTCATCCGTAAATACTCGTAGAATTGTGATTCATCTCTCCTCAGTGCTTCGAAGAGATTGTGGTATTCTCCATAGCGATCTCTCCTCATGTTGATGGGATGGATCCAGTGTTTCCGTTTTGCCGTCGAGCAACAGAAGCGCATTCACGGAACGCTCCATGGCGTCTGATGCTTGTGTAGGTCGGTCTGCTCAGCTCACATGTGAACACACGCACCGCGCCGCTCCGCTCCGTGCCGCGACGCTCCGCGCCGCTCCGCTCGTAGTGTGAACGCACCCTAAGGCCGCGGCCAGACAAACAGCAGTGAAGCAGGGCTGCGCAGAGCAGTTTCGGCTCGCTGGTAGCTGCTAGCTTATGCTCGTAAGTTAGGTGGCCAAACAAACAGCAGTGGCTGATCCTGAGTCCGCAGCAGTTGTAAAGGCCCGAATACACGAACGCTCATCACCGTCACCGATCCTTATGAGAGTCGCTTAGCCCACCCAATGCAGCTAAGCCCCACCCACTGCAAGCCAAAATGACCCTAATTTCGTGAGCGGCACCGATCCTTATGACCGTCACCGGCATATCAAGCATGTTAGATATTTTCCCTAATCAGCGTCAATTACAATGAACGGTGACGGTGAAGAGCGCGCGTGTATAAGCTCGGCAGTGACCGTTCACGCTCACTGCTTACTGGTGGGCGGGGCTTAATGCCTCTCATGATGATCGGTGACGGTGAAAAAAGCGTGCGTGTATTTTGGCCTTTATCTTGGCGCTACGATGGGCGGTGTTTTGTGACGGGCAACCTCAAATTTTGCTTAGTAAATAGATGTAGAACAGGCAATATTTCATCGAATTAAGTTTAATTATATCTATACATATTACCATGCTGTGCTTTATCTTCTTAGCATTACAAGTGCATCCGTACACTGTCGTATAGTACTTTTCATTTCGCTAAAATATTTCTACCCACAATGTTTGAAATGGCTTTGATTCTGTTTCTTAATTTTTCCAGGAAATTCGACAAAAAATTAATTGCATGATAATATGCTAGTTATGGTTGCTGATGGAATAATCATGCAAATAATTCACTGACGCATGACTTGAAACCTTATAAGTACTTGAATGTGGATTATTTTGCAGTACTGGACGTGTAGAGACATTACAGAACAAGGAACATATTCGTTCAGGCGTATGAATATAAACATCTATGGATATAACAACCCGAATCTGGAATTGTTAAACTAATAAACAATATCTAAGTATAAAAGGATTTTTTGTATTTGACGTGCGGCACTAAGTTTCGGTTTAATGGCAATTTTCACGTAAAATTCGAACATCACTATCGTTTTTGGAGAAACTAACAGTTTTTAGTTGCGTGCTTTCAAGGTTATTTTTACCGATGTAATACTGGTAAAACGCAAACTTAAAAAATTCTGTATCTGCTTTACCCAGCACTTTGCGCTGGTACAGAAAAAGTGAAAGATTCATCCTCTCCACATTTGACTCACATTTAACAATTCCATTTGTGTGAGCACATATACGTGTTCATATACATATACACGCACCTATGCATATATATGTTTCTATTCCTATTTTTTGAGTAAAAACAAAACCTCAAAACATATTACATTTTATCTAAAGCTCTGCGACCAGTTAACACTGAATCATATTCCAGAAATAAATATATTTATTGCAATTGCTTAATAATTCAAAAAAAGATCTATCACTACTCCAGAGGGCGTATCTGTGAATAAAAACAATGAAAAATATAAAGAAGACAAATGAAAGAAGTGCTCGTGAAAAATTATCATCTCTGTGCGTATGCTTATATCTATACAACAAATAATTATACAACAAATAATTCAGGAATTCCGAAGAATTCTCTAGTAGTATTTTGAATTATTTATAAGTTGTCAGCCATCTTTTGGGATGTAAAATATCCAATAAATGATATTTTTGGTTTAACTAGCCATTGACAGGGTTAATCTATTTGCACGCCACGTTTGGTTTGTCTATAAGTACGCGTCGTTTGGTTCATCTATTTGTACACCTCGGATAGTTTGTCTATTAGTACGCCTCGTATAATTTGTCTATTAGTAAACCTCGAATGGTTTGTCTATTGTAGACCACGTATAGTTTGTCTATTAGTACTCCTCATACGGTACGTTTGTCTAAGGACGTCTTATATTGAGAAATTTTTTAAAAGCCAAGATGTTGCCATGTGTCTCATATGCCAACCTTTTTTGAAATAAACGGTTGTTTTTCTTTCTTTCTCACAGATGACCTAACCTGTGTTTCCTCAGTGTCACTTAGGAGAAAAATGATTAATGTTTATAACTAAAAAACAAATAGTTCATACGTAAAAGATATATGTTTCAAGTCAAGTTTAGTGCCATGTGCCAAAAATAGACCTGATAGGAAATATTCGGCATTGGTACGCTCTAAAGTTTAGGTATTGACAAAGAAAATGCTTGATATAGTATAGTTTTTCGATTTATGAGGTAGAAAATACCGATATACGAATAAATAACTGTACAATCCCACCTACCACTACCTTCCATAGCGTCTGCTATAAATGACCATTGTTCATTAACATAGTTATGATCGAAATAAAAAGAGCTGCACCCCCAATCGCAGGAATAGCTTGTACCGAGGAGATCAGAAGTTCGACATCCTTCCCGGACGAACTCTAGGGTGCAACTGACTGCTAGCTCACGAGCAGTGTTTTATCACTCGAGATAAAACGCCGCTGGCGCTTGCTTCAGACAGCGCTGCCCTGCACAGCTCTGTGCTACTTGTCTGGCCACCCTAACCACTAACATAAAACTCCGCGCCGGCTCTGCTCTGCTCTGCCCCGCTCCACTGCTGTTTGTCTGGCCGCGGCCTAAAGTCTCTTCAAGTAAGGCAAATAAGCACTTGAAGGCTAAGAACGTTGCAAGCAGTTCCAAAGTGGGGACTGTTTTTGTTTTAATCGGGGCTACTTTACTTTTAGCAAAAATCAAATTGGACTTCAAATTGCCTCCCAAATCTTGCACTGCGTAAATTGCGCAACCATAAGAAATTTTAGAAGCGTCACAAAAAAGCACCAGGGACACAGGTGTGTCAACGCTCAACGTTTTCCGATCGAACGCAAGACGAGGTAACTTTCAATTTTGTGGAAGGATTCGGCAAATAATTTACGTGCATTCAGATATACCTCCTTAGTTTTTGGCGTCGCCAGTTCTCCATTTATTCTTAACTATATTATTAGATTTCATTTAGAAAATTTTGAGGAAAATTTGTGTACGCAGGTGTTGCGGGACAACATGTACGTGGACAATTTATTCTTTACCGGTAATAATGAAAAAGTTTTAACAGATCTTTATAATAACTCCCGAAGAATTATGAATGATGGTGGCTTCCTCCTGCGTAGCTGGGTTTCCAACAACCCTCTTCTCAAAATGTCCTTCACGGCTGACGGACTTGGCACGGCGCATGGGGACGGTGGAGAGAGGGCCGAGAACCTTGCGCCTGCACGGCAGCAGGAGTTGCCCAGACCCACCCGGGCAGCAGCTGCACGGTGTTGCGCAAAGCTTCGTCAGAGCAATTGAAAATTGCCTTCGCCCTGGCCGGGAATATATTGAAAATTTCATTCTTTAACCGTGACCTTCAGAGTTGAATTAGAAAACTTAGCGCGCGCTTAAGTGCAGTCAATTGTTTGACACCTGCAATTGGATGTGTGATAGGCGGGTCTTGCGCAAGCTGAGGCAGATTGATTTTGAGAGCCGTTTTGTTCGCCTATTAAGTTCTTTTCCGTTAAATTTCTTCTTTTCCGCTTAAGGTTTAGTTTGTGTGACTGTGATTTCGTTTTATTGAGTAATGAATTTGCATGTTTGCGCCTCTTTCGTTCCACTCTTTAGTTTGTTCGTGAGTTTGGCTTAATGCCGGTTTTAATCTTCCATATTAAACGAGTAAATAAATTAAACTGAACTCCCTTAAACTAGAAGTAGAGGAGTTGTCTGTGACCCTCTGGCTGCCCGTGGGGCGAATTACTTTATCGGCTGCATTACGCAGAATTAAACGAATTTAACCTTTAACTTTAAAATGTATTGGCTGCTTGAAAGCAGAATTAACTTAAACTTACCTGGGGCGATGTCCTTATCTTAACTAATTAACATTAGGCCATGCTTATAACGCATGATTCCTAATAAATTAACCTTCTACTTGGTATTGAGTGGAACTATTCCTTAATCTATTTTCCTCTTTCTAAAAGCTTCAGAGGCTCTTGTATGGTCCCTTTTAAAGGCGACAAATAGGTACGTAAACTAGGCTGTTGTATTGAAACTCGTATATTGATCATATTGCCATACTTTTGTGAATTAGTCGAATACTTCGTATTATCGTGTCCCAGTAAACGTAACTGTGAACTCGAACATTGTTCAGATAAGAATACGCGGCGCATCTCTACTTCTTCGGTGGCGCTTGGTTAAACTTTCCTTGTGGTTAGTGGAGGCCCATCGTCGGCGTGTCGCCTGGTTATACTATGAATAAGGTTAACATCGGCATCTTTGGGATGCTTTATTTCCAATCAAACCTGATACATATGATCTTAGCATTGGTTTTTCAAATGTCTTATAACTAACCCTATATATAGGACACCATGACGGCTCCCCCGTAAAGCCGGTACCCATTTCCGACACCTGGGTTGAGTGGGGTATTGTGCATGAGCTTTCCCTTATACCCAACGGGGAAAATCTCCGCGCCAGCGCTGGGAACGAACCCGCGACTTCCAGCATACAAGTCGGATCCCTTAACCGCTGTGCCACGGAGAGCACGCCTGCGTTATCTTTTGGGTGAGCAGAGGGAGATTCCTGTCCATGAACAAAGCAACGTGCCTATAACTGAAACATAGTAACTTTCTGTTAGCTTGGTTGATTTGTACTTAGGTTTCTTGTTTTTTCATTCCAGGATGCGTCGTTCCTATAACTGAACCAGTTCTTCTAAACGGTCTCTAAATGTTAAACCTACTTCATTGAACAACGATGTCTTCTTAAAACTACGGAGACTCCAATACATCTGTGGTGGATTGTCCTCTTTTAATTTCCTCTTTAAAATTACCATACTATAAGATCTATAAGATCTTATAGTGTATGATAAGATCTATAGTGATATAGTGATAAGATCTATAGTGATAATGCTGGCACTTTCATTAAGTCTTTGCAGATATTAGAGAGGTCTTCTGCAAATAACGACTTCGAGACTTTCCTGCAGGAAAATAATAATAGACATATTAGGGTTCCGCTCTATAGTCCATGGGCAGCTTCGGCATGGGAGCGAATGCTGCGAACAATAAAAAATTGTTTGTACAAAGCTGTTGGTCGAAAGAGATTAGACTATTTTGAATTGATTACCGTTCTTTCGGATGTTCAATTACCTGTGAATGCTCGTCCCTTAACTTATAGGTCTTCAGAAAATCTGGAAGAAGCCATTTCTCCTAATAGTTTCCTTAGACATGAGGTTGAGAGGAGCATATTGGACGAGTCAGATCGTCCTACCGAGCGCGAGGATTTAATTGAATCCCTTGTTCCCCGTGAACTTCGTTTAGAAAAGTTCAAGGAACTATGGTTTGAAGAGTATTTGCTTTCCTTAAGGGAATTGGGTAACGACTTGTATGAGGAAGACTGGGAGAATAAAATTAAAGTAGGAGACATTGTGCTGATAAATTCAGAAACTAAAGTAAGGCCCTTATGGCAGATGGGGCGGGTAATAGACTTGTTTCACGGGACTGATGGGAAAATTAGGTCGGTAAAATTTACTCGATCAGATCGGTCTGAGGGTGTGTACTCCATTAATTTATTGTATCCTCTAGAACTTTCTCTTTCTTCTATTCCATCAGACGGTGGAGTGTATGGTAATTTTAAGGAGGAAATTAAAAGAGGACAATCCACCACAGATGTATTGGAGTCTCCGTAGTTTTAAGAAGACATCGTTGTTCAATGAAGTAGGTTTAACATTTAGAGACCGTTTAGAAGAACTGGTTCAGTTATAGGAACGACGCATCCTGGAATGAAAAAACAAGAAACCTAAGTACAAATCAACCAAGCTAACAGAAAGTTACTATGTTTCAGTTATAGGCACGTTGCTTTGTTCATGAACAGGAATCTCCCTCTGCTCACCCAAAAGATAACGCAGGCTTATTCATAGTATAACCAGGCGACACGCCGACGATGGGCCTCCACTAACCACAAGGAAAGTTTAACCAAGCGCCACCGAAGAAGTAGAGATGCGCCGCGTATTCTTATCTGAACAATGTTCGAGTTCACAGTTACGTTTACTGGGACACGATAATACGAAGTATTCGACTAATTCACAAAAGTATGGCAATATGATCAATATACGAGTTTCAATACAACAGCCTAGTTTACGTACCTATTTGTCGCCTTTAAAAGGGACCATAAACAAGAGCCTCTGAAGCTTTTAGAAATAGGAAAATAGATTAAGAAATAGTTCCACTCAATACCAAGTAGAAGGTTAATTTGTTAGGAATCATTCGTTATAAGCATGGCTTAATGTTAATTAGTTAAGATAAGGACATCGCCTCAGGTAAGTTTAAGTTAATTCTGCTTTCAAGCAGCCAATACATTTTAAAGTTAAAGGTTAAATTCGTTTAATTCTGCGTAATGCAGCCGATAAGGTAATCTGCCACACGGGCAGCCAGAGGGTCACAGACAACTCCTCTACTTCTAGTTTAAGGGAGTTCAGTTTAATTTATTTACTCGTTTAATATGGAACATTAAAACCGGCATCAAGCCAAACTCACGAACAAACTAAAGAGTGGAACGAAAGAGGCGCAAACATGCAAATTCATAACTCAATAAAACGAAATCACAGTCACACAAACTAAACCTTAAGCAGAAAAGAAGAAATTTAACGGAAAAGAACTTAATGGGCGAACAAAACGGCTCTCAAAATCAATCTGCCTCAGCTTGCGCAAGACCCGCCTATCACACATCCAATTGCAGGTGTCAAACAATTGACTGCACTTAAGCGCACGCTAAGTTTTCTAATTCAACTCTGAAGGTCACGGTTAAAGATTGAAATTTTCAATAACTAGACCAGTCAGGCATCGTCTCTAGAAGCGCTCCCACATTGCCAGAATTACCACGACTACTGGTGAAGGAGAAACTGATCAGCAGTTGAACAGGGCACGAGGTAGCAATTAAAGTGGATTAAACTTAAACAGCGCACTAGGCCGTAATTGATCATGAAATGTCTCCCCAGATTTATTCAATGATACGCGAGGAAGGCCTCTGAACTGCGATAACACACCACTTCACGACGCTACTTATGAACGGTGCCTCACCATTGCAAATAGTCGAGCTCATGCGCTATCCATCCGCTCAGACCGCGGGCGCAGAGGGAGTCAGTATAGAGGTTTTACTCCTTCTTTCCCGCAGAAGATCCCTTGGCGTGCGACATGATCGATCGATATTTAGTCGTGCGAGTGAAAATTTTGATCCTAGGTTGAAAATCTTGAGCTAGGAGAGGCGGCTGCGGAATTCCACGAAGGCAGAGGGGGCAGCAGTAGGCGCAAAGATTTACGAATGGAGAGGAAGTCTCTGATGCCGGCAAAGTAAAGCAGTTCCGGGTGCAGGGCTTCGAAGATAATCACCAGTAAATCACGCACTGTCACATGCATCGCAACTTAACACTTCGGTTGCAGCAATACCGAGCGCCGCCGCCCAAACACTTAAGGTAACGAGAGAGATTGTGCACCGTGCCGCACATACGACGAGAAAGAGCTGGTTCAGCAACGTGTGGCAGCCTTAGGACACTGTCCGTGTTGCTATCAAGTTGGAATTCTGAGAGAAAATTAGTACACCGACCACAAGCAAAATCGAGAATGGTGCATCAGAACAGAGACCAGCAAAATTAAGAATTTAATTCAACGTTTTGTCCACTGTGCAAGATGAATGAACTAAACTTTGAGCATGAAAGAACTTCAGCAAAAACATGCGTGTTATCTGCAGATTGATTTCACAGTGTTGCAATACACCTATCAGACTAACAGGCTTTTTTTCTGGACTTCTAGGAAAAGATAGCCAGAGCTGGACTGGAAAGTTTTACGGTTAGATTAGGGCCTGTGGCAGGCAATAGAGAGCCGGGCTAAAACGGGGCTGTCTCGTCAGAACTTCTGAATATTCTAAAGAAAAATAGTTATAATAATGTGTACATTCATAAATAAATCAAGTACTCATTTAATTTAGTTTAGGTTGTACCAATTATCTAGCAATTAATCAGAATTGAATCACTATCAACCTCGAAATTGTATGGCCTCATTTTTTATGGATTACACAGATGGTTTTAATGTTACTATGGCACTAAAGACCAATAGTTAAATAATAATGATCTATAAAACAGGAGATATTTTTTGACCCGTTTGACCCGAACCCGTTTTTCACCAAACCTGTAATTCTGTAATTTACTCACATTCTCTCTTAACCCTTCTTTTCGCATGCATATTCATTCACGCATACACGTACCTTAATTTCTCAGTTAAAATTCATTGTTTTGAATAAGAATTATTTTTAATTGATGGAAAAAATTGTTATTTGCTCTTTGCATCAGGCAAATTTCATGTGACGCTCCATCTATATATACTCGTACAGTATTTATGTATTTCAAATTTCGTGTTAAATTAGATAAATATTATAATTTTTCAAAATTAAATTGAATTTCTATAATTTAATTTTATGTTACATTTTAATAGATTTTTATGGTCGTAGCCTAAATTTAATTTTGGTAAACTTTAATAACCACTCATTCAGATTTCATGATCTGGATCTACAAAAAAAATTCATTTCCATCTGAAAAGTAAAAAATTTGAAAATTTGTCCACTCCGAATATAATCAGATCCGACTGTCGTATGCTTTAACTTTCTACAATAGTAATATAGTCTTATGGTAATATCTCTATCCAGTTCCTCCTCCACGGTGCCGTGGCAAAGTATGAAACTTTGCTTTTTTTTAACCAGCATAGCCCACACGGGGGCGAACACACACACAAACACACTCACAAACACCACATACACACTATCGTCATACTCTCAACACACACACTCACGCAGAGACACGCTCACACATTTACACAAACACACACACACACACGCACGCAAACACATGTATACGCACATTCACATGTAGGGCACACTTGTCAATTCACCACAAAACAGCAGCAACGCAATGAGATACACCATCGTCTCAAACGTACAAACAATATATATATATATATATATATATACACACGCAATGCTTGTCACTCGAAGCTATATGTTTAACTTTCAAAAACCAACAGCATTTCATTTACCAACAGGAAAACCGGTCATCAATTTACAAAACTTTAGTAACCACCACAATTCAGCAGCAACCCACTTAGGTATGCTATCGTCTAAAATGATAACTCAATATATATATATATATATATATAGAATGTATTTTGCTCTAACCTTATTACTTTAAACATCACAACATTCCATTTAGCAAAAGCAATATCTTTTACCAACACCAACGTAATAATACAATTGAACCCTAACCTAACCTAACCTTGCCACCAACCAAATGGTGAAAAATCATTTTCCCAAAAATTTCCATGAATAACGCAGCCTAAAAAACACTGGTACCCTCATTCATAGTATTACTCTGACTAAACGTATCTGTTACAATTCATCCAATCTTTCAATCACTTTTCATGTCACACCCTATCCCATCCCCACGTCAAGTAATAAAACGTACGCTCATCCAACGTAATGCAAGGCGAGGTCACCTAACCTCAACTAATGAAACATAATCGAAACTCACGTAAGCAAGCCTAACTTCACGTAACTTACTCTAGCCTAACTTAAGTAAACCTATCTTGCTTATATATGACGTGAACTCGACATTGTTTGAACTCGCCAACGTACAACTAAACTTCACTAATGCAGGGTGCAGTGTCGTGTTCTATACTTGAAATTTTGGTCCCATCTTCACGAATCCCCAGCCTTTATGTACGCTAACGTTCTTTCATCCAACTAAGTAGTGACCACGCATTATCTTAACATTAAAACAATGCGTTCAGTAAATATTTCCTCAGCGGAGAAGTTCAGGCTGCAATATTTTCCCGGTAAATTATGAATTAGGGTCCTGTGAACCATGTTCAAAACCTTATCTGACTATAAATTCTGACTAAACATATTATATTTCGGTTTATTCATAGCTTTACAACACTCGAATTTTGCTCAGTTTCGAAAACGACAACTTCGCTTCGTTCTAATGAAGAATGGATGATGTCCAACCAACATGGTGAATGGAAATTCGTTTTCACGAATAAATGACGTCAATTGAGGCGATGTCTATTGGAAAACATTAGGTAAAATTTCGATCATTTTCCAATGACCTCGCTTACGATATTCAAACCCAAATCTTTACGGTAGAAACATCTGCGAATAAAACAGAAATTATTTACAAAACCACTTGCCATGAAAACACTAAGCCAACGAAATTTAACTCGGGTTGACAAATAAAATATCAGGCACTATAGCAGGTGACGGAAACGAAATAAGTTTACAAGAATTTATTGATAAATAAACAAAACGAATCCTAATCTTGGGTAACCGAGGAAAAGGGGAGTGTTGTGCACCCCATCAGCGCGCTCAGAAACCCCAGTGCCTGACACAACTGTCGGGAGAGAAAACCGAATACCATTAGAAATGAACGTTTCAGCGTAATATTGAGTAATAATTTAATTGAAGACGGTGGCCGAATAGCGGTCCACGCAAGTCGCGTAATTTAGTAATAGAAATAAGTTAATTAAGTTCGGTGGCCGACTAGCGGTCCACGTAATAAAGTAATTGAGAAATTCAGCAATTCAGAGAAATTCAGCAATTCAGAGAAATTCAGCAATTCAGAGAAATTCAGCAATTCAGAGAAATTCAGCAATTCATAGAAATTCAGCAATTCATAGAAATTCAGCAATTCATAGAAATTCAGCAATTCATAGGAATTCAGCAATTTAAGGGAATTCAGCAATTTAAGGGAATTCAGCAATTTAAGGGAATTCAGCAATTTAAGGGAATTCAGCAATTTAAGGGAATTCAGCAATTTAAGGGAATTCAGCAATTTAAGGGAATTCAGCAATTTAAGGGAATTCAGCAATTTAAGGGAATTCAGCAATTTAAGGGAATTCAGCAATTTAAGGGAATTCAGCAATTTAAGGGAATTCAGCAATTTAAGGGAATTCAGCAATTTAACACGTTAGTTGCGATGGGTTAAACCGAAGTTCAATATTCAACTTGAATTTAAAGTCAAAAGTGATAAGCAAATTTGTAAATATCAAACATTAACTGGGCCTGTTAAATACCACTAATTTAGAAAGGTTGTTAGAATTTTTCAAAACGACCCATCGATGGGTCGTTTCGCAGCAGGAAAAACCTAAGCACGACCCACCGGTGGGTCGTGTCGCAGTCAACGTGTTAAGGGAATTCAGCAATTTAAGGGAATTCAGCAATTTAAGGGAATTCAGCAATTTAAGGGAATTCAGCAATTTAAGGGAATTCAGCAATTTAAGGGAATTCAGCAATTTAAGGGAATTCAGCAATTTAAGGGAATTCAGCAATTTAAGGGAATTCAGCAATTTAAGGGAATTCAGCAATTTAAGGGAATTCAGCAATTTAAGGGAATTCAGCAATTTAAGGGAATTCAGCAATTTAAGGGAATTCAGCAATTTAAGGGAATTCAGCAATTTAAGGGAATTCAGCAATTTAAGGGAATTCAGCAATTTAAGGGAATTCAGCAATTTAAGGGAATTCAGCAATTTAAGGGAATTCAGCAATTTAAGGGAATTCAGCAATTTAAGGGAATTCAGCAATTTAAGGGAATTCAGCAATTTAAGGGAATTCAGCAATTTAAGGGAATTCAGCAATTTAAGGGAATTCAGCAATTTAAGGGAATTCAGCAATTTAAGGGAATTCAGCAATTTAAGGGAATTCAGCAATTTAAGGGAATTCAGCAATTTAAGGGAATTCAGCAATTTAAGGGAATTCAGCAATTTAAGGGAATTCAGCAATTTAAGGGAATTCAGCAATTTAAGGGAATTCAGCAATTTAAGGGAATTCAGCAATTTAAGGGAATTCAGCAATTTAAGGGAATTCAGCAATTTAAGGGAATTCAGCAATTTAAGGGAATTCAGCAATTTAAGGGAATTCAGCAATTTAAGGGAATTCAGCAATTTAAGGGAATTCAGCAATTTAAGGGAATTCAGCAATTTAAGGGAATTCAGCAATTTAAGGGAATTCAGCAATTTAAAGGAATTCAGCACTCTCCTATTTATAATTCAAGGTTGACGAGACTGACAGAAACTGCTCGACAGACAAATATGAAATGGCGCTGACCATAACTATGTCTCACCATCGAATAAGCAGTAATGTCTCTCAGCCGTCCAGAGGCAAGGAGACGGGATGAGCATCGTAGCGCAGCGCAGGGGAGGTGGAGGAGGAGAGCTTAGCCGTCCATGGTCGCTCCCAGGTCCATCAGTAAGGTGTGAAGGCTGTCACGATGGTCAGGTCGTAACTCCGATATGGCGCACGAATGATCGGTTGTTGAAGAAATTAATAACCGTGCAGTCCAGCAGTCACAACGCACCATTTGCACTGATGTATGCTGCAGACACTCGACACAGGATTAAAAGTTATAGGCCACAAAGAACACTTCACTTGTTAAAGTTCAGCTGCCGGAGTAAATTAGAGTCGAAATCAGAGCTCGTAGTGAATTTTCCAGTGAATCGGGTGAATCTCCGTCTGTGGCGCCGAGAATGCTCAGAGGTGAGCAGCCGCGGCCGATTCTTATACTTCGTCTTAATGATTAGAGAAACATAGAAAAGGTCAGCGCCATAAATTTTAAATTGATAATTGAATTTGAAAAATAAATGAAGTTAAGGTTTTTGAATATAAGTAAATTATGAGATGGTTATTAACCTTAAAATTAACTTCAGTGAATTTTCTTCACGGGTATAATAGTAAAACTTTCCAATCTGTGCATCAGAAATAGGTCAACGAATATACAACGCGCTGTCGCGCTGTTCAATTGAGGACCCAAGAAATAAAATCTACATTTTGGGACCGCTAGGCGAGATCTAAAGCTCTCGCCGAGCGGAAGCGTTTTCGTCTTGATGTCAGTAACTTTACGAAGAAAAAACGCATTCACTTAAAATCATTTACAAACTTTTTAAAGTTCATGACCATTTGCCATTCGCTCACAATTTTGGGTGCACTGTACACTTCACTAAAACTTTCTAAGTATCATTGGCATGAATTTCATCTCTTCATCACAAATTTGAATTAGAAATTCCGCATTATTTACGACAATATCATATCAGAACATATCTATCAAATTTATAAAACATATGCGTCTGTCAACATCAGCGGCTATATAGCTTCGAATGACTTATGTTTCTTAGTCGACATTTTTCTCGCCAAAATCAAATATTTCATGAATGGGAACAATTTCCACCTCTTTCTATTCATTTATTTCTAATATGGATCGATACAGAAACCTTAATTAAATTAGGTTGAGAGGGAATTTTCAAATTGTGGAAATATACCAGTTATACCATTCGAAAATCCCTCAATAACATTATTGAAACACGCATAACATCTTCAAAATTTAGTCGCTATCGGGAACACACACACATTCACCAAATTATAACCATTACTTAAAGCCTAAATATATTGTCTAGGCACTCGAATGTGATTTCCTGCAACTGGCAAATGTCAGGTTAGCGATTTTGAGGCCTTCGAACAACGAATTTCTATCATTATTGGCGATCTAATTTTTCGTGTACAATTACCAAGCCTCTGGTCATAAAGATGCTCACATTTCAAGTCCTAATCATAGGAATCTATGAGAAAACTATTCATCCAAACTACCTTTCCTAGAAAATGTTTCGTTTAATCAAAGCATGCCGAAAGGAACCACTTTCGTGCAGTTTGAGCCACAATATCGAGAGATTTGTTCCCGAATAAGCTTTTTCTCTTTACGAAATAAAGAGTCAGATTCTTGTACTAGGTGCTCTTCTAATTTCTAGTTTCTAGGGACAACAAACCTGTTGAAAACACAACACAAATTGGCACGTAAAACTGTGCCGATCGAAAACAACTTAGCAGCTACATCTGTATAGAGATGACGAACTCTAAGTTTAATTACACTTAATTTTCGTTCATTTCCGAAACTGTAACGTAAACGCCTTGTTTTCGGTATAAACCAAAATCAGTACGCAGAATTTGCGATACCGAAATATTTTACGGTTGAAAGAACATAGGGATCTTCCAAATACCAGGTCAGTATTTGCATAATTGTTCGCGTCTAAAAATACTCATAATGCATATTTTATTTCACCTCAATCTACGAAGTAACTTCCACGCTAATGAGACTTAAATCTAATTCAGGATATAGAACAATTGATTCTCAACACGATGGTGACATTTCGACGTCCCGTATCTAAGCCAAAATACAAAAAACTGACCTAAATTCGGCACCTCGAACGAATGACCATCGTTTCTCTTAACAACGAATAATAAGCAATATTTACGCCTCTACGCTGGAGCTGGTTTCCGACTTCTGGCACGTTTTTTTGCTTCAACCTAATTACTAATGGTACTACTATTCAAAACAGCTGAAGATTCATGTCTCAAACACTAAACCTCTTTGAGATATTGCAATTGAAAGTTGCTACACCGGTGTGAAAATTTGTCGAAAACTCATGGACCTACACCAGCAGCGAAGTTAGAACGCTAAACCGAAAGATTTTCTCCGTTAGAATTGCAATAATACTACCATAATATAAGTCACAAATTCTAAACACATTTGTTCTCCATAAAGTTCCCTGTGTGAAACCAATATAAACACTTGAAACGGGTTAATTACTAGTCATGAATAAAAGTTTATGCGACTCTGAAAGCGAGAAAGAAGCGAGTTAGAGTGTTTGCTTCTAAGTCAAAATTAATTTCTGTTAACCTTAAGAACACTGTAGACCTATAAATAATTTGCAACAGGGCCTCAAACGGCAAAAACTTGGGCAAAACTTTGAACCTTGATAGTCACTCCAAATGTATCGCATCAAACTCGAAAAACATGAAAACATCAGCGTCTTGGTGTTCGACATCCATATACAGCCTTCAAAACTCAAGCAAGCTTTAATTTCAGGCGCCTCAACGCAGTCACCCATGTTCTCGATTATGGAAACTTCAATGCGTACAAGGGAATAATCCGTGTGATAAATCTGCGGAGACTGAAAGACCTTTTCACCGCCTGATTTCGCTTAAAAATAAGATCCATTTCGATATTTTTTCCATTTTCCTCAAAAACTTGAAAACCTACGACTTTGAGACAAGTATCAATCGAAAGATCTGATCGAGAAGCATTAGTACAGTGTTTTTCAAAGCCGTCAAGAGTAAAGAAGGCGGCGTGAGGGGGGTAAGAAAAGTCAAAATTACGTATAAAACCAGTTTTTTCCGCATATTTTTAAAACCGCGCATAATATCGAACAACGCCAAACCTATGTAAAGTAATGTTTGATAAGAAGCAAAAAGTGTTAAATAACTTTTCCTTTGCGACGCACCCTTCTCGCATATTTTTTTTTCGTGATTTTTCCGACAAAAATGAGCACTTTTAAATCACATATTTTTAGAAAACTAACAAAGCTGACGCTTCACAAACTTGATAGATGTGAGAAAAAGATTTAATCTACATTCTATCAAGTTTTGGAACGTGAACACCGGGTAAAAACGCGAGGAATGGCGGCCAAAGTCAGCCTTCAAAAACGCACGTTTTTTTACCAAAACTTTTTCATTCATTTGAACATTTTCTCGAATACTTTTCGACTTACCGACCACACCGTCATAAAGCCCGACATTTTCTCTACTAGTTCTGGCAAATTGATCTCCTCCAAAGTCGCGATGAAAAGTTCGTCCTGTTTGAAATGACCCTATTTTCGTCGTTTTTTTTTTTTTGACCTTCTGGGGGGTCTCCTATGGGGTCTAGGGGCCTGGAAAGGGGTCCGTAGGTCTTAGAATTTTCCGCTTTATACGCTCATCAAGTTTGAGCGCGCTGGCATTACGGGAAGTGTGGATTGTCTGCTATTAGGGGTGTTTCCAGTATACACTCGATGCTCCACCTCTAGGCGACAAGCAATTTCGATCACTGTCCAACTTTTTTTCTTTTCACGGGTACTATTTTTAGTCTTTTCTCGCAACCTTCATCAAAAAAAGTTCGCCCGCCGCAAGTAATGAACGTGCCTGATTCAGTGCCCCAAAATGGCAAATTTTGATAGGTGGTTGTATAAGAAACCTTAATAGTACTTGCAATTGCAATTTCTTTCCTCAAACTCTAGGAGCTTAAAAAGTCTCAATCACAAACGCAATAGTAAATGAAGTGATCGATAAAGATATTTCTTTTGTTTAAAAATGATCCTTATCATTCCCTTCTCTGAGACATGACTTTAAATTCGAGATGGCAGTTAATTTTTCCTTTTTCGAGAGCATGTAAAATGTCTATGAGATAACAACTGTTAGTCATACTGCAGGTAAGAGTTGCAACAGCAGAACCGCTGATAGGAAGATTTTGACCATCCACATGTGTATTAGAAAATCTAACAGTTAACTTTTATTATAAAAAAATGTTCTGATAATGTCCAATGAGCAAAGGAAAGCAGAAATTAATCCCAAACATGAAAAGTCCAATTCACGGAGAAAAATTCTTAACTATTTTACAAACGAAAAATTACAAAATCAAATGTGGCCATTCTAAACTCCGAACATTACACTTTAAAATTTATTTTGTTCCCTCGCGTTAAGCGTTAAGTGAGTATTGGGGGACTGGAAGACAATCTCAATGTAATTAGAGAGGAATAATGTATGTGCCGTGTGCAACCGAAAGAAGAACGGGCTGTTATAGGCTCGCCATGTTTACATGAGGTGTTGTTTTACCCTCGGCAACGCTGCCACGATCACCCTCACTGACTCGAGACATGAAGTCACGGTGTATGACTTCTTGAGAGCGTAACACCCAAGCATTCGCACTGCTGCAGCTGTTGGTCACGTGAACTCCAGAGCAAAAAATATAAGAAGAGCAAATAGAATTGAAGTAAAGAAAGCAGGATTTCATTGCAGCTCACATGTGGAGATGGGATTAAAAAAATCATTAAAATCGAATGTCAGTATTAGATATGAAATAGAGAAAAAAATAAAATGTTAATAAATGTCGCCAAAATAATGTTCAATTTCAACAAATATATGTATCAGAACATAAGTAGGAAAGGGTAAGAGAATTAAAAAATCATTACTATAATAAGAGCCGCGTCCGTCCGTCCGTCCGTCTCTCTGTCTGTCCGAAGCCAGCCTGCAGTGTGTGACGAGCGTATCTGTGATACAATTAAGCTCCAGCCCTATATATTTTGACGGGCCGTTTTCAGGCGGCCTCATCAACTCTCGGGAGATTGTATTTTTTAATTTCTTACGGCCTTTCTCTCATTTCACCCTCTTTTTTATTTCAAATAAAGGGGGGTGGACTAGTCTATACTATAATAAGAGCCGCGTCCGTCCGTCCGTCGGTCGGTCTGTCCGAAGCCAGCCTGTAGTGTGTGATGTGCGTATCTGGGATACAAGCTCGGCCCCATCAACTCTCGATTGAATTTTTTATTTCTTACGGCCTTTCTTTCACATAGCCTTCTTTCTCATTTCAAATAAAGGGAGGAGGGTGTACTAATAATAATAACAAGAGAATCATTATAATATATAGTGCTACTCGTACATGTGAGAGGGACATGCAAAATCAATAGTACATGAAGGTCAAAGAATTGAATCGCTATTTATATTTCTAGGCGGCCTCCTGAACTCTTTTAATAACATACCCTTAATTATTAATTCACTATTTTACTATTATTCGCATGAATAGTATTATTATGTATACGAGCTCAGACTAAGAATGGTATTATTATGTATACGAGCTCAGACTCATTTTTTAATAGGATTAAAAAATGAAAATATTTCCCATAGAGTTAACACATTGAATGTGTTTCAACAATGAGTTTTAACGAAGCCATAATAATATGTAACTGTACAAATAGCTAAAGAAGTGACAAAAACATTCACCCAAACTGTTACGTCAGCATAATAATAACTCTACGTGGCTATTGGTGATTAAAAAAAAGTGATATTCATGAAAAAATAAAATTCAGAAAGTTTTAAAATATTACGCGCATAAAACAAGGTAGAATGTTCAAAAATTTAAAACGGATTTCCCATAAACACCTTAGGGGGATTTTTTTGAGAGCTTTAAAGTTTTGAAACTGACTACCATCTCCATTATTTTTTAGTGTTTCATGCACAAAGTTCTTGGAATCAAGGATATTTGTGATCTTAACTTAATGCTTAAACTTACTACAATGAACACTTAACGAGAAATAGAATTTGAATCGAACTTACGTAGCACACAAAGACAAAATCTTAAAAAAATGTTTGTTTCCTGGGAACCAATTTCTGAAATTCCACCCCTGACGATACAGTGATTATCTCCACACATTAAATATTAAAAAGTAGGCTTGAATCATATATGATCTCAAATTACTCGGCAAATATATGAAGAGTAAAGCTGAAATGAAAAAAATCATAATAACATGTCCAAGCTGTATTCCTCACTATGAATTATGTGAATTATGGGCAGAATAAAACTTTAACTGTTACGCTACCTCTCCGTGTATGTGTTGATGTGCATATGGGTGTAAATACATGTATACATGTCTATGCTTATGTACATGTGTGTGTAATCATACATTGATAAGATCGTCGAACTGTGCTTCCTTTATGATTTCAAACTGATTTTCTTATCATGAATGAGCCAATATTGCAGAGCAATTTATTATACACTGATATCGGTTTTAGTCGAAGTTTTTGCGGATCGTACCGTCAGTTGATTGAAGAAGTCTAAAAAATTTATTTATAACTGAGGATTTTACGCCATTATCCATAATCGACAACTGCTGTACATTTGAAGTACCGAAAATTAAAAATTTAAAAGATTTAGATCGGAAAATCACTGTATCAATGAGAAGTTACAAAACATCAAACTCTCAACAATTATCACGTTTTTGTTTCTAAAACATTTTCAAACCTTATCAGTCGAGTAAATCGAAAAAATTATGGAAATATGATTTTGGAAATCGAAATTAGTCTTGAACCATGTACTATAATTTCATTTAGAATCTAAAGTTCGACCAACAGTATTGAAGCTACAGTTCGAAAAATACTCTGAAACAAAACTACAACAAAAAATAATTTTAAGCTTGAAATTGCTGCAGAAGTCTGTTTTCCCGAATGGAAAAAACTCAAACATTTTGTAGACGTTTTTTATGGAGCCAGTGACTTAGAAAGATATCAGGTGTGATATCACGATAAATTATTTTCCTTTACGAATTATACCTCACATTATTGAAAGTGTCGAAATGTGACCTTAATACATTTTATTTTTAAAATGTATTGGCTCTCTTTAGCCAACAAAAAGGACAAGCCTTTATAATTTTAACTTCCCGTTGTTTCGTAGTTTAAATGTTCAGATATTTTTGAGAGCAATGTTGATAATTAACATTTGTTCGTTCTCAATATTTTCCTGACTTTGTATATTCTGATAATCACTTTTGACCAAATACCTATAACAATTGATAATGCTCTTCATGAACTGAAACCCACATCGGCTGCTGATTTAAACGTTAATATGTCAGAAAACTTTGATGTGTATACAAAGTTGCAAAACCCAGATATGGGAGTGAATGTAGAGGAAATCGTGAGTGTAAATAATTTGCTTACTGCGTCTGAAAATAAAGTGAAGTCGATGTTACTTGTTTCATCTTTTGTAAAAAGTGAACTGTATTTTTGGCTGTTACGTAAACCTAATAAAAACAAATACTATTTAAGTGTGATGTTTAAAGTGTCAGTTAGAACTATTAAAAGCTACTTAATTCAAAACAGTTTTTTGAGAGAGTATCAATTTGCTGTAAAGCTTGAATAGCCTTTTAATTTCACTATGAAAAGAATTCCCAAAATGAAAGAGTGCAACGCATATAGTGAAGAAATAGAGTAGATTCGTCGTGCAAAAGTATCGCGCTTTTTCGATAATCAAATTGATTGAGTTCCTCTAAAGATTGTTGAAGAAAAGGATCAACGGATAAAGCATCTGTAGGTTACTACGTCACACACCGATTGAGGAAATACGCCACGCACCTTTTGAGGAGCTACGTCATACACCGAGTGGGGAGTTACGTGATGCACCAACTGGTGGGAGCGTCATACACCCATTGGAGAGATACGTCACGCACCTCTTGAGGAGCTACGTCACACACCGAGAGGGAAGATACGTCAAGCACCTTTTGAGGGGCTACGTCATACACCTATTGGGGAGATACGTCACGCACCGAATGAAGAGAGCGTCATACACTTTTGGAGAAACTACATTATCAAGCATTTCGAGACTGTTAAGAAAATTTTTGGCATCATGATAGAATTTAGGATAAAAAGAGCAACAAATACAACTACATTTCACTTTAAAATTTTCAGACTATGTATCCAATGTTAATCTTTTAAGTAGATTGTACAGCAATATATTAGAAAATAAACTTTTAATTTTCTCATTAAGTAAGTCACATTAAGACATTTAAGATATTTGCAGTCAACGAATTGAAGTTGTATTCCTCAATTTTACAAATCATAATGTTATATTTATTCAGTGATGTCGAATCTTTTGTACTAATAACGTTTCTAAATGAATTTGAGTATTCCACAGCTACTGGACTCAGTTTTTTCCTAATTAGTTTAATTTTTACTGTAATACGATTGTAGATGATAAATCGTCTAAAAAAGTTTTATCCTCCCTTTATCACGACAAAGATGTTCAAAGAGAGGAAGGGTGAAGGCACCATTTAGTATGGAGTTGAGTGAACGCGGAATCTATGCACATTGCACAGGTGCATAGAAACAGTAAGCTAAGAAAGAATTTCATGAAACAAGAAAAATATTTCTATTGGTAAAATAGAGTTCACCTAATGTCCTTACAACATTGACCGCTGCACGCTATGCCAGTGACCGCTGCACAACCTGACGCACAGCAGAAAACTGAATGAATTGCGCGACCAGTAAAATACGAGATTGGAAGCTGAAATTTTCCTGTTTAAATTTCTCGCGACAGGAAACAAGGGCAACACGTGCTGGAGTGGGTCCGATTCCTTCGTTTTTTTGGGACACCCTAATGTGCACACGTTCACTATGTACTGCAGAATACCTTCGACCCTTCATATTTTGTCATTAGTATTATGATCAAACATTTTGAACTGTAAAAGATGAAGATACATGCTGTAATTTACCTTGAATATTTCTCTCAAGATTCTTATGAAACTGGAATAAATGAGAACTAAATTTACCTTCGAAAGTAGTAAATTACACTTTGCTTACATGTAGTGTGGAACTTCAGTGAGTGAGACTTGTGGTGAGTGGCATTTGGAGAGGCAAAAGATGTCTTAGGCTCAATACTCACTCTTAGTGAGAGAATTCGGCCGAAAGGGCAATCTTAACTGTTCAAGGGTTCCTTCACATTATCGATGTTTACAATTTTATGAGACATAAATTTACAGCACCATACTGTGTAGTTTCTGATATTTGATATGATTCATCAAATCTTTCGTCTATTTATAGATATGTCAGCATTATAGAATAATTTGAGTGTTACGACAAGCCTGCGTGTTCACTTAGAATCTCCAAGAAGATCTGCGTCGATAATATTTGAGGAAACAATTCGTCACGAGTAATCTACGATGTGAATTGTGTGCATTATGCGAATATTCGGGAAACCATCCATCAGGATGAAGCTTCCTCAGGCAGCGTCATCGTCACGAACGCGTATCGAGGGCTCTCTTAGAGTAAGCTGTGTTTTTCCATCATTCATCATATAAGACATCTTCAAATTTATCACGTTTCTAATTCTAAGGAGATTGACATTTTAAGAAGATTTCATTATAGGAATTAACTTTTTGGTTATTAATTCATTCAAGTATATTTTCGATTACGTTAGGATGATTTTTATGTCATTAAACCTTGTTCAAGCCAGAACGTAGAGTGAGCAGTTGTCCTCAGACAGCCAGGCATAAACGTGTTTAACTTTAACGTGAGCAGTGGAGCGCTTGACACCATCATAACCAGACGTGCACTGTTTAGCTCTTGTCGCCTTAAGGCCTGTTTACACGACCATTGAGTGCGCGCGTGAGCAGTGAAGAGAGGCGCAAGCCTCGCCCACTTGCTCTCGCTTCAGGCTCATTTACTTACTCAATGACAGTGCGTTTGTAATGACACTGACAAACTCTGGCCAGCGCTATGAAAACGAGCATAGTCCGCATTGTCATCGAGCAGCAAATGAGCCTGAGCCGATAGCAATTGGGCGGGGCTGGCGTCGCTCTTCACTGCTCACGCGCGCACTTCATGATCGTGTAAACAACTCTTTACTCGCCTTGCCCCATCCGGGCAGCGATCGAGGCAAAAGCTGAGTGCAGCGAGCAGTTGCAGAAGTTCTGTGGAAGACGCAAAGCGTTGTATTGCGAGCATGCAACTTGGTGCTTGCAAGCACGGCCTGTCGATCCATCAAGGCAAGTGCAAACTCTAATTGTGAGATCTACCTTGTACACAGCTTCCTCTGTTGAGCTCAGCACTTCAAATGTGCAATTTTCGGCCTCCTCAGTCTGCGAGCTGGCAGTCAACGGAATGGTGCTGCATTATTTTGTAGGATTTTTTCTTTACAGCAAGATCCAAAAGCCGCTCTTTGAGGTAGTCGTTGTCTGCCATGACAATAGCAGCACTGCATGGTTGTAGACTTTGTTTCAAAAAATAAATATAAAAACTAGCTATAAGAGACAGTGGATTATACACCTATAAAGTTGAGAAGACAACTTGATAAACGAGATCAAATGCATTACGACGAAATGTTGTGTAACAAAACGAACAGTCTCAAACATTCGGTTTTCGCTACTGACTCTCCAGTTAGTTCGTTCAGTATAACTAAAGTTCGATCACTAAATTTCTATTATTTCATATATATCTAATAGAATGATATACCAATAGCATTCTCTCAATTTATCGTGACGACAATTACAAGAGTAATATATGGAAGGCAAATATGCACAGTGTCCTAACTCACAAATCAGAGGTCAAAACTGGAGAGTGGATCAAGTGATAATTTCGCCTCATAGCAGCGTAGATGTCTTTCAGGCAGAGTGGCCTATTTGCTAATTCAGTTTCTAGTAAGTAACTTGGGTAGAAAAAGCCAGTTTGGCAACCTGCGATGAACACCACACCTCTAACTTGAGTGTCCTAAAATTCTGTGTTTTGTGGGTTAGGATACTTTGCATATTTGCCATCCATATCGTTGTCCAATTTGTAATATTGTAATGTTGTTATCTAAATAAACATGTAGCTTGGGTATAGAATAATCTGTAGAAGGGCGGTATCTAGCATGCGTCTCAGGTGCATGCCAGATCTGTTGGTGTCAAGCATGCATCACAGGGGGTCATTATAGAATGGGGTAGCACCTATCTTTTGCCCAGTACGCGTGCGGGCTGTTGGACACTTCAACACAAAATGAGAGAAGCATGTCACTCCAACACAGAGATCATCATCATTGTGGTAATAACTTTCATATAAAGTCTTAGTGTGATTTCTACTCAAAGTAGGACTTCTAAGTAGAAATCACACTTAGGCTATATGAAAGTTATGAACCCAATGATGATCATCTCTGTGTTGAAGTGTCCAACAGCCATGGGCATTCCTATAACTGGGCGTTCAACTTCCTCTCCTGCCATTCATGCACGGCGGCTCACATAGAAGCTGAGTATCCTTACCATATGGGTTCGATTAATAGCAACCGACTATTTTTTTACCAGGTCGTTTCGTGAACGTAAGCGAGACTTTGTAGTATTAATAGAACATTTATCATGTACGTTAGATTAGTTCTTCGCTAGTAGCAATTGTCACGCACGTTGGGTTGGTTCTTCGCTGTGATTTAGGATAATTCTTTACTAGTAAATATCAGACTTCGTCAAGCGGATTTATTCCTCCTTTGAATAGCTAAGAGATTGGCATGAATACACGTTATTTTATTCAATATAAACAATTGTTCATCATAATTTCTCAATAGAGAGTGGTGGAAGCCTATGATATTTATGACTAATGTGATTAGGACATTGAAAAGTCACTTCCGACTTTGATATTAAAACGTCCCAAAAATAAAGGTAATGAGTGAAATAACGAGTGTAGTGGTCGAATCAAAAACCATGCTAAAACATGGTCATCCAATACAAGTATTGAAAATATTCATAGTTTGAATTAATTGGTATTGCTTTTCAATACTGGCTTATTTCATTTCGAAATTTTCCTTCTACAGTTAGCATGATAAATTAGCAGATATGTATTTTTAAAGGCTTAGAGATATACATAGTACTCGTAAACATATCACAAAAAATTCGGCACTCAGTAATACAGATTTTTCCTACCGCCAATCTCTACAGAAAAGTTTGCTGCTGAGGTGTGTTGTTAGAATAGGTTTTGCATGTGGGAAAGAAGGCACCTTGATGCCATGTAGACTGAGATACATTAAGGGTATAAAAAGACAGAGAGGAAAATAAAAAGAAAAACAGTTCATTTCCAATAAAGATGTTTCAAAAAGCATATCATTGGAAATATCTTAAAGGGTGGATCCTTATATGATTCACGCACATGAGTCTCGTAATACCCGTCACTAGTCGAAATAAATGATTGAGTTGATACACACACAAGAGTATCGTATTACCCATGTCACTAGTCGAAACAAATGATTGAGGGCAATGGAGTCCTAATGTTGCTTTATCTAGTTTTATGATATATGTAACAACAATTAGAAAAGAAAACGAACATCGAAACCAAAACTACTTTACGCCCAAATTTACTGAATACAAAACTGATGTTAAAAAAACTTGGCGCCTGCTAAATTCATGCTATAGACCGAATAATAATGCTAACAAAAACAATTGAGTCCATCATTCACGAAAATGTAAAATATCACGACAAACAAGATATTGCAACAGTGTTTAACAACTTTTTTATAAATATAGGGAAAAATATCGCCGATAGTGTCGTTAGTGAACCTACAGACCACCTGCAATACATGGACCATGTCCGTGAACACAACTCTTTCTTTTTCACGCCATCTAATCCCTCCGATGTAATTACGTGCATAAAGAACTTGAAAAACAAATCAAATGGATTAAATATATTCTCAGCTAAAGCTATTAAGGCTATAGCTGATATAATAGCACCGTTCATATCTAATATTATCAACCATTCACTTTCTCAAAGTATCTTCCCCAACTCTCTCGAAACTGCCAGAGTGATCCCTATTTTTAGAAATGGTGATAAAAATTGCATTAATGATTATAGACTGATCTCTGTACTGTCAATTATTAGCAAAATATTTGAAAAAATCGTGTATGAAAAAGTTTATTCGTATTTTGAACAAAAATCTATTCTCTACGACAAACAATACGGTTTTCGTTCTAAAAAATCAACGACACAAGCTATATTAAATCATTTACAGTACCTTTACTCTACTATAAATGACGGGAAGCTTGTTTTCTCCGCGTTTCTTGACGTTCGAAAAGCATTCGATTGAGTGGACCATAACATATTACTCTCGAAACTACACTGTTATGGCATTCGAGGAATCGCCCATGATTGGTTCAAATCATACCTAACAAATCGGAAACAATACGTTGTCATTGACGACGCAAAATCAGACCCACAGACAATTAGCCACGGAGTTCCACAAGGATCTGTCCTTGTACCTCTCCTATTTCTGATATTTATAAATGATGTTATCAAATCTACATCATTTTTCAATTTCATACTTTTTGCCGATGACAGCACGTTTTCTGCGGTCCTTCCGAACCAAAATCCCGCTATGATTGCGGAGAGTATAAATAATGAACTCCATAAAGTTTCATTATGGCTTAAAGCTAATAAAATAAGCCTCAATATCGATGAAACAAAATATATTACATTCTCATACAAGAAAAATATATCTCTCCCACGCATAAAAATTGGCGAAGGTGAAATCGAAGAAACCAACCCATGCAAGTTTCTGGGCATCATAATAGATAACCATCTGACCTTTAACGAGCACATCGCTCATATTAGTTCTAAATTATCAAAATCCATCGGAATCCTGAATAAAATTAAAAATTACCTGCCTGAAACAGCTTTACGAATGCTCTACCAAACGCTCATTTCACCATACTTGCAATACGGAATAGAAGCATGTTACGGAACTGATAGAAATAAAACCAATATAATTTTTACTCTGCAAAAAAGAGCCATCAGAGCGGTAAAGAATCTAGAATATAATGCTCACACAAATGATTCATTCAAAAATTTACAAATACTTAAACGTTCGGATCTCTACAAAATCTCCATTTGCAATTTCATTTACAAAACATTATCAATTGATGGCGACAATATCCTAAAACAATTATTAACTGCGAAAACTGATCATCACGACCATTTAACCCGAAATAGAAGTAAATTCCTGCTTCCTTATTATTCAAAGGCTCGGTCGCAACACAGTATCCTCTTCGTTGGAACAAAAACTTTGAACTCAATACCTGCGGAGATCCGTGATAGTAATTCTTATGAGGTATTCAAAAGAAATCTTGAGTCTCACTTCCTATAGAAATATTAGTCGTGTAAGATCACCAAGTTAAATCTTGTCTCCTACATGACTGTTTCCAATAATTCAATGTGCCATGGGTAATATCGCCGATATTCAGTGTACTGTTAAATCATTTATCGAATGTACTGTTAAATATAGTCCATATGACCTATATTGTAAAATGAAATACCTGATATCGAGTAAACTATCTCACTAATCAGTCTAATGCGAAACTTGGTTAAGTGATTTAGGTTAAACAGTATTGTATACCTTAGAATAACGTGATGGTAGGATGCCCCAGAAGTCGCTGAACTTATTCGGGCCCACAGGTAGCTATATTCAAAGTTGACCATTGTACTAGACTCAAGAAACATTCTACCTCTGTATCTCCTGTGGTAAATAAATTGTTTAAATTGTTTAAATTGTTAAAAAACAATTTCAGTAGCGATGCATTCTTGAAAACATTTTTTTTAGTACACTCTTACATTGAAATACGAGCTCAGGGATTTGCGGTATGAGGAATTTTCGAAAGTAGAACGGATGATTAAAATGATTCTTCGTCTTAGGCAACGAGATTGACCCTCTTACGTATCAACTAGTATTTCAATCAAGGGACTCAGAAAAAATGTTTTTTATTCCGCTACGAATTAATGATATTTCCATGCAGATAATAGTGGCACAAACGAATAGACCTGAGTCAGAAACATGAAAACGATTGTTCTACAACGGCTACCAAGATGTGTACAACATAATTGGAGTAGGAAGTGAAATTAACCACTTAGGTAGGGTTGTCATTATATACTCAAGAGCATAAGAAATAATTTGATAATTTTCACCACACATGCTAACAAGAACATTTTAGAACGTGAATGAGAGAAGAAAACCATAATATCCTATGAGGTTAACACATTAGAAAAAGTTTTGTTATTTTTTCCAGTGTGATGATGTTTTTAATGATAAACATACATAGGTGCCATGACGGTCCAGTTCAATACTTGTACAAAGACGGAAAGAAAAAACATAAAAATGTATCCCATAGCTGGTTAATTGAAGTTGAATAGTGTTTGTTAATTCACGGAATCAATAAAGCGAACGAAGTTTTTGGGGTGGAAACACTTATGACAGTTTACACGTCCATCGACAAATAAGCTTTGAATTTCTTAACATCAGGGAATAATATTAAAATTGTTTGTTGCGGCAGATATTTAAAAATATTATTTCAAGCGAGCGTGAAAAAATAAATAAAATTCAAATGACTGTCTAAAAGAGCACGCTTTAACTCACACAACAAATTTATGAGACTTTTTTTTTTAAATGCTTGACAATAACATGAGGAGAAAATTGAAAAAATACGGCATTGATAGGATAAATGCCAGTCTCTTGAAAATAAATTCTGCAGACACTGCTAGTGTATAAATGTATGGATGTTCATACATCCACACATATATAAATTGTATGTACACATCCACATATCCATATGCACATATGTGCATAGTTACTAGGGTACAAGTATAAAATTACAAGGTTTGTTTTTTCTAATTAAATATTTTAACATAATGGTCATTGGTTGATAAGCATCTTATCAAACAAATATGAGGATCACACAACAAATTATTATTTTCTATAAAGTTGCTTCACAATAATAAAGAGAAATGACGAGTCAGGTAACGTTAAAAGTTGAAGGTGGATTGAAAAAGAGAGGTAATTTATAGTTCAAATGCTAGTTGCTAATCCAATGCACATTTATATGTACATATCTACATATATAAATGCACACACATAACTACTTACATTCACATAACATGCATACATTTACATATACATGCATACATTTACATATACATACATATGCATGCATATATTAGCATCTGAGCAATCATAATACATACGCATACCACAAAAGTGCGGTATGATGTAATGAAATATAAGATAATGAGCAAAGGCGTTTCGTAATTACTTATTCAGTATGTTCTGCAGAACACAATTATTGTTGAGACTCAAGATGAATAGCTATTTTGGTTTTAAATTCTCTCAACGTTTGAGGGATTTTAATACTCTGGAAAAGTTTGTTCCACAGTAAGGCCATTGATATTGATAGCGCCTTCTGCCAATGCCAGATTAATGATCGTCGACTATGACATTATTGTTTCTGTTCGGCTTTAGGTTGGTGATGGTAGGGGGATAGAAACGCACTATCTCAGCATCGCTCTGAGCTAGGAAGGTATAACGAGGAGAATAGGTATTGGGCTTTGTGCATAAGGAACCTTTTTTGAATAGGATTCCAGCCAAGTTTATTAAGGAGAGAGGCTGCGTGATCGCTTCTTTTGAATTTACCGTTTCACACCACCTTGGCTGCGAACGTCATACATTTTTGTAACTCTCTTTGAAGGTTATGAGGTAAATCTCCCCATACTAGGCTGAAATAGTCAACGCGCGATAACACCAAAGATTGAATGACCAGCAGTCTGGACTTTTCATCGAGCATACTTTTTATACAACGAAAAAACGTTCAAATTCCTTAAATTTTGTTAGAAGTTTTCTCAACTTGAAATTTGAAGGACATATTTCTATTGAACCAAGTACCTAGAATTTTAACTTTTTCTAATGGCTTAATTTCATCATTTCCTGCGTCAAGGGTATGATTTGAATTCTTTTATTGCGTCATTGGATCCGAAAATAATGCATTACGTTATGCTAACGTTTACTTTGAGACCATTCTGTTCGTACCATGGTGTACGAACATCATCTTTATACTTGTTGTGTCGTTTCTTTCAGCACAACTTGTTGTGTCGTTTCTTTCAGCGCAACTTGTTGTGTCGTTTCTTTCAGCACAACATGAGGTTTATTTAATTGTAGCTGCAACTACAATTTCTGAAGCCCTAAACTTCAAGGAGGAGAATTAAACTCTCAGTAAGGCACTTATCAATATACTGGTACCGTTCAAGACAGACATCTCTTATAGGTAGTCGTGCCCGGAAGTCAAACAAAGATTTTCCGGTGCTCGTAAAGGCAAGGCGCAATAAAGGCCTTCCGAACCTCATAAATGCAGAGCGTGGCAACAGCTACCGGAACTGGACCCACGCGACGCACATTTCAAGATACAACAATTTCCCTCCCTTTAGATTAATATATGACAAAAGGAAGGAAAAGCTCAGCCACCTATTCGCATTACATGTTTAGTTTTTCTACCTGATCTACGAGGTTCATTTTGTACAGGTGAACTGCTAACAGGTTGCAAAGCAGAAGGCTCAGCCGCCTTGCTACAGATAGATCCCAAATTACTAGAAAGATGAAGCAGTTGATTTGAATGTCTCTTCCAGAATACATTTAATGCTAAGATTTAACCTGAAAGATATTAACAGCAACTTTACTAACAATAATTCCCTTTAGCCACTTGGGACCGTTTCTTAAATTCAGAGCAAGAACATGATCACCGACATCAAATTGAGTTACATACATACGCTTAGACCTGGACACAGAATATTTAGAATGAACTTTATCTCTGGAAGGAACAAATTTACGATTGTTCAGCGCAACAGAGGGAGCAATTTTTGTAACACTTGTTATTGTTATTTAAACATCATCTTTATACATGGAGATTCGTGTGTTAGAAGGCATTGGAGGGAAATCATTAATTAAAATAGAAAACCACAGAGAATCAAGAATGGATCCTTGGGGTTCACCAAAATAATTTTTTATGAATGGGAACAATTTGTTATCTAAGCGGACTGCATGAGATCGATTTGATAAGTAACTTTCAAACCATTGCGTGTCTACTCCTGAGTTCAATATTTTTCGTACAATTCGATCATGTTTGACGCTATCGAACGCTTTAGAGAAATCGAGTAGCAGCAAGAGTGTTATATTTTTTTATCGATATCACTGTATATTTTTTCACTTATATTGAGCAGAGCGCCTTGAGTGCTAGTGTTCTTTCTATGTGCGTATTGATTTCGATGAAGTAGATTTGACTCGTCCAAGTGAGATGACAGTTGATTTGTTGCCACTTTCTTCAATATTTTGGACAGGACAGGTAAAAGACTAATGGGCCTGTAGTTTCATACTGTATTAAGGTCACCATTCTTATGCAACAGTCTAATTATGGAGTGTGACCATTGGTTGAGGAACGTATTAGTTACTACTAATGTATTAGTTATCAAATGAATCAATGGTGCGGTTACTGGGAAGCTGTCTTTGATATATTGAAGGCTGAGATCATCATGCCAAACTGCCTCTGTATTTTTCAATCAGTGTAAGAAATTTCGTAACTCTGGTAAATCGACAGGACGTGTAGTCCACCTGACACTTACTAGCCCTTGAAGGTGCAGTAGGGCACGAATTATCAACTGACAGTTGATTTGGATTAGCTTTACACACCTCATTGAAAACTTGAGCACCTACTTTTCAAAAGAATGTGTTGAAACCCGTGGCCGTTGCCAAGGGATTTTCAAAATACTTATGCTACCTAAATTTTTACATTGGGCTACCTCACTAATGATTTCCCATCTTCGTTTCGGGTTGTTTTTAGCCGTTAACAGTTCCTGGTGGAAGTGAGTCTGTTTTGCTTCTGTGATTTTCCTTCGAAGATTCTTTTCACGTTCTTTTATACTCTTGTATAAAGTACTGTTTGATCTATTGTTTTTCTACTCTCGCAAGTAAGTTTTTTTCATTTTGCTCAGCTCTTTGATTTCGTCAGTAATCCAAACATCACGTTTACGCTTAGAGTTTTTGGTGATATATAAGGTACGCATTCATTGAGAGCTGCTGTAATGTTCTTTTCGAAGATTGAAACTTGCATGTCAACATCGTCATATTGCTTCATATTCTGAAATGCGGTGGACCTGTTTAGTAGTTTTTCATGAAATAGTTCCGCTGAATAGTGACTTTTTAAGCGGTAAGTCATCGAACGATTGTTTTGTTTTTCTTTTGCAATATTAATTTTACATTTTATAGAGTGGTGATCGGAAACAGAGGGTGATATTACTGTGCTAAGTATTGCCATATGATTATTAGTGATTGCAGATCGAGGAGAGCTTTACAGTAGAGACTCTAGCAATACGAGTCGGTCTTTGGATATTTGTGATAAGTCTAGTTTATAAATTAGTTTGCGTAGCTAATTTTTTATCCGTTAATTCGACATTAAAACCTCCGAAAGCAAAGAATGACTTTTTTCGCTAGAATTTATAGGAAGGTTTTCTTAATGAACTCTAGTGTTGGACGTAGGGGAGGCGATGGGTGCCGGTATGGACTGCCGATGATGATGGATGGATGTTTATTTATTTGCACTTTTAACCAGACCATTACAATACCTTCGCAAACTTTATTTGCAAGAAGTAAAAGTATTTTTAAATTTAAATTAAATGAAATAATAACAAAAATTTAAATAAATTTAAATTTAAATTAAATTAAATTAAATTTTCAAATTTAAACGACCATAGCGGTATAACATGTAATCAGGAATATTACAAATTCAACTTTGGGTTCGTGGGCCAAACCACGTTTCTGTAATTCATAAAATGTCAATTTATTCAGTGACCAACATCACTCGAATATCATCCAATTCATCATTTAGGCTTTGAGCATTAATAGGTTTATTTTGACCTTTTTTCTTATAAAGGCTCTTTTTAGAGGTAGAAAAGTAGCTGTCTCGATGGGATCGTTCCAAGGATTCATCGATATTGTCTACTCTACCCAGGGTGTGAGGTCCAGCGTCTGCTGTGCATGAAAGTCTGCTATTTAGATGGACAACGGCAGTTTGTCAATATGTGATGACTCCAGTCTAATTTTTGCCTTATGTGACCAGGGCACCGTAGTGATCTTTTTTACGATGGAGCAGTAGTCACTATTATAAGATAACTCTGATGGGGATCGACTGCTGTTTTCCAAACACCATGATCTTTTTCATCCAGGATGGGAAGTTTTTGGTCTGTCACATTTGATGTGATTTGTGGTATAAGGTCTACAGCAGCATGACCACAATGCTTGTCGTCAATGTAATTATTTAGAAGGTTTTACATGTCTCCGCTGTTCATGTCAAGAAACTTAGCGTATGGGTTTTTGTTTGCTTTGTTTTGACTGCAGTCTATAAAAGAATGGTGATTTCATTTTGATGCCGGTTGTTTCGTAAGCAGGTTAGGTACTGTATGAAGGAGGCAGTGTACATCGGCTTTGGTGGGAAACAACTCTATTGTCCATGATCGTTTCCACTCATATATTGTAAAATTCATGAGTGCACAAATAGAGCTTAAGACATTTTCTATTCGACTTTCCACATTATTGGAAGGGCTAGACGAGTGCAGGGATTTTTCTGATTTTCCGTTTCCTGGCTCTGAATGTCCTGGCTGAGGTGATTTCTTGTACGGGGATCGACAGAGAAATGAGGAAGGCTCTTGTCATTTTTATTTTCATGGTGATGATTGCGCATGCAGTTGGGTGATGGATTTTGCATCGATATTCGGCTTCAATTTTGCAGCGATCTCTCTGTTCCTGTTGGTTTCACTGCTCCCGAGTACGTGGTTGGATGTTGTTTTATGTTCGAATCTGAGAAGGGCTTGTCATCCTCTTTATTTCCATCGGATAACAAGGAAAACCTATTTTTTGTAAGTACTCTGCGGTTGTTAGGATTAGTGGGAGAAGAGTGTTGATCATAGGAAGGCAAACAATGGTTCATGCTGCTGAAGTTTTCGCTTGGAAAAGCTGTTAACTTAGAACAAACATTCAATTCATTTTTCGGTTTGGCTTTGTCATTAGAGAATTCAATTTTATAATTCAGGTCGTGAGAGTTTCTGAGACAGAAGCTAAATTGTGAAGTGAGTCTTAAAGGTGATCTATTTGCAATTTGTTGGAAGAAATGAAGCGTTTCTTCTCGCGTTCTAGGCCAAGTGTTTCAAGCTTCATTATCAGAAACAGTTGTGGCATTTGTTCGGAGTGAAATTAGTTTGAGATCCTTTCTTTGCACAAACTCGATGTCATATACAAATGCTAACCACTGTAGCACTCCAACGTAAATATGAGAAAATACATGCTTTATCATGATTAGTTTTTTTTATATTAGTGAAGTAATGGGACGAGAGGTTAAAACCTATAAAACTAATGATATAATTCCTAAAAGAAGACATACGTTCAATCTCATCATATAGATCATTGAAACGTTCGGAAGTTATGGTTTGAATTTTACATACGCCATCAATGTCATTTCTTATAATTTTTGTGAGACTTTTGTCTCCGACAAGAAAAGTGTCCAAAGAGGATTCTGTATTGGGATGGATGCTAGGAGGTACCACAGGGGTAAAGTCATGAGCGCTCCTATGAGAATTCGAAGCAAAAAGCTGTTCTGTATTCATTTGAATACTTGATACAGTGGAAAAAATAGACGCCGGGCTTGGAAGCGCAATTTGTCTCAAAGTTTTATTGAAAAATGCTGTCGTAAGAAACGGCGTATTATTTATTTCGTGAATAGTTTGGGAATAAGTTATTTGTGGAGTTTGAAATTTCACATCAAAAGCGGTAACTGATTTGTTTGAATTGCGTCCCGCTCAAAATTTTAAGGTTATCCTCGCGGCTTACGCTTTTAGGTATTTTACTATCAGTATCAGCTGATATGCATATATTATCAAACATGACATCACCGCCTGAAATGCCTGCACACAATTTGTTATTAAAATAAACACTTGAAATTTCATGTTCTAACTGGTCGCTCATAATGAAAATTAAAATCGTGTTCTAACGATGAAATTGGTGTTGGTGCCTTCGTCGAAGGTGAACAATTTTGAGCGATCTCAGTGACGTAGAGCTGAAGAGATGTCGCCATGAAGGCCCGTTCACACTATCAATCTTTTGCCCGAAGTTCGTGTTTTTCGGCCGTCCGCGAACACGAACACAGATGAAAAGTTCGCAGATTTCGGTGTGTTTGTGTTTTCCATCGTGTTGGAAAACACGAACACGAACTTTCCATCAAACAGCGAACACTCGCTTGTTTATGCATTGTGGAAGGGGGTTTTTCACGCACTCTTCGAGACGAGACACAGGAGCTAGTGGTGGTGCGGCAGTTCCCGCGAGCGATGAGGTATTTTTTACTTGATAATGTAGACTTTGCGGACGATGGATCTTCTCGGGCACGGTTTGAAGTATAGGGTTGAAAGTCGAGTGCTGCTTTTGTGCAATTGCTTGAACTCGCTTCGGGTGCGCACTTAGCTGGTGTCGAAACTTGGTTAGTTGAGACATACTTTGAATTATTGCAAGCGGTGCTTGGGAGATTTTACTCGTGTCGGATGACTCTAATTTTGCGGTCATCACTGGTGCTGCTTTAGGGGTTGAGAAGCACTTGTTGATATCAGACTTCATGAGCGCCCGATAAGCGTTTTTCACTTTGAGCGTCTGAGACTCTTGAACTGGTAGTTTTATGGGTCAGGCTTTTTGTTGTCCACCTTTCTGCACTATTGTTGACGCATTACGCTTTTTACTGAAGTTTTCTTACGGAGCTGCTCAGGGGGATGTTGTTCTTTTGGATGGAACAGCCTTACGAGTAGTTGAGCGAGTTCAATTTGGATACATTGCGAATTGATAGAGAGGAAGAAAAAGGTTATTTTTTTCATTGTTAAGTTTGAAAGTTGAGTGATTAACTTTCAACGAGAAAGATAGTCATTAGAATGTGAGTGAGGACTTGCTGCTCGTTTATATTCGAAAAACAAAAAATGTCGCCTTTAATGTTGTATGAAAGGAAACTGCCAATGAGATATGTGAGAGGGGTAAATGAAAAGAGGAGAGAGGGTAGACAGACTAAGGGGGGTGAGTGGGGGCAGGATGCTAGTGGTGAGCCAGATTGGCGTCTCTTGCTGTCCTGCTAGGGAGAAGTAGCACTTCCACATTTCCGTCGGAAGATTGCTATGGTGAGCTATTCAAGAGGCATCGTATTGCTATTACTTACCTCACATTATGAAATTATGTACTATCTGCGAACGCAAGCTTATATTTGCCTCTATGTATAACATGACAAGTTTTTTCCAAAGCTGCTTGATCATTTCATTTAAGTTTTTCGATGGCTGTTAGGCTCCTTCACAGCAAAATTAAGAAGTATTTTTTTACCCTTCTATCATTTTACGTCACTAGTCGACCAAATTTTTCCATCGAGAAAAATAATATAAGCCAATTTGGTTAATCAGAAAACGATAGTGTACGTTAGAAACTTTCAATGTTCATGTTGTACTATAACAGAAAAATAGTTCACAAATCTCAGTATTTTATTTTCCCAGAGATACGAGTATGTCAGAGTATAATTTCTATTCTGTTGCGACGCTGCTGGCAACGACACTCATTGTCTGACATTATGGGTGAAGGTAATTTAGAGGGATAAAGCGGGGTTGAAGAGGCGGGGGTGAGTTTGCTTGCAGTTCACCTCAACGCGAGGCGCAACGCAGCTTCACAAGGACATGCTTAAGTTCACACATGGCACCACTCTGGTCTGCTTGTTAAAATAATCGGAACTGAACTCAATTTGAACTAAATTTCACTTTCACCATTTAGTAAGGTAGAGAGCATATACAGGGACACAGAGTTAAAATGTGGTTTTTGGTGGACTTTTCTTTCCCTCACATTCTGAGCAATTTTGCTTCGTTGACTTGGAGCGTCCGCTCACGACCGGCGCGGGACGAGAACCCTTAGCGAGAAGTTGGAACTTAACGAATACATTGAGGGTATAGTGGCGCAAACATACGACTGCTTGTTGATGTAAAATGTACTCCTATGCACTAGATTGATTGATATCACACGATTGATGGACTGAGAGGTGCGACATCATATCAGGAGTCTCTCTCTCTTTGGAACACGAACAAATTTCTCTTTCATTTTTTAAGAAGAGATGTGAACTTGATCGAGGAAAGCACATCTCACCTTCCGACAATACTTGATTTATGATCTTATCTGTGCAGGCTCCTATGAACTTCAACTCATGTAGAAGCATAAATAAATGAAATAGACTGATTTCTAGGAAATATGACTTTTAGGATAAAAATGAAAACCAACGTTGCTTAGAATGTCATTATAAAAACAAACGTTTCGGATCACACAGTTAGGTCTTCTTTCGCACTGGCAAATACCTGACCAAACCATCCAACTCGTCTATAAGAGAACACTCTTTGAAAAAGACCATATCTTTGACAACACAAATTTCAAATTTTTTTGTCAAACCCAAATTCGTCGGATTTTCGCATTTTAGGGTCGATGTACATTTTTAAAAACCGTTCGTCAATAAATGAATGTGATACGGCGGTGAAACTTTCGATTGAGTGTTGCAATTTTCCTTAGTTTTTGTTTTATAATGTCTTTAAAATCTCTATTTCATATCCGGTTTCTTCAGAAGATTTAGAGTTACAATTGTTTTAACACTTCAATATATTTTGTTTCAGAGCACTGGGGATATGTTTTTGTAGTCCGAAACGTTTATTTTAAATCATGATATCATTAGCCACTTTGGTTTACCGTTTCATCCTAAATGTAGACGCTTAATCTGTTAGCACTGAGGATGTTTTAATCACATTGAACTTATAGTTCAAACTTTGTCGATATTAGTGAGAGAAAATATCCTTCAGGTAATTATTCTGACAAAAATTCACTTTAAAAAACATTTGATTTCGAAATGGATCGAATCATATAATGATGAAATATTATTCAGTTTATAAATTGAAGGTTATGACGTTTGAAGATATATTTGTTTTTAAAATATCGCTACAAAATTTTGCACGTAACCCAGTAACAGATGTTTTTTTTGAGAAACAAACGTCGAAAAAATAATTTTGCAACATATTAGGAATCTTCATATATGTTTATCAAAAAGGTCAATTTAAAAAAGCAATACCTATCAAATTAGTCAAATTCCGTCTCATTTGAAATGAATTTTAATAAATTTTATTCGTAATGATGGGTTTTCAAAGAAAACTTCCTTCGGTATTCATACTCGAAGGTGGAATTTTGGAAATTTGATTATTTGACGGAAACTCTAAACTATGATGTCTATATGCAGAGAAGTTTTGACAGACTCGTCGTCGGAATTTGCTTCGTATTTCGTGTAGTTTCCTTCGTGAGGGAAAAGTAAATTGAACTAGAAATGTGAAGATTTACTGTGACTGAACTCCATGAAATTTTCCATCTCTTAGAACTACCTCAGCTCTCTATCTTGGGTATTTTGTTGTGATATAAAACGTAAGTATCATCGACAAAATCAATGTTTATTTATCGTATCCTGTATCCAAGATTTATGTTGGAAATTTTCTTCCCGCCCAAGCTCCGTTTTGTGTCGCTGATTATTAGCTCCGCTAATAATCTCGTTGGCAAATCTCCAAGTACTGATCTCCGCAACCAACCCCATTGTCAAAGGTTTTGGCGGATCCTGTGTCCAAGATGAAACATTGATTGCTCCTGCACTCATTCATGTTCGTAGCCTCAATAACGGTGCCTAGAAATGAAAAAACTAAGATTAGCTTAAAAAATCGTCTATAAGCTTCGAGTAAATTTGAATTGCTGAGAATGTACAAGTAGAATGAATTATCTAAAAACTTTTTAGGTAATTGGTTGAGTAATTAAATAAATATTTACGGAGAAATTATTATCCATCTTTCCTGCAATAGGGAGGATACATGAATGATGAGTGATTGTGTGACAAAGTCAAACATTTCAGTCAATATTTCAAAGAGAGAAGCCAGTCACGCCACGTAGCAGTATACGCGATATGTGTTCAAATAGTCTCACTCCTCACGAGATTTTAGGAGCGTAGAACAAACTAAACTGTTACAAAATCACTAAATGGATGTATCATAAATAATAAGGAATTCCAAGCCATTTGAGTAAGAATTATAAAGATTCAATGAATCTTCCAGGAAATGCTGCAATTACGAATTCAGTCAGTTTTAAGAGGTTAAAGAGCTGACCTTACAAGTTTCACTCAATGTACCAATTTAAACAACACTTTCAAGTTTAATTATTATATTTTACCATTTGCAAGCCGCCAAACGGTAGGTTCATTGCCAACGGCTTCTCCGGCTGGGTCTGTTATGATTTTGCGGAAGGCGCCCAAGCAGGCTTTTTGACCGTCTGAAAGACAAAGAGAAACAAGGTACTTGAAACATCAGATCTCTTTCCTTACATTAATAAATTTATTCTTTGCTATCACTTACTTGCTGATTTCAGGAACGATATCAGTTTAAAATTGATTGAGTATAATGCGTATGCATTTGCGTGTCCAAATTGGACAATATCATTTCGTCTTACTCATTGGATGATTGGCCAAAACTAATTATTCAAAAAGACCGAATGCCTCCCGCACCAAATATAAAAGGAATCGAGTTTCAAGCAATCCAATAATTTTTAAGGTCAGTTATCATTCCCGAAGAACATTGCTCTTTGAGTCTGTTACAATGTGTTTCTTTGAAATATACAGTTTATTGCCTTGAAACATACATGTTTCCATGAAACGTATTGTCACTTGAAATTATTTTGTACGTTCGAGTACAACATTTGATACGCATTTTAAGCACGCCTATCCACGAGTAGCCTGATTCTTCCAAATATGAATTTAATTTTGAGAGAAAAATATTAACTTCAGTATTTAAATACATTTCATCAATTTTTTATTTAGGATTTTCATGCGTTTGGAAAATGTATTAAATATTTAAAAAGATTTGAGCGATGTATTTAGTTTTTAAAATTTTTAAATTTATTTACAGCCCAGAACTGATTTTAGAGTTTTCTACCTTCAATTTCAAGTGTGGGACTATCAAATGAAAAGATCTCATATTCTAAACCTAAAATATATCTGCTTTATGCAATCATTACACAACAATAAACTTACGCCGCGCGTTTGAATGTGCGGGCTCGAGATCTGATGTATGCTCATATGTGTGACAGAATACAAATCCGTTGTTTCCATTTTAGTGCCCGGCCCAATTTTATTCGTATTATGCATTTAGTTTTAATCTATAGAAATAGGATCTTAACCTTCCCTCTGAATATTGGAAACGTGTTGGTGCAATGGCATGAATCACATATTTTAAATTTTAAAGGTCCGTAAAGTCCACGCTATCGTCAGAATATGTTACTTAGAGGCTACTTCTGAACTGATGTTCAACTTATGCCATGAATCCCAGTGATGTTATTTTTTATTGCATTTGTGACTCACGCTGCAGGAGTCTCCGCTGCTCTGCTGGTAGGGTAGGGAAAACTGGACCGAAGAGTGAGTTTACATGTCAAAACTTCAGTTTCAAAATTCGTCTTTCATAAAATAGATTTTTGTCGTATTTGATGCTCTAAAAATCTAGATTCGAAAAACTGAATTTGAGAGAGCAGAAAAATATTATTGAAATTCACGTATACGTAGACTGATTTACCAAAGTACGACATCATTCCTCGGAATTCACGCTCGGCATCTTCGTTGAGCAGAACTGGAACTTGACCGCCTTCGGAGAAGCAAGTTTTGTTTGCCCAGCGGAAAAACGAGTTCCCCGTCATTTGGTAGAAATGCTGTCCTCGTAATATGTAGTCTGCGAACAAAAATTTAGAATTTGAGTTATTTCCGTAAAGATGCAAACCGAAGTCGCTAACATAACTTTGCTTGCAGATCTTTATCCCCACTGCAGTACGTGAAACGTTCACAAGAAGGCGTATTGAGAGTTGTCACATGTCGTATAACGTTACCAGATTTGTGCACAATGAAGGAGTCGCCATGTTCCTCCCAGGCGTAGCGGCGCACAGGCGGCACCGAGACCCGACACTCCACCGGCCCGTCGCCTGACCGCGTCACGGAGTAGGTCGTGCAGTTCATTTGCAGGCACTTCACCTTGCACGCGCCTGAAATGTTCAAGTAGTCATTTTCTACGCTTGGCAATCCCACATCATTTGCTCAGCACAGACAGGGACGTTGAAGTATCAGAATTTAATCTAAAAACTTCTACAATAACTTCATTTTAAAATTCCTTCTCATCAATGAGGACTTGAGAACATTTTTTAAAAATTTTCATAGAAAATTTTATTGGAAACTGGGTTGGATCGCTGCATGTTGACTTTTGGTTGCATCGTGTGCTGAAACATTACTTCTACGGTTTCTTCCTTGTATCCCACCCTAGAGATATCAAAGCGATGTCTGTTTCTTTGTCAAGGTGCATTCGTTCTTAATTACGCGCAGTTTACGCATATACCTCGCATCATACGAGTACAACAGTTCCGGCTTAGTCAGACACCTAAGGGGAGCGACAAGATTGAAGAAAATCATTACAGCTCGAAAATGTTTTCATTTCAAAGAAATTCATCCTCAAAAAAATAAAATTTACTGCTACAGAAAAACATATAGAATCACAGTATCAAAATAAAATAAGTAGAAAACTTGGCAAATTAGCTAAAAATTCGATGAGTGATGCATACATACGGGAGAAATGAGAACATGTTCTGTATTAAGGTTGCAAGAACATAATTGAAAGAACGTGTTTTATTAGCACGAAATGTATATGTTCTCTCGTCTTCCATCTAGCTACATAGCTATTGTTGAGTTAAACTGTTCATGCAATAAGTTTATTATTTTTCCTTCGAAAACTTTTATTGAAAAACATTGACTTTCTGCATGAAGTGGCATTTACATTTTTTTAAATAATTCCGCTGTCAAACGTTGTTACTCCGACTCCAAACTTTATCCCAAGTGTTCAGTGATAAGGCACGGTATTTTTTATCACGCTTTCTCATACATCAATTTCAGAAAATACCAACTTTGATTGGCAAACTCTGTAACTTCGGCAAATTTTATACTTCTTAAAATAGCAATAATTTTTTCAAAGAGCTTGCAAGATTGATATTCTACCCGAGCAAAATATGAAGTCAACAGAGATGTATCTTAAAAGTACTGAAAAATTGAATTTATTATAAGGAGACTAATTGAGCATTTCTCTTCCTCTACAGAGAGGTGAGCGATTAAAGAGACAGGCTATTGAGGCATAATGGAAAAGACGAAACGCTGCTTCTAATTTTCATTGTATAACACATTTTACCAATTTAGTTCTTTATCTTAGTAAGTTAACGGTTTTTCAACATTCAAGAGTGGTTTAAATGCTGAAACGATTGGGTAGAGTACATCATTTATCGTCACTTCCATTCAAATCAATATCATTAAATTTTTTCGAAGTAATTGATGAAGGCCACTTTGAGTATAATAAATTGTTTAGTTATTTTTTCTATGGTAATTTTATTTTCGATTATGGTTTTCTTCATACCTTTCACTTCCTTTTATACGTAACTTGTTTCAAAACCACGCAGCCGGACTCTGAGATTAACAATTTACTCTAATGTGTTTCATCACACAGCATTTAAATTTGCATACTGCTTACATAGCTTTGGATTGTGCGGTGAATGAGTTGATTATTTCGACTTAATTTGTTAAAAACAATTTTCAATATTCGAGTAAAATACGCTACAAACATGAAGAAAGCTTTTCAAATCAAGTTTTTGGCTGAACATTGAACTGAACTTCTTCCCCTTCTTGTACTCCAAAAATTTTGGAAGAAGATGCATATGAAGAAACGAATTTGCAAGTTTCCAGAAAACGCGTTTTTCTCAAAATTTTCCTTCGTTTTCCTTCCTAATTTTTGAACCAAGTGTTTTCTACGATGAACTCCTTGGCTTTTGTAGCGCTTTTTAAATATTTTCGATTGTTATATTTGCCATTGCTGTAGCTTTGGAGCTCTGGAATAAAATCTACATGGAAAGACAGTATGTATAAGTGTACAAAACATTCATTTCTCTGGACATTTTTTTTAATTTGATCAAAATACGTTTCTCTTAAATAAACTCCTCCGCCTTGTAGCTCTTTTCAAGTCCTTTCGATTGGTGTGCTTGCTATAGTCGTAGCTGTGATGCTGCGGCTCGCTTCGAGCTATAAATGACACCGGGTGCACACAGAACAACTGGATTCTTGGATCGTTAAAATTCATTACTCGGTGTTAGAATGTTTCGTTCGATTATGAAAGCACTTTGAATAGCCCATGTACGAACTCTACTGCCATTACTGCAAAGAAACACGTCCAATTAACCCCCAATAATGAGGGGTGGGAGGGGTCGTCTGCGTCAAGGTCACATCACCCCGCTCACTCTCCCCTCTCTGATTAATCAGAGTAGACGCAAGCGTTTGGTACCAAGGGAAGCGCAAGAAAATTCTCTATAAGATGCATTTAAAATTAAAGAGACGGGTGGCAAAAGCAGAATTGAAGTACGTGTACCATAAGGTCAAACTAAAGTAGTTACGATAAGGAAAAAAACTCATCTTACTGAAGGCGTATAATTATTATAGCATGCCTTCGCAACTCCTATGGCTTCAGCTGTTTTGAAATCAGTTGTGTTGTCAAATATATATTTATAATTTTAAAAAAGCTGAATGGACAGAAATTGATGTGGTTGTCTTTGTAGGGTCGGTAAATGCTGCGCGAACTATCCCGGTGCTGCTTTTGCCTGGTCTCAAGGTAATTGGCAGTGTCCCCAACATAAGGACCGTTGCAGCTATCTCTGGTACAGCAATTAGGGGATCAGGAACTGCATAAATAATGGAAAAGTAACAGCCAAGTTTGAATGCTCTAAAATAAGGCTCGGGGCAAACAATATGTTCATTACTATTGGGCTTAGCATGTTTTTGAGCATACTTCTAAGACGTTTACTGTTCTGCAGAAATGTTAGCAAGTTAGTTTAATAAGAATATTATAGAAGTAGCCGCGTCCGTCCGTCCGTCTGTGTGACCCCCTCTTCTAATCGATAGCTTTGATAGCAACAAGGATAAAGCTTAAAGAAATACAAAAAATTATTCTATTGCATTATTTTTCTGTGGCGATTCAATTCCCTTTCACTTGGATTATAGTATCCAGAATACGCAATCGGCATATTTTTTACAAATAGAAATTTTCAGTGGAGCTTTCTCTGTTGAAATTCATCATGTTGCTTTGATATTTTTAATTAATAATGCGAAAAAAAATGTTTTAAATTCTTTTGACCAGTAACCTGGTTACCACTTAGTTTAAAGCCTAAGATTTTGGAACTTGAGTTATCGTTTTCGAAATTGGGATTTTCTTGAAAAGCTTCGAAGAGATAATAGATGACATTTTAGAATAAAATTCCGGCAAAAGAGGCCACCATGGATAGAAATGTGTCCGACCGCAAGGGAGAAGTAGCAAGACTACGACAGCAAGAAAAACGCCGAAGACGATCTGTTGAACAACGCGAAATAGCAAGACGAAGCAATGCTGCTCGCCAACGAGAAGCTAGAGCTAAATTGAACCTTGAACGGCGTTTGGAAATTCTACGGAATAATGCAGAGCATCACTGAGAAACTAGAGAGAGCTCAATACCTGAAAGAAGCGAGGAAATTCTACGGCATAACGCTGGACAATATCGAGTGGCACGAGAGAATTTAACTCAAGAAAGAAGGGATGAAATTCTTCAGACCAATGCCAAACGGCATCGACTTGCACAAGCGAGTTTAACTCAAGAAAGAAGGGATGAAATTCTTCAAATTAATGCCGACCAGCATGTGTGCACTAGTAAGAATAAAACTCAGTGCTTGCAACTTAATGCATTGAGGGGCTCGAGGTACTATGCCATTGATTTCCGAATGATTGACCACTAAATCTTTTCTGATTGGAAATTAAACTTTGAATAAGCAGGCGGCGAGCGCATAAGAACTTCTGTCGGTAATTGAGCAAAAAAATAAAGTGCCTAAAGGTCTTTAGAGCTGTTTGATCCTTCGACTTACGAGGAATCTGTCGTAAGTAGTAGTAGTAGTAGTGTCGTTAGCAGTATTTCAAGTATTAATCTGTCGTTAGTACTTGAAAACAATATAGACTGCCATTCTACTCACATTGAAATTGAATGGTTCAGGGGGGGGGGGGGGGCGGTGACAATAGGAAAGAAGAGAAGAGAATTAGAGTTTGGCACAGTGTGTGCCATAAGAGAAAAAGGAGGAGAGAAAAGGAAAAGGATAGTGGAAGAAGAAAAAGGCGCTTAACGCATAATTAGTTGATCTTGTGCATCTTGTTCGATTAATACTACTAATTTGTTAGTTTAACGAGGGAAAATGGTTCAGGCAAGAATAACTGAAGCTACTAATACAACGTGTACCCGCATCCGTGCTTTAATGTTGATTTTATCAACACATCTCATTATTATTATTAATACGTAAGTACATAGAGCTTCTCTCCGTGCGTAAAACTGCAATGCACTGAATGAATTTTCAATTAACTAACTGTAAACATTCCAGAAAGACGATAAACGTCTTAAATATATGTTCAAAAAGCATGGTAAGCCCCCATTGTCATAATCACGTAGCACTCCTCAAGCCTTACATTAAGTATTTAAATTCAGCTCTAACTTCTCATTCACCCTGCTGTCCCTGATCTCTACACCTTTTTTACTTCAAATTAATCCAAGTCAAGTTCAATTTAATCCAAGTCAAGTTCAAATTAATCCAAGTCAAGCTCAAATTAATCCAAGTCAAATTAAAATTAATCCAAGTCAAGTTCATACTAATTCAAATCAAGTTCAATTTAATCCATGACAAGTTTAAATTAATCCAAGTCAAGTTCAAATTAATCCAAGTCAATTTCAATTTAATCCAAGTCAAGTTCAATTGAATCCAACCCTAAGTTGAGTTAAGAATTGACATAATCACTTGTTAATTTGAGCTTTTTTGCGTTAAATATGTATCTATTGGATGTGATGAGCAAGACAGGTCTCGAGGATTTATATACACTCATAGATATTCATATACGTGAAAAAACACTTAAATTAACAAGTGACTATGTCAATTCTTAACTCAACTTAGGGTTGGATTAAATTGAACTTGGCTTGGATTAATTTGAACTTGACTTGGATTAATTTGAACTTGACTTAGATTAAATTGAACCTGACTTGGATTAATTAGAACTTGACTTGTATTAATTTGAACTTGACTTGGATTCATTTGAACTTGACTTTAATTAATTTGAACTTGACTTGGATTAATATGAAATTGACTTCGATTAAAATGAACTTGACTTGGGTTAATTAGAAATGAAAAAGGTGTAGAAGAGTATAGGTGTTCATCTTTTTGCTCTCACGGAAAATAGCTGTACTGTTTCTAATTTTATATACACTGCCAGTGCACTAGAGACCAGATGAAGGCATTGGTCAAACAGCACAGTATTGACCACCGAACGAACACGAAATACTTCAGTAGATCATATTAAAATTTTGAATTAATTAAACAACATTCTTGGTCACGAAATGGCATAGGCAACGGAAATTAGGGCTCGTAACCCAATTATTAACCTTGAGTATAAAGAGTCTCACGCATTGCTCAAACTTTTTAGTCCGACCGTATAGTGCCAGTTCTGCCTGTGTCTCATCCGCGCTACGTCGTCCGTCAGTTTACAGGCAACTGTGCGTTCACCATCGTTTGTCTCACCTCTTCACGGCTCTAAAAATGTTTTATGTGCTTAAACATTGTTGTAATAAATTGAAACTAAATTTACTTTTGTGGGTTCAAGATTCTGAATTGTTTCTTATTCTCGAGCTCTCCCGATGACGGCTGCAGTTTACAGACGAAACGTTGATTTTGAAAACATAGTTTCTTTATGAGAATAGTGTCATGTTTTTCAACAATCATTTTCAAAAATTTGATCGAAATATTATACTCACTTAGCTCAGAGTTGAAAAGCTAAGTAAAATGTGTTCAAGTTCTAATCCACAAGATTCATCAGTAATTTATTTCAATTTTTCTCTATCAATAGAAAAGATGTCCCGCAAATTATGTGTAAGTCTTTTGTTGCTCAAATATTCTTACATGTCTTCCTTTTCTCACTGTACAAACATGAATGTGAATGAGATCACAACAGATAAGAGTCGCAACGGCTGAACATGACCACCCACCAATTTATTTGGATCACCCATCTATTTATTAGAAAATCTAACAGCTAACTTATAATATCCAGAAAATTGTTCAGATAGTATCCCATGAGCTAAGAAAAGTTAAAAGCAATTCCCTACCTCATGGGTCAAATGGATTGAAATTCATTTTAGAAACAAAAAATTACAAAATTACCCATGGCCAGATTTACATTTCGTACATTACACTTTCAGATTCATTTTCTTCCCTAGTTTTAGGCGTTGAGTACTGAGGAAGAACAAGCCCAATTGGAAGATAATTTCAAAGCAATTGCAGAGTAATAACGTTAGTACAGTGTGAAGCCGTAAGTACAACGGACTGTTCAAGAGGCCCTGCTTGCATGAGGTGTCATTAAGGCCTTGTTAAGCTGCGGCGATCACACCAACTCACGACATGTAGCCACGGAACGTGGCTTGTTGAAATGAGAACATGAACATGGCATTAGGGCATTCTCAGGCACTGCTAAAGCTTTTGGTCACATGAACTCCAGAACAGACACAAAAGAATTGTAAAATGAATTGAAGTAAAGAAAGTGGGATTTTATGGAATCTAAGATATTAGAATAGAATGAGAAAAGACATTAATAACAAATTTCAATAATGGAAATCAAATAAACAAAGAAATAGAAAGTTCAAAAATGTCTCCAAAATAATGTTCAATTTCCACAAGTCTATGGATGAGTACATTAGTAGAGAAGTGTAAGGTAATTAAAATAATGATAGTAATTATAAAATTCGAGTTTATGTGTGAGTGGGACGTGCGAATTCAATATTATATGAAATTAAACGAGGTGAATAACCAATTATATTTCTTGTCAGCCTTCTGAACTCTTTTAGTATTTTACTATTATTGAGACTATTTATTATAATTTTTCCCGTAGAGATGACTCATAGAACGTGTTTCAACAATGAGTCTTGAGAGAGTCATAACAATTCCTAAATGTACATAACGATAATTGAACAAGGGACAAAAACTTTCACCTTCACTGTCAGGTCAGCATAATGATTACTCTACATAATTACTGTTGATTAAAGATGAGTGATATTCAAGAAATGATAACCAAGCGTTTTAAGAAAAAGGTCGAATGCTCAGAAACAATTAATCGATTGCCCGTATGCACCGTATGAACTTGAGAATTTTGAAACCGACTTCCATCAATTTTTGTTATTTTTAAGTGTAATTCAAGTGTCATGCGCAAAATACTTCAAACCAAAGAAAATCCTGACTATCGACGGTAAATTGTCGCCTAAACTGACTACAATGAATACCTTACGATAAATAGAATTAAAGTTATACTTACCTAGTGCACAAAAACAAAATCTGGAAATAATTTTTGTTGCGAAGTCAATTTCTGAAATTCCCCTCCTGACAATACAGAGGTTACCTGCACACATTATGCATTAGAAAATAGGTTGAAATTCCCCTTCTGACAATACAGAGGTTACCTGCACACATTATGCATTAGAAAATAGGTTGAAATTCCCCTCCTGACAATACAGAGGTTACCTGCACACATTATGCATTAGAAAATAGGTTTTAATCGTGTACGATCTCAAATTAGTTGACTAATTCATGAAAAGTAAAGCTGAAATGACAACATTCATAATTTCGTATTCAAACTCAATTACTCACCATGAATAATGGGCAGAATAAAACTTAATCAGAATGGGCAGAATCGGTGTAGAGCCACCTGTGTGTATGTGCTGATGTACATACATGTATGAGTAAATACATGTATACATGTCTATGCATATGTGTGTGTGTACAATACAATGATTAGACAGTCAAACTGTGCTGCCTCTCAGTTCCCAAATGTTTTTCTAGCCATGAATGAGCCAATATTACAGAGAAATTCACAATACACTGATAAGTGTTTTATTCGAAGTTTTAGCGGATCGTACCGTCAGGTGATTATAGAAATCCAAAAAATGTACACTGTATATAGCTATAAAGACTTTACGCTATTTCCCATCATCGCTGGCTGCAGTGCATTTAACGTATCAAAAATAAAAATTTAAAAAATTAAGATCAGAAAATTGCTGTCTCAATGGGAAGTTCGATAAAACTTTCAATATTGTTATTTTTTGTCCCCGAACATTTGCAGACACTATTGATTGGTCTAATAGAAAAAATTATATCACGATGGTGAGAATCGAAATTAGGTTCGAGTTTTGGGCAATAATTTTCTTTAAAATATAAAGTTTACAAACCATACTGAAGCTACAGTTTGAAAAATCCTTCAACACAAAACTCAAACAATGAATAATATTAAGCTTGAAATTACAACAGAATTTAATGTACTTGAATGTTGTGTAGTCATTTTTTAAGGAAACTCAGGAAGAGCTCAGGTGAGAAAGTAGCAGTAAATTTTGTTCCTTCAAGAGTTAACCTCACATTATTGAAAAGTTCGAGCGTGACAACATATTTCTTTAAAAACGTCCTGGCTTTCTTTAGTCAACAACTAGGAACCAGGCTCAATAATTTTAATCCCAGGTTCTTTCGTAATTTGAATGTTCAGGCCATTTTTAGAGCAATGTTGGTAATTATCATTCGTCCGTTCTCCATATTCTCCTGACTTTGCATGTACTGAAAATTACTTTTTTAGCAAACTAAAAATTATTCACATGAAGCCAAAAGAAGAGAGGCCGAATTTTCAAACATTTTACGTTGATATTACTGCACAACAGGTAAAAAAAGTTCGACTGCAAGTTTGTTTAACTAACTGCGTGGTTTCCTCGATAAAACCTTTATACCCGAAATATTTTTCGAATAAAATTTGAACGCACTGCTAATCAAATATGAGGCTCCAAATTTTACTTGGAAAAGCTCATTTCTGAGGATTTTGTTCATTGAAAATGACACGTAAGGGACACCAAGTTTAAAAATGAACATCAGCTATCGGGCATTCGGGCAGGCAGCTGTGACGTCGTATAGTATAAAAAAATACCTCCCAGGTTGACGATGAAAAAATTTATTCTTAGCATCAACGTAAAGCAAGAATGAAATGCTGATCCGTAGAACTAGGTTTCGATACTGTAGAAGGTTCTGCATTAGCGAGGATTTTTGTTCTATACTCAATGCATGATTGAAATAATTAGAATTGAATAATTTTTCTCTTTTAGCCTGATATTTTATGAATGACAGGAGAAGTTGCTCTGTTTTTAAGAACAGTCTCAAGTAAGTAATGAAGTGAAAAATGTAATGTATTGGAAGTGGTGTTCATGAACGTTATTTTATAATATAGAATCTATGAGCTCTGCAAGATGTTTCGAAGGCATCTCCAGACGAACACTGAACAGATAAAATACATGCACGAACAACGAACAGATAAAATACATGCACGAACTATGAACAGATAAAATAGATGCACGAACAACGAACTGATAAAATCCCTGCACGAACAACGAACAGATAAAATACATGCACGAACAACGAACAGATAAAATCCCTGCACGAACAACGAACTGATAAAATACATGCACGAACAATGAACAGGTAAAACATACATGTAATGCATAAAAATATGCCTAGAATGCCAACTTACACGCCGACGACATTTGCGCTGCTGATGTCCCTTCTGCGCCCTCGGCCGCCATGCGGTACCCAGCCTCTGCAATGCTGGCGTAACGCGCCGTGGTGGAGGAAGCCAGTCCCAAGACGGAGGTAATAACGATCGTGCACCGAAGCCTTTTTTCCATGGTCTGAATTTTCTACGCTTGATTGCAAAGCCTAAATTTAAATTACTTTGAAGGTTACCGAATCTCAAATGAATTAAATTGAAATTAAATGCTGGTTTCCTGCATGTAAAACTGAAATAATAATGACGGTCAGTTTAACTCTAAAATATTTTCCGGGTTTGAACTGATGTCATTTGACGTGAAAAAATTAAGCTTTTTCTAGGCTTTACACAATTGAATGATAATTGTTTTTTCCCGCTGATAAAAATATTTGAATTGTCGGAAGATTTGAGTGACAGATGAGCTTGTACGGAATTTTGTGTTTAGACATTCACGGAAGCTAAATTTTGTGTTTAGACATTCAGGTTTAATCTTGAGACTCATCAAGTTGTCAAAATTGTGGTTAATGTTAAGAAAACAATTAAAATCTTCGACAGGAGAATTAATTAGCTCCGGGTTACGATCTATTGAAATGAGGATGCATGTCATTATTCCGGAATGTCATCCAGTGATAGTTTCAATTTATGTATGTGAAAATAGTTTACACATAAATATCTAAATTATTTGTTCATAATTCCCACCCATCAAGTATAGCGTTTTCATTATATTATACACACAACATTGTAGAAAATTTCGTCTGAAATATCCGGCTACTCTCCTATGGATTGGGATTATCTGGTCGGTAAATACTAAGTACTTAATGAGAAACAGGCAAAACCAAAATACACCCAAACGGATCCTAAACTTTGACAGTTCGAAAATAAGCTCACTCTTCTGTATTAGCTGAGAAAAATAACATCAAATTAAAATAAAGAAGTAGTTCCTAAAAGAAAAACTCGCGTCCAAACCTTTGAAATATGACCAAAAGGAGGAAGAAACGAGTAGATATGGAAAATTTTTATTAATTGATTGACAAAATTGTTGTAATAAACTATACATGAAAATATTTTTTCTCCCCTCCTGACAATTGTTTATTGCTGAAAATATCATAAACGACAACTATTCAAATTAAGGGTGGTTAACATTTACATATCCCAAATTCTTGAATTTGAATAATTTCATCCAAATCTCAAAGAAATATAGTACAAACTATAACAAATTTCGTCATGACCTTACAAATAGTGTACATCAAATATGTTCGCTGTACGTTATTCTTAGGTTGAGTATAAAAAGCGGGCAATCTTCACTAAAAATGAGATATATGGGAACATGAATTGTGAGTGCGACAGGTAAGGGCTAAACTATAAGATGAAAAAATTCTATTAAGCGTACATTCGAATTTAATAATTTAAAGAAAAATTTGGAGCCGTATAAATAGTATCATTGAATGAATTTTCTCCTTATAAAATACATTTTTAACGACGCTTTGATAGCGCTTTGTTTAAGAGCTCTTGGGTCCGAGAAATTAAAATTATTGAAAATCTCAGTTTGCGAAAACGTACGTCTTCAATAAAACAGAAACATTAAAGGGATAATCGGTGACATTGGATAAAATTATCAGTGTCTTGCAAAAGAAAATTTCCAGGAAAATGATTTCATTTTATTTCAACCAATATGGCTCGTAATTTACAGCAGATCATTTACACTCATGCGAAACCATATACGAGGGCTATTTCTGCAAGGCATTCAAAAAATTTTAATTTTTGAAATTAGAAAAAAACCGCTTCATTGGCCCCATTATTTGGATAACCTTGAAGACTAGTGGGACAATTAGAAACAGTTCAATAAAAGTTCGAATAAAACCACTTTTCCGAAGTTCTCTTCCCCTCAAACTCCACGACAGCACTGAGAGAACAACGCACACGAAGCTGTCACATAGAACGTTCATTACCCGCCATACCAGAGAACTATGTAGCTACAAGATCGACTGCGACGCACATGTTGCACACAGAGTGCGCTAAGCGGTGATATCATTTACACGAATTCAAGCACTGAATATTCTATGCTAGGTCTAGAATAGCACAGGGGCGGCCAATCACATCGATCAGATCACTCGAGTTATACCACTTGAAGGGCGGAAAACTTTTGATGTAAAGTTAATTTTCCTGAAAAATTTAAGCTGTTTGCATGAGAATCTAGTCAGTTAACAAGAAAATCTGACCAGAGCAATACAAGTGAAAAAAAACATATCAACTCGAGAGTATCAGCAACGCCCATGCTCATTTAAATGTCTATCAGGAATTTTGCTTAGACCAATATCTTCCTCATAATCAGGTTTTCTGGATTTAACTTCGAAACTTTTGAGTAAACTTCAAAATCTGTGATAAATTTACAATACATTTTATAATTGGTTATTGGTAGAACGTATTTTTCAATAAATCTTTCTTGAGAATCAGTTCGTGACCTAGGTCGTGAAACGAATAATTACGATGCCTTACAAAATTGGTTTTGCTGCCGTTTTGAAGTACAAGTACTGCAGCGCATAGCTTATGTCAAATTATTGGTCTTGAAAGATTTTTAAACGGCTGCCTCATAAAATTTTATTGGCGCACACTTACTGAGAGCACCACTGTTCTTTAATGAATATTGGCTAAACGGTGAGCGTGCTACATGCAATAATCTGAGAGTATCCTTGTATTTTTATCGATTGAACGTTAAAATTTTCAGCATAGCAATGTGTATACGTTCATTTTGTTTTGCAGAATACTTTTGAGTCTTCATATTTTATGATTAGCATTATGATCACACACGCAATGTCCCTGTTAACTAACCTATTTAATGTAATAACCTATTTAATAGGCACCGCAGAGGCATTATTAGTCACTCATATTATAAATGGTTTCGGAACACTCTAAGGACTGTAATAAAACTAGCTGAAGAAATTTATTATATTAAGAAAATTAAATTGAATGGCAATGATCCAAGGAAGACTTGGCGGATACTGAATGAACTCATGGGACGTTCAAATAGAGACTCTAACATTACTTTGGTTGGGGATCGGGGTGTTGTAATTGGTTGCCCGAGTGATGTGGCGCGTGTGTTTAATGACTATTTCACCCAATTCGTTATGGAATTAACCGGAAACATGCCTCCGCGCACCCAAAATGTTTTGACTGGCATACCTGGAGTGAGCGTCGGCTGTAACTTTTATATGGTCTCATCAAGTGAAATAAAATCCATAGTGGCTGATTTTAAACATAAGAAGTTCCACCATGGCGACTTAGACCCTTCGGTCTTGTTTGAATTGTTGCCTTTTATATCGGACACTTTTGCTGGTATAGTTAACGGATGTATTAAGAGTGGTGTATATCCAAGCATTTTAAAACGAGCGAGAGTTGTACCCGTTTTTAAGTGTGGTGACCGTAATATAACGGGGAACTATAGGCCAATATCTACTCTGTCTGTTTTTAACAAGGTGTTTGAAAATGTTATTTACAAACGTCTCAGCTCCTATTTTAATTCGTGTGGTATTTTAACTCACTTCCAGTTTGGTTTTAAAAAAGGTTCGTCAACATCGACCGCAATATTGTCAGTAGTTTCGGATTGTCTTGCAGCTCTCAACAAAAGAATGTTCACTATCTGCCTGTTTTTAGACCTTCGTAAGGCGTTTGACACAATTGACCCGTTTCTCTTGATCACGAAGCTCGAGGCTTATGGAGTTGCTGGGCGTTCACTCGAGTTGATGAGGTCATATCTGACAGGTCGCACCCAATGTGTTGCATGTGGTAACTCGTCCTCGTCTGATCAGCCTGTTTTGCTTGGCGTCCCGCAAGGATCCACTCTTGGCCCATTTCTTTTTAACGTCTTCGTTAATGATATAGCCTCACTGCCTGATGTTAAGTGTGCCCTTTTTGCTGACGATGCAGTATTTTATGTGAGTGACGACAATTTTGTAAATGCAGTTCAAAGAGTTAAGGATTTTTTGATACGATTGACAAACTGGCTTCAGCTGAACAGACTTGTGCCCCATGAGAAAAAAACAAAGCTCATGCTAATTACAACCAGAAACAGCCCAATCCTTCCAGACATTTTTTCAATATTGTTAAACTAGAGTGGGTGACTGAATTTAAATATCTTGGCGTATTCCTCGATTCGAAGTTAACTTTTGGCCATCACATATCGCATGTCTGTGGTAAGTTGAGCCGTGCTCTTGGCATGTTTCATTGCCTCTCTAGGAAACTGCCACTGTGCTCCCTTAAGGCCCGTTTACACCGGGGCAACGACAGGGTTGAGCAAGCGCTTGACGCGCGCTTGCTGCAGCGCTTGACGCCCACAACTGTTCACATTCATTTTTTTATACACGCGCGTGACGCGCGTCATCTAGACAGCTGTGAAGATGGATGCGAGTGAAGAAGAGCTGTGGGTAATTATTGTAGGGTGTGCTGCTGTGAAGAGAAAAAAGGTAGGCATCACAGCATTTGGGTTAACACTTTGACTGCGACTACTAAATATTAAGTTCAACACCAAAACTCAAATTTAATGTCAATGTAGTAAGCTATTTGGAAAATATCAATCATGAACCAGATCGTTCCTTCAATTCGCTTTGATTAAGTATTTATGAAAATTGAGTTTGCGACTACTGGCCGGTCAGCTGCATAGTGAAAATTACCTCCGTGTACCACCGGTGGCGCACGTCGCCCGTCAAAGTGTTAAAAAATGGTTGCACAGAAGAGACGAGAGGGGTTCATACACTCACATCTTCTGAGAACTTTCAGTTGAAAATAAATTGGATTTTCAAAATTATACAAGACTGCATTTAAAATTTGCATTGAGTTCAATTGTTATGTATTGAAGGATGACTACTTAAAGGTTGGTGAAACCATTTTACCATTTTGTTAAATAAATCCTTTCAAAACAATTCTTTTGTTAAATCAATATTTGGTTTAAAAAATAACATTCACATTTCCAGTTCATTTCAGTATAGCAAAACAAAAAATTATAATGAATAAGTGTAAAATAGTAAAAATTTTTGACACAAAATTTCCATGAAAAAGCGAAGATACGCGTAATTCCCTGTAATTGTATTGCAAAATGTACCTAAAACACATAAGCTAAGGTGAAAAGATTATTTTAAATACATAAATAGCATGAACTCTGTGTAGTTGAATTAAAGTTTCTACTAGCGCATAAACAACCGCATAAACAACGATCTGGTTCATTATTGATATGTGGTGAAATAGATTATATTAGGCAAATATATTTGGCAAAATCACGTAAAGTATTAGGTGACATTTTTCATATCACATTTTTGTTTTGGGGCTAAATTCCGTGAAGCTATAACATTTTAAAGAAAGGTAAACATTGTGCTGGGCTACAAACATTAGAATGTGTTGTGTATCGAGTGACGTCGACATGGTGGGCAGCGTTCTCAAGTGCTTGAAACAGGATGTCATTCATCAAAGTGCCACCCGGCGGTCGGCGCTTCGTCCAAACTTTCTAAGGTTCAGGCGTCCACAAAAACACAAACACACAAGCTTGCACACAAAACACATCCAGGCAACACAACACAAGACGCACACACAACACACATACGCAGGCCGTGAAGATATTCACGGTCGAGAACAGTGCTCCAAATAGGCGTGGCTACGGGTCAAAACAACCAGTCGTGAAGTGGGAAGGAAGTGAACTCGAAACTGCCCACGATACGAGCCAATGGAAGCAACGAGGGGAGTGCGGACACAAAGAAACAGCCAATAGCACTTCTAGACGTCGAAGTAAGCAAGTCTCCAACCAATAAGAATTGAGATGCTGTCCCAAAAACGGCGAAGAATCGGGATTTTTCGAGAAGGAATGAAGCGACGCGGATAAAAAGGATTCAGGACAAGAATTGAGGGGATTCTGGTCTCAGTAACGCCAAAAGAGACACGACAGGCTTGGGAGTGCAAAAACCGGGAAATCTCGGCGATAGGCCGACATTTCCCGGGCTAGTGTTAAGTCAGGATTGACTTCACTCGAGAAATCGAAGCCGACGTTTAACTCCTTCAATAACGACAAGATTGTGCAACAAATACCCGCTCGAAGTGTGTGCTGGTAATCTCTCCGAACGCTCAAGGAGACTGCGACTGCATCGTCGAAGTATCACCATGCAATGAGCACTCGCTCGAAGAATTACGGCCTGAGCACATCAACAATTCAACGTGAAGAGAAACACCCATGGAGAATCTCTACGCTAATTATGAGCTCACAAACAACCGCAGCATTAAAATCTGGAGTCACGCGTTCACCAACAATGCAGAAGGAAACAAGAAAAGATATAAAGTTTGCCAGCCCGTCAACGCAGCCAAAACTCAGATGTGTGGAGCATGGATGTGCGAAGAATGGAGAGCAGCAGCGCCTTCCCGATGGAGCAGGAGTATCACCGCCGCAGTGGTAGAACTCTGAGAACTCTGTTGAGAATCCCGCGAAGTTGGAAAGAGTCTACACCGAACATTCAGCGACCGCGCCTCACGGAAGTGATAATTTTTTGTGGTGTAGAGAACTTTGAAACAATGCTGTGAAGTGGAAAAATTGGAAATCAAAAATAGCACACTGAACGGTGCTTTCAGATTGCCGCGCAGTCCAATGTGATTAGTGTCATGTGTTTTCTTAGCTGAGGTGCTAATTTTGTGGCGTGCATAATGGGAAGCGTTCTGTATTATGACACCTTGCTGTAAGTAAAAGGTGATACCTTTTGGCATATTCATTTTATTTCATGTGTGCACTAGCCAGGATATTCATTTCATGTTTTTAATTCTCTTGTTGTTGTGCGAGCAATAATATAATTCCATGTGCCAAAATCCACGTGTTCATCTTAAAAATAAATGTGTTTAATCTTTATTGCTCATTATTGTCCATGCTTTTATGTGGTATTCATGCGAGTACAAAGGTGTACATTATATTTATTTGTGGAGGTTGCAATTCCTCATGCGTTACGTGCTTAACCAGCATTGTTTTCGCGACAGATATTTTCCAAATAGCTTACTACATTGACATTAAATTTGAGTTTTGGTGTTGAACTTAATATTTAGTATTCGCCGTCAAAGTGTTAACCCAAATGCTGCGATGCCTACCTTTTTTCTCTTCACAGCAGCACACCCTACAATAATTACCCACAGCTTTTCTTCACTCGCATCCATCCTATATTAGGATTGCCCAACACCGTGGAGTCAGCTACCGTAGCGGGAGACCTCTGACCCAACCACCTCATTCATCTATCCGCCTTCACAGCGAGCAGTGCTGTGACCGCATAGCAGAGGAAGACTTTACTATTTTACGCACAGCATCTAATAATTTAGATTTACGCATTTTAGAATATCTTTTTATCTCGAAAGAAAAACCAGATCTCAATAGCACGAATAGTTCTTATCCATTACAAATTCACATTTAGATTTTTTATGTCCATGTATTTTATACAGAAAAGACTGATTTTATTCTTTATTTTCAATTTTGCAGACTGTTTACTGAAGATGGAGCTGGTCTCCGAAACGTTTTATAGAATTGACTTAGTTTTTAAATTATAGTTCGTGAGATATCTTGATTAAATATGATTTCAATACCTGGTGCGTTCTTCGTTTTTAAATTCCTGATGATAATTCGCCTCAAGAAAAGTAACTTCCCTGATTAATTTATAAGTTATTCGCTACTCTAGTGAAGAATCAACCTAACTTACATGACATATTTGATTAATAGTATGCGGCACCGGCAAAGAACTAACTTGACATGAGTGACAATTGGTACTAGTGAAGAGCTAACCTGATATATCGTTACATGATATTTACTACTAGCGAAGAACTAATCTGACTTACATGACAAACGCTCCATTAATGCTACACAGTCTCGCTTACGTTCACGCGATGACCTGGGAAAAAAGTAATCGGTTGCGATTAATCGAAACTGGATGGTAAGAGAACTCAGCTTTTATGTGAGCCGCCCTGTATGAATGGCAGGAGCGGAAGTTGAACGCTCAGTTATAGGAATGCCATAATTTGTGGCTGTCGGACACTTCAACACGGAGGTGATCGTCATCCGGGTTATAACTTCCACATACAGTCTAAAGCTCATTTTACACCTGCGGTGTGGAGCGACGGTGTGGAGCAACAGTGAACTTACAACAGCTCCGCCCACGAGAGGATTGAGCGTCAGTGCACACCGACTTGCTTTTACATTGCCACTCAATACAACGCCCCTTCCAGAGAGACAGCAATCGTCACGCAGGGCTGCCCCTTTGGTTTTTCCACCCAGATCTGTTTTTTTCGATTCCTCCTGGGTCGCTAGGTTTAATTTTTGATATATTGCTACATATGTTATTTTAAGTCAGACAGTAAATTCATTATTCCCTGAAGTTAATTTAATAATGCAGTTAAGAATTATTGATTCAACACCGTATGCAAATGAATATCTGACTCAAAACTACGCCTATCGGATGTGGTAGAACGTGTTCAATCTGTTTCTCGACCTTAAAAAACGCGTAACGAACGAGTATCTTACGAACTTGCAACCCCGGCCAAGCCAGGGATAGCTGGCGCTCCACTTGTGTTGCTTCGATTTGCTTGGCATGTTGCAGTGAGATGACGCGCATTTTGATCGTAAAACTGGTCGTGCATTCCTTTAAATGAATGTCTAAAAATTAATTTTTTTAAACATTCAAATTTTCATATTATTCCCGCACTAGTATTCAAAATGTCTTGCCCTCCAAAAACAATGTCTAAAAAGAGGTATACGCAGTCTTTCAAAGAAGAATGGTTAATGGAAAAAATGAAAAACCTGTCACGGTTGGAAACCTAAGCCGAAATTGGTAAGAGATGTCACCAACGGAGTATGTCACCAGCGTAATGAAAAGCGCATTGCACAACAGAAAAGTCGTCTTAAAGTTGAAATTTGCGCTGCAGAAGAGAATTAGGAGAAACAGGAATAAAATCAGCATTAAAATTAATTAAAGTTTTGCATGTTAAAATGTTAAGTTAATATTCAAAGTTGAAAACTAATTACTGGAAGATTTGTAAAAAATATTATTGTTGAAAGTTACTGATTGAAAACAAGGCCTGCCGCACATTTTTAACATCTCTTAATTTTGTTGCGATATGAGAAAAGGGTTTGGTTTAGGACCCCCTTCCCAGACGCTTGGGGGAATTTCAACCCCCGCACAATTTTAGAGTATTATACTTTCATGCTTGCGCACACCTGCATACCAGACATGGAGAATAAAAGAATTTGAAAGATTAACATGAATTTATTTTAAGAAACACGTGGATGCAAATATATAAGTTTCGTCAACACCTTCTGGCCCAAAAATAACACACAAATGAGAGATTCAGGCTAGAAATTCAATGAACGCCTGTGAACGATCACACGATTTAACTCGACACAGTCTTTCTTGGCAACAGTCAAACTGGGAGTTTACGCACAAACAAAAATAAAATTAGAAACACAAAAATGAACATCATGCTAGCGCACACATGAAATAAATGGTTAGGCCGAAAAGAATAGAACCTTGACTCACAGCAAGGTGTCAAAATATAGAATGCTTCGCATTATACACAACACAGAATCCGAACATGAGCTAACTACCCGCATTACACAAATCACATTTGATTGCGCGCCGCTCGGAACGCACTATTCCATGTGCTGGCTGCACTTGAACCTTTCCACTTGGAATCACTGTCTGCACCCTCTAACAGTCTTGGTATTAACACTTTCCTTGCAATCGTAGATCACGATGACTTAAATACACTTCCAATACTGCTTGAGAATTCACGTAGTGCAGATCCGACCGCCCCGCGGTCCTGAAGTTCCTTCTCGCTCGTCGGCCGGTCTTGTTGCGGAGCGCTGCACTCAGTTCCCATTTCGAGTTCTGAGTTCCGAGTCTGCTTGACCACTGCAGGACTCGTAGTGGCGGCATCATTGCAGACCCTGAAGGCGGTGCGGCTTCAATATTTAACCGCTGAAGTTGCTTGTGAGCCCGGAACTGATTACTAATATTCCGAATTCTCACCGTGGCATGGTTGCAATGTTGATACTGAACGATTCCACCATAAAGCTAAGGTGCTTCGAGCAGTCGTTGTTGCAAAATTGGAGCTTCGACGATTTGTGATGGACGATGTTGCCTTTCTTGAAAATTTCGATGTGCTCAGGTGTTCGATTTGCTGATTATGTTGGAGGCACACCAGCAGTGCGCCGTCGTGCCTGTTTGCGTGCCCCTCAGATACGTGCACCTCTTCCGCACTCGCTTCCACCAAAAAGAACCTTGATTATCCTTGTCTCACTCCTTTTATGTGTGTCGCCTCTTTCTTTCTCGAAGGATCTGGATTCTTCCAAGCTACAGAGAAAGTCACTCGATTTTTTCAATTTTGATTTGTTGGAAACTTGTCGGTCCTGAAGTTTTGCCTATGATTGGTTCGCGCTCGACACACTTCCACGCGTGGTGTCTTCGCGAGCTCTTGATTGGCCCGTGTGTTGCGGCCTTCTCTTGATCCCTCTCCCCTTCGAAGCTTCCCCTCGCCCTCGCGGCGCTGTCTCCCATTCCCACGCCTATATCGGCGCTGGCTTAACGGTCTGACATTCCTTTGTCGTAGCCCAGCAGAATGTTATATACGTAACATGTCTTAAATATGTTGTAGATACATAGCTTTACGTGATTTAGCCAAAAACGTATCATGTGATATAAACATACATATTTCATAACAATTTTGAACAACACAAGTACTTATTCTTCAAGAACTTCTGCGTTTCGCCACCTTTGCCGAAGAAAATCGAATATAAATATCTGAATTCCCAAATAAATATATAAGAATAATTATCAAATAATTTAAGTAAATGAGGGGAGACTGTTCACTGTTCAGATTATTATCACTGGCAGCCATGGTTTACTAGCAGTGCACACTGCAAATATTTAGCATGCAGAATGTTGCCGCTCCTTACCGTGAGCGTGGCAATAAGGGTCATTTTGCTCTTCTGTTGGCGGAGCTTATTTGGCTGGCGGGATGGAGCGACGGTGTGGAGCGCGAAGACACCGTCAATGTAAAAGGGCCTTAAGTGTGATTGTACTTTTAGCGGTTGTATTATTTTCTGCGATTATCCCTCGTTCTATTAGGCCCAAGAATGCGAATGAGCTTGAAGTGACCCTTGTCACCTTTTAAGAATACCTGTGTTGTATAATAATAAAGAAGTCTGCGTTTGCGCATTATTAGTTACGCTTTCCATTTTAATATTTTTAAATTTTACTTTTCTATGTGTATTAACGAGCGCCTGCTGTGATTTACTTAGCTATAAATCTGAGTTAATTCCAGCAAGGGTTAGGCGCTCGTACTTTAGCGTGTGGGGGATGCTGTAACTTCTTATTATCCCTTGGTATTTTATTATGTCAGTTTTACAGTGTTTTCTCCTTTTCTTGTATTGTTGCAATTTTTTTAATCTTGACCTCTGTTGTTAAGTATGTGCTTTCTTTAGTACTCTGGTCAGTCGTGCACCTCTTCTAGCAATTCTGATTGCTTATGACTGTGTGTAAGGCAAGACTATTGTCTTCCTTGTGTGCGCCATGTGTTTACTACTCTCAACGTCCTGTTGGGAATGAGTTCCAGCATGGGTTGGCGCATGTGTGCTAGCGAGGGGGGGGAGCTGGAACTTCGTGTTTTATTCTTGACAATTCTACTCTTACTTATTCCCTTTTCACTTGATATTTTCCTATTTTTTTTTTTTTTGCTTTTTCTATGTTACCCTCTAATGTGTTTTCCTCTTGTTACTGTGTCTTTTCTCTGTTAGCTCGACTCGCTAGAACTCTTATTTTTGATGTTTAATAGTGTAGTTTTTATTTTAGCAATTGGTTGTGCGATTTTCCCCTTTTTTTAGGCCCAATAAGCGAATGAGCTTGACGTGGCCCTTGTCACCTTTTTTAGATTACCTGTATTGTAATTTTAAACGTGACCTTGTGACAATAAAATTCTATGGAGTTTCTATGGAGTTTCAACTGTTCTTTCGTGCACGTTCGGCGATACATCATCATTCCAAAGCCGGAGAAAAAATGCTCGAGAAAGGAATATTCACTAGCAAGAACATATGACAATGTATGATTCTGAGCTGCGAAAGATGAACGTACATGCGACCATATACCTTGAGTATTTCTCTACAGATTCTTACAACACTGGAATAAATGTGAACGAAGTTTACTTTCTCGCGTAGTTGAGTAAATTATACGATGCTTTTATGCAGTGTAGAACTTCAGTGAGAGAGACTTGTGGTGTGTGGCGTTTGGAGAGACAAAAGATATCTTATTGGCTTGATATTCACTCTTAATGCAATAATTTGGCCGAAACGCGAACTTTACTATTAAAGGGTTCCTTGACATTATCGATGTTTACACTTCTATGAGACAAAAATATACAGCATCACACTGCGTAGTCTCTTATATTTGATCTGATTCATGAAATGATTTATCATGTCTTGCGTCTATTTATGGATATTTCTGCGTTACGGAATACTTTGAGTTTTACGACAGACTAGCGTGTTCACTTGGAACCTCCAAAATGATGTGCGTGCATCGATTACATCAGAGGAAACAATTCGTCACTAGTGATCTACGATGTCAATTTTGTGCATTATGCGAATATTCGGAACGCCTTCCCTCAGGATGAAGCTTCCCCAGGCAGCGTCATCGTCACGAATGCTTACATCGAGGCCTTTCGTCGAGCAAACTATGTGTTTTCATTATTCGCCAGACAAGACATATTCAAACCCATAACTCTTCTAATCATAAGGCTACTAATGGACATTTTCGGAAGAGTTCATTATAGAAACTCATTTATAGGTTATTAATTTATTTAGGTATATTTTCGTATACGTTAGGATAACTTTAATATTATTAAACCTTGTTCGAACAAGAACGAAGATTGAGTTGTTGTCGTCAGGAAGCCAGGTATAAATGTAGGCAGTTGAACGCTTGACACCATCTAAACCAGAAGTGCGTTGTTTCGCTCTCGTCGCCCTCGCCCTATCCGGGCTCAGGCTGTCAGGCTGTTATACTCCTTTTATAGCAGTAGGACTACCGAGTAGAAATCACACTTAAGGCCCTTTTACATTGACGGTGTCTTCGCGCTCCACACCGTCGCTCCATCCCGCCAGCCAAATAAGCTCCGCCCACAGCAGAGCAAAATGACCCTTATTGCCACGCTCACGGTAAGGAGCGGCAACATTCTGCATGCTAAATATTTGCAGTGTGCACTGCCAGTAAACCAGGGCTGCCAGTGATAATAATCTGAACAGTGAACAGTCTTCCCTCAATTACTTAAATTATTTGATAATTATTCTTATATATTTATTTGGGAATTCAGATATTTATATCCGATTTTCTTCAGCAAAGAAGGCGAAACGCAGAAGTTCTTGAAGAATAAGTACTTGTGTTGTTCAAAATTGTTATGAAATATGTATGTTTATATCACATGATACGTTTTTGGCTAAATCACGTAAAGCTATGTATCTACAACATATTTAAGACATGTTGCGTATATAACATTCTGCTGGGCTACGACAAAGGAATGTCAGACCGTTAAGCCGGCGCCGATATTGGCGTGGGAATGGGAGACAGCGCCGCAAGGGCGAGGGGAAGCTTCGAAGGGGATAGGGATCAAGAGAAGGTTCTATTCTTTTTAGCCTAACCATTTATTTCATGTGTGCGCTAGCATGATGTTCATTTTTGTGTTTCTAATTTTATTTTTGTTTGTGCGTAAACTCCCAGTTTGACTGTTGCCAAGAAAGACTGTGTCGAGTTAAATCGTGTGATCGTTCACAGGCGTTCATTGAATTTCTAGCCTGAATCTCTCATTCGTGTGTTATTTTTGGGCCAGAAGGTGTTGACGAAACTTTATATTTGCATCCACGTGTTTCTTAAAATAAATTCTTGTTAATCTTTCAAATTCTTTTATTCTATATGTGTGGTATGCAGGTGTGCGCAAGCATGAAAGTATAATACTCTAAAATTGTGCGGGGGTTGAAATTCCCCCAAGCGTCTGGGAAGGGGGTCCTAAACCACACCCTTTTCTCATATCGCAACAAAATTAAGAGATGTTAAAAATGTGCGGCAGGCCTTGTTTTCAATCAGTAACTTTCAACAATAATATTTTTTACAAATCTTCCAGTAATTAGTTTTCAACTTTGAATATTAACTTAACATTTTAACATGCAAAACTTTAATTAATTTTAATGCTGATTTTATTCCTGTTTCTCCTAATTCTCTTCTGCAGCGCAAATTTCAACTTTAAGACGACTTTTCTGTTGTGCAATGCGCTTTTCATTACGCTGGTGACATTCTCCGTTGGTGACATCTCTTACCAATTTCGGCTTAGGTTTCCAACCGTGACAGGTTTTTCATTTTTTCCATTAACCATTCTTCTTTGAAAGACTGCGTATACCTCTTTTTAGACATTGTTTTTAGAGGGCAAGACATTTGAATACTAGTGCGGGAATAATATGAAAATTTGAATGTTTAAAAAAATTAATTTTTAGACATTCATTTAAAGGAATGCACGACCAGTTTTACGATCAAAATGCGCGTCATCTCACTGCAACATGCCAAGCAAATCGAAGCAACACAAGTGGAGCGCCAGCTATCCCTGGCTTGGCCGGGGTTGCAAGTTCGTAAGATACTCGTTCGTTACGCGTTTTTTAAGGTCGAGAAACAGATTGAACGCGTTCTACCCCATCCGATAGGCGTGGTTTTGAGTCAGATATTCATTTGCATACGGTGTTGAATCAATAATTCTTAACTGCATTATTAAATTAACTTCAGGGAATAATGAATTTACTGTCTGACTTAAAATAACATATGTAGCAATATATCAAAAATTAAACCTAGCGACCCAGGAGGAATCGAAAAAAACAGATCTGGGTGGAAAAACCATAGGGGCAGCCCTGCGTGACGATTGCTGTCTCTCTGGAAGGAGCGTTTTATTGAGTGGCAATGTAAAAGCAAGTCGGTGTGCACTGACGCTCAATCCTCTCGTGGGCGAAGCTGTTGCAAGTTCACTGTTGCTCCACACCGTCGCTCCACACCGCAGGTGTAAAATGAGCTTAATATAGACTGTATGTGGAAGTTATAACCCGGATGACGATCATCTCCGTGTTGAAGTGTCCGACAGCCACGAATTATGGCATTCCTATAACTGAGCGTTCAACTTCCGCTCCTGCCATTCATACAGGGCGGCTCACATAAAAGCTGAATTCTCTTACCATCCAGTTTCGATTAATCGCAACCGATTACTTTTTTCCCAGGTCATCGCGTGAACGTAAGCGAGACTGTGTAGCATTAATTAATGGAGCGCTTGTCATGTAAGTCAGATTAGTTCTTCGCTAGTAGTAAATATCATGTAACGATATATCAGGTTAGCTCTTCACTAGTACCAATTGTCACTCATGTCAAGTTAGTTCTTTGCCGGTGCCGCATACTATTAATCAAATATGTCATGTAAGTTAGGTTGATTCTTCACTAGAGTAGCGAATAACTTTTAAATTAATCAGGGAAGTTACTTTTCTTGAGGCGAATTATCATCAGGAATTTAAAAACGAAGAACGCACCACGTATTGAAATCATATTTAATTAAGATATCTCACGAACTATAATTTAAAAACCAAGTCAATTCTATAAAACGTTTCGGAGACCAGCTCCATCTTCAGTAAACAGTCTGCAAAATTGAAAATAAAGAATAAAATCAGTCTTTTCTGTATAAAATACATGGACATAAAAAATCTAAATGTAAATTTGTAATGGATAGGAACTATTCGTGCTATTAAGATCTGGTTTTTCTTTCGAGATAAAAAGATATTCTAAAATGCGTAAATCTAAATTATTAGATGCTGTGCGTAAAATAGTAAAGTCTTCCTCTGCTATGCGGTCACAGCACTGCTCGCTGTGAAGGCGGATAGATGAATGAGGTGGTTGGGTCAGAGGTCTTCCGCTACGGTAGCTGACTCCACGGTGTTGGGCAATCCTAATATAGAATGGCAAAGTTGTCATGCCGACATAGCCAGATGTACATTGTACACTTATACACAAACTAAACTTATACTAATACACAATGGACTTAACCTATAGGTATATCTTAACCTATATTCTAACTAATCCTACCCTAACCTATAGTAACCAAACCGATCCTGGTAATATGTCAAACATTAAAAATATCGTGGACCCGTGAAAAAAATCGGTCAACATTACCTAACCTATCGTAACTTAATATATCTTTAAACTATCCTGACCTAACCTAACCTTAACCTATCCTAATCTAACTCAACCAATGTCATTGAAGCTTGGTGGACTCGTGGAAAAATTCGGTCAAAATTACCTATCAGATTCTAACATAACATATTCTAACCTAACTCATCCTAACCTTACATATACTAACTTATCGTATCCTAACCGAAGCTATCCTGACAATATGTCAAACATAAAACAACTGTGGACTCGTGAAAAAATTTCATCGACGTTATCTAACCTATGGTAACCTAACCCTTCGCTGCTCCTCGTCCATTTTCTGCCTTCTTTGCCGAAATAAATTTCTTTGGCGCTCTAGGTACTGTAACCGCTGTTCCTCATCCATATTTTGCCTTCTTTGCTGGGATAAATTCTTATGCTGCTCCTCGTCCAAATTTCCACGCATGATTTGCTTTCTTCGACTGTCTCGCTGCAGGTACTCTTCATGTTGTTGTACATCGTTCATTGCAGCTCGCCCCACTTGCTGACGTTGTCTGTCTCTTTCAAGTATTTCCTGCCTTTGTTCATTCCTGATTCTCTGCCGGTAAAGTCTCATTCTATCGCGAGCAGCTTCCAATTTTCGCTCCATTGTGTGGTTCAAAGGCGCAATTATCACTTAAACATGAAGAAAAGACGCTGATCCTATCGAGAATTATTACAGATTTGTATGTAAGATACAGTTGTCTGGTTAAATTTATTTCTTAACAATTAAGAGAAATATACATAAATTGTGAAAAACAAACAATGCATGTCCGAGCTATCTTGTGATGTTACACTCAGGAAGTCGGTATCCATGATACCGCAAACTCGGACGAAAGCGTAACGGACGGACTAAGTAACTAACTAAGGAAGGAACAAGCAGAATTATTATATGATGTTACAATCACGTATTATCAGTGTTTAGAAATATTTGGTTCGAAACCATAAGAGGAAAAACTAAAAACATTAAAACCAAAGTCTTCAAAGAATCGCTCGAAGTAAAACGATGAAAGAATTATGTGATTGCATCGATGTACTCAGAAATAAGTGCATGTGTGTAACTATTTTAAATAAATATATTATTGAAGACGTTATATACAATGATCTACGTCTTCCTCAAGATATTCAGGAAAATTATTTTTCTATTTTTAACTGACATGGCTAGTAATCTACAGCTATTTAGCAGAATCATTTCCACTGACGCGAATGCATACTGTGGTGATCCCAGCGGCAAGCCGCGGACCTCCACAAGACCTGAGAAAAGCTGCCTCCAGACTACAACCGCATCCGTTCCAGAGCACCTCCGGACCCGAAGCGCCTAGTCAACCAAACACGGGACCTGAGAGAAGCCGCCTCGCGACTATGAGAAAAGGTGCCCGTAAGCTACAACGGCTTCCTGCCTCCAGCACCACAGGCCCACAAACTCGCGACCAATCAGGACTCACGCCCGGACTCAAGGCTTGCACTCGAGGCCTACATAAGGCGACCCCAACAAGGCTCGCACTCACTCAAGCCCTCGTCCTCGTTCAAGTCATATCTCCAGCACCAGCCTCGTGTTCCTGCATCTAGCTTCCGAGATCGACTTTATCTCTCGCGTACCTGCACCAAGCTCCGAAGACCGGCCCTGCCTATCGACGCCCCAAGGTGTTGCACGGTCTTAAACCTAGTAGCGTCTTGACGCTTCAAGGTGTTTCAAAGCCTTAAAAAGGTCACGTTGCAACGCCCCGCGCCGGCGTCGTCGGCCAAGCCGCTCTACGACATCTCTCGCCCGCTCCGGCCGGCTAGCCTCGCCGTAGCTACTTACCAGCTACAACGGTGAACCGCGTGACGGCTGGGCCCGACCCAGCTGACTAGCCTCGTCTCGGCGCCCCGCTAGCACCAGCTGACCTGTTCGTAACAGTAGCACGACGTAGCACCAATCATCACGTCTCGCCGCTGCGTTCGTAAGTAGCGTCCTCGCGGACGTTACCCGCCATTGGTGCTTGTTTCATTCATTACGTAATTCTCGCATAGTATTGTATTTCAAACATCACGTATTAGTGCTATTCTCGCATAGGATTGTGTTTCAATCATTACGTAATTTATGTCATTTTCGAATAGGATTGTATTTCAATCATCACGTATTAGTACTATTCTCGCATAGGATTGTGTTTCAATCATTACGCCATTCCCGAATAGGATTGTGCTTCAATCATCACGTATTTGTGCTATTCTCGCATAGGATTGTGTTTCAATCATTACGTCATTCCCGAATAGGATTGTGCTTCAATCATCACGTATTTGTGCTATTCTCGCATAGGATTGTGTTTCAGTCATTACGTAATTTATGTCATTTTCGAATAGGATTGTATTTCAATCATCACGTATTAGTACTATTCTCGCATAGGATTGTGTTTCAATCATTACGTCATTCCCGAATAGGATTGTGCTTCAATCATCACGTATTTGTGCTATTCTCGCATAGGATTGTGTTTCAATCATTACGTCATTCCCGAATAGGATTGTGCTTCAATTATCACGTATTTGTGCTATTCTCGCATAGGATTAAGTTTCAAGTTAGGTCATTCTCGAATAGGATTGTACTTCAATCACCACATATTTGTACTATTCTCACATAGGATTGTGTTTCAATCATTACGTACTTCTCGAATAGTATTGCATTTCAACCATCACGTATTAGTGCTGTGTTCCAATCATTACGTAATTTACGAGTAACGAACAGGGCTCATAGTAGTCACCGAGGGCCCAGTGTAATGGTCCATGTTCCGTGTACCTAACAGTCACCAATATAATTACCGTGTTACCCCCGTGTTGTCCATATCCTGCCGAATACGGTTGTACCTCAGGCGCTCGCTTCGGGCTATCCTATCACGAAAAAGATAGCTCAAAGCCTGCCCGAAGCGTGTTGCAGCCTGGGGGAGAACACTACAATACATATGCGCTATTTCTTCAAGTTAATCTAAAAATTTTGTTCATATTCCATGTAGTGAACATTCTTTCCACTTTTAAGTGGACAAAGAAAAAATTAATTCCTTTGGTCCCATTATTCGCATAACTTTGATGTTTACTGAGACTTAAAAAGAGTACAGTCTATACTATGTCTCAATTGTTAAAATAAAGGACGTCTTGGTAGTGAAGTTTCCATTTTTTTTTCATTTTTTCAAAATTTTGGGATCAGCAAAGACAAAGACAAAGCTTGGGTCAAAAAAATAAAATTGTCTTTGCTGATCCCAAAGTTTTGAAAAAATGGAAAGTCTATACTATATTAAGAGCCGCGTCCGTCGGTCGGTCCGTCCGAAGCCAGCCGAAAGTGTGTGATGAGCGTATCTGTGATACAAGCTCCAGCCCTATGTATTTTGACGGGCCGTGTTCACGCGGCCTTATCAACTCTCGAGAGATTGTATTTTTTAATTTCTTAAGGCCTTTCTCTCATTTCGCTCTCTTTTTTATTTCAAATAAAGTGGGGTGGACTAGTAAGAATTTAAATAAAGCCACTTATCCGAAGTTCTCTTCCCCTCAAACACCACGCCAGCAGTGAGAGAACAACGCTCCCGCAGTCTGTCACAATGCTGAGTCCATTCCGTGGGGCAACAGAGAACTAATTGCAAGGTCGACAGCAACATACACATACAGTTCACTGGCGGTGATATCTTTCACACGAATTCAAATATTAAATATTCTGTGCTAGTTCTAGAATAACAAAGGGGCCAATCATAACGATTACATCACTTGAGTTAAACAACTTGAAGAGCGGAAAACTTTTGATGTTAAGTTTATTTTCCTGAATAATTCAACTAGTTTGCATGAGAATCTACGCACAATACGAATCTATAGTCCAATCTACGTCTGGCAGGACCAATAAATGGTAAATAAGCATATCAGCTGTAGAATATCAGTAACGCTCATGTTCATTCAAATGACTATTAACAATTTTGGTTAGACCGTCATTGTACTTTTAATCAGGCTTTCTGAGTTTAACTTTGATATTTTTGAGGAAACTTTCGAATCTGTTATTAATTTACAATACATTTCATTATAAGTTATTAGTAGAACACATTTTTCCATTTATCTTTCTTGAAAATGTTTTATCTTCAATTGTGATACGAATGAGCTGCCTAACATAATTGGATCATCTTCCGTTTTGAAATGCGAGTGCTGCTGAGTCTAGCTCATGCCAAATGATTGGTCTTGAAAGATATTTTGAAAGGTTGCCTCATAAAATTTGATTAGCCCACAATTATTTAGAGCACTGCTGTTGTGCAGTGAAACTTGTCCGACCAAGCGAGCGTGCGAAGTACAATATCCTTAGTGTAACCACGTATTTTCATGCCGACTCGTTTGAACTGTGATATTTATAGCTTGCCAATTTGCACACGTTAACTTTGCACTAAAGTATACTTTTGACTGGCCATATTTCGTCTTTAGTATTTTAATCAAACAAGCAATCTCGCGATTAACTGTTCTTTAATGAACTTTCGGCGATACATCATCATATAACATCCGGAGATAAAATGCACGAGCATGGAATATTTTCTGACAAAAGACATGAAAACTAATGATTTTGAACTGAGAAAGAAAAACATACACGCGGTAATTTATCTTGAATATTCCTCGCAGATTTTCACTACACTGGAATAAACGAGAGCAAAGTTTATCTTCTTGCCTAGTTGAGTTAATGCCACGTTGCTTTCATGCAGTGGGAACCTCAATGAGTGGAACTTCTGGTGTGGCGTTCGGAGAGGCAAAAGATGTCTTAGGTTCTATATTCACTCCTAATGCAAAGATTTGTGCAAAACGCCATAGTTTACTGCCCTAGGATTCGTTAACATTGTCGATGTTTACACTTTCATTGGACACAAACTTACAGCATTACACTGAGTAGTCCCTTTTATTCATCCTATACATCCTATACAAGTATTGAAATATTCAAAGCCTGAATTATTCGGCATTACTTTTCAATACTGGCTTACTTTTTTCGAAATTTTCCTTTTATAGCACAAAATGAAAAATTAGAAGAATTTTTTAAAGGTTTAGAGATTCACATAGTAAACATTTCGCAAAAAAAACAGTAAACTTCGGAATTGAGCACTGCAGATTTTTCCTGTAACCTGTCCTTCTTTTTTTGCTTAGTAAACTTATAGTTTAAAATTTATCGAATAGAGTGGGGGGAAATATCCTTCAGGTAATTAGTTTAACAAAAAACTTGCTTTAAAAACATTTGATTTCTCATGAATCAAACCTTAAAATCATAAAAGTTTACTAACTTTATGGATTAAGATCAAAACATGTATACAAGTTTACTTGCACACATGTTTGCATGAGAACCTGGTGTTAAACTCAAATGTAAGCAAATGCTTTGAGGCCGAACGCTTGAATTCCTTATGAGAATTCAAAGTTTAGCAGGAGGAAAATTTACCCGTGCCATTCATACTTTATAGTTGAATATATTTTCCGCTGTGCTGCAACCTATTCGGAATCATCATACATTTACAACAAAGAGGCCGATTTAAGAAAGCAAGACTTGATGCATTGGGAGAAAATTTCGTCTCGTTTGAAAATTAATTTCACTAAATTTCATTTGTTATAATGAGTTTCGATAAAAAAATTTTTACAATATTATTACTCGGGGGTGAAATTCTTTGAAATCGTATTATATGAGAGAAACAATAAATAATGATGTCTATTTTCAGAGTAGTTTTGAGACGTTGTCAGAACTTGCTGCGTATTTCGTTAGCCGTAGTTTGGTCATTAGGTAAGAAGTTCTGTATTTAAACCAAGCATATGAACATGCGCTGAGACTGAAGTATATGAAATTTTCCTTCACTTAGAGTCATCTCACCTATCAGAAAAGTGTGATATTGAACCTAAGTATCCTCGACAATATCAATGTTTATCTTCCGTCTCATGTAGCCAAGGTAAATGGTAGGGATTATTCTTAACGCGCAAGGTCCGCTTGTCGTCGCTGATTATTAGCTCCGCTAATAATCTCGTTGACAAATCGCCAAGTACTGTTCTTCGCTACATCTCTCACTGTCAAAGGTTTTTTCGGATTCTGTGTCCAAGATGAAACACTGATTCCTCCTGTGCTGGGTCATGTCCGTAGCCTCAATAACGGTGCCTAGAAATGAAAAAACTAAGATTAGCGAAAAAAATCATCCATAAGCTCCAAATACATTTCAATCGTTGAGAATGTACAAGCAGAATGAATTATCTAAAAACTGCTTAGGTATTTGGTTGGAAAATTAGTTAAATGTCTGCGGAGAAATTATAATCCACCTTTCCTGCAAAAGGGAGGACACATTTATGAAGAGTGAGTATTTGAAAAGGTCAAACTTTTCAATCAATATTTCAAAGAGAGAAGCCAGTAATGCCATGTAGCAGTATTCGCGATATGTTTTCAAATATTCTCACTCCTCACGAGACTTTAGTAGCGCAAAACAAATTAAACTGTTTCAAAACCCCTTAATAGAAGTTAATAATGAAGAAATTTAAGCAAATTGAGTAAGAATTATAAAGATTCAATGAATCTTCCAGTCAGGGCTACAATTATGAACTCAATCAGTTTTAAGCGGTTAAATGAGCTGAACCCTAAAAGTTTCACTGAGTGAGCCAATTTTGACAACAATTTCAAGTTTAATGAATTTACTTTACCATTTGCCAGCCGCCAAACGGTAGGTTCATTGCCAACGACTCGTTCGTTTTCGTCTTTTATGACTTTGCGGAAGGCACCAACCCAGGCTTTTTGCACTCCTGAAAGATAAAGAGAAAAGAGTAACTTGGAACATCTGTGCTGTTTCCGTACATAAATGAATTCATTCTGCGCTGCCGCTCACTTGTTCTGATTTCAAAAACGATGTCAGTTGAAAATAAATTGAGTAATGCGTTTATGCACTCACTTTTCCAAGTAGGACGTTATCATTTCTTCTTACACATTACAAGATGTGCCTACACATCCCTCGAAATTATTTAACTGGATTGAATGCTGCTCGTGATAAAATATTCAAAAAGTAGCATCCTTTAAGCAGTTCAATAATTTGCATGGTCAGTTATCATTAATGAAGAATATTGCTCGTTGAGCATGCTCCCATTATGTTTTCATACGTTGTTCTAATACACACAAGCTATTGAATTTAAACTGTATACATCAGAAAATCTATCAGGAAACTATCCAAACTGGTTATTTGTATCAAAAGTCATAGAAATTATCATTTACGTATTGTTGATCCTAATTAGTGGAACCATATTCCAAAAATTTCAGAAGTTATTAATAAATATCACATTTTCCTGTACACGCTTGATAGTAGATAGAGGAGAGACTCATAGTTTAACTGGTTCTTCTGTCTCCGTGATTGGAGAGTAATTATAGTTTTTGAAAATAGTCTCTGACTAAGCATTAATAAGAAAGAGCTCAGAGTTCGATGATTAAGACACTTAACGCGTTAACCGACAAGGTTGAACGGAAGTTCAGCATTCAATTCAATTATAAGGTCAACTGTAGTAATTTTGAAAATAGCTAACATTGACAAGAATTTCCCCATCAGTTAGATTTCATTAGGTATTTATAAAAACTTAGTTAGTGACTGCAGTCGGTCAGTGGCATTGTAAAAATCCCTATAGTGACCACTGGTGGGTCCCTTTGTAGAAAATGTCTTAAAGGAAGTAACACAAGAGACCATATATTTTAGGAGTTATTGACAGTGTTGCGCAGTATTTAAATACAATGTATTTCAAATACTTTTGTTTTAAATTTACTTTCACATATATGTAAATACGTGAATTTAAATACTGTATAAAACACATTTGGAATAATTTTTCGTTTATGACTGACGCTTGAGTTTGAACGTCTAAGTACAACACTTGAAACGCGTTTGAAAGTGTTTGTAACGCTAGGATCTGTGGTCACGCCCACAGCCTGACAAGCAGTTGAGGATGAATTTTCATGAGAAGTAGGAGCAATTTTTGTGAGACTTTTTATTATTCGTCGTACGCGAGTGACCATTGTTGATCGCCCTCTTAATGAGTACAGACAATAGAGAAAGGAAGCCAGAGCACTCTGTTTTTGATAGAACATACTTTAAAATAAAAGAGCAATCTGGTGTTAAACTCAAATATGAGTTAATACTGGATGGCTAAATGTGTGAGTTCCTAATGAGAATTTAAAGTTTATCTGGGGTCAAATTTAATTAGGAGAATATATTGTCATGAGCACATAACCCACTCGATTGAAGAGTGTGAAAGCTTCCCCTAATATAAATTTTACTTCAGCTGAAAATTATATTCTTATAATATTGAAACATGAAGGTCTCCTATTTTCAAATATATGAATTGGAGCAATTATAACGATGTTTGATTTAGTTCATTGAATGCTTAGTTTTTAAACTTTCCATGTAAATAGATTAAACTCAATAGGTGTTGTACTTCCGTAGCCGTTGCAAAGCCATTATAGGAGGAGCAGAGACTATTTTAGAGAAAAAATAAAAATACGGACAACAGATTAAAAATCGAAGACATTCGTTCCGGAGTTCCGTTCCGAAGCCTAATCCACGAGAATGACACGACTACTTGCATACTGTACCTACAAAAATTAAGCCTACAATAGACTCCTCCTGTCTATCCCCAGAGGAATGCCAAGCCCTCTGAATGTGTGAAAGACAATCCCCCGGATCGTACTCCTCTGAGAACTTCTTATGAAATGTACCTCAATTGAATATATCTGAATTATGTCTGTATGCGGGTACTGTATTCCATAAAATCTATTCACGAATCGTCATACATCGGCTATTTATGAAAACAATTCAGCGTGGTATAGGCAGGAAGTTACGGAACAGTATTGGTGTTTGTTTTAAAATTAAATAAAAAATGGTAATTGGATTAAGATAATACTTTCTCCACATCCTTCACTCTCTTTTCTAGGTGAATTTTAAGCTGCAGAGGTCGAGCCCAATTCGTAGACAATAATATATGTTTTTCCAGCTGCTTAAAATTCCAGTAGTGAGTCATTAATTATTGCGAAGCTGCGTTCCGTCCGATAGTGTTAAAACGGTGTCAAGATTATTATTTAAAATGGTTTATATCTCAAGGTGTATTAATCTCACTCAATCTATGAATAGCCAATTCTTCATAACATAAGTTTGATTTCAATAGAGAAGTATTTTCTAAAGTATTTATGTATATTGCAAGCAATCTTTATTTTAGTACGTTTGGAAAATGTATTGAGTATTTCAACACATATGAACGATGCATTTAGTATTTTGCATTTAATAAATTTTAATTTATGTACTACCCATAACTGGTTTCGGAGCTTTCTACCTTCAAATTCAAGTGTGTGACTATCAAATGAAAAAGTCATCATATTCTAAACCTAAAAAACTGTCTGTTTTCTGTAATCATTATGGCATAACGAAACTTACACTACACGTTCGAATGTGTAGGCTCGAGATCTGAAGGATGCTCATCATCCATGAGACCAAATACGAATCCGAAGTTTCCATATAAGTGTTCTACTTGCCATCTTTCCGATTACGAATTTAGTTTTCTTTCAGAAATGTGAATATTTCAAACTTATCGAGGCAATGGCACGTAACATAAATTTTAAATTTCAAAGGCCCGTGAAGGTCACGATAATGTCAGAATAAATTATTTAGAGGCTATACTTCAGAACTGAAACTCAATTTATAACAATGAGTCTCCATGATGATACCTCTTTTTTGCAATAAGATATCACAACCTTAGTTTCAAAATTCATCTGTCATCAAATTCGTTTCAATGAATTTGCTACTTTAGCAATCTAGAATCGAAAAACTGAATTTAAGAGAGCAGTAAGATTTAATTACAATTTATGTATACGTATTCATATTTACCAAAATACGACATCATTCCTCGGAATTCACGCTCGACATCTTGGTTGAGTAGTACTGGAACTTGGCCACCATCAAAGAAGCAAGTTATGTTTGCCGGGCTGAAATGCGAGTTCCCCTTCATTTGATAGAAATGCTGTCCTCGTAATATGTAGTCTGCGAACAAAATTGGGTATTAGTACTATTCCGTTACAGATTCATGTCAATTTCACTATCATAGTTTTATTCGCTCATTTTACTACCACCACAGCATGGGAAATAATTTTTTATGTGCTCTTTTGATGTTGAGAACCTTTTTACTAACATTCCATTTCGTGAAACTATAGAAATATGTTTGCAACACTTGTTCACTACTCCTCAGCCTGTTGTCTTAGGGCTAACGAAAAAATTGTTTCAGAATCTTTTAGAGCTGGCAGTTATGAACACATTTTTTATATTCAACGGAAAGTTTTACAAAAAATTAGAGGGTCTAGGTATGGGTCTACCGCTTTCTCCAACCTTTGCTAATATTTTTATGTGTTTTGGGGAAAAGAAATGGTTGGAAGAATGTCCTGAATCTTTAAACCTGTTTTTTATAGGAAATACGTTGATGACACCTTTTTACTTTTTCGGGACCAGGCTCATGCTCCGCTCTTCTTAAAGTACTTCAACAGCAAGCATAGAAACATAAAATTTACGATAGATTGTGAAGTGGGGGGCAAGCTTTCATTTCTGGATTTTCTGGTGCATAAAGAGGGGAATCAATTTGAGTGTCCCGTGTTCAGAAAAATGGTTTCACAAGTCTAGGTGCTAGTTTTTACAGCTTTTCCTCCTTCATTTTTAAACTGAATTTCATCAAAGTTTTGTTATGCCGTGCTTTTAATGCGTGCAGCTCTAATCGGTTTCTACACGAGGAATTTTCCTTTTTGAAAGTATTTTTTAGGAATAATGGCTTCTCTAGTGGTTTTGTTGAATCTCAAATTAGGAAATTTTTAGATAAGAAATATGTAAATGTTCCGAACTTTCAACAACCTGCAGACTCTGTACGAACGCTCTCTCTATGTTTCCCTTACTTTGGTCCTCAGTCAGAATTAATGAAAAAACAAATACTAGAGCTACTACAAAAATATTTCAGTAAAGTAAAATTTAGATTAATACTGATCAATAATCACAAAATTGAATCATTTTTTAGAGTCAAGGATGGACTCCCTACTGAGATGCAGGCATCCCTAATATCCAAATATAGTTGTGCACTTTTTGCATCTGAGTATGTGGGCATGACTACCCGTACTCTGGGATGTAGGATTGCCGAGCATCAAGGTAGGAGCCACTGGACGGAAAACATTTTAGCAAGCCCCTCCAACTCAGCCATCCGAAATCATGCTTTTGAATGCGACACAGAAGTCAATAGAAATAGTTTCAAAGTCATAGCCAGGGCAAAGTTATGTTCGGAATTGCGGATTTTAGAGTCTCTGTTCATTTTTAAAACGAAACCTGTTTTAAATAATCATCTTAGTTCATTTCCTTTATCCCTAGTCAATAAGTGATGTCATACATTTTTTGAGTTTTCTTTTTGTATTTTACAGATGACTTTTCGTTCGAATTCGTATTGCTGATGATGAGCGAAGGCTCAAAACTTCCATTTTTACGAGTCTTTTACAGTCTCGAGAGTACATGTTAATGAAAAATGTTTTATACCATTTTCCTGGTTCTCTCATTTTCATTGAAAATTCGAAAATACCGAAATAGCTGCTTCGAGCATGGGAATCTCTCAGTAAAAGCGCTAAGGGTTTGTTAAAGGTGTTCGTTAAGTCTAGCAACATTACCAGATTTGTGAACAATGAAGGAATCTCCATGTTCCTCCCAGGCGTAGCGGCGCACAGGCGGCACCGAGACCCGACACTCCACCGGCCCATCGCCTGCCCGCGTCACGGAGTAAGTCGTGCAGTTCATTTGCAGGCACCTCACCTTGCACGCGCCTGAAATGTGCGAGTAGTCATTAGTTTTCCAAGGGATTTTCCTACTTGTTTCTACAACGGTGGCTTGGAAATTCAGCTATTAGAATAATTTTCCGAACAACTTTGCCACTTCCCTTCGAAAACTTAAATTACAACAACTGGGATTTGAGGACATTTTCTGGAAATTCCACCAAAACGATTATGCAATATTCTAGTTTACATTCGGTTTACAGTATCATCTCTGTGCATCATGGACAGGATTTTTATATTATTGAGTTTCTCGTTTTTTTACTTATGTCCATCCCAGACATCATTGTTATGTCCTACCGTTTTTCATAATTGTTCTAAACAGATTCTAAATTTTGTTAAGAATCCGTCCCGAGGCTAGTGATGGTTACGATATATGTATTTCCAGCATCATCGAGTAATATACATCAAATGTGTCATCTTCAAGCATTACGGTGTAACGCGTGTCTTATATTGGAGAAACTACATTACTGCAGAAATTTTCTTGGCCACTCGCATTGCAGGTTAAACAAAAATATAAAATTTTGAAGTCTTCAATTTACTACTAATATTCCAAGAAATTTTCGAGAAGGCGCTCTGTTGTTAGTGTAATTTTCGGAAAATTCATTTCATAAAACTATGAAATAGTCAATACAATCAAAGTACAACTTGCACGAAAACTGAACTGTGCATAAAATATAAATGCCAACTTACACGCTGACTGCACATGCATTGCTGATGTCCCCTTCATGTTCTCGGTCACCATGCGAAACCCTCTTACAGAGATGCTTGTGAAACTTGCCGTAGAGCAGGAAATCATTCCCAAGATCACGACTATTGTGATCGTATGTTGGCAAATTTTTTCCATTCTTTCAGCTTTTAATATTTTCTGAACATTTTCTGAAGCCTAAAATCTGAATTTCAGTATTGAGGCCGACCAAGATTTAAATGTCCCAAACTCAAAAATTGAAATAGTTTTACTCGGGATATCAATATGGTCTTATACAAACGGAGGCATTGAAAATTCTTTACAACAGTACTAATATTATAAAACGTTCGAAGAGAGCAATTTGTCCTTCAAGAGTATAACTACAGCAACTTTCCCTAGCAGTAAGAGTTTGGTGTGAGGGCTCTTCTAAACATGCAATATCGCCGAAGTCAATATTAAAATAAAGACGCAAAAAAAAGATAATCAGAATGTAATTATTAAAATAGCGGCGTGCAGCTATAGAAAAAGTTTTGTTGTATAAACAATTGCAATAATACTTTAAACAGAGAATATTTCCTAAGCGACGTCAAGCGTTAAATTATTCAACATCATTTTGTTCTGGAGCTCTTAAGCTCAAGAATTAGAAGCAGATCACAAGCCTTCAAAGCGTAACTGTTCCATGAAGCAGATAATTGAACAGCACTTTGACCGTTTAATATTTTATGATGTCTGTTTTACTGAAACTTTGAATGAGCTAAGACTCTACTTTATCAGCAAGAAGGGCTTCCTATTCATAGTTTCACAACGCGTTGCCTATATGGTATGAACGAGCACGAGCAATTCGTACAAGTCTGTTCATACATTTGACTGTGAGTTAAGCAGGTAATTATCTTGATTTTTTCATACTTTCCACAAAGATAAATAATAATTATTCTACAAACATAACTTAGATAAATGTCCAGTTTATGAACCAAAGTTCAGGGGAGATTTTGAATGAGGCTTTTCCTCCAGTTCCTTTACACCTCGAATTTACGTGAGCGGAAAAAGAACTCCGCTCACTCAGTCATCCGCTGGCCAATGGTCCAACTCGAGGTAGACTGGCAATCTGCACGGCAGCAGTCAGTGCAATGAGCGCTGGCATATTTTTTTGCGCCACCAAACCTGTAAAAGTTGATAATGGTGGAGCCCAAGCTTCCCCTCAGTTAGGTCACTCAAGCTGAAAATCCTAATACCTAAAATATCTATGATGATTCTTTTTATTTCAGTTTGACTATTCATTACTACCTGAGTGAAAATCATTATACAATCTTCTTATCGAAATTCTGACTGGAACAATAATCACGCATTTCAGGTGTCGAACAACAGCAATATATAATGAAGAATGTCGATGAAAATCACAGTTATCTAAATAATCTTTACAAAATTGTTTTCGCAAAAATTGAATTCTGAATCAAATTTAATTCTCCACAGGTTAATTGTTTTAAGTGCATTTGCAAAGCTGTGAGCAATTTACAGAACATCAAGTTAGCAATGGCTTCACCGAATCGTGACGAATGTTGTTCTAACCTCCGCCTAGTGACAGGCTGTCTCACAAAATCGATTTATCTATCAAGCGAGAACTGCACTGCACAGCTAGCTGATTTCACTAAATCATTTTTAAGAATTTTCTCCAACAGTGCATACTTAAACTTTTATGATAAGACTGACAATTATTGCGAACACCACAATTTCGTCATTAAACGTGTCTAGACAATCAAGCCAGCGAGAGGCGAAGTCTAAAGTGATTCCAGTGATTTTATGTGGGCAGGATACCACAAAATGTATTCATTTTCAACTTTTTTCCAAATTGAGCAGTAATAATGTCTGCAATTAGCAGTAATGCATTGTGCATAAGTTCACTCTGACATGAAGCATATTTTCCTCCAGCTTCAATTTGCCTTATTATTCTGACGACCAAGCACGCAATGTCGCTATCAACTGGTCCTTCGAGCACTTAAGGTAATGCTATTTCATTCAATCTGTTTTTTCTTCATGATTTCTTGCTCAGCTAACATTTTTTTCAATGTGACGCCAAACTTGTGTTCGATTTTTATATCGATCAAGTTTGACTCGTCAGCAAGAGAAGTATGATATTGAGACTGTTCATAGTGTTAATTCAACATCTGAATAAAATTCTTCGATATAATCATTTTTAATCCCGAGTGATTTCGAACTGTCTCTAAAGTAGGCCCTAGACGGTCAAGCTGATTCATTACTTAAGCTATGCCGTCAATCGCTTGACGTAAGCGTAATCAACCCTTCAATCGGGTTCTTCAAAACCCATTCTTAGTTGACTTTCTGGAGAAGAAAGTCTCGTGAAGTGTTTCGGAATGGTTTCCAATACAGATTTGACGTTTCTCGCTTTGACTCTAATTGTCCTCAAACGGGAAAAACAAGTAAATAGGAAACGACGCTGGTTAAAGGAGTGGTTCAAAATGAGAAACTATATACTTCACTCATAAAAATTTACCCAACATTCTGCGCGAAATAGAGCCAGAAGACTATAATAACTTTATTAGCATGGACCATGAGAGCATTGATTTTTTATTAAATTTAGTGCGTCCCAAGATAGAGAAAAAGGATTTAGGACACCAAAGATAGAGAAAATTGACGCATCCTTGATCAAAGTTAGCCTGTAGACGGTCAAGCATCAGTGCTTGAGCTTGAGTCATTCAAACTTTCTATCAATCATCGTCAACGCTTGGCTCAATCGTCAAAACAGTTTTACAGACGGTCAATCATGCTTTATTCAAGCAATGGCGTGAATTTTTTGATCAAAATGATTGATCGTGTAGGGCTTGCTTGAGGTAGAATACGGTGTTGTAGAAGTAAAAAAAAAATTCTCTGTTCCTAGCCTCTCCCCACGGTATTCAGCGCTGTATTAACGCTGAAACTCAGGACACACCGACATGAAAACAGCGCCGATGACTACAACATGCACTTCCGAATTTGATATCCCCAAAGGTAAGAGACTGGCGCACCTTACCGAAACGGACTGGGACTTGAAGTCGATGAAGATAGTTGGTATTTAAGCATGCATGTTACACTGTGATATGACCAGTGATCGTGATTTCATCGTAATATGTGAACGCAGATCATGCGTAGGCTCCGCTACATCCTGACTGTTTCCAATTGAGGTACATGGGTTCGCACAAGGCTTGTGAAAATTGTCGCTAGCCCATGTTAGTGGATCCATTTTAGTTCAAAACGTTAGGAGACGCCTTTCAAACACATACCAAAAATTTCATTTAAATTTAAACTTCCCCAACAGAAAATCGATTCTTCCAAAGAATTTTAAGATTTCAAGGATTGTTTTCAATTGCATCTCATTTCATCATTAGAATATAGTGTGCCTCCAAACTTCATATTACTTTCCTTTACCGAAATACGCTTTTCTCTTTGTTTCAGATCTGAGAAGCTTTTCGCTAGACATGCGGGCTGGGTAGCAGAAAAGGTAAAAGCTGGAATTTGTCATCGTTTGATGAACGGTTTCAATTCATATTTTGAGTGTTTGTCGTCCTCATTTGACGTTGAAATTAATTAATTATTGCCAATGATGCAATGACAGAGTACGTGTGTAAACAGTTTATCCGTCACTTTCACTTGAAAAAGAGGGAAACCTTGGTTTGGAACGTGAAAACGTGTTGAGTGCAGTATGAATATGCTATAACTATAGCCGCAAAAAATTCAATAATAATTGCATGCAACATCCCAAGTATCATTGCCAAGTAGCAGTAAGTGATTAAATTGAAAAGACAGTAATGAGTCCCTCCGAAACTCTAAAGGAATAGTTACATTATTTTATCTCCAGTTTCTTGTTAAAACAATTCAGCAGTGGTGGGCATCGATCTTCAAAATATTAGTCCGATCCCGAACTTCCGATCCCAGTCAATGGTTTATTCCAAATATGATCTTACAAACCCGTCTCCAAAAAAAAAATTAAGCGATCTCGAACTTCCGATCCCAGTCAATGGTTTATTCCAAATATGATCTGATCTTCCAATCCCGTCTCCAAAAAAAATTAAAGCGATCCCGAACTTCCGATCCTAAGATTTAAGATTTACCAGCGATCCCCAGTTTTTAAAGCGTTTTCAGAGAAATTCAAACTCAATATGAGTATAGGACGTCACATATATTCTATAATACTGACATAGAATGTAACAGATGGACTTAAAATTTAATTTTTTTATTTGTTATTATTCAAATGTTATTATTCAAATGTCTACTCTAATGACTCTACTAAACTTTATCCAATATTATGAAATTATATGGTACAAAGGCAACGCTATCTATCCTTATGTTTGAGTTACCCCCTTCAGACCTCGTCTTGATCGTTCACCTCCACCTCGTGGGAAAGGAAGGTTACCCTTCAAGAAGACGAGGCCCTCGAAGTTTTAGGCAGCCAGGGTCGCCCTCTTTTATTAAGGCGCGTACTCACTTGTAAACATGTTGCACGATTTTGGTCTTGAGACCTGTCTAGCGTTGTCCACATAGACAAGTCTATGGACCAACCGTCATCCGCGAGTCCGTTGCGAGACCAAAAGTCGCACGTCTATGGTCTCCCGATCGGAATGGGAGACAGCATGCACCGGTAGACATGTTGCGCCACGTTTTGCTAGTATTTACGACATCTGTGACGATACACGATACATCAAGGTTGGCAGATTGGCCATTTCATGGCCAATTTACAGGAATTTATGCAGTGCACGAACACCCTTACCAATATGTAATTAGAACAATAATACCTGAAACTTGTGTTTGTTCTAGAAAAGCGATGTTAGAAAAGTTATTAGTAGGGTATTTTGATGAGAAAGTAGTGGACCTTAGTTCGCCTGATGTTAGATTCATCTATTCGGATTTTCTTCTTTTTAGTTTTTATTACCTAGTACTACGAGTATAATTAGCCCCATTTTTTGTTGTTGAACGCTATCTTGCTACCTTTTTTTGCTCAAGATCTACTCTTCTGAAATAATGAGAACAAGGTAACAGTGTATGTCAATATAACATGTGACTTTTCTTCGAAAAATTAACCGGTATAAACAGTAAAACCTTTCGTAGGCTTAATACCCAACGGCATGTTACCATTAAATCATTTGAGTTAGAGGCCTCTATTTTAAGCCCTGAATAATGTTTTTTTCAATAAGATACGTGAGTTATCACGGGCCAAAAGCTTTTTCTGTAAGATATGCCCCCTATGCACGAGTGCTGAATGGTATTGGCAAAAAGGTCCAAAACTTAAATAAATACTTTCGTTCAATGTAAATTCGTGTTTTATATATACCTTTACATGTTGTTTTAATGCTGATAAAATTGCATTGCAAATCTCTGTTATCATTTGCGATATTGCCTGCTTGGATATTCTGAAGGTATATATGAGGCTCGTGAAAGTCTCCATTTGCTAGGGAATGCAGTGTGACTGCTAGTCGAAGTGAAGCTGGGCTAGATTCTCTAAATTTTGTATCCTTTTTCGTTATCAGTCCTCCAACCATCAGAAACAAATCTTCAAAATCAGTGGGGGTGAGGTGTGTGAAATTTCGAAAACCCATGGCGTCTTCCAGTCTTAATTTATTTAATAATGAAATACCGAACCTAGGTCCCTTCTGCAAACACTTCGCGACTACCCCAAGATTTACGTTTTCTCGTTCTTTCACTAGCATTTAGCGCCAAGCTGGAACTTAGGCCGCCCGCCAACTGATGCGATTCGCCTCAATCAGCAGTGAGTTAGGTAACACAATGCTATTCCTACGGTGCAACAAACGAACCGTGCGATTTCGCAAGGCGTCGCACCAATCGAATCGCAACAGTGGGCGGACGGCCTTACTCCGCACAAAGCAATGTCCTCCATGACGTAATGTCAGAGACTAGACGAGACATTCAAATCGGAGTGTGGACGCTAAACGAGGCAAAACCGGAGTCTATAGACCATGTCTATAGACCAGGTCTATAGACAGATCCCGCAACATGTCTACAAGTGAGTACGCGCCTTAAGCACGAAATTCTCTTCTGTACATTTCAAATTTCATGTCCTTGTAACTCTTTGTAACTCTTTAACGAAGAATTTTCGACAAAACGGTTGTTGGGTGAAAAGTGTTTATCGCAACGGTCCCAATTTTGTGTTAAAGTTTGTTCAACAAAGTACCAGTCAACCTGTAGTTTGCTGAAACATAAATGGTCCATCTATTTTAACTTTGAAAACCAAAAAAGCAGAATAAACAAAACGGTTAAATATCAAAACTAAAAAACAATGCATGGCACAGTAATTGCAGCAATATTCTCCATAGAATTATGGGGGCGGTTCGGGTCGAAATCCGATATATTATTGATTTTCTGTTTTTAGCTCGTATCATAGAGTATGTTGTTACGAATCTAACTACATGCTTCTGTTGCTCGTAAGTGTGTTTATTCGTCTGCTACAGCTCACGAAAGGCTAGCCAATTAGGGTAAAAGTATTGATTTACTCCAAAATCCAAAAATTACAATTTTCTGTCTTTTAGCTCATGTTATAGAGAATTTTTTGTAGGAATCTACCGATATGCTTCAATGCGTTGTAAGTGTGTTCTTTCGTCTGCTACAGCTTGCGAAAGCCAGTCATTTACGTCATTACACGGCCAGGTGACGAGTTAGGCTTTCGTGAAAACTTGAACTTGTTGATGTTTGAAATGCCAGTTCTCATACAGTTTTGAAGGTACAATAATGGGAAATATATCAATCGATAGGGGTTAAAAACCCCTAAAAATTGACGTATTGGTTTTTTATAAAACCTATTTAGTTTCAAAATTAGAAATAATATGTCAAAATATTATTTTTTAAATTCCAAAATTCAACGAATCAAAGTATAAAAAATCCACCAAACTTTAGATAATACATTTATTAATCTAAAAAACATGTTGCCAGTTCTATAACGTTAAAATCGAAGGAGGGAATACAATTTCCAAATTCCTTTTTTTCTGTTTTTCCAAAAAAATAAATTTTCTAGTAAAATTACTAAAAAAAACACGAGTTTAAAAAAGATCGTTGCATCATTTTACACCTATGGTAAAAATTTCAGAAAAATCCGTTAGAAAATGACGGACTTGAGTATTCACCCAGTCTAGGTTGCCAAGCAACACACCCCCAACGACGAAGCACGTTTGAGCGTTCAGCAGGCGAGACTTAAGGGGTGTTTACACTAGGGAACATTTCGGGGTGAGGCGCGACACATGTATACGAGGCTCACCACTGAGGCTCATATTTGTGTGTTTATACCACGGTATACACAAGACTTATATATACTGTGGTGTATACGAGTTCCCTTTTTTTTGGTCTGATCGAATTAGTGAGGCGCGACACACGAGAGCCTTGCAACTCTAGACTGGTCAGTGTCGTGGAGGGACTGTATAGTGGACGGAGCATAGTCGTCTGTGAAGAGAACCAGATTTTCAGATTTCTCTTATGTCTCTGGTAACCAATAGCGTTTTCGCTATTGTGACGTCAGCACGGAAGCGGGAAGTCAGTTACCTACTGACTACGATGGAGTGTGCACACGCTCGCTGAATGCTCTTTTAGCTGTTGAGTTAATCGCACAATCGTTAATCATTAATTTGGGATTCTTAGATTCCAAAAGATAATAAATGGTGTTTCTTCACCTGAGGACACTCAATAATACCAAAATTACTAGCAAAGATACATTAAGAGTTGAAAACTATAAAGATTACAGGCCCTTGAATATAACAAATTACAGAGCGACTTGCACGCGCACCTTTTCCTTCGATTTGTGGAGCGGTACTAATCTTGCTTTAGAAAATGGGAGGCAGAGTTGTAGAGGAGGTGGGAGGAGCCAACTCCAGACAAGCGTCTGTGGTTGGCTCAAAGGTGGTCACGTGTCGGGCCTTGCCAATGCCCGAGTCTCTCAACTTTTGCAGCTAATTTGAATCCGATCGAAATCAGTATATTCTAGGCATTTCTAGCTCCATGGTCAGTGTGCAGTTAGCAGTCAATGGGTGTTGTGTGGCCCCTCGCTCATCTATTATGGCTGACGCAACACTGCACCGAGAAGCTAAATTGCTTTCAATATAAATTTACTGAGTCCATAATGCCTTTGGCAGGCTAAAAGCTGCGAATATAAGGAGGCGGCTTTCCACTATATTTTAATGAAAATGAACGAATATAGTAACATTTAACCCATGCAAATCAAAAAAGAGATTACGTAGCCTACGATTCAGAAACAATATTCAGACAAGCTCGTCGATTGCAATCCATCTCTCAAAGCGGCGCCACGCACTCACTGGTTTTGAGGCTTGAGTGCGCGCGCTCCGTGGCGCGCTCAATGTCTAGTGTAAACGCTCATGGCTCTTGTTGAGCGTCACACGAGGCGTATACACGCAAGCCCGCATCAAAACATATGCCAGTGTAAACAGGGCTTTAGCCGTACAGCTCACGGCCGAAATTATTTGGAACGAAAACAAAACAGTCTGACACGCATACAGTGAACAAATTCTGAGTTAGGTTGAGCATCAACCAATCAGTGCCCCTATTTTATTAGGCTCTCATGAAAACCTGAAGTTGTTGACGTTTGAAATATATCTTCTCCTATAGTTTTGAAGGCACAGGAATGGCAAATACATCAATCGATAAGGATGGCAAAATGCTAGAGAAAAATTGCAAACGAATTTCAAAATTGGATTCAAGTTGAAAATTATACGAGACATAAGATGGAAAAAAAGACGAGTTTCCGGTAAAAAATTTCCTAAAGTTAAGAAATCAAATTATCGAAAATGCACTACAGAACTTCTCTAAACAATGCATTTAGCTGTCTAGAAAACATGTAGCCGGTTCTTCAACTTCACAATTGTAGGAGATACATATCATGCAATACCCTATTTTATTTTTTTTAAATAACAATTTTCTAATAAAATTACGAAAAATCACACGAGTCCAAAAAATTGTCTGCATCATTTTACACCCGTAGTAAAAATTTCAGGAAATTTCGTCGAAAATGGCGGACTTTTTTTCTACCCGAACCGTCCTCTTGAGGAGATCATCCCACTTTTTCAACTTTTTTCGTCCGATTCGTTTGAAAATTGGCCAGTATATGTATTTTGTGGAAGTAAACCTTTTTTACTCCTGTTATTTTTTCGATTTAGGCCTTATTTTTTTGACGAAAAATGTGTTTTTTGGTATATTTTTGTTGATATTTCAAAATGGGACTCCTCCTTTAGTTTTGATGCTAGAACAAAAACAAAGACAGTTTTAGAATCCTTGGAACATTTCTAACAAACTCTCGTTTATTTTCATATTTAAATTTTTTCTATTTTTTTCAAATTTTTTGAAATTTTAAAAATCAGCAACAATTTTTTGGGTTTAAAGCTATTTATTTTTTCAAATAATTCGAATTTGGAAAAAAGAGAACGAGAGTTTGTTAGAAATGTTCCAAGGATTCTAAAACTGTCTTTGGATTTGTTCTAGCATCAAAACTCGAGGACGAGTCGCATTTTGAATGTTGAAAATTATTTTTTTTTGGTATAAGCCAAAACAAAATTTTTGGTTGAAGTGTAATATAATGAACAATTGATGTAATTGAATGCAGTTTCAATTTTAATTTCGATAATTTCCATACATAACTTCATATTCACACTGTGAATTGTGATTTCCAAAAAAAAAATATATTCACAAAAATGTTAAATTTTTTATTTTCAATCTGATTTTTATGAAATTTGACTATGATATGAAACCTTTGAAAATAAACACAATTGATTCCATTCATTTTTTTGATTCAGGCCTTAGATTTTGCAAAAATTTGACATATTGATTTTTAGGTATTGATATTTCACTGATATTGATATTTCAAAATGGGACTCCTCCTTTTGTTTTGATGCTAGAACAAAAACAAAGACAGTTTTAGAATTCTTGAAACATTTCTAACAAACTCATATTAGGCTTTTTTTCAAATTCTTACTTGTTCTCTTTTTATATGGGGTTAAAATCGGGAAGAAATTAAATATTTTGGGTGCTTTCCACTGATATTGATATTTCAAAATGGGACTCCTCCTTCAGTTTTTATGCTAGAACAAAAACAAAGAGTTTTAGAATCCTTGGAACATTTTCAACAGACTCACGTTGGGCTTTTTTCCATTTCCCATTTGGTCTCTTTTTATATGGGGTCAAAATCGGGAAAAAATGAAAGATTTTGGTCCCCTCACCCCTTCCGGGGGGGGGGGGAATTATTGTTCGTAGCGCCATAAAATTTTAGGACCGAATAGTCCACCAACTAAGGGTCCTTTTCCAGCAAAAACATGAGAAATGACCCGCGGACCGACAGGGGCTTGGCAGGGGCCTAAGATGATCTCCGTAAGTCATCATGATGGGGCGATTTCTCTTATGACGACCTAGTACTACTCGTATGTACTCGCCTAACTTCACCTCATCGACTCAAGTCCGGGAATGTATACCAGTGTAAACAGGGCTTTAGCCATACAGCTCACGGCCGAAATTCATAGAATTCTACTGTTAACGCTCATACTTCTACCATATAAATCGAACACTATACTACGGGGTCATTTTTTCGATCATAAATTAACCAAGCGCAGTCTTTTCCCGTTTCATGGCATGTTATGGCTTAGTTTCACGGATCGCATTGCTAATATACGCTGCAAAACATTCATTCTCCATAAACTATTAGAAGCGAAGTATATCGCTCCTTGGATTCATTTTTAGACTCTAACGAAGGGATTTACCAGAATTCTACGTCAACAAACGAAACAAACTCAAGAAATCAGCTTGCAAGACGAGTCGATCTATCGCACGACAACGATATCTTCCCGTATTTTCTTTGGCAAGTCTAAATACCATACAAGCTAGCTCCTTTCGAGAACAAACAATGCCTAGGGAAAGAAAATATGTACAATCGACTTTCCAAATGTATTTTATACTCCATGCAACTTCATTTTATGACTTACACGTCAAATTAATTTATAGTGGATGCAAAAAACAGCTTGAAATAGAAACGTCACCAGCATCAAAATCCAAATACTGGAACAGAAAATAGCTCGAAACATTTTCCATTCCAGTGATCAAATTACGGGAATATTATATTATACATTAAAAACCTGGACGGACAGACTAGCGTGACATGCAATACTAGGAGCATGATGTCTACGAGTTTAAAAAAATAGAATTAGCACCAAATCATAGCTTCAGCCGCTTCTAAGCCATTCTAGTCATACAGTAGCAGCTTTGCGATGCCGTTGCGGAAGAGCAGTCAGAGTACGACACATGCCGACAATGCCCGCTCTGACAACCCATTCTAATATCAACTATTAAAAATCAGTGAAATATCTTCTCAAATCAGATAAATCCACTTCAATTAAATACATCAACATGTTACTTCATATTTCAGAGTGAAGTGGATAGAATAACTCTGTCTTAAGTAATATCTATAGAAACGATTTACAAAACAAGTTTTGATTGAACAAACGACACTTGGTCCATAATTGAACAACAGGAATAGGCATTCTATGATATTAACCTAGAGAATAACATGCAAGCAGATTACATAATATACACTCATGTATATCATCAGCAAGGAAACATACTAATCGAACTATTATGAAATATCAGAAATGCAACAACATAGACGCGCATTCACACAAGATAAGCTCGAAATATATGCAACTTTCAAGATCTAATTTCTACAGCTGGACATCTCTAGCAAGACAAAGCCAAATCCCACTCTAGAGTATTAACTTAAACTGAAATTTTGATAGCTTACAACATAAATCTGAAATATTCATCAGGTTCTCTTAATCAAGCTAAAGTAGGCCGAACTTTACTAGTTTCTCTCTATTGAGCATATAATCATACACCACAAAATATTTATAAATGCGAAGAATGGATGTTTCAATTCAAACAATATACAACTCAAAAAAATGGGGATGCGTCAATTTGTTATAAATTTTTTATTATTATTGTTATTATTATTCACATGGAATGAACTAATATACGAACACAAATATTCATATATTGGGTAGGCTTGTTTTAATATTCTGACAAGTTATTGATGATCGCAAAAAAAAACACACCGAAGTAAAACTTAGAAGTTAGTGGAGGTGAGCTGCAGTTCAATCGAATGGTATAAAATGTGTGGTAACTGTAAACTGGAGGACGCACTCAATTAAAAAAGACCCAGGTATAAATTACCAGCAGGCTATTACAGTGAGCATACTCAAGAAAGCTGCCGTAATAGTTGTAAATAAAGCGTGAGTACAAATTAAATACCAGAAAGCATGGTGAGAGAAAAAACATAAACTGGAATCATGCCCAATGTTGGAATCATTGAACGTGCCCAACAATCATGTTTAATGGACCGAATATTGAATTTACAATTCAATTGTCGGTCATCTCGGGCTCCTCACAGATTTTGCCCTCTCTAACGTGTGCGTAGACATATGCTTCACAAAAGCACACTTTTTATTGCTTGAGAAAACTGTTCAAGCGAATGAGTCACCCAGTAGCAATGGCTCGTACGCCAAGCGCTTAATTTTCAATTTTAAAATTATGGAAGGGTGGAACGTGCACTGAAAGAAGAATGTATTGGGCTAGGATTTTTTTCATAGCTAGGCTTTTTTAAATACATAACAAATAAAGAAATATAGTAACATTCTTATAAAAATTCGAAATAGATTTTACAAAAAATTATATACGTTAGTAACAAATAAATGTACAAAAGCGTTGGTGATCATAGAATTCTACTGTTAACGCTCATACTTCTACCATATAAATCGAACACTATACTACGGGGTCATTTTTTCGATCACAAATTAACCAAGCGCAGTCTTTTCCCGTTTCATGGCATGTTGTACGTCGGGTCGCAAGAAAGCCTCTTTTCTGGTTAAATTAAGGCGTTTTGGCCTAGAAATGTCTACTTTGACAACCCTGATAGAATAGAACATAGATCTGGAGGCTTGACCCCGACCACACGTTGTCAATACGCTGTAATTGATGTAGCCAGTGCAACACACTCCGTAAGTTTGAAGCAAACACGCCCATCTTCCTCCGTTGCGGAAGTGGAGGTCCCATTCGACGGACCGCAATACCAAGGCAATAGTAAACTTAACAAATTTGAATTTACAGTACCACAGAAACCTTCCCTAATTAACTTGAAATGTGCATGCTCTCTACAATTTAATCAAATCTCAATCCTGAAGCGCTGAAAATATTTTCCACAGGTTTACCCCAACAATGTCTTCACAGAATAGAAAAGAACCAGAATGAAAATGCGCAAGTGGAGTAAACGAAACGAACACACACCCAATGATGATGTCGGCCACTGAAGTATGTTGAATATTTGAGGTTAGTCATCAAATCAACGTATAATAGAGATAGTACTAGTCGATGTGATATAAAGAGTAACAATCCCAGTTTAAATCAATGAAAAAATATAAAGATTTGAAAAAATAAAAAAATAAAAAGACAGTTAATGAAATCAAGCTTCACAGCGGGATCTGATGACTGCACTTGTGTCAGACGGCATGGGACTTGTGTAGCAGACTGGAATGGGTCACTCGTTCATGTTTTCACATTCTGTGCTATAATTCCTTCTTTTAAGTGTCTGAATGTTGAAACATCAGTGTGCAAATGGGTGCAGAACATTTCAGTGTCTTGTTTTGTTCTCCATGGAAATCCGATGCTTCGATGACTACAATAAGGCGTTACAGTAGTTAGCTGAGAATTATTGGCAGTGAGCTCGCTTGATTTGACATGAGATTTCTAAAATTGAAGTGTTCAAGACACAATTTGAATGCAGTTTTACTTAGAGAACAGTGAGAAAATATTTTTTTGGAAGAAATCCAATAATTTTCAGGAAGAAGTTCTTGAAAATTTACTAAAGTGCTTCTTGTTCTGATATTACCTTATTTTTATTAGTTGGTCCAAATTGTTCTCAAGGCAAGAAATGATGCGAAGAATGCCTTGGTACAAAACTATTTGCAGATGATGAGTAGTCACAAAACCTTACTTGTAGTGTAGGCACTGCTAACTCTCAGCTTGCAAAAGACTCGGTCATTTTTTCAAGAAGAGAAAAGGAGAGAGTACGGCATGGCAGTAACAGTAGTAGAATAGAAAACAGGTTTGCAATTAGATTGCTAAGCTTGGCCCTTGTGTCTTAAACAGTTTTCGTTGTGCGTAGTATGAAAGCTAAGAAGCGCTAGTGCTTTTATCATCAAGCTGTCTTAGACAAGATTGCAGAAACAAAAAAAATTATCGTGAATAATACAAAATCAAAATAAAATTGAGTATGTTTAAGCTATACTATACAAAATATACGCACAAAAAAATAATAAACAAATTAAAACATTTTGGGTTCAGAAGATGATACAGTTGAAGTATGAAATACTAATTTCAAAATGCTGTTATTGAAACATATTATTTTAATGTGGTAATTAATATTATATTATTAGCTATGAATTACAAATGTTAAATTCACAACACTATAAGTCCAATTTAAATGAAATTGCAAAGATAACAGGAGCATTATTTCTTAAGGGCAGTGGTAGCCGTGGACATTACGAGCTCTAGCGAGTCTGAGGTGGATTATAAGCAGTTTTAGTCTCCCTTACCAGAACAAAGATGTTCAAAGAGATGACGGGTAAAGGCACCATTTAGTACAGAGTTGAGGGAACGCGGAATCTATACACAAGTTATGTTCCCGCACAGGATCGCGTGCGCATAGAAACATTAAGTTACGAAGACAGGTTATGAAACAAGATAAAAGTTGAAAAAAAAGACAGAGGTACTGAAAAACAGGACAGCAGTAAACCGGAAATAGATGGTCCTGGACAACACAAAAAAAAACATTTTATTTTAACAAGAAGAAGGCCTCCAAGCTCTTAGCTTGGACTTTTTCCTTTTTCCGCTACACTTTTCCCTACACCTTGCTACACTTTTTCCCATGGGTAGCAAGTTTGAGATTCGGTAAGCTTGGTCAAGAAGTATTGTATTTACGCGTCACATCCGCACCACAGCGCTGACCCAACATTGCACACTAGCGGTGAGTTGACCCAACCCAGCTTTTTGCCGAATCCTGTCAACACAATCAAGTCATTTTCTTATACTTCTGCGTTAGCGAACCACTTGTTATGTTGACCATTGATCAAGAGGATTACAGAAAATGCTGTATAGTACAAATAGTCATAGAGCAAACAAGCGCAAGGGTTTATTTTGAAAGAATAATATGATCCAGGAATACTCAACCGAGACGAATACACATTTGCAACATAATACCTGAAAACTGTTATTCGTTTACAGTATATTTCAGTACAAAATTCAATTAAATCGAACAAACGCTTTACCATAAGATCATCTTTCCAACAATCGATCGCGTACGGAAGAAATTTTGCTACCAAGACAAACAAGTCAGCATGTCTGACCCCAGGGGCAAGTCTCAGAGCCTTTGAAATTGAAATAAATTCAATCATTTCGAATAAAAAAATTCATATTAATTGATGCGAAATGTACACCACAAATGGAAAATCAGTATTCATGCATGTATCAAAGCAAAAGAAATCTGACGAAAATATTTGTACATTTTATCCACGCGAAAATATATGAGAGATCAAGTTTACTGTTGCCATTATCCGTCAAATGATGGAATAACATACGATTCCGTTTTCAAACTATGCTTGGAATCTGCGAGCCAGACCTTCTCGCGGAAATTGTCGCCAAGATATCATCAAAACAATAACTTGACTTTTTATTCACCAATCACCCACCGATTTGCTATAATCAAAAACGACTGCCAGAACCTGGAAAGCGGGCGATGTGCTTTCACAGAAAACCTACGACGTAGATGTCTATGAATTATTACGTCCCTAGACCGCCTGCAGCATTCTGAAGCGCTGAAGCGTCGGCTTCTTGAGGCTTCTCTGTGTTACGCCCGCTAACACTTGTGTCCACTTCGTGATCTTCGCACTTCTTTGGGTCACATGTAGATTCAATGTTTTGATAAATTTCGGTGGAAGTTTTGCACTTTTGTACTCTTGAGGCTTTAGACGCATAAATCGGACGTTATTGATGTTATAATCAACATTACCCGAAATCCTTTATTGTAAAAATACAATCATGGTGGGAAAATAGGTTGAGAGAGTGAAAGCAAAAATATTGATCAATAAAAAAATAGGTGAAGGCACATCGTTCCCCCTCAGTACACTGTAAGACGAATCTTAGTTTGAAGACATCGACTGGCAGCTCAAAGAAGAAAGCGCTCATGAAAAATAAATACACTCAGTTTCAAAGCATCAAAAAATTAGAATTAGTTCTAACACTATCAGTTCCAATCTTTACGCAATATTTTTCAGCGAAAGAAAAACGCTAAAATCAGTTTTACATTTCAACACAGCGCTGCTTTCGTTGATCAACATCTTTTACGAGTAAAGCCTATTTAACACAACCCAGATCTATTTCCTGCTGGGAAATTCTACAGAATTCTATAGCAAGACAAGCTACCTATCTAAACGGAGAGAACAGCTGCGTTGGTAACGTGCGACACGGTATTTGGAGTCTATGATGATTACGAAATCGTTCAAGTATCGAGCAAATTATCAGTACTCATCACTTGATTTGAGCGTAAGGCACAGGCTTCCAAATCCTCAGGAAATGTTAATCTAGAGCGCTGCTACAGCCGGCATGTGCAACAGGCACAGCAGCCTCCCTGTGGGACGACGCGCGTGACGGGTTACCCAGTCAAGGACTCCGAACGTCGACATCAGAGTCCGACTTAGACTACACTAACTTTTAATTGTTGGACTCTCTCTTTGAAACTAAAAAGGCTAGGCAATTCTGTTTAGTTCGGCAATTTTCAAAAAAATGCACGACAGTTTAGTAACAAACATGCGATTAAGAGTTACTTTTAAATTTCAGAATAAAATTTGGAGGATGAGGTTCGAAATTTTAGGTGTGGTCCTAATGACTAGATTTATTAATTCTGATACAACAAAGAATTTTCCCAAGTTCTGTTTCTTACCTCATAACTCCATGAGGATGTCGTCCAACTTTGCCAGGTATTTGAACACGTTTCCTAAATATTTCATTCAGGAAATGAAATCTAGATTCTACACCGGCATACAAACAAAGATTGGTAACCATGCCAATCTTGAATGTGGAAACAATCATGTATCATGAACGAATAGTAAATTAACTTCTGCTCAACTGATCACTCATGAAAATACGCTAACAATTACCACCGTGAAAACTCTTAAGTTGAAGATTCTCCATTAAATGTGAATATATGCACACGACAACACCAACCAGTGGCGCAGTTCAGCTACACACCTCAGAAAACTAAGCTCAGGCTGCTTAAATGGTATGTAACTATCATTAACTGACGTACTCCTAAAAAAATAACAATGTCAATTTTCAGCGTCCTTCAGTGTCATGCCTAAGATAAAAGTACAAAAGCTGAACACACGCACACAAATACGCTCATGATGCACACACCAGCGATGTTGTGCATATTATACAGTCAAATGGTCACACGGCCGCAATACATATACTCGTACAATTATTTTCTGCACTGCATGAAAGACACAGAAGTATTTCACACACGCACACACACACACACACAACACGATTGTACGTAAAATGGTTCCATACCCCTCAGATAAAACAAACAGATATTTTTACTTCATAATTAATAATACATTAATAAAATACAGGGCGTCGTAAGATTCAGCAACCAAAGAAAACAACTGCTTTGCTCCTGAATGTCAGGAAGCGCAAATGAGAGTCTCTCCACTGCGCTAAGTGTTTACTCTTGATTGGGGGGAAACTTTTTCTCACAGGAACCCATCAAACTTGGATCAATTCTGCCACTTTCCGTTTATTCTTTTTTTTTTCGCTCGCTAATATCTCACTCGTATTTGAAACGCTAAATCTCGACGAACTGTTGCAAATAAGATCACTAATCTTTCATTTATTGTGAACTAATAAATTTCAATGGTCATCATTTTTCCACTTTTCGTTTTTATTCAGCATCTCAAGGTAATAAATATATGAAGGTGATACACAGCTAAATCGTGTTGAAAATAATGACTGGTGAATATAAAAAGATGGAAGGCTCACTGCCATCCAATATTGTGAGACTTTTTAACTGCATTTCGTACGGACAAGTTTGCACTCCACGTCCCACTAGAGCACAGATTCGGACCCCCAAAAATTTGAAAACCACCGAGAAGTTCAACAGTATTGGCGCAATTGACTTCTCAGAAGCATTTTCCAGTGACTGGAACGCCAGTTCTCAGGTCGTCGTGATACTCACAGAGCTAAAGAAAGTTCGTTTTCGTACTTTTTGCTTAATATTGCATCCGCAATAACTCAGTACAAAAGTGACAAGACGACTGTTGAAACAAATATAAAAATTACCATTAAGACAATCTCTTACTCAGCCACACTTTCACTCTCAGCAACGCACAAAAGCCATCTAGCAGAATATGCTAATTTTCATCTCTTTATATACATTTGGAAATAGCTAAATACGGAAGAGAAATGAACGAAAATTTTCGACTTGTACTACAATAAATGGCTGAAGAGTGAAACACCATCCTTTAGTTAACGTGAATCCTCTGACTGCTGATCAGAAACGTAGCAAAAAGAAATACAAAGGAGACCGGTTCCTTTTGTTCATTGCCTCTTTATGGTAAGAAGCCACTTAAAATCTCACATATTAGCTGCAGAAATACGACATTGGAGAACTCCTGCACAAAATTCTGAGTACCGATCGTGCTCATCAACGGAAGCTTGGCCGATAGAATGCGTCAGATCCGGTCTTCCAGGGGAATTGGGCGGTAGGTGCCGTTTGCAACATTGCCTGAAAAAATCATGAGATCAGAATCAAAATCTTATTCATTAAACGCTCAATCTGATTAACTGATAAGCGCTTTTATAAAAAATTCTTCAAATCAATTTCGCCCTTAATCAGTGAAAATGACGCAAAGAGATTCTAAAACTTAGCATTTAGATTAGAAAAATATAAAAATGTACATTTTATCAAATGGTTATACATAAACACCATGGTAGACTCATGCCATGAATAGCTAAAAAAAATCATCATTTTATTCGAGCTCTTATTTTCTTTCACAGGAAATCAAGGCTTTCCAATCAGAGATGTACTCTAATACATTGGTACCTCAACATATCAAGTCAATCATATATAATGCAACTTAAACACCATAATTTTAAATGCATTCGAAACGCAATTCAATAACTATACATACATTTTCCTGCCTTCAAACACAAAATTCGAGAACTTGAACGGGTTTTCCTACAACCACATAACGTGTTTCTTTCGTTCCCGAAGCGTTCCACCCACGGCCAACGGATGTAATATCCAGTTCTCTATTTGTGTTCATTGAAGTGCACAATCTTCAATTCTTTAGTTCAGAAGTGAAAAATTTTAAAGCTTCAACTTTGATGATCGACAATTGAAATCTGTTGTTAACAGTTGGAACTTTTCAAACTCTAAATTTTGTAGAAGACAATTGTGAATTTCCAAATTCAGAAGGAGGCAATTTTCAGTTTTTGAACTCAGTTGTACGCAAGTATTGATTTTTAAATTTAGTCGTATTTAATTTTCAATTTTTAAATTCAGTAGTAGGTTATTTCCAGGGTTTTGAAATCAGTAGTACTCAATAATGTTTTATTTAATGTCAAGAAATTTTTATTTTCCAATTAGAGAAATAGTGAATTTTCAATTTCTTAATTTCGAGGATGACAATTTTCGAATGGCAGAAGGCAGTTTTCAGCTTTTAAAATTAGTAGGAGCCGATTTTCACTATCTAAAAATGATAGTACACAATTTTAAATTCTACATCAAGTAGTAGGCATTTTCAGTTCTTCAGACATATTAAATCATTTAGAACAGGGGTTCTCAAAGTGGGGTCCGTGGCACTTTGACACGGGGTTCGCAAAATTTACGAATTTAACAGTGGGTGCAGTTAAGGTACTTATTTACAGCTTTCCATGACAGTTGATATTTTGAAACAGTGTGTAGAATGTACTGTATATATGAACACATATTCCTGAGGGGAACACATGTGAAGGGGTCTTCGGCTTATCTTTGTGTAATAAAAGTGGTCAATGGTTGAAAAAAGTATGAGAACCCCTGATTTAGAAGCAATTTTTACTTCATATGAAAAAGCACCTAAATTGCACGCCAAAAATTTACATTTTTCAATTAAATTCGAGGAGTGGGCTTTGTAAACTTTATTGTATCATTTTGAATGAGTTTTCTTTCTCTCCCCTTGGCACAACGGTTTATCCCATCGCGTCACTAATTGGTTAGCAGCAAAACTTTTTCCCCGACGTTCAGCAAGCGCACAACTCCAGAAAAGTTAAAAAGCTAAGAGATGGAAGACTAAAAACTGTGTAATTCATTGGGTTCCTATTATTGTGAATTATAACTAACTTCTATCGTGCTGAGTCAGTCAAATAAAAATTTCCATCCATCATAATTCAGTCATTATTTGGCAACAGTATATAAGATTAGATTAAATTAGATGTTAGTTAAAGCCTCCCTACCACAGTTTAAGAACAAACAAAAACATTTGTGACTCTCCCCTCCATTTAAAGCACTATACGAGGGTACAAGTGCAGCTCGTTATGCCCTGTGTCAATACCAATTACTATCTCAGTGAAGTGTGAATAGGCGAAGCACATCACCTAAACACGAAACATTTACGACCGCAACAGTTGCTGGACGTCATAACTCAACAAAACGCAGATCGTTAAATGGCAAAACCACGGAACATTATGACACAAAACGCTGCAAATCACGGAACTTTGAAAGCTGTTACCATTGGCATTCTGTTGCGTGAGTTGATTATTTTGTTTGTTGCCTTGTCTGGAGTTGCGGCCAGCCCTCTTGTTACACCAGCGCACGCAGTAGTAAACGACAAAGTACACGGCGCCAATGAAGCCAGACAGCGCGCTCGCGCCGAGGAACACTTTAACCATCCCGTAGGCGTCGATGAGAACCCCAGACACCAGGGCTCCAACACAACGACCTGCACACCAAAATTTACGTAATAACCTGCATCGAATCTTGTGAATACTGCAAACACAAATACACGTTTATTAAGTTAATAACTCATTTAGCGATAGGTGTTCTTTCAAAACAGTCAGTGACGTTTTGTCGTGTCATATGATTTAGAAGTTCTAAAAAAAAATTGGAAGCTGCACAAATTATGCTAATATATTAAAATCAGGTTACTCTTCATGACAGGAGACATTTTGGATTAACTCGGTTTTCTTGAACTCTTTCGAACAGTGGATGGATAGTTTTTACATTTACATTATTGTAATATTCAAAAAAAATGTAAAGCAGTATTTTAAGAAGTCGCTCAGATAAATTTTAATTCTATGCAAGGTCGCGAATTTTCAGACCGCTCCTAAAGAGAAAACAATTCAGATCATCTCCTAACGAATGAGATCAGGATAGTAACTGGTCCGAATTTCTGAGAAATGTTGATCATATTGGCACGGTATTTTGCAGATGAGGTTAGGCTATCGTTTATAAAGGGTAGAACAACAGGGATTTTTCCTTTCGAATCCACTGTCCAGTTAAATTTCATTCCTGTGAAGCTTAGCAACTTCGTTGGCTTTTTCCACATAATTTCATGCAGCCACTTCTGCTTTATATAGCCATGGGCCTTGTTACTTGAAAGGAGTAATATGAGAAATAGAGTGACAATATAGGAAAAATTTGCACGAATTTGAGAGATGTACGAATGGCTCCGAAAGTGTTTTCGAAAACCGATTCCAGCTCTGCACAACGTCCTTCACTGCTGTAACCAACAACGACATGAAACGTTCAAAACGAGTTACATTTAAAAGATCAAGAGCTGATACAAATATAGTTGCTGTACGTTAAGATTATCAAAGAACAGAAGCAGTGATAGGAATTAATGTATACCCACCACGCAAACATTTCCCAGCCAATTTAATTTAAAAATCAATTACAGTCTTAGTTATAAAAAAGCTTTCACAGCTCATTTCTACCAAAGACTCTAGTTTGAATTGTTGAAGGTTATTAAGCTGACACATCTCATATCTAAAGTAATTTTTGATTTTGATTTCTCCTGTGATTAGAAGCTATTTTTGTGAATCATAACACAGAGCCTGCCAAATCTTGTGTCATCAATGTTACCATGAACAAAGAACTAGTTTTGCAGATGAAATATCACACCACCTTCCTTTAGCCCTCGGTGAATGCAAGTTCAAAACAGAACTTGATAGACAAGTGATGTGTAAATAGTGACGTTTAGCAGAAACAAATAGTAGATGAAGATAACTGTTTGTTCATTGTATATCTGAAGAAAGTCAAGGACGCTCAAGCAAAGCAAATCTCAATTGAATGCGACGAGCCCTACTTAATCTTAATAATATAATGTTTCCAAAAAAAGATGTCATGAAATGATTACGCCATTTTCAAAGAATTTTGTCTGTAACCAAAGAATCAATTAATTTTTAAAATGGACAAACAAATTCCTAGTTTTCGTTCAATGCCCAACGGCCAAAGCTTGGCAGTTTGCGTTTCAAGAATGTCGATGTTCTTACAGTAACCAAAGAAAACATCGAACACTATCCATGGTGGAAAAATATTCTTGACTTAGTGATAGAGCTTCGTCCAGAAAATGATAGTACGAAAAACACAATTTTTTCAATGGCGGTTTCGAAACAAAAGATTGGGTACTCACTGAAAGTGAAGTAGACGCTGAAGACCAAAGCCTGAGCCAAGTTCTTACAGTAACCAAAGAAAACATTAAACTTTATCCATGGATATAGATCGCCCAGAAAATAATCGAAATAAGAACACAATATTTTAACCGGCTGTTTTGAAACAAAGAATCGGATGCTCACCGAATGTAAAGTGTGCGCTGAAGACCAGAGCCTGAGCCAAATCCTCGCAGTAACCAGAGAAAACATTCAACTCTATGATATGAGTTCGTCTAAAAAGGATAGAGTTCGTCCAAAATAAAAAGGTATTAAAACAATTTTTCCAATGGCGGTTTTGAAAGAAAAGGTAGCGCGCTCACCAAATGTTCGTCCAGAAAACATTGTGCTAAAAACACAATTTTTTCAATGGCTGTTTTGACGCAAAAGGTCGGACGCTCACCGAATGTGAAGTGAGCGCTGAAGACGAGCGCCTGAGCCGTAGCTACGAGGCTCCTCGGAGCCAAAACAAACGCGAGAGTGGAGGCCGCCACCTGCATCATGTTCAGCGTGAACAGCTCGAGCATCTCCAGGGGCATGCTGTACCACGGATTCGTCATATACGCAAAACCTGAAAAGAATGACATTAATATTTTGTCATAATTTGTTAGTACCGCATATAGTTATGAATGCGCTACAAAACTGGCATTGCGACAGGCCTGCTTGATTCAGACAACAAACCGAAAAACTTTTGAATCTGAATAAAATAAGTAAGAATGAGATTAACCTCAAACAACTCGATAAAATGTATAAGTTCGCTAGGCAGGAAGTCCTCAATTTGTATCCAATTTTGAGGTATGACTTTTATCGTTGTCAGCCACACTCGATCCACGAAGGATGTTCCATTCACCAATACACACACGATTTTTTGAAAACTGAAGCTGATACATGTAACTTCACATACTGTCTTCAAATGCCTTATAATTGGTACTAGGTCCCAATGACGGCAATGCTGGTACCCGTTTCCCACATTTGGTCGAGCAAAGAATTATGGTGACTTTCTCAGCCCAATTAGAAGAAACACTGAGCTCGTGCCGCGGGGTCTCGAACATTCAACATCTTACGCGAGAGGCGAGTACTCCAGCGACTAGGCTGTGCAAACCGAAATACGTGGCCGCAATACATCAATATTCAATTCTAATTATAAATATGAATTTTCGATAGACCTTCATCCGCAAGGATGACCTCTGTGACATGCTTCAATCTGCAGGTGAAGCTAATCAGTGCGAGATAAGCTCCGCTTTCTTTTAATAATTAGAATGTGTAGCGAGACAAGTCTTGCTGTTATGCGATACGCAAAGGAACACTTTATTACCTGGATCCTTTTGTAGAACATACACACTGTACAGTAAAACCCAAACTTCAGTACAGTTTTCCCGAGAACTAAAGAGACCTTCTTCACTTGAAGCAAAATTTACGCGTCTCATCGACTGGATATCCAAAACCTCACAGCTGAGAAAACTCGAGATACCCCATCGCCCTCATAGGTATTTCATCGAACACAATCCAATATTCGTACAGGAAAGTAATAAGATATTTCAGCACTCACCTAAGAACCTGATGCAGTACATCACAAACGCTATCATGAGGAGGTGATGGTGGCCGCAGTAGTTAACGATTCTCTCGCTCTTGAACAAGAACGGCATTGAGGGCACGATGCCAATCGTTATGGTCAGGCCGATGAGGAGCTTTGGCGCATGCAGAGACTCCAGGTAAATGTAGAAAAATGTCTCCAAGTAACTCCAAAATGATCCCAGGATGAACATGATCAAGAAGAGTACGACGAGTTCGCCATTTTTGAAGAGTAAAGAAAAACTCTTCAGCTGAAATAAGTAAATAGTTACAATTACTTTACACCTTAGACGTTTTTTTTCAACTTCTTTTCAACTACTATTCAAAGATAATACACAAGTAATGTTTTGTGAAAATTTTGCCTTAAAATTTTATAACCATAACCCCTGAACACTCAGGTTAAAGTTTACTGAACACAGAAATTCATAAGCAAACAGTTCAAAATGACGCATAGATATTTCAAATCAGGATAGAAAATACAGACACAGTATGGCACCCTCATCTCATGAATTATAAGCAAACTTAGAATGAATCTGGCTAGGTCACTTTTCTACTCGAATAACGACTTAATTACCTGTATAAAATGATAAATGACTAACTATTGTAGTCCGCAATGGCACACAAGTACCTTAGAACACATTCATTCATAAAAACTCCTCGCTCACAAGTGGCTGCTTATTTTAAAGGCAGTGATAATATTCGCACTTTTGAATTGCAAAGACGCTTAAAAATGGAGTGAAATACATTTTCTCAGAATTAAAAAAGACGATGTATACCTAACTTAATTGGAATTGTCAGAGCGACTCATTATTGACGGCGATTCCAATGAATTTCAAAGAACCCTTTAACAGGGATTTCACGATAGCGATTTTTCTTTACGATTGAGACATGTAATTCCGAACCAAAACCCTAAGTATTCATATTTTAAGTATTTAGGTATTTTTACCAGGACAATAACATTTACCAATATTCTGATATATGAATAAATTTTCATTACAACTGTGACCCCAAAGTTTATTGCGAACTTGTGCATGGTAATACTGCAAGATTACGAAGACAACCATATTGAGACTTAAAAAATTTCTTAGATTTTTGTGCACTTTTCTCCAGCAAGGACACAACTATGAAACGCTTGAATCTAACGTTTTTAAAAAATTAAAACCTGTTTATCTCAGTAAGTTTGATAGGCAAAGAGATACTCTTTGTTTAGAGATACTCTTATGTTTTTAAAAGGAACCAATTCTTATACTTTTGGTATAATTTTACGAACAAATGGAATCTCAGTGCGCTTCAAATTATTTAGAACGTAGTGTTGTGTTCTTTTCATGCAAACCTGCTGTTCTAAAGATAGGCAAGCAGAACCCTCTAAAGACGGGCATATTCACTACATTAGTTACAAAACTGATGTTGCACACCGCGAGGAGAAAGACCTATACACTTTCATTATCGAGCAGGAATGACGAAAAGAGTTAAACACTTGTAGTCTGTAACCGGTTCCTTTAGCCGCAAAATAGGTACTAGATCCCATCTGAAAATGTCATGAGACAAGGAGCACCAGATAGAAAGTGAATAACGTCTGATGCAAAAATATTCCAACCACTTGCTAAACCGGTGGTCCAGACTCATACGTAATTGGGAGTTAAAATAATAAAAGCTATCGTTCTGTTCAGTGCAGAAATACCGCTACTATTTGCGGCCTCCTAATTGGGAGAGAAGAAAAAGCATGAAAAATACCGTTCAGTTTATAAATACTGGGATCACTCACCAAACTAGTAGTGCGGATTTCTACTTGGAAGGGAAGGAAGAGCGAAGAAAATATCGTTCAGTTTAGAAATACTGGGATCACTCACCAAACTAGTAGTGCGGACTTCTACTTGGAAGGGAAGGAAGAGCGAAGAAAATATCGTTCAGTTTAGAAATGCTGGGATCACTCACCAAACTAGTAGTGCGGACTTCTACTTGGAAGGGAAGGAAGAGCGAAGAAAATATCGTTCAGTTTAGAAATACTGATATCACTCACCAAACTAGTAGTGCGGACTTCTACTTGGAAGGGAAGGAAGAGCGAAGAAAATATCGTTCAGTTTAGAAATGCTGGGATCACTCACCAAACTAGTAGTGCGGACTTCTACTTGGAAGGGAAGGAAGAGCGAAGAAAATATCGTTCAGTTTAGAAATACTGATATCACTCACCAAACTAGTAGTGCGGACTTCTACTTGGAAGGGAAGGAAGAGCGTGATGCTGGCCGAGACGAGCATGAGGGCAGTGAACACGTAGAAGACAGGACCGTACTTGAGCTGGCCCTGGGCCCCGATGCTGCCGTCCATCAACACGCCAACTAGAGGAGCAGTCATACCTGCGAGTCGTACGTAGAATTAAGTTCAGAAAATACAGTAATCCCCTTGACAAACAGAATTTTTGTACTCAAATAACCGTCATCACCACTATGATCATTAAAATGTCACGGACATCAGGTTTTTACCAATACCAGAACGAGGGAAGAATAACAACCAATCGAGAGTGACCTCCAAAAAACATTAGCATTTATTTAACAAAAAATACATTACACTAAGGCGATTTTCGAAACAGGACTTGACAGTCCTCGTGAGCATCAAAAGGTTAAATAGAGGGAAATGAGTTTATTAAAGCTACAACATCAGGAAACAACTCGCGACTACTTTTTAAATGGAATGTAGGTGTGTAAAAAATATATCACTTCGAAGACTCTAAATTTGAGCTTTATTAAATGCTTACGTTCTAGATACCGTGACACGATGTTCTACGTTTTTGTTACTTTGTCTGAAAAATTAGAGAAAAAATTGGCGTTTTTAAGGAAATTTGTTCTAAAATCAAATCGCTTCGAGAATTTAGCAGGCTGTGGTCGGAATTCTACAGAAGGCTCACACACGACACCTGACGTGATCACTTTCTAGAACAAAGTGGAACAAATGAATAAACGAACATTTAATGGCTTCATCAAGTCCACGCTTAGAAATGTCCATGCCTACGAAATGAGAACACGCTAGGTTTTAAGTTTTTGCCTACGTGCGACGCCGGTGGTCACGGATGAAGTATTCATAATGCCTGTAACCGACCAGTTGTCATGAACTCAATTTTCATAAACAATTGACCAAAACTAAATGAAGGCACGACCATTTACTGTTTGCCATTCTCAAAATTGCTTCCTAATTTGAAATGTTTTTGCCACTTGTTTCCAATCTCTTCCTGCTTTATACTGTTTGTCGTCAGTGGGAATTTTGCAGTACTTCATTTTGCGTGATTTTTCTTCGCACTTTCCACGAATGAGAAAATCTATTCCATTTTGTACTTACTTTTTTTGGGGGCATCCGGAATAATAGAAATAATAAATTACGCATTATGATTTGTGATGTGCACATCTCATTCAGGTATAATGAGATAAAGTAAATCTTCCAAAATACAGAATGTATGGAGTTTTAGAATATTGCAAATCAAAATACATGCATGACAATTCCAAGTTAATTTGAGACAAATCAAATTTACTTTACGACAAACTAAATTTCATTTGACAAGTTAAATTTCGAATTGTCTTTTTGCCCAGTCAAATTTCGTTTGAGCCAAATTAGATTTCATTTGTGACAAATCAAATTTCGTTCTTGCGAAGTCAAAAGTTCGTTTCCGCCAAATTCAATTTCGTTTGCAGCAAACAAGGTTTCGTTTGTGACAAATATCCCTTCAAAGCTTTAAATTTGGACATTATTAAATGCTTACGTTCTATATATCGTGACATGATGTTCTACTTTTTTGGTACGTTGTCGGTCACCTGCAAATGGCATAGTTTGCTATAAAGTCCAGTTTACACATATAGAAAACGCCGCACCTACTGCGACGAGACCAAACATTTTCTGCCGCCCGAAGTCGCCGTTGTACTCGGTGACCATGGTGAGGATCATCGCATCCAGCAGCGAGATGAGCACGGTGGGGAACAGGTCAGCGAGAGCCCTCACGATGAAGTACACCCAAAATGTAACTCGAGGGTTTCCACTCCCGCTCGTGCACACGCCGTTTTGCAGCAGTAATGTCCCGTTGCTCTGCACATACACAAAGTAGTGTTAGTAGATTACATATACGTAATCTACTTTCAGTTTTTCATTTCGTTTTTCAAAGGAACACGCTTACACACGAAAATGGCACGAGAAGTGTATACTATGGTCTCGAAGGTTTCGATCAGAATCATATAAGTAATCTGCAGTGCACTCTGTCGAAGAGTAGCTTCGTGAGAGGCAAATTAAAAATAGCCCAATCAACAACTCCCAGTTAGAAGACTTGTTTGATGCCCCGAGACTTCTCCAGGAAGCTACTAATTAAATCTCAACGGGGTCACGTTTTCAATTATTGACGAAATATTCTCATTAAGGTATCCAATTTAAAAGCAGAAAAGCTATAGGCAAGCCCTATTCCCTTGCTATTTTAGCCGCACGCATTTTATTAACAGTTTGAATTTTTGGGCTTTAACCGATATGGTAGCCAAAGTGGCGACCAACTTCATGGAACGCATGAGAGGCAATTGCGTAAAATACTTCCGAGTAGCACTCGCCACTACCCTCTCTAGCAGAATTATGCACTCGGTGTTAGATTTTTGGACGTTGTTACTAATAATACCAACCGGAATGGCCCTGTTGCAACCATAGAAGCGATGAATAAAAAACTTCTGACATGTAGTCACGCTGAGAACCTTTAAAACTTAAATATATACTTACCCTCAAGCAAAATTCTGCAATTGATTATTTCATAGCAGCATGTTAAGCTATGTCAGTTTACGCGTACAGACATAAATAACTGCAGAGAAAAAACATTTTCCATAAAATTTCTCAACCGCATTTGTCTCGAAGACAAAATTGGAAAAGTTACCAACCAACTTCTGCACTACATCATTGCACACCGTTACATTGCATGTAACGCGCACCGAACCTCGAATATAAATGAGCCTTGAGAAACTCCAAGTTGAGGTCTGAAGTTCTATCATATCTGGATGCCTTTCTGAGTTGCCGGTCATAGCATACTCAAATCTTTCCCCAAAAAAATGTGGCTAAAAAATTACAGATAGATTACAAATTTCTCACAATTATTTATACCAGACATCCCACAAAATGCATAGATCACCTCTGGACGTCATTAGCTTATTGAACACTAAGCTAGTTGTTGCACTGAAAAAATTAAATCCAAATGAACAACATTTGCAAACTTTACGTCATGACCAAACCCAAATTCATGACCTTTTCTTCGGGTCGTGAATGTTACAGAATACAAGTTGCAATTTACGTTGAATTGTGAACTTTTCAACAACTTCATCTTTCTCGGAGACTCTCTCCTTCCGGTGAATGGGCTAAGTCTCTCTGCGTAGGAAATCTAGGCATTATGAAGCAGGTTGCAGCGGCTAACTATAAACTGTTTAGTGAATGGAAATCAACTGGGTAGTTGTCATGAAAGACAATTTTCATGCCTAAAAAGGTTATTTTAGCTATGAAACAGCGATTATTCCTGTACGAAATTGTACTGATATTTTTCATCTGCAGCCACTGAAAATTAACTATAAGCCTTTCTTAAGAATCTAGCCGGGCCTCTCTTCAAGTAGCTACTGATCAGAAGTAAAACCTGAAAACACATTTACCATTATTTAATGTAGTTGAAGTTTAGCGAGATAACATACACGCATAAGGTATTTCTAGCAACTATTAGCCGGGCACTCTTGCATTGTGAAGTCTCGCTTAACACTTTCCTGCACCGTGTGTCAAGTATGATATAAACCATATTATATAAACTGAAGTGAAATACAAAATTAATATGCTTGTGTACAATGGAAGACAAATTACTCCTGTATATCTTATATTACTGCCCTTTTCAGAGGACATTCTGCCATCTGATATTTTTAGTGGTGCAGTAAAGAATTCAGAGCAGAAGCGAGTCTATGGTCGATTAAGAGTTACTGGTATCTAGAAAATCTCATTCCAAAGAATTCTGAATAAATTACAGATTTCCCACCCAATCATAAAGCCAAGTTATCTAAAAAAAACAAAGAACCTACAATGAAGGAGATTATAAGCAAAATTCTGACCAAAACTATGTAAATCACTGATGACATGGTTCATTATTTGTCACATTCATCTTAATTATATTAATTTGGATATTGAATGCAAATAAAGAAAAACGAGGAAAAACAAAATCGGAAGCTATACAACTTGAAAAAACACCATTTAATTTTTTTACGGGGATCGTTGATATTCTAAATACAGAATACAGTACTCCATGCAGCGTACCTGCTCTGACGCGTCACAAACGACACTGCAAGAGTCGTCAGCAGGACACACGATGTTGGAATACATGGCATCATTAAACGTGAGATCGCCCTGCTTGAAGTGGCAGGCTCTAATGAAATCGTCAGCCACCAATTTGCCGTGTCCCAACGACAAACTTCTGGTGAAGGTTAACGAGTCTTCAGGGTTAGCCATTATGATGCAGTTTTCAGTCTTGGAAGCGTCAACGAAGCACAGCCTAGGTAGTGTGGAGGGAAGAGTTTGTTCTATAGATGGTAGAGGAAATTCGTTGCCTGAAGAATCATCGTCCAGCGAACCTTCACGAAATGACTTGTCCAGAAGAAAGGCTCTGCTGCTGTTGTTGCAGTAATAACGACAGCTCTGCAACCTGAAAACGAATATTCTGAATCAGCATTACCACTTTGTTGAATTTAGGAATTTTACTCGCTACACAATCAAGTTTGGAGAGAAAATAGCGTGAGACAAAATACGCTCGTGAAAATGAATGCATGCATCTGAGGTTTTCTGCAAAATTTGATATTGACTTTGTCACAGTGAATTAACGCGTTATGAATCTACAATGTGACAATTATCATTTTCGACCATCAAGTTTACATAATCAAAATAAATAGCGTGATTGAAAAATAATCTTGTTGGTAAAAAGGGTAAATGTGAGTAGACGAAGAAATTTTTAAACCTTTTGGGTAAGACAAAGATTTACACAAATAGACATATGTATCAGGTAACCCAGTAATAATAATAGACTAGCAACGGATTAAAAACCGTTAAGAAGACTAATTGAAATTCTAAGCAATATCTCGCGGACAAAAGGATCAAAGATATACTACAAGAAAGTCAAATATAGTTCAACCTGAGACACATTTTAAACTTTAATTCATTCCAACGTATTTATTTGAACAAACTCCATGGTACATATTGATTCCTTCAATTCAGATCACAATAAACGTTTTTAGAAAACGCATTAGTCTAGCCCAGGCAGTCCCTGAAATGAGTATTCGCTACGAGGGGAATGATATCACTTGACGTACTGCGGCGTTTCTTCAAATCCGGAGCAATTAATTATGCGTCAAGTAGGGCGTTGTGCGCCGTGCGCGCTGCGACCCGTACAATATCTAATTTGTCAACAAAAAGTGAAGATAAGTGCCTTCAGACAAGAGTCAGATTTATCTTTGAATATAGCCTCTCGTTAATCGTCCCATTGTTCCCCTACAAACACAGAGGGTGGTTTTCAGTTTTTTGTCACATTTCCATTTGGAAAGGTAATAGCTTACCTAAGAAATTTTAACAAAGACGAAAGTCTTCAACAGAACGCAACAGAGTTCTATCCTCTACACGTGTACCTCTACTTTCTCCGCACGCAGTCTTTTGGTTTCATTACTCATTTTTCTTTTACATGAACATTACTAAATTATACCAAGTAAAAATTTGTACGATGAATATAAACTACATAGAACAGCTACTCATGCAGAAAATCACTATGCAGTGTAGTTAATAATTTCGAGAAGAAATTCTACTGACTGCAAAGTTCAAGCGTTCAAATTTTCTAGATCAAAACCGTCTCGAACGTCAGTAAGGATTAAACGGATGTTTAATTATAAAGAAATTCATACACATCATATTCTTCATTTTTCTATCAGAATGTTTTCTAACTAAAGCAAGGTCGTAATGACGGTTACTCCCAGTCAAACCGCTTTACATTCCTATCACCTCAGGAAGGAGAAGAATAGTGGCTAATTTTTTTTCGCAAGGGAGTGAAACATCGGTCACGAACTGCGGGGTTTCACACCTCCGGACTCCACACAATGGATGGGTTCCCTTTTCCACTTTGTTGAGGTGACAATGGGCACCGTTTCAACGGCCATCGTGGCAGGTTTTAAAATGCATCTGACCAAGCAAGCAGAATTCTCCTTAGCAACGCTTTCGTGGCGTATTCATTAGAGCAAAGTTCTAATCTTTCCTCGACTTCACGTCTAACGCTCATCAGCATGCTCTGAACACCCTCACTTTAGCTCTGAGGGAGCTGGCCTTGAACATCGTCCATTCAACCGTTCGAGACACATTATTTGCAGACTGCAAGTCAATGCACCGACTTCAGCCATCTCTTCAATCTGAGATGAGCAAACTACTGATATTTAAATTACTATGAATGTTTTCGAGCGTAGACAAATAGCTTAGTATTGTTAATAATATAATAAGGCAGCCGCTGGTTCAATTCATCTGATTCACAATCCCATCATATTAGCGGGAGTAAAAACTGAATACATCGACAAGACTTCTTGTTCAGCAATTTACTAATATCGAAGGTTACGACAATAATTTCCCCGACTGTTTGCTGTGGTGAGCATTGAATTCTCCCCGCTTGTAATGTACTTTTATTTATAACTAACTTTATTTTCTCAAGACAATTTATTAAATCCCTGTCTTAATACTTGATTGTAAAGAAGAAATCTGGATCCTTTAATTTTTCAACTTTTTTTTCACTTTCCCGTAGCCATTTTATGAGCTCGAGGATGCGTAAATTTAAATGTACTTGACACACTAATCTAGTTGCTTTTTCTTAATAAAAGATTTCCGTTATTTCAAGACAAATCCCACGTGCGTAACACACAATTTTTCTACGTATAGTAGAATAGAGTAGAAGCACCTTTGAGGCTCCGTTTCGATTGTAAAAATATATTTTTACTGAGGAAATAAGAATTACCATTTAAGCTGGACTAAGGAAAACTTATAATTAATTCAGAAGGTGTGTTCCCACACAGGATGTCCTACGCATAGAAACAGCAAGTTAGGAGAGAAGAGGAAGGAAAGACAAAGAAAGGGATTTAAAGAGGCCTGAAAACGGAAACCAGCAAAATGGGCTCTATAAGTTGAGGTCCTATCTGTATCCCCCCCTGCGGGTACCAGTTCCCATAACATGAGATAGAGAAACCTAACTCATTGAAACCTATTGCCTATTCAGTGCCCCTTGATTTTTTTTAATTGTCTCATAATTTCTAGGTTCAGTAATTGATTGCTGCAGCGATAAAAACGCAATCGAAGTAATCGAAGAATTATCCCTTAATCCCTCAACCCAGTGTTTTGGCACATGTTCCCATAACACTGGAAAAGTCTAACTGCAGCTCTGTGAAATAGTACCAAATCCAGAGTTAGATTGCACTCTAACCCACTTGAAAGTAGCGGTCATTTCCAGGTCTCCTTTGTATCTGCTGCAAGTGTCGCCGGTGAAGGAGGCGTGGCACGGCGCTACAGAGAGGTGGGAACCCGCGTCGCCGCACCAGAACTGCAGCGGCGGAGGGTACGGCACCACACGCTCACAAGGAGGCACGAACAGCAGCAGCATGTGGAACACCGCAGCTGGAATGAAATCAAACTGTTACGGTATTACTGTCAGCGTGAATATTTCTGGTAGTTTTGCGTCTTATTTTTATATCGAAAACGTACTATCGACTGTGATCTACATCTGATATAGGATAAAAATGATTTTTATCAGCAAAAGTATAGGTTTGTGTATAGGTTTGAAAAGTACAAAAGTATAGGTTTGTGTATAGGTTTGAAAAGTACAAAAGTGTAGGTTTATGTACAGGTTTGAAAAGTACAAAAGTATAGGTTTGAAGCGTATTATTGTACATCTGGACAGAATCAGAAAAAAATCTTATCGTGTTCAGCGTGAAAATCAGGACAATTAGTATCATTGTCAGATATTTTGCCATTAATATCATGGGCGGAAGTAACAACTTTAGGATGAAGTGGGAATCTACTAATTCTCTGGCTAAAGAATTAATTAAATCGTTATTTATTACAAGGTCCTATCACGTAAGGGCTTCGCCTAGCTCCAAAAACCACCATAACGTTTATTTTTAAATTTCTCCATTCTTTGCAGCACACTATCTCCCGTTTATGTTTGTTCTGATTTTATCCATTTCAATAATGGATTGATCTCGACAAACTCACAGTGCAAGTGGAAAGAAACAATACAATTCCCTTTTGAAATAATACTTTCTTAACTCCGTCTGAAATCGGACGTTGCAATTCTCTCTCAGAAGAGTTGAAAATGTTTCTACTGCGTTTGTTACGGTACTACAGCCGAAAATATATACTTGATTCAACAAAGTAAGTTACTTGAGCCTTTTCGGAACTCGTGAAAATTTCTCATAGATTGGAGGCCTTGATTGGATGGCTTATCTCCTGGAGCCACATCAAGAAACTTATAATATTGAATTGAAGCTAATCCTCTCCAAATTGGCATCAATCTAAAAATTTCATGGAAATTTTAGAACGTAGTCCAAATTATTACACGATTTCACATGCGCAGACCCTGCTGAAGTTCTAACTGGTTTGTTATATATACGTGTAAAGAATAATTGAAAAATATGAGCGCACAGTGATAAATAACTCTCGTATCGTAGCAAAAAAACTTATGACAAAATAATGGCAGCGGTCGAAGTTTACGAAAAATTAGTACATTTTATTCCCAACTAACAAACATTAATTCTCACACACAGATTACAATATCTACTCAATGTAACCACTGATAAATTGGACATGACTTTCATTGCTCAGTTTGGTATGAAATCTTTAAAATCTTGAACTTTTCAAATCCGTGACAGCACAAATAATACATTTGAATCTAAAAGAGCTCAGCATTGCTCACCTAATTCATTTTTTTGCGAATCAGTAATCGTACTCGCCTCAACAGTATATTATATTCAACAGCTTAACGAGAACTTCGGCGACCTATTTTCAAAAAAATCCCACGCTACATCAAAGCACTCAGAAAATTTTATAAAAAGTCGAATTAGCGCCAGGTTTTCCGAGAATCACAGCTTTCCTCAAAAAACGAATATGCTTTAATGGGTCGCCACTGATTTGAACATACAAAACTTTCACCGTGTAGAACACTCTAGCAAGAACACAAGAGAAAATCACCCAGAATCATAGCAATGATGGTGATGGCTTTGTGCTTGCCGCTGCGGTCCGCCAGGTACCCGGAGACGACAGGGCCCAGGATGGAGGTGATGGGGAGCACCGTGTTGATCCAGGTGATCTCCTCGTGCGTCATGCCCAGGTGCTTCATGTGCAGCGTCAGGAACGGCAGCAGGCAGCCCAATGCTGCAAGGAATTGCAAGTCGTATCACAAATGATGTGAGCACAGCCAGTGCTCGGCAATGCGCAAACCGTAGATTTAAACAATTTGTTTGTCCCAAGCATTACATCAGTACATGGCTTTTTAATGCTCTTACAATCGACATATTTGCGCATTTACCAGTGGGCCTGAATAAGTTCAGCGATTTCTAATTTTTTAATTCCTCCGAATTTGACTGTCCTTTAGAAAAGGTAAATAATTGACTTTATAAGTTAAGAGAAGCTTATTGTTTTTTTATTACTGGTGGGATTTTTGAAAGGGAACTTTCAAACGAATAGAAAAAACTGACAGATCACGGAAGACAAGTTATAACGCTACACTAAATTTTTACGAAGAATTGCTGCCAATAATGTAAAAGTAAAATGTCTTACTAAAACTACAAAGTTATTGGAATTTTACGTCATTTCACCATCACAATAGCAACAAAATTGAAGCAATGTTTAAAATCACTCGCTAGAAATCACTCCCTACAAGTAATTAGCAGCTACAATGTTACACTTCGATATTTTAACGCATTGCTTGGAACGTCAGACGCCTGTAGAGTACGCCCTCCCGTACAAACTTCACTCATTTTCTGAAGCTTTATTGGTAACTTGCTGATGAAATCCTCCCACTGAACTCTTGTGTTAAATTGCTACTGCTACTCTTCTCCGATATCTACTGTGCTGGAGCAGCGGCTCGTCTTCGTAAAAACACTTCTGTGACGACCGCAAGAACTAAAAATATCTCATTTGACAATGCTGACGTCCTGACTTATTCTAGAAGTCTATGGTCGACGCAGGTGTTCAACTGCCTGCCGAATTGCCCCAACGTAATTTTCAATAACTGGCTTCTCACAGAGCTCGTGCACTATACTGATCCATTTTCAAATTTCGACGATGCTCTAACGACGTGAGTCTCTCAGTGGCAAGATTAAGGGTAACATAACGCATTCACTTTCTACCAGTAAAATTTTTCATTCTATTGCCATGGTTATTGCCCTATTGTCGTGTGTTTACGTCAAACTTAAATGCAATTGAAGAGTGGCGACGCACTTTTCATGAGGTAAATGAGGACCATTCAAGTATTCCTTTCAATGCACAATGACACATGTCATGTTCGGACGTGGGTGAGTCAACGTTTTCTTTGATGATTTCAGCAAACAGACAAGGGGTACATGAGGGCTAATGCGGGTGCGTACTACTGCATGAAAGGAACTTTTGAAGCACTTTGTTTCGACCATTTAGTATGCTTCTAATGAACGACATGCTTTTACGCAGGATACTCGTCAATCGCCATGACGCGAGTAAAAATTATTTTATGATGAGTATTCATGCGAAGGATTAACTCTAGCCACTGGAAGTCTGGACCTCAATATATTAATGACTAAGAAAGATTGAATCGAAGATTTGAAACTAGATATCTAGGAAATAGGCAAGATCTCAGAGACATTTTGAAAAAATCAACGTAGAAAATATCACGCGAAAAAACAAGGCATTCATTTTCTCTCGTCGCAAATTCTGTGATATTGCTAGCAAGGGATGACAAAGTAGAATAATATTATTGGTACAAGTACTCACGTCACTTTAGTATCTGTCTCAATGTTCAACATAATTGTTTTGTAGGTTTGTTATGGTCAGATTAAGCAAAAAAATTCTCTTGCCTGAAAATAATAACCCTAACGCGTAAAAGAAATTAATTAATTCCGCCAATAAATAACTTGAAAATACTATCTCAAAAAATAAATCCCAAAGAGAAAATGTTTCATTCAATTTTTGACGAGAAATATTTAATTTTGCTTTTCTCTCGGCATGATTCTGAGAATTTTTGCCGCGGCACGTACGTCAGAGGAACAAATACGAAGATGGAACTTTCCATCTCCGTCTCGAGGAGTTGAAGCCGATATTTCTTTGCGAATAGTAAACTGGAACAAAGTATACTTCAAGAGAGATCTGCTCCCACTATCAGAAACTCTGACTAACTTCTTACGTAAAGATTCATTTCAGTAAACCTGACCTAAAAATTACGTTGTCTAATTCCTGTAAATTTGCTCAAAGGATTAGAGATAATGTAGGATAATTGAGACAACCTTCCCTGTGAGTTCTTCAAGAAAAACAGGCTTTAGAAGACCTAGTTAACTATGTATAAATTACAGCGAGATTAATTGGCATCCACTTTTTTTAATTTCGAGAGCATAATTTTGCATACTGTGACATTTAAAAAATGAATAGAGTGGCATGCGAAATAAATTCCATTTTTCCACAAGTGGGTAACGAAAAGTTTATGAATAATTCGATTTAAAAAGGTTGAAACTTGAGAGTTTTTGCACGGTTGACAGCAATTCCACCATATTACTTCAATATCCTCAACGTTGGTCGTTGGTCGCATTACAAAATCCTAGTCCTATTGGTAATATTGAATTGGTCACCAAGTTTATACTAAACTTTACCTGAAGCGTACCCTTCGTCAGCTTTACGAGAAGGTAATGGTTTCAAGTTACCCACAAAAATTAATGATAAAAGGTAAGTTGAGATCCATCAGTCAGAAGCAATAAAAATACATACGATATCTGAGTTTAACACGTCCAATGTTAACGTTGTTTCGAGCGTAACACTCGTTGAATGAATTGGTGCAAGCAGCAGAAGAGTAGAGTTACAAATTGGAAACTTATATCAGGCTACAGTTTTGTCTTGTTCATTTAAATTTAGTCAAAATGAGGTAAGTATTCTGATCGTCTGATCGCAGCGACAGCAACTGAATGAATTTAGATAGGAAAAATTTACACAAAAAAATTGAGGTTAGGAGTGTCGGCATACGAAATGGAAATAGCAAGCCTTGTATTCAGCAAGACAGTTATGTGAAAAGCCCATACTACGAAACTACGGTTACAAGTTCCCGCCAGAGTTTCAATATGAACTGGTCTATGAATATCATTGTCATTTTAAACAAAACGATCCAAGAGAAAAGAATGCAAAAATTAAAGCCTGATATTTATTTCAGGACCTCAAACAAGCCAATAATTTGTTCATCCATTTTTATTTCCGACCTTACAGAGATTAACTTCCATCACGGATAATTTCACTACGACCGTTCATGTTTTAGGACATCGTCGACACAAAGGAACCATTCAAAGCATTCAAAAGATTAAATGCTACAATCTACAATGACCTCTTTGGAGAAAGTAAGCACGGTCTGTCAGGCATACATTCTCTACGCTAGAACTCTCTATAGCTCTTGAGAGGAACGAGAGGAGCCGAAAAATGAATGGGAAGCTTCTAAAAAATCATCACGGAACAGCACATAGAAAGTCACTTTCGAATACTTGAATCATTGGCACTGTAGTTTTGCGTCATCTACTTGACGGTGCAGAATACCCAGCTTGCTTCACATCCTGAGGTCAACTGGCACTAATTCAACTTGCTTTCACTATGGGAAAAACTACTGGCTATGGATGGTGCTCTGGGCCCGTGCCACCATTGCATGTGGTGCCGAATACGACTTCGGCAAAATGAATCCGAATATGACTTCGTGTGTTATCAACGAGTAGCAGATAGCTCTTCGTAACAACGCGCAATATGACCACACTGACCCCCTATGCTACCTAATGAGTACAGCTAGAGCTCTATGAAAGATGTATTTTCTATTAGGTTTTGATGCTGCATGTGTTTGCTACTTGTGCTCGCCATAGCCGTGTGTCTATAGGCCCTGCCCGCCGTGCGGGAAACCCGAGTTCGACTTCCGGCGCTGGATGGCGATTTTCTCTGTTGGGTATAGGAGAAAAAATTCCAAGCACAATACCCCAAGCACAGGAGAGTTGATGGTCTTTTGTGAGGACGAGCGTTGAAGATCTCAAGGTTACAAATAACCATGCTGATTTTTAGAAACTCGTGCAGTCATCCATGTTCAGCACAATCCGTGAGACTGGGTAAAGTCTAAAATGACGCAGATTAAAAAAATTACTACAAAACGCCAGCGAACGCTCACGACATTTCTACTCATATCTGCAATGAAGTCTATTCTAAATTGGCAGATAACCAAGTTCTCGCAAGCAGAATAACACAATGGAATGCAGTTCTGTTTCCAAGGTGTTTGACTTGCCGGTATGAAGCGTGTTAAAGGATCAACCTGTTTTACCTGGCAAAAACTTGAAGAGTCCTAAATCTGGTATTCGTCTTACTACTACAGTTGTTAGCAAGCCAATCTACACATTGACGGTTTCATGAAAAATTTTAAACTTGAATAAAACTTTTCAATTCTGCAGTGATCATCATTGTAAATTTCCTTTTTAATTCTTATCTAAGAGGTCACTCGAAAACTAGAGGGCGAATGTGTCAGGACGCGACTGTTTCTACAGCAGCCTACTGAGAAGTGGCGGGCGCCAGCAGTAGTTTTTAAGACACGCAAGAAATCTGGTCGTTCTGTCATCGGCTTGTTCAGTGATGGTGAAGAAATAGAGACCGTAAGGTCGGATGTTTGATAACGATCTCATCGCAGTACAATCAGGAACGGGCCAAAACAAACTCGCGATCAATTTTGATTAGAACATGGGCCGGCTAATCATAACATTTGTACCTTGTTCGAAGAACAAAAATAAATTACTTTCATCGTATGCTACTCCAGTTTCTGGCATAGTATCAGCTATTGCAACGATGATTAACGTACGAGGAACATTTTTAGGACGAAACTCCCGTGATTACTTCATTGAAAAATAGCGTTTGTTCGTAACAATTACTTTTTACGTCTTAACTTGAGAGGACAGGAGTGAAATGCCAGCTCATTGAATCGAAAGAATTCCTATATTATTATCTCATGACTATCTCATCTTGCCGCCTCCTCCGTTTTCTTTAAGAGGAGTCGCTTGCTCTGGAAAATTCATCGCGCATTCTCATTCAAGTTCAGGCGCTTAGCCCACGTGTCACAGGACAAGCGTCATTGTCACAAGGATTTTAGACAGCGATCACGATGACGTGCCTTTTTTGACATCGAAAATAGTGACGTCATGGAATCTAAAATGCCGTCACTGAATTTTTTTCAGAAGCTGACGAGATGTTGGCAATCACTGTCGTCATTGTAGGAAAAAATATCCCCAGCTGATTGGACTTCACTAATTTCATTCTTACTCAACACAAATTACCATCGGAAAAAGCAGTAATCCGACAGAGTATTTATTCCATTATTTTTCGTCCAATTTTAAAATTTATGAACTACTACCCAATTTGCTCCCTTAAATTTTTTTGGAGTCCTTTAAAATCGTTTTCGTCCTACCGTTGCGACCAGTTATTATGTGGCTGATTTTTTATAACATCGTGGTCCAACCCATGTGGTATATCTTAATATGACACTTAATTTGGGATATTATAATTCGAACAGAAAAGTTTCAAACGTTTTCTTTATATTATTTTTCGTCGACAATTTTTTAAATCTACCGATTTTTTTTTCCATTTGCCGTCTACTTCCTCTTTCTTTCTCCTCTCAACTCGCAAAAGGAAATTGAAGACATCAATCGACACTGATATCATTGGTGGAAAATATGGCACATGGCACACTCTAATAAATTCCACAGCTGTTGAGAGAGAAGCCTGATTAGACAAAGTAGTAATTTGGACATCGTATTTTCCGAATTGCAACATAGCGCCGGTGATGTGAAGACGAACTAAACTGATTATATGAATATTTGTACAGGACTGGCTCAAGATCGATCAGAATTAGATTGGTCTATCTCATCTTCGAAATCTTGTGAAGAATTACACAAACCAGGGAAGCTTGAGCCGAAATTGCTCAGTTTCACTGACGTACATCAACATCGAAAATGAGCGTGAACACCACCGAGAATGGTGGTGATCCCTAAAAAAACCTTTCGCATGTTGACTCGATAACAGCCTCCCAGGAATGAATTGCTGTAGCCCAAGCCACGCTCTCTCTGTGTGACTGAGAACAAAAATGTCATGGACAACACGGGTTTAATGTGTGAATCAACTGATAGAAATTTTTCTAATTGCGCTGATTGGTTCATAGAGAAAATGAACCTCACGCCTAATCTTCACAAATTGAATGAACTTTTAAATTATGAAAAGTACAAAACCAGTGAAATATATTCTTCAAAGTGACGTGGCCTCCCGATGGCGGCGATTATCACAGAGACGCGTCGGCGCTGTGGCGCGTGTGCGCAGGAGTTGCGGTCAAGGCGAGTGTGTGTCAGCGGAAGGAGCAGCGCAGGCAACCCTCACTGACGCTTGTCTCCGAAGCTATGAAGTTGGCGCTTTCAAAACGAAAACAAAGCGATGTGAAAAATTTTCAAACAGATTGTAGAAATTTGCAGAACAGATCCTATAGATTTGTAGAACAGATCGTACAGATTTGTTGAGCAGATCGTACAGATTTGTAAGGCAGATTGTACAGATTTGTAGGGCAGATTGTACAGATTTTTAGGGCAAATTGTACGGATTTGTAAGGCAGATTGTACAGATTTGTAGGGCAGATTGTACAGATTTGCAGGGCAAATTGTACGGATTTGTATGGCAGATTGTACAGATTTGTAGGATAGATTGTACAGATTTGTAGGGTAGATTGTACAGATTTGCAGGGCAAATTGTATAGATTTGTATGGCAGATTCTACAGATTTGTAGGGCTTATTGTATGGATTTGTAGAACAGATTGTACAGATTTATAGGGCATAGTGTACAGATGCTTCGATGCATGACGAGGCCATATCTCTTACGAGTTCATGGAGTTGTTCGAGGCATTATGGAGGGGTACACAGCCCAGACGTAATCCTTTCCTCGAGATATTAATTTCATTCATAAGTATACGTAGTCTTTGAAAAACAACGAGAATATTTTTAATAGCAAACATTTTTTCAAAAGAAATCTTTTTGACATGAACTTGTCGAACTGTTTTTTTTTTAAAGCTAAGATAAAGAATAAACGATAACTTGAAATGACTAGGTCGCACGTAGCACGTCAATTTTCATGGGAGTGTTTTCCTAACACTTCACCAACAATATCCTCAGAGAAATGAAAATCAAGCAAGATGGAGAAGTACCCCTCTCTGAAAATTAAAACCCTAAAGCTTTTTATACGGAAATTGTAAAAACTTGTCAACAAAATTTGCTCGAGTGAAAACCATTTGAATCTTTCGTGACACCACTCCGGACTCGTCTAACAGTATGAGATGGAACTCTATCTAATTAAAACATGATCCCAGAATTCCTAAATTTAAAATTGATCCACAAGCGGCAACTATAACGCTTCGCACAGATAAATAAACTAATTAATTTTTGCTACTCCAACCAATATTTCAGTTGACAAAATGTGATGTGAGCCACAGCCGTCGCCGACGTCCAGCTAAAATGTAACCATGATGGCAGGCGATGAGCTGTTCCGCAGAGTGCGCACAAAGTCCTTCGACTTTCCTCTGGTTTTTTTGTTTCGAAATAACACAATACGTCCAGAATTACTGCAATGCTATCAAACAATTCAAGTTTATTTGTATAATGTAAATATATGATACGGAAATGGGAAAACAAGAAGCTATTTATGAACTCGTATGTAAAAATGTCAAATCCGGATATTGTCAAGGAATTCAAAGCGCCAAAATCTACTGTGTATCATATTAAGAGTAACTATAACTAGTTTGTCACTACTGAGGATCGTCTACGGAGTGAATTTTATCAAGGAATCTATCCAGCCAAAATAATACCAAGCAGTAAACTTCGTGCCCGTGTGAATACGAAGAAGGCTTCTGACGGAGACTTGGGGTTATTCGAGCTGAGGACGGGCTGATTGAAAAATAATACGTTGAATTTATTTCCCAGATTATAATTCAACATTCTCATAGCGTTTTATTTCATTATCTACGTTTTTAGAGAATATAAAAGCATTTTATCAAGTCCAAGGACTTTCTTCCCACCCTTTTATCAACGCTTGCCGATAATCTCAAATACAAATATGGCTATTCCGCATGTTGTCAACAGCCTCAATTTGACATGCATCGGTAAGAAGTGCGCTGCATACCTCAACAATGAGACTTCAACGTCCCATTTAAGGATGGAACTTCGACGTCCCCCACTTATAAAAGCCTCCGTATTTTCTTGAAAAAAGTCAATTCTTGCATAGATGCTCCTACCTTCATAGCTTCCCTGTCACATTTGTGAATTAACGGTAGATTCGAACGTCATTTTCACGCCACTTTTGTGCGTATTTGTCGTCGTTCTTCTTCAAGTTGATGTCCTCCTAAGTGCTCATTGCACATGTTGAGGATTTTATACCTTAGAATACCAACACACGGCGCTTTGAAATGCAAACGCTTACGATTTTGCAGGCCTTAGCTATCCCACGCTTAGATATAAGGCACAAAAATTTTTTACTCGAAGTTTTTTAACTCGTGCAAGTCGAGTCTTAAGTTGGAAACAAGTTCACTGAAACTGATCCCTATACAAGAATAGCTCAAAACGAACGTCTAAATATAACAATGATATTTATTTAAAATGGTAAATTTTATGAAAGGAAATTCTCACAATGAGTAACCCATATTTTTGGCTTACAATTTGCTGTTCTCTCCGGCACACTCCGAGCGCCATGACCCCTCATATTCAACCTTTAGTCAGAAGTTAGCGATTAAACTTCTCCACCAATGTAAAAATTTACTTTGACGATGTTCTATCCAACAAGAGCGTGAGAAAAAAATATCTTAAATTAAAACATGCCTTAAAACTAGCAATGGAACAAAAGATTATTTAAGCAGTCAAACAAGAATAAAAAAAAATTGCAAAATCAACACTGTAACTAAGATATAATTTGTAAAATCAAAGCTGTAAATAAAGAATAATTTGTAAAATCAACGCTGTAAATAAGGAATAATTTCTTAAATCAAGGCTGTAAATAAGGACTAATTTCTAAAATCAACGCTGTAAATAAGGACTAATTTCTTAAATCAACGCTGTAAATAAGGAATAATATGTAAAATCAACGCTGTAAATAAGGAATAATTTCTTAAATCAACGCTGTAAATAAGGAATAATTTCTTAAATCAACGCTGTAAATAAGGAATAATATGTAAAATCAACGCTGTAAATAAGGAATAATACATATAATAAACGCTGCAAATACGGTCTACTCACCGCCGTAGAATGTCATGAGTAGAATTTTCGGAACTATCAACTTTCTGTTGACGCACTCCTTATTATTTCTCTCTGGCCTCTTCGGCGCAAGGTTGTAACTGGGCACAGGCACGGGGACTTGCTGGGGGTTCTCCATCTCATCTGGCGAGACGGTGCACCGAAACAGAGAAAATAATTCCCAACTTAACACAATTCAGTAACTTATCCAGAAGTTATGCCAATATGTGAAGAGTTCTCAAGGATGAAGACATAAAGTAATCTATGAAACTATAAAATTTCGAGAAGGAGAAATTCATTTCTGTAAGTTTCAAGAAAAGGTAAACATCAGGAAAACGATCAAGATCTGTAAAAAGGAATCAGAATATTTATACATTTTAACTCTATATGTACAGAAAAATATATTACCGTCCTCTTCCCTTTTTTCGAAAACCCGACAACAACACACGCAATGCTCTCGCGCTCAAACAATTTTGCTTCCTTGCTGCATGAAAGGTAGATCTAATTTTGCTTGGATGCCCTACTGAAAGAAGGTATGCTAGAAAAGCCTTCAGTCTCAACAGTGTGATGAAAATTTAAAACCGTAACTTGCATGGAGTAGGTGCAGGGAAATGTCTAAAAGAAAATGTGCGAGGCATGCCATGTCATGTCACATCTTAAAAAACAGAAACACATTGCCATGGAAACTGAGGCAAAGTGTACATGCAGTGTAGAGAAAAATGATCACAAAGAGACCGAGAAAAAATCTAAATGTATAATTTTTTCTCGATAACTTTTTGGAAGCCTCGTTAAAATTTTACAAAATAAATTTATTTTGAATATTTATGCAAATTTAAAAAGAGACATCAGCATTCTTCCACCGCTTAAAATGTCGTCTCTTATTAAAAATTTTACTTTGAGTTTTTTTTTATTCCAGAATAAAATAATGTCTTACGTTCTTCTACAGGTATTTCCTTTCAATTTTTTAGTGTTTCAGAATTGTTCAATGATTCAATTTCAGAGATAGGCCTGTCATGGTTTTTGTGAACTTCAGCGTCAGACGTTTCAGCGTCTGTGTAGGACATACACAGTTGTTTGATGACTGCACACCATCATGAATGCTGCTGCATGCGATGTGCTCTAAAAGAACAAAGTTCTATACCCCCTTGGTGACCTTTTAATTTCCTTAAATAATATTGCCTGATAAATAGCTAAGTCAGCATAAATTTTCTTCATGAAGATAAAATTCGGGCAATAGATTGACCTACAAAAAGTCAATATGAAACATAATATACATGTTTCCTAAATATTGAATCCTAAATCTAAAACTAAAAATTCCCGAAACATCATTTATTTCTGGGACACTTCAAAAGAAAGTTGAGAGAAAACATGTCAGAGAAGGTAACCTGTTTATTGTTATGGAGCCTTTCTCTCGATGACATTCTTTCTTTCCATTCATCTTTTAGCTCTCTTTTGACGGGCGTGATTGATGACCACGTTATTTTATTTTAGGTTAACGTAGATAAACTGGGACTTTTCAACGTCCACGAATTTAATTAATGAATGAGCGGCAAATTAAATGAGCGGCAAATTGGTAGCGTGGAGTTAGTATAAATTGGTAGCATGGAATATTTCTCTCCACAGATAATGATAACTCATCTTCCTAACCAGCAGGAAATTATACACAATGGCACATCGACATTTATTCCCTAATCTCGTCACAAAAGGTTATCATTCTAAAGTAAAGAAAGCCTAACGCACTAAATTACACTTCGATTGACATTGAAGACAAAACATAAGATAGGCTGAAGGCATGACGATATAAATGAATGCTTAAGGCATAATACCGATAATCCTACGCCCAGAAGGGAGGCAATGAGGATGTCACCTAAGGGACATATGATATGGTGGACTTATCTTTGTTTCGAAATCCGGAAGATAGCTATATCGTGTGTACGCCGAGGCATTTATCAATTACTTTAATTTAACAGGTATGAGGAATCACTAGTAGTACACATTTCAAAGGAGAAACAATGCCCAGCCCGAGGGCAGGCGTTCAGGATGTGGTAAAGCGCTCTTTCTCTGAGGGAAGTCTCGGACGTACTGCCCCTTGTCGACCGCGTGGAGCGCTCACCCTATCGGTCGTTCGACGTCACGCCCTTCTCAGAGCGGTAGCTCACACTGTAATCTCAATACAGATTATTCCTCAATCAAGCGATTATGTACGACTCTAGCGTATCAAATTATATAAGCAAAGGGAAACATTAATTCTCGCTAACCGTACAAATGATCTAATTAACATGGGCTATCGAATAATGACAGAAATAACAGTGAAGAATCTCTCTTGTGTCGGTATTCGACAGCTCCTTCAGTCAGTTGACGTCCTTTGCTTCCCCCGCGATCTCGGAGTCGACGTAGAGCAGAAACAGAAGGAGGGAAGAATAACTACTTAGCACGACTAGCAGAATCCGATAACCGTTCTTCGAAGCACACGACGTCTCTCTTCGGCTGCTTTGGATCATTCCGAACATATAGAGGCGTCCCTCGTTCTGAAGATCCTTACGTTGTGATAAGATCACAACATATTTTCGCCGACAGCCAAAAATATCACTATGGTACGGAAAATTATTTTCACGTTTACTGTTGTTATAATCACGTTGAATGAATTACTTTCGCAAAAAGTTCAAAAAATTAAGAAAGATTTTAATTTGCTTTGTCTCAATTCATGGGTGACACACAATTTCCAATACGGCAGCAACTCAGACCGTGACACCTTTACAAAATTATTCAGACATCCTAGAGTTGTGTGCAGTAGGTCGCCTGTGGGCCGAGCATGAACCGATCACACGCGGAACAAGCTGGGCTGTCGCGCTTCGCCCGTCGTGTCACACAGTCCTGTGTCACCAGCTGATCTCTAAGTCGAGGTGTTAGTCTCAGTACAAGATTAAGATTTTTTACACAATTATTATCCTCTTGTTACATTCACGTGGACTTCGGCTGGAATTTGTTCTTCATGGGATCCGAACTAGTATTTAATGGCTGATCTTTACCGAGATGAACTTGAGATAAAAGCAAATGAACTTGAGGTCAAACCAACATTCCTACGATGTTCACTCTCATATCACGGACCATGGTGACATTTGAACGGAGCCTCACCCCTTGGATATGCCAGGTGCTGGCTGTCTACAATTATTCTCCACGAATGTTTTGACTTTATATTTCGGTAATGTCGTGTAGAATGTTATTAGAAGATCATTTAATATATTTTCATGGATTGAAGGAGGAATGAAATTTAAATGCTTAATTCTTGGAAGACGTCACTTGCTTAAGAATTCTGAACAAAGCTGTTTCATGACGAAGGCGTGACAGCCATGAACCACGTCTTGCGGCGCGCTCGAGACTTCGCATCACACGAGCCTCAGACTCAATACTGAAAGAATTGAGACGCTCCACCCTTCCGCATTCAGTGAGAGGAAGAGCTCTAATATCATTAGTTTTTATCATTAAAATATGGAGTTTAAACTTTCAAGTGCACAAAGACATTCATCATGTACCCTTTATTGTTTATTCTGTCTGTGCAATGAAGTTGTTGATAGAGAGCCTTGGTGCTCTATCTTGACTCATCGTTCAGCGAACAAGCAGTTAGGTAACACCAATTACATGTGTTCATAGTGTAGGTAGACCTGCAGAGTGTTCTAGTCATACTTCTGAAATAAATGTAGGATTTCCTTTAATGCGATAGGATGTGTCAAGGTTTCTTACCCTAGGCAATAATTTTATGTTAGTCAGGTTTTCTTACTTCCTTGTTTGAAATCGATGTGCAGTTGTTATTCAAATTATTGGAATTTGAGATGATAATAATTATGCTACTATATGATAAATCCCCATATTCATAGAATACTCATAATCAACTCCTAAATAACTGATGATCTACAATTGCAATTGACAGTGAGATGAGAATAACTAGGCAGATATGAACTATAACAGTTAGTGTTTATGAAATATGTATTTTGAGATTAATTAATGACATATTAGTAGCTAACATGCACTTAAAAAAACTGATAAACGAAACCTTGACGACAAAAAATGACGATTATTTCGGAAACATTGAAATATGAAATAAGAAATAGGAACAGAGCGAAACTATTGAATATAAATCATTCGATAGAACAAACACGATCAACATCGTATTAATAGCAAATTCATGCAAAGATGAAAATACAAGAGGTGCAGAAATAACCGTAGTATTGATTATTTGTTATTTAGCTTAAGAGTATTTTATGAATATAAAGATTTATCCAATGGAAGAGGGAATATTATCCTTAGAATTTTCAAGAATTTGTTAGCGGGCTCTAACTAAAGTGCTTACCATGAATGTATCCGTGCCATTTATTTAGAAAACAAATTTTAAATCGAATTCATATGAATTATCAAACTTGGAATAGCTTATCAGAGGGAAAACATTTTTATGTTTTTCGCTCAATTTCTTATGGGAAAATTGACATGTGTTTTACGATACCTATGTATATTTATCAACTAAAGATTTTTATTTTAAAGCGGCCGATAGACGATCAATTTAATTGTCAATATCATTGACTCAATATACTGATGGAATTTTTTTTGCCCACTAAGTCAATTATTTGACGGTCGTCAATCAAGCCCACAGACGATCAATCAAATTGTCAATATTCATTATTGTCAATTATATTGACAATAAAATTGATCATCTAAGGGCCGCTTTAGACTTGAAACTCAATGATGTTTTTTTTTCCACTGCATGGCAATTCCAACGAGGTAATAAAAGCAAAATGCGCAGCCATTGCAACATCTCACGCAGCAGTTACGGATCGAAAAAATCTAAAACAGGTACGATCATCACCATCACTATTATAAAAGGAGCCGCGTCCGTCCGTGTGTCACACCCACCAGCCGAATGTGTTAGATGAGCGTATCTGTGATACAAGCTTCATCAACTCCACAATTTTCGGTGCCTTAACCCAGCAGATTGGGAGTCGGAATAAATATCACGTGTGTTGGTAGGTTAGATTAGGTTTTATAGAATATCTGCGGTTGAGACTTGGAAAAGTATTGGAAAGCCATTGAATAGCATGGGAAATCATGGGAAAGCCATGTTGAGCTCAGTTGGTCTGTCGCTCTGTCACGCTGTCAAGGAAGCTTTGTGACGATTTTTGAGAGGAGTTTCACAAGTGCACAATATTCATGATATTTTAATCTCGGGTTCTGTTGGTTTTTTTGTTTTTAAACCGCATCTGAAATATTTTTTAGGAAATCATCGATTCCCGTCATATTTGATGGGTCGCGTACACAAAAAAAAACCTACACCTCGACCTTCCCGCAGCGCTGCAGCAGCGTGACATTATCCCTCTTCTTAAAAAAGGGTGTGTAATATGTAGTAACAATAATGCACAGCTGTCGAACTAAAATGATCAAGAACAGAAAAATCTTGACACCCAAATAAGTTTTCGGTTTGTGAATTATCAGCTATTTATATATTCTGAATTATCAGGTTTGTGAATTATCAGCTATCTATATACGCTTGTAACTATGTATCACGGTAGAGGAAACAAGGTAGGGTCATACCAGTCTTTTTTCATCGACTGTGTGGTTTACTGACGTCACGGTATTGAACCGATGGCAGCGCTCACATTGCCTCTCGTAGCACTGCTACCCCTAAATCCGTCTCCATTATTGGCCTAACGACATGGCGTAAAAACAATTTGTTTGAAATAAAGCCTTTCTATTGGCTAGCCGAATAAGAAGAAGAGTATTTTCCACATAGAAATGACCCTACCTTGTTTCCTCTACCGTGCTATGTATGTATCTATGAGAGACACACCCTTCATCAATAAGCACGAAGATCATTGCGGTATCTATGCTACAGTTTGATCATAGACTTCCACTCGTAAAGATTGCATCCCTTCAAATCTTGTTTAGGTTCGGTTAGAGTTAGAAAGGTTGCATTAAAGGTAAAGAGGTCTTTGATTTTATAGATATATGTAGATACACATACAAGTGTTGTGTTACATTGTAGTGGTTTCATGTATTTTCTAGGATGGCATCAAAGTTGTTGAATGATAAGCAATGATTGTTAATTTATTTTCCACAAAAAACACAGAAGTTAACAACACATGAATCCCATCAAAATGAGATTAGAAACGTTCAAAAACTAACCGCGAATTATTCGCGGGTTCTGCTACTTATATTTTAATTGCACGAAATTAAAATTTGAGTAAAAATTGACTATTCGCGAGCGTTGAGCTCAGCCTCGTGTATTTCTAAGCATATTAGCTAATCCATGCACCGTATAACTCAAAACATTTCAACAAACTTGGAATCATTGGGCTGTCAAATAATTTAGAATAACTTAAAATAATGTTGACATTAGGCAACAAAGGTTTATTTAGTTTTACTTGCTGCTACTGTAGCAAGTAGTTTTCAAACTTTGAAAGTTACTATAGCTTCTCTAAAGACTTAATATCATAAGTTCGTATGATTTGTGGGTTGGAGCAGGAGTGGTGGCTACCCTTGTCCCTTACGTAGATTGTAGTTGGAGCGGAGAGTCGTTTCCTCGTTCTTCAAAATTACTCGCCAGCATTAGACATGTTCTTACCTCGAATTTTGGATTCGAATTATTCACTATGCAGAAAATATCAAAAGAGCATCCCTTTCCAACTGTTATTCAAGTAAGATCCGTTCCTAGTTTTAGATCCAGTCGTTGGCATCCCACCGATATATTAGATGAAAGTTTTCCAACAGACCAGCGTAATAGATGAAAGTTTTCAAGACACAAATTGAAGTATTTTATTCACTACTTTTATTTTCAAAGTTTACAGGACCATTGGAGTTAAAATTGCATCATTCTTCTCAGGCATTAATTTATTTGACATGGTCGGCCAAACATGTTCCATTTCCCGAGAATCCAATTAGCGTGGGACTCAAGCCTCAAGAGGAAGCTGTAGCTTCTTCTAACAAAACTCAATTTGACTCCCATTCAATTATAGCAGACGAATAATTACACAATTTAAAAAAATGATCCTGGTTTTCAGTAATGAAACCTTACCAAAATAAGCACTCTACGACTCCTAAAGTTTGTAAGAGAGGAGAGGAGAAGTGGATGACCAATTGCGACAAGCATTTGACTGACGTTGAAGAGGAGGCTGGTATGTTGACACGGTATATGCATACACGGGCTCCTCGAGCGGGGACGTTAATGACTTCAAATGATGGATGCAAACGATTACGAGGCAGCAATGTAGCAAAAGTATATCGAATAAGCGAGGAAGAAATTGCTCTAAGGAGCATTGATTGTGATAACCGATGTTTCATATCGGTAATTCACACATCCCTAGTGTATTATGAACAAATAATCGATCGAAAAAATGAGCGAAGCATCCGATGTTATCCTACGTCTTACAGAACATAAATGCATTACCATGAAAGCTGAGCCCCAGCTTACATACATGTTCGTGTACTACCGAACAAAATGATCAGAAAATAAAAAAAATCTGTTTATACGATATTGAGTATACAATGCACATTGACCATCCTCCCAACTCCTCGACCCAGGACCCTTAGTTACGAATCAAATAAGAACCAACGAAAGATGCGTTCACAGTTTTAGTTTCAAAATTCTTCCCTTATGATATGTATTTTCCAGTTTATAGAGCGATAAAAAACGCATATGAGATATTTAAACCCCCGTATCCACGAACCGCTCATGAATAAAACTACTAAAATACTAGTATAATACTTTTGAGAGGCTAATGACTATAATATAATACTTTTGAAAGGCTAATAATACTTTTTAAAGGCTAAAGAACTTGAGAAATAAAAAAGAAAAATCCTTGTATGTAGTCAAAGAAACTTCTGCACAATATGCTTGTTATCTAAATTTACTTTTCATCCTAACTTCATTGTCTTTCTAAGTGTGATGTTAGTTCAGTGCTATCACATAAGTTCAAATAGTGTTCGCTAATTCTCTTTAAAAAAGTTCTTGATTAACACATGCGTCTTCATTCAGACGCGTTGACCCCTTATTTCATTGAGAGTACCAGAATCGGTCATGAAGCACTCACCAAAAAATAAACTGTCATACAAAAATTCACGAGGCGCTGTCTTGTGTAGTTGATGTTGAGGACGATTAGACATCGAATAATCGCAACGAAGAGATAGCGGAGAAACTGTTACACCAATACTTCAGAACTCTACGTTCAATTAAGATGGTCATCACAGAACCCCATTGAGAATTTACTTCTAGTAGCGTCACTGAAATGCGTTGTTAAGATGCTTCAGTAATTCGCACAACCTACAAGAACTAGCAAGAAGAGTCAGCATTGAAGAAATGAAAAATCAATTCGGAAAAAAACACGAAAACTAAAATGATACAACTCGCAATTGTTATCGACTGCATCTTCAGGCCAGTTTACCCACGCGTGAGATAGTGAGGATGAGGAAGATAAGACCAAACAACTATACTATCATCTGGCGGTTCTACAGTACATGCGTATAACAGATTGGCCAATTTGCCACGAGTGACCTGAGATTAACTGAAAAACGCTAATTTCACAGGGTGCTTTGTTCAAAGAAAACGCTTAGAGTTGATGTTTATACAATCAAATTTAAGGGGATCATCCGGGTTTAAGACCTTTTTTCGTCCGATTCGTTTGAAAATTGGCCAGTATATGTCTTTTGTGCAAGTAAACCTTTTTTGCTCCTGTCATTTTTTTCGACTTAGGCCTTAGTTTTTTTGACGAAAAATGTGTTTTTGGTATATTTTTATTGATATTTCAAAATGAAACTCCTCTTTCAGTTTTGATGCTAGAACAAAAACAAAGACAGTTTTAGAACCCTTGGAACATTTCTAACAAACTCAAATTCGGCTTTTTTTCAAATTCAAATTTTTTCTATTTTTAAAAAAAATTGAAATTTCAAAACTCAGCCAAAATTTTTTGGGTTTAGAGCTATATATTTATTTAAAGAATTCGAATTTGAAAAAAAAAACGAATTTGAGTTTGTTAGAAATGTTCCAAGGATTCTAAAACTGTCTTTGGATTTGTTCTAGCATCAAAACTCGAAAACTAGTATCAGGATGAATGTTGAAAATTAGAAGTGTTGGGTATAAGCAAAAAACAAAATCGTTTATTAAAGTTTAATATAATGAACAATTGATGTAATAGAATGCAGTTTTAATTTTTATTTCGATATTTTCCATACATAACTTGATATTCAAGCTGTGAATTGTGATTTCAAAAAAAATAATAAAAATTTTTCCTTTTTTATCAAAAAAATGACTTTTTTTATTTTCAGTCTGATTCTTATGAAATTTGAATATGATATGTAACCTTTGAAAAGAAACACAATTGATTATATTCATTTTTTTGATTCAGGCCTTAGATTTTGCAAAAATTTGACATATTGGTTTTTAGGTATTGATATTTCACTAATATTAATATTTCAAAATGGAACTCCTCCTTCAGTTTTGATGCTAGAACAAAAGCAAAGACAGTTTTAGAATCCTTGGAACATTTCTAACACACTCAAATTCGTTTTTTTCCATTTTCCATTTGCTCTCTTTATATATGGGGTCAAAATCAGGAAAAAGTTAAAAATTTTGGGTGCTTTTCATTGATATTGATATTTCAAAATGGAACTCCTCCTTCAGTTTTGATGCTAGAACAAAAGCAAAGACAGTTTTAAAATTCTTGGAACATTTTTAACAAACTCGAATTGAGCTTTTTTTCCATTTCCCATTTGTTCTCTTTTTATATGGGGTCAAAATCGGGAAAATTGAAAGATTTTGGTCCCCTCACCCTCCTCCCCCCCCCCCCCCCCCCCCCCCCCCGGGAGGAGGGGAATTATTGTCGTAGCGCCATAAAATTTTAGGAACGAATAGTCCACCAACTAAGGGTCCTTCTAAAACAAAAACATGCAAAATGACCATGACATCGACAGGATCTGGCAAGGGCCCCGGATGATCCCCTTAAAAGACATAGAAACCTGCAATACCCTCATTCACTGCGTACGCGTTTGCGACAAACCTAAATTAAAAGAGCATTTAGTTTGCGTCAATGCTTATCAAGAAATTCAAACTCAACTTTTGAAATACATCATACAATTTTGAGAAATTTAAGGACAATCCTCATAACTGAAAATTTAAGCATCACAAACTACAAAAACCAATGACGAAAGCGTTTGTAGCTCGAGGAAGTTGGTATGGAAGAATAGAATTCACGAAAAATTTCACTCAGCTACTTAAGGAGTGAGATCACAAAATTCATAGCATTCACGGATAAAAGCGAGACATTGAAACGCTGACAGAGCGACGAAAGCAATGATGAGCTGAGTAGATGCCAATATCCTTAGCATCTGATTGTTAACAGCGCGTGAAGCACTAAAGAGGAGGAACTAAATGCATTTTGAGTACAATAGAGTTAAGATAATAATTAATACCAAGTTTACAAGGATTTAGCACTTCTTTAAACCACATCGTAACTCAAAGCACCTATTTCAAGTGAAAAAGGTTGTTTTTGCGATCCACTATTTTTCGAGCATTTGTAGCACTGAATTCAACTCAGAGCGTTAAGGAGTTGCCTAGGGTGCGGTCGTTAAATGACAAGTGGGTTGGTCTTGCAGCATTGAGTACAGCGCGCTTTTGCGTGACGTGCTCCCATTAGCGCGCTGACTACCGGCCCGGCGTGTCACTACGTTACGTGAACCTCAATGTCCACAGCGCAAACCCCAGAGACTAATACCTGCTATTCAAAAATCAAGTTTTCATTCCATTACTTTTCAAGCGTGAAAAAAAAATTCAAAAATTCATTCATTGTTTTCGTTAACCAACTGAGTTTTTTTTAAATGTCTGGCAATTGCTCCTTAACATTCACAACGCAAACCCCTAAGACAAATACCTGCTATTCAAAAATCAAATCTTAATTTCAATACTTTCCAAATATTAAAAATAATTCAGAAATTCAGTCGTTATTTTCGTAGACCAACTTAGTTCTTTAAAATACTCGTATCTCGAAATTGCTCCTAAATATTTGGGAATTCATTCAACACCACCGACGAAATTTCCAAATTCATCATTATCAATTAAGAAAGAATTTTCGATTGACTTCATAATTTGATTTCATTACATTAGGGTTACAAACATTATGTCTCTTTTCGAGTGACTACGTTCAATAACATATATTTGTAATTTTAGAAAAATTTCTACTGAAATCTACTTACTACAACCAATGAATCTTTAATAATAACTGTTAAAAATTCAAAATTTCGTATCAGGCACGCCTTAAATGCTCGCAATATTTCAAAACGTAATGTTTCAAAATAATGATCCACTATTAGAATGCATTAGAAATACGAGATATGATTTTATTTTAAAGTTAATTTACATCTTATCTGTGTACAATAAAAACGAAAACTGGAAGTGTAATTCCATATGACTAATTTCTCAAACAAAAAACGGTTCATCATACTTAGACCGCTGTGTGTCATGACCAGCCAGTTTTGATTTCGGATTCTTTATTTCTACAAGCTGATACAGAACTGTGCGTCGTAATCCAAGTTTTGAGTTTGTATGGGAACTTACCTTCATCCTAATCTATAAGGATGGCAAAAAAAGTGATGTGTGATTTCACCATACATACATTTTAGAAGAAAATGAAAAATATGAATTAATGAATTTAACTATCAATACTATATTTAAGATTTTCTAGAAACTCAATTCATCTTTCAAATCCTTACAAATGGCATGTTAGCAAAAATAGTTTTGTGTTGATTAACAATCAGAACTCTACTGGTCTTCAAGCAGTGATACTAGTTTTCAAATTGTTCCGTAGTCCAACAGAAAGGTGGCGATGAAGAACTCAAATTTTGAAGACGAACTGAATAATGAAGAAATACTTCCAAAATACGTCATTCCAAGAAAATTCTAGATAATGGAACAGTGAGGACGATTATTATGTTGACAGAAGCTAGTAAGTACTCTTTCTTTCTTCTAATGAAGTTCGAAGCCCGTCCAAAGAGGCCTTCAATGAGGGACATTGATTCGAGTAGATATCGACACTGTTTGATAAATTATTGTCGGTTCAAACCGGATGATTTCTGCAACATTGCGTTACACAAGTTGAAAGCCCTTTGGTGCTGAATCAAGGCATGATTTTCAAACCATTTGCGTGATGGTAGCGGTACAGCCTGCGGCGTCAGTTTATCTGAGTCTACTCGGTTACGTCCCGTGGAACAGGACGTAGCGTAGAAAGGTACGTAGCGTAATTTAGTACAGTGTAACAAAGTAGACTTATCAGAACTTATGCTTATAGATATGTCGCCAAGACGACGTTGTTTGGGCTTTCTCAAATAACCTAGAAACGATGAAGCTAAGCGATATGGTATTGGTTCACTTCTCATTGCCAGTAACATGCTCACCAAAAAATCATGCCTGATAAAGCAGATAGGCGACTTAAATTGGAAGCCGTTGCAGATTTTCCGAGTTTAGTTCGACCCGTGTCCACTCTCCAACCACTTCACCCTTTCAATTCTATTCTGAAAATAAAAAATGGTCGTCAGCAAATTTGCTAGAATCAGCAAAAATTTGCTGAGACAACAGCATCCAAATGGTCCGAATCGAGTTTTTCACAAGACGAGCTTTTCGGTTAGTCTTTTAGACAGAAATCAACATCTCGAAAACGACATTCACTGCATAGTCCCCTTACATGCTCTGAATCGATTTTACTACTGTGATGGATTTATTAACTAATGAAGAAAATTGACTTTTATGGAACTCATTGAATGGAACATGTCCAACGAGATCTCTATTTTTCTGTAAGACGAACCAAAGCATGACTTCAGTAAAAGATGACCATACATTTGTGATGAAAAATTGCAACTCTTCTTGTCATTTCTGAATTACCAGGTACACTGCTCTGATGAGTGCAGTCGAATATTTTATTCGAGGGACTAGAACATTACTTACCATTCAATAAAATAAATTCGAATGACAGAACTACTCGGATAACCGACGTAACACAGCACGTTGGAATCAGATGGAAATACATGCTCTCAATTTCTCAATTTGTATTAAAGCTAGATTTTAAAATGACACACTACGATAGTGTGAGGATTTTCAGGCAAGTTATTATCGATGTAGCCAGACGTCACTTGCCCAGAGCCACAATCTAACTTACACTCAAATTCAAATCTTCTTTAACCATAAAAAATAACAATGAACTGACTTGTTTATGCTTTTTATATTAGACGTAACTCAATAACAGGTATTTAGACGCGTTGAAAAATCGGACCCCTACCGAAAAACACGTATCCGTCCTCTGCGTTTGACCGGACATAAAGCTACAATATAAAAGCTATGATGAAAACCTAAACTCCGGTACATCCATGGACGTCAACATTGAGCAGTTATATTTGACATCAACTAGCGAGCTATTTATACTTCCATGGGATTATTTCGACTGAATAACTGGACATTAATTTATTAAATCAAAATGACACAATTTTAAGATGACTCAACTGCATCATCTGAACCTTCCTATGTTTATTCTATTCTCTTCCTAAAACTCTGAGACCTAAACTCTAACAACTTTAGCATCAATTTTCTATCGCGAAATTTCCAGAAACGAGATGAAAATACTATAATCCTAAAATTTTCCGCTAAATTTAAACACCATTGTTAACAAGACTACGGACAAATAGAACCAAACGGGAGGAAAGTGCTCGCAGATTTGAAGCAACAACAGTAGTGTTTTGCGTACAATTGACTGCCTATGAAACAAGAATGACCTCTCCAATATTTCCATACAATGACTACTATTTGCTCAGAATATTTTAGCTTAAAATAGGCTTTTAGTTTCGTCCCCGCATACTGAACAATGAAGAAGCAGAGATTGATCCGTCTGGTATTCTAATACATGCAGTTGAATGTACTCGAGACCGATGCGAAGAAAAGAGTCACACTTAGAATAATTATCCAGCTGATTTTTATCCAAAGTTATTCGTGTTTTTGTAGGTTCGTATCCATAGTTCTTCCATTAACACGGAGACTGAAAAATGTAGTGGAAACAACTGTGTGAATAAAGACACCGATTGAAGAAATACTCAATGAGTATTTTTTCTTCGCAGTCACAAGTGATTTGATTTTTTTTATGATTGCCATGAATCAAAGTATTAGTGCTACACTTCATACAATAGCGCAAGACGACAAAAATACAACGCAAAAGAGAACATGAGTCTCATTGATACCCACAACTAATAAGAAGATAAATCAAATCAGAGATTCGCGCCAACTAACACCAAACAAGCATTAATATTTTCCAGAGGAGCACTGTGAAAGTAGCAAAACAGAAAAATATTAGCTCAGCTGCAGAAGAAAACAAAAAAAAATCAAGTTTAATCACATTGCGCCAAGGAAAACAAGATGAAAATAAAATGGATGCAATTCGGTTCAAGGAACTGACAAACAGAGTAGTCTCGAGTGGCAATCACAATAAGGAGAGGCATTGAATGCGCGGGTGAGGAAAATGAGTTCCACTTTGTGTTGTGCAGCTGAAAGAGGAGCCTCCTTGATAGAATAAAAAAGGCACAGAATTGACAAGTGAAAAAAATAATATCATTGTTTTATCATTTATATTTCATTCAAAGTTTAACAACCGTATCAACTGCGAAACCATCGTGTAAGTGAAACTCAATCAAAATTTAAGATTACGCAATGGTTGGTAAATTTTCGAAAATACCAAATTTCATTTCTATTAGGAACACTAAAAACTAATATCTACTCATACTTAAAATTCTTAACAAATAAAGACACAAGAGCGCAGAAATTCAGAACTTTGAAATAGAACAGGAAGCTAACCAAAAGCACCCACACCCAACCATCGCAACAGTTGAGCTGGCTACGCTTTGAGTAGCTGGGAGGGGAACATACTCTGAGGTCCACCAACGAGAAACGACACTTTATCAGCTTGCTTTAGCAAGTGATACTCGGTAATGGTCGGTGTCCCTCGAGAAGAACTAAGTCCTAAAGGGTATGCCTGAGGGTAATCTCTTTTAGTGCAGTTCCTAGGCCTACATGAAAAAGTGTATAGCATTAGCACAGTGCATGAGGCAAGAATGGATCTATGGTGAAGCTCTACAATTTCAATTCAAATGCCAGCGTTGTGGCTAGAATGGATCTATAGTGAAGCTTTTAGAATTTGAATTGAAGAGCCGGAGTTGTATCTCATGTAGGGTGCACAGGTAAGGGCGCAATACCCAATAGAAATAACGGCCTGCTCAAAATCAATATGCTTTTTGTTGGATAAGATTTTTCTTGGAGTAAAATTTCGGCGAATGCAATTCTTAAAAATTGTAGGCAAGGTAAAAAGACTAACAAATCAACATGATGATGCACAAAACCAATCTGACAATGCTCGTCATACATATAAGACATTTTCAAAGCTGACAAAGAAAAGCGGCTGAAAGAATATGCATATGATGTACTGTAAGTTCTTAAAAGCAGTGGCATTACTACAAAACGTACCTGGTCAGAACCCTGGTCTGTACTGAAATGTACACATAAAAATATGAAAATATGCTTTGAACAAAACACGACCAAAATCAAACATATTTAAGAGGGCCGAGTATTGCATTTCTACAATTGTCATACATATTTGAGAACTATCGCTATGCTTAGCCGCTGATTTAGAAGTGACGTTGTAGTATTTTTTTAACAAGACTCTCGTGAATGATTTAGTATTCGTTACATCTCAGTTGAACTGAAATACGCTTAATGCTGTTTGTGCGTGATTCAAGGAAGATGTGAGTGGCATTTAATAATTTGTTACATGTGCCAACTATGAACGAAAAGGGATGATTTAAAGAACATTTCATTAATCTTGTTTTCATTAGTCGCCTTGAACTACTTGAAAATGTTTTTTTTGGTTTTTAATAACATAATTCTAATCAAGAATTGTTTCAGTTTTCTCGATAACCTTTTCCATTAATAATTATGAATAAAAGCTAGGAGCTTTTCATGTATGTTCTCGTAGAGATTCACTTTTCGCGTTAACATTGTATTTTACAGTATAAGGCGCTACTATTTTTCTGCTTTTATCAAACAAATCAATCTTAGGAGTAAAATGTACCAGAATTTTAGATGGATTTCACTACGTTCCTTGCACAAGGATTTTAGGACTTCAATCAAATTATATCTGTGTTAATCAATTTGCACTTCTCAATTAATCGTTTGCTGATAAGGACGTTGTAACTGTAAACTTAATGCTCCTGTTCAACCATTGGTCGTAGTTTTAGCAACAGAAGTGCAATATATTTCCCATTTATGAGTTAAATTCACCCTACTATTCTTATGATTTGAAATTAAAATGAGAGGTTTTAGCCATATGACAGAACAATGTCAATTGGTATAACTTAAAGACAAACTTAATAGGATAATCTTGACGTATCTTTCCAGAAATAGGTCAATAACTACAATGGATGTTGCAGTCCTACACTATGCTCAAATAAATTAATTTTCTACTGAAAAATATAAAGAACAATAAGTTTAATTTATGATGATAAAACGCAGTCGATCGAAGCGAAGCATCAAGAACCTTCGGAAGTAGTTCACAAGCGAAGTATGAGAGCATACATTCATAGAGCTGTATGAGAAAGTGATTCATTAGTGATTGCGAGAGCAATGTGGCGAGAAGTAATCAGTTCAAAACGGATGGTACACTGGTAAACAAAATCTACATCTCAGCGCGAAGTTCAAGCCTCGTTCTTGGCTTTATAAATATTCATCCTGTAACCATTAGCAAGAAGCAGACGTTCAACAAGAACCAGTAACAAAGAATCCTTTGTAGAACGTTAGCACAAAAGCCGGAGCCAAGGGATGATCGTACGAAGCATTTGGGCGCAGCACTCTCGGTCTTGAATGGACCGGCCGCCTGACTGTCATGTCTTGGAACGCCTAAAAACATTAGAGCGACTTGTCTGCATTGCTATCAATTATTCACAGCTTAACTCATAATTAATTCACTACGTTGGTTGCCCTTTACATGAATATGATAATGATAATAGCTGGGTTAATAATTTTTATCAGATTTAGTTTCATCATATAGTTGCGGTTTCATCCTCGTCCGCATATAATTTATCGACCAATTTCTGAGCTTAACCAAGCTCGTTATCTTTTATCGATCCGAACACCTCTATCCAAGCTATTTATTTTTGTCTTTTTCAGCCATACACAAACGTTCCATGGAATTATGATATATTAAAAATTAACAGCTGTCTTTTATTATTACTAAATTCCTATTTCAAGAAATTGGTGCATAATCATTAGTACATTTGTGATCACTGAATTTTCAGTAAGAAATTAGTGCACAATCATTAGTACATTTGTGATCACTGAATTTTCAGTAAGAAAATAGTGCACTATCATTAGTACATTTGTGATCACTGAATTTTCAGTAAGAAATTAGTACACAATCATTAGTACATATGTGATCACTTAATTTTCAGTAAAACATGCAACTGCCCGTTCGCTCAACACAACCTCAACTTCTACACTAGTTTATCGTTTTGATTGGCAAGGCATTTGCTATGTTGATCGACATTTCTAAAGAAATATTCTATACATTCTAATACTTGCTCCCTACTCGACAACTATTCTGTAATGTTTAAAATTGGAGTCTCATGCAGAGCAAAAACTTCACGACGTGATGTCAAATCAGTATCAAGTGGCTACAAGAGTCAAAACGTCCCAATCATTACTCAGCCATCAGCGATGAAATGAATATTACCAACACAGACGATTGTTCTACTACACCATCAAACGTCAAACTTAACATGCATTACTAATCACATATTTTTAAAAATTTGTATAATATCTATACTACGCTATTTATTTATTCTTTTTCGTTGGCTAAGTAGCTCCCACCGAGTGTAAAAATGCTACTTGGCTGGAAAATTGCTCTTCCACTATAAACGACACGATTGAAATAAAATTTTTTTAAGACAAAAAGGCATCTGACAGTTAGGTTGCTGCGGGTCACGGAATACTTCCACCGATAATGTACATGAAAAAAAAGTTGGTCAATAGAATAAACGAAATGAAGGCAAAACGTATGGTGTTCAAGATGTGTATGCACGTCGATCCGTATTAACGAACAAGTAGCGTGCATTAATTCATTTATTCAGTTTTTTCTTCAAAAATAATGTTTACTTTTGTTGAAGCATCTCAGCAGCAATATACGTATTTTTTTCATAGTACGGTTTTACCATTAAATGTGCCAGGAGTGCGATTTGAACATGCTGCACTCACGAAGTAAAGGCCATAGAACTGTGGCAAAATAAAATGAATGGTTGAAAAAACTGTTTTTTTTTTCACTGATATAGGATTGCAATAGAATGATTCGCACGATTTACGAGTATACCTCACAAATGAAAAAACTTTCATACAATAGGCATTTAAATGTATTGAATAGCAAAATAAGAGTTGTAGGGAATAAAAGGGCATATATCGGAACATGTAGACAGGTAGGGATAAAGAGATACCAGTGGTAAAATAGAATGAAGATAGGGCTGATTTTCACAGAATTTTTGCATACGAAATATGAATGACTAGGTCAGCACGAACATCATCACTCAACGCCAAAGGAAAGGTATTAGCTTAGTGCATGAAGGATGTCCAAGTCTAAGAGTCGGAAATTAGCACTTAATGTGTACGAATTGGATTAAATTCGAACTAAATTGCATCATTGGTGTATACAAGTAAGGTCCTATTGGTTGTGACGCTCATGAGAAGCTAAATGTAGATTAAAGTGAGGGAAGAGACGTTCATAAGTCATCTGAGAAGAGAACACACAGAGAGGGAACGGTAATGGCTAGCATATAAGGTTCAGGGATCAAATTTTTGAGCGATTTGCATCGTTGTTGCTGCTTTATCAGGTCAAAATCAAGTTTGAGTTCTGAATATCTGGCAACACAGCACAGTGCCCAGATGATTTCATTTGGCAAAAGCCCAACTTGAGGATTATGCCAAAAAACAGCACGGAGCGAAGGACAGTTGTGAGAAGAGCTTGGACTGCCAATTGTACCGCCACACCGACTAAGTTATTAAAAATCTGGAATCAGATTAACTGTATTTCCTTTGCAAACAGTTGTTTTTAACGAAAGAACGTATTTGCAGCCATATATTTATTATCATGTTACCAATTCGAGCCGGAAGCGTTTGATAATTATTATTATTTTTTCGCATACTTTAATTTTCCTTCAGCGTCTTTCGCTATGAAATCAATAGCTTTTAGCAATGGTCATGAACCGTTTCATGATACCCATTTATTTAAAAAAGAAACTCTCAATTCGCAATGCATAAAATGCCCGATTGAACGAAGAATAAATGAACACGAGCAAGTGAGAGATATAGTCAGAGATTGATCAAATTGCTCAGACCAGTGTGGAAATGCACTGTCAAGTGGAGGTAATAAAGGTGCGAATACTTTCAATATATAGTAAAGCGACTGAGTTTCGCGGATACGAATAAATTGAAGATGATTGAGAAAATGAAGCGTAATAATTTTTAAAATTTAGATAATTGAAGATCCTGCGTGTGTAAAAACCAACAATAAGAAATTCCCATTAAATGCCCAGAATGTTCGATACAGGTATGGATTTTTGAATGATAAGAGCTGACAAATAGAATTTCGATGCTCAAGTCCACCCGAAAACTCAGCATTTAAACTACACGCCGCAGGGGACGACGTCATAATGTGTCCCAAATGAAATGAAACAAATCGCTACAACGAAGAAAACACAACTGAATTTGTTGCGACCTATCTAAAAACTTTCTGCGCTTGGCCGTAAAAAATATAATGCTGTCTCACATGACGGGGTTGAAACCCTAATTTTTTTAAAACATACATCCGGCATCAGAACACACTCAGCTCACCGAAACTATATTACTGTCAAAAACGCTTCTGAAAGTCCATTGATGAAAAGGTGTGATACTCCGCCGTCGCGTTCTGCTTTATCCCTATTATCGCACATTCCGAGTGACGCTATTTGTCACATTTGAAGTCCTGGAGTTGAGCATCACGGGTACGAACTGAAACCATAAAGGGTAGCTGAGTAATTTCAACAACTTAGGTGGAAAAAACAAACTTCCGCACAGTGGAAAACTGACTGTTGCACGGTACCATCCATGGTCTAGAATTTTTTGGCGATGCGTAGAATACCAGTTGTTCTTCGGAAACCTTCCTGTTCTCAAAATATGGCTCCTTGCGAATTCTGGTCGTTTCTGAATTTTAAGTAGATTTCGAAAAGATTTCGTTTCAGAAGTAGAAAAATAAATAATTCAGAACTAAATGGCAAAAATGCGCACCAATCCGGCAAAAACTATCAAAAGCGTTTCCGTCAGGGTAAGGTTTCATGGGCCGTGTTAGTGTAAGGGTTCCTATTTTGTTAGGCGACTAGGGTGCCAACATATAAATCACGGTCTCAACAACACATTTAGTAGAAATAGAACGGAAATTGTCGACTAGGTCATTTTTAACAAATTCTAACTTTTCAGAATTTCTTCTAACATCAGCAAAAAAGAGCAACGAGTCTGAAGGAAATGGGAACACATTTGGCCGCTTACGTTTAGAAAACAAAGACAACAAAAGATGTAAAAGCACTATTTAAAAACATTTCATAAACAAACATTTCGAGTCCTGCTTCCACATTTTTTCACCCCTTTAATCTTGGAAGAAAAGGTGCTTAAATATGTTCCCATTGTTTTTTTTTCACACTTACACTGCCACTGCTTTTTTCGCTGGTGACGAGTTAAACGGCGAAACGTTCGATTACATTAAAATGGTCGAATTTATCTGATTTCGCCAATTTTAGCAGCTTATATTCCTACAACGAATAAAGAAAGTTTCTCCCAATCTATAACAGCAATCTATTTTTCCTACCTGAAGATTTGTTGACGATTATTCAATATTGATTTGTTGACGATTATTCAAGTTCATTTTTCAATAACAAGACCAAAACAGTGGGTACGATTACTGGTACAAGAGTAGGAACTCCACTATATTCATTCGAATTCATTTCTCCCTTGTACACTGTAAGTCCTCAAAGGAAACATTTTAAGCGAGAAAAATAAAATACCGAACAAAGTCCTAACCCCCATGAGACAGCCCCCAGGGCAACAGCCCTTCAGAAAGACTTCAATATTAAACTGGAACCCACAAATCCAGTCTCGACAAATGGTGTTCGCTGAGATATAGTTTCAAAATGATGCAGTTTTTATTAATTACTGCCAAAGGCTTTTTCAACATCGCTATTTAATTTTTCCTGTTAAGAATTTGACAAACCGGAAGGTATGAAATGCTAGATGCCATTCAAAATCATTCTATGTTGAAGTGCCGAGCAAAGCTCATATTAATTTCAAATAAACACCATTATCAAATCATCAAGAGAAAAGAAGTACATCTGCCCGATTTGAAAATTTAAAAGAAAATATCCTAGTCATCGTGCAGTGATATGGAGACAAACAACATGAAGATCCAGAATGAAACTCCTTCGTTGGACACGGTGATGGTTTTAGCATGACGCATTCAAATTTTGACGCAACATCGTAGGTGAGTGTACCACAGAATACGCTTTTGAGAGAAATACCTCAACACAACATCATGTTTCTACACGCATTGCGTGGTAGATATAATACCAAATGGTGGTATTTGTATAATTATTATTTATCGATAACATTCTCTTCTCCGGTAACAATTTTTTATGCAGAGATTCAGCACGCATGGACAGTGATGAAGCTTGCAGATAGATACCGAATAATATTTGAAGCCGAGTTGGCGATCCGAAGGTGTAATGTTTACTGTGCAAGCAAGAGATATGTACGCAGAGGCTTGGAAGTCATACCATTCAAGTGAAGGCTGGTGCGAATTTGTGGCATTACGGGCCGAGCAGAGCGGCTTTATGACCCTAACGTCCAGAAATACATGTTGTTCAGTTTATGAATAGAACAAAGCTTGAACAAGTTGCCAACGCAGACCTCGCAAAGCATTGGCGAAGAGCTCAAATGTTGAATACAAAACTTAAGAGCTAAACTTAAGACCTAACAAAAACTCGATTTTATACGTTGTCATCAGTTATCAGAAAGATGAAACCGTTTTTCTGTCAAATTGTCAGCTAAAAATGCACTCAACTTCGTGTTAAAGGCATCGTATGAGCTCTTTCTCAACACGTTGTGGGATTAGAATATTTGATTCGAAATTTTTAATGAAACGCGGTATAATTAGTTGGACTATACGTCTTAGGTACAAGAAAGAATTTTTTAAATTAAAATTTTATCAAGTTAATCGTTGAAGTACTAAATGAACTTTCTTTTGTGAAGTGAGTTGGGTAGACAAAAGAAAGAAATATGCAAATCAAAACTTACAAAACATGAAAATGATAAAGAAGACACTAAATTTATGACGAATAAGAATAATTAAAAAAATTAATACTAATGAAAAATAAGACGAGAACATATTCATTTAACATCTCAAAAAGTCATGAAAAATTAAGGTTTTCGAGTAGGAAGATGTAAAGCTTAACACAAAACAGGCAGCCACTGTGCACCAAACCAAGGCCCAAATGAGAGGAAGTTTCAAATGACTCGCGGAGGGGGAGCAGCGAGTGCCCGTACAGCAACGTTCACACAAGGAAGACATACAGCGACCTAGCACAACAATTTGAGCGAAAAAAGTGAACAAGTGTTTACAACTTTCGACGAGTGTGTTGTTCAACGTTTCGCTAGCCAAATGTTTTGTATTGAACTACATAGCAGTTACAATAAGAGTTGAAGAGTGCTATGCGGGAAGATGCTCGTATTACACATTACAATTGAACAGCTTTGTTAAGTGCGAGGGCCTTTAAGTAAAGGTAGCTGACCTAGAGGCTAGGGTATAGGATTGAGCACGATAGAGAAATGGTATGTACATGCAAGATCTCGAACTTTAGGGGGACACCCCAGAGGCTTTCGGGCAAAATGGGATTTTTTGTTTCTTCATCGCAAAAGGATCCTTAGGTGGTGGGCTATTGTGCCCTGAAATTTTATGAGGCGACGCGTAATAGATCCCCCCCCAGGGGGGTTATCAAAAATCGTGAATTTTTACCCCATAAAAAAAGTAAACAAAACAAAAAAGAAAATGAAAAATCTGGCTCTTTTAGTTTGTTTGCAATGTTTTAGAGATTCCAAAACTGTCATTGATTTTGTTGTAGCATGAAAACTCATTGACTTGTATTCATTTGAAATATCAGATAAAATGACATAAAAAGCAAATATTTCCCATTTTCTGAAAAGCTAAGGCCAATATCGAAAAAATTAAACGAACAAAATGTGTTCTTTTTTAAAAATTACATATAACGGCTTATTTTAGAAAAATCAGTCCATAAATAAAAATTCACCATTCTTCAAGAAATGAAAAATAAATGTGTTTCTTTACATAATTTATACATGTTTAATATGCAATTCACAGAGTTGATATGAAATTATGCATGCATATTTTTTGTAGATGATAATAAAACATGAATACAGCATTCAAGCAAAAATGTGTTCTTTATATTAAACTTCACTAAAAAATGTATTTTTTGGCCTTTCAGGTAAAAACCTCATTTTCAAAATAAAAATAATAGAAATCAGTGAGTTTTCATGCTAGAAAAAGAACAAAGACATTTTTGGAATCCTTAGAACATTTCGAACAAACTAAAAGTATCCGATTTCCCAATTTGTACATTTTATTTCTTTTAGCACGGTTCACAAGAAAAATGTTGCTCATTTTTTTTATATATAATGTATCCATGTAATATGCAATTTACAGTGACGTTATGATATTATGCATGCATATTATTTGTAGACAAAAATAAAACATGAAAACAGTATTCAAGTACATAAATTGTACATTATCTAACACACAAAAAAAATGTTTTTTGCCTCCTGCAAAGCAACATCATTTTCAACATTAAAAAGAATAGAAGTCAAAGTTTTCATGCCGTAAAAAAAAACAAAGGCAGTTTTGGAATCCTTGGAACATTTATAACAAACTAAAACCCTTCAATTCACCAATTTGTACATTTAGTATTTTTATCACAGTTAAAAAAGGTCGTATTTTAAAGTTAGTGATCAAAAATTGCATTTCAAAAGAAAACGAAAATGTAAATAGAAAATTCAAGCATTTTAAGTTGTTTGCAATGCTTCAAGGATTACAAAACTGTCTTTGAATTTGTTCTAGCATAAAAACTCATTGACTTCCATTCTTTTTAAAATTTCACTAAAAATGAACTAAAAAACTGATTTTTGAAATTTTTTCAAAAACTAAGGCCTAAATCGAAAATTTCACTTGAGTGCAATTCATTTTTTTCAAAGAAATACATGTACTGGCCAAATTTTAAAACAATCAGATCAAAATTTAAAAATCGATGAGTTGTCCCCCTTAATTAACTGTAGGGACATGCTTCTTCATTCAATAGTAATAAGCGTTGGAGTCGATTTCTGTCGATTTTGAGCCTGTCGTAAAGAGAGGCTCTGATAACGAAAAGGTTGAAGCAAGGGAAGCTTCGCGTAGTTCCTAGAATCTAGTGAACTTAGTTTTGATAAGATCTAGGTTTATTCATTTTTAACCTTTCTTTTGGGCGTTTTTTTCGGAAAACTAGGGTGTTCATTTTTATCAGGCTTTTTCAGGAATGAAGGAGTACTTAGGTCAGTTTTCAATTGTATACTTCTCAGTCTTCAAAACTAAGATATGTACTCGCATAATTCGAGCTGGTCTCAGTTGCATACACGGAAAAAAGAATAGGCTTTCATTTTACGATGGGTAAGAAATTAATCTATGCAGTACTTGCATCACTTAATACTAAGAAACGATTTGCGAGCGATTCATTAATAATCGGATGTGTGGGCATATTCAATTACGCTCCATTGTAATTGATCAGTTAATAGGAAATGTATGTCCTGTAGTTCATGATAATTATTATTTTATAATTTGAATGATGTATGATTATAATTATATAAATTATAATAGATTGTAACCAGTACTTACCGATCATTGAAAATTACGCACCATAAAATTCATAAAATAAATCGTTTATAAATCAAGATCTTCTTGTACAACCCCAAATATATACTGTGATAGTAACTAAGCATATGTGACACATGTACTCGTTGAAGACGGGCACACTCACACCATATCTGCACACCGAGCTGAGGAACGACTGTGCATCGCGATATACTCAGTTGGTTCGCGCTTTCGTGAACCGAGGAAGGAGGTGAAGTTGTTTGACATCTTCAAGCCTTGATTGTGCTTGTCAACGGTCCGAATGTCACACACGATCCGCGATTTTGATCAATACGAAAATATTCTCTCGTCGCGACCAAAACAGATGGCTTTCCGGACTAAATGTTCAATTGTCCTGACTAATATTCTCAAGACAACCCTATACATTTCTTTTTAACAATATTAATATCTATGAAATTATTTTTTTCCTTCCTTCTCAAATGACTTAAAATAAAAAATAAAAATCAATAAAACCCCTTACGATTCGACAAAATCCCATAAAAACGAGGTGCTTTATGGACAGCATTTTTCACAGAAAAAAAAAGTTGAAGTTTAATTACAGAATTCTGTAACATTCTTTACATATAATGGAAAAAATCGACATGAACACAGGACAGCCTACAGGAGCAAAATTCAATAGTCGAGCGATCGTCGATCAGACAGTGGGGGTGGACTATGTCCAGACGAGCATGTGGCTGCCTAACGAGCCAGACATTAAATGACAGATTAAAGGAACAGTAAAACTATTTTTTGAATAGATTTCTATAAGAAGGGAACTCTCCAAGTCAGTGAAGAAGAAACCTGCGAGGAGGGCCAACCCTTGGCTCTCCCTCTGAAAACTTATCGGCAAGATTAAGACGACATTTTCCCCGTGAATTACTCTATAGACCTTTTCACTTTCATGATAGAACTATATCGGGGTAAATAAAAATAAAATGTGCATTATCATAAGAGGATAATAAATTTATATGCTGAGTATTAGCTCGAATTTGTTTTAAAGAGCACTTCATTTACTTTTATTACATTGATAAATCAAATTGCACGGCAGTGAGAACCCCTGTTCAGACTTAGTATTTTCTTCCTTCTGTTACTGCTTTCTTAGGGATGTGACCAACAGGCTAGGCCCCGAGTTCGCTTTGGGATCCCAGCTTTCTTCGAAGTAAAAGCCCGCTCAGACTTCCTACGTAAATGTTGTCTTTTGAACGCAATATTTGACACTCGATTCTACGCGAAATTTGTAAACTTTATCTCGAGCGAGTCATTGGTCCACGAAGTGAAGTGTCTAACGCTGCATACCATTTCTCTCGCGAAAAATTCCCTTTGAAGTACTATTCAATTTCAACTTTATTATATTCAATGTCCAAGAGTTTTTTAAATAAAATAGATTATGGGACCGCAAAATTAGAGTTCCGGAACTTCCAGAATGGAAAATGAGTTTAGGGCCTATTTACCTTTTTTCCTACAACTCCTCTTTATCAACATCTCGTATTAACTCTACGAAGTGAGCTTATTCTAATAAACGTGAGTAGTCAAATTCATCCATTGGATAAAACTTCCCAACACATTAATATATGACTGCTCAACAACTAATCTAGGAGATATACAAAATTTATGTAATCATGTTACCTTCATTCTTTTCACAACTTAAGAATATCTGAAAATCTAGCGATCGAATAAATCGAAACTCACAATTTCTAATAAATTTACGCGGGGCGGAGGGGGAACGATCACGATCAAATGTTTAGAAAAGGAATAAGAAAAGAAAGCTTGCTTCGAAAATATTTTCAACACGAGAGAGGACATTGCTCAAATTATGATCCGGGAACAAGATCATTAATCGAAACCCCCAATGATTTTACACGGAAGACGAAATAAGTTGAGCGAATTCAATGACAATCCAGCAGGAAACGACGTGTTATGCTGTGAAGTATGGAAGCACATGTCGGTTTGTATTTTTATAAATAATTATGCTTTGAAGCATTAATATAAGGAGACAATTATTTCGTTCATGGAATAATTTTTTTCATTTAAATAAATAAAATAGGCAAATACAAGATATGACTGGATGTATACCAAAGAATCGCAACAAGGTTTACATGGGATTGGAGTATATCAGTAACACAATAAAAGCGATGCCGTTCGTTAAGAGTAATGCCACTCAATTGATCACTTGACGTACAATCAAAATAACAGAAAACAATAGTTCAAAAGATACAAACGACAAGAATCGCATTTTTACAACAGAGAATTTCAATACATCTGATTTACAGATTTTTGTAGATTTGAGGGCAGGTTATGTTTTATAGACGATCAAGGAACTTTTAGCATTTCATCTAACTTTCAAATTTTAAAAACTGAATGTAATGATGTTATGCGTCATTTCAAAACGCTCTGTAAAAACAGCCGTTGTCAACACAGCTAGAAAAAATATAAATGTTCAAGTGAGATAGAGAAGGATGCTCAGTCTCTGGCCAAGCCCGTCGACAACATTCCTACACACGGTCCGCACCGACCAAGGAGATTGGAATTCTAATCCCATTCTATCCTCCTTGGCACCAACATCGCATCCTACCACTACGGCAAGCCCAAGCTAATTTGGAATGAAAACTCACCCCTCAAAGATGCCAGATGTCGATATCGTGAGAAGTTCTCCCTTTTAATTCTCTTTCTTAGCCATTGTTTGATTTTGTTTATTAGAAATATTATGCAAGATATTATTGACAACTCATTGAAATGTGTATCAATGTTTCTATTAAAAAAAAGTATCTAAATAGGTAGTTGTCAGACAGTACCGCATGCTTCAGAAATTCGTTCAAAACCGTCTTACGGCGAGTCTTGGGAAAGAAAGACGCTTCCCTCGGAAGGCCCAGGCCAGTGATCATTAGCACTTTGACTGCGACGTGCGCCACCGGTGGAACACGGAGGTAATTTTCACAATGCTGCTGTCCAACCAGTAGTCGCAAACTCAACTCTCAGAAATACTTAATCAAAGCTAAATGAAGGCACGATGCATTTCATGTTCGGTATCTTCCAAATAGTTTATTCCAAATAGTTTATTACAATCAATACCAAATATCAACTAGGTTAAATACCACTAATTTCAAAAGATTGCTGCAAATTTTCAAACGACCCACCGATGGGTCGTTTTGCAGCTGGAAAAACAATCGAAAAACAAACAAAAACAAAAACGATCCACTGGTGGGTCGAATCGCAAGCTACGTGTTAATGTTCTGACGACACGCATGAGGTGCTGTACGTGAACACACCAGCGCACACGCCATGCCACCGCAAGTAGCGAACAAAGTCGACTGAAAATTTCTTCCATTAGCTGTGCATATTGTTTAAAAATCCGGTCTTTGGATAGCAAAGATGGAAAAATCTAATTTAGGACGGGGGTTCTAAGTCTTACGGGCAAAGATTCCGTCCTCAGCCCACCTCCTAGGCGGGCTGAGAACCCCATTTAACACCTATTAAACATTAAATCTTTCAACAGAATCCCATTGTAACTCCTGCAAGTAAGACAGTGCTTCAACAATAATTTAATGAAATAGACCAAAGATCCGTACATCCGAAAACATTGTTTCGTTATTTCGAATTGAAATAAGATTAGTTTCAATTTCATTATTTCTATTATTCGTATTATTTCAATTTCCAAAATGAATCCCCGTTTCTTGCCGAGACAATTTTCGAATTATTCATTCAAGTCGCAATGGCAATGAGGTCGAATTCTGTGACGTCTGTAGTCTTGAGCGCAGCTATAACCACTAGCGATCTGGCAATTTCATGACCCTGGCATACCGTGCAAGCTTGGTCCCCGCAGTATTTTCATCAGTAAGCAACTATCTGGCGGGCTACTTTAGCAAACTGAGAAGACGAGCAGATGAGGTTAAAGAGGATGCTCATCCACCCATTAAACTTGCACGTCACTCACTCCCTCCCACCAGGTTAGAACGGTGAAAAAATATACACAGAAATTTGTAGCTCGTGTAATAATGGACTGATTAATTGAAGGCACTCCTTGTAGAAAGAAAAACACGATGCAGCTCATAAAGCACTCTTTTAAAAAATCTAAATCCAATGACGTTCTCAGCGCTTGATTACAATGAACCAGGAACGAAGACGTCAAAAACCATGACTGTGTTGGTATGCAGCACTCACACTCGCCACTTCTCCAGAACTAATACAGATGAACTGATGTCGACTTCGCTGCAATTATTCCCTAGATGATGCGAAATAAATAACTTCCACAAGGGGATATTTTTTCACAATTTTAGAACATTTTGCCCATCAACAGGTACGCATCGATGACCAGCTGAGTAAATATTTATTTTTTTTCTTATTCGTAATTGTTAGTTCGTAGATAGCTGGCGGTTCAAATCTGAGCTAATCTGTGCTTCAGAAGCTGATGTTGCCAAGAGCGAACCCGGATTACGATAGAACTCTAGTCTGAAAAGCATTGGATGTCACTAGAGCTAAAAATTGCTAAATTAATATCTTATCTCTAGCGTTCATTGAACCACACTTTGCTGAGGCAAAAGTTAATTCACTACAAGAACGTCTGATTGCTGCTTCCTTCAGTGAAAAGTTCTAGATAGGTCACTCACGCCCAACACGTGTAGCCATGAGGTATTTACACTCTGTTATTATTTTATTGTCTGAATATTTGGAATGTTTCAAAAACAAACAACTACATGTAATATTCACGAAAATATGCATTCACAAACCACCAAAGCTCGATAGATCTACTGTCATTTCTGCTGACAAGTACGTAAATTATGAGCGAGCAAAGGTAACTCGAGAGAGACATAAATAGCGGCCAGTTTTGAAGACGCGTGCAGCGACGGTAAGTTACTGTGGTGGGTCCCGTCCCGATGTAGGGCAGCGTGCGTTCGCGCGTACATGCGGCCGAGGTCAATGACTCGCTGCCAGTCCCTGGCTGGGAGCCGCTGCGGCTCCGACTGCTCAGTGACACAATGGCGGCGCGTCTTGCCGGTCACAGCAAGGATGTGCCTAATAATCTAATCCGTTCTCCTTTTCCATGATTCGATGATGTTATGCAAGTCGGACATGTGAAATTGATATACCTTTAGTTTACATTAACGAACTAAAGACAAAATTATTCAAGTAAATCATCGCATGATTTTGGTGGGAGGTGAAGTGCAGCAAGGTCTTTTAAACATAAGCACGTTCCGAGTTGGTTAGCGAGTGACCAAGACTCAATTTATTTCTTGCAACGGTTGTAAAATTTAATATGCGCTGCATCAGGAACGCATAATTAATGTAGCTCGTATGTCTACCCAGTTTTGTGCGGTCTAATGACATGGATTTATTAGACCGCGGTCCAACAAAGACGGCATCGTATCTCACGGAATTTTTGGAACTCGATATTCTTCTCAGATCACAGTCTAAGAGTAAATAAACGAAACTCAAACATTCATGTGGTGTATTGATTCTCCTTTGAAATGTCATTAAAACTGAATAATCGAGGCAACCTTGAGTAATACTGATCATCTAGTGTGAAAAGTGCATGCATGACTTTAAAATTATGTGCTAATAATGATCGAGATTCTCAGACCTGTTGTGATGAGAAACATGTTTATTACTGCTGAGTGAAGGGATAAAGTGTAGTTCTTGTATGTATATTTAGTCCTTATACTAAAGCCTTGTTCGCAATTCAAGTTCTTCCAGAACTTTATAGAACAATTTTTACTAGTTACGTTGCAAAAAGGGAAAAATTTTGGCATTAACACTAATGAGCATCAGGGTGGCAAAGGCGAGAACGGAGTGGACGTCTGAATTTACTGAACACTTGCGAGACACACAGCATTATTTCTAGTCCATTGTCTATGAATAAAGTCTACTGATGCTACCAATTTGGATGAGACCAAGAGATCTGCAGCAGATTTTACAGGCCTGAATTTTAGTTTGTCTATATACATTACACATTACATGCCAAAAGGGATGATAATATATGACATCACTTGCTTCTCCAACAAAGATACTCCCCTCACTAAAATTGCGTACAACATCGTTTTCTTAATAAAAAAACTACTGGAGGAACATGAAAATAAGAGTTGAACTTCATACACGGACCAGTGAAGGAGTGCAGTAAAAAAGTAAGCGCGTGCTCTTGTGCTACCGTAGGAGGGAGGCGCGCGGAGCTGCCTTAATTAGGAGGACTGGGCGAGAAAAACGGCATCTCGAATACTCGAAGTGAGACGAACGAACCAGCATTGGATTGCAATTATAGATGTTATACCGTTACAAGTCACTAAAAACTATGCTCAATGAAACCTGCCTGTGATGAAATGCAGCTGAACTATTTATATAATAGGTTGGGGACGAAGGAGAGTGTATGTCAAGGTCACATGAAATTTTAAGACCCGCATTCAGTTCAAGCAGCATAAGTTTTTGAGGCTAAGTATTGCCGATTTTCAGACCCGTTACCGAGGGATTATAATCCAATATAAACGATGATAATCTATTATGTTGCCCGGGTACCCTTCACTGTACAAGTAATTCTTCCATATTTTAGTAGCAGACTACTACGCCAGCCAGCTATTTCATTTTCTAGCTTTAATTTTAATTCAGAATGATTGTTTCGCGATATGCTTTTCCATAGGATTACTTCACACATTCACAATGAGTTGCTATCAAATGACTACCTGGACTTTAAGAAGGGATAAGTTTTTCGTGTCACACTCGGATACCTAGAAATTTTTGCACACAAAAATATGGTGGCATCGATTTCATCGAATTTGATTTATGATTAAGTTAGTGATTATTCATTATGCTCTCCTCATGCATTATTGAGGTAAACTTTCAAGTGATTAGCTTTGAGCATCACTGCTTCTCTCGATCTGACGCATTTCATTCACTAGTACATCAGTATTGGATCGGAAAAAACGTTTGTTTTGTGCTGTCTTTACTAAATTATTCCCTTAATAACATCTAGCTCGTTCTAGCAGAGCGACGTACATGACAAACGCATCGGATGAATGTGTCCTCAATATTGACGCAGAATTGAGAGAATTGTATCGTTCCAGGATAAAGATATCTCATTTTTGAAAGTTGAGCCGATGCTTGATTCCCGCTGAAACGCTATTTTTCGGTAATAATATGTTTCTAAGAATGTTCAAAATCCTTTTCTGAGTTGATATTCTTACATGGAAAAAATGAAGATGGTGCAGTAAAGTTAGGGTCATGAAGATGAATGAGAGACGGCATTCGGCTCATAGTTGCTCGTCGTTGTGCAGAATATCGCAGAGGTGACCTTGAGGTTCAGCTGGCTTGAGTTGAGGGTTGAGCAGTTTCAAAGAACTCCCATGCTGTCAGTCAAAACTACTGTACTCCTTGGTCTTTAAACTTGGAGTAGCACGGCTGCAGACTGGCTCTCGTATTACACCTTCGTTGTTAGAACACATGAGTTGTGGAAGAATTACAAGCGAAGAAGACGAGCTTTCAATGCTCAGCTGGAAACGGAAACCGAAAGCTGTTTAGTTCTGCATCAAAATATTAGTGAATCTCACACCCGCGCGGAGCGAAGTGCAGTGTTCATCAGCGTTAGTTTTAACGTTTATTTTTTTTCGCTCGCAACCTTAACATGGGAATAGAGAGCTAACGTATGACATTACGGTCTTTTATTTGAATGGAATTTAGTACTTTATTGCGACATGCTAAAAAAGTTTACTATAAAATCTACTCAGATTTCATACCCAAATGATCATGACCGACAAATACTAGACGTAAAAAACACCATCGTTTTCTATAATTTTGCAATATAATGAACGTTTGCAATTTACCCCATCAAATTCTGATTTATCTGAAATTATGGAAAAGAGTGAATGAATTGCAAACCGCAGCTGAACTACTTATTAGCTATGAAACGTTAGAGAGAAAATGAGGATTATTTTTATGTTATGTGAACGTAGTAGGACTCAATGATCATAAATTGGCCCCATTACCTGCCAGTATAACCGTTCGTCACGGCATCGCCTGACCGCTGATTGACATTCCCATGTTTTGTGAAGTGACCACGAGGCAGCACACTTAATGCTTAGAACAGTGGTTCTTAGCCTGGGTTCGACCGAAACCCAGTGGTTCGGTGAATCAGTTTCAGGGGTTCGGCCAGTGATGCATGGTAAAGTTTGTACACTAGTACAGTATATGCACTAGTTATATATACAGATGTTTAGAATTTGAAGAAAAAAAGGACATTTCATTTTTCCAACTATGAAGGGCTCGATGAATGCATGTATAGAACTTGTGGGGTTCAGTACCTCCAACAAGGTTACGTACCACTGGCTTAGAAAAATTTCTTCTGAAGACTGCATAATTGAGGGGTAGAGTATCCTTTTCTATTATATCTTACGGCGGGGTTTACATCAACGAAATCACTAACGCAATTTTTTCATAAGAAAACGCCCATTTTATCTCCATTTTTCATTATGAATCTCAGCACCAACAGAGCTTTTTTAGAACCTGAATGGAATATAAACTACATTGAAACATCGCATATAGAACGAGTTAATGTGTTACGTCAAATAATTTTCATACTTCGCGTATTTTCTAATCATAGAGATAGTTTTGGAACGTACACGGAATATCTTCTGGTGTGATGCAACAAAGAAAACAAAATAAACCCAGGCCTAAAGTCAACACATTCATTCTGACTCCGACTCGGACCATGCCAACAACTCCATAGCTCTAACCTCAAACACCCACATTAATCTCAAGATACATCCTCAGGTCATCCCAAAATCTATAACAGATTTGACGTAAACTTCCTAAACACAAAAATCAACGTGAATATTAAGGATAATTACAATAACTAATGCCTTAAATTGGTTCAACGTAACGGTTATTTTTAAAGCATGCTGTTATCCAAGCCCGTAACACTGACCTTCAACACTAACATCAAAATTTAAACGAAGAAATTTAACTTTACGATAAAACTTTCAACCGAAATAAACTTTAGCCAGGAAACTGATCACACTCATTTGCTAATTTCAGCCGTGACAGAATGAAGCACACTTATTTGCTCTTAGCACAGCGCATACAACTGGCCTGCACCTTTCAAATCTCGACTCTGCAATATTATAACACATTTGCACAGATATGCTAAAAAAAATAATTAGCGGAGGAGTACGTACGTATATTATTGGACTAATATCCAATGACAGAATCTGGCACAGACGTGCTTCACTTCTGCTTGCTTCATATCGGGCCTGAATAGTAAAACACCATCATTTTCCGTGCATTGTCAATTTCTTAAACTTTTTTTCGTCGTCTAAACAGTCATTTTTCATATTTCCGTGTCTCATACAAATAATCTAATTTATGCCCCATACATTTCGCGTGCATTTAACCTAAGTGAAGGTAGATTATCAACGTGTGCAGTTATTCTACGGAAACGCAAGAGAGTAGCCTAAATAGCGCCACACAGGGTACAGGATCTTTTTGAACATTAATATTATAATTGTCGCTCTGTCTCGATAGTCGCCAATAAACTAGGAACAAGATTCAACATCCAAATAAATGCATCGAATGCATAAAGTACCATTCTGAGCCTCGGAACACATGCCAAGTACACAACATATTGAACTGAAGTTCATGATAAAGCATGATACGCTCCACACACATCGAGAGAGAGAGAGAGAGAGAGAGAGAGAAGTGAAGACCAGTGTGATCCGTCAAGCAGGCTTTTAAAATCAGTGGCTTTTCTTTATTAAAGTCTCACGTGAGGAAGCGCTCGAGAGGACCGCCCTACAACGTGTCAGATTTAGAGCCGATCGGGGAATGTGCGAGATCCCTTATCGCGACTAAAAAAATAGTTTTTTCGTTGAACTATTTTAGCAATCTAGTGCTTCATAGAAGTGTCCATATTTACTAAATGCACAATTGGAAAAGTTTCAGGAAAAGACTGAAGCACTTCTAGATTCGAAAGCAAGCACATTCTCTTTTTTCTATTTTTACCCCATGCAGCTGACCTCCAGAACCTATGTTTTTGATAGTAGATCAATGTGCTACGTACTGTAAAATATCACATATATCTTAGAGACGCTCTCTTCCTCGAATATCTGGAACACTCTTCGATTGAATAGATCAAACCAAATAAAAGAATAACAATAAATGAAACTTTAAAATGATACTTTTCCCACAACGTCCGCATCGGCGCCCTCAAGCCCTGGCGCACACTCTACTCCCTTGGAGTGAAGACATGGGGAGATGTTGGCGTATCAGGTACGCATGGGTGATCAGATGGACCAATTCATTCGCCACTCAATAAAGTATTCAGATATTCCCAACTGTTCGCAATTTCCATCATGCAGGGCACATGTGCGACCTGTGGTCACAAAAAAAAAATAAATTAAGTTTATTGAATGCTTTGTCGGAAAAATGTATAAATGGTAAGGCCTACTCCTTCCATTTCCGGGATTAAAAAATCCCACAGATTCTAGAATAAATTCTTAAATGAATGACACTAACATTATTGCAGCAATTTCATTTTCTATTTACACTTCCTTCACATTTACACTCAGCACAAGAAAGCCGTGAAATAATTTCCACTCATGCCATCCAAAAACCATGAAATAACCAAGGTATGCAATAAGGAAGTAGAAATATGTGGTGCAAAATATTAAAAATTCCATCAGCCCCAAAAGCGTGAACGCCACATCCGAACTTGACCAGTGACGAATAGAGCTTATACTCGTACATTCATTCAATACTACACGGCGTTGTACAATTAAAGGGCCGGTAAAAACAGATTATTGCCAACATTTTCGGACTTTTTTATTATGGAATAAGTATTGGAAGGAGTACTTTATATTTCCTAATTAATTTTTCTACTGCAATATTTGACAGTTAATTTGAAGGAAAGATCTGATATTAGGCTCAAATTCGTAATTATTAGTAGGGAGGATGTTGGAATAACATACTCAAGATTTAATTTCAACTCAATACAGAACTTTACAGTAACGTTCGAACTTGAGACACAAAGAGGGCGCGCATAGAATTTTGAAGTAATTTGAGATAAATATTAGGTTACAATTTGGATCGGAGTTTGAATTAACGTTTGAGTAAAAGTAGGCAGTAAATTTCAGATAATTATTGCGAACTAAATTTCAGTTCAAAACTGCAAGTTGAAATAAAGATTTATTTAGGAACAACATAGAAGTTAAGGATCAAAGAGGTAAAAGATAAGATTACAATCAAGATCGAGGAAGATATTCGGCTAATTTGTTTCATTAGGTATTTGTCTAGAATAAAATATAAAAAAGGCCTAGAGTAACATAATTCTAATTAAAATGAGAACTCAATGATATTAATCCATAAAACCAGTCAACGAACTTTGGGGAGCAGAAAATACTGTTGTTATACGTGACCATCGTTTGAAATCGACAGTGTCTCTCTGCTCCTTTAAAAAATTGAAATTGACATTAAAGGAAAAGCTACAGTTGTTAGGCTCAAGAATTTTTCATGTTATGAGAGCAAGTAAAAATCAAACATGTCCATGAGAAAAAAAATACCGTGCATGTCCAGAATGTTAGCCCTGGTATAACAACATCGCAAGCAAGATAATTACATTCACCCTCACGATTGAGCTGCCTTCAGCAACAATATTTGTCCATGGCTCACTGATTGGAATTCAGTCTCTCGTCGCTGCAATTTCTCCCTCCACTGGATGAGACAGTAGCGCCGCATAATGAACAGACAATAATTGACGGAGTTCATTGGACCCGCTCTTGAGTCCAATGAACTCATAACCTCAGCGAAAACGCATCGATATCCAATCATTGCATCGCACTATCTGCGCATAGTTTTTTGCTCAGATTATACGTCACTTACACATGAAATCAATCTTTCACTTCGTCCTCAATTCCCATGAATGTGCTAGCATTCACGCAGTAATTATTGCCTGCGTTCAGCGAACTTCGACTAACTGTAGACAGCTCAAATGGCTGCTACACGGCACTCCGATCAACACTGAAACATGTTTATCGAAATGTACGATGTATTTTTCCTCTTTTTCAACACTCTCACGTACTGCTATGAAATCTCCCGCTGCAGTACTCCGTCATCTACTTCACTAACGACAAACAGCATATTTCTGCTTCCTAAATTACAAACTATTAATTTTCCTTTTAGAAATTAATAATACAAGTTTGATTTGCAGACAATCAGTTCGATTCGATATATGAAAGGAAGCTGATACGGAACAGTTTCACGACATCGATACATTTCGGTAAACCTGGCTCATACTTTTTCAGAAGCGAATTTCCACGGTTTATTACAAATTACCATAGAAATAATCGCGTACGATTAAAATTCAGTTAATAGGGTAGGGCATGATTAAGGAAAAAATTATTTACCACTGAATATTTTCACTTCATTTTACAAAATTCAATACAAATTTACCAACACATTTTCAGAGCAGATCTATAAGCGTAAATTCTTCCTACTCTGCCAGCCCTCTTCCAAAGTTAGCACAAAAGGGCTCCTGTGATTGTTTAAAAACTCGAAACCATAAAAAATTGTATTGAGGAGCCCGTTTTCTCTAAAATACATCCGAATTTTCAGGAAATACTTGATAACTTCTAGAAAATATGAGGAAATATTTCTACGACAAACCTCTGTCTGATACTCGAGTGGCAATTCGCGCATCTTATTGATGAGAAAGACCAACGTCACTGAAAATATGCTGGTGTGGGACACTTTGCTTGATCACAATGTATCACAAATGTATGAGGACAATTCAACTTTATCATAAGGAGAAAAGTCAGCGTAAATGAACTTGAGGAGTATGCGTAATTAAATATTCTTATTGGTCTCCAATTAATAGCGTAATAAAGGAGACTGGGATAAAAGAGACTCGGTCTCTTCCATCAACGGCGTATACCCATGAACGTGATTCATTTAAATTATCCACTTCACCTTTGGATTCTGTTCAACTGATTATGCGTACAAATTGAAGCGCGCAACACCAACACAAGAGTCTGAAACTAGACGCAACGAAAGCTATAAGCTCCATCGTGGCACGTATAGAATATTTCTTTAAACACAAAATCATTTCTCAGTACAATTCCGACGTTGCTCTCTTAAAACTGTAGCTTTTTAAACTTAGAAAAATAGGAACATCTATAGCTATACCCTAATTTTAGCTTGGCCAATTTAAAGATTTTAGGCATATCTTATATCTTGCAAAACTTTACTTACTGTGAATCAATGATTAATTATAGTAATTACCCTTCAAATTAGAAAAGAATTTAAATTGGTTAAACTCTTCCTAACTACAATAAGAAGCAGTGGATAGAGGGAAGTACCATTAAGTATGAAATTAGGGGAACGAGGAATCAATGCACAAGGAAAGTCGCTACACCCAGCGCATAAAGACAACAAGATTGAAGTAAGTCAATGAAACGCTATGAAAGTTGAAGAAGAAAGTAACAGGCATTGAAAAAATTAACCAATAGAACAAGGTCCATGACGAAAAAAAATTCTCTTTCAACAAAAAGAACGCGTATCTAATCTCCCGCTGGAGACCTCACATCTTCCCCTGTAAGCTCAAAATTCCAACAGATATAATACTTGTACCCCCTGAGAAGCGTAATTGTCATTCAACCATTTTGTTCACACAGCGTGGAAAGCAGACATGAACCAATCAGCTCTTCAAATAGAACGTGAGCCCGATGATTGTTTCTAATTTTTTTCTAAAAAAAAAAAATCATAGGTAAGGAGAAAGTTAACCAATGCTTTATTCAAAGTATGCAACATGGCTAACTATACAGTGCATGTCCAGCTGTCCAAAATCGTTAACAATTTGAGGGGATCTAGTTAGTTAATCATTTCTTGAGATCCCTATAATTACTGAAATGCTGCTGGGAAAGTACTGAGACAGCGATGAAAGCAAATGGTAGCCGAAGGAGCCTGGTCTGGGAGTACGGTAAACGTGACGAAACATCCCAGCCACGTGCAAAAATTGTGTCTCTGACGCCTTTTACTGCGTGTGAGCAGTTGTTATCTTGCTGTAAAATCACTTTTATGAGTCTTGAATCCAATCTAGATGCTTTTCGATCATTACGTAGTTTAAATTGATCAATTGGTAACAGCATCGAATGGCATGCACAGTTTCACGAAGTTTTTGAAGCTCAATAGTACACTGCACTCATCTGATCCCACCAAATGCACGGCATTCATTGTCCTCAATCCGATGCAATTCGGTTTTGAAATCAAAGTAGATGATTTTCCTTGGTCAACCCATGACTTTTTACGAACTGGACTCTCGAAGACTCATTCCTGGTCACTATCTGATACAAGAAAGTCTTTCTTTCACAACGAGAACGTTACTCTTCACATCAGGTGCTCCAAATGTTCTTCATTTGGTATGAAACTAGACATGTTGACCGTACAAACACAATATCACGCTAACTTTAGACATGTTAACCACACAAACACAATATCTGGCTAACTCGAGCTCGGTTGCACACAAAGCTATTTGGACAGGTTCTGTCCTAGCAACAAAATGACATAAAAGTTGAGACTGCGCCAACTCTTCCTTCCAGGGCCACAAAGTGAAAAAATTAAGAATTATTAACCGGCATACCTGGAAAGCCAGATATACCTGCATCAAATGAACATCACTCAATATGGAATACATACACATACTTTGAAAACAAACAAATGAGACTTGAAAAACTCGATTGATTTGTAAATCGATCAAGTAAAATGTTTCGTATTTAGCACAATTATATAATAAATATGGATCGTTGTTCACTCTTTAATCAGTCAGCCAGCTACATAAGAACTGAAAGTACATCAATACTTCCAATCCTGCAGAAGACGCTGATGGCGATATTTTTTCAAATAGAACAAATTAAAATATAAGAAAACAGAAAACGAATGAGAAATTCTATTGGTGTAATATGACGGACGCTATGTACGTTCATTAACACTTCGCAGAGCCTGCAAGAGCGACGCGACCAACGCGCTTCAATCGAAAGCTGCCGCTGCTAATTGGAATATCAGTCTAAGACTTTCCAACTTCTTACTCCAGAAACAACGTTTCAGCGCAATTGATGCGCACGAAGTAGGTGCAACTGAAGAACCTTAAATTCTTGAGTATTTTTTGAGCATTCATTGTACAAAAATGCTCAAACAGGCATTTTCTGAAAGTTTTGCTTTATACTGACAAAAGCGAATAGCTGAAGTCTTCGAGATTCATTTTTAGTTTTAGTTTTCAAATTTTCAAATTTACAACAAATTTTAATTAGATAATATCAACTATTAATTTGAAATACTTCATGGATACAGAAGTATAAATTGTGACTGAAAAAAGAATTCCAAATTACATATCGTAAATAAAACTTTTGCACATCACACTAATATAGATTGCAATCATTGCATTACCATTTCTTTGTCATCATGACTAGAGATGTTATGAAAAAGTGTATTCAACAACCATTGCTTCTGAATTTACACCACCGTTACATATCTTACTGCCAAAATACCTTCTTATACTTCAACTCTCCTCGACGAACTGATTACCTAGAAATCTAACGAGGTGTCTCGGTATTTCTCGTGGATTTCAAACAAGTCCAAATCTGAATACATAGACGACATCGTTAAGTTATCTTTCTTCAATTATATTTCTATTGGAAACTCTTTGAATATCTTATTATGATAAAATAAGAATTTAGTATTTTAATGTATGAATGTTTGACTCCGGTGAACGACAATGCTTATTTATGTTTTACACCTACGTAATGTCATTTAAAAAATCAGTGTAGGGTCTCTTATCAGCTTCACTCTTCCTGGCCCATCAAATATCCAGCCAATTTAGTATCAACAATTTTTACCCAAAATACGACACTGACACAACCAAGTATAAACAATTCCCGCCCAAAATATAACTTTGTCACAACCAAGTTGACTCACTAAGCTTGCAAGGAGAGGTTATTTTTCGATCCTACATTACCCTCAACTTTAGCACGCATTCCACGCCGCACGACAGAAAATTATGTTTAGAATGCCTGCTTTCAAGCTTTATATTTTTTTCGCAGTCACTTGACTCGGTCAATACGACAGTTATCCTTGACGAAAAATTAGGTAGGTGGTTGTATAGGTGATTCGGTCGTTTTTCAACGTTCCAAGTTCTAACAAAATTAAAAATATATCTGTAGTTTCACAGAAGATTTTACTTCCTTTTGCGGTAATCGTTCTTCATTTATTAATATATTTCCTATTCATCTTCAGCCTATCCAATGTTGATCTCGCTCGCACACCTGACATCTACATACATCACTTACCTAGAGCTAGACTCACGCTACAAAAAAGACCATATCGAAGAGAGGAAAGAGGAATGCACCATTTAGTATAGAGATAAGAGAATGTGGAATCTATGCAGAATAGGCATAAAAACAGCAAGTACAGAAAGAAGTTCATGATACAAAATGAATGTTGAAGAAGAAAGTAGTAATTGCTGAAAAACCGGACAGCAGCGAATCGAAAACAAATGGTCCTTAATATCACAAAAAAAAATTGTTTCAACAAAAAGAAGGCGAATCTAACTCTCAGATCGGGTCTTCACATCACGCATTAATGACATTATTCCCATGAGAGCATTAATTTAAATAGATACAATAGTTGTATCCCTTGAGGGGTCACCCGTTGTTATAAGATATTGCAATTTTTTCCCTTCGCATGGAGAATGCAATTTTTTGGCTTTAGAATGGAGTATAATGAATAAAAGCGCACTTCATTTGAAACAGGAGAGTAAAAAAATGCATTCTTTGGCAAAGATTCCTTGTAACATCACAGGTGCCAGCTCAGCGCAGGGCACGCGTGCTCTGCACACAACGCGTGATGGAACCAGCACCTCATTTTCTGCTAAGTAACTCACAGTTTTCTACGCGACAAAAATGAGTGTGTTAACTTTATATTTCATAAGATAACACAACAAAATATTGGAAATAATGCCTTGTATAATAGCATAAGATCAGTTCTGTGCTTGGTAAAATGACGATAGCTTTGTGAAAGCACTACAGCGGGATGTTGCCTGCCAGCGAGAATCAAAATATGAAATATTATAGGGGCAAGAACAATTTTTTTTTTAATCACAGTGAAATAAAATGAACATAGCTTACGAGTACGACAATAACCAGCATTTTTATCTGAAAAGAATAGAATATTTTTTTTAAATTATAAGGACTGCCAAATTTGGCACATTTATGTAATTACTTAACCAAAAATATTTGACGGAACGAGGTAGTGAATTAAAACACTTTCAAGCAGTTCTGATTTGATCGATCGGAACAAGAGACAAAATACCGAAATTATATAGAAAAACAGGTTACGATAATTGTGTAAATGATCACTACACTCTTGTCCTGTCCGTACCTGTCGGTACGAACCCACACTCATCAGTACTACGAGCACCAAGACCACGGAGAAGTAGAGAGTAATTTCCCCGCAGTAACCTCTTACTGTTGGTCCACATAGAAAACCGTGCTGCTTCGTAAAAGCGAAGAATTTCTACCCGAGCACAGTAAAAGCTGCAACAATCAGGCCAAAACGCAAAATAATGCACCGATTTATCCGACCGAAAAATGGATAATGAAAGTTGAAATCGTGATAATGTTACACTTTTGACAAACATTCAGACTACATCGCAAGGGCAAAATATCAAAAAACTTTTGAAACGCTAAAAACGAAAGGCCTATTGAACCACAACCCTGTAATTTTTTAACGAAATATATTTTCAATGGGATGGCTAGCGCGAGATTTTAGAACAGGAAAATCTCAGGTTCCCTCACTAAGATGCGAATAAAATCTATATTCTGGGCAGGAGAAGCAGTCGGAGGACAGGTTCACTGTATTTGTGCTCGGCATACTACCAGATGTGCCACAATTGCACACGAATGATTTTCGAGTCTTCGCAATGCAATATCAAGAAGTAGGTACGCGACTGGAGTCGAAAAAAAAACAGAATTCCGGCAGGTGTGTTCGACCTCACCATCGCACGAGAATTCCGTTCAAATTTAAAACGGCTAATATTTCACATCAACTTGATATTGCTGATCACTTCCGGACTTCTGGAAACAACCAACTTGAAATAAGGGAATAAAGTTAGAATTTTAACATCGTCGCCTCGAACTATGCAGTCAGAAAACTCCACAGCATAATAAAATATCAGCGCGCAAACAAACAAACACTCTCAACATGATAATTTTCTCCCTATCTTCATGTGCAGAGAACATTAGTAAATATTATATCACTATTAAAACACATGAAAATGTAGAAAATTGAGTTGCGCGTTACAAGACGCTTCTTGAATCTTGCCCTGAGAAGAGAGCGAAGTTCCAGCAAGCGGACCGCTGCGCCACAGGTGCCAGCTCAGCGCAGGGCACGCGTGCTCTGCACACAACGCGTGATGGAACCAGCACCTCATTTTCTGCTAACTTCTCACCGACTAAACACCATGTCTCTCATCTCTGATGTCCCCGTCCAAAATATCGAAAATGTTTCTTATGGATAGAGTACTTATACGTATAATTGTAAATTACATGAAACCATTTTGTGCGTCATAACATCAGATGTGTTACGCGAGAAGAAATAGCAAATTTTGATGCGTTAAAAATAAGTTGAAACATATCCATCCGTTTAAGCAATATAGCTTAACAGCATGAACAAGTTCATACTTCAAGACAGGACGAACAACTGTTCAAACTTGATTTAACATCTCACCAACTCGCTCACATCGCACAATGTCACACAACAGCGCCACAACACCGCCTACCATGATAGCAAGAGCGACACTAAGCGCAGCTTTGGCTGCTTTGCAGTCTGCAGACTTTGCTGCTGCTCGAGTAGACGATTTTGCTCGAGTCAGGCAGGCTGGCAGGCTGCGTAACTGCTGGTCGGCTGTTGCCGCGCTGCCTCTTCACTTCAATGGCCCCTTGCGGAGCAGGCCGGATCTCGAGAAACGGTGATCAAAAGCTCATATGTGTCGTGCCCAATATTAATGGATAAAAAAGGTCAATTGATAGACGTGAGTAAATTGGGCCGCTTTCGGTCTACCCCAATATATCACAACTTTTCGCGCAGTATGACACAGGGGCAGATTCAGAAAATTTAACAGCGTAATTACGAACCTTCAGGTGTGCTACTTCGAAGCTAGACAGGTGTGCTACTATTTTTCACTCTGTTGACTTGGCAACCAAGTCTTTTCCTGGTACTAATAGAGGTATCTTCGGGCTGAGTCAAGCACTTGGAAAATATAATGCAAGATAGTCGACAGTTGAATGGAATTAAAATATTTCATCAACTTTCTTGTTTATTATCCCCCAATTTTTCAAAGAAACAGTCATGTACACAATTTGCCTAATTATGTTGTGGCTACGGATATTCATCGACGAATACGTTCTTTGCAATCGAAAATTCTTATCACTGATTCTGAATTTTCACTTCCAAATTTTTCCGCCTAGAACACTAGGCATCAGAAAAGAAAATGATTTGTGAGGGATTGCCTGCATCAACAGCTTTTTACCCAATCTAATTCATGTACACAACCAAGGGATACGCTTCTACAAAGCCTCAAGATTAATTTGACAGCGAAGGCCGACCGCAGAATTGGGACCTTCGTAAAGGCCTACAATTCCCTCTCACATGCGCATATGCCCTACTTGAGGGTGCCTGTAGACAGATGAGTTTTGTGCCTGTGTACTATTTAGATTCATCTCAAATAATCTATCACGAGTCATTCATAATTATTCCCTACAAAAAATCAACCACGATAACATTCTTGGAAGCGCCGACTTGCATTAAAAATATCTCGTACATGGTAGGCAATAACAATACACTTAAGGTGCCAGAATTCAAAGTCAGTTTCTGTTACTCTAGACACGCGTTAGAAAATTCATTGCATCTGCAACGGTTACCAGCAGTCGTCACCCAACACTTCAAGATAGCTCATCCAAGCGTTACATTCTGCATGCCGGGCCTGGCATGCCACTGGTTCCCTCGATACTACTCAGAAACCTTTCTCATGATGATCTCTCTTCTAAACTGATTCTACATACCAAGACAAGATGAACTGTAGGTGAATGTGTTGCTATTACAGAGATGGCCAAACGCAGAAACGTGTGGAAAATTACAGGTTACTGTAATGCAGGACACGGATGTTTTGATGTTTTATCCTGCGAAATACACTCAGTGAGGTCAGTGTCCGCAATAAGAAGATTGTCCACACTTCGCAGCCCATGCGCTGATGAATTTCTTCATTCCACCTCTTGCCGATGAAAAGAACAACGATAAAGGCAGTGAATGATGGAGTGTTTCATTTTCTCATGCTCACGTTCGATGAAGATGATTGTGATTCACGCACATTTTTTGCGAGTGACAATCAAACAAACGTTCAATTTCATCGTAATTTTCGCGCCGGTTGCAAGCGCGTCAAATTGAACTCTGCAAGGAGAGTGAATGTGTTCTTGTGGCCAACGAAGGAAAGCTGGAGTATCAGAATTGATAGCAATGAATTAAGTTGTGGCTTTAAAAATGGTTTCCTGTAATTTATATCGAGAAAATTTCACCGACGACTGAGTTGACCACGTTAAATTTCTCGAATGTTCGCCGCTGATATACAATATGTTCTTTTACTCGGAGACAATTTGCTCTCTTAATTAACCTAAATTGAAACATTGACACAAACTGCCAGCCGCATCTTAGTGTTCCATGTATCAACAATTAAGTATCAGAAACAACAGCCATTTTCATTTGATTTGGACAAATCATCGATGTGCTATTTTTTAAATTTTCGGTTACTGAAGTTGGATATGCACGTAACCTTCGATGGCGCTGCTAGACTTTACCTGCAATTTCTATGTACTTTTCAGAATCAAGACGCTGAACTTCTTTTGAATTCAAGACAATGTAAAGTTCATAACTAGTGAACGGTTTTTAATGAGTTAAATTTACGACACTGTATACGACGTGCCAACATTTAAGAAATACCATGGATTGAATAAAACTTAACACGTAAACTGCGATGGGCTAAACTGAAGTTCAATGTTCTACGCAAACTTGAAGCCAAAAGTCGTGGGGTCAGTATCTTTTAAATTTGGTCAGGGTTCGATATTATTACTTTTAAAGTATAATTTAGCTTAAATGATTAAAGAAACGCTAAGAGATTTCAAACAAAGTAAAATTAATATTAAAAATATTTTGCTTTCTTATAATTGTTTCCCTGCATTCGTGCAACCATAAAGATATTTAAGTTCATTCCCACTTTCCTAACATTAACGGAAGCAATGAATGAAAAACAATTTTTGCAAACGTGATGAATCGACGAAGTAAAAACACGTAGACAAACTAACATTAGTAACCACCAAGAATTACAGAGATTATGATTTCTGAGATACTAAATTCTTCACAAAAAACGCAATCAGCTCTGTTACCTTAGTTTGAGCAGACCGCTGGAGCTGGGCCTGATAGAATCACATTTCGAAACAATGAAGAAGCGAAAGGATAGAGTACTGAAATGAAGGCATTATGTATTACAAGCTATACTATCAATTTTTACGAAAAAAAGTACGACCAGAAAAAATTTGCTACCTCATATACATACAATTTACTCCTGAAAGAAAGACTGCAGGTTATCAGATAGGTAAATTTTGGTTATCCAACAGTGCGATTAATTCCCTGAAACTGCACTAGTACCAACGAGACTAGATAGACAGCATAGGATTATGATAACCATTACAAGGCGCATTACTGACAGAAAAAAATACGTTGTTGAAACATCCACTTGAAGAGAGCTCTGCAATCAAGACGATCAGTGCAAGAAGAATTCTTTACCCATATGGAAGACGTTCAGGAGTTTTTTGAGAGATTTTGTGCTCAATAAATGTACTCAAGTTTTGGATCCACGGGTCATAATTACAATGTTGTTCCCATTACAAATATGCCATGATGGATTTTCCTGTATAAGAGGATCAGAGAAACCAGATAATATAGCCGAGTAAACATACCAATTTCCATTCTTCAAAGCCGCTCTAAGTGGCAAGTATCCAGGACAGTATTCGGCTTGGGACCGCTATCAACCTTATTAATGTCATTTACATGTATGTGCAGCATTCGATAATAAAGCTCTTGCTTGCTCTAAGACACTGATTTCACTGTAAAAAGTGGTCGTTCTCTATTTAGCCATTTTAATCAAACATGATGAAAGTCTCCAGACATATCGTACGGACATAAGAAACGTCTCATTTCAATATCCAGATTCCAGAGAAATTAGAGTCAATGTCTTCCTCAATTTGACATAAATATTTCAACTATCACATGCCAGCAGTAACACGGCATCAGACCCGTTTTAAACGTATTTATAGGACGTACAGAATGTTCGGGATAAATTTGATGGAATAACATTTAAATTTTCCAAATTTTTAAAATTTATTCATACCAACTGGGCTTTAGTTTAGAATCAACCCTCCTTCATTCATATACACGATAACAGCAAGAATGGATGACTGGGAGCCACCTGAATCGTGGAAGAGAATAACTTGTATCATTATGATTCGCGCACGCCATAAAAAAAGATTATGGTCGCTGCTCATTGCTCCCTCAACACTGTCAAAACAATCTGGCATGAACTAGAGAATTGCAATGGAGACAAAGAGGAGATGGGGAGACTAAATTTCCCAAAAATTTAATGGTTTTTGGAAGCGTCCCCTCAGAGGGTGATGTGATGCACACGAATCCCAATGTTTGGTATCCAAACTCCCTTGATCTTGGATTATTTTGTATGGAGCGCTGTGGAGAAAGATACCAATCGCTGTGCCAGTACTACAAGAGATCACTTAATCGATCGAATTAAAGTGATTTTTGAGGGTCTTCCAAGGGAAAGTATAAAATCAGGTTGCCCCAGATTCCAGACCTAGATTGAGGCTGCAATAGACGCTGGTGGCGGTTATTTTCAGTGGAACTCTTCGACAATAATCTAATTTTTTCCGCTATTGAATTGCATTGCAATCAATTAAATTTATATATACTAAGCGCTTTTTCTTTTTCCTGATAAAACCATCAAATTTATCTCGAACACCCTATTCATATATCGAAGCCTGTACATCGTAAAGTATTACTGTACTATGTATTGCAGATTTGCACTAGTTTTAAGATTTGTTGATTTAAGCGCATAATTTAAGGATTAAAACTATCTAAGGGAGTGAAAATATATGTATGTGTCAAATAATATAGCGAATGAATTGGGGAGGGTATTATTCGAATGTTAAGGAGCAAGGATGTTAGGAGAGAGTGTGGTTTTAAAAAGTTTTTCTTTAATATTAAACCTACAGCAATGAAATTTGGTATACTGATAGAAATGCAATTGGAAATCATTTATCTTCTATAAAATAATGCGATTTTCCCCATAGAAAACGAGATATCCATAGAAAACGAGATTTTTGGGGGTTTTCAAAATGCATCTACTACGACATTTTTTGAGTAAAAGTGATGATTTTAGTGTCATTGGATGCGGAAAAACTGGTAGATTCCAAAAACTAACATGGAATTTTCCAAACTTAAGTTTGAAGTTGATGAATTTGAAAAAAAAAGATTCCAAGACATATCTTCTTTCGTAAAATTTTGTACTTTATGACGTCACAACTTTTGATCGAAAATTGAATTTTGAATCGCCATGTTAGTTTTTAAAAAGCCCACGTCGTTCCGCATCCAATGATACTAAAATCATCACTATTGCTCAAAAACTGTAGGATAAGATGCATTTTTAAGCCCCACATTCCGATCCTCCCAAAAAAAGTAAACAAAGAACAAACAAACAACAAACATCGGCATCTTTGGGATGCTTTATTTCCAATCGAGCCTGATACATATGATCTTGAGCATTGGTTTTTCAAATGTCTTATAACTAACACTATATATAGGACACCATGACGGTTCCCCCGTAAAGCCGGTACCCATTTCCGACACCTGGGTTGAGTGGGGTATTGTGCTTGAGCTTTCCCTTATACCCAACGGGGAAAGTCGCCGCGCAAGCGCCGGGATACGAACCCTCGTCTCCAACATACAAGGCCGATCCCTTAACCACTGTGCCACGGCGAGCACATTTTAGTGTCAAACATAAACAATCTCAATTTTTCTTTATTATTATTGGATGGGTAAGCTAGGACCCTTGAAATCATAACACAGTAATAAAGAGACATAGAAGATGACATAGCAACGTCGTGCCGTGAAGAAATTGCCAAGGGAAAGATGTAACATGATAAAATACCACTTACCCCTCCCCCCTTACTTCAACCCCCGGTAGCGGGCGAACGAGTGCACGTACGAAGCTAATTTTTTCATAGAAGCTTCCTAACATGTTCGTCTTGCTTTTGAGAATAAAATCGAAGATTCAGCCATTTTCGAATTTTGGCCACCCTTTCCCCTTAAACGTGAGCAAGAAAACTGGGTTGATGTTGATGTTAATGCGCTCACAGAAATTAAAAATTTGGTTTCCAAGAATCGGTGGAAGAACACATTTAAAGACGTTTTAACATTTTGCTCGCTAATGCGTAATATTCAAGATATAACAATAATTAGGGTTAGGTAAGAATAACATTATATAGTCGGTTGCGTATTCGCCGCATAGTTGGAACTCGCCCACTTTTTTGTCGGAAAAAAAGCATCGGATTGGGTAAGTTAAGGACACCATCCCAGGCCCCTGCCAGGCCCCTGTCGCTCCAACGAGCATTTTTCATGTTTTTGTTGGAAAAGGACCCTTAGGTGGTGGACTATTCGGTCCTAAAATTTTAGGGCGCAACGGACAGTAGAGCCCCCCCTCCCGAAGGGGGTAAGGGGACAAAAATCTTTAATTTTCGACCCCATTTAGACCCAATATAAAAATAAAACAAAACGGGAAATGGATAATTTTACTATGCACTTTTGTTAGAAATGTTCCAAATGTTCTAAAACTGTCTTTGGTTTTGTTCTAGCATGAAAACGCAATGAGGAGATACGTTTTGAAATATCAATATAAATGAACTAAAAAACCAATATTTCCAATTTTTTCAAAAACTAAGGCCTGAATCAAAAAATGAATGGATGAAATTGTGTTTCTTTTCAAAAGTTACATCTCATGGTCAAATTTCATAAGAATCAGACTGAAAATAAAGAATTTGATAATTTGTACAATTTTTTGGAAATCACAATTCACAGGGTGAATTTGAAGTTATGCATGTAAATTATCGCAATAAAAATTAAAACTGTACTCAATTACATAAATTGTCCATTATATTACACTTCAAAAAAAATTTTGCTTAGGCTTATCCCCAAAACATATAACTTTCAACATTCAAACCGTATCAACTCATTGAGTTTTGATGCTAGAACAAGACCAAAGACAGTCTTAGAAACCTTGGAACATTTCTAACAAAAGCATATTGGCTTTCTTCCAAATTTGAGAACAAAAAAAAGTTATATTGCTCTAAACCCAATAATAATTTTCTTTGATGTAATAATATAACATCGCTTCTCACAAAAAAAAAATTCAAAATGTTAAAATTTACATTATACTTTTGTAAGAAATGCTTCAAGGATTCTAAAACTGTTTTTTGTTTTGTTCTAGCATCAAAACTCAATGAGTTGATACGTCTTGAAATATACATAAAAATGTGCCAAAAAACTAATTTTTCGTAAAAAATAAGGCCTAAATCGAAAAATTGACCTAAGTAAAAAAAAGTTTACTTTCAAAAAATACATACACTGGCCAATTTTCAAACGAATCGGACGAAAATAGTTCAACACCAGGGATGGTGTTCTTAAGGTATATTATTCTAGGTTTATTTACGTTACTTTAGGTTAGTTTATTTAATTAGCCTAACCTAACCCCACCCACCGTTACGTTAATACCGTGTTACAGCATATTTACGTGCCTGTTCCTTCACTTTATATACGACGTCCTTATAATTTCAAAGTTGAATAACTCGAAAATTACGCATCAGCGACAAATATGTCATTCAAGTAGAACGTTCTTAAATGTGCTCCTTTAGTGATTCGGGGGAACCAAATTAATAATTCCTGTGAGCGCATTAAAATCAATATCGACTGAAAACTGCATTTGAATGCCTTTTCGTATAACGTAGGGAGCTTGAGACGGTGTAGGATAGCAGATCGAGCGTTGGCTTATTATTTTCGGATAAGGGAAACAGGGTACAGCGAGCACCCACCTTGCGCAGGGTGTCATGACCTCATGACTTAAGCTGCTCTTCACACGGTGCAATCTGTGTCATTGTTTGTTCTTCCAGCCTCCTTGGTACAATCGTCAGGGAATCGTCTTTGATATTTTGATATTGAACAGTCTTCGCGTCGATCATGAAAATTCTTCTCATACTTTTCTTTCTTAGTAATAATAATCAGTATATCATCATTTATTTCTTGGTGGTCTGAATAATTCGGAAATTTAGATATGTATAAGCTTCATTAGAATCACGTCATGAACCGTTTTGCCTTGATGGTAAGGTACAGATCTTGAAATTTATTATCACGTCGCAGGACACTCTCTCGTTTGGTTAAATCCGATATTTCTCTTAACATCCGTTAGCGTCCTAGCAATAGGATGCTACATACCTGCATCAATCTTAATCTTGATTAAGGGGGCCCTCCAAGGCCCCTTTTCTCTCCGATGGTCATTTTTCATGTTTTTGTTAGAAAAGGACCCTTAGGTGGTAGACTATTCGATCCTAAAATTTTATGGCGCTACGGACAATAGATGGGGGGGGGGGGGGGTAAGGGGACCAAAATCCTAAATTTTCGACCCCATTTCGACCCCATATAAAAAGAAAACAAAAGAAGAAATGGAAAATTTGCAAATATACTTTTGTTAGATATGTTCCAGGGATTCTAAAACTGTCTTTGTTTCTGTTCTAGCATAAAAACTCAATGAGTTCTATTCTTTTGAAATATCAAAACCAGTGGACTATGAAAACCAATATGTCAAATTTTTTCTAAAACTAAGGCCTGAATCAAAAAAAAGTATAGAGAAAGTTGTGTTTCTTTTCATGGGTTACATACAATAGTCAAATTTCATAAGAATCAGACTGAAAACAAAAAAAATCATAATTTTATGAAATAAGTAAAAAAAATTAAATTTTTTTTTCTTTGTAAATTACAATTCACAGTGTGAATATGATGTTATTCATGTGGCTTATCGAAATAAAAATGAAAACAGCATTCAATTACATAAATTTTCCATTATATTACCCTTCAACAAAAAATTTTTTTGTGGCCTATACTGTGAAGTTACTTATTTTCAAATTTCAAAAGAAAAGAAGTCATTGAGTTTTTATGCTAGGAAGAAAACAAAAACAGTTTTAGAATCCTTGAAACAATTCTAACAAACTGACATTTCTTGATTTCCCAATTTGTACGTTATCTTTTTTTGCTAGTTCAAAACCTAAAAATTCGGTATATTTTAGGGATTGATCAAATATCGCATATATATAAAAAAAATCAAGTAGAAAATTCAGGAATGTCAGTTTGTTTGCAATGTTACGAGGATTTCAAAACTGTCTTTGTATTTGTTCTAGCATAAAAATTCATTGACTTCTATTCTTTTGAAAACATCCCAAAAATGAACCAAAAAACCAGTTAAAAAAAACTAAGGCCTAAATCAAAAAAACTTCTCGAAAAAAATATGTTTCTCTTGCAAAAATACATATAGTGGCCGAATTTCAGACCAATCGGATCAGACGGGAGGGCCCCCTTAACAGTTTATTTGTCTTAGGAAATGAATTAATTAAATATCTATTACAAATTTACCTTAAAGTTATTAAAGAGAGCTGTTATATATAAAGCAACGTCTTTGGTTATGTATTATAGAGGCAAACTTTGGCAATCTAATTAGCTTCGATTAAAACGGTATCGTCACCATCGCTGTAAGGCAACCAACGTTAGACCTTTTTCTTGTATAAAAGTGCCTAGATTTGTGCGCGAAATTCGAATAACATTTATCGATTCAAATTAAGAAATATCGAACAGTTTTCTTACTTTTGTTAGTGGTGGTAACACATCTTAACATCTTCTTAACACATTTTTCGAAAAAGCAAAAGTTGTGGTCTTCTACAGAAAAATTTACCGTTCAAAAATAAAAGTACAATACGAATAACTAACACGGAAATGAAATTGAGGATTACTATAAGGGTCGCAGGCCATGGAAGAGCCGAAGCGCTGTATGTGTTTCGAACTCAAGCTTCGAGCAGGGCCGTTAACATGTCTCCTATACACGTATTGCATATGAAAAAATTGGGGAAAAAAGTCTCCATAGCAAAAATGTCAACCAAAAGTAAGAAGTTCCTGCAAAAATACCTTTCTTGCTGAACTACTATGGGATGGAATATTAGGGAAAGAGGCTCATCGTTGGCTAAAACAATGGTAGGCTAATTGTAGCGAAACTTTTGCAAATGCGTTGGAAAAAAACTTTAGACGATTTGAATATTACTCCTCCGAATATTGGGACAAGGGATGTGAGTTGCCTCATGGTGCAGTGTGGTATATGTTGGGGTAACTGAAGGGGTGAAGCGTGTGGAAGCTTCAGACTTTGTGGGCAAAATTGGATTTTGAAATATGAGTGATATTAATTCCGTTCTGATGTGAGGGATAACGCAATATTAGGGGACGAGGAAAATAAAAATGCTGATAAAAATAAAATGTTCAAGAGGAGGAATGTTGAAGGTTGCGCGAGGGCTGCTGGAACAGGAAACCGCTTGAGCGGGTCCAGGACCTGAGGGTGAGAGCTATTTAACGTTTAAAGCAAATTCGAGGGAATTATAGACATTAATTTCAAAAACAACTAACATTGCATCGATTGCGCCTTATTAGGATATTATTACATATTTACGAAAATTGAGATTGTAAGCGTTAGCTGGTCAGCACCATTATGAAGGTCCCCTCAGTGACCAACGATGGATCACGTCGCAGTAAATGTGTCAAACGGCACCGGGCAGTGAGATGTCTTCTTTTATAGTAAAGTCGTTGCAAGTGTGGCGCACTACTGTGTGTAGCAAGTGTAACAAGTGTGGCGCACTACTGTGTGTAGCAAGTGTAACAAGTGTGGCGCGCTGCTGTGTGTAGCAAGTGTAGCAAGTGTGGCACACTGCTGTGTGTAGCAGGTGTGGCAAGTGTGGCACACTGCTGTGTGTAGCAAGTGTAGCAAGTGTGGCACACTGCTGTGTGTAGCAGGTGTGGCAAGTGTGGCACACTGCTGTGTGTAGCAGGTGTGGCAAGTGTGGCACACTGCTGTGTGTAGCAGGTGTGGCAAGTGTGGCTCACTGCTGTGTGTAGCAAGTGTGGCAAGTGTGGCACACTGCTATGTGTAGCAGATGTGGCAAGTGATGCACACTGCTGTGTGTAGCAAGTGTGGCACACTGCTGTGTGTAGCAGGTGTAGCAAGTGTGGCACACTGCTATGTGTAGCAGGTGTAGCAAGTGTGGTACACTGCTGTGTGTAGCAGGTGTGGCAAGTGTGGCACACTGATGTGTGTAGCAGGTGTGGCAAGTGTGGCACACTGATGTGCCTAGTAAGTGTAGTTTAGTACCAAATGTGAAGCACCAAAATTTTGCCATACGGATGGGGCGTAATTATTTAAAAACAATAAACGTTGCATTTTTTATAAGTGAATTGAACAAAGAAATGTTTTTTCTATCATTAGTAGACATTTCAATTCCCATTGCTATCAAACAGTGAATGAGGCGACGCCATCTTGGGTCATTCCAAACGTCAGAGAGTTTGTTCATACGTTCAATTCAGCTTCCATTTCTTAGTTAATTTTTGTTAATACGGGATAAAGTCCTTCATGTTCAATCGAATCTTAGTTAATGTTCTGAGAGACCAACAGGGATTAAAAAGAAAAATTAAAATTAAAAGCTGTAATATATTGAAATGGAATATCTGTTCTAAATTGAAAGCTTACATCAGGAAGAATATTAAGTGAAAGTATTCCATTTGTACACATCTGCACCGTAACTAAATTATTATCAATTTATTTATTTTCTGGGGAAATAAATTAAAAAGAAGTATGGGTAGTAACTGTAAAATTTTGTCCCTAGATGGGAGGGCAAGAAAAAAACGCGCAATGTACAAGGCGCACGAACAAGAAGATGCAGCTACTCGGTAAAAATGCGAACTTTGAAAAGGATGCTTTATTCCAATCAACCAAGTCATGATACAAAATATCATCTAGTACATTAGTTTCTTAAATGCCGTATAACTAACACTAGTATGCAATGACTGTTACTCCCGATCAAGCCGGTACCTATTTCCGACACCTGGGTGGAGTGGGAACAGGTGTTGAGTTCTCCCTTTTCCCAACGGGAGAAATCATCGTCCAGAGCCGAGAGTCGAACTGCCGACACCTTCCCGGAAAGGCACCTTCTTAACCACTCGGCCATGGTGAAGAAGACATTCAGCTGAGCAATTCCCAATAATGGCTTGGAAGAAGGTGATTATCGCCTCCCTGCATTGATGGCAAAGATGAATTTTACGCAACAGTTCATAATGCGTTATTTAATTGGTACATCGTGCGAAAAGGGACCGAGGCAACAATAGGGCAGGGTAATTGACAACCGTAAAATCTTGAAAAAGTGATTATACTGATGAAAGTAATGTTCCTATTTTGCATAATGTGTGTAAAGTGATACTGAAGCGTAGAATACCGATTCACCAATACACAAAATGAGTGTGTTATTTTGCATAATGTGTGTAAAGTGATACTGAAGCGTAGAATACCGATTCACCAATACACAAAATGAGTGTGTTATTCATGATGTTACACAAGAAAAATACGGCCGTAAGTGCTTAGGTATTGTGTGCTGAAAATTCTGAATTCAGCGTGTCTCTTTTTAGAGATGGCGGCTCATCCCTCATAGCGTATGTCAGGTGGTTAAATGATGGGGTGGGCTAATATTTTATTTCTAATTTTTTAATTATACTGCACCTTTATATTGGTGCTGATAGATTGTTTCTCGGGTCTCATATTGAGTATTTAGTCATACTATTTTCTGCGTTCATTTATAACCCTTTTTAAGCCGCGTGTTTACTTTAAATAATATAATCTAACCTTTCAGTTGGTCGTTATTATTCCCATGTTGATCAAGCAAATGAAGTAGAAAGCTCTCTATCTCTTACTTCTCTGTTTCTGTGTCTCTCTACTCCCTAATTTTTCTCGCTTTCTCGCTCCCTGTCAAGGCCTTGAATTCCCTGTTCGGCACCTGACTCTCCCTGCACCTGCAAAGAGAATCGAAAGTGCTATGACAAGCCCTCTTCAGTATATTAAGTTTTCACATTTCTTCGGCCTATTTTATGCTACCACTGCATCATCTGTCGCTGAGCTAAGTTCATTAATATTCCACCATTGCCATCAGTTGTAGTAGCCCTACCTATTTTTCTATGTGCTCATTTTCTCACTCGTGTCAAATATCACCTTCTCATCAGTCATTATTTCCATGATGTGTTGTTTCAATCCATTTCGCTGCGATTTATTCATGAATATTTTATTTTTCAATAAATTTCAGGCATGTAAATCGCATAAAATGATGATATGCAATAGACCTATGCAATAAGACCGTTAGTTAGCAAAATGTGAGTTATATTTCTCAAATATTGAGGAATCAATTGAACTTTCGTTTGAATACAACTAGCGCAATTTCGATTCAAATAATTCATTTGATGTTCCAGAATAAGGGTTATTATGTATCAATATTTTAATACTTCACTCGGCATTTCTCCTGCTAGCTTAAGGAGAGAATACAAGTAAAAATTGGTAAACAGTTCACTAGTGTTATTGGTGAAGACACACTTAGATGAAATAGAACAATTTGAAGCACGCAATTATGAGGCAAAAGAGCAAGTGCAAAGATACTTATTCAGCTCTTAATTCAGGTTCCATCATGACGTTAAATGTCACAGGATCTCGATTTTATGTTATATCTATAAATTGAAGATGACTAATTTTCACAGATACTGGACACTTCATCTAACAGAAGAACAATAAGTTCAGGATACCGACTGACCATAAAATGCTCCAAGTCAAATGCTCCAAAGCATCAAAAATCAAACAGAGAGCCTGTACTAACGTAACCTAGTCTTAAAATGAACCTCTAGCAAACCTCTACGTAAAGTGTCGAGGGAAAATATCGTCGCTGTTGCCCGATACTTTAAGAAAAAGCATTTATGCAAGACCAGAGAATCCTATTCTGATAATTCTGTTCAATCTTCACATTGAGAGTTCTCTATTTCATTTATATTTGTTCATATATTTACTGAGACATCATTATTGTCTCATTGCGTCAGCTTCCAATTTCATTTTGTGGAATTAAAAGAAATGCGTGCTACGTAAGTCTACTTGTTTCGTTAACTATGGACAGGAAGCAGTCTTTCTCGCCGGAACATTTTTCACGCTCTCTGAGAAGCTGAGCGTAATTTCTTTCTCATAGCAGGTACGAGAAGCTGAAGTTTAACGAATTAGCTTCCGTACAAGTTCAGTGATTTGACTCCATTAGCGTGCGTTTATAGTGTCGGAACCATGTGGTGTTTGTCGACATTCCTTTTCTTCGCTGGTCGACATTTTTCTCCAGCAACGTTGTACGTGAAAACCCAAGCCTTACTCAATGCGCGTATAACAGGTAGGAGGATCGAGAATGAACTTAAGCAACTTATTAAAAAATGGAGTTTGAGCGCAACGATCAGAAAGTGTGGTTTATAAAAGTCCATGGTTGAGTGCGTATGAGAATTTCAACTTCGATCTTAACAAAAGGGAAATCTTCATCGTATGAAAGTTGTGTTAAATAGACTTGAAAATATAAAAGTAAAAACTAGTAATCTCAATAACTGTCAATGTAACAAGGTAAGTAGAAGCATCATTCAAAATTCAGTGATGACGTTGCAGTTATTTTGAAAATTAGTTTAGGAAATCGAGCATATGAGAAATATGTCGTATTCTTAGGTATAGCTAGGTTAATGATCTTCCTAATCTACCAAATGGTTGAATTTCATATCGGTCATGAATTGTCAGAAAAAGCAGAATATTTTTGCAATTAAAAGGATTCAATTATTTTTCCATAGATTGCTTCATCAAGAAGTCACGATATCTTATAAACTAAATTAGTTGGAAAAAGTCGTTTTATACTTTGGAATGGGTTTTTGGTGAGTCGGGGAGAACTTGCTCAAATAAATATTATCTCGATATTGTTAAATGGCTCGAAAGCTTGTAGTTTACGAATATATAAATAAATTTTGAAATATTATAAGCATTATAAAAATGAAAGTTTTTTGTTCATCCGCACTCAGAAAACAAATGGAAATAATAAATGAAATGTAATTATTACTTTCACATGAGGGTATTTTTTTGCTTTTTTACGAAGAGAAACCTCCTCTGTATTGTAATGAGAGGTACGCAGCGGTTGTGAAAAAGTCATTCGCAAAAAATACCTTCCTGTAAAATTGCACCGATTTTTACATCGCATCCGCGCGGTTTTCGAACTGAGAACTGATGTCCGAATATACTGAACAGAATGAGTGTCTAAAGAGTCAGAAGAAGCACGTCTAGAGTAGGAAAATTTCCGTTCGCTAATAGAAAAGAATCATTGGGTTCAGTGTTATCTAAAATGCAATTTTTTCAAGTGTATTTGATGTATGTGCCAAAAATTTATGTGTTAAAGTCTACGGTCCATTTATTACATATTTCAATTGATAATCTTAATTTTGAAAGAATGTTAATTAATAAAATGGTAGTGAGTTTCAACTGTGTTTTTAATTATTAACGTAAATCAAATTGTAATAGCGAGTTGTGTTCATAGCAATTATGTATAAGGATGTAGTCCGTGTAATTTTTGTATAAAATCCCTCAGAAATAGATTACGTAGCGGAGAGGTCATGCCTTCGAGGAAACTATATATATGAAAGAACCCTAGAAACAGGTTTGAGTCGTATAGTTCCGATCTCGGAACGAAACTTGGAGCGTATTTTAATAAATAAAATGTTCATTTTCACAGGTTTTTGGGGTATATATTTATGCTGTGACTTATTCTACACTCATACTGTTTTCCACATCATTTACATTTTTGTGTGGTTTGTCTATAACCAATCATAGATTCTATCGTCAACGCAAGTAAGCCATAGGGGTAACAACATCTCGTGACAAAAGTTTCAAATAATATCATGTTTTGTGATTTCATTTATGCATAGTAAAAGTTAAAAAGATATTAAAAACTTATCCAATAATTCGTGAGAACATCTTTCAGAAATTTATTCTATGAATTCTGATGAAGATACTGTATGTTAAACTCACGGTGTTATCATGTGCAGTTTATCTACAGAAAGTCAGAAACGTCATAAGAAAAAGTGAGGTATTAGTAATTAAGGACGTGAAAAAGGCGTAGGTTGAGAGTAGGGCGAAGCATTCAGACGATGCCTGTTGGCGTTGTAACGGATATTTGTAGTAGATTGGGTATGGATCGTAGAATTATACAAATGCTGGATTTATCCACGCGAATACATCTATCACGAGATGACGAATCCTTTTGAGGTATATTAATGGAAGTCGTTGGTCAGACGCACTTCTTCCTCATAGCGTTGCATATATCGGATATGATATAGCAATCTGTGAAAAACACAACACTCCCTCTGGAACACATGAAGATAAAAAATTAGGTCATCACCATGCTACTGAAATCATGTAGATTTGTAAAGTAAATAAACATCATTAGAAATAAATAGCCATCAACTAGCATAACTTCCCACGTACGTAAAGACTCCATTCCTGCTTAGTCTAGCAAAACAATACAATAATCAGAAATAATAATCACCTTATCGCTTAAATAACACAACATGACGGAAAATAAAGTATCTTTTAAACTATTGCCAATTTTCTAAAACGGAGCACAATTTTAAATCCATAATTCTTCCTTTGAAGAATTGCTCTAAAATCTCATGTCTCTTACATAAAAACGTAAACTTGTTGCTTCATTAATTCTTTACCACGATTGCCTCATTTAGTCTTTAACACGGTTCAAACCCAGCATTACGCTATGAACTTGTCTTTATCACAAATTTACTCGATAATTGATCCTTACCTCTTCACTAGTTTCTCATTCAATGTGATTTCTTGTGTAGGTAGAAAATGTAATTCTATGGAACTATACCCTGCATTAGAAAGCAAGTGTAGTGCAGGACGAGTTTATAATCACGTAACTTTTAGAATACACTGACGAGCTACATCAAATAATATACATTGTTGATTTTCTTCAAATGCAAACTGGATAACATAACGAATAGTACTCCTGCAAGTGCAGCTGTTGCATTTAAAAAAAAATTGTGCTGCTTACGGTTGTTATTATTTCTACATTCTGAGTCGCGCATTTTTGATGAAAGTGGCAATCTCACTGCTATTACATTGATGTTATGGTCACATAATTTATATATTTTTGTAATTCGATATTTCTTCACTAAACCGCTGTTCTTATTCAAATTATTTGCTGTAGCTGATGTTGTTGCATTAGAGGAAGAGATGGCTTCGGACATCCCTCTTCAAGGTTGGTTTGGAATCCCTGATTCTTTTGAACTGATGTAGAACATAGGTCCTTTCTTGCATAACAAGTTTTCTTAGACTTCAAAATCTTTAATCTAATGCTCTGGTAGTGCAGTTTGGTTCACATTGTTGAATTTAACTATCCAGTCAAGTAATTAAACTACTTCTTATAATCCTACTGGCCTTCTATTTAGCTATTATTGGCTTTTTAACCTATTTTTGAATCACGTCTTCTGTATAATTTTTGATATACCATTTAGTAAAATATTCTTGCTGTGTTGTAAAATTTTTCATTTGCTCTACACTTTCATTCAATATTCAGCGGAATGGAAACCTTTTACAAACTTTGATCCAACGTAAATTAAATTTTGGTCAATTAATTATTTTCCTGCCTTTCAAGCCACAGTTTGCTCTCACGGCACAGAGTTAATTTAATGCTCAAAAGTTAGTTCCTCCAGCGAAAATAATTCTTTCGATTCTCAACTTCTTCAACATGTACTGTACGTCAAATTTAACAGTCGCAATGAAAATATTTTACTATTGACCGGGAGGCGCATCATTGAAGTCAGCATCCGAATACTGCCCGCAATGCAAGATCATGGTGTCACAGCCTGCACTTCAAGAGCTGCAATCCGCCTGGGCAGGGCTGAGATCCCTCATGGTTATTTTTAAAAAGTCGAAAACCTTTCTTGTAATGATTGATAGGTTCAGTGTGCGTTTTCTTCCTGTTAAGAATAAAAAAGGTAATCAACCTACGTGCTTCCTTGTGATACAGTGTTCATTATTACCTCCAATTATGAAATATTTTATACTGACAGATTTAATTTTTCTACAAGTATATATTTCGCTGTGGCGTGGGCGAATAAGCACCAGACTGCAAACTATATCGACCATGAATCATTGCAATTCGGAACCGCAGTACTAATACCAGACTGCAGACTCTCCATGGTGGAATGAGAAGACGAGTAAAAGGAAGAGGTTGACAGAGGAACTCTTCTACACACTGAGCTTGCTCTCCACTCACCCAATCTACTCCCCTCAATCCACTCACCCATTGGTTAAAAAGCTGGAAAACAACATTTTTAAAATCAGACTATGACAATGAAGCGCACTTTTTTAGATGTTTCCATACACTGATTGACATTAAGGTATTGCGAAAATATTTATTTGATTCTTCAATTTGGATAATAAAATTTTTCTGATAGTCTTGTGTAACAACCCTTTTTCACTGTCGAAAAAATATTCTACATGGCTGGTTAGTGTAAAAAATTTCATAAGCTTTTACGCGAGGTAAAGATTTGTTCTCTTGGATTAAGACACGCTCATTACTAGGCTCTTGTTGATATGTACGCATAAAAATTTGTTTCAAATTTCCTAACAGTCGACTACTCAGTTTAACATGCATAAACATTTAGGTCCTCTCATTATACTTTCAAGAATAGCGACAACTATCGCTAATCATAATCCTAAGTGCCTGCATTTTTCCTGGAAAGAGAAAAGAATACAGCTGGTCATTCTGATATTTGTGTCGATTTTACCTGCATCTAGTCGGGAAGAAAAACACTTTAATTCTTGGTTTATTCAGACAGCAATGTTTGTGCTATTTCCAAGGGAAAAGTTCCAATGCAATATACTGTCATCCACAAAAATTACGATTTTGAGTAAAAAATGTAATTACGCAAAATCGTTCAAAAACATGTGAAACAACAGAGGCCTGACAACAAATTCAGCTCTGAACTTGAATTGCAAATTTAGTTCGTAAACTACCTATTCTTTGCGGTCTGACGGGTAGAATGAAAACCGCGTTCGAGGGGAATATCTCTGAAATCATAGCGGATTAGTTAAATGAAGGTATGTTTTGTTCTACACAATTAATTGTGCTTCTAGTGAAAAGGAATCACAAAAGTACTTCATTCCTCTTCAATACAAAAGAGAAGAATTGAATATAATTTAAGAAAAATTCAAAATTCAAATTGTTTTACCAAAATATGAAATTCACTTGATAAAAAAGCATGCTCCATGGCAATCTAGCTTCTCGAATATCATATGTGTAATCGGTTGCATCAAAATCAGCGTACAGTTTTCATGCAAGTTATGACATCACCCTTAACGTTGAGAGTTACGTAACTTGTAAAATGTAACAGATGATGTCATAAGAAGATTTGTGGGTAATACCAGTAAGAACAAGCAAAATAAGGACAGCAATATTTTTGGCGCCGCCTTATTTGGGTATGTTTTACTTGCTTTATTGTTTAAATGCAATAATGTGGTTTGATAGGCATTCATCAGAGCAATAAAAAGAGGGATTTGAGGGTAATACAATGTGGCATAGGTGTTTGTTCGAATCATTGCAAACACTGCTTTGTAGTGACGAGCGCTCCATTTTTCTGTGAAAAGTAATGGATTTGAGACCCTGTAAGACTAACCCAGCATTAATTCTAGCTGGAAAAATCTTGACGTTAACCACAATGCCTTATTCGTCCTAGGGGTATATAATGAGTTCCGACTATATCGAGGATAGCGTCACTGCATCCTCGTAATAAGGATAAAGAATCACAGATCTCAATCAATGATTCTTCATTTGTAAACTGCATTGGAAAAAAAGTTTTTCTACGTTTTCTGCTCTATATTTTTACCCATACAAATATAACAAAAACAAGAAGAAGTAAGTGAGAAACTGTTCTTGCGTGTACGAGCATAGTGGATAATTCATCATGTGTGTTTTTTCTTTCCCTCAATAATATATTTCGTCTACCTTCCTGACAATTTCTCACCAATACCAAGTTAAGCTGTGTGATACGGTGTCTATTGAATTGAAATAGAAAAGTGACAGACAACTAAAAATTTTTTAGGTGAATTACTGATTACATAAAACACTTTGTGAGCCGATGGAATTTCAGATTAAGTAAAATCTCTAGCTAGGTGGGTGGGATATGTGTTAAAAGTATATCTTCGAAAAATCTACAATACTTGTAAGAGACTGTTCACGTTTATATTTTCAATACTTTTCTAACTTACAGCATAGTAAGCAAGTATAATTGTGCAGTATTGGCTAAAATCAATTCAAGTACTGTCATAAATACTAGAATACATATCGTTGTATTTCCACGAGTTAGATATAAGGATTTCTACAAAAAATTATAACCAATGTATTAATTTTTGTCCACGTTTTTGGGATAAACTGTTTTCTTTCTTTCTGTTTTTTTTCATTTGTAGCATTTGGGGAAAATATCTTTATTTTATTTAATCACATCTGTGGAAATGTTCACACAGCCTATCTTTGGAATAATATCGAAGGTAGATTTCTGAAAACAAATTTTAAAAATTGGTGCTCCAAAGTCTTTTAGGTGTGAGGCTCATCAATCCTTTTTAAGAAAGACTACTTGGGGTGTTCTAAAATGAGCTATAGATATAAAAAATAGTTGACTGTTCTAGCGTTCCCGAAATAAAATATAAAATATATTAGTCGTTCTCCAATGATGCCAGACGTCTATAATAGAGTCGCACAACAACATCTTGAACAAATTCAACATTTTCGCAGAATCACTGTAGCGCTCTAACTATTTTATTACGAAATGCAATGCCTACTCGTTGCGAGGAAAAAGTTCTCAAATGCTAAAAATTTTACTGTGATTTATTAAAACTGAAGTATGTCCATCCTGATGCTACAAGGATTTTAAAAACGTTTACAAATACACTAATTTGAGCAGAATATAAGTTAAGTTACTGCTAATACTATCATTTTAGCGAGTATTGAGTGAAAACAGAAGTTGAATTTAAAGTTCATAACGCAAATATTTCATTTAATTCGTGTGTTCCTTTATATGTGTTTTAGAATTTTTAGAGAAATAATAAATTGGGCCTGTGGTAGAATATTTCCTCGTAAATGAGAACTCTTCAAAGTTTTTCCAGAAATTTTTACTGCCTAGTTACTTCCAGATACTCTAGAATATACGTTTTTAAACCAGGTCTATGTAATTTTACGCTTTATATTAATAAAAAAATCGTTTGCTGTTAATTTTTGATGAATATGTAGGTATTTCCATGCTTCAGCCATGATTTTTTCATTATATCTTCTCTACGCAAAAACTTTGGCGCAGATGCATTATCATCATATTGTCAGAATTTAGTTGAAGATAAAAAGGAGTATCAACGTAAAAATATACATTTTTTATGGCAAATGTTTCGGAATGTTTCAATTCCATCTTCAGTGCTGAACGTAGAGCTACCTTTGTATGTAGAGCTACCTTTTTTGGGTTATTCGAACTCGGAGCTGAAAAGAGAAGTTGCAGCTCTGGTTAGTAGATTTTCCACTTCAGTTGACGTCAGAGTGTTTTATAGAAATTGTTTTAAAATCGGTTCACACTTTATGGGGGAAAGAACGTCTGGAGGAGTGCCTGTGGAGTGGATGTGTTTATTTTTATAAGTGTGACTGCTGCATGCAGACTTATGTTGGTAGTACTAAACTTCAACAATTTATTATACACAGCCAACATTCAAGAATTTCCCATAGAACCGGTCACATACTTTACACTCTGTCTCATTCAGCAATCCGAGATCATTGCAACAGTTTAATCATCCTTTTCGATGACTAAATTTTATCATCCTTTCCTTTAATCATCCTTTAAAATTTCTCCACTCCGAGTACCACCAACAACGAACAAGATCTTCGCATTTTAGAATCTTTGTTCATATCTACCACTCATAAGCCTGACTTGAATAAAGACTTGAGTGTCGTGAAACTCAACATTGCGTCAACCTACTGACATATTTCTGTGTGTATGTATGTATAAATGTGTGTATGTATGGGGAGTGTATTTGCGCGCGTCTGTTTGTCACGTTCCCATGTGTAAATGTATGAATGTATGTACTGGTAAAAGATTGAGTGAATGTGCCAATGAGAATGATCGTTTTTACTGTAGTTGAATTATCGGTAGGATTTGAGTTGTATATATGTTTGTTTGCTCATAATTTTGAGCTTCTATGAACACTCTGTATTATGAGTTTATTTATTCTTTTGACCTTTTTGTATGTTTTTCAGCACTGAAGATGGAATTGAAACATTCCGAAACGTTTGCCATACAAAGAAAAAAAATATATATATTTTTACGTTGGTTCTCCTTTTTATCTTTCGCGTGAAATTTCCTAAGAATCAACCTATTTGAAATATAGAATTTAGCAGATTATCATAAAATACATTTGAAAATAATAGTGGGAAGTAAATGATTTTTATCTCACGATATTCCAATTTTGAGCCATAGAATCCGTAGTTATTTTTAAAAACACTACCTTTAGCAGCTTAAAAATATTTTTATATAAAATGGATGAATAAATTAGGCAAGTTTTCGGCAAAAAATTATTCCATATGGAATAGTGCTGAGAAGTTTGTATAACGTAATGAACAATTTTTCAATTGACTGAATAATTCACCATATCAGTCTTATTCATTAAAAATATAGAATAAAAGTGATATATTTATTGGGAAAATATTTTTTTAATTGAAGTATAACGTGAATTTTGATTGCTAGAATTTTAAAATCGCTTGTGAGTTTTCTCTAAATCAACCTTACAAATGCATCTAAGCCGAACTGTACCGCTGGTTCTCTGTTGATTTCTTTCTGTGGCGTGTTGACTGTGAAGTAGTGAGTGAGGATATTGAGGTTTTTCATCATGAAGGTTAGTTTTATTATTGAAAATTATGTATATTACTCATAAAACGAGAATTTTTATTAAAAAACTTGAAGTGAATGCGTTGTGATGAGTTTCACTCGTTGGACTATTGTCTAATCGTAGCAGAATGCAATTTACAGTCTAAATGGTTCCGATTTTTGGATGTGGTTGTTGAAATTGACCCAAATGAATTTTCATTAATCGTTTCAAGTACTCCTATTGGAAGACTAAATGCGATTGTAAAGTTTAGTGATGAATGTGGATATCTGAAAATTTTAATTACCGGCTGTTTTGAAAAATCACTTCTGCAGTTGATGGACATATTCTCCTAGTTAGTTAGCCTATGTAATTGTGCACCTCAATCGTGAATTTTTAATTCTGAGTTGTGAGTTATTATGGATAATAGCGAACGATATAGTTATTATTAGCGTGCTTTAAAGTAGCTCGGACTGACTAGCCCAGGCCTGATTAGACTTCTGCATTAGCTAATGACAGGATTCAAAATTGGATCCTGTTGAACGCAGAGTTGACTACTTTCTTCAATCATTTATAACACTCTGACTTAATTCATGTAACAGGAAGTTGAAATTTTGAAACAATTGTAACTATTTTCTACTCAGATTACAGTGGGGTAAAGTCATAACTTTCCAGACAAGTCATATGCATTATTGAAGTTGCTCACTAGGCTCTGGTAATACTAACAATTTTCTGCTCTATTCAAGTTCTTAGGGTAAATCTGAAGGAGATGACAGTTGTCAATTTTGTAAATTTCGATGCCTTAGCATAGTTAATTAGATCGAAATAAACAAGTTTTCTTCTATGCACTTTTTGTCTCAAATGAGTATTTTATTAGTTATAGCGGTAAATGACTTACCGCAACTCCAGTCTTTGAAGCGGAAAGAAATTCTTTGATTGAGTTGTATGGCAATACTGCAATGGCGTCTCGCTTCCAGCGCTCTGTCTTGAAAGACGAAACCAAACCTACCGCTATACCTCATTAGATACTCATTTGACGAAAAAAGTGTATAGAATAAAAGTTGTTTATTTTGATGTTATTACCATGTTTCAAGCAACAAAAATTCAAAAATCGATAAGTAGCTGTTAATTCCAGCGCATTCGTCATCAATGACGAAACTAAACTTACCGCTATAAATCGTAAAATACTCTTTTGAGGCGAAAAGTGCATAGAAGAAAACTTGTTTATTTTGATTCAATTAATTGGGTTCAGGCACCAAAAAGTGGAAAATCGACAACTGTCATCTTCAGATTTACCGTTCTTAGTGCTCACTGAATAATGAACATTATGCCTAAAAAATACCCAAAACTTCTGAATATCAATTCTGAATGACCATTGTCATGTTGATATGGAGTTAACTTATAGTTAATGATACTGTGTTTTTTGACAAATCTTCTATAAACTTCTGTCAAATATTATTTAAATGTTAATGACATTATCTAATAGGAAAAAATGGAAGTATTGTTCAAGTTACATTTTAGGTAATGGTAGGCACAAGGGTCAATGTGAAGTTTAATGCAATCACTGAAAATAATAATTATATTCCAAAGAATCACTAAAGGAACCCATTTAATGTTTTACACGAATGACATTCTGCTAGCTGATGCGTTATTTTAGAATTATTGAACTTTGAAGTTTGCTTTGGGGCGCCATAGGAAACGAGCGCGCAAAACGAAATTTAATTACTAACGTTAGCTAACCCCCTATTACAAATGTAAAGAGGTTGGGTCGTGAGGGGGATGCGCAGTTCTTCTAGTGAAAATTATCAATATAGCTTCTAACCCGCCCATTAGGGTGACGACCGCAATCTTGTTTACATCAGCTCCAAGATGGTGGCGCCCATGGTGTTCGCCATCTTGGAGCCGATGTAAACAAGATTGCGGTCGTCACCCTAATGGGTGGGTTAGAAGCTTTATTGATTATTTTCACTAGAAAAAGTGTGCCTCCCCCTCACAACCCAACCTCTTTACGTTTGTAATAGCTCCCATTATTAATTAACACATTCATTGCGGTATGACCCACCGGTGGGTTGTAGTTAGGTTTTTCCTGCTGCGAAACGACCCATCGATGGGTCGTTTTAAAGAATTCTAACAACCTTTCTAAATTAATGGTATTCAACAGGCTCAGTTGATGTTTGATACTTACAAATTTGCTTATCACTTTTGACTTGTAAGTTTAAGTTGAATATTGAACTTCAGTTTAACCCATCGCAACTAACGTGTTAAATTCCATTTCACGCGTTTGCTTCCTTTGGCACAAAGGCCAACTTCAAAGTTCAATTACTCGAATATAACGCATCAGCAAGCAGAACGTCATTCATGTAAAACGTTCTTGAATGGCTTCCTTTAGTGATTCCTGGGATTGCAATTATTATTTTCTGTGATTGCATTAAACTTCACATTGACCGGCACAAGTCTGGTTTGATTTTTCATGCTGACAAGTATATGCTTGTCATTAGGTTCAATTGTGGGCTGTAGTGTTAAAAAGTGCTGCTTCAGTTCCTAACTAACTACAGTTTGTAATGTAAGATATGGGACATGTTTAATGTTCATAAAACGATTAGCAATATTAGATATGCTTGATGTATAGGTTTTATTGCTAAATTAGAACATACCAAGACTAATTGTATTGTATAAATAAAAGGAACAGTTATAGTTGCATTGGTTTAAAATTTTGGTCAATTTTTACTCTATTGTCAACAATTTTCATCATTTCTTTGCCATTAATTAATAAAGGAACATGTTTAACAGCGATTAACAAGAATGTCATTCTGCTCGCTGACGCATTATTTTTGAAATATTCAACTTTGAAGTGTGATTGTGCGCGCCAGGGACGCAAGCATACCAAGTGTAATTTAATTAATAATGGGAGCTAACACCCTATGACAAACATAAAGAGGTTGGGTTGTGAGGGGTAGCCACAGTTCTTCTAGTGAAAATTATAAATAAAGGTTTCTAGTGACGTCCGTTTACATCATCTCTAATGACGGCCACCCGATACCCAAGATTGCAGCCGCCATCTTGAAGCCGATGGAAACGGTCGTCGCTAGAAACCTTTATATATAATTTTCACTAGAAGAACTGTGGCTACCCCTCACAACCCAACCTCTTTAAGTTGTAATAGTGGGTTGGCTTCCGTTCCAATTCTGATACTGCGCAAAAATGGCCATTCAGGAGCGCCGCTCATTATAACTTTAACTTGAATAACTCTAAAACTAAGCATTTGCAAGCATATTGTCGTTCATTTAAAACGTCTTGAAATTTACTATATTACCCATCTATGTTAACAAAATTATGAAAATTGTCGACAACATTAAAGTAAAAATTGACCAAGGTTTTTGAAAACAATAAATTCTGTGATACTTCAACAGAAAGATTTCTATAATATTTGAACTGTTCAGTAGAGATAGGTCAATTGAGGGCATGAAAGAGACAATAAATAGTTTCAGGTTAGCTTTGTTTGTGTACTTTGTGCACTTGAAATGGTTAATGTTAAGGAGGTGCAACTAATCTATTTTCAAAATTTTATTGCCTGTATCATGGGAATTACATTGAAATGAAAATCTTTTCACCTATGAACTTTTTGTGGCAAGAGTATTAAACAAGTTACTGCAGCTCTAGTGTTTGAAGCGGTAAGAAATTGTTCTGAGGAGGGGAAGACTACAATACTCTCCCTTCCAACACGCTCGAATGATCTAGCGCATTTCAGCCACCAAAAGCAAAAATTAACATACCGCTATAACTCATTAAAAACTCATTTCCTCTAAAAAAGTGCTTCAGAGGAAATTTTTTTGTTTTGATGTAATTACGATGATAAAAGCAACAAAAATTCAAAAATCGATTAGTAGCTGTTTTTAGAGTGCATTCCTGTCATAAAAGAAGAAAATTAACATACCACTATAACTTGTTAAATGCTCTTGTGCCCTAAAAAATGAATGGAATAAAAGTTTCTTTATTTCAATATATTTACCATGATACAGGCAACAATATTTCAAAAATCAAATAGTTGAATCTCCTTAACAGTCACCCTTAAAACTAATGCCCTCAGGTAGATGTTTGATTAACAATGCAGTGTCTGAATGAGCCTTTGGTGCTTCTATGATCTATGCACAAAGTTGTATTTTTTCAATTTTAATGCCATTTTTTATTTCTTTTCTATCTTTTCTCCCTTGCTATTTCTAGGTACAGAAAAACTGCTGTGGGATCACACACAGTATGTCAATACCTCATGTATTATAGTTGATGCCATAAGTTTTTCTTTCTTGGCTTTTCTTTGCTTTCTTGAGATTGCTTAAGTTGTGGATAGGAAGTGTATTAGTCAATTATTTGGAATTAATTTCATTTAAATTCGTCAACTTTAGCTTGATGTGTCTATAGTATGGAATGTTAAAATAAAAAAACAGGTTAATGATTGGGTGAGGACCATAATCAAGTTTCCACTTTTCGGTGGGCTTCAGTTCCACGTCCAATTCAAAAGATGGCTCTATAGGTTAAAACGCGGAATTGTCAAATATGACCGGCAACTGGTCAATGCCATGTTTGAAGCAGAATCCAACCAGGTTGGGTTGAGAAAGGCAAAGTTCAGATCCTGAGGTGTTGGTGACCATTGGCTTCGGCTGGTGGACTGTCTGTCGCAAATGAGTATTCAACGAGTTATGGCTGCAAATTACTTACTGTAACTCTTGTGTTTGAAGCGGAAAGAAATTGATCAGAGAGGAAGACTACAATGGACTCTCAAGTCCATTGTAGTCTTCATGGTCCATTGTAGGAATTGTAGGAATGCGCTTGAATGATAGAGCGCATTCCAGTCATCAATGACGAAAATTAAAATACCCCTATAACTCCTTAAATACTCATTTGCGACGGAAAGTGCATAGAAGAAAAATGATTTTGTTTCAATCTAATTAACTATGTTTAGGTAGTGAAGATAAGAAGATTGATAACTGTCCTCTTCTTCACGAATACCAAAAAAATGGTTAATGTTAAGGAGATACTACTAATTGATTTCAAAATTTTGTTGCCTGTATCATGGTAATTACGTTAAAATAAACAACTCTTCTTTTTGCACTTTTTGGGTGGGGCTAATTGTAAGTTCCCAGTTAGTTCCTTGCCATTTCCACACATTTCCTCATCCCTTGCGTAGATTCCTACCCCCACACATAGATTCTTCGTATTTCACAGTCCAGGCTTAATGGCCCCCTTCTCTTAGCTCTCATTTAACCTAATAATACCCATTGTGTGTTTATATTCATATATCTGTTGGGTATCCATTACACTTTTGTCTGAGTTTGTGGTGCCATGGATACTTAATTCCTAGTGTGACATTAATAGATCACCTCTACGTGCATTGATATGTTGAACATTTCATCAGGGTAGGTTAGGTTAGGTAAAGGAATTTTTTTCACTTATCACTTAGCTTGAACTTTGTAGCAGAAATGGCAAATTTCAATTCAGGAAGGACATATTTTAACTATAATGTCGTTTTAGAAATTTCTCTGGGTCCTGCTGCTACCTAATAATACTCTTGGTTTGTTTGGAGTCTGCTTCTTCCATTTCTCAGTCATGCTTATAAGGATAGTTATAATGACTGTATCTGTGATACAAGTGTCACCAGTACACAAGTACAAGAACATTTTTTATCACTGGTATTGTTGAGGATGGATCCATTTGTCATCCATATCTGGATAATTTGCTCTAGAAAGGTATTGAATCAATCATTTTTGATGGGCTGTGCACGCTAGTGAGATTATATTTGTTGTAGCTGAAAATTATGATTCTGATAAAGTAATTTTGGAAATCTTCATTTATGCTTCTAAACAGAGATACGAGGCCTGTCGAAAAAGTATCCGACCTTTGGCCAGAAAAAATACTTCAACAACCTGACGGGGTTGGGACCCTAATCCCCTTCAAAGTAGGCTCCTTGTGCTTCCACACACTTAGCCCACCGATCCTTCCACTGCCGGAAACACCTCTGGAAGTCTTCTTTTGGAATGGTGTTCAGCTCTGTCGTCGCGTTCCGCATTATCTCTTCTCTACTCTCAAAACGGGATCCTTTCAGTGGTGTCTTCAATTTTGGAAACAACCAGAAGTCGCAAGGAGCCAGGTCTGGAGAGTAGGGAGGTTGGCGAACGGTCGTAATTCCATGTTTGGCCAAGAAATTGCGGATCAAATGGGATGAATGTGCGGCCTGCCACAACGCCTGCCACAACGCTGCTCACTCTCCGCTGATGTGCGGCCATCTTTGAATCGGTTGAACCACTCCTTAATTTGTGTTACACCCATAGCATCTTCCCCAAACACCTGCTGAATCTTACGAATTGTTTCAATTTGAGAATCGCCAAGCTTTTGACAAAATTTGATGCAGTGTCTTTGCTCAATTCGTTCAGTCATCTTGCAAGAAAACTAAATCCGACAAACACTTAGAACAGCACCTTACTTGGCGACCACCAGCCAGTGACTGGCCCAAGTGAATGCGGTGAAAAAAGTCAAGCATGCGCATTAAGATTCCTCCTTCCACCGTGCACAGTGGCGCCGCCTTAGAATCACTACTTTGCGCGGGAAAAATTAAGGTCGGATACTTTTTCGACAGGCCTCGTACACAATGTTTATCTGTTATACATATTTTCTAGTACAACATATGGTCTGATTATTATTGGGGGTCAATGTGTCAGTGACGGGTTATTGGAAGCATGAGTTGCATGCCCCTCAAGGGGATACAACTAAAGTATATATGGGAATTAGCACTCCTAGGGGGACAATGTGTGGGACAATGTGTGGGCCTGAGCTAAAGGTTAGTTTTTTTTTGTTACGGACCATCTTTTTTCGGTTCACTGCTGTCCTGTTTTTTCAGCACCTACTACTTCTTCAACTTTGATCTTGTTTCATGAACTACTTTCTCATCTGTTTCTATGCCCCTTTCTTCATGGATTCCTCATTCCCTTTAACTCCATACTAAAATGGTGCCTTCTTTCTTCCTCTCTTTGGATCTGTTTTGTTGAGGATAGGGAGGCTTAAACTAACTTATTTTCTATTCTAATCTATTAGACGCATGAACAGTTGAAGATAATTAGACAACTTGAATTTCTCAATGCTGGTTTGGACATAAAAGGGATTACTGTACGGTCTTCAACTTTATTTTGTTTTATTAATATCCTTCCTAACTTACTGCTTATATGTGATGTTATCTTATGTAGGAGCATACCATGTAAAAATTCTACTCAATACTATGTGGTAATTTTATCCTTCCTTATTTTAGAACACCTTTGTTATAGGTGAGCCAGCTTAAACTTACAATTTGTGCATTGATTTGGATCAAGTAAAGTAAAAGCAGTAATGGTGTAGCATGCATTCTGCAACTTGTTTTCCAAGTTTTTTTAGCTTACTCGGTGCTGAAGTTTTGGTTCCTTCAACGACTAATCAAAACTTCTAAATCAACCTATCCAGAGAGTGTTCCACACCATTTACATTAATTTGAAGTACCCAGTTTTTATCTTGTACATGCTATTTTCTATGTCACTGAATAGAAATTCCTCATAGGACTATAAAATCTTGCTTGATTTTCATCTTGATAGACCTAACGATTGAATTGCTGAGTCTTGTATCACAAAGTCCTCTTGCCTTAATTTATATGAAACATTGAGATAGTGTCAGATTAGGCAAGATAGTCTGAACCTAAGAGTATATTTCACTAAGATGCAGATTTAGAGGAAACTGTGCTTACAGTTCCATAGTTTGCATTGCGTATACAGTAGATGTCGAACTTTGAGGGGCATTTTGGGTCCAGTAATTCAACTTGAAGGGAATTATGTATTAATTTGTGAAGGGAATTATGTATTAATTTGTGGAGGTTTTAGTGGCAGTCAATTTCAATGGTATTTGATTAATGTGTGTTTATCTTTTATTGCCTACATTTCTTGCCATTTCATTGTAACTAGAACTTGGTGAAGTATGTGTATATTTTGTATTATCAATCTTTCAAACTGCTTTACCTCTTAATAGAGTAAGTAACTAGCACTATTGTTAATGTCATTTTTTGTGCAGTTGAACGTCTCTTTCCCCGCTACGGGATGCCAGAAACTTATAGAAATAGAAGATGAGAAAAAGATGCGCATATTCTACGAGAGGCGCATGGGCCAGGAGGTTGAGGTGGACTCTCTGGGAGACGAGTGGAAGGGCTACGTTGTGCGTATCTCGGGTGGCAATGACAAGCAAGGCTTCCCCATGAAGCAGGGTGTCCTCACAAACAGTGAGTACTTTTTCTCCTGCCTCCTGTTTTGTTGTATTGCTTGCTATTTTATAATATTGGCCCTCTCATCGGGATACAACTATTGTATCCTTGGGAATTCATACTCTCAGGGAATGTGCAAGATCCTAAGCTGTACGTTATGTAGGCCTTTTTTTTTGTTGAAGTAGGTTTTTGGTTTGTTACAGCCTGTTTTTCAGCACATACAACTTTATTACTTGAACTATTATGATGAGTATTATCTTGTTTGATGAATTTCTTTCTCAACTTTTTCTTTGCACCTTGTGCATAGATTCTGCATTCCATTGACTCGATACTAAATGGTGCCTTCTTTCTTGCTGTGATTGGAATGCCTTTGTTGCAGTTAGGGAAACTTAAGTTGACTTCTGATCCTTAGTGATATTATATGCATTTGGGTATGATGTGGTGGCTATGAGGCAGCAAATGGTGGGACTGATAAGTGTGGGAATCCATCCATTCTTTGTTGTTTGTTGATGGATTAGATGTTCAAAATGTTGTCGATTGTTAAATCTCGCATCACTTGTTCTGGTTGTTCAATATTCAGACTAATTTTCTATTAGTTTATGCAATTGCGTTCATTATATTAATGAATTGGAAATTTGGCTGATGATCAGAAGAAAAAATATGAAATTTAATGGAAAGTGGCAAACAAACTGAACTACAGTGTAGCAAGGACTGCTTTGTTGAAGTAAGCACTGCTTAAATCACCAGTAAATGGGTAGAAGTTTTTTGGGATAAATTTATGAAGCAAATGTCTGCCTAACTGATCTTTCTACACTCGGTGCCTAATTTGCACTTGTTCTTTTTTGTTCAGACATTAAACTCCTCTTTGATTCATTGATGCAGATTTTTCTGTCACATTTTATATTATTCTTGCTTGCTATTTTGTCTTGTAGCCTAGCTTTGGGAGCAAGGTTGGTTTTTATGCGAGATTTAAACATCTGTTGGTGTAAGTAAGACCTTGTAAGAACTGAGTGAGCTCTGTCGATATTTATATATTTATTTATGTTTTGATTTGCATTATAGCTGCTTAAAAATGATTTGGTGTTAACTTCACTCTATTAAACTTCTGCAAAACAGATGTGCAAAAAAAAACTGGTATTGGGTTGTTTGGCAATGATTCATTGCATTCAAGTATGTAGAAAATTTGTCATGAAAACGCTTGTTTTGTTATTAACAGCAGTATTGATTTTAAGCCATATAATTTGAATTTTCACCAGTGTGATATAATTAGTTCCAGGAAGTAGAATAATTTTTTCATCAGGCTAGGCTATTTTTTGGTGTTGTAAAGAGAAATATTTGAAACACGACATTGTTTCAAGGAACTTGGTCTGTTCTGTGCCTTTTAATCGTTATTTTTTTGTTGAATACTGTTATAATATCCAGCCTTCTTATCAGTTTACGCATATGAAGACAATCTCGAATTACGGTTGTAATGGTGCCAAGAATGAGTTACGGTTGTAATGGTGCCAAGAACGAGTTATTTTTACTAGTCTGTGACGGATCATGAAGTGAGGCATGGTTTCACGCAATATTTGTGAAGTCATGTGAGAGTATTGTGTTCTCGAGTGCTGAGCGTTGACCTTGTGTTGCAGACCGCGTGAGGCTGCTGCTGTCCAAAGGACACTCGTGCTACCGGCCGCGTCGCGACGGAGAGCGCCGCCGCAAGTCCGTGCGAGGCTGCATCGTCGACAACAACCTGTCTGTGCTCGCCCTCGTCGTCGTTAAGAAGGGAGAGGGGGTGAGTCCATTTTAAATTCTGGATGATTGTTATACTTGATTATACAACTTGGTTATTTGTACATGTCCGTCTGATATTGTTAGTCTTTTTTATGCTTATTGTTTAACAATCGTGAAAGCGTTAGGGAACGCCTGAAATGAGTTACTGTTGATTATTGTATCCAACTTTTGAATAAGATGTTTAATGTTCAGATAGCTTTTCCTCAAGCTGAAGTTGTTAATTATTCCCACATGAATATTGAAGCTGATTTATTGGTTCAGTCTATTAAGAAGATATTTTGAATGGATGCGTACATTTCTCAAAGCGCAAAACAGCAATTATATTATCTTGTTTTCTAAATTTTGCCAAAAACCCAAAAGGCAGTTGGCGTGATGTCAGTTGACGTCTTTGAAACGCATTCGAATCTCAACATTACATATATTCATTAGCTGTATCTCTTTAGTCTGATGTACAGAAAGCCCTTTTTTTTAATAATGGGTGTGTTTACTTCTATGTCTTTCTGGGTTTGGAGGATGTATTTTATAATCCTACGCGGTATTTTGAGGATGTTCTGTGGCAAATGAATTTCCACTTTCACTCTCCGCTATTTATTCCGTACTCGCGTACATCTATGAAGTCCCATTTGTAGTGCGTGGTTAATTTCCCTTAACTCGAAACTTGTTTGTCGTTTCATCACTTTCATGAGCTCTGATCAGCTCTATATAGGGGAGTAATTAGAAGGCTTCTCTCGTGTAATACCGTAACCATTGGTGCTGCGAAAAGCAAGTATTTATGTACGCCTTACGTTCATTCTATTGTATTCATATGGTAGTTTAGCGTAAAAAAATTAACCCTTTAACGCCCCAGAGGACACCAGTGTCCTCTTTCAAAAATGCCCTCAATATATTGTATTTCTTGTTCAATTAGTTCCCTAATGTGTTCTTTGAAGTTCTCTGCCGGGTGGCAGTTCCTATCCCATCCTGATATTGGTGACTGCCTGATGCCAGCGCCAGTTTAGTGACGGTGCTTGTGTTAACGGTAATATGAGTACAAAAATTCGGACGTTAAAGGGTTAAATCTTATTTGGTTCAGTTCATTTTATCTAATTGACAGGGACATTTTTGATAGATGAGGCGTTGAATAATGTGGTTTGTGTTGGAGATACGTAAGCTAATTTGATGCATCGAAACAGAAAATCGTGGTTAGTGATGTTTCATTTTAGATCGAAATTTATAAGTTTTTACAAATTAGTTGCAACAAACTTCAATGCAATTTTGAGGCTAAGTGGTCCACCTGTTGCAGTATACCAGTCTGAGAAAGCACTAACGATATAGCCCTTGCTTGGTTGGCAGGTGAAGAAGCTAAGATTTTAATTCAAAATAGCGTGCAAGACATAGACGTAGTCGCAGGTTAGCTTTTAGTGCTCGTTCATTATTACTGGGGTAACATAGAGTTGCGTTTAATGATCTTGTAAGTCGCCGTAATTGCTATGTGAATTTCGCTAGTTTCAACCGAAATGTCCGAGCTCTTTGTCGGCCTCATATATTTTCGTTTTTACAGCTATTTTTAAGTGGATTTAGTACTTTTTTTTTATCTACCCTGTTATTGAATGATGGCTTTGCACGTTTTCTCACGTAAGGCGCAGAAGACCAGTTAACCAAGTAGAAGAGGTATAAATTAAATTTACATTCAAGCTGCTGGCTATTGATGGGAATACTCGTTTAAAGCAATGCTGCTCTGAGCAGAAGTAAATTAACCCGAATCGCTTGCCTATACGTTAAATACCCGATTTCATCATGCATTAGCATCATTTATCTGAAAAAATAGTTCTGTGGTCAAATTCTCAAGTTCTTTCACCTTTTTTTTATATTCTAATTTAGGGAGTATATTTCAGCAATGAAAAATTCGCTTCGTAAGCTCTGAAAATGTGCTCAGGTTGATCTTGGTAAATATTAGTGCGTGTTAGAATTCATCTATTCTTTTTTTGTTAACAATTTAAGTTGCGGCATAGTTAGCAATTATCAGTCTAGTGCGCCATTGCACCACTAAAAAAAAAACTCTTCAAATGAAATAATAAACATTTTTATTGAAGCCGCCCTCTACATGTCTTGATGAATTTTGACGATTGTGTGATTAATGGCATTTCCTTTTCTTTTCAGGAAATTCCCGGTCTCACTGATACAAATGTGCCTCGCCGCCTCGGACCCAAGAGGGCCTCAAAAATTCGTAAGCTGTTCAACCTGTCCAAGGAAGACGATGTGCGCCAGTTCGTGGTGAAGCGACCCCTGCCGCTCAAGGAAGGAAAGAAGCAAAAGTTCGCCTGCCCCAAGATCCAGCGTCTGGTGACACCTGCAGTGTTGCAGCACAAGCGCCGCCGTCTCGCGCTCAAGAAGAAGAGGAGGGAAACTGCCCGCAGCGCTAGGGAGGAGTACGAGAAGATGCTCGCTCTCCGATACAAGGAACTGCAAGAACGCAAGGCCGACAGCAAGCGTCGCAAGTCGTCCCGAAGACAAAGTACCAGTTCTGTCTGAGCAATTTGATGCCAATTTAAAGGCGATTGGTTCACATTGTTTCTATTCTCCTCTCTTGATATTTAAGTTAGCCAGGTGAAAGGTTATTTGCCATGAGATTCAATACTATTTTTGCCGCGATGGTTTAAAAATTTTGCTCGAGAGGCTGTTCTGGGGTTGATGTCCAGGTAATCGCATTATCAACTTCGACTTCGACTTTTCCCACCGAATATATTTCATTATCCATCAGAACCGTCGAAATTAATGACTTCTGATCGGTTAGTAAGTAATGTAACCTTTCTCGAACAGAGTAAATCGTTACCAGCGCTCTAGTTATAATTAAGTATGGGAGCTTTGTGGACCAGTGTTGAAGTAGATAAACCATATTCTATTGAAAACTTGAGTTATGGAAAAGGCCTATAATGAAGAAATAATTTCAGAAGAAACTTCATCGGGAAAATCTTAGTTTGGAGAAATTAATTTCATAACATGATGCAGCTAGTGATCGCCTAGTAATTTCTCGGTGAACAGTAACATCCTTTATCTGCGTTGCAGTAGCGTGCCGTGAATTATTCCGTATTTCTTATTTTCCAGTTTGTGTACAAGGTTTGGATGAATAAGTTGATTTATTCTAAGACTTGTTCAAATTTAATGCTCGCATAGATTGTGTGATTAGTAGTAGTAGTAGTAGTAGTAGTAGTAGTAGTAGTAGTAGTAGTAGTAGTAGTAGTAGTAGTAACATGGGTTTGCTAGCGCTTCAGTTACTCAAACTAGATCGCACCGAAGGTCACCTAATTTAATTCGTATCAGACTCTTCTAAATAATTACACAAGATAAACATCAAAATTAGATGAGCATCATGGTCATAATTACAACTCAAAATTACAAGTGTCTCCCCATTAAAATTTGTACACAACACAGTACATTCGAACGCACTGAGCAGCCAAACCCCGTAGGGGGTTTCAGCTGAACACCCATTTATGGCCGGACGCCTTACCCACGCTGAAACCCCCGAGGTATCAACGCAGCGCGCCCGGCCATATTACAGTTTCTTCATCCTCAAAACTTCCAAGACGAAATCACGTCTGGCTATAACGCCTTACATCGTGGCTTCCCGGTAACTCTCTTGAAGTAGTACAACAAGGAGTACATGCATTTCCAAGCACGTGAAAGTATGGACAACAAATACAAAAACGATACGGATGATCAAGTATGATCTTCGATCAGAATTCCGACAGCAATTTGCATCTCTCAAGAAACAACACCAGAGCATCCACATTGAAAGTTACACGTTCGATCTCCGCAAGCATCTTGGTTAACACCTCATCCACGGCAAAAAGACGGAGGTTTGGAAAGCATACATTTCGGTCAGCTGCATATCTCGGGCACTCCGCAAGTATGTGTTTGACGGTCAGAGGAACGTGACACCGCTCGCATCGCGGCTGCGGTTGTCGCTCCATTAGATAACGGTGGGTCAGTCGAGTATGTCCGATGCGAAGACGGCAGAGCAGCACTTCCACCCGGCGGACGCGACACCTCGACGAGGGCCATTCCAGAACCGTTTCTTTAATAGTTCTCAGTTCGTTGTCCATTCTTTTGTCCCATTCCTGTTGCCACAGACGTCTTACAGCAGCCTTGATCACGGGATAGTAGTCCCGAAAGGGTACCATTTGATTTAGAGTTTCCTCATTACTATCCGCAACACGCTTCGCCTCCTGGTCTGCTCTCTCATCGCCTGACACCCCCACATGTCCGGGCACCCAACACAATTTCACATGTTTGTGCTCACGCACAAGCTGCACCAGCATCAAGACGATCTCACCAATGAGGGGGTGAGTGCTATCATAAGCCTGAGCAGAGTCAATGACGCTTTTCGAGTCAATAAAAACAGTGAATTTATCATGCGGGTGTTCCTTTACTAGTTGAAGTGCCTCCAAGACACCATAGAGCTCCGCGGTGAAGCTCGAGGTCTCAGGTAGCAATCTTCTAGCCCTCACCATCTCGCCGGAAACAGCAGCACAACCTACAGCTATTCCCGTCTTGGAACCATCTGTGTAGATCTTAAAAGACTCCCCATGCACCTCCAGCACATGCTCCATAAAGATATGCTTGAGAAAGTTGGCTGGCATTGACTCCTTCCTTGGCATCCTGCACCCGAGGCAGAAAGTCTCCACTGGTAGGCGCCATGTTGGAGAGTTGTCAAAGAGTACCGGAAGGACTCTCGTGGGTCTTGGCTGCATTGCGGCAACCAATGTCGGGTAATCTCTAGACGAAGGTAGAAAATATGGGAAAGGTAGATGCCGTCCAAGAGGTGCGTGTACGCTGATCCATGTCGGAGACAGAGGCAGCTGATCAAGTCGGGCAAGATACTGCAGGCTCAGTTGCACACGGCGGAGCCAGAGAGGAGGTTCACCACTCTCCACACACAAACTCTCCGTCGGAGAGGTTCGAAAAGCACCAGTGCAGAGTCTGATAGCGGCATTATGTACTGGATCCAGAGTTCTTAGCAGTTTCCCTTGCATATTGATAAATTATGCAGCCATAATCCAGCTTACTCCTAATTAGCGTTCGGTACAGTCGAAGCAGCGTGGCACGATCCGCTCCCCAGGATAGACCCGAGACACACTTGAGAAGGTTCATCCTCCTGATACAGTCCGCCTTGAGGGTAGCCAAGTGAGGTTTCCACGATAGCTTGTCGTCAAAAATCATTCCGAGGAGCTTGGCACTGTGCACAAAATTAATCGGCTCCCCACGAAGTAACAACTGCGGAGGGTCGTGTCGACGGCGGCCTTGAAAGAGAAGGGCTGCTGTTTTGGCAGGAGAAAAGCTAAATCCATTCTGTTCAGCCCAGTAGTTCACATTGTTTATTGCCAGCTGTATCCTCCGTGTCAGCGCCGGTAAAAGAGTTGAAGAGGTGTATATCATATAGTCATCAACATATAGGGACGAGGCAACACCAGCTGGCAAGTTAGACGAGATTCCGTTGAGGGCGAGGGAGAAGAGCGAACAACTCATCACACTCCCTTGTGGAAGGCCCTCCTGTTGGATTTGTAGCGGGGATAGAACATTTCCCACTTTGACTCGAAAAGTTCTCTCCCTCAAAAACTGCTGTAGGTACATCGCCATATTACCCCGGAGGCCGCATTCATGCACACGCTGCAGGATCCCGTGCCTCCTGACAGTGTCGTAGGCTTTATGAAGATCAAAAAAGACACACAGAGTCTGTTTCCGGGCCGTGCCCCTGCTAACCAGATGGTTCTGAAACCGTACAAGAGCGTCTGTAGTCCCTCGGAGTTGCCTGTAGCCGAACTGAACCGGGTTTAAAATTTCTTCAGCCTCCAACCATCTCACCAGCCGTACGTTGACAATTTTCTCCAGCAGTTTCCCAACGCAGCTTGTGAGGGCGATGGGACGGTAGCTATCGGTACGAGCAGGAGGTTTCTGGGGCTTTGGAAAAGCGAGAACTGTAGCAGTGCGCCATAGTGTCGGGTATTCGTGAGTGCTCCAGACTTGATTGAAAATGAAGAGTAGTTGACGGAACGCTGATGAGTGCATTTTCTTTAGCATTTTGTAATGGATTCCATCAGGCCCAGGTGCGGTGTATTTGCATTTTTTCAGGGCACGATAGATTTCAAGGATGGTAAGTGGTTCATTATAGGAGACACTCTCTTCAGCTGTAAAGTTCAGTCTTAGCTGTTCCTGTCTCTCTTTGTACACACGGAAAGCAGGAGGGTAGTTTGCGTCACTGCTTACGGAGGAAAAATTCTCGGCCAGAGCATCCGCCACTCGCTGCGGATCCGCTGTGAGGGAACCGTTCAGTTCTAGGCAAGGCTTGCTGATGCTATAATGTCCCTTCATTTTCCTGATGCGTTGCCAAATCTTGGACGTGGGCGTGTCTGCATTAAGACTGGTGACATATCTACGCCAAGAGTCTTTGCGGGCTTCATCCTTGATATATTGCGCCCTCGCTCTGGCCCTATTATAGGCTATCTTGTCCGCTAGCTCACCGCTACGCTGGTATCGCCTCAGTGCTCGCTTCCGTTCAACATTGGCCACGGCGCAGCTGTTGGTCCACCAAGGGACGCGGTGTTTGGGAAAGCCCCCGCGCGACACCGGGATAGCTAAGTTCGCAGCACTTCTCAGGGTTCCGTTGAAGTGTTCAACTAGTTCATCCACACTCACATACTCAGTATCCTCGTCCATCTGCGTCATATCCTCATAGGTCTTCCAATTTGCTCGCTTCATGATGTATCGTGGCTCCGTGGGTATCGGCTCATACTGTTCCAGATGAATCACTATTGGGAAATGATCACTGCCGTGAGTATCCTCCAGCACGCTCCATCGAAGGTCCGGGAAAATATCGGGGGTGCACAGACTCAGATCTATCGCAGATGCAGCGCCAGTTTGAACATGAAAGCGAGTGGCCGCCCCATTGTTCAACAGGCAGGAGTTGGTATTAATAATGTAAGAGTCAATCGTTCTTCCACGTTGATCACTCTGTACATTGCCCCATGTTGGATGTTTCGCGTTGAAGTCCCCAACAAAAAGGGATGGTTCAGGCAGCTGGCTATACAGGTTTATCAGGTCTGGCAAGAAAACCGGTTCTGCTGGCGGGATGTATATATTACAGATTGTTATAGGTTTATTCCCAATCCAAAGGCGGAGCGCCATTGCCTGGATTTGGGTATTCAGTGCAAGCCTTGCATAGCCCAGATCTCTCCGGATGAGAACGGCCAGTCCTGATCCGGGAACCGGGTCGGGCACATGAGAGAAGGTTTCTATGTTGTAGACCCCAGGAGGTGATGGGGGTTAGGTCTCCCAGCATTGATTCCTGGAGACATATGCATAGTGGTTGGTATTGTTCTATGAGGGTCCGCAAGTCGCCGTAGTTTCTCCGGTACCCTCTAACATTCCATTGAATAATGGTTTGCATTAAATGTTACTGTTATGTTTCATCTTCCGGATGTTTCTTTTTGGGATCTGATAATTTTAGTGCAGATGGCGGTTTATGTTGGCCGGGTCTATCGCCCCAAACATGCAAAGGCACTTTGGGAGGGGGCATTGAGGTCGGTTTTGATAGCGGACATACTTTTGACATGTGTGTAGAAACGGCCTCGGGCACGGTGATCACGCGATCCAACGAACGAACGCGCTGCGCTACGGACGAGTCGCGCTTCACGATGGTATCTCGGCACGGTCGTATGCTATCCATACCCCGACAGGTCAATGAGTCGCGTCTTACATCAGAACGTCGTGGGGCTGCAGGATCCTCACCAGTCCTAGTCACCGCCGGGTCTGGGTTACAACCCAAGCCGCTAGATGGTTGCACGTCCTCCCCAAGCACCGGCGACACATCGTCGCTCTTGCCGCTTGTAACGCTGTTTTTTCTGCTCCGTGATCCATCATTATTCCAAACTTTCCCCGTCAAAGCTCTTGCCACTTTTGCTGAGGCAGCGCCAGTAGGTGGAGACGATGCACTCGGGACACGTTTTCTCGAGACAGTAGGGGCAACAGCGCCCGTGGAGAGTTCAACATTCGGAAGGCCTGGCTGCAAATCGCTCAGAGCATCAGCAAAAGAAGGTCTAGGAGTCTGCGCTGGTTTAGTGCCATGCTGTGATCCAATATCAGAGTGGCCCGCAGCACGCGACAAACTACCCACAGCGGCAGTGGGCTCTCGACTAGCTGCACCAGAGTTTCCGTCTGGTCCCACTGGGCGCACGGTCGTCAGAACACTTGGTCTTCTCTGAGGGGCCTGCACTCTTTCAGCGTATGACGTTCCACCTGTGATATACCTGCTGCTTACTAACCGTTTCGCTTCTCCATAGCTTAGCCTTTGGGTCGTCTGCGTGGCAAGCACCTCCTCTTCCATTTTGTAATAGAAGCAGTCCCGGGATCCAGCTGAGTGTTGCTTATCACAGTTTGAGCACATAGAAGGTCGGTCGCATGGCGGCTCGTGCTGTTCTTGAGCACAGTTAGCACATATGCTCCTCAGAGATCTGCATGTCTTTGCTCCGTGACCGTATTTCTGGCACTTGAAACATCGGCGTGGCTTTGGGACGTACTGCCGTACCCTACACCTCGTCCATCTAATATCCACCAACTGAGGGAGAGAGCAACGGTCGAAAGTGAGGATGTATATAGACGTGGGAACCAATATGCCATTTTGTTGTCTCTTTATCCGGTACAGGGCCTCAACTCCACACTGCTGCAACTCTTCTAAGAGGCGCTCATCAGTGTACTGTGGGTAGTTGTCGTACCATATGGTGCCTTTGCTTTCATTTAGGCTGCCATGTGCGGTCACCTCAACACTCACGCCAGCCAAATGGCGGATGCACAAGATGGCACGGCTTTGATCTTGGTTGCGCACCTCCACCAAGAGGCCACCTCCACGAGTCTCCGTGACCTTGGCCGGTCTTCCTCCCAGCCCTCGGCACAGATCGCGGTGGGCTACAATGACATCAATATGGCTCAGGGGTGAGCCGTCGTTAGCTTTGATGTTAAAAAATCGCTTGTATTCCGTCGGAAGAATCGGATCAAGGCTGTCAGCAGCCAGGAGGTGCAGTTGCCTGTTACGGCGACCTCCACGGCGTGCCTGATTGCCCCATCTCCCACCAGGAACGTCGGCTGCGTTGGTTTTCATAGTTGGGCGTTGGTAGGGTTCCATTGTAAGTTCAGTGGCCTGTTGTTGTCCGCCTGCAGCACCTCCACTCGCAGGGGGAACCTGCGATGGCAGCTGCGGTAACGGCTCTTGAGAGGGAGTTTCCGTAGTAATGTCCATTTGAATCCGGGTCGTCAGTGGCGCAGTTTGAGGGGGTTCCATGAAAAAAGGTTGTTTAGATTTCGTTCGCACGTCAAGCAGGCAGTCATGTTAGGCCTCCAACAAGGGGATCCCTGGAGCCAGGCACACGCAGTCCCAGCGGGACCACTCTTTCGTGCGAATATAGCTTCAAAAGCCCAAGAATCTAAATCGGATGCTGCGCTTGACTAATGGCAGGAACGGGCGCCACTCCGCACTACCACGTTTAAACAGCCACCAACCGACCCCGGGGCTCCCTCAGCTATCCCTCGCCGCAATTGACTCAATTAAAACTGAAGAAGCCGAGACTAGGTCTCCTCCAGAGTTGTTGTCATTATAGAGGGTGGTCAAAGGAAGATCCAGTTGGGGTCCAAATCATAGCCAATTCAACCGATGCCACCCCCGTTAGTCAGGTCCCTCGGTGCAAGCCCACCTGACATGGTTGCACCTGGTCAGTTTGGCCCTGCACTTCACAGGGACGCGCAAGCCCTCCCCCCACGACAAGGACAGGGTGTACAGGGAACATGAGGCCAGTCAGCTTTGCTCCCTTTAACATGTTATTGAAGGTAGAAAATAAACATTTAAGCCATGGCCAGCAAGCTACAACAGCCAACTTTAAAGGAAAGTTACAAGACTTGTAATGGGGCTAAGCATTTAAAGGCCAAACCTCTAAATTTAATCTGTAGCACAATAACAAACATTGCGTCATACGTGAAAGTAATTGCTTAAGTTTGTTAGTCCGTAAAATGAGTAAACGCAAACTTTTAATTGGTTGCTGTGAGTAGGTCTATATTGTTAGCGTTTCTCAGTTTTGATTTGGGACCAGTATTGTTTTTTTACACCTAGAATAAAATACCACAGAAAATGTATATTTTTAATTATTTCATTAAACAATAACGTTGCTATTGCCCAATTCTCATGTTTTTTTTCGTAATTTAGAATTTCGGTGATGACAACTTATAAAACCGAATTGGTAGTTATCCATTTGAAAAAAAACACCATTTTACTTAATAAACGGTTTATTTTCTATCTCGGGACTACAGTAACTCATGGAGCACTAATCTTGTTCACCTCGGTTAAAAAACTCATGGCGGTGATGTTATTTGTTTAGCTCTCGTCGAAGCTATCAAGAGGGTATAGCATGCAGCATTGGGTTAACAGTTCTAGTGTACAGATCAGTAGGTCCTACTTCTATTTTTGTCTCATTTTTCATTCAATGTTCCATAATTTTTAATTGTTTATTTTCAGGAATTCAAGTCAATGTTTGCATTTTTATACTAATTTTAATACGATTTTTCATGCTCCCTCATTTTTTCAGCCCTCTTGTTTTGTGAGCCGTCGTCATGCGAGCCTTATCTGAACATGTAGTGTGGTGGAGTAAATGAGCGCTGGCCGCTGATTAGTGATTACGCCTTTGAGGTGGCCAATCGGTTGAGAGAGATTTTCGTCGCTAAACTCGCATATCTTATCCATATCTCTAATTCGGGAACCATTCGGCACTCTGACCAAGTTCAACGAAGATTCGCTAGCTTCGTGTGTAGGAGACCAGCTAATCCTTTTAAAGATCCTGCGCCCTACGTACATACTTTGAAACTACAAAATGCCAGTAGTCTTAATTCTTCATTTCAATATGTCACAGAAAATTTTTAGATCATGGCAGCAGGAATCATACAGAATGTGTACTACTGAGATCTCGGAGATCTTTTATGTTAATTCGCTGATTACCGAATTATTAACGCAAGTTGTTGAAATTATTTTGCTACCAGTCCTAAAGTAGTCGTGTACAACCTTTAAGAAAACGAATAGTTTTTTCAGTAAGCTAACGATAAGGCAAAAGAAAATTTAACATTGCTGAAACTCGGATGAACATTTAACGAAGACAACCGTATCGAGTTAAATTGTGGCAATTAATTGCAGATTTACTACAACTGTACAACATGCTGATGTTGTTAATACAACTTGGTAATGAGAGACTGAGCTGTTTGTTGTATGCTGATGATGTGGTTGTGGTTAGTGAATGTGGATATGAACTACAAAGGATGCTTGACATAGTGAATGGATACAGTAAAGATTTCAAGATGAACTTTGGCGCCGATAAAAGTTAGGTTATGGTTGGAAATAGTGATGAGACTGATAGAGACAGACTGTGGAATATTGGAGAAATCATAATAGGTAGAACAAAAGAATAAAAATATCTAGGTTGTATGGTAAGAAAAGATGGATGCACTGGAACTAAGGGTGAGAAAGGGGCAAAAGCAAAGCAGTAGAGTGGGCGGTTAAGTAGTGTGGCCAGATATAGAGCAAACAAATATGAATGTGTGAGAGGAATATGGAAATATGTTGCTGTACCTAGTGTCATGAATGGTACGAGTGCTCTTGCTTGGAGTGGAAGTGATCTTGTAAAGCGGGATAAAATACAAAATGAGGTAGGACGTTTAGCATTGGGTGCTCCAAAATGGACAGCTACTGAAGCAATTGGAGGTTAGGGTAAAGTCCGAATGTTCGTCCGATTTAAACGGTTCAAACTTCAAACCCTCTCAAACGGTTCTCAAGATCGCTATTGCTGCAGCAAATACCGTCAAAAAAGCGCAAATGCATTGGGTTCATCGTGCTTTGCTCTAAAAAGGATCTTTCAAATCTTGATATGAAAAAAACAACTTGCTTTGCAAACACTTTGTCCAACTGAAATTTTCGAAAGTTCGTACCAAATTCGAAATTAATTTAAAATTTCGACCGCGTTTCGAATCTCATCACAAAAGTTCGTACACCCTCTAAATTGAAATTTATATTTTTGTTTAGCGCTAAAGTTACATGTGAGCGTTCAAATTTTTTGTAATATAATAGCGTGTTCATTTTTAATGGATTTGATACGTACGTTTTGATACCGGCAGGCCGCAGCCGAGACGGTTCAAGAAACGGTTTGTGAAAAGTACAGAAATTTTTCGAGAATTTCTTGAGTCCTACTTCAAACTTTAGTCCACCACTCTTAACTTTTGAAAGAATGCACCTATCAACTTCAAATTACTTTCAAACGAAAGAACAAAACATTTTCTACAAAGGTGTTATAAACACATCCAAAAAATTTTCCTGAGAAGTACAGAAATTCTTCGATAAAAATGTTTGATTCGCGTGCCATCGCGAGCGCGAAAGGGTCAACTAAAGTCTTTCGACGGCGCGTGAGTCGTACAGGTTCATTTTGAGGAATTTCTGTACTTTTCAGAAAACTTTTTTGGATGTGTTTATAACACCTTTGTAGAAAAGGTTTTGTTCTTTCGCTTGAGAGTAATTTCAAGTCGATAGGTGCATTCTTTCAAAAGTTACGAGTGGTGGACTGAAGTTTAAAGAAGGACTCAAGAAATTTCTGTACTTTTCAGAAACCGTTTCTTGAACCGTCTCGGCTGCGGCCTGCCGGTCTGAATTGGGACGAATGTTGACCTTAAATTATGGCTCCTCGTAAAACACACCACTACTGCAATGATGATCTCGTTCACGCATTAGCAGAGATAAAAAATGGAAGTTTGAGTATACGCAACGCAAGTGATAAATATGGTGTTTAAAAAACAACGCTTCAAGAGCGTGTGCAAAGCACCGGCAGGCCGCAACCGAGACGGTTCAAGAAACAGTTTGTGAAAAGTACAGAAATTTCTTGAGTCCTACTTTAAACTTCAGTCCACCAATCGTAACTTTTGAAAGAATGCACCTATCGACTTTAAATTACTCTCAAACGAAAGGACAAAACATTTTTTACAAAGGTGTTATAAATACATTCAAAATTGTTTCTGAAAAGTACATAAATTCTGCGATGAACCTGTACGACTCACGCGCCAACGAAAGACTTTAGTTGACCCTTTCGCGCTCGCGATGGCACGCGAATCAAACATTTTTATCGAAGAATTTCTGTACTTCTCAGGAAAATTTTTTGAATGTAATTATAACACCTTTGTAGAAAATGTTTTGTTCTTTCGTTTTGGAGTAATTTGAAGTCGATAGGTGCATTCTTTCAAAAGTTACAAGTGGTGGACTAAAGTTTGAAGTAGGACTCAAGAAATTCTCAAGAAATTTCTGTACTTTTCAAAAACCGTTTCTTGAACCGTCTCGGCTGCGGCCTGCCGGTCCAATTCATAAACTATAAAATCTATACCTGAAAGGGTATTAAGGATCATAAACAATGAGGAGAAACTTAAAGAAAAAACGTTGTACGAACAAACGAATTCATATAAATGATTTCTTCAAAACTCCGTACATGTGGACGAAGTAATAACACAAGCCGTTAAAAGATTCGAAATTTAGTACACCTCAGAAACAAACAAAGGGAGAAATAAAACTCTGTAAAATGGCAGCACTACAGCTGTCAACACTCACACCGGTACGACATCGCCTAAGTGGCCTAACACAACAACTTCGTTAACGGAAAAATTTTTTGTCGGCGATGCAAAATGGTAGGGTAATTCATCAAATATCGAACTGAACCGATTATCGAACAACTTTGGAAATATGCGCGTAATAAATTTAGTAAGCATCCAAACTTGCTCGGTGCCAGTGATCTTACATCTAAAACTCCTATTTTAGTGATAAAAACTCATTTCTGTGAGCTGCAAACTGCCACCAGCTATTGCGAATGCATTTTCTGTACGACCCTTACAAATCGGTCGAATTTTTTCACTCGAAAAATCTTACGCACCTCGGGAAAATTGCGACGGTTTAATTGTTGTTGGGTCACCGTCAACCTCCCGTCATAACCAGAGAGTAGTGTTGTCATATGATGTTCTGTTACTGTATTTTTTTCTTCTCCGCCAAAAACTTGATAATTATTCCATGTTCGACATTCAGTTCCTTTTTCATGTCAGTATTAAATACTGAACAAAGGTGTTCGAATCAAAATTCCTTAAAAATCATGAATTTATGCCTCGAACAAAGCTTTTCGATTCTTAATTCTTTTAAATAACTGAATCGATCTATTGAACGCCTGTTTTATTTCATTAAAATATTGTATTAACGCTTGATAATAACATTGAATAGTTGAAGATGGGAATTCTGGTGAGGGGCTATCAATCATCTGCTGGTGTTCCAAAGCCCTCAAGATCATGAATGATTCGTCTGGCTACATTTGCTGATGATCAATCCCTTGCCATGAAAATTGATGCAAGCATCAATAGTAATTCATTGACGAGTGCTTTAGGGTAGCTGCACACCAAAAGATTTGAGGCGAGAAAGCGAGCAAGCTTGAATCGATATACATGTATTCCTAGGGGAGTGCGCACACCACAAGCAAGCTAGCAAGCGAGTGAGAAAGATTGAAGATTGGCTGCAGCGAGAAAGCGACTTGAAGATGGTTTCACGCTTGAAAGCTCCAGTGAGAAGCCTCTGGCAGTGGCAGCGCTGCGTCTGGCAGTGCGCGGCGAGATGTCGAAGGGAGAGGTGTGCTACACAATTTCTCCAGCAAAGACTGAACTCCTTATATCCAAAGTTTATGCTGTACTGTGCCTTTGGAAGTCAAAAAATTCGAAGTACAATGACAGATAACATGTTTCAAAGCAATGGGACAAAGTATAAATGATACTCAACGTTACAAACACATGCTAGTTCCGCTTATTTTTGTTACAAACCTCTCTCCATGACATTTAGGAGCAAACTGGCTATCTTTTGGTGTGTGATAGATCTTGCCAAACATCTTTCTCTCTCGCTTGCTTTGTCTCTTGCCGTCTTTTGGTGTGCAGCTACCCTTACACTCTACTCCAAAAAAGGTCACACAGGTTGATGATCACAATGATGGTTCAACAAACACTGCAAATGAAACATCGACATCATATTCAAATTTTGATAACTCTCCATTCAAATGCATCTTGAAAATAATTAATGAGACAGTTATTTCAAACAAACAAACAAAACAAACATCGGCATCTTTGGGATGCTTTATTTCCAATCAAGCCTGATACAAATGATCTTAAGCATTGGTTTTTCAAATGTCTTATAACTAACACTATATATAGGACATCATGACGGTTCCCCCGTAAAGCCGGTACCCATTTCCGACACCTGGGTCGAGTGGGGTATTGTGCTTGAGCTTTCCCTTATACCCAACGTTGAAAATCGCAGCGCCAGCGCCGGGACACGAACCCGCGACTCCAACATACAAGTCCGATCCCTTAACCGATGTGCCACCGCGAGCACTTCCAAGAAAATCTAGTGCACCAAAGAAAAAAAGAATGAAAGAAAAACGTTTATTTTCCAAGTGGCCACATGAGGTGTACAAATAGATAGACCATACGAGGCATATTAATGGACAAAATATACGAGGCGTACTAATAGACAAACCATACGTGGCGTGCTAATAGTCTAACAAAAGTTCCATACGAAGAGAACTAATTGACAAACCATCCTGTTCGAATCAAAATTCTTGTTCGATTCCTGTTCGATATACATGAAATTATGTTACTAAAGAATTCGATTTTTAGAACAATAAATACATTTCAATAATCTACAATGTCTTTCAAGCGACATCACAGAACAAGAAAGCAACTGTTCAAGAATAACCTTGAGGCCCGCAAGAGTTATTCAGAGCAAAAGTTACCGATTTATGAAGGTTGTTTCTAGACACAAGTGATTTCTGTTCGATATTTGATGAATTACCCTAGTCAATTAAGGTGTGACGACTTCATAAGCAACTGAAACGCAGGTCATTCACTTGGGCTGCCATTTTTGTTCCAACAGTGATATTTATTTGCGGTGTGTGGCAATTATACAATATTATAAATTAACAGTTACCACGTGAACCACTTTTCGATGAACTTCAACTCCATACTAGGGTAATTCATCAAATATCGAACTGAACTGATTATCGAACAACTTTGGAAATATGCGCGTAATAAATTTAGTAAGCATCCAAACTTGCTCAGTGTCAGTGATCTTACATCTAAAACTCCTATTTTAGTGATAAAAACTCATTTCTGTGAACTGCAAACTGCTACCAGCAGTTGCGAACGCATTTTCTGTACGACCCTTACAAATTGGTCAAATTTTTTCACTCGAAAAATCTTACGCACCTTGGGAAAATTGCGACGGTTTAATTGTTGTTGGGTCACCGTCAACCTCCCGTCATAACTAGAGAGTAGTGTTGTCATATGATGTTCTGTTGCTGTATTTTTTTCTTTTCCGCAAAAACTTGATAATTATTCCTTGTTCGACATTCAGTTCTTTTTTCATGTCAGTATTAAATACTGAACAAAGGTGTTCGAATCAAAATTCCTCAAAAATCATGAATTCATGCCTCGAACAAGGCTTGTCGATTCTTAATTCTTTTAAATAACTGAATCGATCTATTGAACGCCTGTTTTATTTCATTAAAATATTGTATTAACGCTTGATAATAACATTGAATAGTTGAAGATGGGAATTCTGGTGAGGGGCTACCAATCAGCTGCTGGTGTTCCAAGGCCCTCAAGATCATCAATGATTCGTCTGGCTACATTTACTGATGATCAATCCCTTGCCAAGAAAATTGATGCAAGCATCAATAATAATTCATTGACGAGTGCTTTACACTCTTCTCCAAAAAAGGTCACACAGGTTGATGATCACAATGATGGTTCAACAAACACTGCAAATGAAACATCGACATCATATTCAAATTTTGGTAAATGTATAGTGTTTGACCATAATCGATTTTCCACTTTTTGATCAAGAAAGATGGTTAATGAGACCAAAATAAACAAGTTTTCTTCAATGCACTTTCCGTCGGAAATGAGTATTTTAAAAGTTATGGCGTTGAATGAGTTACCGGAACTCCATAGTGCATCACCCTATTACAAACGTAAAGAGGTTGGGTCGTGAGGGGTAGCCACAGTTCTTTTAGTTTTATAATTTTCACTAAAAGAACTGTTGCAACCCCTCACGACCCGACCTCTTTACGTTTGTAATAGGGGGTTTGCTCTTCGTCGGCTTGGTTGGCGCGCGGGAACGCCTGTTTACTTTCACGTCGGACCGCGCGGTGTATTTTTCCCCGCCTCAAATACTGGAGTTACGGTAACTCATTTCCCGTTCTCACTCCTAAAATACTCATTTCCGAAGGAAATTGCATAGAAGAAAACTTGTTCATTTTCGTCTCATCTACAATGTTTCTTGGTCCAAAAGTGGAAAATCGATTATGGTCAAACACTATACATTTACCCAAATTTTGAAAACTCTCCATTCAAATGCATCTTGAAAATAAGTAATGAGACAGTTATTTCAAACAAACAAACAAAACAAACATCGGCATTTTTGGGATGCTTTATTTCCAATCAAGCCTGATACAAATGATCTCAAGCATTGGTTTTTCAAATGTCTTATAACTAACACTATATATAGGACACCATGACGGTTCCCCCGTAAAGCCGGTACCCATTTCCAACACCTGGGTCGAGTGGGGGTATTGTGCTTGAGCTTTCCCTTATACCCAACGGGGAAAATTGCAGCGCCAGCGCCGGGACACAAACCCGCGACTCCAACATACAAGTCCGATCCCTTAACCGCTGTGCCACCGCGAGCATTTCCAAGAAAATCCAGTGCACCAAAGAAAAAAAAATGAAAGAAAAACGTTTATTTTCCAAGTGGACACATGAGATACATGTCAACATATTGGGTTTTAAAAAGTTTCTTAATATAGGACGTCCTAAAACAAAAGTTCCACACGAGCCGTACTTATAGACAAACCATACGTGGCGTGCTAATAGTCTAACAAATGTTCCATACGAGGAGAACTAATTGACAAACCATCCTGTTCGAATCAAAATTCTTGTTCGATTCATGTTCGATATTGATGAAATTATGTTATTAAAGAATTCGATTTTCAGAACAATAAATAAATTCCAACAATCTACGTTGTCTTTAAAGCGACATCACAGAACAAGAAAGCAACTGTTCAAGAATAATCTTGAGGCCCGCAACAGTTATTCAGAGCAAAAGTTACCGATTTATGAAGGTTGTTTTTAGACGCACGTGGTTTCTGTTCGATATTTGATGAATTACCCTAGCTTGTTATAGTAAAATATACCTGGTTTGTACGGAATTTCAAAGTGGACGAATTTTCGGAACTTACCCTACCAAAGGTGGAGCCTGTTTTCAGAAAGGATGATGAAAGGTGTGCTAAATTACAAGGTGAGAATTGAGAGAATGCAGAATAGCAGATGGGTGAAGCAAATTTTTGAATGGAATGTGAGTGTAAGCTATTGGGAGAAAATTTGTTGGGGGGCATGCAAGGAAACTAGGTATGTAAAAGATTATTCATGTTAGAATTGGGAGACCTGTAGATGACTAGAGTTTAATAAATGATGGAGGTGAAGGTCCTGAGTGGGACTGCAAGAGGTGGAAAAAGGAGATTAAGAGGCAAACAAAAGAGTGTGGATTGAATAAGTGGAAGCTTAGCATTACTTAGTAAAAGCCTACACTTAACTGGTATATGCAAAAGGAAGTATGGTAAATCTGAAGGATATGTCAGTTATCGATTTTCCACTTTTTGGTGCCTGAACCTAATTAACTGAATCAAAATAAACAAGTTTTCTTCTATGCACTTTCCGTCTCAAATGAGTATTTTATTAGTTATAGCGGTAAATGACTTACCTCAACTCCAGTGTTTGAAGCGGCAAGTAATTCAAGGAGCACGTCGGACAGCAACACTGCAATGCGCACTCGCTTCCAGCGCGATCGTCATCAAAGACGAAACCAAACCTACCGCTATACCTCGTTAAATACTCATTTAACGAAAAAAGTGTATTGCGGAAAAGTTGTTTATTTTGATGTTATTACCATGATTCAAGCAACAAAAATTCGAAAATCAATGAGTAGCTGTTAAGGAGAGCGTCCACCATACGGACTTTTTTCTTTATTATTTAACCTAGAACAATGAAATGTGATATACTGATAGGAAATTGAATTTGGAATCGTTTTTGCTTAGAGCAAAAGTTCAATTTTCTTGAAAAAAAATGGGAAATCGAAGAAAACGAAGTTTGAAGGGGGGGGGGGGGGGGGTTTCAAAAATCTTCTCCTCCTACAGTTTTTGAGCTACAGTGATTTTGGTATCAATGAATGCGGAAAGACACGGGCTTTTATGGGTGCTAAAATTCATTCCAAAATTATTTATTGCTCATGAGTTATGACGTCATAAATTTTTACATTTCCGAAAAAGGGCATTTTTTTCCTATTTTTACTTTTTCATATTGAAAATGTCAATTTGAGGAAACGAATTTTAGCATCCATAAAAGCCCGCGTCTTTTCGCATTTAATGATACCAAAACCATCACTGTAGCTCAAAAACTGTAGGAGGAGAAGCATTTGAAACTTCAAAAACCATTGTTTACATTATAAGCAAAACAAAGAAACATAAACAAATAAAATAATAATTTTTTTAAAATTTTTGGTTCAAGTTAGACCCCTGAAACGATTATAGAGTAATGTTGCGATACAGAGATGCGGGTGGGTTTAGGACCCCCTTCCCAGACGCTGAGGGACTCTCAACCCCCGCACATGTTAAAGTATTGTCTTTCATGCTTGCGTACACCTGCATACCAGACATGGAGAATAAAAAGATTGAAGATTTACATGAATATATTTGTGGGAAACACATTGATAAAGTACACAAGGCATTGGAACGAAATGATTTGAAAGGGCACAACTGCGTTAATGAAAGTATGCACATTTCTACCGCCATAAAACTTTAAACACGACATGGTATAAATGTGATGCTTACCGATAATTCAAGTTACCAATACTCCTTCGTTGACAACACATTACGCATCCACAAAATCGCGGGCTCCACAGCAACACAAGCATAATATTTGCGAGAATGACACATCACGATTCAACCTGTAATTGTGACAAGGTGTCAAATCATATGAAGCGTCGCACCATTCACTACGTGAATTCGATCCTCGACTTAATAAACACAGGAAACCGATTGCCTATAATTTATATGATTTTGCGCAACACTTTGAAAAGCACTTTTCTGGGTGCTGTTCTACATCTGAAATTGAACTTTTATCACCACCTAACAGAGCTCTCACACCATAAAACACTCGCCCCTTTGGTAATAAGTGGTTCACTGATAGACATTCACTGCCAATGTGCTGTCGCTCACTGCTGATTTTCTTCGTCATTGCTGAGAATATCTGCTGTTCTGGACTGATCTCTCGCTGACGCGCTGCCGCGCTGCCTTCCCCGCTCCAGCTTCATGCTGCCGGCTTCACAACTCGTGTTCGTTAGTAATTGCATGGCTCCAAATCTTGACGCTGAAGTTGCCCGTGAGAGCGGTCCCGATGCAGAGATGTCTGAATGCTCCGTCGCTGACGACATTTACGCTTGCCGATTACCGCTGCCTCGCTGCTGTGCTACGAATGACTCCTGAAGCACGTCAGTACTTTGAAGTTTGTTGATACACTGGACGCCTCCTCTCGAAACTTCGATGGTTAACTTTCACTTTAGATGGTGGATTTTGGCTGCTCATGTCGAAAGTGTGCCGGCGGCGCTCTTCACTTGCAGTCAACACCGGACTTGGTATAATGCCGGGTAATACCGGCGTCTGCCGGTATTCCGGCTGCAAAACCCCTCCTTGATTATGCGTCTCTCTCGTAGCGTCACCGAGCGGAAAATCCCTCTCGAGGCTTCATTCCAACTCCTTATAAGTATTTCCCTTTCTTCCTTCCAGATTGATCTCGAACATTCCATTCTACAGAGGCCGTATCTGCATCCTGATTGGCGGGATCCTTGTTTGTTCTGGCGTCTGGGACTCCCATTGGTGTGTGCTCAGACACACCTTCTTGCGTGATCGCTAGGCAAGCGTTCATTGGTGTAGCACAATAGGTTCTCTGCTAACGTATCTGCTTTTCCCCCTCGAAGCAGCCCCGCTTGGCGGCCTAACCGTCAAATTCCAATCTTTGCTGTAACATCTCTCACAAAATAAAGCACAGCATCTTTGAACCATAAAGTGAAGTATTTTCCCAAAGAACATTTTACAAGCCTGTTTCCCCCAAAAAAATATTTTACGAGAGTATTTCTCAAAAATTCCCCAAAACATTTTATGAGAGTAGTATTTCCTCACAGTAATCCTGAGACTTAGGAGATGAAATAGCAACTTTGCGCCGTGAAGAAAGTGCCATGGGGGAGGTGTAACATGATAAAATACAACTTCCCCCCCATTCTTTAAATCCCCGTAGCGGGCGAACGAGTGAACGTACGAGTCTCATTTTTTCACAGGATGTACCTGACCTCTTGCACTTCTTATAACAGCAAAAATCCCAGTTTCTCAAGAAATCCCAGAAGCAAGGATTCATAAGGGGGACGCTCTCCTTAATTCGAGCGTGTGAAGGCATAAGTAGGTGTGAAGTCCGAAGGTTAGTGACAACGCTGGTAACTGCGACGATTTACTGGTAGGGATGTTGTACAGGGGAGGAACACGGTCCAAATGCGACTCTAGAAGTCTCCACACGCTCTTTTATACTCTCAATTTGCTGACCAAGCACCCGCACTGCGGTAAAACCGCACCCAGGCGTTGCATCAGCATATGTACGAACATATGTACAGAGAAAGTGCGCAACCGCGACGGCACACACCTTCCCCCATGCCTGATTTAATACAAAATAAACGAATCAAAGGGAAGAATCGTAAATTAAAAATCAACACAGTAAGCTAAAGGCATCCTGGTTAGAAAAACCAAAAAAATAAAAATAATCCTTTCGTGGCAAAAACAACTGCCAGTAACAGGAAAAACAAACGCGTCCAGTTAAATTCAACAAAAAGCATCGCAAAGAAAAACGCAAACACCCCCATCACCAAAAAAACATGGGAAGAGGCGCTGCTCAAGACACGTATAGAACGCAAAAAAAATTTTTGGCACACGAACATTGCAACATAAAAAATTTTCTGGCAACAGAAAACCTTAAAACAATGCACCTCGGCAGGTGTCGTACTAAAAAAAACAAAAATCCGCTAACATGAACACCAGCCATGAAAAACACAATTAACTCTAACATTGTTTCGTGATAAACAGTTCAAATGCTAACGCAGTAAAAATGAAAAAGAAAATCGCATCGTTGAAACAACAACTAAAAAAGTTTTTTAATCAAACAAAAATAAGAAATAAGGCACGCAGATACCTCGACAAATAAAAAATCATTCTCGCCATAAAATTTAAATAAATCAATACATTCGTTAAGGATAATAATAACACGCATGAAATTAAATACACAATACCTTTAAAATTTTAAATGAACAAGTATTCGCATAAATTGAGTTATCGGTAAACCAAAATGAACAAATCATAATTATATACCTGAACACTGCATCGACTCGAGCATCTTTGCGAACATGGTTAAAATGAAATACGTAAAACACAAGCTTGGAAATACCAACTTAATATTAATTCATGAGTAAATATAAAAACATCCGCTTACATCTCTGGTGAAAGAGTAACACCGAGCAAAACACGAGTTCTTCGGCAAGGCAATTTCGGAAAATTTTATAATAATCAAAACTATTGCCTCGTAAGTAATGAAAAATGATACAGAAAAGTTGAGTTGATATTAAATAAAGCATCATTAAAGTTTTCACCAAAAAGAAACATTCAAAATATCGTCTGCGTTACCGTAGACTTAAAAATAGAAGTTAGATAATCTTATAGCCAAACATCGCACAAATTAGAACAGAACTTTTCCACTATTAGTTAAAACAATAATCGAAATAAACAGAGTACCGTAGACTCGTAAAACTTAATTCTATCGGTAACATAATGGTATAGCACGTGGATTAAGATATAAGATAATACGTAACAAAATCGAAGACACACTAGTTTAGAACATCAAGCATGAATATGAAAATCGGGTTTCGCACCCTGCAAAATAAAAGAATCACTAAACTGTTCAAATTATCGTAATCCAATAGTAATAAAACGTGAACAAAGTCCTAAATTCTTGAACTACTCTGAATTTATAATTACCACATTTTAAGTTACTAAATTTATTAAACCACGTTTTCAACACTATGTCCATGGTAAAGTATAAAGTATTAACACCACATTAAACCTTTAAAGTGAGTTACTCTCTTCAAATCACTGCGCGCGAAGGTAATCTCTTTCAGTAATCTCTTGACTGCGCGCGAAGGTAAAGTTCAGTAATCTCTTCGCTGCATGCGAAGCTTAGCTGCCGCCAAGGCCATCGATGTTTGTTGACAGTTGCTGGGCGCCAGCCTGTTGCAGCCGGACTCCGCACTGCATAGTGCGTACCCCGTCACGTGTGACTGCGTGACTCGGCTGTAATCGCTGTGCTTCCTTGCTGGCACAGCAGCATGAATCGCGTTACAGATGTCGTGTTACCGCTCGCACACGCTCGAACTGAAATTGGAATTCAATACAAAAACGATTAGCATGACCAATTAGAAAGAAAAATGAACACAATTTAAACAATTCTAAAAGCCATACCAATTTAAAACACAAGCATAAAGGTTTACGTAAAGTGAACTGCAGCTTGATAATGAACTTTTTAAAAAAAATCCTTTCAAGTCAATGATTTAAATGTCCAACAAAAACAAATCTCTTACTTCATTTAAGTTTTCTCAGAAAACGAAATCTGAATCAACAAAGATCAACTGAATTTCGAATAGACATTTAATTTGCTGAGAGATTGAAAACACTGTCTCCACGGTTAAATTTCGGCATCAGCAGCCGGATGTCGTGAGAATTTTCCAATCTGTATTTAAAGTGTGAATTCAGCACATTAATTCTCATCGAGACATGAGAGTGCGTTCTTGAAACGTTCCCAGACTATGCACGGGCAAAAAGATTAAATATCTGCAAAGTCGTCAACTCTTGCAAAACGTGCAAACAAAAAAAATCAAAAATTTTCCACAATCATGTGCGTCTTTTACACAAGAAAATTACGTATTATTATACTGTACTTGCTGAACTGTTACACTGTGAACTGCCATTTTACGTTTCACATATCGCGTTCCGTTAATGCCTTAATCAAAAAGGGTAAACACTAAAGCATACACGAGGTTAAACTGAAGCATAAGCAAATACAACAAAAAAAATGATTGAACACGTAAGGACATACTTTTTACAGTACGTACACAAAAAGATATAAATGCAATAGATCAATATAGACGCTAAATATTCTAAATTTTAATCGTTCAATCCGTTGTAAATTATCCCGTGAAAACCTTTAGGAGACTTGATGATAAATTTTACATTCTGTTACTTTCGAATAATAAATTACACAACATAAAACTTTACTGAGTATGAAATTCGGGTAGGCTTGCAAAATGACTTCACCAGTCATGTTCATGCCACGCCGTCGTAGCTTGCCTGGCAACTGTTGCTGAACACAGACACCGGAAATACGGCGCCTCACTGTCTGACGTATGAGTCAGCGTTTGCATGTCGTCTAGTGCTCTTTTTTCTCAGAGTTCAATGTATCGGTGCAGCTGCGTACAGCTCTGCACACTCTGCACACTATTACTCTCGTTACTCTTAACTAATTACCTCACCACCACGTGTGGTTAATTAATGGGCTTCTATCGCCTCTCATTATTACTCTCTTATGATACTTCTGTTCGCCAGCACAAGGACAAACACAATCCACAATGCTACTCTGACCATAATGGTATCACTGGCATTAATTCCTAGTTCGTCAACACGAATATCGTTACAACAATGCCCCCGGTTTAGCAGATATCATCCCAACGTCTTTACCAGAGATGGCATTGAAACTTCCACCACAACACTGTCGACTTTGGGTAGATCCGCATCACCGTGAACATTGCAAACATTCGCTTCTCTAAAGCTTACTCACTTAATTGTCTGCGCGAATTACTCAACAGTATTACTCGACCTCGCTGGTAAATGTACCTGGTAACCTTAAACCATTTTACCAGATATATCCACAGACTTGTCGGTATCTTTACCAAGCGCTGCAACGCTTTATTTATTCTCTCACGGACATTCACTCTGCCGCGGTATCTTCTCTTTTTGCTCTATTTTTCTCACATATTTCTCACATATGTCTTCTATCGTACTCAGAGCAATAACATCAGGAATGTATCATCTGAACATCCATTATTACTTACTTCACTTGAAAGAGTATCTTCCAACCTTAATATATTTTTAATTCTCGAAATCACATTGCATTTCTCAGTACATATTTCATCACTATTACATCATTTCAATGCATTGTACTACTTTTACATCATCTTTTAACTAATTCCTGTCATCTTAATACAGCGAATTGTTCTTTCAATAATTGATCCTTTGATCAGTAGTACCTCCTCGAAATCAAAATGCAATGATTCTCTTGCAAACAATTTTCCTCTTACTCTCTAACTGCTTGAACGTTGAGTTTTACAAAGGTCTTCAGCATTACCTTTGGGCAAATTGGAAACGCACCTCCCCCTGCAACATCTTACCAGACGCAACCAGCAAAAAAAATAAATCTCACATGACCTACATGTTGTACAGACCACAGAAGGCATTTAAGTATTCTTATCTCTCTGTCGCCAATATATCCACATCAGAAAAAAAACTGTGGTAGGCATTCTACTATTTCGAAAATCACTCGATACTGAAATTTCAGGCATAATTACGTTACGAGTTTGGTCTCTACGTATTACACAAATAACATCACTGCTCAAATGAGTTTAACGTTGCTCAAGATTAAATTTACACAACTAAAACAATACAAAAGTACTTGAAGCAGTTATAGCAACACTTCGAGAAAATAGCGCCACTCACTTTTAAAAAATAAGACTCGTAACACCTTGAAAACAGCTCATGTCTAGGGGTCATTGAACACACAGCCTGCTCTCTGCAACTGCAAGTACAGCCCAGCTAGGTTGACCTTGACGCCCGCACGTACTGGCTGACGCGCACGCTGCACGCCGCCTGCCTCACTCGCAATGAATAGTTAGCTGCAACGGCACTGTTACAATTATCACAATTAACTGCTGCTTTACTTATCTTAAATTGTAGTTAGAGTTGTCGCACGATGTCGTGATCTCTGTCATCGTTGTAGGCGATGCACCGTCACTGCTCCGCCCGTAGCACGAAGTTGACGTAACTGTAGTCGGTTGAATCACCTCGTAGTCGAAGTTACAGCTCCGTAGTCGCCCTCTCCGTAGAACTCTGAACCTTCGCCGTTCGTCGATGCTGTCCTTATAGTCGATATCTCGCCGCTCTGCAGTCTCTGCAGATAATCTCCGTAGAATGTATATTTCTTCTCGTCACCAGACGATCTTCCTGGAGTTCTCTCGAATTCTCTGTAGTTATCTCCGTCGTCTTGATTTGCTGAAGTCACTCGACCTTCTTCTCAAACTTATTTAGGTTGCTCGTCGAATACTTTATCTTCTTTTCTTCTCAAATATATCTTCACGAATTCGTGGGTCCGTCACTGATATGGCCACCAGTGTAACGCCAAAAGTAGGTGTGAAGTCCGAAGGTTAGTGAGATAACACTGGTTATAGGCGACGTTTACTGGTAACGATGTTGTACAGGGGAGGAACACGGACCAAATGCGACTCTAGAAGTCTCCACACGCTCTTTTATACTCTCAATTCGCTGACCAAGCACCCGCACTGCGGTGAAACCGCACCCAGGCGTTGCATCAGCATATGTACGAACATATGTACAGAGAAAGTGCGCAACCGCGACGGCACAAGCGCATTCGTCATAAAAGACGAAACTAAACTTACCGCTATAAATTGTAAAATACTCATTTGAGACGGAAAGTGCATAGAAGAAAACTTGTTTATTTTGATTCAATTAATTAGGTTCAGGCACCCAAAAGTAGAAAATCGATAACTGACATATCCTTCAGATTTACCGGAAGTATCTAGGTACCAAGTGTAAGAAGTTCTATGATGGTAGTTTTGGAAGTCAACCCTTGTTTGCTGTGAGGTGTAATTCATTGAGCGTGAATAAGCGTACATGGAGGTAGAATGAGAATAATAATAGACTATGTCAGCAGTATGATAGAGGAGTGGAGGAAACAATTCAGCATTTTGTGCTGGAGTGTAATAAGTATGGTAAATGTTGAAGAGTTGACCGTAATTGATTTTTAACTTTTGGATGCCTAAACATAGTTAATTATGTGTAAATGAACAACTTTTCTTCTATGTACTTTCCGTCTGAAATAATTATTGAACAAGTTATAGGAATGAATTACTTACTGCAACTGTCGTGTTTGGAGTGGGAAGTAATAAAGTATTCAACTTTGAAGTTGCCTTTTGCAGCAATCGTGCCAAATTAAATGGATAACTGAAGCTAACATCCTATTACAAACGTAAAGAGGTTGGTTCGTGAGGGGTAGCCACAGTTCTTCTAGTGAAAATTATAAAGGTTGTAACCGACCCATTACGTCGAATGACATGAAACACATGTAGCCATTACTGCTGCTTCGACGTAACTGGTAGCCTTGAGATGACCGCAGGTCCGTCCGTAACTTCAACCCCGGTATATTGTGGGTTTGACGTATCTGGGAACATTCAAATTAAGTCTTTCGCATTGACAATATAACTCGTCATCTCATAACTATGTTTATGCATAGTAGAATGTCACTTTATTTATAATTTTCACTAAAAGAACTGTGGCTACCCCTCACAACCCAACCTTTTTACATTTGTAATAGGGTGTTTGCTTCCCTTATTCATTTTTCCCTGCCTAAAACACTGGAGTTCTGGTAACTCATTTACCGCTATAACTTGTAAAATACTTATTTCAGACGGGAAGTGCATTGAAGAAAACTTGTTTATTTCGATCTCATTAACAATATTTAGGCATCCAAAAGGGGAAAATTAATTATGGTCAACTCAACATTTACCGTAAGTATGAGCAAGAGCAAGAGTTTCATGAATGTGGTGTTTGAGCAGTATGGAGAGAATGAGTGGTATGCCAGATGTGTTGAAGATGATTGTGGTATGCACTGTATTGTTGGACTTGATCAGGAGTGTAATTTGAGGATCATTGAAGCTATGAAAGTTTTTCTTGTGCGTGCCTGGAGTGAAAGATAGTGACTGGAATGAGCCAGTCATGTAGAGTGGGCTGTAATGACCCACCATGCACGGAGATGGTGTTTTGACGTACTGAATATCCCAGTAATGCCGTCTTATGGCAGTTGTGACAAGGATTGGTGGATTGTGAGTAGTTTAGTGGACAAGTCTGGTACACAGGCGCTGAATCTTTTTTGTGTGAGTATTGAAGAGGGAATTGTAGGCCGGTACAGAGGCCCTAACACTGTCGGCCCTCAATTTCAAGTTCAAGTTCATTAACAGACTAATAAGAGGTTTTGGTATACTTGTATATTGCTACAACATAGAGCAATTCTTCTGGCTCTGCTGTTTTTAAATATCTGTGAAAACTAGCTAAGTTTTTTGGTAAATCTGAAGGAGATGACAGTTGTCGATTTTCCACTTTTTGGTGCCTGAACCTAATTAATGGAATCAAAATAAACAAGTTTTCTTCTATTCTTTTTTCGTCTCAAATGAGTATTTTACGATTTATAGCGGTAAGTTTAGTTTCGTCATTGATGATGAATGCGCTCGAATAAACAGCTACTCATCGATTTTCGAATTTTTGTTGCTTGAAACATGGTAATAACATCAAAATAAACAACTTTTATTCCATACACTTTTTTCGTCAAATGAGTATTTAACGAGGTATAGCGGTAGGTTTGGTTTCGTCTTTCAAGACAGCGCTGGAAGCGAGACGCCATTGCATTATTGCCATACAACTCGATCAAAGAATTTCTTTCCGCTTCAAAGACTGGAGTTGAGGTAAGTCATTTACCGCTATAACTAATAAAATACTCATTTGAGACAAAAAGTGCATAGAAGAAAACTTGTTTATTTCGATCTAATTAACTATGCTAAGGCATTGAAATTTACAAAAATCGACAACTGTCATCTCCCTCAGATTTACCGTTTTTTATATAAAATTACCTTTATGATTAAATTGGGCAATCAGAAAAGCTAAAAAAATCAATGAAAATCTCATGTGACCAGGGCAGCAGAACTGTTTAACCCGCGCACGGTCGCGCATCCCTCAGAAAAGTAGTCAATTTACCCGCGTTACTCTGCCGTTCCCTGTTCACTTACCGTAATAGGCAGAGATGTAAAAATATGAAGTAATGAGTAAAAAATGTTGCTTCACACTTTGATGTTGTCAGATTTTTGATAACTTGAACCGTTTCTTTGTAATATGGAGTCAAACTCCGTAGATTTTTGCACAACATTGCTTCAAAGAGATCAATGGCCATTTTTTTGTTTTGGGAACAATGTAATGTTTTTCACTGCTATTTTATGCAGAAAATCCTTCCAAACCTGCTGATGTTTTTATTTTTCCTCTACAACAATTAGAAAAAAAGTTATGACCATTTATGTCTACTAGGTGTTATCCATTCTTCGTTTTAGTTCCTACATAAATGCATGTTTGCATGTCTGGTTATATTACTGTAAGTATAGTGTTTCGAAACTTGTAATTTTCACACAATATGAATAAAATACTGCTCTACACGCTACTGACTTCAGATTTGTCTTATTTGCCATTTTTACGAAATAAGGCGAAATAAGGCCCTGAGTAGTTTCGCTGGTAACTGAGGCTGCCACTGACTGTTCGCACGCACACCCTCTCACGGTCGCCTCATTTACCACACTGACTGTGCTTACCCCTCCCAACTTCCAAGTGGTTGGAGCTCTGCCTTAACCCCCACAATGTGGGGGTTTCTGGCTCCAGCTGTGTAGCACTCGCTGAGACGATCATTTTGGTGTATAACAACTTGGGGTTATGCCTTACGTCTGGCAACCAGTGAGCCTGGTAAATGAGGCGACCAGTTACCGTGCGCGGGTTAAGGGAACCATTTTGGGGGGCATCTGGGGACATCTGCAGTCCAAAAGTCGATTCTCCCGCTTTTGTTTTTATTGCTTTAATTGAGTTTGAGTTATGTCCCCGAATGTCTGTAAAAATATCAGGAACGTATCCCAGAGCTAACGTCCCCCCCGGGGGAGGGGGAGGGCATCCCTCTTACGGACCTTTTTTTTCATTTTTGAACCTAGAGCAATTAAATTTGGTATACTGATAGGAAATGCAATTTTGAATCGTTTATCATTAATGACAAAATGCGATTTTCTTGAAAAGAAAATGGGAAATCATAGAAAACGACATTTTTGGGGGGGGGTTTTCTAAATGCTTCTCCTCCTACAGTTTTTGAGCTACAGTAATGATTTTGGTATCATTGAATGCAGAATAACGTGAACAAAAAAAAATCTCAAATTTTCAATTTTTTTTCATTTTATTTTTTTATATATTTCATCATTCATATTCCTCATCCCCATCCGAATATTTTTTTTATTATTGAATTTAGAGCAATGAAATTTGGTATACTGATAGGAAATACAATTTAGAATCATTTATCATTTATGACAAAATGCGATTTTCTTGAAAAGAAAATGGGAAATCATAGAAAACTACATTTGGGAGGGGTTTCTAAATGCTTTTTCTGATAGTTTTTGAGCTACAGTAATGATTTTGGTATCTATCATTGGATGCAGAATAACGTGGACATCCCAAAAACTTGAATGCTTTTCCTCAAATTTCCAATATAAAAATTTAAAAAATTAAAAAATCAAAAAAATCAAAATATTCTCGAGAAAATTCAAATTCATGACGTCATAACTTTGAAACATGAATAAATTTTGAAAACCTTTTCAATACATTGTAAAGCCCTTGTTTTTCTGCATCCAATGATACCAAAATCATCACTGTAGCTCAAAAAATGTAGGAGGAGAAGCATTTTGTTTCCTAAAAATAGGTTTTATAAAAAAAGTAACTTATCAAAACGTTTGTCATTACATCTTCGAAGTTTACAAAGCTAGAGCAATGCGGTTTGTTGCATTTGAAAGTGACATATGTGCTCTATCTACATTACGGGTATATTTCCAAAATTTTTTCTGTAAAGATTTCCGTAGACTTTTTACCCTAAAATTATAACTTTTGCTCTGACCCTTACAATGAAAAATTCATAAAAATTCTCATTGAAATGATAAAAAAAATCCACCCGTATTTAAGATAGAGCCCACGTTCGACTTTCAAATGCAACAAACCGCATTGCTCTAGCTTTTTAAATTTCTAAGATGTAATGAATAATATATGTATATATATAATATTATTTTTTTTCAAATAATTAATTTTAAATAAAAATTTTTGTTTAAGATAAGTTGTTACAAATGTGGAGATCTAGTAGTCTGCAAATTTTCATAGACGTACATCCAATAGAACCAAAGTTGACCAGTTCATCAAAATGGTTCCCTTAAAATGATTTTAAATGATTTAAATAACTACTAGAACTTATATGCTTTTTTCCTTTTGAAAATGTTTAACTACTGTGTTTAACTACTTACACTACTAGTTTGCCTTCTAATAGAAGTCACCAATAAATTGAATGAAATTTGGTAGTTAAGGATTGTCTCTTAAGCTGTCAATGGGCAAAGAAATTTCAATCAATGTACAGGTTAACCCATTCACAGAAATTCAAAATTCCGTTCCAAAGAATCACTAAAGGAACACATCTAAAAACGTTTTACAAGAATGACAAAGTTATTTTTGAGTTATTAAACTTTGAAATTTTCCTAATCCATAGTAGTTCCAGTCAGTTGCACGCTTGAGCTGTCAGAGTAGGTTTGGGTACTTAATAGTTTATTATTAATCAACCCCGGGGAGCCTGAACTCACTTCTAGGATTTGTTAGTTAATAACACAATAAAGGTAATCACTCAATAATATTAGCGGGACTGGGGTAGTGAATACTGAAATTGATATGCAGTTTACATCAGTTTCAATTTAGCAACCATCGTAGAAGGTGTTTGCGGTAGGTGTTTGCAACCGTAGGAGTGAATACCCTAGATTTAAGTATTCACTATCACAGTCCCACTAATATTTTTGGATGATAACCTTTGTTATGTTATTAACTAAAACACCCTAGAAGTGTTTTCAGGCTCTGCAGGGTTGGCTAATAATAAATTTTAAAGCACCCTAACATCTCTAACAGCTCAAGCGTGCAACGGCTTCTGCTGTTTGAATGACTGGAACTGCTATGGAACACAATAACTTGAAAAAAACGCATCACTAAGCAGAATGTCATTCATGTAAAACAATTTTTAAATGTGTTCCTTCAGTGATTCTTTTGAACGGAATTTTGATTTTCAGTGAAAGGGTTAAATTACATATTGACCAAAATTTCTTCATGAAATTATATTACATAAATTATAATTTGTGTAAGAGACTATATAAGAATATTTCTGAATCATACACACATACATACATACATATGCCAGACTTCTCCCTACGGGAGGGTAGCCGGTAGCAGGTCACAATCAATCCCCCTGGTTTACTCACCCATAATCAATCACCCTTAGTCACTAGGAGGTGAGAGAGGCAGCACTGGCCACACCAGAACTGCTTGGATCAGTAGCAGCCACGCATAACTATCTCCCTCAGTCAGGCCTGACAGCCATCATTGGTTTACCCCAACTGTTTCATTGAGTACAGCCCCTCTCCCAGCAGAAGACAGGTCAACCCCATCACACACGGGCAGGCTTCCAGTGACAGCGTCATAAAGAAAAAAATTACCTCCTTATGTACTGCTTCCACTCACTTCTGTCTGCAGTAATCCCTCTTGCCATGTCCACAGTCAGACCCCTCTCATACAAAACACGTTTCATCCCACCCATCCAACTCCTCCGTGGCCTACCTTGCGTTCTACTACCACTCATTTCCAACGTATAAATCTTTTTTACCAGCCGCTAAACATTCATTTTTCAACATTCCCAAACCATCCAAGCACTCTTTTATCCACCCGTTTGCTCATCTTTTTAGCAACACCAGTCTGCCCACTAACCAACTCATTTTTAATCCTATTTCTTCTTGTTACTCAATACATGCTCCTCAAACACTTCATCTCAAACACATCCAGCTTCCTCCCCTTGGCTGCTCTCAAACCCCAAGACTCTACTTCATACAGCAAAACTGGCACAATTAAGCCTTCAAACAGCCTCCTCTTAACACTCTTACTCAAAAACTTTCCTCATTGCACCCATTGTCTTGCAGCCTTCTCTCCCTCAGTGCCTCACTTCTACTTCCATACTAGCCTTCACAGCCATGTCCAACCTGAGGTACCTAAAATGCTCTACCTCCTCTAACACTTCACCATTCATCCTCATTTCCAATGTTCCAAACACTCCACCTCCTGAACATCTCATTACCTTTTATTAACATTTACCCTCAGTTTATGCCTTTTGCACACTCTACCAAACTCTGCAACCAGTCTTTGTAGTATTTCCTCTGAATCAGACATAAGCACTGTATCATTTGCAAACAATAGCTGGCACACTTCCCTATTCATACTATTTTGTCCCAACTGCGCACCTTTCCCAACACTCTGGCATTCACTTCTCTCACTAAACCATTCTTAAACAAATTAAACACATACAGCAACATCATACATCCCTGTCTCACACCTGTCACAACTGGGAACCAATCACTCATCTCATTCTCTATTCTCACACATGCTCTACTATCAATGTAAAAACTCTTGATTGCATTCCACAGTCTCACACCCACTCCATACCAAAACATTGGATCCACACAACCTCTACCACTTTTAAAACCACATTGTTCTTCAGCAAGCATATCATCTGTCATCACTTTCGCTCTTCCATACAGCTTCTTAATGACACTCAACAGGCTTAAACCTCTGGAATTACTACACTCATACCTGTCACCTTTCCCCTTATACAATGGAACTACACATATGCTACTCCAATTTACAGGCACTTTACTAGGCTCAAAACACACATTGAACAAATGTGCCAACCATTCTACAACCAAATTTCCTCCTTTCTTTAGACATTCAACCATGCAGCCATCCATACCTGGAGCTTTCTCATTTTTTTTTTATCATATTTAACCCACCTTTGACTTCTACTTTTCTAATTCAACTACTATTCACATCTCCAAACACAGGCATTCTAACATCATTTGCAACAGCTACCACTTTTGCAACCCTATCATCCTTCACATTCAGCAGTTCCTCAAAATACTCTGCCCATCTCTTCCTGACATCACACCCCTCCACTAGCAGCCTACCATTTACAGCTTTTACTCTTGTTTCACTTTCCACTTGTCCTTTCTTAAGGAGACCGTCTGGGTAGAAATCAGGATATATGTTGATTTTCTGTTTTTATATGCATCTTATAGAGGATTTTCTTGCGATTCCATTGGTACTTTCCGTTTACTTCTACTCCGAATAGTGCGCCCACCATAGGGGGGGACAGCAATGGGGGTGGAGTGACCTTGAACCCTCCCCCCCTCACTATTGGGGTTCAATTGAGCGTGTTTCTCTGCGGGAATGGCATTATAGTTCGTTAATGGGCTACTCTAAGTGCTTCCATTATTCAAATGAAACATTCTAATGCTGAGTAGATATTTTTTTATACTTTTTGACAATTTCAGAATTTAGCTGTGCTGCCGTATCTGTGATACCGCAGCTTTCCTTCATAGCTCGATGAAAGCTGCAGTATCATAGCTACAGCAGTGGCAAGCACACCAATCCAAAGGGCTTGAAAAGAGCTATAAAACAAAGGAGTTGACTAGACAAAAAATGTATTTTGGTGGAAAAAAATTAAAAATTAAAAATTTTTTTTGTCAAGAATTACACCTATTCTCTTATGTTTTTTATTTTTTCCCAGAGTTACAGAGCTACAGCAATGTAAATTATATCAATCAAAAGGGCTTGAAAAGAGCTACAAACGCTCAAGAGTTCATTGTAGAAAACCTTGTAGTTCATAAGATAAAAAGAAAAATTTTTTTTTTTTGTGAAAAAACACATTTTTCTGGAAACTTGATATTGGTTTCTCAAATCTATCTCCTTCCACAATTTTAGAGCTACGAGAATGGTTTATATACCATTCGATAGGGCTTAGCAAGGTGTATCCATACGCAATAGCATTTTTCGATACATTTAGTGTTTTGAAAATTATACCACATGAAAAAAAAAATGAAAAATATATCTTTTTTTTTTTTTTCAATTCCCAAAATCCACAAAAAGAAGTTATCAAAATTCCCTATTGCGTATGGTTATATAGACATATAAGCAATCTGAAAACGAAATACTGGTTCTGTAACTTCAAAATTGTAGGAGGAGATAGATTTTACAAAACCCCCCTATTTTATCATATTTTTCAAAAAAAAAAAAAAAAAGTGCAGCTACAAAAATTTCGTCGAAATAACAAATGATCTATGCATCATTTCACACCTACTGTGAAAATTTCAGAGAAATCCATCCATAAATAACGGAGTTTTTTTTTTACCCAGACGGTCTCCTTAATTCTCTTTACTTCCTTAAGTCTCCCTTCCAGAAAACCTTCCTTCTCTCTATGAAGTCCCCTCCTAACTTTCTCTCCCGCTCTTCATCCGCCACTCTCTTTGCTCTCCTTACCATTCTTTGTACTTCTTTCTTCCTCCTCTCCTTATGCTTTTCAAAATTATCTGGCTGCTCCTTTGCAGCCACCTTTTGAATGCCCCCCGCTTTCTTCTCACAGCCGCTTTTAAATCTCCCTTCCACCATTTACTCTCCTTTCTAATCCCTCCTCCAACCTTCCTTACCCCAAACATTTCCCTTGCACATTTTTCCACCACACCTCTGAATAACTTCCATTCCCCTTCCACTCCCCTTCCACTCCTCTTCCACTCCCCTTCCACTCAACCAACCTCACTTACCTTCACCCTCCCATACTCTACTTTCATCTTCTTTTGAGACACTCACGCTCAGCTTCATGCAACATGTTAACATTTAACACCTCCCTTCCACTCTTTTTTTTACACCTCTCCACACTCCACTTACTCCTCTCAACTTTGCTTCTACCAAGTAATGGTCCGATATCCCATTCATCTCACCACGGAATATATGCACGTCAAGCAAACGGCCAATCACTCCCCTGCTAATTAGAATATAATCCATCAATAGTCTCTCCACTATCTCACCTCCATTCACACATAAGTATACTTGTTTATACTCTTTCTCAAACCTACTATTCCCAATCAAAAATCATACCGCCTGTTGAATCGTAGTGAGTAATTTTTAAGATTGGTGGTCCATAAATCTATCTAATTAGAGTAGCCAAATGTTTGAAATGCACGAGTAAATTTTCATTTTTTTTGTTGGCGATTAATTTACTGGTTCATGTAGCCTCTACTACACCACATTATATACATTGTGGTCTCAATAAAAGTGCTTATATGGTTTATTTCTTTTCAAGTAGATGGTCTTATGTGTTGCAAAGTTCACTGCAAAGTGGCAGTTTCATCTCTTATCTGATGTTGGAAACAACCTGATGCTACAGCTTACCTAATTGCAATGGTTACAATATTGGTACCATAAGTAGAAAAATTTGATGGCTAAAGGTTAATATGATTTTTTATCCAAAGAGAAAAATACGGAATAAAAAAAACTAGAAAATTACATCTAAAAGATTTATTTAGAAACAGGTTTAATTTATTAATCTTATCTAAGTATGACAATTTTTCACAGAAATGCTGCACCTGTTCAGTCATAAGAATAACACAATTGGTTTCTAATATCCTTAAAAATTATGAAAGTGAGTACAGGCTGCAAAAGTTGCTGTTACATCATTGTACTTAATTAATGCAGAAAATACAAACACAACATAAAATTTATGAAATTTGATTTTCATCATGTATATTTTTGCTTAGTAAAGAATTTTTGATTTACAGTTTATTACTTAATCATTGCCCACTTTTAACTTTGTCAGAAATTAAGTTATTAGGCACCTGTCTTGATTTAGCAATGTTTGCTCAGTTATTGGAAATTTGTTTTTCAAATGTTGTCTACAAGAATCAAATGAAAAACAAAGTTTTCCATTTTGGTCACTCATAGCAGAAGTGCTAAAATTTATTAATACTAATAGTGTGCTCTGATTAACAGCAGACTAAGTAAAGAAATATGATTCTAATTATGAAGTAATTTGTGTGTGGATTGAGTTGGAAAGTTGCAAGATTTTTTATTAATGATAATAGGAATAGCATGTTTTGACTTTCACCAAATAAATAATTTCAATTGCTACCTCTTGTGTGTTTTGGTAACTTGTTTATGTCACCAGCTTATTTCATAGGTTTTTGGAAAAAAAAATATATTCATGTATTTTAGATTTGTTTGAATTATCTAATATCTTTTGTCATTGAGTTCAGTAAAGAAAAATGAATGGTGCTCAGATGATGTAATGGTGAAATTAGGTGTGTAAAGAAAGGGATGCCAGGTCAGCTCATGGTGCTTTTTACAGGTAGCAAAAGGCACATGTCGTCAAGCTTTGTCTTGTAGCATGACACACTTCCTATTTGCCATTACCAGTTTCAATTGTTTGTTTTGTTATCTAAATTTGATAATTTGTTTATGGCTTTTAGTAAGCATCCAAATTTATGATTAATTAAGGATTAGGTCTGTGTAAGCAGCTCATAAGGAGTAACACCTTGAAAATTCTAAGTAGCACAATGTGCAGCTTTTTTGACATAGGTATTTCTTCTTGCATTGCTGTCTATGTATAAAGAGGTCATTACTCATGGCTCAGGATCTTTGCTAAGCTGCATTTTTATAATCTTTCTATTTCTACTTTCAAGTCTTGAACATTATCAACATAGTTCAATGCTTATATAATGAAACAATGTTCATAAACTTCATTTCTTTGGATATGTTCAATTTTTCTGCACATTGCATACTAATGTATAGTTGTGACACTTCAATTTTTTTAATTGTGTGCTTGAAGAATTTGCATTTTCAAACCAATGTTTATAGTGTTGGATTTTACAAACCCATCCTAATAAGAGATTTTTCCACTGCATCATTTTTATATATTAATTTTATTTTGTTGCAAGTTCTGTCAGCATGTTCACTATTTTCTGAAGATGAAAAATACTTTTTGTTGCTAAGATTTGATATTTTTTCCATTCATTTTAATTGTGTAATTATATAATTTGAAATAAAAAATAATGAAATTTATTAATGAATTAAAAAGACAAATGTATTTGAATTGTAAAGCCAATTTTATACTTTACCCTTTTCCAGATATTCTTAATATAGGAAGCTTACATTTCATTCAACTGATAATGGATTGTTGTTTATGTTACATTGTTGGAGCTAGTTCTTTAGTGTTCCTTGCATCCTATGTTCTTTTTAGGAAGTTTTTCTCTCCAGCAACAGTGACATCATTGCAGGGCAAACATGTCATGGTAAGTGTACCATGCATGCATTCATTGAGATTGAGTACTTTTAAAGAGTAATTTTTTAGTTCCAATTCTGTTTCAAATTTTGTCATTTACTATTTCTAATTGTAGTCAATTAAATGCTATCCAAATCAGAAAGTAATAAAAGATTTCTTTTTCATTTTTTATGATTATTGATGTAGTGAGAATAAGAGAATCCGATTGTACTTGAAACATTTCAAACAGTACTGGCAATCTCCCGATAAAGTTCTAAGTTAAACTTAGATGTACATGCCTTATGGTTTCATAAGCACTATTCTTAGATGTTATACCTTTGATCATCAATAGTTCTGATTGTTTATTCTGTTAGGTGAAATAGGTTTCATTGAAGGGGTGTGGATACCACAAAAAGAAAATGCTATACTGGTTGATGATGTATCAAAAAAGCAATGCCTGTATCATTTATGTGTGAAGTATTTTTTTAGTTGAAGTATCATCTTTGTGCTAAAGAGCTTTACATGTAACTGCTTTTCCTCTCAGTAAGTAGGTATTAGATAGGCAATATGCTGGGTTTAGCAAGGTTTATACATCTTATGCTATGGAGACTAGTTTCTTCAGGGAAGGTACTGCCAGGTTGTAGTGGGACAGGTAGGCTTCCTACCATCAACACGTGTGGCTTAGATCGCTAGCACTAATGTACATTGGTTGTGTCCGACCTACCTATGGTTACTATCTTGTCTCAAGGTGAATAACAAGCCAACACTCCCAGGTCGTGGGATTACTATTCTCATTCTTTTTGTTTATTCACAATTTTAACAATAATTACAAACATATACATAGAAAAATAACCAGAGGCGGACAGTAATAACCTACCTACTTACAAATAACCCTAACAAAATGAACACTCAACTATGACGCAGCGGTTAACTATACTAGGGCAACCTGGCGTGGCAGCAACCCTAAAGTAACTTCCCCTTAGCAACCCAAGGCTGGCTTGCAGGAGTGCAAGGGTGGCCGGGGCACAGCGGTACAGGGGTACAGATGTGATAGGTGCAAAAGTAAGGCAGCAGCAAAAAATGCCAGAGTGTGGCAGTGTCAGATGCCGGAGTGTGGCAGTGTCAGATGCCGGAGTGTGGCAGTGTCAGATGCCGGAGTGTGGCAGTGTCAGATGCCGGAGTGTGGCAGTGTCAGATGCCGGAGTGTGGCAGTGTCAGATGCCGGAGTGCGGCTGTGGCAGATGCCGGAGTGCGGCAGTGGCAGATGCCGGAGTGCGGCAGTGGCAGATACCGGAGTGCGGCAGTGGCAGAGGTGCCAGCGTACGGCAGCGACACTTCCAAAATGAAAGGATGTCCGAGGTAGAATCAGCTGCTGTTGTGGGCTGTCCCTTGGCCTCAAGGTTGTGGCAGACACGACAGAGCTTCGGGTGATGGCTCTGGTGTCTCCCATCGGGTTCAACTCCCGCTCTCCGATTGGAGTTCTTCCTGCCAATCCGCCACCCATAATAAATAATAACTTCCAATGATAATACAAGCAATTGAGTACATAATTTATCAATTTCAAGTAATATCAAGTACAATAAAATCTTTCACTAAAGCTATACATTTTTTTATTTTTGATCCTAGACCTACCTATTATTCCTACCCTTACTGGATGATGCTGCTATGAACAATTTGCCTGTATAATATTATGCTGCACTTTAAGAACTAAGTCTCTACCAGTTAACAGTAAAAATTTTATTCTAAAACAGATTACGCCATCTCATTTACAAACACGGTTTAGGAGACTGGTGAATCGCCTCATTACACCCCCCCCCCACCAAGTGCAACCTTAGGGTGCACTTAACATATACTGATAACTTTGAAACCATGTACACTTGTGTAGTATCTCAATATAGGCCTTGGAGCCAGATGTCCTTATTACACTTGGTTTGGGATATTGCGGTCAGCGGCGGATGTGTCATGAACGCAATAGACGGAAGCCGCCTTGTGGGTTTACCGGAAGGGCTTTGTTTAACTTCCGGGGGCACTCTAGTCTTGAAGAATGTCTCTCCCTTTTTGAGTCGGTACAAGATTAGGAACTGAGCTGTGCGTTTTGCTATCCTTCTGCCTGGTATTTGGCTAGGCAAACTGAAGTTACAGGTTCTGCTAAATAAACCTCATGTTGTGCTGAAACAGCAACACTACAACTTGTTATATACACTAATATCACATCCTAAACATATAATTACAAATAATTGAACTCTAGCCCCTACTTTTTCCCAAATCATTAGGAATTTTATTACAGGATGATGCTTTGCTAATGAACCTTACAAACTACAACAAATTTTACAGACTCACAGAACGCATTAATATCAACATACCGTTCGACAGATCACGGCACATTGCTGGTATTGTCACTCAATATTTTGTGACAATCCATACATAAAGCGCAAACAATACACAAATTTTCAATAAATATTTACAAATAGTCTATTTACATTTCAACTGCATCACATGTGTTTGTGCAAGAAGACACATCATTACCACAACAACATGTTATTTAACATACTAGTTACCCTAATCCTTGACTTATTACTTAAGGGGGTCCTCCGAGGCCCCCTTTTCTCTCCGATGGTCATTTTTCATGTTTTTGTTGGAAAAGGATCCTTAGGTGGTGGACTATTTGGTCCTAACATTTTATGGCGCTGTGGACAATAGATCCCCCCCAGGGGGGGGGGGGGGGGAGGGGGGGAAGGGGACCAAAATCTTTAATATTTGACCCCATATAAAAAGAAAGCAAAAGAAGAAATGGAAAATTTGCAAATGTGCTTTTGTTAGATATGTGCCAAGGATTCTAAAACTCTTTTTTTTGTTCAAGCATAAAAACTCAATGAATTCTATTCTTTTGAAATAGCAATACCAATGGACTAAAAACCAATATGTCAATTTTTTTCAAAAACTAAGGCCTGAATCAAAAAATGTACAGATGAAATTGTGTTTCTTTTCAAAAGTTACATATTATAGTCAAATTTCATAAGAATAAGACTGAAAACAAAAAATTTCATTATTTTTATGAAATTAGTAAAGAATGTTATTAATATTTTTTCATGGAAATTACAATTCACAGTGTGAATATGAAGTTATGCATAGAGATTATCAAAATAAAAATGAAAGCAGCATTCAATTTCATAAATTTTCCATTATATTACACTTCAACAAAAAATTTTGTTTTTGGCCTATAGTGTAAAGTTACTTACTTTCAAAATTCAAAAGAAGAGAAGTCATTGAGTGTTTATGCTTGGAAGAAAACAAAGACAGTTTCAGAATCCTTGGAACATATCTAATAAAGTTATATTGCCACTTTTTCCATTTTTACATTCTATATTTTTTTCATCATAGTTCAAATCCAAAAATTTTGGTATATTTGATATATTGGTAAAATATCGCATATATAAAACAAAAATTTTTTCATTTTTGTATTAAACAAAAAAAATTCAAAATATCCAAATATATCTTTGTTAGAAATGTTCCAAGGATTCCAAAACTTTCTTTGAATTTCTTCTAGCATAAAAACTCAATGACTTCTATTCCTTTAAAAGGTATAAAAATGACCCAAAAAACTAATATTTCAAATTTTTCAGAAAAACTAAGGCCTAAATCAAAAAATTTTAGGAGTTCAAATATGTTTGTCTTGCAAAAATACATATACTGACCAAATTTCAGACCAATCGGATCAAAGAAATATTTTTTCCGAAGGACCCCCTTAATCTACTCATTTTTTTGCATTTCGTCTTTTTTCAAATATATTTTTTTTAAATTTTATATATTTTTTACAAGCTACTCATTTTTAACCTTATATTCTAATATTCTTAATTGTACATTGGGCATGTTTTCTACATTCCCTCTAGCTCTAGTAACCCTACCCGAAGAAGTATAATCCAACCTTGCCGGTGAAACACAAGGACTGTTAGTTTGCTCACCATCACTTGCTACAACACCTACTCTTGTATCACTGGACATGTATCTTCTTTGCCACATTTCCCGCAGAATTTCATTGTTGGATCATCTATAATTGGATGTCCTTTTCTGCATCTGCTTGGAATGAACTCTAATTCTTTTCAAAATGTTTAATTTTTCTTCTCCAATCTTGTCAATAGCAGTGAATCCTGTGAAGTCATCTGTAAATCCCAAACAGTTGAAACTTTCCTCTGAAATTTTGCTTAAAAATAGTTGTTGAATATCTTCAGCTTGTCTCTCATCATCTGTTTCCCCTACCTTGTTTCTATCTTGAGCTTCCTGTTCTGAGCAGTTAATCCCCTTTTTCAGGTAACTCTCTTGGTAACTCCAAGCTCTCTCAGACCAGATTGAAAAATTCTCTATCAAAGATCTATCCTGTGTTTCAATATCACTACTTATCTTTAGGGAACTTGACTGAGGTGTTATGCTTTTAATGCTGGATACTGGTTCATCCAATCCAAAATCAAAATTATCTGACACCCCCAGAGCATAGGAGATGACATCCTATAATTAATGTCTTTCTATTACATGGGAATACATACTTGTTTGTTGTAATACCTGGTCTTTGGTAGCTTCACTGCAAGCAACTTCACTCAGATTTTCAGGAATTAAGTTGAGTTTTACCCTTTTGGTCCTTTCCTTTCTTTTTTTCAACAATACCTTTTCTTTTGACTTTGAACTTTCGTTTTCAAACTTATCTACATTCAAACTTATCTTAAGAACAGCTTCTTCCTTTGAATCACAAGGATTTCTACTGAAGATTTCCTGAGTATGGGACTCAGTCCTTGAATGTTGCTCATAATCAGGTAAGGAGTTCAAGTTATTGGTAGTATTTTCACAAGTTGTATGTATATGGCCAAAAAAAATCTGGCAGTCTTATAAGATGGGTACTCTGTGCTAACAGCAAGGGACAGGTTTGCTGCTCTACTTCATTATCAATGTGCACTTGTTTAGCATGGAAGTCTAGAATTCTATGGTTCCTGGATAAAAAATGTGCTCCTAAAATGCAACAGCACGGCATATCTTTGGTCTCCACGACTGCAAAGGGGGTGCTCTCCAATACTGCTAGATCATGTAATTTGGGCTTCAAATGTACAATCTTCAGGTTTCCGTCTATTTTTGACCTATTCCTCCCAACAGTTGACTCTCCCTATCCATCACACAAACGGCCAAAGCATCAAGTTTGATTCTGCCTATCTCACTCAACAATAGATAGGGCTTTGGAAATTGAGTTTTCCGTACCTACTTTGCATTCTTCTTCACAATCTCTTCTTTGTCTTTTCTTTCTCATCCTTCTTGACTTGCAGTTTCTATGCACACCCCTCAAGGGGATACAACTATTGTATCTATTGCAATTAGTGCTCCCAGGGGGAAAATATAAGGGCAAAAGTTTGGTAGTCCTTCTTTTTGTTGAAATACAATGTTTTTTGTTACGTCAAGGACCACCTTTTTTTTGGTTCCCTACTGTCCTGTTTTTCAGCACCTCTGACTTTCTTCTTCAACTTTGTATCTTATCTCAAAAAATTCTTTCTCAACTTAGTGTTTCTATGCCCCTCCTGCATAGATTCCTCATTGTCTTATCTCCACACTAAATGCTGCTTTCCTCCTTCTCTTTGATGCATTTTTTTTAAGTGTTTAGGGAGGCTTAAACTAATTTAAAATCTTAATCCGTTTCTATCTATGTACAGGGTATCCTGTGTGAGAACTCACCTTGTGCATAGATTTCCAATTTTCTATAACCTGTTCTAAATAGTCCCTTTTCTTCGCTCACTTCATGTATCTGTGTTGTGCTGGGGCATTTTAAGCTCACAAATATAACAAGGTTGCCGCGCTGAAAGAAATTTAGCACTTGAACCTCAAATTAAGGAGTGCTCAAGTAATTTAGGATTCCAGCTTCTTGAGTTCCTTATATCAATGATTGTCTGTTAATGCCCACCTTGTCAAGATAAAGATGGTGCATGCATTTTTTAGTGCCATTTACCTGTACTGTATTCTTAATTGTTTTCTGATGATTATATGTCAACTGTTCATTGCATTTTATGTTTGCTTTTATGTCACATTCTATTTTTTAAAACCTGGGTCACTACTAAAAATGTGTTGGCCAGTAGAAATATTAATTATCAGTTATAATTCATTCATGGCATTCCAATAAAAATTAACCAATGTACCAGCTGAGAAATGTACTCTTGTTGTTTGTACTTGTGGCTGTACCATTAGTGACGTGTTCCAGATAACTGGAGGCTCGAGCGGCATTGGGCTGTCGGTAGCCAAGGATGTGGCCAATCGGGGAGCTCATGTTACCCTGGTGGCTCGCAACCAAGATAAATTGGTAGAAGCTCAGAAATGTGTGCTGGCATCAGCTAGTGATGCTAAAGTGCTCATCAGACCCTGTAAGTTTCTGGAATAGAAATTCTTGAAATTTTTTTTTTAATTTTGTATTGACTTGATTATTGTAATCTCTGTAGTAAGTGAGATGATGTCTCATATGAAAATTTTTACATGATTTGTGGGATTCTTGTGTGGAATGTGTTGCATTAAGAGAGTAGATGTGTGATCAGCTACAATATCAGTGAATTATAGAATAGAAATGTCTAGATACTTCAGATGTATTTCAAACAAATACCATGAGAAATTGGTCAACAAAAGTTAATTAGCTTAAATAGTATTCATATTAGGTATGTATAATAGTTCACATATAAGTATAATCACTTAATTAGCCAGCATAATACTTGCCATGACTGGATATCTTATTATCTCTTGACATTATTTCTTATAGTTGTTTAGATACCACTTTAACACAGAGCACTAAGAATTTAATGAGCATCCAAAGTGATGTTATGCACATCAACACAGTAGTCTCATTGCTATATATTTAAAGCAAACTAATGCTCCTCTTGCCATTATATGATGTTATGTCATCCTAGATATTTTTCTTTTGAAAAATATAAAGATAATCCTGAAATTATCCCCTATAATGCACCAGTGAGTGTTGAATTTTCATCAGGCCATTTGTAGTTATAATGATTTAGATAACTTCTAAATGTCCTTTAGGAGTGATGGTAATTGATTATCCTTAAATCATTAAGTGCTACCATTATTACCAATTGCACTTTCTTAATGGCTACTTTTGATTTAAATGTTGCCTAGAGAATGAGTTTGGTGCTTGAAATCCATTGATCACATGCAATGTCTTCCTAAAAAGTTATGGTCATTTTGATGCGAGACAACAGGAGACTCAGGCGCATGTCCTGAATGTAATTCTTTTCAAGTTTAAATATTTGAACTTTGAAGAATATGTCCTGGCTGTATTAGTATCTTACCTAATATTTCCCTTGGTGTGTTCACTTATTTACATAATTTAGTGTACTCGTCTTAGCCGAGTGGAGAACCCGCTCTTCCATGAAGATGTGGAGGGGTCAAATCCCAATTTTCTCTGTTGGGTATAGGGGAAAACTCAAAGCACAATATCCCACTCTACCCAGGTGTCAGAAATGGGTACCAGTCTTGACTGGGGGAAACCGTCATGGCGTCCTGGTGTTAGTTAAAAGGCATTTGACAGAACAACGTAAAAGGTGATATGCATCAGACTTGACTGGAAATAAAGTATCCTCAGATGCCAATATTTTATTTGTTTGGTGTCCACTTCTTCCATCTCTCTGTCACATTCATAAAAATGCTTAATGACCGTATCTGTGATACAAGTTTCACCAGTGCCCAAGTAAAAGAATATTTTCATCACAGATACTATTAGGATGGATATATTTGTCTTCCATATCTGAAAAATTTATTCAAGGAAAATATTAAAACCCATCATTTTTGACAGACCATGCACACTACTTATTATTGTTACCAAAAATATTGTTATCCATTACTAGAGTGGTATCAACCAAGACATTTAAGCAGAAAAAAATTTAATTTCAAAACTATCTTGAAACAAATATCCATCAAAGAACTATTTACTGCTTGATTGAAAACAGTCTTTGAAAGCAGGGTCAGGTATTTTTATAAGGAATAATTGTACAATTAGTAAATGTAATGCATTTTGTTATAATTTTTTCAATTGTTTTGCATATATATATTAAATTGATGCTATTATATTGCATTATGAAGGTAGGTAAACTGTCAAATGTTTACGAGACCTGTAAAAACATGAAACTTGAGAAAGGTTTTATTATAGCAAATAGGAATGGTAAGTCATGTGTTTATTGTGTGGAAATCATCACTATAACTAATGGAAATTCTATTTTTTAAAGCAAGCTTTCTAAAATTAGCTTCAGCAGCACCTTTAGGGTCTAAATGAGACCCAGCTACTTTAAAAAAAAATCCGGTTTTGCATTTCTACTGCATAAATAGGTTCTATTTGTAAGTAATGGAGGCAGTGATAAACCTAAAGCATATTAATTGCTTGCCCAAAAAAAAGTACATTGTGTGTATTCCAATCTTAGTAATGAATGTTTTTGTTTTTGTTGAGCACATGCTGTTGAAAATTTTTTTCCCAAATTCAGGAATGGTTCAACATGAAGCTTTTTTTCCACCATAGTTGCTTTTTTTTTTCAAGTAAATGAAGTTTTGGCTCTAATAAATTACTTATGTGGTGTTGTTTCCCTGTATCTATGGGAATTAGCACTCCCAGAGGAAAATGTGTGAGGGCCTGAGCTGAGAGTTAGGTAGGCCTTCTTTTTGTAGAAATAAAATTTTTTTATGTTATGGACCATCTTTTTTTTGGTTCACTGCTATCCAGTTTTTCAGCACCTACTACTTTCTCCTTCAACTTTTATCTTGTTTCATTAACTTCTTTCTAAACTTACTGTTTCTGCGCCCCTTCTGCATAGATTCCGCATTCCCTTTTCTAAATATTAAATGGTGCCTTCCTCCTTCTCCTCTTTGGAATGCTTATTTTAAGTTGGTAGGGATGCTTAAACTACCATATAATTTAATCTGGCGTTGTTTCTTGTACAGTTGACGTGTGCAATGAAGGCGTGGATGGAATGGTACACGATGCTGAGGCTGCACTTGGGCCAATATTCATGCTGGTCAATTGCGCTGGGTACTCCACACCTGCTCGATTTGAAGATCTCTCAATGAGTGAAGTCAAGGTACTAAATGTAGTTCACGTTACTGTGCTGTCTTCTTGTAATCTATTAGCTTTTTGATGTTTTTCACTTGGGTTTCAAGCCATTTTTGGGAGGTTGCTTGTGTATCTAGGTGATATGAGCATGTAATGGAGATGAAGGCTCTGGTCAAAGTCTGATTGTGTGCCGTTCTGTTGAGATTACCTGGTTGTTGAAAAAATCACGGCAGTAGCAAAGTGCTTGCAGGCCTGTGAATTTAATAACTTAATTGTGTTTCTAGCACTGTGAAGAGGTAGTAGTCAGTCACATTTCAACATAGCTGGATCTTCATAGCGCTCAGTCAAATATGAAAAGTTGTGTTGGTTTATTTCATGCTTTTACATTTGGTAAACCTATTTTAGCTGAATTTTTAGTCTTCATTAATACCAATTCTTCATAGCATTGTTTTCTATTTGTAAATTAAATCAGGTTTTAGAGTGATGAGTCATATTTCAATGTAAAATAATTGACATTATAGGATTCATCCCCATACTATGCACCCTGTGTTTCAAGGGAACAGTGAAATATTGGCTGGATAATAGGTGGAAAAAAGTAAAATAATTTATTAATGCAAAAGAGAAATGATTCCGAGGTTAAAGAATGTTCAATTTATGCGTGAGATTTTCTCTGTCTCTTTGTTCAAAAATCTATCAGGTGATTGTTTCGAAGTTTGTGTTTTGTATGATTTGACTCGTTTATCATTTACCTCTTAGCTCTGAATCATACTTTTTTCTTTGTATTAAGCCATGTTGTATTAAAAAAATATGCATTAATGCAATCATATTTTAGTGTAGCATGTATTTTCTATATCAAAGGAATATTTCTTTTGTTAAGACAGTAATATACAGTCAAGTTCCTCTTATTTTACCTCCCTCGTGGAACGTGCAATAGTGACTTGGTACGTCTTTTGAGTTTTTATTTGCATGTTCAATGAATTTTAATCTCACAATTTTTCTTGGTTTTCAGCATATGATGGATGTGAACTTCTTTGGCACTTTTTCGGTGACCCAAGCAGTGGTGCGTAGAATGAAGCAGCGGGAATGTTCTGGCAACTCCGAGCGCACGGGCATCATCGTGCTGACGTCTTCACAAGGAGGTCTGCTGGGCATCTACGGCTTCACTGCGTACGCTGCTGCCAAGGCTGCTCTCATCAAATTTGCCGAGGCACTCAGCATGGAGGTTAGCTTTATATATTTAAGAAGAGACTGAACATTGAATGTTTTCTAATATTAGGTTCAATACAATAGAAATGTACTAGATTTTAAAATTAGCAATCCTCAGCAATTGTGGCGTCCAATAATTTTTTTTTAGCTTGATAACTTCATTTCTTCAGGGTTTAGAGTTTCAAGCAATCAGTTGGTAAGCAAAGTGCAAGACTAGAGTATAGCTGCTATGTAAGGGAGAGTAAGTTTCAGAGGGTTTCTTATGTAAATTGACTACAAGCTTAGTAGATGCAAGTACAGCAATCAAGAGTTAGCCTGAAAATACGTTTGTGTGGTTTGCCAAGCTGGCCAATTCTCGGAGCAGAGATGAAAAACAATTGTCTTACTAGCACTAAGTTTCGCTCTTAAATCTCTTGATATTATGCAGTGCTCTTCCTAAAGCCATAGGATACACCGCATGAATACGTGGTGGAATCACGTCGTATGCTCTGGCAGAGGTTCCCAAATTGTAGCAGATGTGACATTGAAGTATATGCATTATCTCAAGTGAGCTTTAAACAATGAAAAGATCTGTTCATTCTTAGGTGTGCTACTTGGTTTCTAGGGTAACATGGTTCTGCGGATTTTAATTCCATTCGTGGGATCTAATTAAATCGGTATGCATTTTAGTGGGAGAGGATCATTAATGTTTCTTGATATATGGGAAGAGTTCGCCGAGTTAACTCGTGAATATTATCGAAAGGTGGGAATAGGATTAGTGTCAGGACAGCAGTGGCGGTATAGAGTATACATGAAAATCAAAGTTGGAAAAGAGAATGGTACCTAACGTAGAAATGAAGTGGGAGTTAAATCTAAGAAGTTTGCAAATTTGAATGTTAGTTCATCACATTGTTTGAAGAAAACGACAAGATTTTTAGGGTTGTTGATGTTTTTGAGATCTTAAACATTTCAGGTTTAAATTTCATTGGTGCGGCAAATGCATATATTCTTCTACTGAACAATGTTTTTCATTGTTTAGTATGTCCTTGGATTACTTCGAGATGGATTATTTCACTGTGGAGTTCTTACAACGTGAAGGTAGAGGATTGATATGATCAAGCAGTGTGAGAATAGGAATGAGAGGTGTGTGAATCAAGCGACTGAAGAAGCCCGTGCATGTGTAGTTCAGTTGGTTTAGTGAGAGGGGAATTTTTGTTGTTCATTATTTTGGAAAATACTATGCAATACTGTGCAATGTCTTGAAACTGTTGCGTTGTCGTCGAGTGAGTGGATAATTGCTCGAACTAAGCAACTTTTATGTGGATAGTGGACCATACATCGAGAATTAGGTGACTGATGATTTTTTTATGCTAGCAATGTTACTGCTATATTACCTGTATTGACTGATTGTCAATACTCATACTGTGGTGAGTAAGGTAGATGCTGAAGATAGTGGTGAAATGGTATGATTTCACGTTATTAGCTGATTTCTCACTGGGATACAACTATTTTACCTGTTGCATCTATTTGAATTAGCTGTCCTATGGGGAAAATGTAAGGCTCTGAAAGTTAAGTAGGTTTCTTTCATTAAATTAGAAAAGGTATTTTGTTTGGTTAGGAGTTATCTTGTTTTTGGTTCTCTGTCTTTTTTTTTAGCACCTATTGCTTCAACTTTAATCGCGACTTACTGTTTCTACGCGCTAGGAATCTTGTGTGGGAACGTAAGATTCCGAATAAACTTGTGCTTAGATTCCGCGTTTGCTTAACTCTTTACTAAATGTTCCCTTCATCCTTCTGCATTTTAGAACATCTTTCTTATGGTTAGGGAGGCTCATACTAACCTATGATCCAATTCCTTATTAGTTGAATCAATTACTGTTTAGTGACGATAAACTTATAGGCTTATTTTGACGAAAAAAAAGTAAGGAGGAAAGATAGAGGAAAAGTAGACATGTATCGTAGAAACGGGATTATTAGAAAATTGCAAATAAGTTTGTTTTTTTGTAGGATGTGAGAACTGGAAAATGTTTTGAGAAATTTTATTGCCTGTGTGCGGGTACCTACAGAAAAATAGAAAAATGAACCGAAATGTGTTGACATGTACTGTGCTGTTCCGAGGTGTACAGAATGAATACAAGAAACAGAACAATAAGTTGTTTGTGTTGTGGGATGTGCAAATCCCAAGACCCAAGGTCTCAAAGCCGAGCTCCCAGAGCTCGGGTCCGCCTCCGAACCTCCCCTACAGCCGACGCCAGACACACACCTGAGCTCGTGTGTCAGAGGGCACACCCAGTGTGAACACACGCTGCCGTGAAACGAACACACTTCACGGCAGAAACGGAAGCACACACTAGCTCAGAGCTAGTGAAAACGCTTCACGGCTGCAGGTCCTACCTGCTTGTCTCAGCAAGAAAAAGAGAAAACACAACACAAGTATCTCGCACGGATACTTCAAGAGCGCAACCGGAAGCTCAAGCACGCACGACCACACTCGGCAGCAGCGAACGCAATAATCCCAAGGCCGGTGCACAAATCGACGCTCCATACGTCAGGAAGTAGATCCCACAAAATACCTCCTGCCACTCAAACGGAGCAGCTTACAACGTAAAAAACGTCGCATGTGTAATTCTAAACAGAATAAACACATTGGAACACCAAAGCGTCCGTGAACACAAATTCCGATGTGTACACAAGTAACCCGCCGACGGGTGCAGCCCTGTGATTGGCCGCGCGTAGGAATACGTGCCTGGCGTAGCAATACACCACAGTTTGAAATGATGGCTTCCTGAGCAATGCTAGAAATATCACGTTCTTGTGCCAGTTATCGAGAGAATCACACCTAAGGCATAACAAACTAGATTCCTTCATATTATTGCAAGTGAACTTGAACTTGAGGGCCGACAGCGTCGGGGCCTTTGTAATGGCCTACAATTCCCTCCACAATTTTCACACAAAGAGTTCAGCGCCTGGTACCAGACTTGTCCACTAAACTACTCAGGATCTACCAATCCTTGTCACAAGCTGCCATTGGATGACATCACTGGGATAGCCAGTGTGTCAAAACACCATCCCCAGGCATATTGGGTCATTACTGACCATTCTACCTGACTGGCTCATTCCAGTCACTGTCTCTTACTCTAGGCACGCACAAGAAACATTTTCATAGCTTCAATTATACTCAAATTACACTCATGATCCAAACTAGCAAGACATCTCGTACCGCAATCATCGTAAGCACATCAGTCATAGCACTCATTCTCTCCGTACTGCTCAAGCACAACATTCATAAAACTTTCTCTCTCTTGCTCATACTAACTACATTCCAGCACAAAATGCTCAATTGTTTCCTCCACTCCACTAATACACTGCCGACATAATCTGTTATTATTCTCATTCCACCTCCATGTACGTCTGTTCACACGCAATGACTTACATCTCACAGAAAACAAGAGTCGACTTCCAAAACTACCATCATAGAACAGCTCAAACTTAGGTGCTTCTTTTTTCATATACCAGTTAAGTGTAGGCTTCCGCATCATGCTAAGCCTCCACTTATTCAATCCATACTCTTTTGTTTGCCTCTCAATCTCTTTCTTCCACCTCTTGCAGTCCCACTCAGGCCCTACACCTCCAGGATTTATTAAACTCCAGTCATCCACAGGTCTCCCAAATCTTTTGCATACTAAGCTTCCTTGCATGCCCCCAACACACTTTCTCCCAATAGCTTACACTCAGATTCCATTCAAAAATTCGCTTTACCCATCTGCTATTCTGCATTCTTTCAATTCTCACCTTATAATTCAGCACCGCTTTCATCATTCTTTCTGAAAATGGGCTCCACCCAAGGCCACCTCTAATGGCTTCTGTAGCTGTCCATTTCGGAGCACCCAATGCTAACCGTCCTGCCTTATTTTGTATTACATCCAGCTTTTCAAGATCACTTCCATTCCAGGCAAGAGCACTCATACCATACATGACACTAGGTACAGCAACATACTTCCACATTCCTCTCACACATTCATACTTGTTTGCTCTGTATCTGGCCACGCTACTTAATCGTCCACTCCACTGCATAGCTTTTGCCACTTTCTCACCTTTAGTTCTAGTGCATCCATCTTCACTTATCATACAACCTAGATATTTGTATTCTTTTGTTCTACCTATTCTGATTTCTCCAATATTCCACAGTCTGTCTCTATCAGTCTCATCACTATTTATAACCATAACCTTGCTTTTGTCGGCACCGAAGTTCATCTTGAAATCTGTACTATATCCGTTCACATTAGCTCATTAGTATTAGCTCTTTCGGATTTTACTATTGTGCATTATAGTGCTCAATTATGTGTCATAATGGAAATTAAATGAATTTCAGTTTCATGTCAAATAAACTGAATTATTCCTCGTTTTCTAGTTTAGTTTACTTTTTTTCATAAATATCGATATTTATTATGTTCTTGAAATTAAATTAAAGTGCATGGGATTCACGCGACAAATCTGTGAGGTAAACTAAATATTTTTTTTTGAAAAATGTAAATCATCAGCAAATGGTTCAGTTCTATCGCAATCTAAATTTTCACTGAGAAAAAAATGCTTCTGTTGAATTGGCTACACGCTTCAAATTCGAACACACGCTTTAGGTGATCACTGTTGTGTCAACTTCGCTATTCAGCTCAAAGACTTTCATTTGAGCTTGTTCTTCATACAATCGCGCGTGCATCTTAAATTGCACTTGTGTGACTTTTTGTAGTCTGTTTTTTTTTAGATTTGATCGCTTTGTTTCATTCACAATAGTTAATTAATTATTAATTTCGTATTACTTAATTAATTAATTAATTTTAACTAGTACCGGTTGAACCCGAGTATCGGGTTGTCCGACTTGCCTAAAAATAAAAAAAAAAAAAAAAATAAAAATAAAAAAAAATAAAAAAAATAAAAAAAAATAAAAAAAAATAAAAAAAATAGAAAAAAATGAAAAAAAATTAAGAAAAATAAAGAAAAATGAAGAAAAAAAAATAATATTTTTCAAATCTGATAATTTTCTGCAAATATAGACACCAGTGGCTTCAATTTAATACCTCACTTGACCATATAGACTCATCCAATTTTCTAAACGGACTCGGACAAATTTTGAGTTAATGAATTAAGTATATAGATTAATTTTTTATTAATTTCACATATCAAAAGACCCATTCAAAATTTATTTTAAAGGCTCAATCATATTACTTTCAATAAATGTAACTAATAATTAAGAGATTCTTCAGAATATTCATAGTGTGATCTGTATTGAATTCTTGAGTCGTTTGACTGGCTAAATCGAAAAAATATTTTGCTTACTTTCCTGAATACAATAATTTTTGCAGAGTGAGTTGTGATGTTTTAACTTGTTTTTGTTTCATGAACATGGTCATTATTTAGGAATGAACTGACAACAATTGATGTAGGACTTTGTGAGTGGCGCAGCCACCCGAAAATGTCAGAAGGGGCAGGATCCCCGACAAATAATTTCGGGGGGGCCAGACATCAATTATCAGCACTCTTTTTATTCTTTTACTTAAATTGGCGACTGAAACTGGCCCCCAGCTCAATATTTCGGGGTGAGGAGCATGGTCCCTGGGGCACTCCCCCCCTTGGCTGCGCTACTGGACTAAGTTGTGAAAAAGAAGTGTATGTGGTGGCAGGTAGCGCCGTGCGGCCTAAGCGTGACGGTGAGCGCGCCGCCCGACACCGACACTCCCGGCTTCGAGAAGGAGAACGTCTCCAAACCCACGGAAACGAAGCTCATTTCTGAGTCTGCTGGCTTGTTCTCTGTGAGTACTTTCTCTCTGCATTTTCACTGTGAAACACATACTGCTATTTATGACAAAGCCATCATTCATGGCCGCCGAGTCTGTCGTAGGTTTTTACAGTTTCGATCCGTATATATTTCGACTAAAAATTCTTGACTCAAATGATATTTTAAGAGTGGTGGTAGAATGCATTTCTAATTTAAGTTCTCTAGGTTAGAAATAGAAATCGTCATATCCCACTATAAACTTCCGCTTCTTGTGGTAATGGACAAGTAGGTTTAGGCGTTATTAAGCTCCTCATATCCTTGGGAAAAGATTAAAAAAAAAATCTGTTGTGATATGTCTTGGAGAAAAAAAATCAAAGGGATAATTAGCGAAAGTTGTTTTTTGAAAGGCTTTATGCTCCGAAATAAAACTTCTGTGATTCACGAGATAACCATCCAATTGTAATGTCTTGTAGAAGCGTTATATGTGACTAAAGTGGACATTACTTATGACGCAACCAACGTTTATGCAATGTGAACTTGAATTTACACATCCAGTTTCACGTGAGTGGGGTCGGGGCTACCTACAGCTCTTACATGACAGGCCTCGCTGGTCTTTGACTACACCGCCCATGATAGCGAGAGTAGCTGGGGCATTATTTGAGAACGCAGCCTGTGCGCTCTGCACTGAGAAAAATGCAAATTTCTGCCTTTTAGACTGACCAAAATGCCAATTTCTGTGTCTTAGGTTTTGGCCGTAGCGTCAATGTTTTTCCATTTCTAGGCTGATGCCGTCGGGCAGCGCCTGGTGAAAGACGCATTGGTTGGTCGTTTCTTCTCAACTGTCGGCATCGAAGGCTTCATGCTCACCACTTTGTGCGCCGGCATGGGGCCCATCACTTACTTTTGGGACTTCGTTGCGCAGGTGCGAAATAATCCGGGTAGAGTGCTATATGTAAATTAAATTGCAGAAACCCATTTGTTCATCGTCAGATTTAGTCCGAATGTGACTTACAACTCCAATCTGCAATTTTTTTGCACTGTCTACTCGCTATCATACTAATTTTATGAGCAGTTTTTTGTAGGCTCGAATGCTATTCATAACTTAAAACAAATACAGATTTTGCTTTATAGGACAGTTTTTCAGAATTGGCCTCGTATTCTACAGGATAACACCTAAAAATTTGCTACTTGCATGCGAATAGTTCTGCATATTGTGTTGTTCTTTATTAAAAAACTGTGAAGGCTGACTTGATGGTATGAAACAAGAAAGTTTGATTCTAAATCCCTCTTGGGGAATAGGGTAGGCAATAGATTTAGATCAGTTGGGTTTGTCTATTCTATGCTATGGGGATTCCCCTCATGGGGAGGCCACTATTGTATTTATGGGGATTTACGATCCTTGGAGGAAAATGCGAGGTCTAGAACTTGAGGTTTAGTGGGCCTTCTTTTTTGTTGAAATAGAACGTTTTTTCATTCTCCTAGTCCTGTATTTTGGTTCACTGCTCTCTTATTTTTTTCCACCTGTTACTTTTTCCAATTTTGATCATATTTTATAAACTTGTTTCCTAACTTTTTCTATGAGCAGGGGAACACACTTGTGTGAGAACACACTTAGTGTATAGATTCCACGTTCCCTTAACACCTTACGAAATGGCGCTTTTCTCCTTCCTCTCTTTGGAACCTCTTGTTGAGGTCGGGGAGGTGTAAACTAGCTTATCTAATCTAATCTGACGACTGGCGTCCCTTGGAGGATAATGTTCGGTTTTCAGCTATAGATGGGACTGCTTTTTTCGTGCCCACTTTGCTTGTTACAGTTCTCAAGTCATCTTTGCCATCTATTCTTTGTCTTTCCTCCTAACTTACTGTTTCTATACGCAGGGATACACCGTGTGCTTGTATTCCATAATTTCCGCAGTCAGTATTGAACGTCCCTTTTTCCTCGTTCTCTTAAGGTTCCCTTTAGGGAATCTTTGAAGTGACTTATTATATAATGTAATGTTTGACTATAAAGTTTCTGTTGCCTTGTAGAGCAGTTATTACCGGAATATCGTAGTAGTGGTTCCCCTATGCAATGCAAGTAAGACAGTCGACACTTGTCATTGAAAAGAATGAAGGTTGACTAAACATTACGGCTGTGGCTGCCGTATGCCTATTGATTAGCTGCTTTAATATTTAAACCCGAGATGTAAATGTGCTGTGATGGATAACTCACAGGAATTTCTTAGCTCAAACGTGTTTTATTATGTTTTGAAATATGTTTTACTTAAAAATTAACTTGCACATCATTCAAATTTGCTCTGGAACGCATCTTTAAGCTCGACGTTTGTATAACTTTTTGTTATATTCCTGGCTGAGAGGTGACTAAAGAAACTCATTCATTTCATGAAAATTTTTACAAATTTTTTTTCTATATCAAAAGTAAGAAGTAGTTGGACGAAAAATTGTTCAATTTTGCTAATGTCAGACTAGATTATGAACTAATCTTGCGTATGGAATTTTACAATGAATTTTGAAATATCGATAAAAATGTCCGGAAGGGCTCAAAATGTTATAAAATAGTTTGTCAGCGTACGTATGTATTATACTTTATAGTTTCATTGAGGTTTTAAATATGGAATGATTTTGTAATTAACTTTTAAACAACATTGTTTTATTAAAGTTCTGAAGAACAGTAAAGGACTGCGAGGATGCTATTTTCCTCGACCTCATCTTAAAAATGAAAAAAATCAAGCTCTCTCGTGGAAGCCTTGTTTTTATAAAATATTGGTGTGACTTTCTGTATCATGTTTATTTCAAGATTCAATATCTTGTTTTTGTTGTCGATAGCATAGATTTGTAGTTTAAGTTTAAGGCCTGTTCCTCATGTTTTTAAAAGTGATTCTCCCTGTCGTAATGATGAACAGGTCAATAGGCACTAAAATATTTCCATATACTCTCATATTTGATTTTTCAACCTGAGACTTAGCTCTGGCGATGACGTGAAGGCTCGTTTTAATCTTCGTCCATCCTGCGATTTTCGATTATACTGGAGATATAGGTAGTTTACATCTATTCTTGTCAGGCTTGAATTTTGAGATATTGGTTGAACAGACAGCTTCCGACATCTGTCTTGAAAAATGAAAAGAGTCAGAGAAAATCAACCCCCCAGCTCAGAACATGCAGCACGTATTCCGTGCGACAACTCGTAGTATTGTTTTTAGTGAAAACTATCATCATTTTAAGTCATCCACTACTGAAGGTGAGCATAGAGTTAATCCGAGCATGATCCGATCCGTATTCTTTTGCTATCTTTACCTGTTTCGGTGGCATGTACATGTATTCCATCTTTGATTTTTTACAGGTTTTCCTGAGTGGCATCTTTCGCTTAATTTCTTCATTCTTCATACTTGACTTCGGGCGTATCGTCAAGAGAGAATACAACAAGAGGATGAATGAGAAAAAGCGCGAATAAGCAACGACATCTGCTTCCAGGTGCTACCTGAGCGAAAAGTCTACCGTCGACTTAATAGCTGCGCCTTACGTGAATGTTCATTCCGTTCATATACTCATTCCAGCTAACTACACTTGACTATATTTCTCACCTAACCTGTCCACGATGTCATGGAACTATTTTCACTTAGCACTGCTAATCTCTTTACATTGTAGAACTAATCGCGTGGAGATGCAGCGTGTGTTATTATTGTGTGCTTTCTCAATATCACTTCATGCCATCGTGATGCGAGAGCGCAAAAGACCTAGATAGTTGTCAAATTTTTTTATACTTTGTCAAATAACGTGAGAGAATTTTATTTTTATATACCATCGTATTTTATATGTACAAGTTATTGAAGATTGAAAACTACTCTATAAAACTAAAAATTAAAGATCACTAGTTTGAGATTGACTATGAAGTCTCAAGGGGATAAGGCTATCGTATATGTGAGTCAGATACTTTGTGGTGCTTTGTTAAAGCTGGACTTTGCCAATACGATTTAGAAGGTTCGACGCCTTCTCAAGAACTTTCCCGGCTCGTCTAGGACACATGACTGATATTCGTTCAAGTTCTTTAAAACAAGTTTTTTCTTTCGAAACCTCACTTAAGACACAGCTGCTAGTAGTTAAGTTTTACTTGGACACAGGTTATTTTACCTTTTCCGTTTATTTTAGCATCTATAATACACAATATTTTCTTCTAAATAACAGAAATGCTATCGTGTTGTTTTACTCTTAGATACATTCGTTTAGCTTTTCATAGTGTGGTTCGCGACGGTAAATTGTCACCGAATATTACTCAAACCCTTACAACTTGTACTAAGTTCACTCGCTGTTTCTAGGTTAAGGTTGTTGTAGAAAACAGGAATTTTCGTTTGTCTGAAATTCAGTCACTTCATTAAAACTTTGACTGGGGCAGGTAAAACTGAAGTTAAGTGTTCAACTCGACAGTTGGAAGCAGTTTTGGAAATGGTAAACATGAACTGAATCGTGCCTTCGTTCAGCTTCAAGTAGTCATGGAAATTGTGACTAGCGGTCGGTTCAGCAGCATTGTGAAAACCACCCCTGTGATCACCGGTGGCTCACGTCTCAATCAAAGTGTTGACCGCGTTTTAACACAATTTTGTGATCCATAATCTTCAGTCTGTCCATAAACACGTTCTTACACAATTGTCTTCTCATTTCGCACAATTGATTAACTTCTCAAGAGTCGGTTATGTAGTTTCTTGGCAAAACTTTGTAAGATCCCTTAGTTTGATTTAATTCCATTTCAGAAGATTCAGTGTTGATTAACTACTCGTGACTTACAAGTTTATGCGAGCCGCTTCACCCTTAAGACAGAGTTATGGTCTGCGCAGCTGCAGGAATGATACAATGAAAGTTTTTTCAGTAAAAATCATCACAAAATGTTAACTGTCGCGTTTATTGGTCGACATGTATAACTCAATTGGTAATGACGCGGCAATATACTGTATTTTTCGATTGACGTCTGATCATGATTATTGAGTACTTGGTTGCTCGTCAGGTATCCGGCAATCGTTCTTGTATTCAGTGTCGGTTGCCCACAAATTGCCCACAAATTCATTAACTCAAACCAACTTGTTACTTGTATGCACTTAATATGTCCTCTAGAGATCACTAATGCAGTTCAATAATTGTTACGGTCGAAAAATCTGAAGAGTTTCGACACGTGCCCTAATTTAATTGAAGATCGTACCAAACCAATGACTCACGGCAACACGCGAGTTCCTAGTAAAATCTTCAACAATCCAAAATTGTTCTATTATTTCCAAGAAAGTTACATCAAGAATTTATGTATTGCTCAAAAAACTCGTATTACTTCAGAATCTTTGTCATCACATTTCTTTCTCTTGTCTTTTTTAACGAAAGTTCGAATCAGCCAGTTATCAGTCATTATCAAAATACAAATGAACACATTAACGAGGGGAAGCAAACCAACGCAACAGTTTCACTATCTTTTCCAAAAAAAATGACACGGTCCACAACGAAAGCAGTACAGGCATTCACAATCAAACTTTAGAAATACTATGGAGGACATCAAAAAAATGTTCATAAGCAAACAAGGAGCATCAGTTCTGATATTTCAACCCACGCCGCATGAAGAGACGATATCCAGACAAGGCGCACTTGACTAACCCGTATATTCACCACAAACTCAACAGTCGTCTGCGCACAATGATCAGGAAAGAAAGCGCTGGTACCCAGAAACCAGAAAAAGCACCCCAAGAGGGCTCAGGAAGTCTCAATTCATACGAAAACTTTAACGTTGAGATACTTGCCTATCAGAGGAATGGCGATAGTACGTTGACGCATTTATATAGTATGCAAGCTTTGTCAACTTATCTCGCTAGTTTATGAAGATCATTTTATTATCTAGCTACAAGCACAATACTTATCAAAGGAAAAAAAATAATTCTTTCGCATCTAATGATTACGTGGTGCCCAAATGTCGCAAAAATTTTAAGAATTGAAAAATGTAGAAATGACAACGTTAAGTTCCTTCAAAACAGACATGAACCATAAATTAGGCTAAAAAAATGGAAAGTGAAATGAACATAGTTTCTTTACGGTTGAAGTGAGTGACCAGATGACGCCTCAATACATTAGATGCCCGAGGAAACAAGCCTACACAGAATGACGGCCTCAGAACGACACGAGAAGTAAAAGGCCAATGACTTCAGAGGTGATCCCTCGAGAGCCTTCTCGCAGGCATCGTCCGGCGCCCTTTAGGCTCGGCAGCAGACGCTACTCGTTCTACCGAATGGCGATGAGACCAACTTGCATCAGTTTCTGGATTTTTGCTGATACGTCCGGATTTTGGAGATGGCTGTAAAGAAACAAGTTCAACTTTTAAATGATCTAAATTTATACATGAATCAAAATAATATGTTCTCAAACAACTCCACGTGTCTCGCATACCTACACTACGCTGGAGACGGGTTCATGGAACGCCATCAATCACAAAAATACCAGCATTTCTTATTGACTACACTTAGCCTCTCTACGCTCGTATGGGCGAAATTTCACAATGAAATGTACATAAATTGAACTTGCGTTACTCTGCACTTGCTTGCTGTAGCCAGCGATTGTTTAGTGATAAAGCAAGAGCGAGAGAACACCAGAATGCTGCTGGTCTTCGGCAAGTCTCAAGTTCCCCTTAAATTAGTGATTCGCCGAATAAATACTTGGTGAAACGAAAAATGTGTCGTATCAGCGTTCAAATGACTCGAATCGCTTGTGTGAAACAGAAAGACAAATTGAGTCATAACGCTAGTAAATTCTTGAAAACTAAGCCGATACTAAACTTAGTTGTTTCAGCATTAGTCATTCAAGGAGATCATCCGAGGCCCCTGACGCTCAGATGGTCATTTTCCATGTTTATGTTGGAAAAGGACCCTTAGGTGGCGGACTATTCGGTTCTAAAATTTTATGATGCTACGAACAATAGAGCCCCCACCCGGGTCCGGGGAGAAGAGAGGGGGAAGGGAACAAAATTTTCAATTTTCTACTAATTTCGACCCCATATAGAAACAACAAAACAAGAAATGGAAAATTTCGCTTCATTTTCTTGTTAGGAATGATTCAAGGATTCTGAAACTGTCTTTGTTTTTGTTCTAGCATCAAAAATGAACGAGGAGATACGTCTTGAAATATCAATATCAGTAAAATATCAATACCTCAAGCTAATGTGTGAATTTTTTTCCAAAAACTAAGGCCTAAATAAAAAAATGAATGGAATAAATTGTGTTTCTTTTTAAAACTTACATGTCATAGTCAAATTTCATAAGAATCAGACTGAAATTTTTTTTCATATATATGAAAAATAAATAAAAATATTTTTATTTTTATTTGAGGGGTTTGGAAATCAGAATTCACAGTGTGAATATGAAGTTATGTATGGAAATTGTCGAAATAACCCCCCCCAAAAAAAACCTTCAGCATTCAAACCGTATCTTCTCATTGAGTTTTGATGCTAGAACAAAACCAAAAACAGTTTTGGAATCCTTGAAACATTTCTAACAAGAAAATGAAGCTTTTTCCCCCATATTTGAGAAAAAGAAATGAATTATATACCTCTAAACCCAAAAATATTTTCTTAGTAATGAAATCATGAAAATCGCTTATCACAAACTTTTTTTTATCAAAATGTTAAAATTTCTCTTCATTTTATTGTTAAAATTGCTTTAAGGATTCTAAAACTGTTTTTGGTTTTGTTCTAGCATCAAAACGGAATGAGATAGATCTTGAAATTTACTCAAAATTTCCCAAAAACCTAATTTTTCGCAAAAAAAAACTAAGGCCTAAATCGAAAAATTGACACGAGTAAAAAGTGTTTACTTTCAAAAAATACATATACTGGCCAAATTTCAAACGAATCGGACGAAAAAAGTTCACCGACCCGGATGATCTCCTTAAATGGGCACGGTTCGGGTCTATTTTCAGATTATGGTCATTTTTCAGTTTATAAACTCCTCTTATAGAGCTTTTTCTTGCGCATCCAACGATATAATTGGCTTTCAAGTACGTCAATTGGTTAGTCTTCTGGACGGGGTAAAAGAAGCGCACTAGTGTGACCTTGGGGTGCGCTAATGGATGGGTGACCTCCTCTTCCCCCCCCATTACGAGCCAGTATTGAGTGTTTCTCTACTGGAATAGCAAGAGAGTTCATTCATGGCCTAACTTGAAATGCTTTTGTACTCTAACGAAACATCCTATCACTCAGTGATAAATTATGATGGTGTAATTGAGTGTTTGTTTTGAGTTTGGCTGCTGAGTCATCAGCTAATTAGCTCGCTATGTAAACATAAACGCCTCCCGGAGTTTTGAAGCTACAGGAATGGCAATTATATCAATCGAAAGGGCTTAAAAAGAGCTACTAAGCAATACAGGTTTTTGAAAAAAAATTTAGTCAGCATTGAAAAAAAAATTTGTTAAAAAATTAACCCTGTTCTGAAATTTATATTTATTGACTTTTGATATGGATCCTTACCCACTGTTTTGAAGGTACAGAATCACTGATAAGACTCAATTAAAAAATTAGTACAGAACGAAAAATTTTTTTTTTGAAAAATGGCTTTTCTGAATACTCACCTTCTTGATTTTTGAAAACCTACTCTTCCCACAGTTTTGAAGGTACGGAGATGGCGAGCATACCAATCAATAGCGATTGAAAAGGGAAATAGATCCGGTGCAAAAGTTTTTTTAAATTTCAATTCACCTTGAAAATTAGAAGCAAATTATTCAAAAAAATGGAAAAAGAGGTCATTTTTGGGGAAAAAAGTTCTCAAAATTCAAAAAAATCAAATAATCGAAAAACTTTTGCACCGGATCTCTAGACAAGACAATTTGCTATCTAGAGAATATTTTCTGAGTTCTGTGAGTTGAAAATTGTAGGAGAAGTAGGGTTTTCCGCAACACATGTTTTTTCATGTTTTTTTTTAAAAAATCTTTTTCACGTATGGTTACGAAAAATTCGCACAAATCAAAAAAGTTATTAATAACAATTTACATCAACGGTAGATATCTCAGAAAAATCCACCGAGAACTTACAGACTTTTTTTTTACCCCGAACCGTCCCCTTAAATTAGATACAACAGTCATATGTTGACTACACTATCTGTAGACATTTATTTCTCTGTTTTCCTAACAATCTCATTCGTTATTTGGAGTATACATCCGAAAGCCTAGATAGTTCTAACAGAAACAATAAGATCATAGTGGAGTAAACTCACTCTTGCAGCGCTCTGGGATCATTCTGCATCTGGTCGAGGATGAGGCGCATGGCTGGGTCCTTCAGGATCTGCTGCACCTCAGGGTCTGACATCGCGCGCTTCCTCACCTGCAATACCAAATTGTTAGCAAACGTACTTGCATAGCTTACTCACCGAAAAAAATGAGAAACAAATTCATATTTAAAACACAGAATGCCTAGCTCAACTTCACTGGACATAGGTACGACGTAAGTGATGAGCTGGACAAGAATAGGTACTTTCATTTTTAGACGGAAAGGATGCGAATGGATCACAAAGGTTACGAACGGTACATAAAAGCTAGGGGAGACGTACATGGGCATTCACGAGCATTGATAATGTTGGTGGAAACACTCATCAAAGCCAGTACGTAGGCAAAAAATTGCTGAATGGGATGAAAAACTTAGAACTCGAAGTGCCAGAATTTTGATTCACCATACAAATATCCATCAGTCTGCAGTGCAGATGAGATTGCACTCACGTTATGCAATACCCTAATGCTCTTGAATTGCAGAAGTTTTGCAAAAATGTGAATTTTTCGCATGAGGAAACGATCTTACCGACCTTGTTATACAGAATTCCTCAAAAAAAAAATAATAACAATAAAGCATAAAAAAGCAGCGTGTAACTGGCTACAATTGAGTTGAGAAATGTTGCGAATGCTAAAATTAAGGTGTTTTGAACCGTGATTCTAACGCACAATAAGTAGCCCCCAAAAAATGATCAATTTAACTTCATAAATCAAAAAGCGAATAGTGAGAAAAAGCACAACTCCACGAGGCGGTAAAGTTAGAACTACGGAGTTAACAAGCTGGAGTTCACCTTTAAAACAAACTACTATCCTTCCGCACACACTAAGGATATAACAAAAAATGTTTCATGACTTCTCATGGGAAATTTAAGACAGTCGACAGCTCCCAGTAGCTGCACAACTCACCTCCTCGGGATCGTTGCTGGCAGCCTGGATGCACTCCCTCAGGCCCTCGAGAGCTTCATGGTTATTAGAATCAATTTCAAGAGCTTTTTGGTAGGTTTCTTGCGCTTGAGAAAATTGCTTGAGCAACTGTTGGATTTTTGCTTTCCTAACGTAACCTTTGATAAACGTAGGGTCTAATTTGATGCATTCATCGCAATCCTTCATACCCAAGTTAAACTCGGCTAGCTTGCTGTAACAAGCTGCTCTATTGCTGTAAATTTTAGCATCAGTGGGATTGCGGCGCACTGCTTCCGTATAATGTTTTATGGCGGCAGGGAAGTCACCCTTCTTGAAACATTCGTTGCCCATTTCACGTTCAGATTCGGCTTTGTCGACGTCAATATATGAGAGACGATCCTTCTCTTTAATGGCAGCAGTCACCTGGGAGAAAAACACTTCGTTATTATCCAGCAATAGTTGCGTCTCGCAACATTATCAACATATCAAACGTAAATTTTCAGATATAGAGTAATGAAGTAGAGGCCTTGAGCTTCTTAGTTTATACAGCAATGGTAATTTTTTTTAACACATGAACAAGAACTAAACACATTTATCAACATCGACGAACAATTTAGAACGCTTATTGGGTCCGAGGAGAAATGAAATACAAAATTGAAAAACAGCGTTCGAGTTCCCTATCGAGTATTGGCCACACTAAGAAACCACAGGCTCTCAAACATTCCTAGTAAGCAATGGAGTAATCAAATATATTCGAAATTGAAACATACAGCATAATTCACTATATGTTTAGAACAACGAGGAAACAAAAGAAGTGAACCATGAGTAGCGAATTCTCATCTATCGCCACAACCAAGATCACGAACTCAACTACAAGGAAGTTAGGAAAATCATCCAGTCAGTGTCAGTCTCCCACACTATTCAACAGATATTATTTTTCGAAATTAAATGTCCTTCCGAACGAGCGGTTCTTATTTTCCCCAGGAATAATTTCACTGCATCTTTACTTCGTACAAGAATGAAATGCCACATGTTTCAAACAATTAATTTGCTCAATACTTCCCCTTAGATGAAGAAAACCAACCGTACCTTGCTCAATAGGTCCTTCGTTTCAGGCGTCCTGTGCTCTGACATCGACTTTTCGTAGTACAACTTCGCCTTCTCTAAATCCTGGTGACAGAAAAAATGCACATATGATACAAGTCGAGCTACCATCAGCATTTCGGCCCCGAACGGAAGAGCCCAACAAGACACCACATCTTGGGACAAGGTGATATTAGCGGTTCGGCTAATCTTCTAAAAGGATTCTAGTAAAAAAAATATGATATAGTAACAACGAGGTGTTTCGAAAACAATAACACTAAAATTATACGATCATCATCAGATTGAATTATTCCTTACCCAACAGCTAAAACATGACACGATCTGATCAATTTACAGTTTAAAAAATGCTAATTATTGACCTACCAAAAAATACAGTAGATACTATCGCTAACAAACACTGTTCACTCTAAGTTGCTCGATACATTAATTATACTAGAAAATATAGTGAAAGCTGAATTCCTTCTAGGCGATGAACATCCATGGAAGAAACTTACTTAAAGACTTAATCCGAACAATCAATATATCGCGTGTGACCTACGTCACCGAACTCAAATAGCACAACAGGTTTCCTCAATGAAAGAATTCGATATATATTCCATTTCAACTAGTCGATTCGTTCACTGGAGCCTTATATAGAAATTAAATTCATCAAGTTTGAGATGCAGTTCGGAGTCAAAAATCCTTTCTCCAATCAGAAACAATAGAAAGACTCTCTTTCGAACTTCATGAAAACTCGCTCTCAAGATACCTACAAATGAAATTGACCATTGAAGGCAAAATGAACGGAAATATGTTTCGAATAATTTTGAACAGTGTAAACACAAAAAGCTACAATCGATACGCGCTTGAAAAATTGTTATCAAAAACACCAACTACAAACTGCTCAATATAGTCCGCCGATATGTCACGTCAGCCACCTTCCGGAAAGAAAATACAGCTGACAAAACCCTTACAATGCCTGGTACTTATTACTTCTACCTATCTTGCTGCACTAAACTCAGAATATCTCTGCGCCGCGGTGGCTATGTCACTAACTACGACACGAAAAAATACCACATTGCTTTCGAGTTAACATTGTACATCAAGTTCTTCTATATTGAAACACTCGGGGATGCCACAAAGCATAATTTCAACAGTATATGTCGGTATCCAATGAAAAATCATACTTGGATCTAATAATACCCCAAGACTATCCTCGACTGGAAACATTCCTCCATCTAGAAAGGTGTTAAAAATTCCGCTTCATTACCTGTAGTTGCTTGTAAGCGTTACCAACGCGAGTGTACGCTCTAGCAATGAGCTTGAAGTCAGCGCGATTCTCTCTTCCAACTTCAACAGCTCTTTCGCACATTTTGATGCATTCATCGTACAGCTTCTGCTCGTACTTCACAGCTGAAATGACAAGAGAAATATTGATATAAACACAAAAGATTGAAAAATAAAGATAAGCACCTGTGCTGTCTCCACTAAAAAGTAGATGAAGGTGAAAATGATAAATTCAATCTCTGAAACATTTAGCAACTTTAATAGAATATTACATTTTATGCACGATGATCCACCGGGAATATCTCTTCACACATGTAGAGATTGCCCACTCCCTAGAATGCCTGAAATCAGGTGTACGCTAGTGCCTTCATTGCTTTGGATCGTCCATTAGATTAGATTATAAGTTAGTTTAAGCCTCCCTAACCGCTGCAAAAATAGAGCGTATCGAAGAGAGGAAGGCACCATTTAGTATGGAGATAAGAAAATGAGGAATCTATGCAGAAAGGGCATAGAAACAGTAAGATGGGAAAGAAGTTCATGAAATCAGATATAAGTTAAAGAAGAAAGCCAGAGGTGCTGAGAAACAGGACAGTAGTGAACCGAAAAAAGGCGGTCCTTAACATAACAAAAAACATTATTTCAACAAAAAGAAGGCCTACCTAACTCTCAGCTCGGGCCCTCACAGGATCGTCCATTCTACTGGATAATTTGGGTCAGCTCAACGGTATTAATTGGTTTACTCCACCTACGTCCCAACACCGCTTTTCCCCCCACAACTTACGCATCATGTGAGAAAAAGCCTGCAGTGCGACGCAGCACGAAACAATCATTAAAAAAATTAAAAAGAACATTTGCATTACGTTGTTTCCTATGAACAGTGAGTTTCATGAATTCTTTTATGCAGCACTCACCTCTGCCATAGGAGGAACGAATCCTTTGCAAAAAATTTTCAGCACAAAATGAACTATGTTAAATGACTTACCTGCTAGGTTATTGAGGAAAGTCATGTCTGTCGGGTCAATTTCAATTGCTTTCTCATAATGCATGGTGGCAGTAACGAAATCTTTTTTCTTGTAGGCAGCGTTTCCTTTCTCTTTCTCAGCTCGTGCCTGAAAGAAAAAATCACCAAGAAACAAAAATTAGAGAAACATACAAAAATATAAAACCAGGAACTTTAAATATTCACCTTATAGAAGAGTAATTAATAGTAGTTAGCAGTTATCAAGTTGAGTATATCAATGGACGTACTCTCAGTACACACTTATCCTCAAAATATTCAACCTTCACTCCTAATCAAACCTGCGTCAATTCCTAGCTCACTTCCATCTTGACGTGTTCAACAAGGCGCAGCTACACGTTTCCCCCGAATAACCTCGACCATCAAGAAGTACATAATACAGATTTGAGTGACGATAATTGCTCAATTAGTGCTTCATAAACTAAAAGATCTTTCAATTGCAGTCCTTAGCAAATGGTTAGCTATCTAAATGGGCGTCATGGAGGCCTCATCATTCTAATGTTCGTGCGACTCATTTATTGCGGATAATTTTTTAAAACGGTCATTACTACCTAGCCCAAACTAGAGCGATGGCAAGAGCAATGAAAAAACTATTTAACACAGTAAAAATAAGGGAATCTGCGCGTAAGATTTTCCCACAATAAATACCCTTCCTCATAGAAATAGCTAATTGGGCAGCAAAAGAAAAAGAGAGAAGAAATGATGAAAAATAAATGTTGGTAATTTTATCCATAACCGAACAGAATCTATGCACAAGATGTGTGATTTTTTAAAAAATTTGCTGATTTCGAGCATCAGGTTCGTTAAACGGAAAATTGGCATATCTGTGGTTACACAATGACAGAACACTTCCGCTGTGTTATAGTCTCTGGTTCATCGAAAACTATTACGCTACTTCAATCTCCCCTGTACCATTAAAATGAAGGAACGTGAAAGGAACCTGACAGGTACCATTCCTGAGGATTATTGAAAGCGCCCCGCAGTGAGAAGTAAAAAAAGAAGATGCGAGGTGCGCTCAAGACACTGAAAGAAGAATGCAAAGGTAATTACTAATTACTTCACCATTGATAGGATAACGCATGTGATAGTAACGAAAAGAATAGACGACATTCCCTTGCCAATAAGGAAATGTGAACGGTCGTCCAACCATTCAGGTCAAGCAGTTTCTCTTCCTTACCCAACGGTAATTCAAGAGCAGACTTACAAAATGGGTGAAATACACATGTTTGATTAACTAGAGGAACTTACGAACTTCAACCCAAAAATAAATGTTAATAACTTACTCAAATTCCACAACCAAATAGTGGCATATGTTAATAAAGTTCATCCAAAATTGAAATGACTGGACTAGATCCGCAAGAACCCTAGAGAACCTTCCCGAAACCTTCAGGAAAGTCAGCACTCTTTTGGGTGTCAAGTGCGCTATGACAGGACAGACGTAAACATTGTACACGAATTGCAATGGCGTAAGCATGGAGTTCATAAAAATGAAGACCGAAATGTGGTCAGCGTGATGCCGCGTTACAGCGCTGGGTAGAGTCTACAATAAAAGAATGAATAAAATGCAACATTAACCCAAACCAGCAAACTTCTAATTTATGCAATCAAAAACTCCCTAAGTACTATTGAACTGCATTTCTACTCAAAATAGTTGTTCCACTACATAACTTCTCAAAATAAATTCCTCCGCAGTAAAATTTCCTAATAGTTGTTTCATTGTTTAAGCTAACCACTTCTCAAGGTCTCCATGATGCCCATTTAAACGGGTATTCCAGATCTAGGGTGAAAAATAGAAAATGAAATGAATATTCATCTTATACGTTTACCTCTAGAAATTAACATGCAATTAGTACCGCATGCATAAACTGGACTTAAAATGTACCATGCTCTGGAGCAATAAATAACACTCTGCTTTCGGAGACAGCCAATGTTTTAACCATCATGATCAGACCGTGGTTTGCTCCGTGTCGACTTCCAACAAGTACATGTAAGGATGACCACAGTTGACCCTGGCAGCACATGCTGATAACAGATTAGATTATAAGTTAGTTTGAGCCTCCCTAACAGCTACAAAAATAGAGCGTATCGAAGAGAGGAAAGAGGAAGGCACCATTTAGTATGGAGATAAGAAAATGAGGAATCTATGCTGAAGGGGCATAGAAACAGTAAGATGAGAAAGAAGTTCATGAAATAAGATAATAGTTGAAGAAGAAAGTGAGAGGTGCTGAAAAACAGGACAGCAGTCAACCGAAAAAGGTGGTCCTGGACATAAAAAAACTTTTATTTCAACAAAAAGAAGGCCTACCTAACTCTCAGCTCGGGCCCTCAGATGCTGATAATAGTGTATCAAGAAGAAATTATTTTTAAAAAGAGGTTTCTCATTCGCGTTCTCACAATTACAAAACTGGAATGTCTTATGGCATTTTTCTTTGTATTCCGTACAATGGAGAGTCTCAGGTCAACAATCTTCATGGTTATTTGCGTTGTTTTCATTTGTGGCGCTGCCTTCGCTTCCAGAGCCTAGGTTATGCGACTTTCTTTGTTATGTACTTAGCAAAGTTATTTTAATCAGTTTATAAAGAGTGATTTAAATTTGTTCGATATCTCATAACGCTTCTTCATTATGCAGAATATTTCAGCATGCAATTCGTAGAAACGTTGATTTCAATTTACTTACACACCTTTACTGGTTTTTAGCAATTCCTTCTTTACCGACATATAAACGCTAGAACTGTGGCACATCCGCTCCACGAAGGGATATAAAAACTAGGGTTAGTCGAAAACGGCAACGATTTTAGGTGAAATGGGACATGCACAAACACGTAAAACAAACAAACGCTTTGGTTTTTGGAGCTCAGTTGACGAGCTGCGCTCCAAAACTGACCGTCCCAGAACTACAAAAATGATACTCGGAAGACATCATCTGAGTAGAAATGATCAAGTGGTGCGTACGTGGAGATTTTATCAGGTGAATTTACTGTGGCCAAGTCCACACGATTGTTTAATGATCTTGTGATGATACTATATCATTCAACGAGAAGTTATTCGGCATTATTAGTACAGATGAATGTTCAGTGAACTCAATGAACAAATTGCATCTGAAGTTTTTGGAATAAAGATCATCGTCGTGAGTGAATTTCGGATTAAGACCACCAGTCCGATCTTTCATAGCCTCGTGATCTTCCCATCAATCCCGAATGCAGTTGCGTTCCGATTCAATTTGCCAGTACTGAAGCAGTCAGGTAGCATCGAAGGATAGAGTTTAGGAAGCAGAAAAGCGGCATTCCTGAAGGCGCAAACACGACAGGGAATACCAACCTCGACCTGCTGAGGTGTGAGATCTACCTCCATCTTATCAGGCTTGGGAGGCTCAGCGGGCTGTTTGGGAGCGGCTCTCGGAGGTGACTGCTGGCGTGCACTGGACTCGTCGTCAGCATCAGCCGCTCCAATGTCCACGCCCAGCATCACCCCCAAGGTGGTAAGCAGCCTTTTGTCGTTGGCGTAAAGCCTACACATGCGATCAGGTTACCATTGCGCTCTCCTTGCTTGGTACGTTCACGCTATAAATTCGTCATTTGATTCACAGGATTTCAACGGGCTCAATATATCGACATTGTACACGCCATCAAAGAATAAACGACAATAGTACATGTGAAATTCATTGAACTTCAAAGATCGTTCGTTACACCAGCAGATAGCATTCTAAATGAAAGGAATTCGCTGAAGTAAGAATGAAAATGCTCGCGCAAAAAATTTAACGTTTCCAGTATTCTTTCTGAATTATGAACAGTATGCAGCTTTGATCAAATCAAACAAGAAACGCAGCACTGCAGGAAACAGCACTTCCATATCAAGGCTTCTCATCTTACTAATGAGAAAACGCTTGAGCATCTCATGTCTTTTCTACCGTAAGTAATAATTCTTTTCTTGAATTTTCGAATAAGTGTTTGAGTACCTATTTCAAGCCTGCCCGAGTAATGATGGAACATTGAAGTTCGAGAAAAATAGTACAGAAAACTATTCAGATCTAAGGATTAAACTGTATTTAAGCCTGTGCGAAACTTCCAAACGGAAAGAAAATTAATAAAATCTTGGTTTGTTGCTATGCTACTGATCTGCTGTTCAAGATCTATAAAAATCAGTATTTTTACCCCGCCGATCAGCATGTGAATTGGCTCATAACGGAGGTCATAAAGATGGCCAACTGAATGTTTCCATGTTTTCGTGAATGGCCGTCCTACAAAACGTGCTCTTGGCAGAATTGGAAACTACTCAAACCTTTTGAGTTCTACATTACGCTAATGCGTAATAGTAAGCGTAATTTCAAACCAATTTGTTCAGATGAACCCATTGCATACAAGTTGCTTGCTGCATATTGCTTCTTACTCAACTCAGACCCGGAGAATTAATAACATAAAAGCATTATCACATGAAGCGAGGCACTGCTGAATAAAAACTTGTTCATAGGTGACAATAAAATCCTGCATTTCACACTCGCTTGGAGTATGAGTTGACTTGAATTTCTCAGCGATACCTTATTTGGAGTATGAAATTTTCCTAATTATTAATAAATAATAAGTCTGATTTCTGTGCAAGTGATTAACCATCTAGGTCAAAGAGCTAATGTTAGCCATCACAATGTTGGACGTAGTCGCATTTGGCAAAACCTCATAATGATGGTGCTGCCAATAGTGCAGACTCACCCCATTTTGCTGCTGTCATTCTTGAGCTCATTGAGCATCTGCATGTAGGAGGGATCCCTGAGGAAGTCTCTCGTGCGAGGATCCGTTGCCAATTTTGCAATAATGCTGGGGTTGTCGAAACCCAAATTGAAGGCGCCGGGCATGCCAGGCATGCCGCCGCTGTTTGAGTTTCTAGGGGCCTTCAAACAAAGTTTGATTTTAACCTCTTTAGAAAACGAACTGCAGGAGCCATCAATCGACAATGCATAGATAATTATTTCACAATTTCTTCAGTGGGAAGTGCTAGAAATGTTATCCTCTGAATTCTTCGTAGTAGCGAATTTGGATGTTAAAATGATCAAATCAGTACTTACGAGTAACAACCTTGAAAACATCTCAGAGAAAAACAAACTCAAATTCATCAATAAATTCGAGATCGTTTAGCAATGACATGAGCATCGGCGAACCCCCCAAAAACGCTTTTTGCCCTACAAGACTTGAAGCGTTTAAACGTGGTACACACCGGTTCCCCTTGAAAATAAAGGGACTTTACTTGAAACCCTTTTCACTTTAGGACAAGACGGCAAAAAATTCAATAGCCATTTTAAAGCATGATTGCTCAATGGGTTTATGAGCAATATTAGATTAGATGCGAGTTTAAGCCTCCCTAATCGCTATAAAAGCGTTCCAGAGGAAGAGTATACTGTTGAGGATATCCCCATTTAATATGGAATTGAAGGAATACGGAATCAACTAATAAAAGAAGATTATGAAAGAAAATTAAAGTTGAAGATAGGTGTGGGAAAAGAGGACAGCAGTGAACCGAAAAAAGATGGCCTGTAAAAAAAATATTTTCGTTCAACAGACGGAAGGTCTTCTCAACTTTCAGCACGGGACTTCACATATTCCCCGAGAGCGCTTATTCCCACAGATACAATAATTGCATCTCCCTGGTGGGGGAGGGGCTTTTTTTTTTCAACACAATAATAACATTCAATTTAGCATAAACTGATCGACGAAACACCCACACGGTCATTCAAAATTTAAGCGAGATCCTTATGGTTTTTTTGGAAGCTGAATTTTTCATTTCATAAATTACATATCACAAACTATGAACTATTTAGAAACTTAAAAAAATTATGGTTAAATAATTCACAAGGTAATGGCCATATTGAGTTTCCAGGATTAAAAAAAAAATTATTGCAAGTTATTTGTTTTTAGAAATTACTGTAAGATTGCCCTGTTGTTTTGTAGCATTTATCAAGATTCTTTTGTGCAAAAATTTATCATGTAGTAAAACTTTCAACAGTGGGTGCTTGTCTTATGTCAGCGGTTTGTGTGCTTTTTGTTGTATGTCTTGGTCAAGCAGAGAGTCGAGTCGAGAGGGTCGGTTTCAGATTGCGAAAGGCATAAGAGTCTCCAAAAAATGTCCAAGATGGTGATTTATGACAATCTCTCGAACATGAGAATGGCAAGTTCAGGGTGATTTAGGCGCTTATGATTGTTCAGAGAGCAATAGGCAACCCTCCCAGCGTAAAAAACAAACCGAGCGGGTGAAAATACACGAGAAAATATAGAATGTTAAGCTTTGTAGAAAAAGGTCTCAACTCCGTATTCAAAAAGGCAGAGAAAACAGCGTCCTTACAACCAATGATAGACGAAGGCGGGTTTAAACGAACACCTCTGAAACGCTGCAAAATCATTGGCTCTGCTGCAAAGGGGATAAAAAGGGCTCTAGAAATACCTCGTGTTTAGAACTTTTAGGGAACGCAGTTCAGCGTCAAATCCCGTGGAACGTGAAGGCACATAAATAGCCAAGTGTTTCACTGGAAAAATTATTCTGGAAAAGATGTATAAATAGAAATAGCGTCCATTATATTCTCGAAGAATATTTCAATTAAGATTTTAAAGATATATCGGTAAAAGAAGTAATGGACGTTCCTCTTTTTTTTTTAGAAATTAAAAAAAGTTTGCACAAGTATCGTGGCTAAGAAAAAAATTCTAATGTGATCTGGAAATAAACCGTGAGGATAAGCCTTTAGGAAAATGTTATTCAAAATTGACGAGATGAAAATAGATGATTTTGAAATAACGTGGAGAAAAGCAATCAATAGAATTTGCGGGAAAGTAATGGGTCGATTCTATTAACTGTTGCAGGATGGGAGGAGTCCAGGATCGCATTTGAAAAGGATCAGGCCAATCAGCCGTACATACGTCTACGCTCGTGTTATGGAATGATGCCTGGCAAATCGCTCGAAATTATGAACTAACAACTGACTGAAAAGAGAACTGAACGAATATTGTGATGGGTGCACGCGCTCTGCTGAGAAATCATTCGTGGTAGAATGTGTTCATGTCAGATTAACATTAGTTGCGGGTGTTTAAATTTGTTGAGGGGTTATTTGGCCGGCCAAATTTGATTCCAATGATTACCAATCATTATAATATGTTGTAATAAGGGTGGCATTTCTGAGCAGTTGTAGGCGTGGCAATTGTCAATCAAAGTAGTACCAGGCTCTGATCGTATGTCGATTTCTACGTTAATATCCTACAATGTATATATCAAGATGTATTGTTTGTAATATAGTCTCGTAATGAAAATTTCGTATTGAGCCTGAATGCTGAAAAACGAATTTCAGAAGAAAGCGAACTGAAAATCGCGAACATAAGTTGGGTATCTGCAACTCGGTAGTACCTCAATAATGTTGTGTTTTTTAATTCGTAATCAATAATATGTTTTCCATGTCTTTTTGCATTTTTATAGCTTGTATTTTCGTGTGTTTTACATGTCGTGGAGGTGATGCGAATTCCTCAAATCGAGCTTAGGTTTCTCTCATGAATGCAAATTAACAAGGAGCCCTAATTCGTCTCGTGACATACAGATAACTTTCAAGTGTTCATCAATTACCTTTTATCTACGTAGTCCAAGGATACCATCGTCTTGTCCAACTGACAAGTATGGGGCAAATTTAGTCTTGCATGAATGAGAAGTGAGGTTGAATTTACATCAGAATGATATAAATGAAGGCCCCATCGAACAACGCTTCTCAGATTCCCCTCCCCCCTCGACGGTATCTGGAGCCTCACCAGTTCGACGTCTAGTCGTGAATTTACTGATGAACTCATGTCTGCATCAACTTGTAAATTAACAGAAAATTGGGAGTTTGACAATTTTTGGGGTTTACGAAGCTCGTCAAGTCATTCTCTTTTACGGAAGATATTAAGTCTACAACAGGGGGAGTAATTACAGGAAGAAGAGGTCGTGTGAATTATGAGAAGGGTTAAGTCGCTTACAGGAACCCTCAAATCAATTTGCGGGAATGATCAAACCATTTCTTACTGGTTCAATTATATCATCAACGCGAATAATTAACTTTGCTAACTGCGAGAGTACTTGCGTCAACGATAAAAATAGTTACAATTGCGTATTTTAATCCATTGAAGAAGTTTTTTAATCATTTACGGAATAGCCTCATCCATTTGTGAAATATTTTCCAGCTCGAAGGAAAGATTGCATCATATAAGGGAAAGTTACATTAATCGCTGTTCATAACAACGGAACGAGTGTAGGCGCCTTACCTTAGCCTTGCACTCGCTGAGGCCGCTCTTGAGCTGCTCATTGTTGGGGTCCAGCTCGAGTCCTGCCTGGTACGCCTTCTCTGCCTCAGCCAGGCGGTTCAGGTACACGAGGGCGGCGCCCTTGCGCGAATATCCCTGCAAGTCACAAGAAACTTGTTCACCTTTGATCACAACACCCATGTATCTGTACAGTTGTATCGTTTAGCAGTTGAATGCCAGGCTGTCTTGGTGGAAACTTGGATCGTCTCAAGTAATTGTTGAACAGTCTCTGATTCCAAAATACTTATGGGTATAAATATACACTGATACGCATCAATTAGCATCGCAAATGCGAATATAAAATAATCAAACTAGTAATCTTTTATGATACGAAGACGGGAATGGTATATTGACATTTTCGAGTGTCATAATTCAATTTCGGCAAGTTTCTCCTAGTTAGACCTTGTTTGATGACAAAGGGGCTGATCAATAATACGTAAAAGATTGCATTACTTCTGTGCTTGCTCCAAAAATGGTCTACAAAGAATATTCTTCAAAACAAAAATATCTCTTTAACCACGTCATATTGCGTTGTGAAGAAATAGATGACTGAGAACAGAAATTCATTCAAGATCCATGCACCAGGTATCGATTTCAATAAGAATTTTACCAAATGTTCCATACGGCTTTAACTAATCCAAAGTTCACAATAGATGAACTTTAAAAAGATCTTGCGCTGCTAGATGCATCTCGGCACAAGAGCGGAATTAGTAATTAACTCTAAAAGTGAACAAAACATGATCTCCACACCTAATCCCATTACTAAAGAAACGCGCCGAAAATTAAAATAGTTGTTAGCAAAAGTAAGTTAAGAACACGATGAGGATTTTTGCAAGTAGAACAAGTAGTTAAATGCTTTGCTTCCAAGGTGAACATGTTTTCACAGAGGAAAGTGAAGAGATCATTTAGTATGTAGTAGAGACGAGGAATCTATGTACAAGGTGCGTTCCCACATACGGCACACAACGCATAGAAACAGCAAGTTAGGGAGGAAGGGGAAGGAAGAAGAGACAAAAGAGGTAAAGCAGTAACTGTAATTAAACGACGCGAGGTGGGCACGATAGGCAGATGTCCTTAGGGCTCATCTATATCTGAGGTAACCCATCAGTTTACCGCTTGAGATACCAGCACCCATAGCATATGCTAGGCAATCCCAACCAAAACGTATTGCCTATCCCATGCCCCTTATGGGGTTACACCACCATTTTCTTTCAAGTTAAGTGCTAGATCCACAATTAACATTTCATTTCTGATCCACAATAAAGTTTTTCATTGAAAATTGTTTACTTTGCGCAGCTTTCATAGTGCCTCATAAATTCTTCGTAGTAAAAAACTTTCAGCAAAAGTACTTGCGTCACCTCACTGTAACTGATGCATCACACATTTACACTAGACCATGTTCAACCCTAATATTTGAAGGAAAATCATCGAATATTCATATGTACTGAAATGCACACAAAATTCTACTTTAAATATCCATGTGTTAAAATTTGGCATACCTTGGTCCAGTCAGGCTTCAGCTTGACAGTAGTCTCGGCATCCGACAAAGCAGAACTGTAGTTGCCCAACTTTGCATAAGCGGCCGATCTGCAAGAGAAAAAACGAATCACCCAAGGCAAACAGGCAGTCCTTGTGGAAGGCACATACTTCAAGGCTAATAGTCAGGAACGACTTCTAGAATCAAAAATAAATAACACACATTTGAAGTTTAATTCTAATTTTCACAACAATTTTGTTGCATACTTTACATTCATGGATTAAATCTTCGAAGTGCTCATATTTATTAAATAGTGAACTAGCCAGCTCAAGACACACAAGCAGGATTGCCTTAACTTGGGTCTGATGCAACGAAATGTATTACGCATGGTGACTACTGATATTTCATTTCCAAATTTTACTACTTTTTACCAACTTCAGTGGCAAAAAATTACTACCTTTTTTTACACAATGAATGTTGTCCAAATGTCCAGAGGTAAGTAATCGGCCTATAATGAGTAATTTGAGTCAATAATATACGCAATACCAAAAATTCAAAAAAAGCTCAAAGTTTCTTAATACTTAAAATGCTTAATACTAAATGGAGCAGCCGAAGCTTTACGGCAAAAAAAGTTACCTAAATTTTTAAGGTACCCCCGTCCTATATAAATGGACTCCAACTAAAGTTTGGCGAAGACCTTGTCTCAACATCTTTCAACAATGATGAAAACAGTTCATCATATGGAAAAAATAAACTGACTGGAAACTAGTAGACACCAGGGGAGTGTCAGATCCCTTTACAGCAGGGTAGAATATCAAGGAATTTCATTATGACCAATCACTATGGCACTTCGGAAATATGAGTTTGTAAGCTATTTCTATCGTACCTCAAAATCTAAACCGGCATCCTAATTGCGATCAATAATAACAAATAGGTTATGAACATGTTATACTACAGAACCAAAATGAAAATGCAAATTTCATGTAGCTTTCCTATATACATTTAGTAGATAAAATGAACTTGGATTACATGGAGCATCTCCATACTATGACGACATTCTGGAGGAAACTGAATCGCCATGACTACGAAAAGGAACTTCAAAGGAACTAAACTCTCGTTCAAAAGATGACACATTGTAGTAAAAGATAACTTTATAGCATAATTCTTTCTGTATTTGGACATAAATTAACGTCAATGAAAAAAAAAATTGCAACTTTACAAAGAGGTAATATAAAAAAAACATTTATAGTTTCAGTAAATCGTTTCCCCAAATCGAAGTGGACAGAATAAACTCGTCTTTTCACAGGAAGATAATACTGCTCACAATCAAGCTCAGGTAAAAAAAAAAAACACTTTCTGGATTTAAATGAACTGCGGAGAAGTTCCTTTGACGTCATTGTAATGTTTCTATCCTGCCGCAACAACTTGGAGTGTGAGAATATTTTTCTTGGAATAAGAATTGGAAGGCTACATCAAGTTTATGATAATCAAGACCCTACCAGTCAAATATATGACTTTGAATTAAACATTATTCATTAGGAGGAATTGAAATGTAATTAGTTTGATTCACGACTTGCTCGTCTGAAATTGCAGCGGAACTCTAAAAGCTAATTGAGAATAATTTTATTTCTGTGCTTACGTTTGTGAATAAAATACTTTAATTTCTGAGTATCAAGTGTACAAAGATTAGATTAGTCATTTGTTTTTAGCCTCCCTACCCAGCAACAAATGCGATCCAAAGAGAGGAAGGAGGAAGGCACCGTTTAGTTTGGAGTTAAGGAAACGCGGAATCTACGCAGAAAGGCATAGAAACAGTAAGTTATGAAAGAAGATTATGAAACAAGAGCAAAGTTTAGGAAGAAAGTAGTAGGAGCTGAACAGGACAGTAGTGAACCGAAAAAAAGTGGTCCTTGACATAACAAAAGCATTTTATTTCAACAAAAAGAAGGCTTACCTAACTCTCAGCTCGGGCCCTCACACTTTCCCCCTGGGAGCGCTAATTCCCATAGAAACAATAGTTGTATCCCCCTGAGGGGAACAAGTGCACAAAAAGAACAATTATGCCAAACATGCTATATGTATATCTTACGGGCAACTGCATCCACTAAAGATGAAATCCAATAAAATGTAAAAGTTATAGTGATAAGTAGAACTACCTATTTAAAAATTTTGGCTAGTTGTTAATGTTTATTCATAAAATTTAAAAGAAAAAGTTCACAAGATGTTTTACATTTAAAAAGAACCGTAATTTGCAATAAAATGTAAATTATTTTACTCGACAAACATATTTCAATCAAAGCTACTTGATATGCTTCCACAAGAAAATATGTAGCTATGCTATTCCATTTTTCCTTGAGATCGTATAAGCATATTTGATACGTAAGAATAAAAGATGTTCAATGTCGACCTCATAATCATAAATGTACAATTTTTAAATCCTTATTTTATTTTCAATACTGATCCCTGATATCACACATTCCTAAGCTTGTATCTCAATGTAAATGTGCACTAATAGAAGTATTTTCAACAATGCATCGCCACTGGTATTACATTTTTTAAATTTACATATATAAGATTTATGAAACCCCGATTACCGCATCAAAGCGAAAGCCATTTTTTGTTTTCTCTCAATAATTTGTTAATAATAAAAGGGCTCAAATGAACCTTCCATCATAAAACTAGATAACTTTCAGTACAAACGGAATTAGAAGAAAAAGTGAACTATTTTTACTATTTTTCGCAACAGTTTTGAAACTTTTTTCGATTTCGTATGCTCCAATCCTAAAATTACACCCCACCTGTACAGGAATATTTCCCATAAATCGAGGCAAATTCCTGATTATGGGAAAAATGAATTTAAAAAATCTTCATACTCTATATAAATATGTAACATTACTTTAAATTTTCAGAGAATTATTCCACTCAACAATTTTTTTTACTACCCTGAGGAAAATTTTACTACTTTTTTTACTACTTTTCAAATTTTACTACTTTTTACTACTTTACTACCTAGTAGACACCCTGGTACGTTATTAACACAAAAATAAATGTAAGGCTCCCTAGCCAGTACAAAGGTTACCTCAAGGTGGCCAAGAGGAGGATCAATTTTCGTCTATGCAGCTATTCTCAACCTTTTCCTATCATTGCCTCCTCGGCTTTATGTATTACGTTCATAAGAAAGAAATTTACCTCAACGAGGGGTATATTTACCTCTGGTGTAGAGTATAGAAAATAAGGAAGATATTCATAAGACTATCTTGCACAAAGAAACAGCAAGTTGAAGAAGAAAATAACAGACATAGAAGCAATAGCAAAAAAGGTATCGAAGCTAAAAAGTTGAGTAGTTCGAAAAAGTGTCTAGAAGGATCGCTATGGCTGAGATAACTCAGTATCTCATTAAGGACAGCTTACCCAAAACAATGGTACCAAAAATGAACGAGAAAAAACAGAAAACAAAAATAGCCCACCTTCAAGTCCCAGGACTGCTTTTTTCTATGGGTTACATTAGCAGTCAGTTAAGAATATAACAGGATTTTTTTCAAAAGCTATAAAAAATGTTAGACTTAGTGCGTCACACACCAACAAAATGAACAGTTTGCCAGAAAGTTACTTATTCCACTAGCGGGGTAGTTAAAATTATCACAAATTCTATATGCTGAGTATAAATAATGGAATATAAAATGCTTTCAAACTAGTCTCCATAATGTGTACAGCTGAATCTATAAGTAATGCAGTTCGTTGTTAGAGTAGACCATGCCTAGAAGCTCAGGTAACAATGATGAATTATTGAATTACTCTATAGAGGCTTAATGAACATGGCCATCTCCACTCAAAAATGACTCCTCAAGGTAAAATGAAAGTCAGAAACAAACTTGAAAAAAACTTTGGGGAAAATTTCCATACACAGATTAATGTTCAGCTAAAGAATAAAGAGGGTTTCACAACAAAAGAATCCTCAAAATTTGGGACTTCCTCAGTGGGCATTGACCTATGAAATAAATAAAAATATCTTAATTTATTTACAGGCAAGAACACACTCCTAACTAAACAGGATCAATACTATAATCTCCATAAATGCAGACATCTGCCATCTCCACACACTTGGCCCAATTTTTTAATAAGATTTAAACAAAAAAAAATTTAAAGCTTCAATTTTGGAAAGCAAAAATTTACAAGGAGGCATGCCTTGAAAACATAGGGCTGGCAAATGAGTAGAATTCTATTTTGGCCATAAAATTCTGGATCATATACAACAAATAAAAATCAGCAATTGCACTGTGACACTTGCTCAAGTTCATTTCATGTATTCACTATTTCTTGGAGTGACAAGGAAATCAAACTTTCACCAACCTCCCTACACTCCGTACATGACTCCTTGCAAAATGTAGAAGTCATTAGCAAGATCCAGTTGAGCAGAGAAGAAATAGCACAATGCAAAAACAATGATGAACTACTTCCAGAACTCTTCAAAGCAGAGGAAAGATGAATGGGCAAAGTGAGTGCAGATGCAAATGACTTGCTCTAAAAAGTGTTATAGTTGCAACCATCATGAGCAATATATTTTCCATAGATACTCTCGATGAACGCTCATTCTAATGGTGTAGGGAACAAATAATAAGTTTTGCTGTCTTTTCATCAGGAAAAATAAGAGTTTCCATAATTAAAATCTATCAATTCATGTAAGTTTAGCATTTCTGAACAATTATTATTAATACATCCTCAATTTGGCAATTTTCTTACAAGATATTACTATATCAACAGTTTCATGTTCATTGTTACAACTTACCTGTTGCTGTATAGTACATGATTTTCTGGATCATATTTGATGGCTTCTGTGTACTTTTCAACTGCCTCCTCAGGTTTGTCTGCATTGAGGGCAGCATTCCCAGCATCCTTCAGCTCTGAAGCCTGCAATCAGGATAAACAACACTACAACAATGAGCAGAACAACCATTCATTCCTTTTTTAATAGAAATGTACATCACTGCTACACTCTAAAATACAATGTCACATTGGCAGAAATGGATTGAGATAGCGATATTAATGCAAACATTAGGGAAAAATATGCTAGCTATCGCAGGAATAGCCTATAGGCTCAAACACCACACTAATAGCTGTGGTCATTTTTAACTGTAGTTTATACAATATTCATATTGGACCAATTTTTAGTACAGTAATTAATTACAGTTGAAAGTCCTATAACCCTTTGATTAGTTGCATGGAAATTTATAGCAAATAATGAACTCACACAAACCCATAATTACTGCACTAGAATAATTTCATGAACATTTCCTTACTTGAAAGTTTGAAGCACATAAATAATTGAGATCAAAAAGTATTTATGCTTGGCTATATTTAGCCAAGAGTGTGCTTCAAAAACCTTAAACTTGCATTCACACACAGTTAAACTTAGCACTCTTCTATTTAAATTTGTAAAAGTTTTTTCTACTACAAAATGTTTTTGATAAACCCAATACTGATGAAGCTCTAAAGCTTGTAATCTAGATAAAGATAATCTAGATGAAGCTTGTAATCTAGATAAAAAAATAAGTTACCAATGCTATGAAAAACTACAGATCCACCAATCCTGTATATGTTCAAGAAAATAATTGTATAAAATTACCAAAATTCTTATCAAGATTTAAATATGCAACAGCTGTTCCCAGCAAAGCAACTGTAGCATTCATGAAGAATTAATAAATTGGTTTAAACCTCTGTACCCACAAGAAAGGAACACCCAAATAGGAAGAAGGCACTTCTTAGTATAGAAAAAGAACGAGCATTTCACAACCTGCACGTAACACCAATATGCATCATAAGAAATTTATGCAACACAAGGAAAAAAGAGAGTATAAGATGTTGAAAAATATGATAGCACTGTACTGACCATAGATGGTCCACAACAAAATATAGACTTTATCTACCTTAACAAAAAGAAGGCCTACCTAACCCTCCAATCCAGAATCTTCCTTCTTAGGGAACTAATTCCCTTGAATACAACAGAGGAGCCTTCACAAAGGTTTACATCTCCAATGTTTCAAATCTCAATCATGTGAATCGACTCAAGGTATCACATTGCAAGGTATAATGATACAGCACACAGAAATGACATGTTATCAAGAGAAAAAAAAGTTTAAAGAAGAGATGGCAAAGAAGGCATGAAAACAAGCAAAGTGGGCACAAAAGTAAGTAATTTTGAAGGGCTATCTGCAGCAGAGGTAACTGTATAACTAAGTGGGTGTGGAATCTCATCATCACCTAAACAAGCTTTTTTTATCCTATACTCTCTGAACAGTTCATAACAAGTATCTTTACATAAAATTATTTTATTAAAAATTCATATTAGCACTTTCACTGCGTCATGCACCACGAAGGTAATTTTCATAATGCTGCTGACCGACCTGTACTAGCAAACTCAATTTTCATAAATATTTGAAGCTAAATGAAAGCATGATCCAGTTCATGGCTGGTATTTTCAAAATAATTGACTTGAAAATTTGAGTTTGGTGTCAAACTTAATATTTAGTTGCTGCAGTCCAAGTGTTGATAAAGGTTAAGGGCAGCGTCTCCCATGCGGACATTTATCTTTTATTATTGAACCTAGAGCAATGAAATTTGGTATACTGATAGGAAATGCAATTTGAAATCGTTTGTCTTCTATGAAAATATGCGATTTTCTTCAAAGAAAATCTTATATTCGTAGAAAACGGAGTTTGAGGAGGGGGGTTTCAAAATGCATCTCCTACAGTTTTCAAGCTACAGTGATGATTTTGAAGTCATTAGATTTGGAATATCATGGATATTACAGAATACTATAAAGGAAATCTCTGAAGTGACACTAAAAATTTTATAAAATTGTCGTTATTTTTTCAATTTTTATTTGTGACATCCCAACTTTTGTTTGCAACAAATCTCAATTTTTTTATAGTATCCTTTATTCTCCATTCTTTTCCGCATCCAATGATACCAAAATCATAGCTGTAGCTTGAAAACTGTAGGAGATGCATTTTGAAACCCCACATTCCGAACCTACAAAATAACGCAAATTACGTAAACATAAACAATCTAAATCATTCTTCGTTATTATTTATGGGGCTAGCTAGGACCGTTAAAATCATTTTACAGTAATAAATAAACATAGAAGATGACATAGCAACGTTGCACCATGAAGAAAGAGCCAAGGGGAGGTGTAACATGATAAAGTACCATTTCCCTCTCCCCTCCCCCCCCCCCCATTCTTCAAGCCCCCGTAGTGGGCAAACGAGCGAACTTACGAAATTCATTTTTTCACAGGATGTACCTGACCTTTTTTCCTCTATTGCAGCTAAAATTTATTTTTCACACATTTCCCCTTTTTATGGGGGATGCTCCCCCAAAGTATTCAAAATGACAATATCAATGATCAGCCATTTCACAGCCAACAATCTTTAGCCACATGTCAGTGCAGCTTCATGCAAGACGGTGGTGTTACAATGAGGATGTCCACTACCAGAGAATAAATCTCCATATGACACCTTAGTTGTATCATATGGTTTCAAATCAAGCTATTGCTACTGCAGACACTCATCAGTTGTGCTGATTAGATGTTAGTTAAAACTTCCCAACTGTAACAAGAGCATTCCAAAAAGAGGAAAGCACCATTGAGTATGAACTCATAGGAATGTAAAATCTATGCACAAGGTGCATAGAAACGGAAAAATGAGTAAGAAGTTCATGATACAATATGAAAGATGAAGAAGAAAGTAGTACGCGCTTAAAAACAGGATAGCAGTGAACTAAATAACGATGGTCCATAACAAAACTAAAAACCTATTCTATTTTAACAAAAATAAAGCCTACCTAACCTTTAGCTTGGGCCCTCACATTGTCCCCCTGGGAGCGCTAATTTCCATAGACACAATAGTTGTATCCCCCTGAGGGGAAATATAAAAAAAAACAATTGTACAACATTTCATCTTGAATAACAGTTATTCCAAGAGTAGGTCATAATACAGGGGAAATATTTGTTTTTACACATACGTGAATGAGCAATTTATGTATGGGTACACATATGGCCCAATCCACGGGGAACATATTAAAGGAATCTTTCAGGTATAGGCGTAACAAATATAGGCACTACTATAGTGTGAGGGCTACCCAGGTGCAGTTTGAGATGTACAAATTATGTGTTCATCACCAAATTTAATGCATGGAGATAAGTAATGTCCATTAATAAGTAATAATAACATAACCTACGCTTATGCTATAATACTAGCTGGAGGTAGATCTCACGCTATAACTGCAGTCAAATATATTTATCCTAACAGTACTCACAATTAAAATATTCTTGCACTCATGCACTGGTATAACACTATCTCATAGTCATTAAGCCTCCTAAAGGAGACCGTTTAGGTGAAAATAAAAGTCCATCACCGTTAGATTTTTCACTATCGGTGTAAAATAATGCAACAATTTTTTCTAACTCGAGTGTTTTTTATGATTTGAATAGAAAATTGATAAAAAAACAGAAAACATGGGTGTTTTGAAAAATTGGTTACCTACAATTTTGAAGTTATAGAATCGGCAACATGTTTTCTAGATAGCTAAATATTTTACCTAATTTTTTTAGCAAAGTTGGTTTTTTGATGCATTAGATTTGATAAAATTTTAGGATTTTTTTCTTTAAAAACCAACTTCTTTAGTCTCAAGTCTCACAACTTTCAACTTGAATCAAATTTCCAGAAAAGTTAATCACACCAATTTCTAGCTTTTTTTCAATTCCAATCCATTGATATATTTGCCATTCCTGTACTTTTAAACTGAAGGAAATCTACTTCAAAAGACAAAAAACTTAATTTTAGTAACAGCCACTTTTCTATAAATTCTTTCATTTTCTGTACTACTTTCAAACCTTTTTCGACTAGTAGACAAACCAAAGGACACACAAACAAGCCAACGAGACAGTTAAGATTCGTGAGAAAATTCTCCATAAAATGGGCTAAAAAAAGAAAACCAATTTTTTTCAGATTTCCACTCAAGCAGTCCCTTCAAGAGTGTGGCAGAGAGATGGACAAACTAAGCAATAACTATTAGTTTGAGACTCCCTAGAACCCTGTAAGATCTCAGCAGAGCAATGAGATAAGACCAGTGGACTGCAGTAAATGAAAAATCAATGCACAAGTTATGTTCCCTCACAGGAAAATCTGCCATTGAGACAAGGTAGGATTGAAAATGAGGAAAAAACAAGATAAAGTGTGAATATTGAAAAAAGTAGAGTGGATACAAAAGATAGAAATTTCAAAGGTCTATCTATAGCTGAGCAAGCATAATGTTTTCTCCCTTAGGCACCAGTTCCTCAACAAACAATCCTAACCTAAACCAACAACAGCGTATCTCACAGCCACTGACAGGCAATTATATAAATTTTAAACAGCCCAGAACATGAGACTACTCTAACAATAAAAATTTGTAACTATATATGTAAGAGTTATTTTTCCTCAACTATAAGAAAATTCTGAATTTTAACTATTTCAACAACTGACAGCTAAATTTGATGAAAAATACTTTTCAACAAATCTGAACATATCAGAGAATTTAAAAGGCATACATGCACAAACTCATTGTTATGACTCAAACTTTCCTCTACTGCAAGGTTTTAGGAACATGACTTCCAATGTTTGAGAATAATGGTAACATATTGTTTAAGAAGCTTCACAATATTAACAGAAAGAGGCCTAAGACATGCCCAACCAAATGTTTATGCAATTGATTTCTAAGCATATTATCTCAACCAATATTACTACTTCTACTAACTTCAGATAAAAAGTAGCTTAGAGTTCAACATGAATAAAAAAATAGAACCAAAATGCAGCTACTTGCATAAGGCATTTGCAATTCTGTACAGAAATAGAAAAAATAGAACAGTGAAGTACTTAAAATCTTTGCAATGATTTGGGTTAGTAGTTTGAGTAAGCATTAAAGCAATCAGGAAATAGAATGCATCCATATATCAATATTTCTGGTATAATAATTCATATGATTGATATAAACATAAATTGCAAGGCTTGGCCTAGTTATCACCAACATGATTAACTACTTATGCAAAAACATAAGCTCAGATCACCAATTAGTGCTTAGTTAGAAATAATTCAAAGGAATGACAAAAATTACTTTCTAAGAACTGAGCAGTACACCTCATGCAAAGAAAAACTTGCATGTCTGGCTTTATGTTATAATAGTTCAACTCAATAACCAAGACCATCAAGAAAGCAAAGGGATGATTGATGGATTATAAGTTTGTACTAGCCTTCTTTTACCACAAAAAAAAATTTTCTGAGAGGAAAAGCACCAATTAGTATAAGAGAAAGTAGAATCTATTCATAAGGTGTGTTCCCACACAGCATACCATGCATATTGAAACAGTAATTGAGAAGGAAGGTTAGGAAACAAAATAAGTTGAAGAAAGTCAGAGGTGCTGAAAAACAGGGCAACAGTGAACTGAAAAAAAATAGTCCTTAGCAAAATAATAAGTTCATTTTATTTCAACAAAGAGAAGGCCTACCTAACTCTCAGCTCAGGACCTAATATTTTCCTCTAGGAAGTGCAAATTCTTACAGATATATTTGCATCCCCTTGAGAGCAAAAGGACCATTTCATATCAACTCCAGAAGCAAGAAAAGCCATGTATAGCATCTTCCCACAGAGAATATTTTACACATAGAAACAGCAAGGTATGAAATAGAAAGGAAAAAAGCAAAATAGCATTAAAATAGAAAGAAGGAAGGTGAGCACAAAAAAGGAAGTCTAAAAGGCCAAGCTGTGAACAACAAAACTCGAAAGCAGCTCTGTTGGGGATGCTTGTTTCAACAGCATAGGATACATAAAAAATGTTAAACCTATTACATAATAGGTTTGACCTCTAACATTATTTTGTTAAATGACTATTTGGTGTACATTACAGAACAAGCCTAGGAACATAAAAGGATGAATTAAGTGAAAAAAATATATAGGCTAAGCATCTTATCATGCAATGAATTTTGCAGTGTATATGGCATGCCTAAAACCATCACCTCATAATATACCTTTTCTCAACCTATTTTGATGTGAATGAATTTGCTTGTTCTGAGGTTAATTTAGACTATAATGTTGTATAATTTTAGATAGATTAATAACAGGCAAGAATTTTTCTTGGTAAGCAATTTAGGCTTATTTGAAAATCTAACAAATTGATCGAAACTGATTTTACTGTTGTCAGTGATTTTCAAAATTTCATTGCCACATTAAGGCAATTGGAGACATTTAAAGACATTTTACATAAATGATGTTGAGCTTGCAAGTGCTTAGTTCAAGATATAGCATAAATGGCGTTAAGGCAAGAATAGCCGCCAAAGGGCAGATTTGATATGACTCTTTTGGTGCAACGGAAATACAGAATGCACGGTTATTGTGGCGGAAAAGCATCAATGTATGTATGGCTAAATTGAATTATATTAGGTTTATTTAGGTTAGTTTATTTGATTAATCTAACTTAACCTAACATATTGTTACATCAATAGCATATTTCACCATATTTATCTTATTTATTGGCTTCAGCAGTCAGTAAATCTTACTTTTTCTCCAATCTTCGAACATCAGGATGATTCCAACAGAATAAACAGCCTCATAAAATATGCCTTTTTATCTATCAACTAACTACCCTCAGGTATCCCTAAGACATGGACATAATCAAAAAGGTGGTGCACAAACAAGGACCATCCACATTTATCCATCAAATTGCATACAAAAGGATTGATCAGTTTCCCTAAATGTATTTTTAACTACACAACATGAAAATAAAAAAATAGTCTAATTTTACTTCAACATAAACAAAAGCCTGATAGAAGTATACTACAAGAATGAAAAAGTTCAGAATCTACCTATCAACATCAAAAATAAAAGTCTTATGATAGAGGCCAGCTAAACACATGTCACCAATTCAGTTTATCTAATTTGTCCTAGGTATTATGATCCTTGGCTTGTTCAGTAGCAATATTTATCGTGACATGTCAAGGAGAGGATACTTATAGATTTTTAATTTTTTCCCATGTATCATGATAATTAGATTGAAATACACAGTTTTTATTCTATGCACTTTGTGGGGGAACCGAGTATTTAAAAAGTTATAGCGGTAAGATAATTATCGTCTTTCATGGCTAAAATAAACGTTGAGGAGAGGACAACAATCGATTCTTGATATTTTTTACTTGTATTTTATGCACTTCCATTGCAAATGAATATTTTACAAGTTATAGCAGTAATTGTCTGTAATTTACAAAGATTAAAACTGCTCAGCAACTGTCAGCTACGTATAACCACTGCCCACTCCGTGAAAAAATGCTTGATTGCAGAACATCCCAAAACTGAATCTTTAAATGAAGAATGAAGTCTTCTTTCTGAAGGCACAGGTTAGTTCAATTGTTTAGATAACGTAACCCCCTAACACGTAACTTAACGTGAAAAATTGGGATTTTAGCTGCTTGGAAGACTATAACTGCCATGAAAGACGGAAGTTAACATACCCTTTCAACTCTTCAAATACTCATTTCCCCTCAAAAGTGCATTAAATAAAAGATGTTTATTTCTATGGAATTTCCATTATTCAAGTAACAAAAGTTTGAAAATCTATTAGTACCTTCTTAAATTTACTAATTTGGTCTTCACGTATTTCAATGCGCTCACGGAAATCAAAATTTCCGCATCAAAGAATCACTAAATAAATAATTTAAAAATGTTTTGCATGAATGACATTCTGCTTGCCAACAAGTAACTTTTTAATTATTCAACTTAGAAGTTATAGAAACGTCATATATAAAAGTGAAGGAACGGACATGTAAATTATACAGTATTGATGTAACGATGGGTGAGGTTAGATTAAGTAGCATTAGGTTAGTTAAATAAACCAACCTAAAATAACAAATCAACCTAAAATAGCTTACCTTAACTTACCCAAACTAACACTGTTCTTCTCCAGCCAAAAAAGTGGACGTGACCCAACAATGCTTGGACTAAGCAATGGACTATATAATGTTTATCCAAATTATTATTATTATTATTATTATTATTATTATTATAAAAAAGTTTTAGCGTCCCTTAACCATGACCAAGATGTTCAAAGAGAGGAAGGAGGAGGGCACCATTTAGTATGGAGTTGATGGAATGCAGTATCTATGCACAAGGTGCACAGAAACAGGAAGGTAAGAAAGAAGTTCATGAAACAAGAAAAAGTTGGAGAAGAAAGTAGTAGGTGCTGAAAAACAGGACAGCAGTGAACCAAAAAAGATGGTACATAACAAAACAAAAACCTACTCTATTTCAACAAAAAGGAAGCCTACCTAACCTTTAGCTGGGGCCCTCACACAGTTCCCCTGGGAATGTTTACTAAAACTGAACGTAATTATTGTTATATCTAAAAAAAAAAAATGCATCAGCGTGCAGAATGTCACTCATGTTATAAACGTTTTTAAATGTTACTTCAATGATTCTTTGAAATGGAATTTTCCATTTCTGTGAGCACATTAAATTACATAATGACCACCAATTTATCAAATCAGCACTGATTACAGTATTTACAGGGCTTATGCATCATAGCGCTATATTTTATGCAGTAATAAGCTATCAGAAATCCTTGAAAAAGCTTTAATTATTATTTTTGAGAAAAAGGGTATCTCAAAATCAACTTTATCATTTTGAATATAACAGTGGTCAATATGGAACAAGTCTTGCCAAGCGGCGAAGCCGCTCAGCGAGAATGAAAATATCGATAACTGAAATTTGATGTGATGCTGATTCCGAATCTGCAATTTGTTTTGACCGCTCTCAATTTTTTTGATTTTTTGTGACTTTTTGGAATTTTAAATTTTTATTCATTTTTAATATTTTTTTGCCTGCACCACCTCATGATCCGAACTCTGCCATTCTCGACTCAACCTGGTCGGATTTGGCATACTTTGGCCTGCACCACCTCATGATCCGAACTCTGCCATTCTCGACCCAACATGGTCAGACCGTGCCTTGAAGACCTGAGTACCGGATAGGGCCGGGTTCCACCCAACCTGTACGGACATGGCATTCTTTGGGCACCACCTGAGTTGTTGCTAGCCGCCTTTCCAAAAAAAAAAAAAATTAGAGCGGTCAAAACAAATTGCATATTCGGAATCAGCATCAAATTCCAGTTATAATCGATATTTTCATTCTTGCTGAGCGGCTTTGCCGCTCAGCGAGACTTAAGCCGGTCAATGTTGAGTTGAAGGTTGTCAACGAATTCCATAATTTCGCAGGTATAGATAGGTAATATAGTCAATTTTAAGACGTTTTACATGAATGACAATGTGCCCGGAAATGCTTAGTTTTCGAGTTATTTAAGTTTGAATTTATACGAACGGCGCTCCTGAATGGCTTTTTTTATACGGAAAAGCAGTCATTGTTTTTGCAATAGAAACGTAAGCTAAACCCCTATCACAAACGTAAAGAGGTTGGGTCGTGAGGGTTAGCCACAGTTCTTTTAGTGAAAATTATAAATGAAGGTTTCTAGTTAGTAACGTTGGTTTACAACGACTCCAAGATGGATATACAAACGTAAAGAGGTTGGGTCGTGAGGGTTAGCCACAGTTCTTTTAGTGAAAATTATAAATGAAGGTTTCTAGTTAGTAACGTTGGTTTACAACGACTCCAAGATGGATATACAAACGTAAAGAGGTTGGGTCGTGAGGGTTAGCCACAGTTCTTTTAGTGAAAATTATAAATGAAGGTTTCTAGTTAGTAACGTTGGTTTACAACGACTCCAAGATGGTTGCCGCCATGGCAGCAGCCATCTTGGAGTCGTTGTAAACAAATGTCACTAGAAACCTTTATTTATAATTTTCACTAACAGAACTGAGGCTAACCCTCACAAGCCCAACCTCTTTACGTTTGTAATAACAGGTAAGCTTCCGTTATTAATTAAAATACACTAGCCGCGCGCGCTTCCATGGCGCACAGAAGCCAGCTTCAAAGTTAAATAATTCAAAAATAACGCATCACCGGGCAGAATGTCATTCATGTAAAACGTCTTAAAATCGACTATATTACCTATCTATACCTACAAAATTATGAAATTTGTTGACAACATTAAACTCAATATTGACCATAACAGTTTTGGTAGCAGTACACTGCTTACACTGATGAACATTTCAGTTTGTCAATATAAACAGAAAAATCCTTAGCAGTACTATAAAGTCATAAACAATGATAAATTTGCATGCTCTATTCCAAATACACTAAATTGAACATATGATTTATAAGAGAAGTACAATAAACATTTGAATTCAAGCATAAAAGTTAACTGCAAACTGCAGCTTGTGTAGCACCAATATTGGTGAATTATGTACGCAAGTAGTGCTATTCACAACTGAGTAGAAACAAATTTTACCAAATTTGCCGTACGTTGAGCACTATTTACGACAAAGGTATTATTTAAATTAACATAGGCTAGCTAACTGCAAATAAATTTTAATTCTGTTAGAATTATAAGGTAAATGTTGAGGACTTGACCATAATCGATTTTCCACTCTTTGATCAATAAAGATTGTTGATGAGACCAAAATAAACAAGTTTTCTTCAATGCACTTTCCAGCGGAAATTAGTATTTTAAAAGTTATGGCATTAAATGAGTTACCGTAACTCCAGTGTTTGAGGCGGGGAAAAATATACCGCGCGGTCCGACGTGAAAGTAAACAGGCGTTCCCGCACGCCAACCAAGCCGACGAAGAGCAAACCCCCTATTACAAACGTAAAGAGGTTGGGTCGTGAGGGGTAGCAACAGTTCTTTTAGTCAAAATTATACAACTAAAAGAACTGTGGCTACCCCTCACGACCCAACCTCTTTACGTTTGTAATAGGGTGATGCACACTGGAGTTCCGACAACTCATTTAACGCCATAACTTTTAAAATACTCATTTCCGCCGGAAAGTGCATTGAAGAAAACTTGTTTATTTTGTTCTCATCAACAATCTTTGTTGATCAAAAAGTGGAAAATCGATTATGGTCAAGTCCTCAACATTTACCGAATTATAATTTAAATTACCTTTAGCTTAGTGTTCACAATTCTGTCCACATAAACATACAATATAAACTCAATAACCACTTAATAAAATGTAAACTTTCATACTCCTGAAAAACTAAACAGAATAGGCCAATAATCTCACTTATAACATTAGACAAGGGACCAAGTCTGTCAACCAAGAGAGGTTAGCACATATACGAAAGAAGATGCTGAGTTACAAGGGATATTATTTTCACGCATTGAAGAAATTCAAAACTCTCCGTACTTTAATTATAAAACAGAACACGAAATCAAAAGGCAAAATTCCCCACAGAACAATTAGCCGGTTTTAAACGCTCATGCTGAATAATGTTCCAACGCTTGCTCCATGTGGCGTAAACATTTCAAAACACAGCACTAAATATCTTAGTCTTGATATCATTTTAATTTAGTGCATGGTTATATAGAAAAACAAACACACAATTACCCTACCTTGGCTTTATCCATCTCAGTTTTGAGTGGACCTTGAAAACAACGCGAAATGTTAGAACGTTTCCAATACTACTACCGTCTGATGCTTTGCACTAGCGTCGGAGTTCAAGTGAGTCTCCACAAAGTGAGTATAGTGTGAACATTGGGTAGCGTAGTCGCGGTCTGAAGATATCTGTTCAAGTTACCCCAAAATTTACCCGATATTACTTTTATCCTAAGGAACAAGAATCTTCTAGAAATTTGTTGTCAATTTTTCTCATATGAAACAAGCCATCAAATAATGTGAGTAATTGTGTCTAAAATAAGATGAATTTGTAATTTAAAAATAGAGTGTAAATAACAATGCTTGAGGTTAAAGTCTACAGTGAGAAATGCTCTATTAAATAAATGACATATAAACTACAGAAATGTTGATGAAAAAATGAAAAAAGTTACTAATGCTGCCAAATTAAGCCACGATAAAATTTTAACACGAATAATAACTTTATGCTGGTGAATACATTCATTCCGTGAAAGAAAATTAAAGAGTATTCTAGAAATTGCTCACATTTCTGGATACGAACATTTTACAAACGAATACAGCATCGCAAAACAGAAAAGAAAAGACAATGAATGAAGGGAAAATAGGTAGCCCTCAATGAATATTTATCATACATGTGAGACAACCAGAGCTTAACTGAAGTTTTCCTAACTGGTGGGACATTTGACTGTATGAATAATAATATACACTACTTTACAACTTGTAATATCATAACAAGACATTACTGATGTATAACTTTCCTTAAATAATGTGATCAAGTTTAGTATACATAGAATGAAATATATTTTTTCATCATCGTTGCCGCTGGCTCCCAGCATCGCCCAGCATCACAGAATATACGTTAGGATTTGGTGATGGGGTTAAACTCATACAGTTATTAACGTCCAATCCTAATCTTTCTTTTTGCTCGATAGTGCTTTTCGAAATCGTAAGAGAAGGTTAATAAAGCATGGGAACTCAGCTCGTGAATTTATTGAAGGAAAACCCAGGGAGGACTGGCGATGAGCTTGATCTCGAAGAGCTTGTCTAGGTGGGCACTCCGTACCTGTGAAGTCCCGCGGACGATGGTGAGGTCCGGTGAGCGATGACGTTGGCAAAGTGTGATGTGTTTTTGGGGAGTTGCAGTGTATAAGTTTAGCTACTGACAGACCGGCACGTGGCTGCAGTTTAGAGAAGACAAACGTTCAGAAAACGTCTCATGTAAAACTTAGGCAATTACGTGGTATGAACTCGGTGAATGAGTTAGAGATAAGATTTTTGCCACGTTGATATGCGACTTGTGTAACTTGGATGAATGTATAGGTTCCGGTTAAGACTTGCCAAGTTAATATGCGACTTGTGTAGCTCGGTTAAGACTTGCCAAGTTAATATGCGACTTGTGTAGCTCGGTTAAGACTTGCCAAGTTAATATGCGGCTTGTGTAACTCGGATGAATGTATAGGTTCCAACTAAGACTTGCCAAGTTAGTATGCGGCTTGTGTAACTCGGATGAATGTATAGGTTCCAACTAAGACTTGCCAAGTTAGTATGCGGCTTGTGTAACTCGGATGAATGTATAGGTGCCAACTAAGACTTGCCAAGTTAGTATGCGGCTTGTGTAACTCGGATGAATGTATAGGTTCCAACCAAGACCCAAGGAAGTGTTGTTGCGTTTGGTGTGCCGTCGAGGAATCTGCAATAATCGAGGTCGCTGAATGAAAGGCTCTCGAAGAGGCATCAAGGAAAAATTCCAATACTGACATTCCCTACACTGCACATGATACTTTCCCCCGACGGAGAAACACTGAGACTTCCTACAGATTCAACACAAGCTAATTTGAATTGTTCTCTCATTGTCAAGCTCAAGAAAGAGGATAGAATTAATTTACAACTGGAAAGACTCTTTTACAACTGCTCTTACTTTAAATAGAGGGCATGAAATTTTAAAGGAAATTTTGGTAATGACTACTTGTGGTTTATTGAAAACTAAATGCGATTACGCACAAGATCTACGGAATATAATGAAATATCCACACAGCTAAAACTTTAGCAAAAATATACAAGACAGTACAAGCCTTGTGATTTTATAGAGCAGTAAACTCGGTGATTCCATTTTGTGGAATTGTGGAAAATACATGTGACTTAAAAAATACATGATTCGTGGAGTAGAAAGGAAATGTACAAATAGCTAAAATGCATAGAATGAATATGAAATGCATAGTTTTCGTACTCTATAACATCTCTATATCCGTACGATAAATAAAAGTGAAAGTCCTAAATTTCATTAAGATATCAATCATACTAAAACACTTCTAAGTATCTCCTGTAATAAAAAGAATAATATCTACACTGAGAAAAGAAACACCAAACGTGTCGCTTGCAGCAAAAAGAAAATATTCCGCAACACAATCAATGAACATAAAAATATCACAATGACCCGGCAGTTTTTACGCTCCGCCATTTGCAATAAACGCCGGCAAAATCTGCCTTGCGTTCACGCGAAGTTCTTTTTGATGCGCGAGTAGCAATATCACCATGGCAGATGCAAGTATATATTTTTGCCGCAGGAATAAAAATAAAATGATTTAAATGTTGATAATGAATTCTTGATACCGAAATGCAATGAACATTTTTACGCAAAATTTAACGCTGCGTTACCAACGAATTACGAAAAACGAACGAACTACGTTACGAATGCTATTTACGAACTCTACGACTATTTTCATGTTTATCTCTACTCACGACTCTGACACGATCACTTATACTTAGCACAATGGACACCAAAATTATACTTAACCTGAACACGAAAAAAAAGGAACACGATATTTTCTAACACTGGCCTACTTACGAGAACTGCAGTAGCACCAAACTAGAGACACGCGCAAGTGGGAGTGAGTTTCAAAAAGAGACGCTTCCCTGCGCAGTATTGCCATTCAGAGGCTTCTCTCTCGGAAGTGTCGAGTGTTATTTTATTGTCTCATGCATTTACACAAAAACTTCAGAGATTACTATCTATAAGTAGAAAATTTATAATAATATAGAGTAAGATTTTTAATGTCAATAATTATTTTATTTAAGTGCGAATGAGAAAGTTTATAATTTTACGCTTATGTAGCGAATGCTACATTACCCCCCAAGGCGCAGACCGAAAGGTCCACCTGCTGCAATCATTTGTAGCGGGAAGGAGTTCGAACTACGCGACCATGCCGGGTTTGGCGGTCGGAAAATGTTACTGAGCGGGGAAATTTCACCAAACGGGTCTGCAAATTCAGATCAGCAAGAGTTCTAGGAACAGGAGTTACTGCAGCGGGCTCGTCTGGTCTCTCCAGACTTGTCGCTGTTTCACTAAGAGAGCTAGAATTAGAGTCTACGATAGGCTTAGGGATAGGGTTTGAATGTACAGGCACACAGAAAGGATTACACTCAAGTTGACTAGGCAACAATGCAGCCAACTGAGGAAGCTGAGATGGTAGATATGATCGAGTCTCAGTGGAAAAGAAGTTCTGTGGAGAGAATGAGGAGTTAGAAATCACACTATTATCGGAAGTGTACGCGACCTTTAATCGATCTATGCTCACCGGGTCGGGTGAACCAGATCTTTCAAGGATGAAATACTTGGGCGTCTTTTTCAATACTTTGAATGGGCCATCATAAGGGCGTGTGAGCGTAGGTTTGATGCTGTCATTTCGGACGTACACATGTGTGCACTCTTGCAACGCAGGATCGAGTTTATCTTTTGTCTGCGGCATTCGTGGAGCAACATACTTGATCTGACGCATACAATCTTTGAGACAGGTTACATATGCGGAACGGTCAGTAGATGAAAATTCAGGCAAAGGTTTTGGGTCAACAATGTCGCCCGGGAGACGAAGGGTCTTCCCATACAGCATCTCTGCTGCTGTGCACTGCTGATCCTGCCGATATAAATTCCTAATACTCAGCAATACTACTGGAAGTCTGTCAGTCCAATCGTGACTGCAATTAAGGCAACGCAACGCAGCTTTTAAATCTCTGTGGACTCTCTCAATGAGTCCATTCGACTGCGGGTAATATGCTGTGGTGTTGATATTTTCACACCCTAGGGCGGTGCTAAGCTCACACCAGAATTTGGAGGTAAATTGTGATCCCCGGTCATGCGTGACACTTAAGGGAACCCCAAATCTGGAAATCCAGGTGCTCATGAAGGCGCGAGCTACAGTCTCGGTTTGGGTATCAGGGAGAGGCACGGCCTCAACCCATCTGGAGAACCTATCGATTATTGTTAACAAATAGGAATGACCGCGCGACAAAGGCAACGGACCCACCAAATCTAGGTGTACGGAGTCGAATTTGTGTCCTGCAAATGCACAGCTCTGTAACGCTGCACGATTATGTTTCACAATTTTGCTACTCTGACATGCATGGCAATTTTGCACAATTTGCTTGACCTCCTTACGCATCGCTAGCCAGACGAAACGATCGGAAATCAAACGCAATGTACGGTTAATACCAGGATGAGAGAGAGAATGATAGTGAAGAATAGCTACTCTGCGGAGAGTCGCAGGAAGATATAAACGAGAAAGTCGCTTAGCATCACGGCACACGTTGTCAACCAAGGTTAATTTCAAAGAGGTGGTGTTAGAAGATTTGAGAAGATCCTGAAGTTCAGGATCCTCCTTCTGAGCATTAATAATATTCCCGAAAGTGATTTCACCACTGGTTTGGACAGAATTAATTCGAGAGAGACAGTCAGCGACAGTATTGTCGAGACCTTTGATGAAGCGGATGTCAGTGGTAAACTGACTAATGAAGGACAGGTGTCGAGCTTCTCTTGGCGAGTGTCGCTCAGAAGGCATTTTTATCGCCGAGGTCAAAGGTTTGTGGTCTGTGTAGATCACGAACTCCCTTGCCTCTAGAGCATAGCGAAAGTGTCTCACAGACAGATAGATAGCAAGGAGTTCCCTACCGAACGCGCTATAAGCACGCTCAGTGGGCGATAGCTTTTTGGAAAAGAAAGCAAGAGGAGAGATATTATTACCTACTTTTTGTTGCAAAACAGCACCTACGGCAGTACTTGAGGCATCAACTACCAAACTGAAATCAGCATTAGCAATAGGGTAGGATAATTCAGTCGCAGCAGCCAGCTTATGCTTAATCTCGTCGAAGGCTTTGCGCGCATCCTCCGTCCATTTTACATCAGTAGCTTTGCCTTTTCTTTTAGGTTCCAGCAAGTCTGACAAGGGCGCTAAAGTTTGCGCGCAATTTCTGATGAATCTATGATAGAAATTAACAGAACCTAGGAACCTTCTCAGTTCCTTCTGGGTCTGTGGAAGAGGAAAGTTTTTGATCACTTCTACTTTGGAAGGCAAAGGTTTTAGACCTAGGCTAGAGATTTCATGACCTAAGTAAATCAGTGATGGCTTTCCGAGCTCACATTTGGCAGGATTTACCAGGAGTCCATTGTCGGACAATCTTTTAAACACGACCCTAAGAGGGTCTTTATGTAGCTCCGGGGTTGCGGATGCCACCAAAATGTCGTCAAGGTACACATAGGCAAAGGTGAGATCTGAGAAAATTTCAGCCATGTGCCGTTGGAATGTCTGAGGAGCATTCCTCAGGCCGTAAGGCATCTTTAGTAATTCAAAGAGACCAAACGGAGTGATTACCGCGGTCTTAGGGATAGCACTCTCCTCGAGTGGTATTTGATGGAACGTACTCTGGAGATCAATTTTTGAGAAAATCTGTGCTCCCTCTAAATTTGCACTAAAATCATGCAGGTAAGGAATAGGGTAGCGATCAGGTAAAGTAACGGCATTCAACCTGCGGAAATCCCCGCACGGTCTGAATTCACCGTTAGCCTTGGGTACTAGCAAGAGAGGGCTAGCCCAAGGGCTTTTGGAACTGCGGATGATGCCGCTGTCGAGCATCCTAGCGAATTCTTTCTTGGCTAAAGCCAATCGATCAGGCGGTAGTCGCCTAGCTCTAGAGTAAACTGGCGGTCCAGTCGTTTCAATGAAGTGTTTTGTGCTCGTCTGCATATTTTTAGAAGCTAAGCTAGAGTTTGTTAATGCAGGGTAATCTGCGAGAACCTGCTCGAACATGCACTCTTCCTTGAAAGCAATAGAGAAGGAATGCAAGACAATAGCTCTAGTTATGCCACAAGCGGGAATTGAGATCTTTGTCTCCTCGTCCCTAATTCTACGGTTTTTAACATCTACAAGGATCCCATACTTCGCTAGGAAATCCGCGCCAATTATGGGCTCTTGGACTTCCGCGATTAAGAAGGTGAAGAGAAAGTTTCGCCTCAATCCCAGACTGCACTCTAGTACTCTCTCTCCATAACAAGCTATTGGAGTGCCATTTGCGGCGTGTAGTGTCGCCACTAGATTATTCTTTTTATCTTTAACCGTGACTGGGATAATTGACACACTAGAACCAGTATCGATCAAAAATCGATATTTGGTAGTGGGATCGACTATGGTCAAAAGGCGAGTAGTCTGGGAATGAGGCAACGCAGTACTCGCTACTATGCGTTGCTGTTGGCGTTTCCCGAAGTCATTTCGGTATAACGAGGACAGTGTCTAGAAGCACATTTGCGAGCCTGGTCGCCGAACTTCTCATGATACCAACATAAGAGACTGTTGGCATCGCGAGAGCGCGATCTAAAGCGGCGGTTTTGATTTGACCTATCATAAGATCTACCTCTATCGAAACGTTGAGGAGGAGGAAAAGGATGATAGTTGTAGGGATAGTCGTAGGCATGATAGTGTGGGGCATTCCTTGGGTCTGGCTGGATATGAGCTACACTCTGACCTAACTGGCAATTCTGTAGAGCTTGCTTTAGTTCAGCGATTTCTCGCTGCATCGTTTCTATTGTTGCTGAGGATGGATTATTAGCAGTATTTGACGGGCTAAAATTCGCAGCTGATGCATTCAAAGAGGCTACCTGCGGTGCTTGTGACATATTTAGGTTGCGCATCACTGTCTCAGTGGACTCTGCTAGCATCTCTAAGGTTTGGTCCGGGCTTACCATAGATAGAAACGGACGCACGTTGCTAGGAAGTTTATTCATGTAAACCTCTTTCAGGAATCCCTCAGCTATGTTAACACCAACTGATAATCTTCTGAGCTCATTCACTAAGGCAGTCGGAGAGAAAGTGACAGAGACAGGTGGAATTGCTGACTCATTTACTAGAGACCTAAGCTTGTCCGCATCGGACATCTGCAACTTTGCCAATATTTTGCCTTTCAAGATTCCGTAAGGATTAACCGCAGGCGGGTTTGTAATCAACTCATTAGAGTCGCTTAACATTTTTGTGGGTGCTGCGGCGATGAGGGCATAGAACATATCTTTTTCGTCCCTGATTTTATTATATCTAAATATTGCCTCCACTTGGTTAAACCAAGTGAGGCTGTCGGCTGGTATGAAAGGTGGAAGACTAATAGGTTTAGTGCGCGATCGATCTTCATTTTCTGTGTCGGACATGTTGGCAATTTTCCAAAATTTAAGCTATAACGGCACGGAATTTACGTATTCAACACCTAATAACTCTGATATTAAAGTGTCAAAGGTTTGCGTTATTACTTCGCCCACTCAATCATTCAAATAAAGTTGAAACAGAAAGAAGAAATAATGGAAACGAAAATTTTTACGGTAGTCAGAAATAAGCGTAAAGCACGGAAATAGGAGAAAAAAAAATTTTTTCTACCTACTGTGGCACATGAAACAAAAGACAGGACACAGCATGAAAGAAAAAATTTTTTTTTTAGAGCTGCTCAGAGAACATTAACAAGGTTAAATCCATAGAAATTCTCAAGGCATTACTACGAAATTGGGAAACTTATCATTACAATGATATGCCAATATTATCCTCTCTCACAACTTCTCAAACACTTATCGAGTTGAATATTTTTGTTTTAAGCTCGAAGGGGTCACCAGTGTTAATTTGAATAGTTTTTAAGCTTTAAAGCTGTGGTCACTCTGGGTTGTCACCAGTGTTAGGATTTGGTGATGGGGTTAAACTCATACAGTTATTAACGTCCAATCCTAATCTTTCTTTTTGCTCGATAGTGCTTTTCGAAATCGTAAGAGAAGGTTAATAAAGCATGGGAACTCAGCTCTTGAATTTATTGAAGGAAAACCCAGGGAGGACTGGCGATGAGCTTGATCTCGAAGAGCTTGTCTAGGTGGGCACTCCGTGCCTGTGAAGTCCCGCGGACAATGGTGAGGTCCGGTGAGCGATGACGTTGGCAAAGTGTAAGTGATGTGTTTTTGGGGAGTTGCAGTGTATAAGTTTAGCTACTGACAGACCGGCACGTGGCTGCAGTTTATAGAAGACAAACGTTCAGAAAACGTCTCATGTAAAACTTAGGCAATTACGTGGTATGAACTCGGTGAATGAGTTAGAGATAAGATTTTTGCCACGTTGATATGCGACTTGTGTAACTCGGATGAATGTATAGGTTCCGGTTAAGACTTGCCAAGTTAATATGCGACTTGTGTAGCTCGGTTAAGACTTGCCAAGTTAATATGCGACTTGTGTAGCTCGGTTAAGACTTGCCAAGTTAATATGCGGCTTGTGTAACTCAGATGAATGTATAGGTTCCAACTAAGACTTGCCAAGTTAGTATGCGGCTTGTGTAACTCGGATGAATGTATAGGTTCCAACTAAGACTTGCCAAGTTAGTATGCGGCTTGCGTAACTCGGATGAATGTATAGGTGCCAACTAAGACTTGCCAAGTTAGTATGCGGCTTGTGTAACTCGGATGAATGTATAGGTTCCAACTAAGACCCAAGGAAGTGTTGTTGCGTTTGGTGTGCCGTAGAGGAATCTGCAATAATCGAGGTCGCTGAATGAAAGGCTCTCGAAAAGGCATCAAGGAAAAATTCCAATACTGACATTCCCTACACTGCACATGATACTTTCCCACGACGGAGAAACACTGAGACTTCCTACAGATTCAACACAAGCTAATTTGAATTGTTTTCTCATTGTCAAGCTCAAGAAAGAGGATAGAATTAATTTACAACTGGCAAGACTCTTTTACAACTGTTCTTACTTTAAATAGGGGGCATGAAATTTTAAAGGAAATTTTGTTAATGACTACTTGTGATTTATTGAAAACTAAATGCGATTACGCACAAGATCTACGGAATATAATGAAATATCCACACAGCTAAAACTTTAGCAAAAATATACAAGACAGTACAAGCCTTGTGATTTTATAGAGCAGTAAACTCGGCGATTCCATTTTGTGGAATTGTGGAAAATACATGTGACTTAAAAAATACATGATTCGTGGAGTAGAAAGGAAATGTACAAATAGCTAAAATGCATAGAATGAATATGAAATGCATAGTTTTCGTACTCTATAACATCTCTATATCCGTACGAGAAATAAAAGGGAAAGTCCTAAATTTCATTAAGATATCAACCATACTAAAACACTTGTAAGTATCTCCTGTAATAAAAAGAATAATATCTACACTGAGAAAAGAAACACCAAACGTGTCGCTTGCAGCAAAAAGAAAATATTCCGCAACACAATCAGTGAACATAAAAATATGACAATGACCCGGCAGTTTTTACGCTCCGCCATTTGCAATAAACGCCGGCAAAATCTGCCTTGCGTTCACGCGAAGTATTTTTGATGCGCGAGTAGCAATATCACCATGGCAGATGCAAGTATATATTTTTGCCGCAAGAATAAAAAGAAAATGATTTAAATGTTGATAATGAATTCTTGATACCGAAATGCAATGAACATTTTTACGCAAAATTTTACGCTGCGTTACCAACGAATTACGAAAGACGAACGAACTACGGTACGAATGCTATTTACGAACTCTACGACTATTTTCATGTTTATCTCTAATCACGACTCTGACACGATCACTTATACTTAGCACAATGGACACCAAAATTATACCTAACCTGAACACGAAAAAAAAGGAACACGATATTTTCTAACACTGGTCTACTTACGAGAACTGCAGTAGCACCAAACTAGAGACACGCGCAAGTGGGAGTGAGTTTCAAAAAGAGACGCTTCCCTGCGCAGTATTGCCATTCAGAGGCTTCTCTCTCTCTCGGAAGTGTCGAGTGTTATTTTATTGTCTCATGCATTTACACAAAAACTTCAGAGATTACTAACTATAAGTAGAAAATTTATAATAATTTAGAGTAAGATTTTAATGTCAATAATTATTTTATTTAAGTGCGAATGAGAAAGTTTATAATTTTACGCTTATGTAGCGAATGCTACATATATTAGTTATCTAAATAGCTTTTCCAGCGTGACATTCAACTATTCCTCAGTCAATTGGGTGTATTTACTTCATCTAGAAAAATGGTGATCAACAAGATGCCGTATCCAACTTTAACATGCCTCTGCTTAAAGGTAAAACCCAGCAATGTGAACAATTCGCACCTACATATGTATTTGCTTCCGTACTCAACAGCTTTATGCTGACGTTAGAGCCATCGAAATATTTTTTTAAAATTTATATTTATACTGAACTCTCATTCGTAGTATTAAATTATTTGACCGCTAGAAGCATTCCCCAATTCAAATTTGGTGTCAATTAACTGGGCTACAGGTTTAGAAGTATCTGAAGGTGCTAAATTTACTATAAATGTCAATAATTAATAATTTGGGTGTTTTTTCATAGACACTCTCAATGTTATTTATTAATATTAAATTCTTCAACATAATTACTAATCTTAACGATACATGTGACTCATGACCATTATTGACCATTATTGCTTAAATTCCTAATGTGACTCATTTATTTAATTTTGAAAAAATTAGGTTTTCTGTCAATTTCGACCTTTCGTGTTGGCAACAACCAAGTGGAACAAACGGTTCAGCGTAAAGCCTTGTACACATTTTGTCGCAGGCTCACGTGTTATACGCCTCGTGTGGCACCTCACAAGAGCCATGAGCATTTACACTAGACGCTGAGCGCGGGCACCTACCACGGGGCACGCCGTGGCGTACGCTGTTCATTTTCTCAAAACCAGTGGGTGCGTCATTAACAAAAATTAGAGGCGGATCGCCGTTGCTTGTCTATATAATGTTGCTGCATCGTAGGCTATGAAATATTTTCTCTATTTGCAGGAGTTATATGTTAATACATTCGTTCATTTTCATTAAAATGTAATTTAAAGCAGCCTTCTTCATATTACGATCTTTATATTTGCTACTTCTAGTTCGCCATATGTGTGGTGCCCGGAAAATTCCAAAATAATTACTTCAAATTTGGTGTTAAAGATAATATCTTAGTGGGACTAAAATCCAATTCTTTGGAAAACATAAATGATAAAAGTATCATCAAGCGCCTCACGCAAGAGTTACTTAAATCTATCTGGCAACATTCAAGCTCTAGCTTCACGCGGTTAGCGCTGGGCAGAAAGTCTATTGTCATGTTCGCCCTCATAGAATGAAGAGCTCCCACAGTTTCCTACTTATACGACCGTCTGGGTGAGTGTCTACTTTTTATTTGTGTAAAATGTGTTTAGTATACTTATAAATCACTAGTTCACCCCCCTTTATTTGAAATAAAAAAGAGGGCGAAATGAGAAAAAGGCCATATAAAAAAAAATCTCGAGAGAGTTGATGAGGCCGAGTGCACATGGCCGTCAAAATATATAGGGCTGGAGCTTGTATCACAGATACGCTCATCACAAACTTTCGGCTGGCTTCGGACAGACCGACCGACGGACGGACGCGGCTCTTATATTGTATAGATTTTGTTGACGAGTAGCCTATTGTATAGTATCGCTCTCATTCTTGTAAAGTGGGTAGTGTTTTCGAGGCACGCCAAGTTACCGGCTCGAGACTTAAGGCCATTTTACATTGGCGGTTTCTTCGCGCTCCACACCGTCGCTCGATCCCGCCAGTCAAATAAGCTCCGCCACAGCAATGCAAAATGACCATTATTGCCATTTGCCACGCTCACGGTAAGGAGCGGCAACATTCAGCATGCTAAATATTGGCGGTGTGCACTGCCAGTCAACGGCGTTCAGTTGCTCTTGAGACCATAGAGGGCATGTGTAGTCATGGCTTACATATTATGGAGCAAGGAAGAAATTAAAACTCCTATCGAAAAATGTAAAGAATTTCCATGTTTATGGAATTTTAAGCTCGCAGAGTATAAAACAGAGTATCTATAGAAGATGCTTTTAAAATTATAGCATATCACTTCCCAAATTATAATATTGCAATGGTTACAATGAAAATTCAAACACCGAGAAGCCATGATAGGAAACAGCTCTCACTATTCAAAAAATCAGAGAAATATACAATGCATATGTAAACGTAAAATTAATTACAGTGTAATTAAATTACACAATGTACCTTGCTCTCAAGAAAAGTACTTCAAATACACGGAAAACATTCGGCAGGTATTTACAAAGATTATTCAAGTTAAAGGAAAAAGAAAAAGAACACCTAGAAATTAGTAATTGGTATTGATTTTTTCTTTCCATTTACAGTGTTTTTGAAGGTAATTGGGTGGTATTCAAGTTTTTTAAAATATTAGCTTTTTACTTCTTCAAATTATTCTGTAAATATTCTGCAAATTGTTCTGCCAAGTATTCTGTCAGTATTGCAAGAGCAATACTGACGATTGCTGTCTCTGAGGAAGAAGCGTCGAGTTGAGCGGCAATGTAAAAGCAAACCGGTGTGCACTGACGCTCAATCCTCTCGTGGAAGGAGCTGTAGAAAGTTCACCGTCGCTTCACACCGCTGGTGTAAGATGAGCTTTAATCAAGCGTACCGTTGCCGTGCCGGAAATATCCCGGACTCGGCGGGAGCATGTTAAAATGTCCCCATTTTTACAATATCAGAGAATGTAGTTTTTCCGTAGTTAATAGTCGATGGAAAGTACCATAACGTAACTAAGTACTAAAACTTAAATGTAATTATGGTTAGATATTGATTCCTTGCTATTCAGAACGATTTATTATGAGTTGATAATTGAGTTCAAAATGTAACCGCAGTGATATTATCAAATCCCAGTTTGTCGTGTTAGTCCAATTATAATTATGGTCACATCTTAGTACTTTACGGGTTTTGCGAACTGATCCAGTAAAACGGCCATATGCCTGTTAATAAAAGGCCCATTCGTAAGTGCCTCTTGTACGATAGACATTTCTGCTTTCATATTCAGATAGACTTTGTGTCGTCCCTTTATTGTAATCGTAAAAAATTTTGGCAAACTAGAGTAATTTCATTTGTTATTTATTTAACTATTTGTTCCCGTGCTTCAATGTTTTGTAATATTTTATTATTATTAACTTCCTTTGTTCTTCGCCAGGTTCAAGCTACCCCTTTCCTTTTCCCACCTTATAACAACTCATATACTACCAAAATGAACAGACAATACGTGCTCTGCTTCTTAACCCTACCCGTACGAACATCATACCCGATTAGGGGGATCCAACTAACATCCCCACATGGGCATTCATGGGCTCTGTACATTTCAATCATTGATTGCAACGTGGCTTTTCGCAGCAAAGTTGCGTTAGCCATGGATGAGCAGAGGGCTATACCTCACCTCATGACTGCTAACTCCACACTGATCGATCAGATCGAAGACAGAGTTGCGAGGCTCTCGTTTGTCGAGCCTCACGAATTCGATCAGAGCGAATAGGGAACTTCGTATACACACACACACACACACACACACAAATATTAGCCTCAGTGGTGAGCCTCGTATACACGTGTCGCGCCTCACGGTCGAAATGTCCCCTAGTGTAAAATTCAAATTCTGCCGAATCACTCTTGTTCTTAACTTCGTTAAGCGCACTTGTGTCTTCGCATCTGGGTCTGACTGACTGACTGCCTTTTATCTGCTGCTTCTTACCTCTTATCCCGGTTTGCCCAATATCACTGCGCACACGTTTGACGTACTTCCGCCTACGTAATTCCAAGAGCCTCAAGTTCTGTGGTTGCCCCATACCAGTTGGCCAAATTTCTAAAGACGTGACGTGTCCAAAACTTTAGTTGCGAAGAGTCCTGGGCCGTCAAGAACTCGCTGGCGCCTTCCTCTACGAATAAATATACAAGATGAGTTCATAATTTTACCCTGGTTTGATTTCCCCGTTGCAATCTAAAACATCGTTACTATACCCGTTGAAGCAGGTGATTTCTCACTATCAGAACGAGATCACCACCCACATAACTTCACACATCGGCTCAAATAACCTTGGATGCACGTCGGAGGTGAAAGATGACATTATAAGGACCATAAAATTTACTGAATATCCTCACCTATAAATAAAATCTATATGGAACAGTTATTAAAGACGTATGACAAGAATCACATTGTGTCCTATACCATTTTCAAGTTTTGAAATCTTTACTCTACATTTCTTTTGCTATGCTACCGACTGTCAGGATTTTTTCGCACTAACATCATGACTTTGGTAGAGTCCTAACAACTTATGCGTGTAGAAATGTTTCATTTAAAATTAGGTTAAATTTCAACTATATTCCATAAAGTTCAAAGTTATTGGTCACGAATTTTTTAACACTTTCGTCGAACTTCGATTGACTTTCTCGCTGCGTTTTTGCGGACGACATTTCATCCGGTATTACCAAATCTGCTAAAACCCTATTAACACTGCTAGAACCAAATAATGATATTTTCATCCCAAACGCTGCCGCTAATTGAACGCCAGTGCGTCGTCATTTTAGACAGTCTTATTTGTCTCACGTTTTGAAGCCTGATTATCGCATTCGTCGAACGCGAGAACTTTCAACCCTTATTCTGGCAACATCGCCACGGTTCGCTTGGTTCGTAAACGAAGCCAATGTGGCTAATGCAGGGTTGCCAGATCCTGTGAGTGACATTATGCCAAATTGCTAAAGCTTCACTGCCAAATCTAGCGCTTTACTGCCAAAAAGTCACCCTAAGATATTTTTGCGAAAAACTTATCAAATTTTTACCTCTCGTGTGCATTCAAGTTTTGAATAATTATATTAAAGTAGGGTGAAATTAAGGTCAATGTCCAACCTTCTATGGTGTTTTGAAATTTTAGAATTAAAATGAACAAAAATTATCACATGATACAAATACTACACTAAAAATAGCAAACGTTTCACCACAAATTTCAACAACAACATCCAGAAGACATCTTTCACTGAATACAAAGAGCTAAAGATTTCTTTTGGGTATTGGTTCTGAATACAAAGTGTTAAACTTTGACACGTGCACCCCATTTGTATGCAATGGGGAAATTGGTGTTTAATGCGAGACCAGAGAAAATTGTGTTTCCCTGTCAATTTCACCGTCACTGCAATAGCCAATACAGTCTTTCAAAGCCATGTTATTCTTCTCAAGTAGTGACGTAGTTGCGTGAACCAAAGCTTCACATGTTGTTTCCAGCACATACACAAGCCCCAACAGCAAAGTTACGATATTTTGAGGACTGCTATCATAGTATGGAACGCAAACACACATGTTCTCGTCACTTGATACATCAGTCGGCTCGTCGATCACCAAGCAGTATTTTTTAGCTTCGGTAATTTTATCCCGGAGTTCCTTTTCAACCGCTGGTGATATCACATTCGTAACTAGCATCGAACACTTTGTTCGGTAAGTTGTATGTTCTCTAATTTACTTCCGGCGAAATTATTCTTAATTACTTCGCACAAATGATCTGTAGCAGACACTGAACTGTGACAGCCGATAACCAATGCAAGTTCTAACTCAGCTTTCTTCACTTCATCTCTAGGTCGTCCTCGAGTTTTCGCGGCTCTTTGAAAAATGTTAGATCTCACAGAGCTAACTACGGAAGCCCCTGTTTTGTGTTCTTTCCTGTCAGCTTGCAGCTTAATCGTAGTTTTTCTGAGGTGCACATTCTTGGAATATACCTTACAAAAGCAGACTGTGAACCACCTTTGGCTTTTGTCAGCCATGGAAACTCTTTCTTCCATATCACTCTGTAGGTAGGTCCAGAGTCATGGGACTTGTTCCACTTCGACATAATGACGAGTTAATCTTTCAACAGCTGAACACAAATTATAGTTCTGACACAAACTAAAAACCAAAACGGTTACTGACCCTCACGCGCCTGCGAATTGAACTGTGGCCCGACAGGCAAGGGCCGCTAAAGGGCTAAAGGCGTCTGCGCGGCAACCGGCCATCCGCTGAGTTACAAAAACGTTTGATCGAAGGTTGAACAAGAATCGTTCGATTTTTGATAATACGTATTACGTTGCAGCTCTTCATGCCCACAACGTCCAAAAAGGGCGCCAATTCGTTCGCTCAATATGTAAAAATGGCAAAACGACTTCTTTCATACTAGTTTAATGCCAAAAATAGCTTCCACTGCCAAATTCCATTGTTTTCATTGCCAAATGCCAAACTGCAATTTTTCATTGCCAAAATGACTTTTCACTGCCAAAAATGACCAAATTTGGCAGTGAAATATGCCAGTTGGCAACCCTGGGCTAATGCCCAGACCTAAACAGTGCTACTATGAAATGTAGCGGGCGCTATACCGCTACACGTTCTAATTGTAGCGGAAACTACCGCTACACTCTCTTAATTGTAGCGGGAGTTACAACTATAGTAAAATGTAGAGCCGCTTCAGTAGGAGTTACAAAGGCAAATCTTATTGAAAAACTCTAATTTTTTATTGCTTTACTATTTGGTGAAATCTTGATTGCAGTTCTTTGAATGTGTTTGTGTATTATGCTAATAATGTTATGTTTTGTTTCAGAATGGGTTTAGAGAGCACTCTGCTTCTAGAACCTTATTCACGGTTCTGACTCAGTTTTTGTCCGCATTCCTTCTCCCGACACAGCCATGTGAACAACTTACATTGTACTTACAACCCAGTCTGTGTCTCATTGTGTATTCACTGAAATATATTGTGTTCGTGTTGTTCTCTTTTGTGATTACTCCAACCTATCTCAATACTTTCCGCGTCAACTGTCACCGTTTCCGCGTCAACTGTCACCGTGGACGCACGCTCCATGTTACCGGAGCTAAATTGTTTCAGAATGTGAGGGAAGAAAAACTCCACGAAGTACGAAATTAGAACTGTGTGTCCGTGAATGTGCCGTCTACCTAACTAAATGGTAAAAGTGAACTTTCAGTGTTTCGGTGATTCAATTATGATCATTTTAACAAGCAGATCAGAGTGGCGAGATGTGAAAACTTAGTGATGCTTTCGCAGTGCCGGTGAGGGCAGCGCGAACAAGCTTACCCCTGGCCCCTCCATCTCCACTCCATCCCTCCAAAACACCTCCACTCTTAACGTGGAAGGACAAGTGCCGTTATCTCCAGAAACAAAATAGAAAGTGTGCTCTGTCAAACTCGCATCTTTGGAAAATAATGGTGACCATTTTTTGTGAACTATTTTTGTTACAATAGAGCATGAATGTTGAAAATTTCTAATGTACTCATTCAATTTTTGATTAAAAAAAATTAGCTTACCTCATGTTCTTTTGATGGACAATTTTGGTTAACTATTGACGTTAAATGTGAGAAGGATAAAAAACTTCTTCTTCTTTGAAGGAACTTTCAAATATAAAAATTAAATAAATTTGATCCAGCAACTTCGGGAAAAACTTACCATGTTAAACATAGTAAGCCTGTGTTTCACAGACAGAGCATAATTCCACAATGTGAAGTAAACTTGAACAATCCGACGTTTCTCGAAAAGTTCACCAGAGCAATCTCCTGATGGAAGAGTTGAAGTTCTTTTTCTTCTTTTCTTCTTCTTTTTTTCTGTTCTCTTTTCTTCCCCAAGCAGGACAGCAAGCAACGCTGCTCTGCCGACCGCAAGCATCCTGCCCCCTCCTCCCGCTCACACTCTGTCCTCCTCTGTCTTACACCCCAAGCCCCCCCCCCCTTGCTTTCCTACTGGCAGCCTCTTTTTATCTACCTTTAAAAGGCGAGGTCTTCTACTTTAACCCAATGAACAAATTTTAATTTTTCTTCCTCTCTATCAACGTCACAATGTATCAATATAGAACTCGTTCAACTACTCGGAAGGTTGCTCCATCTGAAAAAACATCCTCCAGTACAGCTTCGCACGAAAAGCTCAGTAAAAAGCGTCAAGCACCAGCCATAAAGCGGAAAGGCAGACCTAATAAATCCGCCCCTGTGAATCCATCTGTTCAAGGTCCTCAAACACTCAAAACGAAAAATGCTTCTCGGACGTTCGTGAAGTCTGGTATCAGCAAGTGTTTCTCAGCCCCTGAAGCATCACTAATGACTGCAAAATCAGAGTCATCTGACACGGGCGAAAATCTCTCAGGCGCTGCTTGTAATAATTCAGCTCCCAGTAATAATTCATCTTCTCAAGTTCTGAAACCTGCTACGGGCACACCCGAAGCGAGTTCAAGAAATTCCGTACAAGCAGCACTCGACTCTCAACCCCACGCTTTGGACTGTGTCCGAGAAGATTCATCGTCCACAAAGCCGAGAATCTTTAGTGAAGAAGATACGTCCTCACTGGCGGAAGCTGCCACAGCACTGCTAGCAGCTAGCTCCTTCGTCTCGCCGAAACGATTGCGTCATGGCGACGTCACCCCTGCCCTGCGTCACTGAGAAAGCTCAAAATCGTTCACCGCCGACGGAAACACCAACGTCATCGTTAGAACGCGATAAAATTTTGGATGTGTGCAACCAGTCAGAGAGTAAAAGGGGTAATTTTAATTATAATTTTAATGATAAATTGTGTGTAGACCTTTCAGGTGGCGAAGTTATGTTTGAAAATGCATACGAAGCAGCTAATACTGGCAGTAAAATACCTCAGAGCGTAAACTGCGAGGATAACGTAAGATTTTCAGTGGAGAAAAATACAACCAGACCTGTTACCGCTTTTGATGGGTACTTACATCCTCTCCAAATGACCAGTTCCCAAACTATTCACGAAATAAATAACACGCTGTCTCTTACAGCTGCATTTCTCAATAAAGCTTTGAGACAAAATTGTCCCCCAAGCCCAGCGTCGATTTCTTCCACTGTATCAAATATTCAAGTGATTACAGAACAGCTTTTTGCTTTAAATTATCGTATCAGCGCTCATGATTTTACGCCAGTGGTAGCTGCGAGTAACCATCCTTATGCGAAATCCCCTTTAGACACTTTTCTCGTTGGAGACAATAGTCTCACAAAAATCAACAGAGATGACATTGATAGTGCATGCAGGATTCAGACCATAACTTCGGAACGTCTAAATGATCTCTATGATGAGATTGAACGCGCACCTCCTTTCAGGAACTATATAATTAGTTTCAAAGGTTTGAGCCTCTCGTCCCAAAATCTCACGAAATTAAAAAATTTGATCAGGACAAAGAATCTTCTTTCTCGTATTTATGTGGTGAGTGCCTGCAGTGGGCAGCAATTGTACATGGCATCGAGCCTGTGCAGAAAAATTGGTCTTAAACTGATTCCGCTGCGAGCAAATGTAAAAACCGGTCCTGTTGATGAAGCTTACAACAATGTCCGCACTTGGCCCGTTACGCGAGAAGACACGCATCATTTTCTTCAACAAATTGCTCTAAAATCACCTTTGAGACTAACTTCACATTTTATCTCCTGTGTCAGAAACTCCCATGATCTGAATGAAGAAATTGAATACTCTAATGATTATTCAAAACAGCTAAATGAGTTGAATGATTGTTCTAAGTTGACCGCCTATCCACGTGAAACTTCCAGCAGCATAAACCGATGTTTGCCTTCATATAACAAACCCTCTCCTCCCCTCTCCTCCCGATGTTTGCCCTCATATAACAAGCCCTCTCCTGCATCCGCCACAAACAACTGCGGAATGCCTACAAAAAATAGGTTTTCATTGCTATCCAATGCTGATGAAGAGGATGAAAAGCCCCTCTCAGACACGAGTATAAATCAACATCCAATCACATACTCGGAAGCAGTAAAATCAATAGGAAGAGAGAAATCGCTGCAAAATTGCAGTCGACAATCGATGGAAAATCCACTACCCAACGGTATGCACAATCATCACCAGAAAAATATAATTGACACGAGCATTTCTCAGTTCTCTGCATATCCCCATACGAGAAATCACCACAGAACAGGAATTCAGAGCCAGAAAAATGTAAATTCCCCGCACCTCTCAGAACCTCTTAATGATGAAAAAAGTGCGAAAAAAAACGTCTCCAGCCGCATTTGTGAACGCATGAATTCCACAATGGATGAATTGAAACGATCATGGAACATAAAACTGATTCCCACCAAAGCCGATGGACACTGCCTCCTCCACGCAGTAGCTCAACTACTTACAAAACAACCAGCATCAAAATGGAATTACAATTCCCTAAAGGCTGCAATCAAAACAGAGAGTAAAGCAAACTACAGCACATATGCTAAGTTTTTTGACAAGAACAGTGGCGACATGCAAAACCTCATAGATAATTACATTAACGAAAAACATTTTGACCAAGCTGCTGTAGACCTTATACCACTAATCATTTCAAATGTGACAGGCCAAAAACTTCTCGTCCTGGATGAAAAAGATCATTGTGTTTTGAAAATATCAGTCGTTCCCATTTCAGAGTTATCAAATAATAACCCTCCACTACTGCTCCATCGTAAAAACGATCACTACAGTGCTCTTGTCACACAAGGCAAAAATCAGACCGGGGTTACCTCATCTTGACAAAGTGCCGCTGCCCAGCCAAATAGTAGACTTTCTTACATAGCAGATGCTGGGCCAAACACCCTGGGCAACTTAGACAAAATCGATAAATCCCCTGAAGATAGTAGAGATAGTAGTAACCTCGCTACCTTTAAAAAGAGTGCTAATATAGGTAAAATCAAAATTAAGCATGTAAATGCTCGAAGCCTGAATGGTAAATTGGATGAAATCAGAGTAATGTTGGTCACTGAAAAAATTGACATTTTGTGTGTCTCAGAAACATGGTTTGATTCACGAACCCAAAGTTCATTTTTTAACATTCCTGATTACGTGTTGTACCGCTACGATGGCGCTAAAACCAGCCGAGGTAGTGGATCTTGTATTTTTGTGAAAGAAATGTACTCAACATCTTCACTACTAGTGAATAAAGTTTGCGAAGGCATTGAAATGGTTTGGTTAGAAGTGCAAATAAATAAACAAAAATCAATAATCATTGGCAGCCTTTACCGGCACCCATCGTCTCCCCTAAATCGAACACTAGATTTCATTGAGGAAACCTTCAAAGAAATCCTTCAGGCAAAAAGATCATTCTTTGCTTTCGGAGATTTCAATGTTGACCTAACGGATAAAAACAATCAGCTAAGCAAACTATTGTATAAACTAAGCTTATCACAAATGGTCAAAGAACCGACTCGCATCACTAAAATCTCTGCAACTCTCCTCGATCTAGCAATCACAAATAATCCCACCGCAATACTTAGTACAGTAATATCACCTTCTATTTCCGATCACCACTCTATAGAATGTGAAATTAATATTGCGAAGGAAAGACAAAAATACCGCTTAATGACCTATCGCTCGAAAAGGCACTATTCAGCAGAACTATTCCTAGAAAAACTACTCGATAGGTCTACCGAATTCCAGAAAATGATGCAATCTGACGATGTTGATATACAAGTGTCAATTTTCAACGAGAACTTCACAGCAGCTCTCGACGAATGTGCACCTTACGTCACCAAAAAAACCAAGCCAAAACGAACTGTTTGGATCACTGACGAAGTTAAAGAGATGAGCAGAATAAAGAAAGCTAACTTGCGAGAGTACAAAAACAATAGATCAAACAGTACCTTATACAAGAGATATAAAGAACATGAAAAAATTCTTCGAAAGAAAATCACTGAAGCGAAACAAACTCACTTCCACCAGGCACTGATAACGGCTAAAAATAACCCGAAGCGAACTTGGGAAATCATTAGTGAGGTAGCCCCATATAAAAATTTAGATCGCATAAGTAATTTTGAAAATCCCTTGGCAACAGCCACGGATTTCAACACATTCTTTTCAAAAGTAGGGGCTCAAGTTTTCAGTGAGGTGTGGACCAATCCAGATGAAACGACAATTGAAAATTCATGCCCCACTGCACCCTCGAGGACCGATGTCAAGTGGAGACCACGCCCTGTCGATTTACCAGAGTTACGAAACATCTTATACTCACTAAAAAACACAAAGGCAGTTGGACATGATGGTATCAGTCTTCAATATATCAAAGATAGTTTCCCTGTTACAGCACCATGGATTCGTCTGATAATTAATACATCAATAGTAACCAATACGTTTCCAAACCAATGGAAACACTCCATTATTAGACCGTTGCACAAAAGTGGTGACCTAAATACAGCATCAAACTACAGGCCCATCAGTCTTTTGCCTGTCATGTCCAAACTACTGGAAAAAGTGGTGACAAATCAACTGTCATTTCACCTGGACGAGTCAAATTTACTCCACCAAAATCAATATGCCTATAGAAGAAATACTAGCACTCAAGACGCTCTGCTCAATATATCTGAAAAAATATACAGTGACATCGATCAAAAGAATGTAACACTCTTGCTACTACTCGATCTCTCTAAGGCGTTCGATAGCGTCCAACATGAAAGACTTCTACGTAAAATACTGAACTTGGGAATAGACACGCAATGGTTTGAAAGTTACTTGTCAAATCGATCTCATGCAGTCCGCATAGAAAACAAATTGTCCCCATTCATTCAAAACAATTTTGGTGTTCCCCAAGGATCCATTCTTGGTCCGCTACTGTTTTCTATTTTCATTAATGATTTCCCTCCAATGCCTTCTAACACACGGATCTCTATGTATGCAGATGATGTTCAAATTGCAATAACGAGTTCTGTATCGGAAATACCACAGACGCAAATTAAAGCCGAAACTTTACTGACTAGCCTGAAATCATGGTACGACCGAAATGGTCTCAAATTAAATGCTAACAAAACACAATGCATCATTTTTGGATCCAAAGATGCAATTAAAAAAACTTCAGATCTTACTCTTGCAGTTGGAAATGATAAAATTGATGCATCAGAAAAAGGTAAAAATCTAGGTATCTGGTTCGATAGAAATATGTCCTTCAAATCTCACGTTGAGACTACTTGCAACAAAATCTACGGAACTTTAATGTTTTTTCATCGAATAAAAAGTATGCTAGACGAAAAATCCAGATTACTAGCCATTCAATCCCTTGTGTTATCGCGCATTGACTACTGCAGCCTAGTATGGGGAGACTTACCTCAATACCTTCAAAGGGACTTACAAAAATGCATGAATTTTGCAGCCAAGGTGGTATGCAACGGTAATTTCAAAAGACGTGATCACGTAACCCCTCTCCTCAATAAACTCGGCTGGATCCCTATCCAAGAAAGGCTCCTCATGCAGAAGGCCCAATACGTATTCTCCTCGTTATATCTTCCTCAGAGCAATGCTGAGATAGTGCGTTTCCATCCACCCACTGTAACCAATCAAAAACCGAACAGAAACAATAATGTCTTAGTCAACTATCGTTCATCTCACTTAGGGCAGAAGGCTCTGTCCATATCAGGCGCCTTACTGTGGAACAAACTTCCCCTGAGTATTAAAGTCCCTCAAAGACCGAGAGAATTTAAAGCCAAAATAACTCGTCATCTTGTGTCTCAATAATAATCCTTAGTTACAGAACATACTGAATGAGTACTGACGAATCTCATTTACCTGGTATCTCCATTGCTGAACAATCTCCCTCGCTCATTGTGTTATAATTCAAGACATCAAACAACAGTTTTGAAGTATGCGTAGGTATTATGATTTGACCGCCTATACGTTGTCATTTGCAAACATGCTTACTTGTATATGTGTGTACGTATATAGGTGTATGTGCGCATATGGGTGTGTATATGTGCACGTACAACTGTGTGCACTAGAGTAGATGAACCAGTCGAAGGTGCATTTTATGTCATTCCTCTCCGTTTCTGTGCAAGCATCAAACTAGACCGTCATGGTACCTATGTGTGTGTGTGTTGATCAATTACAGACATTCTGCACCATATTACAAAGATAATGTATTTTTTCTAATATGAAATTGTAAAGCATCAATGTAAAAAAAAATAAATTCGTTGTGTGATCATCCATTTATACTGCAGTAATATACTTATTCGGCCTATAGTTATATGCTTATAATAATGTGATACCTATGTTTGTTTATCAATTGACGACAATTTGCGCCATATTTCAAAGATAATGTGATTTTTTTTTTCTAATATGAAACCATTATAGGACATTAAGGTTTTCTTTCTTATTCACGTCCCACAATCGTTTTCATGTTTCTGACTTAAGTAGACTGTTTTGTGCCACTATTTTTAGTACGAAATTTTATAAAATTCATGCTATAATAAAAGATATTTTCTCCGTTTCCCTCGATTGGAATTCTGATTTATACTGACTAGTTTACGCTGATATTTGCGCACATGCTTACTTGTGTAAATGTGTACGTGTCCACGCTATGCGTATGACACTCTGTAGAATGCGTATGTATTGCCTCGATGTATAGAAATGCATTTGCGTATGCTTACGAGTCAGGTGTAAATATGTGCGTGGGTATATGTGTGCATGTGTATGTGTAAATATTTACATGTATACGTGCATATATGTGTGTACTAGACTGACAACTAGCATTTTACTAGAGATAATGGTCTTTTTTTCAGTGCACTCTCAACTTGTAACATTACCTAACTCGTCATATCTTTAGTATTGTAAAGCATTCATGTAAAAACTATACATTTGTTGTGCGATCATCCATTTATATTTAAATAAAATGCTTGTTAACTAATGACCGTTATGTTAAAATTGTTGAATCAGAAATGCAAAACCTATAATCTTCTTGGTCCTCTTGCTTATATGTACACACGTGTGTGTCCATGTTAACGAAACCGGTGTTTTTCGTAACCTAGGCACACACATGGCCGTAAAACGCGTGTATATATATGTGTGTGTGTGTGTATGTGTGTAAGTGTGTGTATGGATATATACACACATGCATACGTATATGTACATATGTGTGTATGTGGGTATATATTTATATATATTTTTCTTTTTTTTATGCTTCCTCAAAATGACACTTGTAAACATTGACCGAAACAAGCGATTTCATATATTATTTCCTGGCGTCAAGAATTGCGAAGTCTTATGTCATGTACATGTAAACTGTCAAAAGTGTTTTCACCCCACAATGAAAATGCATCGTCCATGAAATTGTGTTTATCTCTTACAATTTTCATTACATGTATTATCAGATGTAGATTAAGCTAGATTAGGAGTTCATTGCCCTCAATCATTTCTTTTGACTAGTGACACGAGTTTTTCAATACTCGTGTGTGTGTATCATCTAAGTGTATTAATTTTAAGATATTTTAAAAACCAATGATGGTACTTTTGTACCATCTCTATTGGAAATAAACCATTTTTTTTCTTTTTTATGTGTACATATATGTGTATATATTTACATGTATGTGTGCACATATGTGTGTACTAAACTGACAACTAGCATTTTACTAGAGATAATGGTCATTTTCTGTTCACTCTCAACTTGTAACATTACCTAACTCGTCATCTCTTTATTATTGCAAAGCATTCATGTACCAACTATAAATTTGTTGTACGATCATCCATTTATATTTAAATAAAATGCTTATTAACTAACGACCGTTATGTTAAAATTGTTGAATTAGAAATACAAAACTTATAATCTTCTTGGTCCTCATGCTTATGCGTACATATATATATATATATATATATCTGTATGTGTGTGTATGTATGTATGTATATATGTATGTACGTATATATATGTATATGGATTTGTATTTATATATATATATATTTTTTTTTCATGCTTCCTTAAAATGACACTTTTGAACATTTGCCGAAACAAGCGATTCATATATTATTTCCTGGCATCAATAATTGCGAAGTTTTATGTCATGTACATGTAAACTGTCAAAAGTTTTTTCACCCCACAATGAAAATGCATCGTCCATGAATTTGCGTTATCTCTTATAATTATCATTACATGTATTGTCAAATATAGATTAAGCAAGATTAGGAGTACATTGCCCTCAATCATTTATTTTCGACTAGTGACACGAGTTTTTCAATACTCGTGTGTGTGTATCATCTAAGTGTATTAATTTTAAGATATTTAAAAACCAATGATTGTAATATTGTACAATCTCTATTGGAAATAAAGTTTTTTCTTTCTTTCTTTCTTTCTTTCTTTTGCCCTAAACTCAAAAATATGTTGTGATATTAAGCCATTTTGCAAACATATTAGTGTAATTTTATTGTAATTAACCCACCTTAACTAGTACGGGTTAGATAAGTAAGTGTTACAGCTATTTTTGTTAGTTTTTCATTTCACCATCCCTACATGGAAATCCAATCAACCAAAAAGAAATATTATCTATATGTACAAATAAAAAATCAGAGACTTACCCAGTTCCATACCACTTTCTACTTTGAAGGTATGTGAAATATCATAGTGGTCTGCAAACTATTTCCCTGAGAAATTAATTTAGAGACTAAAACTAATCATTTTGTAGTATCACTAAATCAATAATAAATACAGAGCTCAACTTTTAACTTTCAGTTGGCAGCAGTAGGAGTATAGGTGATTGGTGACACTGTCCGCGATGTATCAGCTACTGTCTACACTAGTATATTAGCTAACATGCTGCCACTGCGAGGGTATCACATCAGCTGACCCTAATAAATTAAATAACTAATAAAACTTTGTAAATATGATCAAATATAAAATTTTGATGTTTGATTGGTGTACGACAACGTCACCGAGTACGTTTCTTGTGGCAAAACGATTGAGGCAAAAATGTATTTTTCTTCGTGGAAACGATTGAGTGAATTTCGTTAATCGCATTTTAATATTCAGTGATATTTTATCCAACAGAGTTCGCGCAGCCCCTTAGAATGGTCTATTTACACAATGAGGAAAGAAAACTTTGTGTGTATCTGTATATACCTAAATTATTATCGTGAATAAAACATGTTTTTAACTGTTTAGACAAATCAATAATCCGAATGGGATGAACGATACTCTAATAATGTCAGTATTAGAAATTAACAGGTATTTATAAACTACCTTCGCCTCTCCGAATACCGACCGCATTGACCTTAAGGCCGCGACTCACCGGCCAAATTTCGACAGCATACTCGCGAGCATGCTGGCAAGCGCGCTGAGTTTGGTGCTCCACTGGAGACGCATTCAAGCGTGCTGGTCATGGGTGCTGGTAGACCACTGTTCGAGCTTCAGTCGATGTTCAACTGTCGTGAGGGAGGGTGTGCGCTACTCGAAAGACGAAACACACATCACTAGAGAAAATCCTTTTACGAAGCATGTCGCGTCTTACAAGACGCGAATTTCCGACAAGATCTGTGGCAACATCGCCGCGGACAGCCGCGCTGGTCCGTAAGCCCAACGCGGCATCTATGTCTGGCTGTAGCCGTCAAGTTGAAAAGTTCTCACTATTTATAGTTCTCCCAGTGTAATTGTGTGTGTAAGAAATATTGCTCAGCGTTTTCGTACCTCGAATTTAGTCTCTTTATATGTGTTGTTGCTGTGCCATATAGTGGTGTACAGCCGGTTCCTAGAGCATTCAATGATGCTTCTGGCAGCCGGTGAACCACCTATGTCGAGTCAGACTAGCCATTGTGATTTTTGTGAATTTCTAGTGCTTCCTATAGCCAGTATGCCGCATTGTGATCCTGGGATCTTGATAATTTAGTTATGTAAATTAAGGTAGCCAGCAGTCTAGGAGAAGTTGTAGTTTTTTTTATCTTTTTCTGTAACTACAAAATGGCTGCAGCCAACATTTGCTGGGAGCAAGATTAACCGTTGAACTGGCGCCTCATTCAATGGAAACAGCTAGTTAAAACTGAGAACTTCATATATTGACAGGGCGTAGCTCAGATTTTTTATTTTTTGCTGAAAAATAAAATACATTTTTAAAATGTCAATAATGTGTCGGCTCCTCACCCATGAGCTGTGCTGAGCAAGCTGCGCCACTCAGTAGGGTGGAAGTCTAGAGCTAAAGTATTTAAACTAGACTGAGAATGTGTTCAGAAATTAGTGACCAGTGCCCATATGATTTGTGTTCTCAAGAGGATATCAGCATCTGGGTACTTGTTTTGCCCAGGGGCAGCACAGGGTCCAATCTCGCAGGATTTCTACACCGCCCAACCCTCTCCCTCCACCTCCAAGCAGCTACATAAAGTTGCCATTCGCGCCAATTATTGAACTATGTAGTACTACTGAGGTTTATTAACCCATCTGTTCGTTATACATTTGTTAATAATCACTGCATTACAACCACTTCAAGTACTTAGTAAATGGATACTTCAGCGGAAAACCAAAGTTAACCTGCATTAAATCACTATATTAAGTTTTGACAACGACCGCTGGTGTTTCGGCATTCGACCCTCCATCTCGGCATTCAAAAACAGGAGTTCTCAAACTTTTTTAACTGAACTTGGCCTAACCTAACCCAACCTAACCTAATTTAACCTACCCGTTCCCTGCTTGATGTGTTCACATGTTCGGCTCGGTCAAGAGCCGTGCACGAATCAGTCCCTTTGGCATCATCACTTGTGAAAGATGTGTGATTTTTCTCCTTCCGATTTGGTAGTTATTGCTGTTGCTCTAGATGATGAAGAGAAAGAAAAAAAGGAAACTGTGGGTTCATCCAATGCTGGAAAGCAGAAAAAGTGAAGGAGAGTTCCACACGTTGTACCCACGTCTCATTGATGATGACAGCAAACTTTTCAACTATTTTCGGATGAATATTGGAACTTTTAAAGAAATTCTATCAAAAATTCAACATGAGCTGGAAAGAGAAAATACGCCATACAGAGAAGCAATCACTCCAAGAGAAAAGCTAGCTGTATGTATAAGGTGAGAGAAATGTGTAACACCCCATTTTATCTTAATATTTAATTATAGTGACCTACAAATTTTGAGGCATTATTTTCTCCCAACGGAAAAATTAGAATAGGTTTGAGTGAATTCAATTCGAATTTTAGAACCAGCAAACAAAAAGTTACTTTATTTGTTTTATGTATCATCATTATTTCCTGAACATTTTGTTATTATACACATTACTTTCGTACTTAAAGTTACATATTTTGTTTATCGTGAGTGTTTTATGCATTCACAATGGTTAAGATGAAAATACACAGCATGCAGCTTTCTCCATTTCCTTTGCGATATGTCGTGCTCTAATTGAGGGCTGTGCAAACAAAATTTATAAAATATATGTTTATTATTTTCCATTTAAAGAAGTTACATTTCATTTTCATGAAAAACAAATAAACCCTAAAATTGAACATTGAACTAAAACATAAACAGTATTTCTTTCCATTTGAACAATCGATAGTTCTATTTTCTTTTACAAAATAAACGTTTTCCCTTTTCATCTGAATATTAGCTAATTCATCTTAATGAAACGGAAATTAAACTCATAAAATAAATTATTTTTCCTACTGCTAGAGCTACATTTTTAAAAGGGGGTCGCATTGGTTAGTATCCTCATTGTTGGGCAACAGGGTAAAGTTAGGCTGGAAAGATGGTGCATGGTATGTGTGATTGAATTCACCATGTTGAGAACTTGCGGGAGATGGAGTAGATTGAAAGAACAGACCAGGTGATGAAGTTGGCAAAGGGCATACATAGGGTGGAGGTGCATGTGCTCCAGCATTTTTGTTTGCAATATACTTGAGTTCAACGTCACTTACTATAGAAAATACTTTTGTTTTGACAAAGTGTTGATCAGCAGGTGTGAATTTCTTGACTGTCGTTGCCATCAATGCGAAAAAGGTGTCTATGGGGTGTGTGGGCTGCTCTTCTTTTTTTTCTCAACTAAATACCTCATCAGTGTAGCAGATGCGCTGGTGTCAGTTTGCTCCTTTTTTCTTTTACGCCTGCTAGGTTCTATCTGAGGGATTGTGACATTACATTCAGAAGCTTCGTCTTTTTCTTGGTGTACGTGTTCACTGCAGAGCTGATATTTGTTGCTGTCTTCATTCTGACCCATAATTTCCGCTTCATTTCGTAGAGACGTTACACGCTGTCTATCCTTTAATAATGCGCGCAGGAACGACATGCCATGCCAGTCACGTCCTGGTCAAAATATCTTTTGCCTCGACCGGTACGGGACTGTGACTGGCATGGCACGTGCCTGGCACGGCTAGTGTGAATGCTTGCCTAGAAATACATTAAAGCAATAGTGGGCTGGAGCGTGCCTGGGACGTGCCCGGCAGTATGGTGTGAATCAGCCCTTAAGCTGGCCACACACTAGCATATCTGATCAGGCAGTTTCTGCTGATTTGATCTGTATACAGACCAAATCGCTCAAATATCTGCCAGTGTGTGGGGTGATACAGATAAAGTCTGGCATATCAAATCACTCATTTTGATCTTCCATCATGTTGGAATTCCTTACCCGCCTGCAGATTTTATCGCCCGGTGTATGGGCAAATGTGACAGTTCTTTCTCTTCACCACATAACTTATTTCCTTTCTGAGCATCGTATCTTACTTTTGTATGAATGGGGCAATAGTTGCATGTGTTTCTTGGAATACCTCATCGGACATTCGCAAATAATTTCTAAAATCATCTGGGTTATTTTCTTTTAATTCTTTTAAAAGTGTCATTTGAGAAAATTCTTCTCTTTTTTTTAGGTTGGGTTAGTGTGGCCAGGCACAGAGCAAACCAGTATGAATGTGTGAGAGGAATGTGGAAGCATCTACGTTGCTGTACCTAGTTACATGTATGGGATGAGTACTTTAGCATGGACTGGAAGTGACCTTGAAATGCTAGATGGGATTCAGAATAGGGTAGGACGCCTAGCATTGGGTGCTCCAAAATGGACTGTGCAGAAGCTATTAGAGGTGACTTAGAGTGGAGCCTATTTTCAGTACGAATGATGAAAGCTGTGTTGAATTATAAAGTGAGAATTGAGAGAATGCAGAATAGCATTTGGGAAAAGCAAATTTTGTAACGTAATTTGAGTGTAAGACGATGGGAGAAAATATACTGGGGGCATGCAAAGAAAGTAAGTATGCAAAAAATGAATCGTGTTAGAATTGGGGGACCTGTGAATGACTGGCATTTAATGAATGCTATAGGTGAAGGACCAAAGTGGGACTGCAAGAGGTGGAAAACATAGATTGAGAGGCGAACGAAAGAGTTTTGATTGAACAAGTGGATGCTTAGCATGACGCAAGAAAAAAGAAAACAGCTTATTTTCAATATTGATGATACAATAAACTCATCATTGGGTTTTAAAATATCTTGAAGTAAAGGTCCTTATATGCTACACACACATGAGTTTCGTAATACCCATGTCACTAGTCGAAACAAATGATTGACGACAATGTATTCCTAATGTTGCTTAATCTGGATTTGATTATATATGTAACTACAATTACAAAAGAAAACACAATTTGTGACGATGGATTGTTGAAAACGCTCATTTTAGGGCACACTTAGAGAAAAGTATGTTTGCAAATATCAGCGTACAGGCGATCAAATCATAATACAAACGCATACTCCAAAACTGTTTTGTAATGTGGTGAAATATAAAACAATGAGCAAAAAAGATCCGTAAGTGCTTATTCAGCATGTCCTGTAGCTGATAATTACTAAGCAAAGGAGATTATTGAGCAATGAAGATAATGAGCAAAGGAGATTCGTAAATAGTTGTTCAGTATGTTCTGTAGCTAAGAATTATTGTTGAGACGCAAGATGACGAGTTATTTTGGTTTTAAATTCTCTCAGTGTTTGAGGGATTTTGATACTCTGGGGAAGTTTGTTTCACTGTAAGGCGGCTGATATTGATAGAGCCTTTTGCCTAATGTCAGATGACGATAGTCACCGGAGACATTATTGTTTCTGTTCGGCCTTAGGTTGGTTACAATGGGTGGATGGAAACGCACCACCTCAGCGTTGCTCTGAGGAAGATATTACGAGGAGAATACGTATTGGGCCCTGTGCTTGAGGAACCTTTCTTGAATAGGGGTCCAGCCAAGTTTATTAAGGAGATTGGTCACGTGATCACTTCTTTTGAGTTTACCGTTGCGAACCACCTTGGCTCGAAATTCACGCATTTTTGTAACTCTCTTTGAAGGTATTGAAGTAAATCTCCCCATACTAGCCTGCAATCAAGGAAGTTTATCCAACTTCCTTGCCTGCAATAGTCAATGCGATATAACACCTTAGAATGAATTGCCACTAATCTTGATTTTACGCCGAGCATACTTTTTATACGATGAAAAAACATTAAAGCTCCGTACATATTTTGCATGCTTTTTAACGTGAGATTTGAAGGACATATTTCTATCGAACCAGATATCTAAATTTTTAACTTTTTCTGAGGGCTTAATTTCATCAGTTCCTACTGCAAGAGTGAGATTTGGAGTTTTGTTGAATGCATCTTTGGATCCGAAAAAAATGCACTGAGCATTACTAGCATTCAGTTTAAGACCATTTTGGTCGTACCATAATTTCAGGCTGGTCAGTAGAGTTTCGGCTTCAATTCGCGTCTGCGGTATTTCCGAAACAGAATTTGTTATTGCAATTTAAAGATCATGTGCATACGTGGAGATTCGTGTGTTAGAAGGCGTTGGAGGAAAATCGTTAATGAAAATAGAAAACAGCAATGGACCAAGGATGGATTCTTGGGGAACACCAAGATTGTTTTTAGTGAATGGGGGCAATTTGTTATCTAAGCGGAGTGCATGAGATCGATTTGATAAGTAACTTTCAAACCATTGCGTGTCTACTCCTAAGTGCAATAATTTTTGTAGAAGTCGATCATGTTCGACGCTTTCGAACGCTTTATATAGAGAGATCGAGGAGCAGCAAGAGTGTTACATTCTTTTGATCGATATCACTGTATATTTTTTCAGAGATATTGAGCAGAGTGTATTGAGTGCTAGCGTTTCTCCTATAGGCGTATTGACTATGATGAAGTGGATTTGACTCGTCCGTGTGAAATGACAAGTGATTTGTCCCCACTTTCTCCAATATTTTGGACATGATGGGTAAAAGACTAATGGGCCTGTAGTTTGATGCTGTATTGAGGTCACTACTTTTATGCAACGGTCTAATAATGGAGTGTTTCCATTGGTTTGGAAACGTGTTGGTTGCTATTGATGTATTAATTATCAGACGAATCCATGGTGCTGTGACTGGGAAAGTGTCTTTGATAGATTGAAGGCTGAAGCCATCACGCCCAACTGCCTTTGTGTTTTTCAATGAGTAGTTTGATGAGGAAATGATATTTCATATTTCTGGTAAATCGACAGGACGTGGTCTCCACCTGACATCAGCCTTCGAGGGTGCAGTAGGGCATGAATTTTCAACTGATGGCTTATTTGGATTGGTTTTACACACCTCATTGAAAACAAGAACCCCTACTTTTGAAAAGAATGTGCTGAAATCCTTGGCCGTTGTCAAGGGATTTTCAAAATTACTTAAGCGGTTTAAATTTTTATACTGGGCTACTTTCATGTTCGTTTCGGGTTATTTTTACCCGTTAACAGTTCCTGGTGAAAGTGAGTTTGTTTTGTTTCTGTGATTTTTTTCGAAGAATTTTTTTTCATATTCTTAATATCGCTTGAAGAAAGTACTGTTTGATCTATTGTTCTTGTACTCTTGCAAGTAAGTTTTTAGATATTTTGAGAACCGACAATCTGATAAATGCAAAAGAATGTGCTTAAGAGTGAGTTGTTCTATGATGGTAGTTTTGGAAGCCAACTCTTGTTTGACTCAGGTGAGGGTGGAATGAGAATAATAATAGATTATGTCGGCAGTGTGATAGGGGAGCGGAGGAAACAGTTGAACATTTTGTGCGGGAATGTAGTAAATATGAGCAAGAGAGGGAGATTTTCATGAATGTTGTATTTGAGCGGTATGGAGAGAATGAGTGGTATACTAGATGTGCTGAAGATGATTGTGGTATGAGCTGACTTGCAGGATTGGATCAGGAGTGTAATTTGAATATTATTGATGCTGTGAAAATTTTCCTCATAGGTGCCTGGAGTAAGAGACAGTGACTGGAATGAGCTAGTCATGTAGAGTGGGTTGTAGTGACCCACCTTGCTTGAGGGTGGTTTTTGACGTACTGGTTATCTCAGTGATGCCGTCCAATGGTAGTTTGTGACAAGGATTGGTGGATCCTGAGTAGTTTATTTTAGAGGACAAGTCTGGTACACAGGAGCTGAATTTTTGCGTGAATATTGTCAGTTTGTCGAGGGAATTTTGGGCCGTTACAAAGACCCTGACACTGTCGGCTCTCACCAAGTGTAAGTTCAAGGCGTCTGACTCGCTCCTCGACCAAGCTGGGGTGTTTCTAACACGGTTTTCTCTTACGTCACAATTTTTCTGCTCAGTAATTATAGCCGATGATGTCAGTATCCTCCCAACTGATTGCCATATAGTGACAAATTAGATATCTTCTGCAGTAAATGATCTGTGGCAGCTTGGCAAGGCGAGACGAAAGGTTCAATCAGGATGTGAGAAGACAGGCAATAGCCTATACGATTATACACTGGTAGCAAGTTAACAGAACTACACCGAAATGCTTCGTATATCTTGATTCCATAATCTGTATGACTATATTGTAAATATAAGGGTAGTGCTGTAGCGGCAAAACCTCGTATCGGTTCTTAAATATGAATTGGGTGCTATATATATATATATATATATATATATACGTTGTCATTGACGACGCAAAATCAGACCCACAGACAATTAGCCATGGAGTTCCACAAGGATCTGTTCTTGGGCCTCTCATGTTTCTGATTTTTATCAATGATATTGTAAAATCTACATCATTCTTCAAATTCATACTTTTTGCCGATGACAGTACGCTTTCTGCGGTCCTTCCGAACCAAAATCCTGCTATGATTGTGGAGAGTATAAATACTGAACTTCACAAGGTTTCATCGTGGCTCAAAGCTAATAAAATAAGCCTTAATATTGGTAAAACAAATTATATTACATTCTCATACAAGAAAGATGTATCTCTCCCATGCATTAAAATTGGCGAAAGTGAAATCGAAGAAACCAACTCATGTAAGTTTCTGGGCATCATAATAGATAAACATCTGACCTTCAAAGAGCACATCACTCATATTAGTTCTAAATTATCAAAATCCATCGGAATCCTAATAAAGTTGAAAATTTTCTGCCTGAAACAGCTTTACAAATGCTCTACCGAACGCTCATTTTTCCATACTTGCAAAACTGAATAGAAGCATGGCACGGAACTGATAAAAATAAAACCAACAAAATTTTTAATCTGCAGAAAAGAGCTGTCAGAGTGGTAAAGAACCTAGAATATAATGCTCACACAAATGATTCTTTCAAAAATTTAAAAATACTTAAACTTTCGGATCTCTACAAAATCTCCATCTGTAATTTCATTTACAAAACATTAAGAAATGATGGCGACAATAGCCTAAGACAATTATTGACTGCGCAAACTGGTCATCACGACCATTTAACCCGAAATAGAAGTAAATTCATGCTTCCTTATTATTCAAAGGCCCGGTCGCAACACAGTATCCTCTTCGTTGGAACCAAAACTTGGAACTCTATACCTGCAGAGATCCGTGAATGTAATTCGTACAAAGTATTCAAAAGACATCTTGAGTCTCACTTCCTATCAGAATAATAGTCGTGGAAGATCACCGTGTCAAAATCTTGCCTCCTACATGTAACTAATGATAATGTCATAATGTAACTTGCCTTGGGTACCATAACCAATATTCTGTCTGCTCTTGAATCGTTTTATCAAACATACTATTAAATATAGCCGATTTGACCTATATTGTAAAATACAGCATAAAATATCGAGTTAATTATCTCAATGATCAGTCTAATGCGAAACTAGGTTAAGTGAACTAGGTTAAACATTTTGTACACCCTAGAATCACGTGATGGTAGGATGCCCTAGAAGTCGCAGAACTTGTTCGGGCCCACAGGTAGCTATACTCAAATTTGACCATTGTACTAGACTTAAGAAAAATTCTACCTCTGTATCACCTGTGGTAAATAAATTGTTTAAATTGTTTGTTTAAAAATTGTTTAAATTGTAAGTTAGATTAGTCTAACTTACGTCATGGGGACTGGAGTGTTCAGGGTGAGCAGTTGGGTCATTTCAGGTATGGATAAGCTTTCGGGACTATCATCTATCGTGCCAGTTTTAGTTCTTTCAGTTTTCATTCCTTCTAAGATTCATCTGTTTTGTCTTCTCAAGCTCTTCCTTTGTACTTTTTTGTTTCTTTGCATAAGTTCTCCATGTGGGAACTCTCACTTTGGGCATAGATAGGCTTTATTATATAGTCTCAACTAAACGATTCAGTCTTCTTTTCGCTCTCTTAAGATAACATTTGATGCAGTTAAGTAGTCTTTAACATCAAAAAATAAAAATAGCAACCATTTGCACTTAAATTAATTACAATTGGCTAAATGTTGAAATTTAAAAAATCGCCCAAATCTTTCTTCGATAAAAAAAATCTTTCTTCGATATGTACGTAGCGTATCTCCAGGTCTGCTCCTGGCTGTAGCAACACGGCAATGACGACAATATGTTACAATACGGCTGTTACGACAAGATATAGCAACACAGCAATGACGACAAGATGTAGCAACACAGCAATGACGATAAGATGTAACGACACGGCTGTGACGACAAGATGTAGCAACACGGCAATGACGACACGCAACCAGTCATAACAAACCCGGCATGTTTAAAATTATCATATGGAAGTAATTCAGCTAATTCGCATATTTTACATCAGAACGTTTGTTGTGTGCAATGAGTGCGCTCGAAAATTATATATTAGTACTATACAAGTTAAGTGTGAGTTCTTCGCCGTAGGTCTAGTAAGAAATGCAATGTAAAAATACGGAGGTCAACTGTGCTGTTCGTCGGTACAGATCGGTAGTGAATCGATGAAGAAATCACTGCGGATTCAGATGCTATGGTGGACTTCCGTTGTGCCGATGTGGCAGCGATGTCTGTGGAATCTTTCGCCTAATTCGTTATAAATCGGTGATGTTGTCGTCAGGGATTTTTGATTGGAGGAGAGCGGTTCAGTAGGCTGCTTTCAAATCACTATGTGTCTATTTTGAGGTTCGATTTTTTGCATGAGTTTTTTTGTGCTCATCGCTGTTAAACTCTTCGTTGAGATCAAACAGCAGTAACAGGTAAATTTTTGTGTCTATATCATTGTATATTTTTTCTGTAATCAAAAGTAAAGTATTTTGAGTATTGGTGTTCTTGTTGCAGTGAAGTGAAGTAGGTGGGGTTCATCCATGTGAGGCGAAAGCAAGTCTGTTATTACTTTTTTCTATTATTTTGGACGGAACAGGTATTAGACTGATTGGTCTGTAATTTGAAGCTTTATTTATGTACTAAGATTTGTACAATGGTTTAGTAATGGATAGTTTTCACGGATTAGGAATTTTGTTCGTGGTAATGGCTGTTTTATTATTAAAACAAATCAGGGATGCTGTAATAGGGAAGCTGTTTTTTTACATATATTAAAAGCATTATGTTCAACAGCTTTAACACTTTTAGTGAAGATTAAATTTTTCCTTTCTGTATCATATTTACTGGCCTTGGTCATCATACATTTATCAGACTAGGGGACGAAGCTTTGATTTACACGAGTAGGTGTGTTAAAAACGAGCTTAGACACTTTATTGAAAACTTTTTCGCCAATTTTTGGGAAGAAAGTATGTATTGAAATTATTTGCCGTTGTTGAGGGGTTGTTCAAATTACTTTTGCGGTCTGAGTTTTATATTGAGCAACTTCTTCAACGAATTTCCATGTTTTTCTTAGATTTCGTTTTGTCGTTATCAGTTCTTCGTGGAATTTGTCTTTATTTGCTTCGCTGACTTATCATCGTAGGGTCTTCTACGAGATGTTTGTACAGATTTCAGAGAAAACTTTCTGATCTTTTCAGTTTGTTCTCTCGCTGGTGAATTTTTAAGTTTGCTCAACTCTTATCTCAGCTATCGCGTCTTTATTTTTCTCTTCCTGAATGGAGCACATTCATTAGGGCTGATACGAAATTGTCGTTAAAAATTGAAATTAGGAAATTTATATCATCAGTGTTTCAAATGCCTAGTAGTCCACTCCATCTGTTGAACAGCTATTCTTAAAATGTTTCATGTTAGTAATTTCCCTGCGATATATTATGTAACGTAACCTATGGTTTTTTTTGCAATAATAATTAAACATGCCCTATTGTTGATCAGAAAAGGAGGGTTAAATCTCCGCTCTTAGTGCTGCTTGTAGATTGTTCGTAATTGTTAGATCTGGAATAGTTTCTGAAATTTAGTTACGAACTGGTTCTTAAACGTTTTGGGGCAAATTAACTCCGTACTGTATTTTGCTCAGCTGATTTTTTCATTCATCTGATTTAGAAGGACCGGGCAAAATAATGGAAACGCATTTGAAAATCAACCAAATATATTTTAATATGGTGTAGGTCCACCTTTTAAAGCAATTACAGCCTCAATTCTCCGATGTATTGATTCAAATAAATTGTGATATATTTCCAAAGGAATTTCAGCCCATTCTTCAGAATTAAACACCCTCCAGTTCTTTTTAGAGACGATGGCGGCGGCAATAAACCTCTTGCTCTTACTTGAATCTCTGAAACCGACCTAAAATACTCAATATTATAGAGGTCTGAGGATTGTGGTGGTCAGATGAAATGCTCAACTTCATTAGAATGTTTCTCGCGCCATTGTTTAACAATTCTATCTGTGTGGATTGGGGCGTTATCATCTTGAAAGATGGTGTTCCCCTCCAAAAACAGTGCTTGAATCATAGGATGAACTTGGTCGCCCAAAACTCCTCAATAGTCTCGGTTGTTAATTCGATGATTTCATTTCTATGAAAGGAAATCATTGGCCCGACGGATTTCCAAGAAATAGTAACCCAGATCATCACCGAAGCCCAGCCATGTTTTACGGTTGTGAGAAGGCATTGTGGATTAAAAGGCTTCTTTTGGCTGTCTGCAAACGAACACTCGACCGAAGGTTGGTTATAAGGTAAACGATGATTCATCAGAGAAAATCTTATTTTTGCACTTCTCGATGGACCACTTCTGGTGGTTTTTACTTTACTCTAAACGAATCGAAACATTTGCCTTGAGAGCAGGGGTTTTATAATTGCACTTCTTCCGTACAATCCAAATTTTTGCAGCTCCCAACGAACAGTTTCTGTGGAAACTGGGAACAGTAGGTGTTCGCTGAGGTCTGCAGTGATTTTAAGAGCCGTGGTATTACGACCCTCTCTAAGAATTCGATTTAGAGTCCGACGGTTTCTCTCAGACAACTTCGACTTTTGGCCAGACTAGTGCTTTGCTGAGGATGTTTTTCTTTCGCTTTTAAAGGGATTCATTACTTTTGAGACAGTACCTATTGAAACATCAAGCATTCGGGCAGTTTCTGTTACACTAGCGCCTACCATACGAGCACCAACAATTTTTCATCTTCGAAAGTCAGAGAGGTCTGCCATTTTCATAAGGTTATAGACAAATTTTTCTTTTAGATTTCTTTAAAAAGCAGTTTAGGTAAATAAAATATCGAATAGTTACCAAAAAAATGTTATAATATGTCAAGTCTTGATTGTTTATAACATGTTCAAAGTTTATGATTCCAAAATGTTAGGTGTTTTCATAATTTTGTCCAACCCCTGTACGTTAAAATGTGCTAAAACATAAACAGACTTCTTAGCTGCTGAGATAAATTTAAGTATATTTTCAATGACCTATAATGTAAGGCGTATAGAGCTGCTGATGGGTGTCCGTAAAGATTGCCGGTAATGAAAGACTTGTGTTTGTTTACTTGAACATTGTGCTAGCTATTACTGACCATTCCGAGCCGGTATTTAGTTCAGACACAGCAGTCTAGCAGGGAATCGTGGCAAAATTCTGTATTTTCCTTACGGAGAGAAGCATAAGGCTTGGAATCTTATTGACGAGCGCAGGCGAGCGCCCATATTGTCTAGCCCAAAGTGATCATGAACAGAACTTTACCACTGAAAAAATGACGCACTTCTTTCAAATTGTACCAATAGCATTCATGTGATGACGATTTTTTATTTAGGTAAAATTAGTTGTGTAGTATTTAATTTAATATACTGCCGTTTTTTCCAGTAGTTACTGTTGTAAAAAAGACGTAATATATCCTCACACAATTTCAAGTCAACCGAAAGTGGATGGAAAAACGGAAAAAACTTACACGATGGTGTACACAAATTTGAGCTTACGATACTTCAACTCATATTACTGAATAAGAGTTGAAATATCAGGAGCAAACGAAATGATTTTAAAAGACATGGGATCTCTGTCTGTTGAGGTCTCCAGCACGTCTCGTAGAATGGTTTGGAACATTCACTGTAGTCCATAAGAGCGATTATTCTTCGATTAACACCAAAAGACGATCTATTTCAAACATGTAATAAGGTTTTTCTGCGACAAATCCAACATATATTACAGCTCTTCAAACAGATGTTAGTAAAAAAATCTACCGATGTCTTCGGAGAAGATTATTTGTTCATTTAAGACTCACTCATGAACAAGAAGTAAAAGCGATTTTGTATTGTCACCAAATATTTGTTTTAAACAACATTGAATATAAAGGCCACAGTAAGTTCTCCCTCGCATAAAAAAAACAACAATTAAAGCGCGCTTTGTTAAGACTAATGCAAGAAAAAACATGTCTAGATAATATACAGTAAACTTGAAGAAAACGATTATAAATTCAATGATAACATCCATAACATTTTCGTTACGCTAATTAGTGAGACTGATTAGGATTCATCGTTTACCATGGGCAAGACCGATTCATTTTCTTTCAGTAGAAAGCACACCATTAGATCCCCGCATTCACATTGACGAAGTCCTGTCTAGATGTGATGAAATTGCCTTCAAGCTTAAGTACCTGATATTACTGTAAAAAAAACTGGGGAAATAGTTTAGAAACGCGTAATTGCCGTTTCACTGTCACGTGAATGTGGGGCAGGAACACCAGGGGTACAATGTTTGATATTTATGAACATGGAAATCCGCCCTCACGGTAAAAATGAAGTTAGATTGTAGTCTTAGTGTGAGTACTAAGACTTGCAGGAGGCACTGACCACAAGTCACACGGTAGTTCTCAAGCAAAGACTAAACTGTTCTCTCTTTCAAAAGATTTCGCTACAAATTCGTTATAACTGGCTCATGATGGTCTCTCAGGGCTCAGGGGTGTTATTGCAGTCTCAAATCATTCAACTCCAGTGGTTGTAAATCCCCTACTTTATACACCTCGTCCTCGTCCACACAAATCTAAGTAATTCTTCAATATTCAACAAAACGTTTTTCTTCTTTTTCGAGACATGTAATACATACTTACTTGTTCAATTTTCTTTTTCGCGGTTTAGTTGCTCATAACAGTCAAACAATCTATCATTTTTTACATTCGTACATAGGAAGCTGATCTTTATTTTTTGACAAAACATTCTCAATATAATTAAATAAATGTGGAAAATTAATAAGAAATAGTACAGAATCACTGTGAAAATAATTGACTTTAGTTCTATAACTAAAGCTCAAAATCATTCGATGAGCTTTTACACTTTCACATAGGAATTTGTATTTCTATAATATTTTGTGTATTTTATGAGAATTTATGGATCATTCATACAGACCATGAATGAGAACGCTAATGAAAAACGATAGGTTTTAATTTTGAATTAGAATATAAAAATTTGAGTGTCTGCCCTTGATGATCATAAAAATGTGTTCTCAAACATATCATATCAGTTGCAAGGGGGATGATGCAAGTGTCCTTCCTTTTGATGCGGCTAGTATTTTTGCACGCAACGGCTTTCTCCACAGGTGAAGGTAACCTGCAATCATGATTATATAACAATGAAAAAAGTAATGACAATATGATAATAATTGCTAATACATAAACGTAACAAATTCACCTGTTTTCAACAAATACGTTACAAATTCATTGAATTTATTTCCAGTGATATTAGGTCAGTGTGTCCGACATTTATACCTTACGGAAATTTTATTGTTACAAAGTTTCAGTTTTATATGTCCATAATAGTACATCTACAAAATTATTGCAACTAATTCTTTTTCAACCTCACAGCATCGCTACATTTTTCAAGGTAAACAAGGAGAAATTTGGTAACTAATTAAACAAACTTCGATTTTGCCGGTCCTCAGAATACAAAACGGTTCAGTCAACACTGCAGATTTGCATTAGGGCACTTTAGAGGTTCTTTACTGATGCCGTAAGTCGGACGTAAAGTGATAGCGCTCGTACCTGTCTCGCGCCTGCTGGGAGCTGCTGGGAATGTAGTCTACCTGTCTGGAAGAATTAGTTTTTCGGAAGAGTAAATAATCAGAGTTACCAAAATACGCAGACTTATAAATACTCTCCAGTTCAACTTACAAACATTTATCTGTGAAAAGCACTATAGGCTTAAGAAATACTGTCATTTCCCAGATAGCTCTTGAGAGCCGTAATCTTAAATAGGTCATTATTAATATAATTATTCTCTCACTGCGACCTATTTGAACAGCATAAATTACTAAAAATTAAAATCAAAGAAGCAGATATAAATTTATAAGCATCATATAGCTTTGCTTCCATTGAATGGGCTAAAGTCCATGCTTTCAAAAGAAATTAAAGGTGAGGTGGCAAGAGAAAAAGTTGAAGAAACAAAAGACAGCATGCTATGGAATTTTGTAAATTACTGAACCGTAATTTCTACTGCAACAATAAGCGGCCAAAACGTTAACAAGTTGAAAAATGAACTTTTGATAAAAATTTTATGTGGATAAGACAGGATCTTGCATTCACAAGAACAAAAAAATTTGAAGGCTTGAGGAATTCCGAATACTGAACGAACTAGAAATTTCAACGAATAGCATACATTTATTCCTAATAGAAGCAATGATGAATTCCATCACATGTGCCACAAATAACTCAGAAAAATAATAAATCCGTTGGCCCGTGGAGGAGCATTCTTTTCTAAAGTAGGAAACTTCAATGAAAGAGGTACTTGTGGAAAAATTTATGCCTTTACATATATGTAAATCCACAAATAATATGAAGGGGAAATTTGCTATACATTTCCTTGGAGATTCGAATACACAAGAAAAATCCATTCAGCTAGTAGAAATCAAGGTTGAGCGAATGCTATTAATCATTTAATTGGCATGAGTAGAATTTGCATGATTATGGCAAGAGTAATGGTCAAGTGTAAGGATAAGGTCTGAATTATTATTGGAAATGATGTTATAAATATGGAAGACTGGATGTTGAGATGATGAAACTGGTAAAACTAAACGCAGCTACGTCTATCCTAGTTTTGTTTCTCATATTATACGGTCATAAACTGTACTCTACCAGGAAAGAAGGTGTGAGGTCCCAAGCTGAACGTTGGGTAAGGCTTCCTCATGTTGAAATAGGTCGAGTTTTTTTAATTTTTATGGGACTATCATTTTCCGTTACAATGCAGTCGTGTTTTTCAGCATATATTACTTTCTTCTTTAATATTTATTTTGTTTTGGAATATTTTTCCCCAACTTACTGTTTCTTTGCGCAGGGGATATTGTGTGGGAACACACCTTGTGCATAAATTCCCTATTTTCCTAACTTCATAGTAAATTGTGCCTTACTCTATCCTTTCCTTAGAACACCTCTACTGAAGAAAAAACTTGCTCAATTTTCGATTCAAAGTTTTAAAATGTACGCATGCGATGTGATCCCTAGATTGCTAGTATGCATTGTATACAGCACAGCAGTTAGTGCAAAATTTATAAATAAATAGTTATTATTTATGTTATAGATACCGTATTTTTTCTAATAATTATCAGCCTGCCACTTTACATAACACAAAACCTCATTACAACGTTACTGTCAAGTGTTTACGTAGGGAATATCATGAATTTGTTGTGTGGTTGTGAGGTAGTTACTTGGTTATATTTTGATATGTATGAACTAAAAGACTGATTCAAATTTCAGCCCTATTGACCTTTTAGTTTTGAAAACACAATAATTTGCTTCCACTTTTCATATTTTGATTTGTTTCAACATTATTGCCGGATATAGCAGAAGCCAAAGCTCATATGTCACTGTATAGGTGTGGCCAATGATTTTGAGAAAAAACTTTTTTCTTATTTCATAGCTTTATTTCAGAATATACTTCTGTCTAATCGATAACAGTCCTATAATGTAGCAAAATTACTTATAAGCGAGGTTTGAAATAACAAAATTACGTCGATTTCCTTATAATTTAACAATTTTGTTTTTCCTAACACACGGAAAACTTATTTGTGCTGGTTTAAAAGCTGGTACGGGAGTTAAAATTAATTTTAAAAATCGTTCACAAGGTGAGTAGCATGTTTATTTTCAAACATTTTTTTATCTTTTTATTTTGAAAAAAATTTTCTTTACCGGATTCGAAATTACGATGATTTAAAAAAAATTAGGAAAACCCATCATTTTTCTTCATCAGAGTGGTCTATCGAAAAAGGTAATCGTTGCCAATCAACTTGCATCATCATCAACTGTCTAAAAATTGATAAAACAATTCCACGAGACAAAATCCACAGTGGCAAAGACAGCCCCTGGCAGGAAAAAATTGTTGTCGATTCGTCATGACAGGGCTTTAGTGCGCTACTCGTTAAAGGAAAAGGACTGTCAGCAGTTCAGAGCATGTGCTAGAATGAGAGAGGGATGACGTCCATGCCTGAGCGCAAACTGTTCGACATCGACTCTTCGACAACGAACTTGCTTCAATGAGAGCTGCGAAGAAACCTCTTTTGACGGCGACGGTCGTCAAATACCGGCTCAATTTTCGCAAAGTACCAACATTGGACTACTGAACAATGGGGCAAAGTCATTTTCTCCGATGAATCTCCGTTTCCCCCCTCCTTGCCACCTTCGTGAAAAGCCTCGTGCGATGCAGAAAAGGCGAGAGATTTAACAAGGAGTGTGTCGGTCAAGGATCCTCCTGCCACTTTTCCCGGCTAGGGTTGCTTTTCAGGTAAAGGAACTGGAGCTGTGACGATTTTACCCAAAACCACAACAATGAATTCGGCCTGGTACCTAAAAGTCTTAGAAGATCATCTCCTTCCAACGATAGCGAGTCAGTTTCCTGACAAAGAGGTGGTTTACCAACATGAGTGCGCTCCATGTCATAATGCAAGAGTGTTTAAAAAGTTCTTTGATGACAATGGAGTGGAGAATTTGGGTCTTTGGCCTGCAAATTTGGCTGGTATGAATCTGATTGAAAATTTATGGTCGATCATCAAAAGTCGAGTGGACAAGAAGAATCTAACTAATTTTGCGCAACTTGGAACCTTAATCGAAGAAGAGTGAAGGTCCTTTGATTTATTGAAAAATTAGTAAACAGCCTGCCAAAGCGCATCAAAACAGTTTTGAAGAATCGTGGTCAACATTGAATATATTGAGAATTATTAATTTTTAGTTTTACAGGTTATTAAAAATTATTTGTGTGTACAATTTATGTTTCTATTTCTCCTTTTTAATGTTTTCAGGAAGCAACCAATTAAAAACTATGCAAGATTACACCTTATAGTTTTAGGAGAAATAGAAAAACTTACTTTTTCCAAAATCATTTGCCACACCTGTAGGTGGATACTGTCAAAGGCGTTTACACAAATGTGCTACTGTTTTTACATTTTTATCACATTTATTCATAGGCATTATCAAAGTTAGAATAACTGACTACAGAAATCAGTTTCCATGTTTTTCTCTCAGTCTTTTGTACAAACATTGACATGGTTGTCCTGACACCCATTAGCGTTTACAAACTAAAGACCTTTATGTTAAGATATTTCAAAACCAATGATGATTTTGTACGAACTTTTTTGAAAATAAACTTTTTTCTTTCATTTTTTCATAACTCTAGACGCAGTATCTTTTCATCAACTCCCGAGCCGCTGCTTCTAAACGTCATTTCGATATACCCTTGTTGATAAGCTCATCAATGTCTGAAATCTTTTTGAGTATAAACAATACCTGTGGAACCTCAAACATAGGACGAAATGAGTTTCTACTTACACCTCCGATTCTTGTCGTTTGAAGGTTTCTATAGTTAGCTTAACTGTCCCTGTTTACAATCTTTGTCTTTTAAACCTATCAGAATTCATTCAGAAATTTAATTCTTCTAAGTTATTCTGACCAAAATCGCTAGACACTATCTAATTATTTGACATTCGACTACAAATAAATGGTAAAAGTACATACTGATCTATATAAAAGTACACTGTATTATTTCCACTCACCGTACTCTCGGTATCATTATTTTCTATCGCAGAATCGCTAAGCTCAGGGGCAAATGTCGATGTTCCCGAGGCGTTCTTATCGATGTTCACATCTTACTTTTTGAGAAGTATTGATAAGTTTTTAAACATAGGGAAATTTCACCAAGGGAAAACATTTTATGACTTTCCTGAGCATTTAATTTAATTGAATAAACAGGGCTGTTATGTTACTTTTCACGGCTTTGAGTACCAATAATAGACCCCTTTGTTAAGAATTATTAAAAATTAAATATTGTAACAAATCAGTTGCTTCAGCTTTATAGGAAATGAGCTGTTTCGTTTTCTTTCGTTTTTCTTTCTGCCAGTATTATTTTATGTTGGTAGTATCATAATCATGTTTTGTAGCAAAATGTGTTTTTCGAAGCTAATATGGGACTATTTTGATTTATGTGCGCGTACAGATAAAAGTGAACTTCTATGAAGTCGAAATTTTAGCTTTGAATACAAAATTGATTGGTTTCGCCGATTATACTTTCAATATTACTCCCTGATGTGGTAGAAGCCAAAGCTCGTTTGTCAACACCAATGTGTCCTTGCCTTTGTATTTTTATTATTACAACGCATTGATTTATTAGCACAAACAAACTTAGAATAACTTCACCTTGGGAATGTATTTTAATATTTTTTCTCGCAATTTTTTGAATAAGCATTAGCATGGGTTGTTATGACACCCATGTGCCACCCATGTTCGTAAGGTTGAGAAATTAGAAAAGACACCCATGTGCGTTTACCAGCAAAGGATCTTAAGTTAAGACATTTGAAAAAACAATGTTGTATTTTGTATCAACTTAATCGGAAATAAACTATTTTTCTTTTTCTTCTTTTTCCTTTGTGGTTAAGTGGGCTTAAACTGATTTATATAATTGAATTATTCTGTATTTATACCTTGTTATATTTTCTGATTATATATTATCAAACCACAAACTTTTAGAGGAAAATTTCTTATTGAAATTTCCTCTAGTACAAGTTGAAATTCAAAAGCAAAATATCAACACATCAAATTGATACATATTCAGAAGCAAAAAATTGAATTTTGCCAGGTTTATTAGCACAGCAAACAATTTTCCTGCGAATTTAATTTGAAAATTATTCCTTTTAGTTTTAAACAGCAACATCAGGGAAGTCTACGATTTGTTTACATTTAATTGTGAACCTCTGTTTCACAATAAACAGTTGAGACCGAAGAAATTTTTTTAAATTTTGTAAACCTCAGGAGAAGCTTTCTTGGCCTATAAGTGTGAGCCCAACTCACCCTAAGCTCAAGTTTTTTTCATGATTTAGTGATTGTTCATGACCGAAGTTCGACGCAAAAACTCTATACTGTAATAGATAATTCGTCATAAGCATCTAGATTAGACTCTTATTATCTCTACAGTAAGGTAGAATGAAGTATTGCAATTTTGAATTAAAATAAGAATTTTTTTAGGGTGCGACATTACAGTCATCAAAATAGTTTCACGTGCAACAAAGTACATCAGCACAATTTCTAGTCACTTTACCTTGTCAAATTTATAAGTAATTATTATAAGTTAATTATATAAGTAATTATTATTAGTTAATTATGTAAGTAATTATTATTATTATTAGGCTAGTTAAACCATCACCTAAAACTTCTAATTAAAATTAAATCAACTTTACTCCCTCAAGTTTTTCGGGCACTCTAGCATTCATGATTGATTTTACCGCACTGCATTTAATGCACTGATCTGTATAGTTTGCAGTACTTTCAACACAACCATTTATAGGTAATTAAAATGGTGATAAATATTTTCCAACACGTTAAATCTTCAATTTATTGCATTGATTAATAATAAAAATATCCAATAACGTAAATACAGTTCAATTATAAGGCAAAAAAGCGAGTAATGTAATGACAATCCAATAAAATATTTTTAAGAATTTTTATTCCCACTGAAAAGGTGCTGGATTTTCAGGAAGCATGGCAAAAGTTACTAAAAGTTAAAAAATTATTTATTTTACAATTTCAATTTTATTTCTATTTAAAAAGTCAAATTCCCGCTTCTCTTATGCTCTGCATTCAACTTTAATGCTATTGTTTACTTCTCACAACGCTAATAAGCCGCCTGAATGTTAAATGGCGGGGGCTAACACAGGGTTCAAGCAAACTCGGCAACACGTACATTTTACGTATATGTCTGGTCTTTTAGCGTATTCAAATATCATATGAGAGATAACAATCTCACGGTTTTTACGTATCATTCTCACAGAAAAGTATCAACGCACATCTCGTGAGATTTAGACCGCCTGCATGGTCAGCCCATTCTAATTGGAAATGAACAATTTATGGTAGCTGACTTAATTTCATTCGTACGATTCTTCCCTAATCTACGGAGTGTTCACGACCATTATCGTAACGTCACTATTGGGATGAGCAGACCTGGAGATACAGGAGGCAGTGCTCATACTGTCCACGTAGCCAATAATATGCATTTAATGACGGTACGTGGGCAGTTTCTGGAACGCCTTGTATTGTCATCGGGAACTGCATTGGCACTTCAGCAAGCCTTGTTAGAAAAGAAAAAAGAAAAAAGTTTATTTCCAATAAAGTACAAACATCAAATGTTGATACATTGGTGTTTTTCAATACTTTAACATAAGCATCCTTGACTGATAATAACACATTGGTATCGTAATAACCTTGTAAAATATTGAAACAAAAAATGATTTTCATAAAAGCACAGCAGAAATGAGTTCCTTTCGTTCCATAATCTGATTTTGACAGTGTAGTTAAATATAAGTAATAAGAGAGCACAATCCTCGTAACGCATAGTTCAAAAATGCATAAGTTTTTGCTCACTTATATATAAATAAAAGCGAAAATCGCATTCAAATACCTTAACTAAGAAAAAAGAAAAAAAAGAAAAACAGTTCATTTCTAATAGAGATAGTACAAAACATCATTCGTTTTTTAAATTATCTTAAAGTAAGGAAAAATCAATTATTTGAAACACACACATGAGTATTGTAATAACCATGTCATTAGTCGAAATAAATGATTGATGGCAATGCATCCCATAGTGTTGCTTAATCTAGATTTGATAATATATGTAACTACAATTATAAAAGAAAACACGATTCCCGTCACAGTGTATAGTTGTGAATACTCTCTTTTTGGTTCACAATTGCAGTGAAATACGAGCTCAGTGACTTTCGGTATAAGTAATTTGTTGAAAGTAAAATGGATGGATTAAAACAATCCCTTGTCTCAGGCAAAGAGGTTGACATTAACAGTTGCAATGTTTGTTTTATAAAAAGTTGCAAATATTAACATACAATGATTAATTAAAGAAATAGGCATGAATGGAATGTTTGTTTTACATTATCATGTTCTTACAAAGGATAAGACTATAATTTTGTACAGGTTAAGGTAAAAATTTGAGCTTGTAGCTTTTTCTAAAGTGTCCAATTTGAAGACTGTCGCGTTGATGCTCCAACACTAGTCAGCCATCATATGAATATCCCATTTACCCTGGTAACATTATTGCATAACCTTCAAATTTTGGTGAATTCGTTCACCTTGCTCGTCGCTAGCAGCATAACAATTTCCGGAAAGCTGAACAGAAGGCAACGCAAAAAAATGATTCAATACCCACGTTGCAATAAAGAGCTGTGTAGCTCTCCAATAATTTCCAAACAATTTTTGAGTAATTACTTGCACGTGTATTTCCAAGAAAATTCTTGACGGCGTCTTTGAATGATATCCAAGCATTCTTTTCAAGGTCTGACATGGTACCGATGAACTGTTCATCTCTGATGAGCTGTCTAATTTGTGGACCATCAACCACACCGGCCCTAATTTTAACAATTGACAGTCCAGGAAATGCCAAGATGATGTACTTCAAACAATCGCCATCAGTTGCCAATGCCTTTATAAAAAGTTTCATGAGACCAATAGTTTTATGTGTAGAGGAGCGAATATTTTATTCTTCCTGTCAACAAGTGACTCATGTACAATGTTAGGACCTCCGCAGGACTGGGCACTGCAATTGTGTGTGTAGTCTCTCCCAGCACTATACGTTGTTCGCCTGACACGCGCTGAGCAGCTGGCAACCCAGCAGAGCTGCCAGATGCTTTACTCTAATTTTACTCGACATGAGCTCAATTTTGTCTGGAAAAAACAGGTTTCGAAGTCAGGTCGACTGAAAAAATCTAGCAGTCGGCTATGTCGCTACTTTGCCTTAAATTGTTTAAAAATTCTGTTCTAAATGTTGGTGTGCGTTTATGGAATAAGTAAAGAAGTTTGGAAAACGTATGGAATTATTCTTTCCTGAACGAATTCAGTATCTGTTTATATTTTACATTCTCTCAATTACGTCAAGAGTATCACAGTATCATAGCTTTGAAATCAGGTTCACTAGATTCCCTTTATCTCACGTATTCTTCACGAAGTTCATTCGATAAGTTACTCTTACTTTGCAACCATGGTAATTTTGAAAAGCTTTTGTTTCCCTGCATACAGCGAGCGAGCTTACGAAACGTATGCTAACTTTAACCGTAAGTGTTTTAACACGTTCACTGCGTTTCTACGGTTATTAACGGTTGGTTTGGTTAGGTTGTAACTAGAACAATTGAGAAATCGACTTTAATGCTCGAATACAATTTCATCCTTCCTCTAAGAAAAATGAAAATACAATTGCATGATAACATTTCCCAATGTATGATACCAGTTATATTTTAAAAAGTTCGTGAAACAGATAAGATGTCGTTTACTTACACCGGTACTTGAATGAGCAATTTACTGAATGGTACTTATGAGTTATGTGGCCCAATACGCAGTGGACGTGTTAAATTTAAAAAGAAAATTTCAGTAGATATCATTTCGCAAATTGTTATTACCACACTTATTCCTCTACAATTCCCAATTCTCCATTTTACGTATCTTGCTGAATATTATTTTAAAGAACTTCTAATTTTCACCTTTCGCTATACAAGCTCTCAAGTGATCATTTTCTATGAGGTATTACATAATCTATACGAGGATAACTTTTCCAATTGGAATGCAGGAGACTTTTGTAATTTGAATTCAGCATCTGTAGCAAAAATTATCTGCGTACGCTGTATGGTTACTTTGTACGTACATCGCACTTTGGAGCCTCTTACAATAGACTTCATCGACTGATATCATTCCAAGTAGGTTTTCTGATCTTGTTTTAATAGGAACTAGTGGCTGTTGTGTTGGTTGTTTGTTTTTCGTATAGGGACTGTTGCATCAACCCAGGCGATTATTATCATAAGCGAACCAACACTAACACGAACAGAAATCAGTCCCAAGTATTCAACTAATGCGATAATTCGTTCAACTAAAGAATCACCAAGATTTATTTTATCCTTAATGGAAACGCATGAGGTGATATATAACTCGAAGAGCGGTTGTTTTCATTGAGATAGGGCAAGATTATTTCAAAGCTGACCGAATTCCAGCTTGTACTACACATTCATAAAGAGATGTACGCCCTGAAATCATCCTCTTCTGCCATGCACCATCTTCTCCCCCTCCATTCCCAAATTCCCTCGCTAATTAGTTCTGCTTTGTTTGATTGTTTCATCAATCTTTCATAACCTGCACTGTCTGACTAATAAATTTTTGATGAGCTGTACTATCATGTATAAAATTACCATGAAAATCTCCCTGAGATGTATCCATTTTGTTTGTGTCAAATCATGAGCGTTGCACAACCATACGAGGCCTGTCTAAAAAGTATCCGACCTTTGGCCAGAAAAAATATTTCGAATACCTGTCGGAGTTGGGACCCTAATCCCCTTCAAAGTATGCCCCTTGTGCTTGCACACACTTAGCCCACCGATCCTTCCACTGCTGGAAACACCTCTGGTAGTTTTTTTTTAGAATGGTGTTCAGCTCCATCGTCGCATTGCCTGTTTGACTTCTTCGATGCTGACTGTTTTCTTTGATGTCCGTGGAATTGTGCATCACGAATACGCACCGGAAGGACAAACAGTGACAAAGGAGTACTATCAGGATGTTCTCCGGCGACTTCGTGATGCAGTTCGGCGCAAAAGACCAGACATGTGGACTGCGAACAACTGGCACTTGCATCACGACAACGCGCCCGCACATTCATCCCATTTGATCCGCAATTTTTTGGCCAAACATGGAATTACGACCGTTCGCCAACCTCCCTACTCTCCAGACCTGGCTCCTTGCGACTTCTGGTTGTTTCCAAAATTGAAGACACCACTGAAAGGATCCCGTTTTGAGAGTAGAGAAGAGATAATGCGGAACGCGACGACAGAGCTGAACACCATTCCAAAAGAAGACTTCCAGAGGTGTTTCCGGCAGTGGAAGGATCGGTGGGCTAAGTGTGTGGAAGCACAAGGAGCCTACTTTGAAGGGGATTAGGGTCCCAACCCCGTCAGGTTGTTGAAGTATTTTTTCTGGCCAAAGGTCGGATACTTTTTCGACAGGCCTCGTATTCGTAAAGTGAGTGTGCTTGAATGTATATTTAGTCGTTCGTGACAGCTGAAAGATTCCGTTCCAAAATTACATTTCTAGTTAGCCTGGGCATCAGTTGGTTAATTTTTAAAGTCGTTTTAGAGCGAGGAAATCGGGTCAAAAGTGCTAGGTTGGGTTGGGTGAGCTGAATTCATAAAAAAATCAGCATGTGGCAACTAAGGAAGACTGACAGATGTTGAACGATTTTAACGGCAAAATGTTATTTGAGAAGGCAAATATGAAATTTTAGCCTAAAATAAAGCTAACTCGGCAACTCTGGTCTGACGCTAGAAACAGAAGGGGTTGAAAATAACAGAAAGTTATTACCAAAACAATTAGGGTTCTAGAAACAACAGGCCGGCCGGTCAGGAGAAGCATGCAGATGCCTAGACTTTGTAATGCTCTCATTAATTACGGACTCATCAGCACCAGGGGAAGATATTAAGAGTCTAATGTTAGGCAGATTTTGCTTCAGTGGCTTGTGCCTCCAGTATAGAATCATAAAGCGCAGAAATCTGCATCGATAGTGAAAGAGTTTCAACTTTTTCCTTCAATATCTACGGAACAATTTTATATAAATCAAAGAAATTTCGGCAATTTAGCGCATATCGAACGATATAGTGAGAGAAATTTTGGTATATATCAACGTACTGCATTCGAGCGATTGAGGAAGCTAAATGAAACATTCACGTTTGAAATAATGTAACATTTTTTTAAAAAATGAATTGTTTTTGGAATTAATACATGGAATTTAATTTTCTTCGCAAGCTTCAGGTATTCGGTACTTTTTACTCAAATTCCTATATGATATTGTGAGCTCATCCATGCCAACATCCGCTAGTATGAGAAAGTGTAACATTTGTGTGAAATAATACTGACTTACGCTAAATGGGTCATGGTAGACGCCCATATGCGTCGTATCAGCTCAAGGCACAGAAGAGTGTGTCACTCGGCATTGTTTGATTATATTTAATGATGGAACATTTTCGTGTCCCGGTTTAGTGACAAGCTGCGACGCCAAAGTCTAAAGGTTTTGAGACAAATTTTTTCTCAAAGCATCCTGGAACCACTGGCTGCAACTTCAGTTGCAAATCCTACCCAGTTTTCATGGACTCCTTGGAACGCAGAATGAGGGAAGGAGGGAAAAATAGAGCTGTTTTATTTTTTATTCAAGCATCAGGCAGAAGGTACCGACTGGATGTTCAAAAATAGCATGTATTTCATGTTTGATTAATCACTGCCTCCGAAGTCAAGCTAGCACTAACATTGAAAATAACTGAGTATTTTTTTCAGCTTCGGAACAGCAGAGATGTCGGAAGCAGTTAAACATTCGCTTCTACAGCATAGAACTTAATTATATATTCTTGGAAATACGAGTATGCAAAATAGGAAATTACTAGGTTAACATTCACATACATTTGAAGCATCTTACAATAAAGTTAAGCACAATGGGTTATTGGCGAAACATGACGTAATATTTCTAACATCGAGAGTACTATGCCACCCCTTCTGCATCACTCCAAGTCTCTGAAGTAACAAAGCGTAGGATATTTTTAGAGGCATGCGGTACTGCAAGGTTTGCCACCACTCTACGTTGGGACGTAGCATCTGAGATCAGGTAATGTTCAAAGGTAGTATCTCTTTTATCTTTGGGTCTCAGAGTTCATTTTTTGAAGCGATTGGGGAAATGTTCAACGAACTTTCAGGACTCCATGCAACAATTGTTGGAAAGTGTTAGGCTTTTTTAAGATTTTAATTTTTTATCAGTTTGAAGCTGTGTTTTGTGAAAGAATTCATTAGCAAGATGGTTTTTTGAATGAGAGTTGACTTCTTCTTAATGAACTTTCATCACAAACATGATTCGAACTCCGTGATAATAACACATGAAAACAAAAGTTCAACTTGAGGAGTAAATAAGTTTTCCTTAAAATCGCTAAACTGTTCCCACTTTCAACGCTTAGTGAGCATTTTTCTGGAAGGTCATTGGTAAATCGACCGACAACTCTGTACTCAGTGGCGAAAAAAGAGCAAAATTACCTCCACCCCAAAAATTTATGGTTTAGCATTGACCTTTGAAAATATTTGTAGAATTAATGAATAAAGAAATTTTGCTCGCAAATATAAGAAGATAACTACGTTACTGTTCATGGCGCACGAATATTGCACTAGTAATATCTGAAAAAGTACCACACATTAGAATAATAACAGGAGTATCGTAAATGTATGGAGTAGCAGTCATGTTCCTCTAAGTAATAATTCCAACTTGAACTGCAGCATCCAAAGCAAGAAGATTTCTAGATTGCTATCGCAAACTTAGGGTACACAATTTTCAAGCAAAAACGAATGATAGATTGCTCAGGAAAAAGTCTTATAGATTTATCTATATGCTAAAAACATCAGGCCGAATGCCAGTAACACGTGACTTAAACTTTAAAATAACTAATGAATGAATAGTTTTGAATTTTGGTCAGTTCGTGACAGCAAACTCATCTAGGAAAACAAGATTTCGAAATTAAGAACTGCGCAAAAAAAGTGCCTACTTCGTTCGCACTTTTTGTGATGTCGCCTTATAACTCTAAACATTAGGAAACGATGGCACGCACATAACATGTTTTTCATTATGTTCACGAGGACTTCAGAGCCGCTGCAGCACCGTAGAGGCTGAAGTCATTGGCTTTCTGGTACGTCCGTATTGAAAAGTTTCATTCCTTACGACTATTATCTCAATAACGGTCAAGACTCAGGGACTGAAACGCGAGTCTAAGCCAACGAACATCTTCTTTTAGAGATCTAAAAACGAGGGTAGAATAAATGTAGAGGAAAGAGAGTTATAACACTTGAGTCTAAGTTCCCGGGAGTGATGTGTTACTTTCTTTTTGATTATGAAGTTGGCAAGCTGAAAGACAGCGCTCACTTAACTTGAATAAAAACCCAACTCACTTAACTATAAATGAAATACCCAGGATCAATTCTAAGACTGAATGCTGCTGAATTGCGGCAGGCTTCTCAGGAGGAGTACGAGAAATCCATTTCTGCTTCGGTGGCTGAGAAACCCTGACACGATAAGTAAACCCTACTGCAGACCCTCAGAAAAATGCAACGAACGGCATTTTTCCAAAAGCAAGACGCGCTTGAAACTACGTTTTCTTGATAAAAACACTACTCCATTTTGTCACTAAGCAAATGCATTTCCATGTTCTGCAATGAAACAATAGACTAGTCAGTCATAACTACCGCGTATCTGTTGCAGCTCCGAGGTGCTGCAACTGAAACGCGCATCACCATTTTAAATGGAGTACGAAATATTCTTGCATAGAAATTAAAATTAATGTTTAAGACTTCGGTGAGACAAACTTCGGTATCTTATTCTTCATTATGTCGTAATTAGTGTAAAAGGAATAATTTTGAAATTCCAATTTATAAAAATGAAGCTTCGCTTGATCAAAGTTACACTCACTTTTTTAGTAGAAGGATAACATGTAAACGTTAATACGAATCGGAAGACATCGATACAGTTGTCTGAATACAAGCATTCAATCCTACAGGGGTGCAATGGATATCCGAGAGGAACCATACATATAGGAGATAGGTCAAAACTATGCAACCTCTCTGAATGTTCCAATGAAATCAAGCCTCCACCAGTAAAATTCAGTGACTGAAACATTTTTTAGAGAAAAAATTTATCGTAGGGGCTGCGTCAACGAAACTTGGTCCAAAGATCATGAGACTAATTTACTTTGAATCATTCAATCACTTTTAAGTTTGAATAACGTTTCACATTTCTCAAAAAAATTCATCGAGTTCTTTAAATTCGGCTCAGTAGTCGAAAAAATAGTTCAGATTACCCAAGACAGAAGGGGAAGCTTAAATGGTTTCGGAAACAACATTCTGCCAAGAACGGCAGCTGTGCCATAGTCATAACTTCTAGTGAAATCTTAACAACAAATGTTCAATACCTATAAGTTTTAATAGCTCAAGGGTATCGCATAGCCGAAATCAGTATGAATCACGCCTCCTAGCACGTTACATTTTTGTGGGTATCAATGTTTGTTTAAAGGTCGATCCGATAGGACGTATTTTCATTGCGCAGTTCCACCGCCGTGGAGACTCCATGAGCGTCGGCAGCGAGGAAGCAGTGCCAGCCGAGGAGGTGCGGCAGGGGACGGTATACCGTGGCGCTGGGGCGTTAGAAGCAAGACACCGCGTTGAAGTAGCAGCGCCAGTACAGACGGCTGTCTGTGGGCTGTCCGCGTCTGTCCACCTGTAATGTACAACAATCAGTTAGAGGTTTCATTTTTCGGTTCAAATGGTAATGAAGCACAAAAAAATTAAATTCTATAAAAATTTTGATATTAATTTCTAATATTAGTCGGTCTAGTTCGTCAGGAATATTTTTCATTTTTTAAGTTTCAAGTTACATTCAACTCAACTGTTGCCATAAATACTGGATTGATCCATGCTGTCCGATCATCACTCGTACAAGTACTTAGATAATAAACAAAAGCCTTGAAAACGCCGGACGTCAAAGTAAACCAAAAACTTAAAGTTCCCTTTACATTATTATGGGAAGGAATGGATGCCATGGAACACGAAATAAAATGGATTCAATGGACCCAATTTATCACTTGAACGATTTGCAGCACATCTAAGAAGTAATAATTCTTTTTTTAGTACTAACTAATATCGCACATGTTTTTGAATGTACAAACTATCTGAGCAATAAACTAAATGGATTGAAGTCGTTCTCATTGAGAATGATAAAATATATGAATAAACGTTTTCGATCTTTTAAAACTTATGTAATTAATCATTCTCGTTCCTAAATTATTTTTCCCAACTGTAGGAAAATTCTAGAGTAAATATAATATGACTAAAATAATAAAATTAGCACGATCTATTGGAAATTTACTACCACTACGTAGAAAAGTATTAATATAACTTGTTAAAACCACCCGTTTCAACAATGACGAAAAGAATTATGTCATGTGGCTGATAAAGTAAAACGAAAATCTCTTTTATACTACAAAAGACAGCTATGAGGGAAATAAGAAATTTGTTTCTTTCTTTTTCTTAGAATACAATGCCAATTCATATGATTCCTGCTAAGACTTTTGAATCTAAAGCGCTTTAATAATAGTCAAGTTTCTTGTTTTAGTTTCATGTTTGAAAATTTTGAAAAATAATTGCGTTAGGAATTAACAATTGCTCAAACTGTTCATCATAATCATTTGGGCGGAAACCGAAGTAGAGCCAACATTTAAAATGCAAAAACTTAATATAGTTTCAATTTCATTAGAATTAACGCCTGAAAGTTAATACTTTTCAAAGTCTAAGATGCATATATTATAGGGTTTTTAAAAAAGGTTAAATTTAATTTATTGCTACGTGAAGGATAGCAGATGGTAAAAAACAATTCTCTATTTTTATGATAGACTCAAATTTAGTGAAATCTTCTGAAGTTATAATAACCCAATGGCTTTTCTAGCATATGCAGGTCTCGCTTGAATTTAACATAATCTTGGAAAATTAAATACCATTTTCCGTTTCAAAACTCTTTGCGATTAATTGAGGGAATGTCTAGAATAAGTGTTATGGCTTGAATAAAACAATACCAATTAGAATGAGATCGCCGCAGGATGCCCCAAACTTAAGTTAATCGGATCTTCAAGTTATTATATTTTAACCCGTGCATATAAATATGTCTAAGTAATTATTCTACTGATGTATCACTTGTGGTAAATGATTGTTCGAATGGTTTATGTTTTGAGATGTTCTTGAACTTTTAATTCATAAAGTTATTATTTTGCCAATAGCTAACTGAATATATCTTCACAAAGCAGCATAAAAAAATAAAAAGCTACTTGGAAATTCGTATAAAAGCAGCTCAGTACCTTCTTAATTCTTCTACGTGTACCTATATAGTGAACCAACATTCAATTTTAGAAATTGGTCGTTTTGTGATTTCAGCAATAGCTTTGTTTTGCTTATCATTCCTCGAGAGGAACTATTTCTGAAACGATTACTTCTATATTTCGCCGCCCGCGTAATCGGATTCTGGTCTGCCAGTCTAAGAAAGTACACACGGTAATTGCAGCGTACACTGCAATAAACTGAGGTCAATTAAAATTAATTGTGTTCAGTTCTGCACTGCAAGCAGGAGCAATAAGTATTGGTCTCAAAATACATGATGCAATGACGTAAGAGTCGAGGTGCGCTCTGACGTGGCTGTGCATGGGCCATTAGAGGCGAAAGGAAGAGTGTAGCGCCCACTTCCGCTGCTCTCTAATGAGGCTAAAAATGAAGTACTCTTAACATTTCTGCGTCATCGGATTGCATTTTTGGAGAGAATGACGGAAGATCACCTCATTTCATTCGAAAATAATGACTGAAATATTGGATGACGAGAAGTTCAACACGTATTGGAGATATCGGTATTCAAGAACATTTAGAATACATGTATGTTGTGCATGTACGCCTTTACTTTGTCGATTTCCGTAGAAACTGAACGTGAAAAACTAAAATGTGAAAGCGAGGGAATTCTTTTTGGTCACACTTCTAAGGAAAGAGTATTTTAAATGAACTCAACTCATTTAAATTCGTAGAACTTCAGTTCATAACGGAAGAAGGTTAGATAAGCACCCTCTCATCTAAATGTGTTATGAATGATTCGTACGACGTGCTAATAATAATTCAATTGAAAGATCTTTTATTCTCAAAACAAGTTTCGAACATAAACCGTATTCAGCTTGAATGTTTACAGCGTTAATGGCGTCCAGTTAAGTGACATGCCCCAGCAAAATTCTAATTTTGAGCACCTTCTGTTGTTTCAGCATGAGAACAATCTCTAGGACAATCCGAATATTATTCAGATGTTGTGCGAGATAAAGATCATAGGAAAATCAGTCAAATTTTACTTTTTTTGATTATTTTCTTAATAACGGGTCACGTGTATGTGACCTACTGTCACTACATAGATGTGACCCATGTTTAAAATACAAAAGAATAGAAGTAATCTATTCAGCACATGGTCACGAAACAAGAATAGAAGACAATAGGACAACAAAAACGAGCCGAGTGGCCCAGTCTCGAGAAGTCCCGTGCCGTCAGACACCAATCCCGCACGGGCACAAAAAAACACAATTGTAGTCAATAATTTCCACGCACAAGCACTAGTACTTTCATTTTCCTCTAATGTTTCCAAATGATCTTGTTGCTCAAAGGGGGTTCTTAATTTATTTCGCATACTTAGCAATATCAAAAACAAGATCATTTATTCTTTCACGCCATGCTGACGATACTGTCCGATAGGGCATTGCAAATCATTAAAAAAACGAGCTATTACTCATACTCTCTGATAATCATTTTCCAAGCTTACTTTAAAGACGAATTGCTCTATACTATTTTACGAAGACTTTTCTACTATTTACTACTGCTACTACTATTTACTTTTATTCACTACTTCTGAAATCTATTTAAAATAGTATCTACTCAATACCATTTCACGAGAAGGAGCCTGCAATGAACGGTTTCAGAGAAGACGCATGAATGTTTCATTTAAACTAACATTAGAAAAAAGTTTCCAGTAGCAGCTGATCCTCGAAAAAATAAGAACTTATTATTCCGACACCATGTTTTAAAATGCGATGACTGCTATCAAGTGTCACAAGGTGCTCCTGTATCAGCCACGCTTCAGAGACGCGCAAATTGCAAACGCCTTTTTTATGCTCAGGCATGAAATGCACCTAGCATCGATCTACATGACCAGGATCGATCTACATGACCAGGTGGGAATTTGACAAGCCAGACACTGATTTCCCCGTCACTTACTCCGGAGCTGACAAAATTCCTGTTGACGGGAGCCCGTAATGATGACATCATCGGTCGGTCCTGGCTTGGTGAATCGAGTGCCTTCTTCAGAGCGTACATGAGTTTGTCGAGTGCGATGGCGGCCCTCTTGCGGGGTGTCGTGAACTGCACGAGAAACCGAAAAATCTGTCATTTTTGTCACTACATTGTTCATCATAACTTGAGCTAAATTATATTCATGAATTTAAACAAAAAATATAATTGGATTCCAAATTTCTTCATCTCCGAAACCCGTCATGGATAGAGATTCCTGTGAAATAATGTTGTTATGTGTATGAGTTCAAACATCGGGCTTAAAATACACGGAAATAATATTCTATGACGGAAATTTTGGCTTTAAATTTTTCCCTATCATAATTTCACTAGAGATGATGCATATGCGCGTATATAAAAATGTAAACGTGCTGAATGTTTCCGATCTATGCTCCATCAGTTTAACCGCATTGTAAAAATTGACATAGGTAATCAAACTTCAGGAGCAGAACCCGTAGACTTTTTATTTTGTCTTGAAGATTTTTTTTTAAATAACCTACATATATACAGACACCATACAGAATTCTTACTTATTCCTACACGTGAGGACTATCCGAAGGGTGATAGGACTATCACCATTGACTATGACCCTATCGAAGCACGGACTATTACATGGAGTAACAGTCAGTTCACAGTCATATCTGCGAACGACTCGAATGCTGAGCCACGTGATGTTATAGAACCACGTGGAGATACTTCTAAAGGTGCCCCTTTAAGAAGCTGTCACGTGCGTAAGATCATTGTATCATTTTGACAGTAATAAGATCAGAATATGTCCACCAAACCGTAAATAATATGCAAGACAAGAGAAATATTACTCATGTCACTGACTCAGGCTGGTAGAATAATGGCCATTGTAAGTAAGGAAAGCCGACAAATCTCAAAACAAAATGTTGTATGATGTACTTAATTAGAATACCAGCACAAAAGGTTTGAGAATCATAAATTAAAAATCAATGAAAATTCATTTAATGCCTTGCGGCAAATTTTGATGAAAGCCTTAAATTTGCTCGCTATTTGACGAGTTGGTCTGTTATCAGAACGACTGCTTTTTCTTAGTTTAATACAAACTTTAAATATCGAACATTCGTTAATTTTAACCTATAGCTTTAACCTTTACGCTTTGAAAAAATGAAGTCCTGTTTATTTTGTTGTATCAATTGCACTTCATTCATCTGTATACATATATATATTTTCAATAAGGTATGCATACAAGGGTGTCTACTTGAATTTACTATTTTACATTTTTTCTATGAAAACAATAGCGAAGCGGGAAAATGAAGACCAGCATTCATTTTAGATTCATTGAATTATCCGTTCATTGAAATTTTTCAGAAATCAAAAATCCATTCTCGGTACGGTACCGACAATGCAAACTCGCATCTTTAGAAAGCATGTCTTATTTGAAGATGGAACTCACAAATTTGGAACAATCCTGACACTCTACATCTTATCTGGAACGAATGTGAGGTATCTGAGAAACTTAGGGCGGTTACCTGCCGATAAAAATCTTTCAAAAATTGTTAACTAGAAGAGAAGTTACTCGATATCCTTACAAGATATTTGATAACTTTTTGTTTTGCTAATAATACAAACATCAAAAAGAAGAGAGCATCCGTATTCTTGACCAGAATAAATGCTCACAATATTTCCACAATATTGAATCGTATTGAATTGCATGGCAATTAATATTTTGTAGGAACTCGTACAATTTGAGGAAATCCTCTAATTTTACGACTGTAATTCATAACAAAATCTACGTCCTTCACATGAGTGTGTTCGCAATGGCAACACATGGCAACATCTACGTCCTTCACATGCGTGTGTTCGCAATGGCAACACATGGCAACATCTACGTCCTTCACATGCGATCAGAAAAGTGATAAGCGAGCACAAAAGTCATAATCAGTCATGATCTCCATGTATTCTTAAAATCGCTCCCATAGCAATGCACCTTATCGAACATTACGTGACATTTGTTTAGGTATTGTCATTGCCCATGCAGAATGACCTAATTTGCTGGCAGTGTGCCCGCTGCTTCACAATGCCTGTTATCTTATGCAGTTTCAGGCGCGAACAATTAGATTTGAAGTACCTTGTCGGGTTTAAATAGCTGAGAAAAAGCACAATCATTTGAAGAATATAATGAAATTAATACTTCAACGGAATTCACGTTTTAGTGCGTACTAAAATTTGATGATTCAGTCATCATTAACTTCAGAAGCAAACAAATTTAAATTTAAAATGTGAAGACATTGAAAGACAGCCACAACGTCAGGCTTTGTAGAATAATATCGGAAAATGCATTCTTAAGTTAAGCTGTTAATTTACTCATTTTATCTAACGTGCGCATGCTAAGATAAACGAAGTACTCTAATTTATTTCAAATAATTTAAACTGCACTGAATAGCTTATTGGACTTCGTAAATTTTGGGACACTTTCCATACAAACACCACACGCTCACAACGTCAACCGAGAGACCGACATAGTCAGTGGAGATGGGGCACGGTTGTTGAGAAAGTTGGTATGTTTCAACTCGTACGTTTGGTAAACTATCAATATTTAAAGTACAGGACAACTCCGCACAAGCAATAAATAATACGTATTGCTTGCATAGCGCTTCGGAGAGAGGTGCATGAAACAGTTTCGATCGCATTCCTCCGCCGGGGCGAGGACCATGAAGCAGTGAGGTCAATATACAGAGACACGTGATGTTGTCCAGGTCAAACAAACACAAGACGAGCTGCACCAAATTATCGCACTCGCTTCGTAAACATGCCTGCGCTGGATGCCTGCCGTGTCGTTTTATTTCGCAGGCGGAGCTTTTTGCGGTACAATGCTGTTCTACGGCCTGCACAGCACACTCTGGTGTGGTGCAGCTTCTTTGTATTCCTTTTCTCTGAGAACTTTCCTCTAGTGTGGAAATGCCTGCTGCGGCAAAGTACTCACACTGTCTGAAAATGTTGACAGCATTTGTGATATTTGTCTCGAATTCAGTGATTGGGGGAGGAAAATGATACTTGATAGGATTAATTAAGAAGATAACTTCAATTATTGGCAAATTTCTTAGAAAATCACAGTTTGAAATCCCGTTCCCTGTTGTTGCTTCACCATGATATCCTGGAGAACAAAAGCACTCAGCGTGTTTATATCTGGCTGACTTTTGTAGTGCTGCAATGCAGTAAACACCTTTTACTCGGTTTATGACATGCCAAATGCTCAGTGGCAAAACAGTACAAAATATTTTTTTTTCAATATTACTGATGTCTAAATAATTTAGGTATGCTGATAAAGTTTGAGACACTTGGCCTCATTAAAAGATGAGGAAACAACAGTTGGTATCGAGAAGCATCCTAGAGGTATGATTTTGGTAAGGCAGCTACTTAGCAATGACTACAGACTGCCTATTCCTTGGTGGCTTGACAGTCTGTAATATGTTTTTTTCCTACTTTTCTTGTCGTTTATATTGTTATATATGTTATACGTATATGTTAAATTCAGCATTCATGTTGATGAATGGGAGAAAAGATGAAAAGTGAGAAAATGATATTGAAGTTGAACACTATATGACGATGAATATTGCCTGTGCTTATATTTCTATTGATTAGTAAGTATTTCCAGTTAGTGCTTGGTTCATTTTTTCTCAGGGAATGACAAGGACAAATGTGCTGTGCATCTAGCTACATGTGCGTAAGAAATCTATTTTTATGTTTGTTTTTTTTACATTATTTAGAGTATCAAATCTTACATGTTGTCACTGAGCTGCAGTGTAAAAATAAATATAATAATAAATTCGTATACATATAAGAAATAGAAAAAGCTCTTGACCTGAAAATGGCCTAGTTAGTAACGGTTGTAGTGGAATTCGATTGAAGTAAACGTGTTTGATATGGAGAAGATCTAATGCATTGAACCTCAGATATGCGTCCCTTGAAAAAGTGACGTAAGCCCATACCAAGGAAATCGACGAGGCCCCACGTGAGCACCGTAATGTATTGTGTCAAACTAAAAGAATAGCAATAAATCAGATCAGCGAAAAGCGCACGAATCGCTGGAGGATATCAGAAAGTGTGTTGAAAAAAAAGGAGGAGAGCCGTAATAGTTCTCAAGGGAGTACAGCTGAGATCTTTATGAACGACGGATGGGAATTGTTCAGTTTGTTTTGACTGTTTCTAATCAACCTAACATCGCATTTAATGCTCTCGGAGAGAGAATTTGAGTGCTTCAACTCGCACATTACCACGGAAATTAATCTTTCAAAAATACTGAAGTCATAGCTTTAAAAAAAATTTCCGATGAATGTTCGTCAGTCTCGCCCACGGTCTCAAAAGGACTTTTATGTTAAGCTTCAAACCTTGTAAAACAGAGCAGATGGGAAGTAACGATCAATGATGGGAAATAAACGTTGTAACATAGAAGCAATTAAATACTATGGATTCGTACCAACTATTTGACTGGAAATTGGGTAAAAATTGGAAGATAAATTAGTGTTTCAACCAAAGTGGTTGTTATAACTTGACAGTAGATGCTTGCGTGTGACGCTGCCTTATACTCGTACTCGGGGACAGGAGCTTACGCAGAGTATTTATTGCTTGACCGGGGAATTTCTTCTGGAGCTCTGAGAAGTAAATTTTGTATATCGGCAGTTAGAGCGTTAGTTTCTTCGAATTTATGACTGAAAGTTATTTGTGACTGTGTGGCCGTTATGAGCTTTAGTTTTTAATGAGTGTATAACTGGAAGTTATTTGTGACCGTTTGGCAGTTATGAGCTTTAGTTTTTCGTGAATTCGAAGGTGAGAGCTACATACGTGTATGGTATGCAGTTAGAGCTTTAGTTTCATCATGAATTTGTGAAAGTGAGTAACTAGTGACTGTGTTGGGAGCACCAGCAAGCCTTACTTCTCGGATGAGATGGCATAACTCATTCGCTGCTGCATGTCGTGTGTCTTATTTCTGCCCCAGTCTATTTCTCCGGCCGACAGCAAGCCTCGTGTTTCCTTCGCTGAAGCTGCGTATGTAAGGAGGGATGCTTTTTCCTTTTGTTTGAGCTCTTTGAAGCTCGCTTCTAAGTCTGCCTCGTACAATCTAATGACTAATTTAATCACTCAAGAAAAACGAATGCAAAAAACTTCTACTCGCAGAAAATTAACTCCTTAACTTTAAAAGTAATGATAAGCTCTATATTCCTAAATTTGGGTGCATGTTTTGTTTTATTCAAACCATAACAGCTTTATAAGTAAACAAGGTGTTACACTTCAAAGAGAGACCTAACCAAAGAAATTCGAAATGCTTATGAAAGCGTTCGAGGTTCATCATTGTTCATTTCCACCACACAGACTTGTAATTAGCAGAGCGCAAATATAGCTCAGCTTTTCCTGGAATGCGCCGAACTGGAAGTGACCGCACACTTTTGACTTGCGGCTGGATCACGAGGAGGTGCTTCCGGGTGTGGTGGTGGGGCTTGGTGGGGTGAGTGGTGAGGTGGTAGTAGTGGAGTGTAAGTGGTGGGATTGGTGCAGGTGAGGTGCTGGGAATGGTACGAGGGTGGTAGTGGGAATGGTACAAGTGAGTTAGTGAGAATAGTACAAGTGACGTAGTGAGTGGTAGTGAGAATGATAAACAATTGAGGTTGCGGGTGTTGGTGGTTGCGATGGAAGTGGTAGAAGAGGGCTTCTAGAAGGAGTGGCGCAACATTGAAAAGAAAATGCAGTGATATAGCATACGTCATATTATTTCTAATCAAATAAGAACTCGCCACCGAAATATTTAGGGCACTCAGAGCTGCATGGTCGTGCGCTAAAACCAAATACCCAGTATTAATTTTTGCTAAGCTCTTCTTGCCGCTTAAAATTGAGGCACATGTTAGATTACCGTTCTATCGATTATTGAAACGATGTAAAGCAACATGCGGAAAAAAACTTCGGGAAACAGAGCACACGTGGTATTTTAGGCCGTAGAATTGAAGCGAATGACAGCGTTACGTAATCCTGCGTCGCGTCCAAGGGAATAGTGCAATAATTAAACGCTAACTTATTGATTTTCTGAATTAGAATTTTGACACATACAAGTATCTAACCTATGAAAGTATGTAAAACTCAGAGTTAAGAAGTATGGGAGAGATTTTTTATGAAACACAAGGAAAGATTTTGGAAAGGAACCTTCGTTATTAATCGCTCCATTTTGTAATTATGACTTTGTTTACGGTTGCAACAGTTTTTCAGCGTTTAACCATACGGGGAGGGAATGAAAAGTAGACCAAAGGCGAAGGGTTCCTCCATACCTTCATTTACTACTACTCTTCGTTCCCGACATCACCAGGTACCTGGCAAATGCCGCGGAGCTACGGGAACTTTACTGCGGCCAGTCTCTTTCAAAATGTAACTGAGCCCACGCGTCACGACAAAAATAACACCCCAGAGACGTCACCGCTGGGAAAACAAGGACTCCTAGCGCTGCAAAGTCTCCCTAGATTTGACTAGAAAAGATGCTCGCAGGCCTTGTGCTCTGTTTTCCAGTCCCATTCGGCAAAAATTCAATTTTTAAGGATGACTGCCTTCGAACTTCGTTGCTGGAGTCTCTGCTCTTTCATTCTGCAAAGCATTACTCAATTGTGCTTTTGTTGAAATTGCGTCCGTTCAAATAATGTCATCAGTGCAAATGTATAATTTCTGTGAGTAAATTCGAAGAACGATTGGTTGAAGTCGTTTGTTTCACTAAAGTAACATCTGCTAACACATGTGTAAGAAATATGCCCCAGAAAGAGCATGACAGTTTAAAAAACGTTGCAGCTCAGCAGCTGTAATTAGCCGATTGTTAAATTCAGCGCTGTTTTTTCCTGAAAACAGCGACCACTATTGCGGAGCCTGGAGCAGCTATTGCGTGTATTGGAAGAAAGGAAGACCACTGGCTGGTGTAATGACAAGTCTGTGCTGGCCGTGTTACCGCGGATGATCATGAAGTTCAGAGTCCAAGGAAGTGTACTTCAAAAACAATAAATTTCCAGTTCATTAGAAAGTAGAACTTGATTTACACGAAATTGGTTATCATAATTCAGTGCAGAAAAGAATGCTTTATTAGGCCATCATCAACAAATCTCTGAGGGGATTTTGCTAGTACTTCGGAATACAATATCTGCGATTCAAATTGCCCTAGTTGTTAGAATAGTCGGGTCAAGATTCATACCGAGTAATAAACATAGCAATCATAATGTTCTCAGAGATTGTGATATATTCGCTCCTCCAGTGTGGCATGACTAACCTAGGCTCTTGCTCAAATTATATAACTGATCTACGAGTATACTTTTTAAAAAATAAATCGGTTTAGAAAGGGCTACGCATCTGTCAACCCCGCACGGTTGTCAGATACGGAGTGCTTTAGATTTATCTAAAAAGGGTGAAATTTGAAGAATTTGACGGGGAAGGGATCTATTTAGCAGCCCTGTTCTGCCTTTGTTACACTCATATGAGAAGTTTTACGTACTCGTTAGCGTTGGAGCGAATGTGAACGTGTTCTCCAGACTAACTAATTGCCTTTTCCTCGTATCTGCTTAAACGAAGTTAATTGAGTTTCTTGATGCAATGGGGAGTGGACGGGGTCACGTTTCAGGGCCTGCTGTAGATCATCACGAACTTAGTTTTAACGTCCGCACTCAAGCGCTAGTGAAGATGGCTAATTTAATTGGTAAAATTCTGTCCCGTCATATGGTAGGCTGCCTCGTCAGGCACAACAGGCTCAGAGAGTAAATACCAGGAAAACATAAAGGAAATTTACCAAGAAATGACATCGTTAAAACTTTTTAACAATTTTTTCCTCCATGTGAGTGGTAACAACAAATGCAGACATCATTTTAGAACTGAAATTTTTGTTGGTTGGTCCTGCAGGAGCATAACAAGCCTGTTAATGACACAAACACACGTCCAACGCATCATGAAAGAAAATGTATATTTTTGGGACTAAATGCAGTATGTCTCTATTAAGAACTAAGTCTTACTACGAGCTGAAAAAGCTTAAGAGCTTAGAAAAGGTTATTCACGGGGGTCTGTGAACATGCAACATGTAACTCAAACGTATCCAGTGTACTAGACTTAAGATACAATCTATTGCTGCGCCGCTTGTGGTAAATAAATTGTTTAAATTGTTTAACATTGGTTGGCGCATCTGTGCAGGGCCGCAGAAGTTCAGCACCACCCGCGGAGTCAAGGACATTCCGAACCGAAACGCCGCCCCCATCGTACGTCATCCATCTCCGGTCATGGCGAGCCCCGAGGGAAAGTTGGGCCGAAGGAACTTCAGTTTCAAGGTTTCTCCACCTTAATAAATTGTGGCGTAGGGGCAAAAATGATCCCGCAAATTCTTATTTAAAATTCTATCTTACATCTTTTAGTTTTCAAAAGTACAACTTCGACGTTATTCACTCACACGGGAGTGTAAGGAATACATGTAAATTAATATGCACTGATTGTAACTCAAATATAATTAACTAGGGACTGCACGATTGTAATAAACTCAAACGAACAATCATACCAATAGACTACCAACCTCGTGAAACTAAATTTAAATTACCCAACTGTCATTTGATGACTAGTACTGATGCCGAAAACTTGAGCTGTTTATAATTAATGGCGTTATAGGCCTTTCATCCATTTGAGATGATGGGGATTACAACTCGCATTCTTTCTGATAATTCGTAAATAACTTACAACGAACGCAACGTGACCTGGACAAGATACAGGGGAATCAAGACGAGGCGGAATCACGGCATGGCAGAAATTTATTCTAAAACTGCACACTCGTATTTTAAAACTGCACATGATGCAGAAAGTGCGACGTAACCACACTCGTATTTTAAAACTGCACATGAGGCAGAAAGTGCGACGTAACTCGGAATGCGTGACTTCAGATCACCGGTTTAATGCGACCAAAATAAAGGGCGACTACAAAAACGATAAGCTCTCTGCCATTTCTGCCATTGACTGTCACGCCAAACGATCGAGCCACTAATACAAAATCACGTGTAGCAAATGCTTCTTTCCAACAACAGTACACAAGTAGGTAATTGAAAATTAATGTACTGCATGTACCTCGTAGAGTTTCTTACCCACGCAAATGAAGGCCGGTAATAAGGGCACAGAAAATTTAAATTATTTGTATTATTGCAACTGAGCTGGACTATAGCAAAAATTTTATTTCACTAGCACATAAACTATAATGATTGGTTTTCGTAATTGGTGATCGATTCATAAGCCGTAATCATTGTCTAGGTAAGTGCACACCGACGTATGGTTTTAAAATCATCTAGCATCGCGTTTGAAGACGCGCCGAACTGGTCTCGTGCGTGATAGAGTTGTGTCTCATCTTCATCATTCGTATTGAGATGCAGATCATCCAGAGCTGCGGCTGGCACTTCCAGCAACAGAAGACGAACGAACGAGTAAATAATTTCATTTACGCAAGCACGGCAAAATTGAGCTTATTCGCACCGTGGCCTTGTCGTCACGTAAGTCTTTTGAATAATCGACGAGTGTGTCGAGATTAGACATTGCGCTTCTTGTTTTTTATTAATTTTCTAACTTTCCCTGGATGTGGGAGCCTGTGATTGAAATTATCCCAGTTTTGCATAAAACAAATATTATTTTACATAAAGAGACATTTTGGTTGCTTTGTAAAAGATTTTCCTGTCGGAAGTCAGTAACACACGTGCGTGCGGGGAGCGAAAGTACAATTTTTCAACGCGACCTAAAAAATATGAGTCATTTTCTTACGTCAAAATATGAGTCGTCATTGCTTGTGTTAAAAACCATTCCAGAGAAAAATCGAAAAAATCTGAGGATAAGTCAACATTATCCTCTTCATTTTTGGTTGACCAAAACTCATCCCTCGCGCAATTGAAGTCCCTAAAAAATGTTTCAATTTAGACGAGACAGATTTATTCTTGAATTTGACGATAACAATGCACGGCTGTCACGCACAATATTGCTGCACTTATAGCAGCCAAATAAATTCCACAAGCCATGCTGGGTTAGAAGCTCAAATGATATTATGACTTAGGCTCATGTGTAAAATGATCTAAGTTAATTTTAATAATTACTGTAGTGATTGAGCAATCCCTCTTAACTCGAAAATAGGTCAGGAATATTTCTTCCTAATTTATAATGTTTCTATCGAGCAGATAGATTGCATCACTATAATAAAAAGCCGTCGAAGTGGTTTGCTAGGAAATACTCTTCTTAGTTGGTCTCAGGGTCACATTACGATGGTGATCTCTGACTCCACCCGCTGCCGAAGCAGTTGAGTTCACACGACAATAACGTAAAAACGCATTAAAATCAATTAGCATCCAACGATGGACATTTCAGTGTTCCGATAATTGTTCAGTTTTAGCGTCACACGAAAATTTAATTCCCAAGACCTAATATTGAATTCAATTGATGAGATTTATGATAATTTCGTTTTGGATATCATGGTCATTCCCGTAATGCGATACGGAGAGAAGGCTGTAATTTGAATCTTTGCATAAGTCAGCGACATTCAAATCGAGACCAAATAAGGCTGCGTCACCCTTGAATTAGTGACTCAATTTACGCCACTAAAATTGCGTCTTTGGCTAGGGGTTTGCCAAGGAGAATTTTCCCTTCTTAAGTTCTATTTGTAGACTCCTGCAAATTGGTTTATCAAAGTCAAGGAAGCAGCTGTCATCGCCAAGGTAAGAACTTACATTTTCCCTGAAAATTAGCTATGGCCTATGCTTACGCACGTGTGTTTCATCCTTGTGGAAAATGTCACAAGGCCAAAAGCCAGAAATGTTGGACAACCTTTACCCGGACTTGAATTTTGCATAGGAGAACAAATTTTAAAAATTGACTTTCTGCTGGGGATATACTGGTGAATTACCCGTGTTAACATAGGATGCACTTCCTGTACTTTGGAGTTGGTTGTAGCATTAATCGTATCATACGACGGGAACACTTGAGCTCGTACAAGCAGTGTACTTTGGCTACAAAAAAGCTAACTTATTCAGTTTACTTTTAGGTTAAGCATTATCCTTCAAATTCTCTGACATCACCAGAAAAACATCTGACGACAATTAGGCATCTTGTTCTTAGAGTTGGACGATTTAGAGTACCAGCTCTATGTAAATCTGCTCCTCACTAAATTAAGGACTGTGATTCTGTAGACAAGTGTATCGCAATACAACCTCACGATTGTATTCTGTCTTTTGGGAAGATTTTAATTTCCAGACTTTAAATTGAGCACTCATTGCGCTACGACGTGGTCAAGCGAGCACGCGGCAGAGGTTTGGTTCTCCATGGCATTGCGCTCATCATTAATCAAATGTTACTTTTGCGAAATGATTTTTGCATGTTGCGCTTGGACTACATTTCCTCATTTCTAAAAAAACTGGAGCTCAAGCTGCTAATTTAATAACATATTTGAATACCAGATAATATTGATCAGAAATAATCAAACCAATAGCGAAGGAACATCGATACATTTTATACAATTACGAGTGTTATCATTTAAATCATCATAACTTTTCTTATTTATTCATCGATTATTTTTGAGCATTTATTACTGGAAAATGCAATTCTGTTCTTATTGGTAAGCGTCTAAAGCCATTTTCCAATTTTAGTCAAATTTATTAATTGGATTTTATGCATAATAAACACTATAGGATATTTAAAACGCATGCAAAGAATTATTTTCTCTAAATATAGTTGCTCTCGCGAAATATATTCCACTCGCCTAGTACTAAAATCTATTGACACACTTTCTACTATGGGACGTATGGGTAAAGTCCTTTGAATTTTTATACCTGAAGTCTATAATATCGTCTCGAAGTGTGAGAAAAGGCTATGGACAAATGAATATTTCATGGGTTTCCTTAAACTCAAAATCACCGAATAACTTCCCTTCATTTTATCAAACCCAAAGATGTTGTATGTTGATGAATGAGGTGCTCATTGTGATGGTGAATGGGGTACTCATTGTGACGGTGAATGGGGTACTCATTGTGATGGTGAATGAGGTACTCATTGTGGTTGTGAATGGGGTACTCATTGTGAGGGTGAATGGGGTACTCATTGTGATGGTGAATGAGGTACTCATTGTGATGGTGAATGAGGTACTCATTGTGATGGTGAATGGGGTACTCATTGTGATGGTGAATGGGGTACTCATTGTGACGGTGAATGGGGTACTCATTGTGATGGTGAATGGGGTACTCATTGTGATGGTGAATGAGGTACTCATTGTGATTGTGAATGAGATAAACGTTATGGCTAAAGTTATGAAGTAAATATTAAGTGTAGAATATGCATTTCCTTTCTGGTAATAATTGATTGTTTAGGACAATTTTGCATTTTGATTCAGTGTTTCTCGCGATTTTAGAAAAGCAATCATGAGAAAAGTAGGGATTAAGGTAATTTCATTTGCCGTTGTGAACGAAAGTTAAACTCTTCGTTTAAGGAGCAGTACCTACTGTAAAATATTTTGAACCAACTCCTTGCGGGAAAAGACCGAATTTCAGGGATTTGAGCTGGGTGTTTTGATGTCATTTTGCATTAATTTATTTCGAGACACCCATATAGATGAGACTAAGTTACAACAATGAATAGTGTAATGTAAATACGTACCGTTTCTTGATAATAATCTGCAGGTCCAGTGTCTAAGGAAACAGCAGGTTTTATTACTTCGTAATACCTCTGCCGTTCGACGGGGCTCGCGGTTGACTTGTTCACATTGCACACAAACAAAATTACACTGCCGAGCAGTATGGAGTTAAAACACTGTTTTGAGTTGGGATAAGAATACATCGTCGGGGTGGAGCTACACGGTGTGTGATCTGAAGGATTGCGGGACTGAAACTGAGGCCTGGAACCTGGATCCCCGCCTTATATAGCTACGCTGACCTCCGCCCCTTCGAGGTCACAGCCTACTCTCTTAACTTCTATTGAACCCAAGGCTGAAATTTGCTTGTATATTCTGATGCTATTATCCGGGGCATAAATATTTTCGTCAGGTCTATTTTGAGAACATGGGGTAATAATAGTGCCTACTAAATCTCTACGCCCGCTGTTTGAAATCGTATGGTCACTTGAGTGGTCAAATATTTGGCCATATTTGTGGTTAATTGGAAGGGCGAAATTAAGTTAGCTCCAATTTAACAATGATTTTCCGTGGAAAATGGCTGATCAGGCGTTGAAAAACCGTTGGAGATGTGCAGTGACATTTTTTTGGGAAAAGTGTTTAAGGCAATTCAGCTTCCGATAATTTTTTCAGATGCAACTGTGACTGGAAGTGTAGTCAAGCTTATTTCTGTTTGGCGATAGCCCGTCGCATTGGATTATACACTGTAGAGTAAGTGAAAATTGTACTCGCAGTAACTTGTAAAACCAGTGGGGTGAGTCCTCATTTTATGTCTAGAGCTATTGAATTACTATAAATAAGGAAAGAGTTTTTCATCTTTTTCCTTTTATTTTGATCCTGTACGACACGAGATCGTCAAAAATCGTCAGTTGTGATGGAAGTTTGACACAGTTCAAGCAACAAAGGGAAAGCGTTAACAATTCGAAAACGTTCGAAATCTGTCTGAGAGACAACCCTGTTCTTCCAACCCCTGCACCGATCTACATGATGACTTCGATTCTCCCATTTAATACACTTTTAATGAGAAAAAATGCAATATATAAGTCCAAAGAGTTTATAATATAAATTTATACACCTTCACACACACCTCATATGTATTTTTTATCATTGACATTCCTCCAAACAGAAATTCTGATAGAAATTAAAAGGAGCAACTCATTCGCTCCCAAAGAATTATTCTAAGCTTGTACCATTGTCATGTCCAAATGTTTGAGGTCATTGCCGTGTTGCAAAATCTAGGAGTAGGTCAAAAACACAATTCAATTGTCAGCTCATGACAAAGACTTGGTTCCATATTGGAGCGATATAAATATACTCTTATGGAGTGTAAGCGATATGGAAATGATGATATACTTTCTGCGAACAATGTAAGTCCTTCCGATACTAAGTCTATGAATCTATGAAAAAAGAATATTAAATATTTTTTAATTTAAAGATAGTTTGTTTTTGAGCATCAGCGTCTATCATTTACAGGCCTACTCCTTGACATAACCACATAACAATGACGTCACCGCAGTGGTCCGGAGATGACAGCACTTTTGAATAGAATCCCATGGGAGTTATATTTTTCTCCATACATTCTAGAAGATAATTTGTGCTTTAGTATGAGTGTAATCAAAAATTACATACATGGTGGTTCAAAGATACGTACATTCCTTACACATAATTTTAAGGTTCATAGATTGCGTGTTTTCTGTTTTATTCACGATTAAATGAGGGAACCAAAGTCGTCGTTGGAGCTGTGCAGCGTTCGGGAGCAAGAAAATGCAACAAAGGCAGTGTTAAAAGTAATGATGCCCAACTTAAAACTTTCTTATTTGTTTGCTGAACTGCGTTAGACTTTTGTTACAACAGATGATTTTTGAAGATCTCGTATTGTATAGGATCAATATGGAAAGGGAAATTTTCTAAATTTTATGTAGTAGCCATACCCTATTGAAATTCTGAGCCTTTTACAGAGCTTTTTCAGGCAGTTATAGGCCAAGAGATAGTCGTTTTCAAGCAGTAAATTAGCCCTTTTCAATGCAAATGTCGCTTATTTTAAGCCCTGTTAAACGGCTATTTCTGGGCATCGAAACGGCCAAGGCAACGGCCATTTTGAGCTTCTCTACTACTTAAACGAGGCTAGAGGTTGTCGAAAAAGGCTTGAAAACGACTTTAAACGACCCGAATGAGCCCGAAAACAGCCATTGACTTGACCTATAAAAGGCCATTTGAATGAAGGGCCCTTTTCAAGCCCTAATAGGCCAAGTATAGGTAGGAGTCGGTTTGAAGTCGTGATTTTTGGCCCTTTTGTGTCGTTTTTGACCTTTTAAGACTAATTTACTACCTGAAAAGGGCGATAATTTTCAATTGGGTACTTTGTGTTACCCTTGTGCTCCAGTGATGAAATAAAACGCTTAACCTGCTGATATCACAAAAAATACGTGGGTACAATATTCGTTTGACAGAAAAGATATTACTGCATATCATATGAGATTTTACCAAGCCAGGTTAGCTTTGTTCTATGGGAAACCAGCGATAAATTCGAGCTAACTTAGTTGAGCTCCTTCGTGACGAACCCTTGTGGGACGTCACAATTTCTGTGAGCAGGCCTAGAAATGTGGGAGGTATCAGGCCAAACTTAACAGAACAGCAGTTTTTACAAATAATTATCGTATATTTAATCATCGAATTATTATTTGTTTTCTGATACTGTCCTTTACCTAAAAACAAACTGTGTTTGTGCTCAAGAAATATCTGTAAAATTTTAAATGTACACAATAATGAAAATAAATGCGAGGAAAATTTAAATCAAATTTAATTAGACTTTTAATTGGTGGATAAAGTGTGTGATTACATCTAAAAAAAATTGCCTGCACTGACAATTGAAACTGCGATCTTAGTTAGTGGCTTTCATACAAATAAACGATAAACAATTTATTTTCACCAGCAACAAATCCATAGAATCATGACTGAATTCTATTACACTTACCAGCTTGAAAATAAAACTATTTGCGGGCCCTAAGTTACAACTTCTGGCATCCATGCTTTGACATATGCAGCTGCTTTCATTCTGATGCACTTATCGAAAACACTCAATAGACTGATCGATCGATTTTCGAACGTGCGAAAATAAGAAAATGAATTCACTTTTCCATTGCAATGATAATGATTCAAGCAAGAACTGCTTTCGTAAATTAGCCGTAGGATGAGTTTCATTTCAGAACAGAACAATTGACCTACATAAAATTATAAATTGTCTAATGGAAAGAAGACAGTTATTTTTTCACAGCGATCTTCAGCAATATCTAAGTTAAAAATATGTAATATTCGAGATTATTTTAAAAGCCTCTCAAAAATTTTTTATCCCAGAAATAAAAAGGCAACGAGTTTCAAACCTAAATTATACTGAAATGAAAACTACACTACATCGATAATCGGTTTTGCACAGCGTAAACCAGGTGAATGATTCTTAGTTTCTGAGCTGGACATCGCTAGAAGCACGGGCTGGTACACAGCCTCAACTGTTGTAATGTCAGTCTGTTGCTGGGGCAGTACCTGTTCAAACGCTATTGATGTGGAACCTAGTTCGAGTTAGCGAGATAATGTTTGCGTATGGTAAGCATGTGTAATTTCGAACCGATTGATGCATCACGGTATGGAGTTTTACTGTCTCGTCATCAAAGAAAATATTTCTTGCACTGTCTATAGATGAAGATAGATCTACTTCGAGAACATGAGCACTTTTTAAAGCCCATTACTCTGCGACTTCAAAGACTTCGCATGGGAAAACTTAGAAAGATTGATATCCTCAATGAATTGGAGCTTTGCAATCCTGAAAATATTATGCCTAATTTTAGTTGTCACTGTGCCACCTCATTTGAAATCTATACTATAATAAGAGCCGCGTCCGTCCGTCGGTCGGTCTGTCCGAAGCCAGCCTGTAGTGTGTGATGAGCGTATCTGTGATACAAGCTCCAGCCCTATATATTTTGACGGGCCGTGTTTACGCGGCCTCATCAACTCTCGAGAGATTGTATTTTTTAATTTCTTACGGCTTTTCTCTCATTTCGCCCTCTTTTTTATTTCAAATAGGACTAGTTTGTATAATCTATAATCTATAGATTAACGAGATGGACTAGTTTGGACAAACTAGGACAAACTAGATGGACTAGTTTGTATAATCTATAGGCTTGGATTTAAATAACCAAATATTTTATATGCTCCCTGAAACTCGCTATTGGCCTCAAGTGTGTCCTGCCACACCGATTATCGGACGTTAAAAATCAACTTATACTATGAAACAGGTATTTTTGCAATTTTAAGCCGTACCAATTATTTTCGGGAGTACTTCCACGAACTTATAAACATTTACAAAAAGTATTGCTTCAAGTAAGACTTCATTTTGTACAGCCCTGGCAATGGTGGAGGAGTCGAAATAATTCATAAACATATGTCAAAAGCATGAACGAAATAATTTTTAATTCATATAAATTCATATATAATAATTTCTAATTCATATAAATTCATATATAATAATTTCAAACTCATATTTCATTAAGCCGATCCTTAAATACTCAATTCGTATTGAAGATGAAATTTACAATTCCCTGGCCAAGCCTAAAAATTCTCGTATTATTTGTGAAGACATATACAAGCGGTTATTGTGGGAGGATCCAGCCCGCCAGTTTTACGTGGGTTTCCTAGAATCCATGGGCTAAGTTTTAAAGACACGCTTGCATTTCGAGTAACCTTCGCACCGTCTCGCAGTCCAAGCTTTAACTTAGAGCAAAATTTTGAGCTTCGACTTTGAGTCCTTTCACATACTCTTATTTCAATCTATACTATAAAAAGAGCAGCGTCCGTCTGTCGGTCTGTCCGAAGCCAGCCTGCAGTGTGTGATGAGCGTATCTGTGAGACAAGGTCCAGCCATATATATTGTGACGGGCTGTGTTCACGCGGCCTCATCAACTCTCGAGAGATTGTATTTTTCAATTTTTTACGGCCTTTCTCTCATTTCACCCTCTTTTTTTATATCAAATAAAGGGGGGTGGACTAGTGTAGATAATTCTGAGTCAATTGTTAATCTAGTCACTTCAATGCCTACCGCTGATCATTTTTATATACATACTTTCTTTTGACGTCAAAAGTCTTTTTACAAACGTGCCTTTAAGCGAAACTTGTGAAATTGTATTGTGTTAAATTAAATGTTATTGTGATTAAATGAGAGCCCTAAAATTATGAATACTGCTTAGGACCTTGATAGGATTTTATTCAAGATTCTGGTTCACTGGTTCAGTATTTCATTGTTTTTTATTTCATTTTCATTGTTGACGACAAGTTTTATGAACAATTAAACGTTTGGGCTCTTGGGTTCGTTCATCTTTGCTAATGTTTTTACGGGTTTTCAAGAGCTACTCAAAATTACTCAACATTATTTTTGGAACACACTGTCCATCATTAAAACTCTATGTCGCTGTCAGTCGATAAGAATCGACGCTTTGATGTAACAAACATTCTCTTAAGGCTAAAAATATATAGAAATCTTTAACAATCATTTTGATAAGAATGCAAATGTAATACTTAAGCTACATCAGACGCAAAAAGTGTTGAAAACTGCGATACAAAATGACTAGAGAGCCAAAATCCCTATCACAGTATAATACGCAATCACAAGACTATATAAGGGAGTAGCACAACAATTAGATGCAAAATTTACTAACAGAATTACACTTTTTTCTGGCACATTTGAACTGGTATATTTTACTGGGTCTGTCTGGATCAGCAACTCTGGATGAGGAAATACTATTTTTAACGAAGAGGTCACTGATTTTAAGATTTTTTTAATACGCACAGACTTTAATAACCACATACGCTTCTGCCGTCTTAACAAAAATTTTGACAATATATATAAAGGACTCGTTCATCAATTTAGTAATTCTTTTTCATTTGGTTCTCATGAAATATAATAATATGGAATGATTCAAGTTCAGGATTATTGTTACTGTTCTAGATTCAGTTCAAGAAGTCATCAATATTTTTATAAATCAGAGTATTAGGTAAATTATTGTCTACTAGCAATAAAATTTAATTGATAGTATTTCATCGTGAAAACACGCCACCTGATGCACACTTTATAATTCCAATTTATCACATTATTTATAACACCCTCTTTGTACACTTGCAGAGCATCACAGTCACAATTTAGGGCTTTCCAGCTCGAGAAGGCTTGACGTACACTGATCTCTCAAAAGTTATGGGAGAAGCATAATCAGTACATCTGACAACGGCAGTTTCCCATCCACACCCAGCTCGTACGTAAAACATCACCACCGAATTATCTGTCATTGAATTTCTCAGCATCTCCAACTACTCGGCACCCCCCACTGCAATGAAAATGTCATCTACGTATCTGCATTACAATATCGGCTTTGCAGGCATAGTGTTAATCACCAGGTTTTCCACGTCGGACATGTAAACGTTGGCCAGCGTAGGCCCTGAAGGGGAGAATATATGTGACTTCATCTGTGCCAATTCTGTAGCTCAAAAGTGAGTTTATGTGTTTTCCCTTATTCCGGTGTTTTCCCTTATTTCCCTTATTTTCGGTTTCTTAACAATAAAACTTGAATTAATTCATTTTCAGATACAATTATAAACTCCCGAATAGTACGCTGTCTTCTGTATTATAGTAACTTAATTGTGCATAGTGTGCGTCTGAATATGAGGGCGTACAACTCCAGTGTGTCTACAGATCTTACATGTTCGTGATTAGTTAAAACATCTTGTTTTTGTTCTGTGAAATTTGATGCCTTCAATGTCTTAGGCTCCGTCTAAAAACCTCTTGAGCTTCGAACCAAGGAGTCACTTTTTGTTATACAACGTAAACCTCAGTTGAACAATCCCTTGTTAGCGTATCCCTCGCAAGTTGTTCAGTTTTTAGTTGTGTTTGTTTAGTTTTTACTCATTCTGTCAGGTACTAAATTTGGGTAAAGCATATCTCTTCTTGTTTTAGATCAAGTCTTGTTGAGAATAACTTTGAAGTTGAAACGTTCCTCTTTAAAAATTTGTAATAAAATGTTTTCAATCGAAGCTCTATTCCTCGCTTTGTCATTCATTGTTAAACTTTGTGTAAACAAACCGCAATGCTCTTGGATGTTAAACACGTCTAAGTCCACTGTAGTTTTTTTACTCTCGTAATTGAGACAGAAGAAGTTGTTTTCGAGGAGAAACCCCCGTTGCAATTGGCTTTAACATCTTGCATCGATCGGGCAGTTCTTTCAATTTGGAAGTTCGGGGCGCATTTGTGGATTAAAAATCTCTGCTCTGATTGCATGAGTGCGCTATTTCAGTAACTTCATATTCCCCACATATGAGCAAACTATACAGAAATTAACCGTGGATGATACCATTCAAACTTATTCCTCACTCGCGTACCCCCTGCTATAAATACGGTTTTGATTAGTCGCAGTTCATGAAATAGAGACTATGCAATTTTTATGAACCTATAATTATAAGACAATTATTAATTAAAAAGGAGCATTGGGAGGAAATTGAAAATGCTGTTGCATAGATCAAGTGACTTAAAATGTAAAAATTAATCTCAGGATTAAAGTGATTGAATTATTAAGGTAAAGTCTATGCATAGATATCATGCACTGTAACTATTGGCAAATGTTAACAAAGATTTTTTAGAGTTTTAAAAATCTGAATCTTAAAGTTCTATAAATTTATTAAAAATTCAAAGTCAAATTATTCTGATCAACCTTGCAAATGTGTAAAATTATACCAGCACATTTTTTGATCGAAGATCAAGAATTGTCAGTCAAGGCTTACGCTCTGTACCTTGTGAAAAGGTCCGATATCTTATATCACATGCGATCGGTCGCCGTTTATGCCTGGACGGTCTTAAAATAAGCTTTGCCGTCGCTATCTCCGTACTTCCTTTCCAGTGCGTCTTTCATGAAGGTTCTGTTTTCAGATAAGGCTCAGGGTATTTATGTATCACTAAAGCACTGGTGCCGTCAAAAATGACAGTGTCATTTGCATACCTTAACGGCATCTGTTCTCCTCTCAATGTACTCGTGTGGAATATCTGTTGTCTCATTCCATTTATTCAAATGAAGACGACAAATTTTCACTTCACACAGAGCCAGTTATCTAAGAACTCATCCTCGCGAAAGCACGGAATAAATCTGATTAAGTTCGTAATTATATAATCGCATTCATCTTTGATTGAGCCTCCCCTTTTCATCTTCTGATCCATCCTGGCACAAAGCAGTAGGTGTCTGTGTTAAATTCAAGAGGAAACACTAAAGAGAGTAAAATAGGAGTCCTAACTATTTTTTCACGAATCTTAACTTATACCGGTAATAACTATTTTTAGAAATATGTTGCACAATTTTAGAGTTTTACAGGTAAAAAATGTTTGTATATCAGCCTCTCTACGGGGCCGGAATGAAACGACGTCATTTGGCAATGTCAGTAACACATATGAATCATGAACAATTAACATTTACGTTATTTGAAGAAAAAAATTTTTGGAGAGCTACTGAATTTCAATATAAATGAATTTCAATTCGAAGACAAACATTTGTAGTATTTATGTAGCATTCAGGTGCTACATAATTCTACGAGTTGTTATTAAGACAATTCGCGTAAGGAATCCGTAATCATAGCGAGTAAGAAAAATATAAATGAATAAGTTGGAGGTAGAAGGAATAATTCGTCCTTTAGTTTTTCAATTTTCGACGCAGAGCTTTCAGTTAATTAGAAACGAGCCATTTTCACTGCAAAAAATTACGAAAAATTAAATTTACCCAGCCTTCAAGTATGCAGGGTGTATGAAAACTAACGGTGCTAACCTTGACAGTTATGGACTGTAAAAACCCAAAAGAATGACTTGTCAAGAAAAAGTATGAAGGCAAGCATTCATTGTTTCCAACATATCGAATTAATAAGCTGTGTAGGTTCTAATTATGGTGGGAACAGTCCTCATAACTCGTAGATGATGGAACCTCATTCGATCGCATGATCTTTTATTCGGAATTAGAATAGGCCCTATATGTGCAAAAATATCAACCTGCTACGTCAATGCAACTCTTGTACCTACACAAAGCGATTCCTTTATGCGATATCAACTCTCGTGAATCATACACTCTTCGTCCTCAGCGCACACTAGCTCATGGCGACGACCTGCTTCTTTTCTGTTCCCCTAAAACCTGCTGGTATCTCGCGGCCGTAGATGCAACACTATGACAACGAGGTGACGTGACAGCTGCGGCTAGGAAACCGCTCTACTTACAATCTAGCGACTAATCTAGCTCTTAGTTCTGCTATTTCCGAATATGTTGAGCGATTCACATAGTCGCAGCTATTTTGTAGTGTATATAAATAGTAGACGACCATTGAAGTATTGTAACTAAATGCTGCCATAATTGGCGGGTTAAAGAAAATACAGATTTAAATTTTTTTGGAGATCTACAACCGATATGATTCGATATCTCCAAAACGGTTATTGTTTAGGTTTTTAATTATTCATGAGATGTGTTTTTTGCCTCCACTATCAGAGTTTGGACCGTTAGTTTTAGAACACTGAATGACGCACACTTGAATAACAATTTTCCTTTTTTTCTCCAAAAATGCTTACACAGTGAATTGTCTGGTACGGGAGAGATGATATATGGAAAAAAATAAGAAAAGATCAACAAACACAAAATCAGACATTCTACAGAAAAACAACCATCAATTTGCAAAAATTGAAGACTATTTCATTCTAATGAGCATTACATAGTGACCGGCACTTTGCAGAACAAACTTCAACACAAGGTTGGTACTACCGAAATGAAAAATTTTTACCCAATAACCGCGTGGTCGAAAATGCTTCGTGTAAGAGTTACAAGGACTTACGAAGGCGGCCCCATCCCACGGCCACCTATGTCTCCTGATATTACGCCTCTAGATTTAATTTGGAATCAAGTTTGGTGCTTGAAACACCGATGTATTTCGAAGAAGATATCGGTAGATCTAAAGAAGTTTCATCAAGGATTCGTGAAACTCTTTGAGTTTTCGATCGCATCCTGCAATCATTGCACTTGCGTTTGAACGCATGCATTGCAAAGGGTGAGCGGCATGTTGAATAAGTTTTGCAAAAACATAACCGTATTTAAAAATCTATTTCTTGTTGTGATACGGATGTTAGTCTATTACTTATGTTCATAATAAATATGCTTTCTTACTTCAACATTTAATTTTCCTGCCACTCTAATGAAATTAAATTTTTTTCCTATACGTTTCAAATTTCAAGTCTGTCGACCCCTCTTTAATTGAATAAGAAGGGTTAAGTTCAAAGGCTACAACCTTGTGTTAAAGTTTGTTCAACAAAGTGCCGGTCACCCTGAACATGTATCACTACCACTGCTCTAACTGTCATGAGCAGCATTAGACTGCGATTACTTCAACAATTATCATAGAAGTACGTGATGAGCGTCCTATAATATAGGATTCACCGCTTGTTTAATTTTTCCTTTATTAATCGTTCGCACACAAACATCAAAGTTATCCATCTATCCTAAGAGGACTTGTATGCCGTGATTCAATTCTTTATAGCTCCACTCGGTTATTTGAGGTTTGGAAATTACAGTCTTTCAACTATCATTAACCATCTGATGTCAAATTCTAATGACAATTTCCAGCGGCTGTCAAAAGATCTGCCATGTCCAGCGTTCAGCGGTCAGTAGCAGATGACGTTGACTTGCATTCGCTATTCCTCTTCATGGGCAATATTTTATTGCCCAATGTATTGCTTCATGTTGTTATAACTTCCTGTCGCTATTGCTTCATGTTCTCACGGCTTGATGTTGATATGTTGTTATGGCCTCAGGTTGCTATGATTTCATAATGTGGCTTTGTGTTTATTTTGAGAGTATGCAAAAATTAATAGTTTTCAGTCTTATATAACTACTGTCCGATATGTTGTTCATCTATTTCTTTGGAAATGGATAATATACTTCACTCACCGAACACAAGCGAGTAACCATTTTTGGAAACTTGATGGTGGACTTATTTAATTTGATTTTAGTTCCAGCAAAAAATGAAACATTTTGGATTGTATTTTTCAGAACGAAAGATGTAAAATATGGAAATTATTTACTTATAATGTCAGTTACTACTAGTAAAGAATTACACGTCGAAAAACTATTATTTAAATAATTTAAACAATTTATTTACCACAGGTGATACAGAGGTAGAATGTTTGTTTAATTATAAAGTGCTCAAGTTGTTTAGTAAAATTCTGCATAGCGCGATTTAGTTTGCATTAATGTACACAGCATTAGCTCTTTAATAAGGACCTTGTAGCGTGGCACATAAGGTCCCATGGTGCTGTATTTTCCCTGGAAATACGGCCTGGGTAATGCGGTCTGGTGGCGGCGGCGCGGGCAGCGCAGCAGGCTGGCCATCACCATGACACAGCACGCCCTCACACACGCTCTCTCGCCCCGCTGTGAGGGCCCTGAGCTCCTCCGTGGCACCGCGCTCCCCACTGCATCACGGTGCAGCGATGAATTGCTTTATTATTCGTCAGGTTACTTCGCGAGGACAGCGCAACAATGCTGACACTTCGATCACAAAAGTGGGAAAATATTCGCCTAATTTAGTGATTTTATTTATGTAGCCTATTCGAGGTTTATATTTATTCTCCGATTTCCATCAGTCAAGCGATTATCCTAGAGGTACTTGGTGAAGTTTGAGTGCAAGAGATTTTTTTGCTTAAGATATCGGATACTTGATGATCTCGGATAAACGAGTCGGAGGCTCAATGATACTTAAGGGGACTGACTCACATTTATACGAAAAAATTACCATTTTTTTGTTCATATACGTGCGCAAAGACTTCGTTGTACTTCATTTCAAATTTTATGCTTTTAAACGAAATGATTCCGGAGATATCGATCGTCGAAGTTGCGAAGTTATTGGTCGCGCTGCAGTGGAGAACTACCTTATTGCCTAGGAAACGTGCCAAACTTATTGCCAGTACTTTGTTCGCTTTGAAAAAGCACTGACGAAAGCGGAGTTATTACTGGTAGCGGAGTTATTACAAAACTATTTAGTAACTAGCCAATCAGAGCTCATGACTCCAGAAGACACATCATTTACACTCCAGCTGTCGTGTGGGATGTTGCGTCACATGGCGCAGCTGTTGAAATCTTGTTCATTTTTCTTGGAAGTATACCGCTCATGTTTATCGTCGGAGCGACTTGGTTTAGGGCTCATTTCATTTGTAATTAGATGTACTATTATCCATATTTATTATATATATTTCAATTAATGTTTTTTATACTTTTTATACCGTAAAAAAAACGGATTTTTTGATATTTTTTAAATTCCTTAAGCGTCAGTAACTACAAATTTGAATTTTGAGTCAATAGAGATTGTAGAATATTGCTGTCTGAGGGCGATAAAACTAAAAACAACTTTTAAAGTCAATTGGTTTGACTTTCGAAGTGCCTTGAAAAGTGCCCCTTAAAAACTTTCTTTCCAGGATAAACCGCTTTCTATGCAAAAATTTGAAAAATATGTACTAGCAAAAACGTTTCAAAATCAGAATTTACTTTAGTGGTGCAATTTTTAGATAAAACTTCCCAATAGGGAGAGAGTTCGTCGGAAAGTGAATTAGTTCCCTTTAAGGTGAAATGAGAATCTATATTATAATAAGAGCCGCGTCCGTCTGTCTGCCTGTCCGAAGCCAGCCTGCAGTGTGATGAGCGTATCTGTGTATAAGCTTCATCAACTCCTCAATTTTCGGTGTTTTAATCCATCTGATTCGAGTAGGAATAAATATCACGTGAATTCTTAGGAAATAGGAACGTGTGTCATGAGATTTGTGGAACATTATTACACACTTTTGACGGGCCGTGTGCACTCGGCTTCATCAACTCTCGAGAGATTGAATTTTTTATTTCTTACGGCGTTTCTTTCATTTCGCCTGCTATCATATTTCAAATAAAGAGAGTGGACTAGTTATTTTTAAAATAAGGCGTGTATATTCATAGCATTACAAAATATGCCTTAGTAAAATTATATGATAAGCATTAATCATGAAAACATATTTTTACAAGGCATTGTACGTGGCAGTTGTATTATTCTAAACTACCATTCCTTAACTTAAACTTAAACTATTATTCTAACCGTAATATATCCTAAACCTAACGAAAATCAACTGCAATAACAAAGTTCTAGAATTCTTTGTTGTAACATTTGAAATCACCCTTGCATAATTAAATCAATTCTAAATACTTCAAGAAGATAAGCAGTCAACTCTATACTCTTAATAACTGTTGAAAAAAATAAAGTTTTCAAGTGACTACCCACTGCAAAATTTCATTACCCACTAGTGGGTAATTTACCCCCAGTTTGGGAACCTCTGTTTTACATCAACTCGGCGGTATTGCTCGCTTTGTGGGCGGGAGGTTAGTTTTTTAGAACATAAGTTCTTATTCGAAGCCTTCGCCTTCATCCATGGAATGATTTCTGCTTGCAAGACGTTGCAGTAGGATTCGGAATTCACTTTTCCGTTGTCGGCGAAGAAGTGGGTAAAGACGTCACACTCACTCGAAACTCCAAAAGAGTGTCATGACGCTAGTTAGTTTTTCCGTGATCATCGTGGGTTGAACGTCAGAGCTCGATGAGGCCATTCAGATACCGATAAGTCAGCTCTAGCAACTGTAAAAATCCTCTCTTCCGAAAATAATTTGATGGTCGATCCGTTGATGCTCAACCAGTTCAAAACTTTCTATCGCCTCTCTAAACGAACTTCTTTCATCTTTTAAGATTTTTCTCACCTTGCGCATTAGATGACAGGCCAAGGTCTTAGATTGTTCTTTAAATTGTCAGGATACTGACGACGCTTTTCTTAGTTAATGTCAATAATGACACGGTTAGATTGGCCTTGAGGATTTTTTTTGGCTGAATAGAAAATGAGGTATACGAATTTTATCTTTTCTTGACGTGTGGGTGGTGCGGCGCTGCAATATTGGCCAGACTTGTCAAAACATCTACAAACATCGGAAACTGCCTGCCTACGGTACAGGAAGGACTTCGCAATAAAGGCTGGGCTTTGGCCTGCACAACAAAGTTCACAGATGGCTGAATTTTTCAACTGCTCAAATGAATAATGTTTCCCCAAAGCACTCTAAATGTTAATAATCGGCTTCATGGATAATTCAACGTAATTGACGCACGCACTTTAGTGCTGGTAGCTTTGAAAGGAATCAAAATTATCAACGTGTTTCAGTTTGCACGGACTTATTCAAAAAACTCAGTAGCCTTTATCCTTACTTTACCACTCAAAAAATAAAAAAGTGTTGTTTTCAACGTGGAGGGGTCACTGTGTGAGGCCATCCCTCTTGCATGATCTGGCAGTTGGGGAAGGTTGCATCCAGGGAGAGACGAGCAACCGAACTCCAGTGTGGTGGTGCCCCATCTAGTTGAAACAGCACGTTTGTCAAGAACTCTTCTAATTGAGATGCATTACGTTGCTCCGGCATTCCCACATTTACAAATGATTAAATGGTGAGTTCAGCAGAAAAGAAGCGCCCAATGACCATATCGTTCATTTTACCTCGCCAAACTTTCACTTTGGGGCTGTCTCGTTCATGGTCAATCAAAACATGTGAGTTGTTTGAGGTCCAAACCTGAACGTAATGCTTATTAACAATGCCACTTGAATGAAAGACAGCTTCATAGAAATACGGCATGCCTACGATATTATTGTCGTCATCAATGTGAGTAAGAATCTCTGCAACCGAAATTCAGCGTATGGAGATATTTTATTTGGTCTTAATTCTTGAAAAAATTAAACCTCATGCGTGCAGACATGGGCGTTTGCGGAACACTTTATGTATGATATTATATATTGTGCTTCGAGGCATCCACAGTTCGGCCGAAGCATGACGAATCGATTTCCTAGAAGTTCAAAATTCATGGCTAAATCAGGAGGAAGCCTAACATGAAGGCATCGTGCTTATCATAAATGGGTGCATTCCTCACACTACACTGGAGGATCCACCACTACTCTCACGGTCAGCGGCCCTTGTAGTCTCTGTGAATAGTTTACACGTATTTAATGTTTTTAACCTCAGGGGAAGTCTCGTCGGAACTTATTTTTGAAATTGTATTGAACTGACACAAGTAATTTTGTTTTGTGGTACCATAACACATTCTGAAATTTCTCCAGCAATGACACTTATTCTACGATTCTTGACTCAGCTGATGAAAATAATGATCACAGTGGCATGTGTAGGAAAACAAAAAATCTTGGAAGTTGCTCAACAGAATGTGAAAGTTGTACAATCCATTTAATGAAAATTTTTTGTTTTATTATCCAGGGAAAACTTTGAGGATGCTTTTCATATGTTTATATCTCTGTATATGCTCGTTTACGCGTATGTTCAAAACTCGGTCCCTGAAGGAGATCCATTCCCAAATCGTTTAATTATTGATAAAATAAATATACAAAAAAAAACGAATAAATTATAGCTTTTATGTGATCTGGGTAAGCCAGAAATGAATCAAATTATACCTAAATTTCTATAACTTCTCCATATGTCGAGTCATATTAATCTGTTCATTGCGTAATCTCTATCATTTAAAAGAAAAGCCTGTTTAAAATGATACTCGTTCAGTGTAATTACACGTTCCTGTGTAATTAGTGTATGATTTATACTCGGGAACATTTTTATCTCTACAGTTATTTCCTTTTCTAGTCAGTATTTTTCAATATTTCATTTTTTACTGCAGATTTTTCATGTATAAAAAATTTATATTATTTTTGTGACTGTGTGAGGTCATCGTAAGGGGAGGTACGTAAGCGAATTTCGTGTGTTAGAAAGTGATCCAGGAAGTAAGATAATTTAGAATATTTAATTTTGTTTTTTAAACAATTGGGGAAATCAGCATATCAGCTGTGAAGCACCGAAGTTGTAAAAACTATCTTTCCTCAGTATTTTGACACATAACCGCAAACCTTAAAGTTGATGCATGCATCTTTTGTTCACTATTAGTATTTGCGAAAAATTAATATAATTATGTTATTTGTACATATCAATACTAAAGGTAAAACGTAAAAAAATGACCAGATAAGGAGCGAACACGAGTTATTCAATTTCGTAACATGTGTCTTGAAAACTTTGCCCCCTAGAATAGTGGCCAAAGGAGCAATTGTTTAATGCAGATACGTCATATTTGTTCTGTTTTTTCTCAGCATCAAACTGAAGGATGAAATCGGAAAAAACATTCTTCTCTTGGAACTGTTCATATGATATAGAAATTCATACGCACATCCTCACTTTGACGTGGATGTTTACGATGATCATATAATTTTTATCGTGACATATGCAAAGAAAATATTATGCAACGAAAAGGATGAAAAAATTTCAATACCAACATAAAATCGAGAAATTCCAATCATGTTGAAATATGTAAACACACATCTTGCTGTTTACAGTTGAAACTGATAATCTTGGTTATTTGGTTTTCGCTGTCCATGATCAGCTTTTAGCAGTAATTAACATATGTAGGGCAAAATAAAGCCCCATACAACTAGTAACAGCACGGGGCAAAATTGAATATGCTTGCTAGATGGGTGTAAGTGAGGTCTATCACAATAATGCATTTCCTGGAAAATACTTCCCAAAAAATAATAAGGCAATAACTGGAAAAATCAATACAGCGATTTTGAAAGTTAGTCTAAGAGAAATAGACGTTGGTTAAGAAAAATTTTTAAACAACTGTTGTTAGACTTGAGTTGCACAGAGGGCTTAAAAGGGAAAATATTATTTTTTCATCTCGGTAACCTCTTGATGCTTAGTTTACAGAGTAAAATCAGGCCAAAGAGTTCGACTTCGAAGACGGTTGTCTAACATAACTGAAAACAAAGTACGCTATATAAGTTGAAATTGACTCGATGAATAAAACTTCAGCTTTTTAATTAATTTTCACCCCACATTAAGAGATTAGCTTGACAATGTTACAATACATACCCATCAGACTAGCTGTTTTTTACCTGTTGACGGTTGACGGTCAGAATAGAGCCGATTGCAGTAGGGCATGGTAGACTATGCAGTAGGGCCGGACTGGCAGGTTGACGGTCAGAATAGAGCCGATTGCAGTAGGGTATGGTAGACTATGCAGTAGGGCCGGACTGGCAGGTTGACGGTCAGAATAGGGCCGATTGCAGTAGGGCATGGTAGACTATGCAGAAGGGCCGGACTGGCAGGTTGACGGTCACGGAATAACCTCACGCTATAGCAGCACCGAATATGGAATTAAGGGAACTCGCCATCCATGCACAAGGTGCATAGGAACAGAAACCTATGAAAGAAGTTTATGAAATAAGATAAATGTTAAAGAAGAAAATAATAGGTGCAGAAAACAGAACAGCAGTGAACCGAAAAAAGATGGTCCGTAACAAAGCAAAAAACCTATTCTCTTTCGACAATAGGAAGGCCTACCTAACCTTTAGCTTGGGACCTCACATATGTAATGAAATATATTAAATATATATTTGTAACACTACATATAAGCCGTAGTTAGCAGCAAAAGGGCGGGAAAACAGCTACGTGGACAAAGCTACAACAGCCGGGAACAATAGTGAGGGCTGTCAGGGATAAGGTAGGGTGCGTTTTCTCAAGGATTAGGGGGGGGGGGGGGGGGGTTATGTAGAGGATCGAATGAGGAGGTAAATTTAGTACGTGCAACAGAAAACGTAAGGGAACGATTACAACATTGACATATAGTACATAAAAAAGAGTTAAAATTCATCCACAATGTACTAGGAAACAAGGGGTTTGGGGTTAGAAAAGGGGTTAAACAGGTTGTGCGGAGTAATACCAGATGAAAGCGAGGGTCGCACCTGATGCAAAACAGATACATAGCATAAAGCATAGACGATCAATTTTATTGTCAATATAATTGACAATGATGAATATTGACAATTAAATTGATCGTCTGTGGGCTTGATTGACGACCGTCAATTAATTGACTTTAATAGGCAAAAAAAATCATCAATATATTGAGTCAATTATATTGACAATTAAATTGATCGTCTATGGGCCGTTTAAGACGGCAACGCGCACGTACAATGCGAACCAATCACAGACGTAGGTTTTCGCGGGACAGGAGGCGCGTACTGTGTGTCGGGGAGCATATATAAGCGCAGCGCAAGAAAGGGATAGCCCACTTACCCGTTAACCTAAAAGAGTGTAGAACGTCAACGCGTGGGCAAGATGTGGGCCCAAAAATCATCGTAAGGGGAGGTACGTAAGCGCATTTCGTGTGTTAGAAAGTGATCCAGGAAGTAAGATAATTTAGAATATTTAATTTTGTTTTTTAAACAATTGGGGAAATCAGCATAAATACTTTAGTGGCATTTTTATAACGTTGTGTATCAAGGCCAGTTAGTTTTGCGGAAACGTCATCTCGTAACGTCAGAAATTGGGATTCCGTCTTCAGCAGTGTGTTGCGTTTTTTCACTTTTGAATATGATTTAAAGTTAAGGATGTCAGTAGAGGGTAAGCTTCTTGCATTAACTAGTTGATACGAGGGAATTAAATAGTTATTTCTCAGTTGGAATTCATATTAAAAGGGATTCTTTCGTCGACGCACTGTTGATTAAAAAGCGAGTGAATTGTTTCAATTAATAATCAAGTTAAGATACAGGGAATAAATACGTAAGGATATCTTCTTGTGTATTCTAAACAATGGGGAAGATCCAGAATATGTTTTGTGATAGGCAAAATAGCTGTTAAATTCATAAGGGGTGCAAAATTCGTGTCAGGGGTTATTAATCATTTGATAATTTACAGGGAGTGGGAGATTAATAGGGAATGTGTTGAATTCAATCAAAATCATTCAATCAAAATGTTTGTTCTCAGGTTGGGCGGCACAAATTGGTACAGCATCGAGGTGCCGATAAGGTGGAGCGTGCAGAGCGGAATTTAAGCGTCATGAAAATCACCTGTGCACGAAAATGGGAAACCTGCTTATGATCTACGCTCAGGAAAGTGGTTAGCTGTGCGGGGCAAACGTGTGAAAGAGTAGTTCTTTTTCATCCTTACCGCGAGCCATACAGTGCAGTGCAAAGGATGCCCTCAAGAAACAAGCGGCTGCAATATTGCGTTAGCAACCTATTTCAAAAGTACTAAGATTTGGAGAGAGTTTGGATATGATTTCAGTGTCTTTCTTTGAATTTGTGTCGTTCGTTATCAAGAGTCATTCGCGCGAGTATACAATTTCCCTAGGATTGTTTCAAATAATTTTTACAATTTGCCTCGAGTGTTTTTGTGTCAAAAAAAGTGCGCGCGAAACTCACGTGTTCATACGTAATTTTAAATAAGACTTGATTAAAATGTGCCTCTTGTAGCTTTCATTATCCCATGTTGATCTAGGTGCACTGGTGTAGAGAGACGTAGAACAGACCCCTGTTGTTTCTATTTTCCTACCTCTTCTATATTTTCCCCTTCTGTGAACCTTTCCTCTCTTAAATTTTCCGTTTCCTCTTCAACTATTGGGGCTTAAAGTCTTCATGACGTAGGCACACATGTCTCGTGACACATATTCCCCCTGGGAGCGCTAATTCCCATGGATACAATAGCTGTATACCCCTGAGGAGTCTTTTCATAAAGTTTGCCTCAACATCTGAATCATATCTCGTGGAATATTTAGTTCGTGAGTTGAAGGTGCCTGCAGATCTTACATGACCTTATAACACATTGAAAGATGACCTGAAAATGCGTCGCTCAGGGCTCCGAATGGATATCGAGAGGTATGCGATGTTGCCCTATTTTGTTGGAACCATAAACGTCAAGATCATGATCAGCATTCGATGGGTATCGAAAACTCGCAAGCATATCATAGTAGCTCTCCGAGATCAGTCGCAGAAACGTTTTCCTGTTCGAAATAATTACTCTATACGCCTTAATTTTTCATGACACACAGAGAATGAACTTCACAGATTGCAGTAGTCGTTGGTAAGAGTCAGACCGGTGTCGAAAGATTAGTTTACTGAACACTACCGGTTAGAGGAAGTACCTACGCTTCATCTTTGCATAACATAATTACTATTCTGGGAACGGTCTTGATATTGCTCCGACCCAAACGTGTTCAGGCTTCATAATCCATCTCACATTATACCTTTACTTGAAAATTACATTCTGCGTAATTTATTGCGGCACAAAATTTTATTTCATCTGTGCAATTTTCTTTTTTATCACTTTGGACGTACCTTCTTCCTTGTTGGCTCGACTCAGCATAAGTGAACGGACCTGAAGGGTCACGGGTAGTCAAGTTAGCTGTAAATAACCTGACTCAAGGACACACAGATTGGCAAGCATATTCTATAAGTCAGAAATATTTTTTCACAATACTTACGTACAAAGCAATTTGAGAGAGACTTCCAGCGTTGTGTCAATCTCAAGGGCTTTTAGATTCATTTTTTGTATCTGGGAACATGTTTTGCGCCTTTGCCTGATTGAATTTAAATGATCATGATCGGTAATCGGTAAATTTGCTCATCGCTGTAGTGGGATATCGATAAAGATTTAATAACTCTATCTGTGCAAATTGCAGTACACGCTCCGTCCAATTTTGTACTTAAGACACTATTAAATACAAACACACAGAACAGAGCGCACAAATTACTCCCACACGAATATTCTCCACGCCAAATTCGGTACTTCGTCCAATTTGTTGCGCTAATAGCGACCGAACAGCTCTGTAATATGCCCAGATTTCTGCTTTTGTACAGATCGCAAACGTTTACCGCAACGCTTGCATCAGCCAAGTTAGGGAGAAGCTCAAAGTGAACGTAAAAATCCCAACAAAATTTAAAAATCTTCGAGAACGTTCATGTTGCAAAATGTTTCGCTGATTAAAAAGTGCGAAGTCCTGCGTGAGTAGTCGCAGCTCGGTATTGTAACTGCATGGCAAACTTACAATCATCCCACTGATAATTGTATTCATGTATGACTAGACGAACGATTGTTTAGGAATAAATATTTATGTTTTGCGTCTTGCAAATCCTAATTATAAATAAAAGAGCAAAGAAAGTCGCTTTTAAATTCAACATTCTTATTATTACAGCCTAATACTAAAAGAAGAACGTTTCGACCTGTTAGGTCATTTTCAACTTCTGTCGATAGAAAATCACAAAATCCAATAAAATTTCAAGTAAAATTGCAGACAATGAGGAAAAATGAAAATAAAAAACATCATACTAAAAAACAACAAATCCAACCTAAACTAGCTGAAGGGGGAATGCAGACTGACTATCATTCAAAACCGGTTTTTCCGTTAAAATATACAAAGATTCTAAAATACGAAGTTTAATAATACCAGATGTGGATGCAATTAATTTAAAATCGTTTAAGCGCACTGGAAGATCGCATTTCTCTGCATGAGAACGGATGGCAGAATGAGATGGCGTAGAGAGGAGGAGGCCTGTTCTAAAACTCCTACCAGCATGCTCGGCAACGCGTTTTAGAACAGGCCTCCTCCTCTCTACGCCATCTCATTCTGCCATCCGTTCTCATGCAGAGAAATGCGATCTTCCAGTGCGCTTAAACGATTTTAAAATAATTGCATCCACATCTGGTATTATTAAACTTCGTATTTTAGAATCTTTGTAAATTTTAACGGAAAAACCGGTTTTGAATGATAGTCAGTCTGCATTCCCCCTTCAGCTAGTTTAGGTTGTATTTGTTGTTTTTTAGTATGATGTTTTTTATTTTCATTTTTCCTCATTGTCTGCAATTTTACTTGAAATTTTATTGGATTTTGTGATTTTCTATCGACAGAAGTTGAAAATGACCTAAAAGGTCGAAACGTTCTTCTTTTAGTATTAGACTGTAATAATAAGAATGTTGAATTTAAAAGCGACTTTCTTTGCTCTTTTATTTATAATTACGGTTGTTTATGTCATGAATTTCAAGGATAGTATACGCACTCGAATAGAATAACCAAATTTTCAATTCACCATCCTATCCCAAGGAAATATTTATATGGGTCGATTACATTTCCATGTAGGTGACCGACATATGCCGTCTAGCTCTAGATGGCATTTTTGATAAAAGAAGTCCAGAACTGCAGTCTTTCAGAAAACAACGCAAATAGAAATGTAGATGGGATCGATATGGGGCTCAGAAAAGAATCCAATGCTAAGGATATGCAAGGTGCTATTTAGGTCACTTGAATCGCGCTCCGTCTTATTTTCCTCGCAGATTTACGCGTCTAAACCATCTCTGAAAGTTGGACAATTCAATCTTCGCCTTGAGAAACGATCTCGCCATCTTAAACTAGCATGTGCTGAGACTTTGCTATGTCCTCAACCCGAACGAGATTGCATCACAGAACATTCTACTTCTGAAGTGAATGAATACGATTGCAAGATGACATTCCTGTGCTCCCATAGCGTGACGCATAAAATAACGTCTTTATCAAGATAACCACTAAAAAGTTCCACGTACCTTACTTTTTGTGAACCCTGGGCTATTTGTTGCTGACTCAATGCTTTTGCACTGCATGTAAAATTGCATACGGCCTTCTAAGAGAACACCTGTCAAAGTGGTGAAAGTATAATGTTAGCATGCCTCGCATTATACTTTTACCACTTTTAAAGAATTTCAAAATAAACACATTCCATACAATATAATTCATGACTTAGTATTACCTCATAATTAATAAATAATCAGTTAGAGGCTCCATAAAATGAGAATGATTGTTTATTCGTTAAAAGAGAAAGCTTAAGAAGGAAAAAAATCGCCTCTTTTTCATAAGCTATATTCTGCAATGAAAAAAAGAATTTTGCAGTTGACCTACAATATCACGCTCGGCGCAGCAGTCCACTTGTGCAGCGAAGTTTTAACTTCAGGAAAGCTGCCATCAAGAGACCTTAATTTCTTTGGGTTTGATGGAAAATCGGGGTTGTAATCGTAGGCATTCGTCCCTCCATCGAAAAAGGTGGCCTTTTTCCGAAAACTCATATTCGGGTCTCCAAGTTTACCAACCAAATTTTTTGAATGTTCCACCACCATGCTTGAATAAACAAGCATGCAATTCACTAAAGAATACTTGAACGTGTACACCACTTACAGATGCAGTTTGATAGTAGCATCCTGTTGCAAAGGAGCTGTGGTTATTATGCGATACCAATTCTCAAAGCTTTAAATGCTGAATGTAAATAGTAAAATTTAATTTTATGAGAAGCTTATTCCAAAACCGCACAAAAATTTTAGGATGATTTAAAAAAACAATCAACTTCTTTATTCCCGTCCATGTAGAGTTATTGCTCGCAGTCGTCCAGCGTCGAATCTAGCTATACGTGTCGCAGATATGTACATTTTTTTGTTTCAGAACACAATTTTTTTTTCTGATGAATTAGCTAACATCGTAAGTTTTTGAATCACGCAAAAGCGTAGTTTAGCTCCAGACACGCGTAACAATCCACGTAAATATTAATTTTAGGGTTAATTAAACTACAGAGACGAGATATCATCCCTGATACAGTGGCTGAAATACTTAGAACACTCAACTAAAAAAATAACTGGGACAGAAAAATGAAGCCGTGAGGTCAGACGGACGCAATCACATTAGAAAGATAGATAGAAAAACGGTTTCTTTCCAACAAATATGATACAAAAACCATCAATGATTTTTAAAATGTGACATAGAGACCCTTTGTTGATTAACACAAGGGTATCGTAAATCCCGGGTTAATTGTCGAACAAATTACTGACATAAAAAATTCATTCCCTTTGTTAGGCTACTAAGTTGATCATGCATGTAAATACATTTCATAAAAGAAAAACAAAAAAGAACGTAATGCCAGTGACGCATTGATGAAAACGCTCTTGTCAGTGCGTACTCACATGGAAAACGAGCTTAGGAACTTGCGATATTAGGGATTAATGTTGGAAGTAAAATAGATGGATTTAAAAAAAATCTGAGTCCAAGACGAAGAGGTCGACATTCGGAACCAACTTTTTGCTCTTACGTTTCAACTAGTATTCCAGATTAGTAGCCCTGAGAAAATATTTTACCGCACGACAAATTAATGTTTCCTACATATATAAAACTGGAACAAAAAAGTTCACCAGAGTCAGAGACGTTACTGATTGTCAGGTAATACTATCTAAAACATTCTGCAACAAATTGGAGCGTTTCATGAAATTGACTGTATATTTAATACTGTCATAACATACTAACGAACGTCAGGAGTGGGATATTGCCACGCGAGGCCGACAGAAGCGAATCGTGGTGCTACAACAGAGCTTAAGAAACTTAACTATGAATTCTAGTTTGTTCGTTGAATAGATACCGAATCCCGCGAGTGGGCTGGAGGGAAAAGAGGCTGTGGAAACGGTGGCACCCTTAGCGCCCCTCCAGCACCGTGAGTGCCACGATCACTGGAGGGTAAAAGTTGAGAATTGTTAATTTTGTATTTTGACATCAAAGCTGTTTAAAAATTATCCAGTTAAATTGTAGGCCATTTCAGCGCAATTGTAACCAGTCCCGAGCTGCAAGATTATTAGGACCACATACGTAAATTTAGAAACCGCGACATGGGACAGTTTGAGTCATTAGTGAACATTAATCCTGCAGAAAATAATGCACGAGGCGTGAGTTTAGGTTGAACTCGCTGTACACTAAACCCACGGAGCGTGAGTTCATTTAATTAAGTTATAGTCAAAGTAAATACACTAACCCAAAATAAATTAATTTTATTAATTTTACACGTAGTGTTGTCACGAAACGTGTCTGGGCGCACGTCTACGTCTCGAGGAATAAAACCCCGGACAGTAGAAGAGGAAGCAGAAAATTTAAGAGGAAAGGTTCACATGAAAAAATAAAAAACATGTTGAAAATATAAATAGAAATTGTGAGCGTTTTCACGTAGCTACACCAGTGCACCTATAATTAACACGGGATAATGAAAACTACAAGCAGCGCATTTTTCAATTTAATTTATTCAAATTTACGAATGAACACTTGAGTTATATGTATGCTAATTAAAACCAAAAAGAAAGGAAAACACACAATGCAATAAATCGAAGGAACACAATTCTAGGAAGCCCCAATACAATAGTGGTAAACAGAAAAACACGCAATCAATTATAAATACAAAATCCAAAGACAGTACTCGCAACAAAGGAGGCAAACGTCATATTTAGTATATAGAGAGGAAAATGCTCACGATTTTCACTCTTTCACGATCACCGCATGTTTCTTGCTGGTATTAATTTTGCACTGCACCATACTCTTGCTCTTTCCTGAACTTTACACTGTCGGCCGCATTTTTCTTACAAGCCCTCTCTCCTTCAGATCTGTCTAGCCTGTTAACCCCTTCCTTCGACGTTGATTGTTAAATTTGCCACGTCTCCCTTGAACACCGAGCTTTGGCCCTCGTCCTCGGACTACTGGCCTCTTCCGTGGTGCCTCCATCTTCGTGAGCTCAACCACGGCAGCAACCTCCCTCGAAAACTGACCCTTGCGCGAGCGTATGATCAGCTTGGAGACTTCTCTCTTCTCCCCCTCCTCCCCATTTGATGATTTCTGGACGTACATCTTGCCCACACTCTGACGTCTTATTCAGGCTAACGGAGAAGTGGGCCAACCCTTTCTTGTGCTGCGTTCATATATGAGCCCGTCAAACGATGAGCGATCCCTGTCTCGCAAAATTCTACGTCTGTGATTGGTTCGCTTGTGGGCGTCGCGCTACTATGCTACGTGTTTCTCTTGCAGGCGAAACCCTCGCTTGAAGCTGGTATTATTCCGCACTCATGTTCGGACTTCTTTTCTAACGCCAAGTACCCCTGGTTTCCTAGCACGTCGTGAATGAATTTAAACCCTTTTTCCTCTATACTATATTTCAATGTTGTAATCGGTCCCTTATGTTTGATGCTGCTACATCCTCACTCAACCCCTTACATAACCCCCACTCTTGAGGCGACGATTCTCCCAGCAATCGCCTTCACTGATGCCCCTCAAAAGCGTAGCCCCACGCTTGTTCCGGCTGTCGTGCTTGATTCGCGTTGCTGTTTCCCCGCATTTTTATGGCTTACTATGGATTATGTATGATATCTTTACAGTGTTAGGTTATTAAATCTGAGCACCAGTCTGAATTGCTACCAGTTCATACAAAAATAAATAATTGAAATACAATTTTGAAACGCTGTTTCAGTAAATTTATGGCAAATTTACGTCATTTAAAATTCTCACATTATTTTAACGAAAGCAAGGCAAACTGCTAAAAAGTACAACTGACGACACTAACGTAAAATTGAGGCGCTAGCCATTACGGTGACTGGCATTAAGCAGCCGAACTCCAGTGGCGGAGCAGAAATGAAGCGCTGGGAAGAATAGGCTATCGTGGCATCGTCACAGGGATCTCCACAAGCAAGAGAGATGAAGGACATCGGTGATCGAAGACAGGATACCAAATATTCTACATCCAGGAACAAATCTGAGGGTTTGACGCAAGCGTGAAGCCATTCAGGGTGGATGCAAGGCAATTGTGAGTGGCGACAACCTGTTGGTCGCTAGACTGCCGAACTGCTTTCTCTTCAGTGTCTTCAAGAAGAATACTTGATTTTTAAATAAACTGAACGATTGCGCCTTTTTAATAAGCTATGTATAGCAAGATTCATATTCATTAATTTATTTCTTCATTTTTTAAGGGCGATATTGATGAAAAACGTTAACCATAAGGAATATTTGAAGAAAAACGGGTAGAAAGAGCCAAAGCCTCAGAAATAGTTATGGTCTGTTTGAAGTACAAGAGGATGAGGCATGACAATTCGAAAGAAATTGGAATGCGTTGTGTGTTAAAAATTCGCCTGACAATCCTGCACATTAATTCAGTTCAACTTGCAATACGTTTTTCTCAGATTAGCATGGGCAGGAGTGCACTCTTAAATAAAAATTAATATTTCCCCCATAAACATGAATCAAATCGAAGCAAACTCCTCTTGACCTTTAATGCTACGATAAGATCGCCCGCCTCTGTAGCGTCTCTGTCCGACTGTCTGTCGGACTACCTGCAATGCCAGTACATTCTCAGCTGCTGACGTTCGTGGAAAGTTTTAGTGGGAAATAAACAACATGCTTTAGAAGGAATTTTAGCTTTCATAAACGTAGCAGTCAACATTTTGTGGTAAAAATCTGCCCCATGCTCGCGCGGTGCACTCTCCTATACACCAGGACCGGGGTGTGAAGTTGGGTGTGTCGATTTGCCTCCTTCCGATGTTTTGTTGGCGTTCTGAGTTAGTGCTTATTGGGAGATGTTTTCAATGGAGTTTTTTAGTTTGAGCTAGGAATAAAGGTGAGAGCTGGTCTTTTTCGGCTTTGGAGTCGTGTCTTACCAGTGTCAACAATTTAATTTATCGCCACCACACCTAAGTATCTAAATTCGTTGCTGCTTCTCTGTTTCGACTGTATTTAATTTTGTGTGCTTGTGTCTTTGTTTCTATTTTTGCTTAATTTTGAGCTTATTGTATCTTAACATATTTCATGCGAAGTGATCCACCGGTGGTCACTAAGGTGATTTTCATAGTGCTGCTGACCCACCCGCAGTCACTAACGCATTTTTTTATTAATATTTGATGAAAGCTAAATAAACGCATGATCTATTTAATGTTTGCTATTTTCAAAGTTGATTACCGAAATTGACTTTAAATTTGAATCGAATATTGAACTTCAGTTTAACCCATCGCAGTTAACGTGTTAAAGGTGTTTAGGGTTTTAAACTCTGAATTTGAATTAGCAGCCGCAACTTAAAGTGAAATTGAGCTTAACTCACTTCGCTCGAAACTTTTGATAACCAAGTTCAGCTCCTCGAATTTGGATGGGATGTCCCTCGTTCTAGAGATGCTCTTAGTTCTTTCTTCTGGGCCTATGACTTTCATGTGAATAAATTCATTAAATGATCCTTCTGTCCTTTATTAAACGATCCTTCTGTCTTGACCTAAACACCTACCTCTGAGTGTTTTCCTCTGAATTCCAAATTATTCTAGTAAACGTGGCACAATACCCACCAAGTGTATCAATAAACTTGGGTAATTAGTTGCTGGTCTAGGTCGTCTTATTTCTTTTCCATACTTTATTAAGCTGGTGGTAATTTTGGTTTAGCTGTCCGTTAATTTCGTTTCCTTCTTCGTTTGCCTTCAGTATAATCCCCTAAGGCTATTGCCAATGACACCGGGAGGGCACTCAACTGGCATTCTTATCTTTCATGGTTCCAGCGTCTCGTCTTCCTCAAACTTACAAATTCGTTTAAGCCTTGAGGGTGGGTGTAATTTTGCCTTTTAAATGAAAATCTTGAAGTTCGTAATATTTTCTTGGGATAGAATTCTGGTGTCGCCGTCGTTAGTAAAAATGTACAACGTTCGTTTTCTTTGCTTCAGGTCGGCTTTGGCCTCGCTTCTCTCTGTCAACGTGTTCCGTAGAGGAAACCCTTGTGTCTCCCTCCTTACTCCGCCTTGCAGTAAGCGCATGAAAGGTACTGATAGTGCCACCAGCGTTGCATTTGGTCCGCGCTTTTCACACTGTAACGAGTTAGTGAAACGCACCAGTGCCCTGCTGGGACACCGTTCAGTTTCTGTTCCCATGCCTTCACGTTGCGAAGCATCGTTGCAACTCCACCTTTCATGCGACCGTCGCACACTTTAAAATATGAAGCACCTCCTGTAGAGTAGATTTCTACGCATGCCTGAAGGTGATAGCTACCTTATACAGCCCTTGAATAAATTGATTAAAATAAAAAACTTTCCATCCCTGTTAATTAAAAATGGAAATGTGTGAAATTTCCGTAAAATTTTTCAGTAATCAATTAACTTTAATTTTTTCGCCTCATTGAAAACGTGAGAGATTTCATATTTTAGAATTGACTTTGACGGTGCCTTTTGAAGGTGCGCTGCAGATCGTCAGTTGTTTTATGGGGGAGAGCACAAGCTTCAGACCTTAGAATGAACCAAACAAAAAAAAAAAACATTGACATGGGATTAGGCGATAAGGAGGCTACATAAACTTGCTCCTTAACCTGTGAAAGGACCAAAACCAAAACCGCAGCTAATAACAAAAGCGGATTTTCAAAAGACCTCAGATACGATCGATATGTTTTACTTCTATGAGTGAACAAAAGACCACACAATAACCAAAATGTTTACTTGCATGAATGAAAACCGCCCTTCGGGTATCTCGAATGTATACCAAGGACTTTTGCCAGTAATCTTTGATTTTGATAGTTGAACTTTGCTTTGACAATGCTGAGTTTCTTCACAGAAATTGCTAAACACTAAGCAATTTCAACGCACGCTTGCCCAGCTCTTTCAAAAGAACCTTTGACGAAGCCTGTCGTCTTCCCCTGTAAAACTGCGTGAGTCCTCAACGTTTTTGCATCTTAAATGATGCCAAGGTCAAATATTCTTACCGATGTTTTTCTCATTTTTTCATTTAAGTATAATAATTTTCTCGTTATTTTGAGCATGGACCTCTGGGAGTTTCTACAGACACCTTTCATGGCTTTGATAATAATTGTGGGGGTAAGTGAAATTCGACCGTTGAGTACGACCTTCAACAGTTCTGATTTCATCGACCCTATACAGAGAGCGTGATCAACAGTAGCGTTTAGCGCAACCTGAGATTAACTGCGTTGAACTATAGTAGTACGATTATCGAAATTTAATTTATTGAATATTTTAAGCATTGTAAATTTCCTGAACGAATGTACGCAAAAAATTAAACGTTAAATTTCATTTATTGAATATTATAAGAATTGTAAATTTCCTGAACCAATGTACGCAGAAAATGAAACGTTTCTTAACGTTCATGAAATTTTGCCTTAACTAGAAACGATTGTAACTATACACGTTGGGGGCCAATATTGTCGAGTTCTCACGGGTGTCTATTTTAGTCCTTCAGCGAGTTCGACAGGAAATTTTTAAAGCGTACTGCAGGGAACCTCCTTGGGCCGTCAGTCGCAGCCGAGATGTTGGTTACGGCTTTTATAGTAGAAAATCCTTCCTATCTAGGCAGATTACTTCAAAATGAATCTCAGTACTTGGCTGGATCATTAGTAAGCGCCGGCGTTGATACCATGCGTAGCTTAAAAAATTAAACTCCTTTCAAGAGTTGTAGATAATCAGGAGACTTTATCCAAAGTATATCTTTATTCGGAGATGGAATGACAAAAGTACAATTCGTAAAAGTCGCCGAAACTTGGGAAGCGAAGTTCTCGAAATCCAAAGAAACGCTTCTCCCTATTTTTTCAAATGATGGACCTATAAGCGGCCGCGTATCCTAGTTACGCGGGAGCCATGCAATATTATTTTATTTATAGGTTTGAGCTGCGACTGCGACATCTGACGCTGCGACAAGAATTTGAGATCTATTTAAATCTTTCTTCCTCTCTTTATCTCTAGACCTCCGCTAGCAATCTCGTTTACACATAACTAGGCTACATTTGTACAGGACCTCGCTGCATCTTGACATCCCCACCCTTGGTGAAGCTTTTACTTCAGTCAAAGCTTGAGGAGGTATGTACACATAGGCCCCAAACCTATGATATTTGTGGCTTGGACATGGGGCTATCCTCCTGGTTTATTCTAGAATTTTTTTTCCGTTTAGGCCCCCTATTTTTAACTCCAATTGGAAAATAGTTAGTCTACACCTTTTTCGATTCAAGTTAAAACATCTGACATTCAAGTTAAAACATCTGACATTCAAGTTAAAACATCTGACATTCAAGTTAAAACATCTGACATTCAAGTTGAAACATCTGACATTCAAGTTAAAATATCTGACTTTCAAGTTAAAATATCTGACTTTCAGGTTAAAATATCTGACTTTCAAGTTAAAATAGTTGACATTCAAGTTAAAATATCTGACGTTCAAGTTAAAATATCTGACGTTCAAGTTAAAATATCTGACATTCAAGTTGAAATACCTGACATCTAAGTTACAAATTTTAAATTCACCATAAAAGATTTTATAAAACGATTAAAAAATATGAACTTTAAAATATTTAATTGCTCATTAAATTATATTGACTAAAAAAATCATAATTTAGGAGTGGTTTGTATTCACATGCGTAAACGCTTCCATGGATATAAAAACACAAGGCAAGTAAACATGTACATAGTTTAATGCAATAATAATAAGTTTGTAATGCTCCTTATTACGATATTTCGTTTTCCTTAATCGTTATCCTTTTTTTCCTTTTCTTTTTCCTTTAATACAATAATAAGTCTTAAATGCTCCCTCAACACGTCAGAAGCTTTTTAATGCAATCTATTCTATGTAAAAATATACAGATGTTTAAAATATTTCCATATATATTTAAATTGCATTCTCTACAGACGAATGAATATAATTTCTTTGAAAAATCCTTAAATGAAATAATCATATAGATTTTGAATAAGAATGCGATATATTTATTAAGAACTAAATATATATAATTTCATGCAGTTGGAATGTCACCCATGTTCAGATCTATGTAGTTCTATTAAAGTAATTCATATTAAATTTTAAATTGTATGTCAAATATTTTAATTTGAATGTCAGATATTTTAACTTGAATGTCAGATATTTTAACATGAATGTCAGATATTTTAACTTGAAAGTCAGATATTTTAACTTGAATGTCAGATATTTTAACTTGAAAGTCAGATATTTCAACTTGAAAGTCAGATATTTTAACTTGAATGTCAGATATTTTAACTTGAATGTCAGATATTTTAACTTGAATGTCAGATATTTTAACTTGAATCGAAAAAGGTGTAGATGCTGATTTATATAGCCGCAAGGTTACAGTACATGAAATTACAAATTATCGTGGGCCAGGGTAATTTCTTTTGCGAGTAGTGCCCCGCTAGTGGGTTATCGTGGCCCATTTTAATTAAAAAATTTACGTAATAAGCCATACGTGAAACAATTTTCAGTGTTTGATGTTAAGAAAGCTTTGACATCGGTGTGCGGTTAACGGAGATCGAAAGTACAAAAGCAAAGAATACGGTTGCGCGAGAGAGTAAGAGGGCGAATAGAAGAAAAAACAAAACTTCGGTCCCTGCATCCACGTGTAGTCTACGACAAAGTCACATACACCTGCGAACAACACTTGCAATGCACAGTTTTTTCCACTATTAACATTGCATGACCAACACAAGAATCTAAATCCTTGATTAGGTGGACTTTCAGTGATTGATATATGGTTCCTCTGAGACTAAACTAGTCTAAACATACTCGTATAAGAACAGCAGTCCGATTCCGGATACCTCCTGCTCTTTTTATTCAGCAGGAAGGTTCACCACCAATAACACAATAAAATACAAATAAGAACAGAACCCATGTTAATAAATTAACACAACATATAAGGTTAAGAGAAATAGTTCAGTGCAAACGGTAAACGTAACCCAATTTACGCATAAAATACCAAGGCGAGATCAGTTAGAACAGAGAAGAAAGAAGAAAAACAGTTTATTTCCAATAAAGATGACAAAAAATACATCATTGGTTTTTAAAATGTCTCAATATAAAGATCCTCAGTTTCTACCAACTGTAATACCCATGTCGACAGTCGAAACCAATGATTTAAAGAAAAACTGTAGAAAAATACATCCCCTTTGTTACGTAATCTAGGTTTGATAACATGTAATTACAAGATAAGAAATGTATACAATATCCGTGCCTATTCATAATTGAAAACACTTATTAGTGCACGCTTACATTGAAATGCAAGCTTAGGAACTGGCTATATCAGAAATTAATATGGAAAGTAAAATGAATGAGGTTTGAATAATTCTGTGTGAAAGACTAGAGGATCAATGTTCAGAACCATCTTTTCATTCCTGCGTATCAACTGTAGTATGCCACTTAACGAGCTCGGAGAGAACAAAATATTTTACCATAACAGAAATTTATGATTTTTTCTACGCTAATAATATTGGCACAAAAGAGTTCACCAGAGTCAGAAACATGAGATGGATTGTTGTACAATACTAACCCTAACATTTGCAACATAATCGGAACAAATTTGTGAAATTAACTACCTAAATAATGTCATAATACAGCATCCTCATCAGCGTAAGAAAGGACGAATTTCCTCACAAGGCTAACGAGAACATTTTAGGACAGGAATACGAAAATAAAACACTAATGTCCTATAACGTAGTCACATAAGTTCATTTACAACGCTTTTTAAATGTTTTCATATGAAAAGTCGTGAGTGGAACTACATAGAGAGGTGCCATGACGGCCCACGTTAATGCTTGTACAGAAGACTGGGAGAAAGAGCTAAAAAGGTTTCCCATAGCTAGTTAATTGATGTTTAAGGATATTCATTTATGAATGCAATAAAAGAAATGTGAAGATGATGAACTCGGTGGGGCGAAAATACTTTCTTCATAAACAGCTAATATCTCAAAAACCCAAATATTTTCGGAAAATTTCATTGATGAAAAAGTGTTTGTTTGGCTATTTTCTGCTGCGTGAGCAATTTTGTACCACTGGTTCTGAAACGGCCTTTATATCTGTTTGAAGGAGAGTTGCTAGAAAGCCGTGAAATATTTACTGCTCTATAAGTCATGATGAAAATCTTAAAAAATGTTTGGTGGAATCACATAATTTGCTATGAAAGAAATGTCAAATGAAAAAGGGAAAAACTGACATCAATGTCCGGACGTAAAACTTAAAACTCTGGGACTGAAATGTAATGATCAACTTCTAGGGAGCATTTTAGTGCTCAAAGTACCGTGTCCTACCAACGTTGTTAGATTTTTCGCAGTTTAAACCACATTTTTCCATATCTGATGCATTGCTGATGCGGTACAGTTCATTTTCATTTTTAGATTTCCATCATGCTTTTTGAAGGAATAAATGTTTTACACGGCTCTCCATGTCCTCTTCTTCATTATCAAAGTACGAAAGATTCCAACCTACTATATAGTCGCTAAATATATTAATTTATTAACGAAGATTCTAAATTGGAAATCAGGAAAGATAATTTACTTCCATAAATTTGTACACGTTCTCTTTATAAAAAAATTCCAAAAATTTGTGTGTGAGCTGTAATGTTGGTACTAGAGTTCATTTTAATTATACATGTTACTATAAACACCAGTTAGAATATTTACTTTGCCCCATTTTCATTCTTTTGGTTCGAGCGTGCAAGAATTGTCCATCTAGAAAACTTGCGTTTTTAAACGAAATTTCAAATTTATGACCAAAATTTAGGTTTTTTCAATTCACCATCGAAGTTTGTTCGAATGTTTGTATTATGGAAGTTTATAACACTGTAAAATCAACCAAAGAGGCTCTTAACACGTTAGTTGCGATGGGTTAAACTGAAGTTCAATATTCAACATAAATTTAAAGCCAAAAGTGACAAGCCAATTTGTAAATATCAAACATTAGCTGGGCTTGTTAAATACCATTAATTCAGAAAGGTTGTTAGAGTTTTTCAAAACGACTCATCGATGGGTCATTTCGCAGCAGGAAAAACCTAACTACGACCCACCGGTGGGTTGTAGTTAGGTTTTTCCTGCTGCGAAACGACCCATCGATGAGTCGTTTTGAAAAATTCTAACAACCTTTCTAAATTAATGGTATTTAACAGGCCCAGTGAATGTTTGATATTTACAAATTTGATCATCACTTTTGACTTTAAATTTAAGTTGAATATTGAACTTCAGTTTAACCCATCGCAACAAACGTGTTAAATATGAAAAACCACTTTTACAACCAGGATAAGTCAGCAAAATTAATCTTGCGACTAAAATCTACAATAGCGAATGTGAGTGACTCCCATGCAAAAAACAAAAGGAGCTTCTAATGCATGTGAGCTGGATAATGGAGTCGATTGAGCAGCTTCAACCGGCCCTCGCTTCACCCGCGCTGATAAGTACACGTGAACTGCTTTTCTATAAATACCTGACTCTGCTACATCAATAGGCACATAAGCGTATTCCTTCAGTACTGGCAGGCGTTCATTTGTCATGAATTGAAAGGTGAGAAACGGGGACACGAACGCCGCGCACACTCGCTATTCACAACCTATTGGCCTTTGTAAGTAATTTTGCAATTGCCCGTATCTGCCCACGCAGTAAAACACTCATCTGCGGTATTCAAGGCAAAAATAAAATTTCCAGAGTTTTTTCTGTATTTTCTTCATTCCAGTTAGACGTCACTTAGCTGCGGCAGGATAAAATAAACAAATTGTAATTCAAATGGAATGTATTTCGAGAAAATGGCCTGCCATTTTATCAGAGAACGTTTGTAAATGCGTTTAGTAAAAAAGACGACAATGCAGCGCTTTGGGGAGGACTCTGGGAACACAAAATCTTTGCTTCCATGAATGCACGGATCGATTACACGACAATTCAAAAAGCTGGTATGAGCACGTGACTGAATAGCTAAACTAAAGACGGACCAATATTGTTATCGATTCAATCCTCAGACAATTAGTTCAGGTTAAACATAGAGGGAAAGAGTTTAAGATCGTTAGTTTTAAATCTTGGATATTCAGGGCAATATGCACTGAAGAAATGACGTAAATGTAAATCATTTAACATTGCACAATGAAGTTAAAAGTCATATCCGGCCAGCAAATGAAAATGCATCAATTTCTTGATAACGATGACTTAAATTCACCTATACGAACACTTCTGAAAAACTTCAACGTTTGTTTGCATTTGACCATAAAGCCAAGTTTCTCACACAGAAATTTTCGACTTATTATTCGTACCTGTGCTTGTTCAATGTTTCATTGCTTTCAGAATTTCTTCAACGCACAACCCTCTTAAAATACTTCATTGACCGTTCGGAAAATTGTTTTACCTTTTCCATTGCATAAAATTTAATTCGAGGTTCCGATGTGATACTTAATGTTGAAATAGAAAATGGTCTATTAAGGAACGATTTAAATTTTTTGGTCATTATCAACATTCCATTCGAAAAATAACAATTAGAACAAGATGATATTTGATTATGGGTTAGTTTAAGACTCCCTAACTGCAAGTCTCAACCACGTCAGAGGAAAAGTAAGGCGTCATTTAGTATGGCATCTAAAGAACGCTGTAATCTGTAAGATTTGCAGAGCCTCGGTAGATTTCGTGTCACTCAAACCAGATTAACACTTTGACTGCGACTACTAAATCTTAAGTTCAACACAGAACTAAAATTTAAAGTCAACTGTAGTTGACCATTTGGAAAATAACCAACATGAACTGAATCGTGCCTTCATTTAGCTTTGACTAAATATTTAGGAAAATTGAGTTTGCAACTTCTGGTCGGTCAGCAGCATAATGAAAATTACCTCCGTGTACCACCGATGGCGCACGTCGCAGTCAAAGTGTTAATCATTTAGGATGTGCGGGAACAGAATCCCTAAAATGTTTCTTACAGATAGCTGCAAGTTTTTTACTTTTTTATGTACTCTTCTGGGTATAAACGATTGAATAAACTCACTTAATTCTACACATAAACATTCATACATAAACGAACAAAGTTAAGGGGAGATTAGATTATATTAGTTTAAGTCTACCCAACAACAACAAAGGTGTTTTCAAAGGAGGAAAAAGAAGATACTATTTAGTATGGAATTAAGGGAACGTGGAATCGATGCGCAAGGCATGTCCACACACTCTTATCATAGTAAAAGCAAAATTGAAAGAAGTTTATGAAACCAAATAAAAGTTAGAAAAGTAATTGGAGCAGAGTAAAAGGGCCGCATTGAACCTAAAAATATTGTCTGAAAATAAAAACTTATTATATTTCAAAAATTCTGGCCAAACGAATTTTCAGCTAGGGACTCGCATCTTCCCTCCGGGAGCGCTAATTTCCGTGAAGACAATAAGTGCATGTATTCCTATGACGTGTGAAGGGTGGGTAGAAGAGTCAGGGCCGTGTATTCCAGTAATCTTCAAGAGGAGGTATGAGAATTTTCTCATTTGTACAAGAAAAAGCGGCTTGTTATAGGCAAGTGCTTGTGCAGAACAGGTGTGAGAAAACAACGGTGATCCTCAGCGCTTGTTTTTCATTAGAGTATTAGTCTTAGTTGCCATGCAGAATCACAGCTTTTGGTAAACGTTGCTGCGTTTGAGTCACGGTTTCCTGAGCCTCGTAATGCAACAAGATGGGCAATAAACGAGATTTTACCATTCGTACTGGAATCAGGCTAAAGCTGATTAGCAAAAAAGAAAATAAATGAGAGCTGTAACGGATGAGCAATGAGAGCGGTAAGGAGAAGACAATTGCATGGAGAGTTGTTAGTACCTCATAAAAACACCAATAATGAAGTGAAAGACAATGTATTACGACAACAACAACAAAAAAGAAATTTGAATACGACAGCCGTGTTCAACTTCGCCATCGAACTAATTTCCTTCACTCTGTTGTGATGATCGTCTAAGACCGCACACAGGATTTTTCCAATAGCTTGTACTGGATTCGGATTTGTTTTCATTAGGCATTCCGTCTTAGTGTTGTGCTATCTTGAGGCACAAAAACTTAGAAACATGCAGCCCTTTGAAAAATTTTGCCTCCTGGCGCAGCCCAACCTGAAAGCTTGCCCACCACTGGTCTAAGGCTTGCCCACCACTGGCCTAAGGCTTGCCCACCACTGGTCTAAGGCTTGCCCACCACTGGTCTAAGGCTTGCCCACCACTGGTCTAAGGCTTGCCCACCACTGGTCTAAGTCTTGCCCACCACTGGTCTAAGGCTTGCCCACCACTGGTCTAAGGCTTGCCCACCACTGGTCTAAGTCTTGCCCACCACTGGTCTAAGGCTTGCCCACCACTGGTCTAAGGCTTGCCCACCACTGGTCTAAGGCTTGCCCACCACTGGTCTAAGGCTTGCCCACCACTGGTCTAAGTCTTGCCCACCACTGGTCTAAGGCTTGCCCACCACTGGTCTAAGTCTTGCCCACCACTGGTCTAAGGCTTGCCCACCACTGGTCTAAGGCTTGCCCACCACTGGTCTAAGTCTTGCCCACCACTGGTCTAAGGCTTGCCCACCACTGGTCTAAGCTTGCCCACCTCTCGCCAAAGGCTTGCCCCTCTCTGGCCAAAGGCTTGCCCCTCTCTGGCCAAAGGCTTGCCCCTCTCTGGCCAAAGGCTTGCCCCTCTCTGGCCAAAGGCTTGCTCCTCTCTGGCCAAAGGCTTGCTCCTCTCTGGCCAAAGGCTTGCTCCTCTCTGGCCAAAGGCTTGCTCCTCTCTGGCCAAAGGCTTGCTCCTCTCTGGCCAAAGGCTTGCTCCTCTCTGGCCAAAGGCTTGCTCCTCTCTGGCCAAAGGCTTGCCCCTCTCTGGCCAAAGGCTTGCCCCTCTCTGGCCAAAGGCTTGCCCCTCTCTGGCCAAAGGCTTGCCCCTCTCTGGCCAAAGGCTTGCCCCTCTCTGGCCAAAGGCTTGCCCCTCTCTGGCCAAAGGCTTGCCCCTCTCTGGCCAAAGGCTTGCCCCTCTCTGGCCAAAGGCTTGCCCCTCTCTGGCCAAAGGCTTGCCCCTCTCTGGCCAAAGGCTTGCCCCTCTCTGGCCAAAGGCTTGCGTAGCTGAGGTCGTACAATGAAGACCAAAATAATGAAACCATGGAAAAATCTGACGTTTTCCTTGAGAGTATCAACCACTCAGAGGGAGGTCAATAGATTTTAATCTCGATAACTCCCTCGTCAATAAAGGCGATGTATTTCGGTTCGTTCATTCAAGAGGAGACTATAATGGTTATTCTATTTTAACTTGTCTATTTGAACGCAAACTGACAAAATTTTCAATATTTTACCTTGATTAAAAAATAAAATCTTAGTCTATACAATATATATTAGCGTGAATTTCATTGATTTCCAAAACAACACTGTAAGAATGCGAGGTTTACGAAGATATGTTCGAACCAATACCAGACATAGTCGATATATTTTTTTCCATTTTAAACTCATCCCGTGGATGAAAAAGTAGATTCGTACAACCGAAATAAAACTATCATATTCGGTGCAAGTCAATGCTAATAAATCGTTTTAACTGTTCTTTGAATGATTCAAACGTTCGTGTTCAAATTTCAGCAAATAATTATAAAATGCTGGCCATTGGCGGAAAAATACTCCGTAAAATTACTTACATTCAATTCGAATGTGCGCCGTTGTAGAGAAAGATGAATGTTGATACTTAAAACTTATACAATTTGTCTTAATAATTCGTTAAAAAATGTTATTTACTCTTCATTGTTCAAAGAAGCTTTCCATTGTTCAAAAACGATGTGACATACATTGTGACGGCTGGCGCGATTGACTTCATTCTAAGATTCTGAGAGCTGCCAGGAAGTAAGGATTAGTTTGGGCAAATCTAGTGAGCAGTAGACGATGCCAATGAAACTTGAGCGCTTAATTTACATAACCACGTCAGAAAAAACTTACGTTTAACTTATAGGTACATATCATGATAAAAAACAGTGCATACGCTGAACAAATGTTCAAGCAAATAGTCATTAACAAGAAACATTTTTTTTTGATAGAGAAACATTCTTTTCGGTTATATTAGGCATTTTTGCCCATGTTCAACATAATTTAGCGACACCCAAGATCATGGGAGGTATGTGACGTGGTCACAACAAAGCATAGCATTTGTTATGCAGCTCAACTGCTAGTTAAGTTTGCTTAGCTAAGACGGAGCGGGTGACCAGGACCCCGAGCTGCGGACACGTGGAGATGACGCGCTCCCAGGCTGGCGTGTCCGTCACCTCCTCCGCCCGCAGCCGCACGAGGCGCATCGCTCGCTGCAGCAGGTGGCGCGCCTGCTGCGTGTGCGCCAGCAGCAGCAGGTCTGTGGACACGGGGACACCGGCGCTTAGCGGGAGTACTGCGCTACACCGTACACGGGCCAACTGTTGTACTGTAGTGGCAGTTGAAGTACTCAAGTGGCCAGTTGAAGTACTCAAGTGGCCAGTTGAAGTACTCAAGTGGCCAGTTGAAGTACTCAAGTGGCCAGTTGAAGTACTCAAGTGGCCAGTTGAAGTACTCAAGTGGCCAGTTGAAGTACTCAAGTGGCCAGTTGAAGTACTCAAGTGGCCAGTTGAAGTACTCAAGTGGCCAGTTGAAGTACTCGAGTGGCCTACTGAAATACTTCAGTGGCCTACTGAAATACTTCAGTGGCCTACTGAAATACTTCAGTGGCCTACTGAAATACTTCAGTGGCCTACTGAAATACTTCAGTGGCCTACTGAAATACTTCAGTGGCCTACTGAAATACTTCAGTGGCCTACTGAAATACTTCAGTGGCCTACTGAAATACTTCAGTGGCCTACTGAAATACTTCAGTGGCCTACTGAAATACTTCAGTGGCCTACTGAAATACTTCAGTGGCCTACTGAAATACTTCAGTGGCCTACTGAAATACTTCAGTGGCCTACTGAAATACTTCAGTGGCCTACTGAAATACTTCAGTGGCCTACTGAAATACTTCAGTGGCCTTTTGATATAATTCAGCGGACAATTAAAGTACTTTAGAGGGCAATAACAGTACATCAAAGGACAATTACAGTACTTTAGAGAGCAATTTCAGTTCTCTAGAGAGCAATTACAGTTCTCTAGGGAGCAATTACAGTTCTCTAGGGAGCAATTACAGTTCTCTAGAGAGCAATTACAGTTCTCTAGGGAGCAATTACAGTTCTCTAGAGAGCAATTACAGTTCTCTAGAGAGCAATTACAGTTCTCTAGAGAGCAATTACAGTTCTCTAGAGAGCAATTACAGTTCTCTAGAGAGCAATTACAGTTCTCTAGAGAGCAATTACAGTCCTCTAGAGAGCAATTACAGTTCTCTAGAGAGCAATTACAGTCCTCTAGAGAGCAATTACAGTTCTCTAGAGAGCAATTACAGTTCTCTAGAGAGCAATTACAGTTCTCTAGAGAGCAATTACAGTTCTCTAGAGAGCAATTACAGTTCTCTAGAGAGCAATTACAGTTCTCTAGAGAGCAATTACAGTTCTCTAGAGAGCAATTACAGTTCTCTAGAGAGCAATTACAGTTCTCTAGAGAGCAATTACAGTTCTCTAGAGAGCAATTACAGTTCTCTAGAAAGCAATTACAGTTCTCTAGAGAGCAATTACAGTTCTCTAGAGAGCAATTACAGTACTTTAGAGAGCAATTACAGTACTTTAGAGAGCAATTACAGTACTTTAGAGAGCAATTACAGTTCTCTAGAGAGCAATTACAGTTCTCTAGAGAGCAATTACAGTTCTCTAGAGAGCAATTACAGTACTTTAGAGAGCAATTACAGTACTTTAGAGAGCAATTACAGTACTTTAGAGAGCAATTACAGTTCTCTAGAGAGCAATTACAGTTCTCTAGAGAGCAATTACAGTTCTCTAGAGAGCAATTACAGTTCTCTAGAGAGCAATTAAAGTTCTCTAGAGAGCAATTAAAGTTCTCTAGAGAGCAATTACAGTACTTTAGAGAGCAATTACAGTACTTTAGAGAGCAATTACAGTACTGTAGAGAGCAATTACAGTTCTCTAGAGAGCAATTACAGTTCTCTAGAGAGCAATTACAGTACTTTAGAGAGCAATTACAGTACTTTAGAGAGCAATTACAGTACTGTAGAGAGCAATTACAGTTCTCTAGAGAGCAATTACAGTTCTCTAGAGAGCAATTACAGTTCTCTAGAGAGCAATTACAGTACTTTAGAGAGCAATTACAGTACTTTAGAGAGCAATTACAGTACTTTAGAGAGCAATTACAGTACTTTAGAGAGCAATTACAGTACTGTAGAGAGCAATTACAGTACTGTAGAGAGCAATTACAGTTCTCTAGAGAGCAATTACAGTACTTTAGAGAGCAATTACAGTACTTTAGAGAGCAATTACAGTACTTTAGAGAGCAATTACAGTACTGTAGAGAGCAATTACAGTTCTCTAGAGAGCAATTACAGTTCTCTAGAGAGCAATTACAGTTCTCTAGAGAGCAATTAAAGTTCTCTAGAGAGCAATTACAGTACTTTAGAGAGCAATTACAGTACTGTAGAGAGCAATTACAGTTCTCTAGAGAGCAATTACAGTTCTCTAGAGAGCAATTACAGTACTTTAGAGAGCAATTACAGTACTTTAGAGAGCAATTACAGTTCTCTAGAGAGCAATTACAGTTCTCTAGAGAGCAATTACAGTACTTTAGAGAGCAATTACAGTACTTTAGAGAGCAATTACAGTTCTCTAGAGAGCAATTACAGTTCTCTAGAGAGCAATTACAGTTCTCTAGAGAGCAATTACAGTTCTCTAGAGAGCAATTACAGTTCTCTAGAGAGCAATTACAGTTCTCTAGAGAGCCAGTACAGTTCTCTAGAGAGCAATTACAGTTCTCTAGAGAGCAATTACAGTTCTCTAGAGAGCAATTACAGTTCTCTAGAGAGCAATTACAGTACTTTAGAGAGCAATTACAGTACTTTAGAGAGGAATTACAGTACTTTAGAGAGCAATTACCGTACTGTAGAGAGCAATTACCGTACTGTAGAGAGCAATTACCGTACTGTAGAGAGCAATTACCGTACTGTAGAGAGCAATTACCGTACTGTAGAGAGCAATTACAGTACTTTAGAGAGCAATTACAGTACTTTAGAGAGCAATTACAGTACTTTAGAGAGCAATTACAGTACTTTAGAGAGCAATTACAGTACTTTAGAGAGCAATTACAGTACTGTAGAGAGCAATTGCAGTACTTTAGAAAGCAATTACCGTACTGTAGAGAGCAATTACAGTACTGTAGAGAGCAATTACAGTACTTTAGAGAGCAATTACAGTACTGTAGAGAGCAATTGCAGTACTTTAGAGAGCAATTGCAGTACTTTAGAGAGCAATTACCGTACTGTAGAGAGCAATTACAGTACTGTAGAGAGCAATTACAGTACTTTAGAGAGCAATTACAGTACTGTAGAGAGCAATTACAGTACTTTAGAGAGCAATTACAGTACTGTAGAGAGCAATTGCAGTACTTTAGAGAGCAATTACCGTACTGTAGAGAGCAATTACAGTACTTTAGAGAGCAATTACAGTACTTTAGAGAGCAATTACCGTACTGTAGAGAGCAATTACAGTACTGTAGAGAGCAATTACAGTACTTTAGAGAGCAATTACAGTACTTTAGAGAGCAATTACAGTACTGTAGAGAGCAATTACAGTACTTTAGAGAGCAATTACAGTACTGTAGAGAGCAATTGCAGTACTTTAGATAGCAATTGCAGTACTTTAGAGAGCAATTGCAGTACTGTAGAGAGCAATTACAGTACTTTAGAGAGCAATTGCAGTACTGTAGAGAGCAATTACAGTAGTTTAGAGTTTAGAGGGAAATTACAGTACGTTAGTGGGCTCTTATACTATGTGTGGAAGCAATTGCACTACTTCTGAAGGCAATTTTATTAGTTCAACGCACTTTGATTAGTTTGTAAATTAATTAAAACCTCTCTAACCACAACAAAGCTGTTTGCTATAGAGGGAGGAGAAAGGCACAATTTATTATGGAATTAAGGGAACGGCGAATCTATGCTCAATGGGTGTCTCCTCACCATGCGCTTAAAAGAGAACTTCATGAAACAAAATAGAAGTTAAAGCAATTAATGTATGCTGAAAAAGTGGTTTAGTAAAAAAGATGGTACGTAACAACTCAAAAATTTCGTTGTTTAAACAACTGAATGACTCGCCTAACATTCAGCTTGGGACCTTGCATCTTCCCCTTGGGACAACTAATTCCCGTAAATAAAACACTTGTCCCCCTATGAAGGGCTTCAGCGAGAAATAAGGTAAGTAACTGCAGCACTCGTACTTCCGAGGGCGTATGAGAGCAACACTCTTGTGATAGTACATTGAACGAAATCCTGTTGCGTTGAATACTTCTGTGCCATGTTACAGGCTAAATTTAAACTTATGGTTTTTGTGAAAACTTCGTACGTTGGATATTCGTACGAGGAGTCTCCAGATGGAAAGATGATCGCATCCTAATAAAAGTAATTGGAGAAATCTTGAGATACTGGGTTGATGACTCGTTTTGAGACTTGGTGGTGGGACTCAGTAACAGACATTGCCTTATTTAAACGTAACATACTTCAAGAAAATTGCGAAATGCACCGTGACGATATGATCGTGAAAAGAGAAAAAGTGAGCCTTATACGTTTGATAAGCTAAATTAATTAGCAGAACTTGAAAGGAATATCAATGCACGCAAAAGAAAACAAATAGAAAAATAGATCACCATAGAACCACGCAGCTTGCGCCACGGGATACGCTTGGCACAAATGCCACTCAATAAAAGTTTATGAATAACATTTACTTCTTCTTAATATGATGATGCAAGCGTCTTCAAAGGTTCAAGCTTGGGGCAATTCTATCTGATTATTACAGCTATTGATAGTTATGTTGATCTGAGATAAAGGAAGCTCAATTGTAAGCCCCAAGAGTGATTGAAGTAGTCATTGAAATATATTTTTGGAAACGGGAGAGAAACCGCAAGTAGGTTAGAGCAGGAGGGAAGAATTATCGGTTTTAAATTTTACCATTAGGAAGAAGCATAGATCATAAGTCTTCTTGCCATACTCCATGAGAAAGAGATTTTTCTTTGTCGTGAACAAGTTTTAGATTCGAGATTTAACTCTGAAAGAAAATTGCAAGCTAAAATCGCGTGCGCTCATTCCACCATTGTGTGCAGCTAGCACTGAGCTCTATGCAATCTGTTTTCTCTCTGAGGCAGTAGATCAGGGGTCTCCAAACTTCTCAATGTAAGGGCCACATTCATTTCTCACATTCATGCGGGCCGAAGGAATAAAAAAATGAAGGCCCCTGCTTTAAATAATTCAGAAATGCCTCTCGTTCGATAATTATTTTTTAAGGCCACCACACAGGGATTTGTTTGTCGGGCCGGATGTGGCCCGACATAGTTTTGAGACCCCTGCAGTAGATGATGACCAGTGGCCTTTTAACAACACCGCGACTCGTAGTTCTGCGTTCCGACTTCTGCTGTTTTCTAGAACACGCATGCGCACTTAATGCTCAAGCACCAACTCGGTCCTGCTTGAAGTATTCGGGCTGGAAAGACAAGAATCCTCCTTAATTTCTGTTCAGAACTCAAACCTCTCCAAGGAAGGCTACCTAGCTCCTGTAGCAGAAATACGTCGGGATTTGTGTGACGTACCCCACACGCCGTTTCATATGCATTCCGCTTACCGAAATAAACGAAAAGGTGATCACCGTAATGAGAGTTGCTATTGTGCCGAAACAACCGCTAAATGATTATTTTTTCCGACGCGATTTCAGTATTTCGTGAACTCCAGCCACACGGCTGGTTGTCGGTTCACGAGCACGAACACGATCACTGCCGATTTACCACTCAGTAAATTGCTCATTTACGCATCGGTGTGAATGAACAGCACTTCAATTATTATTATTATTATATAAGAAAGTTTTAGCCTCCCTTAACCACGACAAAGATGTTCCAAGAGAGGAAAAAGGAAGGCACCATTTAGTATGGAGTTGAGGGAACGTGGAATCTATGCACAAGGTGCACAGAAACAGTAAGCTAGGAAAGAAGTTCATGAAGCAAGACAAAAGTTGAAGAAGAAAGTAGTAGGTGCTGAAAAACAGGACAGCAGTGAACCGAAAAAAGATGGTCCGTAACAAAACAAAAACCTATTTTATTACAACAAAAAGGAAGCCTACCTAACCTTTAGCTCGGGCCCACACATGGTTCCCCTGGGAGCGCTAATTCCCATAGACACAATAGTTTTATCCCCCTGAGGGGAGCACTTCAATTATTTCAACATCTCATTTTAGGAGAGATTTAAGCATACGAGCAGAAGTCGTTTTCAAATTCTGTAACTTACAACTTTACTTAACATGAGACCGCTGGACGCACATGTGCGTCCAGCGGCAGCGAACGTGCCATAGAAATAACATTCAATAATCATTTTATTGTAGTATATGAGATAGGTGCGACAGTTGCGTCTACTTTGTGTACAACGCAACTAACCCCATAAGACATTATGAACTTTTGAACTCTAACGCATATAGCAGTCACGTCAATGTCAGAATAAATACATCTGCAGCTATGAATTTGTCTCGGACGAAAGGCTCTTTTTATCGGACTGCAATTAATCAACTGTGTCAAATCTTGCTAAAATTGTTCTGATTCAAGAATAACGACTCATACGTGCTCTTTCTTGGCAGGTTCTTACTTCGCTACGGAAAAAATCCGACGGAACAAGGTTTTATTCCTGGATGCATTACGATTATACAGGGTTCGAAGGCCATTTGAAGACATTTTTAACATGTTAAATAAACCAAATTACTTCCGCAAAATTAAACACATTCAAATCAAACTTATACACATATCCTTGATGATACTTCTCTATCAAATGGTTTTATGAAACCATAATTGGCATCAATGACTTCTCTATTCGTATCCGAAACCGTCGACAAGCTGAAATTAAGTGGTCCTTATTGATTTCGGACGTCACCTGGACAATGGCGACTTTCAATAAACCTGCCTTACTATGAGAATGTCGATTAGTTTCCATTTCAATGACGCTTCACACGTAATAGTTTGGTTAATCTAGTTCGTTTGGAGGCCACAAGTTGGGAGTCATACGCTCGTAAAAATTCTCTGATAAGTAGTCTTGGGTTATTATAGCTTGGTGAGAAGGTACAGTCGTACTAGAAGACGTATGGCATCCATTGGACACTAACAAACCCCAAGCGTTTGTAGAACATCAATGTACCCAGCAGCATCTACCTTAAGATCCTCTGGAAAAATGCTAGGTGACATGAGATGACCTTCACTACTCACTACTCCTATATGACCATCACAGTAGCCGGCAATTTGATGAGCATCCCGAGGGTACGTCAGAAGGATCTACACATAGCCACCTGTCATCCTCCGGGTTAATTTTCTGATCCTTTTTGAAATTTTTTTCGTCAGAAAAAACAAAACAAAGTATGTCATGTGCGTCCGTTTTTTTCTTTGTTAGGTAACCGTTTGAACGCAGGAGACGGTTTTCCTGTGTCTTTTCTGATACGAATTGGCCTCTGCGCATTACATATGACCTTAATCGAATATCCTGGTGTACCACAGTTCTGACTCTGATATCCAGCATTCTTTGGCAATGGTCCTTATCGATAATGTATAGAACATTCCGTTAAATTCTGGTGTTCTTATGATGTGTATGAAGTCAGATTCATCCCCTTTCTCACATTTGCCGAGCGGGAGGTACATCAGGGATTTTAGCCGTTAGCGTTGCCGAGCGAAAATATATAATTGATGTTAAGACTGGATCTCATATTACACGGGTCATAAAATGTGAGCCGGCTCTGCGAGCTTTGGTTTTGGGAAATACACGATCTGGACTTTCTCATAAGGAACACTCCCCATATTCAATTTGATAATTCGATGCGCTGGCACATGTAGCCACAGCGTAATAAAAATGCGGGGACCCGTGGCCAGCGGCACCAGGGCTCCGTCGAGAGTTGCCGTCAGGCGAACCTTTATTTAATTAGCCGTGGCGGGAGGCGGTGGAGGACCATGAGACCGACCCCTCCCCACCAGCCGTGCCCCGGTTGTGTGGGAAAGGGGGGGGGGGGCTCAGAACCTTGTCCGCCCCTCGTTACCCTGCTCGTGTGGCGACCACCCTCCCCTTCGGGGAGGTGGAAGCGCTGCCGAGGCGGGGTTGAGTGGGATGAGCAGACGGGGCTTGGTGCGGAGCATTGGTCGTGAACAGACGAACGGGAGTTGCGGGTTGAGTTGTGTGACGATCACACCGGCTTTTATTTTACTTAGAAAAATTCAGTTGCCGGTGAGTTTCGAGAAAGGTCAGGGATCCGGACGCAAGGGATCAGAGATTAGTTAAAGTAAAGTTACTCAAACATCGATCGGTGCTCTGATAATTGAGGCTTCCCTTATTGCAGTTCAGAACTTGAGATCGGCGGTTCCAGTAGTTGTGTTTTCAGTACTTGTGGTTCTTGTTGGAACGTGTGCGAGACATTCATTTTTTGGATCGGATTTTCCTTGGATCGTTGTTGAACATATGTGAAACGTTCATTTTGGATTGATGTCGGGTTCATATTGGACTGTCTGCTAAACAGTCTGTGATATTGCTGAATCGTGAAATTCCGGCGATCGCCAATACTGTGGGCGGAAGACGTGCTCCCGTTAGCGTAATTGTTGAAACGTGGCTGGTTGTAAAGTCTTTGTAGAGTAACTGCGGGAAGGTCAAATACCTCATAAATCTTGGTGTCCATCTGAACTTGTGAGTGCCTACAGTCGGCCAGCCTCTCCCAATAAACGATTTTTAATCTTCCCGAGTCTTCCCTTGCCTCTCTCTCTATTAGGGTATCTCGTCACACGAGTTTGTAACACGCGCGTTGGCCCTCAGCCACGGCTACCCGAGAAAATACGCACTAGTGTTCAATTTCACTATATTTTAGTCCCGGGAACCCCCGGGTGGTGGCAGCATAAAATAATCATTGATTCTCATTCATTTATTCTTAACGTAACGTTCTGCCGAGCGAGTTTATTCAGAAAAGAAACAGAAATGATGAATTAAAGACACATAAGTTTGGAGTGGAAGAAAATAACCCGCGACTTACAAATGTCAGTGCTTTAATTAAGAATGCCGTTTTCTCTTTGCTACAGAGGAAGCAATGCGATCATTTCCCTCTAGCTCCAACCGATCCTTATGAACAAATGATCTGGTAAAATGTGAAAAGTTACTGATTTTTCAACACAATGTTTTGCAGTTTAATAAACTATGACTGCATGTCTTTTCATTTCTTTGGTGAACATTTTACTCTGATTGAGTTTTCTGAAATGAAAAAATGTTGCGAATTATTTTACTGTAGTTCATTAAAAGCGAATCGACATGTCCTAAAATAACTCTTGCACCCTGTACTCGTACAGTTAAAACGTAAAAAAAATATTACAGTTTACTGTACCAAGCGGCTTTTCTTGGAATACTGACAACGAAGAAAGTGCGTAAGATGGAAGAGCGAGAGACCCCCTCCATTCTGAACTAGAAGCTCAAAACGAAAAGACACTGGAAACGCATGCATGAGTAAAATGAAGCGACAGATAAGAAGAATAATGCGAATACCTGGGGCGTTGTCCACATCCAGTTGCAGAGCGAGGTGGCGTTCTGCGGCGGCCGCTAGCTCAGGTACACCGTGTCTTCTGCCGGCCAATAGGAGCGGGCGGCACAGGGTAGGTAGGTCACTGCACTCACCTGCCGACCAATCACAGATGATACAAGGATATCGACGGTACCCTGTATGTTTACCGTAGAAGAAACTCAGAAAATGAGGGATCATTCACTGAAGAAAAATATCATTACAACACAAGTTAGTTTTAGACTCCCTACCCGTATCGAAGACAGTCTTAATAAGCCGAAACGAAGGAACCCTTAGTATGGACTGTAAAATAACCTACGTATAGAAACTAAAATTTAGGAAGCAAGAAGAGAAAAAGACAAAGAGATAGCGAAGAAGGAATGAAAACAAAGAACTAACGTCGGCAATATCCCCATTGGGGCACGAGTTCCCATAGACAAATCTAACCGGAGCCTACTATATATAGCCCGTCATATGTCCCTTGAAATGTCACAAAGAAAAACGTTTTCGACACCTCATGCCATGTGCAACGAGAGACTCGGTGTTTTACTCTCAGCATATTGTTTCGAATAAAGAACGTTAAGAGCATTTATAATAAAAGTTCCACCCGTCAAATATTAGTCTGAAGCAAACATTTGAAGATAAATATGTTGTGCAACTCAAAATTCTAACAAAAAGATTTGTGCCACCCCCTAAAAAAGTGAACATTGTTTTTATGCAAAAAAATTTTAAACCTACGCGATAGGAAGAAATTCTTCAAATTCATTTTTTAAACATGTTGAATGCTATTTTTTAACTCATCCCACTTCTGGTCATACCTTACCAAACGAAACCGAGATGCAGAGTATTGAAAGCTTGGTCTAAAAAAACGCATTTGCTTGTTTTTTGTGCTGTTAACGAACCCTTGTGTCCGGAGTGCGATAGTCAGTGCGAAATGTTAGAAAGCGAGTTGTGTGAAACGGTCACTTAAGACACAAATAAATGATAATGACGGTCAGAAACTTTACTTGAGCGAGAGGATCACCAAAAATCTAAATTAACTGCTAATGTTGTCTAATGCCCCGGCATTAACGAGTGAGAGCAAAAATTAGTGTGATAACGTGTCACTGAAAGTATTCCTTAATGCAAACAGTACAAATAAATTCCAACTAATACGATCATCCGATATGTGTACATCGACTAATGTTATGTACATTGTTTTATGCGTTTTTGAAAGTTCGTGATTATCAACTACACATATATTATACCAGAATAAAAAAAAGGTAAATTTTCCCAGTATTAATCTCAAACGGCGACTGCTACCCAAAGCGAACCTCAAGCAGTGCAAATCTAGAATGTTGGTAGTTCACGAGTGTGAATTAACACTAACGACAAATCACCACAAATAAAAGTAAAAACGATTACCAAGCCTCGCTATGTTTAATTTATAAGTTCATCGCTCACATATTAAAGATGTTCCCACATGTTCAATTTACACGTTATTCGTTCACATGTTAAAGATATTTCCACTATTTCAATTTATGTAACTCATTTTTTCCTACTGAGAAATTGACCCGAGTCATATTTCATAACGTCCTCCAATGAGGCATCGAGTAACTCCCTCAAGCATCGCAAATGTCACGCTCGATATCAAGCTTATTTTCTCTAACTACATATTATTTCACCGACAAGAGAAGCTCGTGCAAAACGACGCTCGCTCGAGACGCCTGCATCCAAATCGAAGTGAGAACAAGATGTCGAGAAGTGAGAATTGAAGCACCTTATTCGAAAATCAAACTCACTCTAGATTCATACAACGAGTCGCTGATTCTGGTGGGGAAAGACAAGGTTACTTGGAGAAGCACTACTTCTGAAGAACAATAATGATTTCAGGCGTAGTCTACAGAATAGATTATATCAAGAGATAGCATATCCCTCCATACCAACGATAAGGATGTTTGAAAGAGAGAAAGGATGAAGACACCACTCAAGAACGGAGTTCAGGGAACGCGGAATCTTCACACAAGGAGAGTTCCCTCAAGAGATCTCCTGCGCACGGCAACAGTAAGTTTGGAAGGAAGATTCTGAAACAAGAAAAAAGTTTAAGAAAAAAGTAATAGGTGCTTAAAAGCAAGACATGTGTGCCGATAGAAAATGGCCTTAAGTAAAGACACAATCTACTATATTTCAACAAAGAGGAAGCGTACCTAACCTTCACCTAGGGACCTCACATCTCCTCTCTTGAGAGAGCGAATTCCCTTAGCTTCAATAGTCGTATCCTCCTGAAGACGATGCAATTCACATACCATTAGCGACTGAAGCTCAGAAACTTTATGCATCCCCTCCAATTTCCATAGCTGAACTGCAGGCCTGCGCTCCTGGAGAACAACATGCTAAAAAATCCTCTCTTACATACTTTTACTCAAATAAATAACGAATATTTCAATGACGTATGTGTAATATAAAATATCTTTCTTCAATTTTGACGTTAGACTGAGCATGATTATTTAATTTAAGCAAAATCAAATGTATCGACTCGGCTTGTAAGCCATCCACGTAAGATTAATTGTGAATTTCATGAAATGAGGGTTGAATACGTTGAAGTTTCATATTCAACTCAAGTTTTCAAGTCACATATAGAAAGCAATTTTGAAAATAACGAACATTGACCGGGCCGTGCCTTTCCTTAGCTCTGAGTATTTCTGAAAATTTAGTTTGTGATTACTGGTCGGTCAACAGCATTAGGGAAATTCCCTCGGTGTGCCCTGGCGCCTCACATTGCGACCGACGCGTTAATGCAACTGTTGCAAGGCTACCGTAGCCACCATGGACAAACCTGTATAGACCCACTCCAGGAACTGCTTCGCGACTGAAGTGGACATGTTTACTTGGATGAGAACGCGGCCATCTTTGTGCGTAATGCTATTTTTGGATGGAGATTTGCTTAGCAAATCCAGTTGAGAAAAATTTTCCCTGAATTCCGATAGAGATCTTTCTTCTTCATTGTTGCGTTGCGCATCCATTGTAGAGGTTATCGAAGAATCTTTTGTGTCGTTACACTCAATGAAACATTGGTTGAGATCCTTCACCGGTTTTCCATCATCCAGAAACTGACTATCTTCATCAAGTAAAGAGCTTAGACAAAAATTCTCTTTGTTTTCCTTCAACGGAGTTTTAACGAAGTCGTGGTGTTTACTGAACAATGCGAGTCTATCTGATGAAGTTAATTTTTGAGAAGGCTTCATCGCCGTAGGCTTCTTGAACGGCGATTTATCCACTTTCCTGGGAGTTCGCCTGTAATCATAAGCAGCAGTTTTTCCGGCATTACTGACAGCCTTACCAGAACTTTCGTTAGCAGAGTTAAATCGGTGACGTCGCTCGGAAGATTTCTCTAGATTATCCGTTTCAAAAGATACACCCGAGTCTGATGCTTCTGATTCGGTGCAAGCTGCCAGTTTCAAAGTAGGTGGTTTATTGAGGGTGGGTGACCTCCCGTCTACCATGAGGGCGATGTCACAGCTGGTATGAGATAGGAGCTTGCAGGAGCTTAGCAGGTTAGACCGGGCTCGCAAAATCGACAGGTGCGCAGGCAGTTTCCCGCCGTCTGTTGTGACGAGCAATGCGTCGCTGGACGCATCGTGTATTTCCAGCATCACACGCAGGTCGCGGCTCAAGGTGACTAGGCTGTGTTGGCAAGAATGCAGCACCTGCGAACAAAGAAAGAAAGATAAGCTTCATAAAAAAGGCGACTATTAAATGGTGTTTCATTGAAAAATCTTAAAAAAAACAAGGCCTGGGTGTAATAGGTATTTGAAAAATAAGCAAACAAGTTAATGAAATTGTTCAGTTAATGAAATCAGCGAGGAAGTGAAAGAAAAATATGACAGGTGCTTATGTTTCCTTTTTGAGGGATGACTATTACGATCTCAATATTAAGAACAAGACCGCAATGTTTACGCCAGAACTCGTTAGATTTACCTATGTGATATAATGGAAGGACGCGCGGCACAGCGTTCTGTTGCCATGTGGGACACGAGGTTGTGAAAGCAGCGAATAAAAAAGCAGCGGTAGAAGAAGGAATTGAATAGAAAGTTCTAATTTGTGTGAACGATCGGTTGTTCGTCCTTCCACATAACAAACTGGAAAATCAAACTATAAGGCTGGAAAGCAAACGTATTATGAACTCAATTTTTTTCTAGCAAGACCACTGATTGTGACAACGATGACTTTGATCTTAGTGATGCATAAAAATCAAAATGCTTAAAATTTCACTGCTATTTACATTTGTCAAATCGGTGGAACCACTTCAGATAAGTTTTAGTTTGAACTTATATTTATCCCTCATTTTTCAGCACTTGAATATTGACAGCAAACTTCATCCACATCGACGTCAGCAATGCAACTCCTTTCGCTTCCGGGAAAAATTATTGGCTGTTTCGTTATCGGCACGTGTGTCTTGAGTGATTTTCTGCATTTAAATTATTAACACATTGGAAATATTAACGACTGTAGTAAAATTATTTTTCCCAATTTACGACCAGGAATTTCTGCTACAGTTGTACTTTATTAGAAATCTATTTATGCGCGTTCGTAGACAGCAATCAATCATCATTGCTAAAGATAAGCCCGACAGTTTAATTCACTTTATGCATTAACATTCCTTTCGTGATTCCCTTAAACGTAGATAACTTAGAGACAACCTACCTCCGCAGGAAAGCCTATCTCCAGCCAAGCATCCAGCGCTCCGTCATCAAGCAGACCGTACGATCTGACGGACACTCTGGGCACGAGCAGGCCTCTCCACACTCGGCACGGTTCGGCAGCGCTGCAGTCGTCATCATACGCCAACGTGCGGAGCTGTTCCGGGCGCTCTCCGATGCCTGATGTCACCTGTGCACAATACCACGCACGAAGTGTTTCCATAACATGAAAAAATGAAAAATAAAGGAAGTGGAGTCATAAAAATACAACTCTTCCGTTCGCGCACCAAGATAACTTTGCAACATTAGTCCCAAGGGATTATTACGAGCCTCTTTTACACTCCAGTGAACCCTCTTTTCAATTCGCTCTCTCTGAAAAGTTCGACTTCACAGTCTCGTTCCGAAGTAAATCACCGCTCGCGAACATTTAACGAGACTGCATTATGCAACGTCGTGCTACTAGAGATGAATGCAATGGAAGGATGGATGTTTACAAGAAGTAAATTAAATCAATCAATGCATAAACCTAAATTCAGCCTCCAAACCAGCCTGTTACCTCAATTTTCACTCCTCAACAATCTTAAGAACATCCTTCACCCATTTAATGTTGTCAATCTTTCTGTTAAGTCTGCAATGCGACCAAACTATGTGATTTTGTTCCACAAGACAACTAATATGTAGGTTACCCGTCTAATGAACCGTCTGATGAATCTAAATACATACAACCTAACCACGAACATTTCACTTCAATAAAACAGTACCATTCAGAAGTAATACATCATCTTAACCGATAAAAATGGACGATTTAACCGATAAGTTAAATTACATAAGTTAGTTTAAGCTTCCCTCACAATAAAGTTGTATAGAAGACAGGAACGAGAAAGGTAAATTTAGTATGGGCTTTGAAGAACGCGTTTCTATGCACAAAGTGTGTTCCAAAACAAGACCTCCTGGGTATAGCAACAGTAAGATGAGAAAAAAGTTAACGGAACATGATAAAGCTAAAAAAAGCACTTGCTGCGGAAAACAAGACTGCAATGCACCGATGAAAGGTGGTCCGTCCCCAAACAAAAAACCTTTCAAATTCCGACAAAAGGAGGCCACCCTAACCTTCAGCTCAGGGACTGAACATTTTCCTCCTGAGAGTGCTATTTTCAGAGATACAAAATTTTTATTCCCATGGGGGAGGATGACAAGAGACTGTCAAGAACAGAAGTTATTTTACAGCACTCGAGAACGCGTTTCATAAGTTCGAGCACTGATATCCTGTTAGATACTTTCACGAACAGCCGTTTCACAAATAAATCAAAGTAAAAAACAGCTGCACAACATTAAAAATGAGTATCTAGCTCCTGAAGAGAGTCCTAGAACAAAACACCTTCATCTAGAAGCTATTACTGCAATTCATCAAGTTTCAAAAGGAAGTACGTACTGCGCTTCACGTACAAATTTCAACAAGGGGCCAATTGACGTAACTTACCTCAAGACGACGGAGTAATGGCAAAGGAATATTCGTCCGAGTGCATTCGACCACTATCCCAACGTCTAAATGATCGTTATCAGCATCAGTAACTTCAGCTTCCACCGTATTTTTCTTGCTTAGAACAGGTTTATTTTGGTTTGTATGTGGGCTGCTATTCTTAGAATCCCATTCTGAATCCCCATGAATTATCTCTTCGATACCGCCCTTTGTGTAAAGACCTTGAAGAGCACTTTTCTTTATCCTTGGACTCGCAGGCGATCCTGACAAATTCTTGGGAACAGAAGAGATTTGCTCGCTGTATTTGTACGCTTTTGCATCTGGAGAATTGAAGCAAGGTGTTTTCTTACTCAGTGCTTGCTTTTGGGCCCCGGGTGAACTCTGCTTGCTTCTTGGGCTTATCCATTCGGTGGCTCGATAACTTCGACCATCAAATCTTGATCTTTGAGTAAGTATTTGTCGGTATTTCTTCTGTTCAGCAAACAAATCCAACTTGATGTTTAGCGTTACTCGAGCAGCCCCAACTTGCACATCTTTCTGACACTCAAATCCGTCCCCTGCGTGCGGCACTTGCTGCCAGTAATTCGGCACCCTGATGCTCAGCCTGGCTCGACCCTCTACTTCTTGGATCTCCATCTTGGTGTGACGACACGATACCTGTGGGAGAGAAATCATTTTCAACGGCTGTTCTTGAAGTTCATTACTCTGATTCCTGTAAAACTTTAAAAAGAGTAATTATTATATCGTGAAAATAAAAGTTACCATTATATTAGTTTGTCTAAAGCTCCCTAGCCACAACAAAGGCGATCTTGAGAAAGAAAGAAAGAAAGAAAGAAAATGTGTATTTCCAAGTTGTCACATGAGATACATGCCAACATATTGGCTTTTAAAAGTTTCTTAATATAGGACATCCTAAAACAAATGTTCCATACGAGGAGTACTAATTGACAAACCATCCGAGGTGTACAAGTAGATAATCCATACGAGGCATAATAATAGACAAACTATACGAGGTGTACTAATAGACAAACTATCAAAGGTGTACAAGTAGATAGACCATACGAGGCATATTAATTGACAAAATATACCAGGCGTACTAATAGACAAACCATTCGTGGTGTGCTAGTAGTCTAACAAAAGTACTATAATAGAAGTACTAATTGACAAACCATCCGAGGTGTACAAATAGATAAGCCATACGAGGCATAATAATAGGCAAACTATACGAGGTGTACTAATAGACAAGCTATCAGAGGTGTACAAATAGATAGACCATACGAGGCAGATTAATAGACAAAATATACGAGGCGTACTAATAGTCAAATCATACGTGGCGTGCCAATAGTCTATCTCTGTCAAGGGTAGTTGAATGAGAAATGAAAAATAAGCCCTAAAAATATGCAAAGCCCCATCACCACCAAAAACATATTTCATAACTTCTCGATATTCACCATATCATGCGGACATGGGTACATGGGATAAAATAGAGATACAGTGTAAGCCGGTTACCACTCATGATTGACAAATATCTACAAAATATTGGTAGAAATGGGTAAACAAGTATATACTCAATATCAAAATTCATAGCTTGTACAACATACGGACAGAAAGATAATTTTACTACGATTCATATGCTCAAATTGCACTTTATTTCATTAATTATATTTGACATTAATCCGATTCACAGAAACGCCCTCTGGGAAAGTGATAGATCTATTTTTGAATCATTTCGCTAATGCAATAAAATTTATTAACCGGATGGTTTTTGCGTAAAGAAATGAAATAGAGACATGTATATCTATATATTTAGATACATATATATACCTACACACGTACACACACACATATTAATATGTATACTTATTGAAAATGAAATATTAGAAAAAAATACATATATAAAATAAAAGATAAAAGCAACCTACCATCTACTACACAGAAAATGACAGTTGAGCTCACTGTTTTCCTAAGAAATTTTTCGCAAAAAAATAACTGAAAGGAAAAGAAGACTTCGAAAAACATAAAAATGAACTGGTTTTTAATTTCTTCACAGAAATTTTTTTAAGAAAAAATCAGGTTATAGTCAAGAAGCAACACAACTCTTCAGCATTATACAGACATGTGTACGTGGGATAAAATGAAGTAACATTGAGGCCGGATATCACATCTGAGTGGAGAATATTCACAAAATTTGGCACATATAGGTAGATTAGGCTTTGATCCAAAGTGATAAATTTAATTACAGAAATTTAGAGTTTTTTCCGATTTGAAAGTTCAGTGCTAGTGTGCGCTGCAACGCACGAAAAAAAAAAGACTAAATGCAATGCTTAAATTTGAAGTGAAATGTTCGTGGTTAGGTTGTATGTATTTAGATTCATCAGACGGTTCATTAGACGGGTAACCTACATATTAGTTAGAGAGTGGAGAGAAGGGAACATTTTCTACGAGCAGTAAAAATCGGAGAACCTATGGCCAGGTTGTATTCCCACACGGGATGTATACCCTGCACGTAGTAACTGCAAGTTTGGAAGGCAAAGAAATTATGAAGACTGGAAGGAACAAAGTGGTACGAAAGAAAGAAGACCTGAAAATCTATTCATAGCTGAGCCAACCTAACAGTACTTCTCTGTAGCTACATACATATATGTGCACTCAAAAAGCAGCGCTAAGTTTCCAATGAACACTACGTGTCCGCTGCAACGCTCAGCGTCCACTGCAACGCTCAGCGTCCACTGCAACGCTCAGCGTCCACTGCAACGCTCAGCGTCCACTGCAACGCTCAGCGTCCACTGCAACGCTCAGCGTCCACTGCAACGCTCAGCGTCCACTGCAACGCTCAGCGTCCACTGCAACGCTCAGCGTCCACTGCAACGCTCAGCGTCCACTGCAACGCTCAGCGTCCACTGCAACGCTCAGCGTCCACTGCAACGCTCAGCGTCCACTGCAACGCTCAGCGTCCACTGCAACGCTCAGCGTCCACTGCAACGCTCAGCGTCCACTGCAACGCTCAGCGTCCACTGCAACGCTCAGCGTCCACTGCAACGCACAACGTCCCCTGCAACGCACAGCGTCCCCTGCAACGCACAGCGTCCACTGCAACGCACAGCGTCCACTGCAACGCACAGCGTCCACTGCAACGCACAGCGTCCACTGCAACGCACAGCGTCCACTGCAACGCACAGCGTCCACTGCAACGCACAGCGTCCACTGCAACGCACAGCGTCCACTGCAACGCACAGCGTCCACTGCAACGCACAGCGTCCACTGCAACGCACAGCGTCCACTGCAACGCACAGCGTCCACTGCAACGCACAGCGTCCACTGCAACGCACAGCGTCCACTGCAACGCTCAGCGTCCACTGCAACGCTCAGCGTCCACTGCAACGCTCAGCGTCCACTGCAACGCTCAGCGTCCACTGCAACGCACAGCGTCCACTGCAACGCACAGCGTCCACTGCAACGCACAGCGTCCACTGCAACGCTCAGCGTCCACTGCAACGCTCAGCGTCCACTGCAACGCTCAGCGTCCACTGCAACGCTCAGCGTCCACTGCAACGCTCAGCGTCCACTGCAACGCTCAGCGTCCACTGCAACGCTCAGCGTCCACTGCAACGCTCAGCGTCCACTGCAACGCTCAGCGTCCACTGCAACGCTCAGCGTCCACTGCAACGCTCAGCGTCCACTGCAACGCTCAGCGTCCACTGCAACGCTCAGCGTCCACTGCAACGCTCAGTGTCCACTGCAACGCTCAGTGTCCACTGCAACGCTAAGTGTCCACTGCAACGCTCAGTGTCCACTGCAACGCTAAGTGTCCACTGCAACGCTAAGTGTGCGCTTCAATGAATCTTTTGTATACAATAACAAAAGTAAATTAAATGTAAATGTTGAGGATTGCTCGGGAATCGATTATACAGTTTTCCAATGCTAAACATAGTAAATTAGATCGAAATAAACAAGTTTTCTTCTATGCACTTTCCGTCGTAAGTGATTATTTTACGAATTATAGCGGTAGGTTTAGTTTCGTCTTTGATGTCGAATTCGCTCAAATAAACAGCTACTCATTGATTTTCGAATTTTTGTTGCTTGAACCATGGTAATAACATCGAAATAAACTACTTTTTTCCATACACTTTTTCGTGAAATGAATGAATATTTTACGAGTTATCGCGGTAGGTTTAGTTTCGTCTTTGATAACGAGAAAATGGAAGCAAGACGCCATTGCAGCGTTGCCATTCGCCGGGCCAAATGAATTACTCCCCGCTTCAAACACTTGAGTTGCGGTAACTAATTCACCGCTTTAACTCGTAAAATAATTATTTCCGACGGAAAGTGCATAGAAGAAAACTTGCTTATTTCGATCTAATTAACTATTTAAGGCACCTAAAAACAAATATCGATTTCTGAATAATCCTCAACATTAAACAAATTAAGCAGAACTAAACACATATGTCAAGTGGTAGACGAATTTTGAATGAACGCCAAGTTTTGCAAGGACGTAGCATTAATCCACGCTTCCACGGGAACGCTAAGTGGTCACATTTGCATTTCTTTTCGTCCAGGTTTTGCTCTTGTAGATCACTGCCTAACTCGATTCATTAAGGCCCTTCAAATTAGGAATTCCTCATTTTTTAAAGACATTTTGGTAAATCTGAAAGAGATGACAGTAATCGATTTCCCACTTTTCGGTGCTTAAACATAATTAATTAAATCAAAATAAACAAGTTTGTCGAGAATATGTTAAGAATAATCAATTTTGCGAATTAAAAAACGAGGATTTAGGGAAAAATTTTAAGTGTGTAATAAATTTTGGGCTTACTTAGAAATATCTCAGAAAATCCCATATCTCAGAAAATCCCAGCAGTACGGGAGGGTCGCTTCAACATGTATGTTTTTATGCCGTATGTTTTAACTCAGCAATGTTGTTTTTATGCCGTATGTCGCGATAAGATGCGAGAGCCCAAACGATGCCTGTTTACATTGTGTGTTGTTTCTGGAGGGGTCTATTTTGTGGTGTTAGCAAATTTTTCATTAGGGCGAGCCCTTGGAAACTTGAGACGTGCTGAAAAATGCCTACCCATGTGCAAAACAACGTCGCCTTGTAGTCAAATATAGATCGAGACACTTAAGCCGAGAGAGACGGCAAACCAACGGTCGTTTTCGAAGGAGCTGAGCGTGAGAATGCGGTACTACCAATTAGAAAAGATGGAGGCGGTCGCAGTCAAGGTCCGAGGATTCTTATAGGTCGAATATGAGAGAAAGGACAACCCTCAAGAAAAGGCGCTAGGCATCGGGGATGAACAAAAGGCAGTTCTACAACCGACGCCGCGACGCGAAGTATAAGAGATAAAACGCGGGTGTGTTCGCTGTAACAAACGTGCTCAAAGATATAATGAAAAGTGGTTATTGGATATATATTGAAAATTTATACTAAAGGCGACGCTATAATGTAATTCAAAATTCATACATTTTCTCGTTTTTACTTTCAGAGAAGGAAAGCAAAATCCAACCAGCGTGGAAATAATTTAATGTAACATTTAGCTGCAACATCTCGGGGCGGGTAAGAGATACACAGGTTCTAAAAAAAAAATATATATATATATATATTTTGTTAAAATAAATATTGGTGAAATTTATTGGCATTCAGTGAAGTAAAAATTTGAGATATTTGAGGGAACGTCATTGACATGCTTAAAAAGTAACAAGTTAAAATTTATCTTGACAGGTGGGACGGAGTCATATGTCTGAGGATTGATCAGCTCAAATGAAAGGAAATCGACGTGTGAATATACTGAAGCGGAATAAGCAAAATAACGTCATCACTAGACATTTCCTGAACAGTGAATAAGACAGGCCTTTGAACTGAAGCGCGTCGCGGACGAATGTTTGTGGTTGAAGTGACCATTGCCCACTGTGCTGCTGGAATAACTGAGATAGAAATAGGACAGGATAGATGAATTCTCATGTGTAGCTCTTGTAAACTTAGCGGCGGCCGGCCAGCCAATATTGCAGTATAATTATGTGATGTAAGTCATTTGACGTATGCTATTTGATTCCATTACTTAATTGGCATTATTCCTAACACTATTCATTGTGTGTACGCTCATTAATGTTTGTATGACGTATAGCTGGAAATTATAAATGTTAAGCATAGTTGATCCTGTGTATCATGCCCCACAATATTGGAAGCAGTATTAATACATCCCCTCGCGATGGGCCTTCCAGCAGTTCAGATGCGCACAGAAACGCGTTGTAAGTGGGTCAGCTGTCGTCGGTGAGTACCTTTTCTTTTTTAGTATATGTACTGTAATTGCCGATTATTATTCATTAAATTTTGTTGTTTATGTAACATGGAGGTGCGCCATTCCCTCAATTCCAAGAACCTGTTCTTCTTGTTAATGAAGTGTTAACAAGGAGGAGGGCCAATTTCTCGTGACATCACAATTTGGTAAGATCAACACGATCGCTTTGTAATTTTGTGAATTTTGTGAGTGTAGTATAACAGTTGCATTGTATTTTTTTGCGTGGTTATTTCATGTGCAAAACGTACAGAAATTCAGTAGAGGTACATAACTCGTAGTGATGATTTTCTGTGTTCCGGTGTGAGAAGCCAGCAAGTACACTGCCATATAGTTAAAGAAAGTGAAAGTGTTTATAAAAGTGATAAGATTCAGTGAGAAAATTCTGGTGTGTTCACACGATTAATTTCAAAGTTTCAGTAAAAATTTTACAGTGAGTAGGCTTGAAAAATATTTGAGTGGTCGCAAAAATTTGAGTTTTGAAAATTTAAATTGGAGAAAATCGACACTATGCCTGCGCGCGGGAGAAGGAACAACGCCCGCAGAAATGAGCCAGCAACGCCACCACAGCCCGAAGAGGAAGAAGCTAATATGCCTGTGGTAACCAGTTGTGTGGGGGCCATTGGTGCTAAATTCAGGAGGGGCGATGATGTGGGGGAACATATGGCAAGGTTGAAGTTTCTGACTGGTAACCTGAATAACAGCGAGCAGGTGCATGCCTTCTTCCTATGCCTAGGTCCACAAGAGGCAAAGGAATGCAATAAAATAATTGGTACACTAACGAACCTACGAGAAGCAGAAACATGGCTGCGCTCATACGCCGACCAAGTAGAACATCCGACTCAAGCGCTGTTTGAAATAGTGACCAAGAAGCAAACAAGCCGAGAGGGAGTTTCAGAGTACCTAACGCGCCTGGAAAGGCTGTACAACGAGAATTATCTAGAAAATCCGGGACGAGTCATTTTAGATTTGATGTGGCTCGGATTAAGGGATGACATCACCAGACCCTTTCGAAGTGATGCGCGACCTACGACAGTACAAGAATTGAGGGACATGGCGATCGAAGTGGAAAATCGACGGATAGTACCAGTACCAAGGGAAACAACAGAGAGGAGGGAACCGGAGAGAGAGAGAGCGCAGCGAAACGAGAGGAGGCCACAGCATGAGACTGCACGTGTCGGCCAAACGATGCGGCATTCGCCACAGCGGCAAAGAGGCCACCGCAATGAAGCGCCACACTGGAAGGAAAGGAACAGACAGACACGACACTCTCCTTATCATCGAAGAGGAAATTCTGAAGCGCCATACTGGAGCGAAAGAGGCAGACTTAGGAGTCATCAGCACCAAATTTACCACGCAAGAGAACCACAGCCGCATCCGGAAGCACCACCTGCACCTGCAGTGGACTTAGCACAGTATAGAGCAGTGCCACCGCCGTGCGTCAACTGTGGAAAATTTGGGCACCTAAGAGCTGATTGCAGAGTGCAACATTTTGCAGGACAGCCAAAAAACGGAATAGGAGACCGTTAGCCCCAATAATAAATCCCAGCGTAATACTCCAAGTGAATGGTGCACCTGTAACCGCACTTCTTGATACCGGAGCAAATATATGCTTGGTAAAAGAGCGTGTGGTTGCGGGGATTAAAATTGCTAGTGTGAAAGGAACATCGACTGTATTAAAAACAATTGGAGAGGAACCCGTACCGGTGCTGGGAAAGATTTATGTGCCAATCAAAGTTAACGGTCAGAAAATTGTACAGAGATGCTTTGTTGTGAAGGAAAATGCATTCCCAGGAGACCTGCTAATAGGAGTGGAAGTAATGAACAAAGTCAACGCAAAGCTAGACTTCGGAAAACGTAGGGCATCATTCTTTGGTACTCACGTGAACATGTTTTCAGCACCAGGACACGCTTCTCCGAAAATTCTGTGTGTAACGCGGGAAGAAACATCAGTCACTCTGGCTGAGGACATCACAGTGAAGCCTCGCGCGCAAACCATGGTGAAGTGCCGAGCGGATGGCAAGTTTGATGGGAAGGAAGTAATTTTAGAGCCTAGAATTAAGTGGGCGCCTTACGTGGAAGCCACCGCTGCAAAGGTACAAAACGGGTATGTTTTGATGCCTGTACTTAACCCTTTTGCCGAAGAAATCGCTCTGACTGAAGGAGCAATAATTGCAACATGCCACGAAATCTCGAATGAAGATGCAACTGCAGAAGTAAACAATGCGGAAAATAGCGAAGCAGAAAATCGCCGCAGAGAGAAGCGCTTTCAGCAAATTGATGAGCTTGACCTCAGTCACTTGGATGCTGAAAAACAAGGACAAGTCAGAAACCTGCTGAAGGAATATCACAAGACGATTAGTGCAAACGAGATGGACATTGGCCACGTGAAAGGAGTGAAATACAAAATTTTGCTGAGTGATTACAGGCCAATTCAAATGAAAGGATGGCGTATTCCGTACACCAGCCAAGAAATTATTGATAAAAAGGTCTCGGAGATGATCGAAAGTGGAGTTGTGCAAGAGAGTACAAGTGCTTGGAAGAACCCCCTCGTACTCGTGAAGAAGCCTGGAGGAGGTCACAGAGTTTGCCTTGATTTGCGAGCTGTAAACATGCGGGTAATAAACGAACATTATCCGATTCCCAACATAATAGGGACACTGGAGGAGGTGGCTGGCAAAGAATACTATTCCATTGTCGATGCAAAACCAGCCTTCCATCAAATTGAGCTAGACGAAGAAAGTAAGCAGTACACGGCATTTCAGACTCGACAAGGCAACTTCGAGTTCTCTAGGCTACTTATGGGACTCAAGTGTTCAACATCAGTGTACCAGAGAGTAATTTGTCATGTTCTGAAAAGGCAGCTTGGAAAATTTGCCGCCATTTATTTGGACGATGTGTGCGTCAGCTCCATGACTTTTGAGAGTCACCTAGAAAATTTAAGGGAAGTGTTGCACGAGTTTCAATGTGCCGGAGTAAAAATAGGCTTAGACAAGTGCAAATTTGCGCAAAAACAATTGAAGTACCTAGGATGTTACATCAGTCGTGAGGGACTTATTCCAGATCCCAAGAACGTGGATGCGATGCAGAATTACCCTAGGCCGACGACCGCACGCAAAGTCCGATCCTTCGTCGCAGCACTCAACTTCTACCGGCGGTTCATTCCGCATTTCGCTACAACCGCGGCACCCCTTAATGCGCTGACTAAAAAAGGGGCAAGGTTCATGTGGAAGGAAGAACACGAGCAAGCCTTCTGTAAACTTAAGCAGCTCATGATAGAAGCTCCAGTTCTGAAGAAGCCTTCTCTAAATGAGACGTATTACTTGAGCTGTGATGCCTCAAATGAGGGCTCTGGCGCGGTCCTGGCACAAAAATGTAATGGTAAGGAACAACCGATTGGATACTTCAGCAAAAGATTCAATGATGCTGAAAAACGTTATTCAATTACGGAGTGGGAAGGATTAGCAGTGGTCGCCGCTGTAAATCACTTTTCACCTTACCTGTACGGTAATAAATTTGTTGTAATTACTGATCATACGGCTCTCAAATATTTTTTCAAAGGTAAAAACACCAAGAACAACAGAATTATGAGATGGGCCCTAACACTCTCTCAATATGATTTTGAGGTGATTTATCGGTCAGGAGCTCAGAACGTGGTGCCCGACGCATTGTCGAGAAACATTGCGAACGACAACGGAGAAGAAAATCCAGACGACGAAGCACCTGAAACAGTGTTCGTCACGACGATGATAAACGAAGCGCCCAATGTACAAGAGGCGGAAAGTAGTTTGCAGAAAGAAAACGTGAGAGCAGAACAATTGAAGGATCCTGTTTAGGGGCCTGTGCTGAGGTATCTCGAAGGTGACAAATTAGGGGACGCTCCAAATCTCGCTCTGAAATCCGAAATCTTCACCGACGGAGGCATATTGTATTTCAGAAAGACACAACGAAAGCCTAATAGAACAAGGCACTTAATCGTTGTGCCAGACGCTCTGAGAGAAGCGGCAATAACGTTAACGCATGATAGCACAATCGGTGCACACCAAGGTCGTGCTAAAACGTGGAAAAAGCTCATGGAATTCGGGTACTGGACTAACATGGCGCGTGACGTTAACAAGTACGTCGATTCGTGCATGCAATGTCAGAAACGTAAGATCAACAATCGCATTTGTGTTAGTATGGGTTCATTCCCTGAAATTGACAAGCCTCTGGACAGAATAGGCGTTGATTTAATTGAAATGCCAGTCTCGAACGAGGGACACAAGTACATCCTGACCGTAGTCGATCACTTCAGTAGATATGTTGCAGCGTTCCCGCTCAGAAGCAAGACAACTGAGGAAGTGACTCGAGCGTTGACTAAATTCGTGACTACGTACGGCCCAGCCAAGACGCTCATCTCAGACAGGGGCACCGAGTTCACGTCAGCTTTGTTCAGAAATGTGTGTGAAAAATTGAAAATAAAATACTACAACACTTCAGCATATCATCCCCAATCAAACGGAATGACGGAACGGCAGAATCAGAACATAAAAGTGATTTTGTCACATCTTGCCGCCAGCGATCAGTTATCATGGCCTGATGCACTTTCTTGGACGTGCCTGGCACTGAACACCAGCTACCAGAGCGTCATTGAAGAAATTCCATTCTATTTATTCTTTGGTAGGGACGCTGAAATTCCTGTTGTTGACTGGCTGAAAACACCTCGCATGGATTATTCTTTAGGAGATAATTACAGTGCAGAGATTAGCGCCCGGCTCCACAATGCGTTCCAAATCGTGAAAGCCAAATCCAAGGCGTCACACGACAAGTCCGTGCAAATGAAGGAAAGAGGTGTAAAAAACAACCAGGTGCAGATCGGAGACCTCGTTTTATTACATAATCCGACAGGAAAAGCCGAAGCTGCAAACGCGTGGCCAACGGACTGGATTGGACCGTTCCGAATCATTAAAAAGAACGACACAAATGCCACTATCAAAGCACTGTATGGTAACCGTCAAGAAAGGGTTCACTTGGACAGATTGAAACTTGCTCATTTAAGAGGCGAGGCTTTTCCCGGCACGTCGGACGTCGCAGCTGAGCCGGGGAATGGAAACGAATATGAAACAATTGATAGTGAAGATGAAGAGCTGAGAACAGAAAACCACGTGAACGAGAGAGCGGCGTTCAAAGAGCGGCGGAGCTACAATCTACGTTCTAGGTGTAGGTGAACTGCCAACTAGAAACGAACTGCAGAGGACTGAAATCATGCATCAACATGACTTTGCGGGATGTGTTCTTGTGTGTTTAATTTTAGAAAAACTCTTGCGTAGGAGTGAGTTTGTTTTAGCGTTGTATTGCTTTAACCTAAGTGTGTTCTTTAGTAGAATTGTGTTATTCTAGCTGTGCATTGAATCTAATCTCACTCACTAGATTGTGATGCTTCGTTCAGTAGGAATATGCTCTAGGTTATGTAACTCCAACTTTCTTTGCTCACGAGAAATTTCGTCCAGAACGAAAATCTTGTTCGAGTTGAAATCTTACACTATGCTTGATTCTCATTTTTCTTTCTTGCTAAGAAAAGGGAAATTGGGCGTTCACTAGAGTGACTTCGTGTGTTTCTCAAGAGGAGTACTTTGTTTCATTTGTAGTATGCTTATATTCCCTTGCCAGCATCTCGTAAAGCGCACGCGCTTAATACGAAATAACTCTAGTGAATTAACTAGTTTAATCTGAAGTTCTTAGGCTGAGGCTATCTCAGGCTTGCTAATTTAATCAATACCTTTAGACCGTTCATTTTCGTAACGGGGAAAATATGTTTAGAGTCAGATTAAAAGATGCGTATTCTTTCGGGCTGTAGTGTTGAATTTTCTGACTTTGTGTCTTTCTCTTGCCCTGAAAGAATATCGTAAAAACGGTATTCCGGAAGGAATTAATCTCATCTTACTCTGTAGAGTGTAGTACATTTCTTTTCAGACTTAAGGAAGTAATTTCTTGGTAGATTAGCGTAGTATGTACTTCAGCACAAAACAGGCCAGAAAAATTGCATAACACGAATGCGTCTCGTATAAGCAGCAAATTAAGGAAGAATCACGTGAAATACAAGTAATTATTTACAAGAACAACGAACAGATAGCAACTGTACAACATAGGGGATACAGCGCACTTGTATTGGAAGTATTTGATTGTAGAACAAAATCAAGCGTTGGCTTGGGAAACGACGAAGATGTATGTGAGGCTGGAATTTCGCATCATGCGTAAGAGAGAATGCGAAGAGCACAAGTAATTAGCTCGGAGCCGCTTGCGGTTGAGCTGTAGCCAGAGATTGTACACCATGTTCAGAAGAATGTGGAGGACACCAGTGATTGCTTAACTCGCCCGTGGTCAGGCTTGCGAAGAGGACATCGTTAGTGAACGGCCGAGCCAGGAAGGATTTCTCGACTAATTAGCAGCACTCAATACTTTGAAGTGGAAAGCACCACAGAGCGCCGCAGTACCAGGATGAGGAAGGAAGGAGAAGCGAAAATAATGAAGATAATAGTCTAGGGTACCTTAATGTAATAGCGTTCAAAAATGCTTTTATACAGTGGGTACTCAAATGAAACAATAACAATGCTTTTATATGATTGAGTGTTGAAATTTACTTAAGTACTTTGGAATTTGCGTCGTAACATTTGTGCCTAGTAAGGCATTCCTGAAATTCGAATGCAAGTTTCCTGTGTATCTTTTTTTACTAGGCAAATTATCACATTGGAATATTGAAGCCGCGTTTTAGGCATCTCTATTTATACGTGAAATAAAAAAATTAAAAGAGATTTCGTCGGATAGGCTTTGAGTGAAGCGTACGATCTTCAAAGAATATTAACCCACGGAATTCTCGCACAAATAAGAGTGTTTACTCAGAGAAAATAAAATATCATCTCGTGTCTACCAGAATTTCTACGTCAATATCAAGGAATACTGAGATTCTACGTCGATATCAAGGAAAACTGAGAGGAATTCTACAGGAAACCACCGCTCATACAGGATACCACCGCCGGATATACCTCGGATTCTTCAGGATCACTCCGTAGGATTCGGAACCCTATCGCGAATGGAAACTGTAGTAAATGAAATTTATCGACGCTTCGACTCGTATTTATCGACAGATCAATATAACTTACTGACGTGCCGATTTGCCTGATCAACGAATCGACGTTCATGAGTAATCGGCCGATTAAAAAATTTGAGTTTGAATAAACGTCATAAAATGTATGTGAAACATTGCACTTAACATGATTTGGTGGTAATTTGAATCGTAATAATGATCCATCTTACAGAACGCAATCGTGCAGTTAATATGATGTATAGAAATTTTATACGAGTCTGGATATTGGGCTCGCAATACTTCATCCTGAAATTTAGTTCCTTCCATCAAGGCGTGTGTGAAGCTATAAAATGCCAAAAGAGAGGCATGGAAGGAAAGCAAATTCCGTCAGCTATACCAAAGGAGTCAACATCGAATCGTCAACAGCAGCGTCAAGGACTTGGACAACAGAACATGCAAGCGTGAATTAAAATCTACGAGACATAAAGTCATCAATACTGTAGGATGTTTGAGAATGTAGGAGATGTAACCGTAATACTTTGTGAATGTTATTAGGGGTGAACACTCAAAAGATTTATGACGTACTTCAGTTCGGTGGAACATAACACAATATATCAGGCCGTGCTAATTGTAATGAATAAGATTCTTAATTGTAATGTACCCTGTTTGTTGCGGAATTAATTTTAGAATGTAATAGGCTTAAGTAGAAGTTACCATGTGTGTCTTATGTTGGCTTCAGACTGCAGTGATTAGTATTTTATAAATAGCTGAAAGCTATTTCAAAAAAAAATTGTCAGGCCAATTTTTTTAAACTATGGGACGGCGGTCTGTCGAGAATATGTTAAGAATAATCAATTTTGCGAATTAAAAAACGAGGATTTAGGGAAAAATTTTAATTGTGTGTAATAAATTTTGGGCTTACTTAGAAATATCTCAGAAAATCCCATATCTCAGAAAATCCCAGCAGTACGGGAGGGTCGCTTCAACATGTATGTTTTTATGCCGTATGTTTTAACTCAGCAATGTTAGGAGGCCGCGATAAGATGCGAGAGCCCAAACGATGCCTGTTTACATTGTGTGTTGTTTCTGGAGGGGTCTATTTTGTGGTGTTAGCAAATTTTTCATTAGGGCGAGCCCTTGGAAACTTGAGACGTGCTGAAAAATGCCTACCCATGTGCAAAACAAAGTCGCCTTGTAGTCAAATATAAATCGAGACACTTAAGCCGAGAGAGACGGCAAACCAACGGTCGTTTTCGAAGGAGCTGAGCGTGAGAATGCGGTACTACCAATTAGAAAAGATGGAGGCGGTAGCAGTCGAGGTCCGAGTTTTCTTATAGGTCGAATATGAGAGAAAAGACAACCCTCAAGAAAAGGCGCTAAGCATCGGGGATGAACAAAAGGCAGTTCTACAACCGACGCCGCGACGTGAAGTATAAGAGATAAAACGCGGGTGTGGTCGCTGTAACAAACGTGCTCAAAGATATAATGAAAAGTGGTTATTGGATATATATTGAAAATTTATACTAAAGGCGACGCAATAATGTAATTCAAAATTCATACATTTTCTCGTTTTTACTTTCAGAGAAGGAAAGCAAAATCCAACCAGCGTGGAAATAATTTAATGTAACATTTAGCTGCAACATCTCGGGGCGGGTAAGAGATACACAGGTTCTAAAAAAAAATATATATATATATATATATATATATTGTTAAAATAAATATTAGTGAAATTTATTGGCATTCAGTGAAGTAAAAATTTGAGATATTTGAGGGAACGTCATTGACATGCTTAAAAAGTAACAAGTTAAAATTTATCTTGACAGGTGGGACGGAGTCATCTGAGGATTGATCAGCTCGAATGAAAGGAAATCGACGTGTGAATATACTGAAGCGGAATAAGCAAAATAACGTCATCACTAGACATTTCCTGAACAGTGAATAAGACAGGCATTTGAACTGAAGCGAGTCGCGGACGAATGTTTGTGGTTGAAGTGACCATTGCTTACTGTGCTGCTGGAATAACTGAGATAGAAATAGGACAGGATAGATGAATTCTCATGTGTAGCTCTTGTAAACTTAGCGGCGGCCGGCCAGCCAATATTGCAGTAAAATTATGTGATGTAAGTCATTTGACGTATGCTATTTGATTCCATTACTTAATTGGCATTATTCCTAACACTATTCATTGTGTGTACGCTCATTAATGTTTGAATAACGTATAGCTGGAAATTATAAATGTTAAGCATGGTTGATCCTGTGTATCATGCCCCACAATATTGGAAGCAGTATTAATACATCCCCTCGCGATGGGCCTTCCAGCAGTTCAGATGCGCACAGAAACGCGTTGTAAGTGGGTCAGCTGTCGTCGGTGAGTACCTTTTCTTTTTTAGTATATGTACTGTAATTGCCGATTATTATTTATTAATTTTTGTTGTTTATGTAACATGGAGGTGCGCCATTCCCTCAATTCCGAGAACCTGTTCTTCTTGTTAATGAAGTGTTAACAAGGAGGAGGGCCAATTTCTCGTGACAAGTTTTCTTCTATGCACTTTCCGTCTGAAATGATATTACGAGTTATAGCGGTAGGTTTAGTGTCTCTGATGACGAATGCGCTCGAATAAACAGCTACTCATCGATTTTCGAATTTTTGTTGCTTGAATCATGATAATAAAGCGGCCCATAGACGATCAACTTAATTGTCAATATCAATGACTCAATATATTGACGAGATTTTTTTTTGCTCACTAAAGCGGCCCGCAGACGATCAATTTTATTGTCAATATAATTGACAATGATGAATATTGACAATAATATTGATCGTCTGTGGGCTTGATTGACGACCGTCAATTAATTGACTCAATGTGTTGACGCAATAAAATCAGTTTGAGCCCATAGACGTTCAATTTAATTGTCCAAATCATTGACTCAATATATTGATGAGATTTTTTGTTGCTCACTTGCGGCGTCAATCTTTTCATCAATGTAATTGATGAAAACCAGTCATTTGCTCTGCGGACGCCGTACGTGATGGACGACGAAGAAATTACCATTGTAGCGCTAGCCTTGGCACTTGCAACTTCAAGAAAATCCCCGCGTAAACGCAAGACATGGGTCAAAAACTGGCTTAGGGAACGAGGCAAAATATTCGGAATCGACGCATTGCTCAAAGAATTACGTGCAAATGAGCCAGAAGATTTCATGAACTATCTTCGAATGGACACTACATTATTTGATCAACTTTTCCATCTCTTCACTCCATACATGCAGAAAGAATCAACAAACATGCGAGAACCGATATCACCTAGCCAACGGCTGTCGCTCACGCTGAGATATCTGGCGACTCGGGATTGTCAGTCCCTTTGGCAATGCAATTATCAATAGTCAGATACTTACTTATCAACAATTGTTTTACTGCTGCCACAATTCTATCTGCATCACATCTTACTAATTCTGCCATTCCTAAGTTGATTTCCTTTTTCAGATATATCGCTATAGTATACATATAACTGATACCCCAAGTAGTTTCATGGTTTAAATATCATTACTTTCATCCAATAATAAACTGAACTTATTGTTGCCATTATCATTGGTCAGTTTTTCGAAATGAGGAAACAATACATTTTTGATAATGTTTGTGCATTTTTTAGATGCATTTGAACATCATCAATAGGTTTGCATTTGGAGATGGGCTTTAGCATAACAACCATATGATCACAATTAAAAGTTGCACTATGGTGGCCCAAAAACATGGCAGTAGCCGTCTTGGTCTGCTTCATAATCTGAACATAACGCATTCTGGACGTGGTAAGTTTGCTATTTAAATAATTTGGTTAAGCAAATCAGCAAATATTATGAGAATGAAGTAGTAAACATTACAGCGAATGCATAATATTAATTTTGAGTAATATATCAAATGCATCGCTTAAGAGTAATTCCCGCAAGATAATATCAAGCAAGCTAAAAAAACTATCTAGATTTTTTAGCTAATATCTACAATCCAAACTTTACAGCAAGGTTTAAGAGAAAACATATAAATCTAGCTATTAAATATCTAGAGTGTCAGGATGCTTGCACACCAAACGATTTGATGAGAGAAAGCAAGCGAGCTTGAATTGACTAACCTGGATTCCTATGGGAGTGCATACACTGCAAGCAAGCAAGAGAACGAGCGAGAAAGACTGAAGATTGACTGAAGCGAGAAACCGACTCGAAGATTGTTTCACGCTTGAGAGTTGCAGCTAGAAGCTGGCTGCCTGGCAGTGCGCGGTGGGATGTCGATAAGGGTGGCGTACTGCTCAATGCCTCCAGCATACACTGAACTTCTGATATTCGAAGTTAATGCTGTACTTCGCATTTTGAACTCAAAAAATCCAATGCACAGGAACAGATTACATGTTTCAAAGCAATGGGATGAAGTAGGAATGAAATCAACGTTACAAACACATGCTTGTACTGCTCGTTTCTGTTATAGACATCTCTCCATGACATTTAGGAGCAAACTGTGTGTTATTTTGTGCGTGATAGATCCTGCTGTCATCTTTCTTTCTCGCTTTCAGTCTTTTGGTTTGTAAGCACCCTCAGCCCTGGTTGCCATAACTTACCCTACGTATATTTTTGGAAGTACCAGATTTAGCCGTACGAAAGTCGCAGATTCCAAGGAAAAAGTCCCAAGTTTTTACTTTCCTACATAATGCTAATAAATAGGTTAATAATTAAAAATAAAATTAATTCACTAAATTCAAATGATATTTTTCATAATAAGACATAAAAAGTACCACATATTCGTTGGTATTTTCAGCTGCATACACGACGACTTCCAGTGCTTAGAATGAAATATTGACGCAATATATTGACGCATCCAAATGGACGTTTCAGTATGTTGACGAACCATCAATAAAAAATCAAAATGATTTGATTTCGTCAATACATTGAGTCAATTAATTGACGGTCGTCAGTCAAGCCCACGCACGATCAATATCATTGTCAATTTTCATCATTGACAATTATATTGACAATTAAATCTATCGTCTACGGGCTCAAACTGATTTTATTGCGTCAATACATTGAATCAATTAATTGACGGTCGTCAATCAAGCCCACAGACGATCAATATAATTGTCAATATTCATCATTGTCAATTATATTGACAATAAAATTGATCGTCTATGGGCCGCTTAACATCGAAATAAACAACTTTTCTTCCATACACTTTTTTCGTCAAATGAGTATTTAACGAGGTATAGCGGTAGGTTTAGTTTCGTCTTTGATGATGAGCGTGTCGAAGGCGAGACTCTGCCATATCGTGCGAGCGATGAAATTCTTTCCGCTTCAAACACCGGAGTTGTGTTAAGTCATTTACCGCTATAGCTAATAAAATACTTATTTCAGACGGAATGTGCATAGAAGAAAACTTGTTTAGTTTGATTAAATTAACTATGTTTAGGCGTTGAAATTTACAAAATCGATTACTGTCATATCCTTCAGATTTACCGATATTTTTTATCTATTTCTTAGCAATACTTCTAATGGTATATGAGCTCTCCGTTGCAAAAAAGCAAATTCTTTGAGTTAATTGACATAAAAGACATGTGATGAAACCTCATAGAAAAAAGGCACCAATGGTAATTTCCAAAAATAGTTTTAAAATTAACAAGTCAAATGTAACGTTCGTTCTTGCAACGAAAATAGAATTCAATAATTAAATTGAATTGTGCTCATGACTAAGCTGCTCTAAGGTGAAATTATAAACTTAGTTCATGGGCTTTGAAAGTAGTTTCGTAACGATGTGATATCACAATTATTAAAATGTCGCCCGCTGCTCTGACCGGACCGATTCACATCCCTTGTATCGGTTACATCAAACCTCGTCATGCCAGAGCCCAGGAACACTACAGCCGTACCTGCTCTCAGCAATAAAACAAATATATCAGAGTGACCTCGAGTAATGACAGCCACCAACCTTTGAATGGAAATAGTTTGGCGCCGGTCTTCGAAAAAACTAGGGACAAGTATGACGCGCACCTTGAACAGCAGTGTCTACCTGCTAACTGCGGCCTCAATTCAAACTTCAAAATACACGGAACACAGGTGCGGTCTCTCACCTGCCACACCGTTTTTACCCTAAATGAATTTATAGTTACCCTATTTTGAATTCGAGCTTCTCATGTGAAAAATTCACTTTGCATTCGAGAAACGTTCTAAAATATGATTTTGACTTGTGGACAAGAAGTTAAAAAAATATAGGTGTAAAAATTATACCTTATAGAAGGACGTTTTAAACCAACGCTGTTTTTATCTGAACAAATTCTGAAACAAGAAATCATAACAGAAATTTTTCGGTCGCATACAAATTAAAATCAGAAACAATTTTAAGCAAAATAATGAATGGAAATTAAATTAATGCACGAGGGCTTCGGTTGAAAAATGTTCATCAACATGCAAATAAAAGCCCGAGGCTGGTTAAGTGCCACTATACTGCAAATTATTTAAAACAATGCATTGCTTCACAAGACACTGCTTATTTTGAAAGGAGAAGTGAAACAACAAGTCCTTTTGTGAGGAGAAAACGAACTTTAAAAATATGTTCAAAAAGCGCATTTGTGATCATTTTGACCAAGCTCCTACCAAGAACTTACTTGGTCTTGGTTCAAACCTCACGAGATAAGATAAGTCCCGTAGGCCTGCTGCTCATAATGAAAGCAGTACCGACAGTCCTTCCTATCCAGCGCTGTTATACCTGCATTCTTTTCAAGACAGAAACTCACTTTAGCAAAAGGACCAATTTGTTTGTATCTCCACATTTTTAAAGAGTTATTTCTTCCAGAATGTTTGTCACGAATTGAAAAAATGTCTTGATAAAGAGTTGAAGAAATATCTCATCTCCTAACCAGTTGTGGGAACGCTTACAATGAAATACTAAACAAATGTAATGAAGGAAGAGGGCACTTTAAAGCGTAGATTCAAGTGATCAATCTCTAAATTAAAGTAATGATGTTGAGGTTGATCCCGGAGAGCTACTTAACTGAAGTGGATTGAGTTTCCGTTCGTCAAATTTCACCCGACATTTGCAATGTCAATGATACGCGAATGTATCACATTGGAAATAAGAAAAAAATTTGGAGCGAAAGTTAAACTACCAAGTTAAACTTCTCGCCCTGAGTAGATAAAGTTCAATAACTTATTCTTGAATTACTAACATTGATGAGATCGTCTCTCATATGAACATAACAGGCTCTGAAATTTCATTGTGTCCTTTTGATTTAGAAATCAACAGCAAATGATAGTTTTATTTTTGCCGTAGGATAAAAATCGACAGATCTAATTTGCTAGTTTACCTCATCCATCAAACGGGTATATTGAACGAGATCCAAATTCCCTGAGGCAGAATTCAGCAGGCTAAGTGTTTCTTCAGGCTCATCGAAATGGATATTCGCGGCTTCGCTGAATGAAATATGCCAATTTTTGAAACGAAAATCTCACCAGTTAACCTCTTTCACATTGGACATATGTATAATACTTTAATTCAAAAGCATCTATGTAAAAAATAGCGAATAAAATTGCAGGTGTTTTCTGTAACGGAGGAAATTTCCCTCAAAATTTATTACACATATACAATATTTTGCCGCTCGTGAGTGTTGGTACGTCAGCTCACAGCCACATGTTCTTCATAACACAGTGAAGGAGTGCATGTACAGGCATGATTTTGAGATTTTTTTTTGCTGCAGGGCTTTTTATTCAGAATATACTTACGCTTAATCGTTAACAGTCCTATAATGTAAATAAATTACTTAGAAGTGAGGTTTAAAAAAATAAAATTATACGTGGATTTTCTTAAAATTGGGCAATTTTGTTTATCATGAAATACGGAAAACCTATTTGTGCTGGTTTAAAATCTGATACGGGGATTAAAACTGATGAAAAAATCGTTAGCAAAATAAGTGGAATGTTTATTTTCCAATATTTTGTTTATTATATGTTTCTTTACGGAATTAAAAAAAATCTCTTTACGATCCAAAAATCATGGTGATTTCGGAAGAAATTAGGAAAACCATCTTTCTTCTCCGTCAGAATGGTCTATCAAAAAAAAGGAAATCGTTGTCAAAGAGCTTGCATCAACGTCACCAGCCTACAGATTGATAAAACAATTCCACGAGACAAAATCCATAGTGGTGAAGACAGCCCCCCGCAGAAAAAAATTGTCGTCGGTTCGTCAAGACAGGGCTTTAGGGCTCGTTACGGAAAAGGACTGCCAGCAGTTCCGAGCTTGCGCTAGAACGGGAGAGGGGTGGCGTCCATGCCTCAGCACGAACTGTTCGACAATGGACTGGCTTCAATGAGAGCTGCAAAGAAACCTCTTTTGACAGCGAAGAACATCAAAGACCGGCTCAATTTTTGAATGAAGTACCAGCATTGACAGCTGAACAATGGGGCAAAGTCATTTTCTCCGATGAATTTACGTTCTCCCTGTTTGCCACCTTTGGGAAAGCCTTGTGTACGAAAAAAAGGCGAGAGATTTGACAAAGAGTGTGTCTTTCCAACGGCGAAGAACCCTGCCACTCTTCACTTCTGGAGTTGCTTTTCAGGTAAGGGAACTGGAGCACTGATGATTTTACCCAAAAACACAGCAATGAATTCGGCCTAGTACCTCAAAGTCTTAAAAGACCATCGCCTTCTAACGATAGTTGGTCAGTTTCCCGACAAACAGGTGGTTTACCAACATAATGGCGCTCCATGTCATAATGCAAGAATGGTTAAAAAGTTCCTTGATGACAATGGAGTGAAGATTTTGGGTCCTTGTTCTGGAAATTCGGTTGATCTGAATCCTATCGAAAATTTGTGGTTTATCATCAAGAGTCGAGTGAACAAGAAGAAGCCAACTAATTTAGCGCAACTTGGAGCCCTAATTAAAGAAGAGTGGAGGTCCTTTGGTCATACTATTGTTGAAAAATTATTAAACAGCATCCCTAAGCACATCAAAACAGGTCTGAAGGAGAGTGGTCAACATTGCAAATATTGAGAATAATTACTTTTTGGTTGTGTTGGTTATTTAAAATTGTTTGTGGGCAATTTATGTTTTTATTTATCCTGTATAATGTTTTCTGGAAGCAACCAATTCAAAACTACGCATGACTTCACCTTAGTTTCACGAGAAAATAGAAAAACTCACTTTTCCCCAACATCATTGGCCACACCTGTAGAGGAGCTGTTCACACCCAGCTAAGCTGTGCCTTCCATGAGCACGCGCAGTAGCGGTGTTTGTTGTCTTGCTTCACTACAAGCATCCAATACACGATTATGCGAAATTACACTTTGTATTTTCCACCAAACTTTGTTAAGCACTAACTGAGCTTCATGTTAAACAAGAACAAACTGTATGATCTGTATCATGCAACGGAATTGAAGTCTGTCAAAAAAATACGCGTAGTAGTAAGTCCACATGTTTTATTCAGGTTAATTTCGCTCAAATATTGGCAATTTGTTGTAGATTCTCTATGCAATTGTTTCAGAATATTAACTGAATTCAGAGGTTAATTTTGCAATACCTAAAACTAAATTAGCAATCTGCCCAGATAATCTACCCCAGCGGCTGTCGTCAGCCGTGTAAATTGGCGTCAACTTTTTAAATGGGTTCCATTGTACAAAGTTTGTCCCTTAATCAATTCCATATTACCCGCTTTCTATTCATACCTGCAATATTATGCAGCGTGAGCCATTAGTAACTTCTCCATTTTGAAAATCAATAGCAAGAAGAATAGGGAGTTTAAATAACTCTCTATTATTTCAATTGATGAATGAAATTTCAAATCTGTGAAAATAGAGAATACAGCAAGATGAAGTTGCACCACACACTGTGGGAGAGAGAATGGCTGAGCTGAAAGCAATGTTTCCTCACCAATTAATTTCATGTTACGGTCCTGTGTCGTGAACATGGACCTCGAGCTCAAGATTTAAATGCTTGGATATTCTTCCTTTGGCAATATTCGAAGGAAAGAGCATCAGCAAACCTGATACCTTGCTGAAAGTAAAACGCAATATCTTTCAAAAAGTCAACACTATAACTTTAAAGATTTTCTGAAAGTTATTGGAACAATTTGCTCATCACCTCAATAAACTATTATTAGTTTTGTTCTTTCTTCCCCAGGCTTAGCAGTATCTGACGTTCAGCAGTGAAACGGTTCTTTAACCAACGGTCATCGGTAGAACTTTGCTTTTCAACAATTTCAAATAAAATTCTCAAGCTGATTGTAAACTTTCTTTAGGTTCTCCAAACCTTTTCCTATGAGGTGTTTTTTCTTAGCTAAAAAAATCCTCAAGTAAATGAAAATTTCAGTACGAATGTCACATGGACGTAACATCAGATTGTTTCACGTGTAATGTCTCATTTGAGAATGAAAGAAAATAATTGTCTTAAAGTGTTTATTTCAATCAAATAAATAAATAATTAAGGCATCTACGGATGCTTTATTTCCAATTCAAGCCTGATACATATCACCTTGTACATTGGTTTTTCAAATGCCTTATAAATAACACCGAGACGCCATGACGCTTTCCCCCGGTCAAGACCGGTACCCATTTCAGACACCTGGGTAGAGTGGGGTATTGTGCTTAGAATTTTTTTCCCTATACTCAACGGAGAAAATCGCCACCAGCGCCGGGACTCGAACCCTCGTTGCCCGCACGGAGGCAGGTCCTAAAACCACTCGGCTATGACGAGCAGCAACACATTCACTGTACTATGCAACACATTCACACAAACTATGATCCTTCTCAATAACCTTCTCCCTAAGCTTTTCTAAAGCATATATTCCACCTTCAATGAGCTTGCCTGTTTGCTTATTTTTAATTTTTACGAATGAACTTAAAATGCTCCAACTTCCCCCTCTTTATTTAAGAAAGAAGAGAGAAAGAAAGAAAAGAAAAACACTTTATTCCCAATAGAGATAGTACAAAAGTACTATCATTGGTTTTAAAATATCTTAAAGTTGATTCACTTAGATGATAGGATCATGATACACACACGAGTATTGTAATACTCATGTCACTAGTCAAAAAAAATGATTGAGGGCAATGTACTCCTAATCTTGCTTAATCTACATTTGATAATACATGTAATGATAATTTTAACGTGCTCCCTAGTGAATCTACAAGAATGTTTTATCGTAAATAATAAGTTCAAAATGATTGAACAAGTGATAATCAGTGGGTGAGATCTGGAGAGTAGGGTTCGGATGTTGTAAAATTTCATAATTCAGACTTTGCAGAGTGTGTAGAAGTGTGGGTTCCATTAAGAAATCTTTGAAACCAACTCTGAACAATTCAGGTATCAACATTGTTACCAAAACCTTGATTGATGTTTTGTAAGGCTTCAGCCACCGAGTGACCCAGCTAATATTTGTAAAAAAAATGGCTCGATATTGCTCGGTTCTCGACACATCCATAAAATAAAGAGCAGTGTACTGTGTGATCAAAAATGAGTGACAATTTTGAATAGTACAAAATCTGGCGACCTAAACAAAAAACGAGCATCACCAATGTTTTTCCAGCCTCCACTTAGGGAGGTTTTATTATTCCGTAGATTTGATACCAAACGCATGGAATATGTTGCTGTCTTTGTGTCATATAATACAACTCGACTTTGAAAATGGCTGCCCTTGCACACCAGACGTTCAGCTTCAGGAAAGATTCTTCGGCAGGGAAGGGAGAATCTTTCATGGAGCTGAACTTCTGGTGTGCAGGGGCAGCCATTTCAAAGTCGAGTTGTATTATATGACACAAAGACAGCAACGCATTCCATGCATTTGTATTTTGGTTTTTGAATCATTAAGCAAGCGCAATAAATACATATATTTCAGAAATTTGATTCAGTGTTAACTGGTCGCAGAGCTTTTAGGTAAAATGTAATGTATCTTGAGGTTTTGCTTGTACGCAAAAAATAGAAATAGAAACATATATATATATATATGCATATGTTTGTATATACATATGTAAAAATGTACATGTGCACACACATACATACATGCACATACTTACCACACATATTCATGTATAGGCAATACGTATTGAAAATGAATATAAGAAAAATAATAATAAACATATAAATAATCTTGCTCTTGCTACATTTAAAATGAGTCAAGCTCAGTGAAGTCGTAAGAAATAACCTGAAGAAAAATAAGTAATAGGAAAAAAGACTGCGAAAACTAAAAATGAATGGTTTTTAATTTCCTAACAGGAATTTTCAGAAAAATCAAGCTACCGTCGAGGAACAACATCAACAATAGCGACAAAAAAAAACATGTTTCATATCCTATCGGTGTTCTCTGCAACATTAGGCGGACATGGGTACATGGAATAAACTGGAGGTACAGTGTAAGCTGGATATCACTTATGAGTAGCAATTATCTACAAAATTTTGGCAGAAATGCGTAAAGAAACATATACTCAAAATGAAAATTCATAGCTTGTCCAACGTACGGACAGAAAGATCATTTTCCCCGATTCATATGCTTGAATTGCGCTTTATTTCACTTGTCTAGTTGTGTTTTTCATTTTTCCTATTCACAGAAACGCCCCCTGGGGTAGTGATAGATCTATTAATTTATGTAAAATAAAAAGAGGAAAAACAATCTACCTCCTACTACATCAAAAATGACAGTAGAGCTCACTGTAATCGTAAGAAATTACTCGGAAAAAATAACTGAAAATGAAAGAAGACTTCGAAAAACGTAAAAATTAACTGGTTTTTAATTTCCTAATACAAATTTTTAAGAAAAAATCAGGTTACAGTCAAGGAACAACAACTACAGCAAAGAAAACATCTCGGGCTTCACATCTTATCGGTATTCTCTTCAGCATTATACGGACATGGGTACATGGGAGAAAATGGAATAACATTGTGACCGGATATCACATTTGAATGGCGAATATTTACAAAATTTGGCACGTAGAGGCAGTTAAACAGTGTTCTAGAGTAATAATTTTTATTACCGGAATTTAGAGTTATTTCTGCTTTGAAAGTTCAGCGATAGTGAGCGTTGAACGCACTGAAATATTAAAAAAAATATATATGTATAAATTACTCCCTCCCCCAGCTCAGCCGAAATCGATTGAAACATCTTCGTGAAAGATTTCGTAATAGTGAGACAACGGTAGCCAAAAATTAAAAAAAAACACAACCCCCACATCTTACATCACATGCCTCACCTAGTGATACTCAAATACTAGCTTTTTGTGAGAAAGTAACTGACGGAAAAAAATTAAATAATTGTTGTCTTCAGAGAATTCTTCCAGCCTGAGATGGGTTGTGGAATAATTGATACCCGTGTTTAAAATAACATTAAAATAATAACTTCGAATCAATTTTTAAATGTTAATTCATATACATTTACACACATGTCTCATAGGTATATCTGATTCGTATCCATGCCCTTACTTGCAAAACATTGTCGCTACATCGATTAAATAATTATCTTCATTCGTATATTAACTGCTGTTTTGTTTTGCACGAGATTAGTTTGTCCCAATACTTTCATTTATAAATTTTTAATATAATCATAAATAATGAAGGCATCTACGGATGCTTTATTTCCAATCAAGCCTGATACATATCACCTTGTACATTGGATTTTCAAATGCCTTATAACTAACGCCAGGACGCCATGACGCTTTCCCCCGGTCAAGACCGGTACCCATTTCAGACACCTGGGTAGAGTGGGGTATTGTGCTTGGAATTTTTCTCCTATACCCAACAGAGAAAATCGCCACTGCCAGCGCCGAGATTCGATCCCGGGTCCTTGCCGCACGGCGGCAGAACCTCTACCACATGGCTATGGCGGCACAAATAAGTAGGGCTCAAGAAACCTAAACCGTTGTTTGTGCTCTGACTGTAACTATATTTTTCCGATGTTTTCAAAACGAAATTAGGAAGTTGATTTTTGAATTTCGTTTTAAGACTCAAGGACTCAAGCGATACTGTCGCCAATTTCAACAAATAGAATTGATCTTTCATTTTATTGCAAATATTTAAAAATGAACATGATCTCGCTCACTAAATGCTTTGCAACGGTCATGCATTAAATTATAAAAACGAAATAAAATAGACATTTCAGTAAATAAGATTAGTACGTCGACTCACTGCTTCAAAATTAGATATATCACTTTCCCAGGGAGCTTCATGGTTTTATGCCTCAAATATAAAAAGAAGCAAACATAGCAAGTGCTTGAAATTTTAAAATCAATTTTCTCCCCTGGTTTTAAACAATGTATTCAGTACCAGCATTGGAATTAATTAGAGCCTTAATGTTCGCTTATTTTCCTCAATCGAGCGTGACGTGGAATACTTCTTGTCAGTTATGTTGACCAACCCTTTACCATTGCTTGGAAATCTCTTTATGACTGTATTACTAATTTATTAAATTCTAAAATTAGTAATACGGTTATCATGTACATGCATATTAATGCACGCTAAATTTTGAACTTAAATTACGCAACAGCAAATCTTATGTCTATGGGTAACATGACTTATTTTTATTCATCACACTCTCAGTAACATTCATTATTATTATTACCGGCAGGCCGCAGCGGAGACATTTCAAGAAACACTTTGCGAGAAGTACAGGAATTTCTTGAGAATTTTTTGAGTCCACCTCGCGCGACTTTAGACTTAAGTTTTCCACTCGTAACTTTTGAATGAATGCACCAATTGCCTTCAAATTGCTTTCAAGCGAATGAGCAAAACATTTTCTATTAGCCCATCATGAACAAAACCTAAGCGGCTTTCTGGAAACTGCATTATATATCACCTGCCGATGAAATATTCGTATGTGAGAAATATGAAATACAGTGTACATTCAGAATGGCATAACCTCAAGAAGAATACATTAGCCTCTACGAAAAACTTACCGCAGAAATCGCAGCGGGGGCAAATGCATCAACGCCTAAATGACCTGTTTCGCAGGAGAAAGTGTAAAAAAAGACATGCCCTTCAAATCTGCAACACTGACATAATTTTGTGATAAATAGTTGAAAGTGAATATCAATAACTATAATATGAGAATTGGTACAAAAACCAACCGAAGTGGACGAATAAGCATTTCAATGGTTGAATATATAAATGAAAAAAATAAGAAAAGCAAGATAACACAAAACTTAATTTTGAGATAATACCCATGAGCATAAGACAAATAGTCAGGTACAGGGTTTAGCAAATGCTTGAAAGGAAAACAGGAGTATTCAAACATTGGCAAAAATTAATAAGCACTGGGCGAAATCAAATATTAACTAAAACGGCTTGGGTCGAGTTCCTTACGAACCCAAGTAGAAGAGGGAGAAATGAAATCATTTAATTTCGAAGGATATTCTTATGAGCAAGGATGACAGTGAGACTGATGATAGACTATTTGCATAAATGAAGATTCATATCAAACACAATCAATTTTGGGTTTTATCCTTCTATCTTTCCAAAAATGGCCCTAATATAGGTTTAAATTTGTTTACCGCGAATATTAAAAGGAAATATCCTTCACGAAAAATTTCTAATGTGTTAGACTTTAGGACATTCAGAGTGAAGAGATCAGTATAGCTATCAATAAGCAGCATTCTTCAGCACTACTATCGAAAACCGAGATTGCGTGATTGCGTGACTTGATTGCGTGAAGTGTAATACTTCAAGAAGGAATTTATGAGGCGAGAAATACATTATTTTCGAATAACGCTTTGGTATTTGACCCTAAGGTTATTGAAAACGTGGCCAATGTCGCCATTTTAATATGTTAACAAAAAACAGAAATGCATTCCGGCTGAAGTCAGGCTTGTAGTACACTTGTCATTGCCTACACTAATGACGCGTAAGTGCTGTATTTGTGCAATACAATGAAGTATTACAGTGTGTAATTCCCAATAGGGAATCATGACATGGCATGGTGCATCCGACTGAGAGTTTTTCATTGTTGCTGATTTTTTTTCTTTTTTGTTGACAAATTATTACAGGAAAACGTCGTGAAAGTGAAAATGATTGAACTAATTCATAGAAAAACAACAACAATAATAATTAACCTCAGTGTCATATCCTTGCTCATATCAATATTTTAGGAGAATAAAAGTTTAAGTTTTTCCGCATCTATCAAGTTCGATTTTGTCATGTGCTTACGCGCTTTCTTTTAAACATAGAATGTTATTCCTACTTCTCTTTCATGCATTTGCTCAACCCTGCAGGTACTCAACTATTCGTCTCTTCCTTGCTGTTACTGTCTCAAGATTAGCATTGTTAACTTTTTTATTTTATTTAGGAGTTCAACCAAAAAAAAAAAAATTCATTCGCACACTTGGTTTGGTTTTGTATCTTTCCCAAAATTAAATTGAATGACCATTACGGTTTAATATTTGAGATAAAATAATTTATGGCAGTGCATAAGAGACTATTAAGGTATGTCTGTTTTTATTCTTACTGCTTCGAATCAGGTCATTTAGGCGTTTAAGCATTCCTCCGCTACGATATTTTCGCTATGTTTTCCGTACAGGCTAATGCGTTCATTTGAAGTTTATGTGATTCTTAATGTCTCCTTCGATGCGTCAACGCGTTCTTTCAAGATGATCAGGTATTTTTGGCTAAATTTTTTCAAAAGTTCTTTGAGTTCAACAAGCGTCTACTTCAAAGTTAACGTTCTCAGAGTATTCACGGGTTTATTACATATTTTTCTTAAAATTCAATGCTATAGGTAAAAAAAACATTCGCTTTGGTATTGTTATTAAGTGTTAAATAGATGAATTGCCGAAATAAAAATCTCCAGGTTCTCTTAAGAATACTATATATACTCGGAAATGAAAACCATGCTTCTCCGCTGTGAAATTGTTCAGACATTTTATATAGTCCACGCCCAATACGTCATTGTCTACTTTGATGTGTTTTCAACCTTGACATTTGGTATCGAATTTTCCAACAACTGCTATATGCACTGAATACTTTTTTATTTGTTTCCTCTTAGTCAGCTCTTCTACAAGTGACATGGCAATTGCATTCTGCTACAGTTTATGTGCCACTTATTAATCCTCATCTAGTTCCCATGTTTCGCTAACTCAGAACGAATTAGAACTACACATTTTTAGTGCTTACTCGCCGTAGATATAACATTGCGAAATTAATTTTTACGTTTTGATTGAATTTATTTCAAATTTTAATTTGAGAGTTACATTTGAGACTTACATTATTTCAAATTTTAATTTGAAACTTAAATTCAATATTTAATCATTCTTACACCACAATGTATAGATTCATCGCACCAGCTTCTGAAGATGAAGATTCTTCAGTTTCAATATTTTTTCTATAGATCAGTTTCGTTGAAGTTTTCAAAATTTTAAGAAACAATGGTTGCGTGACAGATTTCAGCTTTCGCATATGAAACTGTAACAGTTTTATTAGAAATAAACGATTCTTTTTTTTTAGTTCATATTTAGAGTGAGAGTCTTAATCTGACTCATGACCAATGACATAACCCAGCTAAGCGCTGGGATTAATTGTTTTGCTGACACTGCATACGCCTGCTGAGTAGACCTCACACTGTTTAGAACCCACAGACCTGCGCTGGGGATATATTATTGCTCCGTGCATGCGACGTTAATAAAAAAATTAAAATTAAAATAAGTAATTAAATTAAGAGCTAACGAGAGCATAGCCCCCTGCCCCCGAGTGAAAAACTTAAGTGTTTTGACTGCGCGCGAGTGGGCAAGGTTTATCGAGTAATTTTTGTAACTTTTAGAAAACCGATAGGGTGTTGTTTATAATAAGAAGATTGAAAATATTCTGCTCTTTTGTTTGAGAGTAATTTGAAGGCAATTGGTGCATTCTTCCAAAAGTTACGAGTGGAAAACTTAAGTGTTTTGACTGCGAGCGAGTGGGCAAGGTTTATCGAGAAATTTTTGTAACTTTCAGAAAACCGATAGGGTGTTGTTTATAATAAAAAGATATAAAATGTTTTGCTCTTTTGTTTGAGAGTTATTTGAAGGCAATTGGTGCATTTTTTCAACAGTTACGAGTGGAAACCTTAAGTGTTTTGACTACGCGCGAGTGGACAAGGTTTATCAAGAAATTTTTGTAACTTTCAGAAAACCGATAGGGTGTTGTTTATAATAAGAAGATAGAAAATATTCTGCTCTTTTGTTTGAGAGTAATTTGAAGGCAATTGGTGCATTCTTTCAAAAGTTACGAGTGGAAAACTTAAGTCTAAAGTCGCGCGAGGTGGACTCAAGAAATTCTCAAGAAATTCCTGTACTTCTCGCAAAGTGTTTCTTGAAATGTCTCCGCTGCGGCATGCCGGTCAAAATTCCCTACTCTTCCAAGTTGAAATCAACTTCGAACAAACAGGCATTATAAAAAATTCAAGTATCTGATCAGAAAACTTATTAAAAATTATTTTCTTTTTAATGAAAGAGATTTTCGAAAATAGTAAATTATCGCTAACATTCATTTGTATTATCTACAGAGATGGATTTAATAGCTTCTGATGTTTATAGTCTAGACTGGTAAACTGTTTACATGGCATCTATTGATATTGAAACATGTTCCTTTGGTTATTTAGATAAAAAGTTAGAAATGTATTTTTGTGACCAATGATTTGTAATCATACATTGTTTTTATCTGAGAATGTTTGATGACAAGCTTGAGCTTTACTTTAACTCTATGGATAATCGTTCGACTGTGCTCTTATCAGGTGGTAGTGTGCGACAGCATGAGATAACATCAAGATAGTTTGTTTACATTTCTGAAAGTAGTAAAACCAATGAAGAAACTCGGCTCCGGTGCAGGATTACCTTCCCTTTGCTGCACAATAAAAAAATATTGTTCAAGATTATCGTATATTATTTGCGGTCAAATATTGTGAAATAAAAGTGTGATAATTCTAAGAAAATCGTGCATAAATTACTTCATAACACAGTTTTTATGAACCTTGACTAGGCCTATTGAGAAAAGTCATTAAGTCATGCGCATTATCAAGGTGCTTCATTATTTAGTGGCTGAAGTTATTTTGAATTTGAGAGTATTTTGATGAGCTATTGCCTCTGAGTTATAGAGAAAATGGTAGCATACTAGTGAATTTTTTCAAAATAATATGCAAATGTGCCTTATTTAGTTAGTATGCTTACTGTCATGGTTACAACCAGTAGTTTTTTATGGAGTGACTTGCTATTATTGTCTTGAGGTATTTGACAGTACATTGTGGAGAATTATTGTTTGTTTGTGGAGAATGATTTTACACCCATGTGGGAAATGTGATACCTACTGTTTACTTGATAAAATTCTGCCAAATAAAACAAATTTTGGTTTGCACAAAGGCTCAGATGTACATTTTCTGTTGCTCAAAGGTTATCTCTGATTTTGGGACACATTTGGAACTGATAAATCAATTTTAAATGTTACTGGTAATATAAGTTTGTGCACAATTAAATTTTTCATCTGATGTAAATAAATGATAAATAATTGGGGTAAATATGTAGCGTTTGGTAATAATCGATTTTCTAGTTTTCAAGGCATTCACATAGTTAATTAGGTTAAAATAAACAAGTTTTCTTCTATGCACTTTCCGTCGCAAATGAGTATTTGATGAGTTATAGCGGTAAATTACTGACCACAACTCTAGTTAGTGTTTGAAGCGGCAAGTAATTCAAACAGCACGTCGGACGGCATCACTGCAATGCCGTCTCGCTTCCAGCCCAATCGTCATCAAAGACGAAACCAAACGGTCAATGTTTATTTTACCTTTGGCAGGGAAATTAAAGATGTCGTTGCTGATAATCACTAAATGAGCACATTTAAAAACCTTTTACAAGAATGACTTTATGCTTGCTGATGCGTTATTTTTGAATAATTGAACTTTGAAGTTGGCGCCGGCGCCGTAATTTAGTTAAGGGTAGTTAACCCGCCTATTACAAACGTCAAGAGGTTGGGTCCTTAGGGTTAGCCACAGTTCTTCTAGTGAAAATTATAAATAAAGGTTGTAACCGACCCATTACGTCGAATGACCGAGTGTGTGCAAGCACGCACCGCTGCTTCGACGTAACTGGCAGCCTTGAGATGACCGCAGATCCGTAACTTCAACCCCGGTATATCATGGGTTCGACGTATCTGGGAACATTCGAAACAAGTCTTTCGCATCAACAAAATAACTCGTCATCTCATTAACTATGTTTATGCATAGTAGAATTTCAATTGATTTATAATTTTCACTAAAAGAACTGTGGCTACCCCTCACGACCCAACCTCATTACGTTTGTAATAGGCGGCGCGCGCGCCCGCGCCAACTTCAAAGTTAAATAATTAGAAAATAACGCATCAGCGAGCATAATCTCATTCCTGTAAAAGGTTTTTAAATGTGCTCATTTAGTGATTATCAGCAATGACATCTTTAATTTCCCTGCCGAAGGTAAAATAAACATTGACCAACCAAACCTACTGCTATGCCTCGTTAAATACTCATTTGACGAAAAAAGTATATAGGAGAAAAGTTGTTTATTTTGATGTCTCTACCTTGATTCAAGCAACGAAAATTTGAAAATCTATGAGTAGCTGTTTATTCTGACTGGCAGGGAGCAGTACGTTGAGATAAGAGGAACAAAGTCAGATAACATGAGAGTGTCATCAGGAGTCCCTCAAGGGTCAGTTCTAGGGCCGGTGCTTTTCCTCATCTACATAGACGATCTAGTGAATGAATTGGAGTGTTCAGCCCTCCTCTTTGCAGATGACGCAAAGATCTTCAAAGAGATTGCAACAGAAAATGATGTTCTTGCCTTGCATAGGGACCTTACTAGATTGCAGGAGTGGAGCAGGAAGTGGCTACTGGATTTTAATCCCGACAAGTGTGTTACCATGCATATAGGCTATCGTAACCCGGGACATACTTATAACCTCGGAGGAAAACAACTTAAGACGTCGGACCTGGAGAAAGACCTTGGAGTTTATATATCATCGGATCTCAATCCGGGACATCATATTGGAAAGGTGGCAGCTAAGGGAAACAAAATGGTTGGACTTATAAAGAGAAATTTTCCAGATTTGGACATGGAAAGTGGTAAAACTCTGTATTGTTCATTAGTGAGACCACATCTCGAATATGCAGTGCAAAGCTGGTCACCTTATTACAGAAGAGACATTCAGGAACTGGAAAAGGTGCAAAGGAGAATGACCAGAATTATACCAGAACTGAGGACTGTGAGCTACTTGGAGAGATACGAACGACTGGGGCTTACGACACTGGAAAAGAGAAGGAAGAGAGGGGATTTAATGGAAACCTAAAAGATTTTGAATGGCATGGAGAATGTTGATTATAGATTGTTCTTTGAGTACAGTGATGCTGTGACAAGGTCCAACTCAAAAAAGCTTAAGAAAAGAGGTCACTGGAGAACCATAGCCAGAGCAAATTCATTCAGTGTAAGAGTTATCAACGACTGGAACTCTCTCCCAGAGGATGTAGTGACTGCTGCGACCATTGGTGCCTTCAAGGCCAGACTGGACCAATGTGCCTGGTCCATGAATGAGTGAGGGAGGTACTGATTTGCCCCACAAACAAGTTTTGACCCTAGAAAAGTCCGTAGTAAGTGTTTGAGAAGCAAGTGAGGGATTATTTTAGAGAAAGTGTTTGGATTTCACACAATTGTAAGATGAAGAGATGGGAGCCCTATAAGACAAAGTCTTAACCTCCCATGCTTTTGAATTAGGTAAGCTTGAACTAGGAAGGCTTGAACTAGGTAAGCTTGAACTAGGTAAGCTTCGAGCGCATTCGTCATCAAAGACGAAACTCCCCTCAGGGGGATACAGCTATTGTATCTATGGGAATTAGCGCTCCCAGGGGAACCATGTGAGGGCCCGAGCTAAAGGTTAGGTAGGCTTTCTTTTTTTTGCAATTAAATAGGTTTTTGTTTTGTTACGAACCATCTTTTTTCGGTTCACTGCTCTCCTGTTTTTCACCACCTACTACTTTCTTCTTCAACTTTTTTCTTGCTTCATGAACTTCTTTCCTAGCTTACTGTTTCTGTGCACCTTGGGCATAGATTCCGCGTTCCCTCAACTCCATACTAAATGGTGCCTTCCTCTTTCCTCTCTTGGAACATCTTTGTCGTGGTTAAGGGAGGCTAAAACTCTCTTATATAATAATAATAATAATAATAATAATAATCAAAGACGAATCTATACCTACCGCTATAACTGGTAAAATATTCATTTGCGACGGAAAGTGCATAGAAGAAAACATGTTTTTTTAACCTAATTAACTATGTTCATGCCTCGAAAATTAAAAAATTGATTATTACCAAATGCTACACATTTACCATAATTTGTAGAATGTATTACAATGCCAAATTGTCAGTTGCAGGCCATTTTTTATTTATATCCTAATAAGCTAGTGCACAAGTATTGATGCAATTTTCTTTATATTTTTATCATTTAAGAATGTTTTATAGTTGATTTGAAATATTCAAATTTATTTTGCAGTACCTATGTAATTCAAGGTTAGTTAACCCCCGCCGACATGCTGACATTACCGAAATAGTGCGCAATATTGCCTTTGCTATTTTACTTCCAGCACGCTTATTATTATAGATAATTGTTTGAAAATACATGTTTTAGTAGAAAAATAGCTGCTCTTCACATTGAAAAAAACAATTTTGAAAAAGCTTGTGCCATTTGTGCGATATAAGGTGTAAAAGTCCATAGACTTTTTAAGAAATATATTTTTTTAGAAGTTGTGCCATTTTTTTATCTTGACATATTTGTAATATTTATATGCTGATTTGTATAGAAAAACCCCTGCTAAATCCATTGGTGTCTTTATTTTTTCCTGTGACAATTAGATCAAAAGATATGGGCATTTTTATATGAAGTTATTAACTTTGCAAAAACATAACCATTTTTGTCTTTGCTATTTTACTTGTTGTGTGCTTATAATAATAAATCATTGTTTGACAATGCATGTTTTTGTAGAGAAATAGGTACCCTTCACATTGGAATAAAAAATTTTGAAGTAGCTTTTGCCGTTTGTGTTATGTAAGGCGTCAAAGTCCATAGATTAAAAAAAAAGTTTTTAAAAAAAAAAGAGTCTGCGCAAGCCTCTCAATGAAAGCTGGCTACTCGAGTAGACACCAGCCTGCGCAGCACACAACCTATCCTGGGCACTCGAGTGCACAGACTGAGACGGCGCAGCACTCTTTATTTTATTGCCTTCTCACCCCTTACCCTCCCTTACCACACTCTCTATACTGTATTCATTCAATAGAGCTTGTGGAGACGATTCTAGTGGTATATGGCAACCCTATATTTTAGTGATGTACCGATACCATTTTTTTGGCCGATACCGATACCGATACCGATACCCATTTTTTGGCCGATACCGATACTCCGATACTTGAAAATACCGATACTTTGACCGATACTACTACCGATACCGATACTTTTACAATCATCAAACCTAATAATATCCGTTGTATGTTTGTTTATCTATTTGTTCGGTGTCCGCTTCTAAAGAAACATAGGATGTCTGAGTTTGCAGTATCATGGATACCAAATTCATCAGTGTAACACTGAAAGATCGTCTGTACATGCAATGATATGTTTGAAATTTTATCAGGATAGGTTAGTAGTATTGGATAGGTTGTTGTGATCGCCGTAATTTGCGCATTTTCCTAACCATGTCGCTTCTGTGCAGCTTTCAGGCCATATTGAATAATTAAAAGACATTAAATTAAATATAGTAACTTGGTGAATAGCTGTGCCCGAAGTAATCATTTTTGAGTAATGGTGATTTGTCACCGGAGTGGAACTCCGAGTCAAGAGAGCTTTGTGTGTTCTTGTGCATATGTGTTCGGCATAAACATTTTAAACCTACCCGACTTTCCGTTCTACGTATTGGCAACAGTGGAAAACGCATTAGTGGTGTAGAGCCTACAAGAAACGCAGTTGCTACCATGTAATGACGATCGCTAGGCCTTCGCGTCGTTAACGTGCTTTGCGGCGGTGCGAGTTGCGACATAGAATTAGGATAGCATAATTTAGATAATGTTGACGGAATTTTTCCATGGGTCCATCTAGCTTAACCTTTGGTCCTTTGGTGAAGTTCGGACGCTCTGGTCCAGGTCACGCCGAAGGCGCCGCCTCACAGCGCTGTCGCGCCGCTACAGTTGTTGCGCCCTTCGGTGGGCGAGCTGCTGCAGCAAACTGTTGCCTGCAGCAGGCTGATAGTAGTGAGGCAGCGGTGGCTTGTCCGGAACCGTCCTCAAAAATTCATCCAGTGCCCTCTTAAATGCCTCTAGCGACCCGACATGCTCTCTCAGGGTGCGGGGAAGACAGTTAAAAAGTTTTGGGCCCATGACTGAAAACGACTGCTCATGCCTGCTCCTCACACTTGCTGGGGCTCTGTTGTTCAAGGTCGGGACCACACACAATGTACCGAACCGAATGTGCTGTTTCGTCCGAAGCCCAATTTTGCCGTCCGTGAAGTTCGGAACAAGCCCCGTCAGCATCTTCCATGTATATATTACTATATACCTCTCCCTACGCCGTTGGAGGGAGTACATCCGATAATGCTCAAGTCGACTCCAATAATCCAGTCGACGAGCACCTGCAATCCTGGCAGTAAAGGACCGCTGAATACTCTCCAGCCGCACTATATCTCCCCGCCCACTTGGGCTCCAAAGTTGGCAGCAATACTCTGCCAGGGGGAGAATTAGTGCTCTGTACAGGGTCAACATTGGGGTCGGCTCTCTGGTCCTAAAGGTCCTCCACACCCACCCCATCTGCCGCCTGCATCTCTTCACCACACCACTGATGTGCTCGCCGAAGCCTCCTCCCTCCTCCACAACAACCCCCAAGTCTCGAAGAGAAAGCTTTCTCTCAATCGTGAGGTTACCCGCTGTCGTGTAGGAGAATGCTTCGTCTGGATGCCGGCCGTACCTAATGAGCTCAAATTTAGCCTCATTGAATTTCATGTTATTTTCCTCCGCCCAGACATAGATCCTCTCCAAATCCTCCTGTAAGTCGACGCAATCCTCTGAGCTGGCCACCTCCTTAATTATCCTGGTGTCATCAGCAAAAGAGGACGCCCGCGCATGTTGCAGGTTTAGATCAATGTCTGCGATGTGGATCAAAAACAGTAGCGGGCCCAGCACTGAGCCTTGCGGGACCCCGCTTGCAACCACCGACTCAGACGAGAGGCACCCATCCACGACCACCATCTGCCTCCGATCCGTCAAGAAACTGGCCAACCATCTCAGCAACGTTCCTCCAATGTGGCAAGCCCGCAGCTTTTGCAGTAGGACACCGTGGTCCACCTTATCAAAGGCTTTGGCGAAGTCCAAGTACACGACATCGACTGCCCGTCCACTGCCCAGCTCTTCGGTTATTAAGCGGTGATGCTCTAGGAGCTGCGAGAGGCATGACCTTCCTCTTCTGAAGCCATGTTGATGCTCGTTGAAGAGGTCCGCACTCTGCAAAAGACGCACCAATCTCCTGGCTACCACCCTCTCAAAGACCTTAATAACATGTGACGTCAGTACTACTGGTCGATAATTCATTGGGGCGTGCTTTTCTCCGCCCTTGAATATCGGCGTCACTAAACCATGCTTCAGTGCTTGCGGGACGCTGCCTTCGCTCATCGACGACCTCCACAGCCGAAAGAGTGGCATCTTTAGTTCCTCGCAGCAATTTCGCAGCAGTACGGCAGGGATTCCATCCGGTCCCGGCGCCGACGTCGGGGACAGTTCTTTTATAGAGACCACCAAATCGTCCTCCGTAAAGCAGATGTCCTCCAACAGTCCCGGTTCACGGATCCCTCGCAGCAGCTCATCCAAGTGTGACCTCAGGCTCTGGAGTCTCGGTACGCTAAACACGGACTCATATTGCTTTCTCAAGACCTCACACTTTTCGTCTGGAGCACTGACAATACTATCACCGATGCGAAACGGTCCAACTGTAGACCTTGTCAGGGTTCTCCTTTTGGCGAATGCATAGAAGTACTTAGGGTTTCTTTGGATTGCCTTAACGGCCAAATCCTCCTCCCTCAAAGCTTCCTCCTCATGCGAACGCTGGAGCAATACCTCGAGGTCACGCACCATTGCAACAATTCTCTGCTTTGTCTCTGGAGTGGCTGGTTCTGATAGTCGCTTTAAGAGCCGTCTCCTCTTGCGCATCAAAGTACGGCGATCACTAGGAACAGATCTACCTTTATGCTTCCTTCTCCTCGGCACGTACTTTGGGCAGACGTCAGCCAGCACCCCACAGAACTGCTGATACACTTCCTCTGCCACATCCGCATCTATCCGGTCCTCCCAGTGTATCTCCAACAGGTGTCTCCTCAACCCAGTCCAGTCCACACGATCGCTCATGAAGTTCAGTGAGTCAAGCGTACACCGCCCACTTTGGCGCTCCTCACTACGAGACTTTGAGCCTAGGTCAACGGTGGCCAGGATTAACCGGTGATCCGACAGGATAGTGTCTTCGACAGCTAGTCCTCTCACCAGGTCCCCATCATTTGTCAGGAATAGGTCCAGTACACTGTCCAACCGCGTAGGCACAGTGACATACTGCTCCAGGGCAAACTCCTCCATAAAGCTCCAAAGAGCAGCCGCCTGTGTTCTGGTATCATTGGCACCTCCTTCCATCCTACCAGTGGACCAGCACATCCGAGGGAAGTTGAAGTCTCCCAACACCACCATGGTTGGGGTGGGAGTACCCAGCTCCTCCAACCTCCCAACAAGATGGCCAAGCGCAGTATCGAAGTTTGTCGATTCACATGTAGGAGGTCTGTAAATCACCGCCAGGACCAGCCTCCTACTGTCGAACCACAACGCAAGGTGCTCCACCACTCCATCAGAACCGCCAGTGAGGACAACAGCTTCAGCGGCTATATCTTCCCTTACGAACACCGCAACTCCGCCCTTCTTTCGGCCTGGAAGTCGGTCCGATCTAAATAGCTGGAAACCCTCCATGTAGACCTCAGCGTCAAGCACGTCCACGTTCAGATGGGTTTCCACCAAAGCAATCAACAGAGCACCCGCGAGAAGAGCTCTGTCCCTGAGCATTCCGACCTTGAACTTCTTATGACGGGTGCTCAAGCCCTCCACATTGCACATCATTATAGTGCAATGAGTTTCCTTGCTTACCAGACTCGCTTGCAGGTGCAGGTTCGGGCCTCTGTTACCAAAGGACGATGCTCGTCTCGCCCACTCAGTACTCTCTCCAAAAGCTCCTGGATTGCCTGCACCTGTCTCCGCAACTCTAAAAAAGGAGTCGCATTCTCCAAATTTAGAAGATTAGTCCTGTCCGACCCAAGGCTCGGCACAGTCGCTGCAGGCGGAGGAACTCCAAAAGCCTCAACTCCGCGGCCGCTCACAGCCTCTCTAAAAGAGATTCTCGCCGGTGGAGGCGCGCCAACAGCATTCGGAGTCACCTCACTACCCACTGCGTTGGCAGCTTCTCTGACTTTTATTCCCGTAGGATGGAGGAACTTGCACTGTTTCCTGGTGCAACTCAGACCTTCCACCGCTTTCCAACACAAGGGTGGATGGAAGTACTCACATTTCCGGCCTTTGCTGCATCCCTCCTTCAGTTTTCCCCCAAACTTCGCGAATTTATAACACACCTTGGGGTGGGAGAACTCACAACCTTCCCCCCTTCTGCCATACTTACACTCCCTCCTCAGGAAGTGCCTACACACTTTAGGTCCAGCTTTAGAGAGCCCAGTGGCCGACAACGCCTTAGCTGGTTCAGGCACAAAAACCGCCGCCGAAACCTCCCCTTCCGGCACCATCAACGAATCATCCGACACAGATCCAGATCCATGGCCCGGTGTCAGAGGAGCAGGAGGACACTCGACGACGACGGATGGGGCGAGAGTCCCAGATCCGGCATTCCCCGCTTTCAGCTGCCTCTCAATTCGGGAAGCCATGACGGCAAACTCCTCGCCGCACTTTTTCACGACACACGTCTCACACTTGAATTTGCTGCGGGAGGTCTCCAACCATACCAGGTGGTACACTGGCAGACCGGAACACCTCAAGTGGACAAAGACTCCGCAGTCTGTACACTTGAGGGCCGATCCCCCCAACTCCTCCCCGCACAGCCCACAGCACGTCCCACTCGGGACAGAGTGATACATGGCACTCATTTAGTTTAGAGTTACGTTAGAGACGTGCAGGCTCGCAAACAAAATCCTGTAAAGCCTGGGTTGCTCTGAAACAAACTTTACCAGCCACGTCTCCCGCCAGTAAAATTGGTAAAGGGAACAGTGAAACGATGACATTGTCCTCGGCATTTCCATGGGTCATGCTGCTACCTAATAATACCCTTGCCCTTGGTTCATTTGTTTGGTGTCTGTTTCTTCCATTTCTCTGTCACTCACGCGCATAAGGATAGTTATAATGACCGTATCTGTGATACGAGTTTCAACAGTGCGAAAAATATTTTTCATCACGGGTACTGTTAGGATGGATATACTGTATTTGTTTATCATCTACATCTTGAAAATTCGTTCATGAAAAGTATTGAATCTCATTTTTGGCGGGCCGTGCACACTTGTATTAAAATAAAACCATTATAACTCCTACATGGGAGTTATAATAAAATTAATTCCTTATATATCTAATAATACAAAAATATTGACAAAAAAGTTTCCGATTGTGAAAAATAAATGCTCTTGCTATGTTAACTATATTGTTGAGAAAACAACAAAATGAAATCCATTCAATAGATATGCGTTTCTAATCGTATTGCAACGTAATGTAGACTAGCTATGATAGCAACTGGCTCCAAAAGTGGACCATAACAATAGTTTCTCCAAAAAAGGATTGTCATTTTCGTGTTATTCACACCAAATACGAGTACATACTTTGGCGAAAGAAAATATCAAAATTCGGTAAGCCCCGAAACCGAAAATATCCGCAAACACGCAACCATCTATAAGATGAAGAATTTAAAAACGACAATTTCAAGGAACTTGATCATATTTATTAGGATTACGTTTCGGAGTCCATATCTATCATCAGTTCGTAAATTTACAAATCATTATGTCTGCAATAAAAGGTAAAGCAAAATGTTGGCTACAGTCATTGAAGGAAATCAAGAAAATAAAATTAAAACACGTCCCAGAAAAACTAAAATCGAAAAGATTACTATTTAGTTACAATTTGTTATGGGTAGGAACTATCAGAATTGTTGAGGGCCGGTTTTCGTTTAAAAATATGTAGTGACTCTAAAATTCTGAGGTCACATGCAGTTGAAGCCGAATCTAAGATTTAGTTGCATTTTACTGCGTGATTACGTACTGCGGAGTGTGAGGAGTAAGCTAATTAGTTCCCCGCGCGGAAGCTTCGACCCCAATGTTCGACCATTCTGTTATAAAAATTTCGTGACGTCATGCCGACGTACGATGATGTGCACTGCACACAACTGTATAACTGTTAAAAATAAATCAAAGATCGAGGTTCGCATCTCCATCGGAAGCGTATCCTTGTACCGGAAAAATGAAGCAACCATAAAATTATACAATTCCGGTACAAGGATACGCTTTTGATGGAGAAAGAGCCTTTCTGATTTATTCTTACAGTTGTGTGCAGTGCACATCATCGTACGTGGGCATTACGGTACAAAATTTTTATATCAGAATGGCCGAACATCGGGGTTGAAGCTTCCGCACGGGGAATGAATTCGCACAATTCGTACGTAATCACGCAGTAAAATGCAACGAACCGATATCCTCTGCGGACTTCAAAATCTTAGATTCGGCTTAAACTACATGTGACCTCAGAATTTCAGAGTCGCTACAAATTTTTTAAACGAAAACTGGCCCTCAACAATTCTAACAGTAGATACCCATCGTAAATTGGAAGTAGATCATGTCGATTTTACTTTCTCTGGGACATTTTTTGATTTTTTTTTTTGTTTTCGTGATTTTCTTTAATGACTGTATCCAACATTATATTTTTTCTTTCATTGTAGTCGTAATGAATTTTAATTTTACGAACTGATGATTGAGCTGGACTCCGAAACGTATTCCTAGTAAATATGATTAAGTTCATTGGAATTTTCCTCGTTTTCAAATTCATCAAGTTACGATGAAAGCAATCAACTGACCCGTTCAGATGTATTGAACTATAAGATTGTTCGTGAATTGTTCAAACATCTTAACATAGAAGAAAAATGCAAGATTCGTAATGAGCGGTGATATGCATGCTAAGTTAAAATGAATTATTAGCTTCGCAATATTTGGCGATATACAAGCTAAATTAAAATAGAATTTTCGGCAATTTCTATATTAAATTCACAAAAACTTTCAAATGCACCTTCAACTTTATTAAATTGGTTTGGTTTTTGTTAGCCTGTCACATACTTTAAAATATGGACATTAGGTCAAACTATAAAGGTATGGTCGTAAAAGTATAAAAATGTTATGTAGCTACAGGGTTTAACTTTCATTTTACATAGCTTTCAGTTATGACCGTGACTCATCGGGAATTCAAAGTAGTGAATTCAGTTAGCGGGCCTGATTGAACGCTATAATTCAAGAGTTAGCTATCTAATTTACTAGGTATGAATAGGCTCTTTATTTGATTACAAGTACGCACAGCCCGTCAAAAATTACGGGACTCACTAACTTTCTTGAACAAATTTGCCAAATGTGATGCCCAACGAATGTATTCATCCTAACAGCGCTCATGATGAAAAATATTCTTGTTCTTACGCACTGGTGAAACTCGTATCACAGATACGGTCACTATAACTCTCCTCATGAGCGTGACGAAGAAAATGGAAGAAGCGGACTCCAAATAAACCAAGGGTATTATTAGATAGTAGCAGGACCCGTGGAGATTTCATGGATAATGTCATCGTTAAGCTAGGCGGACCCGAGAAAAAATTCTGACAGTATTACCTAACCTGTGCTAACCTAGCCTATCCTAAACTAAGCTAACCTATCCTATCCTAACAAAACCTATCCTGATAAAATGTCAAATATTTAAATGCATTGAAACGCCATCTTTTAATGTTACGCTGAGGAATTCGGTATCCATGATACCGCAAACTCACACAACGCGGACACCAAATAAATATATAAATAAACACACAACGGGTATTATTAGGTTAAATACTTTTACTTTCATGATTTATGACCTTCATTTGAATGATAAAATACGTATTTTTGGAAAGTATCGGTAAAGTATCGGCCGGATTTTGCCGATACCGATACCGATACCGATACCACTAAAAATGGCCGATACTGCCGATACCGATACCGATACCGATACATCGGTACATCACTACTATATTTCTTTCCTTCACACCGCGCCGGCATGCTGTCTACTCGAGTGCCCAGTTAGTCGACGAGGGTTAAGTGAATGTTTAAAACAGGACACTAATTGCGTTTGACGTCATGGCTGCGGTGCCGTGAGTGATGTCATGGTTGCCCTGATGTGTACTTATCATTTGCATAATCGAATTATTTTAGAAAAATTTGTAAATTTATAGAAAAGTATGATGAAGCCATTGCATTTCCAAGTTAATAAAATTGTTTAAATAAGATAACCCAACTTAACGAAACGGTCATTCCACCTATGAAAAATTAAAATTATAATACAGCTTTAACTTTCAACAGCTATAAGTGCGTAGCAGAAAAGTTATTTATTTTGATCTAATTACCATTATACATGCAACAAAAATTAGAAAATCATTAAGTGTTCTGTGGTAAACAAAAACCATCAGTTAACTTACTTATGTCAATATTATTGATGTTATTTAAATATTTATCTTTTTCTTCGGTTTCAAAAAAAGAGTTGAGTTTTTTGGTGCAATTTAGAAAATTCTCTGCATATCAGTGACAAATTGAGCTCCCAAAGTCTATATAATGAATGAGGTCCTTGCTTGAGATGAGGCAGTTGAATCCAACAATAAAAAACAGTGTAAAATTTATATAAAATTTCAAATGTATTGTCTCATAAGATCTGTAAGCTCTTGTGGTTCAACTCTTTTGTTTAATTTCTACTTTGCATGGATGTAATAGAAATTTGAACCACACTTTTTGAACCACACCACAAGGCTATTATCTTTTTTTACCTCTATCTAAATGACAGGCACTGACTAAATTTTGAATTCTGTTTTCATATTATTAATAAATTTGAGAAATTGTAAAATTTGGATATTTTTTTTTCTCTTAGGAGGGTTCAACTACTGTATTTATAGGTGTTAGCATACCCAGGTTGAAAATTGTTTATTAAGTTCAATTCACCAATCCTGAAATTGCAGCTTTGGTTGAAGCTTACAATATGGAGTTTTGTTTGAAATGTTGAGTTTATGCCAAAGAGCATGCCTTTTTGGCATAAAAATTGGAGTTGAAGTATTTCATCTATTGATTTATAAGAATTTCTTCCTACTGACATAGTGGATGGGCTTTAAAAACATTGAATTATTGAATATATATTTTCTGTGCTTCATGCATCTATTTTCTACAATGATGCCCTCATCAGGCAAAGGATAAGGCCTGATATCTGATTATATTTTTCTAGCTGTGAGACTTGAATAATTTTACCTTAACCCGCGCACTGTAACTGGTCGCCTCATTTACCAGGCTCACTGGTTGCCAGACGTAAGGCATAACCATAAGTTGTTATACACCAAAATGATCGTCTCAGCGAGTGCTACACAGCTGGAGCCAGAAACCCCCACATTGTGGGGGTTAAGGCAGAGCTCCAACCACTTGGAAGTTGGGAGGGGTAAGCACAGTCAGTGTGGTAAATGAGGCGACCGTGAGAGGGTGTGCGTGCGAACAGTCAGTGGCAGCCTCAGTTACCAGCGAAACTACTCAGGGCCTTATTTCGCCTTATTTCGTAAAAATGGCAAATAAGACAAATCTGAAGTCAGTAGCGTGTAGAGCAGTATTTTATTCATATTGTGTGAAAATTACAAGTTTCGAAACACTATACTTACAGTAATATAACCAGACATGCAAACATGCATTTATGTAGGAACTAAAACGAAGAATGGATAACACCTAGTAGACATAAATGGTCATAACTTTTTTTCTAATTGTTGTAGAGGAAAAATAAAAACATCAGCAGGTTTGGAAGGATTTTCTGCATAAAATAGCAGTGAAAAACATTACATTGTTCCCAAAACACAAAAATGGCCATTGATCTCTTTGAAGCAATGTTGTGCAAAAATCTACGGAGTTTGACTCCATATTACAAAGAAACGGTTCAAGTTATCAAAAATTTGACAACATCAAAGTGTAAAGCAACATTTTTTACTCATTACTTCATATTTTTACATCTCTGCCTATTACGGTAAGTGAACAGGGAACGGCAGAGTAACGCGGGTAAATTGACTACTTTTCTGAGGGATGCGCGACCGTGCGCGGGTTAATATATTATTAGGTTCCTTATTATGCAATTAGTTTATTCTGGAAGTGTAGTAGTATTTGCCATTAAATTCAATTATTTACTGGAAAAGATGTGGGCTGAAACCATGGAAATATAATGTTTTCTGTGCATGAGTTTACTAAGACCTTGATGGTTACATTAACAACTGTACTTATGTTCTCTATGCTGTCAAGAGTACTAATAATTTAATAATTTTGAAACCATTATGGAGGTACTTCTGAGGTAAGGTACAATGAAAGCTATTTCTGTTGGTAGTAACTTTTTAGGTACCAATTCTCAAATGCTGCTGAAAATCACTGATCAAGATGCTTCCCAAACTAATAGTTTTTAACATTTCAGTAGCTGCAAAAGTGTTGAAGCATGTGCTAGAGTGAAGCTGGTATCATTCCACTGACTGGATCAGTCAGTCTTTGCTGACAATTATTTTTGCGGATCTGGTGTCAACAAGCTGCATGGTTGCGACGATGTCTTGGGTTGACCAGAGGAACCGGCGCAACAGCCCACTGTCGCCGCCCACCACGCCTGAGGAAGACCTCAAGTCTATGGAGCCTGACACACTTAAGGGCGAGGTGAGGTCTCCTATAGAAAACTTGGTCTGGTCACAAAGCATTGTTTAGAACTTTTAAAACTGATCCAGTTTTCCATTTGCTGTTTGAGATTTTACCTTCAGCTCCATTTGAACAATATTGGATGAATTTTTGTTTTGTTTCCAATTGCATAGTTCAATAGATGGGAAATTTGTGTCTCTTTAAATATATGACCTAGCAACTAGAAGGCATATTTAACTCATACAGATACAGATGAAATGAAAAGGGCTACGAATATTTACTTTTAAACAAAATACTTTGAATAATTGCTAATTCCCAAAAAGCTGGGGTTTATTATTTTTTGTTCATTTTTAGAAACAAGATCCTTTGGGGGAAGGTAGGGCTTTCAGCCCTCTTTCATGTAGTTTACCCTAAGTGTCTAACAGTTTTCTTGGGAGACTTGACACTGATTCTGTTTCTTGGGCGACTTGACACTGATTTTGCCTGAACCAGTTTCCTTCTTTTATTTTTTCACTGTCATTCAGTTTATGAAAGTCTAAGCATAGCTTTCCCTCAGTTCTCTGAAACTAAAAATACGAAACCTATTCAAGCTGGTTGTCAAATGAACAGTTGTAATTTGACTTCCTTTTTTCAAACTGTGAATGGGATTGAAAATTATTTTCTATTTTCTATGATTTGAATAAATTTGAATTAAATATGTTTGAACCTACATGAAAAAAAGTTTGATAATTGCATACATGAATGAGTAACTCAGGTCTTTCTAATGAACATCAGTGGCAGTCCTACGTGTCTCTCAGAATGGCAGAATCTGTCAACAAAATCCAAATGTTGCATCTCATTCTCTAGTTACTTGTTCTTATCCTACTTGAACCTAATCTTTTGGTTCTTACATTTGATGGCACTTTTTTTTAAAGTTTTTCCCTTTGTTATTTCATAGGAACAGAGATAGCACAAAAAATTCACATAATCAGCTCTGATGCCTACCATCTCCTTATTTCTTTCTTTTAAGTGTTTCAAGATATTAAGTTTACCATCACTACAAGTGCGATTGGCTGACTTTTTCTCTTAAAATTATATTTTATAATTGAAAAATGAATTTCTTTGGAATGAAATTCCTGCCAAATTTTGCATTTTCATTTATTCAGTCTTAATTCTTTGATCTAAGTGATAGCCCAATATTTACATCCTCTCTTGTAGAAATCATGATTCACTAGCAGGACCCTTAGAAATTCCACAGAGAATGTCTTCAATAAGCTCGGTAGATCTGTGAAAAAAATTTGGCCAACATTACTTGACAAATTTTAAAATTACGTATTATAACCTAATCTATGTTAACCTAACCTACTATAACATATCATGTCCTAACCTAAGCTAACCAAATATATCCTGATCTAACCCACTCTAATCTAACGTATTCTAACCTAACTGTAACCAATGTCGTTGTTAGGCTAGGTAGACTTGTGAAAAAACTCTGTCAACATTACTAAATAAATTCTAACATAACATTCTAATCTAACCCATCCTAACATAACATATACTAACCTATCCTATCCTAACCTATCTAATCCTAACAAATTAAAAAATAATAAAATTTCAAAAAATTCAACAATTTTCATCTCCTTCTCTCTCCTCTCCTTCTCACCCTCACTCTCCCTCTCTCCCTCTGATGTAACACGACCCAACACGAGCCACCCAGTATCAGATACCACAGTGATTGAGGTGTGACGCACATAGTTGTAAGCGTATTAATATGTATATTTATAGTTGTACCAGAGTGTTTATTCGCATCTCTGTTATTTTTTGCATGTATTTTTTTGCTGTATTTCTTGTCATCGGACCATGATCTTGAATGCTAACTATGTTATGATGTCTTTTTACTTGACCACAAATGTGATGCCATGATGTATGTGATTGCACAATTTTCAAGGCCATTAATTAACCCTTTAACGTCCAAATTTTTGTACTCATATTACCGTTAACACAACCACCGTCACTAAACTGGCACTGGCATCAGGCAGTCACCAATATCAGGATGGGATAAGAACTGCCACCCGGCAGAGAACTTCAAAGAACACATTAGGGAACTAATTGAACAAGAAATACAATATATTGAGGGTATTTTTGAGAGAGGACACTGGTGTCCTCTGGGGCGTTAAAGGGTTAAAGTTAAAGCTCATATTTGATCATGTTACTAACAGAAATTGATTCTTCCGGCCCTGTTCTCAACATATTTTCTATGATTTTCAAGATTTAGTGTAAAAAAATGAACTAAAAGCAATGCAAAATTTTTTAAATCATAAAAATCACCCAAGTATTAGGCTCTAAGTAGTGTGTAGGGGAGAACAAATGAGTGAGACTCTCAATTGGGGAGCATTCATAATTAATATTTCCTTGGTTTAATGTCTGCAAGTTAAATTTCCTGGACTTAGTTAAATATCTTTATTTTATATTTAGCTTAGCCCACCAAGTGGGTTTCATTTCTGTCTTCATTCAAATTGATGCAACAAATCCAGCAACTTTTTCCATGCCTGAAAAATGTCGAAAGTCCTGTTCCCTTATGCTGTGAAGCACCTCCTGCATTTATACTGAATATTTTATAGGGTCAAAATGATGATTCCAACCTGTGAATTTTCATTCCTTCAAATAGAAAAGTTGCAAGGAGAGTAAATCTGTTGAATATGGATGGTGTGGGATAGTAGTCAGATTGTTTTATTAAAAATCTGTTATTTTCATTGAAACAGGAGCAGGTCACTGTGTTGCTAGAGCCAGTTTTTGTTTTGATGCAATTTAGGCTTTTTTTTAGAGCACGTTTTCTCCAGGCTTCTCAAAACATTGAACAAGTTTCAGTAGGGAATTCCTCAAGTTTAAAACAAAAGTTGATGCAAACTCCTTGCTAGAATTTATTGGCCAGTGTACAATGTTCAAATGAAAGTTAACTCAAGGTTACAAAGCACTACCTCACAATGTAACCAAACTGAGCGCACTAACTCTGAGAACATCATAAAAATGGAAGCTGCCATGCCAGCTTGTGCAGTCACTTCCAACAGCCATAATGAGCAGAGACCACAAATTTTCTAATGACATCTTCCGTGTAACGTACATCTTTGAGATACATATATGCTTGGGTTGAATATTGTTTTGTCACTCAATCTGTGTTGTGGAATCTAGAATGATGTCTCAAAAGTGCTCTCATAACGTGTTCAATTGGGTAAATTTTAAATTTTATTTATTTTGAAATTTGTAATTGTACCAAAAACCATCAAGTTGAGCATCATGATGCTTTTACATTTTTCATTCATGATCCAAGGAATAAATCAGGGAATATTTTTTGTGCAAAAAGCAAGGTGATAAAATTAGTAATGAGCAGATAATTTCATGTGCTGTGTTTGAAATTTTTTGATATCTTATTCAGTGTAACAAAATGCGTACTGATGTATTAGTGTAATCAAATTGTACTTCAAATGGGGATCATTTCTGAAGTAACAATACTTGACACTGCTGTAATTTTGTTTTGGAGATGGTGTCAGCAAATTATGTTTGCAAATGCCCTATGTGACGATGGTTTTTTATGAAAACTTCTCTTAGCCCAAGGAAGAAAATTTTGTATGATCTTTACATTTTCTTTTTGATCTTTACATACATTTAAGTTATAAAGAAATTACTTGAATATGGACATTCATTATATGCAAACTGAAGAAATATTGAGGCAATTTGAATGCAAGAATTAAAGTTATGAAGTTGGCAGCAGTTTCATGAGAAATTGAATCAGGTTCCATTTAGAACTTTTGGGTCTTAACTTAACACTTGATTAATATGCCACCATATTTTCCACCGTGTAACGGTACTTTACACTGTGCAGTTGGAGAACATTCGGAGCATTATCCTCTTCACCAAGAAGTACATAGATGACATCAACTCCAGATTTGCTGGTATCCAGCATCCTCCATCACTCTACCTGAGCGTGAGTGGCATGAGCTTTTCAAAACAAAATATATCAACGTGGAACTGGAGACAAATTAGGACTGTGCTTTCTTGGCTATGAGAAATATTACTGTTGTCAGTTGGAGAAATATTTAATTCAGCTTATTGAGGCACACAAGAGTAAGTCAAAAAATTGCCCACACATATCATCCCACAACTCAATTAAAAAAGGTAAGTGTTTAGCCACTACATTATTGATGTCTGAAGAATGCACATGTTATGGACGTCTTTTTTCTGTGACGTCATATTGTTGTGATGAGCCTCCCCTGGTGAAGTATCTCAAACGTGACGTCGTATCGAGAGTTGAATTGATATTTTCCGACCGAATCATATTGTTCTATAATAGTTTTTTGCTGCCATCAGCCTAATATCTGGGCAAAACAATATTTCTATTTGTCTAAAATAAATTATTTAATAACGGTCATCATAGTTAATTTATTACCTTTTTCTTCAGTAAGCGTGTAGCCTGAGCTGTATTTTGGAGGCTATTATTAGTGTGTGTTTCATCATCATCTCTTCCTGGTATACATAGGAAATTAAAGACACAAAAGATTACGAAAGTTCACTGTTAATTAATGCAGATATCTACTATATCACAAAGCTGTTAGAGAGAGAAGCTGGTTATAGATACATAGTAAATATGTTAACTTAACTGCGGGGCTTCAGTTTTGGGCGAAGGCCAGGCATGAGGGTAGGTTGATCACTTCATAACCCATTTATGAGGATTAATTGGAGCAAGATTGATCTCCAGATGTAATAGAGTCAATTGGTAACTTTGTCACTCTCAAAGTCATTTAACAGCAAAGTGGGTTCATCGCCAAAGGCGATGAACTGCAGGAGGGAGTCACCAAGGTTTGTGGTCAGTGTTTGTAGCCTTGCACAGTCAACGTATATATCTGAATTTGGTGAGCAATCTCTCACAGCTCGTACGTATAACTCTCTCTGGCAGACCCTGCGTATGACAGCCTCAGCCTAACTGAAGGGCTACCCTCTCAGGCTCTCCCATGGAGTGCGCTGGCTTCCCACGCTTGAGGCGCGTCGTTGTGTAAAAGAACAAACGCATTAGTATGACGATAGTTGGAAACTAAGTGACTGGTGGAAAATGCCCGCTATCTTGATAATCATTAATAATAGGATCCCACATTCAATTTATATGAATAAATAACATCCTAGATGAATAAGGTTATAAAGACATTTAGATACATTGTGAATGAGAAAAGAGGTAGCTAGTAACTCCAACTTGAAGTCCCTCAGTGTCGTCATGGTGATGTGATGAAGGTATAATGATGGTAAGGTAGGCACTCGAAGGACTGGCGACGTTGCTGTAGTAGATGGTACGAGAGGCAAATTGTAGACTTACTCCAATGTTGCGTTTACCCGTGAGAATATATCTTTCAAGATTACATACGGTTTTCTTCGAGGAGATGAAAGTCGTTGGCCAGACGCACTTTCCTCATTGCGTTTTATTTACATATGATGTTGGGCAGATATATCAGAATATAACAGCTCATCAATAATGAGTGACGTATTTACTAAAGCCATCTTTGTAGTTAGTTGAATATTATCATGTAAATGTGTTGTGTATCATAATGGGCATCAAGCTCCTTATTATTGTGTTACAAGATAAAGTCATGTTCTTGAATTATGATGATGGTCTCCATTAAATTTTGGCACCTTTCACACCCTCGTACCATGAAAATCGGAATGCTGCTTGATGTTTTATGTACTGTAAGTGAACAGTTACCGCTAATGGTGTTGCACCTGACATGCAACTGACAAGATCGGGATGAGACGCTGAACACAACACTGTGGAAGCTCCAAGTACATGCGTGCCTATTTGCCATTTTAGTGACTTTGAGGCTTTACATTTGAATTTACACTCGTGCACTCAATTTCATTGTTGTAGCATCAAATAATTACTGCCTCCATGCTTTATTTCCCTAGATTATCTACATTCTTTATATGATTGCCAAGGCTTTGTACTGCCATATATTATCTTTCTCCAAATTATAAAAACATTCAATCAAAAAATTTGACATGTTTAAAAAAAAGTGTCCGAAGAATAGTTGCTGAGAGTCAGGATGTTTGTTTATGGGAGGCAAGCAATGCTGCATTTTGAACATATTTAACTGTTTTAATGTTGAATTAAAGAGACCTGCTTAGAAACGGTCTTGCATTGACATGAAAGAATAAGTTAGCATTGGATGTAAATTTGAGTTTATGTCATAACTATAATGTAACATCTGTTGTTAGCTTATAGTCATGTAATATAACTTCAGTATTTAAACAACTGTCAGACACAATTTGCAGACTTGTTTTACTAGTACCTATAACGCATGTTTTAAATTTTACATAAGAAAACGCTCGGCACATCAAGAGAAGTAATGTTGTGCTTATTTTTATAGTGCCAGATTATATCTTATAAAAATCTGAACACTCTTACATTGACTGCAATGAAACTGATAAAAGTCTTAATAATTATCTTATTGCTCTCTCTGACCAACTTATGCAGACCTTGATTACTTGAGAGTCTATATAAATACCTCTTTATTCTCTCCACTTGAACTTTTTTGTAGTCATTAAAAGTTATGGGTTTAATGTGTTGCATAATGAAGCACTTGGGAGTTCAAAAAACTGCAATTTTTTAAGCTAAATATTTACAAATAAAAACATCAAATCTCTTGTGTAAAAACACACCTTGTGTTCTTGTGCTCTGTCAACTCCATCCATATTAAATGGTGCCTTCTTCTCTCCTTTCTTTGGAAAACCTTTATTGTTTTTAGGGAGGCTGAAACTGACTTATAATCTAATCTTGTAGGCTTAATGAATCTATTCCGTCAGTGAGAAGGAAATAAGTGAAAAAAAACGGGGAGATGTCCTTTATTTCTGTTCTACCAAAGTGAGGTGATGTGCCGCAGGAGTACCACGAGCTGACAGGCAAGCTACACAAGTTTGAGGCTCGGGAGCAGGAGATCCTGGAGCACCTGGGCTGCAAGGAGGACGGCCATGCTGAGGATGAGGTGGCGCAGGGTGGCGAGCTGGTGGGCAGCTCCACCTACATTGCGGACACTGACGGCATCGACTCCAGTCTCGGCTGCCTGCCCCCCTCCACTGCCAGCTTCAGCAGCTCCAGTCCACCGCAGCACGGTGAGCTCTGCAGCCTCCCTGCAGCTTAGATGGCTGGCTCTTGTGAGACTGTGACGTTATTGAGATCTGTGATGCCTGTGGCCTTACTGTCTGAGTTCTGTGACTCCTGTGAGCCTGTGGCCTTATTGAGTTCAGACCTGGATTTCGTACCAGAGAAGAGGCTGATACATCAGGACAACAAGACTCGCATGTTCTGCTGTCTGTAACTCGTCTTAAGAATTTATATTTTTCAAATTAGTGGTGTTTTGAGTTGTTTCATTACAGGGAAAAGAACAGACAAGTGCAGTATTTAGAGGTTATTTTATTTTGTAAGGGTGTTTGAGATTTTTGGTAGTAATTGCCACAATTTTAGTAATTTTTTAGTAATTGAAAGGTCTATTTTGAGTGATCAGTATGCTAATGCTTAGATGAATAAATAAACCAATAGTTATCTGAGACACCGAGGTCAAGAGAGTGAGAAAAGTCGTCACTCATAGTTATGACACTGCTACTGCTGATGTGTGAACTAGTGATGTACCAATACCATTTCTTGGGCCGATACCGATATCCATTTTTTGACCAATACCGATCCTCTGATACCTGGAAAAACCAATACTTTTACAATTATATTAAAATAAAACCATTGTAAGCCCTCCATGGGTGTCATAATGAAATTATTTATTAATATATCTAATAATATTACAATATTGACTATAAAGTTTTCGGTTAGGAATAATAAAACTGTTCTTGCTATATTAATTATATTGTCAAAAAAAAAATAAAATAAAATCCATTCCATAGATAAGTGTTTCTAATCGTATTGCAACCTAATGTAGACTAGCTATAATAGCAACTGGTTTCAAAATTGGACCCAAACCATCTCTCAAATCAATACAAAACAAAATGGTTCCAAAATGATCTCTCATAACAAAAATGATTTCAAAATAAACTCTCAAAACAAATCTTTCTAGACAGATCAAAACAAAACTAGTTATCATTTTCGTGTTTTTCACACCAAGTGCATACTTTGACGAATAGAAAACATTAAAATTCAATAGGCCCCATAACCAAAAAGATCTGCAAACCCGCAATAACTAAAAGATTGTTCGGGAATATTTCAAACATCTTAAATTAGAAGAAAAATGCGAGATTTGTAATATACGGCGATTTACATGCTAAATTAAAATAAAATTTTCAGCTACTTCTATATTAAATTTACAAAACCTTTAAAATGCACTTTTAACTTAGTCTAATTGGTTTGATTTTTGTTAGCCTGTCACAGACTTTAAGAAATAAGAATTGGGTCAAACTATACAGGTTTTAGTTGTAAAAGTATAATAATTTTATGTTGCTACTGTGTTTAACTATTCATGCTACATAACTGTCACTTACTGACCGTACGTGACTCATCAGGAATTCAAAGTAGTAAATTCAGTTAGCGGGCTTGATTAAACGCTGTAATTCAACAGTTAGCTAACTAATTTACTGGGTATAAATAGGCTCTTTATTTGATTGTACTTTTACTTTCATGATTTATGACCTTCATTTTTATTATAAAATACGTATTATTGGAAAGTATTGGCCAGATTTTTGCAGATACTGATACCAGTAAAAATGACCGATACTGCCGATATTAATACATCGGTACATCACTAGTGTGAACTGTCTGAAACTTTAACCATTGAATTGCCCTCTGAGCTAATACTTATGCTTGGTTCACCTCACTAACTAGTGTGTTTCTACAGTCGCGGGACGACAGAATTATTTTAGAGTGCCTGCTAGAATTTTCTCGTGAGAACTGTTATCAATGATCAGAAGAGACAATCTCAGTGAACGCATTAACACCATTGTTGTGGCCTGGTTTGGTCACAAAGACGTGGTGAGCATCTGGCAACCTGAAGGCTTAAAATTTCCCATGTGCATCTTTGATCAGATTGCTTATTGCAGGGTGCGTACAGGCATGGAGAAGCATGGAAAATAGTTGAATTTCGAAAATAAAATTCAAGGCCTCGAAAGTAGTGGAATTTTAAAAATGGTCATTGAAAGTCATGAAATTTTAGGATTTTCGTGAAAAGAAAATTTTACTGTTGAAAATTTTCGTTCCGTTTGGTCCGCGTTGAGCGAGGCGTTGTCAGTAACCTTCGAGTGTTACTTGGGCTCTGATTGGTTGATACAGCTACGTGTCGCGATACGTGAAAAGGGTTACTAATCACGCACGCAGGGGGAGTCTCAACCCCCGGACACATTTTATAATATTGTCCTTCATGCTTGCGTACACCTGCATACCAGACATGGAGAATAAAAGGATTGAAGATTTACATGAATTTATTTGGAAACACGTGGATTTGAATATGACACACATAGTATTTCAATGCAATGATTAAGCTCAGGGAAATGTTATAGCAACATGCGCATGGATTTAACGACATGGCAATCCCACACGACACAATGAGAAAACCGCACCTTGGCTGTCTAGGCCGATGACTGCCATAAATCGTGCTTTGCGCACGCTCCGTGGCGGCATGACTGGGCCAACATGAGCACAAGATGAACGCGTTAACATGAGCAACGTAATGAGCCACACAAAGAACGAGAAATCTACTCTCCTTGTTACAATGAACGCTATCACAACAATTTCAGGGTTACGACAAAGATACTTTCCGCACTGTGCAAAATTCAGGAACATAGTCGATGAATGGGCTAGCATGAATACGAACATTTGGAAATAATGCAATATAATAATCAAAGAGCTTTGCTTACCACAAGTTGTTCAAAATTTAATAAACGCTTCGGGTTACGCACCCTCTAACTCTTGACTTGTGACCTAAACACATCCTCCTGCCAAGAATTCACACCACCACAGTAGGAAACACAAATCCATATTTATACATCGCACGCCGCTTTGAATGCACAATAATCAGTGTACTCTTTCTGGCTTTCAATTTTCACCTTGAAGCACTGTTTCAACGATCTCCATAAGACGAACTTTCAACTTTTCTGTGATGCGCGATCGCTGAGTGTTCGGTGCCGACTTCTTCCTATTTTCCGACAAAGTTTTCAGAGTTCCAATGCGGCGTCGGGCGGGCGCTGATGCCTCCATTTTGTCCATGCTTCGTATGTTGGAGTTTTGACCGCGTTGGAGGGCTGGATAACTATAGATCTTTGCTTGTTCCCTTCCGCGTTGTTGGTGAACGCGTACTCCAGATGTGTTTCTCTTCACGTTGGATTGTTGATGTGCTCAGGCCGCAATTCTTCGAGCAGGTTTCGTTACCGGTTGAAGCTTCGACGATACGCCCGCAGTCTCCTTGAGCTTTCGTAGAGATTACCAGCATGTACTTCGAGCAGGTGCTTGTTGCCCAATCTTGTCGTTCTTGAAGAAGTTAAACATCAGTGTCGATGTTTCCAATGGAGTTTGATTTTTGGATTGCAACAAAGACCGGGAAGCCCCGGCATTGCCGGCTTTTCGTTGTGGCGCTCACTTTTGTGCCCTCTCTTGTCACGAGTCCGAGAGAAAAAGCTCTCTCGAGGCTTCATCTACCCTCCTTATCTACGTTTCGCTTCCTTGTTTCGAGATCAATCTCGAAATATCCATTCTACAGAGTCAGCATCTGCAACCTCATTGGCGGAATCCTTGCTTATTCTGACGTCTGGGACTCTCATTGGTGCGTGTTGAGACACACCTTCTTGCGTCATAGCTTTGGCGAGCGGTGATTGGCTCCGGTTGTGCGGGCCTGTGTTCAGACGTCACGTCCGCCTCCTTGCCCTGCAAAGCCTCGGCTTGGGTGCGCTTGTATCGTGCGTGTGTTCGTGTGTGCGTCGTTCTCTATGCCTGCGCTCGCCGCACTTGAGGCCGCGAAATCTGACACGCCTACCTCTACCCCAAACAATCGCCGCTTGTTTTTCCGACCGAACAGTGACGAATTGTCCTTACACACACGGATAAACTTTGGTCGACATTCTCACGCTCAAGAATAACAGTGATAACGGTTTTTTAGACATTTCCTAAAGCGAAGTATTTTCCAAAAATTGCACGAGTGAAGTATTTCCCCACAATACCCGCATCGCCCCAGAAAAATTTGTGCCAACTTGCAAAGTTGGTGCAAATTTTCATCCGTTAATTTAAATTATACCCGTGACGTACCCTTTACGTTAAAAATTTAGAAAATATTCGCCCCCATTTTTCAATCCCTTTGCTTTTCCCGACATGAAAATATCCTTACATATCACCTCATCATTTACCTTCTTGTAACACGCCAATGTTGACACATTTATGAAAAATTCATTAATACCTGACACACTAAATAATTGAAACGCATCTCTTACACACATTATTGTAGTACGCAAATAGCAAAAACACAGTAAAGATACCGCACATATCCGACAACTTACACGCATCAAATAAAACACACACAACATATTATTCTCGAATTGCTCTCGGCAAATTCATCGATCCATAGATAAACACATAAATTAGAGATCGAGAAATCGGCGAATTTCTTACAAGCAGAGACATCCTTTCAGCTTTCTCGGTTGCAATCCACCCAAAAACACAATCTCAAATGGAGCTGATTTCCCAACCTCAAGTTTCCTTCCTCATGATTATCATTTCATCCTGTGATTCAACGTAGACGTTTTCCTTGCAACAAACTTGCTGTTGCTCCTCCTGCGCGCCTAGCTTCAGCTTGCTGTTGTTCCTGTGACTTGCTGCTCCTCGGCTTGCTACTGATCCTCGGCTTGCTACTGATCCTGGCTTGCTACTGATCCTGGGGAGGGCCCCCTGCTGAGAATCGAAGTTACTGAAGCTTTTCCATAAAAATTCATCCTTGGCGGCACGTGAACTCGTGGAAAATTCCGTAGATCCTCGTTGCGTAAAATCGCGGACAAATTCTGTAGATTACTGCGTCAATACGCGTAGGACTCCCACGTTGGAGCTCATAAGCTCTTTCATTATAATTGTAGAAAATGAAGCACATTTATTTGCGAAGACCTTCAGGTTTTGTTCTCAGTCAGCTCGGCGACTAGCATGACATCAACCCCTTAGGTTCGCGGTATAGTGCTAAGATCAACTTCCGTAAATACGCGTTTAATTGTCTAACATGGTTACTTGGTAATCGAGAGACAGCGCATTACATGGTCGCTCAACGTAAGAATGGTTCCTCGGTTTCCTTCAAATCTGCCTTGAGTGAGGCGGACGTGAGCTACGCGAAGAATTCCTACATACACACATAAAATATTTAATTTCCGGTATCCTCAACCAACTCTAGACAAAGCCGAAATTCGTTCGACGGTGTTACTAATCGGTCAAATCACCTCACAAGACTATATGAACATTATTACACATGATGTACGAACTCGCAGGAGATTTACCTTGTAGGCCGAAATCCTGAATACGCACCAATAAAAAAAAACACATATACATTGGGTATTGTCAAGGCGTCTAACTTTACATTATACTCTGCCGCGAAGGCTTTTCTAACGATCAGACATTATGACAACACCGACACACAAGAAAAATTTACACAAACATTGGGTACTATCAGGTCATCGGACTTTACGTTATACTCGGCCGCGAAGGCTTTTCTAGCGATCCGACATTCTAGCAATACCGACATACAAAGAAATGCAGAAATAAAATAGACATAACACAAAATTTATCCGATTCTCAGCCCCAGATTCAGAGCAGCACATTTAAATGATTCCACGTTGCTCGACGACATCGTTCGTACATACGATTTGTATATATTCTTTCTGTTTCAAAGTTTCACTAACGTCGTTAAACAACGCATTAAGGGAATTATCACCCTAATAATTATCATGCCTACATGACAATGAACAAAAAATGAAATTAATGACGTATACCAATGATGTTTGAGAATGACCAGCGTCAGCGTCAACAACATTATGGGGAAAGAGTGATCAAGAAATTCCCACACAACGGCGCTGACACCTTCACCAGTTTGACTCAAATAACTCGTCATTTTTGATACGACACATTTATAAATCAATGTTACTGATCATACTCTCTCAGACATTTCTTACTTTCATATCCTACATTATAACCTCACGTAATACCACACTTAACTTGACGCACAAGAGAATTATTTTACTGCCTCGGCTTGGTACAGCAATAAAAATACATAGCTTCGCTGCACCGCAGACTGTCACGCTGATCCGAATCGTTAAGATAAATTCCATGTATTCACTGCAATGCCTTTCATTTCTATTCTCACGCTGTATTAAATTCATTCGTGTTAATAAAAATATTGAATGGAAATAGCTAATTTCAAAACGAAGTTTATACATCGAGTATTGCAGTTGACTTCATGAAATTCTCAATTTGACATAGAAAAATTCTTCCTTTAACCATCCGTAACACCTTAGGAATAACTCCACCTGGGTTGCATATTCCAGCGTTAACAAAATTACTAAAAGTTTCAATTTATCACGGTGAGTATTAACTTGAAATTCCAATTTGGGCAATCAACGATAAAAAAAATGCAAGCTCAAAATTCAATACGCGCTCAAACTGATAGAGAAAAATTATTTTATCGGCGACATGTAACCGGTTAGACTACAAAAAAAATTACAATTAATATCCACGCGTTTCCTTAAAATCTACAGACACTTAATAAAGGGTGGGGCAGAAAAACCTATCCGATTTCAAACCCCTTTTTCTCAGAAGAGGGAGCAGCTAGAGTAGTGGGGTAAAAACCGTTAGAAAGCCGGTTTTATGCCATTTGTCAGTAGTCAACATGCCTTGGTCTGGTGAACATCGTGCTTTTGTTATTGAGCGGTTTATCGAATGCGGCGGTTCGATAATTGCTACACAACGTGCTTTTCGAATTCATTTCGGACTCGGGCGTCATGATCCTGTTCCACATCACGCTACGATTAAAGTGTGGGTGTAAAATTTTAGACAGACGAGTTCAGCATTGAAAAAGAAGTCGCCTGGACGTCCCAGGACAGCAACAGGACCTGAAAACGTGGCCAATGTGAGAGCCGCGATTGAACGTTCCCCGCGTCGTTCGGCGCGAAAACATTCGCTCGCTTTGGCGATTTCCAACCGCAGTATTCGGCGCATTTTGCACCGGGACCTCAAAATGCATCCCTACAAAATGGTTGTTGCACAGGAATTAAGTGAAAGGGATTTTGAAACCCGTACGAACCTGTGTCGTGATCCCCGAGAACTCCCAAACGACGATGTTGTGCTCTTCACGGACGAAGCCCATTTTCACTTTTGTGGTGCCGTTAACAGGCAGAATTTTCGATATTGGAGTGACGAAAATCCTCGAGAAATCCATCAGGAACCCCTTCATAGCCCAAAAGTGACTGTGTGGTGTGCTCTTTCCCGCCTAGGCGTCTGGGGGCCTTACTTTTTTGAAGAAAATGGGCAAACCGTAACGGTCAACAGCGAGCGCTATTGTTTCATGCTGGAAAATTTTCTTAGACCCAAAATGGAAGAAAATGGCGTGGAAAATGTGTGGTTTCAACAGGATGGTGCAACCGCCCACACATCGCGACGATCAATGGACATTCTCAGGGAACTGTTTCCCGGTCGCCTCATTTCCCTGAGAGGTGATCTTGGCTGGCCGCCGCGCTCACCGGATCTCACTCCATGTGACTTCTTCCTTTGGGGTTACCTCAAATCGAAGGTTTACCAGCATCGACCAAGGACCCTTCTTGCTTTACGAAGGGAAATTGCTCGGGCAATTGAAGAAATTCCTGTGGAAATGACGGTGAAAGTCATGGAAAGCTCCCGCGAGCGCCTGAATCAGTGTATCCGCTCCCAAGGACGACATTTGAGTGATGTGCTTTTCAAAACTTAAATTTAAAAATGGCATAAAATTTGCGATATGCTAATAAAAAAAAATTTTGACAACTTAAGTCGTTTTAATTTTATAACGTTTTGAAATCGGATAGGGTTTTCTGCCCCACCCTTTATAATAAAAATTCATTCCTACCTGAAGGCAGCTTGGATTGAATAATCTTAAATTACCACGCTCTACCGTCGAATTCACATCAAAGGAAATCTTTAAACATCATGAATTTATAAAAGTTAAGGAAGCAAAATTTTTATGCTCAGTGAATTTGATATAAAGGTATAGATTGACTCATGTCAGGGTCGAACTGGATTGTATACTTGGCACATGGGAAAATTTACCCAAAATATTTAGTGATTTTAGTGTATTATTATTGAAGCAATTATTTAAATTCTCACTCCGATGCACTGGAGCTTAGCATCATGATCTTGTGAATAAAAGGAGAATCAATTTACTTTACTCAGCACACGAGCAGAGGCGTCATTTATTTCTAAATGCCTAAAATTAGACCACGAACTGAATGTGCAGCATCGTTGAACTTACAACTTACTCTCAGAACCACATTTAAATCTTTGTTTTTAAGTGCCGTCATTCGATTCCCTCAACAATTTGCAACACAAATTTACCGCCCCTCCGGTAGCAGGGAAATTGCTTCAAAAAAAATTCCAATTACTGCTTCTCAGCAGATATCAATTTAAATAATGGAAGCACTCAAATATCAACGAAGGAAAATATGAATTATGTTGCTAAAGCTGATTGGAGAAGCTTGACGCACACGAGGCCAAAAAATTCTGTGAGTTATTTTAAGCGAGGCGTCACAAAAATGAAAATTTCAACCGAGTTAATTACTCAATGCCTCAACCTTGGTAAACTTTAACTTGCTTCAAAGATTCACTCGAGACAAGGCAGTGTTTGCTAAAATTACGGCGTTAGTTTCCAGAGCCATCGAGCTAAGCATAAAACCAATGAACATTAAAAGGTGATAAATCCTAGAACCGTTCAATTAAAAAAAACAGCACACTGAAATTTTCGTGAACTATATATTCCAGATAAAGCTCAACACGAGTACCAGCTCAGCAAAAGGCATCGGATTTCCTGCGCTCAATGCATGCTGACCAAATTCTCATCACAATGGCATTCAACTGTTATTTTCCAACTGCAGCATAAAAGAACAAGAGAGAATCAATTGCGATTGTAGCACCTCAGAACATGACAATTTATGTGGGCTTACCATGTTTGTAATTTGAATATGTTCCAGCTCAAGTTTTTTTTTTTTTTTTAACCAAATTTTAGGGAGAAAAATTCATCAAGATTTTTATGACTCTGAAAGCCGGCCCGAAAAGCCGCACCGGCGATACTGGCGCATCTAGGCTAGAAATTTACTTCATAAATGGAACCACACTCAAAAGGACCAGGGAAAATAGCACGTAAAGACACATACATTTAACATGGAGCACTTGATAAACCGAATTTTATATTCAAGAGAGTGTTGCACACACAAAATTTATGGACAATGAAATGACTATTTAAGAGAATTTCCATGCTGCTTACATAGATATCAGGCTCACACTGTGCCAGCCACAATTTTATCCCGTTGCATGATCGAAAAATGTAAAAAAAATTTTAGAGGTAGTTCTATCTCAGCAAAATGCTGCATATTTTATTTATTCACGCACACCGGTCACTTCTACTCATAACACATTGAACTGTGATTTTTTTCCTGAAGAATGAAAATTTTAGTTATTATGACTCACTTCAGCATTTGACAAGACTGTGATGGTTTTGCAAGTCCGAGAAATAAAATCATTCAATAAAGAGACATTTAACTGATACTCACTGTCATGACAAATTTGAGCCAAGAATTCAACGTTGATACTTGAATCTTTCATCATGTTAAGAAAGTTTCAATGGCCCAGCACTACTCCAATTCACATGCCTCAGTAAGCGCACTTCTGGTGCCTAATTTGGAGCCAAGCGATCTGCGGTACTGTAGCTGAGCCCTACATTCCGATGCATTTACGACTCCAGCTCAATAGTAGGCAATTACACTGCGGAACGGCAGTTCCTCAAGGAAAGACTCACAGCCACAACTCTCGGCTGTGCTCCACTGCTTGTTATTTAAAGGAATGAAACTACAAAGAGCAAGCGAAACACTATGCCGGACAAATCCTTGCAAAACGACTGGACTGTTATTTGAATTCTTTCTTGAGGGAACGTTACAAAATTTATATAAAAAATTCTTTAAGCAACTGAAAATGATTAAATAAAATTCTCCAAGCCAATATACAGACAGTACGTTTGCATAGGACAGTTGATATTTTCCCTGTCGCGATACGTGAAAAGGGTTACTAATCACGCACGCAGGGGGAGTCTCAACCCCCGGACACATTTTATAATATTGTCCTTCATGCTTGCGTACACCTGCATACCAGACATGGAGAATAAAAGGATTGAAGATTTACATGAATTTATTTGGAAACACGTGGATTTGAATATGACACACATAGTATTTCAATGCAATGATTAAGCTCAGGGAAATGTTATAGCAACATGCGCATGGATTTAACGACATGGCAATCCCACACGACACAATGAGAAAACCGCACCTTGGCTGTCTAGGCCGATGACTGCCATAAATCGTGCTTTGCGCACGCTCCGTGGCGGCATGACTGGGCCAACATGAGCACAAGATGAACGCGTTAACATGAGCAACGTAATGAGCCACACAAAGAACGAGAAATCTACTCTCCTTGTTACAATGAACGCTATCACAACAATTTCAGGGTTACGACAAAGATACTTTCCGCACTGTGCAAAATTCAGGAACATAGTCGATGAATGGGCTAGCATGAATACGAACATTTGGAAATAATGCAATATAAAAATCAAAGAGCTTTGCTTACCACAAGTTGTTCAAAATTTAATAAACGCTTCGGGTTACGCACCCTCTAACTCTTGACTTGTGACCTAAACACATCCTCCTGCCAAGAATTCACACCACCACAGTAGGAAACACAAATCCATATTTATACATCGCACGCCGCTTTGAATGCACAATAATCAGTGTACTCTTTCTGGCTTTCAATTTTCACCTTGAAGCACTGTTTCAACGATCTCCATAAGACGAACTTTCAACTTTTCTGTGATGCGCGATCGCTGAGTGTTCGGTGCCGACTTCTTCCTATTTTCCGACAAAGTTTTCAGAGTTCCAATGCGGCGTCGGGCGGGCGCTGATGCCTCCATTTTGTCCATGCTTCGTATGTTGGAGTTTTGACCGCGTTGGAGGGCTGGATAACTATAGATCTTTGCTTGTTCCCTTCCGCGTTGTTGGTGAACGCGTGCTCCAGATGTGTTTCTCTTCACGTTGGATTGTTGATGTGCTCAGGCCGCAATTCTTCGAGCAGGTTTCGTTACCGGTTGAAGCTTCGACGATACGCCCGCAGTCTCCTTGAGCTTTCGTAGAGATTACCAGCATGTACTTCGAGCAGGTGCTTGTTGCCCAATCTTGTCGTTCTTGAAGAAGTTAAACATCAGTGTCGATGTTTCCAATGGAGTTTGATTTTTGGATTGCAACAAAGACCGGGAAGCCCCGGCATTGCCGGCTTTTCGTTGTGGCGCTCACTTTTGTGCCCTCTCTTGTCACGAGTCCGAGAGAAAAAGCTCTCTCGAGGCTTCATCTACCCTCCTTATCTACGTTTCGCTTCCTTGTTTCGAGATCAATCTCGAAATATCCATTCTACAGAGGCAGCATCTGCAACCTCATTGGCGGAATCCTTGCTTAGTCTGACGTCTGGGACTCTCATTGGTGCGTGTTGAGACACACCTTCTTGCGTCATAGCTTTGGCGAGCGGTGATTGGCTCCGGTTGTGCGGGCCTGTGTTCAGACGTCACGTCCGCCTCCTTGCCCTGCAAAGCCTCGGCTTGGGTGCGCTTGTATCGTGCGTGTGTTCGTGTGTGCGTCGTTCTCTATGTCTGCGCTCGCCGCACTTGAGGCCGCGAAATCTGACACGCCTATCTCTACCCCAAACAATCGCCGCTTGTTTTTCCGACCGAACAGTGACGAATTGTCCTTACACACACGGATAAACTTTGGTCGACATTCTCACGCTCAAGAATAACAGTGATAACGGTTTTTTAGACATTTCCTAAAGCGAAGTATTTTCCAAAAATTGCACGAGTGAAGTATTTCCCCACATACGTCTTCAGTGTCCGCGATTTTGATTGGTTCTCAGGCGTCACGTGAAACCAAACGCTCTCAGTGTGACTGAAGACACGCGCTCGCTCGGACCATTGTTGACCTGTCGCCACTGTTGAACATTTTCGAGCTGAGTTTTTATCATCGGTCTTGACCATCCCGTGTGTGTGTGACTAGAGTTACGGTGCCGAGACTGAGCTGAGGAATTATCGTCATGCCAGGCAGTTGTTCTTTCAACAACTTGTGGTTGCGAGACAAAGACTTTCAACAATGGATAGCACCGCATCCCAAACTGAAAACAATGGCGGTTTGCACCACGTGCGAGTCGGAGTTCGACATCGCCAACAATGGAATAGCGGCGGTGAGGAGTCATGCAAAAGGAGTCATGCTCAGCGATGCTAAGAGGCTACCACAGGGTGACATCGATGAGGTGATGAGCCAGTTTTCAGAGTTCTTTGATGAGGCACAGAGGAAGATCAGCACTTTCAACAGTTTTCAGCAAGACACTGATTGGCTAGATGTCTTCTGGAGCAGCCAGCTGGCCACATCCTCCCTCAAGAAACTGTGGCTGGTTGTGAAGATGCTACTGGTCCTGTCACATGGCCAGGCTTCAGTGGAAAGGGGCTTTTCTGTGAGCAAGCAGCTCATGGAAGTCAACATGGGTGAGAACACCATCGTGGCGCAGAGAGTGGTCATGGACCACATCAAACATGTAGGAGGTATCTCCAAGGTTGACATTTCCAAGAAACTCCTCTTTTCAGCTTCACAGGGCAGACAGCGCTATCAACACTACCTGGATCAAAAGAAGGAAGAGGCAGAGAAGCAGAAGAAGGGAGAGAAGAGGAAGAGAGAACTGGATGAAGTGGAGAACCTGAAGACAAAACGGAAGAGGATGGAGGAGAGTCTGCAAGCGCTGGTGGAGGATGCTGACAGCTTTGCACGGAAGGCAGAGGACAAGAATGATTTGCGCCTACTGGCAAAGTCAAATGCATTGAGGAAATCAGCCAAAGACAAGCAAGAACAACTCAAGGGGCTGAATGCGGAAATTAATGACAAACTTAATGCACTGGCAAATGCATAGCAGATGCTATTGAACTGTCCAGCATGACTGTTTGGTGTTGTGATGATCATTTACACATTTATGAAAACAAGACCTGCAAGTAATGATGAATGTTCTGTGAAGTTTATGACTGAAATACATTTATTGTGCTGCAATTTAACTTTGTGTGACATTATTTTGGGCAGAGAGAGGTAGTGAAAATGTGATTTCGTTGGCATAAAAAGTCATGAAAAAGTAGTGGAATTTTGAACCTCAGAGCCTGTACGCACCCTGTTATTGGTGGAGGGGAAATGAAGGAATTCTGACCAGAAGAAAGGTCAATTTAACCCTTTAACGTCAGAATTTTTGCCCTCATATTACCGTTATCACAACCCCCGTCACTAAACTGCCGCCGGCATCAGGCAGTCACCGATACCAGGATGAGGAAGGAACTGTTCGCCACTCGTCAGTGAAATTCAAAGAACACATCAGGGAACTAATTTAACGAGAAATACAATATATTGAGGGTATTTTTGAAAGAGGACAGTGGTGTTCTCTCGGGCGTAAAAGGGTTAACACTTCGACCGCAATTGGTAAAACTGAAGTTCAATATTTAACTCAAATTTAGAGTAAACCGTGGTAAGCAATCTTGAAAATAGCAAACATTATCTGAATCATGCCCTCATTTACTTCAATTAAATATTTATGAAAATTGAGTAGTTAACTACAGGTCAATCAGCAGCATAATAAAAATTCCTTACGGGGCCACCGGTGGTGCATGTTACGCTCAAAGTGTCAATAACCGAAATTATGGTGACCCTGCAGGCAGTGGCAGCCTGCACCACTCCGGGAAGCCTCCTCCTCTGTCCTACCATGGCGACGAGGGCATGCTCGACCCCATCACGCCCACGCCCTCTCAGACTGGCGTTGGTGAGCCTCCCTACCCCTCGGGGCTGTACAACTGTTGTATCGGTGGGAAGTATCCCCAGGGGGAAAATGGCAGGTCCCGTACTCGGAGTTAGCGAGGTCTTCTTCTTGTTTGAACAATTTTTTTTAGTTCTCTTGAAGACCATCTTAGTGTTGTCCTATTTTTCAGCATCTATCCCTTTCTTCTACAACTTTCATTAAATTATTGTTTCCATGCACTGTGGACCTCGTTTGGGGACACACTTGGTGCATAGATCCTGTGGTCCTTGACTCCATACTGAATGGTGCCTCCATCATTCCTCACTTTGGTACACTTTAGTTGTGGTTAGGGAGGCTGAAACTAACGTATGTGCTATCTAATCAGAAGAGTGGGCCAAGCTAGGCGACCATTTTACATTAATTTGAAATTCTGCAGTGTGGGGCACTAATGAACTGTGTCACTGGCATTGTGTACGAAGGGCTTCAGAAAGTGCAATATTGCTTTTACTTGTGGCTGCACATTGTAATAGCCCTGAGTCAGAGGTTCTTAACCTTGACGTTCTTAACATTGTTGGGAATACTGAACCCCTCAAGTTCCATACATACATTCATCAAACCCTTCAAAGCTGGAAAAATAAAATGTACTGTGTTTTCTTGAAATTGAAAAATATCCTCACAACTACTTACTGTATTTGTGCTCAAACTGTACCATGCCAAACCCCTTGGGTTCAATTGAACCCAGGTTAAGAACCACTACTCTAAGTAAACAAGTCTTGTCTGTGGGAGTGGTCAGGCAGTTTCAGTTCTAATGGGTGTTGCGCATCAGCAATGGTGGCACAAGGTGGTGTCATGTAACTGTTACCGTTAGGATAGCTGTGTTTCTTTCTCCTGTGTGAGGCCATGGCACCGGCCTGTCACTCTGCTTGCCTCGAGTCACTTCTGTTCTCCAGTTCTTGTTTCATTTTGAAATTTTATTGGTGTGAGTGCAACTTCTGATGTTATTGTGATACTTATTACGTGCATAAGATGTTACGTGTGAAAAATGTTGGTCCCTCTGTACATTTGTTACGGGCTTTATCATGAGATGCTAGCCCCCCTCGTTTATTTGCATCAACGAGGGAATCTAAAGCTCAGGGTTGACGTATGGCATAACCTCTCCACTTGAAGAAATACACGTGAGGATACAAGCTACAAAATGCACATAGACACAGCAAATATTTTAATGCGTTACATATTACAAGTACCCTAAGTTATTTTGGTACTTACCGAGTTTGATGACCTGACTTATGCGTTTGAATTTCAGCTAGATTTCTACAAATGTCAATTTTGTGTCATTAATTCATAGAACCAACACACACATATCAATCCTTACCAATTGTATTTTAAAATGGATATCCTGATAATGCTATAGTGAACATTGACATTGATCCCCTCAGGGGGATACAGGTATTGTATCTATGGGAATTAGCGCTCCCAGGGGGACTATGTGAGAACCTGGTATAAAGGTTAGGTAGGCTTCCTTTTGTTGAAATAGAATAGGTTTCTGTTTTGTTATGGACCATCTTTTTTCGGTTCACTGCTGTCCTGTTTTTTAGCACCTACTACTCTCTTCTTCAACTTTTTCTTGTTTCATAAACTTCTTTCTTAGCTTCCTGTTTCTGTGCACCTTGTGCATAAATTCCGCGTTCCCTCAACTCCATACTAAATGGTGCCTTCCTCCTTCCTCTCTTAGAACATCTTTGTTGTGCAATTAAGGGAGGCTAAAACTTTCTTATATAATTATAATAATAACATTGACATTGAAGTACGGTGCATCTTATACCGAAACTGATGACTCATTTATCAGTTATGGGGTCAACAAATTCTACCTACTACTGCCTTCTTGATTCCCTACATTGATTGACCGGTCAATCCCACTACAAAGTTAAACATCAGCAATCATCATCAGCATGACACACATCCTACCATGAGTATTCCTCAACAATGTGCGTGTATGACAGGCACTTGTCACATTACTCTCATCATTCTCTCCGTAATATGGATTGTACACATTGCACCACTCATGCAGTTCTTCTCTCTAGGCATCAGTTCATTATTCTGAACGATTTTCCGAGGTATAATTCCATTACGCGAGCGTAGAGGGATGTTCGGCTAATCAGTGTGATCCAATTTTGGGGCCTGAACTGCTCCTATCCTCCACAATTAATTAAATCAACCTATTATTCTACAGCAATTTATTAGCTCCTTTTTTCACGTTATTTCGAAAATGCATTGATATTTATCAAGCCAATTTTTGAATAATTTTTGAGTCCTATAATTTTTCTCTCATGAGTTTACCCTGTTCAAGATATTGCCAGATCGCATTGGATTTTCTTTTTTTTAGATAGCCATGTGACCTGTGTTCTCTTTCCAAAATTTCTGGAACAAAAAAAAAAGGAATATTCGTTTTCTATCAACTTTACCCATGTGTCTGTAAAATTTTTAACTGAAAAAGTTTTTTCAAGAATTTAAAGCATGCCATACCTATTTATACATATTTTTCAGAATAATTTTTTCAGTGAGACACTCGGCTATTTATGCACTTGCCTGCCGTGGCACACTCTGAAGTTTAACGCCCCACTACGTTTTTCTAAGTTACAGGATGTACTTGTGAGTGTCCGCTTTTCCCCTTACAACGAGCCAATCACCTTTCCAGTATTTAGTGGGAACTCATTTTCATTCTGCCTTAAAGTGAGTAAAACTGTTCCCATTGGTGAGCCTGGAGGCTGTATTCTCCTCCCCTCAATTTTTCAGATCTGAGACCCTTTTCCTGAAAGCCGTTACGTCCAATATGTTTTTAGTGTATTTACTTCCCTGCGCGCGATCCATGTTTCGAGGTCCGGAGTTCACTTATTGCTAAGCTAAACTAAATGGAATAATCTCCTCTCGAATTTCGCAACATCGTCGTTTTTTCCTGTCCTTGGCCACCACAACCTGTCTTTTTGGCCTGACAGAGGTGTTAATTATGCTGAGGGCCGACCAAGCCTCACCTATACATTCTCAACACCATCGTATAACACCCTCTTGTAAGCTCAGCACACTATACGCACAACCGCACTACTTCGGCACAAACGCGTCACACAACCTTCATCCACAAACACACAGTGTTGAGATTTCTATTACACAACAAAATTACACAAAAGAACACTAATGAACATTAAAAAAACAAAAATAAAACATTGTAAAAATCTCATAATCAATACATTTTATTCGTTACAGCTTCATTTGCGTATCATTGAAATGCCCGTTAAATTTTCGAGTTATCATTTGAAGAACAATAAAGAAAAAAGACATTGTACCTCCACTAATGGGACACAGAATCTGCAGCAGTCATTCATGAGCATTGGAGCGTGTTGGCATTAGTGTTGTATTCCTGGGTTCTAAAATTAATTCTCTATTGATTAATATTTAAAAAAAAAATCGTAAATGTTTAAGAGCTCATCCGGATTTTTGAACTTTTTCCGTCTGATTCGTTTGAAAATTGGCCAGTATATGTATGTTTTGAAAGTAAACACTTTTTACACATGTCAATTTTTTGATTTAGGCCTTATTTTTTTACGAAAAATTAGTTGTTTAGTACATTTTTATGTATATTTAAAACCGTATCTCCTCATTGAGTTTTGAAGCTAGAACAAAACCAAAGACAGTTTTAGAATCCTTGAAGCATTTCTAACAAAAGTATGCTCTGAAATTTTAAAATTTTGAGAGAAAAATTTTGTGATAAACAATATTTTATTATATCACGAAAAATTATTTATGGGTTTTGAGCTATATAACTTTATTTTTTCTCAAATTTGGAAGAAAGCAAGCATACTTTTGTTAGAAATGTTCCAAGGATTCTATAACTGTCTTTGGTTTTGTTCTAGCATCAAAACTCAATGAGGAGAAACGGTTTGATTGTTGAAAGTTGTATGTTTTGGGTATAAGCCAAAACAAAATTATTTGTTGAAGTGTAATATAATGGACAATTTATGTAATTGAATGCTGTTTTAATTTCTATTTCGATAATTTACGTGCATAACTTTACATTTACACTGTGAATTGGGATTTAAAAAAAATAAATAAAATTTTGAGCTAATTATAATTTTTTTTTCAGTCTGATTCATATGAAATTTGACTATAATATGTAACTTTTGAAAATAAACAATTTTTTCTATTCATTTTTTTGATTCAGGCCTTAGTTTTTGAAGAAAATTTGCGTATTGGTTTTTTAGTTCATTTATATGTATATTTCAAGACGTATCAGCTTATTGAGTTTTCATGCTAGAACAAAACCAAAGACAGTTTTAGAATTCTTGAAGCATTTCTAACAAAATTATGTTGTGAGATTATCCATTTCCCGTTTGGTTTTCTTTTTATCTAGGTCAAAATTGGGTAGAAAATTGAAGATTTTTGTACCCCACACTCCCCCCCCCACCGGGTGGGAGATTTAGTGTCCGTAGCGCCATAAAATTTTAGGACCGAATAGTCCACCACCTAAGGGTCCTTTTCCAACAAAGACATGAAAAATGCTCATCGGAGCGATAGAGGCCTCGGATGGTTTCCTTAACTAAAACCCATTCCAGAGTATATAATTTTTTCTCTTTTCCATGCTCTTCATCAAAGAACGAGATACTCATCCTTGCGATCTTGATGTAACTCCTAACCAAAGCTAAGAACAGAGGCAATTTTTATTCTTTACATGGCACAATATTTATTGAACGTGAGTTTAAGTGATATCAATCACACAACACAACAGTAATCAAACGAGAGCTTCAACGCCATTCACCACGCGATACAATGTGCATTAGACGGTATTTTCATTGGGCGCGTATGTGGTGTATCGCGCGACTAAGAGCGTGGTCTGTGCGGCAGGCATGTACGGGTCGGACGAGGGGTGCGGCAGCGGCGGCAGCAGCCTGCGCTCCACCCCGCAGTCGCCGCGGCGCGCCGTGGTCCGGGCACACCTGCCCAACCAGCAGCGCACCATCGTCCAGGTGTGGTCTGGTGCTCTACTGCGTGTGGTGTGGTGCTGTGCTGCGGGTGGTGGTGCTCTGGTGCGTGTGGTGTGGTGGTGCTCTGGTGCGTGTGGTGGTGCTTTACTGCGAGTTGGGGTCTTCTGGCCGGCCTGCAGGTTGTGTGGGCCTGATGCTCTGTGGTTACGCCAGCTGGGGGTGGTGTGTGTGTGTTGTGTTCAGTGCTGTGTAGTGAGCAGGGGGTGGTGTGTGTTGTGTTCAGTGCTGTGTAGTGAGCAGGGGGTGGTGTGTGTGTGTCTGTGTGTGTTGTGTTCAGTGCTGTGTAGTGAGCAGGGGGTGGTGTGTGTGTGTTGTGTTCAGTGCTGTGTAGTGAGCAGGGGGTGGTGTGTGTGTGTTGTGTTCTGTGCTGTGTAGTGAGCAGGGGGTGGTGTGTGTTGTGTTCAGTGCTGTGTAGTGAGCAGGGGGTGGTGTGTGTGTGTCTGTGTGTGTTGTGTTCAGTGCTGTGTAGTGAGCAGGGGGTGGTGTGTGTGTCTGTGTGTGTTGTGTTCAGTGCTGTGTAGTGAGCAGGGGGTGGTGTGTGTTGTGTTTGGTGCTGTGTAGTGAGTAGGGGGTGGTGTGTGTGTGTGTGTGTGTGTGTGTGTGTTGTGTTCAGTGCTGTGTAGTGAGCAGGGGGTGGTGTGTGTTGTGTTTGGTGCTGTGTAGTGAGTAGGGGGTGGTGTGTGTTGTGTTTGGTGCTGTGTAGTGAGCAGGGGGTGGTGTGTGTGTGTTGTGTTCAGTGCTGTGTAGTGAGCAGGGGGTGGTGTGTGTTGTGTTGTGAATTGGGTGCTGTGTAGTGAGCAGGGGGTGGTGTGTGTTGTGTGTTGTGTTCAGTGCTGTGTAGTGAGCAGGGGGTGGTGTGTGTTGTGTTTGGTGCTGTGTAGTGAGCAGGGGGTGGTGTGTGCTGTGTTTGGTGCTGTGTAGTGAGCAGGGGGTGGTGTGTGTTGTGTTTGGTGCTGTGTAGTGAGCAGGGGGTGGTGTGTGTTGTGTTTGGTGCTGTGTAGTGAGCAGGGGGTGGTGTGTGTTGTGTTTGGTGCTGTGTAGTGAGCAGGGGGTGGTGTGTGTTGTGTTTGGTGCTGTGTAGTGAGCAGGGGGTGGTGTGTGTTGTGTTTGGTGCTGTGTAGTGAGCAGGGGGTGGTGTGTGTTGTGTTCAGTGCTGTGTAGTGAGCAGGGGGTGGTGTGTGTTGTGTTTGGTGCTGTGTAGTGAGCAGGGGGTGGTGTGTGTTGTGTTCAGTGCTGTGTAGTGAGCAGGGGGTGGTGTGTGTTGTTTGGTGCTGTGTAGTGAGCAGGGGGTGGTGTGTGTTGTGTTCAGTGCTGTGTAGTGAGCAGGGGGTGGTGTGTGTGTGTGTGTTGTGTTCAGTGCTGTGTAGTGAGCAGGGGGTGATGTGTATTGTGTTTGGTGCAGTGTAGTGAGCAGGAGGTGGTGTGTGTTGTGTTCAGTGCTGTGTAGTGAGCAGGGGGTGGTGTGTGTTGTGTTCAGTGCTGTGTAGTGAGCAGGAGGTGGTGTTGAGTGCTCATCCCTGTTTAGTGGACTACTGATCAAAAATTAGTTTTAGCTGCTCAAAGAAGTAAACTGTATGAATTCTTTTAAACACAAAACGCGTTCATCCTTGCATAGCTACCCGCATTGCTGCTAGTGTGTGTTGCAAGAAAGGCGAACCAGTTATGTTGTGGTTGTAATTTATTTTAAGCTTTTTTTTTTGAATAGTGAATGTAACAAATATTTTACTGGAAGAAAAAGTTGTGTTTGTACAAATTATGAAGGGTTAAAAATTGCTCAAATGGATATCAAGAACTACACTCCAAGTGAGGTTGTGGCTATTGCTGAGTGCTTGTGTGTGGAGGCTAACAGTGGTGTGTGCGCCAGGTGCACCCCGGCCGCTCTCTGCGCTACGCCCTCTCCAAAGCCCTCAGTCTGCGGAAGCTGTCACCCGAGCTGTGCGCTGTGTACAGGGCGCACCCTAAGGTACGTCCTGCCTTCCTCGCCTTGAGGTTGCTGCCCTGCTGAAATGAACATTATGCTGTTCATTGATTGTGTTCAGTGCCCTCTGTTCTAGTCTATTTCTGGTGTCGTGATGGTAGAATAGAACACACAGTTACAGTTCTCTTCGTATCAAGTGTGAGGTGGTAACACAAGAGTGTGGTTTACCACGATTTACGCAACTGCTGAAGCATTGAACTGCCAATCAAGCACCTTGGCCCCTGACGGGCCACTCGTTCAGCTTGCCTTTAGTTGCCTGGACAGGCGATTGTTGCATGTTTACCTCAGTTGACTCCTAGAGTGGTTCCCTCTGTGGTTCTACTCAATAAACGCGGATGTAAGGGACGACTGTGTTTTAGTCAAGGCGAGCATTAGCTACTACTACATGCGGTGTCTATTGAGTGTCCTTGTTTTTGTAGAGATGCAGTTTGTTATCCAGCACTCCTCTTACTCCGCCCATACCTCTATCTTGGTACCTCATGCACTCCAACGTTAGACTCTCGTCGTTTTCTTTTCAAAAAGGCTTGAGTGTATTTTGTTCAAGTTGAGTGAGCATGACAAAAGTGGGAGTAGCTTTCCTGTACTAAAAGGTGTGTTTTGGTAGTTTGTTGTTCAAAGTTACTCATTAACCCTTTGAATACGGAAATTCAAATGGTTTAGGGAAAGAAAATTTCCTAGAAAAAAAAGTTGTCAGTACCTTAAAATATCAGTGAAATTACCCTAGTGTGGGTGTTTTTTGCTTAAAGGAAGCGCCTAATTATTTTAATTAAAAATCTTGAATCTTCTAAGCTTTTAGCTTGGCGAGAGAAATTTTTGACATTGAAAATAAAGCTTTTAAATTTAATGATAAATCGTTAATCATTTATAAATTTTTGCCCGAACTTGTCGGAAAATGAACAATGGTTAGAAAAAACTTGCCCAAGATAAATAGAAAGGTTATTGAAAATGTTGCTCGGACCCTGTAGTGTGAACTTAGGAAGTAATCAATGGTAATCAATGGTAATTCATTTAAGCAGGCCTCTGCAATGTCTTGAAAATAATTTCATGAATGCTATGAATTTCCCTAATTTTATCATTCACTTCAAAATATTCCCCCACTAGTTAAATTGCTGTAAAATTATGTTTGATACCCTAAACTGGAAGTACTAGCCATCTCGGACTCTAGATTCCTGTCAGTACTCAAAGGGTTAAAAGAGTTCATGACCTGGCCAAAGGAAGCTTTCTGGCCTACTGGTGTTCACTGCTTTTATTACTGTTGTTTCACTTAGCACTTTCTCACCGTGCTCTTCACATTTAATGTGCTTCAAAGTCAGCCATGTTTACGCTAAATAAGAAGAATTTCTGGCATCTAGTCACAGCTTATTTTTTTCTTCAAGTTTACCATCTCTTCGAGACTTATTTACATTACATTGTCTTCGAATTACCTCAGTCGAGAGATCTACTGTGAATTTGGATCAATTATGAAAGCTCATCTGAATTGAACCTAGCTGTCACAAGTGTTCTGTAAGTCTATGGTCACGTTTGTAGAGGAGTTTTTATTGCAGACATTGCTGTCCTGGGACCAGGACATCGCGCTGGTGGAGGGAGACGAGATCATCGTCGAACTGAAAGAAAAGTTCCCTGTGACCACCTCCATCTCCCACAACTTTGTGAGTACCCTGCCGCCACAAATCGCCTTTCATTTCCCATGCATAAACTAATGTTCTCTCACTCATGCATACTGTCAACCGTGTGCATTCTAGTGTTTTCAACTCCCATACAAAAATAAAAACTCCTTTGTGCATACCATAATCCATGTGCATTCAAGTATGCTGCAGTATTGACTTGGTCACTGAAATTCTAGTGTTGGTAGTTGGTATACCTGCACAAATTTCTGTGTGACCAAAGGCTTCTCTAGCTCTGGATGATGAGGAACGATTCGAAAAATTTATCTTACCTTGGTCGCTCTTTAGGTGTGGATGATTTAGAAGGGGCATGGATGGTGGAAAGTGATGATGGTCAATACCTTCAACTACTTATTTTTTCCATAGTTGGCCAGCTAGCTAGACTAATATGCTGTTTCTACTGCAGATACGGCGAACGTTCTTCTCGTTGGCGTTCTGCGACAGTTGCCGAAAGCTCTTGTTCCACGGGTTCGTGTGCCGGACGTGTGGGTACCGCTTCCACCAGCGCTGCTCCTTCCACGTACCCTCCCTCTGCCAGCAGGACCATCGCATGGCCAATAACATATACCAGCAGTGAGTGGTGCTTGCTGTTCATCTCATTTTCTCATTTCTGTTGTTTACATAGGTAGCATTACCAGTTTTGCAGCAGGTCTTCATGAGTGTAGAGAGTCGTTCTCCTTTGTGTCGCCTGCTGTGTTAGATGTTTTTTTTTGAAGCTGTGGTTTATGATGTTAAGGCATAATTCATGGTTATTTTTTGCTTAGATCTTGGTAGCCTAACTATTTTTAAACTAAGGGTGTTGTCAGTCTTCCTCCTTTTTTGCTTACTGCGATATCATCTGCTGGGATTGCGTCACAAAGAGCAGTGTGTTCAGTCAATAGAGTACTCGAATAATCATTTCAGGCTTCTAAACCCTGCTTATGAGACTTCATTTTTCTGTTCTATATTAGGTTTGCCTTCATGCTTTCCACATAATCATTTCAAAAGGTGACGTACAAGCTTCACTTGACTTACTTGAGCCTTGTGCAGCTCTTGATACTAAAACTGTATACAACTCAGCCTCTTTGTTACAAAACTAAATTGGGGCCCAAAAGTCTACAGGATAGAGATTGTGTGATACTTTTTAATTTTTTTCTCATTATCCGATAGAGCCAAAGAGTTTTTTGAATGGCTATAGAGAAAAACTTATGTGTATTGTTGGATCCTAAGAAAAATGAAATCTCAGACCTACCTACTCTGTTTTCGTTATGGAGTTATTCTGTCTCCAGCTGGTCACGTGAACGTGGTAGTCTGTTTCAGCTTAATGATAAGTAGGAATTTTTCTTTCGGAAATACAAATGACATGAATGTAAAGACGACTTCTAGTCCTTATTAAAAGCCATGAAATCTTTCATTTTGCCACAAAGCCAATGCTAAATGAAGCCGAATGTTACCCAGTGAATAAACGTATCACCCATAGAGAGGATATGAGCAAGTACATTCCTCCGTGACCAAAGTAGCACTAGGGTAGTTCTGGAGTGCAGTGGGATCAGAGAAGGTGGTACAAAGTGTAACATTAGGATGGTGTGTGCAACAGCTTGCTGGCGCAGCAGAGCAACAACCCAGCCGGCATCCTCAACACATGCACGAGCTACTCCTCCGCCTCGGGTTACTACTACCTCGACGGCATGAGTGGTGGCCTCAACCTGCACCACCCCGGCGCTGCGTCGCACCACCACTACCCGCACCACCATCACCACCACCCGCACCCCCAGCAGGAGCAGGCACAGCCCCGCACCGCCGCTGCCGGCAGCGCCAGGTCCACGCCAGCGCCACTCGCCCCCAGGGACAGGTGGGGCCCTTGCTCCCTCTTCCGCCGGCTCAATGCTAGGCGCTTTTCGTTACGCTCTTATTGCGCTTTTATTTTTGTCTAATTTTTTCACATTGTTATTGTTATCTTTTGAGCCCTGATTTTATGAATTATCTTAATTATTATTTTTGGTAGCCTAAATTTTAAAAATTATCGTTATTTTTGATGGCTAGATTTTTACAAATTATTGTTTTTATTATTGTTATTTTAGAGCTCAAATTTTATAAATCATCATTATTTTTTGTAGCGCAAGTTTTATAAATTATTATTGTTATTTTTCTAGGGCAAAATTTTATAAATTATTGTTACCATTATTTTTGGAACCTAAATTTTTATAAATGATTGTTATTATTATATTTTGTGTGAAAAATTTTTCTCATTTAGCATTTCTTTGGCCGAAATTATCAAAGGCATTTTATTAGTTAAAGTTCTTAGCTCAGACTTCTCTCATCAAAATTGTCAAGATTCGTCTGCTTTTGTCTTTGATTCTCCAATTTCTTGTTTTTCTTGCCATAATTTTCAAGCTTGAGAGTTTCTTGAACAAACATGGCCATTTAAAGTACTCAGCATCTGATAAGTCCTCAAGGTTGCCGCGATATTTCTGAACTGCAAAAGAAATGATCGAGTTCAGTTACTTGAGTAAAAATAAAAGTGTTTTAAACGGTATTTTCAAGATAGAGTAAAGCCTGAGTTATGTGTAGACACCACAAAGTTGTGTGGCAGGTCTTGAAGCAATGTAACCCCCCAGGGGGATACAACTATTGTATCTTTGAGAATGAGCGCTCCCAGGGGGAAAATGTGTGGGGGCCCGAGCTGAGAGTTAGGTAGACCTCTTTTTTGTTGAAATTAAATTGTTTCTGTTATGTTAAGGATCACCTTTTTTCTATTCACTGCTGTCCTGTTTTTCAGCACCTATTACTTTCTCCTTCTACTTTTATCTTGTTTCATGAACTTCTTTCTCAACCCTCTGTTTCTATGCTCATTCTGCATAGATTATGCATTCTCTTATCTCCATAATAAATGGTACCTCCTTCCTCTATTTAAAAAGTTTTTTTTAGCGGTTAGGGAGGCTTAAACTAAGATATAATCAATGGTGCGGCGGTGTGAAGGCTACACGATATGTGACAGGTCGTCGTCAGCACCGAACGTGTGCTGCAACCTGGTGAACCAGTGCAGTCTGACGGACGCGTCGTCCCTCGCTCGCTTCAAGAACTACGCGCCGCCCAGTCCAGGTCTGGTGATCTGTCTGGTGTGAACTGCCCTAACTCTTCTCTCCTGCTCTCTGTGCCTCGGGTGCTTCCCTTCCCTGACTCACCTCTTCATGTTCACAGATGATGATTTACAGTACTGCCTAATGTGTTTTTGTTATTAGTGTTGGTCTTCATCAATAGTTGTTCTGATGTTGAAGCCTCGTATTTTTCATGTAAATGCTATACACAAAGATTATTTTTTTTTGTGTTTGAGTAAGTATTTCATTCATTGAAGTATGTACATGGATTGGTTTCGTCACGGTTACTCACTATAGATATCTTCAGTAAGACCTGTGTGTGATGAATGACTTTTGTATTAATTCTAGAGTTGTTTATTTGGGTGCATTGTACTGTTGCGCCACTGCCGTGCCATAAGGTAAGAGTTTTGTTACGTTCTGCCTGCTGCAGCACCGCATCTTCCTAAACTAGTCATGTCACTGGACCTAATTCAAAGTAGTAGTATTATTCACTATTTCTTTTGGTGTAGAAGTAGTAAAGTTGAAACCACCTCAGATAAGGTCGAAATCAAATGGTTCCCTCACGTTAGTGTTACTTTACCCACCATGCTCGCTGATCATTTGAGCTTTGCTCCGAGAGTGCCAAACGTCAAGTTGAGTGACCTCGTCGTAGTGGTCTATTATTGCGTGGGCGTACTCTGTCACGTCAGGCAGAACAGTACAGGTAATCAAATCTTGATGATACCCTCCATACTTTTCTCAAATTAAGGTTATTCTATTAATTTACTTCCCTCTTTGAAGTATACAGACGCATGCGAGCAGATGCAAACCTCATCTACCGTCACGTGATCGGCCAGTACTGAACTCGTCCTTCCTAATTTTACCTCGTCAGTGGCGGTCGACCAGTGATGCTCTCAGATATCACCGGTGGTCATAAACGTTTTTTTCTTATGTTCAAGGGAATATGGGTTTGATTCCTACTATCTCAGTTATAGGTGAGCCTTCAGGACTTGTATCTTTCCTGCCCACTCAACTACTTTTGGTTTTCATGCCTTCTCGCTGCCCCTTCTTTGTCTCTTCTTCCTCTTTCTTTTTAATTTGATGTTTCTGTGCGCAGTGTATCCTATGCGGGAACTTACTTGGTGCATGGATACCTTGTTTTCTCCAGTCCATACTAAATGGTCCCTTCTCGCTCTTTTGAGATTGTCTTTTTTATGACTAGGGAGTCGAACTAACTCCACAGGGAGTCGAACTAACTCCACAGGGAGTCAAGTTATGTAACCCCACAGTGAGGGTAAAGTATGGTCACTGTTGCGCGGTATTAGTTAATTAGTGTCCGGTGTTTCGGCTAAGTAGTTGAACAATAATTTTTAAAATGACCAAGGTTTCTTCAATACCAGCTTTAACTTGGGTTAGAATTCAAGCAGCATGTGCCATCTTTGCCAAGCTATCTTGAGCATGAGGATATTCATCTTTTATATATATATATATAAATTAATATTGCAAAGCGTGATCATTATAAACGTTCGCTTTTTGCAACAAGCAGTCACTGAGGAACTCTGTACAGCTGTGTTTATTTTTCGGTCGTGTTTACGAGGAAGCAACTTTCTTTAGAATCAATTGAATGCTGTTGGCTTATTGCTCAGACCTGGTCATGTTTGAATAGTTGGAGTGGTGATGTTAGTCTAAATTCATTCAAATATGTGGACGTTGTTATTCACAAGTGAACTTCTTTTTCTTCTGACACTGGGGCAACAGTCTGGTTTTAACTAACTCCTCCTATGGACAACTTCAAATAGGACTGATCAAGGGATGAACTCGCAGCAGCTTCGTGGAATGGTGGAATGCAGTGTGGGAGCCTCCAAGTAAAATTTTTGATTTGACGTGTTCAGGAAAGACTTTCCATAGACTTTCATTTTAATTCGTAATTAGAAGTTTTCCCCCGAGTCTGATTTTCCTAGTTAGACGCTGCTCATAACGCTTTCATTATCTGCCCTATTGTTATCGAGGTATGCCCTTCATTTTTATGTTCCTACAGTTTGGTGAATGTTTGATTATCGTCTGTGTCCCTCGTATGTACAATCCAAATTATATTTGTTCACTTCAAGTAATTCAGAAAATTTAAGACGATTCAGAAAGTATAAATTAAATTAAGTGTTTCATGCTTGTTGCTCGGATTTACCGGCCATCATAAAATTCGCCTATGTCAGCACTCGATATCCACTCAAGGTCCCCTCAGTGGGATACAGCTATTGTATCTATGGGAATTGGAACTTCCAGGGGGAATATACCAGGTCCCGAGCTGAGAGCTAGGTAGACCTACTTTTGTCGCAATAAACTTTTTTTGGTTTACTCAAAATCATCTTTTTTCGGTTCACTGATGTCCTGCTTTCCAGGACCTACTACATTCTTCTTCTACTTTTATCTTGTTTCATGAACTTTTTTCTTGCCTCACAATTTCTATGCAACTTTAGCATATATTCTGCGTACCCTCACTATAGATATCTTCAGAATGGTGTCTTCCTCCTTCCTCTCTTTGGAGCGTTTTTGTTGCGGTTAGAGAGGCTTAAACTAACATATATACATATAATCTAATATCCTCGAGGTTATCGGATAGATATCAAGTTTAGGTCAGTTAGATTTGTCTTCCTTATGACTGGCGCTCCTAGGGCGGATAGTGTCAGGTTACCTCAGCTGTACATAGGCCTTCTGAATTGCTATATTTACTGCACATTTTACGCCTTTCAGTGCTTATACCTTCTTTGCTATTTCTTTTTTTTGTTTCTTCTTCCTTTCTAACTTTCGGCTTCTATGCACAGGATATCTTGCGTGAGAATGACGTTAATGCATAGTTTCCCCGTTTTCTTCAGTCTATAACAAATGATACCTTCTCATCGCTCTCTTTGGGTCATTTTTGTTTTGGCTAGGGAGTCTTATGAAACTAACCAAATACCAATAAGATATGACACACTATTGCGAGGTACAATATTGTCGACCGCACATAATTTCACCATCCAGCTAAATCGAGCACATTGACCCGTAAAATATTGCGAAATCGGACGCTGGCACGCCGACTTGTGCTGTCACGTCCAGCAGCGGGTACAGTTCGTACAGTTCGAGACGGGTACAGTTCGGGAGGTTTGTAATACAGGGTGATCAAACTTGAGTGAAGATTTTGAATAAAACAAAATCTGATGAAATAAACAAAATACTAACATCTTAAACGTTTTTCCAGCTCTCCAAGTAGGGAGGTTTTATTCGCAGATATGATGCTGTGTACTTGACTTCTCCATACTTCAGAAGAATGATGAACTTAAATTCTTTGAAAGAGAAGGGAGAATCTTTCCTGAAGCTGAACTTCTTGCGTGCGGAGACAGCCATTTTCAAAGTCGAGTTGTATTAAATGACACAAAGACGGCAACATATTCCATGCATCCGGCATCAAATCTACGGAATAATAAAACCTCCCTATGTGAAGAGCTGGGAAAGCGTTGGTGATGTTAGTTTTTTGTTTACTTCACCAGATTTTGTACTATTCAAAATTTGCATTCATGTTTGATCACCCTGTAGCTACTCGTAGTTATCGCTAGGTTGCTGCAGGACGTCTCAATCAAAATCTATCACTTTTGTGCAACGTTTGACCGTATTCAACCTCATCAAAACCGTATTCAACCTTATCAAAACCATACTCAACACTAACAAAAACTTCTCATTCCGGTACCACTCAACATCTACTAGCAGGAAAATATTCATTTTGGACTCTATAATTCTTAAATCTCTCAAAAAACAATGAAAAACCAGGAAAGCATTCAAATTTACCTAGCCCCGAGAGCTTGCTCCTAAACAACAACCAAATGCAAGCATCCCTCCCCACTCTCTAATTTCTTGAACGTCGGAAATTACCTCCCATGAAAGCGTGGCTGCGTTCATTTCATCACAGCCCTGCGTCTGTCCCCAGCCACTAGACGTGTACCAACAGTCTTTAGATGATCCGAGTGTCATACAATGCTTTTTCATATGCTCTCTTCAGCGTAATTTTGAAGATCACTTAATTGTGGTGAAATAAATTGATTTGCCCTTCCGCGGGAGGTGCAGTTTTGTTCTTTGGAATTGATTGCTTTCTTGCGTTGAGTGAGGATCTTTCCGAGTCGAGGCTGGAGAAATGAAATCTTGAAGAGCATATTGCTACTGAGCAGTTATTTTACAGGTCGTTATAAATCAGCTAATTCAGCGAAAATTACAAAGAATGAAGGAATGATTGAATGATTCAAAGATTTATGTAAGGCAGGCCATGTAATTAAGAGATAACAATCGCTATTTGGATATCGCTTGACTAGAGCGGATTTTGGTTGATTTTTGAGAACTTTGTCTCAAATAAATGCACGTGTAGCGTGAACCTCTGTGTAACTTCTCATTCATCTTAGCTATGCTCTGAATAGAATTGTCTCAAAATACTTAGATTACTGAAGGGAGTTCTTGAGAAGAGAAATTTTATATGATAAAATCAGCACCGCACGACAGGTTTTGATGTAAACGGTCGTCAGTATTTTATTTGCTCTATTCACTCCTCAGTATTGTTTCATTCACATCCTACCTTTATTCCTAGAAATTAAAATGAATGCTCGTCATGACCTAACCCTGAGCAAGCCAGCGACGCACGCATGGACGCAACTACATCTCTCCTTAGGCTATTCCTTGTGAGATTTGAGCTGGTCGGCTGATGACAACTTTGCAGAAGTCTCCCTTTGGTTAGCTCTTGAGCGCAAAAACGCTTCTTCATTTGCTATGAGTTGCATCAGCGCGGCCTCAAACCATCTTACATCTTCCTGGAATGTTGTGCATTACCTTCGGATAGCCTGCGTTTTCTCTATTTGATTGTTGTTTGTGATACCTCTTGTGCATAGTTTCAGTTCAGTTTTCTGACAGTAGTTCTTAGCATCGTCTTATCTTGTGAGATAGAACTTAACGCCTTTGTGATAAATACTTTCTTGCTGCAGTTAATGCGATTTTTAACGGCTAATGCTCTTTTGATATGCTTGTCTTCTCTTGAATTATCTGATTTGTCCCGATTTTGCATGGCCATATCAATTGTTTATCAATTATTCAATTCTCTCAATATCGGTTCATCTACCTTCTGTGCGAGTCTTAAATTTCTATCTCTTTGTGTTATTCTTCAGGGGGGCAAGTCAATGATGTGCATCTTACTTCACAACTTACCACAACTTACTTTCACAATTACGTTCTCGGGAAGATGACGTGTACCACCGTTCTTTGGGCTGAGCCATGCCATTCAAACTCTGTGTGTTTTTGGGAATGCCTTCCATTTTCCGGTGGGGAATGGAGACATGATTTGCTACTTCAGTACTCCCGCCTTCCCTCCCATAAAACAAAGTAATGGTTGCGCAGCATTAGTGAGTAATTGCCCAGTGTTCACATCGGCGTATTCAAAATACTGCCTCATGTTGGCCATTCTGCGTTGAGCGTGGAGCGGATGTCAGATGAATTGTCGTTCTTTGCATGAGAAATGAGTTCAACTGCCACCATTTTTGAAGTTGCTCAGACTGCTGTGGTGACTTCGTTCTTTGTGCATGAAAGAAAACTAAAAGTTGATTCAAATTCACGTGATTGAACACAGTAAATTTTCTTATAATGCAGTCCATCAATATTTCTCTTGCGTGGTGATTTAACCCAGCGCAATTTCTACAGTGAAGCTGGTTTTTTCATTGTTTTTTCAATTGATATGAAAATTAAATTAAATTGAAAATTAAATTTAAATTGAAAATTGTAAGTTGAAGTATATTATTTGCTGGTCAGGTGGACTGAAACACTTCTGAAACTTGCACTATTCACGAACTCTACATTAACCAAGTGTCTAAAATTCTGTCCTATTGAGTTGAACGTGATTCATTTACCCGTATTCATTGCAAAATGAAGTGACGTATTTCTCTATTACGAGGCGTTTATAAGTGCTTTTATTCTATTGAAGTAAACATCGGAATGAGCTAACGTAAGAAAAATACATAAGAGCATAAACTAGTTTTTTAATTAAGTTGACATTGACTGTAGGAACGGTGATTATACTTTGAAAATCTCCGTTGTAAAAACCCCACTTCTGGCTGTCCGTCCGCTTGTTCCTGACTGAAAACATTTCAAAGTTAGGTTCGTAGCGTAGATATGCAATTCAGTTACCCTGCATCCAAGAAATATTTCATTTTCCCTGTTCTTTGTATATGCAAACGTGAAGTTCACGAAAACAGGATTGAATTTTAGAATGAATCAAAAGATGTACGAAGATCTGCGTGCTTCATCGAATATTAGTTTAAAGAACAAGTTGCTTTTTGCTGTGCTAAATTTTGGATAAAATAAGTTTGGATTTGAAGAACTAATATTTCTGTAAAACAAAAAAAATCCATTCCACGCGGAGGTATTAATCGAAAAGCAGATACCATCAGAGTTAGTAAATAATAGTGCCATTTTGGACTACACAAAATGGGTTTTATTGGGATACATATGTAGGTAGGGTAGATCAGTTAACCTTGACGTAAATTCGAATGGGTTAATTTATGTTAGGTTAGCTATATTAGGATAGCACCAGTTAGGTTTGGAGGTTATAAGTTAGAAAAATAAATGCAAATTCTTTCACAGGTCAAAAACCGCAAATTTTGACAATGCGGGTGCACTAGTGATACTATTGAGAAAAAATATGTCTGATGAAAAAAAAAGAAACCGAACTATAGTTATATTATAACTCGTGTTACTCCTGCTCTTGAACGATGACTGCATTTGAAGTTGAAATTTTCAAGGCATCTTGTCATACATGAAGTCTTCAAAGTCTAAACTCCTAAAAGAATTGACCAAAATGGGCCCCGACTTCGACTTGATATCTTCTATTAACACGTTGACTGCGACGGATTTAACTGAAGTCCAGTATTCTAGTCAATTTAAATTCAAAAGTGGCTGAAAATTTTATAATTACCGAACATTAACTGGATCTATTGAATACCATTAATTTTAAAAGAGTGATAAAAAAATTTCAAACGCCCCCCCGATGGGTCGTATCGCAGTCAACGTGTTAAGTATTTTTAGTAATTTAGTTGGGTTAGTTATTAGTATCTTGAATATTATATTATTGAAACGTTCAATATTGAAAAGTTGCATTGCTGCTACAGCAAATACGTAAGGATGAAAAACGCAGAAACTTGTATCTCATTAGCTATTTACGTAATAGTCACTTCAAAGAAGAAAAAAATCAGCATAAAACTCTGGTGTATAGGGAGGCTGTGGGGACTGTTGGTGTTCAAACCATTAACGCTGCTAAACCACAATAATGATAAAAATAGTAATACCTTAACTCTACACTGCCGTTCAGGTACCTGAGTCATGAAGGCCAGTTGATTATTTCAGATTTGAAGCAGGAAAGGAATTCCTGAGACTCGGCAATCCTGGTGCAAAAATGTGATTGGATGCTGAGGTTCCCTCATATGATATTATTCTGCACCATGTTGCATTCCTCTTTCATTCTAAAGAGCACGCCCTTGAAAATTTCTCCACACTTCCTAATAACTCCAGTGAGTTATTTAAGAACGATCCCAATGTCATTTTTGTTTTGCTGTAAAGATACCTTTTTGGTCGTATGTAGCACTTATTACTGGCCAAAAAGTGATCATTCTGTTAATTTGCTTGCTGTAAGTGCATCTCTTGGCTTGCCCCACCCCTAATTTTAATTTGATCTGCTCCATTTAAGCACTATGCATCACTCTCTTGAAGCGCAGTGACCTCTTTATGGATCGCCACATGTTCAGTTTTGTCTATTCAGTTCTTTGATTTGCTTTTGTTTCGTTCTTTTGCATGGTTGCGCTGCTCCGTCCTACATCTGATTTGCTGCTGCGCCTCCCATCCCTGCCGTAACTGCGTCCTGTGATGGTGGTGGTGATCACCTCCCTCTGGTAATGATGGTAACTTACTGGGCGCGGTTACTGGCACTCGTCATCTTTTCTGCGCATCGTAATTTAAGTGACCTAATTCACTGCGGCAATCATCACGTCTTGCTCCTGTGTGTGTGGTATGAAGCTCACGTGTTGGGATGCGTTCTCATAAAACTTGAGTTATGTTACTCTTGAGTGTTCCTCTTGCGCTTTGGGTACTTCATTGCTAAAGTGATGATTAACTTCTTTCCTGTATCAATACGTGCTTCTTCTTTATTCATAATTTATTAATGTGTGTGTCATTCTTGCCTCATCATGGCGTCAACTTGGAACTAAATTGAGGTGGAATATTTTCTGAAAGTTGGCTTCTTCGGCTGGGATTTGACACACGATTTGTTGGCTTTCCTTTGTTGGGTGCGCTGGTTATTCACTTTTTTGTTGGGGCATTAATTGGTTATTGGCACCACTTCATTGGGCAACTGTTTGGTTACTGGCACTTATTGATTGGGAACTATTTAATTTTGGAATTGGCTCTCTTTCATTGAGGAAATGCTTGGTTATTGGGACTTATTTTTTGGACTTATTGGACTCTGTGATTGAGGCACCGTTTCGGTATGTGCACGCCTTGGTTAATGACACTCTGTGGGCCATTTTGCAACTCACTATTTTTGCAACTTATTATTTTTGTTCCTATCAAATTGTTTGAAACCACTACCCTAAGTTTTGAAGTTGGTTGTGCTGTGGATTGTGCCATGGATATTGCCATTGGTTGTGCTGTGGGTTGGGCCATTGGTGATGCTGCAAACGGTGCTGGGTGTGGTTGCGGTGCAGCAGACGACCACAGCAGCGACTGCAGCGAGGGAAGCACAAGCGAAGACGGCGCAGGCGGAGTGTGTGATGTAGCGAGCAGCGACCCTTCCACACCTCACCACCTCCACCATCAGCTCGACCCTTCGTGTCACCACTGCCTCCAGCTCCTCCACACGCCCTCTACGCCCTCCACTGATAACGTCTTCTTCAGTAACAACACTTCTTGTTCTACGCAAAAGTCCGCATCTAAGAGCCACCACTATTTTAATTTTAGCAAACCTATGTCTCAAACTGCTACCAGCACAGCAAATAAACACTCCAACGTGCAATCGTTTTCCGCCTCTAACACAACTACCTCTACGAGTTTTTCCCACAGTGGGTCCTCTAACACTATTGATAACTCTTTAATCGGCTCAAAAACACCCAAGAACAAAAGTAAGAACAAAAGATTAAAATCTCCTGCCACGGGTAAGAAAAATCGAGAATTTCCTTCCTCTATTATGCGTTCTCATTCTTCCCATTGCACTACAAAAATTTTCAATCCTGGTACCTTGGGCCACAAACACACGGCGCCTGGCAAACAAAGAAAGTTGCCGTTTTACTGCAACGGCAGCAACGCAGTAGGCTCAAGCTTCTCTTTACTCCACCCACTCTTGAATCCTCACCTCATTTTACCAGGTTACTTGGGTGGCGGCGCGCCCAATATCCCTTCAGGGAGCATCCCTGGTGGTGGGAGTGGGGGTACTGGTGGTGGGGGGAGCAGTCCTCCCCCCACTGGGAGGACCTCCAGCCAGGGCTCCCATTCTGCCCAGGCTTCCCCCACCAACACCCTCAAGCAGGTCCGGCCTCGAGCTCGCTCCGCGGACGAGACGGTCTCGGGCAAAAAGGTGAGACCGTGAGCAGCAAATTTCGTCTCCCTATTACCGTCTTAAGAAAGTAGCTTTCCTCCGTTTTTCCCTTTGTGTTCTCTATGAGTTGGTGTTTTTATCTTCCGTGTTTATTTAGTCGTTATTGTAAAAGCTTTTTCTTTCTGTACACATCATGCGTGTCTCGAGCTGCACTTCTCATGAGCATACTACGCTGTAAGAAACTAGTGAGGATTTTCTTTGATGAATGCACCGTCTCGTTTGATAGGTTTATGGAGAAAAAAGTAGTTGTATTGCTTTTCATTTCCAACCATTGGCAATTTATTTTCTTGGTCAATGGTAATAGTTTCCTTTAAATACAGCCCATGCATATTATTTGAGTGTTAACCGAGTGTAGCAGAAGCCACGTAAGATCGTCTACGCGTTATTGTCATACCAAGATTGTGACATGTTGGTTGAAGAGAGTGACCAGGACGGCTGTATTGATGTGGTCGGTACGCGCTCCACAGATACGCCAGCAATCGTCCAAAGATGCAGCGGAGGACTTCGAAATCCCACGGAAAGAGGTACTGGTGGGCGTGCGGATCGGGTCCGGCAGTTTCGGGACGGTGCATCGCGGCCACTGGCACGGCATCGTCGCCGTTAAAACTCTCAACTTCAAGGACCCAACGCCGGCTCAGTATAATGCATTCAAGAACGAAGTCGCCGTTCTAAAACGCACCAGGTTTGTTTGAAGAGCCGAGCAGAAGCTGTTCATGTTAAAACACACCAAAACGCAAACTTTTCCGAATCGTGTCCAGACTACGTGAAGTTGTCCCCGAGCAGTGTGTTTAATCTACAGAAACTGAGAACCTGAGACAATATGCGCTCTTGTTCAAGGAAAATTCAATTTCGTAACTCATGCCCAACATGCATCGGTGTTGGTTTTTTGTTCTTACATGAAGACGATTAGATAAGGTGTTCGCGCGTAGATGCCAGGTGTGCATATTGAAATTCAACTTTGTATAACGTTTACGTTGTGAACATCTGTTTTTGAACTTTACCTGGGCTCCTTTGTGGTCGTCGATGTTTAAACTTGACAACCCATAAAAAAAGTGATCACGAGCAACGTTTTGGAAGTGCGGACTCCATTTCCCGGTTGTCGTGCACATAGTTCAAGTGCTGACTTGTTACTTGTACAAAATCAGCTTTCCTTGAAATTTTCTATCGCTTAAAACGCTCCATTCTTTAATACTTTGCTCTATTGGTTAGGGTGACACACCATGCACTACTGTGCGACCCATGATAATCGCGAATTCATTATTCCTCATATTATGCTGAGACATGTGGCAAAATGCCCAATGTAAATTCATTCATTGTTATCGACTGAAATAGTGTTTTTTTTTTGTCCTGCAAACAATGTTAGGAGGAAATGAATTTTTCCAAAATTTAGTTATTTTTACATCCCACCCACAAGTTTGTACAAAATTTCAGCTAACTAGCAAAATGGAACTTGAGATGACAGATATTAATGAGAGAGTAGATATTTAGGCAATAAAACAATTTGTTAGCAATTAAGCATTTACGAACGTTACTTTTTAGTGCAGTGTATCGTCTGGTTCATTTAATCATTTAATTTAGTTGTTAAATTTCACTTCAAAATTTGTCTTTAGCCTTAGGTTTTATGGGAATGTGTGTGTACGATACTTTAGAGTTAAGCCGCGATGTTTATTTTATATTTTTTTCATTATTCTCGTTCCTTGAAGACATTTCTCCGCGTTTTGAACCTGTGCTTCCATAAATAAGCTACTTTGAGTGGGTTCGTGTTTTCGTTTTTTAGTCTTACCACAGTTACATTTGCTAATCTAATGAGCATCTTCTAAGAGTTTATTATTTTACTGTCCGTACTGTATGTAACCATTTACTTAATGAGGCATCGAGTAGATTTGTTCATTCCACTTGCGTGGAGATGTAGGAGGCAGCAGCATGATCGATTTAACTTGCCGGTTGTGTGGCTGCAGGCACGTCAACATCCTCTTATTCATGGGCTGCATCAAGACGCCCGAGCTGGCCATCGTGACGCAGTGGTGTGAGGGCTCGAGCCTGTACAAGCATCTCCACGTGCAGGAAACTAAATTTCCTCTCAAAACCCTCATCGACATTGCCTGCCAGACTTCCCAGGGCATGGAGTAAGTATTTTCCAAATAGAGTAAGCACTTTGAACACAGGTTTCCGTTTTAAGCTCCACGGGAAAGTGTACGGTGATGTAACCATTAGATTTGTAATAGATGGCAAGTTTGCCTTCCGTATTCCCCCCGGTTCTTGCTCAGTGTCTGGGGTACTGAACTTGTCTTGGAAGTTTTGGGAAATGTTTTGGTTCATCTACTTGTCAAACGTGAAAAGAAATTTCTATTCTAAGATTTGGCGTTATTATTTAGTGTTTGTTGTGCTCTCGGAAGTGTAAATTGTGTGTTGCTACTTCCATCTCCGTGAATGGAGGTGGATATTTTGACTATTTAGCGTATACTTATGATTGACTTTTCAAATTTTCATTCATCGTCTGAACTCTGTTATTGGTGTCGTAAGTCTGTGGATTGTCTGAATTTTTCTATGACATAGAATTTGAGTCATGACTCGTCCTCTATCGCCAAGTGCAGCCTGTCGGCATCAGCATAGACAAATTAATGCTTATTTGGTAGTCAAAATTATGAAATGTAGCCTTCTTCAAATAGAATTTATCCATTAAGTTTCTGAACTAGGTTACCCCCCTCCAGTTGCAAGAGACTGAGCGAATATAGTGAGCTAATCTTGTTGGAATCGAAGTCAAATTTGATATTTGGTAGGTCCAGCAACGTTGGTGCGGCTCGTCTCATGTGCTGATCATTGAGCCCAACTTCAGTCATTTTTTCAGAATCACATTTTATACTTCAGCTCTCTGCTCTACAAGTACTACTTTTTTTAGAAGAATTTTAGCCTTATTTGCGAGAGTTTTTAAAGTTGTTCATGGTTTGTTATTTATTTAGTATTCTCCAAAAATCTATGCATCCCCTCAGGGAATTTTGAGCTTCTTCAAAAAGACCCCGATTGAAAGTCCAAAACGAAATAGCGCTCCCAGCAGGAAAATGTAAGGTCCCGAGCTGAAGGTTAGGTATGCCTTCTTTTTTTAGGAATACATAGAATATGTTTTTTATTTTTGGTGCAGACTACCTTTTTTCGGTTCACTGCTGTCGTGTTTTTCAGCTCCTATTACTTTTATCTTATTTCATAAACTTCTTTCCTAAGTTACTGCTTCTATATGCAGCAGATCTTGTGTGAGAATATACATTGTGCATAGATTCACATTCCCAAAGCTCCATATTAGATGATGCCTTAATCTTTCCTCGCTCTTCCTCTCAAGGTTATGGAGGCTTTAACTTGCCTAATCTAAGCGCTTGTCAATAGTCGTTTATTTTTTTACTTTAGGATATAATCGTATTTCGAACGTGCGTTATACCTCTTTTTTTTTCCTGGATTATTGTGCTGCTTGCGCAAGCTCCAGTTAACTGAGCTATAGTTCTTGAATAATTAAGTCTCTTCTGCGTTAACAAAATGCTTTCCTTGCAGTTATCTTCATGCCAAGAATATCATCCACCGCGATTTGAAATCGAACAATATTTTTTTACACGACGACTACACCGTCAAGATCGGTGACTTCGGCCTCGCGACCGTCAAGGTGAGACCTTCACTGCTCCTGTGTACCTACTATACTGGTACATAGAAATGGTACCTACTGTGCTGGTACGTAGAAATGGTACTTTCTATGCTGCTACACAGAATGTTCCTGTGTGCTTGTTGACAGATAGTTTCTCTTCGAGAGGCATTTGCGTTGTTGGATTCGTAATGACACAGTGTGACTAGTAAAGTTAGGTCGAGATATCATGAGCACAGCTCTAATGGCGGTACGTAGTGTGACTCCCATTGGGTCGTGGGTGTGGACGAACACTATCAGCTATTCAGGTACGAGTGTGGCCATTCTGAAGTGGGACTCGTAAATTTGGGGAATTCTTAGCGCGTTCCCTGCGTTTCCTCTGCTTTAACGTTTTTTTTTGGTAAGGTTGTAAGTTGCCGAATAGGGAGATCGATTTTCCAGCTTGAATTCATTTCAATTTTTCCTAATGATTATTAATAAATAAAATTGCACGATAACATTTTACCTCGTATGATTTCAATTCTTAAAAAAAATGTTGGAAAACAGATCAAATGTCGCTCATTTATACAGGCACTTAAGTAGGCAATTAACCTGTTGGTACACATATGGCCCAATACGCAGGGAATGTGTTAATGTGGCATTTTCTTGAGGGGAAATGCTTTTAGGAATGCTGTTTTGACTCCTAATGCGAGGATTTGCGTGGAAATACTGTAGTTCTGGAACTCTTATTCATTATTGGTGTTAAAATTCATGATTGCAGTTATATCTGAAGTAAATTCACAGTTTCAGGTTTAGCCGTCCTACGGAGATAATAAATAGGATTAAATTCAAGAAAGAAATTAATTAGAATGATTCACAAGTTGTAACAAACTTTCTCTATATAGTATTTTATAGTACGTGTGTTACATTAGCAGGTATCTTTAAATGCTTGGAGATTTATGTAGTTAACATCTTACAGGAATGAATTTGGATCAGGCGTGTTACATACGGTTGTCCTCTGCTATTTAACTAAAAAGATTTTCTGACTGTGTGATCAATTTTACGAACTCTCAAGTTTTATGCAAAGATCGACGCTAGTTATTCTCTCATAGAAATAGTTTAGAGGATTGCAGAACTATGGAAACTATGAACAATTTGCAAATAGTTTATTAGCACTACAGTTGTTCACTGAAAGCATATTTCCATGAGCTCTGCAAAGTGAATAATGAACCAATTCATTCATGTCAGAAAGGATAAAACTCAAGGAAGTTGCAAAAATAACCTTATTTGTATTCCTCATAAATACAGCTCAAGTTGGTTTTCCTGTTTTTTCTGTGTGGTAGTAAATTAGAAATTTGTAATGTGGGAAGTTCGTAATCTTGAACGTATCCTCACACTTTAGAAGGGCCGCCTCTATGCTACACAAGAGATACCAGAATCACTGAAATTCCAGGGCTGTGCTGTTTTTTAGGTTGCTCTTTGGTGGCATTTGCATTTCACCTGTGTCCTTCAGATGGATATGCTTGTATGAGTGTATTGAGCAACTTCACTTGGTGGACTGCGTGACCAATGATCATGTGCCGAAATGTAGGGTGAGGCGAGCGTGCTTGTAGGGTGTAGCAAACGGGCTCATTAGCAAACGAGTATGAAAGCTACGTTCCTGTTCGTAATTTATAATAGGACGGGATTATGGAAACCTCAAATGTATCAAATCTACGTACAACTAACAGTGAAATACAGTTTGATAGTGTGACGCTCAATCCAGTGGACAGGTAAACAAGTGCAAGTAGCAGTTATTCAGTATCAGCGAGCAACAGGTAGTGGATCTCCATACATGTTATTCAGCATTTGGTAACCCTGCTAGATAGCCACTCAGATTCGTTCAACTTTGTACGGTTCCCTATTCTTAAGTCAAATTTAATTACAAAAACATTTGATACTTTTTTCAAGATTAATCTGAATTTTGTGGTGTGCCAGGGCGGTCGCTGGAGCCAAGAGAGCGGGTCAGGGCGCCAGATCATGCAACCGTCGGGCAGCATTCTGTGGATGGCACCTGAGGTACGTCGCTGCACCCTCGCTCAGTGCCTCTCACTTCAGTGTGTATCGTGCGTTGACTCGTTTTGCTGCCACTGCAGTGCTCTATTGTCAATTGTGTAATTCTGTGGATGGCACCTAAAGTACGTTGCTGCACCCTCGCTCTGTGCCTCTCACTCCAGTGTGTATCGTGCGGTAACAACTCGTTTTGCTGCCGCTACAGTGGCTCCATTGTCAATTGTGCAATTTGTTCGTGGTGTGGCAGTTGACCAGCAGCTCGAGTTAAGTCTGATGTCACCTACATTTCGAGCATCATCAGCTGCCGTGTTGCGGTGCATTGCCCTGCTTCACTGATCTGGGAGCTGCGTCTGGCAATGAAGTGTGTTATACTTACATCAATAGTTTGACCTGTGCGTCTAATTAGCGGTTTCATTATTTATACCTCTTTAATATTTTCCTTATTTGATGCCTGGTTTTCTGACGACAGGTCTTCCGTTCAGTTCATCTGATCTGTATTTTGTCATGCCATAATCTAATACGCAGAAGATATAGAAAGCTGCAGTTCGGCCAAATATTTTTGCAATGAAGTTAAGGGCTATTAAGGCTTTTTCTTATCGGACTAATCCCCCCCTCAGGGCCATACAACTGTTGTATCTATGGGAAATAGCGTTCCCATGGGGAAAATGTGTGATGGCCCGAGCTGAGAGTTACGTAGGCCTTCTTTTTGTTGAAATAAAATGTTTTTTTTTTTGCTATGTCAAGAACCACTTTTTTTATTCACTGCTGTCCTGTTTTTTCAGCACCTACTTCTTTCTTCTTCAACTTTTATCTTGATTCATGAACTTCTTTCTCAACTTACTGTTTCTTGCCCCTTCTGCATAGATTCCGCATTCCCTTATCTTCATAGTAAATGGTGCCTGCCTCCTTCCTCTGTTAGAGACGCTCTTTTTTTGTAGTGGTTAGGGAGGTTTAAACTAACATATAATCTATACAATCTAATCTATCAGACTAATCATTTCATGACTGCCGTTGGAAAATGCCCAGGATATTGAATTTGCAGTTCCATCTTACGCTCTTCTGTTAAAAATGCGCCTCAATTGCTTCAAATATTGTGACTTAGCTCGTGATGTTGGCTGAATTGGTAATTTCTCTCAGTGTAGTCTGCGAATTCAGTAATATCTCTCAGTGTAGTCTGCGAATTCAGTAATTTCTCTCAGTGTAGTCTGCGAATTCATTCCGTTTGCAATATGTGTGACTGACACGTATGGCAGGTGTGAGAGCAAGCTCTTTTATTTGGTCACCTTGAGTTTTTCTTGTTGTCTCACTCAAGGGGGTACATTTATTGTATGAATGGGAATTAGCGCTCGCAGAGGATATATGTGTTGTTGCGGACCATCTTTGTCTGGTTCACTGCTGTTCTTTTCAGCACCTAATACTTTCTTCTTCAACTTTTGTCTTGTTTCATAGACTTCTTTTTCAACTTATTGTTTTTATGCGCTTTGTGCATAGATTCTGCGTTCCCTTAACTCCCTACTAAATGGTGCCTCCCTCCTTCCTTTCTTTGGATGCCGTTGATGCGGTTAGGGAGGCTTTAAATAACGCCTAATCTAATCATTTTCTGCTGCCCTCTTGTTGACATTGGGGCATTCGGAATCTTGCAGGCACTCCAGTGCTATTGAAGCGTTGCCGCCAGCGTCGACTGCCGTAGCAGGAAGCTGCAGCATGACTGCACCAAGGCTGTCTTGCCCTGCGATACGTGCGGGATATTTTCTATGCCGCAGTATTGGTCATCAGCTTTTTCGTTAACTTCATACTTTGTGATACACTGATTGAGCTCATATTTTACATTCAGCTAGGGAAATTTATCGTTTCATTCTGTGTGCAGGTGATCAGAATGGAGCAGGAATCTCCATACTCATTCCAGAGCGACGTCTACGCCTTTGGAATCGTACTTTTTGAGCTTTTTTCAGGTAATATTTTTTCTCTTGGTTTTGATAATTACGAGCATGGCTTTAGTGGTAAAAGTCTGAAACGTATCACTTACACCCGGCTGGTGACTAATTTCTCTGGGATCACTGCAACAATTTTCTTCCTGACTCTCTCAGAGCTTTGGGCTGGTCAGGTCTGAACAACGCGATTGGAAGGGCAGGAATTGTGTACTATTTTCCCCCCATAGAAAAGGCTACGCACCTCGCATCCCGCTGCAAACTTGACCGCTTTCATGAATTAGAAAATCAAAATTCAATAGCTTCTTGGTTTATATCTGAACGTACTACAGGGTGAGGGTTTGAATTATGGAAGTCTAGTGTCAGATGCTGCTGGAATGTTTATGAAACTTTTTCAACTAGGTTCATTTATTATACAGGGTGTCCAACACTTTTGTTGCCAAACTTTAACATAAGGTAGCGATCGTGGAAATGAACACTTTTTATTCTATTAAGGTATGGTCTAAAATGCTTAGTTAAAAAGTTACAAATACGTGAAGTTACTTTTCATCCGATATTCTGAGTGCTCCTCGACATCAACGACAAATATTAGTTTGTTTACTGTTTGTACTTCTTCGGCTGCAAATGTATCACCGGCAATGGAGGGAGTATCCAATGCTGAATTAGCGGATATGCACCTAGTGTATGGTGCAGCAAATTGAAATTCTAGAGAGGCTGTTCGAATTTACGCAGAAAAGCATCCTAACAGACATGTTCCATCGCGTCAAACATTCACAGCCATACACCGGAGATTACGTGAATACGGATCATTTCACAGACCACGACCTGAAGGAAGACGCCAAAGGAGAGTAGCAGATCCAGACAAGGGGGAAGACGTCTTAGAATATTTTCGAAACAATCCTACTTCAAGCACTCGTTCTTGTGTACGTGCTTTGCATTTAAGCAAAACTACTGTGTGGCAAGTACTACATAACAGTGTTCAACATCCATATCACTTTCAGCGTGTGCAGGAATTGCACGGTGAAGATTTCGAACGTCTTGTTGAATTTGCGAGGTGGTTTCAACAGAAAACAGATCAACAACCTCGTTTCCCACCACGAGTCTTATTCACAGACGAAGCGTCATTTACTCGAGAAGGAATACTCAATATCCATAACCTGCACATGTGGTCTGGCAACAATCCACATGTTACAAGACAATGTCGACATCAGGTTAGATTCGCCGTAAATGTTTGGGCAGGAATTCGTAGTGACCATCTGATTGGGCCATACATCTTACCAGAGAGACTAAATGGACGTACCTATTACATTTTCTTAATGAAGTATTGCCAGAACTACTGGAACATGTACCTTTAGCTGACATCAGAGGAATGTATTTTCAACGTGATGGTGCTCCTGCACACTTTGCGGTTGCTGTTAGGCAATTATTGGATGCCCGATATCCCAATCGCTGGATAGGCCGTGGCGGTCCCTTCGCGTGGCCACCAAAATCTCCTGATATTACGCCCCTAGATTACTTTTTCTGGGGGCATATGAAACGTTTAGTGTGTGAAACACCGATTCAATCCGAAGAGGACCTAATGGGTAGGATTGTTGAAGCCTCGGAAAGGATTCGTGAAACTCCTGGTGTCTTTGCTCGCGTCCGCCAATCATTGGAGAGGCGTTTGAACGCCTGCATCGAAAGAAATGGGCGGCATTTTGAACAATTTCGGTGAACATCTAATCTAGTTTGCGGTTTCGTTTGTTGTGTTCTTAATAATTACTGTCGAAAATGCTTTTTCCTTATGACAACATATAAAAGTTGATGTTAATTAATAATAATTAATGTTTCATATACTTGCCTAACTTCTCATTTCGTATCCTTGCCATTGATGTGCCGCAGTTTACTGCCTTGGATTCGTCTCCACAAAAGAGTGTACGAATTATTTTTAAAAACTGTCCAACTTCAAGTCCTTGTAACTTTTTAACTAAGCATTTTAGACCATACCTTAATAGAATAAAAAGTGTTCATTTCGACGATCGCTACCTTATGTTAAAGTTTGGCAACAAAAGTGTCGGACACCCTGTAGTTTTAAGGCATGAAGTAATTACGCCTTATTGTTGAGGTATTTTAAGGGTACACTTGAAATGCTACAAAACACGTGACTTGTGGGTACATTATGTCTCACGCACACCGCTATTGCTTAGCCGCCTGTCATCTAGCTAGTTAGCTTCACTAGCAGGCATTACCTGTGACTGATTCAATTGAATTTTTTTATTCAACTCTAATTGAGCTCAGCTCTAACATTGAACTTCATCAATTGAACAAAAATTTCTTGTGAAGTGCCATCATCTTACTTTGGTCAAGTATAATTAAAAACCCTCTTTGTGACAATCAACCCTCAGGAGAGATACAACTATTTTAAGTAAGGGAATTAGCGCTCCTAGAAGGAAGACGCAAGGGACCGAGCTGAAGGTCAGATAGCTCTTCTTTTTGTTAATATAGAATAAGGTTTTTACAAGCCATCTTTTTTCGGTCCACTGCTGTCCTGTTTTTCAGCACCTTTTTACTTTCTTCTTCAACTTCTATCTTGTTTCATAATCTTGCATCCTACCTAACTGTTAGTATGCGCAGGGGTTCTTGTATAGGAACACACTTAGTGCGTAGATTATCCTTTCCCTAAACTCCATGCTAAATGGTACCTTTTCCTTCCCTTCTTTGAAACACTTGTGTTGTGGTTAGGGAGACCTAGACTGATTTATCTAATCTAATGACTACATTTTGCGAGTTAGTTGCAGTTCGTTATCGATTCAATGTTGATTCGAGAGGTTCGTGTTTCAAACTTCACCACCACGCCTGGTGCAGTGCGTGAGAATGACCCGATGAGACACCTCCATTGAGCTGCCTGTGTCCCCTGCGACAGGCACGCTGCCGTACTCGAACAGCAGCAGCAAAGACCAGATCCTGTTCCGTGTGGGGTGTGGGCTGCTGCGCCCCGACACCGGCCTCCTGCGCTCCGACACGCCCAAGCCCATCCGGCGGCTCCTCAACGACTGCATCAAGTTCAATAGGGACGACAGACCGCTCTTCCCTCAGGTGATCTAGTTTAAACTACCTGATGAACGTATTTGTGATTCGTGTTTCCCTTCTCCACAGGTTGAATAGACTGTTCAAATTACTGGTTTACTGGTATTATCGAGATAAATGTTATTTGGTGTTCATGGCTGAATTCTGAATGTAAGAAAAATTCAGAAGTTATTGAAGCTGGCATTACAAGCGCGTTCATTGCTCTCTTCTAGTTGTTCAGATAATCGGAGAGTAATGCGGCGGTGTTTCGTAGTGGTGGGTATAGTTGTTGTTGTTTTGCCCCGACGGCCGCTCGAAGGGGTCCGCCGCGGCCAGGGCCGCCCCAGACCGGGCCCGGCCCGAGGCGAAGAGGGGTGTGGTTATATGGGCCTCTGGAAGAGTCCAGAGGTGCTCCAGTGCATGTATCTGGTGTGTGTCGGTGTGCGTATAGGAGAGTGTACCTCCTTCGGAGGCCGGGCAAAGCCCAGGGCAGCACTCTGGCCGCGTCTCCGAGAAGGCCACCGGGGCGGCCCCCCGAGAGCAAGGAAGGGTTGGGACCTTTCGCAGTTCGTATAGTCTAGGGATGTTGCGTAGTGATGGGTATAGCCTGGGGTTGTTGTGTAGTGATGGGTATAGCCTGGGGTTGTTGTGTATTGATGGGTATGGCCTGGGGATATTGCGCAGTGATGGTTATAGCCTGGGGTTGTTGTGTAGTGATGGGTATGGTCTGGGGTGTTGCGCAGTGATGGGTATAGCCTGGGGATGTTGCGTAGTGATGGGTATAGCCTGGGGATGTTGCGTAGTGATGGGTATAGCCTGGGGATGTTGCGTAGTGATGGGTATAGCCTGGGGATGTTGCGCAGTGATGGGTATAGCGCGTGAACGTTCTGTCATAAAATGTGTAGTGCGTGGGTGTTACGTATTTTTTAGCATAACATTCGGGTTCGAACTCAGAGACAAAAAATGTGCAAATCTATCGTCTAATATTTCTGAAATACTCAGCATCGTTTGTCCAGTTACCATTTATCTTAAACTAGGCTTGCATCATAGGAGTTTGGAGTATCATTTTTGGAACTTTGCCTTCAAATTATAGGCTGAGATTGCAATGTGAAGCCAGACTTAGTTTTTCTATCACCTAGGTTGCCTCATTCCCGTTCGGCATGTGGACATTGGTAGCAAAGAAACTATATTGTGTACTGTACACCTATTGAGTAAAATATCGTTGGGAGCTCGAAACTTTTTTCCTTCTTGGGCACATACTAGGTTTCGTTATTTTATGATCGTTTAATATTAGACGCGAGTGTGAGGTGATTCTACGAGGTGTTGAGTCGTGATAGAAGCGAGTTAAAAGTTTACGTTTCTGTACCCTATTAACTCGTTTTTAATTGCCAGAACGAGAACTTTTTTATTGGCTTCATGTTCTCGAGTTTTTGTGAAGGTTATAGGAACATCACGAATGTACAGTAAGGGTAAAAAGACTTCAACATGTTAGCGTAAACGATAGTTTCTACATTTTTTCCCAAACGCTGATTTTTCAGATGTTTACCTTCTATGAATAATATCCTATCATAGAAAATACAAGTTTCAAAACATCAATATTTTTCATGAAAAAATTTAATAATAATAAATGTCCTCTCAGGGGGATACAACTATTGTATCTATGGGAATTAGCGCTCCCAGGGGAACTGTGTAAGGGCCTGAGCTAAAGGTTAGGTAGGCTTTATTTTTGTTGAAATAGAATAGGTTTTTATTTTGTTACGGACCATCTTTTTTCGGTTCACTGCTGTCCTATTTTTCAGCACCTCTGACTTTCTTCTTCAACTTTGATCTTGTTTCATGAACTTCTTTCTCATCTTACTGTTTCTGTGCCCTTTCTGCATAGATTCCACGTTCCCTTAACTCCATACTAAATGGTGCCTTCTTCTTTCCTCTCTTTGGATCGCTTTTGTTGCGGATAGGGAGGCTTAAACTAACTAATAATCTAATCTAATAATAAATGTATTATTTAATTGAGCAAAAATTTGTTACATATGACGCGTTTTAACGTTAGAAATGATTATAGTCCAATTCAATCGTGTTGTGTTGAGAACAAGTGAGAGATTAGCTTAGAATATTGCGTTGTATTCTCAAATAAAGACCGACACTTCAGTGTTCAGTGGTAACAGCTTGGCATAATGGCTCCATCTTTAGTTTCATTCTGTCGTCACAGCGTATAAAGGGAATGGCAGCAGTCTAGACCTTCTCTTGCTTACCGTGAAGCTTTTGGGTTCAGGAAGATTCTTACTAAAGCGTGTTTTTCTCTTAGTTCAGTTGAAGCTAATTGTGTGGTACAGAAGTAGAAGTCACTGAAGACAACCCTCGGCATGCCCGGAGTAAGCCTTTTCTCAAGAAAACCGAGCGTTTTCCTAGGATTGCAAAACTGAAATTGAAGTCAACTCGTAGTGACTTGAAGAATGTACTAAATTGTCTTGTGTAGAAGTGAGCTAGTAAACAATGAGCAGAACACTTCGACCTCAGAATCTCCATTTAAATTCTCTAAGGGAGACTCATCCTTAGAAGCGACACATTTTGGACCGATTGAAGCATGCTTATGACAAGCCGTCAATGTTTTGGGATACTCTATTATGCATCAATCTTAGAAATTTGAACAACCTGCTTTGACTGTAGTGTAAAAACTGGAGTTTATGCAACGAGTTGTATTATTCTGCCTCTTGATTTTAGGCCTGTGTCATTTCAGTCTCTTTGGTTGAGGTGCTCAGGCATAGGAATCCGACAAGGCTTTTTAGAATAGAGCTCATTGGGTTGAAAAAGGAGATGCAGCTTTTATGTTGCCATTGGAGAGAACTCAACAGCATGAATGCAGGAGAGTATTGAGACTTGAATTGATCCTTTGTGTGATCAGATCCTGATGTTGGCTATACAGGACTGCAAATATGATCATCCCTCGCCTCTTGTAATCAGATCCTGGCGAACCTGGAGTCGATCGTGCGGTCACTACCCAAGCTGCATCGGTCTGCGAGCGAGCCCATCTTGACACGGTCGCACCTCAACGCGGACGACTTCATGTACATGTGCGCCTCTCCCAAGACTCCTCTCAACTCGGGGGGCTTCCTCTTCACGGCCGGCAACATCTAGGCATTGTGCCCGCCGCAAGCCTTCTCTAGCTCTTTCCTTTGAATCATTTCGTAGAAATAATTTCTCCTTAGCGATCTACATTCACTTTTAATGCAATTGTCTTCTAGATCTGATCCATTTTCTTGAAAGAAATTTTTGTACGCGTCAGGTGAAATCCATTTGGGTTCGGCGACTATGACCTTATTTTCATCGTTCAACCCTTGTGTAATTCGTTTAATGTAGGACAGAAATGAGGCTCCTCTCACACACTCCCAGCCGCAAATGTTAGCGTTAACTGATTTTTTCTCTACAAATCCAACATTAAAACCATAAACATAATGCTTCATTTCAATTTGGCTGAGCATGTGATAATGGTGTCGCGAGTCTTTTCTTCCTTTCCACTACGTATGATTTCAACGTATTCCAGCTGTTGATCGCCTTAAATTTTTGATAAGTTCTACCCTTTGTTAGAAGTTTGCCCATGAGTGCTGTGATGAGTTCTTTGCGGGTCTCGTGCCAGCCTACAGTGAGATACCCCAAAATTACAGTTGTATGGCAATTGAAGGGACAGAATGTCAGCGTTACCGAGATGCCTCAGGACAAGGCGGGACCTGTTGTCATGAGTTGCATCCTCACAGACGCCTGGCTTGTTAGTGACCTGCAATTGCGTTTGCTTCGTGAACTGCATAGGGCGCTGCCACCTACCTGCTTGCGCTCAGAGGTTTAGAATACAACTTTGGTACTTCCCTGCGATGCGTTCTTTAGAGAATTTGCTCCACACCTGAGTACGCTAATTGTCTTGAAAATGTTATTCCTCTATTTTCCTTTGTGTTTTGCCTTATTAGGTTACTAGTGCAAACATGATTCAGTTGATTACCGAGAGAAAATTATGTCCTAAGCTGTGAACTTGGCTTTAGAAGCATACAAAAAAAGGAAAGAATTCTGACTGACATCTCGAAAACACTAGTTGCTATCAAGTTTCACTTGAAAAATTGTTTTTTACGCATTTTTGATAATGATAATGTATGCAATTACGTAACAGTTATGTATATTGGCCTCTGAGCTGGTCAATGTCACGGAACAATATTGACGAAGTTTTTAATTTTCATAGGTCTCTAACACCTTCAAATATTGGTGTGCATTTAAACTCTAGTGAGCTTACAGTATCCTGTTGATGTTTCTACCATAAATTTCCGAGTTTTCTATACAGTTATTAAGTTAAGGTCAGAAAATAATGAATTTTTGAGTGACTTCAGTCATTTTGTGGATTACGTTGTGATTTCCGTTTTGCACAAGACTGAAACTGCAAACACTAAGTTGGGGTAAACTTCTAAGGAATTTTTTTATGAAAGATGCTGTATAAAATTTTCAATCTATGATCGTTATTTGCTTTTTCTTTCTGGCTTCAGTTTGTGGCATTTGCTGTCTCGCTCCTGCCTCTGCCAACCCGGCCAGGTTTGCCTTTTTCTGGGCCAAAATTCTCAAATTAGTTTATTTTCCAAATGAAATTTAACCATTAAGAGCTCTGAGAATATAAAAACCATACAGGGTTGTCAGGTGGTTAGTGCCCTTTAGGGCTACATGTTATGTAAAAGAAAGGTGAAATTCAAGCATTTTTGCTCTGAATGGACTGATCTGGCAAGACCTACACAGGTCTCTGTCAATACGAGGCTCGAGAGCCTTAGCACCCACTAACGAACGTCTTTTCGTCTCATTGTTATCTTTTATTATCATCTTTGAGTTGCTTACAATCTTTCGATGTTTTTCTGTACATAGTAGTCCATTTTCTTTAGCTTGGCATGCACTGTTTGTTATTCAGTCTGCCTTCTTCTGTTTGTCTGTTCAGGTTGACAGATGAGGAAGGAAACCATTATTCTCATTTTTTGTATTTCAAATTGGTTTCAGCTCATTGTTTGCCATTTATGTAGCTAGAGTGGTGTTGGTTATGCTATTTCATCAACCTTAGAGATCGAAGAGCTATAACGATAACGAAGTTGGCAGTGATGCATTTTAACTGTTGGCCAATGGGAGAGTCTCCGACTCCGTATGCTTTCAGTAGGTTCAAATTACTTATTTATTCTACTTAGCTTTAGAGAAAAAGTTACGATTTTTTGATCTTCCTACCTCTATATGATTACCTCTTTATTTTTATTTTCGGAATTATTTAGGATTTATTTGCTATCCCTCGCAAACATGTGTTACATTTTTTCGCTATAATGAAAAGAAAGTATACTGCGATTTATTTGCTTTACATCCATATAAAATATTTTTATCTTGGCGTAAGACCTGACGTACTCAAATTTTTCTAGTTCTTATTACATTTAGCTTCTCAGTTGGGCTTATTGGAGACTTTTTTTACTCGCCTCTCCAAAATGTTTGAAAATGTCGATAAATGAATGGCTCTTGATTGTAAACTTTCCACTGCAATGCGATATCTGCATGTTTGAACTGGGTAAATTTTTACACCGTTATTTATGTATGTATAATTTGTTGGGTCGGTTTGGCAAAAAAAAAATGTGTTCACCTTTTCGCTCAACTTCGGAGCGTGAGAGGTGTGAGACTCGCCTCCTTGTCACTCACATGAAAACAGAAGTGAGCTGTTGAACTCCACGTTGTACCATGCGTTACATATTTTAAGTAAATGTTGGAGTTGACTTCTCCGATGGTTTCTTTTGTCGATTTTTATTAATTTCGTATATATTCATGATTGTTTCTCAGTTTTCTAACAGTCGCCGTCAGGCTGCAATATCATTTCGTGAAGTCTAAGTGCAATGAAGCCAGTTTAAACATTCCATTTGCCTTCAGTTGTTGAAGCTTGCATGTGACAAAGTAAATTTATTTCCAAACCATATTTTGATTTCATTCTGTTATTTCTCATCATCGCGCGGAATTGATATCGTGTGTGATGTTCTCTTCTTCTATTTGATTGTAGCTGTGAATGTATTATGTTTAGTGTCTTCTTTTACTATCTCCATGATATAGTTTTTGCAGTTTTGAAGTCTTTGCTATTACGGGATGCTTTGCTTTGTTCAATGCTACGAATATCTCCATATAGTTCGACCCAGTAAAAGTTGTGTTCGCAATTCTTGTCCTGACCATCACACCCCGTTGACTAGACACTTTGCTCTCCAGGCATGCGTCGCGAGGCTGTGTGTGCTTATGAGAGCATTAACGGTTACTTCCGTCGCGACTCAAGCATACAATGCCTCTATCACTCTGCTTTCTAATCTTATATTATATACTCGTGTATAATAATTTTCGAATACATGTCTGTTTTTCGTGTAAGATCCCGATGATTTTTAGAAAGAGCAATGATTTTCAATGAGAGGGCTCGACGGTGGAATTTGACGAAACACTGTGACTCACCCTTCTGCTGCTCTACAATTCACCCGATATGAACGTCTCCTGTGGGACTGAATACAAAAGAAATTATGAGGGCCCACAAAATAACAGCGAGCCGACTGATATCTTCATGAGGTATGAGATGTGGTCGACATGAATGTAGAGTCCCATTGCCTTTTGCCGTGAGTGATCGCTTAGCTTGGAGTGCAAATTTCACAGCGGCACGGCAAGATCATGACTTGCAAATCGTATGATCTTACACAATTTCGGAAATAGGCCATTCTACTCCTCTTCAGTTTTACCCTCATTGAACTATTCGTTTTTTCCTTTGCCCGTTGTAACTGCCGTTCTTTTACATGCCCATGATTTAGACAAAATTGCTGTTTTACTAAGCCCTCAGGAATGTTAATGAAGAAAGGCAGCTCTTCAGTGTACTGTGGGGACTCCAAAATTTCGGGACGTATGCAGGACTCGAGAACTCGATAAGGATTATTGGAAGAGTCGATCCTTGTCGTCATACCTCATAGCAAATAACACTCCTCTTGTGAATACCTCGGTATTCACAATATCTACATTACATGTTGCACGAGTCTGCAGTAGATTTAGACATTAGACCTTAATTTTCTTCCTTTTTCTTTCTGATAACGGTTTCCTGAAAATAGACCGCATGGTGCACAGCTAACCTTTTTACTCTATTTCCATTACTTTTTGAATTACCTTTCGGTTCTGTGGATAGTGACAGCCGTGGAGGGCTCTGATTGCTGCCCTTATGGCTGGTGCAGTTACAGTAAATCCTTACTACTGACTCTATAATGATTCTGTAAACTGAGCAGAAATGATGATTTACTGTGGATACTGAGAAGAAAGAATGAATTTGGTCATTATTGTTCCTTCCATCTTCATTCTTTTTGTTTTGATTGCCAGGTCATCGCTAGTGCTGTATCATACATTTGATCAGTTTGTGTGTTTGCTATATTTTAGGTCTTTGGAGTGTTTTCACCTTCACAGATGTCACGAAAGTGTTCTTCTATTTAGTGCATTAGATCATTTTAAGGGCCACTTGAACATTCAAATTTCCTAGTTCTCTGTGCCTACCTGCCTACAGAGCGCTCTTAGTCGAGTGGTCGCAGTGATGTCGTCGTCAGTTTTGAGTGTGACCATTCTTCGTTTGAATGTTGAAGTCCTGCAAGTTTTGACCCCTGGGTTTTGTCGGTGAACCTAATCTTTTGTTTAGAACATGCTCGCGTGAAAATTATCCTTACGTTTTGTCGGGTTAACTGCTCGGTACCACTTGCTTCTTTTTTCATCAGCATTTATTTCAAAATGTTTACAACTTCTTACGTGTTTGTGGTGTGAGCATTGTGCGCCTCGTAGCCTCCCATTGTGTGACTCTTAGGGTTCATCTGCCGTCTTGGTGTCGTCTCACCCCACTGACCTCACTTTGAGACTATTTTTTAAGTGTGAAATTTCCTATTCTTTAGAACTTCAATTTTTCTGTTCAACATCATCTACTAAGTCATAGGCAGCAGAAAATAATATTTTTATTTGTGCTCTTTTGTGGTAGGAATTCTTGAATGTCATGAACTCAAGAGTAGAAGCTTTTGAGCTGATGATATTTTGAAATAAAATGAAAAATATTTGAAAAATTTTATGAGTCGCAGATTCCTGTACACTGAATGTGGCTCACAGTAATGGGATGTAATTGAGGGACACTGGAGGAAGAGCCTGGAATAATTTTTACTCCGGGCTCTGCAGTTTCAGGGAACCGACACTCAACAGAAAGCCCTGACTTGATAAAGTCCGTTGTTCATTTTTCCTCGGCTGTAGAATTCCCAATAATACTTTTTATTGGGTATCAAATTTATTATTTCACACGTTGAAGACTTCCTCTGATGCTTCAGCGTGACTATTTTACGTATTCTAAATGGGCCTGTGGTGCGGGTTTGTAGTAAGTAATATGCATACTTTAGTGTCGGTGTGGTACACCGTCAGGGTTTCAGTAGATAGTTCAGACATTATTGGGATTGCGTGTAGTAGGTATTAAATAACCTATAATTGTGTAGCTCGTTGGGCGTGAACACAGCATCAATGTGGGCTCTTGGGTTGGCCAGAGTCCCGTTGAGGGTGATTCTGTGTGTGTTGTTGTGGGATACTTCGGGTACAAGTTGTCGGGTGGTGTAATCTAGCTCAATATGGTTTGATTACTAGAGTAAGTGTTCTTTACTTATGGCCTTAGGTTGCTCGGCTGTAGTGTTACTCAATTTGAGAACACTAGTGGACCAGTCGTTCAATGACTAGCAATGATCTCCCACTGTAGAAATTATCAGGATGGGAGTTTTTTCCGAAGCTCAGAGAAAAGTAAGCTCTTCCGTTCATGGATACACCTCACTGTAGGAGAATGTATTCTAAAAGAGCAACTCTCCTGGAAAGAGGCAAGATTTTTGCGTTAGTGTGGATATGGTAGGCTGTTTGTCATTATATTTCAGTGACCTGACGTGCCTCAAAGGTACTTCTCGTTTTCCAGCTCGCAATTATCAGGACTTCACAGTTAAGTTGATTGAGAGTTGAATTTTATAGCAAGAATAGTCTACTTTCTTTATCCAGTAGCGCCACCAATACTTGGTGCTGTGTGGTCAGTGGAATTGAATTTATCCAACTCACCCATTTGCCTGAGCTCCGCAGGGGTGATGGCCACCCCTAATGAGGACCTGCGCGTGGATCTTCGATTACCTCTCTGTTGTGGGGCTGACCAGAAATGGTATCGGTTAGGCAATGTTTCGAAGAAAAAGCTCTCTGAAGCTTAGTAAAGCTCTGCATTTCACTTGTTTATGTTCCAGTTTTCTTGCTTATATATCGAAGTTTATCACTTGAAATATCACGTAACCTGAGTGTATGAAAGTTTAATTTTAAATTCATTCAAGTTATATGTGTATTTCGTTGGAAACTGACACCGCAAGCGTAATTTTTGCACGTGAAGTACGAGAAAAAAAACTTTCTAAATATTTCCAAACTTGTGTCACTACCGAACATGTTTTGTTGTCGCGGCTGTATTGGTTCAAGGAGTATTGTCATATCTTATAAAAATTCGTTTAGTTTTTAGGTTGTCCTAAGCAGTTAACTTCGAACAGATCCTCTCATTTTGTAAATTGAATAATACGTTGCAATGTTATCGAAGTCGGTTGTTTCCTTGTCGGTGAACATAGCGAGAACGAAAGGATGCTCAATTTAAGAGTGTCGTACCACACAACTTCTTCTGATGTCTGCATTACTATATAGTTCTTCCGCAAGCATCATTTTCATCTCTTGGTATAAATGCATCTTTCTTGAAATTACGTTTTCGTTTTTCATCGTCCACGGCATCTCGTTTGGGAATGCCCTATAAATATTCGTTTATCATTAAGGCTTTACATTCACTGCAATTATTCGAAACCATGTAGTTGGTTTCTCTATTAATTATCGATGTAATGTATTAATTTTATCTCACTCGGTGTTGAGCCGAGTTGCGGCTTGAGAGCGTCACTTCGAACTTCAGCCCTTGGGAACGTATGCTTGACTCGTTGTACAGTATCTTTGGTCTCATTGAGGTATAGCACTGGGATAATGTTTGTTTAGGTGTATATATTGTATGTTATAGCCGTACGCTGTGAGTACGACCCATTGATGTATGTTTATTAATTCTGTGAGGTTCCTCCTCAGTGTCTCATCGTTAGAATGGATGATGATCAATATTAAAACGTCAGTCTTATGAGAGTTTTATTTTCATGCGCTGTTCCCTTCTTCAAGACGAATGAAAATCAAATTGCTTGATGTCCATTATTTTTATTTAGAAAATTTGCAGAAAAAAAGAAAAAATGTTTATTTCCAAATTGTCACATGAGATACATGCCAACATATTGGCTTTTAAAAGTTTCTTAAATATAGGACATCCTAAAACAAATATTCCATACGAGGAGTACTAATTGACAAACCATCCGAGGTGTACAAGTAGATGAGCCATACGAGGCATAATAATAGACAAACTATACGAGGTGTACTATTAGACAAACTGTCAGAGGTGTACAAGTAGATAGACCATACGAGGCATATTAATTGACAAAATATACGAGGCGTACTAATAGACAAACCATTCGTGGTGTGCTAGTAGTCTAACAAAAGTTCTATACTAGGAGTACTAATTGACAAACCATCCGAGGTGTACAAATAGATAAGCCATACGAGGCATAATAATAATAGGCAAACTATACGAGGTGTACTAATAGACAAGCTATCAGAGGTGTACAAAATAGATAGACCATACGAGGCATATTAATAGACAAAATATACGAGGCGTACTAATAGACAAACCACACGTGGCTTGCCAATAGTCTATCTCTGTCAAGGGTAGTTGAATGAGAAATGAAAATTATGCACTAAAAATACGCAAAGCCCTATCACCACCAAAAACATATTTCATGTCTTCTGGATATTCACCACATCATGCGGACATGGGTACATGGGATAAAATAGAGATACAGTGTGAGCCGGTTACCACTCATGATTGACAAATATCTACAAAATATTGGTAGAAATGGGTAAACAAACATATATTCAATATCAAAATTCATAGCTTGTACAACATACGGACAGAAAGATAATTTTACTACGATTCATATGCTCAAATTGCACTTTATTTCATTAATTATATATGACATTAATACGATTCACAGAAACGCCCTCTGGGGAAGTGATAGATCTATTTTTGAATCATTTCGCTGTTGCAATCAAATATATTAACCGAAAGGTTTTTGCGCAAAGAAATGAAATAGAAACATGTATATCTATTTATGTAGATACACATATATACCTACACACGTACACACACATATTAATATATACTTATTGAAAATAAAATATTAGAAAAAAAATACATATATAAGATAAAAGAAAGAAGCAACCTACCATCTACTACACAGAAAATGACAGCTGAGCTCACTGTAATCCTAAGAAATTTTCGCAAATATAACTAAAAGGAAGAGAAGACTTCGAAAAACATAAAAATGAGCTGTTTTTTAATTTCTTCACAGAAATTTTTAAGAAAAGTCAGGTTATAGTCAAGAATCAACACAACTCTTCAGCATTATACGGACATGTGTACGTGGGAGAAAATGGAGTAACATTGTGGCCGGATATCCCATCTGATTGGAGAATATTCGCAAAATTGGCACATATAGGAAGATTAGGCCTTGATCCAAAAATAATAATTTTGATTACAGAAATTTAGAGTTTTTTCCGATTTGAAAGTTCAGTGCTAGTGTGCGCTGAACGCACGAAAAAAAAATGAATAAAAAGACTAAATGCAATGCTTAAATAACCCCTTTCCCCCCAGCTCAGCCGAAAATCGATTGAAAACATCTTCGAGAATGATTTTGAAATAGCGAGACAACGTTAGGCAAAAATTTTATTCATTATAAACTTTGCACAACCCTCACATCTATAAACCTGTTTATTGGTGTACACACAAAATGTATTTCATGGTATATTTGTCATACGGACTTTAAATATTAAATACATAAAGAGAAAGAAATAACAAAATAAAGATGAGGAAATACTCCTAATTATATTATGGAAAGAACGTTCGTTCTGCTGCACTGAACTGACGGCTGTGGTGCTCATTGTTGTCGACAGAAATAAGTAAGATGAATATACGAATCGCTTAGCAAACGTAAAATGAAATAGTTTCTAAATTTCTAACATAAATTTCAGGAAAAATTAAAATTTCTGATAGATGGGAAGTTCACACCGAGATGCTGCAGGCCCTATGACAGAGATGCAAAATGACGTGACACATTTACTCTAAATTCTTTTCCAGTTTTAGAGTTTTTGATATGCAGACAAATCTAATGCCATTACGGAAGTCCGATACACATGCTCTATATGTATAAGTTTGATAATTATTCGTAAAACGCAGAGAAATTCATACTAGACACAACTTATGTAATTCTTTTCATCAGCTTATCATCTTGGGTTACAAAATTTTCTAAAGGGAAAATGATGCAAAGATAGTTTGCGAAATTCGTGTTTCACGGTAAAATGATCAGAGCTTCGTTTCTTCTTATTTCTACGTTAGTGCTTGTTCGGGTGCAATCGTGAGAGTTTACAATGCCAAGATGATAACCCTCTAACAATCAGCAAACGGTGATCACACTAGCAGTAGCCATCTTCTGGTCACCATCAATGTTGAAAAATGAAGCAAAGGAAGAGCAACGGAAAAACTGGTTTTGTTAAGAATTACAGGTAGAATGTCAATTGTGCGCCGCAGGAGTGCGCAATCGCGGTTCTAATCTGGCATGAACTATAATTACGCGTTCGATCTTCGAGAATGCGTTTGTATCCCACAAATTCTGGCATATTCAGTATCTGAGACGGAATGCTTCGGAGGGTTGAGTGCCTGTGTTAATTTTCGGGAGGCCAATTGATAGCGAGAAGTACCAGTGTTGTCAGCTGCAACAAGACGAATAATGACCCATGATGAATAATTTTTCTTGGCGCACCTGCTTCCTAGTGAAGAAAGTAAAAAATATCGCATAAAACAAGTGACACCTGCTGAAAATAGCGCTGGTGTGATTAAGCTCCACCAGACAGCGATGAACGCTCGCAACAATGCAAATGCTAGCTAACGATAATACATCTTTTCATTGGACAAAATCTCGCGTACATTTAATGCAGCTGGTCCTAAATATATGTAGACATTCGTTGACTGCCCAATAGTGATGTACCTTGTTTTGACGTAGATCTTTATTGAAATGGATACAAGTCTGATGAGTTAAATTTAATGTAGAACATTACATTTGGGAAAACTATATATTATACGACTTGGTCGCACTTGAAACAAATACGTGAGTGACCGTCAGTAAAAGGATGAGTACATTTTTTAGGGATACTCTATGGTTTATGTTTTCTAATGAAACGAAGAAAAAATTTCAGCCCAAATTATGCAATTATCTCGCGCAAAAATGTCAGCATGTGATTATTTCAATGCGTTTTGACAATAACTTAAATCTACACAATGCTGGTAAACACGGTGGCGAAGGAAAAGTTAGGAAAAGACAAGTTCGTGATTCAGGGTTACATTCCTCCATTGGCACAAAAGAGCATGAAAGCGCGTAAAAGCGAAAACCAAAACCGTGACACGTTAGATAATTTCTGCTTTTGCGTTACACTACGCTCGCAAGAAGACGTTGGATGTTCAAACTACATAGACAACGACGCTAAACACAAGTTATGCAAAGATCCAGGGGATTCAATGATAGTCATCTGAATGCTTTGGGAATCCTTTCAAGTTTTGTGTCTTTAATCCCAGGGAAACTTTAAAACGAGGCAAAGATTAAAGCTCAAAAACACGAGATTTCTGATTTAGCTCCAGAACGAGTGTGAGTAGAATAAATTTGGGTAAATAATTTATTTTCTTTGTACAAGAGACATTATTTCGATCTCTGGAAATCGTGCAATTCTTTCGAGACTGCTTACGTTCGAGGCTACCTGAGCACGTTCTTGAACTGCATGCTACCATCGTTAAATATTTGTAAATGTGTCAATCGTTCGGATTTTCCCCGAGTGTTAATCATTGTGACATTTTTGAGACCAATTGGGGTAAATGATGGGATTTGGAATATTTTCCATTATTAATTTCATCTATTTTATTGTATTATTTCTCATTCGTATTTATCAAGAAGCTATTCAAACAGTACGGCGAGGATTTTTGAAATATCCTAAAGCATCAGTTAATTTATTTCATTTTAGTATTTTACACACCAACATTATGAACATGCAGGGCTCGTAATTCCAGGTGACTTACTCTAGGCTGATGACATTCTGATGCTTAACATGTTGTCAATATCTGCAAGTATAATATTTTAAGACATTAGCAATTTAATTATTTTAAGTACTGTAAAAGAAATGAGGTTTATACTGACTACTCCTTTGTTACCGCATTTACTTTCGTGTGTTTTAAACAATTTAAACTATTTTAAACAATTTATTTACCACAGGTGATACAGAGATCGACATTTCATGTTTGTACTTTATTGGAAATAAAATGTTTTTCTTTCCTTTCTTTTCTTTCTTTTCTTAAGTCTAGTACAATGGTCAAATTTGAGTATAGCTACCTGTGGGCCCGAATAAGTTCAGTGACTTCTAGGGCATCCTACCATCAAGGTTAGTCTTAGGAGTACAATAATGTTTAACCTAATTCACTTAAACTAGAGACGCATTAGACTGATCAATGAGATAATTAACTCGAAATTAGATACTTCATTTCACAATATAGTTCATATGGACTAGATTTAACAGTATATTCGACAAACGATTCAAGAACAGACTGAAGATCGGCGAAATTAACCAAGGCAAGTTACATTATTAGGACCAGTTATGTAGGGGACAAGGTTTGACTCTGTGATCTCACACAACTAGTAATCTGATAGGAAGTGAGACTCAAGATTTTTTTGAATACCTTATAAGAATTACTTTCACGGATCTCCGCAGGTATTGAGTTCCAAGTTTTAGTTCCAACGAAGAGGATACTGTGTTGTGACCGAGCCTTTGAGTAATAAGGAAGCATGAATTTACTTCTATTTCGGGTTAAATGGTCGTGATGACCAGTTTGCGCAGTTAATAGTTGTTTTAGGCTATTGTCGCCATCATTTGTTATGTTTTGTAAATGAAATTGCAAATGGAGATTTTGTAGAGATCCGAAAGCTTAAGTATTCGTAAATTTTTGAATGAGTCATTTGTGTAAGAGGGTTTTAGTTTCATGCAGCTTAAACAATGTTAGAAATAAGGTAAAGTACATGGGACTGCCCTTATAACGGTGCTTTTTCTTTTTTTGCTCTAGTTCTACAAAGAAGTTTAAATTTTGTATTCGCACTACAGGAGTAGTTGGTATTGATTAGCAGCGAAGAGCTCCATGAAAGCCTCGGGTGTTATCTGGACCCCTAGGCAGCCTGAGCACGTTCGGCGGAATGTTGGTCTCCCTTGGTGACATGGTCCAACTGTCACTCGAGGTATTCGTGTCGTTTCTGACCAGCACTTTGCGTCGCGTCCATGGACTGGTGGGTGCTGAAGCCGTCTGAAGATGAGCCAACCTCCGAAAAGGCACAGGAGAGTCGGGCGGTGTCTGAATTGGACGAGCCACTATTACTCGCCTTGGAAGATTTGGCGTGTTTTGGTTAACGGTATACTTTGTTTTGCTGAAACGAGTTCCTAATCTCAGAAAATTCCTTTCATCACCGGAAAGGACGCCGGGAATTCCCCTGCGGCTGCTTCCTGGAGATGCAGTAGACGAAGAAGAAGATAAGCAACGACTGCGCCAATTGTTGGTCGGTAAGAGGGACTGCGAGTTGCATAGAGGCGTGTGTGCTCGGAACGAAAACGGAGAACCTGGATCCTCCAGATCCGAAGCGCTGAAATAGGCACTCTCATACTCACGAGGCGGATAACCAACATCTAATTTTCCGTCAGACAGAGCTTTACGTTTCGGTACAGGCATCACTTTCAGTTCAGAGTGGTTCATCAGGTGTTTGAGCGCTAGACGAGCGCAATGCACTTTATCGAATACCACCAAACAACAAAGACTCGCTGTAATACCCGGTAATTCTTTTTCTGCCATTGTAATTTCAGGGAACGACCTACCTCCAGGCTTGTGTAACTGGATTAAATCAATGTCTCCGAATTTGCTGAAAATTTCTGCAAGTTTTTCCATGCCAGCAGCAGATTCAGAGATCTCGTATCCCATGACAGACCTAAACATGCGTGTGTCTTCTTCAAGTTCGCACGGGAGCTTTTTGCGCCTTCTGACTTTCGTACAGTCTTCGTTCATCTGGAGTGTAGCAGAATCTCTCAAAGCTTCAACCAAGACTGTCCAATCTTTGTGCACACGTTTCAGTTTCTTGTAATTGGCAAGCAATTTCAGCGAGACGTAGCCTTCTTTATGCTTAGTGACGTGCTTTAAGAGGAACATGTCGTTCATGAGATTATCATCACTAAGATAATACTCAACGAGTTCGGACACTCTTTGGAGAATTTCCTTGCTTGTAGGCTTTCCAAAACGACGCCTCCCTTCCTTAATTATAGAGAAGTCTGCACTGTCACAAGTACTTGATGATTGGCTAGTACAGTCATTTTCAGGACTTTGAGATCCATTAGCACACACTTCTTTACTTTTTTCCTCTACCGGCTGCTCCGTGAAACCAGTTTCGATTGTTGTTATACTCTCTATGTTAATTCTTGGTACAATTTGAGCGTCCACGCTTTCGTCATCCGTTGAGGTGGTACTCACCAGTTCGCACTCATATTCTCCCCCACTGCCAATGCCCATCATCGTGAATGGTGAGGCTCAGGTGATCCTATCAGTTTTCTCGTTAGTAGCTTTCTTGTTTAAAATTATCAAATGATGTTAGCCAGGACTCACCACTCCATTCACAAAGGCTATTAGAATAGGCAATCTCCCGAGGAATTTGCCCTTATTAATTACTGTAGTCGTAAAGGGAATTTCTTATTGACACCACAGACAGTAAGTACTTAGCTTGCAATACGTCTGCTTGAAATTTTAACGGCTTGATCTGTAACAGACGAAATGGTGAGCTGGGAGTTTTCTCTGAGGATCGGAGAACAGTTACTCCGTGTCACGTCAAGAAGTGAAGGCGAGGAAGTGGAGAAGCTCCTGGTGGCTTCAGGTTTTTATTGCAGCTGCCAGGCGAAGGGTTTTGCATGGCTTCTACAAAGCCGCGACAATGGAAGGCATTGAGCTTGTTACGAGCTCTATGTTATCGTCTTCTAAGTCGGGCGCATGATTTCTTTTAGATAAAGGTGGGCCTCCTACTCAAGCCCTTTGTTTGGGTAGCATATAACGTGATATATACTTTGTACGAGTATTTAAGGAAAGAAACTATCGTTTCTTTTTCCTGTTGTAAAAAATGCCCTGCCCAACTGAATAGTTATAATTGGGTAAATGCTCTCACTGAAGACCAGTCAACCTCCTTAAGAAACCTGGTTGATCTAAACTTGTTCCCGATAATTTTTTTTTAAGGAAGCGCGACAAATTTAATGAGCAATAAATCTTTTTAATTGTGCAATTAAATTACTTTATTTTGCAGTTGAAACTGAAGCTATTAGCTGGCTTTTCAACATTTTGGCGACTGGTAGTACTGAGAGCAGCTTATTAATTTGACTAATGATTGGTACTCGCATATGTATAGATATTATATATAACCCTACAACATTCGAAACCGTGCCATCAATTGCATATCAGTCAACTGTTTATTCTTGTGTTTTACTGGTAACAATATTCCTTTGATTGATTTCAGCCTCTTATTCTTGTTCACCAATTATATTATCTTCAACCGCATTTTGTATTACAGGCATCACAGATGGCATTCCTTTTTATACGAGCGTTGTAATTTATTTAATTTAGGTGAAGAGACTTTGCGGAGTACATACCGACTCCAACGACTTAACTTCACGCGCAGTTCAATAGAACAGATATTTCATTGTTTTATATTAACCCAAGTGAGAAAATAAACGTCTGACACGGCGACGTATGGACTGACAGCTTAGAATAATGAAAAGTGTGGATAGTGAAGAGGCAAAGTTCATGAATAATTTGACGCAAAGCCATACCTTAGGCTCTTTACCATGCACTTCATGCTACTCGTGACACATCTGTAATGAAAATGAAAAACACTCAGCCATAAAAGAAAATATGAATCATAGAAAGTTCGAATAATTTGAAAGAGAGAACCAAAAATGAAATTTAGGTACTTTCAAAAGAGCGTGATCATGCAGTAAATGTGTTATGGATAAAAACAGAATCTATTCCATAGAAGAATGACGAGAATAATTGGGGCGATTAATTAGGTTAGATAAATCTAATGGTGATTAGGTTATTTACTGGTGATTGGGGGGCTAGAGTAAAATATTTATCGTATATATTTGACAAGCCAAATGCAACACATACGAACCTCGGAAGAATTCACGTAAAACACGTAAGAATAATAGTGAGTATAAATAAAGAATCAACATTATTGTCATTAATTGTATGAAAAAAACTCAAAAAGCTGACTTAGAGGACAAAAAATCTGCTATACTAACTTTTGAGTTCGTTGGAAATTTTCAGTAGTATCTGGGTGCCAATTTCATGTTAACGCGGGCTCAAACTAAAACTGCCATCTGCGCTTCTTAAATGCCAATATCTTCTAATCTTGTTTGAGCTCTGTTATTTTTGAGCGACTAACATAAAGCTCAGCAAATAGTTGTATATTGCTTTCACTTGAAGTTGACCACAGCTATTCTTAGTGGATTTAAAATGTAATGAAGTACGAACATGGATCTGTGGAGTGTTTCTCAAATTGGCACAGCCGTTGAAAATCTCTTTCGACAGATTTGTGCTTGGCACATAAGACTTCAAATTTTTTTCAAGTTTAATTCGTGATTTTTTTTTATGTTTTATTTTAAAATCAGACGAGAGCCCGGGCTTAACGTAATTGACTTGACGGTTGAAACCTACTCAACTTGATTGCATAAGAGTGGCAGCTCCTTTGACTAGGGAAAACTTTAATTGTTAGTCTCAATAAAAAGAAACAAAAGCTAAATCATAAAAAAAAACATTTCTTTCGTAGCTATTAACTCCATATATTTATCTAACTTTGTTAGAAAACTTACTAACCGATTATAGAAAGTTCAAAAATTTTCCAGATTTTTGAAACACACTTTAAGACTAACCGGTTTTCACTAGGTGAATATTTTAACGACTGCTTTCCTTACCGAGTATACTTCACAATATACGCATTGGTTGTGGCATATGAAACAAAATAATAGCTTTGTTTTCACTTCTCGTAAGCGGGTCTAAACGAAATGTTCATGAATTTTATTTACCTATTATTATGAGACATTTTCATATGCTGTAAGACACGATTTTTTTGTAAGATATCTTTTAAATATTCTCTGATCGTCCGTTGTGTTACTTTCGCATTATTATTTCAGTTCGTTATTTCATAATCTTCTTCTGAAATGACACAATTTTGATTTCATTTAGAGGCCTCGTAAATATAGATATCAGTTATTTTAAATATGTGAATCCAAATAAATATACTACATATTTGATACAAAGTCTTTTTTATTCATCAGTTTTCCACCGTTTTCGCTGTTTGTATTTTTCTTATATGCGTGACAACGTTTTTCAGCAACGAATATCGTTTCACTATAGTTTAATTCATGTTTATCCAAACGAATTATTATTGTAAAAATGACTGGAAAAATTTGAATTTCATTTTTTAACTAAGCAATCGCGATTTTTAAAGTTTTGATAGTTTTTAGATTCAGAAGTTCGCGGGAATACAGCGAATGGCTTTACGGAAAACATTTCCAGGTTTATACTTTTTTTAATTCCACCAGGTGCAAATTATGTTCCATAGCTGATGCGGAAAATTAGATACATAATAAGCCTAATGTTAGAAAATTCATCATGTTTAATTGTAACGATTCCGACTGCTATACGAATGCACTAAGCAACTTAAACCCGTTGAAAATTTCAGTGTCGCTAATTATTCACCTGGTAAACAATAACCTGTCTCTCACTGCAGCCCACTAAACCAGAATGTTAAAACAGCGAACACCTCCAAATTTGCTTTCGATATCTTCCACTGCTTCAATTTGGGCTCATAATCGAGCACCTTTTTAAATTAAACTTGCATGTAGGTTCCCGGCTTAAACAACTTAGTCAGTGCTCTGGTTCAAATCGCAGAAAACCTCTGGACACTTTTCTTGTAGGAGATAACATTCTCACGACTGTCAAAAGAAGTGACATTGATACCACTCGAAAAACTTAAACCATAACTTACGGTCGTTTTGAAGACTTTCTTGACACAACTGACCGAATGCCTCAATTTACTAACTACATCATCTGCTTCAGAGATTTAAGCCTCTCATCTGCTGACCTCACTAAGATCAAAGAATTTATCATGACCAAGCAGGCCTTATCTCGTATTTATGGAGGAAGCCCCTGCAGTGGTGAGCAATTGTACCAGACGTTAAGTTTGTGCAAAAAAACGGTATTGAACTAATTCCGCTCCGAACATGTGTAACAGCTGATATTTAAGCTTGCAACGATGTCGGCACTAGGCCTAGTACCCGAGTTGATATTAAAGATTGCAACGATGTTCACGCTTGGCTCTGTACCAGACATGAAGCACACCATTTTTTTCAACAAATTACGTTTAGATTGGGTATAAGACTCACTTTACAATTTAGTTTATGTATCAAAAACTCCAATAACTTGAATGACACAACTGAATACTTCAACGACAAAGCAAAACTACAAAATGAATTAAAGAATTTTACGAGATTGCCAGCTTTTTCAAGTAAAGTCTCTAGCAGCATGAACCATTGCTTGACTACTGACGATCGACACTCTCCTCTCTCTGTCTCTGACTATTGCACAGTACCTACACAAAATAGATTTCCATTGTTATCTGATGCGAACGCAGAGGGTGACATGCCCTTCTCATATACAAGTATAAATCATCAATATCCGATCCCGTACTCTGAAGCAGTAAAATCAACACGAAGAGAAAAATCGCTGCAAAATCCCAGTAGAAATTTTATGGAAAATTCACCGCCCAGCCTCATGCACAATCATCCCCAAGAAAGTGGAAATGAATAGAGCACCCCTCATTTCTCTGTCAAACCTTGAACCAAAATTGGCAACAGCCAGCCAATTCAAAGTCAGGAACACGAGAATTCCAAAAAACTTCTGTCTAATAATGTTGAAAGTTAAACAATATATGTTTCAAGCCCCTTGTGCACACTTGTCAGTACTACCATGAATGAATTAAAACGATTATTGAAAATAGAGCTGCTTCCCACCATAGCCGAGGGACACTGCACCCTTTAAGCAGTAGCTCACCAGCTTAACACGCAATCGTCTTCAAAATATTATTACCATTCATTAAAATTCATCGAAAATACGACCACTATAGAGCCCTGTTGCTCAAGATAAAAACCAGACTGATATCACATCATCTTCATGACAAAATACTGTTTCTCCCAGTTGAATGGAAGTCTCTCAAAAGTACCTAACGCTTGACCTGACACCCTGGGCAACGCCGAGAAGATAAATGAATCCACAATACAGTCACTTCCAAAAAATCACAATGCTGCCCCTAATAAACGCCATAATAAAGAAAATATCGAAATTAAACATATTGATGCTCGTAGCATCAATGATAAACTAGATGAAATCAGGGTAATGTTGGTCACTGAAGAAATTGACATTTTATGTGTTTCCGAAACATGATTTGGTTCACGAACCCAAAGTTTGTTCTTCAATATTCCTGATAACGTGTTGTACCGATATGATGACGATTAAATATAGCCGAGGTAGTGATTTTTTAATTTCATGAAATAAATTTATACGTCGTCTTTGCTTCAATAGCAACTGAAGTGTGCGAAGACGTAGAAATTTTTTGGTTAAAAGTGCAAATAAATAAACATAAATCCAGCATTATCGGTAGCCTTTACCGGCACCCATCAGCTCCCTTACGTCCAACACTAGAGTTCATTGAGAAAACTTTCAAAGAAATTCTGTAAGCGAAAAAGTCATTCACTGCTTTCGGAGATTTTAATGTTGACCTAACGGATAAACGAATAAATTAAGCAAACTATTGTACAAACTAAGCCTGTCACAAATGGTCAAAGAACCGACTCGTATTACTAGAGTCTCTAAAACTCGCCTCGATCTGGCCATTAAAAATAATCCTACGGAACTACTCAGTAAAGTAATGTCACCCTCTGTTTCCGATCACCACTCTATAGACTCTACTGTAAAATTAATATGGCAAAGGAAGAAAAAATTATCGTTTTATGATTTACCGCTTGAAAAGTCACTATTCAGCTGAACTTTTACATGAAAAACTATTAAACAGGTCCGCCGAATTTAAGAACATGATGCAATCTGACGACGTTGACGTAGAAGTCTCAGTCTTCAAAGAAAACTTTACAGCAGCTCTCAATGAATGCGCACCTTACATCGCCAAAAAACTAAGCCAAAAGGCTCTGTTTGGATTACTGGCAAAATTAAAGAGCTGAGTAGAATAAAGAAAATTTACTTGCTAGAGTATAAAAACAATAGATCAAACAGTACTTCATACAAGAAAAATAAAGAACATGAATAAAATCTTCGTAAGAAAATCACAGAAGCAAAATAAACTCACTTTCACTAGGCACTATTAACGGCAAAAAATTACCCAAAACGAACATGGGAAACCATTAGTGAGATAGCCTGATATGAAAATTTAGACTGCATAAGTAATTTTGAAAATCCCTACGCAACAATCACAGATTTTAACAAAAGTTTTAAATAAAAGTTTCGTTTCAAAAGAAGGTGCTCAAGTTTTCAATGAAATATGTAAAACCAATCAGAATCAACAGTCAGTTGAAAATTGATTAGCCTGAAATCATGGTTTGACCAAAATGGTCTCAAACTAAACGTGAGCAAAAGGTAATTCATTATTTTTGGGTTCAAAGACGCAATCGAAAAAATCCCAAATCTTACTCTTACGGTAGGCAATGATGAAATTAAGCCATCCGAAAAAGTAGAAATTTTGATATCTGGTTCGATATGAATATCTTTCAAATCCCACGTTGAGAAAACTTGCTACAAAACTTACGGAAATTTAATGTTTTTTTAACGTATAAAAAGTGTGTTTGACGAAAAATCTAGATTATTGGCTATTCAATCTTTAGCTTTATTGCGTATTGACAGTAGTAGCCTAGTAAGGGAAGATGTACCTCAATTTCTTCGAAAAGAGTTGCAAAAATGCATGAATTTAGCAGCCAAGGTGGCATGCAAAGGTAAATTCCAAAGGAGTGATCACATAACACCACCTCTCTTAAATAAACTCGGCGGGATTTCTATTCAAGAAAGGTTTCTCGCCCAATGTGTATTCTCCTCTTTACATCTCCCTCAGAGCAATGTTCAAATAGTGCAATTCCATACCACTTTCACCTACCTAAAGCCGAAAAGGAATATCTTAATCAACTACCGTTCATCTGACATTGGGCAGGAAGCTCTGTCAATATCAGGTGCCTCACTGTGGATCAAACTTCAGAGTATCAAAATCTCTCAAACATTTAGAGAATTCAAAACCAATATAGCCCGTCATCTTGCATTTCCGCTATAATTGCAAGCTGCAGTATATACTGAAAAAGTAGTTACGTATTTCTATCGCTAATTATCCTATATTTCATTACATTATACCACATGTGCCACTTTTTTGTAGTATACGTATGTAATGATGTGATTGCATGTGTGAGAACAATTACGTACATGTGTATAAACATATGTGCATGTGTGTTATGGACTTGTATGTGTGTACGTGTTTGTATGTGCACATCGCTCGTATACGCAAACAGAAGTTTCTGTAAAATTGATAATCAAGCGACTTGCCTTTGGTCTGTAAATAAATGCCGCATTTTTTAAATAAGTTTTTTTAATATTTCTTTAATACCTATCAACTTGTCACGTTACCTACCTCGTCATCTTCTTACATCAATGCGAAGCATTTAAATGAGAAATATTATAAATTTTGCGTTTTATTTAAAGCATGCTCTTGGAGGCAGTGAGCTTACTTCTATTTTATTGTGCTCGCTCCAAACGATATTTTTGAATATTTACCGTTTCGACCTTGTACTTACGGATATATTTTATACAAAAATACTTTCATTATCATTCCCTGATGTCAAGAAAGCCAAAGCTAATATGCAAATTAATGCGGAAACCGTTATGCGTGTTTTCACCTCACTGACTTCATCATGTTTAGATTTCTTTCATTGCATTCATAAATAAACATCATTGAACTTCAACTAACTAGCTATGGAATACATTTTTATGTTTTTCTTTCAGTCTTTCGTAAAAGCATTGACATGGGCAGTCATGGCACCCATCTATGTATATCCACTCCGGACCATCCATATTAAAACATATCAAAAGGCGACGTAATTCATCTCATGTAATAACTTTATGGAACATCAGTGTTTTATTTTCTTATTCCTGTCCTAAAATGTTTTTGTTAGTCTTGCATGGCAATTTGTCGTTTCTTACACTCGCGAGTACATTATGACGACACTATTTAGATAGTTAACCTTTCTTATTGCTCCAGCTATGTTACAAATGTTATGGTCAGCGTTCTCCTGTTTTTGACTCTGGTGAACTCTTTTATGCCAGTATTATTAGCGTTGGAAATATCATAAATTTGTGTTATGGTAATATATTTTATTCTCTCCGAGCTCGTTATTTGGCATACTAGTTGAAACGTAAGAATGAAAAATTGTTCCTAATGTCGACCTCGATCATAGTCCAATACGCAAAATAATATGAATCTGCTCATTTTGCTTTCAAAATTAATCCCTCATATTACTAGTTTCAATACATGCTCGTAAGCTCGTATTTCAACATAAGTGCGCGCTAACGAGAGTGTTTTCAATAATCCGTCACGAAGATTATGTTTTCTTACTTACTTGTATTTATATGCATTGTCAAAATCAGATTAAAGCAATGAAGGGAACGCATTTTTTTGTGCTTCTCTCTCAATCCTTTTTTTCGACAATTGACATGTGTATTACGACATCCATGCGTAAATATCAACTAAGGATCTTAATGTTAAGATATTTTGAAAACCGTTGTGATACATTTCTTGTATCTACTCTATTGGAAATAAACTGTTTTTTTTTCTCATTTTTATTTAGATGGTAAGATATTTTCCCAAGATTGAAGAGTAAAAAAACTCAAACATCCCAACAGCAGCGTAAATAACGTTAAAAGATGACCTTCTTATAGAATGATCGCCTTAATTTAATTCTTCATATTTTACACAATACACCGGAAGTTTTTGTTTACAGATGACACTAAATCAGCTTGTATACTTTCCATACCTCACGATCATTTTTATCCTTAATGAGATCTCACATTACTAGAAAATGAAGTAAACAACTATATTTCTTATCTTCTATTCTTGTATTTACATGCATTGTCAAACCTGTAATAACTTAATGAAAGGAATACAATTTCATGTTCTTCGCTCAATCATTTGTTCGACATCTGACTTGGGTATTACGATACCCATTTATGTTAACCAACTTGGGATCTTCGTGTCAAGATATTTTAGAAACCAATGATTAGTTTTGTATTATTTTCATAAGAAAAAACTTTTTTCTTTCTTTTTCTGTTTTAGGATCTCACGAAAGGTAAACTATTCAACTCTCTTTCTCAAGTGTATTAGATTCAGCTTTGAAGGTCTTTAATTAACGATTCACTGAATTTTTCTTCTTAGTGCATGATTTGAGTGAGAAGCCAACTTGAATATTGCATGATCATGATTTTACATTGAAGGTTCCAGCTAGCAAAACTTTTTTTATTCATTGGCTATGCGAATATTCCTCCAATTTTTGTTCTCATGTGTACTGTATTTCGCGTGCCGTTTTCCAGCTCCAGTTGATTATATGATGACCTCATTGCATCAAACTAAACTAGTTTGCATTCTATTTCCCCGTGCAGTGTGGGAGTTACATGGTCATTTCCAAGGTGTTCTTTCTTTACCGACTCCATTTGACGCTTAGCATTTTTTTATCCGCACATGTCGAAATTAATATCATCTTCTTTCATTCTTGAACTGTAATATCATTTACTTTAAAATCTTATGTGGAAAAAATTTTTCGATGCTAGATATGCCTTAACTCACACTTCCTAAGAGACTGTATTTATTCGCTCACTATTTTTACACAGTTCATGAAAATAAGAAAATTGCACAACTTAATTAATTGATCTGAAAAATAATATGATTAAGAAAATAACCGTCTATCAAATTATATTATTAAGAAATCATTGAAATATTTCAGACGCCATTTAATCTTAAACTTTTTATCTACATACCGATTCGATTTTAACTCTGTGATTAACAAATTACACCTATTATTTTTAACAGATCACTCCTTAAATTTGTTCAGATGCAAAAAGCAGTTTATGAATTTTCAAAGTTAAAGGTTCAAAATTTTCATGTCGTGTATAATTTTATTCCTTATGAAACTAATTTTTTGTCATGTCATGTTTCGTTCAATGGTTTTCACTCTAGCAATGTGCATAAACAACAGTTCAAGTGTGGACATAAGTCCCTGATCGAGACTGTCATAACGTTGCACTGTAACGTCTCACCAATAATTATTGTCACACATCTCAGTCTTTTTACTTGTTTCAAACAAGGCACAAAATACCTAAAGAAGTATTTTAAGAAAACAAAATTTTTCTCTTTCGGTGCAGCACAACATTATCCATATTCGTCTACATTTTTCAATTTTCGTTACCTTTAATACATTTAAATTTTACTTTCGATCTTTAATATATTTCAATCGTAGCCTCTCAAACAAAATTTCAATCTTATTTTTAATTTGGAATGACTGAGATTTCATTTCTTCGATGAATTTTTCAACGCAATGCAGTATAAAATTGAAGTTATTCCATAATTCAAAAATAAAATTAGAATATTTGTTGTAGAGATCTTTGTGTACAGTGTTGCTAGAATAAAGTTTTACATAGTAATAACTACCCGAAGATTTTTAAAGCAATGTTTCGAAAAATCTTGGCAATTATCTATGTTTTAGGCATATGTGAAAACTAAGATATCTCCTTTATTTATTTTTACGTATTAGATGCTGAGCACAATAATGATTAGGTGATATATAGCCATCTCGAACATCTATTAAAGGAGGCGTTTGAATTTTTACCAGATTAATTTTTCATCGCTAATTTTGTTAACTTTCTATGTAAATGAGACTGCAGTCAGCACTCGCCCCTGCTAGAGTATTTCCAGCGCCATGGTTTCGTGCACTGTTAACATACGGCAAGCATGACTGGCGATTGTTCGCTTGTGCTATACTAGACTATATATAGAACCAACAGGATGCGGCTTCGGAGTCCTCGTGTCTTTGGGCGTGTCGCATTACCCCTGCGACTATTCTGAGTTCAAACTTTACATCAAGTTATTTCCATACTATATAAAAATTTAATAACACTGGTGTATTTCCGCCTTAGAATAAAATGCAACAGATACTAATAATGAGTATATATTTTCATTCCTAATTGAAATTTATAATATTACACACAACAGAAAACATTAGTTCTTGGTCAATTTTCTAGTTACAGAAATTTTTTTATCCAGGATAGAAAAAACTCTACCTGCAATTATTAAGGAATAACAGGTAGGAAATATTACTGAGAGAGAATTAAGCCTTCGCTTGAAACGACGCAATGAGGAACAATTCACAGTGCAGTAGAGTTCATCAGCGATAAAAAAAAACTTGAGGTAGGTCTAAATGTTTGCCAGTTCCAAGACTCCTAGAAATGAATTTTAAAAGTTTGCATTAGCAACGAAGTATAATCCGCAAACAAACGTTTCGTAACATGTTCGTACTCTTTTAAAAAATCTGCAGCTATGAACTTGATTTTGCTCATTGAGTCAATCAAATTTTCTAGTAAAACTGTAACAGAGTTTGACTTTTTGATAGTAGATGTGCGTAATAGTATAGTATAGTAGTATAGTAGTATAGTATTAGGGTCTTTCACCGAATTCTTCTGCCTTCAAACGTCACTAACATTTTTCCACCCAAATAACTCAATCTTCGTCTCGTCAGACTATAGTACAACGTTCCAAAAACTTGCAGGACGCGTCTCTTATGGTCCCTTCATAAAATTATGGTAATTTTTTACGTGAAGCGGTTTCGACAAGGAATCTTTCTCAAAGAGAACTGAATACCCCGTCCCTAAAAAAATGTTTTAATTGTTTTTTTTGCATTCATTCGTCCCGGCTGCTTACAAGTAATTGTGAAATTCAGATCGAGTCACTGTAGGATTATTTTTTATACTTTACGAACTTTTCGTCTAGTCATACGGTTTTAAATTTTAGATGAAAGACCTGAACGTGGTTGACTTTCCATGGACTGAATGACGTGAACTGGCAAATCGTTTCACCAATGGTTGATGTTTGAATTTTAGCTTAGATGATTTTCTCTATATATCCCAAATCACTTTCATGGGACTCGACGATTAGTCCTCTGGTCCTTTTTTGGTAGTTTTTTACTCATCGTAGTATTGGAATAATGAGTGTTGAACGGTGGCCTCCTTTTCATGCAGCTTTCAGATGCTGGCTGATAGTCGTTATTGTACTTGGACGAAGTAGATTGGTTTTTAGAACGTTCTACAGCATTCATGTCTCGTTAACTACTGCGAAATGTTCGAAGACGGTTCATTATCGCTTCAAAACTGATTTAGTGGGTGTGTTAAATATTTTAGGTAATATTCCAATACTTTCGTCGACATCATATCAATGCTTTACTTTTTGTGTTTTTTTAATTTCAAATCTAAATTTGCTTCGATTAGTTTGCCGTGGTGTATTTTTGGTAAGCATAAGTAACTTTTGACCATTTAGTGAATATTCTTGCTCCCACTGTAGCTCGTGCGATATAATAAAGAAATAAAAAACAAGCCGTCATGATTGTTGCACAGTATCACATGCTAACTAAAGTGAATGTGAAGTCAGGAACTTTACTAATGTTGCAAGATAACTTGTACTGGAAATTCGGGTAAGGAGTTGATGGTATTTGATGGTAATGATTCACCTGTAATAATGAGAAAAATAAAACAATGCTCAAATGGTAAAAGGACGCCCGAGTTCAGGGAAACAACCTGTTTTATGTGTTCAACATGATTACTCAATAAGCTTACAAACTATCATGAACACGAAATGATTTGTTTTTTCCTCTAACGAATAAATTTGACCAGGATCAAAAGGTGAACATAAAAGTGAAACAGGGTTATATGTCGATCTATCAAGTGTACTCAAAGTGATAAACACTAAATTTTCAGCGACTGTGAAAGTCATGTGATACCTTTTTCTCCTCACAGTAGTAGAATTAATGCAACTGGATCCAGTGCGATACTAAAACGTTTATTATGCAAGCTCGTTACCCTGAAGACAGAATCAGCTGCTCTTGAGCATCTATCAATGCTTGACCATCTGTTCTAGTGCAACAGTTAATGTTAGCATGTCAATGGTTTTGGTCTCGTGATGAAGCAGTTTATTACAATAATTGTATGAATAAATGTGCAAAGAAGCAAGGGCTGAAAATGGTCATATTATTTTTTTAAAGAAAGTCAATGGTTAAAAAGAATGTATCAACCTCGTCAATCATTCTCCACTCCGAAACAAAACGAACGAAGACGAGTCAGATCTAGAATAAAATGCATCGATAGTAAAAAATAATAACTAAAAACGTATAAAAACTGCACAAAGGCTCCACAAGGGGAACGGGAAGATACTCCACAAGAGGGACGCTGATTGCACGTCGTTTATAACAGGTTCAAGTTTTACAATGAACAACTGTGCTAAAATAAACTGTGTTTATCGGACTAGAAGAGGAGGAGATTACTTTGAAATCATCTAGCTAAAATGGGATGTCACACCTCTATACATAAGAAAAAATGATGAAATAGAGAATAATTTTACTTAAAAACTCATCAGTGCAACCATTTTCTCACAAATATTTTTTGAAATATTTTTAGTAGAGCTAAAATGAAATTCTCCAGTAATATACTATAACACTTTGCTCACATCTCCTTTACCTTGAATAAAAGCTCAACAAAAACATACAACTTCATTGCAACTATTCAACGAAAATTCTTTCGCGTCAAATGAAATAATCGTATGTATTCATATTTATGTGTGCTTTTGTTTTAAAATCAAAAAGACACGGAGAAATGACATATAGAATATACGTAAATTTGATTGCGCTAATTCAATGTTAACCGAGGTTAATTTAATTTAATGCCTTCCATCGGCAATAACACGATGCGAGTACTTCACCTTTAAGAATAAACAACGAAATACTAAATTTTAACACGTTATAATTCCAGAAGTAGTACTAAATAAGAGAAAAGTACTTTAGAATTTTCTCCCGTCATGAGGTAGGTTTGGTCAAATTTGGGTTGTCGCGTTCACAAAGCAGAAGTCTAGCCTCATCACTTTGTGGCCTCCGCAGCACACTGGAGCTCGTTTCTGAACCAACAAGGGTTGAGTATGACTGAAATTTGACCACCCCTTTCGAGGTAAAAATTTTGGCACTCCTAAAAGACGGAAAAAGATGGAAAGTTATTCATGAGTTTTTATTTCGAATATATTAGGAATTCATATCCTCTGCATGCTGAACTTGTGATCCGCGAAATTTTCTATCAAATATTTTCAAATTACATCAATAATAAACTCATAATAGTGCTGAGAACATTGCTAGGCTTGCAAACCATCTCATGCATGGGAGTTAGATTAAGCACACAAGTTCGATAAAGTATTCTTGCCCAGAGACGAGGTCAAAATGTAGATGCGTCAGAGAGAAGACCGTGAAGTGACGTAATCTGCTCTGGTCGAGGTCAAGTTTAAGAAGCTCTAAGGAGATTAAATGTTTCGGCGGTCGTCTTACCAAGCAGCTCTCGTAAGCTGGATGACCTTGCGCTGACCCATTTACAGCATAGCACTAGAAAGGCTTCAGCTGGAAAGATGGTTGCTGTTATCTAGTGTGTTGACATTCAATTTCATTAAGACTGACATGGACTACATCTGTGGAAATTTTACAATTCATTCAATTTTCGAATATACTAAAAAGTGATTGAAGATTAAATTAATTGTGAAATTTACACAGATGTAATCCATGTCAGTCTTATTAAAATTAAATGGCAACGCTCTAGATAACACCAACCATATCTACACGTCAGTTTGATTCGCTTGAAATGTTATTCACAGTGTTGCGCAGTTGCGCCGCCACAAGTTGCGGCCGCAATTGCGATCGCAACTTTTTCTGTTGCGGTTGCAGCAGCAACAATTTTTGGAAAGTTGCGAATCTGTTGCGTTCACAACAATTTTCGACGTGTCAGGCCGCAACTCGCAACCGCAACATCACGATGGTAATTTAATTTCTAAAATAACTTCAATAAAGTTTAATCGCGTTTCATACTCGTGTGAAACAAAACCGTACAGGGTACAACCCATCTGGCAACTGTTTATTATAAGCATAACCCGATACAGTGATACGCATACACTTTGCTTCCAGTATTTTAGTATATTTAATGTAACTCATTATATAAAATATGTTATTAGGAATGATGTGGGCGGTAAGTGTAAAATTACGTGTTGTACGGCAAATTTACATTCCTAGATGTTGCGATTTGCCAATGTACTTCACATCGATGACTTTATCTTGGCTTCCTCTCTGCATCCACATTTTAAGCTAAAATCGATAAACGAAGTACAAAGAGTGGAGGTAATAGCAAAAAAACTAATCGCCCATCATAATGACAGATCGGAAAATGGTATTTCAGCTGAGGGGAGCAGTGCCGAGGACGTAGATGACTTCTCAAAGCCATGATGATATCGGATGATAAGGAAAGAACCAAAAAAAGTTCGTAGAAACAAGTCAACGATTGGCTGAAACAGGCAGTAATCAACAGAACTAGCCACCCTGATGTTCACTAAGCGATGTTTCCTTCAAGTGAATTTGTCGCTTCGTTCATCCAATGCAAAACGCCAATACCATCGATCGCTGCGGTTGAACGACTGCTCTCCTTATGCAAAGAAATTTTGAGACCACGAGGTGCTTGGCTTTCAGACAAACATTTTGAAATGTTAACATTTTTGAAAGGCAACGTTGGTCGTCATTACAGTGCATTGATACGGTCACATTAAGATCATGAACCAGTATTAAATCATAACAGAGGAACAACAAAAAGTAGAGGAATACCATATAATACAGGAGCATATACATGGTTTTTCTTTATGCGTGTTAGAAATGATTATTATAATTGTTAGGCTGTCCCTGTTCGGCAGCCATTGTTAGATTTATTATTATTTTTGGTCCTTGTTCGGGCCCAAGATTATAGATCTTTCGGATGCTGTTACGGGCTGACCTTGCTCACGGGTGCCGAAGTTTAGTTCGAAGAGGCTGTATCTCAGCGGATGTAGGGCTGCCGCTCATTGGGCGCCACTCATTTGAAAACTCTCTAGGAGTTGAGACCCTATTTTATTCTTTGTAGTCGGTATTCTCCTTGGGGAAGATAGTATTCGGTTAATTTCCAGATTATTTTGCAGGGAACAATGTTAGCTGAAGAGTATTTCAGTAACGGATAATGAGGTTCCAAAATTCCAAAGAGCTGACCGTTTTTCTTTTCGTCGCTCTCTCGAATTTCGGACAAGCCGGATTCAAGGGGGTGTATGGAGTATCCAGGTTACTCGGATTAAATTCCGGCGAAATAATTTACAAAGCCGGTAGCGTGATACTAGAATATCCATCTGGCCATACTGGCGCGGGGCCTAACAATGCGTCATAAAGGGTGTACAAATGTTCTGCATTTTCTGTTTTCTAATTTTTTGCTATATATACGGAACTCCTATGAAAATATAGCTCCTAGCTAGGTACTTTTTTGACATTATTATTAAAAAATAGAATTCATTTCATTTTGCGCGCTATATTTACAAATGAAACGTTTCTTTCAGTATCTTGATATTTCATTGAATTCTAGTCCACACATTTACTCGATCTATTAATTTTTTTGTAAAAAAATGAACTATTTTGAATATCTTAATATTTTTTATTCATAATATAATTATTATTATTACAAACAAAGCAACCCCAACGGGACGGATCGTGGATCCATAGATTTCACATAGGAAACCCCGCCAGCATCAACTCCACGAACAGTGAAACAAAAACTAAGAACAAAGAAAAAACTAAAGGAAGAAAGCAAGAGAAGGAGAAGGAGACATCAACCACGATACAACCAGGAGTTGACAGCACCCTTGAAACCACCCAACGAACCCGAATCAAACACGGCAGAGGGAAGGGAGTTCTAGCGGGCAACGGAACAAGGGACAAAGCAACGCCTATACTGCGAAGTCTACATCTAACTTCCCTCAGCTCAAAACTATGAGCAGCAGCAGCAGCACGGGTAGCCCGAATCCGCTCGGCCCGTGGGGGAAGCATATGGAACAACCAGTGCCTTCTATTGTTGAATAGCTTATAAAAAACGCAAAGTTGGGCAACTAGCCTTCTGTGCGCCAGAGACGGCAGCACCAAACCCGGACATAGTGCTGATGCAGATCTTACAATGCGATCCAAGAGACGCAGGTGGCAATCAGCCGCAGAGCCCCAAATAGGCGAACAATACTCGAGCAGAGGAAGAAGAAAGGCACAGAAGCTTCTCCGCACTCACTGAGGGTCCTGATAAATTCCACCAATTACCCTCATGATCCCCAGCCTTTTGGAAACCTGTGAGACTACCCTCCGCACATGAGCCTCCCGTCAAACTGCACACCAAGGAAATCAAGTTCAGGGTAAACCTCAATAAATCCCCGACCTATGACTAGCTCACCGATCGGGGGCTCACTGGTCCTGGATCTACTCAATATGAGCGCCTTTGACTTACTAGGATTAAGTATCATATTCCACCTCAAGCACCATTCGTTGATACGTAAAAAATCAGCATTCATGTCTTCCACCACCGCTGGACGCAACATGGGACCGGACACAAGGGCGACCAATGACGAGTCATCAGCATAAGCAATAAAATTACTTCGCACAAGATCAAACATCTCACTGGTGTACAAAACAAACCAGAGAGGACCAAGTACACTCGCCTGGGGCACACCTGAGACAACCTCACACCAGTCACCCGCCACTCCGTCAACCACCACTCTCTGGCTTCGTCAAGCCAAAAACTCTTCACATATCGATAACAACTTGCCACCAGCCCGTGCGAGTGCCAACCTGTGCAAAACACCTACGTGGCTAACTCGATCGAAGGCCGCGCTGAAATCCAACTCTACAACCACAGCCTCACGACCCGTATCCAAAGCAGTCTGAAGCAGGTGGGACAAGGAAATAGCGCGTCTGCACAGCCTAAGCCACGTCTGTAAGCAAATTGAGCTGCAGGGAGGAACCCCATACTCTCACAATATCGCGACAGTCGACCCACAATTAGCCGCTCGAACACTTTTGCTAGGACTGGGGTGATAGTAATGGGACGATAATTCTCCACCAGCGGAGAAGGAGGACCCTTAGGGACAGCCGTCACATTGGCTGATCTCCAGCAACTCGGAAATTGACCAGACCTAATCTGTAACCTAAAAATGACACTAAGTTTAGGAGCTAGCACCTCAGCCGTCTCCCTGAAAAACAGCGGAAACACATCCAACGGGTCGACCCCACCACCCGCATCAAGTTCAGAGAGTGAACGTCTAACCTGTCCAGACCTAAACGCCAGAGAACAACACAAGGGTCTTGGGTAGCATGTGGGAGGCAATACAAAATTCTCCCTACACTGCTTACCATGAAATTGAATGGTGAGCAACTGCACTTTCTCTACAGGATCAACCATCAGTGCCCCTTCAGGGCCTAGGAGGGCAGGAAGAGCAGGCCTAGCACCAAATACAGCTCCCTTCAACGTAACCCACCATTTGTGCGAAGACGAGGAGGAATTGAGGGCATCCCGCAGTCGCCGATCATGCCACTCACGAGCCCCGGCGTAAACTACCTGGGCTTCATTACGAGCTCGCAGGTAAGCCTCCCACCCAGGTGGGGTCTTAGACCTAGCCCAAGCGCGGAACACTGTCCGCTTCGCATCAAAGGCAGCTCTGCACTGACCATCGAACCAAGGTTTATCAGAAGACTTGGCACGTAGAACCACCTTCGGGACATGACGTTCGACCACATCAGCAACCGCTTGATTCAGCAAGTCCAAAGGTGCCCTGGAGCGTAAAATCTCACCCCAAGGGAAACCCCGGACAGCCCCCCTAACAGTAGTCCAATTGGTTCTGTTTTTCAACATAACCACCCGGCGAGTGTTCAAAGCAGGCACGGCTTGACGAACAAGTAAACAAAATTCAAGCACACAGTGGTCAGAGGTACCCAAAGGGGTAGCAACAGAAGCCCTGGCAACATCAGGAACATCCGTGAGCACCAAGTCCAGGCATTTCCCCGCAATATGAGTCGGACCCTGAACAAGTTGCGTGCAGCCAGACAGGTTGGAAAACTCCAAAGCATTATGACCATGCACATCCGTGGGCGAAACGGAACCCAGCCACCCAGTGTGGTGTGCATTTGCATCACCCATGAATACAAAGACTGCCTTTGGGTCAGAGGACTGAGCTCCTGCCATCAAATCCAACAGTTAATCATATAAAGAGCCATCGTGCCCCGGATTACGATAAAAGGCCACCAAGTAGAAATTAGACACTGAGCCACAAACCCGTACCACCATATACTCGTGACACTCGCATTCCAAATGCAAGCGCTTATAGGCGCGACAACACTCCCGAATATAGAGGGCCATCCCACGAGTACCCCCAGTGGGCATAACCAGCCTCAATAATTATTGAGGCGACGCAAATCCCGGGACACGGAGCTCAGCCGGGTGTCTCCGGTCTGAGACAAGAGTCTCTGACAAGAACAAGATATCACACCGGGAGGTAGCAACGGCTAACTCATTCAAATTGGCCCTGAGCCCCCGAATATTGGCACTAAGTACAATCAGCTCCCGACCAACCACGGTGGGTCTCAACCCCGCCACACCAAACAAGGAAGACCCAGATATGAAAGGACAAAAGGAAAGGAGAAAGAAAACAATAAAGTGAAATAGCAAAGAAAATGAGAGAAGAAAAAAGAGAAAAGAAAAAGCAATATAAACGTAAAATAAATTAAATTTTATTTGATTGAAATTATTTTTAATTATTAAAAAGTTGCGGTTGCGAGTTGCGGTTGCGATCGCAACTTTGTTTTTTTTCAAAGTTGCTGTTGCGGTTGCGTCGCAACTTTTTTTGTGGTGTTCGGTTGCGGTTGCGCCGCAACATTTTAAAAGTTCCGGGCCCAACACTAGTTATTCAAAATTTGCAAAGTTTGTTGCGTTCTACTGGCGTGTATATTGATTTGTTTTTCATCCACTATGCAGTCGCAAATGCAGAAACCCAAATTCTTCATTCGTCTGAACTTTTTTTTAGGTTCACGGAAGTAAGTTAACGGAATTCCACTGACCTCATATATTTTAGCACTATTCTTAAACTAGGTGAGTTTTTCAATTAAACTTTTCTTTTTGGAAGCTTGAATTTGCTGGCAGCATAATTTTGATCTTCTGATTCATCTGGACTGAATTTTTTTCGTGAAATCGAGAAAACCGGTCGCTATTTCACTTTGGAAATACGTAGTTCTTCTTACTACCCATGGTTTTTGATAATGATTTTGCATGAATGTACAGGTTACGATTGAACAGCATTTGTTTTCCGTGGTTTTGAAAAAAATATCAGTTTAGTGATAACTTTTCAACGTCGGTGACATTCAAAATATGGTTTAAAAACCGACTTTCATTTTTGTGACTGAGTTTCATCAGAGTTACATCATAGAGTTTCATTCTTGGGATTGAGGGTTAGTTAATTTACATGACGGTAAGAGAAGGCCTAGTTTGAGATTGAATTTTACACTGAGAGATATATCCAATTTTATTTTGAAAAAAGTGAAACAATTTGATATATCAGAGTTCAAGTTTGCTAGGAAAATATTAAAAAGAGATCATAGGGAATGTATTACCTACAAGCGAGACAAAGTTTATGGGCATTTTTTCTTCATTAGCGGAAGTAGGAGTAATTTTGTCTGGATTAATGTAGAGAAGTTTGCGGTTGTTTCACAATTTGCTGTATAAAAATCCCACAAAAATTTCCCTATTTTGGTTGAATTATACTTCAAGTTCAAATTCAGATATTTTGAGTCTGTCTAATATATAGAGTTTGTTTCGTGTCATTGAAAATTTGCGTTTTTCATTGAGATAAAATAAAATTGCTAATATATTCAGAATATCTACTGCACATTAGGAAATTGAATGAACGGGGTACAATTTGAATGTTAGTGGAACACCCTGTAATAAACTAGCCTGCATTTAAGAAAAAATATTATACATTCATAGTGGGATTTGCTAATATTTAGATTAGATTAAGTTAGGTCGTTTAAACAATTTAAACAATTTAAACGATTTATTTACCACAGGTGATACAGAGATAGAATGTTTCTTAAGTCTAGTACAATCGTCAAATTTGAGTATAGCTACCTGTGGGCCCGAATAAGTTCAGTGACTTCTAGGGCATCCTACCATCAACGTTAGTCTAAGGAGTGCAATAATGTTTAACCTAATTCACTTAAACTATAGGGACGCATTAGACTGATCAATGAGATGATTAACCCGAAATTAGATGCTTCATTTTACAATATAGTTCATATGGACAAGATTTAACAGTATATTCGACAAACGATTCCAGAACAGACTGAAGATCGGCGATATTAACCATGGCAAATTACATTATTAGGACCAGTTATATAGGGGACAAGATTTGACTTGGTGATCTTACACGACTACTATTCTGATAGGAAGTGAGACTCAAGATTTCTTTTGAATACCTTATAAGAATTACTTCCACGGATCTCCGCAGGTATTGAGTTCCAAGTTTTAGTTCCAACGTAGAGGATACTGTGTTGTGACCGGGCCTTTGAGTAATAAGGAAGCATGAATTTACTTTTATTTCGGGTTAAATGGTCGTGATGACCAGTTTGAGCAGTTAATAATTGTTTTAGGCTATTGTCGCCATCATTTGTTAATGTTTTGTAAATGAAATTGCAAATGGAGATTTTGTAGAGATCCGAGAGCTTAAGTATTCGTAAATTTTTGAATGAATCATTTGTGTGAGCATTATATTCTAGATTCTTTACCACTCTGATGGCTCTTTTTTGCAGAGTAAAAATTACATTGTTCGAAGCAGCTATTTCGTTGTTTTCGAATTTTCAATAAAAAAGAGAGAACCAGGAAAATGGTATAAAACATTTTTCCTTAAAATGTAGTCTCGAGACTGTGAAAAGACTCGTAAAAAATAGGACGTTTCGAGCCTTCGTTCATCATCAGCAATAGGTACAAATTCGAACAAAATGTCATCTGTAAAATACAAAAAGAAAACAACTCAAAAAATGCATGACATTACTTATTGACTAGGGATAAAGGAAATGAGCTGAGATGATTATTTAAAACAGGTTTCGTTTTAAAAATGAACAGAGACTCTAAAATCCGCAATTCTGAACACAACTTTTCCCTGGCTATGACTTTGAAGCTATTTTTATTGACTGCTGTGTCGCATTCAAAAGCGTGATTACGGATGGCTGAGTTAGATGGGCTTGCTAAAATGTTTCCCGTCCGGTAGCTCCTACCTTGATGCTCGGCAATCCTACATCCCAGAGTACGGGTAGTCAAAGATGGAACAAATGTTAAAAAACAAAATGTGACTTTCCAATTTTTTTCAAGTTAAATAATTTCTGAATTACAGCCTTTGAAAATTGGGTATCGTTTTTTTTGTGACTCCTGTATCTATACTGTATGTCAAAAAATAAAAATTAACCATAAGCCAGTAAAATACATCATAGTTTTTTAGTTTTTTTATATATAGATATATCAAGAAAAAACACAAAAAATTCTGGCGTCAGGGGTGCACAGCCTGTGATTCGCCTATAATAATATTTGTAGGACAGCCTGAAGCTTGCTTCAAGTGTGTGATTTTCATTTTTCATTCTTTTATATAAATAATATACGTAGTTGCAACCACTTTGCTATTTATTACTTGCAGATTCGAGTGCATTAAATTGAAACAATTTCATGGAGAGAATCATAAATAAATGAAGTAATCATCACCAACAAAAGTTTAGGATAAAACCGAATGAATACAAACAACTTTAAACACTATGTATCCGAGCTCGTAAACTTATTTGACGATTAATTTGAAATGAGATTTGAATTTTATGTAAACCAAAATTTAACCAGAATAATTTGGCATGGCGTACATGTCACTAAGCAATAATTCGAATAATCGAGTGTAAGCTGCATGAACACACTGCAAAATAGAAGCTAAAATGTACATTTCTGACCTATATTATTGCCTAGTAGTATAGCAGTAAGCTTAATTCTATAACTGAAATAATTTCACATGCGAAAGACATGAGACCATTGCGTATGTACCAAGCAAAACGTGCAATCTATGCACAGGGTGGAGTACTCCACAGGATACTCTGCATAACAGATGCAATTTCAGAGAGAAAAGAAAAACCCCTAACAGATACGAGAGATGGTGTGAGACTGATGAAAACAATGTAAGCTCGAAAAATTGAAATCTCGATAGCCAATATATGGTTGCGATTCTCTAGAAATATCCCTCCTGACATGCCGATCCCTATATTACCCCCATAATATGCGACAAGTAAATTTGAATAGCTTGCCTAACCAATATCATACCTTCAATCAAGCAACAAGCAGGTGAGTTCTCGAATTTCAACTTCGACTTCAGTCGCTCGACACCCATTGCCGCCATGCTGAACTGGACAGCAAGGTTCTAGGTCATAAATATCCTCGGCGTGCTGCTGTCTTTCGTAGCGACGGTTGTCTCGCACTCAACAGCATGAATTTATGGTGAGGAAGTTGATTAAGATTTTAGCATAGTACTTGGAGCTATGAGGAACACACGTGTAGAAATTAGTCCCAACAATGGGGTAGCACGTGAGTTTGAGCTGCAGATGCTATGCTCAAATAAAGTACTACAATCATCCGACCTTATGACAATTTTATTTCATCTAAGACTGGCTTAACTGAAAATTTGCTAACATATGCATACATGTTTGGTTTTAATCTCTTCAGTATTAAACGGACATGGGTACATGGGATAAAATGGAATACTATTGTGTCCGGAAATCATTTCTGAGTGGCAAATATTTACAAAATTTGGCCCGTAGAGGTAGATTAAACAAATTAAACAGTATTCCAGAGTAATAATTTTAATTACTAAAATTTAGAGATATTTCTGATTTGAAAGTTCAGTGCTAGTGAGCGCTGAACGCAAAGAAAAATTAAGAAAATTAAAAAATGCTAAATTCCCCCCCCCCTGTGCACGCGCGCATACACTCCCCCCCCCCCCCCCCCCCCCCCCCCTACCCAGAGCACCTCAGAGGCTGTATAAGTGATTAGCGCTATTTCTCTGGGCTCAATCGATCAATCGTTCCCGTACCTCCATTGTACCTCGTCTGCTACAGGCTACTCAATAAAGTGTACCTCCAAGAAGATCTCCTGCGTTTCACTGGCCTTCATATAATTTGGTGGCCAGTATAATACGATTTCACGGCATTGTGAGAATACAATTCAAGATCGAGAAGTTAACTACAAGTACGGAAGTGCATCAGCTCCGGAGATTTGCAGTGCAATAGTAGCGGAAGAAGTCAGAAGAGATTAACAAGTCACATCGATAACCGGCAGCAGCAGCGACAATCGTATCAGGCAGATACATTCATCGGTGATTATTCTCGGGTTCAAGCTTCCTTTTGCGGCGTTGTTGGAAACCTACGTAAATTGTTAGCTTGGATGGATACGAGCTCTCCCTTTCGCACAAGAGTTCTCCTTTTTGATGCTGGAGACGACCTTGAAGTCGTTTTGGAGATTACCTTTGGTGGACCAGCCTCCACGACCAGTGACCTGTATTAGTTCGGCGGACAACAGTGATAATTAATTACCACATAGGCCCGGGATCTACGTCTGCTACGTCTACGTCATCCTTGGCGGTCATACAGCGACGTCGAGCGCCTTCACGTCCTTCAATTCGACGCTTTAAGTTAAGTAAAGACTAAGAGTAAATTTCATTCGTGCTTTGCTCGAGGTGCGAGTGAGTAGTTCTTTTTTGCAGCTTATTCTTTGCAGTTTATTTTTTGCGCACCAGTGTTGCAGCTTAGCGAGTGAGTATTTTTTTACAGCTTGTTTTTTGCATCGGCCCGAGGCTGCAAGCCACAGCTCTGCATTGCACTGAGACGTCAGTCTGAGTTTGTTGCAGTGAAGGGTAGCAGATTTTTAACGGATTAATAAATGCACGCTGGCTGGGACGATTTTTTCAAGTGAGTGTAGCCTTATTGTTGTCATTTTTATTGACGGTGAGCGTAGCAAATTTGTGTGTTCCATGCGTTAATTAGAAGTGTGTAATATTTAGGTTTTCTTACCTGATGTATATTTATGGTGATATGATGTGTGAATTCGAGTGTAAATTTCATTTTTAAGGAGAGCGTCCCCCATACGGACTTTTTTCTTTATTATTGAATCTAGAACAATGAAATTTGATATACTGATAGGACATTGAATTTGGAATCGTTTTTGCTTAGAGCAAAAGTTCGATTTTATTGACAAGAAAATGGGAAATCGAAAAAAACGAAATTTGAGTAGGGGGGGTTTTCAAAAATCTTCTCATCCTACAGTTTTGGTTTTGGTATTATTGGATGCGGGAAGACACGGGCTTTTATGGAAACTAAAATTCGTTCCATAATTATTTATTCTTCATAAGTTATGACGTCATAAAGCTGCACATTTTCGAAACTGGACTTTTTTTCCAATTTTTACACTTTTTAATATTGAAAATGGAAATTTGAGGAAACAAATTTTAGTTTCCATAAAAGCCCGTGTCTTCCCGCTTCCAATGATACCAAAATCATCACTGTAGCTCAAAAACTGTAGGAGGAGAAGCATTTTGAAACCCCAAAAACCTTTGTTTACATTATAAGCAAAACAAAGAAACATAAACAATTACAATAAGAAATTTTGTAAAATTTTTGGTTCAAGTTAGACCCCTGAAATCATTATAGAGTAATCCAGAGACATAGGAGATGACATAGCAACTTCGCGCCGTGAAGAAAGTGCCATGGGGGAGGTGTAACATGATAAAATACCACTTCCCCCTCCCCTCCCCCCCATTCTTTAAACCCCCGTAGCGGGTGAACGGGTGAACGTACGAGTCTCATTTTTTCACAGGATGTACCTGACCTCTTACACTTCTTATAGCAGCAAAAATCCCAGTTTCGCAAGATATCTCAAAAACATGGATTCATAAGGGGGACGCTCACCTTAAAAGAAAAACTACATGTCTGAGTCTTCCGATTCGGAAGAGGTTATTCGTTCTACAACGACTAAAACAAGTCGCGGCAGAGTTAGTGTTCCTAGGTTTACTACAGCAATGAATAAATCGGCAGCTAGTGGTGCGAGTGGAGCGAGTGGCCCCCATACTAGTGCTAGCGCAACAGATCGGACGCTTTTGGCACGTGAAATCGCCGCAAACATGCCTAGGGCAGGAACCATCCTTTCCAATGCAGAGATCCCAATTTTCAGAGGTAGGAGAAGGAGGGAGGATCCGGAGTTCCTTGAAAATAAGAGTTGGCAAACCCATGCAGACAATTTGAGGGCATATATGTCCCTTTTACCAGACGTAACGTCGGATGCTAGTAAAAAAGAACTCCTTGTTAGGTCAGCCAATAAATAAGTAGGTGATTTCAACTATATTGTAACAAAATTAGTGAATTCCGACCTTCATTATACTTCCGAGGAAATAATAAAAATTTTGGACGATATCTAGGTGAGTAAGGGCGAAAAGTCGATCCACGCGTTGGCGTGCGATCTAAATCAGTTACAGTTTGTGCGAAATGATGCGTTGGCAGCCCAGTTGGTAACTGCTTTCGCTAAAATACAAAAATTGTCGGATCATTTTTTGAATTCAGCTTCAGTAGCCTGGCAGCGCCATCCGTATTATCAAGCCTGAGCAAATCAGTCACAGTTGAAACGGTTCGTTGGGGACAGCATTGTGTTCAGCTTGGCAATAGCGGTGCTAGCGCCAATATTAGACGAATCTTTTTCGAAAAAAATCTTCGAGTGTCAGTTCAGAACTTCAGAAGAGTTGTTGGCACGATTGGTAGCTACAGTTAGGAGTCAATCCGAGACAAAGAAAATTTTAGCATCTCAGTACCCGACTCCGTACGATAGAGAAAGTTATGTGGCAGATGTGGCTGATGATTCGGAGGAAAACGTTGAAGTGCAGGAATCCCTTCAGGAGAGTGAAATTTTCTACGGAAATTACCGTAGGGGTCGTTTCCCGGGGCGCAGGTCGTGTCCCCGACCTTGGTTAAGAAATCCTCGTGGTAGAGTGAGAGAATTTAATGGCTATGTTGGAGATAGGGGAATAGGTTCCCTGGAATGTAACACTTTGCGGGCAGAAAGCAGCTCAAATGAAGCTCCAGTGCACTTTGCAGCTAAAAAGAGAGGTTCTCCTCTCTGCAGTTCATGCAATGTGGTAGGTCATTTCGATTGTAGATCTCAAAGGGGTCAGGGTAAATCGAAAGGATATGCTGGGCCATGTTTCACTTGCTGAGGTCAACACTTTGTTAGAAATTGTAAAGCATCATAAAATGAGGTGAAGAGCAACAAAGAGTACTTACGCAGGTACACCGCAAATAGGGGTGGTAATCGTCAATCTCGTGGTAGGCATGAGGTGCACTATGCAGATTCTGAGCCAGATTCTCGGGATTTTTTAAGAAACTAGTAGGATGTGCAGTAGAAGGTGCTGGTGAGAACGAGATTGAGCCCGAGAGTCAGCACAAGACTCTCGGTAATCCTAAAACTGTGGTCGAAACATTCCAGATACGACTGAGATGACTATTTCTGAATCATTCATTGACCCGTTGTTCAAATGTGGGAATAGATATGAATTATTGCAAGACGAAGAGCTTGCGGATGAAAGTCAACAAAATAAAGCAGTTGAGGCTTATTTCTCCATTAGTGTTGTAACGGGAAATTTTAAGAAAGAAGGCGCCGGATTAGTTGCTTTACGGAAGGCTAGAAAACCCACTATCATTTTGAGCAGGGAAGATTAATATTTGAGCGCGCTACTAGATAGTGGCTCTGAAAAAAGCCTCATTAGTTACGAGCAAATTAAGTGCATGAATGAGAAATTAAAGCCAAGTTGTCTGAGCGTCAAGGGAATTAACGGTATAAGTAATGTTAGTGGAGAAGTCGACTTAACTATCTCAATTCCTGGTACTAACAGAGTCCTTAAGACCAGTGCTTTTCTCGTTAAAGATGCTAAATTAAATTATGATCTAATTTTAGGAAGAGATGTGCTACGTAATGCCGTTATAAATTTCAAAGATGGATCCCTCGAGTGTGAGGGTTTAACAGTGCCTTTCAAAGAAATAGAAGTTGAACCAGCGACAAGCAGAGAAGCTGTGTTTGAGAGTATTGTAAACAGTGATTGTTTACTTTCTGATGTGATAGTTGCCGAGAGAAACAACAAAGGCCGTAAGAAAGTCAGTCACCGCGCGTTGAAAACTAGTGACTGCGAGAAAGTAAAAAAAGTAGTGCTCGAGTTAGCGGCAAGGCCAGAGATAAAAAATAAGAGATCTCCTTTAGTAGTTCATTGTACTACGGTGGATGTACCTGGTAATTCAATGCAGTTAATTTACGGTTTCGTTAAGAAGGCAGAACCCGGCGAGTATTTAGTTTTGAAACGAGGTTTCGATAACGGGGCACTATTAGCAGAGTCAATTGTTCACGTCGAGGAAGATGGAGTAGTGCCAGTAATGATATTAAACGCGCAAGATGTCAGCGAAAATACAATGTTGTGCAATTTGGAATTAATTGCAGCTGATGAGGTTGAAAGTGAGATATATCTCACTAGTGTTGAGGCAGCGCTCAGTGACGCTAATAACGTTGAGAGAAGCTCTGACGCTAAATCAGATTCACTTATAGTCGTCTCGGATCGTGGTGGAATTAAGACCATGGCCAAGAAACTTGAGTTGGAGCATGACAAACGCGGCGGAGATCGAGTTCTTTCTAGTAGTGAGGTACTAGGAGTTAATGCACAAGTAGAACACGTGTCAAGGGTACAGCGGGGCGTGCGTCGTCCGTTAACGAATGGTGACATTTCATGCTACGAAGTTGACATGGAGTTACCTCTGGTAACACTATTAAATAAGTTCCGTGATGTAATCACGTTAGAGGGAGCAACAATTGGAGTTACTAATGTTATGTCGCACAAGATCAAGTTAAAACCGGAAGCACTAGTCCTGAATATTACCCCATATAGAATCCATCGTAAATATCAGGAGGAATTGGGAAAAATTACTAATGATATGCACTCACAGGGAATAATTGAAAGTTCAATGTCGGATTATAATTTCCCAGTGATCGTAGTTAAGAAAAAAACGGGGAGCTTAGACCAGTAGTCGATTTCAGGGCATTAAGGGGATCTATTACCCTGGATTCGACATCTTCGTTCAAACTTCACTGTACACATTTATATTGCACCGATGGGAACGAAAATTTACACGTGGATGTAAAATTTAATTGCGAACACATTTGCATCGATAAAATTTTTTGATTTTCGAAAAAAAAAAAATTTATTTCGCGATTGTTAGAAAAATATATATAGTTGCGCAAAACCCTACTCACTCAATAATTTTCGACGAAGAAGCGTGATTTTGGTCTCATTTGACGCGGAAGGACTGTACCAAGACCGTAACGTAGGATTTTTTTGAATTTTGGATTAGAAAAAAATAATTATGGTTACATATGTCAAAAATATGACAAATTCAAGATACTTTTTTTAATCTCAGATTACAGGATTCTATTGCAACTAGGTAAATGAAAATGAATACCGATATGTAAAATTAAATTCTAAACACATTTGATTTCATGAAAAATTTCGAAATTCGCGATAGAAAAGAAGTGCTTGGGCGAACATATATATATATATTTTCTGCGCAAAACCACATCTCTTCTACAATTTTCAACGTAGAAGCGTGATTTTGATCTCATTCGATGCAGTTTATCATTGGAAATTGAATTGAATTCTAAATTAAATTTTGATTGGGAAAAAACTGAGAATTTTCAATTTTGTTTTTCAAATGTTGTATATGTGTACCTATAACTTTTTTCTAGGTCGAAAATCAAAAAATCCTACGTTACGGTCTTGGTACAGTCTTTCCGCGTCGAATGAGACCAAAATTACGCTTCTAGGTTGAAAATTTTAGAGTGAGTAGGGTTTTGCGCAAGGATTTATATTTTTCTAATAATCGCGAAATAAATTTATTATTTTTGCGAAAATTGAAAAATTTTATAGATGCAAATGTGTTTGGCATTCAATTTTACACATCTGTATGCATTTTTGTTCACCTAGTTGCGATAGAAATGGGAAAAAATACATTTGTAAAATTTGGTAGTCAAAGGGTAGTCCAGGGTAGTAGATTCCCTTAAATAAGATTGTGGGGAAAGAGTCGTATCCTATACCCAGGATCGATGAAATTTGGTCGACGTTGGGAGGTAACACACTTTTTTCAATGTTGGACCTCCGTTCCGCGTTCCATCAGGTCGAATTAGACCAAGAGAGTCGAAAATTTACAGCCTTTAGTATAGGGTGTCGTAAATAACAATTCAAACGCATACCGTTCGGGCTGACCTCCAGTCCGAACGTGTTTCAGCGGGTGATGACCTCTGTTCTTGCACCTATACTAGGCTGATTGTGCTCTGTCTTCCTGGATGACATTTTGGTATATTCAAAGACTAAAAACCAATACTTGACTGGCATTGGAAGTGTCTTTACGATGCTTCGGTGTGGGAATTTGTCAATAAAACTTGAAAAATGTCACTTCTTTGAAAAAGAAATTGAATATCTGGGGCATATTATTGCAACGGATGGTATAAGGTGTAAGAACTCGGAAAAACTGCAGAACTGTAGGGCTCCCGTAAATGTGAATGAGTTGCAGCAGTTCTTAGGTCTAGCAAACTATTTTAGAAATTTTTTGCCTAATTTTGCGGAAATTGCCTATCCCCTGTACAGGCTTTTAAGGAAAGATGTTATTTTTGATTGGAACGACGAATGCCAAAAAAGTTTTGACTATATTAAAGCTGCTCTGACATCTGAGACTGTTTTACGACATCCTGACTATACGAAAGACTTTCACATATTTACTGACGCATCAAATTATGGGATCGGAGCCGTTGTGATGCAGGCCGAGGATTCAAGCGATAGAATAATGCGTCCTGTAGCTTATTTTAGTAAAAGCTTAAGTTCTAGCCAAAAACGCTACAGTACTACGAAAAAGGAATTTTTTGCTCTTTATTCAGCTCTTAAAGCGTTCAAATATTTAATAACTGGATATCCTATCCGTGTTTACACAGACCACAAACCATTGGCTCCTCTGTTTCTTAAAAAACTCCCAGAGGATACGGCCATGGCGAGGTGGTATATAAATGTTCATTCCTACGATCCTATTGTTAAATACCTACTTGGCAGGCAAAACGTTATGGCGGATTACTTAAGCAGACTACCCATAAGCGATAATCAATTAACAATTTAAGAACTAGAGTGCACACGGAGCTTGAATCAGAAGCGTGCATCGCAGAGACTCGGTCTCAAATAAAAAAAGACTGTCTAACAGGCGGACGACCCCAGTGACTCGTCCCCCAGCCAAAAGTGACTCGACCCCAGTGACTCGGCCTGCACACCCCTCCCTCCCTCCTCCCTCCCCCCTCCCCAGCTCAGCCAAAATCGATTGAAACACCTTCATGAATGATTTCGAAATAGTGAGACAACATTAGCCAAAATTAGTTTATTAAAAATATAGCACAACCCTCACATCTATAAACCTGTATAATGATGTACACACGAAAATGTATTTCAGAGTTTGTTTATCATACGGATGTTGAATATAATCATAGGAAAATGAAAACAAAAAAATGAAGATGAGAAAGCATGAGAGAATACTCTAATAATTAAGCACAAAAAATGACCTTCATTCCGTTGCATCGAGCTGACGTTTGTGTTGCTCATTACAGTCGACAGAAATAGTTATGATAAATATTAGAATAACTGCAGTAACTGATGAAAGTCAATACAGTCTTTATTTGCAAAGGAAATAATAGTTTCTGTACGAGTAAAAGATGTCACTGTTGTTAGGAAAACTGTTTTCTGATGAAATAAGCTTTTGGTCGGAGATTTAGACAAATTCTCGTGAGAATGTGCAATTCTGCAAACGGACAGAGGATTTGAAGCTGGAAAGATTTTCGTATACAGGCGTCAGTTTCGTGCACCTCGACTGTCCCGATATTTACAATAGTCAACTCAATGAATATTCAATTTTCTGCATCCACATGCGAAAATACCTTATGAATATAAAATTCCTCACGAGATTATTCGACCGAGTTTACCAGGAAGAAAATGTCCAGGTAATTGCAGAGTCGCTGCACCCGCCGCGCTAGGCGGGTCTTGAACTACGGCAGTCTGGCTCCACGCGACTAAGGAAACATATTTCTTGCTCGGGTTCGGTAAAATATTCAGTTCACCTATAAGCAAGTGGACACCATGAACTTCTTTCAATTATTTACGAGAAATACGATTCCATTTACTTGAAATTAGTCTCATACAATTTTTTTTGTTGTAATTTTCCATCAACAACTTTTCACTAATCAAAGACTCAGTTTGATCAGGACTGATCATGCTGCGACGGAATCAGAAACGTTATAAACCTTAATAAACTCTATACAATGAAGCGTAAAACATACATTTCATATGTACTGATAATATTCATATTTTCCCAATTTGAGATATTTCTAAATGACTTCATGGTTTAGGTACAGCCTTGAAAGTGTAAACGATAATGATGTACTTTCTTTCGAATATCACAGACACGGACAGTGAAACTCAGCATTCAATGCAGTATTGCGTCAATGTCACGATAATACAGCGTACGATTGCATAACTTAGCCATTTACACACTCTCAGGAACTCTATAGTTTGCAAAAAGTACGGCTCGTCTGTTGACAAATATTTAAAGAACTCAGGAGCAGAAAGAAATGGGGATAACCAGTTGATAAAATATTACATCTATTACAAGAGAAACATTATGCTTCAAAATGATACGGCTTGCCATGCACGTAAATAACACATGATGGGTTCCCTACCTGGTACGTGTGTTCTCAGGTACGGTCCAGAGTTCGTATTATCCGATATCCTATTCTCAGGATAACGAAACACCAAAGGAGCGACAGTCTGTATTCAGTCCTTGACGTTACAATCTCAGTGCGTGTAAAGAAGGTTACGGCCACGCCTGAACTGCGAGGCTAAGTAGAACAGGGTCACGCTGTTGACCGTGAACTACAACTGACTCCCTCGACAGGTGCGGGAGCTTATATGGAGCGCTAACATACAAACAGGAAACCCTGATACGATAAGATACGAGCAAACCCTACACACAGTTGACTTGTCTATTCATTAATCTCCTTCCAAAAGCGTTCAGATACAAAATATCTGAAATGAATAATAACTTGCTTACAAGAACTGTTTTCTTGTTTCATAGAATGCGTTACTTAGGGTTAAAATAGAAGTCTTCCATTACAACTCTTTCGAATACAAAAGATTTGATGCTGTCAATCTCATGTGCATTTTTTGATGGTACTTTAATTAAAATAAAACATCTCATAATTATTATTTCAGAGCAGAATTTCCAAATAATTTATTGAACGTCAGATATGAAATTGAAAATTCACGTAAGGACAGTCCCGTTGGTCCGCCACAAGGTTACAGCAGCCGTCCTCTACCTCCTGATATGTTCCCAAGCGTGGTCCAGTATCCCACCACACCAAAAATGGTCAAATTTCGGAGCCAACATGACCGAGGTGTACGGCGAAAACTTCACGGAAGTTACCACTCCAGACATCATGATTTGTGCTTTGATCGCTGCGAGGAATCCTCCTGCCAACGTCATGTGCCACAAGTCCTCGAGGTGCGTCTTTGCTCTCGCAAACCTGCTGCGCGTTGAAGGCCGACAGACTGAGGGCTTCACCTGCTGGTATTACCATGGTGAGTGAGGGAAAAATTCTCGAGCCTCAAAACCATCAAAATTTAGTCACAACGAGAATTTTGCAATGAAGTTTTTTGATGCAAACAGATTTACGAAGAAAAATTAATTTCAGCTTGATCATCTATCATTCAAAACTCATTAACTAAGAAAGCCATGATGCACTTCATATGATCAGCTTTTTGATTCATAAATATTTTTTAAGTTAATGGGAATTTATTTAAAAATTAATTTCCCTAACAGTTTAAATAGGGTACGAATAGCGTTCTAAAAAATACCACACGAGAGGGTGAAGTAAATCAAATTATAAATTGAATTCAATATTAAGCAAGAAAAATAAAAAAAGCCAAACAAACGGTTAATAATTATGGTGTTTAAGTTAGGTGCTGAACGAATGAAGAGTCCTCCAGACATATTTTTGCACTATTTATCCGAAGGTATGAGCATACTATCAGAGAACGTAGATTTTAATAAAAAAAACTACAGTAGAGTCAATTTTTAACAGACTTCTTCTATTTCATTTATATATATTGTTTATACTTCAATTCAACGTGACAACAAAACCAAATAAAGTATGAACTCAACGACAAAGCCCGCTTCATTGGAAAGTTACAATGGCCTATTTTCAATAACACAAAAAACTTGAATATTTTCAGTTTGCATCTTCGAAGAAGCGCTGGTAAGAGAATATGAAAGCGTCACGATCCCTGACCCCGTGTGTCCAGGCGGCCATACCTTCACGTGCACCAAGGAAGGGATGAACGAACAAGGTGTGATGAACGCAAAGTTAGAATTTTTATTGTTGTATACCAAGTGAAAAACATTGGTATTTGTAACAAAATATAATCTTGTTTAAGTCTGCTTTCCCTTATCAGTCCGCAAAGCCAGAACAATATCGATGTATTAAAAATATATTAAGCATTCGTTAGTAAATAACTGTGGATGAGACAATGGCTCAGTGCGTGTTCTTATTCAGCTGATAATAATACCAAAGACAGGGAGAGAGAACGTCGGTAACTGTCTCCTCACGTAACCTGCAACATACATCGAGAACATTTGTATTACGAGACTAATTCAAATAATAACTTAACTTGAATGTACGAATCTTAAAGACAAGACATTTTAGATTAGCGCGACATCCATGCGATCAAGTTCATTGCAGCAGGCGATTCCTATAATCATCTTGTTTTATCGAAAACACTCCCTCCTCACAGTCGTGCCTCCTCGGCGCACCACGTGCTCAGCCTCTTTCACGCAGCACTCGTTTGGTTGCATGTACGACAACAACATCTTCAACGGCACCTACTGTGAGGCGCGCAAGTTTTGCTGGGGCCTGGGGGCGGACCTTGCTTCTCCTGAGACTGCTGAGGACACATCTGCCATGATGGACTTCTTCGACGCCAAATATGGTAACATACTGCACGTGTTGAATATCAGTGTGTAAATCAGCGATTAATTTTTTCTCTTTACATAACATTATTTCGCTTTCTTGCGTTTCTTGGAAATTATCTTCCTGAAAATAATTGACGTTTCTATCTGTGAACACAGAAGCGGACATGAATTTACAGAAGGACGGTGAAAGGTTGAAGATAATAATTGTGCATCACGATAGGTTTGGGAGTCTCTAAGACTCGTATAAACTTTCGCTTCACTACCTAATCTCGAGAAACGTAGCCTTAATTTCTAAAGGAACATTCATAATTCGATAATTCTTAGAAGACTTATGAGCTTAAATTTTTCCTTCATGTAAATAATCTTTCAGAGCTGCGAAAGCTGACTTCACTTAGGGGCTGTTTGTTATGTTAATAATTTTCTTCTAAATATCAGGATTGTAAATATTCTATTGAAAAAATATGCTGTGAAATTCTGGAATTGCTGCACTGGATCAAATGGCTAAGCTATTTCCCGACATTTACGACACTCTGTGTTATAATGAACTTGAAATAGCTATCCAAGACAGAAAACCCCTGAATGTGGAAGAATTCAGTCTTCCCACAATTTTTTTGCTATTTTATTTTCTATTAATTTTGTTGCATTTCCTTGCTTGCGGGGCCGAAGAAATGTAACTGTAACTATTTTCCCATATTCTTCTTTTCGTGCCATTTCATTGAGCGCTTCACTTAATTGGAACATCGATTTACAAGGTAAGTGTTAAAATATTGAACATCTGTGAGAGCAGAAATTATTTCGTGGTTATTTTTGCGACTGTTCAGGTAAAATTTTTTTTTCCTGATTCGCTTGCACTCGTCAAAATTTGGCATCATCATCAAGAAATTTGAATATCAAGTTGCATTGGTTATGCTGAAATTTGCTGAATTCGCTGTTCTTTAGAGTACGCCTTACCTGAGCGCCTGATGTTCTACGTGGGGCTGTTCCAAGTCACCGACGGTGTCTGGCGCTGGCCAGCCAATCAGCGAGACCCTGGACCTCGCGATACCGGCAACTGGGGGGCGGATCAGCCAGACGAAGGAGTTACAGTAAAGAGTGCTCTGTACAAAACTAACTCAATGTATAAAATACTTGATTCTGCCCCGACCACGATGGCAGGAGTCCTCTGCCACGTTTGGGGTGTAAACTGAATTACTTCGTTCAATATGAATTCTCAACCGAAGCGAACTCGACTACTGGTACTATTAGGGGCGAACATTAAAACTTTGACGGGTGCAGTGATCAAAAAATATTTCTCTATCTTTTCTACCCAATGTACTCTGTGGATTATTCAATACAAGCAGCCACATCATGCTTGACCCAAAATGGTAAAACTATGCCATCATTATTAGCTTCTGTAACACAAAGAAGGCGATGAGTTACAGCTTTCATATGCTGTCTAAAAGATTATATACTCTGTCTGTATCTGTATGTAAGCTATCGAAAATTATACTGTTCATTAATCAACTTGTCATCAAATACAAATTCGCTAACTGAAATTTTGTTTGCTGAAAATTCTGCAATACGATCCGTGCTGTTTGAACTGGTACTTTTTCTAATTATTCAAATTGTACAACTATTTCACGACAGTAGAAGCCTTCATCCCATTCGGCATTTTGGAGAATCCCTTCATGATGACAGAGATAAGTTCGATATAATAATGAAAGAAGACTCATCCTTCAGCGTGTCGGCATGGTCAGAATAGAATAATTTCAAACCAAAGTCTTTTAGCTCAGAAATGCCTGGAGAATTTATGTAGTACGGTTTCGGATCATCTTGGGGTATTATTAAGCGGGGATCCAACACCCTCACATTTTCACAGGTCATTTTTCACAAAACAGTTATATAGCTGTGTGTACGTGTTTCGCACTTTACATTTTGGTCATTGAAATACTGAATTACGATGTATTTAGAGCATAACTATTGGAAGCAGCAGCACAAACAATGGTAATTGTAGAAATGGTTAATTTTTAATTACGAAATTAAGAAATGTATTAGTGATTGAAATTCCTGAACTCATAAATTGTAGATTTTTCATGTGTTAAAGAGTGAATGTTTTATATAGTTATAGAATCGCTTCACAAACGAAATTGCAGCTCAATGCTAGGAAATGAGCTAATAAGTTATGGTTCTAGTTACAACGGTTAGAAATGAATTTACACTTAAAATCTGTATTTTTACTGGATATCACAGCTGCATGTTCAAAAAATTGCGCAAGTCTAACTTCCGCTCAGCTCTAACTCATTGATTCTCACCTAGCTCCTTCTGGTGACTTTTAGTCTTTATGCGTCATGCGTCAATTGTGGATGCATCATTTGTGATGCATCACTTTGCATTTTATGGACACATGTGGGGTTTGGGTTTATTCAGGCCGGAAAAAGTTATGGTACGGCGATGTGAGAGCCTTATTTCAAGTTCAAAATTAGTTCGTAGAATATTTCTAAGATCCTGAAGTTGACAATTGTGATGATCATGTAAGAAGGCAAAATGGTTCATTTCAGCGTGCAATAATTTACTGGCGTTTCGCTAAACCGCCCCCTATAGCGTCTTAGTTGAGGTCGTTTGCTCCGTGGGCAACCCGAACAGCTTGTATGAGCTCGGGGATCTGAATCTGGTGTGTGGGAACTGTGGTGACTACATGCAGGAAATCTGAGAATGATGTTTGCACTAATATTAACTCTTAACAATATAATGTATGCGTGATAGATTCTGGAACCAATTAATTAAAGGAGCTTAAGGAATGAAGGCAACAGGACTGTATATCGTAATTAGACTGTCGTACAGCATGAAATATGCTTTTTAGATAGAGATTTCATAGATTGATTATTTAGACATTATCAGCTTACTTATAGAGATAATATGGACAATATTACTTGCGTTAGAAACTGTTTGGAAACATTTTATATGTGCACCCTTTGTGTAAAACGCGAAGAATTGGGTGACTCTGGTGACTACGGACAGAACAGTGATCGTGATAGATACGTTGAACGTAATGAATGTGGTGGGGGAGGTCAATATGGTGACTGTGGTGAATATGGTGAATCTGGAATATATGGTGAACGTGGGGACGGTTGACAATGTGGTGAACGAGATGACTGCTATGAACGTACTGAACGCGCTAATTATGGCGATCGTGATAAACTTAGCGAAGAGGATGAACGTGGCAAACACGATAAAGGTGTGATTATGAATGCGGTGAGCGCCGTCAAATCAGTCAACGTGGTAAATATAATGATCTAGGTAAAGGTAACAAACGTGGAGAACGCGGTAACATGGTAAAAGATGAACGTGGTGAACCTTCAGCTGATGCATGTACTGGAAGAAGCCCTTCAGAATTTACGGATGTGGCATCAACCCTTGTATACAATTTAGCATTTTCCATGCTGGCACGCAGCTTATAAACCTTTAGCGTTTGAAATACTAACATAAATCTATACAACTTATTAACTTTTAAGTTTTGGTTTAGCGTCGTGAAATTAGTCAGGAAATAGAGTTTATAGTCACAGCTTCTAAAACATTTAATTAATTGTGTTCCTATCTTTTTTCCGTCCCAACACCGAACTTGACGCAAATTATTAAGCTCACACGTTTCATGTTCTATAACTGACTTTATAAATCAAAAGTAGATAAATTTATAGATGTGTTTTTTGCATCTCTGACGAATTTCATGTGTGTTGTTCTCGTATATATTCAATAATTATCAAATTTGTGTGTAAAAATGTATGCACTTCTCGTAAACCTCAGCAATATATATTGAAACATTGGATTGTGGTGTTTCATTTCTTCAAAATGCACCTCAAATTTGTACGATGGCTCGTCAAATCGTTACCACTACGGTTAAATTTATTATCCCGGGGTAAGAGCAGGCATACAATTGCGCAATAATAAGCATGATGATCAGATTTGGTGGTTTGTAAAGCGCTTTCTTCAGGAATTTAGTCACGTGGCGCCGTGCCTGGTGATGTCACAAAACATTATATTTCCGCCTATATCCAGCCCGCCTACGAGTTATTTCCACATACATTACGTATGTGTAACTTAATTTATATCACTTATTAGCAGATGTATACACCAGTCGTACACGCTCGTGAGTGGCTTGTTGGTACAGGAAGATTGTGTTATAGCTAAACGAAGTGACTTCGATCGACTTCTTGAAGAACGCTTACCTCAGAGTTTTCTTAGGGATGATGAGAAATATTACTTTAAATTAGTATCACAATTGAATCCAGTGTAAACATGCATGAATCCCTACCATTGATATAATTAAGCACCGAGTTCCATAAAAAAGTTTAAAATTGAAAGGCCTTTTGTTTCGATCGAGCTTTTACAATATAAAACGTTCTAGGATTCATCATATGCCACGAAAAAAGGAGGAAACCTAGAGAAACCTAATAATTGTACTAGTATTTATGTGAAATTCTTATCATCAATATTATATGCAACGTAGCATTTTCCAAATTTTCGAATTTAAGCCACAATAACTAGCATAATTGCACAAAATCAGAATTCTATCCTTCATTTTTTAACATCAAAAAGTAATCTCTAATAGTGAAGAATGGCTTGGACTTGATTTGCTTTAGGCGCTTACATTTTTAGTAAACGTTTCTAGATTTCTCATTTTAAGTGCAATGGATAGTACGAAATTGAAGTCGATGATACAAAAAGCAGCGAATTGGAACGAAAACTTAGTTCGAAATTGAGCCAACCGAAAGAACCATTTCTGCACCATCCAAGCGATGGCCAGCTTCAGGAAAAATTATACAAAAGCGAGGAAGGAAAGTGCGAACGGGGCAATCATTTTGAGCAGAGTTTATCCTCATGACCTATGCTAATTGTGTGTGAAGGCTCAAAATTTGAGTTTAACCTTCATTGGTTATAGGTCAATAATTTGATGCTAGAGTCTGTGAACCACGATTCCTTCCTTCATGAAGTATAGTAGTGAATGAAGAATCAAACGCGCGAAGTTTCGTGTTCAAGGTTCACAGGATTTAATTCGGTCAAATAGCACCGTTATTACAACTATAGATTGCTACTACACGTTACTGCTAGTTTAAAATTATTGTGGGAATTGTCTGCAACAAGAAATAGGTACAACAGATTTAGTTAATAGTAAATGCGAAGTATTTCAGAGTAATGACACAAAAATTCAATAGGAACGGCTATTTGAAGATCTTACAATAATTGCTTTAATTATAGTTTGGGAAGACCGTGACGCGGTCTTCCATCGACTGGATCGCAGTGAACGCATCGGAGGCCACGAACTAACTTGAACTTATTCTACCGAGGTAACTCGAACTCTAAAACTCATTTTACACCAGCGGTATGGAGCGACGGTGTGGAGCGACGGTGAACTTTCTACAGCTCCTCCCACGAGAAGATTGAGCGTTAGTGCACACCGGCTTGCTTTTACATTGCCGCTCAATTCGATGCTCCTTCCCCTGAGACAGTAATCGTCAGTATTGCTCTGGCAATACTGTCAGAATAATTTGCAGAGTATAGATGGAGCGACGGTGTGGAGCGCGAAGACACCGTTAATGTAAAAGGGCCTTAAGAAACATGGAGCGCGTTAACATTGCGTGTACGCAGGCGCTTCGTGGAAAGGTCCACTCAAATAAGACAAAATAGGACGGTTGTTTGGGGCAATGCTTCAGTGTTCGTGTTGTACGTGACCATCGAGACGGACAAACTGAAGGTTTGCAGCATATACATTCTAGTAGTGGTTTAAAAGTTGGAACAAAGGTTTCACGGTAAAAAAAACATTCAAAAACAAACGCTGTTTCACGAATACCAGGTAATAAAACATTTTTTAGTTTTCAACACAATAAGGTCTAAAGTTTAACACTGGTGCTCGTTTAATAACATTTGTGCTTTTGGGAAATGTAATCATGAAAAAAGAAGAGAACATCAAAGAAACATGTTTTGTCGCACAAATTTACGACACTGCTCGAAATATCTTCCTAATGAGTGACTACAGTTCTGGTACCTCTTCCGACTTGGTTTAGTTTTTCGATGCATCATCGATTATCATGCAAACCTTTCGCTACCTCAAATTAATAGTGATTTGTGTATGTCTACAGTGACAAGAGGCATACCAATATGTGCATTCGAAGAGGCTAAATGCATGCATGATACTCGACAATGCGGCGAAAAAGTTAGACTGAGGAATAGAATCCAGGTAAAGGGGGATTTTTTTAGCGATTTTATCTGATTCGGCTCTTTCCTTGTTAAGAAATCTATCTAAAACTCTGGTGTTTTGCAAATCAATGATATCATGGGGCTCCAGAGAATAAAGTCCATAGAACTCATGTTCGGAGATCTAGTTGGCAAACGTCACTTTTCCATTCAGTCCACCTACTCAGAATGGCATCTTTTAGTTATTAACAAGCATTCCAGTCGAATTAGGTCCGAGCTCCGGCGCGCTGGAACGACATTCGACGGTGAATGCCTACCACGGTATATCGTGATACCTACATTGAAGCACATCTTCCAGCAGTTCTGGAAACACATCCCTCATAAAACGTGACTTAAACTGAATCGTTCACAAAAGATGGAATCAGATATGGCCTAATAAGATAGTATCCGACATCATTAACCAACATATTGACCCAAAACCGATGTTGGTTGTTCTACACGGGAAAACTAGAGCATTACATACAATCGTGTGTTTGAGATTAGGTGTGTCACCCATTCTGTGTGCCTACCAGTGCCCCCAAAGAACTCTGTGTGCCACTTTTGTTTGTCAATTCCTTTTCAAATGCAAGGTATCATTTGATTCAGGTGGAACCCAAAGCCCGAAGTAATAAAACCATTGAATTCTGCAGAAAGTGTTCCAATTACGTTTTGTCTTACCTGTAAACAATGCGCAGACTTTGGGGTGAACTGATTTAAGTTCAACAAATATTCTCGCAGTCGTTGTCATTGATTTCATTGTGCAAGACTGATTTGAGTCTCTAAACTTCTGAAAATGTTTGCTCAAATTTTCTCAGACCATTCTCCGAGGTTCCTTGTTGAGGCTGTAAGTCATGTTTGCAGAACGTCCCGTATACCTACCAGTGTAGAGTGCATGATCCAAATAGGGGGTTAATGAAAACCTCCAGCTGCCAAATAATATTGTTAAATTGGCGTGAAATGGACTAACAATATTTATTAAGCCGAACAATCTAGAAAATGTCCAATGCAAAATTTTTCAAAATGAATTTCAGTGCACTAACCCTAAAAGAAATTAAGTAGCTAAGTTATTCTGTCCTAACTTTTCGGGATGTGTGAGATATGATTAAAAACTTCTAGATCTTTTTCTTATGCGTGCTGCTAAATACATTTTTAAATGCAATAATAAATTGCTTACAACTCATGAATTACGAGTTTCTGAATTCACTCACGTAACTTTCCACTACACAAACATAAAGTGAATTACTTCGTGAATATATCATAAAAAACGATGATTTTATTTTTGTGCCCCCCCCCCCCCCCCCCCCGCAATAACTAACCCGACGGGGTTAGTTATATCTCGTGCATTCGCCTATGACGGCTGTGTGAAGAACACGTATAAGAAAGAAAGCTACTCATCTGATCACTCAATAAATACATAGTAACAATATTGAAGAGCAAAGAGAAACTAGGAGAACTGGATATACACAATACTTAAGTGTATGTTTGAGGGGGTCAACCCAAGATTTTGACTTTTTTCATTCGATTCGTTTGAAATTTTGCCAGTATATGCATTTGTTCGAAGTAAGCTTTTTTTAATCGTGTAGATTTTTCGATTTAGGCTTTTTTTTGAATACGAAAAACTTGTTTTTTGGTACATTTTTATCGATATTTCTGGATATTTCAAAAGAATAGAAGAATTTAAGTTTTTATGCTAGAACAAAACCAAAAACAGTTTTAGAATCCTGAAAACATTTCTAACAAAAGTATGTTCGAAAATTTTCACATTTGAAACTTTTCGTGTTTTTTATATGCGATATTTGATCACTAACTTGCATATACACAAATTTTGGGTTTTGAGCTTGATAAAAAAATTGTTTTTGTACAATTGGGAAGTTTGTCAACATACTTTTGATAGAAATGTTCCAAGGATTCTAAAACTGTCTTTGGTTTTGTTCTGGTATAAAAACTCACCAAATTCTATTCCTTTGAAATATCCAGAAATATCGATAAAAATGTACCAAAAAACAAGGTTTTCGTATTTTGCCAAAAACAAAATTTTTACTTTAAGTGTAATTTAATGGACAATTTATGTAATTGAATACTGTTTTCATTTTTATTTCGATTACCTCCATGCATAATTTCATATTCTCACTGTGAATTGTAATTTCCCAAAGAAATAAAAAATTATTTATTTTTTTATAAAAATTTTGAAATTTTATATTTATTGTCTGATTCTTATGAAATTTGACAATTATATGAAACTTTGGATAAGAAACACAATTTCCTCTATTAATTTTTTCGATTCAGGCCTTAGTTTTTGGAAAAATTTGACATATTGGTTTTTTAGTTCATTTTTTTGGATATTTCAAAAGAATAGAAGTTATTGAGTTTTTATGCTAGAACAAAACCAAACACAGTTTTAGAATCCTTGAAGCATTTTAAGTTACGGCTTCAAATTTTCCATTTTCCGTTTTGTTTTCTTTTTACATGGGGTCGATAATTCCGGATTTTTGGTCCCCTTACTTCCCTTGGGGGGGGGGGGATTTAGTGTCCGTAGCGCCATAAAATTTTAGGACCGAAAAGTCCACCAACTGAGGGTCCTTTTTCTACAAAAACATAGAAAATCCTCATCGGACCGACAGGGGCCCGGCGGGGGCCTGGGTCGACCCCCTGAAACAATGGAATGCTCGCTAAATTCACTAGTATTGACAATTCTCTATGAGTAATTCTACTAAAATGTTCTGAAAAAATAATTCCGAACCTTTAATCTAATTTTCACACTGCGTTTATTCACCCTTTCCCAATGCTGATGTAGTAAAAAAAATAGCTAGACAGGCTAAATTTTTTTTGCTCATCTAGGTAACTCAGGAAAAAAACACGCTAATATTTTGATTAGTCTACTCGCGCTATTCTCAGTGGAAATCTGATATTTTCGTCAACTAGCCAGCTGAACATTTATGCCGTTGTCCCACACAGTTCAAAGAGCCGGTGATTTCTTCAACCTGGCTCTCATTAGGAACTACTCATCCTCATGCTTCACTGCTTAGTTCTTCATTATTGACAACAAGGAAAAACTAACACTTGAAGTACTAAAATAACTTTGATCTGTCTCTACCCAATTTTCAAAAGCTGTGTTTGTAAAGCATATATATTTTGAGGGCTTTTATTCCAAAAAATGAATTGAATAGGCAATCCTGTTTTTCTATTAATTTTGTAAGGCACATCGTATGTACAGTATTTTCAGCTGCTGGAGAAATGAACTCATCTGACTACTTTGAAATATGAATTGATTCGCCATCATTTTTGATGCAAGCCAACTTTTTGATCATTTTGACGGAAGTGTCATTGATAATAAAAAATATTAGCAGTCAAGATGGAGAGAAAATCTACCATCGCGAGAGCATTTGCTCTTCGCCAGTGTTAATCTCTTCTTCTCTTGTATTTGTACATTGTGCTAGAAAAACTTCTCACGCTCGACTTTTGCGAGGTTCTACTCACATGCTTTCAATCAAAACATGCACTCAACAATGAGTAAACATGTTGATAAGTCCTCAAATTGATCCTGAATTTTACTGCAAATTATTGAAGATCTTCTGAAAACTACTGATTCAGACAACTGTTTTAACATCATGTATTATCACTTGGTTCAGAAACGTAATGATTTGTTTTTTGAACGGGGGATGGAACCAGATTTCGAAACGTTTTCAAGGGAAAGATGACAAATTTCCAAGGTTTTTTCTTCGTTTTTAGGTTTCTGGCAATGTCGCGGCTAAAGAAAACCAATAACTTGTTCATATATATATGTATATAAAATTCATATACGGGAATTTCTCTTCTAACATAAATTTATAAATCAAGCGGTAAATCACTTTTTTGTTTGCCGCTTTTGTTTATTATATTCACTTTTTATGCCCTGACGTTCGATAGGATTGGTGTTTTATGAGGATATAGTTCCAAGTATAGAGTTCCTTAAATTTCGTTAATAGCAAAGTTATGTAACCATATGCTGTATTATTTTGACCTTGACACAATACCTATTTGAATGCTAAGTTTAATCGTCCATGTCTGTGTCATTCAAACGAAAATTCATTATTATATTCCACATTTTCATAACTTCGCTGTAAAAATAAAATTATTTAGTAAAATCTTAAACAGAAATGATATGAATATCATCAGTATATATGAAATGAAGGTTTAAATACTTCATAGTGTAGAGTTTGTTAAAATTTTTAACATTTAGGCTTACATATTCAGCATGATCAGTCCTGGTCAAATTGAATTTATGAATAGTGATAAGTTGTTGGCAGAAATTATGAACTCAGAAAAAAATAGTTTTAGGCTATTTACAAATAAATCGAGGCGCATTTCTCGGCAAATTAAATAGTTTTCACGGCGTCCTCTGACAATTGTGAACCGAATGTTTTACCGAGGCTGAGCAAGAAATGTGTTACCTCTGTCGCGTGGAGCCAGACGGCCGACGTTCGAGACCCGTACGGTGCGGGCGCAGCGAGCATGCAATTTACGGGGTCATTTGCTTCTCGGTTTCCATTAATCAATAATGAATAATCAAATAATCATCATAAATACAACACACATATGGGTTTTTCATGTGAGGCTGCAGAAAAGAATATTCATTGAGTTGAAAACAGGAAAAATCGTGATAGGTGCAAGATCTGACGCTTGTGAACGTAAATCTTGTCAGGTCAAGAGTGCGAATGTATGTTCCGCCATTCGTTTTAAAAAAGAAAATTGATACAAAAAATTAGTCTAAGACTTCGACAAAAAATTAGTTTCATTTGCTTACAATTTTTAGAAACGACAGTGAACTTTTTTACTGATACAAAAACCATTATTCCCCGTTTTAAAGATAACTAAATGGACTTTCATCAGCTATTGGAGCTTGAGTTGAAAGGCGAACGGAGCTGTTCAATTGATTTCAACATCACGAAAGCTGCAACTGATACCAGGCCAGAATGACCACCAATTTGAATTTTGGCGATAATGGCAGCAGAAGAAAACAACGTAAGTCCTTTTATTTACTTGAGACTTTCAAGAGTGCAATTATCCTTAGGGGCGTACCAAGATCTGATGTGGCAAAACGGTATTCCTAATACGGGTTTAATTAACGAATGTCTTAATTATCACAAAGTTTGTGTATTAATGCACAAGTCAGCACATACTAGTAACATTTTATAGAACTCATAAAACACCAATCCTATCGAACGTCAGTGTATAAAAGGTGAATATAATAAACAAAAACGACAAATAAAAAAGTGTGCCTTACAGCTTGATTTATAAATTTTCGTTAGAAGAGAAATCCCCGTATTTGAATTTTATATATATCTGAACAAGTCATTGGTTTTCTTTATCCGCGACATTACCAGAAACTAAAAAAAAGAAAAAAACTGGAAAATTAGTCACCTATACCTTGGAAACGTTTCGGCATCTGGTTCCATCACCCGTTCAAAAAACAAATCATTACGTTTCTGAAACAAAATATGACAGTACAATGAATGGTCAATTTAGTAATACCGCGGACGTAGGTAAGAATTGGAACAAACTCATAGGCTGTGGAAGGCATTAAACGAAAATCTTGAAGTCTGAGAAGTGATCTAAAACACACTTGTGATTGTTCAGAAGATTTGAAACTCTCTATTGAAACTTATAAAACAAATTAAACAGTAGGATTTTGAAAGATCTCAAAATATCAGACGAATGAGGGTAGTAGAGACTATTGAAATTGACCTTAAAATTAATTCTGTTGCTACAGAACTCAAAATGCTAGGAATGTTCAGGAATGAAAAGGTTTGTATGAAAGAAGAAGCCAATTGTTACTAAAATTTTCGGGTAGGCATTGGGTTCTGTTCGTCTTTTTCGAAGAAATTTGAAGTATGAAATAATAATAAACGTCAACGTAAAGTTAACTGATATCTATTAAGTAACAGATAATTGTAGATGGATTCATTTTTATTAGGATTAATGTTAGAGTTTATATTGCTTAATATTGCCATAATTGAAGTTTATTAGCACAACATTTAACCGAAGAAGAATTTTTTCAAAGCCTTCAATTTACGTTATGTATTTTATGTAAATTGAATAATAACATCTTGAATTTTTCTATGTGTAATGTAGACAGCTGTGGATCACTGTGGGATTTTCCCTAGTACAATAACTTTCGTGCTTCGTTCGTATTTTGGGATAATAATATGGATAATAGGATCCATTAGCGGAATAAAACAATGAACGCTGAACATCGGATGTGCTGAATATTTTAAAGTGAAATTGAAGAACTGATAATCTACGAACGGTCTAATTAATAGTATGATAACACATGACGGTAATACAGTTTTCTGAATCAGTAGTTTTCAGAAGATCTCCAATAATTTGCAGTAAAATTCAGGATCAATTTGAGGACATATCAACATGTTTCCTCATTGTTGAGTGCATGTTTTGATTGAAAGCATGTGAGTAGAACCTCGCAGAAGCCGAGCGTGAGAAGTTTTTGTAGCACAATGTAGAAATACAGGAGAAAGTGCGAAGAGATTAACACCGCAGAAGAACAAATGCACTGGCGATGGTTGATTTTTTATCCAGCTTGACTGCTAATATTTTTTATTATCAATGACACTTCCGTCAAAATGATCAAAAAGTTGGCTTACATCAAAAATGGTGGCGAATCAATTCATATTACAAAGTAGTCAGATGAATTCATATCTCCAGCAGCTGAAAATACTGTACATACGTGCCTTACAAAATTCATAGAAAAACAGGATTACCTATTTAATTCATTTTTTAGAATCAAGGCCCTCAATATTTATGCTTTACAAACATGGCTATTGAAAATTGGATAGAGACAGATCAAAGTTATTTTAGTACTTCAAGTGTTAGTTTTTCCTTGTTGTCAATAAGGAAGAACGAAGAAGTGAAGCATGACGATGAGTATTTCCTAATGAGAGCCAAGTTGAAGGAATCACCGGCTCTGTGAACTGAGTGGGACAACGGCATAAATGTTTAGCAAACTAGTTAACGGAAATGATAGATTTCCACAGAGAATAGCGAGAGTAGACTAACCAAAATATTAGCGTGGTTTTTTCCTGAGTTACCTAGATGTTCAAAAAAAAATTTAGCCTGTCTAGCTATTTTTTTACCACAGCAGCATTGAGAAAAGGTGAATAAACGCAGTGTGAAAATTAGATTAAAGGTTCGGAATGATTTTTTTTAGAACATTTTAGTAGAATTACTCATCGAGAATTGTCAATACTAGTGAATTTAGAGGGCATTCCATTGTTCAAACACACACCTAAGTATTGTGTATAACCAGTTCTCCTAGTTTCTCCATGCTCTTCATTATTGTTACTAAGTATTTATTGTGTGTTGAAAGAAAAGAAAAGAAAGAAAAACGGTTTATTTCCAATAGAGATGGTACAAAAGTACCATCATTGGTTTTTAAAATATCTTAAAATTAATACACTTAGATGATACACACACACGAGTATTGAAAAACTCGTGTCACTAGTCAAAAGAAATGATTGAGGGCAATGAACTCCTAATCTAGCTTAATCTACATTTGATCATACATGTAATGATATTTGTAAGAGATAACACAATTTCATGGACGATGCATTTTCATTGTGGGGTGAAAACACTTTTGACAGTTTACATGTACATGACATAAAACTTCGCAATTCTTGACGCCAGGAAATAATACATGAAATCGCTTGTTTCGGTCAATGTTCACAAGTGTCATTTTAAGGAAGCATGAAAAAAAAGAAAAATATATATATATATAAATATATATCCATATACACACATATGTACACATACGCATGCATGTGTGTATATATCCATACACACACTCACACACACACACATACACACACACACACACACATACATACATATGTGTACATATAAGCATGAGGACCAAGAAGATTACAGGTTTTGTATTTCTGATTCAACAATTTTAACATAACGGTCATTAGTTAACAAGCATTTTATTTAAATATAAATGGATGATCGCACAACAAATGTATAGTTTTTACATGAATGCTTTACAATACTGAAGATATGACGAGTTAGGTAATGTTACAAGTTGAGAGTGTACAGAAAAAAGACCATTATCTCTAGTAAAATGCTAGTTGTCAGTCTAGTACACACATATGTGCACGTATACATGTAAATATTTACACATACACATGCACACATATACCCACGCACATATTTACACCTAACTCGTAAGCATACACAAATGCATTTCTATGCATCGAGGCAATACATGCGCATTCTACAGAGTGTCATACGCATAGCGTGGATACGTACACATTTACACAAGTAAGCATGTGCGCAAATATCAGCGTAAACTAGTCAGTATAAACCAGAATTCAATCGAGGGAAACGGAGAAAATATCTTTTATTATAGCATGAGATGAGCAGCCTTCTCTCTTAAATACATTCTTCACACAGCCGTCATAGGCGAATACACGAGAAATAACTAACCCCGTCTGGTGTGATTGCGGGGGAGGCCACAATGATAAAATCATCGGTTTTTGTAAAATATTCAGGATGTAATTCACTTTATGTTTGTGTGATGGAAAGTTACGTGAGTGAATTCAGAAACTCGTAATTCATGACCTGTAAGCAATTTGTTATTCCATTTAAAAATGTATCAAGCAGCACGCGTAAGAATTTATTACTCTATCAGTCCATATATAAGGTCATGTGAGGAAATAATTTGTGGGCTGGGTTTCACATAAATGTCATTCATTGAGTAGAAGCAAGCAAGGGAGTCCACCCAATTGCTGGCAGGCGAGAGACGCTGGATGTCGTTCGCCGTGTGCTCACGAGCGCGCTTCCCTGGGACGGTTGACGCACCATAGGAAGAAAGGACTACCTTTACTGCCAAAAGGATTTTATGACAAATTTTACTTTAATACATAATAGCCTTACTAGTTACCCTCGCCATTCTGCACCTTAACTGAGGCATGACTTTAGTTGCAATAGTATGACTTTACTGAGAAAATGATCTAGAAGTTGTCAATCTAATTTCATCTATTCCGAAAAGGAAGGACAGAATAACTTGGCTGCTTATTTTTTTTTAGGGTTAGTGCACAGAAATTCATTTTACAAAATTTTGCATCGGACATTTTCCAGAATGGTCGGCTTAATACATGTGGTTAGCCCTTATGCCACGTCTAATATAACAATATTATTTGGCAGCTGGAGGTTTTCATTAACCCCCTTTTTGGATAATGCACACTACGCTGGTGGGTACGGCACGCTCTGCAAGCATGACTAACAAGGAACCTCGGAGAATGGCCTGAGAAAATTTGAGTAAACATTTTCAGAAGTTTAGAGACTCAAATCAGAGTCTTGCACAATGAAATCAATGACAACAACTGCGAGAATATTTGCTGAACTTAAATAAGTTCATCCCAAAGTCCACGCATTGTTCACAGGTAAGACAGAACGTAATTGGAAAACTTTCTGCAGAATTCAAAGGTTTTATCACTTAGGGCTTTGGGTTACACCTGACGCAAATGATAGCTTGCATTTGAAAAAGGGTTGACAAACAAAAATGGCGCACATATTCCTTTGGGGGCACCGGTAAGCACACCGAATGAGTGGGAAACCCAATCTTAAACACACGATTGTATATAATGTTCTAGTTTTTACGTCTGGAACAAAAAACATCGGTTTTGCGTTAACGTGTTGGCTAATTATGTCGGCGACTATCTTATTATGCCGTATCTGATTCCATCTTTTGTGAACGATTCAGTTTATGTCACGTTTTATGAGGGACGTGTTACAAGAACTGCTGGAAGATGAGCCTCTATGTGGGTATTCACCGTCGAATGTCGTTCCAGCGCGACGGACCTCGGACCTAATCCGACTGGAATGCTTGTTAATAACTGAAAGATACCATTCTGAGTATAGGTGAACTGAATGGAAAACTGAAATTTGCCTCCAAAATCTCCAAACAGGAGTTCTGTGGACTTCATTCTCTGGAGCCACAGGAAATTATAGATTTACGAAACACCAGAGTTTAAGATAGATTTCGTAACAAGAAAAGAGCCGAATCAGGTGAAATCGCAAAAAAATATCATTTTATCCCGTAATCCATTCCTCAGGGTAACTTTTTTGCTGTATCATCGTTTATCATGCATGTATTTGGCCTCTTTGTGAGCACATTTTGGTTTGCCTGATGTCACTGTAGACACACAAATAACTATTAATTTGAGATAGCGAAAGGTGTGCATGATAATCGATGATGCATCGAAAAAACGAAACAATGTCGAAAGAGGTACCAGACCTGTTGTCACTCAGGAGGAATATATTTCGAGCAGCGTCGTAAATTTGTGTGACAAAACATGTTTCTCTGATGTTCTCTTCTTTTTTCCCGATTACATTTCCCAAAAGCACAAATGTTAATAAACGAACATCAGTGTTAAACTTTAGACTCGTGGTGTTGAGAACTAAAAATTATTTTGATATCTGGTATTCGTGAAACAGCGTTTGTTTTTGAATGTTTTTTTTTTAACGTGGAACCATAGTTCCAACTTTTAAACCAAAAGTAGAGTGTATATGCTGCAAGCCTTCATTTGGTCCGTCTCGATGGTCACGTACAACACGAACAATGAAGCATTGCCACCAACAACCGTCCTATTTTGTCTTATTTGAGTGGATTTCCACACGAAGCGCCTGCGTACACGCACTGTTACTGCGCTCCATGTTTCTTAGCGTTCGAGTTACCTCCGTAGAATAAGTTCAAGTTAGTTCGTGGCCTCCGATGCGTTCACTGCGATCCAGTCGATGGAAGACCGCGTCACGGTCTTCCCAAACTATAATTAAAGCATTTATTGTAAGATCTTCAAATAGCCGTTCCGATTGAATTTTTGTGTCATTACTCTGAAATACTTCGCATTTACTTTTAACTATATATGTTGTACCTATTCCTTGTTGCAGACAATTCCCACAATAATTTCAACTAGCAGTAACGTTTAGTAGCAATCTATAGTTGTAATAACGGTGCTATTTGACCGAATTAAATCCTGTGAACCTTGAACACGAAACTTCGCGTGTTTGATTCTTCATTCACTACTATACTTCACTAAGGAAGGAATCGTGGTTCACAGACTCTAGCATTAAATTATTGACCTATAACCAATGAAGGTTAAACTCAAATTTCGAGCCTTCACACACAATTAGCATAGGTCATGAGGATAAACTCTGCTCAAAATGATTGCCCCGTTCGCACTTTCCTTCCTCGCTTTTGTATAATTTTTCCTGAAGCTGGCCATCGCTTGGATGGTGCAGAAATGGTTCTTTCGGTTAGCTCAATTTCGAACTAAGTTTTCGTTCCAATTCGTTGCTTTTTGTATCATCGATTTCAATTTCGTACGATCCATTGCACTTAAAAGGAGAAAATCTAGAAACCTTTACTAAAATTGAAAGCGCCTAAAGCAAATCAAGTCCAAGCCATTCTTCACCATTAGAGATTACTTTTTGATGTTAAAAAATAAAGGATAGAATTCTGATTTTGTGTAATTATGCTAGTTATTGTGGCTTAAATTCGAAAATTTGGAAAATGCTACGTTGCATATAATACTGATGCTAAGAATCTCACTAAAATACTAGCACAATTATTCAGTTTCTCTAGGTTTCCTCCTTCTTTCGTGGCATATGATGAATCCTAGGACGTTATATATTGTAAAAGCTCGATCGAAACAAAAGGTCTTTCAGTTTTAAGCTTTTATCTTTATTTTTGATGGAACTCAGTGCTTAATTATCTCAATAAAGGAGATGCATGCATGTTTACACTGAATTCGATTGTGGTACTAATTTAAAGTAATTTTTCTCATTTTCCCTAAGAAAACTCGAAGTGAAGCGTTCTTTAAGTAGTCGATCAAAGTCACTTCGTTTAGCTATACCACTATCCTGCTGAACCAACAAGCTACTCACGAGCGTGTACGACTGGTGTCGTACACGCATCATAAATCTGCTAATAAGAGATATAAATTTAGTTACACAGACCTAATGTATGTGGAAATAACTCATAGGCGGGCTTGACATAAGCGGAAATATATTGTTATATGACATCACCAGGCACGGCGCCACGTGACTAAATTCCTGAAGAAAGCGCTTCAAAAACCCCTAAATCTGATCATCATGCTTATTATTGCTCAATTTTATGTCTGCTCCTAACCCGGGATAATAAATTTGCCGTACTGTAACGATTTGACGAGCCATCGTGCAAATTTGAGGTGCATTTTGGAGAAATGAAACACCACACTCCAATGTTTCAATATATATTGCTGAGGTTTACGAGAAGTGCATACATTTTTACACACAAATTTGATATTTATTGAATATATACGAGAATAACACACATGAAATTCATCAGAGATGCAAAAAACACATCTATAAATTTATCTACTTTTGATTTATAAAGTCAGTTATAGAACATGAAACGTGTGAGCGTAATAATTTGCGTCAAGTTCGGTGTTGGGACGGAAAAAAGATAGGAACACAATTAATTAAATGTTTTAGAAGCTGTGACTATAAACTCTATTTCCTGACTAATTTCACAACGCTAAACCAAAACTTAAAAGTTAATAAGTTGTATAGATTTATGTTAGTATTTCAAACGCTAAAGGTTTATAAGCTGCGTGCCAGCATGGAAAATGCTAAATTGTATACAAGGGTTGATGCCACATCCGTAAATTCTGAAGGGCTTCTTCCAGTACATGCATCAGCTGAAGGTTCACCACGTTCATCTTTTACCATGTTACCGCGTTCTCCACGTTTGTTACCTTTACCTAGATCATTATATTTACCACGTTGACTGATTTGACGGCGCTCACCGCATTCATAATCACACCTTTATCGTGTTTGCAACGTTCATCCTCTTCGCTAAGTTTATCACGATCGCCATAATTAGCGCGTTCAGTACGTTCATAGCAGTCATCTCGTTCACCACATTGTCAACCGTCCCCACGTTCACCATACATTCAAGATTCGCCATATTCACCACAGTCACCATATTGACCTCCCCCACCACATTTATTACGTTCACCGTATCTATCACGATCACTGTTCTGTCCATAGTCACCAGAGTCACCCAATTCTTCGCGTTTTACACAAAGGGTGCACATGTAAAATGTTTCCAAACAGTTTCTAACGCAAATAATATTGTCCATATTATCTCTATAAGTAAGCTGATATTGTCTAAATAATCAAACTATAAAATCTCTATCTAAAAAGCAAATTTTATGCCGTACTACAGTCTAACTACGATATACAGTCCTGTGGCTTTTATTCCTTCAGCTCATTTAATTAATTTGTTCCAGAATCTATCACGCATACATTACATTATTAAGAGTTAATAATAGTGCAAGCATTATTCTCAGACTTCCTGCAGTCACCACAGTTCCCACACACCAGATTCAGATCCCCGAGCTCATACAGGCTGTTCGGGTTGCCCACGGAGCAAACGACCTCAACAAAGACGCTAGGGGGCGGTTTAGCGAAACGCCAGTAAATTATTGCTCGCTGAAAGGAACCATTCTGCCTTCTTACATGATCATCACAATTGTCAACTTCAGGATCTTAGGAATATTCTACGTACTAATTTTGATATTGAAATAAGGCCACATCGCCGTACCATAACTTTTTCCGGCCTGAATAAACTCAAACCCCACATGTGTACATAAAATACAAAGTGGTGCATCACAAATAATGCATCCACAATTGACACATGACGCATAAAAACTAAAATTCAAAAAAGGAGCTAGGTGAGAATCAATGAGTTTGAGCTGAGCGGAAGTTAGACTTGCGCAATTTTTTGGACATGCAGCTGTGATATCCAGTAAAAATGCAGAATTTAAGTGTAAATTCATTTCTAACCGTTGTAACTTGAACCATAACTTACTAGCTCGTTTCCTAGCATTGAGCTGCACTTTCGTTTGTGAAGCGATTCTATAACTATTTTAAACATTCACTCTTTAACACATGAAAAATCTACAATTTATGAGTTCAGAAATTTCAATCACTAATACATTTCTTAATTTCGTAATTAAAAATTAACCATTTCTACAATTACCATTGTGCGTGCTGCTGCTTCCAATAGTGATGCTCTAAATACATCGTAATTCAGTTTTTCAATGACCAAATGTAAGGTGCGAAACACGTACACACAGCTATAGGACTGTTTTGTGAAAAATAACCTGTAGACATGTGAGGTTGTTGGATCCCCTCCTAATAATACCCCAAGATGATCCGAAACCGTATTGGATAAATTCTCCAGGCATTTCTAAGCCGTAAGACTTGGGTTTGAAATTATTCTTTTCTGACCATGGCGACACGCTGAAGGATGAGTCTTCTTTTATTATTATATCGAACTCATCTCAGTCATCATGAAGGGATTCTCCAAAATGCCCAATGGGATGAAGGCTTCTACTGTCATGAAATAGTTGTACAATTTGAAAAATTAGAAAAAGTACTAGTTCAAACAGCACGGATCGTATTGCAGAATTTTCAACAAACAAAATTTCAGTGAGCGAATTTGTATTCGATGACAAGTTGATTAACAGTACAATTTTGGACAGCTTAAATACAGAGACAGACAGAGTATATAATCTTTTAGACAGCTTACAGACAGCAAATGAAAGCTGTAACTCATCGCCTACTTTGTGTTACAGAAGCTAATAATGATGGCATGGTTATACCATTTTGGGTCAAACATGATGTGGCTGCTTGTATTAAATAATCTACAGGGTACATTGGGTAGATACGATGGAGAAATATTTTTTGATTACTTCGCCCGTCAAAATTTTCATGTTCGCCCCTAATAGTGCCAGTAGTCGAGTTCGCTTCTGTTGAGAATTCATATTGAATGAAGTAATTCAGTTTACACCCCAAACGTGGCAAAGGACTCCTGCCATCGTGGTCGGGGCAGAATCAAGTATTTTATACAATGATTTAGTTTTGTACAGAGCACTCTTTACTGTAACTCCTTCGTCTGGCTGATCCAACCCCCAGTCGCCGGTACCGCGAGGTCCAGGGTCTCGCTGGTTGGCTGGCCAGCGCCAGACACCGTCGGTGACTTGGAACAGCCCCACGTAGAACATCAGGCGCTCAGGTAAGGCGTACTCTAAAGAACAGCGAATTCAGCAAATTTCAGGCATAACCAATGCAACTTGATATTCAAATTTCTTGATGATGCTGCCAAATTTACAAGAGTGCAAGCGAATCAGGAAACAAATTTTACTTGAACATTCGCAAAAATTACCGCGAAATAATTTCTGCTCCCACCGATGTTTAATATTTTAACACTTACTATGTAAATAGATATTACAATTAAGTGTAGCGCTCAATTAAATGGTAAAAAAGAAGAAGAATATGGGAATAGAGTTACAGTTACATTTCTTCGGTCCCACCAGCTAGGAAATGCAACAAAATTAGTAGAAAATAAAATAGCTAAAAAATTGTGGAGAGACTGAATTTTTCCAGATTCAGGGGTTCTTGGACTTGGATAGCTACTTCAAGTTCATTATAATAGAAAGTGTCGTAAATGTCGAGAAATAGCTAAGCCATTTGATTCAGTGCAGTAATTTCAGAATCTCACAATATGTGGAAGTCAATAGAATTTTTTTTGCAACCCTGATATGAAAAATAAATTATTAACAACAATCAGTGAGTAAGTGAAGTCCGCTTTCGCAGCTGAGAAGGGTTATTTACATAAAGGAAAAAATTAAGCTGGTAAGTCTTCTAATAATTTTCGAATTATGAATGTTCCTTCAGAACTTAAAGCTACGTTTCCTGTGATTAGGTTTATTCTAATATATATAATTTATTATAATATGTTATATAATATATTATGTAATACATTATAATAATATATATTAAATACACATAGTATATCGCTTATAATTTATATTATAGGCGAAAGTTTATTTGATTCTTAGAAACTCCCAAACCTATCGTGATGCACAATTAATATTTTCAACCTTTCCATCCGTAAATGAATTTCTGCTTCTGTGTTCACAGAGAGAAACGTCAGTTATTTTCAGGAAGATAATTTCCTAGAAACGCGAGTAAGCGGAATAATGTTAGGTGAAGAGAAAAAATTAATCGTTGATGTATGCAGTGATATGCAACACGCGCAGTATTTTACCATATTTGGCGTTGAAGAAGTCCATCATGGCAGCTGTGTCCTCAGCAGTCTCAGGAGAAGCAAGGTTCGCCCCCAGGTCTCGGCAGCGCTTGCGCGCCTCACAGTAGGTGCCGTTGAAGATGTTGTCGTCGTACATGCAACCAAACGAGTGCTGCGTGAAAGGGGCTGAGCACGTGGTGCGCCGAGGAGGCACGACTGTGAGGAGGGAGTGTTTTCGATAAAACAAGATGATTATAGGAATCGCCTGCTGCAATGAACTTGATCGCATGGATGTCGCGCTAATCTAAAATGTCTTGTCCTAAGGATTCGTACATTCAAGTTAAGTTTTTGTTTTAATTAGTCTCGTAATACTAATGTTCTCTCTGTTTGTTGCAGGTTACATGAGGAGACAATTACCGACGTTCTTCCTACCTCCCTGTGGTACTATTATCAATTGAATTAGAACATGCACTGAGCTATTGTCTCACCCACAGTTATTTACTAACGAATACTTAACATATCTGTAATTTATCGATATTCTTCTGGCCCTAGGGACTGATAAGGGAATGCAGACTTGAACAATATTAGATTTTGTTACAAATACCAACTTTTTTCACTTGGTATACAAGAATGAAAATTCTAACTTTGCGTTCATCCCACCTTGTTCGATCATCCCTTCTTTGGTGCAGGTGAAAGTTTGGTTGCCAGGACACACGGGGTCAGGGATCGTGACGCTTTCACTTAGCTTTACCAGCGCTTCTTCGAAGACGCAAACTGAAATTATACAAGTTTTTGTGTCACTGAAAATACGCCATTTTAAATTTCCAATTAAGCAAGCTTTGTCGTTGATTTCATAAGTCTATTCGGTTTACCGTCACTTCAAATTGAAGTATAAACATTAAATATGAATAAAAAACAGGAAGTTTGTTAAAATTGACTCTACCATAGTTTTTTTCTGCAAAAACTACGTTCTCAGAAAGTCTGTTTATATCTTCGGACAAATAGTGCAAAAACATTTCTGTAGGACTCTTTATTCGTACAGCACATGACTTGACCGCCATAGTTATTAGCCGTTTATTTGGCGGTTTTTTATTGTTTGCTTATTATTAAATTCAATTTTTAATTCAATTTACTTCACCCTCTCGTGTGGCAATTTTTAGAACGCTATAAGTACCCTATTTAAACATTTAGAGAAATTACTTTTTAAGTAAATTACCATTAACTTAAAATAATATTCATGAAAAAAAACTGATTATACGAAATGCATGCCTTTCTTAATTAACAAGTTTGGATGATAGATGATCAAGCTGAAATCAAGTTTTCTTGATACATCTGTTTGCATCAAAAAACTTCATTGCAAAATTCTCGTAATGACTAAATTTTGATGGTTTTGAGGCTCGAGAATTTTTCCCTCCCTCACCATGGTAGTAATACCAGCAGGTGAAGCCCTCAGTCTGTCGTCCTTCGACGCGCAGCAGGTTTGCGGAAGCGAAGACGCACCTCGACGACTTGTGGCACGCGACGTCGGCAGAAGGATTCATTGAAGCGATCGCAACACAAGCGATCACCGTGATGTCTGGAGTGGTAACTTCCGTGAAGTTTCCTCCGTACACCTCGGTCATGTTGGCTTCAAAAATTGACCATTTTTGGTGTGGTGGGATACCGGACCACGCCTGGGCACATATCAGGAGGTAGAGGACGGCTGCGGTGACCTTGTGGCGGACCAACGTGACTGTCCTTACGTGAATTTTCAATTTCATTTCTGACGTTCAATAAATTATTTTAAAATTCTGCTCTGTAATAATAATTATGAGATGTTTTATTTCCATTAAAGTACCATCAAAAAAATGCACATGAGATTGACAACATCAAATCTTTTGTAATTGAAAGAGTAACTGTTGTAATGGAAGACCTCTATTTTAACCCTCAGTAACGCGATCTTTGAAACAAGAAAACAGTTCCTGTAAGAAAATTATTATTCATTTCAGATATTTTGTCAACACATTCAACGCTTTTGTAAGGAGATTAATGAATAGACAAGTCAACTGTGCTATTTACGTACATAGCAAGCCATCATTTTGATGCATAAGGCTTCTTGATGTAATAGATATATTTTATCAACTGGTTATCCCCATTTCTTTCTACTCTTGAGTTCTTTAAATATTTGTCAACAGACGAGCCGTAATTTTTGCAAATATTAGAGTTCCTGAGAGTGTGTTAATGGCTAAGTTAAGCTGTCGTGCGCTGTATTATTGTGACATTGACACAATACTGCTTTGACTGCTGAGTTTCAACGTCCGTGTCTGTGATATTCAAAAGAAAGTACATCATTATCGTTTACACTTTCAAGGCTGTACCTAAACAATGAAGTCATTTAGAAATATTTCTAAAATGGGGGAAATATGAATATTATCAGTACATATGAAATGTATGTTTTACGCTTCATTGTACAGAGTTTATTAAGGTTTATAACGTTTCGGATTCCGTCGCAGCAGGATCAGTCCTGATCAAACTGAGTCTTGGATTAGTGAAAAGTTGTTGATGGGGAATTACAAACAAAAAAAATGCTTGAGACTAATTTCAAATAAATGGAGCCGCATTTCTTGCTAATTGAAAATTTTTCACGGTGTCCACTTGCTTATATGTGAACTGAATTCTTTACCGAGTCCGAGCAAGATACGAGTACGTGTTTCCTGTGTCGCGTGGAACCAGACTGTCGTCGCTCAAGACCCGCCTAGCGCGGATGTAGCGACTGTGCAATTACCTGGACATTTTCTTCCTGGTAAACCTCGGTCGAATATTCTCGTGAGAAATTTTATATTCATAAAGCCCCGTACAGACCTTGCGTTCCCATAGTGCCTGTGATCGTCGCAGTGGCGTTGCAAAAGAACCGCTCCTGACCAGACTGGCTTGACTGACAGTCAGTTATCATTATCAGCAGTCTAAAAAATGATTTAAATCCTTACTTGCTATTCATACATGGTTATCGTAGTACATGAGAGGGGAAGGATGTTTAATAACGACGATGCGCTGTGCGAAGCCGCGGAGAGATCGCAGAGACTATAGCAGCGGAGAGATCGCGGAGCGCCGCAACCTTCCTCAATGCCTTCCGCAATCACACTGACTGGCCACGCATTATGGATACCATGGTCTACCATGATGGATACTGTCAGGTATAGAGAAGGTGCAGTGGATGTGTAGAGTACAAGATCATTTTCTACGCAGACGCCAAAAGAACACATTAACCATTATACAATTCTACATTCATTGGTTCCTTTGCAAGTGAGATAAGTATTACTGATCGAGATGCATTGAGAAAACTTGTAAAGCTGAGACCTGGTCGGAAATTCCGTTTTCTTCGCTGTAATCTTTTCAAGCATCATTTACTTTCTTGCGTGTGTACACTACAGTTATTCTCCCTGTAATTTTTTTCAGTTTGGCTGTTTGTTCGTTCATTGACAGATATGTGAAGCCGTCTGATTGATGTGGTCGTCACGAAAGCTGTAGAAAATAAGAATTTCCACAAACACATTTCGATCTAATGAATCACATTTGGAACTGTCATTAATAAGATACATGAAAAGCGTATGTGAGAAGAACACTGCTGGTGTCGGATGAGGCCAGCAATTGCCAATGATCGAATACAGGACGAGTAAGAAACACGTTTATTCATCAAAAAATTGTATCGCTCAATGTTGATTGCACATCCAGCGAAGCCTAGCCCCAAAGATACATGAATTCAGCATTAGTCAATGAATCTACGAGCTATCAGCTAATTATTCATACAAGAAATTATCTGTTTCGATAGCTCCATTATCAGACACATGTTTCGGAGTCTTTCTTGTGCTCTATTTATTTGTTATTCAGCTGTCTTTTCGACACGATAGAAATCATATAATTAATTGGATTTCTCCGGTGAAAAAAAGAAGGCATAATTAGTATGCCTTTGTGCAGCTGATTAGGGATGATTCAGAAAAATTATCATTCATAAAAATACCTTATTAATGGCGATTGTACGCCAGGCTCACAAAATTATTGGCAAAACAATGAGCAGAGAAGCTTGAGCCAACTCTGTTCTTCCATAAAATGGCAAAAGATGAGCTGTGTTGTGTGGAAAATTGATTTGTTCTATCAAGGTGACTACGAGTACTTGCAACGGTTTTTCGATCATGATGATAACCTTTTTATGTTCCATCCCCAAAGGTGTGAAAGTGCGTTCTGCATTCACATTAGTGTTGAAGGGCTGACTGAGGCCGGGCTAGTTCTATAAAAAAAATGAAAAAATGAAATTATGCCAATCCAAAATTATTGATGCTCGCTTCATTAATTGAAAATTTTTCATGTTAAAGTGAATTTACTAAGTCTTTTTATTCCAACGCATATAAGCGTTGTTAGTTAGTTAAATGAAGTTAGTATAAATGAATTACTTTTTATGTACAAGCCCTAACTATTTTCGCTAAAATTTTTCTAGCATTAAATAAGGCACAGTGTCATTATTCGAATCAAACTGTAACGTTTCCAACTGAAGTAATCTAATTAGCCAATTATTGTTTTTTAAAAGCTATTTACGAGCAATGAGTCCACCGCTTTTAATTCTTCTATTTCCGTCGGTGAACGAACGTTCACATTTTTTCCCAATTCATGCAGGGCTTATTTCAAAAATAAAACCATTTAAATCTAAATTGAACTACCATAACATTACTGGCCATTTAACAAAATTCACATTGCTGTTCCAACAAGACGGTGAAAAAAGTCAGTTTCTGCACGTTTACTGACGAATTTAAAGCTCAATTGCCATTCCAAAAAAATCTTTTCCTTCTCTCATTTCTCCCAGATCCTCGATGGTCGTCATCCGCTACCGACTTCGGAGCACACGGTAGACTATTGAAGAAGAAAAAGAAAGAAAGAAAAAACTTTATTTCCAATAGAGATTGTACAATATTGCAATCATTGGTTTTTAAATATCTTAAAATTAATACACTTAGATGATACACACACACGAGTATTGAAAAACTCGTGTCACTAGTCAAAAGAAATGATTGAGGGCAATGAACTCCTAATCTTGCTTAATCTACATTTGACAATACATGTAATGATAATTATAAGAGATAACGCAAATTCATGGACGATGCATTTTCATCGTGGGGTGAAAAAACTTTTGACAGTTTACATGTACATGACATAAAACTTCGCAATTATTGATGCCAGGAAATAATATATGAATCGCTTGTTTCGGCAAATGTTCAAAAGTGTCATTTTAAGGAAGCATGAAAAAAAATATAAATACAAATCCATATACATATATATACGTACATATATATATACATACATACACACACATACAGATATATATATACATATGTACGCATAAGCATGAGGACCAAGAAGATTATAAGTTTTGTATTTCTAATTCAACAATTTTAACATAACGGTCGTTAGTTAATAAGCATTTTATTTAAATATAAATGGATGATCGCACAACAAATGTATAGTTTTTACATGAATGCTTTACAATACTAAAGATATGACGAGTTAGGTAATGTTACAAGTTGAGAGTGCACTGAAAAAAAGACCATTATCTCTAGTAAAATGCTAGTTGTCAGTCTAGTACACACATATATGCACGTATACATGTAAATATTTACACATACACATGCACACATATACCCACGCACATATATACACCTGACTCGTAAGCATACGCAAATGCATTTCTATGCATCGAGGCAATACATACGCATTCTACAGAGTGTCATACGCATAGCGTGGACACGTATACATTTACACAAGTAAGCATGTGCGCAAATATCAGCGTAAACTAGTCAGTATAAACCAGAATTCCAATCGAGGGAAACGGAGAAAATATCTTTTATTATAGCATGAATTTTATAAAATTTCGTACTAAAAATAGTGGAACAAAACAGTCTACTTAAGTCAGAAACATGAAAACGATTGTGGGGCGTGAATAAGAAAGAAAACCTTAATGTCCTATAATGGTTTCATATTAGAAAAAAAAAAAAAAAAAAAAAATCACATTATCTTTGAAATATGGCGCAAATTGTCGTCAATTGATAAACAAACATAGGTATCACATTATTATAAGCATATAACTATAGGCCGAATAAGTATATTACTGCAGTATAAATGGATGATCACACAACGAATTTTTTTTTTTTACATGGATGCTTTACAATTTCATATTAGAAAAAATACATTATCTTTGTAATATGGTGCAGAATGTCTGTAATTGATCAACACACACACACATAGGTACCATGACGGTCTAGTTTGATGCTTGCACAGAAACGGAGAGGAATGACATAAAATGCACCTTCGACTGGTTCATCTACTCTAGTGCACACAGTTGTACGTGCACATATACACACCCATATGCGCACATACACCTATATACGTACACACATATACAAGTAAGCATGCCCGCAAATGACAACGTATAGGCGGTCAAATCATAATACCTACGCATACTTCAAAACTGTTGTTTGATGTCTTGAATTATAACACAATGAGCGAGGGAGATTGTTCAGCAATGGAGATACCAGGTAAATGAGATTCGTCAGTACTCATTCAGTATGTTCTGTAACTAAGGATTATTATTGAGACACAAGATGACGAGTTATTTTGGCTTTAAATTCTCTCGGTCTTTGAGGGACTTTAATACTCAGGGGAAGTTTGTTCCACAGTAAGGCGCCTGATATGGACAGAGCCTTCTGCCCTAAGTGAGATGAACGATAGTTGACTAAGACATTATTGTTTCTGTTCGGTTTTTGATTGGTTACAGTGGGTGGATGGAAACGCACTATCTCAGCATTGCTCTGAGGAAGATATAACGAGGAGAATACGTATTGGGCCTTCTGCATGAGGAGCCTTTCTTGGATAGGGATCCAGCCGAGTTTATTCAGGAGAGGGGTTACGTGATCACGTCTTTTGAAATTACCGTTGCATACCACCTTGGCTGCAAAATTCATGCATTTTTGTAAGTCCCTTTGAAGGTATTGAGGTAAGTCTCCCCATACTAGGCTGCAGTAGTCAATGCGCGATAACACAAGGGATTGAATGGCTAATAATCTGGATTTTTCGTCTAGCATACTTTTTATTCGATGAAAAAACATTAAAGTTCCGTAGATTTTGTTGCAAGTAGTCTCAACGTGAGATTTGAAGGACATATTTCTATCGAACCAGATACCTAGATTTTTAACTTTTTCTGATGCATTAATTTGATCATTTCCAACTGCAAGAGTAAGATCTGAAGTTTTTTTAATTGCATCTTTGGATCCAAAAATGATGCATTGTGTTTTATTAGCATTTAATTTGAGACCATTTCGGTCGTACCATGATTTCAGGCTAGTCAGTAAAGTTTCGGCTTTAATTTGCGTCTGTGGTATTTCAGATACAGAACTTGTTATTGCAATTTGAACATCATCTGCATACATAGAGATCCGTGTGTTAGAAGGCATTGGGGGGAAATCATTAATGAAAATAGAAAACAGTAGCGGACCAAGAATGGATCCTTGGGGAACACCAAAATTGTTTTGAATGAATGGGGACAATTTGTTTTCTATGCGGACTGCATGAGATCGATTTGACAAGTAACTTTCAAACCATTGCGTGTCTATTCCCAAGTTCAGTATTTTACGTAGAAGTCTTTCATGTTGGACGCTACCGAACGCCTTAGAGAGATCGAGTAGTAGCAAGAGTGTTACATTCTTTTGATCGATGTCACTGTTTATTTTTTCAGATATATTGAGCAGAGCGTCTTGAGTGCTAGTATTTCTTCTATAGGCATATTGATTTTGGTGGAGTAAATTTGACTCGTCCAGGTGAAATGACAGTTGATTTGTCACCACTTTCTCCAGTAGTTTGGACATGACAGGCAAAAGACTGATGGGCCTGTAGTTTGATGCTGTATTTAGGTCACCACTTTTGTGCAACGGTCTAATAATGGAGTGTTTCCATTGGTTTGGAAACGTATTGGTTACTATTGATGTATTAATTATCAGACGAATCCATGGTGCTGTAACGGGGAAACTGTCTTTGATATATTGAAGACTGATACCATCATGTCCAACTGCCTTTGTGTTTTTTAGTGAGTATAAGATGTTTCGTAACTCTGATATAGAATATAGAAATTTTTGATTCAATAGAATTTAGTCGAATGATTAAGACAATTGAAACCAAAATTAAAAAAGTTGTTGCGCTAAATAGTGCAAACCCATGCTAGATAACTAAATGAATGATGATCACTCAAGTTTTGCCTGTGTTTCTTGAAGCCCTTGATTCCAAAGAGAAAAGTTTTTAGGTCACTCAGAAAACAAGGTGCGGAGCTGCTGAGAAGAAGCGCTTTCTCCACAGAAGTACTTTTTTTGTTGTTGTTGACACAATACCGGTAAAACCTCGATGAACTTAGACATGGTCTATTTAACTAATGTTATTAAAATTTTTGGTCGATATTGAGTTAATGCGCTCACGGAATTTATAAATTTGGTTCCCAATAATGAGTAAAGGAGCACATATAAAAATGTTTTACATGAATGACATTTTGCTCGCTGATAGTCGGCTGCGTCGTACCTGCATTGTTGGAACACGCGCAGTATTTTGGCGTGAACCATCATTGTCGGTTAGCTAAGTCAAGTTATTTTAGGTTTATCTTGGTTAGTTTAGGCTAGTTTATTCAACTAACCTAACGTACCTTATTTAGGTCAATATGCATTTTAATGCGCTCACAGAAGTTAAAAATTCCGGGTAAATCTCAAGGATATGACAGTAATCAACTTTCCATTTTTCGGTGCCTAAACCTAATGAATTAAATCAAAATAAATAAGTTTTCTATTATGGACTCTTCGTCTGAAATGATTATATTACGAGTTATAGCGGTAGGTTTAGTTTCGTCTTTCATGACGAATGCGCTCGAATAAACAGCTACTCATCGATTTTCGATCTTTTGTTACTTAAATCTTGGTAATAACATCGAAATAAACAATTGTTCTTCCATACACTTTTTTCGTCGAATGATTATTTAACGAGGTATAGCGGTAGGTTTAGTTTCGTCTTTTATGACAGAGCGCTGGAAGCGAGACGGCATTGCAGTATTGCCATACCACTCGATCGAAGAATTTCTTTCCCCTTCAAACACTGGAGTTGCGGTAAGTCATTTACTGCAATAACTAAAAAAATACTCATTTCGGTGAATATGCAGTTTAGGTGATCCACCGAAATTGAAAATTTTATTCCAAAGAATGACTAGAGGAACCCATTTAAAAACGTTTTAAATGAATGGCATTCTACTCGCAAATGCGTTATTTTCGAATTATTCAAGTTTGATAGTGTTCAGGTTGTGCAGAGAAACGTCATACTTGCATAAGGTGACGTACTATTTCTCGATCGTGACCCCCTATTACAAACGTAAAGAGGTTGGGTTGTAAGGGGGAGCCACAGTTCTTCTAGTGAAAATTATAAATTAAGGTTTCTAGTGACGCCCGTTTACATCGACTCCAAGATGGCGGCCGCCATCTTGGGTACCCGGTGGCGCCATTGGAGATGATACAAACGGACGTCACTAGAAACCTTAATTTATAATTTTCACTAGAAGAACTGTGGCTACCCCTCACGACCCAACCTCTTTACGTTTGTAATAGGGGGTTAGCTTCCGTTTCTATTGCAAAAACAATGAATGCTTTTGCGTTAAAAAGGCCATTCAGGAGCGCCGCTCGTATAACTTCAAACTCAAATAACTCGAAAACTAAGCATTTGCGAGCACATTGTCATTCATGTAAAACGTCTTAAAATCGACTATATTACCTATCTACACCAACGAAATTATGAAAATCGTTGACAACATTAAAGTAAATATTGACTAAACCAGGAAACTTGTCTCAGCCACGTTGTATGGGTGCACAGAATATCTCCGTACACGAGGCATATCCAATAATCCTTCACTTTCAGCAGCGCTCACAGTTGCAACATTTATGAAATGCGAAACCTTCATTCTGTTCAGAGTTCCAAATAGCACTGTACAAAAAAACGCGCGACACCCTTCACGGTTTCCGCGCCAATATGCCATCTACCTACAAATGCGTTTTTACCGCACGCGGTCTCGGTAGCGGTCATGGTAGACTAAAGACTTTTAAGTATACCGTGGTAGCGGTTTCCCGCTGCCGCAACCACATAGTATGTCATAAAGCGGCCCATAGACGATCAATTTTATTGTCAATATAATTGTCAATATTATTGACTCAATATATTGATGAAACTTTTATGGCGCACTAAGTCAATTAATTGACGGTCGTCATTCAAGCCCACAGACGATCAACTAAACTGTCAATATTTTATCATTGTCAATTATATTGACAATAAAATTGATCGTCTATGGGCCGCTTAACACAGTGTTATGACATAGGCCTACTATGCGTTAGTGTTATGACATACTATGCGTTAGTGTTAGGACATACTATGCGGTTAGTGTTATGACATACTATGCGATTAGTGTTATGACATACTATGCGGTTAGTGTTATGACACACAACCGCATAGTGCATGGAGCTAGGATATACTGGAGGGAGCATAGCCGATTCCAATCGGGTTCAAATTAGCTGCGAAAGTTGGGAGACTGGGACATTGGCAAGGCCCCACACGTAAGCCAACCACAGACGCTTGGCTGAAGTTGGCTCCTCCTCGCCTCCTCTACGATTCGCCCTCCCATTTTCCAAAGCAAGATTAGTACCGCTCCACAAATCGAAGGATGAGGTGCGCGTGCAAGTCGCTCTCTAATTTGTTATATTAAAGGGCCTGTAATCTTATAGTTTTCAACTCTAAATGTATCTTTGCTAGTAATTTTGATATCATTAAGTGTCCTCAAGTGAGGAAACACAATTTATTATCTTTCGGAGTCTTAGAATCCGAAATTAATGATTGACGATTAACTCAACAGCTGGAAGAGCATTCAGCGAGCGTGTGCACATCCCAGCGTAGTCAGGAGGTAACTGGCTTCCGTGCTGACGTCACACTTGCGAGATGGCTATTGGTTACCGCAGGCATAGGAGAAATCTCAAAAACTGATTCTCTTCACAGACGGCTATGCTCCCTCCATATATCCTAGCTCCATGGCATAGTGTGTCATCGGACAGTCATCCGCATAGTATGTCATAACACTAACGGTTTCTGTTGTTCGTAGTGTAACTGCAATGCAAATGTTATTCACTTGCATGAATAACACTGTACGCAACAAACGCTTTCAAGCTAGCACAATCGTCATCATAACAATGTTTGAGACACTCAAACAGGGTAAGAGAACACACGCCGCTGACACCGTCTATGATGGCCGCCATATTGAAACTGACGTTTCTGTCAACCTGAACAGTATGAAAGTTGGATAACTCGAAAATAATGCATCAGTGAGCAGAATGTCATCCATGTAAAACGTTTTTAAATGTGTTTTTCAAGTGATTCTTCGGAATGTAATTTCCAATTTCCGTGAGCGCGTTAAACTGCATGTTGACTGTACTTTCCTTGATGATACAGAAAAGATGGCTGTAAAAGTAAACAGCAGAAAGCACAAGAAAGGCTGCGTGAGTTGCAATGAAATGTGTGACCATTCACCAACTGTTTACTATGGCCTTATATGAAGTAATAAAATGTTGCTCTTCTTATTTGTGCAGAGATATTGTAACATTTTGATCTTGTCTTACCGTGGAGGGAGTATATATGGAGGGAGCATAGCCGCCTGTGAAGAGAACCAGTTTTTGAGATTTCTCCTATGTTTGTGGTAACCAATAGCCGTCTCGCAAGTGTGACGTCAGCACGGACGTCAGTTACCTACTGGCTACGCTAGAGTGCGCACACGCTCGCTGAATGCTCTTCCAGCTGTTTTCCAGCGTCAATCATTAATTTGGGATTCTAAGACTCCGAAAGATAATAAATTGTGTTTCCTCACTTGAGGACACTTAATAATATCAAAATTACTATCAACGATACATTAAGAGTTTAAAACTATAAAGATTCCAGGCCCTTGATTATAACAAATTAGAGCGACTTGCACTCACACCTCACCCTCTGACTTGTGGTGAGGTACTAACAGGGCTTCCACGGGTGAGAAAGTTCCTACCCTAAAACTTAGTGCCAGATTACCCTAAAAATGATTAAATTACCCTAAAATGTCAAATAAGCCCACTGCTGTTATTGCATTAAAATGTTCAAGGCTTCTATGTTTCTATGTGAAGAAATGACACAACAACAGGGTTCGTGCGCTATTTGCAAATGAAATTCTTTGACTTTTCGGAGTCAGATGTGTCACGATAAGTGCAACTTTTTATGTAGCTCTCTGTTCTTTATCTTTTTTGTTTGATGACCTAATTACAAGCTGTTCAATATGCGTTAAGTACCGTTACGATGCCAAGCGATCTACTCCTGAATAGCAGAGAGAAGCAAAGACATAGTAAGAGGAAATGAAAGGCAAAGTAACACTCGAAACATTTATTTATGGAAACAATTTTGAACAGCAGCACAAACATCGATTCACAATTTTTGCGAACAAACTAGAGGAATTTGCTTTTTATTAACTTCTAATATCTATATTTTCACTTAACCAACAATTTTCCTCTTAGAAAGTCGAGAACTGTTCAGTACATCGAAAATACTATGTAACTTATATAAGGAATTCCGCTTGATCATCGCCAAGAGATAAACTCTAATCGCATAAGAGTGTCGAGCTAGATAACAATGCTTAAGAAGGTAGTTTTCTCGTATTTTTTGTGTTAACATGAAGAAGGTAAATCAAGTAAAACTTATTGAATTAACTAGCTCAATTAGACAAACGCAAATGTATTTGTATCTGTACATATATATGTATCCTACCAATCATATATTCATAAGATATGTATCCCCATATTGCTAGAGACTCAACGGATATATCGTATAATATACTTTCTCATTATGTGAATTCACTTAATTTAATTTGAATGCAACTTAACACTAAAAAGACAAGTTTCAGCCTCACTCAGATTTACCACACTGTAGTAGTTACAAGAATGTGAAACGAGGGTCCAACTTGTGCATCCCACCAACCTCCAATCATTACAAAGGGATTTGACAGGCACATATTCACATAAAAAAATCAATAACATCCATTGCAAACAACGCGATTCCGTAACAACAACAACACGAACAAGTCCGATTATATTAACAAGTGTACTGCCCATTTATAAAGACGAAAATAAGAGCTAGATAAAACTGTATCAAGTTACCTTTACGTGATGACAAATTTTAAAGTTCAGCACAAGTAGCGTGGCGTCTGACTTTTTCTACGGAAACGATCAAATTGGAATCAATCGGCATTGAATCGGATGTTGCTCCTGAATTCTTAAGATGGTATATCATGTGCAATAGGCCACACAGAGTCTCGTTTTTTAGGGAAGCTCTGTTATCAGTTTTGATTAGATTTAATTTACTGAAGAAACGCTCGACAGACGCATTGCTAAATGGTAGTGCCAAAAGAGTAGAAACAACAGATAGGTTAGGAGAGCATGGCAGATCCGCAGCATTCTTTGCTTTCGATATAATGTTCCAATACTCCTGACAGGACATATCAGTTGAAATTCCAGGCATTAAACAATGTTTTCTATATTCTGCGTCGGTCTCATTCTTGTTGGCAAAAGTCAACAATTGCGGCAGAATATCAAAAACATTTGGGATTGACGGCGGTTGGAGCTGAATAGCGTTGGCAGGATTCAAGAACTGAATCACATCATACAAAGGATCTTCAAGGGTAAACCTAGCTTGGATATGTCTAACAGTTTCTATTAAAAACGCTTTACAGTTCCTGTAAAATATCGCCAGTTCATCTGTTGTTGCACTGCTTTTCAGATCGTTTAGAGTTTCAGTGGCCGCTACGCCAAGGTATATACTTTCATCTGTCACCATAGACGCGGTGAAGAGAGCATCAGATGGTTGTAGTGCTGTGATTTCACACTGCCTCACATAAGACACGCGCATTAAATCTGAACAGATACTTCTTATTAAGTCACACACATCCTTTTTGTGGCTGTATAGTGCAGGCAGTTCTGACTGAAGGTGTTTATTGAACTTATTAAAGCGGCTAAGACTGTATGAAAGAAACTCTATATATGCCAAAGAAAAAGAATCATTTAAGGTTTGTATGATTGTATCATTAGTATTAGTGGGATCACTAAACGCTACTTCTGTGAAACATAATTTCAAAGCATCCCACTGCTCCAATAGACGGTTAACACACTGCTCTAGTGACAACCATCGTGTCTGACCGGGCGCCAAAATTTTATGTGGTTCTATTCCGACAAAAGTTTGCAATTCTTGAAATGAAATTTGTCTTTTCGAGCTTAGACGGAAATGGTTAAACACATTACGGCAAAGATCCTCGATAGATTTAGGTAATTTTAGACAAGCATATGATGCACATAAATGAATTAAATGGCACGAACATTTTACAACATGAACATTTGGCAATTCTTTATTTAATAAAGAAGCAACAGAATGTTTGGATCCCATCATTACGTTAGTCGTGTCAGAACAAAACCCTACAATGTTGCTCAATTTAATATTTTTATCACTGAAACATTTTTTGAGTGTAGTAAACAATCCAGTGGCTGTGCTATCCTGTATTTCAACAAGATCAACAAAGGAGCTCTTGATTGCACCCTCACTCCAATATTGCACGATGACTCCAAGCTGTTTAGCGGTACTGCGATCAGTTGTTTCATCAATTATTACAGAAAATAAACGTTCATTAAGGACAACGACAAGTTCACTTAGTAGATGTTTACCGAAACATTGTCTAATAATGTTCGAAGCTCTTTGTTTCCCTAAGCTTACTTTCTTTAATGCTTCATTATCTGGAAACATTTGTTTCAGCAGTTGCAGCAATGAGTCACTTAACGAAATAGGCAAATTATGCTCAGAAAGATATGCACAAATCCGCAATTCAATTTTTCTGGCTGACTTGTCAATTGGATCGTTTGACAAGATGAAGGAAGTTAAAGTTTGAGTTTTCCTTCTCTGCATTGAGAGATTTTGATGGCGTTGACTGCTTGCATGACGCGTAATCTCAGATTTACCACACGTAATGGTAGATGAGCATATGGTACAGTATGCCATATCTTTAGTTGAGGTAGAACACTGAGATTTTTCTAACCAGCCTCGAAACAGTGGTTCGCTTCTCCATCCTTCCTTCCATTTTTGTGTGTAGGGCTTAACAGACGATGAAAGTTTGCTTTTCTTCCTTGGTGGTGTAGCAGCTTGATCGGACGGAGAATCCATTTTACTGCAACGCAAGTAACCAAATCTTATCTGTTACAATGCACTACTGCATGTGATGCACCTTGCACAGTTAATTGCTCTCTACTGAAACAAAACTATTTGCGCAATGCGCATTGCCCTGCAGGGCTGCAACTGCTGCGTTACAAACGCGCCTAATCGAAGATTGAACAAGATTCGTTCGAGCTTCGATAATTCGTATTACGTTGCAGTATCTTGGTTCGTTCAACGCTCCATTTTGGAAAACATGATTGAATGGAATATTTCATGGCCACAAGGTAAAAAAAAATGGCCATATTGGTAAAAATGGCTAAGTGATTTTTCTCATTGCCACGGCGTTTAAAAAATGACCAATTTTGGATAAATTGGTTATGAAATGGCCAATCTGGCAACCCTGAATTCTGCCCTCGAAGTCGGCTCGGCTCGAGCGGTGTCGTTGTTTCCACCTTATATAGTTGTTCAATTCCACTAAACGACGATGACCGATATATTGGTGTAAATCTCGATGCGTTAACGAGTTAGTTGACGTAAGGCTATCAAATATAGATTTCTAAACATTATATCAAGTTGCCTACCACTTTAATTAGTGTAATTTTAATAAACCAAGGTATTATTTATTTGAGCAAATCTGGCAACATATTACTAAGGAGAGATCACAGCTGCCAGCTGGGAGATTTGCAGCGATGTGTACAGCAATTTGAGCCTTATCGTTGGGTGCAGTAAAGAATAAATTGAAAGCAAGTTCGGTTAAGCTTTGCGTTTGTTCCAAATTTGACTCTTATTGAACATTTTCATTAACATTCCGGTAGAGTACTTCCGCAAAGTACCTTATAAGGTACTTAGGAGAGCAAACTTGATATTGGTAATGAAAACCGGCTATGCCCTATAATTTTGCTGTGCTACCCTGATTGAAGTCGAATTACCCTAAAAATCATAGAATTTTGCGTTACCCTAAACTCTACCCTAGACAGTGTCTGATTACCCTAAAATGGGGTATTTTACCCTAAAGTGGAAGCACTGGGTACTAATCTTGCTTTGGAAAATGAGGTGGGGTTGTAGGGAAGGTGGGTGGAGCCAACTTCAGCCATGCGTCTGTGGTTGGCTCAGAATTGTGACGTGTCGGGCATTGACAGTGCCCGAGTCTTTCAACTTTTGCAGCCAAATTGAGCCCGATCAGAGTGCGCTATGCTCCCTCCATATATCCTAGCTCCATGTGTCTTACATTAGCTGGAGAGTTCGAATACTTGGACATCATTAACGTTTCTTCTACTTACCTATAGGAATATTTGCAACCCTGTCCAGTTTGTTTTTTCCCGTTTCATCAATTTGAAGGATAAATGAATTAGAGCTCCAACCTTCTTGAAAAATTGAACTTTGTTTTACCTTATCTGATTTTTTAAGTTTCCACTTTCAGGTTTTTTACCTAATCTGATTTTTTAAATTTCCATTTTCAGGTTTTTTTTAGATACCATCATCACTCTTGAAATGAACATAGGAGAAATGAGTACTACACAATTTTGTGTTGTAGCTTGGATCTCTCAATTTTCCAACTTGAAAATGTTTAGGTATAAAGTGGATTTCAAAATTTTTAAATTTTTTTGATTCTTCAAACATAAATGTTATTTTTTGTTTTCAGGGAATTAAAAATTTTTAGATAGTGCATCTGCATAACCATAAAATTTCTTTGCCTCAATGAATATCAAAGTCCAATTTCAGTTCTTCAGTCAGCTAGAATATGCTGTAAAATCTCAGGATCCAAGAAAAGTGGAGGTAATAATATTGACTCTAATGTATGTAAAATTATATGCTTATTTTGTGTCAAAATCAAATACATATTTAATTAATTAATTAATTTGCTCATTTTTAACTTTCACACTTGATTAGAGATTTAATTTTTGATGACATGTATTGGTGGCCAATGGATTGACCTTTCATTAGAATTAAGAATGTACACAAAAATCATTAACAATATGCCTACATGCTTGTAGATAATAAATCTTGTCCTCAACTTTCAGGAAACTTTAAAGAAGTTTAAGAAAAAAGGCCTTCCTATTGCTCAATTTGTGGTCATGCAGGAAAAATGTGGCTGTACTCTTCTCCATCTTGCTGTACGTCATGGCAACCCTGAAATTCTTCGACAACTCCTTGAATACTGTGGTAAGTAATTACAAGCTCTATCTTCCTTGCATTAGCATGCGTTCCTTCATGAATGTAGTGTGGTATGTATTTTCCTAAATTTAAAATTCAAAATTTTAAGTACATAGTTACATATTCTAATTTTTCAATTAGATACATTGTTTCACTTCTGTTTAAATGGTTACCATATTTCTTATGTTTTAGCTTATTTGTGCTAACAAATATGCCATGGCAGAATTATTGCTATGCAACTTTTGCTCTTGGCTGCTTCTGTTCCCTCATGTTGCTTGCCTTGCATTAGCCTCAAAGAAAGAAAGAAAGAAATAAAAACAGTTTATTTCCAATAAAGGTCAAACATAAAATCTTGAAACATTGATTTTTAAAATACCTGAACATTAACATCCTTTATTGATAATACATTGGTGTCATAATACCCATGTAAAATGTTCAAACAAAAAGTTATTGACAGAAAGTGCAACAAAAATGAGTTCTCTTTGTTGCGTGATCTGATTTTGACAGTGCATTTAAATATAAGTAACTAAGAGAACATAATCCTTGTAACACTTAGTTGAAAAATTTATTTGTTTGTGCGTACTTATATTGAAATAAAAGCAAAAATGGCATTCATGTACCTTAACTCAATGATTTTATTTTCTCATATTGTTACTATTGTTGCCTCATGTCTGCTTTCAATGCATGATTACTGTCTCGTTTACCAAATGCCTGAATTTCAGCTTCTTTTTGTGACCACTATGAAAAATGCCTCATTTTGGCTTAAATTTTTGTCTTGATCTTTTTTATGAAGTGCTCAAGTACCCTTTCCTGTCAGGTGATAGCATCACATGCAATTGGTCTTTGAATTAGGTATCTTGTTATTGTTTTTGTAATTCTTTGGCTAGTTTTCAATTTTCCAAAGGTTACCTCATTCTTGGCTAGTTGTTGCTGCTCCCAGCTGTAGCCAAAATTTGAACTTCCTGCAAAATTTAGGTTGACTGGAAATATTGCTCACTGTCATTAGGATAAAACATTAAAAAATAGTATGAAAATATACAAAACAAAAAGCAAACACTGAATTTGCTGTATTGTGACAGCCATTTTGGGGAATACGAGACTAAATAATGAAAGCAAGGTTTAAAAGGTGGAAATCTAATTCTCACAAAGTTAATGAATGTTTATTCATACGTATTATGAACTGTTATATAGTGTTTTTCTGGCAGCATAGGGTTTGGGTTAATTTATAATATGCTTGGGGTACTAGTTTCCCCTAAGAGACTACAGGTTATCTCTGATATAGATAGGCTCCTGGAATTTCTTTCCAGCCCATATTTTGTTTTTCAGTTTCCCTGCCACCTTTACTAACCCATCTTTGTCTTTTCTTCTCCCAAACTTTTGTGTTTGGGGATTGGCAATCTTCCAGCATTGCCTGGGTTGGCAGTCCCACAGTAACTGCCATGCATGGGTTAACTAGAACACAAAGCTAATGCTATTTGCTCCCCTTAGGAGGATACAACAATTGTATCTGTAAGAATTAGCGCTCTCGGGGAGAAAATAAGCTGAGAGGTTATTAGGCATTCTTTTTGTTGGAGTAAAATGTTTTTCAATGTTAAGGGCCACCTTTTTCCGGTTCACTGCTGTCCTTGTTTTTCAGCCCCTGCTACCTCCTTCTTCAACTTCTATCTTGTTTCATGCAATTCTTTCTCAACTTACTGTTTTTCTGACCCTTATGCATTGATTCTGCATTCCCTCTTCTCCATACCAAATGGCTTTCTTTGAAACACTTTTTTTAGTGGCTTGGGAGGCTTAGATTGACATCTAATCTAATCTTGTGTATATGAAAGCTTGTACCTTAATCCTGTGCTTTGAAAGATTCTGCCTTATCGTTTTTTTAGTACACCTATGTTGTGGTTAGGAGGCTTAAATTTACTTGTCTAATAACATTTTCTCTCATTTAATATTTTTTCTCATTCATTCTAGTTATTTTTATCTATACTTCACATATCATCCTTTGATATGTCAAGATGTTTTACTTTATTTTTCATGGTTGAAATACTGACCAATTCCAAGTGAACATTTGCCCTATGCATCATCTTTTTTGACTTCGAACACATCAATAGGGAACTTTGTGAAGCTAAAGGTAGAGATGTGACTAAAAAAAAAACCATGCCATTTTTTTACAAAAAAAACCGTGCTCAAAAAAAAAAAGTGGATATTTTTTTTTGTTTTAAACATTTTGTCTGAAAATAACTCAGCAAGAAAAAGAACCACATTACATTATTTGTTTTCATGTCAAATTACAAAATAAAACAGCATACTTCTTAATTGATGGTTTTCTATGGTATTATGAAATTTTTCATTTTCTGCGGTTTCATGCTTTGATATTTCATTTATTTTACAATACAAGTGAATGACCTTCAACTCCCAAAATGGTGTGTTATAATAACATATCTTTACTTGTGGTCATTGATAGAGATGTGACTAAAAAACCATGCTGTTTTTAAAAAAAAAAGTTATTTATACAAAAATTATGGCTAAAAAACATGGATATTTATATATTTATGTGGCCTTAAAAATCCAATGCTGTTTTTTTTAACATTGTTTTTTAACAGAAAAATCTTGACTAAAAAAACATGGCTATTATATTTTATGGGACCAAAAAAGATTTTTTTTAAAAAACATTTAAAAAAATCATGACTAAAAAAACACGGATGTAAATATCAGGAAAGTTATTTTTCTTTAATCGAATTGTCTTTAGAAACTTATAAACAAAGAATGCTGTTAATATTGAAATCATGTTTATTAGAACTGTACTAGGTCTTAGAATAAAATATCTACAAAGAATCTATTCACTCCATAAAACCTTCCGAAGACCAGCTCCATCCTCAGTCATTCAGTAAAATTTGGTGAAATGGACAATGAATTTTCACTTTTCCTTTGAAAAACATTTGACTGAATGACTTACTGAGGATGAGGCTAGTCTCCAAAAGGTTTTATAGAGTGAATAGATTCTTTGTGGATATTTTATTCTAAGACCTGGTACGGTTCTAATGGATATTAATATATCTTATGTGACCAAAAAATCCATGCTGTTTTTTGAATGTTTTTGTTACAAAAAAGTCCTGACTAAATAACACGGATATTAATATACTTTACATTACCATAAACAACCATGCTGTTTTTTTGAAAAACACCTTTTTTACAGAAAAATCTATGATTAAAAAAAATTAGATATTAATATATTTTATGTGCCAAAAAAAACCATGCTGTTTTTTTTAATCATGTTTTCTTCACCAAAAAAATCATGACTAAAAAAACATGGATATTAATGACTTTTTGTGAAAAAAACATGGTTTTTAAAATGTCGTGTTTTTTTTGGTCGGATAAAATTTAATAACACTCATGTTTTTTGTAAAAAATCTTTTTTTCAAAAAGCATGGGGTTTTGGTCACATAAAATAAATTAATATCCATGTTTTTTTTACAGATTAGATTATTCATTAGTTTATCCTCCCTACCCAGCAACAAATACGATCCAAAGAGAGGAAGGAAGATTATGAAACAAGATCAAAGTTGAAGAAGACAGTAGTAGGTGCTGAAAAACAGGACAGCAGTGAACCGAAAAAATGGTGGTCCTCAACATAACAAAAAAAAACATTTTATTTCAACAGAAAGGAGGCCTACCTAACTCTCAGCTTGGGCCCTCACATTGTCCCCCTGGGAGCGCTAGTTCCCATAAATACAATAATTGTATCCCCCTGAGGGGTGTTTTTTTTTTACAAAGAAGTCGTGACCAAAAAAAGAATAATAATTTTTTAATAAAAAAACATGTTTTTAAAAAAAACAATGATTTTTTTGGTAACATAAAATATGTTAATATCCATGATTTTAAGACACAATTTTTTATGGAAAATACATAAAATAAAACAACATGTTTTTTTGGTTGCATAAAATACATTCATATCCAGGTTTTCTTATACATCATTATTTGTACATACATACATACATATACCGGGCTTATCCTCCCCATGGGAGGGTAGCCGGCAGCAGGCCACAATCACCACACTTAGTCACTAGGAGGCGAGAGAGGCAGCACTGGCCGCACCTGAACTGCCAGGATCAGCAGCAGCCCAGCACAACCACCTTCCACAGTCAGGCCCGACAGCAACAGCTGGTTTACCCCGACCGCTTCATTGAGTGCAGCCCCTCCCCCGCACATGACAGGTCAACCCCATCACACGCGGGCAGCTTCCAGTAACGCGTCAAAAATAAAATTACCTCCTTATACACTGCCCCCACTCACTTCTGTCAGCAGTCATCCCTCTCGCCACGTCCACAGTTAGACCCCTCTCATACAAAGCACGTCGCACCCCATCCATCCAACTCATCCGTGGTCTACCTCGCGCTCGAAGACCACTCACTTCCGACATATATATCTTTTTCACCAGCCGCTCAACATTCATTCTTTCTACATGCCCAAACCATCCAAGCACTCTTTCATCCACTCGCCTGCTCAACATTTTGATAACACCCGTCTGCTCCCTAACCAACTCATTCCTGATCCTATCTCTTCTAGTTACTCCATACATGCTCCTCAAACACTTCATCTCAAACACATCCAACTTCCTCCTCTCAGCTGCTCTCAACCCCCAGGACTCTGCTCCATAGAACAAAACTGGCACAATCAAACTTTCATACAGTCCCCTCTTAGCATTCATACTCAAACTCCTGCATTCAAAAACTTTCCTCATTGCACCCAATGTCTTACAACCTTCACTCACTCGATGCTTCACTTCTACTTCCATACTATCCTTAACAGTCACATCCGACCCGAGGTACCTAAAATGCTCTACCTCCTCTAAAACTTCCCCATTCAACCTCACATCCAAAGTTCCAAACACTCCACCTCTTGAACATCTCATCACCTTACTTTTATTCACATTTACCCTCAATTTCCGCCTTGTAAAAAACATTATTATTTGTAAAAAAACATATTTTTTAAAAACCAGCATGGGGTTTTTAGGTCTCATAAATATATTCATGTTTTTTTAGTCATGATTTTTTAGTTCAAAAACATTTTTTTAGTCTCATAATATATTATTCATATTTTTTCAGTCATGATTTTTTAGTAAAAAACATGTTTTTTTTAAAAAACTGCATGGGGCTTTTTAGGTCACATAAAATATATTTATTAGTCATGATTCTTTGTAAAAAAACAGCATGGTTATATTTGGTACCAGAAAATATATTAATATTCATTTTTATTAGTCAGAATTTTTTGTAAAAAAATACATGTTTTTAAAAAACAGCATATTTTTTTGGTCACCTAAAGTATATTAATATCTATGGTTTTTAGTCATTTATTTGTAATGAAAACAAAAAAGAAACCGTACAGTAAAAGTGGTGGCAGATAACCCACAATTACCTAGAGGAGTCTAAGAGGTACAGCAGGAGCCACAGAACTTATATTGATGGAGTCAAAATTCAGAGCTTATTATCTCTGCAAAGTCTGATATTTTTGGTCACATAAAAATAGAATCAGACATAGTAGAGATAGTAAGCTCTGAATTTTAACTCCATCAATATAAGTTCTGTGGCTCCTGCTGTTCCTCTTAGATGCCTCTAGGTAATTGTGGGTTATCTGCCACCACTTTTACTGTATGGTTTCTTTTTGATGTTTTTATAACAATAAAATGACTAAAAAACATGGATAGTAATATATTCCCCTCAGGGGGATACAATTATTGTATCTATGGGAATTAGCGCTCCCAGGGGGACAATGTGAGGGCCCGAGCTGAGAGTTAGGTAGGCCTTCTTTTTTTGTTGAAATAAAGTGTTTTTGTTATGTTAAGGACCACCTTTTTTCGGTTCACTGCTGTCCTGTTCTTCAGCTCCTACTACTTTCTTCTTCAACTTTGATCTTGTTTCATAATCTTTTTTCACAACTTACTGTTTCTATGCCTTTCTGCATAGATTCCGCGTGTCCTTAACTCCATACTAAATGGTGCCTTCCTCCTTCCTCTCTTTGGATCGCATTTGTTGCTGGGTAGGGAGGCTAAAACTAACGACTAATCTCTAATCTAGTAATATATTTTAGATGTCCAAAAAAAAAACCTGACATATTCTTAAAAAATTTAGGTGTGCAAAAAAAAAAAAAAAAAAAAAAAAACACATAAAAAACACGTTTATTTTGCAAAAAAGAACGCAATCAAATAAAACCGTTTTGTTTGCATCACTAGCCAAAAGCAAAATTAGCTGAGGTAAATAATGCATGTCCTAATCTTGTTACAGATGAGAAAAGTGTGAATCAAGTTAGTACCTGTGACAATTCACCTCCAATCCTGATCCTTTTCCAGAGGTACCAGCGTTTGGTTTCAGCTGAGGTATTGTGCCATTATTTAATGATAGTTTTTAAAAAGACACAAATATTATGCAAAGACATTTCAGGAAGAATTCTTCAAAGTACTATGAGAAAGTTGACTTTGATGAGTGTTGTTTGTTCAAATTGGTAAAAATTGATGAAATTAGCAAACTCCATTTTACCATTTATGGTTTATTCTGCTACTAATTCATAGTATTGAAATCTTTGTCTTGGTGATAGTTGATTTATCTATAAGACTGAGAATGATTAGTTGGAAAAATGGCATGTGAGAAGAACAAGAACCATAGAATTATTGAATTGATTGAGGGAGTCATGGAATAATGTGGATAGTACCTGTTGAGGACTTGGTCCAGTCATTCAACTCACATGTATTGGAAGTATTTTTTTTTTAGTTCAAAGAAATTGTGCTAGCCTTTTTTATTTTAGGATAAAAACACATGTACTGTGTTTTATTTTGTATGAAAATGGATTTCTAAAGTATTGTCTGTATAAAATGAGCTATGTGATGGAATAGGCTAAATGGCAGTTAAAGGTTCCATAATCCATTCTATGAAATATTCAACTTAATTATCAAGGATTTTTGCATAAACTTTATTTTGAATTACAAATGGTATACAACTGTACATGCAGTTTGAATTTAATGTTGTTCTGTATATATATTGCATTCTGACTGATAAATTTTTCTGGCTTGTTTTTAGGAGATGCTGCTCAGTCTGCTTGCTGCAAAAGCAAATCCTAATCTGTCACATCCCTGTGTAACCTGCCGACTTTGTCGGGGTTACAGATCCTTCTCTCTCGTACCCTTAGTTTATGGTAAGAGTCCACTTTTTGGTCCTCCATCTCGTCCTATGAAATGGTCTTGCACATTAATTTTGTTGTTTAAATATTCAATACTTGAAGACCTGCATTGGTTGACAATGCGTTGCATCACTAATTGAAATTATCAATCCTGAGTACTTTCTTTCTATTTTGTAATAAAATTAGCTTGGCTGGTCCTTGCTTGTGAGTACAAGTTCTGTTGGTTAGTCGTTTAGTTTGTGTGTATATTGTCACTGTCATTTTGAACCTTTATACATGGGATGTTTACTTGTTGTGAGAATTGCTCATCAGTTCACTTTATAGGGACAGTAAAGATAGTCAAATGCTTAATGGTTACCATGTTAAAACTTAATATATTGGTGAATTGAGTTGATGATTTCATTTTTCAATTTTTGTTGGAAAATTTGTGCCTGGCTTATTGTGATATCATAAAACTTGCTTGCATCAGCTTGTGTGGGTGGGAAGTTTTTGTTTTTAGCAGTGGCCATCTTCAAGGCTGTTGATAGTATTTCGAGTTTGCTATTGGGCTTGTTTTTTAGCCTCATGAGAAAGTCGATCAGTCAGTGGGTACAATAAAAATTTGTCTCGATTCTTCTCTCTAGAAAATGCTTTATATTTATAATTTGGACATTTATGAACCTTAGCCTTTTTCGAGAAATCTGTTTGCGTAGACAGTCAATGGAATACTTTAGAACGAAGCTATCCCATTCAGTGTATTTGTCTCTGGACAGCCTGAAATTTGTACCCTTCATGAGTTGATGGTGCTCATTTGAACTTGAGTGTATATTTTGAAGACCAGCCTTGTTTGGAGACCAGTCCTTGTACTGCTATGTTTCAATTATAAGACATAAAGTTTGTTTTCATACCAATGAGTTAATGGGGTAATGGAAGCCCTTTACAATTTGCAAGCTGTGAATTGTAAACCTTTGCGATTGTAAAGAACCTGGATCCTTCTTTGTAATGTTCGTTCTCTCCTAAAGTAATTGTAACAGAATTCCTTCAAGGTCATTTCCAAGCATGTTATATTTTGAGTGAGAGTGTAAGGGTTGTTTCATGGATGCAGCGTTACAAGAAGGACTGTGGCAAATGGCAGAAATTTTACTGGATGCTGGAGCTGACCCACGCAAGCGAGGCTGCTGTTGTCGTCCCATTGATTTGTGTCTAGTAAGTGGTCGTCAGCTTTGTTACGAATTAAGGCATCAGTGTATTGAATATAGTCAGGATGTGTTGCGCACTTTTTCTAAATACTGAACGTCAAGTGAGCTGTGCATACGTGCTTAGAAATGTTGAAATTGTAAACAGAAATACGCAATAGAACAGGTTGCTTATAAGGTTGGTCGCGTGAATGGAACTAACACTCGGTGACTGCTGTCTGAAAACTGTTGTTGTTGTTGTTGTTGTTGTTGTTGTTGTTGTTGTTTTGCCCCGACGGCCGCTCGAAGGGGTCCGCCGCGGCCAGGGCCGCCCCAGATCGGGCCCGTGGTTATATGGGCCTCTGGAAAACGCCCGCGTCGTGCAGAAACCTCACGACGTCCGCGGGGCGAGTCCAGAGGTGCTCCAGTGCATGTATCTGGTGTGTGTGTCGGTGTGCGTGTAGGGCGGGACAGTGTAGGAGGACATGCGGAACATCGCCCACGTTGGCATGACACCAGACGCAGCTGTCGTCCTCCGCAAGTCCTATTCTGTGCATGTATGAGGGGAGTGAAGTGTGGTGCCCGCACCGCAGCCGCGCCAGGTGGACTCGTTCCTGCCGGGGTAGGGATCGCTCCGTCGAGGGGACGGGGGGGACGGGGGTCTCACTCCGAGGAGGGAGTTAGGGGCTAGGGCAGCGAGGGCGCGTGAGGTGAACTGTGTGCGTAGTGAGGTGTCAGGGGGGCAGGGAGGGAGGGAGTCGTATAGTGTTTTGAGGTGTGTGGCCGGGGTGGTGTGTAATGTTCGTTGGGTTGGCCGGGATTGTTGCATGTAGTGTAGCGGGTGGGCAGGGTCTTGTGTGGAGGTGTAGAAGTTTGTCCCTAGCGTGTTCATGTGGTCAAGGAAGGGGAGGACAAGGGCTTCTTCGTGTAGGTGTGCTATAAAGGTCGATCGTGTACAGCCCGTGGCAATGTGCAACGCTGTGTTTTGTGTGGACTGTAGTTTCTGTAAGTGTGTGCGAGCAGTGTCTGCGTACCAAGATGTGTGTGCGTAAGTGAGGATGGGTCTGATGAACTGTTTCTATACTGTTTTTATGTCTTCCTTGGAGTGGCCGTATGTAGTATGTGTTAGTGCTCGGAGGACGTTCAGCCTTGTGTTGCATTTAGTGTTGATATTGTTAGTGTGTGCGGGCTGAACGTAGAACCTCTGTCATATGTAACTCCAAGGATTTTGGGGGTGTCTGTGTAGGGGATGGGAGTGTTGTTTAATGTGACGTGGGGATGGATGTTGTATTCTCTATTATAAGGTGTGATGAGTGTGAGTGAGGATTTGTTTGCGGAGACCTTGAGTCTGTTTGTTTCTAGCCAGTTCTCTGTTATGTGAATGTAATCTTGTAGTTGAGTGGCGGCGGTCTCGTGTTTAGGGTGTAGGGAGAAGATGGTTAGGTCGTCTGCGTATGTGAGGAGGTGTGTTTGTGGGTGTTTAGGGGCCGGTATGTCGTGGAGGAATAAGTTGAATAGTGTAGGTGAGAGCACGGAGCCCTGCGGTACTCCGTTGGTGAAGTGTTTTGTTATGGAGGACTTGCCGTTGTATGTTGTGTAGCCATGGCGGCCCGAGAGAAAATTGGCGAGCCATTTCTGAAGGTTATGGTGGATGTGTGTGTTGAGTATTATGTTAATAAGTGACGTGGAACTGTGTCGAAGGCCTTGCTTATGTCAATGGCAGCTAACAGTGTGCGTGGAGCAGGTTTGGGAGAGTTAAGGCCTTCGAGAATTGTTTGTGTCATGTGCGTGAGGAGAGTGTTAGTGGAGTGTTGCCTGAAGCCGTGTTGTGAGGGTGAGAGTGGGACGTGTGGTGAGATGTTGTGAAGAACCAGCCTCTCTAGTATCTTTGATGGGTTGCACAAAAGTGATATAGGTCTGTAAGAGGCTGCATCTGTGGGTGATTTGTTGGGCTTCAGAATGGGTAGGATCTTGGCTGTCTTCCAGATGTTGGGTGTGCTGTTGTTTGCGACTGAGTGGTTGAAGATGTCTGTGAGGGCCCTGATGGCTTGTGGTCCAAGTGTTTGAGGTGAATGTATGAGATGCCATCAGGTCCGGTGCTACCTGTATGTTTAGTGTTGGAGACGGCCACCGCCGTCATGTGAGGTGTAAAGGGCGTGTACGTGTTGTCGATCTGTAGAGCATGCAGGCGGCGCAGTATGATCCTATTCTCGTGTTTGTGCGGGAGTCGGCTAATGTTTGAGTAGTGTTTAATGAGTGTATCCGCCTGCTGCTTGTCTGTGGGGATGTTTGTGTGGTGAGAGAGGATGGCCTCGTGCGTGGTAGTGTTGTCGGTGTATTTGTTATTGAGGCCCCTCAGAAGTTTCCATAGTCTACTTGGCTCAGTGTCAAAAGTGATCGTGTCTAGTGCTTGTTTCCACCTGGCTCGTTGTTCGTCTTTGATGTTGTCTATTTCTACATTGAGTTCGTGTATTCGAGCCAGGGTGTTGGGTGTGAGGGGAAGTGAGCGAAGATGGTTCCTAGTTTGAAGTTTGAGTTTTGTGTCGCGGCTGAATGTTGGATTAAAGTGTCTTCGGTGTCCTGTTGGAATATGGTGTTTGTTTGCGTTCGTGATGGCTGTGTTGAAGTGTTGTACTGTCGCATCAATGCTGGTGTAGTTGTTTAAAGTGAAATTGTGTAAAGAGTCTTCGATTGATGCGGTGAAGGAGTGCCAATCTGCGTGGTTGTAATTTGTGAATGAGCGTGAGTGTAGTGAGGGGAGTGGTATGTGAAATGAGAGTGTAATGAGAAGGGGGAGGTGATCGGAGGGGAGTTCGTGGAGCGCATGCCACGAGCATCTGAGGGCAAGTGTTGGTGAAGCCAGGGATATGTCAGGGGAGGTGGGGGCGGTGTTAATGTTATAGGGCTTGCGGGTGGGTGTGTCGGGGTCATTGAGGATGACCAGGGAGTCTAGCTGTTGGAAGAAGAGGTGTCCGCGGGTATCGTTTGTTTGGGAGGTGAGCCATGTAGTGTGGTGAGCGTTGAGGTCCCCCAGGACGCAGATGTCAGGTAGTGTTTCTAAGTATGATGTGTTTGGGGAGTATCCTGGGGGGGCATGAGGAGGAGAGAGGGATGTAAATGTTTGCGATGTTAATGTCGTGTTTGTGTACCCTAATTTTTCCAGTCTGTATTTCTAGAGTGTTGTCTTGGGGCATGTTTGCGAGTGTGTTGGCTGTTGTGTTTGTGAATGGGATTGACTTGTGTATGAGGGTGATAAGGCCGCCGCCGCCGGCTCTTTGTCTGTCGAGTCTAAGTGTCGTGCAACCAGGAAACTTTGGTGTAAGTGAAGTGTTCCTAAGTTTTATCTCCTGGATGGCGGCTGTGTGTGTGTGTGTGTTGTGGGTAGTGAGTGTGTGTTTAAGTTCCATCTGTTTGTTTGTGATGCCGTCTATGTTTAATTGTAGTATGTTAAGTTGATGGGAGGACGACATTATGTCAGTTGTTTGTGCGGGAGGGGGCGTGGGGGGCGGAGAGTCAAGAGGAGGGGGAGGAGGGCTGGGGGGGGGGGTATCGTCTCTGCAGGGGGGACGTGCCCGAAGGCGGGGACGGGGAGGAGTCCGGGCGTTAGAAGCTGCGTCGGGGGAGCTGTCTTGGGGTGGGTTGTCGTTGGGGTCAGGGAGAGGGTGAGGGGTAGGAAGGAGACACCCAGGCGACTGAGGGGCGGGCGTGGGGGATTGTGTCATGTAATGGGTTGGGTGGCAGTGCAGGCACAACCACCCGGGCGGTATATGTTGGTGTTGTCTCACCCCAGAGCATCGTATATTGTAGTGGGTCCAAGAGCTGCACCGTGGGCACTGGATGGCACCCATGCGCCGTTGGTATGGGCGGGTGCAGGTCGGACAGGGATAGTCGGGGCCGGGGTTTGTTTCTATGTCTCCGGAAAGGAGAAGTAGGAGACGGGGCATCAGCGCCGGGCCGCTACTGCCCCCTAGGGAAAAAACTCTGGGGTGGTGTGGGGAGAGTGTACCTCCTTTGGAGGCCGGGCAAAGCCCAGGGCAGCACTCTGGCCGCGTCCCCGAGAAGGCCGCCGGGGCGGCCCCCCGAGAACAAGGAAGGGTTGGGACCTTTCGCAGTTCGACGAACTGGCGCCCCCACCGCGAGCAGGCGTCCCATTGGGGGGCTCTGAAAACTGTATTATGAAGCGGTGTACACTTTGTTCGACAGAAAGAACCACGCCTTGTGCAGCGCCTCCTTGGCTTAGGCTGTTTCCGTTCTGATCTCCTGAGTCATGCCATAACCGCCGACTACGATGGAAAGTGTGAAGAGTCAACGCTGCGTCTGTGCAAGATGATCCTGCCGTATCACTCGTATGTTGGGTTCTCCCGCGCTTACCAATCTTGTTGAGCTAGTGGGGCTATGCTGGGGTAAACTTGGCTAAGTTTTGGTAGTAAGAGACATGTTGAAAATATTTTTTACTTTCACGATCAAGGATAACAGATTTTTCCATCATTTATGCGATGGTTGTTGAACTTTTTTTCCCAACTACAGCAGATTTCAATGTTGGTCATATTTGTACAAGTTTAAAACTTGCATTTGCTGTGGTAATGGACAAGGTTTGTAGAGTGATATAAGTTTAATGCTGTTAGGTTGATTTGAAACTCTTCTGACTTCTTTGTCTTCCATTTTTAAGGGGACCGTCTACTCTCAAAACCTGAATATTATCAAATTATCTGTTGGTTTGCTCATGTTACAGAGAGTTGAATTTCAAATCTAACTACATGTACCACTTCCTTGTGTGTTTGTTCGTCTGCTACAGCTTGCGAAAGACCAGTCACTTGCGTCGTCGCAGCACCAGGTGACGCAGAGAACAAACAATTTTAAACAATTTATTTACCACAGGTGATACAGAGGTAGAATGTTTCTTAAGCCTAGTTCAATGGTCAAATTTGAGTATAGCTACCTGTGGGCCCGAATGAGTTCAGCGACTTCTAGGGCATCCTAACATCAACGTTATTCTAAGGTGTATAATAGTGTTTAACCTAATTCACTTAACCTTGTTTCGCATTAAATTAATCAATGAATAATTTAACTTGATATTAGATGCTTCATTTTACAATATAGTCCATATGGACTAGATTTAACAGCATATTCGATAAACGATGTAAGAGCAGACTGAAGATCGGCGATATTAACCATGGCAAATTACATTATGACTAAATTACATGTAGGAGACAAGGTTTGACTTGGTGATCTTACACGACTATACCATTTCCAATCCAATTTCCTCCTAGTGAAACTAAATTTCCTCCTATTGAAATTGAATTTCCTCCTAGTGAAACTGAATTTCCTCCTAGTGAAATTGAATTTCCTCCTAGTGAAACTGAATTTCCTCCTAGTGAAATTGAATTTCCTCCTAGTGAAATTGAATTTCCTCCTAGTGAAATTGAATTTCCTCCTAGTGAATTTGTATTTCCTCGTGATAATATAAATTAATAATAAAAATTGTTTAAATTTTCTGTAGCTATGGGGATAAATGAGAAAATCTGCAATAGTGGTATACCATATATTATAATTATAATTCCCATGTAAACAATACCATGTCATATATAAATCATGCTTTTAAATCATTTCCATAGTCACAACCCAAAGATAGGTGAAAGCTAAAATATATACTTGTAAATATTTGGCATAAAAGTTAAATAATGTAACAAGAGAAACTTATTTATTATTATGAGTAGTTATTGGAAGATTAGGGCACTTCCTTTAAGTCTTCTCTCCTTGTAGACGCTGGATAATATTTTTCTACTCTGTTAGTGAAGGCGAGTAACATATTTGGAGTGATATGTCCAATTGCATCTCTTGCAATCACTTCCAATTCTCTCATTCTTTGTTCAGCTATTGAAAGTCCATTATTTGCTGTTACATTCACTAAATAATCTATTCGCTCTCTGAGATTGCGTTTCACGTGGCTCTTGAAGGTACTCCAGACGAGTTCTATCGGGTTCAGTAGATAAGAATTTGGTGCTAGTCTGAGAAACTGAACAGATGGATATTCATTTGAAAGGCTTTCAATCTTGCAGTGGGCTGGGGCATTATCAACGATAAATGTTGGTCTTTCTATCCCCTGGTCTATGCAAGCCTGTATGAGCTCTCGGAACCATTGGAGGCAATCATCAGCTTTGAAAGCGCCACGTCGAGTGGTAAAGAGTACCATTCTACTTGATGTCATTGCCCCAATGCAATGGAGATTTGACCCCTTGCTCACTGGTGTCACAACCGCTCTTGTCCCAATTTTTGACCGGCCTTCATTTCGCTTGCAAAAAAGATTGAAATTGGTTTCATCAACCCATATTCTAGTACGGCCTTCTGATTTCGCTTGGAAAAAGTTGTCCATGTATGTAGCTCTTTTATCCTTGTTTTCTGGGGTGTTCATATTGCACGTTTGGGAACGCACAAGTTTCACTGTGGAGAGTTCACAGTCTAACCAGTTCTTCACGGTATTAATGCTAACATTAATATTGAAACGGGTGCTGATAATGGTCTTCAGTTCAGCCAAGGTAGTTGAGGCGTTGTTTTCAATGGTAGAAGTAAGCAGTTCAACAATTTCATTTGTTTTCTTAGATATGCCACCACCTTTCTTCTTTGGAGTTTCTTGTTTTTTCTTTAACCATTCGTATGCTGTTTTCAAATTAACCCCCGTAGCGTTTGCGACTGTTCTCCAGTCCTCCTCGTTTATGTAAGCTTCATTAATTCTTTTCCTTTCATTATCACTGATCTTCTTGTACTTCATCTCGGAGGGGGCAATTTTTCGTCAGAATAATAAAAACGGATGAAATCCTGTATTAAATCACTAATGGTATCATTGTTACAAGCAGAGTACGTGCAGTTATATTTCCAAGTAAACTGATTGTAAAAGTGCTATATCAACTTCTTTCATCATGTGGAAATTCAATTTCACTAGGAGGAAATTTATATAGTTTCAATAAGAGGAAATTCAATTTCACTATGAGGAAATTCAATTTCACTATGAGGAAATTCAATTTCACTATGAGGAAATTCAATTTCACAAGGAGGAAATTCAGTTTCACTAGGAGGAAATTCAATTTCACTATGAGGAAATTCAATTTCACTATGAGGAAATTCAATTTCACTATGAGGAAATTCAATTTCACTATGAGGAAATTCAATTTCACTGGGAGGAAATTCAGTTTCACTGGGAGGAAATTCAGTTCCACTGGGAGGAAATTCAGTTTCACTGGGAGGAAATTCAGTTCCACTGGGAGGAAATTCAGTTCCACTGGGAGGAAATTCAGTTTCACTGGGAGGAAATTCAGTTTCACTGGGAGGAAATTCAGTTTCACTGGGAGGAAATTCAGTTTCACTGGGAGGAAATTCAGTTTCACTGGGAGGAAATTCAGTTTCACTGGGAGGAAATTCAGTTTCACTGGGAGGAAATTCAGTTTCACTGGGAGGAAATTCAGTTTCACTGGGAGGAAATTCAATTTTACTAGAAGGAAATACAATTTCACTGGGAGGAAATTCAGTTTCACTGGGAGGAAATTCAGTTTCACTGGGAGAAAATTCAGTTGCACTGGGAGGAAATTCAGTTGCACTGGGAGGAAATTCAGTCGCACTGGGAGGAAATTCAGTTCCACTGGGAGGAAATTCAATTTCACTATGAGGAAATTCAATTTCACTAGAAGGAAATTCAGTTTCACTAGGAGGAAATTGGATTGGAAATGGTATAGTATTCTGATAGGAAGTGAGACTCAAGATTTCTTTTGAATACCTTGTAAGAATTACTTTCACGGATCTCCGCAGAGATTGAGTTCCAACGAATAGGATACTGTGTTGCGACCGGACCTTTGAATAATAAGGAAGCATGAATTTACTTCTATTTCAGGTTAAATGGTCGTGATGACCAGTTTGTGCAGTTAATAATTGTTAATTGTTTAGAGAACATCCCCCCATGCCAATGACGACGCAGTTACGAACTTACAACGTGCTGGATTTAGCCAAGCAGCTCACTGTCGAAATGCTTTATTGCGGAAACGAAAAATTTTAACACGCAGTTAACAAATTACAACGAGGTTAGGGATAGCGGCAGCCCACACAGTGCACCGAGTTTTTCAGGCTTTCCTGCAATCTTAGACTTGTCGCTTGAAATGTATCTCCTCTCATAGTTTTAAAGATCCAGGAATTACAATTATATCATTCAATAGAGCTTAGAATAAGCTGCAGAAACGTATTTCATTTTTGAAAAAATTAAATTTGGAAATCGAAGGAGAAGTGAGCAAAGCGATGTGAAAAAAGGCAATTTCCCAAAAAATCTAAAATTCAAGGAATCTAGCTATTAAAATTTCACTAGGGAGTTTCTTTAGACAATCCATTTAATTATCTAAAAAAAGATGTTGCCGGTTCTCTAACTTCGAAATTGCAAGAGTTACATTTTCTGCAATACTCACTTTTGTACCCCCTCAGGGGGATGCAACCACTGTATCTATGGGAATTGGCACTCCCAGGGGGAAATGTGTGAGCGCCCGAGCTGAGAGTTAGGTAGGCCGTTTTGTTGAAACAATGTATTTATGTATGTTAAGGACCATCCTTTTTCAGTTCAATGCTATCCTGTTTTTCAGCACCTACTACTTTCTTCTTCAAATTTTACCTTGTTTCTTGAACTTCTTTCTCAACTTGCTGTTTCTACGCCCTTCTGCATAGATTCCGCATTCCCTTATCTCCATACTAAGTGATACCTTCCTCCTTCCTCTCTGATACGCTCTTTTTTTGTATCAGGAATGGAAGTTTAAACTAACCTATAATCTAATCTATCCAGTTTTTGTACTTTTCTGAAATAAATAAATTTTTCAATAATGATAATACAAAAAAATCTCTCGAAATAATGGCTACATGATTTCACCCCCACATCTATGTTGAAAATTTCAGAAAATTTTTTTGGAAAGTCAGAACTTTTTTGGGTAGATGATCTCCTCGATGCGAGTGATGGAATGTATTGTAGAGGTCAACTTCCTCTCAGTTTTGCTGCTGGAAACCATAATCTCGTTGAAAACATTATCCTGACACTGACCTGTTGAGCAGAAACATTCTACTGTACTAGAAATTTGTTTCAAAATGCATTCGAGTGCAAAAATCATCCAATTCTGCATAGTCATTTACTTCAAAGTGTGCATCAATAATAGGAAAATTCCTAGTCAGCTAGGTGCGATATTCCTGCCACCTTCATTTATTCAAATTAATCTTTTACTTGAAAATCATTTATCTTGTTTGTCAAGTTACGCAATGTTAGAGTAACTCTTGAGCATTTAACTTTGGATGCTCTTTTTACTTCCTGGTACCTCTCTTCACTCTCTGTGATTTCTCTTTACTCCCTGGGACCTCTCTTTACTCCCTGGGTCCTTTCTTCACTCCCTGGGTCCTCTCTTTACTCCATGTGACTTCTCTTTACTCCCTGGGTCCTTTCTTTACTCCCTGGGTCCTCTCTTTACTCCCTGGGTCCTCTCTTTACTCCCTGGGTCCTTTCTTCACTCCCTGGGTCCTCTCTTTACTCCCTGGGTCCTCTCTTTACTCCCTGGGTCCTCTCTTCACTCCCTGGGTCCTCTCTTTACTCCCTGGGTCCTCTCTTTACTCCCTGGGTCCTTTCTTCACTCCCTGGGTCCTCTCTTTACTCCATGTGACTTCTCTTTACTCCCTGGGTCCTTTCTTTACTCCCTGGGTCCTCTCTTTACTCCCTGGGTCCTCTCTTTACTCCCTGGGTCCTTTCTTCACTCCCTGGGTCCTCTCTTTACTCCATGTGACTTCTCTTTACTCCCTGGGTCCTCTCTTCACTCCCTGGGTCCTCTCTTTACTCCCTGTGACTTCTCTTTACTCCCTGTGACTTCTCTTTACTCCCTGTGACTTCTCTTTACTCCCTGGGACCTCTCTTTACTCCCTGGGTCCTCTCTTTACTCCCTGGGTCCTCTCTTTACTCCCTGTGACTTCTCTTTACTCCCTGGGACCTCTCTTTACTCCCTGTGACTTCTCTTTACTCCATGGGTCCTCTGTTTACTCCCTGGGTCTTCTCTTTACTCCCTGGGTCTTCTCTTTACTCCCTGGGTCCTTTCTTCACTCCCTGGGTCCTCTCTTTACTCCCTGTGACTTCTCTTTACTCCCTGGGTCCTTTCTTTACTCCCTGGGTCCTCTCTTCACTCCCTGGGTCCTCTCTTTACTCCCTGGGTCCTCTCTTTACTCCCTGGGTCTTCTCTTTACTCCCTGGGTCCTTTCTTCACTCCCTGGGTCCTCTCTTTACTCCCTGTGACTTCTCTTCACTCCCTGGGTCCTCTCTTTACTCCCTGTGACTTCTCTTTACTCCCTGGGACCTCTCTTTACTCCCTGGGTCCTCTCTTTACTCCCTGTGACTTCTTTACTCCCTGGGACCTCTCTTTACTCCCTGGGTCCTCTCTTTACTCCCTGGGTCCTCTCTTTACTCCCTGGGTCCTCTCTTCACTCCCTGGGTCCTCTCTTTACTCCCTGTGACTTCCCTTTACTCCCAGGGTCCTCTCTTTACTCCCTGTGACTTCTATTTACTCCCTGGGTCCTCTCTTTACTCCCTGTGACTTCTCTTTACTCCCTGGGTCCTTTCTTTACTCCCTGGGTCCTTTCTTTACTTCCTGGGTCCTCTCTTTACTCCCTGGGTCCTCTCTTCACTCCCTCGGTCCTCTCTTCACTCCCTGGGTCCTCTCTTTACTCCCTGGGGCTCTCTTTACTCCCTGGGGCTCTCTTTACTTCTTGGGACCTCTCTTTACTTCCTGGGACCTCTCTTTACTCCCTGGGACCTCTCTTTACTCCCTGGGACCTCTCTTCACTCCCTGGGACTCCCTGGGGCTTTTTTCATTCCCTGGGGCTCTCTTCACTCCCTGGGGCTCTCTTCTGTCCCTGGGGCTCTCTTCTGTCCCTGGGGCTCTCTTCTGTCCCTGGGGCTCTTTTCACTCCCTGGGGCTCTCTTCTGTCCCTGGGGCTCTCTTCACTCCCTGGGGCTCTCTTCACTCCCTGGGGCTCTCTTCACTCCCTGGGGCTCTCTTCACTCCCTGGGGCTCTCTTCACTCCCTGGGGCTCTCTTCACTCCCTGGGGCTCTCTTCACTCCCTGGGGCTTCTTCACTTCCTGGGGCTCTCTTCACTTCCTGGGGCTCTCTTCTGTCCCTGGGGCTCTCTTCTGTCCCTGGGGCTCTCTTCACTCCCTGGGGCTCTCTTCACTCCCTGGGGCTCTCTTCACTCCCTGGGGCTCTCTTCACTCCCTGGGGCTCTCTTCACTCCCTGGGGCTTCTTCACTTCCTGGGGCTCTCTTCACTCCCTGGGGCTCTCTTCACTCCCTGGGGGCCCTCTTCACTCCCTGTGAGCTTAAAGAAGACATAGATAGAGTTTGACCATACCAGCTTAACCGGATGGTAACGCATTTTTTCGTGTTTGTTCACCTGCCACTGGTTTGTTACTGTTCAGCGAGTGCTACATTACGTGTGCTCATAATGGGCTTTTTCTGTTTCATCTAGTGGCGAAAAGTTGAGTTTGGAGATGATAAGAAAGGCAGCGAATACTCGCTTCCCAGAAGTGCTAATCTACCTGTTTTTGGAACTGAAGCCGGGCTACGTAGATGATCGCTACACGCACTACCTCCCAGCTACACTCATGATTATGGCGCCGGTTATTACTCCACAAAATTATAGAAGGTGAGATCCGTTAGACTTCAGTCAAGTTTAGTTCGTCATTAAAATGTTGTCAAACTTCGCGTTTGCGGACTTTCATTTTGAGGGAAGGAGGTCGACAAGTCGACATACTCGTCTGTTGGCAGATCTGTTTTATCTCTTGCTCATCTATATTCTTGTGAGCTACTTGATATTCTACGGCCAAATTTGTAAGCCATTTCAAACACTAATTTACTTCTATGGGAGCGCTTTCTACAGGCAGTGTTTTACTGCGGTTGTGGATGTTTGCAATTTGAAATTGAACGATTTTTCTGAAAATTTAATAGTGAATATTAAGTTCATGTTCATTTGATTTTTCTCTAATTTCCGATATTATTTCTCTCTATTTACCTGACCTTGGTTGAGAAAATGCATTTTCAACGTTGAAATACTTTTTCTTTCAGGTTTCTCTTTGCATTCTTCAAATTTGTAGACGTCCACCAAGTTACCGGAACTCCGTCTCTGTATCTTCTGCTTACCGCTCGGAAGTGAGTAACAATTATGGTCTTGGGAAGGAACTGATGTGGTTGAAAATAACTGAGAACTTCTGAGGAATGTTGAACTTTGTTTCGTAGAGATGAGAGATGGTGGAGGAAGAAAGAAGAGAAGAAAGCAGTTTATTTCCAATAAAGTAAATACATGAAATGTGTTACACTGGTTTTAAAATATCTTGACAATAAGGTCCTTAGGTGATATTTGCATATGGGTCTCGTATTACCCGTGTCAATTTTCGAATCTCATGAGAGAAGATCACAAAAAATGAGTTCCAATCTTTGCGTTAATGACAATGCTTATGAATACAAGTAACTAAGAAAGCATAACCCTGGTGACGAATTTATGTTAAAATACGACCATACGAGCTAGTGATATGAGGGATTAATGTCGAGAGTAAGATGGGCAGATTTAGATTATTCTGCGTTTAAGACTAAGAGGTCGACACTCGGAACATTTTTTTCCTTCTCACGTATTAACTAGTATGCCAAATAACGAGCTCGGAGAGAATAAAATGTTTTACCTTAACACAAAATTTGTACTCAAAACGCTAATGGTACTGGCATAAAGAAGTTCACCGGAATCTAAAACATAAGAAGGATTGTTGTCCAATGCTAACCTTAACATTTGCAATATATATGGGACATAACGGAAAGTTCTCTACAGAAATAGTGTTGTCATAATATACTCACAAACGTAAGAAGGGACAAATTGCCTCGCCTCACAAGACTAACGAAGAAGATTATACGATAGGAAAAGAAAATAATACTGTTGTTTTCAATTATTGCTTGATGAAATTATGTCGCCTTTTAAAATGTCTTGAAATGAAAGGTCCTGAGTGGATATGTATAGATGGGTGCCATGACGGTCCATTTGAGTGCTTGTACAAAAGACAGAGAAAAACATAAAAATGTATCCCATGGCTAGTTAGTTGAAATGAAATGTTTATTTATAAATGTAATATAAGAAATGCAAATATGAAGTCAGCGGAGTGGAAACACTTGTGATAGTTTCCACGTACATTGAAAGAAAAAAGATAAAAACACTTTATTTATAATATAGTTGAAATATAATAATGTCTGCACTGTTATTTTGAAATATTTTAACATTAAGGTTGCTTGTGAACTCGGTTTCAGGGGTGAATTGGCCACCCAATGGTTCACGATGTCCTGAATTTAACTAAGTGATGGAACCAATTTTAATTTTTGTTTTTTGAAACGGGATTTTATTCTGTATTTTTGTGCACAATATGAGCAATTGATGAGATCACTATTTTGATACGATATTCGTTAGAGTTTACAGCTGCCGAGCTTTGACCTGGTCTGTTATGGAAGAAGTGGAAGTAGGGAGCGATGAATTACACCGTACAGAGAACATTGAATTCAACGTCCACAGCTAGTGCCATGTTTTTGCTGTGTGTGGGATCATTGAGCTAATATCTCCAAATACACGAGCACTCGATGCATCAATGAATTTTCGGAAAGTGTGCTCATGGCAAAGATGTATCTACGAATTTTTTTCTCGTTTTAAAATAGGTGGAATCAATAAATTGATTGAGGGACTTGCTAGCATCAAAATTTCAGGTCCAAAGATTGCACGGTGTTCCGTTGACGTGAGCTCTCTGCAGCACATAAAGTAAATGTAGTTCCCACAATCTGTAGATGCATGATGAGTAGTTGTTCTTATTTTGTTATTCTTCTCCTTCTTTGATGAATGGGTTATCAATCTGTTATTATTTCTGACTTCCTGACCTGAATGTTCTATTTTTGTCTTGAATTATCGCCGTGTAAGAAAATCTTCTTTGGCTGAAGAGCTTACTTTACAATTTACATATCTGCTTCTCAATGCATTAGACTAGAGCAAGAATGAAACAGAAATTTAGTTATATTCATCACCTAGGTTAGTTGTTCTTAACGTGGTGTGCATGAGCAGATTCTAACCTAATGGAGTTCGTTATTTATACTCTTCGCAATTAGAGCGGGATTTTGGTTTGGAAGGACCGTAGAAAGCGTGCTGTCATCGGCAAAAAGTTTGAATTTGAAAAATGATGTAGATTTAGCAATATCATTGATAAAAACTAGAAATAGGAGAGGCCCAAGGACATATCCTTGGGGAACTCCATGGCTAATTGCCTGTAGGTCGGATTTTGCATCATCGATGACAACGTATTGCTTCCGATTTGTTAGGTATGATTTGATCTAATCATGAGCAACTCCTCGAATGCCAGTGTAGTTTCGAGAGTAATATGTTATTGTCCACACAATCGAATACTTTTCGAAAGTCAAGAAATAAAGAGTAAACAAGCTTTTCTTCATCTCTATTAGAATAAAGTTACTGTAAACCATTTAATATTGCCCGTGTTGTCGTTTTTTAGAGCGAAAATCAAATTGTTCATCATAGGGAAATGATTTTTATAGAATGTCAGTGCCACAGGCACTGGAGACCATTAAGGTGATAAAAATATGCTCGAGCTACGCGCCACGCCAAATTTGTTTCAAAATAACTAGAAACATTTAAGCCACTTCAAATTGTTCTATAAAAAATGAACTAATTTAATCTTGAAGTGGTGGTCCTAAGTAAAATGGAGCCTCACGATTCGTACACTAACCGTTCCAGGAGGCAGTTCGAATGACGAAACGTTTTTTCACATACGATATGATGTAAACTGCATTAATTCGTTTCAAACCCACTGATGATTGCTTATTTAAATTTTTGAAATTAAATTTCACGCATATAATACAAAGAATACGAAAACATAAATTGCAGTACGCAGTACTGCACATGAAATATCTAAAAATTTAAATACACTTTACCTCTACTTATGTGAGTTGATGGCATAAATGGTTCCCTCAGGGGGATACAATTATTGTACCTATGGGAATTAGCGCTCCCAGGGGAAAATGTGAGGGCCCGAGCTCAGAGTTAGATAGGCCTTTTTTTTTGTTGAAATAAAATGTTTTCGGTTCACTGCTGTCATGTTTTTCATCCCCTACTACTTTCTTCTTCAACTTTGATCTTGTTTCGTGAACTTTTTTCTCAACTTACTGTTTCTATGCCCTTTCTGCTTAGATTCTGCGTTCCCTTAACTCCATACTGAATGGTGTCTTCCTTCTTCCTCTCTTTGGATCGCATTTGTTGCGGATAGGGAGGCTTAAATTAACTAATAAGCTTGTGAGGCCTGGTGTTGTTGCTGCTTCTGCCATTGAGTTCCGTTTGAGAAGAGTGAAGCAGCGGCCTTACTTATAAACTCCTCCTGCGGTTGGTATCGGTGATACGCGGTGGAGTTGGAACTTTTTATTGGATAAATTTACATTGAGACATTACAATTACTGAGCACAGAAAGATTAGAATTTGGATTTGAGGGGTAACTAAGGTGGGGCACTACAAGTCCCCTCCCCCTAGAGAGAAAGCAGTTCGAACGAGAGAATTTAGTGAATTAAAATAATGATGCTGCAGAACGTTGAAACCGAGCGAGGTCGAGCGATGAGGCCGTGCGATGAGGCCGTGCGATGAGGCCGAGCGATGAGGCTGTGCGTTGAGGCCGGGCTGTAGGCGTTTTGGCGGCTCGATTGTGCATTTTCGCGCTTGGGAAAAGTTCTTGTGATAGCAGAAACACCGAGCGGAAATTGCGATTGGATGCTGCGTAGATTGAAGTTGGAGAGCAGCGATGGGTGCCAATGGGTCACCAGTTGTTAGGAGCAGGCACTGTAGAAGCATCGGCCCGATAATGAAACCGCTAGAGAGCTGCTAGGATCACCAGTTGTAAGGGGCAGGCGAAGTGGAAACCTAGGCCCGATGGAGAACCTGCTGAAGAGCTGCTGCGGCCACCAGTTGTAAGGAGCAAGCGATATTGAAGCCTCTGTCCGTTGGTAAACCTGCTGGAGACTTGGTCTCCCGTTTTCATAGCGGCTGGGGTCACCACTTGTAAGGCTAGGGGTTTTCTCTGGGGTCACCAATTGTAAGGCCTGGTGTTGTTGCTGCTTCTGCCATTGAGTTCCGTTTGAGGGGAGTGAAGCAGCGGCCTTGGTATCGCAACTCCTCCTGCGGTTGGTATCGGTGATACGCGGTGGAGGAATTGGAATTTTTTATTCGGTCGGTCGATGCTTATAGAAAAGACGGAAAGAGAGTTTGACGCAGAGCGTGTCGGGGGGAGAAGAGGTGAAACGGAAAATGATAGATAGGAAACTGATAAGAGATGCGCTTCGCGCCAATGATGCTAGTGTTGGAGGGCTTTTGTAGGTAGTTTGAGGGTGGTGATAGTTAATTCCCCGTCAGGGCTTTTTATGGTTGGGTGTTTAGTTAGTAAGCATCTTTAGTACTGGACGTGGGTAAGTAGGCTTGCCGTAGGGAGTTGTGAAGTAGTATCGTTGATGTCGTGTTAAGTGTATTTTGGTCTCGGTTGGGGTGAGAGGGTTTTCATTTTTATTCGATAAATTTACATTGAGACGTATTACAATTACTGAGCACAGAATGATTAGAATTTCGATTTGAGGGGTAACTCAGGTAGGGCACTAAAAGCTATTACCTTTATTTAGTTCACAGCGTACGAATGTTTTGAACACAGTTAACGCCTTACTCCTCACCTTATGAGCACTTTTTCTCCTCTTTTAACTATCTCTGAAAATTCTTTGGCTCTATTTCCAGCACTCCTAAAATATATTTTTCCTGCAAATAACTTCTACCACTTAATTTCAGAGATGGATGAGACATGAATGTTATTTCTCATTCCTCTAAAGAAATGCGTCTACAGCAGTACGCACACACTCGTCCACACTCACAGCCATCAAAGAACGCTATTGCGTCGTTAAATTTCTAATGTTCAGAGCACATGTCTAATTAAGCGTAAAAATGAGAGATGAGAAATAACATTTGGAGCTGGGCGATTCAAATTTGTGACTATTTTTTTAACAAATTAATTGTACGACTTGAACTCGAACGTGGTGGTGTACTAATTTCAGTACCTACCTGCATCGTGTACGGTGGTTGGGTAATCCTGAGGTATTACTCATTGTGAACTGTGCGAACTACACGTTTTCTAAATTTGCTTGCCTAATTATAGACTTCTCACATCAAAATGACAGCCATTTCTTCATTAGAAAAATTAAGGTTGAACCCGAAAACCACGTAATACATATTCATTGGCTGCAATCCCCTCAGGGGATTACAATGATTGTATCTATGGGAATTAGCGCTCCCAGGGGGACAATGTAAGGGTCCGAGGTGAGAGTTAGGTAGGCTTTCTTTTTTGTCGAAGTGAAATGTTTTTTGTTATGTTAAGGACCACCTTTTTCGGTTCACTGCTGTCCTGTTTTTCAGCACCTACTACTTTCTTCTTCAACTTTGATCTTGTTTCATAACCTTCTTTAACAACTTACTGTTTCTATGCCCTTTCTGCGTAGATTCCGCGCTTCCTTAACTCCATACTAAATGGTGCCTTCCTCCTTCCTCTCTTTGGATCGCATTTGTTGCTACGGGTAGGTAGGCTAAAACTAAGGACTAATCTAATCTAATTACAGCAGTACTCCGCTCTAGATGCAAGTACTTCTATAAAGAGAGCACCACGCCATCTCGAAGGTGCGAGCACCGCGTAAATTTTCAAATCTTGCAATTAAGGGAAACAGTGCTGGCGAAAATTGTGTTCCGACACAGGAGTAAAGAAATATAGATGTTTTTGGAACAAATAAAAAATATAACTCTGCTGTTCAGAGTATAACAGCTGTATCTGTATAACTCTGCAGTTTTTGCTGTGTCTACTTAACTTTCTTCTTTCAAAATTGATTATTTTTGCAGTACTGTGTTACAGTGTTGGTAGTTTAGTGTTTAGATATTCGTATTGTGTGCAACGACGCTTGAAAAATGTTCGAAAACTTGCAATGCGCTGAAATTCAATTGCTCCGTCGAGTATAATTTCTCAGCTTGTTGAATGTCAATAACAACTCAGGGGGATACAACTATTGTATCACCCCTCAGGGGGATACAACTATTGTATCTATGGGAATTAGCGCTCCCAGGGGGACTATGTAAGGGCCTGAGCTAAAGGTTAGGTAGGCTTTATTTTTGTTGAAATAGAATAGGTTTTTATTTTGTTACGGACCATCTTTTTTCGGTTCACTGCTGTCCTGTTTTTCAGCACCTACTACTTTCTTCTTCAACTTTGATCTTGTTTCATAAACTTCTTTCTCATCTTACTGTTTCTGTGCCCTTTCTGCATAGATTCCACGTTCCCTTAACTCCATACTAAATGGTGCCTTCTTCTTTCCTCTCTTTGGATCTCATTTGTTGAGGATAGGGAGGCTTAAACTAAATAATAATCTAATCTAATCTATTGTATCTATGGGAATTAACGCTCCCAGGGGGATTATGTGAAGTCCCGAGCTAAAGGTTAGGCAGGTCTTCTTTTTATTGAAATAGAATGAGTTTTTTGGTTTGTGACGGACCATCTTTTTTTCGGTTCTCTTGTGTCCCGTTTTTCAGCACCTAGTGCTTTCTTCTTCAACTCCTATCTTGTTTCATGAACTTCTTTTTTAGCTTACTGTTTTTAAGGACCTTTTGCGTAGATTCCGCGTTCTCTTAACGCCATACTAAATGGTGCCTTCATCCTTCCTCTATTTGAACATCTTTGTTGTGGTTAAGGGAGGCTAAAACTTTTTTAAAATCAGTCTTGAATGTCAATTTTTCAGTGTCTAATACTTTCCCTCGTTTCGGCTCTACCATAAATGTACGAGGCCTTCCTTTTTACCACTTTGAGTAAACGGGCAGTTTTTCAACATTTCTACAAATTTTCAGCATGGTCATGCTGAAAATTCTTCTTCAAGAAGTAAAACTAAGGAAATTGAAAATTGCCGACTGGACAGTTCCTCGTATGGATTTGTGCTCGACTTCATTCAAATGTGGTAGAGAACTTGGAAATGGCTCGGAACCTTGGCTGTGGAACCGAAGTTACAGATCAGATAGTCCGTGAGTACCAGCCCTCTTTCTCCTCTTTGTGTTAAACTTTCCTGTCTCATTGTCACGTCTCCATTGCCGTCTCTTAGCTTGTGTATGCTTATACGAGTTCTGTTTGAATGTACATAAACCCAGTGAGGAATCGATTTGTTAGCTCAGGAACTTTATTTGTTTGTTTCATCATAAACGTGTTGAGCTTCTTTGATCATATACTCCCGCACATTTTTCTAATATTTTCGTATCTTGTGCCCCCTCAGGGGGATACAACTATTGTATCTATGGGAATTAGCGCTCCCAGGGGAACCATGTGTGGGCCCGAGCTAAAGGTTAGGTAGGCTTCCTTTTTGTTGTAATAAAATAGTTTTTTGTTTTGTTACGGACCATCTTTTTTCGGTTCACTGCTGTCCTGTTTTTCAGCACCTACTACTTTCTTCTTCAACTTCTTTCTTGTTTCATGAACTTCTTTCCTAGCTTCCTGTTTCTGTGCACCTTGTGCATAGATTACACGTTCCCTCAACTCCATACTAAATGGTGCCTTCCTTTTTCCTCTCTTGGAACATCTTTGTCGTGGTTAAGGGAGGCTAAAACTTTCTTATATAATAATAATAATTTCGTATCTTGTCTTCGTTGTGAACTACACTAATGCCAACATTTCCTCATTCTTGCATTAGGGTGTTTGTATTTGGAGACTTCGGTATAAATTTTGATATGCTGAGCACTGCGGCGCACTATACCAGTTCTCCGCGAGCCTTCACTGCTGTTCTGCCGACAATGCTAGAACTTGGTGAGTTTTTATTGGAGAAATGTCTGCTGTTTCAGTACTTGTTCGAGATGTCGAACTGTATTGTGAAAACTATTTGAATTTTACTGTGGAGCATAAGCGGGAAGTATTCTGTGAATTGTTGGTTTTGAAATGCGAGGACTGTTCAGAAAATAATTAACGTTTCTGTCTAACGCCGCTGGGCACGCGCCGATATTTTGGTGCAGCGTGCTCGGCATCTCTTAAGCACAAGGTATTCTTTGAATTGTTCGTGTTGATATACGAGGGCTATTAAGAAAGTGAGGAACTTTTCTTGCTGCTGACGAATGGTTCACCATTTACCAGTCACCATTCGTTCATTCATTTGATTGCTCTGTGTAGACATAGTTGACATTTGAAGGACCCGCGTAGTGTATGAAAGGAATAAGTTGTAAGGTATGAAGAATTATTCTTGCGTGAAAAATATTCAGTGATCTTTCTCCTGAGTTGAACTAATCTCTGAATTTGACGAGACTAAGTAAGAGAAGCTGAGGGCTGCAACCCCGCTTTCATTTTAGTAGGCTGATCTTAGTCGGCGTATACTCGCATAAAACGCTGCCAGTCAGCTGACGTCATGTTTCTAACGTCTGCGAGAATTCCTGCTGAGGTCACTGATCGAAGTGATCTTTATCTAATACGAAGGAAAATATTTTATTTTAATTGTGATGGGATGAACTCGTGACTTTGTCGCATACTGCCACAAGGTATGAGGAAGAATGATTGTTATGTATAATAAGTACTTGATGCCGCAGCTTCGTTAATGATAGTATAAATGGGTCGCTTTTCCTACGACGTGAGCATTGTTGTTACCGAGTAATTTCTGTGCTAGGATTGAAGTCCTCTCCGCTGGCGTTAGCGTCGTTTGCGATGCGAGCAGCGCCTGACGAGTACGTGTTTCACTTGACCAACCCGGAGTTTTGTGATGTGCTGACCCGACTGTCCAGTAACTGCTGTGAGAGAAAAGGCAGCTGTTGGTTCAGGTATGTTGCGTGTGATGGTACTGTCCAGTAACTGCTGTGAGGGAAATGGCAGCTGTTGGTTCAGGTATGTTGCGTGTGATGGTACTGTCCAGTAACTGCTGTGAGAGAAAAGGCAGCTGTTGGTTCAGGTATGTTGCGTGTGATGGTACTGTCCAGTAACTGCTGTGAGGGAAATGGCAGCTGTTGGGCCAGGTATGTTGCGTGTGATTGTACTCACACTGTACCTTTGTGAGCATATCTTGATCATACATTCACTTTTAAGAATTGTTTTAATGTTGTACATAACTTGACTTCCGACAAATGTCATCTGGAGGCCGAGTTCCTGGCATATTGTGCTTGCTTTACTTTACTAATAGGTTGCATTCTGTGCAGCTTGTTTATGACATGCCTTTCCTAAATCACACGTGAATGTCTACTGCATTCTCCAATTTTTGGTTGCTTGTGAGGCACTTCTACCAATGGCGAGACCGTTCCAAGTGGCTATCTCGCTTGAATTATGTCCTTGTGCTTTACCGGGGCTCGAATCAGCATTTTGTCGCAGAGGCGTCAATGAATAATCATAAATTCGTTGAAGGGGATTTGTAATATTGTGTAAAATGTAAGTTACCAGTTAGACATTTTTGACAACACCACGAGTTGTGAGAACCCGAGGCCAGTTTTCCAGACTCTGTAGCGTCGACAGTGCATGGCGACGAAGTGTGTTCCGTTCCTAGACGAAGCTTACGGCTAGTACTATCTACCTCTGAGACTACTATTTTTCGCGCTGTCTATTCTGACTGTACATTTCATGATTTCTGCTCCTCTTTCTCGGCCACAACCTAGTTTAAGAGGTGCATCGAGCTAGGAGGATATTTTAGAGCTAGTACATTGTCAACCTGTATGTATATTACTGTTTCTATGTTCCATGCTGACTATGTGCTGTGTTATTGATGTGCTATACTAAATTGTGATAGGCTACTTATGCAATTACCTACTTAATTAATACCCCTCAGGAGGATACAACTATTGTGTCTATGGGAATTGGCACTCCCAGGGGGAAAATGTGAGGGCCCGAGCTGAGAGTCAGATAGGCCTTCTTTTTGTTGCAAAAATGTTTTTTGTTATGTTAAGGGCCATCTTTTTTTCGGTCCACTGCTGTCCTGTTTTTCAGCACCTACCACTTTCTTCAAGTTTGATCTTGTTTCATGAACTTCTTTCTCAACTTGCTGTTTCTATGCCTTTTCTGCATAGATTCCGCGTTCCCTTAACTCCATACTAAATGGTGCCTTCTTTCTTCTTCTCTTTGGATCGCATTAGTTGCGGATAGGGATGCTTAAACTAACTAATAATCTAATCTTCTTAATTAATACGCCTCGTATGCTTGAGAAGGTATATAATTGGATGAAGATGACCATCCGGATTTTTGAACTTTTTTCGTCCGATTCGTTTGAAAATTGGCCAGTATATGTATTTGTTAAACGTAAACCTTTTTTACTCCTGTCACTTTTTCGATTTAGGCCTTATTTTTTTACGAAAAATTCGTTTTTTGGGGCATATTTACGTACCATTCAAATCATATCAGGGCATTGAGTTTTGATGCTAGAACAAAACCAAAGACAGTTTTAGAATCCTTAGAACATTTCTAACAAAAGTACATTGAGTTTTTTGGAAATTCGAATTTTTTCAATTTTTTTCAAATTTCTAAACCCTTTAAAAATTTTTGGGTTTAGAACAATATATTTTTTTCGAAATATTTGAATTTGAAAAAAAAGAATGTACTTTTGTTAGAAATTTTTCAAGGATTCTAAAACTGTTTTTGGTTTTGTTCTAGCATCAAAACTCAATGCCCTGATACGATTTGAATGGTAAAAACGGTAATTTTTCACTAGTGCCCAAAAACAAAGTATGTCCATTGAATTGGAATATCATGAAAATTTTAGTACATGAATGCAGTTTCCATGATTTATTTCTATGCACGAATTATGAGCAACGTTTTCCTCTTGAATTTCAATGAAACACAAGAAATATAGTGCATAAAATTATATAGAAATATTACAGTTCATTTGAGTACTCAGTCATATTGAGTTCTCACCAACTTTTTTCATCCGATTCGTTTGAAAATTGGTCAGTATATGCATTTTTTGAAAGTAAAGCTTTTTTACTCTGTTCACTTTTTCGATTCAGGCCTTAGTTTTTTATTATTTTTCGAAAAATTCGTGTTTTGGTACATTTTTCGTACATTTCAAACCGTATCAACTCTCAGAGTTTTGATGCTAGAACGAAACCAAAGACAGTTTTAGAATCCTTGAACCATTTCTAACAAACTAAAATAGTCTTTTTATCCAATTCAATTTTTTTCAAAATTTTTTCAATTTTTGAAAAACAAGAATAATTTTTTGAGTTTAGAGCAATATATTTTTCCAACAATTTGAATTTGAAAAAAAGACAATATTCGTTTGTTAGAAATATTCCAAGGATTCTAAAACTGTCTTTGGTTTTGTTCTAGCAACAAAACTCAATGAGTTGATACGGCTTGAATGGTAAAAATGCTAACTTTTCACTAGAGCCCCTTTGGACCCCCCGGGGGGACCGCTTTGGACCCCCCGTGGGGGGTTTCTAGCGTCCGTAGCGCCATAAAATTTCATGGCACAATAACCCAACCCCTAAGGATCCTTTTTCAACAAAAAAAAGAATTGGGTCCAAAAATGATGTTTATCGGTCCCCTTTGGACCCCCGGGGGGGGGGGTTTCTAGCGTTCGTAGCGCCATAAAATTTCATGGCACAATAACCCACCCCCTAAGGACCCTTTTTCAACAAAAACACGCATTTCCATTCGGGGACCCAATTTGGCCCGTGATGGCCTCCTTAAAATTTGTTTCCATCACAATTTTTTATGGTTTACGTTAAATTTTACTGTCATGTTTTTCAGTACTTTCTTCTTTCTCCAACTTCAATCTTATTTCATAAGCGTCTTTCATAACCTATTGTTCCTATGCACTGGGGATCTTGTGTGGGTACACTCCTTGTATGATATATAGGCCCTCCTTTCTCACTGGACGAAACTCAGTGGTGCTTTTTTTTTCACTGTCTAATGGAACAGAACTTGCAACACCTCTCTTTGTGGTTAGGGAGGCTCACACCATATTGTCAAGTCTAATTTCTCCATTTAATATCCGAAAAATATTACTTTTCTGTTTTTATCTTCGTTCTTGTTATTACAAGCGAGATGGTTCCATGATTCGGTGCAAGGAAAAGTTCGACTGTTCTTATTGATACGTCAGAAGTTCTGGTTCTAACTCTAGATTCTTTTTTGTTTACTGAGGAAGAACGTTTTCTCATCTATGCGTATTTTCTTCAGGGAATCGTTTTTCATCGCTCTCTGTTACGACGCGTTGACATACCATTTCTACAATCAATGTCGCAGAGTGTTGTTGACATTACTCCGCCTGGGCGTCGACATCGGAGCCGTTTTCCGTCAGTGAGTACTACAGCAATACTTATAGCTGTGAACTGCCACGTCTTCAGCTGATGGCTGCTAACGGTGGCGTCGTCAGCTAATTGCTGCTAACGGTGGCGTCGTCAGCTAATGGCTGCTAACGGCGGCGTCGTCAGCTAATGGCTGCTAACGGCGTCGTCGTCAGCTAATGGCTGCTAACGGCGGCGTCGTCAGCTAATTGCTGCTAACGGTGGCGTCGTCAGCTAATGGCTGCTAACGGTGGCGTCGTCAGCTAATGGCTGCTAACGGCGGCGTCGTCAGCTAATGGCTGCTAACGGCGGCGTCGTCAGCTAATGGCTGCTAACGGTGGCGTCGTCAGCTAATGGCTGCTAACGGCGGCGTCGTCAGCTAATGGCTGCTAACGGTGGCGTCGTCAGCTAATGGCTGCTAACGGCGGCGTCGTCAGCTAATTGCTGCTAACGGTGGCGTCGTCAGCTAATGGCTGCTAACGGCGGCGTCGTCAGCTAATTGCTGCCAACGGCGGCGGCGTCAGCTAATTGCTGCCAACGGCGGCGTCGTCAGCTAATTGCTGCGAACGGCGGCGGCGTCAGCTAATTGCTGCGAACGGCGGCGTCGTCAGCTAATTGCTGCGAACGGCGGCGTCGTCAGCTAATTGCTGCCAACAGCGGCGTCGTCAGCTAATTGCTGCGAACGGCGGCGTCGTCAGCTAATTGCTGCCAACGGCGGCGTCGTCAGCTAATTGCTGCGAACGGCGGCGTCGTCAGCTAATTGCTGCCAACGGCGGCGTCGTCAGCTAATTGCTGCGAACGGCGGCGTCGTCAGCTAATTGCTGCCAACGGCGGCGGCGTCAGCTAATTGCTGCGAACGGCGGCGGCGTCAGCTAATTGCTGCCAACGGCGGCGGCGTCAGCTAATTGCTGCGAACGGCGGCGTCGTCAGCTAATTGCTGCGAACGGCGGCGTCGTCAGCTAATTGCTGCGAACGGCGGCGTCGTCAGCTAATTGCTGCTAACGGCGGCGTCGTCAGCTAATTGCTGCTAACGGCGGCGTCGTCAGCTAATTGCTGCTAACGGCGGCGTCGTCAGCTAATTGCTGCTAACGGCGGCGTCGTCAGCTAATTGCTGCTAACGGCGGCGTCGTCAGCTAATCGCTGCTAACGGCGGCGTCGTCAGCTAATGGCTGCTAACGGTGGCGTCGTCAGCTAATGGCTGCTAACGGCGGCGTCGTCAGCTAATGGCTGCTAACGGCGGCGTCGTCAGCTAATGGCTGCTAACGGTGGCGTCGTCAGCTAATGGCTGCTAACGGCGGCGTCGTCAGCTAATGGCTGCTAACGGTGGCGTCGTCAGCTAATGGCTGCTAACGGCGGCGTCGTCAGCTAATTGCTGCTAACGGTGGCGTCGTCAGCTAATGGCTGCTAACGGCGGCGTCGTCAGCTAATTGCTGCCAACGGCGGCGGCGTCAGCTAATTGCTGCCAACGGCGGCGTCGTCAGCTAATTGCTGCGAACGGCGGCGGCGTCAGCTAATTGCTGCGAACGGCGGCGTCGTCAGCTAATTGCTGCGAACGGCGGCGTCGTCAGCTAATTGCTGCCAACGGCGGCGTCGTCAGCTAATTGCTGCGGACATCGGCGTCGTCAGCTAATTGGTGCCAACGGCGGCGGCGTCAGCTAATTGCTGCCAACGGCGGCGGCGTCAGCTAATTGCTGCCAACGGCGGCGGCGTCAGCTAATTGCTGCGAACGGCGGCGTCGTCAGCTAATTGCTGCGAACGGCGGCGTCGTCAGCTAATTGCTGCGAACGGCGGCGTCGTCAGCTAATTGCTGCGAACGGCGGCGTCGTCAGCTAATTGCTGCTAACGGCGGCGTCGTCAGCTAATTGCTGCTAACGGCGGCGTCGTCAGCTAATTGCTGCTAACGGCGGCGTCGTCAGCTAATTGCTGCTAACGGCGGCGTCGTCAGCTAATTGCTGCTAACGGCGGCGTCGTCAGCTAATCGCTGCTAACGGCGGCGTCGTCAGCTAATTGCTGCTAACGGCGGCGTCGTCAGCTAATCGCTGCTAACGGTGGCGTCGTCAGCTAATTGCTGCTAACGGCGGCGTCGTCAGCTAATTGCTGCTAACGGCGGCGTCGTCAGCTAATCGCTGCTAACGGTGGCGTCGTCAGCTTATCGCTGCTAACGGTGGCGTCGTCAGCTTATCGCTGCTAACGGTGGCGTCGTCAGCTTATCGCTGCTAACGGCGTCGTCGTCAGCTAATCGCTGCCAACGGCTGCGTCGTCAGCTAATCGCTGCTAACGATGGCGTCGTCAGCTAATCGCTGCTAACGGCGGCGTCGTCAGCTAATCGCTGCTAACGGCGGCGTCGTCAGCTAATCGCTACCAACGGCGGCGTCGTCAGCTATTTGCTGCTAACGGCGGCGTCGTGAGCTAATTGCTGCCAACGGCGGCGTCGTCAGCTAATTGCTGCTAACGGCGGCGTCGTCAACTAATCGCTGCTAACGGCGGCGTCGTAAGCTAATCGCTGCTAACGGCGGCGTCGTCAGCTAATCGCTACCAACGGCGGCGTCGTCAGCTAATCGCTGCTAACGGCGGCGTCGTCAGCTAATTGCTGCTAACGGCGGCGTCGTCGTCAGCTAATTGCTGCCAACGGCGGCGGCGTCGTCAGCTAATTGCTGCCAACGGCGTCGTCGTCAGCTAATTGCTGCGAACGGCGGCGTCGTCAGCTAATTGCTGCTAACGGTGGCGTCGTCAGCTAATTGCTGCTAACGGCGGCGTCGTCAGCTAATTGCTGCTAACAGCGTCGTCGTCAGTTAATTGCTGCCAACGGCGGCGGCGTCGTCAGCTAATTGCTGCTAACGGCGGTGTCGTCAGCTAATTGCTGCTAACGGCGGCGTCGTCAGCTAATTGCTGCTAACGGCGGCGTCGTCGTCAGCTAATTGCTGCTAACGGCGGCGTCGTCGTCAGCTAATTGCTGCCAACGGCGGCGGCGTCGTCAGCTAAATGCTGCCAACGGCGTCGTCGTCAGCTAATTGCTGCGAACGGCGGCGCCGTCAGCTATTTGCTGCTAACGGTGGCGTCGTCAGCTAATTGCTGCTAACGGCGGCGTCGTCAGCTAATCGCTGCTAACGGCGGCGTCGTCTGCTAATTGCTGCTAACGGCGGCGTCGTCAGCTAATTGCTGCTAACGGCGGCGTCTTCAGCTAATTGCTGCTAACGGCGGCGTCTTCAGCTAATTGCTGCTAACGGCGGCGTCTTCAGCTAATTGCTGCTAACGGCGGCGTCGTCAGCTAATCGCTGCTAACGGTGGCGTCGTCAGCTAATTGCTGCTAACGGCAGCGTCGTCAGCTAATCGCTGCTAACGTTGGCGTTGTCAGCTTATCGCTGCTAACGGCGTCGTCAGCTAATCGCTGCCAACGGCTGCGTCGTCAGCTAATCGCTGCTAACGATGGCGTCGTCAGCTAATCGCTGCTAACGGCGGCGTCGTCAGCTAATCGCTACCAACGGCGGCGTCGTCAGCTAATCGCTACTAAAGGCGGCGTCGTCAGCTAATCGTTACTAACGGCGGCGTCGTTAGCTAATCGCTGCTAACGGCGGCGTCGTCAGCTAATTGCTGCTAACGGCGGCGTCGTCAGCTAATTGCTGCTAACGGTGGCGTCGTCAGCTAATTGCTGCTAACGGCGGCGTCGTCAGCTAATTGCTGCTAACGGCGGCGTCGTCAGCTAATTGCTGCTAACGGCGGCGTCATCAGCTAATTGCTGCTAACGGCGGCGTCATCAGCTAATTGCTGCTAACGGCGGCGTCATCAGCTAATTGCTGCTAACGGCGGCGTCGTCAGCTAATTGCTGCTAACGGCGGCGTCATCAGCTAATTGCTGCTAACGGCGGCGTCATCAGCTAATTGCTGCTAACGGCGGCGTCATCAGCTAATTGCTGCTAACGGCGACGTCGTCAGCTAATTGCTGCTAACGGCGGCGTCATCAGCTAATTGCTGCTAACGGCGGCGTCATCAGCTAATTGCTGCTAACGGCGGCGTCGTCAGCTAATTGCTGCTAACGGCGGCGTCATCAGCTAATTGCTGCTAACGGCGGCGTCATCAGCTAATTGCTGCTAACGGCGGCGTCGTCAGCTAATTGCTGCTAACGGCGGCGTCGTCAGCTAATTGCTGCTAACGGCGGCGTCATCAGCTAATTGCTGCTAACGGCGGCGTCATCAGCTAATTGCTGCTAACGGCGGCGTCGTCAGCTAATTGCTGCTAACGGCGGCGTCATCAGCTAATTGCTGCTAACGGCGGCGTCATCAGCTAATTGCTGCTAACGGCGGCGTCATCAGCTAATTGCTGCTAACGGCGGCGTCATCAGCTAATTGCTGCTAAAGGCGGCGTCATCAGCTAATTGCTGCTAACGGCGGCGTCGTCAGCTAATTGCTGCTAACGGCGGCGTCGTCAGCTAATTGCTGCTAACGGCGGCGTCGTCAGCTAATTGCTGCTAACGGCGGCGTCGTCAGCTAATTGCTGCTAACGGCGGCGTCGTCAGCTAATTGCTGCTAACGGCGTCGTCGTCAGCTAATTGCTGCTAACGGCGGCGTCATCAGCTAATCGCTCGGAACGGTAGCGCAGTTTTACTATCGTGTACGAAATGAATGAGCGTCTTAAGCATTTGTTAAATTCTCTGTGCTTTTTCTCATAACATTTGGTTGTGAACTGCGTGTTGGTTGGTGTTCATGAGCTAATTGTTGGCAGAGTTTGGTGGCGATTTCTACAGTATTTATTCGGTATTTTGGAGTATGTTGTATTTCTGGCTTATTTAGGCGTTGCTTCTCAGGAAGGCACAAGTAAGCGCCGTAGACTAAAGCAATTCCAGCCTTCAATGAGGCCAAGGAGTTCATGTCAATCCGTGTTTACCAGAAATCGATTTCCAGTTGTAGCAAATTTGTTAGGTCGTTATACAGAAGTTGAACCGACTAACCGAGCAACTCTTAATACTACCGATGTAGGTTCAAGAAATCCGTCATTTTATACGGGACAATGACTGATCTCAAAAATTGTTTATTCAATCGAAAACATCGTTAGCAAGTTAATGCCGCCGTTTTTTATTTGCCTCAAGATCTGGCTAATTTTGACGAATGTGACCAGGCTTTCTCATAGTGCAGCCTTGTGCGAAAAGTAAGAATTTCTTTACTTCGTCATCTCTGTTTTAATAATGTCCACTATCAGTGATGATCAGATGACGTGTATCGGTAGCATTGGTGTACCTAGTGACTAGCGCATCAGCATTTTTTCTTTTGAAACTCTATGGTTTCCCGAATATATAATTTTTATAATTTTACTACTCGAGAGCGTATCCATGTTTTTGTTTTGGTAGTTTTTAGCTCTAAGGTTTTCTCGTATCAAATTTCAGTTGATTTAGAACTCATGCATTATTTTTAGCGTGATCAGTGCATACCGACATTAATCTATTGTTTAAAACGCTCCTCATTCAACATTATTCAAAGTAAGCTCACTCGTTCTGCCGCGATTGTCATTCCTTGCGTAATTTGAAAACTCTTACGATCTTTCACAGAAAACCGTTCATTAAAGCGGTCCAACTAGATGCAAAAACTGTGAAAATTATAAAACACTTCGAGCCTCGCCCAATGGCATCTTGGCTGCCTCGATCCCGAACATCTTTAGCCATCATCCGCAAATTTGATGAAGGTAAGTTACCTATAATTGGATGCATGTTTAAGTAAAGATTGTTAGACTCGAGGAGAGAATAATTGAACAGATCGTGGATACTTTTGTAATTGATTTAAATGCATGAGATATTTTAGTCAAGGTGTACAATGAGTGAGGGAAAATATATAGTTTTTCTTTCTTTTGTTGACTTGGAAGTAGTTGGAACTATCTGGAAATTTTGTAAACGAACAGAAAGTTCACATTTCTCTGTATGAGACGCACTGCAGATTACAGAGTAGATGCAGGGGAAAACACGTTCCCTTACAACGAATTATCTGGCTTTGTAGTTCGGTTATATAAAACATACACATAGTGTTGACCCTCAAGATCAAAACGTTAATATTTGTTCTCGTTCTTGAACTTCTCCTTTTTATTAGAACCTATGTAATGAATAAGGAACCGCGTAAAAGTATCAATCTTGGACCTTTATATATTACCGTGTAGGTTTCAAATTGGACCTTAACTTAGCACACTTGATATTAAATATTTTGAATGGGTGTTCATATTTTGTCAAATTAACATCGTTTTCAATTGGCAATAATATTGTATTGATACGTGCAACTTGTTATGCCTTCTAAAATCCTACCATCTATACCCCTCAGGGGGATACAGTTATTGTATCTATGGGAATTAGCGCTCCCAGGGGGACTATGTGAGGACCTGAGCTAAGGGTTAGGTAGGCTTCCTTTTGTTGAAATAGAATAGGTTTTTGTTTTTGTTACGGACCATCTTTTTTCGGTTCACTGCTGTCCTGTTTTTCAGCACCTACTACTTTCTACTTCAACTTTTTCTTGTTTCATGAACTTCTTTCTTAGCTTTCTGTTTCTGTGCACCTTGTGCATAGATTCTGCGTTCCCTCAACTCCATACTAAATGGTGCCTTCCTCCTTCCTCTCTTAGAACATCTTTGTCGTGGAATTAAGGGAGGCTAAAACTTTCTTATATAATAATAATAATCCTACCATCTATATTGATAATTCAGCCCCTCAGGGGGATACAATTATTTTATCTATGGGAATTAGCGCTTCCAGGGGGACAATGTGAGGGCCCGAGCTAAGAGTTAGGTAGGCCTTCTTTTTGTTGAAATGGAATGCTTTTTTCGGTTCACTGCTGTCCTGTTTTTCAGCACCTTCTACTTCTTCAATTTTGATCTTGTTTTATAATCTTTCCCAGCTTACTGTTTCTATGCCCTTTCTGCGTAGATTCCACGTTTCCTTAACTCCATACTAAATGGTGCCTTCCTCCTTCCTCTCTTCGGATCGCATTTTTTGCTTCGGGTAGGGAGGCTAAAAGTAACGACTAACCTTATTATTAATTCAGTGTCAGAAGTAGTTCGTTGGAGATATAACCATTGATATACATAGGCTCTAAACTTAGTTAAGGGATGGGATCTCTTACATCATTCAAAAAAGATTTTATCTAAACCAGACATTATGATTTAATTCAAATGCCAGGTTAGTGTTGATGCATAATTCCCTCGATATTCACTTATTTCTCCCTTGTATTGACTAATGGGGTTGTATTCGTGCAGGTGACCCTGCATCTTTGCTGAAGCTGAGTAGGCAGGCCTTCCGCTCGGCCCTTGGATTCTGCAGAATAGAAGAAAAAATTAAAACCTTAAACCTTAAAATACCGATGGGGTTAGTCCATTATGTTTGCTTCAAAGACGATGCCACTATATTGTATTTTCAGAAAAATAAGTTCGATCCTGAAGTTGAGGATTGATAATCTTTTTAAATGTTTCTGTTTTATATCCATTTGTTGACGATTTTAAAGTACTCCCCGTTATTCCCTGACTTATTTTACCAACCATTGTGACAATTCTCACAAGGGCTTTATAGCATCCATCTGCGAGCAGGTTCCCGAGTAGGCATTGCTCAATTGCTGAAGTGCTTCCTTCAGCTGCAGTTGCAATAACCTCAGCAACCCATCGGGTATCACGGGGCTAATTGCTTCTAGCACGTTTGAGAAGGAAAGTTGAAAGTAGTATGCATCGCTTGTGGAAATTTTAGTGACATGCGAAGGTATTGGATAAATTCTTTATGCCTTTTGTCAAATCTTTACATTGAGAACTTTTTCATAAATTTTGACAGCATTATGATATGCGATTGTTAGATGTTAAACGAATATCAAAAACATGAGGGTAAATATGATTCATCAATCAAAATTTAAATCACTTCAATCTAAAGTATTGGAACCACGCCATAACTGTCAATTTTTTGTTCAGTATCAGTTATCGCCAATAATTGCCAGTGTAATATTTCCAGTGATATGCAAGTATATTCTCTGATTAGTCCGGGAAGCACACGATCGCTCACAAAACATTTCCTACGGTTATAGTTAGGAATTCGGGACTTTCATCTTTGTTCCCACTTAGCATCTTTCAGTTTCTTCCTATCTTCGTTATCTCTTTGTCTCTCTTTCTGGTTCCTTCCTAACTCGTTTCAATGAGCAGGGTATTCTGTGTAGAAGCACATTTAGTGCATAAATTCCTATTTATGTACAGTGTAGTCTAATTAGCTCTTCTCTTCGCTCTCTTGGTATCGCCTTCACTGTGGCTAGACAAGGCTAGCCTTGAACTGAGTAACTTGGTAATGATAATAGGAGTAGTAATGACTTGAAACGGTTCCTTCACTGAATCTCTTGAAATGAGCGCTCCGCAGATACGGTTTTGATACCAAAAAGCCATCACAGGATGTGCGTAATATGATCATTTAATGTCACAAAAAAAATGCACGCCCATCGCAAAATATATCAGAAAATGTTGTCCCAAAAGATATTCGAAAACGTTAAAAAGTGTTCGAAATTCGATGCAGTCGTTAACACGACTGAAAGTAGGAGACCAAGGAAGATCAATGAAAGCAATTCATGGTAGATAAGTAAAAAGGTGGAGAAAGAAATCATTTCATTATATGAGATGAAATTTAAAATCCCGGCATGTCTAATTTTGGTTGAAACACAATTCAAAACTTGAAAATTCCGTATAAAAATCATACGTCACAAATAGATGCCGTGAAATATTGAGCGTTTAGGATTGTTCTGCATTAAACATTGTGTAAAATCTCATCGAATATTTAGAAAAAATACTTATGTTCAATTACGGAAAGCGGTTAAAATCAGTTGAACAATTTAAAGGCTTTGTTATGAAATTTTTAGCGAATGTATCCAATACTTTTACTGGGAGCTATTTAAATTTTGATAATTAAAACTATTTTACACCACCATCTAGTTTTCCCCCTAACGGACAGTTTAATATATTGCATTTGACACTGCTAACTTAAGTACTACTGGAAATGTTAGCTCGGTAGCACCTAAATATGTGACTTATTGAATGCCTTTGCGTGATAATGTATATTCATCAGGTATCATTGTTGAACGATAGTAAGTTGGAACACGTAGCTTCACATTTCGTGTCTATAATTAATGACATTATTTAATGCAGGATTTAGCAATTGTTTGAAGAGAGAAAATGCTAACACAATTTTCGTTTCATTCTTTATTGTTGATGCACAAAGCGTTAAAAACCTCTGCAAAATGTGTTTTGTGAGCATTTGAAAAATTCAAGCTGTATTAGTTTTTTTTTGTAATCTTACATGTATATTGAAGAATGTGTAATAGTATCGAATCAGCTAGACGCTGTGCTTACTGAATAGCAAAGTAGACAGACATGCTTAGGCCTTGAAAATGAGTTCATTTCGCATGACATAGTAATACAATTTGAATTAATTTTGAAAACAGTTTGAGTGAAATCCATTTTCGTTGGCTGTGTAGTACAATAAATGCCCATCATCCCAATTGAGTTTAATTATATAACCTGTGTTCCTATTATCTGACTTGCAAGGTGAAGCCCGGAAGAAATGTGGAGAACTGAATTGAAAGAGCGACTGCGGGGACTTCACACAAGGGGCAGATGCGTCAAACCTCGTTACAAAGTTTCAGGACTACTTTCGTTTCGGGTTTAAGGATTTCTTCGCCACTAGTTAAATTGATTCTATATTATATTTTATTGATCTTGAAGGCAAAACATCGTTAGTTATGACCGAGGTTGGCTACTTTGTTGTTACCGACATCTTTGTTCTTGCCCCCCTCAGGGGGATATAACTATTGTATCTATGGGAATTAGCGCTCCCAGGGGGACAATGTGAGGGCCCGAGCTAAAGGTTAGGTAGGCTTCCTTTTTGTTAAAATAACATAGGTTTTTGTTTTGTTACGGACCATCTTTTTTCGGTTCACTGCTGTCCTGTTTTTTCAGCACCTACTACTTTCTTCTTGCACTTTGATCTTGTTTCATAAACTTCTTTCTCATCTTACTGTTTCTATGCCTTTTCTGCATAGATTCCACGTTTCCTTAACTCCATACTAAATGGTGCCTTCTTCCTTCCTCTCTTTAGATCTCGTTTGTGGAGGATAGGGAGGCTTAAACTAACTAATAAACTAATAAACTCTTTGTACTTGCGTTTTGGGAGGTGGCGCTACCGCCTCACCTCCGGTGAGGCCCGTAATGGACAGCAAGACGCCGCGGAGTTGTGTCTAGGCCTTCCTTCTGCAGTAGCTCCTAATATTTGTACAATCGACTAATTTTGCTTGAAACTGTAAGGCATTGGTAAATACCACGGTCGAAAGAACGAGGTGTCTCTAGTCTCAAACCAGTTTTTTTTTCGTCGACCGTGTCAGAATGGTGACGTCAAGGCATCGTATCAATAGCTTCACTCGAATTGCATTAACAATACTACTAGCCCCAAATATGGCACCACTATTGACCTAGTAGAATCTGTGTTCGAAATGGAACCTTTCTATTGGCTAGCCGAACAAGAGGTGTAATTTTTCCTCATAGAAATGACCTTACTTTGTTTTCTCTACCGGGGTAGATACGCAGTTCTATTCCTCGTTTTTTGGTGGGAAACTTGTGGCAAAGGTTATGCCTGAGGGGGATACAACTGTCGCATTTATGGGAATTAGCACTGACAGGAGGAATATGAGAGGTCCTTAGCTGAAGATTAGATAGGTGTTCAATTTTTTTAACTAGAGAAGATTTTGGTGTTACGGATTATCTTTTTCAGTTCGTTGGTGTCCTGATTTTCGGCACCTACAGTTCAACTTTAATCTTGTTTCATGAAATTCTCTTTCAACCTACTGTTTCTATGCACACTGTGCATAAATTCTGCGTTCCCTTATTAAAAATGATTGTTTTTTTTCTCCCTTTCTTTGGAACGGAACACCTTTGTTGCGGTTAGGGAGGTTTAAACTAACTTCTAAACTTATGATGAAGTTAAAGCACAGCCCCTCAGGGGGATACAGGTATTGTATCTATGGGAATTAGCGCTCCCAGAGGGACTATGTGAGGGCCTGAGCTAAAGGTTAGGTAGGCTTCCTTTTGTTGAAATATAATAGGTTTTTGTTTTGTTACGGACCATCTTTTTTCGGTTCACTGCTGTCCTGTTTTTCAGCACCTACTACTTTCTTCTTCAACTTTTTCTTGTTTCATGAACTTCTTTCTTAGCTTCCTGTTTCTGTGCACCTTGTGCATAGATTCCGAGTTCCCTCAACTCCATACTAAATGGTGCCTTCCTCCTTCCTCTCTTAGAACATCTTTGTCGTGCAATTAAGGGAGGCTAAAACTTTCTTATATAATAATAATAATAATAATAATAATAATAATAATAATAAGTTAAAGCACAGCGATGTTGAGTGACACGGATTAAGGATGCCGTCCGAAGCCCCTGCCAGGCCCCTGTCGGTCCGGTGAGCATTTTTCATGTTATTGTTGGAAAAGAACCCTTAGATGGTGGACTATTCGGTCCTAAAATTTTATGGCGCTACGGACAATAAATCCCTCCCCCAGAGGGGGGGAATGGGACAAAAATCTTGAATTTTCGACCTGATTTCGACCCCATATAAACAGAAAATATAAAGGAATATGGATAGTTTCCCAATACACTTTTGTTGGAAATGTTCCATAGATTCTAAAACTGTTTGGTTTTGATCTAGCACCAAAATTCAATGAGTTGATACGTTTTGAAATATCCATGAAAATGAACTCAAAAATCAGTATGTCAAATTTTTTCAAAAACTAAGGCCTGAATCAAAAAAATGAATAGAAGAAATTGTGTTTTTTTTTTCAAAAGTTACATATTATAGTCAAATTTCATAAGAATCAGACTGAAAATGAAGAATTTCATAATTTTTATGTATATAAAAATTCATTTATTTATCTATTTATTCTTGTAAATCACAATTCACAGTGTGAATATGAAGTTATGCATAGAAAATATCGAAATAAAAATTAAAACTGCGTTCAGTTACATAAATTATCCATTATATTACACTTCAATAAAAATTTTGTTATGGTTTATACCCAAAACATATACCTTTCAACATTCAAACTGTATCAACTCATTGAGTTTTGATGCTAGAACAAAACCAAAGACAGTTTTGAAATTCTTGGAACATTTCTAACAAAGTTATAATTAGACTCTCCCAAATTTTAGAAAAAAAAAGTTATGTGGCTCCAAACCATAAAATAATTGTTTGTGATGTTATTATCAAGTATCGCTTATCACAGAAATTGTTTTTCGAAATGTTAAAATTTTAAATTATAAATTTGTTATAAATGCTTCAAGGATTCTAAAACTGTCTTTGGTTTTGTTCTAGCATCAAAATTCAATGAGTTGATACGTCTTGAAATATACATAAAAATGTAGCAAAAAAAACTAATTTTTCGTAAAAAATAAAAAAATTAAGCCTAAATCGAAAAAATGACATGAGTAAAAAAGGTTTACTTTCAAAAAATACATATACTGGCCAATTTTCAAGCGAATCGGACGAAAAAAGGTCAAAATCCCGGACGGTATCCTCAACAGCTGGTAAGTCATTCCCGGTCCCTGAAGTAATCGAATTCGGAGGTTTCGGCCACGAATTATTGTCAGTGGGAGAGTTTTCAGTTAACGAGTTCCGTTTTGGAGAAAATGGAAAAGTTAAGTGTCGTCAGGAAACTCGAAAATCTTTTCAATCCTCTCACAGGTCTTTATTTATAACGATTTTACTCGCTGTCTCGAGTATGATAGCATAATTTACGTATCTCGATTACAGAACTAGTTCTATTGCTTCCGTGAAGAAAATGTTTCGTCTTGTACCAGTCATTTGAAGTGGCTTCAAAATTTTGAGCCGCGAGGAGCAAAATATTTCAAATGATAAGTTCGATGCTGGCGAAAAGTATTTAATTTTAACAATTCTGAACGATTGCACTACTATCTACTTTCGTCCATGTTTATCATCTTCCAATTCATTCTGAAATCCAACACTGAACTCGTGCAGAGGCAACGATTAAATAAATAAATACATCGTGTATCTAAGTTACGTACTCGATTTAATGGCACCCTTCTGCCTTGTAAGACAATGTACAAATGCGCCTCATGAAGTCATGTAGCGTTGCGGTGTCTGCTGTGGCTGGACAGTCGGGTTCTCCTCGAGAGGTTAAAAGGCGATGGCAGAGCTCAAAACTTCCGACATTTTGTCGCCTACTCACTCTCATCGCCTCCCGATGCTGCGCCCATAGCAGATGTGTTTTCTGACTTCATATAGTCAGAGATCTCAAGATATCTCATAAGAAATATTTTACGCTGGTGAGCATGACTCGGGAAAAATGATTTTTGATACATAGAGTAAAGTAAGCGAATGTGCTAATTTTCAAATAGTTATTTCGTACAGAAAGACCCAGATTTAATAGGTATAATTAAGCTGCTATTTGAAAAGTGAAAGTACCGTCATTTGGTAGCGCTCAAGCCTTCATTTCCCAATTTGGAATACCTTCGAGCAGTAAATATATGTCAATGAATGAACATACAACAACGTTAGCGTAAGATGTACAGGGTGTCCATGAAATCTTACCCTGAAGTCTCGGGTGTCCATGAAATCTTGTCTCTAAAATTTATTACAAATGCAGTTGTTAGGATATTTTTTTCAGATTTGTTCTAGTGGATTCAGCGTTTACTAAAAAATTTTTACTTCACTTAACCCCTCAAGGGGAAACAACTATTGTATCTCTGGGACTTAGCACTCCCCGGGGAGAAATGTGTGAGGGTCCGAGCTGCATGAGAGTTCGGTTGGCATTCTTTATGATGAAATAATTTTTTTTGTTATGTTGAGGACCACCTTTTTCGGTTCTCTGCAGTCCTGTTTTTCAGCACCTACTACTTTCTTCTTCAACTTTTATCTTGTTTTGTGAACTTCTTTCTCAGCTTTCTGTTTCTATGCCCCTTCAGCGTAGATTCCGCATTCCCTTCTCTCTATACTAAGTGGGGCCTTTTTTTCCTCTCTTCGATACGCTTTTTTATAGTAGCGGTTGCGGAGGCTGAAACCAACATATAATCTAATCTATAATCTTTAACTCACTTAATAGACTTCTACATGGGCACCTTTAGTTGCTCGAAGCCCATCTAGGCGGTTCTCGATTTCTTGCCATGTTGCTGTAGCGTATGCTCATCAATTGTGGCAAAGGCGTCAGTAATCCTTTGCTTTATGTCAGTAATGTCCCGTAACCTTTACTCGTTACACGATATATTTAAGCATGGATAGCCCCATAGAAAGACGTCAAGGGGAGCGATATCTGGTGAACGTGGTGGCCAAGGAAATGGCCTCTCCCAATCCACCGGTCTGGAAATGTATGATTGAAAACCCCACGAACAGGCAGTCTCCGATATGGTGATGCAATATCTTGCTGGAAAAAAGATATTGGTTGAAGGCCATTTAGTCATGGCGCCACATAAAAAATCCTAAGGTACCCCTTTATGGAAAATTTAGGCTTCGAAATAAATGTCTACTAGCTGAATGAAATTCTGTCCATAGATAAATATTCAAGCGTAGATTTCAGAAAACGAATTAGTTCTTAAAATTTTGCTGACAATTACGCCGAAGCAAACCTGCAAATTTTTTCAAGGCAATGTAATTAAAATTGAAGTTTTATCATTTCCTACGGAACGTTGAGCGCGTTAATGGAAATAAGTTCGTTTGAACATGAATATTAAGGCATTTTTTAATATTTTCCCACGTGATTTTTTGGCGAATATCCCAAGGATGTCTCCTTATAGTAAATTAAGCTTCAAAATAAGAATCTATAGGCCAAAGGAAATTTTGTTCTTTCAAGCACAAATTTATAAAATTTACTCTCTGGAAATGTTAGTTCAATCTAAAACTGCGTTTTCAAATTCTCAAGTCATTTATTGAGAGAGATCAAAGAATTTTAACAATTTTTATTTGTAAAATATATTTTTTTTGTGAAAATGTAATTTTCCCATCTTTTCATTTAACAATTCCGTACGCAACGAAACGTTTTAACAACTTTAAAGCTCGGTAGTAAATCATTAAACCCACGTATTTGACTAGAAATATTTATAAATAAAACTCGAATGAAAGTCTAATGAAAATAATTTGTACGCTTTGTGTTTTTGCGAAAAATTTCACGGAACAAAAATGTCAGAAATACTCGGGTTTCTCGCTAAAAATGTTAAGAGAATTCTAAAATGCTGTTTATAGTTATTCTTAGCTTGATTCGACCTAGGAAAACTCGAAATTCAACTTGCCTTTTCCTAAAAGAATTTTTCTGACGATGTTCATAAAATATTTATTAGAATTTTAGTGAAATAGTTTTTCTTGATGTACAACCGAGTATTGAAGTTGGCAAAAAGTTTAAATGATTGTTTTCGAGCATCTCAACCAAAATCTAGTAATATTTCGGCATCTTCTAATAATTTTGCAAAATGTTAATAATAAAGAAGCTTTCAGAACCATTTGCTTCTTATTCCGTTCAATATTTGGTACAAATTATAAAAATATCAAAATACTAATGACAGCATCAAATGCCACGACCAAATTGTGGTGTGAACCGCATCTCGTTCCGTAGCTCTGCACTAAGTCTTACTTTACGCTGATCAGTTTGAAGTAAATTTCACTGCAAGCCTTGTGAAGATGTTTCAAAACAGACCCATCCATATTTCGATTTCAATAGCCCTTATTTGACACCAGCAAAGGATTAAAGCCTTTATATACTTTAGTGCTACAAAATCGTGCTTCATTTATGGATGCATGGCGAGCAATTTTGGAATCTTATCAAATATGTTACACAATTGTCGGTAGAATATTATATATGAAGCTTTTTTCCCTTCTCAAATTCATTTTATGCTCAACTTCACACAGCTGACAGGATTGGATGTACAATAGACGCTAAAATTCGCTGTTCTTTTCATCAGTGATATGTTCAGGCCATTTCGGACCTAAATCCTTGTACGTAAAACGACCATTTGTGTTGTAGAACGTAATAATTTGCTCATCAGTTACCGTCATGTTGCACCTTTTTTACAAAATTCTTTTCTGAAAAACAGTCTTAATAAAATCTACATTGGTTCAACTGAAAATCAGCCACAATTTTCCCTTCGTTAAATGAAAATGAAATGACGTAAAGTTCCTTCTGGGAAATCTGGATTTTGTAATTAATACGAACTCTGATTCAAAATAAAAAGTGTTGCACAACCATGGAATCAGGTCCAAGCCCTTCGCTCTCCTCATTATGCAAAGGCGATAGACGGCCTTGGCATTAATGCAAGTGCGCATCTTACTTCGCCATACGGAAGAGTTATTTTTAGCTTGATATCTCCTTAAATCGGATCTTAGCTTGCATTGACATTAGCCTTCTGGTACCCTTGGTTTTTGAAATGCTTTCCATCTTCCGTCTGGGAAAGTATGGGAAAATTTTTAAAGTTGAATTGTTATAACAGTCGCTGGTTTCGAAGAGTTTTCATGACATCTAGTGGATTCTTAGTTTCTTGGTAACTGAGGATTTTTTTCACTATATAAATATTGTAGTCTCTGCCAAATGAAAAGAAAGAGTATCGTCGTAAGTGAATGTAAAAAAGATGCATCTGATAACTGTTATACGCTTTCACAGGCGAATCGTACGTCACGTTGGTGCGTAATCACAGCCCATTTTCGCCATTTTGTATAGCTTAATGAAAACTTAACAGCAGTCATGGCCTAAACGATTGAGACTCTAAACTATGTTTTAATTTTCACATTTTAGGGGTGACTTAGAAGTTGCCTTTACGTACATCAAGATTTAATGACAATTTTTCCTCAAACTTGTGCGAGGGGGTTCTGATCGACGCCTACGGGATGGTTAAAGTGTTCCTCGGCGCGAGCGCGCTGTCTGGCTTCACCGGCGCCGTTTACTTTGTCGCCTACTACTGCGTGCGCTGGTGCAACAAGAGGACTGGCCGCAACTCCAGACAAGTCAAACAAAATAATCAGCTCACGCAACAGAATGCTAATGGTGAAAGCTTTCAAAGTTCCGTGATTTGCAGTGTTTTGTGTCATAATGTTCTGTGGTTTTGCCATTTAACGTTCCGCGTATTGTAGAGTTTTGACGTCCAGCGACTGCTGCGGTCGTGAATGTTTCGTGTTAAGATGAATTGGTTCGCCTATTCACACTTCACTGAGATAGCAATGGTATTAACATAACATAAGATAGTGCCCTAAATGAGGTGGAGAGACACAAATACTTTTGTTTGCTCATAAACTGTAGTAGGATTTAGGAAGGCTCAAACTAGCATCTAATCTAATCCTACAAACTGTTGTCATATAGTTGCTAAATTATGATGTATGAAAATTTTTGGTTGACTGACTGAGCACGATCGAAGCTAATTATATATATTTCACAATAATTGGAACCTACCGAATTATACAGGTATTGGTTTTCCATCTCTCAGCATTTTTAACTTTCCTGGAGTTGTGCGCTTGCTGAATGTCGGGGAGAAAGTTGTGCTGCGAACAAATCAGTGACGCGAAGGGATAAACCGCTGTGTCAAGGGAAGAGAAAGAAACTTCCCCAAAATGATAGAATCAAGTCTGTGGAACAACCTTCGAATTTAATTGAAAACTGTATCTTTTTGGTCTGCGATTCAGGTGCGTTTTCATTTGAAATAAAATTACTTCTCAATGACTTAAAAAGTCTGAAATGGTGTATCACTGAGTATAAAGATTTAAAATTGTCAATACTACACTTAACACGTTAAGTGCTACGTGACCCACCGATGGTCATCGCGGGATTTTCATAATGCTGCTGACCGACCAGCAGTCACTGACTGATTCAATTTTTATAAATACTAAATCAAAGCTAAATGTAGGGATGATCCAGTTTATGTTTGCTATTTTCAAAATTTCTCATTACATTTGACTCTAAATTTGAGTTGAATATTGAACGTCAGTTTAACCCGCCGCACTTAACATGCTATGAACTGAAAACGCCTACTACTTGATTACAAATTTTAAAATAGTCTAGCATCAATTTAAGATGGTGTAAATTGCCTTCTACTGATTTTGAAAACTGAAAAATTGCCTCCTGTCATTCGAAAATTGTCTTTTGGAAATTAAGAAATCGAAAATTAACCACTACTGAAATTCGAAAGTAAATATTTCTTGACACGATAAAAATTTGAAAAGCCCCAGATGTCATTTATTTTAAAGGTGTTGATGAATTTAGCTATTATAAAACGGCTGTCTCATCTCTATTCGATGGCGCAAAAATGAATGGCGTATTGCTCCCTTGAATAAATAGTTTTAAGCCTGTTTTCCTATTTTTAGCATGCAGTTTTCGTTAGAATCATAACCTAATATACGAGGCCTGTCGAAAAAGTATCCGACCTTTGGCCAGAAAAAATACTTCAACAACCTGACGGGGTTGGGACCCTAATCCCCTTCAAAGTAGGCTCCTTGTGCTTCCACACACTTAGCCCACCGATCCTTCCACTGCCGGAAACACCTCTGGAAGTCTTCTTTTGGAATGGTGTTCAGCTCTGTCGTCGCGTTCCGCATTATCTCTTCTCTACTCTCAAAACGGGATCCTTTCAGTGGTGTCTTCAATTTTGGAAACAACCAGAAGTCGCAAGGAGCCAGGTCTGGAGAGTAGGGAGGTTGGCGAACGGTCGTAATTCCATGTTTGGCCAAGAAATTGCGGATCAAATGGGATGAATGTGCGGGCGCGTTGTCGTGATGCAAGTGCCAGTTGTTCGCAGTCCACATGTCTGGTCTTTTGCGCCGAACTGCATCACGAAGTCGCCGGAGAACATCCTGATAGTACTCCTTTGTCACTGTTTGTCCTTCCGGTGCGTATTCGTGATGCACAATTCCACGGACATCAAAGAAAACAGTCAGCATCGAAGGAGTCAAACAGGCAATGCGACGATGGAGCTGAACACCATTCTAAAAAAAAACTACCAGAGGTGTTTCCAGCAGTGGAAGGATCGGTGGGCTAAGTGTGTGCAAGCACAAGGGGCATACTTTGAAGGGGATTAGGGTCCCAACTCCGACAGGTATTCGAAATATTTTTTCTGGCCAAAGGTCGGATACTTTTTAGACAGGCCTCGTAGTCTATTACAATATTATTTCTCATCATCTCACGCTTTTAAACTATTTCATCAGTCAAGTATACGGTAAAGGTAAGTGGTCTTGAATAAATAAAATTGTTAACACAAAAAAGGCTTCCATTGGTTACTCTACGAGTCACTCAACAAAGTCAGGCCCACATGTAGTTATATCTCAGCCTGTCCGTTTTAATAATTCTAAATAATGATTAGATAGATGATTTTGATTTTGTTTTATAGAACTCACCCTTACTGACCCTAACGCGAATTAGTGGCATTGCTGGTGGATATAAATATTTAAACAGATTAAGTGTTGAACAGACCTCATGATCAATCCTCATGAAATATAATGTGTATTTTCGTTGACGCTAGGTTTAAGCTTATGAATGTGCAGTGCTTCTATTATTTGAATATGCTCTTTTTTTACAACATTGTACAAAATTTTGTATATAAGTACAAATCGTCATTTGGGGGCTTACAACTATGATCGATACGGAAATGATTGCTGGTCAAATAAATTGCTGGTGAATATAAAATTTAAATAGATTAAGTGTTGGACTGACCTGATGATCAATACTCATGAAATTAAAGATCCCTCACTGTTGGACAGAGACCATCGATTGACTGCTCGGACTGTGAAATTGAATGTAGACGCACGAAATTTTCGAAAATCCTGTGCTTGATTTGCAGCAGTGGCTAAAGCCTTTCCTACTTCAGTCTCAAACTTAGGCTGACCATTGCTTTACAGAATCGTCTTAGGAGTAATTTTGGTTCGCTTCTGTTGCTCACAATATAATTCTGAGTCTCCCTACCTAAGTAGTGCTAAGGTTTTGAGACATTGGTGGATAGTTCAAAGGTATTTCAAACAATTACATAAATTTTCCAAATAGAATCGGTTGTATATGAATTATCACAATGAACAGGAAACAACAATCATTATTATAAAAGGAGCCGCGTCTGTCCGTCCGTCTGCGTGACCCCCTCTTGATTATGGTATCCAGAATGCGCAATTAGCTTATTTTTACAAATAGAAATTTTCTATGGAGCTTTCACTGTTGAAATTCATCATGTCGCTTTGATATTTTTAATTGATAACGCGAAAAGAAATGTTTTACATTCGTTTGACCAGTAACCTGGCTACCACTTGGTATAAGGCCCAAGATTTTGGAACTTGAGTTATTGTTTTCGAAATTGTGATTTTCTTGAAAAGCTCCGAAGAAATAACCTTACTACTACTACTACTCCGAAGAGATAATAGACGATATTTCAGAATAAAATTCCGGCAAAAGAGGCCACCATGGATATAAATGTGTCCAACCGCAAGAGAGAAGTAACAAGACTTCGACAGTAAGAAAAACGCCGAAGACGATCGGATGAACAACGCGAAATGGCAAGATGAAGCAATGCTGCTCGCCAACGAGAAGCTAGAGCTAAATTGACCCTTGACCGGCGTTTAAAAATTCTACGGAATAATGCAGAACAACACCGAGTAGCTAGAGAGAGCTAAACATAAGAAAGAAGCGAGGAAATTCTTCGGCATAGCGCTGGACAACATCGAGTGGCACGAGAGAATTCAACTCAAGAAAGAAGGGGTGTAATTCTTCAGATAAATACCGACCAGCACGTGTGCACTAGTAATTATAATTACTTTAGACTTCCTGGAATTTATCACTGTCTTTCCAATTTTATCCTTTACTACTACTACGTGGCAATAAAACTTGGAATGTTGCTTACAATTGTTAATGACTTTTTTGCGGCTATTGTAGCAGCTTATTCATACTGCACTCAACACTGTGTTTTCACTTTCTAAGCCAAGGGTTCTCTCTTTTTCAAGTGAAAGTGACAAATGAAAGCGTCTACACTCGAACTGTATCATTGCATCATTTGCAAGAATTAATTAATTTCAAGGCCAAATGAGGGCGATAAAAACCAAAAAAATTGATTTGAAACCGTTGATCAAACGCAAGATAAATGCCAACTTTTACCTTTTCTGCTTCCCACATCCCCCTTGTCTAACGAAAGGCTTCATAAATCTGAAACCATGAGAAAGGAGGATTTCGGTGAAGAATATTTATGTGAAGTTTGGAGGCACACTATATCCTAACGATGAAACGAGATGGGATTGAAATCCTTCAGTTCTTTTGAATTACCCAATTTTCTTTGGGGAAATTTAAATTTGATGTAATTATGGTATGTATTTGAAAGGCGTCTCCTAACAGGTCTGAAGTAAAATGGATCCACTAACATGGGCTAGCGGAAAGTTCTACGAGTCTATAGTGCGAACCCATGCACCTCAATTTGAACAATTTATTTACCACAAGTGATGCAGCAGTAGATTGTACCTTGAGTCTAGCACAATGGACATATTTGAGTATACTGCAGCTACTTGTGGGCCCGAATAAGTTCAGCGACTAAATTGAACACAGTCAGGATGTAGCAACCGCTACGCCCGATTTGCGTTCTCATATTACCATGAAATCACGATCATTGGTCAAATCAGATAGGGGATTCAGTGTGGCATACTTGAATACCAACTATTTTAATCGACTTAATAGTAGTCTCCTTGACGGCAAAGTGCGTCATTCTCTCGCCTGTTGGGATATCAAATTCAGAAGTGCATGTTGTAGTGATTGGCGCTGTTGTCATGTTGGCGTGTTCTAAGTTTCAGCATTAATACAGCGCTGATTACCGTATGGGAGTTGCAAGGAACAGAGAATTTTCTTTCTTGTTTTTACTTCTACAACACCATATTCTGAGTGACAGTTCGAAAGCACTCCTGAGTAAAAATGATTACATCAATTTTAAAGCAAAATAATCATTTGTATTTTCGTTGAAGCTAGGCTTAAGCTTATGAATGTCCAGTGCTTCTACTATTTGATTAGGCTCCTTTTTTTACAACACTGTACAAAATTTTTGTATTTGAGTGCAGATCTTCATTTGAGGGCTTACAACTATGATCGATACAGAAATGATTAAAAATGAAACCTTGATATTTGTAGGCAGGTAATCTTTTGTTTCAGGGTCATCCTAGTCATGCTAATGTAACACTTTTTGTGACACATTCTCTCCTGTTACACTCGAACTGATATATCACATTGGCTCTGTCTAGGTCACTGACCCGTGATCCGAAAATATTGTTTCTTAGTAGGAGATCACTGATTTTGCGATTTTTAAAATACACATGAACTTTAATTGCATTTCTGGATCTGTGGGTTTCACGGAAGTTTTGACTAGGTTTTTTAAAAATACGTTCGTCAATTTTGTAATTTTTATGCATTTAATTTTCCTGAAATATATTTGTATTCCGCTGGTTAGGTATCGGATTATGCTCACTATTCAAAATTCGGTTGACAAACTTACCTATAGTTTTATCAATAAGAGTATTGGGGAAATTGTTATTAACCAGCAAACGTTTGACTCTAACCATTTGTGAATGAAAACTAACCCAGTCGCTGGACACTTTATAAGCTCATTTCAATAAGGGGTGAATGACGTCTTCTTTATACACTTGCGGTACATCACAATCATAGTTTATGGTTTCACCAGCATGAGAGGGCTTTACATACACAGGTCTCAAAAAAGCACCCTGCGAAGCTTCAACTAAAACATCAAGAAATGGCAGCTTCCCACTTATACTCAACTCGTACGTGAAACGCAACACCGAATTATTAGTCGTGAAATTCCTCAACATCGCCAACTGCTCTACGGTCTCGATTTCAACAAAAATGTCCTCCACGTATCTGCCGTACAAAGTCGGCTCAACCGGTATAGAGTTCAGCGCCATGTATTTAACGTAGGACATGTAAAAGTTAGGAAACAAAAGCCCTAAAGAGGAACACACAGCCACCCCATCAACCTGGCGCAACAAACTACCATCAATATGTCGAATAGGAGCTTCGGAAATACAGATTGTGAGGAGTTGCTCTAAAATTTGCCGAGGAAACAAATTAGGAGTAAGATCTTCACTTTCATAAACACAGTATAAAATTATCTCTATCGTGTCCGAAATAGGGGCATTAGTTAAAAGCTATTATGCCGCTCGGATTTTTCCGCGTAGCAAAGTAACAAATTCATCTGTTGATTTTAGCATGTACTTTTGCGGGATATACGGAGTTATAATTTTGTTCAAAGTTTTAGCAACAGAATAAGTGACGGTAGGAACCTGCGATATTATTTTCCTCAAGGCGGATCATTCTGGTTTTACTAATTTTTGCATTGCCGTAAATATAACCAAGTTGATAGTGCCCCTCCAGGTTTTCAAGTTAAAATTTTTTGGAACAGCATTAACGCTAGATAAAAATTGGTTAAGTTTTTTCAATTGTTCAGTTAGATCACGATGAAAATGCTCAAGTTTACTGTTATCAGCCAGGATACAATCTAATTTCTGCTAATAATCCGTAGGACTGTGGCTTAGACGTTTGTAACCTCCGTTCGTCCACTTTGCCTTTATATCTGGCGCCGTTAGAATGATTATATCAAAAATAATTATTCAGATGCGGGATTAACACCATGGATCATTATCACACTCCACTTGCTGACGAGTCAAACTTGATAGATATAAATCGAACACAAGTTTTACGTCACTGAGAGATAACTCTTAGCTGAACAAGAAATCATAGAGAAAAAAAAGATTGAATGATATTGCATTACCTTAAAGGCTCGAAAGACTATATTTGATTGCGACATTGCGTGCTTGGCCCGAATATTTAGGAAAAATGCTGCTTGAGAAAAATTTGCTGCACGTCAGAATGAGCATGTGCACAATGGTATGTTAACATTATTATTGCTTAATTGGGAGAAATAACAACGATATGGTGAAAAGTATTCCGTTGAACAACAATTCTCTGGTGCTGCTAACATGATGTTCTGTGCATTGATTACAGATTTGCAAGGGCACCTATAAGAATAAGCCTGTGGTGTATAAAATTTAATTCAGAATAATTTCTATCCAAGAAAATTTTGTAAAAATTATCTACATAACTCTGATGGTCATCGACATTCTTCACTATATATTGCAGTTTTTCAACACCTGAAATGCGTGAAGTCTGAAATTTCAACACCAGTCAGACTTTTAACTTGAAGATCGCATCATGGTTTTCACACTTGTTGCAATGAGTAATCAAACTGAATTATAAAGACTCATCACAAACATTTTAGGTATTAGGATTTTCAGTTCGAGTGACCTAATTGACGGGAAGCTTGGGCTCCATCACAATTAACGTTCACAGGTTTGCTGGCGCAATAAACATACCATAGCTCATGGCACTGCCTGCTGCCGCGCGCCTTGCAGATCGCCAGTCTACTCCTGGTTGGACAGTTGGCCCGTGGATAACTGAGTGAGCAGAGTTCTTTTTCTGCTGACATAAATATGAGGTGTAGAGAAATTGGGGGGAAACATAATTCACATTTTTCCACTGAACTTTGGTTCAGACACTGAAAATTCATTTGAGTTATGTTAGTAGAATAATTATTAACTATCTTTACCAATATGGAAAAACAAGGTTATTTCCTACTTTACTCACGACTCCAATTTTCGATCAGACTTGTAGCAATTGCTCGTGCGCGTTCGTGCCATAAAGGCGATGCGTTGTGAAACTCTGAATAGAAAGCCATTCTTGCTGATAAAAGTAAAGTCTTTACTCTTTAAAAGTTTCATTAAAACAAACATTATGAAATATTTTACGGCTATTGTTCTTCAGTCATCTGTTGCTTCATGGAACACTAACGCTTTGATAGGCTTGTGATCTGCTTCTAATTCTCGAGTTGAAGAGCTCTTGGAGAAAATGATGTTAACGATTAATTTTACTCTGGTTGTCGTTGAGGAAAATATTCTCTATTTATAGTACTATCGCACGAATTTATTTAATCAGACTATTTCTATGGTTGCGCACCACTAATTTAATAATAACATTCGGATTATCTTTCTATTTGCGTTTTTATTTTAATTTTAACTTCGGTGACATTGTTTGTTTAGAAGTCATCACACCAAATGGGACTAAAAGAAGTCATCACACTGCTAGGGAAAGTTGCTGTAGTGATGATACTCTTAAAGTACAAATTACTCTCTTCGAACGTCTTGCGGTGAAGAGTTTTCCCTGTCGGTATTTGTATAATAGTTCTTAGGTGTTTCGAGTAAAAATCTTTAAATTCTTGAGTTTAGACCTTTAAAACTTCCTAGGCCTTATGAACATGTACTGCCAGTTACAACAATGGGTAAATTGTTCCTACACTAAAAGTTACATTTAGCTAAAATTCCCTCATTTGTTAGTTACTGCCTCTCATGATAAGCTGTTTCAATTTTATTTGTTGCAGTTTTAGTTATTTTTAAGAAAAGTCATAATGAAATAGACTTTCAATCACAAATAATTTTTTTTTTCAGTTTACGTAGTAAATCAGTACCGAAACAATACCTGAGCTAGCACGTAAAATTTCAAACCTCTACAACAAATCGTTGGTGCTAAAGAGACCGGCGAAGAGGGGAATAGAGATGAGTTTATATGGTTGCAACAGAATTTGAATAAATGGACGAACAACGGTATTCTCAAGCTGTGTTTGACGAAACGAGGAGAGAGTAAACGAGATCCTGCGTGTAAAATTATGGCTAAGTGATCTAAGGCGAAAAACTTGCATCCCAAGAGTTTAATTTGCAGGTGCAGACATTGTAATGATCTATAATTTTCAGCAATAAGGAGGGTATCTGCGTGAAACTGAGTCTGGGTTTTCATACACCAAAAAAGAGAACCACAGACATGGATGCTTCTGCTATGCCAAGAAAAACAACGACACCGACTGCAACGGAAGGGTAATGGTTAGCTCACACTTTTAGCTCCTGATGCATTCTACAGGTCTTTCTTTAACTCTTCTGAATGTCTCTTTGGCTTATGTGACCCAACCCATGGTCGAACCAAAAATATCTTGGTAAAAAGGTATGGTCATAATTGCTGGATAGCACAAAACTCTACGAGGAATTACGTGCGCATTTCACTTGAGGAAATATTCTTTCTATCGGTCTGGTTCGAGCTCTGCTTTTAAACTCTCGATTCATTACTATTTCTACAATTTTGAAACGTACCTTATCACATTATTGGACTGGTTATAAAATTCACTTTCGGAATACTTTTAATTTATCTGCTAATTTAAATTATTAAGTAATTAGTCTGGTTAGACTAATTTCTGCTTTTTTAGGAAACTCCAAACAGGAGCTTGGGGTACCACTAGCTCGTAGCTAGTCGGTGCCCATATTCTTCGCTGTCGGAGGAACGTTTTAGAAAGCGTGTTTCGTTTCTCGTGTGATGGTTGTTGTTATTTAGTGTATCATTCCATTCAGTCGTATTTGGGAGGACACATATCTTTTGGCTTTTAGACAGTCCGAAAAGCCTGGTCTCAATCTCATGTCATGACCGCTGTATTAATTCATGATATCAAAAAATGCGGTTGGACTAGCTCTCAGCGTATACCGTTAATTTCTTTTGTATTTTTTATGCCTGGTACTGAAACAGAATAAAACCTCGAAAATGGTTGCCTCACCAGTTCCAACAGGTGATATATTCGGCTGTCCAGACTCGAGACGCGGAGCGAGTTTCTGGGTTGTATTAATGAATAGCACGTAAAAGTCTATGGGAGCAAGTAAGAGTCTAATCACAGAATATTAAATTTAATAAAGTTTTTCTTCTACTCAAAGTGTTAGAGTCAAATTAAACAAAAATTTTGCTCTCTGTTCCTGAATTTTGATTACATGTTTTTCAAGGTATAAATTTATCATCTCATCATTATCTCAAACATTACTGAAATTGCGAACTATTATCAGAGAGAATTTCAGCTAACTCCAACTCCTAGTGTTTGTGTAATAGCTATTTTTAAAAATTATTCCACAGTTTTGGTTGGTGGTGTTGATCCTTGATTGAAAATCGCCTTAAACTCAAACAGTTCCAATTCATGAAATCTTGAGCAAAAAACTCCACAGAAGAAAAGAGAAATTTAATTTAAATCATATTAAACTAGCAACTGTCTGAGACATTTACACTCATTGCTAAGACTTTAACTCATTTCTTCCGCACGCGGAGTTATATTTCCTAGGATCCTAATAACACCATAGAAAATCAATTCACTGAATAATGTGACGGTTGAAATAAGTTTATTTACTGAGGAAATCTGCGTCAAATCCTGCTCAAGATATGAATAAGCTGGACGAAATGTATTCTCAGCTGCATTTTTTGTGTTTGCTGGTCTCGGGTGTTGATGTGTACATAATACATTATTCATTCTTTACATAACTGCACGGGAGAAAGTTGGAACAGCTAGACGTAAAAACTGTGTTGTGGGGAAAATTAAGTTAAATCTTCATAAGAACTCACTGTGTTTATTTAATTCTATCAAATATTCTCTTAAGAAACAGAATAAAACCTCGGAAATGGTTGCCTCACCAGTTCCAGCAGGTGATATATGTTTGCGAATCATTTCGAAAAGGCTTGGGTAAAAAATTATCCATTCTAAATCATACTCATAATATGCAAGTTTTTAGTGACTCCACTTTCTTTCGTGCGCAATTCTTCTTCTATAAATTGAATGACCGCAAAAAAATTCATCGTGTAGTAATTGAACAAAATATTTACTGTGATTTTTTATTTCAGTGTACATCGAACCAATCACATACAGTGGGGGTAAAATAATACAACACGTTGATTAAATCGCCAAATTCCACATTTCTAAACCACGTACAATTACGAAAATTGGACCAAATAAACAATAGTATAAAAACTTAGTAATATATCTAAAACCCACAAATATCTAATAGAGTAGTATACGAACATGTATAATAAACACCTGAACAAAAGTTTATAACACATTTCAAAATATACATACATTAATACTACGTTGCATAGCCGTTATTATTAATTATGGCTTCGAGACACTTAGAGTGGTTCACTACCAGTCTTTTACAAGTTTCGTGTGTAATTTTATTCCATCCTTCCCTGCAAATTTCTTTGAGTTCAGTGATGTTATTGGGCCCTCTCTTCTAAATCTTCAATTTCAATACCCTCCACAAGTTTTCGATCGGATTCATGTCTACCATGATTCATGTCCGGGGATTGCCTCGGCTATTTTAAAATGTTTTTTTTTTAATCTTCAACCATTCCTTGGTTTCGTTTGCGGTATACCTTGGATCGTTTTTTTTTTTAGAAGGTCCATCCACGTTTCAATTTTAACAAACGAGCTGAAGGTAGGAGTTGCTCTTCCAATATTTCACGATATTTCCTGCCATTCATGGTTCCTTCAATGATGTGAAGTTTACCCACCTCTGATGAGCCGAAACATCCCCACACCATGATTGAGCCACTTAATAGTGGGTATGGTGCACTTTAGTTAATACTCTTCGTTTTGTTGCCTCCATAGATGGTTTGTGCTGTTTCTCCCAAATAGTTCGATTTTGGTTTTCATCTGACCACAGTCTTACTGAGTTCCAAAACGCTGCTGGCTTGTTCAAATGGTCGGTGGCATACTTCAGTCTAGCAATGCTGATCGTGTGTTTGCTGACTACGATCTCAGATGCCTTGAGATCTTCCTTCAATTCTTCACGAGTATTTATAGGCCTCTGCGTTACTGTTCGGACCAATTTTCGAACAGCGCGGCCGTTAATCTTCCGTGGACGGCTGGTTCGAAGCTTGCTAAGACTCGTATTTTGACATTTCCATTTCCGTATTTTGGTTCCAACCGAGGCTATAGGAACACACAGTTGTGCATATACTTTCCGATATCCCAAACCTTCATTATGGAGCTCCACAATAAGTTTGCGAAGGTCTTGGCTGGTGTCCTTATTCTTACCCATGCTTCCGAGAGCTGCGGTACCAGTGACACGTTATTGGAGATGAATGCTGACAAAAGTTCGGTTGACAAATAATAGAATGTATTAGAACTTTCTGGAAAAATCCTACAATAGTTTTACTGCGTTATATAGAAAAAAATCGGGTATTGTAAACTTTTGTTCACGTATTTACTATACATGTTCCTACATATTTTTCTATTAAATGTTTGTGGGTTTTAAATATATTTAAACATTTTTATACTATTGTTCATATATAATCCAATTTTCTTAAATGCACGTGGCTTAGAATTGTGATATCTGGCGATTTATTTAACGTGTTGTATTATTTTGCCCTACACTTTATTTCATAATTTGTTTTGCTTCGAATGAGCCTTTACTAATTTCGGTTTTAGTGTTATTAGTTACAGCCTTTATTGGTTCTAAGTAAATCTTAATTTTTATAATACGCTGTAATGTTGTTATGTGTAACGTTAGATTTAAAGTGTATTCACACTCGTTAATTAGGGAACATTTACAACAGTTGAAAATATTTTTTCACCAATTATTGATTCCTTTTAATGACTTAAAAAATTTAGTACAAAATTCATTCTTCGTTTTTTGTACGCTTCGAAAGCTTCATAAACAACACGAGAAGAATATACAAAAAAAAATTTAATGAAGTAAAACGAGACTACTTCCTCAAAGAACTGCTAAGGTAAATAAGGTAAATGGTAAAAATACAGGGTAAAATAAGGTAAAAAATCTGAGTGTTTGATTTGACAAAATATGGTTTTCAAACCACTCGTAGAAACAATTCGCAACAAAATTAACAGAACAATGTTTTTCATCGCATTAAAAACTCACTTGAAAAAAAATCCAGATTATTGGCAATTCAGTCTTTGATATTATCACGTTTGGACCATTGTAGTCTAGTCTGGGGAGACATGCATCAATTTCTTCAAAAAGAAAAGCAGAAATGTATGAACTTCGCAGCCATGTGGAATGCAAAGTTAATACCAAAAACGCAATCATGTTAAGAAAACTTGGCTGGACCCCAATACCAGACAGATTCCTCATTCACAAAGCACGAAAAGTGATCTCATTTTTCTACCATCCTCGGAGTAAAGCAGATGTGATAAAAAAATTTCTTCCAATGTTCCAAACAAAAAGAAACAAATCAGAGGAATGATGTCTTTGTTATTTAACATTCATCTGACGTGAAACAGAAAGCTCTCTCAGTTTCTGTAGAACTTTTCTGGAATAAGCTTCACGAGCATATTAAACTCTCAAACTGTGAAAGAATTCTATGGCAAACGTGTCACGTCATTTTGCATCTCGGTAATATGGAATAAAGTATTGCAATATTGCAGTATAGTAAATTCAATCTAAACAATCGACCGGTTGCCTTAAATCTACTCATTGCTACTTGGGGGCCAGCATTTAATGCCGCCGGTAATTGGCGACTGCGGATTGGGGTTGGAAGGTATTGAAACGCTGGGCAGAAACTGTAGATTTCCTGGTCAGTGCTGGTGCGGTCTTATTAGGGAGGAGAGACGTCTGAATGCGCCACTCCGAACGCGGCTTACTTATTTGTATCCGGGGTAAGTGGGTCGGCGTAACATACCTCCTCCCTCCCCCCCTTCCCCAACAAAACTAACGCATGATTAATTTATCAGAAAAAAACATCCGAAAAACTTTAAGCGAAAATACAAAAATAAAGATGAAGATTTTAGATCCAAAAAGATACAAAACGAAACTCCAATCAAAACGCATATACCGCAACAGAACAGAATGCTTGCTAACGCACATGCAATCTAGCCATAATATGTTGTTACCGCCACATTCAAAAAGAATAATAATAATGATCGTAAGCCCTAAAGCTTAAAATGGTGAATACATGATAGGAAACTAACGCAGCGAGGCTACAGGAAGAAGGACAGCGTAAGCGAATAATAGATTAATTCCCTTCTTCCCCACAAGAAAAAAAATTAAAACACATTACTACACAACTCACGTCACAGAATTTTGAAAACATAAATGAACACACGATATGGTACAATTTTTTTAAATTCAGAAAAAATTAATGATTAATTTTTACAACGCAAAAAAACACGGATATAAAGTCAACACATCCCAAGGAACGTTCACCAAAACCGAAATTTCAAATACTTAATTTAATTTCTAGAAAACTCAAATTAACCCCGAGTAGCATCAGATTACGCTGACATGGCACACCAGTATATTATCATCGGTAAAAAAATATAATGAAATGATTACGTAAATCAATAGCGCAGGTAAAGATAACTAAAGAGACACATTCTCAAAATAACACCATACAAATAAAACAAAACACCTCGCCAATCGCAAGTAAATGTGAACACGTGGGATACTACATTTTTACATCGGAATTAGTTTCGGCCTATGAAAACAGAAGAAATGAATTAATAAATAGTACAACAAAAAAAATTCGCAAAGCATCGAAAACATGAAAAATGTTATTACCACAACTCATGCGCAGGTAATACCAAAAAGGAAAAAACACATTTTAAACTTTAACTCAGCCGTTTACACCAACGTACAACCATGGTTACACGAAAAAAAATAATTGTGCTCGAAAAGGACAAAAAAGGTTGAGGATTAATGCGTAAAGATACATATATGCGAATACGAGTATATAGGGGTATTTAAGTATAGGTATAGGATTCCACTCAATTAGCACCAAATTAAAACTAGACGTCGGTTACCAATTGGACCATGGGTTTCAGCCGCCGTGACCGTTTTGGTACTCTTACGGTTACATTTCCACCATATAGTACTAAGTATCCACGATTAACGCAACCGAAATTAATGCACGTGCACAAATTTTTATATGGGGCTACCTCATTTATGATTTCCTAAGTTCGTTTTGGGTTATTTTTAGCCGTTATTAGTTCCTTGTGGAAGTGAGTTTGTTTTGCTTCAGTGATTTTCTGTCGAAGAATTTTTTCATGGTTTTTATATATTTTGGATAAGGTACTGGTTGATCTATTGTTTTTGTACTCTCGCAACTTAGTTTTCTCTATTCTGCTCAGTTCTTTAATTTCGTCAGTAATCCAAACTGTGCGTTTTGGCTTGTTTTTTTGGTGACGTAAGGTGCGCAATCGTCGAGAGCTGCTGTGAAGTTCTTGTTGAAGATAGATACTTGAATGTCAACATTGTCAGATTGCATCATATTCTGGAATTCGTTGGACCTGTTGCGTAGTTTTTCTTGAAATAGTTCTGCCGAATAGTGTTTTTTCAAGCGATAAGTCATTAAACGATATTTATGTCTTTCCTTTGCAATGTTAATTTCACATTCTATAGAGTGGTGATCAGAAGTAGAAGGTGATATTACTGTACTAAGTATTGCTGTAGGATTATTTGTGATTGCCAGATCGAGGAGAGTTTTAAAGACTTCAGTAATGCGAGTCGGTTCTTTGACCATTTGTGATAGGCTAAGTTTCTACAATAGTTTGCTTAGCCGATTGTTTTTGTCCGTTAATTAAGTCGATATTGAAATCTCTGAAAGCAAAGAATGACATTTTTGCCTCAAGGATTTCCCTGGAAGTTTCCTTAATGAAATATTTGGTTGGACGTAAGGGAGACAATGGGTGCCGATAAAGGCCGACGATTATAATGGATTCATGTTTATTCATTTGCACTTTTAACCGAACCATTTCAATGCCTTCGCAAACTTTATACGCTAGGAGTGAAGATGTTGAGTATATTTCCTTCACAAAATACAAGATCAACTACCTCGGCTGGTTTTAGCGCCATCGTAGCGGTATAGCACGTAATCAGGAATGTTAAAAAATGAACTTTGGGTTCGTGAGTCAAACCATGTTTCTGGAACACATAAAAGATCAATTTCTTCAGTGACCAACATTACTCTGATTTCATTCAATTTACCAGTCAGGCTTTGAACATTTATATGCTTTATTTTGATTTTACTTCTATTAAGACTCTTTTTACAGATAGCAAAGTTATTTTCTCGATAGGATAGTTCCGAGGATTCGTCGATCTTGTCTACGTTACCCAGGGTGCTGGCCCAAAGTCTGATATGTAAGAAAGTCTACTATTTAACTGGGCAGCGGCAGTTTGTCAAGATTAGGTAACTCCAGTCTAATTTTTACCTTGTGTGACAAGGGCACTGTAGTGATCGTTTTACGACGGAGCAGTAGTGTGGGGTTATTATTTGATAACTCTGATGAGGGATCGACTGATATTTTCAAAACACAATGATCCTGTTCATCGAGGATGAAGAGTTTTTGGCCTGTCACATTTGAAATGATTAGTGGTATAAGGTTTACAGCAGCCTGATCAAAATGTTTGCCGTCAACAAAATTATTTATGAGGTTTTGCATATATCCGCTGTTCTTGTCAACAAACTTACCTTATGTGCTTTTGTTTGCTTTGCTCTCCGTTTTGATTGCAGTCTTTAAGAAATTGTAATTCCAATTTGAATTTGGTTGTTTCGTAAGTGGATGAGCTACTGCATGAAGGAGGCAGTGTCCATCGGCTTTGGTGGGAATCAGCTCTATTTCCATGATCGTTTCAATTCATCCATTGTAGAATTCATGCATTCACAAATGGGGGTGGAGACTTTTTTTTCGTTCTTTTTACATCGTTAAAAGGTTCGGAGAGGTGCGGGGAATTTACGTTTTTCTGGCTCTAAATGGGCCGGATGTGGTGATTTATTGTGTGCGGTTCTGCAGAGAACTGAGAAATGCTCGTGTCAATTCTATTTTTCTGGTGATGATTGTGCATGCAGTTGGATGGTGGATTTTCCATCGATTGTCGACTACAATTTTACAGCGATTTCTTTTTTCCCGTTTATTTCCCTGCTTCCGAGTACGTGATTTGATATTGATTTATACTCGTATCTGAGAGGGGCTTTTCATCCTCTGTATCAGTATTGGATAGCAATGAAAATCACGACTAACCGAATAAAGTGACAGTACCAGCACGACTAATCGAATAAAGTGACAGTAACCTATTTGTCATGGAAAGAACAGTAGCATTACACCCTCATTTGTTGAATTGACAAGAAGCTAAAAAAATTAGAGGCAACCATAACCTTATGAAGCGAAGAAAAACTCAATAACCTTCACAAAACGGTTATGGACTTACGAGCAGAGTCAGTCCCTTTAAAAAAAAGAAAAACTAGCTAAAAACTTAAGTGCTGTAGAGAGTCTTTTCCAGGAGTTTTCATGAGAGATAATTTCTAATCAGAATGAAATCAGTCAGTTCTAATTGATACTTCACAATGAAACCGGTTAAAATGCAAAATAAAACTAGGAAGTGAAGAGTTTGAGTGAACGTGTAAACAATTTGATATCAACGACGATAAATTTGGAGAATAAAAATACTGTGTTTAAAAAGTGATAGGCGTTAATGTTTTTGGATAACAAGGAAAAAATCATTATTATCTTCACAACCAAGACCTCCTAGGATAGGTTTTAAATATCTCTATGCTGATCAAAATTTTGATTTAAATAACAGAATACTTGCAAAAATTTCTTTTCCAATCGAAGAATTTGACGCTACGAATAAAAAATATGTTGACGAAATTTTAGAAAATTTGAGGCGTCATCTCAGAAATTATATAAAGGTAGGAGGAAATCTTATCAATGAACTACATAGTTCAGAACTGATTCTTTCCAATCCTCGCTTGATGAGAATACCACAGGTCTTCAAGAAAAACTCAATGAAATTCCGCAAAATCTCGATGAGCATAGCAGAACATCTGAGGAAAAAATAGAGGTCGTTTGGAAGGGCACTTTAGAGTACATAGAGTTCTTAAAAAATGGAATTAAAAGGTGGGAAGATCAGGCAATAAAAAATACAAAGTTAGATTATGTCAATCTAGAGAGAGTATTTAACGACATAAGTTCATACACTGAAACGTTTAGAAATAATCTCATCAACAGAATAGAGAAACGATTATAAATGCCTGTTAAACAAAAAAACATGGTTTTCTAAAATGCGCTTGAACTGCGCAAAAACTTTCTAAAAACAGAAATTAAGAACATTTGTTTTAAAAATGAGACATAAAGCTGTGTTGACACGATCATTGAGTGCGCGCGTGAGTAGTGAAGAGAGGCGCAAGCCCCACTTGCTCTCGCTTCAGGCGCATTTACTTGCTCAATGATAGTGTGGACTATGCTCGTCTTCATGGCGCTGGCCAGAACCATGAAAACGAGCAATGAGCAAGCAAATGCACCTATCATTGAGCAAATAAATGCGCCTGAAGCGAGAGCAAGTGGGCTGGGTTTGCGCCTCTCTTCACTACTCACGCGCGCTCTCAATGATCTTGTCAACACAGCTTGATGTTCAATATGAAATTATTGATATGCAAAAGATCAAAAATTCATCAGCTCTTATGTTAATGCGGTTTGGTATTGAGAAACCCCTTCATGTGGTCAAATGTAAAAAATACCAAAAATGTTCCAAAATACAATATTTACAATAATGGGAGGGTAACCTTTGTGAAACGAAGTCTATTTTCCAGATATCACCCAGTATGACAACCATTTAAGAAGAAATCTTGAGTAAAATATGTTATATAAAATAGAAGACTGTATCACAAGTGTTCATCGCAATGCATTGTGCTTTAAGTCCAGGAATATAAAAAAGCAGCTCATCGATAATGAGCATATCCGAGAACTTGTTGATAACCTGATGCATGATTTAAATAAATTGAAGATTCAATTTTTTCAATTACTATCAGAGCTATTAAACGTGAAAGAAAGCTTGAAAATTCTCATTCAATGGAAAATGTTATATAGTTGGATATAGCTTCTTTTATTAAAATATTATATAGTTGCTGATATTCTAATAAGTGCAAACGTAAGAATCACTTTATTTTTCCTTCACCTATCTTGTGGTGTGTAACTGTGGGTAGATCGAATTGTGGTAAAACCTGTTTGTTGCTTAAACTTCTTCTTGAGGAATATGTCGATTTTACCAACCTGTTTCTTTATAATAAATCGACAGAATAAGCTCAATATAAACTACTCAAAAGTGTTTTTTTCAAAAGGTTATAAATAGTCTGAAATAATTGAGCTTTATAAAACCGGTAGTGAAAATATTGATAAATTTCTCGAAGGTTTACCTGTGAAGCTCAATGCGAAGTTAATCGTTAAATGTTTTGAAGATAGCGCTTCTATTCCTAATCCTAGCAAAGTAGATGCTTAGAAAATTGTTCATATATGATGATATAGCAGCTAAAAAGAATCAGACACCAGCTGATAATTTTAACACCCGAGGCAGGCATAATAATTGCAGTGCGATCTGCTTTTAACTCAAAATTATTATTTGTTACCTAGACAGTCGATACGAACGAATGTAAACGTAGTGATTCTTTTTGAATTGCCGATCAATGATTTAAGAAATATTCACTTGGACATCGTTTCGGGAGACATGTCTTTAGAAGAATTTATAGAATTTTGCAGAGGTACTTTCAGTATTCCTTATAGCTACATAATAATAAACCAAGACTTTTAACTATTAATGGGGAAATATTTTAGGCATTTGAACCAAGTTTATTTTCCAAAGAATTATTTTAAAGACTGTAAATACTCAGAATTTGAAACATCAGCCTGCGCTCGCACAGATTCAGGTCTTGCATGTATTTAATAGTGTATTTTAAAAGCATTTTTTGAGATCATATATTAGTTTTAATTTTTATTGTAAGTCATTTTTCTTGATCTGAAATTTAAGATAGAACCATTATATTTTTAGTATTTAAGTTAGTTTTTGAAAATAATAATGGAAAATTATAATATATGTTTAATATTTAAGTTAATTTATAAGTTGATTTTTTAAAACATGGGTTTGTAGGCTTTTTGGAGATGGTTCTCTAATTGCTGAAATTCTCCCAAAGGCCTAAACTGTGGTGGGAGGCCTACTTCCCTTACTACTGATATTGTTAAATGATTTTATTGGCACAGCAAAGCCTCGAACGTGTAGAAAATAATTATGTATTTTCGTTTGAATTTTACAGACGTGGACGATGAAACTCAGTATTCAAGGCAGTATTGTGGCAAAATCACGATAATACAGCGCATGATCGCATAACTTTGCCACTTTGGAACTCTGTTTGTATAATTTGCTAAAAGTAAGGCTCGTCTGCTGACAAATTTCAAAAGAACTCATGAGCAAAACTTAATGGGGATAATCAGTTGATAAAATATCATATCAAAAACCGTATGCTTCAAAACGTTGACTTGCTATGTTAATAATACAATTGATTTGTTGGTTCATTAATCTCCTAATGAAACCATTTAATATTTTCGTAAATAGAATAAATCATCATATCTTCACAGAAACGCTATTTCTTGTTCTAAACATCGCGATACCAAGGGTCAAATTCGAAGCCTTCCGCAACGCATTTGGTATAAAAAAAATGGCTTTCATCAATCTCAAGCGTGTATTTATGATGGTAATTCCATGCAAATAAATCATCTCATAATTAATGATACAGAGAAAAATTTCCATAAGTACGAACATCTGAAATGAAATTGAAAATTCACGTAGGGGAAGTCCCGTTGGTCCGCCACAAGATCACCGCAGCCGTCCTCTACCTCCTGCTATGTTCCCATGCTTGGTCCAGTTTCCCACCACACCAAAAATGGTCAATTTTCGATGCCAACATGACTGAGGTGTACGGTGAAAACTTCACGGAAATTACGGCTCCAGACATCACGGTTTGCATTTTGATTGCTTCAAGGAATCCTCCTGCCAACGTCGCGTGCCACAAGCCCTCGAGGTGCGTTATTGCCTCCACAAACCTGCCGATCGTCGGGGGACGACAGACTGAGGGCTTCACTTGCTGGTATTCCCATGGTGAGCGATGAAAAGATTTCTGAAACCTTGCTGTTATCAAAATTTGTTCACAAGGAAAATTTTGGCAATACAAGAGTCTGCTACAAGTAGGAGAACCGAAAAAAGTCATTTCAATGCAAACATCTAAAGTCCAAAATTCTCAGGCAGAGGCTGGCAAAACATGTAACCGTGTATTTATTACGAAAGCTGTTCTTCAGGTATTATGAATGTTGATTTTTTCTTGATGGATTTCCCTGGGATTGTCATATGGTTTCATAAGATGGCTAAAAATTACCGCACTGAAAATTGAAATTAATCGATTGGCATTTTTTCGATAATTATCAATAAAAATCAGTCGACTTGCTTCAATTTCCTTTTTTGTTAATTTTTGCTAATAATTATCAGCAAAAATAATAAAAAGTTCGAAACAACTTTAAATACTTTGGCTGCTAAGTAGACGAACCAAGAGTTTTATAAATCCCGTTTCTTGAACTATCAATGAAAAAATATGCGCAAAATTTATAGGAACCCAGTTCTAAAAAAAATGCAACGTTATACGGCAGTATTTCAATGTCTTACCTCAATTTATCGTGACGATAAACTGCATAGAACGTAAGCAATTCATGGCAAAAACTGCGTTTTTAAAACTCTTAACTGTCTATTATCAATCAAACATAAACATTTTATATTTTCAGTTTGCATCTTCGAAGAAGCGCTGGTAAGGGAAAATGAAAGCGTCACGATCCCTGACTCCGTGTGTCCGGGCAACCATACTTTCATGTGCTCCAAGGGAAGGATGATCGTACAAGGTGTGATAATTGTAAAGCGAAAAATCTCTTTGTTTTTTCAAAGTAAAAAGTGATACTATTTCATCTAGTATTGTATTCAATTTTCTCTATGGATTTAAACTTCAAATCGTTGAAGTAAGTTATGATTTTGAATGAGCGTTCTCTAGAAGGTCAAAAGGATTTCCTTATCAGGACCCTGTCGTGATACGATTCCTGTAATCATTTTGGTTTCCCAAAAATCCTCCCTGCACACAGATGGGCCTGCACCCCGCACCACGTGCTCAGCCCTTTTCACGCAGCACTCGTTTGGTTGCATGTACGATGACAACAACTTCACAGGCACGTACTGTGAGGCGCGCAAGCGCTGCCGAGACCTGGGGGCGGACCTTGCTTCTCCTGAGACTGCTGGGGATACAGCTGCCATGATTAACTACTATGATGCCAAATATGGTAAAAAAACTGCACATGTCGCTTGCCAGTATGTACATGAACGATTAATTGTTTCTTCCCCATCAATATTTTGCTTACACTAGTTTCTACGAAATAATTTTTCTGCAAATGATTAAGGTTTTTGTCAATATGTACACAGAAGCGAATATATATTTACAGCAGGAAAGGTTAAAGATAATAATAGTGCATCACCATAAGTTTAGGAGTCTCTAAAAATCGAATAAAATTTCGTTTCACCACCTAATTTCTTCATAGCAGCCTTAAATTTTAAAGGAACATTCATAATTCGATAAAGCTTCTTAGAAAACTAATCATGTGAATTTCTTCCATGAGATAAATCTATAATCTTTCTGAAGTTTGCTACAACTCAAACAATGATGTAAGCGTGATTACACAACGTGCATATGATTCGAGATTTCATATATTTTATGAATAAGTTTCAGAAAAGAAGTGAGCTCAGAGTCGTTTACATCGAAATTTGAGAAGTTGTCACCGTTATGTTCACAAGACTAACAGGTTTAATTCTTCTCAGCTAAGCATTTAGTTCTAATTCTTTGTTTATTTTAGGTTAGTTTTTTGTTTGGCACGAAACTCTCAAACGATGTTATGGTTCTAAGATTACTAATGATTATGCAAAAAAAAAATGAAATAAAAACAATTTGTTAGAATACGTATCACCAAAAGCATTGAAAAAATCCAATTCGGGTTTTTATGTATGAAGTATTTTTTATTTTTATTCATTGGTATAAAATGATGAATTGTATTACAAAAAATATTTAAAATGCAAAGTGACATCATCATTTCAATAATTTTCTTGTGCTAATCAGTGATACAATGAAAAAACAAATAGGTCAGCTTCGACTCGAGGCAAAAGATTCTATTGATTTCCACGAGCTGGGAGATTCTGTTGTTACTGCACTATTTAAAAGGGCTCAGGTATTTTCCTACATTTACGACACTAACTGTTACAAACAACTCGAAATAGCTATGCTAGATAGAGATAACCTGGAAGGGGGGAAAATGAGTCTTTCCACAATTTTTGGGTTGTTTTATTCAGTACTTATTTTATTGCATTTCCTTGCTTGAGTCGACCAAAGTATGTATTTGTAACTCTTCTCCAATGCTCTTTTTTGAACATTGGTGAGAGCAAGAATCATTTTGTGGTCATTTTTGCTAATGTTTTAGTCCCTAATTTTTTCTTGATTCGCTTGCATTCGTCAGAATTTGGCAGTATTTTAAGGTAATTTGAATTTTTTATTATGCGTACGCCAGAGGCAAGTTGTGTTAGTTATACCTGAAAATTGTAAACACAAACGGCAAAAAGTGCTATCAAAAATTTTCCTTCAAGATTGTTGATTGTTGTATTTTTGCTGAGCACCATCAGTTATATGAGACTTTTTTTAGAGGCACTGAACTCATTTTAACAAACTATTTCGACTCCATTCGTGCGGGTTTTAGATACTTTTTTATAGTGCTCAAAGCTTCAAGTGTCGCAGGGATGTAAGAATTGTTTGCTTCTCATCTCTGTGTGGGAAATGAAAAAATATATTTTAGGAATCAGATTTTGGATCATTTCTATATGAATGAACTTAAGAAGTATAGAATGATTAAAATTCACTGTTCATTAGAGTACGCCTTACCTGAGCGCCTGCTGTTCTACGTGGGGCTTTTCAAAGTGAACGGTCTCTGGCGCTGGCCAGCCAATCAGCGAGACCCTGGACCACGCGGGACCGGTGACTGGGGGTTCGAGCAGCCAGACGGAGAACATGAAACGAGTGCTCTGTACAAAACTAACTCAATGTACAAAATATGTGACGAGAACATGATCTGGCCGGCAAGAGCCCTCTGTCACGTTTGGGGTGTCTACTGAATTACTTCATACTATATGGATTCTCAATCGAAACATACTCGACTTATATGTACCATTAGGGGCAAACTTTGAAAGTTTTGACGGACGCGGTCATAAAGCAAAATTTCTCCAGCGTATTTACACAATGTATCATGTGGATTATTCAATACTAGCAACCACATCATACGTGATCCAAAATGACAAAACCGTCTCTTCGTTATTGGCTTCTGTAACACAAGCAAAGAGATGAGTTGTGGGTTTCAAATACTGTTCGTATGCTGTCCACACGATTGTCTACTCTCCCTTAGGTAAAGCTAATCAACTGATCATCTAATACAAATTTGCCATTTGAAATTGTGTTAGTTGAAAATTTTGCAACACGATCGGTGCAGTATTAAGGCACTGTTTGACAGCACTGAAAAAACATTGACGGTTTCCAGGAAACACACTGACATTTCACTTAACTATTCGAACTGTACAACTATTGCACGACAGTAGAAGCCTCCATCCCATTGGTCCGAGTGAAAAATTCGTTCATGATGAGCGAGATAAGTTTGATATAATACGAGAGGAAGGCTTATCCTTCAACGTGTCGTCATAGTGAGAATAAAATAATTTCAAACTTATGTCTTCTGTCTCAGAAATACCCGGATTATTAATGCAATATTGGTTTGGACCATCTTGGAGTATTCTTTAGAGGGGTTCCGACGGTCTCATATGTTCAAAGGTTATTTTTCACAAAACAGTCCTATAGCTGTGTGTTAGTGTTTTGCAGTTTTCACTTCTGATCTTTGAATTACTGAATTCCAATGTACTTAAAGCATCACAATTAGAAGCAGCAGCACACACACAATGGTAATAGTGGAAATGGTTTTGCATCACGAAGTGAAGTAATGTATTTGTGATAGAAATTGCTGCACTCGTACATTTTAGATTTTTTCAGTTGTTAAAGAGTAAATATTTTAAATAGCTACAGAATTATTTCACAAATGATTTTAAAGTTCAATACTAGGTACTGTCATAAGTTATGGCTCCTGTTTTAACGATTATATATCAATTCACACTAAAAGTATGAGTTTGCACTACATAGATATTAAAGCAGCATGTTAAAAAGATTGCACAAATCCAAGCTCAATATCATCGTTTCTCGTACCTAGTTCCGTCTGGCGACTTCTTGGCAATTAATCTTAGCGATTTTATGATGCATCGTTTGTGAGTATTTTGGCTGTCCATTTACATGGGGTTTGGCTATATCCAAACAGGGAAAAGTTAAGCTATGTCGATGTGAGAAGCATTTTTCAAGTTTTAAATGGTACCATATTTCTAGGATCGTGATGTTGACAATTGTGATGATCTTGTAAAAAGGCAAAAATGGTTCTTTTCACCATGCAATTGCTTTCTGGCGTTTTCCTAAGGCCTAAACCGTCTCCTAGCGTCCTTGTTAGGATAGTTTGCGCCGTGGGCCTCCCGGACGCCTGTATGAGCTCGGAGACCTTAACCTACGATGGATGTGGTGTTAGGGGACTGTGGTGAATACAGGGAGTCTAAAAATGATGTTTCCACTGGGTTTAAATCTTAACGATCGATATACTAATAGAAGCCCAATTTGCCTTCACGTACTGGTTCAAGCCTCGTGAAATTTGACAGCAAATAAAGTTTACACTCGCAGTTTTTGAAACATTTAGTTGATTGTGTTTCTATCATTTTTTTCGTCACCGGACTGAACTTATCGCAAATGATGATGCTCATAAGTTTCATGTTTTAAATTAATCTTATAGAAGAGCTGAAGAATTTTGAGATATTTTCTTCCATCTCAGACTGTTATAGTTTTACGATAACTGCCCTACGCCGTGTTCAAATAAACGCTACGAAGATGGGTTGTCTGGCCTAACAACCATCATCTCAAAAAGATCCGACATCGGAAAATATATTCTCATCAAAAAGTGCAGCATACGCCGAACTCTACGATTCACGCCATCAGTCATCGCCAGCCGTTAATTGAGCATCGACCAGCATCATTTGAAAGCAACCATCGCCCCCTCATATGCCCTCTCCGAGCGCCACGTCTACCCACGTACCCTCACTCTGCGAACGACACGTCACCAGGCATTAATGCCAAATACTTCCATTTCTCTTGGTATATTCAACTCCTTCCTTGTTGACTTAGGATCTTATTCATTCTACATAAATTACTTGTTAATCAACTATAAAGTCTAATCCTTTCTAATTATCTCACAGCACTTGCCATTTCCTATGATATATTTAACGTAAAACTTCGTCATGGAGAACAGGTTAGTTCCCACCAGGAACAGAGACACGCAAGCTGCTCCTTACGGGTAGGGCAGGCGGCATTATAGAGGGTGCCTCCACTTGCGAGAGACGAGTGTTGACCTCGCTCCCTGGTGGTCTTGCCATAAGGGCGAGGGTTACTAATCAAACTTATTAAGCGCTCCTCAGTACTGAGCTAAGTATCTTACCAACATGTTATTCCATATCCTCGTCCATGTCCATGTAGCTTCACGTCTAGGTTATCTGATGAATGCGTTCGTTTCACTTGATGTACTAGACGACCTTTGTTTCTCTAATTGATCCAGTGTCGAGGCTTCACCTCATAAAAGATGTGCGTGTCAGACTTATCATTGTATTAATAATCTATGTTCGTCTACTGATCCAGTAACAAGGCCTCACCTTGATATGAGCTTATTATAACGTCATTAGGTGAATTCCTGTAAATGCGTCATTATGATTATATCTGATTGATTGAAGTTAACGTAATTACCGAGATTCAATAGCATTATTGTCATTCATAGATTCCTTTAATATGCTGTATCGTGTATCATCTTACTGTTCAATAATTGCGAAATCAGTTGTGAATCTAAAGACGTCATCATTTTAATATTGAATTACGTTGTAACCTTCTCATCATTTACCTTATAATTTTTCTGAAAACTGCAAGTTGTCGGTGATTGCCAGAAAACTAAGCAATCACGATGGAAAGTAAATCACGATGGAAATGACGATAAATCATTCATGAAATAAATAGTGTGACATCGATAGGATAAAAAGAGAAACTATTACGATGTCGGCAGCGATAAAGATCTAAAATAGGGAACCACAACAAGACGATTTTCATGCGTGTCGTGATCGTATATTTAATAAACACTGAACTTGTGAGTCAAAATGTGTGCACTTTTTGTAAACCTCAGCAATATGTGTTCGAACATAGGATTATGGTGTTTCATTTCTCCAACGAGCTCTACAAATTTGTAGGTTCACTTGTCAAATCCTTACCAGTACAGCAAAATTCATCGTCCCGAGTAATGAGCAGACACAAAATTACGGAATGATATGTAAAATGATCAGATTTAGTGGTTCATTAAGCGTTTTCTTCCATAATTTAATTACTTTACGCAGTGCCTAGTGACGACACAAAGCAACATATACGAGGCCTGTCGAAAAAGTATCCGACCTTAATTTTTCCCGCGCAAAGTAGTGATTCTAAGGCGGCGCCACTGTGCACGGTGGAAGGAGGAATCTTAATGCGCATGCTTGACTTTTTTCACCGCATTCACTTGGGCCAGTCACTGGCTGGTGGTCGCCAAGTAAGGTGCTGTTCTAAGTATTTGTCGGATTTAGTTTTCTTGCAAGATGACTGAACGAATTGAGCAAAGACACTGCATCAAATTTTGTCAAAAGCTTGGTGATTCTCAAATTGAAACAATTCGTAAGATTCAGCAGGTGTTTGGGGAAGATGCTATGGGTGTAACACAAAACCCAGAAACAAAAAGACAGTCATCCCAATGGAAGCATCCCGAGTCTCCAAGGCCGAAGAAAGCGCGGCAGGTGCGAAGCAAAATCAAGGTGATGCTGACTGTTTTCTTTGATGTCCGTGGAATTGTGCATCACGAATACGCACCGGAAGGACAAACAGTGACAAAGGAGTACTATCAGGATGTTCTCCGGCGACTTCGTGATGCAGTTCGGCGCAAAAGACCAGACATGTGGACTGCGAACAACTGGCACTTGCATCACGACAACGCGCCCGCACATTCATCCCATTTGATCCGCAATTTCTTGGCCAAACATGGAATTACGACCGTTCGCCAACCTCCCTACTCTCCAGACCTGGCTCCTTGCGACTTCTGGTTGTTTCCAAAATTGAAGACACCACTGAAAGGATCCCGTTTTGAGAGTAGAGAAGAGATAATGCGGAACGCGACGACAGAGCTGAACACCATTCCAAAAGAAGACTTCCAGAGGTGTTTCCGGCAGTGGAAGGATCGGTGGGCTAAGTGTGTGGAAGCACAAGGAGCCTACTTTGAAGGGGATTAGGGTCCCAACCCCGTCAGGTTGTTGAAGTATTTTTTCTGGCCAAAGGTCGGATACTTTTTCGACAGGCCTCGTATTTGCGGTTATATCAACTCCGACTAGGAATTATTCCCACATACATTAGGTTTATGTTACTAAATTTATATCTCCTATTACCAGAAGTATACACCAGTTTAACACTCTCGTGTGCGACTTGTTAGTACACAAAGATGATAGTAAAGCTAAACGAAGATAAGTGACTTCGATCGACTTCCAAAAGAACGCTTACCTTCGAGTTTGCTTCGGGAGAATGTGAAAACTGGTTTTAAGTTATTATCACAATTGGAGTCAGTGTGAATATGCATTCATCTCTTTCATTGAGATTATCGAGCATTGAGCTCGATGAAAAAATAAGATTAAGAGCTAAAGTTAAAAGAGCTTTTGTTCCTATCAAGCGTTTACAATCTAAAACATTTGATTTATCATTCCCCATGAAAAAAAAGGGAAACCCTGTGAAACTTAATAATTATTCTATTATTTTAGTGAAGTTCTTAGCATCAATATTATGTATAATGTGGTAATTTTTCGAAGTTAAGCCAGAATTACTTACACAATGACACAAAATTCAAAATTTTATTTTCAATTTTTAATGACAGATGGCCAATAAGTAATCTTTTTGATTGTGAAGAATGGCTTGGATTTGCTTTAGGCGCGTACATTTTTAGCAAAGCGTTACTAGATTTTTCCCGTTTTAGTGCAATGGATAGTACAGAATAAAAATGTCGAAATTTTGATCGAAGACAGAATTATAACAAATTAAAAACGTAAAATCATTTCTAAAGCGAATTAAACAAATTTATCCCTTCTGCGCCACCCAAGAGATGACCAGTTTGAGAAAAAATCATACAAAACTGTGGCAGGAAAGTGCAAAGGGAGCAATCATGTCGAGGAAAGTTCATTCTCATCACCTATGCTAATTGTGTGCATGCAGACGTTTCGTGTGGAGGTCAACTCACAGAAGTCAACATAGAACTGTTGTTGATGGCAACGCTTTAGAGTCCGTGTCTTACATGACCTTAGAGACAGACATATTGATGGTTGCAGCATATACAGGGTGGTGCATAAGTCACTTTACCATCTTAAATTAAAATATTTTTTTTAGTGAATGACTGTACTTTATTAATTCTTTTTTAATACATAGTTTAAATACTGGATTTTTGTATCCTAGTTTAAAGATTGAAATTTTATTTTAATTTAGGTAAGAAAAAATGTCCCATAAATGGCCTCCATTTTCAGCTTCGCAAACACGAGCTTTTTGTAAGACATTTTCCATGACAGTTCTTAGCATCTGAGTCTGTATGGAATGAAATAGTCTGTATGGAATAGTTGGATAGTTGTATGCGCTGAGTTGTTGGATAGTCCAAGGTTTATTTACGTAGACATTTTCTCCTACGTACGAAAAAAAATTTTCTAGCATATCTCTAGACTGTGTTCCAATAAGTGAGCGTTCTTTTGAAAATTCAATTCTCTTCACTCTCTCTCTCTCTTCACTCTCTCTCTCTCCCTCTCTCTCCCTCTCTCTCTTCACTCTCTCTTGAATCAGGTAACATTGTAGAAGAACCGAAACCAGTCTAACTTCTCCGTCGCATCATCGATTATCATGCATGCATTTCGCCTCCTCGTATGCATATTTAGGCATGCCGATCGTTATTGTGGCGACGATGTATTAGAGCTACTGACGTAATTGAATACCCGTCAACGCCGTAAAAAGTGTCTTTGGCGAAGGTTGGGCGTCTATAAATCGTCGCCACGGCGACTTCAGTGTTTCTTCAGTGTTATTTTTGCACTTCAGTGTTCCGTAAATCAATGATTTCATTTGGCTCCAGAGAATGAATTCCAAAAGACACCTGTTTGAAAATTCTGGTCTCCAATGTCATTTGTCCATTCTGTCCAGCTATACTCTTAAAGGCATCGTTCAGACATTAAAAAGCATTCCAGGCGGATCAGGTCCGAGCTCCGTCGCGCTTGTACAACATTCAATGGCGAATACCTACATAGAGGCACATCATCTAGCAGTTCAGGGAACACGTTCCTAATAAAACGTGACACAAACTGAATCGTTCAAAAAAGATGGAGTCAGACACACGTTCTTATAGGATAGTCGCCGACATTACTTGCCAACACATTGACGCTAAACCTGTGGATATATCAGATTTTGATAATTCTAGATATTACTTCATCAGGTATTGCGTTAAAATTGATTAGGTCTCTGTTGTAAAACCATTCTATCAGGTTTTTTAAGTTGAGGAGCTTCTATTTTTATTTCTAACTAGTTCACCCCTTTTTATTCGAAATGAAAAAAGGGAGAAATGAGAGAAAGGCCGTAAGAAATAAAAAATAATTTCGAGAGTTGATGGGGCCGCGTGAACACGGCCCGTCAAAATATATAGGGCTGGAGCTTGTATCACAGATACGCTCATCACACACTGCAGGCTGGCTTCGGACGGACCGACGGACGGACGCGGCTCTTATTATAGTATAGATTCTATAATTGATTTCAGCCGAAATATGATATGGTTAGTCTAAATTTATTTTACTCTTTACTGAATCTGAAGTAGTTAATATGGTCTTATTATGTAACGATGAACTGAAAATAAATAATTTTGTTTTAAAATCTGTCAGCGCCGCGCTGAAAATGGATTTAAAATGTACTTAAGATATTGGGAAAAATTTCCTCCGGAAGTAAATGCAAGACTTCACACACAGTGTCTTCGAAGTTTAGAAATTAGCCAAGAAACCTTCAAATCAATTTCAAAACCAGTTTAAGTAACATATTGCCTGCTTTAGAGAAGAGGAACTGGATCCCATCTGAAAAATTTACTGTATTACTTTCCTGGTAGCCCAGCCCCATGTATGCTGAAAAAAACTTGATAGAAAATGAATGAGTTTCGGAACATGTTTGTGGTGATATATATAGTGTTCTTCCAATAAGAGATTCGCGAAAAGATTTTGTAGTAAAATGAATTGTTTTCGATACCAGTTTCTTACGATACTGGGTGCATATCGCTAAAGAATAGGCGCAATTTTGCTGCTTGCCGGTAGAATTTCTTTCGTTGATTGATGGAGATTCTGTACGCACAGCTTCGATTTCTACCAACTGTCGCCACTGTTAATCACGCATGGGTGCCCGGTTTACTGCTTAGGTCGGCGTTGATCAGTATTGAATCGATGAAAAAATCATTACTGATGCGGATTCCAGAGTTGACATTCATTGCGCCAATGCGACCGCGATGTCTGTGAACTGTTTTTATCACAGACAAAAACAGGACTCCATCCGATAAAGCTTTTGTATTGTGTTTGGTGAGATATGAGAAGAATCATTTATATAAAGCCTCTTCAAAAGAAGCAAACAATAACTGTAGAGCTGTACTGTCAGCAGCTCTAATGCCTAAATACTGCTTTAAGCGGCCCATAGACGATCAATTTATTTGTCAATATCATTGACTCAATATATTGATGAAATTTTTTTTGCGCACTAAGTCAATTAATTGACGGTCGTCAATCAAGCCCACAGACGATCAATTAAATTGTCAATATTCATCATTGTCAATTATATTGACAATAAAATTGATCGTGTATGGGCCGCTTTAGAAATGAAGCGCCGCACGAATGACATTGAACAAAATTCTAACTCTGAAATGAATACATTCTTGCGTCAGCCCTATTATCCAGATTTTTCTCCTCCATACTTCCAACTCTTTAGGAGTCCGGACAATCATTTAAGGGGAAAACTAAGAAAGATAGAAACAAAATTCAAAAATCGATTGAAACTCTTCTTTGACTTGAATAAAAATTTCCTATGAACGAAGAATTGAAAAATTGGTAAGGTGGTGGGCAGAAGTCGCTGTTAACGATAGAGAATATGTTCTTGAATCAATAAATGTTGCTTGACATATGTTTACTTTTCTTGTCATACTAGTAAAAAACGAACAGGATTTAAGGTACGACCTGATATATACACTTTTGGTTCTTTTTAAAACTTACGGGAAAAGCTGCTCTTTCTTGCCCATTGGTCTTCAGTTTGAGAACACTGAAAAAATGGAGGCATTCATGACGCACTCAACAAAAGCAGTCATGGTCAACTGCGGGGGGAAAATGAACCAAACAGCTGGAGATAATTTATTGAAGAAAATTACAGCGACATGCATATAGGTGTTGGAAGAGGCAATCGTCCTCATGGCACCTGCCGCACTGCAGCCTGAGATTGCCTCCTCTGACCCGCCCAGGGATGAGTTCAGACTAGAATTGACTGGCCAGCGACAGTGCTTGCCCTCCCGCGTGTTCTGGTCGGACTCAGCCCTGAAATTTTGTTGAAAAGGGAAAACCAGGGAAACTATCAATTGCAAAAAAAAAAAAATTAAACTATCAACTGCGAAAAACGAAAATGCATCATAATTGGGAAAATACGTACTTAGCGTACGAGTTAAAATATTTTTCACAGAGGAAAATACAACCTCCATTAAGTTATATTGAGATCTCGAGAAGCGAGCAAAGTGACAGGCAAACTCATGGTAAAGTATGGAAGAATTACTGATCCACCTCGCCACCGCGTCTGCCAATGCGTTAATGCGTTGGCGGGAATATCCCGTCGAATGGTCGGTGTCCTCCAAATGCTCGTCAATATTCTTCCCTAAGTAAGGTGCATACTGGTTACACACCGTTGCACTCAGAAATTTTATATCAAATTATGAAAAACATTTGTGGTGAATCTGACAATGGTAGAAACTTCCGTAAACCCAGTCAAAGAGTGCCGTAGTTGAAAGCTGGAGTCAGACTGTCGATCCAAAGACGCTGCCTGAGGAGATTGCTTTTGGTGGATGCGTTCACAGGCTACCAAAAAAATTTGACGGTAGAAAGGCCCGTCAGAAGTCCCCAATATAATGCCCAAAACGCGTCCCGCACTGTTTGGTAACGAGGACTGCACAAATTTGTTGGTAACCAAGTCCTTTTCAACAACACTTATGTGTGTGTGTGTGTGTGTTATTTCATTTGTCACAAAACCATCGCACAATATTATTATTGTGTGTCATATGACATATGACATCGTTACACTATTATGCGCCATATGACATCCCAAGTCCAGTTATAACATTCTGTTCCTAAATCTACGGTACTTTGAATCCAAATTTAATTTACTCCTGCTTTCAATTTTTCAAGTTATAAATTAGTTTGTAAGTTAGTTTAAGCCACCCCAACTACAAACAAGGTGTTTCAAAGAGAGGAAGGATAAAGGCATCATGAAGTATGTATTTAAGGGAACACGGAATCTGTGCACAACGTGTGTTCCCACATAGAAAAAGTAAGTTAAGAACGAAGTTATTGAAATAAAATAAAAGAAGATAGTCAAAGCTTCGGAGAAAGAACAACTGTGAATCGAAAAAGATAATCTTCATAAAAAAAGTATTCGATTTCAACAAAAAAGGCTGACCTATCTCAGCTCACATTTCCCCAGTGAGTGCATATTCTTATAGATACAATTCTTGGATTCCTATGAGCAGCCTCTGATTTATATGAAGACTTGGAATTGAAACGAATTTACATGGAACCATTGAATTATTAACGGCTTCTGTGGAGAGTAATGTTAGATTAATAAATTTCATACGAGTTCAATGTATTCACCGAACAAAATTGGACGAATGGAAAGTTATGTTTACGACAACTTTCTTATCTGCTTTAAAACATTTTAAATTTATATTACCTACCAATCTGTCACGAGACGTCTGTGTGCGTCGCCGTATGAGGAATTTCAACCTCAGCTTAGAAAAAGGGGAAAAGAACTAACAGAGCTGAAAACACAGGAAAAGGCAATAGACGATAGAGGAAAGTAGAAAAGTGAGTTTCTGTTACATACGCTCTAACACCAGTACACATCTGATCAACACGGGATAATGATAACTACAAGCAGCACATATTCGACAAAATTTTATTTCACTTTACGAATGAACACATGAGTTATCGTTTGATGACTTTAAAGAATATTGAAACAATAATGGCCCAAAAAAAGGAACACAAAATGCAATGAATCAAATGAACATTATTGTATACCAGGCTAAAGTAAGACACGACATAAGGTTATATGCAATAAAATACTGCGGGATTTTAGGCAACCAATAAAATTGAGAATGCATCCTAAAATTATGTCCATAACTTCATATTAATGTTACAAAGGTTTTTGTATATGAGAATGCCTGTATTCTTTTGTCAAATGAAGAAAGCACTGTTATTGTTTTCCATTTAACAAGGACAGAATTCTGCACTCGTCAAAAACCGGCTTATGCTGTACCTCGTCGTACATGTACTGAAATAAAAACTGGTTGCTGGATAACTTTTTTTTAATCGATATGGAAGTATCATGGCAGTCTTGTTACTTTATTAATGAAGAATCATTAGTTACGTTTTCAGAGAGCAAGAAAAGTTTCAGAAAGCCATTAAACCAATTAATTTAATTAGCGTTCGTTTTCATTAAAAAAACACTTCCATTTTATATCCGAAAAAAGTGTTATATCTATGAGTAATCAAATCTCGTATTCTTGGCTGGATTATTAAAATAACAAACTAAAATTAAAAGATTAAGTAACTCAACATTGATTGAGACGCTTCCGTTTGAAACCAGAAACACACAAACAAACGTGATGGTTTTGTTCATTACATTTGATTACTAATGAACATCCGTCTTCGTGAAGTTAGAGATGCCCTACATAATGAAAAGTACGGTGAAAATCGCTGAACATTTTGTAATTTTATTAACACAAATAGTGAAGTCAAAATGAATATATCTGAACGTTTTGAACTAAACTGTTCATCTACATGCAGCAAATGAATTCTGCGACAAAACAAAATAAATATGATTAAATTAAAACTACACAATACAAAGGAATACTTCAACATAGATAGAAAATAGTCGTAGCTTAAAGATATATAGCGAATCAAGGATGCGTAAATCAATCATGTGAGGGGCACCGGCAAGGATTTTAAAATGATTCGCGGGAACAGGGACGTTACAGTTTTCAGCATGGAATCGAACAGAGGACACTGGAGGGGAACCAAGAGGACGACCGGTTCTACAGCTGCGCCCCACGTGTTCGGCTACTCTGGACATAAAAGTACGACAGGTGGAACCTACTTACTGTGATTCACAACGTGAACAACTAAACTGGTAAACCACAGAGGAGCACATAGCAGGGAGCATCTTATCCCTAAAGCGGAAAAGGGAACCGATTGTAAAATTGTTGACAAAGAATAGAATGAATTTTAAGTTGTGGAAAAACTTACTAATTAGGAGTTAAACCTCCTGACTTAATTAATCCACTGGTGTCCAAAGTAAGGAAGCTTGAGGAAAAACTTCTGTTAATTACATGATTGGAGTGCTGATGTGCGATCCGTTCATGGCTAGGTCGTGTTCTCACCTGTTTTCTGAGTCTTCGTATGACCTAAAATTGAAGGTATTTTCACATACCGAAACATAAAGAATTTACCAACGAGAGCAAAAGCTGTGCTGAAACGTTCGCTTTAATCTAGTAATAAATTGTGAGTTTCTCAACGCATCAAAAAGATCTTAGAACTGTCCAGCTACATTATTCTAGCCTTTGTTGAAATCGTCCATTCCCCGTAGATGAAGCAAGTGTCGCCAAAGCAAAATGATATGATACTGTGTTCTCAATTGCATCAAGACCTGTGAACCTAGGGTACCATGCCCTGATACAATTTAACATCGACGCCCGCCTGGTTTAAATGTCTATATAAAGAGTGTACTTGTTTTTATTTCCTGTCAGTTCGAAAAAAATGAATATTTCTCAACCATTATCAACAACTCAAAGAACTTTCAAAACTTTACCACAAAAGTATTTTCAATCATTAATTTGAAAAGCTCAAAAAATATTTGCTTGCCATTAGTGCACATGACTTGGAATTATCACTTGGACGTCAGAAATAAGGCGCACGAAGTACGATGATCAATGTCGTGCCGTGGTACGTGGCGAAACGTGAAAAAATATTTTCATTTCCTTTTCGATGTTTAACTGCTTTGTTTCTCTTAAAACCGTTCGTTAGAATTTTTCTAAATATTCTGAAAATGTTAAAATAAAATACTCTTGTCTACAGGACAGAATCGGCCAGTTTTTTCTCCATCGCACAACATGCTCAAGTTTTTCCCAAAATTCAGTGCCAAAACTTGGGTGTTAGTTTCTGGTCAAATAAAAATTATGATTTTAACAATATTTTTTCTCGTAGAATCAGACTATTTACTATTTGTGCCAATGAAATTTTTAAAAAACTTATGGATTAAGCTCTTAATTGTGCGAACATTATTTAACAATTATGTATTTCGTGGCAATGAGTGTCACTCAAAAATTTCACACGCATCGTTGCGACAAAAGCATCGTTATATGCGTGAGCGGCTGTTCCATTTGACCTAAACTCCAATCCTAATAGGAATTTGTGACGAAAAAATTTTCTGCTTTAAATACATGTGTCTATATCACCATGTTTATATATACTCATACTTTAATATGAGAAAAAGTTTCGATTCGCTAAAATATCATTGTTGTTTTTAGTCTTCTGAATGACAACTGCCTTACTGTAGTTGGATTGCATGTACGAGTACCATGTATTAACATAACTTGAGTGATACCGAATTCAAACAACGTCAGAATGATTAGCCAAGTTCTGCACACAGTTTACACTTTCAACTTCATAAAAAATGATTCAGTGTAGAAAACTTTTACTGGCGAACACGTCTATGTTGCGCTTGGGTGGCCAGTACGCATAGGGTAGAGTTTTTTTCACAGAATTTTCTTGACGGGACCCCCTAAAAAGGTGAGGTTGATAGAAAAAATGATACTGGTAAAGTTTCAGACCATTTGAACATCGTTAACCCGTGCCCCAACGGCCTCAAAGTTCTGAAAAATGGCATTTTTTTTAAAGAAATCGCGATTTTTCCGCTCTATTTCAAACTGTGTAAACTATCAAGTAATAAATAGTACATTTATAGATAGAAAATTTTATTATCTTCAATTTATGTTCGCATACAAATCCTTATACAGCGAACGGTTTTCGCGTAATTTTAATTACCGCGCGTCAGGTCGAGCTTAATACCCCTAATACGAGACCTTATTACAATATACGAATATTCTTTTTTAACTCCTGGAATTTTGAACAGGAGTAAATCAATTGTTATTTTTTAGGTATTGTGCGTTAATTAGAGTAAAAACAGTTATTTTTCTGGTGAATCAGACATTTTTAACAGAAAATTAGAGTACCTACCAATAATACCATTTTAGGAATATAGGTAATAATAAAAACAACTGATGTTAAGTTGGACAATATCGGTATTGTTTTATTTCTCAAAACTACACACAGATAATATTATTACAGAACAATGTGAATATTTGGAATCACGTGGACGCTAAATGTTTACTTAGAGTCGATTTTTTCACATACTGTCGAAAATACTGCTTTATGGTAAGATAGTTCGAGAAAAAAACAACCCTGGCTTGAACCTGCACAAAGGGACCAAGGTATGTGTTCTTATTTAGTTCTATTATGTAGGTACCTAATATTGCAATATCTAGGTAAAAAGAGAGTATTTTTAGAATATAATAATAATATAATATCAAATCTACCATATTTTGCCGAGCCTTTTCCATCTCAGATGAAATATTCATGAGTTTTAATATTTTTTAGTAAGGTCTCGTATTAGGGGTACTAAGCTCGACCTGACGCGCGGTAATTAAAAGTACGCGAAAACCGTTCGCTGTATAAGGATTTGTATGCGAACATAAATTAATGATAATAAAATTTGCTATCTATAAATGTACTATTTATTACTTTATAGTTTACACAGTTTGAAATATAGCGGAAAAATCGCGATTTTTTGAACAAAAATGCCATTTTTCAGAACTTTGAGGCCGTTGGGGCACGGGTTAACGATGTTCAAATGGTCTGAAACTTTGCCAGTATCATTTTTTATATCAACCTCATCTTTTTAGGGGGTCCCGTCAAGGAATTTCGAATATCGAAAAATACTGGCCACCTTAATGTTACGTCTTCTTTGCGATCCCGTTTTTGTTTTTTATTTTTCTGCATTCTTAACTTGCTGTTTCGAAGCGCGGGGTATCATTGTTGAGAATACACCTCTTGCACAGATACTGCTTTTTGCAATCCATACTGAATGATTCCTTCTGTTAAGCTCGCATTTATTGAGGCTAGAGTTTTAATAGTTGGTCAATTTCAATGTTGAAGTTGGTTGTAAATATTTGCTCCAAAGCAATTTTAAACCTTTTAGAAAGGGTACTTGCATAACTACTGGAACAAAAAGATAAACTTCATTCTGTAACTCAGTACATGGAATTGATAATGTATAAACATCAATGAATAATACTTTTAATAAGAAAAACAACAAAAAACGAACTCCGCATTGGAATTAAAAACATGAAATTTATAATGAATCAACAAAAGAAACATATTTACCACTATATTTACTTAATACTTGTTAATTTATTCTTCAATTCTTTCAAGATTTTAGTTCAATTTGGAAGAATTCCTTTTCTTTTTAGTTGTACAGGGTGCTGCAAGTTAAATTCCTTTTTTGAAAGTAAGAAATAAAAGAAACCCGTTTATTTCCAAGTTGCCACATGAGATGCACGCTAACATATTGGCTTTTAAAATTTCTTAATATAAGACGTCCTAAAACAAAAGTTCCATACGAGGAGAGCTAATTGACAAACCATCCGAGGTGTACAGATAAGCCATACGAGGCATAATAACAGACAAACTATACTAGGTATGCTAATAGACAAACTATCAGAGGTGTACAAATAGATAGACCATACGAGGCATATTAATAGACAAAATATACAAGGCGTACTAATGACAAACCATACGTGGCGTGTTAATAGTCTAACTCTGTCAAGAGGTAGTTGAATAAGAAATGAAAAATATCATCTCCTGGATATTTTATATTCCAAGAGATTGCTAACAACTTATAAATAATTGGAATACTACTAAAGAATTCTTCGGAACTCCCAAGTTATTAGTTGAAATTATCGAAGTAAGAAAAAGACAAAAAACGCTATACCGAAGCAGATTGAAACACCATCGTAAATGACAATCAAGTGTTGAGAAAAGGTTAGTCACGAAGTAATTTATAAAGAACATCGCGCAACACAGCACGCACATCTAGAAATGCGTAAACAAACTTACACTCAAAAATGAAATGCATGGCTTGTTCGGCATACAAATTTAGAGATAATTTTTGCACGAGCGCTTTATTTCATTTGTCTGTTTATACTTTTTAATTTCTTCTATTCACAGAAATGCCCTTCGGGGCCGTGATAGATCGATTTATGAATCATTAAGCAAGCGCAATCAATTTATTTCTGGATTTGGTTCAGTGTTAACTGATCGCAGAGCTTTGGATAAAATGTAATGTGTCTTGAGGTTTTGCTTTTTCCGCAAAAAATAGAAATAGAAACATATATATGCACATGTGTGTATATATACATGTACGAACGTGTGCATACGCACACAGATACATAGACATTCATATTTGCGCGAGCACACATACACACACATGCACACACTCACACACACATATTCATATACATACGTATTGAAAATGAATATATGAAAAATGCTAATTAACACAAAAAAATTCTCGTTCTTTCTACATTTAAAATGACAGCCAAAGCTCTGTGTAATCGTAAGAAATAACCTGAGGAAAAATAAGGAATAGAAAAAGGACTTCGAAAAACGCACAGGTGAAATGTTTTTTTAATTTCCTAAAAGAAATTTTAAGAAAGCTCAAGTTACCGCCGAGGAACAACAACAACAAAAAAAACATATTTCATATCTTCTCGATATTCTCTGCAACATCATGCGGACATGGGTACATGGAATAAAATGGAGATACAGTGTAAGCCGGTTACCACTCATGATTGACAAATATCTTGAATGATTGACAAATATCTTAAAGCGAGTGTTCTGAAGCTTATAGGATCCCCAGGCATGTGGGAATGGTCTCGTTTGAGGGAGAGGATCATTAAGTTGTGTGACGTTGTAATTCAGTAGCCGTCATACGTTGGAGTAACGAACAGCGTGCATTTGCCGTAGACGCATATTTTTCCAACAGAAGTTCAGTGATTTCAACCCATCGCGCTCTCCCTTATCGCTTTAATAATTCGCCTCTGGGACCTGTCCCGGAAGCGCTAGTGTCAACAGCTGGGTGATGCGACAGATTTGGACGCCGCCCACCCCTCTCCCTCCACCTCCATGTTGCTTCTAAAAGTTGCCATTCGCGCCAATTATTTAACTATGTAGTATTACTGAGGTTTATTAACCTAGCTGTTCGTTATTCAGTTATTATTAATAACTGCATTATAAACACTACAAGTAATTAGTAAGTGGATAGTACACCGGAATACCAAAGTTAACCTGCATTAAATCATTATAATAAATTATGACAACGACCACTGGTGTTTTGCCATTCGACCCTCCATCTCGGCACTCAAAAATAGGCATTTTTAAACTTTTTCAACTTAACCTTAACTAACTGAACTTGGCCTAACCTAACCCAACCTTACCTAACTTAACCAACCTACTTAACCTAACTTAAGTTAACTTAACCTACCCTAAATTACCCTAACCTAACATTTCTGTAGATCTGGCGCCATTGGCGTCTGTGCTGCATGGGTGGTGGGTGGGGGTGGTAGAGTGGGGGCATCTGCCAGTTGTTGACTCTTGCGCGTCCCGGAAAATCTATAATTTTGTGGGTGACTACGTCCAAGGAAGTTGATTCTGAAAGAAGTAGAGACTTTAAGGACGTCGAAGGGTGTGTTGTAAAACTTGCAACATACGATTTGGAGTCGTGTTTTCCCGATTTGGCCTCGTGTGACTTCTTTTTGCGAGGATATTTGAAATCCCGTGTCTATACTGACCGCCCATAAGCTCAGGAAGGTCTGAAAAGAAACATTCAGTGCGAAACGGCCCACATACCCATCAATATGTTGGAGAGAGTGATGAAAAACAGCAGAATTTGGTTCACACAGTGTATCGATAATGGCGGGCGTCACTTAACCGATATGATTTTAAAACTATGTAAACCCAGTCAGCAACTTTTAGGTAAAAAATAAATTAAAAATATCCTTAATACTTTGTGTTTTATTGCTTTACAAAATAAGGAAGTTAGCTTGTCGCACCCTGTACTTTCGACTAATGTTGAAGCCTGTAATTATTGCCACCATTAGCCAAAATAATCTGTTCCATTCACTGCTACAAAGTGAATGTTCTATTTTGACCTCTCTAATTCTCAAAGCCATCTGCCTCTGCTTCAATTAATTCCCCAACGTTACGTGGTGTTTTTTTATGTTGAAGGAACGGGATTAAATTGAAATAGCCGAGGGGCTGTAGATCTCTCAAATAGTGCCTGCAATACTGCTTTTCTCTCAGAATCTGTCAGATCTTTTATCTATCGGTTATAAGTGCTCTTTCTGTTAGTTTCATCTCTATTTCTCATATCCTGGGGTAATTTAAAAACTTTCAAACATTACATGAAAAAGGAAAAAGAAAAAATTATTTTACCTTTTTAAAGGTTAAAATTTGTGATCAACACACTATGCACGATCGTCTACTGTACTCAAAACAGAAGTACGATAAAATACACTAAAATGCGAAGAGTTTCCTCCTTGTGTTGGAAATATTCCCGACCGAAGGGACTATAACAATATTCCCACGTAACTTTCTTACACTAAAAAACTTGTTTCGAATGGATATATATTTATAAATTGAATTGTAAAGCATTTGATACGATGTACAATTTTAGAGTAAACTGCGTGATGTAAGCAGGGTTGGAAAAAACTTTTTTTTAAAAGCACCCTACCTATTTTTTTGTGTACTATTGGGTTTTATTATGTTTTATTGGGTTGTAAGTACCTTTTAATTTTCATAAGATTACGGTATCCTACATTCTATTCATAAGTAATTTTTTAATGCATACATTGATAATTTGTGTGTGCAGTGCGAATGCAGCTTATACTATTCCAGTCAAAGGCTGTGGCTACCAACTTATCAGGAGTATGACTTATGAACTTAAATTTTTTTATTTTCAAGCCCTCTTAGTCTTGCAGTCAGTGTCGTCAGCGTAACATGATACAGCAGGCTCGGCATCTGCATTATCTTTTTAGGCCTATTAGTTTTCTGCCAGCAATATAAGATGGCAGATCTGCACCTGCCCTAACTCGTAAGGCCTGCTGGCTTCCGGTCTGCAAAAAAAAAGAAAAAAAATGTGTATTTCCAAGTTATCACATGAGATACATGCCAACATATTGGCTTTTAAAAGTTTCCTAATATAGGACATCCTAAAACAAATGTTCCATACGAGGAGTACTAATTGACAAACCATCCGAGGTGTACAAGTAGATAAGCCATACGAGGCATAATAATAGACAAACTATACGAGGTGTACTAATAGACCAACTATCAGAGGTGTACAAGTAGATAGACCATACGAGGCATATTAATTGACAAAATATACGAGGCGTACTAATAGACAAACCATTCGTGGTGTGCTAGTAGTCTAACAAAAGTTCTATACTAGAAGTACTAATTGACAAACCATCCGAGGTGTACAAATAGATAAGCCATACGAGGCATAATAATAGGCAAACTATACGAGGTGTACTAATAGACAAGCTATCAGATGTATACAAATAGATAGACCATACGAGGCAGATTAATAGACAAAATATACGAGGCATACTAATAGACAAACCATACGTGGTGTGCCAATAGTCTATCTCTGTCAAGGGTAGTTGAATGAGAAATGAAAAATATGCCCTAAAAATATGCAAAGCCCTATCACCACCAAAAACATATTTCATATCTTCTCGATATTCACCACATAATACGGACATGGGTACATGGGATAAAATAGAGATACAGTGTAAGCCGGTTACCACTCATGATTGACAAATATCTACAAAATATTGGTAGAAATGGGTGAGCAAATATATAATCAATTTCAAAATTCATAGCTTGTACAACATACGGACAGAAAGATAATTTTACTACGATTGATATGCTCAAATTGCACTTTATTTCATTAATTATATTTGACATTAATCCGATTCACAGAAACGCCCTCTGGGGAAGTGATAGATCTATCTTTGAATCATTTCGCTAGTGCAATAAAATTTATTAACCGGATGGTTTTTGCGTAAAGAAATGAAATAGAGACATGTATATCTATATATGTTGATACATATATATACCTACACACGTACACACACATATTAATATATATACTTATTGAAAATGAAATATTAGAAAAAAAATTCGTATTTAAAATGAAAGATAAAAGCAACCTACCATCTACTACACAGAAAATGACATTTGAGCTCACTGTAATCCTAAGAAATTTTTCGCAAAAAAATAACTAAAAGAAAAGAAGACTTCGAAAAACATAAAAATGAACTGGTTTTTAATTTCTTCACAGAAATTTTTTAAGAAAAAATCAGGTTATAGTCAAGAAGCAACACAACTCTTCAGCATTATACGGACATGTGTACGTGGGATAAAATGGAGTAACATTGAGGCCGGATATCACATCTGAGTGGCGAATATTTATAAAATTTGGCACATATAGGAAGATTAGGCCTTGATCCAAAGTGATAAATTTAATGACAGAAATTTAGAGCTTTTCCGATTTGAAAGTTCAGTGCTAGTGTCCGCTGAAACGCTCGGAAAAAATAAAATAAAAAGACTAAATGCAATGCTCAAATTACCCCCTTCCCCCCAGCTCAGCCGAAAATCGATTGAAAACATCTTCGAGAATGATTTTGAAATAGCCAGACAACGTTAGCCAAAATTTAATTCATCATAAACTTTGCCCAACCCTCACATCTATAAACCTGTTTATTGGTGTACACAGAAAATGTATTTCATGGTATATTTGTCATACGGACGTTAAATATTAATACAGAAAAGAGAAAGAAATAACAAAATAAAGATTAGGAAATACTCCTAATTATGGAAAGAACGTTCGTTCTGCTGCATTGAACTGACGGCTGTGGTGCTCATTGTTTTCGACAGAAATAAGTAAGATGAATATACGAATCGCTTAGCAAACGTAAAATGAAATAGTATCTAATTTTCTAACAGAAATTTCAGGAAAATTAAAATTTCTGATAGATGGGAAGTTCATACCGAAATGCTACAGGCCCTATGACAGAGATGCAAAATGACGTGACACATTTACTCTAAATTCTTTTCCAGTTTTAGAGTTTTTGATATGCTGGGAAGAGATGGCGACGCTTACAATGAAAGGCAGTTAGTTGTATTCCACAGTTCAAAAGGTTGAACGTATGTATGTGTGAGTGCGATTGTTTGCTAATCAGTTTCTTCTTAGGGCCTTCGTAATTCCTATTATTAAATAATTACAATTAAGTAACTCCTTTGAGCTGTATTTTGTGCATATAGATTACTAAAGTTTGAAGACCGTAGACCAACATCTAAATAATCCCTAACTGATGTGTTCCGTTGCCTACAGATCATACACTGTCCGTGATTAATTAATACAGCAGCAATGCCTTTAGGTTGTGGCAGGTTAACAGTTGCGTATTGGAGCCATGCAACAGAACTAGGAGCCACAACTAAAAATTAGCTGTGACTTTTCCTGTAATAAAATACGTAGCAAGATTGATAGGGTGCAAAATCATTTGTAAAAATATAAGCAGAAAAAAAACAAGAATAAGCAACAAAGATGGAAGAAGGCACAGCGGAAATTAAGCAAAGTTAGCCCTGCTGACTCAAAATGTGGCTCTGCAATGACCGATATTAGCGACATCAGTTAGCCGTCAATTTCCTTTTCTTTTGCATTAGCACCAACTACAGGCAAGCTCAACTACACCACCACCAGTAAAACGCAGTAGGACTTTTGAGCTCCTATGCACTTCTCTGGGAGACTAAGAAAAATCGATGTTCAACTGAGAAAATTATTCTTCAAATAAAATATTAGTTTTGATAAAACAGAAGAAAATTTTTTCCGCAGTTCTGTTCTGTGACCTGGATACATACCGCCAGACCAAATCGCCAGTCGGCTTTGTATGTGACAATGTTTGGTACAGGTTTGGGCCAAGGCAAGCTCAAATTCTCATTAAAATATTCAAACATTTGAGGCCAAATGCTGGTCTAAATGATGATGCAATTAAAACCTGCCAATGCCAGGAGATACTTCCATATGATGATACAAATTGTGTTGTACAACCCATAAAAGTAATTAAGGTTCAAATTAGATTCAATACATAGGTTAAGCTTGAAAATGGAGCCAATAAAAGAAAAACAATAAATCCTTTCTTACAGGTTCATGCGTTCAACGTGACTTTAACTTCTAAAAACCCACTAGACGGATTTATTTTTGGGTGAATTTTTAATGATATTTCTGGTTGTAAATGTAATAAGCCTTCCTGCAACCGAATTTACTTAACACAGTCACAAAGGATTTGATTCGGTCTAGCTCGGTAGCTAAAATAGCAGCTTGTCCTTGTTTATGAAAAAGTTGACTACCTATTAAAGTATTAGTTCATAGTTTAGCTTAGTACCAGTATTATTCTCTTAATGAAATTAAAACTTGATAACAGCTAATTTGAAGTTCAATGTTCCTTTCAGCACGTTTAACTGGTGCCTAATTGTGTTATCATTACTTGTGAACTTCAAAATGGGTGAAGCGGTCAAGTGGTAAACAAACTTCAGTTAAAAATAAAAAATTCTTGTATTTTCAAACCTTAAAAACAATTAACTTTACAAATGGTATAGAATCTTAATATTAAACATTAGAAAATTTAAAGTGTGATGCTAAAACGCTATTTAAAGTAGCACTCATACAAAAAAATATAAATGACAAGTTTCATAACAAATTTTTCTATTTTACCAGTAGGTTATATGAGGAACTCTCGTCTAAAAATTTTCAAAGCTACGAAACGCTAAACACGAGGAAAAAAGATGACATTGTGTACCATTGTGAAAGGGTGACTAGATACGAACAGGAATTCAGATCCTGTATAACATTAGCAAACCTATTTCTAACTGAAAGACAAAAGATTGTTACCCAGCATCAAAATTAATTCAACCATACACAAGATGAAAACTGATAGATATTCAACTTCGGGGAGTTTTAAAAATACTGTAATTATATTCCACGGCGTGAGTTACTTTTTCTATTTAAAGGCTGTTCTGTATGATCCACTGTCCCTTTACCTTAATTCTACGTGTGAGTTTGTAACCCTATTGACTGGTAACGGATATTCATGGTATCTGATATTTTGCTAAAAGATTAGATGGTTGCTGTCACCTGACGTCACCAAAAATTACATCCCATCGTTACTCAGTTACATTAGTTCGAAGAGGTGTTCGGCAGCATGTCCCCAAGACTCTCCAAAACAACACGACTATACACATGGACCTCTGAAATGATATTCAGAACCATGCTAAGGCACAATAGTGAGCCTGGCCATACCACAAAGTTCCCATTCAAAGTCTGTCTTGTGAGACTAGAAGAAACAAAACAACGCTCGGAGCTCATGACACGTACATTCACAATCAGGAGACCTAAGTCGAAGGGCTTAGCCACCGTAATGGACACAACGACTTGAGTTGAAGAAGTTAAGATTCAGTTAAAAGTAAAGCTTAAGTTAATAAACTTAATTTCCGAGAATTTAAGCTGCCTAAAAATGCACAAAATAAGAAGATCAGCACATCAACACCAGATGAAATTAACATTAGAGCACCTTTTTGCTTGTGTATTTGTGTAGTACGAGTATTGCCCGATGCAGAGAAAGTTATATTCACCAGTAGCAGCACCAGGTGCTTTGAGGTAACATATTTTACTGACACTCATGAAATCACTGACAGCTTCTGCTCACATCCTGCGTTCAGCACTTCTTTATTTGAAAACATGAGAGCATAAGCTATATCGCACCTATTGAAGCAGTATTTACACATTTGTACGTACATCAGTGAAACAGTTAACAGTTGCATGGGAAATTATTTACTTCATCATATCATTTTCATCACCTGCCATGATCATCGAAAATAAAATTTCATAAAAATCAAGAGTAAAAAAAATGAAAAGAACGAAAATGTGAAGTAAAAAGAATTTTAACCCTGTTACTCACAGAAGATGAAGAATTTGACCGAAATGTTACGTCAACAAGCTATGTATTTTGTTTGTTCAGAATTTTCAAGTTCATTTTAGCTACATTCCATTACAACGTGCAACTTCAGATGGTAGCTCTTATTTAAATGCTTTTGGGAAATTTTGGTCACAAAATTACGTTTTATGAAATCTCATGCTATTCAAAATATAAATGGTGCCAACCTGAAAGATAAAGCTTATCTTCAAATATACAGCCAAACAAGAAAGATCTTCGGTATGGAGTGAAAATCTGCATTGTCCATCCTATTTCAAGCTCGTCCAAGTATATAACCCTTGAAAATGGGGGAGTTAATTTTCTTGTGTAAGCCTGCAATATCGAGTGTTAGTCCAGAAAGTTTCTTCTATGTACACAACAAAAATCGCCAGCATGCATATATATGACTGCCTGACAAAAACAGCCACACATTCAGTTCGATTTTGCACACAGAAGTATGCTCTGAAATTAGACTTCTTGATCATCTCGTGCTTAATTAAATCAGCAAGAGTCGCTTACCTTACGTACAAGCAATTCCTTTTTTCGCCGCTTGCTACAAACTTTGATGCATCGCAACTACATTGTTATTTCAAAATGGAAAAAAATTAAACATGCTGTTCCTTTCTACTTCATCCACAGCAATGATTGTCAAATCAAGGTACTTGCCTGCCGATGAAACTTGTTTGTGAGTGAATACTGTGCGGTTTTGAAACCACAATGTCTAGGAGGGCCTCAGACCTTTCTCTCTCATTCGCTGGAAAACCAAAAATATCTACTTATAGGAAAATTCTAATGGTATGGTGTCAGTAAACCGCAAATTTTTCCTCGCAACGCGTGTCGTGGAGATGGTAAAAGCATAGAGAGCTTAGCTTTTGAAGTTCTGGCTCATCAGCGAAGAACTAAGTATGGAACCTGGTCAACTCAGCTCGAGTTGCAGCTCACCCTGACCTGTTGAATGTTATCGGCGTTCATAAGGAGCGTCAAGAAGGACGGGCATCACGATTTTTCGTGATTCTGTGTTTATTTCAGGTTCCCTATTGAGGGAGGGGAAATGGACAGCGCTATGCAAGTTTGAATGTTGGCAAGTTCAAAGAAGTATAAGACCTCTAAGTTCATTGAGGTAGAAAACATTTTAATGTTCTTGTAGTAACGTAGCATACTTTACGCTCATAAACAATTGTAAAATAATAGTAAAATATTATTTTTCCTACTTTTCCAGGTAGAAGTAGTACCAGACATAAGAGGGATAAGTTGTACATGTGTTTCAAGTCTGAGGATTGAAATTGATTTTGATACAAAAAGCTGCATCAGCTTACCTTGTCATTAGATGTTAAGGAATGGATCAATAAATTGTATGTAGTATCTTCGGCGATGAGATTCTTAATGTTAAATTTCTCTACTGCCTCTTAACAGAATTACATTGAACGAATGAAATTACGGGTGGAAATTTTCACAGTGAATAGTAAGACAACGAATTAAAAAAAGAGAGCTTAGATGCAAATTTTCGCCAGGATGCAAACATTGCTGGCTGAAGAATGTACTAGCGTTGGACATCCTACAAATGTACAATTGATGCACGCAAAACCTTACAACAAAAACCTTTAATGAAATTGATTAGAATCGAAGCATGAGAATAGCCGCGTAATACTGTCAAGGATTGCTGAAACCTCTTTCTCTTAAATTTAAATCTGTATTTCTAATTTAATTGGCCATCTTCTTCGATCTATTTGGTAACAGAATAGAGCAAGTTTCGTATTTTCATACCTAAAGTAAAAAGGCACTGTTGCACAAACAAGTTTTATGAGCTTCTGTTCTTAGATCGGACAAAGTATTTGTTTGCAGTTCAGATACGCGTTAGTGTTTGAAAGATGAGCGAGTAGAGATTCAGCTAGTCAAGCGAGCTGTTCTATGGTGAGTTAGCTGCAGCATGTTTACTGGCGCTGAGCAAAGTTCAATACCTCATGCTTGCTGTCACTGTGAACTAACATCAAGTGTGAGCACGTTTCAATATAGATGCGAAAAAATATACTTCAAATTTTCGGCGTATTCTAGTTTAAAAAGTCTCATTTATTCCAGGACTTTATAACATAGCAGCACTGAGAAAATTTGAATAAGAGAACACTGAAAATTCAATGAATTTTCTTTTTTTCGTGATTTTAAGTTTGACGGACACCTAGCTAAAATAAAAAATTACAATCCTATAATAAATTCCACTCAAAAAGCCCGTATTTTTTGTTTGATCCACGGTAAGTAGTACGTGATGCGGGTGAAGACGTCCGGAAAGCCTGGCTTGGCGCAGCCTGAGCCGAACGAAGTAACTCCCGCGAGGTACCAGCGACCGTCCTTCATGTTGCACTGCAGCGGCCCTCCGGAGTCGCCCTGCGGGTACCAAAAGTATCGTAAGAAGGAACTATGGACTAAATACAACGCCTCCGGAGTCTAAAGATGAGTACCGTAAAAAAATTTGGATTACATACAACCACTCTGGAGTCACCCCTCGGGTACCAAAAGCATCGTAAGAGGATACGATGGATTACGAGTACATACAACGCCTCCGGAGTGTGAAGATGAGATCGCAAGAAAATTTGGATTACATACAACCCCTCCGGAGTCGCCCAGCATTATACGAAACATACTATGAAAAGATTTCAAAAACATTCAACGACGTTAGTATCCTATTTCACTTTGGTCAAATAAATCAGTTTGAGGAACAATGAAATGGGACCTCACTTTTAATGTGCAATTTGTTGTTCTGTACAGCTATTAAGTTTAAACTTTAAGTTGAAGCAATGAAATATAAGGTTTTCATTTCAAAATCTGATAGAAATTTTTATACCTTTTAATATGAATCTTTACCTACTTATTATTATTCAAGATTTAATATATATATATATATATAGATATGTATATAAAGATATATATAAATATATTATACATATATATTAATTAAAAACAACGCCAAAGTTGGCAGTCATGAGTTTTCTATTAAATTTCTCGATTTCTCTAAAATTACAACAGTTCCAGGATCGGAAATTTCAAAAAAGCGACAAATGATCAAATTTCTATGCACATATATATTTATATTATTTCTTAAGTTTTAAAAAGAAATGGTAATACACTGTATTATGCGAAGCGTTTGTTAATAAAATAGAACAGTGACATAGTGCCTAAAACGAAACCAGAGATGATCAGTGCCGAAGAAAATTTGGCATTAACAACTACAGAGGCGGAAAGCATTAGTAAAAAGCTTGTCCAGCGAGGAATTTACTACAAGTAAAATCTATAAATGAGAGCTGAATACTTACCAACTTTAATTTCAATAGCGTAAGAAGAGACAACTATTATAACTCACAATACAGGTTCCTCTGCCACCATCGTTAATAGGCCCAGCACACATGTGGTAATGGCGGACTGGCACGTTGTGTATCATGCCGTACATCTTAGCGCAGTGTCTGTTGGCGACCACTGGAAGCCACACTTCTTTGAGCTTATCTTCGAGCCTGGCTCCGTACAGACGCATGCCCCAACCCACAGACACGCACTTGATGCCCAAGAAAGTCTCCTCCCGGAGCGAAGTGGAGTCGGGCAGGCAGATGGGTTGGATGTGTGTTGTGTACGAGACATCGGCGTCAAGATGCAGCAGAGCTTCGGATGCACACGAGCATTTCGTTAGAAAGAACTCAGTACTACTTAAACTGTACACAAATGACGATGAGAATATGTTAAGAATGATTTTACGTGAGAATGAGGGTGGATAAAAAATCTTGAACTCTGAAGCAGAAATAGATTTTGCCCGTAAAATAAACCCCCTTGTGAGCTGAGCGGCGCGGCAAGTGGAAATTGGTTAGAATGCATCTAATCTTAACTACGGAGCTGTTAACATTCGAACGAGACCGTCTCCCAATTTCCTTATTTACTCACGATGCAAGTGCCAGCAGTACCGTTGAGAGAACCGGCGCAAAGATGACTCAAAGAAATTTTGACATGATGGAAGCGACTCCCATTGTACGCCCTGGCACAAATTTCAGTGCTAAGAACTGATATGCTGGCTTCCCGCAGACTGTCTTGCAACGGACTGTCTTTTATTCGCTGGTTGTACTTCCTAACCCAGACGCCAAGCACGAATCTCCTTCGAAGTCGTAAGTTTGGAGTGTTTTATCATCCGGTAAACATATTGGAGTCGCTTTGTAAGGAGCCGATAGATTGTACTCCTTCAATTTCAGCAGCGCTACAGAGAGAGGTGAACATTAGAGTTATTTTAACGCTCAATCCTGCATGCCACGCCGCTCGGGTATTCAAATTTGAAACTGATATGTAAATTTAATTAAATGTGCTTGTACTGTACACATGAGCATGAGAGATGATGCTGCGAAAAAACTAAATGACATTTTTTCACAAGCTTCAAACTAAATTCTATGAATACTGAATGGTTGGAAAAAATAGTCGGAAACAAAACTCAATTATCGCTCAAAAATAATTCCATTTGATATTTCAAAAATTTTGCTCAGTTTTTATTTTCGTAATGAACGAGAAAGTCGATGCTGAAGACTTCAAAATACATATGTTGTCTTTTCCTTTAGGCTGTACCGAACACTAATTTCCTTCTGACATTTGAAAAATATTAGTATAAAAAATATTAGTAAGGTGATGGTCATTGTGCTATGAGCGTATCTTGTTCCTCCAGATGGCATAATGTAAGCCCATCTGCCTTTAGCTTGTACTTAATTTTTTTCATCGTGAACACTACTCTGAATATTTTGCCGTCGATCAAATTTTAATTAAAAGGCTCACGTAACATAAATTTCATAAAACAAAGAAAAAATACAGATTACTTTATCGTGTGTTTCACACATAGCTGAATACATATGAAATAAAGACATTCAGCTCGCCGTCACTTTCAATGAAAAATTCATGACAGAATGGACTCAAAATGTCAGCAGTGCTTCATCTAGGATAAAAATGAATAATAAGACAGGTCAGAGAAAGAGATGTATTTGGTCTCAGAGTAATTCAAGAAAAGGTACATTCGTCTCAGAGAAATTGAAGAAAAAAACATTCGTCTCAGAGTAATTCAAGAAAAGGTGCATTCGTCTCAGAAAAATTCAAGAAAAGGAGCATTCGTCTCACAGAAATTAAAGAAAAGGTACATTCGTTTCGAAGAAATTCAAGAAAAGGTACATTCGTCTCAGAGAAATTGAAGAAAAGGAACATTCGCCTCAGAGTAATTTAAGAAAAGGTACATTCGTGTCAGAGAAATTTAAAAAAGGAGCATTCGTCTCAGAGTAATTCAAGAAAAAGTACGTTCGTCTTGGAGTAATTCAAGAAAAGGAACATTCATCTCAGAGTAATCCAAGAAAAGGTACATTCGTCTCACCGATGTCATTCTGATAATTGTCGAAAAGGTCATGTGTGTAAATGGTATCGACCCCGAAGAGTTGCTCGCTGCCTTCCGCCAGAGACCGATCGTGCTCTCCCAGCACCACTTGCCACAGCGCGGCTGAGTTCGTAAATGTGAACGCCTTACTGTAAAAGTCATACGTGTCGAACCAGTCAATTCAGCCCTAGTAAATATTGCAGTCTAATATTGATGAGGCTTTATAAAACTCATAACAGGAATGGTCTTGGTTGCAGTCTTGCCGTGACAGTCGCTTGGTTTTAGGTAAAATGAAGGTTGAACAAGGGAAAAATAGATCGAGTACAGAACATCTAATGTAAGTAGGCAGAAGACGGGCACCACGTTACACTGTTATGAATAGATGTGTAAGACACTTCCTTTTATTTATAATAACAGTACGTACATTGCCTTGGAACTCCATATGAGTATTTTTATTCGCTGGTTTTCTTGATCCAGTGGAAGCACTTTAAGTATCTACATTTATGGTGCTGGTTTCACTAGCACCATAAATGTTATAGCAAATGAGAAAAATCAGCCATGACACTCTAATCATGGTAGAAAAACATCCAATAATATGCATCTAACGCAAACCTGCCACTATTAACAAGAAAAACAACAATAATTATTGGTACGGAGCGAAGTACTGTTTAGTTGTGAGCCTATGGATGTCAAGCTTTTCAACACATCTGCATCTCTGTTAATTTTCTGATGGCATAAATATATGTTTACGAATGTGATTCAAGAATAATTGAACGCTGGATACATTTCCGTATCTGCACATGTGAGGTCATTCTTTCGAATTTCGAATAATTTGGACTAATATCGGTGGATGAACTTGAGTCAAATTGAAAAGCAATTTGCTTCGTTTAAGACAACTTACGCGAACGAATTAACCAGAGCAAAAGTAATATTCGAGAGGCGTGGCTTGCGATTATACAGCATGCTCATGAGTCATTAACAGATGCACTAAATTTCAGCACTTGTTTGGTTTCAAAGGATATTCAAAACTATATCTATCACAAAAGATATAAATTAACTATTACTAATGTCATGTTTGAAATTCTTGAATCTTTCATTTAAAAAGATCTTTTCAATTTCGATGGTCACTTCCTGGATATTAGGAAGTTGCACCGGTGCCGTAGGCTCAAGTTTTGAATCATCACTCATAGATTTATTGCTCACGTAGTTCTCGAATAGATCGCCATTATTTTCATTCATTTTGTAATTATGAAATTCCGAGGAATATAACCTTTCTGATTTAGAATAAACTATTTTCTCAGTTGGGGTCCCGGTATATAGAGATGTTCCTTTTATTTCTTGCACGACGGTTAGTGAGCGTGACGTAAATTTTAGGCTCAAATTTTCGGGAAACGAATTTTTGAAAGGGAGCTCCTGCTGGAATGTTGTCTCCTCGGAACTGTTTTGTTCCCGTTTCAATTCCTTGGTTTGAGTCGCACTGTTCTGATGTGCCTCAGAATACTGTTTGTCATAATCATCCGATATTCTTATGTTTGTTTTCGTGGGACCATCTTCCGATGTTGAGGGACCAGCGAGGGCTGAGAAACGAATAGACCACAGCGGCGGGAAAGGAAGGTTGAAGGCACGGCTGCGGAGCAGGCGAATTATTTTCAACAAAAATTTCTTCACAAAGCTTTCTTTTTGGTGTAGCCTTGTTGAGCTTACAACCAAATCAAAACCTCTTTCAGTATAATCAGTTTTCAGCACGATGCATAGCAGTTCTACCTCTTTCTGATCTTAATGTTTCTTCGTGGCCTCAGACAAATTTGCAAAACACAAGAAATTTTGACGATGAATGACACCAAGGGCGGCAGTTCTGTTACAACTTCAGACAAATCATGTGACTCATACAGGAAAAGAGAATATTTACTATATTCTTCAGAATTATTTTTTCAAAAACATAGTTTCCAAAATCATACTGAAAAGCTTATATTTAAGAGCCCTTTGGATGGCTTTCATTTACAGAGGCGATTTACTCCTGAGAACAACGCATTGAATATACCATTGACGCATTATTTTGTAGACTAAAAAGCGGAAGGTCTAAAAAAATCTCGCTTTCTGAATTTTTCAAATAAACAACAAGAGTTGAAAAGAATATCGAATGGCCTATTCACTTATTGTCGACTTTAATAATGCATGAACATCATTGTTTTTGAATTTGAATACAGGAGCAGAAGTAACAGCGTGTTCGTCTGAACGCAGCAACAGCAGATTTGAGTTTTTATTGAATAACGTTTCTTTATTTCTAATGTAAAAAAAATGGAAGCGCTTCAATTAGACAAAGGCGAGGAACACGAAAAAGGTGAGAGTTTTAGAGAAAAACTTTAAAATTCGTGTTTCCTTGAATGAAAAAAACAAGTAGTAGGACAAACAAAACGCAATGCTTGAAAGCGGAAGCATTTCCATCATTTGTGAATGTATAGCGAAAGAATTCAAGTAAATTAACGCACATAATGGGACATTTTGCTCCCACTCTCACTTTCACTTCATCTCCAGAAGCCGAGAAATGTGAAAGCAGCCCTTAAATGAAAAAAATCTAAGTGGAAGAGAACGTAAGCTGCTCTTTTCGATGTTCATCTCAAGAGTTCATTTTAAATGTTTCATTAAGACCGAAATAGAGAAAAGTAGTTACTAAAATACCCTCACATTAACATCCTCTCCTTCCTGTGGTAATTTATTTCGGTTTGGAAGTGCAAAATGAAATGTGAGTCACTAAGAACACAAAATCCCTGTGACACATTTTTGAGAATACTCTTGTTGAGGTGTGCGTTATTGGATCATGAGTCCATAATATTTGCTACATAGCTGGATCACCAATGCACACACGAGCGTAGGAAAGTAAGAGATTGCCTATGAACTACGTCGCATGTTCAAGTGTTTCAATATGAGCTAAGAGTGCTTTCGAATATCTTAAAATTAAGACTATGACTGGATATCGAATACATGCGGATCGTAATATTTATTTCGTTCAAGTTTTGAAACAAATGGTTGGAAAAAAAGTAGTAGAAAATGCATTCCCTCCGCTGTGTTGATATCAAATACATGAGGATCGTAATATTTATATCGGTTAATTTTTTAAACAAATGGTTGGGAGAAAAGTACGTAGAAAAATGCATTCCCTCCGTTGTGTTGGTCTGATTCTAACACTGGATTTTATTTCAAGTGGTCAAGAAAACATTGTGCATGTGATGCGTTGTTAAGAACACTCTAGTTAGTGCACTTCCATATTGAAATTTGAGCTTACGAACGTTGGAACTAGTAAAATGAGGGATTAAGGTTGAAAGTAAAACGGGTAGATCCAAATCAATTTGCGTCTTAGACTGCGAGGTTGGCAATTTTCCATTGTTTTGTATCAACTAGTAAGCTAAAATAACTGGTACGGATAAAATGAGGAATTTTACAATAACACAAAAATTTAAATTTCGTATGCTACTAGCTTAGGCACAGAAAAGTTCACCGGATTCGAAATAGATGAGAAAGATCGTTGAACAATGCCGACCGTAACATTATCAACATTGCTGGGGCAAAACGAGATAGTCAAAACAACCTAAAATGGTGTGGCCGAAGCACACTAGAAGAGTGTAAGGGACGACACTGTGTCACACAAGATCAACATGAGCATTTTAGGAGGGGAATATGTTCTACATATATAGACACGCACACACATACACAAATATCAACACGCATATATACACATATACGTACATACGAGCGCTACATGTGCGTACATACATGTACTTAATACTCGCGTAAGGGCAGTTAATTGCATGTGCATATTATAAATCTGTCTTGATTGTTGTGTAATGTAGCGAGAGAAAAGATAATTAGTAATAAAAATTCCTGACTTCCTTTCCAGCACGTACTGCAGTTCACAATTGTGTTGACGCAAGATAAAGAGAAATTTTAGTTTTGAATTCTCTTAGTGTTTGAGGGGTTTTGATCCTCTGGTGGAATCTGTTCCACAGTAAGGCGCCTGATACTGACAGAGCTTTCTGCCCGATGTTAGATGAACGGAATTTGATTGAGACATCACGTCTCCTGTTCGGCTTTTGGTTGGTGACGGTAGGGGAGTGGAATTCCACTATTTCAGCACTGCTATGAGGAAGATATAAAGAGGAGAAAACGTATTGGGCTTTGTGCGCCAGAACCCTCTCCTGAATCGAAGCCCAGCAAAGCTTATTCAGGAGAGGTGTTACGTGATCATTCTTTTTGAAATTGCCGTTGCATACAACCTTAGCTGCAAAATTCATGCATTTTTGTAGGTCTTTCTGAAGATGTTTCGATATATCTCCCCAAACCAGGCTACAGTAGTCAATACGTGATCAGGCCAAAGATTGAACGGCCAACAATCTAGATTCTCCGTCAAGCTTACTTTTTATACGATTATTAAACAATAAAGTCCCGTGAATTGTGTTGCAGGTTTTATCAACGTGGGATTTGAAGGACATGTTTCTATCGAACCAAATACCTAAATTTTTTACTTTTCCTGATGGGTGAATTTTATCATTCCCAACTGTAAGAGTTAGATCTAGATTTGAATGTTGTTTATTGAATGCTTTGACCCAAAAACAATGAATTGTGGTTTACTCGCGTTTAGCTTGAGACCATTTTGGTCATACCATGACTTGAGGCTGATCAATAGGGCTTCAGCTCTATTCTTTGTCTGTGGTATTTCTGCTACAGAGCTTGTCATTGCAATTTGGACATCGTCTGCATACATGGAGATTCGTGTGTCAGAAGGCATTGGAGGGAAATCGTTAATGAAAATTGAAAACAATAGCGGGCCCAGAATTGATCCTTGAGGGACACCGAAGCTATTTTGAAGGAATGGGGACAACTTGTTATCTAAGAGGACTGCATGAGACCGATTTGATAGGTAACTTTTAAACCACTGCATATCCACTCCTAAGTTCAGTATTTTTCGTAGGAGTTAATCATGTTCGACGCTGTCGAATGCTTTAGAGAGGTCGAGTAGCAGCAAAAGTGTTACATTTTTTTGATCGATATCGCTGTATATTTTTTGATATTGAGCAGGGCGTCTTGAGTGCTAGTGTTCTTCCTGTAGGCATATTGATTTCGATGAAGTAAATTTGACTCATCCAAGTGAGATGACAGTTGATTCGTTATTACTTTTTCTAATATTTTGGACAGGACAGGTAAAAGGCTTATGGGCCTGTAATTTGACGTTGTATTTATGTCACCAGTTTTATGCAACGGTCTAATTGTGGAGTGTTTCCACTGTTTTGGAAACTTATTAGTTGCAATTTATGTATTGATAATCAAACGAATCAATGGTGCTGTGACTGGAAAACTGTCTTTTATGTATTGGAGGCTGATTCCATCATGTCCGATTGCTTTTGTGTTTTTCAATGAGTATAAAATAGTTTGTAACTCTGGTAAATCGACAGGACGTGGCTTCCACAGGGCTCCAGCCTTTAAAAACGCAGTGCGGCATGAACTTTCAACTGACAATTTCCTCGGACTGGTTTTACTTACTTCATCGTAGACTTGGGCACCTACTTTTGAAAAGAATGTGTTGAACTCAGTGGCTTTTTCCAAAGGATTTTCAAAAACACTTTTGCGCTATAAGTTTTTATACTGAGCCACCTCACTAATGATTTTCCATGTACGTTTTGGATTATTTTTTGCCATGAATAGTTCTTGGTGGAAGTGAGTTTGTTTTGCTTGCATGATTTTCGTCCGAAGAATCTTTCCAAGTTCTTTATATCTCCTGTATAAAGTAATGTTTGACCTGTTTTCTTTATACTCTCGCAAGTAAATTTTCTTTATTCTGCTTAACCCTTTAACGACCACATTTATATACTCATATTACCGTTATAACAACTACTATCACTAATCCGACGCTGGCATTAGGTTGTCACAGTTATCAAGATGGGGAAGGAACTGCCACTCGGCAGTGAAGTTCAAAGGACACATTAGTGAACAAATTGAATAAGAAATACAATATATTATTGTTATTTTTGAAAGAGGACCGTACAGTCCACTTGGGCGTTAAAGGGTTAAGTCTTTAATTTCGTTAGTGATTAACCGAGTGCGTTTTGGCTTAGTTTTTTGGTGATATAAGGAGCGGATTCATTGAGGGCTGCTGTGAAGTTCTCGTTAAAGATGGAAACTTGAATGTTCACATCGTCAGATTGCGTCATACTCTGAAATTCGGTGAACCTCTTTTGGAGTTTTTCATTAAATAGTTCCGGTGGATATTGACTTTTTAGGCGGTAAAACATGAAATGGCAGTTTTGTCTTTCCTTTGCAAAATTAATTTTACATTCTACAGAGTGATGGTCGGCGACACAGGGTGAAATAACTGTATTAAGTATTGCCGTAGGTTTGTTTGTGATTGCCAGATCGAGGAGAGTCTTAGATACTCTTGTAACGAGAGTAGGTTCTTTAACCATTTGTGAAAGGTTTAGTTTGTACAACAGTCTGCTAAGCTGATTTTTTTCATCCGTTTGGTCAATATTAAAATCACCGAAAGCAAAGAATGCCTTTTTTGTAGCTAAAATTTCTTTGAAAATTTTCTCAATGAACTCTACTGTTGTAGGTAGAGAAGCTGATGGGTGCCGGTAAAGGCTGCCGGTAATGATGGATTTATGTTTATTTATTTATTTGCACTTTCAACCAAACCATTTCTATGCTCTCGCACACTTCATTTGTTAAAAGTAAAGACGACAAATAAACTTCCTTCACGAAAATACAAGATCCACTACCTTTGCTACTTTTAACGCCGTCATGGCGGTACAGCACGTAATCGGGAATATTGAAAAAGGAGCTCTGAGTTCGCGAATCAAAGTATGTCTCGGAAACACATAAAATGTCAATGTCTTCTGTGACCAACATTGCTCTAATGTCATCCAGCTTACTAATGAGGCTACGAGCATTGATATGTTTAATTTTGATGTTTTTTATTTTATGGCGATTATTTGTGGCATCGAAGTGATTTTTTGGTAGGAACTGTTTCGTGGATTCGTTGATCTTATCATTGTTGTCCAGAGTGTCAAGTCTAGCATCAGGTGTATTTGAGAGACTGCCATTCAACTGGACAACAGTTTTTGTCATGAAGATGATGTGATATCAGTCTTGTTTTTGTCTTGTGCAACAAGGTTACTGTATAGTGATCATTTTTCCGATGAAGCATCAACGGAGGGTTATTGGTTGATACTTCTGGTGAAGGGTCGACTACTGTTCTCCAAATACCATCGCCTTGCTCATCGAAGATGAAAATTCCCCTACCAGTGACCTTTGATATGATATGTGGTATTAGGTCCCCAGCATCGTGATCAAAATGTTTTTCGTCAATGTCTTTACTTATGAGCCTAGGTAGATCACCGCTTTTCTTGTCGAGGAAATTGACATGTTTGTTTTCATTTGTTGGGTTCTCGTTCTTGATTGCTGCTTTTAAGGAATTGAAATTCCATTTTGAAGACGATTGTGTTTTAAGCTGGTGAGTTACTGCATGAAGGAGGCAGTGCCCATCGGCTATGGTAGGAAGCAGCTTTACTTTCAATGATCGTTTTAATTCATCCATGGTGGCAATGACGAGTGAGTACACGGGAATTGAGTCATATTTAGGCTGACTTTCAGCATTATCAGACGAGAATTGTTTAGATTTCTTGTTTTCCTGGCTTTGAATTGGCAGGCTGTGGCCAGTTTTAGTTGAGTGAGCGACTGAGAAATGAGGGGTGCTCTTGTCATTTCCACTCTCTTGGTGGTGGTTATGTATGCGGTTTGGCTGTAAATTTTTAATCGGATTTCGACTGAGATTCTGCTGCAATTTTTCTCTTTGTATTGATTTTGTTGCTTCCGAGTACGTGTTTGGTGGTTGATGATTTGTACTCGTTTGTGATGAGAGTAAATCGCTCTCTGAGTTCACGTCAGATAATAACGAAAACCTGTTTTTTGTGGGTACTGTGCGGTAGTCGGAGATCAATGGAGGGGAACCTTCATCACCAATAGGCAAGCAATGATTCAGGTTTCTGGAGACTTCACTTGAAATAGCTAGTGATCGAGTAAAATTCTTCAATTCGTTTTGGTGTTCTGCACTGATGTTGGAGCATTCAGTACTCTCATTCAGGCCCTTGAAGTTTATAATACACGAGCTAGATTGTAAAGTGAGTTTTAGACTCGATCTAAGAGCAATCTGTTGAAGAAAATGGTGTGTTTCTTCTCTTGCTCCCGGCCAAGTACGAACATCATTGCAAGTTATGAGATCAGTTGCACCGTATGTTCGGATTTTTGTCCGTGACGGGTGACCCCGAAACTCGACTCACTGTCGGGCGACCTTCTGTCGACTCTCTGTCGGTTCGCTCTGGTGATGCTGGATGTGTTGCGGTGCTTTCGTTGACGTCGCACTGCTTTACCGTCGGGGTTTCTTTTGTCATTTTGAGCGGTTGAGGCTTTTGAACGAGCGATTTTACGCGACGTTTTTGGTGTTTTTCGTTTCCGTTTAATGAACAGTTCAGATATATTCCGCTTATACGGCTTTGAGTTTTCAACCGGCGTTGTGAGGGATGTTTTTTCTTCAGATGAAGCCGCTTAACGAGTAGCAGAGAGAGTTTCATATGAATACATCGTGAAATTGTATCGGATGTATGGATAGAGAGGAAGATATTTTAGGTTTTGTTCACTGAGTAGAAGTTATTGAGAGGAAAAGTCGTTTTTATTGAAGTATTGAAAATCGTTAGTATTGAAAAATCGTTAACAAAACATGATCCCAGCAAGTTCATTTTTACGAGATACGGGCTTGCCAGAGTACAGTTTCTATTTTGCTGCGATTTTGGTTTCCATGGTTTGAAAAATAGGAGATATAAATGACATTGCCTTAAAAATTGGATGAAAATAAACTGTCAGGCGATGGAAAGAAACCCACGGACACTCAACTCAGATTCACTGACACTCAACATAAATTTTGCAACAACAGATGAAAATTGCAAAAATTTATCACTGTATTTCATGTTGTTGTTCACAAAATTCAACTTTGCTATTTCATGAGGTCTTTTTTGCTTCCACGTTAGTATTCGTGGAAAGCTTGTTCAAAGTTCAAGTCGGTGGGAGTTGAACAAAGAGTTCGATGGACTCTTTGCGCCAGTGCTGTTAGCATGGTGATAGGTATCATGGCCGTTTTCTGTTTTGCTATAGCGAATATTGTTCTTGGGACGCCTTTCATATGGATGAAGGACCGGATGTGAATTTTCACCGGATGTGGGGTATAGATAAATGAGAGGCGTAACCAAATGGAGGGGCATGACGGATGGGGGGCATCACCGGAAGAGGGGGTGAAGTGTTGCCGGATGGGCGAAAGGAATTTTTGGATTTTGGAGTTGATAATTTATTAGAAAAGAATAAGCTGCATTTTCATTTCCGGGCACCACAGATGAAGTACTACAAATTGTGGAAAAACGACCTTCATTCCGCTACATTGAACCAACAGTTGTGATGCTCATTATAGTCGACAGGAATAAGTAAGATCAATATTAGAATGACTTAGCGAACGTAAAATAAAATAAATTTTTACTTTCTAGCAAAAATTTTTGGAATTGAAACTTAGAAATTGAAACACAGAAACTGAAACTCAGTGCCGCACTTCAAATGAAAACGATCCTTTATACATATTATTGTTTATTTTTATTAACTTGTACTTCTCTCTAAATCCTGTGTCGACAATTATCATGTGCATTATGATAGCCATGTATGAATAGCAATTAAGGATCTAAATCATTTGTTTCAACACTTAACATGGGTAATACGATAACCATGTATAAATAGCAATTAAGGGTCTCTATGCTATGGTATTTGAATGCATTTTTCGCTTTTATTTCAATACTTGTGAACACTAATGAAAGTGTTTTTCAAATGAACGTAGCGAGGATAGTGTTCTCTTAGTTCAAAATCAAATTAGGCAAGGAAATGAACTCATTTTGTAGTGCTTTCTGTAAATCATTTTTGTTTCAACATTTTACACGGGTATTACGATACCAATGTGTTATAATCAGTTAAGGATGTTAATGATAGGGTGTTTTAAAAACCAATGTATCGACATTTCATGTTTGTATTTTATTGGAAATAAAATGTTTTTCTTTTTTTCTTTTCTTTCTTTCTTTAGAAAACAGCGCAAAGAAAATTAGACGCGCATCTTTAATATAAAATATCTCACGAACTGAACTCGGAAAACAGAACTTTCTGAATGGCATTCATGAATTTACACTTTAATATTTAATTGAGTTAGGTACGCGTTTTCTGCATGATGAGTTCACCTACGCTCACTGAATTATTTCCCCATGAGTTAAATTGCTGATTAATGAAGTATGCTTCTTTTTATATTTATTTGTAATAAATGTGTTGCTTTGAAGCTGAAACATAATGAAATGTAAATAAAAACATACATCCGTAAATCATTTTATGAAGGTTCTCATTAGGGACTCGGTAGTGTGACAACTAAACCCGTGGGTCAGTAATTGAGCTCCTTACTCTCTTGCAACAAGCGTTCCAATAAGTGACTACTTCCCTAATTGAAGAAAATAATCTCGCAGTACATGCTAATTCAACGTTCAATGATTGTCGAACAAAATAACGGAGAACTACACGACGCACGGCGGCAACATTGAGAGCATTCTCTTACTGTTTGTTTCGCGTTAATTACTGTTTTGCAATAAAAATGAACATCTAACAACTTCTCAACCCTTATTCTCCATGTGAACGCAAGGCTTATCTGACAGTCTGTCTAAAAAAATAAATTCAATCACTTGGTCTCTGTATAACGCTGCGTCACCTTGCTCAGCAGTGCAGAAAACAAGCCCTAGCCCGGAATTTCTTCTCAATTGTGTCTTTTTAAAACTCAGCTGAGTGACTGGCTCCTACAGCCAAAGTAGTTATTTTGACAAATCTGTCCCGAATAAATTATTGCATGACTTAACCTACCTAGCAGAAATTTTTAGCATTAAATCAAAATATTTTCCTTATTTTTTTAACTATTACGTTGAATTTCATAAGGACTTTCATGATTTGTTTAAATGAATATTCTAAGATCCTTGTTATAGCAAGCATTGTTCAAGTACACTCACTTCCTCTATTCTGCAAACGAACGCAAATGTGTGGGATCAATGAGCACTTACACAGGACTACGACCTGATTAAATGTCTATATCTTCCAATGGTAAATGACAATCTGAAATTGATATTGGCAAAGAGTTCCTTGCATTTCTTGATTTCATTTCTCAAACTTTGTTTAACAAAGATTCGGTTGCTGCTGGTCTTGAATTCAACTAATGATCGATGAGTTGGATTAGTGCGTGACTATGAAACGATAACACGAATGCGGAGGCGAGCGGTTTTTGCTCTCCCATGTATAATCCGAAGGAGAATGGCCGCTTAAGTTTCAATCACTACACAAGTACTCCAATTTTTTTGGAGAGAAGTCTCAAATTTCTCAGGAAAAGAATTTGTCTCATTTGAGCTAAGTTGACTTATCCATGTTGACTTAAAAGAAGTCGAATGGAACACCACATAAAATTGAAACTGGGAGACGACATTCCCTGTTTAAAGACGCGTCAATATAGTATATAATTTTCAGCGCTGTGTATAAGTTCAGGAACAAGGAAAACTAGGATAATGCTAGCCTATTTGACAGATCGAACTCACTTTTTGCTGCAGTGTGCTGCGATGACCACCCAGCGAGGAGCGATGAGCACACCGCCACACCAGTGCCCCACTCGACCCCACCTCGGATGTATGAGCTGCACCGACACCTGCGCGGTACGAACGTCTACAGTACAACTGTACCGAAGTTAGATAATTGGCCATACTTTTGAACAGTAGTTCCATCACGAGTGATATCATATGCTGGTCTGAGAATGTATTGAAAAAAGTGTAGGATATTGGACTAGAAAGCATTTTACAGTTTAACGTTGCATGCGCAAAGCCTAAAATGAATGGACACCGTAAATGAATAATGAATTCTTTAAAATTAATGAATGTACGGATATAAAATTTTCAAGTCGTTATTTCCAATGAAAATGTACTCAACAAACACGTCGTTGTGAACTGAGAGTTTCCTAAATTTATTCTTACATTTTTGGAATGTTCATAGGATGTGCGAGTGGCCTCTGCGCTTTGAGGGCACAGTAAAACATCAGTACGTGAATCAGTACTTAGAGTTTGTAGAGTTCGGTGCATCACTGTGTGCAAGCGTGCATGCTGTATGCATCAGATCTGACTTTGAACTTTAAAACGACGTAGAAACGAGATTCTGCTGTAAACTATTAAAAATATTCAGCGCCCTAACCAAAAACTGGAAAGGGAGATAAAGCCTTAAGGAACTATTGTAGATGCGAATGTCGCCGCTTCGACAAACTAAATGTAGATCAATCCTCCGTAGAATTTATTTTTAATTTGAAGAATTAACAAAGCGACTCGAATATGAGTAAGAATTAATGTTGCAAATGAGATAGTATAAAGTTAGTTTACATTGAATATATCGTTTTTTGCGTTTATTTAACAGCCCTCGACGCTGCTCTGCTAACACACCCGTTACTCATCACACACCCTGAACTCATCATTTTTCTGAGTACCACGTCAGTCAATTATTTCATCCAATAAATATTTTTTCTGAGCTAAACGGCATATTTAATCTGAACGGCGATAATTACAAGGCTGCCTTACAAAGACTTAAAAAGCCATGACTTTCAAAAGCGGTCATCTGCGCTCCAGCGAAAGACTAGCTTAGTGAATTGAGATATTATAATATGAGTGTGAAAAGTTTGAAGTATAATTGGAGTGCAAATATACAGAGTGTCCTAACCCACAAATCAGAGGTCAAAACTGACAGAGTGGATTAAGTGATAATTACCCCTCATAGCGGCGTAGATGTCGTTCAGGCACACCGCTTAGCGGCCTAGTTCAGTTCCTAGTTTGTAACTTTTCTAAAAGAAGCCAGTTCGGCAACCCTGCGATAAACACCACGCCTCTAACTTGAGTGTCCTAAAATTCTATGTTTCGTGGGTTAGGACACTCTGCATATTTGCCCTCCAATGTTCCGCAACTCTGCCGTTAACGGGGAAGTTCATGGTGACTTCTATGCTGTGAGAAAAATATCGTGCCTAAAACTGTTTTCATTTTGCTTCGCCATTTGCGCGTATTTCTTTTTATGGGCAAAGTTGGATTCACCCAGAATCATTTTATACTAAGTATTGCAAAAATACTGTTTTCTATCAGGCCAAAGACTTCCGAAATCATTACCCTCCTCGCTCAAGGCATCCGTTGCAAAAATTATCGGGCATTCAAGATTCGTCAAGTATAGAAGAAAATCCTCTCTGCTACAGGTCACCAGCTCGTAGAATATGGTCATTGCTTGACAGCTGCTGGTGATGGCAAATGACCATATTCTTGCGATCAATTCTTCCGTTGTAGCATTTTGTCATCAGCTCTTCGCGGGGTGCATCAAGAATCAGTTAATTTCCTCAGCGTACCCTGTCTTTGGGTCGTTGCTAACGGCATGTAACCCTTCCATCACAGAATTTGCTTGGGGTGAAAACTGTTTAGAAAGTTTTTCTTGTTATTTATCCGTTCTATATTCTACCAGCTCTATTTCCTAAAGCGAGAGGGCAAAGTTATTCTTACTCTCATTCACATTCAGAACTCTTTGTTTCAGTTCAACACGTGTTAAATACGAAGATAATCACTTATCATCTCTACTAAAAGAACACTCAATCGTTAAAATTCTAAATCTGTCAGTCTCTAAACGCAACGTTTCGATGTTACTAACATCATCATCAGGCTGCAAAATACAAAGAAAGAAACACTTAGTCACATTGGTAAAACTATGTCAATACAAAACTTGAACTACATCAGACTAGATAAACATATAAGTAATCACATTGCGAGAAGACTAGATAGGGGAAATTTTTTTCTAAAAAAATTGAAACTACTGCTGACTAGTTATTATTGCACACTAGATATTCACATGTTAACGGCTTGAACTTGAACTTGAAATTGAGGGCCGACAGCGTTGGGGCCTTTGTAACGGCCTACAATTCCCTCCACAATTTTCACACAAAGAGTTCAGCGCCTGGTACCAGACTTGTCCACTAAACTACTTAGGATCTACCAATCCTTGTCACACGCTGCCATAGGATGGCATCACTGGGATAACCAGTGTGTCAAAACACCACCTCCAGGCATATTAGGTCATTACTGCCCACTCTACCTGACTGGTTTCTTCCAGTCACTGTCTCTTACTCCAGGCACGCACAAGAAACATTTTCATAGCTTCAATGTGTTGTATAGTGACGCCTGGTGGTATTTATGGGGGTTCCGGCTGCGGAGATTTATGCGTCTCACTCGACACGGTCACATGTATAGATGGGGCATCCGCCGGAACAGCCGAGGAGCGCCTGGCGTTTATGAGCGCCGGGTAGGTCGGAAGCGCCCTTATTGCCGCCGCCGGAAATGTCCATTGTTGCGAACTAGACTTAAGAGCAAGCTGTGTGAACTACAGAGTCAGTACAATATTAGTAGTCCTGCTGTTCGTTTTGCTATTCTGCTGCCTGGTTTACGGCTAGGCAAACCGATCTACTAGTTCAGTTCAGTAAACCTTATATCTTGCTGAAATTCCAAGATATTACAAGTGGCGACGAGACTTGAACCTCCTAAGTGAATTTGAACTTTACAAGTGCTCTGAAATTAGGATGGCGTATTCTACAGTCAGCTGTCCTCCGTTCGACGTTGAAGTGGAAACAGTGAGTGAATTCTTAGAGCGCTGGAAAGTCCAATGTGCAGACGCTCTTCAGAAAGCAGGAAATAATGGCGGTAAAAAAGCTAGTATTTTAATTAAAGCTTTGCCTGTAAACATAATCACTGATCTACAACGAAGAATTAAACCTACGTTACTCACTGAGGCTACATATGAGGAACTTGAAGAAAAATTAACACAGCAATTTGAAATAAAAAATCCACATTCGGTGCATCGGTTACATTTCTAAATAGAAAACAAGGTGCTAATGAATCTATAGAACGTTATGCTAAAACGTTAAATGACTTGGCATCTGCATGCAATTATGGCAATTGCTGTCGTGATCGCTTATTGAGAGATGCCTTTGTGGCTGGGCTACATTCAGCGCAAATTCTCAGCGCGGTTCTACAGAAGTGCGATAGCAAGTCCTTCAACGAATGCGTTGAACACGCAAAACTTATCGAACAATTAAGCTCTGACGCTCAAGATATCATTCGTGAGGATTCATCTTCATCGTTTGTCACTACAGAAAAACTCCCGCCTAACTACATATGCATTCACGGCGGAACTAAGCAAAAGCATCTTGCAAAGAATTGCTATGCTTTGAAATTGAAATGTCACACATGTGGAAAATTAGGCCACATTTCTAAGGTTTGCAAATCTACAACTGCAGCACGGCCTCCTTCTGCTAAGCCTACACGAAGGGGACCTACACGAGAATTTGACGCAGCTCGCACTTACACAGTGCAGCCGGGAAGAAGCGGTTGCTGTGGCAACGTCGGAAGAGAAGACGTGTTAATGAAGAATTCACGGATGCCTCTACAGAAGAAGAACGAAGCTGTTTTGCAAAAACCTGGGAACGAAAGTGGTGACGGTAATCATCTACATGAATGTTCTGATTATTCCCCAAATGATTCTAAATTTTTAGAGTAAACACCACTGTAATTCCCGTGACTAAGGAGCCTACTATGATTACATGCAACTTAAATAGTAAACCTGTTGAATTCCTGTTGGATAACGGCAGTGCCGTGTCAACTATACGTAAAAGAGATGCAATCAAAGTTGGTGCTGTGGTAAATCCTACATGCAGCAAAATTCTCGGGTACAGTGGTGTCTCGGTAAACCTGCTTGGTCAAGCTTCAATAACTGTCATGTACAAAGATGTGAGTTTTAATCATAAGTTTCTCATTGTGGAAGATGATAGAATCAACTTACTAGGCCGAGATATTTGTTCTAAACTAAAAGTAAACGTTGTCATTCCTGATAAATACGACTCCATAAATAAAACGGATTGTCATAGTTTGCCGAAAAGTTTGTCGTTAAAATATGACGAATATTTATCATCTGATTCACAGTCTAACGTTAGTATAACAGTCCATCTTGATGTGTTGCCTAATGCAGTTCCCGTATTTTGTAAAGCACGCCCGGTTCCTGTAAGACTAAGAGACTCTGTCAAAACCGAACTGGAACGCTTGCAGAGTATGGGCAAAATCCCCAAAGTGTATGATAGCCAATGGGCATCTCCTACCGTTAATGTTCTAAAGTCTGACGGCAGTGTGAGAATCTATGGAGATTTTTCAGCCTCCATTAATAATTTTCTGAATCCAGTTCAATCTGTCCTACCTGTTATTGATGATGTCATTTCTCAAGTCGGAGACGCTAAGTTTTTCTCAAAAATTGATTTGTCTAACGCGTTTTTGCAAATTCCGTTGAACGAAGAATCAAAGAAAGTTACGACCATTAACACCTCTAAAGGTCTATTTATGTACAATTACTTACCCTATGGTCTACGTGCAAGCCCCGGCATTTTTCAAGCATTCATGAATAGGACTCTTTCTGGCATCGATAACATCATTGTGTACCAGGATGACCTCCTCATTTTGACCTCTTCATATGATGCTCATTTGGAGGTTCTTGACAAGGTCCTGTCTGTCCTGAAAAACGCTGGAATTCGCTTAAATCTGTCTAAATGTGCCTTTCTAACTGATCGTGTGTCTTATCTAGGGTACGTTTTCGATAACAAGGGTGTTCACCCTAACTCTGAGAAAGTAGAAGCTATTCTCAATGCTCCTGTTCCTAAAAACCTCAAACAGTTGCAAGCTTTCATCGGATTGTGTAACTTCTATAGTCGTTTTGTACCCAACTTTTCTAATGTCATGCATCCTCTGTATTCGCTGCTTAAGAAAAATGTACAGTTCCGGTGGACTCCAGAACAGGATGAAAGTGTCCAGAAAATCAAGGACATCTTTCGTTCGCATAAACCCCTAAAGTTGTTTGATCCCAACCATGAAACTCTTCTTGAAACGGATAGTTCGGGTTATGGAGTTGCTGCCATACTCATGCAACGCGTTAGTCCTTCTCATGATTGGTGTCCGGTTCAATTTGCTTCGAGATCTCTAAATTGTGCAGAACAAAACTACTCTAACACTGAAAGAGAGAGCCTTAGTGTGTTTTTTGGCGTGGAGAAATTCAAAAAATTTCTACTTGGTGCTAAGTTCATTATCCATAATGATCAAAAACCTCTTTGTAAACTTTTTGCACATAACAAGGGTGTACCCCTCAACTGTTCCGCTCGAATTCAAAGATGGGCTCTCAGACTTTCCCAGTTTGACTATGTTTTCAACTATTCGAAAGGTAAATGTAACGTAAATAGCGATTGTCTCAGTAGGCTGCCACTACCCACGACTGTAAAAGAGCTAGAACCGTACGAAATGATTTTTGCTGTGAACTCTCTTGATAAAACTCCTGTCACGTGTGAAAATATAAGAACTCATACGATATGGATAGCGAACTATGCCAACTTAAACAATACATAAAGTTTGGCATGCCTCCTAAACCTAATCCCAATTTATCTAAATTTAAGAACCTGCTACCTCAGATGACCATCATGAAAGGTTGTATACTTTATAAAGAACGGGTTTTTATTCCCAAGTCATTGCGTAGTTTAGTCCTTGAAACATTTCATGATGGACATCCTGGCATTTGTGGCATGAAATCGTTGGCCAGATCTGTTATTTGGTTTCCCGGAATGGACAAAAGTATTGAAGACATCGTAAAATGTTGTCCCCAATGTCAATTAAATCGAGCAAAACCTAATTATAGAAATGTAGATTGGCCCACTCCTTCTCGTCCTTTTGAACGCATTCATGTCGATCACTTTTTCTACGAGAATAAAATTGTTTTCATTGCTGTAGATGCATTATCTAAATATATTGAATGTGAAGTGGTACCATCCACGAGTGTGTCAGATACTGTCGATGCGTTGAGAATGATTTTCAGCAGAAACGGGTTGTGTGATGTGCTCGTAAGTGACAATGCTTCTAACTTTTCATCTCAAGACTTTAAAGATTTTCTTATTTCCAACGGCATTGAGCACCTCACACCTCCGCCCTACTCTCCAGCAAGCAATGGTCAAGCTGAGAGGGGGGTGAGAGTCATTAAAGACTTGTTGAAAAATCTCTATTCTTCCGAATCGTTCAAATCCCGTCTATCAAAAGCATTATTTCAATCGCATTGCATTCCGCATAGTGTTACAAAAATTGCTCCCTCTGAGCGTTGAACAATCGTAAATTTGTTTCTTCCAAAGATAGAGTTCATCCTAAATTTTCTGTGTCCAGGTCTAAGCCTATGTATGTAACTCAATTTGATGTCGGTGATCATGTTCTCGCTCTGAATTTAAGAAATGGTCCCAAGTGGTGTAAGGGAATTATTGTTAGTAAAGTTGCTGTTAATATCTTTCATGTTCAAATACTAGCATTAAATGTAATCTGGAAGAGACATTCAAATCAGCTGTTGCACAGTAGTTTGGAATCTACCGGGAGTGGGGCAGCAGAGACTCCTGCCTTTCAGCCTGTTAGCTGCGCACCTGGGCAAAATGAACCTCGTAGATCAGGTAGAATAACTAAACCTGTAATACGAATAGGTTGTTGAGTTCCTCCTTCCCTTTGTCATATATTCATCTAAAGCGAGGGAAGTTGTTGTATTGTGACGCCTGGTGGTATTTATGGGGGTTCCGGCTGCGGAGATTTATGAGTCTCGCTCGACACGGTCACATGTATAGATGGGGCATCCGCCGGAACAGCCGAGGAGCGCCTGGCGTTTATGAGCGCCGGGTAGGTCGGAAGCGCCCTTATTGCCGCCGCCGGAAATGTCCATTGTTGCGAACTAGACTTAAGAGCAAGCTGTGTGAACTACAGAGTCAGTGCAATATTAGTAGTCCTGCTGTTCGTTTTGCTATCCTGCTGCCTGGTTTACGGCTAGGCAAACCGATCTACTAGTTCAGTTCAGTAAACCTTATATCTTGCTGAAATTCCAAGATATTACACAATGACACTCAAATTACACTCCTGGTCCAATCCAGCAAGACAGCTCATACCACAATCATCTTCAGCACATCTGGTAAACCACTCATTCTCTCCATACTGCTCTAACACCCCATTCATGAAACTCTCTCTCTCTCTTGCTCATACTTACTACATTCCAGCACAAAATGCTCAATTGTTTCCTCCACTCCACTATTACACTGCTGACATAATCTGTTGTTAATCTCATTCCACTTCCATGTAGGTCTGTTCGCACTCAATGACTTACATCTCACAGCAAACAAGAGTTGACTCCCAAAACTACCAACATAGAAACTCTCAAACTTAGGTGCTTCCTTTTTCATATACCAGTCAAGTGTAGGCTTCCGCATCATGCTAAGCTTTCACTTATTCAATCCATGCTCTTTTGTTTGCCTCTCAATCTCTTTTTTCCACCTCTTGCAGTCCCATTCAGGCCCTACACCTCCAACATTTATTAAACTCCAGTCATCCACAGGTCTCCCAAATCTAACATGAATAATCTTTTGCATACTAAGTTTCCTTGCATGCCCCCAACACATTTCTCCCAATAGCTTACACTCAGATTCCATTCAAAAATTCGCTTTACCCACCTGCTATTCTCCATTCTTTCAATTCTCACCTTATAATTCAGCACCTTTTTCATCATTCTTTCTGAAAATAGGCTCCACCCTAGGTCACCTCTAATGGCTTCTGTAGCTGTCCATTTTGGAGCACCCAATGCTAAACGGAGCACCCAATGCACCCAATGCACCCAATGCTAAAGAATGGAGCACCCAATGCTAAATCCAGCTTTTCAAGATCACTTCCATTCCAGGCAAGAGCACTCATACCACACAAGACACTAGGAACAGCAACATACCTCCACATTCCTCTCACACATTCATACTTGCTTGCTCTGTATCTGGCCACACTACTTGACCGTCCACTCCACTGCATTGCTTTTGCCACTTTCTCACCTTTAGTTCTAGTGCATCCATCTTCACTTATCATACAACCTAGATATTTGTTTTCTTTTGTTCTACCTATTCTGATTTCTCCAATATTCCACAGTCTGTCTCTATCAGTCTCATCACTATTTATAACCATAACCTTACTTTTGTGAGCACCAAAGTTCATCTTGAAATCTGTACTATATCCATTCACAATGTCAAGCATCCTTTGCAGTTCATGTCCACATTCACTAACCACAACCACATCATCAGCATACAACAAACAGTTCAGTCTCTCATTACCAACTTTCAGTCCTTAGCCACTCATTCTCAGTCGAACTGCTTATTCTTCTGTGTACAATCCAAACAACAGAGGACACAGAGTACAGCCCTGTCTCACTCCTCTAACACTCCTCATTTGCCCTGTTTCCAAATTTCCTAACCTGTAGATAGCGCTTGTGTTCTCATACAGACTTTGAAATTTTTTACCATTTTTCTGCTAAACCCAACTTTTCTCAAAATTTCAAAGAGCTTAACCCGATCCACTCTGTCATGCGCCTTTTCAATATCCAGGAATGCTAAATATTTCTCATCATCCTTCCTCATTCGCTCAATTATTTCACTCACTACAAACAGATTATCCTCCCCACGTCTATCTTGCCTAAAGCCATTATTTTCTTCACCTAGGACTCCTAATTTCTCAACTAAATTTTTCATTCTCTCATTCAAAATACCACAAAAGATCTTACATACAGTGTCACCCAGTGCAATTGGTCTGTAATTTCCAAGTTCTTTCATACTCTTATGTCCACCCTTATGCAACAGAACTATATTACACTTGTTCCAGTCATCCGGTACTCTTTCACTCTTGCATATCTCATCAATAAACCTTTCAACATACTGACTACACTCTCTTCTCCACATTTATAGAACTCATATGGGATCTTATCAGGGCCACACCAGAAATAGAGGCAAAGTGGACGAACGGAGGTTACAAACGTCTAAGTCAGAGTCCTATCGAACAATTTTAAAGCAAAAAAATCATTTGCATTTTCGTTGAGGCTAGGTTTATGCTTATGAATGTGCAGTGGTTCTATTATTTGAATATGCTTCTTTTTCACAACATTCTATTATTTGAATATGCTTCTTTTTCACTACATTGTACAAAATTTTTGTATTTGAGTACAGATCCTCATTTGAGGGCTTACAACTATGATCGATACGGAAATGATTAGAAATGGAACCTTGATATTTGTGTGCAGTTAATCTTTGTTTCAGCGTCATCCTAGTCATGCCAATGTATCACTTATTGAGAGACTTACATTCTCTCCTGTTGCACTCGAACTGATGTATCACATTGGCTCTGTCTAGGTCGCTGACCCGTGATCTGGAAATATTGTTTCTTACCAGAAGATCACTGATTTTGAGATTGTTATAATACGAGTACACATGAACTTTAATTTCCCTCTCTGGATCTGTGGATTTCACGAAAGTTTTGACTATGCATTTAAAAATACGTTAGTCATATTTTTAATTGTTATGCATTTTATTTTTATAAAATATATTTGTATCCTGCTCGTTAGGTCTCGGATTATGCTAACTAACAAAAATTCGGTTGATTCTGTCTTCCATAAGGGTATTGGGAGGATTGCTATTAACCAGCAACCGTTTGACTCGAACCATTTATGAATGAAAACTAACCCAATTGCTGCACACATTATAAACTCTATTCATTAAGGTGTGAATGACTCCATCTTTATACACTTGCGGCGCATCACAATCATAGTTTATGGTTTCACCAGTACGAGAGAGCTTTACATATACGGATCTCAGAAAAGCATCCTGCGAAGCTCCAACTAAAACATTCAGTAATGACAGCTTCCCACTTACACTCAGCTCGTACACGCAACGAAACACCGAATTATTAGTCATAAAATTCCTCAACATCTCTAACTGCTCTACGGTCTCGATTTAAACAAAAATGTAGTCCGCGTATTGTTATAGGTCTAGCCACTGAGCGTAGTTAGCACTATGTTACTATGTGGAAATTAGGAAGAGGCGATGGGGTGCAGGCGTTATTGGTAGAAATGAATAGAATTGAAAAACTAAGTAAACAAAGCCCGATAAATGAGCCTGAAAAACACAAATCAAATAAAAAGTTACACACGATCAATATTTAGTTTCAGAAAATATACAGAGGAATTTATCACTATATTTACACAAAGAAACTTGAGTTACAGACAATAGAACAGGGCTTATTGAGAGACCCTTAGGTAACACCGTTCTGTGGCATCGGGGGCAACCATAATAGACGCTAGGTATGAAGAAACATTTCACTTTTACCGAAGCTACCGTGAATCAAGAGGTCTACAAATATTTATTATCGAAAGATAGACTGAAATTAAGAAAACAAAACTTATGCACTGGATAATCTGAATTCTACTTTTAAGTGTTCAAACTGGCAAGTATTTTAATAACTAATGAGCTAACTAACACTAAGATTCGATAATATGAAAAATGACTAACAATTACACTAACGGCTACACTTTCCTAAACTCCTATACAAATTATCAAATAGTCGCATGTCGGTCCTAAGCGACCGCCCGAGAAGTCCCAGCACACCCGCACACAGCGACAACCCACAACAGATTAATAGGGTGCGGTGGCAGGCCTCTGTACGTAACCGCAGAGGCGGCTTCTCTGTTCGCATAAACACACTCATGAGGAACAACTAAAATTAATATTTAGTAGAAATATGACAACCAATAATACAAACTAAAAATAATAGGAACGGTGCGAAATAAAATGAATGATCCTCAAAGGCGGATCATTGTGTTTTTATGAGTTTTTCCGTTGACGTATATATAACCAGGTTGATAGTGCCCTTCTAGTTGTTCAATCTAGTTTTTGAGAAAACTAGTTTCTAATTTTAGTTCAATCTAGTTTTTTAGAACAGCATTAACGCTAAAAATAAGTTAGTTAAGTTATTTCGTCAATTGTCCGGTTGTACCGGTTGTATCACGATGCAAGCCCTCGAATTTAATGTCATCAGTGAGAATACAACATAATTTCTGCTTATAATCCGTAGAATTGTTGCTTAGACGTTTGCTACCTTCGTTCGTTTATTTTGCCTCTTAACTCTGGTGCCGTTGAAATTATTATATCAATGAATTTTATTGAGATGCGGAAGTAACACAATGGATCATTATCACTCTCCACTTGCTCTCGAGTCAAACTTGATCGATAAAAATCGAAAACAATTTTTACGTCCCCTAGAGATAAATCTTTGCTGAGTAAGAAATCATAGAGAGAAAAGCGTATTGAATGAAATTGCATTAACTACCTTAAAGGCTATAAAGACTATTTGATAGCAACATTGCATGCTTAATTGCCCCGAATACTGAGGCAAAATGCTGCTTGAGAAAAATTTGCTGCACGCACGTCAGAGTGAACGTGCGCACGATGATATGCTAACATTATTATTGCTCAATTTAAATAAAGTTTTCAATGAATTCATTTTTTGGCATCATGCTTTCTTAAAATCGCAAGAATGACTTCAGACTTCCCGTGTCGCTGGCTTGATTAGTAAGGCAAATTTAAACAAAATGTGGTGGTGTTCGCAATAATTGTCAGTTTTATCATAGAAGTTTATGAATCCAGTGCTGTAGAAAATTTCTAAAAATGACTAAGTAAAATCAGATAGCTGTGCCGTCCAGTTTTCGTTTGACACGTTGTTGGATTTTGTGAGACAGCATGTCACTTGGCTGAGGTTAGCGAAATATTCGTCACAACGATCTGGTGAAAAATATTCGGAAGTGGGACAATTTTCTGCCGTTGCTAACTTAATGTTCTGCGAATTGAATACAGATTAGCAAGTGCTCCTAAAAGAATTAACCAGTGGTGCATAAAATATGATTCTGATTTATATTTTAGCGAGGACAATTTTGTAAAATTTATTTACAAAACTATTAATGTCATTGATATTCTTCAATGTACCGCGTGTCCCACAAAAATTTCCCCGACTTTAAAATTGATTGAATCTCCGGTTTAAATTAACATACTTGAATTGTTTTTTTACAATGAAGTAAATTTTTTTTCGTTTTCGAATAATTCTAATTTTTAAAAACTGATTGAATAATAATAACTTTACAATGATTGATTTACTGAAAGGGGTAGAAAAGCTAATTGTTTTATGAAAAGTTTTTAAAACAATACTGGTGTTTTTTCTTCATTTCTCAATACCTACTGTTGAAAATAATTTCACAATGAGGTATTCTACACACCACCAAGTTTTTAAACCTTCTGTGAGGTTATTTACTGACGAACAGGAATGACGCGACCGTCGCTTACTGAAGCCATGCCCAGCGTCAGAGCGTGCAACACTCGCTGCCCGCGTCCATTGCAGCCAGGCAGTCTACCGAGCCCCCTCACGTGGAGCTTTGCTAGAAACCCAGACGGATCCTAAATTACTTTACTTATTTCAACGTTATTTAAGGTAATGATTAGTTACTTTTTTAAATTATAGTTTGTTCGGTTCTTTGTTAACTACAAAATTAGGAAGAATATCAGTATTGTTTTAAAGCCTTTTCTTTTGAATAATTAGTTTTTCTACCCCTTTCTGTAAATCGATCATTTTGAAGTGGTTATTCAACCAATTTTTAAAAACTTAAATTATTCGAAAAGGAAATCAAATTTACTACATTGTGAAAAAAGACAATTTCAGATATGCGAATTTTAAGCGAAGATATAATCATTTAAAAAGTTGGGGACATTTTTGTGGGACACCCGCCAAATTGCTGCTTTCCGAAGCCTGAAATGCGTGGTTATTGATCCAGTTAGACTTTTGAAATGAAGACCGTAACATAATTTTCACACTGGTTGCTATGAATACGCACACTAAATTAGAAAGAATCATGACAAAAATTTTATTGATTTGCAGTTCGAGTGACCTAATTGACGGGAAGCTCGGGCTCCATCATAATTAACTTTCACAGGTTTGCTGGAGCAAAAAAATATGCCACCGCTCATTGCACTGCCTGCTGCCGAGCGCCTTGCAGATCGCCAGTGTACTCCTGGTTGGACAATTGGCCCGTGGATGACTGAGTGAGCGGAGTTCTTTTTCTGCTGACGTAAGTATCAGGTGTAGAGAAACTGGGGAAAAACCTAATTCAAATTTTTCCACTGAACTTTGGTTCAGAAACTGAAAATTCATTTGAGTAATGTATGTAGAATAATTATTAACTATCTTTGCCAGTATGGAAAACAAGGGTATTTCCTACTTTACTCACGACTCAAATTTAGGAACAGACTTGTAGCAATTGCTCGTGCGCGTTCGTACCATAAAGGCAACGCGTTTTGAAACTATGAATAGGGAATCATTCATGCTGATATAAGTAGAGTCTTCACTTTTTATACGTTTCAGTAAAACAAACATCATGAAATATTCTACGGCATTAAAAGTTTCAGTAAAACAAACATTATGGAATATTTTACGACCTAATTGTTGTTCATTTATCTGCTTCATGGAACAGTTACGCTTTGATAGGCTTGTGATGTGCTTCTAATTCTCGAGTTGAAGAGCTCCCGGAGAAAATGATATTAACGATAATTTTACTCATGGTAGTCGTAGAGGAAACATTTTCTACTTATAGTACTATCGCACGACTTTATTTAACCAAACTATTTCTATAACTGGGCGCCACTAATTTGATAATAAAATTGGAATTCTCTTTTTATTTGCGTTTTGCTTTTAGTTTGAACTTCGGTGACATTGTATGTTTAGAAGTCATCACACCAAATTCTTACTGCTATGGAAAGTTGCTGTAGTGATGATACTGTTAAAGTACAAATTACTCTCGTCGAACGTTTCAAGATATCAGTATGGCGGTGAAGAATTTTCCATTTGTATAAGAGTACTTTGGTATTTCAAATGAAACTATTTCAGGTCTTGAGTTTAGAACTTTAAAACTTCCTAGGCCTTATGTACCTGAACGGCCCGTTACAACTATAGGTAAATTGGTGAGAAATGAAGTTCCTTAAACTTTAAAAGATAGAATTAGTCAAAATTCCCTCAAATGATAGTTATTGCCTTTCATGATTAGCTTTTTCTAAACGTTAAGAAAAAGTCATAATGAAATTGACTTTCAATCTCAAATAAATTTTTATTTTCAGTTTACGTAGCAAACCGGTACAGAAACAATAGCACGCAAAATTCTAAACCTCTACCGCAAATCGTTGGTGCTAGAGAGACCGGCGAAGAGGGGAATTGAGAAGGCTTATATGATTGCAACAGAATTTGAAGAAATGGTCGCACAACGGTATTCTTGAGAGGAGTTTGACGAAACGAGCAGAGTCCAAACGAGATCCTGCATTGAAAATTACGGCTAAGTGTTCCAAGGTGAAAAATTCGCAGCTCAAGAGTTCAGTTTGCAAGTGTAGACATTGTAATGATCTATAATTTTCAACAAAATGAAAGGTATCTCCGTGAAACTGGGTCAGCGTTTTCACACACTAAAACAGACCCACAGACTTAAATTTTTCTGCTATGCCACGAAGAACCGCGAACAAGCTTTTCGGACTGTAGTAAAGCCAAACGATATGTGTCCTCTCAAGGACGGCTGAATGGAAAGATGCACTGACAAACAAAAATGCTCACATGAGCAACGAAGCACGTTTACGAAAACGTTCCTTCCACTGTGAAAACGTTCCTCCCACTTAAGGCTGATGACTTAAACCTTTAACCATTACGGTAGTCGTTGGATCAACACTCACCAACCTCCTGATTAGGTAGTGCATGAGCTCAACTTTTTGCCCCGGAAAAGTTCTGACTAGAAGTAGAATTCCTTAGCGCAGTCGACACAAAGCGGTAAAAACTAGTGAAATCAAAGTCACAGGTGTGGATGGTGAAAAAATGCTATTAATCAAAAACCATGCTTGCCCTAAATAGGTTTTAACGGAATTGATTCTGCGTTATAGTTTTGAAAACACGTGGATAAATGAAAATAACTAAAAAACAATTTTGCATGCTATCCATCGCATAATAATTTTTCAATTTTTAAATCTTTGACTCTCGGTTTATTTGGCCTTCATTTCCGCGCTTATCAAATTTTGTGTGATTCTTTCTGGTTCGGAATTCTAGTTTGATTGGTTAGCAGTACGACAGCGACGATCCATTTAGTCCAACACCACATCGGGACCCGTCAGAGTTACGAGCCTGGTTCACCATATAGGTATTGAAAAATCAAAATTTTGGAATCGTTCGTTTTTGCTCATATTGGTCGATCAGTCGGAGTAGCAGATAACAGCTGTTTAGAACACTTGTATCTTTCTTTAGGTGTACAACTTCTCACTAATTTTCCCATCAATGCCAAATAAATTAAGTCTTTTTTCATCGTTGAAAAAAATCTGACACATTTCCCATCTAACTACAGTACCCTTTCATTGGCAAACGTCAATCTGAGTTGTCGATTCTTTCACTGATAAAAGGCTTCTTTACCGGGTTCGTGTGAACAACGAAGTTCGATTAATTAAACGTCAGTTAACAGTTCTCCTTGGCACATTCACGTTGATAGAAGCATTAATTTCTATCGAAATGCTTTCTGCAGATTGGAATTTATCTGACAATGATAATATTTTTATGATTCTTTCACCCACTTAATTGAGGCTTGGAACACATCCAGTGTTTTTGTACTTTACAATTTTTTCATCACTCTTCGACAGCGTCTCACTAGTTATCTCCCTACTACTATGATCTTACCATGCAATGATAATTATTCGGATTAATAATCACTTTAATATTGATAGGTTAAGCAATAGTGAGAGATAATGAAACTTTTATAAAGTGAAATCTGGGACTCATTTTCAACTGTTTAAATGAAGATAATACGATGACAAATAAATTTGTTTCTGTAACGTGTGGGCTAGGGTGTCCCGTGCGTATATAGGAAGAAATTCAAAGTAATGATATCAAATCCAGCACATGCTGCCCTGGTTCCTTGTCAAATGAAAATGATTCCACCAAATTTTATGAACATTGGGCAATATGTAATGGTCGAGCAAAACGAACGCTTTTTATAGCTCCTGCGAGATTCGACCTGAATTTCCGTCAAATAATGAAACTATGGCTTTTTCGTCTATTGCATATAGACCGACAATTAATGGCTGCAAAAATTTGATATTTATTGAAAGTTTTATGAAATACTATTAAAAGGAAATAAATATAAACTCCATCAAATTTCATTTTTCAAAGTATTGATAATATAATCATCATAAGGCAAGATTATTTACCTTATCGACAATTACGTCTGAGGACAACTAAATTTTTATCAGTAATGTAACTGATGCATCGTCTTCTGATTTCCTGCAGAAAACAAAGTGTATTTGCTGTAGAGGGGCGAGAGCTATTTGGGGTGAGTGGTGCCTCGCTGTAGAGGGGTGAGTGATGCCTTGCTGTAGAGGGGTGAGTGGTGCCTTGCTGTAGAGGGGTGAGTGCTTCTTTGCTGTAGAGGGGTGAATGGTGCCACGCTGCAGAGGGGTGAGGGATGCCTTGCTGTAGAGGGGTGAGTGGTGCCTTGCTGTAGAAGGGTGAGTGGTGCCTCGCTGTAGAGGGGTGAGTGGCACCATAAGGCACCACTTACACCTTTACTCACCCCTCCCTTTACCATGACAAAGATGTTCAAAAAGAGGAAGGATGAAGGCATCATTTAGTATGGAGTTGAAAGAACGCGGAATCTATGCATATTGCACAAGGTGCATAGAAACAGAAAGCGAAGAAATAAGTCCATGAAACAAGAAAAATATTTGTTATTGTAAAATAGACCTCACCTAATGCCCTTACAACATTGACCGCGGCACAACCTGACACCCAGCAGAAAACTGAATGAAATGCGAGACCAGTAAAAGACAAGATAGTAAGCTGAAAATTTTCCTGGTTAAATTTCTCACGACAGGGAACATGGGCAACGAGTGCTGGAGTGTGTCCGATTCACTTCGATTTCTTGGAACACCCCAGCACTGTGGGCTCATGTTTCAACATTATAAAGACAACCCGAAAATATTCTTTCAGAAGAGATTAACAGTATTGAAACTTGGTTCACATGTGTACCACGTTAATGTGTTCTTTTGGAGATAATGTGGGGTTTAGTGTCGAAGCTTTTCTGTCTTCTCCATTGGAAGAGAAATATCGGAAAATAGCAGGATATTTCCCTCTGTTCTTCCTCCTCTCCGAGCGTATGACCTAGACAAAACTGTGTTTCACCATTGGATTCAGCACAATGGCAGTTAGATATTATTCCCAGCGTAAATAAAAGCAAATGTTCAACTTTTGAAAAATTCAAAGTATTCCGAAAGAGAATCACATCACCAGTCCAATAATGGCTATATTGTTTTTATAAGTTTCAGAATTTTAGAAATGGCATCGAATTGAAAGTCTGAAAGGAGAGGTTGGCACTAAATCGATGAAAAGAATATTTCCTCGAGTGAAATATGCACAGAATTCCCCGCAGATTTTTATGTCATCCAGCAGTTATGGCTACACATTTCTTTTTACTGAGATATTTTTGGTTGCTGGCAGGAACTGCGGCCATAGGTTGGGTCACAATAGCCAGGATAGAGACCTTCAGAAGAGGTAAAGAATCAATCAAATCAATCAAATTTTTGCCCATTTGCATTTACAGGCTTACCAAGTATACCATCACGGCCATTCACGTCACCCATCACAATCAGAGGGCACCTGCAAAGTTCTCGTACAATCCTTGTTAATATTTCACACTTTTTTACATTCTCTTGATGTAATCTGCAGAGATTAAAATATGCAATTGAATCTCTCATAAATAAAGGAACCGAATTGAAATCAATGATAAACGATTATGATGAGAAACATGTGACTCTGAATACAGATTTAAAACTTAAATTTTCTGATGTAGACCCGATCGTAAAATTTTTAGTCGTTTATTTATGAATTATCTGAAGAGTTCAGTGCTCTTAAATAAAAATCATTTCAGCTGATGAACGACTATCAAGTATAGGCTCAACATTGATGAAGAAAATCGACGAAATTGATGCTAAATTTGAAAACATTGATTCAGAAATAACCCACAAAGTAGATGTAAAAAATTCTTGAGATTGCTGACAATTTGAAGAATATAGAATCAGGTTTTGAAAATAGAATGAATGAAAAAATGTTAATTAAAAATCAGCATTAACTGATCAGATTGAAGGAGTTGGAGGTGAATTTAAAGTTGTTGTCTCAACATAACCAATTTGATTGAAATTGAAATTCCTGAGATTCAAAAAAATTTTAAGAATCAAGATTCAATTATAGAGAATCAAATGATGAATAACTGAAGACTTTAGGAACTAAAATTAATAATCAAATTGATTCAATAAACAAGTTAATACGTAATCAAGGTGAAGAAAAAGAAATAAATGTAATTATTATTGTGAACGGAAAAGAAATAAGCTTGCAGACATCACTTAGTGATCAAATTGAAAAAAGCTGAAGAATTAAAAATTAACACTGAACAGTACTGTTGAGAAAAAGTAAAAGCTTAGAGGCACGACTAACTGAATTAATTAAGTCACAGAAACCTGATTGTTATGAAAAGAACAGTAGCCGTAGCACCCTCAATAATTGTTGATTTTGACAAAAAGCTAAGTATTTAAAGGCATCCCTAACTTTATCCAGAAAAGAAAAATTCAATGATCTTAATATAACGGTTATGGAATTACGAGCAGTCAGTCACATTAAGTAAGATAGAACAACTACCTAATAACTTGAGTGATGTAGAAAGTCTTTTCCATGAGTTTTCAAGAGATATAATTTTTAATCAGAATTAAATCAGTCATTTCAAATTAATATTTCATGATGAAACTGATAAAAATGCACAACCAAACTAGGAAGTGGAGAGTCTAAGTGTGCGTGTGAACAATTTAAAATCAACGAGAGTTCGAGAAAACTTAGTGAAATAAAAATACTGTGCTGAAAAAATGATGTACATTAATATTTTTGGACAATAAAGGAAAAAAATTATTATTATCATCACAACCAAGACCTCCTGCAATAGGTTTTAAACATCTTGATGAAGATCGAAATTTAGATATAAATAATGGAAAATTTGCAAATATTTTTTCCCAATCAAAAAATTTTACACTACGAATAAAAAATATGTTGATGAAGTTTTAGAAAATTTGAGGATTCATCTCAGGAATTATAAAGAGGTGAGAGAAAATCTCATCAATGAAAGTCATCAGTTCAGAAGTGATTTTATCCAAGCCTCACTTGATGGGAATACGCTAGGTTTTCAAAAAAAACTCAATGAAATTAAGCAGAATCTCGATGAAAAAAAATAGAATATCTGAAGATAATACGACTCATAGAGTTCTTGAAAAATGAAATTAAGAGATTGGAAGGCCAGTTAATAAGGAATATAAGGTTAGATTATGCCAACGTAGAGAGAGTATTTAATTACATAAGTCCATACTTTAAAACGCCTAGAAATGATCCTCATCAACAGGAAAGAAAAACGATTATAAGTTCCATTAAAATAAAAAATTTGAAAAATTTAGTGCCTAAATTAGCAGATGAAAAAACTGATATTAAAACCATTTTAGCAACGATTGAGAATACTTTGAGACGAGAAACGGTTGAGCTGTTGAACTAAAAAACATGGTTATCTAAAGTGCGCCTGAACTGCTCAAAAATGCTTTCTAAACACAGAACGTAGACATTTTTAATTTAATGATGAGACCTAAAGTTTAACATGAAATAATTAATATGCAAAAAATCGCAAATTTATCAGCTCTTATGTTAATACGGTTTGGTTTTTAGAAACCCATTCATATCGTCAAATGTAAAAAGACCAAAAAAGTTGCAATGTACAATGTCTATAATAAATCATATAATATTTATGGGTACCTAACCTTTGTAAAACGAAGTCGATTTTCCAGATATCACCCTGTCAGGCTATTGTCAAAAATGCCGACTTGTGCTTATATAATTTAACCGGAGGGAAAATAATTCTCCTCGCATAACTAAGCTCTCGTATCACAGATACTTTAGTAGCCTACTTCCATCACGATCCTCAAAATTTGAAAAGAAAAAGAAATACTTGAGAAGAAAAACTTCAATCGCAAAACTAAGAAGAAAACTTGAATGGAAATACGAAAACGAAAACTCCTTAGCCAGAATTCATTCGCCTCTAAAATCTTCAAAGCTTGATTAGCTCGCAGCTCGAATTTCAATTCGGCTCTTAACCTTCGAAGCCTGTATTACCAGCGCGAAAAACTTAGCTTGATTCGTCTCGACTCAAATTTAGAAAGCTTGAAAAACCAGCTCAAATCTTCAAACCTTGTAACCAGATCGGACTCCAAAAATTACCGAATAATATTCGCAACTTGGAAAAGGTTGAAAAGCCCTCGCCTTAATAAAATAAATACTCAGAAACTGACTTCTCTCATATCCCTGAAAAATCAGGAAGATTCTCCGGAATAAAAGCCTTGGAACTTACGGCCCTCAGAACCCTAAAATAGGGAAACTATCTAACCTTTGGTACCCAATGTGGATACGCCTCACCAACTATTCAACAAAGTGGCGCCCGAACTCAGTGACCCGAACTCTGGAGAGCTGCATCTAGAGAAGGACTTTGAATCCTGAAAACCCAAGGAAAATAACAAAAATACAGGGACTACGAATCCTGAAAGCTAAGAAAAACTAAAACGACACAGAAGGACTACGAATCCTGAAAACTAAGAAAAACTAAAATAAAATAAAGAAGGTCTTGGAATCCTGACAACCAAAAATAACAAAAATAAAAAGGAACTTCGACTTCCTGAAGCAAAATAAAAATAAAAATTATTACCTACGAACGGGAAGCCAGTACCGACGAACGGGAAACTACTACTGCCGAACGGGAACCAATTACCAAAAACTTAATGGCTTGTCAGCCCAAAAACTCAATGGCTTGTCAGCCCAAAAACTCAATGGCTTCTCAGCCCAAAAACTCAATGGCTTCTCAGCCCAAAAACTCAATGGCTTCTCAGCCCAAAAACTCAATGGCTTCTCAGCCCAAAAACTCAATGGCTTCTCAGCCCAAAAACTCAATGGCTTCTCAGCCCAAAAACTCAATGGCTTCTCAGCCCAAAAACTCAATGGCTTCTCAGCCCAAAAACTCAATGGCTTCTCAGCCCAAAAACTCAATGGCTTCTCAGCCCAAAAACTCAATGGCTTCTCAGCCCAAAAACTCAATGGCTTCTCAGCCCAAAAACTCAATGGCTTCTCAGCCCAAAAACTCAATGGCTTCTCAGCCCAAAAACTCAATGGCTTCTCAGCCCAAAAACTCAATGGCTTCTCAGCCCAAAAACTCAATGGCTTCTCAGCCCAAAAACTCAATGGCTTCTCAGCCCAAAAACTCAATGGCTTCTCAGCCCAAAAACTCAATGGCTTGTTAGCCCAAAAACTCTATGGCTTCTCAGCCCAAAAACTCTATGGCTTCTCAGCCCAAAAACTCAATGGCGACCAGATCAACGATCAAGCAAGGCCCAGACCAGCGATCCACGATGACGACCAGATTAGCGAGCGATCACAATGGCGACTAGATCAACGATCAAACATGGCGCCCTGATCAGCGAGCGATCAAGCATTGGTCAACTAGATCAACGATCAACATTGGTGACCAGATCAGCGATCAACAATGGCGACCATCGACTATATCTGCAACAAGCTGATTAACTAAACCCACGACTTAAACGATGGGCGTTATACTTCAGCCTCTTCCAATTTAAATCGAAACGTATTCTGGGAGCGGAGAACCATCTCGCCGACTACTTATCCCGCACTCCCAACCAACCAGAACTGGATTCAGCCTCTTCAGAAAAGAAGGACAAGACTGTTCCTGCGCTGTTTTAGGAGGAGTTATTCTTAAATTAGTTAGACGATTATATGTGCCATTACATTCATTTATATTCTAAAAAGCACAGTCGACATCTGGCTTAGTAGCATGTTCGCGACATTACTTGCAGTAATGTTTTCTCAGTAAGGGCGTGTCAGGCAGTTGTCAAAAATGGCGACTTGTGCTTATATAATTTAACCGGAGGGAAAATAATTTTCCTCGCATAACTAAGCTTTCGTATCACAGATACTTGAGTAGCCTACTTCCATCACGATCCTCAAAATTTAAGAAGAAAAAGAAATACTTGAGAGGAGAAACCTCTATCGCAAAACTAAGAAGAAAACTTGAATGGAATATAAAACGAAGAACTCCTTAGCTTGAATTTCATTTCGGCTCTAACTTTCTAAGCCTGTATTACCAGCGCGAAAAACTTAGCTTGATTCGTCTCGACTCTAATTTAGAAAGCTTGAAAAACCAGCTCAAATCTTCAAACCTTGTAACCAGATCGGACTCCAAAAATTACCGAATAATATTCGCAACTTGGAAACTGTTGAAAAGCCCTCGCCGTAATAAAATAAATACTCAGCAACTGACTTCTCCCATATCCCTGAAAAATCAGGAAGGGATCTCCGGAATAAAAGCCTTGGAACTTACGGCCCTCAGAACCCTAAAATTGGGAAACTATATAACTTTTGGCACCCAATGTGGATACGCCTCACCAATTATTTAACACACCCGCTTTGACAACCATTCAAGAAGAGATCTCGAGTAAGATATATTATACAAAATTTTCCAATTGAGGTTACGGTGCGTTAAGCCTAATAGGTTTCCCAACATAGCTTACGGGAAATCGTGGGAATCGAAAGGAGAATTATTGAAATTAACGTTTACATTTATTTAAAAAAATCACGAATACTTCAACTCGCTTTCTGCCTTTTATTTCACAAAACCTATCGGAAGGTAACTAAAAAAAGAAAACACAATATACATTCAGGACACTAGGATACAAATCGATTAAATAGTTGAATAAGCATACACGGGGCTTATTATCCAATCAGCATACACGGGGCTTATTATTACGAGTAATTTGTTAAATGGAATTGACAATAGTCCTACGGTCCCGAAAAGTACATAGAAGTTAGGGATATTTTCCCTTCGGATAAGGAACACGGTGAAAACGCGTCCTGATCGAGGACCAACTTCGAATTATGGTACGGAGCCAATAGACATACCAAGGAGATTAAGGCCGTTGGCGTGATATCCTTCTTAAGCCCATGTCACTTCCGCTTTGAAGCTCAACGCTGGCCCATGCTGGTCAAAGGTTTAGCAGCAATGCATGATGGTGAAGGTTGCTTGGAACAAATCTTGTTACGTGATGACAAAATAAATTAAGGTCCGTGATTGCGTGCGTACAGATGCACTGCAGTGACGGCAAGATGAGGCCGAGAAACACGCAAGGTGCGTACCGACACGGCAGGTGTAGGAAGAAAACGAGCTGCCCGCTCGCAAAGATTTTTCTCTTAGGTCAACTTTGAAGGCGGACTTTCACAAGTATAAAAGGGAGAAATATTACAGTATGCAGATGATTGTACGAGAAGAAAACATTTTACAAGGATAATTTGTAAGAAAATTGTACATGTGTTATATAAAATGAAAAACTGTATTACAAGTGTTCAAGGAGATGTTGTGCTTAACTCAGGGAATATAGACCAGCTGCCCGTCGATAATGAGCATGTTCGAGAACTCATATATAACCTGATGTACAATTTAAATGAATTAAAGATTCAATTTTATCAATTTTATCAATTACGATCAGAACCATTAAACGGGGGAGAAATCATGAAAATTCACATTTAAAAAAAATGTTTTGAAGTTGAAAAGATTCTTTTATAAAAATGGTATACAGTTAGCAAGATTCTAATGAGTGCAAACAAAAGAATCACTTTCTTTTCCTTCACCTTCCTTACGCTGTGTAATAGTGGGTAGATCGGATTGTGGTAAAACTTGTTTGTTGCTTATTAAGGAATACGAGTATATCAGTTTTACCGACCTGTTCTTTCATAGTAAATCGACAGAACAAGCAGAAAATAAACTACTCTAATATGCTTTTTCAAAAGATTATAAACAGTCTGAAATGATTGTTTTTTTTAAAATCGGTGCTGGGAATATCGATAAATTGTGGAGATTTTCTTCACACAACTCTTGCTGGAGGGTCAAACAAAAGTAATAATACCAATAGATTTATTGGATCTAACTCGGAACAAGGCGCAACACAAGGCGCAAAGCTCCAACGGGAGCCCAAGCTCAACGCAGTAACAAGAGTAGGCGTAAAACCCTCCAGTTTGGTGACAAATTATTGTCAGTTAATTAAGGCCGTTAAGAGGACATCCAGAAATAGCAACGACTAGGTTTACAAATTCTTAAATGAAAATAGACGTCATAGCCAGCACTTCCGTTAACTTCAGCGAAGAACAGACGGCTCAAGAACTTGGAAGGTTGAAATTTTGTCGGCCGAACGTCGGGGCATGCAGAGCAAGGCAGCGACATGCGAACCCCGCTAAGGCCGACAAACGACAATCTAGAAAGACAAATTTAAATTAGAGGCAATAAAAGAAAGAAAGTGAAGTTTGAGCTTAATTTTAATATCGCTCAAAATTTAGAGGAACTTAATATGGGAGTATTTACCTCATAGTCAAGGACTGAGTGAAATCGAAAGAAGTAGCAATAACTGGTCCAAGGGAGCCATTGCAGCGAGAGTTATACTGAAAAGAAAGATTAAGGCATTGGTAAGCATACAGCCAGAAACTTAAGAAATATAAAGAAGGAATTTATCAAGTTATACTCAGATTTAGATTGGATTACAGACAAGATGCCCCGTACCTGAACTTAATTTGGTCCAGTGTGCGGCGACTTTCGGACGTAGACTCGTAGTTGAGAAAAGATTTTAGGTTGCAAAGGAAACAAGAAGAAAGAAGGAAGAATTGCTCGGAGAGAGTTTGCACTCTCTTGCTAGATGAGCATATCTTAGTTAAGGTAATATAGGCAACAGCCAAGGTAAGGTAAGGTAAGGTAATATAGGCAACCGCCAAGGTAAGGTAAGGTAAGGTAAGGTAATATAGGCAACCGCCAAGGTAAGGTAAGGTATTATAGGCAACCGCCAAGGTAAGGTAAGGTATTATAGGCAACGGCCAAGGTAAGGTTAGGTATTATAGGCAACGGCCAAGGTAAGGTAAGGTAAGGTAAGGTAAGGTAAGGTAATATAGGCAACAGCCAAGGCAAGCAACGGCCAAGGTGAGGTAATTTTACCTCGCACACAATTTTACATACACACATAAGCACACATACACAGACACACCAAGCATTACGGAAAGGTACAAGTAAGGTAAGGGGGGTTGAGTTAAGGAGAGAAACGATTGCGAGAAGATTGACTCGCACTTGCAGATCTTAAGTTCCCGGTTAAGTTACGCTAATCTTGGCAGAAAACGGCAACATGCCAGACGAGCAAGCATGAAGAAAGCAGATAGCTGGGCACATCAAACTTTAAAGAACGTAAAGGAGTTCGACACTAACTGACGAAAATCGCTAGATGGACGAGCCTTGTCCGAATTAAAGGCTGGCCTGGAGATCACTCCTCTCCATCGTTCTACTACACCCTAAGTAAAACTTACAAAAAAATCCACTGATACAACAAAAGGTTGGCCCGCAATGTTACGGTCAGACCCCCACTAAAAAATGTGAGGGAATTCTTCACACAATTTCTCGACGGTTTCCCTGTGAAACTCCAGGCGAAGTGAATCGTTAAATATTTTGAAGAAAGTGTTTCTATTCCTGATCCTAGAGAAGTGGAAGCTACGAAACTTTTTCATTTATTTTTGATGATATAAAAACTAAAAAGAATTAGACACCAGCTGATAATTTTAACACCCGAGGCATGCATAATAATTGCAGCTCGATTTAAAATTATTATTTATCACCTCGTCAGTCGATACGGACGAATGCAAACACATTGATTCTTTTTGAATTGCCGAGAAATGATACAGGAAATATTCGCATATAGACAATGTCTCGGGAAATATGCCTGTAGAAGAATTTAAAAAATTTTGCAGAGATACCTTCAGCATTACTTATAGATACATAATAATAATCAAAGAAGTTCACCCATTAATGGGAAAATATTTTAGGAATTTGAACCAACTTTTAATTCCAAAGAAATATTTTAAAGACTTCGTAAATACTTAGAATTTGAAACAAAAGCCTGCGCTATAACAGAGGTTAGGTTAGGTTAAAAAGGTTAACATCGGCATCTTTGGGATGCTTTATTTCCAATCAAGCCTGATGCATATGATCTTAGCATTGGTTTTTCAAATGTCTTATAACTAACCCTATATATAGGACACCATGACGGTTCCCCCGTAAAGCCGGTACCCATTTCCGACACCTGGGTTGAGTGGGGTATTGTGCTTGAGCTTTCCCTTATACCCAACGGGGAAAATCTCCGCGCCAGCGCCGGGATACGAACACGCGACTCCAACATACGAGCCCCATCCCTTAACCACTGTACCACGGAGAGCACTGAGGTTCAAGTATTGTACGGAGAGGTTCAAGTATTGTAAGAATTAAATATTGTAGTTTAAATGTGTTCATGAGCGTATATATTTGTTTGAAATTTTTCGGAAATTATTTCTCTTGATCTGAAATTTATGATCGAACCTTTATACTTTGAGATTTAAATTAGTTTATAAGAATATTCATGCAAAATAATATATTTTTGGTACTTAAGTTAGTATATAAGTTAATTTTAAATACATGGGTTTGGAGGCATTATGGAGATGGTTCTTCAATTGCTGACATTCTCCAAAAGGCCTAATCTGTGCTGGGTACCCTACTTCTCTTACTACTTATATTTTTAAATGATTTTATAGTCCCAGCAATGCCTTTGAAGTGCAAAAAATAATTGTGTAATCACGTTTGAATTTCACAGACATAGACGATGAAACTCAGCATTCAAGGCAGTATTGCGTCCAAGTCACGATAATACAGCGCACGATTGCATAAATTTGTCACTTCGAAACTCTGTTTGTATAATTTGTTAATGGTAAGGCTCGTCTGCTGGTAAATTTTAAAAGAACTCATGGGAATAATCAGTTGATAAAATATTACATCAAGAAACCCTATGCTTATGAGCGTTGACTTGTTGTGTTAATAATACAGTTGATATGTTTGTTCATTAATGTCATAAAAAAATGCTGAATGCTTTCGCAAATAGTTGAAATAAATTATCATATCTTTACAGAAGTACAAATTCTTGTTCCAACCATCGTAATACTGAGGGTCAAATTCGAAGCCTTCCGTAACGCTTTTGATGTCAAAAAATTTGCTGTCATCAATCTCAACCGCGTATTTGTGATGGTACTTCAACGGAAGTAAATCAACTCATAATTAATGATACAGAGAAAAATTTCAATATGTATAGTCGAACGTTAGAAATGAAGTTGAAAATTAACGTAGGGACAGTCCCGTTGGTCCGCCACAAGGTCACTGCAGCCGTCCTCTGCCTCTTGATATGTGCCCAGGCGTGGTCCAGTATCCCACTACACCAAAAATGGTCAATTTTCGAAGCCAACATGACCGAGGTGTACGGCGGAAACTTCACGGAAGTTACCACTCCAGACATCACGGTGATCGCTTGTGTTGCGATCGCTTCAAGGAATCCTCCTGCCAACGTGGCGTGCCACAAGTCCTCGAGATGCGTCATTGCCTCCACAAACCTGCCGATCGTCGGGGGACGACAGACTGAGGGCTTCACCTGCTGGTATTCCCATGGTGAGCGATGGAAAGATTTCTGAAACCTTACTGTTATCAAAATTTGTTCACCAGGAAAATTTTGGCAATACAAGAGTCTGCTACAAGTAGGAGAACCGAAAAAAAGTCATTTCAATGCAAACATGTAAAGTCCAAAATTCTCAGGCAGAGGCTGGCAAAACGTGTAACCGTGTATTTATTACGAAAGCTTTTCTTCAGGGATTATGAATGTTGATTTTTTCTTGATGGATTTCCCTGGAATTTTCATATGGTTTCATAAGATGGCTAAAAATTACCGCACTGAAAATTAAAATTAATCGATTAGCATTTTGTTGATAATTATCCATAAATATTAGTCGACTTGCTTCAATTTCCTCTTTTTTAAGTTTTTGTTAATAATTATTATTAGCCAAAATATTAAAAAGTTCGAAACAACTTCAAACACTTCGTCTGCTAAGTAGACGAACCAAGAGTCATAAATCACGTTTCTTGAACTATAAAGGAAAAATGTGCGCAAAATTTATAGGAACCCAGTATTAAAAGAAAAATTCCAACGCTACATCAAGTTTTCAAAAGGCTTCCAGAATTTCATCAGTATTTCAATTTTTTTTACCTCAATTCATCGTGACGATAAACTGCATAGAACCGAAGCATTTCGTGACGAAACCTGCGTATTTAATAACTCTCAACAGTTTATTTTAAATCAAACATAAACATTTTACATTTTCAGTTTGCATCTTCGAAGGAGCGCTGGTAATGGAAAATGAAAGCGTCACGATCCCTGACTCCGTGTGTCCGGGCAACCAAACTTTCACGTGATCCAAGGGAAGGATGATCGAACAAGGTGTTGAGTAAAAAAAATTATGCAGCTGCAACCAGTTTTGTATTCAATTTTCTCAATGGATTTCAACTTCAAATCGTCGAAGTAAGTTTTGATTTTGAATAAGCGTTATCTAGAAGGTCAAAAGGATTTCCTTATCAGGACCCTGTCGTGATACGATTCCTTTGATCATTTTCATTTCCCAACAACCCTCCCTCCACACAGATGTGCCTGCACCCCGCACCACGTGCTCAGCCCCTTTCACGCAGCACTCGTTTGGTTGCATGTACGACGACAACAACTTCAGAGGCACCTACTGTGAGGCGCGCAAGCGCTGCCGAGACCTGGGGGCGAACCTTGCTTCTCCTGAGACTGCTGAGGACACAGCTACCATGATGGACTTCTTCGACGCCAAATATGGTAAAATACTTCACGTGTTGCATATCAGTGTGTACATCAAAGATTATTTTTTCCTCTTCACCTAACATTATTCCGCTTACTCGCGTTTCTAGGAAATTATCTTCCTAAAAATAATTGAAGTTTCTGTCTGTGAACACAGAAGCAGAAATTCATTTACGGAAGGAAAGGTTGAAGATATTAATTGCGCATCACGATAGGTTTGGGAGTCTCTAAGAATCAAATAAACTTTCGCCTTAAATATATATTATAAGCGATATATTATATATATTAAATATTTATAATTATAATGTATTATATAATATATTATATAACATAATATAATATATTATGTTTATTAACATAAACCTAATCTCAGGAAACGTAGCTTTAAGTTCTAAAGGAACATTCATAATTCGAAAGTTCTCAGAAGACTTATGAGCCTAATTTGTTCCTTTATGTAAATAATCTTTCTCAGCTGCGAAAGCGGACTTCACTTACTCACTGATGGTTATTGTTTATAATTTTATTCTGTATATCAGGGTTGCAAAAAATTCTATTGACTTCCACATATTGTGAGATTCTAAAATAACCGCACTGAATCAAATGGCTTAGCTATTTCTCGACATTTACGACACTCTCTATTATAATGAACTTGAAATAGCTATCCAAGTCCAAGAACCCCTGAATCTGGAAAAATTCAGTCTTCCCACAATTTTTTAGCGGTTTTATTTTCTACTAATTTTGTTGCATTTCCTAGCTTGTGGGACCGAAGAAATGTAACTGTAACTCTATTCCCATATTATTCATTTTTTGCCATTTAATTGAGCGCTACACTTAATTGTAATATCTATTTACACAGTAAGTGTTAAAATATTGAACATCGGTGATAGCAGAAATTATTTCGTGGTAATTTTTGCGAATGTTCAAGTAAAATTTTTTTCCTTGACTCGCTTGCACTCGTGTAAATTTGGCAGCATCATCAAGAAATTTGAATTTCAAGCTGCATTAGTTATGCCTGGTGAAATTGAATTCGCTGTTCTTTAGAGTACTCACCTGAGAGCCTGATGTTCTACGTGGGGCTGTTCCAAGTCACCGACGGCGTCTGGCGCTGGCCAGCCAATCAGCGAGACCCTGGACCTCGCGGTACCGGCGACTGGGGGGCGGATCAGCCAGACGAAGGAGTTACAGTAAAGAGTGCTCTGTACAAAACTAACTCAGCGTATAAAATCTTTGATTTTGCCCCGACCACGATGGCAGGAGTCCTCTGCCACGTTTGGGGTGTAAACATGAATTTACATAAACATAAATTTACTTCGTTCAACATGAATTCTCAACCGAAGCGAACTCGACTACTGGCACTATTAGGGGCGAACATTAAAATTTTGACGGGCGCAGTAATCAAAAATTATTTCTCCATCGTATCTACCTAATGTACTCTGTGGATTATTCAATACGAGCAGCCACATCTTGCTTGACCCAAAATGGTAAAACCATGCCATCGTTATTAGCTTCTGTAACACAAAGAAGGCGATGAGTTACAGCTTTCATATGCTATCTGTAAGCTGTCTAAAAGATTATATACTCTGTCTATCTCTGTATTTAAGCTATCCAAAATAATACTGGTAATCAACTTGTCATCGAATACAAATTCGGTAACTGAAATTTTGTTTGTTAAAAATTCTGCAAAACGATCCGTGCTGTTTGAACTGGTACTTTATCCAATTATTCAAATTGTTCAACTATTTCACGACAGTAGAAGCCTTCATCCCATTGGGCATTTTGGAAAATCCCTTCATGATGCCTGATATAAGTTCGGTATAATAATAAAAGAAGACTCATCTTTCAGCGTGTTGCCATGGTCAGAATAGAATAATTTCAAAACCAAATCTTTTAGCTCAGAAATGCCTGGAGAATTTATGCAATACGGTTTCGGATCATCTTGGGGTATTATTAAGCGGGGATCCAACAACCTCACATATTCACAGGTCATTTTTCACAAAACAGTCATATAGCTGTGTGTACGTGTTTCGCACTTCACATTTTGGTCACTGAAATACTGAATTACGATGTATTTAGAGCATAACTATTGGAAGCAGCAGCACACACAATGGTAATTGTAGAAATGGTTAATTTTTAATTACGAAATTAAGAAATGTATTAGTGATTGAAATTCCTAAACTCATAAATTGTAGAATTTTCATGTGTTAAAGAGTGAATTCGTAAAATAGTTATAGAATCGCTTCACAAAAGACATTGCAGCTCATTGCTAGGAAATGAGCTAATAAGTTATGGTTCTAGTTACAACGGTTAGAAATGAATTTACACTTAAAATCTGTATTTTTACTGGATATCACAGCTGCATGTCCAAAAAATTGCACAAGTCTAACTTCCGCTCAGCTCAAACTCATTCATTCTCACCTAGCTCCTTTTGGTGAATTTCAATATTTGTGCGCCTTGTGTCAATTGTGGATGCATCATTTGTGATGCGCCACTTTGCATTTTATGGACACATGTGGGGTTTGGGTTTATTCAGGCCGGAAAAAGTTATGGTACAGCGATGTGAGAGCCTTATTTCAAGTTCAAAATTAGGACGTAGAATATTCCTAAGTTCCTGAAGTTGACAATTGTGATGATCATGTAAGAAGGCTAAATGGTTCCTTTCAGCGCGCAATAACTTACTGGCGTTTCGCTAAACCGCTCCCTAGCGTCTTTGATGAGGTCGTTTGCTCCGTGGGCAACCCGAACAGCCTGTATGAGCTCGGGGATCTGAATCTGGTGTGTGGGAACTGTGGTGACTACAGGAAGTCTGAGAATGATGTTTGCACTATTATTAACTCTTAACAATATAATGTATGCGTGATAGATTCTGGAACAAATTAATTAAATGAGCCGAAGGAATAAAAGCTACAGGACTATATATCGTAATTAGACTGTCGTACGGCATAAAATATGCCTTTTAGATAGAGATTTTATAGATTGATTATTTAGACAATATCAGCTTACTTATAGAGATAATATGGACAATGTTATTTGCGTTAGAAACTGTTTGGAAACATTTTACATGTGCACCCTTTATGTAAAACGCGAAGAATTGGGTGACTCTGGTGACTATGGATAGAACAATGATCGTGATAGATACGGTGAACGTAATGAATGTGGAGGGGGAGGTCAATTTGGTGACTGTGGTGAATATGGTGAATCTGGAATATATGGTGAACGTGGGGACGGTTGACAATATGGTGAACGAGATGAATGCTATGAACGTACTGAACGCGCTAATTATGGCGATCGTGATAAACTTAGCGAAGAGGATGAACGTGGCAAATACGATTAAGGTGTGGTTATGAATGCGTTGAGCGCCGTCAGATCAGCCAACGTGGTAAATATGATGATCTAGGTAAAGGTAACAAACGCGGAGAACGCAGTAACACGGTAAAAGGTGATGAATGTGGTGAACCTTCAGCTGATGCATGTACAGGAAGAAGCCCTTCAGAATTTACGGGTGTGGATCAACCCTTGTAAATAATTTAGCATTTTCCATGCTTGCACGCAGCTTATACAACCTTTAGTGTTCGAAAAACTAACATAAATCTATAATCCTTTTGCCATTTACGTTTTGGTTTAGCATCGTGAAATTAGGCAGAAAATAGAGTTTATAGACACAGTTTCTGAAACATTTAATCAATTGTGTCCTATCTTTTTTTCGTGACCACACCGAACTTGACGCAAATTTTTGCGCTCACACGTTCCATGTTCTATAACTGACCCTTTATCAAAAGCTGATGAATTTCTAAATTTGTTTTTTGCATCTCTGACGAATTTCATGTGCGTTTTTCTCGTATATATTCAACAAATATCAAATTTGTGTGAAAAAATATGTGCACTTCTCGTAAACCTCAGCAATATGTATTGGAACATTGGATTAATTGTGGTGTTTCATTTCTCCAAAATGCACCTCAAATTGGCACAGTGGCTCGTCAAATCGTTACCACTACGGTTAAATTTATTATCCCGGGTTAAGAGCAGGCATAAAATTCCGCAATGATTAGTATGATGACCAGATTTGAAGGTTTTTGAAGCGTTTTCTTCAAAAATTTAGTTGCGTTATGCCGTGCCTGATGATGTCACAAAGCAATATATTTCCGCTTATATCAAGTTCTCTTACGAGTTATTTCCACATACATTAGGTCTGTGTAACTAAATTTACATCTATTTTTAGCAGATGTATACACCAGTCGTACACGCTCGTGCATGAGTGGCTTGATAAAGGAAGATTGTGGTATAGTTAACGAAGTGACAAGAAATGATCGCCTTTTTGAAAAACGCTTACCTCCGAGTTTTCTTAGGGATAATGAGTAAAATTGCTTCAAATTAGTATCACAATCGAATTCAGTCTAAACATGCATCTCTTTCGTTGAGATTATCAAGCACTGAGTTCCATCACAATTAAGGATACAAGCTTAAAACTGAAAGAAATTTTGTTTCGATCAAGCTTTTACAATATAGAAGAACATTGCACTAAAGGAAATAATAGCCCTATTTTGAAACACCCAGGTGCATCTGACATTTGTCCCAAAACCGAGACACGGAGATGCATCATCTATGAGACACCCATGATTAGGATGCATACCAATTGAATAAATTCAGTTTATTCCAGACGTGTCCACGATGCGCGGAGAAAAAGAGCCACAGACTAATTTGATTTAATGACGAGGTCGTAAAACTTATTAATTAAACGCTGCCATAGAATTAGTCTCGGAGTTCAGATTTTCCGAAGACGTTATAATAAAAACCAACCGCACTAACTATGACGAATTCGGGCTATATTAGCGCCGATTGTGAAGCATGGGAGAACAACCATCTCTCAGGACTGGCCGTCGCTTTTAGATTAAACCATGGCCACAGTGACAGTTCAGAGGCGCCACATCCCCCTCCGTTTTACCCATCCAAGCATCCTGGGGGGGCTATCCATGAGTGCATTAGGACATAATTGAAAGTGAAAGATCACTTCACGTCGGGCGGTGACAGGGATTCAAATGGGCTAGTCGGAGAGGTGACTATAACAAGTCCTGAACACGAGTCGGACTCAGATATTATTCGCGTGGGTTAGCCATTTGTGGGGAATTGCGTTCGCTTAAATATCCCGGGGTCAAACTTCATGGTTTGTTCTTGGCTTGTGGGCTCATACAAGCTTACGGGATCGGGTTTCACTGTGAGCGGTCATAGCGTGGGTTTATAACAACTATTGTGCGGGAGAATCCTCCGGAAATCGAAGTGATTTTGAAGTCGTTACGGTTGTAAAGTCCCGTCTCCGCGTGCTCTCTTCCGTCCAGTATTTGCCTCCCACCAGTAAATTCAAGACAGATGTGCCTGTTTCTTTGCCCTCTCACTCGCAACGAATTCACCATCTGAAACACGAGCCTCTAAGCTCGGGCCAACTACCAAAATAATTGAAACATCACACGCTGATGCAGGATGTAGGTGATCGATGAGAAGGAGTAGTAAATTTTAACTTCTAAGCCCTAAATTTTCGAGGCATTGGCCTCTGGCGGCAGCAACCCTTTCTTTGTTTAAATCAACCCTTCAATTGCAACGTAATACCATTGCATTGCGGTAAAATCAGTACAGAAAGAAATAGATGTCATTCAAAGGAAATCAATGTTATACACAATATCTCCAGACCCGATTTAGAGATGCTCTGGTGTCTCACTAGAAGAGCTTCAGTGTCTCATTGACGAAAAACTTGGGCTTCAGTTTGATGCATTTAGAACTGGTGTCTTACAGACAACTCTACGGATATTAAGCGTCGCATTGCCCTGCCTGGCGTTGTTGACGCACCCATAGCCTGCAGTGTCACAGAAATACAGAAACGTTTACGAATACTCAGGAGAGCAGCGGTAGATGCTGCTGAGGACACCAGTTGAAGGTGATCGTGCTGGAGAGCAGCGCCTGGAATTACTTAAAATTCCACTCGAGCAGTAACTCGTAAGACCTCATCATCCTATTTACACCAAATTCTACTTTCAGCAAAATGCGGTGCCACAAAAGGTTATTCTTACGCTACAGCTACTATTAATATAATTTCAACTACTGTTTTAACTTCCAGTCCGTCAGTCGATGCTTATAGAAAAGACGGAAAGAGAGTTTGACACAGAGTGTGTCGGGGAGAGAAGAGGTGACAGAAAAGGATAGATAGGAAACTGATAGACATTCGCTTTGCGCATCTGATGCTATAGTGTTGGAGGGTTTTTTCAGGGTTTCCACGCGAGGCGACTCTAATTATCCGAGCTGAAGGTTGTTGATTACCCCTGATTACCCTAAAACAGCTAATCCGGACCTATGATCTATAAATTAGCTTGAAGGACAATGGACTGGTTTCCAGAGCTTCGTCAGTATGAATTAGCACTGTGTTACATACTGCATGAGCGTCAAGAGGGAAGGCCAGTGGATTGGCGTTAGAATGCTAGTTTGATAACCCAGACGATATCACGTACAAGATGTTTGCCAAATACCTGTCGAATTATCTTTGATGCCCGCTGTTTTCCAAGGCGCACCTTTTTCAGCCACTCCTGATCTGGGAACATTGTTTTCATAAAATCTAAGAGGCTCACGCAATGAAATAGGTAGGTGATGCTTAGCTAAAAATGCACAAGCCTGCAGTTCCACTTTACGAGAATGATTTTCAAGAGGATTATTGGATAACACGTAGCTGGCAATTGATGAGGATTTCTTTGCCCCCATGGATCGTTGTTTGTGCCTCTGCATGAGAGCATGTGACGCTTGATCTTCGATTTCCAAAAAATAATATCGGTTCGACAAACCTTACCATATGACACATCCTTTTGCTTTGTTGATTTTGAGGACTTGGCTAACCATCCTTCAAAATCAAGTTCCGATGTCCACGAATCTTTAAATTTCTGCGAGAAGTTTTAACTTTTCACATGGAGCTTTTTTTTCGCGGTGGTGTCGTTGGCTCGTCCTCACACGGTGCGCGATCATCTGCCATGCTGCGAGATATGCAATAATATGTTTACCTACCCCTAGTATAATTATCTATTTTTCATTTCATTTTCTATCCATTCACGCGCTTCAGCCATTCTTTCCACATGCTCAATCTAACCTAACACATTGATCCCCTCTCTCTGATGGCTTTCTGACTTTCCTCACACATGACTTTCGTCATATCATTTCATTACGGATTTTATCCAAACTTGTTAAATTACAAGTGCTTCCCAGAGACTTCGTTGCAATCACATTCACTCATCAACTCATAAAGTTAATCGTAAAGTAATCTAATTTATTTATGTCTTAAAGGGCGGATGAGAAAATTCAGAGGATTTTGAAAAAAATTACCTCGCCTTTATTAACATGTAAAACTTTCCTCGCCACTCAGTTGCTAAAAGCCCTAGTGCTTCAATTTCGGTTGACGGAATTCTAGGCATGATCTCAGCTATATCAAATTCTACGTCCGGGTTACAGCGCCTAAGAAAGACAATGAGAATACAAACATATATTGCAAGTTTTAAGTCAATAACTGTCCTCTTTTGTTCATATGAATTTATGTAATGATTTTTATAGCTTCTTACATACGCCTTTAGCATCTTTTGTGACTCGAAGTGTCAAAGAACCTTGCCTAAATATTTTGTTTGCATCGCTACAATAACAAGTTTCGTTGGCGTGCAATATGGCTAAGACTTAGGACGCCTTCCATATAATTAGCTGGCGAAATACCGGCGCTGTGGGGTAACTCTGCTGTTAATTTAATAACTATCACAAGAATGAACTTATCAATTATTTCTACGATGAAATATATTTGCTGTGGTATTTAACAATACAACAAACATACCTACTAATATTCTGTTGAAGCCTATAAGCACGCACACTATCAGAACAGGACAGTGACTTTCGTTGACTGGTTGTTGCTGAGTGCCGACACCAATCGAGTTTTTTGTTAGCGAAATGCAACTCAGAATCATTTGTCATAACGGAGTGGACAAGAGATATTATGGCTTCGTATCTTGACGCCATCTTTCGTGAGCGATACCTGATGACAATCAAATGTGCGACATTAATCACACCAGCAGTGCAGTTTTGTGAACATTACATTCTGAATCGTTTCATTGCAATTCGTTCAAGTGGTGACCAGTAGGATGCTTGCTAATCGGCTTTCTATTTTCAATTATTCGTAGATTAGGCGGGCACTGTCTTAACGGAGTTCTGATTAACCTAGATTTAGCCAATTTCTACATTACCACAAGGTACCCCTGATAATCCAAAACTAGGGCAATTACCCAGCTCATGGACACGCTGGGGTTTTTGTAGGTAATATTAGGGTCGCGATCGTTACATACTTCCACGCAATATTCAAATTGCTACGTGTTTTATTTACTAAATACTTGAATGACTGAAATACAATTTGAGGGATGACTAACCTACTACATAATTATTGCGAACAAAACGTTGGCAGCACTTTGAGAGTCATAAGGCCCTGATACACTGGCGGTCATGACTCGAGAAATTGCGGCAGTGGATCCGGCCGCCAGTTGAAGTTAGAACAGGCGACATGATACACTCAGCACACAAGATGAAGCACCGCGGAATGTATTGCAAGGCGTAGTATGCCTCTGCGAGTCGTGCAGGTAGTGGCGCAATTTCTACCAGCCGTATAGAAAAAAAAGAAAAGAAAAACATTTTATTTCCAATAGAGATAGTACAAAATTCCTATCATTGGTTTTTAAAATATCTTAAAGTTAATACACTTAGGTGATACACACACATGAGTATTGTAATACTCCAGTCACCAGTCGAAAATAAATGATTGAGGGCAATGTTCTCCTAATCTTGCTTAATCTACATTTGATAATACATGTAATGATAATTATAACGTTCTCCCTAGTTAATTTACATTTGATGACACATGAAATGGTAATTATAAGAGACAACACAATTTCATAGACGATGCGTTTTCATTCTGGGTTTAGAACACTTTTTACAATTTACACATATGTCTTTTAAAAATTCGCAATTCTTGGCACCAGAAAATAATATTAGAGTTGTTTGTTTTGGAAGATGTTCAAAAATGTCGTTTTAAGAAAGCACGAAAAAAAATTAATATACACATATAAAAGTATGAGGACCACGAAAATTACAAGATTTGTATTTCTAATTAAACAATTTTAACAAAAAGGTCATTAATTGATCAGCATTTTATTTAAATATAAGTGGATGATCACACAACAAATGAATAATTTTTTACGTGAATGCGTTACAATAATAAAGAGATGACGAGTTAGGTAATGTTACAAGTTGAGAGTGAACAGAAAAAACAAAAGAACAAAAAAAACATCATCTCTAGTTAAAATGCCAGTCGTCAATTTAGTACACACATATGTGCATATATACATGTAAATGTATACACATATACATGCACATACACACCTACGCACATACATACACCTAACACGCAAACGTACACAAATACATTTCTATGCATCGAGGCAATCACAATATATGCGCGTTCTATAAAAATGCTGTGCGATGTTCTGAAATACAGGATAATGAGCAAAGGAAAGTCGTGACAACTCTCAGTATGTGTTGCTGCTTACAATTTCTAATGAAATATTGTAACGATGTTATATTAAATATTATATCGAAAGGATCATTGGTTGATAAGCATCTTATTTATCATATGTGAGTGATCGCGCAACAAATATATTTGTATATATTTTATGAATGCTGTACAATAATCAAGGTAAATGAATTATTACGTAGTGACACATTCACCTATCTACGTACGCATAGCGTGCACAAATACACATATACATAATTAAGCATGTGCGCAAATATCAGCGTAAACTAATCAGTATAAACTAGTATTCCAATCGAGGGAATCGGAGAAAATATCATTTATTATGGCATGAATTTTATAAAATTTCCGTACTAAAAATATTGACACAAAACAGTCTACCTTAGTCAGAAACATGAAAACGATTTTTCTACAACGGTTCCCGAGTACATCATATTTCCAGAAGCACGTGAGGCTTAAGTGCGGTTGTTATAATATACTCTAGAGCGTAAAAGATGGTATGATAATTTGCACTACACTAGCTTACCAAGAGCATTTTTGGACGTGACGAAAAAAGAAACATGAATGACTTATAAGGGTGTCATATTAGGAAAAAAATCACATTATCTTTGAAATATGGCGCAAAATGCCTGCAATTGATATATACACATAGGTACCACATTTTACATGTACAAGACATTTAAGCTTTGGATTGCCTTACAATAATAAAATGAAATGATGTGTTGGGTAGTGTTAGAATTTGTGAGTGAAAAAAAAAGTCTGGTATTTATAGTTTATATACCAGTTGCTAGTCCAGTGCACACAAGTGTATTGTGCACACATGCACACTCATATACGTACACACATATACAAGTAAGCATGTTTGCAAATCCCAGCGTATCAAATTATAATACCTACACAGAGTTCAAGACTGTTGTGTGATGTCTTGAATTATAAAGAAAATGAGCAAGGGAGAGTATTAAGCAATGGAGATACCAGGCAAAGTGAGATTCGTCAATACGTGTTCAGTATGTTCTGTAACTAAGAATTATCGTTGAGACGATAGATGACGAATTATTTTGGCTTCAAATTCTCTCGGTCTTTGAGGGATTTTAATACTCAGGGGAAGTTTGTTCCACAGTAAGGCACCTGATATTGACAGCGCCTTCTGCCCTAAGTGAGATGAACGATAGTTGACTAAGACATAATTGTTTCTGTTAGGCTTTTGGTTGGTTACAGTGGGTGGATGGAAACGCACTATCTCAGCATTGCTCTGAGGAAGATATAACGAGGAGAATACGTATTGGGCCTTCTGCATGAGGAGCCTTTCTTGGATAGGAATCCAGCCGAGTTTATTGAGGAGAGGGGTTATGGGATCACTTCTTTTGAAATTACCGTTGCATACCGCCTTGGCTGCAAAATTCATGCACTTTTGTAAGTCCCTTTGAAGGTATTGAGGTAAGTCTCCCCATACTAGGCTGCAGTAGTCAATGCGCGATAACACAAGGGATTGAATGGCTAATAATCTGGATATTTCGTCTAGCATACTTTTTATACGATGAAAAACATTAAAGTTCCGCAGATTTTGTTGCAAGTAGTCTCAACGTGAGATTTGAAGGACATATTTCTATCGAACCAGATTCCTAGATTTTTAACTTTTTCTGATGAATTAATTTTATCATTTCCAACTGCAAGAGTAAGATCTGAAGTTTTTTAATTGCATCTTTGGATACAAAAATAATGCATTGTGTTTTATAGCATTTAATTTGAGACCATTTCAGTCGTACCATGATTTCAGGCTAGTCAGTAAAGTTTCGGCTTTAATTTGCGTCTGTGGTATTTCCGATACAGAACTTGTTATTGCAATTTGAACATCATCTGCATACATTGAGATCCGTGTGTTAAAAGGCATTGGAGGGAAATCATTAATGAAAATAAAAACAGTAGCGGACCAAGAATGGATCGTTGGGGAACACCAAACTTGTTTTGAATGAATGGGGACAATTTGCTTTCTATGCGGACTGCATGAGATCGATTTGACAAGTAACTTTCAAACCATGGCGTGTCTATTCCCAAGTGCAGTATTTTACGTAGAAGTCTATCATGTTCGACGCTATCGAACGCCTCAGTGAGATCGAGTAGCAGCAAGAGTGTTACATTCTTATGATCGAAGTCACTGTATATTTTTTCAGAGATATTGAGCAGAGCGTCTTTAGTGCTAGTATTTCTTCTATAGGCGTATTGATTTTGGTGGAGTAGATTTGACTCGTCCAGGTGAAATGACAGTTGATTTGTCACCACTTTCTCCAATAGTTTGGACATGACGGGCAAAAGACTGATGAGCCTGTAGTTTGATGCTGTATTTAGGTCACCACTTTTATGCAACGGTCTAATAATGGAGTGTTTCCATTGGTTTGGAAACATGTTGGTTACTATTGATGTATTAATTATCAGACGAATCCATGGTGATGTAACAGGGAAACTGTCTTTGATATATTGAAGACTGATACCATCATGTTCAACTGCCGTTGTGTTTTTTAGTGAGTATAAGATATTTCGTAACTCCGGTAAATCGACAGGGCGTGGTCTCCACTTGACATCAGTCCTCGAGGGTGCAGTGGGGCATGAATTTTCAATTGTCGTTTCATCTGGGTTGGTATACACCTCACTGAAAACTTGAGCCCCTACTTTTGAAAAGAATGTGTTGAAATCCGGGGCTGTTGCCAAGGGATTTTCAAAATTACTTAAATGGTCTAAATTTTTATATGGGGCTGCCTCACTAATGATTTCCCAAGTTCGTTTCGGGTTATTTTAAGCCGTTGTCAGTTTCTGGTGAAAGGGAGTTTGTTTCGCTTCAGTGATTTTCTCTCGAAGATTTTTTTCATGTTCTTTATATCTCTTGTATAAGGTACTGTTTGATCTATTGTTTTTATACTCTCGCAAGTTAGCTTTCTTTATTCTGCTCATCTCTTTAATTTTGTCAGTAATCCAAACAGTCCGTTTTGGCTTGGTTTTTTTGGTGACGTAAGGTGCACATTCGTCGAGAGCTGCTGTGAAGTTCTCGTTGAAGATGGACACTTGAATGTCAACATCGTCACATTGAATCATTTTCTGGAATTCGGTAGACCTATCGAGTAGTTTTTCTTGAAATGGTTCTGCTGAATAGTGCCTTTTCGAGCGATAAGTCATTAAGCGGTATTTTTGTCTTTCCTTTGCAACATTAATTTCACATTCTATAGAGAGGTGATCGGAAATAGAAGGTGACATTACTGTACTAAGAATTGCGGTAGGATAATTTGTGATTGCTAGATCGAGGAAAGTTGCAGAGACTTTAGCGATGCGAGTCGGTTCTTTGACCATTTGTGATAGGCTTAGTTTAAACAATAGTTTGCTTAGCTGATTGTTTTTGTCCGTTAGGTCAACAATAAAATCTCCGAAAGCAAAGAATGACTTTTTTGCCTGAAAAATTTCTTTGAAGGTTTCCTCAATGAAATCTAGTGTTAGATTTAGGGGAGACGATGGGTGCCGGTAAAGGCTGCCAATGATTATTGATTTGTGTTTATTTATTTGCACTTCTAACCGAACCATTTCAATGCCTTCGCAAACTTTATTCGCTAAAAGTGAAGATGTTGAGTACATTTCTTTCACAAAAATACAAGAGCCACTACCTCGGCTGGCTTTAGCGCCATCGTAGCGGTACAACACGTAATCAGGAATGTTAAAAAATGAACTTTGGGTTCGTGAATCAAACCATGTTTCTGAGACACACAAAATGTCAATTTCTTCAGTGACCAACATTACTCTGATTTCATCCAATTTACCATTCAGGTTTCGAGCTTTTATATGCTTGATTTTGATTTTACCTATATTAGCACTCTTTTTAAAGGTAGCAAAGGTACTATCTCGATGGGATCGTTCAGGGGATTTATCGATTTTGTCTAAGTTGCCCAGGGTGTTTGGCCCAGCATCTGCTATGTAAGAAAGTCTACTATTTGGCTGAGCAGCGGCAGTCTGTCAAGATGAGGTAACCTCGGTCTGATTTTTGCCTTGTGTGACAAGAGCATTGTAGTGATCGTTTTTACAATGGAGCAGTAGTGGAGGGTTATTATTTGATAACTCTGAATAGGGATCGACTGATATTTTCAAAACACAATGATCCTGTTCATCCAGGACAAGAAGTTTTTGGCCTGTCACATTTGAAATGATTAGTGGTATAAGGTCTACAGCAGCTTGATCAAGATGTTTCTCGTCAATGTAATTATCTATGAGGTTTTGCACGTCTCCACTGTCCTTGTCAACAAACTTAGCGTATGTGCTGTTGTTTGCTTTACTCTCTGGTTTGATTGCAGCCTCTAAGGAATTGTAATTCCATTTTGATGCTGGTTGTTTTGTAAGTAGATGAGCTACTGCATGGAGGAGGCAGTGTCCATCGGCTTTGGTGGGAATCAGCTCTATGTTCCATGATCGTTTCAATTCATCCATTGTGGAATTCATGCTTTCACAAATGGGGCTGGAGACGTTTTTTTCGTACTTTTTACATCATTAAGAGGTTCTGAGAGGTGCGTGGAATTTACGTTTTTCTGGCTCTGAATGGCTGTGGTGATTTCTTGTATGGGGATTTGCAGAGAACTGAGAAATGCCCGTGTCAATTCTATTTTTCTGGTGATGAATGTGCATACAGTTGGGTAGTGGATTTTCCATCGATTGTCGACTGCAATTTTGCAGCGATTTCTCTCTTCCTGTTGATTTCACTGCTTCCGAGTATGTGATTGGATGTTGATTTATACTCAAGTCTAAGAGGTAGAGAGCGCAGGATAAAAATAAAACTCCCATTGTGCTGTGCTTTAGCTTTCTGTAAGAGTTTTGTTTCACATTCCACAAGCAGTCGTATTTTTGAAAAGCATCAATAAAATTCAGCGTTTGAGTTTTGTCCAAGCAATTGCGGAGTTAGACATAGCTTCCCACCTCTCCCGTCAACGTACAAAACGTTACTGCTCATCGCTATGTTGGTATTGGTAATGACCGTGGAGGGAGTATATATGGAGGGAGCATAGCCGTCTGTGAAGAGAACCAGTTTTTGAGATTTCTCCTCTGTCTGTGGTAACCAATAACCGTCTCGCGAGTGTGACGTCAGCACGGAAGCCAGTTACCTACTAACTACGCTAGAGTGCGCACACGCTCGCTGAATGCTCTTCCAGCTGTTTAGTTAATCATTCACTCGTTAATGATTAATTTGGGATTCTAAGACTCCGAAAGATAATAAATTGTGTTTCCTCACTTGAGGACACTTAATAATATCAAAATTACTAGCAAAGATACATTAAGAGTTGAAAACTATAAAGATTACAGGCCCTTGATTATAACAAATTAGAGCGTCTTGCACGCGCACCTTACCCTTTGACTTGTGGTGAGGTACTAATCTTGCTTTGGAAAATGGGAGCCATTGAGAGAGGGGTTGTAGGGAAGGTGGGTGGAGCAACTTCAGCCAAGCGTCTGTGGTTGGCTAAGAATTGTGACGTGTCGAGCATTGAGAGTGCCCGAGTCTTTCAACTTTTGCAGCCAAATTGAGCCCGATCGGAGTGCGCTGTGCTCCCTCCATATATCCTAGCTCCATGGTAATGACGCAGCATTGACGCTAGGGCTCCCTTAAGTGTGAAAGTTTCTACCTTAAAACTTCGTTCAAGATTACCCTAAAAATGCATAAATTACCCTAATATATAAAATAAGCCCATTGCTGGTATTACATTAAAATATTCGTTGTTTCCATGGTTATATGTAAAAAAAGACACAAAATCTGGGTTCATGCGGATATTTGAAAATGAAATTTTGTTTGATTACCTTGTGCTCGTCATAGCCGTGTGGTTTAAGGACTAAGGACCTGCCTCCGTGCGGGCATCGAGGGTTCAAATCCCGGCGCTGGGTGGTGATTTTCTCCGTTCGGTATAGGGGAAAAATGCCAAGCACAATACCTCACTCTACCCGGGTGTCTGAAAGGGGTACCGGTCGTGACTGGGGGGAGCGTCGTGGCGTCCTAGTGTTAGTTATAAGGCATTTGAAAAAAAACAATATACAAGGTGATATGAATCAGGCTTGAATTGGAAATAAAGCACCCGTAGATATCAATGTTTGTTTTGTTACAAGCTCTGTTCAATGAGCGAAAAAAGAGGGCATGCGATCTACTCCTGACTAGCTGAGAGAAGCAAAGACATAGTAAGAGGAAAGGAACGACAAATTAATACTCGAAACATTTACTTATGGAACACAACATTAACATAGGTTCACATTTTCGGCGCAAAAGTTAGTGGAATTTATATGTGAAATAAATTTATATACACGCTAATTCTCGGTGTAATTTCAAAGAGCATGGCAAAGAATGGAATGCAGTAAATGAAAAATTTTGACTTCCCCAAAATTTTCGCAACCGGCACACACTCAATTGGCGCGAATTTAACTGAGTGTAGAGATAATTTACGTTCACTAAGGCGAAAAAGATGTTACTCAAGGCTAAAAGTTAGCCCCATTGAATTAAAAATAACAGCCTTGATCCATTTGAGAATCTCGGCCATGGCCAGATTAATTTTCGACAGAAGCCTACATGCCAAAAAAAAAAAGACTACAGTCGAATACTTGTAGCTTCTTCAAGAATCGGAGTCCTACGTTATTAAGCCCTAGTGCCAAAAATAAAGGAAGAAGATCCTCGATTTCTATCTTATAAGCTTTATTGTTAACTCCTAATATCTGTCTTTCCACCAAACCAATATTTCTTCTAGGAAGTCGAGAATTCTTCTTTTAACAAAGAAGCCACAGAATGTTTGGATCCCAACATAACGTTAGTCGTGTCAGGACAGAACCCTACAATGTCGCTCAATTCAATATTTTCATCACTGAAATCTTTTTTATGTGTAGTAAACAATCCATCGGCTGTGCTATCCTGTATTTAAACAAGAAGAGAGGAGCTCCTAATTGCACTCTCACTTCTGTTTCGGACGATGACTCCCACCTTTTTAGCTGTACAGCGGTCAGTTGTTTCATCAATTGTTACAGAAAATAAACATTCATTGATGGCAACGACAAGATCACTTAGTAAATCTTTACCGAAACATTATCTAATAATGTTTGAAGCTCTTCGTTTCCCTAAGCTTACTTTCTTCAAGAAACATTAGTTTCAGTAGTTTTAGCTGTGAGTCACTTAACGAAATAGGCAAATAATGCTCAGAAAGATGTGCAGATATGAAAGTCCGCAATTCAATATTTTTCGCTGATTTCTCAATTGGATCGCTTGATAAAATGAACAAAGTTATAGTTTGTTTTCTCCTTCTCTGCATTGAGAAATATTTGTGGCGTTGACTGTTAGGAAGATGAATAAACTCTGATGTACGATAGGTTATGGCAGTTGAGCATTTAGTACAGTATGCCATCTCTTTAATTGAGGTAGAAGACTGAGACTTTTCTAACCAGCCTCGAAACAGTTCGCTTCTTCATCCTTCCGTCCATTTTTGTGTGTAAGGCTTTAAAGACGATAAAATTTAAACTAAAAGAATAAACTTTCGTAAATTAAACGAATAAACGAATTTAAACGAATAAACTTTCTTATTTTTTTAAATGCACGTGTCTTTATCTCTATATACACTCGCACTTTAATATGGAAACAGATTTAGATTCGCTAAAATATCATTTTTTTAGTCTCCAGAATGACAACTGCCGTACTGTAGTTGGATTGAATGTACGAGTACCATGAATTATCATAACCTGAATGATACAGAACTCAAACAACGTCAGAATGATTAGCGAAGTTGTGCATATAGTTTAAACTTTCGCCTCCATAGAAAACGATTCAGTCTAGAAAACTTTTACTGGCAAACACGTCTATTTCCATTTTTTCAAAATTTTGGGATCAGCAAAGACAAATTCAACTTTTTGCCCAAGCTTTCGGCTAGATTAGCTCTAGCCGTCATCAGGGGAACGATGTATTTTTAAACAAATCCTCTTATGGTATCCGCGGGTATCTAGTATACAAAACATTTTTTTAAATTTTAAAAATGTTTTGTATACTAGATACACGCGGATACCATAAGAGGTTTTGTTTAAAAATACATCGTCCCCTGATGACGGCTAGAGCTAATCTAGCCGAAAGCTTGGGTCAAAAAATTAAATTTGTCTTTGCTGATCCCAAAATTTTGAAAAAATGGAAACTTCACTACCAAGACGTCCTTTATTTTAACAATTGGGAACACGTCTATGTTACGCCTGCTTTGCTATCCCATTTTTACTTCTTCTTTCTCTGCATTCTTAATTAACTTGCTGTTTCGGTGCGCGGGGTATCATTGTTGAGAATACACCTCTTGCACAGATACTGCTTTTTGCAATCCATACTGAATGACACCTTCTCTTAAGATCGCCTTTGTTGAGGCTAGAGTCTTAATATTTGGTCCATTTCAGTGTAGTAGTTGGTCGTAAATAATTGCTCCAGAGCAATTTTAAACCTTTTAGAAAGGGTACTTGCATAACTACTGGAGTAAAAATATAAACTTCATTTTGTAATTCAGTACATGGAATTGATAATGTATAAACATCAATGAATATACTGTTAATAAGATAAAAAAACGTTTATTTTCCAAGTTGCCACATGAGATACATACCAACATATTGGCTTTTAAAAGTTTCTTAATATAGGACGTCCTAAAACAAAAGTTCCATACGAGGAGTACTAATTGACAAACCATCCGAGGTGTACAAATAGATAAGCCTTACGAGGCATAATAATAGACAAACTATACGAGGTATACTAATCGACAAACTATCAGAGGTGTACAAATAGATAAGACATACGAGGCATAATAATAGGTAAACTATACGAAGTGTACTAATAGACAAACTATCAGAGGTGTACGAATAGATAGACCATAGGAGGCATATTAATAGACAAAATGTACGAGGCGTACTAATAGACAAACCATCCGTGGCGTGCTAATAGTCTAACTCTGTCAAGGGTAGTTGAATGAGAAATGAAAAATATCATCTCTTGGGTATTTTATATTCCAAGAGATTCCGGTATAGCGTTTTCCGGTATAAGAACAAACAACGAACTCCACATTGCAATTAAAAACATGAAATGTATAATTTATTAACAAATAAAACGAATGTGCTCCTATATTTGCTCAATTCAGTTGCCATCATGCGTTGGAGTAACGAACAGCGTGCATTTGCCGTAGACGCCCATTTTTCCAGCAGAAGTTCAGTGGTTTCAACTCAGCGCGCTCTCCTTTATCGCTTCAATATTTCACCTTTGAGACCTGTTCCGGACCGAAAATCTATTCTTTCGTGGGTAACTACGTTGAGAAAAACTGGTTCTGAGCAGAAAAAAGAAGTAGAGACTTCAAGGGCGTCGATGGCTGCGTGGCAAAATTTGTTTCCTGCTAGGGCGCGACATCTCACTGAGAGGCTATTTGGAGTTCTCCTGATTTGGCCCCATGTGAATTCTTTTCGCGGGGGTATTTGAAATCCCGTGTCTATGCTGACCGTCCACCAACTCAGGAAGATCTGAAAATAAACATTCAGGGAGGAACGACCAACATACCCATCAATATGCCGGAGAGACTGATAAGAAACAGCAGTATTTGGTTCACCCGGTGTATCGACACTGGCGGGCGTCACGTGACCGACATGATTTTTAAAACTATGCAAACCATAACTTTAAATGTGTAGATTTTTAATAAAAATAATAAAAAGATATCTCTACCACTTTTTGTTTTATTGCAACACAAAATCAGGAAGTTAGCTGGCTGCATCCTGTACTTTCGACAGATGTTGAAGCTTATAATAATTGTTGCCCCCATCAGCCAAAATAATCTATTCCATTGACTGCCGCATAACAAAGAAAATGTTGTTCAATGTTGATCTCTGCAAACCTCAAAGCTATCTGCCTCTGCTTTAACGTTACTTGGTGCTTTTTGATGTTGAAGGGATTGGATTGAATCGAAATTACCGAGGGGCGGTATGTAGCTTAGGTAGTGCCTGCATTACTGCTCTTCTCTCAGAATCTGTCCAATCTTTTGTCTGTCGGTTATACTGTACGAGCACTTTCTATTAGTATCATCCTTATCTGCCATATCCTGGGGGTAATTTAACTTCTTTAAAACATTATTTGAAAAGGAAAAAGGTAAAATTATATTAACTTTTACCATGTTATTTTTTAAAGGGTAAACTTTTTTATCAACACACTGTGCACGATCGTCTTCTGTACTCAAAACAGAAGTTCAATAAAATGCCCTGAAACACGGAAAGTTTCCTCCTTGTGTTGCAAATATTTGCGACCGAAGGGAGTACAATAATATTCCCATGTAACTTTCAAACACTAAAAACTTGTCGCGAATGAATGCATGTTTATAAATTGAATTATAAAGCATTTGATAGGATGTACAATTTTAGAGTAAACTGCGTGTTGTAAGCAGGGTTGGGAAAAAAGCTTTTTAAAAAAATCACCCCACCTGTTTTTTGTGTTTTATTTTGTTTGATTGGGTTTTTCATTGTATTTTATTATGCTTTATTGGGTTGTATGGTGCTTTTTACTTTTTATTGGATTACGGTATCCTACATTCTACTCATAAGTAATTTTTTAATGCATACATTAGTGATTTGTGCGTGCAATGCAAATGCAGCTTATACTACTCCAGTCAAAAGCTGTGGCTACTAACTTATCAGGAGTATGATTTATGAACTTATAAATTTCTGATTTTCGGGCTCTCTCAGTCTTGCTGGCAGTGTAACATGATACCGCAGGCTCAGCATCTGCATTAGCTTTTTAGGCGTACTAGTTTTCTGCCTGCAATATAAGATAGCAGGGTCTGCACCTGCCCTAACTCGTAAGGCCTACTGGCTCCCTGTCTGCAAGAGATGGTGACCCTTGGAATGAAAAACAGTTAATTGTATTCCACAGATCAAAAGGTTGAACGTGTGTGTGAGTACGAGTGTTTGCTGATCAGTTTCTTCTTAGCGCCTTCGTAATTCCTATTATTAGATAATTATAACTAAGTAACTCCCTTGAGCTGTATTTTGTGCTTTTAGATTATTAAAGTTTGATGACCGTAGACCAACATCTAAATAATCCCTAACTGAAAGTTCCGTTGCCTACAGATCTTAAAGTCTCCGTGATCAATTAATACAGCAGCAATTACTTTAGGTTGTGGCAGGATAACAGGAGCGCACTGGAATCATGTAACCGAAATGGAAGACACAACTAGAGTGAGTTGTGACTTTTTCGGTGACAAAATATGCAACAAGACTGAGAGGGTGCAAAACCATTTGTAAAAATATAAGGAGAAAAAAGAACAAGAATAAACAACAAAGCAGGAAGAAGGCACAGCACAGCTAGCAATAAGCATAGTTAGCCCTTCTGACTCAAGACGTGGCTCTGGAACGACCGATGTTAGAGACATGAGTTACCCGTCAATTTCCTTTTCTTCTGCATTAGCATAAACTGCAGGGAAGTTCAACTGCACCACCGCCAGTAAAGGGGAGTAGGACTTTTGAGTTCCTTTGCACTTCCCAAGGAGAAAAAGAAAAATCGATGTTCAATTGCGAAAATTATTCTTTAATTCAAATATTATTTTTGATATAAGAGAAATAAATTGTTCCACGTGTTCTGTTCTGTGACCTGGATACATACCGCCAGGCCAAATCACCCAGTCGACTTTGTATGTGACAATGTTTGGTACAGGTTTGGGCCAAGGCAAGCTCAAATTCTCCTTAAAATATTCAAACATTTGAGGCCAAATGCTGGTCTCTATGATGATGCAATTAAGAACTACCACTGCCAGGAGAGACTTCCACATGATGATACAAATTGTGTTGTACAACCCATAGGAAGTAATTAAGGTTCAAATTACATTCAATACATTGGTTAAATTTGAGGTTGGAGCCAATAAAAGAAAAACAATAAATCTTTTCTTACAGGTTTATGCATTCATACGTGACTTTAACTTCTAAAAAACGCACTAGACGGATTTTTTTTTTTTTTGTGGGTTTTTAATGCCATTTCTGGTTATAAATGTAATAAGCCTTCCTGCAATCGAATTTATTTACCACAGTCACAAAGGATTTGATTCGGTCTAGCTCTGTAGCTAAAATAGCAGCTTGTCCAACACCATCCTTGTAAAAATCAATCTTGTTTGTAAAAAAAGTTGACAATAAATTAAAATATTCGTTCATAGTTTAGTTTAGCTTAGTACCAGTACTATTCTCTTAATGAAATTAATACTTTATACCAGCAAATTTTAAGTTTTCACTGTTCCTTTCAGCACGTGTAACTGGGGCTTAATTATGTTATCGTCCCTTGTGAACTTCAAGATGGTAGACGCGGTCAAGTGGTGAACAAACTTCAGCGAAAAATTAAAACTTCTTGTATTTTCAAATCTTAAAAACAATTAAGTTTACAAATTGTATTAATTCTTAATAGTAAACATTAGAAAATTTAAAGTGTGACGCTAAAACGCTATTTAAAGTAGCACTCATACAAAAATTATGTCCAGAAATACTACCCTCACAAGATTTTGGGAAACATGTCTCGTAAATTCATATTTTTATTTTTTTTGCAAAAATACTTCGCCTTAGGAAATGTCTAAAAAACCGTTATCACTGTTATTCTCGAGCGTGAGAATGTCGACCAAAGTTTATCCGTGTGTGTAAGGACAATTCGTCACTGTTCGGTCGGAAAAACAAGCGGCGATTGTTTGGGGTAGATGTAGGCGTGTCAGATGTCGCGGCCTCAAGTGCGGCGAGCGCAGGCATAGAGAACGACGCACACACGAACACACGCACGATACAAGCCGAGGTTTTGCAGGGCAAGGAGGCGGACGGGACGTCTGAACACAGGCCCGCACAACCGGAGCCAATCACCGCTTGCCAAAGGAATGACGCAAGAAGGTGTGTCTGAGAACACACCAATGAGAGTCCCAGACGTCAGAATAAGCAAGAATTCCGCCAATGAGGTTGCAGATGCTGCCTCTGTAGAATAGAAGCGTCGAGAACGATCGAGAAAGAGGGAAGCGAAACACATATAAGGCCCGTAGAAGGAAGCAGGAGGAGGAATTTTTGAACACACGTGAGAGACTGCGCAAGACGTCTGAGGGTGTTCTACACAATAGGCCAGCCTCGTCGGCTGGCCTTATACCCAATTGCAACTTGAAAGTTAATAATTCGAGGCACATAAAATAACGTTGGACGTCGGAAGTCATTGAAGCATCGTCTTACAAAGGAAGCCTAATCGAAGTAAACCAGCCTCGCATCGGTGATCGTCATGAATAAACGCGTCGGATATTCAACCAAGAGCATTCAACATCTGTGCATCGGGGTCGAACTCACAGTCAACTTCAGCGGCAGTCGTCAACATTGCAAATGGCAAACAGCTAAGTTCGTCCACCCACAATGCGTAAAGCAACGCGCAAATCTACAGTGAAGTGGCTTGCCATTGAAACTCTTAATTAAGACACTCCAGGCACCACGGCGGCTGTGAACTCGAGTTGGAATGCCGGCGGCACGATGAGGGAGCGGCAGAGGCATCGCTGCAGCGCGGGCAAGACATAAGCCTACACCTGCGGCAACCCTAAAGCTACGACGCTGAACATCAGCAGTGAGCAATAACATCGGCTGTGAACGACGCGGAACATCAGCAGTGAGCAATAGTATCGGCAGTGGATACCCATCAGTGGATCATTTATTATCAAAAGTGCGAGTGTTTTATGGTTGTAAAAGCTCTTTCAGGTGGTGATTGAAGTTCAATTTCAGATGTAGAGCAGCACACAGATAAGTGCTTTCCAAAGTATCGTGAAGAATCATCCAATTTTGTAGGCAACCGATTTATTGTGTCTATTTAGTCGAGGATCGACTTCCCGTTGTATGATTCGACACCGTGTCACAATTCCAGGTTAAATCGTGATGTGTTACGCTCGCAAATATTATGATTTGTGTTACTGCGGATGCGTGAATCGTTGTCAACGAGGGAGTATTTGTAACTTGAAGACTCGGTAAGCAGTACATTTGTATGATGTCGTGTTTAAATATTGTGGCGGTAGAAACTTACGTATTTTTCATTGACGCCGCTGTGCCATTTCAAATCATTCGTTCCCATGCCTTGTGTGTTTATCCACGTGTTCATCTCAAAAATAAATGTGTCTTAATCTTTCAAATTCTTTTATTCTCCATGTCTGGTATACAGGTGTACGCAAGCATAAAGGATAATACTATAACATGTGTACGGGGGTTGGAATTCCCTCAGCGTATGGAAAGGGGGTCCTAAACCCACCCCTTCTCTGTATCGCAACAATTATAAATGACAAGTTTTATAACAAATTTTTCTGTTTTACCAGTAGGTTATAAGAGGTACCTCGAAATTTGCAAAGCTACGAAACGCTAAACTATGAGAAAAAAAGATGACATTGCGTAGCATTGTGAAGTGGTGACTAGATACGAACAGGTATTCAGATCCTGTATTACATTAGCAAACCTATTTCTATCTGAAAGACAAAAGATTGTTACCCAGCATCAAAATTAATTTAACCATACACAAGGTGAAAACTGATAGAAATTCAACTTCCGGGAGTTTTAAAAATACTGTTTTAAATTTCACGGCGTGAGTTACTTTTTTCCATTTAAAGGTTGTTCTGTATGATCCAGTGCCACTTAAGCTTAATTCTACGAGTGAGTTTGTAACCCTATTGTCTGGTAACGGTATATTCAAGGTATTTTATATTTTGCTAAAAGATTAGATATTTGCAATCACCTGACCTCATAAAAAAAATTACATCCCATCGTTACTCAGTTACATTGGTTTGAAGAGGTGTTCGGCAACATGTCCTCAAGACACTCCAAAACTACGCGACTATACACATGGACCACTGAAATGAAATTCAGAACCATGCTAAGGCACAATAGTAAGAATTGGCCGTACCACAAAGTTCCCATTCAATGTCTGTCTTGTAAGACTAGAAGAAACAAAACAACGCTCGGAGCTCATGACACATTCACAATCAGGAGACCTGAGTCGAAGGGCGTAACCACCAAATAAATTGCGTCACATCACGTAACGGACACAACGACTTGAGTTGAAGAAGTTAAGATTCAGTTAAAAGTAAAGCTTAAGTTAATAAACTTAATTTCCGAGAATTTAAGCTGCCTAAAAATGCACAAAATAAGGAGTTCAGCCCATCAATACCAGATAAAATTAACATTAGAGCACCTTTTTGCTTGTGTATTTGTTTAGTACGAGTATTGCCCGATGCAGAGAAAGTTATACACAGTAGTAGCAGCACCATGGGCTTTGAGGTAACATATTTTACTGACACTCATGAAATCAATGACAGCTTCTGCTCACAGCGTTTCTTTATTTGTATACATGAGAGCATAAGCCATAGTGTACCTATTTAAGCAATATTTACACATTTGTACGTACATCAGTAAAACAGTTAACAGTTACACGGGAAATTGTTTACTTCATCATACAATTTTCATCACCTGACATGATTAAAAAATGAAATTTCATAAAAATCAAGTGAACAAAAAGAATGAAACGATCAAAGATGCAAAGTAAAAATAACATAAATCCTGTTACGGTAGATGAAGAATTTGACAGAAATGTTACGTCAATAAGCTATGTATTTTGTTTGTTCAGAATCTTCAAGTTCATTTTAGCTACATTCCATTACAATGGGCAACTTCAGATGGTAGCTCTTATTTAAATGCTTTTGGGAAAATTTTGGTAGTAAAATTACGATTTCCTAAATCTTATGCCATTCAAAATATAGTTGTTGCCAACTTGAAAGATAAAGCTAATCTTCAAATATACAGCCAAACAAGGAAAATCTACTGGTAGGAAAATTCTGATGGTATGGCACCAATAAACCACAGATTTTTCCTCGCCACGCGTATCATGGAGATGGTAAAAGCATAGAGAGCTTAGCTTTTGAAGTTCTGGCTCATCAGCGGAGAACTGAGTATGGAACCTGGTCAACTCAGCTCAAGTTGCAGCTCACACTGACCTGCTGAATGTTATTGGCGTTCATCAGGAGCATCGAGATGGACGGGCATCACGATTTTTCGGTCCTCATGTGTTTATTTCAGGTTCCCTCTTGAGGTAGGGAAAATGGACAGAGCTTTGCAAGTTTGAATGTTGGCAAGTTCCAAGAGTTAGAAGACCTCTAAGTTCATTGAGGTCGAAAATATTTCAATGTTCTTGTAGTAACGTAGCATACTTTTACGCTCATAAACAATGGTAAAATAATAGTAAAATATTATTTTTCCTACTTTTCCAGGTAGAAGGAGTACCGGACATACTCGTACGAGGGATAAGTTGCACGTGTGTTTCAAGTCTGAGGATTGAAATGGATTTTGATGCGAAAAGCTGCATCAGCTCACCTTGTCATTACATGTTATGGAATGGATCAATAGATTGTAGTATCTTCGGCGATGAAATTCATAATATTAAATTTCTTTACTGCTTCTTAACAGTATAACATTGAACGAATGAAATTGTGGGTGAAAATTTTATCGTGGATAGTAAGAAAATGAATTAAAAAAGAGAGCTCAGATGCAAATTTTAGCCAGGATGCTAACATTGCTGGCTGAAGAATGTACTAGCGTTGGACATCCTACAAATGTACAATTGGTGCATGCAAAAACCATACAACGAAAAACTTCAATGAAATTGATTAGAATCGAAGCATGAGAATAGCAGCGTTATACTGTCAAGGGTTGCTAAAACCTCTTTCAATTAAATTTAAATCTGTATTTCTAATTTAATTGGCCATTTTCTTCAATCTATTTGGTAACAGAATTGATCAAGTTTTTTATTTTCATACCTAAAATGAAAAGGCACTGTTGCACAAACAAGTTTTATAAGCTTCTGTTCTTAGATCGGACAAAGCATTTGTTTGCAGTTCAGATACGCGTTAGTGTGTGAGAGGACGACCGAGTAGAGATTCAGTTAGTCAAGCGAGCTTTTCTAGTGGGTGTAGTTGCAGCGTGTTAACTGGCGGTGAGCAAAGTTCAATACCTCATACTTGCTGAATAATTCATCAATGCTAGCAAGGTAGTGAAAGTGTGATAGTCTAATATTAATACATTGCAAAATCCTAAAAAAAATGAGAAGCGTCTTGGGCTGTTGAGAAACTGCCTCGATAAAACGCCTCTCCTACTCATCAATAAAAATGTCACGGTGAACTGACTTCAAGTGCGAGCACGTTTCAATATAGAAGGAAAAAATTGCTTCAAAATTTCGGCATATTCTAATTTAAAAAGTCTCATTTATTCCAAGTCTTTATGAGATAACCGCACTGAGAAAGTTTAAACAAGAGAATGCTGAAAATTCAACCAATTTTCTTTTTTTCATGATTTTAAGTTCGACGTATACCTACTAAAATTAAAAATTACAGCCCTATATTAAGCTCCACTCAAAAAGCCCGCATTTTTTGTTTGATCCACGGTAGGTAGTAGGTGATGCGTGTGAATACGTCCGGAAAGCCGGGTTTGGCGCAGCCTGAGCCGAACGAAGTAACTCCCGCGAGATACCAGCGACCGTCCTTCATGTTGCACTGCAGCGGCCCTCCAGAGTCGCCCTGCGGGTACCAAAAGTATCGTAAGAGGAAGCTAAAGATTGTATACAACGCCTCCGGAGTCTCAATATGAGTACCGTAAGAAAATTTGGATTATATACAACTCCTGCGGAGTCGCCCAGCATTATACGAAACATACTATGAAAAGATTTTAAAAACATTCAACGACGTTATTATCCTATTTCACATTGGTTAAATATATCAGTTTGAAGAACAATTAAATGAGACTTCACTTTTAACGTAAAATGTGTTGTTCTGTACAGCTATTAAGTTTAAACTATAAGTTGAAGCAGTGAAATGTAAGGTTTTTATTTAAAAAAGCGGATAAAAATTATTATAGCTTTTAATATGGATCTTTACCTACTTATTATTATTATTCAAGTTTTTTCTATGTATATATAGATATGTATTTAAAAATATATATACATATATTATACATATGTATATATACTTATAAATTGATTATTAAAACAATGCCAAAGTTGGCAGTCATGAGTTTTTTATTAAATTTCTCAATTTCTCTGATATTACGATTGTTCCAGGATCGAAAATTTCAAAAAAGCTACAAATGGTCAAATTTATATGTACATATATATTTTTATTAATTTTTAAGTTTTGAAAAGAAATGGTAAAATATGGTTTTCCGTGAAGCCTTTGTTAATGAAATAGAACAGTGACATAGTGCCTAAAACGAACCCAGAGATGATCAGTGCCGAAGAAAATCCAGCATTAACAACTACAGTGACGGAAAACATTAGCAAAGAGCTTGTCCAGTGGATAATTTACTATAATTAAAATCTATAAAAGAGAACCGAATACTTACCAACTTTAATATCAATAGCGTAAGAAGAGACAACTATTATAACTCACAATACAGGTTCCTCTGCCATCATCGTTAACAGGCCCAGCACACATGTGGTAATGGCGGACTGGCACGTTGTGTATCATGCCGTACATCTTAGCGCAGTGTCTGTTGGCGACCACTGGAAGCCAAACTTCTTTGAGCTTATCTTCGAGCCTGGCTCCGTACAGACGCATGCCCCAACCCACGGACACGCACTTGATGCCCAAGAAAGTCTCCTCCCGAAGCGAAGTGGAGTCGGGCAGGCAGATGGGTTGGATGTGTGTTGTGTACGAGACATCGGCATCAAGATGCAGCAGAGCTTCGGATGCACACGAGTATTACGTTAGACAGAACTCAGTACTACTTGAACTGTGCACAAATGACGATGAGAATAAGTTAAGAATGATTTTACGTGAGAATGAGAGTGAATAAAAAAGCTCGTACTCTGAAGCAGAAATAGATTTTGCCCGTAAAATACACCCCCTTGTGAGCGGAGCGGCGCGGCAACTGGAAATTGGTTAGAATGCATCTAATCTTAACTACGAAGCTGTTAACATTCGAACAAGACCGTCTCCCAATTTCCTTAGTTACTCACGATGCAAGTGCCAGCAGTACCGTTGAGAGAACCGGCGCAAAGATGACTCAAAGAAATTTTGACATGATGGAAGCGACTCCCATTGTACGCCCTGGCACAAATTTCAGTGCTAAGAACTGATATGCTGGCTTCCCGCAGACTGTCTTGCAACGGTCCATCATACGTTGTACTTCCTAACCCAGACGCCAAGCACGAATTTCCTTCAAAGTCGTAAGTTTGGAGTGTTTTATCATCCGGTAAACATATCGGAGTCGCTTTGTAAGGAGCCGATAGATTGTACTCCTTCAATTTGAGCAGCACTACAGAGAGAGGTAAACATTAGTATTATTTCTACGCTCAATCCTGCATGCCACGCCGCTCGAGTATACAATATGAAGCTGATATGTAAATTTTGTTGAATGTGCCTGCACATGAGCATGAGAGATGATGCGAAAAAGACTAAATGACTTTTTTTACAAGCTTCAAACTGAATTCTATGAATGCTAAATGGTTGGAAAATATGGTCAGTAGAGTGTTCAATGCACACATTTGAACATAGCAGAACTCAAAAATAATTCCGTTTGATATTCCATTCAATTTGCTCAGTTTTTATTTTCGTTCACCTAGAACCGCATTTTTTATGCTACCTTCAGATAGTCAGTTTACTGGAGAATTATATGATCCGCAACACCTGTTCATGACGTGCTAATGAACGAGAAAGTCGATGCTGAAGACTTCAAAATACATATGTAGTCTTTGCCTCTAGGCCGAACCGAACAATTATTTTCTTCTACCCTATGAAAAATATTAGTATAGAAAATATTAGTAAGGTGATGGTCATTGTGCTGTGAGCGTAGGTGTGTCCTCCGAATGGCATGTAAGCCCATCTGCCTTAAGCTTGTACATAATTTTTTTATCAAGAACACTACTTTAAAAATATTTTTTCGCCGATCAAAGTTTAATTAAAAGGCTCACGTAACATAAATTTCATAGAAAAAAGAAAAATACAGATTACTTTACCGTGTGTTTTACACATAGCAGAATTCATATGAAATTAAGGCATTCAGCTCGCCGTCACTTTCAAAGAAAAATTCATGACAGAAGGGACTCAAAATGTTATCATTGCTTAAAGGATAAAAATGAATAATGAGACAGATCAGAGAAAGAGACGTATTGGGTCTCAGAGTAATTCAAGTAAAAGTACATTCGTCTCAGAGAAATTCAAGAAAAAAACATTCGTCTCAGAGTAATTCAAGAAAAGGTACATTCGTCTCAGAGTAATTCAAGAAAAGGTACATTCGTCTCAGAGTAATTCAAGAAAAGGTGCATTCGTCTCACCGATGTCATTCTGATAATTGTCGATAAGGTCATGTGTGTAAATGGTATCGACCCCGAAGAGTTGCTCGCTGCCTTCCGCCAGAGACCGATCGTGCTCTCCCAGCACCACTCGCCACAGCGCGGCTGAGTTCGTGAATGTGAACGCCTTACTGTAAAAGTCATACGTGTCGAACCAGTCAATTCAGCCCTAGTAAATATTGCAGTCTAATACTGATGAGGCTTTATAAAACTCATAACAGGAACGGTCTTGGTTGCAGTCTTGCAGTAACAGTCGCTTGGTTTTAGGTAAAATGAAGATTTAACAAGGGAAAAATAGATCGAGTTCAGAGCAACTAAAGTGGGCAGAAGTCGGGCACCACGTTACACTGTTATGAATAGATGTGTAAGAAACTTCCTTTTATGTATAATAACAGTACGTACATTGCCTTGGAACTCCATTTGAGTATTTTCTTTCGCTGGCAATCTTGATACAGTGGAAGCACTTTAAGTATCTACATTTATGGAGCTGGCTTCACTAGCACCATAAATGCTAGCAAATGAGAAACATCAGCCATGACACTCTAATTATGGTAGAAAAGCATCCAATAATTTGCATCTAACGCAAACCTGTCACTAGTTACTAGAAAAACAACAATAATTACTGGGACGGAGTGAAGTACTGTTTAGGTGTGAGCCTGTGGATGTCAAGCTTTACAACACATCTGCATCTCCGGGAGGTTTCTGATGGCATAAATATATATTTACGAATGTGATTCAAGAATAATTGAAAGCTGGATACAATTTCGCATCGGCACATGTGAGGTCATTCTTTCAAATTTCAAATAATTTGGACTGATATTGGTGATTGAACTTGAGTAAAATTGAAAAGCAAGAATTGTCTTCGTTTAAGACAACTTACGCGAACGAATTAACCAGAGCAAAAGTAATATTCGAGAGGCGTGGCTTGCGTTTATACGGCATGGTCATGAGTCATTAACAGATGCACTAAATTTCAGCACTTGTTTGATTTCAAAGGATATTCAAAACAAAATCGTATCACAAGAGATATAAATTAACTCTTACCAATGTCATGTTTGAAATTCCTGAATCTTTCATGCAAAAATATCTTTTCAATTTTGATGGTCACTTCCTGGATAATAGGAGGTTGAACCGGCGCCGTAGGTTCATGTTTTGAATCATCACTCAAAGATTTATTGATTACGTTGTTCTCGAATAGGTCGTCATTATTTTCATTCATTTCATAATCATGAAATTCCGAGGAATATAACCTTCCTGATTTAGAATAAACTGCTTTCTCTGAAGGGGTCCCAGTATCTAGGGATGTTCCTTTTATTTCTTTTACGACGCTTGGTGAGTGGGACGTAAATTGTAGACTCAAATTTTCGGGAAACGAATTTTTGCCAGCGAGTTCTTGCTTGATTGTCGTCTCCTTGGGACTGTTTTGCTTCCGTTTCAATTCCCGGGTTTGAGTCGCACTGCTCTGATGTGCCTCAGAATACTGTTCGCCATAATCATCCGATATTCTTATGTTTGATTTCGTGCGACCATCTTCCGATGTTGCGGGATCAGCGAGGGCTGATAAACGAATAGACCACAGCGGCAGGAAAGGAAGGTTGAAGGCACGGCTGCGGAGCAGGCGAATTATTGTCAACAAAAAATCCTTCACAAAGCTTTCTTATTGATAGCCTTGGTGAGCTTACAGCCAAATCAAAACCTCTTTCACTATAACCAGTTTTCAGCACGATGCACAGCATTCCAACTTCTTTCTGATCTTAATGTTTCTTCGTGGCTTTAGACAAATTTGCAAAACACAACATATTTTGACGAGGAATGACGCCAATGACAGCTATTCTGTTACAGGTTCAGATAAATCATTTATCTCATGCTAGAAAAGAGAGTATTTACTGTTTTCTTCAGAATCATTTTCAATAACATAGTTTCCAAAATCATTCCGAAAAGCTTCTATTTAAGAGCCCTTTGGATGGCTTTCATTTACAGAGGCGATTTACTCGTGAGAATACCGCATTGAATATACCATTGACGCATTATTTTGTAGACTAAAAAGCGGATGGTCTAAAAAACTCTCGCTTTCTGAATTTTTCAAATAAACGACAGGAGTTAAAGAGCATTCTGCTTGAAAGCAGAAGCATTATCGAATGGTCTATTCACTTATTGTCGACTTTGAAATTGCATGAACGTTATTGTTTCTAAATATGAATACAGGAGCAGAAGTAATAGCGTGTTCGTCTGTAGCAGCAACAGCAGATTTGAGTTTTTATTGAATAGCGTTTCTTTAATTCTAACGTAAAAAATGCAAGTGCTTCAACTAGACAAAGGCAAGAAAAACGAAAAGTGAGAGTTTTAGACAAAACCTTTAAAATTCGTGTTTTATTGAATGAAACAACGAGTTGTAGAACAAAACCACAATGCTAGAAAGCAGAAGCATTTCCTTCACTTGTGAATGTATAGCGAAAGAATTCAAGTAAATTAACGGTCGTTATGGGCCATTTTGCCTTCACTTTCACTTCATCTCCAGAAGCCGAGAAATGTGAAAGCAACCCTTAAATGAAAAAATCGAAGTGGAAGAGGACGTAAGCTGCTCTTTTAGAAAACAGCACCAAGAAAATTAGACACGCATCTTTGATATAAAATATCTCCTTAACTTAACTCGGAAAACATAACTTTCTGAATGGCATTCATGAATGTACACTTTAATATTTAATGAATTGAGTTACTTACTAGTTTTCTGTATGATGAGTTCACCTACGCTCAATGAGTCATTTCACCATAAGTTAAATTGTTGAACAACGAAACATACTTCTGTTTATATTTGTTTGTAGTAAATGTGTAGTTCTGAAGCAGAAACATAATTAAATGCAAATAAAAATACACACATCCGTAAATCCTTTCGTAAAGGTTCTCATTATGGGACTCAGTAGAATGGCAACTAAGCCCGTGTGTCAGTAATTGAGCTCCTTACTCTCTAGCAACAAACGTTTCAAAAAGTGACTACTTCCGTTATTTAATAAAAATAATCTTACAGTGCACACTAATTCAACGTTCAGTGATTGTCGAACAAAATAACGAAGAACTACACGACGCACTACGGCCGGAACGGCAACTTTGCAAACATTCTCTTACTGTTTGTTCCACGTTAATGACTGTTTTGCAATAAAAATGAATGCCTAACAGAGTCTCAACCTTTATTCTCCATGTGAGCGCAAGGCTTATCTGACAGGCTGCCTAAAAAACTTAAATCCAATCACTTGGTCTCCATGTATGACGCTGCGTCACCTTGCTCAGCAGTGGCAGGAAACAAGCCCTAGCTTGGGATTTCTTCTCAATAATTGTGTCTTGTTAAAACTCTGCTGAGTGACTGGCTCCTACAGCCAATGTAGTTATTCTGACAAATCTTTCCAGCATTAATTTATTGTGCGACTGAATAGACCTCGGTGAAATTTTAAACAGTGAATCAAAATATTTTCCTTATTTTTAAACTATTACGTTAAATTTGATAATGACTTTCATGATTTGTTCAAATGAATATTCTAAAACCCCTGCTATAGCAAGTATTGTTTAAGTAAACGCCCTTCCCCTATTTTGCAATGAGAAGTCTTGAATTTCTCAGGAAAAGCCTTTGTCTCATTTGGGCTAAGTTGACTCATCCGTGTTAACTCAAAAGCAATCGAACGGAACACCACATAAAATTTAAACTGAGAGAAGGCATTCCCTGTTCCAAGACAAGATAATTTTCAACGCTGTATATGAGTTAAGGAACAAAGAAAACTAGGATAATACGAGCTTATTTAAACAGATCGAACTCACTTTTTGATGCAGTGTGCTGCTGTGACCACCCAACGAGGAGCGATGAGCACACCTCCACACCAGTGCCCCACTTGACCCCACCTCGGATGTATGAGCTGCACCGACACCTGCGCGGTACGAACTGATACAGTACAACTGTACCGAAGGTACGTAAATGGTCATACTTTTATACAGTAGTTCCATCACGAGTGATATCAAATGCTGGTCTGAGAATGCGTCGGAAGAAGCATAGGATATTGGACTAAAAGGTATTTTCCAGTTTAACGTTGCATGCGCAAATCCTAAAATGAATAAACACCGTTAAAATTAATTAATGTACGGATGTAGAATTTTCAAGTCTCTATTTAAAATGAAAATGTACTCAACAAACACGTCGTTTTGAACTGAGAGATTCCTAAATTGATTCTCACATTTATGGAATGTTCGTAAAGTGTTCGAGTGGCCTCAGCGCACTGAGGTCACAGTGAAACATCAGTAAGTGAATCAGTACTTACTGTAGAGTTCGTAGAGTTCGGTGCATCATTGTGTGCAAACGTGCATGCTGTATGCATCAGCTCTGACTTTGAACTTTAAAACGACGTAGAAACGAGATTCTGCTGCAAACTATTAAAAATATTCAGCGCCCTAACCAAAAACTGTAAAGGGAGATAATGCCTTAAGGAACTATTGTAGATGCGAATGTCGCCGCTTCGACGAACTAAATTTGGGGCATTCCTCCGTAGAATCTAATATTAATTTGAATAACTAACCCAGCGACTCGAATATGAGTAGGAATTAATGTTTCAAAAGAGATAGTTTAAGGTTAGTTTACATTGAATCAATCGTTTTTTGCGGGTATTTAACAGCCATTGACGCTGCTCTGCTTACACACCCGCTACTCATCACTCACCCTGAACTCCTCATTTTTATCAGTACAACGTCAACAAATGATTTCGTTCATTAAATATTTTTTCCGTGCTAAACGACATACGTAATCTGAACGGCAATAATTACAGGGCTGCCTTACAAAGAGCCAGTACTTTCAAAAGTGGTTTTCCGCACGTCAGAGGAAGACTAGCTTAAATGAATTGAGGTATTGTAATATGAGGGCGAAATTAATCGAAAGCAATTAAGCTAGCATGAATTTCACACTTTGATGCCATTGTAACATTAATGACTTTCCTATCAGGATTTGCCTGACGAAGTTCGAAGTATAATTTTCCGTAACTTTGCCGTGAACGTGGGAGTTCATGGTGACTTCTATGCTGTAAGGCTGACAACTGACAAAAATATTACGCTTAATACTGTCTTCAACTTGCTTCAACATTTATGTGGATTTCTTTTTATGGGAAGAGTTGGATTTATCCACAATCATTTTATATTAAGTATTACAAAAATAATGTTTCGTTTCTGGCCAAAGACATTTGCGAAATTATTACCCTCCTTGCTCAAGGTCTCTGTAGCAAAAGTTATCTGGCGTTCAAGATTCTTCATATATAGAAAAAGATACTCTCTGCTACAGCTCATCAGCTCGTAGAATATGGCCATTGCTTGACATCTGCTGGTGATGGCAAATGACCATATTCTTGCGACCAATTCTCCCGTTGTAGCATTCTGTCATCAGCTCTTCGCGGGGTGCATCAAGAATCAGTTAATTTCCTCAGCGTACCCTGTCTTTGGGTCGTTGCTAACGGCATCTAACCCTTCCATCACAGAATTTGCAAGGGGTGAAAACTGTTTAGAAAGTTTTTCTTGTTATTTATCAGTTCTATATTCTACCAGCTCTATTTCCTAAAGCGAGAGTGCAAAGTTATTCTTACTCTCATTCACATTCAGAGCTCTTTATTTCAGTTCAACACGTGTTTAATACGAAGATCATCACTTATCATCTCTACTAAAAGAACACTCAACCGTTAAAATTCTAAACCTGTAAGTCTCTAAACGCAACGTTTCGATGTTACTAACATCATCATCAGGCTGAAAAATACAAAGAAAGAAACACTTAGTCACATTGGTAAAACTATGTCAATACAAAACTTGAACTAAATCAGACTAGATAAACATATAAGTAATCACATTGCGAGAAGAGTAGATAGGGGAAATTTTGTACAAAGATTGAAACTACTGCTGACTAGTTATTATTGCACACTAGATATTCACATGTTAACGGCTTGAACTTGAACTTGAGCTTGAAATTGAGGGCCGACAGCGTTAGGGCCTTTGTAACGGCCTACAATTGCATCTACAATTTTCACACAAAGAGTTCAGCGCCTGGTACCAGACTTGTCCACTAAACTACTCAGGATCTACCAATCCTTGTCACACGCTGGCATAGGACGGCATCACTGGGATAACCAGTGTGTCAAAACACCATCCCCACGCATATTGGGTCATTACTGCCCACTCTACCTGACTGGCTCATTCCAGTCACTGTCTCTTACTCCAGGCACGCACAAGAAACATTTTCATAGCTTCAATGACACTCAAATTACACTCCTGGTCCAATCCAGCAAGACAGCTCAAACCACAATCATCTTCAGCACATCTGGTAATCCACTCATTCTCCCCATACTGTTCAAACACCACATTCACGAAACTCTCTCTCTCTCTCTTGCTCATACTTACTACATTCCAGCACAAAATGCTCAAGTGTTTAATCCACTCCACTATTACACTGCTGACATAATCTGTTGTTATTCTCATTCCACTTCCATGTACGTCTGTTCACACTCAAAGAACTCAAATCTCACAGCAAACAAGAGTTGACTCCCAAAACTACCATCATAGAACATCTCAAACTTAGGTGCTTCCTTTTTCATATACCAGTCAAGTGTAGGCTTCCGCATCATGCTAAGCTTTCACTTATTCAACCCATACTCTTTTGTTTGCCTCTCAATCTCTTTTTTCCACCTCTTGCAGTCCCACTCAGGCCCTACACCTCCTACATTTATTAAACTCCAGTCATCCACAGGTCTCCCAATTCTAACATGAATAATCTTTTGCATGCTAAGTTTCCTTGCATGCCCCAACACATCTTCTCCCAATAGCTTACACTCGGATTCCATTCAAAAATTCGCTTTACCCATCTGCTATTCTTCATTCTTTCAATTCTCACCTTTTAATTCAGCACCTCCTTCATCATTCTTTCTGAAAATAGGCTCCACCCTAGGTCACCTCTAATGGCTTCTGTAGCTGTCCATTTTGGAGCACCCAATGTCAAACGGAGCACCTAATGCACCCAATGCTAAAAAATGGAGCACCCAATGCTAAATCCAGCTTTTCAAGATCACTTCCATTCCAGGCAAGAGCACTCATACCATACAGGACACTAGGTACAGCAACATACTTCCACATTCCTCTCACACATTCATCTTGCTTGCTCTGTATCTGGCCACACTACTTAACCGTCCACTCCACTGCATTGCTTTTGCCACTTTCTCACCCTTAGTTCTAGTGCATCCATCTTCACTTATCATACAACCTAGATATTTGTATTCTTTTGTTCTGATTTCTCCAATATTCCACAGTCTGTCTCTATCAGTCTCATCACCATTTATAACCATAACCTTACTTTTGTCAGCACCAAAGTTCATCTTGAAGTCTGTACTATATCCATTCACAATGTCAAGCATCCTCTGCAGTTCATCTCCACATTCACTAACGACAACCACATCATCAGCATACAACAAACAGCTCAGTCTCTCATTACCAACTTTCAGTCCTAAGCCACTCATTCTCAGTCGAACTGCTAATTCTTCTGTGTACAATCCAAACAACAAGGGAGACAGAGTATAGCCCTGTCTCACTCTAACACTCCTCACTTGCCCTGTTTCTAAATTTCCTAACCTGTAGATAGCGCTTGTGTTCTCATACAGCCTTTGAACAATTTTTATCATTTTTCTGCTAAACCCAACTTTTCTCAAAATTTTAAAGAGCCAAACCCGATCCACTCTGTCATACGCCTTTTCAATATCCAGGAATGCTAAATATACCTTCTTATCATCCTTACTCATTCGCTCAATTATTTCACTCACTACAAACAGATTATCCTCCCCACGTCTATCTTGCCTAAAGCCATTCTGTTCTTCACCAAGGACTCCTAATTCCTCAACTAAATTTTTCATTCTCTCATTCAAAATACCACAAAAGATCTTACGTACAGTGTCAGCCAGTGCAATTTGTCTGTAATTTCTAAGTTCTTTCATACTCTTATGTCCACCCTTATGCAACAGAACTACATTACACTTGTTCCAGTCATCCGGTACTCTTTCACTCTTCCATATCTCATCAAATAAACATTTCAACATACTGACTACATTCTTTCCTCCACATTTATAGAACTCATATGGGATCTTATCAGGGTCACACCAGAAATATAGGCAAAGTGGACGAACGGAGGTTACAAACGTCTAAGTCAGAGTCCTATCGAACAATTTTAAAGCAAAAAAATCACTTATATTTTCGTTGAGGCTAGGCTTATGCTTATGAATGTGCAGTGGTTCTATTATTTGAATATGCTTCTTTTTCACAACATTCTATTATTTGAATATGCTTCTTTTTCACAACATTGTACAAAATTTTTCTATTTGAGTACAGATCCTCATTTGAGGGCTTACAACTATGATCGATACGGAAATGATTAGAAATGGAACCTTGATATTTGTGTGCAGTTAACCTTTGTTTCAGCGTCGTCCTAGTCATGCCAATGTATTACTTATTGAGAGACTTACATTCTCTCCTCTTGCACTCGAACTGATATATCACATTGGCTCTGTCTCGGTCGCTGACCCATGATCTGGAAATTGGTTCATACCAAAAAATCACTGATTTTGAGATTTTTATCATACACACGAACTTTAATTTCCCTCTCTGGATCTGTGGGTTTCACGAAAGTTTTGACTATGGATTTAAAAATACGTTCGTCATATTTGTAATTGTTATGCATTTTATTTTTATAAAATATATTTGGATCCTGCTCGTTAGGTCTCGGATTATGCTAACTAATGAAAATTCGGTTGACACGTTTTACCTATAGTTTTAACAATTAGGGTATTGGGGAAATTGCTGTTAACCAGCAACCGTTTGACTCGAACCATTTATGAATGAAAATTAACCCAATTGCTCCACACATTATAAACTCTATTCATTAAGGTGTGAATGACTCCATCTTTATACACTTGCGGCGCATCACAATAATAGTTTATGGCTTCACCAGTATGAGAGAGCTTTACCTACACGGATCTCAGAAAAGCATCCTTCGAAGCTCCAGCTAAAACATCCAGAAATGGCAGCTTCCCACTTACACTCAGCTCGTACACGCAACGCAACACCGAATTATTAGTCATAAAATTCCTCAACATCTCCAACTGCTCTACGTTCTCGATTTCAACAAAAATGTAGTCCACGTATTGTTATAGGTCCAGCCACTGAGCGCAGTTAGCACTATGTTACTCAGTGGAAATTAGGAAGAGGCGATGGGGTGCAGGCGTTATTGGTAGAAATGAATAAAATTGAAAAACTAAGTAAACAAAGTCCGATAAATGAGCCTGAAAAACACAAATCATATAAAAAGTTACACACGATCAAAATTTAGTTTCAGAAAATATTCAGAGGAATTTATCATTATATTTCCACAAAGAAACTTGAGTTACAGACAATAGAACAGGGTTTATTGAGAGACCCTTAGGTAACACCGTTCTGTGGCATCGGGGGCAACAATAATAGACGCTAGGTATGAAGAAACATTTCACTTTCACCGAAGCTACCGTGAATCTAGCGGTCTACAAATATTGATTTTCGAAAAATAGACTGCAATTTAGAAAACAAAACTTCTGCACTGGATAATCTGAATTCTACTTTTTAGTGTTCAAACTGGCAAGTATTTTAATAGCTAATGAGCTAACTAACACTAAGATTCGATAATATGAAAATGAATAACAATTACACTAACGGCTACACTTTCCTAAACTCCTATAAAAATTTTCAAATAGTCACATATCGGTCCCAAGCGACCGCCCGAGAAGTCCCCGCACACCCGCACACAGCGACAACCCACAACAGATTAATGGGGTGCGGTGGCAGGCATCTGTACGTAACCGCAGAGGCGGCTTCTCTGTTCGCATAAACACACTCATGAGGAACAACTAAAATTAATATTTAGTAGAAATATGACAATCAATAATACAAACTAAAAATAATAGGAACGGTGCGAAATAAAATGAATGATCCTCAAAGGCGGATCATTGTGTTTTTTATGAGTTTTTCCGTTGACGTATTTATAACCAGGTTGATAGTGCTCTTCTAGTTTTTCAATCTAGTTTTTGAGAAAACTAGTTTCTACTTTTAGTTCAATCTAGTTTTTTAGAACAGCATTAACGCTAAAAAATAAGTTAGTTAAGTTTTTTCGTTAATTGTCCGGTTGTACCGGTTGCATCACGATGCAAGCCCTCGAATTTAATTTCATCAGTGAGAATACAACATAATTTCTGCTTATAATCCGTAGAATTGTGGCTTAGACGTTTGCTACCTTCGTTCGTTCATTTTGCCTCTTAACTCTGGTGCCGTTGAAATTATTATATCAATGAATTTTATTTAGATGCGGAATTAACACATGGATCATTATCACTCTCCACTTGCTCTCGAGTCAAACTTGATCGATAAAAATTGAAAACAATTTTTACGTCCCTTAGAGATAAATCTTTGCTAGTAAGAAATCATAGAGAGAAAAGCGTATTGAATGATATTGCATTAACTACCTTAAAGGCTATAAAGACTATTTGATAGCAACATTGCATGCTTAATTGCCCCGAATACTGAGGCAAAATGCTGCTTGAGAAAAATTTGCTGCACGCACGTCAGAGTGAACGTGCGCACGATGATATGCTAACATTATTATTGCTCAATTTAAATAAAGTTTTCAATGAATTCATTTTTTGGCATCATGCTCTCTTAAAATCGCAAGAATGACTTCAGACTTCCCGTGTCGCTGGCTTGATTAGTTAGGCAAATTTAAACAAAAAGTGGTGGTGTTCGCAATAATTGTCAGTTTTATCATAGAAGTTTATGAATCCAGTGCTGTAGAAAATTTCTAAAAATGACTAAGTAAAATCAGATAGCTGTGCCGTCCAGTTCTCGTTTGATACGTTGTTGGATTTTGTGAGACAGCATGTCACTTGGCTGAGGTTAGCGAAATATTCGTCACAACGATCTGGTGAAAAATATTTGGAAGTGGGACAATTTTCTGCCGTTGCTAACTTGATGTTCTGCGAATTGAAAACAGATTAGCAAGTGCACCTAAAAGAATTAACCAGTGGTGCATAAAATATGATTCTGATTTATATTTTAGCGAGGACAATTTTGTAAAATTTATTTACAAAACTATTAATGTCATTGATATTCTTCAATGTACCGCGTGTCCCACAAAATTTCCCCGACTTTAAAATTGATTGAATCTCCGGTTTAAATTAACATACATGAATTGTTTTTTTTACAATGAAGTAAATTTTTTTTCGTTTTCGAATAATTCAAATTTTTAAAAACTGATTGAATAATAATAACTTTACAATGATTGATTTACTGAAAGGGGTAGAAAAGCTAATTGTTTTATGAAAAGTTTTTAAAACAATACTGGTGTTTTTTCTTCATTTCTCAATACCTACTGTTGAAAATAATTTCACAATGAGGTATTCTACATACCACCAAGTTTTTAAACCATCTGTGAGGTTATTTACTGACGAACAGGAATGAAGCGACCATCGCTTACAGAAGCCATGCCCAGCGTCAGGGAGGCCGTGCAACACTAGCTGCCCGCGTCCATTGCAGCCAGGCAGTCTACCGAGCCCCCTCACGTGGAGCTTTGCTAGAAACCCAGACGGATCCTAAATTACTTTACTTATTTCAACGTTATTTAAGGTAATGATTAGTTACTCTTTTAAATTATAGTTTGTTCGGTTCTTTGGTAACTACAAAATTAGGAAGAATATCAGTATTGTTTTCAAGCCTTTTCTTTTGAATAATTAGTTTTTCTACCCCTTTCTGTAAATCGATCATTTTGAAGTGGTTATTCAACCAATTTTTAAAAACTTAAATTATTCGAAAAGGAAATCAAATTTACTACATTGTGAAAAAAGACAATTTCAGATATGCGAATTTTAAGCGAAGATATAATCATTTAAAAAGTTGGGGACATTTTTGTGGGACACCCGCCAAATTGCTGCTTTCCGACTCCTGAAATGCGTGTTTATTGATCCAGTTAGACTTTTGAAATGAAGACCGTGACATAATTTTCACACTGGTTGCTATGAATACGCACACTAAATTAGAAAGAATCATGACAAGAATTTTATTGATTTGCAGTTCGAGTGACCTAATTGACGGGAAGCTCGGGCTCCATCATAATTAACTTTCACAGGTTTGCTGGAGCAAAAAAATATGCCACCGCTCATTGCACTGCCTGCTGCCGAGCGCCTTGCAGATCGCCAGTGTACTCCTGGTTGGACAATTGGCCCGTGGATGACTGAGTGAGCGGAGTTCTTTTTCTGCTGACGTAAGTATCAGGTGTAGAGAAATTGGGGAAAAACATAATTCAAATTTTTCCACTGAACTTTGGTTCAGACACTGAAAATTCATTTGAGTTATGTTAGTAGAATAATTATTAACTATCTTTGCCAGTATGGAAAAACAAGGTTATTTCCTACTTTACTCAGGACTCAAATTTAGGAACAGACTTGTAGCAATTGCTCGTGCGCGTTCGTACCATAAAGGCAACGCGTTGTGTAACTATGAATAGGGAATCATTCATGCTAATATAAGTAGAGTCTTTACTCTTTAAACGTTTCAGTAAAACAAACATCATGAAATATTCGACGGCATCAAAAGTTTCAGTAAAACAAACATTATGAAATATTTTACAGCCTAATTGTTGTTCATTTATCTGCTTCATGGAGCAGTTACGCTTTGATAGGCTTGTGATGTGCTTCTAATTCTCGAGTTAAAGAGCTCCCGGAGAAAATGATAACGAATAATTTTACTCACGGTAGTCGAGGAAATATTTTCTATTTATAGTACTATCGCACGACTTTATTTAACCAAACTATTTCTATAACTGGGCGCCACTAATTTGATAATAAAATTGGAATTCTCTTTTTATTTGCGTTTTGATTTTATTTTGAACTTCGGTAACATTGTATGTTTAGAAGTCATCACACCAAATTCTTACTGCTATGGAAAGTTGCTGTAGTGATGATACTGTTAAAGTACAAATTACTCTCTTCGAACGTTTCAAGATATCAGTATGGCGGTGAAGAATTTTCCATTTGTATAAGAGTACTTTGGTATTTCAAATGAAACTATTTTAGGTCTTGAGTTTAGACCTTTAAAACTTTCTAGTCCTTATGTACCTGAACGGCCAATTACAACTAACGGTAAATTGGTGAGAAATGAAGTTCCTCAAACTTTAAAAGATAGAACTATTCAAAATTCCCTTGAATGATAGTTATTGCCTCTCATGATTAGCTTTTTCTAAACGTCAAGAGAGAGTCATAATGAAATAGACTTTCAATCTCAAATAAATTTTTATTTTCAGTTTACGTAGCAAATCGGAACAGAAACAATAGCACGCAAAATTCTAAACCTCTACCGCAAATCGTTGGTGCTAGAGAGACCGGCGAAGAGGGGAATTGAGAAGACTTATATGATTGCAACAGAATTTGAAGGATTGATCGCTCAACGGTATTCTTGAGAGGAGTTTGACGAAACGAGCTGAGTCCAAACGAGATCCTGCATTAAAAATTACGGCTAAGTGTTCCAAGGTGACAAATTCGCAGCTCAAGAGTTCAATTTGCAAGTGTAGACATTGTAATGATCTATAATTTTCAACAAAATGAAAGGTATCTCCGTGAAACTGGGTCAGCGTTTTCACACACTAAAACAGACCCACAGACTTAGATTTTTCTGCTATGCCACGAAGAACCGCGAACGAAGCTTTTCGGACTGTAGTAAAGCCAAACGATATGTGTCCTCTCAAGGACGGCTGGATGGAAAGATGCACTGACCAACAAAAATGCTCACATGAGCAACGAAGCACGTTTACGAAAACATTCCTCCCACTGCGAAAACGTTCCTCCCACTAAAGGCTGATGACTTAAGCCTTTAACCTTTACGATAGTCGTTGGATTAGGTAGTGCATGAGCTCACCAACCTCCTGATTAGGTAGTGCATGAGCTCAACTTTTGGCCCCGGAAAAGTTCTGACTAGAAGTAGAATTCCTTAGCGCAGTCGACACAAAGCGGTAAAAACTAGTGAAATCAAAGTCACAGGTGTGGATGGTGAAAAAATGCTATTGATCAAAAACCACGTTTGCCCTAAATAGGTTTTAACGGAATTGATTCTGCGTTATAATTTTGAAAACACGTGGATAAATGAAAATAACTAAATAACAATTTTGCATGCTATCCATCTCATAATTTTGTTCAATTTTTCAATTTCTTTGACTCTCAGTTTATTTGGCCTTTATTTCCGCGCTTATCAAATTTTGTGTGATTCTTTCTGGTTCGGAATTCTAGTTTGATTGGTTAGCAGTACGACAGCGACGATCCATTTAGTCCAACACCACATCGGGACCCGTCAGAGTTATGAGCCTGGTTTACCATATAGGTATTGAAAAATCTAAATTTTGGAATCGTTCGATTATGCTCATATTGGTCGATCAGTCAGAGTAGCAGATAACAGCTGTTTAGAACACTTGTATCTTTAGGTGTACAACTTCTTACTCATTTTCCCATCAATGCCAAATAAATTAAGTTTTCTGTCATCGTTGAAAAAAATCTGACACATTTCCCATCTAACTACAGTACCCTGACGCCAATCTGAGTTGTCGATTCCTTCACTGATAAAAGCCAATCTGAGTTGTCGATTCTTTCACTGATAAAAGGCTTCTTAACCGGGTTCGTGCGAACAACGAAGTTCGATTAATTAAACGTCAGTTAACAGTTTTCCTTGGCACATTCACGTTGATAGAAGCATTAATTTCTCTCGAAATGCTTCCTGGCAGATTGGAATTTATCTGACAATGATAATATTCTTATGATTCTTTCACCCACTCAGTTGAGGCTTGGAACACATCCAGTGTTTTTGTACTTCACAATTTTGTCAACACTCTTAGACAGCGTCCCACTAGTTATCTCCCTACTACTATGATCTTACCAAGCAATGATAATTATTCGAATTAATAATCACTTTAATTTTGATAGCTTAAACAGTAGTGAGAGATAATGAAACTTTTATAAAGTGAAATCTGGGACTCATTTTCAAGTGTTTAAATGAAGATAATACGATGACAAATAAATTTGTTTCTGTTACGTGTGGGCTAGGGTGTCCCATGCGTATATAGGAAGAAATTCAAAGTAATGACATCAAATCCAGCACATGCTGCCCTGGTTCCTTGTCAAATGAAAATGATTCCACCAAATTTCATGAACATTGGGCAATATGTAATGGTCGAGCAAAACGAACGCTTTTTATAGCTCCTGCGAGATTCGACCTGAATTTCCGTCAAATAATGAAATTATGGCTTTTTCGTCTATTGCATATAGACCGACAATTAATAGCTGCAAAAATTTGATATTTATTGAAAGTATTATGAAATACTATTGAAAGGAAATAAATATAAACTCCATCAAATTTCCCTTTTCAAAGTATTGATAATATAATCATCATAAGGCAAGATATTTTACCTTATCGACAATTACGTCTGAGGACAACTAAATTTTTATCAGTAATGTAACTGATGCATCGTCTTCTGATTTCCTGCAGAAAACAAAGTGTATTTGCTGTAGAGGGGCGAGAGGTATTTGGGGTGAGTGGTGCCTCGCTGTAGAGGGGTGAATGGGGCCTTGCTGTTGAGGGGTGAGTGGTGCCTTGCTGTAGAGGGGTGAGTGATGCCTTGCTGTAGAGGGGTGAGTGATGCCTTGCTGTAAAAGGGTGAGTGGTGCCTTGCTGTAGAAGGGTGAGTGATGCCTTGCTGTAGAGGGGTGAGTGATGCCCTGCTGTAGAGGGGTAAGTGGTGCCTTCCTGAAGAGGGGTGAGTGGTGCCTCGCTGTAGAGGGGTGAGTGATGCCTTGCTGTAGAGGGGTAAGTGGTGCCTTGCTGTAGAGGGGTGAATGGGGCCTTGCTGTTGAGGGGTGAGTGATGCCATGCTGTAGAGGGGTGAGTGATGCCTTGCTGTAGAGGGGGAGTGATGCCTTGCTGTAGAGGGGGGAGTGATGCCTTGCTGTAGAGGGGTGAATGGGGCCTTGCTGTTGAGGGGTGAGTGATGCCTTGCTGTAGAGGGGTAAGTGGTGCCTTGCTGTAGAGGGGTGAATGGGGCCTTGCTGTTGAGGGGTGAGTGATGCCTTGCTGTAGAGGGGGGAGTGATGCCTTGCTTTAGAGGGGTGAGTGATGCCTTGCTGTAGAGGGGGGAGTGATGCCTTGCTGTAGAGGGGTAAGTGATGCCTTCCTGTAGAGGGGTGAGTGGTGCTTCGCTGTAGAGGGGGGAGTGATGCCTTGCTGTAGAGGGGTAAGTGGTGCCTTCCTGTAGAGGGGTGAGTGGTGCCTTGCTGTAGAGGGGGGAGTGATGCCTTGCTTTAGAGGGGTGAGTGATGCCTTGCTGTAGAAGGGTGAGTGATGCCTTGCTGTAAAAGGGTGAGTGGTGCCTTGCAGTAAAGGGGGGAGTGATGCCTTGCTGTAGAGGGGTGAGTGGTGCCTTCCTGTAGAGGGGTGAGTGGTGCTTCGCTGTAGAGAAGTGAGTGATGCCTTGCTGTAGAGAGGTGAGTGGTTTCTTGCTGTAGAGGGGTGAATGGTGCCTCGCTGTAGAGAGGTGAGTGGTGCCTTGCTGTAGAGGGGTGAGTGGTGCCTCGCTGTAGAGGGGTGAGTGGCACCATAAGGCACTACTTACACCTTTACTCACCCCTCCCTTTGCCATGACAAAGATGTTCAAAAAGAGGAAGGATGAAGGCATCATTTAGTATGGAGTTGAAAGAACGCGGAATCTATGCATATTGCACAAGGTGCATAGAAACAGAAAGCGAAGAAATAAGTCCATGAAACAAGAAAAATATTTGTTATTGTAAAATAGACCTCACCTAATGCCCTTACAACATTGACTGCGGCCCAACCTGACACCCAGCAGAAAACTGAATGAAATGCGAGACCAGTAAAAGACAAGAAAGTAAGCTGAAAATTTTCCTGGTTAAATTTTTCACGACAGGGAACATGGGCAACGAGTGCTGGAGTGTGTCCGATTCACTTCGATTTCTTGGAACACCCTAGCACTGTGGGCTCATGTTTCAACATTATAAAGACAACCCGAAAATGTTCTTTCAGAAGAGATTAACAGTATTGAAACTTGGTTCACATGTGTACCACGTTAATGTGTTCTTATGGAGATAATGTGGGGTTTAGTCGCGAAACTTTTCTGTCTTCGCCATTGGAAGAGAAATATCGGAAAATAGCAGGATATTTCCCTCTGTTCTTCCTCCTCTCCGAGCGTATGACCTAGAAAAAACTGTGTTTCACCATTGGATTCAGCACAATGGCAGTTGGATATTATTCCCAGCGTAAATAAAAACAAATGTTCAACTTTTGAAAAATTTAAAGTATTCCGAAAGAGAATTACATCACCAGTCCAATAATGGCTATATTGTTTTTATACGTTTAAAAATTTTAGAAATTGCATTGAATTGAAAGTCTGAGAGGAGAGGTTGGCACTAGATCGATGAAAAGAATATTTCCTCGAGTGAAATGTGCACGGAATTCCCCGCAGATTTTTGAGTCATCCAGCAGTTATGGCTACACATTTCTTTTTACTGAGATATTTTTGGTTGCTGGCAGGAACTGCGGCCATAGGTTGGGTCACAATAGCCAGGAAAGAGACCTTCAGAAGAGGTGAAGAAAAGCCTTACACATGGCAAAGCAAACCCGAAGTCTTAAAAATTCTGGTAAACACCTCTTAAAGGCCTTTCTTTACCTCTTCTGAAGGTCTCTTTCCTTGCTATTGTAACCCAACCTATGGCCGCAGTTCCTGCCAGCAACCAAAAATATCTCAGTAAAAAGAAATGTGTAGCCATAACTGCTGGATGACTCAAAAATCTGCGGGGAATTCCGTGCACATTTCACTCGAGGAAATATTCTTTTCATCGATCTAGTGCCAACCTCTCCTTTCAGACTTTCAATTCAATGCCATTTGTAAAATTTTGAAACGTATAAAAACAATTTAACCATTATTGGACTGGTGATGTAATTCTCTTTCGGAATACTTTTAATTTTTCAAAAGTTGAATATTTGTTTATATTTACGCTGGGAATAATATCTGACTGCCATTGTGCTGAATCCAATGGTGAAACACAGTTTTGTCTAGGTCATACGCTCGGAGAGGAGGAAGAACAGAGGGAAGTACCCTGCTATTTTTCCAATATTTCTCTTCCAATGGCGAAGACAGAAAAGTTTCGCGACTAAACCCATCATTATCTCCAAAAGAACACATTACCGTGGTACACATGTGAACCAAGTTTCAATACTGTTAATCTCTTCTGAAAGAACATTTTTGGGTTGTCTTTATAATGTTGAAAGCATGAGCCCACACGTTACAGAAGTAAATTTATTTGTCATCGTATTATCTTCATTTAAACAGTTGACAATGAGTCCCAGATTTCACTTTATAAAAGTTTCATTATCTCTCACTATAGCTTAACCTATCAAAATTAAAGTGTTTATTAATCCGAATAATTATCATTGCTTGGTAAGATCATAGTAGTAGGGAGATAACTAGTGGGACGCTGTCTAAGAGTGTTGACAAAATTGTAAAGTACAAAAACACTGGATGTGTTCCAAGCCTCAATTAAGTGGGTGAAAGAATCATAAGAATATTATCATTGTCAGATAAATTTCAATCTGCAGAAAGCATTTCGAGAGAAATTAATGCTTCTATCAACGTGAATGTGCCAAGGAAAACTGTTAACTGACGTTTAATTAATCGAACTTCGTTGTTCGCACGAACCTGGTAAAGAAGCCTTTTATCAGTAAAAGAATCGACAATCGACATATCAGATGACATCAAAAAATAGCTACTTTACGCGCAAGTTTACTCAATTTAAAGCTGACGTTAAAAAGATTTGGCGCCTCCCTAACTCCTGCTGTTAACCAAATAACGCCGATAAAAAAAAATTGAACATGTTGTTCGAGATAATGTAGCATCCCATGGCAAGAAAGAAATTGCTAATCTCTTTAACAATTTCTTGGTAAACGTAGCGAAAACTATAGCTGATGGTATTCCAAGTGAACCTACTGATCACCTGGAATACATGGATCATATTCGAGAACACAACCCCTTTTTCTTTACGCCTACCAACTCGACCGATGTAATTGCGTGCATAAACAACCTGAAAAATAAATCGAGTGGGCTCAAACGTTTCCGACAAAAGTACTTAAAATAATTGCTGATATTCTAGCACCGCTGATATTAAATCTTATTAACCAGTCTCTCTTTCTAGGCACTTTCCCGAAGTCCTTCACAGTTGCTAGAGTAACCCCTTTCTCAAAAAATGGTGAAAAAACCTGTGTAAACAATTATCGACCTATCTCCGTACTTCCAATTATAAGCAAGGTATTAAAAAAATTGTGTATAAAAAAGTACACTCCTATTTCGAACAAAAATAATTTTTTTTACGATAAACAATACGGCTTTCGCTCCAAAATATCAACAACACAGGCTATATTAAGGCCGCAGCCAGACAAACAGCAGTGGAGCGGGGCAGAGCAGAGCAGAGCCGGCGCGGTGTTTTATGTTAGTGGTATTCCTATTAGGGTGGCCAGACAAGTAGCACAGAGCAGAGAAGGGCAGCGCTGTCTGAAGCAAGCGCTAGCGGCGTTTTATCTCTTATCTTATTCAGCATGTTTTGTTACTAAGAATTATTGTTAAGACGCAAGATGACGAATTATTTTGGCTTTAAAATTAAATCGTTTACAATACAAGGTTTCGGAAACAATCTACTACTGTATCACATCTAGTAAATAAAATGTTTGAATTGTATAAATTATTTAAATCGCTTAAAATTCATATGGTTAACGAGGTGAACGTTAAGAACGCACTAAACGTGCTTAACGTAGAGGATGTAATATATAGAGCGAAGAGGATGATATTGTTGAATGGAGTGAACGCTGTTTTCGTGATGTCAAGATTTGGGTAATTATTTTAGCGTCCACGCACATGGCTTACGCATGTTATAGAACCAGTGGCGTTCAATATATTGACATAAATTGTGTGAGCTTTTTAAGCATTCCTTATACTAAATCAAGCTGGTACACGCTCATAACAAACCACTAACTGAGATAAACCGTGTGAAATTCCGCAGGAATTAGTGTTACCAGCCACAACTGCTGAAAAACTAGCTGATTGCTCATTTAACCCCTTATCGTCAGAATTTTTTGCACTTATATTACAGTGATCACAACTATCGTCACTAAACTGATTTCGGCCCCAGGTTGTCACCGAAATCAGGATGAGGACGGAACTGACACTCGGCAGTGAACTCTAAAGAACACATTAGGGAACTAATTTAACGATAGATACAATATATTGAGGCTATTTTTGAAAGTGGACCGTAGAGTCCTCTCGTGTATTTAAGGGTTAACGTCATCTTCGTCGTCAAACCGAACTCAACCCGCGAGGTAATGGCAACATTTTTCAGGTTTCATTGCAGATCTATTCCAAATGCTGATAAATTTTGAATTGTGTTTTTATATCTATAACGAATATCATGCATATCATACTCGAATAAACATAAATTATGCCATACAAATCTCAGCAACGGCATGACACAGTCGTATCAAACTCATGTGTTTCAATTTGCTAAAATTTCTATAAATTTTGCACGTTTACTGGAGAAATCCACACTGTGGCAGCAAAATTTAATGTCCTGATTTGATGATCAGGCCTAATTTTCCTGAAGGGTGTGTAAGCTTGTAGGTTCATGACGCATTTTGTTTAACAATATAGTCGAGTTACACAGAGCTTATGGCACAAAGCCTCATACTTGCAGTTTTGTCAACTCCGCACAGGAATTATTTCCACATACTTTATTTTTTTTTGCTAAATGTATGTCTCCCCTGAGAAGACGTAGATGAGGCAACCAGGCTCGCGTGTGGCTTGTCAGTACCGGAAGATGATAGAGCTAAACCATGCAAGTTTGGCAACTTCGATTGACATCCAAGGAACGTTCACTTTCTTTTTCGTTTTTTTTTTTTGGGAGAACCGTTTTTTAATTCAAGATACCTGAGCGGTGTATCATTATCGAAGTCACCATTATAATGCAAGTATTTTTCTCACCGGGATCATTGATTCTATGAACCGTGACTGTGATTAATATTAGAAAGAGCTAAAAGTCTGTATCATGATTTTGTGTTTACGACCTATAATTGATGAGCTCCAGAACGGGTAGAGTTTTAGCAAAGCCATCTTTTCAGCCATTAGGGATCACGCAGAGCAGTGTAGTGTAATAGTAAGCAAATCTGATTTTTCAATTTTAAATTTCTATGCAAATAAAAACGACCTACATATACTAGAATCTCTTTACATTAAAGAATTAAAGCCAATTCTAAATTCAATGTTATCATCATTTCAGGTAGAAATAGCCTGATTCTCAGAATTAATTGCAGTATAATCTCTATATTCTTTCTTTTTTTTGTTGTTTCTTGTACTCTTTGAAGTTGTATTCATTTTGTCTTTTAGCTGTGTCTTGTTTTCTGTATTTCAATTCGCTTTTACAGGTGTTGATAATGGCTTGAGCTTTAAGCCGAAACGTTCACGTATTAAAATGATTTTTAAATCAGCTATCTTTGCTATCTTTTTTGTTATAATTGATGATTTATATATACTGTCTATAGTATAGGAAATTTGAAAATCATTCTTTTTTTAGGGAGGTTTTTGGAATCAATATCAAATGCAATTCGACGATTTGTAAAATTTTCAAAATTGTGTTGAAAATCTTTCGTATTTTTGATTGCGGCTTTGTAGAAGAAAAAGTTATATTCAGATCGCATGTCTGAGTTACCAGAAGAGAATTTGAAACTGCTGAAATTAGTTCTTTCTATTGTTCGTTTTTTGTTTTGCTGTGGCAATTTTTTTTTTTCGTTTTCTTAGAATTATAAAATAACGCTAAAATTATTTGCTTGGCAAATAATTTCTTGTAAAATCACTCATGAGTTTAAGCACAAACGTGAATCATAACTTTGCTTACGACGACTTTAAATCACGTTTTTTTTTATATTCAATGGAAATTCTTTTCATTTGATGTCAGTTGTCCGATAGAAATAAAAAATACCTGACACTTCTACTGTTGAGTGGAAAACCATGTTCTGAATAGAATGCACTACTTCGCACCTACTATGTTAGATTGTCGGTGAAAGGTAATCTATTTTAGCTAATTATATGCAGGCATTGCTATTTCTCCCTCTGTCGCGACACGGAATTCGGAATTATTCCGTGAATTTAGATAAGATCATCAATCACTAATTTTCACTCGGGAAGAATGGTGAACATTCATTTTACCCCTATGCGTTCATATTTTCCAGAAAACGTTACAAGGTTGTCAACGACTTTAATTTAGTTAAAATGAAATGTTTCATCGTTGTGAAAACATGTAGTGACTTAAATAATATTAAGGTATCGTAAAATCAGTGAAATTAATTCTTTTATATCGCCCAAGAGTTTATGGAAAAGTCAAGCAAAAGCGTGGAGGCAAAGTTCGGAGGTGGGCAATTATCAAAAGAAAATAGAAGTCATTCCCAACACACCAGTCGAACGCACTCATGAAGGCTTTCCGTGTGTAGGTCCTCCAATAAAAAGACAACATGGAACAATTCTTGATGGAATATACTTGACTGCGCGTGTCGTTGGTGACCTGTGGATTAATGCCTTAATGCTCAGCCTTACTGCTTAGTTTAAACCATATCAGTATCTTCGAAATTTAATGGTGGGAAAAATATGGATGCCAGGGAAACACGTTTTATCAATCCAACTGTCCGAAATGCAGGTCTGCGTCAGGTGTGGTACCTCGTCTGAATGTATTGCTGGACACGATAGGAAAGTCTTGGTTCTTTTACAATGTTACCTGATGCGACCCTTATCGTTAAGAAAAGATCGTGACTTGTGAGTAACGAGCAGTAACTCTTAAATACGCTTGAAACGCAACATTTTAATGATCAGTATGAGGTAGTACTATAAGTCCTGTCCGTGTAACAAGCTTGAGCTCGTGTTATTGAGAATGGTATAAATTTGTAATCTATTTCGCAAGGCAAATCGACCAGGGCTTTCCGTACACTGTGCAGTGAAATACTCTTGGATATTTAGTCATTTTTATCTTCAACCCTTTAATTAATACGGACTCATCAACGGAACACATAATAGACACAATGCTGTTTCAGTTTCCCAGAGGTTGCAACGCATCAACAGCTGCCAAAATTGTTCAAGATGTGTGTGGTTCAAAAGCAGTAACTGCAAAGTACAATATCATGCGAAAAATTTGTTTGTTGAGTGTCGGGGAATATGAAAGGAATCATTCATGACGGGCTTCTTCAAAATATCCAAACTGTGACGGCAGAGCTGCACAGCTCGCAGCTTCACAGACTAAATAATGATTTGGTTATAAGCGCCCAGCTGTGGTCAGTCAAAAAAAGCGTCATCCTTTAGAAGATAATGCGCGTTCGTATACAGCATGAATGATTTTGGACACAATTTAAACTCTGAAATGGAAACATTTTTGCGTCCATCCTATTATCCAGATATTGTTCTTTCAGACTCCAATTTCTTCAGGAGTTTAGACAATCATTTAAGGGAAAAACTATGAAAGATATAAACGAAACAGAAAATAAATTGAAGTTCTTCTGTGGCTCAAACAAAATTTCCTGCGAACGTTCAATTGAAAAATTGGCAAGAAAGTGGGCAGAAATCGCTGTTAGCGATAGAGAATGCTCAGTTTCGACCAAAGGCTCTCAAAATAGACCAGTTTGTGTGAATATGAAATCACTCCCATAGGAATGAGCTATTGTGTACCTCCTTGAAAATGTATTTTTTTGCAAAAATGGAAGTGTGCGTATGTGTATCGTGAAAATTTTGCATTGCAAATTTGAAAGCTAGTAACTACGAAGCCACAAGGAAATGTAATGCGGAAAATCGAGACTCTTGTTTCAAGTAGCAGATGTCCATTCCTTCCCCAATGTTTCTATTCTAACGAAACATAAAAAAATAATTCTGTATAATCCGGGGAGCATAGACTCCAATCTCGCAGGATTTCTACTCCGCCCAGCCCTCTCCCTCCACCTCCGTGTTGCTACATGAAGTTGCCATTCGCGCCAATTATTTTAAAATACTAATATACTAAATACTACTAATATATATATATATAATTTAGTATATATATAAAAATATATACTAAATACTAATATATCAGTGTCCTCTGAGACTCCATATGGTGAGGATGTGCGTTGCGCTCGCTCCGCTCGCTCCGAAACAAAGTGCCTATTGTTAGAAAGAATGTACTTCTAGCCTGAATGGGTACCCTCTCTCGCCATGAGGATTCAAATGTGATATTAACATATAAATCATCAAACTGAGAATATAATATTCCCTCATAAAGTGTGAAGGTGTTCAACCCTCGTTTATACAAGGAAGCCAACTCTCTCAACCTACAAGATGGGACCCAAGAAGCAACGCAACAACATCAGCAGCTGCAATAACAGCTGTGAGTATCAACCAAAGTTTGGTCAATATCCTGATGTGTCTAGCCTAACGCAAGACTGCAAAGAAGTGGTATCTGTTCTAATAAAATATTTCGACTCAGTGATGACAAAATTTAATAGTGATATTGACGAAATGAAAAGTGAAATAAGCGACCTTAAAACACTATATGAAACAATAGCAGGAAAAGAAGCAGAACAAAAACAAGTTATTGAAGAGCAGAATGAGAAAATACAAAGCTTGGAGTCACGTCTCGATCGCTTGGAAAAAAATGATCAGCGCCGAGACCTGGAAGATAGAAAATGTACTCTCGTCATTTCCGGGGGGAACTACCTCATTCACACAACAACGAAAATTGCAAAGAAACAGTCTGCAAAATTCTGAAGGACATCAACATCGACCTCAGTGATGCTGACATCACGTCAGCTAACAGAATGGGAAGAAAACCACTAAGTGGAAACGAGGATCGAAGAAACATCGCTTTCGAACTGAAACATTACAACAAAAAACGTGAAATTCTCTCTGCCTGCCGAGTAAATAAACCAACGTTCTATATAAATGAATATCTAATACCTTCACGAGCCAAGATCATGTACACCTTGAGAGTAGCCAAGAGAAATTTCCCGGAAAAAATCGGAATCCCGAGGACCCAGGATGGAAACATCTTCGCATTCATCCCTGGACAACCGGACTCGAGACGTCAGATTTACACGCCAGAAGAGCTCGACCAATACTTGATGCGGCAACTGGATAAATCATCGAATCAGGTCTTGGGTGTTCACCTCAATTAGGTATCAAAACATGTACCTGTGTCAAATTATATACTCGTATGCCAATAACGCCTAGAATTCTATAACTTTACACTAGATCTTCAAACTGCATAACTTCATGTCATGAATCAGTTCCAACCTCTAAAGAAATATACGGCAGTTTTACCTCAATTTTGACAATCTTATGACAGATATATATGAACATTTATGACAACTGTATTGGAAATTGCAACAACACCATCAGCAATTTGTACCTACCAATGTTATGATGGAATATTGATATCCACCTTGTTCGCCTTTCCTCGTAAATTGTATGTAATTTTTAACCAACAAATTATTATTATGTGTAAAACATATCAGCTGATTAAATTATTATCGTCGCTAAATTTTTTCTATTTTTTTTTTTAAACTTATCACCTGTTGTATGTGAACATTGTAACAACGCCATCAGCAATTTGTACGCATCAATTTTGTATATTGAACTCCAATATTAATCGCTCTTGGCTGAGTATTGAGTGTACTCACGAAATCACGCTAGATTTCTTACTCTTTTCTATACTTTCTAAGCTAGTTTTTAGATAGAAATATCCTTTTAATCTTGACTCTGTATTTCGTTTTAAGTTATACAATAGTACTTACTGCCTACTGTTTACTAATTTTGAATGACTGATCACGCTGATATATTAGATAAATTCGACCCGGATCTCAATCATTTGAACAGAATATTTCCAAACCTAAACGACTCTGAAAACTGCTGATATACTAATACATCAAAATTCAACGAATCTATACGAATAACCCGGCAGGATTTTTCGCTACTGTGTTGGAACTGTAGGTCACTCTATCCAAAATTGGAAGAGATACAATGCACTATTACTGAACTTAAGTATACCTTAGATGTGATTAGCTTCACCGAAAGCTGGCTAGATGACTCGACCAAAGACATGATTAAATTTGAAAATTATCATAGTCACCATTCGCTACGAAAAGACAAGCGAGGCGAGGGCATCAGTACATACATGTCTAAGCAAATGGATTCGAGAATCATAGCAAGTGCAACACTGAATCAGGATCATATAGAATCATTATTCGTAGAACTGTCTAGAGATGGCAAACGAATTGTGCTTGGAACGGTGTATAGGCCGCCTACAGCCTGTCCTATATCCTTCCTTAATGAGCTTAATCGAATTATTTCTCAGTTCAACAGGTCCTTCTACAATGACATAATAATATGCGGTGACTTCAACTATGATTTGCTAAAACATGAAAGCTATGAACCAATCTCTAATTTCTTAAATGCATTTCATTCTAAATCTTTCCTTCCGATCATCACAAAGCCAACACGAATAACCTCAGAATGTGCTACGCTGCTTGACAATATCTTTATGACAGACCCAAGTGATTTTCTTGCTGGAATAATTACTTCTGACTTATCAGATCATTTTCCAGTTTTTCTTATTAAGAAAAATGTCTATCTTGCGTGCACCAAAGCACGGGCTGAAGCTTACTCATATCGTAAAATAAACGAATCAAATTTAGAAGAAATGCGCACCGTTCTAGAAGATTTATTGCCAACATTGCACATCACCCAACAAAACAATAATGCAAGGAGCATTGATGAATCAGTAGTAAAGTTGACTGAAACTATAATGAACGCATACAATCAGTGTTGCCCAATTGTAACTCGTACAGTTACCCCGAAAAATAAACAAAAGCCCTGGATTACGAGAGACATCGTGATAAATATAAAGAAACGCCAAGCGTACCTAGCCCTCCTTTGCGAAGGGCGAATATCTAGAGAAACATATAACCGATTCAGAAACTATGTGACAAACCAGATAAGAACATCAAAAAAGAGCTACTTTACCCTCAAGTTTACTCAATTCAAAGCTGACGTTAAAAAGACTTGGCGCCTCCTTAACTCTTGTTATAAACCGAATAACGCCGATAAAAAGAAAATTGGATATATCACTCAAGATAATGTAAAATACCATGAGAAGAATGAAATTGCTAATCTCTTCAACAACTTCTTTGTAAACGTAGGGAAAACTATAGCCAATGGTATTCCAAGTGAACCTACTGATCACCTGGAATTTATGGATCATATTCGAGAACACAACTCCTTTTTCTTTACGCCTACAAACTCCTCCGATGTAATTGCGTGCATAAACAACATGAAAAATAAATCGAGTGGGTTACAAACGTTTCCAACTAAAATACTTAAAATAATTGCTGATATTGTGGCCCCGCTGATATCCAATATTATTAACCAGTCTCTCTTACTAGGCACTTTCCCGAACTCCCTCAAAGTTGCTAGAGTAACCCCTATCTTTAAAAATGGTGAAAAAACCTGTGTAAACAATTATCGACCTATCTCCATGTTACCAATTATTAGCAAGGTATTCGAGAAAATTGTGTATAAAAAAGTGTACTCTTATTTTGAACAAAAATCATTTCTCTATGATAAACAATACGGCTTTCTTTGTAAAAAATCAACAACACAGGCAATATTAAATCATTTACAATTCCTTTATTCTAATATAGATAACGGAAAGACTGTCTTCTCTGTATTTCTTGACTTTCGAAAAGCATTCGATTGTGTGGACCATAACATATTACTCTCGAAACTTCATTGTTATGGCATTCGTGGGGTTGCCCATGATTGGTTCAGATCATACCTAACAAATCGGAAGCAATACGTTGTCATTGACGACGCAAAATCGGACCCACAGAAAATTAGCCATGGAGTTCCACAAGGATCTGTTCTTGGGCCTCTCCTTTTTCTGATTTTTATCAATGATATTATTAAATCTACATCATTTTTTAAATTCATACTTTTTGCCGATGACAGTACGCTTTCTGCGGTCCTTCCGAACGAAAATCCCACTACGATTGCGGAGAGTATAAATAATGAACTCCATAAGGTTTCACTGTGGCTTAAAGCTAATAAAATAAGCCTCAATATCGATAAAACAAATTATATTACGTTCTCATACAAGAAAAATATATCTCTACCATCCATTAAAATTGGCGAAGGTGAAATCAAAGAAACCAACTCATGTAAATTTCTGGGCATCATAATAGATAAACATCTGACCTTCAAAGAGCACATCACTCATATTAGTTCTAAATTATCAAAATCCATCGGAATCCTGAATAAAGTTAAAAATTTCCTGCCTGAAACAGCCTTACTAATGCTTTATCGAACGCTCATTTCACCATACCTGCAATACGGAATAGAAGCATGGCATGGAACTGATAAAAATAAAACCAATATAATTTTTACTCTGCAAAAAAGAGCCATCCGTGCGGTAAAGAACCTAGAATATAATGCTCACACAAATGATTCATGCAAAAATTTACAAACACTTAAACTCTCGGATCTATACAAAATCTCCATCTGCAATTTCATCTACAAAACATTAGCTAATGATGGCGACAATAGCCTTCAACAGTTATTAACTGCGCAAACTGGTCATCACGACCATTTAACACGAAATAAAAGTAAATTCATGCTTCCTTATTATTCAAAGGCCCGCCCGCAACATAGTATACTATTCGTTGGAACTAAAACCTGGAACTCAATACCTGCGGAGATCCGTGAAAGTAATTCTTACAAGGCAGTTAAAAGAAATCTTGAGTCTCACTTCTTATCAGAATACTAGTCGTGTAAGATCACCAAGTCAAATCCTGCCTCCTACATGTCTGGTCCTAATAATGCAATTTGCCATGAGTAATGTCGCCGATTTTCAGTCTGCTCCCAAATCGTTATCGAATATACTGTTAAATATTGTCCATATGACCTATATTGTAAAATTAAACATCAATATCGAGTTCATTATCCTGTTGATCAGTCTAATGCGGAACTAGGCTAAGTGAATTAGGTTAAACATTATTGTACGCCCTAGAATAATGTAATGGTAGGATGCCCTAGAAGTCGCTGAACTTATTCGGGCCCACAGGTAGCTATACTCAACTCTGACCATTGTATTAGACTTAAGAAACATTCTACCTCTGTATCTCCTGTGGTAAATAAATTGTTTAAATTGTTTAAATTGTTTAAACTATGTAATAATTCTGAGGTTTATTAACCTATCTGTTCGTTATACAGTTATTATTAATCACTGCATTATAAACACTACAAGTACTTAGTAAGTAGATACTACAGCGGAATACCAAAGTTAACCTGTATTAAATCATTAAAATAAGTTTTTACAACGACCGCTGGTGTTTGGCTATTCGACCCTCGATCTCGGCACGCAAAAACAGGCATTTTTAAACTTTTTATAGTTAACCTTAAACTAACTGAACTTGGCCTAACCTAACCCAACCTTACCTAACTTAACCTAACCTCTTAACCTAACTTAACTTAACTTAACCTAACCTAAATTAATTTCACCTAACATTTCTGTAGCTGCTTGGAGGTGGTGCTGTAGCTGCTTGGAGGTGGAGGGAGAGGGCTGGGTGGGGTAGAAATCCTGCGAGATTGGAGTCTGTGCATCCGGGGAGCACAGGGTCTAATCTCGCAGGATTTCTACACCGCCCAGCCCTCTCCCTCCACCTCCAACCAGCTACAGCACCACCTCCAAGCAGCTACAGAAATGTTAGTTTAAATTAATTTAGGTTAGGTTAAGTTAAGTTAAGTTAGGTTGAGAGGTTAGGTTAAGTTAGGTTAGGTTGGGTTAGGTTAGGCCAAGTTCAGTTAGTTTAAAGTTAACTTAAAAAAGTTAAAAAATGCCTGTTTTTGCGTGCCGAGATGGAGGGTCGAATAGCCAAACACCAGCGGTCGTTGTAAAAAGTGATTATAATGATTTAATACAGGTTCAATTTGGTATTCCGGTGTTGTATCTACTTACTAAGTACTTGCAGTGGTTATATTGCAGTGATTAATAATAACTGCATAACGAACAGATAGGTTAATAAACCTCAGTAGTGTTACATAGTTCAAGAATTGGCGCGAATGGCAACTTTAGTAGCTGCTCGGAGGTGGAGGGAGAGGGGTGGGCGGTGTAGAAATCCTGCGAGCTTGGACCCAGTGCATCCGTGGAAGCAAGAAATGAGCGCAAATAACCGTTAGGGCATTAATGGCGAGTTTTCCTTGCTATGAATAAGGAAAGCCCCAGAAAGCGATGTTGCATAACGGTCGACATCAGCGGTCGACGTTCTTCCAAGAACAAAGGGGCGGAAGGCGGCTGTAGCAAGAGTAGAGGGCCGCCTCACGAGAACCAATGAGGGCTCGAGAAAGTACTCCAAAGTAGACGCGTCAGAAACATACGTTTGACCAATAGGCGTACGATACATCTGGACAGCAAAGAACATTCGCGAAGCTACTAGACGATAGCGAGCGCGCAGTATATAATTAAGCTGAGCGCGAGAAGAAAATGGGGTCTTTCTGCGAAAGAAAGAAGCTCGAAGCTAACAAGTGTCGGAATGACAGCGGATAAAGATCGAAGAAATTTGAATCACCGGGAAAACCTTGACGTCAAAACTCAAATCCCACCTGTATTTAAACCACGCTATTGCACCGGTGATCGCCAAAAGTAAGAGGCAACATGACGGTAAGAAGCAACGTGACAGCATGTCAATGACTCGGCCGGAAACTTGTAAATTTTTATTTACTTGAATCTTCAATTTTGCAAGCACCTTCAATCAACCGATTTAAACCACGCTATCACGAAGTCTGCAGCAAGACTAGATCAATCTTCGAGAACTGTCCAGTCACCAAGCTCCCTCAGTAAGCCGATGAACAATTGCATTAGAAAGTGCATACTACGCTCATCAAAGTGTACGTGCACTTTTTTGTATATGTGCTCACCTGCGCAGTGGTAAGGATTAAATCATTACTCCAAGCAGTGGAGAGAGCAGCATCTAAAGTGAGATAATGTAACAACTGTTATATTTTTGTGGGGAATCATTGTCGCGGATGCAGTCTTAAATTTTCTTTTTTTGAGATTTCTGTCTCCTTTGGGATTCTTTCGTGGTGAGGGGTACGTTCACAATGTTTTAAAGTATTTTTTTGATCGTGCCATTGCGGTATCATCTTTCGATAAAGGTGTTTCATTCAATTCATTGCGTTTTGGTAATCATTTTGTGTGTGTGTGATATTTTCCTGCGCAACATTCGCTCACGTGTTGAAGCATAATTTTGAATAAGATTTAATTGAAATATGCAGTTAGTAGTTTTCGCTATCCCGTGTTGATCTAGGTGCACTGAAATTGAGAGAAATACGTAAAACAGACCTTCACTTATGCTATTTTTCCTCCATGTTCTATTTTTCTCATTGTGTGCATCTTTCCTCTCTCAAGTTTTCTGATTCCTCTTCTACTTTTGAGGTTTAACGTCATCGAACGTAGACATTCAATGTCTAGTAACACTATAATATTTGTGTAGAAATGTTTTTGAATATTGCTAAAATGGAAATAAAAATGATAGCAAAGATAGCTGATTTAAAAATAATTTTAATTAGTGAACGTTTCGGCTTTAAGCTCTAGCCATTATCAACACCTGTAAAAGCTAATTGAAATACAGAAAATAAGACATGGCTAAAGGAAAAAAGAATAAAACTTAAAATAGTACAAAAAAATAGTAGAAAAGAATGAAGAGATTATACTGCAATTCATTTTTGAAAATCAGACTATTTCTAACTAGAATGACGACAACATTGAATTTAGAGCTGGTTTTGTTTGATGTTAAGAGATTCTAGTATATGTAGGTCGTTTTTATTAGCACAGAAACTTAAAATTGGAAAATCAGATTTGCTTACTATTACACTACACTGCTCAGCGTGATCCCAAATGGCTGTAAATGATAGCTTAGCTAAAACTCTACCCGTTCTGGTGCTTTTACCAACGTTCTCGAATAATCTAGCTATAAAACTACGCTGGGCCAGATGGCAGGATGCTCCTGCCATCAATTACAATCATACAATTTTAAAAATTAGACAATTTTTTTGGTTTGTATTTGTTAAAATGGAATGTGGGGCCAGATGACAGGATGCTCCTGTGTGAGTTGAGGAAATGATGAGTAAGAAACTGTATCGGAAAAATATCAAATAGCATCCGAGTTCAACGAAATGCTGGGTTTTCATTAGAATTATTGGGAAGATTGTAAAAATTCTGGTGCGACTAATCTCACATTCTGACAGATATGCAAGTGATTTGATGACACTAGATGAGAATAATTCATAACATAATGGCACGAACTTGTAAAATAAACCATCGCCAGTAGCATTGTGAAAAGGAAAGAACTTGAATGGCCAGTATTTTTGACCTTTTGACAGTGACAAAAATCGTTGTTTTTGCGACTCTTTCTTTACGAGTTATTAGTATACCGATAGGTGTTGAATCTCCTGAGCTGTTAATTATGTGCATCTGGAAAAGGATCGGGGTTAATGTGTTGTGTAACTGTGGGTAAGTTTTCACCTGGATTGTCAGGCTTCGGGTGATTACTCGCGTAGTTATTATTATTCCAACATACATGTATTTAACAAGCCTCGAGCCGGTTTTTTGTGTGTCGCTGTGACGACTTGTGATTTGATACAAAGAAATTGTAAGAATTAAGACTTTCGTTAATTCAACCCGCATTAGGAATAGCGTATTGCCATGTGAGCCCCCTGTACGCGCCCAAGAAAATTTACATGTTTGTGAGTCTCACGTTATTGAAGGAACTTTCATTGTTTTCTTATGCTGACATAAGCTGCAGCTTCCGTTATACTGCAATCAATTGAATCACTCCGTTCGTTTGTCAATGAATAGTCAAGCTGCAGTAACTGATGAGAGTCTGTGCAGTCCTTCCTCATAAGGGAAATAATAGTTTTATATAAGTAAAATGTCACTGTTGTTTGGAAAACTGTTTACTAATGAAAAAGTTTTTCTCGGAGATTTCGACAAATTTTGAAAATGGACAGAGAGTACAAATCACGAACAGGTTTTGAAGCTAGAAAAATTTTCGTTTACAGGCGTCAGTTTCGTGCACCTCGACTGTCCCGCTATTTTACAATATTCAACTCAATCAATATTCAATTTTCTGCACCCAGATGCGAAAATACCTTTCGAACATAAAATTTCTCACGAGATCATTGGACCGAGGTTTACCAGGAAGAAAATGTCCAGATAATTACAGTCGCTACACACGCGCTAGGCGGGTCTTGAGCGACGACAGTCTGCCTCTACGCGACAGAGGAAACACATTTCTTGCTCGGGCTAAGTAAAATATTCAGTTCACATATAAGCAAATGGACATAGTGGAAAATTTTCAATTAGCAAGAAATGAGGCTCCATTTATTTGAAATTAGTCTCATACAATTTTTTTTTGTTTGTAATTCTCCATCAACAACTTTTCACTAATCAAAGACTCCGTTTGATCAGGACTGATCAGGCTGCGACGGAATCCGAAACGCTATAAACCTTAATAAACTCTATCCAATGAAGCGTAAAACATACATTTCATATATACTGATAGTATTCATATTTCCCCAATTTGAGATAATTCTAAATGACTTCATGGCTTAGGTACAGTCTTGAAAGTATAAACGAAAATGATGTACTTTCTTTTGATTATCCCAGACACGGCCGGTGAAACGCGGCATTCAAAGCAGTTTTGCGTCAATGTCACGATAATACAGCCCACGATTGCATATCTTAGCCATTTCACACTCTCAGGAACTCTATAGTTTGCAAACAGTACGGCTCGTCTTTTGAAAAATATTTAAAGATCTCAAGAGCAGAAAGTAATGGGGATAAACAGTTGATAAAATATTACATTTATTACATCAAAAAACCTTATGCTGCAAAATGATGACTTGCTATTTAAATAACACAGATGACTAGTCTCTTCATTAATCTCCTTACAAAAACTTTGAATGTTTTGACAAAAAATCTGAAACATATAATAATTTTTTACAGGAATTGTTTTCTCGTTTCAAAGATCGCGTTACCGAGGGTTAAAATAGAGATCTTCCATTAAAACTCTTTCAATTTCAAAAAATTTGACGGGCGTTAACCTCATGTGCGTTTTTTGAAATTTTGATTGAAATAAAATATCTCATAATTAATATTGAAGAGTAGAAGTTTCAAATAATTTATTGAACGTTAGAAATGAAGTTGAAAGTTCACATGACAGTCCCGTTGGTCCGTCACAAGATCACCGCAGCCGTCCTCTACCTCCTGATATGTGCCCATGTTTGGTCCAGTATCCCACAAAACCAAAAATGGTCAAATTTCGGAGCCAACATGACCGAGGTGTACGGCGAAAACTTCACAGAAGTTACCACTCCAGACACCATGGTTTGTGCTTTGATTGCTGCGAGGAATCCTCTCGCCAACGTCGCGTGCCACAAGTCCACGAGGTGCGTTATTGCCTCCGCAAATCTGCTGCGCGTCGAAGGACGACAGACTGAGGGCTTCACCTGCTGGTATTACCACGGTGAGCGATGGAAAAATTCTCAGGACTCAAAGCCATTAAAATTCAGCATTACATGAATTTTGCAATGAAGTTTTTTAATGCAAAGAGATGTTTCTAGAACAATTAATTTCAGCTTGAACATCTATCATTCAAAACTCATTAATTAAGAAAGGCATGCTCTTCGTGTGATCAGTTTTATGATTCATAAATATTTTTGAAGTTAGTGGTAATTTATTTTAAAATTAATTTCACTTAAAATTAAAGCAGTGTACTAATAACGTTCTAAAAATTACCACACGTGATGAAATCAATTGAATTAAAAATTGAATTTAATATTCGGTACAAAAGTTTAAGAAAGTCAAAGAAACGGCGAATAATTAAGATGGTCAAGTTAGGTGCTGTACAAATGAAGAGTCCCACAGATATATTTTGCACTATTTGTTAATACATGAGCAGACTCTTTGAGAACGTAGTTTTGAAGAAAAAACCTATGGTGTAGTCAATTTTTAACAGAGTTTCTGTATTTTATTCATATTTAATGTTGACACTGCAATTTGTCGTGACGATAAACCAAATAGAAAATTAAATCAACCACAAAGCCCGCTTAATTAGAAATTTATAATGGCCAGTTTACACAAAAAACTTGTAAATTTTCAGTTTGCATCTTCGAAGAAGCGCTGGTAAGAGAATACGAAAACGTCACGATCCCTGACCCCGTGTGTCCAGGCGGCCATACCTTCACGTGCACCAAGGAAGGGATGATCGAACAAGGTGTGATGAACGCAAAGTTAGAATTTTTATCGTTGTTTACCAAGTGAAAAACGTCGGTATTTGTCACAAAATATAACTTTATTTAGGTCTTCTTTCCCTTATTAGTCCCTAGGGCCAGAAAAATATCGATAAGTACAAATTGATTAGACATTCGTTAGTAAATAACTGTGAGTGAGACAATAGCTCAGTGCGTGCGCTTATTCACTTGATAATAGTAGCACAGAGAGGAAGAAAGAACGTCGGTAATTGTCTCCTCACGTAACCTACAACAAACAGAGAGAACATTTGTATTACGAGACTAATTAAAACAAAAACTTGACTTGGATATACGAACCCTAATGACAAGATATTTTAAATTTGAGCGACATCCATGCGCTCAAGTTCATTGCAGCATACGATTCTCATAATCATTTTGTTTTTCCAAAAAAACTCACAGTCGTGCCCCCTCGGCGCACCACGTGCTCAGCCCCTTTCACGCAGCACTCGTTTGGTTGCATGTACGACGACTACATTTTCAGCGGCACCTACTGTGAGGCGCGCAAGTTCTGCTGGGACCTGGGTGCGGACCTTGCTTCTCCTGAGACTGCTGAGGACACAGCTGCTATGATGGACTTCTTCGACGCCAAATATGGTAACATACTGAACGTGTTGAATATCAGTGTGTATATTAACGATTAATTTTTTATCTTCACTTAACATTATTCCGAATATTCGCGTTTCAAGGAAATTGTCGTCCTGAAAATTATTAACTTCTCTGTCAGTATGAACACAGAAGCGGAAATGCATTTACAGAAGAAAAGATTTAAGATAATAATTATGCATCACAATAGGTTTGGGAGTCTCTAGGAATCAAATAAATTTTCGCTTCACCACCTAATCTCGGGAAACGTAGCTTCAATTTCTAGAGGAAGATTCATGATTCGAAAGTTTCAGAAGACATTTGAGCTTAATTTTTTCCTTTACGTAAATAATCCTTCTGCGCTGCGAAAGCGGACTTCCCTTACTGAGTGTTCTGCGTATCAGAGTTGTGTCACGAGAAATTGCCCCTTCACCTCCTTGTTAACATTTCATTAACAGGAAGATCCGGCTCTCGGAGTTGAGGAATGGCACACCTCCAAAGAATGCATATACAACACAAATTAATGAATAATAATCGGCAATTACAGTACATATACTAAAAATAAAGGTACTCACCGGGGATCGCTGACCCACTTACGCAGCGCATTTTCTGAGCGCCCTCCGCGGTATTACGATTGCTCGCTTCTAATATGGTGGGGCATGATACACAGGATGAACTATGCTTAACATTTATAATTTCCAGCTATACGTCATACAAACATTAATGAGCGTACACACAATGAATGGTGTTAGGAACAATGCCAATTAAGTAATGAAATCAAATAGCATACGTCAAATGACTTACATCACATAATTACACAGAAATATTGGCTGGCCAGCCTTTAACCGCAGATTGCTTATGCACCCAAACATAACACAAATAATGCCTACAATATCTCAGCGCTCCCAGCAGCCCAGTAGGCGAAGGTCACTCCAACCACAAAATTCGTCCGCGACTCGCTTCAGTTCAAAGGCCTATCTTATGCACTGTTCAGAAATGTCTAGTGATGACGTTATCTTGCTCATCACGTTTCAGCATGTTCACACGGCGATTCCCTTCATTCGAGCTGATCAATCCTCAGACATATGCCTGAATAACCGTCCCGCCTGTCAAAGATAAAAATTTAACTTGTTACTAAAAATTTAACTTGTTACTTTTTAAGCGCATCAATGACTGAATGACAATGAATTATCGCAATATTTATCTCAACACTATCTTTACTCTTTCTTTTTTTTTAAGAAATGCATCTCTTACCCTCCCTTCTAGTGCAGCATCTCCATGTTCCATCAATAACTCCCACGGTGTGTTATGTTTTGATAAATTTCCCCTTAGTGAACGTGGTGACGGGAACACGGAAATTTTCTGCAAGTGAAACGAGAAATGTGTTAATTTCTGGATTACATTATAGCGTGAAACTTAGTATAATTTACAATATAGCCACTTTTCTTATTATTGCATTAAGCACGTTTGTTATTGTGAACACACCCGCGTTTCTTGGTTGCACCTCACGTTACGGTTTCGCCGGTCGAACTGTCCATTGTTCCTCAGATGCCTAGCCTATTTCCCGAGGGTTGCCCGCTCACTCGTATTCGACCTATAGGATTCTTAGGAGCCTCGGAGCGCCCGCCTACGTCTCTTCTAATTGGTAGTACCGCAGCTTGCCTTTATTTCTTTCTTAGCCTCATTGCTTCCCACGCTCAAGCTCCTTCGAACCCGACCGTTGGCTTTACCGCCTCTCTCGTCCTGAGTGTGTCGATTTATCTTTGACAAGAAGGCGACTTTGTTCGCGCTTGTGTAGGCATTTTTCCGAGCGTCTCAATTTTCCAAGGCTCGACCGAATAAAAAAACTTGCTAACACCACAACATAGGTCCCTCCAGAAACAACACCCAATGTCAACAGCCGTCGTTCGAGCCATTAACTCTTATCGCTCCCCCTAAACACACAGGCATAAAAGAAAACATACATGTTTAAGCGACATAAAAAACATTCATGTTGAAGCGACCCCTCTGTGCTGCTGGGATTTACTGAGATATTTCAACACACAACTTTTTACGTAAGCACAAAAGTTGTTACATTACACACGATTACAAGAATTTTCATTTTTAATTCGCAAAATTTGATCATTCTGAACAGATTCTCGACAGACGGCCCTCCTAGAGTTAAAAAAATTGGCCTGACAATTTTTTTTTTGAATTAGCTTTCAGCTATTGATTGAATAATAAGTACTACAGTATGCAGCCAATATAAGACGCACATGGTAAATTCTACTTAAGCACATTATCATCTAAACTTTGTTCCGCAGAAACAGGGTACCTTACAATTAACACTACAATCATTACTATCAGCCACAGCGTGATATATTGTGTCGTGTTCTTCTAACCGATGTATCTGTTTTTCCCGCCGAAGTGAAGTGCGTACTAAATACTTGAGCCTGCTTTGTGCTGAAGTACATACCCTAATAACATTCACAAAATTTCACGGGCACCTTTCCCACTCCTCAGACATCCTAAAGTATCGATGATTTCACATTCCGTAGATTTCAATTCCCGCTTGCATGTTCTGTTGTCCTAGTCCTTGACGCTGTTGTTGACGGTTCGCTGTTGACTCCTTTGGTATAGCTGACGAATTTGCTTTTCTTCCATGCCTCTCTTCTGGCATTTCAATAGCTTCACACGCGCGTTGAAGATAAGTACTTAATTTCAGGAGGAAGTATTGCGAGCCCAATATGCAGACTCGTATAAAATTTCTATACACCACACTAACTGCACGATTTCATTCTGTAAGATGTATCATTATCACGATTCAAATTACCACTAAATCATGTCAAATGCAATGTTTCACTTACATTTTATGACGTTTATTCAAACTCAAATTTTTAATCGGCAGATTACTCATGAATGCCTATTCGTTGATCAGACGAATTGGCAAATCAGGAACTTATGTTGATCTGTCGAAGAATACGAGTCGAAGCGTCGATAAATTTCATTTAATATAGTCTCCCTTCGCGATAGGGTTCCGAATTCCACGAAGTAATGCTGAAGTATTCCGAGGCACAATCCTGCGCAGTGCACGCTGGTATCCTGTAGAATTCCCCTCAGTATTCCTTGACGTCGACGTGGAATCTAATAGACACAAAATAATATTTTATTTTCTCCGAGTGAACATTCTTATTTATGCGAGAATTTCGTGGGTTAATACTCTTTGAAGATCGTACGTATCATTCAAAGGCTATCCGACGTAATCTCTTTTAATTCTTTATTTCACGTATAAATAGAGATGCCTAAAAATGCGGCTTCAATATTCCAATGTGATCGTTTGCCTAGTAAAATTCACAGGACACTTGCATTCGAATTTCAGGAATGCCTCACCAGGCATAAATGTCACGACGCAAATTCCAAAATACTTAAGTCAATATCAACACTCAAGCATATAAAAGCATTGTCATTGTTTCATTGGAGTGCCCACTGTATAAAAGCATTTTTGAACGCTATTACATTGAGGTACCCTAGACTATTATCTTCATTATTTTTCGCTTTCCTTCCTTCCTCATCCTGGTACTCCGTCGTTCTGTGGTGCTTTCCGCTTCGAAGTCTTAACTGCCAATTACTGGAGCAGCCCTTCCCGATGCGAGCTTGTTAGCGAACGATCTGTCTGGACGATGTCTTCAGCCACAGGTCAACCGCCAACGGTCCTGAGCTAATTACTTGTGCCTTCGGCATTCTTCAGAACATGGTGCAAAATCTTCAGCCGTACATATAGTTCGTCGTTTCCCAATGCAACGCTATAATTTGATCTACAGTCAAATACTTAAAATATAATTTCGATGAATCCCCTATGTCGTACAGTTGTTGTCTGTTCGTTGTTCTTGTAAATCATTACTTATATTCCACGTGATTCTTCCTGAATTTGCTGCTTATACGAGACGCATTCGTGTTATGCAATTTTTCTGGCCTGCTTTGTGCTGAAGTACATACTACGCTAATCTACCAAGAAATTAATTCCTTAAGTCTGAAAAGAAAGGTACTATACTCTACACAGTGAGAGGAGAATAATTCCTTCCGGAATACCGTGTTTACGATATTCTTTCAGGGCAAGAGTAAGACACAGAGTCAGAAATTCAACGCTACAGAACAAAAGAATACGCAAATTTTAATATGACGCTAAACTTATTTTCCCCGTTGTGAAAATGAACGGTCTAAAGGTATTGATAAGATTAGCAAGCCTGAGATAGCCTCAGCCTAAGAACTTCAGATTAAACTAATTAATTCACTAGAGTTATTTCGTATTCAGCTCGTGCGCTTTACGAAATGCTGGCGAGGGAATATAAGCATACTACAAAGGAAACAAAGTACTCCTCTTGAGAAACACACGAAGTTAACCTAATAAACGCTCAATTTCCCTTTACTTAGCAAGAGAGAAAATGAGAACTAAGCATAGTGTAAGATTAGATCACTCAACAAGATTTTCGTCCAGACGAAATTTCTTGTAAGCAAAGAAAGTTGGAGTTACATAACCTAGAGCATATTCCTATTGAACGAAGCATCACACTCTAGTGAGTGAGATTAGATTTAATTACAGCTAGAATAACACAATTCTACTAAAGAACACACTTAGATTAAAGCAATACAACGCTAAAAACTCACTCCTACGCAAGAGTTTTTCTGAAATTCAACACACAAGAGCACATCCCGCAAAGTTAAGGTGACGCATGATCTCAGTCCACTGCAGTTCGTATCTAAGTGGTGATTCACTTGCACCTTGAACGTAGATTGTAGCTTCGCCGCTCTTTGAACGCAGCTCTCTCGTTTGTGTGGTTTCCTGTCCTCAGGTCTTCCTCTACACTTTCGACTGTTTCATATCCGTTTCCATTCCCTGGTTCAGCTGCGACGTCCGACGTGCCGGGAAAGGCCTCGCCCCGTAGGTAAGCAACTTTCAATCTATCCAAGTGAACCCTTTCTTGTCGGTTACTATATAGTGCTTTAATGGTCGCATTTGTGGCATTCCTTTTAAGGACACGAAAAGGGCCTCTCCAGTCTGTAGGCCACGCGTTTGCAGCTTCGGCTTTTCCTGTCGGATTGTGTAATAAAACAATATCGCCAACTTGCACCTGACTGTTCTTCACTCCGCGCTCCTTTAACTGCACCGATTTATCGTGTGAGGCTTTAGATTTTGCCTTCACTGTGTTGAACGCATCGTAGAGTCGTAAGCTTACCTCGGCACTGTAATTCTCACCTAGAGAGTAATCCATGCGAGGGGGTTTTAACCAGTCAACAACAGGAATTTCTGCATCCCTACCAAAGAATAAATAGAATGGAATTTCTTCAATGACGCTCTGGTAGCTGGTGTTCAGTGCCAGGCACGTCCAAGGAAGTGCATCAGGCCACGAAGATTGATCATTGGCAGCAATGTGTGATAAAACAGTCTTGATATTCTGATTTTGCCGTTCGGTCATTCCGTTTGATTGGGGATGATATGCTGAAGTGTTGTAGTATTTTATTTTCAATTTTCCACACACATTTCTGAACAAAGCTGACGTGAACTCGGTGCCCCTGTCTGAGATGAGAGTCTTGGCTGTGCCGTACGTAGTCACGAATTGAGTTAACGCTTTCGTTACTTCCTCCGTTGTCTTGCTTCTGAGCGGAAACGCTGCAACATATCTACTAAAGTGATCGACCACGGTTAGGATGTACTTGTGTCCCTCGTTCGAGACAGGCATTTCAATTAAATCAACTCCTATTCTGTCCAGAGGCTTGTCAATTTCAGGGAATGAACCCATGCTAACACAAATGCGATTGTTGATCTTACGTTTCTGACATTGCATGCACGAATCGACGTACTTGTTAGCGTCACGCGCCATGTTAATCCAGTACCCGAATTCCATGAGCTTTTTCCACGTTTTAGCACGACCTTGGTGTGCACCAATTGTGCTATCATGCGCTAACGTTATTGCTGCTTCTCTCAGAGCGTCTGGTACCACGATCAAGTGCCTTGTTCTATTAGGCTTTCGTTGTGTCTTTCTGAAATACAATATGCCTCCGTCGGTGAAGACCTCGGATTTCAGAGCGAGACTTGGAGCGTCCCCTAATTTGTCACCTTCAAGATACCTCAGCACAGGTCCCCAAACAGGGTCTTTCAATTGTTCTGCTCGCACATTTTCTTGCCACAAGCTGCTTTCCGCCTCTCGTGCGCTGGGAGTTTCATCTAACATCGTCGTGACGAACACTGTTTTAGGGGCTTCGTCGTCTCGATTTTCTTCTTCGTTATCGTTCGCAATATTTCTCGACAACGCGTCGGGCACCACGTTCTGAGCTCCTGGCCGATAAATTACCTCAAAATCATATTGAGAGAGTGTTAGGGCCCATCTCATAATTCTGTTGTTCTTGGTGTTTTTACCTTTGAACAAATATTTGAGAGCCGTGTGATCAGTGATTACAACAAATTTATTGCCGTACAGGTAAGGTGATCAGTGATTTACAGCGGCGACCACTGCTAATCCTTCCCGTTCCGTAATTGAATAACGTTTTTCAGCATCATTGAATCTTTTGCTGAAGTATCCAATCGGTTGTTCCTTACCATTACATTTTTGCGCAAGGACCGCGCCAGAGCCCTCATTTGAGGCATCACAGCTCAAGTAATACGTCTCATTTAGAGAAGGCTTCTTCAGAACTGGAGCTTCTATCATGAGCTGCTTAAGTTTGCAGAAGGCTTGTTCGTGTTCTTCCTTCCACTGGAACCTTGCCCCTTTTTTGGTCAGCGCATTAAGGGGTGCAGCTGTTGGGGCAAAGTGCGGAATGAAGCGCCGGTAGAAATTAAGCGCTGCCACGAACGAGCGCACTTTACGTGCGGTAGTCGGCCTAGGGTAACTCTGCATTGCCTCCACGTTTTTGGGGTCTGGAATAAGTCCCTCACGACTGATGTAACATCCTAGGTACTTTACTTGTTTTTGTGCAAATTTGCACTTGTCCAAGCCTATTTTTACTCCGGCACATTGAAACTCGTGCAACACTTCCCTTAAATTTTCTAGGTGACTCTCAAAAGTCATAGAGCTGACGCACACATCGTCCAAGTAAATGGCGGCGAATTTTCCCAGTTGCCTTTTCAGAACATGACAAATTACTCTCTGGTACACTGATGTTGAGCACTTGAGTCCCATAGGTAGCCTAGAGAATTCGAAGTTGCCTTGTCGAGTCTGAAATGCCGTGTACTGCTTACTTTCTTCATCGAGCTCAATTTGATGGAAGGCTGATTTTGCATCGACAATGGAATAGTATTCTTTGCCAGCCACCTCCTCCAGTGTCCCTATGATGTTGGGAATTGGGTAATGTTCGTTTATTACCCGCATGTTTACAGCTCGCAAATCAAGGCAAATTCTGTGTCCCCCACCAGGCTTCTTTACGAGTACGAGGGGATTCTTCCAAGCACTTGTGCTCTCTTGCACAACTCCACTTTCGATCATCTCCGAGACCTTTTATCAATAATTTCTTGGCTGGTGTACGGAATATGCCATCCTTTCGCTTGAATTGGCCTGTAATCACTCAGCAAAATTTTGTATTTTACTCCTTTAACGTGGCCAATGTCCATCTCATCTGCACTAATCGTCTTGTGATATTCCTTGAGCAGGTTTCTGACTTGTCCTTGTTTTTCAGCATCCAAGTAACTGAAATTAAGCTCATCAATTTGCTGAAAGCGCTTCTCTCTGCGGCGATTTTCTGCTTCGCTATTTTCCGCATTGTTTTCTTCTGCAGTTGCATCTTCATTCGAGATTTCGTGGCATGTTGCAATTATTGCTCCTTCAGTCAGAGCGATTTCTTCGGCAAAAGGGTTAAGTACAGGCATCAAAACATACCCGTTTTGTACCTTTGCAGCGGTGGCTCCGACGTAAGGCGCCCACTTAATTCTAGGCTCTAAAATTACTTCCTTCCCATTAAACTTGCCATCTGCTCGGCACTTCACCATGGTTTGCGTACGAGGCTTCACTGTAATATCCTCAGCCAGAGTGACGGATGTTTCTTCCCGCGTTACGCACAGAATTTTCGGAGAAGCGTGTCCTGGTGCTGAAAACATGTTCACGTGAGTGCCAAAGAATGATGCCCTACGTTTTCCGAAGTCTAGCTCTGCGTTGACTTTGTTCATTACTTCCACTCCTATTAGCAGGTCTCCTGGAAATGCATTTTCTTTCACAACAAAGCATCTCTGTACAATTTTCCGACCGTTAACTTTGATTGGCACATTAATCTTTCCCAGCACCGGTACGGGTTCATCTCCAATTGTTTTTAATGCAGTCGATGTTCCTTTCACACTAGCATTTTTAATCCCCGAAACCACACGCTCTTTTACCAAGCATATATTTGCTCCGGTATCAAGAAGTGCGGTAACAGGTGTACCATTCACTTGGAGTATCACGCTGGGATTTATTAGAGGAGCTAACGGTCTCCTATTCCGTTTTTTGGCTGTCCTGCAAGCTGTTGCACTCTGCAATTAGCTCTTAGGTGCCCAAATTTTCCACAGTTGACGCACGGCGGTGGCACCGCCCTATACTGTGCCAAGTCCACTGCAGGTGCAGGTGGTACTTCCGGTTGCGGCTGTGGTTCTCTTGCGTGGTAAATTTGGTGCTGATGACTCTTAAGTCTGCCTTTTTCGCTCCAGTGGGGTGCTTCATAATTTCCTCTTCGATGATAAGGAGAGTGTCGTATCTGTCTGTTCCTTTCTCTCCAGGGTGGCACTTCATGGCGGTACCCTCTAGGCCGTTGTGGTGAATGCCGCATCGTATGGCCGACACGTGCAGTCTCATGCTGTGGCCTCCTCTCGCTTCGCTGCGCTCTCTCTCTCTCCGGTTCCCTCTTCTCTGTCGTTTCCCTTGGTGCTGGTACTATCCGTCGATTTTCCACTTCGATTGCCATGTCCCTCAATTCTTGTACTGTCGTAGGTCTCGCATCACTTCGAAAGGGTCTTGTGATGTTCTCCCTTAATCCGAGCCACATCAAATCTACAAGGACTCGTTCCGGATGTTCTAGATAATTCTCGTTGTACAGCCTTTCCAGGCGCGTCAGGTACTCTGAAACTCCTTCTCGGCTTGTTTGCTTCTTGGTCACTATTTCAAACAGCGCTTGAGTCGGATGTTCTACTTGATCGGCGTAGGAGCGCAGCCATCTTTCTGCTTCTCGTAGGTTCGTTAGTGTACCAATTATTTTATTGCATTCCTTTGCCTCTTGTAGACCTAGGCATAGGAAGAAGGCATTCACCTGCTCGCTGTTATTCAGATTGCCCGTCAAAAACTTCAACCTTGCCATATGTTCCCCTACATCGTCGCCCCTCCTGAATTTGGCCCCTATGGCTCCCACGCAGCTGGTTACCACGGGCATGTTAACTACTTCCTCTTCGGGCTGTGGTGGCGTTGCTGGCGCATTTCTGCGGTCGTTGTTCCTTCTCCCGCGCGCAGGCATAGTGTCGATCTTCTTCAATTCACTTTTCCAAAACTCAAAATTTTGCGATCACTCAAATAATTTCAAGACTTACTCACTGTGGAATTTCACTGAAACTTTGAATTAATCGTGTGAGCACACTAGGATTTTCTCACTGAAACTTATCACTTTTATAAACACTTTCACTTTCTATATCTATAGGGCAATGTGCTTGCTGGCTTCTCACACCGGAACACAGAAAGTCATCACTACGAGTTATGTACCTCTACTGAATTTCTGTACGTTTGCACATGAAATAACCACGCAAAAAAAATATACAATGCAACTGTTATACTACACTCACAAATTCACAAAAATTACAAAGCGATCGCGTTGATCTTGCCAAATTGTGTTGTCACGAGAAATTGCCCCTTCACCTCCTTGTTAACATTTCATTAACAGGAAGATCCGGCTCTCGGAGTTGAGGAATGGCACACCTCCAAAGAATGCATATACAACACAAATTAATGAATAATAATCGGCAATTACAGTACATATACTAAAAATAAAGGTACTCACCGGGGATCGCTGACCCACTTACGCAGCGCATTTTCTGGGCGCCCTCCGTGGTATTACGATTGCTCGCTTCTAATATGGTGGGGCATGATACACAGGATGAACTATGCTTAACATTTATAATTTCCAGCTATACGACATACAAACATTAATGAGCGTACACACAATGAATGGTGTTAGGAACAATGCTAATTAAGTAATTAAATCAAATAGCATACGTCAAATGACTTACATCACATAATTACACAGAAATATTGGCTGGCCAGCCTTTAACCGCAGATTGCTTATGCACCCAAACATAACACAAATAATGCCTACAATATCTCAGCGCTCCCAGCAGCCCAGTAGGCGAAGGTCACTTCAACCACAAAATTCGTCCGCGACTCGCTTCAGTTCAAAGGCCTATCTTATGCACTGTTCAGAAATGTCTAGTGATGACGTTATCTTGCTCATCACGTTTCAGCATGTTCACACGGCGATTCCCTTCATTCGAGCTGATCAATCCTCAGACATATGCCTGAATAACCGTCCCGCCTGTCAAAGATAAAAATTTAACTTGTTACTAAAAATTTAACTTGTTACTTTTTAAGCGCATCAATGACTGAATGACAATGAATTATCGCAATATTTATCTCAACACTATCTTTACTCTTTCTTTTTTTTTAAGAAATGCATCTCTTACCCTCCCTTCTAGTGCAGCATCTCCATGTTCCATCAATAACTCCCACGGTGTGTTATGTTTTGATAAATTTCCCCTTAGTGAACGTGGTGACGGGAACACGGAAATTTTCTGCAAGTGAAACGAGAAATGTGTTAATTTCTGGATTACATTATAGCGTGAAACTTAGTATAATTTACAATATAGCCACTTTTCTTATTATTGCATTAAGCACGTTTGTTATTGTGAACACACCCGCGTTTCTTGGTTGCACCTCACGTTACGGTTTCGCCGGTCGAACTGTCCATTGTTCCTCAGATGCCTAGCCTATTTCCCGAGGGTTGCCCGCTCTCTCGTATTCAACCTATAGGATTCTTAGGAGCCTCGGAGCGCCCGCCTACGTCTCTTCTAATTGGTAGTACCGCAGCTTGCCTTTATTTCTTTCTTAGCCTCATTGCTTCCCACGCTCAAGCTCCTTCGAACCCGACCGTTGGCTTTACCGCCTCTCTCGTCCTGAGTGTGTCGATTTACCTTTGACAAGAAGGCGACTTTGTTCGCGTTTGTGTAGGCATTTTTCCGAGCGTCTCAATTTTCCAAGGCTCGACCGAATAAAAAAACTTGCTAACACCACAACATAGGTCCCTCCAGAAACAACACCCAATGTCAACAGCCGTCGTTCGAGCCATTAACTCTTATCGCTCCCCCTAAACACACAGGCATAAAAGAAAACATACATGTTTAAGCGACATAAAAAACATTCATGTTGAAGCGACCCCTCGTGCTGCTGGGATTTACTGAGATATTTCAACACAAAACTTTTCACGTAAGCACAAAAGTTGTTACATTACACACGATTACAAGAATTTTCATTTTTAATTCGCAAAATTTGATCATTCTGAACAGATTCTCGACAGTTGCAAAAACTCTTTTGATTCTACAAATTGTGAGATTCGGGAATTACAGCGCTGAATGAAATGGTTTAGCTACTTCCCAACAATTACGACACTCTCCATTATAATGAACTTGAAATAGTTATCTGTTCCGACTCGACTGTTTATTAGCGATCTTCACTATACTAGTCGGGTATATATAGTTATGGTTATCTTCACTCCCAGTCTGATATTTATCGTCTGACCGACGATAATTTACGTCTGAATTTACCGGCCATTAACGTCTTCTTCCTATACACCGACGATATATCGTCGGAATAAATGTCGCGAATGTGTCATATTATCGTCTGATTGACGTTAAATTATCGGTTTTTATCGTGAATTTTGGACGAAGACCGACGACATTGACCAGTTAATTACCGGCATTATTATTATTATAATTATTAAATAAGAAAGTTTTAGCCTCCATTAACCATGACAAAGATGTTCTAAGAGAGGAAGAAGGAAAGTACCATTCAGTATGGAGTTGAGGGAACGCGAAATCTATGCACATGGTGCATAGAAACATGCAGTAAGCTTAGAAAGAAGTTCGAGAAATAAGAAAACGTTAAAGAAGAAAGTAGTAGGTGCTGAAAAACAGGACAGCAGTGAACCGAAAAAGATGGTACGTAACAAAACAAAAATCTATTTTATTTTAACAAAAAGAAAGCCTACCTAACCTGTGAGCGCTAATTTGCATAGACACAACAATTGTGTCCCCCTCAGGGGGTTAATTACCGGCAGTTAAACGGTTATTATAGTTCGTCTTCGTTAAAAAAATTACGATAATTACCGGTAATTTAACGTTAAAAATGGTTACTCTAATCATTATATTCCAGTAGATTGATAAGCAGTGCAACGATTTTTCCCAAAAATTGCGAATTGCTCCCAAAAACAACAAGCGACACCTCGTGAAACGCATCTGTCCAATTACAGCGAATTTGATTGTTAATATTATTAATATTATTATTAAAATTATTATTATTATTATTATTATTATTAATATTATTATTAATAATATTATTATTAATAATATTATTATTATTATTATTATTATTATATTATTATTATAAGTTAGTGTAAGCCTCCCTAACAGGTTCACAAAAGAGCGTATAGAAGAGAGGAAGAAGAAAGGCACCATTTAGTATGGAGATAAGAGAATGGGGAATCTATGCAGGAAAGGCATAGAAACAGTAAGATGAGAAAGAAGTTCATGAAACAAGATCAAAGTTGAGGAAGAAAGTAGTAGTTGCTGAAAAACAAGAGAGCAGTGAATCGAAAAAGGTCGTCCTTAACATAGCAAAAAAACATTTTATTTCAACAAAAAGAAGGCCCACCTAACTTTCAGCTCGGGCCCTCACATCTTCCTCCTGGGAGCGCTAATTCCCATAGATACAATGATTGGATCCCCCTGAGGGAACGACTAGTTCCAAATGAACTCAATTCGTAGATCAAATGTTATTTCGGCATCCGTTTTTTGACAATCCAGCCACAGAAATTTTCGTAATACCGATAATACCTCATGTTTTTAACTTGCAAACTATTCCACGGAGGCCGGCACAAGAAGATCAACGTATTCGTGAATAATTCAAGAATTACAGAAATAAGTTACAAAAATTATATCCTAGTCCTTTCACGAGTCAGATTGTGGTAATAGCATAACAGCGAAAATTACGTGTAACTATTGTTAACAGGTACGTACTTTTGAATTAAATGAACAACTGAGAGATACACCCTACTTTTAAGACGGCCAAGTCAGTCGTAGTGTTGCCAACTCTATTGCGCTGCAAGAAGCTAGATTTCTAACATAAATCCGCTAGACAATTGTTGAATGATATAGTTTGTGTGGGGAAATACTTCACTCGGGGAGATTTGGGAAATACTTTATTCGAGGAAGTATGAAAATTTGGGAAATACTTTATTTCAGGAGATAATTCACCTTTGTTGGGAAATACTTTACTCGGGGAAATTTGGGAAATACTTTATTTGAGGAAAGACTTCACTTCAAAATACTTTACTTGGGGAAATACAATATCTTGTTGAGCTAGGGACAGTGGACAGGATGTTGTAACCGCAGAACTCTACAAGAACGGCGTTGTTCTCAGGTTTCGACAAGAGTCTGGCTATAAATCTGTCGAGCTCAAGTGGGCAGCGTTTCGACGAGAGGGCTAAGGTCCAGGCGTCCACAAGCACACAGTCTTGCACACACACAAATCTCAGACACAACACAAGACACACACACAAAACACATGGGAACTCACACACACACAACACACGGGTAGGCGTGAGTACGAGCCACTTCAAACAAGCGAGGGTTAGCTTCGAAGAGGTAGGGGCTGGCTCATGGAGTAAACCGCGTCTGACTCTACCAATGAGAATCAAGGAGTAGAGGAGGCAAGGAGGTGTGGCAGAGAACGCACCAGTTACATTTCGGCAACCCGAAGCAGGCAAGATTTCCACCAATCCTAAGGGAAACACGTAATCTTTGCTTGGAAGAAGCTCGAATGTTTTGGGAAGGTTCGAGAAAACTCTGGAAAAGAAACCGAGCGAGAAGATATAAGCGGCGTACAAGTACATTGGGGAGGTCTTTTTGTTTCGAAGTCACGAGAGAAGTACACGTGATCTAAGGGCTGGCGAACGTGGCGTGTCGGCCCGTCGCCGACATGCATTTCACACAAACAGCATATTTACATCAGAGTAAAGTTAACGTCGAAGTGTCAAGAACAAATAATCTCCTTGAAGCATATTAGCACCGCGGCGATGTTCGGTGACGACCGCTCAACAACGATTCCACGGAGGGATATTCAAGAAATGTTTCGACTTAAACACCAAGATTGTTATAACTCCCACATGCAAGCAATAACTGCTCAATGACGAAGTTTGCAACGATGCTACGCAGCAACGAGATCTTCAGAGTTCAATCTTCTTTGGCCCTCAAACGAGAGGTGCTCGATTTGGAGCGCTGGACGAGAGCAACATCACCGAGGCGGCAGGCGGTACTCAATTTAGAGCGCTGAGCGGAAGTAACAACACTGAGGCAGCAGACCGGTGAGGATGGTCGGCATCGGATCAACTCTACGTGTATTCTTCAGGCAGTATTGGAAACATATTAGGTCATCGAAATCTACATGCTGCAAGAAAGTGTAGCACGAAATAATTGGTTTGTAGGACTCTGAAAATTATCCATGCAGTGAATTGCCAGTCAAGTAATAGGCGAAAGCAGTGTGCTCAAATTCAACGCGCTAAATTTCGTAAATGGCCCCTTTTCTGTATTAGGTGTCGAGTTATTGTTGGGCGTGCTAATATGGGATTAAATTGTGTTTGCTATGATGTTGTGCACTTAGCAGGATGATATGTTTCGGTCACAAAGCAAGAGTTCGGATGGTACATGATGCGAAGTGTTCACTAATTTTTGAACACCTTGTGGTAAGCAAAGTTCTTTGATTTTATATTGCATTATTTCCTAATGTTTCGTGTTCATGCTAGCCCATTCATCGACTATGTTTCCTGATTTTTGCACAGTGCGGAAAGTTATTTTTGTCGTAATCCTGAAATTGTTGGGCTGGCGTTCATTGTGATAAGGAGAGCGAACTTCTCGTTTTTTTTTGTGTGTCTCATTATGTTGCTCATGTTAACCCGCTCATTTTATGCTCATGTTGCTTTAAAATTTCCCTGTGCTTTAATCATTGCATTGAAATATTTTGTGTGCTCGTATTTTAATCCACGTGATCGGAAAAATAAACCAATTTTAATCTTGAATCTTTCATTGTCCATGCTTTTATGTGGTATTCACGCGAGCACAAAGGTGTACATTATATTTACTTGTGGGGGTTGAGACTCCTTCTACGTTACGTGCTAGACCAGCATTGTATCGTGACATTTGTTTAGACAGTAAATTACATACATACGTATATACCAGGCTTCTCCTCCCTCTGGGAGGGTAGCCGACAGCAGGCCACAATCATCACTCAGTCACTAGCAGGCGAGAGAGCCAGCACTGGCCGTGCCAGAACTGCCAGGATCAGCAGCAGCCCAGCACAACCACCTTCCACAGTCAGGCCCGACAGCCATAGCTGGTTTACCCCGACCGCTTCATTGAGTGCAGCCCCTCCCCCGCACAGGAAAGGTCACCCCATCATACGCGGGCAGGTTTCCAGTACCGCGTTGAAAATAAAATTACCTTCTTATGCAACGCCCCCACTCGTTTCTGTCCGCAGTCATCCCTCTCGCCATGTCCACAGTCAGACCCCTCTCATACAAAGCACGTTTCACCCCATCCATCCAACTCATTCGTAGTCTATCTCGTGCTCGAAGACCACTTACTTCCGACATATATATCTTTTTCACCAGCCGCTCCACATTCATACTTTCAACATGCCCAAACCATTCAAGCACTCTTTCATCCATTCGCCTGCTCAACTTTTTGATAACACCCGTCTGCCCCCTATCCAACCCATTCCTGATCCTATCTCTTCTTGTTACTCCATACATGCTCCTCAAACACTTCATCTCAAACACATCCAACTTCCTCCTCTCAGCTGCTCTCAAACCCGAGGACTCTGCTCCATACAACAAAACTGGCACGATCAAGCTTTCATTCAGCCCCCTATTAGCATTCATACTCAAACTCCTGCGCTCAAAAACTTTCCTCATTGCACCCAATGTCTTACAGCCTTCACTCACTCGATGCCTCACTTCTATTTCCATACTATCCTTAACAGCCACATCCGACCTGAAGTACCTAAAATGCTATACCTCCTCGAACACTTCACCATTCATCCTCACATCCAAAGTTCCAAAAACTCCACCTCTTGAACGTCTCACCACCTTACTTTTACTTACATTTAGCCTCAATTTACGTCTTTCACACACTCTGCCAAACTCTGCAACCAGTCTCCTCAGCTTCTCCTCTGAATCAGCCACAAGCGATGTATCATCTGCAAACAACAGCTGGCACACTTCCCAATGCATACTATTTTGTCTCACCAACTGCGCACCCTTTCCCAACACTCTGGCATTCACTTCTCTCACCACACCATCCATAAACAAATTTAACAACCACGGCGACATCACACAATCCTGTCTCACACCTGTCACAACTGGGACCCACTCGCCTCATTCCCTACTCTCACACAAGCTCTGCTATCAAAGTAGAAACTCTTAATCGCATTCAACAGTCTCCCACTCACTCCATACAAGCTTACAACTTGCCATAGAGCCTCACGGTCCACTCTGTCATAAGCCTTCTCTAGGTCCATAAAAGCCCAATACACATCTTTTCCTTTTGCTAAGTATTTCTCATTTGCCTGTTTTAACGCAAACATTTGATCTACACAACCTCTACCATTTCTAAAACCACAGTAAATTACAACAAATAATAAGTCAGCACAGCACGTTAAACATATTTAAAGAGTGACTTGCAGCCTGCAGATATGGACTAAATTGATTTAACCAAAAAGTGTTTCTTCATCGTCGATTGAGCGTGGCAATGCTAATAAATTCATTGCTATGGAAGAAACGTGAATGAATGGATTGTTGCCTGCAGCATCATTAGATTCAGTTACTTCTACCTAAAGTTCTGTCGTGGATTTTGTATTCTTCTACTGTAGCAAGCTCAGTTTGTTTCATGCTACTTCAATGCTTTTTATTTTTCTCCAATGTAGTTATGGCAGAATAAGGCGCTTGCCTTTTAACTGATTGAGGGAATCAGTTCCTTTAACAACAGAATCTACATTTCTGAGCGGGGCTTCTGCTCAAGCATTAGATACTGACCATTGAATTGAGTGGCATAAGCATCGGACCGAGTTGTGTCGAAATATCTTTTTTCAATGATTTGCTAAAATATCTCACCAAGTAACTTATTATCTGATGTATCAGTGCTCTCAGCAATTAGTATGTTTAACTTTTCTGAGATATATCAGCACACAGTTTACTGACAAAATGAATTGAAAGAACATTCACAACAATTTCCCTGTACATGGTAAAATGCCGCTTGATACCCGGTTCTGTTTAACAGTCAAGATGCAGGGATATCAACACACAGTTTACTTACAAAATGAAGTGCAAGAACATTCACAACAATTTCTCTGTACATGGTGAAATGAAGTTTGATACCCGGATCTGTTTTACAATCAGTATGCTGAGACATCAACACACAGTTTACTCACAAAATGAAGTGCAAGAACATTCACAACAATTTCCCTGTACCTGGTAAAATGAAGTTTGATACCCGGTTCTGTTTTACAATCAGTATGCTGAGATATCAGCTCACAGTTTACTGACAAAATGAAGTGCAAGAACAGTCACAAAAATTTCCATGCACTTCGTGAAATGAAGTTTCATTCCCTGTGCCGTTTTAGTCAGTAAATGAACAGCAACACACTAACGATAGATGGTCAGAAATTGCAAAGAAACTATATTCTGCGATATGCAAACATAATTTACCCTCAGCTGCACTCTGTAGCGTCTTTATCACAAGCTGTGATTTTTGGCTGACGAACACACCCGGCAACATGCGAAAAATTGTTCGTGTTTTTGGCTCACATCATATTTCTCTATGGCACACAATTTTGTGTTTATAGTACATTTATAATAGTCCCGATATGCCTTTGCACTATCAACATGGTAAGGCATTAGCCAGCATCTACATTTAGGTAAAGACTTCCAACTTTAATTGAAGTATTGCGTGTACTGCGTTAATAATGGTGCTTGCGAGCATGATAAGTGATTACACCACACTTTCTAATACACGCTACTCACCGCAACCAACCCATGACTGGCTGCCGCTGGCATGAAAGTATGTGTCGCCGAAAAAAACGTTACAAGTACTGAACTTGACCGCTAGAAATTATTATATCATTAGTTAGACACTTTTTTCTATGATTATAAATAATTGCGCCTAAAATATGAGAGTAGGTGAATTATAGTCAAACCGTACTTAAAATACTCTGGATTTTCCGCCAGGAGCTAGATCGTGATTTTTAGGAGCTAGATGGACCTTCAATACTCTAGAACTAGCTGAAAATCCGCTAAATTGGCAACACTGGTCAGCTGCTCCTGAGTTTTTCCAGCATGAAGGTTAGCAGCGACGACACGCATGGGGAACGGGTGGGAGGCATTAGATCGGGGGTTTAGGAGTTTTTGAAGAGGCGGGGAGGGAGAAAGGGCGTTGCCCCGAGGAAAGCACCCTCCGTCTAAACCCAGCTCAAGGGGGGAGCAACATAACCTGATGTCGACGGCGCTAACAAATAAGGTGACTGAAAGGCGGTCAAAGTAAGCGATGAAGAAGCAAGTAGACTTTCAGAAAGTGGCCTGGTTTCGTCCGGCCACTTTTCTGATTCAATCCGTCGTCTCTGAACCAGCCCAATCGTTGCAACGACGCAGGACCCCTTGGATGGCTGACGCCTTCAGTTTCTTATCTACATCGTACCCGACTGCAGCTAAAGCATCTGATAAATTGAAATACATTAATTAAATACTAACTTTGCAAATGAAAACAAAATAAAATAAAAAAAACATTTGCTGAATGACTGTGTTCGGAGCAAGCCAGGCAAGCTACTTGTGATCACAACATTTGGCCCACCTGGCTTTGGCTGCCATCAGAGAATAAGTCGATTAACCTAACTCTGAAAACAACACTTGATATCAGTAACCTATTGGACAGCTGGGCGTTAAGTTTTTGATAATTTATTGTTATAGGAAACTTTGAACCCATTTGGCTTGTTCAATTTAAATCAAATGAGGTTGTGTGAAACTAACATTGAGGACTGATGTCCATGCTTTGCTCAAATATACTGAAGAATAACCAATTGTTGAACGAAAAAAACGATTATTCATAATAGCATTTAATTATCGATTCTGCTCACTGCAATGCTAATACGTTTTCAAATGTTGCACCCGATCTGCCAGTATTTGTTACAAAAAAATTGGATCAATAAATCCCTTTATTTGCATCACTATAACGAAAAATAATTATTAGTTAGTTTTAAGCCTTCCTCTCCGCAGCCAAATATATGCGATGCAAAGAGAGAAAGAAATTAGGAAGACACCATTTAGTATGGAGTTAGAGGGAACGCGGAATCTATGCCTAAAGGGCATAGAAACAATAGGTTGAGTAAGAAGTTCATGAAAAAAGATCGAAGTTCAAGAAGAGAGCGGTAGGTGCTGAAAAACAGGACAGCAGTGAACTGAAAAAAGAAGGTCCTTCACATAACAAAAGCATTATACTTTAACAAACAGAAGGCCTAACTAATTCTAACCTCGGGCCCTGACATTTTCCCCATGGGAGAGCTAATTCCCATAGATACAATAGTCGTCTCGCCTAGCTGGGTATTACTATAATGGAATGCTATATAAGATATTCGTTAGATAATATGTCAGTTTAAGCCTCCCCAACAGCTTAAAAAAGTGTTTCGAAGAGAGGAAGGAGGTAGGCACCATTTAGTATTGAGATAAGGGAACGCGGAATCTATGCAGAAGGGCCGCGGAATCTATGCAGAAGGGCCATGGAAACAGTAAGTTGAAAAGAAGTTCATGAAACACGATAAAAGTTGAAGATGACAGTAGTAGGTGCAGAAAAACAGGACAGCAGTGAACCGAAAACTGGTGGTCCTTAACATAACAAAAATATTCTTTTCCAATAAAAAAAGGCCTACGTAACTCTCAGCTCAGGCCCTCACACATTTTCCCCATGGGAGTGCTAATTCTCATAGATACAATAGTTGCATCCCTCTGAGGGATGGCACTTGCATCGTCATTCCCTTTACCAATGCAATTATCAATGCTCAGATACTTACTTATCAAAATTGTTTTAATGCTGTCACAATGCTATCTGCATCATATTTTACTAATCCAGCAGTTCCTAAGTTGATTTCACTTTATTAGATATATCGCTGTAGTATACATATAACTGATACTCCAAGTAGTTTCATGATTTAAATATCATTACTTTCATCCAATGATGAACTGAACTTATTGCTGCCATCATCATTGGTTAGTTTTTCGAAATGAGGATACAATACATTTTTGATAATGTTTGTGCATTTTGTTAGATGCATTTAATCATCATCAATAGTTTTGCAGTTTGAGATGGGCTTTAACACATCAACCGTATGATCACAATTAAAACTTGCACTATGGTGGCACAAAAACATGGTAGTAGCCGTCTGGGTCAGATTCACAATGGGAACATAACGCGTTCTGAACGTGGTAAGTTCGCTATTCAAATAATTTGGTTGAGCAAATCAATAAATATTATGAGAATGAAGTATTGAACAGTACAGCGAATTCATAATATTAATATTAATTTAGAGAAGTAGTAGTAGCAGTAGTAGTAGTAGTAGTAGTAGTAGTAGTAGTAGTAGTAGTAGTAGTAGTAGTAGTAGTAGTAGTAGCAGTAGTAGTAGTAGTAACATAGGTTTGCTAGCGAGATAAAACACTATCTTGATTTTTTAACTAATATCTACATTCCAAACTTTACAGCAAGGTTTGGGCGAAAAACATCTAGATTTGGCTATTACATATCTAGAGTGTCAGGATGCCTGCACCCAAAAGATTTGATGAGAGAAAGCAAGCAAGTTTGAATTGATTAACATAGATTCCTAAGGGAGTGCATACACGGTAAGCAAGCAAGAGAGCGAGCGAGAAAGACTGAAGATTGGCTGAAGCGAGAAACCGACTCGAAGATGGTTTCGCGCTTGAAAGCTGCAGCGAGAAGCCTCTGGTTGCTTGGTAGTGCGGGGTGAGATGTCGATAAGGGTGGCGTACTGCTCAATTCCTTCAGCATACACTGTACTTCTGATATCCAAAGTTAATGTTGTACTTTGCAGTTTGAACTAAAAAAATCCAAAGCACATGGACAGATTACATGTTTCAAAGCAATGGGATAAGAATGAAATTCAACGTTACAAGCACATGCTTGTTATGCTCGTTTCTGTTATAGACATTTCTCCATGACATTTAGGAACAAACTGGCTATTATTTTGTGTGTGTTAGATCCTGCTGACATCTTTCTCTCTCGCTGACTTTCTCGCTTTCAGTCTTTTGGTGCGTAAGCACCCTCAGCCCTGGTTGTCATAACTTGCTCAACGTATCTCGTCTTAGCAGTGTGGCTTTCGAACCCGCCTCCGTGCAGGCAAACCCGGGTTTGAGTCCCGGCGCTGGTGGCGATTTTCTATGTTGGGTATAGGGGAAAAATTCCAAGCACAATACCCCACTCTTCCCAGGTGTCTGAAATGGGTACCGGTCTTGACCGGGGGAAAGCTTCATGGCGTCCTGGCGTTAGTTAAAAGGCATTTGAAAATCCAATGTACAGGGAGATATGTATCAGGCTTGAAATTGGAAATAAAGCATCCGTAGATGCCTTCATTATTATTTTGTTGAAAGTACCATTAGCCGTACGAAATAGCCGATTTCAAGGAAAACGAACCAAATTCTTACTTTTCTGGATAATGATTATAAATAGGCTAATAATTATAAATAAAATTAGTAAACTACATTAAAATGTTATTTTTAATAATAAGACATAAAAAGTACCACATATTTGTAGCAGCGCACTCCAGCATACAAGAAGTAACAGATCTGCGTGTACACAAGAATAAAATTCGAAGTATTCCCAGGTGTATACATTACGACTTCCAGAGCTCAGAATGAAATATTGACGCAACATATTGACGTGTCCAAATGGACGTTTCAATATATTGACGAACCATCAATAAAAAATCAAAATGATTTGATTTCGTCAATACATTGAGTCAATTAATTGACAGTCGTCAATCAAGCCCACACACGATACACGATCAATATCATTGTCAATATTCATCATTGACAATTATATTGACAATTAAATTGATCGTCTATAGGCTCAAACTGATTTTATTGCGTCAATACAATGAGTCAATTAATTGACGGCCGTCAATCAAGCCCACACACGATCAATATAATTGTCAATATTCATCATTGTCAATTATATTGACAATAAAATTGATCGTCTATGGGCCGCTTTAAGATTATAATGGGAGAACGTTTCTACTCGCTCACTCTGGCCAAAAAACACGCTGCGTCAGTCTTACGAGCAAGTGCGGAAGGCCGCAGCTATGTTGCCACAAGAAATCTAAAAAATTCGGGTCCTGCAAGACGCGACAATATCCACGACAGAGAACCCCTGAATATGGAAAAATTTAGTCTTTCCACAATTTTTTAGCTGTTTGGTTTTCTACTAATTTTGCTGCATTTAATTGCTTGCGTGGCAGAAGAAATTTCACAGTAACTCTTTTCCATTTTCTTCTTTTTGTGTCATGTAATTGAGCGCTTCACCTAATTTTAACATCTATTAGCATAGTAAGTGTTAAAATATTGAACAACAGAGAGAGCAAAAATTATTTCTTGGCAATTTTTGTGAATGTTCCAGTCAAATTTTTTCCCTGATTCGCTTGCACTCGTCAAAATTTGGCAGCACCATTAAGAAATTGGAATTTCAAGACACATTAGTTATGCCTGAAAATTTTGATCACAAATTGTAGAAGAAGCGACCAAAATTTTTTGTATTTTTGCCGGGCAAAGTCAGTTTCAGAAGATATTGCTAGAGCAGCTGAACTTTTTTAACAAAGTTTTTGACTTCATGTCTGCGGTTTTTTGCATTTCTTATAAACGCTAAAAATTCCAAGAATCGAACAGATATTAAAATTGTTTTCTTCTCATCTCTGTGTGATGAATGAAAAAATACCAGTAAGAGATAAGATTTTGGATCATTTCTAAAATAATGAATTTCAGAGGTATTGCATGATTGAAATTCGCTGTTCTTTAGAGTACGTCTTACCTGAGAACCCGGAATTCTACGTGGGGCTGTTCCAAGTCACCGACGGTGTCTGGCGCTGGCCAGCCAATCAGCGAGACCCTGGACCACGCGAGACCGGCAACTGGGGGTTCCAGCAGCCAGACGGAGGAGTTGGAGCAAAAAGTGGTCTGTACAAAAGTAACTCATACTATAAAATATCTGATTCTACCCCGAACACGAAGGCATCGGTCCTCTGCCACGTTTGGGGTGTAAACTAAATTACTTCGTTCAATATGAATTCTCAATCGAAGTGAACTCGACTACAACACTATTAGGGCGAACATAAAAAATTTTGACGAGTGCAGTAATCAAAAAGTATTTCTCCACAAGAGAAGAAAAGAAAAATATTTGATTTCCAATAAAGTACAAACATGAAACAATTAACATTTAAAACAATTTAACATTAACATTCTTAACTGATAATAACACATTGGTATCGCAATATTCATGTGAAATGTTGAAACAAAAAAAAAAAAGATTGACAGAAAGACAGAAATGCACAATAAAATTGAGTTCCCTTCTTTGTCTAATCTGATTTTGACAGTTCATTTAAATGCAAGTAACTACGAGAACACAATCTTCGCGACGCTTATTTGAAAAACACTTTCATTAATGTGCACATGTATTGAAATAAAAGAGAAAAACGCATTCAAATACCTTAGCATAGAGATCCTTAATTGCTATTCATACATGGTTATTGTAATATCGATCTTAAGTGTTAAAACAAATTATTTAGATCCTTCATGGCTATTCATACATGGTTATCGTAATACCCATGTTAGGGGTTGAAACAAATGATTTAGATCCTCAATTGCTATTCATACATTGTTGTAATACCCATGTTAGGGGTTGAAACAAATGATTCAGATCCTCAATTGCTATTCATACATTGTTATCGTAATACCCATGTTAGGGGTTGAAACAAATGATTTAGATCCTCAATTGCTATTCATACATTGTTATCGTAATACCCATGATAATTGTCGAAACAGGATTTGGGAAAAACAAAACAGAAAACAAAACAGAAAATGGTTATAATATTTATTACCTACGCTAATAGCAAAGAGTTCATCGGGATTAAAGATATGAAAAGTATTGTTGTACATTGCTCGCCGTAACATTTTCAACAACATAGGTGGAGCCGTAAAAAAAGTTAATCATCCAAAATAGCGAGTTCATAATGTATTCACGAGAGTAAGAAGGTATGAAGAGTTTACCACACAAAGCTATCATGAGCAATTTGAGATAAGAATAAGAAGATTAAAAAATGATGTTGTTTAAAGTAATGACATTCGTCGGATCCGTGACATTTTTTAAAAAAATGTTTCAATAAGAACGGAAAAAGATAAAGAAGATGCTCTAAAATACCGTCACATTAACATCTTTTTTTCTTTGCGGTAATTAATTTGGTTTTGAAAATGCAAAATGAATGTGAGTAACTAAGAAAACAAAATAAAATTCCTGTGAAACATAGTTGAAAATACTCTTGTTAGGGTGCGCGTATATTGGATCATGAGTCCATAACATTTGCTGCATAGCTGGAACAACACGAAAAGTTAAAGACCGAAATGATTTCGCCATAAATGAACACAGGAGCCTAGGAAAGTAAAAATTGCCAATGAACTCCGTCACCTGTACAAATGTTTTAGTATGAGCGAAAAGTGCTTTCGAATATCTTAAAATTTGGACCATGCTTGATATCTACACTTGGGGATCGTAATACTTATACCGCTCAATTTTGAAACAAATGGTTTGGAGAAAAGCACGTAGAAAATGCATTCCCTTCGTTGCGTTGGTCTGATTTTAACAATGAATTTTATTACAAGTGTTCGAGTAAACATTGTGCATGTGATGCGTTGTTAAGAACCCTCTAGTCAGTGCACTCCCACATTGAAATTTGAGCTTACGAACGTTGGAACTAGTTAAATGAGGGATTATGGTTGGGAGTAAAACGGGTAGATTGAAATTAATTTGCGTTTTAGACTGCGAGGTTGATATTAGAGGCAATTTAACACTGTTTCATATCAACTAGTAAGCTAAATAACTGGCTCGGATAAAATGAAAGATTTTATAACAACACAAATATTAAACTTCATATGCGACTGACTTTGGCCCAAAAAAGTTTACCGGATTCAAACATATGAGAAGGATCGTTGTACAATGCCACCCATAACGTTTTCAACATTGCTGGGACAAGACGAGAAAGTTTAAACAACCTGAAATACTGTGGCCAAAGTATACTCAAAGAGTGTGAGGGACGACGGTTTGTCATACAAGATTAACATAAGCTTTTAAGGAGGGGAATATATAGACACACACACACACATATTTATATATGTCCGTACACATGTATACACCTATACATACGAGTGCCATGTGTGCGTACATACATGTATTTAATATTCGCATACAAGCAATCATAGCGCATGTGCATATTATAAATTTGTTTTGATTGTTGTAGGTTAACGGAAGATAAAATAGTTAGCAATAAGAATTCCTGACTTTTTCCAGTACGTACTGCAGTTAACACTTATTGTGTAAATGCAAGAATGAGAGCTATTTTGGTTTTGAATTCCCTCAGTGTTTGAGGGGTTTTGATGCTCTGGGGGAGTTTGTTCCGCAGTAAGGCACCGATACCGACAGAGCTTTCTGCCCAATGTTAGATGAACGGTATTTGATTAAGGCATCACGTATCCTATTCGGCTTTTGGTTGGTGACGGTAGGGGGATGGAACTTCACTTTTTCAGCATTGCTATGAGGAAAATATAAAGAGGAGAATACGTATCGGGCTTTGTGCGCCAGAAACCTTTCCCGAATAGGAGCCCAGCCGAGCTTATTCAGGAGAGGTGTTACGTGATCATTCTTTTTAAATTTAGAGTTGCATACAACCTTAGCTCTAAAATTCATGCATTTTTGTAGATCTTTTTCAAGATGTTTCGGCATATACCCCCACACCGGGCTACAGTAGTCAATATGTGATAAGGCCAAAGATTGAACGGCCAATAATCTAGATTCTTCGTCAAGCATGCTTTTTATACGATTAAAAAACAATTAAGCCCCGTGAACTGTGTTACAGGTTTTATCAACGGGGTATTTGAAGGACGTGTTTCTATGGAACCAAATACCTAAATTTTTTACTTTTCTGATGGCTGAATTTTATCATTCTCAACTGTAAGTGTTAGATCTAGCTTTCGAATGTTGTTTATTGAATCTTTTGACCCCAAAATAATGAATTTTGGCCATACAATGACTTGACGCTGATTAATAGGGCTTAAGCTCTATTTTTCGTCTGTGGTATTTCTGCTACAGAGCTTGTCATTTCAATTTGGACATCATCTGCATTCATAGAGATTCGAGTGTTAGAAGGCATTGGAGGGAAATCGTTAATGAAAATTGAAAACAATAGCGGGCCCAGAATGGATCCTTGGGGGACACAAAAGTTATTTAAAAGGAATGGGGAGAACTTGTTATCTAAGAGGACTGCATTAGACCGAATTGATAAGTAGCTTTTAAACCACTGCGTATCAACTCTTAAGTTCTGTATTCTCCGTAGGAGTTGATTATGTTCGACGCTGTCGAATGCTTTAGAGAGATCGTGTAGCAGCAAAAGTGTTACATTTTTTTGATCGATATTGCTGTATATTTTTTCAGTGATATTGAGTCTTGAGTGCTAGTGTTCCTCACATACACATGTTGATTTCGATGAAGTAAACTTGACTCATCCAAGTGAGATGACAGTTGATTCGTTACTACTTTTTCCAATATTTTGGACAAGAAAGGTAAAAGGCTTATGGGCCTGTAATTTGATGCTGCATTGATGTTACCAGTTTTATGCAACGGTCTAATTATGGAGTGTTTCCATTGGTTTGGAAACTTATTAGTTGCTGTTGATTTGTTGATAATCAAACGAATCAATGGTGTTGTGACTGGAAAACTGTCTTTGATGTATTGGAGGTTGGTTCCATCATGTCCGACTGCTTTTTTGTTTTTCAATGAGTGCTAAATAGTCCGTAATTCTGATGAATCAACAGGACGTAACCCCCACAGAGCACCAGCCTTTGAAAGTGCAGTAGGGCACGAACTTTCAACTGACTGTTGCCTTGGACTGGTTTTACTGACTTCACTGAAAGCTTTAGCACCTACTTGTGAGAGGAATGTGTTGAACTCAGTAGCTTTTTAAAAAGGATTTTCAAAATTACTTTTGCGGTCTGAATTTTTATATTGAGCCACCTCACTAATGACTTCGTATGTACGTGTTAGATTATTTTTTGCCATGAATATTTCTTGTTGAAAGTGAATTTGTTTTGCTTGCGTGATTTTCTTCCGAATAATCATTCCAAGTACTTTCTATCTTTTGTATAAAGTATTTTTTGACCTATTTTCTTTACACTCTCGCAAGTAAATTTTCTCCACTAGGCTTAGGTCTTTAATTTCGTTTTTAATCCACAGAGTACGTTTTAGTCTAGTTTTTTAGTGCTATAAGGTGCGCTTTCATTGAGAGCTGCTGTAAGGTTCTCGGTAAAGATTGAAACTTGAATTTCCACATCGCCTTATTGCATCATGCTCTTAAATTCGGTGAACCTGTTTAGGAGTTTAACATTAAATAGTCCCGGTGAATATTGACTTTTTAGGCGGTATGTCATAGAACCATAGTTTTGTCTTTCCTTTGCATTATTAATTTTACTTTCTGCAGAGTGGTGATCGGCGACAGAAGCTGATGTAACTGTATTAAGTATTGCCGTAGGTCTGTTTGTAATTGCCAGATCGAGGAGGGTTTTAGAAACTCTTGTAACGCGAGCCGGTTCTTTAACCATTTGTGAAAGGTTCATTTTGTATAACAGTCTGCTAAGCTGATTTTTTATCCGTTAAGTCAATATTAAAATCGCCGAAAGCAAAGCATGACTTCTTTGTGGCTAGAATTTCTTTCAAAAAATTTTCAACTACCTCTAGTGTTGTAGGTAGAGAAGCGGATGGGTGCCGGTAAAGGCTGCCGGTAATTATGGATTTATGTTTATGTATTCGCACTTTCAACCAAACCATTTCTATACCCTCGCACACTTCATTTGTTAAACGTACGAAAAAATAAGATCCACTACCTTCGCTACTTTTAACGCCGTCATGGCAGTACAACACGTAATCGGGAATATTGAAAAATGAGCTCCGAGTTCGCGAATCAAACCATGTCTCGGAAACACATAAAATGTCAATGTCTTCTGTGACCAACATTACTCTTATGTCATCCAGCTTACTATGTAGGCTACGAGCATTGATATGTTTAATTTTGATGTTTTCTATTTTATGGCGATTATTTGCGGCATCAAAGTGATTTTTTGGTAGGGACTGTTTCTTGTATTCGTTGATCTTATCATTGTTGCGCAGAGTGTCAAGTCTACTTCAGGTACATTTGAGAGACTGCCATTCAACTGAACAACAGTATTTTGTAATGAAGATGATGTGATATCAATCTTGTTTATGTCTTGCGCAACAGGGGTACTGTAGTGATCATTTTTTCGATGAAGCATCAACGGAGGGTTATTGGTTGATAATTCTGGTTAGGGGTCGACTACTGTTCTCTAAACATCATTGCCTTGTTCATCGACTGAGATTTTGCTGTAATTTTTCTCTTCGTATTGATTTTACTGCTTCCGAGTACGTAGTTGGTGGTTGATGATTTTTACTCGTTTGCGATTCGTATTCCACCGTATTTAACCAATGTACCAAGTGGATTGATCAATATACAAGCAGCCATATCATAATTGAGTCACAAAGGTCAATCCATGCCTTCGTTATTGGATTCTGTCGCACAAAGAAGGCAATGAGTTACAGCTTTCATTTGTTGTCTGTAAGCGGCCCCAAAAATATATACTCTCCTTTCAATATTGTTAATCAATTTGTCATCGAATAAATATTCGTTAGCTGAAATCTTGTTTGTTGAAAATTCTGCAGCACGATTCGTGCTTTTTGAAAGCACTGAAAAAATATCAAAGTTTTCAAGAAAGACACTGGTACTTTATCTAATTATTCAAATTGTACAACTATTTTACGACAGTAGAAGCCCTCATCCCATTGTTCATTGTGGAGAATCCCTGTAGGATGACTGAGATGAGTTTGATATAATAATAAAGGAAGACTCATCCATTAGCGTCTCGCCATGGTCAGAATTAAATAATTTCAAGCCTAAGTCTTATGGCTCAGAAATTCCTGGAGAATTATGCAATACGGTTTCGGATCATCTTGGAGTATTATTAGGAGGGGATCCAACAACCTCACATGTTCACTGGTAATTTTTTCACATAACAATCCTACAGCTTGGTGTACATGATTCACACTTTACGTTTTGATCATTGAAATACTGAATTACGATGTATTTAGATCATCACTATTAGAAGCAGCAACACGCACAATCAGAATTACAGAAATAGTTCATTTTTAATTACGGAATTATGAAATGTATTTGTGATAGAAATTGCTGAACTCATCAATTGTACATTTTCATGTATAAAAGAGTGGATGTTTTATATAGTTATAGAAGCGCTTCACAAAAGAAATTACAGCTCAATACTAGGAAATGAGCTTAAAAGTTATGGTCGTAATTAAAACGATTAGAAATGAATTTACACTTTAAATCTGTATTTTTACTGGATATCACAGCTATATGTCCAAAAAATTGTACAGTCTAACTTCCGCTCAGCTCAAACTCGTTGGTTCTCAACTAGCTCCTTCTGGTGATTTTTATTTTGTGATGGCAGGCACAGCAGTGTGAAAGCCTTTTTTCATGTTCGAAATTAGTACATGATGAAAAAAATTAGTACATTCCTAAGATCCTAAAGTTGACAATGGCGATGAATATGGAAGAAGGCAAAATGGTTCCTTTCAGCGCACAATTACGTAATGGAGTTTTGCTAAACCTCCTCCTAGCGTCTTGTTAAGGTCGTTTGCTCCGTGGGCAAGTCGAACAGCCTGTTTGAGCTCGAGGATCTGAATCTGGTGTGTGGGAACTGTGATGACTACAGGAAGTCTAAGGATGATGTGTCCACTATTTTTAACTCTCAACAATGTAATCTATGCGTACTAGATTCTGGAAGAAATTAATTAAATGAGCTGAAGGAATAAAAGCTACAGCACTATATATCATAATTATGCTAACGTACGGCATAAAATATGCTTTTTAGCAAGAGATTTTATAGTTAGATTATATGGACAATATCAGCTTATGTATAGAGATAATCTGGACAATATTATTTACGTCAGAAATTGTTTTGGAAACATTTTGCATGTGCACCCTCTATATAAAATGAGAAGAATTAGGTGACTCTGGTGAACATGAATCGAACAGTGATCGTGATAGATACGGTGAACGTTATGAATGTGGTGGGGGTGGTTAATATGGTGACTGGTGAATATGGTGAAACTGGAATATATGGTGAACGTAGGGACGGTTGACAATATGGTGAGCGAGTTGAATGCTATGAACGTACTGAACGCGTTAAATATGGCGATCGTGATAAACTTAGCGAAGAGGATGAACATGGCAAATACGATTAAGGTGTGATTATGAATGCGGTGAGCGCCGTCAAATCAGCCAACGTGGTAAATATAATGATCTAGGTAAAGGTAACGAACGTGGAGAACGCGGTAACATGGTAAAGGATGATGAGTGTGTTAAACCTTCAACTGATGCATGTACTGGAAGAAGCCCTTCAGAATTTCCTGATGTGGCATCAACCCTAGAAAATAATTTAGCATTCTCCATGCTGGCACGCAGCTTATAAAACCTTTAGCACTCAAGGTACTAACTTAAATCTATACAACCTTTTACCATTTACGTAGTGGTTTAGCGTCTTGAAATTAGGCAGGAAATAGAGTTGTAGTCAAAGCTTCTCAAATTTTTTTTAATTGTGCTCCTACTTTTTTTGGTTGCTAGACCGAACTTGACGCAAATTATTACGCTCACAAGTTCCGTGTTCTATAACTGAACTTATAATAAAAGTAGATGAATTTTTATCTATGTTTTTTGCATCTCTGACCAATTTTATGAGTGTCATTATCTTATATTCAATATATATCAAATTTGTGTGTAACTATGTGTTCACTTTTCATAAACATCAGCAACATGTATTGGAACATTGGATTGTGTTTTATTTCTCCAAAATGCACCTCAAATTTGCACGATGGCTGGGCAAGTCGTTACCAGTACGGCAAAATTTATTATCCCGGGTTAAGAGCAGGCATAAAATTGAGCAATTAGTGTGATGATCAGATTTGGAGGTTTATGAAGTGTTTTCTTCATGAATGTAGTTGCGTTACGCCGTGCCTAGTGATGTCACAAAACAACATATTTCCGGTAATAACAAGTCCACCTTCGAGTTATTTCCACATACATCAGGTCCGTGAAACTAAATTTATATCTCTAGTTAGCAGATGTATACACCAGTCGAACACGCTCGTGAGTAGCTTGTAGGTGCAGGAAGATAATGGTGTAGCTAAACGAAGTGACTTTGATCGACTTCTTGGAGAACGCTTACCTCCGAGTTTTCTTAGGAATAACGAGAAAAATTACTTTAAATTAGTGTCACAATCGAATTTAGTGTAAACATGCACGCATCTTTGCATCAAGATAATTAAGCACTGAGTTCCACCAAAAATACGGATAAGGGCTTAAAAATAAAAATAAACTTTTTTTTCGATCTAACCTTTACATTATAGAGCAATGCACTGAAATAAATAATAGCCTCTATTTTTAAACGCCAAGGTGCAACTGACGTTTCACCCAAAACCTAGACACGTAGATGCATCATCTATGAGACACTCAAGATTAGGATACATACCTGTCTCCAGACCCGATTTAGAGATGCTCCTGTGTCTCATCGATGAGACACTTGTGCTTCAGTTTGATGCAATTAGAACTGGAGTCTCACAGAAAACTCTACGGGTTATTGAACGTAGCATTGTCCTGCCGAGCATGCTTGACTCTCCCATTACCTGTATTGTCACAGAAAAATAGAAACGTTTACGATTCTCTGGAGAGCTGCGGTAGGTGCGTGCCGGGGATATCAGTTGAAGATGATCATGCTCGAAAAGCAGCGCCTGAATCCGGTATACCTTCCCACCTTCACCGCTTCAAACCCTACGACTAAATTTGGGCCATACATAGGTCTACCCACTTTTTGATTCATCTTAATAATGCTTATATTCGTTCTAACTAGTTTGAATTAGTACAAATTACATTTACTGAAGACTTAAATTGCTAAGGTCAGGTTTGAGGGGTGACTAAGCTGCTAAATTATCATTGCAAACATAACACAGGCGGCACTTTGAGATACTTCGCACTCATAGTGGTGTCGCACTTCCGATGGGAAATTTGCTCTCTTTTTGAGATGGTCTGGCAACCTATGAGACACCTGAACAGCCATGAGACACTTAGAGAAGCAAAAATTTTTTCAGCTAAGACTTACCATTTGCCACGAAAAAAGGAGGATACTTAGAGAAACTGAATGATTTGTCACGAGAAATCGGTCCCGTCACCTTGTTAACATTTCATTAACAAGAAGAACAGGTTCTCGGAGTTGAGGGAATGGCAAACCTCCATGACATTACACAATACACAAAAATATGAGGATGTATCAAGAACACAGTCACTAAGAACGCAAGAAAATGATTGTATACTGAAATTAGAGCTGCACTCACCGAGGGTAGATACACGACTTACGCAGCGCATTTTCTGAGCGCCCTCCGTGGTGTTACGATCGATCGCTTCTAATATTGTGGGACATGATACACAGGGAAAAATATGCTAACATTTATGATTTCCAGCTATACGTCATACAAACATCAATGAGCGTACACACAATGAATGGTATTAGGAGTGATGCAAATTAAGTAATGGAATCAAACAGCATACGCCAAATCACTTACATCACATAACTATACCGTATTTTCCGGGCTGGCCAGCCTTTTCCCGCATATTACTTACACTCCCAAACATAACACAAGTAATGCCTACAATATCTCAGCGCTTCCAGCAGCACGGGATGTGATCATTACTTCAACCTTCACGTTCATGAGCCGACCCAGCTTCAGTTCAAATCACTGTCCTAGTCACAGTTCAAGGAAATTTGTTGCTAATTGCCAGATTCGTAGCTCCCGAGCATTCCCCTTTATTGTGTGCTCCGTATCCACAGGACTTCTTATGCACAAGCCTCCCTCCTGCAAGAACAATTTATGCCTCGTTAATCCCTGTTTGCCCTAGTTACGTTCCCTCAAAATATCTCAATTTTCACAGTACTGAATGCCAATAAATTTCGCTAATATTTATTTTAACAAAATATATATTTTTTTTTTCAAGAACCTGTGTTTCTCTTACCCGCCCCGAAACGTTGCAGCTAACTGTTACGTTAAATTATTTCCACGCTGGTTGGATTTTACTTTACTTCTCTGAAAGTAAAACGAGAAGATATATGAACTTTGGATTACATTATAACGTCGCCTTTAGTATAAATTTTCAATATATCCAATAACCACTTTTCATTATATCTTTGAGCACGTTTGTTACAGCGAACACACCCGCGTTTTATTTCTTCTACTTCGCGCTCCGGCATTGACTGCAGAACTACCTCTTGTTCCTCAGACGCCCCGCGTATTTTCTCGAGGGTTGTCCCCTCTCTCACATTCGACCTATAAGAATCTTCGGACCTCGAAGCGCCCGCCTACATCTTTTCTAATTGGTAGTACCGCAGCTCGCCTTTATTTCTTTCTTAGCCTCATTTTTCTCACGCTCAGCTCCTTCGAAACCGACCGTTGGTTTGCCGTCTCTCTCGGCTTAAGTGTCTCGATTTATGTTTGACCACAAGGCGACTTTGTTTTGCGCATGGGTAGGCATTTTTCCGAACGTCTAAAGTTTCCCAGGGCTCGCCCGAATGAAAAAATTGCTAACACCACAAAATAGACCCCTCCAGAAACAACACACAATGTAAACAGCCATCGTCCGAGCCCTTACACCTTATCGCTCCACCTAATCTAGCTGAGCCCAAAAAAACATACATGTTGAAACGACCCTCCTGTACTGCTGGGATTTGCTGAGATATTTATAAGTAAGCACAAAATTTATTACACACAATTAAAATTTTCCCTAAATCCTAATTTTTTTAATTCACAGAATTGGTTATTCCGTAAGCACAAAATTTATTACACCCAATTAAAATTTTTCCCTAAATCCTCATATTTTAATTCACAAAATTGGTTATTCTTAACAGATTCTCGACTGATTGTATTATTATTTCAGTGAGATTCTTAGCATCAATATTATATGCAATGCAGAAATTTTCCAAATTTTTTAATTTAAGCCAGAATTATTAACATAATGACACAAAATCAGAATTCTATCTTTAATTTTTAATATCATGTTGTAAATATGTAATCTCTAATAGTGAAGAATGGTTTGGACTCGATTTGCATGAGATGCTTACATTTTTAGTAAAACGTTTCTAGATTTTCTTCGTTTTAGTGCAATGGATGGTACGAAATTGAAATCGATGATTCAAAATGTAGCAAATTAGAATGAAGACTTAGTTCAAAATTGAGCTAAACGAAAGAACCATTTCTGCACCACCCAAGTGATGACCAGCTTGAGGAAAAATTATAAAAAAGCGTGGAAGGAAAGTGCGAAAGGGCAATCATTTGGAGGAGAATTTATTCCCATGACCTATGCTAATTGTGTGTGTATGCAGGGGCTTCGTGTAGAGGTTCACTCGAATAAGACAAAATAGAATGGTTGTTAGTGGCTATGCTTCAGTGTACGTGTTGCACGTGACCATGGAGACGGACTAACTGAAGGTTTGCATCATATATATACTGTATTTGTGGTTTAAAAGTTGGAACAAAGGTTGCACGATAAGAAAAGGCATTAAAAATGACACCGTTTCACGAATACCATCTATTAAAATGTTATCTATTAATTGCTATCTCCTCGTGAGGCGATTAATTACCAACTTTTGCCGTCCTCCTCGTGAAGCGATCATTACGATTCAGTCATCAAATAGGCTGTCCGAAATTTAGGTAGTATTTATTACTTTAAGTTAATTTTAAGGCCAACAGTATTGTCTTTTCTTTGTTGTGTTGCTCCTCTTGAGCATGTCACCTTACTGATGCTCGTTTAACATTTTTGCTTTTGGGAAATGTAACTGTGATAAAAGAAGAGAATATCACAGAAGCATATATTTCGTCACACAATTTACGACACTGCTCGAAATATTTTCGGAATGAGTAACTGCAGGTCGTTTACCTCTTCCGACTTTGTTGAATTTGTTTGATGCATCATCGATTATCATGCAAACCTTTCTCTACCTCTAATTAATAGTTATTTGCATATGTCTGCAGTGACAAGAGGCATACCAAAATGTGCATTCGAAGAGGCCAAATGCATGCATGATAACCAGGGCTGCCAATGATGGGGGATTTCCCCTAGATCTGGGGGAAACACTGTCTTGTAGTCTATGGGAATGAAGGAAACTTTCGTAGAAACTACTATATTTGGGGGAATTCGGCCAGGATTTATTTCAGATGCAAAAAATGTATACCTTGAATAATTTTCAATTACAAGTGGACGTAAGCTCATACCTTTCAATATTAATATTTTTATTTATCTGTCTGGTCATAACTCATGTGCGTCACATAGGCTAACTCTGTTACATGCTCTTCAGCAATTAGTTCTTCAGCTTTGAATAGTAACTTTACGTTTATCGAGCGAAACTTTACACAGATAACAAAAAGGATTATTTTAGCAATTAGTGTTATTTATATAACGATTTCATTATTTTATAAACGTTATTTTTCCTTTAGAATACTGATTATTTTCTTCCAATAGCTTACCGAACAGAATCATCTTCTAAGAAACAAAAGTTCTGTTCGCAGTCATTTAGAAATAATTGCCTCGGTGCACCCGAATTAACACTCGCATGAGATGATACAGTAATCCCAACTGTAGGTATTGTAAGTGCGGCAATGTTTCTTTGAAAAATTAAAACAAACTATGCTCAGTGCAACATGAGAGAAACATAAATTTTGCAAGTACCAGTGCTGATATCGTAGAAGAGCCGCCCAAGGAATCCAGAGGAAATACCATAAGTGAGCTTACTCATGTAGAAAACTTTGACGAGCACAACTTTTCCTCAAGTGTGTATAATTTCTTACCTGTGGGTAAAAAATTACAAATTACAATACCTTTACAGCAAAATAGCTCAAAAGCTATGAATGAAAGGTCGAAATTACATATGGATTTAATACACAATAAGTAATGTCATTTTCTATTCAATATATTCCAAAATACGTTTTTTCTTAATTTTGGGAGATTTTTTGCCGAACATGGGGGAATTTCTACCGCAAATCTGGGGGAAAGAGAAATACCCCAGTGTCAGCCCTGATGATAACCGATGATGCGGCGAAAAATTTAGACTGAGGAATGGACTGTGGGTTTTGTTGGTGCGTTTATTGTAGTTTATTCTCATTTCTCATTCCCTAATAACGACTCACATAGAATCTGAATCATTTTATTTAGAAGTAATCTTCGGCAATACGGCGCGTCGCAGTTCTCCAAGTAAACGGGAATGAGAAACGAGAACAAACAACTTGCGAGCGCAAACGCATCAACACAACTGTAGAAGAAAATTTATAAGAAATACAGTGCGTCACCTCCGTAACAAGCCGTCTAGACCTCGTTTCACCCCACGCCTGAGGTTCGGAGAACGAACGGAGGTGAGATCGTGAACTTGTACCTAATTATTATTATTATTACTACTATTATTATCATTGTCATCTTGACCATTGCCCCTGAAAGTCACCCAGTGTTACCTGTGCCTTCGGAAGTTACTCTTCGCGCAAACGGACGAGTGCTGTGAAGTTCCGTCGGGGCTGCCATTAAAGGCCCGCGGTTTAGTAGGAGGACGAACATTTCTGTTCCTCGTGTGCTGTCTTCCCTTTTCTCCTCTACTTTGCACTTCTATCTTCCATGCAAAATCTTCTATCTTAATTATTAATGTGCAACCTAGCAATTAAATACGAGTACTTGCCTTTGCTGTCCTCGAGAGGCGATTAATTATCTTCCTTTGCTGTCCTCGAGATGCGATTAATTACCTACCTTTGCTGTCCTCGAGTTACGATTAGTTACCTACCTTTGCTGTCCTCGAGAGGCGATTATTACCTACTTTTGCTATCTTCCTCGTGAGGCGATTAATTACCTACCTTTGCCGTCCTCCTCTTGAAGCAATCACTACGATACAGTCATCAAATAAGCTGTTCGTAATTTATGTAGTATTTATTACCTTAAGTTAATTTTAAGGCCAACAGTATTATCTTTTCTATGTTGTGTTGCTCCTCTTGAGCTTTTCACCTTACTTGCCACTAAAAGAGGAGAAACCTCAATGAGGATAGATTCCTTAGGATAGTTTCGATTAACCTTTAAATTAAAATAGCTTTTGAATCGCATTGACTTAATTACTTCAATTCTCTCTTTATTACCCTATTCTCACGAATAAACTTTCTTTCACAGTACAACTTCACTTCACTACCGAGGCACCTTTCTTTCGTTCATGCAACTTCCTTCTTTTGTCATGTAGCGCAAGCATTTTGTACCGAATGCCGAGCGTTGTGCGGGTATGAGTGTTAATCACATATTTGTTTAATTCTTTTCATTAAACAAGCCATTTACCTTCATGCAGTTATTTTGACAAATTATTCATCTCAACTTTTTTTTCTCCTCTTACAGTAAACCGTTGCGCTTATCTGCTACTTTTGCTCGAGACCAGAGTCAGGACGCCTGGAAAACCTCTTTCCATTCCTTGCTGGCTGAAGGAAGCGAGAGCGCTTATCTTCTAATTTGCTCAACCTTAAACAAGGTTACTGATGCTGAGAAACTTCCAACGTCTCTAGCTACGACTCAAAATTATTGTCAAAGACTCGTTTTGATGAGCGACATTGAAACAACTCGCACTGGAGACTAGTATCGCGCCTGTTTACGATTTTCTTCCGTCTTCGTTCTTATTTACTTGTCTGCCCAGCTCATTAATATTAAAAACTTAAACCTGTAGTGTTTGTTATTCGCAAGTTATCATTAGATTAACGATCTACTAATGAACTAGATTTATCTAATATTGAAAGTATGACAGCATATTATACACTGGATTTAAAACTTTAACTCTTACCGAGAAACGAAACGAAGAATTAAACTTCATTTTTCCTTGCTCTTTCCGACAAGGTGACGACATTTAAAAAGAGCCAGCAACATACGCTAATGCAGCAGAGGCCGCAAAAGATTAAACTGACGTAGGATTCTTCCTAAAGAAAAGTAAAGAAATTTAGTTCGTTGAAACCAGCATATAGATCACTCTCCATCAATTACCATTTATGTTATGTGACAAATTTCGCCGCATACTCACTGTATTTTATGCCGAAGAAGAGCCCTACGGCTTTTAGAGTTTCAAGAGGAAACAGTAAGAGGAGCCAGTACAGCGTACGCATGCGATTAATAAGGGTTACAAATTGCCCTAATTTACTTAAGCAGTTAAATGGCCATAAGGCGCGGTCAAGGTTTGATATGCCCTTGGGAACGTTAAAGCTCAAGGTTAAGGTTAATAGGCCCTTGGGCACGTTAAAGTTCAAGGTTAAGGTTAATTGGCCCTTGGGCTCGGTAAAGTTTAAGGTTAAGGTTAATAGGCCCTTGGCCACGTTAAAGTTTAAGGTTAAGGTAAATTAGCTCTTGGGCACGTTAGAGTTCAAGGTTAAGGTAAATTAGCTCTTGGGCACGTTAAAGTTCAAGGTTAAGGTTTGTAGGCCCTTGGGCACGTGAAAGTTCAAGGTTAAGGTAATTGGGCCCCTGGGCTCGTTAAAATTCAAGGTTAAGGTTAATCGGCCCTTCGGTGCGTTAAAGTTCAAGGTTAAAGAGAAGGTTAATTGGCCCGTGGGCACTTTAAAGTTCAAGGTTAAAGTTAATTGACTCTTGAGCACGTTTAAGTTCACAGTTAAGGTCAATTGACCGTTGGGCTCGTTAAAATTCAAGGTTAAGGTTAATCGGCCCTTGGGTACGGTAAAGTCCAAGGTTAAGGAGAAGGTTAATTGGCCATTGGGCACATCAAAGTATTAGATCAAGGTTTTAGGTTTACACGCCATCAAGGCAAAATATTGAAGCCACTTCAACGGGCATTGCTAGACTATTCACTGGACTGGGCAGTAGCTCGATCATGCATAACGAAAAATGATCACAATGAAATAACGGCACCGCTAAAAAAATGTAACTTTAAGATTGAAAAAGGAACCGAATAACAGAGGAGCCCAACGACGCTTGCTGGTGAAATCTCCTACACTGCCTTACTGATTTTGTTTATAAAAACTACGTTCAAATTATGTATCGATGACATCTAGAGGTGTTCAATGTTCATGCGACATTCCAAATTTTCTCACAATAAGATGGGATTTTTTGCCATTTTACCTGATTCGGCTATTCCTTTGCTACGAAATCTATATTTTCTCTGGTGTTTCGTATTTCATGGGGGTTCCATGGCAGAGAATGAAGTCCTCAGGACTCTTGTTCGGAGATCTTGGAGGCAAATGTTACTTTACCGTTCAGTCCACCTACTCAGAATGGCATCTTTCAGTTATTAACAAGCATTCCAGTCGGATTAGGTTCGAGCTCCGTCGCGCTGGAACGATATTCGACGATGAATACCTACATAGAGGCACATCTTCCAACAATTCTGGCAATACGTCCATCATAAAACGTGACATAAACTGAATCCTACACAAACGATAGAATCAAATATGGCCTAGTAGAATAGTCGCCGACATCATGAGCCAACATATTGATGCACCACCGATGTTGGTTGTTCCACGAGTAAAAACTAGAACATTACATAGAATTGTGTGGTTAAAATTAGTGTGCCACCCATTCTGTGTGGTTATCAGTGCCCACAAAGAACTCTGTGTGCCACTTTTATTTGTCAGTACCTTTTCAAATGCGTCAAGTGTAACCCAAAGCAGGAAATATTAAAACCTTTGAATACTCCCGAAAGTGTTCCTATTACGTTCTCTCTTACATGTGAACAATGCGTGAACTTAGGGGTTCAACAAATATTCTCGTAGTCGTTGTCATTGACTTTATTATGCAGGACTCAAATTCGAGTCTCTAAGCTTCTGAAAATGTTTATTCAAATTTTTTCAGACCATTCTCCGAGGTTCCTTGTTGAGGCTGTTAGTCATGTTTTCAGAGCGTCCGTACCCATCAGCATAGAGTTCATTATCGAAATGGGGGTTAATGAAAACCTCCAGCTGCCAAATAATGTTGTTTGTTTAAGCGTGACATATGGACTAATCATATTTATTAAGCTGAGTATTCTAGCAAACGTACAATGCAATGTTTTTCAAAATGAATTTCTTTGCGTTAAGCCTGAAAGAAATTAAGCAGCTAAGTCTTTCTGTCCTAACTTTTCGGAATGTATGAGATAAGATTGGAAATTTCCAGATTTTTTCTAAGTAAAGTTATGCTATTGAAACTAAAGTAATGCCTCTCAGTTAAGGTGCAGAATGCTAGGGTAACCAGAAAGGCTATTTTGTATTATAGTAAAGGTCCTCAAAAAATCCTGTTCACAGTAAAGGAAATCCTTTCTTTTTATGGTGCGTCAACCGTCCCAAAAAACACGCTCGTGAGCACACGCCGAACGACATCCAGCGTCTCTCGCCTGCCAGCAACTGGGTGGAGTCCCTTGGGGAGTCCTGCTCAGTAAGTGACATTTATGTGTAATTCGGCCCACAAATTATACCATCACAAAATCTTATATATATATGAACTAATAGAGTAATGAATTATTACGCCTGCTGCTAAATACATTTTTAAATGCAATAACAAATTGCTTACAATTCATGAATCACGAGTTTCTGAATTCACTCCCGTCACTTTCCACCACACAAACAAAAAGTGAATTACTTCCTGAATATGTTACAAAAAAAAGATGATTTTATTTTTGTGGCCCTTCCGCAATCACACCCGACGGGGTTAGATATTCCTCGTGCATTCGCCTATGACGTCTGTGTGAAGAACGTCTATAAGAGAGAAGGCTACTCATCTGTACACACAATAAATACTTAGTAACAATAATGAAGAGCAAGGAGAAACTAGGAGAACTGGATATACACAATTCTTAGGTGTGTGTTTGGGTGAGGAATTTCCTCACAGTTTCTAGCGGGGGCGCGACAGTAACATTGCTGGGCAACCTTTTGTTGTGTCTGTGGGTTTTTGTTTGTTCAGTTAGGATTTAGCCAAACGATGGATGGCAGTCATTTCCAGGCCTGACTTTAATTTGGACCAATCTCGTCCATCTCTTGATTCTCTTCAGTTACAGTGTCGAACTCATTTACGTTGGGCCTTCTGCATGAGGAGCCTTTCTTGGATAGGAATCCAGCCGAGTTTATTAAGGAGAGGGGTTACGTGATCACTTCTTTTGAAATTACCGTTGCATACCGCCTTGGCTGCAAAATTCATGCACTTTTGTAATTCCCTTTGAAGGTATTGAGGTAAGTCTCCCCATACTAGGCTGCAGTAGTCAATGCGCGATACCACAAGGGATTGAATGGCTAATAATCTGGATTTTTCGTCTAGCATACTTTTTATACGATGAAAAAACATTAAAGTTCCGTAGATTTTGTTGCAAGTAGTCTCAACGTGAGATCTGAAGGACATATTTCTATCGAACCAGATACCAAGATTTTTAACTTTTTCTGATGCATTAATTTATCATTTCCAACTGCATGAGTAAGATCTGAAGTTTTTTTAATTGCATCTTTGGATACAAAAATAATCCATTGTGCTTTATTAGCATTTAATTTGCGACCATTTCGGTCGTACCATGATTTCAGGCTAGTCAGTAAAGTTTAGACTTTAATTTGCGTCTGTGGTATTTCCGATACAGAACTTGTTATTGCAATTTGAACATCATCTGCATACATTGAGATCCGTGTGTTAGAAGGCATTGGAGGGAAATCATTAATGAAAATAGAAACTGTAGCGGACCAAGAATGGATCCTTGGGGACACCAAACTTGTTTTGAATGAATGGGGACAATTTGTTTTCTATGCGGACTGTATGAGATCGATTCGACAAGTAACTTTCAAACCATGGCGTGTCTATTCCCAAGTTCAGTATTTTACGTAGAAGTCTATCATGTTCGACGCTATCGAACGCCTCAGAGAGATCGAGTAGTAGCAAGAGTGTTGCATGCTTTTGATCGAAGTCACTGTATATTTTTTCAGAGGTATTGAGCAGAGCGTCTTTAGTGTTAGTATTTCTTCTATAGGCGTATTGATTTTGGTGGAGTAGATTTGACTCGTCCAGGTGAAATGACAGTTGATTTGTCACCACTTTCTCCAATAGTTTGGACATGACAGGCAAAAGACTGATGGGCCTGTAGTTTGATGCTGTATTTAGGTCACCACTTTTATGCAACGGTCTAATAATGGAGTGTTTCCATTGGTTTGGAAACGTGTTGGTTACTACTGATGTATTAATTATCAGACGAATCCATGGTGCTGTAACAGGGAAACTGTCTTTGATATATTGAAGACATAATATAGATACCATCATGTCCAACTGCCGTTGTGTTTTTTAGTGAGTATAAGATATTTCGGAACTCCGGTAAATCGACAAGGCGTGGTCTCCACTTGACATCAGTCCTCGAGGGTGCAGTGGGGCATGAATTTTCAATTGTCGTTTCACCTGGATTGGTATACAACTCACTGAAAACTTGAGCCCCTAGTATTGAAAAGAATGTGTTGAAATCCGTGGCTGTTGCCAAGGGATTTTCAAAATTATTTACACGGTCTATATTTTTATATGGGGCTGCCTCACTAATGATTTCCCAAGTTCGCTTCGGGTTATTTTTAGCCGTTGTCAGTTTCTGGTGGAAGTGAGTATGTTTCGCTTCAGTGATTTTCTTTCGAAGATTTTTTTCATGTTCTTTATATCTCTTGTATAAGGTACTGTTTGATCTATTGTTTTTATACTCCCGCAAGTTAGCTTTCTTTATTCTGCTCATCTCTTTAATTTCGTCAGTAATCCAAACAGTCCGTTTTGGCTTGGTTTTTTGGTGACGTAAGGTGCACATTCGTCGAGAGCTGCTGTGAAGTTCTCGTTGAAGATGGACACTTGAATGTCAACATCGTCAGATTGCATCATTTTCTGGAATTCGGTAGACCTATCGAGTAGTTTTTCTTGAAATGGTTCTGCTGAATGGTGCCTTTTCGAGCGATCAGTCATTAAGCGGTATTTTTGTCTTTCCTTTGCAATATTAATTTCACATTCTATAGAGTGGTGATCGGAAATAGAAGGTGACATTACTGTACTAAGAATTGCGGTGGGATTATTTGTGATTGCTAGATCGAGGAGAGTAGCGGAGACCTTAGGGATGCGAGTCGGTTCTTTGACCATTTGTGATAGGCTTAGTTTGTACAATAGTTTGCTTAGCTGATTGTTTTTGTCCGTTAGGTCAACATTAAAATCTCCGAAAGCAAAGAATGACTTTTTTGCCTGAAAAATTTCTTTGAAGGTTTCCTCAATGAAATCTAGTGTTAGATTTAGGGGAGACGATGGGTGCCGGTAAAGGCTGCCAATGATTATTGATTTGTGTTTATTTATTTGCACTTCTAACCGAACCATTTCAATGCCTTCGCAAACTTTATTCGCTAAAAGTGAAGATGTTGAGTACTTTTCTTTCACAAAAATACAAGAGCCCCTACCTCGGCTGGCTTTAGCGCCATGGTAGCGGTACAACACGTAATCAGGATTGTTAAAAAATGAACTTTGGGTTCGTGAATCAAACCATGTTTCTGAGACACACAAAATGTCAATTTCTTCAGTGACCAACATTACTCTGATTTCATCCAATTAACCATTCAGGCTTCGAGCATTTATATACTTGATTTTACCTATATTAGCACTCTTTTTAGAGGGATCAAAGTTACTATCTCGATGGAATCGTTCAGGGGACTTATCGATTTTGTCTAAGTTGCCCAGGGTGTTTGGCCCAGCATCTGCTATGTAAGAAAGTCTACTGTTTGGCTGGGCAGCGGCAGTCTGTCAAAATGAGGTAACCCCGGTCTGATTTTTGCCTTGTGTGACAAGAGCATTGTAGTGATCGTTTTTACAATGGAGCAGTAATGGAGGGTTATTATTTGATAACTCTGAAAAGGGATCGACTGATATTTTCAAAACACAATGATCCTGTGCATCCAGGACAAGAAGTTTTTGGCCCGTCACATTTGAAATGATTAGTGGTATAAGGTCTACAGCAGCTTGATCAAAATGTTTCTCTTCAATGTAATTATCTATGAGGTTTTGCATGTCTCCACTGTCCTTGTCAACAAACTTAGCGTATGTGCTGTTGTTTGCTTTACTCTCTGTTTTAATTGCAGCCTCTAAGGAATTGTAACTCCATTTTGATGCTGGTTGTTTTGTAAGTAGATGAGCTACTGCATGGAGGAGGCAGTGTCCATCGGCTTTGGTGGGAATCAGCTCTATGTTCCATGATCGTTTCAATTCATCCATTGTGGAATTCATGCTTTCACAAATGGGGCTGGAGACGTTTTTTTTCGTACTTTTTACATCATTAAGAGGTTGTGAGAGGTGCGGGGAATTCACGTTTTTCTGGCTCTGAATGGCTATAGTGATTTCTTGTATGGGGATTTGCAGAGAACTGAGAAATGCTCGTGTCAATTCTATTTTTCTGGTGATGATTGTGCATACAGTTGGGTAGTGGATTTTCCATCGATTGTCGACTGCAATTTTGCAGCGATTTCTCTCTTCCTGTTGATTTCACTGCTTCCGAGTATGTGGTTGGACGTTGATTTATACTCGAGTCTAAGAGGTAGAGAGCGCAGGATAAAAATAAAACTCCCATTGTGCTGTGCTTTAGCTTTCTGTAAGAGTTCTGCTTCACATTCCACAAGCAGTCGTATTCTTGAAAAGCATCAATAAAATTCAGCGTTTGAGTTTTGTCCAAGCAATTGCGGAGTTAGACATAGCTTCCCACCTCTCCCGTCAACGTACAAAACGTTACAGCTCATCGCTATGTTGGTATTGGTAATGACCGTGGAGGGAGTATATATGGAGGGAGCATAGCCGTCTGTGAAGAGAACCAGTTTTTGAGATTTCTCCTCTGTCTGTGGTAACCAATAACCGTCTCGCGAGTGTGACGTCAGCACGGAAGCCAGTTACCTACTAACTACGCGAGAGTGCGCACACGCTCGCTGAATGCTCTTCCAGCTGTTTAGTTAATCATTCACTCGTTAATGATTAATTTGGGATTCTAAGACTCCGAAAGATAAGATAATAAATAGTGTTTCCTCACTTGAGGACACTTAATAATATCAAAATTACTAGCAAAGATACATTAAGAGTTGAAAACTATAAAGATTACAGGCCCTTGATTATAACAAATTAGAGCCTCTTGCACGCGCACCTTACCCTTTGACTTGTGGTGAGGTACTAATCTTGCTTTGGAAAATGGGAGCCATTGAGAGAGGGGTTGTAGGGAAGGTGGGTGGAGCAACTTCAGCCAAGCGTCTGTGGTTGGCTAAGAATTGTGACGTGTCGGGCATTGAGAGTGCCCGAGTCTTTCAACTTTTGCAGCCAAATTGAGCCCGATCGGAGTGCGCTGTGCTCCCTCCATATATCCTAGCTCCATGGTTATGACGCAGCATTGACGCTAGGGCTCCCCTAAGTGTGAAAGTTTCTACCTTAAAACTTCGTTCAAGATTACCCTAAAAATGCATAAATTACCCTAATATATAAAAAAGCCCATTGCTGGTATTACATTAAAATATTCGTTGATTCCATGGTTATATGTGAAAAAAGACACAAAATCTGGGTTCATGTGGATATTTGAAAATGTAATTTTGTTTGATTACCTTGTGCTCGTCATAGCCGTGTGGTTTAAGGACTAAGGACCTGCCTCCGTGCGGGCATCGAGGGTTCGAATCCCGGCGCTGGGTGGCGATTTTCTCCGTTCGGTGTAGGGGAAAAATGCCAAGAACAATACCCCACTCTACCCGTGTGTCTGAAAGGGGTACCGGTCGTGACTGGGGGGAAGCGTCGTGGCGTCCTAGTGTTAGTTATAAGGCATTTGAAAAAAAAAACAATGTACAAGGTGATATGAATCAGGCTTGAATTGGAAATAAAGCACCCGTAGATGTCAATGTTTGTTTTGTTACAAGCTCTGTTCAATGAGCGAAAAAAGAGGGCATGCGATCTACTCCTGACTAGCTGAGAGAAGCAAAGACATAGTAAGAGGAAAGGAACGACAAATTAATACTCGAAACATTTACTTATGGAACACAACATTAACATAGGTTCACATTTTCGGCGCAAAAGTTAGTGGAATTTATATGTGAAATAAATTTATATACACGCTAATTCTCGGTGTAATTTCAAAGAGCATGGCAAAGAATGGAATACAGTAAATGAAGAATTTTGACTTCCCCAAAATTTTCGCAATCGGTACACACTCAATTGGCGCGAATTTAACTGAGTGTAGAGATAATTTACGTTCACTAAGGCGAAAAAGATGTTACTCAAGGCTAAAAGTTAGCCCCATTGAATTAAAAATAACAGCCTTGTTCCATTTAAGAATCTCGGCCATGGCCAGATTAATTTTCGACAGAAGCCTACATGCCAAAAAAAAAAGACTACAGTCGAATACTTGTAGCTTCTTCAAGAATCGGAGTCCTACGTTATTAAGCCCTAGTGCCAAAAATAAAGGAAGAAGATCCTCGATTTCTATCTTATAAGCTTTATTGTTAACTCCTAATATCTGCCTTTCCACCAAACCAATATTTCTTCTAGGAAGTCGAGAATTCTTCTTTTAACAAAGAAGCCACAGAATGTTTGGATCCCAACATAACGTTAGTCGTGTCAGGACAGAACCCTACAATGTCGCTCAATTCAATATTTTCATCACTGAAATCTTTTTTATGTGTAGTAAGCAATCCATCGGCGTGCTATCCTGTATTTCAACAAGAAGAGAGGAGCTCCTAATTGCACTCTCACTTCTGTTTCAGACGATGACTCCCACCTTTTTAGCTGTACAGCGGTCAGTTGTTTCATCAATTGTTACAGAAAATAAACATTCATTGATGACAACGACAAGATCACTTAGTAAATCTTTACCGAAACATTATCTAATAATGTTTGAAGCTCTTCGTTTCCCTAAGCTTACTTTCTTCAAGAAACATTAGTTTCAGTAGTTTTAGCTGTGAGTCACTTAACGAAATAGGCAAATAATGCTCAGAAAGATGTGCAGATATGAAAGTCCGCAATTCAATATTTTTCGCTGATTTCTCAATTGGATCGCTTGATAAAATGAACAAAGTTATAGTTTGTTTTCTCCTTCTCTGCATTGAGAAATATTTGTGACGTTGACTGTTAGGAAGATGAATAAACTCTGATGTACGATAGGTTATGGCAGTTGAGCATTTAGTACAGTATGCCATATCTTTAATTGAGGTAGAAGACGGAGACTTTTCTAACCAGCCTCGAAACAGTTCGCTTCTTCATCCTTCCGTCCATTTTTGTGTGTAAGGCTTTAAAGACGATAAAATTTAAACAGAACGAATAAACTTTCGTAATTAAAACGAATAAACGAATTTAAACGAATAAACTTTCTTATTTTTTTAAATGCACGTGTCTTTACCTCTATATACACTCGCACTTTAATACGGAAACAGATTTAGATTCGCTAAAATATAGTTTTTTTTAGTCTCCAGAATGACAACTGCCGTACTGTGGCTGGATTGAATGTACGAGTACCATGAATTATCATAACCTGAGTGATATAGAACTCAAACAACGTCAGAATGATTAGCGAGGTTGTGCACACAGTTTAAACTTTCGCCTCCATAGAAAACGATTCAGTCTAGAAAACTTTTACTGGCGAACACGTCTATGTTACGCCTGCTTTGCTATCCCTTTTTTGTTTTTTCTTTCTCTGCATTCTTAACTTGCTGTTTCGGTGCGCGGGGTATCATTGTTGAGAATACACCTCTTGCACAGATACTGCTTTTTGCAATCCATACTGAATGACACCTTCTCTTAAGATCGCCTTTGTTGAGGCTAGAGTCTTAATATTTGGTCCATTTCAGTGTAGTAGTTGGTCGTAAATAATTGCTCCAGAGCAATTTTAAACCTTTTAGAAAGGGTACTTGCATAACTACTGGAGTAAAAATATAAACTTCATTTTGTAATTCAGTACATGGAATTGATAATGTATAAACATCAATGAATATACTGTTAATAAGATAAAAAAACGTTTATTTTCCAAGTTGCCACATGAGATACATACCAACATACTGGCTTTTAAAAGTTTCTTAATATAGGACGTCCTAAAACAAAAGTTCCATACGAGGAGTACTAATTGACAAACCATCCGAGGTGTACAAATAGATAAGCCGTACGAGGCATAATAATAGACAAACTATACGAAGTGTACTCATAGACAAACTATCAGAGGTGTACGAATAGATAGACCATAGGAGGCATATTAATAGACAAAATGTACGAGGCGTACTAATAGACAAACCATCCGTGGCGTGCTAATAGTCTAACTCTGTCAAGGGTAGTTGAATGAGAAATGAAAAATATCATCTCTTGGGTATTTTATATTCCAAGAGACTCCGGTATAGCGTTTTCCGGTATAAGAACAAACAACGAACTCCACATTGCAATTAAAAACATGAAATGTATAATTTATTAACAAATACAACGAATGTGCTCCTATATTTACTCAACTCAGTTGCCATCATGCGTTGGAGTAACGAACAGCGTGCATTTGCCGTAGACGCCCATTTTTCCAGCAGAAGTTCAGTGGTTTCAACTCAGCGCGCTCTCCTTTATCGCTTCAATATTTCACCTTTGAGACCTGTTCCGGACCGAAAATCTATTCTTTCGTGGGTAACTACGTTGAGGAAAACTGGTTCTGAGCAGAAAAAAGAAGTAGAGACTTCAAGGGCGTCGATGGCTGTGTGGCAAAATTTATTTCCTGCTAGGGCGCGACATCTCACTGAAAGGCTATTTGGAGTGACCGGCGCGTTCTCCTGATTTGGCCCCATGTGAATTCTTTTTGCGGGGGTATTTGAAATCCCGTGCCTATGCTGACCGTCCACCAACTCAGGAAGATTTGAAAATAATTAATTCACGGAGAAACGACCAACATACCTATCAATATGCCGGAGAGACTGATAAGATACAGCAGAATTTGTTCAACACGGTGTATCGACACTGGCGGGCGTCACGTGACTGACATGATTTTTAAAACTATGCAAACCATAACTTTAAATGTGTAGATTTTTATAAAAATAATAAAAAGATATCTCTACCACTTTTTGTTTTATTACAACACAAAATCAGGAAGTTAGCTGGCTGCATCCTGTACTTTCGACAGATGTTGAAGCTTATAATAATTGTTGCCCCCATCAGCCAAAATAATCTATTCCATTGACTGCCGCATAACAAAGAAAATGTTGTTCAATGTTGATCTCTGCAATCCTCAAAGCTATCTGCCTCTGCTTTAACGTTACTTGGTGCTTTTTGATGTTGAAGGGATCGGATTGAATCGAAATTACCGAGGGGCGGTAGAGACCTTAAGTAGTGCCTGCATTACTGCTCTTCTCTCAGAATCTGTCAAATCTTTTGTCTGTCGGTTATACTGAATGAGCACTTTCTATTAGTATCATCCTTATCTGCCATATCCTGGGGGTAATTCAGCATCTTTAAAACATTATTTGAAAAGGAAAAAGGTAAAATTATATTAACTTTTACCATGTTATTTTTTAAAGGTTAAAATTTTTTATCAACACACTGTGCACGATCGTCTTCTGTACTCAAAACAGAAGTTCAATAAAATGCCCTGAAACACGGAAAGTTTCCTCCTTGTGTTGCAAATATTTGCGACCGAAGGGAGTACAATAATATTCCCATGTAACTTTCAAACACTAAAAACTTGTCGCGAATGAATGCATGTTTATAAATTGAATTATAAAGCATTTGATAGGATGTACAATTTTAGAGTAAACTGCGTGTTGTAAGCAGGGTTGGGAAAAAAGCTTTTTAAAAAAATCACCCCACCTGTTTTTGGTGTTTTATTTTGTTTGATTGGGTTTTTCATTGTGTTTTATTATGCTTTATTGGGTTGTATGGTACTTTTTACTTTTTATTGGATTACGGTATCCTACATTCTACTCATAAGTAATTTTTTAATGCATACATTAGTGATTTGTGCGTGCAATGCAAATGCAGCTTATACTACTCCAGTCAAAAGCTGTGGCTACTAACTTATCAGGAGTATGATTTATGAACTTATAAATTTCTGATTTTCGGGCTCTCTCAGTCTTGCTGGCAGTGTAACATGATACCGCAGGCTCAGCATCTGCATTAGCTTTTTAGGCGTACTAGTTTTCTGCCTGCAATATAAGATAGCAGGGTCTGCACCTGCCCTAACTCGTAAGGCCTACTGGCTCCCTGTCTGCAAGAGATGGTGACCCTTGGAATGAAAAACAGTTAATTGTATTCCACAGATCAAAAGGTTGAACGTGTATGTGAGTACGAGTGTTTGCTGATCAGTTTCTTCTTAGCGCCTTCGTAATTCCTATTATTAAATAATTATAACTAAGTAACTCCCTTGAGCTGTATTTTGTGCATTTAGATTATTAAAGTTTGATGACCGTAGACCAACATCTAAATAATCCCTAACTGAAAGTTCCGTTGCCTACAGATCTTAAAGTCTCCGTGATCAATTAATACAGCAGCAATTACTTTAGGTTGTGGCAGGATAACAGGAGCGCACTGGAATCATGTAACCGAAATGGAAGACACAACTAGAGTGAGTTGTGACATTTTCGGTGACAAAATATGCAACAAGACTGAGAGGGTGCAAAACCATTTGTAAAAATATAAGGAGAAAAAAGAACAAGAATAAACAACAAAGCAGGAAGAAGGCACAGCACAGCTAGCAATAAGCATAGTTAGCCCTTCTGACTCAAGACGTGGCTCTGGAACGACCGATGTTAGAGACATGAGTTACCCGTCAATTTCCTTTTCTTCTGCATTAGCATAAACTGCAGGGAAGTTCAACTGCACCACCGCCAGTAAAGGGGAGTAAGACTTTTGAGTTCCTTTGCACTTCCCAAGAAGAAAAAGAAAAATCGATGTTCAATTGCGAAAATTATTCTTTAATTCAAATATTATTTTTGATATAAGAGAAATAAATTGTTCCACGTGTTCTGTTCTGTGACCTGGATACATACCGCCAGGCCAAATCACCCAGTTGACTTTGTATGTGACAATGTTTGGTACAGGTTTGGGCCAAGGCAAGCTCAAATTCTCCTTAAAATATTCAAACATTTGAGGCCAAATGCTGGTCTCTATGATGATGCAATTAAGAACTACCACTGCCAGGAGAGACTTCCACATGATGATACAAATTGTGTTGTACAACCCATAGGAAGTAATTAAGGTTCAAATTACATTCAATACATTGGTTAAATTTGAGGTTGGAGCCAATAAAAGAAAAACAATAAATCTTTTCTTACAGGTTTATGCATTCATACGTGACTTTAACTTCTAAAAAACGCACTAGACGGATTTTTTTTTTTTTGTGGGTTTTTAATGCCATTTCTGGTTATAAATGTAATAAGCCTTCCTGCAATCGAATTTATTTACCACAGTCACAAAGGATTTGATTCGGTCTAGCTCTGTAGCTAAAATAGCAGCTTGTCCAACACCATCCTTGTAAAAATCAATCTTGTTTGTAAAAAAAGTTGACGATAAATTAAAATATTCGTTCATAGTTTAGATTAGCTTAGTACCAGTACTATTCTCTTAATGAAATTAATACTTTATACCAGCAAATTTTAAGTTTTCACTGTTCCTTTCAGCACGTGTAACTGGGGCTTAATTATGTTATCGTCCCTTGTGAACTTCAAGATGGTAGACGCGGTCAAGTGGTGAACAAACTTCAGCGAAAAATTAAAACTTCTTGTATTTTCAAATCTAAAAAACAATTAAGTTTACAAATTGTATTAATTCTTAATAGTAAACATTAGAAAATTTAAAGTGTGACGCTAAAACGCTATTTAAAGTAGCACTCATACAAAAATTATAAATGACAAGTTTTATTACAAATTTTTCTGTTTTACCAGTAGCTTATAAGAGGAACTCTCGTCTCGAAATTTGCAAAACTACGAAACGCTAAACTATGAAAAAAAAAGATGACATTGCGTAGCATTGTGAAGTGGTGACTAGATACGAACAGGAATTTAGATCCTGTATTACATTAGCAAACCTATTTTATTTCTATCTGAAAGACAAAAGATTGTTACCCAGCATCAAAATTAATTTAACCATACACAAGATGAAAACTCATAGAAATTCAACTTCCGGGAGTCTTAAAAATACTGTTTTTACATTTCACGGCGTGAGTTACTTTTTTCCATAAAGGTTGTTCTGGATGATCCACTGCCACTTAAGCTTAATTCTACGTGTGAGTTTGTAGCCCTATTGTCTGGTAACGGTATATTCAAGGTATTTTATATTTTGCTAAAAGATTAGATATTTGAAATCACCTGACCTCATAGAAAAAATTACATCCCATCGTTACTCAGTTACATTGGTTTGAAGAGGTGTTCGGCAACATGTCCTCAAGACACTCCAAAACTACACGACTATACACCTGGACCTCTGAAATGAAATTCAGAACCATGCTAAGGCACAATAGTGAGAATTGGCCGTACCACAAAGTTCCCATTCAAAGTCTGTCTTGTAAGACTAGAAGAAACAAAACAACGCTCGGAGCTCATGACACATTCACAATCAGGAGACCTGAGTCGAAGGGCTTAGACACCAAATAAATTGCGTCACATCACGTAATGGACACAACGACTTGAGTTGAAGAAGTTAAGATTCAGTTAAAAGTAAAGCTTAAGTTAATAAACTTAATTTTCGAGAATTTAAGCTGCCTAAAAATGCACAAAATAAGGAGTTCAGCACATCAATACCAGATAAAATTAACATTAGAGCACCTTTTTGCTTGTGTATTTGTTTAGTACGAGTATTGCCCGATGCAGAGAAAGTTATACACACCCCAGTAGCAGCACCATGGGCTTTGAGGTAACATATTTTACTGACACTCATGAAATCAATGACAGCTTCTGCTCACAGCGTTTCTTTATTTGAATACATGAGAGCATAGGCCATAGTGTACCTATTGAAGCAATATTTACACATTTGTACGTACATCAGTGAAACAGTTAACAGTTACACGGGAATTTATTTACTTCATCATACAATTTTCATCACCTGACATGATTAAAAAATGAAGTTTCATAAAAATCAAGCGAAAAAAAAGAATGAAACGATCAAAGATGCAAAGTAAAAATAATATAAATCCTGTTACGGTAGATGAAGAATTTGACAGAAATGTTACATCAATAAGCTATGTATTTTGTTTGTTCAGAATCTTCAAGTTCATTTTAGCTACATTCCATTACAATGGGCAACTTCAGATGGTAGCTCTTATTTAAATGCTTTTGGGAAAATTTTGGTAGTAAAATTACGATTTCCTAAATCCTATGCCATTCAAAATATAGTTGTTGCCAACTTGAAAGATAAAGCTAATCTTCAAATATACAGCCAAACAAGGAAAATCTACTGGTAGGAAAATTCTGATGGTATGGCACCAATAAACCACAGATTTTTCCTCGCCACGCGTATCATGGAGATGGTAAAAGCATAGAGAGCTTAGCTTTTGAAGTTCTGGCTCATCAGCGGAGAACTGAGTATGGAACCTGGTCAACTCAGCTCAAGTTGCAGCTCACACTGACCTGCTGAATGTTATTGGCGTTCATCAGGAGCATCGAGATGGACGGGCATCACGATTTTTCGGTCCTCATGTGTTTATTTCAGGTTCCCTCTTGAGGTAGGGAAAATGGACAGAGCTTTGCAAGTTTGAATGTTGGCAAGTTCCAAGAGTTAGAAGACCTCTAAGTTCATTGAGGTCGAAAATATTTCTATGTTCTTGTAGTAACGTAGCATACTTTTACGCTCATAAACAATGGTAAAATAATAGTAAAATATTATTTTTCCTACTTTTCCAGGTAGAAGGAGTACCGGACATACGAGGGATAAGTTGCACGTGTGTTTCAAGTCTGAGGATTGAAATGAATTTTGATGCGAAAAGCTGCATCAGCTCACCTTGTCATTACATGTTATGGAATGGATCAATAGATTGTAGTATCTTCGGCGATGAAATTCATAATATTAAATTTCTTTACTGCTTCTTAACAGTATAACATTGAACGAATGAAATTGTGGGTGAAAATTTTATCGTGGATAGTAAGAAAATGAATTAAAAAAGAGAGCTCAGATGCAAATTTTAGCCAGGATGCTAACATTGCTGGCTGAAGAATGTACTAGCGTTGGACATCCTACAAATGTACAATTGGTGCATGCAAAAACCATACAACGAAAAACTTCAATGAAATTGATTAGAATCGAAGCATGAGAATAGCAGCGTTATACTGTCAACGGTTGCTAAAACCTCTTTCAATTAAATTTAAATCTGTATTTCTAATTTAATTGGCCATTTTCTTCAATCTATTTGGTAACAGAATTGATCAAGTTTTTTATTTTCATACCTAAAATGAAAAGGCACTGTTGCACAAACAAGTTTTATAAGCTTCTGTTCTTAGATCGGACAAAGCATTTGTTTGCAGTTCAGATACGCGTTAGTGTGTGAGAGGACGACCGACTAGAGATTCAGTTAGTCAAGCGAGCTTTTCTAGTGGGTGTAGTTGCAGCGTGTTAACTGGCGCTGAGCAAAGTTCAATACCTCATACTTGCTGAATAATTCATCAATGCTAGCAAGGTAGTGAAAGTGTGATAGTCTAATATTAATACATTGCAAAATCCTAAAAAAATGAGAAGCGTCTTGGGCTGTTGAGAAACTGCCTCGATAAAACGCCTCTCCTACTCATCAATAAAAATGTCACGGTGAACTGACTTCAAGTGCGAGCACGTTTCAATATAGAAGGAAAAAATTGCTTCAAAATTTCGGCATATTCTAATTTAAAAAGTCTCATTTATTCCAAGTCTTTATGAGATAACCGCACTGAGAAAGTTTAAACAAGAGAATGCTGAAAATTCAACGAATTTTCTTTTTTTCATGATTTTAAGTTCGACGTATACCTACTAAAATTAAAAATTACAGCCCTATATTAAGCTCCACTCAAAAAGCCCGCATTTTTTGTTTGATCCACGGTAGGTAGTAGGTGATGCGTGTGAATACGTCCGGAAAGCCGGGTTTGGCGCAGCCTGAGCCGAACGAAGTAACTCCCGCGAGATACCAGCGACCGTCCTTCATGTTGCACTGCAGCGGCCCTCCAGAGTCGCCCTGCGGGTACCAAAAGTATCGTAAGAGGAAGCTAAAGATTGTATACAACGCCTCCGGAGTCTCAATATGAGTACCGTAAGAAAATTTGGATTATATACAACTCCTGCGGAGTCGCCCAGCATTATACGAAACATACTATGAAAAGATTTTAAAAACATTCAACGACGTTATTATCCTATTTCACATTGGTTAAATAAATCAGTTTGAAGAACAATTAAATGAGACTTCACTTTTAACGTAAAATGTGTTGTTCTGTACAGCTATTAAGTTTAAACTATAAGTTGAAGCAGTGAAATGTAAGGTTTTTATTTAAAAAAGCGGATAAAAATTTTTATAGCTTTGAATATGGATCTTTACCTACTTATTATTATTATTCAAGTTTTTTCTATATATATATAGATATGTATTTAAAAATATATATACATATATTATACATATGTATATATACTTATAAATTGATTATTAAAACAATGCCAAAGTTGGCAGTCATGAGTTTTTTATTAAATTTCTCAATTTCTCTGATATTACGATTGTTCCAGGATCGAAAATTTCAAAAAAGCTACAAATGGTCAAATTTATATGTACATATATATTTTTATTAATTTTTAAGTTTTGAAAAGAAATGGTAAAATATGGTTTTCCGTGAAGCCTTTGTTAATGAAATAGAACAGTGACATAGTGCCTAAAACGAACCCAGAGATGATCAGTGCCGAAGAAAATCCAGCATTAACAACTACAGTGACGGAAAACATTAGCAAAGAGCTTGTCCAGTGGATAATTTACTATAATTAAAATCTATAAAAGAGAACTGAATACTTACCAACTTTAATATCAATAGCGTAAGAAGAGACAACTATTATAACTCACAATACAGGTTCCTCTGCCACCATCGTTAACAGGCCCAGCACACATGTGGTAATGGCGGACTGGCACGTTGTGTATCATGCCGTACATCTTAGCGCAGTGTCTGTTGGCGACCACTGGAAGCCAAACTTCTTTGAGCTTATCTTCGAGCCTGGCTCCGTACAGACGCATGCCCCAACCCACGGACACGCACTTGATGCCCAAGAAAGTCTCCTCCCGAAGCGAAGTGGAGTCGGGCAGGCAGATGGGTTGGATGTGTGTTGTGTACGAGACATCGGCATCAAGATGCAGCAGAGCTTCGGATGCACACGAGTATTACGTTAGACAGAACTCAGTACTACTTGAACTGTGCACAAATGACGATGAGAATAAGTTAAGAATGATTTTACGTGAGAATGAGAGTGAATAAAAAAGCTCGAACTCTGAAGCAGAAATAGATTTTGCCCGTAAAATACACCCCCTTGTGAGCGGAGCGGCGCGGCAACTGGAAATTGGTTAGAATGCATCTAATCTTAACTACGAAGCTGTTAACATTCGAACAAGACCGTCTCCCAATTTCCTTAGTTACTCACGATGCAAGTGCCAGCAGTACCGTTGAGAGAACCGGCGCAAAGATGACTCAAAGAAATTTTGACATGATGGAAGCGACTCCCATTGTACGCCCTGGCACAAATTTCAGTGCTAAGAACTGATATGCTGGCTTCCCGCAGACTGTCTTGCAACGGTCCATCATACGTTGTACTTCCTAACCCAGACGCCAAGCACGAATTTCCTTCAAAGTCGTAAGTTTGGAGTGTTTTATCATCCGGAGTCGCTTTGTAAGGAGCCGATAGATTGTACTCCTTCAATTTGAGCAGCACTACAGAGAGAGGTAAACATTAGTATTATTTCTACGCTCAATCCTGCATGCCACGCCGCTCGAGTATACAATATGAAGCTGATATGTAAATTTTATTGAATGTGCCTGCACATGAGCATGAGAGATGATGCGAAAAAGACTAAATGACATTTTTTTACAAGCTTCAAACTAAATTCTATGAATGCTAAATGGTTGGAAAATATGGTCAGTAGAGTGTTCAATGCACACATTTGAACATAGCAGAACTCAAAAATAATTCCGTTTGATATTCCATTCAATTTGCTCAGTTTTTATTTTCGTTCACCTAGAACCGCATTTTTTATGCTACCTTTAGATAGTCAGTTTACTGGAGAAATATATGATCCGCAACACCTGTTCATGACGTGCTAATGAACGAGAAAGTCGATGCTGAAGACTTCAAAATACATATGTAGTCTTTGCCTCTAGGCCGAACCGAACAATTATTTTCTTCTACCCTATGAAAAATATTAGTATAGAAAATATTAGTAAGGTGATGGTCATTGTGCTGTGAGCGTAGGTGGGTCCTCCGAATGGCATGTAAGCCCATCTGCCTTAAGCTTGTACATAATTTTTTTATCAATGTCAAGGGAACACTCGAGATGCAACCACGAGGAGGAAATGAGAACTCGGTAAATAGTATAATTTAATGTGCGAGGTTGATAAAACAAATAAAGACTAATGATGAATACAAAATAACTTAAACTTATCCTAATTGAAAGTCCAAACACGGAATAATAAGGTTGGCTGCCAGGCTCAGGTTAGTCTACACGCAGAGTTCAGAGTCACGCAACAGGTGACTCAACTTCTGCTGGAGCGGCGTGCGTGCAGATTCCCGAAGAGGTGGGTACGAGTATCGCTCCAGTACAGCTCAGGGTAGGGTAGTGCGTGGCCCACGCAGTAAATCGAGCGTAGCTCCGAAGGGCACGGGGTCAGGGTACCCAAGCGGGCCCACCAGCGTACCTACAAAAGAGTCATCCCTACAGTCTGGGCACGAGTGCTAGTGCTGCGACCGCTAACTATAAAGCTATGGCGGCGCGAAGCACTAAATGAAGTTACAAGAAAGCTAGTCTTAGTTAAATAATAATTTACCCTAACTGTCACAAACAACGAAGTGCAGTTAGAACTCTGACTGCCAAGTCCGAAAAGAACGAGACATTTCGCACAATGAATAGTTAGAGCACAATGAATAGTTAGAGCACAATGAATAGTTAGAGCACAATGAATAGTTAGAGCACAATGAATAGTTAGAGCACAATGCAATACACAGAAAACATTAACACAGAAGACACTAACACAGAAGACACTAACACAGAAGACACTAACGTTACACGTAACGTACCGGTGGCTCAAGAAAAGAAGTCCTGTTAGATATGAACCACGAGAGACAATGCGTGTCGAGGCTCGCTAGTTCACGGACGAATGGGCGATGTTGCCAGGCCACAATTACAGAAGTATAGTCGTCCGGTACAGAAAAGAATAAAAAATAAACGATCAAGAAAGGCGGACGGGCGAAGTTCCCTTACAATCAAGAACACTACTTTAAAAATATTTTTTCGCCGATCAAAGTTTAATTAAAAGGCTCACGTAACATAAATTTCATAGAACAAAGAAAAATACAGATTACTTTACCGTGTGTTTTACACATAGCAGAATACATATGAAATTAAGGCATTCAGCTCGCCGTCACTTTCAATGAAAAATTCATGACAGAAGGGACTCAAAATGTCATCATTGCTTCATCTATAATAGGATAAAAATGAATAATGAGACAGATCAGAGAAAGAGACGTATTGGGTCTCAGAGTAATTCAAGAAAAAGTACATTCGTCTCAGAGAAATTCAAGAAAAAAACATTCGTCTCAGAGTAATTCAAGAAAAGGTACATTCGTCTCAGAGTAATTCAAGAAAAGGTACATTCGTCTCAGAGTAATTCAAGAAAAGGTGCATTCGTCTCACCGATGTCATTCTGATAATTGTCGAAAAGGTCATGTGTGTAAATGGTATCGACCCCGAAAAGTTGCTCGCTGCCTTCCGCCAGAGACCGATCGTGCTCTCCCAGCACCACTTGCCACAGCGCGGCTGAGTTCGTAAATGTGAACGCCTTACTGTAAAAGTCATACGTGTCGAACCAGTCAATTCAGCCCTAGTAAATATTGCAGTCTTATACTGATGAGGCTTTTTAAAACTAATAACAGGAACGGTCTTGGTTGCAGTCTTGCAGTAACAGTCGCTTGGTTTTAGGTAAAATGAAGGTCGAACAAGGGAAAAACAGATCGAGTTCAGAGCGTCTAAAGTCGGCAGAAGCCGGGCACCACGTTACACTGTTATGAATAGATGTGTAAGACACTTCCTTTTATTTATAATAACAGTACGTACATTGCCTTGGAACTCCATTTGAGTATTTTCATTCGCTGGCAATCTTGATACAGTGGAAGCACTTTAAGTATCTACATTTATGGAGCTGGCTTCACTAGCACCATAAATGCTAGCAAATGAGAAACATCAGCCATGACACTCTAATCATGGTAGAAAAGCATCCAATAATATGCATCTAACGCAAACCCATCACTAGTTACTAGAAAAAAAAACAATAATTGCTGGGACGGAGTGAAGTACTGTTTATGTGTGAGCCTGTGGATGCCAAGCTTTACAACACATCTGCATCTCCGCGAGTTTTCTGATGGCATAAATATATGTTTACGAATGTGATTCAAGAATAATTGAACGCTGGATACAATTTCGCATCGGCACATGTGGGGTCATTCTTTCAAATTTCAAATAATTTGGACCAATATTGGTGAATGAACTTGAGTCAAATTGAAAAGGAATTTCCTTCGTTTAAGACAACTTACGCGAACGAATTAACCTGAGCTGAAGTAATATTCGAGAGGCGTGGCTTGCGGTTACACGGCATGGTCATGAGTCATTAACAGATGCACTAAATTTCAGCACTTGTTTGATTTCAAAGGATATTCAAAACAAAATCGTATCGCAAAAGAAATAAATTAACTCTTACCAATGTCATGTTTTAAATTCCTGAATCTTTCATGCAAAAAGATCTTTTCAATTTCGATGGTCACTTCTTGGATATTAGGAGGTTGAACCGAAGCCGTAGGTTTATGTTTTGAATCATCACTCAAAGATTTATTGATTACGTTGTTCTCGAATGGGTCGTCATTATTTTCATTCATTTCATAATCATGAAATTCCGAGGAATATAACCTTCCTGATTTAGAATAAACTGCTTTCTCTGTTGGGGTCCCAGTATCTAGGGATGTTCCTTTTATTTCTTTTACGACGCTTGGTGAGTGTGACGTAAATTTTAGGCTCAAATTTTCGGGAAACGAATTTTTGCCAGTGAGCTCTTGCTTGATTGTCGTCTCCTTGGGACTGTTTTGCTTCCGATTCAAATCACGGGTTTGAGTTGCACTGCTCTGATGTGCCTCAGAATACTGTTCGCCATAATCATCCGATATTCCTTCGTTTGTTTTCGTGGGACCATCTTCCGATGTTACGGTATCAGCGAGGGCTGAGAAACGAATTGACCACAGCGGCGGGAAAGGAAGGTGCGGAGCAGGCGAATTATTGTCAACAAAAAATTCTTCACAAAGCTCTCTTATTGATAGCCTTGGTGAGCTTACAGCCAAATCAAAACCTCTTTCAGTATAACCAGTTCTCAGCACGATGCATAGCAGTTCTACCTCTTTCTGATCTTAATGTTTCTTTGTGGCTTTAGAGAAATTTGCAAAACACAACAAATTCTGACGATGAATGTCGCCAATAGCAGCAGTTCTCTTACAGGTTCAGATAAATCATGTAACTCATGCTAGAAAAGAGAGTGTTTACTGTATTCTTAAGAATTATTTTCAAAAACATGGTTTCCAAAATGTCGAGAATCTGTTAAGAATAATCAATTTTGCGAATCAAAAATGAGGATTTAGGAAAAATTTTAATTGTGTGTAATAAATTTTTGGCTTACTTAGAAATATCTCAGAAAATCCCAGCAGTACGGGAGGGTCGCTTCAACATGTATGTTTTTGTGCCTGTATGTTGGGACTCAGCAAATGTTAGATGGGGCGATAAGATGCAAGGGCTCGAACGATGGCTGTTTACATTGTGTGTTGTTTCTGGAGGGGTCTATTTTGTGGTGTTAGCAAATTTTTTCATTCGGGCGAGCCCTTGGGAAACTTGAGACGTTCGGAAAAATGCCTACCCATGTGCAAAACAAAGTCGCCTTGTAGTCAAACATAAATCGAGGCACTCAGGCCGAGAGAGGTGGCAAACTAACGGTCGGCTTCGAAGGGGCTTGAGCGTGAGAGCGTAAGAAACAATGAGGCTAAGAAAAAAAATAAAGGCGAGCTGCGGGACCACCAATGAGAAGAGAGGGAAGGCGGTCGCTGTTGAGGACCAAAGAAGCCTATAGGTCGAATATGAGAGAGGGGACAACCCTCGAGAAAATACGCAGGCATCTGAGGAACAAGAAGGCAGTTCGACCGGCGAGACCGTAACGCGAAGTGTAAGCAAGAAACGCGTGTGCTAGCAGTAACAAACGTGCTTAATGAAATAATAAGAAAAGTGGCTATATTGAAAATTATACTAAGTTTCACGCCAAAATGTGATCATGAAATTCATACATTTTCTCGTTTTTACTTGCAGAAGAGCAAATTAAAAAACCCAACCAGCGTGGGAATCATTTAATGGAACATTTAGGCGCAACGTCTCTGGGAGGGTAAGAGCGAAGCCATTTCTCGGGAAAAGATGATTTTTTTTTATAAAATTTTCTGAAATTTATTAGCATACAGTAATGTAAAAAATTGAAATGGTTTAAGGAAGCTTAATGGGTGCTATCATAATTAATGGGTTATAAATTGATCTTGCAGGTGGGAGGTCTGTGCCTGAGGATAGAGGTTCGCAAGAAAAGAAATACTCGGGAGCTACGAATCTGGCGATTAGCAACAAACATTCCTTGAACTGTGCCTAGGACAGTGATTTGAACTGAAGTTGTATCGGCTCATAAACGTGAGGGTCGAAGTAATGATCACATCCTGTGCTGCTGGAATAACTGAGATAGAAATAGGACAGGATAGATGAATTCTCATTTGTAACTCTGGTAAACTTAGCGGCGGCCGGCCAGCCAACATTTCAGTATAATTATGTGATGTAAGTCATTTGACGTATGCTATTTGATTCCATTACTTAATTGGCATTATTCCTAACACCATTGATTGTGTGTACGCTCATTAATGTTTGTATGACGTATAGCTGGAAATTATAAATGTTAAGCATAGTTTATCCTGTGTATCATGCCCCACAATATTAGAAGCGATCACTCGTAATACCACGGAGGGCGCTCAGAAAATGCGCTGCGTAAGTGGGTCAGCGATCACCGGTGAGTACCTTTTCTTTTTAGTATATGTACTGTAATTGCCGATTATTATTCATTTATTTTGTGTTGTTTATGTAACATGGAGGTGCGCCATTCCCTCAATTCCGAGAACCTGTTCTTCTTGTTAATGAAGTGTTAACAAGGAGGAGGGCCCATTTCTCGTGACAAAAATCATACCGAAAGGCTTCTATTTAAGAGCCCTTTGGATGGCTTTCATTTACAGAGGCGATTTACTCATGAGAATAACGCATTGAATATACCATTGACGCATTATTTTGTAGACTAAAAAGCGGATGGTCTAAAAAACTCTTGCTTTCTGAATTTTTCAAATAAACGACAGGAGTTAGAGAGCATTCTGCTTGAAAGCAGAAGCATTATCGAATGGTCTATTCACTTATAGTCGACTTTGAAAATGCATAAACGTTATTATTTCTAAATATGAATACAGGAGCAGGAGTGCCAGCGTGTTCGTCTGTAGCAGCAACAGCAGATTTGAGTTTTTATTGAATAACGTTTCTTTAATTCTAACGTAAAAAAATGCAAGTGCTTCAACTAGACAAAGGCAAGAAAAACGACGAGTGAGAGTTCCAGACAAAACCTATAAAATTCGTGTTTTCTTGAATGAAACAACGAGTTGTAGAACAAAACCACAATGCTAGAAAGCAGAAGCATTTCCATCACTTGTGAATGTATAGCGAAATAATTCAAGTAAATTAACGATCGTTATGGGCCATTTTGCCTTCACTTTAACTTTATCTCCAGAAGCCGAGAAATGTGAAAGCAGCCCTTAAATGAAAAAATCGAAGTGGAAGAGGACGTAAGCTGCTCTTTTAGAAAACAGCACCAAGAAAATTAGACGCGCATCTTTGATATAAAATATCTCCTTAACTTAGCTCGGAAAACATGACTTTCTGAACGGCATTCATGAATGTACACTTTAATATTTAATTGAATTGAGTTACTTACTAGGCTTCTGTATGATGAGTTCACCTAAGTTCAATGAGTCATTTCACCATAAGTTAAATTGTTGAATAACGAAGCATACTTCTGTTTATATTTGTTTGTAGTAAATATGTAGTTCTGAAGCAGAAACATAATTAAATGCAAATAAAAACACACACATCCGTAAATCATTTCGTAAAGGTTCTCATTATGGGACTCGGTAGTATGGCAACTAAACCCGTGGGTCAGTAATTGAGCTCCTTACTCTCTAGCAACAAACATTTCAAAAAGTGACTACTTCCCTTATTTAATAAAAATAATCTTACAGTGCACACTAATTCAACGTTCAGTGATTGTCGAACCAAATAACGAAGAACTACACGACGCACGACGGCCGGAACGGCAACTTTGCAAACATTCTCTCACTGTTTGTTCCACATTAATGACTGTTTTGCAATAAAAATGAATACCTAACAAAGTCTCAACCTTTATTCTCCATGTGAGCGCAAGGCTTATCTGACAGGCTGCCTAAAAAAATTAAATCCAATCACTTGGTCTCCATGTATGACGCTGCGTCACCTTGCTCAGCAGTGGCAGGAAACAAGCCCTAGCTTGGGATTTCTTCTCAATAATTGTGTCTTGTTAAAACTCTGCTGAGTGACTGGCTCCTACAGCCAATGTAGTTATTCTGACAAATCCTTCCAGCATTAATTTATTGTGCGACTGAATAGACCTCGGTGAAATTTTAAACAGTGAATCAAAATATTTTCCTTATTTTTAAACTATTACGTTAAATTTGATAATGACTTTCATGATTTGTTCAAATGAATATTCTAAAACCCTTGCTATAGCAAGTATTGTTCAAATAAACGCCCTTCCCCTATTTTGCAATGAGAAGTCTTGAATTTCTCAGGAAAAGCCTTTGTCTCATTTGAGCTAAGTGACTCATCCGTGTTAACTCAAAAGCAATCGAACGGAACACCACATAAAATTTAAACTGAGAGAAGGCATTCCCTGTTCCAAGACAAGATAATTTTCAACGCTGTATATGAGTTAAGGAACAAGGAAAAATAGGATAATACGAGCTTATTTAAACAGATCGAACTCACTTTTTGATGCAGTGTGCTGCTGTGACCACCCAACGAGGAGCGATGAGCACACCGCCACACCAGTGTCCCACTCGACCCCACCTCGGATGTATGAGCTGCACCGACACCTGCGCGGTACGAACGTATACAGTACAACTGTACCGAAGGTAGGTAAATGGTCATACTTTTATAAAGTATTTCCATCACGAGTGATATCAAATGCTGGTCTGAGAATGCGTCGGAAGAAGCATAGGATATTGGACTAGAAGGTATTTTCCAGTTTAACGTTGCATGCGCAAAGCCTAAAATGAATAAACACCGTTAAAATTAATTAATGTACGGATGTAGAATTTTCAAGTCTCTATTTAAAATGAAAATTTACTCAACAAACACGTCGTTATGAACTGAGAGATTCCTAAATTGATTCTCACATTTATGGAATGTTCGTAAAGTGTTCGAGTGGCCTCAGCGCACTGAGGTCACAGTAAAACATCAGTAAGTGAATCAGTACTTACTGTAGAGTTCGTAGAGTTCGGTGCTTCACTGTGTGCAAACGTGCATGCTGTATGCATCAGCTCTGACTTTGAACTTTAAAACGACGTAGAAACGAGATTCTGCTGCAAACTATTAAAAATATTCAGCGCCCTAACCAAAAACTGTAAAGGGAGATAAAGCCTTAAGGAACTATTGTAGATGCGAATGTCGCCGCTTCGACGAACTAAATTTAGGGCATTCCTCCGTAGAATGGAATATTAAGTTGAATAACTAACCCAGCGACTCGAATATGAGTAGGAATTAATGTTTCAAAAGAGATAGTATAAGGTTAGTTTACATTGAATCAATCGTTTTTTGCGGGTATTTAACAGCCATTGACGCTGCTCTGCTTACACACCCGCTACTCATCACTCACCCTGAACTCCTCATTTTTATCAGTACAACGTCAACAAATGATTTCGTTCATTAAATATTTTTTCCGTGCTAAACGACATACGTAATTTGAACGGCAATAATTACAGGGCTGCCTTGCAAAAAAACATTACTTTCACAAGTGGTTTTCTGCACGTCAGAGGAAGATTAGCTTAATGAATTGAGGTATTGTAATATGAGGGCGAAATTAATCGAAAGCAATTAAGCTAGCATGAATTTCACACTTTCGATGCCATTTTAACATTAATAACTTTCCTATCAGGATTTGCCTGACGAAGTTCGAAGTATAATTTTCCGTAACTTTGCCGTGAACGTGGGAGTTCATGGTGACTTCTATGCTGTAAGGCTCCCCAACTGACAAAAATATTACGCCTAATACTGTCTTCAACTTGCTTCGCCATTTATGTGGATTTCTTTTTATGGGAAGAGTTGGATTTATCCACAATCATTTTATCTTCAGTATTACAAAAATATTGTTTCGTTTCTGGCCAAAGACATTTGCGAAATTATTACCCTCCTTGCTCAAGGTTTCTGTAGCAAAAGTTATCTGGCGTTCAAGATTCTTCATATATAGAAAAAGATACTCTCTGCTACAGCTCATCAGCTCGTAGAATATGGCCATTGCTTGACATCTGCTGGTGATGGCAAATGACCATATTCTTGCGATCAATTCTCCCGTTGTAGCATTCTGTCATCAGCTCTTCGCGGGGTGCATCAAGAATCAGTTAATTTCCTCAGCGTACCCTGTCTTTGGGTCGTTGCTAACGGCATATAACCCTTCCATCACAGAATTTGCTAGGGGTGAAAACTGTTTAGAAAGTTTTTCTTGTTATTTATCAGTTCTATATTCTATCAGCCCTATTTCCTAAAGCGAGAGTGCAAATTTATTCTTACTCTCATTCACATTCAAAGCTCTTTGTTTCAGTTCACACGTCTTAAATACGAAGATCATCACTTATCATCTCTACTAAAAGAACACTCAATCGTTAAAATTCTAAACCTGTAAGTCTCTAAACGCAACGTTTCGATGTTACTAACATCATCATCAGGCTGCAAAATACAAAGAAAGAAACACTTAGTCACATTGGTAAAACTATGTCAATACAAAACTTGAACTAAATCAGACTAGATAAACATATAAGTAATCACATTGCGAGAAGAGTAGATAGGGGAAATTTTGTACAAAGATTGAAACAACTGCTGACTAGTTATTATTGCACACTAGATATTCACATGTTAACGGCTTGAACTTGAACTTGAGCTTGAAATTGAGGGCCGACAGCGTTAGGGCCTTTGTAACGGCCTACAATTGCATCTACAATTTTCACACGAAGAGTTCAGCGCCTGGTACCAGACTTGTCCACTAAACTACTCAGGGTCTACCAATCCTTGTCACACGCTGCCATAGGACGGCATCACTGGGATAACCAGTGTGTCAAAACACCATCCCCAGGCATATTGGGTCATTACTGCCCACTCTACCTGACTGGCTCATTCCAGTCACTGTCTCTTACTCCAGGCACGCACAAGAAACATTTTCATAGCTTCAATGACACTCAAATTACACTCCTGGTCCAATCCAGCAAGAAAGCTCAAACCACAATCATCTTCAGCACATCTGGTAAACCACTCATTCTCTCCATACTTCTCAAACACCCCATTCACGAAACTCTCTCTCTCTCTCTCTTGCTCATACTTACTACATTCCAGCACAAAATGCTCAAGTGTTTTATCCACTCCACTATTACACTGCTGACATAATCTGTTGTTATTCTCATTCCACTTCCATGTACGTCTGTTCACACTCAAAGAACTTACATCTCACAGCAAACAAGAGTTGACTCCCAAAACTACCATCATAGAACATCTCAAACTTAGGTGCTTCCTTTTTCATATACCAGTCAAGTGTAGGCTTCCGCATCATGCTAAGCTTTCACTTATTCAATCCATACTCTTTTGTTTGCCTCCCAATCGCTTTTTTCAATCTCTTGCAGTCCCATTCAGGCCCTACACCTCCAACATTTATTAAACTCCAGTCATCCACAGGTCTCCCAATTCTAACATGAATAATCATTTGCATACTAAGTTTCCTTGCATGCCCCCAACACACCTTCTCCCAATAGCTTACACTCGGATTCCATTCAAAAATTCGCTTTACCCACCTGCTATTCTTCATTCTTTCAATTCTCACCTTTTAATTCAGCACCTCCTTCATCATTCTTTCTGAAAATAGGCTCCACCCTAGGTCACCTCTAATGGCTTCTGTAGCTGTCCATTTTGGAGCACCCAATGCCAAACGGAGCACCCAATGCACCCAATGTTAAAAAATGGAGCACCCAATGCTAAATCCAGCTTTTCAAGATCACTTCCATTCCAGGCAAGAGCACTCATACCATACAGGACACTAGGTACAGCAACATACTTCCACATTCCTCTCACACATTCATCTTGCTTGCTCTGTATCTGGCCACACTACTTAACCGTCCACTCCACTGCATTGCTTTTGACGCTTTCTCACCCTTAGTTCTAGTGCATCCATCTTCACTTATCATACAACCTAGATATTTGTATTCTTTTCTTCTGATTTCTCCAATATTCCACAGTCTGTCTCTATCAGTCTCATCACCATTTATAACCATAACATTACTTTTGTCAACACCAAAGTTCATCTTGAAACCTGTACTATATCCATTCACAATGTCAAGCATCCTTTGCAGTTCATCTCCACATTCACTTACGACAACCACATCATCAGCATACAACAAACAGCTCAGTCTCTCATTACCAACTTTCAGTCCTAAGCCACTGATTCTCAGTCGAACTGCTAATTCTTCTGTGTACAATCCAAACAACAAGGGAGACAGAGTATAGCCCTGTCTCACTCTAACACTCCTCACTTGCCCTGTTTCTAAATTTCCTAACCTGTAGATAGCGCTTGTGTTCTCATACAGCCTTTGAACAATTTTTATCATTTTTCTGCTAAACCCAACTTTTCTCAAAATTTCAAAGAGCCTAACCCGATCCACTCTGTCATACGCCTTTTCAATATCCAGGAATGCTAAATATACCTTCTTATCATCCTTACTCATTCGCTCAATTATTTCACTCACTACAAACAGATTATCCTCCCCACGTCTCTCTTGCCTAAAGCCATTCTGTTCTTCACCAAGGACTCCTAATTCCTCAACTAAATTTTTCATTCCCTCATTCAAAATACCACAAAAGATCTTACATACAGTGTCAGCCAGTGCAATTGGTCTGTAATTTCTAAGTTCTTTCATACTCTTATGTCCACCCTTATGCAACAGAACTACATTACACTTGTTCCAGTCATCCGTTACTCTTTCACTCTTCCATATCTCATCAAATAAACATTTCAACATACTGACTACATTCTTTCCTCTACATTTATAGAACTCATATGGGATCTTATCAGGGTCACACCAGAAATAGAGGCAAAGTGGACGAACGGAGGTTACAAACGTCTAAGTCAGAGTCCTATCGAACAATTTTAAAGCAAAAAAATCACTTATATTTTCGTTGAGGCTAGCCTTATGAGTAGTAAGTGGAAAGAGCTTGCCAGCCCAATTTAGGATTTTTGGAGGATTTCAGCAATTAAAGAACGACCTTGAAAAGCCACAAAGCCTCATCCGTGATTTTTGGAGGGTTACAGCAATTAAAGAACGATCTTGTGAAGCCTCGAAATCCATGATTTTACGAATTAACTGGAAGAGTAAAAAATATTCTTATTTTGCAAAATTATTTCATTACTTAAAATGTTACGATGAAGAAAAAGTGATTTGCTAATGAAATTTTCAAAGAAGTATATAATTTCAATAAAACGTTTAAAATATGTAATAAACTATTTACAATACTTGAATCCCTGTGTGTGTATAGGCTGGTGTTTCAAATTCTAGGTACAAAGTCTTTAAAATACTTTTTCGGAACATAAACTTGGTTCAAATTCCTAAAGTATTTTCCCTTTAATGGGTGAACGTCTTTGTTTATCATTATGTAGCTAAAAGGAATTTTGAAAGTATCACTGCAAAATTCAATAAATTCTTCTAAGGACATGTCTCCTGAGACAATGTCCATATGAATATTTCTTAAATCGTTAGTTGGTAATTCAAATAGAATCAATAGGTTTGCATTCGTCCGTATCGACTGACGAGGTAATAAATAATAATTTTGAGTCAAGTAAATCGAGCTGCAATTATCATGCCTCCCTCGGGTGTAAAAATTATCAGCTGGTGTCTGATTCTTTTCAGTTGCGATGTCATCGAATATAAACAAATTTTTTTTCTTAGCATCCACTTCACTAGGATCAGGAATAGAAGTGATATCTTCAAAATATTTAACGATTACCTTTGCGCTGCGTTTTACAGCTAAGCCTTCGAGAAATGTATCAATATTTCCACTACCGATTTTAAAAAGCTCAATTATTTCAGACTGTTTATACCCTTTTGAAAAAGCATTTTTAAGTAGTTTATATTCTGCTTGTTTTGTCGATTTACTGTAAAGAAACAGGTTGGTAAAATCGATATATTCCTCAAGAAGAAGTCTGATCAATAAACAGGTTTTACCATAATTCGATCTACCGACTATTACACACCGTAAAGAAGGTGAAGGAAAAGTAAAATGATTCTTTTGATTATTTCTTTTACTGTCTTTCCACATATACACCATTTTATATAACTAATAAACTACAACTCATTTTACAATATTTATTTTCTGTTTGTAGCAATTGTAAACATTGTTTTTTTTAAATTTGCTACTTCATTAAGTTCAATTCTTCAATGTATTTTTCTTTCTTATTGGTTGTCTCGTTGGGCAATTACGAGACATAAGACCTTTGGTGTCATAAGAATCGTTACTGATTAATGTTTCAAGATGAATGATATTTGACTCTAATTGAGTTATAACTTCCCTATTTAATTCGACATCATTTTGAATTTGATTAACATCTAATTGCAATTGATTTATGTTTGCAGTATTGCGAACAACTTCTCTTTGAATGTCTGTAATAATATCTTCCATTTTATTAAGTTTAATTCTTCAATGTGTTTTTCTTTTTTATTAAGTTCATCAATTAAGAAACATGTTTTTTTCAGTTCAACGGTTCAACAGTTTCTCGTCTCAAAGTATTCTCTAACGATATTAATCTGTTTTTTATATCAGCGTAATCATCCTCCAATTTCTGCGATGACTGTTTCAATTTTTCTATTTCATTTGTATTTATGATAGTTTCTCTATCCTGTTCATGAAGATTATTTCTAAAAGTTTCAATGTATGAACTCATGTCGTTGAATACTCTCTCGAGATTTGCATAGTCTAATTTCACACTTTTTATTTCCTCTTCTTCCAACCTCTTAATCTCATTTTTCAAAAAGTCTGTGTGTTCTAAAGTACCTGTTCGAATGACCTCTATTTTTTCCTCAGATATTCTACTATGTTCATCGAGGTTTGTCATAATTTCACTGAGTTTTTCTTGAAAACCTGTAGTATTTTCATGTATAGATGCTTGGATGGAATCACTTCTGAACTGATAATTTTCATTGATAAGATTTTCTCTTACCCCTATATATTTTCTGAGATGAAGCCTCAAATTTTCCAAAACTTCGTCAACATATTTTTTATTCGTAGCGTCAAATTCTTCGATTGGAAAAGAAATATTTGCAAGTCTTCTATTATTTAAATCGAAATTTTGATCTTCATCAAGATATTTAAAACCTATTCCAGGAGGTCCTGGTTGTGAAGATAAAAATGATTTTTTTCCTTGTTGTCCAAAAATATTTACGCCTATCAATTTTTATACATAGAATTTTCAATTCTCTAAATTTTCTCTAACTCTCATAGATATCAAATTGTTTACTCGGTCACTCAAACTTTCCACTTCCTGGTTTAATTTTACATTTTTATCAGTTTCATTCTGAAGCATTAATTTGAACTGACTGATTTCATTCTGATTTGAAATAATGTCTCTTGAAAACTCCTGGAAAAGACTTTCTACATCACTCAAGTTCTTAGCTAGTTCTTCCATTTTTCTTAATGGGACTGACTCTGCTCGTAATTCCATTATAATTTTGTTAAGATCATTGAATTTTTCTTCGCTGGATGAGGTTATGGTTGACTCTAAATTTTTCAGCTTATTGTCAACTTCAACAAACGAAGGTGCTAATGCTACAGTTCTTTCCATAACAAAAAGGTTTCTATCACTTAATTCAGTTAGATGTGCCTCTAAGCTTTTACGTTTTTCTTCAACAGTATTGTTCAGTGTTGATTCTAAACTCTTCAGCTTTTCTTCAATTTGATCATTAAGTGATGTCTGCAAGCTCATTTCTTTTTCATTCACAACATTAATTATCCTAATTTCTTGTTCTTCAACTTTATTATTTACTAATTCATTCTTTGAATCAATTTGATCATTAATTTTAGTTTCTAAAGTCTTCAGTTTTTCATCCATTTGATTTTCTATAACTGACTCTTGATTCTTGAAATTCTCTTGAATCTCAGGAATTTTAACATCAATCAAATTGGTTATCTTAGAGTCCACAAGCTCAAATTTAGCTTCAACTCCTTTAATCTGATCGGTTAATGCCGACTCTTTAACTAACAGCTTTTCATCGATTCTAGTTTCAATACCTGACTCTAGACTCTTCAATTTGTCCCCAATCTCTGGAATTTTTACGTCTGTTAGGTTGATTATGTTTGAATCAATGTTTTCAAATTTAGCATCAATTTCATCAATTTTCTTCAGCAATGTTGAGTCTATGCTTGATAGTCGTTCATCATTTGAAACAATTTTTGGTTCATGAGCAACGAACTTTTCAGATAAATCATAAATTAACGTCTCTAAGAATTTAACGATTGAGTCTACATCAGAAAATTTCACTTGTAAATCTGTTTTCAGAGTTACATATTTCTCATCATACTCGTTTATAATTGATTCCAATTCAGTTCTTTCATTTTTGAGAGCTTCAATTGTGTCTTTCAATGATTCTATATTAGAATCTTCAAGTAAACTTTTTATTTGCTCTACATTCTGCAAAAGTCCTTCAGAATTATTTTCACTATTTTCATGTTCATGATTTTCTTTACAGGAAGGTAAAAAGACCAACTTTGCTGCATAAATATTTCCACAAGACATTTTTTAAAGAAAAAAAATTAACTCTAGTTTATTTTCTAAAAACTAGTTGGGGTTTTATACAGATCTAAAAGAATTGCATGAAAGCTTTCATTTTCTAAACGCTTCAGCATTTCTAGACATAAATGTCCACAAATTACATCACCGATTTTCTGGATTTTGTAAGTAGAGAAAATTATATCAGCACAATCTGTTAAGTAGTCTTTAAATTCAATTGGATAAATCAAACCATAACTGTCAAAGTAATAACATACATTGTCTTTCTTATACCAACAAGTCCAATGCGTTCCTAATCCTTTTTCAGTGTCTAAATTTAGGATCCCGCATTCCGTTTCTAAAGGGTGTTTAGGTAAAGTATCTCTCATGTAAATACCTCGAAAATTCGGAATTTTGAATATATTTATGTAGTATTCTAAATCATGTTTAGATAATGGTTGGTTAGGTATTACTTCTTTGGTGGTTTCAAGTAGAGACCCTTTCCACAAGGTTTTTTTTTCTCGGAGTTATCCGTATACCTGAACCTTTTTTACTTTCCATTGCTTCATTGTGCCTTTTAGTTTCTGACAAGAGTTTATCGTCAGCTTTTTTCTAATTAACTGCGGATGCTATTGCAGCAGCACCTCCAGCCAAAGAGCCAGCAGCCCCAAGGCCAGCTAATAAAGCTGGAATTGTAAATATAAAACCCCCTTTCATCGCAGCATCTTTAGAAACAAAAGAAGTCTTTGTCTTTTTACAAATAATACACATACCTTTGACCAGTATCTTATTGTTCTTTGTAATTAAATATTGAGGATTATCAGTATCAGTTTTCTTCTTACACTTTACACAATACATTTTTTAAACATTATTATGTGAATATATTTTAATTTTTAGTAGTTTAAACTCATTTTATCACCGTCAGATTACAATCGAATTACTCTGTCAGATAGAATCAGTGCATATGCATGTGTATCATCAGGAATATTGGTTTTAAATTCTGCTTTAATTTTAATATCAATTGTAGTTTCCTTGATACGTTCATTTTGTCTGCTGATATCAAACACATAGATGGGATACAAATATTTAAAGTGTCTGTATTCGATAGCACAATTTTCATTAGGTATATAATCTATTAACATCTTATAAGCTGTAGCATAATTGTTAGAATCGAAATCAATCTGTAAATTGTGATCAGGGTATCGTTCATTATTCAGCTGAATATATGCATTCGTCAAGTTACAATGATCGAAAATTGCATTGTTTACAGCTTGTGAATTAGCTTTCATAGTTTGGAACGCTAAAATTATATATCGAGGTCTTTGAGTTCCTGAATTTGGAGTTAAAGTCCAATCTAAGAATTTCTGTTGAGAGTTTACAATCGTTTGTTCCAATTGTCTATTCAAATATGGAATAGGTAAGGTTATTTTATCCTTAATTTGACGATATAGCTTTATTTTATACTCATCAGACAGTTTGTAAGCTGGCATTTTCCAAATTAATTTTGTAATAGTAATTTTACCATCAAATACTTTATCTTGCTGGTTTGCATCTTTCTCATCTGATTTGAATATAGCATTAGAATTATCACCTCTTCTTAAAGTCAGAGCATGTTTCACTCCATAAATTACCTTCTTATAATTTTCACAAAATCCAAACACATGTTCAAGTGGGATAGCAGCGCTGAATTTCCCATTAGCTGAACTTAAGTAGTCATTTCGATCGCTAAATCCTTCGTTTGATTTTTCATTCTTCTTAGTATCGACGCTCCAGAAAAGTATCATGTTTTCTTTAACATTTCGGGGATAGCTAACTAATCCTTTTAGAGTTGTTGTAATTCCAGGGTAACTATAACCTTCAATTTCTTCATCTCCAATTCTGTAAGAAACTCTATCAAACAAATGCATTAATCCATTGTTGATTATTGTTATTTTTTCATCTTTAAAATTATAATCACTTCCATCTTCTTTATTCAAAGCTCCTTCTATATATATAAAACTTTTACTAGGTAATACAAACTGATCTTGATTCTGGATAATGATCTTGATATCGTTATGTTCACGATTCAGATCAGTACCTATTTGCGGTTCATAGTTATGCGTTTCAATTTTTTCAATTGATTCATCAACTTTAATGTTTTCATTCCATCTTAAAGAATCCATTTTTTAAAGATAATTTTATCAAGTTATCTTAATTTCTAGACCTTAGGTGTAATCGAACAGTTACTTCTTCACCTCTAGTATTCAGAGCATGTCCATTTTGATCAGTAAGACAAATTCTCAAATCATAGAGTAAAGGTTGATATATCGGTAGATAAATTGGTTTATTTGGATTTTCTACAATTTTATATCCTGGTGGGACGTTTGGGAAAAAGGAATATAAAATATTATGCAAAGAACCGTTGAGGTATGAGCCGTTAATTGCGCTACAATGAACGAGTATTGTGTTAACAGACATTATGTTCACTATATTTATACTTTCATGTTCTCCAACACCTTCTAAGATAATTTCTCCAAATCCTAACATTGTATTTAAAGATTTTTCTTTATTGAAAAATACTTTTAACGTAGATGAATGGAGAACTATGACGCATTTCAAAGTATTAGTATTTGCTTTGATTTCAATAAAGCCTGCCAATGTTTTTTGAATGAATTCGTTTATACTTTCTATTTCATAACATCCTGTTGGAAGTGTAATTACATTTTCAACACCATTTAATTCATAATGAAATTTTTATTATTTTCATCAATGTTAGGAATAGAATGATACATGTCTAACCCAACCAGTGCCATTTCGTGAAATTTTGTTCAATTCTATTGCTGGACTAAAGTTTACACTTATGTCACTTTTTCTTTCACTAATTACAATGCTTTGAGATTCCATTTTTTAAACAATAAATCATCAAACACCTTTACTTCAGCAGTATTTAATAGACCTTGCTTTAAAAGTTCATGCGTAAGTATTTGCAGTTCATTAAAAACTCCTGTATTTCCAGCGGTAAACGAACCGAACAATAACTGGTGTCTTTTTACAAGATCATTGATGTTAGATGGTAATACAATAATACCTGATCCTGAAACGTCTGAATCCTCTCTGTGAGGATGACGAGGAGATATAGGAGAAGATGTAGGAGAAGGTATAGGAGTAGGAGTTGGTCTAAAAGTAGACCTTAGTGACGGGTCGAAAATTGGTCTCTGACTTGTTGACGGAATTTTGTGTCGACTAAAAATTGAGGATTCTACTACTCTTGAGCTGAAAGGACTTGGTTCAGGGCTTGATTCACGACTTGATGGACTTGCTGATCTAATTGTTTCAACTGCATCTTGAGCTTTCTTTCGTTGAACTATTCGATAGAAGGGTTTGATAAATTTAGAATATTTCTCACCCCTATTTGCTTTTATGGTACCGTCTTCCTTCAAATAAGCATCAGTTGAATACAACATATCATAATAATTATTTTTATCTTCGTCCCTAAAGTCAATAGGATTTTGCTTTGTTAATAATTCCCATAATCCAGTTGTGCCTTCGTATATTCTATCTCCAACTTTCAAATCATTACCCAAAATATCTACCTTTTTATTTCCTAGCATAACTTTACTTCCATCCCAACGAATGCTATAAGCTTTGTCATACTCATTTCCATGTTTCCATGCAAAACGCAAGAAATCCAATGCGATAGGCCCAACTACAGTGTTGGATTCAGAAGATGGCAAAGCTAGTTTCTCAACAGGTTTTCCTTGGATAGATTCAAGTTTTTCATGAGGTATATATTTTATTGCCAACCTAGTTTGTTTAGTTTCGTCAACAATTTTAGATAAAGGTTCAATCAATGGCTTGTAAACTTTTTTAACATCATGGTATAAATCTTGTTCGATTATTCTATCATTTGTGAATTGCTTTTTCAAACTCTTTGCTAAGTTTAGTAAATCTGATTTAGTTTTGATATCAATCAACGCCATTTTTTAAAGAGAAAAATTCAAAAAGACTTTAACTTAATATAAGTTCACTCTGAACTGACATTAAGTTCAGTTGCTGAGATCCATGAAGGTTCATCATAACCTTTCCACTTGACCAGAAGTTTTCCTTTACTCTTCTTGAGAATTTTCTCAATTGCATAAACATCACTAGTATATTTTGATAGTTCTTGTTCATAAAAACTTCCTTTTATTTCTTCACCATCCATATCTTTTAATCTATAAGTAATTGGTTCAGTAGACAGTATTTCGGATACAATGAATAACTCATTAGTGAAATTTGGCAAATAACCCTTCCGAAAGTCTTTCCGTTTCTTGCTTATTCTTACTCTATCTCCAATTTTGAGTTTCGGTGATGTGAAAGTTGGTTCGGTTGGAGGGAATAAGTTATCATAAACCTTTTCATAAACCTCTCCACACTTTGAGTGCATGCTGATATTCATCTTCTGAAATATTTTTATTATTTAATCTACTGTAGAATTCACTTTTAGCTGGTAAACTATTAACGTTCATTTTTTCATAACTATTTACATATTCATACGGATAAATACCTTTTTTGTTGATCAACTCTAATTGTTCTTCATTGAGAAAGAACTTCGACAATTCTTTGTGCTCAGATAAATTCTTTGATAGTTTATCCAGAGACGAAGGTAAAAACCTGTAGCTGTCTAAAAACCGCAAGTCTCTGGTGATATCTTTAATTTTTCCTGTACGTTTACATACATAATAATCTACTTTTATGGTTTGTGTAAAACTAATATATTCTTCATCTGTTAGTGGAATAACGTTCAACTTTCCGGATATATTTCCCAAGTCTTTTACGAACAAATGAGCATCGTAATTAGACAGATTATGTAAAAACACCGGTATAAAATTTGGATTCCTAATTTTTAAATTACATTTTAAATGAGCTGGACCTCTGTAATGACCTGTCAAATGATTGTGGTCTCTAACTTTATAATTATCTACCGTAAATTCTCCGCCACATACATAACATCTTGTGGCTTCTTCATATTTTTCGAATTTATCTGATGGTAAATACATTTTCTTATTAATTTTCAACAGACTATAAATTCTATTGGATTCTTTTTCCAAATATTCTACAAACTTTTGGGAAGCATCTTTACCATTATATATTTCTAAACGGGAATATTCATCTGCTTCACATTTTGTATAGCAACAGAATGAATTAGGATTGTGCTTCTGAATGTTCATGGTGTAACTTGAGTTTTGATTTGGTTGACACGTATCTATTTTTGTCAATGTTGATTCAAAGTCAGCATAAATTGCAAAAGGATGTCTGATTGTTTTTTGGTAATGTTTAAATTTCAATTTACCTCCTTCAAGCACATACTTTGTTGGAGTGTGAACTGAGCAATCGTCTTTATGTTTATCTAGAATATCTGATCTTCTAAAAACTGTACGGACATACATGTTTTGTGTAATGGTTACTGGTTTTACAAAAAGGACTCAATGATTTCATGAGAACATAGTGAGTCGTGTTTATATCTCTAATGAATAGTAATGATACCACATCTTTATTCTTTGATGTTGATATATATCAAGTGGACACAATTCATTATTATAATTAAAACTCTACACGTTAACGGAAATGTTATTATTTTTTCGAATTTGGTTATACTTTTTAGTTCTACGGGGAACCTTATATCAGAAAAATTAAGTTTTTCGGCTTCAGCTTTTAGTCTTTTAGAAATTCGATGACCGTTTTTTTCATCTAGACAGAAATATCTCGCGATACACCATTTAAAGCATTCGTTGTCTGTGTTTTGTATGTTTATTAATTTATAATTGGGATTTCGAAACTTCTCAGGTAATTCAATATAGCTTGACCCTGTAATCGGTTTGTATTCAACGATTTTCAAACTGAACTCTAATAATTGTTCAACTATCCAACCAGATGAATTTCTTGTGAATTCATCGATTTTATTAACAACCTCTTTGTGTAAATTTGCAATTTCTATGTATCCTTTTGATGCTGTCATAAATTTACCAGAGTTGAAATACGCTTGGCACCGTATTTTCTCATTTTCTAATTTTAATTTATAAAATTGCACTTTTAAATTAAGCTGTAACTTGAGATTGTCAAATGCTTGATTTTTTATTACTTTTTCAATTTCAGGTGTGAGGTTTCTAAGAAATACCTCATAATCCTTGATTGAAATATCTCCGTAATCATACTGTGAGCTCATTCCATTTATTGCTCTTGTAACTTTTCTAAATTTACATCCATACACATTCCGGAAATGTTTCAATGATTTTCTATGACTATAGATATTTGTCAGGTGTTTTTTACATATGTCACAATATTTTTTTAACTTGTTTTTACGTAGAGTGAAGAATTTATTAGATATTAACATATTATTGGTGTTTTTCATATGTGTCAGTGTCTTTTCATGTTTGTTAAAGTTTTTAATAGATACATTACAGATATTACAGAATACATTGAATGGTTTATTCATTTTTATAAGATTCTTATCTGAGGGTATTTTATTTTTTTCAAGATCAAATGAAGTCAATACTTTCTTTGTGGGTTTTTTCGAGTTTTTATGTTGAGTGAAGAATTTATTAGATATTAAAATATTATTAGTGTTTTTCATGTGTCAGTGTCTTTTCATGTTTGTTAAAGTTTTTAATAGATACATTACAGATATTACAGAATACATTGAATGGTTTATTCATTTTTATAAGATTCTTATCTGAGGGTATTTTATTTTTTTCAAGATCAAATGAAGTCAATACTTTCTTTGTGGGTTTTTTCGAGTTTTTATGTTGTCGTGTTTTTTCATTGTTATATAATCTATATACATCTGATGATTTATCATATACCATTTTTAATACAATAAAAGTTCATCTAATTTGAAAAAAGGGTGAGTTCAGTAGTAGCACCTCCTTTAAGTACTCAGGTGAGAGAGCATCTGAAGTGAACCCGGAAATTTTCACTCCTTATTACAAAAATTTCATCATGACGAGCAATTAAATCTTGCATCATGTTTTGCAACCGGAAAGTATTCAAGAAGATTGCATCATGTTTTACAACCGGAAAGTATTTAAAGGGGGTTGCATCTTGTTTTACAATCGAAAAGTTTTCAAGAAGATTGCATCGTGTTTTACAATCGGAAAGTTTTTAAGAAGGTTGCATCATGTTTTACAATCGAAAAGTTTTCAAGAAGATTGCATCATGTTTTACAATCGGAAAGTTTTGAAGAAGATTGCATCATGTTTTACAGCTGGAAATTATCTAAGAAGATTGCATCATGTTTTACAACCGGAAAGTATTTGAGAAGATTGCATCATGTTTTACAACCGGAAAGTATTTAAGAAGGTTGCATCATGTTTTACAATCAGAAAGGAGAGTGCGTTATGATGTACGGCACAAACGTGAAACTTGATAAGAATTCATAACTATATTTTAAAGATTATTTGACATGCTTAAAAGCATACACTCATTATACCCTTGATAATCTTTTAAACCTAAATAATCAGCAAAAGATTCCCAACCTGTATATGCATACATTAGTTTCTTCTAATAAATTTTCTATAGTAGTAAAGAAAACGAAAAGATTTTAGGAGGGGATACTTAAATGTTTTATTGAAATTATATACTTCTTTGAAAATTTCATTAGCAAATCACTTTTTCTTCATCGTAACATTTTAAGTAATGAAATAATTTTGCAAAATAAGAATATTTTTTACTCTTCCAGTTAATTCGTAAAATCATGGATTTTGAGGCTTCACAAGATCGTTCTTTAATTGCTGTAACCCTCCAAAAATCACGGATGAGGCTTTGTGGCTTTTCAAGGTCGTTCTTTAATTGCTGAAATCCTCCAAAAATCCTAAATTGGGCTGGCAAGCTCTTTCCACTTACTACTCTTATGCTTATGAATGTGCAGTGGTTCTATTATTTGAATATGCTTCTTTTTCACAACATTCTATTATTTGAATATGCTTCTTTTTCACAACATTGCTCAAAATTTTTCTATTTGAGTACAGATCCTCATTTGAGGGCTTACAACTATGATCGATACGGAAATGATTAGAAATGGAACCTTGATATTTGTGTGCAGTTAATCTTTGTTTCTGCGTCATCCTAGTCATGCCAATGTTACACTTATTGAGAGACTTACATTCTCTCCTCTTGCACTCGAACTGATATATCACATTGGCTCTGTCTCGGTCGCTGACCTGTGATCTGGAAATTGGTTCATACCAGAAAATCACTGATTTTGAGATTTTTATCATACACACGAACTTTAATTTCCCTCTCTGGATCTGTGGGTTTCACGAAAGTTTTGACTATGGATTTAAAAATACGTTCGTCATATTTGTAATTGTTATGCATTTTATTTTTATAAAATATATTTGGACCCTGCTCGTTAGGTCTCGGATTATGCTAACTAATGAAAATTCGGTTGACACGTTTTACCTATAGTTTTAACAATTAGGGTATTGGGGAAATTGCTGTTAACCAGCAACCGTTTGACTCGAACCATTTATGAATGAAAATTAACCCAATTGCTCCACACATTATAAACTCTATTCATTAAGGTGTGAATGACTCCATCTTTATACACTTGCGGCGCATCACAATCGTAGTTTATGGCTTCACCAGTATGAGAGAGCTTTACCTACACGGATCTCAGAAAAGCATCCTTCGAAGCTCCAGCTAAAACATCCAGAAATGGCAGCTTCCCACTTACACTCAGCTCGTACACGCAACGCAACACCGAATTATTAGTCATAAAATTCCTCAACATCTCCAACTGCTCTACGGTCTCGATTTCAACAAAAATGTAGTCCACGTATTGTTATAGGTCCAGCCACTGAGCGCAGTTAGCACTATGTTACTCAGTGGAAATTAGGAAGAGGCGATGGGGTGCAGACGTTATTGGTAGAAATGAATAGAATTGAAAAACTAAGTAAACAAAGTCCGATAAATGAGCCTCAGAAACACAAATCAAATAAAAAGTTACACACGATCAATATTTAGTTTCAGAAAATATACAGAGGAATTCATCATTATATTTACACAAATAAACTTGAGTTACAGACAATAGAACAGGGTTTATTGAGAGACCCTTAGGTAACACCGCTCTGTGGCATCGGGGGCAACAATAATAGACGCTAGGTATGAAGAAACATTTCACTTTCACCGAAGCTACCGTGAATCTAGCGGTCTACAAATATTGATTATCGAAAGATAGACTGCAATTTAGAAAACAAAACTTCTGCACTGGATAATCTGAATTCTACTTTTTAGTGTTCAAACTGGCAAGTATTTTAATAATTAATGAGCTCACTAACACTAAGATTCGATAATATGAAAATGAATAACAATTACACTAACGGCTACACTTTCCTAAACTCCTATAAATATTTTCAAATAGTCACATATCGGTCCCAAGCGACCGCCCGAGAAGTCCCCGCACACCCGCACACAGCGACAACCCACAACAGATTAATGGGGTGCGGTGGCAGGCATCTGTACGTAACCGCAGAGGCGGCTTCTCTGTTCGCATAAACACACTCATGAGGAACAACTAAAATTAATATTTAGTAGAAATATGACAACCAATAATACAAACTAAAAATAATAGGAACGGTGCGAAATAAAATGAATGATCCTCAAAGGCGGATCATTGTGTTTTTTATGAGTTTTTCCGTTGACGTATTTATAACCAGGTTGATAGTGCTCTTCTAGTTTTTCCATCTAGTTTTTGAGAAAACTAGTTTCTACTTTTAGTTCAATCTAGTTTTTTAGAACAGCATTAACGCTAAAAAATAAGTTAGTTAAGTTTTTTCGTTAATTGTCCGGTTGTACCGGTTGCATCAAGATGCAAGCCCTCGAATTTAATTTCATCAGTGAGAATACAACATAATTTCTGCTTATAATCCGTAAAATTGTTGCCTAGACGTTTGCTACCTTCGTTCGTTCATTTTGCCTCTAAACTCTGGTGCCGTTGAAATTATTATATCAATTAATTTTATTCAGATGCGGAATTAACACAATGGATCATTATCACTCTCCACTTGCTCTCGAGTCAAACTTGATCGATAAAAATCGAAAACAATTTTTACGTCCCTTAGAGATAAACCTTAGCTGAGTAAGAAATCATAGAGAGAAAAGCGTATTGAATGATATCGCAATAATTACCTTAAAGGCTATAAAGACTATTTGATAGCAACATTGCATGCTTAATTGGCCCGAATACTGAGGCAAAATGCAGCTTGATAAAAATTTGCTGCACGCACGTCAGAGTGAACGTGCGCACGATGATATGCTAACATTTTTATTGCTCAATTTAAATAAAGTTTTCAATGAATTCATTTTTTGGCATCATGCTCTTTTAAAATCGCGGGAATGACTTCAGACTTCCCGTGTCGCTGGCTTGATTAGTTAGGCAAATTTAAACAAAAAGTGGTGGTGTTCGCAATAATTGTCAGTTTTATCATAGAAGTTTATGAATCCAGTGCTGTAGAAAATTTCTAAAAATGACTAAGTAAAATCAGATAGCTGTGCCGTCCAGTTCTCGTTTGATACGTTATTGGATTTTGTGAGACAGCATGTCACTTGGCTGAGGTTAGCGAAATATTCGTCACAACGATTTGGTGAAAAATATTCGGAAGTGGGACAATTTTCTGCCGTTGCTAACTTAATGTTCTGCGAATTGAATACAGATTAGCAAGTGCTCCTAAAAGAATTAACCAGTGGTGCATAAAATATGATTCTAATTTAAATTTTAGCGTTGAAAATTTTGTAAAATTTATTTACAAAACTATTAATGTCATTGATATTCTTCAATGTACCGCGTGTCCCACAAAAATTTCCCCGACTTTAAAATTGATTAAATCTCCGCTTTAAATTAACATGCTTGAATTGTTCTTTTTAGAATGAAGTGAATTTTTTTTCGTTTTCGAATAATTTGAATTTTTAAAAACTGATTGAATAACCACTTTACAATGATCGATTTACTGAAAGGGGTAGAAAAGCTAATTATTCTATGAAAAGTTTTTAAAACAACACTGGTGTTTTTTCTTCATTTCTCAATACCTACTGTTGAAAATAATTTTACAATGAGGTATTCTACATACCACCAAGTTTTTATACCTTCTGTGAGGTTATTTACTGACGAACAGGAATGAAGCGACCGTCGCTTACTGAAGCCTTGCCCAGCGTCAGAGCGTGCAACACTCGCTGCCCGCGTCCATTGCAGCCAGGCAGTCTACCGAGCCCCCTCACGTGGAGCTTTGCTAGAAACCCTGACGGATCCTAAATTACTTTACTTATTTCAACGTTATTCAAGGTAATGATTAGTTACTGTTTTAAATTATAGTTTGTTCGGTTCTTTGGTAATTACAAAATTAGGAAGAATTTCAGTATTGTTTTAAAGCCTTTTCTTTTGAATAATTAATTTTTCTACCCCTCTCTGTAAATCGATCATTTTAAAGTGGTTATTCAACCAATTTTTAAAAACCTAAATTATTCGAAAAGGAAATTAAATTTACTACTTTGTGAAAACAGACAATTTCATATATGCGAATTTTAGGCGAAGATATAATCATTCAAAAAGTTTGGGACATTTTCGTGGGACACCCGCCGAATTGCTGCTTTCCGAGGCCTGAAATGCGAGGTTATTGATCCAGTTAGACTTTTGACATGAAGACCGTAACATAATTTTCACACTGGTTGGTATGAATACGCACACTAAATTAGAAAGAATCATGACAAAAATTTTATTGATTTGCAGCTCGAGTGACCTAATTGACGGGAAGCTCGGGCTCCATCATAATTAACTTTCACAGGTTTGCTGGAGCAAAAAAATATGCCGCCGCTCATTGCACTGCCTGCTGCCGAGCGCCTTGCAGATCGCCAGTGTACTCTTGGTTGGACAATTGGCCAGTGGATGACTGAGTGAGCGGAGTTCTTTTTCTGCTGACGTATCAGGAGTAGAGAAACTGGGGAAAAACATAATTCAAATTTTTCCACTGAACTTTGGTTCAGAAACTGAAAGTTCATTTGAGTAATGTATGTAGAATAATTATTAACTATCTTTGCCAGTATGAAAAAACAAGGTTATTTCCTACTTTACTCAGGACTCAAATTTAGGAACAGACTTGTAGCAATTGCTCGTGCGCTTTCGTACCATAAAGGCAACGCGTTTTGAAACTATGAATAGGGAATCATTCTTGCTAATATAAGTAGAGTCTTTACTCATTAAACGTTTCAGTAAAACAAACATCATGAAATATTCTACGGCATTCAAATTTTCAGTAAAACAAACATTATGAAATATTTTGCGGCCTAAATGTTGTTCATTTATCTGCTTCATGGAACAGTTACGCTTTGATAGGCTAGTGATGTGCTTCTAATTCTCGAGTTAAAGAGCTCCCGGAGAAAATGATGTTAACGATAATTTTACTCATGGTAGTGGTCGAGGAAATATTTTCTATTTATAGGACTATCGCACGACTTTATTTAACCAAACTATTTCTATAACTGCGCGCCACTAATTTGATACTAAAATTAGAATTCTCTATTTATTTGCGTTTTGATTTTATTTTGAACTTCGGTAACATTGTATGTTTAGAAGTCATCACACCAAATTCTTACTGCTATGGAAAGTTGCTGTAGTGATGATACTCTTAAAGTACAAATTACTCTCTTCGAACTTTTCAAGATATCGGTATGGCGGTGAAGAATTTTCCATTTGTATAAGAGTACTTTGGTACTTCAAATGAAACTATTTCAGGTCTTGAGTTTAGACCTTTAAAACTTTCTAGTCCTTATGTACCTGAACGGCCAATTACAACTATAGGTAAATTGGTGAGAAATGAAGTTCCTCAAACTTTAAAAGATAGAACTATTCAAAATTCCCTCGAATGATAGTTATTGCCTCTCATGATTAGCTTTTTCTAAACGTCAAGAGAGAGTCATAATGAAATAGACTTTCAATCTCAAATAAATTTTTATTTTCAGTTTACTTAGCAAATCGGTACAGAAACAATAGCACGCAAAATTCTAAACCTCTACCGCAAATCGTTGGTACTAGAGAGACCGGCGAAGAGGGGAATTGAGAAGACTTATATGATTGCAACAGAATTTGAAGAATTGGTCGCACAACGGTATTCTTGAGAGGAGTTTGACGAAACGAGCTGAGTCCAAACGAGATCCTGCATTAAAAATTACGGCTAAGTGTTCCAAGGTGAAAAATTCGCAGCTCAAGAGTTCAATTTGCAAGTGTAGACATTGTAATGATCTATAATTTTCAACAAAATGAAAGGTATCTCCGTGAAACTGGGTCAGCGTTTTCACACACTAAAACAGACCCACAGACTTAGATTTTTCTGCTATGCCACGAAGAACCGCGAACGAAGCTTTTCGGACTGTAGTAAAGCCAAACGATATGTGTCCTCTCAAGGACGGCTGGATGGAAAGATGCACTGACCAACAAAAATGCTCACATGAGCAACGAAGCACGTTTACGAAAACGTTCCTCCCACTGTGAAAACGTTCCTGCCACTTAAGGCTGATGACTTAAACCTTTAACCATTACGGTAGTCGTTGGATCAACACTCACCAACCTCCTGATTAGGTAGTGCATGAGCTCAACTTTTGGCCCCGGAGAAGTTCTGACTAGAAGTAGAATTCCTAAGCGCAGTCGACACAAAGCGGTAAAAACTAGTGAAATCAAAGTCACAGGTGTGGATGGTGAAAAAATGCTATTAATCAAAAACCATGCTTGCCCTAAATAGGTTTTAACGGAATTGATTCTGCGTTATAGTTTTGAAAACACGTGGATAAATGAAAATAACTAAAAAACAATTTTGCATGCTATCCATCACATAATAATTTTTCAATTTTTAAATCTTTGACTCTCGGTTTATTTGGCCTTCATTTCCGCGCTTATCAAATTTTGTGTGATTCTTTCTGGTTCGGAATTCTAGTTTGATTGGTTAGCAGTACGACAGCGACGATCCATTTAGTCCAACACCACATCGGGACCCGTCAGAGTTATGAGCCTGGTTCACCATATAGGTATTGAAAAATCAAAATTTTGGAATCGTTCGTTTTTGCTCATATTGGTCGATCAGTCGGAGTAGCAGATAACAGCTGTTTAGAACACTTGTATCTTTCTTTAGGTGTACAACTTCTCACTAATTTTCCCATCAATGCCAAATAAATTAAGTCTTTTTTCATCGTTGAAAAAAATCTGACACATTTCCCATCTAACTACAGTACCCTTTCATTGGCAAACGTCAATCTGAGTTGTCGATTCTTTCACTGATAAAAGGCTTCTTTACCGGGTTCGTGCGAACAACGAAGTTCGATTAATTAAACGTCAGTTAACAGTTTTCCTTGGCACATTCACGTTGATAGAAGCATTAATTTCTCTCGAAATGCTTTCTGCAGTTTGGAATTTATCTGACAATGATAATATTCTTATGATTCTTTCACCCACTTAATTGAGGCTTGGAACACATCCAGTGTTTTTGTACTTTACAATTTTTTCATCACTCTTCGACAGCGTCCCACTAGTTATCTCCCTACTACTATGATCTTACCAAGCAATGATAATTATTCGAATTAATAATCACTTTAATTTTGATAGCTTAAGCAGTAGTGAGAGATAATGAAGCTTTTATAAAGTGAAATCTGGGACTCATTTTCAACTGTTTAAATGAAGATAATACGATGACAAATAAATTTGTTTCTATAACGTGTGGGCTAGGGTGTCCCATGCGTATATACGAAGAAATTCAAAGTAATGATATCAAATCCAACACATGCTGCCCTGGTTCCTTGTCAAATGAAAATGATTCCACCAAATTTTATGAACATTGGGCAATATTTAATGGTCGAGCAAAACGAACGCTTTTTATAGCTCCTGTGAGATTCGACCTGAATTTCCGTCAAATAATGAAATTATGGCTTTTTCGTCTATTGCATATAGACCGACAATTAATGGCTGCAAAAATTTGATATTTATTGAAAGTATTATGAAATACTATTAAAAGGAAATAAATAGAAACTCCATCAAATTTCCCTTTTCAAAGTATTGATAATATAATCATCATAAGGCAAGATATTTTACCTTATCGACAATTACGTCTGAGGACAACTAAATTTTTATCAGCAATGTAACTGATGCATCGTCTTCTGATTTCCTGCAGAAAACAAAGTGTATTTGCTGTAGAGGGGAGAGAGCTATTTGGGGTGAGTGGTGCCTCGCTGTAGAGGGGTGAATGGTGCCTTGCTGTTGAGGGGTGAGTGATGCCTTGCTGTAGAGGGGTGAGTGATGCCTTGCTGTAGAGGGGTGAGTGATGCCTTGCTGTAGAGGGGTGAGTGATGCCTTGCTGTAGAGGGGTGAGTGATGCCTTGCTGTAGAGGAATGAGTGATGCCTTGCTGTAGAGGGGTGAGTGATGCCTTGCTGTAGAGGGGGAGTGATGCCTTGCTGTAGAGGGGTGAGTGATGCCTTGCTGTAGAGGGGTGAGTGATGCCTTGCTGTAGAGGGGTGAGTGATGCCTTGCTGTAGAGGGGTGAGTGATGCCTTGCTGTAGAGGAATGAGTGATGCCTTGCTGTAGAGGGGTGAGTGATGCCTTGCTGTAGAGGGGGAGTGATGCCTTGCTGTAGAGGGGTGAGTGATGCCTTGCTGTAGAGGGGTGAGTGATGCCTTGCTGTAGAGGAATGAGTGATGCCTTGCTGTAGAGGGGTGAGTGATGCCTTGCTGTAGAGGGGGAGTGATGCCTTGCTGTAGAGGGGTGATTGATGCCTTGCTGTAGAGGGGTGAGTGATGTCTTGCTGTAGAGGGGTGAGTGATGCCTTGCTGTAGAGGGGTTAGTGATGCCTTGCTGTAGAGGGGTGAGTGATGCCTTGCTGTAAAAGGGTGAGTGGTGCCTCGCTGTAGAGGGGTTAGTGATGCCTTGCTGTAGAGGGGTGAGTGATGCCTTGCTGTAGAGGGGTGAGTGATGCCTTGCTGTAGAGGGGTGAGTGATGCCTTGCTGTAAAAGGGTGAGTGGTGCCTTGCTGTAGAGGGGTTAGTGATGCCTTGCTGTAGAGGGGTGAGTGATGCCTTGCTGTAGAGGGGTGAGTGATGCCTTGCTGTAGAGGGGGGAGTGATGCCTTGCTGTAGAGGGGTGAGTGATGCCTTGCTGTAGAGGGGTGAATGGTGCCTCGCTGTAGAGGGGTGAGTGGTGCCTCGCTGTAGAGGAGTGAGTGATGCCTTGCTGTAGAGGGGTGAGTGATGCCTTGCTGTAGAGGGGTGAGTGATGCCTTGCTGTAAAAGGGTGAGTGGTGCCTTGCTGTAGAGGGGTGAGTGATGCCTTGCTGTAGAGGGGTGAGTGATGCCTTGCTGTAAAAGGGTGAGTGATGCCTTGCTGTAGAGGGGTGAGTGATGCCTTGCTGTAGAGGGGTGAGTGATTGATGCCTTGCTGTAGAGGGGTGAGTGATGCCTTGCTGTAGAGGGGTGAGTGATGCCTTGCTGTAGAGGGGTGAGTGATGCCTTGCTGTAAAAGGGTGAGTGGTGCCTTGCTGTAGAGGGGTGAGTGATGCCTTGCTGTAGAGGGGTGAGTGATGCCTTGCTGTAAAAGGGTGAGTGATGCCTTGCTGTAGAGGGGTGAGTGATGCCTTGCTGTAGAGGGGTGAGTGATTGATGCCTTGCTGTAGAGGGGTGAGTGATGCCTTGCTGTAGAGGGGTGAGTGATGCCTTGCTGTAGAGGGGTGAGTGATTGATGCCTTGCTGTAGAGGGGTGAGTGATGCCTTGCTGTAGAGGGGTGAGTGATGCCTTGCTGTAGAGGGGTGAGTGGTGCCTTGCTGTAGAGGGGTGAGTGATGCCTTGCTGTAAAAGGGTGAGTGGTGCCTTGCTGTAGAGGGGTGAGTGATGCCTTGCTGTAGAGGGGTGAGTGATGCCTTGCTGTAGAGGGGTGAGTGATGCCTTGCTGTAGAGGGGTGAGTGATGCCTTGCTGTAGAGGGGTGAGTGATGCCTTGCTGTAGAGGGGTGAGTGATGCCTTGCTGTAGAGGGGTGAGTGATGCCTTGCTGTAAAAGGGTGAGTGATGCCTTGCTGTAGAGGGGTGAGTGATGCCTTGCTGTAGAGGGGTGAGTGATTGATGCCTTGCTGTAGAGGGGTGAGTGATGCCTTGCTGTAGAGGGGTGAGTGATGCCTTGCTGTAGAGGGGTGAGTGATTGATGCCTTGCTGTAGAGGGGTGAGTGATGCCTTGCTGTAGAGGGGTGAGTGATGCCTTGCTGTAGAGGGGTGAGTGATGCCTTGCTGTAGAGGGGTGAGTGATGCCTTGCTGTAGAGGAATGAGTGATGCCTTGCTGTAGAGGGGTGAGTGATGCCTTGCTGTAGAGGGGGAGTGATGCCTTGCTGTAGAGGGGTGATTGATGCCTTGCTGTAGAGGGGTGAGTGATGCCTTGCTGTAGAGGGGTGAGTGATGCCTTGCTGTAGAGGGGTTAGTGATGCCTTGCTGTAGAGGGGTGAGTGATGCCTTGCTGTAAAAGGGTGAGTGGTGCCTTTCTGTAGAGGGGGGAGTGATGCCTTGTTGTAGAGGAGTGAGTGATGCCTTGCTGTAGAGGGGTAAGTGGTGCCTTCCTGTAGAGGGGTGAGTGGTGCCTCGCTGTAGAGGGGTGAGTGGTGCCTTGCTGTAGAGGGGTGAGTGATGCCTTGCTGTAGAGGGGTGAGTGGTGCGTTGCTGTAGAGGGGTGAGTGCTTCCTTGCTGTAGAGGGGTGAATGGTGCCACGCTGTAGAGGGGTGAGGGATGCCTTGCTGTAGAGGGGTGAGTGGTGCCTTGCTGTAGAAGGGTGAGTGGTGCCTCGCTGTAGAGGGGTGAGTGGCACCATAAGGCACCACTTACACCTTTACTCACCCCTCCCTTTACCATGACAAAGATCTTCAAAAAGAAGAAAGATGAAGGCATCATTTAGTATGGAGTTGAACGAACGCGGAATCTATGCATATTGCACAAGGTGCATAGAAACAGAAAGCGAAGAAATAAGTCCATGAAACAAGAAAAATATTTGTTATTGTAAAATAGACCTCACCTAATGCCCTTACAACATTGACCGCGGCACAACCTGACACCCAGCAGAAAACTGAATGAAATGCGAGACCAGTAAAAGACAAGATAGTAAGCTGAAAATTTTCCTTGTTAAATTTCTCACGACAGGGAACATGGGCAACGAGTGCTGGAGTGTGTCCGATTCACTTCGATTTCTTGGAACACCCCAGCACTGTGGGCTCATGTTTCAACATTATAAAGACAACCCGAAAATGTTCTTTCAGAAGAGATTAACAGCATTGAAACTTGGTTCACATGTGTACCACGTTAATGTGTTCTTTTGGAGATAATGTGGGGTTTAGTCGCGAAACTTTTCTGTCTTCGCCATTGGAAGAGAAATATCGGAAAATAGCAGGATATTTCCCTCTGTTCTTCCTCCTCTCCGAGCGTATGACCTAGAAAAAACTGTGTTTCACCATTGGATTCAGCACAATGGCAGTTAGATGTTATTCCCAGCGTAAATAAAAAGAAATGTTCAACTTTTGAAAAATTTAAAGTATTCCGAAAGAGAATTACATCACCAGTCCAATAATGGCTATATTGTTTTTATACGTTTAAAAATTTTAGAAATTGCATTGAATTGAAAGTCTGAGAGGAGAGGTTGGCACTAGATCGATGAAAAGAATATTTCCTCGAGTGAAATGTGCACGGAATTCCCCGCAGATTTTTGAGTCATCCAGCAGTTATGGCTACACATTTCTTTTTACTGAGATATTTTTGGTTGCTGGCAGGAACTGCGGCCATAGGTTGGGTCACAATAGCCAGGAAAGAGACCTTCAGAAGAGGTGAAGAAAAGCCTTACACATGGCAAAGCAAACCCGAAGTCTTAAAAATTCTGGTAAACACCTCTTAAAGGCCTTTCTTTACCTCTTCTGAAGGTCTCTTTCCTTGCTATTGTAACCCAACCTATGGCCGCAGTTCCTGCCAGCAACCAAAAATATCTCAGTAAAAAGAAATGTGTAGCCATAACTGCTGGATGACTCAAAAATCTGCGGGGAATTCCGTGCACATTTCACTCGAGGAAATATTCTTTTCATCGATCTAGTGCCAACCTCTCCTTTCAGACTTTCAATTCAATGCCATTTGTAAAATTTTGAAACGTATAAAAACAATTTAACCATTATTGGACTGGTGATGTAATTCTCTTTCGGAATACTTTTAATTTTTCAAAAGTTGAATATTTGTTTATATTTACGCTGGGAATAACATCTAACTGCCATTGTGCTGAATCCAATGGTGAAACACAGTTTTTTCTAGGTCATACGCTCGGAGAGGAGGAAGAACAGAGGGAAATATCCTGCTATTTTCCGATATTTCTCTTCCAATGGCGAAGACAGAAAAGTTTCGCGACTAAACCCATCATTATCTCCAAAAGAACACATTACCGTGGTACACATGTGAACCAAGTTTCAATACTGTTAATCTCTTCTGAAAGAACATTTTTGGGTTGTCTTTATAATGTTGAAAGCATGAGCCCACACGTTACAGAAGTAAATTTATTTGTAATCGTATTATGTTCATTTAAACAGTTGAAAATGAGTCCCAGATTTCACTTTATAAAAGTTTCATTATCTCTCACTATAGCTTAACCTATCAAAATTAAAGTGTTTATTAATCCGAATAATTATCATTGCTTGGTAAGATCATAGTAGTAGGGAGATAACTAGTGGGACGCTGTCTAAGAGTGTTGAAAAAATTGTGAAGTACAAAAATACTGGATGTGTTCCAAGCCTCAATTAAGTGGGTGAAAGAATCATAAGAATATTATCATTGTCAGATAAATTCCAATCTGCAGAAAGCATTTCGAGAGAAATTAATGCTTCTATCAACGTGAATGTGCCAAGGAAAACTGTTAACTGACGTTTAATTAATCGAACTCCGTTGTTCGCACGAACCTGGTAAAGAAGCCTTTTATCAGTAAAAGAATCGACAATCGACATATCAGATGACATCAAAAAATAGCTACTTTACGCGCAAGTTTACTCAATTTAAAGCTGACGTTAAAAAGATTTGGCGCCTCCCTAACTCCTGCTGTTAACCAAATAACGCCGATAAAAAAAAATTGAACATGTTGTTCGAGATAATGTAGCATCCCATGGCAAGAAAGAAATTGCTAATCTCTTTAACAATTTCTTGGTAAACGTAGCGAAAACTATAGCTGATGGTATTCCAAGTGAACCTACTGATCACCTGGAATACATGGATCATATTCGAGAACACAACCCCTTTTTCTTTACGCCTACCAACTCGACCGATGTAATTGCGTGCATAAACAACCTGAAAAATAAATCGAGTGGGCTCAAACGTTTCCGACAAAAGTACTTAAAATAATTGCTGATATTCTAGCACCGCTGATATTAAATCTTATTAACCAGTCTCTCTTTCTAGGCACTTTCCCGAAGTCCTTCACAGTTGCTAGAGTAGCCCCTTTCTCCAAAAATGGTGAAAAAACCTGTGTAAACAATTATCGACCTATCTCCGTACTTCCAATTATTAGCAAGGTATTAAAAAAATTGTGTATAAAAAAGTACACTCCTATTTCGAACAAAAATAATTTTTTTTACGATAAACAATACGGCTTTCGCTCCAAAATATCAACAACACAGGCTATATTAAGGCCGCAGCCAGACAAACAGCAGTGGAGCGGGGCAGAGCAGAGCAGAGCCGGCGCGGTGTTTTATGTTAGTGGTATTCCTATTAGGGTGGCCAGACAAGTAGCACAGAGCAGAGAAGGGCAGCGCTGTCTGAAGCAAGCGCTAGCGGCGTTTTATCTCTTATCTTATTCAGCATGTTTTGTTACTAAGAATTATTGTTGAGACGCAAGATGACGAATTATTTTGGCTTTAAATTAAATCGTTTACAATACAAGGTTTCGGAAACAATCTACTACTGTATCACATCTAGTAAATAAAATGTTTGAATTGTATAAATTATTTAAATCGCTTAAAATTCATATGGTTAACGAGGTGAACGTTAAGAACGCACTAAACGTGCTTAACGTAGAGGATGTAATATATAGAGCGAAGAGGATGATATTGTTGAATGGAGTGAACGCTGTTTTCGTGATGTCAAGATTTGGGTAATTATTTTAGCGTCCACGCACATGGCTTACGCATGTTATAGAACCAGTGGCGTTCAATATATTGACATAAATTTTGTGAGCTTTTTAAGCATTCCTTATACTAAATCAAGCTGGTACACGCTCATAACAAACCACTAACTGAGATAAACCGTGTGAAATTCCGCAGGAATTAGTGTTACCAGCCACAACTGCTGAAAAACTAGCTGATTGCTCATTTAACCCCTTATCGTCAGAATTTTTTGCACTTATATTACAGTGATCACAACTATCGTCACTAAACTGATTTCGGCCCCAGGTTGTCACCGAAATCAGGATGAGGACGGAACTGACACTCGGCAGTGAACTCCAAAGAACACATTAGGGAACTAATTTAACGATAGATACAATATATTGAGGCTATTTTTGAAAGTGGACCGTAGAGTCCTCTCGTGTATTTAAGGGTTAACGTCATCTTCGTCGTCAAACCGAACTCAACCCGAGAGGTAATGGCAACATTTTTCAGGTTTCATTGCAGATCTATTCCAAATGCTGATAAATTTTGAATTGTGTTTTTATATCTATAACGAATATCATGCATATCATACTCGAATAAACATAAATTATGCCATACAAATCTCAGCAACGGCATGACACAGTCGTATCAAACTCATGTGTTTCAATTTGCTAAAATTTCTATAAATTTTGCACGTTTACTGGAGAAATCCACACTGTGGCAGCAAAATTTAATGTCCTGATTTGATGATCAGGCCTAATTTTCCTGAAGGGTGTGTAAGCTTGTAGGTTCATGACGCATTTTGTTCAACAATATAGTCGAGTTACACAGAGCTTATGGCACAAAGCCTCATACTTGCAGTTTTGTCAACTCCGCACAGGAATTATTTCCACATACTTTATTTTTTTTTGCTAAATGTATGTCTCCCCTGAGAAGACGTAGATGAGGCAACCAGGCTCGCGTGTGGCTTGTCAGTACCGGAAGATGATAGAGCTAAACCATGCAAGTTTGGCAACTTCGATTGACATCCAAGGAACGTTCACTTTCTTTTTCGTTTTTTTTTTTTTGGAGAACCGTTTTTTAATTCAAGATACCTGAGCGGTGTATCATTATCGAAGTCACCATTATAATGCAAGTATTTTTCTCACCGGGATCATTGATTCTATGAACCGTGACTGTGATTAATATTAGAAAGAGCTAAAAGTCTGTATCATGATTTTGTGTTTACGACCTATAATTGATGAGCTCCAGAACGGGTAGAGTTTTAGCAAAGCCATCTTTTCAGCCATTAGGGATCACGCAGAGCAGTGTAGTGTAATAGTAAGCAAATATGATTTTTCAATTTTAAATTTCTATGCAAATAAAAACGACCTACATATACTAGAATCTCTTTACATTAAAGAATTAAAGCCAATTCTAAATTCAATGTTATCATCATTTCAGGTAGAAATAGCCTGATTCTCAGAATTAATTGCAGTATAATCTCTATATTCTTTCTTTTTTTTTGTTGTTTCTTGTACTCTTTGAAGTTGTATTCATTTTGTCTTTTAGCTGTGTCTTGTTTTCTGTATTTCAATTCGCTTTTACAGGTGTTGATAATGGCTTGAGCTTTAAGCCGAAACGTTCACGTATTAAAATGATTTTTAAATCAGCTATCTTTGCTATCTTTTTTGTTATAATTGATGATTTATATATACTGTCTATAGTATAGGAAATTCGAAAATCATTCTTTTTTTAGGGAGGTTCTTGGAATCAATATCAAATGCAATTCGACGATTTGTAAAATTTTCAAAATTGTGTTGAAAATCTTTCGTATTTTTGATTGCGGCTTTGTGGAAGAAAAAGTTATATTCAGATCGCATGTCTGAGTTACCAGAAGAGAATTTGAAACTGCTGAAATTAGTTCTTTCTATTGTTCGTTTTTTGTTTTGCTGTGGCAATTTTTTTTTTCGTTTTCTTAGAATTATAAAATAACGCTAAAATTATTTGCTTGGCAAATAATTTCTTGTAAAATCACTCATGAGTTTAAGCACAAACGTGAATCATAACTTTGCTTACGACGACTTTAAATCACGTTTTTTATATTCAATGGAAATTCTTTTCATTTGATGTCAGTTGTCCGATAGAAATAAAAAATACCTGACACTTCTACTGTTGAGTGGAAAACCATGTTCTGAATAGAATGCACTACTTCGCACCTACTATGTTAGATTGTCGGTGAGAGGTAATCTATTTTAGCTAATTATATGCAGGCATTGCTATTTCTCCCTCTGTCGCGACACGGAATTCGGAATTATTCCGTGAATTTAGATAAGATCATCAATCACTAATTTTCACTCGTGAAGAATGGTGAACATTCATTTTACCCCTATGCGTTCATATTTTCCAGAAAACGTTACAAGGTTGTCAACGACTTTAATTTAGTTAAAATGAAATGTTTCATCGTTGTGAAAACATGTAGTGACTTAAATAATATTAAGGTATCGTAAAATCAGTGAAATTAATTCTTTTATATCGCCCAAGAGTTTATGGAAAAGTCAAGCAAAAGCGTGGAGGCAAAGTTCGGAGGTGGGCAATTATCAAAAGAAAATAGAAGTCATTCCCAACACACCAGTCGAACGCACTCATGAAGGCTTTCCGTGTGTAGGTCCTCCAATAAAAAGACAACATGGAACAATTCTTGATGGAATATACTTGACTGCGCGTGTCGTTGGTGACCTGTGGATTAATGCCTTAATGCTCAGCCTTGCTGCTTAGTTTAAACCATATCAGTATCTTCGAAATTTAATGGTGGGAAAAATATGGATGCCAGGGAAACACGTTTTATCAATCCAACTGTCCGAAATGCAGGTCTGCGTCAGGTGTGGTACCTCGTCTGAATGTATTGCTGGACACGATAGGAAAGTCTTGGTTCTTTTACAATGTTACCTGATGCGACCCTTATCGTTAAGAAAAGATCGTGACTTGTGAGTAACGAGCAGTAACTCTTAAATACGCTTGAAACGCAACATTTTAATGATCAGTATGAGGTAGTACTATAAGTCCTGTCCGTGTAACAAGCTTGAGCTCGTGTTATTGAGAAAGGTATAAATTTGTAATCTATTTCGCAAGGCAAATCGACCAGGGCTTTCCGTACACTGTGCAGTGAAATACTCTTGGATATTTAGTCATTTTTATCTTCAACCCTTTAATTAATACGGACTCATCAACGGAACACATAATAGACACAATGCTGTTTCAGTTTCCCAGAGGTTGCAACGCATCAACAGCTGCCAAAATTGTTCAAGATGTGTGTGGTTCAAAAGCAGTAACTGCAAAGTACAATATCATGCGAAAAATTTGTTTGTTGAGTGTCGGGGAATATGAAAGGAATCATTCATGACGGGCTTCTTCAAAATATCCAAACTGTGACGGCAGAGCTGCACAGCTCGCAGCTTCACAGACTAAATAATGATTTGGTTATAAGCGCCCAGCTGTGGTCAGTCAAAAAAAGCGTCATCCTTTAGAAGATAATGCGCGTTCGTATACAGCATGAATGATTTTGGACACAATTTAAACTCTGAAATGGAAACATTTTTGCGTCCATCCTATTATCCAGATATTGCTCTTTCAGACTCCAATTTCTTCAGGAGTTTAGACAATCATTTAAGGGAAAAACTATGAAAGATATAAACGAAACAGAAAATAAATTGAAGTTCTTCTGTGGCTCAAACAAAATTTCCTGCGAACGTTCAATTGAAAAATTGGCAAGAAAGTGGGCAGAAATCGCTGTTAGCGATAGAGAATGCTCAGTTTCGACCAAAGGCTCTCAAAATAGACCAGTTTGTGTGAATATGAAATCACTCCCATAGGAATGAGCTATTGTGTACCTCCTTGAAAATGTATTTTTTTGCAAAAATGGAAGTGTGCGTATGTGTATCGTGAAAATTTTGCATTGCAAATTTGAAAGCTAGTAACTACGAAGCCACAAGGAAATGTAATGCGGAAAATCGAGACTCTTGTTTCAAGTAGCAGATGTCCATTCCTTCCCCAATGTTTCTATTCTAACGAAACATAAAAAAATAATTCTGTATAATCCGGGGAGCATAGACTCCAATCTCGCAGGATTTCTACTCCGCCCAGCCCTCTCCCTCCACCTCCGTGTTGCTACATGAAGTTGCCATTCGCGCCAATTATTTTAAAATACTAATACACTAAATACTACTAATATATATATATATAATTTAGTATATATATAAAAATATATACTAAATACTAATATATCAGTGTCCTCTGAGACTCCATATGGTGAGGATGTGCGTTGCGCTCGCTCCGCTCGCTCCGAAACAAAGTGCCTATTGTTAGAAAGAATGTACTTCTAGCCTGAATGGGTACCCTCTCTCGCCATGAGGATTCAAATGTGATATTAACATATAAATCATCAAACTAAGAATATAATATTCCCTCATAAAGTGTGAAGGTGTTCAACCCTCGTTTATACAAGGAAGCCAACTCTCTCAACCTACAAGATGGGACCCAAGAAGCAACGCAACAACATCAGCAGCTGCAATAACAGCTGTGAGTATCAACCAAAGTTTGGTCAATATCCTGATGTGTCTAGCCTAACGCAAGACTGCAAAGAAGTGGTATCTGTTCTAATAAAATATTTCGACTCAGTGATGACAAAATTTAATAGTGATATTGACGAAATGAAAAGTGAAATAAGCGACCTTAAAACACTATCTGAAACAATAGCAGGAAAAGAAGCAGAACAAAAACAAGTTATTGAAGAGCAGAATGAGAAAATACAAAGCTTGGAGTCACGTCTCGATCGCTTGGAAAAAAATGATCAGCGCCGAGACCTGGAAGATAGAAAATGTACTCTCGTCATTTCCGGGGGGGAACTACCTCATTCACACAACAACGAAAATTGCAAAGAAACAGTCTGCAAAATTCTGAAGGACATCAACATCGACCTCAGTGATGCTGACATCACGTCAGCTAACAGAATGGGAAGAAAACCACTAAGTGGAAACGAGGATCGAAGAAACATCGCTTTCGAACTGAAACATTACAACAAAAAACGTGAAATTCTCTCTGCCTGCCGAGTAAATAAACCAACGTTCTATATAAATGAATATCTAATACCTTCACGAGCCAAGATCATGTACACCTTGAGAGTAGCCAAGAGAAATTTCCCGGAAAAAATCGGAACCCCGAGGACCCAGGATGGAAACATCTTCGCATTCATCCCTGGACAACCGGACTCGAGACGTCAGATTTACACGCCAGAAGAGCTCGACCAATACCTGATGCGGCAACTGGATAAATCATCGAATCAGGTCTTGGGTGTTCACCTCAATTAGGTATCAAAACATGTACCTGTGTCAAATTATATACTCGTATGCCAATAACGCCTAGAATTCTATAACTTTACACTAGATCTTCAAACTGCATAACTTCATGTCATGAATCAGTTCCAACCTCTAAAGATATATACGGCAGTTTTACCTCAATTTTGACAATCTTATGACAGATATATATGAACATTTATGACAACTGTATTGGAAATTGCAACAACACCATCAGCAATTTGTACCTACCAATGTTATGATGGAATATTGATATCCACCTTGTTCGCCTTTCCTCGTAAATTGTATGTAATTTTTAACCAACAAATTATTATTATGTGTAAAACATATTAGCTGAAAAAATTATTATCGTCGCTAAATTTTTTCTATTTTTTTTTTTAAACTTATCACCTGTTGTATGTGAACATTGTAACAACGCCTTCAGCAATTTGTACGCATCAATTTTGTATATTGAACTCCAATATTAATCGCTCTTGGCTGAGTATTGAGTGTACTCACGAAATCACGCTAGATTTCTTACTCTTTTCTATACTTTCTAAGCTAGTTTTTAGATAGAAATATCCTTTTAATCTTGACTCTGTATTTCGTTTTAAGTTATACAATAGTACTTACTGCCTACTGTTTACTAATTTTGAATGACTGATCACGCTGATATATTAGATAAATTCGACCCGGATCTCAATCATTTGAACAGAATATTTCCAAACCTAAACGACTCTGAAAACTGCTGATATACTAATATATCAAAATTCAACGAATCTATACGAATAACCCGGCAGGATTTTTCGCTACTGTGTTGGAACTGTAGGTCACTCTATCCAAAATTGGAAGAGATACAATGCACTATTACTGAACTTAAGTATACCTTAGATGTGATTAGCTTCACCGAAAGCTGGCTAGATGACTCGACCAAAGACATGATTAAATTTGAAAATTATCATAGTCACCATTCGCTACGAAAAGACAAGCGAGGCGGGGGCATCAGTACATACATTTCTAAGCACATGGATTCGAGAATCATAGCAAGTGCAACACTGAATCAGGATCATATAGAATCATTATTCGTAGAACTGTCTAGAGATGGCAAACGAATTGTGCTTGGAACGGTGTATAGGCCGCCTACAGCCTGTCCTATATCCTTCCTTAATGAGCTTAATCGAATTATTTCTCAGTTCAACAGGTCCTTCTACAATGACATAATAATATGCGGTGACTTCAACTATGATTTGCTAAAACATGAAAGCTATGAACCAATCTCTAATTTCTTAAATGCATTTCATTCTAAATCTTTCCTTCCGATCATCACAAAGCCAACACGAATAACCTCAGAATGTGCTACGCTGCTTGACAATATCTTTATGACAGACCCAAGTGATTTTCTTGCTGGAATAATTACTTCTGACTTATCAGATCATTTTCCAGTTTTTCTTATTAAGAAAAATGTCTATCTTGCGTGCACCAAAGCACGGGCTGAAGCTTACTCATATCGTAAAATAAACGAATCAAATTTAGAAGAAATGCGCACCGTTCTAGAAGATTTATTGCCAACATTGCACATCACCCAACAAAACAATAATGCAAGGAGCATTGATGAATCAGTAGTAAAGTTGACTGAAACTATAATGAACGCATACAATCAGTGTTGCCCAATTGTAACTCGTACAGTTACCCCGAAAAATAAACAAAAGCCCTGGATTACTAGAGACATCGTGATAAATATAAAGAAACGCCAAGCGTACCTAGCCCTCCTTTGCGAAGGGCGAATATCTAGAGAAACATATAACCGATTCAGAAACTATGTGACAAACCAGATAAGAACATCAAAAAAGAGCTACTTTACCCTCAAGTTTACTCAATTCAAAGCTGACGTTAAAAAGACTTGGCGCCTCCTTAACTCTTATTATAAACCGAATAACGCCGATAAAAAGAAAATTGGATATATCACTCAAGATACTGTAAAATACCATGAGAAGAATGAAATTGCTAATCTCTTCAACAACTTCTTTGTAAACGTAGGGAAAACTATAGCCAATGGTATTCCAAGTGAACCTACTGATCACCTGGAATTTATGGATCATATTCGAGAACACAACTCCTTTTTCTTTACGCCTACAAACTCCTCCGATGTAATTGCGTGCATAAACAACATGAAAAATAAATCGAGTGGGTTACAAACGTTTCCAACTAAAATACTTAAAATAATTGCTGATATTGTGGCCCCGCTGATATCCAATATTATTAACCAGTCTCTCTTACTAGGCACTTTCCCGAACTCCCTCAAAGTTGCTAGAGTAACCCCTATCTTTAAAAATGGTGAAAAAACCTGTGTAAACAATTATCGACCTATCTCCATGTTACCAATTATTAGCAAGGTATTCGAGAAAATTGTGTATAAAAAAGTGTACTCTTATTTTGAACAAAAATCATTTCTCTATGATAAACAATACGGCTTTCTTTGTAAAAAATCAACAACACAATCAATAATAAATCATTTACAATTCCTTTATTCTAATATAGATAACGGAAAGACTGTCTTCTCTGTATTTCTTGACTTTCGAAAAGCATTCGATTGTGTGGACCATAACATATTACTCTCGAAACTTCATTGTTATGGCATTCGTGGGGTTGCCCATGATTGGTTCAGATCATACCTAACAAATCGGAAGCAATACGTTGTCATTGACGACGCAAAATCGGACCCACAGAAAATTAGCCATGGAGTTCCACAAGGATCTGTTCTTGGGCCTCTCCTTTTTCTGATTTTTATCAATGATATTATTAAATCTACATCATTTTTTAAATTCATACTTTTTGCCGATGACAGTACGCTTTCTGCGGTCCTTCCGAACGAAAATCCCACTACGATTGCGGAGAGTATAAATAATGAACTCCATAAGGTTTCACTGTGGCTTAAAGCTAATAAAATAAGCCTCAATATCGATAAAACAAATTATATTACGTTCTCATACAAGAATAATATATCTCTACCATCCATTAAAATTGGCGAAGGTGAAATCAAAGAAACCAACTCATGTAAATTTCTGGGCATCATAATAGATAAACATCTGACCTTCAAAGAGCACATCACTCATATTAGTTCTAAATTATCAAAATCCATCGGAATCCTGAATAAAGTTAAAAATTTCCTGCCTGAAACAGCCTTACTAATGCTTTATCGAACGCTCATTTCACCATACCTGCAATACGGAATAGAAGCATGGCATGGAACTGATAAAAATAAAACCAATATAATTTTTTCTCTGCAAAAAAGAGCCATCCGTGCGGTAAAGAACCTAGAATATAATGCTCACACAAATGATTCATGCAAAAATTTACAAATACTTAAACTCTCGGATCTCTACAAAATCTCCATCTGCAATTTTATCTACAAAACATTAGCTAATGATGGCGACAATAGCCTTCAACAGTTATTAACTGCGCAAACTGGTCATCACGACCATTTAACACGAAATAAAAGTAAATTCATGCTTCCTTATTATTCAAAGGCCCGCTCGCAACATAGTATACTATTCGTTGGAACTAAAACCTGGAACTCAATACCTGCGGAGATCCGTGAAAGTAATTCTTACAAGGCATTTAAAAGAAATCTTGAGTCTCACTTCTTATCAGAATACTAGTCGTGTAAGATCACCAAGTCAAATCCTGCCTCCTACATGTCTGGTCCTAATAATGCAATTTGCCATGAGTAATGTCGCCGATTTTCAGTCTGCTCCCAAATCGTTATCGAATATACTGTTAAATATTGTCCATATGACCTATATTGTAAAATTAAACATCAATATCGAGTTCATTATCCTGTTGATCAGTCTAATGCGGAACTAGGCTAAGTGAATTAGGTTAAACATTATTGTACGCCCTAGAATAATGTAATGGTAGGATGCCCTAGAAGTCGCTGAACTTATTCGGGCCCACAGGTAGCTATACTCAACTCTGACCATTGTATTAGACTTAAGAAACATTCTACCTCTGTATCTCCTGTGGTAAATAAATTGTTTAAATTGTTTAAATTGTTTAAACTATGTAATAATTCTGAGGTTTATTAACCTATCTGTTCGTTATACAGTTATTATTAATCACTGCATTATAAACACTACAAGTACTTAGTAAGTAGATACTACAGCGGAATACCAAAGTTAACCTGTATTAAATCATTAAAATAAGTTTTTACAACGACCGCTGGTGTTTGGCTATTCGACCCTCCATCTCGGCACGCAAAAAAGGCATTTTTAAACTTTTTATAGTTAACCTTAAACTAACTGAACTTGGCCTAACCTAACCCAACCTTACCTAACTTAACCTAACCTCTTAACCTAACTTAACTTAACTTAACCTAACCTAAATTAATTTAAACTAACATTTCTGTAGCTGCTTGGAGGTGGTGCTGTAGCTGGTTGGAGGTGGAGGGAGAGGGCTGGGCGGTGTAGAAATCCTGCGAGCTTGGACCCAGTGCATCCGTGGAAGCAAGAAATGAGCGCAAATAACCGTTAGGGCATTAATGGCGAGTTTTCCTTGCTATGAATAAGGAAAGCCCCAGAAAGCGATGTTGCATAACGGTCGACATCAGCGGTCGACGTTCTTCCAAGAACAAAGGGGCGGAAGGCGGCTGTAGCAAGAGTAGAGGGCCGCCTCACGAGAACCAATGAGGGCTCGAGAAAGTACTCCAAAGTAGACGCGTCAGAAACATACGTTTGACCAATAGGCGTACGATACATCTGGACAGCAAAGAACATTCGCGAAGCTACTAGACGATAGCGAGCGCGCAGTATATAATTAAGCTGAGCGCGAGAAGAAAATGGGGTCTTTCTGCGAAAGAAAGAAGCTCGAAGCTAACAAGTGTCGGAATGACAGCGGATAAAGATCGAAGAAATTTGAATCACCGGGAAAACCTTGACGTCAAAACTAAAATCCCACCTGTATTTAAACCACGCTATTGCACCGGTGATCGCCAAAAGTAAGAGGCAACATGACGGTAAGAAGCAACGTGACAGCATGTCAATGACTCGGCCGGAAACTTGTAAATTTTTATTTACTTGAATCTTCAATTTTGCAAGCACCTTCAATCAACCGATTTAAACCACGCTATCACGAAGTCTGCAGCAAGACTAGATCAATCTTCGAGAACTGTCCAGTCACCAAGCTCCCTCAGTAAGCCGATGAACAATTGCATTAGAAAGTGCATACTACGCTCATCAAAGTGTACGTGCACTTTTTTGTATATGTGCTCACCTGCGCAGTGGTAAGGATTAAATCATTACTCCAAGCAGTGGAGAGAGCAGCATCTAAAGTGAGATAATGTAACAACTGTTATATTTTTGTGGGGAATCATTGTCGCGGATGCAGTCTTAAATTTTCTTTTTTTGAGATTTCTGTCTCCTTCGGGATTCTTTCGTGGTGAGGGGTACGTTCACAATGTTTTAAAGTATTTTTTTGATCGTGCCATTGCGGTATCATCTTTCGATAAAGGTGTTTCATTCAATTCATTGCGTTTTGGTAATCATTTTGTGTGTGTGTGATATTTTCCTGCGCAACATTCGCTCACGTGTTGAAGCATAATTTTGAATAAGATTTAATTGAAATATGCAGTTAGTAGTTTTCGCTATCCCGTGTTGATCTAGGTGCACTGAAATTGAGAGAAATACGTAAAACAGGCCTTCACTTATGCTATTTTTCCTCCATGTTCTATTTTTCTCATTGTGTGCATCTTTCCTCTCTCAAGTTTTCTGATTCCTCTTCTACTTTTGAGGTTTAACGTCATCGAACGTAGACATTCAATGTCTAGTAACACTATAATATTTGTGTAGAAATGTTTTTGAATATTGCTAAAATGGAAATAAAAATGATAGCAAAGATAGCTGATTTAAAAATCATTTTAATTAGTGAACGTTTCGGCTTTAAGCTCTAGCCATTATCAACACCTGTAAAAGCTAATTGAAATACAGAAAATAAGACATGGCTAAAGGAAAAAAGAATAAAACTTAAAATAGTACAAAAAAATAGTAGAAAAGAATGAAGAGATTATACTGCAATTCATTTTTGAAAATCAGACTATTTCTAACTAGAATGACGACAACATTGAATTTAGAGCTGGTTTTGTTTGATGTTAAGAGATTCTAGTATATGTAGGTCGTTTTTATTAGCACAGAAACTTAAAATTGGAAAATCAGATTTGCTTACTATTACACTACACTGCTCAGCGTGATCCCAAATGGCTGTAAATGATAGCTTAGCTAAAACTCTACCCGTTCTGGTGCTTTTACCAACGTTCTCGAATAATCTAGCTATAAAACTACGCTGGGCCAGATGGCAGGATGCTCCTGCCATCAATTACAATCATACAATTTTAAAAATTAGACAATTTTTTTGGTTTGTATTTGTTAAAATGGAATGTGGGGCCAGATGACAGGATGCTCCTGTGTGAGTTGAGGAAATGATGAGTAAGAAACTGTATCGGAAAAATATCAAATAGCATCCGAGTTCAACGAAATGCTGGGTTTTCATTAGAATTATTGGGAAGATTGTAAAAATTCTGGTGCGACTAATCTCACATTCTGACAGATATGCAAGTGATTTGATGACACTAGATGAGAATAATTCATAACATAATGGCACGAACTTGTAAAATAAACCATCGCCAGTAGCATTGTGAAAAGGAAAGAACTTGAATGGCCAGTATTTTTGAGCTTTTGACAGTGACAAAAATCGTTGTTTTTGCGACTCTTTCTTTACGAGTTATTAGTATACCGATAGGTGTTGAATCTCCTGAGCTGTTAATTATGTGCATCTGGAAAAGGATCGGGGTTAATGTGTTGTGTAACTGTGGGTAAGTTTTCACCTGGATTGTCAGGCTTCGGGTGATTACTCGCGTAGTTATTATTATTCCAACATACATGTATTTAACAAGCCTCGAGCCGGTTTTTTGTGTGTCGCTGTGACGACTTGTGATTTGATACAAAGAAATTGTAAGAATTAAGACTTTCGTTAATTCAACCCGCATTAGGAATAGCGTATTGCCATGTGAGCCCCCTGTACGCGCCCAAGAAAATTTACATGTTTGTGAGTCTCACGTTATTGAAGGAACTTTCATTGTTTTCTTATGCTGACATAAGCTGCAGCTTCCGTTATACTGCAATCAATTGAATCACTCCGTTCGTTTGTCAATGAATAGTCAAGCTGCAGTAACTGATGAGAGTCTGTGCAGTCCTTCCTCATAAGGGAAATAATAGTTTTATATAAGTAAAATGTCACTGTTGTTTGGAAAACTGTTTACTAATGAAAAAGTTTTTCTCGGAGATTTCGACAAATTTTGAAAATGGACAGAGAGTACAAATCACGAACAGGTTTTGAAGCTAGAAAAATTTTCGTTTACAGGCGTCAGTTTCGTGCACCTCGACTGTCCCGCTATTTTACAATATTCAACTCAATCAATATTCAATTTTCTGCATCCAGATGCGAAAATACCTTTCGAACATAAAATTTCTCACGAGATCATTGGACCGAGGTTTACCAGGAAGAAAATGTCCAGATAATTACAGTCGCTACACACGCGCTAGGCGGGTCTTGAGCGACGACAGTCTGCCTCTACGCGACAGAGGAAACACATTTCTTGCTCGGGCTAAGTAAAATATTCAGTTCACATATACGAGTAAGCAAATGGACATAGTGGAAAATTTTCAATTAGCAAGAAATGAGGCTCCATTTATTTGAAATTAGTCTCATACAATTTTTTTTTGTTTGTAATTCTCCATCAACAACTTTTCACTAATCAAAGACTCCGTTTGATCAGGACTGATCAGGCTGCGACGGAATCCGAAACGCTATAAACCTTAATAAACTCTATCCAATGAAGCGTAAAACATACATTTCATATATACTGATAGTATTCATATTTCCCCAATTTGAGATAATTCTAAATGACTTCATGGTTTAGGTACAGTCTTGAAAGTGTAAACGAAAATGATGTACTTTCTTTTGATTATCCCAGACACGGCCGGTGAAACGCGGCATTCAAAGCAGTTTTGCGTCAATGTCACGATAATACAGCCCACGATTGCATATCTTAGCCATTTCACACTCTCAGGAACTCTATAGTTTGCAAACAGTACGGCTCGTCTTTTGAAAAATATTTAAAGATCTCAAGAGCAGAAAGTAATGGGGATAAACAGTTGATAAAATATTACATTTATTACATCAAAAAACCTTATGTTGCAAAATGATGACTTGCTATTTAAATAACACAGATGACTAGTCTCTTCATTAATCTCCTTACAAAAACTTTGAATGTTTTGACAAAAAATCTGAAACATATAATAATTTTTTACAGGAATTGTTTTCTCGTTTCAAAGATCGCGTTACCGAGGGTTAAAATAGAGATCTTCCATTAAAACTCTTTCAATTTCAAAAAATTTGACGGGCGTTAACCTCATGTGCGTTTTTTGAAATTTTGATTGAAATAAAATATCTCATAATTAATATTGAAGAGTAGAAGTTTCAAATAATTTATTGAACGTTAGAAATGAAGTTGAAAGTTCACATGACAGTCCCGTTGGTCCGTCACAAGATCACCGCAGCCGTCCTCTACCTCCTGATATGTGCCCATGTTTGGTCCAGTATCCCACCAAACCAAAAATGGTCAAATTTCGGAGCCAACATGACCGAGGTGTACGGCGAAAACTTCACAGAAGTTACCACTCCAGACACCATGGTTTGTGCTTTGATTGCTGCGAGGAATCCTCTCGCCAACGTCGCGTGCCACAAGTCCACGAGGTGCGTTATTGCCTCCGCAAATCTGCTGCGCGTCGAAGGACGACAGACTGAGGGCTTCACCTGCTGGTATTACCACGGTGAGCGATGGAAAAATTCTCAGGACTCAAAGCCATTAAAATTCAGCATTACATGAATTTTGCAATGAAGTTTTTTAATGCAAAGAGATGTTTCTAGAACAATTAATTTCAGCTTGAACATCTATCATTCAAAACTCATTAATTAAGAAAGGCATGCTCTTCGTGTGATCAGTTTTATGATTCATAAATATTTTTGAAGTTAGTGGTAATTTATTTTAAAATTAATTTCACTTAAAATTAAAGCAGTGTACTAATAACGTTCTAAAAATTACCACACGTGATGAAATCAATTGAATTAAAAATTGAATTTAATATTCGGTACAAAAGTTTAAGAAAGTCAAAGAAACGGCGAATAATTAAGATGGTCAAGTTAGGTGCTGTACAAATGAAGAGTCCCACAGATATATTTTGCACTATTTGTTAATACATGAGCAGACTCTTTGAGAACGTAGTTTTGAAGAAAAAACCTATGGTGTAGTCAATTTTTAACAGAGTTTCTGTATTTTATTCATATTTAATGTTGACACTGCAATTTGTCGTGACGATAAACCAAATAGAAAATTAAATCAACCACAAAGCCCGCTTAATTAGAAATTTATAATGGCCAGTTTACACAAAAAACTTGTAAATTTTCAGTTTGCATCTTCGAAGAAGCGCTGGTAAGAGAATACGAAAACGTCACGATCCCTGACCCCGTGTGTCCAGGCGGCCATACCTTCACGTGCACCAAGGAAGGGATGATCGAACAAGGTGTGATGAACGCAAAGTTAGAATTTTTATCGTTGTTTACCAAGTGAAAAACGTCGGTATTTGTCACAAAATATAACTTTATTTAGGTCTTCTTTCCCTTATTAGTCCCTAGGGCCAGAAAAATATCGATAAGTACAAATTGATTAGACATTCGTTAGTAAATAACTGTGAGTGAGACAATAGCTCAGTGCGTGCGCTTATTCACTTGATAATAGTAGCACAGAGAGGAAGAAAGAACGTCGGTAATTGTCTCCTCACGTAACCTACAACAAACAGAGAGAACATTTGTATTACGAGACTAATTAAAACAAAAACTTGACTTGGATATACGAACCCTAATGACAAGATATTTTAAATTAGAGCGACATCCATGCGCTCAAGTTCATTGCAGCATACGATTCTCATAATCATTTTGTTTTTCCAAAAAAACTCACAGTCGTGCCCCCTCGGCGCACCACGTGCTCAGCTCCTTTCACGCAGCACTCGTTTGGTTGCATGTACGACGACTACATTTTCAGCGGCACCTACTGTGAGGCGCGCAAGTTCTGCTGGGACCTGGGTGCGGACCTTGCTTCTCCTGAGACTGCTGAGGACACAGCTGCTATGATGGACTTCTTCGACGCCAAATATGGTAACATACTGAACGTGTTGAATATCAGTGTGTATATTAACGATTAATTTTTTATCTTCACTTAACATTATTCCGAATATTCGCGTTTCAAGGAAATTGTCGTCCTGAAAATTATTAACTTCTCTGTCAGTATGAACACTGAAGCGGAAATGCATTTACAGAAGAAAAGATTTAAGATAATAATTATGCATCACAATAGGTTTGGGAGTCTCTAGGAATCAAATAAATTTTCGCTTCACCACCTAATCACGGGAAACGTAGCTTCAATTTCTAGAGGAAGATTCATGATTCGAAAGTTTCAGAAGACATTTGAGCTTAATTTTTTCCTTTACGTAAATAATCCTTCTCCGCTGCGAAAGCGGACTTCCCTTACTGAGTGTTCTGCGTATCAGAGTTGTGTCACGAGAAATTGCCCCTTCACCTCCTTGTTAACATTTCATTAACAGGAAGATCCGGCTCTCGGAGTTGAGGAATGGCACACCTCCAAAGAATGCATATACAACACAAATTAATGAATAATAATCGGCAATTACAGTACATATACTAAAAATAAAGGTACTCACCGGGGATCGCTGACCCACTTACGCAGCGCATTTTCTGGGCGCCCTCCGCGGTATTACGATTGCTCGCTTCTAATATGGTGGGGCATGATACACAGGATGAACTATGCTTAACATTTATAATTTCCAGCTATACGTCATACAAACATTAATGAGCGTACACACAATGAATGGTGTTAGGAACAATGCTAATTAAGTAATGAAATCAAATAGCATACGTCAAATGACTTACATCACATAATTACACAGAAATATTGGCTGGCCAGCCTTTAACCGCAGATTGCTTATGCACCCAAACATAACACAAATAATGCCTACAATATCTCAGCGCTCCCAGCAGCCCAGTAGGCGAAGGTCACTCCAACCACAAAATTCGTCCGCGACTCGCTTCAGTTCAAAGGCCTATCTTATGCACTGTTCAGAAATGTCTAGTGATGACGTTATCTTGCTCATCACGTTTCAGCATGTTCACACGGCGATTCCCTTCATTCGAGCTGATCAATCCTCAGACATATGCCTGAATAACCGTCCCGCCTGTCAAAGATAAAAATTTAACTTGTTACTAAAAATTTAACTTGTTACTTTTTAAGCGCATCAATGACTGAATGACAATGAATTATCGCAATATTTATCTCAACACTATCTTTACTCTTTTTTTTTTTTTTAAGAAATGCATCTCTTACCCTCCCTTCTAGTGCAGCATCTCCATGTTCCATCAATAACTCCCACGGTGTGTTATGTTTTGATAAATTTCCCCTTAGTGAACGTGGTGACGGGAACACGTAAATTTTCTGCAAGTGAAACGAGAAATGTGTTAATTTCTGGATTACATTATAGCGTGAAACTTAGTATAATTTACAATATAGCCACTTTTCTTATTATTGCATTAAGCACGTTTGTTATTGTGAACACACCCGCGTTTCTTGGTTGCACCTCACGTTACGGTTTCGCCGGTCGAACTGTCCATTGTTCCTCAGATGCCTAGCCTATTTCCCGAGGGTTGCCCGCTCTCTCGTATTCGACCTATAGGATTCTTAGGAGCCTCGGAGCGCCCGCCTACGTCTCTTCTAATTGGTAGTACCGCAGCTTGCCTTTATTTCTTTCTTAGCCTCATTGCTTCCCACGCTCAAGCTCCTTCGAACCCGACCGTTGGCTTCACCGCCTCTCTCGTCCTGAGTGTGTCGATTTATCTTTGACAAGAAGGCGACTTTGTTCGCGTTTGTGTAGGCATTTTTTCGAGCGTCTCAATTTTCCAAGGCTCGACCGAATAAAAAAACTTGCTAACACCACAACATAGGTCCCTCCAGAAACAACACCCAATGTCAACAGCCGTCGTTCGAGCCATTAACTCTTATCGCTCCCCCTAAACACACAGGCATAAAAGAAAACATACATGTTTAAGCGACATAAAAAACATTCATGTTGAAGCGACCCCTCTGTGCTGCTGGGATTTACTGAGATATTTCAACACACAACTTTTTACGTAAGCACAAAAGTTGTTACATTACACACGATTACAAGAATTTTCATTTTTAATTCGCAAAATTTGATCATTCTGAACAGATTCTCGACAGACGGCCCTCCTAGAGTTAAAAAAATTGGCTTGACAATTTTTTTTTTTGAATTAGCTTTCAGCTATTTATTGAATAATAAGTACTACAGTATGCAGCCAATATAAGACGCACATGGTAAATTCTACTTAAGCACATTATCATCTAAACTTTGTTCCGCAGAAACAGGGTACCTTACAATTAACACTACAATCATTACTATCAGCCACAGCGTGATATATTGTGTCGTGTTCTTCTAACCGATGTATCTGTTTTTCCCGCCGAAGTGAAGTGCGTACTAAATACTTGAGCCTGCTTTGTGCTGAAGTACATACCCTAATAACATTCACAAAATTTCACGGGCACCTTTCCCACTCCTCAGACATCCTAAAGTATCGATGATTTTACATTCCGTAGATTTCAATTCCCGCTTGCATGTTCTGTTGTCCTAGTCCTTGACGCTGTTGTTGACGGTTCGCTGTTGACTCCTTTGGTATAGCTGACGAATTTGCTTTTCTTCCATGCCTCTCTTCTGGCATTTCAATAGCTTCACACGCGCGTTGAAGATGAGTACTTAATTTCAGGAGGAAGTATTGCGAGCCCAATATGCACACTCGTATAAAATTTCTATACACCACACTAACTGCACGATTTCATTCTGTAAGATGTATCATTATCACGATTCAAATTACCACTAAATCATGTCAAATGCAATGTTTCACTTACATTTTATGACGTTTATTCAAACTAAAATTTTTAATCGGCAGATTACTCATGAATGCCTATTCGTTGATCAGACGAATTGGCAAATCAGGAACTTATGTTGATCTGTCGAAGAATACGAGTCGAAGCGTCGATAAATTTCATTTAATATAGTCTCCCTTCGCGATAGGGTTCCGAATTCCACGAAGTAATGCTGAAGTATTCCGAGGCACAATCCTGCGCAGTGCACGCTGGTATCCTGTAGAATTCCCCTCAGTATTCCTTGACGTCGACGTGGAATCTAATAGACACAAAATAATATTTTATTTTCTCCGAGTGAACATTCTTATTTATGCGAGAATTTCGTGGGTTAATATTCTTTGAAGATCGTACGTATCATTCAAAGGCTATCCGACGTAATCTCTTTTAATTCTTTATTTCACGTATAAATAGAGATGCCTAAAAATGCGGCTTAAATATTCCAATGTGATCGTTTGCCTAGTAAAATTCACAGGACACTTGCATTCGAATTTCAGGAATGCCTCACCAGGCATAAATGTCACGACGCAAATTCCAAAATACTTAAGTCAATATCAACACTCAAGCATATAAAAGCATTGTCATTGTTTCATTGGAGTGCCCACTGTATAAAAGCATTTTTGAACGCTATTACATTGAGGTACCCTAGACTATTATCTTCATTATTTTTCGCTTTCCTTCCTTCCTCATCCTGGTACTCCGTCGTTCTGTGGTGCTTTCCGCTTCGAAGTCTTAACTGCCAATTACTGGAGCAGCCCTTCCCGATGCGAGCTTGTTAGCGAACGATCTGTCTGGACGATGTCTTCAGCCACAGGTCAACCGCCAACGGTCCTGAGCTAATTACTTGTGCCTTCGGCATTCTTCAGAACATGGTGCAAAATCTTCAGCCGTACATATAGTTCGTCGTTTCCCAATGCAACGCTATAATTTGATCTACAGTCAAATACTTCCAATATAATTTCGATGAATCCCCTATGTCGTACAGTTGTTGTCTGTTCGTTGTTCTTGTAAATCATTACTTATATTCCACGTGATTCTTCCTGAATTTGCTGCTTATACGAGACGCATTCGTGTTATGCAATTTTTCTGGCCTGCTTTGTGCTGAAGTACATACTACGCTAATCTACCAAGAAATTAATTCCTTAAGTCTGAAAAGAAAGGTACTATACTCTACACAGTGAGAGGAGAATAATTCCTTCCGGAATACCGTGTTTACGATATTCTTTCAGGGCAAGAGTAAGACACAGAGTCAGAAATTCAACGCTACAGAACAAAAGAATACGCAAATTTTAATATGACGCTAAACTTATTTTCCCCGTTGTGAAAATGAACGGTCTAAAGGTATTGATAAGATTAGCAAGCCTGAGATAGCCTCAGCCTAAGAACTTCAGATTAAACTAATTAATTCACTAGAGTTATTTCGTATTCAGCTCGTGCGCTTTACGAAATGCTGGCGAGGGAATATAAGCATACTACAAAGGAAACAAAGTACTCCTCTTGAGAAACACACGAAGTTAACCTAATAAACGCTCAATTTCCCTTTACTTAGCAAGAGAGAAAATGAGAACTAAGCATAGTGTAAGATTAGATCACTCAACAAGATTTTCGTCCAGACGAAATTTCTTGTAAGCAAAGAAAGTTGGAGTTACATAACCTAGAGCATATTCCTATTGAACGAAGCATCACACTCTAGTGAGTGAGATTAGATTTAATTACAGCTAGAATAACACAATTCTACTAAAGAACACACTTAGATTAAAGCAATACAACGCTAAAAACTCACTCCTACGCAAGAGTTTTTCTGAAATTCAACACACAAGAGCACATCCCGCAAAGTTAAGGTGACGCATGATCTCAGTCCACTGCAGTTCGTATCTAAGTGGTGATTCACTTGCACCTTGAACGTAGATTGTAGCTTCGCCGCTCTTTGAACGCAGCTCTCTCGTTTGTGTGGTTTCCTGTCCTCAGGTCTTCCTCTACACTTTCGACTGTTTCATATCCGTTTCCATTCCCTGGTTCAGCTGCGACGTCCGACGTGCCGGGAAAGGCCTCGCCCCGTAGGTAAGCAACTTTCAATCTATCCAAGTGAACCCTTTCTTGTCGGTTACTATATAGTGCTTTAATGGTCGCATTTGTGGCATTCCTTTTAAGGACACGAAAAGGGCCTCTCCAGTCTGTAGGCCACGCGTTTGCAGCTTCGGCTTTTCCTGTCGGATTGTGTAATAAAACAATATCGCCAACTTGCACCTGACTGTTCTTCACTCCGCGCTCCTTTAACTGCACCGATTTATCGTGTGAGGCTTTAGATTTTGCCTTCACTGTGTTGAACGCATCGTAGAGTCGTAAGCTTACCTCGGCACTGTAATTCTCACCTAGAGAGTAATCCATGCGAGGGGGTTTTAACCAGTCAACAACAGGAATTTCTGCATCCCTACCAAAGAATAAATAGAATGGAATTTCTTCAATGACGCTCTGGTAGCTGGTGTTCAGTGCCAGGCACGTCCAAGGAAGTGCATCAGGCCACGAAGATTGATCGTTGGCAGCAAGGTGTGATAAAACAGTCTTGATATTCTGATTTTGCCGTTCGGTCATTCCGTTTGATTGGGGATGATATGCTGAAGTGTTGTAGTATTTTATTTTCAATTTTCCACACACATTTCTGAACAAAGCTGACGTGAACTCGGTGCCCCTGTCTGAGATGAGAGTCTTGGCTGTGCCGTACGTAGTCACGAATTGAGTTAACGCTTTCGTTACTTCCTCCGTTGTCTTGCTTCTGAGCGGAAACGCTGCAACATATCTACTAAAGTGATCGACCACGGTTAGGATGTACTTGTGTCCCTCGTTCGAGACAGGCATTTCAATTAAATCAACTCCTATTCTGTCCAGAGGCTTGTCAATTTCAGGGAATGAACCCATGCTAACACAAATGCGATTGTTGATCTTACGTTTCTGACATTGCATGCACGAATCGACGTACTTGTTAGCGTCACGCGCCATGTTAATCCAGTACCCGAATTCCATGAGCTTTTTCCACGTTTTAGCACGACCTTGGTGTGCACCAATTGTGCTATCATGCGCTAACGTTATTGCTGCTTCTCTCAGAGCGTCTGGTACCACGATCAAGTGCCTTGTTCTATTAGGCTTTCGTTGTGTCTTTCTGAAATACAATATGCCTCCGTCGGTGAAGACCTCGGATTTCAGAGCGAGACTTGGAGCGTCCCCTAATTTGTCACCTTCAAGATACCTCAGCACAGGTCCCCAAACAGGGTCTTTCAATTGTTCTGCTCGCACATTTTCTTGCCGCAAGCTGCTTTCCGCCTCTCGTGCGCTGGGAGTTTCATCTAACATCGTCGTGACGAACACTGTTTTAGGGGCTACGTCGTCTCGATTTTCTTCTTCGTTATCGTTCGCAATATTTCTCGACAACGCGTCGGGCACCACGTTCTGAGCTCCTGGCCGATAAATTACCTCAAAATCATATTGAGAGAGTGTTAGGGCCCATCTCATAATTCTGTTGTTCTTGGTGTTTTTACCTTTGAACAAATATTTGAGAGCCGTGTGATCAGTGATTACAACAAATTTATTGCCGTACAGGTAAGGTGATCAGTGATTTACAGCGGCGACCACTGCTAATCCTTCCCGCTCCGTAATTGAATAACGTTTTTCAGCATCATTGAATCTTTTGCTGAAGTATCCAATCGGTTGTTCCTTACCATTACATTTTTGCGCAAGGACCGCGCCAGAGCCCTCATTTGAGGCATCACAGCTCAAGTAATACGTCTCATTTAGAGAAGGCTTCTTCAGAACTGGAGCTTCTATCATGAGCTGCTTAAGTTTGCAGAAGGCTTGTTCGTGTTCTTCCTTCCACTGGAACCTTGCCCCTTTTTTAGTCAGCGCATTAAGGGGTGCAGCTGTTGGGGCAAAGTGCGGAATGAAGCGCCGGTAGAAATTAAGCGCTGCCACGAACGAGCGCACTTTACGTGCGGTAGTCGGCCTAGGGTAACTCTGCATTGCCTCCACGTTTTTGGGGTCTGGAATAAGTCCCTCACGACTGATGTAACATCCTAGGTACTTTACTTGTTTTTGTGCAAATTTGCACTTGTCCAAGCCTATTTTTACTCCGGCACATTGAAACTCGTGCAACACTTCCCTTAAATTTTCTAGGTGACTCTCAAAAGTCATAGAGCTGACGCACACATCGTCCAAGTAAATGGCGGCGAATTTTCCCAGTTGCCTTTTCAGAACATGACAAATTACTCTCTGGTACACTGATGTTGAGCACTTGAGTCCCATAGGTAGCCTAGAGAATTCGAAGTTGCCTTGTCGAGTCTGAAATGCCGTGTACTGCTTACTTTCTTCATCGAGCTCAATTTGATGGAAGGCTGATTTTGCATCGACAATGGAATAGTATTCTTTGCCAGCCACCTCCTCCAGTGTCCCTATGATGTTGGGAATTGGGTAATGTTCGTTTATTACCCGCATGTTTACAGCTCGCAAATCAAGGCAAATTCTGTGTCCCCCACCAGGCTTCTTTACGAGTACGAGGGGATTCTTCCAAGCACTTGTGCTCTCTTGCACAACTCCACTTTCGATCATCTCCGAGACCTTTTTATCAATAATTTCTTGGCTGGTGTACGGAATACGCCATCCTTTCGCTTGAATTGGCCTGTAATCACTCAGCAAAATTTTGTATTTTACTCCTTTAACGTGGCCAATGTCCATCTCATCTGCACTAATCGTCTTGTGATATTCCTTGAGCAGGTTTCTGACTTGTCCTTGTTTTTCAGCATCCAAGTAACTGAAATTAAGCTCATCAATTTGCTGAAAGCGCTTCTCTCTGCGGCGATTTTCTGCTTCGCTATTTTCCGCATTGTTTTCTTCTGCAGTTGCATCTTCATTCGAGATTTCGTGGCATGTTGCAATTATTGCTCCTTCAGTCAGAGCGATTTCTTCGGCAAAAGGGTTAAGTACAGGCATCAAAACATACCCGTTTTGTACCTTTGCAGCGGTGGCTCCGACGTAAGGCGCCCACTTAATTCTAGGCTCTAAAATTACTTCCTTCCCATTAAACTTGCCATCTGCTCGGCACTTCACCATGGTTTGCGTACGAGGCTTCACTGTAATATCCTCAGCCAGAGTGACGGATGTTTCTTCCCGCGTTACGCACAGAATTTTCGGAGAAGCGTGTCCTGGTGCTGAAAACATGTTCACGTGAGTGCCAAAGAATGATGCCCTACGTTTTCCGAAGTCTAGCTTTGCGTTGACTTTGTTCATTACTTCCACTCCTATTAGCAGGTCTCCTGGAAATGCATTTTCCTTCACAACAAAGCATCTCTGTACAATTTTCCGACCGTTAACTTTGATTGGCACATTTTTCTTTCCCAGCACCGGTACGGGTTCATCTCCAATTGTTTTTAATGCAGTCGATGTTCCTTTCACACTAGCATTTTTAATCCCCGCAACCACACGCTCTTTTACCAAGCATATATTTGCTCCGGTATCAAGAAGTGCGGTAACAGGTGTACCATTCACTTGGAGTATCACGCTGGGATTTATTAGAGGAACTAACGGTCTCCTATTCCGTTTTTTGGCTGTCCTGCAAGCTGTTGCACTCTGCAATTAGCTCTTAGGTGCCCAAATTTTCCACAGTTGACGCACGGCGGTGGCACCGCCCTATACTGTGCCAAGTCCACTGCAGGTGCAGGTGGTACTTCCGGTTGCGGCAGTGGTTCTCTTGCGTGGTAAATTTGGTGCTGATGACTCCTAAGTCTGCCTTTTTCGCTCCAGTGGGGTGCTTCATAATTTCCTCTTCGATGATAAGGAGAGTGTCGTATCTGTCTGTTCCTTTCTCTCCAGGGTGGCACTTCATGGCGGTACCCTCTAGGCCGTTGTGGTGAATGCCGCATCGTATGGCCGACACGTGCAGTCTCATGCTGTGGCCTCCTCTCGCTTCGCTGCGCTCTCTCTCTCTCCGGTTCCCTCTTCTCTGTCGTTTCCCTTGGTACTGGTACTATCCGTCGATTTTCCACTTCGATTGCCATGTCCCTCAATTCTTGTACTGTCGTAGGTCTCGCATCACTTCGAAAGGGTCTTGTGATGTTCTCCCTTAATCCGAGCCACATCAAATCTACAAGGACTCGTTCCGGATGTTCTAGATAATTCTCGTTGTACAGCCTTTCCAGGCGCGTCAGGTACTCTGAAACTCCTTCTCGGCTTGTTTGCTTCTTGGTCACTATTTCAAACAGCGCTTGAGTCGGATGTTCTACTTGATCGGCGTAGGAGCGCAGCCATCTTTCTGCTTCTCGTAGGTTCGTTAGTATACCAATTATTTTATTGCATTCCTTTGCCTCTTGTAGACCTAGGCATAGGAAGAAGGCATTCACCTGCTCGCTGTTATTCAGATTGCCCGTCAAAAACTTCAACCTTGCCATATGTTCCCCTACATCGTCGCCCCTCCTGAATTTGGCCCCTATGGCTCCCACGCAGCTGGTTACCACGGGCATGTTAACTACTTCCTCTTCGGGCTGTGGTGGCGTTGCTGGCGCATTTCTGCGGTCGTTGTTCCTTCTCCCGCGCGCAGGCATAGTGTCGATCTTCTTCAATTCACTTTTCCAAAACTCAAAATTTTGCGATCACTCAAATAATTTCAAGACTTACTCACTGTGGAATTTCACTGAAACTTTGAATTAATCGTGTGAGCACACTAGGATTTTCTCACTGAAACTTATCACTTTTATAAACACTTTCACTTTCTATATCTATAGGGCAATGTGCTTGCTGGCTTCTCACACCGGAACACAGAAAGTCATCACTACGAGTTATGTACCTCTACTGAATTTCTGTACGTTTGCACATGAAATAACCACGCAAAAAAAAATATACAATGCAACTGTTATACTACACTCACAAATTCACAAAAATTACAAAGCGATCGCGTTGATCTTGCCAAATTGTGTTGTCACGAGAAATTGCCCCTTCACCTCCTTGTTAACATTTCATTAACAGGAAGATCCGGCTCTCGGAGTTGAGGAATGGCACACCTCCAAAGAATGCATATACAACACAAATTAATGAATAATAATCGGCAATTACAGTACATATACTAAAAATAAAGGTACTCACCGGGGATCGCTGACCCACTTACGCAGCGCATTTTCTGGGCGCCCTCCGTGGTATTACGATTGCTCGCTTCTAATATGGTGGGGCATGATACACAGGATGAACTATGCTTAACATTTATAATTTCCAGCTATACGTCATACAAACATTAATGAGCGTACACACAATGAATGGTGTTAGGAACAATGCTAATTAAGTAATGAAATCAAATAGCATACGTCAAATGACTTACATCACATAATTACACAGAAATATTGGCTGGCCAGCCTTTAACCGCAGATTGCTTATGCACCCAAACATAACACAAATAATGCCTACAATATCTCAGCGCTCCCAGCAGCCCAGTAGGCGAAGGTCACTTCAACCACAAAATTCGTCCGCGACTCGCTTCAGTTCAAAGGCCTATCTTATGCACTGTTCAGAAATGTCTAGTGATGACGTTATCTTGCTCATCACGTTTCAGCATGTTCACACGGCGATTCCCTTCATTCGAACTGATCAATCCTCAGACATATGCCTGAATAACCGTCCCGCCTGTCAAAGATAAAAATTTAACTTGTTACTAAAAATTTAACTTGTTACTTTTTAAGCGCATCAATGACTGAATGACAATGAATTATCGCAATATTTATCTCAACACTATCTTTACTCTTTCTTTTTTTTTTTAAGAAATGCATCTCTTACCCTCCCTTCTAGTGCAGCATCTCCATGTTCCATCAATAACTCCCACGGTGTGTTATGTTTTGATAAATTTCCCCTTAGTGAACGTGGTGACGGGAACACGTAAATTTTCTGCAAGTGAAACGAGAAATGTGTTAATTTCTGGATTACATTATAGCGTGAAACTTAGTATAATTTACAATATAGCCACTTTTCTTATTATTGCATTAAGCACGTTTGTTATTGTGAACACACCCGCGTTTCTTGGTTGCACCTCACGTTACGGTTTCGCCGGTCGAACTGTCCATTGTTCCTCAGATGCCTAGCCTATTTCCCGAGGGTTGCCCGCTCTCTCGTATTCAACCTATAGGATTCTTAGGAGCCTCGGAGCGCCCGCCTACGTCTCTTCTAATTGGTAGTACCGCAGCTTGCCTTTATTTCTTTCTTAGCCTCATTGCTTCCCACGCTCAAGCTCCTTCGAACCCGACCGTTGGCTTTACCGCCTCTCTCGTCCTGAGTGTGTCGATTTATCTTTGACAAGAAGGCGATTTTGTTCGCGTTTGTGTAGGCATTTTTTCGAGCGTCTCAATTTTCCAAGGCTCGACCGAATAAAAAAACTTGCTAACACCACAACATAGGTCCCTCCAGAAACAACACCCAATGTCAACAGCCGTCGTTCGAGCCATTAACTCTTATCGCTCCCCCTAAACACACAGGCATAAAAGAAAACATACATGTTTAAGCGACATAAAAAACATTCATGTTGAAGCGACCCCTCTGTGCTGCTGGGATTTACTGAGATATTTCAACACACAACTTTTCACGTAAGCACAAAAGTTGTTACATTACACACGATTACAAGAATTTTCATTTTTAATTCGCAAAATTTGATCATTCTGAACAGATTCTCGACAGTTGCAAAAACTCTTTTGATTCTACAAATTGTGAGATTCGGGAATTACAGCGCTGAATGAAATGGTTTAGCTACTTCCCAACAATTACGACACTCTCCATTATAATGAACTTGAAATAGTTATCTGTTCCGACTCGACTGTTTATTAGCGATCTTCACTATACTAGTCGGGTATATATAGTTATGGTTATCTTCACTCCCAGTCTGATATTTATCGTCTGACCGACGATAATTTACGTCTGAATTTACCGGCCATTATCGTCTTCTTCCTATACACCGACGATATATCGTCGGAATAAATGTCGCGAATGTGTCATATTATCGTCTGATTGACGTTAAATTATCGGTTTTTATCGTGAATTTTGGACGAAGACCGACGACATTGACCAGTTAATTACCGGCATTATTATTATTATAATTATTAAATAAGAAAGTTTTAGCCTCCATTAACCATGACAAAGATGTTCTAAGAGAGGAAGAAGGAAAGTACCATTTAGTATGGAGTTGAGGGAACGCGAAATCTATGCACAAGGTGCATAGAAACATGCAGTAAGCTTAGAAAGAAGTTCAAGAAATAAGAAAACGTTAAAGAAGAAAGTAGTAGGTGCTGAAAAACAGGACAGCAGTGAACCGAAAAAGATGGTACGTAACAAAACAAAAATCTATTTTATTTTAACAAAAAGAAAGCCTACCTAACCTGTGAGCGCTAATTTGCATAGACACAACAATTGTGTCGCCCTCAGGGGGTTAATTACCGGCAGTTAAACGGTTATTATAGTTTGTCTTCGTTAAAAAAATTACGATAATTACCGGTAATTTAACGTTAAAAATGGTTACTCTAATCATTATATTCCAGTAGATTGATAAGCAGTGCAACGATTTTTCCCAAAAATTGCGAATTGCTCCCAAAAACAACAAGCGACACCTCGTGAAACGCATCTGTCCAATTACAGCGAATTTGATTGTTAATATTATTAATATTATTATTAAAATTATTATTATTATAATTATTATTATTAATATTATTATTAATAATATTATTATTAATAATATTATTATTATTATTATTATATTATTATTATAAGTTAGTGTAAGCCTCCCTAACAGCTTCACAAAAGAGCGTATAGAAGAGAGGAAGAAGAAAGGCACCATTTAGTATGGAGATAAGAGAATGGGGAATCTATGCAGAAAAGGCATAGAAACAGTAAGATGAGAAAGAAGTTCATGAAACAAGATCAAAGTTGAGGAAGAAAGTAGTAGTTGCTGAAAAACAAGAGAGCAGTGAATCGAAAAAGGTCGTCCTTAACATAGCAAAAAAACATTTTATTTCAACAAAAAGAAGGCCCACCTAACTTTCAGCTCGGGCCCTCACATCTTCCTCCTGGGAGCGCTAATTCCCATAGATACAATGATTGGATCCCCCTGAGGGAACGACTAGTTCCAAATGAACTCAATTCGTAGATCAAATGTTATTTCGGCATCCGTTTTTTGACAATCCAGCCACAGAAATTTTCGTAATACCGATAATACCTCATGTTTTTAACTTGCAAACTATTCCACGGAGGCCGGCACAAGAAGATCAACGTATTCGTGAAGAATTCAAGAATTACAGAAATAAGTTACAAAAATTATATCCTAGTCCTTTCACGAGTCAGATTGTGGTAATAGCATAACAGCGAAAATTACGTGTAACTATTGTTAACAGGTACGTACTTTTGAACTAAATGAACAACTGAGAGATACACCCTACTTTTAAGACGGCCAAGTCAGTCGTAGTGTTGCCAACTCTATTGCGCTGCAAGAAGCTAGATTTCTAACATAAATCCGCTAGACAATTGTTGAATGATATAGTTTGTGTAGGGAAATACTTCACTCGGGGAGATTTGGGAAATACTTTATTCGAGGAAGTATGAAAATTTGGGAAATACTTTATTTCAGGAGATAATTCACCTTTGTTGGGAAATACTTTACTCGGGGAAATTTGGGAAATACTTTATTTGAGGAAAGACTTCACTTCAAAATACTTTACTTGGGGAAATACAATATCTTGTTGAGCTAGGGACAGTGGACAGGATGTTGTAACCGCAGAACTCTACAAGAACGGCGTTGTTCTCAGGTTTCGACAAGAGTCTGGCTATAAATCTGTCGAGCTCAAGTGGGCAGCGTTTCGACGAGAGGGCTAAGGTCCAGGCGTCCACAAGCACACAGTCTTGCACACACACAAATCTCAGACACAACACAAGACACACACACAAAACACATGGGAGCTCACACACACACAACACACGGGTAGGCGTGAGTACGAGCCACTTCAAACAAGCGAGGGTTAGCTTCGAAGAGGTAGGGGCTGGCTCATGGAGTAAACCGCGTCTGACTCTACCAATGAGAATCAAGGAGTAGAGGAGGCGAGGAGGTGTGGCAGAGAACGCACCAGTTACATTTCGGCAACCCGAAGCAGGCAAGATTTCCACCAATCCTAAGGGAAACACGTAATCTTTGCTTGGAAGAAGCTCGAATGTTTTGGGAAGGTTCGAGAAAACTCTGGAAAAGAAACCGAGCGAGAAGATATAAGCGGCGTACAAGTACATTGGGGAGGTCTTTTTGTTTCGAAGTCACGAGAGAAGTACACGTGATCTAAGGGCTGGCGAACGTGGCGTGTCGGCCCGTCGCCGACATGCATTTCACACAAACAGCATATTTACATCAGAGTAAAGTTAACGTCGAAGTGTCAAGAACAAATAATCTCCTTGAAGCATATTAGCACCGCGGCGATGTTCGGTGACGACCGCTCAACAACGATTCCACGGAGGGATATTCAAGAAATGTTTCGACTTAAACACCAAGATTGTAATAACTCCCACATGCAAGCAATAACTGCTCAATGACGAAGTTTGCAACGATGCTACGCAGCAACGAGATCTTCAGAGTTCAATCTTCTTTGGCCCTCAAACGAGAGGTGCTCGATTTGGAGCGCTGGACGAGAGCAACATCACCGAGGCGGCAGGCGGTACTCAATTTAGAGCGCTGAGCGGAAGTAACAACACTGAGGCAGCAGACCGGTGAGGATGGTCGGCATCGGATTAACTCTACGTGTATTCTTCAGGCAGTATTGGAAACATATTAGGTCATCGAAATCTACATGCTGCAAGAAAGTGTAGCACGAAATAATTGGTTTGTAGGACTCTGAAAATTATCCATGCAGTGAATTGCCAGTCAAGTAATAGGCGAAAGCAGTGTGCTCAAATTCAACGCGCTAAATTTCGTAAATGGCCCCTTTTCTGTATTAGGTGTCGAGTTATTGTTGGGCGTGCTAATATGGGATTAAATTGTGTTTGCTATGATGTTGTGCACTTAGCAGGAGGATATGTTTCGGTGACAAAGCAAGAGTTCGGATGGTACATGATGCGAAGTGTTCACTAATTTTTGAACACCTTGTGGTAAGCAAAGTTCTTTGATTTTATATTGCATTATTTCCTAATGTTTCGTGTTCATGCTAGCCCATTCATCGACTATGTTTCCTGATTTTTGCACAGTGCGGAAAGTTATTTTTGTCGTAATCCTGAAATTGTTGGGCTGGCGTTCATTGTGATAAGGAGAGCGAACTTCTCGTTTTTTTTGTGTGTCTCATTATGTTGCTCATGTTAACCCGCTCATTTTATGCTCATGTTGCTTTAAAATTTCCCTGTGCTTTAATCATTGCATTGAAATATTTTGTGTGCTCGTATTTTAATCCACGTGATCGGAAAAATAAACCAATTTTAATCTTGAATCTTTCATTGTCCATGCTTTTATGTGGTATTCACGCGAGCACAAAGGTGTACATTATATTTACTTGTGGGGGTTGAGACTCCTTCTACGTTACGCGCTAGACCAGCATTGTATCGTGACATTTGTTTAGACAGTAAATTACATACATACGTATATACCTGTCGCGATACGTGAAAAGGGTTACTAATCACGCACGCAGGGGGAGTCTCAACCCCCAAACATGTTATAGTATTATCCTTTATGCTTGCGTACACCTGCATACCAGACTTGGAGAATAAAAGAGTTAGCAAGATTAACACGAATTTATTGGGCAACACGTGGATAAACACACAAGGCATGGGGACGAAATGATTTGAAATGGCACAACGGCGTCAATGAAAAGTACGTAAGTTTCTACCGCCGCAAATATTTAAACACGACATGACACAAAGGTGATGCTTACCGAGCATTCAAGTTACAAATACTCCCTCGTTGACAACGATTCACGCATCCACAGTAACACAAATCATAATATTTGCGAGAATAACACATCACGATTTAACCTGGAATTGTGACACGGTGTCGAATCATACAACGGGAAGTTGATCCTCGACTAAATAGACACAGGAAATTGATAGCCAAAAATTAGATGATTCCTCGCGATACTCTGAAAAGCACCTTTCTGTGTGCCGATCTACATCTGAATTTGAACTTCAATCACCACCTAAAAGAGCTCTCACAACTATAAAACACTCGCCCTTTTGATAATAAATGATTCACTGATGGGTATCCACTGCCGATGCTATTGCTCACTGCTGATGTTCCGCGTCGTTCACAGCCGATGTTATTGCTCACTGCTGATGTTCCGCGTCGTTCACAGCCGATGTTATTGCTCACTGCTGATGTTCCGCGTCGCAGCTTAGGCTTGCTGCTGGCGTAGGCTGATCTCTTGCTACCTCGCTGCAGTGGTGCCCTTCCCCGCTTCTTTCTACGGGTAGCTGATCCCTTGAAGCGGTTGTGAGCTGATTCATTGCAGTTTCATGCGTTGAACTTTGCAGTGTTGGTGAGCGATCTTAACTGTTTGCCATTTGCAATGTTGACGACTGCCGCTGTAGTTGATTGTGAGTTCGACCCCGATGCACAGATGTTAATTGCTCTTGGTTGAATCTCCGACGCGTTTATTCATGACGATCCCCGATGCGAGGCTGGTTTACTTCGATTAGGCTTCCTTTGTAAGACGGTGCTCCAATGACTTCCGACGTCCAACGTTGTTTATGTGCCTCGAATTATTAACTTTCAAGTTGCAGTTGGGTATCAGGCCAGCCGACGAGGCTGGCCTATTGTGTAGAACACCCTCAGACGTCTTGCGCAGTCTCTCACGTGTGTTCAAAAATTCCTCTCGAGGCTTCCTCTCGCATCCTTATATCTGTTTCGCTTCCCTCTTTCGAGATCATTCTCGACGCTTCCATTCTACAGAGGCAGCATCTGCAACCTCATTGGCGGAATCCTTGCTTATTCTGACGTCTGGGACTTTCATTGGTGCGTGTTGAGACACACCTTCTTGCGTCATAGCTTTGGCGAGCGGCGATTGGCTCCGGTTGTGCGGGCCTGTGTTCAGACGTCACGTCCGCCTCCTTGCCCTACAAAGCCTCGGCTTGGGTACGCTTGTATCGTGCGTGTGTTCGTGTGTGCGTCGTTCTCTATGCCTGCCCTCGCCGCACTTGAGGCCGCGACATCTGACACGCCTACCCCTACCCCAAACAATCGCCGCTTGTTTTTCCGACCGAACAGTGACGAATTGTCCTTACACACACGGATAAACTTTGGTCGACATTCTCACGCTCAAGAATAACAGTGATAACGGTTTTTTAGACATTTCCTAAAGCGAAGTATTTTCCAAAAATTGCACGAGTGAAGTATTTCCCCACATACCAGGCTTCTCCTCCCTCTGGGAGGGTAGCCGACAGCAGGCCACAATCATCACTCAGTCACTAGCAGGCGAGAGAGCCAGCACTGGCCGTGCCAGAACTGCCAGGATCAGCAGCAGCCCAGCACAACCACCTTCCACAGTCAGGCCCGACAGCCATAGCTGGTTTACCCCGACCGCTTCATTGAGTGCAGCCCCTCCCCCGCACAGGAAAGGTCACCCCATCATACGCGGGCAGGTTTCCAGTACCGCGTTGAAAATAAAATTACCTTCTTATGCAACGCCCCCACTCGTTTCTGTCCGCAGTCATCCCTCTCGCCATGTCCACAGTCAGACCCCTCTCATACAAAGCACGTTTCACCCCATCCATCCAACTCATTCGTAGTCTATCTCGTGCTCGAAGACCACTTACTTCCGACATATATATCTTTTTCACCAGCCGCTCCACATTCATACTTTCAACATGCCCAAACCATTCAAGCACTCTTTCATCCATTCGCCTGCTCAACTTTTTGATAACACCCGTCTGCCCCCTATCCAACCCATTCCTGATCCTATCTCTTCTTGTTACTCCATACATGCTCCTCAAACACTTCATCTCAAACACATCCAACTTCCTCCTCTCAGCTGCTCTCAAACCCGAGGACTCTGCTCCATACAACAAAACTGGCACGATCAAGCTTTCATTCAGCCCCCTATTAGCATTCATACTCAAACTCCTGCGCTCAAAAACTTTCCTCATTGCACCCAATGTCTTACAGCCTTCACTCACTCGATGCCTCACTTCTATTTCCATACTATCCTTAACAGCCACATCCGACCTGAAGTACCTAAAATGCTATACCTCCTCGAACACTTCACCATTCATCCTCACATCCAAAGTTCCAAAAACTCCACCTCTTGAACGTCTCACCACCTTACTTTTACTTACATTTACCCTCAATTTACGTCTTTCACACACTCTGCCAAACTCTGCAACCAGTCTCCTCAGCTTCTCCTCTGAATCAGCCACAAGCGATGTATCATCTGCAAACAACAGCTGGCACACTTCCCAATGCATACTATTTTGTCTCACCAACTGCGCACCCTTTCCCAACACTCTGGCATTCACTTCTCTCACCACACCATCCATAAACAAATTTAACAACCACGGCGACATCACACAATCCTGTCTCACACCTGTCACAACTGGGACCCACTCGCCTCATTCCCTACTCTCACACAAGCTCTGCTATCAAAGTAGAAACTCTTAATCGCATTCAACAGTCTCCCACTCACTCCATACAAGCTTACAACTTGCCATAGAGCCTCACGGTCCACTCTGTCATAAGCCTTCTCTAGGTCCATAAAAGCCCAATACACATCTTTTCCTTTTGCTAAGATTTTCTCATTTGCCTGTTTTAACGCAAACATTTGATCTACACAACCTCTACCATTTCTAAAACCACAGTAAATTACAACAAATAATAAGTCAGCACAGCACGTTAAACATATTTAAAGAGTGACTTGCAGCCTGCAGATATGGACTAAATTGATTTAACCAAAAAGTGTTTCTTCATCGTCGATTGAGCGTGGCAATGCTAATAAATTCATTGCTATGGAAGAAACGTGAATGAATGGATTGTTGCCTGCAGCATCTTTAGATTCAGTTACTTCTACCTAAAGTTCTGTCGTGGATTTTGTATTCTTCTACTGTAGCAAGCTCAGTTTGTTTCATGCTACTTCAATGCTTTTTATTTTTCTCCAATGTAGTTATGGCAGAATAAGGCGCTTGCCTCTTAACTGATTGAGGGAATCAGTTCCTTTAACAACAGAATCTACATTTCTGAGCGGGGCTTCTGCTCAAGCATTAGATACTGACCATTGAATTGAGTGGCATAAGCATCGGACCGAGTTGTGTCGAAATATCTTTTTTCAATGATTTGCTAAAATATCTCACCAAGTAACTTATTATCTGATGTATCAGTGCTCTCAGCAATTAGTATGTTTAACTTTTCTGAGAGAGATATATCAGCACACAGTTTACTGACAAAATGAATTGAAAGAACATTCACAACAATTTCCCTGTACATGGTAAAATGCCGCTTGATACCCGGTTCTGTTTAACAGTCAGGATGCAGGGATATCAGCTCACAGTTTACTGACAAAATGAAGTGCAAGAACATTCACAACAATTTCCCTGTACCTGGTAAAATGAAGTTTGATACCCGGTTCTGTTTTACAATCAGTATGCTGAGATATCAGCTCACAGTTTACTGACAAAATGAAGTGCAAGAACAGTCACAAAAATTTCCATGCACTTCGTGAAATGAAGTTTCATTCCCTGTGCCGTTTTAGTCAGTAAATGAACAGCAACACACTAACGATAGATGGTCAGAAATTGCAAAGAAACTATATTCTGCGATATGCAAACATAATTTACCCTCAGCTGCACTCTGTAGCGTCTTTATCACAAGCTGTGATTTTTGGCTGACGAACACACCCGGCAACATGCGAAAAATTGTTCGTGTTTTTGGCTCACATCATATTTCTCTATGGCACACAATTTTGTGTTTATAGTACATTTATAATAGTCCCGATATGCCTTTGCACTATCAACATGGTAAGGCATTAGCCAGCATCTACATTTAGGTAAAGACTTCCAACTTTAATTGAAGTATTGCGTGTACTGCGTTAATAATGGTGCTTGCGAGCATGATAAGTGATTACACCACACTTTCTAATACACGCTACTCACCGCAACCAACCCATGACTGGCTGCCGCTGGCATGAAAGTATGTGTCGCCGAAAAAAACGTTACAAGTACTGAACTTGACCGCTAGAAATTATTATATCATTAGTTAGACACTTTTTTCTATGATTATAAATAATTGCGCCTAAAATATGAGAGTAGGTGAATTATAGTCAAACCGTACTTAAAATACTCTGGATTTTCCGCCAGGAGCTAGATCGTGATTTTTAGGAGCTAGATGGACCTTCAATACTCTAGAACTAGCTGAAAATCCGCTAAATTGGCAACACTGGTCAGCTGCTCCTGAGTTTTTCCAGCATGAAGGTTAGCAGCGACGACACGCATGGGGAACGGGTGGGAGGCATTAGATCGGGGGTTTAGGAGTTTTTGAAGAGGCGGGGAGGGAGAAAGGGCGTTGCCCCGAGGAAAGCACCCTCCGTCTAAACCCAGCTCAAGGGGGGAGCAACATAACCTGATGTCGACGGCGCTAACAAATAAGGTGACTGAAAGGCGGTCAAAGTAAGCGATGAAGAAGCAAGTAGACTTTCAGAAAGTGGCCTGGTTTCGTCCGGCCACTTTTCTGATTCAATCCGTCGTCTCTGAACCAGCCCAATCGTTGCAACGACGCAGGACCCCTTGGATGGCTGACGCCTTCAGTTTCTTATCTACATCGTACCCGACTGCAGCTAAAGCATCTGATAAATTGAAATACATTAATTAAATATTAACTTTGCAAATGAAAACAAAATAAAATAAAAAAAACATTTGCTGAATGACTGTGTTCGGAGCAAGCCAGGCAAGCTACTTGTGATCACAACATTTGGCCCACCTGGCTTTGGCTGCCATCAGAGAATAAGTCGATTAACCTAACTCTGAAAACAACACTTGATATCAGTAACCTATTGGACAGCTGGGCGTTAAGTTTTTGATAATTTATTGTTATAGGAAACTTTGAACCCATTTGGCTTGTTCAATTTGAATCAAATGAGGTTGTGTGAAACTAACATTGAGGACTGATGTCCATGCTTTGCTCAAATATACTGAAGAATAACCAATTGTTGAACGAAAAAAACGATTATTCATAATAGCATTTAATTATCGATTCTGCTCACTGCAATGCTAATACGTTTTCAAATGTTGCACCCGATCTGCCAGTATTTGTTACAAAAAAATTGGATCAATAAATCCCTTTATTTGCATCACTATAACGAAAAATAATTATTAGTTAGTTTTAAGCCTTCCTCTCCGCAGCCAAATATATGCGATGCAAAGAGAGAAAGAAATTAGGAAGACACCATTTAGTATGGAGTTAGAGGGAACGCGGAATCTATGCCTAAAGGGCATAGAAACAATAGGTTGAGTAAGAAGTTCATGAAAAAAGATCGAAGTTCAAGAAGAGAGCGGTAGGTGCTGAAAAACAGGACAGCAGTGAACCGAAAAAAGAAGGTCCTTCACATAACAAAAGCATTATACTTTAACGAACAGAAGGCCTAACTAGTTCTAACCTCGGGCCCTGACATTTTCCCCATGGGAGAGCTAATTCCCATAGATACAATAGTCGTCTCGCCTAGCTGGGTATTACTATAATGGAATGCTATATAAGATATTCGTTAGATAATATGTCAGTTTAAGCCTCCCCAACAGCTTAAAAAAGTGTTTCGAAGAGAGGAAGGAGGTAGGCACCATTTAGTATTGAGATAAGGGAACGCGGAATCTATGCAGAAGGGCCGCGGAATCTATGCAGAAGGGCCATGGAAACAGTAAGTTGAAAAGAAGTTCATGAAACACGATAAAAGTTGAAGATGACAGTAGTAGGTGCAGAAAAACAGGACAGCAGTGAACCGAAAACTGGTGGTCCTTAACATAACAAAAATATTCTTTTCCAATAAAAAAAGGCCTACGTAACTCTCAGCTCAGGCCCTCGCACATTTTCCCCATGGGAGTGCTAATTCTCATAGATACAATAGTTGCATCCCTCTGAGGGATGGCACTTGCATCGTCATTCCCTAGCAATGCAATTATCAATGCTCAGATACTTACTTATCAAAATTGTTTTAATGCTGTCACAATGCTATCTGCATCATATTTTACTAATCCAGCAGTTCCTAAGTTGATTTCACTTTATTAGATATATCGCTGTAGTATACATATAACTGATACTCCAAGTAGTTTCATGATTTAAATATCATTACTTTCATCCAATGATGAACTGAACTTATTGCTGCCATCATCATTGGTTAGTTTTTCGAAATGAGGATACAATACATTTTTGATAATGTTTGTGCATTTTGTTAGATGCATTTAATCATCATCAATAGTTTTGCAGTTTGAGATGGGCTTTAACACATCAACCGTATGATCACAATTAAAACTTGCACTATGGTGCCACAAAAACATGGTAGTAGCCGTCTGGGTCAGATTCACAATGGGAACATAACGCGTTCTGAACGTGGTAAGTTCGCTATTCAAATAATTTGGTTGAGCAAATCAATAAATATTATGAGAATGAAGTATTGAACAGTACAGCAAATTCATAATATTAATATTAATTTAGAGAAGTAGTAGTAGCAGTAGTAGTAGTAGTAGTAGTAGTAGTAGTAGTAGTAGTAGTAGTAGTAGTAGTAGTAGTAGTAGTAGTAGTAGTAGTAGTAGTAGTAGCAGTAGTAGTAGTAGTAACATAGGTTTGCTAGCGAGATAAAACACTATCTTGATTTTTTAACTAATATCTACATTCCATACTTTACAGCAAGGTTTGGGCGAAAAACATCTAGATTTAGCTATTACATATCTAGAGTGTCAGGATGCCTGCACCCAAAAGATTTGATGAGAGAAAGCAAGCAAGTTTGAATTGATTAACATAGATTCCTAAGGGAGTGCATACACGGTAAGCAAGCAAGAGAGCGAGCGAGAAAGACTGAAGATTGGCTGAAGCGAGAAACCGACTCGAAGATGGTTTCGCGCTTGAAAGCTGCAGCGAGAAGCCTCTGGTTGCTTGGTAGTGCGGGGTGAGATGTCGATAAGGGTGGCGTACTGCTCAATTCCTTCAGCATACACTGTACTTCTGATATCCAAAGTTAATGTTGTACTTTGCAGTTTGAACTAAAAAAATCCAAAGCACATGGACAGATTACATGTTTCAAAGCAATGGGATAAGAATGAAATTCAACGTTACAAGCACATGCTTGTTATGCTCGTTTCTGTTATAGACATTTCTCCATGACATTTAGGAACAAACTGGCTATTATTTTGTGTGTGTTAGATCCTGCTGACATCTTTCTCTCTCGCTGACTTTCTCGCTTTCAGTCTTTTGGTGCGTAAGCACCCTCAGCCCTGGTTGTCATAACTTGCTCAACGTATCTCGTCTTAGCAGTGTGGCTTTCGAACCCGCCTCCGTGCAGGCAAACCCGGGTTTGAGTCCCGGCGCTGGTGGCGATTTTCTATGTTGGGTATAGGGGAAAAATTCCAAGCACAATACCCCACTCTTCCCAGGTGTCTGAAATGGGTACCGGTCTTGACCGGGGGAAAGCTTCATGGCGTCCTGGCGTTAGTTAAAAGGCATTTGAAAATCCAATGTACAGGGAGATACGAGTATGTATCAGGCTTGAAATTGGAAATAAAGCATCCGTAGATGCCTTCATTATTATTTTGTTGAAAGTACCATTAGCCGTACGAAATAGCCGATTTCAAGGAAAACGAACCAAATTCTTACTTTTCTGGATAATGATTATAAATAGGCTAATAATTATAAATAAAATTAGTAAACTACATTAAAATGTTATTTTTAATAATAAGACATAAAAAGTACCACATATTTGTAGCAGCGCACTCCAGCATACAAGAAGTAACAGATCTGCGTGTACACAAGAATAAAATTCGAAGTATTCCCAGGTGTATACATTACGACTTCCAGAGCTCAGAATGAAATATTGACGCAACATATTGACGTGTCCAAAAGGACGTTTCAATATATTGACGAACCATCAATAAAAAATCAAAATGATTTGATTTCGTCAATACATTGAGTCAATTAATTGACAGTCATCAATCAAGCCCACACACGATCAATATCATTGTCAATATTCATCATTGACAATTATATTGACAATTAAATTGATCGTCTATAGGCTCAAACTGATTTTATTGCGTCAATACAATGAGTCAATTAATTGACGGCCGTCAATCAAGCCCACACACGATCAATATAATTGTCAATATTCATCATTGTCAATTATATTGACAATAAAATTGATCGTCTATGGGCCGCTTTAAGATTATAATGGGAGAACGTTTCTACTCGCTCACTCTGGCCAAAAAACACGCTGCGTCAGTCTTACGAGCCAGTGCGGAAGGCCGCAGCTATGTTGCCACAAGAAATCTAAAAAATTCGGGTCCTGCAAGACGCGACAATATCCACGACAGAGAACCCCTGAATATGGAAAAATTTAGTCTTTCCACAATTTTTTAGCTGTTTGGTTTTCTACTAATTTTGCTGCATTTAATTGCTTGCGTGGCAGAAGAAATTTCACAGTAACTCTTTTCCATTTTCTTCTTTTTGTGTCATTTAATTGAGCGCTTCACCTAATTTTAACATCTATTTGCATAGTAAGTGTTAAAATATTGAACAACAGAGAGAGCAAAAATTATTTCTTGGCAATTTTTGTGAATGTTCCAGTCAAATTTTTTCCCTGATTCGCTTGCACTCGTCAAAATTTGGCAGCACCATTAAGAAATTGGAATTTCAAGACACATTAGTTATGCCTGAAAATTTTGATCACAAATTGTAGAAGAAGCGACCAAAATTTTTTGTATTTTTGCCGGGCAAAGTCAGTTTCAGAAGATATTGCTAGAGCAGCTGAACTTTTTTAACAAAGTTTTTGACTTCATGTCTGCGGTTTTTTGCATTTCTTATAAACGCTAAAAATTCCAAGAATCGAACAGATATTAAAATTGTTTTCTTCTCATCTCTGTGTGATGAATGAAAAAATACCAGTAAGAGATAAGATTTTGGATCATTTCTAAAATAATGAATTTCAGAGGTATTGCATGATTGAAATTCGCTGTTCTTTAGAGTACGTCTTACCTGAGAACCCGGAATTCTACGTGGGGCTGTTCCAAGTCACCGACGGTGTCTGGCGCTGGCCAGCCAATCAGCGAGACCCTGGACCACGCGAGACCGGCAACTGGGGGTTCCAGCAGCCAGACGGAGGAGTTGGAGCAAAAAGTGGTCTGTACAAAAGTAACTCATACTATAAAATATCTGATTCTACCCCGAACACGAAGGCATCGGTCCTCTGCCACGTTTGGGGTGTAAACTAAATTACTTCGTTCAATATGAATTCTCAATCGAAGTGAACTCGACTACAACACTATTAGGGCGAACATAAAAATTTTTGACGAGTGCAGTAATCAAAAAGTATTTCTCCACAAGAGAAGAAAAGAAAAATATTTGATTTCCAATAAAGTACAAACATGAAACAATTAACATTTAAAACAATTTAACATTAACATTCTTAACTGATAATAACACATTGGTATCGCAATATTCATGTGAAATGTTGAAACAAAAAAAAAAGATTGACAGAAATGCACAATAAAATTGAGTTCCCTTCTTTGTCTAATCTGATTTTGACAGTTCATTTAAATGCAAGTAACTACGAGAACACAATCTTCGCGACGCTTATTTGAAAAACACTTTCATTAATGTGCACATGTATTGAAATAAAAGAGAAAAACGCATTCAAATACCTTAGCATAGAGATCCTTAATTGCTATTCATACATGGTTATTGTAATACCGATCTTAAGTGTTAAAACAAATTATTTAGATCCTTCATGGCTATTCATACATGGTTATCGTAATACCCATGTTAGGGGTTGAAACAAATGATTTAGATCCTCAATTGCTATTCATACATTGTTGTAATACCCATGTTAGGGGTTGAAACAAATGATTCAGATCCTCAATTGCTATTCATACATTGTTATCGTAGTACCCATGTTAGGGGTTGAAACAAATGATCTAGATCCTCAATTGCTATTCATACATTGTTATCGTAATACCCATGATAATTGTCGAAACAGGATTTGGGAAAAACAAAACAGAAAACAAAACAGAAAATGGTTATAATATTTATTACCTACGCTAATAGCAAAGAGTTCATCGGGATTAAAGATATGAAAAGTATTGTTGTACATTGCTCGCCGTAACATTTTCAACAACATAGGTGGAGCCGTAAAAAAAGTTAATCATCCAAAATAGCGAGTTCATAATGTATTCACGAGAGTAAGAAGGTATGAAGAGTTTACCACACAAAGCTATCATGAGCAATTTGAGATAAGAATAAGAAGATTAAAAAATGATGTTGTTTAAAGTAATGACATTCGTCGGATCCGTGACATTTTTTAAAAAAATGTTTCAATAAGAACGGAAAAAGATAAAGAAGATGCTCTAAAATACCGTCACATTAACATCTTTTTTTCTTTGCGGTAATTAATTTGGTTTTGAAAATGCAAAATGAATGTGAGTAACTAAGAAAACAAAATAAAATCCCTGTGAAACATAGTTGAAAATACTCTTGTTAGGGTGCGCGTATATTGGATCATGAGTCCATAACATTTGCTGCATAGCTGGAACAACACGAAAAGTTAACGACCGAAATGATTTCGCCATAAATGAACACAGGAGCCTAGGAAAGTAAAAATTGCCAATGAACTCCGTCACCTGTACAAATGTTTTAGTATGAGCGAAAAGTGCTTTCGAATATCTTAAAATTTGGACCATGCTTGATATCTACACTTGGGGATCGTAATACTTATACCGCTCAATTTTGAAACAAATGGTTTGGAGAAAAGCACGTAGAAAATGCATTCCCTTCGTTGCGTTGGTCTGATTTTAACAATGAATTTTATTACAAGTGTTCGAGTAAACATTGTGCATGTGATGCGTTGTTAAGAACCCTCTAGTCAGTGCACTCCCACATTGAAATTTGAGCTTACGAACGTTGGAACTAGTTAAATGAGGGATTATGGTTGGGAGTAAAACGGGTAGATTGAAATTAATTTGCGTTTTAGACTGCGAGGTTGATATTAGAGGCAATTTAACACTGTTTCATATCAACTAGTAAGCTAAATAACTGGCTCGGATAAAATGAAAGATTTTATAACAACACAAATATTAAACTTCATATGCGACTGACTTTGGCCCAAAAAAGTTTACCGGATTCAAACATATGAGAAGGATCGTTGTACAATGCCACCCATAACGTTTTCAACATTGCTGGGACAAGACGAGAAAGTTTAAACAACCTGAAATACTGTGGCCAAAGTATACTCAAAGAGTGTGAGGGACGACGGTTTGTCATACAAGATTAACATAAGCTTTTAAGGAGGGGAATATATAGACACACACACACACATATTTATATATGTCCGTACACATGTATACACCTATACATACGAGTGCCATGTGTGCGTACATACATGTATTTAATATTCGCATACAAGCAATCATAGCGCATGTGCATATTATAAATTTGTTTTGATTGTTGTAGGTTAACGGAAGATAAAATAGTTAGCAATAAGAATTCCTGACTTTTTCCAGTACGTACTGCAGTTAACACTTATTGTGTAAATGCAAGAATGAGAGCTATTTTGGTTTTGAATTCCCTCAGTTTTTGAGGGGTTTTGATGCTCTGGGGGAGTTTGTTCCGCAGTAAGGCACCGATACCGACAGAGCTTTCTGCCCAATGTTAGATGAACGGTATTTGATTAAGGCATCACGTATCCTATTCGGCTTTTGGTTGGTGACGGTAGGGGGATGGAACTTCACTTTTTCAGCATTGCTATGAGGAAAATATAAAGAGGAGAATACGTATCGGGCTTTGTGCGCCAGAAACCTTTCCCGAATAGGAGCCCAGCCGAGCTTATTCAGGAGAGGTGTTACGTGATCATTCTTTTTAAATTTAGAGTTGCATACAACCTTAGCTCTAAAATTCATGCATTTTTGTAGATCTTTTTCAAGATGTTTCGGCATATACCCCCACACCGGGCTACAGTAGTCAATATGTGATAATGCCAAAGATTGAACGGCCAATAATCTAGATTCTTCGTCAAGCATGCTTTTTATACGATTAAAAAACAATTAAGCCCCGTGAACTGTGTTACAGGTTTTATCAACGGGGTATTTGAAGGACGTGTTTCTATGGAACCAAATACCTAAATTTTTTACTTTTCTGATGGCTGAATTTTATCATTCTCAACTGTAAGTGTTAGATCTAGCTTTCGAATGTTGTTTATTGAATCTTTTGACCCCAAAATAATGAATTTTGGCCATACAATGACTTGGCGCTGATTAATAGGGCTTAAGCTCTATTTTTCGTCTGTGGTATTTCTGCTACAGAGCTTGTCATTTCAATTTGGACATCATCTGCATTCATAGAGATTCGAGTGTTAGAAGGCATTGGAGGGAAATCGTTAATGAAAATTGAAAACAATAGCGGGCCCAGAATGGATCCTTGGGGGACACAAAAGTTATTTAAAAGGAATGGGGAGAACTTGTTATCTAAGAGGACTGCATTAGACCGATTTGATAAGTAGCTTTTAAACCACTGCGTATCAACTCTTAAGTTCTGTATTCTCCGTAGGAGTTGATTATGTTCGACGCTGTCGAATGCTTTAGAGAGATCGTGTAGCAGCAAAAGTGTTACATTTTTTTGATCGATATTGCTGTACATTTTTTCAGTGATATTGAGTCTTGAGTGCTAGTGTTCCTCACATAGACATGTTGATTTCGATGAAGTAAACTTGACTCATCCAAGTGAGATGACAGTTGATTCGTTACTACTTTTTCCAATATTTTGGACAAGAAAGGTAAAAGGCTTATGGGCCTGTAATTTGATGCTGTATTGATGTTACCAGTTTTATGCAACGGTCTAATTATGGAGTGTTTCCATTGGTTTGGAAACTTATTAGTTGCTGTTGATTTGTTGATAATCAAACGAATCAATGGTGTTGTGACTGGAAAACTGTCTTTGATGTATTGGAGGTTGGTTCCATCATGTCCGACTGCTTTTTTGTTTTTCAATGAGTGCTAAATAGTCCGTAATTCTGATGAATCAACAGGACGTAACCCCCACAGAGCACCAGCCTTTGAAAGTGCAGTAGGGCACGAACTTTCAACTGACTGTTGCCTTGGACTGGTTTTACTGACTTCACTGAAAGCTTAAGCACCTACTTGTGAGAGGAATGTGTTGAACTCAGTAGCTTTTTAAAAAGGATTTTCAAAATTACTTTTGCGGTCTGAATTTTTATATTGAGCCACCTCACTAATGACTTCGTATGTACGTGTTAGATTATTTTTTGCAATGAATATTTCTTGTTGAAAGTGAATTTGTTTTGCTTGCGTGATTTTCTTCCGAATAATCATTCCAAGTACTTTCTATCTTTTGTATAAAGTATTTTTTGACCTATTTTCTTTACACTCTCGCAAGTAAATTTTCTCCACTAGGCTTAGGTCTTTAATTTCGTTTTTAATCCACAGAGTACGTTTTAGTCTAGTTTTTTAGTGCTATAAGGTGCGCTTTCATTGAGAGCTGCTGTAAGGTTCTCGGTAAAGATTGAAACTTGAATTTCCACATCGCCTTATTGCATCATGCTCTTAAATTCGGTGAACCTGTTTAGGAGTTTAACATTAAATAGTTCCGGTGAATATTGACTTTTTAGGCGGTATGTCACAGAACCATAGTTTTGTCTTTCCTTTGCATTATTAATTTTACTTTCTGCAGAGTGGTGATCGGCGACAGAAGCTGATGTAACTGTATTAAGTATTGCCGTAGGTCTGTTTGTAATTGCCAGATCGAGGAGGGTTTTAGAAACTCTTGTAACGCGAGCCGGTTCTTTAACCATTTGTGAAAGGTTTATTTTGTATAACAGTCTGCTAAGCTGATTTTTTATCCGTTAAGTCAATATTAAAATCGCCGAAAGCAAAGCATGAATTCTTTGTGCCTAGAATTTCTTTCAAAAAATTTTCAACTACCTCTAGTGTTGTAGGTAGAGAAGCGGATGGGTGCCGGTAAAGGCTGCCGGTAATTATGGATTTATGTTTATGTATTCGCACTTTCAACCAAACCATTTCTATACCCTCGCACACTTCATTTGTTAAACGTACGAAAAAATAAGATCCACTACCTTCGCTACTTTTAACGCCGTCATGGCAGTACAACACGTAATCGGGAATATTGAAAAATGAGCTCCGAGTTCGCGAATCAAACCATGTCTCGGAAACACATAAAATGTCAATGTCTTCTGTGACCAACATTACTCTTATGTCATCTAGCTTACTATGTAGGCTACGAGCATTGATATGTTTAATTTTGATGTTTTCTATTTTATGGCGATTATTTGCGGCATCAAAGTGATTTTTTGGTAGGGACTGTTTCTTGTATTCGTTGATCTTATCATTGTTGCCCAGAGTGTCAAGTCTACTTCAGGTACATTTGAGAGACTGCCATTCAACTGAACAACAGTATTTTGTAATGAAGATGATGTGATATCAATCTTGTTTATGTCTTGCGCAACAGGGGTACTGTAGTGATCATTTTTTCGATGAAGCATCAACGGAGGGTTATTGGTTGATAATTCTGGTTAGGGGTCGACTACTGTTCTCTAAACATCATTGCCTTGTTCATCGACTGAGATTTTGCTGTAATTTTTCTCTTCGTATTGATTTTACTGCTTCCGAGTACGTAGTTGGTGGTTGATGATTTTTACTCGTTTGCGATTCGTATTCCACCGTATTTAACCAATGTACCAAGTGGATTGATCAATATACAAGCAGCCATATCATAATTGAGTCACAAAGGTCAATCCATGCCTTCGTTATTGGATTCTGTCGCACAAAGAAGGCAATGAGTTACAGCTTTCATTTGTTGTCTGTAAGCGGCCCCAAAAATATATACTCTCCTTTCAATATTGTTAATCAATTTGTCATCGAATAAATATTCGTTAGCTGAAATCTTGTTTGTTGAAAATTCTGCAGCACGATTCGTGCTTTTTGAAAGCACTGAAAAAACATCAAAGTTTTCAAAAAAGACACTGGTACTTTATCTAATTATTCAAATTGTACAACTATTTTACGACAGTAGAAGCCCTCATCCCATTGGTCATTGTGGAGAATCCCTGTAGGATGACTGAGATGAGTTTGATATAATAATAAAGGAAGACTCATCCATTAGCGTCTCGCCATGGTCAGAATTAAATAATTTCAAGCCTAAGTCTTATGGCTCAGAAATTCCTGGAGAATTATGCAATACGGTTTCGGATCATCTTGGAGTATTATTAGGAGGGGATCCAACAACCTCACATGTTCACTGGTAATTTTTTCACATAACAATCCTACAGCTTGGTGTACATGATTCACACTTTACGTTTTGATCATTGAAATACTGAATTACGATGTATTTAGATCATCACTATTAGAAGCAGCAACACGCACAATCAGAATTACAGAAATAGTTCATTTTTAATTACGGAATTATGAAATGTATTTGTGATAGAAATTGCTGAACTCATCAATTGTACATTTTCATGTATAAAAGAGTGGATGTTTTATATAGTTATAGAAGCGCTTCACAAAAGAAATTACAGCTCAATACTAGGAAATGAGCTTAAAAGTTATGGTCGTAATTAAAACGATTAGAAATGAATTTACACTTTAAATCTGTATTTTTACTGGATATCACAGCTATATGTCCAAAAAATTGTACAGTCTAACTTCCGCTCAGCTCAAACTCGTTGGTTCTCAACTAGCTCCTTCTGGTGATTTTTATTTTGTGATGGCAGGCACAGCAGTGTGAAAGCCTTTTTTCATGTTCGAAATTAGTACATGATGAAAAAAATTAGTACATTCCTAAGATCCTAAAGTTGACAATGGCGATGAATATGGAAGAAGGCAAAATGGTTCCTTTCAGCGCACAATTACGTAATGGAGTTTTGCTAAACCTCCTCCTATCGTCTTGTTAAGGTCGTTTGCTCCGTGGGCAACTCGAACAGCCTGTTTGAGCTCGAGGATCTGAATCTGGTGTGTGGGAACTGTGATGACTACAGGAAGTTTAAGGATGATGTGTCCACTATTTTTAACTCTCAACAATGTAATCTATGCGTACTAGATTCTGGAACAAATTAATTAAATGAGCTGAAGGAATAAAAGCTACAGCACTATATATCATAATTATGCTAACGTACGGCATAAAATATGCTTTTTAGCAAGAGATTTTATAGTTAGATTATATGGACAATATCAGCTTATGTATAGAGATAATCTGGACAATACTCGTATTATTTACGTCAGAAATTGTTTTGGAAACATTTTGCATGTGCACCCTCTATATAAAATGAGAAGAATTAGGTGACTCTGGTGAACATGAATCGAACAGTGATCGTGATAGATATGGTGAACGTTATGAATGTGGTGGGGGTGGTTAATATGGTGACTGGTGAATATGGTGAAACTGGAATATATGGTGAACGTAGGGACGGTTGACAATATGGTGAGCGAGTTGAATGCTATGAACGTACTGAACGCGTTAAATATGGCGATCGTGATAAACTTAGCGAAGAGGATGAACATGGCAAATACGATTAAGGTGTGATTATGAATGCGGTGGGCGCCGTCAAATCAGCCAACGTGGTAAATATAATGATCTAGGTAAAGGTAACGAACGTGGAGAACGCGGTAACATGGTAAAGGATGATGAGTGTGTTAAACCTTCAACTGATGCATGTACTGGAAGAAGCCCTTCAGAATTTCCTGATGTGGCATCAACCCTAGAAAATAATTTAGCATTCTCCATGCTGGCACGCAGCTTATAAAACCTTTAGCGCTCAAGGTACTAACTTAAATCTATACAACCTTTTACCATTTACGTAGTGGTTTAGCGTCTTGAAATTAGGCAGGAAATAGAGTTGTAGTCAAAGCTTCTCAAATTTTTTTTAATTGTGCTCCTACTTTTTTTGGTTGCTAGACCGAACTTGACGCAAATTATTACGCTCACAAGTTCCGTGTTCTATAACTGAACTTATAATAAAAGTAGATGAATTTTTATCTATGTTTTTTTCATCTCTGACCAATTTTATGAGTGTCATTATCTTATATTCAATAAATATCAAATTTGTGTGTAACTATGTGTTCACTTTTCATAAACATCAGCAACATGTATTGGAACATTGGATTGTGTTTTATTTCTCCAAAATGCACCTCAAATTTGCACGATGGCTAGGCAAGTCGTTACCAGTACGGCAAAATATATTATCCCGGGTTAAGAGCAGGCATAAAATTGAGCAATTAGTGTGACGATCAGATTTGGAGGTTTATGAAGTGTTTTCTTCATGAATGTAGTTGCGTTACGCCGTGCCTAGTGATGTCACAAAACAACATATTTCCGGTAATAAAAAGTCCACCTACGAGTTATTTCCACATACATCAGGTCCGTAAAACTAAATTTATATCTCTAGTTAGCAGATGTATACACCAGTCGAACACGCTCGTGAGTAGCTTGTAGGTGCAGGAAGATAATGGTGTAGCTAAACGAAGTGACTTTGATCGACTTCTTGGAGAACGCTTACCTCCGAGTTTTCTTAGGAATAACGAGAAAAATTACTTTAAATTAGTGTCACAATCGAATTTAGTGTAAACATGCACGCATCTTTGCATCAAGATAATTAAGCACTGAGTTCCACCAAAAATACGGATAAGGGCTTAAAAATAAAAATAAACTTTTTTTTCGATCTAACTTTTACATTATAGAGCAATGCACTGAAATAAATAATAGCCTCTATTTTGAAACACCCAGGTGCAACTGACGTTTCACCCAAAACCTAGACACGTAGATGCATCATCTATGAGACACTCAAGATTAGGATGCATACCTGTCTCCAGACCCGATTTAGAGATGCTCCTGTGTCTCATCGATGAGACACTTGTGCTTCAGTTTGATGCAATTAGAACTGGAGTCTCACAGAAAACTCTACGGGTTATTGAACGTAGCATTGCCCTGCCGAGCATGCTTGACTCTCCCATTACCTGTATTGTCACAGAAAAATAGAAACGTTTACGATTCTCTGGAGAGCTGCGGTAGGTGCGTGCCGGGGATATCAGTTGAAGATGATCATGCTCGGAAAGCAGCGCCTGAATCCGGTATACCTTCCCACCTTCACCGCTTCAAACCCTACGACTAAATTTGGGCCATACATAGGTCTACCCACTTTTTGATTCATCTTAATAATGCTTATATTCGTTCTAACTAGTTTGAATTAGTACAAATTACATTTACTGAAGACTTAAATTGCTAAGGTCAGGTTTGAGGGGTGACTAAGCTGCTAAATTATCATTGCAAACATAACACAGGCGGCACTTTGAGATACTTCGCACTCATAGTGGTGTCGCACTTCCGATGGGAAATTTGCTCTCTTTTTGAGATGGTCTGGCAACCTATGAGACACCTGAACAGCCATGAGACACTTAGAGAAGCAAAAATTTTTTCAGCTTAGACTTACCATTTGCCACGAAAAAAAGGAGGATACTTAGAGAAACTGAATGATTTGTCACGAGAAATCGGTCCCGTCACCTTGTTAACATTTCATTAACAAGAAGAACAGGTTCTCGGAGTTGAGGGAATGGCAAACCTCCATGACATTACACAATACACAAAAATATGAGGATGTATCAAGAACACAGTCACTAAGAACGCAAGAAAATGATTGTATACTGAAATTAGAGCTGCACTCACCGAGGGTAGATACACGACTTACGCAGCGCATTTTCTGAGCGCCCTCCGTGGTGTTACGATCGATCGCTTCTAATATTGTGGGACATGATACACAGGGAAAAATATGCTAACATTTATGATTTCCAGCTATACGTCATACAAACATCAATGAGCGTACACACAATGAATGGTATTAGGAGTGATGCAAATTAAGTAATGGAATCAAACAGCATACGCCAAATCACTTACATCACATAACTATACCGTATTTTCCGGGCTGGCCAGCCTTTTCCCGCATATTACTTACACTCCCAAACATAACACAAGTAATGCCTACAATATCTCAGCGCTTCCAGCAGCACGGGATGTGATCATTACTTCGACCTTCACGTTCATGAGCCGACCCAGCTTCAGTTCAAATCACTGTCCTAGTCACAGTTCAAGGAAATTTGTTGCTAATTGCCAGATTCGTAGCTCCCGAGCATTCCCCTTTCTTGTGTGCTCCGTATCCACAGGACTTCTTATGCACAAGCCTCCCTCCTGCAAGAACAATTTATGCCTCGTTAATCCTTGTTTGCCCTAGTTACGTTCCCTCAAAATATCTCAATTTTCACAGTACTGAATGCCAATAAATTTCACTAATATTTATTTTAACAAAATATATATTTTTTTTTTTCAAGAACCTGTGTTTCTCTTACCCGCCCCGAAACGTTGCAGCTAACTGTTACATTAAATTATTTCCACGCTGGTTGGATTTTACTTTACTTCTCTGAAAGTAAAACGAGAAGATGTATGAACTTTGGATTACATTATAACGTCGCCTTTAGTATAAATTTTCAATATATCCAATAACCACTTTTCATTATATCTTTGAGCACGTTTGTTACAGCGAACACACCCGCGTTTTATTTCTTCTACTTCGCGCTCCGGCATTGACTGCAGAACTACCTCTTGTTCCTCAGACGCCCCGCGTATTTTCTCGAGGGTTGTCCCCTCTCTCACATTCGACCTATAAGAATCTTCGGACCTCGAAGCGCCCGCCTACATCTTTTCTAATTGGTAGTACCGCAGCTCGCCTTTATTTCTTTCTTAGCCTCATTTTTCTCACGCTCAGCTCCTTCGAAACCGACCGTTGGTTTGCCGTCTCTCTCGGCTTAAGTGTCTCGATTTATGTTTGACCACAAGGCGACTTTGTTTTGCGCATGGGTAGGCATTTTTCCGAACGTCTAAAGTTTCCCAGGGCTCGCCCGAATGAAAAAATTGCTAACACCACAAAATAGACCCCTCCAGAAACAACACACAATGTAAACAGCCATCGTCCGAGCCCTTACACCTTATCGCTCCACCTAATCTAGCTGAGCCCAAAAAAACATACATGTTGAAACGACCCTCCTGTACTGCTGGGATTTGCTGAGATATTTGTAAGTAAGCACAAAATTTATTACACACAATTAAAATTTTCCCTAAATCCTAATTTTTTTAATTCACAGAATTGGTTATTCCGTAAGCACAAAATTTATTACACCCAATTAAAATTTTTCCCTAAATCCTCATATTTTAATTCACAAAATTGGTTATTCTTAACAGATTCTCGACTGATTGTATTATTATTTCAGTGAGATTCTTAGCATCAATATTATATGCAATGCAGAAATTTTCCAAATTTTTTAATTTAAGCCAGAATTATTAACATAATGACACAAAATCAGAATTCTATCTTTAATTTTTAATATCATGTTGTAAATATGTAATCTCTAATAGTGAAGAATGGTTTGGACTCGATTTGCATGAGATGCTTACATTTTTAGTAAAACGTTTCTAGATTTTCTTCGTTTTAGTGCAATGGATGGTACGAAATTGAAATCGATGATTCAAAATGTAGCAAATTAGAATGAAGACTTAGTTCAAAATTGAGCTAAACGAAAGAACCATTTCTGCACCACCCAAGTGATGACCAGCTTGAGGAAAAATTATAAAAAAGCGTGGAAGGAAAGTGTGAAAGGGCAATCATTTGGAGGAGAATTTATTCCCATGACCTATGCTAATTGTGTGTGTATGCAGGGGCTTCGTGTAGAGGTTCACTCGAATAAGACAAAATAGAATGGTTGTTAGTGGCTATGCTTCAGTGTACTTGTTGTACGTGACCATGGAGACGGACTAACTGAAGGTTTGCATCATATATATACTGTATTTGTGGTTTAAAAGTTGGAACAAAGGTTGCACGATAAGTTGGTATTAAAAATAACACCGTTTCACGAATACCATCTATTAAAATGTTATCTATTAATTGCTATCTCCTCGTGAGGCGATTAATTACCAACTTTTGCCGTCCTCCTCGTGAAGCGATCATTACGATTCAGTCATCAAATAGGCTGTCCGAAATTTAGGTAGTATTTATTACTTTAAGTTAATTTTAAGGCCAACAGTATTGTCTTTTCTTTGTTGTGTTGCTCCTCTTGAGCATTTCACCTTACTGATGCTCGTTTAACATTTTTGCTTTTGGGAAATGTAACTGTGATAAAAGACGAGAATATCACAGAAGCATATATTTCGTCACACAATTTACGACACTGCTCGAAATATTTTCGGAATGAGTAACTGCAGGTCGTTTACCTCTTCCGACTTTGTTGAATTTGTTTGATGCATCATCGATTATCATGCAAACCTTTCTCTACCTCTAATTAATAGTTATTTGCATATGTCTGCAGTGACAAGAGGCATACCAAAATGTGCATTCGAAGAGGCCAAATGCATGCATGATAACCAGGGCTGCCAATGATGGGGGATTTCCCCTAGATCTGGGGGAAACACTGTCTTGTAGTCTATGGGAATGAAGGAAACTTTCGTAGAAACTACTATATTTGGGGGAATTCGGCCAGGATTTATTTCAGATGCAAAAAATGTATACCTTGAATAATTTTCAATTACAAGTGGACGTAAGCTCATACCTTTCAATATTAATATTTTTATTTATCTGTCTTGTCATAACTCATGTGCGTCACATAGGCTAACTCTGTTGCATGCTCTTCAGCAATTAGTTCTTCAGCTTTGAATAGTAACTTTACGTTTATCGAGCGAAACTTTACACAGATAACAAAAAGGATTATTTTAGCAATTAGTGTTATTTATATTACGATTTCATTATTTTATAAACGTTATTTTTCCTTTAGAATACTGATTATTTTCTTCCAATAGCTTACCGAACAGAATCATCTTCTAAGAAACAAAAGTTCTGTTCGCAGTCATTTAGAAATAATTGCCTCGGTGCACCCGAATTAACACTCGCATGAGATGATACAGTAATCCCAACTGTAGGTATTGTAAGTGCGGCAATGTTTCTTTGAAAAATTAAAACAAACTATGCTCAGTGCAACATGAGAGAAACATAAATTTTGCAAGTACCAGTGCTGATATCGTAGAAGAGCCGCCCAAGGAATCCAGAGGAAATACCATAAGTGAGCTTACTCATGTAGAAAACTTTGACGAGCACAACTTTTCCTCAAGTGTGTATAATTTCTTACCTGTGGGTAAAAAATTACAAATTACAATACCTTTACAGCAAAATAGCTCAAAAGCTATGAATGAAAGGTCGAAATTACATATGGATTTAATACACAATAAGTAATGTCATTTTCTATTCAATATATTCCAAAATACGTTTTTTCTTAATTTTGGGAGATTTTTTGCCGAACATGGGGGAATTTCTACCGCAAATCTGGGGGAAAGAGAAATACCCCAGTGTCAGCCCTGATGATAACCGATGATGCGGCGAAAAATTTAGACTGAGGAATGGACTGTGGGTTTTGTTGGTGCGTTTATTGTAGTTTATTCTCATTTCTCATTCCCTAATAACGACTCACATAGAATCTGAATCATTTTATTTAGAAGTAATCTTCGGCAATACGGCGCGTCGCAGTTCTCCAAGTAAACGGGAATAAGAAACGAGAACAAACAACTTGCGAGCGCAAACGCATCAACACAACTGTAGAAGAAAATTTATAAGAAATACAGTGCGTCACCTCCGTAACAAGCCGTCTAGACCTCGTTTCACCCCACGCCTGAGGTTCGGAGAACGAACGGAGGTGAGATCGTGAACTTGTACCTAATTATTATTATTATTACTACTATTATTATCATTGTCATCTTGACCATTGCCCCTGAAAGTCACCCAGTGTTACCTGTGCCTTCGGAAGTTACTCTTCGCGCAAACGGACGAGTGCTGTGAAGTTCCGTCGGGGCTGCCATTAAAGGCCCGCGGTTTAGTAGGAGGACGAACATTTCTGTTCCTCGTGTGCTGTCTTCCCTTTTCTCCTCTACTTTGCACTTCTATCTTCCATGCAAAATCTTCTATCTTAATTATTAATGTGCAACCTAGCAATTAAATACGAGTACTTGCCTTTGCTGTCCTCGAGAGGCGATTAATTATCTACCTTTGCTGTCCTCGAGATGCGATTAATTACCTACCTTTGCTGTCCTCGAGTTACGATTAGTTACCTACCTTTGCTGTCCTCGAGAGGCGATTATTACCTACTTTTGCTATCTTCCTCGTGAGGCGATTAATTACCTACCTTTGCCGTCCTCCTCTTGAAGCAATCACTACGATACCGTCATCAAATAAGCTGTTCGTAATTTATGTAGTATTTATTACCTTAAGTTAATTTTAAGGCCAACAGTATTATCTTTTCTATGTTGTGTTGCTCCTCTTGAGCTTTTCACCTTACTTGCCACTAAAAGAGGAGAAACCTCAATGAGGATAGATTCCTTAGGATAGTTTCGATTAACCTTTAAATTAAAATAGCTTTTGAATCGCATTGACTTAATTACTTCAATTCTCTCTTTATTACCCTATTCTCACGAATAAACTTTCTTTCACAGTACAACTTCACTTCACTACCGAGGCACCTTTCTTTCGTTCATGCAACTTCCTTCTTTTGTCATGTAGCGCAAGCATTTTGTACCGAATGCCGAGCGTTGTGCGGGTATGAGTGTTAATCACATATTTGTTTAATTCTTTTCATTAAACAAGCCATTTACCTTCATGCAGTTATTTTGACAAATTATTCATCTCAACTTTTTTTTCTCCTCTTACAGTAAACCGTTGCGCTTATCTGCTACTTTTGCTCGAGACCAGAGTCAGGACGCCTGGAAAACCTCTTTCCATTCCTTGCTGGCTGAAGGAAGCGAGAGCGCTTATCTTCTAATTTGCTCAACCTTAAACAAGGTTACTGATGCTGAGAAACTTCCAACGTCTCTAGCTACGACTCAAAATTATTGTCAAAGACTCGTTTTGATGAGCGACATTGAAACAACTCGCACTGGAGACTAGTATCGCGCCTGTTTACGATTTTCTTTCGTCTTCGTTCTTATTTACTTGTCTGCCCAGCTCATTAATATTAAAAACTTAAACCTGTAGTGTTTGTTATTCGCAAGTTATCATTAGATTAACGATCTACTAATGAACTAGATTTATCTAATATTGAAAGTATGACAGCATATTATACACTGGATTTAAAACTTTAACTCTTACCGAGAAACGAAACGAAGAATTAAACTTCATTTTTCCTTGCTCTTTCCGACAAGGTGACGACATTTAAAAAGAGCCAGCAACATACGCTAATGCAGCAGAGGCCGCAAAAGATTAAACTGACGTAGGATTCTTCCTAAAGAAAAGTAAAGAAATTTAGTTCGTTGAAACCAGCATATAGATCACTCTCCATCAATTACCATTTATGTTATGTGACAAATTTCGCCGCATACTCACTGTATTTTATGCCGAAGAAGAGCCCTACGGCTTTTAGAGTTTCAAGAGGAAACAGTAAGAGGAGCCAGTACAGCGTACGCATGCGATTAATAAGGGTTACAAATTGCCCTAATTTACTTAAGCAGTAAAATGGCCATAAGGCGCGGTCAAGGTTTGATATGCCCTTGGGAACGTTAAAGTTCAAGGTTAAGGTTAATAGGCCCTTGGGCACGTTAAAGTTCAAGGTTAAGGTTAATTGGCCCTTGGGCTCGGTAAAGTTTAAGGTTAAGGTTAATAGGCCCTTGGCCACGTTAAAGTTTAAGGTTAAGGTAAATTAGCTCTTGGGCACGTTAGAGTTCAAGGTTAAGGTAAATTAGCTCTTGGGCACGTTAAAGTTCAAGGTTAAGGTTTGTAGGCCCTTGGGCACGTGAAAGTTCAAGGTTAAGGTAATTGGGCCCCTGGGCTCGTTAAAATTCAAGGTTAAGGTTAATCGGCCCTTCGGTGCGTTAAAGTTCAAGGTTAAAGAGAAGGTTAATTGGCCCGTGGGCACTTTAAAGTTCAAGGTTAAAGTTAATTGACTCTTGAGCACGTTTAAGTTCACAGTTAAGGTCAATTGACCGTTGGGCTCGTTAAAATTCAAGGTTAAGGTTAATCGGCCCTTGGGTACGGTAAAGTCCAAGGTTAAGGAGAAGGTTAATTGGCCATTGGGCACATCAAAGTATTAGATCAAGGTTTTAGGTTTACACGCCATCAAGGCAAAATATTGAAGCCACTTCAACGGGCATTGCTAGACTATTCACTGGACTGGGCAGGAGCTCGATCATGCATAACGAAAAATGATCACAATGAAATAACGGCACCGCTAAAAAAATGTAACTTTAAGATTGAAAAAGGAACCTAATAACAGAGGAGCCCAACGACGCTTGCTGGTGAAATCTCCTACACTGCCTTACTGATTTTGTTTATAAAAACTACGTTCAAATTATGTATCGATGACATCTAGAGGTGTTCAATGTTCATGCGACATTCCAAATTTTCTCACAATAAGATGGGATTTTTTGCCATTTTACCTGATTCGGCTATTCCTTTGCTACGAAATCTATATTTTCTCTGGTGTTTCGTATTTCATGGGGGTTCCATGGCAGAGAATGAAGTCCTCAGGACTCTTGTTCGGAGATCTTGGAGGCAAATGTTACTTTACCGTTCAGTCCACCTACTCAGAATGGCATCTTTCAGTTATTAACAAGCATTCCAGTCGGATTAGGTTCGAGCTCCGTCGCGCTGGAACGATATTCGACGATGAATACCTACATAGAGGCACATCTTCCAACAATTCTGGCAATACGTCCATCATAAAATGTGACATAAACTGAATCCTACACAAACGATAGAATCAAATATGGCCTAGTAGAATAGTCGCCGACATCATGAGCCAACATATTGATGCACCACCGATGTTGGTTGTTCCACGAGTAAAAACTAGAACATTACATAGAATTGTGTGGTTAAAATTAGTGTGCCACCCATTCTGTGTGGTTATCAGTGCCCACAAAGAACTCTGTGTGCCACTTTTATTTGTCAGTACCTTTTCAAATGCGTCAAGTGTAACCCAAAGCAGGAAATATTAAAACCTTTGAATACTCCCGAAAGTGTTCCTATTACGTTCTCTCTTACATGTGAACAATGCGTGAACTTAGGGGTTCAACAAATATTCTCGTAGTCGTTGTCATTGACTTTATTATGCAGGACTCTAATTCGAGTCTCTAAGCTTCTGAAAATGTTTATTCAAATTTTTCAGACCATTCTCCGAGGTTCCTTGTTGAGGCTGTTAGTCATGTTTTCAGAGCGTCCGTACCCATCAGCATAGAGTTCATTATCGAAATGGGGGTTAATGAAAACCTCCAGCTGCCAAATAATGTTGTTTGTTTAAGCGTGACATATGGACTAATCATATTTATTAAGCTGAGTATTCTAGCAAACGTACAATGCAATGTTTTTCAAAATGAATTTCTTTGCGTTAAGCCTGAAAGAAATTAAGCAGCTAAGTCTTTCTGTCCTAACTTTTCGGAATGTATGAGATAAGATTGGAAATTTCCAGATTTTTTCTGAGTAAAGTTATGCTATTGAAACTAAAGTAATGCCTCTCAGTTAAGGTGCAGAATGCTAGGGTAACTAGAAAGGCTATTTTGTATTATAGTAAAGGTCCTCAAAAAATCCTGTTCACAGTAAAGGAAATCCTTTCTTTTTATGGTGCGTCAACCGTCCCAAAAAACACGCTCGTGAGCACACGCCGAACGACATCCAGCGTCTCTCGCCTGCCAGCAACTGGGTGGAGTCCCTTGGGGAGTCCTGCTCAGTAAGTGACATTTATGTGTAATTCGGCCCACAAATTATACCATCACAAAATCTTATATATATATGAACTAATAGAGTAATGAATTATTACGCCTGCTGCTAAATACATTTTTAAATGCAATAACAAATTGCTTACAATTCATGAATCACGAGTTTCTGAATTCACTCCCGTCACTTTCCACCACACAAACAAAAAGTGAATTACTTCCTGAATATGTTACAAAAAAAGATGATTTTATTTTTGTGGCCCTTCCGCAATCACACCCGACGGGGTTAGATATTCCTCGTGCATTCGCCTATGACGTCTGTGTGAAGAACGTCTATAAGAGAGAAGGCTACTCATCTGTACACACAATAAATACTTAGTAACAATAATGAAGAGCAAGGAGAAACTAGGAGAACTGGATATACACAATTCTTAGGTGTGTGTTTGTGTGAGGAATTTCCTCACAGTTTCTAGCGGGGGCGCGACAGTAACATTGCTGGGCAACCTTTTGTTGTGTCTGTGGGTTTTTGTTTGTTCAGTTAGGATTTAGCCAAACGATGGATGGCAGTCATTTCCAGGCCTGCCTTTAATTTGGACCAATCTCGTCCATCTCTTGATTCTCTTCAGTTACAGTGTCGAACTCATTTACGTTGGGCCTTCTGCATGAGGAGCCTTTCTTGGATAGGAATCCAGCCGAGTTTATTAAGAAGAGGGGTTACGTGATCACTTCTTTTGAAATTACCGTTGCATACCGCCTTGGCTGCAAAATTCATGCACTTTTGTAATTCCCTTTGAAGGGATTGAGGTAAGTCTCCCCATACTAGGCTGCAGTAGTCAATGCGCGATACCACAAGGGATTGAATAGCTAATAATCTGGATTTTTCGTCAAGCATACTTTTTATGCGATGAAAAAACATTAAAGTTCCGTAGATTTTGTTGCAAGTAGTCTCAACGTGAGATCTGAAGGACATATTTCTATCGAACCAGATACCAAGATTTTTAACTTTTTCTGATGCATTAATTTATCATTTCCAACTGCATGAGTAAGATCTGAAGTTTTTTTAATTGCATCTTTGGATACAAAAATAATCCATTGTGCTTTATTAGCATTTAATTTGCGACCATTTCGGTCGTACCATGATTTCAGACTAGTCAGTAAAGTTTAGACTTTAATTTGCGTCTGTGGTATTTCCGATACAGAACTTGTTATTGCAATTTGAACATCATCTGCATACATTGAGATCCGTGTGTTAGAAGGCATTGGAGGGAAATCATTAATGAAAATAGAAACAGTAGCGGACCAAGAATGGATCCTTGGGGAACACCAAACTTGTTTTGAATGAATGGGGACAATTTGTTTTCTATGCGGACTGTATGAGATCGATTCGACAAGTAACTTTCAAACCATGGCGTGTCTATTCCCAAGTTCAGTATTTTACGTAGAAGTCTATCATGTTCGACGCTATCGAACGCCTCAGAGAGATCGAGTAGTAGCAAGAGTGTTGCATGCTTTTGATCGAAGTCACTGTATATTTTTTCAGAGGTATTGAGCAGAGCGTCTTTAGTGCTAGTATTTCTTCTATAGGCGTATTGATTTTGGTGGAGTAGATTTGACTCGTCCAGGTGAAATGACAGTTGATTTGTCACCACTTTCTCCAATAGTTTGGACATGACAGGCAAAAGACTGATGGGCCTGTAGTTTGATGCTGTATTTAGGTCACCACTTTTATGCAACGGTCTAATAATGGAGTGTTTCCATTGGTTTGTAAACGTGTTGGTTACTACTGATGTATTAATTATCAGACGAATCCATGGTGCTGTAACAGGGAAACTGTCTTTGATATATTGAAGACATAATATAGATACCATCATGTCCAACTGCCGTTGTGTTTTTTAGTGAGTATAAGATATTTCGGAACTCCGGTAAATCGACAAGGCGTGGTCTCCACTTGACATCAGTCCTCGAGGGTGCAGTGGGGCATGAATTTTCAATTGTCGTTTCACCTGGATTGGTATACAACTCACTGAAAACTTGAGCCCCTAGTATTGAAAAGAATGTGTTGAAATCCGTGGCTGTTGCCAAGGGATTTTCAAAATTATTTACACGGTCTATATTTTTATATGGGGCTGCCTCACTAATGATTTCCCAAGTTCGTTTCGGGTTATTTTTAGCCGTTGTCAGTTTCTGGTGGAAGTGAGTATGTTTCGCTTCAGTGATTTTCTTTCGAAGATTTTTTTCATGTTCTTTATATCTCTTGTATAAGGTACTGTTTGATCTATTGTTTTTATACTCTCGCAAGTTAGCTTTCTTTATTCTGCTCATCTCTTTAATTTCGTCAGTAATCCAAACAGTCCGTTTTGGCTTGGTTTTTTGGTGACGTAAGGTGCACATTCGTCGAGAGCTGCTGTGAAGTTCTCGTTGAAGATGGACACTTGAATGTCAACATCGTCAGATTGCATCATTTTCTGGAATTCGGTAGACCTATCGAGTAGTTTTTCTTGAAATGGTTCTGCTGAATGGTGCCTTTTCGAGCGATCAGTCATTAAGCGGTATTTATGTCTTTCCTTTGCAATATTAATTTCACATTCTATAGAGTGGTGATCGGAAATAGAAGGTGACATTACTGTACTAAGAATTGCGGTGGGATTATTTGTGATTGCTAGATCGAGGAGAGTAGCGGAGACCTTAGGGATGCGAGTCGGTTCTTTGACCATTTGTGATAGGCTTAGTTTGTACAATAGTTTGCTTAGCTGATTGTTTTTGTTTGTTAGGTCAACATTAAAATCTCCGAAAGCAAAGAATGACTTTTTTGCCTGAAAAATTTCTTTGAAGGTTTCCTCAATGAAATCTAGTGTTAGATTTAGGGGAGACGATGGGTGCCGGTAAAGGCTGCCAATGATTATTGATTTGTGTTTATTTATTTGCACTTCTAACAGAACCATTTCAATGCCTTCGCAAACTTTATTCGCTAAAAGTGAAGATGTTGAGTACTTTTCTTTCACAAAAATACAAGAGCCCCTACCTCGGCTGGCTTTAGCGCCATGGTAGCGGTACAACACGTAATCAGGATTGTTAAAAAATGAACTTTGGGTTCGTGAATCAAACCATGTTTCTGAGACACACAAAATGTCAATTTCTTCAGTGACCAACATTACTCTGATTTCATCCAATTAACCATTCAGGCTTCGAGCATTTATATACTTGATTTTACCTATATTAGCACTCTTTTTAGAGGGATCAAAGTTACTATCTCGTTGGAATCGTTCAGGGGATTTATCGATTTTGTCTAAGTTGCCCAGGGTGTTTGGCCCAGCATCTGCTATGTAAGAAAGTCTACTGTTTGGCTGGGCAGCGGCAGTCTGTCAAAATGAGGTAACCCCGGTCTGATTTTTGCCTTGTGTGACAAGAGCATTGTAGTGATCGTTTTTACAATGGAGCAGTAGTGGAGGGTTATTATTTGATAACTCTGAAAAGGGATCGACTGATATTTTCAAAACACAATGATCCTGTTCATCCAGGACAAGAAGTTTTTGGCCCGTCACATTTGAAATGATTAGTGGTATAAGGTCTACAGCAGCTTGATCAAAATGTTTCTCTTCAATGTAATTATCTGTGAGGTTTTGCATGTCTCCACTGTCCTTGTCAACAAACTTAGCGTATGTGCTGTTGTTTGCTTTACTCTCTGTTTTAATTGCAGCCTCTAAGGAATTGTAATTCCATTTTGATGCTGGTTGTTTTGTAAGTAGATGAGCTACTGCATGGAGGAGGCAGTGTCCATCGGCTTTGGTGGGAATCAGCTCTATGTTCCATGATCGTTTCAATTCATCCATTGTGGAATTCATGCTTTCACAAATGGGGCTGGAGACGTTTTTTTTCGTACTTTTTACATCATTAAGAGGTTGTGAGAGGTGCGGGGAATTCACGTTTTTCTGGCTCTGAATGGCTATGGTGATTTCTTGTATGGGGATTTGCAGAGAACTGAGAAATGCTCGTGTCAATTCTATTTTTCTGGTGATGATTGTGCATACAGTTGGGTAGTGGATTTTCCATCGATTGTCGACTGCAATTTTGCAGCGATTTCTCTCTTCCTGTTGATTTCACTGCTTCCGAGTATGTGGTTGGACGTTGATTTATACTCGAGTCTAAGAGGTAGAGAGCGCAGGATAAAAATAAAACTCCCATTGTGCTGTGCTTTAGCTTTCTGTAAGAGTTCTGCTTCACATTCCACAAGCAGTCGTATTCTTGAAAAGCATCAATAAAATTCAGCGTTTGAGTTTTGTCCAAGCAATTGCGGAGTTAGACATAGCTTCCCACCTCTCCCGTCAACGTACAAAACGTTACAGCTCATCGCTATGTTGGTATTGGTAATGACCGTGGAGGGAGTATATATGGAGGGAGCATAGCCGTCTGTGAAGAGAACCAGTTTTTGAGATTTCTCCTCTGTCTGTGGTAACCAATAACCGTCTCGCGAGTGTGACGTCAGCACGGAAGCCAGTTACCTACTAACTACGCGAGAGTGCGCACACGCTCGCTGAATGCTCTTCCAGCTGTTTAGTCAATCATTCACTCGTTAACTATTAATTTGGGATTCTAAGACTCCGAAAGATAAGATAATAAATAGTGTTTCCTCCCTTGAGGACACTTAATAATATCAAAATTACTAGCAAAGATACATTAAGAGTTGAAAACTATAAAGATTACAGGCCCTTGATTATAACAAATTAGAGCGTCTTGCACGCGCACCTTACCCTTTGACTTGTGGTGAGGTACTAATCTTGCTTTGGAAAATGGGAGCCATTGAGAGAGGGGTTGTAGGGAAGGGGGGTGGAGCAACTTCAGCCAAGCGTCTGTGGTTGGCTAAGAATTGTGACGTGTCGGGCATTGAGAGTGCCCGAGTCTTTCAACTTTTGCAGCCAAATTGAGCCCGATCGGAGTGCGCTGTGCTCCCTCCATATATCCTAGCTCCATGGTTATGACGCAGCATTGACGCTAGGGCTCCCCTAAGTGTGAAAGTTTCTACCTTAAAACTTCGTTCAAGATTACCCTAAAAATGCATAAATTACCCTAATACATAAAAAAGCCCATTGCTGGTATTACATTAAAATATTCGTTGATTCCATGGTTATATGTGAAAAAAGACACAAAATCTGGGTTCATGTGGATATTTGAAAATGTAATTTTGTTTGATTACCTTGTGCTCGTCATAGCCGTGTGGTTTAAGGACTAAGGACCTGCCTCCGTGCGGGCATCGAGGGTTCGAATCCCGGCGCTGGGTGGCGATTTTCTCCGTTCGGTGTAGGGGAAAAATGCCAAGAACAATACCCCACTCTACCCGTGTGTCTGAAAGGGGTACCGGTCGTGACTGGGGGGAAGCGTCGTGGCGTCCTAGTGTTAGTTATAAGGCATTTGAAAAAAAAAACAATGTACAAGGTGATATGAATCAGGCTTGAATTGGAAATAAAGCACCCGTAGATGTCAATGTTTGTTTTGTTACAAGCTCTGTTCAATGAGCGAAAAAAGAGGGCATGCGATCTACTCCTGACTAGCTGAGAGAAGCAAAGACACAGTAAGAGGAAAGGAACGACAAATTAATACTCGAAACATTTACTTATGGAACACAACATTAACATAGGTTCACATTTTCGGCGCAAAAGTTCGTGGAATTTATATGTGAAATAAATTTATATACACGCTAATTCTCGGTGTAATTTCAAAGAGCATGGCAAAGAATGGAATACAGTAAATGAAGAATTTTGACTTCCCCAAAATTTTCGCAATCGGTACACACTCAATTGGCGCGAATTTAACTGAGTGTAGAGATAATTTACGTTCACTAAGGCGAAAAAGATGTTACTCAAGGCTAAAAGTTAGCCCCATTGAATTAAAAATAACAGCCTTGTTCCATTTAAGAATCTCGGCCATGGCCAGATTAATTTTCGACAGAAGCCTACATGCCAAAAAAAAAAAAGACTACAGTCGAATACTTGTAGCTTCTTCAAGAATCGGAGTCCTACGTTATTAAGCCCTAGTGCCAAAAATAAAGGAAGAAGATCCTCGATTTCTATCTTATAAGCTTTATTGTTAACTCCTAATATCTGTCTTTCCACCAAACCAATATTTCTTCTAGGAAGTCGAGAATTCTTCTTTTAACAAAGAAGCCACAGAATGTTTGGATCCCAACATAACGTTAGTCGTGTCAGGACAGAACCCTACAATGTCGCTCAATTCAATATTTTCATCACTGAAATCTTTTTTATGTGTAGTAAACAATCCATCGGCGTGCTATCCTGTATTTCAACAAGAAGAGAGGAGCTCCTAATTGCACTCTCACTTCTGTTTCAGACGATGACTCCCACCTTTTTAGCTGTACAGCGGTCAGTTGTTTCATCAATAGTTACAGAAAATAAACATTCATTGATGACTACGACAAGATCACTTAGTAAATCTTTACCGAAACATTATCTAATAATGTTTGAAGCTCTTCGTTTCCCTAAGCTTACTTTCTTCAAGAAACATTAGTTTCAGTAGTTTTAGCTGTGAGTCACTTAACGAAATAGGCAAATAATGCTCAGAAAGATGTGCAGATATGAAAGTCCGCAATTCAATATTTTTCGCTGATTTCTCAATTGGATCGCTTGATAAAATGAACAAAGTTATAGTTTGTTTTCTCCTTCTCTGCATTGAAAAATATTTGTGACGTTGACTGTTAGGAAGATGAATAGACTCTGATGTACGATAGGTTATGGCAGTTGAGCATTTAGTACAGTATGCCATATCTTTAATTGAGGTAGAAGACGGAGACTTTTCTAACCAGCCTCGAAACAGTTCGCTTCTTCATCCTTCCGTCCATTTTTGTGTGTAAGGCTTTAAAGACGATAAAATTTAAACAGAACGAATAAACTTTCGTAATTAAAACGAATAAACGAATTTAAACGAATAAACTTTCTTATTTTTTTAAATGCTCGTGTCTTTACCTCTATATACACTCGCACTTTAATACGGAAACAGATTTAGATTCGCTAAAATATAGTTTTTTTTAGTCTCCAGAATGACAACTGCCGTACTGTGGCTGGATTGAATGTACGAGTACCATGAATTATCATAACCTGAGTGATATAGAACTCAAACAACGTCAGAATGATTAGCGAGGTTGTGCACACAGTTTAAACTTTCGCCTCCATAGAAAACGATTCAGTCTAGAAAACTTTTACTGGCGAACACGTCTATGTTACGCCTGCTTTGCTATCCCTTTTTTGTTTTTTCTTTCTCTGCATTCTTAACTTGCTGTTTCGGTGCGCGGGGTATCATTGTTGAGAATACACCTCTTGCACAGATACTGCTTTTTGCAATCCATACTGAATGACACCTTCTCTTAAGATCGCCTTTGTTGAGGCTAGAGTCTTAATATTTGGTCCATTTCAGTGTAGTAGTTGGTCGTAAATAATTGCTCCAGAGCAATTTTAAACCTTTTAGAAAGGGTACTTGCATAACTACTGGAGTAAAAATATAAACTTCATTTTGTAATTCAGTACATGGAATTGATAATGTATAAACATCAATGAATATACTGTTAATAAGATAAAAAAACGTTTATTTTCCAAGTTGCCACATGAGATACATACCAACATACTGGCTTTTAAAAGTTTCTTAATATAGGACGCCCTAAAACAAAAGTTCCATACGAGGAGTACTAATTGACAAACCATCCGAGGTGTACAAATAGATAAGCCGTACGAGGCATAATAATGGACAAACTATACGAGGTATACTAATCGACAAACTATCAGAGGTGTACAAATAGATAAGACATACGAGGCATAATAATAGGTAAACTATACGAAGTGTACTCATAGACAAACTATCAGAGGTGTACGAATAGATAGACCATAGGAGGCATATTAATAGACAAAATGTACGAGGCGTACTAATAGACAAACCATCCGTGGCGTGCTAATAGTCTAACTCTGTCAAGGGTAGTTGAATGAGAAATGAAAAATATCATCTCTTGGGTATTTTATATTCCAAGAGACTCCGGTATAGCGTTTTCCGGTATAAGAACAAACAACGAACTCCACATTGCAATTAAAAACATGAAATGTATAATTTATTAACAAATACAACGAATGTGCTCCTATATTTACTCAATTCAGTTGCCATCATGCGTTGGAGTAACGAACAGCGTGCATTTGCCGTAGACGCCCATTTTTCCAGCAGAAGTTCAGTGGTTTCAACTCAGCGCGCTCTCCTTTATCGCTTCAATATTTCACCTTTGAGACCTGTTCCGGACCGAAAATCTATTCTTTCGTGGGTAACTACGTTGAGGAAAACTGGTTCTGAGCAGAAAAAAGAAGTAGAGACTTCAAGGGCGTCGATGGCTGTGTGGCAAAATTTATTTCCTCCTAGGGCGCGACATCTCACTGAAAGGCTATTTGGAGTGACCGGCGCGTTCTCCTGATTTGGCCCCATGTGAATTCTTTTTGCGGGGGTATTTGAAATCCCGTGCCTATGCTGACCGTCCACCAACTCAGGAAGATTTGAAAATAATTAATTCACGGAGAAACGGCCAACATACCTATCAATATGCCGGAGAGACTGATAAGAAACAGCAGAATTTGTTCAACACGGTGTATCGACACTGGCGGGCGTCACGTGACTGACATGATTTTTAAAACTATGCAAACCATAACTTTAAATGTGTAGATTTTTATAAAAATAATAAAAAGATATCTCTACCACTTTTTGTTTTATTACAACACGAAATCAGGAAGTTAGCTGGCTGCATCCTGTACTTTCGACAGATGTTGAAGCTTATAATAATTGTTGCCCCCATCAGCCAAAATAATCTATTCCATTAACTGCCGCACAACAAAGAAAATGTTGTTCAATGTTGATCTCTGCAATCCTCAAAGCTATCTGCCTCTGCTTTAACGTTACTTGGTGCTTTTTGATGTTGAAGGGATCGGATTGAATCGAAATTACCGAGGGGCGGTAGATACCTTAAGTAGTGCCTGCATTACTGCTCTTCTCTCAGAATCTGTCAAATCTTTTGTCTGTCGGTTATACTGTATGAGCACTTTCTATCAGTATCATCCTTATCTGCCATATCCTGGGGGTAATTCAGCATCTTTAAAACATTATTTGAAAAGGAAAAAGGTAAAATTATATTAACTTTTACCATGTTATTTTTTAAAGGTTAAAATTTTTTATCAACACACTGTGCACGATCGTCTTCTGTACTCAAAACAGAAGTTCAATAAAATGCCCTGAAACACGGAAAGTTTCCTCCTTGTGTTGCAAATACTTGCGACCGAAGGGAGTACAATAATATTCCCATGTAACTTTCAAACACTAAAAACTTGTCGCGAATGAATGCATGTTTATAAATTGAATTATAAAGCATTTGATAGGATGTACAATTTTAGAGTAAACTGCGTGTTGTAAGCAGGGTTGGGAAAAAAGCTTTTTAAAAAAATCACCCCACCTGTTTTTGGTGTTTTATTTTGTTTGATTGGGTTTTTCATTGTGTTTTATTATGCTTTATTGGGTTGTATGGTACTTTTTACTTTTTATTGGATTACGGTATCCTACATTCTACTCATAAGTAATTTTTTAATGCATACATTAGTGATTTGTGCGTGCAATGCAAATGCAGCTTATACTACTCCAGTCAAAAGCTGTGGCTACTAACTTATCAGGAGTATGATTTATGAACTTATAAATTTCTGATTTTCGGGCTCTCTCAGTCTTGCTGGCAGTGTAACATGATACCGCAGGCTCAGCATCTGCATTAGCTTTTTAGGCGTACTAGTTTTCTGCCTGCAAAATAAGATAGCAGGGTCTGCACCTGCCCTAACTCGTAAGGCCTACTGGCTCCCTGTCTGCAAGAGATGGTGACCCTTGGAATGAAAAACAGTTAATTGTATTCCACAGATCAAAAGGTTGAACGTGTGTGTGAGTACGAGTGTTTGCTGATCAGTTTCTTCTTAGCGCCTTCGTAATTCCTATTATTAAATAATTATAACTAAGTAACTCCCTTGAGCTGTATTTTGTGCATTTAGATTATTAAAGTTTGATGACCGTAGACCAACATCTAAATAATCCCTAACTGAAAGTTCCGTTGCCTACAGATCTTAAAGTCTCCGTGATCAATTAATACAGCAGCAATTACTTTAGGTTGTGGCAGGATAACAGGAGCGCTCTGGAATCATGTAACCGAAATGGAAGACACAACTAGAGTGAGTTGTGACTTTTTCGGTGACAAAATATGCAACAAGACTGAGAGGGTGCAAAACCATTTGTAAAAATATAAGGAGAAAAAAGAACAAGAATAAACAACAAAGCAGGAAGAAGGCACAGCACAGCTAGCAATAAGCATAGTTAGCCCTTCTGACTCAAGACGTGGCTCTGGAACGACCGATGTTAGAGACATGAGTTACCCGTCAATTTCCTTTTCTTCTGCATTAGCATAAACTGCAGGGAAGTTCAACTGTACCACCGCCAGTAAAGGGGAGTAGGACTTTCGAGTTCCTTTGCACTTCCCAAGGAGAAAAAGAAAAATCGATGTTCAATTGCGAAAATTATTCTTTAATTCAAATATTATTTTTGATATAAGAGAAATAAATTGTTCCACGTGTTCTGTTCTGTGACCTGGATACATACCGCCAGGCCAAATCACCCAGTTGACTTTGTATGTGACAATGTTTGGTACAGGTTTGGGCCAAGGCAAGCTCAAATTCTCCTTAAAATATTCAAACATTTGAGGCCAAATGCTGGTCTCTATGATGATGCAATTAAGAACTACCACTGCCAGGAGAGACTTCCACATGATGATACAAATTGTGTTGTACAACCCATAGGAAGTAATTAAGGTTCAAATTACATTCAATACATTGGTTAAATTTGAGGTTGGAGCCAATAAAAGAAAAACAATAAATCTTTTCTTACAGGTTTATGCATTCATACGTGACTTTAACTTCTAAAAAACGCACTAGACGGATTTTTTTTTTTTTTTGGTGGGTTTTTAATGCCATTTCTGGTTATAAATGTAATAAGCCTTCCTGCAATCGAATTTATTTACCACAGTCACAAAGGATTTGATTCGGTCTAGCTCTGTAGCTAAAATAGCAGCTTGTCCAACACCATCCTTGTAAAAATCAATCTTGTTTGTAAAAAAAGTTGACAATAAATTAAAATATTCGTTCATAGTTTAGATTAGCTTAGTACCAGTACTATTCTCTTAATGAAATTAATACTTTATACCAGCAAATTTTAAGTTTTCACTGTTCCTTTCAGCACGTGTAACTGGGGCTTAATTATGTTATCGTCCCTTGTGAACTTCAAGATGGTAGACGCGGTCAAGTGGTGAACAAACTTCAGCGAAAAATTAAAACTTCTTGTATTTTCAAATCTTAAAAACAATTAAGTTTACAAATTGTATTAATTCTTAATAGTAAACATTAGAAAATTTAAAGTGTGACGCTAAAACGCTATTTAAAGTAGCACTCATACAAAAATTATATATGACAAGTTTTATTACAAATTTTTCTGTTTTACCAGTAGGTTATAAGAGGAACTCTCGTCTCGAAATTTGCAAAACTACGAAACGCTAAACTATGAAAAAAAAAGATGACATTGCGTAGCATTGTGAAGTGGTGACTAGATACGAACAGGAATTTAGATCCTGTATTACATTAGCAAACCTATTTTATTTCTATCTGAAAGACAAAAGATTGTTACCCAGCATCAAAATTAATTTAACCATACACAAGATGAAAACTCATAGAAATTCAACTTCCGGGAGTCTTAAAAATACTGTTTTTACATTTCACGGCGTGAGTTACTTTTTTCCATAAAGGTTGTTCTGGATGATCCACTGCCACTTAAGCTTAATTCTACGTGTGAGTTTGTAGCCCTATTGTCTGGTAACGGTATATTCAAGGTATTTTATATTTTGCTAAAAGATTAGATATTTGCAATCACCTGACCTCATAAAAAAAATTACATCTCATCGTTACTCAGTTACATTGGTTTGAAGAGGTGTTCGGCAACATGTCCTCAAGACACTCCAAAACTACACGACTATACACCTGGACCTCTGAAATGAAATTCAGAACCATGCTAAGGCACAATAGTGAGAATTGGCCGTACCACAAAGTTCCCATTCAAAGTCTGTCTTGTAAGACTAGAAGAAACAAAACAACGCTCGGGGCTCATGACACATTCACAATCAGGAGACCTGAGTCGAAGGGCTTAGACACCAAATAAATTGCGTCACATCACGTAATGGACACAACGACTTGAGTTGAAGAAGTTAAGATTCAGTTAAAAGTAAAGCTTAAGTTAATAAACTTAATTTTCGAGAATTTAAGCTGCCTAAAAATGCACAAAATAAGGAGTTCAGCACATCAATACCAGATAAAATTAACATTAGAGCACCTTTTTGCTTGTGTATTTGTTTAGTACGAGTATTGCCCGATGCAGAGAAAGTTATACACACCCCAGTAGCAGCACCATGGGCTTTGAGGTAACATATTTTACTGACACTCATGAAATCAATACAGCTTCTGCTCACAGCGTTTCTTTATTTGAATACATGAGAGCATAAGCCATAGTGTACCTATTGAAGCAATATTTACACATTTGTACGTACATCAGTGAAACAGTTAACAGTTACACGGGAATTTATTTACTTCATCATACAATTTTCATCACCTGACATGATTAAAAAATGAAGTTTCATAAAAATCAAGCGAAAAAAAAGAATGAAACGATCAAAGATGCAAAGTAAAAATAATATAAATCCTGTTACGGTAGATGAAGAATTTGACAGAAATGTTACGTCAATGAGCTATGTATTTTGTTTGTTCAGAATCTTCAAGTTCATTTTAGCTACATTCCATTACAATGGGCAACTTCAGATGATAGCTCTTATTTAAATGCTTTTGGGAAAATTTTGGTAGTAAAATTACGATTTCCTAAATCTTATGCCATTCAAAATATAGTTGTTGCCAACTTGAAAGATAAAGCTAATCTTCAAATATACAGCCAAACAAGGAAAATCTACTGGTAGGAAAATTCTGATGGTATGGCACCAATAAACCACAGATTTTTCCTCGCCACGCGTATCATGGAGATGGTAAAAGCATAGAGAGCTTAGCTTTTGAAGTTCTGGCTCATCAGCGGAGAACTGAGTATGGAACCTGGTCAACTCAGCTCAAGTTGCAGCTCACACTGACCTGCTGAATGTTATTGGCGTTCATCAGGAGCATCGAGATGGACGGGCATCACGATTTTTCGGTCCTCATGTGTTTATTTCAGGTTCCCTCTTGAGGTAGGGAAAATGGACAGAGCTTTGCAAATTTGAATGTTGGCAAGTTCCAAGAGTTAGAAGACCTCTAAGTTCATTGAGGTCGAAAATATTTCAATGTTCTTGTAGTCACGTAGCATACTTTTACGCTCATAAACAATGGTAAAATAATAGTAAAATATTATTTTTCCTACTTTTCCAGGTAGAAGGAGTACCGGACATACGAGGGATAAGTTGCACGTGTGTTTCAAGTCTGAGGATTGAAATGAATTTTGATGCGAAAAGCTGCATCAGCTCACCTTGTCATTACATGTTAAGGAATGGATCAATAGATTGTAGTATCTTCGGCGATGAAATTCATAATATTAAATTTCTTTACTGCTTCTTAACAGTATAACATTGAACGAATGAAATTGTGGGTGAAAATTTTATCGTGGATAGTAAGAAAATGAATTAAAAAAGAGAGCTCAGATGCAAATTTTAGCCAGGATGCTAACATTGCTGGCTGAAGAATGTACTAGCGTTGGACATCCTACAAATGTACAATTGGTGCATGCAAAAACCATACAACGAAAAACTTCAATGAAATTGATTAGAATCGAAGCATGAGAATAGCAGCGTTATACTTTCAACGGTTGCTAAAACCTCTTTCAATTAAATTTAAATCTGTATTTCTAATTTAATTGGCCATTTTCTTCAATCTATTTGGTAACAGAATTGATCAAGTTTCTTATTTTCATACCTAAAATGAAAAGGCACTGTTGCACAAACAAGTTTTATAAGCTTCTGTTCTTAGATCGGACAAAGCATTTGTTTGCAGTTCAGATACGCGTTAGTGTGTGAGAGGACGACCGAGTAGAGATTCAGTTAGTCAAGCGAGCTTTTCTAGTGGGTGTAGTTGCAGCGTGTTAACTGGCGCTGAGCAAAGTTCAATACCTCATACTTGCTGAATAATTCATCAATGCTAGCAAGGTAGTGAAAGTGTGATAGTCTAATATTAATACATTGCAAAATCCTAAAAAAAATGAGAAGCGTCTTGGGCTGTTGAGAAACTGCCTCGATAAAACGCCTCTCCTACTCATCAATAAAAATGTCACGGTGAACTGACTTCAAGTGCGAGCATGTTTCAATATAGAAGGAAAAAATTGCTTCAAAATTTCGGCATATTCTAATTTAAAAAGTCTCATTTATTCCAAGTCTTTATGAGATAACTGCACTGAGAAAGTTTAAACTAGAGAATGCTGAAAATTCAACGAATTTTCTTTTTTTCATGATTTTAAGTTCGACGTATACCTACTAAAATTAAAAATTACAGCCCTATATTAGGCTCCACTCAAAAAGCCCGCATTTTTTGTTTGATCCACGGTAGGTAGTAGGTGATGCGTGTGAATACGTCCGGAAAGCCGGGTTTGGCGCAGCCTGAGCCGAACGAAGTAACTCCCGCGAGATACCAGCGACCGTCCTTCATGTTGCACTGCAGCGGCCCTCCAGAGTCGCCCTGCGGGTACCAAAAGTATCGTAAGAGGAAGCTAAAGATTGTATACAACGCCTCCGGAGTCTCAATATGAGTACCGTAAGAAAATTTGGATTATATACAACTCCTGCGGAGTCGCCCAGCATTATACGAAACATACTATGAAAAGATTTTAAAAACATTCAACGACGTTATTATCCTATTTCACATTGGTTAAATAAATCAGTTTGAAGAACAATTAAATGAGACTTCACTTTTATCGTAAAATGTGTTGTTCTGTACAGCTATTAAGTTTAAACTATAAGTTGAAGCAGTGAAATGTAAGGTTTTTATTTAAAAAAGCGGATAAAAATTATTATAGCTTTTAATATGGATCTTTACCTACTTATTATTATTATTCAAGTTTTTTCTATATATATATAAATATGTATTTAAAAATATATATACATATATTATACATATGTATATATACTTATAAATTGATTATTAAAACAATGCCAAAGTTGGCAGTCATGAGTTTTTTATTAAATTTCTCAATTTCTCTGATATTACGATTGTTCCAGGATCGAAAATTTCAAAAAAGCTACAAATGGTCAAATTTATATGTACATATATATTTTTATTAATTTTTAAGTTTTGAAAAGAAATGGTAAAATATGGTTTTCCGTGAAGCCTTTGTTAATGAAATAGAACAGTGACATAGTGCCTAAAACGAACCCAGAGATGATCAGTGCCGAAGAAAATCCAGCATTAACAACTACAGTGACGGAAAACATTAGCAAAGAGCTTGTCCAGTGGATAATTTACTATAATTAAAATCTATAAAAGAGAACTGAATACTTACCAACTTTAATATCAATAGCGTAAGAAGAGACAACTATTATAACTCACAATACAGGTTCCTCTGCCACCATCGTTAACAGGCCCAGCACACATGTGGTAATGGCGGACTGGCACGTTGTGTATCATGCCGTACATCTTAGCGCAGTGTCTGTTGGCGACCACTGGAAGCCAAACTTCTTTGAGCTTATCTTCGAGCCTGGCTCCGTACAGACGCATGCCCCAACCCACGGACACGCACTTGATGCCCAAGAAAGTCTCCTCCCGAAGCGAAGTGGAGTCGGGCAGGCAGATGGGTTGGATGTGTGTTGTGTACGAGACATCGGCATCAAGATGCAGCAGAGCTTCGGATGCACACGAGTATTACGTTAGACAGAACTCAGTACTACTTAAACTGTGAACAAATGACGATGAGAATAAGTTAAGAATGATTTTACGTGAGAATGAGAGTGAATAAAAAAGCTCGTACTCTGAAGCAGAAATAGATTTTGCCCGTAAAATACACCCCCTTGTGAGCGGAGCGGCGCGGCAACTGGAAATTGGTTAGAATGCATCTAATCTTAACTACGAAGCTGTTAACATTCGAACAAGACCGTCTCCCAATTTCCTTAGTTACTCACGATGCAAGTGCCAGCAGTACCGTTGAGAGAACCGGCGCAAAGATGACTCAAAGAAATTTTGACATGATGGAAGCGACTCCCATTGTACGCCCTGGCACAAATTTCAGTGCTAAGAACTGATATGCTGGCTTCCCGCAGACTGTCTTGCAACGGTCCATCATACGTTGTACTTCCTAACCCAGACGCCAAGCACGAATTTCCTTCAAAGTCGTAAGTTTGGAGTGTTTTATCATCCGGTAAACATATCGGAGTCGCTTTGTAAGGAGCCGATAGATTGTACTCCTTCAATTTGAGCAGCACTACTCGTACAGAGAGAGGTAAACATTAGTATTATTTCTACGCTCAATCCTGCATGCCACGCCGCTCGAGTATACAATATGAAGCTGATATGTAAATTTCATTGAATGTGCCTGCACATGAGCATGAGAGATGATGCGAAAAAGACTAAATAACATTTTTTTACAAGCTTCAAACTAAATTCTATGAATGCTAAATGGTTGGAAAATATGGTCAGTAGAGTGTTCAATGCACACATTTGAACATAGCAGAACTCAAAAATAATTCCGTTTGATATTCCATTCAATTTGCTCAGTTTTTATTTTCGTTCACCTAGAACCGCATTTTTTAAGCTACCTTGAGATAGTCATTTTACTGGAGAAATATATGATCCGCAACACCTGTTCATGACGTGCTAATGAACGAGAAAGTCGATGCTGAAGACTTCAAAATACATATGTAGTCTTTGCCTCTAGGCCGAACCGAACAATTATTTTCTTCTACCCTATGAAAAATATTAGTATAGAAAATATTAGTAAGGTGATGGTCATTGTGCTGTGAGCGTAGGTGGGTCCTCCGAATGGCATGTAAGCCCATCTGCCTTAAGCTTGTACATAATTTTTTTATCAATGTCAAGGGAACACTCGAGATGCAACCACGAGGAGGAAATGAGAACTCGGTAAATAGTATAATTTAATGTGCGAGGTTGATAAAACAAATAAAGACTAATGATGAATACAAAATAACTTAAACTTATCCTAATTGAAAGTCCAAACACGGAATAATAAGGTTGGCTGCCAGGCTCAGGTTAGTCTACACGCAGAGTTCAGAGTCACGCAACAGGTGACTCAACTTCTGCTGGAGCGGCGTGCGTGCAGATTCCCGAAGAGGTGGGTACGAGTATCGCTCCAGTACAGCTCAGGGTAGGGTAGTGCGTGGCCCACGCAGTAAATCGAGCGTAGCTCCGAAGGGCACGGGGTCAGGGTACCCAAGCGGGCCCACCAGCGTACCTACAAAAGAGTCATCCCTACAGTCTGGGCACGAGTGCTAGTGCTGCGACCGCTAACTATAAAGCTATGGCGGCGCGAAGCACTAAATGAAGTTACAAGAAAGCTAGTCTTAGTTAAATAATAATTTACCCTAACTGTCACAAACAACGAAGTGCAGTTAGAACTCTGACTGCCAAGTCCGAAAAGAACGAGACATTTCGCACAATGAATAGTTAGAGCACAATGAATAGTTAGAGCACAATGAATAGTTAGAGCACAATGAATAGTTAGAGCACAATGAATAGTTAGAGCACAATGAATAGTTAGAGCACAATGAATAGTTAGAGCACAATGAATAGTTAGAGCACAATGAATAGTTAGAGCACAATGAATAGTTAGAGCACAATGAATAGTTAGAGCACAATGAATAGTTAGAGCACAATGAATAGTTAGAGCACAATGAATAGTTAGAGCACAATGAATAGTTAGAGCACAATGAATAGTTAGAGCACAATGCAATACACAGAAAACATTAACACAGAAGACACTAACACAGAAGACACTAACACAGAAGACACTAACACAGAAGACACTAAAACAGAAGACATTAACACAGAAGACACTAACACAGAAGACACTAACACAGAAGACACTAACACAGAAGACACTAACACAGAAGACACTAACACAGAAGACACTAACACAGAAGACACTAACACAGAAGACACTAACACAGAAGACACTAACACAGAAGACACTAACACAGAAGACACTAACACAGAAGACATTAACACAGAAGACACTAACACAGAAGACACTAACACAGAAGACACTAACACAGAAGGCACTAACACAGAAGACATTAACACAGAAGACACTAACACAGAAGACACTAACACAGAAGACACTAACACAGAAGACACTAGCACAGAAGACACTAACACAGAAGACACTAACACAGAAGACACTAACACAGAAGACACTAACACAGAAGACACTAACACAGAAGACACTAACACAGAAGACACTAACACAGAAGACACTAACACAGAAGACACTAACACAGAAGACACTAACACAGAAGACACTAACACAGAAGACACTAACACAGAAGACACTAACACAGAAGACACTAACACAGAAGACACTAACACAGAAGACACTAACACAGAAGACACTAACACAGAAGACACTAACACAGAAGACACTAACACAGAAGACACTAACACAGAAGACACTAACACAGAAGACACTAACACAGAAGACACTAACACAGAAGACACTAACACAGAAGACACTAACACAGAAGACACTAACACAGAAGACACTAACACAGAAGACACTAACACAGAAGACACTAACACAGAAGACACTAACACAGAAGACACTAACACAGAAGACACTAACACAGAAGACACTAACACAGAAGACACTAACACAGAAGACACTAACACAGAAGACACTAACACAGAAGACATTAACACAGAAGACACTAACACAGAAGACACTAACACAGAAGACACTAACACAGAAGACACTAACACAGAAGACACTAACACAGAAGACATTAACACAGAAGACATTAACACAGAAGACACTAACACAGAAGACACTAACACAGAAGACACTAACACAGAAGACACTAACACAGAAGACACTAACACAGAAGACACTAACACAGAAGACACTAACACAGAAGACACTAACACAGAAGACATTAACACAGAAGACACTAACACAGAAGACACTAACACAGAAGACACTAACACAGAAGACACTAACACAGAAGACATTAACACAGAAGACATTAACACAGAAGACACTAACACAGAAGACACTAACACAGAAGACACTAACACAGAAGACACTAACACAGAAGACACTAACACAGAAGACACTAACACAGAAGACACTAACACAGAAGACATTAACACAGAAGACATTAACACAGAAGACACTAACACAGAAGACACTAACACAGAAGACACTAACACAGAAGACATTAACACAGAAGACATTAACACAGAAGACACTAACACAGAAGACACTAACACAGAAGACACTAACACAGAAGACATTAACACAGAAGACATTAACACAGAAGACATTAACACAGAAGACATTAACACAGAAGACACTAACACAGAAGACACTAACACAGAAGACATTAACACAGAAGACACTAACACAGAAGACACTAACACAGAAGACACTAACACAGAAGACATTAACACAGAAGACATTAACACAGAAGACATTAACACAGAAGACATTAACACAGAAGACACTAACACAGAAGACACTAACACAGAAGACACTAACACAGAAGACACTAACGTTACACGTAACGTACCGGTGGCTCAAGAAAAGAAGTCCTGTTAGATATGAACCACGAGAGACAATGTGTGTCGAGGCTCGCTAGTTCACGGACGAATGGGCGATGTTGCCAGGCCACAATTACAGAAGTATAGTCGTCCGGTAGAGAAAAGAATAAAAAATAAACGATCAAGAAAGGCGGACGGGCGAAGTTCCCTTACAATCAAGAACACTACTTTAAAACTATTTTTTCGCCGATCAAAGTTTAATTAAAAGGCTCACGTAACATAAATTTCATAGAACAAAGAAAAATACAGATTACTTTACCGTGTGTTTTACACATAGCAGAATTCATATGAAATTAAGGCATTCAGCTCGCCGTCACTTTCAAAGAAAAATTCATGACAGAAGGGACTCAAAATGCTATCATTGCTTAAAGGATAAAAGTGAATAATGAGACAGATCAGAGAAAGAGACGTATTGGGTCTCAGAGTAATTCAAGTAAAAGTACATTCGTCTCAGAGAAATTCAAGAAAAAAACATTCGTCTCAGAGTAATTCAAGAAAAGGTACATTCGTCTCAGAGTAATTCAAGAAAAGGTACATTCGTCTCAGAGTAATTCAAGAAAAGGTGCATTCGTCTCACCGATGTCATTCTGATAATTGTCGAAAAGGTCATGTGTGTAAATGGTATCGACCCCGAAGAGTTGCTCGCTGTCTTCCGCCAGAGACCGATCGTGCTCTCCAAGCACCACTTGCCACAGCGCGGCTGAGTTCGTAAATGTGAACGCCTTACTGTAAAAGTCATACGTGTCGAACCAGTCAATTCAGCCCTAGTAAATATTGCAGTCTTATACTGATGAGGCTTTTTAAAACTAATAACAGGAACGGTCTTGGTTGCAGTCTTGCAGTAACAGTCGCTTGGTTTTAGGTAAAATGAAGGTCGAACAAGGGAAAAACAGATCGAGTTCAGAGCGTCTAAAGTCGGCAGAAGCCGGGCACCACGTTACACTGTTATGAATAGATGTGTAAGACACTTCCTTTTATTTATAATAACAGTACGTACATTGCCTTGGAACTCCATTTGAGTATTTTCATTCGCTGGCAATCTTGATACAGTGGAAGCACTTTAAGTATCTACATTTATGGAGCTGGCTTCACTAGCACCATAAATGCTAGCAAATGAGAAACATCAGCCATGACACTCTAATCATGGTAGAAAAGCATCCAATAATATGCATCTAACGCAAACCCATCACTAGTTACTAGAAAAAAAAACAATAATTGCTGGGACGGAGTGAAGTACTGTTTATGTGTGAGCCTGTGGATGCCAAGCTTTACAACACATCTGCATCTCCGCGAGTTTTCTGATGGCATAAATATATGTTTACGAATGTGATTCAAGAATAATTGAACGCTGGATACAATTTCGCATCGGCACATGTGAGGTCATTCTTTCAAATTTCAAATAATTTGGACCAATATTGGTGAATGAACTTGAGTCAAATTGAAAAGGAATTTCCTTCGTTTAAGACAACTTACGCGAACGAATTAACCTGAGCTGAAGTAATATTCGAGAGGCGTGGCTTGCGGTTACACGGCATGGTCATGAGTCATTAACAGATGCACTAAATTTCAGCACTTGTTTGATTTCAAAGGATATTCAAAACAAAATCGTATCGCAAAAGAAATAAATTAACTCTTACCAATGTCATGTTTTAAATTCCTGAATCTTTCATGCAAAAAGATCTTTTCAATTTCGATGGTCACTTCTTGGATATTAGGAGGTTGAACCGAAGCCGTAGGTTTATGTTTTGAATCATCACTCAAAGATTTATTGATTACGTTGTTCTCGAATGGGTCGTCATTATTTTCATTCATTTCATAATCATGAAATTCCGAGGAATATAACCTTCCTGATTTAGAATAAACTGCTTTCTCTGTTGGGGTCCCAGTATCTAGGGATGTTCCTTTTATTTCTTTTACGACGCTTGGTGAGTGTGACGTAAATTTTAGGCTCAAATTTTCGGGAAACGAATTTTTGCCAGTGAGCTCTTGCTTGATTGTCGTCTCCTTGGGACTGTTTTGCTTCCGATTCAAATCCCGGGTTTGAGTTGCACTGCTCTGATGTGCCTCAGAATACTGTTCGCCATAATCATCCGATATTCCTTCGTTTGTTTTCGTGGGACCATCTTCCTATGTTACGGTATCAGCGAGGGCTGAGAAACGAATAGACCACAGCGGCGGGAAAGGAAGGTGCGGAGCAGGCGAATTATTGTCAACAAAAAATTCTTCACAAAGCTCTCTTATTGATAGCCTTGGTGAGCTTACAGCCAAATCAAAACCTCTTTCAGTATAACCAGTTCTCAGCACGATGCATAGCAGTTCTACCTCTTTCTGATCTTAATGTTTCTTTGTGGCTTTAGAGAAATTTGCAAAACACAACAAATTCTGACGATGAATGTCGCCAATAGCAGCAGTTCTCTTACAGGTTCAGATAAATCATGTAACTCATGCTAGAAAAGAGAGTGTTTACTGTATTCTTAAGAATTATTTTCAAAAACATGGTTTCCAAAATGTCGAGAATCTGTTAAGAATAATCAATTTTGCGAATCAAAAATGAGGATTTAGGAAAAATTTTAATTGTGTGTAATAAATTTTTGGCTTACTTAAAAATATCTCAGAAAATCCCAGCAGTACGGGAGGGTCGCTTCAACATGTATGTTTTTGTGCCTGTATGTTGGGACTCAGCAAATGTTAGATGGGGCGATAAGATGCAAGGGCTCGAACGATGGCTGTTTACATTGTGTGTTGTTTCTGGAGGGGTCTATTTTGTGGTGTTAGCAAATTTTTTCATTCGGGCGAGCCCTTGGGAAACTTGAGACGTTCGGAAAAATGCCTACCCATGTGCAAAACAAAGTCGCCTTGTAGTCAAACATAAATCGAGGCACTCAGGCCGAGAGAGGCGGCAAACTAACGGTCGGCTTCGAAGGGGCTTGAGCGTGAGAGCGTAAGAAACAATGAGGCTAAGAAAAAAAATAAAGGCGAGCTGCGGGACCACCAATGAGAAGAGAGGGAAGGCGGTCGCTGTTGAGGACCAAAGAAGCCTATAGGTCGAATATGAGAGAGGGGACAACCCTCGAGAAAATACGCAGGCATCTGAGGAACAAGAAGGCAGTTCGACCGGCGAGACCGTAACGCGAAGTGTAAGCAAGAAACGCGTGTGCTAGCAGTAACAAACGTGCTTAATGAAATAATAAGAAAAGTGGCTATATTGAAAATTATACTAAGTTTCACGCCAAAATGTGATCATGAAATTCATACATTTTCTCGTTTTTACTTGCAGAAGAGCAAATTAAAAAACCCAACCAGCGTGGGAATCATTTAATGGAACATTTAGGCGCAACGTCTCTGGGAGGATAAGAGCGAAGCCGTTTCTTGGGAAAAAGATGATTTTTTTTTATAAAATTTTCTGAAATTTATTAGCATACAGTAATGTAAAAAATTGAAATGGTTTAAGGGAGCTTAATGGGTGCTATCATAATTAATGGGTTATAAATTGATCTTGCAGGTGGGAGGTCTGTGCCTGAGGATAGAGGTTCGCAAGAAAAGAAATACTCGGGAGCTACGAATCTGGCGATTAGCAACAAACATTCCTTGAACTGTGCCTAGGACAGTGATTTGAACTGAAGTTGTATCGGCTCATAAACGTGAGGGTCGAAGTAATGATCACATCCTGTGCTGCTGGAATAACTGAGATAGAAATAGGACAGGATAGATGAATTCTCATTTGTAACTCTGGTAAACTTAGTGGCGGCCGGCCAGCCAACATTTCAGTATAATTATGTGATGTAAGTCATTTGACGTATGCTATTTGATTCCATTACTTAATTGGCATTATTCCTAACACCATTCATTGTGTGTACGCTCATTAATTTTTGTACGACGTATAGCTGGAAATTATAAATGTTAAGCATAGTTTATCCTGTGTATCATGCCCCACAATATTAGAAGCGATCACTCGTAATACCACGGAGGGCGCTCAGAAAATGCGCTGCGTAAGTGGGTCAGCGATCACCGGTGAGTACCTTTTCTTTTTAGTATATGTACTGTAATTGCCGATTATTATTCATTTATTTTGTGTTGTTTATGTAGCATGGAGGTGCGCCATTCCCTCAATTCCGAGAACCTGTTCTTCTTGTTAATGAAGTGTTAACAAGGAGGAGGGCCCATTTCTCGTGACAAAAATCATACCGAAAGGCTTCTATTTAAGGGCCCTTTGGATGGCTTTCATTTACTGAGGCGATTTACTCATGAGAATAACGCATTGAATATACCATTGACGCATTATTTTGTAGACTAAAAAGCGGATGGTCTAAAAAACTCTCGCTTTCTGAATTGTTCAAATAAACGACAGGAGTTAGAGAGCATTCTGCTTGAAAGCAGAAGCATTATCGAATGGTCTATTCACTTATAGTCGACTTTGAAAATGCATAAACGTTATTATTTCTAAATATGAATACAGGAGCAGGAGTGCCAGCGTGTTCGTCTGTAGCAGCAACAGCAGATTTGAGTTTTTATTGAATAACGTTTCTTTAATTCTAACGTAAAAAAATGCAAGTGCTTCAACTAGACAAAGGCAAGAAAAACGACGAGTGAGAGTTCCAGACAAAACCTTTAAAATTCGTGTTTTCTTGAATGAAACAACGAGTTGTAGAACAAAACCACAATGCTAGAAAGCAGAAGCATTTCCATCACATGTGAATGTATAGCGAAATAATTCAAGTAAATTAACGATCGTTATGGGCCATTTTGCCTTCACTTTAACTTCATCTCCAGAAGCCGAGAAATGTGAAAGCAGCCCTTAAATGAAAAAATCGAAGTGGAAGAGGACGTAAGCTGCTCTTTTAGAAAACAGCACCAAGAAAATTAGACACGCATCTTTGATATAAAATATCTCCTTAACTTAACTCGGAAAACATGACTTTCTGTATGGCATTCATGAATGTACACTTTAATATTTAATTGAATTGAGTTACTTACTAGGCTTCTGTATGATGAGTTCACCTACGTTCAATGAGTCATTTCACCATAAGTTAAATTGTTGAACAACGAAACATACTTCTGTTTATATTTGTTTGTAGTAAATATGTAGTTCTGAAGCAGAAACATAATTAAATGCAAATAAAAACACACACATCCGTAAATCATTTCGTAAAGGTTCTCATTATGGGACTCGGTAGTATGGCAACTAAACCCGTGGGTCAGTAATTGAGCTCCTTACTCTCTAGCAACAAACATTTCAAAAAGTGACTACTTCCCTTATTTAATAAAAATAATCTTACAGTGCACACTAATTCAACGTTCAGTGATTGTCGAACAAAATAACGAAGAACTACGCGACGCACGACGGCCGGAACGGCAACTTTGCAAACATTCTCTTACTGTTTGTTCCACGTTAATGACTGTTTTGCAATAAAAATGGATACCTAACAAAGTCTCAACCTTTATTCTCCATGTGAGCGCAAGGCTTATCTGACAGGCTGCCTAAAAAAATTAAATCCAATCACTTGGTCTCCATGTATGACGCTGCGTCACCTTGCTCAGCAGTGGCAGGAAACAAGCCCTAGCTTGGGATTTCTTCTCAATAATTGTGTCTTGTTAAAACTCTGCTGAGTGACTGGCTCCTACAGCCAATGTAGTTATTCTGACAAATCTTTCCAGCATTAATTTATTGTGCGACTGAATAGACCTCGGTGAAATTTTAAACAGTGAATCAAAATATTTTCCTTATTTTTAAACTATTACGTTAAATTTGATAATGACTTTCATGATTTGTTCAAATAAATATTCTAAAACCCTTGCTATAGCAAGTATTGTTCAAATAAACGCCCTTCCCCTATTTTGCAATGAGAAGTCTTGAATTTCTCAGGAAAAGCCTTTGTCTCATTTGAGCTAAGTGACTCATCCGTGTTAACTCAAAAGCATTCGAACGGAACACCACATAAAATTTAAACTGAGAGAAGGCATTCCCTGTTCCAAGACAAGATAATTTTCAACGCTGTATATGAGTTAAGGAACAAGGAAAAATAGGATAATACGAGCTTATTTAAACAGATCGAACTCACTTTTTGATGCAGTGTGCTGCTGTGACCACCCAACGAGGAGCGATGAGCATACCGCCACACCAGTGTCCCACTCGACCCCACCTCGGATGTATGAGCTGCACCGACACCTGCGCGGTACGAACGTATACAGTACAACTGTACCGAAGGTAGGTAAATGGTCATACTTTTATAAAGTATTTCCATCACGAGTGATATCAAATGCTGGTCTGAGAATGCGTCGGAAGAAGCATAGGATATTGGACTAGAAGGTATTTTCCAGTTTAACGTTGCATGCGCAAAGCCTAAAATGAATAAACACCGTTAAAATTAATTAATGTACGGATGTAGAATTTTCAAGTCTCTATTTAAAATGAAAATTTACTCAACAAGCACGTCGTTATGAACTGAGAGATTCCTAAATTGATTCTCACATTTATGGAATGTTCGTAAAGTGTTCGAGTGGCCTCAGCGCACTGAGGTCACAGTAAAACATCAGTAAGTGAATCAGTACTTACTGTAGAGTTCGTAGAGTTCGGTGCTTCACTGTGTGCAAACGTGCATGCTGTATGCATCAGCTCTGACTTTGAACTTTAAAACGACGTAGAAACGAGATTCTGCTGCAAACTATTAAAAATATTCAGCGCCCTAACCAAAAACTGTAAAGGGAGATAAAGCCTTAAGGAACTATTGTAGATGCGAATGTCGCCGCTTCGACGAACTAAATTTAGGGCATTCCTCCGTAGAATGGAATATTAATGTGAATAACTAACCCAGCGACTCGAATATGAGTAGGAATTAATGTTTCAAAAGAGATAGTATAAGGTTAGTTTACATTGAATCAATCGTTTTTTGCGGGTATTTAACAGCCATCGACGCTGCTCTGCTTACACACCCGCTACTCATCACTCACCATGAACTCCTAATTTTTATCAGTACAACGTCAACAAATGATTTCGTTCATTAAATATTTTTTCCGTGCTAAACGACATACGTAATCTGAACGGCAATAATTACAGGGCTGCCTTACAAAGAGCCAGTACTTTCAAAAGTGGTTTTCTGCACGTCAGAGGAAGACTAGCCTAATGAATTGAGGTATTGTAATATGAGGGCGAAATTAATCGAAAGCAATTAAGCTAGCATGAATTTCACACTTTCGATGCCATTGTAACATTAATGACTTTCCTATCAGGATTTGCCTGAGGAAGTTCGAAGTATAATTTTCCGTAACTTTGCCGTGAACGTGGGAGTTCATGGTGACTTCTATGCTGTAAGGCTCCCCAACTGACAAAAATATTACGCCTAAAACTGTCTTCAACTTGCTTCACCATTTATGTGGGTTTCTTTTTATGGGAAGAGTTGGATTTATCCACAATCGTTTTATATTAAGTATTACAAAAATATTGTTTCCTTTCTGGCCAAAGACATTTGCGAAATTAATACCCTCCTTGCTCAAGGTTTCTGTAGCAAAAGTTATCTAGCGTTCAAGATTCTTCAAATATAGAAAAAGATACTCTCTGCTACAGCTCATCAGCTCGTAGAATATGGCCATTGCTTGACAGCTGCTGGTGATGGCAAATGACCATATTCTTGCGATCAATTCTCCCGTTGTAGCATTCTGTCATCAGCTCTTCGCGGAGTGCATCAAGAATCAGTTAATTTCCTCAGCGTACCCTGTTTATGGGTCGTTGCTAACGGCATCTAACCCTTCCATCACAGAATTTGCTAGGAGTGAAAACTGTTCAGAAAGTTTTTCTTGTTATTTATCAGTTCTATATTCTACCAGCTCTATTTCCCAAAGCGAGAGTGCAAAGTTATTCTTACTCTCATTCACATTCAGAGCTCTTTATTTCAGTTCAACACGTGTTAAAACGAAGATAATCACTTATCATCTCTACTAAAAGAACACTCAATCGGTAAAATTCTAAAACTGTCGGTCTCTAAACGAAACGTTTCGATGTTACTAACATCATCATCGGCTGCAAAATACAAAGAAAGAAACACTTAGTCACATTGGTAAAGCTATATCAATACAAAACTTGAACCACATCAGACTAGATAAACATATAAGTAATCACATTGCGAGAAGAGTAGATAGGGCAAATTTTGTAGAAAGATTGAAACTACTGCTGACTAGTTATTATTGCACACTAGATATTCACATGTTAACGGCTTGAACTTGAACTTGAAATTGAGGGCCGACAGCGTTGGGGCCTTTGTAACGGCCTACAATTGCTTCTACAATTTTCACACAAAGAGTTCAGCGCCTGGTACCAGACTTGTCCACTAAAATACTCAGGATCTACCAATCCTTGTCACACGCTGCCATAGGACGGCATCACTGGGATAACCAATGTGTCAAAACACCATCCCCAGGCATATTGGGTCATTACTGCCCACTCTACCTGACTGGCTCATTCCAGTCACTGTCTCTTACTCCAGGCACGCACAAGAAACATTTTCATAGCTTCAATGACACTCAAATTACACTCCCGGTCCAATCCAGCAAGACAGCTCAAACCACAATCATCTTCAGCACATCTGGTAAACCACTCATTCTCTCCATACTGCTCAAACACCACATTCATGAAACTCTCTCTCTCTCTCTCTTGCTCATACTTACTACAATCCAGCACAAAATGCTCAATTGTTTCCTCCACTCCACTATTACACTGCTGACATAATCTGTTGTTATTCTCATTCCACTTCCATGTACGTCTGTTCACACTCAATGACTTACATCTCACCACAAACAAGAGTTGACTCCCAAAACTACCATCATAGAACATCTCAAACTTAGGTGCTTCCTTTTTCATAAACCAGTCAAGTGTAGGCTTCCGCATCATGCTAAGCTTTCACTTATTCAACCCATACTCTTTTGTTTGCCTCTCAATCTCTTTTTTCCACCTCTTGCAGTCCCATTCAGGCCCTACACCTCCAACATTTATTAAACTCCAGTCATCCACAGGTCTCCCAATTCTAACATGAATAATCTTTTGCATACTAAGTTTCCTTGCATGCCCCCAACAAACTTTCTCCCAATAGCTTACACTCGGATTCCATTCAAAAATTCGCTTTACCCACCTGCTATTCTTCATTCTTTCAATTCTCACCTTTTAATTCAGCACCTCTTTCATCATTCTTTCTGAAAATAGGCTCCACCATAGGTCACCTCTAATGGCTTCTGTAGCTGTCCATTTTGGAGCACCCAATGCCAAACGGAGCACCCAATGCACCCAGTGCTAAAAAATGGAGCAACCATTGCTAAATCCAGCTTTTCAAGACCACTTCCATTCCAGGCAAGAGCACTCATACCATGCAGGACACTAGGTACAGCAACATACTTCCACATTCCTCTCACACATTCATACTTGCTTGCTCTGTATCTGGCCACACTACTTAACCGTCCACTCCACTGCATTGCTTATGCCACTTTCTCACCCTTAGTTCTAGTGCATCCATCTTCACTTATCATACAACCTAGATATTTGTATTCTTTTGTTCTACCTATTCTGATTTCTCCAATATTCCACAGTCTGTCTCTATCAGTCTCATCACCATTTATAACCATAACCTTACTTTTGTCAGCACCAAAGTTCATCTTGAAATCTGTACTATATCCATTCACAATGTCAAGCATCCTTTGCAGTTCATGTCCACATTCACTAACGACAACCACATCATCAGCATACAACAAACAGCTCAGTCTCTCATTACCAACTTTCAGTCCTAAGCCACTCATTCTCAGTCGAACTGCTAATTCTTCTGTGTACAATCCAAACAACAGGGGAGACAGAGTATAGCCCTGTATCACTCCTCTAACACACCTCACTTGCCCTGTTTCCAAATTTCCTAACCTGTAGATAGCGCTTGTGTTCTCATACAGACTTGAACAATTTTTATTATTTTTCTGCTAAACCCAACTTTTCTCAAAATTTCAAAGAGCCTAACCCGATCCACTCTGTCATACGCCTTTTCAATATCCAGGAATGCTAAATATACCTTCTAATCATCCTTCCTCATTCGCTCAATTATTTCACTCACTACAAACAGATTATCATCCCCACGTCTATCTTGCCTAAAGCCATTCTGTTCTTCACCTATAGGACTCCTAATTCCTCAACTAAATTTTTCATTCTCTCATTCAAAATACCACAAAAGATCTTACATACAGTGTCAGCCAGTGCAATTGGTCTGTAATTTCTAAGTTCTTCCATACTCTTATGTCCACCTTTATGCAACAGAACTACATTACACTTGTTCCAGTCATCCGGTACTCTTTCACTCTTCCATATCTCATCAAATAAACATTTCAACATACTGACTACAATCTTCCCTCCACATTTATAGAACTCATATGGGATCTTATCAGGGCCACACCAGAAATAGAGGCAAAGTGGACGAACGGAGGTTACAAACATCTAAGTCAGAGTCCTATCGAACAATTTTAAAGCAAAAAAATCACTTAAATTTTCGTTGAGGCTAGGCTTATGCTTATGAATGTGCAGGGGTTCTATTATTTGAATATGCTTCTTTTTCACAACATTCTATTATTTGAATATGCTTCCTTTTCACAACATTGTACAAAATTTTTCTATTTGAGTACAGATCCTCATTTGAGGGCTTACAACTATGATCGATTCGGAAATGATTAGAAATGGAACCTTGATATTTGTGTGCACTTAATCTTTGTTTCAGCGTCGTCCTAGTCATGCCAATGTAACACTTATTGAGAGACTTACATTCTCTCCTCTTGCACTCGAACTGATATATCACATTGGCTCTGTTTCGGTCGCTGACCCATGATCTGGAAATTGGTTCATACCAAAAAATCACTGATTTTGAGATTTTTATCATACACACGAACTTTAATTTCCCTCTCTGGATCTGTGGGTTTCACGAAAGTTTTGACTATGCATTCAAAAATACGTTCGTCATATTTGTAATTGTTATACATTTTATTTTTATAAAATATATTTGGATCCTGCTCGTTAGGTCTCGGATTATGCTAACTAATAAAAATTCGGTTGACACGTTTTACCTATAGTTTTAACAATAAGGGTATTTGGGAAATTGCTGTTAACCAGCAACCGTTTGACTCGAACCATTTATGAATGAAAATTTACCCAATTGCTCCACACATTATAAACTCTCCATTTTTTCAAAATTTTGGGATCAGCAAAGGCAATTTTAATTTTTTGACCCAAGCTTTCGGCTAGATTAGCTCTAGCCGTCATCAGGGGACGATGTATTTTTAAACAAAACCTCTTATGGTATCCGCGTGTATCTAGTATACAAAACATTTTATTAAATTTTTAGATGCAAGCCGAAAATCATTGATCAAGGGCGACTGATGAGCAAAGGAAGAAACTGCGGAGGGACATCAAGGTGACGATTAATTTTATTTGGTTCCTAAACACTGTACATTGCTTGGACAATTTTTCGGGCGTATTAATTTTTAACATTTTATAAAATAGAAACATTTTCAAAATCAAAAGAATGGTTATCTTCTTCGGAATGCTAATAGACAAGGGATACCCTATTCTCCCTCTGCACATTCTTAGCATGCTCATCAATTCTTTGTTAAAGATTTCTACCCGTTTCCCCAATGTAACATGCTTAACAATTTTTACATTATAATTTATACATAAGATTACTTTTTCACAATTCCATCGTTTATCTTTAAGTCTGATTAGGCTGTTTTTTATAGTATTCGAAGATTTGAAAGCCAATTTAACATTGAATGGTTTTTAAGATTCGCTGGACTCTTTCAGAACAACCTTTAATATACGGGACGCTAACATATTTCAAGGGGGGTTAGGAATTTTTAGCGTCCGTATATTAAAGGTTGTTCTGAAAGAGTCCAGCGAATCTTAAAACCATTCAATGTTAAATTGACTTTCAAATCTTCGAATACAATAAAAACAGCCTAATCAAACTTAAAGATAAACGATAGAATTGTGAAAAAAGTAATCTAATATATAAATTATAATGTAAAAATTGTTAAGCATGTTACATTGGGGAAACGGGTAGAAATCTTTAACAAAGAATCGATGAGCATGCTAAGAATGTGCGGAGGAAGAATAGGGTATCCCTTGTCTATTAGCATTCCGAAGAAGATAACCATTCTTTTGATTTTGAAAATGTTTCTATCTTATAAAATGTTAAAAATTAATACGCCCGAAAAATTGTCGAAGCAATGTACAGTGTTTAGGAACCAAACAAAATTAATCGTCACCTTGATGTCCCCACGCAGTTTCTTCCTTTGCTCATCAGTAGCCCTTGATCAATGATTTTCGGCTTGCATCTAAAAATTTAATAAAATGTTTTGTATACTAGATACACGCGGATACCATAAGAGGTTTTGTTTAAAAATACATCGTTCCCCTGAGGACGGCTACAGCTAATCTAGCCGAAAGCTTGGGTCAAAAAATTAAAATTGGCTTTGCTGATCCCAAAATTTTGAAAAAATGGAAACTTCACTACCAAGACGTCCTTTATTTTAACAATTGAGATTATAAGTTCTATTCATTAAGGTGTGAATGACTCCATCTTTATACACTTGCGGCGCATCACAATAATAGTTTATGGCTTCACCAGTATGAGAGAGCTTTACCTACACGGATCTCAGAAAAGCATCCTTCGAAGCTCCAGCTAAAACATCCAGAAATGGCAGCTTCCCACTTACACTCAGCTCGTACACGCAACGCAACACCGAATTATTAGTCATAAAATTCCTCAACATCTCCAACTGCTCTACGGTCTCGATTTCAACAAAAATGTAGTCCACGTATTGTTATAGGTCCAGCCACTGAGCGCAGTTAGCACTATGTTACTCAGTGGAAATTAGGAAGAGGCGATGGGGTGCAGGCGTTATTGGTAGAAATGAATAAAATTGAAAAACTAAGTAAACAAAGTCCGATAAATGAGCCTGAAAAACACAAATCATATAAAAAGTTACACACGATCAAAATTTAGTTTCAGAAAATATACAGAGGAATTTATCATTATATTTACACAAAGAAACTTGAGTTACAGACAATAGAACAGGGTTTATTGAAAGACCCTTAGGTAACACCGTTCTGTGGCATCGGGGGCAACAATAACAGACGCTAGGTATGAAGAAACATTTCACTTTCACCGAAGCTACCGTGAATCTAGCGGTCTACAAATATTGATTATCGAAAGATAGACTGCAATTTAGAAAACAAAACTTATGCACTGGATAATCTGAATTCTACTTTTTAGTGTTCACACTGGTAAGTATTTTAATAACTAATGAGCTGACTAACACTAAGATTCAATAATATGAAAAATGAATAACAATTACATTAACGGCTACACTTTCCTAAACTCCTAGACAAATTATCAAATAGTCACATATCGGTCCCAAGCGACCGCCCGAGAAGTCCCCGTACACAGCGATAACCCACAACAGATTAATAGGGTGCGGTGGCAGGCCTCTGTACGTAACCGCAGAGGCGGCTTCTCTGTTCGCATAAACACACTCATGAGGAACAACTAAAATAAATGTTTAGTAGAAATATGACAACCAATAATACAAACTAAAAATAATAGGAACGGTGCGAAATGAAATGAATGATCCTCAAAGGCGGATCATTGTGTTTTTTATGAGTTTTTCCGTTGACGTATATATAACCAGGTTGATAGTGCTCTTCTAGTTTTTAAATCTAGTTTTTGAGAAAACTAGTTTCTACTTTTAGTTCAATCTAGTTTTTTAGAACAGTATTAACGCTAAAAAATAAGTTAGTTAAGTTTTTTCGTCAATTGTTCGGTTGTACCGGTTGCATCACGATGCAAGCCCTCGAATTTAATGTCATCAGTGAGAATACAACATAATTTCTGCTTATAATCCGTAGAATTGTTGCCTAGACGTTTGCTACCTTCGTTCGTTCATTTTGCCTCTAAACTCTGGTGCCGTTGAAATTATTATGTAAATGAATTTTATTCAGATGCGGAATTAACACAATGGATCATTATCACTCTCCACTTGCTCTCGAGTCAAACTTGATCGATAAAAATCGAAAACAATTTTTACGTCCCTTAGAGATAAACCTTAGCTGAGTAAGAAACCATAGAGAGAAAAGCGTATTGAATGATATTGCATTAACTACTTTAAAGGCTATAAAGACTATTTGATAGCAACATTGCATGCTTAATTGGCCCGAATACTGAGGCAAAATGCAGCTTGATAAAAATTTGCTGCACGCACGTCAGAGTGAACGTGCGCACGATGATATGCTAACATTTTTATTGCTCAATTTAAATAAAGTTTTCAATGAATTCATTTTTTGGCATCATGCTCTTTTAAAATCGCGGGAATGACTTCAGACTTCCCGTGTCGCTGGCTTGATTAGTTAGGCAAATTTAAACAAAAAGTGGTGGTGTTCGCAATAATTGTCAGTTTTATCATAGAAGTTTATGAATCCAGTGCTGTAGAAAATTTCTAAAAATGACTAAGTAAAATCAGATAGCTGTGCCGTCCAGTTCTCGTTTGATACGTTATTGGATTTTGTGAGACAGCATGTCACTTGGCTGAGGTTAGCGAAATATTCGTCACAACGATTTGGTGAAAAATATTCGGAAGTGGGACAATTTTCTGCCGTTGCTAACTTAATGTTCTGCGAATTGAATACAGATTAGCAAGTGCTCCTAAAAGAATTAACCAGTGGTGCATAAAATATGAGTCTGATTTAAATTTTAGCGAGGACAATTTTGTAAAATTTATTTACAAAACTATTAATGTCATTGGTATTCTTCAATGTACCACGTGTCCCACAAAAATTTCCCCGACTTTAAAATTGATTAAATCTCCGCTTTAAATTAACATACTTGAATTGTTCTTTTTAGAATGAAGTGAATTTTTTTTCGTTTTCGAATAATTTGAATTTTTAAAAACTGATTGAATAACCACTTTACAATGATCGATTTACTGAAAGGGGTAGAAAAGCTAATTATTCTATGAAAAGTTTTTAAAACAACACTGGTGTTTTTTCTTCATTTCTCAATACCTACTGTTGAAAATAATTTTACAATGAGGTATTCTACATACCACCAAGTTTTTAAACCTTCTGTGAGGTTATTTACTGACGAACAGGAATGAAGCGACCGTCGCTTACTGAAGCCATGCCCAGCGTCAGAGCGTGCAACACTCGCTGCCCGCGTCCATTGCAGCCAGGCAGTCTACCGAGCCCCCTCACGTGGAGCTTTGCTAGAAACCCTGACGGATCCTAAATTACTTTACTTATTTCAACGTTATTCAAGGTAATGATTAGTTACTGTTTTAAATCATAGTTTGTTAGGTTCTTTGGTAATTACAAAATTAGGAAGAATTTCAGTATTGTTTTAAAGCCTTTTCTTTTGAATAATTAATTTTTCTACCCCTCTCTGTAAATCGATCATTTTAAAGTGGTTATTCAACCAATTTTTAAAAACCTAAATTATTCGAAAAGGAAATTAAATTTACTACTTTGTGAAAACAGACAATTTCATATATGCGAATTTTAGGCGAAGATATAATCATTCAAAAAGTTTGGGACATTTTCGTGGGACTTTTCGCCTGAAATGCGTGGTTATTGATCCAGTTAGACTTTTGACATGAAGACCGTAACATAATTTTCACACTGGTTGGTATGAATACGCACACTAAATTAGAAAGAATCATGACAAAAATTTTATTGATTTGCAGCTCGAGTGACCTAATTGACGGGAAGCTCGGGCTCCATCATAATTAACTTTCACAGGTTTGCTGGAGCAAAAAAATATGCCACCGCTTATTGCACTGCCTGCTGCCGAGCGCCTTGCAGATCGCCAGTGTACTCCTGGTTGGACAATTGGCCAGTGGATGATGACTGAGTGAGCGGAGTTCTTTTTCTGCTGACGTAAGTATCAGGAGTAGAGAAATTGGGAGAAAACATATTTCAAATTTTTTCACTGAACTTTGGTTCAGAAACTGAAAATTCATTTGAGTAATGTATGTAGAATAATTATTAACTATCTTTGCCAGTATGGAAAAACAAGGTTATTTCCTACTTTACTCAGGACTCAAATTTAGGAACAGACTTGTAACAATTGCTCGTGTGCTTTCGTACCATAAAGGCAACGCGTTTTGAAACTATGAATAGGGAATCATTCTTGCTGATATAAGTAGACTCTTTACTCATTAAACGTTTCAGTAAAACAAACATCATGAAATATTCTACGGCATTCAAATTTTCAGTAAAACAAACATTATGAAATATTTTGCGGCCTAAATGTTGTTCATTTATCTGCTTCATGGAACAGTTACGCTTTGATAGGCTAGTGATGTGCTTCTAATTCTCGAGTTAAAGAGCTCCCGGAGAAAATGATGTTAACGATAATTTTACTCATGGTAGTCGTCGAGGAAATATTTTCTATTTATAGGACTATCGCACGACTTTATTTAACCAAACTATTTCTATAACTGGGCGCCACTAATTTGATAATAAAATTAGAATTCTCTATTTATTTGCGTTTTGATTTTATTTTGAACTTCGGTAACATTGTATGTTTAGAAGTCATCACACCAAATTCTTACTGCTATGGAAAGTTGCTGTAGTGATGATACTGTTAAAGTACAAATTACTCTCTTCGAACTTTTCAAGATATCGGTATGGCGGTGAAGAATTTTTAATTTGTATAAGAGTACTTTGGTACTTCAAATGAAACTATTTCAGGTCTTGAGTTTAGACCTTTAAAACTTTCTAGTCCTTATGTACCTGAACGGCCAATTACAACTATAGGTAAATTGGTGAGAAATGAAGTTCCTCAAACTTTAAAAGATAGAACTATTCAAAATTCCCTCGAATGATAGTTATTGCCTCTCATGATTAGCTTTTTCTAAACGTCAAGAGAGAATCATAATGAAATAGACTTTCAATCTCAAATAAATTTTTATTTTCAGTTTACTTAGCAAATCGGTACAGAAACAATAGCACGCAAAATTCTAAACCTCTACCGCAAATCGTTGGTACTAGAGAGACCGGCGAAGAGGGGAATTGAGAAGACTTATATGATTGCAACAGAATTTGAAGAATTGATCGCACAACGGTATTCTTGAGAGGAGTTTGACGAAACGAGCTGAGTCCAAACGAGATCCTGCATTAAAAATTACGGCTAAGTGTTCCAAGGTGAAAAATTCGCAGCTCAAGAGTTCAATTTGCAAGTGTAGACATTGTAATGATCTATAATTTTCAACAAAATGAAAGGTATCTCCGTGAAACTGGGTCAGCGTTTTCACACACTAAAACAGACCCACAGACTTAGATTTTTCTGCTATGCCACGAAGAACCGCGAACGAAGCTTTTCGGACTGTAGTAAAGCTAAACGATATGTGTCCTCTCAAGGACGGCTGGATGGAAAGATGCACTGACCAACAAAAATGCTCACATGAGCAACGAAGCACGTTTACGAAAACGTTCCTCCCACTGCGAAAACGTTCCTCCCACTAAAGGCTGATGACTTAAGCCTTTAACCTTTACGGTAGTCGTTGGATTAGGTAGTGCATGAGCTCACCAACCTCCTGATTAGGTAGTGCATGAGCTCAACTTTTGGCCCCGGAGAAGTTCTGACTAGAAGTAGAATTCCTTAGCGCAGTCGACACAAAGCGGTAAAAACTAGTGAAATGAAAGTCACAGGTGTGGATGGTGAAAAAATGCTATTGATCAAAACCATGCTTGCCCTAAATAGGTTTTAACGGAATTGATTCTGCGTTATAATTTTGAAAACACGTGGATAAATGAAAATAACTAAAAAACAATTTTGCATGCGATCCATCTCATAATTTTGTTCAATTTTTAAATTTCTTTGACTCTCAGTTTATTTGGTCTTTATTTCCGCGCTTATCAAATTTTGTGTGATTCTTTCTGGTTCGGAATTCTAGTTTGATTGGTTAGCAGTACGACAGCGACGATCCATTTAGTCCAACACCACATCGGGACCCGTCAGAGTTATGAGCCTGGTTTACCATATAGGTATTGAAAAATCTAAATTTTGGAATCGTTCGATTATGCTCATATTGGTCGATCAGTCAGAGTAGCAGATAACAGCTGTTTAGAACACTTGTATCTTTCTTTAGGTGTACAACTTCTCACTAATTTTCCCATCAATGCCAAATAAATTAAGTCTTTTTTCATCGTTGAAAAAAATCTGACACATTTCCCATCTAACTACAGTACCCTTTCATTGGCAAACGTCAATCTGAGTTGTCGATTCTTTCACTGATAAAAGGCTTCTTTACCGGGTTCGTGCGAACAACGAAGTTCGATTAATTAAACGTTAGTTAACAGTTTTCCTTGGCACATTCACGTTGATAGAAGCATTAATTTCTCTCGAAATGCTTTCTGCAGTTTGGAATTTATCTGACAATGATAATATTTTTATGATTCTTTCACCCACTCAGTTGAGGCTTGGAACACATCCAGTGTTTTTGTACTTTACAATTTTGTCAACACTCTTAGACAGCGTCCCACTAGTTATCTCCCTACTACTATGATCTTACCAAGCAATGATAATTATTCGGATTAATAATCACTTTAATATTGATAGGTTAAGCTATAGTGAGAGATAATGAAACTTTTATAAAGTGAAATCTGGGACTCATTTTCAACTGTTTAAATGAAGACAATACGATGACAAATAAATTTGTTTCTGTAACGTGTGGGCTAGGGTGTCCCGTGCGTATATAGGAAGAAATTCAAAGTAATGATATCAAATCCAGCACATGCTGCCCTGGTTCCTTCAAATGAAAATGATTCCACCAAATTTTATGAACATTGGGCAATATGTAATGGTCGAGCAAAACGAACGCTTTTTATAGCTCCTGCGAGATTCGACCTGAATTTCCGTAAAATAATGAAATTATGGCTTTTTCGTCTATTGCATATAGACCGACAATCAATGGCTGCAAAAATTTGATATTTATTGAAAGTATTATGAAATACTATTAAAAGGAAATAAATATAAACTCCATTAAATTTCATTTTTCAAAGTATTGATAATATAATCATCATAAGGCAAGATTATTTACCTTATCGACAATTACGTCTGAGGACAACTAAATTTTTATCAGTAATGTAACTGATGCATCGTCTTCTGATTTCCTGCAGAAAACAAAGTGTATTTGCTGTAGAGGGGCGAGAGCTATTTGGGGTGAGTGGTGCCTCGCTGTAGAGGGGTGAATGGTGCCTTGCTGTTGAGGGGTGAGTGATGCCTTGTTGTAGAGGAGTGAGTGATGCCTTGCTGTAGAGGGGTGAGTGGTGCCTTCCTGTAGAGGGGTGAGTGGTGCCTCGCTGTAGAGGGGTGAGTGGTGACTTGCTGTAGAGGGGTGAGTGATGCCTTGCTGTAGAGGAGTGAGTGGTGCCTTGCTGTAGCGGGGTGAGTGCTTCCTTGCTGTAGAGGGGTGAATGGTGCCACGCTGTAGAGGGGTGAGGGATGCCCTGCTGTAGAGGGGTGAGTGGTGCCTTGCTGTAGAGGGGTGAGTGGTGCCACGCTGTAGAGGGGTGAGGGATGCCCTGCTGTAGAGGGGTAAGTGGTGCCTTCCTGTAGAGGGGTGAGTGGTGCCTCGCTGTAGAGGGGTGAGTGGTGACTTGCTGTAGAGGGGTGAGTGATGCCTTGCTGTAGAGGGGTGAGTGGTGCCTTGCTGTAGCGGGGTGAGTGCTTCCTTGCTGTAGAGGGGTGAATGGTGCCACGCTGTAGAGGGGTGAGGGATGCCCTGCTGTAGAGGGGTGAGTGGTGCCTTGCTGTAGAAGGGTGAGTGGTGCCTCGCTGTAGAGGGGTGAATGGCACCATAAGGCACCACTTACACCTTTACTCACCCCTACCTTTACCATGACAAAGATGTTCAAAAAGAGGAAGGATGAAGGCATCATTTAGTATGGAGTTGAAAGAACGCGGAATCTATGCATATTGCACAAGGTGCATAGAAACAGAAAGCGAAGAAATAAGTCCATGAAACAAGAAAAAAATTTGTTATTGTAAAATAGACCTCACCTAATGCCCTTACAACATTGACCGCGGCACAACCTGACACCCAGCAGAAAACTGAATGAAATGCGAGACCAGTAAAAGACAAGATAGTAAGCTGAAAATTTTCCTGGTTAAATTTCTCACGACAGGGAACATGGGCAACGAGTGCTGGAGTGTGTCCGATTCACTTCGATTTCTTGGAACACCCCAGCACTGTGGGCTCATGTTTCAACATTATAAAGACAACCCGAAAATGTTCTTTCAGAAGAGATTAACAGTATTGAAACTTGGTTCACATGTGTACCACGTTAATGTGTTCTTTTGGAGATAATGTGGGGTTTAGTCGCGAAACTTTTCTGTCTTCGCCATTGGAAGAGAAATATCGGAAAATAGCAGGATATTTCCCTCTGTTCTTCCTCCTCTCCGAGCGTATGACCTAGAAAAAACTGTGTTTCACCATTGGATTCAGCACAATGGCAGTTAGATGTTATTCCCAGCGTAAATAAAAAGAAATGTTCAACTTTTGAAAAATTTAAAGTATTCCGAAAGAGAATTACATCACCAGTCCAATAATGGCTATATTGTTTTTATACGTTTAAAAATTTTAGAAATTGCATTGAATTGAAAGTCTGAGAGGAGAGGTTGGCACTAGATCGATGAAAAGAATATTTCCTCGAGTGAAATATGCACAGAATTCCCCGGAGATTTTTATGTCATCCAGCAGTTATGGCTACACATTTCTTTTTACTGAGATATTTTTGGTTGCTGGCAGGAACTGCGGCCATAGGTTGGGTCACAATAGCCAGGAAAGAGACCTTCAGAAGAGGTAAAGAATCAATCAAATCAATCAAATTTTTGCCCATTTGCATTTACAGGCTCACCAAGTATACCATCACGGCCATTCACGTCACCCATCACAATCAGAGGGCACCTGCAAAGTTCTCATACAATCCTTGTTAATATTTCACACTTTTTTACATTCTCTTGATGTTATCTGCAGAGATTAAAATATGCAATTGAATCTCTCATAAATGAAGGAACCGAATTGAAATCAATGATAAACGATTATGATGAGAAACATGTGACTCTGAATACAGATTTACAACTTAAATTTTCTGATGTAGATCCAATCGTAAAATTTTTAGTCGTTTATTTATGAATTATCTGAAAAGTTCAGTGCTCTTAAATAAAAATCATTTCAGCTGATGAACGACTATCAAGTATAGGCTCAACATTGATGAAGAAAATCGACGAAATTGATGCTAAATTTGAAAACATTGTTTCAGAAATAACCCACAAAGTAGATGTAAAAAATTCTTGAGATTGCTGACAATTTGAAGAATACAGAATCAGGTTTTGAAAATAGAATGAATGAAAAAATGTCAATTAAAAATCAGCATTAACTGATTAGATTGAAGGAGTTGGAGATGAATTTAAAGTTGTTGTCTCAACATAACCAATTTGATTGAAGTTGAAATTCCTGAGATTCAAGAAAATTTTAAGAATCAAGATTCAATTATAGAGAATCAAATGATGAATAACTGAAGACTTTAGGAACTAAAATTAATAATCAAATTGATTCAATAAACAAGTTAATATGTAATCAAGGTGAAGAAAAAGAAATAAGTGTAATTATTATTGTGAACGGAAAAGAAATAAGCTTGCAGACATCACTTAGTGATCAAATTGAAAAAAGCTGAAGAATTAAAAATTACCACTGAACAGTACTGTTGAGAAAAATTAAAAGCTTAGAGGCACGACTAACTGAATTAAGTCACAGAAACCTGATTGTTATGAAAAGAACAGTAGCCGTAGCACCCTCAATAATTGTTGATTTTGACAAAAAGCTTAGTATTTAGAGGCATCCCTAACTTTATCCAGAAAAGAAAAATTCAATGATCTTAATATAACAGTTATGGATTTACGAGCAGTCAGTCACATTAAGTAAGATAGAACAACTACCTAATAACTTGAGTGATGTAGAAAGTCTTTTCCAGGAGTTTTCAAGAGATATAATTTTTAATCAGAATTAAATCAGTCATTTCAAATTAATATTTCATAATGAAACTGATAAAAATGCACAACTAAACTAGGAAGTGGAGAGTCTAAGTGTGCGTGTGAACAATTTAAAATCAACGAGAGTTCGAGAAAACTTAAAGAAATAAAAATACTGTGCTGAAAAAATGATAGACATTAATATTTTTGGAAAATAAAGAGAAAAAATTATTGTTATCATCACAACCAAGATCTCCTGCAATAGGTTTTAAATATCTTGATGAAGATCGAAATTAATATTTAAATAATAGAAAATTTGCAAATATTTTTTCACAATCAAAAAATTTTACGCTACGAATAAAAATATGTTGATGAAGTTTTAGAAAATTTGGGGATTCACCACTTGATGGGAATACGCTAGGTTTTCAAGAAAAACTCATTGAAATTAAGCAAAATCTCGATGAAAAAAATAGAATACCTGAAAATAATAGTACTCATAGAGTTCTTGAAAAATGAAATTAAGAGATTGGAAGATCAGTTAATATAAAATATAAGGTTAGATTATGCCAATGTAGATAGAGTATTTAATAACATAAGTATGGACCGACCGGGGCCCCGGCCCCGGCCCCGGCCCCGGCCAACCCCGGCCATTTTTGCTGACCCCGGCCCCGGCCCCGGCAAGCTCCGAAAATTATTGCCCGCCCCGGCCCCGGCCCCGGCCCCGGCAGAATAATGCCCTAAACCGGGGTTTTTAGTATTTTACTACACCTTTTTTACATCAAACTAATCCAAGTCAAGTTCAAATTAATCCAAGTCAAGTTCAAAAAATAAATCCAAGTCAAGTTCAAATTAATCCAAGTCAAGTTCAAATTAATCCAAGTCAAGTTCAAATAAATCCAAATCAAATTCAAATTAATCCAAGTCAAATTAAAATTGATCAAGCCCTAAGTTGAGTTGAAAATTGACATAATCACACGTTAATTTGAGCGGTTTTGTGTTAAATATGTATCAATTGGATGTGATGAGCGAGACAGTCGTTTTTCCTTTAAGCAAGGAATACACAAAATTTCCGCCAGTGTTGCAATCTCTATAAAAACAAGCTGTCGTAAAATGTGCTAAATCTGCCAAGTGTCCAGCATCAGGAGGCTGAGTGTGATTCAAATCTTTGACCGGCGTAAAAGAAGCGAGTCAATTATAAAAACTTAACATTATACTACTCATTAATGTTGCTTTAAAATTCGATATTGATGGCAGTGTTCAAACTTTCAAATATTTATGTTCAAAAGGTAATTTTATGTTAAACATACACGTAGTAGTTTCGAGGATTTATTTACACTCATAAATATTTATATACGTGGAATTTCACTTGATCACATATGTATATGGAATCATATACATGCAAATACAAAAGATTAACACCGGACGATACGTAGATTTTAATCTTTAAAAGTAATATACAAATGAGGTTCACAGAGTACTAAAGTACGATTCCGTTTGATTACATTTTATATGAGTATTACACAAATGTGAAGAAATGTAGGATCCTCTGACAATACACTATAATAATGCAAGTTACAATGTTTCTGACTCAATGCGTATTTTGTATGTATGTGTATACAATTCAATATATGTTCGTGTATACATTCAATATATCTTGATATGGGTGACAATATTCATTAAATGACTATCATAAAAGTTATTTGAGTCTTGAAATTATAATATATATTGAATTGTATACACATACATATAAAATACGCATTGAGTTAGAATTATTGTTACTTGTATTATTATTGTGTATTGTAAGAGGATTCTATGTAAATTTCGTCTCATCGACTAACACGGATTACGGAATAGTACATTAGTGCGCAGTGAATCCCATTTGTATATTTCTTGTAAAGATTAATTCTGCATATCGTCCGGTAGTAATCTTTTGTATTTGTATGCATATGATTTCATGTATATATGATGTAGTGAAATTTCAGGATCGATGTAAGATCTATGAGTAAATAAATCCTCGAAACTACTATGTGTATGTGTAACATAAAATTACCTTTTGAACATAAATATTTAAATGTTTGAACACTGCCATCAATGAAGAATTTTAAAGCAACATTAATGAGTAGTATAATGCTAATTTTTTATGATTGACATGCATCTTTTACGCCGATCAAAAATCTGAATCACACTCTACCTCTTGATGATAGATACCTAGCACATTTTACGAGAGCTTGTCTTTCCATAGATTGCAACACTGACGGAAATTTTATGTATTCCTTGCTTAAAGAACATACGATTGTCTCGCTCATCACATCCATTAGATACATATTTACCTCCAATAGACACATGTTCACAAAAACCGCTCAAATTAACGTGTTAGTATGTCAGTTTTTAACTCAACTTAGGGTTGGATTAATTTGAACTTGACTTGGATTAATTTGAACTTGAATTGGATTAATTTGAACTTGACTTGGATTAATTTGAACTTGATTTGAATTAAATTGAACTTGCCTTGGATTTATTTGGAGGGAAAAAGTGTGTGCTCGGCAAACCGCACGTGAAAAATTCACGTGTTTTTTAATAAAATTTAAAATGATTTTTCGAGAGATTTGCGACTTCATCGCAATCCTGAAGAACAAGCAGTCACTAAGTAGAAAAAGCAGAGTGTATACTACCACCCAGTGTAATTATAATCCAGTGCGCAGTTATTGACATGAAAGAATCTCTACTTGAAAGATCGAAACATCAGTAGCTCATGAGAAGATGCTATTTTCGTTTACTTGCTTTTGTATTTTCTCTGAAATGGCACACTGAATTTGGACACTGAGGTTCAGAATTAGTCTTGTTCTAATTACCTTCTCTGATGGAATTATTCAAAAACTATAAAGTTCAAAAAGTTTACTTTTCCCAAGGGTAGTAAGGATTGAGCGCGTCACAAATCCAGTAAATTAACAATTTCTCTCCATGTATTTGGTCAGTATTATTAGGCACCCAGTTTTTGGTTTCAGTAAATGTTTTTTTTAAAGTCAGCTGTTTGCCAGTAGACGAAGACAGCGTGCTACTATCGGCTGTTTTGCCACTGCTGCAACGTAAACTGGCTTTGCTTTCAATACTTAGACATTTAGTTTTTCTTCTTGTTCATTTTGTTTTTATTTTTCAATTCTCTTTCTTTGTTTGGTTTTTCTTTAGCTTCCAGGAATTGATCATTTTGTGTTGACTTTAGATGGCCCCATGAAGATTTAGTTGAGAAAGTTTTCTGAGATGCAACAGCCGTTCCTTGTCGTATATTTGCTTCACAAATGGTGCACAATGCAATTCCTACACTCTTCACCAACATATAAAAGCAATCCCATACTGCTGATGCACTGCTTTTAGTCGTTATGCCTGGTGTCCCACAAAAATATCCCCGGCTTTTTAATTGATTATATTTCCGTGTTAAATTGACATTTTTTAGTTGTCTTTTTTAACAATGTAGTTCATTTTGTTTTCTTTTAGAATAATCTATGTTTTTGAAAATCGTTAAATAACCACTTTACATTGATGGATTTACTGAAAGGGATAGAAAAATTAATTGTTCAAAGGAAAAGCGTTTAAAATAATGTTAATATTCTTCCTTATTTTGTACTTTCCAAAACAACGAACAAACAAAAATTTAAAAGTGCAACAAAACATTACCTTAAATATTGTTTAAATAACTAAAGGAATTGAGTTTTCTTCGACATACCCTCCATTTCTCTCAAGACAGCTATTACTTCTAGCCACCATTGAACGAAGAGTTTTGCGGATTTTTTTTTTCACTGTTCACTTCTTCAATTTGTTGTCGAAGAACTATTAATGATGGAGGTGGTGTTATGAAATTGCGTTCGTTTACAGTAGTTATTGAGAAATGAAGAAGAATACCACCAGTTGTTTTTAAAACTTTTCCTTTGAACAACTAGTTTTTCTGCCTTTTTCAGTAAATCGATCCCTGGAAAATGCTTATTAAACGATTTTTTTATAAACTCAAATTTTTTTTTTCGAAAAGGAAATAAAATTTATCACATTGTGAAAAAAAAGACAATTAAAATATATTAATCTAAAGCGGAGATAGAATCAATTAAAACGTCGTGGACATTTTTGTGGAACACCCGGTGTATTTAATTACTATAATTTCCTCTATATTAATTAATTCAACAAACACAGCAACTGCAAGTCTACATGACTTTAGTGACTTGACAACATTACGCACCCAACCGCAACATGCATTGAGCCAATAACCGGCGTTTTGCATTACGTCGTCGTGACACGTCCTGACACGGTCTGAACCCCGGTCCCGGCCCCGGCGCTGGCCCCGGCGCTGGCCCCGGCCCCGGCCATGGTAAATTTAATAACCCCGGCCCCGGCCCGGCCCCGGCCATGACCATGACAAATTTGTTGACCCCGGCCCCGGCCAAATTTTCAACCCCAGTCGGTCTATAAACATAAGTCCATACTTTAAAACGCCTAAAAATGATCCTCATCAACAGGAAAGAGAAACGATTATAAATTCCATTAAAGTAAAAAATTTGAAAAATTTAGTGCCTAAATTAGCAGATGAAAAAACTGATATTAAAAACATATTAGCAACGATTGAGAATACTATGAGACGAGAAACGGTTGAGCTGTTGAACTAAAAAAACATGGTTATCTAAAGTGCGCCTGAACCGCTCAAAAATGCTTTCCAAACACAGAACGTAGACATTTTTAATTTAATAATGAGACCTAAAGTTTAACATGAAATAATTAATATGCAAAAAATCGCAAATTTATCAGCTCTTATGTTAATACGGTTTGGTATTGAGAAATCCATTCATATCGTCAAATGTAAAAAGACCAAAAAGTTGCAATATACAATATTTATAATAAACCATATAATATTTATGGGTACCTAACCTTTGTAAAACGAAGTCGATTTTCCAGATATCACCCGCTTTGACAACCATTTAAGAAGAGATCTCGAGTAAAATATGTTGTACAAAATTTTCCAATTGAGGTTACCTTGCGTTAAGCTTATTAGGTTTCACAACATAGCTTACGGGAAATCGTGGGGAGCGAAAGGAGAATTATTGAAATTAACGTTTACATTTATTTGAAAAAATTTCGAATACTTTAACTCGCTTTCTGCCTTCTATTTCAAAAAACCTATCGGAAGATAACTAAAAAAAGAAAACACAATATACATTCAGGACACTAGGATACAAATCGATTAAATAGTTGAATAAGCATACACGGGGCTTATTATCCAAGAAGCATACACGGGGCTTATTATTACGAGTAATTTGTTAAATGGAATTGACAATAGTCCTACGGTCCCAAAAAGTTCATAGAAGTTAGAGATCTTTTCCCTCCGGATAAGGAACACGGTGAAAACGCGTCCTGAGGACCAACTTCGAATTATGGTACGGAGCCAATAGACATACCAAGGAGATTAAGGCCGTTGGCGTGATATCCTTCTTAAGCCCATGTCACTTCCGCTTTGAAGCTCAACGCTGGCCCATGCTGGTCAAAGGTTTAGCAGCAATGCATGATGGTGAAGGTTGCTTGGAACAAATCTTGTTACGTGATGATGACAAAATAAATTAAGGTCCGTGATTGCGTGCGTACAGTGACGGCAAGATGAGGCCGAGAAACACGCAAGGTGCGTACAGACACGGCAGGTGTATGAAGAAAAAGAGCTGCCCGCTCGCAAAGATTTTTCTCTTAGGTCAACTTTGAAGGCGGACTTTCACAAGTATAAAAGGGAGAAATATTACAGTATGCAGATGATTGTACGAGAAGAAAACATTTTACAAGTATAATTTGTAAGAAAATTGTACATATGTTATATAAAATGAAAAACTGTATTACAAGTGTTCAAGGAGATGTTGTGCTTAACTCAGGGAATATAGACCAGCTGCCCGTCGATAATGAGCATGTTCGAGAACTCACATATAACCTGATGTACAATTTAAATGAATTAAAGATTCAATTTTATCAATTTTATCAATTAGGATCAGAACCATTAAACGGGGGAGAAATCATGAAAATTCACATTTAAAAAAAATGTTATGAAGTTGAAAAGATTCTTTTTTAAAAATGGTATACAGTTAGCAAGATTCTAATAAGTGCAAACAAAAGAATCACTTTCTTTTCCTTCACCTTCCTTACGCTGTGTAATAGTGGGTAGATCGGATTGTGGTAAAACTTGTTTGTTGCTTATTAAGGAATACGAGTATATCGGTTTTACCGACCTGTTCTTTCATAGTAAATCGACAGAACAAGCAGAAAATATACTACTCTAATATGCTTTTTCAAAAGATTATAAACAGTCTGAAATGATTGTTCTTTTTAAAATCGGTGCTGGAAATATCGATAAATTGTGGAGATTTTCTTCACACAACTCTTGCTGGAGGGTCAAACAAAAGTAATAATACCAATAGATTTATTGGATCTAACTCGGAACAAGGCGCAAAACAAGGCGCAAAGCTCCAACGCAAAGCTCCCAAGCTCAACGCAGTAACAAGAGTAGGCGTAAAACCTTCCAGTTTGGTGACAAATTATTGTCAGTTAATTAAGGCCGTTAAGAGGACATCCAGAAATAGCAACGACTAGGTTTACAAATTCTTAAATGAAAATAGACGTCATAGCCAGCACTTCCGTTAACTTCAGCGAAGAAGAGACGGCTCAAGAACTTGGAAGGTTGAAATTTTGTCGGCCGAACGTCGGGGCATGCAGAGCAAGGCAACGGCATGCGAACCCCGCTAAGGCCGACAAACGACAATCTAGAAAGACAAATTTAAATTAGAGGCAATAAAAGAAAGAAAGTGAAGTTTGAGCTTAATTTTAATATCGCTCAAAATTTAGAGGAACTTAATATGGGAGTATTTACCTCATAGTCAAGGACTGAGTGAAATCGAAAGAAGTAGCAATAACTGATCCAAGGGAGCCATTGCAGCGAGAGTTATACTGAAAAGAAAGATTAAGGCATTGGTAAGCATACAGCCAGAAACTTAAGAAATATAAAGAAGGAATTTATAAAGTTATACTCAGATTTAGATTGGATTACAGACAAGATGCCCCGTACCTGAACTTAATTTGGTCCAGTGTGCGGCGACTTTCGGACGTAGACTCGTAGTTGAGAAAAGATTTAAGGTTGCAAAGGAAACAAGAAGAAAGAAGGAAGAATTGCTCGGAGAGAGTTTGCACTCTCTTGCTAGATGAGCATATCTTAGTTAAGGTAATATAGGCAACAGCCAAGGTAAGGTAAGGTAAGGTAATATAGGCAACCGCCAAGGTAAGGTAAGGTATTATAGGCAACGGCCAAGGTAAGGTAAGGTATTATAGGCAACGGCCAAGGTAAGGTAAGGTATTATAGGCAACGGCCAAGGTAAGGTAAGGTATTATAGGCAACGGCCAAGGTAAGGTAAGGTATTATAGGCAACGGCCAAGGCAAGCAACGGCCAAGGTGAGGTAATTTTACCTCGCACACAATTTTACATACACACATAAGCACACATACACAGACACACCAAGCATTACGGAAAGGTACAAGTAAGGTAAGGGGGGTTGAGTTAAGGAGAGAAACGATTGCGAGAAGATTGACTCGCACTTGCAGATCTTCCACACAGTTGAAGTTACGCTAATCTTGGCAGAAAACGGCAACATGCCAGACGAGCAAGCATGAAGAAAGCAGATAGCTGGGCACATCAAACTTTAAAGAACGTAAAGGAGTTCGACACTAACTGACGAAAATCGCTAGATGGACGAGCCTTGTCCGAATTAAAGGCTGGCCTGGAGATCACTCCTCTCCATCGTTCTACTACACCCTAAGTAAAACTTACAAAAAAATCCACTGACGCAACAAAAGGTTGGCCCGCAATGTTACGGTCAGACCCCCACTACAAAATGTGAGGGAATTCCTCACACACTCCCGGGGGGGCCGAGCGAGTCGTCGAATATCTCTTTCAATCGAGCTCCTGAGATTCCTGAGATATAGTTTGGAGCACAGCTCCAGGCCACGATGAGTCGCCGCCTCACGACGCCGCCAACCTCCCCGCAGCGACGGAGCCCCAGGTCCTCAGCAAAGGGAGCCAGCAGCTCCACCACAGCCGAGGCAGGCCACGACGCCTCCAGAACGAGCGGCGTCAGCCCTCCTTCCCTTGCCGGGGCAAGGTTAGGGGGCAGCCGCTCTCATATATGCCAGCTGCTGCATGATACTAGTACCCTCAGCAGGCTGGTAGTAATGGGGCAAGGGAGGCTTGTCCGGGATCGTCCTCAAAAATCCATCGAGTCTCCTTTTGAACGACTCCAGTGTCCCATCAAACTCCCTGGTACTAGCCGGAAGACAGTTGAACAGGCGAACCCACAACAGAGAACGAGTTTTCATGCCTCGTTCTGATGCTCGCCAGCGCCCTGCTGGTAAAGGCTGGGATGTTACAAGTTTTCCCTCGCCGAATGTGCCGCTGGGCTGTTAGTCGCATCGCCTGGTCCCTGAAGTTCGTAGCCAAGCCATTCAGAACCTTCCAGGTATATATGATGAGGTACCTTTCACGGCGACGCTGTAATGAAAACAGGGACAGGTGTGATAGCCGTTTCCAGTAGTCAAACGACTGCATTCCGTCGATCCTTGCAGTGAAGGTCCTCTGTACACCCTCCAACTTCTGTACTTCGCCAACAGTGCTCGGACTCCAGAGCTGACAACAGTACTCTGCCAATGGGAGGACTAACGATTTGAACAATTTCAGCATTAGTGGGGCTTCCCTTGTCTTAAAGGTTCGCAGGATCCATCCGATCTGGCGTCTGCACCTGAGCACCACCTGGTTAATGTGCTCTCCGAAGCCACCGTCATCCGAGATTACGACCCCCAGATCCCTGACCGAAGACTTGCGGTCGATCGCTGAACCTCCAGTGGGGCTGTACGCATAGGAGGGGTCAGGGTGCAAACCGTACCGCACCAACTCAAATTTATTTTCATTGAAGGTCATGTTGTTTCGCGTTGCCCACTCGCAAATCTTCTGGAGGTCACTCTGTAGAGCCTCACAGTCCTCCACCGTAGCAATAGTTTTCAAGACCCTGGTGTCGTCAGCGAAGGATGAGGCCCGTGAGTGCAACAGATTGACATCGATGTCCGAAATGTGGATCAGGAAAAGGAGTGGACCCAAAACGGATCCCTGAGGCACACCACTCACCACCCCCGACTCCGTCGAGCGGCTCCCGTCCACTGAGACAACTTGTTTCCTGTTTGTTAGGAAGCTATAAATCCATTCAAGGAGCCTACCACTGATTCCAAAAAGACGGAGCTTCCTAAGCAGCACGCCATAATCTACTTTATCGAAGGCCTTAGCGAAGTCCAGATACACCACGTCCACAGCGAGTCCAGAGCCAAGCGCCTCCGTAACCTGCCGCTGATGCTCCAACAATTGTGAGAGGCACGACCGACCCCGTCTGAAACCGTGCTGATTGTCGTTCAGTAGGTCATTGCTCTCGAGATACGTAACTAGTCGTTTAACTACGATCTTCTCAAAAATTTTAATTACATGGGATGTTAGGGCGATAGGACGGTAATTAGCTGGGGAATGCTTCACGCCCCCCTTGTGAACCGGAATAATTACTCCCAATTTGAGAGGAGCAGGCACACATCCTTTATCCATTGATGATCTCCACAGTGCATGTATAGGAGCCTTCAATTCCTCGCAACAGTTTTTTAAGAGGATCGAAGGAATCCCGTCCGGACCCGCTGCGGACGTGGACGGCAGCTCCCTTATGCACGTCACCAGCTCGTTCTCGCCGAACCGAACATCGTCCAGGAGGGAGGGCCTGTCTTCTTCGAGTAGTCCTTGCAGGAGACCTAGAGTGTCCGAGTTTCTCGGCCTACTGAAGACTGACTCGTACTGCTTCCTCAGCACCTCAGCTTTGGCCAAAGAGTCACCAACGAGCTCGTCGCCAGCATAGAAAGGGCCAATCTGGGACTTGGTCTTTGACTTACTCCGTGCGTACCCATAGAAATACTTCGGGTTGTTGCGGATTGCTTCAATCGCCCGCCTCTCCCTAGTCGCAGTTTCAAGCTCATGCGACTGTACCAGCTGGTGCTCGATCAGCTCTGCCCTGCTCAGTAATTTCATTCTAATGGCCGAGCTGACAGCCCCGAGCAGCTGCCTACGTATACGGGCTTTCTTCCGCATTAGGATCTAACGATCTCTTGGAATTGACGCCTGACGAACTGCTGTCTTTGGCGGGGCGTATTTTGAACAGACCTCTGTCAGGACACCACAGAGATCTTCATACATGTTCAAGGGAAGCACGTCCTCGCTTCTCGAAGCCCAGTCGATTCTTGCAAGCTCCTCCCTTATACTGCACCAGTCGGTTCGAGAGCTCATGAAGTTAAGTGAACCCAAGATACTCCCATAGTTCAGCTCAGCGTTGGACTGTTGGTTGGCCCATCCAATATCAGCTTTAACTATTATCAGTCTGTGGTCCGACAATGTTGTGTCTTCCACAACCACGTCCCTCACCAGTTCACCATGGTTGGTACAGACTAGGTCTAATAAGCTATCCAGCCTAGTTGGGCAGTTCACCGATTGTTCAAGCGCGAACTTGTCCATGAACTCGAGAAGAGATTTGGCCTGTAATCGGTCCTCTCGAGAGCCACCGTAGATACTGTTTAAGGACCAGTTTATTCTGGGAAAGTTAAAATCACCAAGTATAATCAGAGTCGGCAGAGGTGTTCCCAGGTCCTCAATCCCCTCTGCGATATCAAGGAGAACCGGAACAAACATCTCAGAAGGACACGCGGGGGGTCTGTACATAACAACAGTAATAAGTCTCATCGTTTCAAACCACAGGACGATGTGCTCCACCCATCCATTTGAACTGGAGCACAATCCATTTGAGCTCGACAACGCATCGCAGCGGCTCTGGTTGTTCGCCTTCTCGGAACCGAGCCGCTTGTAGTATCTGTGTTAGACGAGGAATTCATGGGATTAGAAGAAGTATCGGGTTCCTGAGAGTAAGGTGAAGCAACGGCTTCAGCAAAATGTTCCAAGGGATAAAGTAACGAGACCGCGTAATCTCCGAGAGACCGATCGGCCCTCATAAGCTGCACAGAGCGAGTTCGGCCGTCTGCACCGGTATACAAACTCACCACTCGCCCCAACGACCAGAAGGGCCTTGATTTCACGGGGTTAAGATATAAGAACTACTTCGTTAATTTTTATGCGGTCTTCCCAAGAGGGTTGGTAAGTAGGCAGGTGCCGCTCTCTCCGAGAAAGAAGGTAGTCTGAAAAGAACGATTCTTTAAATTTTTCAAAGGCTTCTTGGCGAAGCTCCAAGCTTTTCAAGATAGAAATACGTGAAGGGCTAATTAGTTCGCTCCCAGCTTGAGCCAGAAAGGTGACATTACCACCATTAGAAATTTTGAGAAAGGAGTTAGGAGTTATTACTTCGAGATCACGCTCAGCGCCATCTCGGTAAGTTAAGGGTCTGTTATTGATAGCTTCTTGAATATCAGACAGGAGAGTTAAGAAAGTAAAGTATTCCATCTTTCCTCGGCCAACGGCTTTGAACAAACAGCGCTTTACAACGCCAACCATACGTTCCCAAGTAGCCCCAAACCAAGCACTGTAAAGAGGTATTTTAACGTGTTTGACGTTGTTCATGATCAGATGCTGAATGAAAACATTATCTATTGAAGAGCCAGCTAATAATTCACCCCCCTGCGTGAAAGTGGGAGCGTTATCACTATAAATAACTTGGGGCATACCATATCTATTTGCGAACCTTACAAAGGCAGCGATGAACGCATCGGCGCTCATGTCTGGCACTAGCTCTAGATGAACCAAGCGTACACATAAACAGGTGAAAATAAGCACGTACATTTTTGTTGGTTTGTCCCCAGTCGCACATGGAAAGCCCCAGTGAAGTCTATTCCAACTGCTTGATAAGGCTGAACAAAATTCACACGATCTCCAGGTAGATCCGTAGGCTTACGATAAGCAAAGGGCCGTACATTAATTTTTTTACAAATTATGCACTCTTTTAGAATGCTCTTGATTACGGGTCTGGGTTTAGGAAGCCAGAAACCAAAGTTGCGCAAAGCGTTTAGCGTGGAAGCAAGACCCAAGTGACAACATTTTATATGGCAATCCTCTACAACAAGTTTCGTAAAGAACCTATCTCTGGATAATAAAATCGGGTTAGCAATGTCAAAAGAAAGGTAGGTGCATTTATTGAGTCGACCACGAGACCGAATTAACCCGTCGTTGTCAAGAAACAAGTTCAAATTTCTCACCAGTTGAGGCACAATAGTAGACTAAGAGTCCGCAGACAGAAATCTATACTCTTCTTCGAAATATTTACGCTGTTCTAGTCTAGCCCAATAAATTTTAGCAGCTCTTACACATTCATCTCTGGAAACAGATTTACGTTTAGTGAAAAAAAATACAGAGAATATTCTAGCGGTCACGCCAACAAGTTTGTCCAAGCTTGAAAATTTAATTGAGAATCTGAGGCAATAGTCAAGTCCGTTACAGTTACTCTATCCAAAGAATTTAACATGGTCAGAGAACACTTTAAGGCTAGGTAAATGGCAAGCAATTCAAGAGTAGGCAGGCGTTTCGCTTTTAAAGGTGCGACTTTAGATTTACTGAATAACAAAGTAGACGACTCTTCAGACAATGCGTAAACGCAAAACCCGTAGTTAGATTTAGAAGCGTCAGTAAAGATAACCAAGGAGATTTTGCTTCTCAAGGAAAATGTTCTGCGGGCAAACATCAAATTAGGCAACTTACACCAACTCTCCCTCCTGCTTTAGCCAGGTTCGTCGGATCTCGTCGGGCAATGCGTCATCCCAGTCTAAGTTTTCCTGCAAAATTTCCCGCAAGATCTTTTTCCCCTTCACCAGTACCGGAGTAGCAAGCCCAAGAGGATCGAAACATTTAGCAAGCTGAGATACAACCTTTCTTTTGGTAATTGTAACCGAAGGTTCACAATCTACAACTACGTTCAGGCTCAACTTATCGGTGGTTCGGTGATAGCGGTATCCGAGTACCTTCTCACCTGTTTCTTCAGGTGTGACTTCCAAACCTTCGTCGCAAAAAGACTCCTGCAAAGCTTCGCTATTGCTGGACCACGAGCGAAAATCGAATCCTCCCTCACCCAAGCGAGATCTGGATGATCTGGCAACCTCTGTCAAGGTGTCGAGATCATTACCCGTTAAGTAAAGGTTATCAACATACATCATTTTTAACAAGAAGTAGCTGCAAAGGTCTGAAGGGTATTTCAAAACATGTTTTCTGATGACATAGTTGAGAATGAAGGGACTTGCGACAAAGCCAAACACTATACTGAGGTATACCTGAGGTAGACTCGTAGTTGAGAGAAGATTTAAGGTTGCAAAGGAAACAAGAAGAAAGAAGGAAGAATTGCTCGGAGAGAGTTTGCACTCTCTTGCTAGATGAGCAAATCTTAGTTAAGGTAATATAGGCAACAGCCAAGGTAAGGTAAGGTAAGGTAATATAGGCAACAGCCAAGGTAAGGTAAGGTAAGGTAATATAGGCAACAGCCAAGGCAAGCAACGGCCAAGGTGAGGTAATTTTACCTCGCACACAATTTTACACACACACACACACACACACACACACACACACACACACACACACACACACACACACACACACACACATTAGCACACATACACTTACACACCAAGCATTACGGAAAGGTGCAAGTAAGGTAAGGGGGGTTGAGTAAAGGAGAGAAACGATTGCGAGAAGATTGACTCGCACTTGCAGATCTTCCACACAGTTGAAGTTACGCTAATCTTGGCAGAAAACGGCAACATGCCAGACGAGCAAGCATGAAGAAAGCAGATAGCTGGGCACATCAAACTTTAAAGAACGAAAAGGAGTTCGACACTAACTGACGAAAATCGCTAGATGGACGAGCCTTGTCCGAATTAAAGGCTGGCCTGGAGATCACTCCTCTCCATCGTTCTGCTACACCCTAAGTAAAACTTAGAAAAAAATCCACTGACACAACAAAAGGTTGGCCCGCAATGTTACGGTCAGACCCCCACTAAAAAATGTGAGGGAATTCCTCACACAATTTCTCGACGGTTTCCCTGTGAAACTCAAGGCGAAGTGAATCGTTAAATATTTTGAAGAAAGTGCTTCTATTCCTGATCCTAGTGAAGTGGAAGCTACGAAATTTTTTCATTTATTTTTGATGATATAAAAACTGAAAAGAATTAGACACCAGCTGATAATTTTAACACCCGAGGCATGCATAATAATTGCAGCTCGATTTAAAATTATTATTTATCACCTCGTCAGTCGATACGGACGAATGCAAACGCATTGATTCTTTTTGAATTGCCGATAAATGATACAGGAAATATTCGCATATAGACAATGTCTCGGGAAATATGCCTTTAGAAGAATTTAAAAAATTTTGCAGAGATACCTTCAGCATTACTTATAGATACATAATAATAATCAAAGAAGTTCACCCATTAATGGGAAAATATTTTAGGAATTTGAACCAACTTTTAATTCCAAAGAAATATTTTAAAGACTTTGTAAATACTTAGAATTTGAAACAAAAGACTGCGCTATAACAGAGGTTAGGTTAGGTTAAAAAGGTTAACATCGGCCTCTTTGGGATGCTTTATTTCCAATCAAGCCTGATGCATATGATCTTAGCATTGGTTTTTCAAATGTCTTATAACTAACCCTATATATAGGACACCATGACGGTTCCCCCGTAAAGCCGGTACCCATTTCCGACACCTGGGTTGAGTGGGGTATTGTGCTTGAGCTTTTCCCTTATACCCAACGGGGAAAAATCTCCGCGCCAGCGCCGGGATACGAACACGCGACTCCAACATACGAGCCCCATCCCTTAACCACTGTACCACGGAGAGCACTGAGGTTCAAGTATTGTACGGAGAGGTTCAAGTATAGTAAGAATTAAATATTGTATTTTAAATGTGTTCATGAGCGTATATATTTGTTTGAAATTTTTCGGAAATTATTTCTCTTGATCTGAAATTTATGATCGAACCTTTATACTTTGAGATTTAAATTAGTTTATAAGAATATTCATGCAAAATAATATATTTTTGGTATTTAAGTTAGTATATAAGTTAATTTTAAATACATGGGTTTGGAGGCATTATGGAGATGGTTCTTCAATTGCTGACATTCTCCAAAAGGCCTAAACTGTGCTGGGTACCCTACTTCTCTTACTACTTATATTTTTAAATGATTTTATGGTCCCAGCAATGCCTTTAAAGTGCAAAAAATAATTGTGTAATGACGTTTGAATTTCACAGACATAGACGATGAAACTCAGCATTCAAGGCAGTATTGCGTCCAAGTCACGATAATACAGCGCACGATTGCATAAATTTGTCCCTTCGAAACTCTGTTTGTATAATTTGTTAATAGTAAGGCTCGTCTGCTGGTAAATTTTAAAAGAACTCATGGGAATAATCAGTTGATAAAATATTACATCAAGAAACCCTATGCTTATGAGCGTTGACTTGTTGTGTTAATAATACAGTTGATATGTTTGTTCATTAATGTCATAAAAAACTGCTGAATGCTTTCGCAAATAGTTGAAATAAATTATCATATCTTTACAGAAGTACAAATTCTTGTTCCAACCATCGTAATACTGAGGGTCAAATTCGAAGCCTTCCGTAGCGCACGATTGCATAAATTTGTCCCTTCGAAACTCTGTTTGTATAATTTGTTAATAGTAAGGCTCGTCTGCTGGTAAATTTTAAAAGAACTCGTGGGAATAATCAGTTGATAAAATATTACATCAAGAAACCCTATGCTTATGAGCGTTGACTTGTTGTGTTAATACTACAGTTGATATGTTTGTTCATTAATGTCATAAAAAACTGCTGAATGCTTTCGCAAATAGTTGAAATAAATTATCATATCTTTACAGAAGTACAAATTCTTGTTCCAACCATCGTAATACTGAGGGTCAAATTCGAAGCCTTCCGTAACGCTTTTGATGTCAAAAAATTTGCTTTCATCAATCTCAACCGCGTATTTGTGATGGTACTTCAACGGAAGTAAATCAACTCATAATTAATGATACAGAGAAAAATTTCAATACGTATAGTCGAACGTTAGAAATGAAGTTGAAAATTAACGTAGGGACAGTCCCGTTGGTCCGCCACAAGGTCACTGCAGCCGTCCTCTGCCTCTTGATATGTGCCCAGGCGTGGTCCAGTATCCCACTACACCAAAAATGGTCAATTTTCGAAGCCAACATGACTGAGGTGTACAGCGGAAACTTCACGGAAGTTACCACTCCAGACATCACGGTGATCGCTTGTGTTGCGATCGCTTCAAGGAATCCTCCTGCCAACGTGGCGTGCCACAAGTCCTCGAGATGCGTTTTTGCCTCCACAAACCTGCCGATCGTCGGTGGACGACAGACTGAGGGCTTCACATGCTGGTATTCCCATGGTAAGCGATGGAAAGATTTCTGAAACCTTGCTGTTATCAAAATTTGTTCACAAGGAAAATTTTGCAGTACAAGAGTCTGCTACAAGTAGGAGAACAGAGAAAGAGTCATTTCAGTGCAAACATCTAAAATTCAAAATTCTCAGGCAGAGGCTAGCAAAACGTGTAACCGTGTATTTAATACGAAAGCTTTTCTTCAGGTATTATGAATGTTTATTTTTCTTGATGGATTTCCCTGGAATTGTCATATGATTTCATAAGATGGCTAAAAATTACCGCACTGAAAATTAAAATTAACCGATTGGCATTTTGTTGATAATTATCCATGAATATTAGTCGACTTGCTTCAATTTCCTCTTTTTTAAGTTTTTGTTAATAATTATTATTAGCCAAAATATTAAAAAGTTCGAAACAACTTCAAACACTTCGGCTGCTAAGTAGACGAACCAAGAGTCATAAATCACGTTTCTTGAACTATAAAGGAAAAAAGTGCGCAAAATTTTTAGGAACCCAGTATTAAAAGAAAAATTCCAACGCTACACGGCAAGTTTTCAAAAGGCTTCCAGAATTTCATCAGTATTTCAATTTTTTTTACCTCAATTCATCGTGACGATAAACTGCATAGAACCGAAGCATTTCGTGACGAAACCTGCGTATTTAAAACCTCTCAACAGTTTATTTTAAATCAAACATAAACATTTTACATTTTCAGTTTGCATCTTCGAAGGAGCGCTGGTAATGGAAAATGAAAGCGTCACGATCCCTGACTCCGTGTGTCCGGGCAACCAAACTTTCACGTGCTCCAAGGGAAGGATGATCGAACAAGGTGTTGAGTAAAAAAAATTATGCAGCTGCATCCAGTTTTGTATTCAATTTTCTCAATGGATTTCAACTTCAAATCGTCGAAGTAGGTTTTGATTTTGAATAAGCGTTATCTAGAAGGTCAAAAGGATTTCCTTAAGCCCGTATGAGACGGTGGCAAGAAGTGGTACTCATGGGTGCGAGAGATGCGCTCTCTTCTCCGAAGTCATGGCGGCCGCCGTCACCAACACACTGCAATGTTATTACACGAGACGGTGTTGGCGTGCCACAGACACGGCGCGCAGTAGCGCACGGAAATCAGAAGCTGGATTTGTTTTCATTATTTTATTCACCAATACATGTCTTTCAAGTCATGTTCATTTTCGACGGTTAATTCACAGAAATTCAAAATTAAAACATGGTTAATTAAATGCATTATTATTATTTTAGGGGTTCTGATACCAGCAAAATATATATACCATTTAGAAAAGAATTATGAAATTAATATGGCTCAATATCTGCGTCATATATATATGATTAACAACTAGTGTGGAATGCGTGGCGCCCGTGAATGCAAGCAACTACGCTTGATTGCAATTGAAGATTTTTTTTGCACGGTGGAATGCAGATTGATTGTCGTAAATATGAAAAACATCCAATACTGGTAATACTGAGGCACTTGTACACACAATTGCAGCATGTGCATTGGTACAGGTAACTCTAATTTTAAGAGCAGGTACCATCTTTAATAATACTGCATCGTACATTAAAATAGCTCTGATGTAAGTGAAGAAATGACTATCACCACATTTTATATACTTAGTTCGATTATTTAATGCTTGGTTTAGTCATCAGGCTGACATACAAACTTTAACACTGTACTGACTGTATTTTGAACAATAATAAATATGAGTATTAGAGAAACGAATTGAAAATTTGTACATAGCGGTACAGTATAAATTTACACTAGAACACTTACTCTCCTGAAAAAGTACAAATAGCGTATACATGCTAGTTTCCGTCATTTTTTACTTCTGCATAATGTAACTGCGATTTCGAACTTCCGAAAAAAAATCATAATAGTAATTTTTATGCAGGAAACAAGAGAAGTAATAATACATGTGGAAGAACTAACTTGTTACCTACATTGGGCTGAGAATGAAGTATTTCATACAATGACGAAGAAGAGGCGCAATGAATGTCACCTTCGTCTAAGAATGGGAATACTATTGGAAATGGGAATCGCAATTTGGGAATACCATTTCATCAGTTCTTGTACCTGATTTCTGGGAATCTTTTTAGTTTTGTTTTCCTGCCTGAACTGCGACTGAAGTGTATTTATTTATTTACTCTGGAGTTAATTCAATCTCTGGCTTCATTTCTTTAAAGATGTTGTTTAGTGCTATTTTTCGTAGAGATCTATCTCTATACTCGCTACTTATCTCTCTACATAAACATGGGTGTGTTCTGAGAATTTCTATAAATAATATGGTAGACCGCCTGCACCAGTCAGCCAGCGGCGGAGGTGAAGGGAGAGAACAACTTATCGCAGACATCCTTCTCATACGAAGCCTGGCTAGCTACCACGGTACACATAAGAAGGTAGGAGCATTCAAGTAATTTCTCGAAAGGGCCCTGGATGTGGTGACGTCACGGGCCTAGAACGAATAGCAACCACGGTACACATAAGAAGGTAGGAGCATTCAAGTAATTTCTCGAAAGGGCCCTGGATGTGGTGACGTCACGGGCCTAGAACGAATAGCAACCCAGGAATACGCCACCTGGCGACAATATGTGACATTATCGAGTCAGCTGTACGACAAGTTGGACAACAACAACAATACCACATTGGCGGCCATTGAATCGGGCGCAATGGCGACTAGATTTTAAAACAAAATCTACGTATATCTAGAAACTGGTGTAAGGCAATTGCCTCATAATTATTCAACGTAGCTCGAAAGTGTAAGGTGTGAAATTGAAAATTTTTTATAACTAGTTCGTTATCTGGGAATTTATTGGAAATTTCTGGGGGCATTTCATGTGGTTTGTGTATTTATGGTAGTATAATTTAGTTGAAAGTTTTTCTGAATACGTTACTACGCTACAATGGAAGAAATAATGCCAGGCAAATTTTTATTAGAAGTGCTTAATTAATTATGCTTTAAAACATTTCTTCATAAATTGTAATTATCCGTGCCAATTGAAAGGGTGGTTGAAGATGATATTTTATTCAGCTGGTATGCCAATTTGCTTGAATTTAACAATTATAAATGTCTGTCTATTTATTTTTTGTGAGGTTTTTAAAATTTCACTTTATTGAGTGATTTATTAATGATAGTAACCAGAATTGTTTAATAGTTCAATTATGATTATTGATCATAATCTGGATACTTGGCAAAGATGGAAAGACTATGAAAAATTGATCAACAATAATTCCACCTATGCACAACAAGACTGAACTATCACATTACTTCAAATTGTAGTTCTAAATGAAGTGCTAAATTTGTAGATTTGTAGCAGTTAAAATACTAAAATCAGATTTCATTTAAACAGAAAGACATGTATCACACCACCAATTGCAGTCTAGAAAATAATTTTGCAACAAGTAATACAAAGATAGATTATACTAAATTCTAAGGTTAATCTAAAGGATATGACAGTAATCGATTTTACACTTTTCGTTGCCTAAACCTAATTAATTGAATCAAAATAAACAAGTTTTCTTCTATGCACTTTCCGTCTGAAATGAGTATTTTACGAGTTATAGTGGTAGGTTTAGTTTCGTCTTTGATGACTAATGCGCTTGAATAAACAGCTACTCATTGATTTTTGAATTTTTGTTGTTTGAATCATGGTAATAACATCAAAATAAACTTCTTTTCTTCTGCACATTTTGTTCGTCAAATTAGTATTTAACGTGGTAGAGCGGTAGGTTTGGCTTTGTCTTTGAAGATGAGAGCGCGGTCAGCAAAACTCCATTGCAGTGTTGCTATTCCGCGGGGTTGATAAATTATTTACCGCTTCTAACACTAGAGTTGTATTAGTAATTTACTGCTTTAGATAATAAGGTAAATGTTGAGGACTTGACCATAATCGATTTTCCACTTTTTGATCAACAAAGATTGTTGATGAGACTAAAATAAACAAGTTTTCTTCAATGCACTTTCCGGCGGAAATGAGTATTTTAAAAGTTATGGCGTTAAATGAGTTACCGGAACTCCAGTGTGCATCACCCTATTACAAACGTAAAGAGGTTGTCGTGAGGGGTAGCCACAGTTCTTTTAGTTTTATAATTTTCACTAAAAGAACTGTTGCTACCCCTCACGACCCAACCTCTTTACGTTTGTAATAGGGGGTTTGCTCTTCGTCGGCTTGGTTGGCGCGCGGGAACGCCTGTTTACTTTCACGTCAGACCGCGCGGTATATTTTTCCCCGCCTCAAACACTGGAGTTACGGTAACTCATTTAATGCCATAACTTTTAAAATACTTATTTCCGCCGGAAAGTGCATTGAAGAAAACTTGTTTAATTTGGTCTCATCAACAATCTTTATTGATCAAAGAGTGGAAAATCGATTATGGTCAAGTCCTCAACATTTACCGATAATAAAATACTCATTTCAGACGGAAAGTGCATATAAGAAAACTCGTTTAATTTCATTAAATTACCTATGTTTAGACATTGAAATTTACGAAATTGATTACTGTCATATGCGTCAGATTTACCAATTTGGTAAATCTGAAGGAGATGACAGTTGTCGATTTTCCACTTTTTGGTGCCTGAACCTAATTAATTGAATCGAAATAAACAAGTTTTCTTCCATGCACTTTTCGTCTCAAATGAGTATTTTACGATTTATAGCGGTAAGTTTAGTTTCGTCATTGATGACGAATGCGCTCGAATAAACAGCTACTCATCGATTTTCGAATTTTTGTTGCTTGAAACATGGTAATAACATCGAAATAAACAACTTTTCTTCTATACACTTTTTTCGTCAAATGAGTATTTAACGAGGTATAGCGGTAGGTTTGGTTTCGTCTTTCAAGACAGAGCGCTGGAAGCGAGACGCCATTGCAGTATTGCCATACCACTCGATCAAAGAATTTCTTTCCGCTTCAAAGACTGGAGTTGCGGTAAGTCATTTACCGCTATAACTAATAAAATACTCACTTGAGACGAAAAGTGCATAGAAGAAAACTTGTTTATTTTGGTGTCATTAACCATGTTTAGCCATTACAATTTGCAAAATCGACAACTGTCATCTCCTTCAGATTTACCACCAATTTAAATGCAGATTTGGTCAATATTGATTTTAGGTGCCTCACAGAAATTGATAATCCGTTCCAAACAATCACTAAAGGAATACATTTAAAAGCGTTTTACATGAATGTCATTCTGCTCGCTGATGCATTATTTTCAAATTATTCAACTTTAAAGTTGGCTTTTGCGCGCCAAAGAAAGAGCGCAACGGAAGCTAACCCCCTATTACAAACGTAAACAGATTGGGTCGTGAGGAGGAGCCACAGTTCTTCTAATGGAAATCATAAATATAGGTTACCTAAAGGCGTTTTACATGAATGTCATTCTGCTCACTGATGCGATATTTTACAGTTATTCAACTGTAATACTGTTCACGTTGTACAGAGAAACAATCAGTTGAAAGATGGCTGCTATCGTAGAAAGATGGCTGCCATCTATAATGACTGCCACCCGGTATGGTCGCCCGGTACGGTGTAAACGTAATTGCAGACGTCACCCTAATGGGTGGGTTAGAACCTTTATTTATAATTTTTACCAGAAGAACTGTGGCTCCCCCTCACGACCCAACCTGTTTACATTTGTGCTAGGGGGTTAGCTTCCATTATTAATATTCCGCTTGGCAGGCTCGCTTCCTTTGGAGTGCGAAAGCCAACTTCAAAGTTGAATAATTAGAAAATAACGCATCAGCAAGCAGAATGACATCCGTATAAAACAATTTGAAATGTGTTCCTTTAGTGATTGTTTGGAACAGAATTATTAATTCCCGTGAGGCACCTAAAATCAATATTGACCACAGATTCTGACAAAAACCAGGGTAAATGTGTAGCGTTGGGTAGTTATTGATTTTTCACTTTTGGGTGCCTAAATATAGTTAATTAGATAGAAATAAGCAATGTTTCTTCTATGCACTCTCCATTGTAAATGAGTATTTTACGAGTTATAGCAGCAAATTAGTTACGGCAACTCAAGTGTTTGAAGCGGCAAGTAATTCATCGACCGCGTCGGATGGCAACACTGCAATGGAGTCTCGCTTCCAACGCGCTAGTCATCAAAGACAAAACTAAACCTACCGCTCTAACTCGTAAAATACTCATTTGTCACAGAAAGTGTAGGGAAGAAAAGTAGTTGATATATATGTTATTACCGTGATTCAAGCAACAAAAATTAAAAAATCAATGAGTAGCTGTTTATGCGAGCTCGTTTGTCATCAAAGGCGAAACTAAACCTACCGTTTTAACTCATTAAATGCTCATTTGCTGCGGAAAGTGCATAGAAGAAAACTTCTTTATTTTAACCTAATTAACTATGTATAGGCACCAAAAAATGGAAAATTGATTACTGCCAAGCGCTACACATTTACCAAAACCAGAAGTGTTGATAAGAAACTAATTATTCAAATAAATGATAATTCTACGCAGATAGCATGTGTCATAGATTTTTAATTTCAAGTTTCATTATAAAGGTAACTTTGCAACTACAATTTTAGATGAACAAGGGCCAAATGTTTAGTAAGTTGTATTGATTTAAATTATCAATTGCAGGAGATTTGTAGAAAGAATAAAGAACCAGGTTGTGGGGATGTTTTCTAATAATAAGAAAATATTGAAATGTGTTAGCCTATAAATGTATATTTGTTGTTATTAGTATCAAAACTACACAGCCTTTGAAGAGCATTTTGAATGCAAGCTTATGTTTGAATGCAAGTTTATGTTTGAATGCAATAATATTGCTGGCTTGTAGAGATGTCTAAGGGTATGAATTTTAATGTGGCTATGCTTGAAGGAAAGATGTATATGGTGATTGATATCAGTGGGACATTTTTCAAAATCACAAATTTTTATTGTCTATATTTAGCTGATATAAAAGAAAAAGGGGTTGAAAAGAGCAATTGACTATGTTATATGGATGATTGAAACTAGAGAGAGTAAATGTGAAGGAGAGGACCATAATCTATTTTCCACTTTTTGGTGCCTAAACATATATAATTAGATCTGAATAAACAATTTTTCTTCTATGCACTTTCTGTCAATAATGAGTATTTATCAAGTTATAGGTGTAAATTACTTACCGCAACTCTAATGTTTGAAGCGGAAGGTAATTGATCATAGGGGAAGACTGCAATGGACTTTCCCTATCGATGCGTTTGAATGATCAAGCCCATTTCAGCCATCAAAAACGAAAATTAACTTACCGCCATAACTTGTTGTTAATGGGTGATAACCTTTATTGTGTTGTTAGCTAAAAGATCCTAGAAGTGGGTTCAGGCTTCGCGGGATTTGCTATTGATAAATTTCAAAGTACCCAAACGTACTTGAACAGCTCAAGCGTGCAACGGTTTCTGCTGTATGGAACACAAAACTAAACCTACCGCTATAACTCTTAAAATACTCATTCGCCGCAAAAAGTGTATAGTAGAAAAGTAGTTTATTTTGATTTTATTACCATGATTTAAGGACCAAAAATTCAAAAATCGATTAGTAGCTGTTTATTCGAACACATTCCAGTCTTGATATCAAAGACAAAAAATTAACATACCGCTATAACTCGTTAAATACTCATTTACAACAGAAAGTGCTTAGAAGAAAAAATTTTTGTTTCATCATATCAACTACGTTTAGGCAGCAAAAATTGGAAAATCGATTATGGTCCTCTCCTTCTCAAATACCCAAAAGAGAGAGTAATGACACAGAATATATGGGTGAAAATGAGTTTTACATTTACATTGACTGCCTGATGTATGTTCTAAAATATAATTAGGGTAAGGGAAAGTGGGAGAATATGAGTAGTTTATTAAAAATCTCTCAAGATGAAATGACAAGCTGGAATGGAAAGAATTTAGTAATGGATTGAGTGATTGAGGGAGGAACACTGGAAACCAATCTTATGGGTCATGAGGTTACATCCTACTATTTATGTGAATGAAGAAAATTTGTAAGGCTTTTGCAGTCGTCAACTAATCTCAGCCCTCTTTGCTTCCAATTTCCATTAGGGAAAAATAAATTTCCCAGCTGAAACAGAAATGCTTCAATCAAGAGGCATGTACAGATCAGTTATTACACATTGTTGTTGTAGTATGTTTATTGTTATAGTCCAATTAATTTTATTCTTGTACTAAGTTCTGGTATCAGTAGTATCAAGATTTTGTTATTACGGCCGTAGGAGCAAATAATATTAGTCATGATTGATGATTCTACCAACTTCCTGTACCTTGTCTAATTCTTTCTCATTGTCCAACAGGAAGAGTGTGGTCAAGTTAATGGATGCTACTTGCCAGTCACTGCCTTGGGAATGTTTCACCTTTAATAAATGCTGCATCATGCCATATACCCACTTCAGTTGAACATGAGTTTACATTGCCTGTTCAAATAATTGTCAACTGAGTTAGGTAATTCACAAAGTGTCAAAATATTCTACTTCTCAGACAGTAACTAAGTAAGCATGCTCAACTCCACGAGCAGCTTAAAAGAGAGCCTCTCAATCTCCTAAATTGGCAAGCATTGAAGCTTGCCAGACTGTTTATGATGTTACTATGACATCCTCACTACTGTAACTCCTGAAAGTGTAACTAGAAGAAGTTTAATTTTTTAAAGCATCTCTACAACTTCCCCATCTGGAATTAATAGAAGCTGTCAAGAACCCTGGGTCAACCAGATCTTAATTTTGATGAATGTCTAGTGGCAGAAAATATCAAGGCATTTTATGACCCATCTTGTTGAAGGAATTTATTTTCATGCCCCATGAGGGTCAAAAGGACATCAAAAAACAAGGAATGGCAGAAAAAATGCTGTTAGAAAGAAAAGGACTCCTGTTCTGTATAAAAATTTCAACATTATATCACAAATACATTCAAAGGTGGGACCCTTTTTGACAATATTTATTCTTCTAATTCATGATTGGCAGTAATGGATACTGGCATTGCAAAGTGCATTATGGAAGCTTTAACATTTACCACAAGGCTCGTCTACTGCAGAAACTCCAAAATGTTCGTCTTCATCTTGAGATATATGAAGACCCCCGTGGAATTTCTCATCCGTACCCCTTTTGCCTGCAATTGCAAGACTCTCTGATCAGCAGCTGAGAGAGACACCTTGGGCTTCTTTCTGAAGGTAAGATGATTGAACTCTAGTCAGAATGGGAAAATAAATGGCAGAATGATAGTCAGCATGGTTCAGGTGATGGTTTGTGTATATACGTTTAGTATTTCAGGCGAATTACGTTGAGTTAACATGTGAGATGCTACATTAATTATTTTGTGAAATTTAGGCTTGCTTTGAGAGAAGTGTTTTATTATTCATGATGTTATGTTAATTTTTTGGTAATGAAAAGCTTCATATAACATAACTCCTGTCAACTTGCTACAGTGTTTGTTAGAAAGATGTATTTCCTTTTCCTTTCCATTTCCTTTCTTTCTATCTTCTTTCCATGTCTCTCTCCTCTTATTCCCCTTCAGGGGGAGACAACTTTTGTATCCATGGGAATTAGCGCTCCCAGGGGGACAACGTGAGGGCCCGAGCTTAGATTTAAGTAGGCCTTCTTTTTGTTGAAATTGAATGTTTGGTTATGTTAACTGACAATCTTTTTTCGGTTCACTGTTGTCCTGTTTTTCAGCACCTACTACTTTCTACTTAAACTTTGATCTTGTTTCATTAACTTCTTTCTCGATTTAGTGTTTCTATGCCCTTTCTGCACAGATTCAGCGTTCCTTTAACTCCTTACTAAATGGTTTCTTCTTCCTTCCTCTCTTTGGATCTCATTTGTTGAGGATAGGGAGGTTCAAACTAACCAATAATCTAACCTAATTCTTCTCATTCCCATCCTTTCTCCTGCTTGTTTTCAGGGAATTTTGGATTCATTTGCATTTCCTGGTGTACATTTTTGGTCCTGCTCACCATTTCACGGTTTGCAATTTATAGTCATCCTCTTCATCCTGTTCTTACTACAAGTCTCCTTTCATCACACAGACATCTCTTCCAAGTTCCAACTTCTCTCACTGTGATGATGAATTGCACCTACATCACAGAAATGCTGTTTTGTTGTGAGTTTGCTAATTTTTTTTTTGCCTCTCAGGTTCCGAAACAAGAAAAAGGACCCTCAACCCATTAGCAAGAAAAATACGTATAAGAAGAGGAAATGTCTCCAGTTATGTGCAAGGGAAGTATGGAAAAACGAAAATTTTTTGAAACAGAAAAAGTGAAAGGCCGTACGTGTGTGGAAATGAAAATATATTTGTTGCTGAAGGAAGAATTCTTCAACGCTAAATTGTTATCACAATAACTTCAACTTAAAAGCACCCCTGGGGGGAGACAAGTATTTTATCTGTGTGAATTAGTGCTCCAATAAGGAGCATATGAGATCTCGAGCTGACGGTTAAGTAGCCCTTTTTTATAATGAATAGGTTTTTGCTTTTTACGGACTCATTCAGTTCTTGGTTTTGTTAAGCAGAAATAAGTCATTTGCCTAGCTTTGGTAAGACAATTCGTGAAGTAATCGAATCAAACTGTCCCAAGCCTAACACTTGTTGCTCGCAGATTACATTCTCCCTCATCAAGTTTTATGTGAAGTGTAGAAATGTACAATCAATCAGAGTACATCATTACGAAAGACATGTGTGAAAGAAAAAGGGACAAAATAACGAACAATTAAGTTTTTCCCCTCGATGAAACTTGGTCTATAAAGTGTCCCATTTTGGTAAGACTGGTATGACCCGTGCATCATGCACAGTCCTGCAGCGCTACAGGAGCGTTGAACAAAACATAAATTATTGCGTTTACTTTATTAAGTTGAATTTAATTCGCATGTCCTCTAAGTATTCTGGGGTACAGCAGTGCATTGCAGATTTTTACAAATGTGTATCTAACTATAACTTTCAATTTTTTATGATGGAAAACACGGAGCACTTCTGTTGAAATGAAGAGGGGCAAAATTTCTTAGAATTCTATTATGCGATTATTAAGCAACCAGAAGATTTGAAGTAGTTCACATTACTAATTGGTGTCAAGGGGTTTAGGACCCAATATATAATTAATCATCAGGGAGACACAACTACTGTGTCAAAGGAAATTAGCTATCCCAGGGGGATACGAGGGGTAGGCCTAGTCAAAAAGTTCTCAGACAATGCCATAATTTCTTTATTTACCAACTCATTACTTTTATTTTTCTACATAAGCTCCATTGTGGTCTATACACTTTTGTAATTTATTTTTTCACCTGTAAATGCCTTCCTGATAAAATTGGGGGGAGGGGGAGCTTGTTCCAGTAGGTTCTTTACGAGAGAGATCTTTTCATTTGTTGCTGTTGTGAGTCTTCCTCCTCGTGGGTCGTCATCAAGTTGGGCTCTTCCCTCTTTAGAGCGTTCAATCCAATCATAAACGACTGCTCTACGTGGTGCAGAGTCTCCATAAACCTGCTGTTAGCAAAGCTTCGATGATTTCAACAGGTTTCCAATTTAGTTTAGTTAAAAAATTGATGTTAGCTCTGATCTCAAAATTTGTCATTTGAAAGGTTGAAAATTACTATTTTGAGATGCAACCTCTCTCGATGCTGACCTGACACAGACTGATGAGACAGCTGCAAGTTATCAAGGAAGCTCAAAGGACAGGTTTAAACTTGTTAATCTCTGTTCAGTTCAAAATATGGCAATTGTCTGAGAACTTTTTGACTAACCCTCGTATTCCATGTTGCACTGCTTGAAGAGATTTAACGTGAAGCCGCTGTGGTGGTATGAACACACACCACCACAACCTTCGCACGCTTCATGGTTGGAGATGAGACCACACGCAACTCCAGTGTTTGAGGCGAGGAAAAATACACCGCGCGGTCCGACGTGAAAGTAAACAGGCGTTCCCGCCAATCAGAGACCTGGACGGGTAGAGTCAACCTCCAGCGAGGCCTATATAAACCCCGCGCAGCCAGCGGAGCTCAGTACACTCTCAGCGTCCCTGATATTCACACTAAGCCTCGACGCTCCGCCAGCACCTCACTCGTCGGCTTCACCACCTCCTCGACAGCCAGCCGCCACGTCTTGTCGCTTGCTAGTCACACCAGTTCTCCGCTACCGCCTCTGGTACTCCTTGGTCGAGACCCTCGGACAGCAGCAGCCTCACCGGTCTGCTCTCGCCCCTCAACCACGCAGCGTCTCCCCGACAACCGTCGGTCCGCCAAGACGTCATCTGTCACTGTATTACTCGACTGTAATATTTCCTTGTGCCATTATTGTCGGCGATCTTCATAATAATACGGCGTTTATTCCAGTTGTGTTTTCCTCACCTTGCCGGTTCGTTTGCACCTCAGGCACTCACTTCGGGCAAAGATATTTAACAAGTCTATCGATATTCACAAGTCAATAGATATTCACAAGTCTGCCCGGAGTGTAAAGCAGCCTGAGGGAGAACACCACACTGGTGACCCCAGAGTGACCGGCAGGTGGAAGCATGGCTGGGAGAGATGTCCGGTTACCCGCCTTCAGTGGTGACATCAAGGGATGGCTCCTTCACTGCGATGTTTTTCTCGCACAAATCCCGAACCTGGACGACGCTTCGAAGTTCGGGGCGCTCCTAGGAGGACTACCCACGCACATTGTATCCGGAGTACAAGAGATACTACTGAACCCCCCGGCAAACGGTAAATACGACGCATTAAAGGCGGCGTTGACGCAACGTTTCGTGCGTCACGACGAAGAAACAAACTACAACGCCATCGTTAAAATAACGCTGGGAGACAATACGCCTTCCGAGTTGCTCCTGGAAATGACGCGTCTCAACAACTGTAGACAAGCTCCGCTACCCCCGTCAGTCATCCGCTCGATGCACCTTTCAAAATTGCCAGTGGAAGCACAGCCACTGATTGAAGCTTTAGAAAGAGGAAAAACGGACGAAGAGTACAGGGAGATTGCCGATCAAGTCACAGCAAGGCAATCCGCGTGTCGGTCCTCAACTGCCGAGCCCCTCACCGTTAACGCTGTCAAGCCATCACCGTCTCCGACAGTGTCAAGAGCCGAATTCGACGCAGCTATGAAGGAGATAGCAGAACTCAAAGAAATGTTAGGAAGGGCGTTACGCCCGCAAGAAAATGTCCACCAAGCAGACAAATGGCGGAATCAAGCCCCGGCGCCCAGAAACGTCCAAAACGCTAACAAAGGAAGCAGGCTGGAACAAGTTTACTGCTACTACCACCGTACCTTCGGCGATCGTGCAAGAAAGTGCACGCAACCGTGCAGCCTTGCGGGAAACGACGGCCGCGAAGGATGGTAGGCGCCCCATCTTTCGCGCAGGCAAGAGCAGGCGAGCTGTTGTACGTTAAAGACGCGAACAACGTCCGATATCTGGTCGATACTGGCTCGGCGGTCAGTTTAATCCCTCCCGACAGAAAAAGTTCAACCAGACCTCCGTCCTACGATTTGCTAGCAGCCAACAATACTCCAATAGCTTCATACGGAACGGCAGGAAGGAACATCCAGCTCGCCCCTCAATTGTTCGTAAGATGGGATTTTGTGGTGGCCGATGTCGGTCAACCCATCATAGGAATTGATTTCCTACACGCGAACAAAATCAACGTCGACGCAGCAAATGCAAGATTGTACATCCAAACTAAACAAACAGAAATTCCTTGTGAGCGAGCAAACTTGAGCAGCGCAAAAATTCACAGGATCGATCATCAAGCATCGCCGGAGTTCAACGACCTTTGTAAGGAGTTCCCCGAGATAATGGCTTCACACGAACGCACTCCGCAACCAGGAAGAAAAGATGTAGAGCATCACATCGAAACGGTCGGCCCCCCGGTGTACGCGAGACCGCGGAGACTCCCTCCAGAAAAACTCGAAGCAGCACGGGACGAGTTCAAAAAGATGTTAGATCAAGGCATCATCAGACCATCAAAAAGCGCCTGGGCGTCTCCTATGCATATGGTCCCTAAGTCGTCCGAACCCGGGGCTTGGAGAATCTGCGGGGACTACAGGCGACTAAACGCAGTTACGAAGCCCGATCGTTACCCCATTCCACACAGCCAAGACTTCCACTACAAGCTGCACAAGAAGACCATTTTCTCAAAAATCGACCTCGTAAAGGCCTATCACCAGATACCGGTGAAAGCTGAAGACATCCAGAAAACGGCCATCACCACACCGTTCGGCTTGTACGAGTACACTGTAATGTCTTTCGGACTCCGGAATGCTGCTCAAACGTTCCAGCGCTACATCGATGCGATCACCAGAGACATGGATTTTGTCACGGCGTATGTAGATGACGTGCTGATAGCATCTTCGTCCGCCAAGGAGCATAAAGATCACTTAAGGCAACTGTTCCGTCGTCTGCGAGAAGAGGGACTACAAGTGCACCCAGCAAAATGCATTTTTGGAGTGCCCGACCTAGACTTCCTCGGGCATAGAGTGTCTGCTCGGGGGATCTCGCCACTTCCACAGAAAATAGAAGCCATCTGCAACTTCCCACGACCATCGACGATAAAAAAACTAAGACAGTTTCTGGGAATCGTCAATTACTATCATCGATTTCTCCCAGCTGCGGCAGAAAAAATGCAATCTCTCACCGAACTAACGAAAGGCTACTCACAGAACTCAAAGAAAATCATCAATTGGACCCCGGAACAAGACGCAGCTTTTGTGAGATTGAAGAACGAGATTTCCCAGCTTACCATGTTAGCGCACCCGGCTCCAGAAGGCAAGACAATCCTAGTTACGGACGCCTCTGCCACCGCGGTGGGGGCCGTATTGCAACAGGAAATCGAAGGAGAGCAACTACCAGTAGCCTTCTTTTCAAAGAAGTTGGACGACACGCAACGCAAATACAGCACCTACGACCGGGAGTTAATGGCCATCTTCTTAGCAGTCCAACACTTTGAACATTTCTTGGAGGGCCGGAGTTTTGAGATCAAAACGGATCACCGACCACTCTGCTTCGCTCTTCACAAATCTACGGAGGGCAGCAATCCACGCGTGGCCAGGCAACTGTCATATCTCTCGCAGTTCGACTGTGAGATTGTACAGAAATCTTACAGGCTATCCTGTAATCGTTTAGAGTTGATTAAATTTAAGCTTGTTTCCTCGTGAACTTAAAATTAAGGAATAAAATTAAATTAACATTTAACTTATAAGTAAAACTTAATCTCAGAATATTAACTTTGAAATTGATATAGAAAAAACTTATTACATTAATATATAAAAATTCCATAACCCAGCTCTAGGCTTGTATTTGGTTTCTTGAACTTTAGTTTGCCATCCTGAATACAGCCAATTGAATACACCATTTGAGCCAAACTGAACTGACCTCTCAAATTTTCTCGAAGCCGATTCAGATCGCCTCCAGCCATTGACCTCACAACTTCAACTTTATTACTGGAGCCTACACAGCCTTTGCCGTTTCCACCGGCCCCTGCATCCCCAGCGGAATCTCCCGTGCTGCCAACGCAGGGACGCCAGTGGGGTTTCCTTCGCATCGCTATGCTGCGCTTCTCCGTTCCACCGAGGACCGAGCGGACGGGGATGACGGGCTAAGGCATCCTACCTGCTGCTGACCGCTCCGCTCACCATCCACTCGCCTGACTCCGCTTCCCGGCACATCCTGAAGCTCACGAGCTTATTGGAGGTTGGTGAACTATTAGTTCAGTAACCAATTACTTGCCATGCCGTGAGCTGGGTACTTAGGACGACGTTTCCCCATGCATTCTTAATAACTAACTTATAACGCATAAACTTACCTTTATAACTTATAACTTACCTTAAAAAACTTATAACTTATAACTTACCTTAAAAAACTTATAACTTATAACTTATAACTTACCTTAAAAAACTTATAACTTATAACTTACCTTAAAAAACTTATAACTTACAACTTACCTTAAAAAACTTATAACTTACAACTTACCTTAAAAAACTTATAACTTACAACTTACCTTAAAAAACTTATAACTTACAACTTACCTTAAAAAACTTATAACTTACAACTTACCTTAAAAAACTTATAACTTACAACTTACCTTAAAAAACTTATAACTTACAACTTACCTTAAAAAACTTATAACTTACAACTTACCTTAAAAAACTTATTTTACAACGATAAACCGTATTAAACCTAAGACTAAACACTATATCGTATCTAACTGCAACTAACTCCACAGAGCTCGGGTGCTTGCTTCCTACGACAGCAGTCAGAGATCGCAAGTGGACCGCCCGCCTGTCTCCCAGAAGACCGGCTCTGAAGGACTCTTACCTTTGTTGCCCTTAGTTTTAGTGCTTTAGTCTTGTTTAAATGTCGTTCTGACATTTGACGTAATAAATTACGGTGAATTTTCCCATTACGAAACTCCGGATATTTCAATTTCCTATATATAACATTAATCAATCCTTTATTTTTCTATATGGTGGCCAGTATGGGGAAACGTGTGTTGCCGGGAGCCCAGGTTTGTCGGCGAGTGTGGTGCAGCATCAGCGGCAGCAGCATTCTTCTTTAACATATTTTTCTAAACCTTGCGACTTTTGCGCCTAAAACCTTAACTTGAACTAATATTTTCTACCGATTCATTACAGCTATGGCTTCCAAAAAAGAAGCTTCTCAGCGAGCGGCTGGGAACGGCGACCTCACTATTTTGACAAAAACCCGCAAGTATGTACGGCAGCGTGTAACTCGCTTACACAACACCGTTAAAGCTGCCATAGACGGTTACTCGCAACATGATAAACTGATAAACATTTCTAAAGTTACCTCCTTGCAGGTTGAGCTAAAAGATCTAGACAAGTCTATTTTTGACTTGCTGCTTCGCAGCGACGCTACTGACGACGTGCTGGAGACTGCTGCCAACGAGCAGGAGTCGTACGAGGCGCAATTGTTCGATTGCCTGGCCCTCCTCCAGTCACAACCTTCTACCTCTACATCTGCCAGAGGTGACGCAGCTGGTACTTCCTCCGCCTCAAATGCAGGTATCGTAAATGTACAACAAAAATTAAAACTTCCCGATGTTCCCTTGCCTAAATTCAGCAACTCTCCTAACGAAAATTTTGAAAAGTTCCTGTTCAGTTTCGAAGCAATTTTTGACAAACATAATTTAACCTCTTATGAAAAATTCGTGTACCTCTACAATCAAGTTTCGGGCTCGCCAAAAATTTTGTTAGATTCCCTAGATATACCTGATCAGACCTACGAAACGGCGAAAGACCTGTTGCAAAAGGCCTTTGCATCAGTAATTATTCAAAAGTACAACGCCATTGAAAAACTTGCCAGCATCAAACTAACAGAGTCTGATGACCCTTATGTCTACATCGGCGAGCTTAAATCCACAGTTGCTGCTTTCAAAAAACTAGAAATAGACGTAGACGCGGTCATGGCGTACTTTTTCTGGAACGCTCTTAATACCAAATTTCAGAACATTCTCATCCAAATAACCAACACTAATAAGCCATCTCTTTCTCAGATAGAAAACAACCTGTTTGAAGCCACGGAGCGCTACAAACGTGAACTTCAACCTGCTGACGCTCCAAAACGGATCGACCGTAAGTTAACTAAAACTAATCCCACGGTCTCCTCAGCCGTCGCTGTGAAGCCCAAAAAACAATTCTGTGTGCTGTGCAGATCGGATGATGTAAATGCTGACCATAATCTTAGCCAGTGCTCAAGGTATGACAACCCCACCAAAAAATTTGATAAACTTAAATCTATTCGTGCTTGTACCAAATGCTCCTTTCAGAACCACAACGCGGCAAACTGTCGGTTCAATTTTTCCTCGGCATGTCGTACTTGTAATGGTCAGCACATGACCTATTTGTGCCAAAAAGGCGAACTTCAGGGGTCTGCACCTAAGCATACGACAAACGCTCTGACGCTAACTGAATCTTTTTTCAGCAAAACTTTCGATGACTTGAATTTACTACCTACCCTTACCGCAGAGATCAAATCCTCTAAAGTTAGGATATTGAAAGACGGTGCCAGCCAAAGGAATTTTATTTCTTCTCCCTTGGCCAGTGAACTCTCTCTTCCTGTGGTAAGGGAAAATGAAAAGGTAAAAATTCAAGGGTTTAATTCAAGTACAGAACTGGTTACGAACATTGTCGAGGTTCCGCTTGAAGCTGGGAACAAACATTTCTCAGTGGAGGCAATTTGTGTCCCGTCCATTCAAATTACATTGCCCACTTCAGGACTGGGGCCAATTGCATCTACTTTTCAACATAAAGGTTACGCGTTAGCCGACTCCTCTTACGCAGATTCCTCTTTTCCAGAACAAATTTCGCTCGTCTTGGGCACGGAATGTGATCCCTTCTTCAATATGAAGTACGTGAATTTTGGTAACCCTGGTAAAGAGTCCTGTTACATCGACTCTGCAGTAGGAATTTTCTTGACGGGCAACGTTCGAACCATTGAACAAAATTTACCCTTCTTGTCACCCTTACAGCAAGATGCAGATCATCCTGGCCAGTCCATGTCTTGTGGTGCCGCAGACGTTGCAGTCTCGCAACACCATCGCCAGCCTGGGTCCGGCGAGCAGAAATCTGGTGAGACTAATCATTACTCTGATTTAGACTCGTTTCTTGCTCGTGCGCCCGCAGACGAGCTCAGCTCCCGTTGTGACGGGCTTCTAGGTTTGGACCCACCGTGTGATCCTGAGCAAACGGAATTGAACGACAAGTTAGTTGACTACGTCATGACGAACACAAAACGAAATCATGAAGGTAGACTAGTCATGCCACTAATGTGGAATCCTAAAATTTCTCATAAACTGTCTAAAAATTACGCCTTGTCGCATCAAATATTACGTAGCAATTATAAAAAACTTGCGTCGAATGCCGACCGTCTCAAAATGTACAATGATGTGTTCAAGGAGCAGGAGCAAAACGGCATTATTGAGCGTATCGATAACACAGAGGAATTTATGGCAACCCATCCCGAATGTAGCTTCTTGCCACATATGGGCGTCTTTCGGATGGAGCACGACACTACCAAATGTCGTGTAGTGTTCCTGGCCAACCTCTGTGAGAAAGCTCAGGGTTCTGTCAGCCATAACCAAGCCACTCTGCCAGGGCCATGCCTGAATTCAAAACCTGAAGTTGCACTAGTCTGGCACAGATTTGATAAATATCTTTTAACCTTTGATATAAAACAGGCGTTTCTGAACATACAGTTACGAGAAGTGGACCAGAACAGGCTTTGTTTTTTATGGTTCAAAAACATACTAAAAAACGATTTGACCCCTATTGCATACAAGAGTCTGAGACTTATGTTTGGTCTCAGACCGAGCCCCACTTTATTAATGCTGGCTCTCTACAGGATATTGATCCTAGACGATCCAGATGACGATCCTTTCTTGTCAGAGCTCCGCAAAGCAGTGTACGGCATGATGTACATGGATAACGGTGGTTATTCAACTAATGACCTGACTAAGCTGACCCTTTCTTACGAGTCCTTGCCGAAGGTTTTCAGCAAGTACCAGTTTCCTTTACAGAAATTCATGACTAACTCACCGTCTTTGCAGCAGAGAATCGACGAAGAAAGCGAGTCAGAAACTCCCCAGGACGTGAAACTTCTGGGCATGACTTGGGACCGGGAAGCTGACACCCTTCGGCCCTGCGCGGTAAAGCTTGACTTAAAGGCAGATACGAAAAGAAAGATTCTGGGAACCATTCATGAAATTTATGACGTGTTCAACGTTTATTGCCCCATTCTCAACAGAGCCAGAGTCTTCTTACACAAACTACAATCTGACCAAAATTTGAAATGGGACTCCAAGCTCCCCAAGAACCTACTTCGGGAGTGGACTCTTATCGCCAAGCAGGTAAATTCCTCTAAGTGTCTCCCGGTTCCTAGATCTCTTGGTCAGCGTGAAAGTAAATTTTCTCTTATTGCCTTCACAGATGCCTCGACCAGCTTGTATGGCTATGTCATATACATAAAAGCTGAAAATGAAAACAAACTTACCCTACTCGCCAGTAAGTCCAAAATTGTCAACAAACAAATGAAAGCCAGATCTGTACCTGTACTAGAACTTGCAGCAGTGCATCTGGGAACAGCTGCATTGATTGACTGGTTTGAGAACTTCACTGGCAGCCAAACCATGACTCCTTTGAACATAACATCCTTGTCTCTCTTTACAGACAGCATGGTGGCTTTGCATTGGATCAAATCATTCTCCATTGATTTCGATAAGATGTCAAAAAGGAACGTCTTTACCATGAACAAACTACAAGAGATAGAATCTCTCTGTAATAAAAAGCCTATAAATTTCAGGTTCACCGCTGGACAGGAAAATCCTGCAGATTTCGTTACCCGTTGCCCAAGTGCTAAGCAACTAAACAAATCTAAATATTACACAGGTCCTACCTTCATCCATGAGGGTGCCTCCTCCTTTGACCCAGGCTTCTCCTTGGTGCTGCCTCATGCCGCCAGCAAAGCCGTCGAGGAGTCGGAAGCTCCGGTCTCCGCCGGAGACGAAGCACAGGCCTCTGAACAAGATAATCAGGGTAAGTCGACCATAAACGCTAACGTAAACGCTTGCACTGCAGAGCGAAATTATCCTAACGTCCACTTGGTACCTCTCGATAAATTTTCTTCGTTAGCAAAACTTGTGAAGATTTACAAAAATGTCCTCCTGTTTGTTAACAAATTGAAATTAAAAGTACTAAGATCTGATGCTACTCTTGCTATTCAAACTGAAAATTTGCATTCTAAAGCGATGAGTACCATTTTGCTTGCTGAACAGGGAGAACAGTTTCGTGAGGTACTAGATTACTTGCGAGACGCAAAGAAAGAGAGTAGTAAAGTGCCTCCTTTAATAAAACGTTTGAACGTATTTCTTGCACCGGACGGCCTTTTGAGGGTGAAGTCTAAATTTCCCGAACAAAACGCTAACGCTTACCCGATTCTCTTGCCAAAGGGCAGTCTGCTCACAAGACTGATCATTGCAGACGCTCATGTCTCCATCGGCCACTCCGGTGTCTATTCAGTCCTGCACGAGTTGAGAAAAAATTATTTCTTCATTCACCCATTTTCTGAAGTTAGGAAAGTTCTAAAGCAATGCATCACTTGTCGTAGAGTAAATGAACGACCAATAAAATTGAACCAGAGTCCTTACCGCGACTTCAGAGTCTCTCCAATTGCCAAGCCGTTTTCTTCTGTGTTCCTGGACTACATGGGTCCATACACTATCAAAATTCAAGGTAAAAAACAAAAGGTGTGGATCTTGATCTTGACCTGTCTCTGGAGTAGGGCAATAAATATGAAAGTTTGCTTGAGTGCAGATGCACAAGACTTCCTAAAGGCTCTACAATTGCACGTCTATGAATACGGAATGTTCAAAAGTTGTACAGCTGATTTAGGCAGTCAAATTTCAGCAGGCTTCAACACAATAAGATCTTTCCTCGATGACCATGAAACTCAAACCTACCTAGAGGAGCACGGCATCCGAGAAATAACACTGGCACAGTATTGCAAGGGCAACAGTGCTTTAGGCTCGCTCATTGAATGTTGTGTAAAGGCCTGCAAGAGACTTATCTTCAAAGCTATTGGAAAAAATATTTTGTCGATATTTGATTTCCAATTCTTGATTGCCAAATCTGTGCACCTCATCAACAGGAGACCAATCGCGTTCAAAGAAGCGCTACGTTCTAATCTTGAAAACGTCTCTCCTATAACACCAGAAATGCTGATTCACGGTTACGAGCTTCCTTCTGTCAATATTTTGCCTGATCTTCAATCTATTTCCACAGATGATCCAGACTTCGAACCACGGTCTCTCAAGGACTTCACAGAATACTACTCGACTTTGGTTCGTGCTCACACGGAATTGAATGATATTTATCACTCAGAATTTTTGGCAACCTTGGTTCGTCAAGCTACTGACAAACCGGATAGATATAAACCCGTAAAGCATAAGCTCCTAAAATCGGGCGACATAGTTCTGCTAGTAGATAAATATTTAAAACAATCCACTTACCCTTTAGGTATCGTTCTGAAAACAGAAACTAATTCTCTGGGTGAAGTCACCGCAGCGCATATTCGTAAAAGCACAGGTGACGAGGTCTACCGTCATGCTTCGTCACTAATTCTTCTTCTCTCATCAGACGAGACGCTCAGCAGCCAGCCGGCATGCTCGGACGGACTAGGGTCTGAATCGAATGTGCCTGACGTGCGCCCCTGCCAACGAAAAGCTGCCGTTGCGGCTAAGCGTAAAATACGCTCCTGGGTGGCAGATGACGCAGTGTAAATAATCTAACTTTCATTCGCCTTCATTTCTAGTGAAGCCGAATCCCTGGCGGGGAATGTACAGAAATCTTACAGGCTATCCTGTAATCGTTTAGAGTTGATTAAATTTAAGCTTGTTTCCTCGTGAACTTAAAATTAAGGAATAAAATTAAATTAACATTTAACTTATAAGTAAAACTTAATCTCAGAATATTAACTTTGAAATTGATATAGAAAAAACTTATTACATTAATATATAAAAATTCCATAACCCAGCTCTAGGCTTGTATTTGGTTTCTTGAACTTTAGTTTGCCATCCTGAATACAGCCAATTGAATACACCATTTGAGCCAAACTGAACTGACCTCTCAAATTTTCTCGAAGCCGATTCAGATCGCCTCCAGCCATTGACCTCACAACTTCAACTTTATTACTGGAGCCTACACAGCCTTTGCCGTTTCCACCGGCCCCTGCATCCCCAGCGGAATCTCCCGTGCTGCCAACGCAGGGACGCCAGTGGGGTTTCCTTCGCATCGCTATGCTGCGCTTCTCCGTTCCACCGAGGACCGAGCGGACGGGGATGACGGGCTAAGGCATCCTACCTGCTGCTGACCGCTCCGCTCACCATCCACTCGCCTGACTCCGCTTCCCGGCACATCCTGAAGCTCACGAGCTTATTGGAGGTTGGTGAACTATTAGTTCAGTAACCAATTACTTGCCATGCCGTGAGCTGGGTACTTAGGACGACGTTTCCCCATGCATTCTTAATAACTAACTTATAACGCATAAACTTACCTTTATAACTTATAACTTACCTTAAAAAACTTATAACTTATAACTTACCTTAAAAAACTTATAACTTATAACTTATAACTTACCTTAAAAAACTTATAACTTATAACTTACCTTAAAAAACTTATAACTTACAACTTACCTTAAAAAACTTATAACTTACAACTTACCTTAAAAAACTTATAACTTACAACTTACCTTAAAAAACTTATAACTTACAACTTACCTTAAAAAACTTATAACTTACAACTTACCTTAAAAAACTTATAACTTACAACTTACCTTAAAAAACTTATAACTTACAACTTACCTTAAAAAACTTATAACTTACAACTTACCTTAAAAAACTTATTTTACAACGATAAACCGTATTAAACCTAAGACTAAACACTATATCGTATCTAACTGCAACTAACTCCACAGAGCTCGGGTGCTTGCTTCCTACGACAGCAGTCAGAGATCGCAAGTGGACCGCCCGCCTGTCTCCCAGAAGACCGGCTCTGAAGGACTCTTACCTTTGTTGCCCTTAGTTTTAGTGCTTTAGTCTTGTTTAAATGTCGTTCTGACATTTGACGTAATAAATTACGGTGAATTTTCCCATTACGAAACTCCGGATATTTCAATTTCCTATATATAACATTAATCAATCCTTTATTTTTCTATAGAGATCAACCACATCAGTGGCACCACCAACACTGTAGCAGACGCGCTATCGCGTATGGTGTCAGCAATCCTGCCAAAAGAACCTTCAATCGACTACGAGGAAATAATGAAGGAACAGAATGAAGATCCAGAATTAGAAGAGCTCCTGAATCCAGCGTCGATGAGTGCTCTGAAGATACGACCTGTCAATACACACGGCGGCAAAATACCCCTGTGGTGCGACGTGTCCACCGGCCAGGAGAGGCCGTACATCCCCAAGAGTTGCCGAAAAACAATATTCACGCATTTTCACGGAGCCAGTCACCCCGGAATTCAAGCTACGCGAGATCTCCTGAGACAACGAGTAATCTGGCCCGGCCTCAACAAAGATGTCGGCAAGTGGACGCGAGAATGTATTCCGTGCCAATCGAGCAAGATTACGAAGCACGTCAAGAGCCCACTTGGAAGAATGCCAGTTCCAAATGAACGATTCCAAACCATACACGTGGACATCGTCGGACCGCTGCCCGTATCGCAGAATTACCGGTACCTTCTTACGTGCATCGATCGTTTCACAAGATGGTGCACGGCTATACCAATGATGGATTGTACGGCAGAAACGTCTGCCCGCGCCTTTCTCCAGGGTTGGGTGTCTTCGTTTGGAGTTCCGACTACGATCATCACGGACCAAGGAGTACAGTTCGAATCAACTCTGTGGAGGAACCTCCTAGCAGCTTTGGGCACAAAGCGACACCGGACTACAGCCTACCATCCACAAAGCAATGGCTTGGTGGAAAGACTACATCGACGATTGAAAGAAGCCCTGAAAGCTACTGTGACCGACGCGAACTGGGTGGACGCTTTGCCCCTCATACTTCTTAACATCAGAGCCACACCACACTCAGACGCCAACGTTTCGCCGGCAGAAATGGTGTACGGGCAGACGTTACGCCTCACCGGAGAACTACCTGCAATGAAGAACGAAACTCTCCCAGCGGGAGAATTCCTGCAAAGACTACAAGAAACAATGACACGATTACAGCCAGTACTCCCAAGGCAGCAGGGGCCTACAGACATCAATGTCCCAAACGCCCTGCTAACGGCAACCAACGTTTTCGTTAAACATGGAGGGGTCAGAAAATCATTGCAGAGACCGTACGATGGCCCTTTTCGCGTTCTAGAAAGGACCCCGAAGTACTTCACCTTAGACATACGAGGGAAACCTACCAATATAACGATTGACAGGGTGAAAGCAGCGCACCTACCCGACAGCAGCGAAACAGAAACAGAGCACGTGGAACCAACAAGCGCAAAAGTACACGATGCCTACGAAGGAGTTCCCTTCCCCCAGGCAGTGGTGGCTCCTGAACAAGGAATTGTAACTAAATACGGAAGAAGAATCAAACCTCCACAGAGATACTCGGAAACGTAAAAAACAACGGGGGGGCACCTGTGGTGGTATGAACACACACCACCACAACCTTCGCACGCTTCATGGTTGGAGATGAGACCACACGCAACTCCAGTGTTTGAGGCGAGGAAAAATACACCGCGCGGTCCGACGTGAAAGTAAACAGGCGTTCCCGCCAATCAGAGACCTGGACGGGTAGAGTCAACCTCCAGCGAGGCCTATATAAACAGCCGCGCAGCCAGCGGAGCTCAGTACACTCTCAGCGTCCCTGATATTCACACTAAGCCTCGACGCTCCGCCAGCACCTCACTCGTCGGCTTCACCACCTCCTCGACAGCCAGCCGCCACGTCTTGTCGCTTGCTAGTCACAACAGTTCTCCGCTACCGCCTCTGGTACTCCTTGGTCGAGACCCTCGGACAGCAGCAGCCTCACCGGTCTGCTCTCGCCCCTCAACCACGCAGCGTCTCCCCGACAACCGTCGGTCCGCCAAGACGTCATCTGTCACTGTATTACTCGACTGTAATATTTCCTTGTGCCATTATTGTCAGCGATCTTCATAATAATACGGCGTTTATTCCAGTTGTGTTTTCCTCACCTTGCCGGTTCGTTTGCATCTCAGGCACTCACTTCGGGCAAAGATATTTCACAAGTCTATCGATATTCACAAGTCAATAGATATTCACAAGTCTGCCCGGAGTGTAAAGCAGCCTGAGGGAGAACACCACACCGCGCTGTAACGCATTATAGCCAGACGTCATATCGTCTTAGAAGTTTGAAGATGAAGAAACTGCAATATGGCCGGGCGCGCTACGTTGGTACATCGGGGGTTTCAGCGTGGGTAAGTCGTCCGGCCATAAATGGGTGGGCAGCTGAAACCCCACTACGGGGTTTGGATGCCCAGTGCGTTCGACTGTACAGTGTTGTGAACAAATTTTAATGGGGAGACACTTGTAATCTTGAGTTGCAATTATAACCACGATGCTCATATAATTTTGATGTTTCAAATAATAGTGATGTTCATCTTGTGTGGTGATTTGGAAGAGTCTGGTACGAATTAAATTATGTGACCTTCGGTGTGACATAGTTTGAGTAATTGAAGCGCTAGCTACTACTACTACTACAAATTGTCCCATTTTGGTTAGACCGATATGACCTGGATCCAATACATGTACAGTTCATCATAAAAGGGGTACAACTTCTGTATCCAAGGGATTGGCGATCCTAGGAGGAATATGTGAGGTCCCGAGTAGCGAGTTAGGTAGGCTTTTTTTGTTGAAATAAAGTTTGTATTATGGGATGAACAATTTTTTTTTGGTTCACTGTTGTCCTGTTTCTCAGCTGCTACTACTACTACTTTTTCATTAAACTTTTATCTTGTTTCATGAACTTCTTTCTGAATGTACAGTTTCAATGCATCTTGTGCATAGATTCCGCGTTTCCTTAATTCCATATTTAACAGTCCCTTCTTCCTTCCTCTATTTCGAACGTCTTTGTTGCGGTTAGGGAGCCTTTAACCTAACATCTGATCTCGAATCAACGTTGCGTAAAATATAGACATAACTTTTTAATATCGTAAATCACGCTCTAAGAGTCCCTAGGGCTTTGCAAGTTCCAAAAACGTTATTTTCACTTTCCAGCTTGCGTGTTAATGTTTTAACTTTTTTTAGCATTCATTTTTATCCTTTCACAGTTTCTGATTTTAGCAACGACAGTACTTCTAAGGTGTGGTAGTAGCTGTAATGTGTTCCAAAATTGTCCAGCCCATGCTAATTGTCTCTTGGTTTTTACAGGGTCGGCCAGAAGTAACTTACTCTTGTAATTTGATAATATAAGTAAAACTATGAACGCTAGGAAGTTGAAATTGATTTATTGAAAGAAAAAAATTTTTATAGGTTAACACTATTGTTATTAACAGGAAGAGAAAGAGTATTGTTGGGAGAGTGCTTTCCAAATAACTTAATTTTACGATTTGGTAACATCCCTTGGTCTCCTTGTTCTCCAGATTTGTCCCCATGAGACTTCTTCTTGTGGGGCTCCCGTAAGTCACGAGTTAATGTAGCCAATTTAACAAATTTACAAGAACTTGAAAATGAAATTTTATATGAAATAGCTCAACTCTCGCCTGATACACTGAGGAGCGTTATGGAAGCGACAAAGAAAAGAGCTCTAATTTGTCTAAACAGTCGTGGCACTCATTCGAACGTATTTAAAATTTAGCCTTGATAAACCATAAAAATGTTATTCTTTCAAATTAAACAAGTTTCAACTCCCTAGCGTTCATAGTTTTTCTAGTATTAGCAAATTAAAAGGCTCGGTTACTTCTGGCCCACCCTGTATATGTATAGCGATTGGTGTTATTTTTATATTTATAGCATTTCTTTGAGAGTTATCTTCACGTTGTTCTTGGTGTTATAACGGAAAGGTATTTCTATGAGATTTCAATTCTGCAGGGTAGATTTCACAAATTGTGTATTTTACGTTTCAAGCTTATGGTTACAGCTGAATTCTTAAAATTTGTTATGTCCAACAGGAAAGGAAATGAGATTTTTAATTTCTAAGCGGTGACAGGAGGAAACATAAGCATGGCCAACCTGTTATCTGATGGGGGACTTATTCATAAAGTTATGGAATTTGTTAACAAAGTGAATGTATTAGGGAATATATGATGTTAAATCTGAGTGGACCCACCCAGTTCAAGAGTGGCGAGGTTGTGTTTTAATGTTTGTATTACGGTTTGCCCATGTCTTAGTCTTGTAGCAGTTGGTATGTTCTGCGGCACAGTTTAGAACCATTAATGGCCGAGCGTACTGCGCTCCTCAACGCAGAGTTGAGGTAAGTGAGCTGGAGCTCTTACCCAGCGCGGGTAAGACGCTCAGCCAAAGTGAGGGTGTGAGCTGGAACCCCAACTTTGGGGTCCTAGCTTCAATCCTTCCACATTCATTGTTCCATTGCATCCATGTACCCTGGTTCTTCAGGTAAAAATTACGAGTTTCAGCTATATTGGCCTCAATCTTTGTTCATATGGTGATTGAATCCATATGATGACTGGTAAAAAGAAGCAAATGTTGTGATAAGTGTTAGAATGTCCATGACAGCTCCTTTTCGGGTGGCTCATGCTAAACGGTAGTTATCGATATTTATGTAATACTATATTGCTGTGTAACGAATGGGGGTGAAGTTCTGGAGAATTGTTGTGGCCCGACGAAAGGAGGGCGTACTTAATGTGTTATGCCAGTTATTGTTGAAGTCGGACATGAGTTCTGTTTTTTGCTGAAACGTGTATTGTATTGAATTGCATCGTACTTGACTGAGTAAGATGGAATATGCGAACAATAACGTCGTAATTGAAGTAATCTGTATAGATAGCGGAGAAAGATGGAAGACACTCATGACCTCAGTGTATCACCGTACAACAACACAGCAACTTTGGTAGAAATGCCAAAGCGACAACTAAATAGTCTATGACCGAAGTTGTTGTTAAGTGAGATTATTATTCATTTATATATATATATTTAAAACTGGAGCTAATGGCATATTATAGGATGTGTGCCGTATATGTCTGTACACATATATATATATCTGTATATTTATTAATTAAAGGACGTAGTGTTCACTATAAAATTGCTACAATAATGTATTTATCGAACCCCTCAGGGGGATACAGGTATTGTATCTATGGGAATTAGCGCTCCCAGGGGGACTATGTGAGGGCCTGAGCTAAAGGTTAGGTAGGCGTCCTTTTGTTGTAATAAAATAGGTTTTTGTTTTGTAACGGACCATCTTTTTCCGGTCCACTGCTGACCTGTTTTTCAGCACATACTACTTTCTTCTTCAACTTTTTTCTTGTTTCATGAACTTCTTTCCTAGCTTACTGTTTCTGTGCACCTTGTGCATAGATTCCGCGTTCCCTCAACTCCATACTAAATGGTGCCTTCCTCTTTCCTCTCTTGGAACATCTTTGTCGGGGTTAAGGCCCCTCAGGGGGATACAACTATTGTATCTATGGGAATTAGCGCTCCCAGGGGAAAAATGTGAGGGCCTGAGCTGAGAGTTAGGTAGGCCTTCTTTTTGTTGAAATAAAATGTTTTTTTTTTGTTATGTTAAGGACCACCTTTTTTCGGTTCACTACTGTCCTGTTTTTCAGCACCTCTGACTTTCTTCTTCAACTTTTATCTTATTTCGTGAACTTCTTTTCCATCTTACTGTTTCTATGCCCTTTCTGCATAGATTCCTCATTTTCCTATCTCCATACTAAATGGGGCCTTCCTCCTTCCTCTCTTCGATACGCTCTATTTTTGCAGCGGTTAGGGAGGCTTAAACTAACTTATAATCTTATCATAATCTTAATCTGTCGGGGCTAAGGGAGGCTAAAACTTTCTTATATAATAATAATAATGTATTCATCGAACAAATATGGATGTAAGGCTACTTTTTCCATGTAATTGCATGTTTTACTGTATTGAGGGATTTTCACGGGGAAAAGTGTAGCTACTGGAATGACTACAGCAATACTGCCAATATTCCTGGAGTTACTCAAAGCTATACTTTTAGTTCAACAATGCTCTTTATTCAAATTTTCAACTATTTAGACGTTGATCATGTACAGAGCAATTCGAAAATTAAATAATCTAAGCTAACACGTTCTTTATAACGCAATATGATGTAGCGGTGATTATTCAAAATCGTCTGAACAAATCGGTAGGTAAGAGAAAGACAGCACAGCAGATTATGAAAGAGGTGCAAGAGAAAGATTTGTGCGGAAGATTTGTACTTCGGGAGCCAATTCTTATAATTTATAATTTGAATTTATAGGATGCCCGTAATATATTTATGTATATAAATAGTCCGAAATAAATGTGCATTAAAGATGATGGACATCGTGAAAAACTAATCCTACTTCCTATGCATGTCGTTCAACAAGTATTCTAAAAGAATTGATGACTTTCTAGAAGCGGAAAGCATTGTTTGCCAGACTAATTTCATCCTGTGGTTTATTTACGTTGACGAACTATGAACTCTGTGTTTCTTTCTGAAAATATAAAGTAACATCATGAAGACTTTCATTTGATTTATCCTTTAAACACTCGAAAAAAAAACATCCGAATTTTAGAATTACAATGAGTATGCAAGTCCTAAACGGAGCTTTGGATTGATAAATATGAAGGTTTTACTCAGTATGCACACAAATTTTAATTATTACATGGCTATTAAGCATTGCATACAAGATAATCAAAGCTATTCAGTATCATAGTTTCCAGACTATTTAAATATTTTTCAATACGAATGTGCGGAAACCCGGCAGTTCCTGCCATGGTGCAATCGTACGTACGACAGCCAGTGCATCGCTGCCGCGAGTGTGGTGTGGGTCACGTGGTATGGGTGTGGCAACGTCATCAGGTCAAACGTCTCCTATTGGCTGGCTTCTCTAACGGTTGCGAGCAGCTGTCCCCTTTGAAGTGGACCTACCTGTCTTGTGTATATCGTGCTAGCTACTGAGACAGCGTCGGCGTGCATGTTCGCCGTATCGTGCCGAGCGCGATCACGGATTTCCACACTCGTGTAAGTTCGAACACGGCCATAGAGAGCAGAGTTGCGACAGAAAGAGAGGAAATGGGAGGAGCTAGCGATGCTACGCGCAAATGTTCACACTCCTTACCACCGTCTCATATGGGCTTTAGCAGGACCCTGTCGTGATACGATTCCTTTGATCATTTTCATTTCCCAACAACCCTCCCTCCACACAGATGTGCCTGCACCCCGCACCACGTGCTCAGCCCCTTTCACGCAGCACTCGTTTGGTTGCATGTACGACGACAACAACTTCAGAGGCACCTACTGTGAGGCGCGCAAGCGCTGCCGAGACCTGGGGGCGGGCCTTGCTTCTCCTGAGACTGCTGAGGACACAGCTGCCATGATGGACTTCTTCGACGCCAAATATGGTAAAATACTTCACGTGTTGCAAATCAGTGTGTACATCAAAAATTATTTTTTTCTCTTCACCTAACATTATTCCGCTTACTCGCGTTTCTAGGAAATTATCTTCCTAAAAATAATTGAAGTTTCTGTCTGTGAACACAGAAGCAGAAATTCATTTACGGAAGGAAAGGTTGAAGATATTAATTGTGCATCACGATAGGTTTGGGAGTCTCTAAGAATCAAATAAACTTTCGCCTTTAATATATATTATAAGCGTTATATTATATATATTTAATATTTATTATTATAATGTATTATACCATATATTATATAACATAATATAATATATTGTGTATATTAAAATAAACCTAATCTCAGGAAACGTAGCTTTAAGTTCTAAAGGAACATTCATAATTCGAAAGTTCTCAGAAGACTTATGAGCCTAATTTGTTCCTTTATGTAAATAATCTTTCTCAGCTGCGAAAGCGGACTTCACTTACTCACTGATTGTTATGTTTATAATTTTATTCTGTATATCAGGATTGCAAAAAATTCTATTGACTCCCACATATTGTGAGATTCTGAAATTACCGCACTGAATCAAATGGCTTAGCTATTTCTCGACATTTACGACACTCTCTATTATAATGAACTTGAAATAGCTATCCAAGTCCAAGAACCCCTGAATCTGGAAAAATTCAGTCTTCCCACAATTTTTTAGCTGTTTTATTTTCTACTAATTTTGTTGCATTTCCTAGCTTCTGGGGCCGAAGAAATGTAACTGTAACTCTATTCCCATATTCTTCTTTTTTTTGCCATTTAATTGAGCGCTACACTTAATTGTAATATCTATTTACACAGTAAGTGTTAAAATATTGAACATCGGTGATAGCAGAAATTATTTCGTGGTAATTTTTGCGAATGTTCAAGTAAAATTTTTTTCCTTGACTCGCTTGCACTCGTGTAAATTTGGCAGCATCATCAAGAAATATGAATTTCAAGCTGCATTAGTTATGCCTGGTGAAATTGAATTCGCTGTTCTTTAGAGTACTCACCTGAGAGCCTGATGTTCTACGTGGGGCTGTTCCAAGTCACCGACGGCGTCTGGCGCTGGCCAGCCAATCAGCGAGACCCTGGACCTCGCGGTACCGGCGACTGGGGGGCGGATCAGCCAGACGAAGGAGTTACAGTAAAGAGTGCTCTGTACAAAACTAACTCAATGTATAAAATCTTTGATTTTGTCCCGACCACGATGGCAGGAGTCCTCTGCCACGTTTGGGGTGTAAACTAAATTACTTCGTTCAACATGAATTCTCAACAGAAGCGAACTCGACTACTGGCACTATTAGGGGCGAACATTAAAATTTTGACGGGCGCAGTAATCAAAAAATATTTCTCCATCGTATCTATCCAATGTACTCTGTGGATTATTCAATACGAGCAGCCACATCATGCTTGAGCCAAAATGGTAAAACCATGCCATCGTTATTAGCTTCTGTAACACAAAGAAGGCGATAAGTTACAGCTTTCATATGCTGTCTGTAAGCTGTCTAAAAGATTATATACTCTGTTTCTGTATTTAAGACATCCAAAATAATACTGGTAATCAACTTGTCATCGAATACAAATTCTGTAACTGAAATTTTGTTTGTTGAAAATTCTGCAATACGATCCGTGCTGTTTGAACTGGTACTTTATCTAATTATTCAAATTGTTCAACTATTTCACGACAGTAGAAGCCTTCATCCCATTGGGCATTTTGGAAAATCCCTTCATGATGCCTGAGATAAGTTCGATATAATAATAAAAGAAGACTCATCTTTCAGCGTGTTGCCATGGTCAGAATAGAATAATTTCAAAACCAAGTCTTTTAGCTCAGAAATGCCTGGAGAATTTATGGAATACGGTTTCGGATCATCTTGGGGTATTATTAGGCGGGGATCCAACACCCTCACATTTTCACAGGTCATTTTTCACAAAACAGTCATATAGCTGTGTGTACGTGTTTCGCACTTTACATTTTGGTCATTGAAATACTGAATTACGATGTATTTAAAGCATCACTGTTGGAAGCAGCAGCACACACAATGGTAATTGTAGCTATGGTTAATTTTTAATTAAGAAATTAAGAAATGTATTAGTGATTGAAATTCCTAAACTCATAAATTGTAGATTTTTCATGTGTTAAAGAGTGAATTCGTAAAATAGTTATTGAATCGCTTCACAAAAGACATTGCAGCTCATTGCTAGGAAATGAGCTAATAAGTTATGGTTCTAGTTACAACGGTTAGAAATGAATTTACACTTAAAGTCTGTATTTTTACTGGATATCACAGCTGCATGTCCAAAAAATTGCACAAGTCTAACTTCCGCTCAGCTCAAACTCATTGATTCCCACCTAGCTCCTTTTGGTGAATTTTAATATTTGTGCGCCATGTGTCAATTGTGGATGCATCATTTGTGATGCGCCACTTTGCATTTTATGGACACATGTGGGGTTTGGGTTTATTCAGGCCGGAAAAAGTTATGGTACAGCGATGTGAGAGCCTTATTTCAAGTTCAAAATTAGGACGTAGAATATTCCTAAGTTCCTGAAGTTGACAATTGTGATGATCATGTAAGAAGGCAGAATGGTTCCTTTTAGCGCGCAATAATTTACTGGCGTTTCGCTAAACCGCCCCCTAGCGTCTTTGATGAGGTCGTTTGCTATGGGGAACCCGAACAGCTTGTATATATGAGCTCGGGGATCTGAATCTGGTGTGTGGGAACTGTGGTGACTACAGGAAGTCTGAGAATGATGTTTGCACTATTATTAACTCCTAACAATGTAATGTATGCATGATAGATTCTGGAACAAATTAATTAAATGAGCTGAAGGAATAAAAGCTACAGGACTATATATCGTAATTAGACTGTCGTACGGCATAAAATATGCTTTTTAGATAGAGATTTTATAGATTGATTATTTAGACAATATCAGCTCACTTAAAGCTCACTTACTTAAGAGGTAATATGGACAATGTTATTTGCGTTAGAAACTGTTTGGAAACATTTTACATGTGCACCCTTTATGTTGAACGCGAAGAATTAGGTGACTCTGGTGACTATGGATAGAACAGTGATCGTGATAGATACGGTGAACGTAATGAATGTGGAGGGGGAGGTCAATTTGGTGACTGTGGTGAATATCGTAAATCTGGAATATATGGTGAACGTGGGGACGGTTGACAATGTGGTGAACGAGATGAATGCTATGAACGTACTGAACGCGCTAATTATGGCGATCGTGATAAACTCAGCAAAGAGGATGAACGTGGCAAATACGGTTAAGGTGTGGTTATGAATGCGTTGAGCGCCGTCAGATCAGCCAACGTGGTAAATATAATGATCTAGGTAAAGGTAACGAACATAGAGAACGCAGTAACACGGTAAAAGGTGATGAATGTGGTGAACCTTCAGCTGATGCATGTACAGGAAGAAGCCCTTCAGAATTTACGGGTGTGAATCAACCCTTGTAAATAATTTAGCATTTTCCATGCTTGCACGCAGCTTATACAACCTTTAGTGTTCGAAAAACTAACATGAATCTATAATCCTTTTGCCATTTACGTTTTGGTTAAGCGTCGTGAAATTAGGCAGAAAATAGAGTTTATAGACACAGTTTCAGAAACATTTAATCAATTGTGTTCCCATCTTTTTTTCGTGACCAGACCGAACTTGACGCAAATTTTTACGCTCACACGTTCCATGTTCTATAACTGACACTTTATCAAAAGCTGATGAATTTCTAAATTTGTTTTTTGCATCTCTGACGAATTTCATGTGCGTTTTTCTCGTATATATTCAACAAATATCAAATTTGTGTGGAAAAATATGTGCACTTCTCGTAAACCTCAGCAATATGTATTGGAACATTGGATTGTGGTGTTTCATTTCTCCAAAATGCACCTCAAATTGGCACAGTGGCTCGTCAAATCGTTACCACTACGGTTAAATTTATTATCCCGGGTTAAGAGCAGGCATAAAATTCCGCAATGATTAGTATGATGACCAGATTTGAAGGTTTTTGAAGCGTTTTCTTCAAAAATTTAGTTGCGTTATGCCGTGCCTGATGATGTCACAAAGCAATATATTTCAGCTTATATCAAGTTCTCTTACGAGTTATTTCCACATACATTAGGTCTGTGTAACTAAATTTACATCTATTTTTAGCAGATGTATACACCAGTCGTACACGCTCGTGCATGAGTGGCTTGGTAAAGGAAGGTTGTGGTATAGTTAACGAAGTGACAAGAAGTGATCGCCTTTTTGAAAAACGCTTACCTCCGAGTTTTCTTAGGGATAATGAGTAAAATTGCTTTAAATTAGTATCACAATCGAATTCAGTCTAAACATGCATCTCTTTCGTTGAGATAATCAAGCACTGAGTTCCATCGCAATTAAGGATACAAGCTTAAAACTGAAAGAAATTTGTTTCGATCAAGCTTTTACAATATAGAACATTGCACTTAAGGAAATAATAGCCCTATTTTGAAACACCCAGGTGCATCTGACATTTGTCCCAAAACCGAGACACGGAGATGCATCATCTATGAGACACCCATGATTAGGATGCATACCAATTGAATAAATTCAGTTTATTCCAGACGTGTCCACGATGCGCGGAGAAAAAGAGCCACAGACTAATTTGATTTAATGACGAGGTCGTAAAACTTATTAATTAAACGCTGCCATAGAATTAGTCTCGGAGTTCAGATTTTCCGAAGACGTTATAATAAAAACCAACCGCACTAACTATGACGAATTCGGGCTATATTAGCGCCGATTGTGAAGCATGGGAGAAAAACCATCTCTCAGGACTGGCCGTCCCTTTTAGATTAAACCATGGCCACAGTGACAGTTCAGAGGCGCCACATCCCCCTCCGTTTTACCCATCCAAGCATCCTAGGGGGGGCTATCCATGAGTGCATTAGGACATAATTGAAAGTGAAAGATCACTTCACGTCGGGCGGTGACAGGGATTCAAAGGGGCTAGTCGGAGAGGTGACTATAACAAGTCCTGAACACGAGTCGGACTCAGATATTATTCGCGTGGGTTACCCATTTGTGGGGAATTGCGTTCGCTTAAATATCCCGGGGTCAAACTTCATGGTTTGTTCTTGGCTTGTGGGCTCATACAAGCTTACGGGATCGGGTTTCACTGTGAGCGGTCATAGCGTGGGTTTATTACAACTATTGTGCGGGAGAATCCTCCGGAAATCGAAGTGATTTTGAAGTCGTTACGGTTGTAAAGTCCCGTCTCCGCGTGCTCTCTTCCGTCCAGTATTTGCCTCCCACCAGTAAATTCAAGACAGATGTGCCTGTTTCTTTGCCCTCTCACTCGCAACGAATTCACCATCTGAAACACGAGCCTCTAAGCTCGGGCCAGCTACCAAAAAAATTGAAACATCACGCGCTGATGCAGGATGTAGGTGATCGATGAGAAGGAGTAGTAAATATTAACTTCTAAGCCCTAAATTTTCGAGGCATTGGCCTCTGGCGGCAGCAACCCTTTCTTTGTTTAAATCAACCCTTCAATTGCAACGTAATACCATTGCATTGCGGTTAAATCAGTACAGAAAGAAATAGATGTCATTCAAAGGAAATCAATGTTATACACAATATCTCCAGACCCGATTTAGAGATGCTCTGGTGTCTCACTAGAAGTGCTTCAGTGTCTCATTGACGAAAAACTTGGGCTTCAGTTTGATACATTTAGAACTGGTGTCTTACAGACAACTCTACGGATATTAAGCGTCGCATTGCCCTGCCTGGCGTTGTTGACACACCCATAGCCTGCAGTGTCACAGAAATACAGAAACGCTTACGAATACTCAGGAGAGCAGCGGTAGATGCTGCTGAGGACACCAGTTGAAGGTGATCGTGCTGGAGAGCAGCGCCTGGAATTACTTAAAATTCCACTCGAGCAGTAACTCGTAAGACCTCATCATCCTATTTACACCAAATTCTACTTTCAGCAAAATGCGGTGCCACAAAAGGTTATTCTTACGCTACAGCTACTATTAATATAATTTCAACTGCTGTTTTAACTTCCAGTCCGTCAGTCGATGCTTATAGAAAAGACGGAAAGAGAGTTTGACACAGAGTGTGTCGGGGAGAGAAGAGGTGACAGAAAAGGATAGATAGGAAACTGATAGACATTCGCTTTGCGCATCTGATGCTATAGTGTTGGAGGGTTTTTTCAGGGTTTTCACGCGAGGCGACTCTAATTATCCGAGCTGAAGGTTGTTGATTACCCCTGATTACCCTAAAACAGCTAATCCGGACCTATGATCTATAAATTAACTTGAAGGACAATGGACTGGTTTCCAGAGCTTCGTCAGTATGAATTAGCACTGTGTTACATACTGCATGAGCGTCAAGAGGGAAGGCCAGTTGATCGGCGTTAGAATGCTAGTTTGATATCCCAGACGATATCACGTACAAGATGTTTGCCAAATACCTGTCGAATTATCTTTGATGCCCGCTGTTTTCCAAGGCGCACCTTTTTCAGCCACTCCTGATCTGGGAACATTGTTTTCATAAAATCTATGAGGCTCACGCAATGAAATAGGTAGGTGATGCTTAGCTAAAAATGCACAAACCTGCAGTTCCACTTTACGAGAATGATTTTCAAGAGGATTATTGGATAACACGTAGCTGGCAATTGATAAGGATTTCTTTGCCCCCATGGATCCTTGTTTGTGCCTCTGAATGAGAGCATGTGACGCTTGATCTCCGATTTCCCAAAAATAATATCGGTTCGACAAACCTTACCATATGACACATCCTTTTGCTTTGTTGATTTTGAGGACTTGGCTAACCATCCTTCAAAATCAAGTTCCGATGTCCGCGAATCTTTAAATTTCTGCTAGAAGTTTTAACTTTTCACATGGAGCTTTTTTTTCGCGGTGGTGTCGTTGGCTCGTCCTCACACGGTGCGCGATCATCTGCCATGCTGCGAGATATGCAATAATATGTTTACCTATCCCTAGTATAATTATCTATTTTTCATTTCATTTTCTATCCATTCACGCGCTTCAGCCATTCTTTCCACATGCTCAATCTAACCTAACACATTGATCTCCTCTCTCTGATGGCTTTCTGACTTTCCTCACACATGACTTTCGTCATATCATTTCATTACGGATTTTATCCAAACTTGTTAAATTACAAGTGCTTCCCAGAGACTTCGTTGCAATCACATTCACTCATCAACTCATAAAGTTAATTGTAAAGTAATCTAATTTATTTATTTCTTAAAGGGCGGATGAGGAAATTCAGAGGATTTTGAAAAAAAAATTACCTCGCCTTTATTAATATGGAAAACTTTCCTCAACACTCAGTTGCTAAAAGCCCTAGTGCTTCAATTTTGGTTGACGGAATTCTAGGCATGATCTCAGCTATGTCAAATTCTACGTCCGGGTTACAGCGCCTAAGAAAGACAATGAGAATACAAACATATATCGCAAGTTTTAAGTTAATAACTGTCCTCTTTTGTTCATATGAATTTATGTAATGAATTTTATAGCTTCTTCCATACGCCTTCAGCATCTTTTGTGACTCGAAGTGTCAAAGAACCTTGCCTAAATATTTTGTTCGCATCACTACAATAACATGCTTCGTTGGCGTGCAATATGGCTAAGACTTAGGACGCCTTCCATCTAATTAGCTTGCGAAATACCGGCGCTGTGGGGTAACTCTGCTGTTAATTCAATAACTATCACATGAATGAACTTATTAATTATTTCTACGATGAAATATATTTGCTGTGGTATTTAACAATACAACAAACATACCTACTAATATTCTGTTGAAACCTATAAGCACGCACACTTTCAGAACAGGACAGTGTCTTTCGTTGACTGGTTGTTGCCGAGTGCCGACACCAATCGAGTTTTTTATTAGCGAAATGCAACTCAGAATCATTTGTCACAACGGAGTGGACAAGAGATATTATGGCTTCGTATCTTGACGCCATCTTTCGTGAGCGATACCTGATGACAATCAAATGTGCGACATTAATCTCACCAGCAGTGCAGTTTTGTGAACATTACATTCTGAATCGTTTCATTGCAATTCGTTCAAGTGGTGACCAGTAGGATGCTTGCTAGTCGGCTTTCTATTTTCAATTATCCGTAGATTAGACGGGCACTATCTTAACGGAGCTCTGATTACTCTAGATTTAGCCAAATTCTACATTACCCCAAGGTACCCCTGATTATCCCAAACTAGGGCAATTACCCAGCTCACGGACACGCTGGGGTTTTTGTAGGTAGTATTAGGGTCGCGATCGTTACATACTTCCACGCAATACTTGAATTGCTACGTGTTTTATTTACTGAACACTTGAATGACTGAAATACAATTTGATGAATGACTAACCTACTACACAATCATTGCGAACAAAACGTTGGCAGCACTTTGAGAGTCATGAGGCCCTGATACACTGGCGGTCATGACTCGAGAAATTGTGGCAGTGGATCCGGCCGTCAGTTGAAGTTAGAACAGGCGACATGATACACTCAGCACACAAGATGAAGCACCGCGGAATGTATTGCAAGGCGTAGTATGCCTCTGCGAGTCGTGCAGGTAGGTGCGCAATTTCTACCAGCCGTATAGAAAAAAAGAAAAGAAAAACATTTTATTTCCAATAGTACAAAATTCCTATCATTGGTTTTTAAAATATCTTAAAGTCAATACACTTAGGTGATACACACACATGAGTATTGTAATACTCCAGTCACTAGTCGAAAATAAATGATTGAGGGCAATGTTCTCCTAATCTTGCTTAATCTACATTTGATAAAACATGTAATGATAATTACAACGTTCTCCCTAGTTAATCTACATTTGATGATACATGTAATGGTAATTATAAGAGACAACACAATTTCATAGACTATGCGTTTTCATTGTGGGTTTAGAACACATTTTATCATTTACACATATATCATATAAAACTTCGCAATTCTTGGAGCCAGAAAATAATATTAGAGTTGTTTGTTTCGGAAGATGTTCAAAAATGTCGTTATAAGAAAGCACGAAAAAAAATTAATATACACATATAAAAGTATGAGGACCACGAAAATTACAGGATTTGTATTTCTAATTAAACAATTTTAACAAAACGGTCATTAATTGATCAGCATTTTATTTAAATATAAGTGGATGATCACACAACAAATGTATAATTTTCTACGTGAATGCTTTACAATAATAAAGAGATGACGAGTTAGGTAATGTTACAAGTTGAGAGTGAACAGAAAAAACAAAAGAACAAATAAAAACATCATCTCTAGTCTCAACGTGAGATCTGAAGGACATATTTCTATCGAACTAGATACTAAGATTTTTAACTTTTTCTGATGCATTAATTTTATCATTTCCAACTGCAAGAGTAAGATCTGAAGTTTTTTTAACTGCATCTATGGAGACAAAAATAATGCATTGTGTTTTATTAGCATTTAATTTGAGACTGTAGCGTGTTGATTAGAATTCTATTCCCTTACAGTGTATGTGTATTGTTTAGTGTTGAATCAAGTAGAGTTGTTTGTTTTGTTGAAAGCCTGCGGTGTACATAAAATATAGAACTATAGTGAAGATTGGAAAATAGACCTTCGGGGGAGTGGTTTGCGGACACTTGGTTTCTGTCACTGGTGCGGAGGGGCTGATGCTCGGGGTAAGTGTGGCCGTGGTAGGTGGAATAATGTCTTAGTGGAAACGAGTGTCTTGTTGAAAGCGAATATGTTGTATCCTTGTATATTCCATAGGCATTAATTAGTGCTGTATCTCCTGTCTCAGGATCTGCTATGCCCACGTTCCGACCGCTCCTATCCGCTCTTGCTCACGCTCTTGCTCTCGCTATAGATTAGTTCCGCGGGATTTTCCTTTTGCTCGTGACTTTGTAAATTTGTTAAAGGTGTTAGGGGCGTTGAATCCTTGCGCATTAAGTTAGTAAATTTGTGATTGTAACTTGTTGAAGCCCAGTTGGGGCGTGCAAATAAATTTGTGCTTCAGTGTTCACCTATTTACTACCCCGGTTCCAACCTATCGCTACTGACTGTGCTTAGCACATCACAGAGACCATTTCGGTCGTACCATGATTTCAGGCTAGTCAGTAAAGTTTCGGCTTTAATTTGCGTCTGTGGTATTTCCGATACAGAACTTGTTATTGCAATTTGAACATCATCTGCATACATTGAGATCCGTGTTTTAGAAGGCATTGGAGGGAAATCATTAATGAAAATAGAAACAGTAGCGGACCAAGAATGGATCCTTGGGGAACACCAAACTTGTTTTGAATGAATGGGGACAATTTGTTTTCTATGCGGACTGCATGAGATCGATTTGACAAGTAACTTTCAAACCATGGCGTGTCTATTCCCAAGTTCAGTATTTTACGTAGAAGTCTATCATGTTCGACACTATCGAACGCCTCAGAGAGATCGAGTAGCAGCAAGAGTGTTACATTCTTTTGATCGAAGTCACAGTATATTTTTTCAGAGATATTGAGCAAAGCGTCTTTAGTGCTAGTATTTCTTCTATAGGCGTATTGATTTTGGTGGAGTATATTTGACTCGTCCAGGTGAAATGACAGTTGATTTGTCACCACTTTCTCCAATAGTTTGGACATGACAGGCAAAAGACTGATGGGCCTGTAGTTTGATGCTGTATTTAGGTCCCCACTTTTATGCAACGGTCTAATAATGGAGTGTTTCCATTGGTTTGGAAACGTGTTGGTTACTATTGATGTATTAATTATCAGACGAATCCAGGGTGCTGTAACAGGGAAACTGTCTTTGATATATTGAAGACTGATACCATCATGTCCAACTGCCGTTGTGTTTTTTAGTGAGTATAAGATATTTTGTAACTCCGGTAAATCGACAGAGCGTGGTCTCCACTTGACATCAGTCCCTCTCGACGAATGTGCACCTTACGTCACCAAAAAACCAAGCCAAAACGGACTGTTTGGATTACTGACGAAATTAAAAAGATGAGCAGAATAAAGAAAGCTAACTTGCGAGAGTACAAAAACAATAGATCAAACAGTACCTTATACAAGAGATATAAAGAACATGAAAAAAATCTTCGAAAGAAAATCACTGAAGCGAAACCAACTCACTTCCACCAGAAACTGACAGCGGCTAAAAATAACCCGAAACGAACTTGGGAAATCATTAGTGAGGCAGCCCCATAAAAAATTTAGACCGTATAAGTAACTTTGAAAATCCCTTGGCAACGGCCCCGGATTTCAACACATTCTTTTCAAAAGTAGGGGCTCAAGTTTTCAGTGAGGTGTATACCAACCCAGATGAAACGACAATTCAAAATTCATGCTCCACTGCACCCTCGAGGACATATATTTTACGCTGGTGAGCATGACTAGGGAAAAATGATTTTTGATATTTAGAGTAAAGTAAGCGAATGTGATAATTTTCAAATAGTTTTTTCGTACAGAAAGATCCAGATTTAATATGTAAAATTAAGCTGCTATTTGAAAAGTGAAAGTACCGTCATTTGGTAGCGCTCAAGCCTTCATTTCGTAATTTTGAATACCTTCGAGCAGTAAATATATGTCAATGAATGAACATACGACGACGTTATCTTTACCTGAAGTCTCGGGTGTCCATGAAATCTTGTCTCTAAAATTTATTACATAGGCAATTGTTAGGATATTTTATTCGGATTTGTTCTGGTGGATTCTGCGTTTATTAAAAATTTTTTACCTCACTTAACCTCTCAAGGGGAAGCAACTATTGTATCTCTGGGACTTCTCAGGGGGATACAACTATTGTATCTATGGGAATGAGCGCTCCCGGGGGACTATGTTAGGGCCTGAGCTAAAGGTTAGGTAGGCTTTATTTGTGTTGAAATAGAATAGATTTTTGTTTTGTTACGGACCATCTTTTTTCGGTTGACTGCTGTCCTGTTTTTAAGCACCTACTGCTTTCTTCTTCAACTTTGATCTTGTTTCATGAACTTCTTTCTCAGCTTACTGTTTCTATGCCCCTTCAGCATAGATTCCGCATTCCCTTCTCTCTATACTAAGTGGGGCATTCTTTTTCCTCTCTTCGATACGTTTTTTTATAGTAGCGGTTGCGGAGGCTGAAACCAACATATAATCTAATCTATAATCTTTAACTCACTTAATGGACTTCTACATGGGCACCTTTAGTTGCTCGAAGCACATCTAGGCGGTTCTCGATCTCTTGCCATGTTGCTGAAGCGTAGGCTCATCAATTGTGGCAAAGGCATCAGTAATCCTTTGCTTTATGTCAGTAATGTCCCGTCTCTTTGTTCAATACACGATATATTTAAGCATAGATAGCTCCATAGAAAGAAGTCAAGGGGAGCGATATCTGGTGAACGTGATGGCCAACGAAATGGCCTTTCCCAATCCACCGGTCTGGAAATGTTTGATTGAAAACCCCACGAACATGCAGTCTCCGATATGGTGATGCAATATCTTGCTGGAAAAAAGATATTGGTTGAAGGCCATTTAGTTATGGTGCCACATAAAAAATCCTAAGGGTACCCCTCCATGGAAAATTTAGGCTTCGAAATAAATGTCTACGTGCTGAATGAAATTCTGCCCCTTGATAAATTTTCAAGCGTAGATTTCAGAAAACCAATTAGGCCTAGTTCTTAAAATTTTGCTGACAATTGCGCCGAAGCAAACCTGCGAATTTTTTCAAGGAAATGTAATTAAAATTGAAGTTTTATCATTTCCTACGGAACGTAGAGCTCGTTAATGGAAATAAGTTCGTTTAAACATGAATATTGAGGCATTTTTTAATATTTTCCCACGTGATTTTTTGGCGAATATCCCATGGATGTCCCCTTATAGTAAATTAAGCTTCAAAATAAGAAACTATAAGCCAAAGAAATTTTTTGTTTTTTCAAGCACAGATTTATAAGGAATGTCAAAATTCATGCACTTTTGTAAGTCTCTTTGAAGGTATTGAGGTAAGTCTCCCCATACTAGGCTGCAGTAGTCAATGCGCGATACCACAAGGGATTGAATGGCTAATAATCTGGATTTTTCGTCTAGAATACTTTTGTCAAACTCACTGCGTTTTCCAATTCTCAAGTCATTTATTGAGAGAGGTCAAAGAATTTTAACCATTTTTATTTTTAAAATATAATTTTTTGTGAAAATGTAATTTTCCCATCGTTTCATTTAACAATTCCGGACGCAACGAAACATTTTAACAAATTTAAAGCTCGGTAGTAAATCATTAAACATACGTATTTGACTTTTTCTTCCGGCATATGAAAGTCTAATGAAAACAATTTGTACGCTTTATGTTTTTGCGAAAAATTTCACGGAAGAAAAATGTCAGAAATACTCGGATTTCTCGCTAAAAATGTTTAGAGAATTTGAGAACGCTGTTTGAAGTTATTCTTAGCTTGATTTGCCCTAGGAAAACTCGAAATTCAACTTGCCTTTTCCTCAATGAATTTTTCAGACGATGTTCATAAAATATTTATTAGAATTTTGGTCAACTAATAGTTTTTCTTGATGTACAACCGAATATTGAAGTTGTCAAAAAGTTTAAATGATTGTTTTCGAGCATCTCAACCAAAATCTAGTAATATTTCTGCATCTCCTAATAACTTTGTAAAATGATAATAATAAAGAAGCTTTCAGAACCATTTGCTTCTTATTCAATTCAATATTTGGTACATATTATAAAAATATCAAAATACTAATAACAGCATCAAATGGCACGACCAAATTGTGGTTTGAACTGCATCTCGTTCCGTAGCTCTGCACTAAGTCTTACTTTACGCTGATCAGTTTGAAGTAAATTTCACTGCAAGCCTTGTGAAGATGTTTCAAATCAGACCCATCCATATTTCGATTTCAATAGCCCTTATTTGATACCAGCAAAGGATTAAAGCCTTTATATACTTTAATGCTACCCAAATTGTGCTTTATTTATGGTTGCATGTCGAGCACTTTTGGAATCTTATCAAATATGTTACACAATAATTGTCGGTAGAAATGGTTGAAGCACTATATATGAAGCATTTTTTCCTTTCTCGAATACATTTTATTTTCAATTTCACACAGCTGACAGGAGTGGATGTACAGAAGACGCTACAATTCGCTGTGTTTTTAATCAGTGATGTGTTCAGGCCATTTCGGACCTAAATCCTCGTACGTAAAACGACCGTTTGTGTTGTAGAACGTAATAATTTGCTTATCAGTTAGCGTTATGTTACACCATTTTTTACAAAATTTTTTTCGGAAAAACGGTCTTAATATCGTTGGTTCAACTGATAATTAGGCACAATTTTCCCTTCGCTAAATAAAAATGAAATGACGTAAAGTTCCTTCTGGGAAATTTGGATTTCGTAATTAATACGAACTCTGATTCAAAATAAAAAGTGTTGTATAACCATGAAATCAGGTCCAAGCCCTTTGCTCTCCTCATTATGCAAAGGCGATAGACGGCCTTGGTATTTAAATGCAAGTGCGTATCTTACTTTGTTATACGGAAGAGTTATTTTCAGCTTGATATCTCCTGGAATCGGATCTTAGCTGGCATTGATATTAGCCTTCTGGTACCCTTGGTTTTTCGAAATTCTTTCCATTTTTTGTCTAGGAAAAGTATGAGAAAATTTTTAATTTCTTAAGTTTAATTGTAATAACAGTCGCTAGTGTACGTAATCTATTTTCTGAACACTCTATGTCGTGTAAAAATTATTAATCATCCCTTTATTTCGGATTGAATCGTACTAGACGGTGCCTCGTAAGATTTAAAGAGAGTATATTTAAGATAGCGTTCCCGCTGCCACCAGAGGCACAAGGCCTCGAATTAAGTGAGATATGAATTGATTCAGCCTTTCTGAAAAATGCGTGAACGATTTCCTTTCTTGGTAGCGTCCGAGATTTCATGACACGTGTTTCTTGCTTGGCGGTTGAGCGAGACGGGAGAGGAGAATTATGAACGCCCGGATATGTGATACGTTTATTTGGGGGGCAATTACTGACGGCGGAAGCACGCGAGGAAAAGACTTTACGACCACACCGTTCGAACAGCGACAACTCAACTCACAATTATCCTTCAGTGGATCACCCAAGATTACAACACAACAGACTGTGTAACATACAGTCAAACTTCGAGCCAAGGAAACATCGAGCCCGGGGAAGCGTTTTGCATACGCTCAAAACTTGAGCGCTCCACAATAAATCGGATATTGAGCCCGTCAATTTCTCAAGTATTGAAACTGAAATGAAGGACGCCTCAACTATCAATCCCGATCGACGTTATTGTTCAACTCCGATTTTAAGCAATCTCTGACCCCTCGCCTCTGAGTCCTACTTCCGAGTCCCTGACCGCCCTCGCTCGTCACTCCGCACACAATGCCCTAATCATCTTAATTCAGTCGTGAACAGTGCTTTCCCGAGGGGGGGCTTTGAGGCGAACAGGGGGGGAAGAGTAGGTTTTGGGGAAGCCCCGCTTTCTCTGACCATGACGTATCCGTGACCAACTCAAATCGTTCAGTCCCACGCTTGCGTTTTCGGCCCAGGAGAGCGAGCCGCGATCGTCTTTATATTACTGTCTTGAGATTTTACAATCCTTGTTAGTTAATAAGGCCGGTGCTAATAAGCCCAGTGTCTCTACGCTCCCCGACTTAATTCTTTTATGACACTGTCGTAAATGGAGCCGTCTTATGCTCAGTATTCTCATGCCGGCCAGGTTTTTGTAGCCGGCGTGAAATATTTACGTCATCAAACGACGAGAGAGCTTGTTCTCTCCATCGTACACCGGCAACATGAAATAGGGGATGTAATCTGATTTCATACACTAGTCTCAAAAAGTTCTAATGACTTCTAGTGGATTTTTAGTTGTTTCTTGTTAACTGAGGATTTTTTCACTATATTACTATTTTAGTCCCTGCCAAATGAAGAGAAAGAGTATCGTCGTGAGTGAATGTAAAAAAGATGCATCTGATAACTGTTATACGCTTTCAGTTAATCTTTCGCAAATTGTAGGTCCCGTTGTAGCGTAATCACAGCCCATTTTTGCTATTTTATATAGCTTAATGAAACCTTAACAGCAGTAATGGCCGACACGATTGAGACTAAACTATGTTTTAATTTTCACACTTTATGGGTGACGCAGAAGTTGCCTCTACATGAATCAAGATTTCAAGACATTTTTTCCACTGACTTGTGCGAGGGGGTTCTCATCGACGCCTACGGGATGGTTCAAGTGTTTCTCGGCGCGCACGTGCTGTCTGGCTTTATTGGCACCGTGTACTTCGTCGCCTACTACTGCGTGCGCTGTTGCAACAAGAGGGCTGGCCGCAACTCCAGACAAGTCAACAAACAAAATAATCAACTCACGCAACAGAAAGCTAATGGTGAAAGCTTTCAAAGTTCCGTGATTTTCAGTGTTATGAGTCATGATGTTCCGTGGTTTTACCATTTACAGCTCTGCGTTTTGTAGAGTTTTGACGTCCGGCGACTGTTGCAGTCGTGAATGTTTCGTGCTTAGGTGAAGTGGTTCGCCTATTCACTCTACACTGAGATAGTAATTGGTATTGACCCAACATAAGATAGTGCCCTAAATGGGGTGAAGAGGCACAAATTATTTGTTTGTTCATAAACTGTAGTAAGGAGTATTAAAAAATGCGGAGCGGCGACATAGCAAACAAAGTTTACCCAGGAATGTGCTTATGGGCATTCGGCCGTTACGACGAACATCAGCGTGGGAACGGTATAGCAAGAGCGAAATATTTTCTAGGCTTGTCTTCTTAGAAGGGGGAAGGCTTTTCAAAACACAGGATGTAGAAACCACGGGCGACGCTGCTGTGGTCATCTCAAATTTTGCGTGCTCAAGAGGTGGCATTCTTCAACATGGCCAGCGCTACACCAGACGGCTGGCTCAGACTCGCACACAAACACAAGAACACACACACGTAGGCGCGGGAACTCCCGTACCTCGGCAAGCACCGCATCTCTTCGGCCAATCAGCGCTCTGGAAGGCATCACGCGTGGAGGTGTGTCAGTGAACTGACCAATTAGATGTCGAGACGGCAGGAGAGTCAAGTGTTCGACCAATCACAGTTGATATGTTGTGGTAGAAAATTAGAACAATCTCGATCATTCTAGAAGATGCCAAGGGAAACGCTTAAGAAGGGTGCGACGAGAAAAATGAAGGTCTTTTGGTGGAAGTTAGGGCGGAAGAGGTGCACGTATCTGAGGGCACACACAAACGGGCGCCCCCGGCACGCTGCCGGGGTGCATTCTGCATTAGCAGCAAGTATAGTTAGCTCATCGAAACTTTCAAGAAACCCATGTTAATCATCATCAATTATCGAAGCACCAATCTTGCAGCAACGGCTACACGAAGCACCTCAGCATCACGGAGGAAACCGCCCAGTACCCGTGCATCATGAAAGCCTTCGAAACACTTCTACATCAATCCCGGGCTCACAAGTAATTTCAGCACAAAATATTGAAGCGGCACAGCCGCCGGAGTCTGCAACGATGCTACGCACTGCGAGTCCTGCAGTGGTTAAGTAGACTCAGAACTCAGAGCTCGAAATTGGGACTGAGTGCAGCGCTTCGGTACCACGACCGGCCGACGAGCGAGAGGCAACATCGGTACCGCGGGGGGGCGGTCTGATCCGCTCAACGTAAATTCTTCAAGCTGCATTGGAAGTGTATTAAGTCATGGTGATCTACAATTACAAGAAAAGTGTTAATACCAAGTTACTGTTTGAGGGCTCAGAAAGGGATTTTACGTGGAAAGATTCAAGTACAGCCAGCACATGGAATAGTGCGTACCGAGTGGCGCGCAATCAAATGTGATTTGTGTGATGCGGGTATTCAGCTCATTTTCTGATTCGGTGTTGGGTATAATGCGAAGCATTCTGTATTTTGACACCTAGCTGTAAGTCAAGGTTTTACCTTTTGGCATATCCATTTTATTTCATGTGTGCGCTAGCCAGAGTGTTCATTTTATGTTTCTAATGTTATTTTTGTACGTAAATTCCCTGTTTGACGGTTGACAAGAAATGTTGTGTTGCGTTAAATCATGTAATCGTTCGCTGGCGTTCATTAATTTTTTAGCCTGAATCTCTCATTTCATGTCATTTTGAACCACGTGTTCTTAGAAAAATAAAATCCACTTTTTCTTCCACCCCTTTTATTTTCCATGCTTATTATGTGGGTAACATGCGAACACAAAGGTGTACAACATTATTTATTTGTGGGGGTTGCAATTCCTCCTGCGTTGGGTGCTTAAACAGCATTGTTTTCGCGACAGGTCAAATGACGTACACTGTGTAAGCATGATACCTATATATTAGCATGGAAAATTTTTTTTTACTCATTTCCAGTAGCCTAAAATTTTTTAAATCGTTGTGGCGGTCCCTGATAGAATACAAATGATGTTTTAGTCGTTTTGCAAAGATTTATTCAGTATTATATTTCGCTTGCTATTGGTAGTTCCTTTCATTTAAACAAGCCATGGAGCACAGCCATGAGTTTGTGGCTGTGGGCCTTGCCTTGAAGAACTGCAGTTCCGTAGTGTAATTGCCTGCCATTGAGCTGGAGTCATAAATGCATAGGAATGTGTGGCTCAGCGACTGCACCACAGCTCGTCTGGCTCCAAATTAGGCAACAGAAGTACGCTTACTGAGTCAAGTAAATTGGAGTGATGCTTGGCCATTGAAACTTTCTTAACACGATGAACGATTCAGGTATCAATACTGAATTCTTGGCTCAAATTTGTCATGACATTGAGTGTATCAGTTAAATGTTATGGAATTAATTTTTCTTGAGCTTGCAAAACCATCAAAATCGTGTAAAATGCTGAAGTGCAGTCATCATTATTAAAATTTTTCATTCTGCAATTGAAATTTACAGTTCAGTGCCCGTGTAATTGTAATATAATCAGTGGGAGCCTGATATCTACGTGAACAGAATGAAAATTTTCTTGAGTAATAAGTTGAATTTCTTAAAAATCTTGTATGTGAAGCTCTCCCAAACATTAAATTCAGTCGTATAAGTGCTCGATATCAAACAAATATTTCTTCATGTGCTATGCATTCCGGGTCTTTTTGAAGGCAATCTAATTTTCGAGGTGAATGTGAAGCTCTGGAATAGAGCGTAATGCCTTCGCCACAAACGTTTGAGCCTGGTCTTAGGGCCATAAAACAACAGTCCTCATGGCTGCAGATAGACGTCTCTGAGCAGCCCATTGATCTTGCTGAATTTCTCCCCAAATTTGAATAGCAACCTTGACTTTAAACACATTCGAAATTTTGACATGTCAAGCCAACATCAATTTTCATGTTCTGAGGTGCTACACTCTTAATTTATTCCTTCATTCTTCTATTCTGTAGTTGAAAAATCACATTTGAGTGCCTTTGTGATTGGAATTTTCGGTGTGCTTTGAAAGAATCAAGTCTGCTGTATCTTGCTATGATACTGTCTCGACTCTACGCGCAACCCCCATCCATGAGTACCGGAGTCTTTATAAGCACTAGACATCTTAGTCCTGGTGCTATCGTTCTCGTCACCTCCTCAAGTAAACACCTAAGAAAACGTCTCCGAGTTTCATTACCACGACCAAGGCCGCACCTCTAGCGGCACACGACAATGGGTTGTGTGAATGTTTTTTTTTTTGAGTGGTAAATTTTATTTGAATGTCTCCATTATTGATCCACCGATTAACATTTACTGATTTATGTGTAGTAATTGAAGTCGGTGGCGCCGGAAATTAATGGCTTAACTTTAGTGAAAACCGCCTTCTCTCAGTCGATGCCCAGGGACATATTACATGGTTCCAGTGTTCAGGGATGTCGAAGAGCGTGTCCAGTTAGATCTTTTCATGAATGCCATTCAAATTATCTGTGGGCAATTTCTTGAAGCATCGTATGAATTCAGTGTCATGGTAGCTGCTGTTTAACGTAAATTCAAATTATCTGTTTGACGAAATTTAATAATGCAATTCGAATTTTAAATTCGCTAATATTGGAATACTTTAATTAAGAAAGTTCAACATCTGATAAAGGTGATAGAATTGTTTTGAAAATCAATTTTTTCTTGCTATCATAGACAAAGTAAATTTTACCTTTCCCAATCGTCGGAGTAAACTGAGTTAAGTGACGGAATGTAGGATTGTCGATAATTAAGTGTAGTGTGTATTTAAGGATGTGTGTGTGGTGTCTTCTGAGATGCTACGCAGTAAATTAGTGGCCTAGTTAATTTACATACTTAAAATTTAGGAATAAAGCCTACACGTGTGACCATTAGAGTAAATTCATTTGTTAATTTTTACTATGTTCCCAACATCATGCTAAACTGCAACGTTCAAGAGTAAGCAGTTGAATTTTTTTGTGATCATTTGCTGGATTCATTCATTATAAGGCGCTACATTGTTTATAAATGAGAAAGATGATTAGTGCAGTAACTGACATTGATTCAAACTCATTTCGTTTCTGTTTGTCGATACCGTCGTGCGGTCGACGTGAGGGTTCGTGGAAAAGGGGGCTGTCTTCTGTGCAGCTACCTTTTTCCGGGGCGCTAGCTTTTCTTCGCAGCTGCCCTTCCTGAGGTTAGTGTGGGTACCACCTGCGCCGTATTCACTCCGCTAGGGCAACAGAAGTAAATTCTTTTATGTTCCGAACTACGGTGGTACCGCTAGGGGGAGGTGTATGTGTGGGTACCGCCTACGCCGTATTCAGTCCGCTAGGGCAACAGAAGTAAATTCCGTTTTGTGCCGAACTACGGCGGTACCGTTAGGAAGACGAGCAACTGTCTGCGCCGTATGAGACCGCTAGGGCAACAGAAGTGAATTCTGTTAGTGCCGAACTGCAACAGCGTCTTCCTAATTAACCAACTAAGCGAAGTAGTTAGTCCTTCCGAGGTGGCTCCTTAAACCCCTTATTAGGCGGGGTGTCGTATGACACTGAAGCGTGTTGCAATAAGGAGAAAGGAAACTTTTTTTCACCTGAGGGTGTGACTAGTTTGTCGCTGAATCTCTTTGAAGTCCCTATTACATACACTGATATATTTTAACAAAGACAGTGATTTATTTTCTATTGCAAAAATAGTGCGTACAGACGTGAGCGACTGCATAACAGGGTACAACACTCAAAATTGCATTTAAAATATTAGTCGTATTTGGCTAGATAACACAACAAACATTGGAATATCGAGATGTAATACAAATGATATTTAAGGGCTAACTAAAGTAAATGCACAAACGCAACATCAGCGCGGAGAAATAGACAAGTCGGCGTTCAGAGAGCTGGACACATGAAGAAAATACTTAAGATTATGGGTAACTAACACAAAAGGCTCGACAACCCCTGTGCGGCCTGACACGCCCGGGGAAGGGTGTCTCTGCTACGATAGCCGAGACAGGAAATCTGCAAGGTGGTTGTCGACTCCCGGAAGGTGTTCTGCTCGGAGCCTGAAAAGGCTGAAATACAAAGCCCAGCGTTTCAATCGGGGGTTCAACTTGTCTGCCTGTTGCAAATAAAGGAGCGGTCGATGGTCGGTTTGTAACACAAATTCTCGTCCATACAGGTAGACCTCAAACTTCTGTAGAGCCCAGTAGATGCTTAACGCTTCTTTTTCAATGGTAGAATAGTTTATTTCTGCTCCTCTCAGTCGACGTGAAGCATATGCTACCGGCGCGTAGTGACGGAAGTCTCGTTTACTTGGCTGGAGGAGAGCTGCTCCAAGTCCAGTTTGGGAGGCATCTGTCCTCAGAATGAAAGGACATCAGGGGTCTGGTAACTGTAAGACCGGTCTCTTGACTAACGCTATCTTCAAACTTTCGAACAGATCTTCTGTTGTATCGGTCCAAGGTATTTGTTCTGGGGAGTTCTTCTTTAGGAAATCATGGAGTTTAGATGTCAGTTGAAAGTAGTTAGGAATGTACTGTTGGTTGTACCCAACTGTACCGAGAAAACTTCGGAGCTCCCGTTTGGTTTTTGGGAGTGGAGCCGATTTCAAGGCTTCGACTCGGTTCTCCAGAGGCTGGATCTGAGAACTGCTCAGTTGATGACCCAAATACTGGAGGCTGTCAAATCCGAATTCGCATTTGGACGGCTTCGCTTTAAGGCCATGTCGAGAGAGAGCTTCGAACAGTTTAGCTAATGCTGTGCAATGATCTTCCCAGGTTGTCGAGGCGATTAAGATGTCGTCCATGTAGACCTCGGTATCTTGCAGTCCTGCAGTGACTTGACGTATAAGGCGGGAAAAAGTGGCTGGAGCATTTGCTAGGCCGAAAGGCAGTACGTTGAATTCATAGAGGCCAGACCTAGTTTTGAAGGCGGTGTATTGGTGGGACTCAGGGTGTAGAGGTACTTGCCAATATCCACTGGTCAGATCCATTTTGCTGAATATTGTTTTGCCAGCTAAATTGGTGAAAATAGCAGTGGTGTCTGCTATCGGCTCGGCATCAAATACTGTCTGGCTGTTGAGGTGCCTGCAGTCCAGACAAAATCGGTGGGTTCCGTCTTTCTTCCGGACGGCAAGGAGCGGTGAATAGTAAGGTGATGTGGATGGCGTCACGATTCCAATCATCATCCACTTCTCTAAACTTAACCGCAGTTCAGGCTCCAGCGCTAAGGGAAGTGGATACGAATGTTGAAGTCGAAAACTGGAAGGATCCTTCAATTTTATTTCATGAACTGCCGTGCTGGTTCTTCCGGGAGTATCTGTGAAAAGATCGCGATATTCTTCAAGTAGTTCCTGGATTTCTGAGCGTTGAGTTGTAGTCAACGTAGAGGAGATGAGACAGTCTTCAATGGTTTCTCCGACGGGTGACGGTATCTCTGGTTCTTTCCGGTCGAGTTCTTCTTCTTCGCAGGTAGGTTCTAGGGCGAGGCCAACCGCTGCAAATGCTTCCTCTACTCCCTCGTCGTCCTCCTCGCGATCTGTCTCGCTTGGTGAGGCGGAACTTTGCTGCTCCCGGTCGTGGTACTGGCGGAGGAGGTTGATGTGATAAACTTTGTTGTTTCCATCCACGTCCAATGTATAGGTATAGGTTCCCAGGCGTGATTTCACTGTAAATGGACCTTTCCAAGTCATAAGTAGCTTCTTTCGAGAATCGGGCAGAAATACGAGGACTTTATCTCCTTGCTTTAGAGTTCGCATCTTGGTACGTCTGTTGAAGAACTTGGCGCTGTTCTCTTGGCTCCTGTTTAGATTCTCGCGAGCGATTTTACATGTTTCTTTCAATCGGTGCTTCATTTCCATTAGATACTGAGCAGTTCTCGTGTCGTCTTGCAAGCTTTCCTCTGTCCAGCATTCTTTGAGCACGGTTAAAGGTCCACGGACGCGATGGCCGTAGATGAGTTCGAAAGGAGTATACCCGGTTGAGGCCTGAGGAGCGTCTCGATAAGCAAAAAGGAGGGAAGGCAGATAGAGGTCCCAGTCTCGTGCTTGTTCTACGGCTAATTTCCGCAACATGACTTTGAGCGTGCCATTGAAGCGTTCGACTATGCCGTTCGATTGGGCATGGTATAATGGCGTCAATCGGTGCTGGATACCGACGAGTTTCAGGAAAGCTTCGAAGGATGCTGCTGTGAACTGAGTGCCGTTGTCGCTTGTTAGCGTGTGAGGGAAACCAACTCTGCTGCAGATTTCGAGTAGCTCCTGGGCGACTGTTTCTGCATCTATATGTTTGAGCGGGGCTGCGTCTGCGTACCGAGTTGCTTGGTCCACCACGGTGAGAATGTATCGGTGGCCACGTGCCGAAGCTGGTTGTAATGGGCCTACCAAATCAACACTTAGCGCGGAGAATGGAGTGGTGATCGGTGGGGTTGAGATAGGTGCCTTTCTTGGTCGAGATGGAGCGTGCGTCTGGCAGGTATGACAGGAGTGACCGTATTGGGCCACATCTTTTGCCAGGGACGGCCAATAAAAATCTCGTTCTAGTCGAGCCTGAGTCTTCTTTTGGGAATCATGGCCAGCAAGTGGATTGTCGTGAGCCATTTCCAAGATTTGTGGGCGCACGCTTGCAGGGGCTACAAGTTGAAGGGTTTCCTGACCGTCTCGTAACGTTTTCCGATGGAGAACGCCGTCATGGAGTTCAAATGTAATGACTCTGCCATCCTTGTGCGTTTCTTCTTTGCCGGTGTCAACTTTCTTGAATAAAAGCTGCAATGTTTTGCACTCCCGCTGTAATTTCTTGAAGTCTTCTTTGTTGTGTTGCAATGTATCGACAGTGCTTGGTGCGGCAGGGGGATCTTCGATCGCTTTTGCTGCTGCCCTTGTGACAACGTGAGAGACTTCTGCAGCAACTGGTTGCTCTTCATAGTCGGTCATATGTTCTTCGAAGGAGGTGGTTCCGGGGACTCGGCCGAGGATGACATCATGGGAGAGCTCTTCCATGGCTACGGCTGTCACCTCTCCGTGGTAATAGGGGCAAACGAGAGAGACCCGGGCAAGAGGCGCCTCGAAGGAATGATTGTTGGCCAGCCGAACGGTAATTTCTTTCTTCAAAATGGCGTCAGCTGGGACGAGAGCCTTCTTGACGAAGACCGCTGTTGCTCCTCCATCGAGTAGTACTTGAACGGGTTGTTGGTTCACGGTGCCGGAGCATGTTTTCAGCTGTCCCAATTCGATCAGCTTGTTCGAGGCGATGTGATTGCATGCTACTGGGGGAATATCGTCGTATTCATCTGCTTCTTCATGCGTTGCTAGATTGTTTACTCGAGCAGTAGTACTGGAAATAGGTGGGCTTACATGGGCTGCTCCATTACTGTGACCATCACCTTGCCTCCTCTGAAATTGGCGGCACTCATCACTGGAATGCGATCGGTTGGGGCCATGAAAAGTACAGTAAAATCCATTGTAAGGTCCTCGTTGTTCGCGCTGCGGAGTGTTGACCGATCCTGAGCTGGTGGGACCACCACGTGTGCTAGAAGTTCTTGGCGGCGTTCCTCGAGAGTTGTTGCTGGAGTTGGGTGATCTTGCTGGAGTGCTCGGGGCTCGGACAGGAAATGTCGAGCGTCGCTCTGGTGCTACTGATGCTTTGAGTGCTGGAGGGCCCGCATCCGTCGTTGATGTCAGTGTGCGACCCTTACAAAGCTGATGGAGCGATGTATGAGGTCTTGTTTGTAAGAAGCTATCACCTTGCTCTCCTAGGCTTGCGACTGTGTTACCACCCCTGTCACGCAATTGAGTAGCGAGGAAGGGCGGCAAGCTTGAATAAGCTCGGTCAACAATAAGGAAGTCACGAAGAGTCTTGTAGTTGGCTTCGATGTTGCATCCTTTTAACCAAGCGTCAAAGGCTTGTTCGAGTCGCCGTAGGTAACGTGACATATTGTCGCCTTCTTCTGGCTTCAATTCGTAGTAGTTGGCACGTAGTTTTGCCGGAGTAACTTTATGAGCATCTAGTAAGAGCAATTTAATTTCAGGAAGCTTGAAGCGATCTGCTGCGGGCAGGGTATCGATGAGTCGACGTTCCTTCGGTGTGATCAAATTATGGAGCATGACAACAGCATCGACTTCAGTAAATCCCATCGCTGTAGTGTGAGTACAGAAGCGTTGCAAAAATTCGTCCATCCTTTCTTTCGTGGGATCGAATGGAGCCGGTGGAGGTATCTTCACTCTAGCATTTTGAGGAGCGATTTGAGCATCGATTTGTCGGAGTCTGAGCGCGTGGTCTCGTTGTGCTGCTTCTCGTTCCGCTGCTCGTTCTGCGGCTTCTCGTTCCGCTGCTCGTTCTGCGGCTTCTCGTTCTGCTGCTCGTTCTGCGGCTTCTTCCAAATGCCTCAGGCGGCTGGTAAATTCTTCCCGGTACTCCGCATCGGTGGGAGTGAGGCCGAGGGGTTCGACGTATTCTCGAGCTTGAGCGACGAGGTTCATCTTGTTTTAGTGATGCAGTGTCCGCGTAGTTGATTAGAACCCAGAAATCCAAGGCAACGTTGGTAGTCGCGCAAAGTTTCTGGGTCCCTGTTCGGGCGCCAGAATATGTCGATACCGTCGTGCGGTCGACGCGAGGGTTCGTGGAAAAGGGGGCTGTCTTCTGTGCAGCTACCTTTTTCCGGGGCGCTAGCTTTTCTTCGCACCTGCCCTTCCTGAGGTTCGTGTGGGTACCGCCTACGCCGTAATCAGTCCGCTAGGGCAACAGAAGTAAATTATGTTAGTGCCGAACTACGGCGGTACCGTTGTGTGTGGGGGTGAGGTTAGTGTGGGTACCACCTGCGCCGTATTCAGTCCGCTAGGACAACAAAAGTAAATTCTGTTATGTGCCGAACTACGGTGGTACCGCTAGGGTGAGGTGTGTGTGTGTGGGTACCGACTACGCCGTATTCAGTCCGCTAGGGCGACAGAAGTAAATTCCGTTTTGTGCCGAACTACGGCGGTACCGTTAGGAAGACGAGCAACTGTCTGCGCCGTATGAGACCGCTAGGGCAACAGAAGTGAATTCTGTTAGTGCAGAACTGCGACAGCGTCTTCCTAGTCGACCAACTATGCGAAGTAGTTAGGCCTTCCGAGGTAGCTCCTTAAACCCCTTATTAGGCGAGGTGTCGTGTGAAACTAAAGCCTGTGGCAATAAGTAGAAAGGAAGCTCTTTCTACTTCAGGTTTTCACTTTTTAAATGCTGAATCTCTTTGAAGTCCCTATTACATTCACTGATATATTTTAACAAAGACAGTGATTTATTTTCTATTGCAAAAATAGTGCGTATAGACGTGAGCTACTGCATAACAGGGTACAACACTCGAAATTGCATTTAAAATATTAGTCGTATTTAGCAAGATAACACAAGAAACATTGGAATATCGACATGTAATACAAATGATATTTAAGGGCTAACTAAATTAAATGCACAAACGCAACATCAGCGCGGAGAAATAGACAAGTCGGCGTTCAGAGAGCTGGACACATGAAGAAAATACTTAAGATAACGGGTAACCAACACAAAAGGCTCGACACCCCTGTGCGGCCTGACACTGTTGTTTTCTCAAATTTCTTGGGAACAGAAATCTTTATTGCGTCATGATGCAATTTATTTAAAAGAAATATTCATGGTAAAACCTAATTTTTGCAAATGTCAACCGTGTTCGGCGCATTAATTTAAGTATGTTTCAATCCCAGTTTCCTCTAGTTGGGAAGGAATTCTTAAATTAAGTATACTTAGTATTATTGAAGAACACGTGGATATGAAAATGCATTTTTGACTAAGTAGGTACATTTGACCGATGAATGAACTCTTCTGTATAAACTGAGTCGTGCATTAAGTTCAAATTCTATAGTTTTTTGTCTGCAAGTAGTTGGTCAGCCAATGAAGATTTCAGATTATTCTGAAGTGTGAAACAGAATTTTTTGACGTTACTAGTGTGAGAATTTACGAACAACGAGGTGCGTTATTCACTCAGCCTTAATAAAACTCACGAATGACGATGTCAGATTGATGATTTTATGCATTCGTCCGCAATGCTCGATGTGTGAATTTCATGTTCAGTTAAGAAATTCATTTGAACTTTCATAATTTTTTTTTAAATAGAATGATGGAAACAGTGTCGTCCGTTATTCCAAGTGAATTACGAGGTTATTTCGAGATTGTGTTCACATAATGAAAATTTGAACAAATTGAGCTCATTAGAATATATGTGTTTTCTATAACGAAAATATACTATAATTGAAGTGGAGTTTTGATTTTGTTGAAAAAATTTTGGTGTTGAATGAGAGTTGAAATGACAGGCAAGGTAATGTATAAATGAAAATTCTCTTTAACACGCGTGTACGAGTGACAGTATTGCGAGTCAGGGAACATTTGTGACTTTATGGCCTTGCTGGAGAGGGCAATAAAAATTCTTGTGCATCTTGGCACATCTTTTAATTGCTCGAGTGTGGTATTACGTGAGCGTAAGAATGTAGGATGTGACAATAGGAAATATTTATTTGGAAATATTAGTGATATTATTTAAAGATGCGTTGTACTGCAAATGGCAGGGAGTTTTTCTTCAAAAATAACATAGCTCATTTTCTGTGCTCTGTCTTTACGAGTTGTAGAGTTATAGAAAAGTCCCATGTGCCATTCCTTTATCAGCTTAATGAAGGTAGCAGAGCGAGTAACAAAATCGTTTTCCTATGTCAGTGTTAACTAGAAGGTCAGACTCTAGGCAGGCTTGACAAGGAACACGTAGGATACTGAATGTGGAAGTAAGGGATCACTGCAGACATTGTAAATTAATAACAGATGACACGGTACTGTAGTATGTTAAGTTATATATAAAAAAAATATTTACTTATTCCTATGCACCGAGATTTCATGAAAGTAGGTTCGCTCGGTGTGTTTTGACCTTTTTTCTAACCGAAGCAGAATCCCGTGAATCTTGATGTACTGGGGACGTTTCATTTTTGGTTTAAGTGTTATAGAATAAGAACTGTTTCTCAATTCTGAACCTCTTATGCGCGTTGCTAGGAACTTTTGCTCTCTTTTCCGCCTGGTGAATGTTGCGTGAGGGAATGAAAATGGGAACTGCGATTTGACATACATTTGCAGTGGCGCAACTTAGAAGATAAAAGCATATCCTATATTTCTGATTTTGCGTGATTGCGATGTTTAACGAATTTGACTCATGGACTTGGAAACTAACTTTGGAGGCAGGCTGGTGTGAGTTGTCTCAGCGTTTATGTGTGGAAGTTTTGATCGTTTTCTTCCCATAGGGATGTTGATGGCACTAACACTGTTTGTACTCCAACATCGACGGATATGCAAATTGATTTTATTTAGTAATAGTTATTTTTAGGCTGACACAACACCGTCTCCGTATTTAACGGTACACATATACTGCAGGTTCCCGAGGTGTGTGAATACCTAATAAATATAGTGAATAATGTGAACGACGTTTCTTCGAGTGGAATGAAGTCATATTAAAAAAAATTTGCACTGTCTCAAAGGCTGAAAATTATGTGAATAATCATATCTTTTTTATGCATTTTTTTTGTGTGTGTGTTTTCAGAATGTCAGATCATCAAAACGGCTGTTCTCAGCAAAAGTATGATGTAAAGTCTGATGAATTGATAACACAGTAGGTATACACTTTTTATGATGGTGCGTAAGGGATTTCTGCCTAATTGGTAAATCTCCCGATTTTTTTGCGTACAATATTTGAATGAATGTTTAGATAGTCTTGTGCCAAGGTGATCGACACCGCCTGCGAATAAAAACGGGGCAAGTCGTACATGGCTGGAAACACAATGTCTTATCTCTCAATGTAGGAGGAATTTTTGCACGAACTCACTTCCGCCACAACCAGGGCAGGCTTGAAAGATTTGCAAAAGAGGAATTCTACTTGGATCAATAAAAATATTGCGCTGTCTCTCCATCATGAAAATGACAATGTTAGACACCCTAATGCGCATTAATGAAGGCGATAACGAGCGATTTCACGCGAACCGAATTGGCACACGTTCTCTAGTCGACGAGGCAATGGGTGTAGAAAGCTGATGGTCTTCGTAGATAAATCCCCTCAGGGGGATACAATTATTGTATCTATGGGAACTAGCGCTCCCAGGGGGACAATGTGAGGGCCTGAGCTGAGAGTTAGGCAGGCCTTCTTTTTGTTGAAATAAAATGTTTTTGTTATGTTAAGGACCATCTTTTTCGGTTCACTGCTGTCCTGTTTTTCAGCACCTACTACTTTCTTCTTCAACTTTTTCTTGTTTCATAATCTTCTTTCACAACTAACTGTTTCTATGCCTTTCTGCGTAGATTCCGCGTTTCCTTAACTCCATACTAAATGGTGCCTTACTCCTTCCTCTCTTTGGATCGCAATTGTTGCTGGGTAGGGAGGCTAAAACTAACGACTAATCTAAACTAATCTAATTCGTAGATAAATATGCTTCATTTTCGCAATCATGATAAAAGGGCTGACAAGCCCCAACGATGGTATCAACAGAATTTTTCCGCGGAATGTACGCGACGCAAAAGGATGGATATACTACGAATTTTTCCGCGAAATGTACGCGACGCAGGATGGATTCAGTTGAAAACAGCTTATGTATTTTTGGAAATAAAAACCTAATCTCAGCAGGGCCCACTTTGACGACTATGTTCGCGTAAACTAAAAAATGAAAAACTGATGATTGAAGAAAGCATTTGAGGTTGGAAAATCACATCCATCTTTGAGATTTTGTTAGGTGGATTACAAACGAGAATACGGAAATAATGTCTCTTATGTACCACACTCGCCTACTAAGCGATCTATATTTAAATGTTTATGCATTTCGTTGGATTTGCCAAGGGCAAGCCGGAAAATAATAAAATGTCATGTGTGTGTTACAACATTTTATGCGTCTATTGTTGTCCGATATGTAGATTGTTTTTGCTGAGTTCTATTCTTTCCGCGTCGTATAATAATGTGTGTGGGAAATGTACGGTTTAAATCATTTGTGTGTGTCAGATAGCAATGAAGTGGTTTTATTTATGAAAAATGCGTGCCCATAAGCTTGCCAGAACAATTTCATTTATTAAAAAGTGTAACGTGAGTTCGATGTCTGGAAAAAGTCAATGTGTTTAATTACGAAAATATTTCTCTTGTTTGAAACTTTGGAATGTAAGGGGGTTACCTGACGGTAAAGAATATACCTAACGGTTGAAAATTTTGATCAAATATGCAATTTGATCCAAATTTTCTGTGTTCCGGAGGGGGTATTGTTAAGAAATGCGGAGCGGCGACATAGCAAACAAAGTTTACTCAGGAATGTGCTTATGGACATTCGGCCGTTACGACGAACATCAGCGTGGGAACGGTATAGCAAGAGCGAAATATTTTCTAGGCTTGTTTTCTTAGAAGGGGAAGGCATCTCCAAACACAGGATGTAGAAACCACGGGCGACGCTGCTGTGGTCATCTCATATTTTGCGTGTTCAAAAGGTGGCATTCTTCAACATGGCCAACGCTACACCAGACGGCTGGCTCGGGCTTGCACACAAACACAAGAACACACACGTAGGCGCGGGAACGCCCGTACCTCGACAAGCACCGCATCTCTTCGGCCAATCAGCGCTCTGGAAGGCATCACGCGTGGAGGTGTGTCAGTGAACTGACCAATTAGATGTCGAGACGGCAGGAGAGTCAAGTGTTCGACCAATCACAGTTGATATGTTGTGGTAGAAAATTAGAACAATCTCGATCATTCTAGAAGATGCCAAGGGAAACGCTTAAGAAGGGTGCGACGGGAAAAATGAGGGTCTTTTGGTGGAAGTTAGGGCGGAAGAGGTGCACGTGTCTGAGGGCACACACAAACGGGCGCCCCGGCACGCTGCCGGGGTGCATTCTGCATTAGCAGCAAGTATAGTTAGCTCATCGAAACTTTCAAGAAACCCATGTTAATCATCATCAATTATCGAAGCACCAATCTTGCAGCAACGGCTACACGAAGCACCTCAGCATCACGGAGGAAACCGCCCAGTATCCGTGCATCATGAAAGCCTTCGAAACACTTCTACATCAATCCCGGGCTCACAAGTAATTTCAGCACAAAATATTGAAGCGGCACAGCCGCCGGAGTCTGCAACGATGCTACGCACTGCGAGTCCTGCAGTGGTTAAGTAGACTCAGAACTCAGAGCTCGAAATTGGGACTGAGTGCAGCGCTTCGGTACCACGACCGGCCGACGAGCGAGAGGCAACATCGGTACCGTGGGGGGGGCGGTCTGATCCGCACTACGTAAATTCTTCAAGCTGCATTGGAAGTGTATTAAGTCATGGTGATCTACAATTACAAGAAAAGTGTTAATACCAAGTTACTGTTTGAGGGCTCAGAAAGGGATTTTACGTGGAAAGATTCAAGTACAGCCAGCACATGGAATAGTGCGTTCCGAGTGGCGCGCAATCAAATGTGATTTGTGTGATGCGGGTATTCAGCTCATTTTCTGATTCGGTGTTGGGTATAATGCGAAGCATTCTGTATTTTGACACCTAGCTGTAAGTCAAGGTTTTACCTTTTGGCATATCCATTTTATTTCATGTGTGCGCTAGCCAGGGTGTTCATTTTATGTTTCTAATGTTATTTTTGTACGTAAATTCCCTGTTTGACGGTTGACCAGAAATGTTGTGTTGCGTTAAATCATGTAATCGTTCGCTGGCGTTCATTAATTTTTTAGCCTGAATCTCTCATTTCATGTCATTTTGAACCACGTGTTCTTAGTAAAATAAAATCCACTTTTTCTTCCACCCCTTTTATTTTCCATGCTTATTATGTGGGTAACATGCGAACACAAAGGTGTACAACATTATTTATTTGTGGGGGTTGCAATTCCTCCTGCGTTGGGTGCTTAAACAGCATTGTTTTCGCGACAGGTCAAATGACGCACACTGTGTAAGCATGATACCTATATATTAGCATGGAAAATTTTTTTTTACTCATTTCCAGTAGCCTAAAATTTTTTTAAATCGTTGTGGCGGTCCCTGAAAGAATACAAATGATGTTTTAGTCGTTTTGCAAAGATTTATTCAGTATTATATTTCGCTTGCTATTGGTAGTTCCTTTCATTTAAACAAGCCGTGGAGCACAGCCATGAGTTTGTGGCTGTGGGCCTTGCCTTGAAGAACTGCAGTTCCGTAGTGTAATTGCCTGCCATTGAGCTGGAGTCATAAATGCAAAGGAATGTGTGGCTCAGCGACTGCACCACAGCTCGTCTGGCTCCAAATTAGGCAACAGAAGTACGCTTACTGAGTCAAGTAAATTGGAGTGATGCTTGGCCATTGAAACTTTCTTAACACGATGAACGATTCAGGTATCAATACTGAATTCTTGGCTCAAATTTGTCATGACATTGAGTGTATCAGTTACATGTTATGGAATTAATTTTTCTTGAGCTTGCAAAACCATCAAAATCGTGTAAAATGCTGAAGTGCAGTCATCATTATTAAAATTTTTCATTCTGCAATTGAAATTTACAGTTCAGTGCCCGTGTAATTGGAATATAATCAGTGAGAGCCTGATATCTACGTGAACAGAATGAAAATTTTCTTGAGTAATAAGTTGAATTTCTTAAAAATCTTGTATGTGAAGCTCTCCCAAACATTAAATTCAGTCGTATAAGTGCTCGATATCAAACAAATATTTCTTCATGTGCTATGCATTCCGGGTCTTTTTGAAGGCAATCTAATTTTCGAGGTGAATGTGAAGCTCTGGAATAGAGCGTAATGCCTTCGCCACAAACGTTTGAGCCTGGTCTTAGGGCCATAAAACAACAGTCCTCATGGCTGCAGATAGACGTCTCTGAGCAGCCCATTGATCTTGCTGAATTTCTCCCCAAATTTGAATAGCAACCTTGACTTTAAACACATTCGAAATTTTGACATGTCAAGCCAACATCAATTTTCATGTTCTGAGGTGCTACACTCTTAATTTATTCCTTCATTCTTCTATTCTGTAGTTGGAAAATCACATTTGAGTGAATTTGTGATTGGAATTTTCGGTGTGCTTTGAAAGAATCAAGTCTGCTGCATCTTGCTATGATACTGTCTCGACTCTACGCGCAACCCCCATCCATGAGTACCGGAGTCTTTATAAGCACTAGACATCTTAGTCCTGGTGCTATCGTTCTCGTCACCTCCTCAAGTAAACACCTAAGAAAACGTCTCCGAGTTTCATTACCACGACCAAGGCCGCACCTCTAGCGGCACACGACAATGGGTTGTGTGAATTTTTTTTTTTTTTTTGAGTGGTAAATTTTATTTGAATGTCTCCATTATTGATCCACCGATTAACATTTACTGATTTATGTGTAGTAATTGAAGTCGTTGGCGCCGGAAATTAATGCCTTAACTTTAGTGAAAACCGCCTTCTCTCAGTCGATGCCCAGGGACATATTACATGGTTCCAGTGTTCAGGGATGTCGAAGAGCGTGTCCAGTTAGATCTTTTCATGAATGCCATTCTAATTATCTGTGGGCAATTTCTTGAAGCATCGTATGAATTCAGTGACATGGTAGCTGCTGTTTAACGTAAATTCAAATTATCTGTTTGACGAAATTTAATAATGCAATTCGAATTTTAAATTCGCTAATATTGGAATACTTTAATCATGAAAATTTAACATCTGATAAAGGTGATAGAATTGTTTTGAAAATCAATTTTTTCTTGCTATCATAGACAAAGTAAATTTTACCTTTCCCAATCGTCGGAGTAAACTGAGTTAAGTGACGGAATGTAGGATTGTCGATAATTAAGTGTAGTGTGTATTTAAGGATGTGTGTGTGGTGTCTTCTGAGATGCTACGCAGTAAATTAGTGGCCTAGTTAATTTACATACTTAAAATTTAGGAATAAAGCCTACACGTGTGACCATTAGAGTAAATTCATTTGGTAATTTTTACTATGTTCCCAACATCATGCTAAACTGCAACGTTCAAGAGTAAGCAGTTGAATTTTTTTGTGATCATTTGCTGGATTCATTCATTATAAGGTGCTACATTGTTTATAAATGAGAAAGATGATTAGTGCAGTAACTGACATTGATTCAAACTCATTTCGTTTCTGTTTGTCGATACTGTCGTGCGGTCGACGTGAGGGTTCGTGGAAAAGGGGGCTGTCTTCTGTGCAGCTACCTTTTTCCGGGGCGCTAGCTTTTCTTCGCAGCTGCCCTTCCTGAGGTTAGTGTGGGTACCACCTGCGCCGTATTCAGTCCGCTAGGGCAACAGAAGTAAATTCTTTTATGTTCCGAACTACGGTGGTACCGCTAGGGTGAGGTGTATGTGTGGGTACCGCCTACGCCGTATTCAGTCCGCTAGGGCAACAGAAGTAAATTCCGTTTTGTGCCGAACTACGGCGGTACCGTTAGGAAGACGAGCAACTGTCTGCGCCGTATGAGACGGTTGAGACCGCTAGGGCAACAGAAGTGAATTCTGTTTGTGCCGAACTGCGACAGCGTCTTCCTAATTGACCAACTAAGCGAAGTAGTTAGTCCTTCCGAGGTTGCTCCTTAAACCCCTTATTAGGCGAGGTGTCGTATGACACTGAAGCGTGTTGCAATAAGGAGAAAGGAAACTTTTTTCACCTGAGGGTGTGACTAGTTTACCGCGGAATCTCTTTGAAGTCCCTATTACATACACTGATATATTTTAACAAAGACAGTGATTTATTTTCTATTGCAAAAATAGTGCGTACAGACGTGAGCGACTGCATAACAGGGTACAACACTCAAAATTGCATTTAAAATATCAGTCGTATTTAGCTAGATAACACAAGAAACATTGAAATATCGAGATGTAATACAAATGATATTTAAGGGCTAACTAAAGTAAATGCACAAACGCAACATCAGCGCGGAGAAATAGACAAGTCGGCGTTCAGAGAGCTGGACACATGAAGAAAATACTTAAGATTATGGGTAACTAACACAAAAGGCTCGACAACCCCTGTGCGGCCTGACACGCCCGGGGAAGGGTGTCTGCTACGATAGCCGAGACAGGAAATCTGCAAGGTGGTTGTTGACTCCCGGAAGGTGTTCTGCTCGGAGCCTGAAAAGGCTGAAATACAAAGCCCAGCGTTTCAATCGGGGGTTCAACTTGTCTGCCTGTTGCAAATAAAGGAGCGGTCGATGGTCGGTTTGTAACACAAATTCTCGTCCATACAGGTAGACCTCAAACTTCTGTAGAGCCCAGTAGATGCTTAACGCTTTTTTTTCAATGGTAGAATAGTTTATTTCTGCTCCTCTCAGTCGACGTGAAGCATATGCTACCGGCGCGTAGTGACGGAAGTCTCGTTTACTTGGCTGGAGGAGAGCTGCTCCAAGTCCAGTTTGGGAGGCATCTGTCCTCAGAATGAAAGGACATCTGGGGTCTGGTAACTGTAAGACCGGTCTCTTGACTAACGCTATCTTCAAACTTTCGAACAGATCTTCTGTTGTATCGGTCCAAGGTATTTGTTCTGGGGAGTTCTTCTTTAGGAAATCATGGAGTTTAGATGTCAGTTGAGAGTAGTTAGGAATGTACTGTTGGTAGTACCCAACTGTACCGAGAAAACTTCGGAGCTCCCGTTTGGTTTTTGGGAGTGGAGCCGATTTCAAGGCTTCGACTCGGTTCTCCAGAGGCTGGATCTGATTACTGCTCAGTTGATGACCCAAATACTGGAGGCTGTCAAATCCGAATTCGCATTTGGACGGCTTCGCTTTAAGGCCATGTCGAGAGAGAGCTTCGAACAGTTTAGCTAATGCTGTGCAATGATCTTCCCAGGTTGTCGAGGCGATTAAGATGTCGTCCATGTAGACCTCGGTATCTTGCAGTCCTGCAGTGACTTGACGTATAAGGCGGGAAAAAGTGGCTGGAGCATTTGCTAGGCCGAAAGGCAGTACGTTGAATTCATAGAGGCCAGACCTAGTTTTGAAGGCGGTGTATTGGTGGGACTCAGGGTGTAGAGGTACTTGCCAATATCCACTGGTCAGATCCATTTTGCTGAATATTGTTTTGCCAGCTAAATTGGTGAAAATAGCAGTGGTGTCTGCTATCGGCTCGGCATCAAATACTGTCTGGCTGTTGAGGTGCCTGCAGTCCAGACAAAATCGGTGGGTTCCGTCTTTCTTCCGGACGGCAAGGAGCGGTGAATAGTAAGGTGATATGGATGGCGTCACGATTCCAATCATCATCCACTTCTCTAAACTTAACCGCAGTTCAGGCTCCAGCGCTAAGGGAAGTGGATACGAATGTTGAAGTCGAATACTGGAAGGATCCTTCAATTTTATTTCATGAACTGCCGTGCTGGTTCTTCCGGGAGTATCTGTGAAAAGATCGCGATATTCTTCAAGTAGTTCCTAGAGTTATGAGCGTTGTGTTGTAGTCAACGTAGAGGAGATGAGACAGTCTTCAATGGTTTCTCCGACGGGTGACGGTATCTCTGGTTCTTTCCGGTCGAGTTCTTCTTCTTCGCAGGTAGGTTCTAGGGCGAGGCCAACTGCTGCAAATGCTTCCTCTACTCTCTCGTCGTCCTCCTCGCGATCTGTCTCGCTTGGTGAGGCGGAACTTTGCTGCTCCCGGTCGTGGTACTGGCGGAGGAGGTTGATGTGATAAACTTTGTTGTTTCCATCCACGTCCAATGTATAGGTATAGGTTCCCAGGCGTGATTTCACTGTAAATGGACCTTTCCAAGTCATAAGTAGCTTCTTTCGAGAATCGGGCAGAAATACGAGGACTTTATCTCCTTGCTTTAGAGTTCGCATCTTGGTACGTCTGTTGAAGAACTTGGCGCTTTTCTCTTGGCTCCTGTTTAGATTCTCGCGAGCGATTTTACATGTTTCTTTCAATCGGTGCTTCATTTCCATTAGATACTGAGCAGTTCTCGTGTCGTCTTGCAAGCTTTCCTCTGTCCAGCATTCTTTGAGCACTGTTAAAGGTCCACGGACGCGATGGCCGTAGATGAGTTCGAAAGAAGTATACCCGGTGTAGGCCTGAGGAGCGTCTCGATAAGCAAAAAGGAGGGAAGGCAGATAGAGGTCCCAGTCTCGTGGTTGTTCTACGGCTAATTTCCGCAACATGACTTTGAGCGTGCCATTGAAGCGTTCGACTATGCCGTTCGATTGGGCATGGTATAATGGCGTCAATCGGTGCTGGATACCGACGAGTTTCAGGAAAGCTTCGAAGGATGCTGCTGTGAACTGAGTGCCGTTGTCGCTTGTTAGCGTGTGAGGGAAACCAACTCTGCTGCAGATTTCGAGTAGCTCCTGGGCGACTGTTTCTGCATCTATATGTCTGAGCGGGGCTGACTCTGCGTACCGAGTTGCTTGGTCCACCACGGTGAGAATGTATCGGTGGCCACGTGCCGAAGCTGGTTGTAATGGGCCTACCAAATCAACACTTAGCGCGGAGAATGGAGTGGTGATCGGTGGGGTTGAGATAGGTGCCTTTCTTGGTCGAGATGGAGCGTGCGTCTGGCAGGTATGACAGGAGTGACCGTATTGGGCCACATCTTTTGCCAGGGACGGCCAATAAAAATCTCGTTCTAGTCGAGCCTGAGTCTTCTTTTGGGAATAATGGCCAGCAAGTGGATTGTCGTGAGCCATTTCCAAGATTTGTGGGCGCACGCTTGCAGGGGCTTCAAGTTGATGGGTTTCCTGACCGTCTCGTAACGTTTTCCGATGGAGAACGCCGTCATGGAGTTCAAATGTAATGACTCTGCCATCCTTGTGCGTTTCTTCTTTGCCGGTGTCAACTTTCTTGAATAAAAGCTGCAATGTTTTGCACTCCCGCTGTAATTTCTTGAAGTCTTCTTTGTTGTGTTGCAATATATCGACAGTGCTTGGTGCGGCAGGGGGATCTTCGATCGCTTTTGCTGCTGCCCTTGTGACAACGTGAGAGACTTCTGCAGCAACTGGTTGCTCTTCATAGTCGGTCATATGTTCTTCGAAGGAGGTGGTTCCGGGGACTCGGCCGAGGATGACATCATGGGAGAGCTCTTCCATGGCTACGGCTGTCACCTCTCCGTGGTAATAGGGGCAAACGAGAGAGACCCGGGCAAGAGGCACCTCGAAGGAATGATTGTTGGCCAGCCGAACGGTAATTTCTTTCTTCAAAATGGCGTCAGCTGGGACGAGAGCCTTCTTGACGAAGACCGCTGTTGCTCCTCCATCGAGTAGTACTTGAACGGGTTGTTGGTTCACGGTGCCGGAGCATGTTTTCAGCTGTCCCAATTCGATCAGCTTGTTCGAGGCGATATGATTGCATGCTACTGGGGGAATATCGTCGTATTCATCTGCTTCTTCATGCGTTGCTAGATTGTTTACTCGAGCAGTAGTACTGGAAATAGGTGGGCTTACATGGGCTGCTCCATTACTGTGACCATCACCTTGCCTCCTCTGAAATTGGCGGCACTCATCACTGGAATGCGATCGGTTGGGGCCATGAAAAGTTCAGTAAAATCCATTGTAAGGTCCTCGTTGTTCGCGCTGCGGAGTGTTGACCGATCCTGAGCTGGTGGGACCACCACGTGTGCTAGAAGTTCTTGGCGGCGTTCCTCGAGAGTTGTTGCTGGAGTTGGGTGATCTTGCTGGAGTGCTCGGGGCTCGGACAGGAAATGTCGAGCGTCGCTCTGGTGCTACTGATGCTTTGAGTGCTGGAGGGCCCGCATCCGTCGTTGATGTCAGTGTGCGACCCTTACAAAGCTGATGGAGCGATGTATGAGGTCTTGTTTGTAAGAAGCTATCACCTTGCTCTCCTAGGCTTGCGACTGTGTTACCACCCCTGTCACGCAATTGAGTAGCGAGGAAGGGCGGCAAGCTTGAATAAGCTCGGTCAACAATAAGGAAGTCACGAAGAGTCTTGTAGTTGGCTTCGATGTTGCATCCTTTTAACCAAGCGTCAAAGGCTTGTTCGAGTCGCCGTAGGTAACGTGACATATTGTCGCCTTCTTCTGGCTTCAATTCGTAGTAGTTGGCACGTAGTTTTGCCGGAGTAACTTTATGAGCATCTAGTAAGAGCAATTTAATTTCAGGAAGCTTGAAGCGATCTGCTGCGGGCAGGGTATCGATGAGTCGACGTTCCTTCGGTGTGATCAAATTATGGAGCATGACAACAGCATCGACTTCAGTAAATCCCATCGCTGTAGTGTGAGTACAGAAGCGTTGCAAAAATTCGTCCATCCTTTCTTTCGTGGGATCGAATGGAGCCGGTGGAGGTATCTTCACTCTAGCATTTTGAGGAGCGATTTGAGCATCGAGTTGTCGGAGTCTGAGCGCGTGGTCTCGTTGTGCTGCTTCTTGTTCCGCTGCTCGTTCTGCGGCTTCTCGTTCCGCTGCTCGTTCTGCGGCTTCTCGTTCTGCTGCTCGTTCTGCGGCTTCTTCCAAATGCCTCAGGCGGCTGGTAAATTCTTCCCGGTACTCCGCATCGGTGGGAGTGAGGCCGAGGGGTTCGACGTATTCTCGAGCTTGAGCGACGAGGTTCATCTTGGTTTAGTGATGCAGTGTCCGCGTAGTTGATTAGAACCCAGAAATCCAAGGCAACGTTGGTAGTCGCGCAATGCTTCTGGGTCCCTGTTCGGGCGCCAGAATATGTCGATACCGTCGTGCGGTCGACGCGAGGGTTCGTGGAAAAGGGGGCTGTCTTCTGTGCAGCTACCTTTTTCCGGGGCGCTAGGTTTTCTTCGCACCTGCCCTTCCTGAGGTTCGTGTGGGTACCGCCTACGCCGTAATCAGTCCGCTAGGGCAACAGAAGTAAATTATGTTAGTGCCGAACTACGGCGGTACCGTTGTGTGTGGGGGTGAGGTTAGTGTGGGTACCACCTGCGCCGTATTCAGTCCGCTAGGGCAACAGAAGTAAATTCTGTTATGTGCCGAACTACGGTGGTACCGCTAGGGTGAGGTGTGTGTGTGGGTACCGCCTACGCCGTATTCAGTCCGCTAGGGCGACAGAAGTAAATTCCGTTTTGTGCCGAACTACGGCGGTACCGTTAGGAAGACGAGCAACTGTCTGCGCCGTATGAGACCGCTAGGGCAGCAGAAGTGAATTCTGTTAGTGCCGAACTGCGACAGCGTCTTCCTAGTCGACCAACTATGCGATGTAGTTAGGCCTTCCGAGGTAGCTCCTTAAACCCCTTATTAGGCGAGGTGTCGTATGAAACTAAAGCCTGTGGCAATAAGTAGAAAGGACGCCCTTTCTACCTCAGGGTTTGATTTGTTGAATGCTGAATCTCTTTGAAGTCCCTATTACATACACTGATATATTTTAACAAAGACAGTGATTTATTTTCTATTGCAAAAATAGTGCGTATAGACGTGAGCTACTGCATAACAGGGTACAACACTCGAAATTGCATTTAAAATATTAGTCGTATTCAGCAAGATAACACAAGAAACATTGGAATATCGACATGTAATACAAATGATATTTAAGGGCTAACTAAATTAAATGCACAAACGCAACATCAGCGCGGAGAAATAGACAAGTCGGCGTTCAGAGAGCTGGACACATGAAGAAAATACTTAAGATAATGGGTAACCAACACAAAAGGCACGACACCCCTGTGCGGCCTGACACTGTTGTTTTCTCAAATTTCTTGGGAACAGAAATCTTCATTGCGTCATGATGCAATTTATTTAAAAGAAATATTCATGGTAAAACCAAATTTTTGCAAATGTCAACCGTGTTCGGCGCATTAATTTAAGTATGTTTCAATCCCAGTTTCCTCTAGTTGGGAAGGAATTCTTAAATTAAGTATACTTAGTATTATTGAAGAACACGTGGATATGAAAATGCATTTTTGACTAAGTAGGTGCATTTGACCGATGAATGAACTCTTCTGTATAAACTGAGTCGTGCATTAAGTTCAAATTCTATAGTTTTTTGTCTGCAAGTAGTTGGTCAGCCAATGAAGATTTCAGATTATTCTGAAGTGTGAAACAGAATTTTTTGACGTTACTAGTGTGAGAATTTACGAACCACGAGGTGCGTTATTCACTCAGCCTTAATAAAACTCACGAATGACGATGTCAGATTGATGATTTTATGCATTCGTCCGCAATGCTCGATGTGTGAATTTCATGTTCAGTTAAGAAATTCATTTGAACTTTCATAATTTTTTTTTAAATAGAATGATGGAAACAGTGTCGTCCGTTATTCCAAGTGAATTACGAGGTTATTTCGAGATTGTGTTCACATAATGAAAATTTGAACAAATTGAGCTCATTAGAATATATGTGTTTTCTATAACGATAATATACTACAATTGAAGTGGAGTTTTGATTTTGTTGAAAAAATTTTGGTGTTGAATGAGAGTTGAAATGACAGGCAAGGTAATGTATAAATGAAAATTCTCTTTAACACGCGTGTACGAGTGACAGTCTTGCGAGTCAGGGAACATTTGTGACTTTATGGCCTTGCTGGAGAGGGCAATAAAAATTCTTGTGCATCTTGGCACATCTTTTAATTGCTCGAGTGTGGTATTACGTGAGCGTAAGAATGTAGGATGTGACAATAGGAAATATTTATTTGGAAATATTAGTGATATTATTTAAAGATGCGTTGTACTGCAAATGGCAGGGAGTTTTTCTTCAAAAATAACATAGCTCATTTTCTGTGCTCTGTCTTTACGAGTTGTAGAGTTATAGAAAAGTGCCATGTGCCATTCCTTTATCAGCTTAATGAAGGTAGCAGAGCGAGTAACAAAATCGTTTTGCTATGTCAGTGTTAACTAGAAGGTCAGACTCTAGGCAGGCTTGACAAGGAACACGTAGGATACTGAATGTGGAAGTAAGGGATCACTGCAGACATTGTAAATTAATAACAGATGACACGGTACTGTAGTATGTTAAGTTATATATAAAAAAAATATTAACTTATTCCTATGCACCGAGATTTCATGAAAGTAGGTTCGCTCGGTGTGTTTTGACCTTTTTTCTAACCGAAGCAGAATCCCGTGAATCTTGATGTACTGGGGACGTTTCATTTTTGGTTTAAGTGTTATAGAATAAGAACTGTTTCTCAATTCTGAACCTCTTATGCGCGTTGCTAGGAACTTTTGCTCTCTTTTCCGCCTGGTGAATGTTGCGTGAGGGAATGAAAATGGGAACTGCGATTTGACATACATTTGCAGTGGCGCAACTTAGAAGATAAAAGCATATCCTATATTTCTGATTTTGCGTGATTGCGATGTTTAACGAATTTGACTCATGGACTTGGAAACTAACTTTGGAGGCAGGCTGGTGTGAGTTGTCTCAGCGTTTATGTGTGGAAGTTTTGATCGTTTTCTTCCCATAGGGATGTTGATGGCACTAGCACTGTTTGTACTCCAACATCGACGGATATGCAAATTGATTTTATTTAGTAATAGTTATTTTTAGGCTGACACAACACCGTCTCCGTATTTTACGGTACACATATACTGCAGGTTCCCGAGATGTGTGAATACCTAATAAATATAGTGAATAATGTGAACGACGTTTCTTCGAGTGGAATGAAGTCATATTAAAAAAAAATTTGCACTGTCTCAAAGGCTGAGAATTATGTGAATAATCATATCATTTTTTTGCATTTATTTTTGTGTGTGTGTTTTCAGAATGTCAGATCATCAAAACGGCTGTTCTCAGCAAAAGTATGATGTAAAGTCTGACGAATTGATAACACAGTAGGTATACACTTTTTATGATGGTGCGTAAGGGATTTCTGCCTAATTGGTAAATCTCCCGATTTTTTTGCGTACAATAATTGAATGAATGTTTAGATAGTCTTGTGCCAAGGTGATCGACGCCGCCTGCGAATAAAAACGGGGCAAGTCGTACATGGCTGGAAACACAATGTCTTATCTCTTAATGTAGGAGGAATTTTTGCACGAACTCACTTCCGCCACAATCAGGGCAGGCTTGAAAGATTTGCAAAAGAGGAATTCTACTCGGATCAATAAAAATATTGCGCTGTCTCTCCATCATGAAAATGACAATGTTAGACACCCTAATGCGCATTAATGAAGGCGATAACGAGCGATTTCACGCGAACCGAATTGGCACACGTTCTCTAGTCGACGAGGCAATGGGTGTAGAAAGTTGATGGTCTTCGTAGATAAATCCCCTCAGGGGGATACAATTATTGTATCTATGGGAACTAGCGCTCCCAGGGGGACAATGTGAGGGCCTGAGCTGAGAGTTAGGCAGGCCTTCTTTTTGTTGAAATAAAATGTTTTTGTTATGTTAAGGACCATCTTTTTCGGTTCACTGCTGTCCTGTTTTTCAGCACCTACTACTTTCTTCTTCAACTTTTTCTTATTTCATAATCTTCTTTCACAACTAACTGTTTCTATGCCTTTCTGCGTAGATTCCGCGTTTCCTTAACTCCATACTAAATGGTGCCTTACTCCTTCCTCTCTTTGGATCGCAATTGTTGCTGGGTAGGGAGGCTAAAACTAACGACTAATCTAAACTAATCTAATTCGTAGATAAATATGCTTCATTTTCGCAATCATGATAACAGGGCTGACAAGCCCCAACGATGGTATCAACAGAATTTTTCCGCGGAATGTACGCGACGCAAAAGGATGGATATACTACGAATTTTTCCGCGAAATGTACGCGACGCAGGATGGATTCAGTTGAAAACAGCTTATGTATTTTTGGAAATAAAAACCTAATCTCAGCAGGGCCCACTTTGACGACTATGTTCGCGTAAACTAAAAAATTAAAAACTGATGATTGAAGAAAGCATTTGAGGTTGGAAAATCACATCCATCTTTGAGATTTTGTTAGGTGGATTACAAACGAGAATACGGAAATAATGTCTCTTATGTACCACACTCGCCTACTAAGCGATCTATATTTAAATGTTTATGCATTTCGTTGGATTTGCCAAGGGCAAGCCGGAAAATAAAAAATGTCATGTGTGTGTTACAACATTTTATGCGTCTATTGTTGTCCGATATGTAGATTGTTTTTGCTGAGTTCTATTCTTTCCGCGTCGTATAATAATGTGTGTGGGAAATGTACGGTTTAAATCATTTGTGTGTGTCAGATAGCAATGAAGTGGTTTTTTTATGAAAAATGCGTGCCCATAAGCTTGCCAGAACAATGGCATTTATTAAAAAGTGTAACGTGAGTTCGATGTCTGGAAAAAGTCAATGTGTTTAATTACGAAAGTATTTCTCTTGTTTGAAACTTTGGAATATAAGGGGGTTACCTGACGGTAAAGAATATAACTAACGGTTGAAAATTTTGATCAAATATGCAATTTGATCCAAATTTTCTGTGTTCCGGAGGGGGTATTGTTAAGAAATGCGGAGCGGCGACATAGCAAACAAAGTTTACTCAGGAATGTGCTTATGGACATTCGGCCGTTACAACGAACATCAGCGTGGGAACGGTGTAGCAAGAGCGAAATATTTTCTAGGCTTGTTTTCTTAGAAGGGGAAGGCATCTCCAAACACAGGATGTAGAATCCACGGGCGACGCTGCTGTGGTCATCTCAAATTTTGCGTGCTCAAAAGGTGGCATTCTTCAACATGGCCAACGCTACACCAGACGGCTGGCTCGGGCTCGCACACAAACACAAGAACACACACGTAGGCGCGGGAACGCCCGTACCTCGACAAGCACCGCATCTCTTCGGCCAATCAGCGCTCTGGAAGGCATCACGCGTGGAGGTGTGTCAGTGAACTGACCAATTAGATGTCGAGACGGCAGGAGAGTCAAGTGTTCGACCAATCACAGTTGATATGTTGTGGTAGAAAATTAGAACAATCTCGATCATTCTAGAAGATGCCAAGGGAAACGCTTAAGAAGGGTGCGACGAGAAAAATGAGGGTCTTTTGGTGGAAGTTAGGGCGTAAGAGGTGCACGTATCTGAGGGCACACACAAACGGGCGCTCCCGGCACGCTGCCGGGGTGCATTCTGCATGAGCAGCAAGTATAGTTAGCTCATCGAAACTTTCAAGAAACCCATGTTAACCATCATCAATTATCGAAGCACCAATCTTGCAGCAACGGCTACACGAAGCACCTCGGCCTCACGGAGGAAACCGCCCAGTACCCGTGCATCATGAAAGCCTTCGAAATACTTCTACATCAATCCCGGGCTCACAGGTAACTTCAGCACAAAATATTGAAGCGGCACAGCTGCCGGAGTCAGCAACGATGCTACGCACTGCGAGTCCTGCAGTGGTTAAGTAGACTCAGAACTCAGAGCTCGAAATTGGGACTGAGTGCAGCGCTTCGGTACCCCGACCGGCCGACGAGCGAGAGGCACATCGGTATCGCGGGGGGCGGTCTGATCCGCACTACGTAAATTCTTCAAGCAGCATTGGAAGTGTATTAAGTCATCGTGATCTACAATTACAAGAAAAGTGTTAATACCAAGTTACTGTTTGAGGGCTCAGAAAGGGATTTTAAGTGGAAAGATTCAAGTACAGCCAGCACATGGAATAGTGCGTTCCGAGTGGCGCGCAATCAAATGTGATTTGTGTGATGCGGGTATTCAGCTCATTTTCTGATTCGGTGTTGGGTATAATGCGAAGCATTCTGTATTTTGACACCTAGCTGTAAGTCAAGGTTTTACCTTATGGCATATCCATTTTATTTCATGTGTGCGCTAGCCAGGGTGTTCATTTTATGTTTCTAATATTATTTTTGTACGTAAATTGTCTGGGTGACGGTTGACAAGAAATGCTGTGTTGCGTTAAATCATGTAATCGTTCGCTGGCGTTCATTAATTTTTTAGCCTGAATCTCTCATTTCATGTGTCATTTTGATCCACGTGTTCTTAGTAATATAAAACCCATTTTAATCTTCCACCCCCTTTATTCTCCATGCTTATTATGTGGGTAACATGCGAACACAAAGGTGTACAACATTATTTATTTGTGGGGGTTGCAATTCCTCCTGCGTTACGTGCTTAAACAGCATTGTTTTCGCGACAGGAGGCTTGAACTAGCGTCTAATCTAATCTTACAAACTGTTGTCAAATAATAACTAAATAATCATGTATGAAAATTTATGGTTGACTGACTCAGCCCGATCGAAGCTAATTATATATATTTCACAATAATTGGAACCTGCCGAATTATACAGATTTTGGTTTTCCATCTCTCAGCATTCTAAACTTTCCTGGAGTCGTGCGCTTGCTGGACGTCGGGGAGAAAGTTTTGCTGCGAACAAATTAGTGAAACGAAGGGATAAACCGTTGTGTCAAGGCGAGAGAAAGAAACTTCCCCAAAATGATAGAATCAAGTCTTTGGAACCCCTTCGAATTTAATTGAAAAATGTATCTTTTTGATCTGCAATTCAGGTGTGTTTTCATTTGAAATAAAAATTGCTTCTCAATATTTTAAAAAGTCAATTGACTAGTGGTGTACACATGTATATATCCACGCCTATTGAGTGTAATTGTGTGCGTAACTCCAGCTGATGCTTATACACGAAGTTACCGCTTGCAGTCAACGCAATCATTCTCAATCAATGTAGTGAAGAGAGCGGCTACAATATAAACTAGCTGTTGGTAGCTACAGATCTATTTTTCAAGATCTAAGTACTGATGAGAAATTATTTTAAAAGTATATGTGTCTTTAAGTACCTATGTTTCAGCAGCTTTTACACAAAGTGACTGAAAAAAATTGAGATAGAGGATACAGTTATGAGAAAGTTCATCCCACCAGGTACTGGATTGGGAAGCTACGTTATCGCCGATAACGTCTTTCAAAAAGCTGAGAAGATCGTCAACTATAGTTTTGGTTAGTGTTGTCAGTTCCAGAACCATTTTTTTTCTTCAAGACCATATTTTCAGTTCTGTGTTGTCTTCGTAGAATTTGAATTTTACATTTTAGTGCTTCCACTGAATAATTTGGGAGACTGTCATAAATTTTCTGAAAAGCATCATCTCTAGAGTTTATATGTTTATATTCTCCCGATTTAGTATTCAATTAACATGGAAAATCTTTGTGCATCTCGATTAATATCACAACATCATATCCTAAGAACACAATTGTGTATACTCGACAATAATTGCCTGCACAGCACTTGCCGCCTTATTACCACCGGCAAGCTTGCAGCTGCAGTCAGTAGAATCACGACATGCTTGATCGCGACGGTTGACTACAGCTCCGTCTGAGTAGTCAAAAAGTGGGCGGGGCGCTGAGCAAATGGGCGGTGTTTGGTGCACTTGTAGTCAATTGACGTCGAAAAGTCTGCCCGTGTATAATGGCCTTTAAGGAGATCATCCCAGGCCTCTGCCAGGCCCCTGTTTCTCCGGGGGTCATTTCTCGTGTATTTGTTGGGAAAAGACCCAAAGGTGGTGGACTATTCGGCCCTAAAATTTTATGGCGCTACGGACAATAAATCCCGCCCCAGGGAGGGGGTGAGGGGACCCAAATTTTTCATTTTCGACCGATTTTGACCCCATATAAAAAGAGAACAGTTGGGAAATGAAAAAAAGCCCATTTAAGTTTGTTAGAAGCAGGGTTGCGGAGTCGGAGGAATAAATTTGCGACTCCGACTCCGACTCCGACTCCACCTTTCCAGAATTTGGCGACTCCGACTCCGACTCCGACTCCACCTTTCCAGAATTTGGCGACTCCGACTCCGACTCCGACTCCACCTTTTCAGAATTTGGCGACTCCGACTCCGACTCCGACTCCACCTTTCCAAAATTTGGCGACTCCAACACCGACTCCGCCTATTCACAATTTTGGGATTCCAACTCCACCTATTCATAATTTATACGATGAATATTTTATTTCTTAACTAGCGTTCACGGTCCGTCAAAAATGACGGGATTCAATACCTTTCTTCAACAAATTTTCGTTCGAGTGGAGTTTCCATGCTTAAACTCATTCCAAAGGTAACTTATTTTTCGTATTAGAGTAATAAACACTTGGAACACAGTATTTTTGAGCCGCAAGAGAAGTAGTTATAGCCATTCGTATCGCATAATAGATGCAGAAATTCAGCATTACTGAAAGCAACTGCGAGCTTGTGTATGTACATTGTAATATGCAATAGTGTATTGTAATACAGTACATTGTAATATACAATACCCCGCTGAACTCGGTATCCACGATTCAAACTCTGGTATATAAGGCTCTGGATCTCTCAGTTGTTTTGAACGTGGCATTATAGCTAGAGCACTTGTACGAAAATGAGTGTATTAATTGACCGTGAACTGAAACCAAGACCGCGAATGCTAATTTTTTCCTATCGATTCTTAAGAGCGTGACACGAAACGTGTAAATAAACACACGACTGTCAATCTTAGTAGTAGACGGTTGCAGATGTTGAAACCTGTACATATGTTCACTATTTTCTTTATTAACGAACGACTTTTAAATTGCCTGCAGAATTTTAATAATCAAGTTGCTAGAGTACATGATAGGTGAAAAATGACGGGATTCGATGGTATCGTTTTAAAAAAATATCAAGATAAAGATGACAAACAAATATACCCATCCTAATAGTACTCGCGATTAAAATACAGTATTCTCGTACTTGTGCACTGGCAAAACTTTTATCACAGTTACGGTCATTATGCATCTTTAAGAATGTCGCAGACGCACCAACCAAGCAACAACACTGTATTATAATTTAAATTATTATTCGGCAAGAAGTTTTTAAAAAAATTTCCATACCTTTTCACTGCGATTAGCAGCATTTTCGTGACAATAGATTCGATTTTGACGCAATGTTTTTATTTATAAACAAAAGTGAGCAGATGCCAGGTTTTTCATAATATATCAATGGTATTGATGATATTGTCCAAGCAAGCAGATTCCCATTGTAATAAAATAGAAGAAATTACGCACGAGAACATATATTTATTTACAAATTGACGGACACCTGGGTTTTTATTATACCGGGTGTCCCAAAAAATGTCCCCGATTTTTCAATTAATTATACCTCCGCTTTAAATTAAAATATTGGAATTGTCTTTTATTCACAATGTAATAAATTTTGTTTCCTTTTAGAATAATTTAAGTTTATGAAAATCAGTTGAATAAACACTTTACAATGATCAATTTACTGAAAGGGGTAGAAAAATTAATTGTTCAAAGAAAAAGTTTTTTAAGGAATATTGATACTCTTCCTTATTTTGTACTTTCGAAAAAAATGAACAAACAAAAATATAAAAAGTTACAAATCATTACCATAAATAACGTTTAAACAAATAAAGTAATTCAGTATCTTTCGACATACCCTCCATTTCTCTCAAGGCAAGTATTACTTCTGGCCACCATTGAACGAAGAGTTTTACAGATTATTTTACCGTTTTCTTTCAGTTCTTGAAACACTGTTATTGAAAACACTTGAAACCTCTCAGAAGGTTTAAATACTTGGTGGTATGTTGGATACATCATTTTGAAATTATTCTTAACAATAGGTATTGAGAAATGAAGAAGGACACCAGTGTTGCTTTTAAACCTTTCCCTTTGAACAATTAGTTTTTCTACCCTTTTCAGTAATCGATCATTGTAATGTGGTTATTCAACTGATTTTCAAAAACTTGAATTATCTGAAAAGGAAATAAAATTTACTATAATGTGAAACACAGACAATCAAAATATGTTAATTTAAAGCGGAGATACGAGTATAATCAATTAAAAAGTCGGGGACATTTTTGTGAGGCACCCGGTATAGCGTTGATTGTTCATATGCAATAAAAGGGCAAGTGTCGCCTTAAACAAATAAATAAATTGGTTTAGGTATTTCCTGTGCGTAATCTCTCTTATGTTATTACAATGGAATTTTAAGATTTAAAACTTAAGGGCTACTGTTCGAACATTTATTTCAAATACAGAAGAACTTCAAGGGAACAATAGCAAGTCGTTTCCCGAGATGCGCAAAAAGGGAAACAGCATCCAAGTTAGGCATATCTTGAGGATTCCAACAGTACGCACTGCAGCGTCCTCTGTACTATTTTTATTATTGAATTCCTTTAAAACGGAGACCGAAGATTTTCTTTAACGAAATGTTAGGTTTAAAAACGAAACTCCTTAAAAATAGAAGACCACCAATGGACGTGGCCGGTCATCAGCACGGTACTCCGGTAGGAAGTTTTAGTGGCGTTCTGAGTAGATAGAAACAGAGTTTTAAGATGTCTGGTCGCCGACTAGCTGAATATCGTATCTTGTTGCAAGATTGCATATAGCACTAAGATTATAACAATTAATTGACACTTAATTACCTTGAATAATAAGTGCCTGTTTACCGGGTCGAGGAGTTAAAGTCGAAGAAAGAGACTGCTTTTTACCCAAGTGAAATAAGTTAGAGGTGCCAGACCGACTTCATTAAAAGGGCGACATGCTGCCCAAGCAGAGTAAGCTCAAAGATAATTTAATTAGTGGACTCCAGTGCGTCACGAAAAATGTTAATTTAAGCGATTTTAGGTTGATGCAGGTCTGGTAGAAGCTCAAACATGCTTAATTATAGGAAGTTAAATTTAAACAAAAAACGAAAAGAAAAGATGTAGCTGCAAAACAAAAAGACGAAGAAAAGAAAGAACTAATTTCAACAGTTTCAAATTCTTGTCTGTCAACTATGACAGGTCATCTGAAGGAAACTTTTTCTTCCACAAAGCCGCCATCAGAAATACAGAAGGTTTTCAACAGGAAATTTCATTGAACAAATAAAATTGGCTGTTCGTCTTGGTTGGTTGGTCTGTCTCCTTTTCACTCTCTTAAAGATGCTTAATGACTGTATCTGTGATGCGAGTTTCACCAGTGCACTAGTACTAGAATATTTTAATCGCGGGTGCTATTAGGTTGGATATATTTCTTTATGATCCACATCTGGAGAATTCGTATAAAGACAATATTAAATCCCATCATTTATCATGGGTCGAGTACACAATTTTATATCCTGAGTGTTTCAGATCACGAGGTACAAAATTGCACACCAAGTAGAAAACGGCTAAATAAACACTTTTAATTCCATGAAATTTTCCCCCAAAATTCGGGGTCGTGAGATATTAGCTGTTTATTGTTTTAAATGATGAAATTTAATGACACAATTACTCGCAATATTTATTTTTAATTTACTTTACAAAATTGTTCAAAATATGTTCCACCTACATCAATGCACTTTTCGAATGTTAGCCTTAACGACTGCCGGATATTAGGAAACACGTCTGGCATTTATGTATCTGGCCAGCAACCACTGGAATTCTGGTCACAAAATCTTCCTCAGACTCGATGAGTGTAGCATAGATAAGGCTCTTCACGTGTACCCAAAATATGAAATCGAATGGAGTCATGTCAGGAGATCTAGGAGGTCATGCAACTAAAAGATTTCGCCCGATCACCGTAAATTCAAATAAATATTGCGAGTAATTTAGTCGTTAAATTTCATCCTTCAAAACAATAAACGGCTAATATCTCAATGTCTCTTTCTTCGGAAAATTTCATAGAAGAAAAAGTTTTTATTCGGACATCTACTTGGTGGGCAATTTTTTGCCTCTTATTCTGAAACACCCTGTATATTACTGACAAGTGTCTTCTGAGTAGGTAAAGTAGTCACTGCCTACACTGAAAAGCATAAATATGTATTCACAGTTTTTTTTATTACTAATTAAACACTCATTCAGTGAAATTATAATAGTTAATTCAATGACCATGCTTAAAATCCACAAAATGATATACATGTAGATAAAGTAGGCAAGATTTGCACGGTGCCTCTTATTCTCTGTGTCTACACTATGCAGGGTAACAATACAGAAAAGGTGTCATATTATTGCTCAACACTATTTTATATCACAGCTATAATAGGAAAGTTGTTTTGCTTTCGTCACAGGGGACTGAAGTTTTCAGAACGTTTTGTTTACGAATAAAAGTCACTTTTAGTCATTGCGTGTAATATGATACTATCTTTTATTCTCGTCTAACTTTTTACTTCATGTTTCACACTGTCTTATTTTAATAAACGCCCATGTTCTTCTAATTTCATGTTTTTTGGAGCGATTTGAAACGTTTCCAGTAAGAAAATTTGTACTATCGCATAAATGCAACAACCATTGCAGCTGAGATAGGGCATTGCTTTCAGGCACATTATGTGTGTGACTATAAGTGAAGTTTTTGCTAGTGTGTGTTATTTTCATTGCAGCTCGTTTACATTGTATTTTAATTTTTCATGTCTCTCAATGCCGATATTGATTACCTTACAACATTTCCAAATCTTCCATAAGAAAAAGTAATTAATTATGTAATGCTGCAAAACGGATACTATTTCAGTGTTTAAAATTGTAGAAGCATAATATAAAATTCTCCATTTCAGCGTATGCTTACTTGAAAACTGGGGAGAGATACGAAGATAAAAATTCAACATGATAATGATATAGTGAAATACAATATAACTCTGAAAGAACCAAACAACATTCAAGAAATAACTTTAGAAATGAGCAGAAATTGTTATTAATAATACATGTTAACTTGACCTAAAGATAAGGAAGCCATATCAATTTTGAAAACATAACCTGAGAACTAGAAGTCTTTATGTACCAGACCATAGCTTCAGGTTTTGGCAAAGACTACTCATTGGCAATGAATCATTACCTAAAGACTAGAAATATTTATGATCACAACATAACTTTAAGTTTCTGCAAAGACTAGTCATTATCAATCAATGCATCATTAAGAGCGTACATAGTTGCCACTCCTTACGTGAGTACAATGTATTGCATCAGCTGAAATGTTCTACGCGTAACTTGCAACACATTTAGTACTATTTGCTACTTCCTGTGTACTAATTGAAGGGGAAATGAACGAAACAGAAATATACAGAACAAATTTTCAATGCTTCAAATTACTAATTCTTGCTTAAATAACTCCATTATTATCCATTATTAATTCATTATTACTCCAGTAAAATTATATTTCTTTCTTGTATTTATCATATATAGGAATGCAAACCCACAACGACTAGACAACAATGACGGTATTATAGGTGATAGGTATAAATACGCTGTTTCAAACTTAAAACAAAATGATCAACAAAAACATCGCGTATTTATAGATTTTCAGCAAAGTATTCTAACTCTGTTTTGTTTACTTTCGGTTTTAAACAATTATAAATAATTTTTAGTAAAAATTAGAACCGCAGACAGCAAAAAATAGCGACTCCAACTTCGACTCCACCATCCGGATGAACGACTCCGACTCCGACTCCGACTCCGACTCCACCACACTCGGAAAAGCGACTCCGACTCCGACTCCGACTCCACCACACTTCAGAGAAGCGACTCCGACTCCGACTCCGACTCCACCCTAAAACATGCGACTCCGGCGACTCCGACTCCAGACTCCGACTCCGACTCCGCAACCCTGGTTAGAAGTGTTTCAAGGATTTTAAAACTGTCTTTGTTTTTGTTCTAGCATCAAAACTCAATGAGGAGATACGTCTTGAAATATCAATATCAGTGAAATATCAATGCGTTAAAACCAATATGTCAATTTTTTTCAAAAACTAAGGCCTAAATAAAAAAATAATTGAATAAATTGTGTTTCTTTTCGAAAGTTACATATCATAGTCAAATTTCATAAGAATCAGACTGAAAAAAAAATTTATATGTGAAAAAAATAAAATAAAAATTTTATTTATTTATTTTGGAAATCACAATTTACAGTGTGAGTATGAAGTTGTGTATGGAAATTATCGAAATAAAAATTCAAACTGCATTCAATTACATAAATTGTTCATTATATTACACTTCAACAAAAAGTTTTGTTTTGGCTTATACAAAAAAAAAAAAACTTTCGACATTCAACCCGTATCTCCTCATTGAGTTTTGATGCTAGAACAAAACCAAAGACAGTTTTGGAATCCTCGAAACATTTCTAACAAGCCCACGTCGGTTTTTTTCTAATTAGAATTTCTTTAAAAAATATATAACTCTAAACCTGAAAAATTGTTGCTTTCAGAAATTTAAAAATATAAAAAAAGGAATCGAAAAAATTTGAATTTAAAAAAAAGACCGACGTGGGTGTATAAAATATCCTATTAAAAATATACATTCCATAGAAGTAAATTAGACTTGGGTGTCTGATTGCGTTCTGTCGATAGCATACTTGTCGCAACCTACTATGTCGATGCCAACGTGTAGTCGGCTCGCACTGTTCAATGGTCGTCAGACACCTCGCTAACCCAACCGTGCTCACACGCCTCAGCTCTGTTTTACAATTCAGCCTGTCATCGCCACCATGACGTACAGCCTCATCCATGGAACCATTGAGTGCCAACTAGGCATGTGCGGCTAGATTCTTTGAGTGCCTCGCCGGCTGGGGGGAGCGTTCGCTGGAGGGCTCTGGAGCCGGTCGTCGGCATCTCGCAATGTCTTCGGGAAGCTCTTCTCCGGCACCTGGGACGTCGACGCTCCGCTGCTCTACACGCGAGCCCAAGGGATGTATCGGACGCGGTGAGTGTGCTGTCGGTAGGGGCGCTTTCGTCAGACACCCTTGTCCGTAAAGTAAAGTATTCACACTTGCAGGAAATTTAGAAACAAATATACGAATTTATTCACGTTTTATTTAACGATGTTTAAGTAGCCGTAAGGCCAAACGCAACTAATTTTAAGGAGCAGTACAGGCCGAACATAGATTAATTCCAAAGAGCCGCACAGGCCGAACACAGATTAATTTTAAAGAGCCGCACAGGCCGAACACAGATTAATTTTAAAGAGCCGCACAGGCCGAACACAGATCAACTTCAAAGAGCCGTACAGGCCGAACACTTTAATAATTTAAAGAGCCGTACAGGCCGCGTATAGAGTATTTTTAGAGAAGGATTTATTTAATATTTTTTATTATTTTATTGGTTTAAGTTAAAACTTAGCGCTTAGAGCACTTTATTAAAAAAGCTTTCGCTTTACCTCAAAAAAAATGGCATAAGTGACACGGGTGCTCGTTAAGTTAAATTACACCACAAGAGCAGCAACAGCTAACGTTACAGGTGTGACAAAGTAGGTAGGTGAACCTATTGCACTAGAGCAGTATTAACAAGCTGCTGCATCCGAACTAACAAGTCAGCGGTTGACGCCATTAAGCGATCAGCAGGACTGCTGCAACCGCACTTTTAGGTTATGCAGTAAACGAGTTTTAAGGAAGAGCAGCAAGAACCGGCCGGTCTGGGCAGCTTCCTGGAAGGACAAATGGGTTCTTTGAGTAAACAGAAAAGAAACTAGAAAATTAGGTCATTAGGTAATTCAAGTTATGCACGACAATAAATTACAAGATATTTAAGGCTCCTAGAACGCACCCAACAGTAGCGCCAGCTAGCCCCAGCATCGCACTCGAGTCCTGACAAAACCCTCGAGCCAGCGTTACGGTGAAGCAACTGACGGCAGCCTCCCAGGGTAGCGGTAACTCTACCAGCAGCAGCAGAAGCAGGACATACTAGGAGCGGAAACAAACACAAATTAACATGGGCCGCTACGACGGTAGAATAGAGACGTAATATTTCAGATCACGAATCTCAGTAATTCCAACAACCAGCGAGCTCTCACCCAAGTTAATTTCCACTCGGTGGGTCGATATGCCACTTCCAGAGGTTGTTAAAGTAGCGGAAAAAAAGATGAAAATAGTGGTAGAACGGTGTTCAGGCGAAAGTACGTAATCAGGTAAGTAGTTAATAGAAGGGAGATGAAACAAGCACTAAGGCAATATAACTAAAGCTAGATGAATTCAGGAAGAAACCGTTACAGTTTCCTCCAAGTATCAGGAATTCACCGTAAGCAAGTAGGTTTACACACTTCAGAAGAAGCACTTTAAATGGTTAAGAACTCCCTCCGAAGAAGTTTACTGGCCACTGGCCTTTTAATTTAGTTAGAATTATTAACGACCTGAACACCAAGATAAAGTCTCAAAACAAAAATAAAGAAATTCACAACACACGCATACAAACTTAAACAAAGCAAAAATAGGAAAGTAAGTGAAGGAAAGGAATACATAACCTCGTGACTACGTAAGAGGTAATAAATGGTACCCTCCAGGTGCTGCTCAGCCTGCCGCTGCTCCAGTCAAAGTGTCAATGCCGTCTTTTTTCCTAAAAAATCATCCGCCCACCATACCTTTACTCCGCTCAAGCTCCGCGGCAACAAATGACTGCAAGAAAGCGGCGTATGGCTCTGCCACCAAAGGCAATACGACGAGTATGTGGGAAGAATTTTCCACACACTCCCGGGCGGGGAGATTGATCAATTTACTTGATCATGGATACGATCTAGACATCGAGCAGCCGCAGTCCTTCGCGGCAATGTCCTTCGCTCTGGAACAAGTGGAGCAGGATTAGGTTGAATTCTACAAACTTTATCAACACTCAATTCCAAAGGGTATAACAAAGAAATAGCGTAGACTCCAGAAGTCTTATCCGGTCTCGTCACCTCTGCAGATCGCGTTTTTCCATCTGCTCCCGTGAACAACCTGTCAACTCTACCCATCGACCACCAAGGTCTGGGTTTATTTGGGGAAGTAATTAATACTATATCACCGACTTTAATTCTATCTTCCCATACAGGCTGATAAATATTTTTGTTTGTTTCACGGAGAGAAAGTAAATATTCATCGTACCATAGTTGTTTAAATTTATCCAAGGAATCCTCTCTAAATTCTAAAGTCTTCTGCAACTCTGCCCTAGAAGGAACATTCAAGTTATCGGTAAATGAAGCACCAAAGGAAAAATCAGAGTCGTTAGTTAAACCTATTTTCAAAAAGGAATTCGGAGAAATTAGAGTCTGAGACAAGTCCTCGGTATTAATATAGGTCAATGGTCTATTATTAACGGCATTTTGAACTTCGGCGAGTGTAGTCAAAAAGGAAAAATATTCTACTCTAATTCTCCCGATCGATTTGTCGAGGCAGCTTTTCACCACTCTAATTAGTCTTTCCCACGCACTCCCATACCACGCAGAATACAAGGGAATCCTCACGTGCTTTATGTGGTTCCGATCAAGATGGTCGGAAATCGAACTGTCAGAACTGGACGAGTTAAGCAAATCTGCAGCTTGCTTGAAAGATGGTGCGTTATCACTATAAATTGAACTAGGAACACCAAACCTGGCGCAGAACCTGATGAAGGCCGACAGGAAAGAACCTGTCGACATATCTGGAACAAGTTCCAAATGAATGGCCCGTATACTCAGGCACGTAAAAATGATCAAGTACATTTTTGAAGAATCATTCATTAGTTTTACGTTGAAGTGCCCCGTAAAGTCAACGCCCACATGGTTAAAAGGTCTAACCAAATTAACTTTCCCCCCAATATAGTCAGTTGGCTTGGGGTAGCGGAAAGCCAGCGCATTATATTTCTTGCACAATATGCACCGTTTTAACACTGCCTTAATTAGCGGTCTAGGCTTTGGTAGCCAATAACCTATGTTACGCAAGGTGTTTAAAGTGGACGCTACACCAAGATGCTTACATTTTCGATGGCAATGCTCTATGATTAGGTCAGACAAGTTACTATTCCTGGAAAGAAGAATTGGATTAGCGATGTCATATGAAACATTTATGCACTTACGTAGACGTCCTCTGGATCGTAGTAGACCGTTGCAATCTACAAAAAGATTAAGATCACGAACCAAGCTAGGAACCACGCCATCATTGGGGTTGGATAAAAAGGTTAATTCCCTGTTGAAATGCTTGCTTTGCTCAGTTTTTAACCAGTACAAACGAGCTCGAGCCAAACGCTCGAGGTTACTTTCAGTCTTACGCCTACAAAGATCAGCAACCTTAAAAAGCTGAGCCGTAACACCGATCAACTTCTCAAAAGTACTATACTTGTCAACAGGGAAAATTGGCCCTTCCTCAATTTTACCGGCTTGATTAAGACAGCCCACTACGGTTTTAGAAATGACAGGCATAGATTCCAACGCATAAACCGGCCATTGGAAGTCGGTTTTACTCAGAAATTCTGGACCATGCTTCCACAAGGTTAATTTTTTACTAAATTCTTGTACGGTTAGGCCCCGAGTTATTAAGTCTGCGGGATTCAAATCTGATGGTACATACTGGAATGCACATTCAATTTTGTAGTCGTTCAATATTCCTTCTCTGAAGGACAAAATATCTTTTATCCTATTGTTGGCAAAAACATTCTTTGTTTTTACATAGCCGTTAAAAATCCACGACAGTACTATCTGGGCATCTATACCAAAGGTTATGGAGGTTATATTCACCTCATCTAACGACTTTAACAGGTTAATTAAACATTTAAATGCCAGAAAGACCGCGAGAAGTTCTAAGGTTGGAAGACTCTTGGCCTTCATAGGGGCAATCTTATTCTTAGAAAAGAGAAGATTAGATTGACAGGAATTTCCCTGTTGAGTTAAAGCATAAATAGCACAACCGTAATGACTCTTCGATGCGTCAGTGAACACGACTAATCGAGTACTCTCCCCAGTTGAGAAAACCTGGCGCTCGAAAGAGAACTTGTGCAACTGTTCCAATTCCCTGCGTAGAGAAATGAACTTTGATTTTACGTTATGGGGTACTTCAGCATCCCAACTTAGTCCCAGTTTCCAGAGCTCCCTCATCAAAGACTTTCCCTTGACGGTAATAGGGCTCACCAGACCCAAAGGGTCGAAACATTTGGCAATACAAGAAAATATAGATCTTTTCGTTACTTTAGCAGCATCATCCACGCTGTTAACCAAAACCTGAAGAGAGTCAGACTCCAGATGATAATTGTATCCCAATACTTTCTCACAGTTCCCCACCTGATCACTGGAAACTCCATCCCTCCTGAATATGTCTTGCAAACCACTGCAGTTACTAGACCAAGATCTAAGATCGAAGCCTCCCGCTTCCATCCGTTCACGTGCGGTTATACAGACATTCAAGAGTTCATCGTAATCGTTGCCAGTGATGAACAAATTGTCAACATACATACAATTAGACAGGAAATGATTACACTTGTCATTGGGATAATTCGCGAGGTGATGCTTAATTACATAATTTAATATAAATGGGCTTACAATAAACCCAAAAACTATGGTAGTATACCGGTAAGCGATAAGTTTGCCTTCTTTCTCCCAAAGAATACAAAATTTATTTCTATCGTACTCTGAGCCTAGTTTAATCTGCAGAAACGCTTTCCTAATATCTGCGAGAACAAGGTATTTATCCTTTCGCAGGTTTATTAATAAGCTAAATAAATCCCCCATCAAGTCAACACCAGGGAAGGACGCCTCATTTAATGAAGGCTTGCCGTTTAATTTCAAGGAACAATTCAGCACGGGCCGTACTTTTGTAGTACAGGCTGGATCTAACCTAATTACTTCCCTATGAGGAATAAAAACTTTGGTGTCGTCTTTGCAGGATTCAATGGGAATTTCCTCAATAATTCCATCCCTCAACTGCTGTTGGAACACCGCATCATAAGCCTCATAGAAACCACTCTTGTTAAGTCTGTCCACCACCCTGCTGAGAACTGCCCTTGCAACACCAAAATTGCTAGGAACATCGGTGATCTTTTCATTCCACAGCAACCTAACATGATATTTTCCTTCAGTAAAAACTATGTTCTTTTTAAATTCGTCTACTTTTTCCTGGTCCGACTGCGCAATAGGCTCATTTTCAGAAATACCTATCGATTCAAGGCAAAATATTTTGTCAAGATGACCCTCGACACCACTATCTTTCACGATACTATAAATAGGGTCCGGTCGAGATGGAGCGGGGTTCAACACAAAATTAACCGTAGAATTTAATGCTCCGTGAGCAACATTCAGCTCCGAGTACAATGCTGGAACCTGGTCTCGGGTCAGAAAGCCCTCAACATGACCGAAAGGAATTATTCCCTCATCGTACCGGAAAGCAGTCCCTTTCATACAAGGAATTAGGGTTAAATTACGGAAATACTGGATTACATCAATCCCCAAGACCCCTTCTACCTCAATTGTATCCGAGACTTCAGAAAGAAAAGAGTCCGCCAATTGGTATCGGGAGGTTAGGTTTTTGACGGCTTTTCTTAAAGAAGCCACGTCAAAGGACAACTTAAATTTATCGTCAATTAATAATGGGATCTGCAATTTGGCAGTCCTTGATAAGTAAAGAGCCAGACTAGCCTCAGTGAAGTCTCTGGTTCCCTGATCGAGAAAAGTATTTACGTTATAGGTAGAAGTTTGACGACCCGCCGGGAAGCCAATCCTGTCAAGAATACTGCCGCAAACGTACGACCCCTGCGAACCAGTATCGAGCAAAAATCTAACATTAACCGATTTCTCACCCCGACTTACTGGCAAGGAAATAGTTGGTAAAAGATATAAAGACTTATTTTCAGAAGAAGAATTTATACACAAATTAGTTTTAATTTCGGGAAATTTGCCCTTCGGACACAAAGCAGTTACATGGGTCTTACGTTTACAGGAGCGACATTCAAAGTCAAGCTTACCAGGACAATGATCTCTGTCATGCCTAGCAATGCTACACTGACTGCAAATTTTTAGCTCACTGCATCTATTTACTCTACTTTGATAGGTAGGATATGCCCCACAATGTAGCATGCTGTGACTCATGCTTGAGCAAAATTTGCAAGCCTTTCTATCTTGAAAAGCCAAAGCAGAGTTAGCGAATACCTGCTTGCTAGGCCCGAAGGATTTGGGTCTTATGGAAGCTCCATATTTAGGCTTCTCGCCACGAGCTTTTGATTGCTCAAAAGGTTTCGGAAAATTGTTACTTCTAATCTTAAGAAATTCAATAACGCTGACGTAATTACCGAACAATTCGTTTAAGGATGGATAATTTTTATTCAGCTTTGTAACCAAAGCCTGCATAAAAGGAGCGGGTAACTTTGACAACACGATGCTACTGACAACTGTGTTCGCAACGCGCTCACCCAAAATGTCACAATCATTTACTTTAAGGTCAGCTAGAATACTCCTGACTTCACTCAGAAATATTTTGGTCTCCTCATAAGAGGGATCAAATTTACACTTCAAGTTCACGAGGTTAACGCACAAGCTATTTACGACTGCCTCTTTATTTAGGAATTCCTTAGACAGTAAATCTAAGGCAACATAATAATTTTCATCGTTAATACTAAGGTGTTCAATTAGCTTCAGGGCATAGCCTGAGAGGAAGCTCTTTAAGTAGGTTAACTTCGCCGAAGCGGACAAATTTACGCGATGGCCAACAGAGTCGTTAAATTGAGTTAGAAAGGAAAAGTACTTCAAGTGAGCAACGCCCTCTCCGGTGAAGACACTGCACTTTAATTCTGGCAATTTTACTTCTTGCACCGGCATCTGCACAGGTTTAGTTCTCTCCTTAACGATTGTCTCTAGCTCATCGGTCATTGACTTTATTCTACATTCTACGTCAGCTGCGTAATCAAACTGGTTAGAAGCCTCAGCATCTACCGCGTCATTCTCAGCTTTGCTTGACAACATCTGAGAAATAATATCCTCGTCGTAACGTCTTACCTGACTCAAATGCCGCTCGATCTCCCCGCAGCAAGACCGAAGGCGCAGTGAGTCACCGTCAGCAACTGCCTGGGAAGCGCGCTGAAGGCCTCTGGTGATCTTCGTCCGGCATACACCGCGCCGCTGACTTATGCTAGGCTCAGTCATGGCTGAAAATTGTTAAGGTTACGAGGGTTAAGAAATTACAGCAGCACCGCACCTGCCACCTGCAATCTGCAATCTGTAGGAAGTTAGTAGTTAAGCGCCGAGCACCCGGTATTAACTTGGTATAAAAAGTGTGTAAAGTATTCACACTTGCAGGAAATTTAGAAACAAATATACGAATTTATTCACGTTTTATTTAACGATGTTTAAGTAGCCGTAAGGCCAAACGCAACTAATTTTAAGGAGCCGTACAGGCCGAACATAGATTAATTCCAAAGAGCCGCACAGGCCGAACACAGATTAATTTTAAAGAGCCGCACAGGCTGAACACAGATCAACTTCAAAGAGCCGTACAGGCCGAACACGTTAATAATTTAAAGAGCCGTACAGGCCGCGTATAGAGTATTTTTAGAGAAGGATTTATTTAATATTTTTTATTATTTTATTGATTTAAGTTAAAACTTAGCGCTTAGAGCACTTTATTAAAAAAGCTTTCGCTTTACCTCAAAAAAATGGCATAAGTGACACGGGTGCTCGTTAAGTTAAATTACACCACAAGAGCAGCAACAGCTAACGTTACAGGTGTGACAAAGTAGGTAGGTGAACCTATTGCACTAGAGCAGTATTAACAAGCTGCTGCATCCGAACTAACAAGTCAGCGGTTGACGCCATTAAGCGATCAGCAGGACTGCTGCAACCGCACTTTTAGGTTATGCAGTAAACGAGTTTTAAGGAAGAGCAGCAAGAACCGGCCGGTCTGGGCAGCTTCCTGGAAGGACAAATGGGTTCTTTGAGTAAACAGAAAAGAAACTAGAAAATTAGGTCATTAGGTAATTCAAGTTATGCACGACAATAAATTACAAGATATTTAAGGCTCCTAGAACGCACCCAACAGTAGCGCCAGCTAGCCCCAGCATCGCACTCGAGTCCTGACAAAACCCTCGAGCCAGCGTTACGGTGAAGCAACTGACGGCAGCCTCCCAGGGTAGCGGTAACTCTACCAGCAGCAGCAGGAGCAGGACATACTAGGAGCGGAAACAAACACAAATTAACATGGGCCGCTACGACGGTAGAATAGATACGTAATATTTCAGATCACGAATCTCAGTAATTCCAACAACCAGCGAGCTCTCACCCAAGTTAATTTCCACTCGGTGGGTCGATATGCCACTTCCAGAGGTTGTTAAAGTAGCGGAAAAAAAGATGAAAATAGTGGTAGAACGGTGTTCAGGCGAAAGTACGTAATCAGGTAAGTAGTTAATAGAAGGGAGATGAAACAAGCACTAAGGCAATATAACTAAAGCTAGATGAATTCAGGAAGAAACCGTTACAGTTTCCTCCAAGTATCAGGAATTCACCGTAAGCAAGTAGGTTTACACACTTCAGAAGAAGCACTTTAAATGGTTAAGAACTCCCTCCGAAGAAGTTTACTGGCCACTGGCCTTTTAATTTAGTTAGAATTATTAACGACCTGAACACCAAGATAAAGTCTCAAAACAAAAATAAAGAAATTCACAACACACGCATACAAACTTAAACAAAGCAAAAATAGGAAAGTAAGTGAAGGAAAGGAATACATAACCTCGTGACTACGTAAGAGGTAATAAATGGTACCCTCCAGGTGCTGCTCAGCCTGCCGCTGCTCCAGTCAAAGTGTCAATGCCGTCTTTTTTCCTAAAAAATCATCCGCCCACCATACCTTTACTCCGCTCAAGCTCCGCGGCAACAAATGACTGCAAGAAAGCGGCGTATGGCTCTGCCACCAAAGGCAATACGACGAGTATGTGGGAAGAATTTTCCACAGGTCGAAGGAATTCTTCCTTGATAAACATCCCGTTTCTCGGTCCTAGTATCAAAAATTAACGCAGCCTAACTGATTTTCTACTACTTGAGCTTGCTCGTTTTAAACTTGTACTTGAGCTTGCTCGTTTTAAACTTGTACTTGAGCTTGCTCTTTTTAAACTTGTACTTGAGCTTGCTCGTTTTAAACTTGTACTTGAGCTTGCTCGTTATTTAACTTCTACTTGAGCTTGCTCGTTATTTAACTTGTACTTGAGCTTGCTCGTTATTTAACTTGTACTTGAGCTTGCTCGTTATTTAACTTGTACTTGAGCTTGCTCGGTATTTAACTTGTACTTGAGCTTGCTCGTTTTCTAACTTGTACTTGAGCTTGCTCGTTATTTAACTTGTACTTGAGCTTGCTCGTTATTTAACTTGTACTTGAGCTTGCTCGTTACTTAACTTGTACTTGAGCTTGCTCGTTATTTAACTTGTACTTGAGCTTGCTCGTGATTTAACTTGAACCTGAGCTTGCTCGTTGATTAACCTAAACTTGAGCTTGCTCGTTATTAAACTTAAACCTGAGCTTGCTCGTTATTAAACTTAAACCTGAGCTTGCTCGTTATTAAACTTAAACCTGAGCTTGCTCGTTATTAAACTTAATCCTGAGCTTGCTCGTTATTAAACTTAAACCTGAGCTTGCTCGTTGATTAAACTTAAACTTGAGCTTGCTCGTTAATTAAACTTAAACTTGAGCTTGCTCGTTAATTAAACTTAAACTTGAGCTTGCTCGTTAATTAAACTTAAACTTGAGCTTGCTCGTTAATTAAACTTAAACTTGAGCTTGCTCGTTAATTAAATTTAAACTTGAGCTTGCTCGTTAAACTCTAACCTAAAATTTAAAATTGAATTCTTTCTTACGCTCTCGTAATCTTCAGATGGCTGCTATTGTGGAGGCCGTATGTGGGCTGCCGCCGGAAGCGCCGCGCCCGGCGTGTTGCGTCTCAGCAAGCTAAATCCGCCGGCTCTTCTACGAACCCTAAATCTCCTAGCTTATAGCCAATCAGCAAACATCACTGAACTTCTTTGCTGTATTTGTTCATCTATTATCACCCGTAACAAATTACCTTCATTTTTATACGGGTTAAGGAATAAATTGAATAAATTAAAATGTTGTATTTTCCCCACTCGGTTTTTTCAATAGTGGGTTTGTTAGAAATGTTTCAAGAATTCTAAAACTGTCTTTGTTTTTGTTCTAGCATCAAAACTGGATGAGGAGATACGTCTTGAAATATACATAAAAATATACCAAAATACTAATTTTTCGTCCAAAAAAAATAAGGCCAAAATCGAAAAAATTACAGGAGTAAAAAAATTTTACTCCTCATAAAATACATATACTGGCCAATTTTCAAACGAATCGGACGAAAAAAGTTCTACAACTGGGATGATCTCCTTAAGCTGGGTTTAGACGGGTGGTGCCTTCCCCTGGGCAACGCCCTCTCTCCCTCCCCGCCTCTTCAAAAAAAACAATCCCCCGGTCTAACGCCTCCCACTACTACCCCATGGGTGTTGACGCTGCCACAGACCATATTCTAGAATATTAGAAACAGACATATTGATGGTCGCAACATATACAGGGTGGCGCATAATTCACTTTACCATTTTAAATAAAAATATCTTTTTTGTGAATGAGTGCACTTGATTAATTATTTTTTAATGCACAGTTTAGAGACTGGATTTATGTTACATAGTTTAAAAATTGCAATTTTATTTTGATTTATGTATCAAAAATAATGTTATGAAAATGGTCTCCTGTATGAAATAGAAATTTCAATTAGTCCCAACTTCGCCGGCATGGGAATACGAGACCGAACACGGCTCCATTTATGACGATGTAATAAAATGATTAAGTCTTGGAGCGTGGAGACGCTGGCGCTCGTAGAGCCGGCCACATCAATTTGTCAAGGACCCTATAAGTTATTAGAGAAATATAAAAACGATTGCCGGCTTCGGTCACTCAGACGAGGGACAGAGCGTGGGATCAATTGCTAAATTAGCCATGGCTAAAGAGAAAGCGGGGCCCCACTAAAGCAAACCCCTGCATCCCTTCTCCCCAAAAACCTACCCCCCCTTGCCCAACCGCACCCCCTTTTGGGGAGGCGCGGTCCAGAACTGCGCTGGCAGGACGATGGGCAGTCACTAAGCGTCCGGTAGGTATAGAGAGCGGTCAGGCTCCGGGTGAGCAGTTATTTCAGTCTCCGGTTACGAGAGAAGGACTTAGAGGGATCATTACCAAGTTAGCGAGATTGCGTCAAGCACAGTTAAATTCAAACGTAGATCGGGGTTCTGGTAGTTGAGGTTTCTTTTGTTTCCGCTTCATAACTGGATATTTGACTGGCTCCGATATCCACTTTATCGTTGAGGGCTCAGACTTTTGGAGCGTATGCAAAACGCTTTCCCGGGCTCGGTTTTCCTTGGCAAGAAGTTTGGGCTGTATGTTACACAGTCTGTTGTTGTTGTCATCCGAGCGATCCATTAAAGATAATTTTGAGCTGAATTGTTGTGTTCGAAGGGTGTGGTCGTGAAGTCCTTGCCTCGCGTGCTCTCGCTGTCCGTTCATTGCCGTCCCAATAAATAATAGAAACCGTCGAAAGTCATAATTTCTCCTCTCCATCTCGCGTTAGTGCCACTCAGAGGACCACGTGCCGTGTAATCTCGGACGCTACAAGGAAAAGTGATATTAGAGTAGGGGTGTACGTAAAAGCTACAGCTTGCTCGCTAACGACACCCCTAACGTACTTCAGAGAAATTCCTAATCAAATTCATATCTCAATCAATTCGAGGCCTTGTGCCTCTGGTGGCAGCTGACTATCCGTATTAAATTCAACTATTGACTATTATCATACTACCACTGCGGAAAAGAGATCAATAAAAATCAGATGCACGATATATAGAGTGTTCTGAAAATACACTTCATTCACTCCATTTCAGCTTCGCAAACACAAGCTCTTTGTAAGACATTTTCCATGACAGTTCTTAGCATCTGATGCTGTATGGAATGAATTTCCTCCTGTATGTTTGTTCTCAGTTGTTGGATAATTCGAGGTTTATTTACATACACATTTTCTCTTACGTACGAACTAAATTTACTAGCATATCTTCGCCCCGTGTTCCAAATTGAGCGTTCATTTTAAAAATAGAATTCAATTATCTTCACTCTCTCTCTTGGGTTGTGAATTTATTCATATTTAAATTTTCATCAACGTAATTTTAATATTCTGAAAGGAAAATCAAAATTAATATTTCAAAAAAAATTAAATTTTACATTGGTTTAATAAATTATGCGCCACCATATAAGTGCTGGTGGTGAAAAAAAGGACAAAGTTCTACATTAGGCTAAGATACTCAAAAACCAACACGAATACCAAGTATTTAAAAACTCTTTAGTTTTCAATACAATTTGGTTAAAAGTTTAACCTTGATGCTCGTTTAATAACATTTCTGTTTTTGGGAAATGTAACTGTGAAAGAAAAAAAGAATAACAGAGAAATATATTTCATCAAATGAATTTTACAATACTGTTCGGAATATCTTCCTCCTTCGTCACTACAAGTTTGATATCCTCGACTCTCTGTTGAGAGGGGGTTCCAGCATGGGTCAGGCGCTCGGCCAAAGTGAGGGTGGGTGGGCCTGTTGGGCCCTAGCTACCACTCATATAAGTAAGCTTCGGATAAATCCCTTTCACCGTCAAGTTCGAATAAAATCCTCGTTAGGCTAAAAGTTCCTACACCTAAAAGCAGTCAATTGTTTATCGGTGGAGTGGCTTTTGGGGAGTCCCCAGAATAAAGCACAACAACAACAATAATAGTGGCGACTGTGAAGACAGCATGAAACTAAAAAATCTGCTTTGCTGGTGAGGCGTTGAATTGGGGTTTTGTGAGATGGAAGTGTATTTTCAGTGAAGTATGTGGAATAAACAGGTCGGACCAACACTCGGTGTGAATAGTAATTGAAATAAATTTTGTGACTGCTGCTACCCGGTTTTTTGTGGTGGAGGTATTAGATATTGCCCTCCTGTGAACGTCATTGTTAATCATGGTGAGGTGGACGGTTGATACTTGAAACTTGAATCCTGGAACGCGATACAGTGTGAGTTGTTGAGGAGTTAGCGACTTAAGTTGCTGCTGTTAATACTAATGCGAAGCCATTACTGTATAAATTACGAAAATAGCTTTGGTTGACTTACCAAAGCGACAACTAAAAAGTCTCTGACCGAAGTTGTCGTTAACTGAATTTATTATTGTTATTTTTAGTTTTCAACACAATGTTGGTTCAAAGTTTAATCTTGATGCTCGCTGAATAACATTTCTGTTTTTGGGAAATGTAACTATGAAAGGAAAAAAGAATATCAGAGAAATTTATTTCATCAAGTAAATTGTACAATACTGTTCGGAATATCTTCCTTCTGTGTCACTACAGGTCTGGTACCTCTTCCGATTTTGCTTAAGTTTTTCGAAGCATCATCGATTACCATGCAAGCGTTTCATCACTTCAAATGTATAGTTGTGTGTCTGTTGTCACAGTGGCGACGATTTATAGACGCCCAACCGTCGCCAAAGACACTTTTTACAGCGTTGACGGGGAATAAAATACATCAGTAGCGCTAATACATGGTCGCTACAGGAACGATCGGCATGCCTAAATTTGCATCCGAAGATGCAATATGCATGCATGATAACCGATGATGCAACGGAGAAGTTAGACTGGGGAATTTATCCTACATGGATAAAAGGAAAAAATTCGGTTCTTCTGCAATTTTACCTGATTCAACTTTTACTCCAGTGTTTTGTAAATCAATGATTTCGTGTGCTCCAAGGAATGAATTCCAAAAGACTCCTGTTTGGAGATTCTAGAAGCCAACATCACTTGTTCATTCTGTCCACCTACTCTTAAAGGGATCGTTCAGATATTGACAACCATTCCAGTCGGATTAGGTCCGAGCTTTGCCTCGCTGATACAACATTCGACGGCGAATACTTACATAGAGGTACATAATCTAGCAGGTCAGGTTACACGCCCCTAATAAAACGTGACACAAACTGAATCGTACACAGGAGATGGAGTCAGACACGGTCTTACAGGATAGTCGCCGGCATTACTAGCCAACACATTGACGCTAAACCGGTGGATATATCAGGTTTTACAATTCTAGATATCAATTCATTAAGGATTGCGTTAAAATTGATTGGGTCTTTGTTGGGAAACCATTCTCGGGTTTTTCAGTTGAGTTTCTATTTTTACTTCTAATTCGTTAATTGTTTTCAGCCGATATATGATATGGCTAGTCTAAATTTATTTTAATCTTTACTGAATCTGAAGTAATTAACAGTGTCTGGATTTTTTATTGTGTAACGATGAACTGAAAATAAATAATTTCGGTCAAAATCTTTAATAGCCACACTGAAAATGGTTTTAAAAAGTACTTAAGATATTGGGAAAAATTTCCTCCGGAAGTAAATACAAGAGCTCACACACTGCATTCGAAGTTTAGAAATTAGCCCAGAAACCTTCAAATCAATGTCATGTTCAAACCTGTTTAAATGAAATGTTGCCTGCTTCAGAAAAGAGGGACTGGATCCCATTTAAAAAATTTACTGTATTACTTTTCTGGTAGCCCTGCCTTAAGTATACTAAAAAAAACTTGATAAAAAATCAATGAGTTTCGGAACACGTTTGTGGTGAACTGCATGGTGATATCGTGTTCCTTCCAATAAGAGATTCGCGAAAAGATTTTGTAGCAAAATGCATTGATTTCGGCACCAATATCTCACGATACCTTGTGTTAATCGCTAAAAAATGAACTCAATTTCGCTGCTGCCCGGTTGGTATTTTTTTCGTTGACCGATGGAGATTCTGTACGCACAGCTTTGATTTCTACCAACTCTCGCCACTGTTAATCACGCATGGGTGCCCGGTTTACTGCCTTCGGTCGGCGTTGATCAGTATTGAACCAATGAAAAAATCATTCCTGATGCGGATTTCAGAGTTGACATTCATTGCGCCAATGCGGCCGCGATGTCTGTGGACTGGTTTTATCACAGACAAAAACAGGACTCCATCCGAATTACTTCTGTATTGTGTTTGGTGAGATATGAGAAGAATCACTTATACAAAGGTTCTTCAAAAGAAGCAAACGATAACTGCAGAGCTGTACTGTCAGCAGCTGTAATGCCTAAATTCTGCTTGAGAAACGAAGCGCCGTATACGGCACCAATGACATTGGACGAAATTCTAACACTGAAATGAAAACTTTCTTGCGTCCGCCCTATTATTCAGATATTGCTCCTCCAGACTTCCAACTCTTTAGGAATCCGGACAATCATTTAAGGGGAAAACCAAGGAAGATAGAAACAAAATTGGAAAATCGATTGAAACTCTTCTTTGACTCAAATAAAAGTTTCCTATGAACGAGGAATTGAAAAATTGATAAGCTCGTGGGCAGAAGTCGCTGATAACGATAGAAAATATGTTCCTGAATCGATAAATGTTGCTTGATATATGTTTACTTTCCTTGTCATACTAGTGAAAAATAAACAGGATTTAATGATATATACATTAATGATATATACATTATTGGTTCCCTTTAAAATTTTAGGAAAAGCTGCTGTTTCTTGCCCATTCGTCTTTAGTTTGTGAGCACTGGAAAAAAATTGAATGCATTCATGACGCACTTAATAAAATCAGTCATGGTCAACTGCAGAAGGAGAATGAACCAAACGGTTAGAGATAATTTATTGAAGAAAATTACAGCGACATGCATATGGGTGTTTGAAGAGGCGATAACTCTCACAGCACCCGCCGCACTGCAGCCTGAGATTGCCTCCTCTGACCCGCCCAGGGATGAGCTCAGACCAGCATGGACTGGCCATCGCCAGTGCCTGCCCTCCCGCGTGTTCCGGTCCGACTTGGAAAACTTGGTCCGACGTGAAACTTTGTTAAAGAGGGAAAACCAGGGGAACTATCGATGACAAAAAAAAATAAACTATCAACTGCGAAAAACTAAAATGCACCATCAATTGGGAGAAAACGTACTTAGCGTACGAGTTAAAATATTTTTCACAGATGAAACTACAGGCTCCATTAATTTATATTGAAGTCTCGAGAAGCGAGCAAAGTGACAGGAAAAGTCAGGGTAAACTATGGAGGAACTGCTGACCCACCTCGCCACCGCGTCTGCCACTGCGTTGGCGCGATTATCCCGTCAGAGGTCGGTGTCCTCCAAATGCTCGCCGGTATTCTCCCCCAAGTAAGGTGCTTACAGGTTACACACTATCGCACTCAGAAACTTGAAATCAAATTATGAAAAAACATTTTTGGTGAATTTGGCACTGGTCGAGACTTACGTAAACCCAGTCAAAGAGCACCGTTGTTGAATGCTGGAGTCAGACTGTCAATCCGAAGCTGCTGCCTGAGGAGGTTGCGTTTGGTGGTTGCGTTCACAGGCTACCAAAAAAATAAGACAGCAGACAAGGCCCGTCAGAAGTCCCCAATATGATACCCAAAACGCATCCCGCACTGTTTGGTAACGAGGACTGTACTATACAAATTAGTCAGTAACCACGTCATTTTCATCAACACTTAAATGTGTTTGTAATACACTTGTCATAAAACCGTCGCACAATTGTGCGTCATAGAGACTTTATGACACTATTATGCGCCATATGACATCCCAAGTTCAGTTATAACATTCTGTGCCTAAATCTACGGTACTTCGAATCCAAATTTAACTTACTCCTGCTTTCAATTTTTCAAGTTATAAATTAATTTGTAAGTTAGTTTAAGCCCTCCCAACTACAAACAAGGTGTTTCAAAGAGAGGAAGGATAAAGGCATTATAAAGTTTGTATTTAAGGGAACACGGAATCTGTCCACAACCTGTGTTCCCACATAGAAAAAGTAAGGTAAGAACTAAGTTATTGAAATAAAATAAAAGAAGATAGTCAAAGCTCCAGAGAAAGAACAACAGAGAATCGAAAAAGATAATCCTCATAAAAAATTTTTCGATTTCAATAAAAAAGGCCGACTTACGAGTATAACTCTCAGCTCACATTTCCCCAGCGAGTGCATATTCTTATAGATACAATAATTATTCTTGGATTCCTATGAGCAGCCTCTGATTCATATGAGGACTTGGAATTGAAACGAATTTACATAGAACCCTTTGAATAATTAACGGCTTCTGTAGAGAGTAGTGTTAGATTAATAAATTTCATACGAGTTCAATATATTCAACGAACATAATTTAACGAATTGAAAGTTATATTTACGACAACTTTCTTATCTGCTTTAAAACATTTGAAATTATTATTAGCTACCAATCTGTTACGAGACGTCTGTATACGTCGCCGTATGAGGGATTTCAACCTCAACATAGAAAAAGGGGAAAATAACTAACAGAGTTGTAAGCACAGGAAAAGGCAATATACGATAGAGGAAAGTAGAAAAAGTGAGTTTCTGTTCCATACGCGCTAACACCAGTACACATCTGATCAACACGAGAAAATGATAACTACATGCAGCACATATTCGACAAAATTATATTTCAATTTACGAATGAACACTTGAGTTATCGATTGACGACTTCAAAGAATATTGAAACAATAATGACCCAAAAAAAGGGAACACTCAATACAATAAATCAAATGAACATCATTGTATAACAGGCTAATGTAAGACACGATATAAGGTTGGACGCATTAAAATACTACTACATCTTGAATACTTCGTACTACATCTCCATCCTCATTTAGTCCCTCACATCACCATCACCCTTGAGGAGACGCTTCCCCTACAATTCACCCTCACTGACACCCCCCAAAGCAAAGACTGTAGCCCACGCTTGTCCGGCTCGTATTTTACGCGCGCTTTCTTCGCTTCTTACGGGTTATACTGAACTATTTTGCTATATATTGTTACAAATCTGCATTTCGTTCTAAATTTTATCGACGAGAAATGTTTGGTTTCTAAATTTTCTACCCAATTAAATTGAGAATGCCTTCTAAAATTATGCCCAAACATCAAATTATTGCTACAAATGTTTTTTATATGAGAACGCCTCTTGTCAAATGAAGAAAGCACTGCTTTTTTTTTTCATATAACTAGGACAAAATTCTGCACTCGTCAAAAATTGACTTATGCTGTACCTCGTCGTACGTGTACTGAAATAAAAACTGATTGCTGAATAACTTTGTTTTATTTGACATGGAAGTCCATAACATTCTTTTTATTTTATTCTTGAAGAATCATTAGTTACGTTTTCAAAGAGTAAGCAAAGTTTCAAAAACCTATTACAAGCAACTTATTTAATTAGCGCTCGTTTTCATTGAAAAAACCCTTCCATTTTATATCCGGAAAAAGTGCTATACCTATAAGTAATCAAATCTCGTATTCTTGGCTGGATTATTAAAATAACAAACTTAAATTAGAAAATAAAATAACTCAACTCTTATTGAGACGTTTCGGTTTGAAACCAGAAACATACAAACAAGCGCGATGAGTTTTGTTCATTACATTTGATCACACATGAAGATTCTTTTTCGTAAAGTTAGAGATGCTTTACATCATATTAGGTAAGCACAATCTATTTTTAGTAGAAAATATTGATTCTCGTGTCCACTCGCCTACATAAAATTTTCATTTAGTTTTACATCACTTTAAACAATATTTTCAATTATATTCATACATATATAAAATATATTAATAACAACACCTCTAGTTCTTGTCTACGAGCGTTACAAAAAATAAAAGTGATAAATAATTTTTATTATTATTTGTACTGACGTTTCAATAGAACTCTGAAATGTACTGATTAAATTGATAAATAAAATTCAGTTTTACTCCACAAATAAACTTGCGCCCTGCAGAGTTAAAGATGTCCGACACTAAAATGCAAAAATAAGTTAAATTTCATTAATTCAAAAAAATAAAACGCCTATTCCTACGCACACGTTAATGAGTCAATTAGTGGTACGAGAGTAAAAAATGATAGTGCCTTTTTGCACACTCAAAAATTGAATGAAACAGATAAGCAATTGATATTCAAACTTCTGACTAGCATTAGATTGAAAATTTGAAATTAAAGAATTAAATTATTCGACATTCATTAGTACAACTTAGCCCGAATACGAAGACGAAAAAAGAAACAATAACATTTTTCTTCCTCATTTTGCCTGCTAATAAGCTTGAACACCTGAAACGATGACCATGTATAATGCATATCACTATTATAAAAGGAGCCGCGCCCGTCCGTCCGTCCGTGTGACCGCCTCTCTATTATGGTATCCAGAATACGCAATCGGCTTATTTTTACAAATAGAAATTTTCTATTGAGGTTTCTCTGTTTAAATTCATCACGTCGCTTTGATATTTTTAATTGATAATGCAAAAGAAAATATTTTAAATTCGTTTGACCAGTAACCTGGCTACCACTTATGGTATAAAGCCCAAGATTTTGGAACTTGAGTTATTGTTTTCGAAATTGTGGTTTTATTGAAAAGCTTCGGCCACCAGGGTGTCCAATCGCAAGAGAGAAGTAGCAAGACTTACAGCAAGAAAAACGCCGAAGACGATCGAATGAGCAACGAGAAATGGCAAGACGAAGCAATGCTGCTCGCAATCGAAAAGCTAGAGCTAAATTGACCCTTGACCGGCGTTTGGAAATTCTACGGAATAATGCAGAGCAACACCGAGTGGCTAGAGAGAGCTAAACACATGAAAGAAACGAGGAAATTCTTCGGCATAACTCTGGACAACATCGAGTGGCACGAGAGAATTTAACTCAAGAAAGACCCTTGTAAAATTCTTCTGACTAATGCCTAACAGCATCGACTTGCACAATCGAATTTAACTCAAGAAAGAAGGGATGAAATTCTTCAGATTAATGCCGACCAGCACGTGTGCACTAGTTATAATAAAAGAAGACATCCCATTTTAGCACAGTAAAAAATTTTACTTCACCTCGAATGCCCATTTCTCAGTTACGCATTAAAGTTTCATTTAGGACAGCACTAAGAACCAATTAATTCATTTTCAAACTTGAAACAATACGAAAACACCCATTAGTATTCACTTATTGAGTTCTTGAGTGGGATTAGAATCCTGAACTAAGAAGGATTAAAAAATTTCTAACTCCATTTGTTTGAAAGTTAACTACAACTTTTGTATAATTAGAATAAAGTATATTATAAGTATAATTCCTCATTATATATATATATATATACATGTACATATAAAATATAAACAGATAAGCAATTTCTGAATAGCAGATAAGCCACAGACAGATAAGCAATTTAAGTTTTCTGACTGCTATTAAGCCATTCATAGCGAGAATTCTGAAAGTAATGCTGAATAATAATGTTAAAGACGTTTAATACGGACCTTATCATCCTAAGATCATTATCGACATAATATGCTAGCAGAGTAGGTCAAAAGTATATTATCCAGATTGATCAAGGAAATAGAGCCAAACGAGTATGAACAGATAACTTGAGAGTGATGCAAGTTGTATATACCATGGGTTACGTTCAAGAATGGCTTTCATCGAGGCTGGCAGAGCAAAAAAAACTGAGCATGCTGATCAGAACCATCGATAGAACTGGTCAGGTGCCCCTCATGCTAACATTGAACCGTATTCCTGTAGCGGCTTGCATGGCAGGAGAATTAGCATTGATGTGTAATTCCAAGATTTAAGACAGTTGTCCAAGAAATTTTAACTTGCGCATCCTTCATTCTCTGTATATTTGTAGGTATACAGCATATCTACAGATAAATATCATTCAACGAAATGCAGCGTGCTCGCTTACTAAATATTGAGCGTCAGTGATTTAGTTTTATCCCCCATTTCAAATTTGTTTTATTAACATATAAATCTGTTTTTCTATGTTTTGTTCATTTATATTAAGCTAGCCTTTGTTTTGTGTTCCTGTTCAATTTTAATTGAATATTACTGCTTTCTCTGCGTTAAGATATTCTTGATAATGATCTTACGAATGAAAGTTCCGTAATGAAGGCATTTAGAATTTTTTATCTCTATTATCTTCATGCTAAATTGACTGAGTAAAAATGATGCTCTGATCATATGCTAAGAATAATCGGCCCAATAAAGTTAAGGAACAAATGTAGTTTCATCAGGCTAATAAAGAGAACTCTTACAAGATTGCCTTTCGGTTATATCCTTCGGTTTTAGTTATTTGTGCATCAATTCATGGCTAGGTCGAGTTCTCACCTGCCTTCTGAGTCTTTTTATGGCCTTAAAGTAAAGGTATTTTTACTTGCAAGAATTTAGCAGCGAGAGCAAAAGCTGTGCTGGATCGTGTGCTTTAATCTAATAATAGATTGTGAGTTTCTCAACGAATCAAAAAATCTTAGAACTGTCCAGCTACACTATTCGAGCCTTTGTTGAAATCGTCGATTCCCCGTAGATGAAGCAAGTGTCGCCAGAGCAGAAAGATACAGTGTTCTCAATTGAGTCAAGACCTGTGAACCTAAGGTGCCACCCCTGATACAATTTAACATCGAGGCCCGCCTGGTTCAAATGTCTATTTAAAGAGTTGACTTGTTTTTATTTCTTGTCAATTAGAAAAAATGAATATTTCTCAACTATTATCAGCAACTCAAAGAGCTTTAAAAATTTTACCTCACGAGTATTTCCCATCATTAATTTGAAAAGGTCAGAAAATATTTTCGTGTAGTTGGTGCTCATGATGTGGAATTATTACTTGGACGTCAGAAATAAGGCGCACGAAGTACGATGATCTATGTCGTGACGTTGTACGTGGCGAAACACAAAGCAATATTTGCATTTCCTTTTCGATGTTCAACTCCCACGTTTCTCTTAAAACAATTCGTTAGAATTGTACGAAACATTCTGAAATGTGAAATAAAATCCTGTTATCTGCAGGACAGAATCGGCAAGTTTTTTGAATATCGCAAAACATGGTCCAGTTTTTCCCGAAATTCAGGGCTAAAACTTGGGTGTTAGCCTCTGGTCACAATAAAATTACGATATTTAACAATATTTTTCACGGAGAATCAGACTATTAACTATTTGTGCAAATAAACTTTTAAAATTTCTTACGAATTAAGCTCTAAATTGTGCGAACATTAACGATTATTTCGTGACAATGAGTTTCACTCAGCAATTTCACGCGCATCGTTGCGATAAAAGCATCGTTATATGCGTCAGCGGCTGTTCCATGCGACCTAAACTCCATATTAATAGAAATTTGTGACGAATAAACTTTCTTATTTTTTTAAATGCACGTGTCTTTACCTCTATATACACTCGTACTTTAATATGGAAAAAGATTTCGATTCGATAAAATATCATTTTTTTTTAGTCTCCAGAATGACAACTGCCGTACTGTAGCTGGATTGAATGTACGAGTACCATGAATTATCATAACCTGAGCGATATAGAACTCAAACAACGTCAGAATGATTAGCGAAGTTGTGCATTTAGTTTAAACTTTCGCCTTCATAGAAAACGATCCAGTGTTGAAAACTATTACTGGATAACACGTCTATGTTACGCCTTCTTTGCTATCCCTTTTTTGTTTTTTCTTTCTCTGCATACTAAACTTGCTGTTTCGGTTATCATTGTTGAGAATACACCTCTTGCACAGATACCGCTTTTTGCAAACCATGCTGAATGACACCTTCTCTTAAGATCGCCTTTGTTGAGGCTAGAGTCTTAATATTTGGTCCATTTCAGTGTTGTGGTTGGTCGTAAATAATTGCTCCAGAGAAATTTTAAACCTTTTATAAAGGGTACTTGCATAACTACTGGAGTAAAAATATAAACTTCATTTTGTAATTCAGTACATGGAATTGATAATGTATAAACATCAATGAATATACTGTTAATAAGATAAAAAAAAACGTTTATTTTCCAAGTTGCCACATGTGATACATGCCAACATATTGGCTTTTACAAGTTTCTTAATATAGGACGTCCTAAAACAAAAGTTCCATACGAGGAGTACTAATTGACAAACCATCCGAGGTGTACAAATAGATAAGCCATACGAGGCATAATAATAGACAAACTATACGAGGTATACTAATCGACAAACTATCAGAGGTGTACAAATAGATAGACCATAGGAGGCATATTAATAGACAAAATCTACGAGGCGTACTAATAGACAAACCATCCGTGGCGTGCTAATAGTCTAACCCTATCAAACCGGCAGGCCTCAGCCGAGACGGTTCAAGAAGCGGTTTGTGAAGAGTACAGGAATTTCTGGAGAATTTCTTGAGTCCTACTCGCGCGATTTTAAACTTTAGTCCACTACTCGTAACTTTTGAAAGAATGCACCTATTGATTTCAAATTACTCTCAAACGAAAGAGCAAAACATTTTCTACAACTGTGTGATTAACACATCCAAAAAATTTTCTGAAAACTACAGAATTTTTTCGATTAACCTGTACGACTCACGCGCCGTCGAAAGACCTAAGTCCACTACTCGTAACTTTTGAAAGAATGCACCTATTGACTTCAAATTACTCTCAAACGAAAGAGCAAAACATTTTCTACCACTGTGTGATAAACACATCCAAAAAAATTTTCTGAAAACTACAGAAATTCTTCGATGAACCTGTACGACTCACGCGCCGTCTAAAGACCTAAGTCCACTACTCGTAACTTTTGAAAGAATGCGCCTATTGACTTCAAATTACTCTCAAACGAAAGAGCAAAACATTTTCTACAACTGTTTGATAAACACATCCAAAAAAATTTTCTGAAAACTACAGAAATTCTTCGATGAACCTGTACGACTCACGCGCCGTCGAAAGACCTGAGTCCACTACTCGTAACTTTTGAAAGAATGCAGCTATTGACTTCAAATTACTCTCAAACGAAAGAGCAAAGCATTTTCTACAACTGTATGATAAACACATCCAAAAAAATTTCTGAAAACTACAGAAATTCTTCGATGAACCTGCACGACTCACGCGCCGTCGAAAGACCTGAGTCGACTACTCGTAACTTTTGAAAGAATGCACCTATTGACTTCAAATTACTCTCAAACGAAAAAGCAAAACATTTTCTACAACTGTATGATAAACACATCCAAAAAAATTTCTGAAAACTACTGAAATTCTTCGATGAGCCTGTACGACTCACGCGCCGTCGAAAGACATAAGTCCAATACGCGTAACTTTTGAAAGAAAGCACCTATTGACTTCAAATTACTCTCAAACGAAAGAGCAAAACATTTTCTACCACTGTGTTATAAACACATCCAAAAAAAATTCTGAAAACTACAGAAATTCTTCGATGAACCAGTACGACTCACGCGCCGTCGAAAGACCTAAGTCCACTACTCGTAACTTTTGAAAGAATGCACCTATTGACTTAAAATTACTCTCAAACGAAAAATTGAAACATTCATGAGGGGAAATCGTATAGGCAAACATATTGAGCATTCACATACAACAGGGGGAAACGCTTGCGTTGGCTCCTAATTCTCAACTAACATGTGTTTCCTTGAGGCATTAATCTACATTAGAATTATAGCTCATACATTTCTCCAACGGACTAGCTATTACATAAATGTATTGCGCGCACTTACCGGAGGGAAGAAGCGCAGCTCCCATTTGCCTCTTCCGCTTTACTTTCAAACTCATCAACGAAGTAACTAATCCCAATAAGAGAATGTCTGAGAGACGTCGAGGGTTGCCATGAAGTTCAGTTGGTCTTTCTCTTCGTCGGGTTTCGTTGAGTTGTGGCTTTCGATTCCAGCCCCACCACTCAGACCAGCTGCTGTTTTCAGTCAATCCGAGCAGTGGGACTAAAATTTGGGCCTTGTTCACTTGCTGGGCAAAACTTCCCGGCCTTTATTTGAGCTCAAGGTAAACTATCAAATTAACAAATGAAATCCTGGAATTAGATTAAAATATACATGATAATATAATTAACATTTATAACTTATCAATATTCATAGCATAACGTGACATAACTTACATGATCCACATTCATTACTTTATCACACAATTTAAACATGGTCGCAAAATAATTGAGAGAATCTATTTTCTTTCCTCTTACTGCGCTAATTTCGCTCGGAAATAATTTGCCGAAAACCATTTCTTCACCACTTTTCTTTAGACAAGTGATAATTGTTTAAAAGAACTCACCTTTGCGCACTTCCCCGTAGATGCTGCGAGGTTTTCTTCGTGAAAATATTCATTCAAGCGAACGCCTCCGGTAGGAGGTTTTTTGCTTGTGTCGCATTTCAACTGTTGAACGTAAAAGAAAAAACGAAAATAGGTGAGTATAAGAACACTTAATTATCGCATCTTGAGATTGCTATACGTGTAAAAATTACAGTGAATTTATAAAAGTCATTAGTTACTTCCTTCAGCCGTTTGTATTTCGATGTTAGATTATCCTATGCAAAAATGTTTTCCCCAATAGAAAATATTGTCGTGAAAATCTTACGGTTAGCGCGTTCATTTTTCATTATAATTAATTCCTAATAATACAAAAGTCTCTCTTAAATAAATCAATATGAATACAGCTAAGCTGAACAACAGCGAGAAATTTTATTTTCTGCGCGATCGTCTAATGTGATCGTGATGCCTATGAGTGTAACTCTTAGTGAGTATAGTGACACCAACTGGCTGGGAGTAAAATATATTTAAGTGAAATGTAATGAGCCTTTTGGATTTGTGTGTACGGACAAAAGAGAAATAGAAAGATATATATTATATATGTATTTGTTTATGTACGCATACACACATAAATCTACACGTATGCGTGCGCACGCTCATACACCCACACATTCATATAAATACGTATTGAAAATGAGTATTAGGATAAACAATAAAAATATAACTTATAACGTCCCTTTGCTACCTCGAAAATAACAGTCGAGCTAAGTGTAATCGTATGAAAATAACTGAATGGAAAATAAGCAGAAGGGAAATAAGTCTGCGAAAAGAGGAAAAATGAACTAGGTTGTAGTTTTCTACTGGAAATTTGAAGGGAAATCAAGTTATAGTCTATGAACAACAAAAACCATCTCGGGCTTCACATCCTCTCGGTATTTCCTTCAACATTATACGTACATGGGTACGTAGGACAAATACGAGTACGACCTAACGAGAGGGTTTTCAGCAATGTGGCACATGAGTTATGATTTCTTAGTCGCTCGAGCAAAGAGAAACGCATTTTTTTCGTGCTTTTCTCCGAATCATGTTTCGACAATTAGCCTGGGTGTGATGAGAACCATGCATGAATAGGAATTTAAGATCTAAATAATTTTTTTCCCCACTTAACATGGTTATTACGATAACCATGGATGAATAGCCATCGAAGGCCTCAAGGTGAAGGCATTTGAATGCGTTTTTAGCTTTTATTACAATACATGTGCGCACTAACGAGAGTGTTTTTAAACTAAGCGTTACGAGGATTATGTTTCCTTAGTTACTTTCATTTAAATGCACTGTCGAAATCAGATTACGTAACGAAAGGAACTCATTTAGCTGTGTTTTTCTATCAGTCACTTTTGTTTTGACATTTTACATGGCTATTACCCTACCAATGTGTTATAATCAGTTGAGAATGCAAATGTTAAAATATTTTAGAAACCAATGTATCAACATTTTGTTATACTTTCTTTTCTTTAGAATCCGAGTTTATGATTTTTCAAATTTTCTTTCTTTTCAAGTCTAATCTTCAAATCAAAGGAGTTATTTTCCGAAAGAAAACACGATTCTTTCAACGTGGCCGCATCGTTTTACTTGTTATAATGAAAGATGTACACAAAATATGACAATGGGGTAGATGAGACTAGCAAATTTAGGAACAATTGCTACAAAAGTCTTACGCATCTTTTGGGTACGCAGCGATGTCGGAGTACGATAACAAGGTCTCGAATTGTACGTTAAAGTCCTTTTACGTTAAGGTTAACACAATATTGGGATTTAATACGGAGTGCCCGCCGTATGCAAACAAAATAAGAGAAGTGGCACGAAGAGACCTTTTAGTGACGGAGTTTCGCTCTCTAATGATCATGCCCTAGCCCTCGTCGTACCCTTAAGTACCCTCGTGCTGTGACCGTTACTTCTGGGGCGTGCAGCAAGTGCCGCAGCTGAACGCCGTTGTCGTCGCTTAGGCCCTGCTGCTCGCGCTGTATAGGCTGGTCCCTGCCGCTAGCTTGCTGAAACCGCGCTGCCATTGCCATCTGCGTTGCCACACTGCCACGCTGGTGCCACGCTGGTGCCACGTCGTTGCCACGCTGCCGCTGGGAGCGTAGGTGTGGCCTCTTTTTTGTAACTGTCGAGCCGCTGCTGTGTAAGCATCGACATCTGGCGCGTTGTATAATGCTGAGCTTTGAGATCTCCTGATAGCAGAGTCCGGTGTAAGCTCTCACGTCCGACCGCCTGTTACTCTTTTTTGTGGTGAAAACTTAACGGTTCGTACTCGGGACACAACAATTTAATCTTTGTACTTTATTGGAAATAAACTGTTGTTCTTTTCTTTTTTCTTCTTTCGCTCAAGTTCAATTTTTTCTGTACTAAATTCGAGAGGTCGCACACTGAGATTGACACTTCCTCAACAGTAGACCGACATGTACGCGAGACGCTTTAGTTTCATGTTCGCTTTATTTCAATTTTTTCTGTTAAGACTGGGATTGTGATCGGACTTATATTTTATATGAGTAATCCTCGCATTATTAAGAATACAGTTTAATTTAAATTTGCAAACATATAACAATCTCTAGGTGCGAGATTGGAGTTGTCATATATTCAGCTTAATAACAGAGAGTAATTCATTTTATCTTCTATGCAATCGTATGCTATGATCAAGAACACCTATCTATGTAACTCCTTTTGACACCAACTGGTTTTGCGTAAAATGAATTCAAGTTTATAAACTTACTTGAAGTATTCTGACCACTTGGTAATTGAACGCTGCACTGCAGTCCCCTCTAATTTGCTGAAGCGCGTTCTGTCTCTCTCGAATCGCATACTTCCTAAAAGGTTGGATAATTTTCTATACAATTGACGTTTACTTTTAATGCTCCTACTCGGAAAAGATTTCAAGAGCTCGAGTTCCCTGTCCATTTTCATAGGACAAATCATCAAATAATACACGTACACTTCTCTATAGCCTTAATAGCCACAAGGTTTGATTTTTGATAAGGCGAATTTTCGATTAAGGTCTCCTGTGGTCAATGAGAAGCACAACCTGACACGAAAAAGCTAGAAATAGAACTAACGCTGCATGCATTGAGCATGAATATATCACCAGCCCAGGACTCTGGGTCCTAAATCAGTCAGAAAGCTTGCTCAGCGCCTGTTGCAGAATCAGCAAAACAATCTCGGCGCCTAGCTGTCACTCGCACACATTGGTTATGAGTCAGATTAAGACTTTCACGATGGATATGAACTAAAAAAAAGAATCGTTTGTTTCCTATTAAACTTTTACAGTTTCATATGCGAAAGCTGAAATTGTTCACGCATCCATCTTTTCCGCCAAAATTGAGAACTTTAACGAAATTCACCCTTGGAAAAAATATTTAAACTAAAAATTTTTATCTCCAAAAAGCTGATGCGATTAATTTATACATTGTGCTCTAAGAATGGTTAAATTCAAGTGTTCAAATTGGAATTTTAAATGAATTCAATCAAATCATAAACATCAATTCGGCAATGTTATATCTACGGCGAGTAAGCAGTAAAAATGTGCAGTTCTAATTCGTTCTGAGTTAGCGAAACACAGGAAACTAGATGAGCAATAATAAGTGGCACATAAACTGTAACACAAGGCAATTGCCAAGCCACTTGTAGGAGAGGTGGCTGAGAGGAAATTAATAAAAAGTATTCACTTCATATAGGAGCTTGTTGGAAAATTCGATACCAAATGTCAAGGCCGAAAACACATCAAAGTACATAGACAATGACGTATTGGGCGTGACTATAGAAAATTTCTGAACAATTTCATGACGGAGAAGCATGGTTTTTATTTCTGATAATATCCTGCATTCTTAAAGCGTTCGGGAACTTTCGATTTCAACAATTCATCTATTTAACTCTTTAAGACAATGCCAACGCAAATGTTTTCTAAATATAGCTTTTAATTTTAAATGAAATATACAATAAACCGTGAATACTCTTAAAACGTCAACTTTGAACCAGTCGCATCTTGAACGCTTGTGAAACTGGAAGAACGCATTGAGGCAAAATGATTGAGGGTAAGGTACTCCTAATCTTGCTTAATCTACATTTGATGATACAGGTGATGATAATTATATGACATAACACAATTTCATAGACGATGCATTTCCATTCTGGGGTGAGAACACTTTTGACAGTTTACAGATACATGACATAAAACTTCGCAATTCTTGACGGCTGGAAATAATATATGAATCGCTTGTTTCGGCCGATTGTTCAAAAATCACATTTCAAGGAAGCATAATATATATATATATATATATATATACATATACGCATGAGGACTACGACAATTACAAGTTTTATATTTCTAATTAAACAATTTAACATAACGGTCATTACTTGATAAGCATTTTATTTAAATATAAATGGAGATCACACAAAAAATGTACGGTTTTAACGTGAATGCTTTACGATAATAAAGTGATGACGAGTTAGGTAATGTTACAAGTTGAGAGTGACCAGAAAAAAGACCAGAAAAGAGCATACAATTGAGGATACGACACTGAGGTTAATTATTTCTGTTTTCGTTTTCCTACGACTTATTTTAATCATTGTCAAATTCACGACGTTTTTCTGTAATAACTTGCGAAAAATTTCAGCAACAATGAAAAACTCCAAGTCGCATGCACCATGGCATATCATGAGTCATTATAGTGGCAATTACATACTGTAATACTTCACTGTAGTGCACAAATACAGCACTTAATAATATATTTCTCACCTCATAAATTCCTTCTTGAAGTATTACACTTCACCCACTCAAATACTGGATCTTTGTCAACACTTCAAGGTTAATTTTATTCTCGGTTTTCGACTGTAGTACTGAACAATGCTGCTAACCGAAAGCTATACTGATTCCTTCACTTCGTATTTCCTAAAGCAATTCACATGAGAAATTTTTCAAGGTGGATATATCTTTTTATTATCCACGGTAACAAAATCAAAACATATCTTAGGGCCATATGTGGAAATATAGAAGCACGAAACCCAAAATTTTGTGTGTTTGGTATAAATCATCATTCATGCAAATATTCAATCATTAGTCTCAGTGTCATCCTTACCTATAGCAATATCTTTTGAAATAAAGTACTTTAATTTTTCCATGTTCTACTTACGTTTATGTAGAACTCGACTCTCGCCGTTTTAGTTGGTATTTGATTTCACCCAGTGCTTATGAATTTTTTCAAAGCTAGAAAACCCTTCCAGTCATTCTTTCTATTTTTTGCTAAATCTGAGTATTTGTCTTTTGCTCGAAGGTATTATCTCAAAATAAGCCTTTCTGTTACCTTTCTTTTCTTATTCGGATATTTACATGCTCAACCATTGAAATGCTTATTCGTCCACTTCGGTTGGTGTTGTTCAAATCCTAATAATATGTTCATTGATATTTATGTTGAACTATTTAGTTGTAAATTATAAAAGTTTTTCAGATTTGTGAAGTAGGTCTTTTTTTACATTTTCTCCGGCGAAAAATATAATTTATGTGTTAATGTATTTTCCCACGGTACGATTTCCGCGGTAAGTTTTTTGTCTAGGCTAATGTTTCATTCATGAGGTTATGTCATTCTGAAAGTGTTTGTTTCGACGTCTCAACACAGTCTTTCAAAATGATTCAGTGTTCTACAATTGTTTAAAAATTTTATTGCAGGTCAACAAACTTTTACGGTTCGCTTCCTTTGTAAGTAACACTGTCAATACGAGTATTTACGGGCTTATTCCATGTATATATTATTTTTCCACTGGTATCTGTGGGTTAGAAATAGTTGTTCTTGTATTTTTGTAACTGATGAATTATATGATGAAATTATAGTGATATCCTGAATCGCTTAACGAACGTATTCTCAAAAATGAAACATATGCTCCTCCGCTATGATGTTTTCAGAAAGTTTATATGTTCATCGTTTTATACGTCACGGTCTAGTTCGACGTGTTTGTTGCCTTGACATTTGGCATTGAATTTTTAAACAAATTCAAATGATATGGCCTGTTGATTGGAAATAACGTGGAGGATACTATCATTTCGTTTCTGAGAACAGAGGAAAGTTTGATGTTCTTACAGCGCGCGAGCGCGAAAGGGTCAACTAAAGTCTTTCGACGGCGCGGGAGTCGTACAGGTTCATCGAAGAATTTCTGTAGTTTTCAGAAATTTTTTTTTGGATGTGTTTATCACACAGTTGTGGAAAATGTTTTGCTCTTTCGTTTGAGAGTAATTTGAAGTCAATAGGTGCATTCTTCCATAAGTTACGAGTAGTGGACTTAGGTCTATCGACGGCGCGTGAGTCGTACAGGTTCATCGAAGAATTTCTGTATTTTTAAAAAAAATTTTTGGATGTGTTTATCACACAGCTGTAGAAAATGTTTTGATCTTTCGTTTGAGAGTAATTTGAAGTCAATAGGTGCATTCGTTCAAAAGTTACGAGTAGTGGACTTGTGGACTTAGGTCTTTCGATGGCGCGTGAGTCGTACAGGTTCATCGAAGAATTTCTTAAGTTTTAAGAAAATTTTTTTGGATGTGTTTATCACACAGTTGTAGAAAATGTTTTACTCTTTCGTTTGAGAGTAATTTGAAGACAATAGGTGCTTTCTTTCAAAAGTTACGAGTAGTGGACTTAGGTCTTTCGACGGCGCGTGAGTCGTACAGGTTCATCGAAAAATTTCTGTAGTTTTCAGAAAATTTTTTTGGATGTGTTTATCACACAGTTGTAGAAAATATGTTGCTCTTTCGTTTGAGAGGAATTTGAAGTCAATAGGTGCATTCTTTCAAAAGTTACGAGTAGTGGACTCAGGTCTTTCGACGGCGCGTGAGTCGTACAGGTTCATCGAAGAATTTCTGTAGTTTTCAGAATATTTTTTTGGATGTGTTTATCACACAGTTGTAGAAAATGTTTTGTTCTTTTGTTTGAGAGTAATTTGAAGTCAATAGGTGCATTCTTTCAAAAGTTACGAGTAGTGGACTTAGGTCTTTCGACGGCGCGTGAGTCGTACAGGTTCATCAAAGAATTTCTGTAGTTTTCAGAAATTTTTTTTGGATGTGTTTATCACACAGTTGTAGAAAATGTTTTGCTCTTTCGTTTGAGAGTAATTTGCAGTCAATAGGTGCATTCTTTCAAAAGTTACGAGTAGTGGACTAAAGTTTAAAGTCGCGCGAGTTGGACTCAAAAAATTCTCCAGAAATTCCTGTACTCTTCACAAACCGTTTCTTGAACCGTCTCGGCTGAGGCCTGCCGGTCTCTATCAAGGGTAGTTGAATGAGAAATGAAAAATATCATCTTTTGGATATTTTATATTCCAAGAGATTCCGGTATAGCGTTTTCCGGTATAAGAACAAACAACGTACTCCACATTGCAATTAAAAACATGAAATGTATAATGTATTAACAAAAGAAACGAATGTGCTCCTATATTTACTTAATTCAGTTGCCATCATGCGTTGGAGTAACGAACAGCGTGCATTTGCCGTAGACGCCCATTTTTCCAGCAGAAGTTCAGTGGTTTCAACTCAGCGCGCTCTCCTTTATCGCTTCAATATTTCACCTTTGAGACCTGTTCCGGACCGAAAATCTATTCTTTCGTGGGTAACTACGTTGAGGAAAACTGGTTCTGAGCAGAAAAAAGAAGTAGAGACTTCAAGGGCGTCGATGGCTGTGTGGCAAAATTTATTTCCTGCTAGGGCGCGACATCTCACTGAAAGGCTATTTGGAGTGACCGGCGCGTTCTCCTGATTTGGCCCCATGTGAATTCTTTTTGCGGGGGTATTTGAAATCCCGTGTCTATGCTGACCGTCCACCAACTCAGGAAGATTTGAAAATAATTAATTCACGGAGAAACGACCAACATACCTATGAATATGCCGGAGAGACTGACAAGAAACAGCAGAATTTGTTTAACACGGTGTATCGACACTGGCGGGCGTCACGTGACTGACATGATTTTTAAAACTATGCAAACCATAACTTTAAATGTGTAGATTTTTATAAAAATAGTAAAAAGATATCTCTACCACTTTTCGTTTTATTACAACACAAAATCAGGAAGTTAGCTGGCTGCATCCTGTTCTTTCGACAGATGTTGAAGCTTATAATAATTGTTGCCCCCATCAGCCAAAATAATCTATTCCATTGACTGCCGCATAACAAAGAAAATGTTGTTCAATGCTGGTCTCTGCAATCCTCAAAGCTATCTGCCTCTGCTTTAACGTTACTTGGTGCTTTTTGATGTTGAAGGGATTGGATTGAATCGAAATTACCGAGGGGCGGTATATAGCTTAGGTAGTGCCTGCATTACTGCTCTTCTCTCAGAATCTGTCCAATCTTTTGTCTGTCGGTTATACTGTACGAGCACTTTCTATTAGTATCATCCTTATCTGCCATATCCTGGGGGTAATTTAACATCTTTAAAACATTATTTGAAAAGGAAAAAGGTAAAATTATATTAACTTTTACCATGTTATTTTTTAAAGGTTAAATTTTTTTATCAACACACTGTGCACGATCGTCTTCTGTACTCAAAACAGAAGTTCAATAAAATGCCCTGAAACACGGAAAGTTTCCTCCTTGTGTTGCAAATATTTCCGACCGAAGGGAGTACAATAATATTCCCATGTAACTTTCAAACACTAAAAACTTGTCGCGAATGAATGCATGTTTATAAATTGAATTATAAAGCATTTGATGGGATGTAAAATTTTAGAGTAAACTGCGTGTTGTAAGCAGGGTTGGGAAAAAAGCTTTTTAAAAAAATCACCCCACCTGTTTTTTGTGTTTTATTTTGTTTGATTGGGTTTTTATTGTGTTTTATTATGTTTTATTGGGTTGGATAGTACTTTTTACTTCTTATTGGATTACGGTATCCTACATTCTACTCATAAGTAATTTTTTAATGCATACATTAGTGATTTGTGCGTGCAATGCAAATGCAGCTTATACTACTCCAGTCAAAAGCTGCGGCTACTAACTTATCAGGAGTATGATTTATGAACTTATAAATTTATGATTTTCGGTCTCTTTCAGTCTAGCTGGCAGTGTAACACGATACCGCAGGCTCAGCATCTGCATTAGCTTTTTAGGCGTACTAGTTTTCTGCCTGCAAAATAAGATAGCAGGGTCTGCACCTGCCCTAACTCGCAAGGCCTACTGGCTCCCTGTCTGCAAGAGATGGTGACCCTTGGAATGAAAAACAGTTAATTGTATTCCATAGATCAAAAGGTTGAACGTGTGTGTGAGTACGAGTGTTTGCTGATCAGTTTCTTCTTAGCGCCTTCGTAATTCCTATTATTAAATATTTATAATTAAGTAAGTCCCTTGAGCTGTATTTTGTGCATTTAGATTATTAAAGTTTGATGACCGTAGACCAACATCTAAATAATCCCTAACTGAAAGTTCCGTTGCCCACAGATCTTAAAGTCTCCGTGATCAATTAATACAGCAGCAATGCCTTTAGGTTGTGGCAGGATAACAGGAGCGCACTGGAGCTATGTAACTGAAATAGGAGACACAACTAAAGTTAGTTGTGACTTTTCCGGTGACAAAATACGCAACAAGATTGAGAGGGTGCAAAATCATTCGTAAAAATGTAAGGAGAAAAAAACAAGAATAAACAACAAAGCAGGAAGAAGTCACAGCGGAGATAGCATTGAGCACAGTTAGCCCTGCTGACTCAAGATGTGGCTCTGCAATGACCGATGTTGGCGACATCAGTTGGCCGTCAATTTCCTTTTCTTCTGCATTAGCACCAACTACAGGGAAGTTAAACTGCACCACCACCAGTAAACGGAGTAGGACTTTTGAGTTCTTTTGCACTTCCCAAGGAGACAAAGAAAAATCGAGGTTCAACTGAAAAAATTATTCTTTAATTCAAATATTATTTTTGATATAAGAGAAATAAATTGTTCCACATGTTCTGTTCTGTGACCTGGATACATACCGCCAGGCCAAATCGCCAGTCGGCTTTGTGTGTGACAATGTTTGGTACAAGTTTGGGCCGAGGCAAGCTCAAATTCTCTTTAAAATATTCAAACATTTGAGGCCAAATGCTGGTCTCTATGATGATGCCTGCCACTGCCAGGAGAGACTTCCACTGATGATACAAATTGTGTTGTACAACCCGTAGGATGTAATTAAGGTTCAAATTGGATTCAATCCATAGGTTAAGATTGAAAATGGAGCCACTAAAACAAAAAGAATTAATCCTTTCTTCCAGGTTTATGCATTCATCCGTGAATTTAACTTCTAAAAAAACACTGGGCGGATGGGCTATTTTTGTGGGTTTTTAATGTTATTTCTGGCATTAAACCTTTCTGCACCCAAATTTATTAAACATAGTCACATAGGATTTGATTCGGTCTAGCTCTATAGCTAAAATAGCAGCTTGTCCAACACCATCCTTGTTTATAAATAATTGACTATATATTAAAGCATTAGTTCATGGTTTACCTTAGTACCCTTATTATTCTCCTAATGAAATTAAAACTGGATAACAGCTGATTTGAAATTTTCAATGTTCCTTTCAGCACGTTTAACTGGTACTTGATTGTATTATCATTACTCGTAAACTTCAAGATGGGAGACGCGGTCAAGTGGAAAACAAACTTCAGCTAAAAATTAAAACTTCTTGTATTTTAAATCTTAATAACTATTAAGTTTACAAATTGTATAGAATCTTAATATTGAACATTAGAAAATTTAAAGTGTGATGCTAAAACGCTATTTAAAGTAGCACTCATACAAAAAAATATAAATGACAAGTTTTTTAACAAATTTTTCTATTTTACCAGTATGTTATAAGAGGAACTCTCGTCTGAAAATTTTCAAAGCTACGAAACGCTAAACTATGAGAAAAAAAGATGACATTGCGTAGCATTGTGAAGTGGTGACTAGATACGAACAGGTATTCAGATCCTGTATAACATTAACAAACCTATTTCTATCTGAAAGACAAAAGATTGTAACCCAGCATCATAATTAATTTAACCATACACAAGATGAAAACTGATAGAAATTCAATTTCCGGGAGTTTTAAAAATTCTGTTTTTATATTTCACGGCGTGAGTTATTTTTTTCCATTTAGGTTGTTTTGTATGATCCACTGCCACTTAAGCTTAATTCTACGTGTGAGTTTGTAGCCCTATTGTCTGGTAACGTTATATTCATGGTATTTTATATTTTGCTGAAAGATTAGATCACCTATCACCTGACCTCATAAAAAAAATTACATCCCATCGTTACTCAGTTACATTGGTTTGAAGAGGTGTTCGGCAACATGTCCTCAAGACACTCCAAAACTACACGACTATACACCTGGACCTCTGAAATGAAATTCAGAACCATGCTAAGGCACAATAGTAAGAATTGGCCGTACCATAAAGTTCCCATTCAATGTCTGTCTTGTAAGACTAGAAGAAACAAAACAACGCTCGGGGCTCATGACACATTCACAATCAGGAGACCTGAGTCGAAGGGCGTAGCCACCAAAAAATTGCGTCATAGCACGTAATGGACACAACGACTTGAGTTGAAGAAGTTAATATTCAGTTAAAAGTAAAGTCTAAGTTAATAAACTTAATTTTCGAGAATTTAAGCTGCCTAAAAATGCACAAAATAAGGAGTTCAGCCCATCAATACCAGATAAAATTAACATTAGAGCACCTTTTTGCTTGTGTATTTGTTTAGTACGAGTATTGCCCGATGCAGAGAAAGTTATACACACCAGTAGCAGCACCATGGGCTTTGAGGTAACATATTTTACTGACACTCATGAAATCAATGACAGCTTCTGCTCACAGCGTTTCTTTATTTGAATACATGAGAGCATAAGCCATAGTGTACCTATTGAAGCAATATTTACACATTTGTACGTACATCAGTAAAACAGTTAACAGTTACACGGGAAATTGTTTACTTCATCATACAATTTTCATCACCTGACATGATTAAAAAATGAAATTTCATAAAAATCAAGTGAAAAAAAAGAATGAAACGATCAAAGATGCAAAGTAAAAATAATATAAATCCTGTTACGGTAGATGAAGAATTTGACAGAAATTTTACGTCAATAAGCTATGTATTTTGTTTGTTCAGAATCTTCAAGTTCATTTTAGCTACATTCCATTACAATGGGCAACTTCAAATGGGGGGTAGCTCTTATTTAAATGCTTTTGGGAAAATTTTGGTAGTAAAATTACGATTTCCTAAATCTTATGCCATTCAAAATATAGTTGTTGCCAACTTGAAAGATAAAGCTAATCTTCAAATATACAGCCAAACAAGGAAAATCTACTGGTAGGAAAATTCTGATGGTATGGCACCAATAAACCACAGATTTTTCCTCGCCACGCGTATCATGGAGATGGTAAAAGCATAGAGAGCTTAGCTTTTGAAGTTCTGGCTCATCAGCGGAGAACTGAGTATGGAACCTGGTCAACTCAGCTCAAGTTGCAGCTCACACTGACCTGCTGAATGTTATTGGCGTTCATCAGGAGCATCGAGATGGACGGGCATCACGATTTTTCGGTCCTCATGTGTTTATTTCAGGTTCCCTCTTGAGGTAGGGAAAATGGACAGAGCTTTGCAAGTTTGAATGTTGGCAAGTTCCAAGAGTTAGAAGACCTCTAAGTTCATTGAGGTCGAAAATATTTCAATGTTCTTGTAGTAACGTAGCATACTTTTACGCTCATAAACAATGGTAAAATAATAGTAAAATATTATTTTTCCTACTTTTCCAGGTAGAAGGAGTACCGGACATACGAGGGATAAGTTGCACGTGTGTTTCAAGTCTGAGGATTGAAATGGATTTTGATGCGAAAAGCTGCATCAGCTCACCTTGTCATTACATGTTATGGAATGGATCAATAGATTGTAGTATCTTCGGCGATGAAATTCATAATATTAAATTTCTTTACTGCTTCTTAACAGTATAACATTGAACGAATGAAATTGTGGGTGAAAATTTTATCGTGGATAGTAAGAAAATGAATTAAAAAAGAGAGCTCAGATGCAAATTTTAGCCAGGATGCTAACATTGCTGGCTGAAGAATGTACTAGCGTTGGACATCCTACAAATGTACAATTGGTGCATGCAAAAACCATACAACGAAAAACTTCAATGAAATTGATTAGAATCGAAGCATGAGAATAGCAGCGTTATACTGTCAACGGTTGCTAAAACCTCTTTCAATTAAATTTAAATCTGTATTTCTAATTTAATTGGCCATTTTCTTCAATCTATTTGGTAACAGAATTGATCAAGTTTTTTATTTTCATACCTAAAATGAAAAGGCACTGTTGCACAAACAAGTTTTATAAGCTTCTGTTCTTAGATCGGACAAAGCATTTGTTTGCAGTTCAGATACGCGTTAGTGTGTGAGAGGACGACCGAGTAGAGATTCAGTTAGTCAAGCGAGCTTTTCTAGTGGGTGTAGTTGCAGCGTGTTAACTGGCGCTGAGCAAAGTTCAATACCTCATACTTGCTGAATAATTCATCAATGCTAGCAAGGTAGTGAAAGTGTGATAGTCTAATATTAATACATTGCAAAATCCTAAAAAAAAATGAGAAGCGTCTTGGGCTGTTGAGAAACTGCCTCGATAAAACGCCTCTCCTACTCATCAATAAAAATGTCACGGTGAACTGACTTCAAGTGCGAGCACGTTTCAATATAGAAGGAAAAAATTGCTTCAAAATTTCGGCATATTCTAATTTAAAAAGTCTCATTTATTCCAAGTCTTTATGAGATAACCGCACTGAGAAAGTTTAAACAAGAGAATGCTGAAAATTCAACGAATTTTCTTTTTTTCATGATTTTAAGTTCGACGTATACCTACTAAAATTAAAAATTACAGCCCTATATTAAGCTCCACTCAAAAAGCCCGCATTTTTTGTTTGATCCACGGTAGGTAGTAGGTGATGCGTGTGAATACGTCCGGAAAGCCGGGTTTGGCGCAGCCTGAGCCGAACGAAGTAACTCCCGCGAGATACCAGCGACCGTCCTTCATGTTGCACTGCAGCGGCCCTCCAGAGTCGCCCTGCGGGTACCAAAAGTATCGTAAGAGGAAGCTAAAGATTGTATACAACGCCTCCGGAGTCTCAATATGAGTACCGTAAGAAAATTTGGATTATATACAACTCCTGCGGAGTCGCCCAGCATTATACGAAACATACTATGAAAAGATTTTAAAAACATTCAACGACGTTATTATCCTATTTCACATTGGTTAAATAAATCAGTTTGAAGAACAATTAAATGAGACTTCACTTTTAACGTAAAATGTGTTGTTCTGTACAGCTATTAAGTTTAAACTATAAGTTGAAGCAGTGAAATGTAAGGTTTTTATTTAAAAAAGCGGATAAAAATTATTATAGCTTTTAATATGGATCTTTACCTACTTATTATTATTATTCAAGTTTTTTCTATATATATATAGATATGTATTTAAAAATATATCTACATATATTATACATATGTATATATACTTATAAATTGATTATTAAAACAATGCCAAAGTTGGCAGTCATGAGTTTTTTATTAAATTTCTCAATTTCTCTGATATTACGATTGTTCCAGGATCAAAAATTTCAAAAAAGCTACAAATGGTCAAATTTATATGTACATATATATTTTTATTAATTTTTAAGTTTTGAAAAGAAATGGTAAAATATGGTTTTCCGTGAAGCCTTTGTTAATGAAATAGAACAGTGACATAGTGCCTAAAACGAACCCAGAGATGATCAGTGCCGAAGAAAATCCAGCATTAACAACTACAGTGACGGAAAACATTAGCAAAGAGCTTGTCCAGTGGATAATTTACTATAATTAAAATCTATAAATGAGAACTGAATACTTACCAACTTTAATATCAATAGCGTAAGAAGAGACAACTATTATAACTCACAATACAGGTTCCTCTGCCACCATCGTTAACAGGCCCAGCACACATGTGGTAATGGCGGACTGGCACGTTGTGTATCATGCCGTACATCTTAGCGCAGTGTCTGTTGGCGACCACTGGAAGCCAAACTTCTTTGAGCTTATCTTCGAGCCTGGCTCCGTACAGACGCATGCCCCAACCCACGGACACGCACTTGATGCCCAAGAAAGTCTCCTCCCGAAGCGAAGTGGAGTCGGGCAGGCAGATGGGTTGGATGTGTGTTGTGTACGAGACATCGGCATCAAGATGCAGCAGAGCTTCGGATGCACACGAGTATTACGTTAGACAGAACTCAGTACTACTTGAACTGTGCACAAATGACGATGAGAATAAGTTAAGAATGATTTTACGTGAGAATGAGAGTGAATAAAAAAGCTCGTACTCTGAAGCAGAAATAGATTTTGCCCGTAAAATACACCCCCTTGTGAGCGGAGCGGCGCGGCAACTGGAAATTGGTTAGAATGCATCTAATCTTAACTACGAAGCTGTTAACATTCGAACAAGACCGTCTCCCAATTTCCTTAGTTACTCACGATGCAAGTGCCAGCAGTACCGTTGAGAGAACCGGCGCAAAGATGACTCAAAGAAATTTTGACATGATGGAAGCGACTCCCATTGTACGCCCTGGCACAAATTTCAGTGCTAAGAACTGATATGCTGGCTTCCCGCAGACTGTCTTGCAACGGTCCATCATACGTTGTACTTCCTAACCCAGACGCCAAGCACGAATTTCCTTCAAAGTCGTAAGTTTGGAGTGTTTTATCATCCGGTAAACATATCGGAGTCGCTTTGTAAGGAGCCGATAGATTGTACTCCTTCAATTTGAGCAGCACTACAGAGAGAGGTAAACATTAGTATTATTTCTACGCTCAATCCTGCATGCCACGCCGCTCGAGTATACAATATGAAGCTGATATGTAAATTTTGTTGAATGTGCCTGCACATGAGCATGAGAGATGATGCGAAAAAGACTAAATGACATTTTTTTACAAGCTTCAAACTAAATTCTATGAATGCTAAATGGTTGGAAAATATGGTCAGTAGAGTGTTCAATGCACACATTTGAACATAGCAGAACTCAAAAATAATTCCGTTTGATATTCCATTCAATATGCTCAGTTTTTATTTTCGTTCACCTAGAACCGCATTTTTTATGCTACCTTGAGAGAGTCATTTTACTGGAGAAATATATGATCCGCAACACCTGTTCATGACGTGCTAATGAACGAGAAAGTCGATGCTGAAGACTTCAAAATACATATGTAGTCTTTGCCTCTAGGCCGAACCGAACAATTATTTTCTTCTACCCTACGAAAAATATTAGTATAGAAAATATTAGTAAGGTGATGGTCATTGTGCTGTGAGCGTAGGTGGGTCCTCCGAATGGCATGTAAGCCCATCTGCCTTAAGCTTGTACATAATTTTTTTATCAAGAACACTACTTTAAAAATATTTTTTCGCCGATCAAAGTTTAATTAAAAGGCTCAGGTAACATAAATTTCATAGAAAAAAGAAAAATACAGATTACTTTACCGTGTGTTTTACACATAGCAGAATACATATGAAATTCAGGCATTCAGCTCGCCGTCACTTTCAATGAAAAATTCATGACAGAAGGGACTCAAAATGTTGTCATTGCTTCATCTATAACAGGATAAAAATGAATAATGAGACAGATCAGAGAAAGAGACGTATTGGGTCTCAGAGTAATTCAAGAAAAAGTACATTCGCCTCAGAGAAATTCAAGAAAAAAACATTCGTCTCAGAGTAATTCAAGAAAAGGTACATTCGTCTCAGAGTAATTCAAGAAAAGGCACATTCGTCTCAGAGTAATTCAAGAAAAGGTGCATTCGTCTCACCGATGTCATTCTGATAATTGTCGAAAAGGTCATGTGTGTAAATGGTATCGACCCCGAAGAGTTGCTCGCTGCCTTCCGCCAGAGACCGATCGTGCTCTCCCAGTACCACTTGCCACAGCGCGGCTGAGTTCGTAAATGTGAACGCCTTACTGTAAAAGTCATACGTGTCGAACCAGTCAATTCAGCCCTAGTAAATATTGCAGTCTAATACTGATGAGGCTTTATAAAACTCATAACAGGAACGGTCTTGGTTGCAGTCTTGCAGTAACAGTCGCTTGGTTTTAGGTAAAATGAAGATTTAACAAGGGAAAAATAGATCGAGTTCAGAGCATCTAAAGTGGGCAGAAGTCGGGCACCACGTTACACTGTTATGAATAGATGTGTAAGAAACTTCCTTTTATTTATAATAACAGTACGTACATTGCCTTGGAACTCCATTTGAGTATTTTCTTTCGCTGGCAATCTTGATACAGTGGAAGCACTTTAAGTATCTACATTTATGGAGCTGGCTTCACTAGCACCATAAATGCTAGCAAATGAGAAACATCAGCCATGACACTCTAATTATGGTAGAAAAGCATCCAATAATTTGCATCAAACGCAAACCTGTCACTAGTTACCAGAAAAACAACAATAATTACTGGGACGGAGTGAAGTACTGTTTAGGTGTGAGCCTATGGATGTCAAGCTTTACAACACATCTGCATCTCCGGGAGTTTTCTGATGGCATAAATATATATTTACGAATGTGATTCAAGAATAATTGAAAGCTGGATACAATTTCGCATCGGCACATGTGAGGTCATTCTTTCAAATTTCAAATAATTTGGACTGATATTGGTGATTGAACTTGAGTAAAATTGAAAAGCAAGAATTGTCTTCGTTTAAGACAACTTACGCGAACGAATTAACCAGAGCAAAAGTAATATTCGAGAGGCGTGGCTTGCGGTTATACGTCATGGTCATGAGTCATTAACAGATGCGCTAAATTTCAGCACTTGTTTGATTTCAAAGGATATTCAAAACAAAATCGTATCACAAAAGATATAAATTAACTCTTACCAATGTCATGTTTGAAATTCCTGAATCTTTCATGCAAAAAGATCTTTTCAATTTTGATGGTCACTTCCTGGATAATAGGAGGTTGAACCGGCGCCGTAGGTTCATGTTTTGAATCATCACTCAAAGATTTATTGATTACGTTGTTCTCGAATAGGTCGTCATTATTTTCATTCATTTCATAATCATGAAATTCCGAGGAATAGATCCTTCCTGATTTAGAATAAACTGCTTTCTCTGATGGGGTCCCAGTATCTAGGGATGTTCCTTTTATTTCTTTTACGACGCTTGGTGAGTGTGACGTAAATTTAAGGCTCAAATTTTCGGGAAACGAATTTTTGCCAGCGAGTTCTTGCTTGATTGTCATCTCCTTGGGACTGTTTTGCTTCCGTTTCAATTCCCGGGTTTGAGTCACACTGCTCTGATGTGCCTCAGAATACTGTTTGTCATAATCATCCGATATTCTTATGTTTGTTTTCGTGCGACCATCATCCGATGTTGCGGGATCAGCGAGGGCTGATAAACGAATGGACCACAGCGGCGGGAAAGGAAGGTTGAAGGCACGGCTGCGGAGCAGGCGAATTATTGTCAACAAAAAATTCTTCACAAAGCTTTCTTATTGATAGCCTTGGTGAGCTTACAGCCAAATCAAAACCTCTTTCAGTATAACCAGTTTTCAGCACGATGCACAGCATTCCAACTTCTTTCTGATCTTAATGTTTCTTCGCGGCTTTAGACAAATTGGCAAACCACAACAAATTCTGACGATGAATGACGCCAATGACAGCAATTCTGTTACAGGTTCAGATAAATCATGCATCTCATGCTAGAAAAGAGAGTATTTACTGTTTTCTTCAGAATCATTTTCAATAACATAGTTTCCAAAATCATTCCGAAAAGCTTCTATTTAAGAGCCCTTTGGATGGCTTTCATTTACAGAGGCGATTTACTCGTGAGAATACCGCATTGAATATACCATTGACGCATTATTTTGTAGACTAAAAAGCGGATGGTCTAAAAACTCTCGCTTTCTGAATTTTTCAAATAAACGACAGGAGTTAAAGAGCATTCTGCTTGAAAGCAGAAGCATTATCGAATGGTCTATTCACTTATTGTCGACTTTGATGATGCATGAACGTTATTGTTTCTAAATATGAATACAGGAGCAGGAGTGCCAGCGTGTTCGTCTGTAGCAGCAACAGCAGATTTGAGTTTTTATTGAATAACGTTTCTTTAATTCTAACGTAAAAAAATGCAAGTGCTTCAACTAGACAAAGGCAAGAAAAACGACGAGTGAGAGTTCCAGACAAAACCTTTAAAATTCGTGTTTTATTGAATGAAACAACGAGTTGTAGAACAAAAACACAATTCTTGAAAGCAGAAGCATTTCCATCACCTGTGAATGTATAGCGAAAGAATTCAAGGAAATTAACGCACGTGATGGGACATTTTGCTCTCACTTTCACTTTCACTTCATCTCCAGAGGCCGAGAAATGTGAAAGCAACCCTTAAATGAAAAAATCGAAGTGGAAGAGGACGTAAGCTGCTCTTTTAGAAAACAGCACCAAGAAAATTAGACGCGCATCTTTGATATAAAATATCTCCCTAACTTAACTCGGAAAACAGAACTTTCTGTATGGCATTCAAGAATATACACTTTAATATTTAATTGAATTGAGTCACTTACTAGTTTTTTGTATAATGAGTTCACCTACGCTCAATGAGTCATTTCACCATAAGTTAAATTGTTGAATAACGAAACATACTTCTGTTCATATTTGTTTGTAGTAAATGTGTAGGTTTGAAGCAGAAACATAATTGAATGCAAATAAAAACACACATCCGTAAATCATTCTGTAAAGGTTCTCATTATGGGAATCGGTAGTATGACAACTAAGCTCGTGGTTCAGTAATTGAACTCCTTACTCTCTTGCAATAAGCGTTTCAATAAGTGGCTACTTCCCGTATTGAAGAAAATAATCTCACAGTACACACTAATTCAACGTTCAGTGATTGTCGAGCAAAATAACGAAGAACTACACGACGCACAACGGAACGGCAACATTGCGAGCATTCTCTTACTGTTTGTTCCACGTTAATAAATGTTTCGCCGTAAAAATGAATGTCTAACAACGTCTCAACCTTTATTCTCTATGTGAGGATTGTGAGCGCATGGATTATCTGACAGTCCGTCTAAAAAAATTTAAATTCAATTACTTAGTCTCTATGTATGACGCTGCGTCACCTTGCTCAGCAGTGCAGGAAACAAGCCCTAGCTCGGGATTTCTTCTCAATAATTGTGTCTTGTTAAAACTCTGCTGAGTGACTGGCTCCTACAGCCAATGTGGTTATTTTGACAAATATTTCCAGCATTAATTTATTGTGCGACTGAATAGACCTCGGTGAAATTTTAAACAGTGAATCAAAATATTTTCCTTACTTTTAAACTATTAAGTTAAATTTGATAATGACTTTCATGATTTGTTCAAATGAATATTCTAAAACCCTTGCAAGTATTCTATATTCTATTCTATAGCAAGTATTGTTGAAGTAAACGCCCTTCCCCTATTTTGCAAACGTATACATACGTGTGCGATCATTGCGCTACTTATGCGGGTTAACGACCTAATTAAATGTATGTCTTCCGAGGCTAAATGGCAATCTGAAATTGATACTCTCGAAGAGTTCCTTAATTGTATTTTTTAATTTCATCTCGCAAGTTTTGTTTGACAAAGACTCAACTGCTGCTGGTCTTCAATTTAATTAATGATTGGTGAGATCATTGACACAATAACACGAATTATACGATAGCACGAATGGGAAGGCGGGCTGTGCATGCTCTCCTATTTATAATCCGAAGGAGAAGGGCTTTCTTTAACTTCTACACAAGTAATCGATTTTTTTCGGAGAGAAGTCTCAAATTTCTCAGGAAAAGCCTTTGTCTCATTTGAGCTAAGTTGACTCATCCGTGTTAACTCAAAAGCAATCGAACGGAACACCACATAAAATTTAAACTGAGAGAAGGCATTCCCTGTTCCAAGACAAGATAATTTTCAACGCTGTATATGAGTTAAGGAACAAGGAAAAATAGGATAATACGAGCTTATTTAAACAGATCGAACTCACTTTTTGATGCAGTGTGCTGCTGTGACCACCCAACGAGGAGCGATGAGCACACCGCCACACCAGTGCCCCACTCGACCCCACCTCGGATGTATGAGCTGCACCGACACCTGCGCGGTACGAACTGATACAGTACAAGCATACAGCGACCGACAGTGGACAAATGGTCATACTTTTATACAGTCGTTCCATCACGAGTGATATCAAATGCTGGCCTGAGAATGTACTGAAAGAAGCGTAAGATTTTGGACTAGAAGGCATTTTTCAGTTTAACGTTGCACGCGCAAAGCCTAAAATAAATGAACACCGTAAATTAATTCTTTAAAATTAATAAATTGACGGATATAGAATTTTTAAGTCGTTATTTTCAATGAAAATGCACTCATCAAACATGTCGTTTTGAACTGAGAGGTTTAAGTTGATTCTCACATTTATGGAATGTTCGTAGGGTATTCGAGTGGCCTCATGCAGCGCACTGCAGAGGTCACAGTAAAACATCAGTACGTGAATCAGTACTTAGATTTCGGTGTATCACTGTGTGCAAACGTGCATGCTGTATGCATCAGACCAGACTTTGAACTTAAAGACTACGTAGAAACGAAATTCTGCTGCAAGCTATGAAAAATAATCAGCTCCCTAACCAAAAACTGTATAGTGAGATTAAGCCTTACGGAATTATTCTAAATGCGAATGTCGCCGCTTCGACAAACTAAATTTGGGGCAATCCTCCGTAGAATTTAATATTAATTTGAAGAACTGACCCAGTTACTCGAATATGAGTAGGAATTAACGTTTCAAAAGAGACGGTATAAAGTTAGTTTACATTGAATCTATTGTTTTTTACGTATATTTCACAGCCATCGACGCTGCTCTGCTAACACACCCGTTACTCATCACACACCCTGAACTCATAAATTTTCGGAGTACAATGTCAGAAAATTATTTCGTCCATTAAATCTTGTTTCTGTGCTAAATAATATATTCAATTTGAACTGCGATAATTATTGAGCTGCCTTCCAGAGACTTAAAAAGCCATTACTTTCAAGAGCGGTTTTCTGCACTTCAGCGAAAGACTAGCCTAGTGAATTGAGGTATTGTAATGTGAGGGTGAAATTCATCGAAAACAATTAAACTAGCATGAATTTCGTACTTTCGTTGCCATTGTAACATTCGTGACCTCCCTATCAGGATTTGTCTGACGAAGTTCGAAGTATAATTATTTCCCTCAACTTTGCCGTTAACGTGGGAGTTCGTGGTGACTTCTATGCTGTGAGGCTCCCCAACTGACAAAAATATTACGCCTAATACTTCTCATCTTGCTTCGCCATTTACGTGGATTTCTTTTTATGGTCAGAGTTGGATTCACCCAGAATCATTTTATATTAAGTATTGCAAAAATGTTGTTTCCTATCTGGCCAAAGACATTTGCGAAATCATTACCCTCCTTGCTTAAGGCTTCTGTAGCAAAAATTATCTGGCGTTCAAGATTCTTCAAATATAGAAGAAGATACTCTCTGCTAGAGATCATCAGCTCGTAGAATATGGCCATTGCTTGACAGTTGCTAATGATTGCAAATTACGACATTCTTGTGATTAACTCTTCTGTTGTTATAGCTTTCTGTGATCAGCTCTTCTCGGGGTGCATCAATAACCAGTTAATTTCCTCAGCAGACCTCGTCTTTAAGTTGTTGCTAACGGCATCTAGCCCTTCCATCACAGAATTTGCTAGGGGTGAAAACTGTTTAGAAAGTTTTTCTTATTATTTATCCGTTATATATTCTACCAGCTCTATTTCCTGAAGAGAGAGTGCAAAGTTACCCGTACTGCCATTCACATTCAAAGCTCTTTGTTTCAGGGTATACGAGTAGTTGCATTTTATAGAATGATCATTTGAACACACCAACATGGTCTCACTGGAAATCAAATTTTTTTTTATGTTCAGTTATCCTTGCGAATCATAAACAATAATTGAAGCATCGATTTCTTGATCACAGAATTAATAATTTAATTCACCAGTTGTTTGGGTGCATCCTCTATGTTAGATTCTCATGTTATTCTAAATTTTACAGTGAATAGACTAGTCGCTGTTCCAGGTTTTCCATAGAATTGTGACATCTGACCGTGGTCACACCGTCAGATGAATTGATCTACTAAATGTTATTACTATCTTATTTGGAATATTATTGCCACGAACGCTGACATGAGTTACATCTCTGATTATTGACAACAGGTTTGACATATTGGAAAGAGAAATTTTTTTCAGAATCTAACGTGGAGATGATTTTACAATATTTAAATCGTTCTGTTATTTACAACACTTCAATTTTATATCCTGCAGATGTTCTCATAAGCTTCAATTTAGGATCACCCCCGACAACTTATGTTATTATGTCATTGCTGAAGATGAACAAATGCTATTGAGGTTCCGTTCTCCAATAATTTAATATCCTGACTGAACGCATTAATGAAGTGCTCGTGATGTAACCTGTTCTTTTATTTTTGCTAGAAATAGGAAAAATTGGTAGAAGCAATTTTGTCTTGCTGTAGTGAAATTAACTAGAAGCACAAAATTACGATTACAGAAGTGTTTTATCAAGTCTTCCTCATTTTAACAGATTTCAAGAAATCCACAAAACTTGGACAAATCAATTCAAACTAAAAAATAAAATTTGTGAAACAAATTTGGATTCCCATTGTACAGAAAAAACCTTAAGTTTGAAGCTAAATGACTTACACTAAGAATATTAGCAACACCATAAGGAGTGGCAATATCATGGTTGCTTTCACTATTAAAAAACTAGAGTGCAATTTCCAGTTCGAAATCTCACCTGCCACGGCCAAGCTCCTTGTTTGCTTTCTTTGCCTCCAATGATCCTACCGCTCCACTTGTCTTCGAAAATCATCATCCTATTGTTGGTCCTCATTCTCCCTTTTATTCGCTCTGTGTAATTGTTGCTTCTTTCTTTTTCAGGGTCGCTGTTTTCGTAATAAGTCCCTCCATCAAAAGTATCGCTAAAATGTTTGCCTACACCACGACCCTGATGCCTCCTGTTTCTGCTGCCGCCGTCGCGCAAGCCCAGCAGGCTTGACAGTTGACTGCTAAGGGATCTCAAAGAAGACAGCCGGTCCTCCACCCTACTGCTCTCTTCAGAACTCTTGGGCATCGACGAGTCTTGATGGTCGAAGTGAAGCCGAGGTTCTCTATGAGTATTGTAGAACGAGATGCCGCACTCTGTGGACAAAAAATACTGTCACAAGAAAGAAAGAACGTAGGAAAAACTTGAGTTTTGCATTGGTTCTGTTATTATTCTAAAGTTGTTATTGTTTATATTGCTGGATCGATTTATTTAACTCGTGTTTTGATTACATGTGAAATTTTTGCTCCGGTGAAAAACTCATAGGAATGAATTTTTGTTCCTCACTTCCTAAAATTTCAACTTAGTTCCTTTGTCTGAAAAAAAACTCTACTGAAGGAAAAAGTGTAACGTTTCGATGTCACTGAAACCTTGATCAGGCTAAAAACAACAAAAATTACCGTTACACTGAGAAGAAGTGTAAGAAAATTGTGAACGTTAAACCTAATGCACTACAAGCCATAAGCATCAGCACACTCAACTCAGAAAAGAAGGAACTGTGACGACGCTCTTTTAGTCAGAAAGGAAAACTATGTTGGTACCCTGTTAAATAGAGCGTGCAAATTGAGCAGTCACTGGGCTAACTTTTGTTCAGAAGTAATTAAATTTAATTATTAAATTAAATTTAATTTAAATTGTTAACTAACCATAATTTCCCGAACACCTCCATTACTCAAAAAATGTAAATTTTTGCACTGAGTTCTCAATGGTGAAAATATTTCCAGGCCCAATACACACACAATATTATTACATTTAATAAAACATGTGAAAATAATTTTCAAGAAATCTTTTCTTAACAGTTGAAACAAACTTTCGAATTTTTACATAGGATGAAAGAAACTCATTCAACTTAAGGACTGCTACTTCCAGCGCCTTTAAATATTTCTTGATCTTTTAAAGTGATTTTTATTCATATTTTCTGAGCGCTTCGTATATTTGTAAATTTGACAGGAGGTTTCACCCCGCACGAACTTCGACAGCTGTACGAAAATCAGTCATAGGTGATGCTCTGGCAAGAATTACTAAAAACTAATATTTATTACTTAAAAGACTGTCAATGATGTAAGCATCCTACAGATAATATACGAATATATCAATAATTCCATTAGAATTAAACGTCTACTTTCTCTCAGTCAACTGAAAACGCGTCAAAATGACGTTTAACAAGCAATATTCTGTCAAGAAATATACGCGTTAAAACAGACATTCAAGCAATACGCGTGTACTAGACCTCTTATCTTCGTAAAGTCACCAAAAATATTTCAATAATCAAACCTTTGTGATGTTTTCATGAAGTATTGAATATGGATTCGAAATTAATATTGATGAACATTACTGGATGCCCGTTGCAGTCCTGATCATGAAATTTGAAACTAAGCGCGAAATAACCATTTCATTTCTTGAAAAACTTAAAATCGCTCTCGTACCTTATGAAAGGCGTGTGTTTAGATGGTTCATACCATATTTGCAGTTAGCCTATATCTTTCTGAATGTATTTTCATTCATTATGCGTGATGTGATCATCAATAAATGAATAAATATATTAATTTCAATACTCTGAAATTAACTAATTTCATATCCAACAAATGCTAAAACGTCGCTGATAAAATTTGTACTATTATACGCTACTAAACGAAGCTAAGCAACTTTCTACTGCATGATAGAATTAAGTTACTCATACCAAACTGCATTAAACTTTAGATGAAGTAGGCGAATTCCCTATTTTTATACATGGGTATCACCCGAACAGTAAATATTTTATTTATTGGCATCCTAATTCCAGCTTTAACTATTTTGTGAACTGTTTTTAAGAAACACAACCTTAGTTAGAAACGTTAGTCTCTCTGCTGAGTTACTATGGAATGAAAGCCTCCCGCAGCCCTCAGTTCCTTTAGACAGATACTTCTATCTGTAACTGAACACTTATATTGCTACACGTTCTCCCGTAATCGACAGTGTGTGGCCCTGAACGTAAGTGAACCAGCTTTAATTTATAGGTAGGTTCATCAGCAATATCGTGGCAGTGGTACACTGGAAAACAAACTATGCTAACTGAACAGAAAAGTGCAATAGGAAACAATAGACGTTCTCTCACTTGCGCTGAGGACAACAATAAATGCGAGCAGCACAAAGAAATGTGCTATGAAAACAATCGTAATTCTCTCCTTGCTGCAGTGGACATAAAAAAGTGAGGGCATGTCAAAAAATAAAGCGTGATAAAAACAATTGATTTTGATGATGAAAATTCTTTAGCAATTTTCGTGCTTCTACGTGATCGCTTTCTGAACTGGAGATATTAACGTAATTGAAGACGCAGTAAATCATCAACCAGGGAAGTGAGGTGCTTTATAAGGTACAAATTTAAAAACTTGAATTATACTGAATAATGAAGCAGAACAGACATGACCCTTCTTAAATCAGTCAGTGAATTATAAAGTTTATTCAGTGATGATAAGTTTTCTTTCTTATTCACATTCAAAACATCAAACGCAGATTTGTAGCTCGGATTGAGACCGAGTATGTCATGTTTACGCAATTCATGAGCGCGGACTTCGGAAGAAACGACGTCAGTGGATAAACAGGCGGTAGTTTGAATGGAAAACCTACGTTCCGGTGTAACAAACAAACTGCTCAAATTGGCCTTCACTTTCACCAGGATCGGTTCCCTGAAAGCACGCGCCCAAACTGCGCTGGCGTCGGCCCATTTGCTCAGTGTGAGGAGTTGCGTAATGTGCAACTTGAGTACAATGAGGTGCCGCTGTCTGGCGCAGTCGTGAGCTGGTCCCAGCAGTCATTCAACACTTTGGAAGGCTGTTCTACCTCGTAGACACAAACGAGTTTAAAAGAAACGAAACTTCTGTTTAGTCAGCTTTTTCCGATTGCTGCAATTTTTGTGAAAATAACTTTGATACATTGGATATAGCAGTACAATATTACCAAAAAATAAAATTACTTTAGATATCACAGAACAATATTACTAAGACTAAGCGAACTTTTGATGTTATTTGCCCACGAACGGTTAAAGCGATTCAATGAAATTGCTCTTTTGTTTATTTGAAACCTCACGGGCGCTTAGGTGCTCAAGGAAACATTAAACATAAAAAATGAAACATTTTATTCTTCTTCTGTATCTGCTTCTTCGAAAAGGCTCCTGAAAAGGCTCCATCTCCAAAAATGTGCCTTTAATTCTTAAAATATGAATGTATATGCGGAGTAGGTCCCTTTCATTCTTTTTTGGTCAATCTGATAACTTTAAAACTTCTGAAAATCGTATGTAATATTAATGCTGATACTGATGGCATACGTAACTTTTAAACTGGAACTTCATAACCTGAAAATACAGTTTCGAGAAGCAGCTTTTACTTTCCCTTAATTATGAAGTTGTTAATGTTGTCATAGAAGCAAATGCAGAAGTATGATGTCAGAACCCATGTCAGAACCCAAGGCGGTTACAAATGATTACCCATTAAAAGCGACTCCACAAGTCGAAAACGCCACATAAAGCACCTCGTTCGTTAGCAGGAGATTTGAACCTTTTAAGTGCGATCCAAGCACCAGAATTTACCGCCCGAGGGCTGCAGTGAAAGTGCTGCACCCCCTTGCCTCCTGCACCCACTCTGGTTCACGCTTAGCTAACTTATTGCGAAGAGTTCCTGAAAGTGAAACATTTAACAATCTTCCCAACGTACACGTACGTACAACGAACGTTATGCTTTCGCTGCGCGCACTGTTTGATACACGTGAATCACGAGGCCTCTCTTAATTGTGAGGTGTATGAACAAGCTATACGTACTCTAAAGCTGCTCTCCGACAGGCTAACTCTAGTTCTGCTAATTATGTGATGTGCGACTCCGATTTTTCTCATGATCATCTCATAAGGAGCCGGGGCTCTGTTCTAAGTTCTCAACTCGTGATTAATCGACGCAGAAGAATCTCAGATGCTATTATAATAATAATTATACTACAGTCTCACATACTTTAGGGGAAAATTGTTAATTAGTGGAAACGTAGCCTATAAACCGTTACCGTTTATGGGAACCCGTTACCCTCGGAACCCAAAATGATCACTAATGATCAAAAAATGTTCAAAATGACACTAGCCACACGACACCGGTGTTCTTCTTTAGCGTCTTTGTCTGAACTACGATAAACTTGCGTCGAAATTCTAAAATCCTTTGTCAACCGCTAACAAAAATGAGTTCTGCAAAAATATTACTGTTCATTTCAGACGAAAATGTGTACAATTACAATAGGAAATCAATTAAATAGTTAAAAATCGAGCTTTCATCGCTCATGTATTTTCAGCAAGATTGCATTCAAAATGCTCGAAAAAAGTTAGAAACATTAATTATTTTTTAGGTGTTCAAACGACTGCTCTCGAACGATGTGTTAGTGTGTAAAATGCATGAATGTTGAAGAAATGCACAAACTATAGAACGCTGTGAACGAGTTCTGGACACGACCGAGGCACGTTACATTTCAGGACAAATGATGGCCTAAATGCTTAGCGTTAAAACGATTTGTATACTCTAGGATGACGTCATAATCGTTGAGGGTAAATGTACGCCGGACCAGAATGAATGTTTACCGTGTTGTTCAAGGTCGAAAATATGGTAACTTTTGTGTCATAAATGAAGTTATTAATTCCCAAATTAAAAGAAACGAAACTTCTGTGAATTTAGTCAGCTTTTTCCGATTCTGCAATTTCTGTGAAAATAACTATAATACTTTGGATATAGCAGTTAAATATTATCACGGAACAAAATTTACATATTCGTGTGGCTACGTAAATTTTTTAACGAAGATATTCCTTGAATTCAAATGTACTTATACTTGAAGGTACGAAAGTGTACAAAGTCTAGGAGCACTTATTGCGAATCAAAAAGGGCATTTCACATTGTAGACCTCTCTGCAGCAGTTAGTGGCTACCACAGTTTGAGGTGATCTTGGCGACATCGATCCAACTGCTCTCCTAAAACTACAGAAACTACAGTCCGCCAAGCAGGCACTTGAATTTGCTCAACAGGAGGTTAATAACGGCGCTGTATACCAAGAATATTGATCAAAAAATTAAGTTTCAAGTACTGTGAAAATTACAAGCTGTTATTCCAGAAATTTTTGACACAGCCAAAAAAAAACATAACTGATGAATCTCACACATAGGTATGAGCGAGTACGTTTTATAATAGCTTACAAAACTAACAAATCGTTCAGTGTTGCCGATTATTTTAACTTGTGCTAGTGATACCGGATATTATTAATTTTTTATTTCTTCATTACCCACACGACGCAATAAATTTACGGGAAAGTTAAACAAATACCCCCCTTAATCAGATCCACGGGAATTTTCAAACTCCAAAGTTCAAAAATGAACTAAACTTTAGGTTGCGCAACAGAGCAAGTGCTTAGTTGAAGTCGCCAGGAACACTCCTCGAAGCATTCAGTGTCGATCAGCTGTCGCTGGTATTGAGTGCCAGCGACAGCTTAAATGAATGAGAAATGCTAATGAGGTGAAAGACAAATACCTCACATAAGCCCACAAATCGCGCTACGTGCACAGGACATCAAAATTCGCTGTTTTTATAAAATAAAACAATAAGCTTGGTTAATAAATAAAGCCGTCTAGGCGTAATAATTCAAACCAGCTAAATAGCAACTGTGGAACGCGTAATTATTTTGAGGAGTGTTATTTCTCTCAGAAACAGGCGACATAATCAGCTCCTCTGGCTGAGGGCATGTGACTGCAATGAGGTTTTCCTTTGTGGAATGCTCGTTGCAAAGCCTGGACTTGGCGATTTCAAAGTGAAACTAATCCAGCCCATTCACGTGACATCACTAACCTAAAACAAGATTCACGAGCCTCCGAATTTGACTGTGAATAATGGGAAAGAATACACGAAAGGATCATCAACTACTTCAAGTACAAATGTATGGCCTTAGTGGATATTTTTAATGGGTTGTTTTAGTTATAATATGCCATTATCCATTACATCAAATCGCGTATTCAGTTCGGCTATACTGTAGGTTAAACACTAGAGACATCAAACGAATGAATACACTGGATTAATTCTTTGTAACGATCTACACGTATTCATTAAGCTATGAAAGAACGCGTGGCATGATGATAAAACGAGCGTACTCACACCAGTCTCTTTACAGCCGTTCATCTCTTCATAATCATCAGCTAAAAACCACAGAATTAGCTAAAGCTCATTGAGCACAATGACACGGCAATCCCAAGAATGGAAAGGAGTCACGCTGCATTACGACCCGACGCGTACTCACCACACATCTATCCGTTCTGGTGCTCACCTCAATCATGGCCGCTTTCGGGGGATTGGATTTGTGCGGCCGAAGTAAAAGTTGGCCCCGTAATTTGGACTCTGACGCCGCGCACTCGCTGACAAATTCTAGCCCATCAACAAATAACTCAAAATCTGAAGTCGAAAGTAGTGTGATGAAACAAGTTCTCTTGATTTACTATTTTTTTTCTTCGAGCCCACAAATCCTTCATGAACGTAGAACATCTAAATAGACTGTCCTGGCCAAATTGAGTTCACTGAAGTCCTGCAATTTCTTATACTTGCTCGTAATTTCTCGTTCAGCGGTTGATATTAAAAAATACAAAAAACGTACTGAAAATTTCCCGGCTTAATCACTTGACCTTCAATTCAAATTACAGAGCATCCAAGGAATTTCTCCTAGATTTGACGCTCAACGAGTTCCTTGAATGCGACGCAAATAATTCGTGAAATTAGTGATCGTTTATTCGGGTTAATTAGATGAAGTATGAAAATGATACGGAAAATAGAAATACTAATGGTTCATAATGATTCACTAGCAGAAAGTATAAAACCCCTAGTCCAATTATTGTGCTTATTTAAATCCTGATTTCAAATAATTGGTCATCAAATACATCCCATGATATTCGTTCAATTAGTATTATGACTTCTTGTTTAGCAGCCATGCACATCCCGTTAGAACGTTGCAGGCTTTACAAGCACATGGAATACTAGTGAGGTAAATAAAATGGCTTCGGAAAACCTACATCAACATAAAAAATATCGGTATTTCGCCATTGACTTTAATAAATTTTTCTACTGTGTAAAATTGTGCAGCAGAAATTTCATTCACTATGTCCCGCGATTTTTTTTAATTCTGTGCAAATCATCGCGGTACTCTAACTTGTCGAAAGTTTTCCGAACGAATATTGTATTGAACTTACAGAGGGCGAACCCCAATGTAAGGAAAATGTCTTTTATTGGTAAATTAAGATATTCGAGTCCGTCGTTCAGTTCGCCGTAACAAAGAACGCAGTCATGTCTGTCAGGACACGACAGGAAAAGTCAGGAAAAGAATCGTTTCAACAGTTATTGTAACCGTTAATTAATTAGGTGATTTCGTTTTATTTTTGAAGAACTTACTTCAGCGCTCGACATGTTAACTGATAATAAGTTTCCATGTTGAGCAACCGAGGACACAAGTTGTGCCCTTACTGCAATCCAACTTCACGAAGCAATCAGTAGATTGCCGCCTTCAACCGGCTGATGAGCGATTACTCATATAAAATTTAGTGTACGCTGAAATCCACGGCAAAGAAAAATTCCACAATGAAGACAGAGCGAAACATTCGTACTCTCGGCGCCTCGCTGAGCAGCAGCTGGCGGAGCAGCGAGAGCGTTGCAGGGAGTGTCGTGACGCAAGAGTTTTTGCGTCGGTTGCTTGTAACGGACCGCTGTTGCGAGGTGCGCCAGGCGAAAGTGAACTCGCGTTGCTGGGTGCTAATGGTTACGCTATGTTCGCCGGATTAAGATGGAATAACGCTGGTGATCAGCAGTGAATGTTTCATTTGAATACAACGAGTGACAGATGTGCTAAAATTTTGTGTCTCAAATGTTCTGCAGCACAATAAATGATGTAAGACGGATGAAAATTAACTATATTTTACTTTTTCGACCCTTGCTTGACTTTTGAAGTTTCTATTACACTGATCAACAATCAAAAAATTACAGATGATATACCCGTCCTTTTTACATTTCGGATCACTGAACACGAAAATGACATGTTTAATTACCTGTCGGCTCAGATTTTAGAGTTTTTAATAATATCTTAATAATATATTAATAGAGTTTTTAATATTAATCTATAAAGCTTTGGGAATAAAATTGTACGAATAGCAGTTAAGAAACTGTGCCTTTCATACCCGTCGACTTTAGGTATACCGCTGGTGGTGGACGTCCCTCCGCAGCATCTCTGGGGATCATCCAGCAAAATCTGCTAGCATGGACACTGACAGCTTTCCTTTGTTACGCTGTTCTATCGTTGAAATATCCTGATGCTATCGTTCTCCTTGTTCGACAATGTAAGCCCCGCAATTTATTTGGAAAACATCAATACATGAACGTATGAAGTGCAGTTTCAGTGACATGTTGTATCCAATTTTCTCATCGGCAGATAGAAGTTCTTATACTAGGTTTTTCTAATTTTTAGCGCGAAAGCTGCTAAAGAATTGTGTAATAACATTCCGGAAAATTGCCAGGTATGTAGCTCATTAGGTTTGAGAATTGATTCAAACTGTTTGTCTTGCAAAAACTTGCGTATCTGGGGATCTATACATGCCTTTACCGTACTCAGGCGTGGAAACTTTTGGATAAGTATTAAAATGCACGGGGATTTTTCATAATGGCCTTCGCAAATCGCTTCATAAGTGCAAGTTTTATGTGCAACTGTAGTATGACAATAATGTTAGGGCTCACCAAAGGTTCGTGTGAAACGTGTTTAGTGGCAGGAATCAAAGCTGTTCGTTAAGGCCATTCCTTCTGTTTGTGATGGGCATGCCTCGCGCTGCTATCCCACTCAAATGTATAGCAACAGTACTTTGTGTACCCACCATGTAGACCTTGCAAAATAGCTATTAGTTTGAAATCTCCACATACCAACCACTTATGTAGATTGTAGTTTATACGCTTCAGGAGACGTTGACTCATTTGGAAAACTTTTTTTACGGGCTGAATAAAAAACAGGGATTGATGATATTTCAGAGCTGTTATGCAATAGTGCATCCTTCAGGCTTGTTTTTGAGGCATCTGTGCATAAACAATCTCCAATCGTCTGCTATGTACGGAATGTTTAGTTTCAGCATCGAACCTTCAACGTAATTGCAAAATATCATGTCATCGTCACAGCTGAAAAATGTAAAAAGTTCTTTTTGACGATCACGATGAGTAGATATTTTAACTATATCCTCCAGGAGGTTCCATTGCTGCAATCTGGATGTTACGATGTCAGCTCTATTCTTTGGGAATTCTTTAACCTATAATCTAATCAGGTATGAAATTCGTCTTGTATAATTCTATATACGTTACAGGCGGTACTTGTCGGTTCAAAAGATGTATCAGCATCACTGGCGCTTGGAATACTTTCTAACTCAGCGAGATCAGTTCCACCATCCTCCATCACTGGCCGTCGGAATGTTAGCGAGGGGGGAGAGCAGGGACTGGCAGTCCTTCTCCATGGGCCACTGGGCGAATGACAGATGGTACACAGGGTTTTCAGTATTCCTCTTCTTCTGCGTATTAATTCCTTTCATCAAGTATAGTGTTATGCAGAAATACCAATCGGTGGTATGGTTTGATGGTTCGCGCCAAACGGCGGGCACACCAAAACACATGGAAACTTTTTTCTTATGAATCCAAGCATTCAGGGTCGATGAGCATTTCGTAAAACCAACGTGGGGAGCCCAACTCTTCTCCTGGTCTCCGACACGACTCCTAAAGTACAGTACATATGCTTTTTTTCACTGCAGCAGTCAATGGCCGCTTTCTGGTACCACAGATTCCGTTAGCACAGACGTAGCAAAAGTTGTCCGTCCGGTGAATTGATACAGGAGCGGGGCATTGCTGCGCAGCGGACCACAAAATTTATGTTAAGTGTACCAAGTCGCTCATGCAGCGAGTCACTATTAAACAACGCAGTGAATAAAATTATGAAACAGAAGGCGAGATGAAGTTATCTGCTCTCTAGCATGTACAAGACAGGCCGATGGCGCCTGGAACCGTTTTTTGCCGTAAGATCACATGATTTCTCAGACGAACGGTGACAGAAATGAACAGCGATGAATCAATTTTTTTCTTTTCCATATTTTTTCATCTATTACGCATACTTGGCCTTTCGTAATTATAACGTCCCACAGCGTTATATACAAAGTATTACATGTGAAGTTACTCAAAATACAGAGCCATGAGAGAATTTTAACGGAGATTTTCGTGTTCAGTGACCCAAAATTATTAAAGGCAGCTACTTTCATTTCAATAAAATAGTTTAAATTTGTTGAAGTGTAATCAACAGCATATTTTCATCGTCTGCGGGCCTTCCATTTCCCTTCCTCACCTCCCCGCCAGTTAATTAGCGGCTCTGTTCAACTATGAATGCTACGGAGGCTCCTAGGGTCTAATTACTCATTTTGTGTAACTATACGCGATTGCCTCGGGGTTCCTGATTTTGGGCAACTCAGTGTGCCGGCGTTCGAGGCTAATTCATTTCACGACCGTGTAAGGGTACTTCCTAAGCACTACGCGTTTAAGCACTTCCTAAGCACTCCCACTAAGTGGGACACGCTGCTGCTGCAGAAGATGAGAGAGGAGATCTGCGCCAACTGCTGCGATCGATTGATGTCGAGTTAATTTCGGAGAGCGCTTCGTCCAACGGGTGGTGCAAGCACACATGTTCTAGGCTCATTTGAGAACTATCCCTCATCTAAAAATTTTTACTTGCCGATATTGCGAAACTCTTACCAGGCTATTCTCAATATTTTCGCATTAATGAATGTGAAATTCCTAGAGGCTGTGTTTTTTGTAAAACTATTAGTAAGGGGGAAAGTTCACCTTTACCTGAGCAATATACAGTATATGACCCTTTTCTCCTCCTAGAACTAAATTTTTGCGAAACTGAGATTGCGATAAACAACATAAATTTTTTTTTACTAGAATTATGTATCAGCTTGACATGCACATCTTGTAAGCACATACATTTCGTCCTGAATGTAAATTAGGTACTTGAAAACCTATCGCAATGTATATTATTGAAACAGAAATACATTATATTTCATTGGCAGTAAAACTGGGGCAAAGTATATTAACGATTATTCAGTACAGAGCAAAAATTTTACATATTTTAAAACATTCTCTGAATGGGAAAAATCCTTAAATTTCAAAAATATGTTCAGTATTGAAGAATTCGTAAAGGTTTTTGTAAGCGAATTTATGATAATTAGGATTGTTCTCTGGTTATTTAATTGATTTTCTGAACTAAACATGAATGTAATCTTTTTTGTGGGCAGCTATCGTAGCATGCAGATAGATATATTTCTGATTCCAGTTATCTAATTTACTCATCTACATGATCACAATTCTGTTGCAAAGGTTCTTGTTCGACACATGAGTTCCAATGGGAAACATCACTGTCTTTATGATTCCAATAACTTCTCTTATATTAGTGGTGTGTACATGAAAATGAAGCAACGTTTCATTTGTGAAAATTTTACAAACGAGCCTATCATGCTTATTTTTGGAATAAAGTTCAGCATCACAACAAGTATTGGACACTCCATTTGTTTCTGCGCAACAAGAAGCGGAAAACTATACAGAACTTGTTACAAAAATGTTGTCTAATTCTAAGTTATTGGGCACTAGAATGATCATAAAACTCCTTTGTATCTTCAGCCATTTGGTCTGATTCCCGGACAATTTTAGTGCCTTCAGTGAGGAACATATACGAGGTGTTGTGTAATTTGGGGCACATATTTTATCCATATACAGAAAAACGCTAATTAAAACGATTTTCACGTGTGAAAAAAAACCTGAAAACTTCTTATTTTTCGAGAAATGACGACCTGATATAATTTTAGATTCGCGTAGGAAGAAATAATTTTAGATTCACTAAAGCGCGCGCCAACAGCCTGCACAAGAAGTTAGATTTTACTCGTTTGATGCATTGTAGGGCTATTTCTATGGGAATTCAAAATTCTTTCAGGTTGTTTTTTCTCGAAAAAGAATGAGTTTTCGGGTTATTGTCATTCATGAAAATCTTTTTACCTAGTGTTATTCTGTTTATGGTTAAAATATGTGCATCGAATTATACAACACCCGGTAGAGAACGATTTCACCAAGACCTAAAACAAAGCAGGGTCGTCACCAAGAACGAAGGGATGTTCGAGTGATGAGCTGTTACTGCCGTATTTTCAAGCATGATTGTACAAAGGAACAGCTCACCAAACAAATATTGCATGAGATCGTTTCTTCAGATGAGCAGCGCATCAAAACGCAGTGAAAGTTTCATGCTTTTATCGAAGTTTATTGAATGAATTTTCGAACAATTTTTCAACGATTCCTGGCTTAAATTTGTAAATTGTTTTGTTTTTCTATTGTATACAAGCAATCATGCATCATAATTTGATTTCGTTGTATAAAATAATTGAAGGTTTCATATTATACATGCAAAAATCAATATATCTAAAAACTAAAGTAAATCTGGCTAACAGTAATATTTTCGGAATCGTAGGCTCCGATATTATATAACTAATTTAAAAAGGGTCTGCCGACACTTTACTGTCGGCCGGTGTTATCAACTTTCTCGAAAGCTCAAGTAAATCCACAAACTATCAATATGAAAAATTTATATTTTAGGCTAATCATGCAACCACCTCCTTGGAAAATATTCACGCTTCTTCTTCTCGATCGGATGCGTTTAACGAAGGTTATATCTTCGAAAGGTAAGAGAAAGTAATAGAATTGTTTTTATCTGTATCTGAATGCACTGAGAGTGCACCAGCTCCACAATTCTTTACGTTGTATAAGTTAATTCTTCAGCGATAAGTTTTTGGTGTCATTTTAACGCGCGGCGACTAAAGGCTACACAAGGCCAGTGGCATGCCGAGGGCGGAGAAGCGCCTTCTTCGCGCCTACAGATAGGAAGACAACCTGTTAATGCGTCGTGGTTAATGATTGTGGCATATCAATTATTTTCTTGCGATAATTTGTACGCATGAGTGTAACCTAATTTTGAAGTTGCTCATATTTTTAGGGAATAATAATTGTTGAGTGCAAAATAGTTTTAAATATTACTGAAAAATCCGTGACAGTTGCTCATTGATAAGTGTAACAAAGCTGGGGGATTGTCCGCGAACTACCACAAAATCAGCACAGAGATCAGAAGCGATTCTATACCATAAGTGTCACTCGGGCGTAAGACAATTCAAACAGCTTGTGTAGACCAATTGAAATAGAGTATCAGAGTTTGGTGACAAACCTCAGGATCTAATTTGTTTCTTTGTAAGCAATAATAGGACTGCATTGCATGAGTATCTTTTTCCTTTATCAATAATCTTTAAAGATGAACAATCATGATATAATCACTTTTAATTAATTTTACAGAAAATGTTATACTTTTCGCACGTGACTGTTGAAGAATCGGACCCCTCAGGGGATACAACTATTGTATCTATGAGAATTAGTACTCCCAGGGAGAAAATGTGAGGGGGTCCCGAGCTAAAAATTAGGTAGTCCTTCATTTTGTTGAATAGGATTTTTTTTCATTATGGACCACCTTTTTTCGGTTCACTGCTGTTCTGTTTTTCAGCACCTCTGACTTTCTTCTTCACTTTTTATTTTGTTCTCTAACCTTCCTACTCAGCTAACTGTTTTTATGCGCAGGGGATTCTGTGCGGGAACAAACCTAGTGCATAGATTCCTCGTTCCCTCAACTCTATACTAAATAGTGCCTTCATCTTTTCTTCCTTTGAACATCTTTGTTGTGGTAAGGAAACTAACTTATAATCAGTCAATAGAATAATCGCACAATATTTTCAAGTTTATTTATGACAACCAGTTGGTTGACTGCTGCGGTCTGTGCATGGTGCCGGGAATAATCTGATTTACATTCGTTTACATAAACATACACAGATTTTTGGTAAAGCTAAGATTCAAGTTAGTATCTGATGCAGCCTTAAAAAGAATCTCTTTTAATTTGTTGCAGAGTGAATCTTTGTAGTTTCACCAGAATATCTTCAGGTTTGCTTGACGGTCCCTTGTCATAGTACGTTTTGTTGTTGTGCTACTGTACATCTGTGTTGTGCTGCTGTACATCTGTGTTGTGCTGCTGTACATCTGTGTTGTGCTGCTGTACATCTGTGTTGTGCTACTGCACATCTATGTTGTGCTAGTGTACATCTGGGTTATGCTGCTATACATCTGGGTTGTGCTGCTGTACATCTATGTTGTGCTGCTGTACATCTGGGTTGTGCTACTGTACATCTATATTGTGCTATACTGTACATCTATGTTGTGTTCCTGAGCATCTAAGCAACTAAGGATGATCTATACATAGCGACAGCTCAACTCCTCCTGATAGTATGGATTCTTAATTAGCTAAGAACACTAAGAAGATACGAAGCGTACTACTTCATTGTCTTTTGCGGCAGGGGATGAAACTCATCAGAGACAAAAGAAGTTAACAAGCTTCAAATGCCGATGCCTAATGTAAAAGAAAGTTTTGTCGTTCAGCAGTGCACACACAGGAAGAGCTTGACAAGCGATTGAAACCAACAACCAAGTCCATGGGGTCTGGAGTGATACAATGCCATGTTAGCAGTCAGTTAAGGATTCCTCTATTTCAGACTATCATCTTTTTAGGCCGCTCGAAAATTCTTAAAGAGGTTTGAAAAAAATTGAACCGTCATTTTCAGGTGCCTATTCGAAATTGAAAGCCCATAATATTCCTATGATGGTATAGGTAATGAAAGAAAAAGGAATTATAATTGGAATGGACAATTGAACTGTCTGTTTTAAAAAGTCGGTGTTTCTTTTGCAAATCACCCTTTATAAGGACAAAAAATAGTTGAAAGAGATATAGTTAAGGGACAGCCGATACCCGTTAACCTAATAGTCTTGCAGAAAGCAGGAGCTTGTAGGCAGCATAACCAATTCTAGTAAAAAAGAACAAAACTAGTTAAAAAATGTCGTGTTCACTATCGCTTTCTTTGAATAAATAAAGTGAGTAAGCGAGATTGCTGTTATGGTTCATATTCTCTCGCTGATTATCACACCTCTACGATTTTTTATACTTTACTGCAACTTATTGTTTGCTTACCTGATTTTTCAATGAATCGTGCTTTGCTGTGTCATTTGTTACAACAGTAACTACAAAGATGTTTTAGCGCGAACTTGTTTCGCAACTGTTTTGTAATGAGTGCCGATCAGCTTCAACGTAATGTGGATGACGAAATTAAATCTTTCATTTTTTTTTATTAAATTTCACAATTGTAACAGAGTCACTGGGTCTAGGTTATAAAGACCAGGTAGTAATGTACAAAAATGATCGACAACATAGTAAATTTTGTATGTTAAGATGACCAGACATCGAGTTAAAGGCCTCATACTAAGTCTCAAATTAATAAAAAATTGAACATACATATTGACGATAATGTGAAGCTCTCAATAAATATTGGTGAGAAAGAAACTAATTACACTCTTTTAAATCTCATTTGAATCTACATTTGAACAAAGTAAATACCAGTAATTAAGTGATAACATACTTCCCAATCTTCCTTCGAAAGAGTTTTTTAAATGCTCACTAAATGGGTGGGGAATAAACTTAGACTTACTGACAGAGAAAGGAAAGAAGACACGCTTATTACAGTCTCCTAGCATAGGTCTTGTTGATTCGTTACTGCACGCACTTGTCGTGGGGTGCAGGTGTAAATAAGTGTTGATATTGAGGGTCTCACTTTCACTCCAGCGCCATCAGAGCATCTTGGAGAGAATACGTTCGCGTAACAGTCAAGTCTACACGAGGTATGCTCCGGATTTTGTCCGGGAAATTTTCATTTGCATGTTTCACTACCGGTGATACATTTGGGGGTTCCGGAAATAATGTGCTCGTTAATGGAGTATGAATTTTGACTTTCGTTGTCTGCCGATAGCACGCGAGGTTACAAATTGTAGTTTGAATATCATTGGTAACTGATAGCCGGAAACGCAAGCCAAGTAAAATGTTCATCTTGAATGAGATCATATTTAATGACGTTAGCATATCATCATTTGATTTTATTCATATTCCTATATCAAGGTATATGAGCTACAACTACAAAACAAATAGTACTGGCTTCCTCCAAAAATAAGCACAAGTTTCTACCTCAGGACATTAAGCTGTAATGTAAAGTGTCACATAACATACAACATAGCGGCTAAAAGAAATTCGAAAAAATAGAGAAGTTGGCCAAATAAAATGGAGAGGAATATTTTAACGGAGTCAAAGGAGTTGTTCCCCAGTCCCAAGTCTCCCCACCAACCACGCACTTGCACCAACGAAACACAGTTAGAGTTATCAGTGTCCAGGCAAATGCACCAGAACATTTATTTTAACACAATATCTTAAGACGCAGTTGATACGCATATTGTGGTCTCATGATTTGATGTGTTTTTTTCTCACCATTAGATGAATTAGAGTCAACTTATATCTTTCAAATCCCGCCATGTTGACGCTACCATCCGATGAGGCATGACTTTAATAAACTCCTAAACAAATCGAACAACGAAACGCGGTCTCTGGTAATGCATGCTGAATTACACCAACATTTTCTTGTTTCCAAAGCTTCGAAGAATTCCAGTTAGCAATCATCCTTATACTTATAGAATACTGAGGGATTAGCAGTCACGTAATGGTCAAGCCGATTTTTAGCAAAGAAAGAAAAAATAAAAAGTTAATTCACATTAAAAAAACAAGCCATTGGAATTTAAAAAGCCTTAACCTAAAGACCCTCCATTAGTAAACATATACGAGTATAAGCGTCATAGTACCCATGATAATTGTCGAACAAAAATAATGAAAAGAAAAACGTAAAAATGGATTCCCATTGTGGAATTATTTTGAGGTTGATTATCCATATAAACTACGAGTATATTTATGTTCATACATACATTTATATGTATACATGTACAGGGGCTGCGAAAACTAATTTTTTTCTAAGATTTTTCGGCTAATAAAACACATAGTCATGAACATTAGACGGCACTATGAGGAAGGAAGTCTAAAAATAATGTCAGTTATAAACATAAATATGACATCCGTACTTATTTCTTAAATTGCCCACTTGAAGAAGACTGGTTGTCATATGTAAGAAACAATGGTCACTAAGCAGACATCGATCTACACAGATCGTAGAACTTCTTCGAATTCGTCTAAAAAGCGATTTCTTTCAAAAAATTATATTGAATCTATGCTGACCACATCTGTAAACGTTAAACTGTCGGTGTGGACTGGATTTTTAAGCATGAGTCATTTCACCTATGGAGAGTGCACTTCCGAAGGAGCAATTGAGGAAAAGAAAAGATATACGTGGGGATACTTTTAAAGAATATACGAGTAATGATGTTTTACGTTTTTACTGACTGTGCAGTGGTGATTTGTATGAAGCGCGGTGGTGGAGAAACACGTCATACCACCCTACTCCCATACGAGTATGACGGGGAATGCAAAAACAAAGTTACCGACGAATTACGCAAATCGCGGTTCAGGGGTAAACTTTTTTTTGTGGCCACTGTATGTCTCTATATATGTAAATAACTATACACATATGTATATAACTATTCATATATGACTACATATACAACTAAACACATGTGTATACAAATACATCAATGTGTCTTCATCTGACGCATTGATGAAAAACGATATTTTATAGCCTATTCACATCGAAATATAAACTTTACACGTATATAGAGAAGATAATTTGAGAGTAAAAATTGATAGATGTAAATAATTGTGCACCTGAGACTAAAAGGTCGACATAGTATGATAGAGATTCGGAAGCATCTTCTCATGCTACTAGTTTATAGCGTAAGACTATATATATATCGGTAAAAATATTTTACTGCTCAACAAATTCATGATATTTCCTATACGTAAATGTATGGCCAAAAAATTACCCAGAACCAGGAACAAGCAATTTGATTTTTGCATAATGCTGATCAAAAACATTTTACAAATCGAATGGAATAATTCGTGAAATTGGCTACCTAAATAATGCGGTCACAATGTACTCCCGATTGTCACAATCAAGAAATTTTCACACGAGGCTAACATGACATCCGACACAAATGAAACATTGAAACAAACATTTGCGCTGCTGAGTCCGTATCTCAAGGCTAATTACGGTAAGCTGAACAGATGGACTTTCACCCTGATACTAAATGTGAAAAAATACAGTTTATTTCCAGTAGAGTTCATTCAGAAAAAAAGCCTTGGCCTTTATTTTTCCCGCTTTAACTCGCATTGACAATGCAGGATAGGAAAGTTCTGATAGATATATTCATTCAGTTTTTACGTCACATCATTGTTTTATTTAGACGCCATTCCCAATACTTGAAGGGCACTTCTGTCAATTTGTCCCTTTTTTTATTCGATTCATGTATATTTTTTGTTCTGCAAGTTATGACTGATGAGTTGGCTAGATGACTCATCTAAAGACCTAATTCAAATTCAGAACTATAATAGCCATCATTCACTCCGAAATAACAAACGTGGCGGTGGCATCAGTAAGTACATATCTAAACGCATATCATCGAAAATCATTTTAAGTGCAACTATGAATCGTAAACATATTGAGACTCTATTTATAGAACTATCGAAAAATGGTAAACGGACTATACTTGGGACTGTATATAGGCCCCCAACAGCTTGTAACGTCTCTTTCCTGAACGAGCTTCAAAGCATAATATCTCAGTTTAACAAATCTCTGTACAATGACATAATAATTTGCGGGGATTTCAACTACGATCTTCTACAATATGAAAGCTGTGAATCTCAAACTTCATAAATGTTTTCAGTCTAACTCCTTCCTTCCAATCATCACGAAACCTACGCGTGTTACATCTGAATCAGCTACGTTGCTCGATAATATTTTTATGTTAAATCCGACTGATTTTCTTACCGGAATAATAATTTCTGACTTATCTGACCATTTTCCGGTGTTTCTCATCAAGAAAAATGTCTATAGTCCCTGTAACAGCCCACAGGCTGAGAAATTTTCAAATCGTTGTGTAAACGAATATAACTTGGGAACAATGCGAACTGTTCTAGAAGAATTAATGCCATCATTGGACATTTATGAACTGGATAATAATGCAATTAACATTGATCAAGCAATACTAAATCTAACTGAAATTATAACGACCGCATACAACCAGTGTTGTCCAATAATCACCCGCACAATTACGCCGAAAAATAGACAAAATCCTTGGATTACTGAAGATATCGTGATCAATATAAAGAAACGTCAAGCTTATCTAGCCTTACTATACGAAGGACGAATATCTAGAGTAACATATAACAGATTCAGGAATCATGTGACAAATCAAATACGAACATTGAAACAAAACTACTTTACGCGTAAATTTACTGAATACAAAACTGATATTAAAAAAACTTGGCGCCTGCTAAATTCATGCTATAGACCGAACAATAATGCTACAAAAACAATTGAGTCCATCATTCACGAAAATGTAAAATATCACGATAAACAAGATATTGCAACCGTGTTTAACAACTTTTTTATAAATATAGGGAAAAATATCGCCGATAGTGTTGTTAGTGAACCTACAGACCACCTGCAATACATGGACCATGTCCGTGAACACAACTCTTTCTTTTTCACGCCATCTAATCCCTCCGATGTAATTACGTGCATAAACAACTTGAAAAACAAATCAAATAGATTAAATACATTCTCAGCTAAAGTTATTAAGGCTATAGCTGATATAATAGCACCGTGCATATCTAATATTATCAACCATTCACTTTCCCTAGGTATCTTCCCCAACTCTCTCAAAACTGCCAGAGTGACCCCTATTTTTAAAAATGATGATAAAAATTGCATTAATAATTATAGACCTATCTCTGTACTGCCAATTATTAGCAAAATATTTGAAAAAATTGTGTATAAAAAAAGTTTATTCGTATTTTGAACAAAATTCTTTTCTCTACGGCAAACAATACGGTTTTCGTTCAAAAAAATCAACGACACAAGCTAATTTAAATCATTTACAGTACCTTTACTCTAATATAGATGAAGGAAAACTTGTTTTCTCAGTGTTTCTTGACTTTCGAAAAGCATTCGATTGTGTGGACCATAACATATTACTCTCGAAACTACACTGTTATGGCATTCGAGGAATCGCCCATGATTGGTTCAAATCATACCTAACAAACCGGAAACAATACGTTGTCATTGACAATGCAAAATCAGACCCACAGACAATTAGCCATGGAGTTCCACAAGGATCTGTCCTTGGGCCTCTCCTATTTCTGATATTTATAAATGATATTATCAAATCTACATCATTTTTCAATTTCATACGTTTTGCCGACGACAGCACGCTTTCTGCGGTCCTTCCGAACCAAAATCCCGCTACGATTGCGGAGAGTATAAATAATGAACTCCATAAGGTTTCATTATGGCTTAAAGCTAATAAAATAAGCCTCAACATCGATAAAACAAAATATATTACATTCTCATACAAGAAAAATATATCTCTCCCACGCATAAAAATTGGCGAAGGTGAAATCGAAGAAACCAACTCATGCAAGTTTCTGGGTATCATAATAGATAAACATCTGACCTTTAACGAGCACATCGCTCATATTAGTTCTAAATTATCAAAATCCATCGGAATCCTGAATAAAGTTAAAAATTTCCTGCCTGAAACAGCTTTACAAATGCTCTACCGAACGCTCATTTCACCATACTTGCAATACGGAATAGAAGCATGGCACGGAACTGATAAAAATAAAATGAATAAAATTTTTACTCTGCAAAAAAGAGCTGTCAGAGCGGTAAAAAATCTAGAATATAATGCTCACACAAATGATTCATTCAAAAATTTACAAATGCTTAAACTTTCGGATCTCTACAAAATCTCCAGTTGCAATTTCATTTACAAAACATTATCAATTGATGGCGACAATAGCCTAAAACAATTATCAGCAGCGAAAACTGGCCATCACGACCATTTAACCCGAAATAGAAGTAAATTCATGCTTCCTTATTATTCAAAGGCCCGGTCGCAACACAGTATCCTCTTCGTTGGAACTAAAACTTGGAACTCAATACCTGCGGAGATCCGTGATAGTAATTCTTACAAGAAATTCAAAAGAAATCTTGAGTCTCGCTTCCTATCGAAATATTAGTCGTGTAAGATCACCAAGTCAAAATCTTGTCTCACTTCCCATCGAAATATTAGTCGTGTAAGATCACCAAGTCAAAATCTTGTCTCCTTCATGACTGTTTCCAATAATGTAAAATGCCATGGTAATATCGCCGATATTCAATCTACTGTTAAATCGTTTATCGAGTGTACTGTTAATACAGTCCATATGACCTATATTGTAAAATGAAATATCTGATATCGAGTAAATTATCTCACTAATCAGTCTAATGCGAAACTAGGTTAAATGATTTAGGTAAAACAGTATTGTAAACCTTAGAATAACGTGATGGTAGGATGCCCCAGAAGTCGCTGAACTTATTCGGGCCCACAGGTAACTATATTCAAACTTGTCCATTGTACTAGACTTAAGAAACATTCTACCTCTGTATCTCCTGTGGTAAATAAATTGTTTAAATTGTTTAAATTGATGATGAGCTGAGGCTTGAAACGTTTCAATAAAATGATTTTAAAGTTCTATGCTACAACCTTCATAGTTAAACTGCATAGCAGAAAAGATATTCCTCATAATTATCAAACTAGTACTAAGTAACTACTGTAAAGAATATTGAATTTATCGCAACATTGGTTATTGAATAATTTTTAACTTAGGCCAAAATTAGGGGTATTTAATTTGAGCTAAAACCGTGTGGAATGTATTTGAAAGACATGTTAATGGTTTAGTAAAATATTGATGCAAAACATAAAAAGGGCTCTCTTGATTGGTTCACTCTATGTCTGAAGGCTTCTGAATACTGCTCTCATAGGAAAACTGTGAACATTTGTAGGAATGCCGCGGATGGAGAGTTGAGCGAAGGGGGAAGTCTCTATTCCTATTAGCATTCACACCAAAGCTCAGAGATTTTGTGTAACTGACCAATGTTCCTGATTTACGGAGAACGGAAATAATATATTTTCGGCGCAGCCCTTGTATAAAGTTAATAATTGAATTTTTTCTCACGAAATATTTGCACACACTGACGCATAAGCTTGACAATTACAGCGTGTAGAAGGTTGTGGTGTATAGGGTAACATGACTAGTTGATAGATAACAAAAATTAAGGTATTTAGGTTTTTTCTCAAGAAATATTTGCACACACTGACGCATAAGCTTGAAAATTACGGCGTGAAGAAGGTAGTGGTGTGTAGGGTCAGGTGACCTGTTGATAGATAACAAAAATTAAGGTATTTAGGACAAAAATGTGAGTCGCGAGTGAAGCAATTGTGTTCTAACTGTTGTACGTACGTAATGATACGTGCTCGCTAACAAGTGATCACATCACTAACGCACACTATCAAAACTTTTATCGAAACTAAGCAATGTGGAGTAATGAGCTAAAGTTTATCGTAGCTACTTATTCATATGTACTGCATCATGCAATTATTGTTGAGACGAAAAAGCTCAGGCTATTTTGTTTCGAATTCTTTCATTGTTTGAAGGATTTTGATGCTCTGGAAGTTCGTTCCACCGTTAAAGCGCTTGAAATTGACAGAACTTTTTGTCGATATTAGATGGGTAGTAGTTGAATAAGACATCTATTCACCGATTTTTCATCTGGTTCCCTACAGTGGAGGGAAGGAATTGCACAAATCAGCATTACTCTGAGGGAGGTACAAAGAAGAGAAAACGTAATGGGCTTCATGAGTGAGGAGGAATGACCATACTCCAAAGGATCATGAGTGAGGAATCTTTCTTGAATAGGAGTAAAGCCGAGTTTCTTCAGGAGAGTAGTTGCGTTATTGGTCTTCCTGAATTTTCCTTTTTACATTGGCAGTGAAATTCACACATTTTTTGTTACTCTCTTTCAAGATAATGAGGTATATCTCCCCATACTATACCCCAATAGTCAAAACGAGATAATGCTGAATGAATGGCTAATAATCTAGATTTTTCGTTGAGCATACTTTTTATACGATGAAAAAATACTGAATTTCCTTAAAATTTTGTTGTAAATTTTCTCGACTTGAGATTTGAAGGACATGTCTCGATCAAACCAATTACCGAAATCAAACCAAACCAAATCTGTCGATCAAACCAAATGCCGAGTCAGATTTGGAATGCCAAAATCATCTATTGAGTTTTGTTCCCATTTAGTTTTAGACCATTATGGCAATACCATGATTTCTGGCCACTTAATAGGCTTTCAGCAATTATTTGCGTTTACGGTAGTTCCACCACAGAGCTTGTCATTGCAATTTGAACATCATCTCCAAGCGTGGAAATTTGTGTGTTAGATGGCATTAGAGGGAAATCATCAATCAGAATAGAAAACAATAGGAGACCAAGACTAGATCCTTGAGCAACACCATAATTGTTCTGAATGAATAGGGACAATTTGTCATCTAAGCTAACTTCATGAGATCGATCTGATTAGTAGGTGTCGACCCATTGTGCGTCTTCTCTTAAGCTTGATAACTTCCGTAAAAGTCGCTCATGATCGACGTTGTCGAACGCTTTAGGAAGATCTAGCACCAATGCGAGTGTTATATTCTTTTGATCGACAACACTGCATCTTTTTTCTGTAAAGTTAAGCAGAGCATCTTGAGTAATATTGTATCTCCTACAGGTATATAGATTTCGATGAAGTGAATTTGTTTCGTCCGGGTCAGACGACAGTAGATTTGTCATTATTTTCTCTAATATTTTGGACATTATAGGCCAATGACTCAAGGGCCTATAGTTTGATGCTGCTTGAATATCACCAGTTCTATTTAACAGCCTAATTATCACTGCGTACTTCCCCATTGGTTGGGGAACTTATCAGTTGCTATTGATGTTATTAATAATTATCAAACGAATCATTAGTGCTGTGACTGGGAAGCTGTCTGCCATAAATTGAAAGTTGACACCATAAAGACCGACTGCCTTTGTGTTTTTCGATGTGTACAAAATTTTCGTAGCTCTGGTATACTTACAGGACGAGGTCTCCACCTGATTCTAGCATGTGCAGATGCAAATGGGCACGGAATTTCATTTGAAGGTTGATTTAAACTGGTTTTACATACTTCATTGAAGATGTGAGCGCCTAGCTACTCCTGAAAAGAATACGTTGAAATCACAGGCTGTTTCCAAAGGGTTTCTAAAATTACATTTTTATATTGCGCTACATCATTAATGACTTCCCACGTTAGTTTCGAATTATTCTTGCCTCTAATAGTTTCTAGTTTACTTTACTTACGTTATTTTCTTCCGAATAATCTTTTCATGCTATTGATATCTGTTCGCTGAGTTTTATTTACATTTTTCTTTGCACCCAGGCAAGTGTGTTTTTGTATTCTGATGAGTTCTTCAAATTCTTGTGTACGTTTTGGCTTAGTTTTCTTGGTGATGTATGGTGCACATTAATCATGAGCCGCTGTAAAATTTTCATTGGAGATTGAAACTTCTGAGTCAACATCATCAGATATCATCATGCTCTGACATTTGTTGGACCTTTTTAATACTTTTTATGAAATAGTTCCGAATAGTGACTTTTAAAACGGAAACGAAAGGTATTATTGCTGTACTGAAACTTACTGTATGATTATTTGTGATAGCTAAATCTAGAAGAGTTCTACAGTAGAGGCTAATTAATGCGAGTTGGTTTTTTGACAATCCGAGAATAGGTTTAGTTCGTACAATAATTTGCTTAACTGGTTATTTTTGTCCGTTAGTCAAAGTTAAGATCTACGATAGCAAAGAATGACTTTATTAAAAAATTTAAAAGTCTTCTCAATAAACTCTGATGTCATACATCCGTATGGTTACGATGGCTTTTTGTTAAGGTTGCCCATGATCATAGATTTGTTTATTTATTTGTACTTTGTAGCAAATTATTTCTACACCTTCGCAAAGTTCATTTGATAGAAGTAAAGATGTTGAGTGAATCTCTTTCACGAAAATACAAGGTCGGCGACTTCTGCTACTCTAACGCCATCTCAGCGATACAACACGTTATCGGGAATGTGATAAAACGAACTTTGAGTTCGTGAATCAAACCATATGTTCCGGAAATACGTATAACATCAATTTCTTCAGTAACCAACATTACCCATGATGTCATGCTATTTATCGTTTAGGGTACGTGCATTGATATGAATTCTTTGACATTATCTTTATTATGGCGTTAATTCTAGAGAGCGAAATTGCCTTTTCAAGGATGGCATTCTGTGAGTTCACTCATCTTGTCAGAGTTGCCCAGGTTGTTAGGTGCAGCGTAAGTTATATTTGAAAGTCTATCTAGCTTGGCAACACTACTTTGTCATGAAGATGATGTGACAACAGCATGATTTCTGTTGTGTGCAAAAAATTACACAATAGTGGTCATTTTTTCGATGGAGCAGGGAGGGTTGTTTGTTGATTAACTTATTGAAAGGTCGGCCATTGTCTTCCAAACGCCAATTTCGTTTTCATCGAAGATGAGAATCTTTTGCTCGTAGCATTTGATAAGATTTATAGTATGTATCCAGCAGTATCATCAAAATGTTTGTCGTCAATGCATGCATTTGTATGCATAGAAAGGCAGCCACTATCTTTTTCAGTTAACTTAACGTACGAGTTTTTGTTTCAATGCTCTCTGTTTTGATTGGCGTCTGTAAAAAATGGTAATTTCATTTTGAAGTTGATTGTGTGTTAAGCTGGTATGCTGCTCATGAAGGAGGCAGTGTTCATCGGCTTTGGTGGGATACGGCTCTATTAGCAATGGTAGTTTCAATTCATGTACAGTAATGCTGACGCGTGCACAAATGGGGCTTTGGACACTTCTAGTCCGACTTCGATCATAATTATAGGAGGTGTAGTCGAGGACAAGAATTTTATAGAATTTCGGTTTTTGTGACCATGGATGCGCTTGGTGTTGCGATTTCTGGTAGAGGGATCGACAGAAAAAAGAGATGCTCTTGTCGCTTCTATTTCCCTGGTGATGAAAACGCTTATTGTCGAATTGGGTGGTGGATTTTTCATCAAATTTTTATCGAAATCTTGAGGCAATGTTTAGTTTCCTGCTGATTTTGCTGCTTACTTGTAGGTGGGCGGATGTCGATGATTTAGAAATGAGAAGACATGTCACATTCGGTATTTGTAACATTAGATAGCAATGAGTACCTATTTTTGTGCGTACTGTAAGATCGTAAGAGGTAGACGGAGGAGAGTGTTTATCATCAGTAGTCGAGCACTGGTTGAGCACGTTATGAGAAACTTTACTTGAGAAAGGTGTCGGTCTTGAAGCATAATTGAATTCATTTCAAGGTTTTGCTTTACTATAAGAATATTTAATTTGGTCATTCGGGATATGGGAAATTTTGAAATCGGAGCTATATGGCACAGTAATTCTTGGAGTGGATCGTATTTTTAGATAGACATCATATCATTACCAGTGTACACGGCCCTTCAAAATTGATGGGATTCAATATTTTCCTTGAATAAATCTTCCAGAAGGGGAGGACAAACAAATATATCCATCCTAACAGTACCCGCGATGAAAATATTCTTGTACTTGTGTACTGGATTTTATAGATAGAAATATATTGAATGTATTCACCGTATTTTCAGAAACATTTTCCGGAAGCTGAATCAAGATTTTATAATTTTAAACAGATTAAATTAAGGCCTGAAGTTTCTTGAAATTTTTTCGTACTAATTTCAAGCCGTTATTTCTGGTACGGGTATTCTCCGCAAAACTGTATGCTGAATAGCCAAGAATTCTGAACGCATTCTTAACCCTTTTTCTACTTTTTCTCATGGTTGAAATCTTTGGTGATGACGCCTAGAACTCTTCTTTTGATGTAGTGATTCAATTATGCGTGATTCATGGTAATTAGTAGGAATTGTTTATCATTACTTCCCATGTGCATTGCTGAGCATTTTTCAATATTAAAATTCATTTGCTCGGCTTTAGTCCATTGGATAAGACAGTCACGGTTTGCCTGAATGGTGATTGTCACACTCGATGAACGCTCTGTGATAAAGTTTCGTTTTATTTGCATATTTGTTGATTTAAATGATGATTCATTGGTCAAGATCTTTGACGTAGATGTTGAAGAGTAGCGGATCTGAAACTTTTTCTTTGGAAGCCCCTCAAGTACCAATGATTTAGTGAAAAAAAGCGGGGTGAGATGACTGTCTCTGTTAATTTCTCATTTTGGCGCTCACCTTAGTTATGTGGATGGGAGGATATGACTGAATAAAAACACTGAAGTGAATTACTTATCTCATTCCGAACATGTGTAGCACATCCGAGACATCTGTGCACTCTGTGCCACTAACATCAAAAAATTATATTAGTGTAAGCGCTTCCAATTTAATATTGGTTTCATCAGGTGATTTAAGTTCTAGAGCAGTTCAACGAGTAGACTCAGTTGCCGAAAAATTGACCTCGTTCGCCAGCGCGATGCTCAAGCGTCACCTGCAATGAGTCGCATTAGTCAACAGATTGACATCTAATCTGTCGCAGAAGCTGAGACTTCGAAGAGATAATCGGTGATCTTCTCCGTCGCCTTTATTTGGGTCAAAATTTGGAGCACGTAGAGTAGAAACATACTACTTGTAGTTTGTCACGACGGTCGATGCATGGCGCTTTCAGTAGCAATTTAACATTTTGAAACAAATTACGGATTGGGGCGGTATTGCGTTGCTATCCCAGATTCAGAGCCTCTCAATCCTAACTTTAGATGATAGTATCCAATTTCACAACTATATATGTGTGCGAGATTCTAAATTTAATTACAATGAAACACACGAACAAAAGGTACGGGCAAATATGGAATTTTAAGCTTATGATTAGGCAAAAGATAGAATGAAAAATACGACAATCGTTTACACTCGGCATTTACCATGGGTAATTTGCAATTTGCCCAAAGTGGGAGAACTTTAATGGTAGCGTATGATCTGCAAACGACTCAAATCAATTAGCAAGATAACAGAAACGGGTTTTGAATACAACTGACAGGAAAATACATAACGGTGCATGGAAAATTAACCTGCATACATTACGGCTCATACTGCGAAGGCGGCGTAATACAACACAATGCTCAATAAAAATTAAATCATGTTTTGAGGAAAAACAGAATTTGACCCGTTCGACTGTTATAACCAAATAAAAAGCAGAACAAATTGATTCGGCTTGCGCGCGTTCTTATTATTTCCTCATTTTAGAACTACGTCAGCTTATGAAATATTCACAAGCATGATTTTTACGTACAAAATTCCACAGCTCAATTAAGCGAGTAAAATAAAAACCGGGGAACATGACCATCCTGAAGAAGATATTTCTAGCACTAAATAGCGTGAGCGCTGCATGCTCGCAGGGTGGATGTCAGAGAAAATAATTGAAATTTCTTGGTTTGTTGTCATTCTCTTTCGTTGAAATTTATTCTGAAGTGAATCATCTTTAATTTGCTAAATAAAATCTGCGAGTTAAATTTTGCATGAGCGAATGTTTACGAAATAGCAATATTGTTAAATTATTTAGCCTCTGTTGAGGATCAAGCAAGAAAAGGGCATTTTTTAGAGTAAATATTCAGGGAAACTTCCTCAATGTTGTCTCGTTTTGGAACCGTTCGATTTTAAATGCCATGAAATTCTATCAACATCAGTTTTAAAAAAGCTAAATGTATCTCTTTAATATTTTTTCTGAGCTTGCGTATGTTATCTGACCTAAAAGTTCTACAGTGCATGTCTACTCTCGAGGCGAGTGTTGCTTCCACGTATTGCTTTTTTCAAGAAGAAGGCGCAATCCTCTCATGGATGACAGCTGAATTCGTCGTTTTGCGAGGCAGGAAAACGTGCACAGACATGAAACGATGTTTTTCATTGAAATTGTTAGCAAACATAAATTACCTGTGCGAACTCTCGATGGTAACATATAGAACGTGGATTTATATATTCTACTTCCACGTTATATTGCGCACAAACTAATACAAAAAAAAGCATTGCAATGAAAACTGAACAGTCCATATCAGCAATAAAAACTGACATGAAATACCAAACTGCGAGGAAGCAGAAACACTTGTAATGAGCGGGAAAAAGCTGCATTGAACATCTATTCATCTTACACTCAAGAAAAAAAATCATAGTTTTAATGTTTCTGCCAGGCCAACCGAACTGTTAGAATGTCCTGTAAAAAATACGCAAATGAAAGGTAATCATTTCCGTATCTATGTCCTAGAATAGGAAGTATGATACCAAATTCGGCTATCTATATACTAATGCACGTATATGAACTGTATGAATGCATGCACATGAAGATGTTTAAGCCGGCTTCTATTTGAAAATATAGAAGTATTCCAGTATTTTCAAAGTCGCGTGAAACTTTAGTTTTGCTAAAATAGAAAAATGATGAATTCAAACTAAATTAATCATACACATCAGATTGCTTTCGGGCAGCAACAAATGATGGTTGTTAAAACTTAACTTACTTTAAAAGTCCTTCCAGAGCTCATACACTTCAGTACAGAAAGTTCAAAGTGTAGTGTGTATCTAACAGTGTACTCCAATGCACAACTTTGGAAGCACAACTGAACTGATGAACAAGGGCAGCTTGCAATAGCTTTGTACTTTGTGCATGCTAATACAACGAATGTACAGCTTGTATTGTTGTACAGAATCGTACTTTGAAATGTCATAAAATGACAGACAATCTTACATTAAAAATATGAATGAGAAAAGATTGATCTTAGGTTAATCATTGTAGTGCACAATTCTCGTCAACTTTTCCTTTTTTCATCAATAAAATATATTATACATTAAAGCTTTATATACAGTATCATTTAAATAACTGAAAAAAACAAGCGCAGGTCAGAGAATGTGGAATTCAAAAAATGTTGTATGACTTTTTCATCGATGCTTACTCAAATCCATACTCTAAATTTCGCGAGGACTCAATCATAAACAAATGTTTGTGTCACAAGTATACTGCGAGAGAACATTTCTCAGTTTAATGTTTTAGCTAAATTTTTGTGATAATAATAAGCTAGAAGCTTTAAAAAAATAGAAATATATAACTTTCAAGTAACATTCTTTCCTAGAAACGCTCGGCATTTCATTCAAAGCCATCACAGTGTACGATCGAGTACGGTACAGAATTACTCAGAAGCGTCTCACATCACCAGCCTCGCATGCGCGAACCCAGCTAAAAAACACCGATTCCCACGGATGAAGAATGATATCCGTGCGGCCTAACCGAATTAATTCCCCCCACTCGAAGAAGAATTCGATGCTCAGCGCAGGCTTGGGAAAGTGGTCTAGGATGTGCTCGTGACGGCGGTGACGTGAGCTAGTGAAAACCTGGCGAGCGGTGGCACTAACGTAAGCATCCGGGTCTCTGATCGCCACAACCGCCGTCTTGGCACAGCAGTGAAAAGATAGCCGATGGCTCTCGTCTATGAACTACTGCACCGAGTGCAGCGACGGAGATTGGGTAAAAAAACTCCCAGCAGAGGATAAGTCAATTAATTTTGCAAAAACATCTTATTACAATCTGAGAAATCGATAATACTCTCTCAGAGATGACAATGTACAGGCGAAATAAATTTTACGCTGTATATGTGAAGTGAAAGTTAGACGATCTAGTTGAAGAGCACATACGTTGTCAGCTCCAGAGAGCGATAAAGCAGCCTGAAGATTCTTTGAGCGGAAAAAGAATCATTTGCTGCCCATGAGCACAAAGTTGCTCTGCAGCCCGCGCGCAAGTCGCTACTCCTCACAATATCTTTTGTTGCGAAGAGCAATGGATGTAGAGCACCTTGCATTAGAAAGTGGAATTACAGAGGGGACTCTCCCCCTGGTAATACCAGCTTAAATGCTTAGTTTAATGAGGCACGTGAATCAAGTGGAGGTACGGACTAATCCGAGAAAAGTATGCGAATGCGGTTGGAATTTAAAACGCATGTCATCATCAGAATCTATTATAAGCTTATTCAATCAAACGGACAATTCAAAGAATTCCTAACAAAAAAGCGTAGAATATTGTCTAAAAAATTCTGAATATTAGCTCGGAGCATCTAATTCTTAAGTGATGAGATAACTTTCCTTTTCTCTGACAGATGGAAAGTACTCGCAGCAACGTCTTACGCATCCAATTTGCGAAGTAGAACAGTCAGAGAATCGAAGGCCTCGGTGAAAGTCTTCCATTGTCCTTGTCGAGAAGGAACTCGAGGCCTCCAGCGGAGATGAGACGGAGACAATCATCACTCACAAGTTACAGTCACAAACAGTACACCGCTGACAATCTTTGGACGAAAGTGAAAATTTAGGGATTCCAAGGCTAGAAGAGTTTCTAGGTGAGCACCAATGCATTAAATTAACAGACATTAAAGTTGACCGTTTCATGGCGCTGGGGTTTTGGCGTTTTCCTCACACCGATCGATTTAAAATATGTCAACTTTTATTGCGCGACCAACTACTCTTTTCTTTGTACGGTAGGTAATATAAATATTACCTGTGAGCTAAAAACTTTGACTTAGAAAACTACGAAAATATGTTGCTTTTAAGTTTGCAATGATAATATCTCTCATGATTATTATGAGTGCAAAAAATAAGAAAGACGAGATATTTCAGGTGCATAAGAAACACAGTATGTCAACAAACATCGAATGTTATGACTATGTTATACCTGAAATATGCACTCGTAAAATGTTTTGCTCGACTCACTTAAGCGTTAAGAAGTAAAAACTTGAACATTACCAGGCTTCGGTCCTAAACAATGTTTATAATGGTAAGGTGAGAAAGGCCCCGACGGGCAAAAACACGCTGCACGCCCGTAAAAATTCCAGCCTTAGGATAGTATCAATTAGTTGTCATTCTAACAAGGCCTCTTCCGTCACCACGACTTTTTCGCGATGGGCTTCAAAATTCCATGTATCATATTTACCAAATAAATCATGATACATTCGTATAGCTATGGTTGACACCATTTGTGGAAGCCTTGCAGAAATGGCGCCCTATTCGAGAAGTAAGCCCCAAAAAGAATGTGTGTTCTACCTTAATGAGTGTGTCCAATAAAGAAGACTTTGGTACATCACTCAAATAAACGTTATGTTAATCTGGAAAGTACACGTTCATTTTTACAGAGAAACATGTTTTTAGTTTGTAGTAACTGAGATATTTTTCAATTGAAAATGAACATATTTCCTATAAATTAGTATTAGATTTTAAGTACTGAACAGGTGTGTTCAATATAGTATATGAAGAATATACACGTAACTTACTAAAAAATTTAATGAACTTAACAATTTCATAAAATACAATGTCAAATTTGAAAAAAAAATCTATCGATTCAGTGATTATTTTTGTTTTATATACCTTGTAGATCACAACTTTTTTCACAAATCCAAAATTCTACGCTTTTGGCGAGCAAATGAATGTTTTCGAGAATATCTCTTTTTGTACTCAATGGCCGAAACTTACACTTTCTTCAAGACTCTTTCAAACTCTCATTTTTTTGCGTTGATTTCTTGCTTGTGTTGTGAACAATGCGCAGGCGGCGCAGTATTGATACAAAGCAGCGAAGTCTGTGCCACTTCTCACTGAGCTGCTCACCGTTGGCGTAGCTCGCGAGTTTTCTGCTTTCGTGAAGTGATTTGAGTTTTGATCATTGGTAGGATTGGCTGGTCGTTGAAAGAAAGGTGGTGAACGGCAAGAAATAATCGATTTGGACTCTGCATTCATGAAATTAACTTCTGTCTTTCAAACCCCAAATTAACCTGTATGCATGCCTATTACTTGGCTCATGGTAGCAAACCACACCGACGTGTTAAAAATGAATAGATGAAAACAAAATTTTCACACGGTCCAGCTTTTGCCAAAACAGAAACGGTCATTTCTCAGCAATCTACGTGGCCCGAAGAATTTTGATGGGCTCTTGCATTTTTTCCTTCTATAGACATCCATGCAAATGTACGAATAGCATACTCGATTGCCTAAGGTATGTTGTCTTGGAAATGTCAGCTTCATAATAAGGCTTCAGAATGTTGTTCGTGTGCCAACCTGTATCTAAATTAGTCTCTTCATGAGTGAACTTGACCAGACGCACAACTCGATGCTCAAAGAATTTGGACAATTCTGAATGAATAATTCTTGGGGACACAATGTTAACATCGCCATCGTAAAATTTTGGGTTGATGTGAACGCCGAAATACTGTGAATAAATATTTGCAGTTTTGATCATTGCATTGGGGACTAAACTTTGTTTTTCGAATTTACATTGTTACCAACGTCTAATATGATCATAATTAGTCAGGATCATCTATGTTGATTTACGGGTTTATATGGAGAAACTCCAAGAATACAGAATCTCTTTCAATTAACATTTCAGTACCATGGCAACTAATTTCTAGAAAATGCTCTTTGATCAACATTGAGGTGTAGACAACTGATGATAAGATATTTTATTCATGAATACTTCGAACTGAATTGCAAAGGCCAGCGTATCTATGAGATTTAATGAAACTGCCAAAATAGGCACGAAACACGGAGCACGTACTCGCATTTTGCTTTTCCGCAAGTGAATTATGGAACCAATCATGTATAATTTGTTCTTCAAGAAATTTATAAATTGACACTACAAGAGAAGTTATAATTGGCGTTGAATCATTTTCTGCTGCAAAATTATTTCAGTCTAGTAACATAAGCAGATTAGAACTTACCTAATTCTGAATGTATCAAATACTTATAACAAAGTCAACCGTTCCAGCAAATAATTTTAACTGTGAAATTTTGCCTTTTGTACACCCTTATATTATTTGATATAAATGCAGTAAGCACAAACAAAACGAAAGTTTTTGTTTCTGCTGAAATTCAGCAGTGAAACCCAAGCCTTCTCATAACAATTCACTCCTATAAGAATCTGCTCTTAATTAGTTGCGAGAAACACGGCAAGCTGCTCACAATAGCCATCAGTGATAAGCGCACGTAGAAAAAATGAAGTAGTTGATCATACAACGAATGTTTTATTTAAGTTAAGGTGATACATATTGCCCAGCACATCATTCCCTCAAGCGTCTTGTAAATAAAAAACAGGCAAAGACGGTTACCAGTCACCAATTGACCAGTAACCAATTCCAGTCGACCAGTTACGAATTCCAAGACCCAGGATAAAGTAGAGAATTGTGACCACTTCCTTTCATCCCCCCACGGCAAGCATTGCCAGGCGGTACGGTTTCAAGCCCTCGACCTCTCGACACAAGGCCGAGCAGTGGAGCACTCAAACACCAGGTCACTGCGACCGACTGTCATCTCATGGTGCACGTCCCTGAAGCTTTTGGCGTCTATAGAATGCAAGAAAGACGCCTTAACTTAACACTTTCACCGCAACGTGCGCCACCAGCCGCCACAAAGGGGATTTCCATAATGCTGCCGACCGACCAGTTGTTACAAACTCAATTTTCATAAATGCTCAGTAAAGCTACAATATATGAAGGCATAAACCAGTTGATGTTTACTATTTTCTAAATTGCTTACTACAGTTGACTTTCCATTTGAGTTGAATATAGAACTTCAGTTCAACCAATTACGGTAAAAGTTTTAAGCTCTTGCTAGACACAATACTTTACAGACCAATACTTACGCTCAGTTTTGACAAGCACGATCGTGAGCATGAAAACAGATGCGGGCAGATACTCTCCAAAGATCGCCATCTGGTAGTTGACGCCCTTCGTCAGCATGAGCACAATCTCCTGTCTTTTGAAAACACCGATTTTCTTCACTAACGGAAATTCGAATCGCACTTCTGTCCCTCGTGACGCAGTATGAGCACCAAGACTTGAAGCTATGAAGCATGGCTCAGGCCCGACCGTGATGGTTCAGACGCAGCAGCCTGCAATCGAGTTCAGAATGAAAAGTCACTAGAGTGTGATTCATTTCATCTCTGGCGTCTGACCTTCAGGGCACAACTCCATACAGATGACCTTAACGTTGGAAAATATTCGCATGAGTTAGATCAGTTTTCAATTGCAAATTTTACTGCGACGGTCGGATGTATATTTCCAGTACATGTGTATTTGCAAATAGTGGAGTTGTTAGTTGATTTAGTATAAGCTTTGCGAAATTAAACTTCGACCTTGTTCACTCATGTGTTTCTCTTGCATTGTTTTTAAACTCGAATATAATCACTAGTTAAAGTGAAATTTGAATTTTCTCTGAATTAATGTAGATAGAAAAAATCGCTATTTCATGTTATTATGTTATTGATCTAACAACTGACAAATATAGATTTTTCCACAATTTTTTTCCAATCCCAGAAGCTCACTGACATGTTAGGAATTCTATGAATATTATCAGTAGTTCCAATAATTCTGGCAATTGTGTGAGAGACGAGATCATTTGTGCAAGAATCCATGCACCTCAAATAGAGTAACACAAATCGAACCAAATCAGAGCTCGTAATTTCATCGTTTCATTCTTTGCATCTCATCAAGAACCATTTCTCACTCAAATTAGTAGCGTAGCCATTAAAAATTAGAAGGGATAACAGCGTTTCAAGCGTACGTTCCCAGTGACACCTCACGACGACACCGCCACACCGACCTCCTCTCCAGGGTGCGGTGATCAGCTGACTGCCTGGCTGGGTGGCGACCGCGGTATACAGAGGGTGGCGCAGGCAGCCGATAGCGACGTCCACCAAGGCGTCCTTTCACTCACTGCAGGTGGCAAAAGCGATCGGCCAGGCTGGGTGAGGAGGCGGTTCGCTGTGGAAGCTGGGCATCTCAAAAGTATCCCAAGTTTCGCAATTATTTCCTCACGGCAAAAACTCCCGATTTATTGACGTTGTAGTGAATTCAGTGAACCTCAACATTTTTGCTCTCTTCAAGCGTGCTAGGCTATAATTTTCGTAGTAGATCTCATCAAAACGCGTTTTCCGTAGGTTTCTGAAAAGCATCGTTGTAGCTGATCGCTATGAGACTGACCCTTATGTTTGTAAAATAACTTAACTCGATGTGATTGTAACATGTGTAAAGCGACATGGCGGCTTATAAACTCATAGACAAACAGAGGATCATAAATGATCGGCAATTGTATTCATTTATCAGTAGAGATTTTATAATAACCCATTTATTTTCTCATCACAGGTATTACAACGCTAACAAGATTACCATGAAATTTAGCTAACATTGAACTATTTCCTGTGTGATTGCATTTTTCATTTTACACAGGTACCACAAAATTTAACATTAGATATATTCTAATCTGATACGAATCTGACGTCAAGTCAGAAATTTAAAAAAAAAGTGCTTGAATCTCTCCAGTCTTCTTCAGATTAAGATCTAAAAACAACGTATTCTTTTTCATTGTTGGCGTAAACCTGGAAGCAATTTACCTGCAGGGTTGCAATCTTGGTTTGCAAATTATAAGACTCACGGCACTGCGACTGCTATTTTAAATGGTTGGTCAGTATGAGATCACCGGGTCAGAGAATTGTCTTTCTCACTGTCGGAATGCCGGGTTTATTTTTCTCCTAAATTCTCTACGAAGCCGGAGATATTTTAATTAGTCTGAGAGAAATGAATAACTATTTTTGAGAGGTAGTTTTAATTGAAATGTGGCTTTGTAAAGTTGAAAAAATATTATATCAACTCTATTTTAAAAACAGCCGCTCTAAACCTAAAATAATATCACTGCATTGATTCTGAAACACGTGAAAACAACATAGAAACATTTTCGCTATATTCTTTTCAGTAATTTATGTAGTGCTCGAAGTACAAAGCGCTCTTTCTTCACCCAAAAATGAGTGCCCTATTCAGGAGCGAGTGCAGATCTGGGAGATGTCGAAAGGGAAGCGAAGCAGAATACTCACTCAGGAATAGGCTGCTGCACAATGTTAACAGTCGAACGCTTACCCGGTATGACGCACAGATGACTTTCAAGAACCCGACTGAGTGGTACAGCTGCTCTCATTGTAACTGAAAGGATATAAAAAACGAAGCATATAATGTTTACTTGTGTAAGCAAAAGCGAGTTGCAATTTGTTGACTAGTTGTATATATAGAGTTACATTTGTAGATACAATTATAATAAGGCGAGGATGTATAAATCAAAAGTTTCCTCTTCAGTTCAATGAAATATTTTGTCGTGACTATAGCACCAGTTCTCTTCTGAATCTACAATAAATTGTAGAATTTAAATTAGTCAAAATTACACTTCTTCTCATAAGATGTTCCTCGTAAGCTTAGACGTCACTGAAACATCACCACATTTTAATCATTGTTACTTCTATGAAGGAATAAGTTATACAAATTTTGTGAAATAAGTTGCTATTTCAACTACATGAATCAGGTGTCGGTTATTTGAAGAAATAGTTATAACTCTTTAAATACCCACTGTGAGTTTTATACTCAGGCAGGAAAAAAATAATGTGCAGGGTAAATTTGTTATATTCAGGTACATTGAAATATCGACGATGAAAAAGCCTCTAACACCACAGGGTACAAAAAGTGTTTCTATAGAATTTTTGAAACTTTATATGCGACAGCACTTTTAGGGACTATTCGTACTGTACGAAAAGGTGAAGATCAAAAAGAAATTGCATGAATTTAAGTTATCAAGCAATGAAATTGATTTCTGCAGACCATCAATAATTTTTTTCACGCGGTGAGATAGCAAGCGCACAAATGATCAGAAATTACAATGCGTCCTTTGCCACATGGTTTGTTTCTTTCACTACTAAAACCTCATAAAAAAACTTGTGACGTACTACCCCTTAGTTCTGTGTGTGGTTTTGTTCCCAACTGAGAATCTGCATCCTGATTTAGTTCTTTTAGGGCTCATTTACCGTTGCACAACTTGTCAGATAGGATAGAGAAAGAAAACTGCATATTTTTAATCATCGTCTTGGTATCCATTCTCACAGTCCATCTTCTCTCTGGGCATACGGAAGTGAGTTGTGCACACATATTATCAGTTCTTGTTCGTTGTTTGCAAATTATATTTAAACGTGAACGAGCTCCACGCTCTGAATAGAAACACCGCTTAACATTGATGTATATCTCTGCGTAACTCGGTGTGTATCATGTCGTCAGTGTGAACTGAACAATGCTTTTTTGGCCAAACGATAAGTGAAAGTGAAACAATGAAAACATCGTCCAGCTGACGATGTGTTTGGCCGTGCCTCGTTCTGTTCGAATTAACTCTCTTTCATGACTGGCTCAATTTTGCTGAGTCTTTCACATTGAAGAATTGAGAATTTCCCCGAACATTTTGACACAGCCATTTCATTTTTACAGTAGAAAATGTAGCAACTTGACGTGATTTTCTATTTTTGGTACATAAGTAGTTGTATTAAATAGGAGAACTCGTCAATTCAAGCGTGAAGGAGGATGTTCCAGAGAGAAAATTGCCATCGAGTCCGGTCGACTATGAACTCTTTGATCCGGTCTTATAAATTTTATTAATAGAAAAAGCCTTTCATTTTCCCTCGATTTTACATTTTTGTTTTTTTATTTAATTCTCAATTGCATCAGCTTCATTGACAGAGAGTGTCTTGTGTGTATAAATGGAAATAAACAATGTATCGTTCCTTTATTTTAACAAGTCCTATGAAATCAAGAGAATCATGAAAAAAAACTCACAAAGCCTGAATCTGATTTACTTTATCAAAAGACCCTGAGGAGGGGAGTCCGTGTGAGCTACAAGGATACAACAAGGACTACTTTTGCTCTAACTCATGTTCGCTCAGCTTTTCGCCGATGTATAAGCTCATTCCGCGCGTTCCTCACTGAAGGAAATTTTTTATTTAATGTATCGAACAGTATGATACCACAACGTGGTAAATAAATTTGACACTGAAAGAAAATTTCAACAACGTCCCTGAATAAGACTTAATTACGGCAGCCGTTTAGCACAGTAGTGAATATAACTAAGAAAACAAGATTAAGCAGCAACCATTATACGGAACTGCCCTGTCTTCTATGTGCGGCTGTCGCCAGATTACCAGCAACGGTGCCCGGTGGGTGCCCACGCTCTCACTCCCCAGCTGTCGCAAAACGCACGTGGTGAAAGTACAAAAGAAAACTCCTGCAGAAATTTTGATACCAATCTTGAATGATTTAGCAGGCAAAAGCTTATCTTGAAAATTGAAGAACGGGACTTTCATCCTTGTTTTCCAAAGTGACGTCACGGTCATTAATTTTACCCCAACAAAGAACATCTGATCCACGTATATTGCCATGAACAGCTTACTTTATGAGTTTAAGCTCTCACATTTTATAGCTTAATGCCACTTTGAATGATAAATAATATTGTATCTGTTTAATCAACAAACAAGTGTAGGAGCATATCTTGCAATGTACGTCAAAAAATAAAAATGTCATCCTCAGCTATATAGCCCAAATCTAATCCGAAACTCAATCCTCTTCCTCCCTCGTCACAGCGTTGCCTGACATGCAGTGGTGAAGTTCTTGCTCTGTCTGACGCGCTACCGTTGTCCTATGCGAAGGGCGACTCGCGTAGTCGTTCTTCCGAAATGATGCTGTGCCTCTCAGGCAGGTTCAAGAAATTCATCTGTTCGTCACAGCGGGTAAGTGCTGGATTGTCAACACTGCAGCAGCCGATTCCTGAGTGAGTAATTTGCTTCGTTTCCATTTTGATATCTCCCAGATTTGCACTCGCTCCTGAATAGGACACTCATTTTAGGATGAAGAAATATTTCAAGCGCTACATGAAGTTTATATTCTTAGACTATAGCGAAAGGTTACTCCGTAATTTTCATCTGCTTCAGAATCAATGCAGTGATGTTATTTTAGGTTTAGAGAGGTTCTTTTTAAAATAATGTCGAAGTAAAATTTTTTCAGCTTTACAAAGCCAAATTTTAATTAAAACTACCTATCAAAAATCGTTATTCGTTTCTCTCATACTAAGCAAAGTATCTCCGGCTTCGTAGAGAATTCAGGAGTGATATAAAACCGACATTCCGACAGTGAGAAAGACAATTCTCTGACCCGGTGAACTCATACTGACCAACCATTTAAAATGGCAGTCGCAGTGCCGTGAGTCCTCCAACTTGCAAACCAAGATTGCAATTCAGCAGGTAATTTTTTTCAGATTTACGCTACAATGAAAACGGACACGTGTTTTTTAGATCTTAATGTGAGGAAGACTGGAGAAGTTCAAGCCTTTTTTTGAATTTCTGAGTTGACGTCAGATTCGTATCAGATTAGAATAAATCTTACGTTAAATTCTGAGGTACCTTTGAAAAATGAAAAGGGCAATCTCACAGAAAATATTTCATTGTTAGCATAATTGCATGGCAATGTTGTTAGAGTTGTAAAACCTGTGATAAGGAAATAGATGGGTTATTATAAAATCTCGACTGATGAATGCGTACAATTGCCACTGATTTATGATCCTCTGTTTGTCTGTTTCCATTACATATCTCACCTAGTAGCTGTGAGTTTATAAGCAGCCATGTCGCTTTACGCATGTCACAGTCACATCGAGTCAAGATATTTCACCAACATAAGAGCCAGTATTATGGCGATCAGCTACAACTATGCTTATCAGAAGCATATGGAAAACGCGTTTTGAAGTTGATCTGCTACGGAAATTGTAGCCTAGCACGCTTGAAGAGAGCAAAAATGTTGAGGTTTCCTGAATGCGCAACAACGTCAAATATCGCTTCTCGGCCTTTTGGCTAAGATCAAAGTGTAGTAGTGCAACAACGTCAATAAATTTTGAGTTTTGCCGTAAGAAAACAATACGATACTGGGGATACTTTTGAGCTGCACAGCTACAACAGCGAACCACCTCCAAAGCCAGCTGATATATCGCCGTTGCCACCTGCTTTTTATTAATTGATTCGCTTTCTTTTGGTAAATTTGGACTCATTCGGATCGTACTTCTTCTTTTACGCATTGCTGGTGTGAAATTTTTGTGAATAAATATTGCGAATGATTTTTTGGGCTAATAGGTTCTGAACGGGATGCCCCATAAGGAACTCACCCATAAATGAAAATCGATAGCAAGAATACTTTACATTTCAGAGTTTGAGATGCTTAAAAGGATGCATTAGAGTTTGTACTTTTATTTATCTGTTAAGAACAAAGTCGTTTTATGTCATTTAGATGACCACCAATATTTTTCAGACAAACAGCTTGTTTTGAACGGTACCGTACACTACTTTACGCAAGACCGTTGAAGTCATGTTGCAAACTCCTTAAGTAATCGAATTCATACACAACAAAAACATGTGTCGTGGGTGAGAAAAATATTCAACCATTTTAGTGAAGTGTTTTCAGCATAACAATTATACGCACTTTTAAAGACTATTCTGTCTTCTATATAATGGTCTAAATCTTCAACATTGAAATCATCTGACATTCTAAACATTTGTGAAACAAGAATCGATGTGGCTTTGGAAAAAGTTACGCAGTTATTTACAAACCATCGTAGAAAAGGGCGAAAAAATTTTAAGCCATGCCAAAAGTAAAAGAGCATTCAGAATTTTCCCTAGAGAGAATCATTCAGCTTCATTCGAGAGGAATTCCAATATGTATGTGCCCAATTAAACATATAACGTTGAACCAAGATGCAATTATTCGTAAATTTAAGGAATATGGCACAACCACCAATTTGCCAAGGTCAAGTGCACCACTTATGACCAGCGTTAGTGCATGTTGAAACATGCTGCTAAAAAGTGGAAAAATACAGCCTTGAATTCACGAAAGGCGTAAAAACTTACACTAAACCTCGCGGTACATAAGGAATCAAATGATTAGTTGGAGTAGGGAATTACAACGAAACAACATGAAAAGTTATTACTTCGTAAAACTCATCAGCTTACAAAAAGCATTTCGTGTGTCGTTTAAAATTCAGAAAAAACGTTTAAGGCGGCGTCAGGCGATGACCAATCCATAGTCCTACATTATCAAATTAATCGGGTAGCTTGACTAGACACTTGGCGTTGGGAACGAAATTTTGACGATTAGATTGAAGAAAAAATATTTTAGTAAATTTTCAGAATTAAAAAAATTGTTATGGATTATTAAAGGTTGGAGAATTTAAGTTTTACTCTGCTCCAAAATAATTTATTAAGCAATACAAATGCCTTTGCACCAAAATTCAATGATGAATTACCCAATCTTTACTCAGAGTTGCTACTCATTGAATCAATAATTCATAGCAAACTGTGCGTAATAGCCGATACAAATTTGTAATTAAAGTACATACTGTAATTTATTCATTTTTCTTCTGTATTGTCAGACCAGTTAAATCACAAACATCAATCCCACATTGATGATGCCATTTCCCAAATTCTTCTCTGTTATCAAAACCGACTGGGCTAATTTTCAGCTACCCAAGAAGAGAGCAATGAAAAAATACGCTCAAGTGAAGTTTCTGCCTTAATAGCACAAATTAAGCACTTTATACATGTTTGCCGTGTCAGGAGAAATAAATCATAACAAAATAAAAATAATTACGTACCCATCAACCTAGTTCTCCGCCATTTTGGTTTCCAAATGGTGACGATACCCGTACCAAAAATGCACCGTAGCTCATGGCTGAAATCTGACGGTTTTGTAGCGCTAGACAGACCGAATGGTACCGCTATGTAGACGATTATGACGAAACGTTACGATTTGGCCTCCGTGGACGGCGGCCTGAGACAATAGAAGTGAATTTTGGAAGACTTGACTCTGGTTTGATTGAACAAAAATTGAATTGTTTGAATGCGATACCGCTTGTTGTGTTTGAAGGAAGAAGGAGCATTGTATGAACATAAAAAAACGTAAAAACTGTAAAGCATGAAAGTGATAGCATAATGGTGTAAGGTTGCTTTACATCCCTTGGTCCTGGTGCACTCTACAACAGTGATAGAAAATGGATTGCGCCATGTATCATCACATTTTGGAGAAAGATCTCATCTAAAGGCAGAGCATGTATTCAAAATTCGCAAGTGGACGTTCCAGCAGGACAATGACCCAAAACACGCGATGAATTTAACCCACTAATGGTTAAATAAACACAAAATCAATGCTCTCTATTGAGCAAGCAGATCGCGGGAGCTGTCAAAATTTCCAGGAACACTGAAGAGTTAGATTAAGCAAAGAAGGGCGAAGAATTTTACAGAGTCGAAAAATGTGCATTGAAGAATGGGCGAAGACATAACCAGAAATTTCAGAAAGCTTAACTCAATCACATGATAATCCTCTCCGAAGAGTACTAAATAGTAAAGGTTTCACAACTAAATATAATATGTAAAATTGGTTGGTAGAGTACTTTTGTCATGTTCGATACATGTTTTTGTTATAAGTTACTCGGCACCCCTGAAAAAAATCTGGCGTTCAATTTTATGAGTTCATTTTAACTGTTAAAAACTTTAATCTGACTGAGTTTCGTGTTTGCCTGCTAACTAAGAGTTTCATGAACGTGAAAACTTATGTGCGTTAATACTTTGGTCCCACCAGTACAACAATGTTTGTACAACGAAAGAGCTCGGCTCCTACTTTCCAAACTATTGATGCTCCTTCCGACGCGTGGCACATCATGCCTTTTATTATTTTTCAACACACGAAACCAGTCCACATTTGTCGAACAATTTCGTTTCTATTTTGAAATCGCACTCTTGAATATAATAATGATGAATGAAAAAGAAATAATTAAAAAATGTTCTGATGGTGCCTCAGGTTCTGTCAATTTTGTTAGAAATGCGTATCAATACAGAAGATAGATACCGTGCATGTATGAGGGTACACAGCTCATCAGCGGGCCTAGAACCTGTGCAGGACAGCATCATTTGTGCCTCCTACTCTCGCATAGTTTAGGCTGTGCATTCCAGTTTAAAAACATATTCTATTGAATTCGTCATATTTTTATCAAATACGTGTGATTGATTGCAAAATATTTCTCCTTGCGGTCAGTGATTTTCGACATACCCAATTAAGGAGACCTGAATAGTCAAAGTAAAGAAAAATTTCGCTTGATTTACTGTAGTGAATTTCTAATTTCATGGAAAGTTGATTACTTTCTAGTTTTTTTTGTAAATTTTAAGAAATTCAAATGATGTAATACATCTAAATTTGCTAACCTTTCAGGAAAAAAATTACTCGAAAGTACAAGCAACAGTAACTTTCTCTCACAGTGTAAATATGGACGCCCGTTACGGGGCTTAAATTCACAATCATGAATGATTACAAACTTTCTTGCACTTACGTTCTCTATTTCATTCATTAATTTAGATGATGTAGATGACATTAAGTGTTTTTTCACTATTACACGGATAAACACCGAACTATTTGTTAGAAACACGGAGTGACTCTGAATTTATTTGTTAGAAAGTCGAACGCTGAAGTTCACACGGTGTTGTCAAGCTGTAGAATGGGCTGTGGACTACACGAGAGAAATCCGTTCCAAAGCCGCTGCACACTCACTTAACGACTCCCTCAGCTGCTAAAAATAACAAGACTAACTTTAAAATTTCAAATTAGTAGAAGCGATCAAAGAGCATTAATAAAAAATAATAAGCTTGAGAGTAGTTCTGCGTTTTAAATACGAAACCAATTTCATTACTGTTTCTCAATTTTATTATAAGAAGATTGATATTATCTCTGACATTCATCAGCGTTAGATGGTCATTATCAATCATTTTAGAGGTAAAACCGTTATTTGAAAATTAAATTTGCAAGCGTTAAATTTTCACTTCGAATTCCGATGCAAAAGTCACGTCTGCAGTTGTCAAGGGAAAGAAAGCCCTTAGCATTTTCTAGCTACAGGGTGTCACCGTCAGCACGTTTATTTGACCCTACACCGACATTTTTAATGTTGATCCTTCAATAGTTGGCAGGCTGGGGCCGGGAGATATTGCCATCAGAGAAGTAGGTGTGATTTGGTTGAAATTTTGGCTTTTTGCACGAGAAAACTCAACCGAAATTGTGAATTAAAAAAATTAGAAAGTGTTCCCGTATACGGTACAACGAGTCAGTTGCGAGTACTATAGTGCAGTTTTATTTGTTGGTATTTGTTCGTACACAAATTAATCTTCCTTCAAAAAAATATGGATTAATAGATATGTTTTTAGTATTGAATAAATCAAATGAAGCTAACAAGGACGAGTGCATTCTTAATTTGCTTAGGAATGGTATAACTTTCCCTTATAAAGTATGCTCAAGTGTGAAATATGTCCTGAGAACAGTTGGTCCACATCACTAGTTTCTCAAAGTTCATTATATTAATACAAAAAATATTGTGAACAAATCATGCCAGCAGGAAACAAAACTCAAATAAATGAAAGTGACTGCTTACTTCAAATCATATTTCATTGTTTCTTGGCAGAGAATGTTATATTTCACTGAAATTGCAAAAAATAATGCGAATTAAGAGATAACCTAGAAAATTCTGTTGTCTATTTGCGGGTCAAAGGTGGTCTGAGAGTAACTCACCTGCTTTAAAAATTGGCGCGATAGAGCTAGCAAAATAATTTTGAATAATAGATAAAATTTAAATTTAAGTATTATATATTTAATTTACCAAGAAACATAACGTATTGATTGCTCTCTTAAATCGAACATTTGATTCCTTAAAATGGTGGGCCATAGAAAAAGGGGCGAGTAAAAATCGTACAGCATTATTTTCCATGCATAGGATCTAAGATTCTCCTGTATAGAATTTACTGGAGCATTTTTGTTTATTATCGTTATGTTGATGGAAACAGCTTAAAAGCTATAATCTCTTACTTCTATAAATTTGGATCCAAAACAAATAAATAACTTTATACCAAACCGGGAACCTTTCGAAACAATGCCGTGATGCAGCTTGTTTCAAAGAGTGTTGCTTTTCAGCGTACACCTTCAACGTTCAACTCAGATAAGGATGCCGCAAACGTCACTGCAACGTATTTTGAAAAAGGGATTTGAAGTATCATCCTACACCTCAAGCAGCAAGAGAGTCAATGACTATACAAAAAAAAAACACTTTTTCTACACCGATTAATTTCACGTACCGGTGCCGTGTCGAGGCCATAGACCTTGACTTCAAGTTTTAAATGCCCCTGATTTCTTCCTCTAATGATGTTTGAAGGAAAGAGTTTACTTCTACAAACATGATACCTTATGGGAATTAGAACGTAACATCTTTTAATATATCTACTGTTTGATTTTACATCTTTAGTTTAAGCACTGCAGATACATCATTGAGAATCATAATTTGTCAGAGTTTCGTGTATGTTGGCCTACCAACAGTTTAAGAAACGTAAAATATCACGTGTGCAAATACCCCTCGATCCCCTCCCTCACTGAAAATCGAAACTTTTCTAGAACGCGCTTATGCTGTTTCTGTTAACTGTTATGAATCCAAGTATAATGTACTATGCTCTCAGATATTCATATCTTTTTTCCATTGTCAAGTTGATTATGCATGAAGAAGAATATTTATATAGGTTGACCAATGACCTTATAACTTACACTACAGCGGCGATTTAATTATCCGTTTTTTCATGGTTTTTCTTCGCCTTTACACGTGTTATAATTATTTCTTGAATGCTTTAGCTCGAAAGTACCGCAACATCAACTTCAATGCCTCAATCTATGCTATAATTCAAATTGTGTGTTTCATCCTTCCGTCTGCCTGTCAGTCCGTAAATATTATGCTTTCATTGCCATGCTACATGTGAAACTAACTCTTACGTGCAGTACCTCTATTAATTAAGATCAAAAAACTCCAAACGTAAACCTAGAAATATCATACAAATGCTGATAATAAAATGAATTTCTTAAATATCATAATTTTACTATGATTTATTTCAACATACATTGCAAGGAAAATGTTAAATGAAAATTATTCCATATATGGGTAATGATTATTAATGTGGAATGGTTAGGATCGACATAGGCGGAGTTCGATGGGTTAGATAGATGAAAAATATCCCCGTGATTCATCCATGGGTCCACAGGTTTAGGTTAGGATACGTGCGGATAAGTTAGTTAAGATTGGTTAGGATAGATTAGGTTACATTGGGTTAGGTTGAGTTTGATCAAGATTGTTCAATCTATAGTGGGATAAGTTAGGTGACGATAGGCTAGGTTAAGATTAAATACGTTAAACTAGTGCAGGGTCAGTAGGTTATTTAACTTAGGAAAATGACCGTCAATTCTCACACGAGTCCGCTGGGTAGTATATACATGTATGTATTTACACTATAGAATAGAAAATATATCTGTAAACATAAACCTATGCATAGCGAATTGTTCATCATTATAGTTTTTTGCATGCACGATGTTTCAGGAAATGATTAGATACATGATTCTCAAACAAACTCAAAAATTATTCTTTAAATTGAAGGAGCTACACTACTTGCCTTCATATCAAATTACATTCCAGTATTGTTTACCAAGGTTTTTTGCATGGTTTCTTTTAGCAGATACACAATTTTAATGCTAAATTTTTTGTAAGCATTGCTTTTCAGGACCCTTTTAATGCCTTGCCTGTACAAATTTCACCTATGAAAACTTTTATGCGTAGATACATGGAAAACGTACTACATTTCTATCCCTGAATTGATTAAAATTGCTTCATTTTTGATGCTATCAACTGTTCATGGTAAGATGTTGGAAAACATGAACTCTTCTTAGAGAATAATTATCCAGGCATTTCATTCAAGGCTCGCTAAACTCTTCGGAGCCGCACAATTTGCGTATCCCGATATGCATTGTTTTGCTTCGATTTCATCAACTTGAGTCACGACTAACTTACATTTACATATTTTATTTCTTTTTTATGCACAACGGGAGAGTTAAATAGCTTCACTGAACAGTATATTTTACACTTTTGCTGATCACCTCAAACCATTTAGCAACGAGTTTAATGCTTTCACCGAAGTAATAACTTCCAAAATTTTTGTTAAAATCCACTTGAATTCAGTCATCGTAGTAAGTTCAAATCGAATCAGTTGTTTGTAAGAAAAGATAATTTTCCTCGAATGTCTTTAGGTGATAAATTTCATAAAATGGATGTGTGGTCAACCGCATTATCTTTGACTGACATACTTTTGTTTCTAAGTACCTATTTATGCTAGTACTTAAAAAAGTTGGTCGATTTTTTGTAGTTATGTTATTGGTGTGATCGTACGTGCATGTGTTGGTGATCACATTACGCAAAGATAAGTAGCATTTTTCTACAAAAAAAAAGTTAGAGTTGTCTTTTGCAGTCTAGTCTGGGAAGACATACCTCCATATCTTAAAAAAATACAAAGTATTTAAACTTCGCAGCCAAAATGGTATGCAAACGTGATTTCAAGAAACTTGATCATGCAACCCTAAGAAAACTTGGCTGGCACCAATACCAGAAAGATTCCTTATTCGTAAAGCTCGACAAGAGTTCTCGGCTCTCTACCTCCCTCGGAGTAATGCAGACGTTGTAAAGTTTCTTCCAACCAATATTCCGAACAAAAAAAAAAACAAATCGGAGAAATGATGTCTTTGTTATCTACCATTCTTCAGACGTGAGACAGAAAGCTCTCTCAGTTTATGGAGAACTTTTGAAGAATAAGCTTCCCCAGCACATAAAAACTCTCAAACTGTAAAAGAATTCATGGCAAACGTGTCACGCCAGTCTGCATCTCTGTCATAGGGAATAACGTATTGCAATATTTCGGTATAAATTCGAACTAAACGTTGCCTAAATGTGCTCATTGCTACTTGAGGGTCAGCATTCCAAACTCAATGAAATTGAAATGCCTTTTCTTATATAGCTAATTTTGTTCATTTCCTACTATCCCAACTGCGAAGACCTCACACTTAGCCTGTAAAGCGCAGGTGATTATCAAACCTAATTAGGTTCATTTGTAATCTACGTGTAAAAATTTTGTAACTATTTGGTACTCATAATTAAGAGATATCAATCTATCGTGTCTCTACAGTATTTTATTCCATGTACCCATGTCCGTATGCTGCTAAAGAGAATACAGATAGGATGAGAAACCTGAGATCCTTTTATGTTGTTCATAGACTGCAACTATATTTTTAGTAAATTCTGTAACAAAATTAGAAACTAGCTCATTTTTGCGTTTGCTAAGTCTTTTTTAATTTGATTTTTCTTAATTATTTCTTTTGACTAGATTGAACAATGCAGCCGTCAGTTTGATGGAGCAAGATGAAGATTTTTCTTTTCGTACCTAAAATGTTTTCCTTATTTATCTTATTTATATCTATATATTTTTTTGTGAAAAAACTTGATTATTACATTCATTTACCGTTTTGCGGCCAGTTAGCACTTAACCTTTTATAAAAAATCACTTGATGTTTCAGTAAATAAACTTATTACACTAGCTCGAGACCTATCGCTACCCCAGTGAGCGTCGCACGTTTCTGTATCCCAAAATGTTAATAGACAAATGAAAAAAGCGCAATATGAGCTTAGGATTTGTAGACAAATCCTCTTACTATACATACGATGAACAAGCTCTGAAATTCATTATGCGTGTATGTTTGTTTCTATGTTTCTAGATGTGCGTGTTGCGCTATGTTTTTTATAAATTAATTTTGGCTAACCTTTTCTCACTATTTAAAAATCATTTACGACGGTGTTTCAGTCTGTTTTGGTTGAGCTTTTTGTGTTTTTTCTTCTTCCGTTTTAACTTAGAACGAAGGACCTCCGAGGCATTTTCCAGTAGTATTCAAAGTATTTATAAGCTCTCAGTCATCTTGCAGTGGATAAAATATCCACGAAATTGAATTTTGATTGTTTCTCTTTATAACATAATTAACCCCGGGCACAGGTATTGTACACCTCGTTTGGTTTGTTTTTCAATTAAGGACATTTATATTAAGAAATTTTTAAAATCCAATGTGTTGTAACACATTTTACCTATCTTTTTTTTAAATGAACTATATTTCTTTCTTCCTTTCATCGTTCTCATGAGCTTCTATGTGTCCCATTTGCCCTCAAAATTTGAATACAGTTATTTCCAATATTTACGCGTGATATCGTGAGATGTGAATGAAGTCTCGATATATTCATGGGTGTGTAGACGACTTAAATGCGCTGTAGTTTGTGTATTCTTAATTGCTTCATATTCCTCATATGATCGCTTTCCTAGATTTTACCATTGCCAACCAAAAAATGCACACATTTTTGTTACTCTCTTTGAACATATAAGTTATCTCTCTCTTGACTTAGCTGCTATAAGCAAGAAGCTGTAATACTATTAGAGATTGAATGCCCAAGAACTTAAGTTTCAGGCTAGTTGAATTTCAATATTTCAGTTCGGACACAACATCTCATTCTACGTTTAATATCTACGAAGAAGCACTAACCGCGTTTCAGTAACTTGTTAAGGAATTCAGATCCAGTAAAAGGTGTACGAATTTCTAGATTTAGTGAGGCGTGCTGGCATATTCATTTTAGTATACTAGCTCGCTTATCAGATTTATTTATTAGTTGATTTATATTCAAAATATAAAGGGTAGGACGTAGGAAAGAATTTTTGTCACGGCGGTTTCCGCACTTCTTGACGTCCGATTGTACGTGGAAAGAGTATTTTGGGGTACGTACGTGAGCCCCAATAAGCATATTTTTTCTATGACCTCCTACCTTGTACTACATTCGCGTCACACTTGGTGCTTTCGAGTTGTTCTACAGTCAGCTCTCGTTGTTTTCGTAAGCATTTAAAGATACTCATCTTTCGGTGGCGCTCGGCTGTGGCGCTGCTCGATACTCACCTACCGCAGGCCCTCGGCTGGCGCTTCACTTGCTTTACTTGGGACAGGCGGATGTAAGCCCACTACCTGGCGATTGACTCTTCAAGGTGTTATACCTTGAGGGGAGGAAGCTTGCTGGACATACCAAAACTTTCGTTGCCGAACCCCTGCCATTTATAATATGAGATTTTTTTAGGAATCATTCTTCGAACAATTCGCATTCTCATTCTTTCAGTAATTCACAAATGTGTTGCAAGTTTGAATGTGGCTCGTCAAGCAGGTTATATTTAACTACTATAATTCCCATCTTAGTAGGGTAATGTACTCTCAATCTAGTTATCGCTCTCTACTTTCAGCGTCCAGACTCGAGGAAGGAGTGGCAGCGGCTGGCCTGGGGCAGTGAGGCAGATGCATTCTAGCGTAGCACGCCACCGACTCCTAGTTGTAATTGCCAAGCTCAAGTTCCTTCTCGAAATAGGGTTAGATCACTACTGACTTTCTTGCTGAAAGCAAATGTTATCACTGAACAGGAATTTTTTTCAACCTTTATAAGGCTCTAGGAAACCTTTTTGTTAAGTGTTTACAGCAATAAACCTTCGAGCGTGAGCTCCTCTTCTATTCAATTCAATAATGTCATTATAAATTGTGCCTCTGTAACATAATTCTTCATTCCAAGAAGAGTTGTAAATTTCTTCAATTCAGGGACATGAGATTTTGAAGTTCTACCTCAATCTTCCTGTGGCCATCAGAAATCGAGCAAGAGCTTTTATAATTAATATATTCGTATTTGAGATGAGAAATCTCTACCGCGCCAATGTGGATTTAAATGGTTAAAGACACCTGTAGGCCTATCAGCACAGACACCGTCGCTTGCCGGGCGGCAGAGTATTGACGGCAACTAATCAAGAAGTGGTTAACAGCCTCTACTTAACCACAGTAGCACTGCAATGAATCGCGCAACTGGAAACGCCGCAGATGAGTGACTACTCTCACATGTCCCAGACGCAACCGCGTGAGGACACAATCTTACCGCAGATGTATACGTTCTCTTCTCTCTTGAAAAATTGAAGGAGTCAAAAGGGGCAATCAAAAATGTCTTTTATCACTCGCGACTACCTTACGTCACCACGAATTTTTCCAGTAATCCAAAAACACACGCTCAAGCTATAGAATAGGCCATCATCACAGAAAGTGATGTCCAAACAGGTTCGTAGTTTAAATAACTTCTTACTGCAGAAGGCTTGCCACTTCATTTCATTTATACCATGATAGACCTTTTGCCATTGTAACTGTATTTTCTCCGGAAGCTGCTAATGGTATATCAGTTCATAAATAGAAAGCATTACAAACCATGTTTTGGGCTTCAGACACTTCTTACAACATAAAGGGTTGAGAGAAAATCAAAGAAAGCGTTCTCTTTTCGGTCACTCTAAAGAGGATGGGTTACTGTCATACTGAGGCCCTGGAGAATGGCAAAAATTCAGCTCCTAGCTCTGGGTAGACTAGGTATAGCCTCCTAGCAACCACTCTGTGCAACAGTGGTACAAGTATTCCAGCTGCAGTAGAGCCAGTTGATGGCTTTGATTAATTTGAGTAAGCAGTAATAAACTCCGTGTACGATCATGCAGGCATTTCTTGAACACAGCCTCACTTATTGCGCTTTGTCTTCGATAAACTTCGAAGGGCTCCAAACCGATCTCATTTAAAAAATCTCTCTTAGGAACGACCAAGGAATATACTTAACGTGACTTTCATGAGGCGTGCTCTCCGTGGCACAGCGGTTAAGGGGTCGGACTTGTATGCTGGAAGTCGCGGGTTCGTATCCCGGCGCTGGCGCGGAGATTTTCCCCGTTGGGTAAAAGAGAAAGCTCAAGCACAATATCCCACTCAACCCAGGTGTCGGAAATGGGTACCGGCTTTACGGGGGAACCGTCATGGTGTCCTGTATATAGGGTTAGTTATAAGACATTTGAAAAACCAATGCTAAGATCATATGTATCAGGCTTGATTGGAAATAAAGCATCCCAAAGATGCCGATGTTAACCCAACCTCATGACCTTACGGGCTTGTCTTTAGAAGTTACCTACTGTACATTAAAGCTGTGATACTGTGTTGTCTCTCAAACCTCCTCATCAAAAACTTCTATGCATCGAGCTACTAGTATTCGAAGGCGCAGATCTAAAGGAGGTAGATCAACTTCCATTTCCACTGACGCTATCGGGTTTGTTTTCTTAGTCCCTAGATGCAACGCAATACTGCACCCAGTATTGATTCCAGCTTCCTCAGACTAGTCTTTAGCAGTTCGCTAAATAAAGGGCTGTCATACTCGATCTTTCGTCAAATAAAAACTATATACACTCTCCGGAGTAGTGTACGAAAGGATCCCTAACGCATAGTAGACTGTTCAAACGATCTACATTTTCTTTGCAAAGCCTCACTGCCAGAGCACTAATATGTACTGCAAAAGTGAGACGAAGACAATCGAAAGTTATATCCTAAGACTTCTGTTGTTCAATGTTCCTGATGACTGTGTTCCTTTTCCTCAAATTTACTTCGCCAATATTTCGTTCACACTTGAATATATATATATATATTTTTTTTGCTAAGAACATTTGATTGGGGGTCACAGCCAGATTCTACTTTTAATCCGAGCTCTCAGGATATATGGGTAATGTTACAATCATGCTAGCACTCGAGCAAGACCAAACTTCTTAATAGGTGGGAATGTCATCAGTATAGATGATGACCAGCTATATATCCTCCACCTACTCTGACAACATGACATTAAATGGATGAGGACTTTATAAAACAGGACATTATAAAATAGAATATAACAACATAGAATAGAACAGAATACTTACGGGAATATCGTGCGATATTCACATTTATGAAATTGTCTTTACTCCATGAGAAAAACCCCTTAGGCCGGTACGCATTTCTTAGTTTCCTGTATTTTACGGTGGTCAGTGGAGTTCTCAGAGGAGCAAGCCAAGTTAATGAATAGAAAAATGTTCACTTCCTAGTTCCTAGGTCGGGATCAATCTTCCTCTCTCCACACCCAGCAGATGATCTGAGACAAGTGCTAGATACAGGCATGACGTAGTATATAGGCGCTGATATATGTTAAGGATGGTGAATATGGTTAGTTATTAACATCCAACATTAAACGTTTTCTCAATAGTGTTTTTCGAAATTGCAAGAGAGGGATAATAAAGACACTTTATGGGATAACTCAGCTTGTATCTTTTATTGAAGGAAGCCGTGATGACCGATGGCGTGCTTGACTTCGGACGATCTTCTCTTAGATGGGAAACTCCGTGCAAACAAGGTCCGGCGAGCGATGACGTTGGCCAGGTGTAAGTGAGTGTGTTTGTGGAGGTTCACAGTCTGTTAATGTTAGCGACTGACAGAATATCAATTTCACCCGGGACGTGTGGATGAGTCACTATTTATGGATCAGACTTTAGAATAATTCCACGATGGGAAAAGCAAGTTGTCGTGGTTGAGCGGGTAGATTAGTAGCCATTAGTAGTAATATACTAGGCTCTACTAACTCCGAACCAAATGATTGCAAAATGATATATGACCAAAGGTCAGACCGTCTCGCGTCACAGATAGTCAATTTACGTGGTGTAACTCGATGGTTAAGTGAGAGATAATGTGCCACATGAATTTACAACTTGTAAAGCTCAAGCCCAGGGAATGTGTGTTGTGGCGTTTGGTGCCGTCGAGGATCTGCAATAATCGAAGACGCTGAATGAGAAGGTTCTCGAAGAGGCATCAAGGAAAAATTCCACAACTGACAATCCCTACACTGCAATGGTAAATTTCCCATCACGGAGAAAACCCTGAACTTCTTCCATAGATTTAACTCAAAGCTATTAATTTCTTTACAGGCTCAGGAAGAAAATAGAAAGGTTACAAGCTGGCAATGGCTGTTCCTTTATGCTTGAATTTCAGTATAAGCATGACAGTACAAGACTTGTGATTTTTAGAGCAGTAATAATCTGTTATTCCATTTTTGTGGAATTATGGAAAATACATGTGATTTAAGCACCATGATTCGCGGAATATCAATGAAATACGTAACAGCTAAAAAATGCAAGAATATGAAAGAATAAATTTCGTACTCTATAACATCTCTATATCAGTACGAGAAATAAAAAGAAAGCAGTCCTAAATTCATTAATATGTCAATCATACTGAAAAACACTGCAAGTATATCTTGTAGTAAAAGAGAATAATATCCACACTGAGAAAAGAAACACTAAACGTATCTCTTGCAGCAAAAGAAAAATATTCAAAACATAATACAGAAAACATAAAAATGACATGACACAGCAGTTTACGCTCCGCCATCTTTCACAAAAACGCCGGCAAATTCGCCGTGCTCTCTCACGAAGTATTTGATGAGCGAATTTCAATATCATAATGACAGCTGCAAGTATATAATTTTTGTAGTAAGGAAGGACGTAGTTGAATATCTAATATAAAATCTTGACACAAGAAATGAACATGACACGCAAAATTTACGCTACGTCATGTTGAGATAGCACTTGGGATGAGCCACGCTATTCTACGACTCCTACGACTATTTTCATGTTTATCTATATATCACGACACTGACCAGATCCTTAAACTTAAACACAATGCACACTAAGAAATGACACGATATACCTTACCAGGTTTGCTCTATTTGAACACTTAATTTCTTTCACTTACAAGAACGTTGTAACGCACAAGCTAGAGAGGCACGAGAGAGTGACGCTGAAAACCAAGCGTCCCGCGCGGTGTTGCCAATTTCAGAGGCTTCCAACTCGAAAATGTCGAGCGTTATTTTATATGTTATGCATTTACACAAAAAATTCAAGGATTACGAATTATAAGTAGAAAATTATTAATAATAATTTAGAGTAAGATTTTTAATGTCAATAATTATGCTATTTAAGTGCGAATGAGAAATTTTATAATTTTACACTTTGTAGCTAATGCTACATTACCCCCAAGGCGCGGACCAAAAGGTCCACCTGCTGCAATCATATGTAGCGGGAAGGAGTTCGAATGGCGCGACCATGCCGAGTTTGGCGGTCGGAAAGTGTTACTGAGCGGGGCAACTTCACCAAACGGGTCTGCAAATTTAGATTAGCAAGAGTTCTTGGTACAGGAGTTACTGCAGCGGTCTCGTCTGGTCTCTCCAGACTTGTCGCTGTTTCACTAAGAGAGCTAGAATTAGAGTCTACGATAGGATTTGGGATAGGGTTTGAAGGTACAGGCACGAAGAAGGGATTACACTCAAGTTGACTAGGCAACAATGCAGCCAACTGAGGAAACTGAGGTGGACGATATGATCGAGTCTCAGTGGAAAGGAAGTTCTGTGGGGAGAATGAAGAGTTAGAAATCACACTATTATCAGAGGTATACGCGACCTTTAATCGATCTATGCTCACAGGGTCAGGTGAACCAGATCTTTCAAGGACGAAATACTTTGGCGTCCGTTTTAGTACTTTGAATGGGCCATCATAAGGGCGTGTGAGAGTTGGTTTGATGCTATCATTACGGACGTACACATGTGTGCACTGTTGCAAGGAAGGATCAAGTTTGTCTTTTGTCTGAGGCATTCGTGGAGCAACATACTTGATCTGACGCATGCACTCCTTGAGACAGGTTACATATGCGGAACGGTCAGCAGATGAAAATTCAGGCAACGGTTTTGGGTCAACTATGTCGCCAGGGAGGCGAAGCGTCTTTCCATACAACATATCTGCTGCTGTGCACTGCTGATCCTGCCGATGCAAATTCCTAATACTCAGTAATACTACTGGAAGTCTGTCGGTCCAGTCATGACTGCAATTAAGGCAACGCAACGCACTCTTTAAATCTCTGTGGACTCTCTCAATAAGTCCATTTGACTGCGGATGATACGCGGTGGTATTAATGTTTTCACACCCTAAGGCGGTGCTAAGCTCACTCCAGAATTAGGAGGTAAATTGTGATCCACGGTCATGCGTGACACTTAAGGGAACCCCAAATCTGGAAATCTAATTACTCATGAAAGCGCGAGCTACAGTCTCAGTTTGGGTATCAGGAAGAGGCACGGCCTCAACCCATCTAGAGAACCTATCAATTATTGTTAACAAATAAGAATGACCGCGCGATAAAGGCAACGGACCCACCAAATCTAGGTGTACGGAGTCGAATTTGTGTCCAGAAAATGCACAACTCTGTAGCGCTGCACGATTATGTTTCACAACTTTGCTACTCTGACATGCATGGCAATTTTGCACAATTTGCTTGACCTCCTTACGCATCGCTGGCCAGACGAAACGATCGGAAATCAAACGCAATGTACGGGTAATACCAGGATGTGAAAGAGAATGATAGTGAAGAATAGCTACTCTGCGGAGAGTCGATGGAAGATACAAACGAGAAAGTCACTCAGCATCACGGTACACGCCGTCAACCAAGGTTAATTTCAAAGAGGTAGTGTTAGAAGGTTTGAGAAGATCCTGGAGTTCAGGATCCTCCTTCTGAGCATTACTAATATTACCGAAAGTGATCTCACCACCGGGGTTGATAGAGTTAATCCTGGACAGACAGTCTGCCACTGTATTCTCCAACCCTTTAATGAAGCGGATGTCAGTGGTAAACTGACTAATGAAGGACAGGTGTCGAGCTTCTCTTGGCGAGTGTCGCTCAGAAGGCATTTTGATCGCCGAGGTCAAGGGTTTGTGGTCTGTGTAGATCACGAACTCCCTTGCCTCTAGAGCATAGCGAAAGTGTCTCACAGACAGATAGATAGCAAGGAGTTCCCTACCGAACGCGCTATAAGCACGCTAAGTGGGCGATAGCTTTTTGAAAAAGAAGGCAAGAGGAGAGATATTAGTACCTACTTTTTGTTGCAAAACGGCACCTACGGCAGTACTGGAGGCATCAACCACCAAACTGAAGTCAGCATTTGCAATAGGGTAGGATAATTCAGTCGCGGTAGCTAGCTTGTGCTTAATCTCGTCAAAAGCTTTACCGTCTGAATCCGTCTACTTGACATCGGTAGATTTACCTTTTTTCTTTGGTTCCAGCAAATCTGACAAGGGAGCTAAAGTTTGCGCGCAATTTCTGATGAATCTATGATAGAAATTAACAGAGCCTAGGAACCTTCTCAGTTCCTTCTGGGTCTGTGGAAGAGGAAAGTTTTTGATCACTTCTACTTTGGAAGGCAAAGGTTTTAGACCTAGGCTAGAGATTTCATGACCTAAGTATATCAGTGATGGCTTTCCGAGCTCACATTTGGCAGGATTTACTAGGAGTCCATTATCAGACAGTCTTTCAAACACGACCCTAAGATGGTCTTTATGTAGCTCCGGGGTTGCGGATGCCACTAAAATGTCGTCCAGATACACATAGGCAAAGGTGAGATCCGAGAAGATCTCAGCCATGTGTCGTTGGAATGTCTGAGGAGCATTCCTTAAACCGTAGGGCATTTTTAGGAATTCAAAGAGACCAAACGGAGTGATTACCGCTGTCTTAGGTATCGCGCTTTCCTCAAGTGGAATTTGATGGAAGGCGCTTTGTAAATCTATTATTGAGAAAATTTGTGCTCCCTCTAAATTTGCACTAAAATCATGTAGGTAAGGGATAGGGTAGCGGTCAGGTAGAGTAACGGCATTCAACCTGCGGAAATCCCCGCACGGTCTGAATTCACCGTTAGCCTTGGGTACTAGCAGGAGAGGGCTAGCCCAAGGGCTTTTGGAACTGCGGATGATGCCGCTGTCTAACATTTTAGCAAATTCTTTCTTGGCTAGAGCCAATCGATCAGGCGGTAAGCGTCTAGCTCTGGAGTAAACTGGCGGTCCAGTTGTTTCAATGAAGTGTTTTGTGCTCGTCTGCATATTTTTAGAAGCTAAGTTAGAGTTTGTTAATGCAGGGTATTCTGCGAGAACCTGCTCGAACATGCACTCTTGCTTGAAGGCAATAGAGAAGGAATGCAAGACATTAGCTCTAGTTATGCCACAAGCGGGAATTGAGATCTGTGTCTCCTCGTCCCTAATTTTACGGTTTTTAACATCTACAATGATCCCGTACTTGGCTAAGAAATCTGCACCAATAATGGGCTCTTGGACTTCTGCTATCATGAAAGTAAAGGTGAAATTTCTCCTCAATCCCAGACTGCACTCGAGTACTCTCTCCCCATAACAAGCTATTGGCGTGCCATTTGCGACACGTAGTGTCGCCAATAAATTATTATTTTTATCTTTCGCCGTGGCTGGGATAATTGAAACACTGGAACCTGTGTCTATCAAAAATCGATATTTGGTAGTGGGATCGAATATGCTTAAAAGGCGAGTAGTCTGGGAGTGAGGCAACGCAGTACTCGCTACTATGCGTCGCTGTTGGCGTTTCCCGAAGTCATTTCGGTATAACGAGGACAGAATCGGGACCCGCACTTGCGTGCTTGGTCACCAAATTTATGATGGTACCAACATAAATTACTATTAGCATCGCGAGAGCGCGATCTAGAGTGGCGGTTTTGATTTGGCCTATCATAAGATCTACCTCTATCGAAACGTTGCGGAGGAGGATAGTCATAGGGATAGTCGTAGGCGTGGTAACGTGAGACATTCCTTGGGCCTGGCTGGATATGAGCTACAGTATGACCTAACTGGCAATTCTGGACAGCTTGTTTCAGTTCGGCGATTTCGCGTTGCATTGTATCCATTGCCGCTGAGGATTGATTATTAGCAGTATTTGACGGGCTAAAATTCGCAGCTGATGCGTTCAAGGAAGCTACCTGCGGTGCTTGTGACATGTTTAGATTGCGCATCACTGTCTCAGTGGCTTGAGCTAGGGTCTCGAGACTTTCGTTCGGACCGACCATCGACAGGAAAGGTCGCACATTAGTCGGTACTTTGCTCATAAACACTTCTTTGAGGAATCCCTCAGCTACGCCTACACCGGCTGCTAGTTTTCTAAGTTCCTTAACTAACGAAGTAGGAGAGAAAATGACAGAGACAGGTGGAATTACCGAGGCATCCACAAGAGACCCAGGGTTGGCACATAAAAAACCCACCCAAAAAAACCCACCCAAAAAAGCCCAAAAAAAAACACATTAAAAACCCACTAAATAGTGGGTTTTTTGGGCTTTTTGGGTTTTATTGGTGCTATTTGAATTTCACTTGTTTTCAAGCTTAAAGAATCAAAATGAGCTAAATATTTATTTTTTCAAAACATTGTCCAAGGCATTTGCATGACTATGACAATAAATATTGAAAAAAAATACCACTATAAAAATAAAATAAGAAAAACCCTAATCACAAAAAAAAAACTCGAGGGGCTAGTATATTTCCATGAGTTCTATTTCCAAAGTAAAAAACAAAAACTAAGAAACAAATGTAGTTTGACTATTTGAGAGTAAAGAGACTTCTGAATTCTTCCTCTGTCTTCTAGACTAGACCGCTACTACAGTACTACTTTATTTCTCTTTCTACATCCACTGCCATTTTATCGTTGTCATCCACATCATGATCATTTGTGAGGTCGCGATATAATGAGACCAATTTCTGTGCGCGTTCCGATCCTAATCTATTTCTCAATTTATTCCGCACAATTCCAAATGTTGAGAAAATTCTTTCAACGAATCCTGAACTTGCAAAGCAAGAATGAAGATTGCCTATAAACTTGCAGAAACTCTCTGCCAGTGTTTTTTTAAGAATCTGCGTTTTCTGCTGTTTCATGTCTTGAATATCCCACCATCAACGAGGAGTCGTTGTCTTGGTGATATTCATGTTGAACATGTGTTTTGGGAAGATGTTGGAGTCCTTCAATTTATACAAATAAATCGCACCGATCAACTCCGGATTGTACTCAGCCAACCATTCTTCAATATCTGTCTCCTGTGAGACCTTTGCCGGAAATAAGTCTAACAATTATAGTCAGATGGGGCAAGACACGACTGCAGCCATCATGGGGTAAGAAAGTAAATAAACGACTGGCCTATGGTGAGCATTCAAGCTGCACTGGAACAAATTTGACGATGGAATCTGTTAGAGCATTTATTTCTAATCGTTTTAGTGTTTGTTGCTATCCTGAACTGCAAAAAGTGATTTTTTTGACAAATTTTTAAGAAATTTTTGGGCATGTGACTTCATGTTGTAACATGTAACAGTGTGGTCGGCTGACTTGGCTTGCACTGCTAAGCCCTCCAGCTCACACAATACACATATTAAGTTGTTAACAGCATGACTGTTAAGTGATGTGCAGCTGTCTTGCTTCAAGTTGCTGGTGGTGGTTACTTATGATCTGCATGGTGCTTCCCTCTCTCATGACATGCGTCTGTCTTCTGCTAAAACAACTTACTATGAATTGACAAGCATAGCGATTCTCTTTGCACATCTTATATCTTTACAGACTGCACAGCTATGTCCCTATGCATATGGTAATTGGTAAGTGGTAATTGTGATGGACAAACTTAATTCATATATTGTTCATAGAATGTAATAATTTATATAATGATGTAATATAATGTTGGAAATAAAGTAATAAAAAACAATATTTACTCAATAAGTGTATATAAATCTGGAATAACTCTTTTAAACAAAAAAAGGTATTACAAAAAAAAAACAATAAAGCCCAAAAAACCCAATAAAACCCCAAAAAAAAAATTTAACCCAAAAAAACCCACGTGGGTTGGGTTTTTTTAAAAAACCCAGGGTTTTTTCCATCCCTGGAGAGACCTAAACTTGTCCGCGTCGGACAACTGTAATTTTTCGAGGATTTTACTTTTTAAGATCCCGTAAGGGTTTATAGCAGGCGGATTCCGATCAGTTCATTGGAGTCGCTTAACATTTGCGTGGGCACAGCAGCTATTAATGCATGAAACATATCTGAAGAATTAGTGATTTTATTATATCGGAAGATAGCCTCAACTTGGTTGAACCAAGTTTGGCTTTCTGCTGGTATGAAAGGAGGAAGAGTTATAGGCTTACTGCGCGCGGGATCTGGACCATTCTCTGTGTCGGACATACTGGCAATTTTTTCTTTTGAATGCAAAATTGAGCTATAGCGGCACGGATTTACGTAATCAACGCCTAATAACTTTGGTATTAAAGTGTCAAAGGTTTGCGTTTCTAGTTACCTATTCAATCATTCAAACAAAGTTGAAACGGAAAGAAAGAAGAAATGGTAACGAAAATTTTTACGGTAGTCAGAAATAAGCGTAAAGCACGGAAATAAGGGAAAAAAAAATTTCCTACCTACTGTGGCACAAAAGACAAAAGACAGAATAGCACTGAGAAAAAAAAAATTTTTGAGCTGCTCAGAGAACGTTAGCACAGTACATCCATGGAAAATTCTCAAGGAATACTACGACATAGGAACTTATCATTACAATGATATGCCAACATTATCCTCTCTCACGCTTTCTCAAACACTTATCGAGTTGAATAGTTTTGTTTTAAGCTTGAAAATTGGGTCACTCTGGGTTGTCACCAGTGTTAAGGTTGGTGGATATGGTTAGTTATTAACATCCAACCTTAAACGTTTTCTCAATAGTGTTTTTCGAAATTGCAAGAGAGGGATAATAAAGACACTTTATGGGATAAGTCAGCTTGTATCTTTTATTGAAGGAAGCCGTGATGACCGATGGCGTGCTTGACTTCGGACGATCTTCAAATTAGATGGGAAACTCCGTGCAAGCGAGGTCCGGCGAGCGATGACGTTGGCCAGGTGTAAGTGAGTGTGTTTGTGGAGGTTCACAGTCTGTTAATGTTAGCGACTGACAGAATATCAATTTCACCCGGGACGTGTGGATGAGTCACTATTTATGGATCAGACTTTAGAATAATTCCACGTTGGGAAAAGCAAGTTGTCGTGGTTGAGCGGGTAGATTAGTAGCCATTTGTAGGAATATACTAGACTCTACTAACTCCGAACCAAATGATTGCAAAATGATATATGACCAAAGGTCAGACCGTCTCGCGTCACAGATAGTCAATTTACGTGGTGTAACTCGATGGTTAAGTGAGAGATAATGTGCCACATGAATTTACAACTTGTAAAGCTCAAGCCCAGGGAATGTGTGTTGTGGCGTTTGGTGCCGTCGAGGATCTGCAATAATCGAAGACGCTGAATGAGAAGGTTCTCGAAGAGACATCAAGGAAAAATTCCACAACTGACAATCCCTACACTGCAATGGTAAATTTCCCATCACGGAGAAAACCCTGAACTTCTTCCATAGACTTAACTTAAAGCTATTAATTTCTTTACAGGCTCAGGAAGAAAATAGAAAGTTTACAAGCTGGCAATGGCTGTTCCTTTATGCTTGAATTACAGTATAAGCATGACAGTACAAGACTTGTGATTTTTAGAGCATTAATAATCTGTTATTCCATTTTGTGGAATTTTGGAAAATACATGTGATTTAAGCACCATGATTCGCGGAATATCAATGAAATACGAAACAGCTAAAAAATGCAAGAATATGAATGAATAAATTTCGTACTCTATAACATCTCTATATCCGTACGAGAAATAAAAAGAAAGCAGTCCTAAATTCATTAATATGTCAATCATACTGAAAAACACTGCAAGTATATCTTGTAGTAAAAAAGAATAATATCTACACTGAGAAAAGAAACACTAAACGTATCTCTTGCAGCAAAAGAAAAATATTCAAAACATAATACAGAAAACATAAAAATGACATGACACAGCAGTTTACGCTCCGCCATCTTTCACAAAAACGCCGGCAAATTCGCCGTGCTCTCTCACGAAGTATTTGATGAGCGAATTTCAATATCATAATGACAGCTGCAAGTATATAATTTTTGTAGTAAGGAAGGACGTAGTTGAATATCTAATATAAAATCTTGACACAAGAAATGAACATGACACGCAAAATTTAAACTACGTCATGGTGAGATAGCACTTGGGATGAGCCACGCTATTCTACGACTCCTACGACTATTTTCATGTTTATCTATATATCACGACACTGACCAGATCCTTAAACTTAAACACAATGCACACTAAGAAATGACACGATATACCTTACCAGGTTTGCTCTATTTGAACACTTAATTTCTTTCACTTACAAGAACGTTGTAACGCACAAGCTAGAGAGGCACGAGAGAGTGACGCTGAAAACCAAGCGTCCCGCGCGGTGTTGCCAATTTCAGAGGCTTCCAACTCGAAAATGTCGAGCGTTATTTTATATGTTATGCATTTACACAAAAATTTCAAGGATTACTAATTATAAGTAGAAAATTACTAATAATAATTTAGAGTAAGATTTTTAATGTCAATAATTATGCTATTTAAATGCGAATGAGAAATTTTATAATTTTACACTTTGTAGCTAATGCTACATATATGTGCGGAGGTAAACCCCCATTCAGCAAACCAAAAGGCATCACCTATGATATATGTTTCAAGAACTTATTCGTGGTACTGGAAGATGCACATGCATCATAAAAAGAAGAATGACTATTAAATTCTGTGTGACTACAACTACATCTTATGGCTGTTCTAGCCCCCTCTCCTTCTGTTCCTACTCGCAGTGTAGTCAAATGGCAGTGTGTCTAATAAATTTGGAAGTATATGTAGCATTCGCTACATAAGCGTAAAATTATACACTTTCTCATTTCGCACTTAAATAAAATAATTATTGACATTAAAAATCTTACTCTAAATTATTATTAATAATTTTCTACTTATAATTAGTAATCTCTGAAGTTTTTGCGTAAATGCATTACATATAAAATAACACTCGACACTTCCGAGAGAGAAGCCTCTGAATGGCAATACTGCGCAGTGAAGCGTCTCTTTCAAACCACACACACCTTCTCTGGCCTTGTTTGCTCGTGCATACAGCGTTCGTAAGCGGAAGAAAATTAGTGTCTAAATAGAGCAAAAGCTGGTAAAGTATAGTGTGTCATTTCTTGAAATGCAGTGTGTTTAAATATAAGGATCTGGTCGGATCGTGATGCATAGATAACATGCAAATAGTCGTAGAGTTCGTAAATAACATTCGTAACGTAGTTGTTCGTTCGTTCGTAATTCGTTGGTAACGTAGCGTAAATTTTGCGTAATATGCTCATTGCATTTCGGTGTCAAGATTTCATTATCAACATTTAAATCATGTTCCTTTTCATTCTTGCGGCAAAAATATATACTTGCATCTGCCATTCATGATATCGAAACTCGTGCATAAAATACATCGTGAACGCGCACGGCAGAGTCCGGCGCCTTTGTTTCCAAAAATGGCGTAGCACAAACTGCTGTCTCATGTCATTACTCTGTGATTTAAATTGCACTATATCTATGTGGAATAACTCTCCAATTTTTACTACATATACTTGCAGTGTTTCTTTTTCAGTAATGATTGACATTGATGAATTTAAGACTGCCTTTTTTATTTTCTCGTGTAAACCTAGTTATTGAGAGTACGAAAAAGTATTATTTCCATTCTATGCATTTTAGCTATTTATTATATTTCCTTTTTACTCCACGAATCATGTGTTTTAAGTCACATGTATTTTCCATAATTCCACAAAATGGAATCACCGAATATTACTGCTTTAAAAATCACAAGGCTTGTACTGTCCTGCAGATTCTTGCAAAAGTTCTAGCTGTGTGGATATGTCATATTATTCCGTAGATCTTGTGCTTAATCGCATGTAATTTCGGTAATGAATAACGATTGTCATTACCGGAAGTTCTTGTAAATCTCATGCTCTGATATTAAAATAAAGGCATTAGGAAAAAGCTTGCTAGCTGCTAAAATCTATCCTATCTCAGGAGCTTGACAAAAAGAGAACAAATTCAAATAGCTCGTGTTGAATCTGTAGGGAGACTCAGTGTTTCTCCGTGTTGGGAAAATTTATCTGCAGTGTAGGGAATGTCAGTATTGGCATTTTTCCTTGATGCCTCTTCGAGAGCCTTTCATTCAGCGACCTCGATTATTGCAGATTCCTCGACGGCACACCAAAACGCCACAACACTTCCTTGGGTCTTAGTCTTAACCGGAACCTATACATTCATCTGAGCTACACAAGTCGCATCTTAACCGGAACCTATACATTCATCTGAGCTACACAAGTCGCATCTTAACCGGAACCTATACATTCATCTGAGTTACACAAGTCGCATATTAACTTGGCAAATCTTATCTCTAACTCATTCATCGAGTTATACGACATAATTGCCTATGTGTGACGTGAGACGTTTCTGAACTGTTGTCATCTCTAAACTGCAGCCACTTCCCGGTCTGTCAGTAGCTAAAACTTATACACTGAACCTCCCCAAAAACACATCACTTACACTTTGCCAACGTCATCGCTCACCGGACCTCACCATCGTTCGCGGGACCTCGCCGGCAAGGAGTGCCCACCTAGACAAGCTCTTCCAGTCAAGCTCATCGCCAGTCCTCCCGGGTTTTCCTTCAATAAATACCCGAGCTGAGTCCCGTATGGTCGTCATTATCCCTCTCTTGCCATTTCGAAAAACACTATTGAGCATGATTACGTTTGGCCGTTAATAGCGAATATTCTGATTTTAACCATACCACGGCAAACGTAACACTGGTGACCCCAAAGCTTAAAAAAACAGCTTTCCAGCCTTAAAACTAAAAAAAAAAAAATATTCAACTCGATAAGTGTTTGAGAAATTGTGAGAGAGGATAATGTTGGCATATCATTGTAGTGATAAGTTTCCCAATTTCGTAGTGATGCTTTGAGAATTTCTATGGATTTTACTGTGCTAACGTTCTCTGAGCAGCTCTAAAAATTTTTTTTCTTTATGCTGTTTCCTGTCTTTTGTTTCATGTGCCACAGTAGGTAGAAAATTTTTTTTCTCCTATTTCCGTGCTTTACGCTTATTTCTGACTACCGTAAAAATTTTCCTTTCCATTTTTTTTCTTTCTTTTCGTTTCAACTTTATTTGAATGATTAAGTAGGTAAAGTAATAACGCAAAACTTTGACACTTTAATATCAAAGTTATTAGGTGTTGATTACGTAAATTCCGTGCCGCTATAGCTTAATTTTGCATTCAAACAAATTTGCCAGTATGTCCGACACAGAGAATGAGGCAGTCCCAGCGCGCAATAAGCCTATAACTTTGCCTCCTTTCATACCAGCCGACAGCCTCACTTGGTTTAACCAAGTGGAGGCAATATTTAGATATAATAATATCAGGAACGAAAGCGATATGTTCTATGCCCTCATCGCCGCAGCACCCACAAAAATGCTCAACGACTCGAACGACTTAATTGTAAACCCGCCGACGGTTAACCCTTATGGAATCTTGAAAGGTAAAATACTGGCAAAGTTGCAGATGTCCGATGCGGACAAGTTTAGGTCTCTAGTAAATGAGTCAGCAATTCCACCTGTCTCTGTCACTTTCTCTCCGACTGCCTTAGTGAAAGAGCTCAAAAGATTATCAGCTGGTGTTAACATAGCTGAGGGATTCCTCAAAGAAGTTTTCATGAATAAACTGCCGAGCACAGTGCGTCCGTTTCTATCAATGGTGAGCCCGGACCAAACCTTAGAGATGCTAGCAGAGTCCACTGAGACAGTGATGCGCAACCTAAATATGTCACAAGCACCGCAAGTTGCTTCCTTGAACGCATCAGCTGCAAATTTTAGCCCGTCAAATACTGCTAATAATCAATCCTCAGCAACAATAGAAACGATGCAGCGAGAAATCGCAGAGCTGAAACAAGCTCTCCAGAATTGCCAGTTAGGTCAGAGTGTAGCTCATATCCAGCAAGACCCAAGGAATGCCCCACGCTATCATGCCTACGACTATCCCTATGACTATCATCCTTTTCCTCCTCCTCAACGTTTCGATAGAGGTAGATCTTATGATAGGTCAAATCAAAACCGCCGCTTTAGATCGCGCTCTCGCGATGCCAACAGTCTCTTGTGTTGGTATCATGAGAAGTTCGGCGACCAGGCTCGCAAATGTGCCTCTAGACACTGTCCCCGTTATACCGAAATGACTTCGGGAAACGCCAACAGCAACGCATAGTAGCGAGTACTGCGTTGCCTCATTCCCAGACTACTCGCCTCTTAACTATTCTAGATCCCACTACCAAATATCGATTTTTGATTGACACCGGTTCCAGTGTGTCAATTATTCCAGCCACGGCTAAAGATAAAAACAGTAATTTGGTGGCGACACTACGCGCTGCAAATGGCACTCCAATAGCTTGTTATGGAGAGAGAGTACTAGAGTGCAGTCTGGGATTGAGGCGAAACTTTCTCTTCACCTTCCTCATCGCGGAAGTCCAAGAGCCCATAATTGGCGCGGATTTTTTAGCGATGTTTGGGATTGTTGTAGATGTTAAAAACCGTAGAATTAGGGACGAGGAGACACAGATCTCAATTCCCGCTTGTGGCGTAACTAGAGCTAATGTCTTGCATTCCTTCTCTATTGCCTTCAAGCAAGAGTGCATGTTCGAGCAGGTTCTCGCAGATTACCCTGCATTAACAAACTCTAACTTAGCTTCTGAAATTATGCAGACGAGCACAAAACACTTCATTGAAACAACTGGACCGCCAGTTTACTCTAGAGCTAGGCGACTACCGCCTGATCGATTGGCTTTAGCCAAGAAAGAATTCGCTAGGATGCTCGACAGCAGCATCATCCGCAGTTCCAAAAGCCCTTGGGCTAGCCCTCTTTTGCTAGTACCCAAGGCTAACGGTGAATTCAGACCTTGCGGGGATTTCCGCAGGTTGAATGCCGTTACTCTACCTGATCGCTACCCTATTCCTTACCTTCATGATTTTAGTGCAAATTTAGAGGGAGCACAAATTTTCTCAAAAATCAACCTCCAGCATGCCTTCCTTCAAATTCCACTTGAGGAGAGCGCAATCGCTAAGACCGCGGTAATCACTCCGTTTGGTCTCTTTGAATTTCTCAAGATGCCATATGGTCTCCGGAACGCACCTCAAACGTTCCAGAGACACATGGCTGAAATTTTCTCAGATCTCACTTTTGCCTGTGTGTATCTTGACGACATCCTGGTGGCATCCGCAACCCCGGAGCTTCATAAAGACCATCTTGGGGTCGTGTTTAAAAGATTGTCCGACAATGGACTTTTGGTAAACCCTGCCAAATGTGAGCTCGGAAAGCCATCACTGATTTACTTAGGTCATGAAGTCTCTAGCCTAGGTCTAAAACCTTTGCCTTCCAAAGTAGAAGTGATCAAAAACTTTCCTCTTCCACAGACCCAGAAGGAACTGAGAAGGTTCCTAGGTTCTGTTAATTTCTATCATAGATTCATCAGAAATTGTGCTCAAACTTTAGCCCCCTTGTCAGATTTGCTGGAACCAAAGAAAAAAGGTAAATCTACTGAGGTTAAATAGACGGAGGATGCGCGCAAAGCCTTCGATGAAATAAAACACAAGTTAGCTACCGCGACTGAATTATCCTACCCTATTGCTAATGCTGATTTCAGTTTGGTAGTTGATGCCTCAAGTACTGCAGTAGGTGCTGTTTTGCAACAAAAAGTAGGTAATAATATCTCTCCTCTTGCCTTCTTTTCCAAAAAGCTATCGCCCACTGAGCGTGCTTACAGCGCGTTCGGTAGGGAACTTCTTGCTATCTACTTGTCTGTAAGACACTTTCGCTATGCTCTAGAGGCAAGGGAGTTCGTGATCTACACAGACTACAAGCCCTTGACCTCGGCGATCAACATGCCTTCTGAGCGACACTCGCCAAGAGAAGCTCGACACCTGTCCTTCATTAGTCAGTTTACCACTGACATCCGCTTCATCAAAGGTCTCGACAATACTGTCGCTGACTGTCTATCTCGAATTAATTCTGTCCAAACCAGTGGTGAAATCACTTTCGGTAATATTATTAATGCTCAGAAGGAGGATCCTGAACTCCAGGATCTTCTCAAACCTTCTAACACCGCCTCTTTGAAATTAACCTTGGTTGACAACGTGTACCGTGATGCTAAGCGACTTTCTCGTTTGTATCTTCCTGCGACTCTCCGCAGAGTAGCTATTCTTCACTATCATTCTCTCTCTCATCCTGGTATTAACCGTACATTGCGTTTGATTTCCGATCGTTTCGCCTGGCCAGCGAAGCGTAAGGAGGTTAAGCAAATTGTGCATAATTGCCATGCATGTCAGAGTAGCAAAGTTGTGAAACATAATCGTGCAGCGGTACAAAGTTGTGCATTTGCAGGACACAAATTCGACTCCGTACACCTAGATTTGGTGGGTCCGTTGCCTTTGTCGCGCGGTCATTCTTATTTGTTAACAATAATTGATAGGTTCTCCAGATGGGTTGAGGCCGTGCCTCTTCCTGATACCCAAACTGAGACTGTAGCTCGCGCTTTCATTAGTAATTGGATTTCCAGATTTGGGGTTCCCGGAAGTGTCACGCATGATCGGGGATCACAATTTACCTCCAAATTCTGGAGTGAGCTTAGCACCGCTTTAGGGTGTGAAAACATCAACACCACAGCATATCACCCGCAGTCGAATGGACTCATTGAGAGAGTCCACAGAGATTTAAAAGCTGCATTGCGTTGCCTTAATTGCAGTCACGATTGGACTGACAGACTTCCAGTAGTATTGCTGAGTATTAGGAACATATATCGGCAGGATCAGCAGTGCACAGCAGCAGAAATGCTGTATGGGAAGACACTTCGTCTCCCGGGCGACATTGTTGACCCAAAACCGTTGCCTGAATTTTCATCTGCTGACCGTTCCGCATATGTAACCTGTCTCAAAGATTGCATGCGTCAGATCAAGTATGTTGCCCCGCGATTGCCTCAGACAAAGGACAAACTTGATCCTGCGTTGCAAGAGTGCACACATGTGTACGTCCGTAATGATAGCATCAAACCTACACTCACACGCCCTTATGATGGCCCATTCAAAATATTGAAAAAGACGCCCAAGTATTTCATCCTTGAAAGATCTGGTTCACCCGACCCTGTGAGCATAGATCGATTAAAGGTCGCGTACACCTCCGATAATAGTGTGATTTCTAACTCTTCATTCTCTCCACAGAACTTCCTTTCCACTGAGACTCGATCATATCTACCATCTCAGCTTCCTCAGTTGGCTGCATTGTTGCCTAGTCAACTTGAGTGTAATCCTTTCTTTGTGCATGTACATTCAAACCCTATCCCTAAGCCTATCGTAGACTCTAATTCTAGCTCTCTTAGTGAAACAGCGACAAGTCTGGAGAGACCAGACGAGCCCGCTGCAGTAACTCCTGTTCCTAGAACTCTTGCTGATCTAAATTTGCAGACCCGTTTGATGACACTTCCCCGCTCAGTAACATTTTCCGACCGCCAAACCCGGCATGGTCGCGTAGTTCGAACTCCTTCCCGCTACAAATGATTGCAGCGGGTTGACCTTTCGGTCTGCGCCTTGGGAGGTAATGTAGCATTCGCTACATAAGCGTAAAATTATAAACTTTCTCATTTCGCACTTAAATAAAATAATTATTGACATTAAAAATCTTACTCTAAATTATTATTATTAATTTTCTCCTTTAATTAGTAATCTCTGAAGATTTTGTGTAAATGCATTACATATAAAATATCACTCGACACTTCCGAGAGAGAAGCCTCTGATCGGCAATACTGCGAAGTGAAGCGTCTCTTTCAAACCACACACACCTTCTCTGGCCTTGTTTGCTCGTGCATACAGCGTTCGTAAGCGGAAGAAAATTAGTGTCTAAATAGAGCAAAAGCTGGTAAAGTATAGTGTGTCATTTCTTGAAATGCAGTGTGCTTAAATATAAGGATCTGGTCGGATCGTGATGCATAGATAACATGCAAATAGTCGTTGAGTTCGTAAATAACATTCGTAACGTAGTTGTTCGTTCGTTCGTAATTCGTTGGTAACGTAGCGTAAATTTTGCGTAATATGCTCATTGCATTTCGGTGTCAAGATTTCATTATCAACATTTAAATCATGTTCCTTTTCATTCTTGCGGCAAAAATATATACTTGCATCTGCCATTCATGATATCGAAACTCGTGCATAAAATACATCGTGAACGCGCACGGCAGAGTCCGGCGCCTTTGTTTCCAAAAATGGCGTAGCACAAACTGCTGTCGCATGTCATTACTCTGTGATTTAAATTGCACTATATTTATGTGGAATAACTCTCCAATTTTTACTACATATACTTGCAGTGTTTCTTTTTCAGTAATGATTGACATTAATGAATTTAAGACTGCCTTTTTTATTTTCTCGTGTAAACCTAGTTATTGAGAGTACGAAAAAGTATTATTTCCATTCTATGCATTTTAGCTATATATTATATTTCCTTTTTACTCCACGAATCATGTGTTTTAAGTCACATGTATTTTCCATAATTCCACAAAATGGAATCACCGAATATTACTGCTTTAAAAATCACAAGGCTTGTACTGTCCTGCAGATTCTTGCAAAAGTTTTAGCTGTGTGGATATGTCATATTATTCCGTAGATCTTGTGCTTAATCGCATGTAATTTCGGTAATGAATAACGATTGTCATTACCGGAAGTTCTTGTAAATCTCATGCTCTGATATTAAAATAAAGGCATTAGGAAAAAGCTTGCTAGCTGCTAAAATCTATCCTATCTCAGGAGCTTGACAAAAAGAGAACAAATTCAAATAGCTCGTGTTGAATCTGTAGGAAGACTCAGTGTTTCTCCGTGTTGGGAAAATTTATCTGCAGTGTAGGGAATGTCAGTATTGGCATTTTTCCTTGATGCCTCTTCGAGAGCCTTTCATTCAGCGACCTCGATTGTTGCAGATTCCTCGACGGCACACCAAAACGCCACAACACTTCCTTGGGTCTTAGTCTTAACCGGAACCTATACATTCATCTGAGCTACACAAGTCGCATCTTAACCGGAACCTATACATTCATCTGAGCTACACAAGTCGCATCTGTAGCATCAGCTACAAAAGCGTAAAATTATAAACTTTCTTATTCGCACTTAAATCAAATAATTATTAGCATTAAAAATCTTACTCTTAATTATTATTAATTATTTTCTACTTATAATAAGTAATCCTTAAAGTTTTTGTGCAAAAAGCATAAAATTAAAAGTCATGACTGACATTTTCGTGTTTAAGCCTCTGAATTTGGCAACAACCGCGCAGGACGCTTGGTTTCCTAGGCATCACTCTCGCTCAGCTCTCGCAGCTTGTGGTTGTCTCCGTCCGTGTAAGTGGAAGAAATAAGGTTAAATAGAGAAATGATCTGGTAAAGTATGGTGCCATTGTGTAATGTGCATTGTGTGTAAGTTAAGGATTTTTGTCAGTGTCATGAGTTATAGATAAACATAGAATAGAGGTAGAGTACTTAAATATAGCATGCCTGATTTCGAGTGTTATCTCAACATGACATAGCGGGAATATTGCATGTCATGTGCATTTGTGTGTATCAGGAATTCATTATCAACTTTCAAATCATGTTCTCTTCTTTACTACAAAAATTATATACTTGCAGTTGCCATTCATGATATCGAAAATTCGTGCATAACATACATCGTGAACGCGCACGGTATATATCGTGAACGCGCACGGTTTACATCGTGAACGCGCATGGCAGCGTTCCTGCGCCTTTGGGGTTTCCAAAATGGCACCGCATAAGCTGCTCTCATGTTATTACTGTTATTTAAATTGCACTATATTTAGGTGGCTTAACTCTTCAATTATTACCACATACTGGCAGTGTTTTTCTTCAGTGTGTTTTACGTGTAAAGAAGTGAAGAAATCCCTTTTATTATTTTTTCTTACGAAAATAAGCCATATTTTCATACAGATTTTTTAGCCTTCACCTTTCAGCATATTTCATTAACTGCATATTAAATCAATCTAGTTCTTTTTAACATGAATCAAATTAGTTTCATTAACCAAGAAAAATTCTTAGAATTTTATGCAATTGTAAAAGAGTTCATTTTCTTTTACGAGCCTCTAAAAATATCTATTCCCATTTCTTGAGTTTGACAAAGAGAGAAATTAAATTAGCTCGTTGTTGAGTCTGTAGGACGTCTCTTTGTTTTCGATATGGGAAAATTATCATTTACGGTGTAGGGAATTCAGTGGTGGAATTTTCCTTTATGTCTCTCCTGGAACTTCTCATCCAGCGCTTCGATTCTTGCAGGACCTCAACGACGTCGCCAACGCCACACACACATTATTCCCTGGGCCTTCTTCTTTTTCTCTTTTTTTGTTGTGCTACCTTAACAGGCCTTACCTTACCAGGCCTTACCTTAATAGGCCTTGCCTTACCTTAACTGGCCTTACCTTACCAGGCCTTACCTTGCCTGGCCTTAACTTACTAGGCCTTACCTTAACTGGCCTTACCTTACCAGGCCTTACCTTACCTGGCCTTACCTTACCTGGCCTTACCTTAACTGGCCTTACCTTACCAGGCCTTACCTTAACTGGCCTTACCTTACCAGGCCTTACCTTACCAGGCCTTACCTTACCAGGCCTTACCTTAACTGGCCTTACCTTACCTGGCCTTACCTTGCCTGGCCTTACCTTGCCTGGCCTTACCTTGCCTGGCCTTACCTTGCCTGGCTGACCTTGCCTGGCCTTACCTTGCCTGGCCTTACCTTGCCTGGCCTTACCTTGCCTTGCCTTACCTTGCCTGGCCTTACCTTGCCTGGCCTTACCTTGCCTGGCCTTACATTGCCTGGCCTTACCTTACCTTACCCTGCCTGGCCTTACCTTACCTTACCTTGCCTGGCCTTACCTTCCCCAAACACTCTCACGTACCTCCGGATCTCACCATCACTCACCGGACCCCGCCGGCACGGAGTGCTCCACCTAGTCAAGTCTTCCAGTCAAGCTCACCGCCAGTCCGCCTGGCGTTCCTCCAATAAAAAAAGAGCTGAGTTTTCCCATGCTTTATTAACCTTCTCTCACGTTTTGAAAACACTATCGAGCCAAAAGAAAGATTAGGATTGGAAGTTGATAACTAGCATACCCGCCAATCCTAACACATCTTAACCGGAACCTATACATTCATCTGAGTTACACAAGTCGCATATTAACTTGGCAAATCTTATCTCTAACTCATTCATCGAGTTATACGACATAATTGCCTATGTGTGACGTGAGACGTTTCTGAACTGTTGTCATCTCTAAACTGCAGCCACTTCCCGGTCTGTCAGTAGCTAAAACTTATACACTGAACCTCCCCAAAAACACATCACTTACACTTTGCCAACGTCATCGCTCACCGGACCTCACCATCGTTCGCGGGACCTCGCCGGCACGGAGTGCCCACCTAGACAAGCTCTTCCAGTCAAGCTCATCGCCAGTCCTCCCGGGTTTTCCTTCAATAAATACCCGAGCTGAGTCCCGTATGGTCGTCATTATCCCTCTCTTGCCATTTCGGAAAAACACTATTGAGCATGATTACGTTTGGCCGTTAATAGCGAATATTCTGATTTTAACCATACCACGGCAAACGTAACATATACGTATTATTGAGCCAGGTTTCTGTAATATAGCGAGTAGTGTAAGTTCTAGTTAGAGAGACCATAAGTTGGCAACGCTCGAGAGAGCAACACTCGCAAGCCAGTCTGCTATTGGCCTCGGGTTCAACAACAAGTACATGTTGACCGAGGGTGTATATAAGTACCTACTGTGGTTGGTATCTAACTTCTTAACTTCTAAACTAATGTACTAATCCTATTCAACTCTATTCTATACATTTCCCGTCTATCTCCGCTCTAATCTCACTAGCCACAGTACCACCATTTGAATATAAAGTTAAGGTATCCAAGAGGTGAGTGAACTATTTACCTAACTTGCTGTGTCATTGCATTGTCTATTGTGTTCAGTACTATAACTATGTTGTGTCTATGTGGAACCTATGCTGTGCTCTAGTGTAGGGCTACCCACTCCATAATACTGGCGACGAGGATTTATTTTTTTTGTAGAACTATTGGGAGAGGCTAGACTAATAAAGGAACTCAGAATTTATATTATTATTCAGTGACTAGAGTATTGATGCTGTAAATTTCTGATTTTTTTTTTAACAAGGTGTATTATTACAGTCTCTTGAATTGGCTACTCTTGCAACTGATATTGTTGCTACTACTATTTCAGGTAGATATCTGACAATTAGCTGTAAAGCTGGGTAAAAATGCCAATGCTAGGCTCAGTGGGAGAATTCAATCCTTTAGAGGAAGAATTCCCAGAATATGAAGTCAGGCTAAACTGCTTCCTGAGTATTAATAAAGTGGAAGATTCAAATAAAGCTAAAACATTTATTGCTCTGGTGGGTCCTAAAATTGTTAGGTTAGCTAAGGACCTACTCTCACCTAAAAGACTTTTAGATGCTACCTATGAGGAGATCATGGAAGCGTTAAGACGGCATTTTAAGCCGACACGCAACCAGATCTTTGAAAGGTTTAGGTTCCATAAGCGGAACCAGAAACAAGGGGAGAGCATTGCTGATTTTGTGGCTAGCTTAAAGGCCCTTTCAGACACCTGTAATTTCAAACAGGAAGTTCTGGAAGAAACGTTGCTAGATAGGTTTATACTGGGTGTTGCCAGTAATGATGTTCAAAATTGTTTGCTTAATGAAGCAGACCTCACATGGAAAAAAGCTGTGGATCTGGCAACTGCCAAAGAAACTCAACTGAGGGAGACGGTTGTGTTAAGGCAACCTAATTCCATACTAAATGTGGGCCAGCATAGAGTAAAGCAAACTGCTATTAAGCCTCAGGGCAAAACTCAGGCTCAAGCTAGCCCCAAATCAGCATGCAGCGGCTGTGGTAATCTGCACTGGCGTAGAGATTGCCCCTATAAAGACAGTGTTTGTCATGGTTGTGGCCAAAAAGGCCATCTTAAGAAATGTTGCTTTAGAGTGAAAAATCAAAATTCTGCTAAAGGCAACAAAAATTATTTTGTGCATGCTATGCATGAGAAAAGGGGGAGGGAACACCACCCTAACCCTAATAGAACTAACAATGCAACCTGTGCAGACTATCCAGTTGCTAATCTAGGCTGTTATGGGGAGATTTTCTCAATAGCCGAGGAAATGAAACCCCCAATCAAAATAAAATTGTTACTAAATGGTGTGCCATTAGAGATGGAGGTAGATACAGGTGCTGCCAGGTCTATCCTTTCAATGGCCACCTACTCTAAAATACCAGCTAAGTCAAGACCCGAGCTGAGACCTTCTGATGTTAAGCTTAGGACTTATGGGGGAACCCCCCTAAGGATTTGTGGGGAGATTAGGGCTAACATCCAGCGTGAACCTGGTAATATGGTTCCTCAACTAGCAACTATTGTGATTGTAGACAGGGAGGGGCCAGCTTTGCTGGGTAGGGACCTGATTGATTCCCTCGGGCTAACTATAGTATCAAATAATGTCAACAAATTGACTACCTGCCCTGAAGAGTTAGCAAATAAATTCCCCGACCTTTTTCAACCAGGTCTAGGTTGCTTTAAGGGAAGGAATTTCAAAATAGAAGTGGATCCAGCCGTACCACCAAAGTTTTGTAAGGCCAGGAACGTGCCTTACACACTGAGACCAAAGGTGGAGGCAGAACTTGATAGACTGGTGCAGGAAGGTATCCTCCCCCCTGTACAATACTCGAGATGGGCAGCGGCGATTGTCCCTGTGCTCAAGGCTGATCAAAGCATCCGCATCTGTGGGGACTACAAATTAACAGTCAACAGAGCCACTAGGCTTGATACCTACCCTATACCCAGAGTGGAAGATCTATTTAGCGGGTTAGCAGGAGGAGTTATATACTCCAAGCTAGATATGTCTCAGGCATACGCTCAACTACCCTTGGATGAAGACTCCAAGGAACTCACGGTAATAAACACCCACAGAGGTTTATTTGCCTACAACCGTCTCAGTTTTGGAATTGCGTCCGCACCTGGAATCTTTCAGCGTGCCATGGAAGGACTATTGCAGGGCCACCCAGGAGTGTTCTGCTACCTGGATGACGTCCTGGTGAGTGCCACTAATGAGCAAGAGCACAACAAGCGTCTCTATCAAGTCTTATCTAAACTACAGGAGGCAGGACTAAAACTGAAAATGGATAAATGCCAAATTGGAGTGCCACAGGTATCCTACCTTGGATACCAAATTGACAAGGATGGATTGCACCCCACTGCAGAGAAGGTTGCAGCAATCCAGAATGCACCAGCTCCTACTAATGTAACTCAAGTGAGAGCCTACCTTGGGCTGCTAAATTTCTATAGGAAATTTCTAAAATCATCTGCAACTATGCTGGAGCCCCTAAATACCTTACTGAGAGACAAAACCCCTTGGAAATGGGATGCAAGTCAGGAGAGAGCCTTCCAGAAATCTAAACAAGCCCTCCTGGACTCTCAGACTCTAGTCCATTTTGACCCTCAGAAACCCATAGTGGTAGTGGCGGACAGTAATGCGTATGGTGTGGGAGCGGTGCTGTGTCACCTTATTGATGGGATTGAACGCCCCGCCTATTTTGCCTCCCGAACTCTAACAGCAACAGAACGCAACTACTCTCAAACTGAGAAAGAAGCCCTAGCTATGGTGTTCGCACTTCGAAAATTTCATTGCTACCTGTGGGGACAGGATTTCACTGTGGTTACGGACCACAAACCTTTGTTAGGACTATTTGATCCGGGTAGAAGCATTCCTCCGATGGCCTCCGGGCGCATTCAAAGGTGGGCATTACTACTGCAGTCCTACAAGTTCACCTTGCGTCACCGGTCCGGCGTGCTGTTGGGCACAGCTGATGCTCTCAGTCGTCTACCTTTGACAACTCCCGAGGAAGCCACACCTATTCCTGCGGAATGGACGTCCTTAGTTAATTTCCTTGAGTCAGCTCCAGTCACCAGCACCCACATCCGCGACGGCACCCTAAGGGACCCAGTACTTTCAAAGGTATACAAATACTGCCGAGTAGGCTAGCCTTCGACGGTAATTGGTGACCCTGATCTCGCTCCGTAAACTAGGAGGCGAGGCGAATTGTCCACACAAAATGGCTGTGTGCTCTGGGGAGCAAGAATTATTGTACCCCAAGCTCTCAGACAAGCCATCGTGGACGAACTGCACTCTGGCCATGCTGGATCATCCAGGATGAAGGAGTTAGCTCGCAGCTATGTATGGTGGCCGCTGCTGGACAAAGATCTAGAAGAAACGACTAAGTCATGCAGCGAGTGCCTGAGCACTCGAGCTGCACCAACGAAAGCTGAACTCCATCCGTGGGAATGGCCTGCGAAGTCTTGGCATCGCATACACATTGACTACGCGGGCCCAATGGATGGAAAATACTATCTAGTGATCGTGAATGCACACTTTAAGTGGGTTGAAATTTTTCCCACATCTACTACAACCTCTAGCGAAACGATCTCGTGCCTGAAACACACTTTTGCGACATTTGGATTTCCAGTAACAATTGTTTCTGACAATGCAACGTGTTTCACATCGGCTGAATTCCAAGAATTTGTGAAGGCATGTGGTATGCGACATATTACGAGCGCACCATACCACCCTGCAACTAATGGACTGGCAGAGCGCATGGTACAAACTTTCAAGAAGAATATACGAAAATCAACGGAACCCCTACGCCTAGCACTAGACAGGTTTCTGTTCAACTATCGGCTGACACCCCACACGACAACAGGTGTTACGCCCGCCGAACTGATGTTAATCAGGAAAGTTCGCTCTCGTCTTGATCTGCTCTGGCCGTCAGAAGCAATCGCGTCCAAAGTTGCTCAACGCCAGGACGCTCAGAAAAGATACCACCCAGGGTCTCGCGCGGTTGATATTCCGCCGGAGTCTCCTGTGATGGTCCGTCAATACACGCCGGGTTCCCCGAAATGGACCCCTGCTACCACCATTGAGAAAACAGGCCCGGTATCCTACAAGTGCCAACTGAAGGGGGGAGAGGTCGTTCGTCGACACCAGGACCAAGTTATTACCTGCTCGAACACCATCCCTGAACCCTTGGAACAACCTACGGAGGAAACCGTCGTGTTTCCACAACCTGCTCAAAATTCATACCCACCACCTCCGACCAATGAACCTGACACCGGAACACCTGATTACCCGACTCCCACCCAGGAGGCTAGGATGCACGAGCCTCCAAGTGCTAACATCTCACGCAGGTCTACCCGGGTTCGGTAGCCTGTGGTGAGAATGGACCTTTAGGATTGACTATATTGAATAAGGGGACTGGGGATACAGGGGGAGGGTTTCTAATTAAGGAGGGAGGGGTGTAATATAGCGAGTAGTGTAAGTTCTAGTTAGAGAGACCATAAGTTGGCAACGCTCGAGAGAGCAACACTCGCAAGCCAGTCTGCTATTGGCCTCGGGTTCAACAACAAGTACATGTTGACCGAGGGTGTATATAAGTACCTACTGTGGTTGGTATCTAACTTCTTAACTTCTAAACTAATGTACTAATTCTATTCTACTCTATTCTATACATTTCCCGTCTATCTCCGCTCTAATCTCACTAGCCACAGTACCACCATTTGAGTATAAAGTTAAGGTATCCAAGAGGTGAGTGAACTATTTACCTAACTTGCTGTGTCATTGCATTGTCTATTGTGTTCAGTACTATAACTATGTTGTGTCTATGTGGAACCTATGCTGTGCTCTAGTGTAGGGCTACCCACTCCATAATAGTTTCCTATTAGCCAACCGCATCTGATTATGTGACTTTGATGTATATGGATAGTTTCAATTCTGATATCCATTTGTGAAGTGTTTCTAGTTTTCATGTATAAGTGTAGTTTCAGTCTTGATATCTAATTGAAATGGATGCTCCATTAAAATATCAGCGTTTCTGCACGAGAAGAAATGTGGGGGTTTAATTCACCTCAACATTCGTTTCCTTTCCTTCCGTACCCTTAACGCATCATATTATACATAAAATTTTCTAATAAGCATTTTTATAACACATAAATTATTTTTAAATTACTGCCAAACTAATGATATTAAATACTTTTCTTGATCACATGTGACCACGTTTTATTATTTGCTAGAATTTACATTAATTCCATCGGTAAATGGAGTTCAAATCAATTTATTTGTCTAAAAGAATGAAAAACATGATGAAAAATGTAAAGCGCAACCGGAATTGGAAAAAATAATAAAAATATGTCCTGAATCATGAAAACCCAATGTGCCTAGGTAGAGTTGAACTTAACTGGCAAATTGGGCAAGAACCAGCTACTCAGTTCTTTAAAGTTATGGTTTCGGTGTGAACGCGTGTGCGAGTGTTGGTGACATAGTTACTAAAAGGTAATTTATATATATCTGCATATAGGAATTTTAAATATGAATTGTGAGCTATTACTAGTAAATTTTGCGCGCCAAGTTTTGATAACAAGAATGTAATTATGTGCGCTCGACTTCGTGAGATTTTAAGTTAATTATGTTTCACTGTATTTGTGAATGTGTAAACGAAATGCTTGAGTTTTACATGTTTTTTTTGACTGCTTTATGCCTTTCAATATTTTCGTTTTGAATGCGTCGCGTTGCAGTGATGAAAAATAAAGCATCTGTAATGTTTAGCTGAAGATATACCGTGGCTTATGCTAATAATTTTCCCTGTTAGAATCTTCATCGGCTGTTGAAGTTGGCTAACTAATGAAGCATGAAAGATTATGTTGAAGGATTGTACTGCTCTTCAAATTGTCTTAATTAGATAGCATTGGTTTTATTTTAAGCTGCATTTAGTTGTTAATTTTATAGACATTTGTTGCCCTGTAAAGTATCTAGTAGAATAATTTAAATGTGACTTTCGGCACTCCAGCCAATACATTATTTGTATTACTGAGACTTCACTTATATTATATTTTATTGCTTAAAAATATAGATAGTGGACTTGTTACGTAGATCAAAGATTTTTGGCTGTGTGAAGCATTTGCTAACCAATCCATATTATGGTTTACTGACTGACACTTGATGTGGGATTTAGTTGAAGTATAAGGTAGGCTAGTTTTTGTTCTAAGCTAAATGTTCTGTTTTTATCTTGCGCATGTTGCAAAACACCACCTGTGCTACTGTTTTCTTTTTTTGGTGTATCACTTGTGGATGATTTATCCCATATTACAAGGATTGGTGGATCCTGAGTAATTTATTTGACAAGTCTGGTGCGCAGATGTTGACCTCGGTTTGAATATTGTGGTCATTGCTGAGGGAATTGCAAGCTGACACTATTGGCCCTCAAGTTTGAGATAACATTTAAGAAATAATGGTCATTTTTTGGTTTATTACAGCTTGATATTGCAATTATTCTTGGCCCTACTTCAACTTGTTAGCCTATGCTTTTGGCTTACAATATTTGAAAAATGAGTGTTCAGCGGTGTATTTCAAATGTAATTTTTGCACTGGGATTATAAGTTGAACTCTGTATTCTAGCAACGTGAAATTATAGATTATTAGGAGCATCTAAGTTTTTTGATATTGTTTGATCAAAATGGCCTTGTTGAAATTTTTGGTAAATCTGAAGGATGTCAGTTATCGTTTTTGTAAATTTCGATGCCTTAGCATAGTTAATTAGATCGAAATAAACAAGTTTTCTTCTATGCACTTTCCGTCTCAAATAAGTATTTTATTAGGTATAGCGGTAAATGACTTACTGCAACTCCAGTGTTTGAAGCGGCAAGTAATTCAAGGGGCACGTCGGACAGCAACACTGCAATGCAGTCTCGCTTCTATTTGAGCGCATTCGTCATCAGAGACGAAACGAAACTTACCGCTATAAATCGTAAAATACTCATTTGAGACGGAAAGTGCATAGAAGAAAACTTGTTTATTTTGATTCGATTAATTAGGTTCAGGCACCAAAAAGTGGAAAATCGATAACTGACATATCCTTCAGATTTACCAAATTTTTTATTACTTTAGTATGAATTTAATCAGAAAATGTATTCATGATGCCATCATTACGTTGTTGATTTCAAAGTGCGCTAAATAGTCCAAATTCAAGTGCCTTGAAGAGTAATGTAATACTTGAAATTTACTGAAACATTTCACTATTTTGAAGTGTATTCAATTTTTGGTAAATCTGAAGGATATGTCAATTATCGATTTTGTAAATTTCGATGCCTTAGCATAGTTAATTAGATCGAAATAAACAAGTTTTCTTCTATGCAATTTCCGTCTCAAATGAGTATTTTATTAGTTATAGCGGTAAAAGACTTACCGCAACTCCAGTGCTTGAAGCGGCAAGTTATTCAAGCAGCACGTCGGACAGCAACACTGCAATGCATACTCGCTTCCAGCGAGATCGTCATCAAAGACGAAACCAAACCTACCGCTATACCTCGTTTAAATACTCATTTGACGAAAAAAGTGTATAGAAGAAAAGTTATTTATTTTGATGTTATTACCATGATTCAAGCAACAAAAATTCGAAAATCGATGAGCTGTTTATTGGAGCGCATTTGTCATCACAGACAAAACTAAACTTACCGCTATAAATCGTAAAATACTCATTTGAGATGGAAAGTGCATAGAAGGAAACTTGTTTATTTTGATTCAATTAATTAGGTTCAGGCACCAAAAAGTGGAAAATCGACAACTGACATATCCTTCAGATTTACCCAATTTTTTAACAAGTAATGTAGGAATGAGTTGGTTAGGGAGCAGACGGGTGTTATCAAAAAGTTGAGCAGGCGAGTGGATGAAAGAGTGCTTGGATGGTTTGGGCATGTTGAAAGAATGAATGTTGAGCGGCTGGTGAAAAAGATATATATGTCGGAAGTGAGTGGTCTTCGAGCGCGAGGTAGACCTTGGATGAGTTGGATGGATAGGGTGCGACGTGCTTTGTATGAGAGGGGTCTGACTGTGGACGTGGCGAGAGGGATGGCTGCGGACAGAAGTGAGTGGGGGCAGTATATAAGGAGGTAATTTTATTTTTGACGCGTTACTGGAAGCTGCCCACGTGTGATGGGGTTGACCTGTCATGTGCGGGGGAGGGGCTGCACTCAATGAAGCGGTCGGGGTAAACCAGCTGTTGCTGTCGGGCCTGACTGTGGAAGGTGGTTGTGCTGGGCTGCTGCTGATCCTGGCAGTTCAGGTGCGGCCAGTGCTGCCTCTCTCGCCTCCTAGTGACTAAGTGTGGTGATTGTGGCCTGCTGTCGGCTACCCTCCCATGGGGAGGATAAGCCCGGTATATGTATGTGATGTAGGCCCATTGAGGAATTAAATTAATCTTCAAAACTTTGCAAGTATGAATTACGGTTATTTCATTCTTATTGTCTGGTGCTACTTAATGTTGTCATGTTTGAAATCATTTTAGGGTTAATTACAATATTTTTGAGATGTTAACCTCATTGATGTCTGTATTTGAATATTTTCATTACCAAAGTGGATTTTTATTGTGTAGTATTTGAATAAACTGTTATTATTTCCTTGCTGTAACTCAAAATAAACTTAGCATTCAACTTCTTATCTATATGTTTGAGGTACATGTCTGGTCATATTCACCGTATAAGTAAATGCTACTCTTTTTTTTTCCAGAGCTAACAACACAAAGGCAAGATGGTGCGAATGAATACTCTGGCTGATGCGCTCAAGTGCATCAACAATGCTGAAAAGAAGGGCAAGCGACAGGTAAGAGCTTGTTTTTTTATCTGGTACTGTTCGGCTATTTTGTCAGCATTTCAAAGATTTTTTTAAAATTAAATGTGCCTCAAGTTCAATTTGTAATATGTACCATAACATTTGTTTGACTTATCAACCATTTGTTCAAAGGTAAAGCCAAAGGTTGGAATAAGTACACTGTTTGCCAGAGTGTACAAGGGGGTTATTGGTGGCATTACCCTCCCAATATACTTGAGTAGCCAGTTTTACGTGTCATATTTTAAGGTTTGCATTTGAAACATAGTTGATTAACAGCGTTAATGTCTAAGTAAACAGCTTATATAAAATAGATATCTGAATGAGAAAGTATCTTAAAACCCTCAAAAACATTACAATATGTTGACAGATAATGTCCAAATACCACTTGATTTTATGAAGCAAAGTAAGAACACAATTGAAAGAGGATAGATTTGTTACTTATGATGTCAAAGAAAAATAAAGGTGTCTATCTGTGGTTGTAGAATTTAGGGTTGATATTGAGTTTAATGCCCTTATAGAATTTATAAATTGTCTCCAAGAATCTGCAGAAGAACTCGTTTGAAGATGTTTCATATGAATCGCATTTTGCTTGCTAATGCGTAATTTTTGAGATATGACAATAATACGTTCAGGTAGAAATAACATTATATAGTCAGTTGCTTAGCCGCCGCATTGTTGGAGCACGCCCACTATTTTTTTTTGAGAAAAAACATCTTCAGTTTGGGTAAGTTAAGTTAATCTATTTTAGGGTGATATGTTAGGTTAGTTTATTCAAGGGAACCATTTCCATTTTGGCTTCTAAAATTAAAAAATTGATGAAAAATACTTCTAGAGCGAAATAAGCTTGGAGGTCTTCACAACATGCTTAGAACTATCGAATGAATGTCCAGAGCCCGAAAAATTTTAAATGTGCACATACCCCCCCCCCCCCCCCTCCTGAGGGGGAAATTGCTAAAAGGCTAATGGGGCAGCCGATACTGTACGTAGAGATGATTAGTTTTTTGTCTGATTCCCAATGAACTGGTCTACAACTGATATTTACGCTTTTTTTCATTTTGCTTCAAAAAAAATTTTAATTTTTGATAAAGTGTTTAATTTTAGTTATTCCTTTGAATGGCTATAAAAAAATATCCAATCAACTGATCCATAAACAACTACGCAGGTTTATAGTGCTCACCTTGATCTTCACAATGATGAAAAGATCTCCTTCAGAAGTAAAAAACTGTTGGAGAAAAAAATTCGCACATCCAAGAAAAACTCATTGCGAGACAAAAGTGCTAAACTTCTTAATTTTTTTTCTCCATCAGTTTTTTACTTATGAAGGAGATCTTTTCATCATTGTAAAGATCAAGGTGAGCACTATAAACCTGCGTAGTTGTTTATTGATCAGTTGATTGGATTTTTTTATAGCCATTCAAAGGAATAACTAAAATTGAACACTTTTATTCAAAATTTTAGAAAAATTTTACATTTTTTTTAAGCAAAATGAAAAAAAGCGTAAACATCAGTTGTAGACCAGTTCATTGTGAATCTGACAAAAAAAACTAATCGTCTATACATACAGTATCGGCTGCCCCATTAGCCTTTTAGCAATTTCCCCCTCAGGGGGGGGGGGGCAAAAGGGGTATGTGCAAATTTAAAATTTTTTGGGCTCTGGACATTCATTCGATAGTTCTAAGCATGTTGTGAAGACCTCCAAGCTTATTTCGCTCTGGAAGTATTTTTTATTAATTTTTTAATTTTAGAAGCCAAAATGAAAATGGTTCCCTTAACTAACCTAACCTCATCCATCCTTTGTCAATACCGTTTTACACCGAATTTATGTGTCTGTTTCTTCACTTTCATACACAACGTTCCTATAACTTCAAACTTGAATAACTCGAAAATTATGTATCAGCTCGCAAAATGTCATTCATGTAAACGTTTTTAAATGTTCTCCTTTAGTGATTCTTAAGGACCCAATTTTTATTTCTGTGAGCACATTTAACCCAATATCTACCAAATTTAGAGACCTCACCACTCTTTGTAATTATTCTTCCAATAGGCAAGTATATTTTCTTTAAGTAAAATATATTGAAATTTATATCTATGATCTTCTTTTAGGACAAGCAGTAGTGCTAGTAGATATACTAATAACAGTGAGTATTTTATCTCAAGTTCTAATTGCTCAAATGTGTATCACCTTTATGCTGATACATGAGGCTATTTTGCCGTTAAAGAGAACATTTGCTATAATGCTGTCTTTTAAATGATCTGAACGCTTATTCATTTACTGCAGATGTTTGCGTTCTATCGGTGTGGGAGAGAAAATTGTCAGCACCTGCAAATTTTCTTTACTAAAAAGGCACTGTTGGTTAATTTATATGCAATCAATATATGAACAACAAGTTATTGTAATAATAAATGGAGTGTAGGTGGTGTTATCCTAGCTCACTTGGCTTCATTGTTTTTATGCCTTCTCAGCTATATCTTCTATTTCTGCTCTTTTAGTACTTCCATCCTAATTTGTTGTTTTTATTATTGAAGCATCCTTGGTAGGAATGCACCCGCTACACAAGTTTTCCCCATTTCTTACAGTTCACATTAAATGGTTCCTTCTCCGGGTATGGCCTATATGGTGGCTAGTAAGTCTTGAACTAATTTAACTTAAGTAATGAAGTAGTATGAGCGCAAAGCCAAGTTTTGCATTTTTGATTATCACTTATAATGTTTTTGTGTGGATTGACTTCTCATCCAATAAAATGATTTAACGTGCAAGTTAACTGTTGTGCGTGTGGCTAAAATGACATCTGCCTTCTTCCTTTCAGGTGCTGATCAAGCCTTCGTCAAAAGTCATCATCAAATTCCTCACTGTGATGATGAAACATGGTAAGTTTCCTCATCGCGTGGCGGATAATTTAGTTTGTGTCAAGGTAATTTTATTTTGCTCCTAATATGTGTGGCTATTGGAAGGGAGTGAAAATTTACCCAAACTTTAAATTGAGTGTTTTTAGCCATAATATTAGTTTCAATTACAAATTTATAGTATACGTGTTTAGGGAAAAATTGGTGTCATTTTTATTGTATTAACTTTTTCAAATGCTGATCTCTCGCTTACTTATAGTCTTGCTTTCAAACGTGTTGCAGTGTAAGGTCTATTTTAGATCATATGATATGGACCTGACATGAATTCGTGCAGATGGTATTACAAGTATTTTTTTCATTCTTACCTTCAGCCCGATAGCAAGTAATGCCTGAGATAATCCTCATGACTAGTTGCAAATTAACTGGGTAGGTTTTTCTCATCAATGTTTCACTTCTGATTGAAAATTCAGAAATAAGCTTTATGCTTACAACGAGCCACACTAGAACTCGACAAGTATGTGGCAGCTTTTTCTAGTTTTAAATCTTGTAAGAAAGTAGGGGTAACTGCTTTTTATTTGAAAGTATATAGTTTCATGTTGATGGTATTTTCGTTTCTGATCATTTCAACTTTCTCAAGTAAATGCAGGAAATCTAAGAAGCCAAGGAATGGTTGAACACGGTATTATAAATGTCGCATGGTGCGGTTAGAGTGCCAACTTCGTCCATGTTTGAAAATATGTAAATTTTCTCACTATCGATAGTTTTTGCTTTATTACTTCTTGTTGCGTATTCTATATTTTGTGATCTCGTATAAACTATTAAACTTTCGAAGGCGTTCTCTGGGTAATTCTTCAGAATTAAGATTACATATTTCAAAGATAGCCATTTCTTAGCTTCCCCCTCCCAGAATAAAATACAAAATTTATTTTCAACGTTGAGGTAAGACTCAACAACACAAAGTTAACTGGTGTTAGGACTCAACTGAGCAACTTGGTTGTAGGCTGCATTTTTTTGTAAGACCTTGGTGAATCTTGCTAGAGGGTTTTGGCTACTTTCCAGGAAATTTTATTCGTCCACGCCTGCTTTTGCTATTTACTAATAATTTTATTTTGTTGGGCAATTTTCTTTGAAGTTGTTAGCAAGCCATGAACTATCGTTATTGAACTGGTTTGATTTTTTTAATAATTATTCGTATATCGCTTCGTCATTCTCAGTGTTCTTGCAATTTTCAGGTTACATCGGTGAATTTGAGATCATCGATGACCACAGATCTAACAAGATCGTCGTCAATCTGACGGGCCGAATCATGAAGTGCGGTGTCATCTCCCCGCGCTTTGACGTGTCCAACCTCGCTATCGACAAATGGACCAACAACCTTTTGCCCTCCAGACAGTTCGGGTAAGCTATGAGTGGTCTTGACGGCAGGAGCGGGTTCTAAGTCTTTCAACTGATAAAATTGTTCTCCTTCAGGTTGAACTTTTGAAGAAATGGTAACTTTTGATTTGAATTAGAACATATATGAGTCAGATTCATTTTCAATGACATGCATATACTACATTGCTTGTGAGATGCTGTTGCCTATGAGCTTTAGCCTCAGTGCTGTTTCTCAAGAGGACGTGTAGGTTGTCGGCGCTCTTATTCTTTAGTAGAATACTTTTCTGAGCAGAAGTTCTTTTTTGCTAGTAAAGTGCTTTCTCATTATTTAACGCAGTCACCTAAAAACTTGTTCATATGTGAACAATTGCTTCACAACCCTCACTCCGTTCTTTCACTCATTGCCTTTTCGGAGATGGTGTATATCATGTTTCATTAGCCAAATATGGCAGACTTATGTTCTGTGGGTCATGCTTTGACATTTTTTGTGGACTATTAATTTCTTCTATAATTCAGTCTGAGGCTTCAGAGCATTTTGATTTGTGATTTATTGAGGCTCTTCTCCCGCAGGCACGTAGTGTTGACCACTTCAGATGGCATTATGGATCACGAGGAGGCCAAGAGGAAACATCTTGGAGGCAAGATCTTGGGTTTCTTCTTCTAAAATAAACGGCCCCGAATGAATCGTTGATAATTATTCCTCTCAAGTCTCGCTGAAACTAAGGTAGCCAGCTCAAGTAAATATACACTGAAAAATCAACCAAAATGGCTCTGACGGTTAGTTCAGTGGTTGAGGAGTGCGGATTATTAATTTACCCTCTTTGCATTATCTGTAAACTGTGCACCAATTTGGTCATAATTTGTAGATATTGGGTAAACATGTTAGTGGAAGTGTAACGAATTGCTTCATTTCGTGTTTAATACGAGCGGTATATTTCCGTCGCGTCACCATAATTGACTACTTACTGAATGATTAAGAATTTCGTAAGATGCTGGTCTACTTGAGAACCATTCAATAGTGAGCTCATGAGATTGTCATTAACAGTTTGAGTATGAGTTTTCGAGTTGAAAATGCTGAACGTGTGAAACCTTGTCGCTAAATTCAGTCGATCTACAAGATATATTTCTGGAGAGTATCACGGTCTCAACGAATAAAACCATATCCTGATGCCCTACCTAAAGCTGAGGTAACAACGAGCAGAACCTCTTAGCGGGGCCAGTCTCCATTGCATGGGAAAGGAAAACTTATTGTCTATCATACGTTGAGGGGATATCGATTAGACATAAGTGCAGTACATTGTTGTACAAGACAAGTGCAGTTGCTTGCTACACGGTAGGCGAAAAAATATAGCATTCAAGTTATAACTCAACTGCCGTACTTACCCGCTGATGGAAAGAAAAACTCAAGTACCTTTTTACCCGATGCTAATTTTACGTAGTTTAATAACTTAAGGATACCATCCCAGGCCCTTGCCAGATTCTGTCGATTCCATGGTCATTTTGCATGTTTTTGTTGTAAAAGGACCCTTAGGTGGTAGACTATTCGTTCCTACAATTTTATGGCGCTACGACAATAATCCCCCCCCCCCCCCCCCCGGGGGGGGTAAGGCAACCAAACTTTTTCAATTTTTCCGATTTTGACCCCACATAAAAAGAGAACAAATAGGAAATGGAAAAAAAACTCAATTTGAGTTTGTTAGAAATGTTCCAAGGATTCTAAAACGGTCTTTGCTTTTGTTCTAGCATCAAAACTGAAGGAGGAGTTCCATTTTGAAATATCAATATAAATGAAAAGCACCCAAAATATTCCATTTTTTCCCGATTTTGACCCCATATAAAAAGAGAACAAATGGGAAATGGAAAAAAGTCGAATTTGAGTTTGTTAGAAATGTTCCAAGGATTCTAAATCGGTCTTTGCTTTTGCTCTAGCATCAAAACTGAAGGAGGAGTTCCATTATGAAATATCAATATTAGTGAAATATCAAAATCTGAAAACCAATATGTCAAATTTTTGCAAAATCTAAGGCCTGAATAAAAAAAATGAAGAGAATCAATTGTGTTTCTTTTCAAAGGTTACATATCATAGTCAAATTTCATAAGAATCAGACTGAAAAAAAAATTCATTTTGTTGAAAAAAAAAGATAATTTTTTTTTTTGAAATCACAATTCACACTTTGAATATGAAGTTATGTATGGAAATTATCAAAATAAAAATTAAAACTGCATTCAATTACATCAATTGTTCATTATATTACTCTTCAACCAAATATTTTGTTATGGCTTATACCCAAAAAAAGTAATTTTCAACATTCAAAATGGGTCTAGTCCTCGAGTTTTGATGCTAGAACAAATCCAAAGACAGTTTTAGAATCCTTAAAACATTTCTAACAAACTCAAATTCGGCTTTTTTTCAAATTCGAATTATTTGAAAAAAATATATAGCTCTAAACCCAAAAAAATGTTGCTGATTTTTGAAATATCAAAAAATTTTGAAAAAATAGAAAAAATTTGAATTTCAAAAAAGCCGAATTTGAGTTTGTTAGAAATGTTCCAAGGGTTCTAAAACTGTCTTTGTTTTTGTTCTACCATCAAAACTGAAGGAGGAGTTCCAATCTGAAATTTCAATAAAAATATACCAAAAACACATTTTTCGTCAAAAAAAAAGTAAGGCCTAAATCGAAAAAATGACACGAGTAAAAAAGGTTTACTTTTACAAAATACATATACTGGCCAACTTTCAAACGAATCGGACTAAAAAAGTTGAAAAAGTGGGATGGTTTCCTTAACTACATTTCGTTGTGCTGTAATAGCCATTTAAAATTTTAAACGATGGCAGCAGGAATGGGACAACGCTGCTAACGATAGCAATAAATCAAGGAGCATTAAACCCACTATACGTGAGTGGATATCGTCCAGTTGTCGTGGTCGCCGGTTAGAGGTGATGCTTTGTTGCCTCCGTATTGGCCATACGCTGCTAACACACGGCCACCTGATGGAGCGGCTACCACAGCCGCAGTGCGAACGGTGTCGTTTGCCTCTGACTGTAAAGCACTTCCTCGCGGAGTGTCCCCTGTGTGCTGTTGCCAGGAATCCGCATTTTCCGCACCTTCGCGGTCGTGCACAGGATGTGTTGACCGGAATACTTGGGGAGGCTGTGCGGTCAACTCACAATGTGACAGCGCTGCAGTCGTTTCTTGGAGCGTGTAATCTGTCTTCAAAAACCTAGCCTGAAGATTCTACGCATGGTAATGCGATGTAAACACTGAACCGTAAAATGGCCGGGCGCGCTGCGCAATGCCCCTGGGGGTTTCAGCGCGGGTTAGGCGCCCGGCCATAATTGGGTGGGCAGCTGAGACCCCCATTAGGCTGCTGCTCAATGTGCAAACTGTGCATGTACCTTAAGATGATTATAAAGTATGAACTGATTGAACCCTACGCATGAGGAGTATGTATTGAACTAGCAGCTCTTTCATTACTACTGCTGCTGCTGCCACCAATGAAATCAAGTTTTGTTCGGATCACGCTCGTGGCTATCGCGTCTTTGTTCAACACTTTAACCGCGACTACTAAATATTAAGTTCAACACCAAACTCAAATTAAAAGTCAACTGCAGCGCGCGATGCTGAAAATAGCAAACATGAACTGGATCGTGCCTTCATTTAGCTTTGATTAAGTATTTATGGAAATTGTGTTTGTGACTTCTGGTCGGTCTGCAGCGTTGTGAAAATTACCTCCGTGTACCACCGGTGGGTCACGCTACGGTCAAAGTGTTAATAGTAAATGTGACTTGCGTTACGATTTTTGTGACGGTGAGACTTCGAAATTTGAGACGTGGAGACAACCTGATTGCGAGACCTTCGGCGCGACATAGTGCAGGCATTGAAGCGCTAGCAAATTGATTTTATTACTACTACTACTACTACTACTACTAAAATTTTCTCACGAAATAATGCTGAGTAGCGGCGTTACTTTCTACGGTCTAAATAATTTTTGACTCAATTAAGTTCAGCAACAAATGCAAGTTGTGAGTATTGCCTGTAATTAGGGAGAAAATACCTCGAACTGCAGAAACAATAACTCACTAGTAATTACGAGGAAGACCCGTTACGCTTTTCAAGTAATGGTCGTATACTGTATACGGTTCTCCATTAGTATAAAAGCCTAGTTCGACTAAATCTTAATTGGGTCCGATTGTTAGAGTGAAATTGCTAACATGAATGAAGTAACTAACATATGACGAAAAGTCCAATATATTGCAGTTTCTATCTGTGATACATTTCATAATGCCCTAGCGCTCCCAGGGGACAATGCGGGGGCCCGAGCTGAAGGTTAGGTAGGCTATCTTTTTGTTAAAATAACAGATTTTTGTTTTGTTATGGACCATCTTTTTTCGGTTCACTGCTGTCCTGTTTTTTCAGCACCTACTACTTTCTTCTTCAACTTTGATCTTGTTTCATGAACTTCTTTCTCAACTTACTGTTTCTATGCCCTTTCTGCATAGATTCCGCGTTCCCTTAACTCCATACTAAATGGTGCCTTCATTCTTCCTCTCTTTGGATCTCATTTGTTGAGGATAGGGAGGCCTAAACTAACTAATAATCTAATAATAATCTTTCATAATGCCCCAGTTGGGCGTATTTTTATAGGAAAAAGAATAAGTTTGAGCCTTCCTAACCGCAACAAAGTGTTCCAAAGAGAGGAAGAATGAAGGCACCATTCACAAGGTGTGTTCTAGCCCAGAATTCCCTGCGCGTAGAAAAGGATGAAAAGGTTCTGAAACCAGATAGAATAGAAATTGAAGAAAGAGATGCTAAAAAAAAGGTGATGCCCAAAAGCCTATCAAACTTTCAGATCGGGACCGGAGATCTCTGACCGAAGCTGTCGTTAAATGAGCTTATTATTATTATTTTAAGTAGGAAAAACAAAAAGGTAGAAAAGTTTAACATATCTATTAAAGTGCCAAGGGTACTCGTTACTAGTCATCATCGAGATTACATAGTGAGGATAACAATGCAAAAAAATCGTCCGGACTGCTAAAAAATAACAATCGATATGTAGGCTTGCAGTGAAAACGATTGGAAAAATTTTCATGTTCTTGTAACAAAAGCTCATATTTATAAGTAAACCTAATTACTTGTGCAAGAATATTACATTCATAACAATCTTTATCAATGAATCCAATCCCATTAGATAACACGGTACCCTGAAATATTTTTGAAACGAAACCAGAAAAGATCAGTACCATTAGAGATACTAAAAATGCTTCCAAATACAGCAATCAAAATTTTGCCCGACACCTTTGACTCGTCAAGGACGATATTGGTCGACAATCTGATATTTGGGGTGGCATTACAACGCACAGTGAAGCGCACGCAGTTAGTGAGCGTTGTTTTACTTCGCATCTCGCGTAGAAAAATGATTTCTATGTACACTAGGTCAAAATAGGCGGTTATTCGCCTTCTTGGGCAATGATTTTTCCCTGGATGCGCTGGGCCTCGTCAGGCAGTTCGTTCACTTTGTTGAGGACACACACTCGGTTGATCCTCAAGTACGTTAGCGGCACCCGTATATCTGAAACAAGGATAGTAAAGTGAACCACGAGCATCATTAAAATTGGGTACACTTCTTGATAGAACAAAGTGATGCAGCACAAGCGCCCGCAGTTATGACACGCCATTTTAGAGTAAAGATTGAGCTAATTGACTATTTTATGAGATATTTATGCTTTAGCCAAAAGTTTGTTATTCATATAGTACTACGAGACCAACTAATGGCCCAAAGCAGACTTTGTTGCACCAGTTGCTCATTGGCTCCAGCTCAACATGCGCACGCGACCTAAAAAATTAATGCACAGACTAGATAAGTTGGTTTAAGTCTCCCTGACAACAATAAAAGTGTTCTAAAAAGAGGAAAAAGGCACCATTTAGTAGGTGAATAAGGGAACGGGGAATCTATGTGCAAGATGTGTTCCCACACAAGATCCATTACGCATAGAGACAGCAAGTCAAGAAACAAAATAAAAGTTGAAGAAGAATGGACTAGATGCTAAGAAACAGGACAAAAATGAACCGAAAAAATGATGGTCCGTAACAAAACCAAAAAGCCTACTTCAACAAAAAGGAGGCTGCCTAACCATAAGCTCAGAATCTCACATCTTCCCCCTAAGGGCGCTGATTCCATAGACGGATAAAAAATAAATAAATAATAAATAATGAAGGCATCTACGGATGCTTTATTTCCAATCAAGCCTGATACACATCACCTTGTACATTGGATTTTCAAATGCCTTATAACTAACGCCAGGACGCGCTGACGCTTTCCCCGGTCGAGACCGGTACCCATTTCAGACACCTGGGTAGAGAGGGGTATTGTGCTTGGAATTTTTTCCTATACCCAACAGAGAAACTCGCCACTGCCAGCACCGAGATTCGATCCCGGGTCTCCCGCACGGCGGCAGAACCCTCTAGCACATGGCTATGGCGGCACACGAAACCAGAACAGTTGTATCCCCCGGAGGAGATCAAGATACAGAAGCTAGCAACCAATTCAACTTCAGCACTCCCTATGATGGAGTTGAAAAATTAATAAATCTAAGACAGTAAGACAATTTCTCAGTTGAAGAGAACATCTTAAAGACATGAGTCAGACCCACCTGCTCTCGTTTCACTGTTTTGAACTTGGGAGTCTTAACTGGTGAAGCTATAAGCAAGACTGAGCAACTATCATTTGTGATAAAACGATTCAAATGATCAATTAAAATTTTCATCGATGATGAAAATAATTGAAAACTCGTATTATAGGGAAAATAACAAAAAAATACAGTACATTCAGAACGAGATAAATAGAAAATTATTAATGATAACGAAAGACTACTGCTCACACCGTAATGAGTTTTTTAAATATATCCTATACCTAAGCGCTAAGGGTGTGAAAAAGAGTAATACAATAAAGGATGGATGACATTCATGAAGGCTCTACTATATAGGTAAATAATGAAATAAATCGTGCCACTATTTCGCAGATATTTGCCTTTTCCGAGTGGTCTGCTTGAACTCAGCACCCACATCAAATGGGGGGGACAACTGACGTTCAATTCTAAAAAGAGAAAAATACCACTTAAATGAAAAACAATAACTGAGGCGGGTGCATCTTCCACCACAGAAATCAAAGACTTTAGATAAGCGGGCACATCTCCCAGAGATACCTGAGGGGGTTCCCCCTATTAAGTTAGGGAAATCCGAATTGAAAATTAAAGTGCATTTAAATTTTCATTTAGTTAAATACAATTAACACAATCTTCCATGAAGTATTGCGAGAAGCCAGGGAAAAGCCTTTCTCACGGTGCACACAAAGATACGGGCAAACCCACTGAATGTTTCTACCAAAATTTACACTAAATTTCAGGGCATTCAAAACCAAAAAATAACGATATGAACTTACATTTTGGTATAACAAGGCATTCAATCAATACCAAAAAATAGCAATGTAAACTTACATTTTAGCATAACAGGGCATTCAATCAATACCAAAAAAGCAACGTAAACTTACATTTGGCTTTCTTGTAGTTGCCGCGAGGGATTGTCTTAAACCAAATTTTGGTGTAAGAGAGGGTCTTCTCCACCACCGTAGCGTCTACGTAGACCTGATCAAGGGGGAGCAGGGGGCGGCCAACGAGGGAGAAGTCGCGGCCTCCCATGAGCAGCACCTGAGTAACATAACAGAGTTAGAAGTCTGGCCAATTTTATCTTTCATCGTTATTCTTGTACAAAAACGGCAGCTATACAAGTAGTTATCCATAAATCTCAACATGGAGCTTTCCTCTCCTTAATAACGGAGACGTCCGAGTGGCTTCTGTCGTTTGTAAACTGTTTTCCTACTACTGACTAGGATAAAATGTAAACAATAAAAAGTGATAATCACAGCCAACTCGTTCACCTAAAAGGTTGCATCAACCCAGCTGATGATATTCCAAACAACAGTCATGCCTCCCTGTATTGCAATTCTCGTTTTGCTACTTCATTGTAACCTGATTTCTTAACATCTAAACGTATTTTTGCATTACTGATTTTACACTAAATCAACCCACCCTTTTCCAACCCTAAGCAATTAGATAGAGAATATATTAAAAAACTGTCATTAGAGTCTTTTTCGCCGAATGTTCATCATGTGAAGCAAACCATGAAAAATGCTGATAGGCACTGAAAATACAACTGCTTGAATTCACTGCGCTATTGGCTACTACTTCATAGTACATTTATGTAATGTAATAATGAACTATCCTGGCATCAGCACATAATTAATGGGCCTAAAACCCCACAGCAACTCAATTAATGCAAACCCTAACAAACATGGCTAATTTATTAACACACCCTCGGTCTGGAAAACAGTTTAAATAAAACTCCTTTTAAATACATTACCCATCCAGAAAAAATTCCTGAAGCAAAATACAAATTCAGCCTCTTAACCCTTTAACGCCCCAGAGGACACCAGTGTCCTCTTTCAAAAATACCCTCAATATATTGTATTTCTTGTTCAATTAGTTCCTTAATGTGTTCTTTGAAGTTTTCTGCTGGTTGGCAGTTCCTATCCCATCCTGATATTGGTGACTGCCTGATGCCAGCGCCAGTTTAGTGACGGTGGTTGTGTTAACGGTAATACGAGTACAAAAATTCGGACGTTAAAGGGTTAATAAGCACTCTCAATCCTTCGCACTCTTGATAAATAAACCTGCCTCTTACAGCCTACAACCACAATGGCAGGAGAGCATGCTCGTTACTAAACAATTATTTCACTCATAAATCTTTGACAACAAATCGTTGATGGTTTATCCCCAAAAATGTTGTGCTCACATTATACTTAAACCTAAAAAGTTTTGATTGCTGACGCACTGTGTACTTTTCCACGCAAATGAAGTCAACAGTACACTCATACACAGCATCAAATGCTCCAAAACTTACATTAGAAGTTCATGAAAGTAAAAATTCATTTTGAATCAGTATTAAATTTCAGGTAGGAAAGCCATGGTTTTCAAATAGCTTTAGTATGAACTAGTAGAAATTATAATGCAATAAAATAAGTTGTCTGAACCTCAATGAACTCTGTCCTTCCAATTAAATAAAACCAAGATAAAATGGCTAAAAAATAAAGATTTGTAATGCTACCTTCTCTAGCCTTAAGGATTCCCCAAGTTTCGGGGCCCAGTATCCTGATATGACGATGAGGTCCTCAGACTTGACGATGAACTGCTGGCCCGCCACGTGCACCGCAGCAAAGAGGCGGCCAGCACGCCCCTCCTCCAGCTGTGTGTTCACTTGCTCCACGACACCTGATGCAATAAATCAATCTCTCAACAGAGGTGCCTCATAGGAAAAAATTAAGTTTTAAATGAGCCAATATACTGTACTCAGCTGACTTGTGTTGAGAATGTGCAGAAAAATATCTGAGTAAAAGAACAACCAATTATTCAGGGAATCGCTGGTAAAACTACTACAATAAAATTGACCTACATGACTCAACTTTAACTAGACCTAAGCAAAAGCACAATATTTCCGTACCTAATTAATTCAAAGTAATGACATAAAGCAAACAACTGTCCATAATTGAAAATGAAATTTTCAGCTAACAAAACTTCAATTAACACTTTGATTGCGATGTGCGCCACCGGTGGTACACAGGTTATTTTCAAAATGCTGCTGACTGACCAGTAGTTGCAAACTCAATTTTCATGAATATTTAATCAAAGCTAAAAGAAAGCAAGATCCAGTTCATGTTTGGTATTTTCAAAATGGCTTACTAAAATTGACATTAAATTTGAGTTTGGTGTTGAATTTAATATTTAGTAGTTGCCGTCAAGTGTTAAAAGCATGAAACAGTGTTTTATCTTTATTGTAGTTCAACATTATTTGCATACATAAAGGGGATTAAATAGTGTTCAAACATATTCAGTGGTACTTACTTTTTTTTGCTGTAAATAGTACTAAAAGATCTAACCACATGGTATTTTTGGTAATGACCTGTTGTACTGTTAGCTTTACTTAATAAGATATCTACTTTAATATTAATCAATAATAAATGAAGAGCAAATTATACTCTCTACTGCAATATGTTCAACAAGCATACAAAAAGTATACATTGCTCTATACGAGTTTCCAATAATTGAAAATTTACAAATACTTTAACATCTTCCAGCATAATTTTCCTTGCATTAAGGCTTAATTGATATGTAAAAAAAATTACTCTAGCACTCAACATTGTCAGCACAATAAGTGAGGAAAAAATAATGTAATATAAAAATTAATAAACACATTACCTATACTATCGTACTCCTGAAAAGATGAAAAAAAGTGTAGTAAAACCCAGGTCAGTACAGTAAGTTAGATATTATAATTTTAACCAACATAATAGAATACATTGGAAAAAAAAGGAAGTTTTGCATTACAGTACATGCTACAATAAAAGTTTAAGCAAAAAATACTCATGAATTACAAAACCGATGAAGAGAAAAACCCTGCAATGAAATTTCTAGTCCATCACTCACACGGTGCAATTTCACTATGCTTCTGCCATGCTTCTTCATCAGAAGGAATTTCCCTCAGGTTCCAGGACCGCTTGATATTCTTGAACCTATGAGGCATCGGGGGACGAACTGCTGTTTTTCTGGCTGGCACAATTTTGACCCTTGGGAGGAACTGATCAATGTAACGACGATCTCTGTTGGGAGTCACGTTGCCTTTGAAGGGTGGAGGCATCACAGCCAAAGCTGATGAACTTGAAAATGGACTAACTTGACAGAAGCCTGGAAGTTTGAGGGCAGGGCTGGCTACTTTCAGGGCAACTTGTAACTTACTTCTTTGAGCAGCCCATTCTGTCAAAGAGGAAAACAATATACTGTAAGAATTTTATATAACTCAGGAATTAGTCATTGAGCATGATTAATAAATAGAATATAAACTATGTAATTTTTGGTATACCTCAATAATGCATTACTCACAGGTCAGGCTGACCAAGTATAAGTAAAATATCTTACCTTATAAAAAGACAACTCACCTGCATTACAAGTTAAAAGTTTAGAAGCTATAGACTGAAATTTTTGAGCCATATTAAAAACCAAACAATGAACTTTAACACAACTAAATGCAAATTATCATATCAATTTTTCTTGTAGATAAACCTGGAAAAAAAAACTTGTATTTAATACATTAAGACACAGAAATCACTGTCTCCCTTTTGATATCACCAACAAAGCATGGAAAGTTTGGTAAAAATTGCACAAAACCACAGAATCCTGCCATACATTTCATTTTAATTTATTGAAGTGTGTGCCTTGAAATTATTATAATCTTAGTTACTTTGAAATCCCTTAAAAACAACAAAGGCAACCTGAACGAAGTGTTAAAAAGATTCCCTGTAGAAAACAGGGAACCTATGCATAAGGTATGATCCCACACAGAATTTCATGAGCATAGAAACAGCAAGTTCAGAAGGAAAAGGAAGTACTATGAAGACATATCAACTAAGACATGAAACTGGAATTAGTAAAGTAGGTAAGAAAAATAAAGTTTTAAAGGCTTATCTATAGCTGTGGTAACCTAAGCCTAAGGGCACTAGTCTCCATAACATAGGGTAGATTAACCTAACTCAACTTGTCATTAGATGCCTCCTGAGAGGGGTCAGCCAAAAAATCTGTTCATACATTCATTACTATTGAGAAATTGAATTATATTGCTAGTTTGCCAATACATCATCCCAAATTATACATCACAATCAAAAGAACACAGTCAAAAGTTATAAAAACTTCATATCCAATTCATTTTTATATTAATGTTCTTATTTATTTGAAGAATGTATCCTAATAATACCCATTGTGTGTTTATTTATAGATCTGTTTGGTGTCCACTTCTTAAGAAATAGAGGATGTCTGAGTTTGCGGTACCACAGACACCGAATTCCTCAGTATAACATTAAAAGATGGCCTTTACAGGCATTGATATGTTTGAATTGTAGCAGAATGTATGTGTTCATTTAGGATAGGTTTGGTTAGATTATGGACAGAATTTTTACACGGGTCCACCACGGAATTTCCACGGGTCCTGCTACTACCTAACAATTCCCTTGGTTTATTTGTTTTAAGTCTGTTTCTTCCATTTCTTGGTCATGCTCGTAATGATAGCCATAATGACCGTATCTGTGGTACGAGTTTCACCAGTGCCCAAGTACAATATTACTTTTAATCCCGGGTACGGTTAGGATAGATATTTTTGCTAGTTGTTGCGGGATGTGCAAATCCCGAGACCCAAGGTCTCAAGGCCGAGCTCCCAGAGCTCGGGTCGGCCTCCAAACCTCCCCTACAGCCGACACCAGACACACACCTGAGCTCGTGTGTCAGAGGGCACACCCAGTGTGAAACACACGCTGCCGCGAAACGAACACACTTCACGGCAGAAACGGAAGCACACACTAGCTCCGAGCTAGTGAAAACACTTCACGGCTGCAGGTCCTACCTGCTTGTGTCTCAGCAAAGAAAAAGAGAAAACACAACACAAGTATCTCGCAAGGATACTTCAAGAGCGCAACCGGAAGCTCAAGCACGCACGACCACACTCGGCAGCAGCGAACGCAATAAATGCCAAGGCCGGCGCACCAATCAACGTCAGGAAGTAGATCCCACAAAATACCTCCTGCCACTCAAACGGAGCAGCTTACAACGTAAAAAAATGTCGCATGTGTAATTCTAAACAGAATAAACACATTGGAACACCAAAGCGTCCGTGAACACAAATTACGATGTGTACACAAGCAACCCGCTGACGGGTGCAGCCCTGTTATTGGCCGCGCGTAGGAATACGTGCCTGGCGTAGCAATACACCACACTAGTCATCCACGTCTGAAAAGTCTATATTAGAAAGGTGTTGAATCCCGTCATTTTTGGCGGGCCGTGCACACTAGTTAGTTAATGTGATGGTACATAACAATGTAATAAATGCATTACAGGAACATTTAGAGCAGTGGTCACTGCCCCACCTTTGTCAAAATTGCTCAGCATGTAAGGTCATTTAAATGATCATAAATATTAGCACTAAATCAATAGACAATTCACTTGATTGTTTAAAGGTCTTTATACAAAATCAATAACGTTGACACAAAACTATTATGTTGCTCATGTATAATACAATCATTTTATATTAGATGATTAATAATATTCATTCAACTTATGAGGTATTTCAGCACCTTAGTTTTTTAGAAAAATGAAGAAAACATTTTCATTCATGCCCAACATTCCATACAAAAACATCCAAAAACTGTAAATACTATAACTGAAAAAACCTTATGCCACAAGCAGAAAATCTTCTATCTAATCAGCTTTAAATTAATGATACAATTGGGGAGAAGTTTACACAATGACATTAATGTGCACAAAAACAACATTCCAATAATTCATCAATCTAAATTCACTGAGAATCAAAACAGATTGCATGCACCTCAAAATATAAGTAGGAAAAAGAAATTGAATTACAAATTCTTCCAGGTAAATAAATTACAAAAAATAACTAAGTAGATTTATCACTGCTTTTGCTTTTTTATAATGAATTGATCCAGAATGAGACCATCAGCAAAAGGCACTCTAGGTAAAAAGAGTCAGTTTCAGACAGAAACTTTTCCTTGTATTTACAAAGTGATTTTTGAATATGGGTCCTAAAAAAATCATCAATATACTCAGCATCAAAATATTGCACATCTTCAAGTCCTTCCTTCAAGCGATCATAAACCGTATATTATGTATGACAAGGTATGACTATGGGGTCTCATTTGAAAGGTAATGAAACCTTCTTTCAGTCAAATGACATTTGACGATCAGCCCCACAAGTAAAAAATAAATTTGGGAGGAAAAAGGAAAATAAAAAACGACAATAACAAAACATTAGGCATAAAACTAAACTTAAAACTTAGTGTTGCCTCCTCTCGTCCTCTGAAGATCTGCCATGCAATCAGTCATGGGTCTGATGAGTGTCACAATATTCTCTTGAGGGATATTGTTCCACTCCTTGATGACAGCATCATGAAGCTCATCAAGAGTGGCAGGAGCAGGATCATGCCACCGTACCCACCTTCTCAGCTGATCCATGGGATTCAAGTCAGGACTCCTTGCTGGCCACTCCATAACGGTGATACCAGCAGCGTGCAGAGTGCCCAACAATCAATGCTGTATGGCTGCGGGCATTGTTGTGCATAAACTGGAAGTCAGGTCCCATAAAATCAGCATGGAAGACAACATGTGGATCGAGGAGGCTTTTGTGTACCGCTGTGTTTCTGTGTACTGCTTACCCTGTCACCTTTACACCCTCCTTTGCCCATCGTTGCTGTAAAGGCACACCCTCGTCTCATCAGAAAAGAGGACATGCCTCAATTGAGCGAACGTCCAATTCTCGTGACGAGTGCAAAATCATTTTCTGGCAATCCGATGCTGTGCATTCAATTGAGGGTCAGTAGCAGATCTATGGGGCAACAAATTCTTCTCTCATAGTCTTCTTCTGATTGTGGAGACACTCACCGCTGTTCTATGAGCTGCTCAAAGCTGCTGCTGGAGCTCAACAGCGTTTGAAAAACGATTCCGCAAAGTCATCACAATGTACCGGTTATCTGTACCGGAAGTACAGCATCGTCTCCCGGATCCATGCCTCCTGATGTAGCCACCAGTCTCCTCAAACCGCTGGAATACTCGTTCAGCTGCTTCTTCTGGCCTGGCATCCATTTTCCATGGTTTTTTTTCCTCCTGTAGCTGTTCAGGTGTGACTTCAGTGATGTCTGGATAGCAAATGACCCTCGAGGGAAATGAACTGTTTTTTCCTATGAAATTTGTAAAATTAATAAAAAATACTTCAAGAGCAAAATATGCTTGGAGGTATTCACAACGTGTTTGAAGCATTCAATTTACCTATACCCCTTTCCCCCTCAAAGGGAAATTTCTAAAACACAATATCGTACATAGACACGATTAGTTTTTTTGTCCGATTCACAATGAACTGATTTACAAAATTGAGATCATTTTTTTATATAGCTTCAAAAAAATTTTTTTAATGCTTGAATTAAAAAAAATTAATTTTTTTCTTTACATGGCAATGGAAAACTTTCTATCAAACTTATCAAAAAACTACTAATCAGATTTATAGCACTCACCTTGATCTTTACTACCCAAAAAAGATCTTCATAATTGAAAAACTGTAGGAGAAATTGCGCCGCACAGTCAAAAAAACATTCTGAGAAAACAGCGTTTCATTTTTTCAATTATTTCTCTAAAAGTTTTTCACTTATGGAGGAGATCTTTTTTGTTTCATAAAGATTAAACTATAAATCTGCCAATTAGTTTTTGATAAGTTGATTAAAATTTTTTTATTGCCACATAAAGTAATAACTAAAAGTAAATATATTATGTTCAACAAATTCAAACATCTCTTAAATTTTTTTGAAGCAATATCAAAAAACTAGATCTCAATTTTGTAAATCAGTTCATTGGGAATCGAACAAAAAAAAAACTAATCGTCTCTATGTACAATATTGGCTGAGAAATATAATTTTCTAGAAATTTCCCTTTGAGGGGGGAGGGGGACATGGGTAAATTTCATAAATTTTAGGGCTCTGAACGACCATTCAAATATTCTAAACATGTTGTGAATACCTCCAAGCTTATTTAGCTCTTGAAGTATTTTTGAGGAATTTTTGAAATTTCACATGGAAAAACATTCATTTCCCTTAATTGGTTTTTCCTTTTTTATATTCGTTCATGGGGGCACAATTAGTGTCCGTCAAATGCAGAATTCAGAACTTTCAACTTAAAACTCATATTTTTTTGGTGATGATTGTTTTTAAACAAATAATAGCTCTTTTCAATGGTCATTAACAGCACTTTTAAATGATATAAAGCTTACTAGGATACAATAAATTATGTATGAGCTATATTGACTTAAAAAAAAATGTTGAAGATATGCAATTTTTTATACCGAGTGTATCTCCCACAAAATCAAACGGATTTAAAAAATTAAGCATTTATGCTACTATGAGAAATACTGAAATCATTTTCATAATTTTTTAATACTATATTCTTGTTGTGACAGCAGCACAGACATAAATTGGCACAATTAAGATGGCCAATATTCTCTGAAGTAAAGTTTTGTTTTCATTAGTAAACTTGCACTGTTTGTATGTAAATCTTAATTGTCATTTGATAGATTTACTTATGTACATAATGAATTAGGTTATGAAAAAACTGATAAACCAATAGTTTTAAGATACAGATCATCCAACTGAGCTTCATAATAATGACTGCACAGCAGTATTTTCTACCTTAATGGTTACAATGCTTTGTTTTATGGATTAACACCCATACAATACAAATTTCCCAATTTAAACTGTCACTGTTCAAACTGGATATTGGTTATTTTGATAATCAAAATCTGCTAACTTCATTTTTTTAGAATTTTGAATTTCAGATAGAATTTTGTTAGGTTCAGAGTTTTAGGTTTTTTATCAAGGTTTTCTTGTCCATAAAACATCAGCTGTGCATAAGAATAAACCTGGTGTGCTACTTTTGTTCATCAAGTTCTTATCAAAATATTTAACATCTGAAGTTAATCATTTGTATCAATTTTCTAAATGAAGTTCATAATAGGGTGATGTGTTCACGACCCGGACAAGGTCTCGACCCAGACAGTCTTGATTAACCAATGAACGATCGAGCCTAGGACGTCAGAGCTATGACGTATGAGGGAGGGTGGTCCTAACTAGACGCCATTTGCAAACGTCCCCGCCGACGCTCCACTTGTAAGCAAGGTAAGAATTTCGATTTTAAGAGGTTGCGATCTTAATTTTTGGCATCAGGATATATTGTGCCAAGACCACGAATTAGGCGTGATCAACTTATGATAAGTTTTGTTATGAAATATAGCCAATTGGCATAAAATCAGTGATAATACGGAGTGCCTAAATAACAATGGACTCGTTTGAGGTGCCTGCTAAACAAAATTATGCCGTGTTCTCAACTCGGACAATTTTTGACAATTCATGCAAATTAAGTGTACTGCAAAAACCAATTAAAAAGTGAATGATTGCTTAGTTCTTACAACTATAATGTACCATATGTGAGACCAAGCCATGGAAAAGGCTGGAAATGGGTGTTTGCCACGGCTAAATATCGAGTGATTTTTGGAAGTGTTTTATTGATGAAAGTGAATTATTTTTAGCATTAACATGTGCCCCCCCCCCATTAGTGTTTACTTCTCCAAATTGAAATATTTAACCTAGGCCAATTGTTTATATTTTTTACAAATTTTTTTAAAAAAATGATGTGCGTGGTCTCGACTCGGAAAATGTGCACGTGATGTCCGAGTCGAGTCCGAATCGGTTTTTTTATTACATTGATATTTTGCTACCAATTGTTTTATTCCACTTTTCAGTGTCATGTTCTGGATGTTCTTAGTAAGAAAAAATATAAAACATAGGTGTAAGTGTGTTTTTGGTGGACCAAAACATCCGTCCGGGTTGAGACCACACCCCCGTCCGGGTCGTGAACACGCGGTCTCGACCCAAACAGAGAATTCTGGATTTTAAAAACGGCTGTAAAACCAATACTATGATATCTATAGATATGAAACTCATGGCATAAGATGGGAAATTGGTTAAACTTTCTTTTAAGCACAAAATCTCTCCTGTATCTCAATAACTTTTTTATAATGAACATTATTCACTTTACTGTCTGGGTCGTGAACACGTCACCCTACATAGGTGAATATTGACTAGCATACTTCAAGCGTCATTTAAAAAATGCCCCACATGTGTAATTTTCCCTATATTTCTTTATGGTTTGGTGCTCATTGTAATTTTTACTCAGGGGAGAAACTGAATAGTTAACCTTCAACAACTTGAATTTTCTCAACAAGCACAGTATCACAGGTAATAGTCTTTGGCATGTTTGCTTTCAATGGCAAAAATATGGCTAAATATTTATTCAAGGTAGTAAACATGACATGTAGATGCTGATGTGTCCTGCAGGATCCTGAATTATCAATTATGGCCTGTGCTGAAGAAACAACATCCCTAGGGGGGCTATGTAAAGACACAGGATGGCGCATACCGCTGGAAAAACCAAATATTCTGAGATGCTCATTTTGGCTGAATCCTTAGTATGCTGTTTAGGGCAAATTACAGGAGGCAACCAAGAAAACTGTTCAAACAAACGTCTTACAAAGTAATTATTAGGAATTATTCTACACAACCCTTCAAAAATACTAGGATTCAATATTTTCCTAACATAATTTATCTAGATGTGGATGACAAACAAAAAATATTCCTCCTGATAGTATTCACAAAGAAAATATTCTTGTACTTGTGCACTGGTGAAACTTATACCACAGATTCAATCATTAAGCGTCCTTAAAAAAATGCTGTTTCTTAACAAGAAGGCCCCAATCAATTATATAGATTTATTTGTAAATAAACATACCCGTCTTCAAGTAAGAAGACGAGTGGGCACATTTGTTACATGCCTCTATAATTAAAAGCTGATCATATGGAAGCTGTTATTAACATCAAGTAAAGGCAGTTATTGAAAATATATCCAGACATTTTGAATAATAATCACATATTTATGAATAACAAGATCTTTCATTATTATTGGCCTAAAAAACAAGTGTCTAAAGTTAAAAATCATTTACCTCAATTACTGCTGTAAAGTAGGTAATGTCTCCAAAATTCATGGTTTGTAACAGTTTACAAAACCAAATTGGTGGGGTATAAAATTGCTAAATTAATACACTTCAAGCAGCATTACCAAGGCGTGTCACTATTGTGAAACTGCCAAGTTCAAAGGGTAAAAAGCTTACAAACAAAATTGGTTTACACATAAATAAAATAAAGAAGAATCAAATATTGTTATTGCACTAAAAGAAAACCAATGTTGAAAGATAATTCAATTAATGACCCATGTCAAATGCAAATTAAATTAATGATACAATGAAAAATTACTTTAAAAATTCAATTTCTTGATCAAGAATGATTGAAATGAGACCATTAAAGCCTAATCAAAATATGAGATAATTTAAAAAACTGAAATCAAGGTGAAAACTCATGGAGTAGTTTCTGAAACTTGAAAACACAGGGCAACTACACTTATAGCCTTGGTTTTGGCCTGTGATTTTTTTTATACATACACACGGACTACAGGATCTTACCAAACAATACTCTTAGTGTATTTATTCTTTTACGCATTTGTTTGGTGTCTGCTTCTTCTCTCTCTTTGTAACGATCTTGACCCTCGCTTGTCTGGTGGTCGAGATTACAACCACTGTTGGGACGCACGCAAAAATGCTTCAACAGTAACTTTGTTGCCATACCGTTGGACTCAGCTCGGAGAGCTCTTTCATCTGGCAGTAATTTCGAATAGGTAGGGGTGAGTGACGCATGGTAGAAGCTTTTGCTAGCTACACCGTAACAGCATGGCATGAATCTCAACCAGTGGAGGTTGCCATCTGCTTACACCAAAACCGAGTGCCATGTATCTTGACTAGTGAAGCAGGTCTGTGCGCCCAAACACTGGCATGCATTTAGTAAACTTATCATCAACTTACTAGCATACTTTGATTTAGTGATAGTGATGTACCGATGTATCGGTCATTTTTACTGGTATCGGTATCGGCAAAATTCGGCCGATACTTTACCGATACTTTCCAATAATACGTATTTTACCATGAAAAAGAAAGTCATAAATCATGGAAGTAAAAGTATCTAACCTAATAATACCCGCTGTGTGTTTATTTATATATTTATTAATATATTTGTTTGGTGTCCGCTTCTTAAAAAACATGGATGTCTGAGTGTGCGGTATCATGGATATTAAACATAGTGTAACATTGAAAGATGGCCCTTACATGCATTGATATGTTTGATATATCAGGATAGCTTTGGTTAGGATAGGTTAGGACAGGAAAGGTTGAGTTATGTTGACGGAATTTTTACAAGGGGCCACCTAGTTTAACGATGACATTGTCCATAGAATTTCCAATGGTCCTGCTACTCCCTAAAAATACCCTTGGTTTATTTGTTTGGAGTCCGCTTCTTCCATTTCTCTGTCACCCTCATAAATGTAGCCATGATGACCGTATCTGCGATACGAGTTTCATCAGTGCGCAAGCACAATAATATTTTTTATCATGGGTACTGTTATGATAAATATGTTTGTTAGTCATCTATGCCTGGAAAATTTGTTCAAGAAAGGTATTGAATCCCGTCATTCTTGGCGGGCCGTGCACACTAGTAATCAAATAAAGAGCCTATCCTTACCTAGTAAATTAGTTAGCTAACTGTTGAATTACAGCGTTAAATCAGGCCCGCTAACTGAATTTACTACTTTTACTTCCCGATGAGTCACAACGTACTCTCAGTGACTGAAAGCTATGTAGCATGAATAGTTAAACACAGTAACACGGTAGCGACATAAAATTATCATACTTTCACAACTAAAACCTATGTAGTTTGACCCAATTTTCATTTCTTAACATATGTGACAGGCTAACAAAAATCAAACCAAATAAATGAAGTTGAAGGCGCATTTCAAAGTTTTAAGTGAATTTAATATAGAAGTAGCTGATAATTCTATTTTGATTTAGCATGTAAATTGCCGTACAATTTTATAGTTGGTTGCGCATTTGCTGATCTTTCAGTTTTGGGGCCTATCAAATTTCAATGTTTTCTTTTTGCCAAATCATGTATTTTAATGTGAAAAACAAGAAAATGATAGCCATATTGTGGAGAAATTCTTCATTAAGTGTTACTAGCCTAACCTCACCAAGGGTATTATTTCAAACACCTCACTGTTAATCATGGTGAAAATTTCGTGGACCCTGCAACAGGCGCACACACTCAAATGATTGAGAGTGCATAGCTTAGTCTAAAAATGAAAAAAACGTCAGAAAGGCACTCACCGACAAATGATGGACTCGTATCTGTGTGAATTTGCGTTGCAAAAACGCATGGAGAAACTGCAGTATTTCCATAAAATATTAATGGTTATCAGCAAATTTCAGGCTAATAAATAATTTCTCCACAAAATGGTTATCATTTTTATGTTTTTCACACCAAAATACTTACTTTGGCAAAAAGAAAATATTAAAATTAGATAGGCCCCCCAAACCAAAAAGAGCCATTTTTTCTTCTACATAGTGTATGTGTTGGTACATACCGTGTGCTACTTGCGTTCACGTTGCTATTTCTGAGACTAAATGCTACATTATATTACTAGTTTACGCCTGTAAATGAAGAAAAATATCGTTTTTAATTAATTTAGTCAGATAATAACCTCAGTTGGCAAATAAAGATTGCTAAACAGTGATTACTTGTTAGTTCATGCATGCTGATAACGGTATCATACGAAATAAAGCAGAAAGATGACGCAACCGAAATACTTTGTGCGGGAAACAAATCAAATGATATAGTTAACATAGCCAGAGCAGTTTTATCATTCCTAATCGAAAACTTTTTTGTCAATATTGATATATTATTATATATATTAGTAAATAATTTTTTTGAAACACCCATGTAGGGCTTGATTTCATTTCAATATAATTGTAAAAGTATTGGTATTTCTAAGTATTGGAGTATCGGTATCGGCATTTTCAAGTATCGGAGTATCGATATCAGCCAAAAATGGGTATCGGTATCGGCCAAAAAATTGTATCGGTACATCACTATTCAGTGAGGTATTTCATTATTATAGATTATGTGTAGTATTGTTTGTATACAACATTTTTGTAATATCATTTCAAAACACATAACACTATAATCATAAATATGTAACAAGCTACAGAATTTATCTACCATCCAATCAAATTCAAATAATTGGGGCATGTCTGAACTTTTTTCTTCTATTTCTTGCAATGCAATAATTTTGGTGTTGTTTGATTCAGGAAAGTTTTCTCTACAAGATGACGATATAAAAACAGGTACAAGTTTGACAAAAAAGCAATGGCCAGAAATTTTTTTCAAGAGACAATAGTTAAAAAATCTACGGATTGATTCCTTAATTATGGGTAAAGTACTGAGTCAATCAAATAAATAAAAAGCTCATAATACTAATAATAAAAATGCAGCAAGCTACCATGTTCACCTATTATTCACAGCAAATTCTAAGAAAGTTTATTACAGGCAAGGGTAAAATGCTTAGTAATGTGATCAGATTAGGTTATATTAGATTATTAGTTAGTTTAAGCCTCCCTATCCTCAACAAATGAGATCCAAAGAGAGGAAGGAAGAAGGCACCATTAGTATGGAGTTAAGGGAACGTGGAATCCATGCAAAAAGGGCATAGAAACAGTAAGATGAGAAAGAAGTACATGAAACAAGATCAAAGTTGAAGAAGAAAGTAGTAGGTGCTGAAAAACAGGACAGCAGTGAACCAAAAAGAAGTTGGTCTGTAACAAAACAAAAACCTATGTTATTTTAACAAAAAGAAAGTCTACCTAACTCTCAGCTCGGGCCCTCACATTGTCCCCCTGGGAGCGCTAGTTCCCATAGATACAATAATTGTATCCCCCTGAGGGGAGTAATGTGATCAACCTAGGTAAAAAACTGCAAACTCAACCGCGAAAAAATGGAAATCAGAAGAATGCGGCCAAGAATGTGTGCCTGGTTGAGCAAATATCGATTGTCACAGCTAAACTGAACACCGCAGATTGTTATCAATAAAAAAATTCTATGGACCTGGCCTAGTGTTGCAACAGACTTGCAAGCCAGCCCCCGCCTACCCTTACAGTATCCAAAAGGGAAGCAATGTCGGTGCGACAACAGCCATGCCTGATAAGTTTACGCTCCTAAGCAATACATTGGGCATTTCTATACTCTTTCTCTCATGCATATAATGTATTATATTGTTTTGATTGAGAGCAGCAGCTGCCCACAACTACGTAATATATGTAAAGGAGTGATAACAATAGGGAACATTCAGTCTTGGGTTCAGTCTTGAATGGGTCTTCAGAAGGTGTCATTTTCTTTAAATTAGAAATATTTGATCTCAGTTGGCATCCTGAGCTATCCTTTGTGATATAAATTGTGTCATCAATTAAACTACGTCCAACGTGTTAAATTTAACGTAAATTTCAGACCCTTTAATTTCATTGGTACTGCTACTTTTTTATAAGATAAATGCTGTCATTACTTTTTAACCATGGATTGCGGATTCCTGTTTTTCCCATGTCATGTGTGCATGATCATTTTCATTAAAATTGCCAGCCAAATTGAGTTTTATTTCAAACTTGCAGATGAAATGACAACTGAAAACTTTGATTGAAAATGAGCATCACTTGAAATTAAATCTATGACAAAAATTCATGAAATACAACTGAGATATACCGAAAACCCAAAGATATACCGAAAAAACCCATAGAGCAACAAATGATAAAAAAAGCAGCACATCAATAAGAGATGGTCTATAACAAACACATAAAATCTATTCTATTTCAATAATAGAAAGGCCTATCTAACCTTTTCATCAGGGCTATGTACTGTAGTTTGACGATCATAAATTCTCCAATATACAATAGTTGTTCCTCCAAAAAATCTATTCCACACAGAAACTTGAAATTTTTTCACATTCACATCAATAAGTCAGATTATATGTAACCTTTACTCTAAACTACCAGAGAGCTCATACCAGAGCTGCATTTTGATATGCAACTGGTTTTTTTCAAATTGCTCAAAGATCCCACTTATAAAGATGTTTTGTTTAGGCTCACATTTATACATTCCAAAAGTTTTTTTTGTTTTACGGCTTTTACCACCATTGTCTAATATTGCATATCTTATTACTTATGCTATTTATTTTATCTCCCCATGCACCTGTCCTCATTCACAACTTGACAATTATGTCTCACTTTTCACCTATCTAGTTGCTAAATTACTAAACTCATTGATTGTATTAGTATTCAAGCACAAATTTCTCATGACTTACATTTGTCTCCCTCAAAACAATTTCCCTTATGCTGCCAAAAACTCGCCTCGTTATATATTAAGGAAAGGACCATTATCAATTATCCACTTTTTGGTGCCTAAACATAGTTAATTAGATGTAAATAAACAATTTTTCTTCTATGCACTTTCCTATGTAAATGAGTACTTAATGAGTTATAGCGGTTGGTTTAGTTTCGTCTTTGATGATGAATGCACTCAAATGAACAGCTACTTAGTAATGCAAAAAAAAACGGTTTAGTTTGATGGCATTTTTTTGGCAAAAAAATGTGTTTTTTATAAGTTTTTTTTTAACACATCTAAATTTTGTTAAGTATATATATGCCTAATTTTTTTTAGACATCTAAAATATATTAATATCCATGTTTTTTAGTCTTTTTTTGTAATAAAAACATCAAAAAGAAACCATACAGTAAACGTGGTGGCAGATAACCCACAATTACCTAGAGGAGTCTAAGAGGAACAGCAGGAGCCACAGAACTTACGTTGATGGAGTCAAAATTCTGAGTTTACTATCTCTACTATGTCTGATTTTATTTATATGTAACCAAAAAAATCAGACATAGGAGAGATAATAAGCTCTGAATTTCGACTCTATTTATATAAGTTCTGTTGCTCCTGCTGTTCCTCTTAGACTCCTCTAGGTAATTGTGGGTTATCTCCCACCACTTTTACTGTATGGTTTCTTAATGATGCTTTTAATTACAAAAATGACTAAAAAACAAGGATATTAATATATTTTAGGTGACTAATTAACATGCTGTTTTTTTAAAAACATGTTTTTTTTTTACAAAAAAATTATGACTAATATTAATGAATATTAATATATATTCTGGTAACAAACATAAGCATGCTGGTTTTTTTTTACAAAAAATCATGACTAAAAAACTACATTTTATGTGACCTAAAAACCCCATGCAGTTTTTTTTTAAACTCATGTTATTTTACTAAAAAATCATGGCTAAGAAAACATGAATATTATATTATGAGACAAAAAAAAATCCATGCTGTTTTTTAAAAAACATGTTTTTTCACAATCATGTATAAGAAAACCTGGACATGAACATATTTTATGTGACCAAAAAAACATGCTGTTTTATTTTATGTGTTTTTCATAAAAATAGTGTCTTAAAATCTTGGGTATTAATATATTTTATGTCACCAAAAAATCATTGTTTTTTATGACCATGTTTTTTTACAAAACAGTCATTATTATTCATATTATGGTCATGACTTTTTAAGAAAAACATGGATATTAATTTATTTTGTGTGACCAAAAATCATGCTTTTCGAAAAAAAGGTTTTATTTACAAAAAATATGAGTGTTACTATATTTGGTAAATCTGAAGGATATGTCAGTTATCGATTTTCCACTTTTTGGTGCCTGAACCTAATTAAGGGTACGGTTTGGGTCTATTTTCAGATTATGGTCATTTTTCATTTTATAAACTCATCTTATAGAGATTTTTCTTGCGCATCCAACGTTATAATTGGCTTTCAAGTACGTCAATTGGTTAGTCTTCTGGAAAGGGGTAAAAGACGCGCACTAGTGTGACCTTGGGGTGCGCCAATGGATGGGTGACTCTTCCCCCCACCATTACGAGCCAGTATTGAGTGTTTCTCTACTGGAATAGCAAGAGAGTTTATTCATGGCCTAACTTGAAATACTTTCATACTCAAACAAAACATCCTATTACTCAGTGATAAATAATGATGGTGTAATTGAGCGTTTGTTTTGCGTCCGGCTGCTGAGTCATCAGCTAATTAGCTGGCTATGTAAACATAAAAGCCTCCCGGAGTTTTGAAGCTGCAGGAATGGCAATTATATTAATCGAAAGGGCTTAAAAAGAGCTACAAAGCAATGCAGGTTTTTGAAAAAAAATTTAGTCAGCATTGAAAAAAAAAATTGTTAAAAAATTAACACTGTTCTGAAACTTATATTTATTGACTTTTGATATGGATCCTTACCCACTGCTTTGAAGGTACATAAGAAGGTACAGAATCACTGATAAGACTCAAAAAATTAGTACAGTACAAAAATTTTTTTTTTAAAATGGCTTTCCTGAATACTCGCCTTTTTGATTTTTGAAAACCTACTCCTCCCACAGTTTTGAAGGTACAGAGATGGTGAGCATACCAATCAATAGCGATTGAAAAGGAAAATAGATCCGGTGCAAAACTTTTTTCAAATTTCAATTCACCTTGAAAATTAGAAGCAAATTATTCAAAAAAGTGGCAAAAGAGGTCATTTATAGAGAAAAAAGTTCTCATAATTCAAAAAATCAAATAATCGAAGAACTTTTGCACCGGGTCTCTAGACAAGACAATTTGCTATCTAGAGAATATTTTCTGAGTTCTGTGAGTTGAAAACTGTAGGAGTAGGATTTTCCCCAACACATGTTTTTTCATGTTTTTTAAAAAAAATCTTATTCACATATGGTTATGAAAAATTCGCACAAATCAAAAAAGTTCTTAATAACAATTTACATCGACGGTAGATATCTCAGAAAAATCCACCGAGAACTTAGACATTTTTTTACCCCGAACCGTCCCCTTAATTGAATCAAAATAAACAAGTTTTCTTCTATGCACTTTCTGTCTCAAATGAGTATTTTACGATTTATAGCAGAAGGTTTAGTTTCATCTTTGATTACGAATGCGCTCGAATAAACAGCTACTCATCGATTTTTTAATTTTTGTTGCTTGAAACATGGTGATAACATCAAAATAAACAACTTTTCTTCTATACACTTTTTTCATCAAATGAGTATTTAACGAGGTATAGCGGTTGGTTTGGTTTCGTGTTTGATGACGATCGCGCTGGAAGCGAGTGCGCATTGCAGTGTTGCTGTCCGACGTGCTCCTTGAATTACTTGCCGCTTCAAACACTGGAGTTGCGGTAATTCATTTACCGATATAACTAATAAAATACTCATTTGAGACGGAAAGTGCATAGAAGAAAACTTGTTCATTTCGATCTAATTAACTCGATAACTGACATATCCTTCAGATTTACCCTATATTTTATCAGACCAAAAAAAACGTGACATTTTTAAAAACCATGTTTTTTTTACAAAAGGCATTAACAACCATGTTTTTTAGTCATGATTTTTTGTTAAAGATAACATGATTTAAAAAACCAGCATGGTTTTTTTGGCATATAGAATACATTAACATCTTTGTTATTTTAGTCATGATTTTTCTGTAAAAAAAGATGTTTTTCAAAGAAACAGCATGGTTTCTTATTGTCAAATAAAGTATATTAATATCCATGTTTTTTAGTCATGACTTTTTTGTAACAAAAACATGTTTAAAAAACAGCATGGATTTTTTTGGTTACATAAAGTACATTAATATCCATTAGAACTGTACCAGGTCTTAGAATAAAATATCTACAAAGAATCTATTCACTCTATAAAACGTTTCAGAGACCAGCTCCATCCTCAGTAAGCCATTCAGTAAAATGTGGTAAAAGGAACAGTGAAAATTCACTGTCCATTTTATCACATTTTAATGAATGACTAACTGAGGATGGAGCTGGTCTCCAAAAAGTTTATCGAGTGAATAGATTCTTTGTTGATATTTTATTCCAAGACCTTTTACAGTTCAAATAAAATATGATTTCAATATTAACAGTGTTCTTTGTTTATATAAGTTTCTAAAGACAATTCAATTAAAGAAAAATGACTTTCCTGATATTTACATTCGTGTTTTTTAGTCATGATTTTTTTAAATGTTTTAAAAAAAAAATTTGTTTGGTTCCATAAAATATAATAGCCATGTTTTTTAGACATGAATTTTCATTAAAAAAAACAATGTTTTTTCAAAAAAACAGCATTGGATTTTTAGGTCACATAAAATATATTAATATCCAGGTCTTTTATTCATAATTTTAGGTATAAATAACATGTTTCTAAAAAAAACAGCATGGTTTTTTAGTCACATCTCTATCAATGACCATAAGTAAAGATATGTTATTATAACGCACCATTTCTGGAGTTGAAGGTCATTCACATGTATTGTAAAATAAATGAAATATCAAAACATAAAACTGGAGAAAATGTAAAATTTCATAAAACCATAAATTAAGAAGTATGCTGTTTTATTTTGTAATCTGACATGAAAATAAATAATGTAATGTGGTTCTTTTTCTTGCTGAGTTATTTTCAAAGTATTAGAAAAAAAATATCCACATTTTTATTGGCCATGGTTTTAAAAAAAAAAAACATTTTTTTTACAAACAGGTTTTTTTAAAAAACAGCATGGTTTTTTTGAGTCACTTCTCTACAGCTACTCATCAATTTTCAAATTTTTGTTGCTTGAATCATAGTTATAACATCAAAATAAACTACTTTTCTGCTATAAACTTTTTGCGGCAAATAATTATTTTACGAGTTAGAGCGGTAGATTTAATTGTTGCGCGATTGAACTGTTAGAGTACATTTGGGTACTTTGTAATTTATTATGAGCTGACCCCACAGAGCCTGAACCCACTTCTAGGATCTTTTAGTTAATAGCACAATAAAAGTTTCACACAAAAATAATGAATTATAGCAATATGTTAATTTTTGTCATAGATGGCGGGAATGCGCTCAATCATTCAAGCGCATCGGAAGGGAGAATCCATCATAGCCTTTCCGTCCGACGCCCTTGATCAATTACTTTCCATTTCAAACACTGGAGTTGTGGTAAGTAATTTACCGCCATAACTTGTTAAATACTCATTTGGGACGGAAAGTGCATAGAAGAAATATTGTTTATTTACATCTAATTAGCCATGTTTACTGTTTTGCACGGAAAAGTGGAAAATCGATTATTGTCCTTTCCTTAACATTTATCCCAACTTCCTTCAGGATATCAAAATGGTTTGCTTCGTATGACACATAAAAGTTGTGTGTAATTCAATCTTCTGGTCACTATGGAGTTTATGCCATTCACAAAAATTGAAAATTCCATTTCAAAGAACTACTAAAGGAACACATTTAAAAAGGTTTTACACGAATGACATTTTGCTTGCTGATGAGTTATTTTTGAGGTATAACAATAATTACATTCAGATAGGAGTTACATTATATGGTCGGCTGCTTAGTCACCGCATTGATAGGTAACGCCCACTTTTCTGGCGGGACACGCCCACTTTTTCACGGAAAAAGAACAGCGTCGGTTTACGTAAGTTAAGGTAAGCTATTTTAGGATAATTTATGTTATTTTAGGTTAGTTTTTAACTAACCTTATATTACCTTCACTAACTTCACCCATCGTTACGTCAATACCATATTACAGTAGAACCTATACTTACGTGTCCGTTCCTTCACTTTTATATACAAAGTTCCTATAGGCCTAACTTCAAAGTTGAATAGTTAGAAAATTAAGTATCGGCAAGCAGAATGTCATTCCTGTAAAACATTTATAAATGTGTTCATTTAGTGATTCTTTGGGATAGAATTTTTAATTTCTGTGAAAAGCGTAAACTCCATATCGACCAATCTTCTTTCCTATTTTTTCAACTTACAAACATATAGATTGTCTTCAGTCTTCACTACATGTGTTGGTCAATGTGAAGTTTCATGCAATCACGGAAAATAATAATGCCGATCCCAGGAATCACTAAAGGAACACATTTCAAAACGTTTTACAAGAATGACATTCTGCTCGCTGATGCGTTATTTTTGAATAATTGAACTTTGAAGTTGGCCTTGGCGCCAAAGGAAGCGAGCGGGTGAAACGGAATTTAATGAATAACGGAAGCTATTACAAACGTAAAGAGGTTGGGTCGTGAGGGGGAGGCACAGTTCTTCTAGTAAAAATTATAAATAAAGCTTCTAACCCACCCATTAGGGTGACGACCGCAATCTTGTTGACATCGGGTCCAAAATGGCGGCGCCCATGGTGGTCGCCATGTTAGACCCGATGTAAACAAGATTGCGGTCGTCACCCTTATGGGTGGTTTAGAAGCTTTATTTATACTTTTCACCAAAAGAACTGTGGCTACCCCTCACGACCCAACCTCTTTACGTTTGTAATAGGGGGTTAGCTTCCATTTTTAATTAAATTACGCTCGCTTCCTTGGGCGCGCGACGGCCAACTTCAAAGTTCAATAATTCGAAAATAACGCATCAGCGAGCATAATGTCGTTCATGAAAAACGTTCTTAAATGGGTTCCTTTAGTGATTGCTTGGAATATAATTATCAATTTCCGTGATTGCATGAAACTTCACATTAACCCATGTGTTTTTAAGACTCATATACTTTCAATGCAAATTTCAGTCTTTCATTTCATATGAATCAAAAAAACCTAATGGCAACCACAGCAGCAAGTTTGACATTCTATTTCTTTATGTACATTTTTATACAATAGTTTTGTTTCATCAATGTTGAATTTTTTCAGACTTCCACATCCAATCGAATACTTCCAGACACCAACTACATTTTCATTAACTTGCTTCAGAAACTGGTAAATGTAAAGCGTTTGCTAGTAATCGATTTTTCAATTTTTGGTGCCTATACATAGTTTATTAGATCAAAATAAACAAGTTTTCTTCTATGCACTTTCCGTTAGAAATGAGTTTTTTACAAGTTATAGCGGTGAATTAGTTACCGCAACTCAAGTGTTAGAAGCGGAAAGTAATGGTCAATATTTACTTTAATGTTGTCACCGATTTTCATAATTTTGTTGCAAAGAATCAATAAAGAAACACATTTAAGAATGTTTTACATAAATGACATTCTGCTCGCTGATGCGTTTTTTTCAAATTATTCAACTTTGAAGCTGGCTTGTGTGTGCCAGGGAAGCGCGCGCACCTAGTGTAATTTAATAATGGAAGCTAACCCTCCATTACAATCGTAAAGAGGTTGGGTCGTGAGGGGTAGCCACAGTTTTTCTAGCAAAAATTATAAATAAAGGTTTTTAGTGACGTCCGTTTACATCGACTCCAAGGTGGCTGCCACCATGGTGCCACTCGGTACCCAAGATGGCGGTAGCCATCTTGAAGTCGATGTAAATGGACGTCACTGGAAACCTTTATTTATAATTTTCACTAGAAGAACTGTGGCTACCCCTCACAACACAACCTCTTTACGTTAGTAATAGGGGGTTAGCTTCCGTTTCTATTGCAAAAACAATGACTGCTTTTGCGCAAAAAAGGCCATTCAAGAGCACCGTTTGTATAACTTCAAACTTAAATAACTCAAAAACCAAGCATTTGCAAGCACATTGTGATTCATATAAAACGTCTCAAAATTGACGGCAAATCTGAAGAATATGTCAGTCATCGATTTTCCACTTTTTGGTGCCTGAACCTAATTAATTGAATCAAAGTAAACAAGTTTTCTTCTATGTACTTTCCGTCTCAAATGAGTATTTTACGATTTATAGCGGTAAGTTTAGTTTTGTCTCTGATGACGAATGCGCTGGAATTAACAGCTACTCATCGATTTTCGAATTTTTATTGCTTGAATCATGGTAATAACATCAAAATGTAAAATTTTTACTCTATACACTTTTTTTGTCAAATGAGTATTTAACGAGGTATAGCGGTAGGTTTGGTTTCATCTTTGATGACATTCGCGCTGGAAGCGTGTGAGCAGTGCAGTGTTGCTGTCCGGCATGCTCCTTGAATTACTTGCCACTTCAAACACTGGAGTTGCAGTAAGTCATTTACCGCTATAACTAATAAAATACTCATTTGAGACGGAAAGTGTGTAAAAGAAAACTTGTTCATTTCGATCTAATTAACTATGCTTAGGCATCCAAATTCACAAAATTGGTAACTGACATATCCTTCAGATTTACCAAACTATATTACCTATCTATAGCAACAAAATTATGAAAATCGTTGACAACATTAAAAAGTAAATATTGACCAAAGCAATTAATCAATGACAACAATGCAATGAAGTCTTGCTTCCAAAGCGGTTGTCATCTAAGACAAAACTAAACCTATTGTGCTAACTTGTAAAATATTCATTTGACGAAATAAGTGTATAGAAGAAACGTAGTTTATAATATTACTATGATTCAAGCAACAAAAATTCAAAAATCAATGAGTCGCTGTTTATTCGAGTGCATTCATCATCAGAGACAAAACTAAACCTACCGCTATAATTTGTTAAATACTCATTTGCAACCAAAAGCGCATAGAAGAAAACTTGTTTATTTTGAATTAATTAACTATGTTTAGGCACTGAAAACCTAAAAATCGATTTCTAACAAACACTATACAATTACCCAAAAACTCAATCAAGGCCAGCAGTTTTCTAATTTCCTTTCAAAAACTTTCCAGTATATAATTTCATCAACTAAGCCTACGTGAGGATCAAATCTACTAGGCCTAGTCTGAAAAATTACCAGTTCTTCCCTTATCATTTGTGTGTTCATTTTTTTAATGTTTTCTAGCTCTCAACCATCATAATTTCTATCTCATCATTTATTCATGAATTTGCACTTCATCACTTTTATTCAAATCTTGACTAAGGTAATATTATTCTTCACTAGTTAGGTATATCTCATTTGGACCCTTTTTGTAGACTTGCAAAAACCTGCATTTTGGTATTTTGCCAATTTTACTCAGGCTTCAAATGTCTCACTCTTTATCTACTCTTTGCTGATTCTTGTACACATCTCAGGCACTCATTTATTTCATTCACACTTATTTTGATAACTTTCTCAATATATACAATGTTTTTTATTGAATATACGTTTTCTTTTTTTTACCTAAAATCTTTTTTTTTATTTCTTCTTTCTTAATCTCCATGTGCAACCTCTGCAATTCATCATTTTAGTCATAAGTTGTGATGAATGATACATTACAAATGTTGTGTTGGCCATCTTATTATTCTGTATTTCAGAACATTTAGAAATAAATTCCCCTTTCATTCGAGTTTTCTCAGCTCTGTTCCGATCAATTCTACCAGTACATCACGGAATTGTCATTTCCAAGTTGAACATGTACATATCTCGAAGCATCTTTGACTTTGAGCCCAATGCTCACAGTATAAGCAATTTTTTTGTCGTTTTGCTTGACCGGCAAGTGCTACGACAATTTCGCTCCGGGTTATCATTCTCAAGAAATCTTCCAATCTTTAAACAATTTATTTACCACAGGTGATACAGAGGTAGAATGTTTCTTAAGTCTAGTAGAAATTTTTGGGTCTGATTTTTTAGTGGCCTATGCACTTCTCGTAGACCAACTTTAAATTCTGTTACTTTATTTAAATATTAATTCTAATTTTCCTATAAACAGTCCTTTTGATACTTCATGGCGTAAAAATTAAACCAAACAAATTAGATATTAGTCATTGTGTCCCGAGTTCGGTTCATTCTTAAACTTTTAGTTTATTCCAGTTCTCTTGATATATTAGTAACTACTGCTTATATTAAACATTAAGACACATACAATAATTTTCACGTCAAAAACATTGGAAAACTAATTCGTCCCTAAATGCTCTGACGTACTTCCAATATTTATACAACCACCCATTTCTAACTAACCAAGTGGAAATTCACGTACCAAATTAGGAACCATATGTTGATTAAAATATTAAAATCCAATGATGTAAAATATTTTACAAATGAAATTCATTGGGAATAAATTAGTCTTTCTCTTGCACGATGTAAAGTCACGACAAGGTGCACTGATGTAGCAATCGCTACACAAGCGTAAGAATTATAAATTTTCCCTTTCGCACTTAAATAAATTAATTATTAGCATTAAAAATCTTACTCTAATTTATTATTAATTATTTTCTACTTCTAATTCGTAATCATGGAAGTTTGTGTGTAAATACTTGAGAGATCAAATAATCAATCGACATTTCGAGTTTTAAAGCAGCCCGATTTGGCAACATCCAAGCGCGTCACTTGAACTGAGCGTTACGCACTCTGTCTTGTGGCTTGTTAGCGTGCGAACATCATCTCGTAAGTGCAAGTGAAATTTAGGGTTAGAATAGAAAAGAAACCGGGTAAAGTATATGGTGCCATGGTTTTTCGCGTGTACTGTGTTTAAACGTAAAGATCTGCTCAGTGTCGGGAGTTAGGGATAAACTCTAAAGTAGCGTAAGATTCTTAGACTAGCATGTGTTGTCTAGAGTGCTCACTCGGCGATATAGAGTGAATATTGCGTGTCATTTCCAAATTCACGTGTTGAGACTTCATACTAGATATTCAGCTAACGTCCTTGCTTTTCTTCATTACTGCAAGTAATATATTGCGGTTGTCTGTATCATATCGAGAATTATTCATAAACTGACTCGTGAACGAACGCGGCTAAATTGCCGGCGTTCTTTGTTGATAGTGTGTCTTTGTGTTCCAAAGGGCGGAGCATACACTGCCGTCCCCTGTCACTACTCCGGACTATAATTGCACTATAAGCATGTGTTATAATAGTATTTTCTTTTTTACAAACATACTTGCAGTAGTTTTCTTAGATATGTTCCAACGTGAAATAATAATTAAAAATGGCTCTTAATAATCTCGTATGTTTATAAATTACGAAGATTATTCAGGTCGATGCTTGCTAAAGTTTTGAGTTTCAATTTTTATAGTTCATACGCCTTGAACCTTGCGTTTAATCGCACTTATTTCAATTCAAATCATTTGAATAAAAATTTAATTCCATTCTGTTCATTCTTGTGACAAAAATACCCACTACCATTTGCCTTTCGTGAGTGCGTACAAATTATGCCGGTGTCGGGATTTATGACCGTTGGGGTAGTTTGAACTGAAATGTTAGATCTTGACGGCCAAAAACTCGAACAACTCTCGATAGTGATCTGGGAAAATTATGAGAGGGATAATGAAAAACGGATTTGGACTCAGCTTTTTTCAGGTGGAGTTTATTGGAAGGGAAACCAGGAGGTCTTCGATGCTTGACTGGAAATCCCAGTGAGGTCCGGAGTGCCGGTGGTGAGCTTCGGTGAGCGCTGGCGTCGCTCCGGCCGGTGGATGAGATTTTTAAGTGTATCGAGTTCAGAATATTCCATTTACTGTGGGCAATTTTTAAACAAGCACAACAATCGGTGCGTAGCTATTTGTGTGGGCAAAGCATGCTTAATTTTTGGAGCAGGTGAGTTTGATCAAGGTGCCGAGCCTGATGGCGATGATGACTCTTGGTTTGAATAGTACTTAAGATCCAGTCACGCGGAATTCAGCGAATGCAAAGCTAATTCAATGGTGCCCGTACTTTTAGGCAGTTGAGAATTAAGGCCCGTAATTAGAGAATATATCCGGCTAAAGGCCCAGAGCATAGCCAAATCCAGATCCAAGTAGAAAACCAAAAGCGGCCCAGGGAGAATGTTGTAAATGGTGTGTGTGATGCCGTTGAGGTCCTGTAAGGGGAGAGGCGCTGGATGAAACGTTCCAGGAGAGACATCAAGACATTCCACCACTGGCAATCCAACATATAATGACAACTCTTCCCACACGGAGAACTCCGAGAAACTCCTACAGGTTTGACACCAGCTACTTTGGATTCTCACGTTTGGCAAACTCAAGGAGATAGGACAGATTTTGGTTGACAGGTTTTAACAATAAATAAATTGTTTAAACTGTTTAGCTGTCAAAACTGTTCACTAATGCCCCTGGCTTTAAAAATCTGAGTATTAGGTTTAAGAACTTCCGGTAATAAAGATCGTGATTCCTTACAGAGACTACGGGCAAGTAAACACGAGACCTACAGAATATCGTGAAAATATCACGTGACTGCACTTTTGAAAGCAGTAAAAAAAAACATAAAAATCCTAAAGTTCATGGATATAAATCCTACTGAAAAATCCTGGTAGATATCATTTGCAATAATAAAGGAATTAAGGAATAATATATATATCCCCAATGATAAAAGGAAAAGGAAAACCTGAGCGTTGATTTCACAGGCGGAGAATACGCGAAGAAAGCAAAAAAAACGAAAGCATGAAAATTTCGTGTGGCGATTTAGCCGGGCGGCTTTACGCGTCCGCCTCAGCCAAACCGCCGGCAATTTGCACACACTCAAGATAGGCAGATGGTAGTGGGTGTTTGTCACAAGAATGCGATGAGTTAAATAAAATTTTATTGAAATGTTTTTATATTGAAATAAGTGCGATTAAGTAAAGGTCTCAAAGAGTATGGAATTAAGAAATGAAATTCCAAAACTTAGCAAGCATAGACATGAATACTTTTCGTAATTTAAACTACTGCAAGTCGGTTTGTAAAAAAAAAAGAATAAATGCTACTATAACACATGCCTATAGTATTTATAGTCACAGAGTAGTGACAAGAGACGACGGTGTGAGGTTCCGCCATTACACAAAGACGCTATCGACAACGAACGCCGGCAATTTTCGCCACTTCGTTCCGAGTATCGAATCATGAATGAAAACTGCAGGTATCTACTATTGTAGTGAAGAAAGGAACGAAACATGATTATGTTTTGATACTAAAAATCATGACACGGAAATGCAATGCACATCTGACGCAATATTTTTACGCTAAGTCACGTTGAGAAAAACAAAACAAAGCACTGAATGAAAACATGCTACGTCACAATTCCTACGCATAACTACGTATCCAAATAACACTGCCTGTCAACTATTAATACTTACTGAACACGAAGAAAGAACACGATTATTTTCTAACACTGATTACTCACGAGAACGAAGAAAGAACACGATTATTTTCTAACACTGATTACTCACGAGGAACAATGCTGTGTGCGGGCTAGTTAACCGCCAAAGTAAGAGTGCTCTATTTGAAACAGAGACGCGCATTGCGCAGTATTGCCACCAGAGGGCTTCTCTCTCGAAAAATGTAAATTGTTATTTTATCGTCTCATGTATTTACACAAAAACTTCAATGATTACGAATTAGAAGTAGAAAATAATTAATAATAAATTAGAGTAAGATTTTTAATGCTACTAATTAATTTATTTAAGTACGAATAGCAAATTTCTAATTTTTACGCTTATGTAGCGGTATGCTACACCGGCGGCTTGGCGAATGCCGACGTGTAGAGCCGCCGGGTAAATCGCCGCACTGATTTTCATGTTTTCATCTTGAGCATATTTCCTTTCGGTGCAAGCAAAACGTTTAGTGTTTCTTTTTATATTGGAGATTATTCCTTAATTTTTTTAGTATTGCAAATGCTCTTTATCAGTGATTTCAGTAGGATTTATATCCATGAAACCTTAGAATTTTTCTCTGTTATTTCTTGTACAAGTTATAGAGATGTTCTAGAGTACATAAAGAAGCATTAATTTTCTTTCTATGAAATTCTTAATTGCTGTAATTCTTTTCTTCGGCTTCATGAACCATGTCTTGTTAAGTCATGTGTTTTTTTCATGGTTCCAGGGATTTGAACCCCGATTATGCTCTTAGATAATCACTAAAAGTATTACTAAAAATTCTTAAATTTTATGCCTTGTATTTAAAGCAGGAGCAGCTGTATAAGAGTTTCTTAATTGATTCTGTCCTATCTCTCTACTTTTGAGCTTGACGAGAAAGAGAACTAATGAAATTAACTAGAGTCAAATCTGTAGGATTTCTCGAATTCTGCCGTGTGGGAGTTTTATTAATTGCAATGATGTGGGACTGTCAGTGGTGGAAAGTTACTTGATGTCTCTTTGGACTGTTCATCCAGCTATTGGACTCTTTGCAGGACTTCAACGTCATCGCCACACACCACTCGCAACAGCCTCCCCTTGGGTCTTGTTTTACCTCAACTTGAGCCGCCTTGCTTTGCCTAAAACTTAAACTTAAACTGGCCGGAACTGGCCCGACCTTAACTGGACGTGACTTAACCAGAATTTACCTGGCTTTGGGCCTCATTTTGGTCTAGCTTGTTTGGGCTTTAATGCTACTTAACTCACCTAAGAATTGCCTTAACTTGAGCCGCCCTGCCTGGCCTCAACTCAATCAAAATCGATCACTCACAACGTCACGGTTTCCTCAAAGTCGACATATTGGCCCCTTACATCATTTGCAAAACACACACACACACACGGTCGACTCCAGCACTTCTCCAGGAGCCTTCCGACTGCCCGGACTGCAAACCCTCTTCTAGCCAAGTTCGTCGGTGGTTCAAGACTCGGCGGTCTTCTCCGGCTTCCTTCCAATATATACCCAAAAAAAGCTGAGTCCAAAGTGCCTGATTATCCTTCTCACGATTTTCTCCCAAACGCTTGTCGAGGTATTGTAAGGACTGGCTATACCCCTCGGCCAGATCCTAACACTGGTGACCCCAAAGATAAAAATCACTGGTGAAGACCCCAGTTAAAATAACCCCAAAACTTTCTTTAAAACTTAAAAAAAATCTATTCAACTCGATAAGTGTTTGAGAAGTTGTGAGAGAGGTTAATTTTGGTATATCATTGTAGTGATAAATTTCCCATGTCGTAGTCTTTGAGAATTTCTTAGATTTACCGTGTTAATGGTGATTCTCTGAGCAGCTCTAACAAAATTTCTTCTTTCAGCGCTATACTGTCCTTTTGTTTTATGTGCCTCAGTAGGTAGGAAAAACATATTTTTTTTTCCTATTTCTGTGCTCACGTTTATTACGTTTATTCTGACTACCGTAAAAATTCGCGTTTACATTCTCTCTTTCCAACCGTTTCTTCAACGTTATTGATCGTTTGAGTAGGTAGAAAAATAATTTTTTTCTCACCTGCTTTATTTTTGTGCCTACGCTAATTGCCGCATACCGCATAAAATTTTTTTTTCTCGTTTCCAATTTCATATTTCCTTTCCTTCTGTTTCAACTTAATTTGAATGATTGTGTAGGTAAAGAAATAACGCAAACCCTTGCCACGCAAATTCCAAGTCATAGGCGTCGATTGCGCAAATTGAAAGAAAGCTGCTAGCATGACTGAATCAGATAATGAAGATCGAGCCCCCACAAAACCCATTAGGCTCCCCCCTTTCATTCCGGAGGACGCTCATACCTGGTTCCAACAGGTTGAAGCTATGTTTAGGTATCATAAAGTAACTGATAACACCGATCAATTCTACGCCCTTGTTTCTGCAGCTCCCACAAAATTGTTGAATGATTCAAATCAATTGCTCGAAAACCCTCCCGCCTTTGATCCGTACGGCACCTTGAAAAGAAAGATTCTGCAGAAGTTGCAGATGTCCGATGCGGACAAATTTAGGTCTCTTGTAGACGCCTCAGCAATTCCATCTGTCTCTAGCTCTTTCTCTCCCACTTCGTTAGTTAAAGAGCTGCGCAAACTCGCTACGGTTGTTGCCGTAGCTGAGGGATTTCTGAAGGAAGTTTTCATGACTAAGCTTCCTCACAATGTGCGTCCATTTCTATCGCTAGCAGGCCCTGATCAAACGTTGGAAAAGCTCGCGGAGTCCACTGAGACGGTGATGCGCAACATTAATTTGTCACAAGCACCGCAAGTTGCTTCCCTAAATGCAGCTGCTGCAAATTTTAGCCCCGCAAATACTCAGAATCAATCCTCAGCTACAATAGATAAGATGCAGCAAGACATCGCTGAGATAAAGCAAGCGCTCCAGAATTGCCAGTTAGGTCAGAGTGGTCAGAGCGTAGCTCACATTCAGCAAGGCCCAGGGAGATTCCAAAGCCACCAAAATGCCTACGACTATCCTTATGACTATCCCTCAAACTATCATCCTTTTCCTCCTCCTCAACGCTTTGATAGAGGTAGATCTTATGATAGGTCAAATCAAGACCGTCGCTTTCGGTCGCGCTCTCGTGATGCTAGTAGCAATTTATGCTGGTACCACACAAAGTATGGTGACCAAGCACGAAAGTGCGGGTCCCGCTTTTGCCCTCGTTATACCGAAATGACCTCGGGAAACGCCAACAGCGACGCATAGTAGCGAGTACTGCGTTGCCTCATTCTCAGACCACTCGCCTTTTGAACATTATCGATCCCACTACCAAGTATCGATTTTTAATAGACACTGGCTCCATTGTGTCAATTATCCCAGCCACGGCGAAAGACAAAAACAACCCATTGTTGGCGACATTACGCGCCGCAAACGGCACGCCAATTCCTTGTTACGGTGAAAGAGTATTAGAGTGCAGTCTGGGATTGAGGCGAAACTTTCGTTTCACCTTCCTCATCGCGGAAGTCCAAGAGCCTATCATTGGCGCGGATTTTTTGGCCAAGTTTGGCATACTTGTAGATGTTAAAAACCGTAGAATTAGGGACGAGGAGACACAGATCTCAATTCCCGCTTGTAGCATAACTAGAGCTAATGTCTTGCATTCTTTCTCTATCGCCTTAAAGGAAGAGTGCATGTTTGAGCAATTACTAAAAGATTTTCCTGCATTGACAAATTCCAACTTAGTTTCTACAAAAATGCAGACCAGCACAAAGTACTTCATAGAGACGCAAGGTCCGCCGGTCTACTCCCGTGCAAGGCGATTGCCGCCTGATCGATTGGCGTTAGCCAAGAAAGAATTTGCGCGCATGCAAGAAAATGGCATTATCCGCAGTTCCAAAAGTCCTTGGGCTAGCCCTCTTTTGCTAGTACCCAAGGCTAACGGTGAATTCAGACCGTGCGGGGATTTCCGCAGGTTGAATGCCGTTACTTTACCTGATCGCTACCCTATTCCTTACTTGCATGATTTCAGTGCAAATTTAGAGGGAGCTCAAATCTTCTCAAAGATAGACCTTCAGCACGCCTTTCATCAAATTCCACTTGATGAGAGTGCTATACCTAAGACCGCGGTAATCACTCCGTTTGGTCTCTTTGAGTTCCTCAAAATGCCATACGGCTTGAGGAACGCTCCTCAGACGTTCCAAAGGCACATGGCTGAAATTTTCTCTGACCTCACTTTCGCTTATGTCTATCTAGACGACATCCTAGTGGCATCCACAACCCCGGAGTTGCACAAAGACCACCTTAGGGTCGTTTTTCAAAGATTGTCCGACAATGGACTCCTCGTAAATCCTGCAAAATGTGAGCTCGGAAAGTCATCGCTGATTTATCTAGGTCACGAAATCTCTAGCCTAGGTCTAAAACCTTTGCCTTCCAAAGTAGAAGTGATCAAAAACTTTCCTCTTCCACAGACCCAGAAGGAACTAAGAAGGTTCCTAGGTTCTGTTAACTTCTATCATCGTTTCATACGCAACTGTGCTCAAACTTTAGCGCCCTTGTCTGACCTCCTCGAACCGAAACGAAAAGGAAAATCTATTGAGGTAAAATGGTCGGAAGAAGCGCGCACAGCCTTTGAGGAAACAAAGCACAAGTTAGCTTCCGCGACTGAATTATCCTACCCTATTGCTAATGCTGATTTCAGCCTCGTTGTTGACGCATCCAGTACCGCCGTAGGTGCTGTGTTGCAACAACGAGTAGGTACTAACATCTCTCCTCTTGCCTTCTTTTCCAAAAAGCTGTCGCCCACTGAGCGTGCTTATAGCGCGTTCGGTAGGGAACTTCTTGCTATCTATCTGTCTGTGAGACACTTTCGCTATGCTCTAGAGGCGAGGGAGTTTGTGATCTACACAGATCACAAACCTCTGACCTCAGCGATCAAGATGCCTTCTGAGCGGCATTCGCCAAGAGAAGCTCGACACCTGTCATATATTAGCCAATTTACCACTGACATCCGTTTCATAAAAGGGTTGGACAATACTGTCGCTGATTGTTTATCTCGCATAAATACTGTCCAAACCAGTGGTGAAATCACTTTCGGCAATATTTCCAAGGCTCAGAAGGAGGATCCTGAACTTCAGGACCTTCTCAAACCTTTTAACACTTCCTCTCTGAAATTGACCTTGGTTGACGGCGTGTACCGTGACGCTGAGCGACTTTCTCGTTTGTATCTTCCCGCGACCCTCCGCAGAGTAGCTATCCTCCACTATCATTCCTTCTCTCATCCAGGTATTAACCGTACATTGCGTTTGATTTCTGATCGTTTCGTCTGGCCAGAGATGCGTAAGGAGGTCAAGCAAATTGTGCAAAATTGCCATGCATGTCAGAGTAGTAAAGTGGTGAAACATAATCGTGCAGCGCTGCAGAGTTGTGCATTCACAGGTCACAAGTTCGACTCTGTACACCTAGATTTGGTGAGTCCTTTGCCTTTATCGCGCGGTCATTCCTATTTGTTGACCATCATTGATAGGTTCACACGTTGGGTTGAGGCTGTCCCTCTTCCTGATACCCAAACCGAGACTGTAGCGCGCGCTTTCATGTCCAACTGGATCTCTAGATTTGGTGTTCCCTTAAGTGTCACACATGACCGGGGATCACAATTCACCTCCAAATTCTGGAGTGAGCTTAGCACTGCTTTAGGGTGTGAAAACGTAAACACTACTGCTTATCATCCACAGTCAAATGGACTTATTGAGAGAGTCCACAGAGATTTAAAGTCGGCATTACGTTGCCTAAACTTCAGCAATGATTGGACAGACAGACTTCCAGTAGTACTACTTAGCATCCGAAATTTACATAGACAGGATCAGCAATGCACAGCGGCTGAAATGCTATATGGTCAGACACTTCGTCTCCCCGGCGACATTGTTGACCCAAAACCTTTGCCTGAATTTTCATCCGCTGACCGTTCCGCATATGTAACCTGTCTCAAAGATTGCATGCGCCAGATCAAGTATGTGGCTCCGCGAATGCCTCAGACTGAGGACAAACTGGATCCTGCTTTGCAGGACTGCACACATGTGTACGTCCGAAACGACGCCATCAAACCTACACTCACGCGTCCTTATGATGGCCCATTCAAAATACTCAAACGCACGCCCAAATACTTCATCCTTGAAAGATCGGGTTCACGCGACCCTGTGAGCATTGATCGATTAAAAGTCGCGTACACTTCCGATCATAGTGTAACTTCTAACTCATCCTTCTCTCCACAGAGTTCTCTTTCCACTGAGACTCGATCATATCTACCATCTCAGCTTCCTCAGTTGGCTGCCTTGTTGCCTAGTCAACTTGAGTGTAATCCTTTCTATGTGCCTGTACATTCAAACCCTATCTCTTAGCCTGTCGTAGATTCTAATTTTAGCCCTCTTACTGAAACAGCGACAAGTCTGGATAGACCAGACGAGCCCGCTGCAGTAACTCGTGTTCCTAGAACTCTTGCCGATCTACATTTGCAGACCCGATTGGTGAAACTTCCCCGCGTAGTAAGATTTTCTGACCGCCAAACCCGGCACGGTCGCGTTGTCAAAACTCCTTCCCGCTACAAATGATTGCAGCGGGTGGACCTTTCGGTCTGCGCCTTGGGGGGTAATGTAGCAATCGCTACACAAGCGTAAGAATTATAAATTTTCCCTTTCGCACTTAAATAAATTAATTATTAGCATTAAAAATCTTACTCTAATTTATTATTAATTATTTTCTACTTCTAATTCGTAATCATGGAAGTTTGTGTGTAAATACTTGAGAGATCAAATAATCAATCGACATTTCGAGTTTTAAAGCAGCCCGATTTGGCAACATCCAAGCGCGTCACTTGAACTGAGCGTTACGCACTCTGTCTTGTGGCTTGTTAGCGTGCGAACATCATCTCGTAAGTGCAAGTGAAATTTAGGGTTAGAATAGAAAAGAAACCGGGTAAAGTATATGGTGCCATGGTTTTTCGCGTGTACTGTGTTTAAACGTAAAGATCTGCTCAGTGTCGGGAGTTAGGGATAAACTCTAAAGTAGCGTAAGATTCTTAGACTAGCATGTGTTGTCTAGAGTGCTCACTCGGCGATATAGAGTGAATATTTAAACAATTTAAACAATTTAAACAATTTATTTACCACAGGAGATACAGAGGTAGAGTTTTACTTAAGTCTAGTACAATGGTCAAATTTGAGTATAGCTACCTGTGGGCCCGAATAAGTTCAGCGACTTCTAGGGCATCCTACCATCACGCTATTCTAGGGTGTACAAAAGTTTAACCTAGTTCACTTAACCTAGTTTCGCATTAGACTGATCATTGAGATGATTTACTCGATATTTTACATGTCGGCTATATTTAACAGTGTGATCGATAAAACGATTCAAGAGCAGAGAGAAGATTGGTTATGGTACACAAGGCAAGTTACATTATGACATTATCATTAGTTACATGTAGGAGGCAAGATTTCGACACGGTGATCTTACACTACTAGTATTCTGATAGGAAGTGAGACTCAAGATGTCTTTTGAATACTTTGTACGAATTACATTCACGGATCTCTGCAGGTATAGAGTTCCAAGTTTTGGTTCCAACGAAGAGAATACTGTGTTGCGACCTGGCCTTTGAATAATAAGGAAGCATGAATTTACTTCTATTTCGGGTTAAATGGTCGTGATGACCAGTTTGCGCAGTCAATAATTATCTTAGGCTATTGTCGCCATCATTTCTTAATGTTTTGTAAATGAAATTACAGATGGAGATTTTGTATAGATCCGAAAGTTTAAGTATTTGTAAATTTTTGAAAGAATCATTTGTGTGAGCATTATATTCTAGGTTCTTTACCGCTCTGACAGCCCTTTTCTGCAGAGTAAAAATTTTGTTGGTTTTATTTTTATCAGTTCCGTGCCATGCTTCTATTCCGTATTGCAAGTATGGAGAAATGAGCGTTCGGTAGAGCATTTGTAAAGCTGTTTCAGGCAGAAAATTTTTAACTTTATTTAGGATTCCGATGGATTTTGATAATTTAGAACTAATATGAGTGATGTGCTCTTTGAAGGTCAGATGTTTATCTATTATGATGCCCAGAAACTTACATGAGTTGGTTTCTTCGATTTCACCTTCGCCAATTTTAATGCATGGGAGAGATACATCTTTCTTGTATGAGAAAGTAATATAATTTGTTTTATCGATATTTAGGCTTATTTTATTAGCTTTGAGCCACGATGAAACCTTGTGAAGTTCAGTATTTATACTCTCCACAATCATAGCAGGATTTTGGTTCGGAAGGACCGCAGAAAGCGTACTGTCATCGGCAAAAAGTATGAATTTGAAGAATGATGTAGATTTTACAATATCATTGATAAAAATCAGAAACAAGAGAGGCCCGAGAACAGATCCTTGTGGAACTCCATGGCTAATTGTCTGTGGGTCTGATTTTGCGTCGTCAATGACAACGTATTGCTTCCGATTTGTTAGGTATGATCTGAACCAATCATGGGCAATCCCTCGAATGCCATAACAGTGTAGTTTCGATAATAGTATTTTATGGTCCACACAATCAAATGCTTTTCGGAAGTCAAGAAATACAGAGAAGACAGGCTTTCCTTCATCTATATTAGAATAGAGGAATTGTAAATGATTTAATATAGCCTGTGTTGTTGATTTTTTAGAGCGAAAACCGTATTGTTTATCGTAAAGAAATGACTTTTGTTCAAAATAAGAGTACACTTTTTTATACACAATCTTTTCGAATACTTTGCTAATAATTGGTAGAATGGAGATAGGTCGATAATTGTTTACACAGGTTTTTTCACCACTTTTAAAGATAGGGGTTACTCTAGCAACTTTGAGGGAGTTCGGGAAAGTGCCTAGTAAGAGAGACTGGTTAATAATATTTGATATCAGTGGGGCTACAATGTCAGCAATAACTTTAAGTACTTTAGTCGGAAACGTTTGTAACCCACTCGATTTATTTTTCATGTTGTTTATGCACGTAATTACATCGGAGGAGTTTGTAGGCGTAAAGAAAAAGGAGTTGGGTTCTCGAATATGATCCATAAATTCCAGGTGATCAGTAGGTTCACTTGGAATACCATCAGCTATTGTTTTCCCTACGTTTACGAAGAAGTTGTTAAAGAGATTAGCAATTTCTTTCTTCTCATGATATTTTACATTATCTTGAACAACATATTCAATTTTCTTTTTATCGGCATTATTCGGTTTACAGCAGGAGTTAAGGAGATGCCAAATCTTTTTAACGTCAGTTTTGAATTGAGTAAACTTGAGCGTAAAGTAGTTCTTTTTTGATGTTCTTATCTGGTTTGTTACATAGTTTCTAAATCGGTTATATGTTTCTCTAGATATTCGTCCTTCGCAAAGGAGGGCTAGGTACGCTTGACGTTTCTTTATATTTATCACGATGTCTCTGGTAATCCAGGGCTTATGTTTATTTTTCGGGGTAACTGTACGAGTTACAATTGGGCAACACTGATTGTATGCGGTCATTATAGTTTCAGTCAACTTTACTACTGCTTCATCAATGCTCGTAGTATTATTGTTTTGTTGAGAGATGTGCAATGTAGGCATTGATTCTTCTAGAACGGTGCGCATTTCTTCAAGATTTGATTCGTTTATTGTACGATATGAGTAAGTTTCAGCCCGTGCCTTGGTGCAAGCAATATAGACATTTTTCTTAATAAGAAAAACTGGGAAGTGATCTGATAAGTCAGAAGTAATTATTCCAGCAAGAAAATCACTAGGGTCTGTCATAAAGATATTGTCAAGCAGCGTAGCACACTCTGAGGTTATTCGTGTAGGCTTTGTAATGATCGGAAGGAAGGATTGAGACTGAAAGGTAGTTAGGAAATTAGAGATTGGTTCATGGCTTTCATGTTTCAGTAGATCATAATTGAAGTCACCGCATATTATTATGTCATTGTATAAGGGCCTGTTGAACTGAGAAATAATACGATTCAATTCATTCAGGAAGGATATAGGACAGGCTGTAGGAGGCCTATACACCGTTCCAAGCACAATGCGTTTACCATCTCTAAAAAGTTCAACGAAGAGTGATTCTATATGATCCTGATTCATGGTTGCACTTGCTATGGTTCTCGAGTCTATGGGGTTAGATATATATGTGCTGATGCCTCCGCCCCGCTGGTTTTTTCTTAGCGAATGGTAACTATGATAATTTTCAAATCGAATCATGTCTTTAGTCGAGTCATCTAGCCAGCTTTCGGTGAAGCTAATCACGTCTAGGTTATATTTAAGTTCAGTAATAGTACATTGTATCTCTTCCAATTTTGGATAGAGTGACCTACAGTTCCAACACAGGAGTGAGAAATCTCGGTCAGTTATTCGTATAGTTTCGTTGAATTCTGATATATTAGTATACCTACACTCTTGAGAGTCGTTTAGGTTTGGATATATTCTGTTCAAATGATTGAAATCTGGATCGATTTCCTCAAATATTACAGGGTGATCAGTCATTTAAAATAAGTAAAAGTAAGAATTAGGTACTATAGAGCTTAAGACGAAATACAGAGTCAAGCTTAAAGGGATATTTAAGTCTAAAAAGTAGCTTATTGAGTAAGAGAGAATAGAGTAAAAAAGAAAAATCTAGCGCGATTTCGTGAGTACACACAAACTCAGTCCATGAGCGAGTGATAATGGAGTTCAATATCACAACATTGGTGCAAACAGATTGCTAAGGGCGTTTTCGCAAGTTCACATACAACAGGTAATAAATTTCTAAAGATTATGACGACAATGATACAATCAGCTAATATGGTTTACGCGTAATAATAACTGTAGTGGTAAATAGAGAAGAATTCACAGTAACATTGGTTGGTGAAAAATTACTAATTGCGATGTTACAAAGTGTGACACACAGTTGTCATAGATGTTTACACACACATCTATTATTTATTTGTTATAATATTGGAGTTCGATATCACTACATTGGTGCAAACAGATTGCTGAGGGCGTTTTCATAAGTTCACATACAAGAGGGAATAAGTTTTAAAGATTATGATGACAATGATACAATCAGCTAATATGGTTTACGCGTAATAATAACTGTAGTGGTAAATAAGGAAGAATTCACAGTAATATTGGTAAGTGAAAAATTGCTGATAGATTATAATGACAATGATATAATCAGATTATAAGAAGATTACAACGACAATGATATAATCAGCTAATATGGTTGTACGATGGCAGTGGAGGGCAGAAGCGATTATCAGATTATAAGAAGATTACAACGACAATGATATAATCAGCTAATATGGTTTACGCGTAATAATACTTAAGTGGTTAAGAAGAGAAAAAATTCACAGTAACATTGGGAGGTAAAAAATTGCTGATTGCGTTGTTTCAAAAGTTCACACACAGCTGTCATAAATGTTTACAAGCACATCTGTTATACACTTGTATAGATTCAGGTTGAACGAGCATCACGTTGAGGTTTACTGACATGATACCTAATTGAGGTTAAATTTATACGAAATTGACATATTTAGGGGATGAAAATGAAATTGACTAATTTAGGGGATCACCTAGTCTAGGGAATTTAGGGGATCACCTAATGACAATGATATAATCAGCTAATATGGTTTACGCGTAATAAAAAAAACTTTAGTGGTAAAAAATGGAAAAAAAATCACAGTAACATTGGGAGGTAAAAATTGCTGATTGCGTTGTTGCAAAAGTCCACATACACCTATCATAAATGTTTACAAACACATCTGTTAAACATTTGTATAGATTCAGGTTAAGCTAACATCAAGTTGAGGATAAGCTGATATGATATCTAATTGGGGTTAAACTAGCACGAAAACTGACAATCAAATTGAGGAGATCACCTAGTCTAGTCACCCATGACTTGTTTTGATGTCATATTGAGTTGTTGCATCAGGTATTGCTCGAGGTCATCTGGCGTGTTGATCTCGCGGCGTCTTGAATCTGGGTTTCCGGGGTTAAATATGAAAATGTTTCCATCCTGTGTTTTTGGGGTTCCAACTTTATCCGGGAATTTCCTTTTGGCCATCCTCAGAATGTACATGGCGTTAGCTCGTGAAGGTATGAGGTATTCATTTATGAAGAAGAACTTTGGTTTCTTTTCTCGGCAGGCGTTGAGAATTTCACGTTTTTTGTTGTAATCTTTTAGTTCAAATGCAATGTTTCTTTGATCTACGTTCCCAGTTACTGGTTTTTTCCCCATTCTTGTAGCTGACGTCATATCAGTGTCGGAGAGGTCAATGTTGATCTTGTCCTTCAGGAGTTTGCAGACTGTATCCTTACAGATTTCGTTTGCGTGAGATTGCGGTATTTCCCTTCCAGAAATGACGAGAGTACATTTTTTGTCTTCAATGTCTCGGCGTTGATTATTTTTTTCCAACTGGTCGAGGCGGAGGTTAAGCTATCCATTTTCTTGTTCTGTTCATCGAGAATTTTTTTGTGTTCCGCTTCTTTTGTTCCAAATAGCGTTTTAAGGTGGCTTATTTCATTTTGCATTTTTTCAATATCACTATTAAATTTTGTCATCACTGAATCGAAGTATTTTATTAAGACAGAGACCACTTCTTTACCGCCTTTCGTTAGGCTAGACACATCAGGGTATTGACCAAACTTCGGTTGAAATTCGGTGCTGTTGTTGCTGCTGTTGTTGGTGCTGTTGTTGGTGCTGTTGCTGGTACTGCGTCGTTTGTTAGCCATCTTGAAGATTGAGGGAGTGCGGTCGTTGTGTAAACGAGGGTTGAATACTCTCACGCTTTTGAGGGAATATTATGCTTTTAGTTTGATTATTTTTATATATGGGGTATTTAAATCACATTTGAATACTCAGGACGAGAGTGGGTACCCATTTAGGTTAGAGGTACATTCTTTCTAACAATAGGCACTTTGTTTCGGAGCGAGCGCCACACCCGTCCTCACACCACGGAGTCACTGAAGACACTAATATTGCGTGTCATTTCCTAAATTCACGTGTTGAGACTTCATACTAGATATTCAGCTAACGTCCTTGCTTTTCTTCATTACTGCAAGTAATATATTGCGGTTGTCTGTATCATATCGAGAATTATTCATAAACTGACTCGTGAACGAACGCGGCTAAATTGCCGGCGTTCTTTGTTGATAGTGTGTCTTTGTGTTCCAAAAAGAGTGTCTTCAGTGACTCCGTGGTGTGAGGACGGGTGTGGCGCTCGCTCCGAAACAAAGTGCCTATTGTTAGAAAGAATGTACCTCTAACCTAAATGGGTACCCACTCTCGTCCTGAGTATTCAAATGTGATTTAAATACCCCATATATAAAAATAATCAAACTAAAAGCATAATATTCCCTCAAAAGCGTGAGAGTATTCAACCCTCGTTTACACAACGACCGCACTCCCTCAATCTTCAAGATGACTAACAAACGACGCAGTACCAGCAACAGCACCAACAACAGCACCAACAACAGCAGCAACAACAGCACCGAATTTCAACCGAAGTTTGGTCAATACCCTGATGTGTCTAGCCTAACGAAAGGCGGTAAAGAAGTGGTCTCTGTCTTAATAAAATACTTCGATTCAGTGATGACAAAATTTAATAGTGATATTGAAAAAATGCAAAATGAAATAAGCCACCTTAAAACGCTATTTGGAACAAAAGAAGCGGAACACAAAAAAATTCTCGATGAACAGAACAAGAAAATGGATAGCTTAACCTCCCGCCTCGACCAGTTGGAAAAAAATAATCAACGCCGAGACATTGAAGACAAAAAATGTACTCTCGTCATTTCTGGAAGGGAAATACCGCAATCTCACGCAAACGAAATCTGTAAGGATACAGTCTGCAAACTCCTGAAGGACAAGATCAACATTGACCTCTCCGACACTGATATGACGTCAGCTACAAGAATGGGGAAAAAACCAGTAACTGGGAACGTAGATCAAAGAAACATTGCATTTGAACTAAAAGATTACAACAAAAAACGTGAAATTCTCAACGCCTGCCGAGAAAAGAAACCAAAGTTCTTCTTCATAAATGAATACCTCATACCTTCACGAGCTAACGCCATGTACATTCTGAGGATGGCCAAAAGGAAATTCCCGGATAAAGTTGGAACCCCAAAAACACAGGATGGAAACATTTTCATATTTAACCCCGGAAACCCAGATTCAAGACGCCGCGAGATCAACACGCCAGATGACCTCGAGCAATACCTGATGCAACAACTCAATATGACATCAAAACAAGTCATGGGTGACTAGACTAGGTGATCTCCTCAATTTGATTGTCAGTTTTCGTGCTAGTTTAACCCCAATTAGATATCATATCAGCTTATCCTCAACTTGATGTTAGCTTAACCTGAATCTATACAAATGTTTAACAGATGTGTTTGTAAACATTTATGAAAGGTGTATGTGAACTTTTGCAACAACGCAATCAGCAATTTTTACCTCCCAATGTTACTGTGATTTTTTTTCATTTTTTACCACTAAAGTTTTCTTTATTACGCGTAAACCATATTAGCTGATTATATCATTGTCATTCGGTGATCCCCTAAATTCCCTAGACTAGGTGATCCCCTAAATTAGTCAATTTCATTTTCATCCCCTAAATATGTCAACTTCGTATTAATTTAACCTCAATTAGGTATCATGTCAGTAAACCTCAACGTGATGCTCGTTCAACCTGAATCTATACAAGTGTATAACAGATGTGCTTGTAAACATTTATGACAGCTGTGTGTGAACTTTTGAAACAACGCAATCAGCAATTTTTTACCTCCCAATGTTACTGTGAATTCTTCCTCTTCTTAACCACTTAAGTATTATTACGCGTAAACCATATTAGCTGATTATATCATTGTCGTTGTAATCTTCTTATAATCTGATAATCGCTTCTGCCCTCCACTGCCATCGTACAACCATATTAGCTGATTATATCATTGTCGTTGTAATCTTCTTATAATCTGATTATATCATTGTCGTTATAATCTTCTTATAATCTGATTATATCATTGTCATTATAATCTATCAGCAATTTTTCACTTACCAATATTACTGTGAATTCTTCCTTATTTACCACTACAGTTATTATTACGCGTAAACCATATTAGCTGATTGTATCATTGTCATCATAATCTTTAAAACTTATTCCCTCTTGTATGTGAACTTATGAAAACGCCCTCAGCAATCTGTTTGCACCAATGTAGTGATATCGAACTCCAATATTATAACAAATAAATAATAGATGTGTGTGTAAACATCTATGACAACTGTGTGTCACATTTTGTAACATCGCAATTAGTAATTTTTCACCAACCAATGTTACTGTGAATTCTTCTCTATTTACCACTACAGTTATTATTACGCGTAAACCATATTAGCTGATTGTATCATTGTCATCATAATCTTTAGAAATTTATTACCTGTTGTATGTGAACTTGCGAAAACGCCCTTAGCAATCTGTTTGCACCAATGTTGTGATATTGAACTCCATTATCACTCGCTCATGGACTGAGTTTGTGTGTACTCACGAAATCGCGCTAGATTTTTCTTTTTTACTCTATTCTCTCTTACTTAATAAGCTACTTTTTAGACTGAAATATCCCTTTAAGCTTGACTCTGTATCTCGTCTTAAGCTCTATAGTACCTAATTCTTACTTTTACTTATTTTAAATGACTGATCACCCTGTAATATTTGAGGAAATCGATCCAGATTTCAATCATTTGAACAGAATATATCCAAACCTAAACGACTCTCAAGAGTGTAGGTATACTAATATATCAGAATTCAACGAAACTATACGAATAACTGACCGAGATTTCTCACTCCTGTGTTGGAACTGTAGGTCACTCTATCCAAAATTGGAAGAGATACAATGTACTATTACTGAACTTAAATATAACCTAGACGTGATTAGCTTCACCGAAAGCTGGCTAGATGACTCGACTAAAGACATGATTCGATTTGAAAATTATCATAGTTACCATTCGCTAAGAAAAAACCAGCGGGGCGGAGGCATCAGCACATATATATCTAACCACATAGACTCGAGAACCATAGCAAGTGCAACCATGAATCAGGATCATATAGAATCACTCTTCGTAGAACTTTTTAGAGATGGTAAACGCATTGTGCTTGGAACGGTGTATAGGCCTCCTACAGCCTGTCCTATATCCTTCCTGAATGAATTGAATCGTATTATTTCTCAGTTCAACAGGCCCTTATACAATGACATAATAATATGCGGTGACTTCAATTATGATCTACTGAAACATGAAAGCCATGAACCAATCTCTAATTTCCTAACTACCTTTCAGTCTCAATCCTTCCTTCCGATCATTACAAAGCCTACACGAATAACCTCAGAGTGTGCTACGCTGCTTGACAATATCTTTATGACAGACCCTAGTGATTTTCTTGCTGGAATAATTACTTCTGACTTATCAGATCACTTCCCAGTTTTTCTTATTAAGAAAAATGTCTATATTGCTTGCACCAAGGCACGGGCTGAAACTTACTCATATCGTAAAATAAACGAATCAAATCTTGAAGAAATGCGCACCGTTCTAGAAGAATCAATGCCTACATTGCACATCTCTCAACAAAACAATAATACTACGAGCATTGATGAAGCAGTAGTAAAGTTGACTGAAACTATAATGACCGCATACAATCAGTGTTGCCCAATTGTAACTCGTACAGTTACCCCGAAAAATAAACATAAGCCCTGGATTACCAGAGACATCGTGATAAATATAAAGAAACGTCAAGCGTACCTAGCCCTCCTTTGCGAAGGACGAATATCTAGAGAAACATATAACCGATTTAGAAACTATGTAACAAACCAGATAAGAACATCAAAAAAGAACTACTTTACGCTCAAGTTTACTCAATTCAAAACTGACGTTAAAAAAATTTGGCATCTCCTTAACTCCTGCTGTAAACCGAATAATGCCGATAAAAAGAAAATTGAATATATTGTTCAAGATAATGTAAAATATCATGAGAAGAAAGAAATTGCTAATCTCTTTAACAACTTCTTCGTAAACGTAGGGAAAACAATAGCTGATGGTATTCCAAGTGAACCTACTGATCACCTGGAATTTATGGATCATATTCGAGAACCCAACTCCTTTTTCTTTACGCCTACAAACTCCTCCGATGTAATTACGTGCATAAACAACATGAAAAATAAATCGAGTGGGTTACAAACGTTACCGACTAAAGTACTTAAAGTTATTGCTGACATTGTAGCCCCACTGATATCAAATATTATTAACCAGTCTCTCTTACTAGGCACTTTCCCGAACTCCCTCAAAGTTGCTAGAGTAACCCCTATCTTTAAAAGTGGTGAAAAAACCTGTGTAAACAATTATCGACCTATCTCCATTCTACCAATTATTAGCAAAGTATTCGAAAAGATTGTGTATAAAAAAGTGTACTCTTATTTTGAACAAAAATCATTTCTTTACGATAAACAATACGGTTTTCGCTCTAAAAAATCAACAACACAGGCTATATTAAATCATTTACAATTCCTCTATTCTAATATAGATGAAGGTAAGCCTGTCTTCTCTGTATTTCTTGACTTCCGAAAAGCATTTGATTGTGTGGACCATAAAATACTATTATCGAAACTACACTGTTATGGCATTCGAGGGATTGCCCATGATTGGTTCAGATCATACCTAACAAATCGGAAACAATTCGTTGTCATTGACGACGCAAAATCAGACCCACAGACAATTAGCCATGGAGTTCCACAAGGATCTGTTCTCGGGCCTCTCTTGTTTCTGATTTTTATCAATGATATTGTAAAATCTACATCATTCTTCAAATTCATACTTTTTGCCGATGACAGTACGCTTTCTGCGGTCCTTCCGAACCAAAATCCTGCTATGATTGTGGAGAGTATACGAGGCCTGTCGAAAAAGTATCCGACCTTAATTTTTCCCGCGCAAAGTAGTGATTCTAAGGCGGCGCCACTGTGCACGGTGGAAGGAGGAATCTTAATGCGCATGCTTGACTTTTTTCACCGCATTCACTTGGGCCACTCACTAGCTGGGGGTCGCCAAGTAAGGTGCTGTTCTAAGTGTTTGTCGGATTTAGTTTTCTTGCAAGATGACTGAACGAATTGAGCAAAGACACTGCATCAAATTTTGTCAAAAGCTTGGTGATTCTCAAATTGAAACAATTCGTAAGATTCAGCAGGTGTTTGGGGAAGATGCTATGGGTGTAACACAAATTAAGGAGTGGTTCAACCGATTCAAAGATGGCCGCACATCAGCGGAGAGTGAGCAGCGTTGTGGCAGGCCCAAAACTTCTCGGAGTGCAGCTGTTGTTGAGAGGGTGCGAAATTTGGTGATGGCAGATCGTCGTTTGACCGTGCGGGAGATTGCCCAAGAGGTTGGAGTGAGTAAAGATTCTGCACATGCCATTTTGACCAGACATGTGGACTGCGAACAACTGGCACTTGCATCACGACAACGCGCCCGCACATTCATCCCATTTGATCCGCAATTTCTTGGCCAAACATGGAATTACGACCGTTCGCCAACCTCCCTACTCTCCAGACCTGGCTCCTTGCGACTTCTGGTTGTTTCCAAAATTGAAGACACCACTGAAAGGATCCCGTTTTGAGAGTAGAGAAGAGATAATGCGGAACGCGACGACAGAGCTGAACACCATTCCAAAAGAAGACTTCCAGAGGTGTTTCCGGCAGTGGAAGGATCGGTGGGCTAAGTGTGTGGAAGCACAAGGAGCCTACTTTGAAGGGGATTAGGGTCCCAACCCCGTCAGGTTGTTGAAGTATTTTTTCTGGCCAAAGGTCGGATACTTTTTCGACAGGCCTCGTAAATACTGAACTTCACAAGGTTTCATCGTGGCTCAAAGCTAATAAAATAAGCCTAAATATCGATAAAACAAATTATATTACTTTCTCATACAAGAAAGATGTATCTCTCCCATGCATTAAAATTGGCGAAGGTGAAATTGAAGAAACCAACTCATGTAAGTTTCTGGGCATCATAATAGATAAACATCTGACCTTCAAAGAGCACATCACTCATATTAGTTCTAAATTATCAAAATCCATCGGAATCCTAAATAAAGTTAAAAATTTTCTGCCTGAAACAGCTTTACAAATGCTCTACCGAACGCTCATTTCTCCATACTTGCAATACGGAATAGAAGCATGGCACGGAACTGATAAAAATAAAACCAACAAAATTTTTACTCTGCAGAAAAGGGCTGTCAGAGCGGTAAAGAACCTAGAATATAATGCTCACACAAATGATTCTTTCAAAAATTTACAAATACTTAAACTTTCGGATCTATACAAAATCTCCATCTGTAATTTCATTTACAAAACATTAAGAAATGATGGCGACAATAGCCTAAGACAATTATTGACTGCGCAAACTGGTCATCACGACCATTTAACCCGAAATAGAAGTAAATTCATGCTTCCTTATTATTCAAAGGCCAGGTCGCAACACAGTATTCTCTTCGTTGGAACCAAAACTTGGAACTCTATACCTGCAGAGATCCGTGAATGTAATTCGTACAAAGTATTCAAAAGACATCTTGAGTCTCACTTCCTATCAGAATACTAGTAGTGTAAGATCACCGTGTCGAAATCTTGCCTCCTACATGTAACTAATGATAATGTCATAATGTAACTTGCCTTGTGTACCATAACCAATCTTCTCTCTGCTCTTGAATCGTTTTATCGAACATACTGTTAAATATAGCCGACTTGTAAAATATCGAGTTAATCATCTCAATGATCAGTCTAATGCGAAACTAGGTTAAGTGAACTAGGTTAAACTTTTGTACACCCTAGAATAGCGTGATGGTAGGATGCCCTAGAAGTCGCTGAACTTATTCGGGCCCACAGGTAGCTATACTCAAATTTGACCATTGTACTAGACTTAAGTAAAACTCTACCTCTGTATCACCTACCTCTGTATCTCCTGTGGTAAATAAATTGTTTAAATTGTTTAAATTGTTTAAATTGTTTAAATTGTTTAAAAGGCGGAGCATACACTGCCGTCCCCTGTCACTACTCCGGACTATAATTGCACTATAAGCATGTGTTATAATAGTATTTTCTTTTTTACAAACATACTTGCAGTAGTTTTCTTAGATATGTTCCAACGTGAAATAATAATTAAAAATGGCTCTTAATAATCTCGTATGTTTATAAATTACGAAGATTATTCAGGTCGATGCTTGCTAAAGTTTTGAGTTTCAATTTTTATAGTTCATACGCCTTGAACCCTGCGTTTAATCGCACTTATTTCAATTCAAATCATTTGAATAAAAATTTAATTCCATTCTGTTCATTCTTGTGACAAAAATACCCACTACCATTTGCCTTTCGTGAGTGCGTACAAATTATGCCGGCGGCTTGGCGAATGCCGACGTGTAGAGCCGCCGGGTAAATCGCCGCACTGATTTTCATGTTTTCATCTTGAGCATATTTCCTTTCGGTGCAAGCAAAACGTTTAGTGTTTCTTTTTATATTGGAGATTATTCCTTAATTTATTTAGTATTGCAAATGCTATTTATCAGTGATTTCAGTAGGATTTATATCCATGAAACCTTAGAATTTTTCTCTGTTATATCTTGTACAAGTTATAGAGATGTTCTAGAGTACATAAAGAAGCATTAATTTTCTTTCTATGAAATTCTTAATTGCTGTAATTCTTTTCTTCGGCTTCATGAACCATGTCTTGTTAAGTCATGTGTTTTTTTCATGGTTCCAGGGATTTGAACCCCGATTATGCTCTTAGATAATCACTAAAAGTATTACTAAAAATTCTTAAATTTTATGCCTTGTATTTAAAGCAGGAGCAGCTGTATAAGAGTTTCTTAATTGATTCTGTCCTATCTCTCTACTTTTGAGCTTGACGAGAAAGAGAACTAATGAAATTAACTAGAGTCAAATCTGTAGGATTTCTCGAATTCTGCCGTGTGGGAGTTTTATTAATTGCAATGATGTGGGACTGTCAGTGGTGGAAAGTTCCTTGATGTCTCTTTGGACTGTTCATCCAGCTATTGGACTCTTTGCAGGACTTCAACGTCATCGCCACACACCACTCGCAACAGCCTCCCCTTGGGTCTTGTTTTACCTCAACTTGAGCCGCCTTGCTTTGCCTAAAACTTAAACTTAAACTGGCCGGAACTGGCCCGACCTTAACTGGACGTGACTTAACCAGAATTTACCTGGCTTTGGGCCTCATTTTGGTCTAGCTTGTTTGGGCTTTAATGCTACTTAACTCACCTAAGAATTGCCTTAACTTGAGCCGCCCTGCCTGGCCTCAACTCAATCAAAATCGATCACTCACAACGTCACGGTTTCCTCAAAGTCGACATATTGGCCCCTTACATCATTTGCAAACCACACACACACACACACGGTCGACTCCAGCACTTCTCCAGGAGCCTTCCGACTGCCCGGACTGCAAACCCTCTTCTAGCCAAGTTCGTCGGTGGTTCAAGACTCGGCGGTCTTCTCCGGCTTCCTTCCAATATATACCCAAAAAAAGCTGAGTCCAAAGTGCCTGATTATCCTTCTCACGATTTTCTCCCAAACGCTTGTCGAGGTATTGTAAGGACTGGCTATACCCCTCGGCCAGATCCTAACACGGAGGACTGTTGGAAACGAAATTGTACACTAATTTAAATGCAGAATCTTTATGGGCAAATCTGACGGAGTCCTATCTCTTGAACGCTATAATCATTGTTTTTGCATGTTGGCTCTGTTGTGTAGCACAATTAGTACTTGCAGTCATTTTTTCGTGTTTTTCTTTAGTCAGGCATAATGAGACACTTTTTGAACCATTGCTACTTCGTAAGTTGAGCTCCCAGTAGGCTACTGTGCATCTCATGATCAACAGGTATCTAGTGATTTACTCTAAAAATATTTGCAATATATAGAGCAGCAGTTTTTCAGGAGAAATAACTTTAGAAAGAAGAATTTTAAGAAAACCTATTGCATTAAGAGATATTAGGATGTCTCCAAACAAAGTTCATTGAGATATCTTTCTCCTTTGTAGCAATCTTCACTAGACGATTATTAAGCGTCATGTCTCGAGCTACCTAGTTAGTTTCACTTTTAAGTTAGGTTTTTCTTGCAATTGTCACGAGATAGGTAGGTCATAGTGAGTTCCATGCATTAGACATCAATAAGCTCTAACTTAATTCCAAAACTTATAGAACTGCCCATTCCTAATTACGACCCACAGGGTGCATCAATCACCAGCAATGCTCGACGTAGGATGCATTGGTGTCAGCCACTGCCCCTGCAGCTGTTGTGTCGACACGCTAACAATGGGGTCACCAGCACTGGCTGGTTCTTGAGCTCAGTTATCATCCAACTGGTTGGTTGTTGAGTCTTCAGCTTGTTCGCTTTTTGTTAAAGTGATATTCGTGGCAAGAGTTGACTCGTTAACTACAGGACACCTGAGGAAAGTGTAAACAAGAAGAAAGAGTATGACAGAGGAAGGGTGTCTGAGTGAAGAGAGTTGGTCGAATATTTGGATGCTATGTATTAGGGACATTTTTTCCACTCTATATCCTGAAATTCCATCGACTAGACGTACTGGCTTCTCCAGCGCAATCTGTTGAAAATTAATTTTAGGTAGCAGTGAATTGTTGAAATTAGAGTTGTAATTATTTTCTTTATTTTATGTTTCTATATTAATGTAAGTCAATATCAATTCTTATTTTCGTATTTTCGAGCCAAATTTAAGCTCCTTCAATTGTAATTGTTTAGGAGAGTAAAAAATATCTCTGCTCTGAACGTTCACTGTGATTGAGGTGGATAAGCCCTCAAAATGTGTGAGGAAAACAACTCTCCGGAAATACAAAAACGGTAAAGAACTGCTGCAAAACTATCCCTACGACCAGACGGAGCCACATGTGACAGCATCTTGGCATCAATAATACAGCATCGTTTGCACTCGAGAATTTCACTTGAAAACATTATATTGCTCGTATCAAAAAGATTCAGCGTTATCATCACGTTCAACTTTCAACCTCAGTTTTTCTCTCAGCCAATGCTATTTTCATACAGAAACTCAGTGTGTGGAGTTGAAGTTGATGTGACTACACATAGGCGCAAAATTCGGGAGTCTCAGTTGGAGCATGCTAAGCTTGGTAAATGAAAACGTAAGCGTCTCGATGAGACGAAAAGGTCAATTGAAAGTACAGAATAAAAGACGGGGACAGATTATACGGTTAATCTAAGAATCCTAAACACAAGGAAGGTGTTCCGAGAAGAAGGAGTAAGGCACTATTGAGCATGAAGTTAAGGAAACGGAAAAATTCTGCACAAGATGTGTTCCCACACAAGGTCTCCTTCGCATAGAAACCACGAGATCAGAAGGAAAGTCCGGATAGAAGTTGAAGAAGAAAGTCAGAAGTGCTGAAAAACAAGACAGCAGTGAACCAAAAATAATAATCCTAAAGAAAACGAAAATCCAGTTCTATTTCTTTAGATAGACAGTTTGCCTAACACCACGAGACCTCATATTTGTCGTCCTGAGAGCGCAAATCGCATAGATGCTACACTTTTGGCCCCCTGATGTGCATTAGCAAACTTATTCAATACGTTTTGTAAAGGTTTCAAGGTGTTGGTATGAGCTCTTCCCCAAAAAAAGGACGAAATAAGAGCAACAGGCAAACAGTCACACTCCTATAGTATGCAGCAGAGCTGAGGTAAACAAAAGTTGGCAGGGATGGTATGGTAGTAAACGCGTCGTATTTTGTTTACAATTCTTTACCACTTTGACTGCAGCAACTAGATATTAGGTTCAACACCAAACTCACATTTAAAGTCAATTCTAGTTAACTATTTTGAATATACTAAACATGAACTGGATTGTGCGTTCATTAAGCTTTGATTAAGTGTTTATGAAAATTAAGTTTGCGACTACTGGGCGGTCAGCAGCATTATGGAAATAACCTCCGTGTACCACCGGTGGCGCACGTCGCCGTCAAAGTTTTAAACGTTAGTCTATTTAAGCGCCGTTAATTTCACCGATGTTCGCAAGCTACCTCTGAAGTGAATTTGTTACGCTATTAGTTTATGCAAAATCCTACAAGTGAGATATTTGAGCAAAAAGTCGTACCCCCAAAACTAAATTTTTGCCCCTTTTTTACGTTCAAGGAGATAATATGAAAAACGATTGGCATATTGAAGAATTTAATAAAGTTAAAAATACCACACAAAACCACTGCAAATTTTTTCATCGAGACACTCTAATGCATCCAGCAGGAAAAAACTTCAGACTAAAATAAATCACCCATCAACTCCAACAACTAATATGAGAAACAGAATGCGTTGAGCTGAGAGAACTTTCCTTCAACATGGCATTTGGAGCAATGCGCTCAAATACAGTCCAGAACATGATATAAGGAAATGTACGCACGAGTAAAGCGGTAAACATATATGCACAGCGAAGCTCTAAAGTAAGACGAAGCCAAGGAATGTCACTAATGAACACCAACACAGAGGTACCTCAATCAACACAGTGAGTACAGTTGAGCAACAATATTGTTATGGCTAATCAATAACACACGTAAATGAGCGGTAGAATCTGCCCTAGCCTGGTAGAAGAGTAGGGAGATCGAAGCCAGGAAGGCTCGTCAGATTGGTCTTTTTTCAGCAGGCCAAGATCGAGGTTTTTCAATTAAAATTTGACAACTATAGTCAGGAAAAAATCCCAATCAGGCAAGCCTGGTTTGGAGGAGCAACACTGCCTCGCACCATAATTTGAATTCCAAATATAATTTGATGAATGACACGTGGTGGTACCCAATGCATCTCAAGAACAATTGATAAAATACGTTGAAATAGGCAAGTTGAAGATTTGGAAAATGTCCTCTAGTTAAAAAAGGTACTGCGAATTGTTGCTAAGAATGTTACAGAATATGCATACACTTGTGAGCTACAGCACGTCTTTGTCAAAAATTCCATGGAGAGCACGATAAATTATTATTTTCAAGGTCGCACGTCCATTTCTATTTGAGCATAAAACTTAGAGAAACCCGCATTGAAACGACGCAACACGCGTGAAAGCGTTTCACCACCGTAAGAGATTACAGGCAACTTCCAGAAGGAATTAAATGATTAATTAGATGTTAATTTAAGTCTCCCTAACCGCAACAGAGGCGTTCCAACGAAAGGCTACATTTAGTGTAGACTCAAGGGAACGCAGAATCTATGCACAGGGTATATAGAGACAGAAAGTTGAGAAAGAAGTTTATGAAACAAGATAAAAGTTGAGGAAAAAGTAGTAGGAGCTAAAAAAAAAATACAGCAGTGAACTGACACAAGATCGTCCGTAACAAAACAAAACCGTATTTCGATAAAAGGAAGGGCTGCCTAGCCTTAAGCTCGGGACCTCACATGTTCTCGCTGGGAGCACTAATTCATAGAGATACGATAATTGGATCCCCCCCCGAGAGGCCCAGAATAATAACCTGAAATACCCACGCTTCTCACCCGACGATCAAAGGAGTGCCTGTTTTGTGTACATACGTAAAGATTTAATTTTGGCTTCTGAGGTTTCATTGGTCTCGTTCCCAAACGTAGATGTCCACTCCCAAGTATTACCAGGCTTTCAGAGGTGAATCCCGATTCAAGTTAAGTGAAAATGGACACGTGCTTTTACGCAAGCTAGCTAATGATTCAATAAATTATAATTGTGGTCCACTACGATAGAAAGGAAACCTACTAAAGCCTTCAGCGTTAATTGGTGAAGAAATTTTAGCAGTGAACGATTTAGCGGAACAAAATAGTGAAACAAGTTACGCCGGCTCTCTCAAGCCTGCGCTTACTAGGCAAATATGCAACGCAACGCATCAAAATAAAATACCTGAAGACTCACAAATGCACACATGTTCTTTACCCATCCACCTTGCGAAGCCGTCCGAAGTTTGTGCCCACTTCTTACCACGTACCAACGACATTGAAGGCACATCGATTAAGGCACAATTATTACCATGTAATTTAACTGCAATATAATTATTAATTTTCCTAGAGTAATTTGAAGGAAAATCAAAGCAGGAAAGAAGATGCCGACTTCTACTCTCACAATTTCAGATTCGTGAAAGTAAGAAAAGCATGTACGTCACTCACTACTTGACAACGGCCGAGTTGGCTGAAACGCAGTCAGCTCTCCAAGTGACAGTGCTGCATCATCAAGGTTCTGAATTACAAAGGCTTGCAGAAGAGATTTGTACTGAAGTGTGTATATGCAGTGTGGTTGCTAAAAATTAATGTCTTTTAAAATTCCAATAACTTTTTAAATATATGAAATAGGAGACTATAAAATAGAACATCCGAAAGGACAGAATTCAATGTTTTCTTACGTTTTGGTATATCCTCTAAATAAGCATAAACATCAAAGGTGCAGGAGAGAAGACAATTGTAATCAGCAAACATGGCACAACTGACTCTTCAACAACGCAAGTTCATTATCGAAGAAATGATGAAGATTGGATCCATCGTCGGGACTGAAGGAAATTCTTTGAGGAATACCGATTCACACCTAACAAAATAACGATTCAGAGAAACTTCCAAAAGTGGAAATCCCAGTTTATTGTGAGAAATATTAATAAAGGAAGATCTGGAAGAAAACTTACTTACGCACAGCGGAAAATGTTGAAATGTATCGCAGCTCGTGGCGGGCATTTTGAATCGTAGGTCCAGCAAAGAAAATGAAAAATGAAAAATTAACTCTTCTTTTTTCCCCACAATACCAGTTTTATTTCCCTATCCTGTCAGTGAAAAAGGTTATAGCTATTTTAAAAAGGTATATATGTTCAGCAACCACCCTTTATACATGGTTGGTCGTGACGCGCGAAAGGCACTGGCTCAAATTCCCCTTCATGATTTAGAATAGAATATGGCAACAGCACCGAGCCAAGTGCCCCATTCTCGGGTTGTCCCAAGTCCCGCGCCGCCAGACAGCAATCACGCTCAGGCACCAACGAAACACATCTACAATGATCAATTTTCACGCACAAACACCAGTACACTTATTAATACAATATCGTTCAACGATGCCGTCATGCCAAGTGTGGTCCCATGATTTGATCGTTATCTTCACTTCATTGAAAATACATCTTTGTCACACAACTCAGACGGCAAAAATGCGGTGGCTAAGCAATTTTTGGAATGTTTGCAGACAACCAAAGGACGAATCTTCAAACATTTTACCATGAGGTAGAGGTACAGCGAGCAGTAAAATTCCATCTGCAGACTTGGCGAGCCCACGAGCACTTTTTATGAGGTCAATCCCTCAAGCTCGAGTTTACCCATATAATTCAAGTATTGTACATCTGGCAACCTTTTCGGGTACCAGATGTTCATGTCGCTAATAAAGGAAGCCGAACTCATGCATCTTGGTAAAAAAACATAACAATTTTATTAGTCAGGTCGGATGCAGAACATTCGCTGACAGTAAAACTGCTACGTCCAAAAAAATAATTTTTTTTCAAACCAGCCCCAGAATTTGAACAGAATCATTTTTAGGATTGATTACACACAAGCTGGCAAACCTTAAGCCTATCGCATTGTTTTTCACCGAGAAGACGCAGCGAAAATGTTGATAATTCATTTTAATTCTAAGTTATTTATGACACTCATATAGGCGCACTCAAATGCTGTAGCCAGAGTATAAAAAGGTACAAAATTCATTTACACGCAGATACATACATAATAAATTATGATTACAGTACAAGCTCTTATGAATGAAACAGTTAAAACTTTATCACATTTTTCGATCCTACAACCACCAATCAAGCAATCACCCGCTTTCTATGGAAATGAAACTAATAAAAAGAATAATATAATAAATTACATTCCGTATTTATACATTTGCTCTTTGTATTTTCTCTTCAAGCTTTTGTTTCAGTCAGTAGAAGAGGGTAAACCAGGTCATGTTTGAGTGGAATATCAATAAAGGTCATATTTGGATCGGATATCAATCACCATTCAATATCCCTGATATCAGTGAAATAGAGAATTATACCCCATGTCAAGATACAGACAATTCACACTTTACGACATTTCTTATAATAACATCAATAGTTCATTTTTATTTATTATGCTGTTATGATGTTTTCTTCAACGGTATCCATGATTTTCATCTGGTAGGACGTCTGAATTTATGTCAGCAGGTTAGATTAGATGTTAGTTTAAACCTCCACAAGCGCAACAAAAGCGTTCCAAAGAAAGGAAGGAGGAAGGTACCATTTAGTATGAAGCTAAGGGATCGCGGAATCTATGCACAAAGGGCATAGAAACAGTAAGCTGAAAAAGAAGTTCGTAAAATAAGTTCTTGAAGCCAGTTTAAAGTTGATCAAAAAAGTAGGTGCTGAAAAGCAGTGAACCGAAAAATGATGGTTCTTATCATAAGAAAAACAATTTTGTTTCAACGAAAAGAAGGCCTACCCAACTCTCAGCTCAGGACCTCACATTTTCCCCTACGTCGCAGGAACGCGTCCTGTTATAATACGGCACCACTGTAGTCCCGCACTCCGAACTCTAGCAAGCGAACAGCGGACTCGTTAGCGAAGTGACGTTCCCTGCTGGCTCCCCTCACGGGATTATTAAACATGCACGTGTCTTCTAATAGACTCCGGATTTGATGACATGCCCCAACTATTGAGTGAAGTGCACTGACGTGGAATGTCGTTGATGGCTCGAAAGTGCTATAAAAGATCCCTATACACTTGATCAGTATCATTTTCCTACGCTCAAGCTCATTTCCTTGAGACGTTCAACACCAGGTCTGTACAACTTATCTTCAGGTCATCGTCACCGCTTCTATCCAAGATGAGTAATACAAGGGATTTATTTAATCCCCATGTGTCACCTCCTGTGTTTCTTTCAATGTTAAAGAGTACATTGGTAGTTTATAGTAATGAAACCTCAAGCCAGTCTGTTAAGGGGGGTCCTCCGAGGCCTCTTTTCTCTCCGATGGTCATTTTTCATGTTTTTGTTAGAAAAGGACCCTCAGGTGGTGGACTATTCGTCCTAAAATTTTATGACGCTGCGGACAATAAATCCCCCCCCCCCCCAAAGAGGGGAGGGTAAGGGGACCAAAGATTAGATTATTAGATTATAAGTTAGTTTAAGCCTCCCTAACCGCTGCAAAAATAGAGCGTATCGAAGAGAGGAAGGAGGAAGGCACCATTTAGTATGGAGATAAGAAAATGAGGAATCTATGCAGAAAGGGCATAGAAACAGTAAGATGGGAAAGAAGTTCATGAAATAAGATTAAAGTTGAAGAAGAAAGTCAGAGGTGCTGAAAAACAGGACAGTAGTGAACCGAAAAAAGGTGGTCCTTAACATAACAAAAACATTTTATTTCAACAAAAAGAAGGCCTACTTAACTCTCAGCTCGGGCCCTCACATTTTTCCCCTGGGAGCGCTAATTCCCATAGATACAATAGTTGTATCCCCCTGAGGGGACCAAAATCTTATATTTTCGACCCCAATTAAAAAGAAAACAAAAGAAGAAATGTAAAATTTGCGAATGTACTTTTGTTAGATATGTTCCAAGGATTCTAAAACTGTCTTTGTTTTGTTTCTAGCATAAAAACTCAATGAGTTCTATTCTTTTGAAATATCAAAACCAGTGGACTAAAAACCAATGTCAAATTTTTTCAAAAACTAAGGCCTGAATCAAAAAAATGTATAGAAGAAATTGTGTTTCTTTTCAAAGGTTATATATTATGGTCAAATTTCATAAGAATCAGACTGAAAACAAAAAAATTCATAATTATATCTATGTAAAATTTTTCTAATTTTTATTTTTTTTTTGTAAATTACAATTCACAGTGTGAATATGATGTTATGCATGGAGATTATTGAAATAAAAATGAAAACAGCATTCAATTACCTAGATTTTCCATTATATTACACTTCAACAAAAAATTTTGTTTTTGGCCTATACTGTGAAGTCACTTATTTTCAAAATTCAAAAGAATAGAAGTCATTGAGTTTTTATGCTAGGAAGAAAACAAAGACAGTTTTAGAATCCTTGGAACAATTCTAACAAACTGATAGCTTTCAATTTTCTAATTTGTACGTTGCTTTTTTTTCTGCTAGTTCAAAACCTAAAAATTCGGTATATTTTAGGTATTGATCAAATATCGCATACATAAAAAAAAATTTCAAATAGAAAATTCAGACCTATCAGTTTGTTTGCAATGTTACGAGGATTTCAAACCTGTCTTTGTATTTGTTCTAGCATAAAAATTCATTGACTTCTATTCTTTTGAAAATATCCCAAAAATGAACCAAAAAACGAGTTAAAAAAACTAAGGTCTAAATCAAAAAACTTCTCGAATAAAATGTTTCTCTTGCAAAAATACATATAGTGGCCAAATTTCAGACCAATCGGATCAAAATTTAATTTTGACGGGAGGACCCCCTTAAAGTTGTATAATTGCCAGTTTTCTTTGATTAAACAGAAAAGAAGTCGAAAAATAACAAATAACAAAGCTACCGTATTCAATTCTGCCAGAAATTAACACTATCTTCATGGAATTTAAACGTTGATACAATAATAAAAAGAATAAAGTCTCTGCCGATCAAAACTCATGTCTTACATCAACAATGGGGGCAGCATTACCTGAAGATAAAAAAATAAATTCTCAGTCCAAACATTGAAATTGCCGACCATTGTGATGCAGGAACAGCGGTTCTGACCACGCGACATCCACAAGATAGACCTCCAGATCAAATGAAAACGGAGCTAAAATACGCACATCAACAACCATTCAGTCACTGCAGAACTTTATATCAAATTTGAAGTCGGATTTACTTAGGTGTTATGCATGTAGAGGGAACACGTTACAGAAATAGTTGAATTGCTACAGGAAATAGAGGAGAGCTTTCTATGGATTGATGTTCTCTAGCAACTACATGGGCGTATACAATCTACAGAAGCGGTTACGCTTATGAATGAAGCGCGCATTCAGCTAACAATCACAATGCCAGCAGGAGGAAACTCGAATATATAAGATGCACCAACTTTGGAGGATACTCACGCGACATATCATTACATTCAATACGACAAAAATCTGCACGAGTATAAAAATATTCGAACAATTTCTCATCACCAGCAAAGCTTCTAAATGCTTCACAATCCACTACAGCGAGGCACTTCGACCCATCGGTGGAGGATACATTTCTGCTGGTCATTCAGGTCATTTGTTAGAATTATTTCCTTGTACGATCACTTTTTGCAAAGGAACTATTTGAAACCCAAGATGTGACTAAATTTTCTTGTCAGTAAAAATATTCAGAGTACAAAACTTGTAACCGTACAGCACAGCCATGAGTATTGACATCGTTTCCAGGGAAATTGTTATCATTTGAAAAATCATTCCGGCACAATCATCCCGCCCAAAAGGACATGTCAACCTTACAAGTTCAGAATACATGAAAGTTAGGGGTTGAATTATGAACTCGAATCGTAAAAACTATCACTAAAAAGATCATCTATTCATTCAGAAAAGAGAAGAAAGAAGAACTATGCCGTAAAAAATGCACTTTAGAATTCCTAACAAAATAATAAATTAAACCAAGAAAAAATCTGGACGACTTGAAAGCAAAACGAAGCAAGAATTTTGAATGATTTAATAGACAAGCACTAAAACCTCAATGGATTAGTTAATAGCTAAAACTTCTCTAGGAAAAAATAAGACATAAATGTTGACAAATTAATTCAAATTAAATCTGAATTCATGCATCGAATTATACAAGGAAAAGAATGCAAACGCTCATTAAGTAGAGTCAAAAACTTAAAATGTAGCTTTGGAATTTCTTTACAGCGAGAGAATGGTCGCTGTTCACAACCTAAATCTATGATGAGCTAAGTTTTGTGAGTGATCCTGTGAAGCTGAGAACAGCGATAAGAAGTCCCCCATCAACTCAGGCCAAACCCTCACAGCAACACACAATGCAGTCGCTACCGCAGCCAGCAGCGAGATCATCAGCACCCAGTAAGCTCCTGCAGTAACAGCGATAAGAATCTGCGGTTTATCAGTACTTACAAAAATAATCGTTTGAACATTGAAATATGTTACCAATTCTTAGGAGCAATGTTTTACGAGAATCCTAGCATTAATAATATTGACATAAGTATCTACCAAGCTCACTCGCCACTCACAGGCACACATGTGCGATCACAGCTGGTTAAGTCATGCACGCAGCGCTCTGGGACCCCTACCTTCAGTTTCAGATATCTCGTCTTTTCATTACTTCACCATCCGTTTCTCACTTCACCTGGGATGTATCAATTAACTATATATATTAACCCATTTTTTCGTCCATCACTCCATCCGTACAAAAATTTGAGTCAAAGCGGCCAAAAGGTTTCTTTTTACTATCCAGTTCTTATTACTTCTGTTTTTCAAAATATCCAATTCTCCATAACGCTTTCTCCTCGCTGCTTTCTCTTTCCCTATTCTCAAAATAAGGTCGCTAATTATTAGGCATTAATTGGCTGAATCAGCCACAATTGTAGTATCACAAATAAGAAAATCAATGTTAACCTCACAAGCATGACTAACATTACGTAGGCTCTATACACACTGCAACTCCATCGCGGCAGTCAGTTATTTGCAGCATACGCGCTCAGATCCAACTTAGAAGCTTTGTTCGCGAATTTTGTGATCTCTAGCGTTTATAAATACATTAATACTCGCATTTCTCGACGCTGTTCAATTGCTTCTCTTGAATCCCCGAGCTTTCAATTCTTAATGATAACGTTATTTTGAGCAGCAGTGTTCCGCCTCTACTTGTTCTAGGTGTGGCTGAGTATATCTCGAGCTTAACTCAAGGAATGGCCAGATGCGCATGTTCTCTCCTCTACACACTCACGCAGCTTACCATAGTAACACACACGCAGTTTACCATAGTAAAGAACGTTGAACTGAGCCAAGGTACGTGTGTGTCGTGCACTAGTTGCTCTCCATCCTAGCGGCCAATGCACCAGGCTGCATTTCTTCCTTAACACTCTCCCTAGTACTGCAAAACTCGGTCACAACGCACACCTCCCTTCTCGTGCCTTCGAAAGCCTTGCACCACACTCGAGTCTAATAATTGAAACTCAAGTCAAATTAGTAAGAATTAATACAGGGCAAAACAGATCTATTCTTGACTGAGTAAGTCCACAATTTTTCAAGGGAACGTCATACCATTTCCGTCTTTTGTTTCAGAACCCCAATTTATTATACAGCATTCATATTTGTGCGCTAAATATAAGAGAGTGAAAATTTATAGCAGAGATTGCACAGGCTCCGTTGCTGATATACGCACTCAGTTGCACGGAATCTCTTAGCAAGGATGCCTTCTGTCCTCGGTCACAATTAACACTAATGAGTTACAGTAAAACTGTTTTTTTAGCACGAAGTTCATACTAAGAATACGAGAATCTACACGTTAATCAGATCACTAGCTCACAAAGTTTCCCCCGACTTCGTACAAGCAATTTTACCTAACACTAGCACAGGAGAGACATGAGACGCTCATTTCCAAAAGGTGTTACATGTAAATTAGTGGTTGAATTATGAACTCAAATGGTAAAAACTATCACAACGAAGATCATCATTTACTAAGAACCGAGACATGAATCCTCATGTCCCTCACTAAGAACCGAGACATGAATCCGGAATGCCTGCCAGCAGTGGCAGGCGGGCCGTGGTCACCACTTTGTGGAGGTGGCAGCACTTGAGCATCGTGACCTCATAACAACACAAATTTCCCAAACAAATTTACCAAGAAATTCAGCACAAATTACAACATAAAAACTAAACTAAAGCCGGTAATTATTGGAAGGTTTCATGTAATTGAGCCATCTCCGCAAAATACTTTCAAGTAAAGTTCGAGTCTAAGAAGTAGGAGGTTACGAATTGTATGCCACCTTAAAAGTACACCAGACAACGTAACAAATAAAAAATGAAGCAACACATATTTCATTAAAATGCAAACACAACACATGAGAAAAGCGGAATTAAAAACAAACTCGAGTGTGCTACGAGTAGCAGAGCTCAAGTTACACTGGCGTCTTGTACAGTTCGAAAAAGGCGGAGCGCACCACTCGCAGCAAGACAGGGCGTACTCACACCTTCACAAAGAGAAAAACATAGGATGCAGTAAAAACGAAACAATCAGCCCCAAAGACACCACATCGCCAGAACAGATATAGACTACACAAAACTAAACCACCTATAATTGGCGCAGCTGAAGCGGCAAGTTGGTTGAGGCAGACCTTGGCTGAGGGTTGCCCACGCACTACAGCCAGCATTCATTTGGGTCGGACTTTTTATCTAAATACTTAGACCATGAAGAACTGAAAGCTTAGCAAGGCTGTGCATGGACGATATTTAATAGATTATTGTAGGCAGCGGGAGGTCGTTATTCCTGACTGTGAGGTAGACCGAAGCGCGCCTTCTTTGTCATGGCGGTCTTGCTCTGCAGGAACCGCATCACCTGGTCCACAGAGCGGATCTCCGGCGAGTCTTCCCCCTGATGTATCTGCGAATTAAACAAATCATGCGTTAACTAATAGCAGCCTTCAATAGTTCAAGCGACGGACATTACGTGGCGGAATATGATCTACGTAAAGAACCATTCACGACAAATATTCCAAGGTGCTAATTTTTTCGACTTTCAATAATTGGGAGGTCTTTTGGCAGATAAAGCCCTGCTTTAGCACTTACGGTCCTGCAAGAAAATGAGTTATATATTTTTATGCTAACCTGATCTTACCTGCATAGCTGAACTCATTGACCAGAACTTTACACACTACTAAAATTAATCAGTAAGAGGTAACCAAGTCCCCGGAATATTTTGCATAAAGGGTGTTTCCACCAACGCAAAGTTTTCTTTCCGTCAGGTTAATTTCGTAAAATTGGAAAGGAGTATCGAAATTGTTCTTAAGAAGAACATACGGGAATAGTAATGTTATCAGATGAATACTTTTTGAACCGTAATGAGAGGAAACAAATGAGGGTCTTTATAAAGATCCTAACACCTGGAAGCTCTCTAATGCCGCAAAATACGAAAAACTCTTGACAGTCGATTGTCATTAAATATAACTTTCAGTGAACCTGAAAGCTCAAGAAACTTCATATAAGTCAAGAAATGAAAAATCGTGAAACTAAGATACAAGGACTCATACACACGTGTATAATGTAAAGAAGACACATCGTGATAAGACAATGGGTACACAAATTAAAGCAGTAATTCTAGAGCAAAGTTTAGATTAGTTTAGTCGTTAATTTTAGCCTCCCTACCCAGCAACAAATGCGATCCAAAGAGAAGAAGGAGGAAGGCACCATTTAGTATGGAATTAAGGAAACGCGGAATCTACGCAGAAAGGCATAGAAACAGTTAGTTGTGAAAGAAGATGATGAAACAAGATCAAAGTTGAAGAAGACAGTAGTAGGTGCTGAAGAACAGGACAGCAGTGAACCGAAAAAAGGTGGTCGTTAACATAACAAAAACATTTTATTTAAACAAAAAAAAAGGCCTACTTAACTCTCAGCTCGGGCCCTCACATTGTTGTCCCCCTGGGAGCGCTAGTTCCCATTCTAGAGCAAATGAAATGATCACAACACATAATGCGAAGATTAGATTGTAAGTTAGTTTAAGCATTCCTAGCCACAATAGAGATGCTCTCATAGGAGGAAGGTGCCATTTAGTAGGGAACTAAAGGAACGTGGAACCTGTGCAGAAGGTGTGTCTCCACACTATGAGCATGGAAACGGCAGCATTGAAGAAAGTATGGAGAACGAGAGAAAGTTGACGGAGAAAGTACTAAGCGCTGAAAAAAGCAATGAACCGAGAAAAGAAAATCCGTAGTAAAAACGAAAATTGTTTCTATTTCTAAGAAAGAAATGCCTATCAAACCTTGATCTCGGGACCTCGCATTTTCTTCTCGTAGATACGAAAGTTCTATCATCCAGAGGAGCTACATGATTCTTATTATAGTTCTCATCAAAATGACACTTACGGCTTACAAAAAATATGCAACACTAAAATATAAACAAAAATATAAATTCAATTTAGGAACAAGCTCTTGAAAAATCTCCATTAGAAACTCGAGCATAAAAATGTAAAGAGCCTAAACCAAAGTCAGAAAAAGTGAAGAAGAGTGTTCTTCTTTTAGTGCAAGAGAAGACAGACCAGGCAATTTGCAGCAAGGAAGCAAGCACAAAAAGTCACAGGAACACGGCAACATGAGCAAACAGAAGGAGTGCAATGTAGTGCGTGATCAGCACACACCGCCTACGAGAGCACGGCGCTCTCCGCCACGACTGCGTCTCGATTCGTTCTCAAGTGCACGGTGGCGCACGGTAAACTTATCTTCCAGCTACGTATCTATGTTACGAAAGTACTACGAGTTTTTAAACTACAACTGGATTAGTACGACCAAGTAAAGGATGACAGAAAACTTTGTTATCAGTTATTCAAAACACTACGGATGTACTGTTTTGATGAATTCACGTATGTATGTATCTGTGCTCTGAAATGACGGGTATTCATGAATTTTTAAGTTATGCATCTTGATGAATGATGGTAAAACACTGGTTGAAGGAGCTGCAACTTGAAAACACAAAATGCTTTTCAGTTTTTTTGAGGCATGCTTCCACAACATATACGTGACATAAAAACTAGATTTAGAGCTGCGTTGACTTCTAAAACCTTGTGTATCAAATTCCTTGCTTTCTTCAAGTTGAAGTGCGCACTTTAGTTAAGGTTTCATTAACCTCAACGCGTCTCTGTACGAAGTATTGCCCTCGCTTATTTGCAGGGAGTTGATAACAAATTAATCTAGATCATGACCAAACAGACCTATTCTTCATTGTATGTGCTTCAACTCTCGCAAATGCCCTATTCCTCAGTCCCTACAGCAAACTATCTAAATAATTGAAAAACAGATGCGCAGAGTAGTCTACTCGCAAAGTCGCTTTTACTGTTAGTTAAAATCAGAATGAACAGCATTAGGAGAAGACAAATAACATAACCAGAGGTCTTTGAAAAAATCAACGTTTTGATCGTGAAAGTGATTCACAAGATCGAGAAAAACATTAACTTTCGAGTTATCGTTGATCCTAAGAAAATGTTTTGCGAGTGGAAACATAGAGAAATGAAAAAAGTGCACACTAAAAACCTATGTTATTTGCAGAGAATACGCGGGTCGTAAATCATTCAACACAAATTTATTTCCTAAAATGATTAAAGATTTTAAAATCTGTTTATCTCATGAACTGGAAGCAAATATCTAGAAATCCTCTCATTCAACCTGCAGATCGCTCATTTTTGCATCGGTAAGCATAGCATGGAGAAAATTTTTATTTACATGCTCTGCCACAAAATAACAAGTTACACAGTTTGTTCAAGACTCCCTAGCTTCAACAAACGCGAACACAAGAAAGCGTGGCTTGTAGTTTCTAGTCTCACAAATGTAGATGTTATTCGCTTGCCTTTTAACCTGGGGTAGGAAAATAGATAATAGAGGCAAAAAACTGTAATTATTATTACCTTACATACTTATCAGTTATTTTAAGGCTCCCTAAAAAAGGTGATCTCAAGAGAACGAAGAGAAAAGAGGGAAGTTATGCACAAGGTATGTTCCCCGTACAGGATACCCTGCGCATTGAAACCGCAAGTTAGGAAAGGAGAAGAAAAGACAAAGAAAGAGATAGCGACGACGGCATGAAAATTGAAAACAAAAACAAAGAGGGCACGAAAAATAGAAGTAACCTAAGGTTCATCTAGAGGCTCCGGCCTCTGAAGTGTAGGAAAGACAAACCTAATTAAGCTATACCTATAGGCTTTCGTATGCCTCCTAAAGGGTATCCTAATCGGCCAAGTTCTACTTCGTTTTCAGTGACACTGGTTAGGATTATGATCATTCTATTTAGTTCCTTCCTGAAGAGTTAACAGGCGTTGATTTTTCTTTTGCTTGCTTCGTTCGTTAATTCTCTAGAAATTTGAAGTAAGCAAGGAAAGCATCATAGAAGCTGTCTCTCGCCATAATGGCTTGCTAGTCCGAGTGAACATTTCATCCAAACGGTTTCAACTAGAAATTATGTCTAATAATTTAGTTCTTGCACTTTTATTGCATAATTTTTCAACACTTGAACTTCAACAGTTCACTCTTTACCACAGCTTCTTAACGATTTTAGTGACTTTCGCTTAAAAGAGCACATAATTTTGGTAGAATTTTTCCCACTTCTGACTCATATCTAGCTAATATGTTAAACTCCCGCCTTTTTCTCCTCTACCCTTAAAATTTTTACAGCTCTTTTTATAAAAAATTATTTTTCTTCCTCCAGCTTGATTCCAAAATTCTTGTCCTAATTTCCCATTTCTATTCCAATATCATAATTCACATCGTTGCAATCAAAAGCTTTCCAATATAAAATACCTTTTTGTCACTGATAATAGTTTCACATTTCATTGCATGCATCCTTTGCTCTATTGGTATCAGAGACATCTGCAAGCCTTTCTAATAGAAAAAGTTTCATCAAAAAGTGTTAACTATTTCCTACTTTGTTTTACTAGTCCACTGGTTATCTACAAAATTAATTTGTTCCATTGTAATTCGACGCTCGCCGACAATTTTGAGACAAGCAGGTTTTGACACAAAGGACAGAGCAACGTATCTTGAGACAAAGACACAGAGCTCGCCTTCTAAAAAGACAAGAGTGTCTCTTGATTTCAAGGACTGAAAAGCGCAATGTGAAAGTAAGAAAGGAGCGTACCTTGAAGAGAAAAAAAAGAGAAGAGAAGCGCGTTACGATACGAAGTACAACAGCGTATTACGAGGCACAGCACAGAGTAGCTTGTCTTCAAGGCAAATTAGAGCGAAGCATGTCTACAGACAAACATAAAGAGACAGGCCTAGAATTCATGAATGCTTTTCAGCGTGTGCATACACACTTCACGGACCTACCAGAATTTTATACATTTACATTTGAGAAAGACTTCACACTTTGGTTACGACTCCCTGGTGAGAATACTAGGTTCGCGTGATGTCTGAACAGCCAGCACGCCAGCCCGTACAGGTGTGCTCTGAACAGCTGGCATGCTGGCCGGCACCAAGAACGAGCGAGGAAGAATGTGCGCGAGTGCAAAGCATAACTTCATTGAGGAGCATCTCACCTCCGCGTGACCGCCATCGGCTTCACTTCAGATTGCCAACAAAGAAATAAGAGCACAGTTAATTCGCGCACACCGCTCCGCGACACGGGCAAGTGCACATTATGCAGAATCTCGCTATTGTAGAATTCGACCATTTAAAGCAACCAAAATTAAATGAAATAAACAAGATGATCGAAAAAGAGTAATTGAAAAAATAATTTTTATGGGCAGACATAGGCTAAACGTAGTAAATCACTACTTGTTAAATATATATCACTGGATCAATAGCTACTGAATATTCAATAAAAGAAAAAGGGTCTATCGATACCTATTGGATATTTGTCACTGGAATAATATGTGAGCAAATCTCTGTTGTTGAGTAATCTCAAGATATCAAGGAATTTAGGTATCAAATTGAGGTATCTTTCCTGTTCTAAATTGCACATCCCCTTTAAACTTAACGCGTCAATCATTCAACAATTCAATAATGAAAAATAACGGTAGACCATTTACAGTTGAAGACGTACAAATTTAACGAAACAAAAGGCCAAAATGATAATTTTATAACACTAACTGAGATGCATGAAGCGGACTAAATTTCAAACGTATGAATACGGCGTCATTCACACTATTACTGCAAATTTTTGCCCGTATGGAAGTGATATTTCATAGAAAAAGTTGGGAAAACTGAACTATCTTTTCAAGCGTCTACTTCTCACGTGAAGTCTCCCCGACAGAAGATAGCGTAAAATTCAGGATCACAAGGGAGCCAAGCGGCAGCGAGCGCCATTCACTCTTTCTGCTGCTCTGATCTCAATGACTGTAAAGCCCTTATTTTGTCCACGAAGTACTTAACGATAATCTATTCAGCAAGTAAATACAAGGTGCAATAGTTGCGTTCATTCACCAGTTGCAGAACTAAACTCTTAATTGAAGAGTTCATCTCTCGGTGAAGTATTGCTAGCTTACTTTAGTCCCCACTACCACTTACTGGCCCCCCTAATGACAGATGCTCTCTCCCATGAGCCCCGAGAACATGGCAAACCCCTCGTTGGATACTTGTCAAGTCTATACTCACCGTGAAGTAAGACTTCACTTTGTTCATGTGGCCCAGCAACTCCCGTTCCGACTCGATGGAAAGCTGGCGTTTGATCGAGCCCGGAGCGTCATCGAGTGTCCGTCCAGTTTCCATGCTTTTCTGGCGCCTGTACTCGCGGTAGGTGAGCTCGTTGTTGCCAGACGCAGGATCAACGTTAGACACGGTGTGCCGCCGAGGTAGACGCAAAGACAAAGATGCAGCAGATGTGGCAGAGCCAAGGGATGAAGAATGCCCGAATCCAGCCGCCCCCAGCGTGTCAGAGTCTTCTGTCTCCTTGCGCTCATTGAAGAGGCTCTCGCTCCACGCTTGGTGTGCATATGGAGGAGTGTGTGGAAATGGAGGGCAGTGTGTGGCTCGAGAGTCCTCGCTAGTTAGAAAATGATCAGCAGATGAATATGAAGGCATAGAATTTGAGTGCGGGAACAAGCGTTGGGGAGAAGGGAAATGGCGGCGAAGTATTGCGCCGTTGTCGCGTGCGGAGGACTCGCTTCTTGATGGACTGTCCACTGTGTCCCCGTGCTCCATGTCCAGCCTGGGGAATGCAACAAATATCAGCATCATACGAACATTAACTCACGCAGTAAGCCCTTGTCCAAGAAACACAAGATTAACATTAGTGCCATATAGGAGACAAAGCGAAAAAAATTTGAGTAAAAACGAAAAGATTTGGATAAAAACGCAAGATCACAAGGGATTCAAACATACAGCTTAGCTCCCCAAACAGAACTAGCAGCGCACGTCATTTGAATTCGTTGCTACCACCCGATCTCGCACCCAACACCCCACTAGCGCTCGGCCAGCACCGAGAGCAGCTCACACGGGAGGCGGGCCGAGGTCCGACGTGACGTTGACGATGAACGGGTCCCCGCCGAACTGCGCGGGCTCATCGATACCGATCGAGCTGGGCTGCAGGAACTGCAGGTCTGCGCTGTGCCGCTTGTCCGAGGGGAAGAGATCGTTGGCAAACGTAACGGGCAACTGGCCGCGGTGAGGGGACCCGCTGTTGATGCGGGTGCGGGGCGCGTCCCGCCGCCTCTTGGGCCAGGAGGGGCTCAAGTGGTCCCCGTATGCGCGCTTGGCAGCCTCGGGGCGCGGGGAAGCCGTGAGGGAAGGCGGGCTCAGCAACATGTGGCTGCTGGGGCTGTGAGGCGCCGCTGGCTGGCTCCACTCCGGCGGGGCGGACAGCGCAGTCGACAGCTCCGACAAGTTCGGGAACCTGGGCAGCAGTTCAATAAGAAGTTGTTAGGCAACATTGACGTGGCGTAAAATTATTGAAAACAAAACTTATCACCCGAAAATGTATTATTGACTCGAAAGAACTCGCTGAAAACTTGTCAAACGAAAAAGCACTGACTCGAGAGAATTATTGACAACTTCTCACACGAAAAAGGTACCACTGACTTGGGAGAACTAATCGAAATCTTATTATGCGAAAAAAGAAGTCCTAGAAATGCGGGATATAGTAGCAATTATGGAATAAAACTTTTTTAACGGCAGAGTAACAGCAATAAAAGCTTGGAATATCAGTAGAGCAGCTGAATCCGCAAACGGTGGATGTTGAACACATAACAATGCTTCCATGTTAGCAGTCATAAGTTTTACCCAAAAACGTCAACACCCTGTTGAGCTAATGCACGCAACGTTAGGAGCCAAAAATCAAAGAGCCACAAGGACAATACAAGTACGAGTGGAGCAGTGGAGTTGCACAGAGGTCCAAGACCATGTCTTCTGGTGGCTAAATCGTATTGCGTTTTAAGAACCTACGAAGGGCATGATTAAACGGAGGGCATGATTCTATCTCACCAGTGCTCGTAACGGTAAAAGCCGAAGATGCGTAAACTAATTATTTACGTCCTGTAATAATTAGTAACACGGCACTGACCAGTAAAGCCTCTTAGCTCCTTTTTGAGGAACAGCCAGCAGTAATCGCAAACCAGGCAAAATCAGAAGCTCTCGCTAGCTTACTTTAACATTATTGTGGTAGCAATTCTTTCTCCGTAGCTAGGCTACTTCAGATTGCAATTACGTTGAGTTGGACCACACATCATCCATTCTCCATCGGGTCTCTTGTGCACACGAGACCTAGCAATCGCCTCAGACTGGTAGGTTCGTCCTTGAATTCTATTATTCAATCACAATATTATAAGATGCAATTGTGAATTTTCAACTCGCCTTGTTTTCCGTTCAGGCACAACCACTTTCGAATAAAAATTTCCTATTCATTTCCCAGTATGGTAAACAAATACACTCTACCAGATCCTTTAGTTGCTATTTACATAATTCCCAGGTCTTGCTTCTCCACCCGTTGATGGTAGCATTGTAGAATAGTTTCTAACTCCGTTTGCAAAGATTTTTTTCCAGTGAGGAAAGATAAGAAACCATTTTATTTGGACTCAGGAAAACGTGTAATCTATGCAGGTGTGTTCTTAAACAAGATACCCATGGCATAGAAACAGTAAGGTAGGAAGGAAGAGAAATAAAAGAAGAGATAGCAAAGATGTGAAAACTGAAAGAAGCTAAGTGGAGACTAAAAAGAGAAGTCCCAAAAGCAAATCTATAGCTTTGGGAACCTAACAGCCTCTCCCTACAAGTGTCTATTTCCATGCAGACCAACAAATAAAGTAAAACACGGTATAAAATACTATAGAGGTGGTGCTCTCAATGTGGGACACCTCGACGTGCAGAATCCCCAATACACAATATTTTTAAGAGCATAGGATACCTAAGGTTCAACTTGGTTTCTTGATGTTAGAATTTGAATGAAAAACGTAATTTACTCACAAGTCGCGGATTCCTATTTATTATATTTATTATTCGAGTTAAAAATCATATCTGACACCAATGTAGACTTCCACTTTGAATATTCATCCCTATTTATCCTACGCAGATAAGAAAATTGTGTTCAAAATCTAAATGTTTTAGATTGTTTAATTTTAGAAAATTCGATAGATTGAAAATTTAAACGTCCCTAAACGCAACAAAGGCGGTCCATTGGGAGGAAGTAGGAAGACACTATTTAGTCTGGACTTACGGAAACGCGGAATCTATGCACAAGACGTACAGAAACAGCAAGTTGAGAAATAAGTTCTTGAAATACGATAAAATTTGAATAAGAAAATATTAGGTGCTGAAAAGCAGGACAGCAGTAAACTGAAAAAAGATGATCCGTAGTAAAACGAAAAAAATATATATTTCAACACAAGGAAACTCTACCTAACCTTTACCTCGGGACTTGCCCCCTTTGGGAGCGCTAATTCCCATATTTACAATAGTTGTATCCCCCAGAGGGAAAGAAGATTCTATAAAAATATTAGTTTAGGCCACCCTGGCGCCAGCAAAGGTGCTTGAAAAACGGGATGAAGGAACCATTTAGTGTGGAGCTTAGGGAATGGGGAATCTACCCACAAGGTGCACACCCCACGTCCTGCGCACGGAAATAGCAAGATTAAAACAATTTTATGAAACAAGATATAAGTTGAAAAAGAAATTAATGGGAGCTAAAAAACAGGACATTATCGAACCGAAAAGAATGGTCTATGGAAACTTATTCTATTGAAACAAAAGAACCCCGACCGAACTTTCAGCTCGGGACTTCATATATTGCTCTCCGTAGCGACAATTTTCAAAAATACAATAGCTCCGAAAGGGATGCTGCAGGCGTGCTAGCGCTGTAGCAACATCCTACACGCCACGCAGGCCACCGGGCTTTTTTATAGCTACGTAACTTTCCAGATGGTTTGTGTCTAATTTCGATTTTAAGAAGACAAAGGCACATGCCATGAATAGACGAACGACTAACCCAATTTAGCTGGGCAAATGCAGACTCGAAGAAACTGCAAAACAACGTTTGGGCGAACATCCCCATTTCATTTAGCGTAAGTCGTGAAGACACAAGAAATCTGAGAGATGAAAAATGTTAAAAACATAAGGTCAATCGTTTGGACACTTCCAAGTAGGGCACTCGAAAAGTTCGCGCATCCCTTCTTCATCCTGAGAACCAACAAAAGCCCATTCGAAATAACTGACGAGGAATAGGTGTGCTAAAAACAGAAAAAAAAAACGACGCAAGAAATAGGAAATTTACAACTCAACGAGGATTTGAGTATCAACCTACACCAATACGCGAGATATGTAAGATGCACTCACATAATAAAAAAAAATACTACAGATGAAGTTAACACAAAATGAATATCAGCTCTTGGGCCCAAGAACCGAGCTCGAATTCACTGAACAATCGTCGGAGACACGACACCCTTCAAGGCAGAGCCTCTCCTTTTAGAGAACAAGTATTAAAGATTAGTTTAGTCGTTAGTTTTAGCCTCCCTACCCAGCAACAAATGCGATCCAAAGAGAGGAAGGAGGAAGGCACCATTTAGTATGGAGTTAAGGAAACGCGGAATCTATGCAGAAAGGCATAGAAACAGTAAGTCGTGAAAGATTATGAAACAAGATCAAAGTTGAAGAAGAAAGTAGTAGGAGATGAAGAACAGGACAGCAGTGAACCGAAAAAAGGTGGTCCTTAACATAACAAAAATATTTTATTTCAACAAAAGAGAAGGCCTAACCAACTCTCAGCTAGGGCCCTGACATTGTCCCCCTGGGAGCGCTAGTTCCCATAGATACAATAGTTGTATCCCCCTGAGGGGAACAAGTATTAAATCTCTGGACAACAGAGCCGCTATTTTGGTTGACCACTATCGACGTGCGGTAAAGTAATTATTACGATCTCACTACTTTAATCGCTCTCACAGGACACATACTAACATCGCTCACAGACACTCCGATCTCACTAGTTTTATTACTCTCACTGGACACATACTAACATCGATCACAGACACTCAAGTTGAAAGCAATTCAATTGGAATGATATCGGCCATGGAAGCTCAACGAAACTACAGAATAAATTTTGGGAGAGATTTCCCATCTAGCTTAAATCCTGCACGGCGTAAACATTTTTTAGGAGATATGAACATTTTTTTTTTAGGAGATATGAACATTGAAATCATCTAAGCACTCTCAACCAATGCATGTAAAACATTTCCACATATCTTTTTGATCACGAGACCCAACTAATGCGTAATGAAAATGACTGCAACGACGTGTCCACACGCTGAAGTTGGTAGTTTCTTGACCTCGTACCACACAGACACAACCCCAAAACTGAAGGTTGTTTTCTATGTCTGCTGCTCAAGTTTTCTCTAATCCGGAGAGCCGAGGCTGTGTTATATATTAGATTATTAGTTAGTTTAAGCCTCCCTATCCGCCACAAAGGCGATCCAAAAAAAGGAGGAAGGCACTATTTAGTATGGAGTTAAGGGAACGCGGAATCTATGCAGAAAGGGCATAGAAACAGAAAGTTGAGAAAGAAGATTATGAAGCAAGTTGTGTTACAGAGATTCGAGTACTCGTACTTGGCCAAGTCGGCAGGAAGGCAGAAATAATGATAACGCATAAAGCTATCAATGCCTCTCGTAAAACAATGAGCAAATGAATGATTACGTACAGCAGAATCATGTCAAGCATGAAGAGGATCAGCAACGTATATTATACTTAAAGTTAGTTTAGGCCTCCCTTATCCCAAGTTAAATTTTTCCAAGGGAGGGAGTCACCATTTGATTTCGAATTAAGGAAACGGCGAATCGTGTATGCACACGATAAATGACCCCCCAAACACTGCGTATGGAAACAGTGTAAGGAAACAAATTTATGAAACAAGCTAAAATTTGATTAAAATAATAAGCGTTGAAAAAAGATCAGCAGTGACAAAAATGAGCAGTGACAAAAATGAGCAGTGACGAAAAAGAGCAATGACACAAAAAAATGATCCGTAACAAAACAGAAAATGTATTTAATTTCTACGGACGGAAGGACTATCTAACGTTTTGGACCTAGCATATTCTCCACGGAAGAACTAATTTCCGTAGATAACAGATTAGATGAGATAGCACTAATTTAATTTAAGTCTCCCGAACCACAACAAAGGTGTTTCAAAGAGAAGAAGGATGAAGGCACCATTTAATTTGGTTAAGGTAAGGCAGAATCAACACGCAAAACTTGTTCCCACACAAGATCCCCTGTGCATAGAAACAGTAAATTAGGAAGTAAAGAAGTTTATAGAGCTAAAAGTTGAGGAAGAAAGTAGTAGATACTGAGAAACAGGACAGTAGTTAACATGAAAAAGTTGGCCCTTGACGAGAAAAAAACTTCAAAAAAAGGAAGGCCTACTTAACTTCCAACACAAGACTTCACTTTTCATAAATAACAGTGGCATCCCGCTCAGGGTTCAGATACGCCGTAACTGATGGTGTAAAATAGAAAGCACATTTTGCACAAGCAAAGTTTTGCAACAGACCAACATAAATATTGTGTACAGGAAAATAGAAGTGCAATGCTACAGACGTAATAAACTGAAACAAAAACTAGCAATAGACGTATCGGCCCCATTCCCGTGCTTGAGCTGGAAGTAAACATTAAGGGATCTCCATGACTCAACCGGGAGTCGATTCCCACAAGGATTTCTGAATCCGTCGTCTAGTATAGATAATTCTCGATTTCTCCACATCTTGATTAGTCCCTGTCTCGATTTATATAGTTTTGTTTGCTTCCGTTAGTCCAGGCCATCTCGATTTATCCACTCTTCGCGTTCGTCGTGTATTCTGCAACGTTTCTTGTAAGAAAAAATCAAAAGGACATTTTGTAAATCAAGGCTGTTCTTTCTTCAGTTACTTTGTTCAATGTGTGTTGGTTCGATATGTAGTAGTAGTAGTAGTACCATGAATTTGCTAGCGCTTCAGTAGGTCCTACTATATCGCGCCGAAGGTCTCGCGTCACAATTATCGACCTATCGGTCACATCACCGCTGTGGTACAAAATAACCATCAATCACCATCACGGAGTTCTATGTAACATATTTAAGGATACGCAAACAGGTTAGACATTGCAGCCACAAACACAACAAAAAGGCAGTCATGATAAGCTCAGATTAAATTCAGTTGCTACAAACACAACTGCTCCACCAGTTCAGTCATAAAATCAAGTATTAAGTCCCCGGAATTATTCCGAAAAAACAGAAAATCAGGTTACATATGCATTCATTGGGCAGCCGAGCCCCAGGGGGTTTCAGCTGCCCACCCATTTTACGGCCGAGCGCCGTACCCACGCTGAAACCCCCGTTGGGCATCACGTAGGCGCGCTCGGCCGTATTACAGTTTATCATTAAGATAGCAAGGCTTGAAATTTATTTTTCATCACAAAATTAAATTTTTGAAAGTATATTGCACGATTCAATAAACGTTCTCAGTGCATCAGTATGGAAAGGGGCACGCTCAGGTTCCGCCAGAATGCTGCGCATCATTGTATCCGGATCATTACCGCGCAGACGTGGAAAGCACGCGCGCCGGACACCTGCATGCAACGGGCACACGACAAGGAAGTGTTCAACGGTCAAAGGAACCCTGCATCGCTCACAGAGCGGTTGGGGGGAGCCGCTCCATGAGGTAGATGTGCGTAAGTCTCGTATGACCAATCCGCAGACGGCACAAAGCCACCTCCATCCGGCGGCTACGACAGCTGGACGAGGTCCATTCACGCACAGTGTTTTTAATCTTCCAGAGCTTATTGTTATTCTCGGCAGCCCACAGCTGTTGCCATAATTCTCTTACTGCTGCCTTAATTATAGGGTAGTAGTCACGGCAGGGCACAGATGCATTCAAAGTGTCTCCCTCAGCGGCGGCCGCTAATTTTGCTTCGGTGTCCGCTCTCTCATTTCCCGAGACACCCACGTGCCCAGGCACCCAACAAAACCTGACCTGTTTTGAGACGCGTACAAGTCGCATCAACACGTCGTAAATCTCACCAATAACGGGGTGGCTGCTTGCATAGCTTTGAATAGCATCTATGATGCTCTTTGAGTCCGTGAAAATAGTGAAGTGGTAATTTGGATGTTCCTCTATGAGTTGCAGAGCCTGCACGACACCATACAGTTCAGCAGTGAACACAGAGGTCTCCGGGAGAAGTCTTCCAGCTTTTACCATCTCACCCGAGACAGCGGAGCACCCTACAGCGTTGCCAGACTTTGAGCCATCGGTGTAGATCTTCACTGAAGCAGCGTGCTGGTCAACAACATGTTCAAGAAACAGGCCTCTAATGGCGTTAGCCGGCAACGAAAGCTTCTTGGGCAGCCGACACCCAGTGCAGAAAGTCTCTATTGGCAGTCGCCAGGCCAGGTTGGGGTGCTAGGAATACAGGGGCACACTCGCATACCATCCAGCTGCATGGTCTGAACCAGCACATGATAGCTCATGGATGAAGGAAGGAAGTATGGAAATTATTATTATTATTATTATTACTATTTAACCACCATAGACGCAACGGGGCGATTCAACAGTGAATACGCATACAGTATTTGAGTGTTTGTGTAGAGATTAGAATATTCCGTTTTCCTAGGTTTCGTTTAGTTTAGTAGATTTGGTGATTAATTCATTTGCGTACATTGAGTCCTAGTGGTGGTAGCTGTTACCCAATCACGGGATTCCACCAACTCACCAATGTCTTTCTGGCCGAGCGACTTACCCACGCTGGAGTCACCTCTGAACAGAGTGTTCGAGTTAACAGCACTGTGCGCTCGACCATTATTTGACTTATTTTGCTAGTGTGTTCCAAGCTTCATTTAAATTTTAGGATATAGGTCTGTTTCTGTTAGGTACCTGTGTAAAGGGCCGTTGAGGGCGGTGGTAGCAGCTAGTGTTAATATATAGGAAGTATGGAAAGCGCAGATATCGTCCCAAAGGTGCGTGTACGCTCATCCAAGTTGGGGATAGAGGGAGCCAGGGTGCGTACAGGCTCTGAGGTTCAAAATTCCACTACTTTTTCATGACTTTTTATGCCAACCAAATCACATTTTCACTACCTCTCTCTGCCTAAAATAATGTCACACAAAGTTAAATTGCAGCACAATAAATGTATTTCAGTCATAAACTTCACAGAACATTCATCATTACTTGCAGGTCTTGTTTTCATAAATGTGTAAATGATCATCACAACACCAAACAGTCATGCTGGACAGTTCAATAGCATCTGCTGTGCATTTGCCAGTGCATTAAGTTTGTCATTAATTTCCGCATTCAGCCCCTTGAGTTGTTCTTGCTTGTCTTTGGCTGATTTCCTCAATGCATTTGACTTTGCCAGTAGGCGCAAATCATTCTTGTCCTCTGCCTTCCGTGCAAAGCTGTCAGCATCCTCCACCAGCGCTTGCAGACTCTCCTCCATCCTCTTCCGTTTTGTCTTCAGGTTCTCCACTTTGTCTCCACTTCATCCAGTTCTCTCTTCCTCTTCTCTCCCTTCTTCTGCTTCTCTGCCTCTTCCTTCTTTTGATCCAGGTAGTGTTGATAGCGCTGTCTGCCCTGTGAAGCTGAAAAGAGGAGTTTCTTGGAAATGTCAACCTTGGAGATACCTCCTACATGTTTGATGTGGTCCATGACCACTCTCTGCGCCACGATGGTGTTCTCACCCATGTTGACTTCCATGAGCTGCTTGCTCACAGAAAAGCCCCTTTCCACTGAAGCCTGGCCATGTGACAGGACCAGTAGCATCTTCACAACCAGCCACAGTTTCTTGAGGGAGGATGTGGCCAGCTGGCTGCTCCAGAAGACATCTAGCCAATCAGTGTCTTGCTGAAAACTGTTGAAAGTGCTGATCTTCCTCTGTGCCTCATCAAAGAACTCTGAAAACTGGCTCATCACCTCATCGATGTCACCCTGTGGTGGCATGCTTGGCATGCTTTGTTCCTTTTGCATGACTCCTCACCGCCGCTATTCCATTGTTGGCGATGTCGAACTCCGACTCGCACGCGGTGCAAACCGCCATTGTTTTCAGTTTGGGATGCGGTGCTATCCATTGTTGAAAGTCTTTGTCTCGCAACCACAAGTTGTTGAAAGAACAACTGCCTGGCATGACGATAATTCCTCAGCTCAGTCTCGGCACCGTAACTCTAGTCACACACACACACGGGATGGTCAAGACCGATGATAAAAACTCAGCTCGAAAATGTTCAACAGTGGCGACAGGTCAACAATGGTCCGAGCGAGCGCGTGTCTTCAGTCACACTGAGCGCGTTTGGTTTCACGTGACGCCTGAGAACCAATCAAAATCGCGGACACTAAAGACGTAGCTGTATCAACCAATCAGAGCCCAAGTAACACTCGAAGGTTACTGACAACGCCTCGCTCAACGCGGACCAAACGGAACGAAAATTTTCAACAGTAAAATTTTCTTTTCACGAAAATCCTAAAATTTCATGACTTTCAATGACCATTTTTAAAATTCCACTACTTTCGAGGCCTTGAATTTTATTTTCGAAATTCAACTACTTTCCATGCTTCTCCATGCCTGTACGCACCCTGGGGAGCTGCTCCAGTCTGGCCAGGTACTGCAGGCTCAGGGTAAGCCGCCGTGCCCAGAGAGGGGGCTCGCCACTCTCCACACACAAACTAGCCACTGGTGAAGTGCGAAAAGCGCCAGTGCACAGTCGGAGGGCGGTATGATGCAGAGGATCTAGTTTTGCCAGGTTAGTTTCCCTGGCATTTTGGTAGACAACACACCCATAATCCATCTTACTTCTAATAAGCGTCCTGTATAGCCTGAGCAGCGTAGCCCTGTCTGCCCCCCATGACAAACCAGATAGACATTTCAGTATATTCATTCGCCGGGTGCACTCAAGCTTGAGAGAATTCAAGTGAGGTTTCCATGACAGCCTATCGTCCACAATCATTCCCAAGAATTTGGCACTATGAACAAAGCTTACTATCCTTCCTTGTAGTACCAGCCGCGGGGGGTTGCAGCGCTTACGCCCCTGGAAGTGCAGGCCAACAGTCTTATCCGGGGAAAAAACAAAACCATGTTCTGTAGCCCAGTTGTTTACACGGCTGATAGTCATTTGCATCCTGCGGCTCAAGGCTGGCAGGTGTGCAGATGAGGAGTAAAGCATGAATTATTATTATTATTATTATATAAGAAAGTTTTAGCCTCCCTTAACCACGACAAAGATGTTCCAAGAGAGGAAAGAGGAAGGCACCATTTAGTATGGAGTTGAGGGAACGCGGAATCTATGCACAAGGTGCACAGAAACAGTAAGCTAGGAAAGAAGTTCACGAAACAAGAAAAAAGTTGAAGAAGAAAGTAGTAGGTGCTGAAAAACAGGAGAGCAGTGAACCGAAAAAAGATGGTCCGTAACTAAACAAAAACCTATTTTATTACAACAAAAAGGAAGCCTATCTAACCTTTAGCTCAGGCCCTCACATAGTTCCCCTGGGAGCGCCAATTCCCATAGATACAATAGTTGTATCCCCCTGAGGGGGGTAAAGCATGAAATCATCCACATATAGAGACGCCGACACGTCGGGAGGCAAAACAGATGTAATCTCGTTAAGGCCCACGATGAAGAGTGTGCAGCTCATTACACTGCCCTGTGGTAGGCCCTCGTGTTGCACTTGCAGCCAGGACAACGTTGTGCCAACTCTGACGCGAAAGGTTCTTTCTCTTAGAAATTCCTGCACATACATGGCCAAATTACCGCGGAGTCCGTATCCGTGCAAAGTTCTTAGAATTCCATATCTCCACGCAGTGTCATAGGCCTTGTGCAGATCAACGAAGACACACAGAGTCTGGCGGCGCTCGGCGAGATTGGCCACCAGGTAGTTCTGGAGACGAACCAGAGCGTCTGTTGTCCCTCGGTGCGGTCGAAAACCGAACTGAACAGGATTTATCAATTCTTCAGACTCCAACCATCTCATGAGCCGGATGTTGACGATTCTCTCCATCAATTTGCCAATACAGCTGGTTAAAGCAATAGGGCGGTAACTATTCGGGTTAGAAAGGGGTTTATTTGGTTTTGCAAAGGCCAGGACTGTTGCAATGCGCCACTGGCTTGGGTACATATGCACGTTCCATACTTTGTTATAAATATATAAGAGGTGACAGACTGCTGTAGAGTGCATTCTCTTCAACATCTGGTAGTGGATGCCATCAGGGCCAGGTGCTGTATTTTTTGACTTCTTTAAGGCATAGTATAGTTCAGAAATAGTGAGGGGGTCATTGTAAGACAGCATGGCATTCGTAGAGAAGTCAAGTGCCTGCCGCTCTTGCTGGCGCTTAAGCGCTAGGAAAGCAGGAGGATATGAGCGACCGTTGCTCACACGAGAGAAGTTCCGGGCCAGGGCATCCGCTACACGTCCTGGATCTGCAGTGAGAGTGCCGTCAATCTCCAAGCACGGTTTCCTGGAGCCATACCTTCCTTTCATCTTCTTAACGCGCTGCCACACCTTCGCCATGGGGGTGTCTGTATTCAAGGTTGATACATATCTCTTCCAGGATATCCTCCGAGCTTCATCTTTCACGTTTTGGGCTTTGGCCCTCGCTCGATTGTACGCAATCTTATCCGCTACTTCTCCCGTCCGCTGGTATTTTCGCAGGGCTCGCTTCCGTATAGCGTTTGCTGCTGCACACTCACCATTCCACCAAGGTATACAATGTCTTGGTGGCCCTCCTCTTGATTGAGGGATAGCAACATTAGCAGCAGCATGCAGGGTTCTTTCCAACTGATCCACCAAGGCATCCACGTTTAGGGTCTCATTGGGTTCCTCCATCAGCGACAAAGCCTCGAAAGTTTTCCAATCTGCCCGCCTCAGTATATAGCGCGGTTCCGTGGAGATAGGGCGGCGTTGCTGCATGTTTATCACAATAGGATAATGGTCACTGCCATACGTGTCTTCGGCGACGGTCCATTGGGCATCTGGGTAGACCTCTGGCGAGCACAGACTAAGGTCTATGGCAGATGAGGTGTTGCTTTGGACATGGAAGTGTGTCGGTGCTCCGCTGTTCAGCAAGCAAAAGTCAGTGGAAGCAAGAAACTCCTCCACCGCCCTGCCATGTCGGTCAGTAGTCTCGTTACCCCAGTACACGTGTTTGGCGCTGAGGTCTCCGAGTATAAATGCCGGCCTATCTAGTTGACTGCTAATATGAGTGATGTCCTGCGAGTTGAGAAGGTCTCCAGGTGGAACGTATACATTGCATACAGACACCATACGTCGTCCGATGCACATGTGAAGGGCTAGAGCCTGCAGCCTAGTGTTCAGGGTCACCCTACTATACCCAACGTCCCCTCGAACCAAAACCGCCAGTCCCATTCCTGGCACTGGGTCGGGTATTGGCGAGAAAAACTCAACATTGTAGTTTGACGGAGGGGCGAGTTGAAGGCTTCCAAGAATGTTCTCCTGTAGACAGACACAGATAGGCTGATGCATTTCAATAAGCACTCTGAGGTCACCGTAGTTACGGCGGTATCCTCGTATGTTCCACTGGATAAATGTATTCATGGTTTGCTTACTTTGGTTTTACACGGGTATGATTTCCCTTCAAGTTCTTGCTGTGAAGTACATCCCGTATTGGATGATGAAGGGTCGTCAGGTCTGTCGTCCCACGAGTGTATAGGCACTGTAGGAGGAGGTTTGGTTGGAAGGTTTGGCGGGGCGGGGAATTTTCTTAACAAGTGGGATGCAACATCCTCTGGGACGGTCATAACGCGTTCCAGAGATCGCACGCGTTGCGATACCACATGAGGCAAGAGCTCAGTCCCGCTGTCCCCCAACCCGTGGGCACCCGATCGAGGAGCTGAAAGGTCACGTCTGTTTCCCACCTCCACCACACTCGGGCGACCGGGCTCCCGCACAGCAGGGCGGGGCTTCCTAGTCACGACAGGCGGCGGCTCAGGGGCTATCTTGCGGATGCCTGTCGACTCCCGCGCTGGTTCGCGTCTATCATGGGTGGCCCGACTCAGGGGGACCCCTGCCTTTGGCTGGGTGATTTCAGTGATTTTAAGGATCTTAGTTACAGCACTATTTTGAGGTGGTGAGGCGCTGCTTTGCATACGTTTCCGGGAGGTTACAATAGAAGGAATTGCCCTCAATGGTTCTTCCTGCTCACCCGGAGATGGTTCTACTGCAGCTGTGGGAGCACTTGTCTGGCTGCTCCTGGATTCTCTGAGTGGCCGTGGCTCTTCTACGTCTATAATTCTCGTAGGGCCTTCCTGTCCCAGCTGCTGTCTCACAGGATCAACACTCCCGCGTCGTCCCCCGAGAAGGGCAGGAATGGGGTTTAGCGGTCTTTCTTGGGTTGTTCGCACCGCTCCAGCATATGTTACACGGGGGCGTACAAACCTGCTGCTAACAGTCCGCTTGGCTTCGCCGTAGTTAATCTTTTCTTTTGTTTGTACTGCCAGAATCTCCTCTTCTAACTTATAGTAATAACAGTTTCGGGAGCTAGAAGGGTGCTGCTCACCACAATTTGCACACCTCGGAGAGCCAGTGCAAGGCATTTCGTGTTGCTGTTCAGCACAGTTGGCCCACACGATATATGGGCCAATATGACAACCCCTATGAGTTCAAGTAAAATAGTTGATGCACCTATGTAAGTAAAAACAAGAAAAAACAGAAACCTTAAACCAGAAACAAGAGCATTACATAATTTATTTATTTGAATATTTTCGTTTTATTTACTATATACTCCTTGAATGCAAGATGCTAGGATAATTATTCGTAGGTAGCATAAAGTTTCCCCTAAAAGAACAGGTTATTATTATTATTATTATTGTAATTGTTTAACCACCGTTACCACTAACAAGTGATCCGCACAGTGAGTCGCAGTAACATATTACATTTCAAGCACAATTCAAACTAAAATTATAAATGGCATCACTATCAATTTGCCTGTCTTTATAATTTAGAACTCATGGGAAATTAGATTACATAGAATAAGTCAGCTTCTTGGAGAAACCTATAGAGGCCTCCCCCCAATTCAACCGGGCCCGAGTCTCCCAGCAACTCGCTCATCACCACCTCGCTCTGACCGAAGTAACGGCGTCTTAGTGCAGCATATCGTTGGCACTCGGTGAGAATGTGTTTTACACTCACAGTAACTTGACACTGGAGACATTGCGGCGGCGCAGTCCCGTTCATCAAATACTCATGCGTTAGAAGTGTATGTCCAATACGGAGGCGACACAGCTTTATCTCCCACTCCCGGTTGGTCCAGCAGCTTGTTCGGAGGGGTTGCGTCGTGTCCTTAATTTCTCGGAGTTTGTTCTCAGTCACTTCACGCCAGTCATGATTCCAATTTTGATGGACGAGTCTTTTAAAGGCACATGCGAAGTCTCCGCGAGGCATTCCTTTGCGTATCTGGCGCTCTCGTTGGGTGGCAGACTGTGCAGCCTCGTCAGCTCTCTCGTTTCCCGCCACACCCACATGGCTAGGCACCCAGCACAATGTATAATGTTTTCCGATCTCAGTCATCAGCGTTAGGATCTGCGTTATTATAGGATGGGTGTTGCAGGGTTTTATCATACTTTGTAGGGCGCTACGACAGTCTGAGACGATTGTGATCATACTCGTATCCACCGCTCGAGATGCGCGCACCGCGGACAGTATTGCACACAACTCAGCTGTGAACACCGAAGCCACTGAAGGGAGTTTGACCGCTAGTATGTTTAACCCATGGACGGCTGCATATGCTGTGCCATGTTCAGTTTTAGATCCATCGGTAAAGAAGACAGCTGTTTCAGAGTGACGTACGAAGTGATCGAGGAATAGGGCTCTGGATGGGGCTGCACCAAGCAGTCGTTTATGCAGGTCAGCCAGTTCACTGCACACAGCTATCGGGGGAGAGACCCACGGCGCAATGGGGGAGACGCTTTCCGGAGCCACGCACTCCAGTGAGATGTCATAGTTTCTTAGTATCGTTTGCAGGCGAAGATAAAATGGTTTGGGGCTTCTTTCGTTTGCATGCAGGCGTCCCGAAGCACAGCGAATTTTTGAGAGAATTTGTTGAGCAGGATCAGAGAGCAGTCTAAGGTAATAGTTTACGATCTTTATTTCCAGGTAATACGCTAAAGGTTTTATTCCGGTTTCTGCATGGAGAGATAAGATAGGTGAACTTTTGAACGCACCAGTAGCTACCCGAAGGGCAGAATTCTGCACAGTGTGCAATGATTTCATTAGGGTAGCACATGCAGAGCTATAAGCTTCTGAGCCATAGTCCAATTTTGGCTTTAGTAGACCCATATAAAGACGGAGCAAGGTTTGCCGATCTGCTCCATACTGGGTATGGGATATGACTTTCATTAAGTTTATGTGTTGTGAACATGATCGTTTGAGGGATTGGATGTGAGGCCGCCAGGTAAGGCTCGAGTCGAAGCTTAATCCCAGATACTTGAATTGTTCAACATGTGGTAGCACTGCATTGTTTAGATGAAGTTCGGGGGAGGCTTTCAGACAGCCACGAGTACGGCAGAAATGCATAGTCACTGTTTTGGATGGGGAGAATTGAAATCCAGTGGTTGCTGTCCATTGCGTGAGGTGGTTAATAGCGATCTGCAATTGTCGTTTTAGGAATTCCGGTTTTTTGCCCGACACATAGATGACGAAGTCATCTACGTATAGAAGCCGATGGACACTCTGCGGAATTTCATCAGCGATATCATTTATGGCAACAAGGAAACACACGCAGCTGAGGATACTTCCCTGAGGGACTCCTCCTCGGAGGCTCTTGGTTGACGAGTGGACATTCTGGAGACGGACTCTAATTTTTCTATTATTCATGAAATTGTGTAGGAAAGCAAGAAGGTGCCCATGTATACCATATTTCTGAAGTTTCAGTAGGATTCCGTATGTCCATGCGGTGTCATATGCTTTCTGTAGGTCAAAGAAGACGGCAACAAGGTGATTCTTTGAAGTAATACTCGAAGCGATGTGTGATGACAGCGTCACCAAATGGTCGGTGGTACTTCGGTTCTTCCGGAAGCCAGATTGGATATTTACTATTTTCCTAGTCGATTCCAAAAACCAGACTAGTCTCCTGTTAACAATTTTTTCAAGCAGTTTGCTTAAGCATGAGGTGAGAGCAATTGGACGGTAACTATTTGGAGATGTCGGATCTTTACCAGCTTTTAAAATTGCTATTATTATTGTTAGTGACCAAGTTGCTGGGAATTCCTGCTGGGACCATATTTTGTTGAAGAGAGAGAGTACTGCAGGGAGGAAGGTTTCGTGGGCTTTTTTAATCATGCTGTATGAGATGTCATCATGGCCGGGAGCGCTATCGCTGGCTGTGCGTAAGGCAGTTTTAAGTTCTGACATGGTTAAGGGGCTATTGTATGCTTCATTGTTTCCCCCCAACCGCAGAGGTCTTCCTTCCCACCTTTCCTTATATCGCGTGAAGGATGCGTCGACGGTTGCGTTATCACTCACTGATGAGAAGTGTTCCGCCAGCATCTCCGCAGCTTCCAGCAATGTTTCAGTCAGGTTGTTCGTACGGGGATCTCTCAACTTTGGGGTAGGAGTCAATTTAAATTTTCCGGACAGCTTTTGGACTTTTTTCCATACTAAGTTTAAGCTGGTTTTGATATTTATACTACTGATGAAAGCTTTCCAGGATGATTGTTTACTTGTCAGGAAGGTCTTCCGGCAGATTGCCTTTGCTCTATTGTATCGGATCCTGTTATACGCATTGTTACATCTTTCCAAGGCTCTTTCAGCTCGCGTACGCTCGCGCTTTGCCATTTCGCACTCAGAGTTCCACCACGGTACCGGAGGTCGCGGTAGAGAGCCGCTCTTGCGAGGTATGGATGTATCAGCAGCTTGCTGTAAGATGTTGGTCAAAGTAGCTGTGTGATCCTCAACATTCTTTCCATTCAGCTGGTCGATATCCTCACTTGACAACTGGGTCAGTCTGCTAAACAGAGTCCAATTTCCTTTGTTTAGGTCATACCGTTCATATCTGGCTTGCATATTTTGAGGATGGACAGGATCGAGATGGATAGGGTAGTGATCGCTGTCATAAAGGTTTGCATTAACATGGTATTTAAAATCCATATAGCAGTCAGGAGAGCATAGTGTTAAATCGATGACAGAGAGGGATCCCGTCTGCCTGTGAAAATGTGTAGGTTGTCCGTCGTTCATGATACAGATGTTATTTTCTCTTACTATTCTTTCCATGAGTTGTCCTTTATCATTTACCACGTTGTCATTCCATAGTTGGTTTCGAGCATTGAAGTCCCCCATTATAATATACGGGGTAGGCAGCTGGGAAATCAAATTTTCAACTTCTTGGTGTTGTATATTGATGTGCGGCAAGTAGACCGAGCATATGGTGTATGTCCGGTGCAGATTAATACGTAGTGCTACTGCTTGCAACGTGGTACGCAAGTCAATCCGGTGATGCGGTATTGTCCTGTGGATCAATATTGCAGCGCCCCGCTCGTGATCATCAGCGCGGGTCACACCAGAGGTATAGAGAGAGTACTGAGTGGGTGGTGTCACCGTTCTGTCCCGGAGCATGGTCTCTTGAAGGCAGACACATGCAGGGTGGTATAGATTGAGGAGTTGTTTAAGTTCACAGAATTTGGTTCGGTACGATTCTAAATTCCATTGAATAAATGAATCAAAATTCATTTACAAATAGAGGTACTGGTTTGTTTTCCTTCAGGTTCCGATCACTTGAATTTTTTGGCTTTCTGCTGATCTCGATGCTCGGTCTCGGCTTCTTGATGGTGGCGATGTCGTCCGCTGTTTCTTGGTTGGTGCAGTAGGCTTCGGTTTGTAGGTCATTGAGTTTCTACTGGAGTTGCCATCGTCATCGTCGCTTCCATAGCCTTGGAGGTTTGTAAGGCTGGAAGTTGCCTCCCTCCGCTTGAAAGAGTATTTGGTGAGAGAAGCCGGCGTAGGTTTTTGGCCTTTCACTGTTTTAGGGGGTTCTCCGTTTGGCTCCAGTTGTTTTCGTTGTCGGTTGTAGACTGTAGGCACCTTGGGCTTAGAGAGTGTGGCGTTATTTATTTCTTTTTGCGTCGTCCTTTTCGGTGAAATGATGGGTTGGGAGACGGCAACTGTTGGAGTTCCTGAGCTTGTACTAATTGAATCGGTGGCCTTCGATTTTACATCAGCTGTAGCTGGAGCGGATTTAGCGTTGCGAGGAGTAGAATCAGTGCACGCAGTGATTTGGTTAGGAGGTTGTTCATTGTTGTTTTTTGCCTGAACTGGCCTTATTTCTGGTTTTGCAGGTTCTTGTTCAGTGTGAGTCGGCTGTTGTGGCATATATTCCTGAGGAGCAGCAGAGTTGGGTTCTTCCGCAGGGGTACTTGTATCTCCCCTAACTACCGCGCTATACATCCGCTCATGCTCCGGATGTTTCTCCAAAACGAGGTCCATGGCTTCTGAGCGCGAGGTCTTCAATCTCTGTTGAGTGGCTAAAATTTCACTTTCAATTTGATATTTTGGGCATTGTTTATCATTTGAGTAATGAGGCTGCCCGCAATGGTAGCATCGGACGGCATTAGGACAGGAGCTTTTTTGGTGCCCTTCCTGCCCACATCGGGAGCACGTGTCTGCTTCTCTGCGGCAGTATTTTGCAACGTGGCTATAGCGTTGGCATTTAAAGCATTGTTGCGGTCTTTCTTTATATTCTTCTACAAGCTCACTGTGCCAAGATGACAATTTCACAGCTCTTGGCACCGTGTGCTTTTGGAATGTCAGGATGTATGTGTCGGTAACAACTTTCTCGCCATCTCTCCTCAGCTCTATTCGCCGCAGGTCAATCACTCCCTGGTCAGCTAGGCGGTCCTTCAGTTCTTCCATAGAACACTGTCCGAAAGTCTTGCTTCGGACTACACCACGAACAGTGTTGAGTGATCGGTGGGGCTCTATTACTACTCCCTTTCCGCCAATGCGGTCCAGTTTCATCAGCTTATCTGATTGGGTTGTACTATTTGTCTCAATGAGGAGACTGTTATACCCAGATTTTACGATTTTCTTTGGAGTACCAATTGTCTTAGTAATGTCGCGTTCTGCCAGCAACACGTTCAAATCTCTGGAGATATTGACCCCAGGGAATCGTACAGTATAATATTTGATATAGTATGGTATGGAGTTCTCGAACATTCCTTCCAGTCTCAGCATCTGACGCGCTCGCCGGTCATCTCGTCGTCTCCTCTTCACCTGTCGTCGGTTCATTGTTTTCCAGATGCTCTGTTCATCTCCGGTCGCAGCTTCCTCATCATTGTTAGGCTCTCGGGTTGTCTCAGCTTCCACTGTTTTGGCCCTCGAAGCGTCTTCGCTACATAAGTTTCTCTCATTCGTCTGATCTTTTCCATTATTTAATTCAGTCTCGGCACTCGCTCCTTGTGTGGGGTCCACACTTAGAGGAGGCAAATCGTTAGTCTGCATTAGAGCAGAACTAGCAGTATCCATTTGAGTGTCCAGGTCGTCAGCGGCAGGTAGGGATTGATGGGTTTCCATCGCGTACTGGGGAGACCCCGGTTGGCTCCCCCTAGCACAATCGCTAGGGGGCACCTTGTAACTGCTTACAAGCTCCTCAGATGATATTGGTTTAATAATCTACATAAAAGAACAAAATAATACAAAACCCCGATGTAGGGGGGGCCGCCTGCGTTGGTTCTACCTACAACAAGCTATCAAGAATAATTAAATGAGGTCAGCCTGTTATTTTACATTAATTATCTAATGTATATCAAAGACAAGTAGGTATACTAATAGTACCACCACGTAAAGGTGCAGGTCGACTAGATACACTCTAGTAAGAATGTACCTTCTATCAAATCCTTGTCAATATTCAGCAATGTTCCCTTCACACATATAAACAAATACACTTGGTACCAGTAAAACGTGGTAAAGGGAGTAGTGAAAATTCCAAAAGAACAGGTTCACTTTCTCTTTTAAACCAAATATAGTACCTCAACTTATCCGCCATCTCTATTTATCCAGTCCCATCCCATGAGACAAATCGAGAGTTACCTGTAGTTCATTATACACAGACTTGAAACAGTCACGCCTTCCCGACACGCTAACTCAAACTGATACTCAAAATTTCAAAGATGCTCAACAGTCACACAGACTTCCGAGGAAGCACCCCCTCACGACTGTGAAGCTCTCTCAGTACTTCCCCTGAGGCGCTGGCCAACTAACCACCCACGCTGCCCACTCTGCAGTGGGACAGTAGGGATATCCAAGAACGAACAAATAAAAATGCATCTGTTTCCTTGTGATGAGCCTAAGGAAACAAACCAAGTCTCACAGGCACACGTCTGGTCTAAAATAATTCTTCTCTGTTCCAACTCCTAAGATAAAAGAGTTTACGTTTTCTTTGGATCCTTGAAACGGTATAGAAAGAATAATTTATGGCGATCATCAGTAGTGCAGATAAAAGCTGGTTGGCTTCGTATGGCCATCTCGAGACACCACCAACTTTGACACAGCTGCAAACTTCAGGAGCACCAAGTGTTCGCGTCTCACTGGAGATGAATGCGAGTTACAAGACGCCAAAGCAGTCACTTTAGGCAGACTGGTCGCCGCGAAGTCTGTACATGCTTGGAAAACGCCACGGAAGGAAATTGCACTACAAGAGTCGATTTACGGACGTTTATTGACCACCAAGTACAAATAAGGCAGAAAAATTACTAATATCTTATTTAATATATAAATGTTCAACTCGAAACCGACAGCAGAAATTATCTTCTGACGAATAGAACTTAGGATAAATAAATGTGCACCTCATTATCTTATGATAAAAATGAGTGCTACAGGAGTGCCCACATGAGATCACGAGAAACAGTTCATTACACGCTCTTACTTGGGCAAGTTTTCCAAACATGTACAAACATGGAGAGGACAAAACAACGTAGACGCATACCTGGAAGTTCATAAAATTCATTCAAAGATCACGTGAATCGGTAATTCAACGTAATTTTCGGTCAGAATTTCTGGCATCACTGATACCGAAATACCGGGACAAAACCACGGAAAGCATTTTTAGTTGCAGATCATCAGCCATTACCACACAGACAATTTTCACTCTTTCGCCCGTAATGCTACTTGTAACCTACAATTGCAACTGCTCACTTGCCTACACAAACGACTTGACAGCTCAGCAGCAACATTGTAAATACATCCTATGTAGAACTAGGCGTGCTGCACAAAAATTACGCAATATCAGCCTTTCGCAGCATCATTCTAGCAATGAGATCACTGCGTCTGCAATTCTGAGTAGAAAATGTCACCCTATTACAAGAACATGTAGTTATGAATGAGGAAATTTGAGAGCTGACGTGAACTTGAGGAGTGAGGGATGAACCCTTCAGTAAAATAAAAGACTGCAATCATTTCCAAACCGTTAGGTAGGTAAAACTACATTTACCTACGCACGTATCTACACCCTCCTGAGTAGCAAATGGCAACCTTAGCTTAATTGTGTGAAACACTTAAATTTATGAAAGCGCGAGGCAACTCACACACCTAACCCAAAATGTCATCAAAGTATGTACACAGGAAAGTGCTGGAAACATCCAGCTCAGAAAGCTACACAAGAGGCTATCGAGTTTGGCTTTGAGATCAGAAGGAGCGACAGCAGTCCTGCTGCTGAGGCTTGAAACATCAGCCACATACGCGACTTGCTTCCTCACTCCAGCACTGGTGTCTCTCAGAGACGAAGAAGAAAACATTTAAGACAATGTGCTTAATACTCTTCAGCTTCCTAAAAAAGCAATTAAGCAATCGAAGCATTACTTACAAATATTCAGAATTTGCCGTCAATTTGCAAGCCCATGTTATCGTTATTACACACAAATATTATTATATGAGCCTGGCGTTGGATTGTTATCGACATCAGAATGAGAAGCTGTCATTTGGCCCTGAACTTCTATGAACAAGTTCAAAATACAAATACATAGCTATGGTAACTTGAAGACAATTCGGTCTAGTGGAGAACACACTCCGGCAGCTTCTTTCCGTCAAAGAATTGCAAAACTAAGAAAATTATAGAAAAATATCAACTGAGCAACAGTAAACCGATAAACGAAAAGGAAATTGGTACTAACATTCCGTACTGAATCTAAGAACTTAATTCAAATAAAATATCTTTGATATTAATCCAAAAACAGCAAATGCAATCAATTGACATAAAAACCAAGTTTCCCCCTCGATGAGTAACACATTTAAAACGCAGGCACTTTTTAGAAACGAATAAATCTGTGGCTTATAAGGAATGATGAGCGAATAGAATCAATATAAATTTTCACTTTTGTGAACCATAAACAACAAACTAGAATAAGTCAACTAATGAACACACTTAGCACAACAGACCATCGTCTACACTGTAATAAATTTTCAATAAGTCAGCATCGCTGCATGTACTTACGAAAACAGAAGCTACGAGCAACACGATCCATAACAATAGTCGATGTTTCATTCCAAAAACAAGAGGTTCGGATAGGCTCAGCCCCCTGGCACGCCCCTGTACATGTCCACATTTCTTAACTAACTAGCTCACAGCATTACAGGCTTACAGATATTCGTCTGGATTTATCCCCAACTCAGTTTTCCAAGTAACGGCCTTCCATCAGCCACGCTGGTATGCAAAAGCATAATAGGCAAAAGAGAGCTCTAATCGGCAAGGGAGAACTTCTATAGCTATAAATAAGTTCAGTAATATTGAATAAAAAAGAACCAATGAACCCCCATAACAATAAGCTGAAACAAAGTTAATCGAAGAGAAATATTTCACTCACTATTTACAATTCACAATACTGACATTACAGCACGTTTATCGAGCTACAGGGTTTCCACAACTTCACATCATTCTTGCCCACAAGTCAGAATAGAATTGATAGGTGTACGTATGCATCATTTAACACTTTTAAAGTTCAATATTCAACTCAAATTTAAAGTCGAGTCTAAGCTAGAGAGCGGGACCCCATAGAGAGCACGAGTGATCAGAGTCTCGTTTAGAAAATGGTGCATTCATGGGTGTAAGAACGGTGCTAGAGGAGCATTGACGCGAGGCAATGAATGGATGGGTAGACGGAACGGTGAGAATAATGCTGCATTAAGGAGAGGTCAGTACAGAATGCAACAATGTAGCCTCGGGGCTGTACGGATTAGAACAGTCATTCATGTTTCTTCATCAGAAGGGTTTTGTTTCGTACTCTGATGTTCTCTTGAGGTGCATGAGCAAAGGAAGAGGGAACAGCGTTGTGGTATAATTTTCGAATTAGCCTCCTGATACGTGCTTCGTTGTCGTCCTACGAGGTTATCGCATAAATAGCCGTTGTTAATGAACAGTAAATTGAAAATATTTCACTCCTTAAGTTGCTTGACCAACAACATTCCATGAACAAAGGCATAAACAAGTACCCACACAATCTAAAACATCAATCGTTCAAAGCAATTTCGTTCACTTGGTACAGTCTTCGTGAAAGAGAGGTATTCAACAGAAGTTACTCAATGCTTTTACTTCCGTTCACATCGAATTCTCTCCCACACGAACCGGGAGCTTGCTCACCGCTGTGGCAATGAGACTCCACTAAACACCAGGGAGACGAATAATGGACGAGTTTGGGGAACAACATACAACTATCTACCGTTGAATTGCGGGCTATACGAAGCGCCGTCCAAGCACCCATTCTCAATCTTAAACATAGAGATAGTTTTTATCAAGAAAATAAGTGTATCACTAACGGGAGCCCACCATTGTATTATGTAGAAAATTTATGAGCTATTAGATATTCAATGGTGAGGAGAATAAACGCTTCAAAAAAATGCATTAACATGATATGTGAGCACTAAATATTCGATACATGGCCAAAAGTTTACAAACTATACTTACAACAACCAAGTAATTGGAAATTGAACATCTTACATATTTTTGTACGCTAATACAATGTAGGAATTAGAATACACAAATAACACAACATACCTATAATTAACACGTCTCTCGCGATGGGTTAAACTGAAGTTCAATATTCAATTCAAATTTGAAGTTATTTGTAGTAAGCAATTTTGAACATATCAAACATTAACTGGATCGTGCCTCCATTTAGCTTCTATCAAGTATTTATAAAATAGAGTTAGTGGCTGCTGGTCGGTCAGCAGCATTATGAAAATCCCCTCAGAGACCACCGGTGGGTCCCTTCGCAGGAAACGTATTAAGATATGAAATCAAATAAACCTTTCAAAAAGCATTCAATGTACTGCATGAAAAAGTTACTATTTTGTGATATGACTTTCCGTCGCTAGTTCAGCGTCTGATTGTTTGAGATTTGTACTTATAAGGCTTTAGCAAATTTCTTTAGATATCTTGACATATTCTTTTCAAATTTCTGAAATTTTGGGAGTCCCATATCAGAATCCCCATTTTAATTCTCGCCTCAGGTTTTCGACAGAATTCAGTTCTGACAACTGACTTGACCATCAAATAATCTTTATTTTCAGCAGCTGAAACCACGCTGTTGTGTTCTATTCTGTATTTTTAGGATCTTTGTCTTGCTGCCATGTTGCATTGTCCATCTTTTTGGCAACTTCAAATCGTCTAGAGATTGTAGAAGATTATCGCCTAGATTCCTGCGATACATCTGAGAATTCATTTCATCTTCAATAATATAGAGTTTGCTAGGACCTGCAGAGAAGTCGCCCCACTACATCATGCTGCCTTCACCAAACTTCACGGATGGGATTACACTATTAGAATCATTCGCTGAACTTTTAAGCTTTAAACGTGACTAACACTTCTCTGCTCAAATAACTATGTATCTCCGTCTCTTTAGACCATAGTATAACGTCCCAAAAACTCGCAGGCTCCTCTAAATGTTTCTTGGCAGAAATCAGATGACTATTGACATGAAGGGGTTTCAACTAAGAAGTCTTTTTTGGTGTGAGAAACCGAAAACCCTCGATCCATTAAATTGCTTCAAATGCATTTTTGCAATCTTTCGTTGCCCAACCACTTTCACAACATTATTAAGTCAAATCAAGTCACTCGAAAATTTTACTCCCCTTTACGGACTATATATTTCGCTGCACTTTTTAAAATTTTAGATGAATGTGCTGGATGTAATAGCCTTTAACAGTGATCAGCGATGACGTGAACTGGTGAATCGTGTCACAGATAGTTGAGATTCGAATTTTTAGTTTGAACCAATTTTTACTACAACCGAAAACAATAATTCTACGATACTCTACACTTTTCTCGTCTTTTCTGTCAATTCTTTAACGATGACCTCAAGTAGCAGCATCCAGATATTGGGCGGACCGCTGTTGTACTTTGACAAGGTATATTATTTCCACAGAAAGTTCTACAACATTCTTGCCAAGTTGAAGCCCTCTAAATTTTAGAAGACTATTTATTCTTGCTGTTAAGCTAAATTTGTGGGAGTGATGACCTTTTTTCAGGTGATAATGATGACATTTTTGTCAAAATCATATCAATGCTTTAATATTTGTGTTTTTGCCGTATTGAAGGGTGGAAAGCTTTAGTGGACTACTTACAATGGATTTCCTATGCAAGTAGTCCACTAAACCTTTCCACCCTTCTATTTGCAATCAGCGTACAAAAACACACAGAAAGTTGAAGTTTCATCATATTGGTGTCGTAACTATGGCAATTATGGACCATGCATGGGATATTAATTAAATCCACTATACATACAAAACGAACACGAAATGTCAAACGCAACTAGCTACTGAAATGAAGCGCTACGAAAATAATGCCACTGATAAAATTTCTACTTGCTAAATTATCTCAGAGAAACGCCTAGGCAAACGAACAATGAAACTACTATAAGAAATTAATAACAAGTTAGTGTTTGAAACTTTTAGAAACACAGAAAATAATACTGTAACAAAACACAAGACAAAGCACTTTTGAAGAGACTGATACGTCACTATTAACGCTCTACAATGAAAAAAACAAAGAGGCGAGGCATCATGGTCATACTTCGGACACATCCGCCATTTATTCATTTTCATATACCGGTAAAAGCTCGTTAAGATCGCTGTACAGCTCTTAGGCCTTTGAAAAAATGCTACTAATCAGAAATTATTTCTCTCCTGTGGTAATGTCGCATAAGCAATGCGTTGAATTTGAGCGCTTATCCTAATACACAGAGCACTGCAAAATTACATGTCATGACGGAGAAACCTGCCAGTACATTATCTCTAAGCATCCATCATTCGATCCTCTAAATCCCGCAAAATCTCGAGGCGAGAAGAAGCCGCCAACGATACAGTGCTATCTTCCCTCACCAGCCCTGACGGAAGACTGAAGGCCTCGTCAGAAAAGCCGCTAGAAATGCTATGCCTAGCAGAAGACAAGTCTCCCTCAAAGAACGAGTCGTTCGACTCAAGGCGAGAAACGGAGCTATCTCCCAAGCCAGAACTGGGGCTGGAACTCATCTCTGATGTACAGTCTACACAGCGATTTATAGAGAAGTTGGACTGATGTGCACTGCCAGTGTCTTCAAAAGACTGCAGTGAGGAGCATGTACTGTAATTGTTAGGAAGCATTTCTACGGAACAAACTTCTCTTCTGAACTTGCGCAGCTCTTCTGTGGTAAGCGAGGGTAAAGGGTCACCACGTGCACCCAGTCGGCTAGCGTCATGCAAGTTGAGCGCCTGAACCATATTCTCGAGAACCAACTGAGACTCACAAGCATCCACGGGATCATTTGCGATGAGCTCATCAGCGCGCGCCACATAGCCAGCAAAAGAAGAAGGGAGCTCAGGAGTACCAGGGACACCACTAGGAGGGCAGGCAGCGCTAGAAGAGAAGACAGCTCTAGAGGGAGACAAAGGAGCAGCAGCAGCAGCAGCAGCAGCAGCAGCAGCAGCAGCAGCAGCAGCAGCAGCAGCAGCAGCAAGGCACCTGTTGAAGTTGTCCAGTTTGGTGGGGTTGAAGTAGAAGTTCTTGACTACACCGCGTGCTCTGACTTCACAGGTCTGCTTCATGCCGTTCTCGCTCTTGTTAGCACGAATCTTCTTTGACACCTGCACCAAGACAATCAATTAGAATAGTAAAAATTTAATGCATAAAATAAAACTTTCAACAGTTAAGAAAGAGCTCAGTAAAATCCACCGTACTCAACTGAGACTGCCTTGTATCGGTACGCGGCGCACGAAAGAAGTGACAGGCAACATCTCGTATGAGAGAAAACTTCAGAAATCTCAAGAACTTCACTCGAACAATTAACTTCATTTTATAGCAATAACATTCCCCTAATTGATCTCTAGATAAGTGAATAGGCGAAAAGAACCAGGCAACACATGCTTTTCCTTTCATACTGAAATTTTGGCAGGACAATTCAGTCGGGCTATCATGCAAGTGTGCACTTCTCTTACCTAAAAAAATTTAGCACCGCAATACAGTTAGACGGCAGTCGAATAAAGGGATGAAAAACAGCAAATAATTGAATTGCTAAAAACCACTGTCACAATTGTGTAATGGATTCTTAAGTAAAAACTGCTGTCTTTTAAAGACAAAAATCGTCATATTTAGAAAGGTCTTTGGTGTCGATAAAATTCAGCTTTTCGTCAAAAGATATTGAATTTATGACAGAAATTTTACAGAACGGCTCAGCGTAACATGAAACCATAAGTAAGTAAAGTGAGGCAAGTTGCAAGCGCTTCGCAGACTAAGCACATGTCGCGCCGAAAGTCACATAATTATTATTATTATTATATAAGAAAGTTTTAGCCTCCTTTAACCACGACAAAGATGTTCTAAGAAAGGAAAGAGGAAGGCACCATTTAGTATGGAGTTGAGGGAACGCGGAATCTATGCACAAGGTCCACAGAAACAGTAAGCTAGGAAAGAAGTTCATGAAACAAGAAAAAAATTGAAGAAGAAAGTAGTAGGTGCTGAAAAACAGGACAGCAGTGAACCGAAAAAAGATGGTCCGTAACAAAACAAAAACCTATTCTATTTCAAGAAAAGGAAGCCTATCTAACCTTTAGCTCAGGCCCTCACATAGTCTCCCTGGGAGCGCTAATTCCCATACATACAATAGTTGCATCCCCCTGAGGGGGCCGAAAGTCACAAAGGTTGGTAACTGTGTATAATGTTTTCGCTCCCCACGTTACATTCACTGGAATTACTAAAGTAACTAAAGTTGTAACTAGAGAAGTTATAACTAAATATTCGCCATTCAATTAGCTAACGTACTCAAGATTAGATTAAATAAGTTAGTTTAAGCTTCCCTGATCGCAACAAAGGTGTTCCATGGAGAAGAAAGATGAAAGCACCATTTAATACGGAGTTACAGGAATGCGTCATTTACGCACAAGGTGTGTTCCCACACAAGATCCCCTGCGAATACATATATAGAGTAAGCTAAGAAGGAAAGCTACGAATTAAGATAAAAGTTCAAGAAAAAAGTTAGAAGCGCTGAAAAACGAGAGAGCAGTGAACAAAGAAAATGGTCCTTAATATCACCAAAAACAAATTCTATCATAACAAAACGACTGTACGGGAACAGCAGCCTACCTAACTCTCCGCGTGGAACCTCACATTTTTCCCTGGGAGCGCCAATTTCCATGGATAAAATGTTGTATCCCCTGATGGGTGGTGCACTCAAGGAGTGAGTTGCTTATTCCAAAGAATGTAATTTGAGTCATTCCTCCCCATGCAGTAGCTAAGAACATGCATTGTCTTTTCAATAATTTCAGCGTAGAATTAAGAGCTCAGCAAATTCAGCAGACCACTAAATTTGATGCTAACATCGACGGAAGTTAACTTGCCGTGATAAAAAAAAAACATAAAAACCAACATCGAAAAACGCTACAACCAAAAACTAAGAAACCCTTAGAGAAAATCTGTATCTACTTACCATGATATTGTCAAAATGATTAACTCAAGTTCGTAACGTACCAGTGGAAGAACACGCCAGAAATGCCATACGACAGTCGAGGAAACAAGAAATGGTCATTCAAGTCAAATTACCAGTGGAAGAATACGCCAGAAATGCCATACGACAGTCGAGGAAACAAGAAATGGTCATTCAGGTCAAATTACCAGTGGAAGAACACGCCAGAAATGCCATACGACAGTCGAGGAAACAAGAAATGGTCATTCAAGTCAAATTACCAGTGGAAGAACACGCCAGAAATGCCATACGACAGTCGAGGAAACAAGAAATGGTCATTCAGGTCAAATTACCAGTGGAAGAACACGCCAGAAATGCCATACGACAGTCGAGGAAACAAGAAATGGTCATTCAGGTCAAATTACCAGTGGAAGAACACGCCAGAAATGCCATACGACAGTCGAGGAAACAAGAAATGGTCATTCAGGTCAAATTACCAGTGGAAGAACACGCCAGAAATGCCATACGACAGTCGAGGAAACAAGAAATGGTCATTCAGGTCAAATTACCAGTGGAAGAACACGCCAGAAATGCCATACGACAGTCGAGGAAACAAGAATTGGTCATTCAGGTCAAATTACCAGTGGAAGAACACGCCAGAAATGCCATACGACAGTCGAGGAAACAAGAAATGGTCATTCAAGTCAAATTACCAGTGGAAGAACACGCTAGAAATGCCATACGACAGTCGAGGAAACAAGAAATGGTCATTCAAGTCAAATTACCAGTGGAAGAACACGCCAGAAATGCCATACGACAGTCGAGGAAACAAGAAATGGTCATTCAGGTCAAATTACCAGTGGAAGAACACACCAGAAATGCCATACGACAGTCGAGGAAACAAGAAATGGTCATTCAGGTCAAATTACCAGTGGAAGAACACGCCAGAAATGCCATACGACAGTCGAGGAAACAAGAAATGGTCATTCAAGTCAAATTACCAGTGGAAGAATACGCCAGAAATGCCATACGACAGTCGAGGAAACAAGAAATGGTCATTCAGGTCAAATTACCAGTGGAAGAACACGCCAGAAATGCCATACGACAGTCGAGGAAACAAGAAATGGTCATTCAGGTCAAATTACCAGTGGAAGAACACGCCAGAAATGCCATACGACAGTCGAGGAAACAAGAAATGGTCATTCAGGTCAAATTACCAGTGGAAGAACACGCCAGAAATGCCATACGACAGTCGAGGAAACAAGAAATGGTCATTCAGGTCAAATTACCAGTGGAAGAACACGCCAGAAATGCCATACGACAGTCGAGGAAACAAGAAATGGTCATTCAGGTCAAATTACCAGTGGAAGAACACGCCAGAAATGCCATACGACAGTCGAGGAAACAAGAAATGGTCATTCAGGTCAAATTACCAGTGGAAGAACACGCCAGAAATGCCATACGACAGTCGAGGAAACAAGAATTGGTCATTCAGGTCAAATTACCAGTGGAAGAACACGCCAGAAATGCCATACGACAGTCGAGGAAACAAGAAATGGTCATTCAAGTCAAATTACCAGTGGAAGAACACGCTAGAAATGCCATACGACAGTCGAGGAAACAAGAAATGGTCATTCAAGTCAAATTACCAGTGGAAGAACACGCCAGAAATGCCATACGACAGTCGAGGAAACAAGAAATGGTCATTGAGGTCAAATTACCAGTGGAAGAACACGCCAGAAATGCCATACGACAGTCGAGGAAACAAGAAATGGTCATTCAGGTCAAATTACCAGTGGAAGAACACGCCAGAAATGCCATACGACAGTCGAGGAAACAAGAAATGGTCATTCAAGTCAAATTACCAGTGGAAGAACACGCCAGAAATGCCATACGACAGTCGAGGAAACAAGAAATGGTCATTCAGGTCAAATTACCAGTGGAAGAACACGCCAGAAATGCCATACGACAGTCGAGGAAACAAGAAATGGTCATTCAAGTCAAACTACCAGTGGAAGAACACGCCAGAAATGCCATACGACAGTCGAGGAAACAAGAAATGGTCATTCAGGTCAAATTACCTGAGGAAGAACACGCCAGAAATGCCATACGACAGTCGAGGAAACAAGAAATGGTCATTCAGGTCAAATTACCAGTGGAAGAACACGCCAGAAATGCCATACGACAGTCGAGGAAACAAGAAATGGTCATTCAGGTCAAATTACCAGAGGAAGAACACGCCAGAAATGTAATACGACAGTCATGGAAACAAGAAATGGTCATTCAGGTCAAATTACCAGTGGAAGAACACGCCAGAAATGCCATACGACAGTCGAGGAAACAAGAAATGGTCATTCAGGTCAAATTACCAGTGGAAGAACACGCCAGAAATCCCATACGACAGCCGCAGAAACAAGAGATGGCCAAGCAGGTAGCGGAAGGGACTCACCATTTGCACGAGCTTGTTGAGATCTTTATCACGGGCGTGGTTCATGAAGACGTCACAAAGCGCCTCTATGAGCCACGTACCGCGATCAGGATGCCGCAAAGAAACGTACCCTGCAATAAATCATGGGTCGTCATCAGGTACATTAAGATTACGTTATAAGTTATTTCAGGCCTTCCTAGCCACAATAAAGGTGTTCCTGTGAAAGGAAGAAGGAAGATAATCCTAAGTTTGGAATAAGATTAGATGTTAGTTTGAGCCTCCCCAACCGTAACACACGGGTTCCAAAGAGAGGATGGCCCCATTCAGTATGGACTAATGGGAACGCACAATCTATGCACATGGTACGTAGAATACAGAATACGCAAGGTTCACTAAAAGGATATGAAGCATACGATTTCGGCATAATTCTTTATGGAATTCAGGAAAGCTACATAGTTCCTTATCTTGCGACTACCAAAATATAGCAGGCCCACAATGAACTCCCTTCAAAATATGTACAGTCATACTACCAAACTAACGAATAATCGAAGTTACAAAACGAATTTACGTAAAATTTTCGTCTCTGAATATGAAAAAAAAAATTAAGTTATGAAACGCAAAACTCAAAAATTCAAATAATATCGCTCGGTTTCGCAGCCGCCTAAATCCCCCAAAAAAAAAAATACACTTGTAGCAACCTGTATTTTGTTTCCACATTGGCGCGATAGAGTTACTCTCCCATTGGCTATCTCCCAACACCTTGCTGGTCTCCCATTGGCTAGGAGGTTGCTGCATCTCCATGATTCCCATGATGCTTTTAGTGTGCCTTCAACCCTCGTCCGTAACGGAATTCTAATAAGCATAAAGGACAGAGTTACTGTTGTTGCGCGAGTCTCTCAGCTGCCAAACGTTTGCCTCCTCCTCCCTCACCCACCACGAACTTCCTTGCGCTACGCACTCGCCCTTACGTATCTTGGGCATGGTTGCCCAACCCAAATAGTAGATGATTTGCACGTCTTATTTTTTTAATGGTTTAATAAATAATTTTCTTTTACTTTCAATATATATTTCATACACAATTGGTATGTTTTTATAATTTTTAAAGGGTTTAAGGGGGTATTATTGGGGGCCTTGGAACGAATCAGGCTTTTTACACGTAAAATGCAACTCCACTTACAAAAAAATCACATAATTAAACACTTCTGGAACGAATTTAATTCCGTAATGTGAGATATAACTGTTTACATGAATCACCGTATCACTAGTGCACGCATGAGGGGTGTGGGAGGAATGAGACAGGTACTGTTAGGTTGGAAGAGCATACTGCTTACTTCCATATAGGAAGGCCTAGCCATGGGATCATGAATGAAAAGCACAAAAATTCGCGACGACGACGTGGGAGAGTGAATAAGTACAAGAGCTGAGGAGCCTTGCAGAACGGACAAGATCTCATCTAACATCGCGCATGGTGTTTGTCTCAAAGACAGTGTTTGCCACCTTCATCACTGATGATTAATCTTTGGTCACAATCCTTCGACAGTGATAGTGCTACAGTACGATATGACTTCAGACATATACATTCAAGCTAAACTGATGGCCAATTTTAGAGAACTTCAGAACACATTTGCCCGCCACAATGCAAACAAAACAGTTCTTTCACCATCGGCTCTAACTGATCAACACTGCTCTCCATAACATATTATACATGTTTCAGTATTTAAGTCACGAATCTATAACGCATGTTACCTACACAGAAACCGTCTAGCTCTCCAACAATTAAATGAATACTCGCAATTCTTCTAATGTAAAAGAAAAAATTCTGTGCAAATCTAGGTAAGACTTTCACAAACGTCCTAGCCTGCTTTTGAGCCACTATGCTTCCAACACCTCATTTCCAACGCTGCAATGTTCTTACTTATTGTCACTTCAGTACCCACTGCACTTCACACTTCATTATGCACGTCTCTCACTTCACTGGTCACTCTGCTCACCTTCAACACAGGGGTGGATGCAGAACTGGTCCGAGTGTGTGGGCAGATCATCATCATAACGAGTGTGCCCCCAAGCAGCCGAGTCGGTCTGCAGAACCCTGCGATCGAACTTCAGCGAGACATTCTTAGCGGTGCCTCTGTCCAGCAGCACCCCTCTGTGGGCACACCAGAGTCAGCTTGTGGGGTAGCACAAATTAGAATTTATTTGTTATGCACAGTAAAAACAACACGTGGTTATTTCACATTACGCTTCAAAATTTGTCAACCCCAAGAATTCTCCTCTAAATTTATAAAAAAGTTTTTCCCACTCACATCTCACTTCAATATTATGCATCTGAAAATATTTAAAAATTCAGAAGTAAAGAAATAAACAAACACACGGATACAAGAAACGCATTTTCCCAAGCTTCAACAATTAGGCTGATTGATAAACGAAGAACTCGCCTGCAAAACTGGAAGATGAAGAGTTTGAACTTGGAGGCGAGAGCTTCACAGTTCTGGTTGTTGAAGAGGTCGAGCACCTCGGTGGTCTTGATGAAGCGGCCATCGTCCGTGTAGAAGGAGCCCTCGTCCTTGCCGTGGCTCATGATCACCAGCACGGACGAGTGCAGCTCCGCGTGACGGGGGTTGTCGCGGAACTTGCGCAGCGCGATCAGCGAGTCCTGCCGCACAAGTCGGGCTTCACTAAACTCAAACAAATGAGTTTGTAGGAAAAAAACTCAACAGCATTATCGTGAAAATTAATAATTCTCTTTCACATGAATTTTAGTCAATAAAATAAGGTATATGAAATTTTATGGTTGATAGGTTACCTTTATAAAACATTGTGAACTCACACACTGAGTTGGAGTGTTTGCAATGAGGTGGTTAACTGCCACCATCCCTTCAAAGAAAGTATTGCACGTACAGGGCAAGTTTTGAGATGGATTTGCCATCCAATTAACCCCATGCTAATGAACCCGTATCAGCTTGTGAAACTAGAACTACGATCGGAGAATTCACAAAATGATAATTTGCGCTACCTAAGCTCCATTCGATTCCCTGCAGACCGTTCATTTCCTTACAAAAAAGCTGCTTCAAGAAAAACCGAAAAAAGATGGTCCATCACAAAACAAAACACCTTTTCTATTTCAACAAAGGGCAGGCCTATCTAACCTTCAGTCTGAAATTTCCCATCCGAAATGTGGATGCGCCCCCGAAATTTTCAATAAGGGTGTGCAAAACGTTCTTCTCTACCATCACAGAGCAGACCCCCAAAAAAGCAAATCTAACTTCAACCATTCGCCACTTGAAATTAGAATATTTTAGACTCGTTAGTTAAATAGCTTTATCTATAACTATATTGCGACGTATTAATACTGATTCCACATATATATACAATAGTTATAAGCTTTCAAGGTAACTGTTCACAGAAAAGGCTTTTTAAATCCTTCATGACGGTTTGGGGTTGCCAGCGGGTCTAAAACCTCATGCTGAGCTTGAAGAGCTACTTAGCTCCGTAGAAGCCCTAATATAATGAAATTTTTCTTCCACAATTACAGCTGACTTGAGAGTTGGCCCTTCAGCTGACGGCAACAAAAACGAGCTCTAGAAACTGAAGAAAACAAGTTCGGTAAATTTGTAGAATTTTGATATCTTGAACACAGGAAATTTTATGGATACAAGTAAAGGTTTTGCTTTTTGCAAAGTCTAACAATGAATAAAAGAATAAAAGTTAACAATGAATAAAAAGTTTTTTAGGGATTCGTGTCAAGCCTCTGTTCAAAACCCTCCTTCAGCTCTCTGTTCTTAATTCATTTTTTAATGTTTGGTGACAAATTTTACCAACAACTTGATGGGTTGGGTATGGGTCTCCCGCTGGGGCCCAATTTAGCTAATATTTTCATGTGCTATCACGAACATCGATGGCTTGACTCTTGCCCTGTGGATTTCAAGCCGGTATTTTACAGACGATACATAGACGATACTTTCCAATTATTTAAAAATCTTATGCATTGTAATTTATTTTTGGCGTATCTGAACTCTCAACACCCCGATATTAAGTTTACTATGGAAACGGAGAAGCACAATTCTCTCTCAATTTTGGATCGTAAAATTACCCGTAAAGATGGTAGTTTTCAAAGTTCTGTTTATCGAAAGCAAACATTCACTGGCCTAGGAATAAGTTTCTGTAGTTTCTGTCCGTTTATATTTAAAATTAACAGTGTCAAAACGTTACTCTTTAAGGCCTACAGTGTCTGCTCTTCATTTCATATCGTTCATAGCAAATTTGAGTTTTTGAAATTGTTTTTTAGTCAAAATGGTTTCCCTTCAGGACTGGTAACTTAGTGTATCAAGAATTTTTTAAATCATAAATTTTATTCCCGCGTACCATTACCTACTGCTCGCAAGACACAATTTTATTCTTCATTTCCGTTCTTTGGCAAGCAGTCCGAAAAGCTCAAAAAAGATCTTTGCTTGTTGCTCTCTAAATACTTTTTACAAGTCTACTTCAAAATTGTATTGGTCAATGCATATGAAATAGGGTCTCATTTCAATTACAAGGACAAACTACCTAAAGGCGTGCTCTCCTCCGTCATTTATAGATATTGTTGCGCACGGTGTGCGTCTGAATATGTGGGTTCGACCATTCGAGCCCCAGATATTCGTGTGGCTGAGCATGCCGGTAGGAGTTTTTGAACTAAACAGTTGCTCTCTTCCCCTCACCAATCTGCTGTTCGCTCTCATGCAGAGAGTTATGACCTTCAAATTCGGTTAGACGATTTTAAAATAATTTCTTCTACATCCGGTACAATTAACCTTCGCATTTTAGAATCCCTGTTCATTTTAAAAGAGTAGTAGTAGTAGTAGTAGTAGTAACATAGGCTTACTAGCGCTTCAGTAGCTCCGACTATTTCGCGCCGAAGGTCTCATGGTTTTAAAGATACCTGAATTCTACATCACCTCCGAGGTAGTATTATAAGAACATTATTTCGGTGGTCAACTCAATTTCTATTGCCTCAACACACACAGTTATATTTGTTTGCATAAGCACATTACGATTTCTCACTCAATAAGCAGGATCCATTCTACAGGTCGCACCTGCAAAACGTATCGGTATACACCGCGAGTTGATACAAAACAAAAAAGATTTTTAAAATTTTAGCAGGGTAAAGAGTGCGAGAACAGCTGGGACCCCAAATCGGAGGCTCCAGCTACCCGCCCACACTATGGCCGAGCGTCTTACCCACGCTGGAACCCCCTCACAAAGACAAGAGTGGCAGCACGGTACGCTCGGCCATTTCTTCTCCTCAAGTTATAACTTCGGCATGAGTTTGCACTTGCAGAGTGCACACAGAATTCCGTTTTCTGGGCATAAAAGCTCGTTATATTTTACCTATCAAATCGCTTCGTGCAAGAAAGGTCGCTAGCGCTCCGAGGTTGAAACGAGCACGGAGGGGCTCACGAAGCATCCCAATGTGCAGCGACGGGGCGCCCGCATCTCGAAGATGAGGGAAGGATTCTCTTCTAGCAGCAGCAAAGTTTGGACATTCGGCAAGTACATGCAGCACCGTTAGTGGTACATGACAGGTGTTGCAGCGCGGCTGTGGGCGACGCTCCATTAGATGACTGTGGGTAAGTCGGCAGTGCCCAATACGCAGCCGACATAGGATCACCTCCAAACGCCGGCTACGACATTCAGCTGAAGCCCATTCCCCCCCCATAGGCTTAAGTTTTTTCAGTTTATTATTCAATTCCATGTCCCAGCATTGTTGCCACACATCACGCACGGTAGACTTGATAATGGGGTAGTAATCCCTACAGGGGACACCTGGGTTGTTCGGCAGGTCATCAGATCCAGCAGCACGCCGGGCCTCGGCATCAGCTCTCTCATTGCCGGCCACCCCTACATGGCCCGGCACCCAGCCGACTTGCACATGCTTCGGGCTCCGGGCAAGGCGTGACAGTCGGACAACAATGTCACTAATTATTGGGTGATTGCTGTGGTATGCTCGGACAGCTTCATAGACACTCTTCGAGTCAGTGAATATTACAAAATCATAGTAGGGTATTTGCGCCACGAGGTCTAGAGCCTCGACAACTGCAAGTAGTTCAGCCGAGAAAACAGAAGTTTCCTGCAGGAGCCTTCGAGCACGCACATAGTCGCCAGACACAGCAGCACAACCAACAGATTGATTCGTTTTAGAACCATCTGTATATATCTTACGTTGATCAGAGTGCTCCGCCAGTACATGATCCAAGAAGATACCCCTCAAAACCGAGGCCGGCAGCAGGTCCTTCTTAGGGATCTTGCAGCCTGTACAAAAAGTAGTAATTGGGATGCGCCACGTTGGTGCACCTGCAACCCGTGCGGGAAGGACCTCCATGGGGGGGGAACCGCACGTTATTCATAAGCGCACCATAATCTACGGAGGATGGCAAATTATACGGAGTGGGTATACGCTCATCCACGTCGGTACGAAAACTTATCCAGGTCGGAGAGAGAGGGAGTTGCTGTAGCCGGGCTAGGTACTGTAATGACAGTTGCATACGCCTAAGCTTGAGGGGGGGCTCCCCACTTTCCACGCAGAGACTGGTGACGGGGGAGCTTCGATCCAGTGCAGAGCCTAATGGCTGCGTGGTGTACTGGGTCCAGCATACAGAGAGTACTTTCTTTGGCATACTGGTATATTACACCACCGTAGTCTAATTTAGACCTGATGAGGGCCTTATAGAGCCGCAGGAGAGTCACACGGTCGGCGCCCCACGTTTGACCTGAGAGGCTTTTTAGCAAATTTAATCTCATTATAGACGCTGCTTTTAGTGACTGAAGGTGAGGTTTCCACGTAAGTTTGCTATCGATGGTCATACCAAGAAATTTAGCATTTGCTGCGTAGACTATTGGTCTGCCCTTCAGGAAAAGTTGTGGAGGGTCACGCATTTTGTGGTTTCCCGGAATAAGAAGAGCCATAGTTTTCTCAGTAGAGAACGTGAACCCATGCTCCGATGCCCAACCATTTACATTATTTATAGCGTTTTGAATTCTACGAACCAGAGCAGGCAAAAAGTATGAAGACGCGTACACCATAAAATCGTCAACGTATAGCGACGAGCAGATCTCAGGCGGCACAGCTGTCGTGATTCCATTAATAGCCACAGCAAAAAGCGTACAGCTGATGACGCTTCCTTGAGGGACTCGTTCAGACTGCGTCTCACACGGAGACTCCGAAGAGCCGACTTTCACTCGAAAAGTCCTCCTGCTCAAGAATTGCTGCAGGTAAAGAGCCATATTTCCCCTCAGCCCATCACGATGCAGGTTTTGCAATATACCGTCCCTCCAGGCAGTATCATAGGCTTTCGCCATGTCAAAAAACACGCATATAGTATGCCGGCGCTCACGTTTGCATTTAACTAGGTGGTTCTGCTGACGGACTAAAGCGTCCGTAGTACCTCGCATTCTGCGAAAGCCGTACTGTACAGGCGAGAGGAGGTCACGAGCTTCCAAAAACTTCACCAGCCTAACATTAACTATCTTTTCAAGCACCTTGCCGATACAGCTCGTGAGGGCGATAGGGCGATAGCTGCCAGGATTTGTAGGAGGTTTGCCGGGTTTTAAAAGATAAACCTACCTTGAACAATACGCAATCAGCCTTCCCTCTGCAATTAGTGTAGTCTCTGTCTCTTCTTTTTTTTTTCTTTCATATTTTAATGTCATAATGTCACTGAAGAATGTATTTTGAACTTGTTATAACTCGGTATTTTTGTATTTTTTCAGATGGTTGAAAATGACCAAAAAATTGGTCGAAACGTTCCTTTTTATTGACATGTTTTTTAAAGAAATATGATTTCCATTAAAGCAATTTTCTTTGCTCTTTTATTCACAGGAAATTTTAATAACATGGGCAATCTTGTGGTAAAAAATATTTCAAGCTTGATACGTATCTTTCAATAGTGACCAAAGACGCTAAAGTTGGTAAATTTCAAAATACATTTGAATCTATAACACGAAAGGATCTAGAAAACTTCAAAAACGTCACTATACCCATGGAATGTATGATCTTCTATCCAGCAGCTAATCATATTTGTTTCAGGCCTAACGTTGATCATGACTTTCTCCATTAATGCGCCAACACATAATTTCCAAATATTGTCAAATTTAAACTCGACTAAAATGACTCCACCATTAATAAATATTCCAATTAGTGAGAAGACAGCACTGTAAGCTCAAGACATGTCACGATCAGACGCGACGCTAGACCACCTCACCAAACACATTCTCGAACACTTTGACTGGGGCAGGTAAAACTGAAATTCAATATTCAAATCAAACTTAAAGCCAATTTTAATAAGCTATATTGAAAATAGCAAACATTAACAGGATCGTCTCTTCATTTCGTTTCGCTTAGTATTTCCGAAAAAAAACGAGTTTGTGTCTACTGGTCAGTGAGCAGCATTATAAAAATAGCCTCCGTATACCAGCAGTGGCTCAGGCCGCAGTCAAAGGGTTAACAAAGCACACCAGTACCACAAACGCGCAACCCACCATCTTGTCGAGGTCAGTGTGCACCTCAGGCACACAGTAGCCCATCTGTTCGAAGAGCTCCTTGAGGTTAGCGGCGTCGCGGTCCGAGCCTTCCCTCGGCTTGAGGTGGTGGCTCTCTGACTTAGAGAATGTGTAGTTCGCGATGAACACCAGGCCACGAGGGTTCGAGCAGTTCATGTATATCTGCACGAAATAATATCCTTATGTAACAATGTTTTTGCTCTAGAAAAATTCTCAAGCAAAGATTTCCCTGCCTACATTTGCTTTTGATTAATGAATCTAAGTTAGTTTTAGAAGTTAGTGTAAGCCTCCTGAACAACAACAATGGTGTTCAAAAATGAAGGATGGAGGCATCATTTAGCATCGAGTTGATTGAACGCAAAATCTATGCACAACGCGAACTCCCACGCTAGATTCCGAGTGTACAGAAGCAGTGAGTTACTAAGGAAGGTTTTGAAACAAGATAAATATGGAAAACCACGAATGAAATGAACAGAAAAAAAATTATCCAAAACAATACAAAAAATCTATTGTTCCGACAAAAAAAAAGGCCTGCCTAATTCTAAGATTGGGATCTCAAAAATTTGCTCTTGGGAGCACTAATCCCCACAAACACATAAGTTGAATCCCTTGAAAGATTAGATTAGCCGTTAGTTTTAGCCTCCCTACCCAGCAAAAAAAGCGATCCAAAGAGAGGAAAGAGGAAGGCACCATTTAGTATGGAGTTAAGGGAACTCGGAATCTACGCAGAAAGGCATAGAAACAGTAAGTTGTGAAAGAAGATCATGAAACAAGACCAAAGTTGACGAGAAAAGTAGTAGGTGCTGAAGAACAGGACAGCAGTGAACCGAAAAAAATGTGGTCCTTAACATAACAAAAACCTTTTATTTCAACAAAAAAAAGGCCTACCTAACTCTCAGCTGGGCCCTGACATTGTCCCCCTGGGAGCGCTAGTTCCCATAAATACAATAGTTGTATCCCTCTGAGGGGTGAATCCCCTGGAATCTTCGCTCAACATTTCCTTACCCACACTTGGTTTTGCTCTACATTCATATGCCTACCAATATTTGGTTTAGCTACACAGCAGCTCACAATTTTTCCCTACCCACACTGGACGATCAACACACATTTGCTTTACGTATGCAAGAATGTACTACGAGTTTCAATTCTAATAAATAAATGTGTTCAAAACACTTTTCCCTACCATCACAGAGCAGACCCCCAAAAAAGCATATCTAACTTCAACCATTCGGCACTCGGAATTCGAATGATATTTTAGACTCGTTAGTTAAATTGCTTTTAACTATAACTATATTGAAACGTATTAAGACAAGGAATCATTTTACGTCTTTTTAATCAATACAGTTAAAAATGCAAGTTGCACACAAGTAGCAGTAATCGACGAGTAGAAACGATTTATTTACAAGAGCAATGTAAACAAGGAGAAGTGAAGTAATAGTGCAGAAAAAATGCAGAGATATAACAAAAAGCAGCTAAGATGAGGCTGAAAACAAAGATTCAACTTTGCTCACAGAGTAAAATTAGCGTTCAACTTCACAAGATTTTCATTTCTAAGATAGGAATTTACTTTCCAACACTAAAGTACAATAATGACAAATGGTTTTATGGAAGATGACGGATTGTCATTCGACGCTAAACCAAACGCACGCACTCCATGCATGAACATGTAATCTGCTAGTACTTTGTGTGGTACAAAACAGGAAGAAAGGTTGTCATTGTGCAAGAGCATGAACATAAAACGAAAGAGCACCTACGCGTTGGGTTTTGACTAAATTTTAAAAAAACTTGCAACAGGACCAAAAGGTGGATGTAAGCAGGTAATAACCATGAATTTGAGAAGCTGTGAGACGGCAAGTGTACCTCGTCATCGGAGCCATCGTCCTCCTCAGGTCCGTAGACCTGGTTGCTGTAGAGGACCTTGATGGCAAGAGGCTGCTGGGGGCTGCTCAGGCCTGACTCCTCTGAGACGCTCGGCTGCAGGTCGGGAAGTGGCTCTGGTTCTGCAATGTATTGTTTACCTCCTCAAAATATGACGAGATTTAAAATTATTTTACGAGATTTTACATTCTATTATAATGCTATTTAAAGATTTATTCCAGAACAACATCTATCTCTAGCAAACCTACAGCTTTCAAGAAAACTTGGACTGTTTCATTACAATGAGCGATGAAGTGTAAAAGTGAACGCGTACAATAAGCTGTAGCACATACTGGAAAGAGAAGTGTACTTGAAGATGATACGTAAGAAAAAATCGAAATTGAGATGATGAGAGAAAGAGGGGCGCCAGTGGATAAGAAAAAATAAGTCTGTCACTATTACAAGGGTACACTCTACCACGACTAATACAGAGAATACAAACGGGTCAGTGCGAATAGTAAAATTTGAGGCAAACGTTTCAGGCATACTTCAACAATTTGTTCAAATTCAACCATCAACAAGAAATTATATTTCAAAGCCTCGTAGCTTTCTTTTCCTTCCAGCTTGCTCTAGCCACGTCCAGTATTAGTTTGACCCCTGAAGTCACTTCTTGAGCTTGAGGTATGAGTGAGGCGAAGCTTCACCCAAAGTTGCATAAAATTATTTAGTGGCAAACAAGTTATCTTCACACTTACCACAAGCTCAAATTTGGCTCTATCATTTTTTTAACTATAGACACCCAGCTCATTCTACCCATATGGTCAGACCAACAATATTCAACAACCAAACTTTGTTCTAGTTAAAATCTCGTCAACTATATTTGTATACATTCATTTTCTCAATCCCTAAATCATGTTTGTCTTGTTCTTTTATATACACGAGACGATTCTCAACCCTTAGGCTATAAAACGTTGCATACATGCAATAAACAATATCGAAGGTCAAAATCACATTTTTCAAATGAACAGCCCTCATTCTTTAGTCTCACTAGGTGCTGGCTTTTCAATACTATGCCCCAGTATAAACAAGAGTGCGAGCTGAAGCTTTCCCAACCACAATAATAACTGAAGCTATGCATCCAATTCATTCTCCAACCTTTTGCATTTACATTTTCCTTGCCCATTTTCATAGAAGATGCTAAGACTAACCTCAAAAATAACAGTTGAGGGCTCACATAATGCCCGAAACCATCATATATGATCACATGTAATAATTGAAAAAAAAATTGAATCAGGAATGAATTTTTTTCCTCGATGAATTGTAGGTACATGTGCCAACAGCATAAGATCGTACACACAAGCCTACAAGATCGTATTAACATCAATTTCACAGGGAAAAATTACATTGATAACAAAATGCTATAATCCGATAATGGAGTTATATAATAGGTTGATGCCATTATCCAAAATTATGATGTATGTTAATAGAAATGGTCTCTGATAAAAAATGTATAAAATACAAATTCCAAATAAGGTACATTTTGATGTGAAACTGCAGAGGCTGAAAGAAAAACAAAGCAAATTTAAGCAAAAATAAAAAAGTACAGTAAAAAATTCAAAGTACAAGAAACGTTAATAAAGAAAACATGAAAGGTACAGACGTAATCTCAGGAAGATACAAAAGTAATACAAAGAAGAAATACAGTGGTCAGTTCAGATTTGGACTGAGAACACTCAAAGTATCAAATGCAAAAAAAACAGAGATCACACACTCGACACAAGCCATAACCAAGGCACACACACAAGAGCCCTCACCAGCAGAGGCAGCACCAGGGCATGACATGGTGCTCCGCAGCTGGCCAGCGTCGGAGCTGTGACTCTCTCTTGTACACTTCTCGCTCATCCCGACAGTGTTACAGTCCGTGGAATAAGGAAATGGAGAGTAATTTCCTTCCATTTCTTGACTGTGGAAAAAGAAAGTTTTCAGTGCTTAGCGCAAACCTGAAGTATAATGAATAACAAAGAAATTACAAAAAAATTAGCTTTGTTCTGAACTGCTGAGAGAGATAAGTAAAATACATTGAGAGTTGAACAAAAATACTCAAACATGCCAATGCAGCTGGAAAAATCAAATGATTTACAGGATTATGTATGCGTTTGAATTTCAAAACCAATGTGGGCTATTGTGATGGAAATTAAATTTAGCAACTGCAAGAAAACCGGCAGAATGTTGGCTTAACAAAAGGTGAATGTGCATGTGCTCCAGTGAGCAAGATAAACAGTATCAAATAAGGTATGACAAAAGGAACTATTACAAGTGATTAATTTTGAAATGCACTTCAATAGGATGAAGTGTGTTTGAGCCTGCCACGCTAAAACCCAAACTGGTAAGGGAATGCAGCACAGTAGCTGATAGAAAATATATTTTGACAACTTGGCTGACAATTTTAACTCGAGTACTGAAACTCATACCAACTGTGAGATGGTGATACAAGAACATTAGAATTACCCTCACACCCAGTATAAATAGCTCCAACTTGACAGGCTGCAGAAGCAGAGGAGAAAATAAGGAGCAGGAAACTCCCACTGACAGTCTCGTGCATCATATGGGATCTGGCAACCTGACTACAAGTTGCTGTTGTGATAATTAACCACCAAGTGAGCAAGCAGTCTTTATTTACAATTTAAACAATTTATTTACCATAAGTGATACAGCAATAGATTGTATCTCAAGTCTAGTACAAAGGACATATTTGAGTATAGCTACTTGTGGGCCTGAATAAGTTCAGTGACTTCTAGGACATCCTATCATGAAGCTATTTTTAAAGTGTACATTTATATTTAACCAACTGTTGACACTGTTTACATCAGTGTTAGAAGACATGGAGCGTACAGCTCCAATGCTTTCCTTTTTTTTATTCATGAGTTGCATCTGAATTACAGTTTTCAACAGCAAAGCATACAGAATAAGAAGAGAAGAAGCAAAACACAAAATTTATTCCAGCCTTTTCTGTATGTAGTAGTGGATATAAGCTACTTCTTATGCAACCTAACATCTGCATCAGCATCAGCACAATCATTGGTCAACTTAAATTTTAATTAATTAACTTTCTCAGCACACCGTGGATTCATTAACACTGCAGAACCAAACTGTGAACAATTAGATTAGATAAGTTAATTTGAAGATTTTGAACACCATGACAACAACAAAGGTGCTCCACAGATAGGAAAAATGGAAGCACCATTTAGCATGGAGTTGAAGGAACAGAGAATCTATGCACAAAGTGTGTTTCCGCTGAGACTCACTATGAATAGAAACAGTAAATTGTGAGAGAATTTATGAAATGATATAGAAGTTCTAGAAAAAATAGTAGTTGCTAAAATACAGGACAACTGTAATGTAAAATAAGATGGCCCATAACAAAGCAAGACACCCATTCTATTTCAATAGCTAGTAGGTCTCCCTAACCTTCAGCTCACCACCTCACATTTTACTCTCTGGAAGTTCAAATTCCAGGAGGAACAATAGTTGGATCCCTCTTCAGAAAAGATTAGATTATTATTAGTTAAAGCCACCCTATCTGCCACAAAGGCAATACAAAGAAAGGAAGGGGGAAGGCACCCTTCAGTAAGGAGTTAAGGGAACACAGAATCTATGCAGAAAGGGCATAGAAAAAGTGAGTTGAGAAAGAAGATTTTGAAAAAAGATCAAAGTTGAAGAAGAAAGTCTTAGTTGCTGAAAAACATGATAGCACTGAACTAAAAAAGATGGTCTTTAACATAGCAAAAACGTTTTATTTCAACAAAAAGAAAGCCTGTCTAACTCTTGGCTCAAGACCTCACATTTACCCCCTGGGAGCACTAATTCCCATAGATACAATAGTTGCATCCCCCTGAGGGGCCTTTTCAGAGAAATATAAATGATAAACCCAAATAAATTAACATCAAAACTATAATTATACATATATAAACCATAAAAACAAGCAATTTAAAATTTAGAATTGCTGCCACACAAAAGCAAAATACAATCTCCAAGAATCCCATCTCTAAGCAAGAAAGCACTCACATAATGGCAATGGAGAGAGACCAATGAATATTCAAGGCCACCTCCTTGAGGTCATTATCCATTAAAGTGGTGAGCAACTTGACTATGTACGCCTTGCGTGCCTCCATGCCAGAAATACCCAAGATCTGTCCTTCTAAGCAGCTGAAGAACTTTGAGCAGCGCTCCTCATCGGTGTTATCCAGTGCCTGCAAAAAAAAATTTTCAAAATCAGCTTTATGAAGAAGTAAAAAATGCTCACAAAGTAAATCATTTTCTGAAGCATCTTCTGGGATTGTATATTTCTTACTTTACTTGGCTCATCATAATGTCATTTGAAAGCATGTCTCCTACATACAAGCTTTTAGGGTTATCTCTTACTTGAACTGAATATTGAGCAATAACTATAATCCTGGACTTGACACATGCTACATTAATATATTTTATAAAAACCAATTGCTTGAGAATTAAAAGTTTTTACAAACCTGGTCAAAACTTTTGTTAAGCCAGCAGATTCAGATGTGTCAATTAAAGACTGTGGGTAATATAAAAATTGCACAATCAAGGACCTCTTAGTAAGTAAAAAATAATATTTTTGCATCCAGAGTGAGTGAGTGATCTAGACAGAACAAGAGTAATATACTGGTTCAAATGTGAGGAGCATCATTTTACTGAAACACAAAGGATTTCTTCTCTAATAGAGGATGGTCTTCCAGCCAGAACATAAAAGATTTTTCCAGAAGCTGACAGTAAGCTTTAGAATCCAAATGAACTCTAGAAGGTACTTTTTATGGGCTAATTATGTCAGATTCTTTTATCTCCATCCATAGCATTACCCCTTCTACTTTGCTGATGGCAGCAGATACTTGTAAACACTGCACCCTCGTTCAATACCCAACCAAACAACAATATCAGGCACGTCCAAGGTGGCTCTGCATTCACCAATGGAAGAGATTTTGGAAATTCATTTTCATGTATTTTTCTGCAAATCCAAATCTTTTAGCCTTGAAAATTTTGTTCAGGAGAGGCTTAGAGTTTTGAGGATCTTGCACCTTGCTGTTTTTTAAACTGCTGATACTCTTGCAGCTTCAAATATTCTTGTGCTAGTTGAAAGAGGTTGTCAAACCATTTCTCTCACAAGTTTACAAGCGTCTCTCTCCGTTTGTCTTTTAAATGAGATCTTCTTAGACTTTAAAACATGTTTTGCCATTAAACATGCATGCTTTTAATGTACAATTTCAATTCTTTTTCAATATTTTCCATTTAGACAAATTTTCACCAAGCATTGCAGTAGTTTTTGCCTAGATCTAATTCTGTTGATCCAGATTTTTTCCCTATTTTACTGATTGTTTTTTAACATTGCACATTCAAAATGTACAATTTCAGAATGATGCTTTATTATATTAAAATATAATACTTGATAATTATATACAGCATTTAAAATTACATTTAGTGAAAGGAAATATTTTCACAAAATTTGAAACAATTTCCATACAATAATTTCTATAAATACGAAGTTTATGTGAAAAAACAGGCTTTGCATAATCAAGGTGAATGCACAGTAAAATGAAACCAAATATTAAGGATCTATGTTAACTGAAGAATTTTAAAAATATATTTAACATGAATATGACGCATATTGAATTTAGGAATATTCATAAAAATTAGCAAAAGAAAAGAATGATACTCCTATACCAATGAAACCAAGAAAACATGATCCAAAAATAATCAACTAAAGGTGCAAACAAAACATAATTTAAACCATTCAACTGAGCATATGAACAAGAAAATTATGCTACTCATATCTTTGCATTCACCAAACATGAAAAGTTTGATTTATATAGTTATTTATTATGAAAGCATTAAATTAATCAAACACCAGAAAAATATCAAACAAATTGATGAACTACGTACCAGATTGAAATGAATGCAAAATAAATAGTATGCGAGAAAAATTCAGGTCAAGAAGAAGTGGGTGGGTACTTAGGACATCTATTAAAAATTTCTTAAAAGTGGGTGATCTCAAAGTCAGTTACTTGATTATTTATTATTTCATCATAGGCTTTGAAAAAAAATAGTTGAGCAAAACAGACACTTTACGAGTTAAAAATCACTTTAGAATGAATTAAGTTTCAGGTGCTATGCAGGTACCACTGAACTATAGAACACCTGGAAAACCAACAAATACAAACAAACTTTACAGCTAAAAATCACAGCAGCACCCACTTACCTTCAAAATGACATGTAACACAAGAAAATGACTACATCTATCTCAAGGTAATTACAGAAGTGCCTCACCATGATGCCAGGAACAACATCAGTGTTGAGAAGTTCAGAAGATGTCATTGCATAGAGGAGCTGAGACAGAGCACACTGCTGGCTTGCATCCACCAGCATGCGTGCAAGAGTGCTTCTTCTCACGCTTAGGCTGTCGACACACTGGTAAACCTGGTCATCACTTGCTAGTGACAGCAACTCAAAATTCACAGCAGATGCCATGTTGCTTCACTTCTTACATGTAGTTTGAAGAATACTTGTCTATTTAAAAGAATATCAACTAATGTTGGGCATAGTAAAATTTATACTGGAAATTTCACTGAATGCTAAATTTAAGATTAAGAAAAGAGAAAATTATTCATACATAAACAAAAATATCACCTTTCACATATAATTTGAAGCATGCTCATTTAGTTAACAATAAGTCTTCAGATAAAAGATACTATAAACTAGGTGGCCGATGAGAGTATACCGATATAGTTTCACGGTGTAGTACCTGCTACTTAGCTGTCATAGACTAAATTCCCCAAAAAAGTGATTTTAAATTTGAAGTTTTTAGAAAGTCAATCATTCAAGCAGTCAATAAATGTTTCCAAGAAGTTCATCCAAAACTGATACAACAATGGACCAGAAACATGCAAGACCTGATCATTAGAGGGCGTGCTCAGGCACTTCATCTCAAAATTACAAGAGCTGCAATAAAATTAGCACATTCACTTCCCATCCCACCAATAAGTGCATCAAAAATAAACATTTAAGTGACTAAAACAATCATTTGAAAACAGAGTAATGCATTTATTTATAATATCAATTTCTTAAATTTACTGAAGGATTAGAGCACAAGTTCTAATTAAGAGGTCAATTACATAGGCAGTAGGTTTTAATTTAAGAACAGTACACTAAACGGTTTGATTAGAAGGTAAACTTTATTTCAGGTAAATTTCAATTTCTGCTCCCATGATCAATACTGAATGATGGCAGTGAACACACTGTATCATAACATAAGCAAATGTTCCCACTTGATCCACATTAGATTTTAATCTTCCTTTTCATTCAATGAAAACACATTGGGTTTTCAATGAATGGAAAGGAAGTTTAAAATCTATTCTTTGAATGGATTTAAGCTTAAAACCAATGTATTATCATTGAATGAACAGAAAGTTTGAAAGTTTTTTACTGGATATATTCAAGTGTAAGTAGATCTTACAAAAGTTTACTTCCATCAATATCATGACTATGGTTGGCTCTGACAAAAATTTCCTAAAGCGTTAATTTAACACGTTAACCGCCACATGAGCCACCGGTGGTACACAGGAAATTTTTAAAACGCTGCTTACCAACCATATCTCGGTTTTCTTAAATCCTTAATCAAAGCTAAATGAACGCACAAACCAGTTAATGCTTGCGTTTTTCAAAATCGTTTACTACAACTGACTACTAACTTGAGTTAAATATTGAACTATACTTTAACCCATGGTGGTGAAACTTGTTAAATTTTTTAAACCCCTTTCTTAGTCTTTACTACCCAATTATTATTTTGCTTTATGGTAAGAGACCTGCAAGTACACTGAATATATATTTCTTGAGAAAACTAGAAGCTATACCTAAACAAAAAAAAACTTGTATGAAATGGAATTGGGTAATCACTTGACATGTCAATCATCAAATTGACAACTCAATTCTTCAGACACGCATGATTGATAATATGAATGAAAAATGCTTTGACCTACAGTAGGTACACAGCTAAATAAATGCTCACCAGAACCCACAATTAAAGGTACAAACACACTAAATTAAATAATAGCTGGAATCTCAAATAAAAGGCTACTGTCTTAACTAACTTCATTGAGAGGTTTGTGTCAGACCATGAATATCTCTGGATACTGTGTGTGTTGATGTACTTGATGGTGGAGGTAAACACCAATCAGATAAGAGACCAAAAGCTGTGTTCATATGATGTCTGCCACAATGGGGAGTGTAATCAATAGTGTCAATTTACATAGAGGTTATTGAGACAGTCATTGACCAACTTACATTTTCTGTTTTTTTTTTGTAAAATCTTCCCACACTTTTGTCCCTGTATCGCCCATATTTAGAATGACTAACTTTTAACAATTCATCAATAATAAATAATAAACAGAGAGATTTGGGATAGATTAGACTAGTCGTTAGTTTTAGCCTCCCTACCTGCAGCAAAAAATGCGATCCAAAGAAAGGAAGGAGGAAGGCCCCAGTTAGTATGGAGTAAAGGAAACACAGAATCTACGCAAAAAGGGTATAGAAACAATAAGTTGTGAAAGAAGATAATGAAACAAGACCAAATTTGAAGAGGAAAGTAGTAGGTGCTGAAAAACAGGACAGCAGTAAACTGAAAAAAGGTGGTCCTCAAGAGAACAAAAAATATTTCATTTCCACAAAAAATAGGCATACCTAACTCTAAGCTCGGGCCCTCATACACTTTCCCCCTGGGAGCGCTAATTCCCATAGATACAATAGTTGTATCCCCCTGAGGGGTTTAATTAAGATATGAGAAAGCATATAAATTATCTGAACATGCTATTATGCATACTAGTAGCCTACAAATTAATTTTAGCTATGAAACACTCCTATATATATGCAATGTCCTTCTAAAATAGAGAGTGAGGTTAAAAAAGCTTCAAAAGCAGTCTTTAAAATCTTGGAAATGGCTTGCAAGAGCATGTTGACATACATCTAAAATCAGATACTACATGATTAGGACAAGGCCCTGCAATGACTTTCTTGTCTCTGTAAAATTCTTGAATTACGGTCATCAAAAGAAGTTGTAGAAAGCTTGAGATAAATTACAATGGCATCCTTTTTGGTTAGTTGAAGTACTTATGCAGGCCTCCACAAGGTGTGCTGTGTAGCACACAAAGATATATTAATAAATATAGATGCAGTCATGATGGGACCATTACAGCAGGAAGTTGATGCACTTCATCAGTAGTGGAAAGAAATTCAAGGTACTTTAACATCAGCAAAGCAGGAGAAATTATGACATTTAGGGTCTTCTCAGAATAGTCACAATAAACAATTCAGCTAAAAAAAATTATACTGACAATCCTCCAAACAAATTTCTAACATTGAAGATTCTTACAGAAAAAAAACAGCATAGCAGCAAAAAATTTAGCTTAGTAGTATCTAATTTTTAAAACAGTTGATCTTATCAAGATTTGTAATATTCTATCACTTGTTTGTGTCAATACTCGATAATTATATTTTCAAATTTTACATTGATATTAGTCTACATAGTTAGCTAGATTAGAAATATTGTTTACTTTGACGTTACTTTAGACTATCAACCATCTAGTTAATTATTGATCAGGACTTTGTAATTTTATTTTCTAAGTTTAGATAGGATAAGTTCCAAATTGTCAACGGGTCCTCATATCACACAAATAGCATTTAAATGGAAATAACACAGCTAGTATTAGATAACTAGAGCGAGTGTGAACTTTGTTACACACTTCCAACATTGCCCAGTGTATGTAAACACTTATATAATGATATGTGAGCTCTTGTGATTATCTATAGCAGAATAAAAGTACCACTCAGCAAACTAGCTCAAAAAAACTGAAATCACTCAACTGATAGGCATCAAAATTGTGAGAACAAAAAAGGATAAGTATGCTGCGTTTGAAGCTTGAGAGGCACCATCTTTGCTGACAAAGGTGTTGACACCATATTTGATGATTTTCCCAATGGATAAATTAAAGGTGCCAATAATATTAGCAGCGTTTGGTAACCAAACCTATATTGAGTATTTTCATAAACACAGTTTGACATTGTGAAACCAGTTCTGTTACTGATTTTCTATTGTTTGTATGTGAATAACACAGACAAATTTTCAACATGAAGCAACATTTCCAACATAAATACACTGTATGATTTGTAGAAGTTTGTTATTGCTAAAAAAAGTTTGTTTCCATTTCAGATTTTATTGGTTATTAGGCTACCTATATTTTGTATATTTTCTGAAGCTATTTGAACAAATACAGCTCTATACATGGTACCGCATAAAGTTCAAGAATCATACAGACAAGGCTCTGCTCCAGGCTGTTGCTGCAGTGAAGGCAAAATTCATTTAGAGGACTGCCCACCTAAATCTTGACCAAATTTATCGTTGTGGTCCACAGGCAGTCCTATTGCAACTAAGTGAATAGCAATGCATACCAATATGTTGAATTAAACTAAACATAATTGCTTCTATAAAATTTTTCTATATTTGTGCAATAGCTTTTTTCCTCTTGAAAAAATCAAAAACTTCTACAGGGCAAATGTGCTTAAAATTCAATTTTACATATCAGTATGCATTTTAGTCTACCTAGCTGCAATAAGACCACCTGTGGGCCATCATGACAAATTTGGTCAGGTTTAGGGTGGGAGGTCTTTATGAATAATAAATCTTTTCAAACTTCTTCAATCATAAAAAGTTTTGATTATATACAATTTATTTATGATTATTGCAGCCATTTATATACGATTAACAACAAGGCTTAAGAGTGGCCTCAACTAAATATGGCATCTCCCATACAACTCTTCAGGGAAGTCTCTCAGCATTACACTCCTGTTAAGCATCAACAAGGCACCTAGCTTAGTTAAAATGAGCGTGGAGATGTGCAGGCACGAGGGCACATGAGAGCATGCAGAGGCAAGGGCACAATGGCACATGAGAGCGTGGAGATGTACAGGCATGAGGGCACATGATAGGTGAAACGGTGAGAGCATGATGGCACATGAGAGCGTGGAGATGTACAAGCATGATGGCACATGAGAGCGTGGAGATGTACAAGCATGAGGGCACGTGAGAGCACAGGGCAGTGAGGGCATGAGGACACGTGAGAGCATGGAGAGGTGAGGGCATGTGGGCACATGAAAAAAAAAGATAAACAGCAGGATAAGATGCTCAAGTTAAAATGCACTTTTTGTTCTAAAAACAAAGCTTTATTCCAATCAAGCCTAATACATATCATCTTGTACATTGGTTTTTCAAATGCCTTATATCTAACACCAGGATGCCACGATGGTTTCCCCTATTCAAGCTGGTACCAGTACCCATTTCAGACACCTGGGTAGAGTGGGATATTGTGCTGGAGTTTTCCCTTATACCCAACGGGGAAAGTCACAGCGCAGTGCCTAGATTTGAACCGTCGACTCCTTCATGGAAGGACGCATTCTTAACCACTCAACTACGACCAGCAACAAAGAAAGCAATGAAGATATGAGCTGTTCTATATTCCTATACCTAGTGTGGTCTAGGGAAGCCTTCAAAAGAATTGCATCTGTAATAATGTATAATTTTCTACTTTCTCCCTATTTTAGAAAATTTAAAGTTGTAAAAGTTCAAGTCATATAGTCTTCAATTATCAGAAATCTTGTAACCAATGGAATGAATATTATATACAGATATTTTTCTCTACTAACTCATTGTTGGCTTTGATATGCAAGGCTCGGATTTGCTGCCATACTTTTTTATATATTTATTTTTGATGAATAAACAAGTAACTGAATCTTAAACATTATAACAATCTTTGTACAAGATAATTTTGCGCTTCTGTACGATAATTTTGCGCTTCTTAAATGCATGTGTTGCAGCCATTTATGACCTGTACAAAATAATGTTACTGAGTATCAAAACCTGTACCAAGATTTGAAACTTGCAAAAAGAAACTTGTACAAAACTATGAAATTTTAAGAAATTTCAACATCATTTTTCAATCATCGTTATACCATGAATATTACTGCAGGTTTCAGGCATAAAAGAAAATAAACTTCAACATGTCGACAAACACTGCATTGCCTTTGTTTTGTTTACAAAGTGCTCTGTTTGTGAATGGGAGTTAGTATTGTTGCTCCTCTCAAATCTGTACAATGACACAGAACTTACACTGCAGAGCTGATCTTTCAAATTAATTATACCATTTACACAGCCTAACCTAATAAACTGCATGGACAATAACATAAACATAGAATTTTAATAATGAATTGTTGACAGTCAACCAACAAATACCAAATCAGCCAAGCTTTTAACAACTCACACTACCATAAAAACTTGACTACTGTAGCAGTGTACACAGGTAGGGTTACAGTAGTGATCTACGGCTTAAATGGTGTGTAAAATAGGGTTATTTTAGTAAATACAAACCCATGCATTACATATTTAGAAATGAAACTTGCACAAAGATGGTCTCACAACTGTCACTAACTTAGAAGAAGGAGGCTCTTTCAGTGACAAATTATGAGCTGGCTATTAGATTTCATGGTCAATCTGAAGGAAAGGACAATAATTGATTTCCTACTTCTTGGTGCCTAAAGATTATTAATTCAATTAAAATAAACAAGTTTTCTTCCATGCACTTTCCGTCTGAAATGATTATATTACGAGTTATGGCGGTAGGTTTAGTTTCGTCTTTGATAACAAATGCGCTCAAATAAACAGCTACTCGTCAACTTTCGAATTTTTGTACCTTAAATCATGGTAATAACATCCAAATAACCAACTTTTCTTCTATACACTTTTTTTGTCAAATGAGTATTTAACGAGTTATAGCGGTAGGTTTGGTTTCGTCTTTGATGACAATTGCGCTGGAAGCGGGACTCCATTGCAGTGATGCCATGCCACGGGATCGATGAATTTCTGTCCGCTTCAAACACTGGAGTTGTGGTAGGTCATTTACCACAATAACTAATAAAATACTCACTTCAGACAGAAAGTGCATATAAAAAAACTTGTTTATTTCGATCTCATTAACTATGCTTAGGTATCAAAATTTACAACATCGATTATTGTTCTTTCCTTCAGATTTACCGACTTCATTTATCCATAATGATGATTGAAATATTTTTTACAGTTGATTTGTACGTATTCATTATAAACTCGTCAAAGAAAACTGCCATTACCAATTCATTTAAGGGGAATGTCTACCCAGAATCCGGAAAATTTGTGCTTTTTAGTTTTATTACTTTAATCATCAGAGATATGCTTACTTCACCAGCTGATAACATTGCAGAACGATTTGAACATTGTAAGTGGGTGAAATTATGTTGAGAAGGGGGGGAGGGGTCCAATCAGCAGCCAGCGCCGACCAGTAAGGGCATGTGCCACGCCCCTCAAAGTTCTTTTTTGTGGTTTTTATCGCTCTAGTCAATACAGATGTTCTTGTTTTACAAGCTGGCAAAGGTTCAGAACATTCTGTGCTTCGTGAGGGGAAGGGGGTTGATTCGAATGTAGCTGGTAGCGCCAGACAGTCACCGCATTAGACATGAACCAGAAATATTTGGATTATGTTCTGTTGGTCTATTTGACATAGAACTCCTTAGTTTACAATCTAGCAAAGCTAAACAACATTATTTGCTACGTAAGAGGGGGAACCAAAGGCAGGAAGGGGAGGGAGAAGCGCGTTGAGGAGGACGCCGCAGCGTGCGCTTCTGGAGCAGTTAACGTCTGTATGATACCTGTTCTAAACGTCTCTTGATACCTGTGGTACGAATTCCTTCAAAGAATGACAAAAAACTTACAAAAAAAAGACATTCATATATTCAGATAGCTCACAGAACATCAGCCGTGTCAATTTTTCTAAGCAAGAAGCTTGCAAATGAAAAAATGAAAAATTTTGGAAAAATGTTCTTCCTGAACAGTTGAAAATGGGAAAATAGGGTATTTTCAAAATCTATCTCCTCCAAAAGTTATTATCGTAGAGCAATGATTTAGACCTCATTGAATGCGCAAAAAGGGGCTGCATGGCTGGAGGGAGAATCAGTATGAAATTCACAGTACTTTTTTTAGTTACATCGAAAAATCTACAGGAAAAACCCTAATCTTTCAAAAAAATAAATTGAAACATCATAAAAACTGAATTTTCATGAATTTTAAATCCATTCTTTGTCCAGCCATGCAGCAGCTGTTTGTATATTCAATGAAACCTAAATCACTGCTCTACAATAATAACTTTCAGAGGAGTTAGCTTTTGAAATTACCGTGTTTTTTCACCAATTTTTTGCTATTATCTCAGTAATTATTTCGAAAATTGAAAAAAGTTTATGAGATGCATCTGTAGCTCTATCAAAAATACATACGTATGTCAAATTCCATTGCTCTACACCTTTTTCACTTCAAATTAATCAAAGTCAAGTTCAAATTAATCCGAGTCAAGTTCAAATTAATCCGAGTCAAGTTCAAATTAATCCGAGTCAAGTTCAAATTAATCCGAGTCAAGTTCAAATTAATCTGAGTCAAGTTCAAATTAATCCGAGTCAAGTTCAAATTAATCCGAGTCAAGTTCAAATTAATCCGAGTCAAGTTCAAATTAATCCGAGTCAAGTTCAAATTAATCCGAGTCAAGTTCAAATTAATCCGAGTCAAGTTCAAATTAATCCGAGTCAAGTTCAAATTAATCCGAGTCAAGTTCAAATTAATCCGAGTCAAGTTCAAATTAATCCGAGTCAAGTTCAAATTAATCCGAGTCAAGTTCAAATTAATCCGAGTCAAGTTCAAATTAATCCGAGTCAAGTTCAAATTAATCCGAGTCAAGTTCAAATTAATCCGAGTCAAGTTCAAATTAATCCGAGTCAAGTTCAAATTAATCCGAGTCAAGTTCAAATTAATCCGAGTCAAGTTCAAATTAATCCGAGTCAAGTTCAAATTAATCCGAGTCAAGTTCAAATTAATCCGAGTCAAGTTCAAATTAATCCGAGTCGAGTTCAAATTAATCCGAGTCGAGTTCAAATTAATCCGAGTCGAGTTCAAATTAATCCGAGTCGAGTTCAAATTAATCCGAGTCGAGTTCAAATTAATCCGAGTCGAGTTCAAATTAATCCGAGTCGAGTTCAAATTAATCCGAGTCGAGTTCAAATTAATCCGAGTCGAGTTCAAATTAATCCGAGTCAAGTTCAAATTAATCCAAGTCAAGTTCAATTAAATCCAAGTCAAGTTCAATTAAATCCAAGTCAAGTTCAAATTAATCCAAGTCTAGTTCAACTTAATCAAAGTCAAGTTCAACTTAATCCAAGTCAAGTTCAACTTAATCAAAGTCAAGTTCAACTTAATCAAAGTCAAGTTCAACTTAATCAAAGTCAAGTTCAACTTAATCAAAGTCAAGTTCAACTTAATGAAAGTCAAGTTCAACTTAATCAAAGTCAAGTTCAACTTAATCAAAGTCAAGTTCAACTTAATCAAAGTCAAGTTCAACTTAATCAAAGTCAAGTTCAACTTAATCTAAGTCAAGTTCAACTTAATCTAAGTCAAGTTCAACTTAATCTAAGTCAAGTTCAACTTAATCTAAGTCAAGTTCAACTTAATCTAAGTCAAGTTCAACTTAATCCAAGTCAAGTTCAACTTAATCTAAGTCAAGTTCAACTTAATCTAAGTCAAGTTCAAATTAATTCGAGTCCGGTTCAAATTAATCCAACCCTCAGTTGAGTTAAAAAATGATAATAATTTGTTAATTTGAGTTTTTGTGTTAAATATGTATCTATTGGATGTGATAAGCAAGACTGGTTTTGAGGATTTATTTACACTCATAGATATTTATACACGTGAAATTCTACTTTACCACAAATATGAAATTAAATACATACGAGTACAAAATATTATCATTGAACGACATGTAGATTTAATCTTTAAAAGTAATATACAAGTACGATTCACTGAGTACTAATGTATGATTCCGATTAATTATAATTTTTACTTGTACATTACTACCCTGATAAATTCCTGCATTAGCAATAAAAATATTGTCATCCATTCCAATTCCGTGTTAGTCGATGTGAAGAAATGTAAGATCCACATACAATACACAATAATAATGCAAGAAAAAATGTTTCTAATTCACTACTGATTTTATTTGTGTATATTTCCAATTTAATATTTAATAGTTTTTAAGACTTCAATAACTTATATAATAATCATTTTATGAATATTTAAGCCTTGAAAGTATTATACACTGAATTGTGAACACACACAAATAAAATCAGTATCAGAAACCTTGTTTCTTGTATTATTATTGTGTATTGTAAGTGGATCCTACATTTCTTCATATTGACTAACACAGAATTAGAATGGATGGCAACATTTTAAAGCTAATGCAGGAATGTATCTGAGTAGTGATGTACAAGTAAAAATTGTAATTAAACAGAATCGTACATTAGTACTCAGTGAATCGCACGTGTATATTTTTTTTAAAGATTAAATCTACATACCGTCTAATGATAATACTTTGTACTAGCATGTATTTGATTTTATATATGTGGTAAAGTGGAATTTCACGTATATAAATATCTATGAGTGTAAATAAATCCTCAAAACCAGTCTTGCTTATCACATCCAATAGATATATATTTAACACAATAAACTCAAATTAACAAATCATTATATAATTTTTTAACTCAACTGAGGGTTGGATTGATTTGAACCTGACTCCGATCAACTTGAACCTGGCTCCGATCAACTTGAACCTGGCTCCGATCAACTTGAACCTGGCTCCGACCAACTTGAACCTGGCTCCGACCAACTTGAACCTGGCTCCGACCAACTTGAACCTGGCTCCGACCAACTTGAACCTGGCTCCGACCAACTTGAACCTGGCTCCTACCAACTTGAACCTGGCTCCTACCAACTTGAACCTGGCTCCTACCAACTTGAACCTGGCTCCTACCAACTTGAACCTGGCTCCTACCAACTTGAACCTGGCTCCTACCAACTTGAACCTGGCTCCTACCAACTTGAACCTGGCTCCTACCAACTTGAACCTGGCTCGGACCAACTTGAACCTGGCTCGGACCAACTTGAACCTGGCTCGGACCAACTTGAACCTGGCTCGGACCAACTTGAACCTGGCTCGGACCAACTTGAACCTGGCTCGGACCAACTTGAACCTGGCTCGGACCAACTTGAACCTGGCTCGGACCAACTTGAACCTGGCTCGGACCAACTTGAACCTGGCTCGGACCAACTTGAACCTGGCTCGGACCAACTTGAACCTGGCTCGGACCAACTTGAACCTGGCTCGGACCAACTTGAACCTGGCTCGGACCAACTTGAACCTGGCTCGGACCAACTTGAACCTGGCTCGGACCAACTTGAACCTGGCTCGGACCAACTTGAACCTGGCTCGGACCAACTTGAACCTGGCTCGGACCAACTTGAACCTGGCTCGGACCAACTTGAACCTGGCTCGGACCAACTTGAACCTGGCTCGGACCAACTTGAACCAGGCTCGGATCAACTTGAACCAGGCTCGGATCAACTTGAACCAGGCTCGGATCAACTTGAACCAGGCTCGGATCAACTTGAACCAGGCTCGGATCAACTTGAACCAGGCTCGGATCAACTTGAACCAGGCTCGGATCAACTTGAACCAGGCTCGGATCAACTTGAACCAGGCTCGGATCAACTTGAACCAGGCTCGGATCAACTTGAACCAGGCTCGGATCAACTTGAACCAGGCTCGGATCAACTTGAACCAGGCTCGGATCAACTTGAACCAGGCTGGGATCAACTTGAACCAGGCTTGGATCAACTTGAACCAGGCTCGGATCAACTTGAACCAGGCTCGGATCAACTTGAACCAGGCTCGGATCAACTTGAACCGGGCTCGGATCAACTTGAACCGGGCTCGGATCAACTTGAACCGGGCTCGGATCAACTTGAACCAGGCTCGGATCAACTTGAACCAGGCTCGGATCAACTTGAACCAGGCTCGGATCAACTTGAACCAGGCTCGGATCAACTTGAACCAGGCTCGGATCAACTTGAACCAGGCTCGGATCAACTTGAACCAGGCTCGGATCAACTTGAACCAGGCTCGGATCAACTTGAACCAGGCTCGGATCAACTTGAACCAGGCTCGGATCAACTTGAACCAGGCTCGGATCAACTTGAACCAGGCTCGGATCAACTTGAACCAGGCTCGGATCAACTTGAACCAGGCTCGGATCAACTTGAACCAGGCTCGGATCAACTTGAACCAGGCTCGGATCAACTTGAACTTGGCTCGGATCAACTTGAACTTGGCTCGGATCAACTTGAACTTGGCTCGGATCAACTTGAACTTGGCTCGGATCAACTTGAACTTGGCTCGGATCAACTTGAACTTGGCTCGGATCAACTTGAACTTGGCTTGGATCAACTTGAACTTGGCTCGGATCAATTTGAACTTGGCTCGGATCAATTTGAACTTGGCTCGGATCAACTTGAACTTGACTCGGATCAACTTGAACTTGACTCGGATCAACTTGAACTTGACTCGGATCAACTTGAACTTGACTCGGATCAACTTGAACTTGATTCGGATCAATTTGAATTTGACTCGGATCAATTTGAACTTGACTTGGATTAATTTGAACTTGACTTGGATTAATTTGAAGTGAAAAAGGTGTAGCTCCCATACAACAAACGTGACAGCCAATCATTTAATTCTGGATAGACGTGCCCCTTAAGGCATTTTTATGAGCATTACACTGAAAAAATTACAATAAATTTAGTGCCAAACTGTTGTTCAAGCATAAAACTTCATAAACCTTCTAGTAGAAACCTATTGTAATATTAGGTTAAATAAATTAAATAATGGTTTGTGTTTGAAATGGAAAATTTTAAACCAAGTCCAAAAACTTTGGTATATGTAAAGGGATGGACAGTAATTGATTTGACCCTTTTCGGTGCCTAAACATAGGTATTTAGATCAAAATAAACAACTTTCCTTCTACACACTTTCCGTGGCAAATTAGTATTAAATGAGTTATAGCGGAAGGTTTTTTTTGGGTAGAGTACGTTTGGGCACCTGGTAATTTATCATTTGCCGACCCTTTGGGGCCTGCAGAGCCCGAACCCACTTCTAGGATCTTTTATTTAATAACACAACAGAAATTATTTCCCAAAAATAACAAGTTATAGTGGTTTGTTAACTTTTGTTTTAAATGGCAGGAATGCGCTCGATCATTCAAGCGCATCGGAAGGAAGAGTCTATTGTAGTGTTGCCATCCAACTTGCTTGATGAATTTCTTTCTGCTTCAAACACTCAAGTTGCTGTAAGTCATTCACCGCTATCACTCATAAAATACTCATTTTTGACAGAAAGTGCATAGAAGTTGTTTATTTTGATCTAATAAACTATGTTTAGGCAAAAAAAAGTGGAAAATTGATTACTACCAAACATTCAACATTTACCCATGCAATTATTAATTAATGCGGTAAATCTGAAGGAAATGACAATTATCAATTTTGTAAATTTTGTTCCCTAAGCATAGTTAATTAGATTGATATAAACAAGTTTTCTTCTATGCACTTTCCGTCTGAAACGAGTATTTTATTAGTTATAGCGGTAAATGACTTTCCGCAACTCCAGTGTTTGAAGCGGCAAGTAATTCAAAGAGCACGTTGGACAGCAACACTGCAACGCACTCTCTTTTCCAGCACGATCGTCATCAACGACGAAACCAAACCTACCGCTGTCCCTTGTTAAATACTCATTTGACCTAAAAAGTGTATAGAAGAAAAGTTGTTTGTTTCGATGTTATAACCATGATTCAAGCAATAAAAATTTGAAAATTGATGAGTAGCTGTTTATTCAAGCGCATTCGTCATGATTTGACAAAACTAAACCTACCGCTATAACTGGTAAAATAATCATTTCAGACAGAAAGTGCATAGAAGAAAACTTGTTTATTTTGATTCAATTCATTAGGTTTAGGCACCAAAAAGTGGAAAATTGATAACTGTCATATCCTTCAGATTTACCACCAATGCAGTTTGATCTTATATATATTTTTCAATAAAATAGCTAAAACCTTCTTTTTTGACAATTAACAAGTTGCAGTAGTTTCACCATTAAATTTTTCATGCCTTATGAATGCTGTTAAATTACTGAAATAAAATTAAAAAATCAGCTCCACTACTGTAATAATACCTCCTGACAAAACCTTCATATAACAATAAAACTCAATGCTTTGAAGAACATCTCTAATTTCAATAGCTTTATAAAACTACTGTTTGATAAATATTCACTCATATTAGATACATAATTAACAGAGTAAAAATACAGGCAACCTTTTTCTAAATTTTCCTAGACATTTCATAGCAACAAAGGCACATCAAGAGTTAACACCTGTACATGACTTGCTGCACATAATACAAAGACTTCAGAAAATACTCGATGTTAGTCAATTGATACAACTAATCAGGTAAATTCACACTCCATTTCCTAATCCTCTGATTGCACGTAATATAAAATGACGCACACATCACTTCCATAAAGTATCACGTTAAACCGTAAGAATACAATAATGCCATAAAGATATTAAGTTTATCTCGCTTCCCAAACAAAACTAAGGGTAGCTGCACACCAAAAGACGGCAAGAGACAAAGCAAGCGAGAGAGAAAGATGTTTGGCGAGATCTATCACACACCAAAAGATAGCCAGTTTGCTCCTAAATGTCATGGAGAGAGGTTTATAACAAAAATAAGCGGAACTAGCATGTGTTTGTAACGTTGAGTATCATTCATACTTTGTCCCATGGCTTTGAAACATGTTATCTGTCATTGTGCTTTGGATTTTTTGACTTCCAAAGGCACAGTACAGCATAAACTTTGGATATAAGGAGTTCAGTCTTTGCTGGAGAAATTGTGTAGCACACCTCTCCCTTCGACATCTCGCCGCGCACTGCCAGACGCAGCGCTGCCACTGCCAGAGGCTTCTCACTGGAGCTTTCAAGCGTGAAACCATCTTCAAGTCGCTTTCTCGCTGCAGCCAATCTTCAATCTTTCTCACTCGCTCGCTAGCTTGCTTGTGGTGTGCGCACTCCCATAGGAATACATGTATATCGATTCAAGCTTGCTCGCTTTCTCGCCTCAAATCTTTTGGTGTGCAGCTACCCTAATCCGTGTCACGATAGGCACGAATAGGCGATGATCCTTCAGCCTGTTACGTGGAAATTACGGTGGAATCTTGCAAAAACTGAGGAAAAACTAAATGACTAAGCCATGAATACAAACTAAACGTACATGTTTATCGTGTTCAAATCAGTAACACGTAAAAACAACAAAAAATATACAATGAAATTTGGGCATACAAATCCCTGCCGTGCGCATCTCAATTACATAAAACGTAATCACGAGATGTCGTCCACATCCGGTCACAAGTCACAACACGCTCGTCTCGCCAACAGAGAAGAACTTACATCATGTTAACGCAACAAAAGTGACGTGGAATTGCTAACAGGTAAAGTTTTTTACATTTGGCATACAAGAAAAGCCAGTAGTTTACATTCACTTTCAAATAGAAACAATGAAGCACCAAAATGTTCAGTATACTGTATACCCTAAACTCACGGGAAGTTGCTGACTAGCGACTCAAGATTACCCACTACACAATCTTTCACTGGCCAAGGTTGATTCATGCCAATGCCATGGTAGGTCAATGCACCTAAAGTTGTACGGCAAAAATTTCCGGCTCTATTGAAACGATTTATAATTTAAAATACTTATTATTTTCATGAGCTGCATAAGTAAAGTTATGCTTGCCGATAATAGACTGCCTAAAACGATCACTATGAACAGTTTTAAGCGTCGTTGTAGACTATAGAGTAACTTATGGATCCAAATAGATTCTGTTATTCTTAGTGAAGTAACTAACTCTAGATTATATCACAAACATAATGAAACATTCATATTAAAAGTACACTAAATAGAAAACTTTTAGATTTCAGTGTTTGGTAAATATTTTGCTGATTAAATTAGGAATTTTATGATATATGATTATGTGCACACTGTACCCACATATAAACTTGAAAATAGTTCAATTGAGAAAGCAATATTAGGCTTTTGTGATGATTCTATGGCCCCCAATTCTCGGTAGATTTTCTCAAAAAAAATCATTTTGTGCTCTACTAATTTCTAAACTATCGTACCCACAAACTTAATATTAGTTTCAATTTAAACATCGAATCGTTTTGCACGGGGAAATGTACAACAAAACTCTCATACGTTTCCTGGGAGGCAGGGAGCGAGCTTCCCGTAACCTCTCAAGAAAAAAAAAAAGAAAAACAGTTTATTTCCAATAGAGTATACACATGAAATATTGATTCATTGTTTTTAAAAACACCCTAACATTAACAGCCTTAACTGATAATAACACATTGGTAACGTAATACCCGTGTAAAATGTTGATACGAAAATGATTTACAGAAAAGCACAAGAAAATGAGTTCCCTTCCTTGCCTAATCTAATTTTGGGAGTGCATTTAAATAGACGTAACTAAGAGAACACAATCCTCGTAACGTTTAGTTGAAAAATGCATTCGTTTGTGCGCATTTAAATCAAAATAAAAGCTAAAATTGCGTTCAAATACTTTAACTTAGAGATCCTTAATTGTTATTCATACATTGTTATGGTGATAACCATGCTAATTGTTGAAACAAATTATTTTGATCTGTAATATAGCGTAAAATGTAAGTTCTTGTTAGATAGATTAAAAGTTGGCAACGCTCGTGGCAGCAATAATTGCAGCCAGTTTCCCTTTTGAGAAAAAGTAGCTCGTCGGTCCCCTTTTCATATTTGTTCGCATGATCGTTCTGTGACTGTGACCCGTGTTTCTGATTACCTGTTTATCTGTCAGTTGGCGGTTGAATTAGAGGGGGAGGGGAATTGACTGTAGATCCTATAGTGATTTGGACTTGACGTTTCGTTGGGAGCTTTAGCGATTGTGAATCTGGTGACAGAGTGCTTTGTAAAAAGGTAACAAATTCTGAAATTCTTTTATACCTTACCCCGTCAAACTATTTACAACTCGTAATAACTGTCTGCTGAATCTTAATGGGCAAATATTCTAACAAGCCGGGCGGCTACATAGCCTACATTCCTTCTCCCACTTCTGAGCTAGCTATCAAGAAACACGTCATAGCAACAAAAACATGGTGGAAAACAGCAACCGCGGAAGCAGGGAAAGCCTTATCTTGGTATACTCTAGCCTCTCAGGTATTATTTTAATGGTCTCTGCCACTCTCCCTCAGACCTTGCTCGAATCAAACAACAAATTGTAAGGAAGTACGCACTTTCTACTATTTATATCGCAAATGCTTGCAGTGCGAAAGAATTCAACAAAGCGATGAATTTCTGCAAAAACCTGGGTTTAAACTTGATTCAATTTCAAACTTACCCAGATAATGAAAATGGTGACGCACTCAATAACATTCAATGGCCTCGCACCCAGGCAGAAAACTTCTGTTTTCTTGGACAACTTGCAATGAAATCAACATTGCGAATCACCGTGCCATATTGTCCTCATTTTAACAAATGTCAAGCAAAAATTGGAATTGTAGGTCATTCCAATGAATCGAAAACTTCATGGAAAGAGACAAATAGTCTCACTTTAAACTTTGGAAAAGAATATAAGCCTATGCACATCGCTGCACATGGTACACCAAATCCTTCAAAATTGATTGCGTCATCAAGCAGAGCTCTGAGTAACTCACCCACCCACATGAGGAACATGAATAAGCCTGAGCCTTTCCCTGACTCGATCTCAGACAAATATAATGTCAGTACGAAAAATAAATTTGCGTTACTTGCAACAGACACAAATAGTGATTGCGACATGCCCTTCTTTTCAACCAATTCTCAACTTTCCAGTGAGTACGCAGGAACCGAGGAAAGTCAAGCTAATAACGATATTCAAAACTATTCACAAAAAAATCAAATCATTCAAAAAAAATCTGTTGCCTCTGCCAGGCCTCCGTTGAACGATCAAACCGATACTGCTACCGCAAAACCAACAGTGAATAAAATTTGCACACGCGTTGCAAACACACTGGACGACTTGAAACGATCGCTCAAAATGGAGCCTGCTTACACTGTAGGTGACGGACACTGTCTCCTCCACGCCGTAACGACGCAGCTTGCTTCACAACAAAGATCGAAATGGGATTATACATCTCTGAAAATAGCCATCAAAACTGAGAGCTCCAGAAACAAGGACCAGTATGCAAAATTCGTTGACAAGAACAGTGGCAGTTTCGAACAACTCATCGATAAATACATCAATAGAAAAGTCTTCGATCACGCAGTTGGAGACCTCATACCCCAAATACTTTCTAATGTGACGAGAACACCAATTCACGTATTTGATGAAAGAGAAAATGGGATTTGGAAGACGACAATCTCCCCTACATCAAATGCTCTGATAAACTGTCCTCCGGTAAACATACACCGGAAACAGGACCACTATAGCGCCCTCTTGAAAATGCGTGATGAAAATCGTGTTGCTCCCTCTCCCATCTTGTGACTAAATAACAGTGATCAAATTGAATTTGAAGCTGAAATCACAAACAATGAACGCGGCAATAAAGACCTAGAGACGAATACCAAATGCCCTGCTAGACCTAAAAAATGCAATAACTCCACTAAAGATCTGCCTATTGAGATAAATAACATCAAAATATTACACATAAATGCTCGCAGTCTCAATGGTAAAATGGATGACGTACGAGTAATGTTGATCACTAACGATATCGATATTTTATGCGTATCTGAAACATGGTTCGATTCACGAGTCGAAAGCTCATATCTCAGCATTGCCGGGTACACATTGTACCGTTATGACGGAGTCAAGAGTAATAGAGGTAGCGGTTCATGCATTTTCATCAAAGATGTCTACTCTACATCCTTATTTCCGATAAAAGAAAAATGCGAAGACATAGAAATGGTTTGGCTCAATGTTCAGGTAAACAAACACAAGTCTTTCATTATCGGCAGTCTTTACAGACATCCGTCAGCATCTCTACGTCCAACATTAGATTTCATTGAAAATACGTTTAAATTAATCTCTGCAGCCAAAAAATCTTTCTATGTTTTCGGAGATTTTAACGTAGATCTGACAAATAAAAACAACAAGCTGAGCAAGATGCTGCACAGACTTAATCTTTCTCAAATGGTCCAAGAACCAACGCGAATTACCAACGCTTCCAAAACTCTTCTTGACCTAGCAATTACAAACAATCCCCAAGCAGTACTCAGCACAGAAATCTTACCGTCCTTTTCTGATCACCATTCGGTAGAATGCCAAATAAATATTGCAAAAGAGAAACAGAAATCTAGTTACATTTCATATCGCATGAAAAACCACTACTCCCCTGAAATATTTCAAGAAAAGCTATTAGACAGATGGAGTGAATTTCAAGGCATGGAAAACACCGATGATGTCAATTTACAAGTTTCGCTTTTCAACGAAAATTTCGTATCGGCTCTTAACGAATGCGCACCTTTCACTACGAAGAAAGTTAAGCCAAGAATTTCTAAATGGATAACAGATGAGATAAAACGGTTGAGCAGAGCTGAAAAAAATTTGCAGCGTGAGTACAAACTGAATAAATCAGACAGTACGCGTCGAAAATTATATAAAGATCATGAGAAGATCCTACGAAGAAAAGTTAAGGAAGCAAAACGGGACTACTTCCACAAAGAACTCTTGGCAGCAAAACAAAACCCAAAAAGAACTTGGGAAATCATTAGAGAAGTTGCTCAGTATAAAAACTCGGAGTGCAAAAGCACTTTCGACAACCCCTCAAAAATGGCTAATGACTTTAATACTTTCTTCTCAAAAGTTGGCGAAGATGTTTTCAATGAAGTATCCAGGACAGTTTCAGACACATCTACAGGAGCAAATCTGAGCGATGTATCATCCCCAAATAGTAGAAACAAATGGAGACCAAAGCCGGTTAGCGTCATAGAGTTACGAAAAATCTTATACTCATTAAAGAATACCAAAGCGACTGGACATGATGGCATAAGCCTCCAACATATAAAAGACAGCTTCCCTGTCACAGCACCCCTCATTCGTTTGATAATAAATACATCTATAGCCACAAACAAGTTTCCCGACCAATGGAAATTATCCATTATTAAGCCATTACATAAATCTGGTGATATCGACATAGCGTCAAACTACAGACCAATCAGTCTCCTGCCTGTTATGTCCAAAATATTAGAAAAAGTAATAACAAACCAGCTCTCGTCTTACATAGACGAGTCACATCTACTGCATCGCAATCAATATGCTTACAGAAGGAATACCAGTACTCAGGACGCCCTGTTAAACATAACAGAAAAAATTTACAATGAAATTGACCAAAAAAAATTAACTCTCTTACTATTGCTTGATCTCTCCAAAGCTTTCGACAGTGTTGAGCATAAGAAACTTCTACAAAAAATTTCAAACCTCAGAATTGACACTCAATGGTTTGAAAGCTACCTACTAAACCGCTCTCATGCAGTGTGCTTGAATAACAAAATGTCATCATTCATACCAAACAATTTTGGCGTTCCTCAAGGTTCAATCATCGGCCCGCTCTTATTTTCAATTTTCATCAATGATTTCCCCACCATGCCGGCAAACACAAAAATCTCAATGTATGCTGATGACGTACAAATTGCCATGACAAGCTCAACAGCAGATTTAAAAGAAACACAAGCCAACGCTGAAAACCTTCTGAGAAACCTTAAATTGTGGTATGACCATAATGGCCTCAAACTTAACGCAAGTAAAACGCAATGCATTATTTTTGGATCACAGAATGCGACTAAAAATTTACCACCATTCAAGCTAACATTTGGAGACGATACAATTGAACCAGTAGAGACGGTAAAAAATCTGGGTGTTTGGTTTGACAAAAATATGACTTTCAATTCACACGTCGAAACAATGTGCAACAAAATAAACGGAACCTTAATGTTCTTTCATCGCATTAAGAACACACTTGACGAAAAATCTAGGTTGTTAGTGATTCAGTCTTTAGTTTTATCGCGCCTGGACTACTGCAGTCTTGTATGGGGAAATTTACCTCAATATCGTCAGGAAGAGTTGCAAAAATGTCTAAACTTCGCCGCCAAAGTGGTGTGCAAAGGAAATTTCAATAAATACGATCATGTCACCCCTCTTTTAAGAAAACTCGACTGGATCCCAATACCGAACAGATTCATGATCCAAAAAGCTCGACGAGTGTTCTCCTCTCTGTACCTCCCCCAAAGTAATGCAGAGGTGGTAAAATTTTTTCCATCCAATATCCCAAACAAAAAACCAAATCGGAGGAATGATGTTTTAGTCAGTTACCGTTCATCTAACGTGGGACAAAAAGCTCTCTCAGTTTCTGGAGCTTTTTTGTGGAATAAGCTTCCCCAGCATATCAAAAACTCTAAAACTGTAAAAGAATTTAGAGTAAATGTGTCACGTCATTTTGCATCTCTATAGACCTGCAGCATTTCGGCGTGAATTTCCCATTTACCAGAAATTTTAATTTTCCTGAAATTTCTGTTAGAAAATTACAAACTATTTCATTGTACGTTTGCTAAGCCATTCGTGCATTCATCTTAACTATTTCTGTCGACAATAATGAGCACCCCAGCCGTGAGTTCAATACAGCAGAATGAACGTTTTTTTCCATAATTAGGAGTATTTCCTCATTTTTATTTTGTTATTTTTTCTTCTCTGTGTTAATATTTAACATCCGTATGGAAAACATACTCTGAAATACATTTTGTGTGTACACCAATATGCAGGTTTATAAATGTGAGGATTGTGCAAAGTTTATAATGAATTAAATTTTGGCTAACGTTGTCTCGTTATTTCAAAATCATTCTCGAAGATGTTTTCAATCGATTTCGGCTGAGCTGGGGGAGAGGTTAATTTAAGCATTTTCATTTAGTCTTTTAATATTTTTCCTTGCGTTCAGTGCACACCAGCACTAAACTTTAAAATCGAAAAAAACTGTTAATTTCTGTTATCAAAATTATCACTTTGGACCATTGCTTAATCTACCTATATGTGCCAAATTTTGTAAATATTCTCCACTCAAATGTGATATCCGGCCACAATGTTACTCCATTTTATCCCATGTACACATGTCTGTATAATGCTGAAGAGTTGTGTTGTTTCTTGACTGTAACCTGAGTTTTCTTAAAAATTTCTATGAAGAAACTAAAAATCAGTTCATTTTACGTTTTCCGAAGTCTTCTTTTCCTTTTAGTTATTTTTTTTCGAATAATTTCTTAGGATTACAATGAGCTCAACTGTCATTATCGGTGTAATAGATGGTAGGTTGTTTCTATCCTCTTATTTTATATTTGTATTTTTTTCTTATATTTCATTCTCAATAAGTACATATATTAATATGTGTGTGTACGTATATAGGTATATATATATCTACATAAATAGATATACATGTTTCTATTTCATTTCCTTACACAAAAACCATCCGGTTAATAAATTTTATTGCACTAGCGAAATGATTCAAAAATAGATCTCCCACTTACACCAGAGGACGTCTCTGTGAATCGGATAAATGACAAATACAATGAATGAAATTAATCGTAATTTGAGCGTATGAATCGTGGTAAAATTATCTTTCTGTCCGTATGTTGTACAAGAAAATTTTGATGTTGAGTATATGTTTGTTTGCGCATTTCTGCCAAAATTTTGTAGATATTTGTCAATCATGAGTGGTAACTGGCCTACACTGTATCTCCATTTTATCCCATGTACCCATGTCCGCATGATGTTGCAGAGAATATCGAGAAGATATGATATATGATATATATTGAAGATATATGTTTTTTTTTGTTGTTGTTCCTCAGCGGTAACTTGAGTTTTCTTAAAATTTCCTTTAGGAAATTAAAAAACCATTCCATTTATACGTTTTTCGAAGTCCTTTTCTATTCCTTATCTTTCCTCAGGTTATTTCTTACGATTCATCAGAGCTTGGGCTGTCATTTGAAATATTGAAAGAGTAAGATTATTTTTCATGTCTATTAGCATTTTTCTTATATTCGTTTTCAATACGTATATATATGAATATGTGTGTTGGTGTGTGCGTGAGTATGTACGTGTGCGCACGCAAACATAAATGTTTATGTATCAGTGTAAAGATGCACACGTTTCGCACACATATATGCGCACATGTACATATATCGGTTTCTATTTCTACTTTTTGCATAAAAAGCAAAACCTCAAGACACATTACATTTTACCTAAAGCTCTGCGATCAGTTAACACTGCACCAAATTTCAGAAATAAACAAATTGATTGCGCTTGCTTTATGATTTATAAATCGATCTATCACGACCCCGAAGGGCATTTCTGTAAACAGAAGAAATTAAAAAGTATAAACAGACAAAGGAAATAAAGCACTCGTGCAAAAATTATCTCTATATTTGTATGCCGAACAAGCCATGCATTTCAATTTTGAGTGTAAGTTTGTTTACGCATTCCTAGATGTGCGTGCTGTGTTGCGCGATGTTCTTTACAAATTATTTCGAGACTATCTTTTTCTCAATACTTGATTGTCATTTACGGTGTTGTTTCAATCTAGTACGGTGTAGCGTTTTTTTGTATTTTTCCTACTTCGATGATCTTATAAATAATTCGAAAAATACTAAAGAATTCTTCGAAACTGCCAAGTTCTTAGTTGAAATTATCGAAGTAGGAAAAAGGCAAGAAGCGCTGTACCGGAATCTCTTGGAATATAAAATATCCAAGAGATAATATTTCTCATTTCTCATTCAACTACCCTTGACAGAGTTAAACTATTAGCACGACCCGTAAGGTTTGTCTATTAGTACGCCTCGTATATTTTTTCTATTAATATGCCTCGTATGGTCTATCTATCTGTACACCTATGATAGTATTGTCTAATATTACATCTCGTATAGTTTGTCTATTATTATGCCTCGTACGGCTTATCTATTTGTACACCTCGTATGGTTTGTCAATTAGTATTCCTCGTATGGAACTTTGTTAGACTATTAGCACACCACGTGTGGTTTGTCTATTATAGTACGCCTCGTATTTTATGTCTATTAATATGCCTCGTATGGTCTATCTATTTGTACACCTCTGATAGTTTATCTATTAGCACACCTCATATAGTTTGTCGATTATTATGCCTCGTATGGCTTATCTATTTTTACACCTCGGATGGTTTGTCAATTAATACTCCTCGTATGGATCTTTTGTTTTGGGACGTCTTATATTAAAGAACTTTTAAAAGCCAATATGTTGGCATATGTATCTCATGTGACAACTTGGAAATAAACGGTTTTTGTTTTTTTTTGTTTTTTTTTTTTTGTTATTAGTACACAGGGCTCGTATGGAGATATTCCATGTGCCGTTGCTACTGGGAGGACTTCACACAAAACTCAAATGCTCAGCTGCCGACCTCAAAGCTTCCTCAAATTTAAAATGCAAATCCCAGATCACCCGTGCAACCAAAAGCTGCTCAGGCTAACCTCTCGGACCCGGCTCTTCTTAAAGACTTGCCTAACACTCCAATGGTGTGTGCACGCTGCCTTGAAACAACTAAAACATTTGCTCGAATCAACACACTCAAGTTATCCAAATGCATTGATAGTCTCTGTGGAAAAATAGAGTGCAAACCCTCCTTGCTACCAACACCTTTCAACTGGACTCAACAAATACCATACCTGTTCAAATGTCAATCGAATAAGGACACCTGTAATATAGCGAGTAGTGTAAGTTCTAGTTAGACAGACCTAAAGTTGGCAACGCTCGTGAGAGCAACACTCACAGCCAGTTTCCGATTGGTCGTAGCCAGCTAAACAGTTCATGCTGACTGCCAGTGTTAATATAGAATATTTAGGACGGCTAAGTACATCTATCAGTACTACTATCAGTGAAATCAACAGGAAGAGAGAAATCGCTGCAAAATTGCAGTCGACAATCGATGGAAAATCCACTACCCAACTGTGTTCACAATCATCGCCAGAAAAATGGAATTGACACGAGCATTTCTCAGTTCTATACAAATCCCCATACAAGAAATCACCACAGCCCGCCCTTTCAGAGCCAGAAAATGTAAATTCCACGCACCTCAGAACCTCTTCATGATGTAAAAAGTACGAAAAAAACGTCTCCAGCCCCATTTGTGAACGCATGAATTCCACAATGGATGAATTGAAACGATCATGGAACATAAAACTGATTCCCACCAAAGCCGATGGACACTGCCTCCTCCATGCAGTAGCTCATCTACTTTTAAAACAACCGGCATCAAATTGGAATTACAATTCCCTAAAGGCTGCAATCAAAACAGAGAGTAAAGCAAACAACAGCACATACGCTAATTTTTTTTACAAGAACAGTGGAGACATGCAAAACCTCATAGATAATTACATTGACAACAAACATTTTGATGAAGCTGCTGTAGACCTTATACCACTAATCATTTCAAATGTGACAGGCCAAAAACTTCTCGTCCTGGATGAGCAGGATCATTGTGTTTTGAAAATATCAGTCAATCCCTTTTCAGAGTTATCAAATAATAACCCTCCACTACTGCTCCATCGTAAAAGCGATCACTACAGTGCTCTTGTCACACAAGGCAAAAATCAGACCGGGATCACCTCATCTTGACAGAGTGCCGCTGCCCAGCCAAATAGTAGACTTTCTTACATAGCAGAAGCTGGGCCAAACACCCTGGGCAACTTAGACAAAATCGATAAATCCCCTGAACGATCCCATCGAAATAGTAACTTTGCTACCTTCAAAAAGAGTGCTAACATAGGTAAAATCAAAATTAAGCATGTAAATGCTCGAAGCCTGAATGGTAAATTGGATGAAATCAGAGTAATGTTGGTCACTGAAGAAATTGACATTTTGTGTGTCTCAGAAACATGGTTTGATTCACGAACCCAAAGTTCATTTTTTAACATTCCTGATTACGTGTTGTACCGCTACGATGGCGCTAAAACCTGCCGAGGTAGTGGATCTTGTATTTTTGTGAAAGAAATGTACTCAACATCTTCACTATTAGCGAATAAAGTTTGCGAAGGCATTGAAGTGGTTTGGTTAGAAGCGCAAATAAATAAACACAAATCAAACATCATTGGCAGCCTTTACCGGCACCCATCGTCTCCCCTAAATCTAACACTAGATTTCATTGAGGAAACCTTCAAAGAAATCCTTCAGGCAAAATAATCATTCTTTGCTTTCGGAGATTTTAATGTTGACTTAACGGACAAAAACAATCAGCTAAGCAAACTTTTGTATAAACTAAGCCTATCACAAATGGTCAAAGAACCGACTCGCATCACTAAAGTCTCTGCAACTCTCCTCGATCTAGCAATCACAAATAATCCCACTGCAATACTTAGTACAGTAATATCACCTTCTAGTTCCGATCACCTCTCCATAGAATGTGAAATAAATATTGCAAAGGAAAGACAAAAATACCGCATAATGACCTATCGCTCGAAAAGGCACTATTCAGCAGAACTATTTCAAGAAAAACTTCTCGATAGGTCCACCGAATTCCAGAAAACGAAGCAAACTGACGATGTTGGCATTCAAGTGTCAACCTTCAACGAGAATTTCACAGCAGCTCTCGACGAATGTGCACCTTACGTTACCAAAAAAAACAAGCCAAAACGGACTGTTTGGATTACTGACGATGTGAAAGAGATGAGCAGAATAAAGAAAGCTAACTTGCGAGAGTACAAAAAAAAAATAGATCAAACAGTACCTTATACAAGAGATATAAAGAACATGAGAAAATTCTTCGAAAGAAAATCACTGAAGCGAAACAAACTCACTTCCACCAGGCACTGATAACGGCTAAAAATAACCCGAAACGAACTTGGGAAATCATTAGTGAGGTAGCCCCATATAAAAATCTAGATCGCAAAAGTAATTTTGAAAATCCCTTGGCAACAGCCACAGATTTCAACACATTCTTTTCAAAAGTAGGGGCTCAAGTTTTCAGTGAGGTGTGTACCAATCCAGATGAAACAACAATTGAAAATTCATGCCCCACTGCACCCTCGAGGACTGATGTCAAGTGGAGACCACGCCCTGTCGATTTACCGGAGTTGCAAAATATCTTATACTCACTAAAAAACACAAAGGCAATTGGACATGATGGTATCAATCTTCAATATATCAAAAAGTTTCCCTGCTACAGCACCATGGATTCGTCTGATAATTAAAACATCAATAGTAACCAACATGTTTCCAAACCAATGAACCAATGGAAACACTCCATTATTAGACCGTTGCATAAAAGTGGTGACCTAAATACAGCATCAAACTACAGGCCCATCAGTCTTTTGCCTGTCATGTCAAAACTATTAGAGAAAGTGGTGACAAATCAACTGTCGTTTCACCTGGACGAGTCAAATCTACTCCACCAAAATCAATATGCCTATAGAAGAAATACTAGCACTCAAGACGCTCTGCTCAATATCTCTGAAAAAATATACAGTGACATCGATCAAAAGAATGTAACACTCTTGCTGCTACTCGATCTCTCTAAGGCGTTCGATAGCGTCGAACATGATAGACTTCTACGTAAAATACTGAATTCGGGAATAGACACGCAATGGTTTGAAAGTTACTTGTCAAATCGATCTCATGCAGTCCGCATAGAAAACAAATTGTCCCCATTCATTCAAAACAATTTTGGTGTTCCCCAAGGATCCATTCATGGTCCGCTACTGTTTTCTATTTTCATTAATGATTTCCCTCCAATGCCTTCTAACACACGGATCTCAATGTATGCAGATGATGTTCAAATTGCAATAACAAGTTCTGTATCGGAAATACCACAGACACAAATTAAAGCCGAAACTTTACTGACTAGCCTGAAATCATGGTACGACCGAAATGGTCTTAAATTAAATGCTAATAAAACACAATTCATTATTTTTGGATCCAAAGATGCAATTTAAAAAACTTCAGATCTTACTCTTGCAGTTGGAAATGATAAAATAAATGCATCAGAAAAAGTTAAAAATCTAGGAATCTGGTTCGATAGAAATATGTCCTTCAAATCTCACGTTGAGACTACTTGCAACAAAATCTACGGAATTTTAATGTTTTTTCATCGTATTAAAAGTATGCTAGACGAAAAATCCAGATTATTAGCAATTCAATCCCTTGTGTTATCGCGCATTGACTACTGCAGCCTAGTATGGGGAGACTTGCCTAAATACCTTCAAATGGACTTACAAAAGTGCATGAATTTTGCAGCGAAGGTGGTTTGCAACGGTAATTTCAAAAGAAGTGATCACGTAACCCCTCTCCTCAATAAACTCGGCTGGATTCCTATCCAAGAAAGGCTCCTCATGCAGAAGGCCCAATACGTATTCTATTCGTTATATCTTCCTCAGAGCAATGCTGAGATAGTGTGTTTCCATCCACCCACTGTAACCAATCAAAAACCGAATAGAAACAATAATGTCTTAGTCAACTATCGTTCATCTCACTTAGGGCAGAAGGCTCTGTCCATATCAGGCGCCTTACTGTGGAACAAACTTCCCCTGAGTATTAAAGTCCCTCAAAGACCGAGAGAATTTAAAGCCAAAATAAATCGTCATCTTGTGTCTCAAGAATAATTCTTAGTTACAGAACACACAAAATAAGTACTGTCGAATCTCATTTGCCTGGTATCTCCATTGCTCAAAAATCTCCCTCGCTTATTGTTTTATAATACAAGATATCACACAATAGTTTTAAGGTATGCGTAGGTATTGTGATTTGATCGCCTATACGCTGCCATTTGCAAACATGCTTACTTGAATATGTGTGTACGTATATAGGTGTATGTGGGCATATGGGTGTGCATATGTCCACGTACACCTGTATGCACTAGAGTAGATAAACCAGTCGAAGGTTGCATTTTATGTCATTCCTCTCCATTTCTGTGCAAGCATCAAACTAGACCGTCATGGTACCTATGTGTGTGTGTGTGTTTATCAAGTGCCGACAATTTGAGCCATATTTCAAAGATAATGTAATTTTTTTCTAATATGAAACCTTTATAGGACATTAATGTTTTCTTTTTTATTCACGTCCCACAATCGTTTTCCTGTTTCAGACTGAGGTAGACTGTTTTGTGCCACTATTTTTAGTACGAAATTTTATAAAATTCATGCCATAATAAAAGATATTTTCTCCGTTTCCCTCGATTGGAATTTCTGGTTTATACTGACTGGTTTACGCTGATATTCGCGCACATGCTTACTTGTATATATGTGTACGTGTGCACGCTATGCGTATGACACTAAATAGAATGCGTATGTATTACCTCGATGCATAGAAATGCATTTGTGTATCCTTACGAGTTTGGTGTATGTATGTGCGTGCATGTGTATGTGTATATATTTGCGTGTATATGTGCACACATGTGTGCGTTCAGCGCACACTAGCACTGAACTTTCAAATCGGAAAAAACTCTAAATTTCTGTAATCAAAATTATTATTTTTGGATCAAGGCCTAATCTTCCTATATGTGCCAATTTTGCGAATATTCTCCAATCAGATGGGATATCCGGCCACAATGTTACTCCATTTTATCCCACGTACACATGTCCGTATAATGCTGAAGAGTTGTGTTGATTCCTGACTATAACCTGACTTTTCTTAAAAATTTCTGTGAAGAAATCAAAAAACAGCTCATTTTTATGTTTTTCGAAGTCTTCTCTTCCTTTTAGTTATATTTGCGAAAATTTCTTAGGATTACAGTGAGCTCAGCTGTCATTTTCTGTGTAGTAGATGGTAGGTTGCTTCTTTCTTTTATCTTATATATGTATTTTTTTTCTAATATTTTATTTTCAATAAGTATATATTAATATGTGTGTGTACGTGTGTAGGTATATATATGTATCTACATAAATAGATATACATGTTTCTATTTCATTTCTTTGCGCAAAAACCTTTCGGTTAATATATTTTATTGCAACAGCGAAATGATTCAAAAATAGATCTATCACTTCCCCAGAGGGCGTTTCTGTGAATCGTATTAATGTCATATATAATTAATGAAATAAAGTGCAATTTGAGCATATGAATCGTAGTAAAATTATCTTTCTGTCCGTATGTTGTACAAGCCATGAATTTTGATATTGAATATATGTTTGTTTACCCATTTCTACCAATATTTTGTAGATATTTGTCAATCATGAGTGGTAACCGGCTCACACTGTATCTCTATTTTATCCCATGTACCCATGTCCGCATGATGTGGTGAATATCCAGAAGACATGAAATATGTTTTTGGTGGTGATAGGGCTTTGCGTATTTTTAGTGCATAATTTTCATTTCTCATTCAACTACCCTTGACAGAGATAGACTATTGGCAAGCCACGTGTGGTTTGTCTATTAGTACGCCTCGTATATTTTGTCTATTAATATGCCTCGTATGGTCTATCTATTTTGTACACCTTTGATAGCTTGTCTATTAGTACACCTCGTATAGTTTGCCTATTATTATTATGCCTCGTATGGCTTATCTATTTGTACACCTCGGATGGTTTGTCAATTAGTACTCCTAGTATAGAACTTTTGTTAGACTACTAGCACACCACGAATGGTTTGTCTATTAGTACGCCTCGTATATTTTGTCAATTAATATGCCTCGTATGGTCTATCTACTTGTACACCTCTGACAGTTTGTCTAATAGTACACCTCGTATAGTTTGTCTATTATTATGCCTCGTATGGCTCATCTACTTGTACACCTCGGATGGTTTGTCAATTAGTACTCCTCGTATGGAATATTTGTTTTAGGATGTCCTATATTTAAGAAACTTTTAAAAGCCAATATGTTGGCATGTATCTCATGTGACAATTTGGAAATAAACATTTTTTCTTTCTTTTTTTCTTTTTCTACTAGACTGACAACTAGCATTTTACTAGAGATAATGGTCTTTTTTCTGTTCACTCTCAACTGATAACATTACCTAACTCGTCATCTCTTTATTATTGTAAAGCATTCATGTAAAAACTATACATTTGTTGTGCGATCATCCACTTTTTGTTTAAACAAAATGCTTATTAACTAATGACCGCTATGTTAAAATTGTTGGATTAGAAATACAAAACTTATAATCTTCTTGGTCCTCATGCTTATGTGTACGTGTATACATGTATATGTATGTGTGTATATGTACATGTATATATGTATGAATATATATATATATGTATATATATACGGATGTATATTTATATATATATTTTTTTCATGCTTCCTTAAAATGACACTTTTGAACATTGGCCGAAACAAGCGATTCATGTATTATTTCCTGGCGTCAAGAATTGCGAAGTTTTATGTCATGTACATGTAAACTGTCAAAAGTGTTTTCACCTCACAATGAAAATGCATCGTCCATGAAATTGTATTGTCTCTTATAATTATCATTACATGTATTATCAAATGTAGATTAAGCAAGATTAGGAGTACATTGCCCTCAATCATTTCTTTTCGACTAGTGACACGAGTTTTACAATACTCGTGTGTGTGTGTATCATCTAAGTGTATTAATTTTAAGAGATTTTAAAAACCAATGATAGTACTTTTGTGCCATCTATATTGGAAATATACTGTTTTCTTTTTTTTTTTCTTTTCTAAGTGCTTCTCTAACTACCTACTACTAACTCTATTCTAATCTATCCTGATATTTCAATCTATCTCCGCTCTATTCTCACTAGCCACAAGCCTGGTAATGGAGTAGCTTAGGTGTAAGGTATCTAAGAGGTGAGTGACTTATGTACCTAATGTGATGTGTCATTGCATTTGTCTATTGATATGTTATTTGTGTCTTGATGGGGTGTACTAATATTATATCTCCGTCAAGATCTATAACACAAATTGGCGACGAAGATTTGGTAGAATTGCTGGAAGTGGCTCAGTAGTAGTGACTAGTGAGGGAACATAGAATTTGCCTAGTGAATTTTTTTTTGTGGTTGTTCTGCTCACTGGTGTTGCTAGACTGGCTAGACTAGTGAAGAAACTCAGAATTGACCAAGTGATTGTACTATTTGTGCTGTGAATTTTTTTTCTTTACTTTTCACAGTGTTTGACTTACTAAAAATTCAATATGCCATTGATAGGTTCAGTGGGAGAATTTAATCCTTTAGAGGAAGAATTTGGAGACTAAGAAACTTGATTACACTGCTATTTTTTAATAAACAAAATAGGGGAAAAAGAAAAAGCCCCCACACTAATTTCACTAGTGGGTCCAAAAATTGCAAGGCTTATAAAAGACCTAGTGTCTCCTAAAAGAACCCTTGATGCTACTTATGACGAGATTGTGGAAGCGTTGAGACGGCATTTTAAACCAACAAGAAATCAGATCTTTGAGAGGTTTAGGTTCCATAAGCGGAACCAGAGACGAGGGGTAAGCATTGCTGATTTTGTGGCTAGCTTGAAAGCCCTTTCTCATACCTGTAATTTCAAACAGGAAGTGCTAGAAGAAACCTTACTGGACAGATTCATTTTGGGTGTGTCCAGTAATGAAATTCAAAATTGCTTGCTGAATGAAGCTGGCCTGACATGGCAAAAGGCCATGGATCTAGCTACTGCTAAAGAAACCACACTGAGAGAAACAGTGGGGTTGAGGCAATCAAATTCAATTCTAAATGTAGGCCAGAGCAGAGTTCAGCATACTGCGTACAAGCCTCAGGGCAAGACTCAGGCCCAAGCTAGCCCCAAATCAGCATGCAGCGGCTGTGGTGGTTTGCACTGGCGTAGAGATTGCCCCTATAAAGACAGTGATTGTCATGGTTGTGGCCAAAAAGGTCATCTAAAAAAATGTTGTTTCAAACTAAAAGGGCAGAAATCTGCTAAAGGCAACAAAAATGATTTTGTGCATGCTATGCATGAAAAAAGGGGGAGGGAACACCACCCTAACCCTAATGGAACTAGCAATGGAACCAGTGCAGACTACCCAGCCCCCAATCATGGGTGTTACGGGGAAATATTTTTTTTAGCCGAGGAAATGAAACCCCCAATCAAAATAAAATTGTTACTAAATGGTGTGCCATTAGAGATGGAGGTAGATACAGGTGCTGCCAGGTCTATCCTTTCAATGGCCACCTACTCTAAAATACCAGCTAAGTCAAGACCCGAGCTGAGGCCTTCTGATGTTAAGCTTAGGACTTATGGGGAAGCCCCACGAGTGGTTTGTGGGGAGATTAGGGCTAACATCCAGCGTGAATCTAGTGGTATGGTTCCTCAGCTAGCAACTATTGTGGTTGTAGACAGGGAGGGGCCAGCCTTGCTGGGTAGGGACCTGATTAACTCCCTAGGATTAACTATAGTTGCTAATAGGGTAAATAAATTAGTTATCCAGGCAGAGGGGCTGGTAGAAAAATTTCCCTCCCTTTTCAAACCAGGTCTAGGTTGCTTTAAGGGTAGGAAGTTTAGAATCGAGATTGATCCCACTATAGTACCTAAGTTTTGCAAAGCCAGGAATGTGCCTTACTCACTCAGACCTAAGGTGGAGGCAGAACTAGATAGACTGGTGCAGGAAGGTATCCTCACCCCTGTACAATACTCTAGGTGGGCAGCGGCTATCGTTCCTGTGCTCAAGGCTGATCAAAGCATCCGCATCTGTGGGGACTACAAATTAACAGTCAACAGAGCCACTAGGCTTGATACCTACCCCATACCCAGAGTGGAAGATTTATTTAGCGGGTTAGCCGGAGGGGTTATATACTCCAAGCTAGACATGTCTCAAGCGTACGCCCAACTTCCGTTGGATGATGAATTCAAGGAGCTCACCGTGATCAACACCCATAGAGGTCTGTTTGCTTATAATAGGCTAAGCTTTGGCATAGCCTCGGCACCTGGAATATTTCAGCGTGCCATGGAAGGACTATTGCAGGGCCTCCCAGGAGTGTTCTGCTACCTGGATGACGTCCTGGTGAGTGCCACTAATGAGCAAGAGCACAACAAGAGTCTCCATCAAGTCTTATCTAAACTACAGGAGGCAGGGCTAAAACTGAAAATGGATAAATGCCAAATTGGAGTGCCACAGGTATCCTACCTTGGATACCAAATCGACAAGGATGGATTGCACCCCACGGCCGAGAAGGTAGCTGCTATTCGGAATGCCCCAGCTCCTACTAATGTGACCCAGCTGAGGGCGTACCTGGGGTTATTGAACTTATACAAGAAATTTCCAAGATCTTCCGCAACTATGCTGGAGCCCCTAAATGCCTTACTGCGGGATAAAACTCCTTGGAAGTGGGATGCAAGTCAGGAGAGAGCATTCCAGAAATTTAAACAAGCACTCCTGGACTCCCAGACTTTAGTCTACTTCGACCCTCAGAAACCTATAGTGGTAGTGGCGGACAGTAGTGCGTATGGTGTGGGAGCGGTGCTGTGTCACCTTATTGATGGAATTGAACGCCCCGCCTATTTTGCCTCCCGAACTCTAACAGCAACAGAACGCAACTACTCCCAGACTTAGAAAGAAGCTCTGGCTATGGTGTTTGCACTCAGGAAATTCCATTGTTACCTGTGGGGACAGGACTTCACTGTGGTTACGGACCACAAACCTTTGTTAGGACTATATGATCCGAGTAGAAGCATTCCTCTGATGGCATCCGGACGCATTCAAAGGTGGGCTCTTCTGCGGCAATCCTACAAGTTCACCTTGCGTCACCGGTCTGGCGTGCTGTTGGGTACGGCTGATGCTCTCAGTCGTCTACCCTTGACAACTCCCGAGGAAGCCACACCCATTCCTGCGGAATGGACGTCCTTAGTAAACTTCCTCGAGTCAGCTCCAGTCACCAGCACCCACATTCGCGACGGTACCCTAAGGGACCCGGTATTTTCAAAGGTATACAAATACTGTCAAGTAGGCTGGCCTTCGACGGTAATTGGTGACCCTGATCTCGCTCCGTATACTAGGAGGCGAGACGAATTGTCCACACAAAATGGCTGTGTGCTCTGGGGAGCAAGAATTATTGTACCCCAAGCTTTCAGACAAGCCATTGTGGATGAACTTATGAACTTGTGAACTTCTCCCAAATGGGGAACTAATTGAGTTTGGTTTTTAAAGGTTGAATATCGAGGAATTTATCAATTACACAAGAGGATGTTCTTTTATAAGGGGAGGTCACCAGTCGCCATCGAACGGCGACACTTAACAAACTAATGACTTAATCTGACTCAGAAGGAGTTATGTGTGGGTAATTCGGGTTGCCTTACTGGCACCTAATCTCACTTGCACGATTGACCTCTGCAGGACAATGAAAGAACTGTTATACTCTCGCCTGATATTTTATTGGTTGACTCTGAGTGCCGTGACTACGGCAGCAGTGTGGTGATCCACTTCTTGAGGAAGAAGGTCCGGGTCCAGCGAGTTGACGCACTCCAGCAGGTGCCGTGGCTCGAGGGAATCCGGGGTGGATCCCGGCGAGAGTGGATTTGTTAGTGTAATATTCCGCAGGTGCGGTAGCAGTTTTGATTATATGAGTATCTCGAAGGAGGTAGTTCCCGCAGGGGTTCTACCCGTGCCTTGTGGCTTGGTTGGGTTTGATAGCCGTGTGGCTTGGTTTGGTTGATAGCCGTGTGGCTTGGTTTGGTTGATAGCCGTGTGGCTTGGTTTGGTTGATAGCCGTGTGGCTAATAGAGAGTAGGGGAATTGTTAATTGAATGTTGGTGGTGATTGTCTGTGTGTCGGCTTCGGAGGTTCTTCTGTACGGGAAGAGAGCTTGGGTTACTTGTTCAAGCATGATAACACAAGGAGAGACAGTCGCTACGCAAGCCAGGCTGCGAGCTTTACTGCTGAATTACAGGATTGCCTCAAATGGAGGATTATATGCGGGTGCCTCGGCCCAATTCTGGCGCCTGAACAAGGGCGAGGCAGTCGCAACAATAAGTACTCGTATGGACAATCATGAATCTCCCTACATGCCATTACTCCACCAAACTAGTATTCTCCGGGTACTATTGACCGTAACGCGTCGTGTACGACCATCTCCGAATTGGAGTGCAAGACTAATACATGAGATAAGAATATTACTGGGTAGGCAATGTAAGGTAGTTTGTCTTAATTAATATTCAAGGCTGTTGCCGCCGAATAATCTAGGGTGTGACTGCTATTTACAATGAGTATCTTAAAAAATTGGCAGTGTTTAATTCGAACGTTTACGCTAAGCCGCAGTCGAGGGCTGACTGTACTGATCCTAACTAAGGCTAGGATTGTCATAAAGATTACTTGACTTAAGCTAGGAATTGTGCCAGAGAGGGCACGTACAGTCTAATTATTGTTATTATTTATTATTATATGAGAAATCCCTGGTCTCCCTGGTTTGAACGTGAAAGGTGTCCTACGAGAGGAGAGAGGAAGGTACCATTTGGAAAAGGGTAGAGGGAACGCGGAATCTATGCACAAAGTGCACAGAATTGGTAGTTGAGGAGGAGGTTCAGAGCACAAGAAGGATTTAGAAAACATTGATCATGAGGATGCATATCAGAATAGTATTAGGGCATCCTATGGGTTATAATGAACAACAACCACTGGAGGTAGCTGACATTGCCACGAGGTCAAAGGAACAGGTAGCTACAGTTGAGGGCGACCAATTTCTGGTTAAACTAAATTTAACCCCCAAATCAGATAATTGGATGATTTCTGGATTAGAATTTCCAGGAGTTTGGAATTTAGAATATTCGGAGACTTCCGGAGGTAAGCATATTCACCCTAATTTAGCTAAATCAGGTAACGACTAATTATTAACAATTTTATACACAAATTGACCTAACCAAAAATCAATAGTAAGAATTGTCACTAAAGTGATTATGATAGGAATTCTTGCTACCGTTACTACACATTGTTACACGCAATCAGACAGTGGGATAGTGCTGATCAGGAAAGAATGATTATTTGAAGTGAGTAACTACCGAAGATACAATCTCTATTGGTGTAAATAACCTATCATAGCTTCATTTCCCAAGATATGAAATTTAAACATTGACTCAAAATTCAAGGGAATTCCAAAACTTATTTAAATCTGACTTAATAAAATACAAAAATTGAGAACACAATTAATTAAAACTGGAACACACAAAAGATGGCAAAACGCTAATGAGACCATGGCGATCAATAGATTATTCTAATTCAATTGGTTAGAGGCTTGAACACATCAGCAAACTTTGCCTGGACAAACTAAGGTGGCCTAAGCAGTGACAACTGAGCCTAAGTTCTCACTTAATTAATCAATTATGGTAAAAATCTACAGCATCTGCTAATGCAAATGAACTAGAAAACACATGTTCCCCAGTTTTTCCTAACTGAAATAATCAATGTACAATGACTATTTAATTAAATTTACTAACTATCTATTCTTCAGAACTGAAAATTATTTGTGTTTTTCTAATTGATTATCTACCTAATTTAATTTAAAAATACAGCTTGTGACAATAATTGGTAATTGATGCTGGCCTAGCTGCATTAAGAAGGGTACAGCTGTGACTAAAAATGATAATTGATGCCAGCCTAACTTGATGAAAAAATAAACACATATTGAAATATTGGCATAAAAAATATTTTAAAACAAAAAGGGGAAATTCTAACTTGATAAACAATAACACCATATTGAAATATTGGCATATGAAAAATATTTAAAAACAAAAGGGGAAATTTATAACTTGATAAAAAATAACACCATATTGAAGTATTGGCTTATGAAAAATATTTTAAAACAAAAAGGGGAAATTTCCCTTAAAATGGCTTTACATTAAATAGTGAATTGACAATTTCATTATCTGAAAATACTGACAGCAACTAGATAGCTACTACTCATGCTGAAGAGAATAATTCTCCTGGTTAGTCCAACCAGTTGCTTCTAGTTAAATTCTGCGGATACTTCTAAGAATTGCTTCTTGGAAGAACTAGGTTCAGAATCTCTGTAAAGCCAAGCGATAATTGTTTGCTAAAAACTTTTTAAATGGGCATACAACAATACACAAGGGAAAATGCCCTGTGGGGAAACACAAGTTCTGGGCAAGAACTCCTAAGCATTTAGCACACTGGAAAATTTAGTCAATTCTACTCAATACATACACAATAATATTATGGACAATTTTACATATAATGCCTAAATATAGTTACCCGTAGATCAACACACACCAAACTTTAATTCTCACCAGAGACGAAAACCGAGCTCTAGGCACTGAGGATGATTTGAAACAAGTAACGCTTGTGCGGGTTGCAATGTTGCCGACACGGCGTCATGGAAGGTTTCGTTACGATTGAAAAGTGATTTCTTAGAGACTGAATTTTCGATACACATTATTTTACTAAAAATGATAGAAGTTAGTGAATTACGTGACGAATTTTTATGCTAATGGTTGAATTTATTTTACTGAATTTTTAGATGCTCATGCTGAGAATTTACGAAATATCGACTGAGTTGCGGGATGAGGGTTCACTACAAACTTCACTCTGGCCATGCAGGATCATCCAGGATGAAGGGATTAGCCCGCAGCTACGTGTGGTGGCCCCTTCTGGATAAAGGTCTAGAAGAAACAACTAAGTCATGCAGCGAGTGCCTGAGCACTCGAGCCACACCGACGAAAGCTGAACTCCATCCGTGGAAATGGCCGGCGAAGCCTTGGCATCGCATACACATCTACTACGCGGGCCCAATGGATGGAAAATACTATCTAGTGATCGTGGACGCACACTCTAAGTGGGTTGAAATTTTTCCCACAACTACTACAACCTCTAGCGAAACGATCTCGTGCCTGAAACACACTTTTGCAACCTTTGGATTTCCGGTAACAATTGTTTTGGACAATGCAACGTGTTTCACATCGGCGGAATTCCAAGAATTCGTAAAGGCATGTGGTATGCGGCATATTACAAGCGCACCATATTATCCTTCAACAAATGGACGAGCAGAGCGTATGGTACAAACGTTCAAAAAGAATATACGGAAGTCAACGGAACCCCTACGCCTAGCACTAGACAGGTTTCTGTTCAACTATCGCCTGACACCCCACTCGACAACAGGTGTTACGCCGGCCGAGCTGATGCTAGGCAGGAAAGTTCGCTCCCGTCTTGATCTACTTTGGCCATCAGAAGCAATCGCGTCCAAGGTCGCTCAACGCCAGGACGCTCAGAAAAGATACCACCCAGGGTCTCGCGCGGTTGACATTCCACCTGAGGCACCTGTGATGGTCCGTCAATACACACCGGGTTCCCCAAAATGGACCCCTGCTACCACCATTGAGAAAACGGGCCCGGTATCCTACAAGTGCCAACGGAAGGGGGGAGAGGTCGTTCGTCGACACCAGGACCAAGTCATTACCTGCTCGAACACCATCCCTGAGCCCTTGGAACAACCTACGGAGGAAACCGTTGTGTTTCCACGACCTGCTCAAAATCCATGCCCACCACCTTCGACTAGTGAACCTGACCCAGAATTGCCTGGCTACTCGATTCCCACCCAGGAGGCCATGTTGCGCGAGTCTCCAAGTGCTAGCCTCTCACGCAGGTCTAACCGGGCTCGGAAGCCTGTGGTGAGATTGGACCTTTAGGATTGACTAGGTACAACAAGGGGGTAGGGTTTACAAAGGGGGGTTTCTAATTAAGGAGGGAAGGGTGTAATATAGCGAGTAGTGTAAGTTCTAGTTAGACAGACCTAAAGTTAGCAACGCTCGTGAGAGCAACACTCACAGCCAGTTTCCGATTGGTCGTAGCCAGCTAAACAGTCCATGCTGACTGCCAGTGTTAATATAGAATATTTAGGACGGCTAAGTACTATCTCTTAGTGCTTCTCTAACTACCTACTACTAACTCTATTCTAATCTATCCTGATATTTCAATCTATCTCCGCTCTATTCTCACTAGCCACAAGCCTGGTAATGGAGTAGCTTAGTGGTAAGGTATCTAAGAGGTGAGTGACTTATGTACCTAATGTGATGTGTCATTGCATTTGTCTATTGATATGTTATTTGTGTCTTGATGGGGTGTACTAATATTATATCTCCGTCAAGATCTATAACAACACCGTTCCCCTTAAGGAACTTTTTCTTTATTATTGAACCTAGAGCAATGAAATTTGGTATACTGATAGGAAATACAATTAAGAATCGATTATCTGCCATGAAAAAGTGCGATTTTCATGAAAAGAAAATGGGAAATCAAAGAACACGATATTTTAGGAGGGGGTTCAAAATGCTTCTTGTCCGACAGTTTTTGAGCTACAGTAATGATTTTGATATCATTGGATGCGGAAAGACGTGGAAATTCCAAAAATTTAAGTGATTTTCCCCAATTTTACAGTTTAAAAAAAAATCGAAAAATTTGAAAAAAACTCTGTAATCGGAAAAATGCTGATTTATGACGTCATAACTTTTGAACATAAATGTATTGTGAAAAACCGTTTAAATTTTTGGAAAGCCCTTATTTTTTGCATCCAATGACTCCAAAACCATCACTGTAGCTTAAAAACTGTCGGAGAAGATGTATTTTGAAACCTCAAAGTCCATTGTTTACATTATAAGCAAAACAAAGAAACATGAACAATTGTAATAAAAATTTTTGGTTCAAGTTAGACCCCTGAAATCATTATAGAGTAATCCAGAGACATAGGAGATGACATAGCAACGTCACGCCGTGAAGAAAGAGCCAAGGGGGAGCTGTAACATGATAAAATACCACTTCCCCCTCCCCTCCCCCCCCCCCATTATTCAAACCCCCGTAGCGGGCGAACGGGTGAACGTACGAGTCTCATTTTTTTCACAGGATTTACCTGACCTCTTACACTTCTTAATTATAGCAGTAAAAACCCCAGTTTCTCAAGTGATCTTAAAAACATGGATTCCTATAGTGTCCTTAAATTCCCAATCAATACAGGGCAAAATAAATGCCCCAGAACTGGAAAATGACTCTCTTCCTGAAATATTAGATACGCTCAGACCAAATGGTGTGGTGGCTGAGCGAAAAATGATCCAAGATCCATCACGCTCTCACGTTCCCTTATATGTCCTGACATTTTTCAGCACTACCCGACCAAGCCATATTATAATAGGTTACAGTAAGTACCGCATTGACGATTTTGTTCCCAGCCCGGTACGTTGCTACCAATGCTGCAGATGGGGCCATAGTTCCTCCTCGTGTCGCAGCGCTCAACACTGCAGTCGATGTGTGTAATATAGCGAGTTATGTAAGTTCTGGTTAGAGAGACCTAAAGTTGGCAACGCTCGATACGGCAAGATCACAGCCAGTTCCCGATTTGTCGGAGCCAGCTAAACAGTACATGCTGACTGCAAGTGTGCATATAGATTATCTCATATGGCTAAGTACTACATCTAAGCTCTCTAACTACCTACTACTAATTCTATTCTACTCCATCCTGCCATTTCAATCTATCTCCGCTCTTATCTCACTGGCCACAGGATTAGTAAACTGAGTATATTCCTAACTTAGGGATATCCCAGAGGTGAGTGTCCATTTGCTTATATTTATTAGTGATGTATCACCAGTGCTAGTGATCTTGTTTTGCTAATTACTATTGATGTCCGCACTATTGCTATTGATGGGCTATCGTGTCTATGGTTGTCACTACTACTACAAATAATAATAATCATATCTTAGGTAGGAGATGTGATAATGTGGCATGAATGGCCATGGTGTCGCACATGCACTGAAGCAGTATTTTGCATCAACTGCAAAGGCAACTATGATGGACTGTGTAAAGACAGCCCCAGCTACCTACAAGAAATAGAGATCTGCCAATATTCAGCAAAGAACAATGTATCCTTTAACACAGCTTGACAACATCTGAAAGCTAATACGAATGATCCTCAGCATGTCTATCCAAGACATACGCCACCTTTAATTCACTCTGCTGAAAACTTTCCTCCCTTACCAACACTTGCTTACCAATCTATTATAGATTGGATAGCCCTACACTAGAGCACAGCATAGGTTCCACATAGACAACATAGATAGAGTACTGCACAAAATAGACAATTGCAAGACACAGCAATTTAGGTAAATAGTTCACTCACCTCTTGGATACCTTAACTTAATACTCCATTTTCAATACTGTGGCTAGCAAGAGTAGAGCGGAGATAGACGGGAAATATATAGAATAGCGTAGAATAGAATTAGTACATTAGTTTAGAATTAAGAAGTTAGATACCAACCACAGTATGGTAATTATTTACACACTCGGTCAACATGTACTTGTTGTTGAACCCGAGGCCAATCGCAGACTGACTTGCGAGTGTTGCTCTCTCGAGCGTTGCCAACTTATGGTCTCTCTAACTAGAACTTACACTACTCGCTATATTACACCCCTCCCTCCTTAATTAGAAACCCTCCCCCTGTATCCCCCAGTCCCCTTATTCAATATAGTCAATCCTAAAGGTCCATTCTCACCACAGGCTTCCGAGCCCGGGTAGACCTGGGTGAGATGCTAGCACTTGGAGGCTCGTGCATCCTAGCCTCCTGGGTGGGAGTCGGGTAATCAGGTGTTCCGGTGTCAGGTTCATTGGTCGGAGGTGGTGGGTATGAATTTTGAGCAGGTTGTGGAAACACGATGGTTTCCTCCGTAGGTTGTTCCAAGGGTTCAGGGATGGTGTTCGAGCAGGTAATAACTTGGTCCTGGTGTCGACGAACGACCTCTCCCCCCTTCAGTTGGCACTTGTAGGATACCGGGCCTGTTTTCTCAATGGTGGTAGCAGGGGTCCATTTTGGGGAACCCGGCGTGTATTGACGGACCATCACAGGAGACTCCGGCGGAATATCAACCGCGCGAGACCCTGGGTGGTATCTTTTCTGAGCGTCCTGGCGTTGAGCAACTTTGGACGCGATTGCTTCTCACGGCCAAAGCAGATCAAGACGAGAGCGAACTTTTCTGCCTAACATCAGTTCGGCGGGCGTAACACCTGTTGTCGTGTGGGGTGTCAGCCGATAGTTGAACAGAAACCTGTCTAGTGCTAGGCGTAGGGGTTCCGTTGACTTTCGTATATTCTTCTTGAAAGTTTGTACCATGCGCTCTGCCAGTCCATTAGTTGAAGGGTGGTATGGTGCGCTCGTAATATGTCGCATACCACATGCCTTCACAAATTCTTGGAATTCAGCCGATGTGAAACACGTTGCATTGTCAGAAACAATTGTTACTGGAAATCCAAATGTCGCAAAAGTGTGTTTCAGGCACGAGATCGTTTCGCTAGAGGTTGTAGTAGATGTGGGAAAAATTTCAACCCACTTAGAGTGTGCATCCACGATCACTAGATAGTATTTTCCATCCATTGGGCCCGCGTAGTCAATGTGTATGCGATGCCAAGGCTTCGCAGGCCATTCCCACGGATGGAGTTCAGCTTTCGTTGGTGCAGCTCGAGTGCTCAGGCACTCGCTGCATGACTTAGTCGTTTCTTCTAGATCTTTGTCCAGCAGCGGCCACCATACATAGCTGCGAGCTAACTCCTTCATCCTGGATGATCCAGCATGGCCAGAGTGCAGTTCGTCCACAATGGCTTGTCTGAGAGCTTGGGGTACAATAATTCTTGCTCCCCAGAGCACACAGCCATTTTGTGTGGACAATTCGTCTCGCCTCCTAGTATACGGAGCGAGATCAGGGTCACCAATTACCGTCGAAGGCCAGCCTACTTGGCAGTATTTGTATACCTTTGAAAGTACTGGGTCCCTTAGGGTGCCGTCGCGGATGTGGGTGCTGGTGACTGGAGCTGACTCGAGGAAATTTACTAAGGACGTCCATTCCGCAGGAATAGGTGTGGCTTCCTCGGGAGTTGTCAAAGGTAGACGACTGAGAGCATCAGCTGTGCCCAACAGCACGCCGGACCGGTGACGCAAGGTGAACTTGTAGGACTGCAGTAGTAAAGCCCACCTTTGAATGCACCCGGATGCCATCGGAGGAATGCTTCTACCCGGATCAAATAGTCCTAACAAAGGTTTGTGGTCCGTAACCACAGTGAAATCCTGTCCCCACAGGTAGCAATGAAATTTTCGAAGTGCGAACACCATAGCTAGGGCTTCTTTCTCAGTTTGAGAGTAGTTGCGTTCTGTTGCTGTTAGAGTTCGGGAGGCAAAATAGGCGGGGCGTTCAATCCCATCAATAAGGTGACACAGCACCGCTCCCACACCATACGCACTACTGTCCGCCACTACCACTATGGGTTTCTGAGGGTCAAATTGGACTAGAGTCTGAGAGTCCAGGAGGGCTTGTTTAGATTTCTGGAAGGCTCTCTCCTGACTTGCATCCCATTTCCAAGGGGTTTTGTCTCTCAGTAAGGTATTTAGGGGCTCCAGCATAGTTGCAGATGATTTTAGAAATTTCCTATAGAAATTTAGCAGCCCAAGGTAGGCTCTCAGTTGAGTTACATTAGTAGGAGCTGGTGCATTCTGGATTGCTGCTACCTTCTCTGCAGTGGGGTGCAATCCATCCTTGTCAATTTGGTATCCAAGGTAGGATACCTGTGGCACTCCAATTTGGTATTTATCCATTTTCAGTTTTAGTCCTGCCTCCTGTAGTTTAGATAAGACTTGATAGAGACGCTTGTTGTGCTCTTGCTCATTAGTGGCACTCACCAGGACGTCATCCAGGTAGCAGAACACTCCTGAGAGGCCCTGCAATAGTCCTTCCATGGCACGCTGAAAGATTCCAGGTGCGGACGCAATTCCAAAACTGAGACGGTTGTAGGCAAATAAACCTCTGTGGGTGTTTATTACCGTGAGTTCCTTGGAGTCTTCATCCAAGGGTAGTTGAGCGTATGCCTGAGACATATCTAGCTTGGAGTATATAACTCCTCCTGCTAACCCGCTAAATAGATCTTCCACTCTGGGTATAGGGTAGGTATCAAGCCTAGTGGCTCTGTTGACTGTTAATTTGTAGTCCCCACAGATGCGGATGCTTTGATCAGCCTTGAGCACAGGGACGATTGCCGCTGCCCCTCTCGAGTATTGTACAGGGGTGAGGATACCTTCCTGCACCAGTCTATCAAGTTCTGCCTCCACCTTAGGTCTCAGTGTGTAAGGCACGTTCCTGGCCTTACAAAACTTTGGTGGTACAGCTGGATCCACTTCTATTTTGAAATTCCTTCCCTTAAAGCAGCCTAGACCTGGTTGAAAAAGGTCAGGGAATTTATTTGCTAACTCTTCAGGGCAGGTAGTCAATTTGTTGACATTATTTGATACTATAGTTAGCCCAAGGGAATCAATCAGGTCCCTACCCAGCAAAGCTGGCCCCTCCCTGTCTACAATCACAATAGTTGCTAGTTGAGGAACCATATTACCAGATTCACGCTGGATGTTAGCTCTAATCTCTCCGCAAACTACTAGCTCCGCTCCCCCATAAGTCCTAAGCTTAACATCAGAAGGTCTCAGCTCGGGTCTTGAATTAGCTGGTATTTTAGAGTAGGTGGCCATTGAAAGGATAGACCTGGCAGCACCTGTATCTACCTCCATCTCTAATGGCACACCATTTAGTAACAATTTTATTTTGATTGGGGGTTTCATTTCCTCGGCTATTGAGAAAATCTCTCCATAACAGCCTAGATTAGCAACTGGATAGTCTGCACAGGCTGCATTGTTAGTTCTATTAGGGTTAGGGTGGTGTTCCCTCCCCCTTTTCTCATGCATAGCATGCACAAAATTATTTTTGTTGTCTTTAGCAGAATTTTGCTTTTTCAATTCAAAGCAACACTTCTTAAGATGGCCTTTTTGGCCACAACCATGACAAACACTGTCTTTATAGGGGCAATCTCTACGCCAGTGCAGATTACCACAGCCGCTGCATGCTGATTTGGGGCTAGCTTGAGCCTGAGTTTTGCCCTGAGGCTTAATAGCAGTTTGCTTTACTCTATGCTGGCCCACATTTAGTATGGAATTAGGTTGCCTTAACACAACCGTCTCCCTCAGTTGAGTTTCTTTGGCAGTTGCCAGATCCACGGCTTTTTTCCATGTGAGGTCATTTTCATTAAGCAAACAATTTTGAACATCATTACTGGCCACACCCAGTATGAACCTATCAAGAAGCGTCTCTTCCAGAACTTCCTGTTTGAAATTACAGGTGTCTGACAGGGCCTTTAAGCTAGCCACAAAATCAGCAATGCTCTCCCCTTGTTTCTGGTTCCGCTTATGGAACCTAAACCTTTCAAAGATCTGGTTGCGTGTCGGCTTAAAATGCCGTCTTAACGCTTCCATGATCTCCTCATAGGTAGCATCTAAAAGTCTTTTAGGTGACAGTAGGTCTTTGGCTAACCTAACAATTTTAGGACCCACCAGAGCAATAAATGTTTTAGCTTTATTTGAATCTTCCACTTTATTAATACTAAGGAAGCAGTTTAGCCTGACTTCATATTCTGGGAATTCTTCCTCTAAAGGATTGAATTCTCCCACTGAGCCTAGCATTGGCATTTTTACCCAGCTTTACAGCTAATTGTCAGATATCTACCTGAAATAGTAGTAGCAACAATATCAGTTTCAAGAGTAGCCAATTCAAGAGGCTGTAATAATACCCCTTGTTAAGAAAAAAAAAATCAGAAATTTACAGCATCAATACTCTAGTCACTGAATAATATAAATTCTGAGTTCCTTCATTAGTCTAGCCTCTCCCAATAGTTCTACAAAAAATAATCCTCGTCGCCAGTATTATAGAGTGGATAGCCCTACACTAGAGCACAGCATAGGTTCCACATAGACAACATAGATAGAGTACTGCACAAAATAGACAATTGCAAGACACAGCAATTTAGGTAAATAGTTCACTCACCTCTTGGATACCTTAACTTAATACTCCATTTTCAATACTGTGGCTAGCAAGAGTAGAGCGGAGATAGACGGGAAATATATAGAATAGCGTAGAATAGAATTAGTACATTAGTTTAGAATTAAGAAGTTAGATACCAACCACAGTATGGTAATTATTTACACACTCGGTCAACATGTACTTGTTGTTGAACCCGAGGCCAATCGCAGACTGACTTGCGAGTGTTGCTCTCTCGAGCGTTGCCAACTTATGGTCTCTCTAACTAGAACTTACACTACTCGCTATATTACACAATCACAGGAAAAAACACAGGAGTAAAACACAACAGAAATAAGCTGGTTTACCCTTCCAATCAGTTATCCTCATTTGCTCACAATAGCACGGGCCCTTCTCAGTGGATCACAGAAGGTCAAAAAACTCCTAATAATCCAGCAAGGCCTTCAGGACAGGCTAACCCAAAAAACACTTCTGTTAATGATATGTTAGATCCCTCTCTGCCCCCATTGTCAAGCCTTAGCCCATGCCCTACCCCAACCTCACCTATCCGTGCTAATGATGAACAACCTTCTTGCTCAACAACCACTCAGTGGCCAGAAAGAGCAACAACTGCAGCCAACTGTACACCTACAAGTGTCCCCCACGGGGTGCTAGCTATATTGCCAGCCATACTTAAGCTCCTCTTGACTCCCTCTCTGTCCACAAAAATAGAAAGCCTTATAGAAATAGCCACATGTCTCAATATTGAATCAGCTCTCTCCACCTTACTCTCTAAACTGGACTATACTTCACTTTCACAAAGAACTACAAGCTACTTCAATGGAATATCCGCAGTTTTCAACCTAACATAGAATCCTTACAGTTGGCACTAGATGCAATCTCTCCTGACATAATGTGTACACAATAAACAAATGTGCCCAATACTAATGCACTAACTCTCAGCCGAACCACCCACATCAACCGATCTGATCGGCTTACTGCTGGAGGAGGCACAGCTATACATTCCTTTTGTAAAGTACCTTGCTCTCCACTTAACATCCAGACACCTATAGAAGTCAGTGTGGCACAATTCCATTTTCACTCCACCAGCATAACAATGTGTTCTCTCTATATCCCTCCCAACATAAAAAACAAAACACTTTGTGACAGACTGGATAAAATGTTGAGCACAATAGCTTCCCCATTTATTATATGTGCAGATGCCAATGCACACCATCAATCCTGAGGCTCCTGTTTTTCTGATCAGAGAGGCAATACAATAGCAAAGTGGTTAGTCGATAATAACTTAACAGTACTCAACACTGGCTCCCCAGCATATCAAAACAGTAGAGGTGGCTACTCAAATATAAACCTGACCATCATCTCTTGTCAGCTAGCTCCTGCCCTCTCATGAGAGTTGTTTCCAAACCACTACCATAATGATCATTTCCCAATTTCAATAGGGCTAGGGATTCCAAAGAGACATCTAACTACTCCAGTTAACAGGTGGATTTTAAGCAGAGCTAACTGGGATGACTTCAGCTCAAACGTGAGTCTCCCATCTCATTTCTTGTCCCCCACAGAGGCTTGTGGTTTAGTAGAATCTATACTGATTTCAGCAGCCACACTGTCTGTTCCGCTGTCAAACTCTGGAAACAGGAAGGGTCTCACCCAATGTTGGTGGACTCCTCAATGTACTGAAGCACTAAAAACCAAACGTAGAGCCTACTCATAGTACAAGCGTCAGCAAGGTAACCTACCATTGTCGATGGCATACAAAAAAGCCGAAGCAATCTTTCGGAATACAATAAAGGCAGCTAGAAAACAAAGCTGGCAAAATTTTTTTTCCTCTTTAAGCTCAACCACAGATTCTCACACAATCTGGAAAAAAGTCAGGAGACTCTCCCTGTGTATCATACTCTATTGGCCTTCTAATTAATGGTAAAGTTATTTCAGACAAAAAAAGAGTTACCGATGCTTTGGCCAGAAGTTTTACCAGTAGAGGATCGCAGATAAGCACATCCCAAAAATCATATTGTGAAATAGAGAGATGTTCAGAGATATGGTAACACCAAGAAACCACCAAACAAGAATTGGACATAGCCCTTAAAAATGTCAGCTCCAACACCCCTGGTCCAGATAAAATACCAACAGCATTTATAACACATCTACCCAATCTTCAAAGAGAGAATCTAACAATTTTTTACAACTACATATGGCACACTAGTTCCCCCATTAATGGAAATACTCTCATATCATTCCTATCCTAAAGCCAAACAAACCAGCAGACAGGGAAGATTCTTACAGGCCAATTGCTCTAACAAATGTACTCTGTAAAGTCATGGAACGAATTATTACAGAAAGACTACAAAGATGTCTAGAAAGTTCCCAAAAATTAAGTCCACAGCAAAGCGGCTTCGGAAGCGGACACTCTACTCACGATGGGCTCTTTCACCTAGAAACCAGCATACGCTGTGCTTCCATTCAAAATAATAGTGTAATTGTTCTCTTTATTGACATTACCCAGGCTTTTGACTCCGTCAATCACTCTTTGCTTTTGGAAAAACTTCTGAGCATAGGAATAAGCGGCAATCTGTTCTGTTTCATCAGAGACTTCATGTCAAACAGGAAACTCCAAACTAAGCTGGGGAGCAAACTCTCACATCCCTTCCCAGCCTTACAGGGTACGTCCCTCAAGGGTCTGTGCTGAGTCCACTCCTCTTCAATATTTTCATAAATGACATCTCTGAAGCTTTCCCACACGACATTGGGTACTCACTCTATGCTGATGATTGTGCACTGTGGATGACTACCTCTGACATCCCTGCAGCCATCAATACTCTACAACTTGCTCTTGACAACCTATTGAAATGGGCTCACAAGTGGTATCTATCATTGGCACCAAGAAAATCAAAAGCCATGATCTTTACTTACCGGAGGTGACCACAGCTGCTACATCTCACAATGCAAGGTATTCCCCTGGAATTTGTTTCAAACCACAAATTTTTAGGCCTCACTTTTGACTGTCGCCTCACCTACAGCAAGCACGTAAAATCTCTAAGAGATAAATTCATAAGGGACATGAAACTTCTGAGAATAATTTCAGCTCAGGGATGGGAAGCAGACTAAGTTACGCTTAAAGCGCTGTACAAATCTCTAATACGCAACAAACTCGACTATGGTGCTTTCCTCTTCCATGCTGCAGCACCATCAACACTATTAATTCTAGATCGAATACAATACGCCGCAGCTCGGCTTTTACTAGGTACATTAAAATGCACACCTATAACAACTCTGGAAGAAGAAACAGACTTGTTGCCCCTCTCTATTCGGCTCCAAATGTTACTATCTCAATACGTGACTAGAATTCTCCCAATAAAAGACCACCCAGTATGTAAACTTCTAACTTCCTTCTACCGTTTCAACTTTTACAACATCCAACCTCGACCTCTACCGCTAACAGCAGTAGCACACAATGAGCTTCAAAATTTGGGCATCAAACCATCAAACAATCAAGCTCTAGAGAAACATGTTCTCCACTACACCCCTCCTCCCCATGTCAAACACACTCTGCACCAGTTCATGAAGGCCTCTCTACCAAATTCAGCATAGCAGCAAATATTTGTGGACCTTCTTTCTCAATATCCAACCTGCACTCCCATCTACTGTGATGGCTCCAGTGGTGCTGGAGGGAGCGGAGCGGCAGCATTGGCAGATGGAACGTCACTTCTTGCTCATTTACCAGACTATTCTTTAGTACTAACCACAGAACTCTATGCTATCCTCATTGCAATATCCTTCTTCTAGCAACCTGGACCATTTCTTATATTAACAGACTCGCTCATCTCCATCAGAGCCACCCAAAACCTGCATCGCAAGTCACACTTCCTAACTTTCATTATAGCAACCTTACTCCACAAATTCCCCCAAAAATTTACACTAGAATGGGTTCCCTCTCATGTTGGAATCCCTGGCAATGAAAGAGTTGACCAACTGGTTCGTCGGAATGCATCAAATCATCCAACTGCATCAGTCTGCTATTCTTCAAAAGAAATCAATCACCTCATCAAGACCTATTATAAGGAGCACTGGCAAGCACAGTGGTCTGCATCACGCTCCACCCTGATTCAAATCAAACTCACATTGGGGGTTGCTCCTATATAGAACTTTCCCTTCCTCGTCGAGCGCAAGTAATACTTTCACGAGTGAGACTTAGAGTGAGCCATCTCACCCATCAACATATCTTCTCAGGTTCATCTCCAGCCTTCGCTCATCCTGCAAGTGCAAGTGTTCATTTGAGCATATTTTTGTTGATTGCCCGATTCTGACAGACTCCCGCCATCAACTGATTGGACTGGAAATTTTGGTCAGAAGATTGGAAAAGAAGATTTCTTTTGGAGATTGGAAAGACCCTGTCCTTGAGCGTGCTACTGTCAGAAGATTTCCCTCCAAAACAGATAATTAAGTTCCTGGAAGACACGGGATTCTCAGCTGACATTTAGCTGTGCTGCAAACTTCTGTGAACAAGGCCCCTATGCCCCTGAAGGCTGGGTGCCTAACTCAACAAGTAAACAAGTAAAGTTTTCCTTTGGTCTTAGCTCCAACAACAATAAATGTTGGCTGAGCGTGTGTATATTAATTACCCAATTGGGGCTAAGTACTTTAATTATTTCTAACTACCCACTACTAACTGTGCTTCTATTCTTTCCTATACTCCAATCTATCTTCCGCTCTACTCTAACTGGCCACTTGTCTGATAGTTGAGTATATAGAGTTAGAAGGTATCTAAGAGGTGAGTGAAATATTTACCCTATGTGATAAGATTTTTGTGTGTCATTGTTATGTACTATTGATGTGCTGTTATGCCTACTGATGATCACTATGTTGCTATGTCTATGTTGGATTTGACCTATTGGGTGCTATTGCTATGTTAGCACTTTGGAAAAGCCTAGTGTGGGATGGTTATGTTCTGTGGATAGGCCACCATTTCTACCACTAATAATATCCTAAAATTGATATATAACATTCATGATCCTTAATTGCTATTCATACATGGTTATCGTATTACCCATGTTAATTGTCGAAACATGATTCAGAGAAAAGCACGAAAAAATGCGTTCCTTTTCGTTGCGGTAGTTGGATTTTGTTAGTGCATTTAAATACAAGTGACTAAGAAACCATATATATAAACATATACAAAATAAAACATATATATTTCTGAAAACCCTCTCGTTAGTGCGTACTTATTTTGAAATATGAGCGTACGAACACAACTAATGATGCGAGCATGAGGGATTGATGTTAAGTGTAAAATGGGCAGATTTGATTTATTTTGTGTCTAGAACTATGAGGTCGACAGTCGTGATATGGGACAATTTTTCACACTAACGCATCAACTAGTATGCCAATTGATGAGCTCGGAAAGAATATTATATTCACTATACCAAAAAAAAATGTTTACCATATTTCCTACTTACTCTAAAAGTACTGACGGAATGGAGTTCGCCGGAGTCAAGGGCATGCGAAGGATTGTTGTACAATGCTAGCCGTAACATTTTCAACATAGCTGGAACCGTACAAAAGTTAACTACCCAAAATAGTGTTGTCATTATGTACTCACGAGAGTAAGAAAGTAAGAAGAATTGTCACACAAAATTACCAAGAGCAATTTAAGACTAGAATAAGAAAATTAAACAATGGTGTTCCGACATTCATCGAATCCGTGGCTTTTTAAAATTTTTTAATAAAAACGAAAAACGAGAAAAAAAGATGCTAAAATACCTTCACGTTAACATCCTTGTTTTCTTTGCGGTAATTAATTTGGTTTCGAAAATGCGAAAAAATATAAGAAACTAAGAAAATAAATCCCTGTGACACTTAGTTGAAAACACTCGCGTTAAAGGCGCGTGTATATTGGACTATGAGCGTACGAACGTAGGAACTAGTATTTGTAGCGATTAAGTTTGAGAGTAAAATGGGCAGAATTAAATTATTTTGTGTCTAAGACTATGAGGTCGAAATTCAGGACAATTTTTTTTCGTTCTTTTGTATCGACTAGTATGCCAAAATAATGAGCTGGAAAGGAATAAAATCTTTGACCATAAGTCAAATTTATAATATTTACTAAGTACGCTGATAATACTGGCACAAAGAGTTCACCGGAATTAGAGACATGAGGAATGTTGCACAATGGTAACCATAACATTTGCAGCATAGCTGAACAGTACGAAGAATTAGCTACGGTTACTACTCTGCCGTTTTTCGGTTGATACCTCTTTTTTTCTAATTTCGAAATTTTTGCCCATCGAAACTTGAAATTAGTTCAAATGTAAAGACCAAACAAGTACAGGGTGTTTTTTATATGCGGGACCCGAATATAAATATGATAACTTTTGATACAATGAACGGATTTTTTAAAACAAAACGACAGTAGAATCCGGAGATTTAAATCTTTTATTTTGTACCTACGTATTTATGATACAACAGTCAAAATAAGAATCAGAGGAAACAGCAAAATTCATCCTGCTTTGAAATTGCCGCCAAGACGGCGAACAGGACACAGAAACAATTAGCTTTCGTAAGTACTGTATACTTCTCTAATAAAAGGAGCATTGTCCTAGCCCAGTAAAGTTTCAAGAGAGAGTACAACCTGCGAAGTTACTGTGCGGAAATTTACAGGATTTCCTGTATTTGTAATATTATAGTAATTGTCGCCCTTCTTCACTCTTGAAATTACCTTAAAGACTAATCTTGATTATTAGTTAACTCCAAGTCAAATTAACTGTTAAATTGTAAATATATTAAAGGGTTAGTTAAACAACCATATCGAATTTTTTTAGCATCAATTAATAAGACCTAGCTTTATCGGGGGCTTTTCTTTGGTTTTTTAAACTATAGTCGACATTTCTCTGAATACAGCGTAATGAACGCACCATTTCAGCCAAGCCTTGGGATTCTAATTTTCTTGGGAGCTAATTTTCTGAACGGCCTGGGCAGATCACCTATAACTCTTAACCTGCCAACTTCACCCATCTACTAATTTGTACTTTGCATAAACTAAGCCTACGCAGCCTTCGTTCGAACACCCTGCGGAACCTCCCTGCAACCAACTCAGGGGCGCTGGTGGCTTTCCGTTCGCTGCGCTTAACTTCTATACCTGTGAACGTGCGAACGTGAAATGAGGCGCCGTCCCTGCTTCTGCATGCACCGCTCACCCGCCTACTCGCCTGACTTCGCTTCGCGGCATGTCTTGAGGCTCACGGGTACTTTGGAGGTTCGTGGACTGTTGTTTCATGACCAATTACTTACCATTCCGTGAGCTGGGTATTTAGGACAACGTTCCCCATGCATTCTAATAACTTATAACCTATGACTACCTGAAGTTGAAACTATTAACCATAACTTATTACTTGAAAACTATTAACTATAACTTATAACTTGAAAACTGTTGACTATAACTTATAACCTAAAAACAATGAACTATAATTTATAACTTGAAAAATATTAACCTTAACTTACTATTAACTACGATATTTATAACATTATAACGGTAACTGTACTGAACCTAAGATTAAAATTCTATCTTATCTAAGTATATTTAACTCAACAGAGCACGGGTGCAGTGCTTCTACGACGGCATCGTCACAGACCGCAATTCGAACGCCCGCCTGTCTACCTGAAGTCCGGCTCTCAAGGGTTATTAATTTTGTTGCCCTTAACTTAACGTTATGCTCATTTAGTTTCAAATGTCGTCCCAACATTTCTCCCGAAAATAAACAGGTTATCTTTCCTAAAATTGGGTATTCCGTGTATTTATTCTCCTCAAATAATAATAAAAAATTTCTATCCGGGCTACCTGAGCTAGGACAATGCTCCTCCTATTAGAGAAGTATGCAGTACTTATGAAAGCTAATGTTGTTCCAAATTGTCCAGTTCGTCCTCTTAGCGGCAGTTTCAAAGCAGGATGAATTTTACTGTGTCCTCTGATTCTTATTTTGACATTCGTATCATGAATACGTAGGTACCAAATGAACTATATTAATCTCAGGATTCTACTACCGAGCATATAAAAAACTCTAAAATTGTAAAAGAATTCAGAGTAAGTATGTCTCGCCATTTCGAATCTCAGTTTTAGGGAAAAAATGGACTACAACACTTCGGTGTGAATTTCGAACTAAAACGATTGCCTAAAATATATTCATTGCTACTCTGGGGTCAGCATTTCAAACTCTGCGGAGTTGTAATGCCTATATTTATATTAGATGAGTTTGTCCACTTCCCTCTATCCACACCGAGAAAACCTCACACTTAGCCTGCGTAGTGCAGTTGATTATGAAACCATAATTAGGTTTATTTGTAGAAATTTTGTAGCTACGTATTCCTACTTGGGAACCGTTGTAGAACAATCGTTTTCATGATTCTGACTCAGGTAGACTGTTTTGTGCCACCATTTTTAGTACGGAAATTTTATAAAATTCATGCCGTGATAAAAGATATTTTCTCCGAGTCCCTCGATTGAAATGCTAGTTTATACTGACTAGTTTACGCTGATATTTGCGCACCTGCTTACATGTGTATATGTGTACGTGTGCACGCTGTGTGCGTAGACGGGTGTATGTGTCATTACGTAATACTTCATTTTACTTCATTATTGCAAAGCATTTCTTAAAAAATATATTTGAGTTTGTTGCGCGATCACCCACATATTCCAAATAAGACACTTATCAACCAATGATCTTTTCGTTACAATATTTAATTAAACATCGCTTCATTATTCCATCAGAAATTGTAAGCAGCAACACATACTGAAAAAGTTGTCACGAACTTCCTTTGCTCATTATCCTATATTTCAGTTCATCGCACAGCATTTTTGTAGAACGCATATGTATTGTGATTGCCTAGATGCATAGATATGTATTTGTGTATGTGTGCGTGTTAGGTGTATGTATGTGCATGTATATGTGTATATATTTACATGTACATATGCACATATGTGTGTACTAAACTGACAACTGGCATTTTAACTAGAGTTACCGGTCTTTTTTGTGTTCACTCTCAACTTGTAACATTACCTAACTCGTCGTCTCTTTACTATTGTAAAGCATCCCTGTAAAAAACTATAAATTTGTTGTGTGATCATCCATTTATACTTAAATAAAATTCTTATCAACTAATGACCGTTATGTTATTTTTTTTAATTAGAAATACAAAACTTGTAATTTTCGTGGTCCTCATGCTTATATTTATATTTTTTTTCATGCTTCCTTGAGATGACATTTTTAAACATCTACCGATACAAGCAATTCTAATGTTATTTCCTGGCGTCAAGAATTTCAAAGTTTTATGTCATGTAGATGTAAACTGTCAAAAGTGTTTTCACCCCAAAATGAAAATGCGTCATTCATGAAATTGTGTTGTTTCTTATTATTATAATTACATGTATCATCAAATGTAGATTAAGCAACATTATGAATACATTGCCCTCAATCATTTCTTTTCGACTAGTGGCATGGGTATTACAATACTCATGTGTGTGTATCATCTAAGTGTATTAACTTTGCGATATTTTAAAAACCAATGATGGTACTTCTGCACCATCTATATTGGAAATAAAATTTTTTATTTTTTTTTCATTTTTTTCATGTACCCAAATGTGGTTAAAGAGAATACTGATAGGATGAGAAACCTAAAATATTTTTTTTGTTGTTGCCCTCAAACTGTAACCTGATTTTCCTGAAATTTCTCTTAGAAAACTAGGAATTATCTCTTTTTTTACGTCCACGATGATCTTCAAATTTTTATCCTAATTATCTATGTTGACTACAGTGAGCAACACAGCCATCAGCTCAATGTTACATGACGAAGTTCGTTTTCATGATTACAATTTTTTTATTTTCTGTACTTAAGTATATTTACCATCCGTGCGCTGAACAAGCTCTGAAATTCATTTTTGTGTGAATATCAGTTTACATGTTTCTATAGATGCGAGTGTTGTGTTATGTTTTTTATAAATTTTTTTGGCTAACGTTGTCTCGCTACGTTGAAATCATTTACGACGGTGTTTCAGTCGAGTTCGGTATAGAGCGTATTCGTGTCATATCTTCTTTCGTTTTTTTGCTTTCAATTATAGTGAAGGACTTCCAAGGCATTCTCTATAGTAGTGTTTATGGGTATGGGTTTTCAATCATCTTCCCTAGCATGAAACATCCCATAGAATATATTTTGTATGTTTCTCTCATTGACATAATTAACCCCTGATAGGGGTTAATTATGCAATTGTACTCCTCGTTTGGTTTGTACTCCTGTATTCCTCGTAGGGGTGAAATATGCGCTTTTTCCTTATTCCTTCATTCTCTGCGCAAAGTTAGCTCTGAATTTTAAATCAGAAGTAACTCTTGATTCCATTAAATGAAAATTAGTACACTGGCCCACTGTTCCATCTTCGTCTACGTTCCAAAATTTTGTTGATATTTGTAGATATCACTTTTGTAGGTATCACCTATAAGTGATATCCGGCTATCACAGTATCTACATTTTATCCCATGTACCCATGTCGATATAATGTTGTAGAGAATACCGAGAGGATGTGAGACCCGACATGTTTTTTGGTGTTACTCCTAGACTGTATCGTGATTTCCCTTACAATTTCTGTTTGAAAATTGAAAACTAGCTCATTTTTACGTTTTCCAAAGTCTTTTTCCCTTTTATATGTTTTTCCTCAAGTAATTGAACACGATTACATGGAGCTCGACAGTAATTTTCGATGTAGCAAAAGAAAGTTTGTTTGTTATGTTTATTATTTTTTCTTGTATTCATTTTCAATACGTATGTATATGAATATGTGTGTATGAGTGTGTGTGTATATGTACATGTGTACGCACGCATGCATATATATTTATGCGTGTATGTGTGTGTATATGTATGGCTATTTTCACATAAACATATATATATATGTTTCTACTTCTATTTTTTGCGTAAAAACAAAACCTCAAGGCCCGTTATATTTCATTCAAAGCTCTGCAACCAGTTAACACTGAAACATACCTCACAAATAAATGTATATATTGCACTCGCTAAATGATTCAAAAATAGATCTATCACTACCTCAGAGGACGTTTCTGCGAAAAGTGAGAAGGAAAAAATATAAACAGACAAATGGAATAAAGCGAAATTTGAGCATATGTCTCGCGAAAAAATAATCTTTCTGTCCTTATGTTGAACAATCCATAAATTTCATTTTGTGTGTATGTTTGTTTACGTGTTTCTAGATGTCTTGTGTAGCGCGACGTTTTTTTATAAATTACTTTATGGCAGACCCTTTTTCAATACTTGATAATAATATACGACGGTGTTTCAACCTATTTCAGTAGAGCGTTTTTTGTCTTTTCTTACTTCGTTTCAACTAATAATTAGGGAACTCCGAAGAATTCTCTTGCAGTATTTAAATTATTTATGAGTTGTCAGCCATTTCTTGGTGTGTAAAATATCCAAGATATAACATTTGGATTAGTCTATTAGTACCTCTTGTACAGTGTGTTCATTAGAACAATTGATGCTAAGGAATTTTTAAAATCCAATTTGTTGTTATGCATCTCATGTATCAACTTTTTTGGAAATTAATGGGGTTTATTTCCTTCTTTTCTTTCTTTCTTTATTTTTTTCTTTCCTTCATCTATCAGAATTCCTACTTGTTTCTATGTCATCGATTAGAATTAGCACTCGTTTCTACGTTATCTGCGCGAATTAGCACTCGTTTCTACGTTATCTGCGCGAATTAGCACTCGTTTCTTTCTCTTCAATCAGAATTCCTTATTCTTTATCATCTATCAGAATTCCAACTAACTCGTTTCGATGTCATCTATCAGAATTACGACTTCATTTCTGTCTGATCTATCGGAATTACAAGTCGATTTTATATGATCAATCAGATTTAAAACTTGTTACATGTTCCTAAATGTGCTTGTTGCGCGATGTTGTTCTTAAAATACTTTTTAAATAACCTTTTCCCACTACTTTATAATCATTTACAAAGGTGTTTCAATCTGCTTCAGTAAGACTTTTTTTGTCTTTTCTTATTTCGTTTCAATTAATCATTAAGGAATTCCGAAGAATTCTCTAATAGTATTGAAATTATTTATAAGTTGTCAGCCATCTGTATGTGTATAAAATATCAGTGGTGAATATATCAGTGGTGAATATATGAAATGTCAGGTCAGTGAACGAAACGTGTACTACCCTCGCTTCTGTTTTTGGAGTTGCTCTGAAGACACTATATCATCCAGGGTTAAACGCATGACATATATTTTTTCCTCATAGATTGAGTCGTATTCTAAGTTGCGAGCTATAGCTTCAGCGCAATTAATTTTTAAATGGGAGGGTTTCATGGATGGGGTTTTTGATATATCCCCAACTCACTGAACACGGGGAAGTAGTCCTGGCCGTAGTTGGATCAGCTCTTGCGAGACCCTCTGACGGTTGTATCACCTCTCCAGCCTTAATTGCTTCGGCTGTAATAATTTTCAGATCACCGTTAGTCGGCCGAAGGAAAGGTTTTCAAAAAGATACTCGTATTGGAGCGTTAGTTTAATTATCTTCACGAAGATTTCACATTTAGAAGAGCAAATTACCAGAGATTCAATTAGAGAATTCTTTCTAATCTTTCCAGCGCAAATCACCGGACAGATAAGGCGGTTGGTATTGTAGATACCCAGTCTTTTTAATACCGATTTAAATGAGTTACATTCTTTGGCAAAATATAAATAGAGTACAACTATTGCATAAGTAGGATATTTTGCTTGCTACACAGAAATCTATGACACTCTCGTATTTTATAATTCTTAAACTACTTAAATTTAGTCATCTCGAACACGGAACATCTAAGCGCTGGGTGACAGAGGGATTTAATGCTTGTATTGGGTGCAAACATCTATTAATTTCTTAGGGAAATTGTATGAGATTCTCAGTGATTTCACAGCGATCAGTCATTAGGAAGCCACTTTCTACATGAAAGTTATGCCCCTTATATTATTTCCGTGACTGAGTATTTAGCGTCCAAAATGATCGAGGAGATATCTGGGCCAAGTAGGTTTGATGCATAGGGAATCAAGATTTTGACTTCGTCAGCATTATGTATTTAAATACTTCTTGCATATTTTTAAAAAAAGTTCAAAGCGCTTGTCGGAATAGCACGGGTCATTGACGGAATTATAATTTCTTCATCATCTGAGACGAGTTGATTGCTAACACTCGCGTGTGCTTTTTGATATTCGTCGCTGGTTCTCTGATGCCCGTGAAAAATCCAGCTTTCTTCTTGTGTAGTGAGTAGGTTGTAATTTTAGCTCAGCAATATAGGACTGCTGCCAAAAATCAGCTGGCCGTGGTAGTGAGGCTAAAATTTAAGCCATAAATAGTGCCTTTATTTAAAAAGTTGATACATTCCACGCTTAAGAATAGCAAGTTTCAACCGCCTATAACTCTTGAGTTACAGTCAAGCAAATTGTACATATATCTCAATTCTATGCTCATATCACGATCGAGTTGAAAGGTTTGCATTCGCGAGGTGATGCAAGATATATCACAGGGACACTGATGGACCCCTTTTACAACTTAGAACTTCCATTTCTAGTACCTAAACTGATACATACGAGATGCCAAAACCCAAATCCGTCAGCAATTATGATGACACTGTTATATGGCATAGATGCTAAAAACTTATCAATTAAGTAATGGTAATATTCTTGTATTTTATATTCCTACGCTATTTAAAATTCCGATCATTCGTATCATTTGAAAAATCTAGCTCATTTAAAGGTTGTTCATGAGTAAATAATGCAAGCGACATGAAATAACCTACACTATTCTAAAGTTCCAAGTTATTTCTAAAGCTAATTGTTCGACATGCAGGTGCTAGCGGTCCAAACAGTTCTATGTTTCCCCCTTTTTTAAAGTGAAATTTTTAGCTTTCTTCGACTATAGGAAGGCCATTAGAGAATTTTTTCTGAACAATACTTTATATGGGAACACATTTCCTCCTCCACATAAGTGACGAGGCACGTGTTTTCTCCATTCACCACGGACGTCGAAAGTGCCAGTGAGAATGGGCGCAACTCGCTCTATCCATTTGGTGCTGCATGTACACAGATACACTCAATCACTACTTTTATTATGTTCTTCACGTTCGTTTATAATTTTTCCAAGCAATTCTAAGAGCACAAGTACTGTACGTGGGCTACGGCTTCTTCAGCGCGGTCGCGATATAATGCGTCAGTGACGATCTAATCACTCCCAGTGGCACTAGCTCTTTAGTAACCTTGGTTACTGAGCTTTATCGCACTTTGTGAATACGCGGTATTTAGGATTTGCGCAAACAGTCCTGTGTGACAACCCACCGGCTTCGGATTAAATGCTGATAGAGTCCAGTGTATTCTGCGTTGTGGGTAGTTCATCATCATCAGTGTGAGCTTACCATAGGCATCAATCACATCACTAGAAAGCTAACTCGTTACTTGAATGATATTTTCTTTGTTTTCGGTTGGCAGGTTAAAATATTTGAGCCAGATTTTACTGCTTGATGTACTTCTGTCTTTCAATTCAGAAGTCTCGATACAGATAAGGTTCTTTGTATATCTTTCGTGTTGATTATCCGTTGTACAAATTTCTAGCCTCAGTTAGGCGTGCTGGCTTGTTAGTTTTATTGTGCTAGCGTGCCTATTAGATTTAAGCTAGATTTAAGATAATTGATAGATTAGTCGATTTATATTCCTAACATAAAGGGCAGGATGTAAGAAGTGATTCTTGGCACAGCAGTTTCCGATCTTCTCAACGTCCGACTGTGGGTGCTGCTACTCACGTGCGTGAGTAGCAAATATCTAAACTTTTCTCAGACCTCCTACCCTGTACTTCAATCGGCGTCAACTGCGCTTTTCAACTATTTATTCCACCAGACATCGTCAATTTCCGTGAGCACCATAGGCACTTACTTCAGCTTCTCGGCTACTTCTTCCTTACCTGCTGGAGGCCCGCAGCTCAACGCTGCTCCACTCACCGGACTGGGGACAGGCGGACGTAAATCCACTACTGGGGGATCTACTCGTCGAGGTGCTCTGCCTTGAGGTGAAGAAGCTTGCCGGACTTGCCAAAAATATAAAGTTTCCGAACCCCTGTCATTTGTATTATGGAGATTTCTCTAGGACTCGAACCATTATTTTTCATTCTTTGAGCAATTTATTCATGGGTCGCATGTTTGACGGTGGCCTGAAGTTAATTATTTTTAATTTTTATTATTTTTTTCTACCTGAAACAAAACAAAAATTAAAAATAACAAAAATTACTAACAATTTAATTAAGTTAACTTAACGTAACGTAACCTTAACATCAAAAGGAAACCATAAATTAAAAGTGGTGACAGATAACCCACAAGTATCCATAATTATTCTAAAACTGGCAAATCAACAGTTCGGAAAGATGAAACTAGTGTTATATACTTCTTTTTTTTGTAGAATCCGAGTTTATGATTTTTCAAATTTTCTTTCTTTTCAAGTCTAAGAATCAAAGGAGTTATTTTCCGAAAGAAAACACGATTCTTTCAACGTGGCCACATCGTTTTTACTTGTTATAATGAAAGATGTACACAAAATATGACAATGGGGTAGATGAGACTAGCAAATTTAGGAACAATTGCTACATAAGTCTTACGTATCTTTTGGGTACGCAGCGATGTCGGGGTATGATGACAAGATCTCGAATTGTACGTTAAAGTCTTTTACGTGAAGATTAACACAGAGTCAGGGACTAATACGGTGTGCCTACCGTATGCAAGTTTTACAAATTAAAGAAAGCGGCCCCGAGAGATCTTTAAGCGACGGAGTTTCGCTCTATAGTGATGATGCCCTAGCCCTCGTCGTACCCTTTAAGTAGACTCGCGCCGTGACCGTTACTTCTGGGGCATGCAGCAAATGCCGCAGCTGAATACCCCTGTCGTCGCTTAGGCCCAGCCGCACCCTCGGGTAGCGCCAGCCGTTGCCATCTGCTGTTGCCGTCCGCTGCCACACTGGTGCCACGCTGGTGCCACGCTGTTGCCACGCTGCCACGCTGCCCCCGGGAGCGCAGGCGTTGCCTCATTTTTTGTAACGGTCGAGCCCTCGCTGTGTACACATCGACATCTGGCGCGTTGTATACTGCTGAGCTTTGAGATTTCCTGATAGCAGAGTCCGGTGTAAGCTCTCACGTCCAACTGCCTTTTACTCTTTTTTTGTGGTGAAAACTTAACGGTTCGTACTCGGGACACAACCTTTACTTGTTATAATGAAAGATGTACACAAAATATGACAATGGGGTAGATGAGACTAGCAAATTTAGGAACAATTGCTACATAAGTCTTACGTATCTTTTGGGTACGCAGCTATGTCGGGGTATGATGACAAGATCTCGAATTGTACGTTAAAGTCTTTTACGTGAAGATTAACACAGAGTCAGGGACTAATACGGTGTGCCTACCGTATGCAAGTTTTACAAATTAAAGAAAGCGGCACCGAGAGATCTTTAAGCGACGGAGTTTCGCTCTATAGTGATGATGCCCTAGCCCTCGTCGTACCCTTTAAGTAGACTCGCGCCGTGACCGTTACTTCTGGGGCATGCAGCAAATGCCGCAGCTGAATACCCCTGTCGTCGCTTAGGCCCAGCCGCACCCTCGGGTAGCGCCAGCCGTTGCCATCTGCTGTTGCCGTCCGCTGCCACACTGGTGCCACGCTGGTGCCACGCTGTTGCCACGCTGCCACGCTGCCCCCGGGAGCGCAGGCGTTGCCTCATTTTTTGTAACGGTCGAGCCCTCGCTGTGTACACATCGACATCTGGCGCGTTGTATACTGCTGAGCTTTGAGATTTCCTGATAGCAGAGTCCGGTGTAAGCTCTCACGTCCAACTGCCTTTTACTCTTTTTTTGTGGTGAAAACTTAACGGTTCGTACTCGGGACACAACACTAGTTTTTCGTGGATACACATAAACAAGTTCGTATCTAGTAACCAACTCGGGAAATTTGCTGAACCCCATAACAAAAAACATTATTTTCAGCTTAAATAATGCTGGCGCCAAAGATTACCTAGAGTCAGAGCTGTTGTAAATTGCGAAAAAATATATTTTACCTACCATATAATAGTGAACAAAAACGAAATATTTCCGGAAAGTACGCAACTAATCCCTAATATGAAATTACTTGCATCTAATTTGTGCAAGTAAAACCAAAGGTAGGTATTCTAATGCGCGTTGCAGTGGTTGAATCAACTGCGAATAATATGATAAAAAATGTTCGCAATTTGTCGGGAAATATAAAATAGTCTAAAACACTTGGAACTGACTAAAATGGCGTCTTAAATGATTTCGAGTTATAAGGAAGGGTCAGCAAGACAATTTCTGCAGAGAAAATTGCACTGCACGCACGTTTAAAACCAAATAAATGAACATACTTACAGAAATAAACTTCAATACTTGTTCATACGACGCTCACGTGAGTAGTGTTAAATAATTACTAATTTTATATGCTGAAATGCCTAGAGTTACTTAGAATTCACCATTTAAAACTAGCATCACAAAGCATTCAATGAATGTAATCGTCCTGATTTTCAGTTTTAGCAGTTTCTGCAATAAAATTAACCACTCAATTCTGTTACATTGGACTGAACGACTGTATAGCTCAGTTTCCTTAAAAGAAAAAAATGTTTAAAAAAAAAAAATAAGCGGATTCCTGACTTCGCGATGGAAACATCTGGGAAATGAAATTCCATTCTAAGCACAAAAAATGTTTTAGGTTTCTCCTTCTTTCGTTATTCACAATAATAAAATATAGACATTGATACGTGAAATAACATGGAAACACGGTGATAGATGGGTACCGTTTAGAAGTAACAAATCATTGCGTTATTTTTACACATAGATTATAAATTAACCTAACATTGGTTTCATGATCGACTGTACTATACAGGCTTGGAGCGAGGTCTTAGCAGTAGGTCTAGTAAGAAATGCGATGTAGAAATGCGGGAATCCACAATGCTGCCGAAGAAAACATCATCATAATAGTCAGTGAAGAAAATTAACTGACTCTAAAAAAGACATTTCAGCTTACAAAGTTTGAAATGCTGACACTAAAGTAGCAGTGAGCAGATAAAAGGCAAGCGGGAGATGATTTATTGACAGTTAAGCAATGTAGAACAACGAGAGGTTACAATTTGATATTCACTATAACAGGAATGCGAAATGACGTGACACGCTCGCCTGCAATATTTTTATAGCTTGAGAGTGTTTTGTACGCTAGGGAAGCTTCTTCCACATTACAGTGTCAGAAACTGAGAGAGCTTGTGTCACCTGGTTAGATGAACGGTAACTAAGACATCATTCCTCCGATTTGTTTTTTGTTCGGAATATTGGGTGGAGGAAATTTTATGACATCTGCATTACTCCGAGGGAGGTAGAGAGACGAGAAAACGTGTCGGGCTTTATGAATGTGGAATCTTTCGGGTATTGGGGTCCAACTGAGTTTTTTCTGAAAGTGGGGTCGCATGATCGTATTTTTTGAAATTTTCTTTGCGAACAAACGAGAGATTAAAGCGAAAAAACGAAAGTTAAAAACTTTGACAAAGAAGCAAGGGCGTGCAAAATTAACACTTTTCCACGAAAAGCAAATATTTCAAAACTCCTCTCTTTTTAAGACGCTAGAGTTGAAACTTTTAACTTTCAGACTCCGTTTGGCTCATTTTCGTGTGTATAAATCATAAATTTCATAATAAATGTTACTCTTAAATCAGAAAAATTCGAGTGCTTAGTGTTAGAACAAATCTGTTCACACTGGGACATTTAGTTGCTACCATGGTATGTTTGTCAAATGGAGAAGTTATGGCTATGCAAATGGCTTCCGACGCCATGGTCTTCTTATTTTTCAACTTTATAAATTTTCCTAATAAAGCCTTTATACGATGCCTCTTGAAATGCGCCCATGAAGTTTCAAGGATGGTACAAGATTTAATTTTGATAAATTCATTAATACATGGTATGCTTTGATCCAAATGAAGTAAGTGAAATTAGTAATTATTTCTCCACAATAGATCGTCTTATATTTATTTTCCTTTAGAATGCTTAGAGGTTCGCCCGACACCGCACTTTTTAATCCAGCTCTATTGCCATCGGCCGTAGTCCTCATTTTAAACCTGCCAAGTAAGTCAACTGCGCCGCTCGATAAATTGTCCTCGTAGTGGTCCGAGGTAAGCCTGCTGGCCTGATAGGTGTGTGTAATGTAACATTTTGATATTTAATTTCGTATATTGTGAACACACATAAGAACATAGAAGTAATACTAAGTACGTCACTTTCAACTTATCCCTTGTATCCTTTTCCAGTTATGTTGGACTGCCGTCTGGAAGTGACGTAATCTTCAGCGTGATTTTAATCTTTTACGGGCACATCAAGAGGTTGCCAAAGTTTATCAATAAATCTCTTTCCATTTTATTGCGTTTCTCAATCTCAAATCTAACAAAGATGAGAAGAAGTGCTTAGAGAGAACTCTCTTCTACTCATTGAGTTTACTCTCCACTCACCCACTCATTCTCCTTAGATTTAGAAGCTAAAAAACCATTTGTACATCCCTATTAGAAAGATTGAAGCAATCAATAAAGATGCTTCTTTTAGAATGTGGTTACAACACGATGGAGGTCAGGCCCATTCCGATAGGAATGCTTGGCAATATCTGGAGGGATACTTGTCGAATAGGTGGATAGGGCATAATGGACAGACTCACTAAAGGCATGGTCTCCAAGGCCTCAAGAGATGAGTCCTTTAGGTGTCTTTCTCTGCAGCCTCACGAAATTATTGATGTACGAAACACCGGTGACATCCGAGATGGATCTTGTCGCAAGGATAGCGGTCGCAGCAAGTAGCACTGCCGAAAAACCAAGACTTGAGTATCGTGTCCAGCAATCCATTTGGAAGAGGTACTAGACCTGCATTTAACGTAAAAGCAGACTTCTCGTACAATTATAACGTTAGTTTGGTAACGCATAGGTTTCTCCGATGTTCGTTTCTTTTTACATGATAACATACCCCGGAAAGGGAAATGTTATTAACGGGTCTAAAGGTTGGTTAAACCTTCAACTTCAGTGTCATGAAAAATAGGGAATTTAGAAATATTTGGTATTCATGATTAATGAAAAAGTGTTTTTTTCGTGTGCTGGCCTACTGTCAAAGTTTGTTCCTCTCATTTTTCAACACCCTGTAAATGTTTGTAACAAAGTCTTAACATTCGACGAAGGTTCTTTTTACAGAAATTGAACTTGGGCAACAACGAGGTATGAATAAATTTTGGTGAAGAAAGGAACAAGGGAAAGTTACCTCTTACCCAACCTCCTTGACGGTATTGACTTTGAAGTAATCAATGCATGTTCTAAAATCTTTTCAGTCAATAAACAAAATTTTATTTCCATTATCCATTACTCTAACTGGAGGCATGAATGTAGCTAAATGGCCGTTCAAACCTGGGTAAAAAATAAAATTCACAAATGAGAGGCAGCGCACTCAACTAACACTTTGAAGTAGTGCTTAAACGAGAGAACATTAACCTTAAAAATAGGCCGCTAGGCATCGTCATGTTAGAGCACGCATCATGTTAAAGAAGACATCAGTTCAACCAAGAAACGAGATATCTCGTCAAATTCTGGCGGTGAAAGTTAATTGTGCAAAACACTTGAGAATGTTAAGTGTGTTCAGCGTAAACTAGGACGAGCTGCTCATTGTTGGTTTAGAACTTGACGGACTTGACGAGAAAGTTTAGCGGTGCGTGAACGCGTCATTCGATGATAACACTGACAATTTGACTCGGACTAAAATCTGTCATTGGAAGCTATTATAAGAGTAAAACGAATTAGTTGCTTGTATTTTTTACATCCTATGCCTGAACACGTCAGTTTCACAACATGCTACAGATATGTCTTTGGTCCTTTCTATTAAAGTAAAAAATGTCTGCAACAATACCGCCGCGTTTCTACGTGATGGGTAGAATTTTTGGCAGTAGAGTACAATGATAAGTCGAGTTGGTGTTAGGCATAAGTTTACTTCTTTACTCACGTATGGTCATTATAGCGACAAAGAATAAGATCTTGTTGACTCTCGTGACCATAAATTAACACGTTCACTATTGTTACTCAAACGATGTCAGCCTCGGAGGCCGCCATTTGGTGTCTTGGGGGGTGAACGTAGTGACTCACGTGCTAAAATTTTAGCCGTTCAATTGAACCCCTAATCTAACTGGACTCATGAATGGATTTAAAAAGCTGGTCAAACCTGGATAAAAATTAGATTTCACCAGACTTCATGCTTTCTGGTGGTAATGCAAATTAAGAAGATGAGAACAGGAGATTAAAGAAGGATCTCTTCTGCTCACTTAGTTTCCCCCTCGACTAACCCACTCCCTCTCCTTAGGTTTTAAGAAGCGAAAAACATTTGTTCAACCCGATTCTGATAATGGAGCAACCAATAAAGATGTTTTCCTTAGAATATGGTTACAATATACGTTCAAAAAGAAATCCTAAATATCTCCGCTTCAATGATGGAGTGGTTTTTGTCAAGGGAGATATTCAACCTAGTGCAGTCCAGAATACGATCGAGTATTAAAACCGGAAAAAAAATTATTCATAGGCTAGTGCGCACGGCCCGCCAAGAACGGCGGAGTTTGATAGAGTCTGATAAAACAATTAAAATTTTTACTGCTTTTAATTTAATATTGAATTGAACTTCTGAAAAAGGATGCCTAAATCTATCTTCATAGCAACATGCTTGTATGTCCCTTCTTACATATCTAAACATATACCTATTTATTTACCTACCCAACCCACCTACCTACCAAACTATACTTATCCGTATGGGTCACTCTTTCAATAATTACGTTGACCAATATTACGCTTTCAATAATTTCAAACGAGAAAATATGTTCAAGCCTCTAAGAAGATCCCTTTCATACACACGTAATTTATTCATTGTTGGTGTACGCCGTTCGCATGTAAGATGTTTGGGTAAAATGTTACTATTTGCTAATGTGACCTTCTTTCTTTATCAATCTCATCAATCATAAGGATTTGGAACTCACTAAAACACTTTGAAAGTGTCAGTTTAATTAAGCATTTTTATTTCAACAAAACTCGTCTGTTGCTGCGATGGTCTTTGAGTTGCATTTGATGGAAACGAGTATTACATGCATTTCAAATGTAGTTTTACTTCAAGGTGGAATATCAATGTTTAATTCCCAAGCTGAAGAACGATAGTTTATCAAGAACAACTGATGTAATTTCCTGCCAGACATAGGTTGAATGAGTATTAATGTTAGCTATTTGTATAAGAGTTACGCTAATAGGTGGTTTTGTTGGTTTAACGCTAAAAGTTTCAACTAATGTTCTTTTATTGTATATTCGCACATGTTCATTATAAGTAACATTTGGTGACGCCTCTTATTTGAATACTACTCTACATAACATTCAAGAACTAAAAAGAAACCGGTTTGAGAAAATAAAAGTTGTATGAGGAAAAATGTTATGACCATCGTTGATGGTGTCGGAAAATAGCTAGTGTGTGTCCTTACATTAGCAGCACTTAGTACTTGTATCAGTTGTAAGTATGAATTATTCTCAATTCAGCGGTTAATTGGTCTTTTCGTCCGTTAACTGTGGAATTAGCGGAGCTTTATTCAGGCCTACATCTTCTATGGCTGTTTGTTTATATATATATTTATTTATAAATATATATATATATGTATATATATATGTACATATTCGATATAGAAAGAAAAGGTAAATCTGAAGGACATGACAGTTGTCGATTTCGCAAATTGTAATGCGTAAACATGGTTAATGACACCAAAATAAACAAGTTTTCTTCTATGCACTTTTCGTCTCAAGTGAGTATTTTATTAGTTATAGCGGTAAATGACTTACCGCAACTCCAGTCTTTGAAGCGGAAAGAAATTCTTTGACCGAGTTGTATGGCAATACTGCAATGGCGTCTCGCTCCCAGCGCTCTGTCTTGAAAGACGAAACCAAACCTACCGCTATACCTCGTTAAATACTCATTTGACGAAAAAAGTGTATAGAAGAAAAGTTGTTTATTTCGATGTTATTACCATGTTTCAAGCAACAAAAATTCGAAAATCGACGAGTAGCTGTTTATTCGAGAGCATTCGTCATCAATGACGAAACTAAACTTACCGCTATAAATCGTAAAATACTCATTTGAGACGAAAAGTGCATAGAAGAAAACTTGTTTATTTTGATTCAATTAATTAGGTTCAGGCACCAAAAAGTGGAAAATCGACAACTGTCAAGTCCTTCAGATTTACCAAAGAAAATGGTATGAATCACGAGCTTTGATTTTCACACAATCAAAAACAAAAGCGGTAACTTTGAATGCCTTAGCAGCAACCTCCGTCTAGTGAACCCGACCCGGACACTTTATCTCAGATCGCTGATAAGAGGAGTGTAGAAACCACTGAACCTTAGAATAAAAGAACTCATTTAGTTATCTTGTAGAACTAGGTCAGACGAGGTGAAACATTTAAAAATGTCATCATGTTAAGCATTATCTTCGTTTCAATGCTTCAAGATATTTCTACCAAATGCAGCTTAGGAGCAACTTTGCTCCAAGCTGTTCCTTTGGTGAAAACTTTAGAAAGTTTGGGTTATTTTGAGAGTCGTAAATATGAATGCTTCATAGGTGGGATATATACATTCAAAGTTACTTCTTATAATAAAGTTACCGTCTGTATGATACTGACTATATATTATGACACAAAACATTTAATCAAACGTTTTAACCAAAATGAGTTAACCTTACCAAGAAAATAAGTCTACATTCTATACCCGTGTTTACAAATTTAAGGATTTGATACCATATGCATAACTATCGGAGTACATAAATACTACTGCACGGAAAGATCACAACAGCCCAGCAGAAAAGTTCGTTAAAAATCCTATTAAAACTCGCCTCTACTGCCATTTGTTGTCTGCACGTTCATTCTTAAGTGAAGCAACTCATCGTTCAAATCACGATGCAAAACCCGACAATCGAAATTAAAAGAACAACTAAACTGCTCGAGGCGAGACTCGTTTGTATCCCTTTCCCGAGGTCTACAAGTGAGGGATGATGAAGGTTCACAGAATTAAGCTTATTTAAATTCGTTAGCGTTGCATATACAGGGGCATGCGAGGACACTACGCTGGTAACTTGGTAACTGTTTCTTCGAAGGTGGATACACATTCGGCTTGTGTGTATACTGATGTTGTTTATTCCAGACTAACTTTGCTAGAAATTAATACATCTAATTTTAACCGTGCTTTTTAGTCTGTCTAGAATGTGAGTGGAGTCATGGTAACAAATAATTATACTCATTTTAAATACGTTTGTCATTGTTCAAAGTTCACTCAACACTAGCGATAGAAAATCTCAGGGTGTTTGCGAAACTGTAATTATCAAAGAAGGGGAGAAGGCTTCCACATGCTGCATTGGGACCAAGAAAAAATTTAATGATGGGCTTAATGCTAATACAAGAATTTGCAAACAACATCATGCTAACTTAAATCCCTCTGAATGATGTTAAGCGTGACATTATATTTGGAGTGCAAAGTTATATGCTTGTCTGATTTGTTTCCAAATATTCGTGAAAATAGACTTGTTGGGAATAAAGCATCATAAATGTTGATTAAATAACGTACAGTACAAGTAATTTCATTTATTAAGTTTGTTTGAGACGGTGTTCATAAAATCGATTTTTAAATGTTCCTTTTTATTTCTCAGCCGCTATGCTAAAGCTACGTAAAATCAGCGTAATGTAACCTCAATGGTACACGTTGTCACACACGCAAAAAACCTGCTTCTGTATTGATGATTGGCACTACGAACTAAGAATTTAGAAAATGAGTAAACTTGCCGAGTGAGTATTTCACCGAGGATGCAGACAGAGTAAATGGTTAAATTCAGGCATATTCGAGTTAATCAAAACATTTTGATGGAAGAAGGTATGAGTAGAGGGCATTATTGCTAATGTGAATAAGATGTAAAAGAATTATCGGGAATTAAATATGAAAACTAAAATAATTGTTTTTAATTTGGCTTCTGAATTAAAGTCCGAGTTGACACATAACGACTGCTAAACTGAAACTGTCACGTAGGGAAAATTTGCAAAACATGAAATGAAATTTTATGCGTTTTTAAAAACCGGGACTAAGCCGTGTGAAAAAATAGATTACTTGTATTATTTATTTAGTCATAGCATTATTTCGTTTTGAATTTTCCAGTTTAGTCCAAGGAGATATCCTAAGTGCATTCAATGGGAGTTAAAGGAACTCTATGAATTCGAAAAATTAAGCATGATTAAAAAAGTGACAAAGCAGAACCTCTATTAAAAGAAGCTTGGCTGGATCTTTCACAAAGCCATGCGTGTAAACTCCTCTATTTTTTTCCCTCAGCTATACAGAAGTCTTAAAGTTTTCCTACACTCGCGACAGACAAGCTAAACTGGTGAAATGTTTTAAAAAACTCACTTGATTATTGCATTTTAGAGCATTGTGTGAAATGGGAAAATTGCTTCTGCAGTGGAAACTTTTCAGTAACTGAATGAGTGTTACGCATGTGTGGTACTTAATAATTTTAAAATTTTAAAATAGCAAATACATTTCCAATGTCTTGGAAATTACATGGTATCTAAGTAATATAAATTTAATGTTTAAATGTAAATTAAAATTGTATCTATTCTTCATAGCGATTCAGTGTCGTTCAGAAATCCTTTCTTCAATTTCCGTTTCATCAGTTCGTAAAATTTTATTTGGTTCATTTTCAACACCGATTTTCTTCAACGTTGTAAAATTTATAGTGTAAGTTTCAGTCGCTGATTTTTCAAACTACTGCTCAACACGTTAAACTTGGTTGGACAGTTTATCAAGTTGTCATTTTTGGAACAGAAAGTGTTCATTTTTTTGTAATGCTTTTCGTGAGTTTTGTACGCTGCAATACTTAAAACGTAATTCCATTGAACTATCAGGTTGTTTCCATTAGACGACACTATCGTTCATCACATGCGTAGTAGTTGCTGTTGTTTGAAACATATCCTTGTCGCATATTATAATTTTACGCCTAATGAAGCAAACTTCTTATTTTTGGGGCATTGAAGTTTGTAATAAACAGAACGATTATTTACGTTTCCCTAGATGATGACGCTTGCTCTGAGGAGCTCGAACTTGGAGCAGAATTTTGTAATCAAATTCGGCTAATCAAAAGAGTCCAAAAATACGGTATTTTGATTATAAGCTACCATCAGCAAATTTTAAATTCAGTTTTTCATTTACAAATAAAGTAGTCCAAATATTTTGTTAATGAATTAGTAAACGTATGGACATGAGCAATTTCTTGTAACGCATGTCGATGTGAATTTATTTCATTGGTGAGATATTAGAGCTGCTGAGTCATGAAGTTCAACTTGAGGGTTCGTAGTGCCACACAGCCATCTTGTTTTACAACTTGATCGATCTCATCGAAATCTTCAAGGTCATGTTTTCATTTTTTATAGCGTCTTGTTTAAAAAACGAGGATTTGAAACATTTTACGATGATGTTAATGGAAAATATAATTGATGCTGAAGGCAAAATCAAGTAGATGCATTTTTAATTGCAAAGCTATTTTCAAGACGACACTCTGTGGCTGTACTGACTCGTTTCCGATACTGTCGTTGGTAATGTCTTTCATGATAATACTTATGAGTGTGTCCCATAAATTTCTTAGAACTTAACTTCAGCGATGAAAAATAACTTTTGTCGTTTTTAGGTACGTGTATTTTCCCACAACCCCATCCTCCGACCTGACCTGACTCAGAGTGACCTTTCATAGTTTAACATTCAGTAGAACTGCAAAGTATGCCGTTGTTCCTCTGCATTTTTGATGATCGCCCGTTGTTACACTGATTATAATAAACTTAATGGCATCACATGTTAAAATTAAGGTATGACCGTCCAGCAATGCAAATGTTTGTTCTTCTGTCCTTTTTTTATTCTGTCTATATTCTAAGGCACGAACCCTGCAAGCATGCCATCAATCTGACCTCAAGGAAAGCGTCAGGTAACAACTGCAAAATTGATGTACTCAGTTTTGAATTGGTCGTTTTCTTCATAATATTACATCAAAACTTGATCATTTTACGTTTTTGTTTTGCAATTTATTTCTTCTCAGGGTGACGTTCAATTTCGTTGAATATAAAGCCTTCCATTTAGTGCTAAAGAACTTCACAGTCTTACAGTTAAGAGACGTACCAAAAAGTAGAAGTCGTAACTATGAGTTAAGTAATAAATGTGAAATAAATTACCACCCTAATTCGCAAATTTCATTTTAGGATTTGTGTCTATCATTTACGTTTGGGATTACCTCAACAAATCAAAATTCGAGAACATCTCTGGAAAAACTGAGGTGTTTCCAGATTCACACAAAAATGCATCACACTTCGACAGTGTAACTTAGATTTTAATTTGTTTTGCAGTCGACTTCGATACAATAAATTTAGCAACAGTCATGTTTGAAAAACACGTTACTTGGCATGAAATAAATGCATTTATATTGGTTTGTGTCGACCTCCACACGTTTCTTTCTCAACGCTTCAACTGCGCATTTCATATCACCTGCATTTCAAAGTTGATTTCCATGCTCAATGCAAGATTACTACATGGCATTGATCAAACTTGAAAGTTTCAGCGTAGTGCTTAAAAACTGAAATACCTAAATATGGAATAATTCATATTGACATTTCTTTCCAATTAACATTCATTTCTTTGTATTCTCCCATAATATTTTAGTTTAACCATTTTTATATCATTGTGGTTCATCAAATTGTAAATGAGATATCACGGACTCGCTTCATGAAGTTTTTCCATTAATCGAATCCAGTTAGGTAGGACACACTAAAAGTCTCTTACATTTATTTCTTGGGTACATAATTTTAAATTTCTTGTTTCTTGATTTACGGACAAAGGCAAAACTGCCTTCTGGTCTACTGCTGTATTTCATCATTCATTTACAAAAACATTTGAAAGAAAAATGTAGTATAGCTTATGCTAAACTTTAACTTGAAGTAAAAACTTTTTATGCTGCATTAATATTACGACTCCAGGTATCAGCGTAAGAACCACCTCTGCACAAGTTGGCTGACGAAATATTGGTTATGGTTCAACTACGCGCTTGTGCTAAGTTTAAGAAATGTTCGGAAGGAATGCTCTATAATTATTTGGTATCGATCGTGAATAATTCACCTCTGTTGTCGCGAGAAGTTATCGCAGGTCCGGTAATTTGCAGCCTAATCGAAATGTGCACTGGCGGTGTGATTGCAGCATTTATTCTAATATTCCAACAGGAACACTGCACAAAACTCTCCGAAAAATAATCATATGTCATGATTATTTTTTATAGTGAACACCTTAGATTGACCAGGTCACTGAATACAATGTAATTCTTCCGATTGATCATCGCCGACATGAATTTCAACTCGGTGGCAACAAGAGGTCGACGGAATTAGAAAGGGTTCTCTACTCAGATTTACGACAACTCTTCAACTGATACCTGGTCTCTACTTTCAAATTTAAATTTAAATTTTTAAATTTAAATGGACAAATTTCCCAGACACTCCTCGTAAATTGGCCGGTCTACAGAGATAAAAATAATTAAACTAAATTAATAATTTGTAGTAAAGCACCCCTACGCCGTAAATCCTTGGAATTATCGAGCATTGATCAGTCAACAAACTTTTCAATGCAAGTGGCTTCTTCACAGACTGGCGTGATAATGAGATAAGCCCCTTGCAAAGAGTATATAAGTTCGGGCGGGCCGGACTGTGGGTCACACTTTGACGCACGTTGGACTCCGTGGCGGCGCTGTGCAGAGGTGAGTTCCGGCTCGTCTGTCGCTCTGAGGAAGGTTTTTCGCACCAGAGACGTTTCCATGGATAGCACTTTTACAAGTATACAGAACCACGATCCATACCGCGCTAAACCGAAACGATTACTAATGTTAAAACTATTTATGGAAATGGTGGAAGAGCGTTATTAATTATCCACTGTTTAGTTTTTATTAATCGCAAAATGCAAATTTTCTAGCAGCTCTTCAGTACATTTTGAGTTGAATGAAAGGTATGAATATGAATATAATGAAAGGTATGAAAGGTATAACTGTTGTATTTTTCACACTTATTTTATCGGAGCTGAAACTCACAGAAGTCGAAATGATTGTAAAAGATTTCTCTTAGACAATTAAAACTTTGAGCTCAAACTTTAGTAAACAAGGATTAATGTGAAAATGCACTCATTAAATTCTGGTGGTATGTTAATATAAAACACTGGCTCGAGTTTTCATTTTTCAACAAAGTATCTGTAGCGAGTTGAGTAACTCAATTTTATGAGCTCAAACGTGTTCGTTATATCGTTACGTGTTACACGGTATATCTAAGGAAAAAAGAAAATAAGTACAACCAAGTATCAGTGTTGCGATATCAGAGTTTGGGTGCGATAGTTTGTGAGCTTCTGCACTTGATAAATTTACGAGGAACCAAATTACGAGGAACCATTCAGTAAAAGCGTTATGTAACTTAATACGATTTTTTACGTGGTTGATCTTCCGCACTATGTTGTTAGAAAATACATATATTTTCTAGCACTTAGGTTTAAAAATTACTGATTTTATAATGTTTTTTGATTCTTTCTCTGTTGTACTAAAGTTTGTTTAGGAAACATCCAGTAAAGTGATAATGGAAAAATATTTATACCTTAGGAAGACGTTATTCTCATCAAATAGAATTAATATGCCGAATGGGAATAAAATCTAAGAAAGACTGTCAACATCATATCAAAATACATTATAATTAGTGTAAAAAGTTCATCACACTCAGAAAGAGTGTATAAATAAAGAAATTTTGAAAAATTTGACAAAACAATCTGAAGAAGAAAAATCAGATGATTCATGGTGCTTGTGAGGTTTTTATTCTGCTGGTTTAACAAATTCAAAAACAAGAGTTTTTGAGAAAAAAATTTGCTTGAAAATGATCAAATGAAAAATAATAAAGGAAGAATGAGTACAGTTTTTTCCAACACAAAAATTCTGAATATAAAAATTAGTCGCTCATTAATATGTAGAAAACTATAGTTTTATCCACCTTCTCATGAAGTCTTATTTTTATTGCCGCACCATTTTAGCTCCGAAAATAGTTGTTTTTCATGTGTTTTACGTTGGTGAGTATTCTCCTCCACATTTCAGGAAGCTTGCGTGCGTTATTTCATATCTCTGTCTTCCGGGAAGTTTAATTTACTTTGTTTCTCTTTCTCAGATGGGGGAAATGACGCCTATCACGCTTCACTTGTCCCTCGTCCTTGTTGCGATGTTGGTCGGCTCACAGACCAAGATAGTTGATGCCCAGAAGCTGCGTGCCCAATACTATGACGGTAAATCCACGATTTTGCAGACAGCAATGCTGGGAGTAGACCCCCTTCTTTCCAACCCGCTGAGCACAAGAGACAGTGGCTTGAAGCAACAAATATTCGAACCATTTAAAAGTATCACTCCCAGTGGAGCGTTTGTACTGAACGATTTCATCGGGAAGGCCATCGTTGATATTCGATGTGACACTTCTGTGGATACTAAGATGCAAACTTCAACCAATTATGTCTCTTATACCTCAATGATGACTGACTCAGTATCGTTCAAAGTCGGCGCTGAAGTTTCGGTGGGATTGCCTTGGAAATTACACGGAGGAGCCGGCATTGGAACTGGTTTTGGTCATAGCACGGAACTACAACAGCTCAACAAATTCTTCCAAGAGACATCCGGAGAAATATTTCAAGGCAGCTTCCATTGTCAAACTCATATTGTATCGGTGAACTTGGATTATACTAAACCAAAATTCACTAAACACTTTTTGAACTCACTTAAAATGCTAAATGATGCCTCCCAGGATCCCTTTTCTGAGTCGAGTAAAACAACTTTCTACAGTTTTGTTGAAAACTACGGCACTCATTTCCAAGAAACTACTTATCTTGGAGCGATGCTAAAGTTCGAAAAAATATTTCTCAGTAGAGCTGAGACCGCTGCCGAACGAACCAAAAGAAGAGACTGTATTTATTCGCAATGGCAAACAAGCATGAACGCAGGTGTGCCTTTTTTTAAAGTGAAGCTAAAATATGAGGAAGATTCAAAACAATGCACTGGGTCTCAAGAAAGTCAGGAAACTCTTACTTCATATGGCCTCTCGTCTGGAAGAATAATATCTGTTGGATTTCCTCTCTATAGCTCAGGTGACTGGGTGAACAATATCTCAGACAATCCGGTGCCAATTGAGTACAACCTTGAAAAGATCTCGAAGCTGTTCTTGCAAAATTGGTTTCCGACCACACTAAAAGATCATTCAACCAATGCGACTGGAGAACTACTGAATGGGACTGCAATGTACAATTTTTTCGAAGCTCTTTCATCGCAGTATTGTAAAGAAGTCTTTAATTTGCCCTGCAACGCCAGCCTGACGGGGTGCGGCTACACGAGTGACTGCCGTCTCGGTGAAATATGCGTCAACGACAACACAACGAAAAGCTTTTCTTGCATGAAAGCGTGCGGATTCACGAGCACTTGTGCACCTAATGAAGTCTGCAAAAACGTTCCTACCAAAAAAGGGTTTACCTGTGCACCACCCTGTTCAGTTGGAAACGTATGTAAACGTAACGAAAAATGCATCGCGGATCCCCGCAACGTTAAAGGATATTATTGCAAACCGATAATTTCAAGTAAGTGAAATTAGTTGATGGTTTAATATTACTTCATATTTTAATATAGCGTTCGATCTTAAATTCCTGGTTAAACACTGTTAGCTTGTTAAACTTCGTCTAAACTCACATTCCCACTCCATGAGCATAAAAAATAATCACAAACTTGCTTGAAAAGATAACTCTTCTCACCTCATGCTCTTGCAATCAGGCGGCAAGCATGCTTTTGCACAGCTAAAACAAACCAGAATCTTAAAGAACACATCTTTTTGGTAGCCACTGAAAATCCCTTGGAAATAACTACGGCTTTTTTAAATAATTAAAATTTTTTTTGCCAAAAGTTCAATTTTTTACTCAAATTCAGCTTTGTTATTAAGGAATCATTAAGCTACATGATGCATTTACAGCAGCAGCTAATAACTTTTCATAATGAATATTAATATTTTCAGTAGATGTTATATATTTCACTCGTACAGTCAATTGTGAATTAAGGCAGATTTAAAATTATTTTAAAATTGAACGTAAACGAGGCTCTATTAATGGCATAAGAACCAATATGTGGGTATATTCCTGCAGTTGTTGTGCAGAGTTTATGAACAGACCTTCACGCATTGGTTGAATTGTTTTCACGGTTTCTTAATTTATTAAATGCGCCAAGATTTTAATGATTGGTTGACGATTGAACGCATGCTAACTAACGTCGCCAGTTCCATCTCTGCTACAGCCCAAACTGAAGTAGTGTGGCCAAAGCAAAAAAGCTCAACCAATTATAACTTTCTGAAAGAGTCAGTGAACTGCTATTGGAAGGAAGCTGGCAATGACGGTATGCGTTACTGTTTGGAAACTTTCGTATTAAAATAATGTATAAATCAGTCATATACCTCCATTTGAGAACCATCATTACGATATAAGCTTATATTTGCTTTAGGACCGGGCACTGATTTACGCAGATGAATGAAGTTAACCACTTTCTTGGTTACAAATCGATCTAATTACTGCTACTTTTGTCTTCCCTTTTGTTTAATTTTTCCAAAATCAAAAATAAAATTATTTATTGGTCATGATTTTCATACGGATTTACGCACGCAAGTCATTAGTACTGTAAACAATTCCCGTTTTTCCTTCCCCTTCTTACGGCGCAAAAAAACTTGTTTGTTTTTATCTCCATAGAAAAATATTTTTTTTCGCGTAGGGATGCGGGAAAATTTATATATATGTTAGGCTGTAATATATTTGTGTTCTTTCTTTTTTACTTAATATAACACTAGCAGAACACGTGAAAGATTCACGGTTAAGACCTTAAACCTAAATAACTCAATTCATTCAAACACACCCTAACCAAATCCACCTATACCTTAACTACATATCTTACCATTGTCTGACGTAACCTATTCTAACATTATTATTAAACCGCTTCTAAGCTGACCTATCATAACGTATCATAACCAAATTTTCTATTCACTTAGTGATAGTAGACCCTGATTGAAATTACCTAACAACTGTAAAATGTACCCATGATACTGCTTTAAATCAAAATTTTCTCTTAATTCGTTCTAATGGTTTTAGTAAAAGAGTAACACTCGATTATAGATTATTTGTACAAAGTTAATATTTCAGCTTTTTCATTTTAAAAAATTTGTTTTCAGAAACGATGCATGGTAGTTTTAAAATGTGCCCTAAATCACCGAAGTAACTGTTTTTTTTTCTCTCTCCGTGATCGCACGTGACGAATCAGAACCTGCGGTGGTCGTACGCCCGCCCGTGAAGGAAAAGAAGAAGAAGAAATCTCGATTCTTGAACTGGATACGGGGAATTAGACACAGAGTTCCCATCCTAGGGCGACCTTTTGATCTTCTGGGCTGAAAATGAGCATACTTCTTACTACAGCGATGCAAATACAAACGTCCGCAAGGAAATATTTGTCTACGACGTTATCAATTAGGAAAACTAAGAATTCAGTTGCACTACGAGCCCCTTTAGTAAATCTAAAAAATGAACTCATAATTTACTTAATAATCTAAATTCCATCTGTTGAAGTTAACATTTATTATAAAATTCCGAACATGAATTCTTACCTACATATGCTGAAGTAATCTCTGTTACAGTGAGAAATCAGCTGTTAACGAAGCACAAAGCAGTGTGTACATTTTAAAATTATATACGTGCTAGAAGACTTCGCTCTAAAATGTTCGTTTTGGGGCGTATTAAGCAACTCCAAATTAAGCGATCAATGAGACGGACCTACAATGATCGGACGCACACGGCGCACTTGTAAAACGCACGTCGTCTCGTCACAGGTCAAACGGCCGCCTCGACGATTTCATCTGCTTTGTCAACATCGATTCAAAATGAACAGAAATATAAAATCCTAAGCGATAATTTAATTTGCAGTTACATTTGTTCGTAATTACAATAGATTTATCTCTTAACCGAGGAGAGAGGGAGCGAAGTGCAAGGCCAATGAACCCGCCATTTTTTTCTGCATCCGTCAGAGGTGCTACTTGTTCCAGCAAGTGCCACACAGAGGTTCCACTTGTAGCGATCAGATGATAGAAATTGAAGAAATGAATATCTCTTCCAGAGAGTTGTGCACTGCCTTTGCGCCATTAAGATTTTGCTCGTTTAGCCAAAAGTACTTGGAGGCATAATCCCCGTATCAGCTCTGTATTTAATACAACAAATAGTACATCATAATATGCTTCTTGCAAAAATAATTTTAGTGTAAAATTATTTTGATTGTGAAATGATTTCATTTGTAATGATTATAATTATAGAACCCCGTGCTAAAATGTGCCGTGTTATTTAGGTGAAATGCGGATGTGATTTCACTTATGCTTTTAGTAATGTTTACAAACATTGTTCAAGAACTGTCTGTATGCTATTTAAACTTCCTCTTTACCTCCTTTATTAGTACTCTTTAGTTTTGTTTCCTACCTGGTGTTGATGATTGGAAAGCTCACTTTGTTATCGTTCACCCGCAGTAGTGGTACACTTTTTTATACCAAAGCCAATATTAGGAATTGGGGTCTAGAAATATGTGAAATTTTCTGACTTTAAAAGTTTTTAATTTTGTTTGCTCATGACGGAAGAGCCTTTCGAATAATTTCTTATAATATTTTTAAAATTTTCAGTTTTCGTACATCTCTCTGTTAAGGAAAAATCAGCATGGTAGGGCAGCAAACTGAATAGTAGACTTTTTTGTTTACTTTAATAGACATCATTGAGGAGAAATCAAACATAGAAAAGTTTTGTCGACTATTACATTTACTTTAGCGTGATTTCCATGATTCTTTTGCGAATAGTTTTTAAAGCTTTACTGTTCAATGCTTGGTTGCGTGTCTTTCATCAAAAAAGTGTTATCTCGAATGAAAGTTTGCTTGAAGTTATTGTCGCCTACATTATATGCCTTCCGGAAAAATACATTATATGAATTCCCAGAATAATATTTCACTTCTGTCGCTTCGAATTCTGCGCTACTTGGGTATTGGCGCATTTGTCCGTGGACCTTCCCGCGCCTCCCACAGCGCTGCGCAGCTGCGCTTCGCAGGTCGTCGCGCGCTGTGATGTAGGGGTGATACGAACGTTCACGGTACCCTAATTACTTCACATTGTATTCATTGAAAGTGATCCTGCATTTCTCGAGTTAATTTCGAACATTTACTTTTTACTTATTCATTTCAAATGCTATGATCTTTAAGACGAAGTTAGAGAAGTAAAAAGTTTCAGAGAAATGAAGTAAATGAAAAATAACCGATAAATTTATCTTCCTATCAAGTGTTTTGGAATTTCTCTTTAGAGTTGATCAGCTTGGGCCGTATTTTCCAAGAGTGATGCTATTAATTCTCCCACGAAATGATTAAATTGACTGCATAATAAAATGATTTTTACGGTTACAAAATATTTTAAGGTTGTTTCACTAACCATGCTTCACTGTCTACGGTTCAAGTGCGCAAAAGGCATTTGTTTAATTTAAACACTCGTAGAGTATACCAACAACGGACGGACTAAAATATGACCTCGGATTAAAAATTTTCAATAAGGCGGATGAGAATAATTGGCATATACAATTAAAAATTTTTCATGTATGTATAAGTAAAAGTGAAAATGAAATATCTTCTAGATCAAGCATGGTTGAACAGATCGTCCTAATGGAACTTGAGGACAACAAAGCATGATGTAACTGGCCACGCTCAAATTAAGCAGATACTTCGAACTCAGTATTGGTAGAGTGTGAAGTTGAGCTTACGTGCACCACTACGTCAAACTTTTTCCACCAACGAATGCACATTACGCTAGAACGATAACTTTTCATTTGAAATACTAGGGTGCTTTTTCGGGTGTTAGGTACGATGGGATACAAATTTGTTTCGCATTGAATTCATGCTGTTTCAGGCAATAACGCAGTTTTCGTTGCAGCCGTGATTGTACGTAAAATTGCCGTCGTAAAAGTTTAAACCTTTTGCTCACTTCATCAGACTGCCCTCTTCTGCCCATAGTCAACAAAGTTTTGCGTTGTTGACATCGTTTGGCAAAATATGCCCCAAGCTAAGGAATTGGTACAAGAATTTAAATAGATTCTACACGGTAATGTTAGGTATTTTCAAAATTGCTAACTACAATTGAGTTTTAATTTGAGTTGAGTATTGAACTTCGGTTTAACCAATTGCTGTCAAAGTGTTGAGTAGTAAAAAATCTACGCTGAAGCCTGCAGTTTAAGAGCTCTTGGTCAATTTTACCAGAACCAAGGTTGAGAAGCATGTTCAAGGAGCCTAAATTCATCGGAAGATCTTGCAAGTTACCGGATGTTACTGAAGCATACGAGAGGCATCCGCATGCAAGCTTCCTCAGACTTGCATTTGTAAAAATTTTATATATGTCAACGAGCTAAAACTAATCAAGGTTCAAGTAGAAAATCAGTCCTGGAAATAAGCCTGTCATGAATGATTGAACTGGTAGCTGGCTAAGCTTAACATCCTGAGTTTCAATTGCAAACTCGTGGAATTAACAAAGCAAAAATGTAATATTTTCACGAATAATGCCTCAAACCGTGCAAAATTATTTTGTATCAAAATTTCTCCTGAATTTTTGTTTTTGTCCAGAGTAGTCATATAAATGGGATTCACAAATCTTAAAATACCACCAAGTTTCCTGACGCTCATAATGTTAAAAGTACGAGTCCTGTATAATCGTATAAAGCTACAGTGAAGTGCATGCGTATGTCTTGAATAGAGCTCATAGTTGATAAGGAATAGGTATATTCTTAATTATGACTAAAAATCCACCTTGATCATGACTATTAGAAAGTTGAGAAACAAGCAAAATAAGCCACGGGGTTACTTTGCTTGCTGTGATGAAGCACGGGCTTTACTTTGTACTCACAAAAGTATTGCATTTTTGCTTCGTCAATTCCACGAGTTTGCATTTGAAACTCAAGATGTTAAGCCCAATCAACTACCAGTTCAATCATTCATGACAGTCGTATTTCAAGGACTGATTTGCTACTTGAACACACTGTCTTGATTGGTTTTAGCTCGTTGACATATACAAGATTTTTACAAATTCAAGTCTGAGGAAGCTCGAGGCTGCCTCTCATACGCTTCTGTAAGATCGGGTTACTTGCAAGATCTTTCGATGAATTTAGTCTCTTCAAACACGCTTCTCAACAGTGGTTATGACGGTTATCAGGTGTGGCATCTATATTTATTTTTGTGCCAATTTCTTAGCTTGGGCATATTTAGCCTAATTGCCTAGAATTCTGAATAGTTTTAGGTACCTATAATTCAGTATACGTTCAAGTACCTGTAAAATTTCGTAATGCGATTTAGTGAGACACGAACTCTTAGAATATTCTTTTTTTCTTTCCTGAGCTTCCATTAACACTTCGACCGCAACGTGAGCCACCGGTGGCCACGGAGGGGATTTTCATGATGTGCTGACCGAACAGTAGTTGCAAACTCAATTTTCATAAAAAAATCTAAATGAAGGCACGATTCATTTAATGTTCGGTATTTTCAAATTTGCTTACAACAATTGACTTTAAATTTGAGTTGAATATTGTACTTCGATTTAACCAATTACTGTCAAAGTGTTAAGTTGTAAAAAATCTACGTTGAAACCTGCAGTATAAGAGCTCTTGGTCAGTTTCATATTAAAAATCATGCTCCACTTATATCACCAATAACAGAATCATTTTTAAAAAATTCTGTATACTGATAAGTTACATAGTTCGAGATGAGGAAACAAATGAGATTAAAATTTGCTTTCTCCATCGTTATCATGGTTATGTAGTTCGTAGTTCATTATACGGCCCAGCATTTTTCAAGATTTGTAAACTCCTGTGCCAGCGGTATATTGGATATAAAAGAGTTTCCACTTACTTTTCTCTCCATTTCTATCGATCATTATAAAAAAATTCGTCGTCATCAGTTGTGACTCAGATATTGATGAAAGTGATAGATAATATATTCCGTTAGCTGAAAAAATATGATTTTTTACGACCAAGGAGATTTTTTGCGTACGCTTCGTGTCAATAACATTTTTGCAAAGGAAAGTTTCGAGCATAGGTTACTTATCTGAATTACTAAAAAATGAAAACAAATCATCTCAGTCCTTTTTAAGTTTCATAAAATTATATTTTTCTCAGATGTTCACATTACATCGTACCATGATATTACGAAACGTAATCAGTATGTCGTAATATGTGCCCTAATGCAAGATTACCCTACCATGCACTTGTCTGTTAATTAGGATCGTACATGAAGGCTCCCGTAAAGGCATTTTAAAAGGCTTCATTGTTTTTTTCAATGCAGTTTCTTCCTTTTCAAAAGTTTTCGTTCACGTCTGGAATTTCTAATATTTTCCTGCATGTAAAGCGATTAAAACATACTTTCTGCGAGCCAAATTTATATCTTATCATCTCACATTATGTAAAAAATCACATTACTAATAACAACATGTATTATTATGGCTTTATTCTCACGATAAAGTATTGGAATTGAGCAGTTAAATAACATTAAAAATTTACAACGAAATTAAACGTAAAAAGAAAATTTTACGCTATTTTCTCCTTAATTATTTTTTTCGTCAAAAAAGAGTTTTCTACTAAATACCTAAATGAAGCATCAAAAAACCACTCGTTGTACGTCAAGCGGGTGCTGAGATGTAAGAAATTATACCTACTATATTCCGTGAACAAAAGTTGAACAACCGCACCTCTTTTTAGGGTAAAAATTAACTGGCCAGTGAAAAGTATTTTACTGAATAAAATTAGAACAAAGTTTGATCAAAGAGCTCTGGATGAAGCAGAGCGGCGTGTTTAGATGGTGACGGCAGCACCTCTCCTGGCGGTGGAAAGGCAGACTTCGAAAGATGATATCCAATTAGTCTGAGCCAGCGAGAAAGCTTGCGACGCCGGTGACGGTAGCGTCTAAATGATTGATAGTTGGGCACTATCAAACAATCTGGACAAAGAGGTGACCCTCGGTGCCAGTACAAGCGACACATATGCTGGAAACATGATGAGAAGACGCAACGGTGCACGACGGAGGAAGAGGGTGGCTGATCCCCTGCGTGGAAGGCATGCCACCCCCACAACACTGCTGTTTTCCACTGTAGGGGCGGTGCTACCTACACTCAGGGAATGTGGCCACTTCTACTTATCCTCAGGACACTTGCACAACAGACACAACAGATATCTCCATTCAGGCGAGTCGGCACTTCAATTGACCTTTTCTGAATGGTAAGAGCACGAAACGTTTGAGTGTCACAGCTACACAGGGATGAACCCACTTCGCTCCGAGTATGAAACTACTCAATTCACTCTAGATTCACTGCAGTGCACGACACTTTGAGACGCTTACACTTCACAAGTTTGACATCCATTATTCGGCATCCTCAGCACCGGCAGTGAGCATGGCAATGAGGGCATCTGCGTCAATCCTTCCGGTATCCTCATCCATCTCCACATTGGCGAACACATCATCTACCTCCTTAGCGGAGAATTTTTCACCAAAAGCCATCAGCATGGTGCGGAAATTCTCGCTGTCGATTTCACCGGGCTCAATCTCGAAAGCGCGGAAAGCCTTAGCGACGACTTCATCGTCGTCGACTTCACCGCTGGACTTGCTGGCGAACATGGTGAGGAAGGTGGTGAAGTTGATGGGGCCGTCGGCCTCGCTGAGCATTTCGTTGAGTTCCTCTTCAGATGCAATACGGCCGATTTCGTCGAACATGGCACGGAGATCAGCCTTATTGATCACACCATCGCGATCACGGTCCATGATCTGGAAGCCATCTTTGAACTCCGCCACCTGCTTCTGAGAGAACATATCGAAGACATTGCTTCCTGATTTCTTCGCCTTCTTCGAAGACGAGCGGGATCCCTTGGAAGGCATGATGGCGACCGTAGCTGTGATGCACTGGCGGACCGCGCTTCTCTTCACTCCCTTATATCACTTTAGTGATGTCGCCACGTACTCGCTACGACCAAAATTAGGCGGCGGCGGCACAATACGGTGCTGCCCAGCTCGCGCACGCCAAAATAACCGATACCGCGGCCAGTCTTGCGCTGCACGCCGGACCATGTCGATCGACCAGCAGTCGCGGCACATTTTTCGTGCAAATCGTACAATACAATATAAGTACAATTTCACTATTTAGTTCAGGAAACATTGACAAGAAACATTCCTACTCTTTGAGTATTGAGTATGGAGATTATTTAAAATATTCCACAAGTTTCAACACTTTTTCCGAATCTTGAGTGAACTCTTTCAATTTATCAAACGCCATCATAATTAAACTTTATTTGTCACGGTTTACAATAGCTCATAGAACAAAAGTTGTTTATTCGGATCCTTACTCGTTTTACATACATTATTCCGCCTTATACTTATTTTAACGGAGCGTATGTCATGATAGAATAAAAAGTGTGACTATTCCTCACAAATACATTGAAAAATAGTATACCTCAGCACAGAAAAACAAGCATTATTCTTGAGAAAACAATTTATAGGGAAATGAACACGATTTCTAATGAAGGAGACTTTAATTTAAACACCTAAATGAAACTGAAACATAAGAGACGTACGGCAGGTTCATGCGTTCAAAACTGTCGAGATGGGTAGAATTTCGTGACCAAACAGCTGCGCTTAGTGTAATGTATGTCGGAGGGTGCAGGGGAGGAGGTCTGGACGACTGCCAGCCCTCGCGCTAAGGTGTAATGTGGCGAACGACTCCACAGCGACACGGCTAAATTTCCTTCGAAAAAATGAGCCCGAAATACATCCCTTACTGCCATTCTATCTATACATGAGGGTGACTCATGACTGCATCAGCAAGAAACAAATTTAAATGAGGTGAAGTTTTCGTAAAAATATAGTTAAATAACGTACTGGGCCGAGGTATCGCGTATTGACCTACAACCGGTCTATTCAAGGCAAGCAGATTTGGGTACCTTTTTTTTCGGGGCAATGACTATCTTGTGTAACTTAGTTTCACATAAACGTGCGCTTTTCTGAACAGATTTAATGACGGATAAGTATTTGGCCTGCAGTTTCTTTGCACGTGGTTAGTATCTTTGATTTTTATTTGTTCTCAAGATTAGATTAGATGTGAGTTTAAACTTTCGTAACCGCAACAAAGGCGTTCGAAAAAAAAAAGGTAGATGACACCATTACGTGTGCATATTGAATTCAGGGAACGCGTAATCCGCACACAAAGTAGTATAGAATAGACAAGCTCAACTCAGCTAAAATATGAAAAAAAGAAAAATAGTCTATTTTCAAGAATTGATACAAAACTTGATACTACGCAACGGTTTTTTAAAATTTGCTAACACAAAGGATCTTATAACTAATCGTTGGAAAACTACAATAGGTTTTCTATATCTATAACAGTGATTGAGTCTTCTCATGGCGCTTCAGAAATTTCTGTGTGTGAGAAATAATTCTTGAAGTACAAAACAATTGAATTCCTCCCCATTCTTCAGTACATACAACCACCTTGTTTTCATTCGAATTTGAGTTTGTGACAACCACCTTGTTTTCATTCGAAAGTGTCGGTTGCTGGATGACAAAGCACATAAGACATGGATACATAAAATTGTCTACGTATACTCGGGATATTTACCTATGTATGAGACTGAAATCCCGCACGCAAGTGACATGACAACACAACACGGGTACAAGCGAGTTATTCAACTTCACAGCGCCCTTACCTCAGTGATCAATCCACAAGGTTAGGTATTAACAAACACGTTAGTAAATAATACATGTAAAAATTGTTTGTAACACTAAAAATAGCATCGCTGCAATCGAAAATCAAAGAGCAAAAAAACTTTATCACTCGACATCAGCATTGCTTAGACACAATTAAATTCATGATATTCATTTAATTTACTAAATTAGTAAACCCAAATATTATTTCAGTTCCACGCGATTCAAAAGATTTATTTGCACTTTTCATTAGAATGCGAACGTCATGAAGGATTTGCCGTCCCATCGTTTTGTAACGGAAGACACTGTGACCGTGATGCCCAGAAAAAGTTGATACATGAAATATAATACAATCAGTTTGGTTTTTGAATGTTTTTCACCATAATGATCCTAAATGGATTAGGGGTTGAATATATAATTAGGAGAACAAAATTAACCTTTATTCTTTTTGGATATTTTACTCTAGACATGAGGACTGAAAGCTTATATATGCAAATACGACTGAAAAATACCTTGGAACATAGTCTCTTACGTGCACGCAAGAGCTAAGGCTTCAGCATGCAGTCGTTGACATTGATGAAAGTATAGAGAGTGGAAGCAAATGATTTGGCAATGAAAACTAAGTAATCGACATTTCAGAAGCGCGTCTAAGACAAATAAACAAATGTATACGCAAAAATATATATCAATGCTCGTCATAATATGATTTGTGGAAAATAGGTGAGGTGATTGTTTATAAATTTCAAGCTCAGAATACGCTTATTTTTCATTTGCTTATTTATATTTTTGGTTACAGACATGCACGACGCTCACTAGGGTTGCGATAATTATCGTTTTAAAGCAGCGAGCCAGTGGACTAATTTTTTTAAAACTATTCCCTATCCTTAGCCCCTGCGAAAGGGTTGAGCCTATAAGTATACAAACTGACTAGATGCACTCACTCGAGCATGTTAGTCAGTTCGAAATCAATTTTTGGCCCTTCAGTTGAAAGAGCGTGTGATGAATGTTCGAACGATGCTAATGACTTAGCATTGACAACTTAATCGCTCGCACATTTACTCTAAATGAGAACATGTACGCATGAGAAACGTTAAAAATATAATATTAACTAGTATTAATTCTACATTTATTGGTTGTATGATTATTTTCAAAATCAGTTCTTACATTTCCATACTGCGCTTGCTCCATACAGTTCTGAAAAAACACGCATCGCCTCCTTGGTAGAAATAAAATTTATTCATTTTTACGGCGTACGACACATTACTACAGGCATCATTTGCATGCTTCTGAGGTCCACGTTTATGACTTAGCAATGTTCGCATGTTCGCAAACGATGAATCGCGTTAATAATAATATTCCTCTAGTTTTTTCAATCTTTAGAGTTATAAAATTTAGTGATTTGATTTCTCCGTGGCTAATAATTAGTCAAAATTCATTCATGGAATTTAAAAAATTGATACACCAATACCTCATATAAATTCTCTAACAAACGCAGGATCAAAACACGCTCACATTTGAAAGGCATCGAATGGAAGATTTTGCGCAAGGAATGTTGGAAAGCAAGAAAACAGCGGAGTATTAGGCAACTCTAACATACTGGAAAGCAATACGCCAAATATTATCGTAGAATGAAATAAATTAGTGTGAACCAACTTACTATGTTTTAAGCGAAATTAAGAGAGCAACAGGATGCTAAGTACGTCCTGGAAAAAACTACAAGTAGTTTCGGTTGTGTAACCCCCCCTAAAAAAAGCTATATCAGCGCTGGGCGTCTTTGAAGTCTTTTCTATTCAATATTGATGTGCGATGCGGGTGAAAGGGAATAGGAAAACTCGTACTACTTCGAGTTCAAACAATATCATATTTATAACATTCCACGAACAGCTTTTCTGATCTACATGCAGTGATGAAGTGCGCTCCAATTTAGTGAGAATAATTGATAAACCTTTCAAAACTACACCTTTTCACTTCAAATGAATCCAATTCAAGTTCAATTTAATCCAGGCAAGTTCAAATTAATCAAGTTCCAGTTAAATAATTAATCTTTATAATTAGTTAACACTCTTGCACTAGGGTCCAAAGTTATCATTCACTTCATGAAAACTAGGTTTATTCCTAACATCGCTTATCGAAGAACTGCGATCATTGGCCTCATGTGTGCCTTTAATGTGGTCGTGATTGCCCTTTTAATCAAATAAGTTTATAGACATAATAAATCTCATTACTTTACAGGTCAAGAACAGAGCACGCAGCAAGTGAAGATGGATGAAGTGAAGCATGTAAGAATTTCTAAGAACTTAATTAAGGGACACTATAACTTAAAGGAATCATTCATTGATGTTAAGGATTTAATTTAAAGAACAAACAGAAAGTATATGTGTTTAATATTTGAATACGTGATGATCGCAATGGTCATTTGAATGAAATTACGACGTAAATTCTCATCCGAGACAACATCGCTTACCCCGATAGCAAAAACTGCTCTTTCGGATTTGGTGGGCAATTAATTCTTCTTAGTTATTCACTTGAAGCCTGTGCATAGAGCGCACGGTATTCGTTTGTATTTACAAAAATGGGGAAACATTTCTCATTCTTTTCAGATTCATTCGTTAAAATTAAATGTCTTCTACGTATCATATTTAGTACGGATCTCACTCAGAGAACGTGTCTTTAGTTACGAGTATCGAGGCAGCATCAGAGCTGGAAACAGTTGCGCGGAGATAAAAAAAGGGAGGACGAAAGTACATCAAAAACCGACGAAGTCAACGATTATCATCCGCAACGAATATCGTCGGCACCTTATAACACTTGCATCAATCAGCTCAAAAGTAATGTACACTCGCGAGCAAAAGTTTGGAATCACTTTCTTGAAATTGGTTCCACACGATTTTGAGCACTAAATATTTTTTCAATAACCGTAAAAATTACATCAATTTAAAGGTTCAACTCTTAACTTTAAATTGATATCAAATTCATTCAAATCAAGCCAGTATTTCGGAAGCTATCCCGGATCAAGTGAAGGCGTAACGGAAAGACGTGCTTCAATTCTTAGATACGTCGCGAGTAGCGACCTATTGACCCCCTATAAAAGCACCTGTTATCGGATTTGATTTCTCAGTCCACCTTCACACGTTGATCGGTACACATCTCCGGTACTTTTGACCCTTTCCTTGAGCGACAATGGAGACAACTCCTACAGAAGCAGTACAAATCGTAGCCCTATTGCAAGAAGGGCTCAGCCAGCGAGTTGTCGCTTGGCGGCTCCACATAAGCCAGTCATGTGTTTCGAAAGTTTACAAACGCTTTCGGGAGACTGGTGGCTTTATCCCGAGACCAAGATCTGGACGACGCCGGTGCACCTCGGAGAGGGATGACCGTTTTATCGTATCAACCTCTCTCCGAAATCGGCATTTGACTGGTGTCGACGTTCAACAGGAGCTCCGAGATGTTCGTGGGGTAGCTGCCAGCGAGTGGACAGTTCGTCGACGACTCAAGCAAGCGAACTTGACTCCAAAAAGGCCTGCCACAGGCCCGAAACTCATGGCAGCTCACCGACAAGCACGCCTTCAATTTGCTCGCACCCATCTTGATTTGGAGGTTGAGCAATGAAGTCAAGTTCTGTTCTCCGACGAGTGCAGGATGTGTTTGCACGGTAGCGACCGAAGATGTCGGGTCTACAAGCGGCCTGAGGAGCGATTTGCGCAGATTCGCTGAAACAGTGGCTTATGTGGGCGGTTCTTGTATGATGTGGGCCGGCTTTTCTTTCGACGGTAAAACGGAGATTGTATTCATGCCTGGCGGGGGACGAGGAGGCGGTCTAACTTCGGACCGGTACATTTCCGATATTCTGCTGGAACATGTCGTTCCCTATGCGGGATATATCGGCGATGACTTCCTCCTTATGCGCGATGACGCTCGTTGTCATACTGCCCGTGGCACAACTGAATACCTCGAAGAAGTCGATATCGCCACATTGGACTGGCCAGCGCTCAGCCCTGACTTAATCCCATTGAGCACGTGTGGGATGAACTGAAGAGGAAGGTTCGTTCCAGAACTCCTGCTCCTTCATGTCTGAATGAGCTGAAATCGGCTTTAATTGAGGAGTGGGAAGGTATCCCACAAGAATCAATTCAGAACTTGATCAGGTCGATGAAAAATCGTCTTCGAGCAGTTATTAGGGCAAAAGGAGCGAACACAAAGTATTGACACTTAATTTTAAGGCTAAATAAATTTTTTATTGATTATTTTTTGTTGTTTTATTCATTCCCATATTTCCTTGTTTTCCTACCTCCTAGATTTAATCCGTGATAGCTCCTGAAACACTGGCTTGATTTGAATGAATTTGGTATCAATTTAAAGTTAAGAGTTGAACCTTCAAAATGATGTAATTTTTATGGTTATTCAAAAATATTTAGTGCTCAAAATCGCGCGGAACCAATTTCAAGAAAGTGATTCCAAACTTTTGCTCGCGAGTGTAGTTATCAAGTGTACCAACCTCTGAACCACGAACTCGAAAGCCAAACTTGATGCGTACACCTCGTGGGCTCGTAAGCAGGGAGACGAAAGGCATTTTGAATCTCAATGCTACAGAATCTCAATGCTACACAGAGTAGCCCGATTGGCTTTTTTGTTCAATTTTTCTTGTTAAATTGAAGAATTTGAGTAAGAAAAATGCTAATCCGGACCCATAACTTCGAAGACAATCGAATTTGGGCTTCATTGTGATTTGAAGTCTGATGCATATCTGAAACATCTACCTGTCATTGAGTGCGTGAGCTACCCATCAGTACAACATAAATACTATGCATGTAGAGGATAATAAAATATTACACATTTACGAAGCTTTTATTATTCAACCAACGATCACAGTTGCTGCCTCCGTAGCCATTCAGGGTTAGTCACACATTTCTTCTCTCGAGACAATTCAGATCGATCAGCAGCTTTCCCGCATATACGGCATGCATTTGTTATCATTAGAAAGAAGTTCGTAATGCTTGAACTTTGTAGTACTTCCAACATTTACATTTTTGGCATCATCTGTTTTAATTCTACGTATTACACCTTATACTTGACTAAGCATAGTGAGTACGTGTTCAATAAATAAGAAGTACGCGATCGAGACACTGATAAATGGCACACACAGAACGTGCAATTGTTAAAATCGAAGTTTAACACTTTGACTGCGACGTGAGGCGCCGGTGATCACTGAGGGAGTTTTCATAACGCTGCTGAATGATCAGCAGTCACTAACTCAATTTTCATAAATACTAAATCCGAACTAAATGAAATCGCGATCCATTTTATATATCCATACTATTTTCAACAATGCTTACTATCTATAAATTTGAATTGAATACTGATCTTCATTTTTACTTGCCGCAGTCAAAGTGTTAATTAGCTCAAAATTAGGAACTCATGGCGTCTAAAATTAGGCAGACACCCAAGAAAATTAGGAAATAATCATAAACTTAAGAGTCAATTAATACCCATTCCAAGTGCTGACACATACGAAAATAAAAATTACCACGCTCTAAACTAGACTTCCTCATAAGAACGGAATGATGTTGCAGCAGTTCAAAGCATTAAACGTTACTTTCCTAAAATATTTCAGGCATATGGCAACCTGAGTACACAGACAGTATCTCAAGAAACGAGCTAATGTGTGACAGCCGGTTACGACACTCGTGAAGTATATTCAAAATGACAGCGCCAATTCTAACACACCGTACATTAACAAAAACACCTATCTATGCAGTAGTTATGAGGTACATGTACTGGCTTTAGAGCTGGAAATACCGTAACCCATGTTTGAAATATAATATGTACGACAAATAATTCATGGAATGTTCGCAATGCAAAGTTGTTTACAGAAATCTTGATAAAATACTGCAAATAGGTACGACGTAAAGTAAGTTGCAATGGTCCGCCATTAATAGCGCCACTCGGAAAAAGTTAGATTCACAGATAAATTAGATTTTTTTTACTAGCAAGCATAGATAAAACTTGCCTTATGATTGAAACTTGGCGTGTACAAGTAGTACGAGCTTTAAGGAAGCTGAGGACAACTGTTGCACTTACTACAGGCGGCTGATGCAAGCACAGTACTCTGCAGTATTACATCTACTTGCTGCCTGACATGCTTGCTCTTGAAACTAGTTGAATCGATGACCAGCCACTGTTTGACAAGCTTAGCTTCTTTGGCAGCTTTGGTATAAAATAACAGCTAAATTATTTTTAATTAGGACAGTAGATAAACGTTAGTATTTGCTAACAGTTTCAATTGATCAAGTTTGCAGTTTAAGTCACGGTGTGGAGACAGTTATTACTGAGGCTTCTACGAGGTCGTTTAAATTTCATTAACGAATTGAACCAGTCCGCAACCCAATACCTCAGAACAGATGGGCTATCGATGCGGAATGCAAGTTTCATCGTACGAGCGAATTCAATTGTTAAGTAACGCTAACCGCAGTAGCAGTGCTCGTGACTCACGTTGGTCATGAGGATACTCATTTTGCATCTCACCTATGTGCTACTCAAAGGGGAGCACCTATTCAACTCTTTTTAAATCCAAACCTACCCCTACAGACAACAACCTACATTTGGCCTTACGATGCAAAGGAGTGTACTCTAGATCAGGGGAAGGTAAAAATACAGTACATTGATGCGATGTTTTCTATGTAGTGCGCTCATTGTATACTAAAGGAAAAAAATTAGGTCTCAAGAAACAACGAAACAAACCTGATAACAGAAGATGCCAGAAGTTTTGGGAGGGAGGCCGTCAAACGGCGTTTGCAGGTTTAGCTTCACCCAAAGGTTATTCATTCAGTAACCTTACAATTTAGGGTTCAGAGAACATTTTACAATTTAAATCAAACTAACATGTGCGAAATTGAAGATGGTTTCATCGTCATTGAAATGAAACACTTTGTAAAGTGAGCATTTAATCAAGGTAAAAACCCAGTAGAAGGATCGATCGGGAATTCACTACCCGGTGGTCCAGACGAAGGGCTCGAGGCGGTCTGGTATAGGCAGGAGGTTGTTGAGGGTGTCCAGCGTCTCGATGAGGGTATTGAGGTTGGCGTGGCAGGTGGTGAGTGAGTGACTCAGCTCTCCTACGTGGCTCAGGTGCTCGGCGTGACGGGCGTAAGCGCGCTGTCGCTCTGTCAATATCGACACCACCGTCGCCAGCGTCGCTTCAACCTGACACGGATAAAATAAAATTTAAATTTTAAACGTCACTCGGACGCACAAGGAGGTTAATTATGAATCTAATTTTTCCAGAATGAACATGGAGGCTGACTGGAGAGATGGCGAAAGCTGTCCTCACTCCTCACTTATACGTTGACCCTGACAACGTACTGCAAATTTGATTACTAAAACTATAACTTTGATAAACTCCTAAAACTCCACATTTTAGGTTTCTTCGAACATTAAGTCATTTCTACGTTTTCTAAATGCTAACCTGCTCGCCAGGACTCGGAGCTTATCCTGATACGAAACTCGGGTGCCGGTGACCGATTTTCAATCGTCCACCTCCTGGCTTCTATACGTGACTGTTCCATGACGCGTATCAACACTTCGACCGCGACGTAACCCATATTTGGGGACAGAGGAAGTTTACAATGTGCTGCTGACCAACCAGTAGCCACATACTCAATTTAAAAAAAATACTCAATCAAAACTAAATGAAAACATGATCAAGTTAATGTTTGGTATTTTCAACATTGCTCCCCACAATTGATTTTAAATTTGAATTTAATATTAAACTTCAGTTTTACCTGCGGCAGTCAAAGTGTTGAGAAAATTCTTTAATCATCAGCTTCATAAGTTTCGACACATCAATAAATCGACCCGTTTTCCGTAGTACACACAAGTTCGCCCTCTAGCGTAAATTGTCTAATATACAATTGTAGCAGATGGTAGCTCTCAGCTTCAACGTAGTTTCTGAACTTATTAAGTGGTTAATTAGTAGTTTCTCACATACTTGTAACCTAATAACCTATATTGTCACATTTCTATTTCCCAAATAAATTCTCTGATGCATTCAAGTCGATCCTTGTTTCGTCCAGTGATTTTACGACGCTTTCGCAGAGTGAGGGGAAAATATTTAGAATAATTATTGGACACTTTGGATTAGAAAAATACTAACTCGATATCAGTCTCGCTGCCTCGGTATTTTTACCCGAGTAAAAGTAGCGCATTTAACGATTTTAGGAAACTGAGAAGACGGTTAGGTGAGGTTATAGAGGCAAATTTTCAACTCGATGACCTTGCACTCCCCTTTAAAACTTAATTTGAACATAACTTTGAACTTAATTGGTTCAACTGAATTCAATTTCAACTTAAAATTAAAGACAATTTTAGTAAGCTATTTTGAGAATAGCAAACATTATCTGGGTCGTACCTTTATTTAACTTAAGTATGTATTAAAATTGAGTTAGTGACTCCTCGTCGGTCAGCAGCATTGTGAAAATCCTCTCTGTGGCCACGAGTAACTCACGTTGCGGTCAAACTCTTCAAGCAGCCTAAAACCAATCTTCAGAGTGATCGTAACAATAGCGCGGTCAATAACGAGAAAAACGAAAATAACGACTTGGATAGCACTGAGGTTTGATGCTGCTCACAACTATACTGTTGTTTTGAGAGGTAGGCTTAGAGCATGGAAGCACAACGCACAATAAGTGCTGCACTTTTTCCGCCGAGCTCTAATCATAGAAACCAACCCAAAATGACTGTCAAACGCATACAGCTTGTCTGAAAATGTTTAAACCAGGGTAATACATGGTTTAAAAAAATGCAGGGTGGTACATGCCTGATGAGGGTGCGGAGTACTTTTCATTTCACAAAAAGATTATATCAGCAGCTTTTTAGATGAGGGTCTAAAAAGCTGCTGATATGACGACATGACCGCCTCTCCAAAGCTCAAAGATCACATCGAACGTATAGTGCTCGAATGAGCAGAAACTCAGCCAGCCGACAAAAGCAAGGAGTGAGTGAGTTTGTAAAATAGAAACTTTGATCTCATCCTATATTGCCGAGAAAGAGTATTGGTTTGGACCATTGCACGGTAGTTGAAAGGTTTTGCTACAGAGAAATTAAGATTTAGCTTATATTAATACTTAAGGTCTTCCTTAAATAAATGCTAAAGTTCTTCTCTGATTGTTAAGGGAAAAATATGACACGTGACATTCCAAGAAACCTAATTCTACGTTAGTCGCCAATGCATAAAGCTATCCTTTTCAAAACGTGACTTCATCTCTGGTAAATAGAATTAGTCAAGAACAACATATCACAGCCCTCTAAATGGAAGAATTGCATGCATGGACGCTAAAAACTTAGCAGTGTAGAGCGTCTAGACAGGTAGATGGCAGCAACGAAACTTTGCTGTCGCTGGCAGGTTTCAGCAAGACAGCAGATTTAATGCATTGCATGCCCAGGTGAAATATTGCACAGTTTGTTGTTACTTCGTAAAGCTGTTTTTGTTCCCACCCTGTAAACTGGATACCTACCTGAACACTGCATAACGACCGCAAAAATTGATTGATTGATTATAAGTTAATTTAGGCCTCCTTTACTAAAACATAGGTACCAAAACAAGGAACGATAAAGGTGACGTTTAGTATGGAGTTGAGGGAACGCAAAATCTATGCATAAGGTGTGTTTCCGCATACGATCCCGTGCACACAGTAACAGAAAGTTGACAAGGAAAGTAAGGAAACAAGATAAAAGCTCAAGAAGAAAATCAGAGGTGCTCAAAAACAGGTTGGCAGTGAGCTAAAAAAGATGGTCCTTAAGAAAACAAAGAACATTTTACTTCAACAGAAAGAAGGCTTACCTATTTTTCATCGCGGGACCTCACATTGTTTCCTTGGAAATGCTAATTTTCGCAGGTACAATAGTTGTATCTCCTCTGAAGGGGACCGCAGAAATAATAATCTCTCTTTACTCTTTCAGTGCACTCCATTTACATAGCTTGAAATATATTCCAACGTTATCCTAGCACAAAAACAGAGGTACCGAATGATGAAAGAATACGTGCTTCGACTAATTCATCCACAAGTAAATCTCACGAATAAATTGAAGCCCAAACTTAAAAAAACGAGCGTCATTATTGACGGCGCGAACACCCTTTGTAGCTGGAGTGTGAGCACACACCTGCTTGACGGCGGCGGTGATGTCGTCCTGCGTGGCGGCGGTGGTGGCGGCGGCGGCGTGCAGGTGAGCCTGGTAGGCCCGGCACAGCCCGCTCAGGTGCGCCGGGCTGATGCGCTCCAGCACCTCAGGGTCCCGAGCGGCCGGCGCCGTCAGCGCGCCTCGCATGATCGGCAGGAACGGCGAGATCAGCTTCACGCAAACGAATGAAACATTGTTGCATTTCGCCTACGAGACTGGAGCCGAGGGTCTCTCACACGCTAAATATTTGAGTGGGCAGGATCAGGATATGTCGTTAGATAAAATAGGGAGAAGAAAGTTCCCTGCCCATTTGTCTCTAACTTCTTCACTCAAAGCTGAGTGTGTCCGAAATAAAACCAGCTGTTACACATTCAAACCGAACTCTCGAAAGAACGCGTGTAAAGTCACGAAGGCATTATCACTATGATGATCTGGTTCAGCACGATATTTTCTGAGTAGTCTGCAATAACATGTTCGGCCACAAAAACCTGAACTGTGATATTAAATGACATTAACTCGGTCATAAATTAGATTTCTTCGGCGCGGTTTCTAATATTAGAAGGAGGAATGTACTCGTACCAGCGTTACAATGATTGCCATTTGAGATCGAAATTCTTTGTTTTCGTGGCCGGCCCTCTATAAACAAAAAATAGACTTACATTCATAAGCTGACATTTCAAGCCAATATAGTTTTTACATTTTCAATATATTTCCTTAGCAATTTCTATCCGATTAACAGTTACGTATAAACGGATTTCAACAACATTGCAGCAGAAATCAGATAAATTGCTTCATTCATTGCAGTATGAATATATCCTAAGAGTCGTGAAAATGAAACAATTGTGCTCAGGGTAGTCTATTTGATCACACCTTTTCTGTAGCCCACGCTGCGTAATGATGAAAGTGAATAATTCATTACAACCGTGTTACAGAGAGAGCCCCCATAGCTCACATCATCACCTGTATAGTCAGTGTCAAGGATTTCATGGTGACATAACGTTAAACTTGCTGAATTAATAAAGCAGAATCGATAGCGGAGCGAATTACCAGGAACATTTATCCTGACCATAATATTGAGCACGAAAATAAAATTTGCCGCTGCCAGTAATTCCTACTCAGACTCGGGCTCAATTACGAACGATCTATTCGTAAGGGAAATTATGAACATGGAAGCCTGCTAGATTATTCTGTAAAAACACAATTGAACTCCTCCAAAATACATTTTGGTCTATTCCATTCATTTATGCGTCGCCTTGCAATTACGAGCTATTGCTTATCAGTGCGAACGGCGGTCTATGATGCACACACATTACATGTGACACACGTTGAGGTAACCAAAGATGCTAGATTGTCTTTTTTTCTGGACAAAATTTTCTAATTTGATCCTCCATCAAATGAAACTCGGTCTTAAAAATCATCAGATGCTCACACACTTCACTGAAATAAAGTATCTTTTTTAAAGCGTCCTTTAGTTAGCCTTGCTATTACGAGCTATTTCTCACAAACTGAGGAAATTCTGGAAGAATAGAAAAAAAAAGATGGGACTGACCTGAAGCCTGGCGAGGTCGGCATCCTGCTGGGAGTTGGTGGGAGCCTCCCTCACAACCACCACCTCACTGGGGCGCGCCACCACCCCGCCACCGCCGCCGTGGGACGACGTGCGGCGGGAGAGGCGGCGGTGGGAGCCCGACCGCCGTAGGGCGCCTCGCATCCCACCCGCTCGGCTGCTGTGCTTCGGCGAGTCTGCGACCGAGTACACCACACCGGCCTAAATTTTGACCCAACTCTGAACAAACTTCCCAGTAACACGGAAAAGAATAAACAAACTAGCTGAATTTTTTAAATATCCTACTTGATAATTCACAAAAATATTTCACAGTTCGGTAATTGAACGCATCGATAAAAGGCTAGACTCATTGTAAGGAAACACAAGTTTAACTAGCGTAGTACCTATGTACAACCTCAATTAACGACTCTATGCATCTCGTGAGTCGTTAAATAGGCACTCACCTCCGATGGGGCGGTTGACTGTGTAGGAGATGTAGGGCAGGTCCGCGTCGGAGCAGATGGAGGGGCGCGGGGAGCTGCTCACAGATCGGTCCACGCTACCCCCACCTGGCCCGACCAGGGAACGTCTCATGAAATGTCGGTGTGACCAGTCCGAGTGTTGTACATAACATTGAAATACCACTTGAAGCGTGCAACAGAACCACAGTATCTTAACGGAGTGATTTCCTTAAATAATCAATAGATTATGCCAAAGAATTGGTGAACTGTGAGTCGATGCGGCACAGAAACTGTTCGCACCCAATTTTAGTATTGGAAAAAATTCAAAAGGAACAGAAACGTAAGTATAGAAGACCAACGAGAAAATACGACTGCATATGGGCAAATTATGGCATAGATATCGAAATGCAACAACCATGCAGAATATGTGCTACCGCACTACTACACTAAGCTGCATAAAATCAACTCGATAGTACACGATTTTCCCAGATGGAAATTAGTCATACACTCATTAGGTGCATGACTATCAGAATTTAAAAAAACACAGACCAGTGATGTGTAAGATCACAGGCGCAACCAAACAACAAACAAGACTGGGTCAACAAGGTGCTTCACGCATAAGATCTTCCAGCTTTTCTCCTGTGACCCAGAAGTGAAGCAGAATAACTTTGCCTGGCTCAAGACCGAGCGTATTTAGATCAGAATTCACATTCATTATCACCCTTGACATGTTCGGGCTAGTGATGCAAAAAAAACGGTTTTATTTGATTGCGTTTTTTTTGCAAAAAAACGTGTTTTTTATGTGTTTTTTTTTGCACACCTTAATTTTGTTAGGTATATGTGTGGTTTTTTTGGACACCTAAAATATGTTAATATCCATGTTTTTTAGTCATTTTATTGTTATAAAAACATCAAAAAGAAACCATACAGTAAAAGTGGTGGCAGGTAACCCACAATTACCTAGAGGCGTCTAAGAGGAACAGCAGGAGCCATAGAACTTATATTGATGGAGTTAAAATTCAGAGCTTACTATCTCTACTATGTATGATTTCATTTTTATGTGACCAAAAAATCAGACTTTGCAGAGATAATAAGCTCTGAATTTTGACTCCATCAATATAAGTTCTGTGGTAAGTTCTGTGGCTCCTGCTGTACCTCTTAGACTCCTCTAGGTAATTGTGGGTTATCTGCCACCACTTTTATTGTATGGTTTCTTTTTTGTTTTCATTACAAAAAAATGACTAAAAACCATAGATATTAATATATTTTAGGTGACCAAAAAAATATGCTGTTTTTTTAAAACATGTTTTTTTACAAAAAATTCTGACTAATAAAAATGAATATTAATATATTTTCTGGTACCAAATATAACCATGCTGTTTTTTTACAAAGAATCATGACTAAAAAACAATATATTTTATGTGACCTAAAAAGCCATATGCAGTTTTTTTGAAAAAAAACATGTATTTTACTAAAAAATCATGACTAAAAAAACATGAATATATATATGAGAAATGAAAAACCCCATGCTGTTTTTTAAAAAATATGTTTTTTTTACAAACAATGATGTATAAGAAAACCTGGATATGAATATATTCTATGCGACCAAAAAACCATGCTGTTTTATTTTATGTATTTTTCATAAAAAATCGTGTCTTAAAATAATGGATATTAACATATTTTATGTTACCAAAAAAATCATTGTTTTCTTTAAAACATGTTTTTTTATTAAAAAGTTATTATTCATTTTTTGGTCACGGCTTCTTTGTAAAAAAACACCCCCTCAGGGGGATACAATTATTGTATCTATGAGAACTAGCGCTCAAAGAGGGACAATGTGAGGGCCCAAGCTGAGAGTTAGGTAGGCTTCCTTTTTGTTGAAATAAAATGTTTTTGTTATGTTGAGGACCACCTTTTTTTGGTTTACTGCTGTCCTGTTTTTCAGCACCTAATACTGTCTTCTTCAACTTTGATCTTGTTTCATAATCTTCCTTCCTCTCTTTGGATTACATTTGTTGCTGGGTAGGGAGGCTAAAACTAATGACTAATCTAATCTGTAAAAAAAACATGGATATAAATTTATTTTATGTGACCAAAAAACCATGCTTTTTGAAAAAAAGATTTTTTACTAAAAACATGAGTGTTATTAAATTTTATCTGACCAAAAAAACATGACCTTTTAAAAACCATGTTTTTTTCACAAAAAGTCATTAATATCCATGTTTTTTATTCATGATTTTTTGGTAAAGAAAACATGATTTAAAAAAAACAGCATGGTTTTTTTGGCACATAAAGTATATTAATATCCACATTTTTCAATCATGATTTTTCTGTAAAAAAGATGTTTTTCAAAAAAACAGCCTGGTTGTTTATGGTAAAATAAAGTATATTAACATCCATGTTTTTTAGTCATGACTTATTTGTAACAAAAACATTCAAAAATCAGCATGGATTTTTTAGTCCCATAAGATATATTAATATCCATTAGAACCATACCAGGTTTTAGAATAAAATATCCACAAAGAATCTATTCACACTCTAAAACCTTTTGGAGACTAGCTCCATCTCAGTAAGTCATTCAGTCAAATGTTTTTCAAAGGAACACTGAAAATTCATTGTCCATTTCACCAAATTTTACTGAATGACTGAGGATGGAGCTGGTCTCCGAAAGGTTTTATGGAGTGAATAGATTCTTTGTAGATATTTTATTCTAAGACCTAATACAGTTCTAATAAACATGATTTCAATATTAACAGCATTCTTTGTTTATAAGTTTCTAAAGACAATTCGATTAAAGAAAATTAACTTTCCTGAAATTTATATCCTTGTTTTTTTAGTCATGATTTTTTTAAAATGTTTTTTAAAAAAAATAATAATTTTTTTAGTCCCATAAAATATAATAGCCATGTTTTTTTAGTCAAGATTTTTCTGTTAAAAACAATGTTTTAAAAAACATAGCATTGGATTTTTAAGGTCACATAAATATATTAATATCCATGGTTTTTATTCATAATTTTGTATAAATAACATTTTTTTTTAAAAACAGCATGGTTTTTTAGTCACATCTCTATCAATGACCATAAGTCAAGATATGTTATAACACACCATTTTGGGAGTTGAAGGTCATTCGCATGTATTGTAAAATAAATAAAATATCAAAGCATGAAACCGCAGAAAATGAAAAATTTCATAAAACCATAGAAAACCATCAATTAAGAAGTATGCTGTTTTATTTTGTAATTTGACATGAAAACAAATAATGTAATGTGGTTCTTTTTCTTGCTGAGTTATTTTCTGACAAAATATTAAAAAAAAAAAAATATCCACGTTTTTTTGGCCACGGTTTTTTTTGTAAAAAAACGTGTTTTTTTAAAAAAAAGGCATGGTTTTTTTGAGTCACATCTCTAGTTCGGGCATTACTGCAATTGAATCACCAAGATGAATATTTTTCTAAAAGACATCCCATCTTATTTACTTATAATCTTGACTCCAAAGATGGAAAACAACACAATTTGAATTACAGCTGAAGGACTTGTGAAGTGTACGTTTTATAAACACACGCAGCAAATTTAAGTTTTCATGATGACTTTCTGGCCTAAATTGGGTAAAATGGCGATCTCATCTGAAATTAGAATGCCCTATCACCTACTCATATTCTGGAAGCCAGTTTTTCTTTATTCAGATATGCTACCTCTTCTCTTACATTCAAGTACACGTTAAAAATAGCATGCAATGGCATATATTCGTGCAACTAAAAAGAACACAGAGAACAATATGAGATGGATAGCATGCAATTAACTGTATCTATGCTATCAAAAAGAACACAGAGCAATATGAGAAGAACAGCATGCAATGAACTGTATTCCTGCTACCAAAAAGAACACAGAGCAATATGAGAAGAACAGCAGGCAATGAACTGTATTAGTCCTACAAAAAAGAACACAGAACAACATGAGAAGAGCAGAATGCAATGAATTGTATTAGTGCTACCAAAAAGAACGCAGAGCAACACGAGAAGAAGAGCACGCAAGGAACAGCAAGGAACTAGCCGCACCAGACGAGGCAGCAGACAGAGGGGGAGCGGCGCTGCCTCTGCCGGAGCGAGGCGGTGCTCCAGACGGGGGCCGGCCAGCCCCAGCCGCGCCCTGCAGGGCTTCTCGGCTCTGCTCGCTGCCCATCGCCTCACGCACGCCAACACCTGCCCACATGACAATAATGACCATCAGCGCTGAGGAAAACGAAACTGCAAATACTCTAAGCATTGTACAGAAGTCCAGATGTTCATTGATAATTCGATCAGCACTAAAGAAAATGAAACTGCATTTACTCTAAGGATTGTTCGGATGCTGATTGATAATGCGATCAGCACTGAAGAAAATGAAACTGCATATACTCTAAGCATTGTTCGGATGCCGATTGATAATGCGATCAGCACTGAAGAAAATGAAACTGCATATACTCTAAGCATTGTTCGGATGCTGATTGATAATGCGATCGACAATGAGGAAAATAAACTGCACATCCTTTCAACGCCATGTATCGCTCTGCAGTTTAGACACAAGCCCTCCTTCAAATAAAGCAACAAAAAAATTTGTAGCATTCTATCTCGCTTCCGTGATGAATAATGTAATAATATAGAGCGCGCTTTTTCGCCTTTCTCGGAGAAGTTTTAAAGAGAAATGTTATAAAATTGAAAGCTGTTTGATCCTTTTCGTTCTGTACTCTTTATTGCGAGTCATATGGTGTAAATTACGTCCGTGTATTTTGAGGAAAAACTTTAGCTTTATAAATGGTATTTCATTTCTACACGAGCGAGATATGCACCGTCACCACTACACACCCTCTTAACCACAATGTCAGTAATACACGCCCTCTTAACCACAACGTAACCAAAACAATTCTTAACCACAATATCACAGATCTTTGAAATAAGCGCATCTTTATGTGAATACGAATATACCGACACTTGTGCACGAATTTTGATGACCGTGACTTTTTTTTTCTTATACTTCTCTGGTGACAGGTCGTGGTTAGAGTCTGATGGCACAGGACTTGGGTGGCCACCAGAGACTGGGTAAAGTGGCTCATTCATGTTGTCATATTTTATTCTACTGAATACAGGCCCTCTTGAGCACGCATCACCAAGGGGCTATGACACCCAAGCATAAACCTGATGTACACGTCTAACTCGGTATTTTACTGACGAGCGCGCTCATAAGAACGCTGTAGGAGAGAAATATCGGAAGAATATAGTAAGGACTTCATCTATTTATCGAGCATTTACGTGCTTCACTTCTATCGCAACAAAACTTTTATTTCTACAATTTGTTTCCATAACAAACTTTAGATATGAACTAGCAGCCCCGGTGAATGAACCTAAAATGTCAAATTTTCTTACACTAGAATGAAACAAACTACACGAACGTCAGCAATACTAGAGTTGAATTCGTACAAACAATCCACATTCATAAGACAGTATTTCCTTTCCGGTTTCACAGTAATTATTGAGACGTCTGCAGTAATTGGTAGCTCAGAATAAAAAAAATACGGCTCCAAGTCTCTGGAACTCCGATTGGCTGGCGTTGGTGTATTGACCCAAGGAGTTGGTCTCGCTTCTTGAACCCGTCGATGTTTCCATCACAACTGTTAAACGCCGAGAATTGAAGAAGAGAGAAGAAAATTGGTGTTTGAAACAAACTGTTCCCATATCAAAAGGCATGTTTACTACTTTAATCCTAAGTGGTTGACATAATCAAAGGTACGGCTTCTTGAATAATATATTCTAGTGGATTAGAACACCTAATAAAAATGAAATAGAAGTCAAAAGTTTGTCGCTCACTTGTAAAATAAACACATAATGTAAATAATTTTAACATGTATTCTAAAAAAAATTTGACGCACTTTCAAAATTCTTGTAACTCTTTTAATAAAGCGTTTTCAACTACAGGAATATTGAATTAAACGTGTTTATTTCAAGTCACAACCTTATATTGAATTCAGTTTAACACAACAAAGAGCCGGCCACTTCATACAAACCATTTCTACACAACATACAAATATGAAATTTTTCCCAAGCCACAAGAGATTACAAAAAGGCTAAAATATACAAAAAGCGCACAAAACAAGTATCAACTTTTTAGACAACTTAGTAAATTCTCGTAGACGTTTCACGCTGAACAAATAAAAACACTCATATTATAAACAAGACCACCTCTCACTTCCGAGTATCCAACGGAAACTCCAAAGTTACGCGTCTCTAGGACAAATTCAGTTCGTGACGCAGGTGAACGATGCTTGTTGCTTGGCTCCTTGTTGCTCCGTACAAGTGGCAACATGCCGCACCACGTGGAGCTAAGTTGAGGGTCAAGAACAAGCTAAAATAAGGCACTTGGCTGGTGCTGGGTGGTTATTTCCTCCCAACGTTGGCAGGAGTCCCACACTACAACTACCACCCCTGGCACATACCGCCCAGCCACCCTACGGCGGGCGGTGACGTCACCACCACCCCACGTGTTGCCCAGCCAGTCATGTCGGCGCCAGCATGCCTTCTTGTCCAATGACGACCGTCTCTGACTTATCAAGATGTGGCAGGTGACCCGCTCAGTCATCAAATGCGGTCGCAAGAAGTTTAAGAAAAATAACTCATTTTCAGCGTTCATAATCTTAGAACGCATGAATATATCCTAGAAAATACCATGACTATATCGAAGAAGAAAATGACACTAGAAAAAGTCCATTGCCCCTCATTTACGCTTGAGCTTGAACGAGTGTTTCTTCGCTCCTCTTACTCTAGCGATAACAGGTGATGTGCTGCAAGCTAACCTCAAGAGTTCATCTTTTTCTGGCAGTTTGGCGTAATAAAAACAAGGCAGTCAAACCTACTTGAAATATACACACGTATGGATACATATGGCTAGAATTAGCAAAAAATATTCTTTACACTTTAAAGCACCTGCCACAATTTTGAATCTTGCAAGAGTTGGAACCAATTTGTTTGATTAAATTATAAGTTAGTCTAAGCTTCCACTGCCACAACATAGTAGTTCCCAAGAAACGAAGGACGAAGTATGGAATGCGCGGAACGAAGAATGACAACGTCCCTACACTCTGCGCATCGAAGATTAGATTAGTCGTTAGTTTTAGCCTCCCTACCCGCAGCAACAAATGCGATCCAAAGAGAGGAAGGAGGAACTCCGAGGAAGGCACCATTTAGTATGGAGTTGAGGAAACGCGGAATCTACCCAGAAGGGCATAGAAACAGTAAGTTGTGAAATAAGATTATGAAACAAGACCTAAGTTGAAGAAGGAAGTAGTAGGTGCTTAAAAACAGGACAGCAGTGAACCGAAAAAAGGTGGTCTTTAACATAACAAAAACATTTTATTTAAACAAAAAGAAAGCCTACCTAACTCTCAGCTCGGGCCCTCACATTTTCCCCCTGGGAGCGCTAATTCTCATAGATACAATAATTGTATCCCCCTGAGGGGTCTGCGCATCGAAACAGTTAAGACTGATAGTAGTCAACAAATATGGTAAAAGTTGAAAAAGGCAGTCATAGACGCTAAAATATGTACAGCTAGGAACTGAAATGTTATGAGTTATCATAACGCTCTACAAATACGACTAAAACAAAAACCCTTATATTTAAATGAGGCAGTAGAGAAAACTAGAACTGACTCAGATCGAACAGCGACATTCCGCACTACGAGGTCTACCCCAACTTCAAATCCTAAGCGACGTATCAAACGAAGACCGCTCATAGAAAATGCCACATGTTGACGCCAAGAGAATTTTTTTCTGTAATGATCTTCTTCAGTCGTAATTTGATTCTCATCCTTAGGAAAGTTATTTTAAATATTTTTATTCAGTGGTTTGACAATAATGAATGATTTTATAGAGAAAAGGGCTCCACTGCATAATTATCAAACAACGTTACTTGCTCGAGGGTTTCGATCAAATCTGTAACATAGGTTACTACTGAGAACGTGTTTCCCTCTGTGGACTATGGGGATTCCTGACAAAGCTATGAAAGAAGAAGGTTGCAGCAGTCATTCCGTGCTTTGAGACAGCGAGGGAGTTCAATATCTAAAACTTATTTCCCTCATCAGTATTAAAGAGTATTATTTAACTCAAAGTGTGTCATTTTCCAAACTGTCCATAACGAAACGATCCATTGGCTTGCCTGGATGTTCCGTATCCATGATCGCCAGCCAGGAACCAACAAGCAAATTACGTGCAATAATAACTGCCATATTCACCTGTGTTCACATGAGCCCTATTCCTCCCTCTCATTCATGCGTAGGATTATAATTATATTTGACGCGTGGCAGTATATAATTCACACATAGGATTACCTTTGACATCTAGGATAATCTTTGATGCATGTTAGTAGGCTTATCTTTGATACGCTAGATAATTGCGGAATTATTTTATTTTTAGGCGGTAAATCGATAATGAGGTCCAGGTTGTTCTAATTCCCTGTTAAGGATAGAATTGAAAGTTGTCGCTGACGTTATTGAAGTTGATAATATTATAATGTTACTTCACGCTACCTTAAACGATGCCTAATACTTTGAAACCTTGAAAAATATCATTTATTCAACTAGCGGAAGATTTATGGAATATTACACAAAGTGAGCAGGAAAAAGTCACCATTGCGAAGATAGAAACATGATGATAAAAGACACGAACAAAGAGTATCGCGTTGCATACATTCTTGAAACAATATTAAGAGAAAATCTCACGTTGAACATGCACCATTGGGAAGAAATTAATTCGTAAAGAGGGGTGTCGTGAATATTGATCATAAAAACGAAAAACATAGATAAATCCCTAACAACTGACAGCGCTACAAAATGATTAAAAATGTCCACCGAAATATGAACTAAAACAGAAAAAATAGCCACACTAAAATGAAAACCTATTAGAATAATTTATAAGTTAGTTCAAGTCTCCTTTACCACAACAAAGGTGTGCCAAAAAGAGAAGAGATGACGGGACCATTTAGTGCGGAGTTACAGAAAGCAAAATCTATGCACAAGGTGCGTTCGCACACAACACATAGAAACAATAAGTAGGAAAGAAAGTTTGTGAAACAAAAAAAAGTTGAAGAACGTAATAGGTGCTAAAAAACAACACAGTAGTGAACCAAAGAAAGATGGTTTTCACGAATTTTTTATCCGATTCAACAAAAAAAAGCCTACCCAACTTTTAGCTCGGAACTTAACATTTTCCCCCAGGGAGCGCTAATTCCCATAGATACAATAATTGTATCCCTCTGAGGGATATGGATACCTAGCAGCTGGTAGGTATGCTAGCAACTGCTAGCTGTAAGCAGTTGTCTGATAACGACTAGTGAATGGGGAGTCAGAGTTCATAAAGGTATGATGGATGATTGGCGATGACCTAGTCCTTGGCAATATGGATCTTGCGATACAAGACTACATAATCGCAATTAAATATCTTTGGCCTTTAAAATGAACTGGCACACGTTCAAGCTAAATAACGTCAGTACCTTCCACCAATATGTTAAATTGGCTAGTTGTTTAAGAAGAAGATAGGCGTCAAGTATTCATCACAATTATGGGCATGGCATCGACAGAAACAGAAAAATTGCATCCATCAGTATTGGGTCCTTGAAACTGTATCGTTATGGTATTTGAGTAATTGTAAGAAAACAGCATCGGGGGAAAACTTATGTCAACACACTTCATCAATCGATGAAATTTCATTTTTAAGATTCCGCGGAGTTACAGGCTTTTTACCGATCCATCCGTCCATCTCCTGCAACTTTTATTCACTACATCAGCCCCATATGTGTTCTGAGCAGACTTTGCTGCCGTACTGGAATTTAACACCTTTATGAAACTCTTGCAGTAGATTGCAACAACATGGTTGCCATTATTTCTGAAAAATATGACGAAATAGTGACATTCTGATAGAAAATCGTTTATTTTAAATACAGAGGTATATTTCACGTATAACAGAACGTAAATATTTGATAAATTTTAAACATCCGTCTAAAAATCGGACATTACTTTCGCACCAACCTGATACTTAGCAACAAGTTCTCAGCAAACTTTTCAACCTCGTAAGAGAGTGGCTCGTGCCTACACACCTCGCATTCAGGCACTTATTTCGTAACTTTTGTTGATAGTGCAGCACAAAAAATTGAAATCTCGAACTTATTTCACGTTACAATTCAAAATGTTCTCTTGAAGAGGCTTTTGGCGATATAGCTTACCAATTAATATGGGTTAGTATTTCTGTTTCTGCAGTTGGACGCATTTGAGATCATGTTTCCATTGATATGCTTGCTCTTTGCTGCAAGACAAGTTCACTATCTCACTGGATCTCTATAGGTGACTAATAGAAAGGGTTATACGGGCCGCTGCTCAGCGGATCACTTCGAGGTGCTCGCTTCAACTTCTGCAGTCATCGGCATGGTTTATCACATACGTACGGACGTTGTGTTCATACCGCTGTTTATAGTGATCCCATGTTGGTGAGTGAGTCCCTTGATAACACCCTTCTCATGGACTTATTGAATCAACCCGCTTTCAACCGTATGCCTTCTCGCTCAAGTGTCATAAACAAAGATTTAGCTTCAGTTGAAAGGATTTTTAAATCATTTAGAAATTATTTTTAAGTGTTTTATCTTCTATTTTGACAAATTCTTCTTGAGGCACACCACACTCAGCCTTATAAGGACTCGTGAAGAAGCTCACCATGTATTTAGCATTCTACAGTTCATTTCATACATGGAAAATTTCATTTCAAGTGCTTGAAACCGTCCGAGCATCAGACAAACTCTTGAAATTATTAATGTATTGATTCAAGCAAAATAAATGAACGCACAATTTTTCCAAAAATATCGAAAATAAGTACTTAACTTTCACACGGACTAAAAGGCACTTTGACCGCTAGGCTCAAAATTTCAGTGCGCCTATCGATTTCTTGAAGCCAGAGAGCGAGGGAAATTCTTCAATAATTATTTATGAGTTGAGCAAAAAAAACGCGAAGCTTCGTGTCGCTATCGACAACTGTAGCAAAGAGTTAGCATCGGTATAGGCTACTTTCAACATAAGCGCATGACAATGTTAAATGTGGAGACAGCATCGACTTCGATTCATTAAGGAGTATCAGTAGAGCCAACTTCTGCTCCATTTCTGAGATTATCGTAAAATGGTTTGTGATGCTTCCATGAACTAACAGATGCCTGATTTTAAACCAATAATTAGGATGGATGAAAGATTAGAGTTTGAGTTACGTTCAGCTTCCCTAACCACAACAAAGTTGATACAAAATCTTTGCTTGACACTTGAGTGAGAAAGGATGGAGGCACCATTTAATATGGAGCGGGGGATACGCGGAATCTATGCACAAAGGTGTGTTCCTTGTTTACACTCGAGATTCTCTGCGCATAGAAACAGTAAATTGAGAAGAAAGGTTCTGAGACAAGATAGAGGTTGAAAAATGAAGTCAGCGGCGCTGAAAAATGGGACAGCAGTGAACCGAAAAAGATGGTCTATTACAAATTAAAACTTATTCTTTTTCTTCAAAAAGATGACCAACCCAATTTTCAGCACGGGATCTCACATTTTCCCCCGGGAATGTTAATTCCCATAGAAAAAATAGTTGTATCCCCCTGAAGGGAGAATGAATACAAAAATCAAGCTTATTTCCTGAATTGGAAACCGAGCATTTGGAACATGGGCTGATGTACGGGCTGCCCATTTTCCGATTAATTTATAGGAAGTATATGAAATAAAAAAAAATCGATTGATTTAAACACAGAAAGTTTGCAAAACATTACTGATACAGGGAAGAGTATTAGATCTAATGTATTATTAGAGTATTAGATTTAATAGGAGCTACATACGGATGAATTCAAAGTGTTTCCGAAACCATGATGCAGGCATATTTCCCTTCATAAAAGTTGGAAAGATAGCAGCATTCTTTCATCACTTGGATACGTTCGTGGCAGCACTTTCCAAGAGAGGTTCAATTTTAAATTTGCATAAGTCCCTATAGAAAATGATTCTGGCGCGACCAAAAAAAAGTGCATATCCACACAACAGAAATTGTAGACATTCCCAGGAACTCCGGAACCATTTTGTCGCACTGCAGGTTTAGCAGTAGACAAGAACGTTAGCCATGACTGACTAGTGGGACGGTCAGCCAGGGAATTTATAGAAACAGTAGAGCAATGAAGAAAATTTGGAGATGCCATGCTGAAATACCAGCCGACGATATCACTTTTCCAGCCTCTACACCGTTACACACTATGTTCTTCTTGTTTTCATTCGTCCAATCTCATTAGCTTCGGTTTTGACAGCACACATACAGAGCACATTACCTATATTGGTCCTTAAACTGATAGAAGTTAACATGATGTTCTTTTCATGGTATTGCCTGATGGTAATACGCTTCGTTCCAGAAATACTACATGCTCGTTTTTATATGAACACTCGTTACGATAGTTCTCGTGTTCTCATACATTATGACATATATGTAACCCTGACGAAAACATATTGTTATTTCAAAGTTACATGGGTTAACCCTCATAGGGCAAAAATACAGCTTAAATGCATAATTTTGCGACATATCCTTTACAACAAAACTCGATAACTTTAGCAAATGTACCTAACGCAAAACGATCAATAAGTTTCAACCTAGAATGCAGAATAATGATAAGGAAAATTCAAAATCATGGTCCATGAAGGAATTTTGAAAAAATGTACCATCAATAATACAGGCCACGGATAGGTGGAGAAGATTGAACCTACCTACGTTTTTCTCCTACAAGATCGCTGTATTTGGAAACAAGATCTCAAATGCTGGTCACTGAGATGATGCAATTAAGACCTACCACTGTCAGGAGAAACCTCCACATGATGGGCACAAATTGTGTTGTACAACTCATGGGAAATAATTAAGGTTCAAATTAGAAGAAAACCCACTAGACTGGTGTTTTTTTGGGTGGGTTTTTTAATCCACCTGATCAAAACCCTGATCTCTATGAGACACTACTTCTACAAAATACACGATAATTATTACCACACACTTAGAGTCAACTTCAACTGAAGACTGCTTTGGAGAACATTTCGAAGAAGCAATTACAAATGCGAGTTGTATTGCAGCTTGCGGCAGAGGTACCACCAACGTACCTCCGCCTCTCCTTCCAACAGGGATGCGGCAGCACCAGCATGCCAGCACACCGAACACCAGGAGGCGGGCGCGCAACCAACGCCTCCTGTACAGCTGTAGGTGTAGGAGGCGTTGGCGAGGTTCAGCCATAACGCATCATTGAGGAATTTAAAAACGAGGAAAATTCCAAAAAACTTAATCAAATTTGCTAGGAAAACGTTTCGGAGTCCAACTCCATCATCAGTTCGTAGAAGTACAAATCCATGGTCTTTAATAAAAGAAAAAACAAAAAGTTGGAAACAGTCATGAAAAGAAATCACAAAAACAAAAATAAAATAAAAACATCTCCCAGAAAAAATAAAATCGGCAAGATTACTTAGAAACGCATCATTCTTGTGAGCTTTCTAACCCTTTAAGATCCCAGTGATACTCTTGTGAGCGAAATAGTATGAAAATGCTGAATAAATCGCCACTCAACACATGTGAACTTATCAACAAGGACAGGAAGGATGCTTTATTTCAATTCATCAAGCCTGATACATATCATCTTGTACATTGATTATTCAAATGCTTTTTAACTAACACCAGGACTCAATGACGGTTACCCCCGGTCAAGCAGGTAACCATTTCCGACACTTGGGTAGAGTGAGGAATTGTGCTCGAGTTCTCCCTTTACCCAACGGGGAGAAATCACCGCGCAGCGCATGGATTCTAACTGCCGACCACCTTCTCGGAAGGGCGCGTTCTTAACCACTCGCCCACGGTGATCATTGTGCACGGTGATCACTTTATAGTGCAAAATTGACACTAGATTTCACAAGTCCTCCAGAAACCATAAAGGTTCGTATAGGAATAATTAACAGGGGCAGATATATAATGAAAGAATGTGGATTGTGCTCGGAGAGAACAAATTTTAGAGGCTAAGGGCAAATTTCCAATAAACTAAAGCAAAGAAAACCTAACACTTGAGGGAAGAACCGACATCTGCATATGAAAATGAAAACATTTTTTGAAGGAAAATTATTTCATTATCGAGAAAATCTACAACCCATTCGAATTATAAACTGTTGAAAAACATTATTATTACTGTTATAACCATGATTTAACTCTCGCCATTGTTCATGAGTAAAGCAGACAGTTAAGCTCCTTGAACCGTGTACACAAAATATCAACGCGATGGTTGTATGTTTGAAAACTATTTTTTGAACTTCCAAATTTATCAAGATAAAATCTTAAAAATAGATTCTATACCCTGGCAGTGAATGGTTCGGAAGCTTTCACGTAGAAATTGAAATTCAGGTTGCTTGCTCAACCTGAAGTTAGTTCAACGGTAATTATTTGAACCTAGGAGTTTAAGTTATGGAATTTGGTTAGATTAGATAAGATAGTTTAAGCGTCCTTAATTGCAGCAAAGCCATTCCAAAGACTGGAGGAGGAAGACACTATTTAATTTAGACTCAAATAAACGCGGAATCTATGCAAAAATAGCATAGAAACAGTCAGTTTAGAAAGTATTTTATAAACAAGATCAAAGCTGAAGAAAAAAGTAGTCGGTGCTGAAAAAATAGGACAGCAGTAAACCGAGAAAAGATGGTCCCGTAACAAAAGAAAAAACCTCTTCTATTTTAATATAAAAATGGCATACCTTAACGTTAGCTTCGGACCTCACATATTCTCTCTGAGAGTCCGAATTCCCATAGATACAATAGTTTCATCTCTCTGGGAGGTTATGTAATTTGATATTGCTAATAATAACTTACCAAGCTACCTGTAAATAGAAGGGAAATTGCGTTACGATCATTTACTGCTTCAGGCAGAAATTTACTAAAACGTTTCATGTAAAAAGAGAAGTTGAAAATCCTTCATTCCTTCAAAGGAATTTCAGGAAGTTGCTTTGACGGCAGCAGAGCTTAGACGATTATCGCGACCCGAAACCTTTAACATTATTTACGATGGGCAGTCAAAAGACACTGCACGACACTTGAAGAAAGGCACGCTGTTGGAGACGAGTACACATTTTAATTAAAATGAGTGAGTAGAGGTACAGCGAAATCATACGACTCAGTCAATGTGATTTATTTTTATCTATAGAATGCTTGAATTCAACAGCTTCAGTAACCTACCGAGATTGAAAATGCCAAGCAGTTGAACAATTCAGCAGTACTTTGTTTTTAAACTTTAATATACGCGATGATGCAGCTTTTGCATTAAATTTAAGATCACATTCAACCTCACACAGGTATCAACTCTATTTTTACATTTGAACAAGGAACAAACAAATCATGAGAAAAATCTTAAACACGAACTTAAAATTGTAATGTATAACAACCATTCATCGTTACTGCACTGTTAATAGCAACTGCTCGCTTTATTGAACACGTACGACGCTCTCCCCTCAGCCCCTCCCTCACAGAGGGTAGGTGTGAGCAGCGCTCGAGGAACTGCAGCGTTGCGAGGGCTCTGCCAAAAATGTCGGCTTTTTGTTCTGGTGTGAACGGTGCCGCTGCTCTCAGGTCTTGGCACTCGCCCTGCGCTAATACGGTCCGCAGACACGGCTCTCACACACGCACTTTATATACACGCAATACAAAACATAAACGATATCTAACTTTGAGAAAATATTACCAATGCCATTTCTATCGCAGGATTTGTCTTCAATAAGGGGCTCATTAAAAACCAAATTGAAGCGTCGCACAGTACACCTTCGTTGATATACGCCTCCACAGTAGAGGGAAGAGGTAGCGGAAATGTTTTGGACGAACGAAAAGGCGATAGAAGGAGAGCTAAAACGAAATCACTGAACAAAGCAAAACCTCCAAGCTCATGCCATGTACATCGGCACCAGTCTTAGACAAAATAAAAACAAGAAAAGAGTAAAATTAAAATCGAACTTTAAAATCAGGTGCACAAGTATCATTCACATTGACGTACACTTTTTACATAGTGTTTTCCAATACATTACATTACACAATAATCTTACACAAACCCTGATGAGTGCCTGAATGCGAACAACGCATTAAAAAGTCAATTTCGGTGTGCATAGTGAAAAGGAAATCAAATTTTGCCATTTGTTGCACTGTTTTACGGACTGAACATGGTTCTACTCAAAGAAGCATACGCGAAGAGCAGGCAACGGTTTTTATCATTGCGAACTTTTTAAAAAACAGAATTCTTCCCGCATTATAAATCGTACAAAACTGCCGCATCCTAAATGCATTAGACACCTGTGCACACCAGTACCAGAACTGCTATCAGGAAATACTGAATATTTGACTACATTAGTACAAGAACTGTTACCAGGAAATACAGAGTACATGTGTACACCAATACCACAACTTCGTCTCAGAAATACAGGAGACCCAAGCAACTTCTACAGCCAGGAAACATGAAGCCTCTGTACGCCCACAAGTGTAGAAGACGCCATGCGTCAACTATTTCATTTTGAACACTAGCCCGCAAATCTCAAGACACCAAACCCTGTTTTAAGGTACAAAATTCAATAGCATCGTTTTTTAAGCCAAGTTTTCCCACTTTTCATTCACAAAGCATAGTGCTTCAAGTATTATGAGAAAAACCTTCAAATGCACTAAATAAACAACAGAAAAAGATAAAGTTTCAACTCCCATAAATAATTATGAATCTAACGAAGGTAACAACCTCTGGGTCACTTCATGATAACTTGGAAAAATTTCGAACAAATGATTTGTAAAATAATCCCACACCAACACTGCCTGACTCACACGCTAGCTTCGGCTACACGTACATGTCGTGTGCACGTCAGCTACACGTCATGTCGTGTGCACTCAAGCTACACGTACATGTCGTGTGCACTTCAGATACACGTACATGTCGTGTGCACGTCAGCTACACGTACGTGTCGTGTACACGTCAGCTACACGTACATGTCGTGTACACGTCAGTTACACGTAGAATGACGTGTACACGTCAGCTACACGTACGTGTCGTGTACACGTCAGTTACACGTACAATGACGTGTACACGTCAGCTACACACACAATGTCGTGCGCAGATGGACGAGAGCTCGACGCATGTACCCAAAGCTCACTCAGTACACACAAACGAAATCAGGTTAAGAGGCGGCGAGATATTCATTCTACTACGACACCCAAGTAAATGGTTAAATTTAAAACAGAATATGCGATAACACGCAAGAAAATACCTCAATGCGGGTCCTGAAGTGTGGAGTTAGATTAGAGTTAGCTTTAAGGCTCTCTAGCCTCAGCAGAGGTGTTCCAAAGAGGGGAGGGAAGGTCCAAATCAGTATGGAGTTCAGCAAACGGAGAGTCTATGCATAAGGTGCAAAGCCTAGCAAAATCCTCTTTGCATAGAAAGAGAAAGTAAGGAAGGAAGTTTATGAAACAAGATGAAATTTGAAGAAGGAAGTCAGCGGTACGGAGAAAATACCGTCGTGAACTGAAAAAAAGAGGGTCCGTAACTAAACAACTGATTCTATTTCTACAAAGACCTACTGTTAAATAGTTGGTGAGGCGTATCCACATTGGGCGCCAAATTGTTAAATAGTTTCCCTATTTTAGGGTTCTGAGGGCCGTAAGCTCCAAGGCTTTTATTCCGGAGAATCTTCCTGATTTTTTTCAGGGATATGAGAGAAGTCAGTTGCTGAGTATTTATTTTATTAAGGCGAGGGCTTTTCAACAGTTTCCAAGTTGCGAATTTTATTCAGTAATTTTCGGTGTCCGATCTGGTTACAAGGTTTGAAGATTTGAGCTGGTTTTTCAAGTTTCCGAAATTTGAGTCGAGACGAATCAAGCTAAGTTTTCGCGCTGGTAATACAGGCTTAGAAAGTTAGAGCCGAAATGAAATTCGAGCTGCGAAATTTGAGCTGATATAAAAATCAAGCTTTGAAGTTTTAGAGCCGAAGAATTCTGGCTATGGAGCTTTTCACGCTAGTAATGCAGGCGTCGAAAGTTAGAGCCGAAATGAAATTCGAGCTGCGAAATTTGAGCCGATATAAAAATCAAGCTTTGAAGTTTTTAGAGCCGAAGAATTTTCTGGCTCTTGAAATTTTGAAATCTGAGATGGATATATGGTTCGCAAGTATCTGTGATACGCCAGTTCGATTATTTGCGAGAGAATTATTTTTCCTCCCGCGAAATTACAAAGCACTAGTCGGCATCTCTGACAATAGCCTGACACGCCCTTACCGAGGAGACATTACTGCAAGTAATGTCGTGAACATGCTATGAAGCCCGATGTCGACGGTGCTTTTTGGCCTATAAATTAATATAATGGTGCATATGTACATTAGATAGCTTACAAAGAATACTTAAGACTATTTCTTAACAATTAGAAACACTTATTCTAATACAGCTCAGGAACAGTCTTGTCCTTTCTCTTCTGAAGAGGCCGAATCCAGTTCTGGTTGGTGGGGAGAGCGGGATAAAAAGTCGGCGAGATGGTTCTCCACTCCAGGAATATGTTCTGATTTAAATTGAAAGAGGCTGAAGTATAAAGCCCATCGCTTAAGTCGTGGGTTTAGTTTATCCGCTTGTTGCAGATACAGAAGAGGTCGATGGTCGGTTTGCAATATAAACTCCCTCCCATATAGGTAGGTTTCAAATTTTTGAAATGCCCAATATATGGTCAGAGCTTCTTTATCGATCGTTGAATAATTCGTTTCTGCTCCTCGCAGGCGTCGGGAAGCATAAGCGATGGGTGCATAATAGCGGAAGTCGCGCTTACTGGGTTGCAGTAGTACTGCTCCTAATCCAATTTGAGAAGCATCCGTTCGAAGGATAAAAGGAAGCTTTGGATCAGGTAATTGCAGGACCGGATCTTGAGTCAAAGCCTTTTTTAAAGTCTCAAACACATCCTGTGTAACATCAGTCCAGGGAATTTCATCTGGAACGTTTTTCTTTAGCAAGTCTTGGAGAGGGGCAGTTTGCTCGGTGTAATGCGGAATAAATTGCTGGTAATATCCTATGCTACCGAGGAAGCTTCGAAGCTCGGTTTTTCTCTTTGGTAGAGGAGCTTTCTTTATAGCTTCGATCCGGTCATTCATAGGCCGGATTTGTTCACTGCTCAATTGGTGGCCTAGGTATTGGATTTGGCGGTATCCGAAAGAGCATTTTGAAGGTTTAGCGTTGAGACCATGTTGAGCAAGAGCGGCCAATAATTGGTCTAGGGCTATGAGGTGGTTTTCCCAGCTATCAGAAGCGATGAGTATATCGTCCATGTAGACTTCGACGTCCTTGAGACCGGAAATTACTTGGCGGACGAGTCTTGAGAAGGTGGCTGGAGCATTTGCGAGACCGACTGGCATAACCTTAAATTCGTAGAGTCCAGAACGAGTTTTGAAAGCAGTATATGCTTGAGACTCTTTTTGGAGTGGCACTTGCCAGTATCCACTAGTTAGATCGATTTTACTAAAGACGGTTTTTCCGGCCAGTCGGGAAAAAATGGCGGAAATATCCGCTATGGGTTCCGCATCAAACTGAGTTTGGCTGTTGAGATGGCGGCAATCTAAACAGAAACGGTGGCTCCCGTTTTTTTTTCGTACGGCTAGCAGGGGTGAATAATGGGGGAGAGCTGGATGGCGAAATTATTCCTAGTTTAATCCATTGCTCCAGATTTTCTAGGAGTTGAGGTTCCAATGCTAGTGGTAGAGGGTACGCATGCTGCAATCGTAGGTTATCAGGATCTTTGATTTTGATCTCATGTACTACTGTTTGAGTTTGTCCGGGAATATCGGTGAAGAGATGGTTATATTTTTCTAGGATCTCCTTTAATTGGGCTTGCTCTGCTGGGGATCGTGTTTCGTCGATGGCGCAGTGCTCAACATTTTCACCAGAACTCAGTGGAATTTCTGGGTTCTTGTTATCGAGTTCTTCTTCGTCTTCGGTTGGTTCGACAGCTATGCACGCAGTGGTGAATGCTTCTTTCACTACTGCTCCTTCCATTTCTTCGATTTCTAGATAATTAATTTCGGGCTCCTTACTTAAGTTTTCAGGCTCTTGATATTTCCGTAGTAGGTTAATGTGATAGAGTTTTTCTTTTCCATCGATGTCTAATAAATAGGTGTAGGTTCCCAGGCGCGTATTAACCTTGTAAGGACCTTTCCACGTCATTGTTAATTTATTACGGGAGTCTGGAACGAAGATTAGGGCTTGATCACCAGGCTGAAGACTTCTAAGTTTTGTTTTTCTATGAAGGTACTTCACGGCTTTCTCTTGGCTTTTCCCGAGGTTGTCACGAGCTATGGCACATGTTTCTTTGAGTCGGTGCTTTAATTCAAGCAAATATTGCTGGGTGTTGAGATCCGTTTCTTCGGAAGTCTCGGTAGTCCAGTATTCTTTCAATAGGGTTAAAGGTCCTCGAACCCGATGGCCGTAGATTAGTTCGAACGGTGAATAACCAGTGGCAGATTGGGGCGCGTCACGATAGGCGAAAAGCAAGGAAGGCAAATATAGATCCCAGTCTTTGGGTTGTTCGGCCGCTAGTTTCCGTAGCATCATTTTTAGAGTGCCGTTAAACCTTTCCACTATGCCATTTGATTGGGCATGATATAGAGGAGTTTTGTGATGTTGAATCCCCATTTTCTTTAGAAATTCTTCGAAGCACTCGGCCGTAAATTGCGTTCCGTTGTCGGTGGTCAAGGTTCTGGGGTATCCGGTCCGAGTACAGATTTCATTGAGCGCGTCTGCAATAGTGACTGCGTCAATGTGTTGCAAAGCCTTAGCGTCTGCATATCGGGTTGCCTGATCAACTACCGTAAGGATGTATCGATTGCCGCGACTGGAAGAAGGTTGAATTGGTCCTATGATATCTACACTAAGTGCAGCGAAAAGAGTTCCAGCCAAGGCTGGTTTTGCGAGCGGGGCTTTAGGAGGTCGAGCTGGAGCGTGAATTTGGCACGTATGGCACGAGTGGCAATACCGGATGACGTCTCTGCTTAGATAAGGCCAGCAAAAGTCACGTTCGATTCTTTGCAGGGTTTTCTTTTGTGAGTAGTGACCTGCTAAGGGATTATCGTGGCCCAGTTCCATGATTTGTTCCCGCAGCTCCAATGGGGCGACGAGTTGGAAGGTTGATTGGCCATCTTGGAGGGTCTTCCGATAGAGAACTTCTTGATGAAGCTCGTACGTAGTGATTCCGCCATTTCTCTGGTGCTCTTCAGTTTTGTTATCGGCCTTTTTGAAAAGAGATTGTAAGGTGGCGCAGTTTCGCTGTAGTTTAATTAACTCTTCCTTGTTGGTCTGCGGCTGTTCTGGTTCCTTTGGTTTTTCTTCATTTTCTTCTCTCTTTGCGCTCGCTCTGGTAGTGACATGAGAGGTTTCGATTATGGTAGGAGACGTATGCTCTTCTTCAAAGGATGTGGTTCCTGGCACACGTCCTAGGATTACTTCGGTTGCAGGGTTATCCATCACTACGACTGTGATGTTGCCTCGATAATATGGGCAATCAAGTTTGACGTTGGCTAATGGCGCTTCGAAAGTTTGGCTGTTGGCCAACTTGATGGTGATCTTGTTTTTGGATATATTTTGTTCGGGCACTAGGGCTTTCTTCACAAACACGGCTGTGGCTCCTCCATCCAGTAAGATTTCGACAGGCTGGTTATTGATTTGGCCCTGACACTTTTTCAATTTTCCTAGTAATAGTCCAGTTGTATCCGCAGCATGATTACATTCAACGGGTGGCAGGGTATATCCTGGGGACTCCTCTTCGATATAATTTATGTGGGCAGTAGGTTGGGCCGCACCTCCTTCATTTCGGGAAGAGGTATTTTGCTGAGATTGCGGGTTAAGTACTTGGCACTCTGCGCTAGAATGAGTTGGATTTTCTCCATGGTGATTACAGAAGAATGTTCTCCAGTTGATTGGCGGACGGTTGAAGTAGTTGGGTCTGCCTTCCACGTGAGCTGGTCCAGTTGTCCTTGGCCTATACTGGAAATTCTGATTCTGAGGCGGTGCAGGTCGATACTGGGGATTTCGGTTCTGAGGAGGTCGATAGTTGAAATTTTGGTTCTGAAGAGGTGAAGGTCGATAGTTTCCGGTTGTGGTGTTAGAAAATCGATTCACTTGAGAACTTTTGGAAGGTTTTCCCATTGAAGATTCTTGACCTTCGTTTTTGTTATTCGACAGACGGTTCTCACACAGTTTCTGGAGAGTTGTATCTGGGTCGGGCTTGTAGAAATTTGTCCCCTTGTTCAGCTAGAGTTGCTAAGGTGTTACCGCTTCTGTCCTTGAGTTGAGTAGCAAGGTGAGACGGTAGACTGGAGTAGACCCTATCCATAAGCATGAAATTTTTCAGTTGGTCGTAGTTTTCTTCTACTTGGCTTCCGGTGAGCCATGCGTTAAGCGCTTGTTCCAATCTCCGGATGTATCGACTCATGTTGTATCCTTCCTCAGGCTTCAGTTCATAGTAGTTACTGCGCGGTTTAGCGGGGGTTATCTTGTGGGACTCCAGCAGTAAATTTTTGATTTCCCTAAATTGGTAGCGGTCAACAGCGGCCAATGTCTGGATGAGCCTTCTTTCCTTAGCCGTTACTAGATTTTCTAGTGCGAGAACAGCCTCAAATTCCGTGTATTCGAGTGCGTTGCTGTGACTCTCGAAACGCTGCATGAATTCTTGGATCCCCTCTTGTTCAGGGTTAAAAGCAGCGATATCGGGTATTTTGACCCGTCTGGCTTCTGGTGCCCTTGGTTGGTTGAGTTGTTGGAGCTGGATTTCATGCTCTCGTTCTCTTTCTCTCTCTCGTTCTCTTTCTCTCTCTCGTTCTCTTTCTCGTTCTCGTTCTTCTCTTTCTAGTGCTCGTTCTCGTTCTCGTTCTTCTCTTTCTAGTGCTCGTTCTCGTTCTTCTCTTTCTAGTGCTCGTTCTCGTTCTCGTTCTTCTCTTTCTAGTGCTCGTTCTCGTTCTTCTCTTTCTAGTGCTCGTTCTCGTTCTTCAGCTTCCTCTAGAATTCGGATTCTTTGAAGAAAGGTTTCACGATAGTCTGGTTGCTCCGGAGTGAGGCCTAGGGCAGTCATGTACTCTCGGGCACGTTGGACGCAATCCATTTCTCTTTGCTTCAGGAAGTCGAGGTTCCTTTTTATTTTTCTTGGTTTTCAGGATTCAAAGTCCTTCTTTATTTTCTTCTGCTTCAGGGAGTCGAGTCCTCCTGTTTTTATTTTAGTTTTTTTCTTAGCTTTCAGGATTCGTAGTCTTTCTGTTCGGGCGCCAAATTGTTAAATAGTTGGTGAGGCGTATCCACATTGGGCGCCAAATTGTTAAATAGTTTCCCTATTTTAGGGTTCTGAGGGCCGTAAGCTCCAAGGCTTTTATTCCGGAGAATCTTCCTGATTTTTTTCAGGGATATGAGAGAAGTCAGTTGCTGAGTATTTATTTTATTAAGGCGAGGGCTTTTCAACAGTTTCCAAGTTGCGAATTTTATTCAGTAATTTTCGGTGTCCGATCTGGTTACAAGGTTTGAAGATTTGAGCTGGTTATTCAAGCTTCCGAAATTTGAGTCGAGACGAATCAAGCTAAGTTTTCGCGCTGGTAATACAGGCTTAGAAAGTTAGAGCCGAAATGAAATTCGAGCTGCGAAATTTGAGCTGATATAAAAATCAAGCTTTGAAGTTTTAGAGCCGAAGAATTCTGGCTATGGAGCTTTTCACGCTAGTAATGCAGGCGTCGAAAGTTAGAGCCGAAATGAAATTCGAGCTGCGAAATTTGAGCCGATATAAACATCAAGCTTTGAAGTTTTTAGAGCCGAAGAATTTTCTGTCTCTTGAAATTTTGAAATCTGAGATGGATATATGGTTCGCAAGTATCTGTGATACGCCAGTTCGATTATTTGCGAGAGAATTATTTTTCCTCCCGCGAAATTACAAAGCACTAGTCGGCATCTCTGACAATAGCCTGACACCTACATAACCTTCAGCACGGGACCTCACATCTTCTTCCTGAGAGCGCTAGTTCCCGCAGATACAATAGTAGTATCCCCGTGAGGGGAAGTATTGTGAAGTCTTCGAAAAGAAAATCGAACGAATGTCGTAATTGGCACATTCCTAAAGCGCGGTATTCGCAGTTCGCAATATATTTCCGCAGTAATGGTTCTAAGCTCTGACTCCTTTCTCGCACGATGACCACAACGGTCGGGAAGATGGTGAGATCATGGGATTACCGAAGATAATGTTAACTAATTGCTCAGCAAGAGCTCACGAAGATTTGTCGAATTGAAGATACCTCAAGCGAAGAATTCATTTCTAAGAAACAAGGTTTTATGAAACTAATTTAACCCTTTCGGTACTGACGGCTACTCCAGTGCCAAGTTGGCTAGTGCTTCCAGTTTAGGGCATCTAACCTAGTTTTAAACTAATTCAACTAGTGAGGGAATATTTTGGAGTAATAACAAAATTAGGGAAATTACAAACATTCATTAAACTAGTTTTAAACAATTCCAGAAACCTGCACGCGTATATTACCATAGGTTACCATAGGCCCCTGTAATTACCATAGGACTCTGTAGCACGCGTAGGTTCATGCTACAGGACCCGAGCAACATATTCAATACCCTTTCCATTTAACTTGAGCAAGTTTTTTCTGAACTTTGTTGATTTTTGGTAAATTCGGGCAAAAACGTATAAATAGTTTCTTCGTAAATACGAAAACTTTATTATCAACATCAAAAATTTCCGTCGCCAAGCATCGAGCTTCAAAGATTCAAAAAATTTTAAAATTAAAATAATGAAGAAGGCACTTACTTAAGCTAAAAGCACCACACTAGGACAATTTCACTGACAATTCAGGGTAATGACAACTTTTTCCCCAGGAAGTTTTTACCCAAACAATTTGAATTATCGTACCGAAAGGGTTAACACCCGGCGCGTGTTGTGTTCAATTCTAACGCCAACTAAGTCGCTCAATCTTTCACTACTGAAAATTTAACGACCTAGCTCGTATGGATCACCGAATAATTTTAATTGTCAGTAAATGAATAGCGTCAAGTATCGAACGAGATTCTGCTTTAATTTTGAATGGTAAAGAGAAATATTCTCTTAACCATTACCAAGGAAAAGATTCCGACACTAATATGAAATGGAATTTCAGGGGACTATGTAATGAAATAAAAACATATGTCACCAATAACTATACGTTGAAACACTGAAGGTGTTAAAGTGTTCGAACAAAGAGAGTATGGTTCGTCGTATTGTTTGAAGCCATTTGTTCTCCCCCGCAGATAAGTTTTCATTTTTAATTACAAATTTCGTAGGGTATTCGCATTCCCATTCGATGAAATAACTGATCTCTGAGCGACAAACAACACGAACAATTTACCAGAATTGAGCGTTTGTTCTACACGAGTGAATTGAAATTTCAGTAATAAACAAAATAAACAGTTTCAAGAAATTAGCATTTTCTCAGAACTATTTAATATTGAGCAGAGTCGCATTATAAAAAATACCACAAACCTTCCCACGATCGTAAGATATTGGGCGGCACTGATCCGCCGATTCCGATGCAGATCCAACACCACATTACTGGGCGGCAGTGGCATAAGGCAAAAACAGAACATCGATCTAATTATTATTCTAATACATACAAAGAGAACAAAAGTGGTTGACATCTGAATTCCGGTGACCTGACTAGGTGAAGATCTAACTCCATGGTGCACACAACTTGCACGCAAATGCAGGCGATGGACTCCAAGGCTGCTAGTCAAGAATCCTAAATTAATTTAGAGTTACGTTTTTGTTTTCAACCTTCTCAAATATTTCACTACATTTCATTTTTAGATAAACTTTTTTACTTCGGTTTCAAGCGGTATTAAAGTACTGTTTATAAAGAATAACTTGTATTTTCCTTTTCCTATTTTTGTGCATGGTTGACTCTATAGCGCTCCCAGGTGGACTATGTGAGGGCCTGAGCTAAAGGTTTGGTAGGCTTCCTTTTGTTGAAATAGAATAGGTTTTTGTTTTGTTACGGACCGTCTTTTTTCGGTTCACTGCTGTCCTGTTTTTCTGCACCTACTACTTTCTTCTTCGACTTTTTCTTGTTTCATGAACTTCTTTCTTAGCTTCCTGTTTCTGTGCACCTTGAGCATAGATTCCGCGTTCCCTCGACTCCATGCTAAATGGTGCCTTCCTCCTTCCTCTCTTAGAACATCTTTGTCGTGTAATTAAGGGAGGCTAAAACTTTCTTATATGATAGTAATAATCTTAATCCTAAAGCTACATTTCGAGTTTATTGCAAGACCTTCTAACAAATGAAGCTCACAATCGATGAGATAACCATATCTGCAGTTAATTTTTTGAAGGTTACGTTTCTAACGAATGTACTCGTCGACAACTGAAAAAAGAGCACTGGGTGAAAAGGCTTGCGCTCGGCTCTGCCAAGGAAGAGATTAATAACGAAGGCTGCCTTCAGCTGTCGCTCAAGTCAGCGCAGCGTGTAAATGAAGACCTGAACTCAATTCTTGCTTCTCCCACTTTTCCCTACCATGAAAAAGCCGCATCATCGAGGACCTTGCGGTGCAGCAAATGCTCATTTGAAGCTTAACTAATGCATGCTAGCAGCACCACACCGCAGAGTGAAATGCATCGCCAAGTCACAGCAGTAACTAAAAAATTCACCAATATGCGAAATCGAAGGCTTCTTTTGATTATTATTGAAAGCCGATCAGTAAAGCAAAGCAAGATAAAAAAGTTCCTCGAAAAGAATGCTAACAACTGAGAGAAATTGTAATTTGAAGGTGAAAAATGAACAACTGCCTACAAAAAACATCTAGGCTACGTGTGAGGAACACTCTGGTACACATGGTACCATCAGTGCAGCGACACGGTCAAGCATCACACGCAAGTCAACACTTTTAAAGCAGCGTTCACACAATCAATATGTACTAACAGTATTGCATATTGACAGTATCGAGTTCACACGATCAATAATTTCTGTCAATATTTCCATCAGTAGTTGCTCGGACTCCCCATGGAAGTGGTTGGTGTTGTGCAGAAATGAGGGACAAAAAAGAAAAAGATTTGCGCTGCGCTAATTGTTTTACTTCAGAAAAAGAGATGAAATCGGAAGAAATAGGCGAAAGAGTGGATTTTGAAACGCAATATGTACACTCATGTGAGTTTATTAAATGATATAAGGGTAACGGAACTGGAAGACTTTTATAACTACTTCAGAACGAACGATGACATCTATTATGAGCTTATGGATATTTTGAAACTATTGATAACCAAGGAAGACCCACGCCTGTACTGCCAGAAATATTGTGGTTGCGTTCAAACGATCAATATAGTACTTTCCATCAATCCAAGAATGCTCAAATATTGATGAGATTTCTGAGCACCTCTGATCGCATCAATATTTTCATCAGTTCATCAGTACGTCGTTCACACGATCAATAGATTGACACTATTAGTAAATATTGTCGGTAATATTGATCGTTTGAACGCTGCTTAAAGCTCACACATGCAGCGTCTACAATTACCAGCGGCTCCATACGTCACTAACCTCTATCATTGCAACTGCACAGTACAGATGTTTTCAGCTTCTCAACCTAATTTGAAAAGAGGGAGTAAAAAGCAAGCTCGACGAATAGAACTGTTTCCCAGTATGAGTTTTCAACCAAAGTTTCCGTTTTTTATAATCGTCAGAGGAGCTGCTCCTACTCTGGTCAAAAACGTGCATTTGTCGGACTAGAATTGAACCAGGATCTTTCTAACCCACAGTGTGATGTTCTATCCTTACCACTGCGGAAAAGAATGAAGTGTGCGATTTGAAGTGATCACAAAGGCCACGTACGTGATAAAAAAGCTAACTATTGAAAACGAGGCAAAAACATAACCAACTCAGACGACAACTTAAACGCGGGTTTTGCATGACCATAACGACAGACGATACGTAGTGTTGCACAAACCATCATTAGTAATTAGGGTCAGAAAGAATTATTAGGTTCAGTAGTAACAACAGTATTAGCAGTAACTCAAAAGGTCACCAACAACAACAATGTCAGTTCAACAACAGAGACAGCACTCATCAATAATCGGTTAGCACCAATAGTGTCAGCAGTCACTAACTGAATTAGAGAATACCTACATAATCACTGAAAATTTTTAAAAAATTATTGAAGATTCTACTTCAATAACTTTTTCTGATTTTCGAGTATTCAAAATCGGTAAAAGAATTATGATAAATTTTTTAAGATATTCTAGAAATGATTGAAAAAAGGCTCCTAAGCTAAAATCATCAACAGCCAGAGCAGATAAAAAAAGTACACTAACTGAAAATTCAAGCATAATAAATTAAGTTATGAGGTTCTAGAAAATCAGAAGAAAATATCGACACGAATGCAAAGTGACATGAAATGTGTAACAAAAAAGTGTGACACTTTTTTACGTTCAGATTTATTGTGATGTTCTCTATGCGAGTACATTAATTTTCCAGTTGTACTTAGGTTAGATTTGGTATCTTAGTTTAGCCTCCTTAACTACAACAAAGGTGTTCCAAAAAGTAGGATGAAGGCAGCATTTAGTATGGAGATAAGGGAACGCAGAATCTATGCACAAGGTGTGTTAATAGTACAAGAGCCCCTGGGCCGAGAAACAGTAAGTTGAGAAGGAGGTTCCTGAAACAAGATAAAAGTTGACGAATGAAGTAATAGATGATGAAAAATAGGATAGTAGTGAACTGGATACAAAGATGAACTGCAAAAAAAAAACATTGTTTCGACAAAAAGAAAGCCTGCCTAACCATATCCTCGGGACCTCACACCTTCCTTCTGGGAACGCTAATTCCCATAGATATTATTGTAGAATCCCCTTAAGGGGTCCCTTGTTGTACTTCTTTGTTTTCATGGCTAAAAACAATCTAATTTACTGATGAGAGGTAGATGTTTCAATACAACTTCAGCGTCACATAGCGAGTTCAAGTTAGGCATCGGACTGGTGATCTACACCAGAAAAGAAAGACACCGAAAGACGTGCACAACAGGGCACGTAACCGACTAGGAGTAATTGATGTTTTAACTCCGGGAATACGTTCAATGGCAAACTTCCAATGAAACATTCTTAGTGCATGCAAATGAAACAGTTTTCAAGTAACATTTCCCGTTAAGTCCATTCAAATTAGATGAGTTTAACGAAGAAATTATCTCACAAAAGAGCTATAGACGCTGTCAACTTCTATCAAGTTCGCGGTGCAGTTCTATCCCAGTCTCACACGAGATCGAGTCCTAGAAGTAGCGGTGAAACGCATTTTGTGCTTCACCTGTGGAAAATGAAAACCTAACTTCATAGCTTCACAAAGGGAGGAACTAAAACTGGTATGTTTAGCAAATAAGCGTGAAAATAAATAAGCGTGAAAAGAGGTAATTAAATGCGACATAAAGAATTGATCAACACATCTAACCAACTGTAAGTCGAAGGCTGCTCTGCTTCTCTATATCCTTTCCATGAAATTCTGCCATGTTAACGATATTCATTTAACAGTTCACAGCAGTTTCAATGATGAACGAAATTTGTACGTTAAGAATAAAAATAAATGCTTTGTAATAAAGTGGCGACCACTATTACCTAGAATAAAAAAGCTAGCGTGAATTTTGCGGGGTATAGATTAGATTAGATTAGATTATAAGTTAGTTTAAGCCTCCCTAACCGCTACAAAAAAGAGCGTATCGAAGAGAGGAAGGAGGAAGGCACCATTTAGTATGGAGATAAGAGAATGAGGAATCTATGCAGAAGGGGCATAGAAACAGTAAAGTTGAGAAAGAAGTTCACGAAACAAGATAAAATTTGAAGAAGAAAGTCAGAGGTGCTGAAAAACAGGACAGTAGTGAACCGAAAAAAGGTGGTCCTTAACATAACAAAAAAACATTTTATTTCAACAAAAAGAAGGCCTACCTAACTCTCAGCTCGGGCCCTCACATTTTTCCCCTGGGAGCGCTAATTCCCATAGATACAATATCTGTATCCCCCTGAGGGGTTTGCGGGGTATAATAAACTAAATTGATATTGAACGAGATCTCAAATAATTTCTCCCAACTCGAAAGCAAGCCTTGGTCGTAGAACTATTATCCTCTCACTTAGCTTTCAGTCGCTCAGCTGCGCTTGGATGATACATAGCATATGTGCGCTTCTCGCGTGTACTTACCTCACTCCGCAAAACACATCCATTAAAAAATTTCTCACTAGTTTCAATGAGTTTACCAATGACTGAATAATAATTTTAGATGTTATCACTGTGGCTTATTAGTTAAAAGCGCTTGTCTTTCTTCTGATTAGTCCGATACCCCGCATTGCGAGGGCGGTGTATCCTCTCGTAGGAAAAAGGAAGAACTTGGCACCGGTTCAACATTAGAATGAGACGCATGAAATAGAGACCAGCTAGACCCTGAATAACTGTCAACATGCATCCTGGTTTTCATTACATCGCATCTGAAACCAAACGTGAGATACGGCACGTATCATCTTGATTGTAATGCAAATATCCTTATTCCCAATTCTATTCATTAATTCAAATCAGTAATCGGGACATGTTTCTTGGTTTCTAATATTTCGCATTTGAAATCCAACGTGTGACATGGCACGTAACGCTCGATAGCAGTATTTCTCCTTATTTTATATTTTGTTTTACGAATAAATGGGCAGTTGGGAAGCCCTACCCGAGGGCGGGCAGTGGAGCCCCGGCTGACGGCATCACCGAGACCCTGACGTGGCCCTAGCCTGCGCTGGCAGCGCCCCTGCGCATTCTTGGCGCACCGCCACGCCGCGCACAGCCTCGGAAGAACCCCTTAATTAATGCAACTCTTCTGCTCCGACCTACTTAGCACCTCACCAGCGAAGGGCGCTCTCTGGTCAGCGCTCTGTCATATATGGGCAAAACACTTCTTCTAATCAAGACACATTTTATAATTTAGGTTAAGAATTTCATTCACGGTAAAATTACTGTTTACATCCAGCCCATGCAAACTTTTATTGTAAAATTAAGATCGAATCTTGAGTGAACTAATTCATTGATCAGTCTAGAGTGTAACTAGGTTGAGTGAGATAGGTTGAACATAATTGTACACCTTAGAATAGCGTTGGTAATAGGATGCCCTAAAAGTCGCTGAACTCATTCGGGCCCACAAGTAGCTATACTCAAATGTGTCCATTGTACTAGACTTGAGAACAATCTATCGCTGTATCGCTTGTGGTAAATAAATTGTTTAAAATTTATATAAATAAGATGATCAAAGAAAACTTTCTACAAACTCGAAATTCAAATACTGATTAATACATTCGCTGCAAAAACGCAAAAATTAAATTAAAATTTAATTATTAAATGTTAATTGAAATTATTAACACTATCTACTTAAAAAAGTCGACTTACACATTACTTACTGGGTTTCATCGTGCTTTTTGAAAGCTTGGGTTTTATCGCTTAGTTTTTATTTTATTTTGAAATTATTTCAATTTTTCCATCACATGACTGGCTTGCGCTGTGCAGGTAAATAGAATCCGAATCCTAAAGAAAAATACAACGCGATAAAGAACCTATGAGTCTTTAGAAGTTGTTCAATTGAGAGAACCGCCCGTTTTTCAGTATCGCATGTTCATTGGTTCCATTACATATCCACGAATGTACGAGAAATTAGGAGATTTAATTGATTCAATACAAGGAGAGCTATCGAAAATGTAAGACTTTCATACTTAGAATAGCTCGTTCTTATCTTACTTTGTTCATTAGTGGAGTGGTAAATTAATATCATATGCATGCTTAAATGCGTCACACAAATTGATTCACTTTTATTCTCATAGATCCAGAAAAATAGTGAAGTTACTCAACAAAAACAAGGAAAACGACCACAGACTCAGTTGCAAACAGGCTTCTGCACATTCATTGCGCAACGTTATGATCATCTAGTACGTTTAGGCTCAAATGAACAGATAGTTTTACTCTTATGAGGAGTAGCGTGCAAAATGTACCAAGCCCAAAGGCTTAGAATATTTGAAGAATCCCAAAGGCTTGTAATGCTTATCTGAAAAAAGTCCTCCAAAAAAGTCGAAAGGCTTGTAAATGCTTGTCTGCACTTGAGTACAGAAAACGATTCCTAATTTCCTAACATATTGCCTCTACCAAAGTAAGTGAAAATTACTTAATGATGATTAGTGATTAGTCATGTTACTCATTTAGAACCCCATTCGGAAATAAATTGAGTTTGAATGTTTCGAAAACTGTCATGTTTTCTAAATGATTATAAAGGATATAGTTTTACTATAAAATCAAAACAGTATTCAGAAATTATAAAAACATCTCCGATGGCGGGTATTTTTGGGTATTTATTGGGTCAGTTTCTTAATGTCAACCGAGCTTTTCATTAAAAAATCATTGACCATGGCTGATTGGTTCACAAAAGTTTTTTTAAAATACCGCTGTATTTTTTAACCCATCATAACACTTGTAGATGTGCCTTCACTAATAAACCTTTAACCCTAGAAAACACACCTAATGGTTGGCGTTAAATTATTGCAAGCCTTAGGTAAATACAACCCCGTTTTGGACAAAAAAACATGGTTGTAGAGCACATGTGCTGCAAGTACAACACTCCACGGAAAATAGCACCCTCCTTACACTAAGTAGCTAGCTAAAGCAATAACATAATACACAAGGAGTGACTTAAAAACTTCCCAAAATACTGAACATCTCGGCTTAGGTTAACATTGATGACCTACCTAGCTAGGTTTGTGTCCTAGTGATAAACAACGCGTGAAATGAAATTTAGAAGGGACGTGAATGCGTAAGCTTGTTCGACTATGGCTACTTTCGCAAACGTACATATCTCTGCTCTCTCTCAAAATATATTTCAGAATATACGATCTTATGATGTTGGGAAAATAGCATATCGAAAACAGATCAATTGACTCTACATGAATGAAAGCAGTACGCAAAAAGAAACATGTGAAAACACTTGGCAATAATAGGACGCCTGCGCAAGAAACACGAGCATAGGACATGACAAGGCTCTCCATGGGACTCGTGCGCAAGAAACATTAGCATAGGACTTGACATGGCACAAGACTCGTGCGTAAGAAACATTAGCATAGGACTTGACATAGCTCAAGACTTGTACAGAAGGAGAAACGCATCCCAGCGCAGAACTCGACAAGAATAAGATTGGGATATTCGTACACAAGAAGGAATGCACGACCAGTATTTAAAGTTTGTTTGGGCCTCCCTTATCACGACAAACGTGTTCCAAAAAGAGAAAGAAGGAAAGCACCATAAAGTAGTGAATTAAGAGATCGAGGAATCTATGCACAAGGTGTATTCCGACACAAGATCTCCTAAGCATGGGAACCACATAAAAGCCAGGAAGTTCGTGAAATAAGATGAAACTTGAAGACGAAAGCAATAGGTTTTGAAACACAGAACAGTGAACTGATAAATGGTGGTCTGTTACATAACAAAAAAACAATTTCATTTCAACAAAAGGAAGACCACCACACATGACCTGGGAGCTCATCATGGCCTGAAATGGACTCACACTAGCAGGTCTGCACGCGTCAAAAACAGCTACCCTAGGTCTTCTCTTAGCGTTTCTAATTCGTTGTTTAGAAGATCCGAAATTTTACAACGGACAACGATATTTTCTGAATTCGTCTAAAATTTATTTGTGAAGTGTATCCAAAGCTCATGACTTGTGTGAAGCATAGACGACCCAACCTTATATGAAAGCTCGCTGAATTAAGCATTTACTTCGTATTTTGGTTGACAAGACGTGTTACTCAGTTGGTGCGCGCAAATTTCGGTGACTTTCTTGCATCGTACGTAGCACAACTTAGCTATCTATGAGTGCTACATTACAGCAATGTATACGAGTATCTGTTTCACAGAATATAACTGTCTCACAGATTAGATTAGATTATTAGTTAGTTTAAGCCTCCCTATCCGCAAAAAAGGCTATCGAAAGAGAGGAAGGAAGAAGGCACCATTTAGTATGGAGTTAAAGAAACGTGGAATCTATGCAGAAAGGGCATAGAAACAGAAAGCTAAGAAAGAAGTTCATGAAACAAGAAAAAGTTGAAGAAAAAAGTAGTAGGTGCTGAAAAAAGGACAGCAGTGAACAGAAAAAAGATGGTCCATAACAAAACAAAACCTATTCTATTTCAACAAAAAAGAAAGCCTACCTAACCTTTAGCTCAGGCCCTTACATAGTCCCCCTGGGATAACTGTCTCACAACCACTTCAGATGGCTTTTTAGCAAATTCCCTAGAAAATTTCCCTAACAGAAAAGCAACGATTCATATTTTTTGGAAAATACAATCATTTCTTCTTTTCAAAATGAGGCATACTAACTTTAATTTGAATAGCATTGAAAAGTCACTATCATGTTTCAATAGTGATATATATCTTATAAAATATTAGGAGAACCGCATTCATGGAATGATGAGTTGAAGTTGCTTGCTCGTCATCGTCGTAGAATTAGCCTCGATATACTCCAAATAGAGCGCGATAATGAAGAGCTTCAACAGCAACACTGCCGTGGCAGCTACACATCGGCATGATAGTGCCTGCGAGTCGATATGCAGGTCTATTCTCTGTGTTGGCGAAAAAATAAAAAGTATCGATTAAATAACATGTTATTAACGAATTGCGCTAAAGAAGTATAAATTATGGACACACTAGTTGACCATTCATTTATTCTTTATTCGTAGCAATGGAAATACCTTTTATCATTCATCAGGAGCAATAAAACATGGAATGTTTGATAGGAACTTCATAACCAGGCAGCGTTGATTACACACGCATTCAAAGAATGTTTCTGCCCTTAAAAGTGATGTGCCGATTAATCGGTTTCGACATGAATCGGTCCTTTTCACAAGAATCAGCATCGGCCCTCGGTAAAAATTGCTGATCATTTGTCCATGACTATGGTCAAGATTTAATGTGTCGTGGGAGAACATCCGTTGTTGTATTAGAAAGCATTTGAAAGTTCCCTCTGATTGTCAGGAAAGAAATCTCGTCTGAATTATAACTCTTACCACCTTCAGACACTCGAAGTACAACGACAGCAATAATACACAAAACCTGAAAAGGTTTCGTTCATGCAAAATGTTCGATTTCATTATCACTTATCAGTGTGATATACTGCTACCGTTTCAAAAATAGTTCTCTCAAAGTAATTTTCAGGTTGTGCCAATATAGGAGAACATTTCAAAATTATATTACACCCACTTCATCATTCTATTTTTGATAACTTACTAAAATTATTCAGTAACTGTTAAATCCACGAATAAATTTGAGTTTTTTGAATTTTAGGCGCGAATCTTCATCATGGGGACATTTCTGAACAAGCTAAAATTATTTGGTTCAACAATTTCGGAACTATTTTAAACACCAGTGCGTAGCTACATATTGTTGCGAAACAAGCACTTTTGCAAAAAGCAGCACGTTTTCTTTTTTCACAGAATGATGAATACAAATTTCACTAACTATGTAGTACTGTTTCACACTGTAACATTGCAATATAAACTGCGTGCCACGCGATATTGCAAGTTATTTTTTCAGAATATTTTCAGTAGAAGATGCAGTATGGAAGTGAGCTTCAATGCAAAGAAAGCTCCTACGAAGGGGAATATTCTTATGAATTTTCAAAACGGATGACTTTTATCCAAAGTTATATTTAATTGACGTGTCGTGGTTCGTTTTATAAGGTGTCACGTCTTCTTGCAGGTGTTGGAATATGCTTTAAAAATGACGCTTGGGAGGTGCATGAGAAGGCGCAGATCGTCCAAGGCCTTGCAAATGATGTCCCCGTAGCGAACATAGTCGGAGAAGCTACATTGGAGTCAGTACTGTTATGCAGTATGCACATTACGACAGGTGGTCCATGATCCCGTGAACAGAACTAACACGTTGACTACGTGTTGAGACATAAGTGCACTATATGTAAATTGATCATTCGCATACAGGTGTAAATGAATAATATTTTAATCATTTCCCTACTTTTTAAAGTTGACATTAACGCAGGAGGTAAATTATCATCACTCAATTATATTTTGCTCACTTTTAAACACGTTTCCTGCGAAGGGACCCACAGCTAAATGAATACATAATCTAGTTAAGGTTTGCTATTCCCAAAATGGCTCACTACATTTCACCTTATATTTGAATTGAATATTTAGATTTAGTTTAACCCATCGCAGAAAACATGTTAAAAAGGATAAAAATGTATTCGAGCTGTAAAGTCGGTTTTTCATTCTGTTACAACCTAGCCCAAGCAACCGTAGCGACCGCGCAAGTGTAGTCGACGTGTTAGAGCTTATCTCTGAAAAACGCGTTGAGCAAGACACTCAAACCACGACTAAAATTGAAGAGAAGGTAGTGTCAATAACGTCTGCGTCCTTAATGCCAGTGCACACTAACACAAAAAATCGACCGATTTCTCTTTCTAATCTGGCAAGTCACCCTGGGCAATCCTGGAAATGCTACAAAAAGCTGCAAGTAATTTGATCACAATACTCGAGTGTTTTGACTCACATAACTCGCATAGATCATCCTGCCAACTTCAGGAGGCAGTCAGGCTCATAGCATGCGCTGCCTTGGTAAGACAATCTCATTTCAGGAGCTCAAGGTACGTTTCACATCGCGAAGAGGCGCCAGTTAGGCTATGAAAAGGCGCGGAATTATTGTTATTACTACTAGTCCACCCCCATTTATTTGAAATAAGAAAGAAGACGAAATGAAAGTAAGGCCGTAAGAAATAAAAATATTCAATCTCTCGAGAGTTGATGAGGCCGAGTGCAAACGTGTCGTCAAAAATGTATACAGTAACTCTCGATTCATCCACATCTCGATTAGTCCCTCTCTCGATTTATATATTTTTGTTTGCCTTCGTTTGTCTGCGCCATCTCGATTTATCCACACTTCGCGTACGTCGTGAATTCTGCAACATTCCTTCTAAGACAAAAATCAAAAAGACATTTTGTAAACAAAGGCAGTTCTTTTATCTGTTACTCAATTCAACGTGTGTAGGTTATAAGGGCCTATATGACAACCCCTATGAGTTCAAGTAAAAAAGTTGATGTACCTATGAAAATAAAAACCGGAAAAAGAAGAGAACAAAAACCAGAAACAAGAGCATCAAACAATTTATTTATATGATATTTTCGATTGATTTACTCCTCTACGATAAAATGCTAAGATTCGTACGCAGCATAAAGTTTCCCCTAAAAGAACAGGCTCGCTTTTTCTTTTGAACTAAATATGGAACCTTGATTTATCCACCCTCTCTATTTATCCAGTCCATCCCAGGAGACAAATCGAGAGTTACCTGTAACAATGTTCGACAAATCCCATGACACACGTTCCTATTTCCTAAGAATTCACGTGATGTTCGTTCCTATGAGGCTTGTATCACACTTGTATCATACACTTTCGGCTGGCCTCAGACAGACGGGGCTCTTAAAATAGTATAAATTATTACTATAATATTTATTTGTGTAAGACTCTCTAGCTACAAAAAAGCCAACTGAAGAAAGTGAAGAGAAGGGGACAATTTACCCAATTAACTTATTGCCAAATAGGGAGTGCGGAGTCAAACTTGCAGAGTGCGGTGTCAAACGTGCGGAGTCAAACTTGCAGAGTGCGGTGTCAAACGTGCGGAGTGCGGAGTCAAACTTGCAGAGTGCGGTGTCAAACGTGCGGAGTCAAACGTGTGGAGTGCGGAGTCAAACGTGCGGAGTGCGGAGTCAAACTTGCAGAGTGCGGTGTCAAACGCGCGGAGTGCGGAGTCAAACTTGCAGAGTGCGGTGTCAAACGTGCGGAGTGCGGAGACAAACTTGCAGAGTGCGGAGTCAAACATGGGGAGTGCGGAGTCAAACATGGGGAGTGCGGAGACAAACTTGCAGAGTGCGGAGTCAAACGTGCGGAGTGCGGAGACAAACTTGCCGAGTGCGGAGTCAAACGTGCGGAGTGCGGAGACAAACTTTCAGAGTGCGGTGTCAAACGTGCGGTGTCAAACGTGCGGAGTGCGGAGTCAAACTTGCAGAGTGCGGTGTCAAACGTGCGGAGTGCGGAGACAAACTTAACACTTTGACCGCAACATACGCCACCGGCGGCCAAGTAGAGGATTTTCATAATGCTGCTGACCGACCAGTAGTCTCGAACTTTATATTCCTAAATACTTAATTCAAGCTAAATGAAAGAACGATTCAGTCAATGTCTATTAGTTTAAACATTACTCACTACAATTGACTTAAATTAAATTTGAGTCGAATTTTGAACTTCAGTTTAACCATTTGCGATCAAAGTGTTAAACATATTAAACTGAAACTTCGCCAGCGCATCATGATAATGAATTAAAAAGGAACACAAATCAGACCTTAGGAAACTGAAAACCTAAAATCAATTTAAAGAACTACTCCAGGGAGCAAAGTAAAAATTGAAACTTAAAGCCCTACATTTTCATTGAAAACAAAGACTACCGTAATTATATACCACATAACAATTACTGCACGCCGTGATACTTAAACGTTTACAAAAACATTTAAAATAAACCAGAAGTGAGCAAGTCGGTACCGTACGGAACAACATTACAGGCATTTGTTTCCTGTGGTCACTAATGAGGTGCGATGTGGAAACTAATCTCGTGCATTCTAAATCGCTGCTCATGTCTCCGCTGCCACACTACCCAATTATCACGTCAGAGTAATGACCAACTCCCTACGATTTCACGACCAAAATTGTACGTCTGAGTCACCACATTGTAGCTCATGCTGCCTGAAGCGCGCACAGAGCATCCGAAAGCTGCCATGCACGCCATCGCGGCGGCGGAGCATTGCGTTCTGAAGCGGCACCTCAGCGCCCCTGGCATGTTCTGCGCTCTATAGGAGTTGTCACCAAAGAAAGAATTGGAAATAGGAGAAATATTTGGTCATGGAACGCTCGAAGTTCACTCCGCAGCAAGTAATCAATACTCAAGATAGTGAATCCTGAAGGTATCCGTACTTTTCGCTAATCTATATTTTCAAGCACCGATAGAATGAAAATCTTTTCCTAATTAAAAGTCTAACAAGTTCAAAATAATCTTAAAGCTGAGACAAAAAAAAATTTACTTTCCCTGAAAGATCGTAGAAAGAGTATTACTACTCACTTCAAAAATTAAATTAACAAGATTGTGTAATAGCTACCAACCAACTCACATCATCCATGTGTGATAACTCAGTATCATACGCCTACGCGTACTTTCCAAAATTTCGAATTGTATTCAAGAATATTTTCTCAATGTTCTCGCTGGAGCTACGCAAGCCGGCCACCACAAATCTCACATCGTAGGCACACGCGCCCAAAAATATGCAACCTCAATGTCTGTCTTAATTACCGGATTTGGCAATAAACATATTTTACAACAATTGAAGGTTTTATGGCAGCATCGTCCTAAGAATACATCGCAGGTGCACGATTTTTCGCAATTGATTATGTGTACAACTAGACAATGAAACTCAGAAAGACTCACGATACGTTATATCTTCTTAGATAACGCATTAAGATCTTTTTTCGCGTTAACTGAAGAAATGTTTAGTTTAAACAATACTTACAATGACAAATTAATTTTCAACGACGAACAAAGAAAGATTATTAGATAGTAAGTTAGTCTAAGCCTTCCTAACCACATGAAATGTGTTTCCAAAAGAGCAAAGAGGAAGGCATCACTTAAGGGCCGTTTACACTGGTCTACATTTTGCTGCAGGCTCACGCGTAGACGCCTCGTGTGGAGCTTCACAAGAGCCATGCGCGTTTAGACTAGACACCATTGGAGCGAGCAATGGAGCGCGCGCTGCTCAACAGGGCTGCCACTCTAGATATCATATAGCTAGATCTAGATGTTTTTGCTGAAGCCTAGATGTAAAATTTCGAACCTAGATATTAGCTATAAAACCTATATAGTTTTTTCAGCATGCTAGAAATTTTCTAGCTAGAATTACAATTAAGCTATGTATATGGTAGATTACTGTAAATTCGAATTAAGAATTCACCATAATGGTTGGTTACTATTTCATTCTTATTATATTTGTTAATTTACTTTAGCAAATTGTCTGAATAGTGAAGCAACCATATTCTGATCATGTTATGTTCAGATTATGAACGACACCAAGGCGGCTATTTCACGGTTCATAAGCTAAAGCACACTATCTCCATTTGCAAAACTAGTGATATCAAAAAATCATGGAATAAAATGCACATACATTATCAAGAATGTATTGTGGCCTCATTTTGACGAAAGACTGACCAATGATATTGGTAACAATGAGTTCAGTTTATTGTTGGATGGAAGCAATGATATTTCTATCATGAAACTACTTGGTGGATCAGTTATATTCTTAAGTAATGCATCTAATAAAGTAGAATCAACTTACTTAGCAATTGCAAAATTATTAAAAGTGATGAAGATAGCGGTGTAAAAGCCTTAAAACAATTGTTGATAAGTAGGAATCTGAGCATTGATAATTGCAATGCAATAGAGACTGACCTTTCTACTCGCAACACGTGTGGAATTGAAGAATATTTGGATACCAAGCTTTATTAAGGTAAATATCAGGATACTAGATAATTCATATAAAGATAATTGCCTAATATAAAGCAATTTATGATATAAATATCCTTATATGCTATTGTTCAACTAATTTATTATAGTAGATGATTAATTTATTTCTAGATATATTTTTGGATGATTTATTTTTAAATCTAGATGTTTCTCGATATTTTTTGAGGTCACACTAGATTTTTTTGGTCAAACAAAAGTGGCAGTCATGCAGCACAAAACCAGTCAGTGTGGCCTGCTGCTATGAAATATGGATTGCTGTAGACGAGCTTGTGTGAATATTGTTGCTGCATCGTAAAGCTACGTAATCTCTTTTTTATTTGCATGAGTGAAATGTTACTATATTCGTTCATTTTCATTAAAATAAAATGGAAAGCAGCCTCTAGTCTGCCAAAGGCATTGATGGGCTTAGTACATTTCAATTAAGAGCAGTGTAGTTTCTCGCGGCAGTGTTGAGTCAGCCAGAACGGGTGAGCGAGAGGCGCTACCTCACATGATGACTACCAACTGCACACTGAGTGACCGGTCTAGAGCTGCGCCGCTCAGACGTGCGGCGCTGCACGGATTCGAGCAAAGCGAATCGGGAATTTCGAACACACACTCACAAATATGAACCTCTGTGGTGAGCCTCGTCTACACGAGTCGCGCCTCAAGGCTGAAATGTCCCCTAGTGCAAACACCCCTTTAATATGGAAATAAGAGAACGAGGAATCGATGCAAAAGTGCGTTTTTCCACGTAAGTCGTGGCGCGTAGAGATAGTAAGATCAAACAAAGTTGAAGAAGAATGATAAAGGTGGGAGAAGAACGATAAAGGTGGAGGAAGAATGATAAAAGTTCAAAAAGAAAGGAATGAAAGCTGAGAAAAGGACAACAATGAACCGATAAAAATGTAGCAAAACAAAAATATTTATTCTCTCTTGACAAAAGGATCAATGGCTAACCAAACCAACAGCTCGAAACTTTACACGTTCCCCCAGAACGCAGTAATTCCCATAGATACAATAGTCGTGTCCCCCTGAAACCCTGAGGGGAGACCAAAGGAAATATTAAACGTACAGTGTCTCAACACTTTGACTGCGGCGTGAGCCATATTTGGTCACTGAGGGAGTTTTCATTATGCTGCTGACCAGCCAGTAGTAACTAACTTAATTTTCAAAGTACGTAATTAAAAACAAATGAAAACACGTTCCAGTTGATGTTTAGTATTTTCAACACCGCTTACTACAATCGACTTTAAAAATTTTAATTGAATATCAAACCTAAGTTTTACCTGCCGCAGTCAAAGTGTTAAGGCAGATTTCAACGTCGTCCGCGACATAGTTCTAAGAATACACCGCAGATGCACGATTTCCAAGTAAAAGCTAGTCTTGCCTACGCTAGGGATCACGTAGAAAATGTGACTCTACTCTAAGGTAGTCATTTCTACATTCTAGGCCGTCAAGTAGATAATATACTGATCACTTTCTAATCTTGAGTCGAACAGCAGAGACACAGTGCTGACATTCCAAAATATCTCTGTATTTAGTAAGATTACTGTTTCAATTAGACATGTGGGTTTTACGCGCCAATTAATGATGATGAGCGACGCAAAGTTACATAGCAGCCACTTTTAACTTAGCCACTAAGTGTGGCTGGCAGCCACACTTCACTTTTGGATTTCGTTCTACTGCAGTGGACAGAGTAACGATCTTGCCCTACAAAGTCGTCGTCCTTAACGCCAAATAATCCCATTTTTATCTCACTCCTCCCAATAAATACTCTCAAAAAATTATTGTCATTTTCAAACACATACTTCTGTTGCAAACTTTGGCTAGAGACAGCATCCGTTGCGGTATTTAAAACCTCACTAATCCGGTGCTTCGGAACCCATCTGTGCGTTGTCTGCACGCTAGCCAGCGCCATCCGTTGAACGCTATATGATGCTCTCACAAATACTTTGTTAGTTCTACGTCTCACTAGATAAGATTAAATGTTAGTTTAAGCCTCAGTAAACGCAACAAAGGCGTTCCAAAAAAGAGGAAGGAGAAAGGCATCATTTAGTATGGGAACGCGAAATTTGTGCACAAGGTGCATAGAAACAGAAATTGAGAAAGAAGTCTTTGAAACAAAATAAAAAATAGAAGAAGAAGAAAGTAGTAAATGCTGAAAAACAAGACAGCATTGAACCAAAAAATTGTCCGTAACAAAAAAATGTTTCACTATAGCGTGAGGTCTACCGCCGTAAAGCACCTACCAAATGAAGTTTCAGATGTACAAATTAAGCGTTTATCGCTAAATTAAATGTATAGAATTAAGTAATATCCATCAGTAACCTAACCTCAAGCTATAGTACTAGCTAGAGGTCATACTTTAGTGGGGTAGACCTCACGCTATAGCAGCACCAGAAAAAAAACGATTAAACTATTCTATTTCAACAAAAGGAAGGTCACTTAACATTTAGCTCAAGACCTGACATATTTCCCTTGGGAGAGGAGTCTCACTTACATGAGTGTTGGCATTTGCGGCATTATTTTCCATGCAGTTTTCATTGAAGTTTCCATGAGTATTTTCATTGGTTCATGACTAAAGAAGTTATTCTTTCCACTTCTCAGTTATGAAATGAAAAAAATTTACTAAGAACTAGAACTGCTTTGTTCAAATTCAGCATAGTTCTTAAAAAAGAAACTTTCCTTTCTTTGTAGACAAAGCTCGTCTTTTCAGCATTGGACGATAAACTTCCTATTGATCAATTCTTTCCTTGAATAATTTTGCGAAGAAACTTTGATTATAAAACTGAAGTCAATAAGGAAATCTGAATTATGTTTAAAAAAATACAATAGCAGTTTCATATTCTATTACCACAAAAGAAATCAAATATTTACTTGATGTCATGATAAAATTTACCATAGTGAATCATATATTTTTGCTTCTGCAGTATTTTCCACTCCTATTTTTTCACTGTGTTTCATACAATTACTTCATGGTAGAGTCCCTCCACGAGAAACAGGCTTCAAATTGGCCCGCCATATCATTAAACTAATAAAATTACACTATTCATACATTACTTAAAATTGGTCCTTCTAAGACAGTGGTTCTTAACCCGTGGGTCGCGACCCAAAGTTGGGTCGCCAAGCCATTTCATTGGGTCGCTAAGGGTTTGTGTAACCTGCTTGTGTTAACCTATATTATAATAAAATTTTTGTTGTTATCGAGGCTTGGGTCGCGGCAGTTATTTTGGTCAGATTTTGGGTCACTGCCAAAAAAGGTTAAGAACCACTGTTCTAAGAGGACGAATTAACAAAGCCACGGCAATGAACAGACCCATCAACATAAAAAAAAAAATAGCTGTAGTGGAAAGATTTTATGGAAAAGGGACAAGACCCTCGCGTTATATTTATCTACTTGGGTTCCAAGTTTAACCTTCACTTCCACTGAGTTATGCGATTACCACAAAGAAATTTGGAAAAGTTCAAGTTCAAATGCCACCACGAGATAGCAAAACTTTTAAGTATCGTTTCAGTTTGTAGATAACTTTTTGCAGCGAACGAATTACTCAGTTACATCCAACCAATACATCAGCAGAAAAAAATATATGGAGAAACAAAACCCATTCAAAGTACATTAAAAGTAATCAGTAATGCATTTACTGTGTCAAACTGATAATAAGCACACAGGCATGGAGCAGCAGTAATTTGGTAATCCACCATGGCTCCGGACTCAAGGATGCTAAATGACTGATGATACACTTGTACCAATGCTATTAATTATCACAAGGAGAATGGCCAACACATGCTTTTATGCACCGATGTTAACATGTTTAAAAAGAGTTCCTAAATCAACATCAGGAAAAGTCTCTGGAATGAACAATCCCAATGATTCTAAGCAGGCCTTTAGGTCATGACTTTCACCTCCAATGACTTCTATCAAAACATTTTAAAATAATAGTAACGCATTTTGTACACTTATTTCTCGTTTTCAATAGTACTCTGAAAAATATTTAGAAACAAATAATCAATGACTGTGAAAATGATAAAAACTTAATGAGAGATGTTACGGCCTCCGCCAGCAACTTCAATTAATCAGCTATGCACGCTATACTGAGAACCAAATTTTGCGCTACAAAATAGATAGGTACACACTACATTGTAGCGAAAATTTTATTTCTTCTAGTGAGGCACAACTCGTTTTCGAGTCAAGACGATTTGAAAATTGGAGAAACTGATGGTTCGAGCATATTATCACGCCAGGACGACTCGAATACATTATTTAAAACAACTTCTCGAGAAACTGATGGTTCGAGAATACTTTTGCGCCAGGACGACTTTAATACATTTCATGTATCAACTTTCTTGAAATTAAACGTTTTTTTAATGACTGATAATGATACACTGTCTTAGAAACGTTCTAAATCAAGAGGAAAGTCGAATATCGGAAGGCTCTCTCAAGTAAATAGGAGAGAAGTTCTAAATCTGGAGGTCACCGGCCTCGAACAGATCCAGTGACGAACTCCAGGGAGGTCTTTGAAGATCAAAGAGAAATTAACATTTATACTTGCTAAATAACAACAAATGAAGTACGTTATGTGCTCCTGGATGAAGTCCTCCGCTTTAATCAGATTGATAAAAAGGTCGGAGTCGCAAACAAGGGGAAGAAGCACCTCTCTACACACACCAAGGCACAACGCAAGCTGAACTAGAGCTTGAGCTTTGCATGACGAGATAAGGATTTCTCTTCCGGCACAAAATTTGATGCGCACTGCTGGCCAGAAGATGTATGTTTAGGTGATGAGCCCATTAATTTTCAGAAAAAAAGGAAGCAAGAAAGATTAATAGAAATTTAAATAGAACTTTCAACATCAGAAAAGGAGAGAAAAATTTGTTAGGCACGTTCACAGCAGAAATTCACCAATAAACCGTGAATATTTCAACAAAGTGAATTCTACATCTTTGCATTTTAACAAGAAAGCTATTTCATACACCATGGGAACCGCTTTTAAACATTATGACCATAGAAACATTAAATCCAATAGGCTTTGCTCGAATATGCTTAGCATTTAATCAACTACGATGTAAAATTGGGGGATTCATACGTCTTTTCAATTGTTCAATTGTTATAATTCGATCCAACTTGAACGGTACATGGAAGCAATTCATACTTCTGAGATCAATACAAAGTTTTCACGACAAAAATGCATAGCAAAGTTTATTAGAATGCTGAGTGACAATAAAGTTACCAACTCATATTTTCAATTCTATTCTCGTTTAATTAATCAAAGAGTAGAAAATAGCGGCCACGAAACGACTATTTTCAATTTCTCGGTGAAAAATTAGGGCGTATAGGCTTCATGAGAAGACACATTCCTTCCGATGAGAAAAAGTTGAGGAACCCAAGTGAGATCAATTTAACCAATCGATGAGGAAGAAGTGTGGCGGGTGCCAGCACCTCCAGCTCCAGGTTCCAGAGGCGGAGCGCCACCACAGTCGCGTCGCCGGTGATGGAGAGCGCACGCTCCCGTGTCCTGCGCCCCGCCCTGGTCGCGTGTCTGCGCCGGTGAAACAGCGAAAGTTCTCCAGCAAAAACTGTTCCATGTCCTACTCGTGCAGCTGTTTCACTTCTTTTCTTTCATCTTCAGACTGTGTTTTCACATATATCCGTGAATGAAATACGTCGGACTTAGAGATATTTTCAATATGATGCTCTAAAATCTTGGTTATTAAATTGCTATGTGCTGAACTTAGCTCAAAGTTTCCGTTGGCTGCCGCCAAATGATGAGGCATAAAAATGAGCGGAAATGAAAGCGACATTGGAAGTTCATCGATATTCCTCGCTACTCCATACGAAAGTGTTCAATATGAAACATTTAAATGCGTCCTTCTAGATTAAAATTATACTTTTCAGGGAAGATTCAAACCGTGAAAACTGCATATTAGTATATCTAGTACTAGCCTGCTAACCGTGTGAGGTTCGTGAGATTTGATTGTAAATAAGTTTAGGCGTCTCTATAACCACAATAATGAGTCCTAAAAGAGAAAATGAAGGAACCTATCAGAAAGGAACTAAGGGAACGCACAAAAGTGCGTTTTCACACCAGATCCCCTGCGAAGAAAAACAAGATAGGGTGAAAGTTTATCAAGCAAAATAAAAACTGAATAAGAAAGAAGTAGGAGCAGAAAAAGAAGACAGCAGTGAATCGAAAAAAGATGGTCTGTCACAAAACAAAGAACCTATGATGCAGGGTGATTTTAAATATTGGAACTAAAAGAATATTTTACAAACTTTTTGACTTATGAATGGATTTTAAAAAAGTATGAAATCCTCAAAAATATAAGCTTTATTCTGATTACTTTTTGAATATAATGGTCTTCATGTGCAAATAATTCTACGCACAGATAAAATCGGCAGGATTACGCAGGCTGCTCATTGCTGTGCAGGGGAGGTCCGATTCAATTCGGTGTTGTAGTTTTGTTGCTTTTTCACGGTAAACTCTTCTTTTAAAGTATCCCCATAGGAAAAATCCGAGGGTGGTAGGTCAAAGGGAAGATGATATCCCAAAGGGAAGACGAGTAGCTTTTTTATCCGGCGTGTCATTTTTGGGGTAACGTAAAATCGTATGCATTTTTCATTCGAATGTGGCTTTTATGCCAGACTGTCTATCTTGATTACAAACATTACAAACATTAAAACTAGTGTTTTTCAGGATTCAATGAATACTATGTTTATTTTTAAATCCATTCAATAATATAAGACCAACCTAACCTTAAGCTCGGGACCTCACATCTTCCCCGCTAATTCCCATAGATACAATAGTTGTACCCCTCCGAGAGGAAGAATCTTTTCCAATGAAAGTTACGTCACATGCAACTAAAGAAGCGCTGTGAGTTTAATTTTATACTTTCTCGTGTACATAAATTCCTTATCGTTGATTTTTGATAATCTGGCTGCATTTTGTTGGCGTCTTACTCACGGTCTCCATATTTTTCTACCCTTTCGTCACGGCCACCATACTTTTATGCCCTTTCCTCACGGCATGCATGCCCTTATAACTGAGGCAAACTTCAACAACATATTGTCCACCATTTACATATTTCTGAATTTTCTTCGTCTTTATTTACTTTTAAGTGTCATTGGCTAATTGGAAATGACGTTTTTTGACATTGGGAGACCAATTAATTAACTTTCCAGCCTTCTCTCGAACTTTTAATAACACTATTTAATATGGAGAGTTAATATCGTGTACTTTTCGACGAGACTCAAGCCTCAATAGGATTTGAACTATTTTGGTTTAAATTTACTCGTAAAATTGTATTATATGTAGCATATGGCAATGAAATCCAATGCCCTGTGATTGGTAACAACATTCGCTTTGAGTTCGCAATCAATTTATCATCATCCGATAGCAACTCGTGAAAGAGATACCATCGCTACTAACATACATATTTGGCATCGCCATCAGGCTTAGACAGGAGCGCATGTAAGTTCAGTCATAGAATTTAATTTTTACGTACCCGTGCCTCTTAGTTCAGCGTATGTTAGGGGAATTTTTCTGCTCGGCTTCATCTGACGTTATAGAGTCGATTTTTTATCAGCATTAAACTATATTTTTTGTATTGTTTGAATTCGAAAAAAACGAGTACTTGTGCTGTATCAGTAACTGAAGCGAATAAAGAAACGGCGTCTGTACTGCATTAACAGCGAGCTGATGAGCCCGCGTTTTTCTGAAATGAATCCTAAATTTGTCCGGCAATGAGCTAGATTCGTAAAAAAGGTTCGCCAATGTGAATAAAAATAAGTCAATCTCTAAATGATAAGAACTAAACTAAGGTTTTATATCACTAACATCCTGCTTATCAGCCAAAGAGTAAGCTGGTTACAAACTAGATGCGAGCTTTCGCACACAAACTTATTTTTCCTACTGCAGGTAATTGAATAATTTTTTAAACTCTCTTACTTTGAGATACATCATATTTTATACCTTACCGTATGGGAAATTATTCCCAAAAACAGAGAACGCAACATCAAAGCTGTACGCAAATGTATAACTTCGTAATATAATGAAACAGCTTCACATAAGTAATTATTCACCAAATAAGAGTCCACTTTTAATAAATGAGTACTCTAGTTAAAATACGTTGATGTTAAAATGAGACAGAGTTTCAGACTAGGGCTACGCCTAACAGCGTAAGTTCGACTTCTTCTATAGCGGCGTTGATTTAAGATAGTTCCAAAAGAGCACAAATCCCCAACGGGAGATTTGATAATCTAAAACTGATAGCTGTCCAGCGTTAGTCAAAAACATCAGGTAATCTACGAAACATGAAAATTAAATAATACAATAATGACCAACCAAATTTTCACAACAAACCCAAATTTCAATGCTAATCATTTTTCTGGCGACGGTTTGTATTCGTTTTTTTAGAGATCATAGCAAAGCCCGACGTCGCCCTGCAGATAGCGGCCGCGCTGCGGCCTGCGACTCGAATGCGATGTTTTCAAGCCTACCCAGTGGCACGAAACTATCAGTAATTAGTTTAACACGATGACTGCGATACGATCCATCGGTGGGCCGTGCCCAAGTTCTTCCTACTGCGAAACGAATTTTTTTTAACATCCTTTTATAGTTAATGGTATTTAGTGGACCCAGTTAATGTTTTATAACATTGTTCGCGATTTATGAATTTACATTTAAGTTGAATACTGAACTTCAGTTTTACCAGTAGTTCTACGGTAACTAAGAGTTGACCCTCTGTCTACTGACGGTAACTCCAGTGTCGAGTGGGTTAGTGCTTCCAGAGTAGGGCAACTAACAAAATTTTTAGTAATTTTACTAGTGGCGGAACATTTTGAAATAAATTACGAAATTATAGCATTGATTAACATTCATTAAACTATTTTTCAGACATTACAGCAGCCTTGCATGTACAGTTTGCTATTGATTCGCACGAAGTTCAAGCCACATGGTATGTGCAAGACATTCAATAATATTTTTCATTTAACTTCAGTGAGTTTTGTCAGACGTTTATTCGTTTGCTATTAAGTGTTAGCAAAAACTTAATTTATGATTTTCAAATTTAAAAACATATATTTTGGTATCGAACATTTTTCTCACAAAGCATACATTTTTGAAGAAACATAATTTTCAAGTTTAAAATAGAGAATTAGGTGCCTGCTTTAGCGGAAAAAGCACTTGCCATGTAAATTTTTACTGAGATTTCACTGACAACATTTATCCCTGAAAACTTTTTCAAAAAATTTAAAAGCAATTGCAAATTTTCTCGGTTTTCACACCGTACAATGCGACGTCGACACGTTTACCCTCAAAAAAAACAAGCAGTTTAGTTGAACACTCAGAGAAAAGAGGAGGCTGACTTTGCAAGTGTGACGGGTACTGTGACGCTTACTGCCACGTAATATTCACGAGCTGTCATACAAGTAGCACTTGAGAAACTCAATCTCTGAATACACGCATCAAAATTCATTCAGATGTAAACTTACATTTTTTGAATCTTTCCCTGATTCTTATCCATGATAAATGTGATTGGATACCCTAATTGACATTTAATTGATTTCATGTAATATAAGAAATATTCTTTTACACGCTCACTTAATTTTACCCAGAGGTATTCATCAGAATGAGTAAAAATTGTACATTTCAACTGCGAGACTTAGGTAGGCTTAAACTAACATCTAATCTAACCTAACTACGAGACTTGCACCCCAATGGGAGTATGTCTGACGCAGTCCAGAGCCGAGGCACTTCGACCACCGCGTGTCTGTGCAATTCATGGAAATCGGGTACATGGCGAGACTAAAGCAGCAGGCGACCCCTGCACTCGGCAGCTCACGCAGCTCTCTCCGTCAGAAAGCAGGCAACCCTCGCTGGAAACCGGTCCCACGTTTCCACTCTCACGCGCGCACACCCAAAAATTAGACTGCACGGTAAAAAACGCCGTGTGCGCTTTCTTTACCTGACGAGTCAGTGTCTGTGTCCAGTTTTGAAGAACCGTATGAGCAAACTTACAATTTCTCACAGTCGAGCAGAAAACTGAGAAACCAACTGCCGCGAAATTCTACCTAAAAATAGCCAAAAATAACAAAGGCAATACGTGGTACACAGAATTACCGAATATAGATACAAAAACGTAGACAAAACACCATTTCTGTACATCCATCTAAACTTTATCTAAATCGTCAAACGAACAGCAAAAAAGTCATTTTTTGGTCGATCATAGTTTCTTCAAATAAACCAACACGCACAAAACAGCATCACGTACAGTTTGTTATACCTCTTTATAACGTTTTGACATTTAAACAAGGGTTTCCGCTCAACCCCTCAGTGACTTTCTTTACACGCTTATTAAAAATTAGAATTTTCCAGATGAAAATTATTCATCTCAATCGACTTGAAGCTGCTGTGCGATTCAAGGATTAAAACCGCAAGTTCGAGCGCGCACCGCTCGCGTAATTGGAGCCAAGATGCAGAGCCATTACGGCGAGGCGTTACACAGGCGCGCGGCACCTCTCGTGCGCGGTTGTCGGTCACTTTTTCTCTCAGCGGAGAAAGTCCGGGGGAAAAAGCGTGGCGGTGGCGTCCTCTCGCTGCACGAGGGTGCCATATCGGCCTACATAGATTCAGCCCTCCCGCAAGAAAGCTGACCAGGGAACTCCGAAAATGGGAACGCATCAATTTTCTGTGCGGTACAAGAGCTGGACTGTTAAATAAAGTTATCACGTGTACATTTAATAAGCTGCTAGTCAGCATATCAGCTCAGCGAGTGTGAGCGCACCGAATTTCAATGTCATTGTGTAGAAACATGTTCACGGCTTTGGCAGTAGCGAATATAACGATAGGAAGGAGAAGAAGAGCTGACGCCTTTATAAGCTAGTAAATGTACAACAAACTTCGAATAAGTGTGCGGACGAAATAACCTTTGATTTGATGTTATGGCATTTACCGAACTTCTTTCATTCTTTTCATAGTCATTTACATACTTGAGAGTTGTATTCCATGTTTTCAGTTGGTTAAATCACATACAAAGTTGAATACGATTATATCGAACCATACTCGGTCGAATCGAACCATTTAATCACCATAGATTTTTCTGCGAGTGTTTGACTCAATATGAAACTCCATGTTACGCAATGAGAGTACATGAAAATTATTTTGAACATGAAAGAACTTTCAAAAGACACGAGAAAATTTCGATTCCCATTTACTTTATAATCAAAGGAAATGCACTTCACTGGTTTTTATCTGCAAAGCGCGGTCCCAAGTTATGCGGATGTCTCATATTTTTGTCATTATTCTTGTTGGCTGAAACACAAACAAAGTACAACTCGGGCAGTTGAACTACATCGTTTTAAGGAGCGTCTGAACTTCAACTCCGAACTTCTTGCATGCTTTTGAACAAGGATTTCAACTTACAGTGAATCGCTCTCAAATAATTTTCCATGACCTCAAAACGAAAAATTGCAAATAAATACATAATCAAGATCTTAATCTGCTTTATTCACTTGTGCTAAATCACATTTCACTGATATATATGGGTAAGCTGGAAGTTTAGAGAAGTTCACTTACATTTAATGAGTTACGCTAAGCTTGCCAATAACCGCATGCTTGACGCTCTCCTCTGATCCATTTCATGATCTACCGTCGATTTCCAAGTTTGCAGGCAAGCTAACTGCGACTTAGGCTTCTTATCCTGTGGTACTGGAAACATGGATGTTATAGTAGTAAATGTAGGCCATGCAGTTGAAAAACAAAAAAAAGAGCACATGGCTATAGACTAGATTAGATGTTAGGTTTAACATCCTTTACTGCAGCAAAAGCGTTCCAAAGAGAGGAATAAGGAAGACATCATTTAGTATGGACTTGAGGGAATGTGGAATCTATGCCAAGGTGCGTAGAAACAGTGTGTTCAGAAAAAAGTTGATGAAAAAAGATGGAAATTGAAGAAGAAAGAAGTATGCGTTAAAAACAGGACAGCAGTGAACTGAAAAAAGATGATTTGTACTAAAACAAAAAAACATGTTTTATTTTATCAAAAGGAAGGCGTTAACAACCGTTAGAGCAAAGAGCATAATTTACACTAATATTGAATACCTTTAACTGTTTTAATTAGACCAATTCCCATATTGATTTATTCTTGCCGAGTGAAACAAATCCTTTGCCCTGATACTAATTCAAAAGTAATTTTCTGTTATATTTTCTCACAGATGAACAGCGCATAGGTAAGGTTGTTTCGTACGTGCATCTTACTGTGAAGCTGTATTCTAGGCAAATAAATTCAAGCGATGAGCAAAATTCGATCGAAGAGCACTATGGTACGAAACTTCCGGGACGAGAGAAGAAATAACAACCAATAACAACTCCAGTGGTGCGCTGTCCAGTTCTGCTTCAGAGACCCGAACTACTTACTACTCTACACAACCACAGGTGAGTAAGGGAACAAACGATTCACGTACGAATAATTTTAAAGATTTGATCGCTCTGTTAGAGTTCACTGCTGAATCCTCGGTGAGAGTGGCGATAATTCGGCACGGGATTATGAGTTTGGTTCCACTTCGAATATGCAAAATGTTTCAGTTCAGCTGGAATGTATGTTAACTTTTGGTGTGTCAGAACCAAAATCTCGAAAACTTGCTCTTTCGTTTAGCACCTGATAATTCCTCGAATGCAACGAGACTTAAGCTAATTATGTTGCACAAAATCGTGATCGAGTGGTGATTAGAAGACTAAAAAAGTTTAGCATAGATTCACGGATTCCAGTGCGAGTAGACACTGAGGCTCAAGTAGTAGTAGATGCGTGGATTCGAGTACTAGCAGGAGCTGAATTCCGTATACGAATATGAGCTGAAATTCGAATACCGCTAGAAGTTGAAATTCGAGTACAAATAGAGACAGCAATGTGAGTACAAGTAGCTGCAGCAATGTGAGTACAAGTAGCTGCAGCAATGCGAGTACAAGTAGCTGCAGCAATGCGAGTACAAGTAGCTGCAGCAATGCGAGTACGAGTAGGGGCTCCAGTTCGAGAAAATGTAGGTGCTCATATTCGAGTTTGAATAAGTGCTGAAATTCTAGTACGAATAAGTGCTGAAATTCTAGTACGAATAAGTGCTGAAATTCTAGTACGAATGAATGCTGAAATTCTAGTACGAAAAAGTACTGAAATTCTATTACGAAAAAGTACTGAAATTCTAGTACGAAAAAATGCTCGTACTCGAATTCCAGCACCTGTACTTGTACTCGGATTCCAGCACCTGTATTCGTACTCGGATTCCAGCACCTGTATTCGTACTCGGATCCCAGCGCCTGTACTCGTACTCGGATTCCAGCACCTGTACTCGTACTCGGATTCCAGCACCTGTACTCGTACTCGGATTCCAGCATCTGTACTCGTACTCGGATTCCAGCATTTGTACTCGTACTCGGATTCCAGCACCTGTACTCGTACTCGGATTCCAGCACCTGTACTCGTACTCGGATTCCAGCATCTGTACTCGTACTCGGATTCCAGCATTTGTACTCGTACTCGGATTCCAGCACCTGTACTCGTACTCGGATTCCAGCACCTGTACTCGTACTCGGATTCCAGCACCTGTACTCGTACTCGGATTCCAGCATTTGTACTCGTACTCGGATTCCAGCATCTGTACTCGTACTCGGATTCCAGCATTTGTACTCGTACTCGGATTCCAGCATCTTTACTCGTATTCACGCTCAAGTAAGTGATCATCGTGTGCATAAGAATAGTTTTAAAGAAATAAGGTGCGTCTACTCTTTTGGTTTATAATTAATTAAAAGCATTCCCATTCATGAACTGAACCTAACTCTTCACAAACATGATACATCAACACAAATGAGTGTTTTAAATTATGAGTGCAAACTTTATACATCCAGTGAATTCAAGTGCGCAAGGCAAGTTAAATTTGGCTTTCCTTCGCAGAATGTTAATTTTTAAATTTCTCAAATTCCAAGCAGTATCTCTGATTTTTAAATCTCAATTTCCTAACCTCCATTGTTGTACAGATGTTTAGTGATGATGAGATTTGAAAATTTTTAACACGTTCACCGCGTTTTCGCGGTTGTGAGCGGTTGGTTTGGTTAGGCTGTGATTAGCAGAATTGGGAAATCGACGTTACCGCTCGAATACATTTTAATTCTTCCTAAGAAATATGAAAATGCAATTGCACAATAACAGTTCCCCTCGTATGGTAATAGCTATATCTCAAAAAGGTCGCGAAACGGATGAAAGGTCATTCATTTATACTGGTACGTGAATGAGATTTCCCTAGTGGTACACATGTGGTCCAATCCGCGGAAAACGTGTTAGCGAATCTAGCGAAAACTTCCATTCAAAACTAGCATATTTTTACCTACGATAAGTGCGATTTTTAATGAGAATTAGATTCCCTCGTGATAATTCTACATCAAATACCTCACAAAAATTTTTAATTAAATGCAAAACTCAAGTTTAGGAATATGTAATGACAACGACATGGAAACAAGGCTCCGGCCACGGCGTGAGAGCGACCCAGGCAGGCCGCGCTGGTAGCGCACGGGTCCCCTGGAGGTAATTAGAGCAGTTAAATAGAGGCAGGCCGGTGCTCATGAGTGCTCTCCTTAATGCGCTCATAAATCTGAGCGACGTTAACGCTGAACTTGTGCCATTGATGATGATGACGAAGTGTCAGTTTCAAGGCCTTTACTTATTATTGCGCGCGTCATTCTTGGAGCGTGAAAATGTAATTTGATCTGAATATTAAATCAGCAGATGAATGGGAAAAGATGAACATGCGCATAATATGTACATTTATTAACGCGTGTCACTTTATTCACGTAATAATTAGCATGAAAGTAATCTACAACTAACAACCCATACCAGGATTTTTAGGACGAATTTCTCCATGGTTAAAAATACTCTAATGAAATACCAGCATTAATTCGCACGAACATCAATAGCTAATATTAATCACCAAATTTAAGAAGTACAGACAACGAATTCGAAGTCAGAGATTCGCGTAGGTCGTTCACGAGAAATTCCTGTTCACTGACACGCCATGAACGAGAGCATAGAGCAGGAAAGTCATGCGAGCACAGTTTGTCAAGTTGGGCAACGGCGCAGCTGACTTGCGACATGCGTTCGGTGCATCACCATAACGCACTTAAGGGGGCCATCGCTCCATCACAACGCCGATCTAGGCTTATGTTTCACATCAGCAGGAGAACCACTCAGCACATGGAACTCATAAAAATCTATTGCCATCCAGCTTCTCCATCAACGAAGTTCAGGTTACTAGCGAATAGGCAAAATCACCGATTGCTTTGTGAATATTCAAGGAATAACTTAGGTACACATAGGAAGTATTCTCTCCATACAAGCTCATGATAAATAACAAGCTAATGCTATGTATTTAAATGTACAATATAGCTTAATGTTCTATGTTGGGGCAAACACACAATAATAAGCGATCTCCTTACATGCATATTATCATAAACTAATGATCACCATCAAAATACACAATGCCATACTAACCAACTGACAGAGCATCAAGTGTTCATAAAATGAAGTTAGGGCAAGCAACTCCACAAGAAGTTTACGGAGTTGAATTTTTACGGGCGTCCACAAACTAATGATTAAAAGGTGGAGCACCTACCTTTCACAAGAGCACGACATACGAAAAATACAGAAAGTGCAAATACTTCTACTTAACAACTTTCCTGCGAAGTGACCCACAGGTGGTCACAAACTCATTTTATATTCATACTTAATGCGAGCTAAAGGAAAACATGATCCAGTTAATGTTTGCTATCATCAAAGTTTATTACCCCAATTAACTTTAAATTTGAATTGAATATTGAACTTCAGTTTAACCCATCGCAGTTAACGTGTAAAGCTCAACCTGATGACAAGCACTGCATGCAACGCCTAAATACACACCCAATTTGTACCTTAGATTTTTACTTTTAAGAAAATACGAGCCAATGAGGTTTTTTACCAGACTTTTCCCGCCAAGTTCTACACGACTATACACTGGAATTGAATTTACTCCTAGAACCTCTGAAATTGTTCCATTAACGAATAATAAGATGTTAAACTTAGCAAGAGTGACTGAGAGCAGAAATCCGTGGCCAAAACAACTTTACACATTTCATTTCTTAAAACACAAGCTGACTTTCAGAATTTTCATTTCATTAAACGACACTATGCGCAACTAGCCCATCATTAGCAAATGTAGTTGTCAGCCTCAATTAACGACAAAAAATAAGGAAAATGAGGCTCTAGAGACAGCTGTCGCACACGTCAGGATTAATCCCACACATACCGTTATTAATCAATTAATTAATTAATTAATTTATTAATAACCGTTAATCTCACGGTTAATAATTTGTGTAATTAGTCCGATCGTTATCAATTTTATTGGAAACTCAGTAGAATCAAGGGAGTTTAACAAAAAGTCATCGCGATAAAAATATTCCAATTGAATGGTTCATGTGGTACAGAGGGAAGGGAAATTGCAGGTGGCGGTTGTGACACACAAGGATACAGCGAGGGGCGCACGAGAGCATCAGGCGGGTCACGAGCCGGAAGATGGTAAGCCGAGTTGCAATAGCCCCTCTCGCGTGAACTGGCCGTGTGACGACCCATGTTATTCCGGCCTGGCTGTGTGGCCTACTCCTCATGACACTGTATCGCCTCTTGTGCACGCGTTCAAACGTACTGTCAACGCACACTGGTCCTGGTGCACAACATTGCAATGAGTGATGCATGAGCTTCAAGCTGCTTTTACAAATTTAAATGTGTATCATTTTTCAAGCGCATCGAAGTTAGGTGAGCGTTCAACATATTATTAAACATCATTATTATTATTATCATCATTATCGATACGTTCATAGCTATCATGACTATCGTACATTCAGCACCTTTTGATAATTTCTGCAGAGTGAAAGAGGTATCACTTCGGTGGAGATTCAGTTCAGGTAGCACCAGAGACACGCTAAGTTCCGGTGCCGCGTTAGAAAGTAGCAGCGTAGTATCGAAAATACGAAGAGGCAACTGAAGATAAGGCGATACTACTGATTTGGTCACCCTGTATAGAATTGGCTAAACTGTGTGCCAAACTCAACAACCAAGAACAATGGAGATTATTGAAAGTAAATAATTCAGCGAGAACTGCATAGGACATTGAGAATAACTTCTTCAGCAACGATAAAATAGCTTGGATCCTATTTTGGTTATTAACACTTTGACTGCGACGTGAGCCACCGGTGGCATACGGAGGACATTTTCATAACGCTGCTGAGCGACTAGCAGTCACTAATTCATTTTCCATAGACACATAATCAAAACTGAATTAAGACACGATCCAGTTAATGTTTGCAATCTCCAACATTGCTAACTACAATTGACTTTAAATTTGAGTTGAATATTGAACTTCAGTTTTACCAGCCGCAGTCAAAGTGCTGTCAATACGCCGCGTGAACGACGTTAGAGATGAGCATCGAGTCTTCCAACCACCCTGTGTGGCAAGTAATGTGGTGTTGAGAAATGAGGTAACAGGTTGAGAAATTATAATCAAATAAAGGGTTTAGAGATCGCAACAAAGCTTCAGCTACCACAGTAACCAATATGCAACAAACAACACCAATACGACGCTGTTAATGGCTGTGAAATTTGATGTGCATACAAATATTGTTACACATACGCTGCAATAGTATTTTTTTTTGAAGTCCAGAGGCTCGTGAAAAACGGGAAGGGAGGTTGACCTCACCATGAGCATGGATGTAAGCCCAATAGTGTCAATAAAAATTCAGATGCAAGTTGACAGCCAATTGCGTAGAAATTTACCGAGATTGAGGAAAAATGAATAAATTTAATCGTTTGACCAAATTTATGATATGAGAAATATTGGTGTAACGCATTGCATAGAAACACTAGTTATTTTTCATAGCTCGCTACTCAGACAATGCATTTTTCATTTTATTTAAGTACCTTTTAAAATTTATCTTACACTCGTTCGCTAACCGAAATCCACACACTAGCAGTGTAGAGGCTATCAATAACATGAAAGGGCATATCGATAGGAACAAGAGCAGAAATCTATTTAATAAAACATTTGGATCTGCACATAAGAAGTGTTGATGAGAAGAGCTGCACTTGGTTCTCGGCATCGCTAATACGGGGTAATTTCAACGCCAAAAGTTTACGGCATTTCGCAATGCAGGACAATAATTTCGTATAATATAAATTAAGGAAAACTTCAATGAAAGTAAATTTCTTAATTTTGATTACTCACTAAATTGAAATAAAGCTGACAAATCTAAAGAATTGCGTTACAAGTGAAGAGTTAATGTTAATTTTCCGAAAATTTCCTAATTAAGATAAGCTTTACGGCAGAAATTCCTTCCCTTGAGTGTTTACACTGTTCGAAAACTTCAGTGTTGTTTGGTAATTTAGCTATTTGGGTGAAATGTAAGGATGGAGAAAACAATTAGGAGTCATTGATAGAATTCATTAAAAACCAATTTGATACTTTGAAACTCATTTAGCTATAAGTTAATATCAATTTCTTTTCCACGAGCTTTACTCAGACATTATTTTACAAAACACTTAATTTAACCGATATTGATTGAAAATTTAATAAAAATAAAGCCTCCCTACATTGCGTGAAGTGTCAAAACCGAGAATAGGCTAACATTTTCTGCTCAAACAGCAATTTCATATTTATAAATTTCAAAACATGAACCATTTCTTCGAATCCTTTATAAAGTTCTATGATTTGAGTGAAGGGCTAAATTGTGGAAGAACACTGCATCACAGGTTACGCTAAGTGGGTTCCCACTTCACTACAGCTATCCATGATACAGGAGTGCAGCGTACATTATTCATGATATAGAAGGCACGTGTACGCTGCACACGTAACAAATATCGAACACTGTTAGGCTTGTTAATTCAAACCTGGTTCTCAAAGAAACAATTTTATTTTGAATTTACCCATTGCATTACCAATTATTAAAGCTATGTGTGGGGATTCTGGCCGGTCTGTCCGTCAGCTATAAATAGGAATTTATGTGCAACTCGCAACGATCGCACATATTTAACAAGTGATGTGAAAGAATATGGATTGAACTGATAAATATTCGCGATATCATTTTCAGTACAGCTTTACATTTCCCGTAAAATATAAAAAAAAAACGTATACAAAACAAATGTAAGGTAAAACTGCCATGAAACATACCACCAGGCGTACGTAATGTAACGTAACGTAACTAACTCTAACTTAAAAACGAATAATTTAGATATCTACTTGTTAACCTAACATCATAACTACGCTATACATATTCTTTAAACTTTTAATAAATCCGCGATGTGGTGGGACAAGCCCCTATACAGTAAACCACAGAGATTACGTTAAGAGCAGCTCGAGGGCCAGAAAACACGGCGTGAAGCATGCTAATTTGAGCGCTAAGAACGAAACCATTTCCGCACAGACATTGCAGCAACTGACGCAGGAACTGCTCGTTACAGATCGAATGAGCGCGCTTCCGAGCCTCATTAATGGGAGCGGTAGGATGGATACGCACGCCTTTGTCAAATTGCAACGAAGGACTCTCTCTCACTCTTCCATGTGTTGGACAACGAGGAAATTCTCTCTAGCTAACTATGATTCTGTGAATGATCTGAGAATTATAATAATTCAGCAAATCCCCAATAGATAAAAATCGAGGCAGGAGAACAAGCCTCGTGCTATCTTAGGTACTTTAAACTATACAAGCCTGTGATTCGGATGGTGCTTTGTGATGATTGCTGATGATGATGAATTTAAAATCTATCGATTGCTCATTATAACATACTATTTTATTTTGGACTCATATAAATGAAACTAAAATGAGATGCCAATATTCACACAAGTTCCTTTCATTGGGAGACAATTTTTGTTCAAATAAATATAAAACTATTAATACGTGATGTACGTATTTATTTACGTTGTTATGCTTTTTTAGGCTCGATTACTTATGACCCATGTAAAAATTCTTAGATCTAAAATGATCCTTAAGGGCCTAAGGTTATGTATGTATGTATGTACGTATCTATAGGGGCGCCGCAAATATCTTAGATCTTAGAATTAAAAAAAAACGTTTTTTTTCAAATTAAACTACGCGTTTCATTCTACGATTTACGATTCATTTTCCCTGAATAACGTTGCACCGTAGCCTTTCTAGATTGGATTTTCTGTAATGTTTTCAATTCCGATTTTTGGTTTTGCTCTCATTTTGATTCTTAGGTATATCGAATTAGTTTCAGAAGGTGAGGCTTTACAAAGCATGCACTTCTCAAGTCGAAATTGTGAATTCACAGAGATAATGGTTAAAATCAGCACCTTAGGGGTCCACTTACCTCACTTTACGATAATGGTTCACACTCGAACTCTCCATTTGATTTGATTTTTGATTTCTTGCCAGAGAGTTAAATTCATAATCCAAAGAAGTTACTTTGACGAACATTGTTACAAAAATTTGAAGAAGTTGAAAGCAGAGAAAGACGAGACACTGAATAAATCTGTAACTAGTCCTTAAGTTCCGCAACGAAGCGCGCTGCTCTTCCCTGGACAACAGAGGGAGACTAGCACGCCCTTTAAGATAGTGTGAACATTAGGATGTGGAAAGGGCAAGTTTGGAAAGCTGGTCGCGCTGGAAAACCGGGAGCTGTGGAGGTGTGTGGTAGTTCCTTCGCTAGGATTGCCAGATTGTTCTTGTTTTTCTGGAGAATTTTTTCATATTTGACCTAAATTGGAATAAAAATTTCACCGTAAAGGCTACCCAGATTCTGAAAACCAAGCACAGTTAACAAATACTAGGCAATTTTATGGTTTAATTTTAGTAAGAAAAGCCCTACGCTGTGAACTGGCGTCTCCAGGAAGGGGACTGTTATGTTACTTCAGCTATAGGCAGACCTTCGGGACTTCTGTTTTTAATATCCACTCTGCTAGATTTAGTTTTCATGTCTTCGCTCTCTCTTTTTTGTTCATTTTTCATTTTTCTATTTTCCTTGCTGTTTCTGTGCGCAAGGACACTTGCGTAGGAACACGTCTTGTGCAAACATTCCTGGTTTTCTGTAGTCTGTTCTAAATGGTCAATTCTCTTCGCTCTCTTGAGATCGCCTTGATTGGGGCTAGTGAGCCTCACACTATCTAATTTAATAATGATATTAGCAAATTTAAGTCGGATAATACCACACGTTAATTTGAACGTCATTGATAAAAAAAAATTGTGATCAGATTAGATTTTAGGTAGTTAACCCTCCCTTACCACAACAAAGGTATTTTCAAGACAGGAAAGATGAAGGCCTTACTTAAAATGTAATTAAGACAACGGGGAATCTATGCACAAGGTGTGTCAGAAATAGAAAGAACAAGATAATAATACACCTGGAAAAAGGACAGTAGTGAACCTAAAAAATGGTCAGAGACAGTATTAAAAAAATTCTATACTAACAAAAGAAAGGTTTATCTTACAATCAGCTAGGAACCTCACATCTTTTCGCTGAGTGCGCTAATTCCAACAGATACAATAGTTGTATCTCCCTGAGGGGACTGTTTGTTAGCAACAGTATTGGCACGGCGAATTCAACGCTCGCAAGTCGTGTATCCAACGAGATAAGCTGTAATGTTCCTAGTTCTATCCAGTCTCTGTGCATAAAATTCGAATTCGATAGTACCCAGAAAGTTTTGAAATTTGCAATGTATTTTTTTCCTCTGGGTACGGGCAATAACGCGTAATATTGTGTTCTGAGTTTAAAGTCGCAGTCAACTTTGTATATCATGTGAATGAACGTAAAATTAATTAAAAACATCCGAACTATATATTATGGACCTATGACGAAAAGAACCTGCCTGTAGTGTTTGGTCCTGCGCTATCTAAGTTAAATATAAGAAAAAAATCAAGTGCGGAAAAGTCAATCTACTCACGATAAGGCCTGAGGCGTGAACGAAATGGCAGTGATTTTTTGAACAATGAGCTTGCAAACAGTCCTGGCTCTATAATCTAAGGAATAAAGTTTAGCTGGGAAAGCTACACACACCAAAATACTGCTGCAAATGTTCAAGATCACACATCAGCGCTTTGTTCGATCTGTCAGTAATGCCAGATGATTTTCTCCGACAATCCGTAGAAAATGGAGATCACTGCGAGCTGCAACAACAACTCAAGTAGAGTTGTCTGATATTTTCTTTCAAGATGAAATCAGCGTTTAAACAACGACATGCAGACCCAAAATGATAAAAATGAATCAAAAGCCTGTGATATGTAGTACTCATAAATGTAAAAACAGTATGGCACGCCTAGCAGAATAATAAACACAGATTAGATGTTATTTTAACCCTTCCTAAACTAAAGAGTGGTAGGAGGAAGACATTTAGTATGGAGAAACAGAAACAGTGGAGAAACAGTTAAACAGTTATGGAGAAACAGTTAATTGAAAAAGAAGTTTGTGAAACATGATGAAAGTTGAAGAAGGACGTAGTATGTACTGAAAAACCAAACAGCAGTGAACCGAGAAAAGATGGTCCGTGACAGAGTAATTTTTTTTTAATTCAACAAAAAAAGGCGCACCTAACTTTTAGCTCGGGACCTTACATATTCCCGATGGGAGCACTAACTCCCATAGATACAATAGTTGTATCCCCCTGAGGGGATAATTAAGCACAAGAACATTGCAACACAGAGCGCAGCGAGCTGATCAATTACAACTGTGGCAAGCGCACATCAGATGTCAATGAGCAGAGCAGAGCTGCACGAGTAGCGCAAGTCGCAGGACGGGTTGCTGGAACGAAATTACACGCGCACTCGTTGGCAGACTACATGATACGTGCGTCCGTGCTGGCAGCAGGTACACTGCAACACACAATGAAATTAGAATAAAATAGAATAGAATGGGAAAAATAGAATAGAATGGAAGAAAAAAGAATAGAACAGAAGAAAATATAATAGAGAAGAACGTGGGATCTTGAGTGGGATCACACCTTGCACCTAGATTCTGCGTTCCCTTATTTCCATCCCCTATGGTGCCTTCACATTTCCTCTCTTTAGTAAAACTTTGTTGCGGTTAGAGAAGCTGAAACTACTTTTTCAATCTGAAAACTCATTTTGAAAATAACGCACGGCAATAAAACGTTGCAGAAAACCAGCAAGGTAACTCGTGTAAACAAAAACGCTCAATGGTTGTAAGGTCGGTAAATGTTCAACCGCCGGAGTGACAGCCCTGAGAACGAAGTAGTTAGGAACGGCTTCCTTTTCCAGTCAAGCGAGTGCAAATATTAAGAGGACAAAGAACCAATTCCCCCTTGCCAACGTAATCCCCCCTCTAGGGTCGTGACGATGATTTAGAATCAAAAAACCCACCGGAGCTGGGTGACTCATTGGAAGGCATTTGTAAGTGCCCATTGAACTTAAGATAAATAAAGCAATTACTATTATTACTGTGGGTGGAAAGGACGGCAGTGAGCCAAAAAAAAGTCAGAAACCAAATAAACAACCTATTCTATCTCAACAAAATGAAGGTTTAATTAACCTTTAGGTCGAGACCTCACTTATACCCCCTGCGAGCGCAAATTCCCATAGATACAATAGTTGTATCCCCCTGAGGGGAAATCGGTTTGATTATACGAGTTATTGATCCCCGCTGATCTTGGAAATTACTAATTTTGCCTATTCTTCAGTTTCAGAAGCATCGACAACATTCGTAAACCACAGCAGACTCCACTACAATTCAAGTCATCCTAAGAAAAAACAAGTGAAGAAAAGCCACGCAGCTCAGTGTGCGAGAGGTTCCTAAAATCAGTTGCAAAAAGTAGAAACATTGTACAAAAAAAATTTTTGCATCAAAAATTCAAGAAAGACATATAACCAAGCCGAAGTGAATTAATTTCAATACTAAAGGTTTCTGTAAATGCCACAACGAACAGAAATGAAGATAGAGCATGCACGTGTAAGACGAGCAGCAAAAAGCACCAACAAAACACGAAGTATGTACACCGTCCTTCAAACACTAACATTGATATGTCTATTGAGTGTCAGAGGGTACAGCTTATCACCTGAAGAATTTAAACTTCTGTATCAGTCTTCCGATGGCTCTCAAATAGAAAGAAGGCCCAACACCAATGATAAGAAAATATACGGTTACATAGCTCCTACAGAAAGACCAAACGATAGGTTCAGTTATATCTCTAACGCAGCACCTGGTAGAGAAACATTCGTTCCCTCGCATGTAAACAGACCATACACTCGGCCTGATATAGCAACTGTTACAATCCAAAGTTTTGATAGACCAGACACATACGTGTACAACAGCCAGGTGACAAAAGTCGAACCGAACAAGTACCGTCCCAGTTTTCAACAGTACACACCCACCCTACAGACTCAGTCCTATCATCCAGTGCCAAATCACATAAAATCATACCGTCCACCATCAGTTGAAACTTCTCGCCCGTACGGATATAATCTAGACATCACGCGACTGGAAAATATTCAAAATTTGGTCCATCTAAGAAATGTGCACTCGTTGACGCAGTCCATAGAAGAACGGAGGAAAATTCCCTATGGGTTCACTAGAAACGGAAAAACATACTGGGATAGTTTCACTACTGAAGAAACACCGGACGCCAGTCGGAGGACATGGACTGCCCACGCTATTGTGACGGACCCTGACGGGCAGGAAAGCCTCGTCTTACAAAGAGGCTTGCGTTATAAAGGTCCAAATCCATCAGTTTATGCTAAAAGCAGATACAATGCAATTGAGATAGACACTGACTCGTCAGATCAGCCCGAGGACAGAACATTTCATTGGGATACACGGAAACCTGAAAATTTCATAACTAAGAAACCTATAAATACCATACTTAAGCCCCAAGAACTGGAGCAAAATTCGAACAATAAGTCTGGCGGCAACGGTGAAGGAACAGGACTAGACCCGCATGGATCACGGACGCTCTTGCGACCGCTCTCACATCCTGTCACATTTCGGACAAAAGTTAGCGCAAGTGTTGGAGTGGAACCAGATGGTCCACAATCTAACACTCCCCAAGGCCCAAATTTCAATATCAATCATTTATTGAGTCAAGGCTTCGTTCTTGCTCCGCACTCAACCCCATCGCAAAACTTTGAACCATTAAATTTCCCTCCATTGCACAACGGTGTTGGTGGCGGTTTTGCCTTGCCGGTCTCAACGACAGCTCAGAACGAACTGGACGCTGTGTTGCCGTTGCCGAATAATTCACCGCTGTGGGTAGGATCTACGGTCCCAACTCAAGAATCTTCTTATGCTTTTGTTAGCGCTCAACAAGGAACCCAAGCCCCGTCTGAGGGTGCTCCATCGTACGCAACACCTTCCTCTATTCCCTCTTCTTATGGAGGAACAAGTAGTGGTGCAGGAAGTCCAGCGGCACCAGGGAATTCAGGTGGCTCATCAGGGCAACCCGCAGCCGGAATGAACAACTCGTACAACGGCCAGGACAGGGTGTCGAAGAGTGAGTCATGATGCACATACCTACACCAACTTTGTACAGTATTAAAATAATTTATAATTGAGCGCACGAAACGTGAACGAAATTACCTCGGCTATACCTTGACGATTCACTTCATCAACATGAGACAAGCTACACATCAGACCTAGTACTTGCTGAATTAAGCCGTATACCATCGCTAAACATACTGACTAACTCTTAATTGAAGAACAGATGTAATCAAACGCGACGAACTCTGAATCCTCCATTCTAGACCGCAAGGACGACAACCGATTGGACGCACTTTGAACATAAACTGACGTTGGACCGAAGAAAATCCTGATCAAGTTTGAATGAAACGGTACGCTGGTGAGTATGGACCATAAGTGACGGATACGAGGCAGTACAATAAATTGAATAATTTCTAATAACTTACTATAAATAGCACGCTAAATAGATAAATAAAGTTTTGTCAAATATTTAAACTCAGCACGACAGGGCAGTAAATAAAAGACCAGTGTTTGTAAAGGACAAGCAACAGAAATAAGAACAATATAGATTAGAGTAGCCCCTAATTATAAGGACAGCGATGAGTTCCCCCTACGGCATATATAGATCACCTTACAGCGGGAAATGTTTGCTTCTTGAATCAGTTAACTTTTTATTATAACGAGACAACCCAAGGTTTTATCAATAACTTTGCTAAAAATCTGTACATCTACAGCGTGTACTGACATTTGGTTCGGAAGAGTCAGCCGTTTTAAACAAGACAACCACAGAAAGAAGCGTGACGAAATTCCCACGTCACTGATGGTTTATCTTTTCTGTTTATGTACTCATTTTTGAAGTAACAATATGAGCCATTAGATTGCCAGAAAAACTATCTCATCAGGAGTTCAAAAATATTTAAATTTCGCATCGAATTGTTTCAGAATCAAAGTGCTGACTGCCGCATAGAACAATTTTTGAATCCACTCCCCTCCTCAGATGTTTAAAGAATGACGAAGTCGCACAAAACTTTGTACGACTGGCTAGTTATTAAACAGCCCACAGCAATTATTTGAATTAGTGAACACAGAACACACAAGTTGGATACCAAACTATTACACACGATTGCAATGTTCTCTACAAGTTCAGATCAATTCACGATTTCAAAACCCTCAATTTGTTTCTTTGTTGAACACCCAATAAATTATATGCATCTAATTTTAGTGTGCTATTCTATATAGCTCGTGTACTCGTGAAGCATAGGTATTTGAACGGAGAATAAGATACATAACTAACGAATTTAAGCTTTATAAAGATATTGATTTTCAACGTATATTTTTATTTTAACGAAGCATTGCAATTTTATCGGTTATGCGAGAAGCAGAAGCCTATCGAACCCCATAACTGGTTCAGCTCACGGTCTATAAGCGTATATCAACGCATCTTGCACACAAAATCCGTTTTCCATTTCATGGTACATATCAAACAAAAGACATGCATTTCTCGCTAACAATCGTATTAGATACCTCTGTATTATATACTACTAAAGATACAACCCCTTCTGAAAATCAACACGGCGTTTAAATGCATCTATCTCACTGCTTTGGGAAGTCCCGCAAACGCTCACTTAAAAATATGAGAAGCTTGTGAAATAGCCTATGCCTTCCACGGACACTAGTAATTACTATTAGTGATAACTGCGTCTTTTCGCAGCAATTAGCTTAGATTTTAATTAGAGTAGTTCGTGTAAAAATGGCAGTTAAATAAACGTAAATTTATAATGCACCAAAATAACATAGTACATCTTTCCTATCCCGACCCCTCCGCCACGTTCACCGACGGCAGTTCTTCGTCTCTTGCAAGAGCTCATGAAAAATTTTTCTGGATGGACAGGTAAGAATATAACTGTACGATTGAATTTTTATAGCAGAGGAGCCCGACTGAATTACTGAATAATTTAATCCTTGCTTATTGTTACGGACAAGTTTTTAAACGAATGAGGATATTTCCTAACAGAAGCGCTAGAAAACCGTGCTAAGGGACGAACGCAAAGGCATACGAGCATGCCAAGTGCACACCACCCGTGAAGTTCAGAAAGACGGTCCGGAACAGGCCTCTCGCGAGTTTAACTCAAGGTGGACCCATATATGGTCAAATGTTAGTTTTTATCATAACGTTGCTATATTACCGAATATCGCACAATACCTTTCTCTGTGAAAGCCCAATTGTGACCCAAATCCAGTAATACTAGCGATCGGTTCCCCAGCAGTTTTGACGTTGGAGAAATTATTCCGACTCCTGAAGGAGAACGCGCAGCCTGGAGAAGGAAATTCATGCACGGACCGGCGCGGGATGGACGGCGTGTGCGCCACCAGCAGCCAGTGCAGGCAGCTGGGCGGCACCCCCACTGACGCGGGCTGCCCCGCCTCCACCATGTGCTGCATCGGTGAGGCCGCGCCGCCATTTGGGGCTCTGGTTAACTTTATCACAACCTGGGGTTAGGTGTCAAGCCCATTAGCATACAGAAGGAACTGTGAATCTGTAGTGGACTTGAAACGAACATATCAAGGTACAAAGTCGACAATCAATAATTTAAATCAGAACTATTTATAGATATGGGATGAGTAAAATAAATCAGAACTATTTATAGATATGGGATGAGTAAAATAAATCAGAACTATTTATAGATATGGGATGAGTAAAATAAATCCGAATTATTTATAGATGTAGATTTTGAAATACAGCTAGACGACAGAGGAGTAACACGCTGCTCCTTTCCCATCTATCAAAATTGCGCAATATTTACTCTGAATTCAAGTTAATCGCTAGGTTTGGTCCACGGGGCTATATAAAGAATAACATGCTCACGCTATGTAACTCGTACTTCACTTATGTTTGAGCAGTATTCAATTTTGCACAACTATTCTAAGAATGTAAACTATAATCCCATTAAGGTTTTTTGCTAACTCGAAACTCATTTTCTAGAGATTACGTTATATCGAAAAAGATTACGATGCTCAAAATATGGAAAGGGCACCAGAGCGCGATTATACCCGTGGTTACCTTGATCAACACATCTGACCGCTAGAACTTGAGAAAGATAAATTTCAAGGTGCAACAGCATCAGTCAGTATGCGATGGTGACAAAATTATTCAATTCTATTCTATCTGACAGGCTACAAAAAATGTATTTTTCGAGAAGAAATACTTCTATATTTTAGCAATCAGGTGTCTTACATCTGATCTGTCATTAACGCCAGCTGTATGTGACGATGTTCAACGCCTGAACCATCGCTAAATATTGACGTAGAGAAAGTCATCCACAAAATTCATTTGGCCATAAAATGTGAACGTCAAAATGGGAGTTGCTTCTACTCTTAACTTTCGTATTCTATCTATAACACCTTAATTTTTCAATGCAACATTTTAGTGTTTTCGTTGATCCATGTAGTCGACCTTAAAATTACCGTGCCACTTGAAATCTTGCTATACGTGCCGAAGGCAAACCCAATCTATGAGCATGAACTTGAAGTATAAACGCACTTCACATCTGTTGCCGCTATAAAAACTTTTAAGGTTGCAAAACGACCATTCGAGAACACTAATGATGAAATAGTCAAATAAATTAGAAATAAAAACACTCATGGCCAAAACATACCACGATACCAAGTTTCAAGCAAATTTGTTGCTTTTCTTTTGTGTTGTCAAGTTGGTTCGCTGAGTGTGAGTGTGATGAGTGTTGCAAGGTTTTTGTAAATTTTTTTCGATCATCACGCGCCAAGCATTAGGTTGTCAGAAGCCTGGGCGTTTTTCTTTGTAAAATGCTATGAAAATGTTATAAGAAAGGTTAACCAATGATCTGATTTTCACTGTAAACGAAGACTATTCCTAATCTTCCCTTCCTAATAATCATAAACATTGTAACCATTTCTACAGATGAAGAGCATCACTCAAACATGAAATTTTTCACTTTCTATTCTCATTGTGAGTGTAGGGTATCTCGTGCAAAATAATAAGTAATTCATGGACATTGGACAGCGGAGGCGAGAGTTTGGAAATTGTAAAACATCGTCCTCAGAGTTCTAATGAGGCGATTAAATTGTTCGATGACACCATAAACTTATGTTTTAAAATTGTTCATAACCATCCCGACAACAAGACATTCACTTGAGTCTCATTCATACAATCAACCGTTCACATCACGAATTTTATTCTAAATGTTTAACAGAAATTGATCTCATGTATTACGGCAAAATACAATGACTATCCCATGACAGTGTAACGAGATTTGCACACTGAACAGTGAAGGGTTAAGAGCGTTGCGTGCAGATCCCATATTTCCGAACAATTTATGCTTTTGTAGCGGTACAGTCGTCAGCAAAAGTTCTTCTGCTAGTTCGGCTATGGTACTAATTTCTTTTAGGCCAAAATCCAGTTTAAGCATTTTCCAAATCACGCACTTGAGCACTTAGCAGCAAGCAACTCACCAGATGCTCAGGGTCAGGATGATTTTAAAAAAATCTCTGACTTTATTACTCGTATTATAGCGAGAAAGTACAACGTAGAACAGCCAAATCTGCAGAGAAAACATCGCTGGCACCTGTACCGTTACGACGCGGTTAGGAGGCCTAGCATTCTGACTGGACTCCTCTCAGGGGGATACAACTACTGTCCCCATGGGAATTAGCGCTCTCAGTGGGAAATGTGTGAGAGCCCGAGCTGAGAGTTTAGTAGACCTTCTTTTTGTCAAAATAAAATGTTTCTGTTATGTTAAGGGCCACCTTTTTTCGGCTCATTGCTGTCCTGTTTTTCAGCACCTACTACTCTCTTCTTCAGCTTTTATCTCGTTTCATAAACTTCTTTCTCCACTTACTATTTATCTGCCCCTTCTGTAAAAATTCCGCATTCCCTTATCACCATAATAAATGGTACCTTCCTCTCTCCGCTCTTTTTTTTTGTAGCGATTAGGGAGGCTTAATTAAACTTACATCCACAATCTAATCTTCTGACTGGACTCCTGTCCCGCGCCCAGTGTTCGCTCAGGGCTGCAACCTGAGCGCGCAGCAGAACAACACGGTGTGGGTGTCGCCTGTGGAGGCCTCCTCGCCCGACGCCGAGAGCGTCACGGGCACCAGCGCCTCTGACACCTGCGTCCTCAAGGTCAACAAACTGAACAGAAACATCTGCCAGATCCGGCTCGACTTCATCAAATTCGAGGTACAAACGCATGCCAATGCGAGCATGAAGCAGATTGATTGGAGACAAATATCCGTCTTTATCACGTTGCTTGAAATTTCCGCACTAAAATATCAGTCAAATTGACTTTACTCCTAATTCCATGTAGCAGTGATTCGATAAAATAAATAGAAATACCTTCACTAGTAGGGATATCTACGACAACCTTGCTTATGAGTAATCCACTAATGAGGCACCAGCAGATTACTGATAGCAAATGTTTTTGTTCTCAATGTATCTAAGGTATTTTAATTTTGCGGAGATTTACACGAGCTTCACGAAGTTCGTTTTCTTCGCACGCACATTTGTTTCCTCACTTTCCGACAGTTTTTTACTAGTTTTCTAGAATTACAACTTGAGGTTTTGTACTATTACAGCCTGATATTTTTCGACTATTACAGCCCGAAGTTTTTTTACTATCACAGCCGGAAGTTTTTAATATAAAGTCAAAGCTCTCTGAAAAAACTGCCCCTACTTGAACGTGGATCGTATTCAGGTACGAAAAAAAAAACTTATCCTTTTTCAACGGTCGTAATAAACTCGACATCAGGGTAGTTTATAGTCGATTTCCTAATAAATTTGTTACTTTTCTTTTGTGTAAGCCAGTTTGTCCGCTTGATTGATTGATTATAAGAAAATTTTAGCCTCCCTTTACCACGACAAAGATATTCAAAGAGAGGAAGTAAGGCTCCATTTAGCATGGAGCTAAACGCGGAATCTATGCACAAGATGCTTAGATACGGTAAGCTAAGAAAGAAGTTCATGAAAAAAAAAAAGTTGAAGAAAGTAGTAGGTGCTGAAAAACAGGACAGCAGTGAACCGAAAAAAAGGTCCGTAACAGAGCAAAACCTTATTCTATTTCAACGAAAAGAAGGCCTACCTAGCTCTCAACTCGGGCCCTCGCACATTTTCCCTCTGGGAGTGCTAATTCTCATAGAGACAGTAGTTGTATCCCCCTGAGGGGCAGTTTATCCGCTATGCGTGAACGTCTCGTTCCAAGTTTTTTAATTTCTTGTAAATTATCCACAATACAACATGATTTCAAATAGCTTTCTAAAGAAATAAATCAGAAGTAAATACTTCTAAGCATAATAAAAAAAATTGATACCATTTTTTACGTATCGCTAGGAAAACCTCTACATCAATTCGGGCGCAAATAATTCATTTTTGGCATGATTACAAAAATAGGAATCCTTTAACAGGTCAGTTATTGAATTCCTCATTCATATTACATTCCCGTACGCCCGCAATATTAGTTAATGAAGAGTGCTGTAATCCCGCTGAGAGACATCTTCTCTGGTGCCACTCTGGGCCCGCTCTCTCGCAATAGCTGCTGCCATAGCACCGCCCTACAACGAACCCATCTTAATATGCCTCATTTTGCGATTGCAATGAGCTTGGATTTCAAATGCAGATAAGGCAAAGATAAGCCAATTAAGTGGGAATTTAACACTAGGCGCAAACTCAATACCCATTTTTTCCAAGAATTAAAGCGATAACTCAGAACCGTGAAGTTAATCAACACGTCTAAGATAGACGAAAGTATTGAACTTTCAAAACGAGTTCATTCCCTGTAGCTCACTACAATTGAATTTTAGTCGGCAATATTTGCAGTTACAAGTAATGATAACACATTTATTTCAATCGCATTCTGGAGAACAAGCGCAATCAATTCGAAAAATCACAATGTTAACCACAACAGAACGAGTACAACCGCTGCTCGTGTTATAAAGCATCTGAAACGAACCTAAAGTTACATGGATACTGACTACTGCCAGTTATTCCACTAATACGATGCTTCATTCCAGCTATGAATACCTGAGACTAATTCTTAAACGTAAAAACTGAAGTTCACAAAATATGTAACCGACTTCAAAAAAGAGTGTTGGTGTATAGTTGGAACAAACAAAGCATAGTTTCTCGTCACATTCGTTCTTTGAAATTTTTGAAAAGTGGAGGCATTTGTGCAGCTGGCGCCGCCTGAGGACGGAGCGTGCCAGCGCGACCGGCTGGTGGTGTACGGGCAGAACATCAACAGCGGCATCCCGCACCTCTGCGGCCTCAACACTGGCCAGCACCGTGAGCACAGGGCACACGACAGCGTCTCATTCAATCTACATCTTGGTTGAATAAGGATCATAATAGTGACAATAATACTATGGAATTTGGTCAATACAGATCCTTGACGTGTGTGCGTTTGGGGTTTAAAGTGTTAGCTCGGAATTGATTAGTGCACACTAAGATCAATGTAATCACGATTGTCTAATTGACTAAGTTACTTTCTCGTGTCCATATATGACTTTGCATTTCCTACGGACGAGTGCAGGAAAAAAATCATTTTCTAAAGTTACGTAAGAGCGCTTGGCTTTCCATATAAATTTCAAGTTTTTGATGATTAGAACGCTTGAAAGAAGCTCAAAACTCTCATTCACTATTATCACACTTTCAGATGCCTTCAGAATTTTTTGTTTTAGCTTGTACATCACTCATGCCTATACAAAATCAAATTCATACAGCTTCTAATGCAGTGAACAAAATTAGTGACAACATTCACAATAAAAAATACCAGGCTTGAATAAATATAATACCTAATTTAAGGGTCCGTACAGAAAATTCAAAACACGAATACGAAATATTTGATTGTCATAATATCTTCCATTACTTCCTTGTCAACCAGCTTTATAAATGCACGCTATCATCAACTGTCTTCATTTTTATGCAAAATATAAATAGAACATATTCTCAACCTCTTGTCTTGATGTCAACCGAAGGCGATCCTGATGTAGTGAACAAAACGAGTCAAAATCAGGTGTGAGGGCATGAAAATATAGCGGATGAAGTAAATTTCCCAACTTCCCCTTCTGAAAGATTTTCGGTTGGACCCATGATAGTGATTATTGTTATAACAGATGGTACTCTTTCTCTTGACAATGCGGAGTCGCTAATGAAGGGAATTGATTACTTAATTTTTGATAACTCGCCATGGACAAACTCTATCGGCATCCTACAGTATTTACTATCAGCAGGATCTTTTTTGCATAAAATCGAGGTCCCGGTTATCAATGCTGTCATACTAGCTTGACAAATCTTCGAACGGCGTCGCCTACCATTGGAGTAAATGAACCATTTATACCACCACTATCGAACTTACTCGAGAACAGTAACCCAACACGTCGAGAAATCCTTAAGTTAAAACAACGAATACGCTGTAGCACATTTTTCAAGAATAGTTCGCGGGAAACCCTATTTCCAACCACTGAAATCTTTATAATTCTCAGCAGTGGTTGTTCAGCTGTTCTGCGTGATCTCTAAATGCTATAGAGGGAAGTATTGAGAGAAAAACAATAAACTCTTCCATACCCAGTTTCTTTGACGCTGTTCTGTAAGCTCGATGCCCACACTGCTGTCATCAACTCAGTAAAGGGAAAACCAGGTCGCACAACTTCTTTTTCATTCATTGCATCTTCTTCATCATCGTTATGAAAAGATTTTTTCCAGTGGTAACTTCAAGGCCTTTATGAAACTGAACGGATAACGCACGTTCATGTGATCTTCAGATGCACGGCCTGCGATGTTGCAGAAAAGAATACATCAACACTTGAAATGGCATTCTTAAACGATGAATAAAAACGTGATTTAAATTTGTGTGATTTAATGATTTAAAATTAGAATCATCAGGGAGAATTAGACATTACTTCTGTTCAATTAATGATATGTCCAATTTAAATCGGTTAGAAAACACTTGCCCAGAGTAGCGTTATAAATTTAACATTGGTTTGATTAGTAGTAGTGGTAGTAACATGGGTTTGCTAGCGCTTCGCATGTTACTACTACTACTACTACTAACATGCATGTCACTACTACTACTTGGTTTGATTAAAAAATGTTACTACTACTACTACTACTACTTGGTTTAATTAACAAATCCTGCCCTATGGCAGAGTTTTTCAAGCTTACATATGTACTTGGTCTGAATTCATAGCTAAAAAATGAAATATCACACCGTTTCCGTACGCACGAAAGCGGGAGATGTTAGCGCCCGTTTACGAGGAACCTAATTTTTACAATGGGCTCAGTGTACATAGATGTGGACACGGTGCCGGGACCGCTGGAGCTGAACGTGGTGACGGGGGGCGACTTCGTGCGGCAGTGGCAGGTCCAAGTCGCGCAGGTCAGTGGGCGCTTGGTCAAGTGATTCACCCCTCTTGTTTCAGGTCCTTGTTTCATTCATTAATTTTTTCCATTTTTCAAGTGAGTTACACTTCTCAATAGGCTTCATAATTCCTCACTTAAATTATTTATTTTTGTTTTTATGCTAAATAAAAATAGAATTCAGTCTCGACTCATAGGCTTGATGTCAATCGAAGACGATGCTGATGTGAACCAAACTAGTTATAATAAGGTATAAGGGCAGGAGAATATAGCGTAAGCTCAACACAGCATTTGAAGTTATGTTCATCACACTCGGCGTCTATCTCAATTACAAACTATAAATCCTATACACGTACGCACACATGAATATTTAATATGAAGTGAGACTCCAAACAATTGTTGAAATCCATGGAAAATTTTCTTTATTTGTACCAATTACCTGGACCTATTTAGTTCAAACTTTCTCAAAATTTGTCAATATTTTTTTTGTAGGTAAAACCAGTTTTACTATCATGCACGACTGTAACTGTAATTTTCTTACCGATGCTAAAAACTTGGTTTACAAAATCGTTGTTTTTTGTGCTTCGTGTGAGACAAGGTCCATTGTTGGACAGGCTCGAAAGGTTGCCTGGAAGAGGAAATTTGGAGGTTTCCAAGTTGAGATACAACAGAGTAGCTCTACATGCTGTGTGAACTTGCATTACTGAAGTACATACTTGCCAGTGTCGTATACTAAATTCAATTTACAGGGGGAGGAAAATAGCACATTTTATCACAATTGTATTCGCAATAAACATGTTCGTAGTAGGAATACTCATCGAGGACGTCGCAGAAGAACTAAATGTCTTTTTGTTGGTAACCTCCGTTAGTATTTCGACCTTTCAGCACCAATTTACTTTAGCCAGCGGGTTATAGGATTAATTAATCAACAAGTTATGTGATTGCGCAGGTTACGTCATCAAATGTGGTGCGAAAAACCGTCGAGTTCTTAATAACAACAATATTAAACTAGTTGAATTCCTCTTTTTCCATGTTAAAGCGATACTCAACAATAAAAAATATACATAAATAAAACATAAATATCTACAGGTGCGAAAAAATATGATCCATAAGAATCAATATTTTCTCAAGACAAAAAGCCAAACTTTTCCCTCTTTCGTACCCATTCAACAAGCTAATACCGATAGGGATCTAGGCTTCCACTTTAATATACCATGGAGTACAAGCGCTCGCGTCAGTTCATTTTCCTTTTATGCATTCAAATACTTGTTGACGCTGAATTCCGCCTCAGATCGAGTGCGACAACCCGAGCAGGCCGACGTCGAACTGCCTGCAGTACCACATGCAACCAACCAGCAGCCTCACCAGCTTCAACTACAGGATTGACGGAGAGACTACCTATACGGTAAGTAGCTATGACACCAACGAACTAAGAACAAAAATAAAGAACGTCGTGGCAAACATATGTCGAATATTTTGCTTGTAAGGACCCAACAAAACAAAATATTTTAGCCTAAGCTTTCAATAGCTTTTGTAAGCGACCTAAAGAGGTTTCCGAAGCTATACGTACATTCGTTCCATACGACGGGTCGACCAAATACAGCCGAAATTTTAGGCTAAAGTCAACTGTGTTTTGTTGGGTCTTAAAAAGACAGAATTAAAGAAATGTACACGTCAGGTTTGCCAGATTGGGTATACTGGCCAAAATTCTCATACTTGATTATTTTCAAACAATATATGCACAATTATTGCTTTTAAAATAGACATAATTGGAGAAAAGGCTAGTCTAGCAATTACGGTACATAATACCACCAACAGGCCTGGAGCAAAAACCCACATCGGCTCAAATTGTCAACAGATGATCGAACTGGTAGGATTTGTGCAGAACACGTGTTCCTGTGATATTTTATAAGGATTTGAATGTCTCAGAAACTGACAGAGCATACATTAAAGACAGACTTTTTCAAGAATGCCAAACGTATTTATTCACTTCTTACCTGTTAGGAAAAACGAAGCGCGAACGAACTCAAGCAGAGCTGCTAGTTGCGTCAGCTCAGCAGCACTTTCCAGACGCTGTTGCGCGGGATGAAAGCCCCCGGGTTACGATTGATCACATTTTAAGATTCACTCACATGTCTCAAGCGTCACTGACGCAGAGCTGGTGACAGCACTTTCACGTTTCATGTAACACCGTATAGTACTAAACAAAACTCTCAAATGAGAGAGATGTCTAAATTGCTAACGCTAACAAATGTTCTCGCTTTCTACACTATTTCACAATGTATAAGTATAAGAAAAATTACTTCACAAATTGATAACGAGTCGTTCACAAAGTTTCCACATATAAATTATCCTCCAACCTTAGAAGAGACTTGCAAAACCTGATGAAGGAAAAATACATGATTTACAACATTGCACAGAGTACATTACGCCACATTCATGAGCATTAGAGTACATTTATTACATACGTGATAAATCATATGTAGCAGATTTCACGACGCAGCTACGACAGTTAGGGTGAGAAAAATTACTAACGCAGTTAGATAGTTAGATTAGTTAGTTTAAGCCACTGAAACCGCAACAAAGGCGTTCAAAAAGAGAAAGAATGAAAGTACCATTTTGGGGTTACGAAAACGCGGAATCGAGGCACAAGGGATATTCCCACACAATATCCCTTGCACGTAAAAATAGGAAGTTTAGAAGGATCTGATTACAACGTAATCAGACCCAGCAACATGCCACGTAAATAAGATGCGAAGAAAACTTTACATTCGAAGGCAAAGAGGTGCTGAACACAAATACAAATGAAATACAGATCGAGCCTCAAAGCTATTCACCTGGACTCAGGATATGATCCTTTTCACCTAATTTCACCTTTCTAACCCGCAACGAAAACTTCATCGTAGTTTGCTCCAATACCTTGCTGTGTGGCAATAAATTCAATACCGTAGCCCACTAATCATGCGTCAAAATAAATTGCAAACAAACCGAAACAAAAACGTATGCTCGTCGCAAGGAGAGTGCACAAAAACAATGTTACAATGTTACCATGTTCTCACCTTACAGCTCGTGACTGATAAAGCTTTTGCTATTGTCATCAATGACTCGTTAAGAGAAACAAAAATTCTATCGGACTAACACATAAACATTTAAGAGATGGGTTCACGGACATGAAAGCCTAGTTGAGCCACTTCATTGAACGACCATTGCAATTTTACACATGAAAAATCATTGTCTTATCCAATTTGTGTTGAGCAGAACTTCCAGAACTACGCAGTGTGCATCCGGAAGGAGCGAGGCTACTGCAGCATACAGTATATGAACAGCCCACCACCAGGCGTGCGCGCTGCTTTCGACATCGTCAACAGAGTCATACTTGCAGGTCTGCCCAGCGTATTAGGTCATATGAATCTTAACGTAGTGTATGGAAGTAGAACAGCATGCAATGTTCTTCTACCTTATAGACTATCTAAACTATTTAAACAATTTATTGGACGAGTGATACATCAAGTGGATTGTTCATTAGGCTTGTTGCAATGGACACATTTGAATATAGCTGCTTGTGAGCACGAATAATTTCACAGACTTCTATGGCATCCTATCATCAACACTATTATAAGGCGCACAATTGTGTTAAACGAGCACACTCAACCAAGTCCCACACTTGACTGATCAATGAATGGATTTGCACATAATTCTGTACTGAAATTTACAACAACTATTTTGAACTCTTAAATTTAGAAATTACTAATTATGAACTCCTTTCGATGGCAATTCCGAATTCTGTAAGCTACCTACCAGATGGAGAGGAGAAACATCAGGTCATCCTTTAAGTTGTATTCGGCATTGTCCCCAAAATTGAACAATATTTTCAAAGGTCAAATGTAAAATCATGTAAAAAATAATCATTTAAAACCAAAACCTACCCTGGAAACATTCAAACTGAATTAAATTAAGTTGTACGATCATTTAATACAAATATTCCACATGAAAATGAAAGCATTTGTAGATAATCAGAGACAGTACTTCATGAGCCGTAAAAGGAAACTTTAGCAGTAACTAACAGAAGCAACACGAAATATTCCCTCGGCCAATAGAATAGAGCCTCAGCGAAAAATTATCAAAAGTTGGTTCACAAGTGTCTAAAGAAATTTTGCAGAAAAGATGAAGAGCTAACAAGACGTCCACTTGATTTTAATGACGCACTCTCAGTGGCATCACTGGAAGATTCAATAGTTTCAATATAAAAATCCTTTAAATTCACGTCTTCAGTTTACAATTTGCTCCGTAATTCATCAAACAATTGAATGGAAGTTTCCTCAAAAACAATGGCCAAATCATAACCGGCAGTCCAAAACTTTTCTATCTCAAGTAGAAAGAGTTTTTCATTAAAGAACGAAAAAACCTCTCAATTGCAATTTGAGATACTAGTGAACTCTCTAGGCCAAGCCTGCTCAAAATAATTGCATCAGGCAGTAGCTTCATTCAACTTTTAAAGAAAATAAAATTAAGCAACTATGTGTTCAGCTGAACAAACAGGATATACCTGTAAAATTTTCCCTCAATTGGAAAAACAAAAATAAATTCAATAACTTAAATCACTCTGTACCCATTGCCGCCCCACTTCCGTGAGAGTGACGTCAGAAGTATCAAGTGGTAATCTGGGTGTACCTCTATGCGTGCAGATCCATTGCCGTGAAAGCGACGTATATGCGTGCAGATCCATTGCAGTAAAAGCGACGTCAGAAGTGTCAAGTTGTAATCTGGGTGTACCTCTATGCGTGCAGATCCATTGCCGTAAAAGCGACGTCAGAAGTGTCAAGTGGTAATCTGGGTGTACCTCTATGCGTGCAGATCCATTGTCGTGAGAGCGACGTCAGAAGTGTCAAGTTGTAATCTGGGTGTTACCTTATGCGTACAGATCCATTGCCGTAAAAGCGACGTCAGAAGTGTCAAGTTTTAATCTGGGTGTAGCTCTATGCGTGCAGATCCATTGCCGTGAAAGCGACGTCAGAAGTGTCAAGTGGTAATCTGGGTGTACCTATATGCGTGCAGATCCATTGCCGTCAGAGCGACGTCAGAAGTGTCAAGTGGTAATCTGGATGTATACCTCTATGCGTGCAGATCCATTGCCGTGAGAGCGACGTCAGAAGTGTCAAGTGGTTATCTGAATGTACCTCTATGCGTGCAGACGGCACGGAAGTGCCCACAGTGGAGGCAGGGGAGGCCGGGGTGGGGCTCCAGCAGTGCCCGCACGACTACCTCGAGCTGGGCGGCACGAGGCTGTGCGGCTCGGTGCTCAACGACGGCTCCACCGACCCAAAGTTCACTAACAACGCGCCCGTCACAGGTCAGTTTTTTCTACTTTCTAGGAATATTGAAGTAACAGAATCCTTGTCGATTGTCACAGATAGAATCGAAGTTTTATACAGCCTGTGTTTGGATGTACGTAAAAATTTTACGGCTGGTACCTTAGTTGGTTTTACAGAAATATCGATATCGAGAAAATCGCAGATTCCTATACTTCAGCTAAAACCACGGCCGCTAATAACTTCTAAGTTGATGCCTGAGTTTCCCTTGTAATAATACGAATGCCAACGTCTACGAGTATATCATGAACATTCTGATACCAGATCCAGAAAAATGGTCAGATCGTAGAAACCTTAGGACTTGAGGCTGAAAATGTTTCCTAAATAAACTCAGGTTAACTTGTTGCTCTGTTTGTTTGTCACTCTACTTTCAATCAAGACCGCAAACAGTTACGAAGAATGGTTGTCAGATACATATATCCAGCAAATAACAGAGGGTGGTCTAGTAGCAACTGATTACACTACATTCTAGACGTTATGTAAGAAAGCATAAAATTAAAAGAAATTTAAACTTTCAAAATTCAAGCAATACTTTGAACGAACATTCGTTTACTCTATTTAAGTAGAAATGGGTATTTTAAAATTCTTACCAGAGCTGTTCTGGTTTGCAATATATACTGTTCTTAGACATAACGCACTTTTATAAAATATTTGTTGGGATTGCACGTTTTAATTTGTTGGAAGCATATGAAATAGTTTCATGGCGTACGAATATGTTTCACCCCCTCTCTGAATGAAATGAGTAATGAAACTTAGATTAGATTAGATTATAAGTTAGTTTAAGCCTCCCTAACCGCTGCAAAAATAGAGCGTATCGAAGAGAGGAAGGAGGAAGGCACCATTTAGTATGGAGATAAGAAAATGAGGAATCTATGCAGAAAGGGCATAGAAACAGTAAGATGGGAAAGAAGTTCATGAAATAAGATTAAAGTTGAAGAAGAAAGTCAGAGGTGCTGAAAAACAGGACAGTAGTGAACCGAAAAAAGGTGGTCCTTAACATAACAAAAAACATTTCATTTCAACAAAAAGAAGGCCTACCTAACTTTCAGCTCGGGCCCTCACATTTTTCCCCTGGGAGCGCTAATTCCCACAGATACAATAGTTGTATCCCCCTGAGGGGAGTAATGAAACTTGACCGGAGATTGAAAATGACCTTTTTACCCACATAAATCCAAATTGTGGAAGTAAATACGAGGAAATGTAACAGTTCATACCAACACTGCATTGCAAAGGGAAATACAGTCAATGTACGATATGAACTATGAAAAAACTTGCATTCAAAATAGCAACGGCGGCGCTAACCACACACCCTGTACCGCAGATCGCACGAACGGTCCTTTCCTGGTCAAATTTGTAAGCAACGGTCAGCACGTGGGCAGAGGCTTCAACGTCCTGTACCAGCAGATCCCATGCTAGTGGCATGCGGCGCGTACTTGTGCCATACCTGCCTGACTTGGTGCCTGCAGCTACCGCCCTCACAGTCCCGTGAGAGAGGTATCAGTGCAGGCCATATCAGCAGCACCTGTTATCTGGAAGCGGGACTCTAGTGATAATGAATGCAGAATTCTATAATCAGCAGGTTGCTTCTAGACCAAAAGACCAGCCACTTTACCAAAGATGGGTGCCAGGCACTCAGTCAATAACCAGTAGCATCAGGTTGGTACGAAAGTAATGCCTCAATTTCTGGAGCCCCATTTTAGACAACATTTATTAAGGTCATGTTCCTTGTTTTTGTTCTAAAATTTCAAAACGAGTGTTTCTTCCAAACCGTGAAGATGTATTTGATCTTCAAGTAGATGCTCACACGTCCCATCTAGTAACATTAGATAAGTTTTTTTGTCGAGTTTCAAAGCGTTATCGAGAAAAAAGTCGCATGAAATATGACTTATAAGAGAGCACACGGAGAAAAAACAGTAATGGACAGAAAGGATAGAAGAGATGTGTTTCTCGCGCAATCGAACTGATAATTTTACTTGAAATATAAGCTGAACGAGGGTCGCCCAAGAAAACTTGATTTTGTAGCGCTGGGTGGCTATCGTCCTAAAAATTCCACCAACACTTCCAGAAATTTTGCAAAACAATTTGACGTAACCCTCACATCTACCCGACACAAACTGATGAAGCGATGCTTGGTGAGATTGGAAATTTGGCGCGAGCTATACATTGAAGGTTTCATGCCAGAATTTAACCCTGAATTTTTGAAGTGGGTGTTGCGTTTCGCAAGTCATTGTTTCCACGACTCCAGCCCCCATCTCAACACAGCTTGTTTTAGGATCTAAAGGGATCTTTTACATGACGTTAGCAACCACAATCTCCACTTAAAAATAGGTCAGCAGAAGGAGGATTTCAGTCAAAGATCACAGTAGTGCAGAGTGACTGAAGAAATTATCAACAGAGTGCTCTTAGATTGCACCTATTAATAATTACAGTGCTTTTCTAACATTACTTGGAAGTTTCTTCAACACAAGAACTCCTTAGTTGAAAGAACAGGTGCCATCGTTCATCACGCTCATAAACGTCCATAAACACTTCAATTAAATGAAAAGAATTCAGAAAAACTGAGTAAGGAAATACCGCTTCGTCACAAAATTTCCCCAACTGTGTTCCTTCTAATCACCCCTTGCTCAGTGAACGCAGAACTATTTACATAATTTTCAGACAGTTTTACGCAAAAATACAAGATTAAAGGACAAGTTGGAATCCTATTCTACATCAAAGTCAGCAGAATCATACAAGTATTTGTACGCACGTAATAGAATTGAAACGGCTGATAAAAAGCAATGAAAACAACTTTAATGATGAAATATTTCCACGGTCATTGATTTTTCCTTTGTATGGTTGATCCTAAAATCGGGCATTACTTTCTTTCCAACCTGATAACTGCTTATCTACTAAAGACGATATATTTGGAATTATAAGCAAGCATGCGTATAATTTGTACCAGTTCTATGCTACTAAATATCAAGAAGTTATGCACTTCGCCATCACAAGCGCAACGTACAAAGTTATCGTTTATCTGGTATAGCTGGTTATCACATATGCAATGCATCTTCATTCAACGTATGCAAGATATGTTACTTTCTAAAATAAACACTGTACACCCGGCTATCACAAATGCTAAATAGCTGGTTCTCACATAAGCTATTTACTGGAATACCGAAGCAAAACCAATAACTACCTTAGTTATTTATTCCCGCTACCGGGAGTTGTGCCTAACGTAATACAGCGTCAGCTCCTTTTGTGTACTGGGTAGTCCCATGAGATGGAGAAAAGGAAATGCGATGCAATGCTAGCTGTCCAGTACACCAGCCATGCTTTAAATTAGTCAAAGGATTAAAAGCAAAATTAAAGCTTAAATCTCCTATAAAAAGCCAGGTAGGTGTTACAACAGCATCACAAGACAAATAAGAGACTATGAGATGAAACGACAATTTGCGTAAGACGCCATATGGGCATCAAGACCGCACAGTTGACAGTGACAAAACCTGACGAACTATGAACTCATCTATTAATTTATATTTTGTTAGATTTTTACAATTCACAGCATATATATACATCAACACACAAATGTCATAAACCTCTTTCACTGATACAGCACTGTAACCTCTTACCCAAAAAGGCAGGTTCAGAACTGGCCATGTAGTTACTATTAGTCAAACTAATTATCAATGATTTGTTGAGCACAGTCACTCTTAAGTGACAGTGATCATTTTGTGTACAAACGACTAAAGATAAAGTGGGCACAGCAACATATAAAACACTGAGGCTGACATTTACTCATGTCTTCGGCACAACATGATAGTCTGACCCTGGAGAATTAACTCTTTTTGCAGATGGGTAAAGCTCTACATCCTGAATGACACAAACATGAAATAAAATTTCAATACTGACGCTTACGTATCATATCACATAAATTTGAACCACTGAAAATGAGTTTTTTTTGTTACAATTATCTTTCTATCAAATAAGGACATTGTTGAATTTGCATCAAATATATCTATAGCCAAGTAATACATTTCAGTCATTTCCCCCATTAGAATTAAGACCTATAGTAGCAGGTATGACCATATAACAGCAGTCTGAGCCTTACTCACAGTCACTATCATAAAATTTAATAATTTGATGATATTTTCGCAGGCAAGAAAGGAAAGGAACAACTCTTGCTTCTTAGAGCTAAGAGATGGCATATTATATTTCGTAGCACTCTAAAGAAATGGCGAAAAATTGCTGTTGGTAGTGGAAACCAGTAATTTCTAGCGATAGTGGAAACCAGTAATTTCTAGCGATAGTGGAAACCAGTAATTTCTAGCGATAGTGGCAACAAACTATTGCTGGCGATAGTGGCAACAAACTATTGCTGGCGATAGTGGCAACAAACTATTACTGGCAATAGTGGCAACAAAACATTGCTGGCGATAGTGGCAACAAAATATTGCTGGCGATAGTGGCAACAAAATATTGCTGGCGATAGTGGCAACAAAATATTGCTGGCGATAGTGATAACAAACCATTACGGGAGGCACTAGCAACAAATCACAATAAATGATAGTGGTAACAAATCATTACAGGCGGAAGTGGTAACAAATCATTACAGAGGTAGTGGTAACAAATCATTACAGGCGGTAGTGGTAACAAACCATTACAGGCGGTAGTGGTAACAAATCATTACAGGCGGTAGTGATAACAAATCATTACAGGCGGTAGTGATAACAAATCATTACAGGCGGTAGTGGTAACAAATCATTACAGGCGGTAGTGGTAACAAATCATTACAGGCGGTAGTGATAACAAATCATTACAGGCGGTAGTGGTAACAAATCATTACAGGCGGTAGTGATAACAAATCATTACAGGCGGCAGTGATAACAAATCATTACAGGCGGCAGTGATAACAAATCATTACAGGCGGTAGTGGTAACAAATCATTACAGGCGGTAGTGATAACAAATCATTACAGGCGGTAGTGGTAACAAATCATTACAGGCGGTAGTGGTAACAAATCATTACAGGCGGTAGTGGTAACAAATCATTACAGGCGGTAGTGGTAACAAACCATTACAGGCGGTAGTGGTAACAAATCATTACAGGCGGTAGTGGTAACAAATCATTACAGGCGGTAGTGGTAACAAATCATTACAGGCGGTAGTGATAACAAATCATTACAGGCGGTAGTGGTAACAAATCATTACAGGCGGTAGTGGTAACAAATCATTACAGGCGGTAGTGATAACAAATCATTACAGGCGGCAGTGATAACAAATCATTACAGGCGGCAGTGATAACAAATCATTACAGGCGGTAGTGATAACAAATCATTACAGGCGGTAGTGGTAACAAATCATTACAGGCGGTAGTGGTAACAAACCATTACAGGCGGTAGTGGTAACAAATCATTACAGGCGGTAGTGGTAACAAACCATTACAGGCGGTAGTGGTAACAAATCATTACAGGCGGTAGTGGTAACAAATCATTACAGGCGGTAGTGGTAACAAATCATTACAGGCGGTAGTGATAACAAATCATTACAGGCGGTAGTGGTAACAAATCATTACAGGCGGTAGTGGTAACAAATCATTACAGGCGGTAGTGGTAAAAAACCATTACAAGTGGTAGTAGAAACAAATACAGTAATTTCATGTGGTCTCAATGAAAATGGCATAACAATCTCATTATTATTATTACTGTATTGCCACTTGATGGATAGCCTATTTATCAATTGCTACAGAACAGCATTTTATCAAAATGATTAGATTCTCCCCCTGAAGACTCCATGGAATTGACTGCTTCACAAAATGCACAGAAATTTGCATTGAGAAAACAGTTAAACAGCTTAAATGTTTACTGTAAGAAGACAGGAAAATTGTAAATTGCATCAACAACTGACAGGTTGCATTCTTCACTCAGCCCTACAAAATGGTTCATAAGAGCCACATTCAGTACAGATCTCTGGCATGCCCCTGGATCTCTCCAACTGCTCAAAAACCACATTCATCCCACCATTGCAAAACCAGATGTTCTACTCTTTCTCTTAACATTCTGTCACACTGTTTTCATAACTTAATATTTTTTCCCTTCACCATCATGAGGAACTTTTCACATACAATGCTTTACATCTGACTGTAAACAGGAGTTGGCATTTAAAATTTCTATCAAAAATATTTGTTCAATTGTGATTTTATAGCAAGGCAAATTGAGATGAAATTACAATGATGGATGCCCCATTGCAGTGATTCTTAAAATGTGTTTATACGAGTAAATTTCTGCCCATACATCAGAAATTTTGCGAAGAAAACTGTTGCAAACAAATAATTTTGAAAAAATTGGTAGTTTTGACACACACCATCTTAGTGTTGACCATACCAAATTAGGTGTGCAGTTGTATTCAATGCATAACATATGTTTTGGAAGCAAGATCACCATGATAGGGCTCCAAAACACAAATTTAACCAAGCTTTTCTATAAATAACTTGACCTATTCTAATAAAATCTTAAGTAATGCAACCTAGTGTCTCTTCCAGATTAGATGCAGCATTGCACTGACACTAAAAGATGGTACCAAAACCAAAGATGGTATCAAAAGGATGGTTTTCGATAACCAAAACCAAAGATGGTATCAAAAGGATGGTTTTGGTACCAGAAATGAAGGAGCAAGGTGTGAATAGTATGCTCATCAAAATAGCCAATGTCTCAAATTACTGGTTTGCCACATTTTTTATCAACAAATTTATTATGTGCTAATATAAATCTATATTAAACCATGATTTGATCACCAAGGAGATGGACTATATCAATGATAATATAGTGCTAGTTTAAATGGTCAATAAATCTGAAAAAATTATTTTGAATCAGTATTCAGTGTTTAATGTATTGACATCATGTTAAACATTTTTTATGCAAATATTATACTTATAAAAAAAGCTATTAAAAGTAATATTATAGAGAGCACAATCTCAGTAAAGAGCATAATCTTGCCCATTAAGATATTTTCAAAAGTTGGCAAACTTAGAAGTAATCAAAAATACTCAATATTGTTCCTTGATTTATGCTGCTACTTGAGTCGTTCCATGTAATATCAATTATGAAGGCATCACTGGCTAAGGGAGTCAGCATGTCAAATGTAAATTCTTCAGGATTATAGGTCATTAAAATTACCTGTGAAAACTGCTCGAAGTCAATACCTCCAATTCCTGACAGGTACTATAATTTATTTACTTCATGAACAACAGCTAAGTTGCATTCCTCATCCAATTCTGCAAGATAGCTAATACCAGAGGCACATTGAGCATACCTGACATGCCTTTTGTTCTCTCTATACAGATCAAGAACTACATCCATAAGGAACAGTATTTTTAGCTCATACTCAACACATTTCAAAATCAGATGTTTCTCTGTTCCTAGTATCTGTTTGCTATGCTGCATTTATAACCTAATATTTTCCTTATCCCCTCACCATTTATGTTTGATCACACTTGAAGCTTTACACCTGACTGCAAACAGGAGTTGGATGCCAAGTTTTCTCTCATGAAATATTCCCATCTTTACATATTCTTTCTATTAAACCATGTTTAGGATTTATATGGCCAGGTCTTTTACCTCAATTGCACAACAAAAATTAATAATCTACAGACCTAACACTTCTGACATAAAGGATCTTTTGATATTTAAGCATTTACCCAATTCGTATCTTATAATGCAAGACCACTTTTCCCATTTGCTCATGTCCACCTATTTCCACATTAAAATCTCAACTATATCCACTATTTCAAGTATTTTTTTAATTGCTGTCCCAACTCATTGATTACGACAATATTATTAGCAAACAGCAAACAAAATATTCTGTTCTCATCATTTTTAAATCCCAACTTGCTCATTCTCAAACACTTGAACTTGAACTTGAAATTCAGAGCCGACAGTGTCGGAGCTTTTGTAACGGCCTACAATACCTTCCTCAATACTCACACAAAATAATTCAGTGCCTGTGTACCAGACTTGTCCACTAAACTTGTCAGGATCCGCAAATCCTTGTCAAAAACTGCCATAAGATGGCATCACTGGGATAACCAGTACGTCAAGACACCATCTCCGTGCATGGTGGGTCATTACAGCCCACTCTACGTGACTGGCTCATACCAGTCACTGTCTTTTAATCCAGGCAAGTACAAGAAAAACTTTCATAGATTCAATGATACTCAAATTATACTCCTGATCTAGTCCAACAATACAGCCCATACCACAATCATCTTCAGCATATCTGGCATACCACTCATTCTGGTCAATGTTTAGTTTAAGGTGATCACAAAAAAGAATAATTTTGATCCTTGGAATCACTAAAGAAACACATTTCAGGAAGTTTTATATGAATGACATTCTGCTCACTGATGCGTTATTTTTGAATTATTAAACTTTGAAGTTAGTTTTTTGCGTGCAAAAGGAAGCATTAATAACAGAAGCTAACATCTTATTACAAACGTAAAGAGGTTGGGTCGTGAGGGAGAGCCATAGTTCTTCTAGTAAAAATTATAAATAAAGGTTCAAACCCATCCATTAGGGTGACGTCAACAATTGTGTTTATATCAGCTTCAAGATGGTGGCCGCCATCTTGGGTACCAGGTGGCCGCCATTGGAGATGATATAAGTGGACGTCACTAGAAACCTTTATTTATAATTTTTACTAGAAGAACTGTGGCTCTCCCTCATGACCCAACCTCTTTACGTTTATAATAGGGGGTTAGCTTCCGTTATTAATTAAATTCCGCTTGGCACACTCGCTTCCTTGGCACGCGAAAGCAAACTTCAAAGTTTAATGATTCTAAAATAATGCATCAAGCAAGCAGAATGTCATTATTGTAAAACTTTCTTAAATGGGTTTCTTTAGCGATTCTTTGGGAAAAAATTATTATTTTCCGTGATTGCATTAAACTTAACATTGACACTCATTCTCTCCATACTGCTCAAAAACTACATTCATGAAACTCTCTCTCTCTTGCTCATACTTACTACACTCCAGCACAAAATGCTCAATTGTTTCCTCCACTCCCCTATCAAATTGTTGACATTGTCTATTAATATTCTCATTCCACCTCCATGTACGCCTATTCACGCTCAATGACTTGCACCTCACGGCAAACAAGAGTTGACTTGTTCTGCATCATTCTTTCTGAAAATATACTCCACCCTAGGTCACCTCTAATGGCTACAGTGGTTGTCCATTTTGGAGCACCCAATGTTAAACGTCCTACCTTTCAACAGCTGACTAATTCTTACGTAAACAAACCCAACACCAAGAAAAACAGAGCATCCCTGTCTCACTTCTCTCCTGCCCAGTTTCAAAATTGCCAAGCTGGTAGATAGCACTAGTAATTTTATATAACTTTTTGCTAACTTTACACATGAACCGATTTTTCTTTAGTGCCACAATGCCTCAATCGGCCAACTCTACGTAAAATTTTAAGCAAATACTACAACCATTTATAATTGTTCCATACCGGACGCATATAAGCAAGCAGTGTTTCTGTTACAGCGGACACCTCTCAAGCTAGGCTGACGATGAAATAAAAACTAAACTAAAAAAATTTCTTCTTGTGCCCCACTGCCCAGTCGAGCGCAAAAGGCTGTGGAGCAAGGTTATTGGCTTTTGAAGTTCGATAATTGACACTGTGTCGACTTATCCTAACATACTTACGGAAAAATGATGGACTAACAATGCAGATAACTATATATGATCAGTTAAAGTGAACTGTTTAAGAAGATGGACTTTTCGTTTAAAGATATTACAAACTTATACGGAGAAATTAATTTCTTGGTGTTTTCGTTTTTTATTGAGTAATTTATAGGCCAGAATGGATATATTTTACATTAATGATTATTTCATTTACAAGTCAACAACGTCTGCTTAATCCTTGGCGAACTCTGAAAAATGTCCCATACAATTTTTCAGTAAGTTAAAAACAAATGATATATAATTTTTACACAGTTTCATTCTATCAATATACCTAATTTGACTTCCTGACTCAGTAAATTTTCCTGTAACGTAGTTGACGTTGTCACCACTTGCGTTACTGACGTTACCATGTGCTGTGTTGTCATTGTCACCACGTGTGCTGTTGACGTCACAACGTGCGCTCTTTACGTAGATTGTCACTAAGTTCACTCTTGCCGCCACTATGTGTGTTGCTGAGAAATGACATCCAAAACTGTTCTTACATGCTTTGTAACGGTTACCTTGCGGATGTTAGAAAGCATCGAGTTTCGAGCCTTCATTCCAATGAAGCGAAAACTGCATTAAGATGGGTTTCGTTGCAAGAAGCGAGTATAGAATTACTTTTTTTAATGATCGTTATGGCAAACTTGAGAAAATACTTATTGTTTAGGATCTTTTTCCCCTTCATTATTTAAAGTTTTTACGTGAAAATTTCCAGGAAAAACTGAGAGAGAATAGAGAGCTCAAGTATGCGTTTTTATGTATTTGAATGAATCATTTACATAGACATTATATTCAAACTTATTTTCATGTCTGTTTTATTCTATGGAGCAAAAAGTGCATTTGTTTAATTTTTAATGCAAATGCTCGTTTTTGTACGAAATATCTCGAGTCTGCTTCTTTCTACGCTCTTTCCTGAGGGAAGCAAGTCCACCCTTAGGCCTCTGCTGAACTCGTGTGCATAACCGGTTTACATCAAAACTGAGGGTCCACTAAAAATTTAATCTTTTTGAAAATTTTAAAGTGTGTAGAGATTGAAGAGAAAAGGTTAAATAAGTTTTACTGAAATGGGGGAAATTAGAAATTTTAATTGACTTTTAAGTGCGATCATAATTTGTATGTAGAGCTTCCATATCTGTCGCGGAATATTACGCTTAAAGATGCATTATGCCTCAAAATACCATTGGATCAAAAAATAAATATAGTATGAAAAAAATCAACAAGCTCCAACAACATCGTTTTACGTAGTGCAGTGCGAAAGTGTCATCTTGCTCTACGTGGGTTTGTTAAAAAGAAATCACGGGTAGTTACGAATAAACCCCGGGCAGACTTTCGCCTATAACAACTCATGCCTATGGTAAAAGAGGCTTAAAAATCTTCTCGGCAGCTAATCATTCAGCTTAATTCTAAAGCAATTTCATTCCTGAAGGTTACTTCCAATTAATTTACCGTATTCTAACTAACGTTCAGTTATTCAAAAAGTTAAGGAATAACCATCAACTTTACAAATCACGTGCAAAACGGATGAGTTTCGAACAACGGAGGAAGGTTAGAAATACAGTTAGCCGATGATTTTTTGAAAAAAATACATTAGAGCCTCCAGTTCAAAGTGAATGATAGAGACATTAAGAGTTATAGACCTCGTAAAACTCAACTGTTAACGAGAAAGTACTTTTGCAAGTCTTTAAAAACATAATAAAGAAAATTTAGACCAAAAAAATGAGTTTTGAAAGACCATTCTTTGGTCTGATGAAACTAAAATTTAATCGTTTGAATATGATACCACACGTCATTTTTAGAGGAAGAAGAAAATGGCGTACGGATCGAGAAATAACATATTAAATGCGAAATACGCAGGTGGTACCTTAATAGTTAGGAGTTGCTTGAGCTCACATGACACTAGTTTATTCTATACCATTCAAGGAAGGATGAATAGTGCCATGTATCATATTTTCGAGAAAGTCTTATCTCGAGTGGAAAGTGTTCATTCAGAAATCGAAAACGGATGTTCCATCAGACCAGCGACTCAAAATACGCGGAAAATTTAGCCCGCGAATACCTAAATAAACACAAAATCAATGGTTTCCAGCAGCAAGCCAATCGCCGAACCTCAACCATATTCAGAATCTTTGAGGAATACTGAAGAATTAGATCAAACAAGGAAGTCCGAAGATTAGGCAGAGTTGAATGAAATTGGGCCATGAATGCTGGGCGAATATATCACCGCAAACTTGAGAACGTCTAATTTTATCACAAGGAAACAGCCTCCCCAAAAGACCGAAGGTTTACTACCAACTATTAAACATACAATTTTTTTGGTCGAATATTTTTGTTATGTAACATACCAGATTGTGAGTGGTTGTCGTCAATGAATCTGCATACTTGAAAAGTTCAATATTTATTTTACGTCTTAGTTTAACCATTAAAGGCTATAACCTGTCAAAGCTTCATGTACATTGCCTATAAACAGATTGATAAACCTACAATTTTACATATGCATATTCATTTATATCGCTTTATTGACGTGCAAGATAATAGGTTGAGTCAGCTTCGGAGCATTTTAGTGAAAGTGTTATCCCCGCGAAGGCGGGTGGCTACTTCTGATAAAATAGGCTTCTGTCCTGCCTATAGTGGTCGGACGCTGCATAGAGTGAGGTGAGTTAGTATCATTTTCTGGAGAGTCGTAAGAAAAGGAGCACTCAACCCTTTCAAGGAATGAAATATGGGACTCCCATAGATCTACTCTCGTTTTTTACATTCTATGTTTTTTGTTCATTACTTGGGTTAAAAATCGATTAGATTCACAATGCAAAGGTATTGTGGTCTCGTAGCTTACGTGAAAGCTGCTGATCATGCTAGTGACCATTGAATTCCTGACAGCTTACCGGAATACGTGAGCCCAGTTCCGGCTGAAATACGCTGCCGAAGAGGTCTTTGATTGTCTTGGGAGTATTGCTCTTGAAGCCAGAAATAGCTTTTGACCCTCCATGGCAAACAAGGACAAAGTTCAGCAATTCTGACCTCGAATTTTCTAAATTCGACCTAGACAGAAAGCACCGACTTAATCAAACCCAGCTTAATGAAAATGGAGTTTATTTCCCTATGTATGTTGTATATGGTTTTATATGTAAAATTTAATTATTCACGTAAAGTTCACAGTCAAATAGTTTCTTCATACATGCAGATTTATATCTAATTAATGCATTATAATGTTATAAAGCAGATAACAGGCATCGCATTCCATCGAAGTATTCCATTGAAAAATAACAGTAGGCGAACAACATAACGTAAAAATGATTGGATAAAGGGAAGCCAGTGTAAGATCACACGACAACACAACTCGCGAATGGAGCATTTGAGCAGAAAGATGAAGTGCGCCGTGGAGGCGGTCTGTAGCGTCTCCCACCGGTTTTACAATAAAGGAAAGAAATTAAAAGCATTCAAGGACATACCTGGTCCGGCCGCTCTGCCTGGCATCGGCTCCACCTGGAGATACATTCTCCCTGGCGCGCGTGAGTATTGTCTTCGTGTAGGCATATCAAAAAAATTTGAACGGGAGTACTATAACTGTTGACGAAGTACTCTGCATGTTTTCGCTCTAACTTACGGTGCAGGAAGATAGGCGCCCCAAGGAGAGATTTTAATTTCTACGAATGTAAAATATCGATTTCAACTTACATGCCCTCTCCTAACAAAAGCTCAATGTTTTAGGTCTACGCCTGCTTTTTGGCACTCACGCGTAATACATAGAACCTCTTGCTGCATAATTAAAGAAATGCGGTAAATTTTATAAATTATATTCTTCCATCTCTTTGCTTATTATCATTGTTTGAATAATTGTCATATGCAAACAATTTATTCGTTTAATCTCGATTGTTGAGGCACTGATGGAAATATCCACGGTTTACGATAGTAATTTCTCATACTGTATTAAATGGTTTAACATAATGTGTTGTGAAGAATGAATAAACTGTGCCTCTACTTGTAAGATTGGTAGAAAAACAGAATAGTCGTAAAGTACGGTTTACCATCAATAGAAAATTACTACTAGATGTTTTGTTTCTGTATTAACTTTCAAAACAATCTATCGGGGTTAGAGTATTTCGTTTGATCAGTTTATGCTAAAAATGAATTGGCGCTATTGCTTACCAATCGATCTGAGACGAGTTCTGAACCACAAAGTATTAAAAATGAAATTTCATAACTTCTATCCGAAATTTGTATATCGTGTTGAAGTAACGTCTGTTTGTTTACGCAACCTTAGTTTGTGTAATCTCTAAATACTAGATTGCTATTGAACTCAAAAACTCATATTCTGAATTGATTTTGCGCGCCTCGTAGTCTGTGATGAGCTTCAGGTGGCGAAGAACGAGATGTGCTAGAAAAATGTTAAGTCTGGGATAGTAAATTTAAAATAAGAAACCGTGAAACTGGTGGTAACAGTTTGACTTAATTAGGCCTCAACCGTACTTATTTTTACCACAATTTTCAACTTCATCTAAGCACAGCTTTTTAAGTGTAGCAAGTAATTTTAATTTTTGTTGTGTAGAGATTTATTTGGTTTTCAAGGAAGAAAACAAAGTTCAATTGTACAACTTTTTACTTTATTTGAACACTCAGGAATGTACAGCAAAATTATTCTTCTTGAACTTAAAAATGGTGAGAACACTCCAGGTTTGGCGCAACTATTTGCCCGGGAAACAATTCCCACCCCCGCCTGCAGAGCGCTACGACCCAGAGCGGCTGCACGAGGCAGCTCACCTGAAGTACGACGAGTTCGGCCCGCTGGTGCGCGAGACGCTGCCGGACGGGTCCGGTCTTCTGTCCGTCTTCGACCCCGAAGACATAAAAAGCTTCCTGCAGCAGACGCGAGCGCAACCGAACAGGCGGTCGCACCTTGCCCTGCAGCTGTACCGACTGCAGCGGCCTCACATGTACAGCTCGGGCGGACTGCTGCCCAGGTGATGATTTTTGGCTAGGTTAACATCTCACACACGTGAGGCAGAACGCGGTGAAATCTAATTAGAATACCGAAGCAACAGTGGAGTGTCATCGTATATATTCGAAAAAAGTATCCTTTCTTTGGAGCATCTTTTTTTTGTATTAAGGGAAGCTTAAACTAAATTATAATCTTATGTTTGGAGAAAAGCGTGGTGTTTTGCTTCCGAAAATATAGCGAGTGAAAATCTGAAACTAGGGTATCTGTGTTACAATATTAATCAACATATCTCTCGGAGATAAAAATGATCTAGTTCCTAGTGTGAAAGTCTTACCTTAAGATCGAATTTAAGCAAAAGCACTGACGAAAAAACTTATTCCTAACGAATGATTTCTGTAGGCGAACGGGAATAATGAAATTGCTGCAACAATTTTTGAAAGTGGTTTTAGAACCTACTATGTTACTTAAAAGTCGGTGTAGAAAACTTTGTCGCTTCCAATATACAAACCAGTGAGTTCATGCTATCTCTGAGTGTAGATGTATTTCAAGTATTTGCGTTTGAGGTTTAGAACGAATTCACATCTTCGACCGTGGGATTTGACAACTTGGGTCTAATTTTTCCCCAAAGGAGTGGGGTATAATTTTCGGATTTAATTTCATACAACTGTTCAAAATTTCATCGTATTCATCTATAAAATGACTGTGAAGCTCCAACTATGTAGGTTTTCCCTTCAAGTTACCTTGGGTTGAATTTTTTCCAAGCGTCTTATATTCTCTTACTCGCAAGTGCATTGGTTCTCTTTTTGAAGGTGCAGCAAAATTATTAATTGAACGTAACATTTTTCATTATCGCTCTATTTGTATAATTCCTAAACCAAATTAAAACTATTGTTCTTAAAATATTGAAAATTGCGAGCTTGTTAGTAAATTTGATAATTTAGTACTTTTGCCTTTTTACGTAAAAAAACTCCGAAGTACGTATGATTATTTAATCGAATGTTTCCGATCGATCGTCAAAGGTATGGCGGTTGAAAATGGAAGTAGCTTTTTGTGATCAAGAAGTGACTACTTGCGATCGGTTGTGTAACTGCAACTCACGCTTGCTGCTCGGTCGACTGTCAACATAGTTTCACAAATTGTCAATTGCTCAAGTAGCTATAGATTAGGCAGGAATGTAAGGTAGACTTGAACGATCTGATGGGCATGAAAATTCTGAGTGCTTTAAATGGTGCCATCTGTTGCACACGAGCGTGAACAAAATATACTCACGACTATGAGCTGAAGAAAACGCAAAGTAGAACTGATTAGTAAAGTACTATTTTTCAGCGCACTCTAATAGGAGTGGAAATCTTTTTTGGGATTTTAAGGGGGTCAATTTAGTGATTTGCAAAATATGATCCGATTCGTTTGAAATTTGGCCAGTATATGTATTTGTTGAAAATAAACATATTTTACTCACGTAATTTTTTCGATTTAGGCATATTTTTTCAATACGAAATATTTGTTTTAGTACACTTTTATGGATATTTAAAAAGAATAGAAGTCATTGAGTTTTTATGCTAGAACAAAACCAATGACAGTTTTAAAATCCTTGAAGCATTGCAAACAAAGTTACAATAGAAAATTTTCCTTTTTCAACTTTTCGTTTTTTTATATGCGATATTTGATCACTAACTAAAATATACCAGATTTTTTATTTTGAACTATTAAAAAAAATTATATGCACGAATTGGGAAAAAAGCTACTGTAACTTTGTTCGCAATGCAACAAGGATTCTAAAACTGTCTTGTTTTTCTCCTAGCATAAAACTCACTGACTTCTATTCTTATGAATGTTGAAAATAAGGGTTTGTTTGTAATAAGACATTAATAAATTTTTACCTGAACTTTAATATAATCGACAATTTATGTAATTGAATGCTGTTTTCATTTTTATTTCGATAATCTCAATGCTTTAATTTATATTCACACTGTGATATTTAATTTTCAAAAAAATAATTCTCGTATCATAGAAATTATGAACTATTTTTTTGTCTGATTATTATGAAATTGTACTATTATATGCAATTTTTTAAAAGAAACACAATTTATTCTATTCAATTTTCTATCCTGAATTTATTTATTCATTTTTTCGATTCAGGCCTTAGTTTTTTGAAAAATTTGACATTGTTTTTTATGGATATTTCAAAAAATAGAACTCATTGAGTTTTTATGCTAGAACAAAACCAAAGACAGTTTTAGAATCCTTGAAGCATTGCAAACAAATTTACGGTATAAAATTTTCCATTTCAATGAAATCGAAAATTCATGATTTTTGGTCCCCTTAGACCCCCTTGGGGAGGGGGGATCTAGTGTCCGTAGCGCCATAAAATTTTTGAACCGAATAGTCCACCACCTAAGGGTCCTTTTTCAACAACACATATATGACCCATCGGGCCGACAGGGGCCTGAAGTGACCCCCTTAAACGCGTTTAGGCGAGAAAATTGTTTTCCTCAGCTGTGCTTTCCACCAACAATGTAATGGTTCTTCTCAAAGTTACATTTCCCTTCCATGCACACATGAGCTCAAATGGTCGCTCATGAAGCTTGTGTTACTTGTCTCACAAACGCTAGCTGCACCTGCTCAGTTTCCTTGAAACACCAATGTTAATTTTTTTTTTCATTTTTTTTCCTACTAAAGATCACACTTTCAGACGATCGCTTGATTTGCCAAGTTCTTGACCTAGTCTACCTGTGTTTTTTTTCAAGAGTTTGGGTCAATTCATTCTGAATTTGAAGATTATTGTATTATTATACTTGTACCTGATGATTTTATACTACGATGATGTAACTCTGAATTCATTTTCGTTCTACTGTCAATATGCGACATATACACACTTTTCTTCATTTCAAATAACTTGATATTCCTCCGAACGGAGATTAGAAACTTTCTCTCTCAATGCACGATTCTGAAATTGATAAAAATTTCAAATAAAAATCATGATTTTCTTGTTCGATACCATTGGCATTTTGGGAGAACATATGCATGAGTCTCAAACGCACCATTAAATAGCCTTCAAATAAACAAGAATTCCTTCTGTATTTTTTTCATAATCCTTGTTCCTCTTGCTTTGTTAGTTCAATACTCATTATTTGATACTTTCTCTGCACATTAGTAAGAGCTTTTCTCTTATTTGCGTCGTGTTTGTCTTCAGTAACGGAGAAGAGTGGACCAACTTGCGTCGTCCGTCTCAGGCGGTGTTCGGCAAGCCAGACGTCGTCGCCTCACATCTGCCCCAAGTTGACCAGGTTATTAATTAAGTTTGGTCATCTAAAGGATTAAGGGATCAATTGTTTTGTATGCGTATGTACCTGCATGCGAGCCGAATTTATACGTTTCGTGTGTGTTTACCCCTATGCTTCTAGTTTGGAAATGTTACGAGTAATGTACTTTGTGATTTAGGACAGCCTTTTTCAGTTTTATTTGACCTCGTATTTATTCACGTATACATAGTGCATCATTATTTTATTCATGAGATATTCATTTTTGCCTTCATCCCAAACATCTATCCATGCGCAAAACATTGAGGCGCGGCGTTGATCAAGCCCTTCGATGGGCTAAGCTATATATTCTGTAATGAAAGTCCTTTGGGGGCACGCAACCACATATTGTGTCAGTGGAAGTTAGTGCTTCCAAGAAGAAGATGGATGAGAGGTCTTAATATGAACATTAGGAAGAAATTGCTTTCGTTGAAATGGAAAACTTTTTTTAAGTTACAGACCTTTTTTTCGGTTCACTGTTATTCATTTCTTCAGCACCTGTTACTTACTTCTTCAATTTTCATCTTGTTTTATGAACTTCTTCCAATTTTTCTGTTGCAGTAAGCAGGATGTGGTGATTGTGGTGACCTTGTCCATAGATTCCCCGTTCCCTTGATTTTATACTAAACAGAGCCTTACTCATTCCCTCCTTAACACCTTGGGTGTAGTTGGAGACGCCACCTAAGTTATAATCCATTGATCTTCCTTATATAAGAAGGCGTTCATGTGAATACGTTGTCTTAGCTTCAAGGATATGAAAGTGTCCAAAGGACCTAGCACTTTGAACACTATAGTTTATGAATTATTCCATGATGTGTATCTCAGAATTGAAATTTAACTGCTGTGAAAACAATTTTACAGAGTGATATGAAATTTTCTATTGTTTTCTACCAGTAATTTTATGTTGTAAATTTCTTTATAAGAAAGTGAAACCGATATGTTTTAAATTTAAATACAAAATGAATGAGGCAAATGTCAAGGTAGCTTAGGTAACTCTTGAGTTCTGCAATGATCCGACATTTTTCTCAAGTTCTAGTCCTATTGTTACGTCACTCGGAGCTCTGGAGATGAATGGCATACACGGAGCTGAAGTGCAACGGCGCGAAGTCAATCCTTGCCAGAGCTTCGGTGCCTGAAACTTTTGTTCTAACCCACTCCTGTGGTGTTTTAGCGCTTTTGTGTGGTACCAGATTTTGACGTCTCTAAAGGAACAACTGTAACTAATTTAAACAATTTAAACAATTTATTTACCACAGGTGATACAGACGTAGAATGTTTCTTAAGTCTAGTACAATGGTCAAACTAGAGTATAGCTACCTGTGGGCCCGAACAAGTTCAGCGACTTCTAGGGCATCCTACAATCACGTTATTCTAAGGTGTACAATAATGTTTAACCTAATTCACTTAACCTAGTTTCGCATTAGACTGATCAATGAGATAACTAACTCGTTATTTGATGCTGTATTTCACAATATAGGCCAAATCGGCTATATTTAACAATATATTCGATAAAACGATATAAGAGCAGACTGAAGATCGGTTATGTTACCCATGGCAAGTTACATTATTAGGACCAGGCATGTAGGAGGCAAGATGTGACTTGGTGATCTTACACGACTAGTGTAACAACTTACACGACTAGTGTAATTTCAATGACATATCCTATATTATGAAGACTGAGGCTCTGAACTGCAATATTGGTTTTCATTTAAAAAAACATGTGCTTGTGAAATATTTTAATTGGGATCATAGGTCCTCGATGGGAGTAACACAGGGGCTTTGTCCACTCGTAACTTAACGCTGAGAAAATTTCATTAACTCTTCTTGGAGCAGACTCTTGGTTAACTCTTGGTTTATATTGAACACTCAATGATGGACGCCATCAAGTAGTAAGTGTGCAGAAACCGTTCAACAACCATTTCAAAGTTCAAATTCATTCGAGTTTTTTTTTTTGCAATGTGAATGTATTTTTTTAACTTAGTTAAATTTATTTTGTGAAAGAAGATTTCAAGGAAGGCCTTTAGGCAGCCAACTTTACTCAAGCCCGTTATTTAACACAAGCCCATTTCTTAGAAGCGGGAGTAAGTGAAAAAAATATTCTTGCTAGAGAATATTATACAATATATCTAGGAGTGATTCTCTGATTTTGCTATAATTCTGAAAGTGTTTATTTAATTAACAACAAGTAACACCATCTAATTAGTATACAACAATTGAAATAAAACACTCCTCTCAGTATAAATGCCAGTAATGAACCATCCTATGCGTTCGTACCGGGACTATTCATCATATTAAAAATTATACTGCAAGACTTCACGCCAACAGCACTTCTCACGTTTAGATCACTTTTTTACTAAATCAAGCTTTGAGTAATAACCTACACTTTTGATAATATCTTTAGCTAAATTATAGAATCTCTGAGACGGTTCATGAGTTTCAGCTCCCTCCCTGAATGAAATGCACTCCATGGTTAGCTGTTGCCTTGGAACTAGTTCTGTGATTATTTAGTTTGCTCTTCGATACATTTTGAAACATCTCTTATGGAGACATCTTTATTGATAGCTCCATATTTCAATCGTACTGTGAAATACTTACTTTCAGCACCTTAGCCTAAGCGAAGGGAATGAGTGAGTAAGGAATGAGCTCAGCGAGTAGATCTCTTATCCTTTAATCACTGTAGAGGTGCTGCATACAGGGTGACCGGCATTTTGTTGAACAAACTTTGATATAAGGTTAGATCGTTCAAAGAAACACTCTTTCCTAAATAATCGTATGGTTGAAAATGCTTCGTTAAAGAGTTACCAGGACTTGAAATTTGAGACGCATAAGAGAATATTTGTACTTTGTGAGTGGCAGGAAAATGAAATGTAGATGTTAGGAAAACATTTTTACAATGAAAGTAAGAAGCAGGATAACGCCTAAATTATTATGACCATAATAGACAGTTTGAATAAAAAAATTAGGTTAGTAATTCATAAAAAATATTGAACACGACACCCATCTGTTGCTAAGAACGAACTCAAACGCTGGTACAATGATTCCCGGACTCGATCGAAGACACTCAGAGTTTCATGAATCTTTTGCGGGGTCTTCAGCAATTCTACCGATGAGGTCTTTTTCGGTGTGAATCGGTGTTTTAGACACCAAACTCTTCAAATGGGCCCAAATGTAAAAATCTAGAGGCATAATAACAGGAGACCTTAAGACCATGTAAAAATGTTAACTCCTTTTTACTCTTTTACGAAGCATTTTTAACCCCATAGTTGTTGAGTAAAAAGAGTTTGTTTCAACGTTCCCAACCTTACGCTAAAGTTCGTTTTACAGAATTCTGGTCACCCAGTATACTTTATGAAAAATACAACGGGTGCTGAACTGGTATCGAACTAGGATCTTCCTCGTCATAATCTTCACTCCACAGATGGGAAAAAATCTAAAAACTTTTTGATTTGCTTTTCAGAACACATTGATAATAAAGCCTTTTTGTAGTTACAATTACTATCACTATACAATTGAGCTTATGATTTTTTTAATTAGAAATTTGACATATTTAACCATGAATATTAAGCTTTATTCTCAAATGATGGAAACACGAGAGTATTGTATACTTAACCTATACAATTATCTGGCATAGTCTTCTAAAAATGTACGCATAAAATTTTTAACAGAAGTACATATTTTTAGGAAAAATTTACGAAATAAGTTATTTCATTTCCATGTCCAGTTACTGAACTTCACGTCCTGAAATATATAAGAATACAAAGAAATACTGAATTAACTCTACAGGTGGTGCGAGACTTCATCGTGTTGCTGCGCAAGCTGCGTGGTGAGGATGCGCACGTGCCTGAGCTGCTGCAGCGCATCAAAATGATGAATTTAGAGGGTGAGAATGGCAGCTTTGCATTAGCAAGCGACCAAAGTTTTGAAGTACCTACGAGTTTTTAGAACTATAATATCAGATTTACCATCTTCACCAGGCTAGAAAAAAGGTCGACTTACCTCATAGACATCGTTCTGTTTATTTTATGTACAGGCGCTTTAAAATGAAGAACAATCTTTTAGTTGCATGAAGTCTCCAGACCTTTCAATTATGTCGAGCGCGAAATAATTTCGGGGGAAATCTCAATCTTAGGAGTAGATATACATTAATTTGAAGGCAAAATATTACCTACATGCTTCATTCCAGCTCAGTCTTATTGGAAAACGCTAAATCACACGTACTGTACAGTGATGATCCTGCTCATTAATTTACTCCGGGCTCTCTCCTTTTTATATTATACAAATTATTTTATTTCAATGTTTACAAATACTATCCAGCGTGTCAATCTCTGCGAATGTCATTTAAATGAGTGAGTCAAATACTCCGCGGGTCGAGTCACTTGAAATGTTAGCAGATACCGAATTTTTTATAAATACTAGTTTAAAATGACGTCATTTTAACTCTCACAAACTTGACCCGAGCAAAAATGTTGCCCACTAAATAGTTTGGGATGTAATAATGTTATGAAAAATTCACCAAAATAAACTCTGACATTTGAATATTATACAATCAAACCAGCAGAGAATTTAAGAAATTCAACTGAAAGGTCTGATCAAAACGTATTTTGTTCTTCACATCCCTCGTTGAAATAACGTGGTAAGTAAGCGAAACCTAGCTTTGGGTTTTTTAATCGCTCAAAGACTTAATTTGACGAGACGAGACAACTAGATCATTATCTCTTTAACCTCAAGCTGTCTTACATTTTGACCGCTGCAGGTTAGTCTGGGAAGGCATACACATAAGTGCTGCAAACTTGATAAATAGTAGCACTTTAATAAGTGTTACAGAAATGCTTATTTGCTGTAGCGCAGGTTGTGGGTAAAGTATAATTTGAAAAAAAGGATCACCGAGCCCTTCGCCTTATACGCTTAACTATAACTCACGCTGCAAAGATTACCAATTCATAAAACCCGATTTGGATCCTCCTGTCCTTACCCTCTTCATGTAATGGTGAAGTTGAAAGATTTTTTCTTCTCGGCTCAGTGGATAGAGAACTAAATCGGAAAAATGATACTTTAGTGAACTACTGCCTGTCTGGCATAGGGCAAAAACCTGTCGACCTGAGTAATGCCACGAGAGTTCATTAAGAAAATTACCCCAGTAAACAAAAAACTTATACATGCCCTTAAAAGATTTGAAGTAAAACCAATCATATCACTTACTGAACTGAAAATGCTAAATGCTGTTGAAACTTGAGCATAAGATCTGAATGCTTACCACTACATAAGTTAAATAACTTCGTTATTGCGTGATTTACCCTTAGTAACGGCTTAATGTACTTCGGAGTCTATGACGGTAATTTTGTAAAAACCGGGAAACTCGTGGTTAGGTAACTTTCATGCATTATTTCTCGTATCAAGATTTTTCACTGTCGGCATTATGTAGTTTATATTTATCGATTTATTTTCAATTTATTACACTAGTGGGTAATATGGAGGTAAATTTGATATCGTAACCTCACATTTTATCTTGATTTGCATAAATTATTGAAAAAGTTTACCTCACTTTAAAAACAGGTTCGTTTCATTGGTTTCATGTATTTTGTTTGGAGAACAATATTTCGCTTCTACGTCACAAATATTCGTGCCAGCCAACTCTTTTTTAGCCACTTTACCCACAGTGCTCGTAAGACTTTTTAGACTACAGGGATAAATACAAATGCACATCTTTCAAACAGTTTAATGAATAAATACCTCAATTGCAGATATTATTCTCGTATTGAATAATTTCGTAATCTTTCAATCCCTTGACCTTTAATAGTCAAATTTTTATCCTCTCGGTTATCCTCGTTACACCGTTCATTTGACAGTGAAAATCATTTCCCGTTTGTCATACATTGATTTTAGCTTAGTTTTCAATGATAATAAATAGGTGGCCAATCCTTAATTAGGGAATTCAGTGGCGCCTGAGTTGACGATACAAACGGGCCACGGAAGGAAATATGCGCCAGATATCGCTCTATGAGAAAAAGGAGAAATGACAGCACACACAGGCAGCCCAAGTTACGTTTACCTTTCGTCCTGGAGCTAGGAGGACACGCACTCATTGTATGCTTATGAGGTGCGTCACAAGTGTAAGGCTGTTCTGCTTTTGTATTATATTTAAATGCGATCATTGTCATTGTCCACCGCACTGGTTGTCCACGTTCATCTGTCTCCACTCTGTGTTAGGCTTACAATGACCACCCAGAAACGCTGGCAGGCAATGACTGAAATCTCATTTTCTTAAAATGTTTCATCACTTATATCTTTGTAAGCTTATATGATACAAAAGATTATTTAGAGATCGGTTTTGATACAGATTTGTGAAAGACATCGGGTCACAAGCCTTTTTTAGAGAGAAGATGGCAGAATTAATTAAGGTGGTTAATTCCAGCCAAAGTTATTGACAAATGAAGTAATGTACGTTAACTTGTTCTCTCAAAATTGTAATATTGAGGGAGAAAATAAAATTATGCAAGCCCAACTTCATTTTACTGCCATTATTCTTTAATTTGTCTGTTCAAATATTAATCTATTTTTCTTATCGCACTTAATATCTAAAAACACTTATTTCCATTACCTCAATGTACTCTAACTAGGACTCCTAAAACTGAAACATACTCTGGCTAAGATTGCCTTTAACTGGTCACCCTTGTAAACGTGAACAACTTTTTCTTAAGCTGAAACATCTTCATAACTTAATTTTTACTTTAGAATTTTTCAAAATGCTTTACATTGAAGAACTATAAATTTTCGTTGTTTTGATATGCTTCACTAATTGCATATTTTTTTTACCGTAAAGAATATGTTCAAAACACAGCGTACAATATGGTCAATAAACCCATAATAACATCATCTAATTCAGAACGAAAACTAGTAAATTTACTTTGCTTGATACATGTGAAAGTGAAGAAAAAATAGACACCGAAAGATATTAGGATTTCAATGTGTGAATACAGAATAGAGAGAACTACTCTCTTCTACATCACAGAGCAGAAGGATAAGCTGTTGAAGCTAACTGGTCATATTTCAATACAAGAAAGAGATTTTATCACGGTGAACAGTATAAATTAAGATAGTAGGAAACATAAACATTCAAAATTTACAAAATATAAGTGACTTGATTCTAAAATAGTCTATCATCTTGTTTATAAACTTAAACAACGTACTGTTGCTGGAACTTTGCGCGTGTTTCAATTACAGGAGCTCTAATGTTGTTCAAATTTTGTGTTAAACAATTTTTTTTGCATGGTTCAAGTATGTGTGCCTTACGGTTGTTCACAGTCAGTTGTCCGTGAAATATATATTTAATCCAAGAATGCATTTCATCTTCCTATGCGAAGAAGGTACATGTTAATACCAGGAACACGGTGAAGAAGCTTAATTAAGCAATAAAAAAAATATTTAATAGTAATTTTTCGTACATCTTACGCTGGACATCCCAGCATCGTCGTTGTTACGTTTGATGTTCCTTCAACGATGTTTTTCAACCTAACTTTATTTCGAAACACATATATGGTGAATGAAATTCCGATATAGGTACGAGAATAAGTTTAAATCGTAATTAAATACTTTCACGTTAACTTCGTCTGAAGAAATAATAGTCAATGACCAGGTTTTGTTCTAGGAAATTTTAAATCAGTACATTAATGAGTCTTCCATTTTTTAAATTTTCATTTCTGGGGTACTTAAAATGAATTAGAATATTTCCCTTTAGAGGCTACTCCAAATAATGAGAATTATAGTAAATATATACGAAAAAGATTGGTCTGGTAGATAATAGACTTATGACGTTCACCCTGCTGCGTCTGAGCGACATGCTCTGCAAGCTGCATCGAGAGTATTTACTGTAAATCAATCCGTCCGTCTGCAGTTTAAAACATCATTAGTTAACTCTGTAATCAGTAGTCCATTATTCTGCTCTCACTCATGACAGTCACGTTAAAAATTATGTCTCACGAAAGATAAAATAAATAGCGCACAAACTATTCATGCAATTAAATCAAATTATGAAATAAGCTCTCGTATTTACGTTCCAATACCAAGTTTAACGTCGGTTAAATGTTGTCATGTACAAAGTTTTGCTATGGAACTTCTGTCTCCCTATTTGCAAGTTTCTCAACTCTTCTCTCTTGAAATTAATTTCATTTTTGAGCCACAGATTTAATCAGGGGGATACAATTATTGCATTTTTGGGAAATAGCGTTCCTAGGGGGAAGATGTTAAGTCCCGAGTTAAAGATTTGGAAAGCCTTCTTTTGCAAAGGATAAAATAGAAAAAGGCTTTTGTTTTGTTACGGACCATCATTTTCCTGTTCACTGCTTTTCTTTTTTCAGTACCAATCACTTTTTCCTTCAACCATTCATAAACATTTTCCAATCTTGATGTTAAGTAAGATCAATCTTCCTTTCAATCTTTTTTTTCTAATCCTTTCTCGATGGAAAACCGTTGATGCAGTTAAAGGACGCTTAATTAACGTATAATCTAAACTCAATTGAGTAAAATTATCATAAATGGAAAAAATTCCATAAGGACTAGGCCTATACTTGGGAATTTAATGCTCATACTAATGACTCCTACAAATACCAATGAATACTTGAAATTTTCCATCCCTCTCAACCTAACAATAATTTTTTTCGTGTATGAAATACTGATGAAGATCTGAAACAGTGTTTGCTCAAACAGAGCGATCTTTCAACAAAAGAACCAAGTAAATCCAGACTTCCTTGCTTCAACAAGACCTGATCTCACTGCCGTTTTCACTTCATTGGAATGAAGGCTTAGAACTCGATGCCTTCTAACATACGCAAAGAAAGCTGTTACTGAGCATTTAATAACAGTCTTGAATATTATTTCATAAGCAAGTGTTGTTTAAGTTAGCCGTTGAGAAAGGGAGGTCGCCTCGGTAGTACATGGTTCAAAATGATGTTAATTGCCCGGAAATGAATCTAATCCAAAGTTCTTTCTAAAATATTCGGTTCAAGCTCAATCATAAACATAACATTGTATATGTAAATCTTTTCTATTATCTATTTGATCCACTCACTGCACATTTACGATATTTTTTAGATTAAATTATATTGAATCCCTATGATAAAGTTTCTATTGGATCCTGTATAGTACGGGTCCTGAGTAGTTAGTAGTTAAATTTCAACCTGTCTATTGTAATCGTTCAAAGTGATCGCTTGTGAAAATAAATTGCTCAGGCTTTGGTATTCACTCAGGCTTTTGTCTTGAGCTTTGGTATTCACTGAAACTTCCCTGCTTAAACGTATTGAGCTTTGGTATTCACTGAAACTTCCCTGCTTAAACGTCTTGAGCTTTGGTATTCACTGAAACTTCCCTGCTTAAACGTCTTGAGCTTTGGTATTCACTGAAACTTCCCTGCTTAAACGTCTTAAGCTTTGGTATTCACTGAAACTTCCCTGCTTAAACGTCTTGAGCTTTGGTATTCACTGAAACTTCCCTGCTTAAACGTCTTGAGCTTTGGTATTCACTGAAACTTCCCTGCTTAAACGTCTTGAGCTTTGGTATTCACTGAAACTTCCCTGCTTAAACGTCTTGAGCTTTGGTATTCACTGAAACTTCCCTGCTTAAACGTCTTGAGCTTTGGTATTCACTGAAACTTCCCTGCTTAAACGTCTTGAGCTTTGGTATTCGCTGAAACTTCCCTGCTTAAACGTCTTGAGCTTTGGTATTCACTGAAACTTCCCTGCTTAAACGTCTTGAGCTTTGGTATTCACTGAAACTTCCCTGCTTAAACGTCTTGAGCTTTGGTATTCACTGAAACTTCCCTGCTTAAACGTCTTGAGCTTTGGTATTCACTGAAACTTCCCTGCTTAAACGTCTTGAGCTTTGGTATTCACTGAAACTTCCCTGCTTAAACGTCTTGAGCTTTGGTATTCACTGAAACTTCTCTGCTTAAACGTCTTGAGCTTTGGTATTCACTGAAACTTCCCTGCTTAAACGTCTTGAGCTTTGGTATTCACTGAAACTTCCCTGCTTAAACGTCTTGAGCTTTGGTATTCACTGAAACTTCCCTGCTTAAACGTCTTGAGCTTTGGTATTCACTGAAACTTCCCTGCTTAAACGTCTTGAGCTTTGGTATTCATTGAAACTTCCCTGCTTAAACGTCTTGAGCTTTGGTATTCACTGAAAATTCCCTGCTTAAACGTCTTGAGCTTTGGTATTCACTGAAACTTCCCTGCTTAAACGTCTTGAGCTTTGGTATTCACTGAAACTTCCCTGCTTAAACGTCTTGAGCTTTGGTATTCACTGAAACTTCCCTGCTTAAACGTCTTGAGCTTTGGTATTCACTGAAACTTCCCTGCTTAAACGTCTTGAGCTTTGGTATTCACTGAAACTTCCCTGCTTAAACGTCTTGAGCTTTGGTATTCACTGAAACTTCTCTCCCCCCCAAAATATTTCTAATTTATATCTTTTAGTAAATCATGTGCAACGCACTCGTATTTGTTCAGTTCTTACCCAATAATGTGCGTACAAGGTATAATTTAAACTTTTGAATTACTATTGAGAAGAAATCATTGACGAATACATAAAATATAGCCCTCAAAATTATTTAATTGAAATAAAATTTCGTTTACCCCAAAGGTTACTGAAAGCGAATAAACTATCTTATGTGTTTAAGATTGAGTGATGTTCTGCAGTATACATACAAAGATACATCAGAACCAGTGTTCTAATATTCAAGAGAATACGGCTCTCATCGTACCTCCTCATGAACAACACCCTCAAACTTACATAAAAACACATTCCAAACCTTACGTTTTCTCTCTAATAGGGAAGACTGGCAAGGCATGCAATTATCCTCATCCAAAAGTGCCTTCATTATTATTATCCATTCTAATTTTCACTCTTCGCTTTACTGCAGAGTTTAATCCAAAACACTGAAATACAGTTCTCATGGGATGCCATATCGAATTTAAGCTTCAATCAGTTTCTCAAAGATAATCGCCTTTACTGAGCGGAAAATGAGATTAGAACTTGTAAAAATTATTATTATAATTAAATGCAAAAAATATTCATCGAACTTATAATTTGAAGTCATAAGCGGAGCAGCACGGACATTTGCAACGGCGTTTGCACCTTATGATTAAAGATACAAAGTGGTAACGAAACTCTTAACACATAAGGCTGCCAAAATGGTTTGCAACATCTAGATGGGCATTTTTTAGAATTCATTAGCTTCTCTTTTCTCTTTCTGAAAATCATTATCCTTATATTCTCATAGATTTTGAAATAAGTGCTGGTTGTGTTGTCGAAAATAATTTCTTTCTTTTCCAGTGTTGTTGGTCATCCTATTTGGTGAGAGGCTCGGGTGTGTATCAGAACGTCCGTCACAGCAATGCCTAGCCCTCATGGAAGCCGGAGGGCTGTCCACACAAGCCATCTTCAGGACCGACAACGGGCCTCTGCGCCTCTATCGCTACATGACGACTCCTCTGTACAGGCAGCTCGCACGCAGTCAGGATTTCATATACAGGTATATGCAACGAAATATATGTCCTCTTCTGTTCGTTCATCTCAAAATCCCACTGTCAATAGTAATTTTACATGCATGAAATTCGGAAAATTACTCCGTTATTTAAATACATGGATTCAATTAATAAAACATGCTTCGGAATTAATATTTCTTCAATGATAGGCTTTGGCAGAATAAAACGGCCCCGTGATTGAGACGATGCTTTCTTGCAAATTGCCGCACCCAAAGAGATTTGGTCAGATTTGTGCATGTCATGCCATCATTCAGAAAAAAACTTAGTTCTTGTGGGTTCATCACCTCTGACCACAGGTTTAAGCGTTCGGGAAAGTTGAATCACAGATTCACGTTTCAAATTTATGTAGGCATAAACGTTTTCAGTTTACAGTAGCCTGTCTTTGTAATTTGTGGATGAAAAACAATTCTCCCGAGAAGCCTCTAAAAATTCTCTACTTCTTTGATATTTTTTAATCCACTCAGTTCATCAACGTAACTAACCCTATCCGCAACAACTTCATTTGAAGGTCATGATTCATTTTTAGCTATTTCTATTACTTTTTGCAGTATTTTAATGCTGAATATAAAAGTATCTTTTATTAATATCCATTTCTACAATTTTACCTGAAATTTTATTTTAGAGTGTGAAATTTCTTGCGCAAATGTGATGAGATCCTTTTCTATTTATTGTCCTTTTTTTCAACTTTATAATCAGAAGCGCACAAAAATTACATTCTCATTCCATATCTATTTTACTATGGAATTTAAACTACCAAAATGTTTTTTAAATAGAACATTGTACATGTTTTTATTTTGCCTCATATTTCCGGAAATCTTACGTTCGCTGGCATTTCAGGACTGATTATATGGTATGGATCCTTTATATTGTACAGTTTAATACATACATTACGCTTAGAAGTTGACAGCTTAGAAGGGCTTTATATCGATATATAAAAGTGAAACTTGTTTAGGAAATAATGCTTGCATCATGGTCGGCACACGTGTACGCGTGCATTCCCGACCTTGACACAAAAGTGTGGGTTATATTACGTAGGATTAGTTTAACTCACTCACACACAAAAAAAGTGGGTTGGTTTTGGGACAAACATTTTTGCAGTTCGGAGGCTATCTATTTACGATTGAAATACGTTCGGCAGCTTTAGCTTGAGAACTTCCACTTGAATATATTCCTCTCGGAAAGATACATTATCCTTTGGAATTAGCTCATTCACTGGAAAACGAGAGGTCACATGCTGAAGGTTAGGCAGACCTCCTCTTGTTGGGATTGAATATGCTTATTACATTTATTACGGAAAGTGATTTATTACCATAGATTTTCGGTTCACAGCTTTCTCTTCAGCCCCATCATTTCGTCTTTAATTTTTTCCTGTTTCTTTACTTTTTTCAATCTAGCTATTTGAACGTGTAAGGTGTGGGGCTGTGATAAATCTTATGCATAGATTCCTCATTCACTTAATTCTATACTAAATGGCGCCCCCTAAGAGGGAACGATCGAATGGGTTAGTCCGTCGTTCTTCAAGGTGGTGCCCTGCATTCTCTTTCTTCCGTTATCCATTATTAGGCACTCCTGCCTGCAATTGGTGATGTACCTGAATTCACACAAGTAAGTATCAATTATTGCGAGCTGCTCCAGGCTCAGATTGAGACCTGATTGAGCCTCGCCATGAGGTGGTGTAATTGGTGGTATTGAGATCCTACAATTCACGTTATTCAGGGGAGATGGTGGGTTGATATGTTGATAGCGAATAGAAAGTACTGTAGTAACACGCTACTTATCTTCTAGTAGTCTGTCAGCAACAGAGATTTTTGAGTACCTTCTAGTTAGTTCTATCGTATCCCTGTTCTTTGAACAATAGATCTCGGTAGTGGATTGTGTAAATGTGAAGCGTTTGCCAGGAATTGATTTTCAAGTTTTTGGTGCCCAAACAGTGTTAATTAGATCGAAATAAACAAGTTTTCTTCTATGCACTTTTTGTCGGAAATCAGTATTTCAAAAGTTATAGCGGTATGTTAATTTTCGTCTTTGATGAAGAATGCGATCGAATAAACAGCTACTAATCGATTTTTGAATTTTTGTTGCTTGAATTTTCGAATTTTTGTAACATCGAAATAAACCAGTTTTCCTCTATACCCTTTTTGTGGCAAATGAGTATTTTACGAGTTAGAGCGGTAGGTTTAGTTTCGTCTTTGATGACGAGTGCGTCGCAAGCGAGACTTCATTGCAGTGTTGCCATCCGACGCGCTCGATGAATTACTTCCCGCTCCGAACACTGGAGTCGCGGAAACTAATTTAGGTAAATGTTGAGGATTAACCGGGAATCGATATTTGATTTTTCGGTGCCTAAACACAGTTAATTAGATCGAAATAAACAAGTTTTCTTCTATGCATTTTCCGTCGTAAATAAGTATTTTACGAGTTATAGCCGTGAATTAGTTACCGCAACTCAAGTGTTTAAAGCGGGAAGTAATTCGAGCCCGGCGAATGGCAACGCTGCAATGGAGGCTCGCTTCCGGCGCCCTCGACATCAAAGACGAAACTGAGCCTACCGCGGTAACTCGTAAAATATTCATTTGACGAAAAAAGTGTATAGAAGAAAAGTAGTTTATTTCGATGTTATTACCATGATTCAAGCAACAAACATTCGAAAATCAACGAGTGGCTGATTATTCGAGCGCATTCGTCATCAAAGACGAAACTAAACCTACCGCTATAATTCGTAAAATACTCATTTACGACGGAAAGTGCTTAGAAGAAAACTTTTTTATTTCGATCTAATTAACTATGTTCATGATTCGAAAAGGGGAAAACCGATTCCCGGTTAATCTTCAACATTTACCCTAATTTACCGCTATAACTTTTAAAATACTCATTTCCGACGGAAAGTACATTGAAAACAAATTGATTATTTCGATCTAATTAACTACGAGTATATCTAGGCACCGAAATCTGAAAAATCGATGTCTGGCAAACGCTTCACATTTACCGTGAATTGAGCCCGGAAAGAGTTAATGCCAAAAAGGATGAATCCAATGGCTTTAAAATTTCATAAAGTCCCAGAGACGTCTGTGCGGTAAAACTTATAAATGTCTCACAGTAAAGCACTGGAGTCTCGATGATAAAACTTCTGCTGATTAAGATAGTTATTGCATCTTTGTCTTCCATCACCTCCCCTCAGGGGGATACAACTATTGTATCTATGGGAATTAGCGCTCCCAGGGGAAAAATTTGAGGGCCCAAGCTGAGAGAGAGTTAGGTAGGACTTCTTTTTGTTGAAATAAAATGTTTTTTGTTATGTTAAGGACCACCTTTTTTCGGTTCACTACTGTCCTGTTTTTCAGCACCTCTGACTTTCTTCTTCAACTTTTATCTTATTTCATGAACTTCTTTCCCATCTTACTGTTTCTATGCCCTTTCTGCATAGATTCCTCATTTTCTTATCTCCATACTAAATGGTGCCTTCCTCCTTCCTCTCTTAGATACGCTCTATTTTTGCAGCGGTTAGGGAGGCTTAAACTAACTTATAATCTAATCTATAATCTTCCATCACCTAAGAGTTGGAAGTATCCTCAAGATTAGAATAAGTTTCTAGAGACACACTTCTGTCTGAATCTTGAATTTGTTTAAAGATTGTCGAGCGAAAAAGTATGATGGTAAAATTCCATTTCCGCCCTTCAGTGAAGAAGAACGACTATAGGTATTTGCAACCGCGTCTCACGTAATGTCCCGATCACTCGAAGTATCGATGCCAACCCTCAGGGTCTACAATCACGTGAGCGGTTTGGTGCAGTGTAAGAGCAACATTGAGGAAAGTGCTAAGATGATGACTTCTCAAGTTCTTGTTTATAGTTTTGTTTACAACTAGACTGGACTGGCGCCCCTGTGCTGTCCAAAGGTCACGCCTGAATCATTAGGTATTAGTGGGCGATTTTGCTGAATGGGACTGTGCCGACTTATCCCAGTGATTTGTGGGTGTCTGAATTTTGCGTTTTACCAGTATAATTTAGTTTGCTGCGTCTCTCGGTTTTATTTCAGCGGTCAATATGTATTTTAACTAGTTCACGGAAATTAAAAATTCCGTTCCAAAGAATCACTAAAGGAACCCATTTAAAAACGTTTAACATGAATGTCATTCTGCTCGCTGATGCGTAATTTTTTAATTATTCAACTTTGAAGTTATACGAACGTTGTATATAAAAGTGAAGGAACGGACACGTAAACATGCTGAAATACGGTATTAACGTAGCGATTGGTGAGGTTAGGGTAGGTAATGTTAGGTTAGTTAAATAAACATCCTAAAACATCATAAACAACCTAAAATTGCTTACCTTAACTTACCCAAACCGACGCTGTTCTTTTCACGCCAAAAAGTGGGCGTGTCCTTCCAGAAAAGTGGGCGTGACCTAACAATGCGGCGACAAAGCAGCCGACCATATAATTTTATTCCTGTCTGAACGTAATTATAGTTATATCTCGAATGTCTCGAGCAGAAATTCATTCATGTAAAACGTTTTTAAGTGGGTTCTTTCAGTGATTCTTTGGAACGGAATTTTTAATTTCCGTGAACTAGTTAAAATACACATTGACCATTTCAGCCATATTAACCACTCAGCTGTTTTGCTCATTTTTGGGAGTTTTTTATACTGATATACAGTGTGTGTACACTAGTAAGAGCCCACCTTTTCCTTACTTTGTCCCCTTCTGTGCATCGATTTTGACTTTAAATTTGAGTTGAATATTAAACTTCAGTTTAACCCATCGCAGTCATCGTGTTAAGTGCTCAGTAATGCCCAACGGAACCGGTAACCATCCCTTCATGCGATCAATATGTATTTTAATGCGCTCACGGAAATTGAAAATTCCGTTCCAAAGAATCGCTAAAGGAACACATTTAAAAACGTGGTCTATGTGAAGCGTGATGCAATCAAAGGAAATGGGAATTTTATTCCCAAGAATCACTAAAGGAACCCATTTAAGAACGTTTTACACGAATGAAATTCTGCTCTCTGATGCGTTATTTTCGATTTATTCAACTTTGAACTTGGCTTTCGGGTGCCAAGGAAGCGGGCGCGCCAATCGGAATTTAATTAACAACGGAAGCTAACCCCCTATTACAAACGTACAAAGGTTGGGTCGTGAGGGGAAGCCTCAGTTTTAGTGAAAATTATAAATAAAGGTAACCATGTGTGGGCCCGAGCTAAAGGTTAGGTAGGCTTCCTTTTTGTTGTAATAAAATAGGTTTTTTTTGTTACGGACCATCTTTTTTCGGTTCACTGCTGTCCTGTTTTTCAGCACCTACTACTTTCTTCTTCAACTTTTTCTTGTTTCATGAACTTCTCTCCTAGCTTACTGTTTCTGTGCACCTTATGCATAGATTCCACGTTCCCTCAACTCCATACTAAATGGTGCCTTTCTTTTTCCTCTCTTGGAACATCTTTGTTGTGGTTAAGGGAGGCTAAAACTTTCTTATATAATAATAATAATAATAATAATAATAATAATAATAATAATAATAATAATAATAATAATACAAATACCTAGGAGTGCTTGAACACGACAACGTTCTGCACACCGAGATGAAGAAAAAGATCAGGAAAGAATACTGCAGCAGAGTAAGGTTAATTTTGAAATCTAATCTCAACGGCGGCAACATCATCAAAGCCATTAACACATGGGCCGTACCGGTCATCAGGTACACCGCCGGAATAGTTAAATGGACGAAGCTCGAACAAAAGCAGCTAGATACGAAGACCAGAAAGCTGATGACCATCTTCAGGGCACTCCACCCCCGATCATGCACTGACAGGCTATACATCAAGAGAAAGGAAGGAGGAAGAGGTCTGCTTGAAGTGGAAGAGTGCATCCAAAGTGAGATCAGAGCACTCGGCCAGTACGCGAGAGAGCACCAGGATCCTTGGATGAAACTGGTGTGGACATCGAAGACCCTGAAAGAGGAAGAGACCTCAGACAGTTTCAAGGAGAGGAGAAGGGGAGAGCGACTCCAAAAGTGGGAGGGAATGGCACTCGCCGGCCAATACCCCCGACAAACTCGAGAAGCAAAACCCGAACTCACTTGGAACTGGCTGAATCGAGGTGAACTCAAGAAAGAAACTGAGGGCATGATCCTTGCCGCGCAAGAACAAGCCCTCAACACCAAAAACAGAGCAGCTAGAATCACACACACAAGCAACGACCCAAAATGCCGGATGTGCAAAACCAAAGACGAAACCGTCAACCACCTGATCAGCGAGTGCTCGGCGCTGGCGCAGAGGGAATACAAGAGGAGGCACGACAAGGTAGCAAAAACTCTACATTGAAACCTGTGCAAGACTCACAACTTCCCCTGCGCTGACCGCTGGTACCAGCACGAGCCCAAGACTGTGATGGAAAACGACGACATCAAACTTCTCTACGACGTCCTCCACCAAACTGACAGGGCCATCACAGCCAGACGACCGGACATCGTCGTCATTAACAAGACCCAGAAACAGATCAAGATCATCGACGTGGCAGTTCCGTACGACTCAAGAATCGTCGAAAAGGAGGCTGAGAAAATCCTCAAGTATCAAGACCTCCAGGTCGAGCTCGCCTCGACACACGGTTGCCGCGCCGAGGTGGTTCCCATCGTGATTGGGACACTTGGGGCCTCAACCACCAATCTTGAAAAGCACCTGGGTAGCATCGGCTGTGATAAAATCCACCCTGGACTGCTGCAAAGGTCAGTTCTCCTGGGATCTGCCCACATTCTTCGCAAGGTGCTCGGATAACACCGGACACTGAGCTGAAGCCGAACCCACTCAGACGAACTGGATTCGAATATGGAGAAGAGAAGAAGGCGGTGATCCTCAGGGTGCGGGACGCACCCCGGAACGCTACGCCTAAAGGGACCGAAGGCTGCGAAGGAAGGAAGAAAGGAAGAGGAGCGTAAAACACTCGTTACACCACTTCTGACTGGAACAACCTGAAGACAACCCTACACCAGCCTTAACAACTTGGCTGTGGATCTGATTCAATAATAATAATAATAATAATAATAATAATAATAATAATATAAATAAAGGTTGAAAGCAACCCATTAAGGTCACGTCAACAATTGTGTTTACATCTGCTCCATGATGGCGGCGGCGGTACCGGGTGGCTCCATCTATGAGCTGACTGTAAAAGTGACGACGTAATAATGACGACTAAAAAAACGTAAAAAGCACCATGTACGAGAAATAGTACGTTAACTTTTTTGTGTTATTGACTGATAACAGTATTTTTTATTATTATGTCATTAACAATTTCTATCATTCTTCTATTTCTACGAAGTTCTGGCGAAAACTTTAACACCTCATGATCCGACCTTTGCCTTTCCCGACCCAACCTGGTCGTACTCTGTGTTGCACATTTTGCGCGGGAAAGCGATTTCACCTATAACTTCAAAGCTGAATAATTCGAAAATAACGCATCAGAGAGCAGAATGTCATTCATGTAAAACGTTCTTATATGGGTTCCTTTAGTGATTCTTCAGAATAAAATTCCCATTTCCTTTGATTGCATCACGCTTCATATTGACCATTAGCGTTTTACCTAAATGACATTCTGCTCGCCGATGCGTAAATTTTTAATTATTCAAATTTGAAGTTATAGGAACGTCGTGTATAGAAGTGAATTAATGGATACCTAAATATGCTGTAAGACGGTATTGAGGTAACGATGGGTGATGTTAGGTTAAGTAATGTTAGGTTAGATAAATAAGTTACCTAAAATAACATAAATCAACCTAAAATAGCTTACCTTAACTTACCCAAACCGACGCTGTTCTTCTCCCGCCAAAAAGTGGGCGTGTCCCGCCAGAAAAGTGGGCGTGACCCAACAATGCGGCGACTAAGCAACCGACTATATAATGTTATTCCTATCTGAACGTAATTATTGTTATATCCCGAAAATAACGTATTAGCCAGCAGAATGTCGTTCATGTAAAACGTTTTTAAACGTATTCCTTTAGTGATTCTTTGGAACAGAATTTTTAATTTCCGTGAGCGCATTAAAATGCATATTGACCCTTCCTGCATACGATAAATAATACATCTATTGAAGCAGAAGAGCAAGGAAAAGAAATAGGTGTCACTGTCACCCAAGGCCTCAAGCACGACAAGTATGTAGAAAAAGTGATGAGAATGCGAATAGAATTCTCGGTTTCATAGCAAGACCATGCCGAGAAGTCACAGAACATTATACTGACTTGACTCTTCTGAAACACTTGTCAATCTACATCTGAAATATTCCGTGCATGTATGCGATTAATAATTGCTGGCTTGGGATTAGGACAGTAGCCCAAGAATAACCGTTTTACCGTTTCTGTTTCCATATCCCATAATGTTCCCTTCATTTCATGACTAGTTTTGGCCTCTAATTCATGTTGCTTTCGCTAGCTTTCAACTGTTTCTCTGTGCTTTTTAAGCGTGATTCAGTTTCTCATATGTTTTTAAGTTTAAAGTTTCCGTGAAACTAACATGTTTTTTTCAAATCTTTAAGCTTCCGTGTAACTAATTCTATTTGTGTTTTATCTAATACGTATCAGAAAGCGCATTTTGGTAGTTTCGAATCATTATAATCATTCTCTTTACAAATATCAAGGGTAATAGATACTGGACAAAATCTGGAAGTTAAGCTTGCCGTTCTGGACAAAAAAAAAATCGAAACCTTTACTCTCGCTGAAATACATTGTTGACGGAATAAAATGTTGATATTTTCTAGTGTGAACGTCCGCAATACATCATTTGCAGGTACTTTAACTCAACGCACAAACGGCGTCTCCGTATTATTGGAGCGGATCTATGGTATGAGATCATTAATCGTAATTTTATACCTAAATATGAATGTCTTGCTGCTGAAATTTACCCCTTGTCTACAGTATGACTTGTAGCAGCGAATCACTTGTATAGAATTTGTATGAGTAATATAATTTTAACGGAGAAATAATTTTTTTCGTATTTTCTCCACGTTGAGTTTATCATTTTTTGTCAAACAAAGAATCATGCACCATGAAAAAGTTGACGTATATTGAAAACGGGATGATTTTTGAATTTTAAAACTAAAAATTAGTCACAAGCAAGAACCAAATCTAACTCAAGGACAATTGTGCTCCTGTTAGTATTATACTTCATACGTATACTGTAGGCCAATTTTCCTAATAGTTATTTCATGAAACATTGAACAATTTATTTATTTATTTATTAGCTGAACACGTTACTCTACAACGTTCTACGTTCTACATGAAAGATTAGATTATAAGTTAGATTATAAGTTAGTTTAAGCCTCCCTAACCGCTACAAAAAAAGAGCGTATCGAAGAGAGGAAGGAGGATGGCACTATTTAGTATGGAGAAAAGAGAATGGGGAATCTATGCAGAAGGGGCATAGGAACAGAAAGATGAGAAAGAAGTTCATGAAACAAGATCAGAGTTGAGGAAGAAAGTAGTAGGTGATGAAAACAGGACAGTAGTGAACCGAAAAAAGGTGGTCCTTATAACAAAAAAAGCATTTTATTTCAACACAAACAACCCCTCAGGGGGATACAACTATTGTATCTATGGGAATTAGCGCTCCAAGGGGAAAAATGTGAAGGCCCGAGCTGAGAGTTAGGTAGGCCTTCTTTTTGTTGAAATAAAAGTTTTTTTTTTTATGTTAAGGACCACCTTTTTTCGGTTCACTGCTGTCCTGTTTTTCTGCACCTCTCACTTTATTCTTCAACTTTTATCTTATTTCATGAACTTCTTTCTCATCTTACTGTTTCTATGCCCCTTCAGCATAGATTCCTCATTTTCTTATCTCCATACTAAATGGTGCCTTCCTCCTTCCTCTCTTTGATACGCTCTATTTTTGTAGCGGTTAGGGAGGTTTAAACTAACTTATAATCTATAATCTTCAACACAAACAAGGCTTACCTAACTCTCGGCTCAGGCCCTCACATAGTCCCCTGGGAGCGCTAATTCCCATAGATACAATAGTTGTATCCCCCTGAGGGGACCGTTCTACATAAAAGCTTTGGTGAAGGTTATTTGCGTGACATAATGGTACCCATGCATCAACTCCACCTGTGTGTAAGTAGGCACTGTAATTTTTAATCTCCTGGAAAATTTTATGAAAAATGTTTGTCTTTTATGCCAAAATCCATTTTAAAGATTTAATGATTATCAATGAAAAGTAGTAAAAACATTTTGCTATTAGTTTTATAGCGTTAATAGGTATCATTGACAATGCATTTCGAAATGGATCGCATGCATGACATTAGAATTATTAAAAATTGTTCAGAATTCGTTTGTTCAAGGCATCGTACGTTGCAGCCTCATAGAATTCGACATTTGATCTGGACTTTTTGCCCATTGTTCTTTTTATGAAAATTCTACGCGATGAGGCTGATATTAGTTTACTATTTTAAAAAAAATCTGACCTAAGCATATCCTTACTGGACTCTAAATATACGATACCATAAGGGAATTATAGTGAACTTTATACCTTCCATTAATCATCGCTTATCACTTCCCCTTCGTTAAGTATAACTGCAAGAATTCGTCAGGAGACCCATGTCCAATTAACTAACCATGTTTGAACAGCCTGCCAAGCGCTTTGTGGAAGATAAAAACATTAGAAACTCAATGTTCCCCCATTTAGTTAATAAGAAAATAAATAATTGATGATGCAAACGGCAAGCATTGTAGATTTTTGAGCGGAAATACCATACATTAACATAAATTACTTTTTTGTGTACCCCTTCGGGTGATACAATTATTGTATATATGGGAATAAGCAGTCCAAGGAGGAAGATGTGAGGTCCCGAGCTGAAATGTAGGTAGGCCTTCCTTTTTTTGAAATAGGTCATGTTTATTGTTTTGTTACGGACTTTATTTTCGGTTCATTTCTGCTCAGTTTTTCAGTACCTATTACTTCCTTCCTCCACTTTTGTCTTGTTTCATAATTTTTTTCAATCTTGCTGTTTCTATGCTCAGGCTAATGAAGCATTCCTTGCATAAAGATTCCCGTTTCCTCGATTCCATACTAAATGGTCCTTTACTCCTTCCTCTTTCGGGAATCCCTTTGTTGTGGTTATGAAGGCCTAAACTAACTTATAATGGGTTTCTCCGAGCGCTTCTCAAGTTTTTCTCACAATTAGAATTATTTAAGCCTTATCAAATGGGTAATTTAGAGTGGTTACCGTGGCCTAGAGGTTATGAGCGCGCGACTTCTGCGGGAAGCATCGGCGCAATGCTAGTCTGGTCAGTCCATTCTTTACGAAAAATGTAGAACGTGGCCAAAATTCTCCATTCTCCGGCACCTACAGTAGGTGCCGGAAATGAGTTCTGGCTCTACCGGGAGTAAACGTCAATGCGTCCTGGTGTTCGCTGGAAGGCGTTTGAAAAACCTAAATACAAGACATAACCAGATTTGATTGAATTGAAAACGTGTATCTGCAACTATTTTCAGATTGCATTTACACTATAATTTCCACGTTATCATTATAAATTATTTTTAGCCTTCCTTACCACAACGAAGTTGTTCAAAGAGTGAAAAGATGAAAGTACAATTTAGTATGGAGTTAAGGCGACGCGGAATCTATGCACCAGGTGAGTTTCCGCACAGGATCTCGTGCACATAGAAACAGTCAGTTGAGAAAGAAGGAGGACGGTTATGTAACAAGATAAAAGTTGAAGTAGCAAGTTAAAGGTACTGAAAAACAGGACAGAAGTGAACCGAAAAAAGATGGTCTTTAAACAAAACAAACATTTTATTGCAGCAAAAAGGCCACCTAATTTTCAGCTATGGCCAATAATTTTCATAAAACATCTACTAAATTTCAAATAAAGGAATGAGAATGGAAAACTTGTTCCGAGAGAAAAATGGAAAACTTATTCCAAGAGAAAAATGAAGACACTGAGTCCGAATTGTATGTTAACACCTTGCTGTTTAAACAAAAATCGGAGAAATCACTTGGTGTTCAGCTCCTTAGAGCAGTGGTTCCCAAACTGGGGTCCCCGGACCCTTGGGGGTCCCTGAGAAGGTCCTAGGGGGTCCGCGACACTATGAAAAAATAACTTCAAACTAAAATATGTATAAAAATACACAACACTTGATTCTCTGTCATTATAATAGGTGGTATCGATATTTTGGTATGCAAGCAGCCAGCACTTCTCTATTACAGTTTTATATCTGTCATTCCATTTCATTTAGGTTTTTTGGCTCACCCTTGCTACCGGCTTTAATTGGAGCACTGTGTTTACTTTTGTGGTGTGTGTTATGTTTTCCAGAATGTGTAAGTGGGGTTATTGGTATGTGTGAAAATGTTGAAAAAAAGCCTATGTATTGGTAGGCTTTTCTGTATCTTATTTTCAAATCAATAACATTAGCAAAATTTTAATTTATTACGACATAGCAATCTCGATCCTTCGCCAGTCCAACTGTCGCTATCGTGAGTCTTGTGACCGTCAGTGTGGCCCCAAGTCCATTTAGGCTCTTGCTGTATGATCGGTCTGGCTGCTACACATTCGCATTGTGCGCAGATAGTATTCGCTATATGTTGCTATAATATAAAAAATGACAGTATAACGGTAGTGAGTTATTGATAATTAACAAAACTGTATTTGGCAAGTTTGTCTAAATATCCTGTAACTGTAGGCTTCTCTGTTTCTTTTTAAGTACTATTTATATGCAGTCATGCTTCATTTTATGCACACAGAAAGTGGGAACTGAAGATAGAGAAGTTTTTAAACTAAAATTGACTGATGAGCTTTCCACTGCTACTTCATCAACGGTACAAAGGAAAGAAAATCAAAACTAGAGAATATAATTCCTCATGTATTCCATTTGGGTTTACTTCTGTGGTAAGAAACGTTGGATTGGAGTACCCGAAGTGAGTTCTCTGTCAAGATATACTCTCCAATGAAGGTATGAAACCATTGAAATTACGAAGACATTTACGAAAAAAACATCCAAAAGAGGCCACAAAATCCATTGATTTCTTCAAACGACGAGAGTCATCAGTAGCTAGACAAGAAAATACATTCAAAAATCAATTCAAACTTCCACACAAAGCACGGAAAACATCATTCTTAGATTCTTTTCATATTATTCATTGCGAAAAATCAAACAGTGAAAATATTGAATTTTTGAAGCCCTTTTTTATGAAATAAATGCTGGCTTGCTGCTCCACTCTGAAGTGCGATGGTTGCCGCGTGGTGCGGTTTTGAATCGTGTATTAGCACTGCTGAGAAAGTCAGTTTTCTCTCATCACCTGAACCAGATCTTTACATCTATTTTGTGGAGAAGTCATTGATGCTAAAGCTAGCATACCCATCAGACACATGCCGACATCTAAGTGTACTAAACTAAAGCATGCAAGGTTTTGAGTTATGCATTTTGAATGTGCAGGACAAAGTACGTGCATTCATGCAAAAGCTTTTATTATGAGAAAGCAAATGGCAGGAAAGAGTAATTGAAACATTCCCATTTTTTCACCAAGAATGTATGACATTAAGTGAAGACATCACCACCATCATTATGTCCCATCTATCTCATCTGCAAAGCTACTTCAGGGAGTATTACCCAGAACTGGAAAATTTCCACCTGAGCTGAATTAGAAACCCCTTTCGCAGCCGGGGTAGGTGCACATCTTGATATCAAGTCGCAAGAGAAACTCATTGAACTATTAAATGATGGGGGTATGAAAATAAAGTTCTCTGCCTTTCCATTGACAACTCAAGACAACTCAAGAACTGAATATCTTGCTCTGGCTGATAAAACTCTGAAATACATTTGGGCATTCGCCACAACCTACTTATGTGATAAAGTATTTTCCACATTGACGATACTGAAAACCAAGCCCAGAGCACGCCTACAGGTGAACAACGACATGCATTTGGCACTCACTAACATCAAGCCCCACATTGATTAACTGTGTAGGAACCATCAAGCCCATCCATCCCACTGAACAAGAAATGTTTGATAGATTTTGTGTTCAATTTTGCACCTTTTTTCTGAAGGTATTTCGTTTTTTTGGTTATCTGTGGTGACAGTACATACTGAATGAGTGTAATCATCTATTGTGGCTGTTTCTACCAATTCTTTTTGAATTAAATTCTAAACAATTAACAACTTTGAAAATATTTTAAAAGCTCGTTTTATACTTTCTTTGTGTAGAAATGTGCAAGTAGTAAATTTAATGCATAATAATCATGCAATTGGTACAGTGGTATGGTAATAATAACTTTTGATTGAGTTGGGTTCCTCGGATGGGGCCTACATATCTGGGGAGTCCTTTGCATTGTGAAGTTTGGGAAGCTCTGCCTTAGAGGGCATAGGATAATTAAGCAATAGGTTAAAGTTAGGTTTGTCGATCCAATGCAGCGGGACGGCCGTCCTCCAGGGGTTATACTGCTAGGTTACCTCAGTTATCGATAGACCTTCGGGACTTTTGCCTTTCGTACCCACTTTGCTTCTCTTAGCAGCCATGGTTCCTTCGCTATCTCTTTGTCTCTTCTTCCTCTTCTTCCTCTTCTTCCTAATATCCTGTTCTATGGATAGCTTATTTTGTTGGGGAACACACCGTGTGTGCATATTCCCCGTTTTCTTTAGCCCTTGCTAAATATTCCTTTCGCGCTCATGAGATCACTTTGTTTTGGCTAAGGAGTCTCGAACTAATTTATACAATAAATTGAAAATAAAATAGTGGAATTATATTTCAATTTGAAATAATACTGATATCGAGAGGGGTCCTTGTGGATTATAATAAACATTAGCGAATCCGTTTACAAAATTAATAGCTGTTGAATTTTTGTAGGATCAAAGTATTTAAAATCTTATTATTTTTTGCTTTCAGAGTACCAAAAAAAAAAGACATCGCACGAAGAGACAACGGCGATTGCAGACGTTGGTGAATAAGTTTCTGTAACGATGTACGAAAAGGAAGAAAGAAAAGAAAAAACAGTTTATTTCCAATAAAGTTCAAACATGAAGTGTTGAAATATTGGTTTTCAAAATTCCTTAACATTAACATCCTTAATTGATAATAACACATTGGTATCGTAATGCCCATGTAAAATGCTGAAACAAAAAATGATTGACAGAGAAGCAAACAAAAATGAGTTCCCTTCGTTGCCTAATCTGATTTTGACGGTGCATTTAAGTATAAGTAACTAAAAGGGAACCCAATCCACGTAACGCTTAGTTAAAAAATGCATTCGTTTGTGCTCACTTATTTTGAAATAAAAGCAAAAATCGCATTAGAGGAAAAAACAGAGTCCGGACCCAAATGAATGCAACATATTGCATATACTACGATTATTTTGAAATCCTAAAATTTTATGATTCAATCTCACTAAAAAATTTTCTTGTAATTTTTAAACTGGCGGAGCATTTCTAGGTTCATATCACTACTCCTGCTAAAGAGCTTCGAAAAAAATATGGCCCAGGAAAAATCAGAGAAGAGTTTGCATCTTCCAACCCGTGTTCAGCGGTCCATTAGATGATATCCTAGAGATGCTCTCTGTCGGCCCAAATTAACAGTCTGAATAATTTTCCGTATGAACTAGCATGTTACCAATATTACATGCTCAGCCATGTGAGCTCAAAACAATTTTATATAAAATTTTGCATAATTTTTATACTTGTATTTCAGGGTAGCGAAGCAGAAATACGACGAAGCCAAAACACACAGAGCGACACCGAGTCCTCCAAAAAGCTCAGCCCTGCCCATCCTGCAGGCCTTGATGAAGACACCCCAGCTGGGCGAGAGGGAGGTGATAGGACTTATGTGCGACGCCCTCATGGCCGGAGTGGATACGGTCAGAATCAGTACCAATTTAATTAAATTTTAATGCATTAATATACAAATTCATGAGGTGGTTTCAACATTTCTATTCATGTTTTGAACGGAAAATGAGTTCCAAATTTTTGGGAAAATAACATTCGTATTTTTAACATTTCTTCGATATGATATGAGTTTTGAATCTTTTGGAAATATTTATAAACTATAAACTTTTTTAAATTAATTGTCGATTTTTTGTTGATCATATCTTTTTGATGCTGATTTCTAACGTATGTTTTTCAAAACAATTAATATCCGACTGTTTTGAATTGATGAAAGATCTAAATTCAACGGACGGAGACTAATTGAGTTTAACGAGCCTAAAACAAATATCAACCGATACGTTGAGCATAGAATTTAACTTATCTAGCAGTGAGTAGCGATCCATTAAAAGTAACTTCGCCGAATTCGGTTACGCGTGACTGACTCCGTATTACTGGAAAATAGCAGTGCTTTGTAAATAAACATTTAAAGGCTATTTCAGCCAATTCATATCAAATGATACTACCCATAAGCAAAAGTAAAGAAGTTTTCATTCTTTTGGGCACTCGACTGAATCGAAGACAGTTTATGGAAGTCAACTACCGTTTTTTGAACTCTAGCCAGAAAGCTCCGTCGAAAGCTAACAACATTGCAAAAAAGATTGAATCATCATTAAAAGGGCCGTTATAGGCCCCGATAAGAATGAATATGATGCCTACATTAAGTTTTTGAAGAACAATTTGAAAGCGTACGCAATGGACAGTGGCAAGGCTCAGATGTAAAAGTGCATAAATGGATGATTGTGCTTTGCCTTTTGCCAAGAAAATTTGCTTAAATTTGAATTTAACACCATGAAATGGTGTACCGGTCCCTAAAATATCGACTGTGTTGCACAATTTACCATCCCTTAATCATATCTGTTGAGTATTTTCCCAACCTGATGGTGTGGAAATCTTTTTTGCCGAATGTGAACTTGAATATTACAAAAATTTTGATAGGTTTTTCATTTTTTTGCTAATTAATTGAAGACATTCATGTCGATTCAAGAACTTAAGTGTTTTTAGATATTCAAGCTTCATTCATGTCTGTAAAAAATTGTTGAAAAAATTAGCGACTAATTTGAAACTTGATAACTTAATCAGTTATAGATTAAATAATAAATATCTTCTCATTTTGTGAAGTAGAGAATAATTATTTCTTTTCCATATTTTTCTGAAATATTGTTACACACAATTAACTGGAAAAGAGAACAAGTTTTATGTATTAGGTTATGCAGTAGGATAGCGTACAAACGAAGCAAACTGTGACGGCTGGCAAGAAATTTTTCAGCTTTACTGCTGCTGAGAGCACGTACTGAAAGCTGAAAGAGAAAACAGAAGGCTGCGTGTGCCGGACAAGGAGAGCCTGATATCGACTTGACTAACGCCTTAGCAATGGAGACAAGTATCTTAAAATCTTGTGAACGTTTACAGCGTAGGTCTAACCGGTTGGGAATAGATATAATCTAATCTCATAAAATGGTCTCAGTTTTATGTTTTCAGGAATACACTCCCCTCAGGGGGATACAATTAATGTATCTATGGGAATTGGCGCTCCCAGGGGGATAATGTGTGGGCCCGAGCTAAAGGTTAGGTAGGCTTTCTTTTTTGTTAAAATAGAATAGGATTTTGTTTTGTTACGGACCATCTTTTTTCGGTTCACTGCTGTCCTGTTTTTTCAGCACCTACTACTTTCTTCTTCAACTTTGACCTTGTTTCATGAACTTCTTTCTCATCTTACTGTTTCTATGCCTTTTCTGCATAGATTCCACGTTCCCTTAACTCCATACTAAATGGTGCCTTCTTCCTTCCTCTCTTTGGATCTCATTTGTTGAGGATAGGGAGGCTTAAACTAACTAATAATCTAATCTAATCTTTCAGGAATACACTCCTGATCAAGAGTTTAAGACCACTTCAAAATTTAGAAAAATACCAACTTTTCAGTGATAAATAATTAAATGCATTCACCTAGGGATCTGTAATTACTTAAGGTAAAAGGTGTGAAAGATAAAAAATAACTGTTGTAACAATTTATTAAGAAATCAACACTTGTAATGAATAGTGACTTTTTCAGTTGATCATAATTGTAAGACCAGGGTAAAAAAAGTTTAGTTTAAGGATAATTTCCTGCATTTTAGATTAATTACAGGTTGTCACTGATAGTGTAAAGGTTTCACCATGCCCAAAGCAGGCAAACTTTCCGAATTTGAAAGTGGTCGAATTGTCGAACTGTATAAGCAAGGCTTGTCGCAACGCGCAATCGCAGCTGAGATTCACCGCAGTAAAACTGTAATTTGCAACTTCCTAAAGGACCCAGAGAATTATGGAACAGCAAATTCTAGTGGTAGACCGAAAAAAATTTCTCCTGCATTGAGTAGGAGAATAAAACGGCGGGTTTCTCAAGACAGAGGACGGTCTTCCAAGCAAATTAAGGTCCTCACAGATGCTGATTGCAGTACAGTAACGATCAGGTGGCACCCAGGGTTGCGGAGTCGGAGTCGGGAGTCGGAGTCGCCGGAGTCGGAGGTTTTAGGGTGGAGTCGGAGTCGGAGTCGCTTCTCTGAAGTGTGGTGGAGTCGGAGTCGGAGTCGGAGTCGCTACTCTGAAGTGTGATGGAGTCGGAGTCGGAGTCGCTACTCTGAAGTGTGATGGAGTCGGAGTCGGAGTCGCTTTTCCGAATGTGGTGGAGTCGGAGTCGGAGTCGCTTTTCCGAATGTGGTGGAGTCGTGGTTGGAGTCGCTATTTTTTGGTGTCTTCGATTCTAATTTTTGCTAAAAATTATTTATAATTCTTTAAAACCAAAAGTAAACAAAACAGAGTTAGAATACTTTGCTGAAAAATCTAAAAAATACGCAATGTTTTTGTTGATTATTTTGTTCTAAGTTTGAAACAGCGTATTTATACCTATGACCTAATACCGTCATGTTATCTAGCCATTGAGGGTTTGCACAGATATATATGAGAAACCTACGAGTACGAAATATAATTTTTGTACTCAGCATTGATGTATATTTTTTAGTTAAAAGCAGGAATTAGTAATTGAAAGCATCGTAAACTCATTCTGTATATTTCTGTTTTGTTCATTTCTCCTTCAATTAATACATAGAAACTGGAAAATAGAAGTAAATGTGTTGCAAGTTACTTGTAGAACATTTCAGCTGATGCAATACATTGTACTCACATAAGGAGTGGTAACTCTATACGCTCTTAATGATGCATTGATTGATAAAGACTAGTCTTTGCAGAAACCCAAAGTTATGTTGTGATCATAAATATTTCTAGTCTTTAGGTTATGATTCATTGCCAATGAGTAGTCTTTGCCAAAACCTGAAGCTATGGTCTGGTACACAAAGACTTCTAGTTTTCAGGTCATGTTATCAAAATTGATATGGCTTTCTTGTCTTTAGGTCAGGTTAACATGTTTAAAAAAATAAAAATTTCTGCTCATCTCTAAAGTTATTCCTTGAATGTTGTTTGGTTCTTTCAGAGTTATATAGTATTCAACTATATCATCATCATCATGTTTAATTTTTATCTTCGTATCACTCACCAGTTTCTAAGTAACCATACGCTGAAATGGAGAATTTTATAATTATGTTGATACAATTTCAAAAACTGAAATAGTATTCGTTTTGTATCATTATATAATTAATTACTTCTTGTTAAGGAAGATTTGAAATGTTGTAAGGTTATCAAATCGGCATTGAGACACTTGAAAAAAAATTAAATACAATGTAAACAAGCTGCAATGAAAATAATTACACACACTAGCAAAAACTTCACTTACAGTCACACACATATTATAACTGAAAGCAATGCACTATCTCAGCTGCAATGGTTGTTGTATTTATGAGATAGGACAAATTCTCTTGCTGGAAACGTTTCAAATTGCTCCAAAAAACACGAAATGAGAAGAACATGGGCGCTTATTAAAATAACAAAGTGTCAAATACAAAGTAAAAAGTTAGACGAAAATAAGAGATGGTATCATAATACACGCAAAGAAGCTAGAAGTGACTAATATTCGTAAAAAAAAACGTTTCGAAAACGTCAGGCCCCTGCGACGAAAGCAGAACAACTTTTGCCTATTTTAGCCGAAATGTAACATAGAGTTGAGCAATAATATAACACCTTTTCTGCATTGTTAACCTGCATAGTGTAGGTACAGAGAAGAAAAGGCAGTGTGCAAATCTGGCCCACCTTATCTACACGTATATCATAATTTTGGGGATTTGAAGCATAGTCATTGAATTAACTATTATAATTTCACTGAATTAGTGCATACTTAGTTATAAAAAACTGTTGATATATACATATCTATGCTTCTCAGTGTAGACAGTGCCTACATTACCTACTCAGAAAACACTTGTCAGTAATATACAGGGTGTTTCAGATTCAGAATAAGAGGCAAAAAATTGCACACCAAGTGGAAGATATCCAAATAAAAACTTTTTCATCTGTGAAATTTTCCGAAGAAAGAGACATTGAGATATTAGCCGTTTATTGTTTTAAAGGATGAAATTTAATGACTAAATTACTCGCAATATTTATTTTGAATTTACGTTGATCGGGCGAAATGTTCTAGTTGCATGACCTCCTAGATCTCCTGACGTGACTCCACTCGATTTCAATTCTTGGGGACACGTGAAGAGCCTTGTCTATGCTATACATATTGAGTCTGAGGAAGATTTTGTGGACAGAATTGCAGTGGCTGCAGGTGAGATAATGCCAGACGTGTTACCTAATATCTGGCAGCCGTTAAGGCTAACATTCGAAAAGTGCATAGATGTAGGTGGAACACATTTTGAACAATTTTTTCAAAGTAAATTCAGAATAAATATTGCGAGTAATTGTACCATTAAATTTCGTCCTTAAAAACAATAAACAGCTAACACCTCCCAACCCCGATTTTTTTGGGGAAAATTTCATAGGACAAAAAGTGTTTATTTTGCCATTTTCTACTTGATGTGCAATTTTGTACCTCGTGTTCTGAAACACTCAGTATACATAATTTTGTACACGACTCATCATAAATGACGGGATTCGATATTGTCTGTATAGAAATCTTCCAGATGTGGATCATAAAGAAATAATACCATCCCAATAGCACCCGCGATTAAAATATTCTAGTACTTGTGCACTGGTGAAACTCGCATCACAGATACTGTCATTAAGCATCTTTAAGAGCGTGAAAGGGAGACATATCAACCAACAAAGACGAACAGCCAATTTTATTTGTTCAATGAAATTTCCCGTTGATAATCTTCCGTATTTTTGATGGCGGCTTTGTGGAAGAAAAAGTTTTCTTCAGTTGGCCTCTCTTAGTTCACAGACAAGAATTTGAAACTGTTGAAATTAGATCTTTTTGTTCTCTGTTTTTTGTTTTGCAGCTGCATCTTTTCTTTTCGTTTTTTGTGTTTAAATTTAACTTTCTATAATTAAGCATGTTTGCGCTTCTAGCAGACCTGCATTAACCTTAAATAGCTTTAATTAACATTAATTGTGACGCTTTGGCGTTCACTCATTAAATTATCTGTAAGCTTGCTCTGCTTGGGCAGCATGTCGTCCTTTTAATAAAAGTGGGTCTGGTACCTCTAACTTATTTCTCTCGCGTAAAAAGCAGTCTCTTTCTGCAACTTGAACTCCTCGACCTGGCTCTTGCAGCATCTTGAATAGGCACTTATTATTCAAGGTAATTAATTGTCAATTCATTTTTAAAATCTTAGTGCTAAATGCAATCTTGCAATGAGATACGATATTCAGCTAGTCGGCGACCAGACATCTTAAAACTCTGTATCTCTTTACTCAAAACGCCTCTAAAATTTCCTATCGGAGTACCGTGCTGATGACCGGCCGCGTCCATTGGATGTCTTTTATTTTTAGCGAGTTTCGTTTTAAAAACTAACCTTACGTTAAAGAAGATTTTCGGTCTACATTTTAAAGGAATTTAATAATAAAAATATTACAGAGGACGCTGCTGTGCGTACTGTTGGAATCCTCAAGATACGCCTAACTTGGGTACGGTTTCTCTTTTTGCGCACCTCGGGAAACGACTTGCTGTTGTTCCCTTGAAGTTCTTCTGTATTTGAAACAAATGTTCGAACAGTCGCCCTTAAGTTTTAAACCCTAAAACTCCATTGTATTAACATAGGAGAGATTACGCTCACGAAATAGCTAAACCTATTTATTTATTTGTTTAAAGGAGACACTTGACCTTTTATTGTATAAGAACAATCAACACTATACTGGGTGTCCAACAAAAATGTCCCGGACTTTTTAATTGATTATATCTCCGCTTTAAATTAACATATTTTAATTGTCTTTTATTTACAATTTAGTCAATTTTGTTTCCTTTTCAAATAATTTAAGTTTTTGAAAATCAGTTGAATAACCACTTCAAGATGATCGATTTACTGAAAGGGGTCGAAAAATTGTTCAAAGGGAAAGTTTTAAAAACAACACTGGTGTTCTTCTTCATTCCTCAATACCTACTGTTAAGAATAATTTCATAACGATGTATCCTACATACCACCAAGTATTTGAACCCTCTGAGAGGTTTCAAGGGTTCTCAATAATAGTGTTTCAAGAACTGATAGAAAACGGTGGAATAATGGGTAAAACTCTTCGTTCAATGGTGGCTAGAAGTAATACTTGCCTGGAGAGAAATGGAGGGTAATGAAATTGCTTAAAAAATTACTAAATTACTTTATTTATTTGAACGTTATTTAAGGTAATGATTTGTTACTCTTTAAAATTTTTGTTTGTCCAGTTTTATGGAAAGTACAAAATAAGGAAGAATATCAGTATTATTTTAAAAAATTTTCCTCTGAAAAATTAATTTTTGTACCCCTTTCAGTAAATTGAACATTGTAAAGTGGTTATTCAACTGATTTTCAAAAACTTAAATTAATCGAAAAGGAAACAAAATTTACTACATTCTGAAAAAAGGCAATTCAAATATGTTAATTTAAAGCTGAGATTTAATTAGTTAAAAATCGGCTACATTTTTATGGGACACCCGGTATAATAAAAAGCCAGGTGTCCGTCAATTTATAAGTATACAGTATGTTCTCGTGCGTAATTTCCCCTATGTCATTACAATGGGAATCTGCTTGCTTGGACAGTACATAAATACCATTGAAATATTATGAAAAACATGGCATCTGCTCACTTATGTTTATAAGTAAAAAACATTGCGTGAAAATCGAATCTACTGTCAAGAAAATGCGGCTTATTGCATTTAAATTTAAAAGCATTTAAATGCTTCAAAGGTATGGCAAATTTTTTTAAAACTTCTTGCGAACAATAATTTAAATTATAATGCACAGTTGCTGCTTGCTTGGTTGTTGTGTGCGTCTGTGACGTTCTGAAAGATGCTTAATGACCGGGTCTGTGATTCGAGTTTTACCAGTGCAAAAGTACGCAAATACTGTATTTTAATCGCGGGTACTGTTAGGATGGATATATTTGTTTGCCATTTTTATCTTGAGATTTTTTTAAAACGATACCATTGAATCCCGTCATTTTTGACCAATCATGTACACTAGTATCTTGATTATTAACAATCTGTAGTCAATTTAAAAGTCGTTCGCTAATAAAGAATATAATGAACATATGCACATGTTTCAACACCTGCAACCGTTTGCTACTAAGAATGACTGTCGTGTGTTTATTTATTCGTTTTGTGCACGCTGTTAAGAATAATTGATAGGAAGAAATTAGCACTGGCGGTCTTGGTTTCAGTTCACGGTGAATTAATACACTCATTTTCGTTGTGCAAGGGCTCTATAATAAGTCACTTTCAAAACAATTAGAGCGATCCAGAGCCTTATAAACTCAAGTTTGTATTGTGAATACCGAGTTCGGCGGGGTATTGTATATTGCAATATGCTGTATTGTACATTACAATATACTGTATTACAATGTACTGCATTGCATATTACAATATACATATACAAGTTCGCAGTTGCTTTCAGTAATGCTGAATTTCTGTATCTTGGATACGACACGAATGGCTACAACTACTTCTCTTGCGGCTCAAAAATACTGTGTTCTTAGTGTTGCTTACTCTATTAAGAAAATTAAGTTATCTTTGGAATAAGCTGAAAGCATGGAAACTCCACTCAAACGAAAATTTGTTGAAGAAAGGTATTGAATCTCGTCATTTTTGACGGTCCGTGTACACTAGTTAAGAAATAAAATATTCATCTTATAAATTATGAATAGGTGAAGTTGGAGTCACAAAATTGTGAATAGGCGGAGTCGGTGTTGGAGTCGCCAAATTCTGGAAAAATGGAGTCGGAGTCGGAGTCGCCAAATTCTGGAAAAATGGAGTCGGAGTCGGAGTCGGAGTCGGAGTCGGAGTCGGAGTCGGAGTCGGAGTCGGAGTCGGAGTCGGAGTCGGAGTCGGAGTCGGAGTCGGAGTCGGAGTCGGAGTCGGAGTCGGAGTCGGAGTCGGAGTCGGAGTCGGAGTCGGAGTCGGAGTCGGAGTCGGAGTCGGAGTCGGAGTCGGAGTCGGAGTCGGAGTCGGAGTCGGAGTCGGAGTCGGAGTCGGAGTCGGAGTCGGAGTCGGAGTCGGAGTCGGAGTCGGAGTCGGAGTCGGAGTCGGAGTCGGAGTCGGAGTCGGAGTCGGAGTCGGAGTCGGAGTCGGAGTCGGAGTCGGAGTCGGAGTCGGAGTCGGAGTCGGAGTCGGAGTCGGAGTCGGAGTCGGAGTCGGAGTCGGAGTCGGAGTCGGAGTCGGAGTCGGAGTCGGAGTCGGAGTCGGAGTCGGAGTCGGAGTCGGAGTCGGAGTCGGAGTCGGAGTCGGAGTCGGAGTCGGAGTCGGAGTCGGAGTCGGAGTCGGAGTCGGAGTCGGAGTCGGAGTCGGAGTCGGAGTCGGAGTCGGAGTCGGAGTCGGAGTCGGAGTCGGAGTCGGAGTCGGAGTCGGAGTCGGAGTCGGAGTCGGAGTCGGAGTCGGAGTCGGAGTCGGAGTCGGAGTCGGAGTCGGAGTCGGAGTCGGAGTCGGAGTCGGAGTCGGAGTCGGAGTCGGAGTCGGAGTCGGAGTCGGAGTCGGAGTCGGAGTCGGAGTCGGAGTCGGAGTCGGAGTCGGAGTCGGAGTCGGAGTCGGAGTCGGAGTCGGAGTCGGAGTCGGAGTCGGAGTCGGAGTCGGAGTCGGAGTCGGAGTCGGAGTCGGAGTCGGAGTCGGAGTCGGAGTCGGAGTCGGAGTCGGAGTCGGAGTCGGAGTCGGAGTCGGAGTCGGAGTCGGAGTCGGAGTCGGAGTCGGAGTCGGAGTCGGAGTCGGAGTCGGAGTCGGAGTCGGAGTCGGAGTCGGAGTCGGAGTCGGAGTCGGAGTCGGAGTCGGAGTCGGAGTCGGAGTCGGAGTCGGAGTCGGAGTCGGAGTCGGAGTCGGAGTCGGAGTCGGAGTCGGAGTCGGAGTCGGAGTCGGAGTCGGAGTCGGAGTCGGAGTCGGAGTCGGAGTCGGAGTCGGAGTCGGAGTCGGAGTCGGAGTCGGAGTCGGAGTCGGAGTCGGAGTCGGAGTCGGAGTCGGAGTCGGAGTCGGAGTCGGAGTCGCCAAATTCTGGAAAGGTGGAGTCGGAGTCGGAGTCGGAGTCGGAGTCGCCAAATTCTGGAAAGGTGGAGTCGGAGTCGGAGTCGTAAATTTATTCCTCCGACTCCGCAACCCTGGTGGCACCTACGACAAAACGGCATGAAGAACAAAAAGCGTCTAGTCTACAAGGTCATCGGTTGCTTCAACGTCACAAATTGGCCTGTTTACAGTTTGCTCGTGAGCACCGAACACAGGACGTTGAGAAGTGGTCTCAAGTTTTGTTTTCTGGTGAGAAAAAAATCAATATGGATGGCCCTGATGGCTTCCAACGGTAATGGCATGACAAAGAAATCCCTCCTGAAATGTTTTCGACGCGCCATAGTGGTGGAGGCTCCGTTATGGTATGGGGCCCATTTTCCTACTGAGGAACCATGGAGCTTCAGGAGATGCAGGGTCGTCAAAAAGCTGCTGGTTACGTCGGAATGCTGCAAAAAACATCTTTGTCAGCAGAGGGTCCTCGTCTGTGTGGTGATGGATGGATTTTTCAGCAGGATAATGCAGCAGTCCACACCGCCCGCCAGACTACGACTTTCTTTCAAGAAAATGGGGTCACTGTTTCGCTTCATCCAGCATGTTCGCCGGACTTACGCCCAATAGAAAATGTGTGTGTGTGTGGGGGGGGGGGGGGGGGGGGGGTTTGGATGGCGAGAGATGTTTATGGAAATGGTAAACAATTTTCGTCTGTAAACGAACTTCGTGCTGCCATCTTCGGGAGCTGGGACAACATTCCTCGAGCCCTCATGGAAACCCTCGTTTCTAGTATGCCACGAAGAATTTTTAAGGTTATTAACAAGAATGGAGGCAGTACTCATTACTAAGTTCAATGTTTGCTCACCTCAACGTCGTTTAAGAAAGATTTCCTACGATTTTTGTATAAGGTCTTATCATTTTGATAAACTGAAAAAATCATTATTCATTAAAAGTGTTGATTTCTTAATAAATTGTTACAACAGTTATTTTTTGTCTTTCTTACCTTTTACTTTTAGTAAATACCGATCCCTAGTTGAATGCATTGAATTTTTTACCACTGAAAAGTTGGCGTTTTTCTAAATTTTCAAGTGGTCTTAAACTTTTCATCAGGAGAGTACCTCAATTCGTATCAAAATGTTGTAGAGAGCTGTAACACTTTCGGAACTTTCTAATTTCCAGGTCTGATTTTTTTGTAACGTGAGCCGACCTTGACCTTATCAAAATATTCTAAATTTGAAAACTATTCAGTGTATTCAACTGTGAGTTTGTTCGTAGAACTATATGAAAATTTTTAGGAATTGTTCCAAGTGTCCCAGAGGGTATGTACAAGTTTTCAAAAAATTTTCTATGAAAGTTTGATAATTTTATTTTGATTTGATCACTTAATTGAAAAAATGAAGGGTTTGAAAACGCATCCTCGTGTACAAAAAGTTCTATAGTCTATTTTTTTCTTAACAGAAAATTTTTTGACCTGAGCAGTTATTAAAATTCAGTATTCCGTGATATTGAGAGACGCATCCAAAAAGATGAGGTGAAGTTACGGGGATAAAATTTTGCCCCATCACCGTCGTGAATTGTCATTTCTGATTATCAGATTGATTTTGTAATTTCAATCATTATTTCGACTATTATTGCAGACGTCGTATTCCTTGGCGTTTGCACTACACCACGTGTCGACCTGTCCTCCTGCGCAGCAAAAGCTGGCAGAAGAAGCGCACAGGCTGCTTACAGCATCTCATGGGCAGGTATTTTTTAAATTTAAAAAACAATCTATTCCTGAAGAATAATTTTTCAAATTGGCTAATAATTTAGAATGCATTTAATCTCAATTTCTCAATATTTTTTAACAATTTAGTGCAAAAAATGACCAAACTTTATTAACAGTTTATCACACTAAACTAATGATGGAAAACTTTATCGTTTTTATCGCGAACGAGCGCATGATGCAGATGAGTATCTTTCTGTTTAACGTTGCTGAATTTTGGCTACAGAATCTAAGACAATTGAGTTCAGCAGCAGCGCTACGGAGAGTGTTACCGCAGTATTCACGGCAGTCGTCGATTAATTAGTGCAGGTGAACAGCAGATAGTACAATAGATGAGGAAACTCACTGAGCTCATCTCAAGAAAGATGAACTCCAGCCTTTTGAGTGTTCGGAGTACGGAAGGCTGCAGCTTTGGGTATGACAGTAGACAGTAGGTGAGAGAAGATGTCAAATTCTGCAGTAGCGCTGACCTAGCGTTACAAAACAAAGCAGATTTGCTCGACCGATCAAGGTCTTTTTACATTAAAAAAGCGCATGGGAATTATAAGCATGATTTTGAAAGATTTTTGAGACGCAGATACACGTCACGCAACGCCCAAACCATTGCCGCACAAGGGCAATGGTTTAACTTTTAATTTCACTGGCTGAAATTTTGCTTTTTTTGTTTAAATTCAATACATCTGCACTGAAAAAAAAGGTTCATTTCAATATGCTATAAAGATAAAAATTCTTGGCTTTAATGTCAAAACTATTGCTCATATGTTAGAAAATGAGGAAATATAGCTTAAACGAGCTGATTAGTGAACAATTTTCGAAAAAATCATAACGTATAGTCTCACTGTTATGAAAACCTAAAGTGAAGTTTTGTGGGAAATAAATCGTCAGAGGTATCCTGTATACACAAGGAAACAGTGTTTATCGTGTGGGTCGGAAAATGTTGCGCAAAGGTAATTGGATTCGAGGCAATACAGTAGTATCTCACTTCGTACTTATAACTTTTACATTTCATGTAGTTAGAACTTGGTATTCTGCCCAAAAATTTACAGGCTGTGCAGAATTGGCTTTTAATATTATTAGTACACACGTGTTGGTCGGCATTAATCTGAAGAATTTCATCCCTTCATTTTTGAGTTAAATTCTCTCTTGCCACTCGATGTTGTCCAGCGTTATGCCGAAGAATTTCCTCGCTTCTTTCATGTGTTAAGCTCTCTCTAGCTACTCGGTGTTGCTCTGCATTATTCCGTAGAATTTCCAAACGCCGTTCAAGGGTCAATTTAGCTCTAGCTTCTCTTTGGCGAGCAGCATTGCTTTGTCTTGCCATTTCGCGTTGTTCACCCGATCGTCTTCGGCGTTTTTCTTGCTGTCGAAGGCTTGCTACTTCTCTCTTGCGGTGGGACACATTTCTATCCTTCGTGGCCTCTCTTGCCGGAATTTTATTCTGAAATGTTGTTTATTATCTCTTCGAAGCTTTTCAAGAAAATCACAATTTCGTAAACAATAACTCAAGTTCCAAAATTTTGGGCCTTATACCAAGTGGTAGCCAGGTTACTGGTCAAACGAATTTAAAACATTTCTTTTCGTATTATCAATTAAAAATATCGAAACAACATGATGAATTTCAACAGAGAGAGCTCCATAGAAAATTTATATATGTAAAAATAAGCCGATTGGGTATTCTGGATACCATAATCAAGAGGGCGTCACACGGACGGACGGAGGGACGGACGGACGGACGCGGCTCCTTTTTATAATAGTGATGAAAGACGCTCGCTCAAAATTTTCTTTCTCCTTGTTATTTTTCCTTTCATTTTTTTCTTTCAATAATTACCCTACGATGAATTCGTAAAGGAAACATATTGTACTATTTTGAAACGATATTTGTATTCCAGTACGTCACTTGCTAATGTGGTGTGTAATTTTTGGACTATTTTTTTAAGCGTTTCACACCAATGATTTCAATTTCACGTGGATGTTATAAGCTGCCTTTTATAAACAATAGTCGTTAGTTAAATCTTATGCAAAAATTAGCATTTATTTTTCAAGAGATCATGGCATCAGACATAACTACCAATTACAAATAACTGATAGTTTACGCCAATTGCAAGGCTAGAAATACGGATATTAGAAAGAAGATAATTTAAAAAGCTTTGATCAAACAATGAAACGTTTAAAAGCCTTGGCGGAGCATAGTTAAATAACAATTTATTGAAGAAAAAAGTGTGGGTGGGTAGTGCTTCTGTTTCATGCGGCCAATTTGAAAGCGTATGCCGGGATGATTGTCGTGTTGTTCGATATTGCTTAAATAATTAATTATGAACTGATAAATAGAAATCTAAATTTCGCTCTTTCTGAAACTCCACAGTTTTAATCAAGTGTAAATCTGTCTCTATACTGACTTTTTAATTTCTATACGTATAGTCTCAACCATTATATAAGAAACAACCACTACAGGGAATTTTAAAGTTCATTGTTCATTATGAACCATATTCTACAAAAAATACAAAAAATTATCCTACATAAAAGGGAATATGGTGAGTCGGTCCAGCTCAAATCAGAACGTCAAGATTAGAAGGGTCCTGGCATAACTTCACTGCTTATTATCAAGCTCCAGAAATATGGAAACAATAATTATGCCTCTATAATTTCAGTTTGTCTTCTTTGAAGCACATTTTTCGGTGTGGAAACCCACACTGCATCGTGCAGACGGTGTTCGAACTGTTTTTCATCAATGAGCGTATCAAATCAGCGGCATAGTCCTCCTTTGTCGATACTCAAAATCGAATAACCCCATATCCTCTAAACAAATAAAGAAGAATCCATTTTTTATATCGTTCTGTCAAGACGAAAAAAGGCTGAATGAGCAGAAACACATCCTTGTAGTTTTTTCTAGAAGAAGAGAATTCACTCTCGCTCATGTTTTTCGCAGCCTCGAGTCTCCATGAATGTTTTTACCACATCCTACTTGTGCGTTCCACATTGTGCAAGCCGACGATCTATAATTCATCTGACCTACCTGAATGTACTTAATGTATTTGATGTACGCTAAGTTCGGCCTTGAGTTAGTTCATCAGCTAATATCTCTTCATAAGTAGTTTACATGTAATTTCATGCATAAAACTTTGATTAGTGAGGCTGACAAAGACTTTGAACTATTGTTATCAGTAAAAAGTAGTATTCAAACGAGCTTTCTTAACACAGTAGACTCTTCATTGGAACCTAGATGTGGAATTCAATACCTACTGAAATCCATCAAAAAGTACATACAAAGCTATCAAAGCAAATCATGAATCTCTATTTTTATAGAAGTATTAATGCCACAAGGTCATCATGTCAAATATTTTCTGCTATTGATTCAACTTGATAGGATAATTTACCACGTTTTATGAACTAGACCTACAATCTTATCAAGAATATGCTGTTCTCATTTGGCTCATAATAACTACTGTTGTACCCCTCAGGAGGATACAACTGTTGTATCTATGAGAATTAGCACTCCCAGGGGAATTATGTGAGGGCCCGAGCTAAGGGTTAGGTAGGCCTTCTTTTTGTTCAAATAGAATAGGTTTTTATTTTGTTATGGATCATCTTTTTTCGGTTCACTGCTGTCCTTTTTTTCAGCACCTTCTACTTTCTTCTTCAACTTCTTCTTGTTTCATGAACTTCTTTCTTAGCTTACTGTTCCTCTTCACCTTGTGTATAGATTCCGCGTTCCCTCAACTCCAAACTAAATGGTGCCTTCTTCCTTCCTCTCTTGGAACATATTTGTCGTGGTTAAGGGAGGCTAAAACTTTCTTATATAATAATAATAATAACTATTGTTGTAAACTTTAGCCTCGAACTCTAGGCGAACGCATTCATTGATAAATCTATAATACAAGGTAACCAAAAAAGTTCTGTCTGTTTTTGAAAGAAAAAAGAAAACGCTTCACAGTATTTGTAAATTATATTTAGTGTTCGAAGTAATCACCATCGGCATCCACAATGTGAGGGCCCGAGCTGAAAGTTAGGTAGGCCTTCTTTTTGTTGAAATAAAATGTCTTCGTTATGTGAAAAACCATATTTTTTCGGTTCACTGCTGTCCTGTTTTTTCAGCACCTACTAATTTCTTCTTCAACTTTGATCTTGTTTCATGAACTTCCTTCATATCTTACTGTTTCTATGCCCTTTCTGCATAGATTCCGCGTTGCCTCAACTCCATACTAAATGGTGCCGCCTTCCTTCCTCTCTTTGGATCGCCATTGTTGCGGACAGGGTGGCTTAAACTAACTAATAATCTAATCCATCGGCATCCAGCACTTTTTGCCAACGTGTCTTGAGTTGTTTTCCTTGCGGTAAAGCTCGGGAGTTTTGGACGCAAGGAAGTTCGTGAGGGTTTGGCGCAAGTCTGCTTTATTGGTGAAGAATTTCCCACGAAGATGATTATCCAAGGAGTGGAAGAGGTGGTAATCGGATGGCCCAAAATCAGTTGAATAAGATGGATGGCATAGAATCTCCCACCAAAGTTGCTGTTTGGTACCCCTGACCACTTGGGCGACATGCGGCCTGGCGTTGTCACGGGGGAAAAGCACACTGTTACGATTCATCAGTGCTGGCTCCTTCTGGCGCAATGCCTGTTACACTCGTTCCAATTGCTGCGAGTATAGGTCTCCAGTGACCGTTTGGCCCGTTGGTAACAGGTCATAATTAACCACTTGACGACCTGTCTACCAGATACGAAGCATAATCTTGCATGGATGCATAGGTGGTCTTTCGGTGTGAGGAACAGCATCCGGAGGTGACAAACAATGTCTTGAACGCTTGGGAGTTTCGTACAGAACCCACTGTTCATCATTAGTGGGCACTCGACTGAATGAGGATGCGATACGGTGGCGAAAAAAGCAGCGGTACGCAGGTTGTCACTATTCTCACGACTTGATTTTTTAAAATCAACGCCTTGCAGTACGTTCATTCACAGCACTATCCGCAAACGCTTGAAAAATAAGGCGACTTGATGCAGCTGCTGATAAGCCCACTTTGAAGTCGTAAAGTAAATAGCCGCAAACGAGATCTGTAGACACTTCCATTTTTCTCCACTGCTGTCCAAGCATAGTGCGCGTGATTTTATAACGTCTGATGTTCCTACTTTCGGCTGTCCCAACCTGAAAATTATTGTTCCACGCATTGCGTATGTATTTCAACTTCATTCAACGGACAGAACTTTTTTGGTTACCTTGAAGTTTGCGTCTATGTCAAGTGTACTACGCTTCACATATCTGTATACTTAACAATAGAGTTGAAGTACGGATGCCCTAGAAGTCGCTGGACTTTTTTAGGCATTCAAGTAGCTACTGTAAATTACAATGTCCTTGTAACAGGCTTTAAAATCAACCTAATTGATGTATCACTTGTGGTAAGTAAATTATTTAAAATTAATTTCGCATTGAATTTCGTTTTATTAATTCTTGCGAAATTTTTCTGATATAGTTCACTTTCTAATAATTGCTCTCTCTGAAAGTTGAGCTTCATTTCCATAAAACTGCTGTTTGTTCTCCTAAACGTCACTTCATGGTGTTCTGTAATGGAGTTCTTGATATTTTTATTTGGACACGTGATTACCTCAAATTCTCCAAGATATCCTTCTCCACTAACATATCCTTAGTACCCAAATTTTATCTGCATTGCATGGTCTACAACGATTGTTATCCGAGAAGTGGCGTTGTTCACTTTCAACTCTCTATAATATCTTTTGTTAACTAGTCTCCATTGCCTTTTTCAAGTTGTCTTCTCATTAACGTCTTTGTACGCATTCTTTAATTGCCGTCCTCTGTCATTTGTGTCATGTGTTTATGTGCATACGTATGTTCTTTTAAAATTATTTATTATTTCATTTCATTTATTCACATTTTTTCCTACCTTCGCACATTCTATTGCAAATTTTATGAATAAAATCGTTGGTTAACCCCTTAAAGAGATATAATCATTGTATCTATTGGAATTAGCGCGTCCAGGGCGAAAATGTGAGGGCCCGAGCTGAGCGTTAGGTAGGCCTTCTTTTTGTTGGAAAAAATTTTGTTTTGCTTTGTTAAGGACCATCTTCTTTCGGCTCACAGCTGTCCTGTTTTTCAGCACCTCTGACTTTATTTTTCAACTTTTATCTTGTTTTATAGCTTTCCTTCTTATTTTACTGTTTCTATGCGCGCGGGATCCTTTGCGGGAACACCCTTCGCGTATAGATTCCACGTTCTCTCAATTCCATACTAAATGGTGCCTTCATCCTTCCTTTCTTTGAACATCTTTGCTGCGGTAAGAGGAGGCTAAAACTGATTTATAATCAATCAATCAAATCGTTGGTTAAAATATTACACGAAACCAGAAACCAGCCATCTATTATGCTCTACTGGGAGTCGCGGGAAATAAGCAAAATTTATTTTAATAAATGTCCGTTATTTGTGAGTGATCAACGGCAGTATGGCGTCAGGTAACCGCTCCAGTGATGAGCAGCGCTAAGTACACGAGCGCAACTCTGAAGGAGAGTATGAGGATGAGCCCCATTTCCATCGGCATCGGCAGAGTCAACGCTTCGCCCATCGCGCTCAGAGATTATTACATCCCTGCAGGGGTAAGGAGCTCAAGGTTCATTGTATGACACTCTAGTTGTATTGTAAACAAAGAAATTATTTAATCATTTTACAATTTATGCGTTTTACATCTCTGAAGAATTCAATTCAGTATCCGAGAATGTTCCCAAGAGTGCTCCTAACTTTCAGGATTTCGATCGATGTTTGTAAAAATTAATTCAAAGTTTGAAAATTACGCAAACCATAATTTGCATACATCATAATATTTTATGGACTGCCCTCTGCTTAGGGATGTCATATTTTTTGTCAAATACCTACTTTAATTTTGGTTCCAAATTCATCTTTCATCTTTTGGTGACGGATCTTCTCAGAAAATGTGATTTGCAACCTCTTGTTTTGTTCTCGAACTTCAAATTTCCATAAATTCTAACGCTCCATAGCACTTAACTCGCTTAAATTACCTGAAGAAAAACTCCAATCGTAATTACAAAAGTTTTCTCATTCGAAATTTGATAATTAAGCCCCAGATCCTTGGCACATTGAGAAATTCTGTATCAAATACAACTGATATAGCACTTTGTATACATGCTCTATGACTGTATAAAAATGGGACAGGCTCCAAATAAATATAAAATAATATAATAACCATTTTTAGAATGTATATATGAAGCTCATTGTTTATATTTAATTTTTGAGTACACTTGAACAGAGTCAAATCCAATTTCGAGTAGTCGACTCGTTGTCCTCAACATCGGTTGCTGATAGTCAATACCGGTCTGGGAAGAACATACTGTACGTGATAGAATCGATTGATGTTTCGTTACTCAAAAATAGGTGCACGTCATGTTTGCTTTATTCATCGTTTACGTTTCCTTCATTTTAAGGCTTTTATATGAATTTTGTACGTGTAGCGTTTCTCATTCGAAAAAAATAATGTGAATTAGAATTTTATAAAAGGTCAGAATCCTCTTACAACGAGTATAGATTATATTTGAAACTAACTTTTAGAAAGACAACTCTATTCAGAAGAATCTCAGAAAATTGGCAGCGTACGGTAGTAAAAAATAATTTTGTGTTAATTAAATCTTGTTTCATTACTTTTTGTCCCCCCGCTCTTCTTATCTTCATAGACGAATATGCGTTTGAACTTATAAAGCAAGATTTGCAGTCGCCCAGTTGAGATAAATTTCGTCTAAGAATTTATTTGAAACATTAATATCCGTTGTCTGGACACTTAACGAGTGTTACCAGTCCTCCAGAATTACTGAGGTGCATACTTGCATGAACGTTACAGACGACGATCGTATCTATGAACCAACACATCGGCCTCAACCCGCTCTACTTCAGCGAGCCGGAGCGGTTCAGGCCAGAGCGCTTCCTGGGGGAGAGGGGCGAGAAGCAGCACCACAGCCACGCTCTCCTGCCCTTCGGTCAGGGCAGCAGGATGTGCATTGCGCGTAGCATTGCTCGCCAGACGCTCCAAGTTGCGCTCATGCACGTCAGTATCTTGTACGATTCATGTTTTCTTTAAACGAAAAAAAGGAACTAAACTTCGAAAACACTTCTTATTCATTTGCCATTGAAACGCGTTTCTTATGTTCTTTCGTCATAAATCCGACTGAGAGGCGATGAAAGGGTTAGCTTATTTCCTTTCTTGGGACCCCTCAGGGGGATACAGATATTGTATCTATGGGAATTAGCGCTCCCAGGGGAAAAATGTGAGGGCCCGAGCTGAGAGTTAGGTAGGCCTTCTTTTTGTTGAAATAAAATGTTTTTTGTTATGTTAAGGACCACCTTTTTTCGGTTTACTACTGTCCTGTTTTTCAGCACCTCTGACTTTCTTCTTCAAATTTTATCTTGTTTCGTGAACTTCTTTCTCAACTTTACTGTTTCTATGCCCCTTCTGCATAGATTCCTCATTCTCTTATCTCCATACTAAATGGTGCCTTCCTCCTTCCTCTCTTCGATACGCTTTTTTTTGTAGCGGTTAGGGAGGCTTAAACTAACTTATAATCTAATAATCCTTTCTTGGGAACCAAGCCCATTCATTTTCACTCCGCCAACCTTAAATTCCTTTTGACCAAGGAACGGACGAGATTACGATAAATTTTAGTGCGATAATTTATTGTGTTCTCTCTTTGGAGGAGTTTAATGAAGAAGTAGGAAAAAGTGCTGAATACAAACTATACAACACACAAACATTTACAAACTACTCCATTTACACAGCATTTAATCGTGATTCCACATTGGTGCTGTGATCATGGATGATCAGAACGAGATAAAACTTTCTTTTAATACCTGCAAATATTTCTTTATAAATTCTATGTACTCCATTTACGTACCGAACATGCAGTAGCCAATCGTAGAAAGACGTAGTGATGTTCTTTAGTGTGTCGCAGAACTTATTTCTCTCCTTATCCTTGGCCTAACCTAACTTAAGAATATGGACTGGATATTTGGCAGATGTGGTGTAAAAACGTGTTGTGTAATGACTTAATCAGAAAATTTCATATGCATCGAGTCAGTGAGTTAGAGGCACAACCTCGGTAAAACACCAATGTATTTCAGATGGACTGGAGAGCATCATGGGATGTGCATAATTAATTAATAGGATGTATGAAGTGATAACAAAAAAGAGAGAGAATTTCTAGCTATATCTACAGAAATAGTTAAACATTGAACCTCCATGCGAGTTGACAATAGTGGGAATTAGAGCTTCCAGGGGGACAATGTGAGGGCCCGAGCTGGGAGTTAGGTAGGCCTTCTTTTTGTTGACATAAAATGTTTTTGTTGTGTATGGACCACCTTTTTTCGGTTCACTGTTGTCCTGTTTTTCATCACCTTCTTCTTCCTTCTTCAATTCTGATCTTGTTCTCTTCTTTCCCAACTTACTGTTTCTATGCCCTTTCTGCGTAGATTCCGCGTTTCCTTAAATCCATACTAAATGGTGCCTTCCTCCTTCCTCTCTTTGGTTCGCATTTGTTGCTGCGGGTAGGGAGGCTAAAACTAACGACTAATCTAATCTGACAAGAATAGTAATACGATTTTATGGGTACCTGTAAAATCAGCCATAACAAAGATTGTACAACATTAATCTTGAAACTGCGTGCTAACAGTTGGTCTCTTTCAGATGGTGAACGAGTTTTCTCTAACCTGGCAAGGCCCAGCGCTAGGGTGCAAGGTGCGCCTTATCAACGAGCCAGACGGACCTCTGACCCTCTCTTTGACTGACGTAAGCTGGCCATAATGATTCTTTCTAACGCTTTAGTGTCGTATGACGCATTCAGAAAAACTGAGTGTAGGGTATACGTTAAGTTACTGATGGACAAAAGCTTAACGGAAGCTGAAAAGCTGGGCGGCTTTCAGATGAGTATCACTATCCGATTAGTGTAATACGAGTATGTGAAAGACGTTAAGAATTGAATTATAAATTCAAAACCTTGATGCACTTGGCTATGTGTTTGGCAACTTATTTTCATTGCAGATTAGGTTTGAAATGGGGTCCTGCAGTGCTGTCGCCTGTATTTAATGTATGTTAGCAAAGTACAATGAGAGTGAGAGGTGAAGAGCTGTCGACGAATAATTTAGCTGAAACGCAAGTAAAGTTATTGCCTACCAAAAAATTTACGTAACATTGATGAAAGTACCATCTACGTTATTTTAATAATTTTCTATATTGTTTTAATAAATAATTGTAATAATTATTTAGAATAAAAAAATACAGGAATAATTACTGCACAAATTGTTCTGAATAGTTCACGTTTCTATATATGATTTCGAAGGTCTCTGCGAGCTTCTGAGCTATTTCCCTCGTGGTTGAATAATGGAAATCTCTTTCACTTAGAATTTTTATTTGCCACTTGGCCCTTCCTCGAATTGTATTCATTGTTTCCCAAATATAACCACTCGGTGTGGTGGTCTTCAGAGTTGACGCGAACTCTCTCCAGGTGTTCTGTTTACCTTTCTTGAATGTTCTCGTTGCGATTGCTCTTGCCCTCTTCCACCTTATCTTGCCCCCATTTCCCCAGTCCTCCTGTATACCATGTAACACTTCTCCCTCTCCCGCCACGCTACTTTACAGTCCGTTATCCATCACTTGACGTAGTGCCGTCTTCTCTTGTACTTGGGCACCCACTTCTCAGTTGCACTGTTGAATCTTCGATAGAGTTCAACGACTGGAGCCTCTGGGTCCTCTGGTATTTCCACCTGATGTACATCTTTCCATATTTTGTCTTCTCGGTACTTCCTCCAGTCACCTTTCTTAAAATTCCATGCTTCGACCTCTAGTCGTCCATCTGCTTGCAGAACTGTAAAGGTGAGCATTATAGAGAAGTGATCACTACTCAGGACCGAGCAGAACATCGAACTTTAGATCCGGCGTGATGTCTGAGGATGTGAGTGTGAGGTCTATTATAGTTCCTGATATGAGTGGGAGAATCATCATTAATGATGTTGAAATTTTCCACTGCCAAAATGTTTCGCATCCTTCGTCCTCTCCCATCTGTTCTCTTATTCCCCCAGTCACTATGGTGAGCTTTGAAATTTCCCATTATAACAGGTTTGGGCAATTCCTTCAGGGTGGTGAATAATTCTTAGATGTTAACTTGTTCTCTGGGTGGTAAGTATATTGATGCAACAGTTATTATCTTGAATTTAGTAAGGGAAATTCTCGTAACAATTATCTGAGTTGGTGTTTGTATGTTGATTTCTTGGGATAGTGTTGATGAATGTACAAATAGTGCCACTCCCCTATAAAACCTGTGGTTGTAGTGACCTTGCTTGCAGAAACTTACATAGCCTGATACTGGGGACACAAAATTATCACCGTAGAACGTTTCCTGAACTGCTAGCTTGTAAATATCAACAAGGTTTATCAGGTCCTCCTTAGATATCGCCATTCCTTGCAGATTCTATTGTAGGAATATAACCTCTTGCTCTGCCCTTAAATCCACCTGCGCTTGCTGTCCTCAGACCTCTTCCTCTCGTTCTTGCTTCTCGGAGATCTCTTCCTGAAGCTCTCCTTCGATGTTGCACGTGAACGCTGTCTACGCGTCTCTCTTGCTTTCGGACGGTTAGCTCTTTTCAGCTCTTATTCATATTTATCTCTATCAATTTCGTCAGCTTCTCCTATTTCTTTTGTGCATTCATCATACATTTTCCTGGTTTCTAGATTCCCTTTCTTTTGCAGGTGATATTGCACCGTGGTGCAAGTTTACAGTTGTGAAAAGCCTTCCGGTCTTGGGACTCTCACACACAACCTCTGTCATCCTCTCTATTTCTTCTTCCTACGCCGACATTCGTCTATTCCTGAACTCGTTTCTCGTCTTGACTCCTTCAACCTTTTTCTTGCTTTGTTGTGGCTCTGGTGTTGATTCTCGGTCATCTGATAGGTTTTTCTTTTTATTGTTCATTATATCTTTTCCCCCGTGGATAGTGTGAGTCATAATTGCCTTGGTGAAATTCATAGAGAAGTTCGGCTGACGGCGGTTGAATATGAATCAGGCTTGCCCTTTACACAATCGTTCTTCACTCAGGATGGCCAAGATTTCCTCTTCCAGCACTCTCTGTCTACAATTTCTAGGTCCCGTTAGGTGCTCCTCCCTGCAGTGGTAGCACTTGATTTCACTGGAAGTGCATTCGTCAATTCGATGCTCAGTCGAGCTGAACTTACAGCATGCTTGTTCCCCTGGCAGTGTTCAATGCCGTGGCCATTTTCTTGGAATTTTTTGCAGGGCATAGGTGTGGGCTTAATTTTGTAAGCCTTGGTTTTAGCATGCTCTCCAGGGACATCGATGTATTCTGGTAGCACGGGCTGTCTGAAAGACAACAAAATAGGCAGTGCCAGGTGACTTCTCGGTTTAAATCCAGGTTGCTCGAACTGCATCTTGTGCTCCGCACATTTCTAGTAATACTTGCTTTAATTTTTCAAAATATTTCAAATCGTGCACATATACACAGATAAAGTCTTTCTGCATGGCAAAATTGAGATTCTCAACAGTGATGGGCATTTGGTTTAGTTGCTGCATTTGTTTCAATTTCTGGCTTTGAGTTGCGTCACTCACTTCCACTGTAAACACTGTCCTGCTCCGCGATCTGCTTTGGGTTTACTGCCGAGGTGGTCGGTGATACACTTCTCCAGCAACCATGGAGACGTCTTTCGTCTATGAGCTGCATTCATCCTGCAGTCAAAGTGAGTGATATTCTTGCTAGATGGTGGGGCTTGTACAGTTTCACCCACTCCCTCTCTCATTTGTTTTGGTCTTCTTATGATCACTCTTTCTTTCTCCACTATTTGTAACAAGCATCTTTCTCCTACTTTTCTGTCACACTGGATGCTGCCTGCTGCATGCAGACCTCCGCAGTGGTCACACTTTGTCTCGTCAGACGTGCAGTTCGGAGAGTAGTGGCCGACCTCAGCACACTTTCTGCACACTGCAGAGGCATTTCGGCATCGCTTGGTGGTGTGGTCATACGTCTGACAATTGAAACATATCATTGGTCTGTTGTTAAACGTATATACTTTGGTGTCTTGTCTTTATCGTGGGATATAGATGCTGTATGGTTCGGTTTGTTGCTTGAACGTTATAAGAAAGGCTTGTGTTTCGGGATATCTCGGTTTAATGAAACTAGCTCTAGTAACTTCCTGCACATTGTACTGCTCCTGAAGACCGGTTTTGAATTCTTCCATGTCGGTGATGTCAAAGTCATTGATGTACATTAGGCCAGTCGAGTTATTGAATCTGCTGTATTCTGTAGTCTGAGAGGGTACATTCTCTATGTGCGTCAGGCCGACAATCTTCTTCGCTTGCTGCGCACTTCGCACTTCGGCCATCATCATTTCAGGGCCCATGCTAAACAGCCTCTTGGGTTTTGTGCCGGTTACAACAGCGATTTGTTGGAGAACTCCAAACGGGTTTGTTTCCCTCTTTCCTCCATGTTCAAAGGTGATGTAGAAATACCTGGGAAAAAACTCCTCGTCAGGTAACGCCAGAGTGACGTATTTTATTTTCTCCTTTTTTGGCAGCTTTCCACCTTCCTGCCCTGAAGATGAATCACCCCGAGCCGAAATCACCGCTTTCTCAATTTCTGCTAGATGCTTCACAATCTGGTCCACTTCATCGGTGCTCAAATTTCTTCGACTCTCATCACTTATATCACTTGCAATTGATGCGATGGCTTCTTCAATTCTTCTCATATTTTCGATGTTGTCATGTTGGTACACTTTACTGACGAGGGAGTCATCTCCAGACTCACCTCGCTGCCGCTACGGATCCTCCATTTCTTCCGTACGTGAAACTTGCTCACACGCATTCGAGCGATTCATCATTTCGGGAGTGGGTCCCCTTGATAAATCAAGGGGGCCTTGCTTTGACAGCTTCATTTTGCACTCAGTATTTCAAATAAATTTAACTACACAAAACAAAAAAAAAAGATCCAGATGTTGGTGGGCGCCTCCACGTTGGTTCTACCTAAAGATAACAATTCAATAAATAATCTTATGAACACCTTGTTATCAATTTACATACAAATTATGTAATGAGTTACAAGATTCCAAATAGGTATACTAACGGTGCCACCACGAGAAGGTGGGGGGGGGGGGCTGGAATACTTGACAAGTAATGCAAGTAATCCTTATCAAATCCTTGTCTGTTTAATGTTCCCTTCACAACGCACAAATAAAGATTATTCAGTTCGGCATCAGTAAACGTGGTGAAGAGAACACGTAAAATTTCCATTATGTATCATGAAGCTGATGCTGCAATTCAACTAATTACCAGCTATGATAGAAGTGCGGCATTATAAACAGGGTGGTGTGTTGGAAGTGTTACCTCGCTTTCTTAGCAAGAACTGGGGAGTGAATCGTTAAGTCACACGTTAAGTCACAACATATTATCCGGAAGTTATATTGAATTATGAGCCTCCCCAACCGCAACAAAGGTTTTCCCCAAGAGAGGAAGGCACTAGTTAGTATGGAATTAAGGGAACATGAAATTTATGCACAGGGTTTGTTCCTATATCCTACGCACAAAAACCGTAAAACTGAAAATAGTTCATTAAAAAAGATTCGAGTTGAAGGAAAAAAAAAAATAACAGCAAAAAAAGGACAGCCCTCAACCCAAAAAAGATGGCTCGTAGCTTAACTACCAACATACGTAAACAAATTATCATTATTCTAAATGTTTAACCACCGTTACCACTAATAAGGGATCCGCACCGTGAGTCTCAGTAGCATATTACATTTCAAGAACAATTCAAACTAAAATTGTAAATGGCATCACTATTAATTTACACGGTCTTTATAATTTACAACTCATGGGAGATTAGATTACATAGAATAAGTCACTTTCTCGGAGAAACCTATTTACCTATTTTCTCGGCTCCCTTCCCCAATTCAACCGGGCCCGAATCTCACCAGCAACTCGCTCATCGCCACCTCGCTCCGACCGAAGTAACGGCGTCTTGGTGCAGCATATCGTTGGCACTTGGTGAGAATGTGTTTTACACTCAGAGTAACTTGACACTGATGACATTGCGGCAGCGCAGTCCCGTTCATCAAATACTCAGGCGTTAGAAGTGTATGTCCAATACGGAGGCGACACAGCTTTATCTCCCACTCCCGGTTGGTCCAGCAGTTTGTTCTGAGGGGTTTCGTCGTGTCCTTAATTTCTCGGAGTTTTTTCTCGGTCACTTCACGCCACTCATTCCAGTTCTGATGGATGAGTGTTTTAAAGGCACATGCGAAGTCTCCGCGAAGCATTCCTTTGCGTATCTGGCGCTCTCGCTGGCTGCAGACTCTGTGCAGCCTCGTCTGCTCTCTCGTTTCCTGCAACACCCACGTGGCTAGGCACCCAGCACAATGTTATAATGTTTTCCGATCTCAGTCATCAGCGTTAAGATCTGCGTTATTATCGGGTGGGTGTTGCAGGGTTTCATCATACTTTGTAGGGCGCTACGACAGTCTGAGACTATTGTGATCATACTCGTATCCACCGCTCGTGATGCGCGGACCGCGGACAGTATTGCACACAACGCAGCTGTGAACACCGAAGCCACTGAAGGGAGTTTGACCGCTAGTATGTTCAACCCATGGACGGCAGCATATGCTGTGCCATGTTCAGTTTTAGACCCATCGGTAAAGAAGACAGATGTTTCAGAGTGACGTACGAAGTGATCGAGGAAGAGGGCTCTGGATGGGGCTGCCCCAAGCAATCGTTTCTGCAGGGCAGCCAGTTCACTGCACACAGCTATCGGGGGAGAGACCCACGGCGCAATGGGGGAGACGCTCTCCGGAGCCACGCACTCCAGTGAGATGTCATAGTTCCTTAGTGTCGTTTGCAGGCGAACATAAATGGTTTGGGGTTTCTTTCGTTTGCACGCAGGCGTCCCGAAGCACAGCGAATTTTGGAGATAATGTGTTGAGCAGGATCGGTGAGCAGTCCAAGGTAGTAGTTTACGATCTTTATTTCCAGGTAATACGCTAAAGGTTTTATTCCGGTTTCTGCATGTAGTGATAAGATAGGTGAACTTTTGAACGCACCAGTAGCTACCCGAAGGGCAAAATTCTGCACAGTGTGCAGTGAATTCATTAGGGTAACACATGCAGAGCTATAAGCTTCTGAGCCATAGTCCAATTTTGGCTTTAGCAGGCCCATATAAAGACGGAGCAAGGTTTGCCGATCTGCTCCACACTGGGTATGGGATATAACTTTCATCAAGTTTATGTATTGTGAGCATGATCGTTTGAGGGATTGGCTGTGAGGTCTCGAGGTAAGGCTCGAGTCAAAGATTTTACTTGAATTGCTCAACATGTGGTAGCACTGAATTGTTCAGATGAAGTTCGGGGGAGGCTTTCAGACAGCCACGAGCACGGCAGAAATGCATAGTCACTATTTTGGATGGGGAGAATTGAAATCCAGTGGTTGCTGTCTATTGCGTGAGGTGGTTAATAGCGATCTGCAATTGTCGTTTTAGGCACTCCGGTTTTTTGCCCGACACATAGATGACAAAGTCATCTACGTATGGAAGCCGATGGACACTCTGCGGAATTTCATCAGCGATATCATTTATGGCAAAAAGGAAGCACACGCAGCTGAGGATACTTCCCTGAGGGACTCCTCCTCGGAGGCTTTTGGTTGACGAGTGGACCTTCTGGAGACGGACTCTAATTTTTCTATTGTTCATGAAATTGTTTAGGAAACCAAGAAAGTGCTCATGTATACCATATTTCTGAAGTTTCAGCAGGATTCCGTATGTCCATGCGGTGTTTTACGCTTTCTGTAGATCGAAGAAGACGGCAATAAGATGATTCTTTGAACTAATACTCGATGCGATGTGTGAGGACAGCGTCACCAAATGGTCCGTGGTACTTGAGTTCTTCCGGAAGCCAGATTGGATATTTACTATTTTCCTAGTCGATTCCAAAAACCAGACTAGTCTCCTGTTGAACAATTTTTTCAAGTAGTTTGCTTAAGCATGAGGTGAGAGCAATTGGACGGTAACTATTTGGAGATGTCGGATCTTTACCAGCTTTTAAAATTGCTATTATTATCGTTAGCGACCAAGTTGGAAATACCTGCTGGGACATTTTATTGAAGAGAGAGAGTACTGCAGGGAGGAAGGTTTCGTGGGCTTTTTTAATCATGCTGTGCGAGATATCATCATGGCCAGCAGCGCTATCGCTGGTTGTGCGTAAGGCAGTTTTAAGTTCTGACATGGTTAAGGGGCTATTGTATGCCTCTTTGTCTCCCCCCAACCGCAGCGGTCTTCCTTCCCACCTTTCCTTATATCGCGTAAAAGGTGCGTTGGCGGTTGCGTTATCACTCACCGACGAGAAGTGTTCCGCCAGTATCTCCGCAGATGCCAGCAATGTTTCAGTCAGGTTGTTCGTATAGGGATCTCTCAATTTTGGGGCAGAGGTCAATTTAAATTTTCCGGACAGCTTTTGGAACTTTTTCCATACTAAGTTTAAGCTGGTTTTAGTATTTACACTACTGATAAAAGCTTTCCAGGATGATTGTTTACTGAACAAGGTCTTCCGGCAGATTGTCTTTGCTCTATTGTATCGGATCCTGTTGTACGCATTGTTGCATCGTTTCAAGGCTCTTTCGGCTCGCGTACGCTCTCGTTTTGTCATTTCGCATTCAGAGTTCCACCATGGCACCGGAGGTCGCGGTAGAGAGCCGCTCTTGCGAGGTATGGATGAATCAGCAGCTTGCTGTAAGATCTTGGTCAAAGTAGCTGTGTGATCCTCAACATTCTTTCCATTTAGCTGATCGACATCCTCACTTGACAACTGGGTCAGTCTGCTAAAGAGAGTCCAATTTCCTTTGCTTAGATCATACCGTTCATATCTGGCTTGCATATTTTGAGGATGGACAGAATCAAGATGGATAGGATAGTGATCGCTGTCATACAGGTTTTCGTTAACATGGTATTTAAAATCTAGATAGCAGTCAGAGGGCATAGTGTTAAAACGATGACAGAGAGGGTTCCCGTCTGCCTGTGAAAATGCGTGGGTTGTCCATCGTTCATGATACAGATGTTATTTTCTCCTACTATTCTTTCCATCAGTTGTCCTCTATCATTTACCACGTTGTCCTTCCATAGTTAGTTTCGAGCATTGAAATTCCCCATTATAATATACGGGGTAGGTAGCTGGGAGATCAAATTTCCAACTTCTTGGTGTTGTATATTTATGTGAGGTAAGTAGACCGAACATACGGTGTATATCCGGTGCAGATTAATACGTAGTGCTGCTGCTTGCAATGTGGTACGCAAGTTAATCCGGTGATGTGGTATTGTCATGTGGATCAATACTGCAGTGCCCTGCTCATGATCATCAGCGCGGGTCACACCAGAGGTATAGAAAGAGTACTGGGTGGGAGGTGTCACCGTTCTGTCCCGGAACATGGTCTCTTGAAGACGGACACATGCAGGGTGGTTTAGGTTGAGTTGTTTAAGTTCACAGAATTTGGTTCGGTTGGATTCTAAATTCCATTGAATAAATGAATCAAAATTCATTTACAAGTTGAGGTACAGGTTTGATTTTTCTTCAGGTTCCGATCACTTGAATTTTTTGGCTTTCCGCTGATCGCAATGCTCGGTCTCGGGTTCTTGATGGAGGTGGTGTCGTCCGCTGTTTCTTGGTTGCTGCAGTAGGCTTTGGTTTGCAGGTCTTTGAGTTCCTGCTGGGGTTGCCATCTTCATCTTCGCTTCCATAGCCTTGGAGGTTTGTAAGGCTGGAAGTTACCTCCCTCCACTTGAAAGAGTATTTATTGAGAGAAGCTAGCGTAGGTTTCTGGCTTTTAACAGTTTTGGGAGGTTCTCCGTCTGGTTCTAGTTGTTTTCGTTGTCGGTTGTAGCCTGTAGGCTCCTTGGACTTAGAGAGTGAGGCGTTATTTATTTCTTTTTGTGTCGTCCTATTTGGTGAAATGATGGGTTGGGATATGGTAACTGTTGGAGTTCCTGAGCTTGTACTAATTGAATCGGTGGCCTTCGAGTTTACATCAGTTGTAGCTGGAGTGGATTTTACGTTACGTGGAGTAGAGTCGGTGTATGTAGTGGTTTGGTTAGAAGGCCGTTCATTGTAGTTTGTTGCCTGAGCTAGCCCTATTTTTGGTTTTTCAGGTTCTTGTCCAGTATGAGTCTGCTGTTGTGGTTCGTGGTATTTTCGAGGAGCAGCAGGGGCTGCAGGGTTGGGTTCTTCCGCCGGGGTTCTGGTATCTCCCTTAACTACCGCGCTATACATCCGTTCATGCTCCGGATGTTTCTCCAAAACGAGGTCCATGGCTTCCGAGCGAGAGGTCTCAAGTCTCTGTTGAGTGGCTAAAATTTCACTTACAATTTGATATTTTGGGCAGTGTTTGTCATTTGCGTAATGCGGCTGCCCGCAATGATAGCACGGGATGGCATTAGGACAGGAGCTTTTTTGGTGCCCTTCCTGCCCACATCGGGAGCACGTGTCTGCTTCTCTGCGACAGTATTTAGCGACGTGATCGAAGCGTTGGCATTTGAAGCATTGTTGTGGTCGTTCTATATATTCATCTACCAGCTCGCTGTGCCAAGATGACAATTTCACAGCTCTTGGTACCGAATGCTTTTGGAATGTCAGGATGTAGGTATCGGTAATAACTTTCTCGCCATCTCGCCTCAGCTCTATTCGCCGCAGGTCAATCACTCATTGGTCAGTAGGTGGTCCTTCAGTTCTTCCATCGAACACTGTCCAAAAGTCTTGCTTCGGACTACGCCACGAACAGTGTTGAGTGACCGATGGGGCTCTATTACTACTCCTTTTCCGCCGATGCGGTTCATCTGCATCAGCTTATCTGATTGGGTCACACTATTTATCTCAATGAGGAGGCTGTTAAACCCAGATTTTACAATTTTCTATGGGGCGGCCGCCTGCGTTGGTTCTACCTACAATCTATCAAGAATAATTGAATGAGGTCATCCTGTTATTTTACAATAATTATCTAATGTATATCAAAAGACAAGTAGGTATACTAATAGTACCACCGCGTAAAGGTGCAGGTCGACTAGATACACTCTAGTAAGAAAGTACCTTCTATCAAATCCTTGTCAATGTTCAGCAATGTTCCCCTCACACATATAAACAAATACACTTGGTACGAGTAAAAACTCCCCTCAGGGGGATACAACTATTTTATCTATGGGAATTAGCGCTCCCAGGGGAACCATGTGAGGGCCCGAGCTAAAGGTTAGTAGTAGTAGTAGTAGTACCATGAATTGGCTAGCGCTTCAGTAGGTCCTACTATATCGCGCCGAAGGTCTCGCGTCACAATTATCGACCTATCGGTCACATCACCGTTGTGGTACAAAAATAACCATTAATCGCCATCACGGAGCTCCATGTAACATATTTAAGAATACGCAAACAGGTTAGACATTGCAGCCACAAACACAACAAAAAGTCAGTCATGATAAGCTCAAATTAAATTCAGTTGCTACAAACACAACTGCTCCACCAGTTCAGTAGTTAAAACAAAGTATTAAGTCCCCGGAATTATTCCGAAAAAACAGAAAATCAGGTTACATATGCATTCATTGGGCAGCCGAGCCCCAGGGGGTTTCAGCTGCCCACCCATTTTACGGCCGAGCGCCGTACCCACGCTGAAACCCCCGTTGGGCATCACGTGGGCGCGCTCGGCCGTATTACAGTTTATCATTAAGATAGCAAGGCTTGAAATTTATTTTTCATCACAAAATTAAATTTTTGAAAGTATATTGCACGATTCAATAAACGCTCTCAGTGCATCAGTATGGAAAGGGGCACGCTCAGGTTCCGCCAGAATGCTGCGCATCATTGTATCCGGATCATTACCGCGCAGACGTGGAAAGCACGCGCGCCGGACACCTGCATGCAACGGGCACACGACAAGGAAGTGTTCAACGGTCAAAGGAACCCTGCATTGCTCACAGAGCGGTTGGGGGAGCCGCTCCATGAGGTAGATGTGCTTAAGTCTCGTATGACCAATCCGCAGACGGCACAAAGCCACCTCCATCCGGCGGCTACGGCAGCTGGACGAGGTCCATTCACGCACAGTGTTTTTAATCTTCCAGAGCTTATTGTTATTCTCGGCAGCCCACCGCTGTTGCCATAATCCTCTTACTGCTGCCTTAATTATAGGGTAGTAGTCACGGCAGGGCACAGATGCATTCAAAGTGTCTCCCTCAGTGGCGGCCGCTAATTTTGCTTCAGTGTCCGCTCTCTCATTTCCCGAGACACCCACGTGCCCAGGCACCCAACAAAACCTGACCTGTTTTGAGACGCGTACAAGTCGCATCAACACGTCGTAAATCTCACCAATAACGGGGTGGCTGCTTGCATAGCTTTGAATAGCATCTATGATGCTCTTTGAGTCCGTGAAAATAGTGAAGTGGTAATTTGGATGTTCCTCTATGAGTTGCAGAGCCTGCACGACACCATACAGTTCAGCAGTGAACACAGAGGTCTCCGGGAGGAGTCTTCCAGCTCTTACCATCTCACCCGAGACAGCGGAGCACCCTACAGCGTTGCCAGACTTTGAGCCATCGGTGTAGATCTTCACTGATGCAGCGTGCTGGTCAACAACATGTTCAAGAAACAGGCCTCTAATGGCGTTAGCCGGCAATGAAAGCTTCTTGGGCAGCCGACACCCAGTGCAGAAAGTCTCTATTGGCAGTCGCCAGGTTGGGGTGCTATCAGGAATACAGGGGCACACTCGCATACCATCCAGCTGCATGGTCTGAACCAGCACATGATAGCTCATGGATGAAGGAAGGAAGTATGGAAAGCGCAGATATCGTCCCAAAGGTGCGTGTACGCTCATCCAAGTTGGGGATAGAGGGAGCTGCTCCAGTCTGGCCAGGTACTGCAGGCTCAAAGTAAGCCGCCGTGCCCAGAGAGGGGGCTCGCCACTCTCCACACACAAACTAGCCACCGGTGAAGTGCGAAAAGCGCCAGTGCACAGTCGGAGGGCGGTATGATGCAGAGGATCTAGTTTTGCCAGGTTAGTTTCCCTGGCATTTTGGTAGACAACACATCCATAATCCATCTTACTTCTAATGAGCGTCCTGTATAACCTGAGCAGCGTAGCCCTGTCTGCCCCCCATGACAAACCAGATAGACATTTCAGTATATTCATTCGCCGGGTGCACTCAAGCTTGAGAGAGTTCAAGTGAGGTTTCCATGACAGCTTATCGTCCACAATCATTCCCAAGAATTTGGCACTATGAACAAAGCTTACCATCCTTCCTTGTAGTACCAGCCGCGGAGGGTTGCAGCGCTTACGCCCCTGGAAGTGCAGGCCAACAGTTTATCCGGGGAAAAAACAAAACCATGTTCTGTAGCCCAGTTGTTTACACGGCTGATAGTCATTTGCATCCTGCGGCTCAAGGCTGGCAGGTGTGCAGATGAAGAGTAAAGCATGAAATCATCCACATATAGAGACGCCGACACGTCGGAAGGCAATACAGATGTTATCTCGTTAAGGCCCACGCTGAAGAGTGTGCAGCTCATTACACTGCCCTGTGGTAGGCCCTCGTGTTGTACTTGCAGCGAAGACAACGTTGTGCCAACTCTTACGCGAAAAGTTCTTTCTCTTAGAAATTCCTGCACATACATGGCCAAATTACCGCGGAGTCCGAATCCGTGCAAAGTTCTTAGAATTCCGTATCTCCACGCAGTGTCATAGGCCTTGTGCAGATCAAAGAAGACACACAGAGTCTGGCGGCGCTCGGCGAGATTGGCCACCAGGTAGTTCTGGAGACGAACCAGAGCGTCTGTTGTCCCTCGGTGCGGTCGAAAACTGAACTGAACAGGATTTATCAATTCTTCAGACTCCAACCATCTCATGAGCAGGATGTTGACGATTCTCTCCATCAATTTGCCAATACAGCTGGTTAAAGCAATAGGGCGGTAACTATTCGGGTTAGAAAGGGGTTTACTTGGTTTTGCAAAGGCCAGGACTGTTGCAATGCGCCACTGGCGTGGATACATATGCGCGTTCCATACTTTGTTATAAATATATAAGAGGTGACAGACTGCTGTAGAGTGCATTCTCTTCAACATCTGGTAGTGGATGCCATCAGGACCAGGTGCTGTATTTTTTGACTTCTTTAAAGCATAGTATAGTTCAGTAATAGTGAGGGGGTCATTGTAAGACAGCATGGCATTCGTGGAGAAGTCAAGTGCCTGGCGCTCTTGCTGGCGCTTCAGCGCTAGGAAAGCAGGAGGATATGAGCGACCGTTGCTCACACGAGAGAAGTTCCGGGCCAGGGCATCCGCTACACGTCCTGGATCTGCAGTGAGAGTGCCGTCAATCTCCAAGCACGGTTTCCTGGAGCCATACCTTCCTTTCATCTTATTAAAGCGCTGCCATACTTTCGCCATCGGGGTGTCTGTATTCAAGGTTGATACATATCTCTTCCAGGATATCCTCCGAGCTTCAACTTTCACATTTTGGGCTTTGGCCCTCGCTCGATTGTACGCAATCTTATCCGCTACTTCTCCCGTCCGCTGGTATTTTCGAAGGGCTCGCTTCCGTATAGCATTTGCTGCTGCACACTCACCATTCCACCAAGGTATACAATGTCTTGGTGGCCCTCCTCTTGATTGAGGGATAGCAACAGTAGCAGCAGCATGCAGGGTTCTTTCCAACTGACCCACCAAGGCATCCACGTTTAGGGTCTCATTGGGTTCCTCCATCAGCGACAAAGCCTCGAAAGTTCTCCAATCTGCCCGCCTCAGTATATAGCGCGGTTCCATGGAGATAGGGTGGCGTTGCTGCATGTTTACTATAATGGGATAATGGTCACTGCCATACGTGTCTTCGGCGACGGTCCACTGGGCATCTGGGTAGACCTCTGGCGAGCACTGACTAAGGTCTATGGCAGATGAGGTATTGCTTTGGACATGGAAGTGTGTCGGGGCTCCGCTGTTCAGTAAGCAAAAGTCAGTGGAAGCAAGGAACTCCTCCACCGCCCTGCCATGTCGGTCAGTACTCTCGTTACCCCAGTACACGTGTTTGGCGTTGAGGTCTCCGAGTATAAATGCCGGCCTATCTAGTTGGCTGCTAATATGAGTGATGTCCTGCGAGTTGAGAAGGTCTCCAGGTGGAACGTATACATTGCATACAGACACCATACGTCGTCCGATGCACATGTGGAGGGCTAGAGCCTGCAGCCTAGTGTTCAGGGTCACCCTACTATACCCAACGTCCCCTCGCACCAGAACCGCCAGTCCCATTCCTGGCACTGGGTCGGGTATTGGCGAGAAAAACTCAACATTGTAGTTTGACGGAGGGGCGAGTTGAAGGCTTCCAAGAATGGTCTCCTGTAGACAAACACAGATAGGCTGATGCATTTCAATGAGCACTCTGAGGTCACCGTAGTTACGGCGGTATCCTCGTATGTTCCACTGGATAAAGGTGTTCATGGTTTGCTTACTTTGGTTTTACACGGGTATGATTCCCTTTCAAGTTCTTGCTGTGAGGTACATCCCGTTTTGGATGATGAAGGGTCGTCAGGTCTGTCGTCCCATGAGTGTATAGGCACTGTAGGAGGAGGTTTGGTTGGAAGGTTTGGCGGGGCGGGGAATTTTCTTAACAAGTGGGATGCAACATCCTCTGGGACGGTTATAACGCGTTCCAGAGATCGCACGCGTTGCGATACCACATGAGGTAAGAGCTCAGTCCCGCTGCCCCCCGACCCGTGGGCACCCGATCGAGGAGCTGAAAGGTCACGTCTGTTTCCCACCTCCACCACACTCGGGCGACCGGGCTCCCGCACAGCAGGGCGGGGCTTCCTAGTCACGACAGGCGGCGGCTCAGGGGCTATCTTGCACATGCCTGTCGACTCCCGCGCTGGTTCGCGTCTATCATGGGTGGCCCGACTCAGGGGGACCCCTGCCTTTGGCTGGGTGACTTCAGTGATTTTAAGGATCTTAGTTACAGTACTATTTTGAGGTGGTGAGGCGCTGCTTTGCATACGTTTCCGGGAGGTTACGATAGATGGAATTGCCCTCAATGGTTCTTCCTGCTCACCCGGAGATGGTTCTACTGCAGCTGTGTGAGCGCTTGTCTGGCTGCTCCTGGATTCTCTGAGTGGCCGTGGCTCTTCTACGTCTATAAATCTCGTAGGGCCTTCCGGTCCCAGCTGCTGTCTCACAGGATCAGCACTCCCGCGTCGTCCACCGAGAAGGGCAGGAATGGAGTTTAGCGGTCTTTCTTGGGTTGCTCGCACCGCTCCAGCATATGTTACACGGGGGCGTACAAACCTGCTGCTAACAGTGCGCTTGGCTTCGCCGTAGCTAATCTTTTCTTTTGTTTGTACTGCCAGAATCTCCTCTTCCAGCTTATAGTAATAACAGTTTCGGGAGCTAGAAGGGTGCTGCTCATCACAATTTGCACACCTCGGGGAGCCAGTGCAAGGCATTTCGTGTTGCTGTTCAGCACAGTTGGCACACACGCCAATTTGAGCACGGCAGGACTTTGCTCCGTGTCCAAAGGCCTGACACTTAAAGCAGCGGCGAGGCTTCGGTATATATTGACGCACCAAGCATCGCGTCCATCCAATGTCTACTGACTGGGGCAGGTTACATCGGTCGAAGGTGAGGATGTATATCGGGGAAGGGACCAACGCACCATATTCCATCCTTCGTATCCGGTAAATCGCCTTCACCTCAAACTGCTTCAGCTCTTCCAAAAGCTGCTCATCACTGTATTGTGGGTAGTTAGCATAGAATATGGTGCCCTTGCACTCATTCAGGCTCTCATGCGGGGTGACCTGAATGTCTGTTCCCGCGAGGGTCCGAATGCCTGCGATAGCCGTGCTCTGGTACTGGTTTCGGGCCTCTATGAGGAGGCTACCATTTCGAGCTTCCGTCACCTTTGCTGGTCTGCCACCCAGCCTTCGGCACAGATCACGATTTGCTGCGATTACGTCCACGTGGCTCATCGGTGCTCCATTCTTAGTTTTAAGAGTAAAAAATCTTTTGTATTCCGTTGGTAAGGTCTGATTTTGATTTTCATTTGTGGACACAGGTTCGGCAAGGTGGTGTAGTCGTCGGTTACGGCGATTTTGGCGGCGAGGCTGGCCTCCACCATACAAATCATCTACCCTCAGAGGGGGCTCATAGGGTTCTACTGTCAGGTTTAGGTTCTCAAGCGGCCTAGTTTCCGCCTCACTGACAGCAGTTTGCGGCAGTCGCTGTATCAGTTGTGGGTTCTTAGAGGTCTCACTTTCCACAGCTGCTTCACCTCCACTCGCAGAGTTCTGCGATGTTGGTGGCACCTGTGTCACTTTTGGGGGGTTCCCTTGAAGTTGAGAGGCGGTCGGATGAAAGTCCCGTGGTTGAATCAGGGTCGTTGCCGGGGAAGGGACAGTAAAAGAAGTTTCCTTGGAAGCAAGCACATTGTTTAAGGTCCCCTTTGTCAGAAGGATTGCTCCTCCCTATCCAGGCTGGCTCAGGCCGGAAAGGGGACCCCCGGGCGGTCAATTGCACAATTGGTGTGTCTCCACACTTAAGGCGGGCGCACATTCACCAGTAGAGATAAATATCTCTCCCACCGTCGGCCCCCGCCCGTGGCAGTCCCCACGCATGCCCGGGATAACCGGGGACTTTATAACCCGTAACTGCGGGGGCCCGGTTTTATTTACATGGGGGGCCTTCCCATGGCCCCCCATTTTGTCTGGCTGCTCCGAGTGAGCCTGTCTGCCGCGGTTGCACCCACCAGGACCGAGGTCCCGACAGCATAGCCTCACTCCTCCTCACAACACACAAACCCTCCCACCACAATAAGGTAAGGGGGCGTTGGGAGGGCTAAAGGTTAGGTAGGCTTCCTTTTTGTTGTAATAAAATAGTTTTTTTTGTTACGGACAATCTTTTTTCGGTTCACTGCTGTCCTGTTTTTCCAGCACCTACTACTTTTTTCTTGTTTCATGAACTTATTTCCTAGCTTACTGTTTATGTGCACCTTGTGCATTGACTCCGCGTTCCCTCGACTCTATACTAAATGGTGCCCTTTTCTTTCCTCTCTTGGAACATCTTTGTCGTGGTTAAGGGAGGCTTAAACTTTCTTATATAATAATAATAAAAATAATAATAATAAAAATAATAATAATAAAAATAATAATAATAAAAATAATAATAATAAAAATAAAAATAATAAAAATAATAAAAATAATAAAAATAATAAAAATAATAAAAATAATAAAAATAATAAAAATAATAAAAATAATAATAAAAATAATAATAAAAATAATAATAAAAATAATAATAAAAATAATAATAAAAATAATAATAAAAAAAATAATAAAAAAAATAATAATAAAAATAATAATAAAAATAATAAAAAAAAATAATAAAAAAAAATAATAAAAATAATAAAAAAAAAAATAATAAAAATAATAAAAAAAATAATAATAAAAATAATAAAAAAAATAATAATAAAAATAATAATAAAAATAATAAAAATAATAAAAATAAAAATAAAAATAATAATAAAAATAAAAATAAAAATAATAATAATAAAAATAAAAATAAAAATAATAATAATAAAAATAAAAATAAAAATAATAATAATAAAAATAATAATAAAAATAATAATAATAAAAATAATAATAAAAATAATAATAATAATAAGAGTAAAAACTTGGTAAAGGGAACAGTGAAAATTCCATACGTAAATAAAAAGGAGGCCTACTTAGTTTTCGTTGCTGGCCATCGTATCTTCTCGGTCACTCGTATCTTCTCTAATGTATCCATACATACAATAGTTTTCTCCTCCTGAGTGGAATGGAAACAAATCCCAAGCGAGGACAAACATGTCCATTGTGTGTATTCTAACGCGGATAAACTTACTTGCTGAATGGTCAGAGAAACAGAATCTTCTTGGATTATTCCTCTAGACCCAAGTAGAAATAAATCAAACAAGTGTTTTTAATGATAGATCCAAACCTGTAAAGTGGAATAAAAGTAGCATGTCTTAGGTAGGATTTATTTAAAAACTCATTTTAAGGCTAGGAATCTTCGAATGCAAGTCGTCAATGCGAAAAAAATCAATACAGTAAATGCAGCGTCAAAAACGCAAATCAAGGACTTTTGTACAGAAAAGCACTCAATACATCTCGCAAAGGAAGCACGCAATCATCGCTCCAGTGAATTGAAATTTCAAAGTTTAAATAAACTAGCAACAGTACAGAATCACAAGTCCCGAACAATGTGGTTATCGAAATGAATCACAACCTAAACCGAAGTTGAGCATTTATATACATTATGATCACGTAAAAATAAATTAAATATATAATCGGAAGCCATATTTGGAGGGAAGTACGCAGTGTATTTAATAAGCGAAGTTAGTGATAGGATTTGACAGACGCTGCTAGCAGTGAAATGTCCCCATGCCGGATATGCTTGTTACTTATGATCGCTCGTATTCCAGAGGCGATGGTGACGAGCCCCAAGATCCGGGCGGATCCCTCTGCTGCCTGACAGAAGACCCTACCGCAGGCGAGGGACAACGCCATGGAATGTTCGCACCTCAGAGATACAGTATTCGTCGCAGCTTCTCAAAGAAGCTTAGCTCACTGGCGCTGTCGGCTGCAGAAACATCTAATATACCTCAATGTCTTACTTTAACGGCAATTGATAGATGTTCAATACAGAGTAAAATTTAAGCAATAATGTTTAAAATGTTACGCCAAGTGTGCTCAAGAACAGCTAACACTTGGTAAAAGCTGCAAAAAACTGCTCAAAATGAAACTATAAAACGCACACACTCTTCCTTAAGATAAGTTTCATACAGCATGATAATCACCGAAACAAGGCAACTACAGTACTACAATAAGTTTTATTGCCAATAAATAGTTGGAGAATAGACTGGGATGAATCTTCCTTTGTCTTACATTTAAAGCACGCCATTGAAAAATGAGGCTCTACAACGAGCTGTCATTTTCTCCAGTATTACTTACAAGGCTGTCACATAGAAGAATATACTCTGGCAGGCTCAACGGTAACAGTGATTTAGAAAAAATTAGAAAAAAATAACTTCACAAAATACTGTTTTTGACACAAAGATTGAATTTGGCGCACAGAGGATGGCGACTTCAGACGGGACATTTATACATCGCTACTCAGGCAACAGGTGCTTTAAAGTGAGCTTAGCAAGGCGCTATAATGAGGGCGCATAACGTTACAAACGGTTGCTATATAATTACCACGACAGTACACAAAAAGAATAACGCGAGTGCACATGGCGGGGCACCAAAGTGAGCCTTTACCTTTCTCTGCTTGAAGTATAGCGTTTTTTCCAAAATAGCATCAGCTCGCTAGCTCGCATATGAAGAGAAAATATTTTAGCATGTAATCGTCTGCAATTATTTATCTCGTAATGCTTGAACTGAAGTAGTCATTCCAGAAATCTCACATTTTTAAAAAGCTACATTAGGTCACAGAAGGGGGCGAAGTAAAATCGTCGAAGACTTAGCAGAAGCAAACTCATGAAAACATTCCACACGAAACGCATCGCAATCGTTCTCAGCTTTTTGTAAAGTGCTGAGAAAATAACTTGCTTCTTTAGTGGCATCATAAGGACAGTCAAGAATTGCATGGCTAATGGAGTTCATTGATTTTTATAGTGCAAACCTAAGGAACGCGAAAACTTACCGAAGTACAGATTTTCAAACACTCTCCATACTGACGTTTTCGCGTGGTTGGTTGTGCGAGTAATTGCAACTCGTAAGTTAAATACGTGAATAAAGACGATACATCAATTGAAATTTTTGAGCGAGCTCTCATGACTGTGATACACAAACATTGTGAAGCATTGGAGAGAGCAAAACTTAGTCCCACTTAATCATTATTCTGGGTCAAATAGCTCCTTACTAGAGTCCAGTACTTGATTTAAAAGAGAAGCACCAGAGGTTAGTTAATTGAGGGAAGAATGGCGATCAGGAGCAGCTGTGGCAGCAGACGAAGAGTCTTTCCTGGCTTCTATGTTGCCCTTGGCTCGCCTCAAGACTTGGTGCGTCTTGGTGAGCTGGCGGCAGATGGCGCGCTCCACGGACTGCTTGCGCGCATTGGCTGCCCTGAGCTGCTCCAGCGCTTCGGCTAGACGGGTGTCGCTGCTCCGTAGCCGCTCCTGCAGCGCCATCACCTGCCGGCTCAGGGTCTCGTTCGAGGACGCTAGAGAGCTGTGACCTGCACATGCACACGTGTGGTATTTACACGCTTCAGTAAAGGCGAACAATTCTGTCGCATCAAATCTTAACTCTAATCTAAAAATGGAGCAGAATGAAAAGCCTTTGAAAATCTATATATTTATGCAACTTTAGATCTTGATAACAGAGCAAAATTTAGAAATTTGTATTCATTGCTAAGAGAAAATTGGAGAACTTGCTTTAACTAGCAACGTAATAGAAATACGACTTCTTTGTCCAACAGATAATAATACCCACGCTGTGCGGTGGATACGCATATTCATTTTACGAGAGATTTACACAGACTCCAGCAACATTTGATTGTTTTTATATATTATTTTAGCTTCAAATCGGTTGTTGATTTCACTTTTAACGGAGGTAAGACTCAATCAATATTGATAAAAAAAAAATTTCTAATTACTTGTTGAAGAAACGGGAAATGCTTGTATATATAACATTTGCAGCAGACCGTATCCATAATACAGCACGTGGATGAACACGGATTTTACCCTAAGTAATAGCGAGTGGCTTTAATTATCAACAATATGAAAACGAATTTGTATTTCCTCCCACTTGTTAGTCAAAGCAGAGCATGGACAATGACAAACAGGTCGAAACTATAATGACTAGCGTTAACATTGGCGCGCATGTAGTATCCTACTTCAAGTTTTACAGTTTGTCCTTATAGCTCGAATCCCAAGGAGTTTCGGGCAGTTTATCCTTCCTGTAAATCTATTTTTATTTTGAGTTTTTCTACTTATGGTTGAAATTTTTCCGAACGAAAAAAACACCCTATGTATTATCAGAAACATCCAATACTACTGAAAGCATTCAGTCGTATTCACTGACATGGCATGGACTTGAAAGAATGTTAGACGCAAAATCATCTTCATATGCGACACGGAAAAGTTAATGTTTGTGTTAAATCTTGACAGTATGACACGGATGATAAAATTTTGCCCATGATCGACTAGAACATTTTTACAGTAGCAGCATCTATATAAACTGAATACCATGAGCCAGTACAGCAAAAAATTCAAAAGTGACATTAACTCACTTTGTACGGCACACAGCTGACTAGAAGCGTCTGGGGGTAGAGAGTGTCTGTCGGAGATGAGCACGTCAATCGGTAGTCCTCTTGCCATGCAGCTGATATCTGAAGCAGATGAAGACACGCCTCTTGGATTCAAATTTTTGTCTTTGGCAGGTGAAAGATTGTAGCTGGCTCCCAAGGACGCATGATCGTTTTTCTTGAGCTGGGTTGCTGAACTGTGTCCCATCACGCGCTCAAGGCTTGACATCTGGCCGTTGTCTGACGAGCCGAGACCCAGGTCCGGGCTCTCGCTGTGTCGACTGGCGGTATCATCGTCAGGTCGCTCAAGCAAATCAGTGAGGGAGGGTGACATGGGACTCAAGCCTGTCACGGCTCCATACCGAGTCAAGTTGGGATCAGAAAAGCGCAAGTGACGGAGAGGTGATGTCATCACACCATGCGTGCCTAGTTGACTTCTCTGGCGTTCTCCGAGAGGAGAATTGAAGGCACTCTGTGGACCATTTGGTGTCATTCGTACAGTTTCTGAGTGCGAAGACTTTGAAGAAGACACCGGGATTGCATTTCCAATTACATGTGAAATATTCTCTTTATCCTCACTCCACTTTGGACCTGCACATTGGGAACCAGTAATACTATATGATACGGGAAAGTGGCTGCAACACCAAAACAGCGAATTACAATACATACAGTGAAATGAACATTATTGACAAAATTAAAAACGAACAACAGAGAAGAGATTAAATTCATATACAGGGTGCGTACAGGCTCTGAGGTTCAAAATTCCACTACTTTTTCATGACTTTTTATGCCAACCAAATCACATTTTCACTACCTCTCTCTGCCCAAAATAATGCCACACAAAGTTAAATTGCAGCACAATAAATGTATTTCAGTCATAAACTTCACAGAACATTCATCATTACTTGCAGGTCTTGTTTTCATAAATGTGTAAATGATCATCACAACACCAAACAGTCATGCTGGACAGTTCAATAGCATCTGCTATGCATTTGCCAGTGCATTAAGTTTGTCATTAATTTCCGCATTCAGCCCCTTGAGTTGTTCTTGCTTGTCTTTGGCTGATTTCCTCAATGCATTTGACTTTGCCAGTAGGCGCAAATCATTCTTGTCCTCTGCCTTCCGTGCAAAGCTGTCAGCATCCTCCACCAGCGCTTGCAGACTCTCCTCCATCCTCTTCCGTTTTGTCTTCAGGTTCTCCACTTCATCCAGTTCTCTCTTCCTCTTCTCTCCCTTCTTCTGCTTCTCTGCCTCTTCCTTTTTTTGATCCAGGTAGTGTTGATAGCGCTGTCTGCCCTGTGAAGCTGAAAAGAGGAGTTTCTTGGAAATGTCAACCTTGGAGATACCTCCTACATGTTTGATGTGGTCCATGACCACTCTCTGTGCCACGATGGTGTTCTCACCCATGTTGACTTCCATGAGCTGCTTGCTCACAGAAAAGCCCCTTTCCACTGAAGCCTGGCCATGTGACAGGACCAGTAGCATCTTCACAACCAGCCACAGTTTCTTGAGGGAGGATGTGGCCAGCTGGCTGCTCCAGAAGACATCTAGCCAATCAGTGTCTTGCTGAAAACTGTTGAAAGTGCTGATCTTCCTCTGTGCCTCATCAAAGAACTCTGAAAACTGGCTCATCACCTCATCGATGTCACCCTGTGGTAGCCTCTTAGCATCACTGAGCAGCTGCAGACAGTTTTTCAGCATGGACTTGGTCTTCTCTCTCTTTGTGCGATCCACAAAGACACTTAGAGCCGTTTTCTTGCGACAGCACTGACAGGTGCAAGTTTTGACTGATGGCGATTCCATTGTTGGCGATGTCGAACTCCAACTCGCACGCGGTGCAAACTGCCATTGTTTTCAGTTTGGGATGCGGTGCTATCCATTGTTGAAAGTCTTTGTCTCGCAACCACAAGTTGTTGAAAGAACAACTGCCTGGCATGACGATAATTCCTCAGCTCAGTCTCGGCACCGTAACTCTGGTCACACACACACGGGATGGTCAAGACCGATGATAAAAACTCAGCTCGAAAATGTTCAACAGTGGCGACAGGTCAACAATGGTCCGAGCGAGCGCGTGTCTTCAGTCACACTGAGCGCGTTTGGTTTCACGTGACGCCTGAGAACCAATCAAAATCGCGGACACTAAAGACGTAGCTGTATCAACCAATCAGAGCCCAAGTAACACTCGAAGGTTACTGACAACGCCTCGCTCAACGCGGACCAAACGGAACGAAAATTTTCAACAGTAAAATTTTCTTTTCACGAAAATCCTAAAATTTCATGACTTTCAATGACCATTTTTAAAATTCCACTACTTTCGAGGCCTTGAATTTTATTTTCGAAATTCAACTACTTTCCATGCTTCTCCATGCCTGTACGCACCCTGCATATAAAACTCGAAACGAATTCTAAAATCAAACATGACGAAACTAGCGATAAATCTAAAATGGAGCACATCTTAATAATTTAGATGGCGACAAAATTGGGAAAACCAGACTAAGACTGATCAATTTTTTCACTCAAAGTGATGTGCTTATCGTTTGAAGCAAAAAAATTCATCTTACCTTCGCTAAGCCTAAACAATCCAGATTGCTTGGCCTTGAGGGTCTGCAATTCTGTTCTTAGCTTGATGCTTGTTTTTTCGGCGGTAAGAAGCTGCTGCAATGCATCCTGCAACCGCCCTTCTAGCTTCTTGTATTCCTCCTTAGAGCGATACTGCTGTTGAAGCTGTTGCAGCTTCAGCTCAGAACTGTTCAACCGATCATGGAAACGCTGCTCAGCCTCCTGAAGCTTGTGCTCAGTTTCGCGTAACTTGGCTGAACACTCCTCTTGCAACAAGACCAATTTCTCCTCGCACTGCTCACTCACTGCTTGCAGTTGCAACTGCGTTTTCTGAAGCTCACTTTCGGCAGCGAGTGCCTTGGCACAAGCCTCTTTCTCGCTCTCCTGCAAAACATTAAACAGCTTCTGCAAATGAATATAATCATTTTGGAGTTGTGAATAGTCCTCTTGCAAGAGCGAATGGTTTTTCTGCAGCTGATGTACTGCGAGGGAACCAAGACGTGAGTCAACATCTGCCTCAGAAGAGCTCTTGTGCGGTGTCTTCCTTTCCACGGTCTCGAGTGTGATATCAGACTTTTGAGCGAGTCTCTCGAACGCCATGAAGCCCGCAAGCTGTTCTTGTAGCTGCTCTCGCTCTTTCGTCAGCTCGATATTCAGCAAATGCAAGTGAGAGCATTTCTTTTGTAGGTTTTTGACGGCTGTTTGTACGTGCTGCAGTTGCTGCGTGAGGGCAGCTTCTGTGGGAGGTCCTTCCTCGTCCAGGCTGTCCTGCAGCAAGCTCGTCTGAGCCTGCGCTGACAGAAGTTGAGCCTGGAGTTTGGACTTCTCCCCGAGCAACACAAGTCTGTCTCGGGTTACTTTCAGCACTTGGGTTTCGCTAGCCTGCAGCGCCGAGTGCAGCTGATCGAAGTGAGGCCAGTGAGTGGCTGTGCTCTCCTGCACGTTAGCGCACACCTCACTGACCGCTTTGTGCTGCTCTCGAAGGCGGGCCTCGCTCTCCTCACACGCCCTCGTCGCCTCAGCCAGGCGTTCCTGCAACTGGGCCTCGCTCTGTTCGTATCCTGCGGCTGCTTCACGCAACCGCTTTTCAGTGGCTTGACACTTGCTCTTCCACTCGTCCAGCTCCTTGTTGTACTTGAGCTCGCCAAGCTCTTGCTGCGCAACGGCCGAAGTGAGCTGCATCTGAGCGTCTTTGAGCTGCGTCCTCAGCTCACACACCAGCTTGGCTTCTTCGTCAGCGCGGCGCTCAGCGACGGAGCAGCGGTCGCTTTGCACCTGCTCGCAGCGCTGGGCAAACGACAACTTGTCTCGTGTCAGCTGCAAAGTCTCCTGCACGCAAATACCAACATGGCACATATCAAATGAAAGCTCTTCTCTCGTTAGTTGTATGCAAGTGAATATTCAGCAAAATCCAGCAAATGAACACAAATTTTCAAAACAATACGTCGTAAAAAACCGACGGACGTGAGTAGTTTGTTTGTTGAGAAACGTAAATTCAATCCAATGAAAACATTGTTCCTAGTTTAACTAATTTACATTAAAATTTACTTCTTCATACTCTGATAGTGAAAAAATCTTCAAGCTAAAACAAGTCGTATTCAAAATGAAGTCTATAAAAATAAATGAATGTCTCCAATACAGAACCAGTGAGGCAAAAAGAGAACGAATTCAAATTTCAGTATAGTGACACCGATATACTTTGCGTCGGCGTACTGTCACATCATTTCGAATTCATTTACCAAAAAGCCAATTATGCAGTGAATTTCGTGATGCCAGTGATATCAGATATCAATAAGGGTCATCATTTTATTGAAGTCACGTAAGAGGTTACCATCAAGAAGCAAAGTAAAATGAACTATAGCAACGATCGTCACCGAAACTATTCGTTACACTACACCATTCCGTTTCTTCAGAAAATTCAAGAGAAATGCCTAATACTTTATGTTCACATGGCTACACATGCCTTCGTACAACTGATTTGTGGTCCACAGATAATAATTTAAACTCGTTAGCTTGAAAAGCTTACAAGAAGTTACTAGTACGCGATTATTATGCAATTCGCTTAAAATATTTCAACCTTTTGCGTACCAAAACTCGCGTACTTCAGGGAAAAGTTTTCAGGGATAAATGTCGTCGGTACCTTAAATTATCTTAAACTTCGTGGAAATCAACAGCAAACTGCACGTGCAAAGCTGCTGTAATGTCTGAAGAATAGTTTCATGAATGTTATTAATTCCTCTAATTTCGTTATTTATTTCAAAATATTCTCCTACTTGTAAAATTATTTTAGAATTTTGTTAGTTACCCAAAACTAGAAGAACTAGCCCACTTGGCACTACAGTTCCATCAGTAGACAAAGGGGGAAATTTTTTGTTCGTTCTATCCAATACGATTTGAAGGTTGCGTTTCTGAGCGTCAAAGTAGCGCGCTCTATAGATAGGTGCTTTGCACTACCCAAGCATGAGAGCATGAAAGTCGACTCGAGTAGAAATTCACCTGTCCGATACAGCAGGGAACGATAAAACACTTCAGTCACTCATCGTAAACAGCATCCACTAACTATACGGCAGAAATTATTACATGAATTGTTCCCTTTTTGATACTAAGAAAAACAATTTAACAGCCATTTAATATTTTACCAATGTAGTCGACCTCTGCAGCTCTGGCATAAAACTACGAAACCCAGCCATGAGGCTCAAGTACAACGAGAGTTTCAGTTTGCTTCCGTTGTTCTGAATTGAGGCTTGTCTCATCCTCCGGTGAGCTATAGCGTATTCTCCTTGTGCTCACTCGCCTTCGTTAGTTACTCACGATATCATAAGGAATATATGTTTAGCCAACTTAGGCTCCCCGACATTTGTGTTCTTGAAAACAGTGAATTAAGAACCTAGAACCTAATTAACAAATTTCCTGAAGAACGCTGGAAGTTGTGGTGAATGCTAGAAGAAAATGAATATGCATTTAAAAGTGTGCGTGCTTTTTATCTCCAAATAGTTTCTGAAAACGTCAAGTGATGTTCTTCATACTGATTGTCGACTCTAAAAATGAGTAAAACATCAGTAAGACTAATCCACCATCGTGTCGCAAGCAGTTCTAATCACTTGCAAAAATTAACATTTGGGGCTAACATATGTACATCAAGGAAAACTGAAAGAGTAAAGGAAATCCGATGGAGTCCATTTAGGTCATATTATCTTACGAAAAACTAAGCCAAAGAAATTCAGATGTAAGGGCTGACTATTCAAAGTCATAATGTAGCTGGTATATGCGAAATATCCAATGTCTTAGTCGTAAGGTTGAAACAGAGGCATTTGGTGTTCAAATTGTGGTAAAGCAGATCGAAAGAAGGGTGTGATCTTTCCGTAGAAACGCCTTCCCTAGGCAGCTTACCTGAGCGTTGAGGAGCGCAGCTGTGATGTGCGCCAGCTGCGAAGGATCCTCTTGCATCCGACTGCAAGAGAGCACCGCAGCCTCCAGCTGGTCTCGCAGCTGGTCGTTGTTGCTACGGACATAAAGAGTGAAGCGAGCAGCTCAGAACATCTACATACCACCTATCCTATCACCTCAAAACACTTGCTTTACAATATCACAACCTGAGTCATATTTACTCGTATATTGACTTTGACGATACACAAGAAATGTGCGACAGTGATGAAAGAGGTTTAACACAACAATATGGCTTGATTAAAAAAAATCCATGTGAAAGAAACACATACATACATATACCAGGCTTCTCCTCCCTATGGGAGGGTAGCCGACAGCAGGCCACAATCATCACTCTTAGCACTAGGAGGCGAGAGAGGCAGCACTGGCCGCACCAGACTGCCAGGATCAGCAGCAGCCCCGCACAACCACCTTCCACAGTCAGGCCCGACAGCCATAGCTGGTTTACCCCGACCGCTTCATCGAGTGCAGCCCCTCCCCCCGCACAGGACAGGTCAACCCCATCACACGCGGGCAACTTCCAGTACCGCATTACAAATAAAAAATTACCTTCTTACGCATTGCCCCCACTTACTTCTGTCCGCAGTCATCCCTCTCGCCACACCCACAGTCAGACCCCTTTCATACAAAGCACATTTCACCCCATCCATCCAAATCATCCGTGGTCTACCTCGCGCTCTAGAACCACTCACTTCCGACGTATCAATCTTTTTCACCAGCCGTTCAACATTCATTCTTTCAACATTCCCAAACCATCCAAGCACTCTTTCATCCACTCGCCTGCTGAATTTTTTGATAACACCCGTCAGCCCCTAACCAACTCATTCCTGATCCTATCTCTTCTCGTTACTCCATACATGCTCCTCAAACACTTCATCTCAAACACTTCCAACTTCCTCCTCTCAGCTGCTCTCAACCCCCAGGACTCTGCTCCATACAACAAAACTGGCACGATCAAACTTTCATACAGTCCCCTCTAGTATTCATTCTCTAGAGATTCATACTCACACTCCTGCATTCAAACACTTTCCTCATTGCACCCAATGTGTTACAGCCCTCACTCACTCGATGCCTCACCTCTACTTCCATACTATCCTTAACAGCCACATCCGACCCGAGGTACCTAAACTGCTCTACCTCCTCTAACACTTCACCATTTACCCTCACATCCAAAGTTCCAAACACTCCACCTCTTGAACATCTCATTACCTTACTTTTATTCACATTTACCCTCAATTTACGCCTTTCGCACACTCTACAAAACTCCGCAACTATTCTCCTCAGTTTTTCCTCTGAATCAGCCACAAGCGCTGTATCATCTGCAAACAACAGCTGACACTTCCCAATACATACCATTTTGTCCCACCAACTGCGCACCTTTTTCCAACACTCTGGCATACACTTCTCTCATTACATTGATCGCTTTGAAAGGAACGCACCGCATTAAAATGATTTAAGTTAATATTAATGTAAAATAAAGTGATAACTTCTTAACAATAACAACAATGCTTTCTTGTATCGTTTAGGAACTTCCAGAGTCCGTAAAGAGTGAAACTTCCAAGACCACATTTTCTGAAAGGTGCCTGAAACCATACGACCCTAAACTCCAAGATAGTCTAACGCTAGACGAATCTATACTATAATAAGAGCCGCGTCCGTCCGCCGGTCTGTCCGAAGCCAGCTGAAAGTGTGTGATGAGCGTATCTGTGATACAAGCTCCAGCCCTATATATTTTGACGGGCTGTGTTCACGCAGCCTCATCAACTGTCGAGAGATTGTATTTTTTTGTTTCTTAACGCCTTTCTCTTATTTCGCCCTCTTTTTTATTTCAAATAAAGGGGAGGTGTACTAGTTTATTATCATATTGCTGGACCAGTAAGTTGTGGCTGATCGTTCTTTCGGTGAGGAAACTTTAAGTTAATTCCAGAGAAACTGAACGATACTTGTGCCAAACCTGATGCGGACTGCATTAGAATGAAACAACAAATAATCTAAAGAATTGAGCTTCGACGCGCACTGACTCTTGAAATATACAACCGATATAATTTATCTACACATCAGTAATTAGTAAACAGCAAAAACTTAAGCTGCTACGACCACTACAGGTATCAAATAAATTTGCAATACACTAAACGAAGTAGATGAAGAAATCATTGCAGTTTTAATACCTACTGAACTCTCCCGAGAGCAACCACTCAACTGCAAGGAAAGACTCACCTGATGCTCTCTTCCAGTTTGGATCTGAGGCTGCGTATTTCTTGCAAAAGAGGTGCAGCCAAAACCACGGTGTCATCCGTGGCAGAAAAGAGACGCCTCGGCTTTTTAGCACTGTTAGCAAGCCCAACACAAGGTCCACTGCTTGCCGAATCCGACGAGGAGACGATATCTGGCTGCTCGCCAGATGAGACCGGACCCGAGGCAGAGGGTCTGGCAGGCAAACAGTCGCTCTGCTGCGCGTCGCTCGAAGGACTCAACTGGAAGCTCAAACTCTGGTAGATATTCAGTTCGGCCTTGAGTGTTTCATTGAGGTGCTCCATGGTACGGAGCTTGGCAGCGAGTCTTCGCACTTCGCAGGCATCAGAGCGTCGTTTGGGAGAAGGCTTAACAGCGCTGCCGGGCATCAACGTGCCTGAGTGAGGCCCAACTAACGAGAGGGGACAACCTGACGGAGCGATGCCATACAAAGTTACCGCGCTGCTCTCCGTGGGCAGAAGCAGTTCTTCCGTGTCGGACTCTGAGCTGTGCACTGCTCCAAAGCTCGGCCTGGAGTGGCGGGAACGTGAACGGTCTAGAGAAGCAGCCAGGCAGCTCGTTTCCAAACCAATACGCGCGAGTGACACGTTACGGTCAGGCTCGCTCCATGCTTCACTTTCTGAAGGCGAAGCAGGCGCATGACGGATGTCGCTCGCAGAAACGTTCATTGTTTTGGCAGGAGAACTTTTACTAGAAGTGGCTTCTCCTGAACCTGTCAGTACAGATGGGGGTGTAAGTAAAGTCTTGGTCGATATTCGCTGGCAGTCAGAAGAGTTAACATCTGCAGGCTGCGCCACTAAGGGAAGATTTTCTTCATCCAGCACAGCATTTGCATCATCATTCCTAACACTTTCTTCTATAAGTGGCGCCATTTTCCCATTGGATAAAGAATCTGACGACAGATATGATGTCGAGAGATCGGGCAAAGAAGACACAGACTGCCTTGGCGCCATAGCTAGCAGAGTCTGGCAAGCGACCTCGGGCTTGCTCCCCAATGGGGCACGAGGTAAAACATCGGAGCTGCGAAGAGTAGAAACATTGCTTTTTGCTTTCTCTTGAGCAAGTTTCTCTTCCAGATCAGAAATTGTTGCCCGCAGTTGTTGCATCTCATCCAACTTACTCGCTAACTGGTGCTCACGGTCAGTAAGGTCGTTATTCATAATAACCATTTGAGCAAGAATATTATCTATTTCCTGGGTTTTCGCTTCGATGTCAGATGAGACAGGCATAGCATCAGAAAATGAGAGACGAGCGTTGATGGTAGGAGTCTTCACGCTTCTGTCCACAGTATACGCATATTTTGAGACATCATGAACATCAAAAGAGAATGACGTTCCGTTTACTAGTTCCTCTGGGATGTCTTCTTCACTCAAGTCAAACAGTGAAATATCTTCTTCCAAGAGAGACTCGCCTCCCGACAGGATAGACTGAGAAAGCGTTTGTGATAGAGCGCGAGAATCGTTCAGAGATTTACAAAGAGTGGCTCTACTCACACCAGCTAGACTACTAAGGTCAATGAGACCTCTCTCCTCCAAGTCAAGAATCGATTCTAAAAACTCGGCGAGCTCTTCCAAACGTACACGTAGCAAGTCACAAGCATTATTAGATTCTACCAGGCGATTACGAAGTCTGCCACATTCACGACGATACTTGCTGACGATCGCTGGAAAATTCCTACATGGTGTAACCGTCAGCTTAGCGCACTTCAAAGCCTCCCGCAGCTCGTTGATTTGCTGAACAAATGTAGAGGCACTAGCCATTTGACCGTCATGGTCAGCAACAGTGACAAGCTCAGAAACGACCTCAGACGCCGAAGACTTAGCAGGAACTGATGACGATTCAGGCAGGATTGGCGAGGTTGATTTCAATGACTTTAGTGTGGACAAAGCTCGGACGGACGAGGGAGAGGCTGGAGGCGGCGATGCCACCGACAGAGGCACTGAAGAGGCTGAGGGCGTGGTGATATTGACCTGTACAGATGAAGGACCGCCTGAATTGCAAGATAAAGCTTTATCCTTGGTGCCCAGCGTGCGATGCTGGCTTGCATCACATAGAAGCTGAGTCTGTAAGCGCGTAATGTCGCTCTTTCTGAGCTCTAACTGCTCTTTCAGGGCACCAATTTTTTCTTCTTTCTCTAATTCACAATCTTCTAACTTCTTTCTAAGCTGCTCAAGCTCACTAGCAGTGCTGGAAGCGACATCAGAGTTGCCCTGCAGATCCTTCAACTGTTGTCTCTTTTCAGACAAAGATTGCTTCACCTCACCGAGCTCGGCTTCTAGTGCACTGATCACTTTCATGTTTTCCTCGTTGACCTGTTCTCGCTCAGACAGCTGACTCAGTAGCGCCTGGACGTCTGCCCGCCACTGTTGTTCAGCATCCTCCTTGAGTTTGAGGGTATTGCGGACAGACGACAGCTCATCAGTTTGCCCACAGAGGGCTTGCTCAGCTTGCTTGAGTTCTGCGCTCAGAGCGAGCAGCTGCTGCTTCTTCTGTTCCATCTCGGCCCACAGGCGCTGCACACCACCGAGCCACCGTTAGTCAACACCCTCCAACACACATGCAAATTAAGCTTTTACAGAGATAACTCCTTACTTATATCAAAAAATCAATACATTTGCTGAAACACGACAAAATGTCTCGCTCAATAAAATTCTACGCTACATTGTGCAATGAGGAACTCAAGTTCAACACGTAAGGCCAGGAGCGTTGGCTGATTAGCTCAAGTCTCGATTATCATTGAGTGGGAGAGAAATATATCAAAAACTACAACCAATTTTCCAATAGGCAAAAAGATGCAGTAGAATGAGAAGTAAAATGTAACCACAATGAAGAGATTCAACATTAGAGAATTTCAAACAAGTTAGAAAACCTTAGGTAGAATAATATTGCAGCAGTAAAAAACGAAGGAAATTAAAAATAAGAGTAAAATTACAGCCAAGAATTTACAGAATTGTGAACGATTCCGATGCCCCAATAGTACAAAAAAAGTCATAAACTCGTAAAACAGTTATAAAGGATTTTTCTACAAGAACTTCTAAGTAATTAAAAAATTTACTAAAGACATTCTGGTCGCATTTCACGCAGCCATTTAAATAGGAGTCAGCCACATATCCTCCAAGATTTATAAAAAATCCGAAAGAAATTGAATCAAAATAAACCTAAGGTATTCAGTTAGAAGCTCCTCAACAAGATGACTCTTAACAAAAGCTGCAGTGCTCGGCTTTGTACCTGTGCCGCACCCTAGTACTTCAAAAGACTTGTGAATGCTTCCCTAGGTATGAAAGAAATGCTTTCAAATTGAACAGATTCCTTCCCGCATCGAGGAATGATAGTGAGCGGTCGCTGTCTATGGTGCGAGAAAGAAGACTTTTGCTTGTACCAAGTCAACGTTTAACGCAATGACTGCGATGAGCTAAACTGAAATTCAGTATTCAAATCAAATTAAAATTCACAAGTTGCTAGAAATTCTATAAATACCAAACATTAGCTGGGTCCATTAACTACCACTAATGTCAAGATTGTTAAAACTTTTTCAAACGACTCATCGACGGGTATTTCGCAGTAGGAAGAACTTAAGCACGACCCACCAGTGGATCATATCACATTCAATGTGTTATGAACAAGAATATAGGTATACAGGTCCTAGCGGCCCATGATAAATTAAGCAGCATGAAGAGTACAGGCAAAGAGTGCTAAACGCAAGGTAGGTCCAGTTACGTGGATATGCGTAGCCTTATATTAATAGCTATACTCAAATTGCGCTCAAGAACGCACAAGACCTCTCTAATGAATAATACAAAGTAACCTACAGACGTGTCAGGACATGCCCGTTAGAAAATTCATCCTCACGATAGTTGTAAAATTTTTGTTTTTTAAAAATCCTGAAACGTTAAGTTTATTGTCAATGAAAAATACCAGATTGAGTAAGCTCTAACGTTCAAAAATCGAGACCATACATGGTGTTAATTTGCAACAGGTACAAACTTCCACAGGTGATAGGAATACTCAAAATAAACCCTTTTTCATGAATACCAAAAATTGCAAAACTTTTTAGTTTTCGTGCTATTGAACTTTAAAATTTAGAATGTCACTTACGTATTCAACCAGTAATTACGTTTCTAACAATTGAAAATGGAAAATGAAACAAATATTGCGTAAAAAGATGTGCTTTCAATCAATATCTACAATAATTGTTGAAAGTGTCTGCCTCCTGCTTCAATGCAGACTTGACACCTCTGAAAAAACTGCTGCACATGAGACAACATACTTTGATCTTGAGCAAAATCGCCTGCTGCAGCCACTACTCTTGCAATAAGATCCATCTCAGACTCAACTGGTGTTTCGTAGATCAATGTCTTCATGTGGCCCCACAGAAAAAAGTCTAAAGGGGTTAAGTCTGGAAATTTTGCAGGCCATGCCACAGGCCCATTGCGTCCCATCCACCTGTTCCTAAACGTTTCGTTTAGGTATTGGCGATCATTTCCATCATTATGAGCAGGAGCTCCGCTGCGCTGGAACCACATGTTGCGGGGTAGACCTAGAAGCACGTCTTCTAGCAGTCCTGGCAATGTATCCCTAAGAAAAGTGAGATGCGTTTGTCCATTTAGAGGGGATGTCATCAGATATGGGCCAATGAGGTATTCACCGATAATACCAGCCCATACATTCACGCTAAACCGATGTTGGTATCGAAAGTGATGCACTTTATGAGGGTTCTCCTTCTGCCAGTTGCGCAAATTGTGCGTGTTAAACCAGACTGTGTGAAAGTTGCTTCGTCTGTGAACAGAACACGCTTGAAAAACTGTTCATCGTTCTCTACCTGTGTCAGGCACCAAAGTGCAAAGTAAACCCTTGGGATGTGGTCATTTGGGAGCAGATCTTGCACTCGCTGGAAATGGTGAGGATGTCAATTGTTGTCGCGCAGAACATTCCACAATCCACATAGTTGGGGATGGCTAAGTCACGTACTGCAGCTCTAGTACTTGCACGAGACGTTACGGAAGTAGCGCAACACATCCTCTTCAATTACCTCACGTTCTGGCCGGGGCCGGTCATAGGCTCTCCTCTTCACATTCAAACTACCATTTTCACGTAGGCGACGGTGTATGGCCCTAAACATTCGATGTATAGCCAGATATCTGTTTGGGAAGCGCTCTTGGTATAACCTAGCAGCCTTCCTAGCATTCCCATCCGCAGCACCAAAAGTCAAATGCATGTCAGCCAGCTCTTCGTTTGACAAATGTGCCGCCATGTTACCAGAACGACGTGCAGTATTGAACTGGTTCGTAAACACAGAGTGTAGCCAAATTGTAACTCAATATTACAGTAATTAGAACTCACGCATACCAAACTAGAAACTTTAAAGCTCAAAATCTCGAAAATTTTCCAATTTTTGAGTTTTGTCATTTTTGGTATTCCTGAAAAAAGTTTGTTTTTAGTAATCCTGTCACCTGTAAAAGTTTGACACTGTTGAAAATTAACACCCCGAATATAACTAACTTCATGCTTTTAATGCTTTTCAATCGAAAACAACATGCAAGCTATGTAAACTAGTAGCTGAAACATTAACACGAGAAACTACACAGCAGCTAAAAAAAAAACAGATACACTCAAGGTTAAATAACGTCTAGACAAAACAAGGACACTTGCGTGCAATGACAGGCAACACATAAGAAACTATTCGACATGCAAGCAATCTCAACAGTCTACGATTGCAGAAATTTGTTTCTTATGAGAGAAAATGAATGAATCACAAACAAGACTAAAATTATGAAATCAATTTATTGAAGAAAACTAAGGAACGCAAAGAAAACATTGGAAACAGCACAATTAAAAATAAAAGAGAAGGAAGAGTTAATTGGGGTGGGAACAATTCACGAGCACACACCGGAAATCTGCAGGTTGTACAAGCCGTTACACAAACGACACGGCACCACCACATAACCCAAGTGATGTTGGTTCAGTATTAAGGGTGCAAATTCATCAGGTAACACAAACGCGAACTAGTGAATTGGAAGAAATGTAGCTTGAAAGATCGTAGGGACCACTGAAATTCACGGTGCAAACGCTAGGCCAGGAACAAACCAGGGCCAGTAGCGGTTGAAAACATCAGATCAATCTCTTCAAACTGTTATGCACAGCCCTACAACATTATCATAGCAAATGTACTAAAAAACTTAAACAATGATACGTACTTCAGTTTGAAGCCGCTCATAACTGAGAAGCTTGCCTGAAGTAGATATTCTTTCGCAAAGGCGTGTGATCATATTTCAAGTATCGATCATAGACGCATAACGGTACGCTGCAACCCTTGAACGATATTTAGATACGAAAATATTAAAAATGAAAAGAATCATTAGGAGGATTGATTAAAATATTCATCCACGGAGAACTAATGAACCAGTTACTAGAGTGCTATTACTGTGTACGAATTAATTACTATAATTTCCCTTACTCTGCCTTGTCGAGTTTCACCAAGGTTTTAAAAAGCGTCGCCTTCCCAAGAGAGAAGACAAGATACACAAAAATAAATATTCAAACTGAGTAGCCAAAATTTAATGCTCTCGCAAGCTTGACGTCGACAAGCAAAGAAAATCAGAGGCTGTTTGATCACACTGATGCTGTCGATGGCAAGCAGATTCTACCAATGTTGGACTGTGTAGGTCCACACTGTTGACTCGGATGCGAGGAACGTTTTCAGCTCGTGGTTTCCTAACTGGTTCATTGCTAATCGGCCGAGTGCAAATACCGCCAAGTGGTGATTTTGTCGGGCGATTTCTTTGCAAAGCACGGTTGCGGGATTGGCTTATATCGCGGGATGACGGAGACAAAGACACAGAATTGTGATGTCTTTCAAACAAGTCAGCAGGTCCGTAGTAGTCATTCATCGGAACTTGTGTGTTAGAGAAATAGGAAATCATTTTAGATTCCTTAGGAAGCACGTCCGGCAGGTGCTCACTCAAATCTACATTCGTGTCGTTAACATGACGCAAATTACAGGAGCGAGTGTGCAATATAGGCTTTCGGTCAAGGCTCGACGTTGAGTCGAATGGGTTCGGTGAAGCAATGCAATGTGAATTATTTGCATGTGATGATCTAATCAAGAACTGATTAGTTTTCTGATACCTAGATGACCGCATAAGCGAACTTTGGCTGACCGCTGCGCCAGTCAGTTCGGAGTCACTATAGACGCAGTTCGCAGGCAACTGTGGTGTAGTGTCGGGCTTTACAACAGGACTGATGCGGCCCAGACTCGTGCTCAGCTTGTGACACTTCCTTGCGTCAGCCTCACTGCAGTAATAAGCTGCTTCCTCATCAGTGCTCACATTGTATGCAGTAAATATGGAAGCTTTAGTTTGCTCTTCATGTGAACGGTCTCTACTGAGAAAAGCTGAACCACTCTCGTCTTCAGCGTCAGAAGAGTAGAGCTGTCTTTCTCTTCGTACAACAAACCCCAGATCGATATTTGAGTTACTTCTTTCACACTGAAAATATTGGGGGAATTCTTCAATATTCAAAGCATCGTTTGACATCTTGAACACCTCCTTCCTTCGTTTGATTAGCTTGCAGGGAGACTTGAGACTATGAAGCGTAAGCTTATTATCCTCCCTCTTCGAGTCTTTAATGTGACCAGAAGTAGAAGTCTTTTGAAAATCATTCGACAATGATTTCTCATTTGTCCTTTGAGTGACGAGGTTGAACTTGGTACCATTGTGTTCGTGAGAGAGGTTCGATATTTTGACAAACTTGCGCGAGGAGTCTTCATCTCTCACGGCTCGATGACCCTGATCATGTCTAACATGGAGGCTCCTCATATGGCTTGGATGTGAATCAAATTCTTTGACTACACTAGAGTGGGTTGTCATGTCTTTATTTTGACTCCTCGCCCTTAGCCATGATTCAGTATCACATGAAGGATTCGAGTCATGCTCTCGATAGAAATTATTAACATCAAGTCTGTGGCCCGAATGTCGCATTTCATCAACGGACGCTCCAGACGCACGATGGGCAGTTCTTGAGGGAAGCGCTACTTGATCAGAACGCACCTGCATGAGTGATAGCAGCAGCAATGAGTGAATGCTGCAGCACGGTCTACAAACAAGACTCAAGAGCAATCTAGCAACATAAAAACACACGGCGAAAGGCACGAAAACCATTTTGAGCACGACAAGTGCTAAAAAAGCACAAAGAAATGAAGCAACAGAGCAGTAAGAACAGCATGCAAAAATGATAGGAAATGGCATTACAAAAAAGAATTGTAATGATGAAAATCAATCACGTTTCGTACAGATTTTAACAAGAGCATACAAATTGAGCAGAAACAACACAACAAAAAGCAAGGTCAAATACACAAATCGGCATGAGGAAATGAGCAAAAAACGTGATCTATATGAAATGTTACCAAATTGATCCCCACATATCTCATTTTCTCTAAAAACGATCGCTGCATGAATTTTAGAGCCCACTTCATGGTTCCACCCTCAACTATTCCAGCTGTTAACGCTCACTCCACGATATTAACACGGAAAGGTTTGCGCAATAGTTACTACAGCAAATCATTGAATAACAGTTTCGTTCCAATCTGATCAAATATCAAATCGCGGTACTCGATAATACATTAAAATGAACTCAAATTGCGAACAGAAATGATCTAGAACTGACCTCGTGCTCTTCCTCGACCATCTCTTTGACGGAGTCTTCTCCACGCCCCGCGGTCTCCGCCTCCCACTTGGCCTTGCCCAGCATGTCGAGCGTCTCCTTTAGCTCGGCCACCAAGTCTTTGATCTTACGATCTTTTTTCTTCAAGTCCCGCTTCAGGGACGCGATTTCCTTATCACGGCACGTCAGTTCCGTCACGAAGCCCTGTGGTCATAGCGCACTAAATATGAAACACTGAACACCAGGAATAAAGCCGCCAGAATATTCTCTAGGAAATCGATTTTCAACACTTAAACTCAAGAAATAACTACAAGTTAGCGGCTACGCGATTCGACTAACACCAAATCAAGAACCATCATCAATTGAAATCGCAACTTAGTAAGAGAAAATCGTAAAATTCTTTACGTGTTGGTAATGGCATAGAATTTGATATTTATTCTACTAATATAACGAGAAACGAATAACAACGTTGAACTTTACGCGTAGTTGTTTGCTAAAGTAGCAAAATGTTCAAGATAATTAATGACCGATTAAATAATTGGGACCAATTATTCAGTCTTATAATCAGTTCATCAGTTATTATTATCAGTGACTCACACTAGTAACTGATCTCGAGGGAAATATACCACTGCATCTTTCCCGTACATTTCCTAGTTTGCTCAACGTTCATCCGAACTTGTACTCGTTTCTTCCATTTTTTAATGGTTTTGAATTGTATAAGTAAAAAATTTTAGTAAATCTTAGCGTGGCATGAAATAATCGAAACATCCACTAATTTTGATCATATGAAATGTATGTGTATTGGACAGCTTAAACAACTCATCGAAACAAAAAGTGTATCTAGAATGAAAACGGAGGCATGGGTGCAAGAGGTCGGTTGTACAGGTATCCCCCAAATGGGAGACAGCCAAGATAGAAAATACCGTATATTTTAGAATGAAATCCTACATCTAATTTTTGCAATTAGCAGTGTTGCAAAGGAGCAAAGAACAACACCACAGAACATTAAGTTCTCATTTCCACTAATGAAGAAAAGACATCGTCAACGTGCTTCGATAAGAGGCGCTGAGGAATCCTACATTCTCCCCCTCCTCCAATCACAATCAGCGCTAAGACCCCAAGATAAACTGCACGATAAGCTCGCAAATAATCTCAGATCTCGCAGTGCAAAATTTCTAAGATTACGTAGGAATTGGAAGATCTTGAGCTCATAAACACACCTATGAAATCGTCCTACAGCCTCTCCTGAACATGTAATACAGCTGTAGCTTAGCTCAAAATAGCATCCATAAAATTAAACTAAGAAGAGAGAGAAGCTTGCTTTGGAACAAAGTTAACTATTCGTGACATTCTCGCCGTGATGAGTAAGACTTCGCCAGAGTAATTCCCTGCTCCAATATAAGAGCAAGACAGTCCTCAGAAGCCTCAGTTTGCTGCAATACCTCATTAACAAAATGAAAAGATAAGAAAAGTAAATGTCTCCTTTGTCGGAGGAATGTATATATTTTTTGTAGTGAATTCAGTTGAAGCGAAAAGGTACATCCGCAATTTATATTTCAATCTGTGGGAGAAACATAACATTGCCAACAAATACATACAACAGCATTCACAAACCACGAGTGGACTTTCAACAGTCTGCTGAACTTTCCCTAGCACCACCGGCATTACAGTACCACGTAGGAATTCCACATAGCGTCGGAGGGGCAACTTATAACACAGAGGAGAGACTTTCAACACTGACTGTGATGGTGCTGCAGCTCTTGTCGTAGTCCGCCTGCAGCTGTCGCACGCGCTCTCTCGCCTCTGACAGACTCGTCTCCAATTCCGTGATCTGTTTTTGCTTCTCGTCCAGCGTGATCTGGATCTCCACCAAGATCTTATTTTGCTGCTCTATTTGGCCAATTTTCTCCTCGATGATGCGGTCACGCTCTTCGATCTCCTGTACTTTGATTGAGATTTCCGGTTCAACCTGTTCATGAAAAAAAAACATAGAAAAATTGATAGTGAATCTACAGTCATCAGGAAAAATTTTAAGTGAGAACTAATTTATTTCAGCGGAATCTCAACCCATAAAATTATATGAAAACAGTGCATTATACAAAAAAGGAGAATTACAAGATGCGCACAGTACATGCATTCTTCTCCAAAATCCGAGGTGATTGCCTAAGTCTAGAAAAAGACAAGTCTAAACTATTCTTACTCTGAAGTCAAGCAAATATAACACAAATTGAGCATCAAGTCTGCACGCAACCTAACCTGTCACCCGTGAACTAATACCAGGCAGGGAAGTGGTTAGGGAATGCGAAAACCAACTCGACTATTCAACTTCTGATAAAATAAGGTTACATTAGTATGAGCCCCAACATTATTGCGACCAATGGATTATTAAAAATATACACTGACCCAACGATTGATAACTTTGTGCCATCTATTTTCAAATGAAATTAATCACTATTTACACACAAAACCAAGGGTCCAATGGAGGAATGAGACAGCTTTTCTCTTTTCCCTAAGGCTTTTTGACATCGCCCTCTCCTTCCTCTTTAAAAAAAAGACGTGTAGGCAGTATTTTACTGCACTGATAGATCCTTGAATACATGCACATGTATACTTTCCCAATGTTTGCTGTTGATAGAGTCCAAGTAGCAAATGAACATTTCATTTTTTGAGATCTAGCACTATTGACGTGAGTGAATGTTGTTCAGTGAGCTGGTAAGATTACTCAAAATGTCAAAAAAGCAGAGCTGAAACATTTTCATTTTCCTCACAAGATCTCTAGCATGTAGAAGCTGCAAGTTGGGAACAAAGTTTATGAAACAGGGTAAACATTCAAAACGAAAGGTAACAGGTGCTGAAAATATAAAAAAAACTGAACTGAAAAAATGGACCTAACAAAACCAAGGTCCGTTCTGTTTTTAACAAAAAGAAGACAATACCTAACCCTCAGCTCAGAATTTAAATTTTTTTCTTGGGAGCAGGAATTTGTTTAAATACAATAGTTGCATCCCCTTGAGAGGTTTACAATCTCCAACAATTAAATTCCAACAATAACAAACTTACAAAGCGCGCCCTAAATGATTTTAAATATTTTTCCCCGCGACTGCAATTGCTTTGTGCTCACAAACACACAAGAAAACCTCGAGCCCAACAACGGTAGCATTTGAATCGCTGTTGCTGAAATAACAAAATATATCGTGTTTTTGTCAGACGGTATTTGAAAAGCTCAAGAACTGAAACGTTGCGTTTAATAAAGCAGTTAAAACACTTACACCTGAACAACAGCGGAAAACGTTAAGGAAATACTCCCAAAAATAACGTAACATCTGAAACTCATCGTCTTTCAAGGGTTTTTAATTTTATGAAAAGTGCCTCCAGGAGCATAAAATGTCAAATAAAATATGAAATCAAGGGAGCGATAGAGTAAGTTTTACTTAGCTGCTGAAGGGAAGTCATTACAAATCATGCATTCTACACCTATAGGTTCTGTTATTTTATTTTCTCTGAAAATTAAATAGACCCGAAAAATACACATCACCTGTTCAGAACAGAACTTGCGTACGCATCGTTCATTGGTCTACAGTGAAAAAATCTATTTACAGTCAACTACCCTAACACATTTTCTGAAGAATTCAACCGTATTATGGCGACTTCAGTACAAGGTCAAAGTACCCCATTAACGTCGAATAGCATGAACTGTGGTGAAAAAGCGCGATATGCACCTTGATAGTGAAGCGCTAATAACTTGCCGTACTTCACTTACGGAGTTGAAATAAGTCTCTAGTAACAGGAGAAGTAGCAGCGACAAGCAAGAAGTTATGTTTACCTTTTCTAAGTCTCGGTGCAGGTTGCTGATAACGTCGTCCTTGTCGCTCAATTGCTTGAGCTGCTCCGTCATCTCGTCCTTCATGGCCTCCACGCGCTGCTGCCGCTCGTTGGCCTCGTCCTCCTTCAACGTGAGCTGGGGCAGACAACACGCATCAGGAGTGCCGACTCGCTCGAATACAAATACACAAGGTGACGCAGGCGTAAGGAAGCCTAGTAGCACGCTATGCGTCACTCAGGGTAGCGGGGGTTTGGCCCACTCGGGCTGCTGAGCAGTTGTCCCCATCAGGCATTCCACATCGACTATTTTCAAGCCAAAATTTGTATTTTCATTTTTACATTAAATTAGACTCGAGAGATCGCTCATCGTTTGACTGAAGTTTAGTTATCCTCATGGAGGAATGTTCGTAGAAAAAAACCGAAATTGAGAATTTATGACAGAAAAAACTATGTCAACCTCGCTAAAACCATCAGCCACGCGTCCGATATTCATGGACGTTTCAAAATGTGACACGCGGTATAAGAAAACGCGACCACAACGCTTAACCTTCATGTACACCAAATAAGCGATCACAGTATAATTGCTGATAATATAGGTTGATGTTCAACGATGCACGCAATAGCCCAGACCGGCTTAGCGGGAATAATTTCCAATCAACCTTTTATCAAGTCAAAAACCATGCCACAATTTTACGCAAGCGATAGAGTTGTCACATCGATACGTTAAATTAACACTAGAATATTGAAAACTTACTTCCCAGAGTTCCAGCTTCACATAAGTGTGTGACCCTAACGACACCCCCCCCCCCCCCCCCCCCTCCAAACCACCGTGAAGAGATGAACGGACTCTGTTAAACTCAAAAATATTAAAGCTCACGTTTATTAGATAGAAATAACAAAATAATGCTTCATTTTGAGAGGTACTACTCAAAATATCACGCAAAAATTAGGAATAGCTCGAGTCTGCACCCTATATTCGCCTACATCGGACATTGCACGCTCCAGAGCATCAGACATCAAGTTGTAACTAAATATGCGCAAACAGAATCAAAACTAACCTACACACACACACACACAACAGTGGAAACTATTGGTAACGCATCTATCTCACCTCTCGTCTCAGATTGTCCAAGTCTTGCTGCACTGCTGCAGCAGTGCGGTCCCTCTGCAGGAGTTCTTGCTGCAGCTGCTGCACACGCTTCTGCAGACTGTCTATCTGTTCCTGGAGCTGCGCCGCGTCTGCACCAGCACACTTGTTTCCTTCACTGCCGCTCAGACTGAATACGCCTGCACACCGTATAATCAATGTGCCAGTTTAATTATGCATACGCAAGTATTTCTCTGAATAAAATAACTGATGAGGAAAGATAAATGGTAGTAGTATACCCAACGTGATAATAAATGTATTGTGTATTATGTCATAATGTCCACGGTGCACGTGCCATCACACTCTAATCAATTAAAATTAGTATACCTTTCCAACAGCACATTCGCAACATAACTGAACTATGTGCTCAGTAAATAGGCGGTAAGAGATTACTTTAACACGGAACTGTGAGTAGTTTGCCAGAAACATAAACAGAGCATAAATTTTTCCCAAGTTTGCAGCATCGAACTTTTTTACGATCCAAAAGTCAGGGCTGCCTGTGACTGCCACCAACATTTTACACCAACATATTACAAGAAAAGCCTTCTTTCAAAAAAGGAAATTAATTGTAACAAGTTGACAGGCCACTCATCGGTAATTTGACGGAGCTTATCACAAAACTTAATGTTTACTTGGAAGAGCGCGAAAAAGATATGTGAATCTGATTGTGTTAGATATTTACACAATATCATTTAGAACGTTCCATAACCTGTTTTTTGTAGCTACAAGCCCAAATGAAGGAGGGAACTGAGGTCCTGCTATGCTATTATAAAATAAGCAAAATTGTTTGGTACCTTGTAAAGCGAGAGGAGGCAGCAGGGCAGCCATGATGCCGCTCGATGCCTCCGCACCGGGCTGCTGCTGTTTACTGGGCGACAACGAAGCGCTCAAATTGAGCAAATCTGCTGTACCGCAATCTTTATCATCGCTGCCTCGGTGATGGTGGTAGTGATGGTGCTCAGTGTAGCCCTGCTGGTGCTGCACCTGCTGAAGGGTGTTGGTGGTGGCAGGCAGCGTGTTGCTGATGGTGTTGTTGGCGACGTTGGAGGTGTTGACGGTGACGCCAGGACTGGGGTCTGCAGACGCAGGGGCCGCCGCACCCCACGCGCCCGCAGCGTCGGAGGGCGCCTCAGGGAAGGCCAGGTCACACAGCTGCGTCAGCTCCGACATCGCGGGAGCAGAGCGGCTGTTCAGAGCCGCCTCCAGCTCCATGCACCGGCTCGAGTACTCTCTCAAGTTCTGACCAAACAACAATGCTCAGTATGAACGCATTTTTTGATTGTGTGTCCTTCAAACTATCCAAACGCTTCTGAAGAAATTTTCATAACGAATCACTACAAATGGCATCTAGCATATATAAATGAAATTTACAGTTTAAATTTTTCTTTATCGCACACCTGTAATACATGTTACCGGGAGGCCTCCTAAGGTTTTCATCACGCACTATCGGCTGTGGTTTTTGTGTGCTCTGTGATAGCATTGCATGGCATGCTTAATTTGTGTTTCTTTTTGTTTGTTTCAGCCTAGATTCTTGCTCTGCTATAAACTATTATTGTACATAAGTTAATCTTAAGCCTGGAAGACCTGGCTTGCTTGAGTGCTACCATCTTGGGAGGTGAGTTGAATGGTTTTTCTAGTTAATTAGCATGTGCCTGGTTGGAATTTTCAGTTCATCAGATTTGGTTTCTGATTTGGTTTGCTTCTTTTATTTTTTCCCATTGCGTCTTGAGATGTTCATTTTGATTGATTTCCATTATTTTGAATTGAAGTTCTGTTCTTTATGTTCATTTTACTTATATAATTTGTATTTTTGATTTATTTTGCTTTACTATGCATTATGAGATTTATTTGCTTCTGATTTCTGTTTAATTTCTGTTTGTTTGTTTTATTCTTTTTGTAAAGCCTGGTCATGGGAGTTGCTTGCGGTTCTTGTACTTATAAGTCGCACTCATTCTTTCCAGCCAGCTCCAGCTCCCTATGCTCCCTACTCTTGGCTCATTTTATCATACTGGGCTGTACATTGTCTTATATTTGGTGTGCCTCTGGATTAGTTATTTCTCATATTCTGATTCTGAGTAAACTATAAAAAACACTAAGGTTTTATTTCACCAATAGTTAAAGACTTATTATGCAAGATCAATGATGTATTATAGGAAATTCTGACCCCGCAACAACACGAAGGATTAAGTATGAGACACCAAAATTTAGGAAGCCATGCCCGTGTACGAAGAACTCGTTCGAAAGTGTTCTCGCAGATAGCTAGGACGGCATGCGAGATGTTTGAAAAACTTGATTAGAGCGACGCAATGAATTAAGGCGAGCAATATGGATAGGAGCAGGTGTGGATAACCTTAATCTGTAAGTCGAACGGAGAGCAATTTCGCTTCGTTCGCTAAATTTACGGCATTCAATAATCTCTGTAAATGACGGTCAAATCGACAAAACGTTTAAACTTTCAAATTGGAAAAGAACAGCTATCCCGCAAAATTTAGGCGTTCAAGAGCTGAATCAGTTCCAAAATAAGGCGAAATTATCACGGAAGAACACTTGTAAAGCGATATCACAGAGGAAGAGCTGTCACTTTAAAATGAAATTTCAAATCAGTGTCTTGCGTGAGTAATTGCAAGACCATGGAGGAAAGTTATCAGTGAAAATGATCAGAATATGCACAAAAAATAGAATTGTGCAGAATGTACCGAGATCTAACACCATTTAGGGCACCTGCACTCGAGCAACTTTTTATTGTTGTCAGTTGCTCTAACTAAAAAAGTGTCCAAAATAGAAAGCACGCATTTCCATGACTGCCCGTACACGGGTAATATTTCGTGAGGCGACAACAAAAAGTTGTGAGGTGGTTGAGACCGGATCAATAATTGCTCTGACAACACAATAGTTTTCGGCAACTGTTGCAGGCGATAGATAACGTTATTTCTAATGGGAGCTTGCACACGGACAACTTTTAGTTGCCGCCGCCCAGCGCCCAGCCGGTCGCAAGCTGCCAGATTGGCTTTGTTAACTCCAGATTTTTGCAAATGTGACTTGTTTTGGGGCAATATTGTGCATAAATAAACTGTTAGGCGTTTAAGCTATTCTAAAAAGGCCTGTTGATACAACCTATTTCACAACTTAATAATAAATTCAATATGTTAAAGAAAAAATGTCTGTGTTCGGCATTTTAAAGATGAATAATATACTCAATACTGGGATGGCATATTTTTTTTTATCTGACGATTCTGCAGTGGTTTTCCAGTGTCTTCCAGACTAGAGTGATCTGACACTGCCGCATCAAGTTTCCATGGTGACACTAAACGATAGTTGCCGCCATCCGGTGGCTTGTAAGCGCGTGTCTTAGTGACAACTTTTCGTTGCGACAATTTTATTATTGTGACAAAATTTCCTCGAGACAACTGACAATAAAAAGTCACTCGTGTGCGGGTACTCTTAAGCCGCTGAACCGATTGAGTACGAGCAATGCACTTTACATCCATCGGGGTGGATTAACACTATACAGTCATGTTTATTCCGGAATCTTCATTTCATTTCATTCATTCAGTTTTTCATTTTAACAAGCATACTCTAGCATTTGGTCGCCCCTGATTTGTTCACAAAGTAAGACCATAAATATTTATTGACAAGCAGTGAGCTGACGAGGAACGAGTCAACGTAAATTTTCAAACTCCTACCACCACACAGATGGGAGGAGAGTACCCAGAGGCATGAGAAACGATGACAAAGCCGTGTAAGGGAGCAAGCAGCGGACCTGTTGTAGGGCAGCGATTTCCTTCTGTAAGTGCTGCACAGCGCGCTCCTTCTCCTGCAGCAGCTCCTGCAGCTGCTGCTTGTAATCGTCTTCCAGCTGCGCTATCGCTGACGACGCCTGCGACAGCAGCTGCTGCTTGTCGTACAGCTGACGCTTTAGAGATTCGTTCTCCACCTGTCGGAGTGACCAAAGGTCAAAATCATGTCTTATGAAATGGCTTAGTAGCGAAGAACGCGTTTACCGATACTCGTGCTTGCTTCAGTGCGATGCGATCACACTGTAGGTAAGAACAATATTGGACTCAATTCAATCCTAATGCAAACGATCGAAGTGGGGAAAATGAAACACTTTTAAAATGATTGCACAATTTCGAAAAAAATTTTAATCGTTGTTACTCTTGTCTAAATTTCCAACTCATTCATGAAATGAATCAGTGCGTAAAAACAGGTAGCATCAACAAAAGTTAATAAAACGACGATGCTTACAGCTAAGAAGCTGCGAAATTTACGTAAAACATGAGAAAGTTGACGGTTAAAGGTTAAGAGCATTACGTAATGACTGCAGCATTGGCTATTTATTTTGAAAACTCTGAGGACATCAGCATTCTTCTCAATGCCAAAACTGCTCTATTATGCACTCAACTGCCATCCTTAAATTAAACACCGTTCTGGAGCGGTTATTTAAAACGCGTAAATTGAGCTATTGTTCATCAGTAACCTGATAACTTGAATCTATATCAAATATGCGTACAATATGGCACTGAACTTCAATTGAGAAAACCGTGTGGAACAATGAGCTGGTGATATCCTATGAAAAAATGATTATGAATATATTTAAGTATTAGTGTCAAAATTGCTACTAAGACCGTGTTCACACAGCACAACAAATAACCACTGATCTTCAGAGTAAGAACGAGAAAACCAAACCGATCAAAGAAAGAAAACTAGGATCTGTAAGCATGGTGCTTCTTAAGATGCACGCCTAAAATGCAAATCAGAATTTTAATTTTAACTAAAATGAGGTCAAAACGTACCAACGTTGCAAAACAGGTTTTGCCCTCTACCCTAAAAACACAACTGACACCCAGAGACTTCAAGACGTTTCGACGAGCAATAGCAGCCCAAATAACGACTGCTCTGGTATTATGTTCAATAATTATAATTTGTTCAATTCACTATAAAGCAACGCGTAGTTATAAAAATGCTCTCGCCAATGAGCAGCATACACAGAACTTTATGTGCCGACAACATAACGATCTAGCAATTACCACACAATTCACCATAAATTTACGACATTATAAAGCTTGGCAGCAACGAAGCAAGAAAACAGACCTTAAGCTCGATGTTGGCCTTGTTGAGGGCAGGAGCGCCCTGCGCGGAGAGTCCCTGCTTCTCCTCCAAGAAGTAGACCCTGAGTTTGAGGGCGAAGTTCTCCTTGTTGAGCCTGGCGAGGTGCTGGTCGTACTCCTTCATGGTGAGCCCCGAGGCCCGCAGGTCCGCCTCGCCCAACACGCTGCCGCCCGTCACCAGGCTCGCGCCCCCTCCCCCGCTGCTCGACACGCCGCTCCCACCGCCGCCGCCTCCCCGCCATCCGCCTGCGTCACAACTCGCATCATTCCAGTCCTGACGTATGTTTAGCTAGCTTTCCAATATCTAACATTGGTATCATCCGAGTGCTGACGCCTGCTTAGCAAGCTTTCCAATATCTAACATTGGTATCATTTAAGTGCTGACGCCTGTTTAAAGCGTTCTTTCTAATATCTAACATTGAACTTTGTGCTTCAGAACTAGAAACAAAAATTCGGGAAATCGTCACAAATAGATGTTGTATTTTAAAATTTTACAGAGTTTGAGACTCCCTTGTCAGAACAAAAAACCATCTCAAGAGAGCGAAGAGAGGAGAGCGAAAGACCTTTGGTTTTTCTATGCCTTTCCCAAATAGAAGGTGCTGAAAAACAGGACGGCAGTGAACAGATGAAAGATGGTCCGTAACAAAAAAACATATGTCCCATATCAACAAAAAAGGCCTACCTAACATCTGGCTAGAGACCTCATAACTTCCTTTTGCGAGCGAAATTCCCATAAATGCAGTAATTGTATGCCCTTGTTGGGAGGAAGACATTATTGAAGGGAAGACAGATGGTGTCGTGTTTCGTCACATTTTGGAGAAAAATCTCACCCCGAGTGCAAAGTGTTCATTCAAATACCGTAAGTTGATATGTTAACGAAAACGATCTTAAACCCGTAGCGAACTTAACCCGGAAATGATTAAAGAAACACAAAACTGATGTTCTCCAGTGGCAAAGCCAATCGCCGGATCTCAACTCCATTGAATTTTTTTGAGAACACCGTTTAAGATTCAAATTAAGCAAAGGAGTCCGAAGAATTTTGCAGAGTTGGAAAACATGCATATTGAAGAACATTGGCGTTAGGTAGTACATCCTATTATTCAATCATCAAGTGCTATAACTTGGTTGAAATATTCCCATTCATGAATAAAATCCCTTGGAACCTCTTCCATCCATTAAAAAGCATAACGATGAGTTTACTCTCTCGAACACAATTAGAATTCGCTGAATAATGCCACCCTAGGTATCAAGTAGCACACCTGAGAATGTGTTGATTCTTGTCCCTGTAGCTTAAAACTCTCCGTAAGTAATTATCATTTGCTCAAGCTTGGGAATATCTGCCAAGACACGACACGCAATTTTATCACTCGTTCATGAAATGCATCTTCCTACTTCAGGAGAAGGGCGTGTTACTGTTAAGAGGTTTAGGAGTAAGCCCTTGAACGAGGACGTTAAGATTTTTTGCCCCCGCTTCGGCTATCGGCTGCTGACCACCTGACCCGCTTTTATTTAGATTACTCCAAGAGATTTTCTTCAAGGTTTGTCTGTCTTAAACTTAATCGTTACATTTGTCTACTACGCTCGTTGTTAGTTTATCGAAAAAACCCTCAGACTATCTTGGCCTGCGGTGGTAACTCAACTTTAAATTTCCCATGATTCTTTGTCACATGGTCAACGCTAGAACCCTAGACCTCGCAGTGAACTATTTAAAGATGATTCCTATGATAATCCCACTGTTTAAACTCTAAGAACTACGGTACTTGGCTCAAAAATTTGTCGAACCCTGATAAAATGTAATTAAAATTCAAACAATTTTAGTATAAGTTACATAAAAAATTAATTAATATGGCAATGTTAGCCTTTCTGACCAAAACGAAGGTGTTCCAAAGAGAGGAAGCATGGAGGCGTATGGAATTGAGGTAACGCGAAATCTATGCACAAGGTGCGTTTAAGCACATGATCCCTATGGAGCGCACTTAAACAGTAAGTTTAAAAGGAAAGTTCGGAAGCAAGATAAAAGATAAGATGTTAGTTTAAGCCTTCCTAACCGCAACAAAAGCGTCCCAAAGAAAGGAAGGATGAAGGCACCAATTAGGTTGGCGTTAAGGGAACGCGGAATCCATGCACATGGTGCGCTCCCGCATAAGATCCCTTGGGCATAGAAACAGTAAATTGAGAAGTAAGGCTAATTAACAAGATAAAAATTGAAAAAGGAAGATAGAGGTGCTGAAAAATAGAACAGCAGTGAAGTGCAAATAGACGATTCTTAACGAAAAACATTTTAAACAAAAAAATGCCTCCTTAACTTAACTCTCAGCTCGAGACCTCACAGTTTCTTCACTAGGGGTGTAAATTCCCATCGATGTGATAGTTGTATTCCCTAATGGAGGAGAGGTTTTCTCAAAATAAATTAGAAAACAAAGAATATCATAAAAAAGCTCTCTTCAGTGTCATTGATTGTCAGTGTTGCATTTGCCCTTTCCCTGACATGCATGTATAATCCAGTAGGAAACAAGTCAAGTTTCCCGGGCTGGGAAACCTCCTAAGTAGTGTCTCAAATGATGGCCATACAACTTAACACTTTGACTGCGGCAACTAAATATTAAGTTCAACACCAAACTCAAATTTAAAGTCAATTGTAGTAAGCTATTTTGAAAATACCAAACATGAACTGGATAGTGCCTTTTTTTAGCTTTGATCAAATGTTTAAGGAAATTGAGTTTGCGACTACTGGTAGGTCAGCAGCATTATGAAAATTATCTCCGTGTACCACCTGTGGCGCACGTCGCAGTCAAAGTGTTGAGACTGTGTAAAGAACAAGTGCTCAGGGGAAAAAATGGCAGAGTGGAGTCATTTAATGGTAACAGTGGAAGGGTTAAAATTCTGAACACTCACGTCACGTGTTCACTGAAGCGATTAGCGATAACACACTGGCGGCAAAGTGTTCAGCAGTTGACTACCATGTTCAACGTATGTTTTGAAAAAATTTCTGCTCGCATCATGAGCCGAGAATCGAAAGTAATAGGTTCAAGGAATTGCGCCGCCTCCAGGAAACCATTTATCAGTAAAGTTAATTGAGCGAAACTACTTCAATTTGCCAAAGGCCACAAAGAATGGCGGTTGTAGACCAAGAGAAACGAGTCTAATGGTTGGACGAATCTATGTTCTTCTCGTTCCAGACGGACAACAGGGTTTGAGCGAGACAGGAAGCTCATGAAGCTTTGGATCATGCATGCTTTGCTCCCACAACACAGGCTTCTAGGGGCAGAGTAATGATTTGAGGGCGCGTCACATGATAGAGATTAGTCGCGGCAACACTGAGCAGGAATAAGTCGAAATCTCAGGATTATTAGAGTATCCTCTAGGCGACCAAGTAAACTTGGCTCTGGGTTTTTGTTTTCCTGACCGTCGGTGTATTTTCTATTTTTCAAAATGATAACGCTTGCATTCGCTGGCGTCATGTAGATAGTATGTACAAGATTGGTTCAGCAATCACGAACGGTCATTTCCTCACATGAAATGGCTCCCGAGTCTTCTGATTTGACAGGCCAACTGTAGAGGGAGATGCGAGCCTAACACTTCTTTTTTCTTCGTTTAAAAATTTTCCTCGACGTTTGCTTGCACTAGGGACAACTATTCTTCAATACTGTTTGCCGTAAAATGTCGTAGAATCGATTCATGATATAATTAAAGCTGTTATCAAGTTACAAAATGATTTAACGAACTATTCAGCATGATAGTTACATCCATATCTCTCCACATGAGCGACGAAAATTTTGACGGGTAGTGTTACAACCTATTAGAATTTCGAGTGTGTTGGCCTACTAACAGTTTAACAAACATAAAATCTTACGTGTGCTATCACTTCTGTATGTGAATGGAAAACTTCATCGCGTTTCTTTTTTGACTCTAGAGTAATTAAATGCTTAAACATTTAAAACAGCAATTAGAAATAAAAGATCCACTCAAACGATATTTTTAATTTTCTAAAGCATTTGTTTACAATGGGGCATTCCGATGTCAAAGTCTTTTCGCATCCAAGTTGGAAGCGCATTACAGCCATTCAACTAGCTAAGATCGGACACACTTTTCCGAGCAAGCGAATGCAGCAGTAAACCAAGCAATGTACCAATATTCTCATTAACTGCTGATGTGGAGTCATACACTTTTCATTCGACAGATGACTTCAGTGTCACTGGTCATTATAGGTCATAGTGAAGTCTTGGCTCTAACGATAAGATTCAGAAAATGCTTTATGAATACCTTGTAGCGAATGAAAAATTTTCTTAATTTTTCATGAATTTTATTGTTTCCATACATATGTGCAAAGGAAGCATAAGTTTAAGTGATCAGTTCTTGCCAGTGGTTGAAAACATGAAGTTCCTTTACACACCCAATTCTTATCACGTTTCCCGCATTCTTATCACGTTGCGCGGGTGTGCACATGCTGTACCACGGATTTGATTAACACTGGCGAGTATTATTAAAAAATAAAAGTATTTTTATTGGCTAATCTAATCACTAGAACTGCCAGTAAATAGTTACACTAATAAAACATCAGGAAAAACGGAGTCGTACCTGCCGTGTAACCGCTGCTGGCCGAGTCGAGACTGCCGTCGTTAAGTGCCCCACTTGGACTCGTGCTGGTGAAAAATAAAGATCAAAAATTAATATAGAAACAGACCACGTGCTATCATTTTCGCATCCACATTTATTTCGCATTCATTTAAATGCAGATAAATTCGTTCGCATTTATCTAAATGCAGATTAATTTGTTCGCATTTCTACAAATACAGATAAATTGCCACCTTTTACATTACGAAGAAACAGTACTGCTGAAAACCGTAAATGAAAACGGACTAAATTACGTATTACTACAAATTAATATGATTGCAACAGCTTACTAAGGAACTTTTCACCACACTTAGCGACGGAGTACGGGTACTAGCTAGGCACAGGTGGTACGGAATGGTCGATGTCAGGAAATATTCTAAGACCGAACATAAGATAGAGAAAAGTGCCGGTTGTAGTTGTAGAGGCATCAAAATCAAAAAGTCGTACTATCAAACGGCGGCCAGTGAGAGAAAGCACACCGTACAACAATAAACACAAAGTAGGAATCAGTGAAGGAGATACACGAACTATTTCTTGACGTTTGAAGTTGCTACTATGACGAGTTAAAAACTCTCAAAACAGTGCTGCATGCACTGCCTTTCTGCGCGACAACTATAGACAACTATAGATCAGTTCAAATTAAATTAGATAGATTAGGTGAGTTACGTTAAGCATCCCTAACCGCAACAAAGGCGTTCCAAAGAGAGGAAGAATGATGGCAACATTTAGTATAGAGTTGAGGCAATGCGGAATCTATGCACAGGGTGTGTGCCCACACAAAATACGAAGACAAAAAAAATCAAGCTAAGAAGAGAGCTTATCCAACAAGATGAAAATAGACGCACAAAGTAATAGGTGCTGAAAAATACGACAGTTGACTGAGTAGAGAACTAAAAAATATGGTCCGTAACAAAACAAACACCAATTCTATTTCAAGAAAAGGAAAGAATAACTAACCTCCGGGACGGGACCTCACTTTTTTCCCCTAAATAGAGTTAATTCTCTTCGATAGAATAGTTGCAACTACCTAAGAGGATGAACGTTACAGGCGAAATGGCAAATCTAAAGCTATAAAATTAAAATGAGATTTTGAGCACGTGACTAAGCGAGACGCTTCCGAAAGTGCTTCGCGTGTCTTTGAATGCGACAAGGAATATTATTCAAATCTGAGCAGCAATCAAGACACGCTTAATATGTCTACAACTTCATAGGGATTTGAACTTCATGAATGTGTATCGTAGCAGTACAGAACGTTAAAGAAGAGATTCGTTTTTGTCGTTATTTTATTACTTAAGTTCCTTACTAAGCAAAATCTACCTTCTTCTTTAGAAAAGAGATCGCATTATGAAACTTCAGGAGAAACTGTACACATTGCAGCACTATAGCTTTCAGATCAAGAACAAAGGCCATGTTACATGCAAAAAAACACATCTATTTCAACATGTCGGCTACCACTCGAAATGCAACATTTACTTTCGAAATTCATCGTCATTCACATATTACTGAGTATTTGAGTTTCTTATTCTTTCGATCGTTTATACGTAACTGCTCATTTGTTTTTGACTGGTGACAAGCAAACGCTCGAAACGTCTCTTTATACAAATAAATGTTTCAGACGATATTCCCAGTTTTCCGTTCACATTAACAATCAGAAAATATCCTAACGGCTGTTCAGAACATATTTTATTATCGTCGAGAGTTATACAACATTGCCTGTTAAATCCGCAAATGTCGTTACGGCAACTTAGTTCTACCACACGTCACACAATCAATTTTATACTCATATTCCTTGGATCCTGTTACCTTTTGTTTCTTAGCAACCAATTTCGCCGTAAAATTAGCCGTAATTTCAATGATGCAATCTCCTGGTGGCCTTCACGCACGTGTTTTCGCTCGCTAAGACACAGAAACAACAAAGAGTTGACACGGTAATTTCATCAACCGCGCTTCTAAATCCGCAGTTACACGGGACTGTGAAAATTTTGTTCGCATGCTGTTGTGTAAGGCGCGTGTAACATTGCTCCTTCGACTGAAGTAAAAATTGAAAAAAAAACTTTTAATTAAAAAATTAAGTTAAAATCTTCATCTGTCAGTAGTTACCTACAGAGAAGCATCTCGCTAAAGAACCTCAACTCGTATTCATGGAGCGAGACTGCAGCCAGTGATGTCAGAGGCTTAGTATCAGCAGGAAAAACACAAGAATATCTACTCTTGATGCGGACACAAGGTATAACAATGAGCATCGTTTTGAGCAAAATATGGCATTTACCAAAAGATTTGCTTGATTTTAGTTTTCAGCGACATTGCAAGGTTATTAAAACATACAAGCGGAGTCTGGGAAGAGGCAACAGCACAGAGCCTTGAAGGAGTAAGCATGAAGTCACACCACGGAAAATCACGTGGCGGAAGCATCATCATGAGCACGCAAGCAGGCTGAGAAATGCATAAGAAATTCGTTGATGATTGTCACAAGCTTTTAACCTCTGCGGTATGAAGGCAGCGAGCCAACTGCGCCCTGCATCAGCCGGTCGAGCTCACTTACTGTCCTCTCAACGGAATTTATCCAGTGCCATCCTCCCCATACTATCACTAAAATATCTTTATCGGCACGAGTGAATTATCACAAGAAAATGTACAGAAAGTTTCAATATCTTTCGCACACCTATAGCGATGTATTCCTTGATATATTTGCAACATAATGACATTATTTAAGCCAGGTTGTAGCGTTTATACGTGTAATAAATTTGAAAACAGTTAACGCACTTAGCCGATCGTTGTACAAGCTTTTCTTCACCTCCCAAAAAAGTTCTTGGCTGAGCGAGTTGCGCGTGCACAGTTCAAATCACATGCCAGCTTGTAAAGAATTTATCATACCCTCCCCCCTCTAAAGTGCTTCAGCTGATAAATTCAAAAACTAGTCTCAGGTTAGGTTATATGTTAGTTTAAGCGTTCCTAACCGCTACGAGAATAGAGCGTATCGAAGAGAGGAAGGCACCATTAAGTACGGAGATAAGGGAATGCGAAATCTATGCAGAAGAGGCATAAAAACACCAAATTGAGAAAGAAGTTCATGAAAAATGTTCTCATACAAGTGAAAAATTCACAAAATTATTTTTATGAACAAAATTATTTTTACGAAAGTTTTGTTTTCTATACGTGCAAGACAAGACATAATTTCAAGTATTCAATTTTTGCGTTCAACTTTTCATTATTCATTTTGGTGATGCTGTACTGCGTCAGTCTGCGTGTGCGCAAAAACTATTTCAGTTAAACTGTAAAGTCACGCTCATTTCTGACTCAATTACAATCTTTATTATTACAATCTTTGTTATTATTATTATTATTATTATCATTATTATTATTATTATTATGTTATTATGTAGCATCTTAATTATAGTAACAGTTGCTATTATTTTCACAGCACAAAATTTTTAACATCATTCGTGTAAATTAGAAATATATAATAGCCTCAGGAATTTGCTCAAAGAGACCAAGGCAACGAACACTCGTGCAGGAGGTCGGTTGCACGCACTGTGCACCAGCCGCCTCTATTGGCGAGAAACGAAAATGAAAAATGTAGACGGCCCGTCTCTGAATAACGTTAACCACTAACAGCTGTGTCGATAGTTGCTGCTAATAGGTAGGAATACCGCAATAGGCAGCTACTTTGATCAATGCATTCCAAGGATAGTTCAAAAACCCCCAAAAAAAATAACCAGGGAGACTTATAACCAGTAGTTTCAAGCGTGGGCTGATTATCGAAGTAATTCAAAATGCTTACCGTATAATTTTGGGCTGTAGAATGAAACACAAAATTCATGAATAGTCTTGACTAACAGAGCTTTTCAGGCCTAAAACAAAAGCAGCTAAACATTGTAAAAATTCTCATTCTTAATTTCTCATTGAATGGCATTTTTATCGGAATATAACTGAGCGCGAGATAGAGTGTTCACATAATGCATGATTACCTGGGTACATAAACGCTTCCCTCGCAAACCGAAGGCCTCCCTATGGCTGAGCTAACCTGGCAGTCTCTTCTATGGAGTGCCAGTACCCGCAGTATAAGATGAACGAGCGTTACTAACCTAAACCTATAGCCTATCCCATGTTCCCTGAGGGGGCTAAAGACTAAAGCTAAGATCAATCACTTCTTACTGGAGTGCAGTCTGATAGTTATTACGTAATGCTTATTTTTCCAACAAATTACTTTAGCTCGAACAAAAATACTGAACATAGTAAAGCTGGTCTTGAGCATATCCTTGAAGTTAATGCATATAAAGCCGGAAAATCGAAAAATGGAGACAGTCGAAATAAATGACAAACAATTTTCAAATCAGAAACTCGTCGTTCATCCATTAAGTCTCGTTTCAAACGTGGACATTGATTGGCACATCACTAGTTTCAACTCTGGAATGAATACTATTCGCATTCTTGCCAGAATCGAGGGTACAACATTACAGAAGGGTGAAAATAAGTTTGCAGCTATTTACATCCATTTCAACGTAAATGTAATAGATACCGCTATTGAAAGAATTATATAAGAAAGAAAATCTCGGAATTTCACGTGCTGTTTAAAGTTAGTCTCACGTTTTGGCAGCCACAGGAGTGGGTGTCACTGACATGAAGGTTAGTCCGGAACCATCATGAAGCTGCCGCACATTTCAACCAACACATGAAGTGGAAGAATTGCTGTTGACACGCGAGCACGTTTGGTGCATTAGCTATCAAATTCAAGAATTTTTATTATATTCCTTAAAATAAATGGGTGTCAAGAGATTTCAGCAGTGCTTTTTATTCACGGAATGCACAAGATTATTAGTGGAGAAACATCAGTGTTTGACATCACACTTCTGATACTTCAAGTATACAACCATGAAATTGCTTGCCAACTTACAGTTGCGTCCGCTTCGTAAAATATGAAGATAAGCCTTGACAGTCATAATCCTTAACATTCGCTGATCTACAAAAACTCTGTAAAAATAAAAATCAACAGTCAAAAAAAGTATGGACGTTATTCTCTAACATTAACGTACAGAAAACTTAATAACAACTTTCGAGTGTAAAGGACCAACAAAGTAATCATTACGTAAAAACTACCACAACGCAACAATTACTGGACAAATAACATTTGAAAGCAAATAAGAAAATCCAAGGTGCAAATGCGTTATCCCCTTGAGAGCTCCTGACATATAATAAATAACGAGCTCTGCTTTAGCGTCACCAGTCACGGCTGAGGCCAAAACTGCAGCAAGCAGACACCAGGCCGAGTCCTGCGTGCCAACTTGGCACCGCAAGGTTAGACTCAGCCTCACACCACATCAATATTTTAACTATGCACCTTAGGTAAACAAACCGAAACGCAGGCCCCATTAGGCGCGAATTTTTCGTGTGTCCGTTTCTGATTCAATTTGGCGTTTTAGTAATAATTTATACTTGATTTCTCATTATGAACTCCTTAGAACAGTGAAGCATTCTAGTATTTGTTATGAACTCACAAAAATGTAAAGTGTTCTCATTTTTGTTATGAACTCATAAAACTGCTAAGCATTCTGATTTTTATTATGAGCTCATAAACCTGTGAAGTGTTTTGATTTTTGTTCTGAACTCATAAAACTGTGAACCGCTATAATTTTTTGTTTTCAACTCGTAGAATTGTGAAGCGTTCTGATTTTTGTCTTCAACTCACAGAACTGTGAAGCGTTCTGATTTTTGCCTTCAACTCACAGAACTGTGAAGCGCTCTAATTTTTGTCTTCAACTCACAGAACTGTGAAGCGCTCTAATTTTTTGTTTTCAACTCGTAGAATTGTGAAGCGTTCTGATTTTTGTCTTCAACTCACAGAACTGTGAAGCGTTCTGATTTTTGTCTTCAACTCACAGAACTGTGAAGCGTTCTGATTTGTTTTCTACTCACAGAATTGTGAAGCGCTCTAATTTTTGTCTTCAACTCACAGAACTGTGAAGCGCTCTAATTTTTTGTTTTCAACTCGTAGAATTGTGAAGCGTTCTGATTTTTGTCTTCAACTCACAGAACTGTGAAGCATTCTGATTTTTGTCTTCAACTCACAGAACTGTGAAGCGTTCTGATTTTTGTCTTCAACTCACAGAACTGTGAAGCGTTCTGATTTGTCTTCAACTCACAGAACTGTGAAGCGCTCTAATTTTTGTCTTCAACTCACAGAACTGTGAAGCGTTCTGATTTTTGTCTTCAACTCACAGAACTGTGAAGCGTTCTGATTTTTGTCTTCAACTCACAGAACTGTGAAGCGTTCTGATTTTTGTCTTCAACTCACAGAACTGTGAAGCGTTCTGATTTTTGTCTTCAACTCACAGAACTGTGAAGCGTTCTGATTTGTTTTCAACTCACAGAATTGTGAAGCGTTCTGATTTTTGTCTTCAACTCACAGAACTGTGAAGCGTTCTGATTTTTGTCTTCAACTCACAGAACTGTGAAGCGTTCTGATTTGTTTTCAACTCACAGAACTGTGAAGCGTTCTGATTTTTGTCTTCAACTCACAGAACTGTGAAGCGTTCTGATTTTTGTCTTCAACTCACAGAACTGTGAAGCGTTCTGATTTTTGTCTTCAACTCACAGAACTGTGAAGCGTTCTGATTTTTGTCTTCAACTCACAGAACTGTGAAGCGTTCTGATTTTTGTCTTCAACTCACAGAACTGTGAAGCGCTCTAATTTTTGTCTTCAACTCACAGAACTGTGAAGCGTTCTGATTTTTGTCTTCAACTCACAGAACTGTGAAGCGTTCTGATTTTTGTCTTCAACTCACAGAACTGTGAAGCGTTCTGATTTTTGTCTTCAACTCACAGAACTGTGAAGCGTTCTGATTTTTGTCTTCAACTCACAGAACTGTGAAGCGTTCTGATTTGTTTTCAACTCACAGAATTGTGAAGCGCTCTAATTTTTGTCTTCAACTCACAGAACTGTGAAGCGCTCTAATTTTTGTCTTCAACTCACAGAATTGTGAAGCGTTCTGATTTTTGTCTTCAACTCACAGAACTGTGAAGCGTTCTGATTTTTGTCTTCAACTCACAGAACTGTGAAGCGTTCTGATTTGTTTTCAACTCACAGAATTGTGAAGCGCTCTAATTTTTGTCTTCAACTCACAGAACTGTGAAGCGCTCTAATTTTTGTCTTCAACTCACAGAACTGTGAAGCGTTCTGATTTTTGTCTTCAACTCACAGAACTGTGAAGCGTTCTGATTTTTGTCTTCAACTCACAGAACTGTGAAGCGTTCTGATTTTTGTCTTCAACTCACAGAACTGTGAAGCGTTCTGATTTTTGTCTTCAACTCACAGAACTGTGAAGCGTTCTGATTTTTGTCTTCAACTCACAGAACTGTGAAGCGTTCTGATTTTTGTCTTCAACTCACAGAACTGTGAAGCGTTCTGATTTTTGTCTTCAACTCACAGAACTGTGAAGCGTTCTGATTTGTTTTCAACTCACAGAATTGTGAAGCGCTCTAATTTTTGTCTTCAACTCACAGAACTGTGAAGCGTTCTGATTTTTGTCTTCAACTCACAGAACTGTGAAGCGCTCTAATTTTTGTCTTCAACTCACAGAACTGTGAAGCGCTCTAATTTTTGTCTTCAACTCACAGAACTGTGAAGCGTTCTGATTTTTGTCTTCAACTCACAGAACTGTGAAGCGTTCTGATTTTTGTCTTCAACTCACAGAACTGTGAAGCGTTCTGATTTTTGTCTTCAACTCACAGAACTGTGAAGCGTTCTGATTTTTGTCTTCAACTCACAGAACTGTGAAGCGTTCTGATTTTTGTCTTCAACTCACAGAACTGTGAAGCGTTCTGATTTTTGTCTTCAACTCACAGAACTGAAGCGTTCTGATTTGTTTTCAACTCACAGAATTGTGAAGCGCTCTAATTTTTGTCTTCAACTCACAGAACTGTGAAGCGTTCTGATTTTTGTCTTCAACTCACAGAACTGTGAAGCGTTCTGATTTGTTTTCAACTCACAGAATTGTGAAGCGCTCTAATTTTTGTCTTCAACTCACAGAACTGTGAAGCGCTCTAATTTTTGTCTTCAACTCACAGAACTGTGAAGCGCTCTAATTTTTGTTTTCAACTCACAGAATTGTGAAGCGTTCGGATTTTGTCTTCAACTCACAGAACTGTGAAGCGTTCTGAATTTTCAAAGTAGACTACACTTTCCAATGCCTCACAAGATTACTTCGACAACAACAACATTGGTCTTAACGAAATGAAAATTAAAATATAAGGTACCAAAATAAAATCAAGAGAAAAATGTTAAACTGTTTGCACGAAGTTCGTTGCACAGACCGTCGGCCTCTTCCACGAGATAAAATAAAACCTAAATTCAATACAAGTTTGAATTGGTAAAAACTTGATGTGAAGGCGATAATTTAACAGCGACCAGCTATCGTTTGATAAGATAAGATGAAGGATTCGATTATATTCGATAGTAAAAGTCTCCCAACCATAACTAAGACATTCCAAAGAAAGAAAGCACAATTTAAGATAGAATTAAGAGGAAAGGGAATCTACGCCCAAGGAGAGTTTTCACACCAAGACTTAATTCGTTCGCATGAAAACAGCAATTTAGTGAAACAAGATAAAAGTTAGTGAAAGCAATAGGTGATGTAAAAAAAAGCGCAGCAGTGAATCAAAACCGATGGTCCGTAACAAAATAAAAAATCTTTTCTACTCTAACAAAAGGAATGCCTCCTTAACCTTCAGCTCGGGACTTCACACCTTCCTCCTGTGGGCGCTAATTTCCATAGATACAAGAATGATGCTCTCCTGAAGGGGACGAGCTATACTTAGTAGCAAATTGAATCATATTTTTGTGTAATCTCTACTGGAATGGGCTAGCTACGCTGCAATTTACATATTGACATCAGTGCACATGACACATGTCAACTACAGGTAGACATCTTGAAGTGCGGCCCTTATATACTGTGAGACGTTCTTAGTGGACAGCTTTTCTTGCGGCGCAAGATTCCTTGAGTGCTACATCAACTTGAGTGCAATTATCTTATACCAAAAGTAAGAAGCTGAAAGAAAAAATGCATGAATTCGCGTGAAAATATAACGAATAAGAAGTCTGGTAAAAATTACATCATTCATCACTGGTAAAAATTATATCAGACTGAAATAATCAGTTTTTGAGACGACGTAAATCATGTTCATCACACACAGATAATCAATACATTCAGATTCAGGATTAAGATACATATAAGATGATTAACATGTAATAACAAACTTTCTATTGAAGATCTTTTAAAAGAATGGTCTAGTGTGAAATGAGTACTGAATTCGTTCAGATAATCACAATTCTCTTCTATATCTTACGATTGAAAAAGCGATTTTCTTGCATTCGCTGCAGAGTAAAAATTAATTCATGTGAGATGGGACTGAAAAACTGGTAAGTTGATAGGCATACAACTTTGTTCACAGTTGAAGCTAAAGTGGTTGTTCGGGTGTTTTCGAAGGAACACACAATCAAGATGATATCCTCATTTTGTAAAATTCACGAAGTGTTTAACACAAAGTGTTGTCCCACATCGTGTGAGGGCAATTTATGCAATTTATGTATTTATGCTAAAAAAAATGAGAAAAACAAACAAAAAACAAAACAAATCCACTGTTCCTCTCCTTTCGCTGTTCCTATCACCACTGTTGAGTAGGTCTCATTTATGAACCGATCCTGGCGCTCAATTTCGAAACCATAAACGTTTTTTATTCGATATTTTCTTCATTCATGAATCTTTAGTTAAATTCGCTGTTCAATTACGCAATCAAAACGGCATAAGATTAACCTTTGAAGACTTACAGCAACTGCTGAAACATCACTCTGATTTGCCCAGTACAAAATTACTTTCATTCTCGAAAAATAAGTATAGCATCCGCTGAGAATACACAGAACCTCACTAAGGCAAAATTCAGAGCTATGAGACGTTCCTGCATAATAACACCAGTAAAAATCTCCATAATTTTGTTCCCTTAAACCGCCCTTAATCAGAGAATGATTAATCCAATTTTCTTACACCAAAAATAAGAAGCTGAAAGAAAAAAGATGTTCACAAGTGAAAGACACCACTAATCACAACAAAGTTCTAGTGATGCTTGTCAATGTTCGAGTGAAGTACGTGGCCCGAAAACATCGATGTTATTACTTAGAGATATTCATCAACACCCTTATAGAAGCCCTGTGAAGACTAAACATATTTCCAACCATTGCTCACACCTACCTTGTTACTGGTTAAATAGTTCAATTTACAGAAATAGTTCAATTTCTTTAAAGAATATTTAAAAGACCTATTAAGTTAACAATACTCGAAGACAAGCAAGGAGTTATTAACAATAGCAGTGTCACTAAATATCGACAGTTATAATGATGCAAGTGAACTATATTATCTTTATCCAATAAATTCCGGACGGTAAAATGTACAATTAGGAAAATCGCGAGTCGGGCGTCTTTCCGTCCGCACACGGTAGGACCACAGATGGCCGCCGAGAAATGCTCATTTTTCGGCCCACTATATTTTCGACCAGACAAGTTCAGAAAAACTTTAAATCCAATTTACTTCACTTTCCAGTCACGCCGCCACAAGAACAGTGTTGAAACCCTACATCAATTTTTAAAAGTTCTTTAACATCAGCAGATAAATATATACAACAAATCTGCACAACACAGCCAGTTACAAGCGCATGAAGGAATTTTACTGAAATTTTGTTCTTTAAAAATTGTTTCGATCGATAGATTTAGGATCTGTCAGTATGCAACAGTCCAATGAAGTCTAAAGTCTTCATTTTTTCGAAAAAGACGTTGAAGAAATGCCATTTCATCGTAAGGACAACTCACTCCTAAAAAGTGAAAATGTGATCAGACTGCAATGGTTGTTCACACAAACACCAATTCAATTAAACGATTGATGTCTTTCACCGAATATTATTACTAACGTTATTTTCGACTGGCTGTGTGTGTCGAGTTTTAAAGTTGATGGGGAAAAGAAAATTAAAAAAATCCCCTTTTTCACTTCCCTTTCAGCCTGCTCAAATGATGAAATTATCACTCAAAAACATCACCGAATTTATTTCGATCATTTGCGTATAAAGCAATTACAGAACACCAAAGATCTTAAATGAATATAGTGTTTTCTTGTACGATTCTAAAAATAATAGAAACCATATGGTGTCATTGGACTTGCCATCGTTCAACAAACAGATAAAGCTCACGAGTCGTATCCTTTCACGCCTACACCACAGGAAGTTTGGAAAGCTCAAAAACTATTTTTCCCCGACCAGTATGACCGACACTAAGAACAAACTTATTCCTCTACAGGTTAGATTATTAGTTAGTCTAATCCTCTTAATCCGCAACAAAGACGATCAAAAGAGGAAGGAGGAAGGTACCATTCAGTATGGAGTTATGGGCACGAGGAATTTTTATAGAAAAGGCAGTTGAGACAAAACAAAGTTGAGACAAAAGATTATGAAACAAGATCAAGTGCTGAAAAACAGGACAGCAGTGAACTGAAAAAAATGATCATTACCATGACAAAAAAAATTATTTCAAAAAAATAAGGCATACTTAAGGAGGTCAACCCAAGATTTTAACTTTTTTCATCCGATTCGTTTGAAATTTGGCCAATATATGCATTCGTTGAAATTAAAACTTTTTTTCTCGTGTAACTGTTTAGATTTAGGCCTTATTTTTTTGAAAAATACGAAAAAACTAGTTTTTTCGTAAATTTTTATCGATATTTCTGGATATTTCAAAAGAATAGAAGTCATTGAGTTTTCATGCTAGAACAAAACCAAAGACAGTTTTAGAATCCTTGAAGCATTGCAAAGTTACGGTCTCGAATTTTCCATTTAAATTTCTAGTATTTTTTGCGATATTTGGTCAATAATAAAGTATACATTTTTAACTAATTTTTTCATACAAGAAAAAGGTTCAAATGGCAAATTTGAGACCGTATTCCAAAAGGATTCCAAAACTGTCTTTGGTTTTGTTCTAGCATCAAAACTCAACGACTTCTATTTTTTTTTTATGTTGACAGTGAGAGGTTTTGGGTATAAGCCATAAACAAAATTTTTTTGTTGAAGTGTAATACAACAGACAATTTATGTAATTGAATGCTGTTTTCATTTTTATTTCCATAATCTCCATGCATAACTTCATATTCACACTGTGAATTGTAATTTCCAAAAATAAAATAACAATAAAACATTTTTTTTATAAAAATTAGCAATTTTTTATTTTCAGACTGATTTTTATGAAATTTGACTACAATATGCAACTTTTGAAAAGAAGCACAATTTGTTCTATTCATTTTTTCGATTCAGGCCTTAGTTTTTTAAAATATTCGCCATATTTGTTTTTTAGTTCATTTTTATGGATATTTCAAAAGAATAGAAGTCATTGAGTTTTTATGCTAGAACAAAACCAAAAACAGTTTTAGAATCCTTGAAGCATTATAAATAAAATTACGGTTTTAAATTTTCCATTTTCCGTTTTTTTCTTTTGCTATGGGGTCGAAAATTCAGGATTTTTGGTCCCCTTACCTCCCCCCCAGGGGGGGACCTAGTGTCCGTAGCGCCATAAAATTTTAGGATCGAATAGTCTATCACCTAAGGGTCCTTTTTCAGCAAAAGCATAAAAAATACTCATCGGACCGACAGGGGCCTGGGTTGACCCCCAGCTCGAGCCCTTACACACTTTCCCCCCTGGGAGTGCAAATTCCCATAGACACAATAGTTGTATCCCTCCTGAGGGGCTTATTCCTCTACATTATAACAAAATAACACTTTGAATCAACTTGTCAGAACACATCTATTATACGATGAATACATCCATAACTTTGTATACTTGAATCTTTGTATACTTGAAACTTTAAGTGCATTTCCAAACAAAATTAAAAAAAAGGAAAACTATTATAAAGCTGCTGGTCACTGCGAAAAGCACAATCAGTTTTCGCGGAAATGGGTGCGACACCCAAAGTCTCCAGTTATAACAGCAGACTTACCCCCACAAAAGTGATAATATGGAATTAACACTTCATTGAATACGCAAGATGAAGGAAACAAGAACAGAGCAACTACGGACGAATTGCCAAAAAACACATTACTTACGCAGTAACAACACTGTTGTGACGCTGTCCACAACTGCGGCACATTGTGCCTCCCGATCACAACTGTGTACACTGCGCTAACGACTTCAAATCTTTGCGATCAGGAGGCGAGGTTTGTCTCTCAGTTCTGTAGCCAGGCTACAGATGGAAACAACACACCTCGCCAAGCGATTAATGACAAAATGAGATAACTTAACAGGAATGAGGGAGGCGCTAAGAACACTTCGGAATTTGTAAACGCGTTCGTTGGGAGTACAGGAGTAAACAAGACTTGGTGACAGATGGCGCAGGGAGGAGGCTAAGTTGTTTGTGCACGAGAGCAGCGCCAGAAGAGATGGGGCACCTCTGCACCAGCTGCCGCATCTTATACGCGCCACCAGCAAATAGCTCACCAACTTGGCCGGCAAACGCTTTCAAATACAAAACAGCGCGTTACTCATTAAATGAACAAGACCACGGTGACACTTGACAGGAACGTCAGGCAACGAACAACGAAATAAGGACGTAAAAACACCACGACGCCTAACATAAATTTTAACATGCTTGTCGGGCACTAGACAACCCTGAAAATTATTGCTCACATCTATATATAAGTTCCACAGCAAACGACTGACCACATGTAAAAATATTTTAACAAAAACAGGAGTAACTTGACATAAGGTAAAAATAAACCAACACTTGTGAAGCTTCGCACTCGTTCCGCAGATAATTCAAACAGGGATGAAAATGACTGAAGGCATACCAATACTTACATAATCAGAACAAACTAATCCCAGATACACCAGAAGCACTTTTAGGACATCGAGCAGTAGCGAAAGGACGGTCAGATATACGGTTTGTTTTAATTCAATGGAGTGATACCTAAATCAATTGATGAATCAGACAAGCACACATTTTTCATTTTGTAATTAAATTTACACCAGCAGGCATATCGTAAACGAATCAGTGCCGTTCAGCCCTTTAAAGCGTCTCATTTTCTCTATTATATGCCTTCATATGTGAAATCAAACATTTTGCTAAAAATCGTCGTTAAAAACACAAGTTTGCAGTAATTATATATTTTTCAGCCATCCACTTCACAGTGCATGTTCAAGCACTGCAGAATCTTTTATGGGACATGCAGGATCTCTAGAATCACACGGTACCAAGGGCCATACGTAACAAAAAGAAGTTGTGTACACCACAACCACCCCAAACCTTCCTGTCTGGAGAGAGAGAGAGAGAGTCGTGGGTGTCGAATAAAAATAGTTCGAATACCTCTTTTCGTCATTGAAATACACGAGTTTCAAAGCAGCCAGACCTTGAAGCAATTTTCCAACGTTTTCAAAAAGTGACTCTTGGTACCTCATGATTATAAGGACCTGATATATTTTTCATTGTTTCGACATATCACTGATAGGCTTTCAAATACTGGTTACAAGCTCGTTCAACACATGTCTGAGAGAGAATAAGAGGAAGGCACTATTCGGCATAGAATTAAGAGAACGGGAAAACTATGCTCAAGAGGTGTCCCCGAACCCTGTGAATAAAAGTATGATTGGAAATTATGAAACAAGAAACTAGTGAAGAACTAAAAACGACAGCAGTGAACCTAAAAAAGGTCCGTTACAGCACAAAAAATCTATCCAACATGAACAAAAGGAAGGCCTACCTAACCATTAGACCAGGACACGTTTTCTCCTTCGGAGCGATAATTCTCATGTATATGAAATACTATTGGTACGGAAAATAAAGGAGGACGTTTCGTGAATTTACATCCAACACTTACATCTAAAAAGTGCGAAATAAAAGGTTATCAATACGGCAAAACACATATCATAAGGGATTTTCACATGAGGTGCGGGTTAATCTAAGGTCGCTCGCTGGTGAATATAAATAAGATTAGACTATAAGTAAGCTTAGGCTTTCTAACAAGAACAAAAGTGACCAAAAAGGAATTATAAAGGCATTATTTAATACGGAGTCAAGGGAACGCGAATTTTATACACAAGGTGTTCTCACACGAGATCACTTGCGCATTGGAACAGGAAGTTTACGAAGCAAGATGAGTGCTGATGGAAAGAGAAGTACTGAAAAATAGGACAGCAGTGAATCGAATAAAGATGAGCCGTAACATAACCAACATTTCATTCTATTTCAACAACTCACCGACTCTTCCATTTCTCCAACTCTTAGCTCGGAACCTCGCATTTTCCTCAAAGAGTGCTTATTCCCATAGTTACAGTAGTTGCATCCTCTTGTGCAGTGGCGACTATAGGTAAACGTAAAAAATGACACTACCAAACGCTTCAAGACGTGTGCAAGGTCTGTTTAATTTACTGAAAGAAACAGAGATACCATAGGGCATTCACTAATGCATTAGAGTTCTGATAACCAAAGATCTCATTGAGTATCATTGAGTTTAATATGTAAATTCATCGCTGAATTTAATATTGAATATATGAACACTTTCTACGCGAGTTCTCAAGCAATAATCTGTAAATTAAGCAATAATCTGTAAAGTGGTTGAATAACAAATACGATTTAGACACTCGCGTTCTCACCTCAACATGTCCAGCATTTTGAGAACAGTACATCAACCAGGTGAGGATATCTTAAACGAAAGATATAAGATATATTGACTTCATTTTCAACAACTGTCACCTAAGAGACGAAGCGTATTCATGATAAACGGACAACAGTTGACTAATACCTCCCTAAATTCCAAAATAAAAACGGCCAAGGCTGGCTATGAAAACACTGCATCGGCTGGTTGTTCGATACCATATTTTTCCTTTAATTGTAAATACATCATAAGCATAGGAACTCAATATTTCTACTCATTATGTTATAATGCGCTAAGACATAAATAGATTCTAAACCAAATAAAATGCACATTGGAAATAAGCACAGGCGCGTGCTCGCCCCTCCACCACCAATGCCCGGCTAAATTTGAACCAAATCTCATTATTATTTAAGTCAACGGGAATAACTCCCAATATTTAACTTACTCTAACAACATTTCACGCTTGTACCACCAGCCTGAACAAATATTTAGTACATAAAATTATGATAAATTATAATCTTACTCGCAAAGTAATCGTAATCTGAGTCTAAAAAAAATTCAGGCATTAACACTTGAAAATTAATTCAATACATGCGTCTAAATAACAACTACAACGAAGTGAATCAACTCCCGCATTGCAACTGTACAGGCCAGTCAAACGCAAGTGAAATGAACGTTTAATTGGTTGGTATTGTTACCCCAATTTAAAAAAAATTCTTGTGAATAAGCTAAATATCAGTTGCAAAGCTATTTTAAGATTAGATTAAACGCGTGTCGTTTTTTAGAATCTGCTTTTTCTGTGTACGGATAACGTCAAAATAAATTTCAATTGATACAAACAAATATATTAAATAAATTATTAGTTAGTTTAACCTCCCTATCAGCCACAAAGGCCATCCAAATAGAGGAAAGAGGAAGGTACAGTTAGTACCCAAAAAAAAATTTTTGATATAATAATTAAGGGTTTTATTCGTTTCTTGCATTTATTATAAAATTTTTTTCGAATTTTTACATTCCATTTTTCTGCGACTCGCAAAGTTCGAATTTTTCTCCAAAACGTATTCACATTTCAAGACCTCGTCACATTTTTCAACAACACGGTTAAAAATTTAGGGTCCTTTATTTTGAAGCTTGTTCCAAAAACTGTCGATCCCCTTAAACGTTTTCATGAGTGAAAAGTACGATATAAAACACTGATTGCTATCAAAAATAGAGTAACACGGAAATTAAGTTTGGAGTAGCATGTTGTCTCTGTGAAAATTTTCTCTTTCCAACCTTGAAACACCATTGTCGATGTCTGCCAATGTGAGGCACTAGTATTGGAGTTAATTAATCTAGCTGGAAGACCAGATTAGTTTAAGCCTCCCTAACCGCAACAAAGACGTTACAGAGAGAGGAAGCAGAAAATCACTGCTTCGTATGGACTTGAGAAAACGCAGAACCAACGCACAAGGCGCATAAAAATATTAATTTGAAAAAAATATATAAAACAAGATTAAAAGTTGAAGAAGAAAATAGCGGGTGCTGAAAGACAGGATAGCAGTGGACTTGAAAAAAAGTCCGCAACTAAACAAAAAAAAGTTTATTTATTTTCAGCAAACAAATGGCCTACCTAACCCTTAATTCAGGGCCCATATTATCCCTGGGACCGCTAATTCCCATAGATACAATAGTTATAGCCCCTTGATGGAAACTAAGTGTAACTGTCAAGTCATAAGACAGGCCAATTAAATTGGTCACAGAGTTAAGTAAACATTAAAATGGGTTTTTAATGATTTTTGCTTTCAGTTTAAACAATAAAAAACAAAAAATAAATGCAGATATGACGTTTTCAGCACTTAAACACCATGAATATGTAGCAATGTTGGCATAATAATTCTAGGATTTCACTCAACTCAGCTCCTTGATGCTACGAACACATGAGAGCCCCCATGAAATTATGTTAAAAGAAAACCACCGATGCAGAGAAAAAGAAAACTTCCTCGCACAGGATAAGCCATTGTTAAACGAACAGAACGAAATACAGCTGAATTTATTTAGTTGTAAAATGAGCCTCATTCTATCGAGGGACACTGAGTAATCAGAAAAACGTAGACCAGAAGTTTAGAACTAGCCGCTTGCGGCGGCATGCTACGCACGGCAGAAACAACAAATAAAGGCAGCCTTGTAATAGCTACAGTTCATACCGAGTCGCTTTGCAAAACCAGAACGGAGATCCACAAAAAAAATTGAGTATCCACTCATACTAATCTAACTCCTTCGAAAAAATTACAGATTATAACTCACAATTTTCAGTCCCTGCTTTACCTCGAGCTCTGTGATAACACCGTGTGCTGAGGCACACCGTATCAAAATCAAGCGTGCAAAAAGTCCTCCTCAATGATAATTATACCTGCAGAACCGAGTTATCACTACGCAGAAGGAAGGTTGTCACAAAACCATCAGGTAAATACTAGATTGCAAGACATGCGATCACACTATCACGGAATTACATTAATTTTTCTCAGCAGAGGTCAAGAGGGTACCAAAAATTTCATATGCATTCAAATACAAAACTCCCTTACCGCTCCAAATGAAATGGCGTATCGAAGAGAGGAAGGCTCCTTTCAGTATGGAGATAAGGGAATGCGGAATCTATGCAAAAGGGGCATAGAAACAGTAAGTTGAGAAACAAGTTCATGAAACAAGATCAAAGTTTAAGAAGAAACTAGTATGTGCTGAAAAACAGGACAGAAATGAACCGAAAAAAGGTGGTCCTTAACAAAACAGAAAACATGCATTTGAAAAAAGAACGCCTACCTAACTCTCAGCTCAAAGCGCTAAATCCCATTGATACAACAGTCGTATCCCCCTCTAGGGGCCCTGAAATGGAAGCAAGAGGCGGGAAAAACAAGTATCAATACGGCGCACTTTAATAAAAACCTAAATTCAAGACAAGCCTCTGGAACACATGCCGCCGATGCCACGACTAACGCATGTAACGCATGTCAGAGCACTTTGGTGGTCATGTCTGAATGATGGTTTAGCACGGCATGCTGACCACAAAACGAGCCACCTACCTTCACTCTTTTGTTCCCTCGTTCAGAAAGAATTTCAAGAATGCTATCCACTGGCGCTTTTGGATAAATCGTGGAGCCGATACGGAATTCTAACCCAACTCATGTAGACTGATGTTCTCTTTCGCGAAAGAAAATCAGAGACGTGTGTCAAGTCCAAATGTCACAGGGAACTTGAGACTGAGGCATAAAAAACGCAAAGGTCTCAAAAATAATCAAGAAAACAGCCAATCTGAGTCTAAAAAAATAGCCGAGAATTTTCCATGGGTCGAGCTAGCCAGATTAATCTGACTTGTGTTCGGCCCCAAAACATAAGCGCAGCTAGAGCTGATGATAGCCGAGAAATGGGACCCCAGAACGGAGTGGAAAAGCCGAGGTCGACTCGTCGAACAGAAATGGGTGTCGCCATGGAGGAAACGTTACATAACGCTCAACATAATTGCTATTGGCCTATAATACGATGAGACAATATTTGCATGTAAATAAAGATAAAACCTTCAATCGAGATCCATAAAAATGTTACTTTTCATGGGGATGTTGACCATAATAATTATGTATAACGGTATAATGATAACTCATGCATTAGGAAAAATACCGAGCTTTTACAGAACTTGGTTGAAATAGTTTCGAAAACTTGTGAAACGATTTACGCGCAACATACCCACAACAGTCTCATTCAAGCGCCTTGGGTTCAAATGGGAAAAAATCAGCTATGCAGTAGAAATTTGAGGATTTGAACTATAAAAGAAAAACAGAAACAGGCATCCGGAACAAAAAGAATTGAATAAACGCGCATAGCACACAACTTTCATCCAAGATCAGACGTTACGCATTTCACCAATGCCCAAGTACAGCATTCCACGAGATATTTATCCACAGATTTTAAGAATTATAAAACTTTTTATTTATTGCACTGGAAAATAGTTTAATTCCGATGTTTTTCTCGGTGTTATTCCTCCAAAATGCTGCTTTATAAACATCAGCGAATTTTCAACAAAAAACTTGCTGCACGGTTATTCAGTCACGTCACGTGTTCATAATTGAAGTCAGTGGGTACATTTTTCGATACTTCTCTGTAGAGATGTGACTCAAAAAAAACTATGCCTTTTTTAAAAAACATTTTTTTACAAAAAAACCATGGCTAAAAAAACGTGGATATTTTTTTGTTAATATTTTGTCTGAAAATAACTCAGCAAGAAAAAGAACCACATTATATTATTTGTTTTCATGTCAGATTACAAAATAAAACAACATACTTCTTTAATTGGTGGTTTTCCATGGTTTTATGAAATTTTTCATTTTCTGCGGTTTCATGCTTTGATATTTCATTTATTTTACAATACATGTGAATGACCTTCAACTCCCGAAATTGTGTGTTATAATAACATATCTTTACTTATGGTCATTGATAGAGATGTGACTAAAAAACCATGCTGTTTTAAAAAAAACACGTTATATATACGAAAATTATGACTAAAACATTTGGATATTAATATATTTTATATAACCTAAAAAACCATGCTGTTTTTATTAAAAAACATGTTATTTATGCAAAAATTATGACTAAAAATCATGGCTATTATCAGATTTTATGGGACAAAAAATTGTTTTTTTAAACATTTTAAAAATATCACGACTAAAAAACACATGTAAATATCAGGAAAGTTATTTTTCTTTAATCAAATTGTCTCTAGAAACTTATAAACAAAGAACGCTGTTAATATTGAAATCATATTTATTAGAACTGTACTAGGTCTTAGAATAAAATATCTACAAAGAATCTATTCACTCTATAAAACCTTTCGGAGACCAGCTCCATCCTCAGTAAGTCATTCAGTAAAATGTGGTAAAATGGACAATGAATTTTCACTGTTCCTTTAAAAAACATTTATTTACTGAATGACTCACTGAGGATGGAGCTGGTCTCCGAAAGGTTTTATTGAGTGAATAGATTCTTTGTAGATATTGGATTCTAAGACCTGGTACAGTTCTAATGGATACTAATATATTTTATTTAACCAAAAATCCATGCTGTTTCTTGAATGTTTTTGTTACAAAAACGTCATGACTAAAAAACACGGATATTAATATACTTTATTTGACCATAAAGAACCATGCTTTTTTTTGAAAAACATCTTTTTTACAGGAAAATCATGACTAAATAAATGTGGATATTAATATATTCTATATGCCAAAAAAAAACATGCTGGTTTTTTAAATCATGTTATCTTTACCAAAAAAATCATGACTAAAAAACATGGATATTAATGAATTTTTGTGAAAAAAACATTGTTTTTAAAAAGGTTATGGTTTTTTTGTCAGATAAAATTTAATAACACTCATAGTTTTTCATAGTCGTGACTTTTTGCAAAAAACTGTTTTCAAAAAGCATGGTTTTTTGGTCACACAAAATAAACTAATATCCATGTTTTTTTTACAAAGTCATGACCAAAAAATGAATGACAACTTTCTAGTAAAAAAAAACATGTTTAAAAAAAACAAAGATTTTTTGGTGACGTAAAATATGTTAATATCCATGATTTTAAGACAGTTTTTTATGAAAAACACGTAAAATAAAACAGCATGGTTTTTTGGTCACATAAAATATATTCATATCCAGGTTTTCTTACACACGATTGTTTGTAAAAAACATGTTTTTTAAAAAACAGCATGGGGGTTTTTAGGTCTCAAATATATTCATGTTTTTTTAGTTATGATTTTTTAGTAAAAAACATTTTTTTTAAACTGCATGGGGTTTTTTAGGTCACATAAAATATATTATATTTTTAGTCATGATTTTTTTGTAAAAAAAACAGCCTAGTTATATTTGGTACCAGAAAATATATTATAATTCATTTTTATTAGTCAGAATTTTTTGTAAAAAAACATGTTTTAAAAAAAACAGCATATTTTAAAAAAAGCATGGTTTTAGGTCACCTAAACTATATTAATATCTATGTTTTATAGTCATTTTTTTAACTAAACCATAAAAAAGAAAACATACAGTAGAAGTGGTGGCAGATAACCCACAATTACCTAGAGGAGTCAAAGAGGAACAGCAGGAGCCACAGAACTTATATTGATGGAGTCAAAATTCAGACATTATCTCTGCTATGTCTGATTTTTTTGTTCACACAAAAATAAAATCAGATATAGTAGAGATAGTAAGCTCTGAATTTTGACTCCATCAATATAAGTTCTGTGGCTCCTGCTGTTCCTCTTAGACGCCTCTAGGTAATTGTGGGTTATCTGTCACCACTTTTACTGTATGATTTCTTTTTGATGTTTTTAAACAAAAAAATGACTAAAAAACATGGATATTAATATATATTAGGTGTCCAAAAAACCAGACATATATGTAACAAAATTTAGGTGTGTGCAAAAAAACAAAAACAAAAAACACAAAAAACACATTTTTTTGCAAAAAAATGCCATCAAATAAAACCGTTTTTTGCATCACTACTTCTCTGTATACTTTGTCTCTCTCAGGATTGCTTCAACACATTGACTGGGATTCCAAAAATAGCTTGCGTGTTTGTGTGTAACCTGCACAACTTCAGTTCTCTGGATGACCATGGAGTAAGAAGTTGTGAGCCGCTCTGTCATGGTAATTTCTACTAGATTAGTTTAGATTATAAGTTAGTTTAAGCCTCCCTAACCGCTACAAAAAAAGAGCGTATCGAAGAGAGGAAGAAGGAAGGCACCATTTAGTATGGAGATAAGAAAACGAGGAATCTATGCTGAAGGGGCATAGAAACAGTAAGATGAGAAAGAAGTTAATGAAATAAGATTAAAAGTTGAAGAAGAAAGTGAGAGGTGCTGAAATACAGGACAGCAGTGAACCGAAAAAAGGTGGTCCTTAACATAACAAAAAAACTTTTATTTCAACAAAAAAAAAAAGCCTACCTAACTCTCAGCTCGGGCCCTCACATTTTTCCCCTGGGAGCGCTAATTCCCATAGGATACAATAGTTGTATCCCCCTGAGGGGGTTAATTTCTACTATAATTTGCTGAAAAAATAAGGAGCCTGAACTGAAACGTAACCTCAAGAAGTAACTAAACTTTTTGAGCAACGTGCGTCATTCAGTATCACGCAGGCTGCGCTCCAATACTGGCCCACGTAGCAAGTAGTTGAAGAAATTCACAAGTAGCGTTCCAGGTTTCATTTCCTTACTTAAAATAACTCGCATTTCAAGAGATTAAATTACATGTTATTTTAAGCCTCCCTATCCGTAACAAAGGCGATCGAAAGAGATCAAGGAGGAAGGCAGTATTTAGTATGAAGATAAGGAAATGCGGAATCTATGCAGAAGGGGCATAGAAACAGTAAATTGAGAAAGAAGTTGAAGAAACGAGATAAAAGTTGAAGAAGTAGTAGGTGTTGAAAATCAGGACAGCAGGAACCGAAAGAAAGTGGTCCTTAACATAACAAAAACATTTTATTTCAACAAAAAGAAGGCCTACCTAACTCAGCTCAGGCCCTCACCCATTTCCCCCATAGGTGGCAAAAGGACGCATCTCAACAGCACGCACACTCCTCCGTGAATGAATTTAACAGGCATCACTTAATATTCACACTGAGCGTTTTCCGCCTAGCATCACAACGCGTTCGTCAATGCAATGCTTCGAGTGCTAATTAATTTATTCAAGGTTCAACCTCCGACTCTGCTCTTACGCGATTATCACAAAAACTCAATGAAGCTTTCACGTGGCCCTACGGGGGCGAAAAATTTCAATGCCTTGGTTGGCACGGCTCACTTCGCCGGCAAAAAAGCTAATCAGATCTATGACACAAAAGATGAATTGAAAAACAAAATAAAGACACTCGCGCACGAGATCAAATACACAGTGCGCTACTTCCTCCTGTCCTCACACGGGAGAAAAAGAAAACTAAAGAAGGAAAGCTTGGTCTACCTGACTGCATGTCTTAACCTACTCACTTCTGCAACAAGTGCGGCTGATTCTGTGGTAGGTAGCTGAACTGAGAAATGCTAATTCTCTTAGGTACACTGACCAGGACAGACACAATCAGCGAACTCCTCTACCTCCCTGCGTGTCAAACGATTAGATCAGAAGTTAGTCTAGGCAACCCTCTCAACAACAAGTGTTCGCAAGAGGGGGAAGGAGCGAAGCACCATTTAGTATGGAATTAATGCGACAGAAAACCTACGCAAATGGTGCGTTCCCGCACCCCGTAGATAGAAACAAGAGTTTGAAAAAAGTTCTGAGCATAAAACAAAATAAAAGTAAAATAAAACAATAAAATACGAAAAAAGAACAGCAGTTAACAGAAGCTAAAACATGGTTCAAAACTAAACAAAAATATATATCTCATTTCAACAGTGAGAAAGCCTACCGCACCTTTAGCTCGTAACCTCGCACTTTCCCCTGGGAGCGCTAATTCAAGCATAATTCATAATTGTACCTCCTCACGTGAGTTGCAGCTCACAAACCTCATAATTACATTTTCTTGAAGGAGAACCGCCAATTTTTCAACATTTTATGTACCAAAACTAAAATAGTTAAGGGAGAAGTTTTCAGGAATAAATATTATCCAGCCCAGAAATATCAGTGAAGTTTTCTGAGCGTGGGTCATTTTCGCTCAAGGAAACGCTCGCTCTTAATTTTATTTTAAATAATTAAGTTTTATTAAAAATGTACGCTTGGTGAGAGAAAAATTCCGACGCCAAAAATAAAGTTATTCAACTAAAAAACGTCAATGAAGTTTTGACAGAAACTCGTAAATTAACGAATAAAAGTTTAAAAATTTTCACATTAAATACAAAAAGTTGTTGAATGTGTTGCACGGACCCAGTCGCTTCGACTTCGGGGAAATTCCATGGGAAATCACACGCACACGGCTTCTGTCAAGTCTAAGAAACATGGTTTCTCAAATGCTAGTAGTAGCAAGCAGCCCTAATTTTGTTATTCATTCCAAAATAATGCCCTCCTCGTTAAATTACTCAACATTCTGTAGATCGCCCTAGCTGGAAGCCCCAGCCTTATTGGCACCAGTTGCCGTCGATAGACAATGAGTTGAGATAAGCTAAACCATGAACAGGAATCCATTACTAGGCAATACACACAAAAGTTTCGTGCAGTCAAGCATCACCGTGGGTGAAATGTCGATTCGTTAACTCGAGTGCCCGGAAATTGTGTGCCTTTGACGCCAGAAATGTTTCCACGATTGATGCTGCATTGTCTTCTTAAGCCAAATGAAAACAACATTCAGCCTCAGAAGGTCTCCTGACATTGATTTATGTGCATTGCAGGGCCCTGAATAAATATTCGATCAATCATGAAGTTTTCCCAGTAATCTGATTCCGTAGACATATCTTGAGTGATCTTTACAAAAATAAATCTACCAATGCAATCTTGATGGGCACGGCGCTGCTTCAAAAAAGAAGCGGCATGAAACGTGGCCTGCCAGCCGTCAGTTAAAAATAGCTATTGCTGATATTACGCGATATTTTCAGAGACAAATCATGAGAAGGGAGACTAAGCACATAAACAGGGCAGTAAATTATGTTGGGGGAGGTTCAAATCAAGTCGCCAGACAGTTGGTGATGCTTAACGAGATAGTTTACGTAGTATAAGGTGACGCACGCGTTTTGCGACCTCATCTGAACCGTGAAACAAAAATTGCCAAGATTTTATTACTTTTACGTAGCATATATAATGTACAATTTCATAATCATCGGAATGAAAGGATACACGCGATTGGACTCATCGCATGGACGAATAGCTGCAATGAAAAGCAAGTTAAAACGACACGAAAAATCGTTTGCTGATAGGGGACTTCCCCAAATGAGTCGACGATTTTTTGAACAGAGGTGGGGTTGAACGACCAAAATAAGAGAAAAAAATCGATACAGCTAATGATGTTAATTCTCTACCAAATAATGCTTGGAGCGATATTAACGTAACGTTGTAACAACAGACCAATATCTACAGCAAACCCTCGCATTGAGAGCGAGTGCTTTAATAATGTAGTTTATGAAAAAAAAACAAGAATATCTTTTCATCAACAGACAATCTTCTCAAAGAAATAGATTAAATTAAATAATAAGTTAGTTTCAGCCTCCCGAACCTAAATTTTTACAAATAAAGGAAGGATGAAGGCCCTATTTAGTACAGGATTTAGGGAACGCACGATTTATGTACGAAGTGTGTCAACACCAAATACCCTAGCGCACAGAAACAGTGTGCTGAAAAACAAGATACCAATGAATCGATAAAAATTTACGAACCCTATTCCTAACCTAGTCAATATAAAATAGAGAAAAAGTGTACATACTCATAACTCTCAGCTCATGACCTCAATTTTCCCCTTGAGAGTGCTAATTCACACAGTTACTCAAGTTGCATCTCCTGAGGGGGAAGAGAGTGATAGGTGTTGAAAACAAGGACAGCGGTGAACGTAAAAAGTGGATCGTACCTGAACAGAATACATTTTCTTCTCTAACAAAAAGAAGGCTTACCTAATCCTCATCTCGGTACCTTATATTTGGCCCAGGGAGCGCTATTTGCACAGGCACTTTAGTTATAGCTTCATAAGGATAGCTAAGCTTGGTCAATTTAAAACCTTACGCTCGCCACTGGCTCTGCGCCACGGTAGAGGAAACAAGGCAGTCATTTCTATCAGGGAAATGCACCTCTTGCTCGGTTAGTCAATAGGACAGCTTCATTTCAAACAAACTATGACGTCACCATCGCGACATGTCGTTATGCCAATAATTGTGCCAGATTTGGGGCTAGCAGCGCTGCCAGATGCAATATGAGCGCTGCTATTGTGTCGTTGCCATGACGTCAGCATTGCCACACGGTCGACAAAAAAGACTGGTTCGACCCTACCTTGTTTCTCCAACCGTGCTCTGCGCTCCAACTCGACCGAATGAAGGTAACACGCTTAGCGTTGAGTATGAGCGTTAGGAACGAACAACTCCTAGCGGTGATTAAAGAAATAAGAGTTCACTTTAAAACAAATAATATTCGAAATTAATCTAGGCTACTTACATCATATTTCATACAAAATGTCCTCCAAACAAATAACGAAAAACTAATAATATAGGGAAAGGGAGAAAGGTCAATTCTTCTTGAAGGCTTCTGAAATCTTCCGCGGTGGGGGAGTGTCATGCCTTTCTCCGTCTTAAGTCATTTCGTTTTTAGCCCGTCATTTTAAATGAACAGTTTCTCATTTGACTGTCCCGAAAGTTCCAGAAGGAATTCGTGATTTTGAAATGAGCGATACTGGGTCAATAACTTAATTATATCAGCAAAGTTAATCGTTAATGTCACTAAATGTCGATAATATCTTTATTTAAAAAATAGGAATAAAAAAACTCCGATACATATCAAACGTTCTAGTTCTGTTCGCGCATGTAGAATTGATTGCTGGAGTTCTCTGCCCTTTCGTAGATTCTATGTATGCAGGCTGCGCATTCTGGGGTTTTAACCGCGGATCTGGGTTTTTATCTGTCCCCTGCGGTTTACAGTTAAAACAATAACAATACAAAACAATTATTTCAAGAAGCAACAATGATTGTACATTTGGTAACCACGAAAACAATAAAAAAAGGGTAAGAAAATTTATTCATTAACGCCTTTTTTCGCTGATCTGGGTTTTTCTTTTAGCGTATGCTGGGGTTTTCTGGTAACATTCTCGCTGGCGTCCCTTGTGGAATAGCTCCCGCTTCACTGTAGCAAGAGCTCTTCCGAGAGCAAGGTGTGACACTTCGTGCTCAGGCGCCCTCCTAATTTCTCTTGTGCCTGCGCCTTAAATGTGTGTTAATCCTTTTTTAAGTGATGATCGAACTTAATAAGTGTAAGGAACTGAAGTGAAAGTGTGCCTTATATCTATAAGAACGGTAGATAGCCATTCTTCCTTTGCGTGTGTCAAATTTTCAAGTGTGTACTTCAGTAACTTCAGAATGTTTTCACTAGGCGTTTTATCTTATTCAAATGATTTTTTATTAATACAGTTCTATCATTTTAATTTTGATTGTGCGTACTGTTATCTTCAATGCGCTTGCGTACTGTAAAACTTCTGTTGTATCGGGAAAAATTATTGGGTTTAGGTTGCACTCATCAGATCATATCTTGAATGAATGATCAGCCACTCATGAAGTGTATTTTTCAGTTCTCTGTAAGTTTTGACCACTGAGTCTCAAAATCATTTGTATGATCGAAGAAGTGCGTTATTTATTGAAGGGGCCGAGATGCTTTAATTTGCAGAGTTATGATAGCATTTGATTCTCTTGTGCATTTACGAGTCATCTATATGCAGGTGTCGTGTATTACTGCGCCTCGAACGCCTTATAAAAAATGGCCGACCTTGAGCCCTTTCGTGTCTTTGTAAAGTTAAGCCTAGTCTGGTTTGTAAATCTCGTGTGCGTTTGATAACAATTTAATGTGATTTCTTTTACTTTACAGGCAATGTAAAACATGAAGATTAGGTTAGGGTCTGTGTCGTAGCGGAGGTCTCGCATATAAAGATGTGAGTATTTTGAAGTGTAAAGACGTCCCACCCTGTTTCCGTCGTGTCGAGTAATACTCACTGTTTACCTCTTTTGTACCAGCAGCTAAGCTCTAGTAATAAAAGCGGAGACGATTAGAAACTTCTTATTTATTTTACATTTTGCTTTCTCGCAGTGCTTCTTATTTTTCTTAAAATCTGCGTGGTTTTCGAAACTGTTTGTATCGCAGAGGCATTGATCGCCTTTGTGATCGTAATATCTAGGTTAATGCAAAGAATGTTCTTTCCTTGTGCCGCCGAGCTAATTTAGTAATAAACTTGAATACTTTCTTTGTGCCTTCAAGCTGATTTATTTGTAGAACTAAACAACCCTTGTTTTTGCAGTGACGTATTCACCCGCGCCCAATACATGCTCCTTCTTCTGCCGGTGTTTTTCTCTCCCGGGAAACTTCGGGGGCTAAGGGCGCGACAGGGAGAGAGGTGTATGTACATAAGAACGTGACGTGGGAGCAAAGCTGGTAACAGAGACTGAAAGAAGTAGATAGGATACCAATTTCTTCGAAGATTCTCAAAAATTTTGGCCCACTTACCCCCCCCCCTGGGGGGGGAACTATTTTCCGTAGCGCCATAAAATTTTAGGACCGAATAGTCCACCACCTAAGGGTTTTTTTCCAACAAAAACATGAAAAAAGCTCACCGTCGAGGGAGGTCATCCCACTTTTTGAACTTTTTTCGTCCGATTCGTTTGAAAATTGGCCAATATAGATTTTGGCCCATTTACCCCCCCCCCCCCCCTGGGGAGGGGACCTATTTTCCGTAGCGCCATAAAATCTTAGGACCGAATAGTCCACCACCTAAGGGTTCATTTCCAACAAAAACATGAAAAAAGCTCACCGGACCGACAGGGGCCTGGGACGACCTCCTTTAACGTAGTAAGCTCTGTGATGTGAATAGTTTCTTCTCGTCGAGGTCACGGTTCTTCATGGAGAAAAAAATCGTACTGCCCAAATAGTACGACTTCTCATTACTGCCTTCACGCACTTCAACAAAGACACGATTGACCTGAAGATAACGATAATGGGAGGATCATTAAGTGCCCAACATTTTCAACTGTTCGTACTAAAGCTGTACAACCGTAATTCCCAAGTTGCTCAGTGATTAAATTTTAATGGAAGAAACTACGTTACGCTCAAATTTTTACAGTTACTAGGACTTTCTTCGCCCGTTTCACTTAATTATTACCTTGATGAGATTTTACCCATCGAATTATTCAAACCTTTCAAAAAACATCAAGGTTTATGTCCCGAAACATTCTATTCTATCAAATTCTATTTTAATCGGATAAATAAAATTACGCACGTGCGATATGAATAGTGCCTCGTATAACTTGATGAATAACGCACAACAGAGAAACGAAGCAAAAAAGACATGATTTACTTCGAGTTCCTTCGTGTGGATTTTTTTTGTTGTAATAATGGAGCCCAGAAGTAATCACGCCGAGAGATTTGCGTGAGGTCAGCGTTGGAGTTAAATAAGTTAATTCAAGCCTGCTTAACCACCGCCTGAGCGTTTCCCTAAGAGAAGAAAAAGGAAAGCACAATTTAGTATAGAGTTCAAGCAGCAGGGAATCTATTCACAACGTAGGTTCCCACACAACACCCCTGCGCACAGAAACAGTAAGTTGAGAGAGAAGCTTATGAAACAAGGTAGAAATTAAAGAAGGAAACAGCGTTTGAAAACAAGACAACAGAATCGCAGTACAAGACTCCGTAACACGAAAAAATCGATTTCAACAAAAGGGGGAGCTACCTAACCTTCAGCTCGGGATCTCACATCCTCCAGCTGCGAGCCCTCACTCTCATCGATACTAGAGTGGAGCCTTTTAACCAGGGTTGCGGAGTCGGAGGAATAAATTTGCGACTCCGACTCCACCTTTCCAGATTTTGGCGACTCCGACTCAGACTCCACCTTTTCAGAATTTGGCGACTCCGACTCCACCTTTCCAAGATTTGGCGACTCCAACACTGACTCCGCCTATTGGCAATTTTGTTACTCCAACTCCACCTATTCATAATTTATAAGATGAATATTTTATTTCTGAACTAGAGTACAAGGTCCGTCAAAAATGACGGGATTCAATACCTTTCTTCAACAAATTTTCGTTCGAGTGGAGTTTCCATACTTAAACTCATTCCAAAGGTAACATATTTTTCTTATTAGAGTAATAAACACTTGGAACACAGTATTTTTGAGCCGCAAGAGAAGTATTTATAGCCATTCGTGTCGTATTCTAGATACAGAAATTCAGCATTACTGAAAGCAACTGCGAGCTTGTGTACGTATATTGTAATATGCAATACAGTACATTGTAATATACAATACAGCATATTGTAATATACAATACAGCATATTGTAATATTGAATACAGCATATTGTAATATACAATACAGCATATTGTAATATGCAATACAGCATATTGTAATATACAATACAGCATATTGTAATATGCAATACTCTACATAGTAATATACAATACCCCGCCGAACTCGGAATCCACGATACGAACTCTGGTATAAAGGGTGGGGCAGAAAAACCTATCCGATTTCAAATCCCTTTTTCTCAGAAGAGGGAGCAGGTAGAGTAGTGGGGTAAAAATCGTTAGAAAGCCGGTTTTATGCCATTTGTCAGTAGTTAACATGCCTTGGTCTGGTGAACATCGTGCTTTTGTTATTGAGCGGTTTATCGAATGCGGCGGTTCGATAATTGCTACACAACGTGCTTTTCGAATTCATTTCGGACTCGGGCGTCATGATCCTGTTCCACATCACGCTACGATTAAAGTGTGGGTGTCAAATTTTAGACAGACGAGTTCAGCATTGAAAAAGAAGTCGCCTGGACCTCCCAGGACAGCAACAGGACCTGAAAACGTGGCAAATGTGAGATCCGCGATTGAACGTTCCCCGCGTCGTTCGGCGCGAAAACATTCGCTCGCTTTGGCGATTTCCAAACGCAGTATTCGGCGCATTTTGCACCGGGACCTCAAAATGCATCCCTACAAAATGGTTGTTGCACAGGAATTAAGTGAAAGGGATTTTGAAACCCGTACGAACCTGTGTCGCGATCTCCGAGAACTCCCAAACGACGATGTTGTGCTCTTCACGGACGAAGCCCATTTTCACCTTTGTGGTGCCGTTAACAGGCAGAATTTTCGATATTGGAGTGACGAAAATCCTCGAGAAATCCATCAGGAACCCCTCCATAGCCCAAAAGTGACTGTGTGGTGTGCTCTTTCCCACCTAGGCGTCTGGGGGCCTTACTTTTTTGAAGAAAATGGGCAAACCGTAACGGTCAACAGCGAGCGCTATTGTTTCATGCTGGAAAATTTTCTTAGACCCAAAATGGAAGAAAATGCCGTGGAAAATGTGTGGTTTCAACAGGATGGTGCAACCGCCCACACATCGCGACGATCAATGGACATTCTCAGGGAACTGTTTCCCGGCTGCCTCATTTCCCTGAGAGGTGATCTTGGCTGGCCGCCGCGCTCACCGGATCTCACTCCATGTGACTTCTTCCTTTGGGGTTACCTCAAATCGAAGGTTTACCAGCATCGACCAAGGACCCTTCTTGCTTTACGAAGGGAAATTGCTCGGGCAATTGAAGAAATTCCTGTGGAAATGACGGTGAAAGTCATGGAAAGCTACCGCGAGCGCCTAAATCAGTGTATCCGCTCTCAAGGACGACATTTGAGTGATGTGCTTTTCAAAACTTAAATTTAAAAATGGCATAAAATTTGCGATATGCTAATAAAAAAATTTTTTTGACAAGTTGAGTGGTTTTAATTTTATAACGTTTTGAAATCGGATAGGTTTTTCTGCCCCACCCTGTATAAGGATCTGGATCTCTCAATTGTTTTGAAAGTGGCGTTATAGCTAGAGCACTTGTATGAAAATGACCGTATTAATTGACCGTGAACTGAAACCAAGACCGCCAGTGCTAATTTCTTCCTATCGATTCTTAAGAGAACGTATAAATAAACACACGACTGTCATTCTTATTAGTAGACGGTTGCAGATGTTGAAACCTGTACATATGTTCACTATATTCTTTATTAACAAACGACTTTTAAATTGACTGCAGAATGTTTGTTAATAATCAAGTTACTAGAGTACATGATTGGTGAAAAATGACGGGATTCGATGGTATCGTTTTAAAAAAATATCAAGATAAAGATGGCAAACAAATATAACCATCCTAATAGTACCCGCGATTAAAATACAGTATTCTCGTATTTGTGCACTGGTAAAACTTGTATCACAGTTACGGTCATTTAAGCATCTTTAAGAATGTCCCAGCCGCACACACACCAACCAAGCAAGCAACAACACTGTATTATAATTTAAATTAGTATTCGGCAAGAAGTTTTTAAAAAAATTGCCATACCTTTTAATTGCGATTAGCCGCATTTTCGTGACAATGGATTCGATTTTGACGCAATGTGTTTTATTTATAAACAGAAGTGAGCAGATGCCAGGTTTTTCATATCTCAATGGTTTTCATGATACTTTCCAAGCAAGCAGATTCCCATTGTAATAAAATAGGAGAAATTACGCACGAGAATATATATTTACTTATAAATTGACGGACACCTGGCTTTTTATTATACCTGGTGTCCCAAAAAATGTCCCCGATTTTTTAATTAATAACATCTCCGCTTCAAAATAAAATATTTGAACTGTCTTTTATTCACAATGTAATAAATTTTGTTTCCTTTTGGTGAGCACGGTACTCCGGTAGGAAGTTTTAGTGGCGTTCTGAGTAGATAGAAACAGAGTTTTAAGATGTCTGGTGGCCGACGAGCTGAGTATCGTATCTTATTGCAAGATTGCATACAGAACTAAGATTTAACAATTAATTGACAATTAATTACCTTGAATAATAAGTGCCTGTTTACCGGGTCGAGGAGTTAAAGTCGCAGAAAGAGACTGCTTATTACGCAAGAGAAATAAGTTAGAGGTACCAGACCGACTTTTATTAAGGGCGACATGCTGCCCAAGCAGAGTAAGCTCAAAGATAATTTATTTAGTGAACGCCAGAGCGTCACAAGTAATGTTAATATAAGCGATTTTAGGTTAATGCAGGTCTGGTCTGGAAGGTCAAACATGCTTAATTATAGAAAGTTAAATTTAAACAAAAAACGAAAAGAAAAGATGTAGATGCAAAACAAAAAGACAAAGAAAAGAAAGAACTAATTTCAACAGTTTCAAATTCTTGTCTGTCAACTATGACAGGCCATCTGAAGGAAACTTTTTCTTCCACAAAGCCGCCATCAGAAATACGGAAGGTTTTCAACAGGAAATTTCATTGAACAAATAAAATTGGCTGTCCGTCTTTGTTGGTTGGTCTGTCTTCTTTTCACGTTCTTAAAGATGCTTAATGACTGTATCTGTGATGCGAGTTTCACCAGTGCACTAGTACTAGAATATTTTAATCCCAGTAATAGTAGGCTGGATATATTTCTTTATGATCCATATCTGGAGAATTAGTATAAAGACAATATTAAATCCCATCATTTATGACGGGTCGAGTACACAATTATGTATACTGAGTGTTTCAGAACACGAGGTACAAAATTGCACACCAAGTAGAAAATGGCTAAATAAACACTTTTAATTCCATGAAATTTCCCCCCAAAAATCGGGGTCGTGAGATATTAGCTGTTTATTGTTTTAAATGATGAAATTCAATGGCAAAATTAGTCGTAATATTTATTTTGAATTTACTTTACAAAATTTTTAAAAATGTGTTCCACCTACATCAATGCAGTATTCGACTCTTAGCCTTGACGACTACCGGATATTAGGAAACACGTCTGGCATTAAGAATGCACGCCAGCAGCCACTGCAATTCTGGCCGCAAGCTCTTCCTCAGACTCAATGGGTGTAGCATAAACAAGGCTTTTCACGTGTCCCAAAAAATGAAATCGAATGGAGTCATGTGAGGAGACCTAGGAGGTCATGCAACTAAAACATTTCACCCGATCAGCGTAAATTCAAATAAATATTGCGAGTAATTCAGTACTTAAATTTCATCCTTTAAAACAATAAACGGCTAATATCTCAATGTCTCGTTCTCTGGAAAATTTCATAGGAGAAAAAGTTTTTATTCGGACATCTTCTACTCGGTGGGCAATTTTTAGCTTCTTATTCTGAAGCCCCCTGTATATTACTGACACGTGTCTTCTGAGTAGGTAAAGTAGTCACTGCCTACACTGAGAAGCATAGATATGTATCCACAGTTTTTTTATTACTAAGTAAACACTCATTCAGTGAAATTATAATATTTAATTCAATGACTATGCTTAAAATCCACAAAATTATGATATACAGTACATGTAGATAAAGTAGGCAAGATTTGCACACTGCCTTTTGTTCTCTGTGTCTACACTATGCAGGGTAACAATGCAGAAAAGGTGTCATATTATTGCTCAACACTATTTTATATCTCGGCTATAATAGGCAAAAGTTGTTTTGCTTTCGTCGCAGGGGACTGAAGTTTTCGGAACGTTTTGTTTACGAATAAGTCACTTTTAGCGTCTTTGCGTGTAATATAATACTATCTCTTATTCTCGTCCAACTTTTTACTTTATGTTTGATACTTTATTTTAATAAACGCCCATGTCATTCTAATTTCAAGTTTTTTGGAGCGATTTGAAACGTTTCCAGTAAGAAAATTTGTACTATCGCATAAATGTAACAACCATTGCAGCTGAGATAGTGCATTACTTTCAGTGTGACTATGTTAAGTTTTTGCTGGTGTGTTTTTATTTTCATTGCAGCTCGTTTACATTGTAATTTAATTTTTCATGTGTCTCAATGCCGATATTGATTACCATACTACATTTCCAAATCTTCCATAAGAGGAAGTAATTAATTATGTAATGCTGCAAAACGGATACTATTTCAGTGTTTAAAATTGTATGAGGATAATATAAAATTCTCCATTTCAACGAATGCTTACTTACATTCAAGAAATAACTTTAGAAATGAGCAGAAATTTTTATTAATAATACATGTTAACTTGACTCAAAGACAAGGAAGCTACATCAATTTTGATAACGTAACCTGAAAACTAAAAGTCTTTATGTACCAGACCCTAGCTTCAGGTTTTGGCAAAGACTACTCATTGGCAATGAATCATAACCCAAAGACAAGAAATATTTATGGTCACAACATAACTTTAAGTTTCTGCAAAGACCAGTCATTATCAATCAATGTATCATTAAGAGCGTACAGAGTTACCACTCCTTATGTGAGTACAATGTATCGCATCAGCTCAAATGTTCTACAAGTAACATGCAACACATTTACTACAATTTTCTACTTTCTATGTATTAATTGAAGGGGAAATGAACGAAACAGAAACATACAGAACGAGTTTCAATGCTTCAAATTACTAATTCTTGCTTAAATAACTGCAAAATATTCATTATTACTCCAGTACAATTATATTTCTTTCTTGTGTTTATCATATATAAGAATGCAAACCCACAATGACTAGATAACAATGACGGTGTTAGGTGATAGGTATGAATACGCTGTTTCAAACTTAAAACAAAATGATCAACAAAAACATTGCGTATTTTTAGATTGTCAGCAAAGTATTCTAACTCTGTTTTGTTTACTTTCGGTTTTAAACAATTATAAATAATTTTTAGTAAAAATTAGAATCGAAAACAGCAAAAATAGCGACTCCGACTCCGACTCCACCACATTCGGAGAAACGACTCCGACTCCACCACACTTCAGAGAAGCGACTCCGACTCCACCACACTTCAGAGAAGCGACTCCGACTCCACCACACTTCAGAGAAGCGACTCCGACTCCACCACACTTCAGAGAAGCGACTCCGACTCCACCACACTTCAGAGAAGCGACTCCGACTCCACCACACTTCAGAGAAGCGACTCCGACTCCACCACACTTCAGAGAAGCGACTCCGACTCCACCACACTTCAGAGAAGCGACTCCGACTCCACCACACTTCAGAGAAGCGACTCCGACTCCACCACACTTCAGAGAAGCGACTCCGACTCCACCACACTTCAGAGAAGCGACTCCGACTCCACCACACTTCAGAGAAGCGACTCCGACTCCACCACACTTCAGAGAAGCGACTCCGACTCCACCACACTTCAGAGAAGCGACTCCGACTCCACCACACTTCAGAGAAGCGACTCCGACTCCACCACACTTCAGAGAAGCGACTCCGACTCCACCACACTTCAGAGAAGCGACTCCGACTCCACCACACTTCAGAGAAGCGACTCCGACTCCACCACACTTCAGAGAAGCGACTCCGACTCCACCACACTTCAGAGAAGCGACTCCGACTCCACCACACTTCAGAGAAGCGACTCCGACTCCACCACACTTCAGAGAAGCGACTCCGACTCCACCACACTTCAGAGAAGCGACTCCGACTCCACCACACTTCAGAGAAGCGACTCCGACTCCACCACACTTCAGAGAAGCGACTCCGACTCCACCACACTTCAGAGAAGCGACTCCGACTCCACCACACTTCAGAGAAGCGACTCCGACTCCACCACACTTCAGAGAAGCGACTCCGACTCTACCACACTTCAGAGAAGCGACTCCGACTCTACCACACTTCAGAGAAGCGACTCCGACTCCACCACACTTCAGAGAAGCGACTCCGACTCCACCACACTTCAGAGAAGCGACTCCGACTCCACCACACTTCAGAGAAGCGACTCCGTCTCCACCACACTTCAGAGAAGCGACTCCGTCTCCACCACACTTCAGAGAAGCGACTCCGACTCCACCACACTTCAGAGAAGCGACTCCGACTCCGACTCCACCCTAAAACATGCGACTCCGGCGACTCCGACTCCCGACTCCGACTCCGCAACCCTGCTTTTTACCCTGTCGGGTTCGTTAGTATCTCAGGCACACGCTTCGGGCATTGATATTCAAAGTCCTTACATATTTATAGTCTGCCCGGAGCGTAAAGTAGCCTGAAGGAGAAACCACAGTATTATAATACTGTCTTTGAAGCTAAACTTGAACAAGCAGAGCCGAATTCTAGTTTCAGCTGTAAAATTTTGCTTTGCACTTACATATTGAATTAAACTGTACTAGTTTTTTCCCCGACGTACAGACAGTGTTGTAATCCAAGTTTGAGCAGCAAATGTAATAAATTCTTAAGTGTTTTTTAATAACTAACACTGAAGTATATTAACGCGGATTTCATCGCGCTAACTTTCACGTAATGACGAGAATAGATTAAATGGTAGTTTATGCCTCCCTAACCGTTAAAAAAAGCGTCCCAATGAGAGGAAGGCACCATTTAGTACTGAGATAAGGGAACGCGGAATCTATGCAGAAAAGACATAGAAACAGGAAATTAAGAAAGAAGTTTATGAAACAAGGTCAAAGTTGAATAAGAAAGCAGTTGGTGCTGAAAAACAGGACAGCAGTGAGGGCTTAATGCTCAATGTTTCACGTATACGTAAATTTAAAATGCGCAATAATAGCCGAATTTGCGAGTGAGAATTCAATTATCGAACTTTAAATCCGTCACCGACATCGGGGAAGTCAACAGCGGAAAGTTCATTCTCGCTTCTGATTGAAAAATCTAGTTTATTGATGAATTAAATTGAGTACAGGTGATAATTGAAGGACGTACAAAATTTTCTACGACATAAACTTATAATCCATGGTAATGTTTGGGTGTATGAAAAGAAAGAAGAGGGAGGTACAGCGCACATTTATTTGGCCGGCATTGGAACACAGCGCAAGTTGACGAGACGCTGCGTAGCAGGCCGCACTGCCGTGAGGGGCCACTGCACACTGCACACTCCGCACCTCAACTGCTCCTGCCTACATGGCGCTGCAGGCGGTGTGTGAACGCTGCATTAGTGTCAGAAGGAGTGAAGCAACTGAAACATCCTAGAACCTACAGTCAGAAGACCGGAAAGTACGGAATCAAAATTTGATAGAATATGCAACTGTTTCACCAGAAAAAATCGTCCCGCAATGCGAAATAACTGGAACTCACAATTATTATAAATTGTGTTCACACTGACAACATTACGTGCTGTTGGTGATATAAAAAATCGTTGCATTACGCATCCTTCCGTAAGCTTGATATCCTTTACGTTGCATAAATCTGTCGAACGACATCGCTACGTCACGAAATAATGAAGTTTTAAAATGTCTAATGCAATGCGCTGCTCAGATTCACTAAGTTTAAGGACAATTGTTTCCACAATACGCTAAATTATAACACTTTCCAGATTTCGTTCAGGTGTATGTGCGTGAGGCTTCAGAGACGGTAAATAATGTAGCGCATTTATTTCATTCATGTTCATTTGCACTTCGTTTTTCCATTTTTGCAACCAGGCTATTTTTGCTCGCTCTATGCGTTTCGTTTTTTTATGCTATTCTTAAAATACTTTTTTCAAATTTTCAACAGTTGTCGTAATTTACCCATACCTGTCACACCTATTACTGTGTCTACATGATTTCTTTTGTATGCCCATTTCATTTCCCTTTCGCTATTTCTCTATCCTTTCTTGGTAGGTTTCCCTCTATCCCGAACTCTCTCATTCTCTTACGCAAGTCACTTGACAAAAGTATACACGAGTGCGAGAGCAATTGAAGGAGAGGCACTGCACCCAAAAAATACAATAAATTCCGTAGGTTACACTCGTCATGGAGTTGGCACATAAAACGAATGAAGGAGACAGTCCCATACGTCAAAACATCATCTGTGTGTTCTACTTGACGTAAGCAGCGGAGTAGCAAACTACTGTACCAACTGCAAGCTGGGAAAGAAATATCGGCAAGACGAATACTAACTAACACTACAGGTTAAAGAATCAGAATGAATTTAAAAAAATAGAAAAAAACTATAAAGAAAGAGATCAGTGGTGAACAGTGGAGTGCGCAAACATCTTTAGTTATTGAACAGTTGTTAAGATCATCCGAGCATAGTCATACGTTAGAGTTTAAGTCTCATAAATTATTACTTAATTTAATATCTTTTATCTATTTATTACAAAAACACAGAAATTTAGAATAGAAGAAAATACATTCTTAGTATATGTGCTCATGAAATAGTCATCCCTAAATGAAATCAATCAGAGAGGATAAAAGCGCAAAAGAATCGACATATACAAATAGGATCTTCTGAAGGAAGTAAAAACGACGCATCTGAAGCGATCTATTACGCTTCTCATCATCCCCACCAATCAGAGTTGAGGAAGGGAGAAGACATAAGCGGGCAAATATAGCAGGCGCCAGGGTGACATAAGTGTCACGAATGCAACTCAGCCAGCATTTGCGTCTACACACAAACGTCACTTAACCTCATAAAGCACCCCTGGTATTAAACTCATCGTCGCGAAGGATTCAGGTAAAAATATGCATTTAGCAAATGCTTAACATATTTGAAGCAGAATAAATATATACAAGATGCATGTTAGAATACTAGTTGGACACAGATTTGTCGTAGCACGAATATCGATGTCATGATACATATCGACCATACCTACGGGATATTTCTCTCCACCAAGTCTTTTTTTTTCTGTCTGTACCCCTGCTCCACATCTCTACTTCCCAAACGAAACTAATTAATTTTCACGTGAAATAATCATCACTCGAAAAGTATGTAATATAAAACAATTAATTATCAACGTAACACATTCGTAAGAGTCGGCAGATGATATCCAGGGACGTTGCCACAGAATGAGGCGGGCGAGTGCTGTGAGTGAATGCTTTCAGATAGCCCGAGCCGTCAAGAGCGAGTGAAGGGAGACATAGTGCGGCGAGTTACGGGTGTTCTGGCAAAAATACTCGTAACCTTCATTGGGGAGTCAACACTAACACATGGATTTATTGATTATAAATTAGTTTTAGACTCCCTTTACCACAACAAAGATGTTCAAATATAGAAAGAATGAAGACACCATTTAGTATGGAGTTAGGGGAACGTGGAATCTATACAAAGGGTGTTATCGCAAAGGATCCCGTATGCATAGAAACCGTAAGATAAGAAGGAAGGTTATGAAACAAGATATAAGTTGAAGAAGGAAGGCAGAGATGCTGAAAAACAGGACAGCAGTGAAGCGAAAAAGATGGTCCTTAACAAATAAATTATTTTAACAAAAAAAGGCCTACCTACCTCTCAGCTCAGGAGCTCACATTTTTCCCCGAGAACAAGATAATCATTCCTCGGGAGCGCTATCTAACACATGGTAAGCGCTATCTGCTTATAAATTATAAATTTATACGATTCACCCGGTCTGGCAAGGGATTGGCAACACTAAGCAAGAGTTTCAAGTACTTGCTTTATAACATGTTCTAACTGCGGTCTTAGAACCATTCTCAATTGTTTTTGATAACGAGTGCAATGCCGAACAATTTTGATCAATCAGATAACCAGCGTGAAATACACTTTTTGCAGTATGTGTTAATAACTACATAGTTCCCCAAAGAAAATTTTTTCGCGCCTTACGGGAAATATTCTTGCCAGGCTATTCCATGAAATGTATTGTGTGCATACGCTTGAAAACAACTGATACTAGAAGAGCGTTTGAGAAGTAGTTCTACAACAAAATTTAATGTAAATATTCAATAAAATATAAAACAACACGTTCATTGATGCAATGCGAAATTTTACATGAATATCTTACAATTCATTAGCATTTGGCTCGACAAACGAGAAAATTTTTAGAAATTTCATACCAAAATTAATTTTCCAATTTATTACTAACTTTAAACCCGCTACAACTGAAAGCAGGCTATTCAAATAATGTTGCTAAACCTATTCTACCATTTAAACTCAATTCAGGAACTGTTATTCATGGTTATAAGAAAAACTTGCGTGTCTTAGTCACACGAGGCATAAGGCACCTTATGTCGTTGAGTAGGCGACTGCGCTGGGAAGCATGAACTGCAGAGAGAATGTTTAGCTAGACGCGTGGGCATCTCGAGCTTTGCGTGGGTGCAGGGGAGGGGAGCCCCGCTTTGCCCTCAAGTTCGGGGGTGCTGAGTGGACACGATAGAGGGGCCGCGATAGGGCTGAAGAGCACTGAGCGAGTGGACCAGTATTGGTCACTTTATACTTTATGTATTCAAATATTTCAGTGAATAAATTTCTTTTAAGCATTTATCCAACGCACCGCACCCATCACTGAACGCGTGTTTTTTCCAGCTAGTAGTAGTAGAGCTCTCGTGTTATTACAAGAGTGTGTAACAGCTCTTTAAAACTAAGATTCTTCATTCAATTTTCATTTCTCCTTGATTCAAACTAATGCAAGGTCGCCAAAATTGTCTATTACAACATAAGTTAAGCACAGCTTTACAAGCGAGAAAAGCGCTGTAAATTAGTTGCTTTTGCTTTAAAATCTGCCCAGGCTACAACCCAGCTCTCCCATGTACAATACAACTTCAAATCATGACTATGATTCTCTAAACTTTTACGTGCATAAATAAGGAACTCCACAATAAATAAGACTTATAAATATAAGTCAAGGTTTTACGTATTTTCACACATTAGATTCGTAAGTTATTATTATTATTATATAAGAAAGTTTTAGCCTCCCTTAACCACGACAAAGATGTTCCAAGAGAGGAAAGAGGAAGGCACCATTTAGTATGGAGTTGAGGGAACGTTGAATCTGTGCACAAGGTGCACAGAAACAGTAAGCTAGGAAAAAAGTTCATGAAACAAGAAAAAAGTTGAAGAAGTAGTAGGTGCTGAAAAACAGGACAGCAGTGAACCGAAAAAAAAAAGGTCCGTAACAAAACAAAAACCTATTTTATTACAACAAAAAGGAAGCCTACCTAACCTTTAGCTCGGGCCCACACATGGTCCCACTGGGAGCGCCAATTCCCATAAATACAATAGTTGTATCCCCCTGAGGGGATTAGATTTGTAAGTTTCTATCCATCACACAAAATATCACAAAACTTTAAACCGCAATCACAGGGAGCAACGAATTTGCTCTCAAAAGATTTTTTAAATGAAGTCATTCTTACAACCACTTCTCTGACATCATTCCTGTTCTGCCAAGTCTGAGCTTAAACAAGTTCATTCAAGTCTCCCTAACCGCAACAAAGGCGTTCTAAAGAGAGAAAGGGGATGAAAGCACCATTTAGTGTGAAGTTAAGGGAACGCGGTATCTATGTATAAAGTGTGTTCCAGAACACGATCCCCTGCGCATAGAAGCAGTAAGTTGAAAAGTTTATGGAACGAAATAGTAGTTGAAGAAGAGAGTAGGTAGTAGGTGCTGAAAAATAGGGAAGCGGTGGAACAGAAAAAAACCGTCCTTAACAAACCAAGAAAATATAGTTAAAAAAAAGGCCTACATAACCTTAAGCTCGAGACTTCACATTTTTCACCTAAGAGCGCTAATTCCCTTAGATAAAAATAGTTCTGTCCCCCTATGTGACATCACGTTGCACCTCGTGTTACTCTACCTGTAGTGTGGGAGTTCCTTAAAAAATTTCATGCTAGAGAACAGAGCTGATTTACAAATCAAGTTTTTTAGTTTTAGTAAAAGAAATTTTTAAATTTTATGTTGTGGAGTACAGAGTTGATGTACCCGTTTAGATACCAAGATAAAGGAGATAAATTTTAAGGATTAACGTTTCTAGGCGTTCTAGGGAAATTTAACAGTTCATGTTCATATGCTTCTTCAGGAAATTTGCAATACATGTTTTCGCATCTCTTACGTTCGGAATAAAATAAAGTTATATTTAGCATTTTTAGTGTAAATTTAATAGCAGTCAATTTTCCTCTGTTTAGTCTTCCATTCGTGTTAACCATTCTTATCTATTTTTCTAACCATGCTTTTCTAGGTGTTGGAATCTCCGTCGGTGCGTTTTTTTTTTTGTAATGCCACAAAATACGCCATGAACTGTTCAATACATACAAAATCCCAACAACATTCACTGCACAAGAAAAATCCACTGAAATTAAAAATCCCCCTTTTTCACTGAATCCCCAGTTTTAACTCCACGTAGACGTTACTTTATCTCGCTCTGCGTCATTGAACTCGTGACTATCGAGCGTATTCCAGATGCTACAGACACCAAGAAAGACCGAATAATTCGAAAACGCGCAATGATGAAAGGCTTTTCAAGTAGGCGAACCGAAAGATGTCCCATCGAGAGGAGCAGGCATGAGGGCAGAGGCGGTCATGTGAGGGTGGAGGCAGTTGGCACGTATCCCTGCTACTCTCGCATGCCTCGGTGGCGCGAGCGGTGCCGCACCGCGCCCTCACGCCGCGCTATGCATGTGCTCCAAATAATAAACGCTCACCTCCCGTCACCGCTAACATCACAGAAGTCGAATTTGAGCCACTCTCACATCATCACGCCTGCTCATTGATGTTGTGACGTCACAGTTGTGGAGGGAAATTACGTGGTATTTGTGATGAACCGAAGAGGGTAGAAGTTAAGTTACCTTCAATCTGTCGTTGGTTCCCCTAGAATGGGGATGATCAGGTTTTGAAAAATCTCATGAGATACGTGACGATACTTTTCTCTCGAATGGGTTAATAAAAAATTTCAGTTTCCTATATTCTGTTTATGATCAATAGATCGAAAATAAAAGCACAATCGAGCTGGTTGGGCCCAACATCAGGCTGTCATTAAAATAGAATACTTGAACTAATTAAATATTGTACTCATGCATTCCCTTGCAATGTCAGTAAGTTATGGTCATCACTGTATCACTGGAGCCTATGACATATGTAAGAACGGGATTCTTGACACTATTTTACATTTCGTGAAAATTCTACTAAACACGAGTGCGTCAAAAATCATCCTTGCACACCAAACCAAATTCGAAATTTACACTATCATAGGAAACTGCCTGGGCAACAGCTTCGATTTTTGAAGGGCTGTATCGATCTGACTGCGATTCGCTACTTTATTGCGCGTATAAATCAAAAAGTAACTCATAGGCCCAATATTAGGACTCTAAATATGTTTACGCACCTTTTGTGTAATTTTTCATCCCTCACAATATCACACAATTCTGACGGAAATTATGTGTAGAGAATCGTTCCTTTCCATTAGATTCCTTTTAAATGGCGCTATTGCAATAACCAGTGGTGTGAGGTCATTGCTACGTTGTCAGGTCTAGGGTCAGACCCGGTGAGACAGGAGGCATTGGATGCCACATATACCTTCAGACCTGCTCCTAAACTTGGCAACATAGCAATCACGTCACACAACTGGTCTGGAGATGGTGACAGTTATTAATAGAATCGAATGGCGGTGAATGTTACTTCACATAATTTTCAACAGAATTTCTGAGCTATTACGTGAGAGCAATTAAAAATTCCGTATGTGGCGCGAAAAGGCATTTTGATGAGAAATCCTCCGAGGAAGAAGAAAAGAACTATTCAGTAGAAAATTTTGAGAAAGAGAATTTATGCACAAGATATGTTTTGTGGTGTTAAGATCTGTAGTGCGTTGAAAAAGAAAAAAGATTATGGCACATGATATAAGTTGAAGTAACAGATTGTGAAAAATAAGACCAGTGAGCCAAAAAAAGACAATCCGTAAAAAACACCTAGTCTATTCGCACTAAAGGGAAACCTGCATAAGCTCAAGGTAGAGAACCCTGATTTTCCCCCGGGAATAAGAATTCCAATAGTTAGATTAGATTATTAGTTAGTTTAAGCCTCCCTATCCGCAACAAAGGCCATCCAAAGAGAGGAAGGAAGAAGGCACCATTTAGCATGGAGTTAAGGAAACCGGAATCTATGCAGAAAGGGCACAGAAACAGAAAGCTAAGAAAGAAGATCATGAAACAAGAAAAAGTCGAAGAAGAAAGTAGTAGGTGCTGAAAAACAGGACAGCAGTGAACCGAAAAAAGATGGTCCGTAACAAAACAAAAACATATTCTATTTCTACAAGAAGAAAGCTTATCTAACCTTTAGCTCAGGCCCAATTCCAATAGTTACAACAGATGTATTCCTCTCAGACGAATCCTTGAAAGCACTCAATATTTGATTAAAATTACTCCATTTTGCAATAAAAATATTCCATATACCCTTGAAAACACTTCAAACTCTGCTGGAGATACTTAACTCATTGAAATACTTCATGTCCCTTAAATGTCAGATAAAACAAGTTAGCATAAACCTCCCAAACCACAACAAAGGTGTTTCAAATAGAGGAAGGAGAAAGGCACCATTTCGTATGGAGTCAAGGAAACGCCGATTCTATGTACAATATCTGCTGCGCACAGAAACAGTTAGTCAGGAAGGAAGTGTATGGTACAAAATAAAATAACATTTGAAAAACAAAGTAATAGGTGTTGAAAAACGGACACTAATGAACAAAACAAAGATGGTTCTTAACAAATCAAAAAATCTATTTCATAGCAACGTAAGTAAGGCACACCTAACCTTTAATTTGGGATCCCACATATTCCCCTCGGGAGTGCTATTTCTCACAGACTGGATGCATCTCCATGAGGGGCAAATTCAAAGTGAGGTGTCTACGTGAGTGGACAAATGTGACGAACCACAACATAGAGATAAAATGTTTTTTATAAAAAATTGCTGAAAGATGACGCGCTTAAGACATTTGCGCGTGTTTATCCTAAACCATCAAACACAAGTGTCTCAAATCCAACGCAACATGTCACACGGCATGCGTCATGCGACATTGTGTGGCACAGAAGTGCACCAAACTTGTGTCTGCAGTTTTGAACAAGAAAATTCTACTTTCCCAGGTTAATATAAATAGATGAATAAACTGAGTTTGACTAAAAAATTTACGCAAAAATAGCAAATATTCAAAGGTTTTCGGAAGGAATGTTGAAATATTCATAAATTTCAAATGAACGTCGATTCATCACCGAAAAAGTTGCGGGTGTGGAAAGTGAGTATTACTTGACAATCTAAACGTTCGGACTTGTATTCAAAAGTTGCACTCCCCTATGCGACAAAAATCTCAGTGAGAAGCCAACAGCCCGTGCAAACGAAGTGATGCTCGATGAGAGCTGCAGTACCACAGCTTTAGATGCCTCCATAAAAACAATAAGTGAAGTGTGACCATCAGCATAGAAGCCCTTGCCTAACGTAGAAGGCAAATAAACGAAACACGGACTGGCGCATTCGCTGGTGACACGTTCTATGGTTTATGATCGAAGTTGACCCAATAAACAAGCTTAGATTTGGCCAGATGAAAACAACACATAAAAATGGCATACTGAACACGTTAACGACGGCTGGCGATGCCTATCTCTAACGGGAACGCCTAAGCACAGGCGAGACCCCCATAAAACAATGACTGACATTGATGCTAAAACAGCTGCATTTTATACCGCAATAATGATTACTGCAACTACTGCATAAGGAAGAATCAAACTTTACATTTTGCAATTAGATTTGATTAGTTAGTTTAACACCTTGGTCCCGATGTGGGATGCCGGTTTACACCGAGGGGATTTTCATAATACGAGTACTCGAACTCGTACTTCTGACCGACCAATAGTCACCAACAAAATTTTTATAAATGCTTAAAGCTAAAAAAACAAATACGAGTTAAATGAGAGTACAATCAAGTTGATGTTTGCTATTCAAAATTGCTAATTACATTTGACTTTAAATTTGAGTTGAACATTGTACTTCAGTTTAACACATCGAGGTCAACCAGTTAAGTCATCCCCAAACCATAACGAAGGCGTTCCAGAGGAAAAATGAAGGCACGATTTAATAGGGAACTAAGGAACGCACAATCTATGCACAAGGTGTGCTCCTACACAAAATCTCCAACGCATAGAAACAATAAGTCGAAAAGGAAAGCCATGAAATAAGATTTCAATGGTAGAAAAAGGTGAAGGAGCTGAAAAACAGGAAAAGAGTGAAGCGAAAAACGGTAATTAACAAAACAATTTAAAAAAAAACATTGCATTTCAGCAAAGAAGGCCCAGCCAACTCTCAGCTCGGGACCTGACATATCTTCTTCGGAGCGCCAATTCCAATAATTGATACAACCTATACCTCCCCGTGATGGGTTTTGCAACAAGTTTAATCGCTTAAAAAACAATTATGACTACAAAACAGGCGAACAAATAATAAATTTACACCTGGAAAGAATCGGGGAGGTTTGAGGGTATGACGCTTCAAAAGCCACGCCGAATGCGAAGTCGAGTTCAACGCACCACAATGAACCAGGAATGTCGATTTTATACAGTTCGGGACAACACTAGGGAGACCCGAAGCATCACTTTCAAGAAAACTGATAATTTTGAAGCTTTAATTTACTGATATTTTCTACGATAATCAAAAAACTTCAGTTCGCTATGTTGTACTCCAGACCTCCGGCAACGGCCACGAGATAAATATTTCAACCGAAACAGAAAATTCCGGAGTGAAAATTTTTGTTACAAGTATGGAACTCTCGGCGCCAACTAACATTATTTCCATGCTGCTTCACAGAACGCGTCAAGCGCCGTAAAATGCTAATTCACGTCTACACGTCGTATAGCAACGCACTTGGGCAGAAAAACTTCATTCAACAATATCTGTGCAGGATGGAAGAAACCGCACTCTTTTACAATTTGAAATAAAATCTAATGATATTGGTCTTCACGAACTAAATCTTCACTCAATTAATTGTGTCTTCCTTTCGCGTTTCAACAGAATTTGTAGCTAAAACCTTCTGTAGTATTTTGAAAATGAGTGAACGCCACGCCGTTATCGATCTTCATCGCGTGAAAGTTTGAGTCAACAATAAAAGTTAAAGAACTCTAATTCTACTTTTTATGATACCGTGGCCAGATGTTAGGAAATTGGCAACGCTAACGATCGTCCCAGAAGCGGGCGTCCTCGCATAGGTTGTCTCGAAAGAAGGCATAGGACAAAATAGCGCAAGAGAAACTGCGTGACTCGTTGAAAGTTTTAGAGGTAGACTCGAGAGGGAAAGCAAAGCCAAAAGGAGGGCGCATTGGAAAATGAACGAAGTTTGATTCCATATGAGTTAATAAATTAGTGTGAGAACGATTTTTTGTTTTATTTTACTATCATACAGTAAGTATATTACCAATCAACTTAGTCCGGGGACATTGTTCCCATCCTGTAAACGGCGTTCAAAACTATCCTTGGCACTTTTTTACCTTGGTAATATCAACGGATGTCATAGGAATATATTGACTAAATTCTCTTGACACCGTTCAAAATTAAATCCATTGAATGAATATATCTACACAGGCGCAATAATTAAAAATGAAAACGCAACGTATGAGTACTAAGACGACACATCGTTTGCGTGCGAATAACATGAGTGTGTGACCGTGAGCAACTGACCTATTAAACACATCATGACAAAATATTACTTAAAACATAAAATTTACAAAAATCGTTGAAACATAACTAACAAAAATAACACTGAATGCAAATTATTCTTAACTGACAAGGATAAAAATACTTTTACATGTATTTTAGGCAGAAACCACTAAATAAATCAATTTTGAGAACTAAAAATATGCTGGTATGACGCTCCTGATATATAAAGCGCTTGATGAATCTAAGACCACATAATGGACAAGCAAAACCATGAAACAAAGGCTAAGACTAAAGTGAGAGTCTTAAAATGTCAGAAAGAAAGATAAATGTCAGAAAGCAATAACGCCCAATTGACCCGCTGCTACTGGACGTCATTTTTTTCCTTTTTTATAAGATTTTTCCGCATTTTCTTAATTTTTTACCCAGTAAAATTATTGTTGTTATACAGGGAATATTCTTTCAAAATCATTTGATTCCTACTGTCCATGACTGTCGACTGGGACATAATCATCCCAGTACACATAAACTAACATGTCTCCTGGCACACCAGTGTACCAATGCTATAATTCTTATAATATATATAAAATCAAATATTTTGGCTTCATCTATTTCTATATGTGTAATGAAGCTGAAGCAAGTATTTTACTAGTCTAAATCAATTTTGAGAAAGCAAACTCGAAAGAGTTGAACGCTGAAGTGATTAAGAACTACAAAACTGGAATATGCAAGCCGATAGAAATGAAAAGTGAGTTTAACAACCAAAATTTAGGGAAATTTGATACCTTCGATTTCGCGCTAGTCGCCAAGATTAAAAGGTTTATGAAAGAACACGTACAAACAACTTCACAGGCCGAGCGCGAGAGAGAAATGTTTGCGGCTACAAAGATTTTGAGGTTGACAAAACCTGTCCAGGAACGCTAACACGAACAAGATATACGAGTTTGAGAAACAATCTCATAACTTTATGTTCATTTAAGAGCGAGGACTTCCCTAAACTATTCCAAGATTCTTTGATAGGGGTGGATGGGATAGGTTGAAGGCAAATAACCCTATAAACTATAATAGCCTCTAAAAAATGAATTTTTATTCCATGACGATCTCGATGGAATAAGAATAGGTTAGCAAACTCGTTTGAATAATACAGGCGCGAAAAATAGGAGCGCGCTCTGCAGAAACAGAGTTCGACGACATCTGAAACAATTTTACATCGAATCGACATTTGACGGGAATTTGAAGTATTAATTCAAGTATGACCGCCGATACGGAGTGAGCATTCACAGTGAAATTAAGTAAACCAAACCAATTGCAAAGTTTCTAATGAACAACTAAACTCAAGAAGCACTCTTCTTTGACTCCACAAAAAAGCATTTAATTGTATGGATCCCAACACTTGACATAGGAAGACAATCTTCAAGAGAGCGAACAGATAGGTACATTTACAACCGATTGTATGAAAGGGGAAATTTTTTCTTGAAGTATGCGCAAAGAAACAGCAGGTTATGAATGAAAAGGAAAGAACATAAAAAGAAGAGATAATGGACCAAAGTTTCAGGGGCTATCTATGGCTAAAGCAACCTACCAAGAATACATGCCACTTGGGGCGTCTAGTGATGCAAAAAACGGTTTTATTTGATTTCGTTTTTTTTTGCAAAAAAACATGTTTTTTATGTGTTTCTTTTTTGTTTTTTTTGCTCACCTAAATTTTGTTAAGTATATGTCTGGGGGGGTTTTTTTTTGGACACCTAAAATATATTAATATCCATGTTTTTTAGTCATTTTATTGTTATAAAAACATCAAAAAGAAAGCATACAGTAAAAGTGGTGGCAGATAACCCACAATTACCTAGAGGCGGCTAAGAGGAACAGCAGGAGCCACAGAACTTATATTGATGGAGTCAAAATTCAAAGCTTACTATCTCTACTAAGTCTGATTTTATTTTTATGTGACCAAAAAAATCAGACATAGCAGAGATATATGCAGGCAGAGATATATGCAGAGATAACAATGGAGAACTGCGACGTTTACTGGTACGATGTTGTACAGGTAGGGATGCGGACCAAATGCGCGGGCCCTAAAGAGCTCACCGCTTATAAGACCTCTGAGCACAGAGGTAGGGAGGCATGCTCGCTCGCACAGATAATAAGCTCTGAATTTTGACTCCATCAATATAAGTTCTGTGGCTCCTGCTGTACCTCTTAGACTCCTCTAGGTAATTGTGGGTTTTCTGCCACCACTTTTACTGTATGGTTTCTTTTTTGATGTTTTCATTACAAAAAATGACTAAAAACCATAGATATTAATATATTTTAGGTGACCAAAAAAATAAGCGGTTTTTTTAAAAACATGTTTTTTTTACAAAAAATTCTGACTAATAAAAATGAATATTAATATATTTTCTGGTAACAAATATAACCATGCTGTTTTTTTTACAAAGAATCATAACTAAAAAACAATATATTTTATGTGACCTAAAAAGCCCCATGCAGTTTTAAAAAAACATGTTTTTTACTAAAAAATCATGACTGAAAAAACATGAATATATTTATGATACCAAAAAAATGTTTTTGTACTAAAAAATCATGACTAAAAAACATGAACATATTTATGAGACCTAAAATGGTGTTTTTTAAAAATTATGTTTTTTTACAAACAATGATGTATAAGAAAACCTGGATAAGAATATATTTTATGCATCCAAAAACCATGCTGTTTTATTTTATGAATTTTTCATAAAAAATTGTCTTAAAATCATGGATATTAACATATTTTATGTTACTAAAAAAATAATTGTTTTATTTTAAACATGTTTTTTCATTAAAAAGTTATTATGATTCATTTTTTGGTCACAACTTTTTTGTAAAAAAAAAACACCCCCTCAGGGGGATACAACTATTGTATCTATGGGAACTAGTGCTCCCAGGAGGACAATGTGAGGGCCCAAGCTGAGAGTTAGGTAGGCCTCCTTTCTGTTAAAATAAAATGCTTTTGTTATGTTGAGGACCACCTTTTTTCGATTCACTGCTGTCCTGTTTTTCAGCACCTAATACTGTCTTCTTCAACTTTGATCTTGTTTCATAATCTTTCTTCCTCTCTTTGGATCGCATTTGTTGCTGGTTAGGGAGGCTAAAACTAATGACTAATCTAATCTGTAAAAAAACATGGATATTAATTTATTCTAGGTGACCAAAAAAACCATGCTTTTTGAAAAAAGATTTTTTACAAAAAACAGGAATGTTATTAAATTTAATCTGACCAAAAAACATGACATTTTAAAAATCATGTTTTTTTCACAAAAAGTCATTAATATCCATGTTTTTATGTCATGATGTTTTGGTAAAGAAAACATGATTTAAAAAAAACAGCATGTTTTTTTTTGGCGCATAAAATATATTAATATCCACATTTTTTAATCATGATTTTTCTGTAAAAAGATGTTTAAAAAAAACAGCATGGTTGTTTATGGTAAAATAAAGTATATTAATATCCGTGTTTTTTAGTCATGACTTTTTTGTAACAAAAACATGCAAAAATAGCATGGATTTTTTGGTCACATAAGATATATTAATATCCATTAGAATCATACCAGGTCTTAGAATAAAATATCCACAAAGAATCTATTCACTCTATAAAACCTTTCGGAGACTAGCTCCATCCTCAGTAAGTCATTCAGTCAAATGTTTTTCAAAGGAACAGTGAAAATGCATTGTCCATTTCACCAAATTTTACTGAATGACTGAGGATGGAGCTGGTCTCCAAAAGGTTTTATGGAGTAAATAGATTCTTTGTAGATACTTTATTCTAAGACATAGTACAGTTCTAATAAACATGATTTCAATATTAACAGCATTCTTTGTTCATAAGTTTCTAAAGACAATTTGATTAAAGAAAAATAACTTTCTTGCAGGGTGCGTACAGGCTCTGAGGTTCAAAATTCCACTACTTTTTCATGACTTTTTATGCCAACCAAATCACATTTTCACTACCTCTCTCTGCCCAAAATAATGTCACACAAAGTTAAATTGCAGCACAATAAATGTATTTCAGTCATAAACTTCACAGAACATTCATCATTACTTGCAGGTCTTGTTTTCATAAATGTGTAAATGATCATCACAACACCAAACAGTCATGCTGGACAGTTCAATAGCATCTGCTATGCATTTGCCAGTGCATTAAGTTTGTCATTAATTTTTGCATTCAGCCCCTTGAGTTGTTCTTGCTTGTCTTTGGCTGATTTCCTAAATGCATTTGACTTTGCCAGTAGGCGCAAATCATTCTTGTCCTCTGCCTTCCGTGCAAAGCTGTCAGCATCCTCCACCAGCGCTTGCAGACTCTCCTCCATCCTCTTCCGTTTTGTCTTCAGGTTCTCCGCTTCATCCAGTTCTCTCTTCCTCTTCTCTCCCTTCTTCTGCTTCTCTGCCTCTTCCTTCTTTTGATCCAGGTAGTGTTGATAGCGCTGTCTGCCCTGTGAAGCTGAAAAGAGGAGTTTCTTGGAAATGTCAACCTTGGAGATACCTCCTAAATGTTTGATGTGGTCCATGACCACTCTCTGCGCCACGATGGTGTTCTCACCCATGTTGACTTCCATGAGCTGCTTGCTCACAGAAAAGCCCCTTTCTACTGAAGCCTGGCCATGTGACAGGACCAGTAGCATCTTCACAACCAGCCACAGTTTCTTGAGGGAGGATGTGGCCAGCTGGCTGCTCCAGAAGACATCTAGCCAATCAGTGTCTTGCTGAAAACTGTTGAAAGTGCTGATCTTCCTCTGTGCCTCATCAAAGAACTCTGAAAACTGGCTCATCACCTCATCGGTGTCATCCTGTGGTAGCCTCTTAGCATTGCTGAGCAGCTGCAGACAGTTTTTCAGCATGGACTTGGTCTTCTCTCTTTGTGCGATCCACAAAGACACTTGGCACCAGCCAGCCCATGTTTCGGGCCAACCCGAACTTCAAAGGTGACTTCTCAACAATCTTCTTGATGACAGCAACAAGGAAATTCTTCACATCATCCCTGAAGGAGAAAGCAAGCCTCTCATTCACTTTCTTTGCAGCCATCTGATCTTTCAAAATACTTGCAGCAACAAAGCCAGGGTCAATCTTGCTATTTTGCAGGTAGATGGTCTTGTCATTGAAGTCAAGGGCAGCATACTTAGCTGGTGTGGTCAGTTTTTCCAGCACCTCTGCTTTCACACACCTCTCCAACAGAACCTTCAAAATCTTGATGATGTCATTGCACATGAAAGACAGGAGTGGCGCGTCTCCTTGAAACTTTTTGAGAAAGGGGTTCAAGATCTTCGCAACTGACAGGAACGCTTGCACCTTGGCCTCGAAGAGGGGGTCCAGTGAGAGTCCTTCAATTGTCTTGTTTTTTCAATTCACGAAAATCCTAAAATTTCATGACTTTCAATGACCATTTTCAAAATTCCACTACTTTCGAGGCCTTGAATTTTATTTTCGAAATTCAACTACTTTCCATGCTTCTCCATGCCTGTACGCACCCTGTTCTTGATATTTACATCCGTGTTTTCTTTTAGTCGTGATTTTTTTAAATGTTTAAAAAAAAAACAATTTTTTGGCCCCATAAAATATAATAGCCATGTTTTTATAGTCAAGATTTTTCGGTTAAAAAATGTTTTAAAAAAAACAGCATTGGATTTTTAAGGTCACATAAATATATTATTATCCATGTTTTTTATTCATAATTTTTGTATAAACATGTTATTTTTTTCAACAGCATGGTTTTTTAGTCACATCCCTATCAATGACCATAAGTAAAGATATGTTATTATAACACACCATTTTTGGACTTGAAGGTCATTCACATGTATTGTAAAATAAATGAAATATCAAAGCATGAAACCTCAGAAAATGAAAAATTTCATAAAACCATGGAAAACCACCAATTAAGAAGTATGTTGTTTTATTTTATAATCTGACATGAAAACACATAATGTAATGTTGTTACCGGGAGGCCTCCTAAGGTTTTCATCACGCACTATCGGCTGTGGTTTTTGTGTGCTCTGTGATAGCATTGCATGGCATGCCTAATTTGTGTGTTTCTTTTTGTTTGTTTCAGCCTAGATTCTTGCTCTGCTATAAACTATTATTGTGCATAAAGTAATCTTAAGCCTGGAAGACCTGGCTTGCTTGAGTCCTACCATCTTGGGAGGTGAGTTGAATGGTTTTTCTAGTTAATTAGCATGTGCCTGGTTGGAATTTCAGTTCATCAGTTTTGGTTTCTGATTTGGTTTGTTTCTTTTATTTTTTCCCATTGTGTCTTGAGATGTTCATTTTGATTGATTTCCATTATTTTGAATTGAAGTTCTGTTCTTTATGTTCATTTTACTTATATAATTTGTATTTTTGATCTATTTTGACTTACTCTGCATTTTGAGATTTATTTGCTTCTGATTTCTGTTCAATTTATGTTGTTTGTTTTATTCTTTTTGTAAAGCCTGGTCATGGGAGTTGCTTGCGGTTCTTGTACTTATAAGTTGCACTCATTCTTTTCAGCCAGCAAGTCGACACCTCATGTCCATGCTCCCTATGCTCCCTACTCTTGGCTCATCTTATCATACCGGTCTGTACATTTTCTTCTAATTGCTGTGCCTCTGGATTAGTTATTTCTCATATTCTGGTTCTGAGTAAACTATAACAATCACCAAGGTTTCATTTCACCAACAGTTTTAGACTCACTATATAAGATCAATGATGTATTATAGGAAATTCTGACCCCGCAACATTGGCATCTCCGACGGGATTGATCTTGTCCTTTTATTCATTCCTCCATTCTTGTCCAATTCTTACACCACTCTATGGACATCTATAGACATGTCAGATTCAGAACTACAATTTTCTTCTTTACTTGGGGAGCATGGACTGAGAGAGGCTGGTAAGTCTCAAGCGGGTGGCACTGGTGAACCTCACCATAAGGTCTTCAGCGATTCACTGCAGCAGAGAGAGATGGATGCCAAGCCATCATCGGCAGTAATTGATCCAGCAGCAGATATTAAATTATTGACCTTGGAGCAGCTTTCCTTGGCAATTTCCCTGCAGAGCTTGTTGTCTCAGTTCTCCCACCCAAATGTAAGAGCCGACTTCAGTAATGGCCGATTTGGAGTGAACATCAACCCCAATCTGTTGCCCAAGTTGGATGATTTGCGGTGGACCCTGTTTCCACGCTGGCAGGGGGCTGGACTAGATGCTGCTGTGGCGAAGAATTGTAAGGCAACCGAGCATTTGAATTGTCTCCTGATCCAGCAGGACAGCATGTTCTTTGTTGGGGACTGCCCGGCTGAGGAATCACTCTCGTACAGGGACTGGTTCTCTGTCCTTGCTTCAATTTCAGCAGATCGTTATTGGCTCCGGGTTCCAGCTCATGAAAGGTGTGTTCATGTGCTGGGTAACCAAAGTGGAAGCCTACCAGAGGCTCAATTGGCTATTTCTCATGCTTCTGCAGCTGAAACAAGCTCATCTGTGGTGCCGATGTCTGGCAAGGGATGTAAGAAAAAGGTCAGGGAGCCTAAAGTGGAAGAGCTTGTCTTATCTTCAACGGATTCGCTTATCTCTGCGAGTCTGGACAGCTCTCACTCTGACACCTCTTCATCAACCTCATCGAAAAGAAAGTACCACCGTCAACTGCGGAAGAAGAGAAATGCTGGGAGGAAGAGAGAAATGAGATGGGCTGATAAACGTGAAGTGGTGACTCCTCCTGTGTTTGAGATGAATGGGAAGGAGAATTTGAAAATGTTTTCTGGGACATTTGAGTCGTACTTTCACAAGAAGTTTAATGGATCGGAGTATGACATGACTCAGGAATTAGCAAAATTTCTCTCCGATGAACTTTTGGAGGTGTATGGTGTTAAAGGAGGACGGAAATTGAAGTAACCTACAATGAAGCAACATCTTTTGGACTTCTACAAAAAACAGAAGATTGGTAAGAAAAAGTACTGGAGAGAGAAGTTACAGAATGCCTCACCACATACCGATGAGCAATTGGATATATATGGGATGCGACTTGTTGAGTTAGCCGAGCTTGCCTACCCGGATGACAAGAGGGAGTCTCTTCGTCATCTGCGGAAGAAGTTTTTGGCATCTATTTATCCTGCCATTGCTTCAAAGGTAGAGGATGCTGACCGGGCCCTGTGGGCTGGTTCTTCGACATCAAAACATATGTCCTTCGAGAAAATGCTACAAATGGCGAGGAAGATTCAAAAAGAACTTCAGGCAAGCAAAACGGTATTGTTGATGTCTGACAGTGGAGCTAGCCATCACATGAGAGCAGTGCCATCAAAGAAATCCGATTCTAATTATGCAGGCAATCAGGGTTGCCCAACTCGCACTTCCATGGACAGAACGCAGAGTGGGGTGGTATCATCGCGGAGAACTTTTTCGTCTCATCCGCGAGGATGTAGTTATTGCCGTCTGCCAAACCATACCCGGAAGGAGTGCTGGCGTGCTTCACGGTCCTGTCTCATCTGTGGCAATAAACATCATTTGGAGGAATGCCCAAAGTATGACCCTAATTTTAAGAGATCATCAGCCAAGACTCAGCCTTTAAACTAATTGGTCCTGTTGAGCCAGGGGCACATACAGGGCTGTATATCAAGACCCCTACGAGTCACACTGTGGTATTGGATGTACCAGTGTTGCCAGAGGTCACCACGAAGTATTCTCCAGTGATGGAGAGTATCCCTGAAGAGGAATCACTGAGGGGATCCACATCAGAGAGTGAGGAAAGCAGTCATGCTTCACCGGAGGTTATTGAGACTGGTGTGGCGATGGATGACCGCGGCACTACCCAATTGGAACCCAGCCCTGACTCCGATATCACTGAGGACCACCGGAGCGCAATACCTGGAAGACATATTTGTCTTGTTGGGTGCAGCTCCAAGTTGCTGACTGTTTCAGTGGCCCTTAATGGGCATTTGGTAAATGCCGTATTGGATACTGGAGCTGCCATTTCACTTACTACTGAGAAAGTAGTTGGGGAAGCTGGACTGGCTGTAAGTGGCACTGATGCTCAGGTGAATGTAATTGGTGATTACAAATTAAAAGCAAGTGGTGTGACGAAAAGTAAGATTGAAGTCTGTGGGATTAAGATGGAAGAAATAGAGCTGTTAGTTCTCCAGGACAGTATCCATATTCCTTTCCCTTTAGTTTTAGGAATAGACTTTATGAGGAAGAATAATATTGAATTGTCATTGAGAAAGAATATTATAATCAAACATTTCAACTCCGGAGGTTCAGTTGAAATTGTTTTACAGGCCTCGGGAAGCCCTGAAAGTATCCTGTATCATAAATTACCCTGTTTGGCCAGTAGGGATATTTCATTGGAGAGTGGTAAAGCTGAATTAATTCCAGTTGACCTTCCAGTACTACCTGTTGGTAGAGATCATTTACTTTTATATTCTGATTTAGATATGTCTTGTAGACTTAATGATGATCTGTGTGGCGTGGCTGGATTTTTCAATGCTGATGATAGACGAGTTCTTGTTGTATCCCGGGAATCCCCGGTTAAGATTGAAAAAGGACAATTCCTTGGCTCACTATCGTCCATTTTCCAATTGCCTGAGGAAGATGAGCTTGGTAAGATTGAGGAGGTAAATTTTGTAGATCGCTTACCGGAACTTGTGCCATTGCCTGTCCTGACTGAGGAGCAGAAGACTGTAGTCTATAAGATGCTGTCTCAGTTTGCTGGTGTGTTCAGTTCAGGAGATAGTGATCTTGGCCATGCTGCTGTTACCGAACATCACATTAAGTTGACCGACGATACACCGATTTACCAGAAGCCAAGACGATTTCCTAAGCCAATTGCTGATGAAATTGAGCGTCAGTGTGAGGAACTCAATAGCCTGGACGTTATTGAACCCAGTGTCTCGCCTTGGTCTTCTCCAATTGTTCCTGTGCGTAAGAAGGATGGCTCGGTCCGAATGTGTATTGACTATCGTAAGCTAAATAAAGTTACCGTACCTGATAAGTTCCCAGTTCCAAATTTAGCAGACTCCATTTTTGGGCTTCATGGTACTGAATATTTTACTCGTCTGGATTTGGTCCGTGGCTATTACCAATTACCTATTGATGAAAGCAGTCGGGAGTGTACAGCCTTTTCCTCCCAGAGGAACCACTGGCAATTCAAACGACTGGCGTTTGGTTTACGTAATGCTCCGTCTGCCTTTCAACGGGAAATTCAAGCTGTCTTGAACAGTTTCCCTTCTAACAAAGTAATTGTTTACATTGATGATATTTTAATTCTAGGGTGTTCATTTGAGGAACACACTTTGCTTGTTGCTAAAGTTTTGCAAACTCTTTTGGACCATAACATAAAAATTAAACCTTCCAAGTGTGACTGGTACAATACTGAAGTGGAATTCCTTGGCCATGTAATTGGCAGATCAGGCATACGGAAAACTAGTGCATATGTGGAAGCAATTTCCAAGTATCCCCGACCAACTACTGTTGGAGAATTGAGAGTTCTTGGGTTTGGTTAATTTTCAGAGGAAGTTTCTGCCTAATTGTTCTGTAATACAGAAGCCATTATCCTCTCTCACTGGGGGAAGACGGACCAAGGTGATTGAATGGACTGACGAAATGAATAGTTCTTTTGAAAGATTGAAGGAGGACATGCGTAATGATATCGAGTTAGCATACCCTGATTATGGCGAGAATGCTAATAAACTGGAACTTTGGGTTGATGCCTCAGGGCATGGTGCTGGGGCTTATTCGGCTCAGGAACAGTCAGGTTGTCACAGAGTTATTGGTTTTGCATCTATGTCTTTCACGCCTTCACAACTGAATTATTCTACCTTGGAACGTGAGTTAACTGCTTTGAGGTGGGGAGTGAAGACATTAAAACCATTTTTGTTTGGTGTGGACTTCATTCTGTTCATTGATCATCAACCACTTGTTCATTTACATAATATGAAATTAGTGTGTGCACGGTTGGTCAGAACTATTGATGAATTGTCAGATTTTTCTTTTGAAATCAGGTATCTTCCTGGTCATTTGAATTCAGCAGCTGATGCTTTGTCTCGAGTTGGTTGCCCTGCGTGGGAACCAAATGTGAGTGCGCTAACCACTCTTCCGGAGGGCCTAGTGCATGATGGACCACTGATTCCTGGTGGTGGGGACTCACTTGTCCTAAGCTTACATCGAGTGTTGACTCGCAGTGGCACACCAGACAAGGTCCCTCCTCATGCGCAGGTGCTGAGGGAACAGTTGGTTGACGAACTGTTAGCTAATTTTTCAAGATACAAAATGAATGTGAACAGGGAATCACGCAAACGGCTCAAGCTCATGAGGTATGCTGGTCAGCTTCCTTCTCTGGAAGTACTCTTGGCTGCCAGCAAAATTTATCAAGTAAGAATATTTGTTTACTTCTGGTCAGAACAGCCTGTGATCTACCAATTTAAGGATTACCCTATAGTTGTTCACTTGGAATGCTTGGGTGGGGTGCACTTCAATCCCCTTGTGGAATTGCGTAATTACAACACCCCTGATTTGGCAGTTTGTTCAGTGTATTCATGTGATGATAGCCTTGTCTGCCAAACACCCTTGGCCCCTGACCTTGCAGGGCGGGAGAGCGAAGGATGTGGCAGCGATGAACTCCTTGAATTGCTTTTGCACAAGGAGAGGGTTCCCTGCTGTTCACATGGTCGTGGACCTCAACCTCAGATTTGGGTTCATGCTAAGGGGATGGATCTTTGTGCTGTGGTTGACTCAGGAGCTGAGCAGAGCTTGATTTCCTGTTCTGCTTTGGAAATTGTGCAGCGGTGTCAAGAAATTGTTGTTGTGAGAGAGCATTTGTGTAATATTATTGGATTGACAGGACAGAGATTGGCGATTAACCAGACAGTTTATTTAACGCTTCCTCTTGGGTCTGAGATTTTGGGTGGACCATTCAAATTTGCAATTGTACCTGATGATGTCTTGCCGCACTGTTTCCTGATTGGAATTGACTTTCTAACAATAAATAACCTAGTTGTTGATTTGTATGGTAATACTTTGAAGCAGTCAGATAGAGTAGTCGCTCAATTGTATTATCAACGACCTTTGTGGCAAGAGGAAATTTCTGTGTGGGTTGCCATCTCTGAAGAATTGTCAGAGTCCCATGAGTTGCAGTTGGTAAATAATGATGGTGAAACCGGTATACAGTTGAGTGGTCAATCAGAGAAAATTGGTGGGTTGTCATTTATGCATGATGAAGAAACTGTGAGGGGTGTGCAGGAATCAGATCCCATTCTCTGCTCAGTCATAGACTGCATTAGGAGGAAAGTATTACCTGCTGAATGGCCTGAGTCCTGTAAGCCTTTTGCAAGATATGTTTCAAAGTTATCCATCGTCAATAATATTCTCATTTATTTGGATCAAATGTCAGTCGTGGTGTTCCCATTTTCTCTTTTACTGGAGCTCACAATTTGTTTACATTATAATTATGCTCATATTGGACGTGAGAAAGTTTGGAAACTACTTTTCAATTTGGTGTGGCATCCACTTAAATATCAAATTGTTTCTGATGTTTGTACCACATGTTTCCAGTGTCAAGTCCTTAAATCCTTTTCATCTGTCAGGATCCCTCCAACCCTTAAGATAAGCTCAGAGTGTCCGTTTCAGCTGGTAGCTGCAGACCTGATGGTGCTTCCTCAAACCCAAAGAGGTTACATTGGCTGCTTGGTTGTGGTAGACCACTATTCTAAATGGTTATCAGTGGCGCCAATAAAGAATAAAAAGACTGAGACAGTCATAAGTGCGTTGACTAATTATATATTTCCGTCATTTTTACATACGCCAATTTCGATGCTAACTGATAATGGGCCAGAGTTCTCATCAGCTTCATTTGCGTCATTTTTGCAAAATCTTGGCATTGGTCATCAGTTGACAACTCCTTATTGCCCAACCAGCAATGGTGCATGTGAAAGGGTTAATCAGACAGTAAAGAATTTTTTGAAGAATCTTAATAAGAAAAATAACCAATGGGACTTGGATTTGCAGAAGGCTGTTGTCATTTACAATCAAACCTATCATTCCGAAATTAAAATGTCACCATCCCAGTTCCTGTTAACCAAGAATCATACAGTACCTTTGCAGTTGCCCATTGCTGTGGGTTTGCAGGAGAAGTGGCATCTTGGCCACCCTAAGTTTGTTCCTTTCAAAGTTGGCCAAGCGGTCCTGATGAAGAATGAAAAAGAAGGTTTCCGTACGGTGAATAAATGTATGGCTAATTTTTGTGGCCCATTCATTGTTGCTAAAGTTGACGAGAATGGCTTGACTTATGTGCTGCATGATCCTAAGAGTGATGGAACAATTCGTGCTCACCATACTAAGCTGCGATTGTACAAGACTCCTCCTAAGTATTTGTCTGATGTACTTCAGTCTATGGGGTTGGCAACAGAATTACAGCCATTGGCTGATGCAGAGATAGCATCCCTCAATCAGTTGGGCTTAAGGGAACCGTACTCCCAAAAAAAAAAATCCTAAACTATTCGACCGATCTTCGTGAAACTTGGTATAGGTATGTAAAACTGAACAAGGATTAGGATTGGACTCGTGTGTTTTTCCAATTTTCCCCATAGAAAACGTGTTATTCAAAGAAAAGGTCAAAATAAGGGGTCTGGGGAAAATCTATGGACGTAATCAGATTTTGAGATACAGAGAAAATATTGGTATCAAAAGAAGCAGAAATGTATTCTCTACAACGTGACGTGGAGTTATGTTGAATTTTCGAAATACTCTTTGAAAAAAAATGAAAAATACAAAAATTTTACCCATTTTCACACTTTTCCCAACAAAAGAAAATGTAGCTAATTTTCTACTCCGAAAATGAATAAAAGCTCACGTCATCTTGTAGAAGATTAAATTCTGGTTTTTTGATACTAAAATCATCACTGTAGCTCAAAAACTGTAGAAGACGCTATATTTTGAAGCCCCACATTCCGTTCCTCCAAAATAAGGCAAAACAGGTAAACAAAGATATATAAACAATTTCAATTTTTTCTTTATTATTTTTTTTTGGTCAGCTAGGACCCTTGAAATCATTATACAGTAAAAAAGAGACATAGAAGAAGGCATAGCAACGTCAAGCCGTGAAGAAAGTGCTAAGGGGGAGCTGTAACATGATAAAATATCACTTCCCCCTCCCCTGCCCCCCATACTTCAAACCCCCGTAGCGGGCGAAACAATGAACGTACGAACTTCATTTTTTCAGAGGATGTACCTGACATCTTACCCTTCCTATGGCAGCTAAAACCCAATATCTCAAGAAAATTCGATTTTCTGGGAGTACGCTTCCCTTAACACCATGCAAACCGCCTGGGGTTTTGGAGTCCGATACCTCGAGTGAATTGTCGGTCGGAGAGGAGTCTGGATCAGAGGCTAGTGATGGGTCTTTTTCGGGATTTTCAACCCGGTCTTTATCTAACAAAGTTTCAGATGATCATCAAGAATGCAATTCTGAATCCATAATTGAAAAACTATGGCATAGTAATACCATGGGTGGTAATTGCCGTGGTTGCGATTTTGAACTTAATAGTGAAAGACAATTCTTATTGCTGGTATTTGATGAGCCTCAGAATAGAATTCGAATGCAAGTAGCACTCACTGAGAGTCCCCAAGGGTTGACGATTTGCTGGTGTGTAGCCCAATTTTGAATATGGATCAGGAAGCTGGTGCAGCGGAAGAGTCTTTTGATTTAGGCCAATCTCGTGAAATTGACCAGCAACTGCAAGGGTTGTCAGCAGTTGGTGTACCGCGTGATTCCACGGCAAGGCAGGATAAGTCAACCATTGCTGAGCTGGAGGATTTTATTCTCAGTTATAGCAGTGAGCTGTCATTTGATGGATTCACTGATGACCCGTACCCACTATTGCGCATTGCTCAGCTTAATGCTGCTAGACAGCTAATTGATGAGGACGAGTCTCCATTATTACGACAAACAAGGTCGATGGGTCCTGCTCAAGGGTTACCAAATGTTCAACCTACAATTTTGGAAAGGCAGAATATAAAGAAATAGAATCTTACTGGAAGGTTCGCGATTATTGTATGGTATGCTAAGCTGTGCCATAATTGTAATATATGATGTATAAAAATGTTCTGGGTGGTTTCATTGTTTCAGTAGAGATTTCCATGACTTTGTGTGTTACCTTGAACTGGGTACTTACATACCCACCTTTTGCTTCAGCAGTGGTTGAGTATTGTACCATTATTCATGCTTGTATGTGGTAATGCCTTGGTGCTATGGTTGCACATGTTACTTATGCAGAGTCATTTTGTATATAAATTTGGTTGAACTGGATTGGTGAAATGTGATTCTCTTGATGGTTGCAAGTCGTGTCAGATTGTGGTTTTTGGTTGTAATGTCACGGTTGTCATTGTTGGAATTATTTTCACCACCCCGATAGTTTGTGCTGGTGGGGGGGCATGTTACCGGGAGGCCTCCTAAGGTTTTCATCACGCACTATCGGCTGTGGTTTTTGTGTGCTCTGTGATAGCATTGCATGGCATGCCTTATTTGTGTGTTTCTTTTTGTTTGTTTCAGCCTAGATTCTTGCTCTGCTATAAACTATTATTGTGCATAAAGTAATCTTAAGCCTGGAAGACCTGGCTTGCTTGAGTCCTACCATCTTGGGAGGTGAGTTGAATGGTTTTTCTAGTTAATTAGCATGTGCCTGGTTGGAATTTCAGTTCATCAGTTTTGGTTTCTGATTTGGTTTGCTTCTTTTATTTTTTCCTATTGTGTCTTGAGATGTTCATTTTGATTGATTTCCATTATTTTGAATTGAAGTTCTGTTCTTTGTTCATTTTACTTATATAATTTGTATTTTTGATTTATTTTGACTTACTCTGCATTTTGAGATTTATTTGCTTCTGATTTCTGTTCAATTTATGTTGTTTGTTTTATTCTTTTTGTAAAGCCAGGTCATGGGAGTTGCTTGCGGTTCTTGTACTTATAAGTTGCACTCATTCTTTTCAGCCAGCAAGTCGACACCTCATGTCCATGCTCCCTATGCTCCCTATGCTCCCTACTCTTGGCTCATCTTATCATACCGGTCTGTACATTTTCTTCAAATTGCTGTGCCTCTGGATTAGTTATTTCTCATATTCTGGTTCTGAGTAAACTATAACAATCACCAAGGTTTCATTTCACCAACAGTTTTAGACTCACTATATAAGATCAATGATGTATTATAGGAAATTCTGACCCCGCAACAATGTGGTTCTTTTTCTTGCCGAGTTATTTTAAGACAAAATATTTAAAAAAAACAAAATATGCACGTTTTTTTTGGCCACGGTTTTTATTTGTAAATAAACGCGTTTTTTTTAAAAAAACGGCATGGTTTTTTTTAGTCACATCTCTAGGGGCGTCATCCCCCATAGCACGAGAGAGACGAATCTAACTAACCTAAACTAATGCTTATCCTATACCTCTTCAGGGACATAAGAACCAAATTACCTATGATTATGATTAGCGATGAAAAATTAAGGAGAAAATTGTTGGCACAAAGTTTAAATAAGACAAATTTGAACTTCCTGTATGACAAGAATCAGAGACGCACTACGTTTTTAAAATTCACAGAAATTTTGCAAGCCACCCATATCCTTCCAAGGGGGGGACTGAAAATCTGTACTAGTATATTGATTCACTGATTTGTTCAACATGGTAGTGAACCCGGGCATAGCAAAAAAAAATAAAACTTTTCGAGTATTGGCGCTACAAAAGTTATATACTATCTCCTACTTGGACTACAACGGTCACACAATTAACTCCTTCAAATATGTAAAAATCCTGAAACTGTCTGACCACAATTCACTTTTTACTGAAAGTTTGGGCATAAAATACTTAGAACTGACGAATATTTAAACAAAATGTTTGCTCAATCCGACGACATCGAACACTTGAGAAATCCAAATGAATTCATCGTACCGTACTACAACGAAGATCTGAGCATCCTATTGTGTTAGTTGGTATTACATTCAGGACTTTTTTATCTGACCATATTTTCGATGCCCTCACTTATTCAAAATTTGAATGAAACCGGGAACTATTCATATTCCAAATTACAAGACAAACGATATTTCAACGAAGAAAAAAATGAAGAACGAAATGAATTTGAAAAATAGATTAGGTTAAGATAGTTTAAGGAGGCCGTCTGGGTAGAAATCAGGATACGTGTTGAATTTGTTTGCATCTTATAGAGGATTTTCTTGCGCTTCCATTGGTACTTTCCGTTTACGTCTACTCCGAATAGTGCGCCCACCAGAGGGGGGGGGGGGACGATGGGGGTGGCGTGACCTTGACCCCTCCCCCCCCCTATTATCGGGCGTCAATTGAGCGTGTTTCTCTGCGGCAATGGCAATATAGTTCGTTCATGGGCTCCTCAAAGTGCTTTCATTAATCAAACGAAACATTCTAACGCTGAATAAATATTTTTTTATAATTTTTGACAATTTCAGAATTTAGCTGTTCTGCCGTATCTATGATACCGCAGCTTTCATTCATAGCTCTATGACAGCTGCAGTATCATAGCTACGGCTATGGCGAGCACACCAATCCAAAGGGCTCGAAAAGAGCTACAAAACAGAGGAGTTGACTTAAAAAAACGTATTTTGGTCCAAAAATTTTCCATTTTTTCAAAAAGTGGTTGTTTTGAAGAATTACACCTGTCTTTTGATGCAGGTTTTTTCCCAAAGTTCCAGAGCTACAGCAATGTAAATTATATCAATCGAAAGGGCTTGAAAAGAGATACAAAAGCTCAAGAGTTCATTGTAGAAAACTTGATAGTTCAAAAGATAAGGAGAAAAACAATTTTTTTTGTGAAAAAACACATTTTTAGGGAAACTTGATAATTGGTTTCTCAAATGTATCTTCTTCCACAATTTTAGAGCTACAAGAATGGTTTATATACCATTCAATAGGGCTTAGCAAGGTGTATCCATACGCAATAGAACTTTTTGATACATCTATTATTTAGAAAATTACACGACATGAAAAAAAATTGGAAAAAAGGTCACCTTTTTTAAAAAAGTTCCCAAAATCCACAAAAAGAAGTTCTCGAAATTCCCTATTGCCTATGGTTATATAGACATATAAGAAATCTAAAAACGAAGTACTGGTTCTGTAACTTCAAAATTGTAGAAGATAGATTTTTTAAAAATCCTATTTTATCACATTTTTCGAAAATAAAAAAAAATCCAGAGCAGATACAAAAATTTTGTCCAGGTAACAAATGATCTTTGCATCATATCACACCTACTGTGACAATTTCAGAGAAATCCATCCGTAAATAACGGACTTTTTTTACCCAGACGGTGTCCTTAAATCTCCCTAGGCACAATAAATGGTCGAAAGTGAGAGAAGAAGAAGACAACATTTATTAAGAAATGAAGGGAACATGAAATCTATGAAGAAGATGTGTTCCCACACAAGATCTCCTGTGCATAGAAACAGCGAGTTAGGAAGTTTATTTAACAGGATAAAAGTTGTAGTAGATGCTAAAAACACAGGACAGCAGTGAACCTAAAAAACACAGTCCTTCAATAAACTGACAACCTATTCGGTTTTAAAAAATTCGGTCTACCTAACTTTCAGCTCCGGATTTCACATTTTTTTCTCCTAAAAGCGCTAATTCCCATAGAGACCGTAGTTGTGTCTCCCCGTGTGGGATAAAAATAACAAGAAAAAACTTCACATGAAAACGAAACCTCTACTAGATTCTTGAACTGCGCTTACTCTCACTTTAGAGTTAGCGTGCTCGCCTTATACGCACAACGAATTTTGCGTCAGAAGAACGAGTACACAAAATTATTTTCCGGGTTTCAGTTCAAAATTTGCTTCTCCTGACACGCACGTTGCCATTGAACTCTAACAACTTACTTAGCTCACAGTGTTAAAATAGTTCACTGTTAGATATCTTGCTTATTGATGTTTAATTTGCCACAATGCACACGCTCATGATCAATAGGGAGAACTGGACATAAGCCAATTACGACCATACATCAAAAGAGGGGGGTAATTTACTAGACTGGTTTAGCTCTTCACACATACTCTAAATGGGTACCCCAACTTACAGCTTGTAAGATATAGCTCGCACTAACCCCAAATATGAAAGTGAATGCACTATCAAATCGCACAAAATAACGTTAATTAAATTAGAGAAGTTAGATCAAGAGTCCCAAACTGCAACAAAAACGTTCCAAAGACAGGAAAGAGAAAAGTAAAATTTATTTTGGACGATAAAACGCAAAATTTATGCTCAAGGAGCATAGAAACAGTTGAGAAAATAACTAATAAACAATAAGACATTGAATAAGTAATAAGTACTGAAAACAGGACAGCAGTGAACCGAAAAACTATATTCCGCAATAAAAGAAAAAGTTAATTTTATTTCAACAAAATAAAAGCCTATCTATCCTCTAGCTAGGGACCTCATATATATTGTCAGCCTCGGAGCGCATTTTCCCCCCTCAAATCAAACAACAACATAATACCATGTACAAGCGTGAAAAACAGTCGATGCATAAAACGAAGTGAATTAAGTATGCGAAAACTAGTTAGAAAATGTGTTTAGTGTTGTATTCTCATAATTAAAATTGACATAAAATTTACAAAATAAACTAAATCAACGTTTTCATTTTAGCGCTTTTCACAAAATTATTGCCGGAAACACTGTTACGTCAAGTTAGAATATTGATAATACTCGCACTTGCGATAAGATGGACGTTAGATATACTTGAATTATAATACAATTTACTCTTCCAATTTGTCTAGTGACTGTGGTAAAAAAAATACCATATTACCATACAAACTGTGAATTATCATACATACTTTAGTGATCTACTTGAAACTTACGATACACTGACTAAGTAGAAGTCACGATTTCCAGTCTTATGCTAGTAAAAAAGACTAAATTGCAGTAACATAAGCACTGATGGTAAAGTGGACGTTTTGACACCGTAATGGAACAAGGACAGCAGGCGAGGCAGTCAATTTCAAGAACATACTTTTAATCCCCCTATCATTAACTTGTTCCCGGATGAAAAGGAATAGTTACCTTCACTTACTTCGACCATCATACAATTTTCCCCGTCGTTGCACGTACTTCATCAGGTAAACAGATTGGCATTGCCTTCCTGGTGAGCTGCAGCATTCGTCAAAATATTTTGCCATTTAAGACTAAATTTTGGATACAAATTTGTATACGCATTTTTTTACTTTGGCAGAATGAACATTACACACTCGTAAAGCTGTGAACCGATAAAGTAACACGGATGCCTTTTCTGGCGACAAAGGAACGGAAGAAGATTATCAAGTCCAGTAGATCACCGTTTATTTAGCTTCCCAGAAAGGTTCCCGTATACTAACACAGCTTGCAAGTGAAGTAAACCATTAGAACAGAATGCTTCGAACATCGAAGCACGAGTGCAGCTCCGTAATGATTTGGACGTATGTATACGTTGAGATATTGTACCGTGCCTATATTATTATTATATTATTATATAAGAAAGTTTTAGCCTCCCTTAATTGCATGACAAAGATGTTCTAAGAGAGGAAGGAGGAAGGCACCATTTAGTATGGAGTGGAGGGAACGCGGAATCTATCCACAGAAACAGGAAGCTAAGAAAGAAGTTCATGAAACAAGAAAAAGTTGAAGAAGAAAGTAGTAGGTGCTGAAAAACAGGACAGCAGTGAACCGAAAAAAGATGGTCCGTAACAAAACAAAAGCCTATTCTATTTCAACAAAAGGAAGCCTACCTAACCTTTAGCTCGGGCCCTCACATAGTTCCCCTGGGACAGCTAATTCCCATAGATACAATACCTGTATCCCTCTGAGGGGTACCGTGCCAATAATTGACCCTTAGCCAATGCTACGTAAGGAAAAATAAGTGAACTTCATGATTGTACCTCCCCGACAACCTATACATTGTGGCTAAACATCGTCGTATTACACTTTGGCAGCGTGCAATTCTTCGTTCCTACTGCCAAAGTGTAAACTCTTAGAACGTTAGAATACAATATAGTATCATTCTTGATCAGCAAATTATTAAAATATAATTAAACATTTTTCAAGAGTACTAAAGCAGGTATTGGAATTTCCACCTCTATCATCACAAGATCTATACATGCAGAACTATACATTCAGGTACTTGAAGAATTATTTATTATAGAACTGAAGATTCCTTGAAACCACACGGTAGTTCAACACCCAATTAAAATACGAAGAAGTAATGATTTTCTCAAAGAGATATAAAACAATCGCAATGAAACCAGTACACCATCACAAATAGCCCAAAGAACGTCATGAAAGAATACAAAGCATATTCCAATAGCGCAAAAGAATAACAATGTGACAGCAGTTTGCATAAGCACTACCACACTCACCCCGTAAGCAGCACGTTAGAACAAGATAACATCACAACAGATCACATAATCACCACAATCACCCCCTCAGCCGCACACAAGAGCACCACAACAAACATCCTCTTGGCACAAGACGAAGGTCTCTTAGCCGCCCGCACGATCTTTGGGCCATCCCGTTGGCAGAAGGCACAGCGGGCACGTTCGTTTCAAGCACCTGCGCTATCACTTCATTGAACTCCCTTACCGTCCCTATTGCTGCTCTATTGGCAGAAAAAAATGAAACACTATCCTAGAGCACAGTAACTTAAACAAGCAGGAAAATATACATCTATAAAAAAACGCACTCATAATGCAATAATCAAGAATCGAAAAAAATCTATATGAAAGCTTGAAAGAAGAAACAATCCAAATGCTGTCGCTCTCGGGCGAGTATGAAATGCAGGAAAAACGCAAAATTTTACGAATTATTCATTCGGGTTGCCTATCATCAAATAAGATAGTTCAACATCCATGACACGCAAAAATCACATCAGATACACCGAAAAAAGCTTTAACGAACGTGATGAAAGTTGCCTAAAAATCTCACAACCATATGGGTTCAGAGCACTAAGCTTTGGATAGCTCTAGGAATTTGAAAAATTACGTTAACCCTTTAACGCTCCAGTTAACCCTTTTAAAAACACCCTCAATATATTGTATTTCTTGTTCAATTAGTTCTCTAATGTGTTCTTTGAAGTTCTCTGCCGGGTGGCAGTTCCTATCTCCTCCTGATATTAGTGACTGCCTGATGCCAGCGCCAGTTTAGTGACAGTGGTTGTGTTAACGGTAATATGAGTACAAAAATTTGGACGTTAAAGGGTTAAGTGATGTTGCACACAACCATTTTAATGTCATGTACCAATTTCAATGCAGGTAAATGAATTACAACGAAACAATTACGGCAATAATAACGTGCATTTTACGACAATGTTCAACTTCAAGCCACTGATACTCAATTGGTATCAGGTTTAATGAATATTACCCGATGCAACTCATTAATTTTAGTCAAATAATTTTGGTTCTACGGGAGCTATGAATATCCTACCTCACTGCTGCCTCCAGTAGCGTAATTATACAGCGAGCTGATCTCACTCCCAAGAAGGACAGCGTCCCCCATAGGAATCCATGTTTTTCAAGATTTGAGATACTGGGATTTTTGCATCTATAAGAAGTGCAAGAGATCAGGTAGAACCTATGAAAAAATGAGACTCGTACGTTCACTCGTTCGCCCGCTACGGGGGTTTGAAGAATGGGGGGAGGAGAGGGGGAAGGGGTATTTTATCATCTTACACCTCCCCCTTGGCACTTTCTTCACGGCTTGACGTTGCTATGTCATCTCCTATAACTTTTGATTACTCTATAATGATCTCAGAAATCTAACCTGAACCAAAAAATTTTTAAAAATGTAAATTACCATTGTTTATGTTTCTTTGTTTTGTTTATAATGTAAACAATGGATTTTGGGGTTTCAACAATCTTCTTCTCCCACAGTTTTGAGCTACAGTGGAGTCGGACATGGCCTGCATTTTGAGCGCCTGTGAATCTGGCGTTTGTTCTGGCCAAGATACCTCAAGTCAGGCTTCAAGAACCTAAAATTTAATAACGTGGGTGTGTCAATCTGGTGACGCTGGTGGACCAGACTTGCATTATTCATATTTTAATTGAACTCGTTTTCATTGACTAATTTTTACCCTTCTTCCGGGCATGTATATATATTTTGCATTGTGGCTTCATATTTCCGAGGTTCAAGATTTTGCGTTGTTACTTCATATTTCCGAGGCTCAAGATCAAACGCGGTATTTTCTTGGTATATATAAACTAATACATTTTATTGGGTGCTCATATTTAACGAAGAAACGAGTTTTCTGAGTGAAATTAGCGGTTGACGCACAATTTAAGGCTTTCACGTGGATAAGTGCATCAAACGAATAAATAACATGTAACCAAACTATAATAAATAATTGATTGAAATTCCTTTTCCTTGACGCAGTATAGTGAAAGTATCTTAATGAAATTCATTTTCTCACGACTCAGTTGAGCATAAACATTTGTTTATCCTTGCCCAACGGGGGTTTCAGCGTGGGTATGGCGCTCGGCCGTAAAATGGGTGGGCAGCTGAAACCCCCTGGGGCTCGGCTGTCCAATGAATGCATATGTAACCTGATTTTCTTTTTTTTACGTGTTTCGGAATAATTCCGGGGACTTAATACTTGCTTTTATGACTGAAATAGTGGACCAGTTGTGTTTGAAGCAACTGAATTTAATTTGAGCTTGTCATGACTGACTTTTTGTTGTTTGTAGCTGCAATGTCTAACCTGTTTGCGTATTCTTGAATTTGTTGCATGGTGCTCTGTGATGGTGATTGATGGTCATCTTGTACCACAGCGGTGATGTGACAGATAGGCCGATAATTGTGACGCGAGACCTTCGGCGCGATATAGTAGGACCTACTGAAGCGCTAGCAAATTCATGGTACTACTACTAGTTTATCCTACAAGAACGTAGCGAATATCAACTTTTGTAAGGTCTTCCTCTACAGCAACTCTAGACGTACTCTGTACTGCCCATCATCGGGTTGTAAGCGTTGCTCTCGCTTTCGCTTTTTTCTTGTTTTACGACGCTGGTAGTTTGAATTGATTCTGAGTTTCGGAATTCGTTCAACTCGCTTTTCCTTCGTTTGAATTGTTAAATGCAGTATGAATTGCTCTCTAATAAAACGTATTCTCATCGAATGAAGTCGTTTTTCCTTGACTAGCGAATTATCAAGGTTGTTATAATTTAACTATTGATTACAAAATGTGGATAATTTTCTGGTTTAACTTGTTTTTATTGCCGAGGTTTTGAAACTCCGCCGTGGAAAAATTCATAATACCGTTAGATAAGACACCTTATTTTGTTCTACGATATTATTGCTTCTCACTTTCGCTAGACGTCTTTTCTGTGCGTGGTTTCGAGAGAGTTTGATTCAGCCTCAATACCTTCTCAACCACAAAAAATTACCGACACATCAAGTCAGTGTAATTAATCTGACCTTGTGACTGCGACACAGATGACGATGCCCTAATTTTATAAAAACTTTTACTTGCCATTTACATTAAAATTGGTACTGAGGTATTTCTCAATTCTCCCCTCAGGGGGATACATCTGTTGTATTATATCTATTGGAATTAGCGCTCCCAGGGAAATTATTTGAGGGCCCGAGCTAAGGGTTGGGTAGGCCTTTTTTTGTTCAAATAGAATAGGTTTTTGTTTTGTTATGGACCATCTTTTGTCGGTTCACTGCTGTCTTGTTTTTCAGCACCTACTACTGTCTTCAACTTTTTCTTGTTTCATGAACTTCTTCCTTAGCTTACTGTTTCTTGTGCATAGATTCCGCGTTTCCTCAACTCCATACTAAATGGTGCCCTCATCCTTCCTCTCTTGGAATATCTTAGTCGTGGTAAAGGGAGGCTAAAACTTTCTTGCATAATAATAATAATTTCTTAACTCTCAGGGAATACAACTATCGTATCTATGGAAATTAGCGGTCCCAGGGGGAAGGTGAGAGATTATGAGCTGAAGATTAGGTAGGCCTTGTATTTTTACAACGTATTTTGTTTCGCGATGAAATATTTTTTGGTTCATCGATACATTTTTTCAGTATCCTTTGTTTTTTTTACCTCAAACTAGTATCATAAATTCTTTCCCAGCATGGTGTTTCTATGCGCGGGATGTGAGGACACACCTTGTGCATAGATTCCATATTCCTTTAAAACTACATGAAATGGTACCTGCTATATGTGAGGTCTCGAGCTAACGGTTTAGTAGTCCTTTCTTTTGTTGAAATAGAATAGGCGTTTTGTTTTGTTACGAACCACTTTTTTCAGTTCATGGTTCTGTTTTTCAGCATCTACCACTTTGAGTACTTTCTGCTTCAACTTCTATATTGTTTCATAAGCTTCTATATCAATTTATTTGTTTTTAACTGGGCCTTGTGCATAGATTTCGCGCACCCTTACAGGGACGGTTCGGTTGAAAATAGAAACATTGCGATTTTCGTTTTTTTAGGCCTGGTCTCATGTAGAATTTTCTCACAAATCGAACGATATTATTTTCTTGTGTGTACGTCCGTTGGTTCGTCAATTAGAGTCAAAGAAAGTTTCGAAAATAATAATAATCAGAGAATTTTCAGAAAATCGCGTTTTCTCAAAAACTTACATTTTGACATTTGAAGTAGATCTTCTCCCACAGTTTTGAAGGCGCAGGAATGGTAAATATATCAATCGATAAGACTTACAAAAAGCTAGAAAAACTCTGTAATCGATTTTTAAAGTCGTATTATTATTTATATTGAAAATTACCTGAAGACATAACACAAGAAAATGCAAAAAAGTTTAATTTTTGGCAAAGAAGTTTCTAAAATTCAACCTTTAAAATTATCGAAAATACTTCGAAGCATCCCTCTAGGCAATACGTTTAGCTATCTCGAAATATGTAACTTCAAAATTATAGGAGACACAATAATACCCATCTTATCCAGTTTTTTTCGATAAAATTTATTAACTAGATTTCGAAAAAGTTACATGAGTCCAAAAATAATCGTTACTTTACTTCCCCTTACCTCGAGCGCCTTTGTTGCGGTGAGGGCGATTTAAACTAACATCTAATCTAATGGTACCTGCTTCCTTTCTCTCATGGAAACACCTTTCTTGTGGTTGGGAGCGTCACCCTTTCGCTCCAACTCTTGCACAATCAGTATTTAGTGTATTTTTTCATATTAGTTGTTTCTTTTGACATCCTTGAAATACCGGACTTGTTGAACGAAATTTTTTGCCATTTTTAGGATTATATATATTTCATATACTTAACTGTTACTCCCCTCAGAGGGATACAACTTATGTCTATGGGAATTTGCGCTCCCAGGGGGACTATGTAAGGGCCTGAGCTAAAGGTTAGGTAGGCTTTCTTTTTGTTAAAATAGAATAGATTTTTGTTTTGTTACGGACCATCTTTTTTTTGGTTCACTGCTGTCCTCGATTACAACTTGCGTTAAACCAAAGCAGTTTTAAAATCTTGATTTGTTTTTGGAGAACTGTTGAAGTCGTAATTTTTAAAGATGCCGTAATTAAAATGTTGACACAGTGTCATGTTTCCATAATTTCCCTGATAGGAGTTATAGCAGTGTTTCTAATCGGCATACCTCCATCAGATGAAAATGAATAGAACATATATTTCACGAGCATCTTGGAGAAATGCATGCATGACATAATTTTGCATGATATTCATCCAGCAACTAGGGTGGTAAACTCATTACCTTGTTTTCCTTTCAGAATATGGAGCTTTGGATCCCTCGCAAATGGGGATTCAATAAGGTAGTACATGACACATGAAGAGGTACTTTAGATTGAATTTTTAAGTTGAACTCCAAACCGTTCAAAACTAAAAAAAAGGCGAAGGTACTTTTCTCTCAAGTCAATCTTAATTTGATGAGCAAGGTTAATTTAATTGGACAACGTGATGATACCACTTATATTTCTATTCAAAAAAGAGAAGTTGTTACGAGTATTAAGTTGGACTCTGAACGAGCTCGGAAACTCAGTGAGAAAGAGCCGGCTGACGTGAGTATACTGGGACTGGTGCTGAAGTGTTCGACGTAGTCAAAAAAAATCCCGCCAAGATATGATCGTTTAATTGCATCACAAAATTCTATACCAAATTCAACGTCAGTCATCAACACATGAACTATGAAACGATACATGAAATTAGAAATAAAATAAAAATAATTTAACTTTATGTGAGCAAGATATAAGCGAGCGGTCAACCAAATTAACCCGAGGAATTGAATTCTTGGTTTGTCTTAATTTTCTGTTTTGCCGAGCATTTTTTGCATTATTTTTTGCCGAGCATTTAATAAGACTGCAACGGTTAAATTAAAGCTTGTAAGTTTTGTTCTCGTTGACATGAAGTAAAAGGAACCCACTCCTCAAAAGCCACCAAGTGGAAATGGATCAGTCAGAAAATTATGTTTTATTCCTCAAATTATTAATTCAACGATTGTAATCAGTAATGTACCGATGCATAACCTTGAGATACAAAAAGCGAGTCCGAGAGAATCCTGGCTATTTGCCCAGTCGTTCAAGTTCTTTATCTCAGTGTATTAAATTATACTTCTTGGTCACGTACGCCCGGTTCTAGATTTTTACCATGATATATAACACGTGTTTCTACCTCGTGTTCACTTTACGCAGATGCTTCCTTCCGAAAACGGGCACAACGTTTAGTTGGGTCCTGACGCTGCGAGGTGACTCGGTCCACACAGCGCAGGCAGGAGGCCGTGACGCCGAACTGTGTTGGGTTTACGCTAATGAGCCTGACTTGTGCCATCAAGTGGCACCTCTCCTGTTAAAATTACCCTGCGTTTCGTATTGACAAATTAGATAAGCGCTACGACTTTCCCTCGTAATAACAGGAGCGATGTTTGTCGTACAATTTCGTCCGATACTCCGATGTCGCCTTATGCGCCCTGGATCCGAGGATAAGCGTTAACGTGAGATACACCCGGGACACCTGGACAGATAATATAGCAAATCGTACATTACGACACTCGCAACCAAACGATCCGAGTCAACTAACATGGGAATGTGATGTACCACGGGGTTTGCCACCGAATAAAAATAATATTGGATTGGAGAAATATTGGAGACTTAAATCCTGTAAAAAGTATAGAAATAGCTGTCTCAAAATTAGGGAATAAAAAACTGATACAAATTATCAATCATTTTTACTCTGCCACGAGAAAAGTTAAGGCGAAATATGAAGCAAGGAAATTGAACAATATGTAGGAAAATTAAACTATTAGTGAATAAACGTTAGAATCGAAAGCTCAGGAAAAATAATCACACTACTGAGGATACGCGAACGAGCGGAAAAGATTGCAGAGTAAAGTGACTTTACGTATCGAGTGCAATTATTGTTAGTAGAACATATCGGTTACCCGTTTTAATGTCAACAAAATGAACGGAGTCCATTCAGTAAAGATCAGAGACTTTTTATTACTCAATAAATGCAAATAAGTAAATTTATCTGTTAAAAATTAGATTTATACATTATTGATTAATCAAGTATGAAAAACAGCTCAGCTGTAAAAACCAGCACTTTCGTTAAGCTCCATACCAGCAACGCCAACATCAACACGCAGGTGGAAACTCACGCAACGGTCAAAATTGGGGAAACGTTTAACAGGCACACTCATTAAAATTCCCCGAACGTATCTGCAATCATGAATGGTATGGTGACCTAACAAACAACAATTGCAGTTCTACACAACGCGTTCTGTACGAGTTTCAATTTTCTGAAGAATTTTTTAAGTTTGTTTTCAAGAATAAAAAATTTGAAATTAATTTCACGTCGTCCAAGCCAATATTCCGTTCGCAGGCCACTCAAATACAGGGTGCGTACAGGCTCTGAGGTTCAAAATTCCACTACTTTTTCATGACTTTTTATGCCAACCAGATCACATTTTCACTACCTCTCTCTGCCCAAAATAATGTCACACAAAGTTAAATTGCAGCACAATAAATGTATTTCAGTCATAAACTTCACAGAACATTCATCATTACTTGCAGGTCTTGTTTTCATAAATGTGTAAATGATCATCACAACACCAAACAGTCATGCTGGACAGTTCAATAGCATCTGCTATGCATTTGCCAGTGCATTAAGTTTGTCATTAATTTCCGCATTCAGCCCCTTGAGTTGTTCTTGCTTGTCTTTGGCTGATTTCCTCAATGCATTTGACTTTGCCAGTAGGCGCAAATCATTCTTGTCCTCTGCCTTCCGTGCAAAGCTGTCAGCATCCTCCACCAGCGCTTGCAGACTCTCCTCCTGGCACGGTCTCACTGCTCTCAGTCTGAGCCTCCGAACTGCCCTCAGCAGGCGTCGGAGGATCGGTAGATGGTTGGGAAGTCACGAAAAAATCCCCGATCTTCGGGTTGGCAAGTCTCGTCGTCTGAGCTTTCACGTTCTTGGCATGCTTTGTTCCTTTTGCATGACTCCTCACCGCCGCTATTCCATTGTTGGCGATGTCGAACTCCGACTCGCACGCGGTGCAAACCGCCATTGTTTTCAGTTTGGGATGCGGTGCTATCCATTGTTGAAAGTCTTTGTCTCGCAACCACAAGTTGTTGAAAGAACTGCCTGGCATGACGATAATTCCTCAGCTCAGTCTCGGCACCGTAACTCTAGTCACACACACATGGGATGGTCAAGACCGATGATAAAAACTCAGCTCGAAAATGTTCAACAGTGGGGACAGGTCAACAATGGTCCGAGCGAGCGCGTGTCTTCAGTCACACTGAGCGCGTTTGGTTTCACGTGACGCCTGAGAACCAATCAAAATCGCGGACACTAAAGACGTAGCTGTATCAACCAATCAGAGCCCAAGTAACACTCGAAGGTTACTGACAACGCCTCGCTCAACGCGGACCAAACGGAACGAAAATTTTCAACAGTAAAATTTTCTTTTCACGAAAATCCTAAAATTTCATGACTTTCAATGACCATTTTTAAAATTCCACTACTTTCGAGGCCTTGAATTTTATTTTTGAAATTCAACTACTTTCCATGCTTCTTCATGCCTGTACGCACCCTGCAAATAACCTCGCTGATTGTGGGCATTTCATAAACAGAAGATTCAAATGGTTCGCTTTTGTTCCAGTTAGGCGCTGTTTCACGACTGTGAATTCCAAAATTCTAAGTTATCCAGGAACCCTGATATTGGCTTGGTGCTGTGCATAGTTTGTAAGATCCAAGGAAATTATTGCATTAGTTTACGTCTGCCTTATCCATAACAATGACGAAAGTAAGAGTAATAAATAAGGTACCCATGTATGACACCAAAATATAAACAAAGATGCTACAAAATTAACCGAAAAATTTGATGACAGGATACACGCGTTAAAAATTAGCCAAGAATTAATCCATCCGCGACGTATTGGGCCACGAGTGTCCCAAACGGTAAATTTCTAATTCACGTTCTGATATAAATGCATGACCATTCATCTGTTTTGTGACCTTATTACTCATAGGAGGAGAAATTTTATTGTGCAATTGTATTTTCATATTTCTTGAGAAGGATAAAAGTGTATTCGAGCAGTCAAGTCGATTTTCCAAATCTGCTACTCACAAACTAACCAAACCAACCCAACCATGGAAAAGTAAAGAATATGTTAAAAGAATGCAACCAAAGTTACAGAGAGGTTTATTTAGCGACTCCCCCGCTGAGTGTCAAACCTTAGGGCAAACTAGGTTAGGGCGGCGCGTGACGCCTAAAGTGCGGAGCACAAGCACGAGCAGCAGCAGCAGCAGAAAAGAAGGCGATACGTTACCTGCCGGTGGACGGTCCCGCCCAGCTCAGGGAGCTCACAGAAGACGCGAGGCAGGAAGTGGGCGAGAGCAATGGTGACCCGAGCGGCGGGAGACTCGGGGAGCATGGCACACCATCCCCGCGGGGAGTGGGGGACCGCTGCTCAGTCAGGGAAGTGGGCGAAGATCTGCCCTTGTAGCTCCCGCCGGGGTGGTTGTGACCGCCGGTCATAGGCCATAAACTTCCGAATGAAAACATGGCGTCGCGATAAACAACAATTTGATCAGGTCGTCTTTTAGAAAGAGGGCAGTCGGTACTCCACCTGACGTAAAGGCAGAACCTGACAAGTGGCCCGCACGGTTCGCTAGGTAAGAAACTGTTAATTTAAGAACGAGAACTGAACTTCTGTTGCGGCTTCAAAAAAGTTCCGAATCACGATCACGAAGAGGCGTCAATATCGATGCAGATATGCACAATTTTCCATTCATCAGCTCCGTTAAGTCCTATAGGCGTAAAGTAACATCGGATAAACTTGATCACCAGCTTCTTCGAGACACTAAATAAAACAACTAAAATTGAAATAGAAAGGTAAGTCCTACTTTTTCGTGTTCGTTTCGATAACATAAGCACTTTGAAGAATTACAGCATAAAAATTATTCAAGCAGTCCAGAAAAAATGCACAAAATGCAAAGAATCCAAAAGTTGTAATTCATCCATCGTTACAGATTCCGCCCATCAGTTGAACTGAACAAAATTAAAACACCCGATCACTTCAAATTTGTTACTAGATATTCATCTTGAGCTCCTGGCAAATTATGAACCTCGAGCTCATGAACGAATTTCACTCTGCACGCAACAGATCCGGACGGAAATCCATACGCTAACGCTTCGTGGTAGCAACTTCCATTGGCCACAAAATTTCACACACAGGTGCCTGCATCTGATTTCAAGTTCGTCTGAACTAGTAGTAATAGTGAGCTACACTGATATTAAAAAAAAATCACTTCAAATCCTCAGGCACAGATAAAATCCATTGGCGTCACGATCTTTTTTATTGTCTCAGAAATGAGTAGAAATAGTTCACAGAGTTTAGTCGTACTGCGCTTGAGATGGCGAGAAATACAGGAACATGCACATGAAAAGCTGAATTTTATAGCAGTTCAAATGATACTGCATCACGTTTTTTTTTAATTCACGCACTCCCCTGTTGGAAAATAAACTAAGTATAGAATACTTTACAGTCGAATCTTAAGGATAAATACGAATACCATCATAATCTAACTTATTTTACAGTACAAAGTCTAACCCTTATTGCGCATGCACAAACAATGGTAAAAACCACTCGAAAAATGCGTTTATGAATGTCTAGAATTATTACTGAAAGATGTATGGAGAATACTCAAAACCTCACAGACGTAAAGGCCGCCTCAAACATACGAACCATCTTAGGGGCATGCAAACGCAATTAACGCCGCAATGGTACGAGCACAGCGCCGGCAAAACCTTTATTGATCTCTACACTGGTCGCCCAAATTCTTTGTGCGCGCCACGTTTGACGCTACGCTCCGGAAAGTAGCGCTTAAAAAGTGCAGCAGGAGTAATCAAACGAAATGATCAAACGCATCCCATTATGACGATAATCCTTATACGAAATCAAGTGAAAAATAAGCTCGAAATTTTTGAAAGTTTATAGACTAAATTAGACGTTAGTTTGAGACTACCTAACCTCAACATTATTATTATTATTTAAGAAAGTTTTAGCCTCCCTTTTAACCACGACAAAGATGTTCTAAGAGAGGAAAGAGGAAGGCACCATTAAGTATGGAGTTGAGGGAACGCGGAATCTATGCACAAGGTGCGCAGAAACAGTAAGCTAGGAAAGAAGTTCATGAAACAAGAAAAAAGTTAAAAAAGAAAGTAGTAGGAGCTGAAAAACAGGACAGCAGTGAACCGAAAAAAGATGGTCCGTAACAAAACAAAAACCTATTTTATTACAACAAAAAGGAAGCTCACCTTACCTTTAGCTCGGGCCCTCACATGGTTCCCATAGGAACCTAACCTCAACAAAGGCGTCGAAAGAGAGGAAAGAGGAATTCGCCATTTAATACAAAGTTTAAGGGGACGCAGAATATTTGTACGCACAAGGTGCATAGAAACAGTAAGTAGAGAAAGAAATTCATGAAACCAGATAAAAGTTGAAGAAGAAAGTAGTAGGTGGTGAAAAATCGGATAGCAGTGAACCGAAAAAAGATGATACGTAACAAAACAAAAAATACCTACTCTTTCAACAAAAAAGCCTCCCTAACCCTTAACTCAGGACCTCACATATTCCCCCTGAAAACTACCAAAGGTTATCAAAATTGTGAAACTCACCACGAGTTTTTCGTCCGCACTTGATTTGTTAATTTCATCTATTTTCTACACAGCTCTATGCTCAAAGGTTTTCGTTCGAGGATTTAGTTTAAAGAAAATTTTCATCGGTACATGCCATCCCTGAAATTTCTTCGACATATAAGATTCGATTAGTTAGTTTGAGCATAAGAAAAAAGTTCACGAAACATGATAAAAGTTGAAGAAAGTAGTAGGTGATAAAAAACAGAACGACAGTGAACCGAAAAAAGATGGTCCTCAATATAACAGACAACATTTTATTTCAACAAAAAGAAGGCCTACCTAACTCTCAGCACGGGCTTTCACACATTTTCCCCCTGGGAGCGCCAATTTTCATAGATCCAATAGCTGCACAAAACGTATAAGTTAAAACTTAAACTTTAGTTGTCAAATCTTGGTTTGAGTCTCCCTAACCACACAAAATGTGTTTTCAAGAGAGTAAAGAGGAAGGCACCATTTAACATGGAAACTGAGGGAACAGGGAATCTATTCACCAAGTGTATCCCCACGCTTTGCGCATAAAACAAGCGAGATTGAAAAGAGCTTATACAACAAGATAACGTTGAAAAAAATTAATAGATGGAGAAAAAAAGACTAGCGAAGCGAAAAAAAAGTTCATAACTGATTTAACCAAATATTTTTTTCAACCAAAGGGCTACTCAACCTTCAGCTCGAGGTCTCGCATCTTCCTCCAGAAAGCCCCAATTCCCATAGCTACAATAGTGGTACTCCTCTGAGGATGTTACTTTGAGAACAATGTCGGTATCGTAAGGATAAACGTTACGGTGGCCGCTGAAGTGCGTCAGAAGAGGACGGAAGAGCACTTCCCGTGACGGCGACATTAGCGACAGCAGGCGGCGGTACGCGAGAGAGGAGCACTGAGAGCAGGCAGCGTCAGGTCACTTCCCACAGCAATGCTGCCCTTGGCAGACCGCCAGGCACTTGAGCTCCGCGCGATACCCTCACCTACATTGCGCTCAAGTCGTAACTCAGCGCAGTCAGATAGGACCCTTATCCCCTGAAGTGCAACTATGTTTACACTATGCGCTCCCTCTCATGTTCGCCTTAAAAAATTCCCCATAATATATTGAACTTTCGTGTAAATATGAACTTGGCTTCAGGCGTAATTTTACTGCAACTTTAGGGGTGTTTTATTTTATGTCCAACAATTTGCGAATCAATTTATGAAGAAACATCTATGACTTTTTCTTGATACAAGCAAGGTGTTTGATATTGTGAATAAAGAATTCTTATAGTAAATCATGACTAGATCCGTTGAACTGTGAATAGCTTTCTAAAGAGTTAATAAAAAGCAAAACCAATAGGTATACTTCAATTTATGAATTTTTCACTTTGTCAGCGAACGTTGACGTTTTCCACGGCTGGGCCGATTAGTTTTCTGATATTTTTACCGATGAAATAACGAATCAGCCAGAAGCATAGAGTAATTCATAAGTAAATGACGCAGTGTTTTTCCTAAATTCTGGTGAAAATAGTAAAACAAGAGCAACGTTCTAAACTGTCAATGAACGGGATATTTTCTGTGGAAAAATAAACTGACTCTGCATGCAGATATAATGGAATTTCAGCTCTCCGCCTCGCACCTCCATGCTACAGTTATCCAGACCTCTTGAATGGGTATCTAGTTTAAAATACTTCGCATTGGTTTACCGAAAGACTCGTTTACCGATCATATAAAGAAACGTGAATGAAATACTAATGCTAAGGGATATTTTGTGCAATTTAAAAGCTTGTACAAAAGGCTTGTTTCGAATTATATTCGCTTTTAAGCCAACATTCAACCTATGATGTCCTCTGACGTTCTGTATCATGTTTCAAGGTAAAAAATATAAACTTGATAAAATCGTACGCATTATTCTCACGCATGACCAATCTACACATAAGCGTGCATAATAACTATCATTTGCACCAGTGTTTAGTTAATTTTTTCACTTAATTTTATCAATGATTCAGTATCTAGAAAAAATCACGAGCGTTTGAACATCAAACATCTGAAAAATAACGTTCATTCCATCAGATGAAATTGTACTTTTCGTTAGCTCGACTCGTTATTCAAAATGCGAATAAGATTTCCTTTTCCCGTATTGAACATCCTAACTCTACCAAATCAGCTGAAACTATCAATAAATCTAAGGTCAGTCAAGAAACTTGACAAAAAGCACGCTCTAGCAGAAATTACTTGCAGCCAATTGTTATCCAATGCCAGTTTTAATTTCATTACGAGGCATTACACTTCCACTTGATCGAATTTGTCGACCCTGCAGTGGTACTTCAATGATCGTGTCTCGTCTTGGTGAGCCGTCGTATTGTAACGTGTATTTTTTTCACTGATGTGTAATTACGTAGATATCCTTCATGCTTGTTTTACCAATTGTCGCGTTCTCGATAGTTTAATTTGACACCTACTAGCCTCGAATATCTACAGTAAGTTAGTATAAAAGTTGATCAGATCAGAATAAATAATTTGTTAGTTTAAGCCTCCCTTACATCAACAAAGATGTCTCCCCAAAAAGGAATGAGATGGGCACCATTTAGTATGTCTTCGAGGGAATCAGGAATCTATGCACACAGTGTGCTCCATTTCCATCTCGTGTCTGATTCTTATGAAATTTGACTATGATAGGTAACTTTTAAAAAGAAACACAATTTCTTCCATTGATTTTTTTATTTAGGCTTTAGTTTTTGAAAAAATTTGACATATTGGTTTTTTGATATTTCACTGATATTGATATTTCAAGACGTATCTCCTCATTCAGTTTTAATGCTAGAACAAAAACAAAGACAATTTTAGAATCCTTGGAACATATCTAACAAACTTATATTCGCAAATGTTCCATTTCCCCTTTTTGTTGTCTCTTATATGGGGTCAAAATGGGGTCGAAAATTAAAGATTTTGGTCCCCTTACACCCCCCCCCCCCCCTGGAGAGGGATCTATTGTCCGCAGCGCCATAAAATTTTAGGACCGAATAGTCCACCACCTAAGGGTCCTTTTCCAAAAAAACGTGAAAAATGACCATCGGAGCGACAGGGGCCTGGCAGGGGCCTGGGATGATCTCCTTAAACTAGATCTTAGTTTAAGGAGGCTTAAACTAAGGCTTAAGGCTTAACTAGTGAGGCTTAAACATCCCATCTCAACCGCAACAAAGGCGTTTCAAAGAGAAAGGCACCATTGAGTAGGGTCTTGAGGGAACACAACCTGTGCACAAGGAGGATAGAATTACTGAGTCGAGAAAAACGTTCAAGGAACATGATAAAAGCTTAAAAAAGTAGTAGTAGAAAAACACAACAGCACTGATCTGAAAAGGGTCTGAAACACAACAAAAAAAAAACTAATCTATCTGAACAAAATGCCTTCAAACCTTTAGCTCGAGACCATACATGTTCCCCCTGAAAGGGAAAGAAGATTAGATTAGATTATTAGTTAGTTTAAGCCTCCATATCCACAACAAAAGCGATCCAATGAGAGGAAAGAAGAAGGCACCATTTAGTATGGAGTTAAGGGAACGTGGAATCTATGCAGAAAGGGCACAGAAACAGTAAGATGAGAAAGAAGTTCATGAAACAAGATCAAAGTTGAAGAAGAAAGTAGGAGGTGCTGAAAAATAGGATAGCAGTGAACCGAAAAAAGATGGTCCATAACAAAATAAAAACCTATTCTATTTCAACAAAAACAAAGCCTACCTAACCTTTAGCTCAGGCCCATACATAGTTCCCCTGGGAGCGCTAATTCCCATAGATACAATAGTTGTATCCCCCTGAGAGGGGAAGGGAAAGAAATGGCGAAGAAGACATGAAAGCTGAAAGAATCAAATCAGGCACGAAAGATACACATCCCGAAGACCTATCTATAGCTGAGGTGAACTTCTACGGGCACCAGTTCCCATTGCACGAGATAGACAAATAATTATCTCACACTATTGCTTATCCTGCGCTATCTCAGGTGGTCGAGCTGCGGAAAATGGCGGACGCAAGTTTGACATATGAAGAGCGGAAACAAGTTATGAAGTGGGACTTGAAGTTTGAGAATGCTACTGCGGTTCAGCGACACCATTAACGTAAGTATAGGTCAAGTGTTCAGCAAGTACCTGAAATGATTTCTAAATGCGCTATTCTACAATCAATTAAGTGGAAAGTTTCTAAGGTAGTGTCAGTGATGTGCAGAAAAAATTCAGTATCGAGTGTGATAATTTACGTATACAAAAATTCAGTATAAAGTTCACAGCAGTTCCCAACCACCCATCTATTTCATATTAGCCAACATATAGAATAATGTGTAAACTGAAAGCTTCAGATATAAACCAACCATACGTTCAGAAATTAAGAGTTTATTAGTTTATTAGTTAGTTTAAGCCTCCCTATCCTCAACAATGAGATGTAAAGAGAGGAAGGAAGAAGGCACCATTTAGTATGGAGTTAAGGGAACGTGGAATCTATGCAGAAAGGGCACAGAAACAGAAAGCTAAGAAAGAAGTTCATGAAACAAGAAAAAGTTGAAGAAGAAAGTGGTAGGCGGTGAAAAACAGGACAGCAGTGAACCGAAAAAAAGATGGTCCGTAACACAACAAAACCTATTCTATTTTAACAAAAGAAAGCCTACCTAACCTTTAGCTCGGGCCCTCACATTGTCCCCCTGGGAGCGCTAGTTCCCATAGATACAATAATTGTATCCCCCTGAGGGGTCAGAAATTAAGAACGGTACTAGTGCAATATTGTAGCAAAGTATTCATGATGAATTGCCAAGACAAACTACACTCACTAAACTTCCATAGATACTTGTTTTAATTTAATGAATTCCACAAAATGGGCGAGAGGCAACACATTCTGGCACGACATAAGCGGGGGTGACGTCATGAGTTGATTTGCGACATCAGGCCTACGCATTTTTGAAGGATACGCGCCCCTCAAATTCCTCATACATGATACAAGAGGTAAGCCCCACATCTCGATCTTTTGAACAAAATATCTACCACAACTCATGATTAAATTTAACAAATTCAGTGTTCCAAATTGGCAAAGGTTTGAGAGCAAAAGCACCAGGCCCATGCACACCTGAGGCAAGAGAACGTTTGGACACGTGCCGCCTGACGGGATCAGGTCAGCAGATGCGCAATGCCTGCGTTAAAGAGCATATGCTGCTCTAATGAAAGCTTAAAGAAACTAGGCAAAGTTTCACGTGCACATCCTTCACAGTTCGTCCGTCATTCGGACACTGCTTAACATGAATGACAACACTCACACGATCGTCAGATTCACCATCGGAACTATTTCGATTATTTGACGCAAAAATTCTCGCAGGAGAGGGGACAGGAATTCTCATCCAAAAATTTAAACACCATGAAAATTTCCATCCCAACAACAAAACTTACATTAACTTTCACAGATATTAGTATGGAAGGAGCACTAGCGCTGAACTGAGTAGAGGAAGTGGAGTACAATATAGAGGAAGTGGATGGTATAAATGCGGGAGAGGAACGCACCGCCGCCACTCGCGCGACCTCACGCCACACTGACCCTCATGTGAGGGGAGGTGCGGCGTCTTCTCGCAGTTATCTGCAGTGGCCGCCTCATTCATGGCGAGTGCGAGCAAATAGCAGCTTTACTACAATAAATCACCTCGACACACTCTCACCCAGCTCTCGTCTGTTCATGAAGTGAGCGCACCACAGCCAACACTGCAGGCGCGATGAGCACAGAGTTGACGCCTGCCTCGCATACGCTGGTTAGCTCTTCACACCAACACTATACAACTACCGCTGCATCGAGCACAAGTGCCGAACGGACTTCCAAAAACGCTCGACAAGAAGTATGCGATTTCTGAGCCTTCCAAATGTAATCTGCCAACACATGATCGAAGCATAAATAATGCCAACACCTTTAATGTCTCTGAAAAAGGGCTTCCCATGTTACATTACATTCAATATATAGGAGTCAAGGCCTGCGAACGTATACTCAAGACTGCTGCAAGGAAATTCAATCAGATCACAAGAAATCTCCCGTCTCAAACTTTACCACTCAATCTTCTACCGCAATGTTTCTAGATGAAACATCTTTGCATGAGAACACCTCATACATGAACTTACGAGTAGACAGGATGTGTTCAATATGAGCAGCCCACTTGTGCTTCAACTTCTCCAGCAGGAGTTTCGTGAGACAGGCCGCGAGACGCGAAGGGTACAGCGAGGGAGTCACAGAACAATGCAGCCGAGCAGCGGAGGGGCACTTTAGCCCCGCAAGCAATCGATAGCGAGGACGCTGGACGCTCTGCACCTCTCCAGGGCCGAGTGACGCTTTCAACTTCTGCTCCCGCCAAAACATCAACGCCAAGCTTTAGTTTTCCTTGTACTTGTTTTCTCTTGAGTTCAAGATTAGACTAAACGTTAGTTTAAGCCTCCCTAACCGCAACAAAGACGTTCCAAAGGAAGGAAGGATGACCGCACCATTTAGTATGGAGTTAAGGGAACGCGGGATCTAGGTGGATATAAAGAGTTGAGAAAGAAGTTCATGAAACAAGATAAGAGTTGATGAAGAAAGTAGTAGATGCTGAAAAACAGAACAGCAATAAATCGAAGAAAGATGGTCCTTAACCAAACGAAAAAAATAATTTCAACGTAAAAAATGCCTACTTAACTCTCAGCTCGGGACCTCACATTTTCCCTCGAGAGCGCCAAATCCCAAAAATAAAATAGTTGAATCCCTCTGATGGGAATGATTTCAAGAAAAAAATATTGATAGACAGGAGTTATATTTTTTGCCTCGGCATGAATAACACTTCACGACACGGGCTAGCATCCACAACACGGACAAACCAAACTAAAAAACAGGATGGACTCGAGTGTTTGGATCGGTACTAATTTGCAGAGATTACAATAGCCGTATAGTTTTAGCAAGCAGAAAAAAACGACTTTTTGTTAGTTCCATGATAGATCCCACTCTATAACCAGTAACACATTCACACAATTTCAGATTAAAATTTCATCGCGGGCGGAGTTAAATGTTTTCAAAACAGGAAGAATTAGGATTCCAAAATACACCTTTTCCGATATTACCTCAGCATTTACTAACAAGGGGCATTGAAATAAACCTTATTTGGAATAGACGATGTTTTAAAAAAAATGGTTCAGAATGTAGCCTTTAGTACTGTGAGACTGATTTATGAAACCCCCAGCTCAATATCAAGTGACATTTATTTGCATCGAGCCGTCATTCTTAGATGTCTGAAAGATGGAGTCGTCATTTAGAAAATTTACTTTTAAATCTTCATTGTCTAAATCCTCTTGTACTCGTATTATTGGAACAACCACAATCTCAACACAAAGTATATGAACATTCCTTGCACGAGCTTTAGACAAGAAGCAATTGTGGTGGTTGACTAGATTTTCATGAAGCGTAGCTTATTTGATCTTGAGTTACTTATCACGATTGGTTTCGAATTGCTTATTCTTTCGTTTTAACATTTTATAACATTTGAAAATGTTGATCGTTGTGCTTAATCACACCTTCCAAATATCGTTTCAATCTCTGGTGTGCTTTTAAAGCGGATACAATTCTCTCATCGACGATTTCGTGGTGGTGGTGGTAGTGGGCCTATGCACCGACCTAAGAAGAGTAGCCGACGACCACATTCTGCATCCTCAGAAGCGACGGTCAGAATTGTCAGACATCCAAATCTCGGAAATTAAGACTAAGAAAGATGGCAAAGGGATTATGTAGTTGGAAGCACAGATTCGGTCCGAGGCATCGCCGACCGGAGTCTCGCGTTACGTTCCATCAACCGGAAGACAGGCATTGGATCAAAGTATAAAGCAGGGTTGGCACATAAAAAACCCACCCAAAAAAACCCACCCAAAAAAGCCCAAAAAAACCCACGTAAAAAAAACACCAAATAGTGGGTTTTTTTTGGGCTTTTTTGGGTTTTATTAGTGCTATTTGAATTTCACTTGTTTTCAAGCTTATAGAATCAAAATGAGCTAAATATTTATATTGTCAAAAATTTGTCCAAAGCATTTGCATGACAACACTATGACAATAAATATTAAAAAAACAAAAATAAAATTAGAAAAACTCTAATCACAAAAAAAACTCGAGGGGCTAGTATATTTTGATGAGTTCCATTTCCAAAGTAAAAAACAAAAATTAAGAAACAAATGCAGTTTGACTATTTGAGAGTAAAGAGACTTCTGAATTCTTCCTCTGTCTTCTAGACTATGTAGACCGCTACTTCAGTACTACTGTATTTCTCTTTCTACATCCACTGCCATTTTATCGTTGTCATCCACATCATTATCATTTGCAAGGTGGGGATAGAATGAAACCAATTTCTGTGCGCATTCCGATCCTAATCTATTTCTCAATTTATTCCGCACAGTTCCAAATGTTTAGAAAATGCTCTCAACGGATCCTGAACTTGCAAAGCAAGAATGAAGATTGCTTATAAACTTGCAGAAACCCTCTGCCAGTGTTTTTTTAAAGAATCTGAATTTTCTGCTGTTTCATGTCTTGAATATCCCTCCATCAACGAGTAGTCATTGTCTTAGTGATATTCTTGTTGAACACGTGTTTTGGGAAGATGTTGGAGTCCTTAAATTTATACAAATAAATCGCACCGATCAACTCCGGATTGTACTCAGCCAACCACTCTTCAATATCTGTCTCCTGTGAGAGCTTTGCCTGAAATAAGTCTAACAATTATAGTCAGATGGGGCAAGACACGACCGCAGCCATCATGGGGTAAGAAAGTAAATAAACGACTGGCCTATGGTGAGCATTCAAGCTGCACTGGAACAAATTTGACGATGGAATCTGTTAAAGCATTTATTTCTAATCGTTTTACTGTTTGTTGCTATCCTGAACTGCAAAAAGTGATTTTGTTGACAAATTTTTAAAAAAATTTTTTGGCATGTCACTACATGTTGTAACATGTAACAGTGTGGTTGACTGACTTGGCTGGCGCTGCTAAGCCCTCCAGCTCACACAATACATATGTTAAGTGGTTAACAGCACGACTGTTAAGTGATGTGCAGCTGTCTTGCTTCAAGTTGCTTGTGGTGGTTACTTATGATCTGCATGGAGCTTCCCTCTCGCATGACTTGCGCCTGTCAGCTGCTAAAAACAACTTACTATGAATTGACAAGCATAGCAATTCTCTTTGCACATCTTATATCTTTACAGACTGCACAGCTATGTCTCTATGCATATGGTAATTGGTAAGTGGTAATTGTGATGGACAAACTTAATTCATATAATAATGTAATATAATGTTGGAAATAAAGTTATCAAATAACAATATTTACTCAATAAGTGTATATAAATCTGGAAAAGAGGCAACTGGAGCTATGTGAATAACTCTTTCAAACAAAAACATGTGTTACAAAAAACCCAATAAACCCAAAAAACCCAATAAAACCCAAAAAAACCCAATTTAACCCAAAAAAACCCACGTGGGTTGGGTTTTTTTAAAAAACCCAGGGTTTTTTCCATCCCTGGTATAAAGGCGCCCCAACCTGGAAAGTGTCGAACTTTAGTAACAATTTTTCAAACGTCCGCCACAGGAACGTACTTTTAAGGGGCTAAAATTCTTCAGTGTTAAGAGTTTCCATTCCAGAACGTCTGAGTCTGCAGAATCAGTTGAAGAAGCAACTAGCATCGCACGACAGACAACTCGCAAAGAACGTCTTACGTCCATCCGTTCGAGTGGGGTAACACTTAGTAAGTTCCCTCCATTTTGTGAATCAGAAAATATATTTTCAAACAATTCACGTTAATGTAGAATGAAACACACAACCAGCAATATTGGTGCGATAACGCAAAGTGTTGGTAAATCCGTCCCAGGGTATCGAGGCCAAGACCTAAAACCATGAATCCTTAGAGACACCAAGTAAAAGGGGCATAAACCTAGACCAGTGTGTCATATTCAGGCCAACTACCAGTAGGATACTTCGCTCGCTTACAAATCACGAGTCACTCACGAGAATTGCCGCACCCAGTTGCCCGACTTCATTTTTTCAACGAACGGTCGTACTCATCTCACTCGAACGCGTTTAACTTTTCACTCTAGTCAGTTCTTGAAAGCAAGATCTGTCATCAGCTCAACCATAATTTTATGAGTCTATAATGCTCTTTCCAGAACCAGGAGGGAAAACTCCAGTACTAAAATTTCACGGTTAAAACACAACCTCCTGGACAGGTAGTGCAGCTGCTCTACTCTTTGTTCCAGTAGATGGTCTGACGAGTATTTCTCTCAGCAACCGAGAGATGGAGCAAGATAACAGAGTGAAATTAAGTTATCGGATGACAATGACAAAAAATTGCTATACATGAAAAACCTGGCAAGCCTTATATAGGGTTAGATTAGATGGTAGCTTAAGCCTCCCTATCCACCACAAGGGCGATCCAAATAGAGGAAGGAGGAAGGCACAATTTAGTCAGGAGATGAGGGAACGCGGAATCTACGCACAAGGGGCGTAGAAACAGTAAGTTGAGAAAGTTCATGAAACAAGATAATAGTTGAAGAGGGTGCTGAAAATTAGAACAGCAGTGAACCGAGAAAAAGATGCTCCTTAACATAACAACAAACATTTTATTTCAACAAAAAGAAGGCTTACTTAACTCTCTACTCGGGACCTCACATTTCCCTCTAGGAGTGTTAATTTCCATAGATACAATAGTTGTATTCCCTTGACGGGCTTATATAGGGTTTAACGAAACAATTTCTGTGTAGTAATTTTTAGGACATTTGGCAAAACGTAATTAGAAAAAAAATTGCACACGGCACTACCTCTGTAGGAAATCAGAATACCGTATCGTTTAAGTGCGCCATAAACAGACATTGAGAGAATCAGGCGTGTACAAACGCTATCGACGCACGTGCTCCTATGCCCATGCCGACGCATTGTAGCATTATGTGCTTTAATAAAAAACGGGAAGTGATACGTCAGAACCACATCGCACACTATATTTTCACACAACCTACACTAGACAAGGCAACTCCATTAACCCATGATAGGCTTGGCAGCTTTTCGGAATGACAGGGTTAACTATTCAGTGCATCTAATATTGCTGCTCTCAAACACATCAGCTATCCAAGCTTGTGAGCTACGAGAACCAAATTTAAGTGCAAGATTATTTCCATATTACATCATGTTAAACCTCGGTTTCCGCTTAATTGAGCGATGAGCAACGAAACTTAATGAAGTTTAAGTGGCACCAGAAGAGGGCAAAGTTTTTAAGTGGCACAAGAAGAGGGCAAAAATTTGGGTGTCTCAATTGGCACAGCTTACTATGAAGGCAAAAGAAGACGCATCTCAATGAAATAAAAAGGTAAAATAACGATGAATAATAAAGGACGAAGACACTCGTACAAACTAGAGGTTAGTTGCACTGTCTGCCTACTTCTGTCACGACAGAGAGAAATACAGATGAAAGATAAAGTCTACCTCACTTCAAATTTAAACAAATAAACTCTTGCAGAGAGTTGCTGATTATGCAAAAGCTAGACAGGGTTATTACTGAGGAGTACTAGTTTAAGGCACACGGCCACGGACAGACACTAACAACATATCCCCCTCAGTGTAGCTCAAGTCACCTACATATCCCAGACTGCGCAAGTCAACATGTTGCGCTGAAGGACGATCATCTTCAGTGCACCCACTGAAAGTCTTGAGGGCGGTAACGAAGCATGTCAAAATTATAATCGAAATATAAGTGAATTACCAGCAAAAATCTCTTAGACCACACTTCAAAAAATAAAGACATCAATATGTATGTAAATTTTATTGCAGTAGTACTTTATCATCACACCTTGTACTTAGAGAACATGGATTATTAGTTTAAACCGCCTCAACAACAAAATTGTTCCCAAGAGAAAAAACATTTAGTAAGGTATCAAGGGAATTGAAAATCTATGCTCAAAATGCATCTCCACAACCTGTACATCAAAACAGAAACGTCAAAAGAAGGTAAAGAAATAAGATATAAGTTGAAGAACAAAAAATGTACTGAAAAAGGAAGGCCTACCTACCCTTCACCTCAAGACCTCACATCTCCCTTGTTGGCACCAATTCCCATACCTACAATAGCTGACTCCTCCTGACAGGTCATCATTTCTGAGAAGATGATGTTGTTGCAAATGATCTCTTAACTTCACAAATTTGAAATTCCCAATAGAAAACTGAGCTGACAAATAACAGCTGTGTCTTCATACTGCTCTGACAAGTTAATTGAAGTTCTAATAAAACTTTATAGCAAATGGGAAAAAAATAAATGATTACCGTATTACATACCTGGCTATTTGTTGCCTTTCAAGAATTTTATTCTTTTTTGCAAGCTGCTGAACATTCAAGATAATGATGATCTGGGACTCAGAAATAATAAAAATGGTGACAATTTTTAAGGACAATTTTATTCGAGTTCCATCAATTAATTGTAGCAGCAGAATCACCATATGCTGCTATGCAGCACCAGGCTAAACCTTGAATAGTTTAAAAAATTAAATTTTTAACATTACAACAGTAAAGAAATATACAATAACAGTATGATATGTTAAATGCCAATATCAGAGTGCGTACAGGCTCTGAGGTTCAAAATTCCACTACTTTTTCATGACTTTTTATGCCAATCAAATCACATTTTCACTACCTCTCTCTGCCCAAAATAATGTCACACAAAGTTAAATTGCAGCACAATAAATGTATTTCAGTCATAAACTTCACAGAACATTCATCATTACTTGCAGGTCTTGTTTTCATAAATGTGTAAATGATCATCACAACACCAAACAGTCATGCTGGACAGTTCAATAGCATCTGCTATGCATTTGCCAGTGCAATTAAGTTTGTCATTAATTTCCGCATTCAGCCCCTTGAGTTATTCTTGCTTGTCTTTGGCTGATTTCTTCAATGCATTTGACTTTGCCAGTAGGCGCAAATCATTCTTGTCCTCTGCCTTCCGTGCAAAGCTGTCAGCATCCTCCACCAGCGCTTGCAGACTCTCCTCCATCCTCTTCCGTTTTGTCTTCAGGTTCTCCACTTCATCCAGTTCTCTCTTCCTCTTCTCTCCCTTCTTCTGCTTAACTGCCTCTTCCTTCTTTTGATCCAGGTAGTGTTGATAGCGCTGTCTGCCCTGTGAAGCTGAAAAGAGGAGTTTCTTGGAAATGTCAACCTTGGAGATACCTACTACATGTTTGATGTGGTCCATGACCACTCTCTGCGCCACGATGGTGTTCTCACCCATGTTGACTTCCATGAGCTGCTTGCTCACAGAAAAGCCCCTTTCCACTGAAGCCTGGCCATGTGACAGGACCAGTAGCATCTTCACAACCAGCCACAGTTTCTTGAGGGAGGATGTGGCCAGCTGGCTGCTCCAGAAGACATCTAGCCAATCAGTGTCTTGCTGAAAACTGTTGAAAGTGCTGATCTTCCTCTGTGCTCAGTCTCGGCACCGTAACTCTAGTCACACAGACACGGGATGGTCAAGACCGATGATAAAAACTCAGCTCGAAAATGTTCAACAGTGGGGACAGGTCAACAATGGTCCGAGCGAGCGCGTGTCTTCAGTCACACTAAGCGCGTTTGGTTTCACGTGACGCCTGAGAACCAATCAAAATCGCGGACACTAAAGACGTAGCTGTATCAACCAATCAGAGCCCAAGTAACACTCGAAGGTTACTGACAACGCCTCGCTCAACGCGGACCAAACGGAACGAAAATTTTCAACAGTAAAATTTTTTTTTTCACGAAAATCCTAAAATTTCATGACTTTCAATGACCTTTTTAAAATTCCACTACTTTCGAGGCCTTGAATTTTATTCCCGAAATTCAACTACTTTCCATGCTTCTCCACGCCTGTACGCACCCTGCAATATGCAATATTTTTAAAGATATTCTTGAGATTTAAAATCTTTAATCAAACATTTCATCAAATAATCGTTCCAGAACACTTGCATAAATGAACATAAAAATGAGAACTTTTCACCCCACAAAACTTTAAGAAGCAACTGTGAAAATAAAGCAGCCTAGTAAAATGGGTCGCCCCATTCAAACCTTCATGTGTGAGAGTGGACAGGATTCTGAAATCTCCTAAAAATTACTAGTTCCTGATTATCTCCATAGTAAACAGTGCAATGTTACTTTCCACATATGTAACAACTTTCATGATTTCAATTATGGCACAATTGTTCCAGTATTTGGGTAATAAATTAAAGCATTCAACATTTGTTGTGGCTAACCCCAGACAATTTGAAAATCCACAAAACAAAATTTGGAAGCTAATGAAAATAGGTTACTTAATATGCGGCTTCTTTGATTCTACAGTAAAACTTGTTTTTCTAATACAGTAGATACTTGGTTAATGAGTGCCTAAATTAACAAACAAATCGGTTAACCATCAACAAGTTTGCTAAAAAAATTTGTCCTACATAAGAATCAATCTTCAAAAAATGAACAAGACAAAGAAACAAAACGATATCTCATTGTCAGTAACACTCGAGATGTCGTTGCAGTAGGTCAATTCTTATTAACAGCTAACCTACATTGAATTCAACCAACATCTAGATCAATTTGGATGGCTATCACATCAGCTTGAGTTTAAATTAACTTCAGAATTAATTTAATTCAAATATAATGAACTTTTCTTTAGATCATACATTTCCTAATGTGTAAATTACCAAATTTATGATTATATGTTAGTGTTCATTGACTTCACCATCAACTGAATGAATATTAAGTTTTACTCACCCTAAAAAATACCATAAGGAGAAAATAAACATTTCAACAGTATCATTCTTCAAGTTTGACAAAAAAAATGGTTCATGTGTATTCTGTTTTGAATTATAAGAGAAGAGAACCATTTCTTAGTAGGGAAAAATTATTATTGCTCATAAAAATTGCTAAAACAATCAAAAACAGTTCTACCCAGTACAACTATAACAGTCAGAAAATATCAAATGCACTAATGGCAAGTAGAGGCCCACATTCCCTGCAAAATCAACTACACTCATGAAATGTGAGTAGCATTCAAGTAAAATTAATTAATTTTTTCAATATTAAAATTAAAACTTACAAGCTGCAAAAATGTTAATACATTACTGTTTATACACAGCCAATAGATATCTATTATTGAATAATCCACTAAAATCAGTTAAACAAACCTGTAAAATTAATGGGCAATCTAAAAATTATTGAGCTTAGAGTATGGAAAGCTTAGATTTTCTTTGATTTGAAACATAATAAAGCTCAAAATTTCAATCAGAGAAATTTTATCAGTATCAAGAGTATTTAAAGTTTAGACTGTAAAGTAAACTATGTAACATTAAGGTTTCAAGGCCTTTTGTAATCAAATGTTCTAATTTCAGATTAGCATTGATATATTTTTTTGCTGCTGTTGACAAAATTCTTGGCATTTCTGGAGTTTAACTACCCCACACATTTTTTCAATGATAGTGCAATTTTTATGAAACTAGCACAGTATATGTAAAATTGAATTTGGAAACCATTTTATTATTATAATTCTCTGATTTACTTCTTTATTTTTCAGAAAAAAGAAACCTGTTATTATATTAGTACATTAGACGATCAGCATAAGAAGTGAAGTATTTGCAGCATTACAATTTGATTTTGACTAATGTGAATTGTGTAAAATGTGGCTCCACCCTGTAGTTTAATGCTTTGGCTTTAAAATTTCGGTGTTCCAAACATTTTCTTAAACGGAAGTGTAATACTTTTGTGTCTGCAAGGAGGAGGAGCTTTTTTGAGGGAAACCATTTTTAGATCCCACAAATTTTTGAACTTGTTTATTTTTATTTGTGTCAAGATCTTCCTATGACTATGATCTGTGAACAGTTGAGCTTAAATGATCATACAGTTGTTGATTGGCTTAATTTCATTAAGAAGGTTTTTGTCATTTCTGATACCTTTTTGTCTAATTACATCAGAGGAAATGACTAAGTTCTAGAAATAGATAAGTTTAATTTTTTCATAAATGGTCTGATACTTATGAAACTTACACTTCATACGAGGCCTGTCGAAAAAGTATCCGACCTTAATTTTTCCCGCGCAAAGTAGTGATTCTAAGGCGGCGCCACTGTGCACGGTGGAAGGAGGAATCTTAATGCGCATGCTTGACTTTTTTCACCGCATTCACTTGGGCCAGTCACTGGCTGGTGGTCGCCAAGTAAGGTGCTGTTCTAAGTGTTTGTCGGATTTAGTTTTCTTGCAAGATGACTGAACGAATTGAGCAAAGACACTGCATCAAATTTTGTCAAAAGCTTGGTGATTCTCAAATTGAAACAATTCGTAAGATTCAGCAGGTGTTTGGGGAAGATGCTATGGGTGTAACACAAATTAAGGAGTGGTTCAACCGATTCAAAGATGGCCGCACATCAGCGGAGAGTGAGCAGCGTTGTGGCAGGCCCAAAACTTCTCGGAGTGCAGCTGTTGTTGAGAGGGTGCGAAATTTGGTGATGGCAGATCGTCGTTTGACCGTGCGGGAGATTGCCCAAGAGGTTGGAGTGAGTAACGATTCTGCACATGCCATTTTGCGTGACGATTTGAACATGAACCGAGTGGCTGCGAAATTCGTGCCCAAGTTGTTGTCGCCGGAACAAAAAGACCTCCGTCGTGACGTTGCACAGGACCTTCTGGACACCGCCAACACTGATCCTGGGTTTCTGAACACCGTGATAACTGGAGATGAGTCATGGGTGTACGGGTACGACCCAGAAACAAAAAGACAGTCATCCCAATGGAAGCATCCCGAGTCTCCAAGGCCGAAGAAAGCGCGGCAGGTGCGAAGCAAAATCAAGGTGATGCTGACTGTTTTCTTTGATGTCCGTGGAATTGTGCATCACGAATACGCACCGGAAGGACAAACAGTGACAAAGGAGTACTATCAGGATGTTCTCCGGCGACTTCGTGATGCAGTTCGGCGCAAAAGACCAGACATGTGGACTGCGAACAACTGGCACTTGCATCACGACAACGCGCCCGCACATTCATCCCATTTGATCCGCAATTTCTTGGCCAAACATGGAATTACGACCGTTCGCCAACCTCCCTACTCTCCAGACCTGGCTCCTTGCGACTTCTGGTTGTTTCCAAAATTGAAGACACCACTGAAAGGATCCCGTTTTGAGAGTAGAGAAGAGATAATGCGGAACGCGACGACAGAGCTGAACACCATACCAAAAGAAGACTTCCAGAGGTGTTTCCGGCAGTGGAAGGATCGGTGGGCTAAGTGTGTGGAAGCACAAGGAGCCTACTTTGAAGGGGATTAGGGTCCCAACCCCGTCAGGTTGTTGAAGTATTTTTTCTGGCCAAAGGTCGGATACTTTTTCGACAGGCCTCGTATAGAATTAAATTCAAAACACATTTCATTCCTGGTATTTTTCAAGTTTTCCTGATATTTTTAAAACAAAATTGTGGGAACAGTCTAACTCCAGAAATCCCAAATTCTTTTAAAATTTCAAAATTTGCGACCAAATGCTCAAGAAGTTACAGCCATACCACAAAATTTTTTGCCAAACTTCCTGAGAGCCAGGGAAGAATTTCAGGGAACTTTTTTATGCCTGGACACAATGGCAAATTGGAACTTGATGAAGCAATCCAAGGAATTTCTGTTAACTATTTTGAAGTACCTTATAATCAAAATTGGCACCATAAATTGGAACAAATATAACTTAAAATTAGTTTATAAAAGGTTTCATCATAAAAATAACCGGTATTATATACATTTTTCCTTTTATACGTGAAAGAATAAACGTAGACTGGATCGAGTGATAGGAGCGTCGCACACCTCTTCAGACCATGTTGCTTAATGAACTGATGAGCAAGACCGCGCCGATGAACGAATGCTTTCCAAGGAAACGTCATTCATTGTATTAAAAGACATTTTTGTACCATATATCTTGCTTTAAATGGCCTTCAAGTTATTTCATTGGAAAAAGAAAACTTTCAGCGCTAGGAAAAGGTAATTTTTTTAGTCAAAAACCCCTTCAGAGTAATAGTTATTCATTATAGTTCCCCGTGAACGAGACGGGGAAGCATACCTTAATGCTATTCTTACGAAAATGATTCGCTATTTGGCTTTGTACGAGACACAAATTAAGCTCGTTCTTCAGAAATGAACTTCCAAGAGTTTCATTTGCTCCGGAGAGCTGTTCCTTCCGCGCTGCAGCTACCTAGCAGCTGTATGCATGGTAGAGTATACTTGCTGTTGAATAATTATATGGTTATTCCGTTTTTCCTTTGGAGTGCGTAAATATTCACATATTATTTCTGTTTGTCTTAGAGTAAGTTGTATGATACTCTTTATAAATTTCGTTTTTAATTAATCACGTCAGGGAGTTAAAGAAAACCAATTTCTGCCAACCAATTTGGTGGCTTGAAATCAAATATTAAGCATTAGGGCAAAAAAATGTAATGTGAGCGAAGCTTGACATTTGAAATGACAGTGGGTGTCTTGAACAGGTATTTGGGAATGATTTTCTTTCGTTGTGTGTATTAATGCAATTAACGGTTTTTAAGTATAAAATACACAAAGAGAACATCTATGTAAATTAATAAAATCCATCTCACAGATAATTTCAACATTGATATATGTGATTCATTGTAAATTTATTAGTTATTTGATTTCCGATGAAATTACTCTACCGACGTTTTTACTTGATATTTCTCGATAAAGTTAGATGGCATAAGAAAGGAAGAAAACCCGTTCATTTCCAAAAATTGTGATGCATGAGATGCCTTATTACAAACATATTGGGGTTTAAAAATTTTCTAATATAAAACGTGCTCAATTGAACTCATAAGAATTTCATACATAATAAAATTATGAATCACAATCATCGTAAAACAAAAGATTTAACATGACACTCTTGTGTTCAGTAATGCCATTGATACATGTAAGTTACGATAACATTTCAAAATTCAATTTTGAATGTTGTACAAAAATTTCTTACATTACAGTTTTTTGTTCTTGTTCAATGCAAGAGGAGAAAAATTGTTTGAAAAGTACAATTAATGACTCTAAACATGTTTTGCAATTTGTGGAGACATTGAGTGTTCCATTTACAATTGCAACCAGTGCTTTGATATTTAAGTGACCACTGACCAACCCATCCGCAGTCATTGCGCTGACGCTAATTATTTATAATTCGTGTCATTAAACTTTTGAAGGTTGAAAAGTGTGGGTGCGCTGAAGCGTTTCTACTCACTTTTATTCTGATTCGGTGAGTCCGCCAATAATTAGTTTTTTACCTCTTTTATTCGTAAGTAACCAATGTTTTAAGGAGATATTCGGCAGAATGTGCAGCAGTTGTGTAACTAGTTTGAAGATTTTTAGTCTTTATTCAAGTAAATACACATTCCGGTGTATTGCCTAACATTCTGAGGACCACAAAATTATTATTCATTATTATTATTTTACTGGTTACTTACGCAATACAAATGAGGTTTTGCTTGCTAGTTATTTAAATTCCTGTAAAATATTTTAACAAGATTCAAATGAAATATTATCGCGTAAAGGGCCTGTTAGAAAAACACGCAACTAACTCATTATTGTCAGTCGTAGTAGTTTGAGTTACATCGAAACAGCGCTTCATCGTAAGAAAATGAATTTTAGAGATATATTTTCCATGCTTTCTCTATAGTTTTTCTTTGCCATGAGAAGATTAACTGTGCATAAGAGTTTGATTTTAAAAAAGGTAATTTTTGACGTTTGGTACTCAAGAAGCTCTTGTAAGTAACAGCTTATATGTCAATAACACAGTATCAATTTTTTGAAATAAATGCATATATTTTCAAATTTTGTTGTGTTTCACACAACGACGAAACAAAGCTGAGAACTTTTGAAAGATTCGTCCGGATTTGCGAGAAAAAAAATAAATAATGAAGGCATCTACGGATGCTTTATTTCCAATTTCAAGCCTGATACATATCACCTTGTACATTGGATTTTCAAATGCCTTATAACTAACGCTAGGATGCCATGACGCTTTCCCCGGTCAAGACTGGTACCCATTTCAGACACCTGGGTAGAGTGGGGTATTGTGCTTTGAATTTTTCCTCTATACCCAACAGAGAAAATCGCCATCCAGCGCCGGGACTCGAACCCGCGTTTCCCGCACGGCGGGCAGGGCCTATAGCCACACGGCTACGACGAGCAAAGACAAAGTTGTACAGTGCACGAAAAGCCCGAGTAATCGAAGAGTTGAGATTCTATCATTATCAGTGCTTTGCTGGTCTCTCTTCGTTTCAAGATATTTTTATTTTCAAGAACATTGTGTTGAAGTTCATAGAACTCAAATAATTGATATTGCTGGAGAAAGATTTGAAATTTTGAGTATAACGTAAATTAATTTTGAGACTGATTTAGACAAGCACAATAATTTAACCAAGTGCACAGAGGTTAAAAACATTATTTAAAAAAAATATGTTTTCTACAGAGGTTTACAATATGTTATTACCAAACATCGTAATAATGAGAAAGAATAACATGGATGCAAAATAGCTATTTATTGTTTCAGCAGCTAGCTTATGTAGTGAAACTATTTCACTACGTGTTTTGTACCTTGCGGGTAGTGCTGTACGGTACGTAGCGCTCCATACTGCGACCGCCTGTTAAGCCATTCGGATTTCGGAGGCCAAAGTTAACGTTTGCACGACTGTTGCGTTAGGACCTTTATGCAGTGCACTTGACTACGAGCAGGCTAAATTAAGCTTCTTGCCTGACGCTTGTGTGAATCTCTTATCATGGTACCATGGTCTCTATACCGTGCTTGGGTAATCCTGTGCCCTCTTTTACCATTGTACTTTAGGTGTTTTCGCGGGGTATTTAGTCGGCGGAAGAGCTACGATCTCGTGTAGAGAGACGGCTCTCGCAAGACACGTACTGAGATTACACTAGTTATGTCTATTATACTTGCCATGTTTTACATTGTTACTTGTCCATCCCGCACCTTACCCTAGTGTCTGGGCCTAGCTTTTTAGCCTGGATAGCTAACCCTTGCCTGGTCGGCATGATGACAGATCGGCCTCCTAGTGGTGAGACAATTAGCAGGCTAGTTTCACTCCACTTATATTACTTCAAAACTCAACTGAATTCAATACTTGAAAACTTTTAGGAATATCCAAACATTTACTTCTATGTACCTGCTAGCCTTATAAATTATCCAATGATATTAAAATAACAACTTTTGATATTTGAATAACTTCAAAGGTTTTTAATGAAATGAACTATTCTTCATGAACAGATTTTGAAATTTTTCAAAACATAATAGATACTTGAGAAAGTGAACTATTATAACGTTTGATCAAAAAATTTTTGAACTTTTTTCTAATTTATGTCCTGTAATTCTGAAATTACATCCTGCTGAGAGCCCATCATTGAATTTTCGATAAATAAGGATTTCACACTAATCGATTATCAAATTTTTAGCACTTGTTTGCTGGTAATGACATCTAACTAAACAACTTTTCTTCTATGCCCTTTTTGATGCAAGTGAGCTGTGAGTAGTTAACGAGTTTTGGCAATGCCTAATTAATCTAACCCAACACAATCTAACATTACCTAATCTAACATTACCTAATCTAACATTACCTAACCTAACATAACCTCTCCTAATGTAACCTCTCCTAATGTAACCTCTCCTAATGTAACCTCTCCGGTAAATCTGAAGGATATGTCAGTTATCGATTTTGTAAATTTCGATGCCTTAGCATAGTTAATTAGATTGAAATAAACAAGTTTTCTTTTATGCACTTTCCATCTCAAATGAATATTTTATTAGTTATAGCGGTAAATGACTTACCGCAACTCCAGTGTTTGAAGTGGCAAGTAATTCAAGGAGCACGTCGGACAGCAACACTGCAATGCGCACTCGCTTCCAGCGCGATCGTCATCAAAGACGAAACCAAACCTACCGCTATACCTCATTAACTACTCATTTGACGAAAAAAGTGTATAGAAGAAAAGTTGTTTATTACGATGTTATTACCATGATTCAAGCAACAATAATTCGAAAATCGATGAGTAGCTGTTTATTCGAGCGCATTCGTCATCAAAGAAGAAACTAAACTTACCGCTATAAATCATAAAATACTCATTTGAGACGGAAAGTGCATGGAAGAAAACTTGTTTATTTTGATTCAATTAATTAAGTTCAGGCACCAAAAAATGGACAATCGATTACTGACATATTCAGATTTACCACCTCTCCTAATGTAACCTCTCCTAATGTAACCTCTCCTAACGTAACCTTGCCTAACGTAACCTTACCTAATGATCATTCGCAAATCCATTAGTTGCATCTCCTTAATTAACATTAACCAAGAAAAGTTTTTTATTTTGATGTCAATACCATTATACAAGTATCAAAAATTTCAAAATCCATCAGTGTGAATCATCCTTAAATACTAAATTTTTATACACAAATTAGGTATAAAAACGGTAAATGTAAAGCGTTTGCTAGTAATTGATTTTCGAATTCTTGGTGCCTAAACATAGTTAATTAGATGAAAATAAATAAGTTTTCTTCTATGCATTTTCCGTCGTAAATAAGGTTTTCAAGTGTCATAGGCTCATAGCGGAATTAGTTACCGCAACTCAAGTGTTTGAAGCAAGAAGTAATTTATCAATAGCAATACTGCAATAGAGTCTTGCTTCCAACGCGGTCGTCATCAAAGACGAAACTAAACTTACCGCGCTAACTCGTAAAATATTCATTTGACAAAAAAAGTGTATAGAAGAAAAGTAGTTTAATTCAATGTTATTACCATGATTAAAGCAATAAAAATTCAAAAATCAATGAGTAGCTGTTTATTCGAGTGCATTCGTCATCAAAAACGAAACTAAACTTATCGCTATAATTTGTTAAATACTCATTTGCAACGGAAAGTGTATGGAAGAAAAGTTGTTTAATTCAAACTAATTAACTATGTTTAGGCACCAAAAACCAAAAAATCGATTACTAACAAACATTTTACATTTACCATAAAAACCATAGCAAGAATAAAATCTTATTTAAATTTTACCTCTCCAGAAAGCAATATAAGTTGCAAATATTTTTCAATTATGTTTATAAATTATATTTATTTTAGTTAGAGCAAGCAAGAAATATGGAATGTTCAAAAGCTACAATGTTGAACACATTGAACACAAAGTATACCAGACAAGTCCAAATTTTCCACAGATTTTAGTTAGAGCTTAAATGTTGACAAGATGTCAAGAACAAATTGAAAATGTTAAGATACTCAAAACCCCAGTTACATCATATACAAATATTGCATTCAAAAATTGATATTGATATTATTGAAAAAATATTCATGCAAAAAGTGACTCACCTTATGATATTGCTGGCAGTAACTTTGTAGTTGGAATTTGGCAGTTCAGGAGAAGCCATCATAGTATGTTCGGTTAGAATAGAGCGGCATACTGGAGACTGTTCTACAACTTCTTCATTACACAGTGACAAGCGTTTCAAAATGTCTCTGTAGTTAACGCTCACATCTAAGTTAGCTTTCGACTTTGAAGATTGCATCCTTGAATCTTGTGATATTTACCCCGCTTAAAACACCTTGTGTTCAATGGCTACATAGGTAACCCGACAGTTGCTAACGTGAACAAACAAAACACTGTTGTTGAAAAAAAATCTGCTGTTCGAGCTCCGCGATACACATCAACCTCGCGTAACGACTTCGGAATTTTGACAGTTCAAATTTAGCGCTGGGCTACTTTTTCTCTGAAGTCTCGTAGAACAAACAAATTTGAAGACAAATTTCACAGCAGTAATTCAAAAATTTGCTGAAACTCCAATGAAAATACATTGTGAGAAATATTTATGTATAACCCATCATATACTCAAAAGGAAATTTGAATTATTTTGCATCATTTCCAATCACTTGCGTAGGAAAACATGATTCTGTGATTTGTTCAACCAAAATTAAACGCTACAATTTTTAAATTTCCTAAATATTTCTTTGCAGACATGACTGGGAGAAAAATTATTGTTTTTTGTGTGCATGTAAATAGTTGTGTTTTTTGAGGTTGTATACTGAAATGTCGATATTGATCATGAATATCTTTATTCATTTCTTAGAATCCTTACTGCGAACATGTTATGGTTGGTGTCTGAACTTTGGCCTGATGGGCGTAATTCAAGTTTTGCTTTAGACAGGGGTCACCAGTCTAATGTTCACCCAAAATGGGGAACTTGATTTGATTATGTGAATTTGAAGCTTGAAGAGCAAGCAATTTTAAAGCAAGCAAGCAAGCAATTAGGTGAGCAAGCAATTTTAAATAAACGGTTTTGTTTTTTGTTTTTTTTTTTGTTAAATGTTGAGAATTTGATTGATTGGTATTCTTTGATAAGGCAGGGTCACCAGCGCGAGGGGACGCGCATTGAATTTAAGGTAATTTGCAAGACTCAGAAGGAGTTAAGGAACGGTGTTCGGACGCAATATTTCTAGCGTCTTAAAATCAAACCAGGAAACAACAACGATACAGCTGTAGCATACCGCTACATAAGCGTAAAAATTAGAAATTTGCCATTCTCACTGAAATAAATTAATCATTAGCATTAAAAATCTTACTATAATTTATTATTAATTATTTTCTACTTCTAATTCGTAATCATTGAAGTTTTTGTGTAAATACATGAGACGATAAAATAACAATTTCCATTTTTCGAGAGAGAAGCCCTCTGGTGGCAATACTGCGCAATGCGCGTCTCTGTTTCAATGGAGCACTCTTACTTTGGCGGTTGACTAGCCCGTTCACAGCATCTCCCTTGTGAGTAAATCAGTGTTAGAAAATAATCGTGTTCTTTCTTCGTTCTCGTGAGTAATCAGTGTTAGGAAATAATCGTGTTCTTTCTTCGTGTTCAGTGAGTATTAATAGTTAACAGTGCAGTGTTATTTGGATACGTAGTTATGCGTAGGAATTGTGATGTAGCATGTTGTCATTCCGTGTTGTCGTTTTGTTTCTAAACGTGATTTAGCGTAAAATCTTGCGTCAGATGTGCATTGCATTTCCGTGTCATGATTTAATTATCAAAGCATAATCATGTTCGTTCCTTTTCTTTACGATAATAGTATATACCTGCAGTTCCATTCATGATTCGATACTCGGAACGAACGCGGCTGAACTTGCCGGCTTTCGTTGTCGATAGCGCTTTGTTTAATGGCGGAACCTCACACCGTCGTCTCTTGTCACTACTCTGTGACTATAAATACTATAGGCATGTGTTATAGTAGCATTTATTCTTTTTTTTTACAAACCGACTTGCAGTAGTCATAAATTACGAAAAGTATTCCTGTCTATGCTTGATAAGTTTTGGAATTTCATCTCTTAATTCCATACTATTTGAAACCTTTACTTAACCGCATTTATTTCAATATAAAACATTTCAATAAAATTTAATTTTACTCATCGCATTCTTGTGACAAACACCCACTACCATCTGCCTATCTTGAGTGTGTGCAAATTGCTGGCGGCTTCGGCTGAGGCCGACGCGTAAAGCCGCCCGGCTAAATCGCCACACGGAACTTTCATGCTTTCGTTTTTTCTTTCTTCGCGTATTTTCCGTCTGTGAAATCAACGCTTAGGTTTTTTTTTTCCTTTTCCTTTTCCTTTTATCATTGGGGATATATATTATTCCTTAATTCCTTTATTATCGCAAAGGATATCTACCAGGATTTTTCAGTAGGATTTATATCCATGAACTGTGGGATTTTTATGTTTGTTCTTACTGCTTTCAAAAGTGCAGTCACTTGAGATTTTCACGATATTCCGTAGATCTCGTGCTTACTTGCCCGTAGTCTCTGTAAGGAATCACGATCTTTATTACCGGAAGTTCTTAAACCTAATACTCAGATTTTTTGAAGCCAGAGGCATTAGTGAACAGTTTTGACAGCTAAACAGTTTAAACAATTTATTTATTGTTAAAATCTGTCAACCAAAAATCTGTCCTATCTCCTTGAGTTGCCAAAAGTGAGAATCTTTAAAAGTAGCTGGTGTCAAAACTGTAGGAGTTTCTCGGAGTTCTCCGTGTGGGAAGAGTTGTCATTATTATGTTGGATTGCCAGTGGTGGAATGTCTTGATGTCTCTCCTGGAACGTTTCATCCAGCGCCTCTGCCCTTACAGGACCTCAACGTCATCACACACACCATTTACAACATTCTCCCTGGGCCGCTTCTGGGCCGCTTCTGGGCCGCTTTTGGGCCGCTTTTGGTTCTTCTACTTAACTTGGATTTGAATATGCTCTGGGCCTTTAGCCTGATATATTCTCTAATTACGGGCCTTAATTCTCAACTGCTTAAAAGTACGGGCACCATTGAATTAGCTTCCATTCGCTGAATTCCGCGTGCCTTGATCTTAAGTACTATTCAAACCAAGAGTCATCATCGCCACCAGGCTCGGCACCTTGATCAAACTCACCTGCTCCAAAATTAAGCATGTTTTGCCCACACAAATAGCTACGCACCAATTATTGTGCTTGCTTAAAAATTGCCCACCGTAAATTGAATATCCTGAACTCGATACACTTAAAACCTCATCCACCGGCCGGAGCGACGCCAGCGCTCACCGAAGCTCACCACCGGCACTCCGGACCTCACTGGGATTTCCAGTCAAGCTCTTCGAAGTCCTCCTGGCTCCTCTTCAAATAAAAACCACCTGAAATAAGCTGAGTCCAAATCCGTTTTTCATTATCCCTCTTGTAATTTCCCACAACACTATCGAGAGTTGTTCGAGTTTTTGGCCGTCAAGAACTAACATTTCAGTTCAAACTACCCCAACGGTCAATAAATCCCGACACTGGTGCATCGGCCGGGAACTTGTAAAAATAAAAAAACTCAACTCGAAGTGTTTGAGAGATTGTGAGAGGATAATGTTGGCGTATCATTGTAGTGACAAATTTTCCCATGTCGTAGTAGTTTGAGAGATTCCTGTGGATTTTGACCGTGCTAATTGTTCTCTGAGCAGCTCTAACAAAATTTTTTTTTAGCGCTATCCTGTCCTTGTTTGTTTGTTTGTTTTATGTGCCACAGTAGGTAGGGAAAATCTTTTTTTTTCCTATTTCCGTGCTTACGTGCATTCTGACTACCGTAAAATTCGCGTTTCCATTCTCCATTTTCCCTCCGTTTTCTTCAAACGTTATTGATTGATTGAGTAGGTAGAAGAATAATTTTTTTTTCACCTGCTTTAATTTTGTGCCTACGCAAATTGCCGCATACCGCAGAATTTTTTTTTTTTTCGCGTTTCCAATTTCATATTTCCTTCCTTCTGTTTCAACTTAACCTGAATGATTGAGTAGGTAAAGAATTAACGCAAACCCTTGCCACTTAATCCAAAGTCTTAGGCACTGATATCATTAATTGTGTATCCCAAAAGTGATCGCTAGCATGACTGAGTCAGATAATGAAGATCGAGCCCCCTCAAAACCCATTAGGCTACCGCCCTTTATTCCGGAGGACGCTCACACCTGGTTTCAACAGTGTGAAGCCGTGTTTAGGTATCATAAAATAATAAATGACATAGACAAATTCTATGCACTTGTCTCCGCCGCACCCACAAAACTACTGAATGACTTCAACCAAATCTTAGAAAACCCTCCAGATCTCAATCCTTACGGAATCTTGAAAGGCAAAATCTTGGCAAGGCTTCAGATGTCCGATGCGGACAAATTCCGAAGTCTTGTAGACGCCTCAGCAATTCCATCTGTCTCTGTCTCTTTCTCTCCCACTTCGCTAGTGAAAGAACTGCGGAAACTCGCTACGGGTGTTGCCGTAGCTGAGGGATTTCTGAAGGAAGTTTTCATGACTAAGCTTCCTCCGAACGTGCGTCCATTTCTATCGCTAGCAGGGCCCGAGCAAACGTTAGAAAAATTAGCGGAGTCCGCAGAGACTGTGATGAGAAATATTAATTTGTCACGAGAACCACAAGTAGCTTCCCTGAATGTAGCAGCTACAAATTTTAACCCGTCAAATACGGCGCAAAATCAATCCTCAGCCACAATAGATAAGATGCAGCAGGACATCGCCGAAATAAAGCAAGCTCTCCAAAATTTTCAAATAGGTCAGAGTGTGGCTCACATTCAGCAAGGCCCAGGGAGATCCCAAAGCCACCAAAATGCCTACGACTATCCCTATGACTATCACTCAAACTATCCTTCTCCTCCTCCTCAACGCTTTGATAGAGGTAGATCTTATGATAGGTCAAATCAAGACCGCCGCTTCAGGTCGCGCTCTCGTGATGCTAGTAGCAATCTATGCTGGTACCACATGAAATTTGGTGACCAAGCTCGCAAATGTGCCTCTAGATACTGTCCTCGTTATACCGAAATGACTTCGGGAAACGCCAACAGCGACGCATAGTAGCGAGTACTGCGTTGCCTCATTCCCAGACTACTCGCCTCTTGACCATTCACGATCCCGTCACCAGGTATCGATTTTTAATAGACACTGGCTCCAGTGTGTCAATTATCCCAGCCACGGTGAAAGACAAAAACAATCCATTGTTGGCGACATTACGCGCCGCAAACGGCACGCCAATTCCTTGTTACGGTGAGAGAATTTTAGAGTGCGGTCTGGGATTGAGGAGAACATTCAGATTTACTTTCTTGATAGCCGAGGTTCAAGAGCCAATAATAGGTGCTGACTTTCTAGCCAAGTTTGGCATAATTGTAGACGTTAAGAATCGGTGTATTAGGGACGAGGAGACACAGATCTCAATTCCCGCTTGTAGCATAACTAGAGCTAATGTCTTGCATTCCTTCTCGATTGCTTTCAAGGAGGAGTGCATGTTTGAACAAGAACTTAAAAATTTCCCAGCATTAACAAACCCTAACTTAGCTTCTAATAACATGCAAACATGCACAAAGCACTTCATAGAGACGCAAGGTCCGCCAGTTTTCTCCCGTGCTAGGCGACTGCCGCCTGATCGATTGGCGTTAGCTAAGAAAGAATTTGCGCGCATGCTCGAAGATGGCATCATCCGCACCTCCAAAAGCCCTTGGGCTAGCCCTCTTTTGCTAGTACCCAAGGCTAACGGTGAATTCAGACCGTGCGGGGATTTCCGCAGGTTGAACGCCGTTACTTTACCTGATCGATATCCTATTCCTTACCTTCACGATTTTAGTGCAAATTTGGAGGGAGCACAAAGTTTCTCTAAGATTGACCTGCAGTCTGCCTTCCATCAAATTCCCTTGGATGAGTCTGCGATTCCTAAGACCGCGGTAATCACTCCGTTTGGTCTCTTCGAATTCTTAAAGATGCCATATGGCTTGAGGAACGCTCCTCAGACGTTCCAAAAGCACATGGCTGAAATTTTCTCTGATCTCACTTTCGCCTATGTCTATCTAGATGACATCCTAGTGGCGTCCACAACCCCGGAGTTGCACAAAGACCATCTTAGGGTCGTTTTTCAAAGATTGTCCGACAATGGACTCCTCGTAAATCCTGCAAAATGTGAGCTCGGAAAGCCATCACTGATTTACTTAGGTCATGAAATCTCTAGCCTAGGTCTAAAACCTTTGCCTTCCAAAGTAGAAGTGATCAAAAACTTTCCCCTTCCACAGACCCAGAAGGAACTAAGAAGGTTCCTAGGTTCTGTTAACTTCTATCATCGTTTCATACGCAACTGTGCTCGAACTTTAGCGCCTTTGTCTGACCTCCTCGAACCGAAACGAAAAGGCAAATCTATTGAGGTAAAATGGACAGAAGAGGCGCGCAAAGCTTTTGAGACCATCAAGCACAAGTTAGCTTCCGCGACTGAACTATCCTACCCTATTGCGAATGCTGATTTCAGCCTCGTTGTGGACGCATCCAGTACCGCCGTAGGTGCTGTTTTGCAACAACAAGTAGGTACTAATATCTTTCCTCTTGCTTTCTTTTCAAAAAAACTGTCGCCCACTGAGCGTGGTTATAGCGCGTTCGGTAGGGAACTTCTTGCTATCTACTTATCCGTGAGACACTTTCGCTATGCTCTAGAGGCAAGGGAGTTTGTGATCTACACAGATCACAAACCTCTGACCTCAGCGATCAAGATGCCTTCTGAGCGGCATTCGCCAAGAGAAGCTCGACATTTGTCGTTTATAAGTCAGTTTACCACTGACATCCGTTTCATAAAAGGGTTGGACAATACTGTCGCTGACTGTCTTTCCAGAATTAACTCTGTCCAAACCGGTGGTGAAATCACCTTCGGCAACATTGCAAACGCGCAGAAGGAGGATCCTGAACTTCAGGACCTTCTCAAACCTTCTAACATTTCCCCTCCAAAACTAACCTTGGTTGACGGCGTGTACCGTGATGCCGAGCAACTTTCTCGTTTGTATCTTCCTGCGACGCTCCGCAGAGTAGCTGTCCTCCACTACCATTCCCTCTCTCATCCAGGTATTAACCGTACAGTGCGTTTGATTTCTGATCGTTTCGTCTGGCCAGCGATGCGTAAGGAGATCAAGCAAATTGTGCAAAATTGCCATGCATGTCAGAGTAGTAAAGTGGTGAAACATAATCGTGCAGCGCTGCAGAGTTGTGCATTCACAGGACACAAGTTCGACTCTGTACACCTAGATTTGGTGGGTCCTTTGCCTTTATCGCGCGGGCATTCTTATTTGTTGACCATCATAGATAGGTTCACGCGTTGGGTTGAGGCTGTCCCTCTTCCTGATACCCAAACTGAGACTGTAGCGCGCGCTTTCTTGTCAAACTGGATCTCTAGATTTGGGGTTCCCTTAAGCGTCACACATGACCGGGGATCACAATTCACCTCCAAATTCTGGAGTGAGCTTAGCACCGCTTTAGGGTGTGCAAATACATCAACTACAGCGTATCATCCGCAGTCAAATGGACTTATTGAGAGAGTCCACAGAGACCTCAAGGTTGCATTGCGCTGCCTTAATTGCAGTCACGATTGGACTGATAGACTTCCAGTAGTACTACTTAGCATCCGAAATTTACACAGACAGGATCAGCAATGCACAGCGGCTGAAATGTTGTACGGGAAAACGCTTCGTCTCCCCGGCGACATTGTTGACCCAAAACCTTTGCCTGAATTTTCATCCGCTGACCGTTCCGCTTATGTAACCTGTCTCAAAGATTGCATGCGTAAGATCAAGTATGTGGCTCCACGAATGCCTCAGACTCAGGACAGACTGGATTCTGCCCTGCAAGACTGCACACATGTGTATGTCCGCAATGATGCTATAAAACCTACACTCACGCGCCCTTATGATGGCCCATTCAAAGTACTTAAACGCAAGCAAAAATATTTCATCCTCGAAAGATTCGGCTCACACGACCCTGTGAGCATTGATCGATTAAAAGTCGCATATACTTCTGATCATAGTGTAACTTATAACTCATCATCTTCTCCGCAGATTTCCTTTCCCACTGAGACTCGATCATATCTACCATCTCAGCTTCCTCAGTTGGCGGCCTTGTTGCCTAGTCAACTTGAGTGTAACCCTTTCTACGTGTCTGTGCCTTCAAACTCTACCCCTAAGCCTATCGTAGACTCTAATTCTACCCCTCTTACTGACACAGCGACAAGTCTGGAGAGACCAGACGAGCCCGCTGCAGTAACTCCTGTTCCTAGGACTCTTGCCGATCTAAACTTGCAGACCCGTTTGGTGAAACTTCCCCGCTCAGTATCATTTGCCAATTGCCGAACTCGGCAGGGTCGTGTAGTTCGCCCTCCTTCCCGCTACAGATGATTGCAGCGGGTGGACCTTTCGGTCTGCGCCTTGGGGGGTAATGTAGCATACCGCTACATAAGCGTAAAAATTAGAAATTTGCCATTCTCACTGAAATAAATTAATCATTAGCATTAAAAATCTTACTATAATTTATTATTAATTATTTTCTACTTCTAATTCGTAATCATTGAAGTTTTTGTGTAAATACATGAGACGATAAAATAACAATTTCCATTTTTCGAGAGAGAAGCCCTCTGGTGGCAATACTGCGCAATGCGCGTCTCTGTTTCAAATAGAGCACTCTTACTTTGGCGGTTGACTAGCCCGTTCACAGCATCTCCCTTGTGAGTAAATCAGTGTTAGAAAATAATCGTGTTCTTTCTTCGTTCTCGTGAGTAATCAGTGTTAGGAAATAATCGTGTTCTTTCTTCGTGTTCAGTGAGTATTAATAGTTAACAGTGCAGTGTTATTTGGATACGTAGTTATGCGTAGGAATTGTGATGTAGCATGTTGTCATTCCGTGTTGTCGTTTTGTTTCTAAACGTGATTTAGCGTAAAATCTTGCGTCAGATGTGCATTGCATTTCCGTGTCATGATTTTATTATCAAAGCATAATCATGTTCGTTCCTTTTCTTTACGATAATAGTATATACCTGCAGTTCCATTCATGATTCGATACTCGGAACGAACGCGGCTGAACTTGCCGGCTTTCGTTGTCGATAGCGCTTTGTTTAATGGCGGAACCTCACACCGTCGTCTCTTGTCACTACTCTGTGACTATAAATACTATAGGCATGTGTTATAGTAGCATTTATTCTTTTTTTTTACAAACCGACTTGCAGTAGTCTTAAATTACGAAAAGTATTCCTGTCTATGCTTGATAAGTTTTGGAATTTCATCTCTTAATTCCATACTATTTGAAACCTTTACTTAACCGCATTTATTTCAATATAAAACATTTCAATAAAATTTAATTTTACTCATCGCATTCTTGTGACAAACACCCACTACCATCTGCCTATCTTGAGTGTGTGCAAATTGCTGGCGGCTTCGGCTGAGGCCGACGCGTAAAGCCGCCCGGCTAAATCGCCACACGGAACTTTCATGCTTTCGTTTTTTCTTTCTTCGCGTATTTTCCGTCTGTGAAATCAACGCTTAGGTTTTTTTTTTCCTTTTCCTTTTCCTTTTATCATTGGGGATATATATTATTCCTTAATTCCTTTATTATCGCAAAGGATATCTACCAGGATTTTTCACTAGGATTTATATCCATGAACTGTGGGATTTTTATGTTTGTTCTTACTGCTTTCAAAAGTGCAGTCACTTGAGATTTTCACGATATTCCGTAGATCTCGTGCTTACTTGTCCGTAGTCTCTGTAAGGAATCACGATCTTTATTACCGGAAGTTCTTAAACCTAATACTCAGATTTTTTGAAGCCAGAGGCATTAGTGAACAGTTTTGACAGCTAAACAGTTTAAACAATTTATTTATTTTTAAAATCTGTCAACCAAAAATCTGTCCTATCTCCTTGAGTTGCCAAAAGTGAGAATCTTTAAAAGTAGCTGGTGTCAAAACTGTAGGAGTTTCTCGGAGTTCTCGGTGTGGGAAGAGTTGTCATTATTATGTTGGATTGCCAGTGGTGGAATGTCTTGATGTCTCTCCTGGAACGTTTCATCCAGCGCCTCTGCCCTTACAGGACCTCAACGTCATCACACACACCATTTACAACATTCTCCCTGGGCCGCTTCTGGGCCGCTTTTGGGCCGCTTTTGGTTCTTCTACTTAACTTGGATTTGAATATGCTCTGGGCCTTTAGCCTGATATATTCTCTAATTACGGGCCTTAATTCTCAACTGCTTAAAAGTACGGGCACCATTGAATTAGCTTCCATTCGCTGAATTCCGCGTGCCTTGATCTTAAGTACTATTCAAACCAAGAGTCATCATCGCCACCAGGCTCGGCACCTTGATCAAACTCACCTGCTCCAAAATTAAGCATGTTTTGCCCACACAAATAGCTACGCACCAATTATTGTGCTTGCTTAAAAATTGCCCACCGTAAATTGAATATCCTGAACTCGATACACTTAAAACCTCATCCACCGGCCGGAGCGACGCCAGCGCTCACCGAAGCTCACCACCGGCACTCCGGACCTCACTGGGATTTCCAGTCAAGCTCTTCGAAGTCCTCCTGGCTCCCCTTCAAATAAAAACCACCTGAAATAAGCTGAGTCCAAATCCGTTTTTCATTATCCCTCTTGTAATTTCCCACAACACTATCGAGAGTTGTTCGAGTTTTTGGCCGTCAAGAACTAACATTTCAGTTCAAACTACCCCAACGGTCAATAAATCCCGACACAGCCATCATTGGGGAGAATGAGGAAACAAATAGCTCGCCTTTTTGTAGTATATTAGAACGGAGGTTGAACTCCGAAGTGCGAGACTTGAGGCTTGGTTCGTGAGATGTTCTTGGGGAGAGTCCAAGGTGGTTGAAGAACTTCAGACGATGCGTTCAGCTCAGGCTTGTGGAAGCGTGTGCTGGAGTGTGAAGTTGAGGATGGTGGTTGAAGAACTTCAGACGATGCGTTCAGCTCAGGCTTGTGGAAGCGTGTGCTGGAGTGTGAAGTTGAGGATGATGTAAGTGTGGAAGATTCCGACACTAAGTGAGTAGTGAATTGAGTGATGAGTATGGGAATAGTTACCGGTTGGGAAAACTCGGTAAGAAAGGGGACTCTCGACCCAATGGTCTCTACTGGAGGTTTTAGTGGCTTAGCTGCAGGGATGCAGGCCTTCCAGTTTAGTGAAGTTTGAAGATAAGGAGAAACTTTTAGGGAAACACTTGGAGAATCAACTCGGAGGAGAATGTTAGGATCTGGCCGTGGGGTATAGCCAGTCCTTACAAACCTCGACAAGCATCTGGGAGAAAATCGTGAGAAGGATAATAAGGCACTTTGGACTCAGCTTTTTGGGTATATATTGGAAGGAAGCCGGAGAGGACCGCCGAGTCTTGAACCACCGATGAACTTGGCTGAAGAGGGTTTGCAGTCCGGGCAGTCGGGAGGCTCCTGGAGAAGTGCTGGAGTCGACCGGGTGTGTGTGTGTGGTTTGCAAATGATGTAAGGGCCCAGTATATAGACTTTGAGGAAACCGTGACGTTGGGAGTGATCGATTTTGATTGAGTTGAGGCCAGGCAGGGCGGCACAAGTTGAGGCAATTCTTAGGTGAGTTAAGAAGCATTAAAGCCCAGATAAGCGAGACCAAAATGAGGCCCAAGGCCAGGTAAATTCTGGTTAAGTCACGTCCAGTTAAGGTCGGGCCAGTTTCAGTTTAGTTGAGGCAAAGCAAGGGCCAATGGGAGGCTGTTGCGAGTGGTGTGTGGCGATGACGTTGAAGTCCTGCAAAGAGTCCAATAAGCTGGATGAACAGTCCAAGGAGACATCAAGGAATTCCACCACTGACAGTCCCACAACATCGTAATGAATAAAACTCCCACACAGCAGAATTCGAGAAATCCTACAGATTTGACTCTAGTTAATTTCATTTGTTCTCTTTCTCGTCAAGCTCAAAAGTAGAGAGATAGGACAGAATCAATTAAGAAACTCTTATACAGCTGCTCTTGCTTTAAATACAAGGCATAAAATTTAAGAATTTTTAGTAATACTTTTAGTGATTATCTAAGAGCAAAATCGGGGATCAAATCCCTGGAACCATGGAAAAACACATGACTTAACAAGACATGGTTCATGAAGCAAAAGAAAAGAATTACAGCAATTAAGAATTTCATAGAAAAAGAATTAATGCTTCTTTAAGTACTCCAGAACGTCTCTATAACTGTAAAAGAAATAACAGAGAAAAATTCCAAGGTTTCATTGATATAAATCCTACTGAAAATCACTGATAAATGTCATTTGCAATACTAAAAAATTATGGAATAATCTCCACAATAAAAGAAAGAAACACTAAACGTTTTGCTTGCACAGAAAGGAAATATGCGCAAGATGAAAACATGAAAATCAGTGCGGCGATCAACCCGGCGGCTCTACACGTCGGCATTCGCCAAGCCGCCGGCATAATTTGTACGCACTCACGAAAGGCAAATGGTAGTGGGTGTTTTTGTCACAAGAATGAACAGAATGGAATTAAATTTTTATTGAAATGATTTAAATTGAAATAAGTGCGATTAAACGCGATTTAAGGAGTATGAAATCAAAGAAATGGAAACTAAAAGAAACTTTAGCAAGCATGTGCATGAATAATTTGCGTACTCTATAGTTCGTACGAAATTATTGAAAAGGCATTCCCACTTATTACACGTCACACATTTAAGAAAAAACTACTACTAGTATGTTTGTAAAGAATCTTATTCGAAAATGCGTAAGATACGATTTTTGAATCGCAAAATCCTAACGCGACGGCAATCTGTGCGTCGCCATTTTTAAGAACAAGGAACCGGCACAAAGACGCCAGCGGCTCTGTCGTGCTCTAACGAGTATTTATATGATCGAATTTCAATCTCGACATGAACGCTGCAAGTGTATGACTTTCAGTAAGGGAAAGACGTAGTTTAGTATTTAGTATAAATTACTGACACACGAAATACACATGGCGTAAAAATTCACGCTAAGTCATGTTGAGGAATTCTGAATGAGAACATGCTACATCCATTTCCACGCACAATTACGCATCTTAATACCAGCACCGTCACTATTTATACTCACTGAACACGACGAAAAGGAACACGATAATTTTCTAACACATTTTTACTCACGAGAATTTTGCTGTAACACCGCTAGAGTAAGACGCCAAAGTAAGAGTGGCTTTTTGAAGAAGAGACGCGCAACTCCGCAGTATTGCCACCAGAGGGCTCCTCTCTCGAAAAATGTCGGGTGTTATTTTATTGTTTCATGCATTTACACAGAAACTTCAATGATTACGAATAAGAAGAAGAAAATAATTAATAATAAATTATAGTAAGATTTTTAATGCTAATAATTAATTTATTTAAGTGCGAATGGGAAAATTTATAATTCTTACGCTTTGTAGCGATATGCTACATTACCCCCCAAGGCGCAGACCGCAAGGTCCACCCGCTGCAATCATTTGTAGCGGGAAGGAGGTCTAACTACGCGACCGTGCCGGGTTTGGCGGTCAGAAAATCTTACTACGCGGGGAAGTTTCACCAATCGTGTCTGCAAATGTAGATCGGCAAGAGTTCTAGGAACACGAGTTACTGCAGCGGGCTCGTCTGGTCTATCCAGACTTGTCGCTGTTTCAGTAAGAGGGCTAGAATTAGAATCTACGATAGGCTTAGGGATAGGGTTTGAATGTACAGGCACATAGAAAGGATTACACTCAAGTTGACTAGGCAACAAGGCAGCCAACTGAGGAAGCTGAGATGGTAGATATGATCGAGTCTCAGTGGAAAGAGAATTCTGTGGAGAGAATGATGAGTTAGAAGTTACACTATGATCGGAAGTGTACGCGACTTTTAATCGATCAATGCTCACAGGGTCGCGTGAACCAGATCTTTCAAGGATGAAATATTTGGGCGTGCGTTTGAGTATTTAGAATGGGCCATCATAAGGACGCGTGAGTGTAGGTTTGATGGCGTCGTTTCGGACGTACACATGTGTGCAGTCTTGCAAAGCAGGATCCAGTTTGTCCTCAGTCTGAGGCATTCGCGGAGCCACATACTTGATCTGGCGCATGCAATCTTTTAGACAGGTTACATATGCGGAACGGTCAGGGGATGAAAATTCAGGCAAAGGTTTTGGGTCAACAATGTCGCCGGAGAGACGAAGTGTCTGACCATATAGCATTTCAGCCGCTGTGCATTGCTGATCCTGTCTATGTAGATTTCGGATGCTAAGTAGTACTACTGGAAGTCTGTCAGTCCAATCATTGCTGCAGTTTAGGCAACGTAATGCCGACTTTAAATCTCTGTGGACTCTCTCAATAAGTCCATTTGACTGTGGATGATAAGCAGTAGTGTTTACGTTTCCACACCCTAAAGCAGTGCTAAGCTCACTCCAGAATTTGGAGGTGAATTGTGATCCCCGGTCATGTGTGACACTTAAGGGAACACCAAATCTAGAGATCCAGTTGGACATGAAAGCGCGCGCTACAGTCTCGGTTTGGGTATCAGGAAGAGGGACAGCCTCAACCCAACGTGTGAACCTATCAATGATGGTCAACAAATAAGAATGACCGCGCGATAAAGGCAAAGGACCCACCAAATCTAGGTGTACAGAGTCGAACTTGTGACCTGTGAATGTACAACTCTGCAGCGCTGCACGATTATGTTTCACCACTTTACTACTCTGACATGCATGGCAATTTTGCACAATTTGCTAGACCTCCTTACGCATCGCTGGCCAGACGTAACGATCAGAAATCAAACGCAATGTACGGTTAATACCAGGATGAGAGAAGGAATGATAGTGGAGGATAGCTACTCTGCGGAGAGTCGCGGGAAGATACAAACGAGAAAGTCGCTCAGCATCACGGTACACGCCGTCAACCAAGGTCAATTTCAGAGAGGAAGTGTTAGAAGGTTTGAGAAGGTCATGAAGTTCAGGATCCTCCTTCTGAGCCTTGGAAATATTGCCGAAAGTGATTTCACCACTGGTTTGGACAGTATTTATGCGTGATAGACAATCAGCGACAGTATTGTCCAACCCTTTTATGAAACGGATGTCAGTGGTAAATTGGCTAATATATGACAGGTGTCGAGCTTCTCTTGGCGAATGCCGCTCAGAAGGCATCTTGATCGCTGAGGTCAGAGGTTTGTGATCTGTGTAGATCACAAACTCCCTTGCCTCTGCAGCATAGCGAAAGTGTCTCACAGACAAGTAGATAGCAAGAAGTTCCCTACCGAACGCGCTATAAGCACGCTCCGTGGGCGACAGCTTTTTTGAAAAGAAAGCAAGAGGAGAGATATGAGTGCCTACTTGTTGTTGCAACACAGCACCTACGGCGGTACTGGATGCATCAACAACGAGGCTAAAATCAGCATTAGCAATAGGATAGGATAATTCAGTCGCGGAAGCTAACTTGTGCTTGATTTTCTCAAAAGCTTTGCGCGCTTCTTCTGTCCATTTTACCTCAATAGATTTGCCTTTTCGTTTCGGTTCGAGGAGGTCAGACAAGGGGGCTAGAGTTTGAGCACAGTTGCGTATGAAACGATGATAGAAGTTACCAGAACCTAGGAACCTTCTTAGTTCCTTCTGGGTCTGTGGAAGAGAAAAGTTTTTGATCACTTCTACTTTGGAAGGCAAAGGTTTTAGACCTAGACTAGAAATTTCATGACCTAGATAAATCAGTGATGACTTTCCGAGCTCGCATTTTGCAGGATTTACGAGGAGTCCATTGTCGGACAGTCTTTGAAAAACGACCCTAAGATGGTCTTTGTGCAACTCCGGGGTTGTGGATGCCACTAGGATGTCGTCTAAATAGACATAAGCGAAAGTGAGGTCAGAGAAAATTTCCGCCATGTGCCTTTGGAACGTCTGAGGAGCGTTCCTCAAGCCGTATGGCATTTTTAGGAATTCAAAGAGACCAAACGGAGTGATTACCGCGGTCTTAGCGATAGCACTCTCATCAAGTGGAATTTGATGGAATGCGTGCTGGAGGTCGATTTTTGAGAAAATTTGTGCTCCTTCTAAATTTGCACTGAAATCGTGCAGATAAGGGATAGGGTAGCGATCAGGTAAAGTAACGGCATTCAACCTGCGGAAATCCCCGCACGGTCTGAATTCACCGTTAGCCTTGGGTACTAGCAAAAGAGGGCTAGCCCAAGGACTTTTGGAACTGCGGATAATGCCATTTTCTTGCATGCGCGCAAATTCTTTCTTAGCTAACGCCAATCGATCAGGCGGTAGTCGCCTTGCTCGGGAGTAGACCGGCGGTCCCGTCGTCTCTATGAAGTGCTTTGTGCTGGCCTGCATTTTTGTAGAAACTAAGTTAGAATTTGTCAATGCAGGAAAATCTTTTAGTAATTGCTCAAACATGCACTCTTCCTTTAAGGCGATAGAGAAAGAATGCAAGACATTAGCTCTAGTTATGCTACAAGCGGGAATTGAGATCTGTGTCTCCTCGTCCCTAATTCTACGGTTTTTAACATCTACAAGTCTGCCGAACTTCGCTAAGAAATCCGCGCCAATGATAGGCTCTTGGACTTCCGCGATGAGGAAGGTGAAGAGAAAATTTCGCCTCAATCCCAGACTGCACTCTAATACTCTTTCACCGTAACAAGGAATTGGCGTGCCGTTTGCGGCGCGTAATGTCGCCAACAATGGGTTGTTTTTGTCTTTCACCGTGGCTGGGATAATTGACACACTGGAGCCAGTATCGATGAGAAATCGATACTTGGTAGTGGGATCGTGAATCAACAAGAGGCGAGTAGTCTGGGAATGAGGCAACGCAGTACTCGCTACTATGCGTCGCTGCTAGCGTTTCCCGAGGTCATTTCGGTATAACGAGGGCAAAAGCGGGACCCGCACTTTCGTGCTTTGTCACCATACTTTGTGTGATACCAGCATAAATTGCTGCAAGCATCACGAGAGCGCGACCGAAAGCGACGGTCTTGATTTGACCTATCATAAGATCTACCTCTATCAAAACGTTGAGGAGGAGGAAAAGGATGATAGTTTGAGGGATAGTCATAAGGATAGTCGTAGGCATTTTGGTGGCTTTGGAATCTCCCTGGGCCTTGCTGAATGTGAGCTACGCTCTGACCACTCTGACCTAACTGGCAATTCTGGAGAGCTTGCTTTATCTCAGCGATGTCTTGCTGCATCCTATCTATTGTGGCTGAGGATTGATTCTGAGTATTTGCGGGGCTAAAATTTTCAGCAGCTGCATTCAGGGAAGCAACTTGCGGTGCTTGTGACAAATTAATGTTGCGCATCACCGTCTCAGTGGACTCTGCAAGCTTCTCTAAAGTTTGATCAGGGCCTGCTAGCGATAGAAATGGACGCACCGTGTGAGGAAGCTTAGTCATGAAAACTTCCTTCAGAAATCCCTCCGCTACGGCAACACCCGTAGCGAGTTTGCGCAGCTCTTTAACCAATGAAGTGGGAGAGAAAGAGCTAGAGACAGATGGAATTGCTGAGGCGTCTACAAGATTCCTAAATTTGTCCGCATCGGACATCTGCAACTTCTGCAGAATCTTTCTTTTCAAGGTGCCGTACGGATCAAAGGCGGGAGGGTTTTCGAGCAATTGATTTGAATCGTTTAACAATTTTGTCGGGGCTGCGGAAACAAGGGCGTAAAATTGATCATTGTTATTAGTTACTTTATGATACCCAAACTTTGCTTCTACCTGTTGGAACCAGGTATGAGCGTCCTCCGGAATGAAGGGGGGAAGCCTAATGGGTTTTGTGGGGGCTCGATCTTCATTATCTGATTCAGTCATGCTAGCAGCTTTCTTTCAATTTGCGTAATCAACGCCTATGACTTGGAATTAAGTGGCAAGGGTTTGCGTTATTTCTTTACCCACACAATCATTCAAATTAAGTGGAAACAGAAGGAAGGAAATATGAAATTGGAAACGAGAGAAAAAAAAAATTTTATGCGGTATGCGGCAATTAGCGTAGGCACAGAAATAAAGCAGGTGAGAAAAATTATTTTTCTACCTACTCAATCGATCAATAACGTTGAAGAAACGGAGGGAAAGAGAGAATGGAAACGCGAATTTTTACGGTAGTCAGAATAAACGTAATAAACGTAAGCACAGAAATAGGAAAAAAAAAATATTTTTCCTACCTACTGAGGCACATAAAACAAACAAGGACAGGATAACGCTGAAAAAAAATTTTTTTGTTAGAGCTGCTCAGAGAATCACAATTAACACGGTAAAATCTAAGAAATTCTCAAAGACTACGACATGGGAAATTTATCACTACAATGATATACCAAAATTAACCTCTCTCACAACTTCCCAAACACTTATCGAGTTGAATAGTTTTCGAGTTTTAAAGAAAGTTTTGGGGTTATTTTAACTGGGGTCACCAGTGTTAGGATCTGGCCGCGGGGTATAGCCAGTCCTTACAAACCTCGACAAGCATCTGGGAGAAAATTATGAGAAGGATAATAAGGCACTTTGGACTCAGCTTTTGGGGTATATATTGGAAGGAAGCCGGAAAGGACCGCCGAGTCTTGAACCACCGATGAACTTGGCTAGAAGAGGGTTTGCAGTCTGGGCAGTCGGGAGGCTCCTGGAGAAATTGCTGGAGTCGACCGGGTGTGTGTGTGTGGTTTGCAAATGATGTAAGGGGGCCAATATGTCGACTTTGAGGAAACCGTGACGTTGTGAGTGATCGATTTTGATTGAGTTGAGGCCAAGCAGAGCGGCTCAAGTTGAGGCAATTCTTAGGTGAGTTAAGTAGCATTAAAGCCCAAACAAACGAGACCAAAAATGAGGCCCAAGGCCAGGTAAATTCTGGTTAAGTCACGTCCAGTTAAGGTCGGGCCAGTTTCAGTTTAGTTGAGGCAAAGCAAGGGCCAAGGGGAGGCTGTTGCGAGTGGTGTGTGGCGATGACGTTGAAGTCCTGCAAAGAGTCCAATAAGCTGGATGAACAGTCCAAGGAGACATCAAGGAATTCCACCACCGACAGTCCCACAACATCGTAATGAATAAAACTCCCACACAGCAGAATTCGAGAAATCCTACAGATTTGACTCTAGTTAATTTCATTTTTTCTCTTTCTCGTCAAGCTCAAAAGTAGAGAGATAGGACAGAATCAATTAAGAAACTCTTATACAGCTGCTCTTGCTTTAAATACAAGGCATAAAATTTAAGAATTTTTAGTAAGACTTTTAGTGATTATCTAAGAGCAAAATCGGGGATCAAATCCCTGGAACCATGGAAAAACACATGACTTAACAAGACATGGTTCATGAAGCAAAAGAAAAGAATTACAGCAATTAAGAATTTCATAGAAAAAGAATTAATGCTTCTTTAAGTACTCCAGAACGTCTCTATAACTGTACAAGAAATAACAGAGAAAAATTCCAAGGTTTCATTGATATAAATCCTACTGAAAATCACTGATAAATGTCATTTGCAATACTAAAAAATTATGGAATAATCTCCACAATAAAAGAAAGAAACACTAAACGTTTTGCTTGCACAGAAAGGAAATATGCGCAAGATGAAAACATGAAAATCAGTGCGGCGATCAACCCGGCGGCTCTACACGTCGGCATTCGCCAAGCCGCCGGCATAATTTGTACGCACTCACGAAAGGCAAATGGTAGTGGGTGTTTTTGTCACAAGAATGAACAGAATGGAATTAAATTTTTATTGAAATGATTTAAATTGAAATAAGTGCGATTAAACGCGATTTAAGGAGTATGAAATCAAAGAAATGGAAACTAAAAGAAACTTTAGCAAGCATGTGCATGAATAATTTGCGTACTCTATAGTTCGTACGAAATTATTGAAAAGGCATTCCCACTTATTACACGTCACACATTTAAGAAAAAACTACTACTAGTATGTTTGTAAAGAATCTTATTCGAAAATGCGTAAGATACGATTTTTGAATCGCAAAATCCTAACGCGACGGCAATCTGTGCGTCGCCATTTTTAAGAACAAGGAACCGGCACAAAGACGCCAGCGGCTCTGTCGTGCTCTAACGAGTATTTATATGATCGAATTTCAATCTCGACATGAACGCTGCAAGTGTATGACTTTCAGTAAGGGAAAGACGTAGTTTAGTATTTAGTATAAATTACTGACACACGAAATACACATGGCGTAAAAATTCACGCTAAGTCATGTTGAGGAATTCTGAATGAGAACATGCTACATCCATTTCCACGCACAATTACGCATCTTAATACCAGCACCGTCACTATTTATACTCACTGAACACGACGAAAAGGAACACGATAATTTTCTAACACATTTTTACTCACGAGAATTTTGCTGTAACACCGCTAGAGTAAGACGCCAAAGTAAGAGTGGCTTTTTGAAGAAGAGACGCGCAACTGCGCAGTATTGCCACCAGAGGGCTCCTCTCTCGAAAAATGTCGGGTGGTTTTTTATTGTTTCATGCATTTACACAGAAACTTCAATGATTACGAATTAGAAGTAGAAAATAATTAATAATAAATTATAGCAAGATTTTTAATGCTAATAATTAATTTATTTAAGTGCGAATGGGAAAATTTATAATTCTTACGCTTTGTAGCGATATGCTACATTACCCCCCAAGGCGCAGACCGAAAGGTCCACCCGCTGCAATCATTTGTAGCGGGAAGGAGGTCTAACTACGTGACCGTGCCGGGTTTGGCGGTCAGAAAATCTTACTACGCGGGGAAGTTTCACCAATCGTGTCTGCAAATGTAGATCGGCAAGAGTTCTAGGAACACGAGTTACTGCAGCGGGCTCGTCTGGTCTATCCAGACTTGTCGCTGTTTCAGTAAGAGGGCTAGAATTAGAATCTACGATAGGCTTAGGGATAGGGTTTGAATGTACAGGCACATAGAAAGGATTACACTCAAGTTGACTAGGCAACAAGGCAGCCAACTGAGGAAGCTGAGATGGTAGATATGATCGAGTCTCAGTGGAAAGAGAATTCTGTGGAGAGAATGATGAGTTAGAAGTTACACTATGATCGGAAGTGTACGCGACTTTTAATCGATCAATGCTCACAGGGTCGCGTGAACCAGATCTTTCAAGGATGAAATATTTGGGCGTGCGTTTGAGTATTTAGAATGGGCCATCATAAGGACGCGTGAGTGTAGGTTTGATGGCGTCGTTTCGGACGTACACATGTGTGCAGTCTTGCAAAGCAGGATCCAGTTTGTCCTCAGTCTGAGGCATTCGCGGAGCCACATACTTGATCTGGCGCATGCAATCTTTTAGACAGGTTACATATGCGGAACGGTCAGCGGATGAAAATTCAGGCAAAGGTTTTAGGTCAACAATGTCGCCGGGGAGACGAAGTGTCTGACCATATAGCATTTCAGCCGCTGTGCATTGCTGATCCTGTCTATGTAGATTTCGGATGCTAAGTAGTACTACTGGAAGTCTGTCAGTCCAATCATTGCTGCAGTTTAGGCAACGTAATGCCGACTTTAAATCTCTGTGGACTCTCTCAATAAGTCCATTTGACTGTGGATGATAAGCAGTAGTGTTTACGTTTCCACACCCTAAAGCAGTGCTAAGCTCACTCCAGAATTTGGAGGTGAATTGTGATCCCTGGTCATGTGTGACACTTAAGGGAACACCAAATCTAGAGATCCAGTTGGACATGAAAGCGCGCGCTACAGTCTCGGTTTGGGTATCAGGAAGAGGGACAGCCTCAACCCAACGTGTGAACCTATCAATGATGGTCAACAAATAAGAATGACCGCGCGATAAAGGCAAAGGACCCACCAAATCTAGGTGTACAGAGTCGAACTTGTGACCTGTGAATGCACAACTCCGCAGCGCTGCACGATTATGTTTCACCACTTTACTACTCTGACATGCATGGCAATTTTGCACAATTTGCTTGACCTCCTTACGCATCGCTGGCCAGACGTAACGATCAGAAATCAAACGCAATGTACGGTTAATACCAGGATGAGAGAAGGAATGATAGTGGAGGATAGCTACTCTGCGGAGAGTCGCGGGAAGATACAAACGAGAAAGTCGCTCAGCATCACGGTACACGCCGTCAACCAAGGTCAATTTCAGAGAGGAAGTGTTAGAAGGTTTGAGAAGGTCCTGAAGTTCAGGATCCTCCTTCTGAGCCTTGGAAATATTGCCGAAAGTGATTTCACCACTGGTTTGGACAGTATTTATGCGTGATAGACAATCAGCGACAGTATTGTCCAACCCTTTTATGAAACGGATGTCAGTGGTAAATTGGCTAATATATGACAGGTGTCGAGCTTCTCATGGCGAATGCCGTTCAGAAGGCATCTTGATCGCTGAGGTCAGAGGTTTGTGATCTGTGTAGATCACAAACTCCCTTGCCTCTAGAGCATAGCGAAAGTGTCTCACAGACAAGTAGATAGCAAGAAGTTCCCTACCGAACGCGCTATAAGCACGCTCAGTGGGCGACAGCTTTTTTGAAAAGAAAGCAAGAGGAGAGATATGAGTGCCTACTTGTTGTTGCAACACAGCACCTACGGCGGTACTGGATGCATCAACAACGAGGCTAAAATCAGCATTAGCAATAGGATAGGATAATTCAGTCGCGGAAGCTAACTTGTGCTTGATTTTCTCAAAAGCTTTGCGCGCTTCTTCTGTCCATTTTACCTCAATAGATTTGCCTTTTCGTTTCGGTTCGAGGAGGTCAGACAAGGGGGCTAGAGTTTGAGCACAGTTGCGTATGAAACGATGATAGAAGTTAACAGAACCTAGGAACCTTCTTAGTTCCTTCTGGGTCTGTGGAAGAGGAAAGTTTTTGATCACTTCTACTTTGGAAGGCAAAGGTTTTAGACCTAGGCTAGAGATTTCGTGACCTAGATAAATCAGTGATGACTTTCCGAGCTCGCATTTTGCAGGATTTACGAGGAGTCCATTGTCGGACAGTCTTTGAAAAACGACCCTAAGATGGTCTTTGTGCAACTCCGGGGTTGTGGATGCCACTAGGATGTCGTCTAAATAGACATAAGCGAAAGTGAGGTCAAAGAAAATTTCCGCCATGTGCCTTTGGAACGTATGAGGAGCGTTCCTCAAGCCGTATGGCATTTTTAGGAATTCAAAGAGACCAAACGGAGTGATTACCGCGGTCTTAGCGATAGCACTCTCATCAAGTGGAATTTGATGGAATGCGTGCTGGAGGTCGATTTTTGAGAAAATTTGTGCTCCTTCTAAATTTGCACTGAAATCGTGCAGATAAGGGATAGGGTAGCGATCAGGTAAAGTAACGGCATTCAACCTGCGGAAATCCCCGCACGGTCTGAATTCACCGTTAGCCTTGGGTACTAGCAAAAGAGGGCTAGCCCAAGGACTTTTGGAACTGCGGATAATGCCATTTTCTTGCATGCGCGCAAATTCTTTCTTAGCTAACGCCAATCGATCAGGCGGTAGTCGCCTTGCTCGGGAGTAGACCGGCGGTCCCGTCGTCTCTATGAAATGCTTTGTGCTGGCCTGCATTTTTGTAGAAACTAAGTTAGAATTTGTCAATGCAGGAAAATCTTTTAGTAATTGCTCATACATGCACTCTTCCTTTAAGGCGATAGAGAAAGAATGCAAGACATTAGCTCTAGTTATGCTACAAGCGGGAATTGAGATCTGTGTCTCCTCGTCCCTAATTCTACGGTTTTTAATATCTACAAGTATGCCGAACTTCGCTAAGAAATCCGCGCCAATGATAGGCTCTTGGACTTCCGCGATGAGGAAGATGAAGAGAAAATTTCGCCTCAATCCCAGACTGCACTCTAATACTCTTTCACCGTAACAAGGAATTGGCGTGCCGTTTGCGGCGCGTAATGTCGCCAACAATGGGTTGTTTTTGTCTTTCACCGTGGCTGGGATAATTGACACACTGGAGCCAGTATCGATGAGAAATCGATACTTGGTAGTGGGATCGTGAATCAACAAGAGGCGAGTAGTCTGGGAATGAGGCAACGCAGTACTCGCTACTATGCGTCGTTGTTGGCGTTTCCCGAGGTCATTTCGGTATAACGAGGGCAAAAGCGGGACCCGCACTTGCGTGCTTGGTCACCATACTTTGTGTGATACCAGCATAAATTGCTGCAAGCATCACGAGAGCGCGACCGAAAGCGACGGTCTTGATTTGACCTATCATAAGATCTACCTCTATCAAAACGTTGAGGAGGAGGAAAAGGATGATAGTTTGAGGGATAGTCATAAGGATAGTCGTAGGCATTTTGGTGGCTTTGGAATCTCCCTGGGCCTTGCTGAATGTGAGCTACGCTCTGACCACTCTGACCTAACTGGCAATTCTGGAGAGCTTGCTTTATCTCAGCGATGTCTTGCTGCATCTTATCTATTGTGGCTGAGGATTGATTCTGAGTATTTGCGGGGCTAAAATTTTCAGCAGCTGCATTCAGGGAAGCAACTTGCGGTGCTTGTGACAAATTAATGTTGCGCATCACCGTCTCAGTGGACTCTGCAAGCTTCTCTAAAGTTTGATCAGGGCCTGCTAGCGATAGAAATGGACGCACCGTGTGAGGAAGCTTAGTCATGAAAACTTCCTTCAGAAATCCCTCCGCTACGGCAACACCCGTAGCGAGTTTGCGCAGCTCTTTAACCAATGAAGTGGGAGAGAAAGAGCTAGAGACAGATGGAATTGCTGAGGCGTCTACAAGATTCCTAAATTTGTCCGCATCGGACATCTGCAACTTCTGCAGAATCTTTCTTTTCAAGGTGCCGTACGGATCAAAGGCGGGAGGGTTTTCGAGCAATTGATTTGAATCGTTTAACAATTTTGTCGGGGCTGCGGAAACAAGGGCGTAAAATTGATCGGTGTTATTAGTTACTTTATGATACCCAAACATTGCTTCTACCTGTTGGAACCAGGTATGAGCGTCCTCCGGAATGAAGGGGGGGAGCCTAATGGGTTTTGTGGGGGCTCGATCTTCATTATCTGATTCAGTCATGCTAGCAGCTTTCTTTCAATTTGCGTAATCAACGCCTATGACTTGGAATTAAGTGGCAAGGGTTCGCGTTATTTCTTTACCTACTCAATCATTCAAATTAAGTTGAAACAGAAGGAAGGAAATATGAAATTGGAAACGAAAAAAAATTATGCGGTATGCGGCAATTAGCGTAGGCACAAAAACAGGTGAGAAAAATTATTTTTCTACCTACTCAAACGATCAATAACGTTGAAGAAACGGAGGGAAAGAAAAATGAAACGAGAATTTTTACGGTAGTCAGAATAAACGTAAGCACGGAAATAGGAAAAAAAAAATATATTTTTCCTACCTACTGAGGCACATAAAACAAACAAGGACAGGATAACGCTGAAAAAAAAATTTGTTAGAGCTGCTCAGAGAATCACCATTAACACGGTAAATCTAAGAAATTCTCAAAGACTACGACATGGGAAATTTATCACTACAATGATATACCAAAATTAACCCCTCTCACAATTTCTCAAACACTTATCGAGTTGAATAGTTTTCGAGTTTTAAAGAAAGTTTTGGGGTTATTTTAACTGGGGTCACCAGTGTTAGGATCTGACCGTGGGGTATAGCCAGTCCTTACAAACCTCGACAAGCATCTGGGAGAAAATCGTGAGGAGGATAATAAGGCACTTTGGACTCAGCTTTTTGGGTATATATTGGAAGGAAGCCGGAGAGGACCGCCGAGTCTTGAACCACCGATGAACTTGGCTGAAGAGGGTTTGCAGTCCGGGCAGTCGGGAGGCTCCTGGAGAAGTGCTGGAGTCGACCGGGTGTGTGTGTGTGGTTTGCAAATGATGTAAGGGCCCAGTATATAGACTTTGAGGAAACCGTGACGTTGGGAGTGATCGATTTTGATTGAGTTGAGGCCAGGCAGGGCGGCACAAGTTGAGGCAATTCTTAGGTGAGTTAAGTAGCATTAAAGCCCAGATAAGCGAGACCAAAATGAGGCCCAAGGCCAGGTAAATTCTGGTTAAGTCACGTCCAGTTAAGGTCGGGCCAGTTTCAGTTTAGTTGAGGCAAAGCAAGGCCCAAGGGGAGGCTGTTGCGAGTGGTGTGTGGCGATGATGTTGAAGTCCTGCAAAGAGTCCAATAAGCTGGATGAACAGTCCAAGGAGACATCAAGGAATTCCACCACTGACAGTCCCACAACATCGTAATGAATAAAACTCCCACACAGCAGAATTCGAGAAATCCTACAGATTTGACTCTAGTTAATTTCATTTGTTCTCTTTCTCGTCAAGCTCAAAAGTAGAGAGATAGGACAGAATCAATTAAGAAACTCTTATACAGCTGCTCTTGCTTTAAATACAAGGCATAAAGTTTAAGAATTTTTAGTAATACTTTTAGTGATTATCTAAGAGCAAAATCGGGGATCAAATCCCTGGAACCATGGAAAAACACATGACTTAACAAGACATGGTTCATGAAGCAAAAGAAAAGAATTACAGCAAGTAAGAATTTCATAGAAAAAGAATTAATGCTTCTTTAAGTACTCCAGAACGTCTCTATAACTGTACAAGAAATAACAGAGAAAAATTCCAAGGTTTCATTGATATAAATCCTACTGAAAATCACTGATAAATGTCATTTGCAATACTAAAAAATTATGGAATAATCTCCACAATAAAAGAAAGAAACACTAAACGTTTTGCTTGCACAGAAAGGAAATATGCGCAAGATGAAAACATGAAAATCAGTGCGGCGATCAACCCGGCGGCTCTACACGTCGGCATTCGCCAAGCCGCCGGCATAATTTGTACGCACTCACGAAAGGCAAATGGTAGTGGGTGTTTTTGTCACAAGAATGAACAGAATGGAATTAAATTTTTATTGAAATGATTTAAATTGAAATAAGTGCGATTAAACGCGATTTAAGGAGTATGAAATTAAAGAAAAGGAAACTAAAAAAAACTTTAGCAAGCATGTGCGTGAATAATTTGCGTACTCTATTAGTTCGTACGAAATTATTGAAAAGGCATTCCCACTTATTACACGTCACACATTTAAGAAAAAACTACTACTAGTATGTTTGTAAAGAATCTTATTCGAAAATGCGTAAGATACGATTTTTGAATCGCAAAATCCTAACGCGACGGCAATTGTGCGTCGCCATTTTTAAGAACAAGGAACCGGCACAAAGACGCCAGCGGCTCTGTCGTGCTCTAACGAGTATTTATATGATCGAATTTCAATCTCGACATGAACGCTGCAAGTGTATGACTTTCAGTAAGGGAAAGACGTAGTTTAGTATTTAGTATAAATTACTGACACACGAAATACACATGGCGTAAAAATTCACGCTAAGTCATGTTGAGGAATTCTGAATGAGAACATGCTACATCCATTTCCACGCACAATTACGCATCTTAATACCAGCACCGTCACTATTTGTACTCACTGAACACGACGAAAAGGAACACGATAATTTTCTAACACATTTTTACTCACGAGAATTTTGCTGTAACACCGCTAGAGTAAGACGCCAAAGTAAGAGTGGCTTTTTGAAGAAGAGACGCGCAACTGCGCAGTATTGCCACCAGAGGGCTCCTCTCTCGAAAAATGTCGGGTGTTATTTTATTGTTTCATGCATTCACACAGAAACTTCAGTGATTACGAATTAGAAGTAGAAAATAATTAATAATAAATTATAGTAAGATTTTTAATGCTAATAATTAATTTATTTAAGTGCGAATGGGAAAATTTATAATTCTTACGCTATGTAGCGATATGCTACAAGAACTCGGAGGAGAACTCGGAGGAGAACTCGGAGGAGAACTCGGAGGAGAACTCGGAGGAGGTAAGCTCCATAAATTAAGAGGTTAGGGTTTGGTTTCATACGTGTTTGTGAGTGCATGAATGTGTGGTCCAGTCGATCCTGTGAGGGAGTAAGTGACTTGAATTACTTTGTACAATAACGAGTCTATTCACACACATGTGCAAGACTGGTGCTAACTGCTGCTCACAGAGGAACAATGGAAGAGTCTAGTGCTAAGTCAGTTCCGCAGCTCTAGCGCCCGAGTTGCAGCCTGAATCATCTTAACACCCAGAACCGGTGTTCCAGACCAACTGGTCACAAACTCTATCTTGATAACACAAGCAGTTAAACAATCGGTAAGTAATTGGCAAATGGAATTTAATTCTACTGGTTGGCTTCCAGGTATTATGGAAGTAGCTAGCTAAATGCTGCAAGTTGGCTGCTGTGACTTGAATCACTCATATAAAAAGGAGTAGCATATAAAAAAGACACGACAGTCAAAACAAACTAAAAAGAAAACAAAGTTACAATGAATTAGCAAAGGCTAACAGACGCTAAATTAGATTCAGGGAAGTAAAATTGGACTTCCTCACAAATGATCTTTGTGGACAGCAAAGTGTCTTAAAACGCTATGTTCAGCACCAAAAAATATCTACGGAGCTAATGCCAACATCGTCTAACACTGACAGCACATTACGGAATCATCGGAGAATAGTAAACACGAAAACAATGACAAAGATGGGGCAGTGAGCTTGAGGCTGGTGCCTAACTAACACCGGCACAAAGGAAACATAGTGAATGTTCACAAAAATGAGCTCTCAACACATAGACAAGTTAATATATATAATAAAACACTTAACATTAACACTTGATACTTACAAATGCCCGCTCTGGGGCCCAAGCGCTACTCAGGAGGATCTATACGAGAATGACGACTCTGCCTGGAAAGCCGGCCTTATATGCGCTTTGAGCGGACGAGCGTTTCCGGAATTTTCCGGAAACGGATGAACTTGCGACATGGTTCTACGTGAAAAACGCCGTTCTTTCTCGTCGAAGTATTTCTTTGGTCAAATTTTAATAGATTCAAGGGTAATGTTGAATGAAAATAGTAATCTAAAATTTTAAGAATGATTACGTTAACGTTATTTAATTTTTAGAAGATGGTTTTAATAATTTATGAAATTTAGACTGAAGTGCGGCTGAGGGTTCACTACAGGTGGATATGGTTAGTTATTAACATCCAACCTTAAACGTTTTCTCAATAGTGTTTTTCGAAATTGCAAGAGAGGGATAATAAAGACACTTCATGGGATAACTCAGCTCGAATTTTTATTGGAGGAAGCCGTGATGACCGATGGCGTGCTTGACTTCTGACGATCTTCTCTTAGATGGGAAAATCCTTGCAGGTGTTAAGGTTGGGGATATGGTTGCTATTAACTTCCAATCTTAAACGTTTTTTTCAAGCAGTGTTTTTCGAAATCGTAAGAGAGGGATAATAAAACAAGTCATGGGATAACTCAGCTGTATCTTGTTTATTGAAGGAAGCCGTGATGACCGATGGCGTGCTTGATTTCGGACGATCTTCTCTTAGATGGGAACCTCCGTGCAGGCGAGGTCCGGTGAGCGAGGACGTTGGCCAGGTGTAAGTGAGTGTTTTCTTCGTGGAGGTTACTTTCAGATTGCGGGCAATTTAACAAGCCCGAGAATTAGGACTTTAAGAGTTGCTTCAAACCTTAATTTTGAGCCGTGATTGACGATGGTTACTCCATTTTACTTGGTCTTGGAGTTAAGAATATTACACCCTGAAGAAAAATGTCCGTAGTTGGAGCAGATGAATGTTTAGCCAGTAAATTAGATAATTATACCAGGCTGAAATCAGCTCGCAAACCGAGGCAAATGCAAGGCAATAAGGTCGAGTTAAATGGTGTAACTCGAAGTTTGAGTTGTATATAAAATAATAGGCCACGTGAATTTAACTTGTTAAGCTCAAGTCCAAGGAATGTGTGTTGTGGTGTTTGGTGCCGTCGAGGGTCTGCAATAATCGGAGACGCTGAATGAGAAAGTTCTCGAAGAGGAATCAAGGAAAAATTCCACAACTGACAATCCCTACACTGCAATGTAAATTTCCCATCTCGGAGAAAACCCTGAACTTCTTCCATAGATTTAACTCAAGGCTATTAATTTCTTTACAGGCTCAGGAAGAAAATAGAAAGGTTACCAGCCGGCAATGGCTGTTCTTTTATGCTTGAATTACAGTATAAGCATGACAGCAAGACTTGTGATTTTTAAAGCAGTAATAATCTGTTATTAAATTTTTGTGGAATTATGGAAAATACATGAGATTTAAGTACTATGATTCGAGGAATTTCACTGAAATACGAAATAGCTAAAAATTGCAGGAATGTGAATGCATAATTTTCGTACTGTATAATATATCTATATCCGTACGAGAAATAAAAAGAAAGTCCTAAATTCATCCATGTCAATCATACTGAAAAAGAAACAATAAACGTATCTCGTGCAGCAAAAGAAAAAATATTAAGACATAATACAGTGAACATAAAAATGAAATGACACAGCAGTTTTGTGCTCCGCTATTTTTCACAAAACACAGGCAAATCCACCGTACGCTCTCACGAAGTAATCCAATGAGCAAATTTCAATATCATAATGACAGCTGCAAGTATATAATTATTGTAGTAAGGAAATGACATAGTTGAGCATCTTACTATAATCTTGACACAAGAAATGCACATGACACGCAAACTTTACGCTACGTCGTGTTGAGATAGCACTTGGAATGAGCTATGTTATGTTACGAACTTTACGACTATTTTCATGTTTATCTATGTATCACGACCTGACCAGATCCTTATACTTAAAACAATGCACACTCAAAAATGACACAATATACTCTACCAGATTTTTCTCTATTTGAACACTTAATTTCTTTCACTTACAAGGAACGCTGTACGCACAGGCTAAAGAGGCACGAGAGAGTGGCGCTCAGAAACGACGCGTCCCCCGCGCAGTGTTGCCAATCACAGAGGCTTCACTTTCGAAAATGTCGATCGTTATTTTATGTGTTATGCATTTACACAAAAACTTGAAGGATTACTAATTATAAGTAGAAAATTATTATTAATAATTTAGAGTAAGATTTTTAATGTCAATAATTATTTTATTTAAGTGCGAATGAGAATTTTTATAATTTTACACTTTGTAGCTAATGCTACATTACCCCCCAAGGCGCAGACCGAAAGGTCCACCCGCTGCAATCATTTGTAGCGGGAAGGAGTTCGAACTACGCGACCATGCCGGGTTTGGCGGTCGGAAAATGTTACTGAGCGTGGAAGCTTCACCAAACGGGTCTGCAAATTTAGATCAGCAAGAGTTCTTGGTATAGGAGTTACTGCAGCGGTCTCGTCTGGTCTCTCCAGACTTGTGTCTGTTTCACTAAGAGAGCTAGAAGTAGAGTCTACGATAGGATTTGGAATAGGGTTTGAAGGTACAGGCACAAAGAAAGGATTACACTCAAGTTGACTAGGCAATAATGCAGCCAACTGAGGAAACTGAGGTGGACGATATGATCGAGTCTCAGTGGAAAGGAAGTTCTGTGGAGAGAATGAAGAATTAGAAATCACACTATTATCGGAGGTATACGCGACCTTTAATCGATCTATGCTCACAGGGTCGGGTGAACCAGATCTTTCAAGGACGAAATACTTTGGCGTCCGTTTTAGTACTTTGAATGGGCCATCATAAGGACGTGTGAGGGTTGGCTTTATAGCGTCTATGCGAACATACGCATGTGTGCAATGTTGCAATGCAGGATCTAATTTGTCCTTTGAGTGAGGCATTCGTGGAACTACATACTTGATCTGACGCATGCAATCCTTGAGACAGGTTACATATGCGGAACCGTCAGCAGATGAAAATTCAGGCAAAGGTTTTGGGTCAACAATGTCGCCAGGGAGGCGAAGCCTCTTTCCATACAACATTTTTGCGTCTGTGCACTGCTGATCTTGCCTGTGCAAATTCCTAATACTCAATAATACTACTGGAAGTCTGTCAGTCCAATCGTGACTGCAATTAAGGCAACGCAACGCACTCTTTAAATCTCTGTGGACTCTCTCAATAAGTCCATTCGACTGCGGATGATACGCGGTGGTGTTAATGTTTTCACACCCTAAAGCGGTGCTAAGCTCACTCCAGAATTTGGAGGTAAATTGTGATCCCCGGTCATGCGTGACACTTAAGGGAACCCCAAATCTGGAAATCCAATTACTCATGAAAGCGCGAGCTACAGTATCAGTTTGGGTATCTGGAAGAGGCACGGCCTCAACCCATCTAGAGAATCTATCAATTATGGTTAACAAATAGGAATGACCGCGCGACAAAGGCAACGGACCCACCAAATCTAGGTGTACGGAGTCGAATTTGTGTCCAGCAAATGCACAACTCTGTAGCGCTGCACGATTATGTTTCACAACTTTGCTACTCTGACATGCATGGCAATTTTGCACAATGTGCTTGACCTCCTTACGCATCGCTGGCCAGACGAAACGATCGGAAATCAAACGCAATGTACGGTGAATACCAGGATGTGAAAGAGAATGATAGTGAAGAATAGCTACTCTGCGGAGAGTCGCAGGAAGATACAAACGAGAAAGTCGCTCAGCATCACGGTACACGCCGTCAACCAAGGTTAATTTCAAAGAGGTAGTGTTAGAAGGTTTGAGAAGATCCTGGAGTTCAGGATCCTCCTTCTGAGCATTACTAATATTACCGAAAGTGATCTCACCACCGGGGTTGATAGAGTTAATCCTTGACAGACAGTCTGCCACTGTATTCTCCAACCCTTTAATGAAGCGGATGTCAGTGGTAAACTGACTAATGAAGGACAGGTGTCGAGCTTCTCTTGGCGAGTGTCGCTCAGAAGGCATTTTGATCGCCGAGGTCAAGGGTTTGTGGTCTGTGTTGATCACGAACTGCCTTGCCTCTAGAGCATAGCGAAAGTGTCTCACAGACAGATAGATAGCAAGGAGTTCCCTACCGAACGCGCTGTAAGCACGCTCAGTGGGCGATAGCTTTTTGGGAAAGAAGGCAAGAGGAGAGATATTTGTCCCTACTTTTTGTTGCAAAACGGCACCTACGGCAGTACTGGAGGCATCAACCACCAAACTGAAGTCAGCATTGGCAATAGGGTAGGATAATTCAGTCGCGGTAGCTAGCTTGTGCTTAATCTCGTCAAAAGCTTTGCGCGCTGCCTCCGTCCATTTTACCTCAGTAGATTTACGTTTTCTCTTTGGTTCCAGCCAATCTGACAAGGGAGCTAAAGTTTGAGCGCAGTTTCTGATGAATCTATGATAGAAATTAACAGAGCCTAGGGACCTTCTCAGTTCCTTCTGGGTCTGTGGAATAGGAAAGTTTTTGATCACTTCTACTTTGGAAGGCAAAGGTTTTAGACCTAGGCTAGAGATTTCATGACCTAAGTATATCAGTGATGGCTTTCCGAGCTCACATTTGGCAGGATTTACCAGGAGTCCATTATCGGACAGTCTTTCGAACACGACCCTAAGATGGTCTTTATGTAGCTCCGGGGTTGCGGATGCCACCAAAATGTCGTCAAGATACACATAGGCAAAAGTGAGATCCGAGAAGATTTCAGACATATGTCGTTGGAATGTCTGAGGAGCATTCCTTAATCCGTACGGCATCTTGAGAAATTCAAAGAGACCAAACGGGGTGATTACCGCGGTCTTAGGTATCGCGCTTTCCTCAAGTGGAATTTGATGGAAAGCGCTTTGTAAATCTATTTTTGAGAAAATTTGTGCTCCCTCTAAATTTGCATTAAAATCATGTAGGTAAGGGATAGGGTAGCGGTCAGGTAGAGTAACGGCATTCAACCTGCGGAAATCCCCGCACGGTCTGAATTCACCGTTAGCCTTGGGTACTAGCAAGAGAGGGCTAGCCCAAGGGCTTTTGGAACTGCGGATGATGCCGCTGTCTAGCATCCTAGCAAATTCTTTCTTGGCTAAAGCCAATCGATCAGGCGGTAAGCATCTAGCTCTGGAGTAAACTGGCGGTCCAGTTTCAATGAAGTGTTTTATCAAGGCCTAATCTTCCTATATGTGCCAATTTTGTGAATATTCTCCACTCAGATGTGATATCCGACCACAATGTTACTCCACTTTATCCCACGTTCACATGTCCGTATAATGCTGAAGAGTTGTGTTGCTTCTTGACTATAACCTGATTTTTCTTAAAAATTTCTGTGAAGAAATTAAAAACCAGCTCATCAGCTCATTTTTATGTTTTTGAAGTCGTCTTTTTTTTTTATCCGAAAAATTTCTTAGGATTACAGTGAGCTCAGCTGTCATTTTCTGTGTAGTCGATGGTAGGTTGCTTCTATCTTTTATCTTATATATGTATTTTTTTATAATATTTTATTTTCGATAAGTATATATATTAATATGTGTGTGTACGTGTGTAGGTATATATATGTATCTACATAAATAGATATAAATGTTTCTATTTCATTTCTTTACGCAAAAACCATTCGGTTAATAAATTTTATTGCAACAGCGAAATGATTCAAAAATAGATCTATCACTTCCCCAGAGGGCGTTTCTGTGAATCGGATAAATGTCATATATAATTAATGAAATAAAGTGCAATTTGAGCATATGAATCGTAGTAAAATTATCTTTCTGTCCGTATGTTGTACAAGCTATGAATTTTGATATTGAATATATGTTTGTTTACCCATTTCTACCAATATTTTGTAGATATTTGTCAATCATGAGTGGTAACCGGCTTACACTGTATCTCTATTTTATCCCATGTACCCATGTCCGCATGATGTGGTGAATATCGAGAAGATATGAAATATGTTTTTGGTGGTGATAGGGCTTTGCATATTTTTAGGGCATATTTTTCATTTCTCATTCAACTACCCTTGACAGAGATAGACTATTGGCAAGCCACGTGTGGTTTGTCTATTAGTACGCCTCGTATATTTTGTCTATTAATATGCCTCGTATGGTCTTTCTATTTTGTACACCTCTGATAGCTTGTCTATTAGTACACCTCGTATAGTTTGCCTATTATTATTATGCCTCGTATGGCTTATCTATTTGTACACCTCGGATGGTTTGTCAATTAGTACTCCTAGTATAGAACTTTTGTTAGACTACTAGCACACCACGAATGGTTTGTCTATTAGTACGCCTCGTATATTTTGTCAATTAATATGCCTCGTATGGTCTATCTACTTGTACACCTCTGACAGTTTGTCTATTAGTACACCTCGTATAGTTTGTCTATTATTATGCCTTGTATGGCTTATCTACTTGTACACCTCGGATGGTTTGTCAATTAGTACTCCTCGTATGGAACATTTGTTTTAGGATGCCCTATATTTAAGAAACTTTTAAAAGCCAATATGTTGGCATGTATCTCATGTGACAACTTGGAAATAAACATTTTTTCTTTCTTTTTCTTTTTCTTTCTTTCTTTGTGCTCGTCTGCATATTTTTAGAAGCTAAGTTAGAGTTTGTTAATGCAGGGTATTCTGCGAGAACCTGCGAGAACATGCACTCTTTCTTGAAAGCATTAGAGAAGGAATGCAAGACATTAGCTCTAGTTATGCCCCTAGCGGGAATTGAGATCTGTGTCTCCTCGTCCCTAATTCTAGGGTTTTTAACATCTACAATGATCCCGTACTTCGCTAAGAAATCAGCACCGATAATGGGCTCTTGGACTTCTGCTATCATGAAAGTAAAGGTGAAATTTCTCCTCAATCCCAGACTGCACGTGAGTACTCTCTCCCCATAACAAGCTATCGGCGTGCCATTGGCGGCGCGTAGTGTCGCCACTAAATTATTATTTTTGTCTTTCGCCGTGGCTGGGATAATTGAAACACTGGAACCTGTGTCTATCAAAAATCGATATTTGGTAGTGGGATCGAGTATGGTTAAAAGGCGAGTAGTCTGGGAGTGAGGCAACGCACTACTCGCTACTATGCGTCGCTGTTGGCGTTTCCCGAAGTCATTTCGGTATAACGAGGACAGAATCGGGACCCGCACTTGCGTGCTTGGTCACCAAATTTATGATGGTACCAACATAAATTACTATTAGCATCGCGAGAGCGCGATCTAGAGTGGCGGTTTTGATTTGATCTATCATAAGATCTACCTCTATCGAAACGTTGAGGAAGAGGATAGTCATAGGGATAGTCGTAGGCATGGTAACAAGAGACATTCCTTGGGCCTGGCTGGATATGAGCTACAGTATGACCTAACTGACAATTCTGGACAGCTTGTTTCAGCTCGGTGATTTCGCGTTGCATTGTATCCATTGCCGCTGAGGATTGATTATTAGCAGTATTTGACGGGCTAAATTTCGCAGCTGATGAGTTCAAGGAAGCTACCCGCGGTGCTTGTGACAAGTTTAGATTGCGCATCACTGTCTCAGTGGCCTGAGCTAGGGTCTCGAGACTTTCGTTCGGACCGACCATCGACAGGAAAGGTCGCACCGCAGACGGCACTTTGTTCATGTACACTTCTTTTAGGAATCCCTCAGCTACGCCAACACCGGCTGCTAATTTTCTGAGTTCCTTAACTAACGAAGTAGGAGAGAAAATGACGGAGACAGGTGGAATTGCCGAGGCATCCGCAAGAGACCTAAACTTGTCCGCGTCGGACAACTGTAATTTTTCGAGGATTTTACTTTTTAAGATCCCGTAAGGGTTTATAGCAGGCGGATTCACGATCAGTTCATTGGAGTCGCTTAACATTTGCGTGGGCACAGCAGCTATTAATGCATGAAACATATCTGAAGAATTAGTGATTTTATTATATCGGAAGATAGCCTCAACTTGGTTGAACCAAGTTTGACTTTCTGCTGGTATGAAAGGAGGAAGAGTTATAGGCTTACTGCGCGCGGGATCTGGACCATTCTCAGTGTCGAACATACTGGCAATTTTTCTTTTGAATGCAAAATTAAGCTATAACGGCACGGAATTTACGTACTCAACGCCTAATAACTTTGGTATTAAGGTGTCAAAGGTTTGCGTTTCTAGTTACCTATTCAATCATTCAAACAAAGTTGAAACGGAAAGAAATAAATAATGGAAACGAAAATTTTTACGGTAATCAGAAATAAGCGTAAAGCACGGAAATAAGGAAAAACAAATTTTTTCCTACCTACTGTGGCACAAAAGACAAAAGACAGAATAGCACTGAGAAAAAAAATTTTTGAGCTGCTCAGAGAACGTTAGCACCGTACATCCATGGAAAATTCTCAAGGAATACTACGACATAGGAACTTATCATTACAATGATATGCCAACATTATCCTCTCTCACGTTTTCTCAAACACTTGTCGAGTTGAATAGTTTTGTTTTTAGGCTTGAAAGCTTGGTCACTCTGGGTTGTCACCAGTGTTAGGTTAGTGGATATGGTTAGTTATTAACATCCAACCTCAAACGTTTTCTCAATAGTGTTTTTCGAAATTGCAAGAGAGGGATAATAAAGACACTTCATGGGATAACTCAGCTAGAATTTTTATTGGAGGAAGCCGTGATGACCGATGGCGTGCTTGACTTCTGACAATCTTCTCTTAGATGGGGAAATCCTTGCAGGCGAGGTCCGGTGAGCGATGACGTTGGCCAGGTGTAAATGAGTGTGTTTGTGAAGGTTCACAGTCTGTTTAATGTTAGCGACTGCCAGAATATCAATTCCACCTGTGACGTGTGGATGAGTCACTATTTATGGGTCAGATTTTAGAATAATTCCAAGATGTGAAAAGCAAGTTGTCGTGGTTGAGCGGGTAGATTAGTAGCCATTAGTAGTAATATACTAGGCTCTACTAGCTCCGAACCAAATGATTGCAAAATGATATATGACCAAAGGTCAGACCGTCTCGCGTCACAGTTAGTCAATTTACGTGGTGTGACTCGCAGGTTAAGTGAGAGGTAATATGCCACATGAATTTACAACTTGTAAAGCTCAGACCCAGGAATGTGTGTTGTGGCGTTTGGTGCCGTCGAGGATCTGCAATAATCGAAGACGCTGAATGAGAAGGTTCTCGAAGAGGCATCAAGGAAAAATTCCACAACTGACAATCCCTACACTGCAATGGTAAATTTCCCATCACGGAGAAAACCCTGAACTTCTTCCATAGATTTAACTCAAAGCTATTAATTTCTTTACAGGCTCAGGAAGAAAATAGAAAGGTTACAAGCAGGCAATGGCTGTTCCTTTATGCTTGAATTACAGTATAAGCATGACAGTACAAGACTTGTGATTTTTTTAGAGCAGTAATAATCTGTTATTCAATTTGTGGAATTATGGAAAATACATGTGATTTAAGCACCATGATTCGTGGAATCTAGCTGATATACGAAACAGCTAAAAAATGCAAGAAAATGAATGAATAAATTTCATACTTTATAATATATCTATATCCGTACGAGAAATAAAAAAGGCAGTCCTAAATTCATTAATATGTCAATCATACTGAAAAACACTGCAAGTATATCTTGTAGTAGAAAATAATAATATCTACACTGAGAAAAGAAACACTAAACGTATCTCTTGCAGCAAAAGAAAAATATTCAAAACATAATACAATGAACATAAAAATGACATGACACAGCAGTTTACGCTCCGCCATTTTTCACAAAAACGCCGGCAAATTCGCCGTGCGCTCTCACGAAGTATTTGATGAGCGAATTTCAATATCATAATGACAGCTGCCAGTATATAATTTTTGTAGTAAGGAAGGACGTAGTTAAATATCTAATATAAAATCTTGACACAAAAAATGAACATGACACGCAAAATTTACGCTACTTCATGTTGAGATAGCACTTGGGATGAGCCACGCTATTCTACGAACTTTACGACTTTTTTCATGTTAATCTATTTATCACGACACTGATCAGATCCTTATACTTAAACACAATGCACGCTAAGAAATGACACGATATACTTTACCAGATTTGCTCTATTTGAACACTTAATTTCTTTCACTTACAAGAACGTTGTAACGCACAAGCTAGAGAGGCACGAGAGAGTGACGCTGAAAACCAAGCGTCCCGCGCGGTGTTGCCAATTTCAGAGGCTTCCAACTCGAAAATGTCGAGCGTTATTTTATATGTTATGCATTTACACAAAAACTTCAAGGATTACTAATTATAAGTAGAAAATTATTAATAATAATTTAGAGTGAGATTTTCAATGTCAATAATTATGCTATTTAAGTGCGAATGAGAAATTTTATAATTTTACACTTTTGTTGCTAATGCTACAAACACTTCGCATTTAGCTTGTAAAGCGGTGCGGATTTTGAAACCGCAATTTGGTTCATTTGTAATTTATGTGTGAAAGTTTACAGCTATTTGTTACTCATAAGCGATATCAATCTATTACCTTGTTTCTATCTCATATCTGTAGCATTAGCTACAAAGTGTAAAATTATAAAATTTCTCATTCGCACTTAAATAGCATAATTATTGACATTAAAAATCTTACTCTAAATTATTATTAATAATTTTCTACTTACGAGGCCTGTCGAAAAAGTATCCGACCTTAATTTTTCCCGCGCAAAGTAGTGATTCTGAGGCGGCGCCACTGTGCACGGTGGAAGGAGGAATCTTAATGCGCATGCTTGACTTTTTTCACCGCATTCACTTGGGCCAGTCACTGGCTGGTGGTCGCCAAGTAAGGTGCTGTTCTAAGTGTTTGTCGGATTTAGTTTTCTTGCAAGATGACTGAACGAATTGAGCAAAGACACTGCATCAAATTTTGTCAAAAGCTTGGTGATTCTCAAATTGAAACAATTCGTAAGATTCAGCAGGTGTTTGGGGAAGATGCTATGGGTGTAACACAAATTAAGGAGTGGTTCAACCGATTCAAAGATGGCCGCACATCAGCGGAGAGTGAGCAGCGTTGTGGCAGGCGTTGTGGCAGGCCGCACATTCATCCCATTTGATCCGCAATTTCTTGGCCAAACATGGAATTACGACCGTTCGCCAACCTCCCTACTCTCCAGACCTGGCTCCTTGCGACTTCTGGTTGTTTCCAAAATTGAAGACACCACTGAAAGGATCCCGTTTTGAGAGTAGAGAAGAGATAATGCGGAACGCGACGACAGAGCTGAACACCATTCCAAAAGAAGACTTCCAGAGGTGTTTCCGGCAGTGGAAGGATCGGTGGGCTAAGTGTGTGGAAGCACAAGGAGCCTACTTTGAAGGGGATTAGGGTCCCAACCCCGTCAGGTTGTTGAAGTATTTTTTCTGGCCAAAGGTCGGATACTTTTTCGACAGGCCTCGTATAATTAGTAATCCTTGAAGTTTTTGTGTAAATGCATGAGATATAAAATAACGGTCGACATTTTCGAGTTTGAAGCCTTTGGAATTGGCAACACCGCGCGGGGACGCTTTGTTTGAGCGTCACTCTCTCGTGCGTCTTTAGCTTGTGCGTTACAGCGTTCTTGTAAGTGAAAAAAATTAAGTGTTCAAATAGAGCAAATCTGGTAAAATATATCGTGTTCATTTCTTAGTGTGCATTGTGTTTAAGTATAAGGATCTGGTCAGTGTCGTGATATATATATAAACATGTAAATAGTCGTAGAAGTCGCAAAATAGCATGGCTCATTCCAAGTGCTATCTCAACATGACGTAGCGTAAATTTTGCGTGTCATGTTCATTTCTTGTGTCAAGAGTATAGTATAGATGTTTAACCACGTCTTTCTCCTTACTGCAAAAAGATGTACTTGCAGTTGTCATTATGATATTGAAACTCGCTCATCAAATACTTCGTGAGAGCGCACGGCAGATTTGCCGGTGTTTTTCGCGGAAAGATGGTCGAACGTAAATTGCCGTGTCATGTCATTTTTTATGTTCAAGATTTGCACTTTATTTAGTGGTAGATATTATCCTTTTTTACTACAAGATATACTTGCAGTGTTTTTCAGTATGATTGACATATGGATGAATTTAGGACTGCCTTTTAATTTCTCGTACGGATATAGATATGTTATAGAGTACGAAATTTATTCATTCATATTCTTGCATTTTTTAGCTGTTTCGTATTTCATTGATATTCCACGAATCATGGTGCTTAAATCACATGTATTTTCCATAATTCCACATAATTGAATAACAGATTATTACTGCTCTAAAAATCAAAAGTCTTGTACGGTCATGCTTATACTGTAATTCAAGCATAAAGGAACAGCCATTGCCAGCTTGTAACCTTTCTATTTTCTTCCTGAGCCTGTAAAGAAATTAATAGATTTGAGTTGAATCTATGGAAAAGTTCAGGGTTTTCTCCGTGATGGGAAATTACCATTGCAGTGTAGGGATTGTCAGTTGCGGAATTTTTCCTTGATGCCTCTTCGAGAACCTTCTCATTCAGCGTCTTCGATTATTGCAGATCCTCGACGGCACCAAACGCCACAACGCACATTCCCTGGGTCTGAGTTTCACAAGTCGTAAATTCGCGTGGCATATTATCTCTCACTAAACCATCGAGTTACACCACGTGAATTGCCTATCTGTGACGTGAGACGGTCTCACCTTTGGTCATATATCACTTTGCAATCACTTGGTTCGGAGCTAGTAGAGCCTAGTATATTACAACAAATGGCTAACTAATCTACCCGCTCAACCACGACAACTTGCTTTTCACATCGTGGAATTATTCTAAAGTCTGACCCATAAATAGTGACTCATCCACACGTCACGGGTGGAATTGATATTCTGTCAGTCGCTAACATTAAACAGACTGTGAACCTCCACAAACACACTCACTTACACCTGGCCAACGTCATCGCTCGTCGGACCTCGCTTGCACGGAGTTTCCCATCTAAGAGAAGATCGTCCGAAGTCAAGCACGCCATCGGTCATCACGGCTTCCTTCAATAACAATATCCAAGCTGAGTTTTCCCATAAAGTGTCTTTATTATCCTTCTCTTGCAATTTCGAAAAACACTATTGAGAAAACGTTAACGATTGGATATTAATAACTAACCATATCCACCAATCATAACACTGGTGAACACCCAGAGTGACCCAGCTTTCAAGCTTAAAACAAAACTATTCAACTCGATAAGTGTTTGAGAAAACGTGAGAGAGGATAATGTTGGCATACCATTGTAATGATAAGTTCCCATTGTCGTAGTATTCCTTGAGAATTTTCCATGGATGTACTGTGCTAACGTTCTCTGAGCAGCTCAAAATTTTTTTTCTCAGTGCTATTCTGTCTTTTGTCTTTTGTGCCACAATAGGTAGGAAAAATTTGTTTTCCTTATTTCCGTGCTTTACGCTTATTTCTGACTACCGTAAAAATTTTCGTTTCCATTTTTTCTTTCTTTCCGTTTCAACTTTGTCGCGTCTTACAAGACACGAAAAATTTGAAGAATTTTGACAATTTTATTTCGGCAACATTCTGCGGATCCGCGCTGGTCCGCAAGAATGACGACAGCGTTCTATTTGTTTGAAGTGCGTGGGAGGAACAGGTTCCCGGATAATCTTAAGTTTCTGTGTCTTTTAAAAGTGAATTCGTGTTAGAAATTTATTTAACTTGAATGTGCTCCCTTACTAGCTATATTTGTCGATTGCTTTACATATCTCGTGTTGATAGCGGTGGCCGGCTGCTAGAGCATTCGAAGATGTTTCTGGCGGTTGGCAAACCACCCACATTGAGCCAGACTAGCCGTTGTAATGTTGGGAACCTAGTGCGCTCTATGGCCAGCACACCAGCAGTGTAAGCTGGAATGTCAGACAGGTTCAGTGAGTGTGTGGTTTTCACAGATTTGCCTGTTAAATAATTTAACCCTGAGGTTAGGTTTAATATGTGCATTCTCATGCTGAGTCTTAACAACTCAGCATGGGGAAAGCTGGAGTGTCAGAAAGGTTCAGCGAGTGTGTGGTTTTCACAGATTTGCCTGTTAAATAATTTAACTCTGAGGTTAGGTTTGATATGTGCATTCTCATGCTCAGTTTTAACAACTCAGCATGGGGAAAGCTGGAGTGACAGGTTCAGTGAGTGTGTGGTTTTCACAGATTTGCCTGATTCCTATTTTTCTTTCATTGTTCAAAGTGATTTCTGTATTAACGTCTAAATGTTTTTTTTTTGCTCAGCAATATTTGCATAATAGTCTAGCTATGTAAGCATGTTGTCATAGAAAGTAAATATAACATTGTAAACAGTGTCATAGGCAGTAAATGTAACATGGAAAGACTGACATTTCAATGCATTTGAATTGACACAGATGATCTTATTCTAAGTTTATTACATTCATAGTTTAACACAAAACTAACATGATTTTACATTTAATTAAGAATACAAATCAACCACTGCCTCACTATTGAAAGATTTGTGTACTAAAAATAAAAATAAAAACTGGCGAGGCGTGTCAGACTTTTTCAGTGTTAGGCTAGCCAATGAGATATCCGTTGTTATCTTTAAGGATAGTATTCCTGACTGATCTGCTGAAACCTAAGTAGTTTATCCCTGCATCAGAGGCCTAATCTTAATCATTTCCCCTCCCACAGGTAGAGCAAAGAAAAATAAGTAGCCGCTTCTCTTGTAGATTTAAATAAGCTTTTACGAGATTTTTTAGCGTGAGGGACCTTCCCCCACCGTCTGTAAGTATCCTAAGAAGTATTGTCGGGTTGTTATATCAAGGTGGTAACCAGTGGTATTGCAAATGTGTCTTTAGAAATGTGTTCCTAGCAATGTGCTCCGTAGGTAGAGACTTGTTCTCTTCCCTGTCAGTGCAACAGAAACCTTTCTTGTTTTGTGAACTTATTTCCTAGCTTACTGTTCCTGTGTACCTTGTGCGTAGATTCCGCGTTCCCCCAACTCCATGCTAGATGGTGCCTTCCTCTTTCATCTCTTGGGACATCTTTGTCGTGGTTGAGGGAGGCTAAAACTTTCTTATATAATAATAATAACAATAGTATTGAGAGTTGTCGTTGTGCTACGTCGTTAGCAGGGCGGCGAATTCCCTTTTTTATGTGCTACTATTCTATGGCCTCTTATGTCTCACTCAGCTATTTCTCGTGTACCTTCGAGGCATGAATTTACTCTCTCGTTGTGCGGTGCTATATAAATGGTGCCTTCCTCCTCCCTCTCTTGGAACATCCTTGTCGTGGTTAAGGGAGGCTAAAACTTTCTTACGTAATAGTGAATATTGTGCTACGAATTCCGTCACTAGAATATCATACCTATTTCTAACATTATTTAGCCGTTCTCTGTGTCTTGTTGAAGAAGTAGGAGATTCCTTTCTCGTTATGCAGCACTACATACATTAATTGATCGTTGGACCATGATCTTAAAATTAGGATTTTCTTGTCATGCAATTCCTGGTCCGAGTCTGAACCATACCTGTCTGGGCAGATTTACGGAGTCGTCTGGATAAGAAATAAAACCGAAGAAACCTCGCATTCTTTTGGAATCCTTACGCCTTCCGTTCAATTGTGTGCCGAAGCGAAGATAGAAATTCCGCTAGCGCACAAAAATACAGTAAATAGACGCCAGCGGAAGGTGCCCTCCCACGAAGAAGCCCTCCAAAGACGAGGCCCACAGCAGATTCTCAGCAGCCCGCGGCGAATATCCGAGACCATAAAAATGACCTCTCTCGGAAGAAAGAGCAAGCCTAGACTTCCACAGCTGGAAGAACAATTCAACACTGAGTTAGCAGCCTTGAACAGTCTCCTGAATGGTGCAGTACCACGAGATCTCAAGACTCCAAGCGAGGTGGACCAAGTCCACTCTGGAATCCGAACAAAGGCTAAGACCGTCAAGCGGCTCGGAGACCAGCTAGTCCTGGCTCTCGAGAGTTCAGGAGCCACTGCAGAAGCGACGGTAATCCGAGGCTCATTGACAAGCGCTAGAGCTCGCAGGAAAGCACTAGCGGACTCAATGGATCACAGAAACGAGGAGCTCTGCGCGAGCTCGTCACAGAGTGGGGCAAAGGAACCCTGCCAGCGCAAGAACCCGAGGTCGATGAAGACCTCGTCCAAGAACCAGCGGCAAGGCGCTGCATATCAGAACAAGCCCTCAAATTCACTATTGGCTGAGAGCAGGAACGGACACCGTTCCAACCGTCGGGGCGAAGACCAGGCAAGCCCCAGTCATCGTCGTCAGAGTCACCAAAGCTCGAGCTATTACAGCCAGAGTCAAGCCAGTGAGAGCGATCATAGCCAGAACCTTCTCAGCGCCAGCTCTCGTCACAAGGACGGCGAGTCCGAGCGCCGCGAGCCCCCTAGCCGAGGCAATAAGCAGATGCTTATCGACATCACGGAAGATCCATCGGTGCTGTTGGCACTAATCACCATCGAGAGGTCGAAACTGAGGAACGGGAACCGAACGGAGAATGATCAGCCCTTCGGTGAAGAGAACATCGAGAGCAAAAACGCTCGGACTGGTGGTGCCTGGGTGCACCCACGTCAAAGTTGCTCCAGTCTGTGTGCGTGTGTTGCTGCGTCCGTGTGCGTGTAGAGTGCGTCATGTACACTGGTCCAGAGTTTAGCTCATAGCCAGAAGTCGCTGTATCATCTAACCGTAATGAGCTTACAAGATTTCGCAATGAAATTAAATTATGCACTGGCTCACCAAAAATTGCCAGTGGTGATTTAGAAATGGGCATGCTGAGCGGGAACTTATTTGCAATATGGAAGGAGTTCAATTACCCGATCGTTTTACATTGCTGCCTTTAGCAGCGAAGTAGAAAGATCCGGAAAATGTAATGAACATTGAAATTGCGATTAAAAGCCGCTCAGAGTTAGACTGGATAAATGAATTCTCGCATAAAAATGTTAGCTGGACTAGGCAAAACGAGAAGGAAGCGACAATTAAACATACTGATATGGGATATAATTTTTTTCACTAAAATCTTAAAAGTCAGTTAATCAAATTTATTTGGCATAAATATGCGTGAAAGGCATCTTATAGAACGCTCCAGCACTTGAATACTTTAATTTAATTCATATTATAATGAGCGTGTTAGAATACTTTTATTTGATTGAAATTAAAAAGAGTCTGTTAATTTCTTGAATTAACTGTATATTTATAATAAAAACTAAAGAGATTTGCACTACTAACTATACGTCGTGACATGCGAACGATGCATTATGACATACGGTAGAATCGCAGTAACTGATCTCATTTGGTTTAACTCAAAATATAATGTCATTTAAGACGGCTGTGACTTTAAGGGTAGAGTGAAACATACAGTATTTTAATCCATTGCTAAATGATACTTCTATGGGAAACCTATAAAACTTTACTTCATTGTCAGAACTCGTTCTATCGTCGAACTATAATGAGTTACCAGATATCGCAATGCACTTCATTTATGCACTTGCTTTAGTTGCTTACAAAAAATTGCCAGTCGTGATTTAGAAATGACCTTGTACAGTGCAGGCGTAAGTGCAATATGGAAGGTGTTGAATTACTCAATGGTTTTAAATTCTTGCCTTTACCGGCGAACGGTCAAGATCAGGAAAATGTAATGAGCATTGATGTAGCTATTAAAAGCCGCACCGAGTTTAACAACTGGTTAAATGAATTCTCGCAGAAAAATAATGTTAGCTGGACTATGGAGAGAGGAGAAAGAAAGCGCAAGAATCAATTGGAACTCTACTACGTTTGTCACCATGCGGTGCGGAAGCACAAAGGAGTTAAAATAACTAATACCAAGTAAGTACTTCGTTTAAAACAAATCTTTATTGTCTAATCGTACAAATATTGAATTACATGCTTCTACATTGAATTGTGCTCGCAGTTTCTAGAGAGCGCTTCCTGTTTTTATATCTGCATGCATACTTACCTGTGAAACGGACTCCTTACTGTAGTTACAAGTTAGAAATAGGTAAATAAGCGTGTAAACAAATGATAATAAAATATTAGGCAAGTTTTTTATGCAATCAGTTAAGTGCAATCATTTGAATTAAGCTCGGTTAATTAAACTTTGACATATTGTTTAGGTTGACTAAAGTTTGGTTTTTTTGAGCCTAATTACTTATTATGTTCAGTTATTCGTTTGAATATTTCAATAACTAGGATTTCCATTTATTATTTTCAAAAATTTTTGGCTGTTAGGAAAAAACTCGCTCCTATTTTATTTCAAATATCTTATATGCACGAAACATGGTTGAATATAAAAAAGTACTTCAATATAAAAAAGTTTTGCATTGTAAAAGTCATATGCTTTAAGCATATTATATAGTACTTGCAGTAATTATTTGTGAACGATCTAAAGAACATAAATAACTACTGTCAAACTGAACTACACCCATGAGAAATATATATTTCATCGTTTTGACAGAACCTAACTAAGGCTTCATTATATTTGTCAATGCAAACGAACTAATCGAAGCGTGGTGAAACTTTTTTCCCGCCGAACTAGGACGGACCACTTGCATATATTTTTCACTATTTTTGCTTTATTCAGTAGACGCTTCTCTGAGTTAAAAAATTACTATGGTTCTCGTACAAAAATACTTGTGATACTAAAGTATCAAGGTTTATGTGAAGTATTACAAATATTTAATTTCTTCACATTTAAAGGAGCTTACACTGTTTGCTTGGATATATCAGTATAGCTAATTCTTATTTCAGTTGTCCGGCACGATTAAGAGCGGTCATCAGCACTGAAGGATCGACACCTCACCCATGCCGTATCACCTTCACTGGCCGCCACAACCATTCGCGCTCCTCCGCTGCCATCCTGAGCGAGTTCAGTATGTCAGAAAGCACCAAGGAAGAGTTTTACTCCTACTTTGAGCAAGGTGAGAATGAATAATTTTTAACTCATAATTTACTACTTTAAAGCATAATTTTACCTGAGAACTACAAGTATGAATACTATCCTAATTTTACAAGTATCGATATTACAGTTGTGGCACTATGGTACGTTTATTCAGGCATGTTCCTCAACTAAATCTAAGCAGTTACTTCTGGTATCCATAACCGTACAACAACAAGGTTATAAATGTCACCCCCTCCCCTTTCATTAATTGCAAGTCCAGAAAAAAATGTTAGTTAAATTTACGGCCCAGTTGTTTAGTATTACAATATGCAATTAATTTTTTGTTATGGGTTATTGGACTCAATATATCTGGTGAAATTGACACTGATGCATGTCTTATAATAACTAGCGTATAGCATTTCTTACTTTTTACAATTTATATATCATTAAGTAAGGTGGATTATTTCTGATGAAATGGAAAAGAATGACGAACGTTTGAACAATTAGTGAATTTAATTCAGTCGAAAAACGTGTTTTCTGCGGCTATTAAGAGCTTCAGTTATGTCAATATTTTCTTATTCTACTTGAAATGTGTGTATTTGTAAATAAATATGTTATTTAGCTCTTATTTTTGACGGTGAAGTTATATTGAAGTTAATAATGAGTTGTTCGTTTCTTATATCTCATTATAGTGCCCCAAATTCATGAAAAATGTGAACAAATATTAAATATATAACAATATGAGCCAAAATATTACAGGCATGTTTGGTGCCTAAGCTTGACGCCATCACCAACTGAAGCATAATTTTCAAAGTGACATTGCGCTGCTGGCAGACAGAAGATTAAATCCTACATTAAACTTTGTAGTGAGTCTGAGGGCGAGGTGGATGGCACAGAACCACGGTAACTTCGACGACATGTCCGTCTTGGAAGCTATGCAGCGAACCAAGAATAAAATGCCGCAGCATCTCATTAATTTTGCTGAGACTTCTGGTGGATATGTTGCCGTTCTTGTCACCGATTTCATGTATAGAGTTCACAAAGAAATGCAATCAGCCAACGAGGTAGTGTTTGTGGACACGACTAGCCACGTGGACAAGACCAACTGCTCACTCACCATTCTTGTCTGCTCGAGCGCAGCTGGGGGCCTTCCTCTCGGGGTCATACTGTCCTCAACACAAAGTAAAGAAGATTATGTCAGAGGTATGTGTTTTAATTTGCAATTAAAATTACATTATCAAATTACCACCATTACACCTATAACTAACAAATGACTAAAAACTTGCTGATTAAGATATTTTAGTCAAATTTGTAGCTTTACTTTTTTTTTACTGTATGCCCCCCTTTAATAATGTTTTTACAGGTTTCAGTCTTCTCCAAGACATGCTGAGTGACGTTGCGTTCAACGGAAAACTGCACCCTGAGTGTTTCATCACTGATGACAGTGACGCTGAGAGAGAAGCACTGCGCGGGGTGTGGCCTCATAGTAAATTGTTCCTCTGCGTCTTCCACGTCCTGCAGGCCGCATGGCGCTGGTTGTGGAATGCCAAAAATGGTATCGTCAAGGCGCACCGCAAACCGCTGATTTCAGTTCTGAAAAAGCTGGTCTACGCTGAGTCCATTAGTTCCTTCGATCACATATGTTCCGAATTCCTGGATTCAGATCTCTCGCGAAATAACTTCAAATGTACCGAGTAAGTAACTGCTTCCAAAATCCTTGAAGTTATAGCGCACAGACAAAAATTTGATGTAGCTGCACAAAAAACATGAGTGTAACATAATAACATAAATTTAGTATTCAGTTGTAGTATATCAAAAACTGTATTGGTTTCAGATACTTCAGATCAGCGGTGGAACGAAGGGAAGAGTGGAGTTTACCTTGGAGGTGTGGCTCGCTACTGCGTGGTCACAACACCAACAACATGTGTGAGAGCATGATGATGGTGATGAAGGATATTGTCCTCAACAGGTATTGTACTGCTGATGCAGTTTGTAAAAGTTACCTTTTATCGAAGGCATTGGCTGAATAGGGAGATGGTAGTGTTACGTTTCAAGAACGTAACTGTAAGAGAGGCGACATAAAGGATTTGACGAAACGAATGGCCAACGTTCTCGATCATTAAAAATTCTTAAAAGAACCATAAGGCTGAGAATCAACGAAGGAGCGCTTCAAGTCGTCTATACCTTCTGGAGGAATCTTCGCTCGGACTTCGATGGAACAACGACTGCCAACAGAAAATTCCAGGAACATCAATCTTCAATAATCTTGTGTAATGTTTACTTAATATTAATGATGTCTTAAGGGGATTATTAGTATATATATGTTAACAGGAGTAAGTAGCAGCGTATTTGAATTGATCTGGGAAATATCTTCCATTCCTATACCAATCTTGTAATACCATAATCACATGTCGGCATTTAGAGAAGCGGCGGTAACGTCGACTGAAGCGGGTTGCTTGCGAGGCTGGGGTCAGTCAAGCTTAGGAGGGCGTTGAAGGCAGAGGTGTGAGCAGCGTAATTATCGACTCCCGGCCCAGCTTGGACTGAGGGTCTCTTCCAATATAAATACTTCGCCAATATGTCAACAATCAATTTCTACTTCAACTTGATATTAGATTAAACGTACGCGCCCTCGCTCATTTGAAAGTGATCTGATGATTAACATTAGCCAGTCGCCGACTGCTAACACGTCGGTCCCGAACCTCCAAAATGGCGGCTCTCCACAAAGGTCATCCTCTTCACAAAGGCCATCCTCTTCACAAAGGCAGTCGAATTTAAGATGAGTGTCTTTCCTTGTCCACCATGTACTAATGTCCATTCCTTCAGGTCTCCAAGTGTGTAGGAAGGGAGGGCGCGACCATTATATGTAGTTCATAATCCTTGATTTCTTTTATTGTCAATAGGAAAATGTTTAGATCTATCGTGTTCTTTATTTCCCCCCGTAATTAGGAAGAAGAGATGACGATGATAAAGAGGATATAGAAAAGAATGATTGATATTCGAAGCCATGAAACTCGGCTATGCACATAAATATTAAAATGCCTTCCGCTACGTAGCCAAAACGCTTAACCGTTATCCTAAATTAACATGTCTTAAAATATATATAGTCGTTGTCTGTTAAGACTGGTGGCAGTGCAAATAAAAGCTACCGTGATTTATAAAGTCTAGAAAATAAAAGATAGTGACAAATAATAATGAGTGTCACGAATTAAAATCACGGAAATATCGGCAGTAATTAAAAGACATGAAACACGACAAACGATAACAACGAGTAAACGTAATTATGAAGTAACGACCCACGAGCGAACATTACAAAATGATGTGACATCGGTGGGATAAAATATAGGAGACCATTACAGTAGCCTAATCATCATCGACCTCATTTGGCTGCATTTGTGATTGTAGTTGCTGCCAGAAATTGGCTGAAATATAGGTTCCGTCAGCTTTTTAACAATAACAATGAAATTTATGAATATTACATTTCTTTTCGAATAATTCCCTATGTTTGAAAAATATAAACATGTAATAAATCAAGACCTACCAAAGTCAATACAAAAATAAAGTACAGCGGTGAGGATTAATTAAATTAATTTTCTATAAGCGTAGCTATATTTGTCGAAATTAAAAAATAATGCTTACAATGGTGAAACGAAGATGTAACTTATACATACATTAAATCTTGAAAATATTGAAAGCTTATGTGTTTTATAGTAAATTTTATTTAACCCCGTTTATTAGAGTGAAACAACTTTAAATACTCAATTTTATGTGTTGAATAATCAGAAATGATTAGTGCCCATATATTTTAGATTTAGATTTGAGCACGATTTCAATCTAAATTATTGATAATAGTAATTTTTATGAGTGACATTAATTAATAATAGTAATTATTGAAATATTTGTGTACAGAAATAAGGCCCACAACGGAGCACAGCTGTTGCTGGTGATGGCAGATGTGTACGACAGTTACCTTCGTTTGCGTCTGTCAGATGTCATCCTCAAAAAAAGACAATTCTTCCAAAACTGCCACCAGCACCATTCCTCTGTCAGCTGTTACCCATAATGGAGGAGCAGTTTATACAGTTGATTCTGCTTTGTAAGAGGGCATTCAGTACACAGTGGACCTATCCATCGGCTCGTGCAGCTGCATCAGTGGGAATACAGGCAGAGTGTGCAAACATCAACTTGCAGCGTCTCAGTATTGCGCAGTCCGCCTTCCACAGCTTTACACCTGCACTGCTGCTGAGAAGCAACACTTGTACAAGGTGATATACGGTGACAAAGCAATGCCAACATCGACTTTTTTCGATGGTTTGTTTGCAGATGCGCCTGCTAACGCAGTATCGGATGTTAGTGAGCAAATAGAGACATGCGACCGAAAAGACAGATCTGTTGGGACGGAAGAAAGAAAGAAAAAAGAAAGAAAAACGGATTATTACCAATAGAGATGGTACAAAAGTACCATCATTGATTTTTAAAATATCTTAAAATTAATACACTTAGATGATACACACACACACACGAGTATTGAAAAACTCGTGTCACTAGTCAAAAGAAATGATTGAGGGCAATGAACTCCTAATCTAGCTTAATCTACATTTGATAATACATGTAATGATAGTTGTATGAGATAACACAATTTCATGGACGATTCATTTTCATTGTGGGGTGAAAACACTTTTGACAGTTTACATGTACATGACATAAAACTTCGCAATGCTTGACGCCAGGAAATAATACATGAAGCGCTTGTTTCGGCAAATGTTCAAAAGTGTCATTTTAAGGAAGCATGAAAAATAAAGAAAAAAAAATATATATATAAATATATATCCATATACACACATATGTATACATACGTATGCATGTGTGTATATATCCATACACACACTCACACACACACACATATATACATATGTGTACATATAAGCATGAGGACCAAGAAGATTATAGGTTTTGTATTTCTGATTCAACAATTTTAACATAACGGTCATTAGTTAACAAGCATTTTATTTAAATATAAATGGATGATCACACAACAAATGTATAGTTTTTACATGAATGCTTTACAATACTAAAGATATGACGAGTTAGGTAATGTTACAAGTTGAGAGTGCACAGAAAAAAGACCATTATCTCTAGTAAAATGCTAGTTGTCAGTCTAGTACACACATATGTGCACGTATACATGTAAATATTTACACATACACATGCACACATATACCCACGCACATATTTACACCTAACTCGTAAGCATACACAAATGCATTTCTATGCATCGAGGCAATACATACGCATTCTACAGAGTGTCATACGCATAGCGTGGACACGTACACATTTACACAAGTAAGCATGTGTGCAAATAGCGTAAACTAGTCAGTATAAACCAGAATTCCAATCGAGGGAAACGGAGAAAATATCTTTTATTATAGCATGAATTTTATAAAATTTCGTACTAAAAATAGTGGCACAAAGCAGTCTACTTAAGTCAGAAACATGAAAACGATTGTGGGACGTGAATAAGAAAGAAAACATTAATGTCCTATAAAGGTTTCATATTAGAAAAAAAATCACATTATCTTTGAAATATGGCGCAAATTGTCGTCAATTTATAAACAAACATAGGTATCACATTATTATAAGCATTTAACTATAAGCCGAATAAGTATATTACTGCAGTATAAATAGATGATCACACAACGAATTTATTTTTTTTACATGGATGCTTTACAATTTCATATTAGAAAAAATACATTATCTTTGTAATATGGTGCAGAATGTCTGTAATTGATCAACACACATACACATAGGTACCATGACGGTCTAGTTTGATGCTTGTACAGAAACGGAGAGGAATGACATAAAATGCACCTTCGACTGGTTCATCTACTCTAGTGCACACAGTTGTACGTGCACATATACACACCCATATGTGCACATACACCTATATACGTACACACATATACAAGTAAGCATGTCCGCAAATGACAACGTATAGGCGGTCAAATCATAATACCTACGCATACTTCAAAACTGTTGTTTGATGTCTTGAATTATAAAACAATGAGCGAGGGAGATTGTTCAGCAATGGAGATACCAGGTAAATGAGATTCGTCAGTACTCATTCAGTATGTTCTGTAACTAAGGATTATTATTGAGACACAAGATGACGAGTTATTTTGGCTTTAAATTCTCTCGGTCTTTGAGGGACTTTAATACTCAGGGGAAGTTTGTTCCACAGTAGAAGAAGTCGTCGGAACCTCTACACAGACACTGAATAACTCTCAATCAATTGACGAGAGAATTGATGAATTCACAAGCATGTTTAATAAGGAATTGAAGCGAACTCAGAGCCCCTGCATGCTCGGCGCCCTTGACGTCTTTGAAAAGAGGATGAAAGCCTGTAGGAATCCTGCGCAGGTGTCAACTTTCCTTCGCACTGCAGTTTGTACCCTTTTTAAAGGATCAGGGGCATTCAGGAAAAAAATTCCATGTCAGCCAACGAGCATTGCCAGGCGCCAAACAGGACAACCAAGAGGAAAAGCTGCCTTATTGAAAGGGAAAATAGTAAAAAGAAAAAGGAATTCATCCCTAAATATAGACAGAAATGTGCCAAACGCTAAAATTCATTGATGTCTCATAGAACGCAACAATGCTTTCAAAGTATTCTTTCATATGTTTCTTAAAGGTATTCGTTTAGAAGTTTGTTCAATAATAAAGCAATGGTAATATTTTTTACTGCAAAATGCCAATCGTAAAAATTCTATACCTCTGTCAATATATGAAATACAACGTTTCTTATCGAAACGTTGCATTTTATAAATTGATAGATATATAGAATTTTAACGATCGACATTTTGCAGTAAAGAATGATGAATGATTTCTTTTAAATTCCGGAAGAACTGAAAATATTTCGTAAAGTTAAGAAGTTGAAAAAGCGATCGCAGCTAAGTTTATTATAATTCATGAAAGCATGTATCACATATAGAAATAAATATTAATGCATGCAAATGTCTTTTATTTATATTGTATTTTTCATACGTTATGTGAGAAATTCTGAAAATGAAGTAAAATATCGTCTAATATATCATTGTTGTCACGTAAAGACAAAAAAAAGAACTAAATTGGTAGCATTGAATAGTGTGGCCACAAGCATTAATATTAATTTAAAAACTATCTTATCGCCTGAGCAACTGAAAAAAGGCGGTATTAATGAGCTATTTATTAAGGCGGTATTTTTTAAGTAAATTAATCAAATTTATTTGGCCTAAAGATTCACGAAAGGCAGCTACAGAAAGCTGCAGCACTTGAATACTTAAATTTAATTCAAAATATATAGAACGTTTTTGAATACTTTTATTTAATTGATATTAAAAAGAGTCTGTTAATTTCTCGAATTAACTGCGTATTTATAATATAGACCGAAGAGATTTGCATTGCTAAAACTACAGCGTGAAGTACGAACAATACATTATAATGTACGTTAGAATCGCAGTAACTGTGCTGTTATTTGGTCTAACTCATTATACAACACGTGTCGCTTAGGACGGCTGTGACTTCTACGTGTAAATTGAAACTTATAGTATTTTATTCCATAATTAAACGATACTTTTATGGCAAAATATACTGTATTTGTTTGCACTCAATTATGTCACGCAGCGACGTGTGGCAACTGTTGAAGTGGGCGTGGTTCTTGGTCACGGTGACAAGCCGTTCACGTACACAGACTCGCACACGCACACAGACTGGAGCAACTTTGACGTGGGTGCTGCCTGGGTCGACCAAGCTTTCCAACGCCACGTCGTGGAGCCCGTAGGGGGTGCGACGGCGGTCGTGAACACTCTACCTCGTGACACCACCCTCGCACCTCTGATGAATCCCTCCGCTCCAGCATTCCAGCCTAGCGCTTCCACCAGCTCGCCTGCCGTGGTCTTCGAAACAAGGACACCAGTGATCGACGGAGCCATGAGGCTCTCGATGATCGAAGACCTGAAAAAAGGGTCTTGCCAACCTTATGCGGGAGAGGCCCATCTGTTCCACAGATGGTTCGATGCTCTCAAGAGGAGGATGGAAAGACTCGCCGTTGAGCCCATCGACGCTATTGAGATTCTCACAAACCACACCTGCGGAGAGCCGAGGAGCCTGATCAACGACATACTTGCTGCCACATACCTGGACACAGCGGCCCTGCTCACCCACATCGTCGAACAATTGAAGACTCGCTTCGGCTCTGACGACAGGGTAGCTGTGACTGCCTCAACAATTTCTATCGACGAGGGGAAGGTTCAGAAAAGTCCACGGATGATGCAAAACTTGTCTTAAGCAGCCATTTATAGTACATAAATTTTCCTGAAATAGAAAGGTCTAGTTAGCACAAAAGTAATACAAAAAATATACAGTTTTTAGAGATTGCATATCTAAAAGTGATTCAGAGGGCAAACCAGAAAATAAGGACGCAAAAATTGGGGCAGAACTGCATCACTGGCACAAGAAAATCTAATTCAGAGAACACGGGTAATACTTCAGCGGCTCATTCAACACCCAAATCATTGGCGAGACTTAGTACAATTTTCATACGAGCATCCCAATGGCACAATCAGATATAACCAGTCAACCTAATGAGGCCCTCATTAAATACTAAGGTCAGGCAGTAGGCTCTACACACTAATGTCCAACCAGGTAGATGCTGAATTGAAGTTACACGGCTATTCCCATATAAAAATGCATGTCCAACCCGGTAGACGCTGAACTAAAGTTACACAGCTATTCCTACGTAAACAGTGCCTGACAACTTGAGTTGTTTCTGACTCACATGACTAGTCACAAAAGTCTATCAATCTATAGTACCACCTGGGCATAGTTAAAACACACCCATCTATAAAGGTGGTTAATAAGTGAACAAGGGGGCACACTTAGACACCTCTGAACAAGTAAATAGTTACCTAACAGGCATGAACACATCATCAACCAGGCAATATAAAATATCCGCAGCACAGTAAAAATCACACAAATAAAAATAGGCAGAAACCACCACACTCTACAGACTGGTAAAATAGCAACTTGAGTGAGGAATTACACAATTCTAGAGTCCAAATACCAGAGTTTAAATCCACTAACATTAATCGTGAATGATAACAAGGATCTATATAATGCAATGTGCTTAGCTCAAATCAACAACTGAGCACAATGAATCCAGCTGTGAATTCCAGCAAATAAATTAAGTAGCACTGACAAGCACAGAACAAATCAGGCTCAACAATATAATCAAACATGACTGAGTGTTTGCAAGAAAGTCTCACAACCCTGTCCAACACAGGGCAATACCACTAGACAATTTGAGCCAGGTACAAATAGGTAAACACAGCATTACATTATATTGGCACCGCGAATGAAGAATCAGTATCTAGAATTGTAAAAGCACAAACAGAAAAACTGTGACAGCACACATTCTAACATCCCCTGAAATCTTTTAGCTTTTCTAGGACCTAAGAATTCACTGTCTAGTAGGAGACACAAAACAGACATCTATAAGGACCCAATGCACTTAATATTTAGCACTCTTTACTTACATTTCCTTCTCTGGAGTCTACACACTACTTCAACACAACTGGCGGCCTCTACTCAGCTCGCAGAGTTTAAATACCTAATGTACCGGAAGAGAGCGTTTCCGGAAAACGAGTGAACGTGCGGACTGGTTCCCTCGATATTCGAAGGCACAAATTTTCTACCGCTGTTTGAAAATAGAAATTTCCTAAATTGCTGCGAAGGCAGCACAGTAGCCGACACCCTGCTCGAACGCCTCGCGCAAGCCTCGGACATCAAAGGATCTAAAGGCGACCGCACGGTCGGTCTTAAGCTGCGGAAGTTCAGCGACGCCTGTCTAGCGATTCATCACACAATGCAACATAACCACGGCCTCTCCTTCCTGAACACCGACGTAGGGCTATCCCCCATCGTAGAGAGACTGCCTTTCTTCGTTCTGGACGCCTGGAGAAACGAAAGAAGTAGGCACAGAAGATTATTTGGATCGCTACCTAATTTCGCCAGGTTCTGCGAGTTCATCAAAACGCTGTCAGACCCCCAGTGCGACAGTTTTGGGGCATCGAACCTCAACTGGGTGAGTAATCGACGCGACACCGCGGCCCCCGCTCGCCCTAGTCCAAGAGCCCCACGAGTTCTCTACACATCCTCGGAGAATCGACCCGACAGCTGCGTTCTCCACCAGAGTGCACAGCACCCGACAAATTCGTGCCAAGCGGTAAGAAAGATGGAACCTCAGAAGAAGAAGGATTTCATACGTGAGCACAAGCTATGCTACCGCTGTCTGGGCACTCATTGGGCAAAATACTGCAAAGAAGTTGTGAAGTGCGATGACTGCGTAGCCAGCAGTCACAGCACGGCTGCTCACATCAACAGGCGAGCAGCAGAAAATTCGAGTGAAACCACTCGTCAGGAGAGGCCCAGTCGAGAACCGAGCGACGACAGGGCTCAGAGCGAACTCGGTGAGAGTTTGAGAGCCGTGGCCCTGGCCTCTCGCGTGCCCACAGCCGCGAAGGGTGCATGCAGCAAAGTCGTTCTGGCAGACGTCATCGACGAGAACACGGGTCGGTCGAGCCGCGCCTACTTAATCCTGGACGAGATGAGTACAACCTCCTTTTGCTCTCCCAAGTTGTTGAACGCCCTTCGCGTGACAACCCCCGATACTCACTACACACTAGAGACGCTGACCGATCAATCCGCCGTTCGATACAGCAGACGCGTGTCAGGGCTGAAAATAAAAGGAGTGTCCGAAGACCAAACTTTCGAGCTCCCACCAATGTTGGAATGCAACTCCATCCCCGACAGAAAGAAAGCAGTCGCGACCTACGAACGCGTCGCAAGAACCCCGGAGATATCGAACTTCGCTCACCACTTCTTGCCCTTGGACAAACACGCAGAAGTCGCGGTGCTCTTGGGGACGGACTGTGGAGACCTACTCTACAGCCACTCCGACAAACAACGCCGTAAGGCTCCGTTCGTCCACCACACTGCCTTAGGCTGGGCAGTGGTCGGCAAGGTGAACGACGACGTCAGCCCCGAAGGAGAACACTCTTACACGGTCGCAAGAATCGTAGCCGAAGCCGCTCTCAAAACCTGTGGCCCGGAGACGTGCCTTGAACCGTTCTCAGGAGAAGACGCTATTACCCAGCAGCACAGCGATGAAATCTCTCATCCGCGGCCCCCCGACGATCGCGGAGACCCTGAAAAGATGAAAAACACCAGGGCAGAGGAAGACAATCGAGCGGAAGCCCCGCCAGCGACGAGATCTATCAACCAGTCCGCAACAAACGATGAAATGGACGCTCGGTGCGATCCAGACAGCGCATCACCGAAGTCAAAGAAGAGACTGAAACGGGAGCTTCCATACCCTGGTGATCTGAAGAGAAAGTACGACGCGCACCATGCTGAGCGCACATCTGTTGATAAGAGAGCTCAACAGAACGGGCCAAGCAAAGGGGAAGGCTGCCCCGCGGCTCCCGACCCTCCAGGAAACGCCAAGCACCCACTTCCATCTTCCCTTAACCAGCCTCTCAGTACCGCCTACGCGACAAGCTGCCGTCGGAATCCGAAGCATCGGGACGAGCATGACGCACTCGCCGACGCACGAGGAATGCCGGGCAGCGTCGAGAAAGACCAGGAGACAACACCAGGACCCCCCCAGAGGTCCACCACCCGCCAGCGACGGAAAGTTCGACGTTGGTCGGGGAAGCAGAGAGGACTCCTCTATGAGCCACGCCCGCGCGGCAGGTGGAAGGCCACCCACCCGTCGCTGGAGACAACACCGACGCGTCCCGCGGGGCGAGACGACTGCGATGAGCACGTAGAGTGTGGCGCCCCGCCACTGAACCAGCCCTTACCCAGCGCTCCCCCCCCCTCCCCGAAGGCAGTTATTGGTGGCCAGAGCCACCAAGGGGGGGGGGGGAGTGTCGCGTCTTACAGGACACAAAAAATTTAAAGAATTTTGACAATTTTATTTCGGCAACATTCTGCGGATCCGCGCTGGTCCGCAAGAATGACGACAGCGCTCTATTTGTTCGAAGTCCGTGGGAGGAACAGGTTCCCGGATAATCTTAAGTTTCTGTGTCTTTTATAAGTGAATTCGTGTTAGAAATTTATTTAACTTGAATGTGTGCACTTACTAGCTATATTTGTCGATTGCTTTACATATCTCGTGTTGATAGCGGTGAACAGCCGGCTGCTAGAGCATTCGAGGATGTTTCTGGCGGTTGGCAAACCACCCACATTGAGCCAGACTAGCCGTTGTAATGTTGGGAACCTAGTGCGCTCTATGGCCAGCACACCAGCAGTGTAAGCTGGAATGTCAGACAGGTTCAGTGAGTGTGTGGTTTTCACAGATTTGCCTGTTAAATAGTTTAACTCTGAGGTTAGGTTTAATATGTGCATTCTCATGCTGAGTCTTAACAACTCAGCATGGGGAAAGCTGGAGTGTCAGACAGGTTCAGCGAGTGCGTGGTTTTCACAGATTTGCCTGTTAAATAATTTAACTCTGAGGTTAGGTTTAATATGTGCATTCTCATGCTCAGTTTTAACAACTCAGCATGGGGAAAGCTGGAGTGAAAGGTTCAGTGAGTGTGTGGTTTTCACAGATTTGCCTGATTCCTATTTTTCTTTCATTGTTCAAAGTGATTTCTGTATTAACGTCTAAATGTTTTTATTTTGCTCAGTAATATTTGCATAATAGTCAAGCTATGTAAGCATGTTGTCATAGAAAGTAAATATAACATTGTAAACAGTGTCATAGGCAGTAAATGTAACATGGAAAGACTGACATTTCAATGCATTTGAATTGACACAGATGATCTTATTCTAAGTTTATTACATTCATAGTTTAACACAAAACTAACATGATTTTACATTTAATTAAGAATACAAATCAACCACTGCTTCACTATTGAAAGATTTGTGTACTAAAAATAAAAAGAAAAACTGGAGAGGCGTGTCAGACTTTTTCAGTATTAGGCTAGCCAATGAGATATCCGTTGTTATCTTTAAGGATAGTATTCCTGACTGATCTGCTGTAACCTGAGTAGTTTATCCCTGCATCAGAGACCTAATCTTAAACTTTTCCCCTCCCACAGGTAGAACAAAGAAAAATAAGTAGCCGCTTCTCTTGTAGATTTAAATAAGCTTTTACGAGATTTTTTAGCGTGAGGGACCTTCCCCCACCGTCTGTAAGTATCCTAAGAAGTATTGTCGGGTTGTTATATCAAGGTGGTAACCAGTGGTATTGCAAATGTGTCTTTAGAAATGTGTTCCTAGCAATGTGCTCCGTAGGTGGAGACTTGTTCTCTTCCCTGTCAATGCAACAGAAACCTTTCTTGTTTTGTGAACTTATTTCCTAGCTTACTGTTCCTGTGTACCTTGTGCGAAGGTTCCGCGTTCCCTCAACTCCATGCTAGATGGTGCCTTCCTCTTTCATCTCTTGGGACATCTTTGTCGTGGTTGAGGGAGGCTAAAACTTTCTTATATAATAACAACAATAGTATTGAGAGTTGTCGTTGTGCTACGTCGTTAGCAGGGCGGCGAATTCCCTTTTTTATGTGCTACTATTCTATGGCCTCTTATGTCTCACTCAGCTATTTCTCGTGTACCTTCGAGGCATGAATTTACTCTCTCGTTGTGCGGTGCTATATAAATGGTGCCTTCCTCCTCCCTCTCTTGGAACATCCTTGTCGTGGTTAAGGGAGGCTAAAACTTTCTTACGTAATAGTGAATATTGTGCTACGAATTCCGTCACTAGAATATCATACCTAGTTCTAACATTATTTAGCCGTTCTCTGTATCTTGTTGAAGAAGTAGGAGATTCCTTTCTCGTTATGCAGCACTACATACATTAATTGATCGTTGGATCATGATCCTAAAATTAGGATTTTCTTGTCATGCAATTCCTGGTCCGAGTCTGAACCATACCTGTCTGGGCAGATTTACGGAGTCGTCTGGATAAGAAATAAAACCGAAGAAACCTCGCATTCTTTTGGAATCCTTGCGCCTTCCGTTCTATTGTGTGCCGAAGCGAAGATAGAAATTCCGCTAGCGCACAACAATACAAACTTTGTTTGAATGATTGAATACGTAACTAGAAACGCAAACCTTTGACACTTTAATACCAAAGTTATTAGGCGTTGAGTACGTAAATTCCGTGCCGTTATAGCTTAATTTTGCATTCAAAAGAAAAATTGCCAGTATGTCCGACACAGAGAATGGTGCAGATCCCGCGCGCAATAAGCCTATAACTCTTCCTCCTTTCATACCAGCAGAAAGCCAAACTTGGTTCAACCAAGTTGAGGCTATATTTCGATACAATAAAATCACCAATTCTTCAGATATGTTTCATGCATTAATAGCTGCTGTGCCCACGCAAATGTTAAGTGACTCCAATGAGCTAATAGTAAATCCGCCTTACGGGATCTTAAAAAGTAAAATCTTCGAAAAATTACAGTTGTCCGACGCGGACAAGTTTAGGTTTCTTGTGGATGCCTCGGCAATTCCACCTGTCTCTGTCATTTTCTCTCCTACTTCGTTAGTTAAGGAACTTAGAAAACTAGCAGCCGGTGTTGGCGTAGCTGAGGGATTCCTCAAAGAAGCGACATGAACAAAGTGCCGTCTGCGGTGCGGCCTTTCGTGTCGATGGTCGGTCCGAACGAAAGTCTCGAGACCCTAGCTCAGGCCACTGAGACAGTGGTGCGCAATCTAAACATGTCACAAGCACCGCAGGTAGCTTCCTTGAACGCATCAGCTGCGAATTTTAGCCCGTCAAATACTGCTAATAATCAATCCTCAGCGGAAATGGATACAATGCAACGCGAAATCGCAGAACTGAAACAAGCTGTCCAGAATTGCCAGTTAGGTCATACTGTAGATCATATCCAGCCAGGCCCAAGGAATGTCTCACGTTACCATGCCTACGACTATCCCTATGACTATCCTCCTCCTCCTCCTCAACGTTTCGATAGAGGTAGATCTTATGATAGGTCAAATAAAAACCGCCACTTTAGATCGCGCTCTCGCGATGCTAATAGTAACCTATGTTGGTATCATCACAAGTTTGGTGACCAAGCACGCAAGTGCGGGTCCCGATTCTGTCCTCGTTATACCGAAATGACTTCGGGAAACGCCAACAGCGACGCATAGTAGCGAGTAGTGCGTTGCCTCACTCCCAGACTACTCGCCTTTTAACCATATTCGATCCCACTACCAAATATCGATTTTTGGTAGACACAGGTTCCAGTGTTTCAATTATCCCAGCCACGGCGAAAGATAAAAACAATGATTTGTTGGCGACACTACGTGCCGCAAATGACACGCCAATAGCTTGTTATGGGGAGAGAGTACTCACGTGCAGTCTGGGATTGAGGCGAAACTTCCCGTTCAATTTCCTAATAGCGGAAGTAAACGAACCGATTATCGGTGCTGATTTCTTAGCAAAGTACGGGATCATTGTAGATGTTAAAAACCGTAGAATTAGGGACGAGGAGACACAGATCTCAATTCCCGCTAGGGGCATAACTAGAGCTAATGTTTTGCATTCCTTCTCTATTGCTTTCAAGAAAGAGTGCATGTTCGAGCAGGTTCTCGCAGAATACCCTGCATTAACAAACTCTAACTTGGCTTCTAAAAATATGCAGACGAGCACAAAACACTCCATTGAAACAACTGGACCGCCAGTTTACTCCAGAGCTAAACGCTTACCACCTGATCGATTGGCTTTAGCCGAGAAAGAATTTGCTAGGATGTTAGACAGCGGCATCATCCGCAGTTCCAAAAGCCCTTGGGCTAGCCCTCTCTTGCTAGTACCCAAGGCTAACGGTGAATTCAGACCGTGCGGGGATTTCCGCAGGTTGAATGCCGTTACTCTACCTGACCGCTACCCTATCCCTTACCTACATGATTTTAGTGCAAATTTAGAGGGAGCACAAATTTTCTCAAAAATAGATCTACAAAGCGCCTTCCGTCAAATTCCACTTGAGGAAAGCGCAATACCTGAGACCGCGGTAATCACTCCGTTTGGTCTCTTTGAATTCCTCAAAATGCCTTACGGATTAAGGAATGCTCCTCAGACATTCCAACGACACATAGCTGAGATCTTCTCGGATCTCACCTTTGCCTATGTGTATCTGGACGACATTTTGGTGGCATCTGCAACCCCGGAGCTACATAAAGACCATCTTAGGGTCGTGTTTGAAAGATTGTCTGATAATGGACTCCTGGTAAATCCTGCCAAATGTGAGCTCGGAAAGCCATCACTGATTTACTTAGGTCATGAAATCTCTAGCCTAGGTCTAAAACCTTTGCCTTCCAAAGTAGAAAGAAAGAAAAGAAAGAAAAACGGTTTATTTCCAATAGAGATGGTACAAAAGTACCATCATTGGTTTTTTAAAATATCTTAAAATTAATACACTTAGATGATACACACACACGAGTATTGAAAAACTCGTGTCACTAGTCAAAAGAAATGATTGAGGGCAATGAACTCCTAATCTAGCTTAATCTACATTTGATAATACACGTAATGATAGTTGTAGAGATAACACAATTTCATGGACGATGCATTTTCATTGTGGGGTGAAAACACTTTTGACAGTTTACATGTACATGACATAAAACTTCGCAATTCTTGACGCCAGGAAATAATATATGAAATCGCTTGTTTCGGTCAATGTTCACAAGTGTCATTTTAAGGAAGCATGAAAAAAAAGAAATATATATATATATATATATATATATATATATATATATATATATATATATATATATAAATATATATCCATATACACACATATGTACACATACGTATGCATGTGTGTATATATCCATACACACACTCACACACACACACATCCACACACACACACACATATATACATATGTGTACATATAAGCATGAGGACCAAGAAGATTATTGGTTTTGTATTTCTGATTCAACAATTTTAACATAACAGTCATTAGTCAACAAGAATTTTATTTAAATATAAATGGATGATCGCACAACAAATGTATAGTTTTTACATGAATGCTTTACAATACTAAAGATATGACGAGTTAGGTAATGTTACAAGTTGAGAGTGCACAGAAAAAAGACCATTATCTCTAGTAAAATGCTAGTTGTCAGTCTAGTACACACATATGTGCACGTATACATGTAAATATTTACACATACACATGCACACATATACCCACGCACATATTTACACCTAACTCGTAAGCATACACAAATGCATTTCTATGCATCGAGGCAATACATACGCATTCTACAGAGTGTCATACGCATAGCGTGGACACGTACACATTTACACGAGTAAGCATGTGCGCAAATATCAGCGTAAACTAGTCATTATAAACCAGAATTCCAATCGAGGGAAACGGAGAAAATATCTTTTTTTATAGCATGAATTTTATAAAATTTCGTACTAAAAATAGTGGCACAAAACAGTCTACTTAAGTCAGAAACATGAAAACGATTGTGGGACGTGAATAAGAAAGAAAACATTAATGTTCTATAAAGGTTTCATATTAGAAAAAAAAATCACATTATCTTTGAAATATGGCGCAAATTGTCGTCAATTGATAAACAAACATAGGTATCACATTTTTATAAGCATATAACTATAAGCTGAATAAGTATATTACTGCAGTATAAATGGATGATCACACAACGAATTTATTTTTTTTACATGGATGCTTTACAATTTCATATTAGAAAAAATACATTATCTCTGTAATATGGTGCAGAATGTCTGTAATTGATCAACACACACACACATAGGTACCATGACGGTCTAGTTTGATGCTTGCACAGAAACGGAGAGGAATGACATAAAATGCACCTTCGACTGGTTCATCTACTCTAGTGCACACAGTTGTACGTGCACATATACACACCCATATGCGCACATACACCTATATACGTACACACATATACAAGTAAGCATGTCCGCAAATGACAACGTATAGGGGGTCAAATCATAATACCTACGCATACTTCAAAACTGTTGTTTGATGTCTTGAATTATAAAACAATGAGCGAGGGAGATTGTTCAGCAATGGAGATACCAGGTAAATGAGATTCGTCAGTACTAATTCAGTATGTTCTGTAACTAAGGATTATTATTGAGACACAAGATGACGAGTTATTTTGGCTTTAAATTCTCTCGGTCTTTGAGGGACTTTAATACTCAGGGGAAGTTTGTTCCACAGTAAGGCGCCTTATATGAACAGAGCCTTCTGCCCTAAGTGAGATGAACGATAGTTGACTAAGACATTATTGTTTCTGTTCGGTTTTTGATTGGTTACAGTGGGTGGATGGAAACGCACTATCTCAGCATTGCTCTGAGGAAGATATAACGAGGAGAATACGTATTGGGCCTTCTGCATGAGGAGCCTTTCTTGGATAGGGATCAAGCCGAGTTTATTGAGGAGAGGGGTTACGTGATCACTTCTTTTGAAATTACCGTTGCATACCACCTTGGCTGCAAAATTCATGCATTTTTGTAAGTCCCTTTGAAGGTATTGAGGTAAGTCTCCCCATACTAGGCTGCATTAGTCAATGCGCGATAACACAAGGGATTGAATGGCTAATAATCTGGATTTTTCGTCTAGCATACTTTTTATACGATGAAAAAACATTAAAGTTCCGTAGATTTTGTTGCAAGTAGTCTCAACGTGAGATTTGAAGGACATATTTCTATCGAACCAGATACCTAGATTTTTAACTTTTTCTGATGCATTAATTTTATCATTTCCAACTGCAAGAGTAAGATCTGAAGTTTTTTTAATTGCATCTTTGCATCCAAAAATAATGCATTAATTGTGTTTTATTAGCATTTAATTTGAGACCATTTCGGTCGTACCATGATTTCAGGCTAGTCAGTAAAGTTTCGGCTTTAATTTGCGTCTGTGGTATTTCCGATACAGAACTTGTTATTGCAATTTGAACATCATCTGCATACATTGAGATCCGTGTGTTAGAAGGCATTGGAGGGAAATCATTAATGAAAATAGAAAACAGTAGCGGACCAAGAATGGATCCTTGGGGAACACCAAAATTGTTTTGAATGAATGGGGACAATTTGTTTTCTATGCGGACTGCATGAGATCGATTTGACAAGTAACTTTCAAACCATTGCGTGTCTATTCCCAAGTTCAGTATTTTACGTAGAAGTCTTTCATGTTGGACGCTATCGAACGCCTTAGAGAGATCGAGTAGTAGCAAGAGTGTTACATTCTTTTGATCGATGTCACTGTATATTTTTTCAGATATATTGAGCAGAGCGTCTTGAGTGCTAGTATTTCTTCTATAGGCATATTGATTTTGGTGGAGTAAATTTGACTCGTCCAGGTGAAATGACAGTTGGTTTGTCACCACTTTCTCCAATAGTTTGGACATGACAGGCAAAAGACTGATGGGCCTGTAGTTTGATGCTGTATTTAGGACACCACTTTTGTGCAACGGTCTAATAATGGAGTGTTTCCATTGGTTTGGAAACGTATTGGTTACTATTGATGTATTAATTATCAGACGAATCCATGGTGCTGTAACAGGGAAACTGTCTTTGATATATTGAAGACTGATACCATCATGTCCAACTGCCTTTGTGTTTTTAGTGAGTATAAGATGTTTCGTAACTCTGGTAAATCGACAGGGCGTGGTCTCCACTTGACATCAGTTCTCGAGGGTGCAGTGGGGCATGAATTTTCAATTGTCGTTTCATCTGGATTGGTACACACCTCACTGAAAACTTGAGCCCCTACTTTTGAAAAGAATGTGTTGAAATCCGTGGCTGTTGCCAAGGGATTTTCAAAATTACTTATGCGATCTAAATTTTTATATGGGGCTACCTCACTAATGATTTCCCAAGTTCGCTTCGGGTTATTTTTAGCCGTTATCAGTTCCTGGTGGAAGTGAGTTTGTTTCGCTTCAGTGATTTTCTTTCGAAGAATTTTTTCATGTTCTTTATATCTCTTGTATAAGGTACTGTTTGATCTATTGTCTTTGTACTCTCGCAAGTTAACTTTCTTTATTCTGCTCATCTCTTTAACTTCGTCAGTAATCCAAACAGTCCGTTTTGGCTTGTTTTTTTTTTGGTGACGTAAGGTGCACATTCGTCGAGAGCTGCTGTGAAGTTCTCGTTGAAAATTGACACTTGTATGTCAACATCGTCAGATTGCATCATTTTCTGGAATTCGGTAGACCTATCGAGTAGTTTTTCTTGAAATAGTTCTGCTGAATAGTGCTTTTTCGAGCGATAGGTCATTAAGAGGTATTTTTGTCTTTCCTTCGCAATATTAATTTCACATTCTATAGAGTGGTGATCGGAAATAGAAGGTGATATTACTGTACTAAGTATTGCGGTGGGATTATTTGTAATTGCTAGATCGAGGAGAGTTGCAGAGAATTTAGTGATGCGAGTCGGTTCTTTGACCATTTGTGATAAGCTTAGTTTATACAATAGTTTGCTTAGCTGATTGTTTTCGTCCGTTAGGTCAACATTGAAATCTCCGAAAGCAAAGAATGATTTTTTTGCCTGAAGGATTTCTTTGAAGGTTTCCTCAATAAAATCTAGTGTTAGATTTAGGGGAGACGATGGGTGCCGGTACAGGCTGCCAATGATTATTGATTTGTGTTTATTTATTTGCACTTCTAACCAAACCATTTCAATGCCTTCGCAAACTTTATTCGCTAGTAGTGAAGATGTTGAGTACATTTCTTTCACAAAAATACAAGATCCACTACCTCGGCTGGTTTTAGCGCCATCGTAGCGGTACAACACGTAATCAGGAATGTTAAAAAATGAACTTTGGGTTCGTGAATCAAACCATGTTTCTGAGACACACAAAATGTCAATTTTTTCAGTGACCAACATTACTCTGATTTCATCCAATTTACCATTCAGGCTTCGAGCATTTACATGCTTGATTTTGATTTTACCTATATTAGCACTCTTTTTAAAGGTAGCGAGGTTACTATCTCGATGGGATCGTTCAGGGGATTTATCGATTTTGTCTTAGTTACCCAGGGTGTTTGGCCCAGCATCTGCTATGTAAGAAAGTCTACTATTTGGCTGGGCAGCGGCACTTTGTCAAGATGAGGTAACCCCGGTCTGATTTTTGCCTTGTGTGACAAGAGCACTGTAGTGATCGTTTTTACGATGGAGCAGTAGTTGAGGGTTATTATTTGATAACTCTGAAATGGGAACGACTGATATTTTCAAAACACAATGATCTCGTTCATCCAGGACGAGAAGTTTTCGGCCTGTCACATTTGAAATGATTAGTGGTATAAGGTCTACAGCAGCTTGGTCAAAATGTTTTTCGTCAATGTAATTATCTATGAGGTTTTGCATGTCGCCACTGTTCTTGTCAAAAAACTTAGCATATGTGCTGTAGTTTGCTTTACTCTCTGTTTTGATTGCAGCCTTTAGGGAATTGTAATTCCATTTTGAAGCTGGTTGTTTTGTAAGTAGATGAGCTACTGCGTGGAGGAGGCAGTGTCCATCGGCTTTGGTGGGAATCAGTTTTATGTTCCATGATCGTTTCAATTCATCCATTGTGGAATTCATGCGTTCACAAATGGGGCTGGAGACGTTTTTTTTCGCACTTTTTAAATCATTAAGAGGTTCTGAGAGGTGCAGGGAATTTACGTTTTTCTGGCTCTGAACTCCCGTTCTGTGGTGATTTCTCGTATGGGGATTTGCAGAGAACTGAGAAATGCTCGTGTCAATTATATTTTTCTGGTGATGATTGTGCATACCGTTGGGTAGTGGATTTTCCATCGATTGTCGACTGCAATTTTGCAGCGATTTCTCTCTTCCTGTTGATTTTACTGCTTCCGAGTATGTGATTGGATGTTGATTTATACTCGTGTCTGAGAGGGGCTTTTCATCCTCTTCATCAGCATTGGATAGCAATGAAAACCTATTTTTTGTAGGCACTCCGCAGTTGTTTGTGGCGGATGCAGGAGAGGGCTTGTTATATGAGGGCAAACATCGGGAGGAGAGGGGAGGAGAGGGTTTGTTATGTGAAGGCAAACATCGGTTTATGCTGCTGGAGGTTTCACGTGGATAGGCAGTCTAATTAGAACAATCATTCAACTCATTTTGCTGTTTTGAATAATCATTAGAGTATTCAATTTCTTCATTCAGATCATGGGAGTTTCTGACACAGGAGATGAAATGTGAAGTTAGTCTCAAAGGTGATTTTAGAGCAATTTGTTGAAGAAAATGATGCGTGTCTTCTCGCGTAACGGGCCAAGTGCGGACATTGTTGTAAGCTTCATCAACAGGACCGGTTTTTACATTTGCTCGTAGCGGAATCAGTTTAAGACCAATTTTTCTGCACAGGCTCGATGCCATGTACAATTGCTGCCCACTGCAGGCACTCACCACATAAATACGAGAAAGAAGATTCTTTGTCATGATCAAATTTTTTAATTTCGTGAGATTTTGGGATGAGAGGCTCGAACCTTTGAAACTAATTATATAGTTCCTGAAAGGAGGTGCGCGTTCAATCTCATCATAGAGATCATTTAGACGTTCCGAAGTTATGGTCTGAATCTTGCATGCACTATCAATGTCATCTCTGTTGGTTTTTGTGAGACTATTGTCTCCAACGAGAAAAGTGTCTAAAGGGGATTTCGCATAAGGATGGTTACTCGCAGCTACCACCGGCGTAAAATCATGAGCGCTGATACGATAATTTAAAGCAAAAAGCTGTTCTGTAATCACTTGAATATTCGATACAGTGGAAAAAATCGACGCTGGGCTTGGGGGACAATTTTGTCTCAAAGCTTTATTGAGAAATGCAGCTGTAAGAGACAGCGTGTTACTTATTTCGTGAATAGTTTGGGAACTGGTCATTTGGAGAGGATGTAAGTACCCATCAAAAGCGGTAACAGGTCTGGTTGTATTTTTCTCCACTGAAAATCTTACGTTATCCTCGCAGTTTACGCTCTGATTTACTGCCAGTATCAGCTGCTGCGTATGCATTTTCAAACATAACTTCGCCGCCTGAAAGGTCTACACACAATTTATCATTAAAATTATAATTAAAATTACCCCTTATGCTTTTTGACTGGTTGCACACATCCAAAATTTTATCGCGTTCTAACGATGACGTTGGTGTTTCCGTCGGCGGTGAACGATTTTGAGCTTTCTCAGTGACGCAGGGCAGGGGCGACGTCGCCATGACGCAATCGTTTCGGCGAGACGAAGGAGCTCGCAGTGCTGTGGCAGCTTCCGCCAGTGAGGACGTATCTTCTTCACTAAAGATTCTCGGCTTTGTGGACGATGAATCTTCTCGGACACAGTCCAAAGCGTGGGGTTGAGAGTCGGGTGCTGCTTGTACGGAATTTCTTGAACTCGCTTCGGGTGTGCCCGTAGCAGGTTTCAGAACTTGAAAAGATGAATTATTACTGGGAGCTGGATTATTACAAGCAGCGCCTAAGAGATTTTCGCCCGTGTCAGATGACTCTGATTTTGCAGTCATTAGTGATGCTTCAGGGGCTGAGAAACACTTGCTGATACCAGACTTCACGAACGTCCGAGAAGCATTTTTCGTTTTGACTGTTTGAGGACCTTGGACTGATGAATTCACAGGGGCGGATTTATTAGGTCTGCCTTTCCGCTTTATGGCTGGTGCTTTACGCTTTTTACTGAGTTTTTCGTACGAAGCTGTACTGGAGGATGTTTTTTCAGATGGGGCAACCTTCCGAGTAGTTGAACGAGTTCTATATTGATACATTGTGACGTTGATAGAGAGGAAGAAAAATTAAATTTTGTTCATTGGGTTACAGTAGAAGACCTCGCCTTTTAAAGGTAGATAAAAAGAGACTGCCAGTAGGAAAGCAAGGGGGGGGGGGGGCTTGGGGTGTAAGACAGAGGAGAACAGAGTGTGAGCGGGAGGAGGGGGCAGGATGCTTGCGGTCGGCAGAGGAGCGTTGCTTGCTGTCCTGCTTGGGGAAGAATAGAGAAAAGAAAAAAGAAGAAGAAAAGAAGAAAAAGAACTTCAACTCTTCCATCAGAAGATTGCTCTGGTGAACTTTTAGAGAAACGTCGGATTGTTCAAGTTTACTTCACATTGTGGAATTATGCTCTGTCTGTGAACACAGGCTTACTATGTTTAACATGGTAAATTATTTCCGAAGTTGCTGGATCAAGTTTATTTAATTTTTATATTTAAAAGTTCCTTCAAAGAAGAAGAAGTTTTTTATCCTTCTCACATTTAACGTCAATAGTTAACCAAAATTGTCCATCAAAAGAACATGATAATAAGGTAAGCTAATTTTTTGAATCAAAATTGAATGAGTACATTAGAAATTTTCAACATTCATGCTCTATATTAACAAAAATAGTTCACAAAAAATGGTCGCCATTATTTTCCAAAGATGCGAGTTTGACAGAGCACACTTTCTATTTTGTTTCTGGAGATAACGGCACTTTTTCTTCCACGTTAAGAGTGGAGGTGTTTTTGAGGGATGGAGTGGAGATGGAGGGGGATGGAGGGGGCAGGGGTGTGCTTGTTCGCGATGCCCCTCACCGGCACTGCGAGAGCAACGCAAAGTTTTCACATCTCGCCACTCTGATCTGCTTGTTAAAATGATCATAATTGAATCACCGAAACACTGAAAGTTCACTTTTACCATTTAGTTAGGTAGACGGCACATTCACGGACACACAGTTCTAATTTCGTACTTCGTGGAGTTTTCCTTCCCTCACATTCTGAAACAATTTAGCTCCGGTAACATGGAGCGTGCGTCCACGGTAACAGACAGTCAAAGAAAAGCTAGAGGTGATCAAAAACTTTCCTCTTCCACAGACCCAGAAGGAACTGAGAAGGTTCCTAGGCTCTGTTAATTTCTATCATAGATTCATCAGAAATTGCGCGCAAACTTTAGCTCCCTTGTCAGATTTGCTGGAACCAAAGAGAAAAGGTAAATCTACCGATGTCAAGTGGACGGATGCAGCGCGCAAAGCTTTTGACGAGATTAAGCAAAAGCTAGCTACCGCGACTGAATTATCCTACCCTATTGCCAATGCTGACTTCAGTTTGGTGGTTGATGCCTCGAGTACTGGCGTATGTGCCGTTTTGCAACAAAAAGTAGGTACTAATATCTCTCCTCTTGCTTTCTTTTCCAAAAAGCTATCGCCCACTGAGCGTGCTTACAGCGCGTTCGGTAGGGAACTCCTTGCTATCTATCTGTCTGTGAGACACTTTCGCTATGCTCTAGAGGCAAGGGAGTTCGTGATCTACACAGACCACAAACCCTTCACCTCGGCGATCAAAATGCCTTCTGAGCGACACTCACCAAGAGAAGCTCGACACCTGTCCTTCATTAGTCAGTTTACCACTGACATCCGCTTTATAAAAGGTTTGGAGAATACAGTGGCAGACTGCCTGTCAAGGATTAACTCTATCAACCCCGGTGGTGAAATCACCTTCGGCAATATATCAAATGCCCAGAAGGAGGATCCTGAACTTCAGGACCTTCTCAAACCTTCTAACACTACCTCTTTGAAATGAACTTTGGTTGACGGCGTGTACTGTGATGCTGAGCGACTTTCTCGTTTGTATCTTCCTGCGACTCTCCGCAGAGTAGCTATTCTTCACTATCATTTTCTCTCTCATCCTGGTATTAACCGTACATTGCGTTTGATTTCCGATCGTTTCGTCTGGCCAGCGATGCGTAAGGAGGTCAAACAAATTGTGCAAAACTGCCATGCATGTCAGAGTAGCAAAGTTGTGAAACATAATCGTGCAGCGCTACAGAGTTGTGCATTTGCTGGACACAAATTCGACTCCGTACACCTAGATTTGGTGGGTCCGTTGCCTTTGTCGCGCGGTCATTCTTATTTGTTAACCATAATTGATAGGTTCTCTAGATGGGTTGAGGCCGTGCCTCTTCCTGATACCCAAACTGAGACTGTAGCTCGCGCTTTCATGAGTAATTGGATTTCCAGATTTGGGGTTCCCTTAAGTGTCACGCATGACCGGGGATCACAATTTACCTCCAAATTCTGGAGTGAGCTTAGCGCCGCTTTAGGTTGTGAAAACACCAGTACTAACGCGTATCATCCGCAGTCGAATGGACTTATTGAGAGAGTCCACAGAGATTTAAAGATTGCGTTGCGTTGCCTTAATTGCAGTTACGATTGGACTGACAGACTTCCAGTAGTATTATTAAGCATTAGGAATTTGTATCGGCAGGATCAGCAGTGCACAGCAGCAGAAATGTTGTATGGGAAAACGCTTCGTCTCCCGGGCGACATAGTTGACCCAAAACCGTTGCCTGAATTTTCATCTGCTGTCCGTTCCGCATATGTAACCTGTCTCAAGGATTGCATGCGTCAGATCAAGTATGTTGCTCCACGAATGCCTCAGACAAAAGACAAACTTGATCCTGCCTTGCAACAGTGCACTCATGTGTACGTTCGTAATGATAGCATCAAACCAACTCTCACACGCCCGTATGATGGCCCATTCAAAGTATTAAAACGGACGCCAAAGTATTTCGTCCTTGAAAGATCTGGTTCACCCGACCCTGTGAGCATAGATCGATTAAAGGTCGCGTATACCTCCGATAATAGTGTGATTTCTAACTCTTCATTCTCCCCACAGAACTTCCTTTCCACTGAGACTCGATCATATCGTCCACCTCAGTTTCCTCAGTTGGCTGCATTGTTGCCTAGTCAACTTGAGTGTAATCCTTTCTTTGTGCCTGTATTTTCAAACTCTATCCCAAATCCTATCGTAGACTCTAATTCTAGCTCTCTTAGTGAAACAGCGACAAGTCTGGAGAGACCAGACGAGACCGCTGCAGTAACTCCTGTACCAAGAACTCTTGCTGATCTAAATTTGCAGACCCGTTTGGTGAAGCTTCCCCGCTCAGTAACATTTTCCGACCGCCAAACCCGGCATGGTCGCGTAATTCGAACTCCTTCCCGCTACAAATGATTGCAGCGGGTGGACCTTTCGGTCTGCGCCTTGAGGGGTAATGTAGCATTAGCTACAAAGTGTAAAATTATAAAATTTCTCATTCGCACTTAAATAGCATAATTATTGACATTAAAAATCTTACTCTAAATTATTAATAATAATTTTCTACTTATAATTAGTAATCCTTGAAGTTTTTGTGTAAATGCATGAGATATAAAATAACGGTCGACATTTTCGAGTTTGAAGCCTTTGGAATTGGCAACACCGCGCGGGGACGCTTTGTTTGAGCGTCACTCTCTCGTGCGTCTTTAGCTTGTGCGTTACAGCGTTCTTGTACGTGAAAAAAATTAAGTGTTCAAATAGAGCAAATCTGGTAAAATATATCGTGTTCATTTCTTAGTGTGCATTGTGTTTAAGTATAAGGATCTGGTCTGTGTCGTGATATATATATAAACATGTAAATAGTCGTAGAAGTCGTAAAATAGCATGGCTCATTCCAAGTGCTATCTCAACATGACGTAGCGTAAATTTTGCGTGTCATGTTCATTTCTTGTGTCAAGAGTATAGTATAGATGTGTAACCACGTCTTCCTCCTTACTGCAAAAAGATATACTTGCAGTTGTCATTATGATATTGAAACTCGCTCATCAAATACTTCGTGAGAGCGCACGGCAGATTCGCCGGCGTTTTTCGCGGAAAGATGGCCGAACGTAAATTGCCGTGTCATGTCATTTTTTATGTTCAAGATTTGCACTTTATTTAGGGGTAGATATTATCCTTTTTTACTACAAGATATACTTGCAGTGTTTTTCAGTATGATTGACATATGGATGAATTTAGGACTGCCTTTTTATTTCTCGTACGGATATAGATATGTTATAGAGTACGAAATTTATTCATTCATATTCTTGCATTTTTTAGCTGTTTCGTATTTCATTGATATTCCACGAATCATGGTGCTTAAATCACATGTATTTTCCATAATTCCACAAAATTGAATAACAGATTATTACTGCTCTAAAAATCACAAGTCTTGTACGGTCATGCTTATACTGTAATTCAAGCATAAAGGAACAGCCATTGCCAGCTTGTAACCTTTCTATTTTCTTCCTGAGCCTGTAAAGAAATTAATAGCTTTGAGTTAAATCTATAGAAGAAGTTCAGGGTTTTCTCCGTGATGGGAAATTACCATTGCAGTGTAGGGATTGTCAGTTGTGGAATTTTTCCTTGATGCTTCTTCGAGAACCTTCTCATTCAGCGTCTTCGATTATTGCAGATCCTCGACGGCACCAAACGCCACAACACACATTCCCTGGGTCTGAGTTTCACAAGTTGTAAATTCGCGTGGCATATTATCTCTCACTAAACCATCGAGTTACACCACGGGAATTGCCTATCTGTGACGTGAGACGGTCTTACCTTTGGTCACATATCACTTCTCAATCACTTGGTTCGGAGCTAGTAGAGCCTAGTATATTACAACAAATGGCTAACTAATCTACCCGCTCAACCACGACAACTTGCTTTTCACATCGTGGAATTATTCTAAAGTCTGACCCATAAATAGTGACTCATCCACACGTCACGGGTGGAATTGATATTCTGTCAGTCGCTAACATTAAACAGACTGTGAACCTCCACAAACACACTCACTTACACCTGGCCAACGTCATCGCTCGCCGGACCTCGCTTGCACGGAGTTTCCCATCTAAGAGAAGATCGTCCGAAGTCAAGCACGCCATCGGTCATCACGGCTTCCTTCAATAACAATATCCAAGCTGAGTTTTCCCATAAAGTGTCTTTATTATCCTTCTCTTGCAATTTCGAAAAACACTATTGAGAAAACGTTAACGATTGGATGTTAATAACTAACCAGATCCACCAATCATAACATATCATGGACTCATGTCTGGAAGTTATTATAAGAAAAAACAAACATCGGCATCTTTGGGATGCTTTATTTCCAATCAAGCCGGATACAAATGATCTTAAGCATTGGTTTTTCAAATGCCTTATAACTAACACTATATATAGGACACCATGACAGTTCCCCCGTAGAGCCGGTACCCATTTCCGACACCTGGGTTGAGTGGGGTATTGTGCTTGAGCTTTCCCTTATACCCAACTAGAAAATCTCCACGCCAGCGCCGGGATACGAACCCTCGTCTCCAACATACAAGGCTGATCCCTTAACCACTGTGCCACGGAGCTATAGGGAACACAGAGAGAATGAGAAACCTGAAATGTTTTCTGTTGTTCTTAAATAGTAACTTGATTCTTCTAAAAATTCTGTCAGGATATTAGAAATTAGCTCATTTGCATGTTGTATAAGTTTTTATTTTGTTTATTTATCTATATTTAGCAATACAGTCGTCAGTTTGGTGTTTAAAGTTTGCGTTACCATTTAAAGTTCTAGTTTGCTGGTTAAGGTTGGGAATTTGGTTGATTTTGAATAGAACAAAATTTGGTGTTCCGTGATATTGTGAGGTCACCAGACGCCTGGGAAGGCATCAAAAGTTAAAATGAATTACGTATAGCCACTTACTCAGGAGGTTGGGATCCGGACGCAGTATTTTCAAGCGTCTAATAATCAAAAACAGATAATCATAAAAAAACACAATTCAACCATCACTTGGGGGTAATGAAAAATAGATAGGGCTCGCCTGGTCGTTTATTGGGGTAGAGGGTGAACGCCGAAATGCGAGGCTTGATTTTTTGGTCCGTGAGGAATTCTTGGGAAGACTCCGAGGCGATTGAAGAAACTTCAGACGGTGCGCTTCCAAGTCGGCTTGGGGAAGTGTGAAGTTTCAAGTTTTTCACTTGAGTATGAAGTTTGGGATGGTGTTAAGTGTGGAAGGCTCCGACACCAAGTGGCTCGGCATTTTAGGATTATGATCATGCTATTTGTTGAGCTGTGTGCAGCCACCCTATCAAGTGGACTCAACTCCCTGCATTAACGGGGCCTACGACACACAAATTTACCGGTAACCCATCTGGGGCCGGTAACGCTAAAATTTAAGATAATTTAAGGACAAGCGGAGCGTCATTATCGGGAGTCTCACCTGAAGATCTTCGAAAACAATGTTCAGGCGAACACTCTTCACTGTAGCCGGCTGTCAAGGACCCAAGAAGTCCCTGGTAGCGAGGGTAGAATGCCGAGTCCCGCGGAGCACACGAGAAGAAGGTGCGCTCGCATTCACGGCCGGTTTCAATCTGAGGTGGCAGCCTTCTGGCGCCACGCTCCTTAGCTTGCTCGAATCCGTCGCGATGGCTTAGGACTCGAACAAGAAGATCAGACGAACGTTTTAGTATTTAAATTTACATTTGTCGCCGTAGACGCGAGGAACCCCCGCCATTGCTCCGCTTAGTCGTAAAATTATCAGCGTTATTAATTTAAGGCTGATTAAAAGGAGCACAGCCTATGCCCTCTATTGCGGAAGGCCTTTTTGTGCCTTATAAAGTCCGCAAAGGACCTCAGCGTTCGAGCAATGGCTGGAATCTCAACAGAGCATGGGAAAAGCTACCGTTTGGGAAAACTCGGTAGGAATTAAAGACACTCGACTAATATCTTAAACTGGAGTGTGCAGAGGCTTAGCTGCAGATAAGCAGGACTTCCAGCATAAAAAAATTAGAGAGTGAAAGAGGAAGCAAGGATACGAGGAGGAGGAGGTAATCTCCTTACTCTTAATGCAGAGTGGCTGCAATCAAGATGTGAGAGTGTTGACTCTAAAATGTTTGTGAGTGAGGGGGAATGTGTTGTCCAGGGTCCTGTGAGGGAACAACAGACTTGGATTAATTTGCACGATAACGAGCCTGTCCATACACATGTGCAAGACAGCTCAGTACTGTGCATTAACAAGAAGAACAATGGCAGGAGTCTAGTGCTAAGGCCAGTCCGCAGCTCTGGCGCCCAAGATGCAGCCCGAAACACCTTAACACCAGTATCGGTGTTCAAGACCAACTGGTCATAAGCTCTATCTTGATATCACAAGCAGTAACACAATCGTTAAATAATTGGCTAATGGAATTTAATTATACTGGTTTTTCTTCCAGATATTCTGAAAGTAGCTAGCTAACTGCTGTCAGTTGGCGGTTGTGACTTGAGTCACTCATAACTATACTTATAACTCAGCATGACACTGAAGATTTATATTTCCCGTAAAGGGAACTAATTTCCAAAAAGGCGAAAAATCACAACTGAGTATGTAATCTAAATGAACTAACAACTAGAAGTTAAATAGCTACAGCACTGAGGTAGTTCAATAATGTACACAAAAATAAGGGAATCTTAGACACCAAATATGAGAAAAGGTGAGGCCTCTTATTCTCTATATTTCAGATAAGCAAGAATTGCTTCTAGGGACAACTACTCCAGCTTAACACCTAACTACTTTTAAGATTCAAAAAATACTGGCCTGGTAGGCAGCATGTTTCTGAAGTATTTACACTAAAAATGGGTTTTTATTTACAAGGGCACGTTAGATGTACTTAAGTAGATATTGGGATGATTTTTAAAACAGTACTTCCGGTTTGTCTCAATGCAAGGATGCTTAAGCCTCTTTTGATTAAATATTCACAACTACTTATTTTCTGTCAGGATCCTAAGGTGCACGATATGCACGATGTAGAAATATCATCCTCAGAAAGAAAGAAAGAAAGAAAGAAAAGAAAAACATTTTATTTCCAATAAAGTACAAACATGAAATGTCGATACATTGGTTTTTAAAACACCTTAACATTAACATCCTTAAATGATTATAACACATTGGTATCGTAATACCCGTGTAAAATGTTGAAACGAAATGATTGATAGAAAAGTACAACAAAATTGAGTTCCTTTCCTTGCCTAATCTGATTTTGAAACTAGGAGAGCACAATCCTCGCGACGTTCATTTGAAAAACACTCTCATTAGTACGCATAAGTATTGAAAAATGAAAGCGAAAAAATGCATTCAAATACCTTAGCATAGAAACCCTTAATTGCTATTTATACATGGTTATCGTAATATCCATGTTAAGTGTTGGAACATATGATTTAGATCCTTAATTGCTATTCATACATGGTTATCGTAATACACATGATGGTTGTCGACACAGGATTTAGGGAGAAGCACAAGTTAATAAAAAATAAACATTAATATGTATGATAGGATCGTTTGCATTTGGAGGGCGGCACTAAGTTTCAGTTTCTGTGTTTCAATTTCTAAGTTTCAATTTCTGAAATTTTTGCTAGGGATTGAAAATTTATCTTATTTTACGTTCGTTAAGTCATTTTAATATTGATCTTGCTTACTCCGGTCGAACAAAAAGAGCATCACAACTGTTGGTTCCACGCAGCGGAATGAGGTTGCTTTCCACAACTACTAGTACTTCATCTGTGGTGCCCGGAAATAGACATGGAGCGTATTATTTTTCTAATAAATTATCAACTCCAAAATCCAGGAATTCCTTTCGCCCATCCGACAACACTTCACTCCCTCTTCCGGTGATGCCCCGCATCCGGTCATGCCTCTACATTTGGTTACGCTTTCATTTGTTTATATCTTACATCCGGTGAAAGCCCACATCCGATCTTTCATCCCTATGCAAGGTGTCCCAACGATTATATTTGCTATAACAGAACACAAAATGGTTATGATATTTCTTACTTGCACAAATAGTACTTTCGCAAAGAGTACATCGGGGTTAAAGACATGAAAAGTATTGTTTTACATCGCTAGACGTAATATTTTCAACATAGGTGGAACCGTGCAAAAGTTAACTATTTAAAATTAGTGTTGTCGTAGTGTATTCACGAGAATAAAAAGGTAAGAAGAGTTTACCACACAAAGCTTACGACAGCAATTCGAGACGAGAATAAGAAGGTTAAAATGATGATTTTCAAAGTTATGACATTCGTCAGATCCGAGGCCTTTTTAAATGTTTCAAAGAGGTCGAAGTAGAGAAAGTATGTACTAAAATACCCTCACATTTGACATCCGCTCTCTCTCTTTGCGGTAATTAATTTGGGTTTGGAAATACAAGATGAAAGTGAGTCACTAAGAACACAAAATCCCTGTGACACATAGCTGAAAATACTCTTGCTAGGGTGCGTGTTTTGGATCATGAGCCCGTAATATTTGCTACACAGCTGGAACACCAATATACACAAAAAAAAATTGCTAATGAATTCCGTCGCATGCTCAGAAAGCTTCAATATGAGCGAAAAGTACTTACGAGTATCTTAAAGTTAAGACCATGAATTGAGATCGAATACATGAGGATCGTAATATTTATATTGATTGATTTTGAAACAAATGGTTGGGAGAAAAGTACAAAGAAAATGCATTCCTTCCATTGTGTTGATATCAAATACATGAGGATCGTAATATTTCTATCGGTTAAGTTTTGGAACAAATAATTAGGAGAAAAGTACGTAGATAAATGCATTCTCTCCGTTGTGTTGGTCTGATTTTAACACTGGATTTTATTTCAAGGGATCAGGAGAACATTGCACATGTGATGCGTTGTTAAGAACACTCCAGTTGGTGCATTTCCATATTGAAATTTGAGCTTGCGAACGTTGGAACTAGTGAAATGAGGGATTAAAGGTTGAAGGTACAACGGGTAGATCCAGAATTAATATGCATCTTTGACTGTTAGGTTGATATTATAGGCAGTTTTACATTGTTTTGTATCAACTGGTAAGCTAAAATACCTGGTATGGATGAAATGAACGATTTTACAATAACGGAAAAATTTAAATTTCGTATACTACAAGCTTTGGCACAGAAAAATTTACCGGATTCAAAATAGATGAGAGGGACCGATGTACAATGCCAACCGTAAAATTATCAAGATTGCTGGGGCAAAACGAGAAAGTCAAAACAACCTCAAATGGTGTGGCCGAAAGCACTCTGGAAGAGTGTAAAGGACGACACTGCGTCACAACAGGATCAACATGAGCATTTTAAAAGGGAATACGTTCTAAACATACAGACACGCAGATACGTACACCGATATCCATACGCATATACGCACATACGTACTGCATGTACGCACTCCTCCAGCACGTGCTGCAGTTCACACTTATTTTGTTGACGCAAGATAGAGAGCCATTTTAGTTTTGAATTCTCTCAGTGTTTGAGGGGTTTTGAAGCTCTGGGGGAGTCTGTTCCATAGTAAGGCGCCTGATACTGACAGAGCCTTCTGCCCGATGTTAGATGAACGGTATTTGATTGAGACATCACGTCTCCTGTTCGGCCTTTGGTTCGTGACGGTAGGGGAGTGGAATTCCACTATTTCAGCACTGCTATGAGGAAGATATAAAGAGGAGAAAACGTATTGGGCTTTGTGCGCCTAAAACCTTTCCCGTGAACCTTTCCCTCAGTGAACAATAGAGCTGTGATGGCTTAATTCTGGCTTCTAAAAAATGATTTGCTTCTCCAATTCATCAGGCAATTTAACTGCCAATAATAATGGAATATAAAGGAACCGAAAAATAGCAAAATACATATAAAAATGGAGTAACTAGCAAAATACATATAAGAATGGAGTAATTAGCAAAATACATATAAAAATTGAGTAACTATCAAAATACATATAAGAATGGAGTAACTAGCAAAATACATATAAAAATGGAGTAACTAGCAAAATACATATAAGAATGGAGTAACTAGTAAAAACAAACTCAAGATGGAACCAAAGTTAAAGTGATTTAGCAAAGGTTAGCAAAGGCTCAATTAAATTCAGGGAAACCATTTTGACTCAATCCTAGCTGATATTTGTGGACAGCAAAGTGTCTTAAAGAGTTGCGAAAATGTGTAAACTTCGCCGCCAAAGTGGTATGCAAAGGAAATTTCAATAAATACGATCATGTCACCCCTCTTTTAAGAAAACTCGACTGGATCCCAATACCGAACAGATTCATGATCCAGAAAGCTCGACGAGTATTCTCCTCTCTGTACCTCCCCCAAAGTAATACAGAGGTGGTAAAATTTTTTCCATCTAATATCCCAAACGAAAGACCAAACCGGAGGAACGATGTTTTAGTCAGTTACCGTTCATCTAACGTGGGACAAAAAGCTCTCTCAGTTTCTGGAGCTTTTTTGTGGAACAAGCTTCCCCAGCATATCAAAAACTCTAAAACTGGAAAAGAATTTAGAGTAAATGTGTCACGTCATTTTGCATCTCTGTCATAGGGCCTGCAGCATCTCGGTGTGAACTTCCCATCTATCAGAAATTTTAATTTTTCCTGAAATTTCTGTTAGAAATTTAGAAACTATTTCATTTTACGTTTGCTAAGCGATTCGTATATTTATCTTACTTATTTCTGTCGACAACAATGAGCACCACAGCCGTCAGTTCAGTGCAGCAGAACGAACGTTCTTTCCATAATTAGGAGTATTTCCTCATCTTTATTTTGTTATTTCTTTTTCTTTTCTGTATTAATATTTAACGTCCGTAAGACAAATATACCATGAAATACATTTTGTGTGTACACCAATAAACAGGTTTATAGATGTGAGGGTTGTGCAAAGTTTATAATGAATTAAATTTTTGGCTAACGTTGTCTCGCTATTTCAAAATTATTCTCGAAGATGTTTTCAATCGATTTTCGGCTGAGCTGGGGGGAAGGGGGTAATTTAAGCATTGCATTTAGTCTTTTTATTTTTTTTCCGGGCGTTCAGCGCACACTAGCACTGAACTTTCAAATCGGAAAAAAACTCTAAATTTCTGTAATCAAAATTATTATTTTGGATCAAGGCCTAATCTTCCTATATGTGCCAATTTTGTGAATATTCTCCACTCAGATGTGATATCCGGCCACAATGTTACTCCATTTTATCCCACGTACACATGTCCGTATAATGCTGAAGAGTTGTGTTGCTTCTTGACTATAACCTGATTTTTCTTAAAAATTTCTGTGAAGAAATTAAAAAACAGCTCATTTTTATGTTTTTCGAAGTCTTCTCTTCCTTTCAGTTATTTTTTGCGAAAAATTTATTAGGATTACAGTGAGCTCAGTTGTCATTTTCTGTGTAGTAGATGGTACGTTGCTTCTTTCTTTTATCTAATATACGTATTTTTTTCTAATATTTGATTTTCAATAAGTATATATATTAATATGTGTGTGTACGTGTGTAGGTATATATATGTATCTACATAAATAGATATACATGTTTCTATTTCATTTCTTTACGCAAAAACCTTTCGGTTAATAAATTGTATTGCAATAGCGAAATGATTCAAAAATAGATCTAGCACTTCCCCAGAGGGCGTTTCTGTGAATCGGATTAATGTCATATATAATTAATGAAATAAAGTGCAATTTGAGCTTATGAATCGTAGTAAAATTATCTTTCTGTCCGTATGTTGTACAAGCTATGAATTTTGATATTGAATATATGTTTGTTCACCCATTTCTACCAATATTTTGTAGATATTTGTCAATCATGAGTGGTAACCGGCTTACACTGTATCTCTATTTTATCCCTTGTACCCATGTCCGCATGATGTGGTGAATATCGAGAAGATATGAAATATGTTTTTGGTGGTGATAGGGCTTTGCATATTTTTAGGGCATATTTTTCATTTCTCATTCAACTACCCTTGACAGAGATAGACTATTGGCAAGCCACGTGTGGTTTGTCTATTAGTACGCCTCGTATATTTTGTCTATTAATATGCCTCGTATGGTCTATCTATTTTGTACACCTCTGATAGCTTGTCTATTAGTACACCTCGTATAGTTTGCCTATTATTATTATGCCTTGTATGGCTTATCTATTTGTACACCTCGGATGGTTTGTCAATTAGTACTCCTAGTATAGAACTTTTGTTAGACTACTAGCACACCACGAATGGTTTGTCTATTAGTACGCCTCGTATATTTTTTTAATTAATATGCCTCGTATGGTCTATCTACTTGTACACCTCTGACAGTTTGTCTATTAGTACACCTCGTATAGTTTGTCTATTATTATGCCTCGTATGGCTCATCTACTTGTACACCTCGGATGGTTTGTCAATTAGTACTCCTCGTATGGAACATTTGTTTTAGGATGCCCTATATTTAAGAAACTTTCAAAAGCCAATATGTTGGCATGTATCTCATGTGACAATTTGGAAATAAACATTTTTCTTTTTTTCTTTTTCTTTTCTTAAAAAGAACACTATGGCTCAGCACTGATAAAATACCTAACAGGCTAATGCCAACGTCGTAAGATAATTGAGACACAATAAGCTTGCACAGCTTGTGCCCACCTAAGCACTGGCACAGAAAAAAAACAGAAGAGGTTCCTAAGTTAATTACATAAAAAGTTGAGTTCTATTAACAAGGACAAGTTACATATATTCAGTCTCACCCGTCGCTGCAAAACACAAGAACCAATCACACAGGAGAGCTACCGTAAGAGTGCGTCTCAATTCAAAATGGCCTGCGCAGTGTTTCCAAACGGAAGTGACGGACGGGAAGACGTGATCAGCACAATATTTTCGAAACTCATTTTTGGTAAAATATCGGGTTTTATCGAATGAATTCGGTCTTGTAACATTATGAAATTCATTAAATTTGTATAATTTAATTTTAGGACGTAAGTTTTAATATTTTATAATTTCGAGTGGAATGAGCCCCAAAAGTTCACTACAACCAGTGTAAGCTTGGGTATTTGGTTGATTTTAAATAGAACAAACAAAGTTTGGTGTTCCGTGATAATTTGGGGTCACCAGACGCCCGGGAAGGCATCAATAGTGAAATGAATTGATATGGCCGCTTGCTCAGAAGAAGTAGGGTCCGGACGCAGTATTTTCAAGCGTCAAATAATCAACAGGTAATCTTATAAAAAACACGATTCGAACCATCACTTTGGGTAATTGAAACTAGATAGCCTCGCCTTTGGGTTTATTAAGATTGAGGTTGGACGCTGCAGGGCGAGGCTTGATTCTTGGTTCGTGAGTTCTTGGGAAGACTCCGAGGCGGTTGAAGAAACTTTAGACGATGCGTTTCCAGCTCAGGCTTGTGGAAGCGTGTACTGGAGTGTGAAGTTTAGGATGGTGTTAAGTGTGGAAGGTTCCGACACTAAGTGACTCGCCATTGGGGGGTTGTAATAATGCCATTGTTGCAGTATGAAAAAAGGCTACCGGTTGGGAAAACTCGGTAGGAATGAATGCAATCAACTCAAATCTTTACTGGAAGTTTAGGAGCTTAGCTGCAGGTATGCAGAGCCTTCCAGAATGAGCAAATTGGGGAGCGAATGAGAAAGGGAGGATATGAGGAGGATACTAGGAGGAGTTAAGCTCCCTTGAGGTCTTAATGCAGAATGGCTGCAATCAAGACGGTTGACTCTTTGAAAAGTTTGTGAGTGAGGGGAATGTGTTGTCCAGAGGATCCTGTGAGGGAACAACAGGCTGAATTAAATTGGACTATAACAAGACTATCTATACACATGTGCAAGACTGCTGCAATCTGCTACTCACAAGAAGAACAATGGCAGAAGTCTAGTGCTAAGGTCAGTCCACAGCTCTGGCGCCGGAGTTGCTGCCTGAATCATCTCAACACCCAGAACCGGTGTTCAAGACCAACTGGTCATAAGCTCTATCTTGGTATCAAGCAACAAAACACAATCTTGTTCATAGTCAGCAATTGGCTAGTGGAATTTAATTATACTGGTTTGGCTTCCAGATATTCTGACAGTAATCGGCTAACTACTGTCAGTTGGCGGTTGTGTCTTGAGTCACTCATAAACTACACTTATTACTCAGCATGCTGCTGGGACTAAACTTACAAGTGTCCACGACGGGAACTAATTCCTAAGGCTAAACACAACTGAGTATGTCATTTAATAGGCTAAAAACTAGAAGCAAAAATGGCTCAGCACGTTCTGAATGTCTACAACGTGAGCCAATAATATCATGTAAACAATAAGAGCACAAAGCACAATCAGAATCTTGGCACAAAAAATATGAGAAAAAGGTGAGGTAATTATATCATGTAAGCAATAAGAGCACAAAGACAACAGAGTCAGTAAATTTATAATTATGACTCCTAAGTTGCGATGAATAATACAGTGCAATAAGCGAGGTAATATGTGAGGGGTAAAAACTCTCATTCTTATAAGATGGAATCACTTTAGGGCACTTTTGAACTAGAATTACTCAACTAATTAGCAAAAACATGAAGGCAACAGGACCAAGATGACACAGTAAGCTTGTTCATCGTTAACCAACAGCACACAAATACAACACAGAGAATGCTCCTAAGTTAATCACAAGAATGGGCCCAGATACGTTGTGCACATTAGAGTCTCTGCACATTAGAGCTTAACACTTAAGATTTAACACTTGTTACTTACATATGCCCCTCTGGGGCCCAAGCACTACACTCAGACGAATCTCTTACGTGAATGACGGACTCTGCCTGGAGGGCTGGCTTTATATACGTACGATATCGGGATATCGCTTGCGAAATGGTTCTACATCAAAACACATGAGAGCTAATTTTTGGAAATGTCGAAGTATTTTAGGTTCAAATTTTAATAGATTTCGGGGTAATGTTAATTGATTTTTTAAATCTAAAATTGTAGGAATGATTGTGTTAATCTTATTTACTTTTTAGAAGATAGTTTTAATAAATTATGAAATTAGGCTGAAGTGCAGCTGAGGGAGTTCACTACAAGCTTTCCTTTATATCCAACGGGGAAAATCTCCGCGCCAGCGCCGGGATTCGAACCCTCGTCTCCAACATACACGGCTGATCCCTTAACCACTGTGCCACGGAGAGCACGTTAAGACTCTGAACAAATATGATTAAAACCCAATGTGCAGTAATACATTTCATGTATCAACTTTTTTCAAAAGAGCTTTTCCCCCATCTATTTTTTTCAATTTCACTGAATCATAGTAGCCCCTTTTTCTCTGTAAATTTCAAAATCGCAGGATATTTCAGCGTATGGCTTCAGAAACGGTTTAATAATGATGCGCATTTATCTCATTCAACGTTAACATTTGCATTTTGTGTACAGAATTAATTGATGCCTTCATACTAATTTTTCAGCTTGCTCTGTGTATTTCATTTTTGAAGTGCTATTCATAAAATTAAAAATTTTAACTTTCGACTCATTTTTGTAATTCCTTCGCTTAGGTTCAAAAATTGATCATAACGGTTACCATGTGGCTGCCTTCCTCCGTGTACCCTTTTCATTTCTCCTTCGTTATTCCTATATCTGATCTCAGGAGATTCAAATTCCACTTTCGTGGCTTACCTCTCCAATACCTTCATGAGAGACCCTAAGTCCCGTGATAGAAGGATGGAAATAAACGCTCATGAATGGAAGCAAGACGTTGTAACTAAGTCACTTCTGTGGTGTTCTCCCCAGGCTGCTTTACACTCCGGGCAGACTTGTGAATATCGATAGACTTGTGAAATATCTTTGCCCGGAGCGAGTGCCTGAGGTGCAAACGAACCCGACAGGATAAGGAATACACAACTGGAATAAAGGCCGTATTTTTGAGAAGATCGCCGACAGTATAGCACACGAGGTAAATGATTACAGGCGGTAGTATAGTACACAAGGACGATTTGGAGGACCGATGGTTGTCGGTAAGTCGTGTCGTGCCTGCCGTGGCGTAGCGGTGCGCCGTCGAGGTGGCGATGGAGGCCGTGAGGCTACTGCTTGCTGAGCAGCCGAGACTAGTGAATGTCGGAGTCACTGCGCGGAGAGTCGCAGGGATAAGTCTTGTGTGAGCCGCTGCTGTGAAGAGGCTCGTTGGAAGACTTGTGTGAGCTGCTGCTGTGAGGAGGCTCGCTGGAAGGCTTGTGTGAGCCGTTGCAGTGACGAGGCTCACAGGAAGAAGACTTGTGTGAAAATCAGGGTTCCTGCGAGTGCACTGAGTGAGCTGTGCGAACTGAACTGCGCTTACCGCGCAGCTCTTTATATAGGACTGTCGACGGCCTCGCTGATGAGAGCTAGCCCTCTGGTTAGTGGACTCGCGGTGCCGGGTTGTCGGCGTCTGTGCTGTGCTAAACGTACGTGGGTGTATTCAGATGTTGCCTTGCTGCTCGGAGCGCGCAGCTTGTAGAGGCTCGGTCCGGCACCCCAGCGCCGAACTTGAGCGCTGGTTGGTTGGTCAGTAGGAGCGCTTCGAGGTAGTGGGGTGGCGTTTTTGTGCTTGTGTGGTGGTGAGCGCATACAGCTAGATGGAACCACCACACTTCCCTTACAGCCTGGTTCGAACTTTCCGTACAAATACTGCACATTGACTTGCCACTCCAGGCGAACCGATAGGGTCAACTTTGACTAGGCACGGCTTCTTCCCATATAGCTCGCTCAAAGACCTGAATTCAAGCTACATCTACGAAAACCTTACATCAAGCTGACCATCCCGGCTTTACAATAGTGTGCTGCTGAAGCCGTAAATCCATGCAGCCCAGCGCTTCGAGATAAAGCTTAAAAAAGTAAGCGCTCTCTGCCGAGGAGCTTCAGTCATTCCAGGAGCAGCGCAGGGTCAAGGATTTTCTTTCCACTCTCAATCTAATGCCCTTATTAATATTTTCAATCTCGGGCTTCGACGTTGTACGTTGTAACCTGACAACGAAGGGTTCAAACAGAACCCTCATTGCAACCCGACAGTGCCTACAACTTCCCCTCTGCAAAACGCGGCTCCGCTCCTTCACTGAGCAAGAGCTCCATTACGAGCGGTCCTCTACCAACACTACTGTGCAACAAAATTAACGGAAACTTAATGTTCTTTCATCGCATTATGAACACACTTGACGAAAAATCTAGATTATTGGTGATTCAGTCTTTAGTTTTATCGCGTCTGGACTACTGCAGTCGTGTGTGGGGAAATTTACCTCAATGTCGTCAGGAAGAGTTGCAAAAATGTATCAACTTCGCCGCCAAAGTGGTATGCAAAGGAAATTTCAATAAATACGATCATGTCACCCCTCTTTTAAGAAAACTCGACTGGATCCCAATACCGAACAGATTCATGATCCAAAAAGCTCGACGAGTATTCTCCTCTCTGTACCTCCCCCAAAGTAATGCAGAGGTGGTAAAATTTTTTTCATCTAATATTCTAAACAAAAAACCAAATCGGAGGAATGACGTTTTAGTCAGTTACCGTTCATCTAACGTGGGACAAAAAGCCCTCTCAGTTTCTGGAGCTTTTTTGTGGAACAAGCTTCCCCAGCATATCAAAAACTCTAAAACTGTAAAAATTTAGAGTAAATGTGTCACGTCATTTTTCATCTCTGTCATAGGGCCTGCAGCATCTCGGTGTGAACTTCCCTTCTATCAGAAATTCAAATTTTCCTGAAATTTCTGTTAGAAAATTAGAAACTATTTCATTTTACGTTTGCTAAGCCATTCGTATATTCATCTTACTTATGTTAAGATTGGTGGGTATGGTTCAACTTTAAGGTAGTTATTAACATCCAATCATAAACGTTTCCTCGATAGTGTTTTTCGAAGTTGCAAGAGAGGGATAATAAGACATTTTATGGGAAAACTCAGCTTGGATATTTTTATTGAAGGAAGCCGTGATGAACGATGGCGTGCTTGACTTCGGACGATCTTCTCTTAGATGGGAAACTCCGTGCAGGCGAGGTCCGCCAAGCGATGACGTTGGCCGGGTGTAAGTGAGTGTGTTTGTGGAGGTTCACAGTCTGTTTAATTTTTAGCGACTGACAGAATCTCAATTCCACCCGTGACGTGTGGATGAGTCACTATTTATGGGTTCAGACTTTAGAATAATTCCACGATGCGAAAAGCAACTTGTCGTGGGTGAGCGGGTAGATTAGTTAGCCGGTAGTTGTAATATACTAGGCTCTACTAGCTCCGAACCAAGTGATTGCAATGTGATATATGACCAAAGGTCAGACCGTCTCACGTCACAGATAGGCAATTTACGTGGTATAACTCGATGGCTTAGTGAGAGATAATATGCAACGTAAATTTACAACTTGTAAAGCTCAGGCCCAGGGAATGTGTGTTGTGGCGTTTGATGCCGTCGAAGGATCTGAAATAATCGATGCGCTGAATGAAAAGGTTCCCGATGAGGCATCAGGGAAAAAATTCCACAACTGACAATCCCTACACTGCAATGGTAAATTTCCCATCACGGAGAAAAACCCTGAACTTCTTCCATAAATTTATCTCAATGCTATTAATTTCTTTACAGACTCAGGAAGAAAATAGGAAGGTTACCAGCTGGCAATGGCTGTTCCTTTATGCTTGAATTACAGTATAAGCATGACAGTACAAGACTTGTGATTTTTAGAGCAGTAATAATCTGTTATTCAATTTTGTGGAATTATGGAAAATACATGTGATTTAAGCACCATGATTCGTGGAATATAAATGAAATACGAAACAGCTAAAAAATGCAAGAATATGAATGAATAAATTTCGTACTCTATAATATATCTATATCCGTCCTAGAAATAAAAAAGAAAGCAGTCCTAATTCATTTACATGTCAACTACACTGAGATAAGAAACACTAAACGTATCTCTTGCAGCAAAAGAGAAAAATTCAAAACATAATGCAGTGCAGTCTTGAACGTAAAAATGACATGACCAGCAGTTTACGTTCGGCCATCTTTCCGCGAAACGCCAGCAATCCGCCGTGCGCTCTCACGAAGTCTTTGATGAGCGAGTTTCAATATCATAATGACAACTGCAAGTATATATTTTTCCAGTAAGGAAAAGACGTGGTTGAACATCTATGCTATACTCTTGACACAAGAAATGAACATGACACGCAAAATTCACGCTATGTCATGTTGAGATAGCACTCGGAATGAGCCATGCTATTTTACGACTTCTATGACTATTTACATGTTTATATGGCACGACACTGTCCAGATCCTTATACTATAAACACAATGAACACGAAGAAAAGAAACACGATGTCTCTAAACCAGATTTGCTCTAATTGAACACTTAATTTTTCACGTACAAGAACGCTGTAACGCACAAGCTAAAGACGCGCGAGAGAGTGACGCTCAAACAACGGCGTCTCCCGCGGTGTTGCCATTACAAGGCTTCAAACTCGAACATGTCGACCGTTATTTTATGTTATGCATTTATACAAAAACTTCAAGGATTACTAATTATAAGTAGAAAATTATTAGTAATAATTTAGAGTAAGATTTTTAATGCCAATAATTATGCTATTTAAGTGCTAATGAGAATTTTTAGAATTTTACACTTTGTAGCTAATGCTACACTTATTTCTGTCGACAACAATGAGCACCACAGCCGTCAGTTCAATGCAGCAGAACGAACGTTCTTTCCCTAATTAGGAATATTCCCTCATCTTTATTTTGTTATTTCTTTCTCTTTTCTGTATTAATATTTAACGTCCGTATGACAAATATACCATGAAATACATTTTGTGTGTACACCAATAAACAGGTTTATAGATGTGAGGGTTGTGCAAAGTTTTTAACGAATTAAAATTTGGCTAACGTTGTCTCGCTATTTCAAAATCATTCTCGAAGATGTTTTCAATCGATTTTCGGCTGAGCTGGGGGGAGGGGGTAATTTAAGCATTTCATTTAGTCTTTTTATTTTTTTTCGTGCGTTCAGCGCACACTAGCACTGAACTTTCAAATCGGGAAAAACTCTAAATTTCTGTAATTAAAATTATCACTTTGGATCAAAGCCTAATCTACCTATATGCGCCAAATTTTGTGAATATTCTCCACTCAGATATGATATCCAGCCACAATGTTACTCCATTTTATCCCACGTACACATGTCCGTATAATGCTGAAGATTTGTGTTGTTTCTTGACTGTAACCTGAGTTTGATTAAAAATGCATTTGAAGAAATTAAAAACCAGTTCATTTCTATATTTTCGAAGTCTTCTTTTCCTTTTAGTTATTTTTTGCGAAAAATTTCTTAGGATTACAGTGAGCTCAACTGTCATTTTCTGTGTAGCAGATGGTAGGTTGTTTTTATCTTTTTATTTTATATATGTATTTTTTTTCTTATATTTCATTTTCAATAAGTATATATGTAATGTCGTGCGCTAGCGGAATTGATCTTCGCTTCAGCACGCCATTGAACGGAACTCGGTAGGACGCCCAAAGGGAAAACGAGGTCTCTTCAGGTTTTTTATTTCTTATCCCCTGGTTCCTTAAATCTCCACAGACAAGTATGATTCAGACTCGGACCAGGAATTGCAATAAATCCTAATTTAAGATCGCAGTCGATTGATCAATTAAATGTATATGGCGCTGCATAACGAGGAAGGAATCTCCTACTTCTTGAGCAAGACACAGAGCACGGCTAAATAATGTTAGAACTAGGTATGATATTCTAGTGACGGAAGGGCAATAAGAGTGGTCATGAGGCATAGTCATGGGAACAACATAGCATAATAACATCTCATGACTCAATTATTATCATTCTATAGGAAAGTTTTAGCCTCCCTTAACCACGACAAAGATGTTCCAAGAGAGGAAAGAAGAAGGCACCATTTGGTGTGAGGTTGAGGGAACGCGGAATCTATGCACAAGACACAGGAATAGCAAACTAGGAGATAAGTTCACAAAACAAGAAGGGTTTCAGTTGCATTGACAGGGAAGAGAATAAGTCCTTAGTCGATGAACACATTATCAAGAACACCCTGCCGAAGACACACGGCTAGAAACACATTTAGAAAGAACACATTTATGATACGCACACGAATATTGTAAAAACTCGTGTCACTACGCCAGGCAATAATACGTGAATCACTCGTTTCGCCCAATGTTCAAAGTGTCTTTTTAAGGAAGCATAAAAGAATATATACCTGAATACACATCCGTATCTAGCAACTTTAACACAGCGGTCACTAGTTGATAAGCACTTTATTTGAACAAAAAGGTGGACGAGCGCGCAACAAATGTATAGTCTTCGCATGAATGCCTCACGATAATAAAGGGATGACGAGTTAGGTAATGTTACAGGTTAAGAGAGAATACATTAAAATACTTACAGACGATGGGGAAAGGTCCCTCACTTTAGACCTGGAGCAGCTTATTCTAGGACATAAATGATTGATTGCTCTGTCTTTTACTTTACCCTATCTGTGGAAAAAGAGACAGCAAAATTAGGTCTCTAAAGCAGGGCAAGTCACTCAGGTTATCAAATCAACCATTATCAATAAATTCTATTATAAAAAATGAGAGAGGCAAGTACACGTTTGTCAACGTCGCTTTGAAAACACAAATCATATGAGCTAGTGGTCACAAATTTCTGCGCCTATTCTCAGTCTACTGAATGCCGTAACTTTAGGCTTCCACCTTACTGACTGGCGCAACTTGCCCAGCACAGCTCATAGGTAAGAAGCCAATCGACTAAATATATTTTACTTTGCTTCACATCTTTCTATTAATGAATGTTATAAATAATACGAAGACAAGAATTAATACAAAGACAAGAAAAAATCATGTTCCCAAGTTGGTACAAGTCCAGCACGACGTGCCATGAATTTTTCAATATCAACAACTGATGTTTAATCCATGGAGGAACCACCATAGTTTTTATTTTCAGTACACAAATCTTTCAATAGTGAAGCAGTGGTTGGTTTGTATTATCAAATAAATATAAAATTGTGCTATTTTGTGTTAATTTATGAAATGTAATAAACTTCAAATAATTCTCTGTGTCAAATTAAAAGGCATTGAAATGTCAGTCTCTCCATGTTGCATTTACTGCCCATGACACTGTTTACAATATTATATATGACAACATAGCTTACATGGCTTGGCTATTATGCAAATGTTGCTGAGCAAAAAAAATATTTGGACATTACCACAAAATCACTTGGAGCAGTGAAACAGAGATAGGAAAGTTCATTAGTAAATCACAGTGTTCAGCTAAAATACCGTTAAACCAGAACCTGACTAATTCCCAGCATTACACTGCAGTTTACTGGCTACATCGAAAGAAAACACCAGACCTTACAGAATTGTAACAGCTAGTCTGGCTCAATGTAGGTGGGTTTGCCGGCCGCCAGAAGCATCCTCGAATGCTCTAGAAACCGGCCGTTCACCGCTATCGAACACAAGTTGCGTGAAGACACTCAAAAAGTATAGCCAGCGAGGTAACACGTAAATTAAATGATCTTCCCACACAATTTCACTCATAAAGACACAGAAACTTAAGATTATCCGGGAACCTGTTCCTCCCACGCACTTCAAACAAATAAAACGTTGGCGTCATTCTTGCGGACGAAGCGCGGATCCGCGGAACGTTGCCGAAACAAATTTATCAAAATTCTTCAAATTTCCTCACGTCTTGTACGACGTGACACTCCCCCCCCTTGGTGGCTCTGGCCACCAATAACTGCCTTCGGGGGAGGGGGGGGAGCGCTGGTGAAGGGCTGGTTCAGTGGCGGGGCGCCACCCACTACGTGCTCATCGCAGTCGTCTCGCCCCGCGGGACGCTTCGGTGTTGTCTTCAGCGACGTGTGGGTGCCCTTCCACCTGCTGCGCGGGCGTGACTCATAGAGGAGTCCTCTCGGCTTCCCCGACCAACGTCGAACTTTCCGTCGCTGGCGGGTGGTGGACCTCTGGAGGGGTCCGGGTGTTCTCTCCTGGTCTTTCTCGACGCTGCCCGGCATTCCTCGTGCGTCGGCGAGTGCGTCATGCTTGTCCCGATGCTTCGGATTCCGACGGCAGCTTGTCGCGTAGGCGGTACTGAGAGGCTGGTAAAGGGAAGATGGAGGTGGGTGCTCGGCGTTTCCTGGAGGGTCGGGAGCCGCGTGGCCCCCTCCCCCTTTGCTTGGCCCGTTCTGTCGAGCTCTCTTGTCAACAGATGTGCGCTCAGCATGGTGCGCGTCGTACTTTCTCTTCAGATCACCAGGGTACGGAAGCGCTCATTTCCGTTTCTTCTTGGACTTCGGTGATGCGCTGTCTGGATCGCACTGAGCGTCCATTTCATCGTTTGTTGCTGACTGGTTGATTAATCTCGTCGTTGGCGGGGCTTCCGCTTGATTTTCTTCCTCTGCCCCTGTGTTTTTCATCTTTTCAGGGTCTCCGCGATCGTCGGGGGGCCGCGGATGAGAGGTTTCATCGCTGTGCTGCTGGGCGATAGCGTCTTCTCCTGAGAGCGGTTCAAGGCACGTCTCCGGGCCACAGGTTTTGAGAGCGGCTTCGGCTACGATTCTTGCGACCGTGTAAGAGTGCTCTCCTTCGGGGCTGACGTCGTCGTTCACCTTGCCGACCACTGCCCAGCCTAAGGCAGTGTGGTGGACGAACGGAGCCTTGCGGCGTTGTTTGTCGGAGTGACTGTAGAGTAGGTCTCCGCAGTCCGTCCCTAGGAGCACCGCGACTTCTGCGTGTTTGTCCAAGGGCAAGAAATGCTGAGCGAAGTGCGATATCTCCGGGGTTCTTGCGACGCGTTCGTAGGTCGCGACTGCTTTCTTTCTATCGGGGATGGAGTTGCATTCCAACATCGGTGGGAGCTCGAAGGTTTGGTTTTCGGACACTCCCTTTATTTTCAACCCTGACACGCGTCTGCCGTATCGAGCGGCGGATTGATCGGTCAGCGTTTCCAGCTCGTAGTGAGACTTGGGGGTTGTCACGCGGAGGGCGTTCAACAGCTTAGGAGAGCAGAAGGACGTGGTGCTTTGTTCATCTAAGATTACGTAGGCGCGGCATGACCGACCCGTGTTCTCGTCGATAACGTCTGCCAGAACAACTTTGCTGCATGCACCCTTCTCGGCTGTGGGTACGCGAGAGGCCAGGGCCACAGCTCTCAATCTCTCCCCGAGTTCGCTCTGAGCTCTGTCGTCGCTCGGTTCTCGACTGGGTCTCTCCTGACGAGTGGTTTCACTCGAATTTCCAGCTGCTCGCCAGTTGATGTGAGCGGTTGTGGTGTGATTCTCGGCTCCGCAATCGTCGCACTTCACGATCTCTTTGCAATGCTTTGCCCAGTGAGTCCCTAAACAGCGGTAGCAAAGTTTGTGCTCGCGTATGAAGTCCTTCTTTTTCTGAGATTCCATCTTTCTTACCGCTTGGCACGAGTTTGTCGCGTGCTGAGCGCTGTGGTGGAGAGCACAGCTGCCGGTTTGATTCTCCGAGGACGTGTAGAGCACTCGCGGGGCTCTTGGATTGGGACGAGCGGGTGCCGCGGTGTCGCGTCGGGCACTCACCCAGTTGAGGTTTGATGCTCCAAAACTGTCGCATTGGGTATCTGACAGCGTTTTGATGAAATCGCAGAACCTCGCGAAATCAGGTAGCGATCCAGATAGTCTTCTGTGCCTAGTTCGTTCGCTTCTCCAGGCGTCCAGAACGAAGAAGGGTAGTCTCTCAACAATGGGGGACAGCCCTACGTCGGTGTTCAGGAAGGCGAGGCCTTTGTTGTGCTGCATGGTGTGATGAATCGCTAGACAGGCGTCGCTGAACTTCCGCAGCTTGAGACCGACCGTGCGGTCGCCCTTTGTCCCCTTTATGTCTGACGTTTGCGCGAGGCGTTCGAGCAGGCTATCTGCTACCCTGTCGTCAGAGGCGAAGCGAGTCTTCAATTGTTCGACGATGAGGGTGAGCAGGGCCGCCGTGTCCAGGTAGGTAGTTGCCAGGGTGTCATCAATGAGGCTCCTTGGCTCGCCGCAGGTGTGGTTCGTGAGGATCTCGATGGCGTCGATGGGCTCCACGGCGAGCCTCTCCATCCTTCTCTTGATGGCATCGAACCATCTGTGGAACAGGTGAGCCTCTCCCGCGTAGGACTGGCTGGGCGTCCTCTTTAAATCTTCGATCATTGAGAGCCTCATAGCTCCGTCGATCACTGGTGGCCTTGTTTCAAAGACCACGGCGGGTGAGCCGGTGGAAGCCCGGGGTTGGAATGCTGGTGCGGAGGGATTCAGCGGAGGTGCGAGATCGGTGTCGCGGGGCGAAGCATTCGCAACCGCCGTTGTGCCCCCTGCGGGTTCGATGACGTGATGCTGGAAGGCTTGGTCGACCCATGCTCCTGTGCGGTCCTCTTTGCGCTCGGTATTCTGCTCACCGAAGGGCTGATCGTTCTCCGTTCGGTTCCCGTTCCTCAATTTCGACCTCTCGATGGCGATTTGCGCCAACAGTACCGATGGCTCTTCGGTGATGTCGATAAGCATCTGCTTATTGTCTTGGCCAGGGGGCTCGCGGCGCTTGGATTCGCCGTCCTTGTGACGAGAGCTGGCGCTGAGAAGGCTCTGGCTACGATCGCTCTCACTGTCTTGGCTCTGGCTGTAATAGCTCGAGCCTTGGTGACTCGGACGACGATGGCTGGGGCTGGCCTGGTCTCTGCCCCGACGGTTGGAACGGTGTCCGCTCCTGCTCTCGGCCAATGATGGTTTTGGGGGCTTGTTCTGATAGGCAGCGCCTTGCTGCTGGTTCTTGGACGAGGTCCTCTTCGACCTCGAGCTCTTGCGCTGGGAGGGTTCCTTTGTCACACTCCGTGACGAGCTCCCCAGGAGCTCCTCACTTCTGCGATCCATTGAATCCATCAGCTTCTTCCTGCGGGCCCTGGCGATTGTCAGCGAGTCCCGGACTGCTGTCGCTTCTGCTGTGGCTCCCGAGCCCTCTAGAGCCACAGCTAGCTGGTCTCCGAGCTTTCTAACGGTCTTAGCCTTTGTTCGGATTCCGGCATATACCTGGTCCACCTCGCTGGGGTTCCTGAGGTCTCGTGGTACTGCACCATTCAGGAGACTGTTCAAGGCTGCCAGCTCAGTGTTGAATTGGTTTTCCAGCTGTGGAAGTCTGGGTTTGTTCGTTCTTCCAAGAGAGGTCATCTCGGCGCTCTTGAACGCTTGCCACTGGTTGCTGAGAATCTGCTGTGGGCCTCCTCTTTGGAGGGCTTCTTCGTGGGGGATCACCTTCCGCTGACGTCTATTTACTGTAATGTCGTGCGCTAGCGGAATTGATCTTCGCTTCAGCACGCCATTGAACGGAAGTCGGTAGGACGCCCAAAGGGAAAACGAGGTCTCTTCAGGTTTTTTATTTCTTATCCCCTGGTTCCTTAAATCTGCACAGACAAGTATGATTCAGACTCGGACCAGGAATTGCAATAAATCCTAATTTAACACTTTGACTGCGACGTGCGCCACCGGTGGTACACGGAGGTAATTTTCATAATACTGCTGACCGACCAGTAGTCGCTAATTCAACTCTCATAAATACTTAATCAAAGCTAAATAAAGGTACGATCCAGTTCATGCTTAATTTTTTCAAAATATTTCTCTACAATTGACTTTAAATTTGAGTTTGGCGTTGAACTCAATATTTAGTAGTTGCAGTCAAAGTGTTAAGATCGCAGTCGATTGATCAATTAAATGTATATGGCGCTGCATAACGAGGAAGGAATCTCCTACTTCTTGAGCAAGACACAGAGCACGGCTAAATAATGTTAGAACTAGGTATGATATTCTAGTGACGGAAGGGCAATAAGAGTGGTCACGAGGCATAGTCATGGGAACAACATAGCATAATATCTCATGACTCAATTATTATCATTCTATAGGAAAGTTTTAGCCTCCCTTAACCACGACAAAGATGTTCCAAGAGAGGAAAGAAGAAGGCACCATTTGGTGTGAGGTTGAGGGAACGCGGAATCTATGCACAAGACACAGGAATAGCAAACTAGGAGATAAGTTCAGAAAACAAGAAGGGTTTCAGTTGCATTGACAGGGAAGAGAATAAGTCCTTAGTCGATGACCACATTATCAAGAACACCCTGCCGAAGACACACGGCTAGAAACACATTTAGAAAGAACACATTTATGATACGCACACGAATATTGTAAAAACTCGTGTCACTACGCCAGGCAATAATACGTGAATCACTCGTTTCGCCCAATGTTCAAAGTGTCTTTTTAAGGAAGCATAAAAGAATATATACCTGAATACACATCCGTATCTAGCAACTTTAACACAGCGGTCACTAGTTGATAAGCACTTTATTTGAACAAAAAGGTGGACGAGCGCGCAACAAATGTATAGTCTTCGCATGAATGCCTCACGATAATAAAGGGATGACGAGTTAGGTAACGTTACAGGTTGAGAGAGAATACTTTAAAATACTTACAGACGATGGGGAAAGGTCCCTCACTTTAGACCTGGAGCAGCTTATTCTAGGACATAAATGATTGATTGCTCTGTCTTTTACTTTACCCTATCTGTGGAAAAAGAGACAGCAAAATTAGGTCTCTAAAGCAGGGCAAGTCACTCAGGTTATCAAATCAACCATTATCAATAAATTCTATTATAAAAAATGAGAGAGGCAAGTACACGTTTGTCAACGTCGCTTTGAAAACACAAATTATATTAGCTAGTGGTCTCAAATTTCTGCGCCTATTCTCAGTCTACTGAATGCCGTAACTTTAGGCTTCCACCTTACTGACTGGCGCAACTTGCCCAGCACAGCTCATAGGTAAGAAGCCAATCGACTAAATTTATTTTACTTTGCTTCACATCTTTCTATTAATGAATGTTATAAATAATACGAAGACAAGAAATAATACAAAGACAAGAAAAAATCATGTTCCCAAGTTGGTACAAGTCCAGCACGACGTGCCATGAATTTTTCAATATCAACAACTGATGTCTAATCCATGGAGGAACCACCATAGTTTTTATTTTCAGTACACAAATCTTTCAATAGTGAAGCAGCGGTTGGTTTGTATTATCAAATAAATATAAAATTGTGCTATTTTGTGTTAATCTATGAAATGTAATAAACTTCAAATAATTCTCTGTGTCAAATTAAAAGGCATTGAAATGTCAGTCTCTCCATGTTGCATTTACTGCCCATGACACTGTTTACAATATTATATATGACAACATAGCTTACATGGCTTGGCTATTATGCAAATGTTGCTGAGCAAAAAAAAACATTTGGACATTACCACAAAATCACTTGGAGCAGTGAAACAGAGATAGGAAAGTTCATTAGTAAATCACAGTGTTCAGCTAAAATACCGTTAAACCAGAACCTGACTAATTCCCAGCATTACACTGCAGTTTACTGGCTACATCGAAAGAAAACACCAGACCTTACAGAATTGTAACAGCTAGTCTGGCTCAATGTAGGTGGGTTTGCCGGCCGCCAGAAGCATCCTCGAATGCTCTAGAAACCGGCCGTTCACCGCTATCGAACACAAGTTGCGTGAAGACACTCAAAAAGTATAGCCAGCAAGGTAACACGTAAATTAAATGATCTTCCCACACAATTTCACTCATAAAGACACAGAAACTTAAGATTATCCGGGAACCTGTTCCTCCCACGCACTTCAAACAAATAAAACGTTGGCGTCATTCTTGCGGACGAAGCGCGGATCCGCGGAACGTTGCCGAAACAAATTTATCAAAATTCTTCAAATTTCCTCACGTCTTGTACTACGTGACAATATATATTAATATGTGTGTGTACGTGTATAGGTATATATATGTATCTACATAAATAGATATACATGTTTTTATTTCATTTCTTTACGCAAAAACCATCCGATTAATAAATTTCATTGCACTAGCGAAATGATTCAAAAATAGATCTATCACTTCCCCAGAGGGCGTTTCTGTGAATCGGATTAATGACAAATATAATTAATGAAATGAAGTGTAATTTGAGCATATAAATCGTGGTAAAATTATCTTTCTGTCCGTATGTTGTACAAGCTATGAATTTTGATGTTGAGTATATGTTTTGTTTACCCATTTCTGCCAATATTTTGTAGATATTTGTCAATCATGAGTGGTAACCGGCTTACACTGTATCTCCATTTTATCCCATGTCCGGATGATGTTGTGGTGAATATCGAGAAGATATGAAATGTGTTTTTGATGGTGATAGGGCTTTGCATATTTTTAGGGTATATTTTTCATTTCTCATTCAACTACCCTTGACAGAGATAGACTATTGGCACGCCAAGTATGGTTTGTCTATTAGTACGCATTTTTTTTTATAATGAAGGCATCTACGGATGCTTTATTTCCAATTTCAAGCCTGGTACATATCACCTTATACATTGGATTTTCAAATGCCTTATAACTAACGCCAGGACGCCATTACGCTTTCCCCTGGTTAAGACCGGTACCCATTTCAGACACCTGGGTAGAGTGGGGTATTGTGCTTGGAATTTTTCCCCTATACCCAACAGAGAAAATCGCCACCAGCGCCGGGACTCGAACCATGGTCTGCCTGGACGGAGGCAAGTTCGCTCGTCTCACGGCTACACCTCGTATATTCTGTCTATTAATATGCCTCGTATGGTCTATCTATTTGTACACCTCTGATAGCTTGTCTATTAGTACACCTCGTATAGTTTGCCTATTATTATGCCTCGTATGGCTTATCTATTTGTACACCTCGGATGGTTTGTTAATTAGTACTCCTAGTATAGAACTTTTGTTAGACTATTAGCACACCACGAATGGTTTGTCTATTAGTACGCCTCGTATATTTTGTCAATTAGTATGTCTCGTATGGTCTATCTATTTGTACACCTCTGATAGTTTGTCTATTAGTACACCTCGTATGGTTTGTCTATTATAATGCCTCGTATGGCTTATCTACTTGTACACCTCGGATGGTTTGTCAATTAGTACTCGTATGGAACATTTGCTTTAGGATGTCCTATATTGAGAAACTTTTAAAAGCCAATATGTTGGCATGTATCTCATGTGGAAACTGGGAAATAAACATTTTTTCTTTTCTTTCTTTTTTACTACAATGAAGCGCTCCATCGCAAGTGCTAGTTCTCTCCACACATATGACTGGAGCTGCTGAACATCTAGCGACTGCGTCACTCGTACGAAGCAGACATTAACTATTAGTAATCTTTTACTGAAAACGGCGACTGAAACTGGTCCCCAGCTCAATATCTCGTGGGCGGGCATGGCCCTCGTGCTCCCCTCTTCCCCCCCCCCCCCCCCTGGCTGCGCTACTGCATACGAGGTGTACAAAAGCCGTGTCATGAGTTAATTATGTTATTGAGAGAAGAAACATTCAAATTATTTTCTTATGGTATTTTATCCAAGGTAAGACGATATTTTTAACACTTTGACCGCAGCGTGACCCACCGGTGGTACACGGAGGTAATTTTCACTACGCTGCAGACCGACCAGTAGTCACAAACACAGTTTCCATAAATACTTAATCAAAGCTAAATGAAGGCACGATCCAGTTCATGTTTGCTATTTTCAACATCGCGCGCTGCAGTTGACTTTTAATTTGAGTTTGGTGTTGACCTTAATATTTAGTAGTTGCGGTTAAAGTGTTAAAGGAAAACCTTCCCTAAATAATATTCTTAGTTCCTATCCCCTTCAAATAGTAAATTCATTGTGTGTATTTTTTCGTTACTTTTTTGCTAGTTTTTAGGCATAGTTTGACGTTTATTTATCTTTTTGTTGATACAATTGTGTTCGTTTTGTGTATTGCTTGTATTCTTCGTAATGTGTGTACTTTTTGCTCTTTTTTGAATTCTTTGTATTTTACAGAACTGAAGATGGAGCTGGACTCCGAAACGTTTTCGATTTTGTTTTTTCTCAATTTGAGTAAATATGACTAGTTTTATTAGCATTTTCTTCACTTTTAAATTTCTATTTTTCAAATACCTTGTAACTAACGCCATGACGGTTTTTCCCGGTCAAGACCGGTACCCATTTCAGACACCTGGGGAGAGTGGGGTATTGAGCTATGAGATTTTCCCCTATACCCAACGGAGAAAGTCGCCACTCAGAGCCGGGATTCGAACCCTCGACACCTTCACCGAAGGGCGGGTACTTCAACTACACGGCTACGAAGAGCACTTCAATGGTTTACTCGTCGAAACCTCGGTCGAGGATACTTATTTTTACGTCTAGGTCGTCAATGTCGATCACGTTTGAGACAAATAATTAAGATCTATTATTTCGCGATTTGACATCAAATATACAAGTTTCCTCCCCGAAACAAGGGCAGAATGGCGAGAATTTTCAACATTAAGAAGAAAATCAAACATATTCAAGGATTGGAAATAAAAAATTTTCTTTTTACGTTTTTTAATAAATTTCATAGTTATTAGTAATACAAAACGGAAAGTACATTGAAGTCATTTAAAATACCTTTCGTTCTTATGAAATGCGAGATGTTTACTACGCTACTCAATGCCAAGCACACCACGCCACGCTTGGCTCAGAGGTTGCAGGTATTCCTAGGTATTGACAGGCAGGTTTAGGGAGGCACCACGGAAGCTACGCTGCCACTACTCAAAGAACGAAAATTTATCTTTCTGACGCAGCCAGCACAGGAGCCACAGTACAGCACACATGTGCAGTTCCTGCTCGGTCTATCAAATATAACTTAGGGGCTCAGATAATGGACACCGCGGTCTCCGAGTGTACAGTGTACATACACAGCAGAGGTTAGATTTTTGCGTTCTGAAGGGAAGCCAGAGTACATACACAGTGGAAACTCTAACTCGTCTCAATTTTATGAATGTTACTTTCACTAGAAATTTACACAACTTCCGAAATGTTAACGTTCTGCAAATGATTATTGTTAGAGATGAGCGAGTAACTAGACCTTTAAATGGAATAGAGGGTTGAAATTGTGAAGTCGAGTACGCAATGAGATTTCAGACAGCACTTTCTCAAATGAAGAAAATATTTAAAAAAATCAAAAATAAGGATTACAAGCGTCTAAAATTCAAGAATTCGCTCTAGTGTTGCATTAGTCAGATCCCAAAAAAGAACAGTTGAGCTACCATAGGAGTATAGCTCGTATTAAAGCAAGAGCTCCTTAATGTGCTGCAGAAAGCGTCGGATATTTCCATACAATACCAAGTGTTTTTGATACACTAAGATATTAAAAGATAGATTAGATTATAAGTTAGTTTAAGCCTCCCTAACCGCTACAAAAATAGAGCGTATCGAAGAGAGGAAGGAGGAAGGCACCATTTAGTATGGAGATAAGAAAATGAGGAATCTATGCAGAAAGGGCATAGAAACAGTAAGATAAGAAAGAAGTTCATGAAATAAGATAAAAGTTGAAGAAGAAAGTCAGAGGTGCTGAAAAACAGGACAGTAGTGAACCGAAAAAAGGTGGTCCTTAACATAAAAAAAACTTATTTCAACAAAAAGAAGGCCTACCTAACTCTTAGCTCGGGCCCTCACATTTTCCCCCCTGGGAACTAAGATATTAAAAGCACGATGTGTTTCGAGAAGGTCAGGAATCGTAGCCACATAACGATCATCCGGTCTTCATGGCCTCCAGGTTAAAATAATCGATCGAGCAAACAGCCGTGGTGAGGAGCTGACTGCCAACACTTGCATTTCTCATGAACACTAATATTTGATGGTTAGCTTCTGAAAGCATTCCAGCATAGACCGGAGCACTCCGAGACCCCTTACTCACTTTCTGAGATACAAAATATCAACTTTTTGGCACAGCTTCCACATTTTAAAGTCCATGACATGACTACGATGTCCCTGTACCGATACCGATCAATTGATAATGAATAGTTTCAGCCTCCCTTACCACAACAAAGACATTCAAAGAAAGGAAGGATGTAGGCGCCATTTAGTATGGAGTCAAGGGAACGCAGAATCTATGCGCAAGGTGTGTTCACGCAAAATACCTTCTATGCAAAAAACCCATTAGTTGAGAAGGAAGCAAGGAAACAAAAGTTGAAGAAAATCAATGGTGCTAAGAAATAGGACAGCAGAGAACTAAAAATTATTATTATTACATATTATACATGAAAGTTTAAGCCTCCCTTTGCCACGACAAAGATGTTCCAAGAGAGGAAGGATGAAGGCACCATTTAGTATGGAGTTGAACGAACGCGGAATCTATGCACAAGGTGCATAGAAATAGAAAGCTAAGAAAGACGGTCATGAAACATGAAAAAGTTGAAGAAGAAAGTAGAAGGTGCTGAAAAACATGACAGCAGTGAACCGAGAAAAGCTGCTTTTAACGCAAAAAAAAAAGAATTATTTCAACAACAAGGCTTACCTTAACCTTCAGATTAGATTAGATTATAAGTTAGTTTAAGCCTCCCTAACCGCTACAAAAAAAGAGCGTATCGAAGAGAGGAAGGAGGAAGGCACCATTTAGTATGGAGATGAGAGAATGGGGAATCTATGCAGAAAGGTCATAGAAACAGTAAGATGAGAAAGAAGTTCATGAAACAAGATCAAAGTTGAAGAAGAAAGTAGAAGGTGATGAAAAAACAGGACAGCAGTGAACCGAAAAAAAGATGGTCCGTAACAAAACAAAAACCTATTCTATTTTAACAAAAAAGAAAGCCTACCTAACCTTCAGCTCGGGCCCTCACATAGTCCCCCTGGGAGCGCTAATTCCCATTATTATTATTATTATTATAATATAAGAAAGTTTTAGCCTCCCTTAACCACGACAAAGATGTTCCAAGAGAGGAAAAAGGAAGGCACCATTTAGTATGGAGTTGAGGGAACGCGGAATCTATGCACAAGGTGCATAGAAACAGTAAGCTAAGAAAGAAGTTCATGAAACAAGAAAAAGTTGAAGAAGAAAGTAGTAGGTGCTGAAAAACAGGACAGCAGTGAACCGAAAAAAGATGGTCCGCAACAAAACAAAAACCTATTCTATTTCAACAAAAGGAAGCCTACCTAACCTTTAGCTCAGGCCCTCACATAGTCCCCCTGGGAGCGCTAATTCCCATAGATACAATACCTGTATCCCCCTGAGGGGTGCGCTAATTCCCATAGATACAATAATTGTATCCCCCTGAGGGGAACTTAACCTTCAACTTGGGATCTCACATATTCCCCATGGGAGAGCTAATTCAAAAATATAATAGTTGTATCCCCTTGAGAAGAAAACTTGATTAGAATTATTATTATTATTATTATTATTATATAAGAAAGTTTTAGCCTCCCTTAACCACGACAAAGATGTTCCACGAGAGGAAAGAGGAAGGCACCATTTAGTATGGAGTTGAGGGAACGTGGAATCTATGCACAAGGTGCACAGAAACAGTAAGCTAGGAAAGAAGTTCATGAAACAAGAAAAAAGTTGAAGAAGAAAGTAATAGGTGCTGAAAAACAGGACAGCAGTGAACCGAAAAAAGATGGTCCGCAACAAAACAAAAACCTATTTTATCACAACAAAAAGGAAGCCTACCTAACCTTAAGCTCGGGCCCACACATGGTTCCCCTGGGAGCACTAATTCCCATAGATACAATAGTTGTATCCCCCTGAGGGGAAACTTGTTAGACGACGTCGTCGTCGTCGTCGTCGATTAGAATTTGAGACTTAAAAACACATTACAGTGTACTCACCAAGTCTCAATATTCTACATAAATTAATTTTGTTCCTGATCATTTTGCGTTTTCTAAAGCATTGTCATTTTTAGACACAAACATTTCTACAGAAGAATGAAGTTGTTAAACTCAGTCGTACTGACATCGTTGAGTCAATAATTGACTAACACCACAAATTTGTCAGGCAAAACAGCGGAGTATCACAGAATTTTTTGATAGCTTCATGGTCTTTTCCCTTAGATTCCATTTCGTTGATCAAAAATAATTAGAATATCAACGCTGTAGCAAAACGAGTTTGAACACCAGCACAAAATACTGCTTGAATGCCTTGTGATGTATACAGTAGAACGCGTTTTGAAACACTTGTGCACATCATCGACATGTTCATGGACCTGAGTTCAACAATTCTTTGGTTTGCAATTTCGCACATACAAACTCAAGCCATCAAGTTTTTTTTGAAGCTCGAGAATAAATAGTAAACACTTCAATAATAAGGAATTTTTTTCCAAGGCGTTTCTGTGACGAGAGTCTCTTCATACTGATCGAATAATGTACAACAACAATGAAACTCTTCTCACTTGTGTACTTAACAACACGGAGCTATTGTGAAGCTAACTTTGAGTGAAAGCTTTCACCTTTAGTGAGTAATAAAATAGAAAATACATACAGGAAACCGGTTGTTAGCTATTTAGCTAGAAAGTAATCCAAAAATAATTCCGGAAAACAGGCTTGAAATGGCCCGCAAATCTCCATGGACATGAAAATCCGTAAAATTCCAGTCGGTTAAAGAAATTCACAAACTTATTGAAGCCAGTTGTATCTCAAAACGACCCCAATAGTTGAAAATGACCGTCTCAGTAATTTGAAACATCGAGCTAAAGACAAAGTAAATAAACTTGACAGTGCGTTAGAGAAGCATCATTTGAGAGCAAGAAGGTCAAACAGAAATGACATGACCCAAACTCAGCTCGGGCGATCCGCAAAACAAAAGGCAACTAAAGGTAACAGAAGCTTCAGCGTACTGTTTTACAAGCACTTGGCCTAGCAGTGAACAATGCCTCCATCAGTTGCAAGACACACATGTATCAAGTAGTAAATTATCACTAGTGGCCGGGTAGCTTTACTTAATAGCGAGACATAACCGTAATGCAACTGGCATGCAACAATCTTCGAGGTTTACTATCTTAATGTTAGGTCTCCATTGGTATTTGTTCTTTAAATGCAACTTTCGTATCTGTACTCGCACACCACACTAACGCTGGCAGCAAAACACTCAAATCAGCAGCTAGAACAAAACGCAAGGAAATATACAGTGGAAAAATTTAATAAATGGCAGTGAAAAAGTACTAAAAAATGCCTAAAAGTGATCTTGCTACACAGAGAACTGTAAATGGTAGTTTCTTTTTGGTGGAATGCATTTACTTTGTATAGAAACAAGCAATAGCATTTTCTTCTGGATATGGATAACAAATGCTCACTTTCTAGGATACGAGTTGACAAACAGAAATCTATCTTTCAACACGGAAAAACAAGAACAATGTACATACATGCATGCAACATTAGAATAAAAATCCTAAAATTTACAAATGTATTTACAATCAGTTGGGAATTAAAACCTGAAATGATCTAAAAAAAATTATGACTCGATGCTGTTATAAGAAAAACTTTTTTTCTATCATATCGGGACTGAATTATGAGCTAAATAATAGCTAAAATATAAATCGTAAAGAACGCATAATACACAACACACATCAGTTGCAACAAAAGGAAATAAAATGACTTTCAACAAATGAAAAAACATGATATAACCTTTCAGTTTTCAGGCACTCATAAGACAACTGACCTTCACAATACAACCATCATTATGTTATAGCACTGCAACTGCACGAAACTTCACACGATTGAACAATCATTTGCAGATCAAGCCAGAGCCAAAATTTTCATGAGATCTCACAATGCTGAGTGGCATAAATGCTATAGAATAAATCATGATCCACATTGAGTGCAATGTCAAACAAACGCGCAATTAACTGATGAACACAAGGAAGACACAACAGGATAGTGACACTGACCGCACATCCAAACAAGATTGCTCATAATTCTTGCATTTGGCTGAACCCAGATCTATAAGCGCATGGCTGCAGTCGTTAATTTTGCCAGTTAATGTTCCAAAAATATGGATAAAGAAAATATAATTCAAAGCTGGAAGCAACTTTCAGATCATTGAATGTTTACAAGCCCTGCATCATGACAAAAACTTCTTGAGTTTCATGGCAAAATGAGATGAAGACATTCATCAGAACTTGCCTGATCTTTTCAACCTATCAAGATGCAGGTCATGTAACACTCTATTGGAAACAAAATAATGTGGATTAGAAGTAGGATTTTGGGAGGGATAGTGAATACTGAGACTTTCTGGCAGTTCTCTACTAGCTATCATCTCCCTCATTTGAGAATGCATTTGAGTAATATACTGAGCCATAGTTGGTTCTCCTATTCCACTTTGTGCATTACACTGCTGCTGCGGCTGCTGCTCGACAAAACAATTTGTCTGCTGCAACTGACTAGAGGATGCGTCATTACTGCTGCCCCCAGGAGCTTGTGAGTAGTTGTGTGGCAGGTGAGGCAGTCCATGACTTGGGTGGTGGGTGCCGCCACCAACAACCCCATTGGTAAGGTGGTCCACGGCTGCAGACACCAGCGCAGCACCGGGCTGCTGCAGCGCCATGTGGCCACCAGAACAAGGATTGCCACGTGCCAGGCTGCTGGCTGAGTCCAAGTGCAGATTGTTGATTCTCTTGGACAGTGGCTCATCTTCCCTGCCCCATTCCAGGCAGTCTCGGTCCCTCTTGAGAACGTTCCAAGAAGCTGCCATCTCTGAAAGAGAGGATGGAGACATGGAGTAAAGCACCATTTTGTAAAGAGTCATGGGAACGTTGAATTTATGCACAAAATGCATTGGAATTCAAGATCACCTGTGCATTGAATCAGCGAGTTAGGAAGTGAGTTTATGAAAGATGATAAAAGTTGACAAAGTAACAGGTGCTGAAAAACAGAATAGCAGTGAATAGTTTATAACAAGAGAAAAAACTATTCTATTCCAACAAAAAGAAGATCTACCTAAACATGAGTTTGGGATCACACATTTTCCTTATGGAAGAGCTAATTCTCATAGATACAATAGTTGTATCCCTCTCAGGTTAGCAGATTAGAAGCATCCACCTGCTCATTGAATAATAAATTCTCTGAATGAACCATATCAAGTAAATGAAAGTATGATGATGCTAAATCTACAAATTCAACTAAAGAAAAACAAAATTTAAAGCAAACAAAATTTTTTTATCACATACAAAATTGTGTAATTACAAAGCTATTGTTAAAACAGGTTGAGATACACAGCTAATTATGCTTTGTCCATTTAGGTTCATTTACTAATACAATATCTGAGGTAGTCAAAGTAATGGCCCCAAATAGAATCTTGTTCTACAGCTGTTTTTCAAGTCATAGTCTAAAGCTCACACTGTTTAATGCTCTATATCAAGAATAAACTATTACATCAGCATCCCAGTCATGCTAAAGTATTTACTTTTTAACAATGCTACAATGTACATGTATATAAACATAAAATAATCAATACAGTTGTGTGACTACATCAGCAAATCCAGAGTACAATATCAGGAAAGTGGCCTCAAAATTAGGAAATTCAAATTAGGGTATTAGGAAACTTCCACTAACTGGAACATTCTCAGTGTACAAGGATAGAAGGGTAAGGTTTGCAAGAACATATCTAGTGGAGTTTGTACACTATTCATTCCGCTGACTTGGTATAAACATTGATAATCAAGTACAAATGATGAAGCAGCAAAACATAAGGTACTTCATCTTATGGGGAGAGGGCGGTCAAAATTCAAAAAAATGGCTGCATCTTCGATTTGATTCTCAAAAGCAAGACGAACATGTTAGGAAGCTTTTGTGAAAAAATTAGATTCGTACATGCACTCGTTCGCCCGCTACGGGCGTTTGAAGTGGGGGGAGGGGGGGGAAAGGAGGGGGGAAGTGGTATTTTATCATCTTATACCTCCCCCTTGGCACTTTCTTCATGGCAGGACGTTGCTATGTCATCTTCTATGTCTCTTTATTACTGTACTAGTGTGCACTGCCCGCCAAAAATGACGGGATTCAATACCTTTCTTAAACAAACCTCCAAATATAGATGACAAACGAATATATCCATCCTAACAGTAAAGAATATTATTGTACTTGCACACTGGTGAAATTCGTATCACAGATACGGTCAATATGGCTATCTTTATGAGCGTAACAGAGAAATGAAAGAAGCGGACTCCAAACAAATAAACCAACGGTATTATTAGGTAGTAGCAGTACCCGTGGAAATTCCACGGACAATGTCCTCGTTAAGGAGACCATCCCACTTTTTCAACTTTTTTAGTCCGATTCGTTTGAAAGTTGGCCAGTATATGTATTTTGTAAAAGTAAACCTTTTTTACTCCTGTCATTTTTTCGATTTAGGCCTTACTTTTTTTTTTTTTTGACGAAAAATGTGTTTTTGATATATTTTTATTGAAATTTCAGATTGGGACTCCTCCTTCAGTTTTGATGCTAAAACAAAAACAAAGACAGTTTTAGAACCCTTGGAACATTTCTAACAAACGTGCGTTCGGTTTTTTTCAAATTCAAATTTTTTCTATTTTTTCAAAAATTTTTAAAATTTCAAAAATCAGCTACAATTTTTTGGGTTTAGAGCTATATATTTTTTCAAAGAATTCAAATTTGAAAAAAGCCGAACGAGCGTTTGTTAGAAATGTTTCAAGGATTCTAAAACTGTCTTTGGATTTGTTCTAGCATCAAAACTCGAGAACTAGTCGCAGGATGAATGTTGAAAATTCAAAGTGTTGGGTATAAGCAAAAAATAAAATTTTGTGTTGAAGTGTAATATAATGAACAATTGATGTAATTGAATGCAGTTTTAATTTTTATTTCGATACTTTCCATACATAACTTCATATTCAAACTGTGAATTGTGATTTCATAAAAAAAAAAATTATAAAAATTTTTACTCATCAAAAAAATTTTTTTTTCTTTTTTCAGTCTGATTCTATTCATTTTTTTGATTCAGGCCTTAGATTTTGCAAAAATTTGACATATTGGTTTTTAGGTATTGATATTTCACTAATATTGATATTTCAAAATGGGACTTCTCCTTCAGTTTTGATGCTAGAACAAAAAAAAATGCAGTTTTAGAATCCCTGAAACATTTTTAACACACTCACGTTTGGCTTTTTTTCCATTTCCTATTTGTTCTCTTTATATATGGGGTCAAAATCAGGAAAAAGTTAAAAAAATTTGGGTGCTTTTCATTGATATCGATATTTCAAAATGGGACTCCTCCTTCAGTTTTGATGCTAGAACAAAAACAAATGCAGTTTTAGAATCCTTGGAACATTTCTAACAAACGCTCGTTCAGCTTTTTTCCATTTCCCATTTGTTCTCTTTTTATATGGGGTCAAAATCGGAAAAATTGAAATATTTTGGTCCCTTCACCCCCCCCGGGAGGGGGGGGAATTATTGTCGTAGCGCCATAAAATTTTAGGAACGAATAGTCTACCACCTAAGGGTCCTTCTACAACAAAAACATGCAAAATGACCATGACATCGACAGGATCTGGCAAGGGCCTGGGATGGTCTCCTTAAGCTAGGTGGACCCGTGAAAAAATTCTCTGTCTAAATTACCAAACCTTTGCTCTCCTAATCTAATCAAACCTATCCTAAACATCCTATACTGATAAAATGTCAAACATATCAAGGCATGTAAAGGCCATCTTCTAATGTAATACTGAGGAATTCGGTCCCCATGATACCGCAAACTCAGACTTCCTATGTTTCTTAAGATGATGATTATTATTATTATTATTATTATTATTATTATTATTATAATTATATAAGAAAGTTTTAGCCTCCCTTAACTGCACAACAAAGATGTTCTAAGAGAGGAAGGAGGATCGCACCATTTAGTATGGAGTTGAGAGAACGCGGAATCTGTGCACAAGGTGCACAGAAACAGGAAGCTAACAAAGAAGTTCATGAAACAAGAAAAAGTTGAAGAAGAAAGTAGTAGGTGCTGGAAAACAGGACAGCAGTGAAACGAAAAAAGATGGTCCGTAACCAAACAAAAACCAATTCTATTTCAACAAAAAGGAAGCCTACCTAACCTTTAGCTCAGGCCCTCACATAGTCTCCCTGGGAGCACTAATTCCCATAGATACAATACTTGTATCCCCCTGAGGGGAATGTTTCTCAAGGGGGTCCTCCGAGGCCCCTTTTCTCTCCGATGGTCATTTTTCATGTTTTTGTTAGAAAAGGACCCTTAGGTTGTAGACTATTCGGTCCTAAAATTTTATGGTGCTGCGGACAATAGATCCCCCCCAAGGGGGGGGGGGGTTTAGGGGACCAAAATCTTAAATTTTTGACCCCATATAAAAAGAAAACATACAAAGAAATGGAAAACTTGCGAATGTAATTTTGTTAGATATGTTCCAAGGATTCTAAAACTGTCTTTGTTTTGTTTCTAGCATAAAAACTCAATGAGTTCTATTCTTTTGAAATACAAAACCAGTGGACTAAAAACCAATATGTCAATTTTTTTCAAAAACTAAGGCCTGAATCAAAAAAATGTATAGAAGAAATTGTGTTTCTTTTCAAAGGTTACATATTATAGTCAAATTTCATAAGAATCAGTCTGAAAACAAAAAATTTCATAATTTGATGAAATAAGTAAAAAAATTTCATTTTTCTACTTTTTTGAAATTACAATTCACAGTGTGAATATGATGTTATGCATGGAGATTATCAAAATAAAAATGAAAACAGCATTCAATTACATAGATTTTCCATTATATTACACTGCAACAAAAAATTTTGTTTTTGGCCTATACTGTAAAGTCACTTATTTTCAAAATTCAAAAGAATAAAAGTCATTGAGTTTTTATGCTAGGAAGAAAACAAAGACAGTTTTAAAATCTTCAGAACAATTCTAACAAACTGATAGCTTTCGATTTTCCAATTTGTACGTTGTCTTTTTTTTCTGCTAGTTCAAAACCTAAAAATTCGGTATATTTTAGGTATTGATCAAATATCGCATATATATATACAAATAAAAAATTTCAAATAGAAAATTCAGACCTATCTGTTTGCAATGTTACGAGGATTTCAAAGCTGTCTTTGTATTTGTTCTAGCATAAAAATTCTTCAACTTATTCTTTTGAAAACATCCCATAAATGAACCAAAAAACGAGTTTAAAAAAAAAAAACTAAAGCCTAAATCAAAAAACTTCTCGAATAAAATATGTTTATCTTGCAAAAATATGTGTGGTGGCCAAATTTCAGACCAATCGCATCAAGATTTAATTTTGACGGGAGGACCCCCTTAAGAAGCAGACACCAAACAGATATTTAAATAAACACACAACGCGTATTGTCAGGTTAGATAAAGATTTGAACAGTCCTAGCTAACCCAACCAATAATATTAAAGGAAAATTGAGATTGTTTATGTTTCTCTGTTTGCTTTTTTGGGAGGATTGGAGTGTGGGGTTTCAAAATACATCTCCTCCTACAGTTTTTGAACTACAGTGATGATTTTGATATCATTGGATGCGGAACAACATGGGCTTTTCAAAAACTAACATGGCAATTCAAAACTCATTTTTGATAAAAGTTGACATAAAGTGAGAATTTTTACGAAAGACATGCTTCGGAATCTTTTACAATTTTTTCAACTTCAAACCAGAGTTTGAAGAATGCCATGTTAGTTTTTGGAATCTACAAGTCTTTTTGCATCCAATGACACTAAAATCATCACTTATACTCAAAAAACGTCAGAGGAGATGCATTTTCAAAATGCATCTCCTCTGACATTTTCTGAGTAAAAGTGATGATTTTAGTGTCATTGGATGCGGAAAGATTGTAGATTCCACAAACTAACATGGCATTCTTCAAACTCTAGTTTGAAGTTGAAAAAATCATAAAAAATTCCAAAGCATGTCATGAAAACCATCAATTAAGAAGTATGCTGTTTTATTTTGTAATTTGACATGAAAACAAATAATGTAATGTGGTTCATTTTCTTGCTGAGTTATTTTCAGACAAAATATTAAAAAAAAACCAAAATATCCACTTTTTTTTGGCCACGGTTTTTTTTGTAAAAAAAACGTTTTTTAAAAAAAAAAACGGCATGGTTTTTTTTGAGTCACATCTCTATTCACACTTCCCCCTCATTCTAACGTAGCGGGCGAACAAGTGCATGTACAAAGCTAATTCTTTCACAGAAGCTTCCTAACATGTTCGTCTTGCTTTTGAGAATAAAATCAAAGATGCAGCCATTTTTTTAATTTTGGCCACGCTCTCCCCTTAATATTTTGCTGCTTCATCATTTGTACTTGATTATCAATGCTTACACCAAGTCAGCAGAATGAATAGTGTACAAACACCACTAGATATGTTCTTGCAAACCTTACACTTCAAGCCTTGTACACCTACAATGTTCCAGTTAGTAGTTACTGGAACCTGCAGTAATAGAAAGTTAGTCCAAAGGAGTAGTTAAGGGAACCATTTTGATGAACTGGTCAACTTTGGTTCTATTGGACGTACGTCTATGAAAATTTGCAGACTACTAGATCTCCACATTTGTAACAACTTATCTTAAACAAAAATTTTTCATAAGGCCATAGAAAATTTTTTATTTGAAAAAAAAAAAAAATTATATATATACATATATTATTCATTACATCTTCGAAATTTACAAAGCTAGAGCAATGCGGTTTGTTGCATTTGAAAGTCAAACGTGCGCTCTATCCATAATACGGGGGGAATTTTTGATTTATTTCTTTCCGAATTTATATGAATTTTTTTGTCAGAGTCTCAATGCAAAAGTTATAATTTTAGGGTAAAAAAGTCTACGGAAATCTTTCCAGAAAAAATTTTGGAAATCCCCCCGTAATATAGATAGAGCACATATGTCACTTTCAAATGCAACAAGCCGCATTGCTCTAGCTTTGTAAACTTCGAAGATGTAATGACAAACGTCTTGATAAGTTACTTTTTTTATAAAACCTATTTTTAAGAAACAAAATGCTTCTCCTCCTACATTTTTTGAGCTACAGTGATGATTTTGGTATCATTGGATGCAGAAGAACAAGGGCTTTAAAATGTATTGAGAAGTTTTTCAAAATTCATTCTTGTTTCAAAGTTATGACGTCATAAATTTGAATTTTCTTGAGAATATTTTGATTTTTTTTCTTTTTAATTTTTTAAATTTTTATATTGGAAATTTGAGGAAAAGCATTCAAGTTTTTGGAATGTCCACGTTATTCTGCATCCAATGATACCAAAATCATTACTGTAGCTCAAAAACTATCAGAGAAAAAGCATTTAGAAACCCCCCCCCCAAATGTCGTTTTCTATGATTTCCCATTTTCTTTTCAAGAAAATCGCATTTTGTCATGAATGATAAATGATTCTAAATTGTATTTCCTATCAGTATACCAAATTTCATTGCTCTAAATTCAATAATAAAAAAAATATTCAGATGGGGGATGCTCACCTTGAGAAATATGAATGATGAAATATATATAAAAAAAACAAAATGAAATTGAAAATATGGTGTTTTTTTTTAATGTCCACATTATTCTGCATCCAATGATACCAAAATCATCACTGTAGCTCAAAAACTGTAGGAGGAGAAGCATTTAGAAAACCCCCCAGAAATGTCGTTTTCTATGATTTCCCATTTTCTTTTCAAGAAAATCGCATTTTGTCATGAATGATGAATGATTCTAAATTGCATTTCCTATCAGTATACCAAATTTCATTGCTCTAGGTTCAAAAATGAAAAAAAAGGTCCGAAAGGGGGATGCTCTCTCCCTCCGGGGGGGACGCTAGCTCTGGGATACGTTTCTGATATTTTTACAGACATTCGGGGACATATCTCAAACTCATTTAAAGCAATAAAAAAAAAATCGACTTTTGGACTGCAGATGCCCCAAATGCCGTCCAATGGTTCCCTTAACTAACAATTGATTAAGCAATTTGTGTTTAACCAGAAAATTATCCTGCAAGTGCAACACTTATGGAACTCACCATGGCTAAAAGAAGTTGTGCTCACAGATAAGATATCAATATTGTGCACTGGTGTAAAAAAATCCCTCTGTACTAAAAATCTTTCCTTAAGCTTGATCTCCTTTATGTCGAATTGATCTATCGAATGATGTCCCTATGCTTTGTATTAATTTAAATTTTAAAATGTCTGCAATGTGCAGGTGAAGCTCTAAGTTTTTCAAGAACAATGTTTTCTACAATGTGCTAAATTTATAACACCTCCCATATTCTCCAAAGATAATATTATGCAAATGACAAAGGTGTTAGTTATGTGATGCATTTCTCATGTAATGTTTGCATTTGCCCTTTGTTTTTACACTTCTACCCACACAACATTTTTCAGCTTGCTTTATGTGTTGCACTTTTGATATGTTATTCTTAAAATAAAAGTTTCAATCACTGACACATTATTTACCCATACCAATCATACCATCACTGTGCCTACTTGCATCCCTCTGTGCTATTCCTCTATCCTTTCTTGGGAGGCTTTAATTGCTCCCTCAAAATTGGTCACTCTTTATCTCTTCAGTAAAACCAAATAAAATTCCCATGGCAATTTTACCCCTGCGGTTTGAACATTTTTGATTTCTAAAGCTTCCCAATCCGAACACTTTTGTGAGCAAATTTTGCCCCCAATTGAAACGCAGTCTTGTAATCCAAACACAAATGTATGCAACCAAATGAGGTAAAGGCTACCTTAATTTCAATGGTAAAAATGATTTCCCAATTAAAAAAATACCCGAAGAACAAATTAGTTTCGAAGTAAAAGGTGCCATTCACCATGGAAAAATTAAATAAAAACAAAATGCGAACAATATTTTAAGAATAGCTTGTATTTTTTACATTGATTTGAAAAACCACAATTTTGCAACACCTGCTTTACAGTAATGAACAACCATGACAACATTACAGAACTTTGTCTACACCCAACCTACACTGGAAACTAACCACTCGAGCAACTTATTTTGAATTTTAATACCTTTAATTTTTACTCAATTTATTTCATGCTTTACTTTTCCCAGCCACAACTGTCATGAGCCATAAATGGTTCAACACTAGCCATTTAGAGACCTTGAAAGCCTAAAATGTATATATTTTTGCAACACACAAGTAAATGCTAAGTCAATACCCCCTACTTTTTTTGAGCAGACACTGTTCAATTCTAAAACATCTCCATCCTATGCCAACAGCACATTACATAAACTTCTCCAGCTATTACACCTATGTATATTTTTTGTACTTTTTCACAGGAAACAACAGGCACACTGCAGCAAGCAAGTGCTACACCTAGAATGTAATTATTGAACAAGTAAGCACATTACTGATACAACATTCAAATTTCCTCATTAACAAAACAAACCACATAGGCTTCAACATTCCAATTCTTCATTGATCCAATAACTTTTTATCTAGTTAGAGCAAACAGGAATAAATCAAAAAATTGATTTTTACAAGCAAACATGCATTACTAGTTAAACCATACTAATGAACAACATGGAGTTAATTTAGTCAGACAAAATTGCTTACCTCGATCAGCTTTCTTGAAGATACAAATTCTTCAAATTATCAAATTTCTTCAGACTCTCCAATGCTCAAGATAATCTGGATGGCTCAAAGGAACTGAAACTTTGGAACACAAGCATAGGTTATTAGGCATGCAGTATTTGATACATAATGTAATTCTAATTCATCATTTAATGTCTTGATATGCTTATTTAAGCAACACATCTATCAAAAACCCAGCAATAAACTAAAATGAAGAATGATTTAAATTGGATGAATTTTTAAGTTAGTCTGAGTTTCCTTAACCACAACTAAGTTGTTGCAAAATGGGAAGGAAGAAAGCACATTCAACTATGGAACTAAGCAATGCTCACAATATTTGGAATGGCTGTCATCTTTTTTTTTTTTGCTTATTTGCTTGAGTTACAGACATGCTTACAGAAAAGTTGAGTACACAGTAATGCTGTTTTATATTTTCATTGAACAACTTGAATAATTTACTTACCTTACAGTAGAACACTATCATCTTTATGCATCCAAATACACTTTACTTTCTAACCTCCCAAATATATAGCAAAGTTAGTTATAATGGGATATGGGACAGAGTATCATTAAAAAAAGTGTGTCCCAGGACTCAGTGCATGGAAATAGCAAGAGGGAACGGAGTTCATGAAACAAGAAAGAAATTGAAAGAAGTTATAGGCGCTAAAAAAACAAAGTAATGAACCAAAACATGAGTGAACAGCAAAACAAAGAAACAAAACTATTTCAAGGTCTCACTTAACTTTAGCTTGAGACCACCCATCTGCCCTTGTATGTCAATTGAACATAACATCAAGGCCTTGTTACAATAAATACTTGTCAAAATTAGCATATTTTCAGTGTAAAATCATAATATGAATAAACATGATGTATTAACATCTATAATTTTCACATTTTAACATCAAAATTTTTCACTAAAAATATTTAAGAGCACATTTCACATCTGTGATATTGTTTTATTACATTAAAGGCTGTAAAAACTCTTAAATTAAGAGTTCCATATGAAAAGAAGGACTAATAAAGAGAAAATTCAAATGGTACCAATGCATCTGTGACACTCACTGGAAACTCAAACAATCAAGACTAATATGGTTTAATATTTTTACAATTTACTGCTTAATTTAAAAGTTAATGTAGTGAAACTTCAAACACAGATGTGTTCAAGTGAACCAAAAAACATGTTCAAGTAAACCAAAATTTGTAGTATTTCAATAAAAAGACAGACATAACCTTCAATTTGTTACCTCACATACTTCTCTTGGCACTGCAAATTACCATGGATACCATAGTTTATTCCCACTAAGGAAAACTCATTGTATATTAAGGACCAATTTATTTATGAGCAACATCACAAAAATAACCTTAAATTTGAAAAAAAAAATATAAGTGCCTTTGTATAGGTAAACTAAATGCAAATAATAATGTTGATATCCTTTCAATAGTGTAACATGCAATTAGGAAGAAATTAATTTGTAATAATGAATTAATTGAACTAATTTACTAAATCCAGCAAAGAAAACCTAAAATAGAATGCTCATACATGTAAACCCTAAATCATTATTACTGAAAATTATAATTTAACAATTATATATTCTTCCTTGCCTATTCGAGCAAATCAAATCATTTCAATTCACATTAAAACCAAACATTGCAGTGAAAACAAAAGGCATCACTGCTAAAATAATAGATAAGAAATATCATTGATCATTGGGAAACTCAATATAACCATAATTTTCACAAATGATATTAATTTAAAATATGGCTTCCTACAGCTTGCAGGTAACTCAAACAACAAAGTTATCAGTCCTCACATGGGTGAAACAATTCTCAGCTTTCAGCAGTGCGGTGAACATGGGAGAAGAAATTCTATAATTGAGCTCATATTGAAAACTTAAAAATTTATAAATTGTTCAATAATCATTATAATCAATATTTACTTTATACACGAAAATTAAAAATTTGGTTCCAAAGAATCACTTAAGCAACACATTTAAGAATGTTTTACATGAATGACATTTTGCTTGCTAATCATGATTTTTGAGATGTGACATTACTAACGTTCAAGAAGGAATAACATATACAATCAACCCTCAATAAGACGGACCTCGGTATTCCGGATATCGGATAAGACGGACGCCGTCCGCAGGAAAGGGGGTTGTCCGAGTTACTGGCGTTAATGACGAAAGTTGCCAATAGATGGCACGAGCACCGGCCGCCACCGCTCCCGCCATAATTCAGTTTGTTAACCCCCACCATATTCAAATGATAGTGCTGTGTTGCTCTGACTTTTGAGTGAATATTTCTGTGTTTAAGAATAATTGAAACTTTTTTCACCATGTATTCAAGAGGCCCTGCAGTATAGTGCATACAGTATAATGAATTATGTATTTAGGCCTTATTAAGCTGATTATTTATGCAAAAATAGGCACATATTATAGGCATATTGGTTATTCAGGGCAATCGGCTAATCCGGACCACCCTTCCCCTCTAGTAGTCCGTCTTATCGAGGGTTGGATTAGACTAGATTGTAAGTTAGTTTAAGCCTCCCTAACCACTGCAAAAATAGAGCGTATCGAAGAGAGGAAGGAGGAAGGCACCATTTAGTATGGAGATAAGAAAATGAGGAATCTATGCAGAAAGGGCATAGAACCAGTAAGATGGGAAAGAAGTTCATGAAATTAGATAAAAGTTGAAGAAGAAAGTTAGGGGTGCTGAAAAACAGGACAGTAGTGAACCGAAAAAAGGTGGTCTTTAACATAACAAAAAACATTTTATTTCAACAAAAAGAAGGCCTACCTAACTCTCAGCTCGGGCCCTCACATTTTTCCCCTGGGACCGCTAATTCCCATAGATACAATATTTGTATCCCCCTGAGGGGAATAACACAATAAAGGTTATCACCTAAAAATATTAGTGAGACTGGGGTAGTGAATACTTAAATCAAGGGTACCTACTCCTACGGTTTTGCCAATGTTCACCGAGCCAGCCAGCCAGTTGCAATATTGTTTGATTGCCACCGAACGTAACGGTTTCTGCTGTTTGTAGTGTAACTGCTATGCAACCCGCAAATTAACCTAACGCTGTAACTTGTTAAATACTCATTTGCGCCGGCAATTGCATGGAAGAAAAGTTGTTCATTTTGATATGATTACCATGACTCAAGTAAAAAATTTCAAAAATCGATTACCGTGTTGTTCTAAATATTTACCATTTAAATTAGTTAGTGACTGCAGGTCGGCCAGTAGCATTACGAAAATTACTCAAGTGACCACCGGTGGGTCACTTCACAGGAAACGTGTTCATAAGATCATTATGTTAAAGAACATTAATAAATAGAACTATGTCAAACGTTTCAAATTTCTGGATCATTAGCAACCTGAAAACAGTTGAGAAAAACTAGTCTAATGTAAATCAAAGTGACCGAACATGGGATATAAAAAGCAAACCCATGAGAAAGAAACATAGGTCAATATACAGTTTAACCCGTTCATGGAAATTAAAAATTCCATTCCAAAGAATCACTAAAGGAACCTATTTATAATGTTTTACACGAATGACATTCTGCTCGCTGATGCGTTATTTTCAAGTTATTCAACTTTTAAGTTTCATTCAAACAGCAGAAATTGTTGAGCGCTCGAGCACTTAGTAATTTAATATTAGCCAACCCTGTGGAGACTGAACCCACTTCTATGATGTTTTAGTTAATAACACAATAAAAGTTATCAACTAGAAATATTAGCGGGACTTGGGTAGTGAATATTGAAATCGATTTGCAGTTGACATCAATTTCAATATGGCGGCCACCGTAGAAGATTAGCAAATCCGTAGGAGTGAATACCATAGATTTAAGTATTCACTACCCTATTCCCGCTAATATTTTTGGTTGATAACTTTTATTGCGTTATTAACTAAAAGATCCTAGAAGTGGGTTTAGGCTCTGCAGGGTTGGCTCATAATAAATTACAAAGTACCCAAACGTACTTTAACAGTTCCAGCTCAAGGGCGCAACTGACAAACTGCTACGGAACACGAAAATTCAAAACTTGAATAACTCGAAAATAACGCATCCGCAAGAAAAATGTCCTTCTTGTATACGTTTTTAAATGTGTTCCTTTTGTGATTTTTCGGAACGAAATTTTTAATTTCTGTGAATGGATTAAAACTGCTTATTAACCAAAACAAATCACTGTTAACAAAATGGGTAAATGTTGATTTGTCAGTCCTCGATTTTCCACTTTTTGGTGCCTAAACACAAGTAATTAGGTCGAAATAAAGAAGTTTTCTTCTGTGGACTTCCAGTCGTAAATGACTATTTTACAAGTTATAGCGGTAAATTAGTTACCGCAAGTCAAGTGTTTGAAACGGGAAGTAATTCATTGAGCGCATCATATGGCAACACTGCAATGGACGCTCGCTTTCGATGCGCTCAAATGATGGAGCCCGTTCCTGCCATTTAAGACAAAAGTTAACATACCGCTTTTATTTGTTATTTATGGGTGGTAATTTCTGTCAAAATTGAGTTTAATGTTGTCAACGATTTTCATAATTTTGTTGCCAATAATCAATAAAGGAACACATATTTAAGAATGTTTTACACGAATGACATTCTGCTCGCTGATGTTATTTTCTAATTATTCAACTTTGAAGTTTGCTTGTGTGTGGCAGGAAAGCACGCACACCTAGCGTAATTTAATTAATAACGGAAGCTAACCCCCTATTACAAACGTAAAGAGGTTGGGTCATAAGGGGTAGCCACAGTTCTTCTAGTAAAAATTATAAATAAAGGTTTCTAGTGACGTCCATTTACATCGACTCCAAGGTGGCTGCCGCCATGGCGCCACCCGGTACACAAGATGGTGGCAGCCATCTTGGAGTCGATGTAAACAAACGTCACTAGAAACCTTTATTTATAATTTTCACTAGAAGAACTGTGGCTACCCCTCACGACCCAACCTCTTTACGTTTGTAATAGGGGGTTAGCTTCCGTTTCTATTGTGATTGTTATAGTTTTACTATAACTGCCCTACCCTTCAAGTAAACGCTAAAGAGAGGAGTTGTCTGGCCTAACAACCATCATCTCGAAAAGATCCGTCTTCGGAAAATATTCTTGTCGATAGGCGCAGCATTGCCGATCTCTACAATCTACACCCAGGCATCGCCAGCCGTTAAGCATCGAAGCATCATTTGAAAGCAACCAGCGAGCGCCATCATACCCTCTACGAACGCCACCATCGTTCCTCTACTCAGCTGAAGCCACGTCTGCAGGCATTGCTGCCGAATTCTTCCATTTCTTTTCGTATATTTCAACTCCTTCCTTAGAGACTTAGGATCTTATTCATTCTACATAAATTACTTATTAATCAACTATAAAGCCTAATCCATTCTAATTATCTCGCAGCACTTGCCATTTCCTATGATATATGTAACGTAAAGCTTCGTCATAGAGAACAGGTTAGCTCACACTCATGACAGAGGCACGCAAGCTGCTCCTGGCAGGAGAGGACAAGCGGCATTACGCAGGACGCTGTCACTAGATAAAGACGTGTGTGACCTCGCTCTCTCTGGCGGTCTTGCCAGAAGGGCGAGGGTTCCGGTTGCTGATTATAGTCGTGTATAGACTAAGCGCTTCTCAGGACTGAGCTAAGTATCTTACCAACATGTAATCCATGTCCATATCCACGTCCGCGTGTAGCTTCACGTGTAGGATATCTGATGTATGCGGAAGTTTCACTTATGTACTAGAAGACCTTTGTTTCTCTAATTAATCCAGCGTCGAGGCTTCACCTCATAAGATGTGCATGTCAGGCTTATCGATGCATTAATAATCTATGTTCATCTACTGATCCAGTAACAAGGCTTCACCTTGATGTGAGATCATTATAAAGTCATTAGGCGAATTCCTGTATATGCATCATTATGATTATATCTGATGGATTGGAGTTAACGTAATTACCGAGATTTGATAGCATTATTGTCATTTATAGATTCCTTAAATATGCTATATATATTGTGTGTCATCTTACTACCTGATTGTGTCATCCATTACTAATTGGAAGACGCCATCATATTATTGTTAAATTACATTGTAATATTCTCATCATTTACCTTAATAATAGATTTGCTACCAATATTCTCATTAATTGTGAAAGAAGACATTGAAAAGTCTAGTCTATTTTGATCTTTATTAACTAAAATAAAAGAATGGTGACCTTCTGTCACGACCTTCAACCGAAAGAAATGAAAGCAACAGGAAAATGACAATAAATACCAAAAAAGAACTGCCTCGTGGAAATTGCATGGCAGTGAGATAGATCAAAAATAGGGAACCACTACAAAAACAATGACTGCTTTAGCGCAAAAAAGGCCATTCAGGAGCGCCGTTCGTATAATTTTAAACTTAAATAACTCTAAAACTAAGCATTTGCAAGCATATTGTCATTCTTGTAAAACGTCTTAAAATCGACTATATTACCTATCTATAGCAACAATATTATGAAAATCGTTGACAACATTAAACTCAATATTGACCGTAATTTCTATTGTGTTATTAACTAAAAGATCCTAGAATTGGGTTTAGGCTCCGCAAGCCCCACGGGATGAGCTAATAATAAATTCCAAAGTATTCAAATGTACTCCAACAGCTCAATCGCGCAAAAATTAAAACCTACCACGCTAACTCGTAAAATACTCATTTAACGCAAAAAGAGTATAAAAGAAAAGTAGTTTATTTTGATGTTATTCCCATGATTCAAGCATCAAAAATTCAGAACTCAATGAGTAGCTGTTTATTCTAGCGCATTTGTCATCAAAGACGAAACTACACCTACCGCTATAACTTGTAAAATACTCATTTACGAGAGAAAGTGCATAGAACAAAAGTTGTTCATTTCGATCTAATCAACCAAGTTTAGGCACCGAAAAGTTGAAAATCGAAGACTGACAAATCCTCAACATTCACCAATGTTTTCTATCAATATTATATTAGTTGCGATCAGCTTTCCCTTTGCAAATACTATATTTAACATTGATAAAAAACATTTTTTTGGGAGATTCGATTTCTTTCTTGTGTCTATACTTTTCTTATCTCATAATTGATTATTTTGAATTATACATGACTAATTTTTCTCAATCATTTTAAAATTGCTAATGACCCAGGAGGACATAATATTCATAATATTTCTATTTACTGACTAATATAATAATGATCACATTAAGATCGTCCCAGGCCCCTGTTGCTCAGGTGGTCATTTTTTATGTATTTGTTGGAAAAGAACCCTTAGGTGGTGGACTATTCGGTCCTAAAATTTTATGGCGCTAGGGACAATAGATCCCCCCCCAGGGGGGGGGGGGGGAGGTTAAGGGGACCAAAATCTTCAACTTTAAGCCTATTTCAACCCCATATAAAAAGAGAACAAATGGGAAATAGAAAAAAAAAAACCTATTTGAGTTTGTTAGGAAGGTTCCACGGATTCTAAAACTGTCTTTGGTTTTGTTCTAGCATCAAAACTCGAAGACGAGTACCATTTTGAAATATCCATATAATATACCAAAAAACTAATTTTTTGAAAAAAACTAAGCTCTAAATCAAAAAAATGACAGGAAGAAAAAAGGTTGACTTTTACATAATACATATATTGGCCAATTTTCAAACGAATCGGACAAAAAAGTTCAAAAAGTGGGACGATCTCCTCAAAGAAATGTTTCTCTGCACTTTTATTTATAGAGCTCAAAGTTTTACACAGAATGATGAAGCTTAGAGATGTAATCTTTTAGAGTAAAAGTTTATGATCAAGCTGTAGCATAGATACAATGGTCTTTGTAGTTATTGAAGATGGCAATGAGAGCATAGCAATAAGGTTAACTATGGAACATGTAGAATTACTGAAGGATTCATACAGAAAATGAGCTTTCTGCATCACTTACACGTCACCAAAAGCCATTTGAAGATAACTCGGCTTAAAAACAGAGCAACATGAGAACAAATTTTGATTGAATTTATGTTTTATACTTTTTGAATAACTAGACTTACAAAATACGCACTCAAGTAACGTAGTCGCATTACATTTTTCGATGGATCCAAGTTTTTCAACCAAACGGTGTAACATGATTCTAAAGGCCTAATGTTCATGGAAAAATTACATAACGCATGACTTGAAAGAAAATGAGAAATACCTTTCTTTGTCGTAGTTAGTTCACACTATTGTCAACATAAAAATTTGAACGTATTCAACACCAATACAGAATTATCCTCAAGCTGCATAATCGGTATTTGGCCATTTCGAGGCATCATCAGCTCGCACATTAATGAAGTAACGCTTAGCATAATATCGAATTGAAGTCTGCGAGCGGCGGAGCTCCCGAAGTCCCGAACCAACCAACTCGAACCAGCTGATCAAGGGAATAGGGCTCACACGAAAAGTATCTGAGGGACAAAAAAAAATTTACCCTAAACGTTCAAGTTTCCCCGAAATTTGGTTTATACCATATTTCCAGTGTTAAAAATCTTGACTTTACTAAACATCTAGAAATCCGCGAATTTAATTATTTCTGTCCATAAAGCTCGCTATTCTCTGGACCCGTAAAAATTAAAGTAGTTCTTTCATGAGTTTGCAGGGCATTATTCCGCTGTATTAAGGGGTGTTTACACTAGGGGACATTTCGGCTGTGAGGCGCGACTCGTGTAGATGAAGCTCACCACTGAGGCTCATATTTGTGTGTGTGAGCCCGAAGTTCCCGATTCACTTTGATTGAATCCGTGGAGCGGCTGCAAGTGTGAGCGGCGCTGGCCGCGCTGCTCTAGACCGGTCAGTGTGCAAGTAGTGGTCATCAAGTGAGGTGGCGCCTCTCGCTCACCCGTAAGGGCTGACTCAACACTGCCGCGAGAAACTACACTGCTTCTAATTGAGATGTACTTAGCCCATCAATGCCTTTGGCAGACTAAAAGCTGTGAATATAAGGAGGCTGCTTTCCATTATATTTTAATGAAAATGAACGAATATAGTAACATTACACTCATGCAAATAAAAAAGAGATTACGTAGCTACGATGCAGCAACAATATTCACACAAGCTCGTCTACAGCAATCCATATTTCAAAGCAGCAAGCCACACTGACTGGTTTTGTACTGCATGGCTGCCACTTTTGTTTGACCAAAAAATCTAGTGTGACCTCAAAAAATATCGAGAAACATCTAGATTTAAAAATAAAACATCCAAAAATTTATCTAGAAATAAATTAATTATCTACTTTAATAAATTAGTTGAACAATAGCATATAAGAATATTTATATCATAAATTGCTTTATATTAGGCAATTTATCTTTATATAAATTATCTAGTATCCTGATATTTACCCTAATAAAGCTTGGTATCCAAATATTCTTCAATTCCACACGTGTTGCGAGTAGAAAGGTATGTGTCTATTGCATTGCAATTATCAATGCTCAGATTCCTACTTAACAACAATTGTTTTAAGGCTTTCACACCGCTACCTTCATCATTTTTAATAATTTTGCAATTACTAAGTAGGTTGATTCTACTTTATTAGATGCATTACTTTAGTATATAGCTGATACACCATGTAGTTTCATGATAGAAATATCATTGCTTCCATCCAACAATAAACTGAACTCATTGTTACCAATATCATTGGTCAGTCTTTCGTAAAAATGAGGCCACAATACATTCTTGATAATGTATGTGCCTTTTATTCTATGATTTTTTGATATCATCACTAGTTTTGCAATTAGAGATAATGTGCTTTAGCTTATGAACCGTGAAATAGCCGTCTTGGTGTCGTTCATAATCTGAACATAACATGATCAGAATTTGGTTGCTTCACTATTCAGACAATTTGCTTAAGTGAATTAACAAATATAATAAGAATGAAGTAGTAACCAACCATTATTTTAAATTCCTAATTCGAATTTACAGTAATCTATCATATACATAGCTTAAATGTAATTCTAGCTAGAAAATTTCTAGCACGCTGAAAAAACTATATAGATATTGTAGCTAATATCTAGGTTCGAAATTTTACATCTAGGCTTCAGCAAAAACATCTAGATCTAGCTATATAATATCTAGAGTGGCAGCCCTGTTGAGCAGCGCGCGCTCCATGGCTCGCTCCAATGGTGTCTAGTCTAAACGCACATGTCTCTTGTGAAGCTCCACACGAGGCGTCTACACGTGAGCCTGCAGCAAAATGTAGACCAGTGTAAACGGCCCTTTAGTAGCACTTGGTAGAGGAAGGTTTATTTCACAATATTGAATCCAGTTTGGCCCTCACTTTTGAGCCTAAACGCTGGAAGGAGAGTTTTATCGAGTTAGTCTTTTTAGCTGCTGTTCGATCATCGGTGTATTAATCTCCAAAACCACCTCCGGAATACCGGCAGGCCTCAGCAGAGACGGTTCAAGAAACGGTTTGTGAAGAGTACAGGAATTTCTGGAGAATTTCTTGAGTCCACCTCGCGCGACTTTACACTTCAGTTTCCCACTCGTAACTTTAGAAAAAATCTACCCATGAACTTGAAATTGCTTTCAAACGAAAGAGCGAAACATTCTCTATCTAGATAGTATAAGCAACACCCTCAAGGTATTCTGAAAGTTACAAAAATTCTTAGATAAACCTTGCAAACCTGCGCGCACTAAAAACACTTCAGTTTCCTACTCGTAACTTTAGAAAGAATGTACCTATTACTTTAAATTGCTCTCAAACGAAAGAGCGAAACATTTTCTACAAATGTGCAATAAACACATCCAAAAAAGTTTTCTGAAAACTACAGAAATTCTTCGATGATCCTGTACGACTCACGCGCCGTCGAAAGACTCAAGTTGACCCATTCGCGCTCACGCGTCGTCAGAACATCAAACTCTCCTGTGTTCTCAGAAACGAAATAATATTCTTAACGTTATTTTCAATCAATAGACTATTTCATTTGCATTTGTTGTCAAATTCAATGCGAAATTGAGGTAACCCTTTCGCGCTCGCGCGTGTTCAGAACATCTAACTTTACTCTGTTCTGAAAAATGAAATGATAATATCCTCAACGTTATATTCAATCAACAGGCCATTTCATTTGTATTTGTTTAAAAATTCAATGCCAAATGTCAAGGCCGGAAACACATCGAACTAGACCGTGACGTATAAAACGATGACCATGTAAATTTTCTATACAAAATCATAGCGGAGGAGCATAAGTTTCATTTCTGAGATTACATTCTTGAAGCGAATCAGGATATCACTATAATTTCATCATGTAATTCATCAGTTACAAAAATACATGAACAAATATTTCTAACCTACAGCTACCAGTTGAAAAAGAATAAATGGAATAAGCCCATAAATACTCGTATTGACAGTGTTGCTTACAGAGTGAGCGAACAGTAAAAGTTTGTTGACCTACAATAAAATATTAAAAAAATTATAGAACACTGAAGCATTCTGAAAGAATGTGTTGCGACGTCAAAACAAATACATTCAGAATGACATAACCTCAAAAATAATACATTAGCCTGTACAACAAGTTTACCGCGGAAATTGTCCCGTGGGAAAATACATTAACGCATAAATGACCTGTTTCGCCGGAGAAAGAGTAAAAAAAAGACACACCTCACATATCTGAAAAAAATCATATAATTTACAACGAAATAGTTTAACATAAATATCAGTAAACATACTATTAGGATTTGAACAACACCAACATAAGTGGACGAATAGGCATTTCAATGGTTGAACCTTTAAATAAAAGTATAAGAAATGCAAGGTAACACACAAGCTTATTTTGAGATAATACCCATGAGCAAAAGACAAATACTCAGGTTTAGCTAAAAAATAGCAAGAAAGACTGAAAGCGTATTCTAGCTTTGAAAAAATTCGTAAGCACTGGGTGAAATCAAATATCAACTAAGGCCTACAACGGTGCGGGTCGAGTTCTACATAAACTTAAGTAGAACAGGGGAAAATTAAAGCATTTTATTTCAAAAGATATTGCTGTGGGTAAGGATGACACTGAGACTAATGATAGAATATTTGCATGAATGATGATTTATACCAAACACACAAAATTTTGGGTTTCGTGCTTCTATATTGCCATAAATGTGTCGGGTTTTCGTGACCGTTGGGGTAGTTTGAACTGAAATTTTAGTTCTTGACGGCCAAAAACTCGAACAACTCTCGATAGTGTTGTGGGAAATTACAAGAGGGATAATGAAAAACGGATTTGGACTCAGCTTATTTCAGGTGGTTTTTATTTGAAGAGGAACCAGGAGGACTTCGATGAGCTTGACTGGAAATCCCAGTGAGGTCCGGAGTGCCGGTGGTGAGCTTCGGTGAGCGCTGGCGTCGCTCCGGCCGGTGGATGAGATTTTTAAGTGTATCGAGTTCAGAATATTCAATTTACTGTGGGCAATTTTTAAACAAGCACAACAATCGGTGCGTAGCTATTTGTGTGAGCAAAGCATGCTTAATTTTGGAGCCGGTGAGTTTGATCAAGGTGCCGAGCCTGATGGCGATGATGACTCTTGGTTTGAATAGTACTTAAGATCCAGGCACGCGTAATTCAGCGAATGCAAAGCTAATTCAATGGTGCCCGTACTTTTAGGCAGTTGAGAATTAAGGCCCGTAATTAGAGAATATATCCGGCTAAAGGCCCAGAGCATAGCCAAATCCAGATCCAAGTAGAAAGCCCCAAAAGCGGCCCAGGGAGAATGTTGTAAATGGTGTGTGTGTGATGCCGTTGAGGTCGAGAGAAGTGCTGTGAGCGAGCTAGTCAACCGCCAAAGTAAGAGTGCTCTATTTGAAACAGAGACGCGCATTGCGCAGTATTGCCACCAGAGGGCTTCTCTCTCGAAAAATGTAAATTGTTATTTTATCGCCTCATGTATTTACACAAAAACTTCAATGATTACGAATTAGAAGTAGAAAATAATTAATAATAAATGAGAGTAAGATTTTTAATGCTACTAATTAATTTATTTAAGTACGAATGGCAAATTACTAATTTTACGCTTATGTAGCGGTATGCTACATTACCCCCCAAGGCGCAGACCGAAAGGTACACCCGCTGCAATCATCTGTAGCGGGAAGGAGGGCGAACTACACGACCCTGCCGAGTTCGGCAATTGGCAAATGATACTGAGCGGGGAAGTTTCACCAAACGGGTCTGCAAGTTTAGATCGGCAAGAGTCCTAGGAACAGGAGTTACTGCAGCGGGCTCGTCTGGTCTCTCCAGACTTGTCGCTGTGTCAGTAAGAGGGCTAGAATTAGAGTCTACGGTAGGCTCAGGGATAGGGTTTGAATGTACAGACACGTAGAAAGGGTTACACTCAAGTTGACTAGGCAACAAGGCAGCCAACTGAGGACGCTGAGATGGTAGATATGATCGAGTCTCAGTGGGAAGGGAAATCTGCGGAGAGGATGATGAGTTACAAGTTACACTATGATCAGAAGTGTATGCGACTTTTAATCGATCAATGCTCACAGGGTCGTGTGAACCGAATCTTTCGAGGATGAAATATTTTTGCTTGCGTTTAAGTACTTTGAATGGGCCATCATAAGGGCGCGTGAGTGTAGGTTTTATAGCATCATTGCGGACATACACATGTGTGCAGTCTTGCAGGGCAGAATCCAGTTTGTCCTGAGTCTGAGGCATTCGTGGAGCCACATACTTGATCTTACGCATGCAATCTTTGAGACAGGTTACATAAGCGGAACGGTCAGCGGATGAAAATTCAGGCAAAGGTTTTGGGTCGACAATGTCGCCGGGGAGACGAAGCGTTTTCCCGTACAACATTTCAGCCGCTGTGCATTGCTGATCCTGTCTGTGTAAATTTCGGATGCTAAGTAGTACTACTGGAAGTCTATCAGTCCAATCGTGACTGCAATTAAGGCAGCGCAATGCAACCTTGAGGTCTCTGTGGACTCTCTCAATAAGTCCATTTGACTGCGGATGATACGCTGTAGTTGATGTATTTGCACACCCTAAAGCGGTGCTAAGCTCACTCCAGAATTTGGAGGTGAATTGTGATCCCCGGTCATGTGTGACACTTAAGGGAACCCCAAATCTAGAGATCCAGTTTGACAAGAAAGCGCGCGCTACAGTCTCAGTTTGGGTATCAGGAAGAGGGACAGCCTCAACCCAACGCGTGAACCTATCGATGATGGTCAACAAATAAGAATAACCGCGCGATAAAGGCAAAGGACCCACCAAATCTAGGTGGACCGAGTCGAACTTGTGACCTGTGAATGCACAACTCTGCAGCGCCGCACGATTATGTTTCACCACCTTACTACTCTGACACGCATGGCAATTTTGCACAATTTGCTTGACCTCCTTACGCATCGCTGGCCAGACGAAACGATCAGAAATCAAACGCACGGTACGGTTAATACCTGGATGAGAGAGGGAATGGTAGTGGAGGACAGCTACTCTGCGGAGCGTCGCAGGAAGATACAAACGAGAAGGTCGCTCGGCATCACGGTAAACGCCGTCAACCAAGGTTAGTTTCGGAGAGGAAGTGTTAGAATGTTTGAGAAGGTCCTGAAGTTCAGGATCCTCCTTTTGCGCTCTTTCAATGTTGCCGAAGGTGATTTCACCACTGGTTTGGACAGTGTTGATTCTGGAAAGGCAATCAGCAACAGTATTGTCCAACCCTTTTATGAAACGGATATCAGTGGTAAACTGACTTATAAACGACAAGTGTCGAGCTTCCCTAGGGGAATGTCTTTCAGAAGGCATTTTGATCGCTGAGGTCAGAGGTTTGTGATCTGTGTAGATCACAAACTCCCTCGCCTCTAGAGCCTAGCGGAAGTGTCTCACAGACAAGTAGATAGCAAGAAGTTCCCTACCGAACGCGCTATAACCACGCTCAGTGGGCGACAGCTTTTTGGAAAAGAAAGCAAGAGGAGAGATATTAGTACCTACTTGTTGTTGCAACACAGCACCTACGGCGGTACTGGATGCGTCAACAACGAGGCTGAAATCCGCATTAGCAATAGGGTAGGATAGTTCAGTCGCGGAAGCTAACTTGTGCTTGATTGTCTCAAAAGCTTTGCGCGCTTCTTCTGTCCATTTTACCTCAATAGATTTGCCTTTTCGTTTCGGTTCGAGGAGGTCAGACAAGAGCGCTAAAGTTTGAGCACAGTTGCGTATGAAACGATGGTAGAAGTTAACAGAACCTAGGAACCTTCTTAGTTCCTTCTGGGTCTGTGGAAGAGGAAAGTTTTTGATCACTTCTACTTTGGAAGGCGAAGGTTTTAGACCTAGGCTAGAGATTTCATGCCCTAAGTAAATCAGTGATGGCTTTCCGAGCTCACATTTTGCAGGATTTACGAGGAGTCCATTGTCGGACAATCTTTGAAAAACGACCCTAAGATGGTCTTTGTGCAACTCTGGGGTTGTGGATGCCACTAGGATGTCGTCTAAATAGACATAAGCGAAAGTGAGATCAGAGAAAATTTCAGCCATGTGTCTCTGGAACGTTTGAGGTGCGATCCGGAGACCATATGGCATCTTTAGGAATTCAAAGAGACCAAACGGAGTAATTACCGCGGTCTTAGGAATCGCAGACTCATCCAAGGGAATTTGATGGAAGGCAGACTGCAGGTCTATCTTAGAGAAAATTTGTGCTCCCTCTAAATTTGCACTGAAATCATGAAGGTAGGGAATAGGGTATCGATCAGGTAAAGTAACGGCGTTCAACCTGCGGAAGTCCCCGCACGGTCTGAATTCACCGTTAGCCTTGGGTACTAGCAAAAGAGGGCTAGCCCAAGGGCTTTTGGAGGTGCGGATGATGCCATTTTCGAGCATGCGCGCAAATTCTTTCTTAGCTAACGCCAATCGATCAGGCGGCAGTCGCCTAGCACGGGAGAAAACTGGCGGACCTTGCGTCTCTATGAAGTGCTTTGTGCATGTTTGCATGTTATTAGAAGCTAAGTTAGGGTTTGTTAATGCTGGGAAATTTTTAAGTTCTTGTTCAAACATGCACTCCTCCTTGAAAGCAATCGAGAAGGAATGCAAGACATTTGCTCTAGTTATGCTACAAGCGGGAATTGAGATCTGTGTCTCCTCGTCCCTAATTCTACGGTTTTTAATATCTACAATTATGCCAAACTTGGCTAGAAAATCAGCACCCATTATGGGCTCTTGGACTTCAGCTAACAAGAAAGTAAATACGAATTTTCTCCTCAATCCCAGACCGCACTCTAAAATTCTTTCACCGTAACAAGGAATTGGCGTGCCGTTTGCGGCGCGTAATGTCGCCAACAATGGATTGTTTTTGTCTTTCACCGTGGCTGGGATAATTGACACACTGGAGCCAGTGTCTATTAAAAATCTATACTTGGTGACGGGATCGAGAATAGTAAGAAGGCGAGTAGTCTGGGAATGAGGCAACGCAGTACTCGCTACTATGCGTCGCTGTTGGCGTTTCCCGAAGTCATTTCGGTATAACGAGGACAGTATCTAGAGGCACATTTGCGAGCTTGGTCACCAAATTTCATGTGGTACCAGCATAAATTGCTACTAGCATCACGAGAGCGCGACCTGAAGCGGCGGTCTTGATTTGACCTATCATAAGATCTACCTCTATCAAAGCGTTGAGGAGGAGGAGAAGGATAGTTTGAGTGATAGTCATAGGGATAGTCGTAGGCATTTTGGTGGCTTTGGAATCTCCCTGGGCCTTGCTGAATGTGAGCCACACTCTGACCTATTTGAAAATTTTGGAGAGCTTGCTTTATTTCAGCGATGTCCTGCTGCATCTTATCTATTGTGGCTGAGGATTGATTTTGCGCCGTATTTGACGGGCTAAAAGTTGTAGCTGCTACATTCAGGGAAGCAACTTGTGGTTCTCGTGGCAAATTAATATTTCGCATCACCGTCTCTGCGGACTCCGCTAATTTTTCTACCGTTTGCTCGGGCCCTGCTAGCGATAGAAATGGACGCACATTCGGAGGAAGCTTAGTCATGAAAACTTCCTTCAGAAATCCCTCAGCTACGGCAACACCCGTAGCGAGTTTCCGCAGTTCTTTCACTAGCGAAGTGGGAGAGAAAGAGACAGAGACAGATGGAATTGCTGAGGCGTCTACAAGACTTCGGAATTTGTCCGCATCGGACATCTGAAGCTTTGCCAAAATTTTGCCTTTCAAGATTCCGTAAGGATTGAGAGCTGGAGGGTTCTCTAATATTTGGTTTGAGTCATTCAATAGTTTTGTGGGCGCGGCGGAAACAAGAGCATAGAATTTGTCTATGTCATTTATTATTTTATGATACCTAAACACGGCTTCACACTGTTGAAACCAGGTGTGAGCGTCCTCCGGAATAAAAGGCGGGAGCCTAATGGGTTTTGAGGGGGCTCGATCTTCATTATCTGATTCAGTCATGCTAGCGATCACTTTTGGGAATGCACAATTAATGATATCAGTGCCTAAGACTTGGGATTAAGTGGCAAGGGTTTGCGTTAACTCTTTACCTACTCAATCATTCAGGTTAAGTTGAAACAGAAGGAAGGAAATATGAAATTGGAAACGAGAAAAATTTCTGCGGTATGCGGCAATTTGCGTAGGCACAAAAATAAAGCAGGTGAGGAAAAAATTATTTTTCTACCTACTCAATCAATCAATAACGTTGAAGAAAACGGAGGGAAAATGGAGAATGGAAACGCGAATTTTACGGTAGTCAGAATGAACGTAAGCACGGAAATAGAAAAAAAATATTTTTCCTACCTACTGTGGCACATGAAACAAACAAAAAAGGACAGGATAGCGCTAAAAAAAGTTTTGTTAGAGTTGCTCAGAGAACAATTAGCACGGTCAAAATCCACAGGAATCTCTCAAACTACTACGACATGGGAAAATTTATCACTACAATGATACGCCAACATTATCCTCTCACAATCTCTCAAACACTTCGAGTTGAGTTTTTATTTTTAAGAGTTCCCGGCCGATGCACCAGTGTCGGGTTTCCGTGACCGTTGGGGTAGTTTGAACTGAAATTTTAGTTCTTGACGGCCAAAAACTCGAACAACTCTCGATAGTGTTGTGGGAAATTACAAGAGGGATAATGAAAAACGGATTTGGACTCAGCTTATTTCAGGTGGTTTTTATTTGAAGAGGAACCAGGAGGACTTCGATGAGCTTGACTGGAAATCCCAGTGAGGTCCGGAGTGCCGGTGGTGAGCTTCGGTGAGCGCTGGCGTCGCTCCGGCCGGTGGATGAGGTTTTTAAGTGTATCGAGTTCAGAATATTCAATTTACTGTGGGCAATTTTTAAACAAGCACAACAATCGGTGCGTAGCTATTTGTGTGAGCAAAGCATGCTTAATTTTGGAGCCGGTGAGTTTGATCAAGGTGCCGAGCCTGATGGCGATGATGACTCTTGGTTTGAATAGTACTTAAGATCCAGGCACGCGTAATTCAGCGAATGCAAAGCTAATTCAATGGTGCCCGTACTTTTAGGCAGTTGAGAATTAAGGCCCGTAATTAGAGAATATATCCGGCTAAAGGCCCAGAGCATAGCCAAATCCAGATCCAAGTAGAAAGCCCCAAAAGCGGCCCAGGGAGAATGTTGTAAATGGTGTGTGTGTGATGCCGTTGAGGTCGAGAGAAGTGCTGTGAGCGAGCTAGTCAACCGCCAAAGTAAGAGTGCTCTATTTGAAACAGAGACGCGCATTGCGCAGTATTGCCACCAGAGGGCTTCTCTCTCGAAAAATGTAAATTGTTATTTTATCGTCTCATGTATTTACACAAAAACTTCAATGATTACGAATTAGAAGTAGAAAATAATTAATAATAAATTAGAGTAAGATTTTTAATGCTACTAATTAATTTATTTAAGTACGAATGGCAAATTTCTAATTTTACGCTTATGTAGCGGTATGCTACAAATGGCCCTAATATATGTTTTGATTTTGTTACCGTGGATAATAAAAGGAAATATCCACGTCGAAAAATTTCTCATGTAATGACTTTAGGAAATACGAAGTGAAGATCAGTATAGCTATCGGTTAGCAGCATTGTTCAGGACTACAGTCGAAAACCGAGAATAAAATTAACCTTGAAGTGAAGGCAAAGGTCCAGTATTTGAGTGGGTGAAGTGTAATAGCTCAAGAAGGAATTTATGAGGTGAGAAAGTTATTATTAGGTGCTGTATTTGTGCACTACAATGAAGTATTACAGTATGTAATTGCCACTAGGGACTCATGAAATGCCATGGTGCATGCGACGTGGAGTTTTTCATTGTTGCTGAAATTTTTCGCAAGTTATTACAGAAAAACGTCGTGAATTTGACAATGATTGAAATAAGTCTTAGGAAAACGAAAACAGTAATAATTAACCTCAGTGTCGTATCGTCAATTGTATGGTCTTTTCTGGTCTTTTTTCTGGTCACTCTTAACTTGTAACATTCCCAAACTCGTCATCTCTTTATTATCGTAAAGCATTCACGTAAAACCGTACATTTTTTGTGTGATCTTTAAATTTAAATATAAATGGAGATCACAGCAACATCTCTTGAAATAAAATGCTTTAATTTTTCCGTGTTCTACTTAAGTTTATGTAGAACTCGACCCGCGCCACTGTAGGCCTTAGTTGATATTTGATTTCACCCAGTGCTTACGAATTTTTTCAAAGCTAGAATACGCTATCAGTCTTTCTTTCTATTTTTTTGCTAAATCTGAGTATTTGTCTTTTGGTCATGGGTATTATCTCAAAATAAGCTTGTGTGTTACCTTGCATTTCTTATACTTTTATTTATAGGTTCAACCATTGAAATGCCTATTCGTCCACTTATGTTGGTGTTGTTCAAATCCTAATAGTATGTTTACTGATATTTATGTTAAACTATTTCGTTGTAAATTATATGATTTTTTCAGATTTGTGAGGTATGTCTTTTTTTACTTTTCTCCGGCGAAACAGGTCATTTATGCGTTAATGTATTTTCCCACGGGACAATTTCCACGGTAAGTTTGTTGTACAGGCTAATGCATTATTTTTGAGGTTATGTCATTCTGAATGTATTTGTTTTGACGTCGCAACACATTCTTTCAGAATGCTTCAGTATTCTATAATTTTTTTTTAAATTTTATTGCAGGTCAACAAACTTTTACTGTTCGCTCACTCTGTAAGCAACACTGTCAATACGAGTATTTATGGGCTTATTCCATTTATTCTTTTTCAACTGGTGGCTGTAGGTTAGAAATAGTTGTTCATGTATTTTTATAACTGATGAATTACATGATGAAATTATAGTGATATCCTGATTCGCTTCAAGAATGTAATCTCAGAAATGAAACTTATGCTCCTCCGCTATGATTTTGTATAGAAAATTTACATGGTCATCGTTTTATACGTCACGGTCTAGTTCAATGTGTTTCCGGCCTTGACATTTGACATTGAATTTTTAAACAAATACAAATGAAATGGCCTGTTGATTGAATATAACGTTGAGGATATTATCATTTCATTTTTCAGAACAGAGTAAAGTTAGATGTTCCGAACACGCGCGAGCGCGAAAGGGTTGCCTTAATTTCGCATTGAATTTGACAACAAATGCAAATGAAATAGTCTATTGATTGAAAGTAACGTTAAGAATATTATTTCGTTTCAGAGAACACAGGAAAGTTTGATGTTCTGACGACGCGCGAGCGCGAATGAGTCAACTTGAGTCTTTCGACGGCGCGTGAGTCGTACAGGTTCATCGAAGAATTTCTGTAGTTTTCGGAAAACTTTTTTGGATGTGTTTATTGCACATTTGTAAAAAATATTTCGCTCTTTCGTTTGAGAGCAATTTGAAGTTAATAGGTACATTCTTTCTAAAGTTACGAGTGGGAAACTGGAGTGTTTTTTGTGCGCGCATGTTTGCAAGGTTTATCTAAGAATTTTTTTAACTTCCAGAATACCTTGAGGGTGTTGCTTATACTATCTAGATAGAGAATGTTTTGCTCTTTCGTTTGAGAGCAATTTGAAGTTAATATGTACATTCTTTCTAAAGTTACGAGTGGGAAACTGAAGTGTTTTTAGTGCGCGCATGTTTGCAAGGTTTATCGAAGAATTTTGGTAACTTTCAGAATACCTTGAGGGTGTTGCTTATACTATATAGATAGAGAATGTTTCGCTCTTTCGTTTGAAAGCAATTTGAAGTTAATAGGTACATTCTTTCTAAAGTTACGAGTGGGAAACTGAAGTGTTTTTAGTGCGCGCAGGTTTGCAAGGTTTATCTAAGAATTTTTGTAACTTTCAGAATACCTTGAGGGTGTTGCTTATACTATCTAGATAGAGAATGTTTCGCTCTTTTGTTTGAGAGCAATTTGAAGTTAATAGGTACATTCTTTCTAAAGTTACGAGTGGGAAACTGAAGTGTTTTTAGTGCGCGCAGGTTTGCAAGGTTTATCTAAGAATTTTTGTAACTTTCAGAATACCTTGAGGGTGTTGCTTATACTATCTAGATAGAGAATGTTTCGCTCTTTCGTTTGAGAGCAATTTGAAGTTAATAGGTACATTCTTTCTAAAGTTAAGAGTGGGAAACTGAAGTGTTTTTAGTGCGCGCATGTTTGCAAGGTTTATCGAAGAATTTTGGTAACTTTCAGAATACCTTGAGGGTGTTGCTTATACTATCTAGATAGAGAATGATTCGCTCTTTCGTTTGAGAGCAATTTGAATTTAATAAGTACATTCTTTCTAAAGTTACGAGTGGGAAACTGAAGTGTAAAGTCGCGCGAGGTGGACTCAAGAAATTCTCCAGAAATTCCTGTGCTCTTCACAAACCGTTTCTTGAACCGTCTCGGCTGAGGCCTGCCGGTCTCCGGAATCCAGTTCCTCAATGAACAAACAACGGCATCTACGGATTGTAGTGATCGCCCTCAGCCGCACTTCAGTCTAAATTTCATAAATTATTAAAACCATCTTCTAAAAATTAAATAAAGTTAACGTAATCATTCTTAAAATTTTAGATTACTATTTTCATTCAACATTACCCTTATATCTATTAAAATTTGACCAAAGAAATATTTCGACAAGAAAGAACGGCGTTTTTACGTAGAACCATATCGCAAGTTCTTCCGTTTCCGGAAAATTCCGGAAACGCTCGTCCGCTCAAAGCGCATATAAGGCCGGATTCCCAGGCAGAGTCGTCATTCTCGTATAGATCCTCCTGACTAGCGCTTGGGCCCCAGAGCGGGCAATTGTAAGTATCAAGTGTTAGTGTTATGTCGTGCGCTAGCGGACTTTCTATCTTCTCTATCTTCGCTTCAGCACGACATAGAACGGTAGGCGCAAGGGTTCCAAAAGAATTTCGAGGTTTCTTCGGTTTTATTTCTTATCCGAGCGACTCCGTGAATCTGCCCAGAAAGGTATGATTCAGAGTCGGACCACGAATTGCATGAATGAGAAGCCTAATTCAAGATCATAGTCGAATGATTAACTGATGCATATAGCACCGCACAACAAGAAAGTAACTCACACCTCAAGGGTACACGAGAAATAGCTGAGTGGGACATAAGAGGCCATAGAATAGTAGCACATAAAAAGAGAATTCACCGCCCTGCTAACGACGTAGCACAACAACAATTCGCATTACCATTACTAGTATTATCATATAAGAAAGTTTTAGCCTCCCCTGACCGCGACAAAGTGTCCCATGAGAGGAAAGAGGAAGGCACCATCTAGCGTGTGGTTGGGGGAACGCGGAATCTACGCACAGGGTGCACAGGAACAGCAGGCTGGGAAATAAGTTCACAAACAAGAAAGGTTTCCGTTGCATCGACGGGGAAGAAAAATAAGTCTCTAGTCGAGTAACACATTTAGAAAGAACACATTTATGATATACACACACGAATATTGTAAACTCGTGTCACTAGTCGAGGGGGATGATTGAGGGCAATGTACTCCTAATCCTGCCCGATCTACATTCGATAATACGTGTAATGACAGCTATAAGAGACAGCGCAATTTCATGGACGATGCATTTCCATTGTGAGGTGAGAACGTTTTTGATAGTTTATATGTACATTGCATGAACTTCGTAATCCCTGACGCCAGGCAATAATACATGAATCGCTTGTTTCTGCCAATGTTCAAAGTGTCCTTTTAAGGAAGCACAAAGTTACACACATGAATGTACATCCGTATCCAACAATCCTAACACAGCGGTCATTAGTCAATAAGCACTTTATTTGAACAAAGGTGGACGATCGCACAACAAGTTTATAGTTTTCACATGAACGCTTCACACTATAAAGGTATGACGAGTTAGGTAACATCACAAGTTGAAAGAGGATACTCTAAAATACTTACAGACGATGAGGAAAGGTCCCTCAGTTTAGACCTGTGACAGCTTATTTTAGTCTGCAAAATAAGTGCCTACTCTGGCTTTCTTTACCCTATCTGTGGAAAAGAGACAGCAAATTAGGTCTCTAAAGCAGGGGCAAGTCACTCAGGTCATCAAATCACCATTATCAATAAATTCTATTATAAACAAAATGAGAGAGGCAAGTGCACGTTTGTCGACGTCGCTTTGAAAACACAAATCATATGAGCTAGTGGTCTCAAATTTCTGCGCCTATTCTCAGTCTACTGAATGCCGTAACTTTAGGCTTCCACCTTGCTGACTGGCGCAACTTGCCCAGCACAGCTCATAGGTAAGAAGCCAATCGACTAAATTTAATTTGCTTGGTTCACATCTTTCTATTAATGAATGTTATAAATAATAAAAAGACAAGAGATAATACAAAGACAAGAAAATCGTGTTCCCAAGTTGGTACAAGTCTGGCACGACGTGCCATGAATTTTTCAATCTCAACAACTGATGTCTAATCCATGGAAGAATCACCATAGCTTTTATTTTCAGTACACAAATCTTTCAATAGTGAAGCAGTGGTTGGTTTGTATTATCAAATAAATATAAAATTTGCTATCATGTGTCAATCTATGAAATGCAATAAACTTCAAGTAATCCTCTGTGTAGACTAAGAGGCATTGAAATGTCAGTCTCTCCATGTTGCATTTACTGCCCATGACACTGTTTACAATATTATATATGACAACATAGCTTACATGGCTTGGCTATTATGTAAATGTTGTTGAGCAAAAGGTTTGGACATTAACACAAATCACTTAGAGCAGTGAAACAGAGATAGGAAAGTTCATTAGTAAAATCACAGTGTTCAGCTAAAATACCGTTAAACCAGAACCTGACTAATTCCCAGCATTACACTGCAGCTTACTGGCTACACCGTGTGAAAACACCCGAAAAATATAGCTAGCGAGGTAACACGTAAATCGAATGAGTTTCTCACTCAAGTTCACTTCCTAAGCAACGCAGAACTTAAAATTATCCGGGAACCTGTTCCTCCCACCCACTTCAAACAAATAAAACGTTGGCGTCATTCTTGCGGACGAAGCGCGGATCCGCAGAATGTTGCCGCAATGAATTTATCAAAATTCTTCAAATTTCCTCACGTCTTGTACGACGTGACAGTTAGAGTTAATTGTATTATGTCTTAACTTTCCTGTGTTGTGTCTTAACTTGTTCCCTGTTAGGGAGCGCTCGTTATTGTGTCTTAGGAACATTCACTGGTGTTTTTACCAGTCCTGTTAGCCTTATAATTCAATTAACTTTTGGCAGTACAGTAGCTAGAATTTTAGTTATTTTGTTTACTGTCGTGCATTGTGTAATTAAGTATGGAATTCTTTTCACAATCAACACTCAACGTTTAAAGTCCAAAAATCTTAAGAAATAAAATAGGATATTGCAGCAAATCGCGTTTTTATTTTCTGTAGTACGCATTTCAAATCCATTCACATAAATAATTGTTCCTTATAAATACCTAACTACATTTGACATGTCTTTTAGGAATAGAAGCAGTGTTCTTATGTGTCAACATTTTTCCATGAATTAATTGAGCCTTTTTTAAATCACTGTAACTTTGTTCTCAGCTTAGTTGTTGTGACTTTCGTGTCTGTTTATGTGCTGCTCCTTTTTATGTAACTTCTGCTGCAATTCTTGCTCATCTGAATAATAGAGTATAGAGACTTCACCTTTTCTCATACTTATATTTTAGTACATTAATTATCTAATTACCTCAGTGCTTCAGCTATTATTTTTGGCTGTAGTTCATTCAAACTCAGTTGTGTTGCTGCTTGTAATGTCAGGATAGAGCTTGTGACCAGTTGGTCTGGAACACTGATTCTGGTGTTAAGATGATTCGGGCCGCGACTCGGGCGCTAGAGTTGCGGACTGATTCTTATCACCAGACTCCTGCCATTGTTTATCCTGTTAATGTTGCAGTTTGCGCAGTCTTGCACATGTGTTATGAATAGACTCGTTTTTTTGTTCAAATAATCCAGCACTATGTCCCCTGACAGGATCGACTGGACCACACATCCATGCACTCACAAACACGTATGAAACCAAACCCTAACTTCTTAATTTAAGGAGCTTACCTCCTCCGGGTTCATCCTCCGGGTTTTGCCTCTGAGTTGATTCTCCGAGTTTCCCCGCCTATTTAACTTGTGAAACTGGAAGGCCTGCATCCCTGCAGCTAAGCCGCTTGAACCTTTAGTTGTGACTACCTTTGGGTCGAGAGTCCCTTCCTACCGAGTTTTCCCAACCGGTAGCTATCCCCATACTCATCACTAAATTCACCACTCACTTAGTGTCGGAACCTCCCACACTTACACCATCATCGACTTCACACTCCAGCACACGCTTCCACAAGCCTGAGCTGAACGAATCGTCTGAAGTTATTCAACCTCCTCGGACTCTCCCCAAGATCGTCTCTCGAACAAGAGTCAAGCCTCGCTCTTCGGAGTGCAACCTTCTCCTCAATAAATTCCCATACCGGCGAGTGAAACTATTCTCTCATTTTCCTCCGGTGTTGGCTTGTGGTAATTTTTGTTGTTGATTTTAGACGCTTGAAATATTGCGTCCGAATACCGCCTAACTCCTTCTGAGTCAGAGGCCGTAATTCATTCATTTAGCTATTAAGTGTGCTCTACCAGGAGCACTGGTGACCCGCCTTTGTAAAAGAACATCTTCCTTGTCACTTGATAAATTCCTCAATATTCAACCTTCAAAAATCAAATCCAGTAGTTTCCCCACTTGGGAGGACTTCATAGGATGCTTTATTTCCAATTTCAAGCCTGATACATATCACCTTGTACATTGGATTTTCAAATGCCTTATGACTAACACCAAGACGCCGTGACGGTTTCCCCCGGTCAATACCGGTACCCATTTCAGACACCTGGGTTGAGTGGGGTATTGTGCTTGGAATTTTTCTCCCATACCCAACAGAGAAAATCACTACCAGCTCCGGGACTCAAACCCTCGTTTGCCCGCACGGAGGCACGTCCTAAAGCCACACGGCTATGACGAGCAATATTCTCAATTCCGGTTCAAGAATTGGAATGGCCGATAAAATTATTTGAAAACGACCATATTCTAGACCATACGAACATACTTTATATATTTATGTATAGATTTAGATTCATTTTGCATTTAATTCTACAGAAAACTAGTTTCGTAATTATTTTGTGGGCCAACACAATTACACGTTAGTCAGCGTAAGCGAACCAAATCAATACATGTACTTGAAGAAGTCAACGTTACAAAAGGAAGCACAAATCATTTCTTTTCTCAGGAATTTCCAATAGACGCCTGTTCCCCCAAGAATAAAAGCTATTAAAAACTAATATGAAACATGATATGTTATGTAGTGATTGAAAATCTATCTAATTTTATAGAATACCCTACACCATATACAGTATAAATTGAAGTAAAATTTAAAAGTCAGACAATAAACAAAGAGCCATGAAAAATATTTGGACATCACACTTAGAGCCCCGTTAATTTTCAATTAATGAGTTTTTGAACACTTTAACCTGCCAGTTAAAAGCATCTCTAAATATCCTGAAGATTGATTATTAAATTTTATTGACAACAGTTGTAGCCATTTAGGGTAACTCTAATATCCTTAAATAAAAAACTATCTCACCCTGAAAAACATGACACTCGTCGGAATGCGTCTTCTTGGTCACATTTCAGAACACTTTATTAAACGCCCTTGAATGATATTCAGATTACCCTTAATTAAAACAGAGTGGGGAAAAATCTGTGATAAAAATACATACACGCACAAAATAATGGAGGTACATCGTAGCGCGTAGAAACATAACTTTTAACCATGAATGAGATACTACTTTTGAACTTTTCGCTTGGTGCGAGTAATTCAATTTTTACGTATAGTTTTAGGTACACCTGTTTGGTGTTCTGGCATCATCAAGGCTTATGCAATTAAGGTTTGACAGGGTCACCAGCATTTACTGTGCCTTTGACTAGGCACATAAATACAAAAATAAGGTTACGATTGAAAGTCTGTTTGGGCCCTTTGACTCAGAAGGAGTAGGTAATCTGGTGCTCTACTGGCACCGATGTTTTCAGATCACTTGCACGAACTATCCGTTGAGTGTAAGTGAAAGTCACAGATTAGCTCGCCTCTTTATTTTTTTACGCTGCGGGGTGCCGTGGCCACTGTTCACTCATTGGGGTCTTCCACTTCTTGATGCGGGGTTCCGGATCCAGTCCTGGCGGAGTACTCCAACCCGCTCGTGACGGCGAGGGGAAGTCCGTTGTGGGTTCAGGTGAGGACGGAGTGTTAACGTTTAGGGGGTATGGCCAAATCGCTAATCGTGAATCGATAAGGTTTTTGAAATCGTAAGAGAGGGATAATAAAGCATGGGAACTCAGCTTGGTTTTTGCTTCATTGAGTGAAGCCGTGATGACCGATAGCGTGCGCTGGCTTCTGAAGATCTTCTCTTAGATGGGAAGCTCCATGCAGGCGAGGTCCGGTGAGTGAGGACGTGGGCCAGGTGTAAGTGAGCGTGTTTTTGTGGAGGTTACTTTCAGATTGCTGACAATTTAACAATCCCAAGAAATTCGTTGGCTTTAGGAATAGGCTACAATTCTGCCTAATTTTAGAAGGTGACTGAGAAGCAATTTCGGAAACGTGATTGATGTTGAGATATCGATCTTTAATTTATGTCGGATTTTAAGATCGACAAACGCTGACGATAAGAATCCAGGGTTGGAGCAGTTAATATCTTAGCCAGTAATTTGCTAATATACCAGGCTGAAAACAGCTCGAAACCCGAGGAGAATGCAAGGCAACTAAGGTCGAGTTAAGAGTCCGACTCACGTCACAAATAAGAACTTTAAGTGGTGTATCTCGATGGTTTAGTGAGAGATAATAGGCCACATGAATTTAACTTGTGAAGCTCAAAAAGAAACCCAAGGAATGTGTGTTGTGGTGTTTGGGCGCCGCCGAGGATCTGCAATTAATCGAAGACGCTGAATGAGAAGGTTCTCGAAGAGGCCTCAAAGAAAAATTCCACAACTGACATTCCCTACACTGCAAAGATAAATTTTCCCATCACGGAGAAAACCTGAACCTTTTCCATAGATTTACTCAAAGCTTTAGTTCCCTTAAAGGCTCAGGAAGAAAATATAGAAGAGATAAGCAAGACTTGTAATTTACAGATCAGTAATGATCTGTTATTCATTTAGTGACATTACGGAATATACATGTGACTTAAAAACACATGATTCGAGGAATAGCAAGGAAATATGAAAATAGCTAAAAATGAACGAATATGAATGAATAATTTTCGTACTCTATAACATCTCTATATCCGTACGAGAAATAAAAAGAAAACAGTCCTAATTTCATTAAGATATCAATTATACTGAAAACACTGCAAGTTTATCTTGTAATAAAAAGAATAATATCTACACTGAGAAAAGAAACACTAAACGTATCTCTTGCAGCAAAAAACAAATATTCAAAACATAATACAGTGAACATAAAAATGAAATGACAAAGCAGTTTTAGCGTTCGCCATCTTCCCGCGAAAACGCCGGCATTCCGCCGTACGCTCACACGAAGTATTTCTATACGCGAGTAGCAAAATCCCCATGACAGATGCAAGTATTTATTTTTTTGTAGTAAGGAAATGACATAGTTGAGCATCTTACTATAATCTTGACACAAGAAAATGCACCTGACACGCAAAATTTACGCTACGTCATGTTGAGATAGCCTTGGAATGAATCATGCTAATACGAACTCTACGACTATTTACATGTTATCTATGTATCACGACACTGACCAGATCCTTAAACTTAACACAATGCACACTAAAAAATGACAATATACTTTACCAGATTTGCTCTATTTTAACACTTAATTTCCTTCACTTACAAGAACGGTGTAATGCACACAAGCTAAGGAGGAACGAGAGAGTGAGTCGGCAACCCAAGCGTCCCGGGCAGTATTGTAGCAATCGCTACACAAGCGTAAGAATTATAAATTTTCCCTTTCGCACTCAAATAAATTAATTATTAGCATTAAAAATCTTACTCTAATTTATTATTAATTATTTTCTACTTCTAATTCGTAATCATGGAAGTTTGTGTGTAAATACTTGAGAGATCAAATAATCAACCGACATTTCGAGTTTAAAGCAGCCCGATTTGGCAACATCCGAGCGCGTCACTTGAACTGAGCGTTACTCACTCTGTCTTGTGGCTTGTTAGCGTGCGAACATCATCTCGTAAGTGCAAGTGAAATTTAGGGTTAGAATAGAAAAGAAACCGGGTAAAGTATATTGTGCCATGTGTTTTTCGCGTGTACTGTGTTTCAACGTAAAGATCTGCTCAGTGTCGGGAGTTAGGGATAAACTCTAAAGTAGCGTAAGATTCTTAGACTAGCATGTGTTGTCTAGAGTGCTCACTCGGTGATATAGAGTGAATATTGCGTGTCATTTCCAAATTCACGTGTTGAGACTTCATACTAGACATTCAGCTAACGTCCTTGCTTTTCTTCATTACTGCAAGTAATATATTGCGGTTGTCTGTATCATATCGAGAATTATTCATAAACTGACTCGTGAACGAACGCGGCTAAATTGCCGGCGTTCTTTGTTGATAGTGTGTCTTTGTGTTCCAAAGGGCGGAGCATACACTGCCGTCCCCTGTCACTACTCCGGACTATAATTGCACTATAAGCATGTGTTATAATAGTATTTTCTTTTTTTTTTACAAACATACTTGCAGTAGTTTTCTGAGATATGTTCCAACGTGAAATAATAATTAAAAATGGCTCTTAATAATCTCGTATGTTTATAAATTACGAAGATTATTCAGGTCGATGCTTGCTAAAGTTTCGAGTTTCAATTTTTATAGTTCATACGCCTTGAACCTTGCGTTTAATCGCACTTATTTCAATTCAAATCATTTGAATAAAAATTTAATTCCATTCTGTTCATTCTTGTGACAAAAATACCCAATGCCATTTGCCTTTCGTGAGTGCGTACAAATTATGCCGGCGGCTTGGCGTATGCCGACGTGTAGAGCCGCCGGGTTAAATCGCCGCACTGATTTTCATGTTTTCATCTTGCGCATATTTCCTTTCTGTGCAAGCAAAACGTTTAGTGTTTCTTTTTTATATTGGAGATTATTCCTTAATTTTTTAGTATTACAAATGCTATTTATCAGTGATTTCAGTAGGATTTATATCCCTGAAACCTTAGAATTTTTCTCTGTTATTTCTTGTACAAGTTATAGAGATGTTCTAGAGTACATAAAGGAGCATCAATTTTCCTTCTATGAAATTCTTAATTGCTGGAATCCTTTTTTTTTTGCTTCATGAACCATGTCTTGTTAAGTCATGTGTTTTTCCATGGTTCCAAGGATTGATCCCCGATTATGCTCTTAGATAATCACTAAAAGTATTACTAAAAATTCTTAAATTTTATGCCTTGTATTTAAAAGCAAGAGCAGCTGTATAAGAGTTTCTTAATTGCTTCTGTCCTATCTCTCTACTTTTGAGCTTGACGAGAAAGAGAACAAATGAAATTAACTAGAGTCAAATCTGTAGGATTTCTCGAATTCTGCCGTGTGGGAGTTTTTTATCAATTGCAATGATGTGGGACTGTCAGTGGTGGAAAGTTCCTTGACGTCTCTTTGGACTGTTCATCCAGCTATTGGACTCTTTGCAGGACTTCAACGTCATCGCCACACACCACTCGCAACAGCCTCCCCTTGGGCCTTGTTTTTACCTCAACTTGAGCCGCCTTGTTTTACCTCAACTTGAGCCGCCTTGTTTTTACCTCAACTTGAGCCGCCTTGTTTTACCTCAACTTGAGCCGCCTTGTTTTTACCTCAACTTGAGCCGCCTTGCTTTGCCTCAACTTAACTGAATTGGCCTTTCAACTCCCCAGGCATTTCCTTAGTGGGATTTCCCTTTTGTTGGACTAGTATTGGGTTTTATCTCAACCGGCCTCAACTGAAACTGGCCCGACCTTAACTGGACGTGACTTAATCAGAATTTACCTGGCCTTGGGCCTCATTTTGTCTCGCTGGCATGGGCTTAAATGCTACTTAACTCACCTAAGAATTGCCTCAACTTGAGCCGCCCTGCCTGGCCTCCATTCAATCAAAATCGATCACTCACAACGTCACGGTTTCCTCAAAGTCTATATGCTGGGCTCTTAAAATCATTTGCAAACCACACACACACACGGTCGACTCCAGCACTTCTCCAGGAGCCTCCCGACTGCCCGGACGGCAAACCCTCTTCTAGCCAAGTTCATCGGTGGTTCAAGACTCGGCGGTCCTCTCCGGCTTCCTTCCAATACATACCTCAAAAGCTGAGTCCAAAGAGCCTGATTATCCTTCTCACGATTTTCTCCCAGACGCTTGTCGAGGTATTGTAAGGACTGGCTATACCCCTCGGCCAGATCCTAACACTGGTGACCCCAAAGATAAAAATCACTGGTGAAGACCCCAGTTAAAATAACCCCAAAACTTTCTTCAAAACTTGAAATCTATTCAACTCGATAAGTGTTTGAGAAGTCGTGAGAGAGGTTGATTTTGGTATATCATTGTAGTGATAAATTTCCCATGTCGTAGTCTTTGAGAATTTCTTAGATTTACCGTGTTAATGGTGATTCTCTGAGCAGCTCTAACAAAAATTTTTTTTCAGCGCTATACTGTCCTTTTGTTTTATGTGCCTCAGTAGGTAGGAAAAATATTTTTCCCTATTTCTGTGCTTACGTTTATTACTTATTCTGACTACAGTAAAAATTCGCGTTTCCTTTCTCTCTTTCCCTCCGTTTCTTCAACGTTATTGATCGATTGAGTAGGTAGAAAAATAATTTTTCTCACCTGCCTTATTTTTGTGCCTACGCTAATTGCCGTATACCGCATAAAATTTTTTTCTCGTTTCCAATTTCATATTTCCTTCCTTCTGTTTCAACTTAATTTGAATGATTGTGTAGGTAAAGAAATAACGCAAACCTTTGCCACGCAAATTCCAAGTCATAGGCGTTGATTACGCAAATTGAAAGAAAGCTGCTAGCATGACTGAATCAGATAATGAAGATCGAGCCCCCACAAAACCCATTAGGCTCCCCCCTTTCATTCCGGAGGACGCTCATACCTGGTTCCAACAGGTCGAAGCTATGTTTAGGTATCATAAAGTAACTGATAACACCGATCAATTCTACGCCCTTGTTTCCGCAGCTCCCACAAAATTGTTGAATGATTCAAATCAATTGCTCGAAAACCCTCCCGCCTTTGATCCGTACGGCACCCTGAAAAGAAAGATTCTGCAGAAGTTGCAGATGTCCGATGCGGACAAATTTAGGTCTCTTGTAGACGCCTCAGCAATTCCATCTGTCTCTGTCTCTTTCTCTCCCACTTCGCTAGTCAAAGAGCTGCGCAAACTCGCTACGGGTGTTGCCGTAGCTGAGGGATTTCTGAAGGAAGTTTTCATGACTAAGCTTCCTCACAATGTCCGTCCATTTCTATCGCTAGCAGGCCCTGATCAAACGTTGGAAAAGCTCGCGGAGTCCACTGAGACGGTGATGCGCAACATTAATTTGTCACAAGCACCGCAAGTTGCTTCCCTGAATGCAGCTGCTGCGAATTTTAGCCCCGCAAATACTCAGAATCAATCCTCAGCCACAATAGATAAGATGCAGCAAGACATCGCTGAGATAAAGCAAGCTTTACAGAATTGCCAGTTAGGTCAGAGTGGTCAGAGCGTAGCTCACATTCAGCAAGGCCCAGGGAGATTCCAAAGCCACCAAAATGCCTACGACTATCCCTATGACTATCCCTCAAACTATCATCCTTTTCCTCCTCCTCAACGCTTTGATAGAGGTAGATCTTATGATAGGTCAAATCAAGACCGTCGCTTTTGGTCGCGCTCTCGTGATGCTAGTAGCAATTTATGCTGGTATCACACAAAGTATGGTGACCAAGCACGAAAGTGCGGGTCCCGCTTTTGTCCTCGTTATACCGAAATGACCTCGGGAAACGCCAACAGCGACGCATAGTAGCGAGTACTGCGTTGCCTCATTCCCAGACCACTCGCCTTTTGAACATTATCGATCCCACTACCAAGTATCGATTTTTAATAGACACTGGCTCCAGTGTGTCAATTATCCCAGCCACGGCGAAAGACAAAAACAACCCATTGTTGGCGACATTACGCGCCGCAAACGGCACGCCAATTCCTTGTTACGGTGAAAGAGTATTAGAGTGCAGTCTGGGATTGAGGCGAAACTTTCGTTTCACCTTCCTCATCGCGGAAGTCCAAGAGCCTATCATTGGCGCGGCTTTTTTGGCCAAGTTTGGCATACTGGTAGATGTTAAAAACCGTAGAATTAGGGACGAGGAGACACAGATCTCAATTCCCGCTTGCAGCATAACTAGAGCTAATGTCTTGCATTCATTCTCCATAGCTCTCAAGGAGGAGTGCATTTTCGAGCAGGTACTCAAAATTTTTCCTGCATTAACAAACCCTAATTTAGCTTCTAAGAACATGCAGACATGCACAAAGCACTTCATAGAGACGACGGGACCGCCAGTCTATTCCCGAGCAAGGCGACTACCGCCTGATCGATTGGCGTTAGCTAAGAAAGAATTTGCGCGCATGCAAGAAAATGGCATTATCCGCAGTTCCAAAAGTCCTTGGGCTAGCCCTCTGTTGCTAGTACCCAAGGCTAACGGTGAATTCAGACCGTGCGGGGATTTCCGCAGATTGAATGCCGTTACTCTACCTGATCGCTACCCTATTCCTTACTTGCATGATTTCAGTGCAAATTTAGAGGGAGCTCAAATTTTCTCAAAGATAGACCTCCAACACGCCTTTCATCAAATTCCACTTGATGAGAGTGCTATACCTAAGACCGCGGTAATCACTCCGTTTGGTCTCTTTGAGTTCCTCAAAATGCCATACGGCTTGAGGAACGCTCCTCAGACGTTCCAAAGGCACATGGCTGAAATTTTCTCTGACCTCACTTTCGCTTATGTCTATCTAGACGACATCCTAGTGGCATCCACAACCCCGGAGTTGCACAAAGACCATCTCAGGGTCGTCTTTCAAAGACTGTCCGACAATGGACTCCTCGTGAACCCTGCAAAATGTGAGCTCGGAAAGCCATCACTGATTTACTTAGGTCATGAAATCTCTAGCCTAGGTGTAAAACCTTTGCCTTCCAAAGTAGAGGTGATCAAAAACTTTCCTCTTCCACAGACCCAGAAGGAACTAAGAAGGTTCCTCGGTTCTGTTAACTTCTATCATTGTTTCATACGCAACTGTGCTCAAACTCTAGCCCCCTTGTCTGACTTGCTCGAACCGAAACGAAAAGGCAAATCTATTGAGGTAAAATGGACAGAAGAAGCGCGCAAAGCTTTTGAGACAATCAAGCACAAGTTAGCTTCCGCGACTGAATTATCCTACCCTATTGCTAATGCTGATTTTAGCCTCGTTGTTGATGCATCCAGTACCGCCGTAGGTGCTGTGTTGCAACAACAAGTAGGCACTCATATCTCTCCTCTTGCTTTCTTTTCAAAAAAGCTGTCGCCCACTGAGCGTGCTTATAGCGCGTTCGGTAGGGAACTTCTTGCTATCTACCTGTCTGTGAGACACTTTCGCTATGCTCTAGAGGCAAGGGAGTTTGTGATCTACACAGATCACAAACCTCTCACCTCAGCGATCAAGATGCCTTCTGAGCGGCATTCGCCAAGAGAAGCTCGACACCTGTCATATATTAGCCAATTTACCACTGACATCCGTTTCATAAAAGGGTTGGACAATACTGTCGCTGATTGTCTATCACGCATAAATACTGTCCAAACCAGTGGGGAAATCACTTTCGGCAATATTTCCAAGACTCAGAAGGAGGATCCTGAACTTCAGGACCTTCTCAAACCTTCTAACACTTCCTCTCTGAAATTGACCTTGGTTGACGGCGTGTACCGTGATGCCGAGCGACTTTCTCGTTTGTATCTTCCCGCGACTCTCCGCAGAGTAGCTATCCTCCACTATCATTCCTTCTCTCATCCAGGTATTAACCGTACATTGCGTTTGATTTCTGATCGTTACGTCTGGCCAGCGATGCGTAAGGAGGTCAAGCAAATTGTGCAAAATTGCCATGCATGTCAGAGTAGTAAAGTGGTGAAACATAATCGTGCAGCGCTGCAGAGTTGTGCATTCACAGGTCACAAGTTCGACTCTGTACACCTAGATTTGGTGGGTCCTTTGCCTTTATCGCGCGGTCATTCTTATTTGTTGACCATCATAGATAGGTTCACACGTTGGGTTGAGGCTGTCCATCTTCCTGATACCCGAACTGAGACTGTAGCGCGCGCTTTCATGTCCAACTGGATCTCTAGATTTGGTGTCCCCCTAAGTGTCACACACGACCGGGGATCACAATTCACCTCCAAATTCTGGAGTGAGCTTAGCACTGCTTTAGGGTGTGAAAACGTAAACACTACTGCTTATCATCCACAGTCAAATGGACTTATTGAGAGAGCCCACAGAGATTTAAAGTCGGCATTACGTTGCCTAAACTGCAGCAATGATTGGACTGACAGACTTCCAGTAGTACTACTTAGCATCCGAAATTTACATAGACAGGATCAGCAATGCACAGCGGCTGAAATGCTATATGGTCAGACACTTCGTCTCCCCGGCGACATTGTTGACCCAAAACCTTTGCCTGAATTTTCATCCGCTGACCGTTCCGCATATGTAACCTGTCTTAAAGACTCCATGCGTCAGATCAAGTATGTTGCCCCGCGAATGCCTCAGACTGAGGACAAACTGTATCCTGCCTTGCAGGACTGCACACATGTGTACGTCCGAAACGACGTCATCAAACCTACACTCACGCGTCCTTATGATGGCCCATTCAAAATACTCAAACGCACGCCCAAATACTTCATCCTTGAAAGATCGGGTTCACGCGACCCTGTGAGCATTGATCGATTAAAAGTCGCGTACACTTCCGATCATAGTGTAACTTCTAACTCATCCTTCTCTCCACAGAGTTCTCTTTCCACTGAGACTCGATCATATCTACCATCTCAGCTTCCTCAGTTGGCTGCCTTGTTGCCTAGTCAACTTGAGTGTAATCCTTTCTATGTGCCTGTACATTCAAACCCTATCTCTAAGCCTGTCGTAGATTCTAATTCTAGCCCTCTTACTGAAACAGCGACAAGTCTGGATAGACCAGACGAGCCCGCTGCAGTAACTCGTGTTCCTAGAACTCTTGCCGATCTACATTTGCAGACCCGATTGGTGAAACTTCCCCGCGTAGTAAGATTTTCTGACCGCCAAACCCGGCACGGTCGCGTTGTCAAAACTCCTTCCCGCTACAAATGATTGCAGCGGGTGGACCTTTCGGTCTGCGCCTTGGGGGGTAATGTAGCAATCGCTACACAAGCGTAAGAATTATAAATTTTCCCTTTCGCACTTAAATAAATTAATTATTAGCATTAAAAATCTTACTCTAATTTATTATTAATTATTTTCTACTTCTAATTCGTAATCATGGAAGTTTGTGTGTAAATACTTGAGAGATCAAATAATCAACCGACATTTCGAGTTTAAAGCAGCCCGATTTGGCAACATCCAAGCGCGTCACTTGAACTGAGCGTTACTCACTCTGTCTTGTGGCTTGTTAGCGTGCGAACATCATCTCGTAAGTGCAAGTGAAATTTAGGGTAAGAATAGAAAAGAAACCGGGTAAAGTATATTGTGCCATGTGTTTTTCGCGTGTACTGTGTTTCAACGTAAAGATCTGCTTAGTGTCGGGAGTTAGGGATAAACTCTAAAGTAGCGTAAGATTCTTAGACTAGCATGTGTTGTCTAGAGTGCTCACTCGGTGATATAGAGTGAATATTGCGTGTCATTTCCAAATTCACGTGTTGAGACTTCATACTAGACATTCAGCTAACGTCCTTGCTTTTCTTCATTACTGCAAGTAATATATTGCGGTTGTCTGTATCATATCGAGAATTATTCATAAACTGACTCGTGAACGAACGCGGCTAAATTGCCGGCGTTCTTTGTTGATAGTGTGTCTTTGTGTTCCAAAGGGCGGAGCATACACTGCCGTCCCCTGTCACTACTCCGGACTATAATTGCACTATAAGCATGTGTTATAATAGTATTTTCTTTTTTTTTACAAACATACTTGCAGTAGTTTTCTGAGATATGTTCCAACGTGAAATAATAATTAAAAATGGCTCTTAATAATCTCGTATGTTTATAAATTACGAAGATTATTCAGGTCGATGCTTGCTAAAGTTTCGAGTTTCAATTTTTATAGTTCATACGCCTTGAACCTTGCGTTTAATCGCACTTATTTCAATTCAAATCATTTGAATAAAAATTTAATTCCATTCTGTTCATTCTTGTGACAAAAATACCCAATGCCATTTGCCTTTCGTGAGTGCGTACAAATTATGCCGGCGGCTTGGCGTATGCCGACGTGTAGAGCCGCCGGGTTAAATCGTCGCACTGATTTTCATGTTTTCATCTTGCGCATATTTCCTTTCTGTGCAAGCAAAACGTTTAGTGTTTCTTTTTTATATTGGAGATTATTCCTTAATTTTTTAGTATTACAAATGCTATTTATCAGTGATTTCAGTAGGATTTATATCCCTGAAACCTTAGAATTTTTCTCTGTTATTTCTTGTACAAGTTATAGAGATGTTCTAGAGTACATAAAGGAGCATCAATTTTCCTTCTATGAAATTCTTAATTGCTGGAATCCTTTTTTTTTTGCTTCATGAACCATGTCTTGTTAAGTCATGTGTTTTTCCATGGTTCCAAGGATTGATCCCCGATTATGCTCTTAGATAATCACTAAAAGTATTACTAAAAATTCTTAAATTTGATGCCTTGTATTTAAAAGCAAGAGCAGCTGTATAAGAGTTTCTTAATTGCTTCTGTCCTATCTCTCTACTTTTGAGCTTGACGAGAAAGAGAACAAATGAAATTAACTAGAGTCAAATCTGTAGGATTTCTCGAATTCTGCCGTGTGGGAGTTTTTTATCAATTGCAATGATGTGGGACTGTCAGTGGTTGAAAGTTCCTTGACGTCTCTTTGGACTGTTCATCCAGCTATTGGACTCTTTGCAGGACTTCAACGTCATCGCCACACACCACTCGCAACAGCCTCCCTTGGGCCTTGTTTTTACCTCAACTTGAGCCGCCTTGTTTTACCTCAACTTGAGCCGCCTTGTTTTTACCTCAACTTGAGCCGCCTTGTTTTACCTCAACTTGAGCCGCCTTGTTTTTACCTCAACTTGAGCCGCCTTGCTTTGCCTCAACTTAACTGAATTGGCCTTTCAACTCCCCAGGCATTTCCTTAGTGGGATTTCCCTTTTGTTGGACTAGTATTGGGTTTTATCTCAACCGGCCTCAACTGAAACTGGCCCGACCTTAACTGGACGTGACTTAATCAGAATTTACCTGGCCTTGGGCCTCATTTTGTCTCGCTGGCATGGGCTTTAATGCTGCTTAACTCACCTAAGAATTGCCTCAACTTGAGCCGCCCTGCCTGGCCTCCATTCAATCAAAATCGATCACTCACAACGTCACGGTTTCCTCAAAGTCTATATGCTGGGCTCTTAAAATCATTTGCAAACCACACACACACGGTCGACTCCAGCACTTCTCCAGGAGCCTCCCGACTGCCCGGACGGCAAACCCTCTTCTAGCCAAGTTCATCGGTGGTTCAAGACTCGGCGGTCCTCTCTGGCTTCCTTCCAATACATACCTCAAAAGCTGAGTCCAAAGAGCCTGATTATCCTTCTCACGATTTTCTCCCAGACGCTTGTCGAGGTATTGTAAGGACTGGCTATACCCCTCGGCCAGATCCTAACAGTATTGCCAACTCGGGAAGCTTTAGACTCGAGAATGTCGATCGTTATTTTACCTCTCATGCATTTACACAAAAACTTCAATGATTACTAATTATAAGTAGAAAATTATTAATAATAATTTAGAGTAAGATTTTTAATGTCAATAATTATTTTATTTAAGTGCGAATGGGGAATTTTATAATTTTACACTTCTGTAGCAAAAGTGTATTTTTTTACGCTGCGAAAGTGTATTTTTTTACACCTCTTTATTTTTTTACGCTGCGGGGTGCCGTGGCCACTGTTCACTCATTGGGGTCTTCCACTTCTTGATGCGGGGTTCCGGATCCAGTCCTGGCGGAGTACTCCAACCCGCTCGTGACGGCGAGGGGAAGTCCGTTGTGGGTCCAGGTGAGGACGGAGTGTGAGTATGGTACTTCCCGTATGTGGGTGATTTGGGTGGCTCAACGAGTGGAGATGGCCGAAGTGGAATGGACGGCGAGAATGAAAAGGTGAAGAATGAACGCTTGGAGCGAGCCACTTGTGGAGGATTGAAGTATTGAACGAGATATTGTAAGTGTTGAAAGAAGGCTCTTGAAAGAGGCAGTACCGTATCGCGGTGACTGAGTTGTGGAGCCGTGTGGCTGATTTGTAAAGGCCCTTTTACATTGACGGTGTCTTCGCGCTCCACACCGTCGCTCCATCCCGCCAGCCAAATAAGCTCCGCCCACAGCAGAGCAAAATGACCCTTATTGCCACGCTCTCGGTAGGGAGCGCCAACATTCTGCATGCTAAATATTGGCGGTATGCACTGCCAGTCAACAGCGTTCAGTTGCTCTAGAGACCATAGAGAGCATGTGTAGTCATGGCTTACGTATTATGGAGCAAAGCAGAAATTGAAACTCCTATCGAAAAATGTAAAGAATTTCCATGTTTATGGAACATTAAGCTCGGAGAGTATAAAAACAGTGTCCAGAGAAGATGCTTTTAAAAGTATAGCATCTCACTTCCCCAATTATATTTCAATGTTTAAAATGAAAATTCAAACACTGCCAAGATAGGAAACAGCTCTCACTATTCAAAAAATTAAAGAAACATCCACAGCGTATGTGAACGTAAAATTAATTACAGTGCAATTAAAATTGTACAGTGTGCATTGCTTTCTGGAAAAGTACTTCAAGTAGACGAAAAACATTCGGCAGGTGTCAATAAAAGATTATTGAAATTGAAGGAGAAGTAAAAAAATACACCTACCAATTAGTAATTGGTATTTATTTTTTCTTTCTATTTTCAGTGTTTTTTGAAGATAATTGGGTACTATTAAAGTTTTTAAAATATTAGCTTTTTACTTCTGCGAAATATTGTGTAAATATTCTGCAAATTGTTCTGCCCAGTATTCTGTCAGTATTGCAAGAGCAATACTGACGATCAGGGCTCCCACTGAAAATGTTCAGATAAACCTAGATTGAACATGAAAAAACCCAGATTCGTTAAAAAGAAACGTAAAAGTGTAGTTTTAACAAGAAAGAAGTAAAAGTTAACATACGTCAGTAGAAACCATGTTGGTAATGCTGATTTTATTCCTGTATTTCCTCCTAATTCTCTTCTGCAGCGCCAATTTCAATATTAAGTCGACTTTTCTGTTGTGCAAGGCGCTTTTCATTACGCTGGTGACATACTCTGTTGATGACATCTCGTACCAATTTCGGCTTAGGCTTCCAACCGTAACAGATTTTTCATTCTTTCCATTAACCATTCTTCTTTGAAAGACTGCATTTACCACTTTTGAGACATCGTTTTTGGAAGGCTAGCCATTTTGAATACTAGTGCGGCATAAATATGAAAATTTGAATGTTTAAAATAATCAATTTTTAGGCATTCATTTAAAAGAATGCACAACCAGTTTTACGATCAAAATGCGCGTCACCTCACTGTAACGTGCCAAGCAAATCGAAGCAACAGAAGTGGAGTGCCGGCTATCCCTGGCTTGGCCGGGCTGGCAAGTTCGTAAGATACTCGTTCGGTACGCGTTTTAAGGTCGAGAAACAGATTGAACACGTTACATCCGATCCGATAGGCGTGGTTTTGAATCAGATATTCATTTGCATACGGTGTTGAAACAATGATTCTTAACTGCATTATTAAATTTACTTCAGTTAATGATGAATTTACTGTCTGAAATGAAAAAATCATATTTAGCATTGGATCAAAAATTAATTAAACCTAGCAACCCAGGAGGGATCGAAAAACAAAGATCTCAGTGGAAAACCCAGGAGGGGGAGCCCTGTGTGGCGATTTCTGTCTCTCGGGAAGGAGCGTTGTGTTAAGCGGCAATGTAAAAGCAAGTCGGTGTGCACTGACGCTCAATCCTCTCGTGGGAGGAGCTATAGCTAGTTCACCATCGCTCCATACCGTCGCTCCACACCGTATGTGTAAAATGAGCTTAAGTCTCAAGTGTGTCTGAGAAGGACCTAGTTTCGGCTCAATGGTGGGGATTGAGGACTAGGTGGTTGTGTAGGGTGTGTTTGGTTCGTAGGTCTTCCTGTGCGGGAACAACAAGCTGGGTTACTTGGCACAAGCACAGTTAAAGAAGGACAGTCGCTGCACAAGCCAGGCTGTGAACGACTGCCGATTTACAGAATTGCTTCGGATCGAGGAGTCTCTATGCAACAACCACAACCGTAATTCTGGTGCCCGAATGCGGCCGAAGGTAAATCGCAATATTGACAACGTCGTATGGACAACATGAAATTCTCAGGTGTAAGCCTCAATATTTACCTAACATACAGCTATGCTCCGCGTACTACTAGAAGTGTACACGGCATGTCCTTTGACTGTCTCCAGCCTGGAGTGTAAGGTCAGTCTACGAGATTCCAAAGCTGACACCAATGCAAAATTGGCAGTAAGCCAAAACTAAGAATTAAGTTTGTTACTAGATGAGTTTATGTACAAAAGCAATTTACTGATTGGGCATCAGTAGGAATAAGGGCTCTATTTCCCTAAATCAAGGGTGTCACAGCTTAATACTCTAGGGTACAATTATACTAGCATACACAAGTGCTTTAGCTTGGGCAGCTGTGACATTAAAACAATTTACACTAAGCAAACAGTCAAGGACTGTCTGCTATCAACCCATCCTAGCCTAAAATTAACTAGGATCACTGCTAACTTATCCAATTTGGGAAATAACAGGAAACTCCCACAAAACTTTAAACAGCTAAAATATAAGTAATCTACGCATGAAATTAACCAGTAAGACTCTTAAGTTAATAATAAAGGAGGTTAGCTATTAAATTTTTACAAGTTTGCAGTGCCTCTAATACAAAAATGGCGAATGACTTTAACACTTTCTTCTCAAAAGTTGGCGAAGATATTTTCAATGAAGTATCCAGGACAGTTTCAGACACATCTACAGAGGCAAATCTGAGCGATGTTTCATCCCCAAATAGTAGCAACAAGTGGAGACCAAAGCCAGTTAGCGTCATAGAGATACGAAAAATCTTATACTCACTAAAGAATACTAAAGCGACTGGACATGATGGCATAAGCCTCCGACATATTAAAGACAGCTTCCCTGTCACAGCACCCTTTATTCGCTTGATAATAAATACATCTATAGTCACAAACAAGTTTCCCGATCAATGGAAACTATCCATAATTAAGCCATTACATAAATCTGGTGATATCGACATAGCGTCAAACTACAGACTAATCAGTCTCTTGCCTGTTATGTCCAAAATATTAGAAAAAGTAATAAACCAGCTCTCGTCTTACATAGACGAGTCACATCTACTGCATCGCAATCAATATGCTTACAGAAGGAATACCAGTACTCAGGACGCCCTGTTAAACATAACAGAAAAAATTTACAATGATATTGACCAAAAAAATTAACTCTCTTACTATTGCTCGATCTCTCTAAAGCTTTCGACAGTGTTGAGCATAAGAAACTTCTACAAAAAATTTCAAACCTCAGAATATATACTCAGTGGTTTGAAAGCTACAAACTAAACCGCTCTCATGCAGTGTGCTTGAATAACAAAATGTCATCATTCATACCAAATAATTTTGGCGTTCCTCAAGGTTCAATCATCGGCCCACTCCTATTTTCAATTTTCATCAATGATTTCCCCACCATGCCGGCAAACACAAAAATCTCAATGTATGCTGATGACGTGCAAATTGCCATGACAAGCTCAACAGCGGATTTAAAATAAACACAAGCCAACGCTGAAAACCTTCTGAGAAATCTGAAATTGTGGTATGACCATAATGGCCTCAAACTTAACGCAAGTAAAATGCAATGCATTATTTTTGGATCACAGAATGCGAGTGAAAATTTGCCACCATTCAAGCTAACATTCAGAGACGATACAATTAAACCAGTAGATAAGGTTAAAAATCTGGGTGTTTGGTTCGACAAAAATATGACTTTCAATTCACACGTCGAAACAATGTGCAACAAAATTAACGGAACCTTAATGTTCTTTCATCGTGTAAAGAACACACTTGACGAAAAATCTAGATTATTAGTGATTCAGCCTTTAGTTTTATCGCGTCAGGACTACTGCAGTCTTGTGTGGGGAGATTTACCTTAATGTCGTCAGGAAGAGTTGCAAAAATGTCTAAACTTCGCCGCTAAAGTAGTATGCAAAGGAAATTTCAATAAATACGATCATGTCACCCCTCTTTTAAAAAAACTCGACTGGATCCCAATACCGAACAGATTTATGATCCAGAAAGCTCGACGAGTATTCTCCTCTTTGTACCTCCCCCAAAGTAATGCAGAGGTGGTAAATTTTTTTCCATCTAATATCTAAAGCGAAACACCAAACCGAAGGAACGATGTTTTAGTCAGTTACAGTTCATCTAACGTGGGACAAAAAGCTCTCTCAGTTTCTGGAGCTTTTTTGTGGAACAAGCTTCCCCAGCATATCAAGAACTCTAAAACTGGAAAAGAATTTAGAGTAAATGTGTCACGTCATTTTGCATCTCTGTCATAGGGCCTGCAGCATTTCGGTATGAACTTCCCATCTATCAGAAATTCTAATTTTCCTGAAATTTCTGTTACCAATTTAGAAACTATTTCATTTTACGTTTGCTAAGCGATTCTTATATTCATCTTACTTATTTCTGTCGACAACAATGAGCACCACAGCCGTCAGTTCAATGCAGCAGAACGAACGTTCTTTCCATAATTAGGAGTATTTCCTCATCTTTATTTTGTTATTTCTTTCTCTTTTCTGTATTAATATTTAACGTCCGTATGACAAATATACCATGAAATACATTTTGTGTGTACACCAATAAACATGTTTATAGATGTGAGGGTTGTGCAAAGTTTATAATGAATTAAATTTTGGCTAACGTTGTTTCGCTTTTTCAAAATCATTCTCGAAGATGTTTTCAATCAATTTTCGGCTGAGCTGGGGGGAAGGGGGTAATTTAAGCATTGCATTTAGTCTTATTATTTTTTTATTTTTCTCCGTGCGTTCAGCGCACACGAGCACTGAACTTTCAAATCGGAAAAAACTCTAAATTTCTGTAATTAAAATTATCACTTTGGATCAAAGCCTAATCTACCTATATGTGCCAAATTTTGTGAATATTCTCCACTCAGATGTGATATCCGGCCACAATGTTACTCCATTTTATCCCACGTACACATGTCCGTATAATGCTGAAGAGTTGTGTTGCTTCTTGACTATAACATGATTTTTCTTAAAAAATTTCTATGAAGAAATTAAAAACAAGTTCATTTTTATGTTTTTCGAAGTCTTCTTTTCCTTTTAGTTATTTTTTTGCAAAATATTTCTTAGGATTACAGTGAGCTCAACTGTCATTTTCTGTGTAGTAGATGGTAGGTTGCTTTTATCTTTCATTTTATATATGTATTTTTTTTCTAATATTTCATTTTCAATAAGTATATATATATTAATATGTGTGTGTACGTGTGTAGGTATCTATATATTAATACGCTTAAAACTAAGTTCGTGGGTAACGCTCATGTCCGAGTTCGCGGTATCATGGATACAGAGGTTCTGAGCGTTACATAAAAAGATCGCCTCTACATGCATTGATACGTTTGACACTTTATCAGGATAGGATATATATTTTTTTCATTTATTATTTTTCATTGTTCATTTGTTAATTTTTTTATTTGTTAATTTTTTTATTAGCTAATTTTTTTCAATTTATTTTTTTATTTGTAATTTTTTAATTTGACTTTTTTAATTTATTTATTCATTTTATTTTTTTACTTATTTAGGTGTTTTTCTTATTTTTCATTATGGTTATTTATTTTTATTTTTTATTTTTCATTTTTTTACTTTGTTTCTTTTTTAATTTTTTCCAATTTATCATTTATTAATTTTTCTTATTTTTTCAATTTTAATTTTCATTTTATTTTTTATTTTTCATTTTATTTTTTATTTTTCATTTTAATATTTAGTATTTATTTTTTTTATTTTTTGTGAGGAATTCCCTCGCATTTTTTAGTGGGGGTCTGACCGTAACATAGCGGGCCAACCTTTTGTTGTGTCAGTGGATTTTTTGTAAGTTTTACTTAGGGCGTAGTAGAACGATGGAGAGGAGTGTTCTCCAGGCCAGCCTTTAATTCGGAAAAAGCTCGTCCATCTTGCGATTTTCGTCAGTTAGTGTCGAACTCCTTTACGTTCTTTAAAAGTTTGATGTGCCCAGCAATCTGCGTTCTTCATGCTTGCTCGTCTGGCATGTTGCCGTTTTCTGCCAAGATTAGCGTAACTTCAACTGTGTGGAAGATCTGCAAGTGCAAGTGCGAGTCAATCTTCTCGCAATCGTTTCTCTCCTTTACTCAACTCCCCTTATCTTACTTGCACCTTTCCGTAAAGCTTGGTGTGACTGTGTATGTGTGCTTGTGTGTGTGTATAATTGTGTGCGAGGTAAAATTACCTCACCTTGGCTGTTGCCTATCTTGGCTGTTGCCTATATTACCTTACCTTACCTTTCCTTGGCTGTTGCCTATATTACCTTACCTTACCTTGGCTGTTGCCTATATTACCTTACCTTACCTTACCTTGGCTGTTGCCTATATTACCTTACCTTACCTTACCTTGGCTGTTGCCTATATTACCTCACCTTACCTTACCTTGGCTGTTGCCTATATTACCTTACCTTACCTTGGCTGTTGCCTATATTACCTTACCTTACCTTTGCTGTTGCCTATATTACCTTACCTTACCTTACCTTGGCTGTTGGCTATATTACCTTACCTTACCTTACCTTGGCTGTTGCCTATATTACCTTACCTTACCTTCCCTTGGCTGTTGCCTATATCACCTTAACTAAGATTTGCTCATCTAGCAGGAGAGTGCAAACTCTCTCCGAGCAATTCTTCCTTCTTTCTTCTTGTTTCCTTTGCAACCTTAAATCTTTTCTCAACTACGAGTCTACGTCCGAAAGTCGCCGGACACTGGACCAAATTAAGTTCAAGTACGGGGCATCTTGTCTGTAATCCAATCTAAATATGAGTTTAACTTGATAAATTCCTTCTTTATATTTCTTTAGTATCTGGCTGTATGCTTACCAATGCCTTTAATCTTTCTTTACAGTATAACTCTCGCTGCAATGGCTCGCTTGGACCGGTTATTGCTACTTCTTTCGATTACTCTCAGTCCTAGACTATGAGGTAAATACTTACATATTAAATTCATTTAAAATTTGAGAAATATTAATTTAAGCTCAAATTTCCCTTTCTTTCCCTTATTGCATCTAATTCAATTTGTCTTTCTAGGTTGTCGTTTGTCGGCCTTAGCGGGATTCGCAAGCCGCTGCGTTGTTCTGCATGGCCCGACGTTCGCCCGTCAAATTTCAACCTTCAAGTTTTTAAGACATCTGTTCTTCGCTGAAGTTAACGGAAGTGCTGGCTATAACGTCTATTTTCCATTAAATAATTTGTAAAGCTAGTCTTTGCTATGCCGGTAGGTACTCTACACGGCCTTGTTTAACTGAATCAATTTGTCGCCAAACTGGGGGGTTTTACACCTATTTTTATTACTGCGTTTAGCTTGGGCTCCCGTTGGAGCTTTGCGCCTCGTTTTGCGCCTTGTTCCGAGTTTGATCCAATAAAGCTATTGGTATTATTACTTTTTGTTTGACCCTCCAGCCAGAGTTGTGTGAAGAAAATCTCCACATTTTTTTTTTAATTTGTTTTATTATTTTTTGTTATTCTTTTCATGTTATTTTTTATTTTTCTTCAATTTTTTTCAGTTTTTTTTTCAACTTTTTTCTGTTTTTATTTATGTTTTTTTTTCTAATTTGTATTATTATAATTTTTTGTTTATTTCAAATTTTTCTATTTATCTCAATCTATATATTAATACGCTTAAAACTAAGTTCGCGGGTAACGCTCTTGTCCGAGTTCGCGGTATCATGGATACAGAGGTTCTGAGCGTTACATAAAAAGATCGCCTCTACATGCATTGATACGTTTGACACTTTATCAGGATAGGATAGGTAAGATAGGTTAATTTAGGTTAGGGTAGGATGATTATTTTTTTATCAAGCTTTTTTATTTGCAAGAATTTTTTTTATATATTTTTCATTTATTATTTTTCATTGTTCATTTGTTAATTTTTTTATTTGTTAATTTTTATTATAAGCTAATTTTTTTCAATTTATTTTTGTATGTGTAACTTTTCAATTTGACTTTTTTAATATATTTATTCATTTTTTTACTTATTTAGGTGGCTTTCTTATTTTTACAATATGGTTATTTATTTTATTTTTATTGTTCAATTTTTTACTTTGTTTCTTTTTATTAATTTTTTTCCAATTTTTCATTTATTAATTTTTTTTTATTTTTTCAATTTTGATTTTCATTTTATTTTTTATTTTTCATTTTAATTTTTAGTCTTTATTTTTTTCATTTTTCTTTTTTTTTAATTTGTTTTATTATTTTTTGTTATTCTTTTCATGTTTTTTTTCAATTTTTCCATTTTTTTATTTGTCAACTTTTTTCTGTTTTTTTTGTTTATTTTTTTCTAATTTGTATTATTTTAATTTTTTGTTTATTTCAACTTTTTCTATTTATCTCAATTTTTTCTATATATTCATTTTTTTTTTCGTTTATCATTTTCTCTTATTTTTTTTATTTTTTATTAAACTTATCAGTGCATAAAAATTTGATTTTAAATTACAGTAATTATTTCAGGAATCTTTCCATATTAAAGAATGCCAATAAAGTACATTTCCTTCATACGTTAACCTTATATGCTTGGAAGTGAGTTAATTATTGAAACCATGTAATCAACACTGGTTTCTGTTCATTATTATGAAGGCGCTGTGACTCGCGGTATCGTGTCGACGAAGATACTACTTATAAAGAAACAAGCAGAATGGATGGGATAGGTTGGTATATGTTAGGTTAGCATGGGTTAGGTTAGAATATGTTATGTTAGAATCTCTTGGGTAATGTTTACCGAATTTTTTCACGGGTCCACCTAGCTTAACAATGACATTGGTTACGTTGAGGTAGGATAGGTAGGGTAAGGATAGGTCAAGTTAGGTTAATGTTAGGATACGATAGGGTAGCTCAGGATAGGTTAGCTCAGAATAGGTTAGCTCAGGATAGGTTAGGATAGGTTAGGTTAGGATAGTTAGCATAGGTTACGTAATGTTGACGACGTTTATTCACGGGTCAACGGTTTTTTATGTTTGACAAATTATCAGGAAAGCTTCCGTTAGTGTAGGATAGGTTAGTGTATACATGTTAGGATAGGTTAGGTTAGAATATGTTGTTAGAACTTGTTGGGTAATGTTGACCGAATTTTCTTACGGGTACACCTAGCCTGACGATGACATAGGTCAAGTTAGGTTAGGATAGGATGGGATAGGTAAGGTTAGGATAGGTTAGGATATGATAGGTTAGGTTAGCTTAGGTCAGGTAATGTTGATGGAATTTTTCCACGGGTCCACGCTATTTATGTTTGACATATTATCATGATATATTCGGTTAGCATAGCTCAGGAAGAGATAGGTTAGAATATGTTAGGTTAGGATAGTATAGGTTAGAATGGGTGTGTGGTCGAATTTGTTTGATAATGTTGATGAAATTTTTTCACGGTCACACGGTATTTTTATTTTTGACATATCAGTAGAGCTTCGGTTAGGATAGGTTAGGATATGTTAGGTTAGGATAGGTTAGGTTAGGCTATGTTAGGTTAGGATAGGTTTGGTTAGGATAAGTTAGGTTAGCATAGGTTAGGTAGGTTATGTAGGTTATGTAGGTTATGTCGATAAAATTTTTACGGTTTCACGGGATTTTTATGTTTGCCATATTATCAGGATAGCTTCGGTTATGATAGGTTAGTATATGTTATGTTTGGATGAGTTAGGTTAGAATATGTTATGTAAGAATTTGCTTGGTAATGTTGACCGAATTTTTTTCAGGGGTCCACCTAGCCTAAGGATGACATTGGTTAAAGTTAGGTTAGGATGGGATAGGTTAGGTTAGGTTAGATTAGGATAGGTCAGGTTAGGTTAGGATAGGATAAGATTGGTTAGAATATGTCATGTTCGTATTTGTTAAGTAATGTTGACAGAATTTTCTCACGGGTCTCCAAAGCTTATTGATGACATCGTCCGTGGAATCTATATATTAATACGCTTAAAACTAAGTTCGTGGGTAACGCTCTTGTCCGAGTTCGCGGTATCATGGATACAGAGGTTCTGAGCGTTACATAAAAAGATCGCCTCTACAAGCATTGATACGTTTGACACTTCATCAGGATAGGATAGGTAAGATAGGTTAATTTAGGTTAGGGTAGGATTATTATTATTTTTTTATCAAGCTTTTTTATTTTCAAGAAATTTTTTTATACATTTTTTTCATGAATTTTTTTCATTGTTCATTTGTTAATTTATATTTGGTAATTTTTTTTATTAGCTAATTTTTTCAATTTATTTTTTAATTTGTAATTTTTTAATTTGACTTTTTCAATTTATTTATTCATTTTATTTTTTACCTATTTAGGTGTTTTTCTTTTTTTTTTAATATGGTTAATTTATTTTTTATTTTTCAATTTTTTACTCTGTTTCTTTTTTTAATTTTTTTCCAATTATTCATTTTTTTTTTATTTTCTCAATTTTGATTTTCATTTTATTTTTTATTTTTCATTTTATTTTTTATTTTTCATTTTAATTTTTAGTTTTTACTAGCAGGACCCGTGGAAATTCCACGGACAATGTCCTCAATAAGCTTTGGGGACCCGTGAGAAAATTCCGTCAACATTATTTAACAAGTTTGAACATAACATATCCTAACCTATCTTGTCCTAACATATGCTAACCAAATCTATCCTAACCTAACATATCCCGTCCTAACCTAACTTTAACCAACGTTATCCTAAGGCTAGGTAGACCCGTAAAAAAATTTGGTCAATATTACCTAACAAACTGTTACATAACATATTTTACCCTAACTCATCCAAAACTAACATATACTAACCTATCCTATCTCAACGTATCATATCCTAAGTGAAGATATCCTGATAATTAGGAAAACATAAAAAATATCAACCTGTAAAAAATTTCGTCGACATAACCTACCTAACCTACCCTAACCTAACATATCCTAACCTGCCCCAACCAAAGCTATACTGATAATATGTTAAAAATAAAAAACGTGAACCCGTTCAAAAATTTCCTCAACATTATCTAACAAATTCGACCATGACCCATTCTAACCTAAGCTATCCTAACCTAACATATTCTAACCTAACTCTTCCTGACCTAAGCTAACCAAACCTATCATGATAATATGTAAAACATAAAAAACGTAGACCCGCGATAAAATTCTGTCAACATTACCTAACCTATCCTAACCTAACATATCTTAACCTATCCTAACCTATCCTATCCTAACCTGTCATATCCTAACCTATCTTATCCTAACCTATCATATCCTGACCTATCTCATCCAATCCTAACATAACTTAAGCAATGACATCGTTAGGCTAGGTATACCCGTGAGATAATTTGGTCAACATTACAAAACAAATTCTAACCTAACCTATCCTAACATGTATACACTAACCTATCCTATGCTATCCGAAAATTTTCTGATAATTTGACAAACATAAAAAACCGTTGACCCGTGATGAATGTCGTCAACATTACGTAATCTATGCTAACTATATATCCTAACCTAACCTATCCTATCCTGACCTAACCTATCCTAACCTATCCTATCCTGAACTAACCTATCCTAACCAAACCTACCCAAAATCAACTTAACTAATGTTATCGCGTTTCCTTGCGGATTATGATCTTCGCTACAGCAACGCGGGTTAACGGGCGACGACGGACAAAAAAAGGGCGTGTGACTCTTTCTTTATTGCGGTATCCGTGGCGCCGTAAACTGCACAAACAGGTATAGTTCAGACTCGGACCAGCGATTGCATGACAAGAGAATTCCTAATTTAAGATCATAGTCGACTGACCAGTTAACATATATAGTGCCGCATAACAAGAAAGGAAATTCATACCTCGAAGGTATATGAGAAGTAGCTGAGTGAGACAAAAGAGGCAATTGAATAATGCTAGCATTAGGTATGATACTCTAATGACAGAAGAGCGATAAGAGAGTGGCCATGAGACATTGTCATGGGAAATAGCGCCGCATAAAAAGGGGATTCGCCGCCCTGCTAACAACGCAGCACAATGACATTTCATAACACAATTATTATTATTATATAAGAAAGTTTAGCCTCCCTTAACCACGACAAAGATGTTCCAAGAGAGGAAAGAGGAAGGCACCATTTAGTATGGAGTTGAGGGAACGCGGAATCTATGCACGAGGTGCACGGGAACAGTAAGCTAGGAAAGAAGTTCATGAAACAAGAAAAGGTTTCTGTTGCATTGACAGGGAAGAAAGTAAGTTTCTCTAGTCGAGGAGAACACTGCCAAGAACACCCTGCCAAAGAACACATTGCTAGAAAACACATTTAAAAAGAAACACATTTGTAATACACGCACAGGACCAAAGATGACAGCCTACTCACACACACATTGATTACAACGTTTTTTAGCTTCTGAACCAGCACGTTAACATCCCAGACTTTCAAGATAAGAAGCACATTTCATTCTCTACATGGAAACTTGTTAACTTATTGTAATCTTTGGGCTAATCAAGTGCTACAAAGGCAACGGTTGCATCCTCGATAGAACAATCTGGCAACGCTTTAGAATACTTACAGACGGTGGGGAAGGTCCCTCACGCTAGAAAAAAACTCTGAATATCTACACGAGGAATGACTACTTATTTTTCTTTGCTCTACCTGTGGGAAGGGAAATGATTAAAGATTAGGTCTCTGATGCAGGGACAGGCTACTTAGGTTACAGCGGATCAGTCAGAAAATCCTATCATTAAAAATAAAAACGGCTATCTCATTGACCGGCCTAATACTGAAAAGGTTTGACAAATACAGGGCAACAAGTGCACATTGACCAACGTCGCCTTGAAAACACAAATCACATGGGCTAGTGGTCTCATAAATTTCTGTGCCTATTCTCAGTCTAGCTTTGAGAATGCTTCAACTCTAGGCTTCCACCTTACTGACTGGCGCAACTTGCCCAGCACAGCTCATAGGTGAGGAGCCAACAGAGACAAAATATTTCACTTCATTTTATATCTTTTTCTTAATAAAATTTTGAGAAATTACAATACAAAAAAAGGAAAAATTATGTTTCCAAAAAGTTGGTACAAAGTTCAGCACGATGGGTCATTATAAATTTCTTAATATAAAACGACTGATGTCTAATCCATGGAAGAACCACAATAAGTTTTTAATTTCTTTAACAGTGATTTTATCAACTGAGGGCAAAGCAGTAAATATGTCATCCTAGTTTGCTGCACGACAAAAAGCATGAATAGAGGTTAAACTTGCAACTGACTAGCGAAAAGAAAAAACATTTAGACGTTGATACAGAATCACTTTGAACAATGAAAGAAAAAATAGGAATCAGTTTATCAGTTAAAACCTCACATTCACTGAACCTGTCTGATACTCCAGCTTTCCCCATCTTGAGTTGTTGAATCTTAGCATGAGAATGCACATGTTAAACCTAACCTCAGAGTCAACCTATTTAACAGGCAAACCTGTAAAATCACATATTCAGTGTTCCGCCAGAATACTGTCAATCTAGAATCCGACGTTTCCAGCATTACACTGCAGCATACTGGCTATAGAACGCACTAGATTCACAACATAACAGCGGCTAGTCTGGCTCAATGTGGGTGGTTCGCCGGCAGCCAGAAGCATCCTCGTATGCTCTAGAAACCGGCTGTTCACCGCTATCAAACACAGGTTATATGAAGGCAATCGACAAATATAGCTAGTTCAGAAACACGTTTGGATTAATAAGTCTCTGACACAAATTCACATCACCAAAGGACACAAAACTTAAAATTATCCGGGAAGACGTTGCTTCCCTTGTGCGCACTTTGTTCGAAAAACACGCTGCGTCAGTCTTGCGGACCAGCGCGAATCCGCAGAATGTTGCCGAAATTAAATTGTCAAATTTCGCGTCTTGTAAGACGCGACAAATGTCAATGTTAAGCTAGGTGGACCCGTAAAAAAATTCGGTAAACATTACCCAAGAGATTCTAACATAACATACTCTGACCTAACCCATGCTAACCTAACATATACCAACCTATCCTATCCATTTTGCTTGTTTTCGTAGATATAGTATCTTCAAAGACACGATAACGCGAGTCATGGCGCCTTCAATAATTACTGTAATTTGAAATCAAATTTGTATGCAGTGCAAAGTTTGAAAAAATAAGAAATTAAGAGAAAAATAAAAAATAGAAGCAAATGAATAATAAATAAAAATAAATGACTACATAGAAAATATTAACATAGAAAAAATTGAAATAAACGAAAAAATTTAAAAAAATTATACATAAAAATTAGAAAGATAAAAAAATGAAAAAAATAAAATGAAATAAACAACCTATACATAATTTAAAAATGCATATGCAAAAATAGAGAAAAATAAAAAAAAATTAGAAAAAAAACATTGAGAAAAATAAGTGAATTGAAAAAATAAAATTTATAAAAAAAATTAAAATTTGGAAAATATGAATATAAAAAAAAAAAATTTGGAAAAAAAAGAAAAAATAAATGAAAAATAAAAAAATTGGAAAAATTAAAAATTGGGAATAAATAAAAAAATAAAAAAATAAAAAATAAATAACAATGGCAAAAAATGGAAGGTTTGAAAAAATTGGAAATTTAAAAAATAAATGAATAAAAAAAATTCAAATAAGTTATAAATTGATTAACAAATTAACCAAAAATTAACAAAATAAAAATAAATTATCAATTAAAATAAAAAGTAACAAAAAATATTTTGAAAAAATTTAATAAATGAATATAAATGAAAAAAGGAATGAATGGAAAAATTGAAAAAAAATGATACATAAAAATTGGAAAAATTTGAAAAAAAAATTAAATGACCAACCTATACATAATTTAAAAATGAATATGCAAAAATAAAGAAATATAAAAAAATTATAATAAAAAATAACAAATTGAGAAAAATAAATGAATTGAAAAAATAAAAAAAAAAATAAAAAAAGAAATTTGGAGAAAAAGAAAAAAAAAAATTAAAATTTAGAAGAAATAAAAAATGAAATACTATAAAAATAAAAAATAAAAAAATAAAATATACAACAATTAAAATTGGGAATGAATAAAAATTTTTAAAATAAATAACAATTACAAAAAATGAGGAGTTTTAAAAAAAATTAAAATTAAAAAAATAAATGAATAAAAAATTGAAATAAATTATAAAATAATTACCAAATTAACGAAAGTTAACAAATCAAAAATAAATTACCAAATAAAATAAAAACAAACGTCTAAAAAATACCTAATAAAAAACAAATAATATAAATACCCTCCCCGAACTTACCTATCATTTCAAGCCTATTAGATGTAGAGCGTTACCCACGAATTTAGTTTTAAGCGTATTAATGTATATATTTTTTTATTTTTTTTTAATTTGTTTATTTTTTGTTATTCTTTTCATTTTATTTTTTATTTTTTTCAATTTTTAATTTTTTTTTATTTTCCATTTTTTTCTGTTTTTTATTTATGTTTTTTTTCTAATTTGAATTATTTTAATTTTTTTGTTTATTTCAAATCTTTTTATTTATCTCAATCTATATATTAATATGCTTAAAACTAAGTTCGTGGGTAACGCTCTTGTCCGAGTTCGCGGTATCATGGATACAGAGGTTCTAAGCGTTACATAAAAAGATCGCCTCTACATGCATTGATACGTTTGACACTTCATCAGGATAGGATAGGAAAGATAGGTTAATTTTAGTTAGGGTAGGATGATTATTATTTTTTTATCAAGCTCTTTTATTTTCAAGAAATTTTTTTATATATTTTTTCATTCAATATTTTTCATTGTTCATTTGTTAATTTTTTTATTTGGTAATTTTTTTATTAACTAATTTTTTTCAATTTATTTTTGTATTTGTAATTTTTAATTTGACTTGCAATTTGTTTATTCATTTTATTTTTTTACTTATTTAGGTGTTTTTCTTATTTTTTTAATATGGTTATTTATTCTATTTTTTATTTTTCAATTTTTTACTTTGTTTCTTTTTTTTATTTTTTCCAATTTTTCGTTTATTAATTTTTTTTTTCAATTTTGATTTTCATTTTATTTTTTATTTTTTATTTCATTTTTAATTTTTCATGTTAATTTTTAGTTTGAATTTTTTTGATTTTTCTTTTTTTTCAATTTGTTTTATTATTTTTGGTTATTCTTTTCTTGTTATCTTTTTGTCGTATTTCCTCTATTTTATCCTTATCGATGTCACATCATCTTTTTATTCTCCTCAATTTTATCTTTTCTCATGATGTTATTTTTCGTGACATTAAGATTATTTGTCACTTTCATATATTTTCTACATGTAAATTTCAAGGTAACTGCCACCAATTCAGATTTTATCTGAATAAACATTTAATTCAATCTTCGGTAAGCGTTAAGAGCGTAAGTCCATAAATTAATCGTACATTTTAGCCGTGTTTCATGGCTTCAAACATTATCATTTTCTTTCTAAATCATCCACATCATCTCTTCCTATCTATCTGAAGGATATTAAAGACACCGAAACATTAAAGGAATTCGCTATTGAACAAAGAAAATATCGAAACATTAGTTATTGAACAAACGCAACCTATTTGAACGTACGCGATTTACGCACTCGCAACCTATTATACCCAGAAGTGTGAGAGGGAATCTCGGATCGACATAACTTCAGAAGGAGACTTATCTGAGATTTGGAGATCAGGGTTGATGAGGGTTGAGTCCCGCAAGTTGCGTCCGCCATTTTGTATCGGTGGCCGACAGTTAGCAGTCTAGATTGACATCGACAATTGACGTTACATTGGCACTGTAGTCGAGTGATGTAATATGAATTACTTGCAAGTAAATGAGAACACAGATGTTTTAGGATGACTTTAACGTAGTTAATTTAAGAGACAAGCCTCGGCCCATCTGGGCCAAGGAAGGTGAGTAAACTCGTATGCAACAGCTCTTGGTGGTGCCGTCGTCCTTACTGACTCTAGCTCCCTCAGGCAACCGCGTTCGGCATTGCTTGAGATGCCAACTTCGAATAACGATCTCGCAAAGTTACCAATATGAACGTAATATATCCCTATTATCGAATAGAAAACATACATCATTAACCTTACACTTGTTACTATATAAAAATCCCCACAAAACAATGTTAAACATTATGAATTAAAGCAAAAAGGAGACACCCATTGAGGTCCTTGGCACCTTCCTTTGGCGTGTTGTTCGTTCTTTGTTTCCTCGGCGTCCGAAAGTCGTTTCTGACGAGCCGACTGTTCTAGAATGTATCTCGTGATGCTTTCTCGCAGAAATCAGGCTTATTATTTGGTCTTTTAGAATCATTTATGAATAGGTTGTTGGCCAGACAACGATTATCCAGATTCTTAGCGATGTTCCTCACACAGTTATGCGGAGAAGCATAACATATCCCCCGTAGCCCATTAAATTACAAGCTCCCGCTTGTGCTCGAAAGGCTTATCTCCAATTGTGTTCAACACGTGCAGCCGACACCTTAAATGCGTGGATCGTGGAAAGAGTCAATATGCTTACAACTGGAGTTTGCTCATCTGGCGAGCGCTGATTCAGATTCATCACGTAAAGGTATCATTATAGTTGTTCTTAGGCAGAACCACGTCCTATGGATGACACCGACTTCTCCCTCCGTCGTATGGATCACTGCAGTAATCCTTGAGAGTAAAAACCCTCGGAAGCGTAACTAAAGCTTCCATAACACCCAAGTCGTATAGTCCTGGGCTGCATAACTTGCTCTACCACTTGCAGAAGTCTTATAGAGATCTTCGAGTTAGTACTCCATGTGTTATCAATCGAAGTGGACTACTATCTCGTGAAGTTCGTCATCTTTTTGATGGGGATTGTATAGGAGTCGCTGCCTTTATGCTGAGATCGTTGAGTTGATATGTTGATATTCATCCGGGCCTCCGTATTATTTTCATCACCGTTGATAACATGTGAAGCCGTCGTTGCCAGTCGTCGCCGAATCCATCCGAAGTCCGAAGTCGTGGTTGAAATCCCGATGTTGAGCTGTCCTTTAAATTTTTAAATGCCAGTCGTTTTCTATTCACCGTGCCTCAGTGGAAAATTAGCCGCAGTCGTCGACCCAGCCAGCTGATAAGAAATTTTCTTCGCGTAATCGTTTTCTACGAGTCGGTGAGCGAGCTTCGAGGTCTGCAACTGCGTGCCGAGATTGCCAGTTGCCGTCTGGCGAAGTTTTCTACGCCTCACCGTTTTCTATGAGTCGGTGCGCGAGCTCAGGTGGTTGTCGTCTTATGCCGTGCTTCAGGCGTCGGAGTAGATGGTGGAGTAGGGAGCAGGGGTGCAGCGAGTGTTCGCGTGTGCGCGCATGCGTGGCCAACCCGTAGTGGTGATATCGTTCGAGCAGGGCGATGGTGACACGTCCGTGGAAGTGCCGCTCACCAACCATGGTGACTGGCGTGTGGTTGAGCGCCAGCGCGTGCGTTCAGTCGCGCTCACCCGATGTCATCCACCATTCCTGGAAGGTCAATCCAATTAAGTGTTTGTTCTAATATCCTTCATTAAATTTTCCAAGTCTCCCTCCACATCATATCAATCAAGTCTCCCCTCTCAAACCTCCATGTATTTACAAAAAGGACTTAAGCATCCTATGTTTGAATTTACGTTATCATTAGCAAATTATGAATCGAAAATAAGGTTGAAAATTTTCTTTAAGTGTAAATCGCAAAGTTTTAAAATTAAATACATCCTACGAGAACACACACATTTATGAAATTATCGAAATACATGAAAGTGAAATAAATTGAACTATTTTCCCCACACAGAAATATTAATTACAAAAATTATATATAGTATTTAAATTCGATCAACTCGACGCAATGAAGTTCATAGTCATGTTCAGGACCAGTAGAACACGTATGCGCAAACATATTAATACGAGATCGTCGAGATTGAATATACCCGTTTGAAATAAATCCTGGCTGTAATAATTTTTTTTGAAACCACGAATTAAATTTATTTCTCTATTCAGATACGTTGTTGTGTTTTCCTGGTAGATCGCGTATCAATTATACTACGTTTCAGTGACAATAAGAGTCCCCATGTGATGTATTCGCAGGTTATTAATTATTTTAAGAGTAATAGTAAATCTAATTCGTTAGATTATTCGCCAAAATGAAATTGGTCCGAGGAACCGTAATTAAATTTTTAAAACCTTAACTCACCAGTAATTCTAATAGCAGACAAATGTCTCCAGTTTACATTCATTCTCATTGGAATAATGTCGTTGGTAATTGGATTTGAATTTATTGTACGTAATATCCAAATAATTGATCAAGAACTCGCACATCATATATTGGAAAAAGATTAAATTAATCATACGTTAACTTTAAATTGTAATAGCAATTCCTGGCATCCGTAGTAATTTATCAGACAAATTTTGCGCAAGATCGTTAGTATTTACTGATTACATCGCATAAATTTCCCGTAGCAATAATGAATTTGATTAAATTTTATTCTCGCATGTTATCAAATTAAATTTTATCTGAAAGCGTAAAGTATTACATCTAAATTTTACCAATCCGTGGTTCGTGAGATTTTACATTCGTGCTCCACGAAATTTTTATCGTCAAAGCTGTGGCGAGAGCCTTGCGGCTGCTCACACGACGACAACAAAGAAGCTTTGATCGTGCTCGGATGCCAGCGTGAACAAGGTGTGGCTCGAGTGCCGAGAATGTTATACTCAATCTAGTACGTTGTTACACTGAAGTTTTAACGTTGAAAGTATCGAAATGTTATACATAAGGTAATTGAAATTGGGTTGATAAGGAGACATTGAACATGAACGTACGTATATCCAGTAAGTTCGTTGTTAACTTTAAAACAATAAGTGAAACATTAGAGTAACATTAATTTATCGTTTTGATGACATCCGTTAATTAAGTATTCATTAGGAAGAGAGGTGAGATGATTCAGATGAAGAAATTATTTTTAGTTGGCCAAATATCAATTTTTAAATTTGAATGTTTGAATGCACATATATATTTTTTTTAATCGGAGGTGTGAGTTCGGCATGAGATTCTACAGTAACATTTACATTTAAAGCAAAACTCAAATCCCACCGTCTCAGCCGCCATTGTCGTGTTTCCTCTATTTTTACCTTATCGATGTCACATCATCCTTTTATTCTCCTCAATTTTATCTTTTCTCATGATGTTATTTTTCGTGACATTAAGATTATTTGTCACTTTCATATATTTTCTACTTGTAAATTTCAAGGTAACTGCCACCAATTCAGATTTTATCTGAATAAACATTTAATTCAATCTTCGGTAAGCGTTAAGAGCGTAAGGCCATAAATTAATCGTACATTTTAGCCGTGTTTCATGGCTTCAAACATTATCATTTTCTTTCTAAATCATCCACATCATCTCTTCCTATCTATCTGAAGGATATTAAAGACACCGAAACATTAAAGGAATTCGCTATTGAACAAAGAAAATATCGAAACATTAGTTATTGAACAAACGCAACCTATTTGAACGTACGCGATTTACGCACTCGCAACCTATTATACCCAGAAGTGTGAGAGGGAATCTCGGATCGACATAACTTCAGAAGGAGACTTATCTGAGATTTGGAGATTAGGGTTGATGAGGGTTGAGTCCCGCAAGTTGCGTCCGCCATTTTGTATCGGTGGCCGACAGTTAGCAGTCTAGATTGACATCGACAATTGACGTTACATTGGCACTGTAGTCGAGTGATGTAATATGAATTACTTGCAAGTGAATGAGAACACAGATGTTCTAGGATGACTTTAACGTAGTTAATTTAAGAGACAAGCCTCGGCCCATCTGGGCCAAGGAAGGTGAGTAAACTCGTATGCAACAGCTCTTGGTGGTGCCGTCGTCCTTACTGACTCTAGCTCCCTCAGGCAACCGCGTTCGGCATTGCTTGAGATGCCAACTTCGAATAACGATCTCGCAAAGTTACCAATATGAACGTAATATATCCCTATTATCGAATAGAAAACATACATCATTAACCTTACACTTGTTACTATATAAAAATCCCCACAAAACAATGTTAAACATTATGAATTAAAGCAAAAAGGAGACACCCATTGAGGTCCTTGGCACCTTCCTTTGGCGTGTTGTTCGTTCTTTGTATCCTCGGCGTCCGAAAGTCGTTTCTGACGAGCCGACTGTTCTAGAATGTATCTCGTGATGCTTTCTCGCAGAAATCAGGCTTATTATTTGGTCTTTTAGAATCATTTATGAAAAGGTTGTTGGCCAGACAACGATTATCCAGATTCTTAGCGATGTTCGTTACACAGTTATGCGGAGAAGCATAACATTTTTGTTTTTTTTCAATTTTTTTTCAGCTTTTATTTATCAACTTTTTCCTGTTTCTCATTTATGTTTATTTTTTTGATTTGTATTATTTTGATTTTTTTGTTTATTTCAAATTTTTCTATTTATCTCAATTTTTTCTGTTCATTCATTTATTTTTATTTATTATTTTATCTTTTTTCTTTTTCTTTTATTTTTTTCATTTTTTATTAAACTTATCATTGCATAAAAATTTGATTTTAAATTACAGTAATTATTTCATGAATCTTTCCATATCAAAAAATGCCAATAAGGTACATTTCCTTCATACGTTAACCTTATATGCTTGGAAGTGAGTTAATTATTGAAACCATGTGATCAACACTGGTGGTCGCGGTGGCACAGCGGTTAAGGGATCGGACTTGTATGTTGGAAGTCGCGGGTTCGTATCCTGGCGCTGGCGCTGCGATTTTCCCCGTTGGGTATAAGGGAAAGCTCAAGCACAATACCTCACTCGACCCAGGTGTCGGAAATGGGTACCGGCTTTACGGGGGAACCGTCATGGTGTCCTATATATAGAGTTAGTTTAAAAACCAATGCTTAAGATCATTTGTATCAGGCTTGATTGGAAATAAAGCATCCCAAAGATGCCGATGTTTGATGTTTGTTTTCGGTTCATTATTATGAAGGCGCTGTGACTCGCGGTATCGTGTCGACGAAGATACTACTTATAAGGAAACAAGCAGAATGGATGGGATAGGTTGATATATGTTAGGTTAGCATGGGTTAGGTTAGAATATGTTATGTTAGAATCTCTTGGGTAATGTTTACCGAATTTTTTCACGGGTCCACCTAGCTTAACAATGACATTGGTTACGTTGAGGTAGGATAGGTAGGGTAAGGATAGGTTAAGTTAGGTTAATGTTAGGATAGGATAGGTTAGCTCAGGATAGGTTAGCTCAGGATAGGTTAGCTCAGGATAGGTTAGCTCAGGATAGGTTAGCTCAGGATAGGTTAGGATAGGTTAGGTTAGGATAGTTAGCATAGGTTACGCAATGTTGACGACGATTATTCACGGGTCAACGGTTTTTTATGTTTGACAAATTATCAGGAAAGCTTCCGTTAGTGTAGGATAGGTTAGTGTATACATGTTAGGATAGGTTAGGTTAGAATATGTTGTAAGAACTAGTTGGGTAATGTTGACCGGATTTTCTTACGGGTACACCTAGCCTGACGATGACATTGGTCAAGTTAGGTTAGGATAGGATGGGATAGGTAAGGTTAGGATAGGTTAGGATATGATAGGTTAGGTTAGCTTAGGTTAGGTAATGTTGATGGAATTTTTCCACGGGTCCACGTTATTTATGTTTGACATATTATCATGATATATTCGGTTAGCATAGCTCAGGAAAAGATAGGTTAGAATATGTTAGGTTAGGATAGTATAGGTTAGAATGGGTGTGTGGTCGAATTTGTTAGATAATGTTGATGAAATTTTTTCACGGTCACACGGTATTTTTATTTTTGACATATCAGTAGAGCTTCGGTAAGGATAGGTTAGGATATGTTAGGTTAGGATAGGTTAGGTTAGGATATGTTAGGTTAGGATAGGTTAGGTTAGGATAGGTTAGGTTAGCATAGGTTAGGTAGGTTATGTAGGTTATGTAGGTTATGTCGATGAAATTTTTACGGTTTCACGTGTTTTTTATGTTTGCCATATTATCAGGATAGCTTCGGTTATGATAGGTTAGTATATGTTATGTTTGGATGAGTTAGGTTAGAATATGTTATGTAAGAATTTGCTTGGAAATGTTGACCGAATTTTTTTCAGGGGTCCACCTAGCCTAAGGGTGACAATGGTTCAAGTTAGGTTAGGACGGGATACGTTAGGTTAGGTTAGATTAGGATAGGCTAGGTTAGGTTAGGATAGGATAAGATTGGTTAGAATATGTCATGTTCGTATTTGTTAAGTAATGTTGACAGAATTTTCTCACGGGTCTCCAAAGCTCATTGATGACATCGTCCGTGGAATTTCCACGGGTCCTGCTAGTATATATGTATTTACATATATAGATATACATGTTTCTATTTCATTTCTTCACGCAAAACTATCCGGTTAATAAATTTTATTGCACTAGCGAAATGATTCAAAAATAGATCTATCACTTCCCCAGAGGGCGTTTCTGTGAATCGGATTAATGTCAAATATAATTAATGAAATAAAATGCAATTTGAGCATATGAATCGTAGTGAAATTATCTTTCTGTCCGTATGTTGTACAAGCTATGAATTTTGATATAGAGTATATAATTTTTTACCCATTTCTACCAATATTTTGTAGATATTTATCAATCATGAGTGGTAACCGACTTGCACTGTATCTCTATTTTATCCCATGTACCCATGTCCGCATGATGTGGTGAATATCGAGAAGATATGATATATGTTTTTGGTGGTGATAGGGCTTTGCATATTTTTAGGGCATATTTTTCATTTCTCATTCAACTACCCTTGACAGAAATGGACTACTGGCACGCCACGTATGGTTTGTCTATTATTATGCCTCGTATGGCTTATCTATTTGTACACCTCGGATGGTTTGTCGATTAGTACTCCTAGTATAGAACTTTTGTTAGACTACTAGCACACCACGAATGGTTTGTCTATTAGTACACCTCGTATAGTTTGTCTATTATTATGCCTCGTATGGCTTATCTACTTGTACACCTCAGATGGTTTGTCAATTAGTACTCCTTGTTCATTGGTGCTCCTGGAACATTTGTTTTTCAATTAGTACTCCTCGTATGGAACATTTGTTTTAGGATGTCCTATATTAAGAAACTTTTTAAAAGCCAATATGTTGGCATGTATCTCATGTGACAACTTGGAAATACACATTTCTGCTTTTTTCTTTTTCTTTTCTCCCAGGTAACAAGGAGGGATTGAAAAGAATCACTAATTGTAAGTTTAGGGTAGCCATAAGGTTGCTCTAAGTTGTCAAGAAAGGAATTAATGTACCTAACATTTAGGCAAAATTTTGCAGAAGCTGGGGAGGAGATTTGTCTTCCCCGAAAATCTGGGAACATGTTTGAAAATTGCATTCATTAATTAGCTACAGGCACATTATAACAGAGTCAGTGAATTTTGAATTATGACTCCTAAGTTGAGATGAATAGTACAGTGCAATAAGTGAGGTAATATGTGGGAGGTGAAAACTCTCATTCTTATAAGATGGTGTCAATTAAGGGCACTTTTGAAACTATAATTACCTAACTAATTAGCAAAACATGAAGGCAAGATAGCCAAGATGACACAGTAAGCTTGTTCATCGTTAACCACAGGCACAGCAAATAAAAACACAGAGAATGTTCCTAAGTTAATCACAAGAATGATTTCTATTTACACAGACATGAGGGGATTCTAATGTGGCGGCTCGTTTAGAATCTCCTACCAATAATTACTCTAGCAACGACTAGCAAGGGATAAAGACTAGTCGAAAACAATTATCATTTAATGGGCCCTTAAGGTTACTCGAGACAAGAGATTAGAAAGTATCATGGAATTCGGCGATACTAATGATAGGGCGATACTCTAACAGTCTTGATATTCGAGGTACGATGTATAACGAAACGATTAAATATAAAGAACGACCATGTAGCTAAAATGGGGTTAGGTAGGGGAGGTAGCTTTTGGTTTTGTTGATCCTGCAATTAACATAAAAAAATAGAACAAGGTTAACATGGCAATTTATGTTATGCTCTAAAGTTATGTTTTAAAATAGCTTTACAAGTTATGCTTTAAACATAGCTTCTAAGCTCTCACTCACTAAAGTAACGAATGACGAACTAAAACACCTCTAACTTAACGACTAGTCTCTTCCGAGTTTGCCGGCCGCTACGTAACTGCCTCCATGGCGGCACGCTCAGGCCGGTTACACATCACTCTACTTAGGACGTAAATTCTAGTTTTATTCCCTACTTCACATGATTTTACAAAATTAATGATATCTAATAAACCTTATTTTTAGACACACAACAAAATTACGAACAGCATGGAAGGCAGTCAAATGATATTTATTTGCTACTCACGAGCCGGTTAGCTCGCTTCTTTCACTTATTAATTCACATTTCCAAAATTGGTTTTATCAATTACATCACAAAATAAACCGCATGTTCACGACTAATACATCTTAACTTTAGACACGAAAATTATCACTCCGAGAATAGCGAGACTTACCAGGTTGATCAAAGCACTTGTTTACACTACGAGGTCTAGCGGGGCAATGGGCTGCTGAGCAGCGAACGATGCTTGAAGAGCCTGAATGTTGCCATAAAGATTCACTCAACTTGTCTCGTAAGACAGTGTAGATTTTATCTATTTTAATACTTATTTATCTTTAAATAAAAGACTTTTTAAAAGGTACAAAATTACTTTTAATGTTAAATTCTAAATTTGTATTAATTATTCCGAAACTTTCCGGGCACCACAGCACTAGCCCGGCCAGACGCGGAGCGCCCTCAGACACTAAAATAGTTGTACACCTCTAACTTAACGACTAGTCTCTTCCGAGTTTGCCGGCCGCTACGTAACCGCCTCCATGGCGGCACGCTCAGGCCGGTTACACATCACTCTACTTAGGACGTAAATTCTAGTTTCATTCCCTACTTCTCATGATTTTACAAAATTAATGATATCTAATAAACCTTATTTTTAGACACACAACAAAATTACGACAGCATGGAAGGCAGTCAAATGATATTTATTTGCTACTCACGAGCCGGTTAGCTCGCTTCTTTCACTTATTAATTCACATTTCCAAAATTGGTTTTATCAATTACATTACAAAATAAACCGCATGTTCACGACTAATACATCTTAACTTTAGACACGAAAATTATCACTCCGAGAAAAGCGAGACTCACCAAGTTGATCAAAGCACTTGTTTACACTACGAGGTCTAGCGGAGCAATGGGCTGTTGAGCAGCGAACGATGCTTGAAGAGCCTGAATGTTGCCATAAAGATTCACTCAACTTGTCTCGTAAGACGGTGTAGATTTTATCTATTTTAATACTTATTTATCTTTAAATAAAAGACTTTTTAAAAGGTACAAAATTACTTTTAGTGTTAAATTCTAAATTTGTATTAATTATTCCGTAACTTTCCGGGCACCACAGCACTACCCCGGCCAGACGCGGAGCGCCCTCAGACACTAAAATAGTTGTAGTCCACTGAGGGTTTGAAACGAACGGCACGACCCGATCTAGTGCGAGGAGGAGGTATATAGTGAGGGTGCGGGGATAACCTCGGGAGACCGCGGAGCAGGCTGAGGAGGAGGTTCAGGAGGAGTCGGAGTTGAGGGTGTAGAAGAGGGTTGAGGAGAGGTAGGGGTACGACTATAGGCGGGTTTCAAACGATCAATCGATACGTTTGAATCACCCTGAGGTAGTTTATTCTTAAAAAATTTTGGGTTACGTTCTAGGACTTCGTAAGGACCTGAATAAGGGGCTTCTAAGCTCCTCTTGACTCGGTCGACTCGTAACCAAACTTTTTTGCAATTCTGCAAGTCAACAGGCCTTCGAAAAGGCGTCGAAAATCGAACTTATGCATTTCGTCTACAAAGGTTTGAATAACGTCCGAAGAAAATGATATAGGCCTAGTAACGGCAACTAAAGGTTAAGGACAAAGCATATAGGTGCCAGTCACGGCGGTGAAAGGAGAAAAACCGGAAGAATTCGGAGTCATGTGCAAGCCTAGCAGGACGATAGGTAGGGAGAAATACCAATTTTCTCTACGGGCCATAATGGCAGCATTAAGAGTTCGGTGCAATCTTTCAACTAGGCCATTGGATTGTGGCCTGTAGCTACATGTGCGCATGTGATAAAATCCTAGTATTGTGGATTGCTCAATGAAAAGTTCTCCTTCGAACTGTGCACCTCTGTCGGTTACCACTTCCAACGGGACACCAAAGCGTGATATCCATCCGGATACGAAGGCAATGGCGACCGAGGATCAGTGGTATCAACCAGAAGAACAGCTTCGCACCATCTAGTAGCGCAATCAATGCAAGTCAATAGGTACTTGAAGGGTAAAGAAGATGTAGAAGTAAGTAAGGAGGCAGGAGGAAGGGGGCCCACAATGTCAATATGGACAGTGTGGAAACGATAAGATTGCAGAGCGATAGAGCTAACAGGAGATTTGGTGTGTTTATGCACTTTTGCCTGCTAAAAATTTTCACAGTACCGGACGAAACGATGAACATCTTTGTCCATGTTTGGCCAAAAGAACCGGGCTTTGACGTTTTTGGCAGTATTTTTATAACCCGGGTGGGAGAGATTGTGCAAGAACGCTATGATCTGCTCGCGAAAAGAGAGGGGGAACATAGGGTCGAGGACAATCGGTAGAGGAATCGCACCATAGTTTAACACTTTGACTGCGACTACTAAATATTAAGTTCAACACCAAACTCAAATTTAAAGTCAATTGTAGAAAGTTATTTGGCAAATCCCAAAGATGAACTGGATCGTGCCTTCATTTAACTTAAATTGAATAGTTATGAAAATTGAGTTTGCGACCACTGGTCAGTTAGCCGCATTATGAAAATTACCTCCGTGTACCACCGGTGGCGCACGTCGTGGTCAAAGTGTTAAGATCAGGGAAAATATCGAAGGATGTCAGCCCTTCTTTCAAAACATTAGTTTCGGGGTCGTCAGCTTGGGCTATAGCCAGTTTCTTTAAATCGAAAATGTCCACTGCTGTCGCGCAAACAGGACGTGACAAGCAGTCTGCCACTACGTTTAAACTGCCCTTTAAGTACTCTATTGATGTCACGTATTCCGTCAGGAAAGACAACTGTCTATACTGCCTATCTGATTTAGCGAGAGTTTTGGAGTAAAAAGCTGACACGAGCGGCTTGTGGTCCGTGAACAATGTCTCTGAGTGGCCGTCAACGAGTGATTTGAATTGCAGCACCGCCAGGAACGCGGCAAGTAGTTCACGATCGTACGTCGAGTACGTCTTTTGAACATCGGAAAGTTTCTTAGAAAAGAAAGCGACAGGAGCAGGTTGGGAGTCAATCAGTTGGTAAAGTGCTGCTCCAACAGCGAAGTTAGAACTATCGGAAACAAGATGATATTCCGACGCATCAGGGGAAGGAAAATGGAGAGTTGGACAGTCGGCGAGAGCCCGTTTTAGGTCACTAAACGATTGCTCTGCTGCCTCAGTCCAAGGCAATTGTTTAGCTGCCGGATAGTTACGCAAGATTTCGGTTAGACCGAGAGCTTTGGTGGCGAAAGAAGGAATCATGGGGCGAAAAAAATTAAGCATGCCCATAAAACGTCGTAAGTCTCGAGAACATTGAGGACGGGCGCAGTCGGCAATGGCAGCTGCTCTGTCAGCAGGAGGCCGTATGCCGTCCGCGCTCACCTCATAACCAAGGAAGGTCAGTTTAGATTGGAAGAAACTGCACTTGTCAATCGACAACCGCAATTTATGTTGAGCAAGAAGGGAAAGAACGGTGGACGCATCATTCAAGTGCTCTTCCTCGGTTTCGGAGGCAATGAGTATATCGTCCAAATAGACGATGACATATTTTACGTTGATAAAGAGTGCATCTATGTACCTCTGAAACGTCGGTCCGGCATTCTTTAGTCCAAAAGGCATGTACAAAAATTCATACAACCCGAATGGAGTAGTGACAGCAGTTTTAGGAATAGATTCGGGAGCAACAGGAATTTGAAGATAGGCGCGCTCTAGGTCGAGCTTAGAAAAGATCTTTTTTGAGTGCAAAGACATGGTGAGAGAGCGAAGGCGAGGAATAGGGTATCTATCCCTACAGTGAGAGAGTTAAGTACACGGTAATCTCCACAAGGTCTCCATTTACCAGGTTCCTTCTTTGGAACGAGGTGTAACGGCGATGCCCAAGGAGAATTGGACCTTCTAATGATGCCTGCATTTAGCAGGAATTTGAACTCTTTTTTAGCTGCCTCAAGTTTAGAACCCCTCAAAGGACGTGGCTTGAAATGAACAGGGGGGAAGAACCAGTGTCAATCGAGTGCTGCACGGGGCAGTCGGTTGATGCATTGTTCGAACCGAGTCGCAAGGGGGAGTTCAAAATCGGGAGGTCAGCCAAGATTTTGCGTTCACGGGGATCTATTTGAAAAATGAAGAGGGATTTTCCTACCTGTCAAGGTATCTATTAGATTACTGTTCTGGCAGTCAACGAGTATCGAGTGCGCAGCCAAGAAATCAATTCCAAGAATCGGCTGAACCACCTCTGCAATCACAAACGTCCACTGCAAAGATCTTCCCAGCCCTTTAATGTCCACTACCAGGTCGGCCTCGCCTTTGCAACTAATACGCTCTCCTGACGCTGTAGAGAGTGTTACTGCTGTGGGGCGTAGGTATCCTAATTCAAGGGATGATGGTAAAATGCTTATCCCAGCCCCTGTGTCCCCCAAGAGGTTAACATCACTGCGACCTACAAGTGCGCTTACTGAAAGCGGTTGTCCGACGGTCACAGCTTGTACAGACGACCGATCTAGTTTTCCGACCTACGGAACGGGCTAGCAGGTCGGGCGGGGGAGGAAGCTCTACTTGAGAGTCGAGAGACCGGCAAACCGGGTTTGTAATTAGAGCACCAGCGCCGGCATGATCTAGCTTCATTCCCGTAGTAAAGGTGTGCTCTACAGACTCTAGGGCGCTGGTTTGAACGGAAAGCTCTAACACCTATTGGTATGCTAGGGCTGTTGTACTGACCGGCTCTCTCCTCGTGCACGTTCCGGGGGTAACTTCGGTAATTCGTGTGCGCTCCCGTATCAGGTGCCCTTTCCCTAAAAGATGGGTCTACCGCAGCTACCTGAGTTCTCGGAGGGTATTCCAGGTACGTTTCTGCGATGGACGCCATAGTGTCCAAGTCATGTTCCTGGCGCGCGGCTATCCAGGGGCGTATGGCCTCTGGCAAACTTGTTACGAATTTTAGTCTTAAGAATTCCTCCGATAGGCCTAAGTTGCTTTCGGCGGCTAAGGTGTGCAATTTAGATAAGAACTCCCTAGGTCTGTCTTGGCAATACAACCCTTTCTGTAAAAGGAGCTCATCAAAAAGTTCCTTTTCGGATCTGGAGTACCTCGCGCGCACAAACTCTTTGAGTCCTTCATAGTCTGCTGCCTCAATGAGCGTTTGTGGTATATGACGCGCTATGCGGCTACTCAATGCACCTATATGCGTGATGAAATTTTAGAGCTGAGCGACGCACCCCGGCGACAATAAACTGGCTTTCTAGCACGTTAAAAAACATTTGAGGGTAGGTCTCATCGAATTCAGGGGGACGTACTAAGGCCGCGTTCGTCGGTACATGTGTATCATTATCGTCTACTACCTCATGACCGTTACTGTTTGATGGCGAGGACTCTATTTCTTTGCTCACAATGAAAGTAGGAAAAGCAAATATATATATATGTATATAGCAAAAGAATTTGGAAAAAAATGCGATGCGAAAATATGGGAAACGTCGAAAATATGAGAGATACGTTCGCGGGAAAAAAATGTGAAATATAATAGTTATAGCGATAGAAGTTGGAGGAAAATGTAGTGCAGAGAATGGAGAAAACGTTGAAATAGGAGAAACTCGATGGAAAAATAAAAAGGAAAAATATAGAAAATAGCTCACCGGCGAATATGGTGCACCCGGAATGTTAACTTCAATGTGAAAAAAATGAATAATAATGGCAACACAATACAAATGCTAAAAACAGTTATGTGCTTGATCACTGGTGAATTCGCCACTCACGATAGTTTTGCAGTCTTCGGCTTTCGTACGCCACTGAGGTCTTCCTTCCTTGGTGCTTGGTGTCGGCGTCCAGACTGGCGGCTTCAGCGGCTGAAGTTTGCTACCTCCCCTTAACACTTTTATTGAATGCTCTCTTTGTGTTCTAGGGATTATACGTATAAAAATATAATGAAGGAGGGTGTATATCACGATGCGATGGGTCACCACTGAGGGGGATTCTAATGTGGGGGTTCGTTTAGAATCTTCTACCAATAATTACTATTTTACCAGAGAGGCCTCTTTCCATCTTGGAATAATGGAGTACGGCAACGATTATAAGTATGAGTGTAGGGTAGAGAAACACAGTAGTTAATCTAGGAACTACATGTACTGTACGTCCGTCGGGTACGGCGGCAAGAACAAGAAGGAAGAGCTCGATCGCTCTACAAAGGCAGGTAACACATGAACATAGAAAACGGGACGGAAGCAATTTAATGGGTGACTGCGACAACTCATATATAATAATAAATATATATACTGAAGTTGGATCTCAACACACCCTCTCCAACTGAAGTATTCCATCCCACTATGCATCAATTCGCATAGTAATCAATTAGGGCTAACATTTCAACATTCAGATCTTTCATTGAATATTGAACAGCAGAAAAACAACATAAAAAAACATCAGTGTTAATCAACAGATTACACTGAGCACGATATAAAAAAATATATAACGCCCAATAATGCATTTCCGCAATAGCGTTAAGAGTATTTTACTCAAGAAAGTTCAACCTTTTCTTGCAATTGGTGTACACAAAGCTTAAATTTTTAAGGGAAGCGTTTCCAAAAAACTGAAACTTTTTTTATATTGGACTTACGTCTATGAAAATTTGCAGACTACTAGATCTCCACATTTGTAACAACTTTTGTTTAAGAAAAATTTTTCCCCGGGGCATAGAAAATTAATTATTTGAAAAAAAATTATTTTTATATATATTATTCATTATTACTTCGAAATTTACAAAGCTAGAGCAATGCGGTTTGTTGCATTTGAAAGTCAAACTTGTGCTCTATCTAATTTACCAGGGAATTTTTTGATATATTTCATTCAGAATTTATATGAATTTTTTTGTAAAGGTCAGGGCAAAAGTTATACTTTTAGGGTAAAAAAGTCTACGGAAAGCTTCACAGACAAAACTTTGAAAATCTCCTGGTAAATTAGATAGAGCAACCATTTCACTTTCAAATGCAACAAACCGCATTGCTCTAGCTTTGTAAACTTCGGAGTAATAATGACAAACGTCTTGAAAACTTAGTGTCTTTAGAAGACCTATTTTTAAGAAAAAAAATGCTTCTCCTCCTACAGTTTTTGAGCTACAGTGATGATTTTGGTATCATTGGATGCATAAAAACAAGGGCTTTACAATGTATGGAAAAGTTTTTCAAAATTCATTCTTGTTTTAGAGTTATGACGTCATAAATTTGAATTTTCTTGAGAATATTTTGATTTTTTTATTTATATTTTTTAAATTTTTATATTGGAAATTTGAGGAAAAGCATTCAAGTTTTTGGAATGTCCACGTTATTCTGCATCCAATGATACCAAAATCATTACTGTAGCTCAAAAACTATCAGAGAAAAAGAATTTAGAAACCCCCCCCAAATGCCGTTCTCTATGATTTCCCATTTTCTTTTCAAGAAAATCGCATTTTGTCATAAATGATAAATGATTCTAAATTGTATTTCCTATCAGTATACCAAATTTCATTGCTCTAAATTCAATAATAAAAAAAATATTCGGATGGGGATGAAGAATATGAATGATGAAATATATAAAAAAATAAAATGAAAAAAAATTGAAAATTTGAGATTTTTTTTGTCCACTTTATTCTGCATTCAATGATACCAAAATCATTACTGTAGCTCAAAAACTGTAGGAGGAGAAGCATTTAGAAAACCCCCCCAAAAATGTCGTTTTCTATGATTTCCCATTTTCTTTTCAAGAAAATCGCATTTTGTCATTCATGATAAATGATTCAAAATTGCATTTCCTATCAGTCTACCAAATTTCATTGCTTTAGGCTCAAAAATGAAAAAAAGGTCCGTAAGGGGGATGCCCTCCCCGCCCCCCCGGGAGGGACGTTAGCTCTGGGGTACGTTCCTGATATTTTTACAGACATTCGGGGACATATCTCCAACTCATTTAAAGCAATAAAAAAAAATCGGGAGAATCAACTTTTGGACTGCAGATGCCCCAAAAAGCTCCCAAAATGCTTCCCTTACCTAGAAACATGTCAGACACAGTAACTTAGAATTAAACACACACTTTGAACTTGAGCAACGACTGTCTGGTAACAGGCTTTGTGAACATGTCAGCAATGTTTTCCTCTGAAGGAACAAAGCTCAAAACTGCTTTATTATCTTGAATAATTGCTCGAATGAAATGATATCTTATGTCTATATGTTTTGAGCGTTGATGATGAACAGGGTTTTTGGCTAAGTCAATAGCACCTTTATTATCAACAAAAATTTCAACAGGTTCATCATATCCATCCATATCACAAACAGCTGTTTGAGGAAAATTCCCTCCTGCACAGCATAAGTCAGGGCAATGTACTCTGCTTCGCAGCTTGAAAGAGCAACAATATTTTGTTTCTTGGACTTCCAAGATATCAGTGAACTGTTGCTAGATGATTTAAACACATATCCTGATATGCTCTTATGGTCAGAGGATCCACCCCAGTCGGAGTCAGAGAAACCAGTAATTTTTATGGGGTTCTCGGATTTCACAAATTTCAAACCATAAGAAATAGTATTTTTAAGATACCTCAACACAAATTTACACAAATTCAGGTGAGCATTTGTTGGACAAGTTAAATGTTGCGACAGTAATGTAACAACATAGCAAATATCAGGCCTAGTACAAGTCATCAAGTAGATCAGGCTGCCAACTATCTCACGGAACAGTTTTGGAGCGCACAAATTCCTAGAATCAGAGCTTACATCAAGCTTGTTGGCACTGGGATCACATGGAATAGACTTAGGCTTACAATCAGACATCCTAAATTTTGAAAAATTTTCTCAACATACTTTGACTGCTTCATCTCAATTGAGTCATGCTTCACATCAAATTCAATGCCTAAAAACATGAAGTTTGTCCAAGATCTTTCATTTTGAATTTATTTGACGATGAACAATTGACTTCAGTCAATACAACAGCGTTAGACCAAAAATAAGTCATCAACCCATACAATAATAATCACTTTTCCAGAGTTGCTTTCCCTCACATAGACACAAGTTTCACTGAGAGATTGAACAAAATCTTGTTCAACTAGAAAATGATGCAAGAGGTTGTTCCAATTACGGCCGGTTTGCTTCAAGCCATACAAAGATTTTTTGAGTTTGCACACTAACTTCTCTCCATTTTTGTCCAGTTCAACAAATCCCTCAGGCTGTTCAACAAAGACATCACAGTCTATTTTTGCATGAAGATAAGCTGTGCACACATCCATCTGGTGCACAATATACGACTTTTGTACAACAATATCCATCAGCATTCTAACAGAAGTTAGACGTGCTGTTGGAGAATAGGTTTCTTTGAAGTTGACCTCAGCTACTTGGGAATATCCCTTGGCTACATAACGGACTTTGAAAGTTTCCTGATCATTTGGTCCTGATTTAACACTATAGACCCATCGTCCCCCAATAACAGATCTATCTTTTGGCCTTTCAACAAGTTCGTACGTCTCATTATCGGCTAGTGCAGCCATCTCAGTGGTCATTGCCTGTTTCCACTCAACAGAATCTGGTGATGAAATTGCCTCAGAGTAAGACTTAGGGATACTGCTCGTTCTGTAGCAATAATCAACTCAATGATTAGTGATATCCAACTCATCTGGGTCAACATAATCTTTTAAATAAACTGGAGGCTTCCTTTCTCTCAAATGAAATCTTTTAGTGTGCTCTGCATCTAAATGAGTTTTATTTTGAGTCACTTCTGGGACAGTCCCAGGTTTCAACTCAGCCTCAGCCTTGTCAGCCTTCTCACTTTGTTTCAGCTCAGCAGGGTTATCTACAGCAATGAACTCATCCTCACCCACCACATTTCTAGAAATTTTATCACAGAATGTGACACATCTGACTCTTTTTATTTTACAAGTTTCAGGGAAATAAATAATGTAAGCAGGGCTGCACGGGTCATATCCCACAAAAATACCCTGTTCTGACCTAGGGTCAAGCTTTCCTGGGTTTTGAACCATGGCAAAACATTTTGAACCAAAAATGTGCATATTGGAAAGGTCAGGTGTCTTTCCCGTGAATATCTCAAAAGGAGTTTTGCCTGTCCTTTTGTTGAAACACCTATTTCTAATGTAAGCAGCTGTTCTAACGGCATGATTCCACAATTATTTTGGCAAATTTGCATGTAGCAACAAACACCTAGCCATCTCAAACAATGATCTCCAAGATCTCTCAGCAGCTCCATTCTGATGGAGAGAGTACGGAGCTGAAAATTCATGCTTTATTTTGTTCTCCGTGACAACAGCTTTGAACAAGTTTGAGGAATACTCTGTGCCGTTATCTGTTCTTAAACGTTTAACAGAGCCAAATGGAGCAGAATCAGCCAAGAATTTTCTAAATGCTCCAACAGTGTCATTTTTGCTTTTCAGGAAATACACAAAAATAAGGCCTGAAAAGTCATCTACAAAAGACATGACATACATGGAATTCTCAAAAGAAGTAGGGCTTATAGGTCCAGCTAGGTCACTATGGACTAGCTCTAAAGGTTTCTTTGATTTTTCATCAGGGTCTCTGTTCCTATACTGGCACATTTTACCCTGGACACAGATCTCACAATCGAAATTATGCTTGTTGGTAATTTTCATTCCTTTAGTAATACCTTCTAGGCTCAACACATCTTTAACATTACAATGCCCAAGAATATTGTGCCACTCCTCCAGAGTGTGTTCACCTACAGTATTAATAGAATCAACAGAGCTTACAGAATTTAAATAATACAGCTTACCACATTTTTTAATATTAAACGCATTCCCATCTGGAGTAAACAACTTTGAACCATTTGATTGAAATTAAATGATGCACCTTGACCAATAGCAGCCTGGTCAGAGAAAATATTCTGCTCAAAACTAGGAATAAAAAGAACATTTTTCAAAAGAACATTGTGTTTCCTATTTTTGGCATCAGTCAAGGTAATTTGCGCATCACCCTTACAATCTACAATATTGTTCATTCTAGAACCATCAGCTAATTCAATGAAATGCTTACTAGGTTCAAAACTTTCATCTAAAGATACAAACTTAGATTTATCACAAATAATGTGAGCAGTAGCTCCACAATCCACCAGTAACTTTGCACTGTCTACAACAGAAGCACTTTCTGAGTCTGTTGATACTCTAAGACAATAAGAGCTTCTCAAATCTTTGCTATCAGTAGCCATCGCTTTCGCGGTATCTTTTCTTCGGCAAAAATTAGTATCATGAGATGCACTTTTACAAATAGAACACCACCGATTTTTCTTTGCACTTTTGTAGTATTTACACTCAAATTTCTTGTGACCTGACTTACCACACAAATAACAAGTAATTTTAGTGTCTTTCACTTTCATGATGCTTTCCTCACTTTCACTGTGGCCTTGCCGGGTTTTCTTCGTTTCCTCTTCACTCTTGAGAGCCGATTTGAATTTCATGAAGTCCATTTCTTTACTGTCACTTTGCGTGATGACGGTAGAAAAAGCGTTGTAGGCAGCTGGCAATCCTTTGATAATCATGGCGATAATCAGTCCATCGCTGATATTTTCGCCGGCTTTCTTCAGGTAGGATGCAGTTGTCTCTGCCCGCAGCAAGTAGTCGGTTACCGTCTCGCCATTTTTCATCTTCAGCGCAGCCAACTCGCAATACAGAGAAATAATTCTCGGTTTACTGCTGCCGAGGTAATGATCACGCAGAATCTTCATGGATTTTCTTCCATCTCCATAAGCGTCTCTGATAATCAACGAGAGACTTTTATCATCGAGCCTTTGCACGAGCTCGGAGAACACTTGCGTGTTCTTCTCAACATCCAGACTTGATTCTTCGCCCTCAAGGACGGCATCCAACGACTTCAAGTCTAGGTAGGCCCGAAATTTCACCTCCCACAACCCATACCTTTCGTCATTGCTATCAAAGGTTAGGCTACTAGGCCCATAACCTGTTGTACCAGAGAGGCCTTTTCCATCTTGGAATAATGGAGTACGGCAACGATTATAAGTATGAGTATGGGGTAGAGAAACACAGTAGTTAATCTAGGAACTACATGTACTGTACGTCCGTCGGGTACGGCGGCAAAAACAAGAAGGAAGAGCTCGATCGCTCTACAAAGGCAGTTAACACATGAACATAGAAAACGGGACGGAAGCAATTTAATGGGTGACTGCGACAACTCAATTATAATAATAAATATATATACTGAAGTTGGATCTCAACAATTACTCAAGCAACGACTAGCAAGGGATAAAGACTAGTCGAAAACAGTTATCATTTATTAGGCCCTCAAGGTTACTCGAGACAAGAGATTAGAAGGTATTATGGAATTTGGCGATACTAATAATAGGGCGATACTCTAACAGTCTTGATGTTCGAGGTACGATGTATAACGAAACGATTAAATATAAAGAACGACCATGTAGCTAAAATGGGGAAAGGCAGGGGAGGTAGCTTTTGGTTTTGTTGATCCTGCAATTAACATAAAAAATAGAACGAGGTTAACACAGCAATTTATGTTATTCTCTAAAGTTATGTTTTAAAATAGCTTTACAAGTTATGCTTCAAAAATAGCTTCTAAGCTCTCACTCACTAAAGTAACGAATGACGAACTAAAACACATCTAACTTAACGACTAGTCTCTTCCGAGTTTGCCGGCCGCTACGTAACCGCCTCCATGGTGGCACGCTCAGGCCGGTTACACGTCACTCTACTTAGGACGTAAATTCTAGTTTCATTCCCTACTTCACATGATTTTACAAAATTAATGATATCTAATAAACCTTATTTTTAGACACACAACAAAATTACGAACAGCACGGAAGGCAGTCAAATGATATTTATTTGCTACTCACGAGCCGGTTAGCTCGCTTCTTTCACTTATTAATTCACATTTCCAAAATTGGTTTTATCAATTACATCACAAAATAAACCGCATGTTCACGACTAATACATCTTAACTTTAGACACGAAAATTATCACTCCGAGAATAGCGAGACTCACCAGGTTGATCAAAGCACTTGTTTACACTACGAGGTCTAGCGGGGCAATGGGCTGCTGAGCAGCGAACGATGCTTGAAGAGCCTGAATGTTGCCATAAAGATTCACTCAACTCGTCTCGTAAGACGGTGTAGATTTTATCTATTTTAATACTTATTTATCTCTAAATAAAAGACTTTTTAAAAGGTACAAAATTACTTTTAATGTTAAATTCTAAATTTGTCTTAATTATTCCGTAACTTTCCGGGCACCACAGATACGTTGAATATATTGGAGTCTCTAGACACATCTATGCAACTGATTAAATGAGGTAAACTCTAGCTTAACACTTAACATTTAACACTTGTTACTTACATTTCCCCCACTGGGGCCTAAGCACTACACTCAGACGGTTCTCTTACATGACTGACGGATTCTGCTTGGAGGGCGGAGTTTATATACGTAAGGTACCGGAAGAGCGCTTGCGAAATGGTTCTGCATCAAAACGGTATGAAAGCTAATTTTCGGAAATGTCGAAGTTGTTGAGATCCAACTTCAGTATATATATATATACATATATATAAGTTGTCGCAGTCACCCATTAAATTACTTCTGTCCCGTTTTCTACGTTCATGTGTTAACTGCCTGCTGAGAGCGATCGAGCTCTTCCTTCTTGTTCTCGCCGCCGTGCCCGACGGACGTACAGTACATGTAGTTCCTAGTTTAACTGTTGTGTTTCTTTATCCCACACGTCATACGTATAACCGCTGCCGTACTCCATTATTCCAATGATGGAAAAGGCCTCTCTGGTCTAACAGGTTATGGGCCCAGTAACCTAACATTTGATGGCAATGACGAAAGGTATGAGTTGTGGGAAGTGAAATTTCGGGCCTACCTAGACTTGAAGTCGTTGGATGCCGTCCTTGAGGGCGAAGAATCAAGTCTGGATATTGAGGAGAATTAGCAATTGTTTTCCGAGCTTGTGCAAAGGCTCGATGATGAAAGTCTCTCGTTAATAATCAGGGACGCCTATAGAGATGGAAGAAAATCTATGAAGATTCTGCGTGATCATTACCGCGGTAGCAGTAAACCGAGAATTATTTCTCTGTATTGCGAGTTAGCCTCGCTGAAGATGAAAAATGGCGATACGGTAACCGACTACTTGCTGCGGGCAGAGACAACTGCATCCTACCTGAAGAAAGCCGGCGAAAATATCAGCGATGGACTGATTATCGCCATGATTATCATTGCCAGGATTGCCAGCTGCTTACAACGATTTTTCTGCCGTCATCACGCAAAGTGACAGAAAGAAAGAAAGAAAGAAAAAGAAAAACAGTATATTTCCAATATAGATGGTACAAAAGTACCATCATTGGTTTTTAAAATCTCTTAAAATTAATACACTTAGATGATACACACTCACGAGTATTGTAAAACTCGTGTCACTAGTCGAAAAGAAATGATTGAGGGCAATGTACTCCTAATCTTGCTTAATCTACATTTGATAATACATGTAATGATAATTATAAGAGACAACACAATTTCATGGACGATGCATTTTCATTGTGAGGTGAAAACACTTTTGACAGTTAACATGTACATGACATAAAACTTCGCAATTCTTGACGCCAGGAAATAATACATGAATCGCTTGTTTCTGCCAATGGTCAAAAGTGTCATTTTAAGGAAGCATGAAAAAAAATCTATATATTAATACGCTAACGTGTGCGTCACGCTCTTGAGCATCATTGCGGTATCTATGATACGGGTTCGCTCGCGTCGGGTCGCGTTACATTAGAGATAGAGAGACGGAGAGAGGGAGAATGATTTTTTAAAATTCATTTCATTTGTACTCATTCCATCTTTTGAAATTTCTTATAATTTTTGCTTAATTCATTATTTTTATTTTTTGAAATTTTTTTTTGTAATTTTACGAGTTGCTGCAATTTTTTTAATCCAAAAATCCATGTTTTGAATTTTTTTCAATTTTTAAATTTTTTGAATTTTTAAGTGTTGCTGGCGTATCAGTGCTACTGACAATACCTTACTTATGTTCAAACCTCTACTATGCGCCTCTATGAAATTGCGAATTTTTGAACAAGGCCCTTGCTCTGAAAAGTTTGTCAACCCCTGATCTAAAGCAATGGAGCTGAGAATAATAGAACAAAGAGAAGTAGCCAGAGAGCGACAGCGAAGGAGACGACAGCGCTTGCGAGAAGACGAAAGGCAAGCAATTCGTGATCGGAGCAGGCTACGAATGTAACAGCGAAGGATAAATATGAGTCAGGAGGAACGAGAATTGCATCTTCAAATCAGGAGAAACAGAGACCATGAAAGAAGAAATAATAATAATGTAGACCACCAGGTATATCACACTGAAGCCATGGATGTCCGATGCCAATTTTGCGGAGCTTTAAGATTTCAAAGAGAACAACTAAATTGCTGTCATAATGGAAAAGTTTCACTCCCTCCCTTAGAGGAGTACCCCGAAAATTTGAGATAACTCTTTGATGCCGACAGTGCAGAGGGTTCTAATTTTAGACAGAATATAAGAAACTATAATTCTGCATTTGCTTTTGCATCTTTTGGTGCGAATATTAGACCTCCTCCAGGACGTGGACCGTATTGTTTCCGTTTACAAGGTCAAACTTACCACTACGCAAGTCACCTCTATGGAGATGGCTCTGAAGAGAGAAGATATGGCCAGCTCTACATCTTAGAAACTAATGAAGCCATACAAATTAGAGCAAATGCTCACGAAAATGCTAACTGCTTAGTATCTGTTTTTTAAAAGATAAGTGAGGCGATGAACAATAATCCCTATGCAGCAGCATATCACAATATGAGGGCTATTGAACAACGTGAACAAGAGAGAGCTGCAATTGAGAACATGCCACCAAGACAAGTAACCATGCAGTTCATCCCTGGCCCTGACAGACGAAGATACAACAACCCAACAGGCCATGAGGTAGCAGCCATATTCGTTGGTGATGATGGCGCGCCTCCAATGTAACGTGATATTGTTGTTTATCCTATTGGTCTACAGAGGCAGAGGATTTCTTACATATCTTGCCATCTTGATCCCATGGTTTATCCTCTTCTTTTTCCGAATGGAGAACCTGGATGGCATATAGATATGCCTCATGTGGAACATCGCCAAACGCGTGTTCGCAACAAAGTCACTATGTAACAGTTTTACTCATACCGTCTGGCAATCAGAGATGACTTTAGTGCTTTACATCGAGCTGGAAAACTACTGTAACAATACATTGTTGACGCCTATGTGAAAGTGGAGGGGTGCCGTTTGAACTACATTAAAAATAATCAAGCACAATTAAAAGTGACACTGTATTCGGGTCTCATGGATCACCTATATAGACAGAATGATCATTAAGAGCCAGGTCTTCCAGTCATTTTGCTCTCCACATTTACAGGAAGTCCTAGGAACATGCAACAAGCATATCAAGATGCCATGGCGATCGTCTGCAAATTTGGAAAACCAGATATTTTCTTGACATACACTTGTAACCCAAAGTGTCGTGAAATCACAGAGAACCTTGGATTGCATGAAACAGCACAACACAGACCAGATTTAGTTTCACGAGTTTACAAGATGCACCTCAAGGAACTCATGATTGATATCAAGGATAGACATATCTTTGGTGCTCCAGTTGCTCATATCCATGTCATCGAATTACAAAAGCGCGGTCTACCACATTGCCATCTTTTGATAATTTTGCGAGAAGAAGACAAACTAAGAACAAGAGAGCAAATTGATATAGTTTGTGCTGAAATACCTTCATCAGACCACCCAGAGTTGAGAGAATGCGTCAGAAATTTGATGATCCATGGTCCATGTGGGACATCAAATCCTAATTCTGTGTGCATGGTTGAAGGACAGTGTGAGAAAAAATATCCAAAAGATTTCCAAGAAGAAACCATGATAAATGTATCCGGATACCCAGTGTACAGACGGAGAAACAATGCAGAGAATGTACAAGTGGGCACTCGTGAGGTTGACAACAGATTTGTCGTCCCATACAATAAGTATCTACTGAGAAAATACCGCGCCCATATAAATGTTGAAGTGTGTTCCTCGGTGAAAAGCGTAAAATACCTGTTCAAATATGTATATAAAGGCCACGACTGTGCAAACATGGAAATCAGAAATAACGTTGTTAATAATAATGAGCCAAATGAAGTACATGAACACAATGAAGTACATGAACATAATGAAGTTAAACAGTATTTGTCATGCAGGTATGTGTCTCCACCAGAAGCCTTTTGGAGATTGTCAGAGTTTAAAATGCATGATCAATCTCACACTGTTTATCGTTTGGCTCTACATTTACCTGATGAGCAGCAAGTGTACTATAGAGAAGGAAATCAAAGGGAGGCGGCAGCAAGAGCAGAAGAACGCGACACACAATTGACAGCTTGGTTTAAACTCAATCAAACAGATGAGAATGCTCGAAATATTTTTTTTTCTCTACTGTTCTATACCTGAGCATTATGTTTTCAACAAACAAACAACAAGGTGGACGCGTCGTGTTAGATTCAGCAACATTGTAACCAGAATGTACTCTGCAAGTCCTCGAAATGCTGAAAAATTTTATTTGAGGATGTTGCTCCTCCATGTCCCTGGAGCGACTTCATTCAGGGATTTGAAGACAATCGGGGGTCAAGAAATGGACACCTTCAAACAGGCATGCGTCAGACTGCGCCTGGTTGAGAATGACGATGCATTGCAGGAAGCTTTGACAGAAGCAGCAGCTCATCAAATGCCACGACAACTACTAACCATGTTTGCAATGATGTGCGTCTTCAACCAGCCCGTGAATGCCCTACAGTTATGGAATGAGAATAAGCATTTCATGATTGAAGATCTGCTGCTGAGAAATGATATCATAACTGCTGAAAATGTTGCTCTCCACTTGCTGAATGCCTTCTTCATTGAAAATGGCATGACCTGCAACATGTTCGGTCTACCTGAACCAGTTGGAGATAATCCTGCAAATGAAGAAAATGTTGGAAACAATAACATAGATGTTAATTCTCTGAATATTGAACAGAAGCAGATATTCAATGTTGTGGTTGCAAGTGCATTCTCTGTTGAGCGAGGCGAGCAGATTGAAAATAGATTGTTTTATGTGGATGCACCCGGCGGCTCAGGAAAAACCTACCTATTTAAAAAAACAATTTAAAAAACAATTTATTTACCACAGGTGATACAGAGATAAAATGTTTCTTAAGTCTAGTACAATGGTCAAATTTGAGTATAGCTACCTGTGGGCCCGAATAAGTTCAGTGACTTCTAGGGCATCCTACCATCAAGGTTAGTCTTAGGAGTATTATAATGTTTAACCTAATTCACTTAAACTAGAGACGCATTAGACTGATCAATGAGATAATTAACTCGAAATTAGACACTTCATTTCACAATATAGTTCATATGGACTTGATTTAACAGTATAGTCGACAAACGATTCATGAACAGACTGAAGATCGGCGAAATTAACCACGGCGAATTACATTATTAGGACCAGTTATGTAGGTGACAAGGTTTGACTCTGTGATCTTACACGACTAGTAATCTGATAGGAAGTGAGACTCAAGATTATTTTTGAATACCTTATAAGAATTACTTTCACGGATCTCCGCAGGTATTGAGTTCCAAGTTTTAGTTCCAACGAAGAGGATACTGTGTTGTGACCGAGCCTTTGAGTAATAAGGAAGCATGAATTTACTTCTATTTCGGGTTAAATGGTCGTGATGACCAGTTTGCGCAGTTAATAGTTGTTTTAGGCTATTGTCGCCATCATTTGTTAATGTTTTGTAAATGAAATTGCAAATGGAGATTTTGTAGAGATCCGAGAGCTTAAGTATTCGTAAATTTTTGAATGAGTCATTTGTGTGAGCATTATATTCTAGATTCTTTACCGCTCTTATGGCTCTTTTTTGCAGGGTAAAAATTTTGTTGGTTTTATTTTTATCAGTTCCGTACCATGCTTCTATTCCGTATTGCAAGTATGGTGAAATGAGCGTTCGGTAGAGCATTTGTAAGGCTGTTTCAGGCAGGAAATTTTTAACTTTATTTAGGATTCCGATAGATTTTGATAATTTAGAACTAATATGAGCGATGTGCTCTTTAAAGGTTAGATGTTTGTCTATTATGATGCCCAGGAATTTACTTGAGTGGGTTTCTTCGATTTCACCTTCGCCAATTTGAATGCGTGGGAGAGATATATTTTTCTTGTATGAGAATGTAATATATTTTGTTTTATCGATATTAAGGCTTATTTTATTAGCTTTAAGCCACAATGAAACCTTATGAAGTTCATTATTTATACGCTCCGCCATCCTAGCGGGATTTTGGTCTGGAAGGACCGCAGAAAGGGTACTGTCATCGGCAAAGAGTATGAATTTGAAGAATGATGTAGACTTAATGATATCATTGATAAAAATTAGAAATAGGAGAGGCCCAAGGACAGATCCTTGTGGAACTCCATGGCTAATTGTCTGTGGGTCTGATTCTGCGTCGTCAATGACAACGTATTGTTTCCGATTTGCTAAGTATGATCTGAACCAATCATGGGCAGCCCCTCGAATGCCATAACAGTGTAGTTTCGAGAGTAATACGTTATGGTCCACACAATCGAATGCTTTTCGAAAGTCAAGAAATACGGAGAAAACAAGCTTTCCTTCATCTATATTAGAATAAAGGTATTGCAAATGATTTAATACCGCTTGTGTCGTAGATTTCTTAGAACGAAAACCGTATTGTTTGTCGTAGAGGAAAGATTTTTGTTCAAAATACGAATACACTTTTTTTATACACAATTTTCTCGAATATTTTGCTAATAATTGGTAGTACAGAGATAGGTCTATAATTGTTAATGCAGTTTTTATCACCATTTTTAAAAATAGGGGTGACTCTCGCAACTTTGAAAGAGTTGGGGAAGATACCTTGAGAAAGGGATTGGTTGATAATATAAGATATGCACGGTGCTATTATATCAGCTATAGCCTTAAGAACTTTAGCCGAAAAATTTTTCAATCCACTTGATTTATTTTTCAAGTTGTTTATGCACGTAATTACATCGGAGGGATTAGTTGGCGTGAAAAAGAAAGAGTTAGGTTCACGGACATGGTCCATGTATTGCAAGTGGTCTCTGGGTTCACTGAAGACACTATCGGCTATATTTTTTCCTATGTTTACGAAAAAGTTGTTAAACACAGTTGCAATATCTTTTTTCTCGTGGTATTTTACATTTTCGTGAACGACGGACTCAATTGTTTTCGTAGTATTATTATTCGGTTTATAGCATGAATTAAGCAGGCGCCAAGTTTTTTTAATATCAGTTTTGTATTCAGTAAATTTGCGCGTGAAGTAGTCTCGTTTTGAGGTTCGTATTTGATTTGTCACATGATTCCTGAATCGGTTATACGTTACTTTAGATATTCGCCCTTCGTATAGTAAGGCTAGGTACGCTTGACGTTTCTTTATATTGATCACGATATCTTCAGTAATCCAGGGCTTATGTCTATTTTTCGGCGTAATTGTGCGGGTGATTATTGGGCAACACTGGTTATATGCGGTCGTTATAATTTCAGTTAAATTTAGTATTGCTTCATCAATGTTTATCGCATTATTGTCCCGTTCATAGATGTCTAATGATGGCATTAATTCTTCTAGAACAGTTCGCATTGTTCCCAAGTTGTATTCGTTTACACAACAAAATGAATAAGTATCAGCCTGTGGGCTGGGACAAGGATTATAGACATTTTTCTTGATGAGAAACACCGGGAAATGGTCAGATAAGTCAGAAGTTATTATTCCGGTAAGAAAATCAGTCGGATCTAACATAAAAATATTATCGAGTAACGTAGCCGATTCAGAAGCAACACGCGTAGGTTTCGTGATGATTGGAAGGAAGGAGCTAGACTGAAAAACATTTATGAAGTTTGAGGTTTGCTCACAGCTATCATATTGTAGAAGATCGTAGTTGAAATCCCCGCAGATTATTATGTCATTATATAGAGACTTGTTGAACTGAGATATTATGCTTTGAAGCTCGTTCAGGAAAGAGACGTTACAAGCTGTTGGGGGCCTATATACTGTCCCAAGCACAATCCGTTTATCATTTTTCGTTAGTTCTATAAATAAAGTCTCAATATGTTCACGATTCATAGTTGCACTTAAAATGACTTTCGAAGATATATGTTTAGATATGTACGTACTGATGCCACCACCACGTTTGTTACTACGGAGTGAATGATGGCTATAATAGTTTTGAATTTGAATCAGGTCTTTAGATGAGTCGTCTAGCCAACTTTCGGTGAAACTGAGAACATCAAAATTGCTGTTCAGCTCAGTGATAGTACAAGATATTTCATCTATTTTCGGGTAAATGGATCTACAGTTCCAACATAATAGAGAAAAATCGTTACAGGTCTTCCTCATCGATTCATTGAATTTTTTAATATTTAGGTATTTACAGTTTCCAGTTTCATTTAGGTTTGGGTGCAGTCTATTCAAATGATTGAGATCTGGATCAATATTGTCGAATACGTCAACATGGTCAGTCATTAGAATTAAGAGACAGTAAGTAAAATGTGACGTAAAAATAAAAATGATAAAAACTACAGGATCAAGGTAAAAATAAGGACATTCCTACTTATAATTAAATTAAAAAAAAAGAGAAACTAAAAACACACAGAGATTATTAGTCTAAATTGTCTGAAACCTAGTATGATTTCATAAGGAGAGCGCAAATTCAGTCCATGAGCAGGAACATTAGGGATCATAAATGGCAAATAATGTAGTTACAAGGCTGTCGTACCAGTGGTTTCCGCATGTAACACTTATAAGATGTAGCAAGGACGAAATGGATTTAAAAACGATGTGACAGTGAAGTTATTTATGGAATTTAAAAATCTTGACTATCTAAATTGTTTCCAGATTTAGAAACATATACACGAGTCAAGTCTGAGCAGCAAGTTCGGTATGAGCATTCGATAAAAAGGAGAAAAGAAAGAAATTGAAAAACAATTTAGTAAGCAGCAAAACAAGGCTGCAAGGTCGACGTGGATGCCTTGAAGAGGTAAACGTAATTCAATCAAAAATCAAGAAGAAAACATGTGGACAAATATAAAAATAATATTAAACTCAATACGTCAGTCTAAAAAAAATACTAATCACGAATAATTTCCTCTGAGGACTTGCCGACATGTTGCAACAAGTACTTGTCTAGTTCTTCAGGTGTATTGATGGTTAGAGGTTTCTGAGTTACTTGGCCAGGTCCCTTTGGAGAGAAGACGTTGATATTGCCATCCAAACTTCTTGCGGGTCCTATTTGTTCCGGAAATTTTCGTTTGGCCAATCTCAGAGTGTACATTATACTTGCTCGCGAAGGTACTAAGTATTCATTCACGTAGAGTTGTTCTGGTTTTGTCACACGACAGGCTGTCAGAACTTCTTGCTTCTTTTCGTATTTTCGTAGCTCAAAAGAAATGTTTCTTTTATCGACGTTTCCGGGTGGAGGTTTTTTTCCCAATCTACTCGCTGTGGTGATGTCAGAGTTACTCAGGTTGATTTTGAGTTGGTCCTTCATGAGCTGGCAAACCGTTTCTATGCAATTTTCTTCAGGACGTGATTGCGGCAGTTCCCCTGATATAACCAAAGTGCGTTTTTTGTTCTCCAATTCTTCACGTTCTTCTTTCCGTTCGAGTCGCTCTAGACGAGAGACTATGTCATTCATCTTCTTATCTTGTTCTTCAATTCTTGCATTTTGATTTGATTCTTTCTTCGTTAGTGTTTCAATCATCGTTTTCAATTCACTAATTTCGCTTTGAAATTTCTTCATTACTGATTTGAAGAGATCAATTAGGATGGAAACTACTTGCTTACTCGGTTTTGGCAAGCCTCGTACATCTGGATAGTCAAGCTCCAGCATACCCTCGCTGTTGTTGTCCTTGGTTGAGCTTGTCGCCATCTTGTGAGAAGGGAGACACTCTCAAAAAGAAGCAAGGGTTGAGTGCTTGTTCTGATGGAATATTCACACTTTTTGTTCGATTTTTTGAATTTGGTTAGATAAAATTTATTCTTGGATCCTCATGGTCTGAGTGGGCACTCTTTTTTGGTTAGAAATGCATGATCATTAACCAGTTGGGCACTTTGTTTCGGAGCAAAGACACAGACGTCCTCACTGCCTCACTGCACTCACTGCACTGCACTGCACTGCACACTGCACTGCACTTAACAAAGTATACGAGTATCTTAATGCGAACAACATTAAGACAAGCACATCTGCCTGGACCGGTATTGCTGCAACACTGTTGAGATGTGGTAAAACGCTGCACAGCATATTCAAGCTTCCAGTTCCCCTAAGCGAAACAAGTGTCTGCAATGTGCCACCGAACTCTGTGCAAGGACAATTTCTGCGGCAAGTTAAAGTGTTCATTATTGATGAAGCTTCTATGATTCCATGCTACGCTATGAAAGCCATCGATAAATGCTTGAGAGATATAATGAACACCCACACTGCATTTGGTGGTAAAGTAATCTTACTCGGAGGCGACTTCAGACAAGTACTTCCAGTTGTTCCAAGAGCTCCTCCTGCTGCTGTGCTTGACGTGTGCCTCAAACGCTCAGACCTTTGGCCCACCTTGCATCACATGAGCCTCACACAGAACATGAGAGCAAATGCAAATGAACATGAGTTTTCAAGGTGGCTTCTATAAATGGGCAATGGATCAATCCAGAGTACTCTTGATGGAATGGCTCAAGATGTTATAGACATTCCTGAAACATGCACATGTCATGGCTCTTTGATATCAGAGGTGTTTGACAACTGTACGCCTGAAGAAATGAAAGCAAGAGTAATCTTATCACCAAAAAATTCTGAATGCTTAGCAGTCAATGAGGAAGTTTTAAGAATGCTACCGACAGAAAATAAAACTTACTTGAGCACCGATTCCGTATCTTGCGATAATGATGAAGAAGCACAAAATTATCCAATGGAGTTCATTAATTCTCTCATTCCATCAGGCATGCCTCCTCATAGACTGAATTTGAAAGTTGGCGCAATAATCATGCTACTGAGAAACCTGTCCATAACTCAGGGACTGTGTAACGGCACTCGACTGGAGGTCATTCAGCTTCATGAGCACAGCATCGAGGCATCAATAACCAGTGGCTCTCACGCTCATAATAAAGTACTTATCCCAAGGATAAAACTGAACCCTAGCGATGCCAATATTCCCTTTGTTCTACATCGCACTTAATTCCCAGTTCGCCTCTCCTACTCAATGACAATAAATAAAGCTCAAGGTCAAACATTTGATAGGGTTGGCATATATTTACCAAAGCCATGCTTCACTCACGGCCAGCTCTACGTAGCATTTTCAAGAGCAAAAGCAATGAACAATGTTCGAGTTAAAGTCCTACCTCTTAATGATTCCACGCATGGCCACAAAAGAGGAATCACATTTACCAGAAATATTGTATACAGAGAAGTAATTTCTTGATGTGTATGACTTTGGTTGCCCTGAATCTGTTTGCTTTTGTTGGTCGGCAGAAGTCTTCTCCTTTGCATTCTACTGCAGATATTTAATTCTCATGTACAATAAATTGAGTACATGTGTGCTGCAATAAATGAGAAATTAAGTTTGCTACTTTGTTTTCACTCTTTAGAAAGGTTACCCTAAGTTGAATGGGCCTTTAATTATATATATAATATATGCATACATTTAGGTGCTCTGTTACGTTATAGTGGTTTCATTTAATTTTCTAGGATGGCATCATAGGTTAGGTTAGATTATTTGATAATTTGATAAGTGATGTTGACCGAATTTTTCCACGGGTCCACCTAGCTTATTGATGACATTGTCCGTGGAATTTCCACGGGTCCTGCTAGTATATATAAATATACATCCGTATACATATATATATATACATGTACACATACACACATACATATACATGTATACACGTACACATAAGCATGAGGACCAAGAAGATTATAAGTTTTGTATTTCTAATCCAACAATTTTAACATAGCGGTCATTAGTCAATAAGCATTTTATTTAAACAAAAGTGGATGATCGCAAAACAAATGTATAGTTTTACAAGAATGCTTTACAATAATAAAGAGATGACGAGTTAGGTAATGTTACAAGTTGAGAGTGAACAGAAAAAAGATCATTATCTCTAGTAAAATGCTAGTTGTCAGTCTAGTACACACATGTGTGCACATATACACGCAAATATATACACATACACATGCACGCACATACTTACACCAAACTCGTAGGGATACACAAATGCATTTCTATGCATCGAGGCAATACATACGCATTCTATTTAGTGTCATACGCATAGCGTGCACACGTACACATATATACAAGTAAGCATGTGCGCGAATATCAGCGTAAACCAGTCAGTATAAACCAGAAATTCCAATCGAGGGAAACGGAGAAAATATCTTTTATTATGGCAAGAATTTTATGAAATTTCGTACTAAAAATAGTGGCACAAAACAGTCTACCTAAGTCTGAAACATGAAAACGATTGTGGGAATTGAATAAGAAAGAAAACATTAATGTCCTATAAAGGTTTCATATTAGAAAAAAAAATCACATTACCTTTGAAATATGGCGCAAATTGTCGGCAATTGATAAACAAACATAGGTATCACATTATTATTAGCATATAACTATAAGCGTAATACTGCAGCATAAATGGATGATCACACAACGAATTTATTGCTTTTTTTACATGGATGCTTTACAATTTCATATAAGAAAGAAAATCACATTATCTTTGTAATATGGTGCAGAATGTCTGCAATTGATAAACACACACACACACACGGTCTAGTACCATGACGGTCTAGTTTGATGCTTGCACAGAAATGGAGAGGAATGACATAAAATGCAACCTTCGACTGGTTTATCTACTCTAGTGCACACAGGTGTACGTGCACATATGCACACCCATATGCCCACACACACCTATATACGTACACACATATTCAAGTAAGCATGTTTGCAAATGGCAGCGTATAGGCGATCAAATCACAATACCTACGCATACTTTAAAACTGTTGTGTGATATCTTGTATTATAAAACAATAAGCGAGGGAAAATTTTGAGCAATGGAAATACCAGGCAAATGAGATTCGACAGTACTTATTTTGTGTGTTCTGTAACTAAGAATTATTTTTGGGACACGAGATGACGAGTTATTTTGGCTTTAAATTCTCTCGGTCTTTGAGGGACTTTAATACTCAGGGGAAGTTTGTTCCACAGTAAGGCGCCTGATATGGACAGAGCCTTCTGCCCTAAGTGAGATGAACGATAGTTGACTAAGACATTAATGTTTCTATTCGGTTTTTGATTGGTTGCAGTGGGTGGATGGAAACACACTATCTCAGCATTGCTCTGAGGAAGATATAACTAGGAGAATACGTATTGGGCCTTCTGCATGAGGAGCCTTTCTTGGATAGGAATCCAGCCGAGTTTATTGAGGAGAGGGGTTACTGTTATATGGTGAAGTAGGCATCGTTGGGTTTATGGATTTCCGGAGATGAGGTTTGCGCGTCTTGCCGGATGCCTTATTGCGTTCAGGTCAGATGTCTTTATGGGACCTCCGCCGGAAGCTGTGCCTTGGCGGCGCACCGCATTGGTATGCACCGGAAGAGCATTGTTTAACTTCCGAGCGCTATAGCTTATAAGCAGAGTCGGTGTATGGATGATTCAGTACAAGAATAGGAACCTTACTGAGAGTTTCCTTTCCTACTTCACGAAGTTAAGGCTTGATACGGTAGTTAAAGCTACCTTAGGCTAAACCTCGTGTCGTGATGAAAAACTAAGATATTACAAATGGCGACGAGACTTCGAACCTCCTAAGCGAATTTGAACTTTACAAGTGCTCTGAAATTAAGATGGCGCATTCTACAGTTTGCTGTCCTCCATTCGACGTTGAAGGGGGAACAGTGAGTAATATCTACAACGATTCAAGTACAGTGTGCAGACGTTCTTCAGAAGGCGGGAAACAATGATGGTAAAAAAAGCTAGTATTTTAATTAAAGCATTGCCTGTAAACATAATTACTGATCTACAACGAAGAATTAAACCTACGTTACTCACTGAGGCTACATATGAGGAACTTGAAGGAAAGTTAATACAACAATTTAAAATCAAGAAATCCACTGTTGACGCATCTGTTACATTTCTAAACAGAGAGCAAAGTGTTAATGAATCCATACAAAGTTATGCTAAAACGTTAAATGACTTAGCATCTTCGTGCAACTACGAAAATTGCGGTCGCGATCGTCTCTTGAGAGATGCTCTTGTGGCCGGTCTACATTCAGCGCAAATTCTCAGCGCGGTTCTACAGAAGTGTGACAGCAAGTCCTTCAACGAATGCGTTGAACATGCAAAACTCATTGAACAGTAAAGCTTCGACGCTCCAGATATTATTCGTGAGGATTCACCTTCATCGTTTTTCACTACAGAAAAACTACAGCCGAATTACATATGCATTCGCTGCGGAACTAGGCAGAAGCACCTTACAAAGAATTGCTATGCCCTAAAATTAAATTAATAAAATGCAAAAAAATGTGGAAAATATGCCACATTTCTAAAGTTTGCAATTTACGACTGCAGCACGACACCCTCCTGTTAAGCCTACACGAGAAGAATTTGACGCAGCTCGCACTTACATAGTGCAGCTGGAAAGGAGCGGTTCTCAGTGCAACGTCGGAAGAGAAGATGTGTCAATGAAGAGTTCAAGTAAGCCTCCACAGCGGAAAACGAAGTTATTCTACAAAAGCCTAGGAACGATACTTGTGTCGGTAACTATGTTCATAATTTCTCTGATGTACAAACTAATTACGCGTTATTTCAGTCACATTGTATTCCTCAAAGTGTCACAAAGCTTACTCCCTTTGTTGCGCTCAACAATCGTAAAATTGTTACTTCTAGAGATAGAGTCATCCTAAATATTCTGTGTACAGGTCTAAGCCTATGTATGTAACTCAATTTGATGTCGGTGATCATGTTCTTGCTCTGAATTTAAGAAATGGTCCCAAGTGGCTGAAGGGAATTATTGTTAGTAAAGTGGCTGTTAATGTCTTTCATGTTCAAATATTAGCATTACATGTAATCTTGAAGAGACATTCAAATCAGTTGTTGCACAGTAGTTTGGGATCTATCCGTAGTGGGGAAACAAAGACTCCTGATTAGCCTGTTAGCAGTTCCCCTGTGCAAAATTAACCTCGTAGATCAAGTAGAGTAACTAAACCTGTAATGCGAATACGTTGCTGAGCTCTTCCTTCTTTTTGTCACATATATTCATCTAAAGGGAGGGAAGTTGTTATATGGTGAAGTAGGCATCGTTGGGTTTATGGATTTCCGGAGATGAGGTTTGCGCGTCTTGCCGGATGCCTTATTGCGTTCAGGTCAGATGTCTTTATGGGACCTCCGCCGGAAGCTGTGCCTTGGGGGCGCACCGCATTGGTATGCACCGGAAGAGCATTGTTTAACTTCCGAGCGCTATAGCTTATAAGCAGAGTCGGTGTATGGATGATTCAGTACAAGAATAGGAACCTTACTGAGAGTTTCCTTTCCTACTCCACGAAGTTAAGGCTTGATACGGTAGTTAAAGCTACCTTAGGCTAAACCTCGTCTCGTGATGGAAAACCAAGATATTACAGTTACGTGATCACTTCTTTTGAAATTACCGTTGTATACCACCTTCGCTTCAAAATTCATGCACTTTTGTAAGTCCCTTTGAAGGTATTTAGGTAAGTCTCCCCAAACTAGGCTGCAGTAGTCAATGCGCGATAACACAAGGGAATGAATTGCTAATAATCTGGATTTTTCGCTAGCATACTTTTTATACGATGAAAAAACATTAAAGTTCCGTAGATTTTGTTGCAAGTAGTCTCATCGTGAGATTTGAAGGACATATTTCTATCGAACCAGATTCCTAGATTTTTAAATTTTTCTGATGCATTTATTTTATCATTTCCAACTGCAAGAGTAAGATCTGAAATTTTTTTAATTGCATCTTTGGATCCAAAAATAATGCATTGTGTTTTATTAGCATTTAATTTAAGACCATTTCGCTCGTATAATGATTTCAGGCTAGTCAGTAAAGTTTCGGCTTTAATTTGCGTCTGTGGTATTTCCGATACAGAACTTGTTATTGCAATTTGAACATCATCTGCATACATTGAGATCCGTGTGTTAGAAGGCATTGGAGGGAAATCATTAATGAATAGAAAACAGTAGCGGACTGTCGATACCGTCGTGCGGTCGACGTGAGGGTTCGTGGAAAAGGGGCTGTCTTCTGTACAGCTACCTTTTCCGGGGCGCTAGCTTTTCTTCGCAGCTGCCCTTCCTAAGGTTCGTGTGGATACCGCCTACGCCGTAATCAGTCCGCTAGGGCAACAGAAGTAAATTCTGTTAGTGCCAAACTACGGCGGTACTGTTGTGTGTGGGGGGTGAGGTTAGTGTGGGTACCACCTGCGCCGTATTCAGTCCGCTAGGGCAACAGAAGTAAATTCTGTTATGTGCCGAACTACGGTGGTACTGCTAGGGTGAGGTGTGTGTGTGGGTACCACCTACGCCGTAATAAGTCCGCTAGGGCAACAGAAGTAAATTCTGTTAGTGCCGAACTACGGTGGTACCGTTAGGAAGACGAGCAACTGTCTGCGCCGTATGAGACCGCTAGGGCAACAGAAGTGAATTCTGTTAGTGCCGAACTGCGACAGCGTCTTCCTATCGACAAACTATGCGAAATAGTTCGTCCTTCCGAGGTGGCTCCTTAAACCCCTTATTAGGCGAGGTGTCGTATAAGACTAAAGCCTGTGTCAACAAGGAGAAAGGAAACTCTTTTGACCTCAGGGTGTGACTTGTTAAATGCTGAATCTCTTTGAACTCCCTATCACATACACTGATATATTTTAACAAAGACAGTGATTTATTTTCTATTGCAAAAATAGTGCGTACAGACGTGAGCTACTGCATAACAGGGTACAACACTCAAAATTGCATTTAAAATATTAGTCGTATTTAGCTAGATAACACAAGAAACATTGGAATATCGACATGTAATACAAATGATATTTAAGGGCTAACTAAAGTAAATGCACAAACGCAACATCAGCGCGGGGAAATAGATAAGTCGGCGTTCAGAGAGCTGGACACATGAAGAAAATACTTAAGATTAGGGGTAACTAACACAAAAAGGCTCGACAACCCCTGTGCGGCCTGACACGGACCAAGAATGGATCCTTGGGAACACCAAAATTGTTTTGAATGAATGGGGACAATTTGTTTTTATGCGGACTGCATGAGATCGATTTGACAAGTAACTTTCAAACCATTCCGTGTCTATTCCCAAGTTCAGTATTTTAAGAAGAAGTCTATCATGTTCGACGCTATCGAACGCCTTAGAGAGATCAAGTAGCAGCAAGAGTGTTACATTCTTTTGATCGATGTCACTGTATATTTTTTCAGAGATATTGAGCAGAGCGTCTTGAGTGCTAGTATTTCTTCTATAGGCATATTGATTTTGGTGGAGTAGATTTGACTCGTTCAGGTGAAACGACAGTTGATTTGTCACCACTTTCTCTAATAGTTTTGACAATAGTTTTGACAGTAAAGAAATAGACTTCATGAAATTCAAATCGGCTCTCAAGAGTGAAGAGGAAACAAAAAAGACCCGACAAGGCTACAGTGCAAGTGAAGAAAGAATTATGAAAGTGAAAGATTCTAAAATTACTTGTTACTTATGTGGTAAGTCAGGTCACAAGTAATCTGAGTGTAAAAGTCACAGTGCAAAGAAAAATCGATGGTGTTCTATTTGTAAAAGTGCATCTCATGAGACTAATTTTTGCAGAAAGAGAGATGCCGCGAAAGCGATGGCTACTAATAGCAAAAATGTGAAAAGCTCTTATTGTTTTAGAGTATCAACAGACTCAGAAAGTGCTTCTGTTGTAGACAGTGCAAAGTTACTGGTGGATTGTGGAGCTACTGCTCACATTATTTGTGCGAAATCTAAGTTTGTATCTTTAGATGAAAGTTTTGACCCTAGTAATCATTTCATCGAATTAGCGGATGGTTCTAGAATGAACAATATTGTAGATTGTAAAGGTGATGCGAGAATTACCCTGACTGATGCCAAAAATAGGAAACACAATGTTCTTTTGAAAAATGTTTTTTGTATTCCTAGTTTTAAGCAGAATATTTTCTCTGTCCAGGCTTCTATGGATCAGGGTGCATCATTTAATTTCAGTCAAAATGTCTCAAAGTTGTTTGCTTCAGATGGGAATGAGTTTAATATTAAGAAATGTGGTAAGCTGTATTATTTAAATTCTGTAAGCTCTGTCGAATCTGTTAATGCTATTGGGGAACGCACTCTAGAGGAGTGGCACAATATGCTTGGGCATTGTAATTCAAGAGACGTGTTAAGCCTAGAAGGTATTACTAAAGGAATGAAAATTACCAAAAAGCATAATTTTAATAGTGAGATCTGTGTCCAGGGTAAAATGTGCCAGTATAGGAACAGAGACCCTGATGAAAAATCAAAGAAACCTTTAGAGCTAGTCCATATGTGACCTAGCTGGACCTATAAGCCCTACTTCTTTTGAGAACTCTATGTATGTCATGTCTTTTGTAGATGATTTTTCAGGCCTTATTTTTGTGTATTTCCTGAAAAACAAAAGTGATTCTGTTGGATCATATAAGAAATTCTTGGCTGATTCTGCTCCCTTTGGCTTTGGCTCTGTTAAACGTTTAAGAACAGATAACGGCACAGAGTATTCCTCAAACTTGTTCAAAGCTGTTGTCACGGAGAACAAAATAAAGCATTAATTTTCAGCTCCGTACTCTCCCCATCAGAATGGGACTGCTGAGAGATCTTGGAGATCATTGTTTGAGATGGCTAGGTGTTTGTTGCTACATGCAAATTTGCCAAAAGAATTGTGGAATCATGCTGTCAGAAGAAAAGAAAAGAAAGAAAGAAAACAGTATATTTCCAATATAGATGGTACAAAAGTACCATCATTGGTTTTTAAAATCTCTTAAAATTAATACATTTAGATGATACACACACACGAGTATTGTAAAACTCGTGTCACTAGTCGAAAAGAAATGATTGAGGGCAATGTACTCCTAATCTTGCTTAATCTACATTTGATAATACATGTAATGATAATTATAAGAGACAACACAATTTCATGGACGATGCATTTTCATTGTGAGGTGAAAACATTTTTGACAGTTTACATGTACATGACATAAAACTTCGCAATTCTTGAAGCCAGGAAATAATACATGAATCGCTTGTTTCGGCCAATGTTCAAAAGTGTCATTGTGAGGAAGCATGAAAAAAATATATGTATATATAAATATACATCCGTATACATATACACACACATATATATTCATACATATACATACATGTACATATACACACATACATATACATGTATACACGTACACATAAGCATGAGGACCAAGAAGATAATAAGTTTTGTATTTCTAATCCAACAATTTTAACATAGCGGTCATTAGTTGATAAGCATTTTATTTAAACAAAAAGTGGATGATCGCACAACAAATGTATAGTTTTTACATGAATGCTTTACAATAATAAAGACAAGACGAGTAAGGTAATGTTACAAGTTGAGAGTAAACAGAAAAAAGACCATTATCTTCAGTAAAATGCTAGTTGTCAGTCTAGTACACACATGTGTGCACATATACACGCAAATATACACATATACACATGCACGCACATAATTACACCAAACTCGTAAGGATACACAAATGCATTTCTATTCATCGAAGCAATACATACGCATTCTATTTAGTGTCATACGCACAGCGTGCACACGTACAGATTTATACAAGTAAGCATGTGCGCGAATATCAGTGTAAAACCAGTCAGTATAAACCAGAAATTCCAATCGAGGGAAACGGAGAAAATATCTTTTATTATGGCATGAATTTTATAAAATTTCGTACTACAAATAGTGGCACAAAACAGTCTACCTAAGTCTGAAACATGAAAACGATTTTGGGATGTGAATAAGAAAGAAAACATTAATGTCCTATAAAGGTTTCATATTAGAAAAGAAAATCGCATTATCTTTGAAATATGGCGCAAATTGTCGGCAATTGATAAACAGACATAGGAATCACATTATTATAAGCATATAACTATAAGCATAATACTGCAGTATAAGTGGGTGATCACGCAACGAATTTATTGCTTTTTATACATGGTTGCTTTACAATTTCAAATTAGAGAGTAAATCACAATATCTTTGTAGTATGGTGCAGAATGTCTGCAATTGATAAACACACACACACACATAGGTACCATGACGGTCTAGTTTGATGCTTGCACAGAAATGGAGAGGAATGACATAAAATGCAACCTTCGATTGGTTTATCTACTCTAGTGCACACAGGTGTACGTGCACATGTGCACACCCATATGCCCACATACACCTATATACGTACACACATATTCAAGTAAGCATGTTTGCAGACGGCAGCGTATAGGCGATCAAATCACACTACCTACGCTTACTCTAAAACTGTTTTGTGATATCTTGTATTATAAAACAATAAGCGAGGGAGATTTTTGAGCAATGGAGATACCAGGCAAATGAGATTCGACAGGACTTATTTTGTGTGTTCTGTAACTAAGAATTATTCTTGAGACGCTAGATGACGAGTTATTTTGGCTTTAAATTCTCTCGGTCTTTGAGGGACTTTAATACTCAGGGGAAGTTTGTTCCACAGTAAAGCGCCTGATATGGACAGAGCCTTCTGCCCTAAGCGAGATGAACGATAGTTGACTAAGACATTATTGTTTCTATTCGGTTTTTGATTGGTTGCAGTGGGTGGATGGAAACACACTATCTCAGCATTGCTCTGAGGAAGATATAACGAGGAGAATACGTATTGGGCCTTCTGCAAGAGGAGCCTTTCTTGGATAGGAATCCAGCCGAGTTTATTGAGGAGAGGGGTTACGTGGTCACTTCTTTTGAAATTACCGTTGCATACCACCTTCGCTGCAAAATTCATGCACTTTTGTAAGTCCCTTTGAAGGTATTTAGGTAAGTCTCCCCATACTAGGCTGCAGTAGTCAATGCGTGATAACACAAGGGATTGAATTGCTAATAATCTGGATTTTTCGTCTAGCATACTTTTTATACGATGAAAAAACATTAAAGTTCCGTAGATTTTGTTGCAAGTAGTCTCAACGTGAGATTTGAAGGACATATTTCTATCGAACCAGATTCCTAGATTTTTAACTTTTTCTGATGCATTTATTTTATCATTTCCAACTGCAAGAGTAAGATCTGAAGTTTTTTTAATTGCATCTTTGGATCCAAAAATAATGCATTGTGTTTTATTAGCATTTAATTTAAGACCATTTCGGTCGTACCATGATTTCAGGCTAGTCAGTAAAGTTTCGGCTTTAATTTGCGTCTGTGGTATTTCCGATACAGAACTTGTTATTGCAATTTGAACATCATCTGCATACATCGAGATCCGTGTGTTAGAAGGCATTGGAGGGAAATCATTTATGAAAATAGAAAACAGTAGCGGACCAAGAATTGATCCTTGGGGAACACCAAAATTGTTTTGAATGAATGGGGACAATTTGTTTTCTATGCGGACTGCATGAGATCGGTTTGACAAGTAACTTTCAAACCATTGCGTGTCTATTCCCAAGTTCAGTATTTTACGTAGAAGTCTATTATGTTCGACGCTATCGAACGCCTTAGAGAGATCGAGTAGCAGCAAGAGTGTTACATTCTTTTGATCGATGTCACTGTATATTTTTTCAGAGATATTGAGCAGAGCGTCTTGAGTGCTAGTATTTCTTCTATAGGCATATTGATTTTGGTGGAGTAGATTTGACTCGTCCAGGTGAAACGACAGTTGATTCGTCACCACTTTCTCTAATAGTTTTGACATGACAGGCAAAAGACTGATGGGCCTGTAGTTTGATGCTGTATTTAGGTCACCACTTTTATGCAACGGTCTAATAATGGAGTGTTTCCATTGGTTTGGAAACATGTTGGTTGCTATTGATGTATTAATTATCAGACGAATCCATGGTGCTGTAACAGGGAAACTGTCTTTGATATATTGAAGACTGATACCATCATGTCCAACTGCCTTTGTGTTTTTTAGTGAGTATAAGATGTTTCGTAACTCCGGTAAATCGACAGGGCGTGGTCTCCACTTGACATCAGTCCTCGAGGGTGCAGTGGGGCATGAATTTTCAATTGTCGTTTCATCTGGATTGGTACACACCTCACTGAAAACTTGAGCCCCTACTTTTGAAAAGAATGTGTTGAAATCTGTGGCTGTTGCCAAGGGATTTTCAAATTTACTTTTGCGATCTAGATTTTTATATGGGGCTACCTCACTAATGATTTCCCAAGTTCGTTTCGGGTTATTTTTAGCCGTTATCAGTGCCCGGTGGAAGTGAGTTTGTTTCGCTTCAGTGATTTTCTTTCGAAGAATTTTCTCATGTTCTTTATATCTCTTGTACAAGGTACTGTTTGATCTATTTTTTTTGTACTCTCGCAAGTTAGCTTTCTTTGTTCTGCTCATATCTTTCACTGCTTACATTAGAAATAGGTGTTTCGACAAAAGAACAGGCAAAACTCCTTTTGAGATGTTCACGAACAGAAAACCTGACCTCTCCAATATGCACATTTCTGGTTCAAAATGTTTTGCCATGGTTCAGAACCCAGGAAAGCTTGACCCTAGGTCAGAGCAGGGTATTTTTGTTGGATATGACCCGTGCAGCCCTGCTTACATGATTTATTTCCCTGAAGCTCGTCAAATAAAAAGAGTCAGATGCGTCACATTCTGTGATAAAATTTCTAGAAATGTGGTGGGTGAGGATGAGTTCATTACTGTAGATAACCCTGCTTAGCTGAAACAAAGTGAGAAGGCTGACAAGGCTGAGGCTGAGTTGAAACCTGGGACTGTCCCAGAAGTGACTCAAAATGAAACTCAATTAGATGCAGAGCCCTCTAAAAGATTTCCTTTGAGAGAAAGGAAGCCTCCAGTTTATTTAAAAGATTATGTTGACCCAGATGAGTTTGATATCACTAATCATTGAGTTGATTATTGCTACAGAACGAGCAGTATCCCTAAGTCTTACTCTGAGGCAATTTCATCCCTAGATTCTGTTAAGTGGCAAAAGGCAATGAATGATGAAATGGCTGCACTAACCGAAAATGAGACGTACGAACTTGTTGAAAAGCCAAAAGATAGATCTGTTATTGGGGGACGATGGGTCTATAGTGTAAAATCAGGACCCAATGACCAGGAAACTTTCAAAGCTCGTTATGTAGCATGTCGCGTCTTACAAGACGCGAATTTTGAAATTTTTTTTGCAGCAACATCTTGCGGATCCGCGCTGGTTCGCAAGACTGACGCAGCTTTCTATTTGACTGAAGTGCTCGTGGAAACAACGTATACCCGGATAATTTTAAGTTTCTGTGTGATAACTAATGTGATTATGTGTCAGAAAACTATTAATTCAAAACGTGTTCTTGAACTAGCTATACTCGGCGATTCGACACTATGTATCGTGTGTTTGATAGCGGTGAACAACCGGCTTCTAGAGCATTCAAGGATGCTTCTGGCAGCCGGCGAACCACCCACATTGAGTCAGACTAGCCGTTGTGCTATTGTGAATTCTAGTGCCTTCTATAGCCAGTATGCTGCAATGTAATGCTAGGAATAACAGTCAGATTCTAAATTAACAGTATTTTAGCAGACCACTGAATGTGTGAATTTTAGAAACTTGTTCATTGAGTTTGACTCTGAATTTTGAGCCGAATGTTGAACATCATTTTAACCAATCACAAGTGTCGGGTTCAAGTATAAAAACATAGGATGTGTGCTAGCAAATCGCAGGTACTAGCAACTTCACAACTTAACCGTGTATAGCTCAAATTTATTCAGAAATAAAAAATATTTTTTGATTATATTTTGTTGGCTCCTCACCCACGAGCTGTGCTGGACAAGTTGCGTCAGTCAGTAAGGTAGAAGCCTAGAGTTAAAGCATTTCAAAAAGTAGACTGGGAATATACCCAAAAATTTATGCGACTACTCGCCCATGTGATTTTGTGTTTTCAGGGCGACGTTGGTCAATGTGTACTTGTTGCCCCAAGGACAGTTCACCTGTATTTAAATTAAGTAATTCAAAATCAGCGAGTCATTTCAAACCCTCTCAGTATTAGGCTGATCAATGAGATTGCCATTTTTTTGACAATAGGATTTTTTTGACAATGGCTGATCTGCTGTAACTTAAGTTCTGATTATTCTGCGGCTGGATAGGCTGTAGTACTAGTCTGCTGTTACTATTCTAGCTTACCCTGCATCAGAGACATAACCCTTTAAAAACGTTCTCCCCTCCCACAGGTAGAGTAAAGAAAAACAAAATAGTCATTTTTGTATGTTGAAATAGGGCATTCAACGTGTAAGGGACCTTCCCCCATCGTTTGTAGGTACTCCAGGGTTTTGTCAGGTTGTTTTACCAAGGTTGCAACCAGCGCTATTGTAGCATTTGATTATGTAAACGGTCCAAAATAATTGAAGGACGAGATCCTGAAATTAAATGAGTGTGCTAGTGTACTGACCTCCTCTGACCACAGCTAGTGCACACATTTAATAGCCCAAAATTTTAATGGGAAGATAAGAAAGACTTCCATGTGCACGTTTATAAAATTGGACTCGCATTGTTGTGTGTTCAATACAAAGTATGAAATGTATTTCTTATCTTGAAAGTCTGAAATTCTTTAACAGTTGTCATCGATGTTTGTGTGAGTAGGCTGTCCTCCTTTGGTCCTATGTGTGCATTACAAATGAGTATCCGCCAATGTGTTCTTTAGCTGGAGAGACTTATTTTTCTTCTCAGTCAATGCAACAGCCGTCTCATTGTGTTATGTCGTTGGCAGGACAATTGACCCCCTCTCATGTGTTGCTATTCTCCTATTGCAATTTCTCATTGCTATACTCTTATCGGCCTTCTCTGGAACTGGAATTCTCGCTAACATGAATCGACTCGTGAACTTCCCAGATTCTTGAAACTGGCGAGATGTTTCTTTGTCATTAGAATATCATACCTAGTTCTAGCATTATTTAGTTGCTCTTCGTGTCTTAGTCAGCTACTTCTCATATACATTCGAGGTATGAGTTTTTTCTTATTATGCGGTACTATATACCTTAACTGGTCAGTCGTCTATGATTTTAAACTAAGAGTTTTCTTATCATGCGTATTTTTGGGCCGAATCTGAACTGAACTCTACCTGTTTGTGCAGTTCGCGGAGTCAACGGGGCTTGAAATAAACCGAAGAAACCTCGTGTTCTTTTGTCGTCCCTTTGAAGTCCGTTCATTCACGTTACTGTAGCGAAGATCGGAATCCGCAAAGTAGCAGTGACATAGCCAAGGGATATTCCCAAGTAGCTGATGTACACTACACAGAAACTTTTTCTCCAACAGCACGTCTAACTTCTGTTAGAATGCTGATGGATATTGCTGTGCAAAAGTCATACATTGTGCACCAGATGGATGTGTGCACAGCTTATCTTCATGCAGAAATAGACTGTGATGTTTTTGTTGAACAGCCTGAGGGATTTTTTCAACTTGACAAAAATGGGGAGAAGTTAGTCTGCAAACTCAAAAAATCTTTGTATGGCTCAAAGCAAAGTGGCCGTAACTGGAACAATCTCTTGCATCAATTTCTTGTTGAACAAAATTTTGTTCAATCGCTTAGTGATACTTGTGTCTATATAAGGGAAAGCGAATCTGGAAGAGTGATTATTATTTATGGGTTGATGATTTAATTTGGGCCTCTTCTAACGCTGTTGTATTGAAGGAAGTCAAGTGTTTATTGTCAAATAAATTCAAAATGAAAGGTCTTGGACAAATTTCATGTTTTTTGGGCATTGAATTTGATGTGAAGCAAGACTCAATTGAGATGAAGCAGTCAAAGTACGTCAAGAAAATTTTGTCAAAATTTGGGATGTCTGATTGTAAGCCTAAAGGGCCGTTTACACTGGTCTACATTTTGCTGCAGGCTCACGTGTAGACGAATCGTGTGGAGCTTCACAAGAGCCATGTGCGTTTAGACTAGACACCATTGGAGCGAGCCATGGAGCGCGCGCTGCTCAACTGGGCTGCCACTCTAGATATTATATAGCTAGATCTAGATGTTTTTGCTGAAGCCTAGATGTAAAATTTTGAACCTAGATATTAGCTATGAAATCTATATAGTTTTTCTGTATGATAGAAATTTTCTAGCTAGAATTACAATTAAGCTATGTACATGATAGATTACTGTAAATTCGAATTAAGAATTCACCCTAATGGTTGGTTACTACGTCATTCTTATTATATTTGTTAATTTACTTAAGCAAATTGTCTGAATAGTGAAGCAACCATATTCTGATCATGTTATGTTCAGATTATGAATGACACCAAGACAGTTATTTCACGGTTCATAAGCTAAAGCACACTATCTCCAATTGCAAAAATAGTGATGATATAAAAAAATCATGGAATAAAATGCACATACATTATCAAGAATGTATTGAGACCTCATTTTGACGAAAGAATGACCAATGATATTGGTAACAATGAGTTCAGTTTATTGTTGGATGGAAGCAATGATATTTCTATCATGAAACTACATGGTGTATCAGTTATATACTAAAGTAATGCATCTAATAAAGTAGAATCAACCTACTTAATAATTGCATAATTATTAAAAATGATGAAGGTAGCGGTGTGAAAGCCTTAAAACAATTGTTGATAAGTAGGAATCTGAGCATTGATAATTGCAATGCAATAGAGACTGACCTTTCTACTCGCAACACGTGTGGAATTGAAGAATATTTGGATACCAAGCTTTATTAGGGTGAATATCAGGATACTAGATAATTTATATAAAGATAAATTGCCTAATATAAAGCAATTTATGATATTAATATCCTTATATGCTATTGTTCAACTAATTTATTATAGTAGATAACTAATTTATTTCTAGATAAATTTTTGGATGTTTTATGTTTAAATCTAGATGTTTCTCGATATTTTTTGAGGTCACGCTAGATTTTTTGGTCAAACACAAGTGGCAGCCATGCAGCACAAAACCAGTCAGTGTGGCTTGCTGCTTTGAAATATGGATTGCTGTAGACGAGCTTGTGTGAATATTGTTGCTGCATCGTAGCTACGTAATCTCTTTTTTATTTGCATGAGTGTAATGTTACTATATTCGTTCATTTTCATTAAAATATAATGGAAAGCAGCCTCCTTATATTCACAGCTTTTAGTCTGCCAAAGGCATTGATGGGCTTAGTACATTTCAATTAGAAGCAGTGTAGTTTCTCGCGGCAGTGTTGAGTCAGCCATTACGGGTGAGCGACAGGCGCCACCTCACTTGATGACTACTACTTGCACACTGACCGGTCTAGAGCAGCGCGGCCAGCGCCGCTCACACGTGCAGCCGCTCCACGGATTCAATCAAAGTGAATCGGGAACTTCGGGCTCACACACACAAATATGAGCCTCAGTGGTGAGCTTCGTCTACACGAGTCGCGCCTCACAGCCGAAATGTCCCCTAGTGTAAACACCCCTTAAGTCTATTCCATGTGATCCCAGTGCCAACAAGCTTGATGTAAGCTCTGATTCTAGGAATTTGTGCGATCCAAAACTGTTCCATGAGATAGTTGGCAGCCTGATCTACTTGATGACGTGTACTAGGCCTGATATTTGCTATGTTGGTACATTACTGTCGCAACATTTAACTTGTCCAACAAATGCTCATCTGAATTTGTGTAAATTTGTGTTGAAGTATCTTGAAGGTACTATTTCATAAACAAACAAACAAACAAACATCGGCATCTTTGGGATGCTTTATTTCCAATCAAGCCTGATACAAATGATCTTAAGCATTGGTTTTTCAAATGTCTTATAACTAACACTATATATAGGACACCATAACGGTTCCCCCGTAACTCGGTACCCATTTCCGACACCTGGGTCGAGTGGGGTATTGTGCTTGAGCTTTCCCTTATACCCAACGGGGAAAATCGCAGCGCCAGCGCCGGGATACGAACCCGCGACTCCAACATACAAGTCCGATCCCTTAACCGCTGTGCCACCGCGAGCACATTGTTTGAAATTTGTGAAATCCGAGAACCCCGTGCAAATTACTGGTTTCTCTGACTCTGACTGCATGGGGTGGATCCTCTGACCGTAAGAGCATATCAGGATATGTGTTCAAGTCATCTAGCAACAGTTCACTGATATCTTGGAAGTCCAAGAAGCAAAATATTGTTGCTCTGTCAAGCTGCGAAGCAGAAAACATTGCCCTGACCTATGCTGCACAGGAGGGAATTTTTCTCAAACAGCTACTGTGTGATATGGATGGTTATGATGAACCTGTTGAAATTTTTCTGGATAATAAAGGTGCTATTGACTTAGCCAAAGACCCTGTTCATCATCAACGCTCGAAACATATAGACATAAGATTTCATTTCATTCGACCAATTATTCAAGAAAATAAAGCAGTTTTGAGCTTTGTTCCTTCAGAGGAAAACATGGCTGATATGTTCACAAAGCCTGTTACTAGACAGTCGTTGCTTAAGTTCAAAGTGTGTGTTTAATTCTAAGTTACTGTGTCTGACATGTCTCTACTTTAGCTTTGTGTACATCAACTGCAAGAAAAGATAGAATTTTTCTTTGAATACTATACTCCTAACGCTATTGCGGACCATGCATTATTGGGGCGCTGTATTTTTTGTATCATGCTTAGTGTAATCTGTTGATCTACACTGATGATTTTGTTTATGTTGTTTTTCTGCTGCTCAATGTTCAATGAAAGATCTGAACGTTGAAATGTTAGCTCTAATTGATTACTATGTGAATTGATGCGTAGTGGGATGGAATACTTCAGTTGGAGGGGGTGTGTTGAGATCCAACTTTATATATTTATACATATATATGAGTTGTCGCAGTCACCCATTAAATTACTTCCGTCCCGTTTTCTACGTTCATGTGTTAACTGCCTGCTGAGAGCGATCGAGCTCTTCCTTCTTGTTCTCGCCGCCGTGCCCGACGGACGTACAGTACATGTAGTTCCTAGTTTAACTGTTGTGTTTCTTTACCCCACACCTCATACTTATAACCGTTGCCGTACTCCATTATTCCAAAGATGGAAAGAGGCCTCTCTGGTCGGTTTTCGGTTCAAATTTTAATAGATTTCGGGGTAATGTTGAACGAATTTCGTAATCTAAAATTGTTAGAATGATTGTGTTAATCTTATTTAATTTTTAGAAGATAGTTTTAGTAATTTATGAAATTAGGCTAAAGTGCGGCTGAGGGAGTTCACTACAGATATGCTGAAGATGATTCAAGTTTGCGCTGTATTGTTGGACTAGATCAGGAGTGTAATTTGAGTATCATTGAAGCTATGAAAGTTTTTCTTGTACGTGCCTAGAGTAAAAGATAGTGACTGTAATGAGCCAGTCACGTAGAGTAGGCTGTGATGACTCACCATGCACGGAAATGGTGTCTTGACACCAAGGTAGAATATCAGGGAACTTTATTATGACCGGACACAATGGCACTTCGGAACTATGAGTAGCATTCAAACGAATTTTTGTGTACTATTTCTTTCGTACCTCAAAATCCTAATCGGCACCCTAATTTCGATCAATAATGAACCCAAATAGGTTATAAACATATTATAATACGGAACAAATCACGAAAACGCTAATTTCATGTTACTTTCCCATGTAAAGTAGAAGAATGAACATGATAAGACAGAGCGTCGCAATTCTCCTCATACGACATTTTGGAGGTAACTGAATCTGAATCGCCGTGACTGTCGAAAGGAACGCGAAAGGAACTTAAGGGCCGTTTACACTGGTCTACATTTTGCTGCAGGCTCACGTGTAGATGCCTAGTGTGGAGCTTCACAAGAGTCATGTGCGTGTAGACTATAATGATAATAATAATGAATAATGAAGGCCTCTACGGATGCTTTATTTCCAATCAAGCCTGATACATATCACCTTGTACATTGGATTTTCAAATGCCTTATGACTAACGCCAGGACGCCATGACGCTTTCCCCCGGTCGAGACCGGTACCCATTTCAGACACCTGGGTAGAGTGGGGTATTGTGCTTGGAATTTTTCTCCTATGCCCAACAGAGAAAATCGCCACTGCCAGCGCCGAGATTCGATCACGGGTCTCCCGAACGGCGGCAGAACCCTTTAGCTACATGGCTATGGCGGCACACTAGACACCATTGGAGCGAGCCATGGAGGGCGCGCTGCTCAGCAGGGCTGCCACTTTATATAGATACTAGATCTAGATGTTTTTGCTGAAGCTTAGATGAAAAATTTCGAACCTAGAAATTAGCTATAAAATCTATATAGTTTTTTCAGCGTGCTAAAAATTTTCTAGCCAGAATTACAATTAAGCCATGTATATGATTGATTACTGTAAATTCGAATTAGGAATTCACCATAATGGTCGGTTACTACTTCATTCTTATTATATATGTTAATTTACTTAAGCAAATTGTCTGAATAGTGAAGCAACCATATTCTGATCATGTTATGTTCAGATTATGAACGTCACCTAGTCGGCTATTTCACGGTTCATAAGCTACAGCACACTATCTCCAATTGCAAAACTAATGATGATATCAAATCATGAAATAAAATGCACATATTATCAAGAATGTATTGTGGCCTCATTTTGAACAATTTCAGTTCATTTTTGGATGGAAGCAATGATATTTCTATCATGAAACTACTTGGTGTTTCAGTTATATACTAAAGTAATGCATCTAATAAAGTAGAATCAACTTACTTAGTAATTGCAAAATTATTAGAAGTGATGAACATAGCGGTGTGAAAGCCTTAAAACAGTTGTTGATAAGTTGGAATCTGAGTATTGATAATTGCAATGCAATAGAGACTGACCTTCCTACTCGCAACACGTGTGAAATTGAAGAATATTTGGATAACAAGCTTTATTAGGGTAAGTATCAGGAAACTAGATAATTTATATAAAGATAAATTGCCTAATATAAAGCAATTTATGATATAAATATTCTTATATGCTATTGTTTACCTAATTTATTATAGTAGATAATTAATTTATTCCTAGATATTTTTTTGGATGTTTTATTTCTAAAATTAGATGTTTATAGATATTTTTTGAGGTCTCACTAGATTTTTTTGGTCAAACAAAAGTGGCAGCCATGCAGCACAAAACCAGTCGATCATGTCGCCTGCTGCTATGATATATGGATTGCTGTAGACGAGCTCGTGTGAATATTGTTGCTGCATCGAAAGCTACGTAATCTCTTTTTTATTTGCATGAGCGAAATGTTACTATATTCGTTCATTTTCATTAAAATATAATAGAAAGCAGCCTCCTTATATTCGCAGCTTTTAGTCTGCCAAAGGCATTGATGGACTTAGTACATTTTAATTAAAAGCAGTGTAGTTTCTCGCGGCAGTTTCGAGTCAGCCATAACGGATGAGCGAGAGGCGCTACCTCACTTAATGACTATCAACTGCACACTGACCGGTCTAGAGCTGCGCTGCTCACATGCGGCGCGCTTCACGAATTCGATCAGAGCGAAAAGGAAATTTTGGACACACACAAACAAATATGAACCTCTGTGGTGAGCCTCGTCTACACCAGTAGCGCCTCAAGGCCGAAATGTCCCATAGTGTAAACACCCCTTTACTCTCGTTCAAATGATTACACATGGTAATAAAATATAATTTTACACCATAATTCTTTCAGTATTTGGACGGATAATAACGTCATTGAAAAGAAAAACTTTCAGCTGTACGAAGAGGTAAATTTTAAGGAAAAAATAAATTTAGACTTAAAGTTATTCGTTATTGTTCCCCGCACACCGTAGCAGACAGAATAAACTCCAGTCTTTTCAAAGGAAGAAATTACGCTTGCGGTCTAGGTCCGGGCATAAAAACCACTTGCTGGATGTATATGAACTCCGGAGTGTGGAGAAGTTCCTTTAACATCATTCCGATGTTTCTATCCTGCCGCAACAATTTGACAGTGTGTATGCAGTGTAATGTACTGATGTTAAATTCAAGGATATAATGATGTATTGCAATGTAATCATAGATTTTAAATTTTTATCCTATGAATTTGGTACGAAATAGTTTAAATTTAAATCTAGTTTTTCCCTTATATTGTTCGTAAAATCACATAATAGGCCTATCTTTGTTTGCATTGAAGTGCTTAGATTGAGAATATTTATCTATGAATTAGAATTTGTTATATCAATTTAATGATAATCAATATTTTGTCAGCCAAATAAATGACCTTATTTTAACAACATTCATTGGGAATGGAAATGTATTTAGTCCGATTCATGGCTTATTCATCTAAAATTGCAACAGGAGTATCTAAAAGCAAATCATTCAATTCCTGTGCTTTCATTTGAGAATAAAATACTCTAATTTTCTATTGACAGGAGTACAAACAAAAACAATTAGGTCATCTATGTTATACATCCCACTGGCAACTGCATCCACTTACGATGAAGTCCAATAAAGTGTAATGATTATTTCGTGATAAATACGACAAACTATTCGAAAGTTTTGGCTAGATGTTTATTCATTAACTTTAAAAGAATAAGTTCACATGATGTTTTACATTCAAAAAATCTTAACTTGTCATAAAATATAAATTATTTGATTTGACAAGCATATTTTAATCAAAGCCACTTGATACACTTCCACAAAAAATCTGTACCTAGGCTATTTCATTTTTCCAAATCTTTTACATGCATATTTGATACGCAGGATAGAAGATGTCGAATGACGACCTCATGCTCATAAACGCAGAATTTTTCAATTTATATTTTATTTTCAATATTAATCCTTGATATCGCAAGTTCCTAGCCTAAGCTCATTTTCAACGTAAGTGCTCACTAATAAAAGTGTTGTCAACAATGCATCGTTACTGGTATTATATTATTTTAATTTGTATTTTTTACGAATTATGAAACCTCGATTACCGCATCTAAGCAAAAGTTTTTTATTCTTTTCTCTCAATAATTTGTCTCGACAATTGAAGTGAGTATTAAGATACCAAGCATGCTTATCTACTAAGTATCTTCATCTCATGATATTTTAAAAGCAAATAATCGCTTTGTATTGTTTTTTTAAACAAACTGCGCGGAATTATTTTTCTGTCTTACATTATATTCATCAGTTACGAAAATAGAAGAGTGGCTTGCAAGTAATAGCCTGTAAATAACATTTTATTTTCTCATTTTTTTTATGATCGAAAATAACTTTTTTCAAATGACGCTTCCAATTTCATTTGGTATACATTTGAATAAATGAAAATTCATGTTGATAGCGTGATACTTTTTAGCATACTATTATAGATTGGATACCCCTACACTAGAGCACAGCAAGGGTTCCACATAGACACAACATAGTTATAGTACTGAACACAATACAATTCCATGACACAGCAAGTTAGGTAAATAGTTCACTCACCACTTGGATTCCTTAACTTAATACTCCATTTTCAATACTGTGGCTAGCAAGAGTAGAGCGGAGATAGACGGGAAATGTATAGTATAGGGTAGAATAGAATTAGTACATTAGTTTAGAACTTAAGAAGTTAGATACCAACCACAGTATGGTAATTATTTACACACTCGGTCAACATGTACTTGTTGTTGAACCCGAGGCCAATCGCAGACTGACTCGCGAGTGTTGCCCTATCGAGCGTTGCCAACTTTCGGTCTCTCTAACTAGAACTTACAGTACTCGCTATATTACACCCCTCCCTTCTTAATTAGAAACCCCTCCCTGTATCCCCAGTCCCCTTATTCAATATAGTCAATCCTAAAGGTCCATTCTCACCGCAGGCTTCCGAGCCCGGGTAGACCTGCGTGAGATGCTAGCACTTGGAGGCTCGTTCAGCCTAGCCTCCTGGGTGGGAATCGGGTACTCAGGTGTTTCGGAGTCAGGTTCATTGGTCGGAGGTGGTGGGTATGAATTTTGAGCAGGTTGTGGAAACACGAGGGTTTCCTCCGTAGGTTGTTCCAAGGGTTCAGGGATGGTGTTCGAGCAGGTAATAACTTGGTCCTGGTGTCGACGAACGACCTCTCCCCCCTTCAGTTGGCACTTGTAGGATACCGGGCCTGTTTTCTCAATGGTGGTAGCAGGGGTCCATTTTGGGGAACCCGGCGTGTATTGACGGACCATCACAGGAGACTCCGGCGGAATATCAACCGCGTGAGACCCTGGGTGGTATCTTTTCTGAGTGTCCTGGCATTGAGCAACTTTGGACGCGATTGCTTCTGACGGCCAAAGCAGATCAAGACGAGAGCGAACTTTTCTGCCTAACATCAGTTCGGCGGGCGTAACACCTGTTGTCGTGTGGGGTGTCAGCCGATAGTTGAACAGAAACCTGTCTAGTGCTAGGCGTAGGGGTTCCGTTGACTTTCGTATATTCTTCTTGAAAGTTTGTACCATGCGCTCTGCCAGTCCATTAGTTGAAGGGTGGTATGGTGCGCTCGTAATATGTCGCATACCACATGCCTTCACAAATTCTTGGAACTCGGCCGATGTGAAACACGTTGCATTGTCAGAAACAATTGTTACTGGAAATCCAAATGTCGCAAAAGTGTGTTTCAGGCACGAGATCGTTTCGCTAGAGGTTGTAGTAGATATGGGAAAAATTTCAACCCACTTAGAGTGTGCATCCACGATCACTAGATAGTATTTTCCATCCATTGGGCCCGCGTAGTCAATGTGTATGCGATGCCAAGGCTTCGCAGGCCATTCCCACGGATGGAGTTCAGCTTTCGTTGGTGCAGCTAGAGTGCTCAGGCACTCGCTGCATGATTTAGTCGTTTCTTCTAGATCTTTGTCCAGCAGCGGCCACCATACATAGCTGCGAGCTAACTCCTTCATCCTGGATGATCCAGCATGGCCAGAGTGCAGTTCGTCCACAATGGCTTGTCTGAGAGCTTGGGGTACAATAATTCTTGCTCCCCAGAGCACACAGCCATTTTGTGTGGACAATTCGTCTCGCCTCCTAGTATACGGAGCGAGATCAGGGTCACCAATTACCGTCGAAGGCCAGCCTACTTGGCAGTATTTGTATACCTTTGAGAGTACTGGGTCCCTTAGGGTGCCGTCGCGGATGTGGGTGCTGGTGACTGGAGCTGACTCAAGGAAATTTACTAAGGACGTCCATTCCGCAGGAATAGGTGTGGCTTCCTCGGGAGTTGTCAAAGGTAGACGACTGAGAGCATCAGCTGTGCCCAACAGCACGCCGGACCGGTGACGCAAGGTGAACTTGTAGGACTGCAGTAGTAAAGCCCACCTTTGAATGCGCCCGGATGCCATCGGAGGAATGCTTCTACCCGGATCAAATAGTCCTAACAAAGGTTTGTGGTCCGTAACCACAGTGAAATCCTGTCCCCACAGGTAGCAATGAAATTTTTGAAGTGCGAACACCATAGCTAGGGCTTCTTTCTCAGTTTGAGAGGAGTTGCGTTCTGTTGCTGTTAGAGTTCGGGAGGCAAAATAGGCGGGGCGTTCAATCCCACCAATAAGGTGACACAGCACCGCTCCCACACCATACGCACTACTGTCAGCCACTACCACTATGGGTTTCTGAGGGTCAAAATGGACTAGAGTCTGAGAGTCCAGGAGGGCTTGTTTAGATTTCTGGAAGGCTCTCTCCTGACTTGCATCCCATTTCCAAGGGGTTTTGTCTCTCAGTAAGGTATTTAGGGGCTCCAGCATAGTTGCAGATGATTTTAGAAATTTCCTATAGAAATTTAGCAGCCCAAGGTAGGCTCTCAGTTGAGTTACATTAGTAGGGGCTGGTGCATTCTGGATTGCTGCTACCTTCTTTGCAGTGGGGTGCAATCCATCCTTGTCAATTTGGTATCCAAGGTAGGATACCTGTGGCCCTCCAATTTGGCATTTATCCATTTTCAGTTTTAGTCCTGCCTCCTGTAGTTTAGATAAGACTTGATAGAGACGCTTGTTGTGCTCTTGCTCATTAGTGGCACTCACCAGGACGTCATCCAGGTAGCAGAACACTCCTGGGAGGCCCTGCAATAGTCCTTCCATGGCACGCTGAAAGATTCCAGGTGCGGACGCAATTCCAAAACTGAGACGGTTGTAGGCAAATAACCCTCTGTGGGTGTTTATTACCGTGAGTTCCTTGGAGTCTTCATCCAAGGGTAGTTGAGCGTATGCCTGAGACATATCTAGCTTGGAGTATATAACTCCTCCTGCTAACCCGCTAAATAGATCTTCCACTCTGGGTATAGGGTAGGTATCAAGCCTAGTGGCTCTGTTGACTGTTAATTTGTAGTCCCCACAGATGCGGATGCTTTGATCAGCCTTGAGCACAGGGACGATCGCCGCTGCCCATCTCGAGTATTGTACAGGGGTGAGGATACCTTCCTGCACCAGTCTATCAAGTTCTGCCTCCACCTTAGGTCTCAGTGTGTAAGGCACGTTCCTGGCCTTACAAAACTTTGGTGGTACAGCTGGATCCACTTCTATTTTGAAATTCCTTCCCTTAAAGCAACCTAGACCTGGTTGAAAAAGGTCAGGGAATTTATTTGCTAACTCTTCAGGGCAGGTAGTCAATTTGTTGACATTATTTGATACTATAGTTAGCCCAAGGGAATCAATCAGGTCCCTACCCAGCAAAGCTGGCCCCTCCCTGTCTACAATCACAATAGTTGCTAGTTGAGGAACCATATTACCAGATTCACGCTGGATGTTAGCTCTAATCTCTCCGCAAACTACTAGCTCCGCTCCCCCATAAGTCCTAAGCTTAACATCAGAAAGTCTCAGCTCGGGTCTGGACTTGGCTGGTATTTTAGAGTAGGTGGCCATTGAAGGGATAGACCTGGCAGCACCTGTATCTACCTCCATCTCTAATGGCACACCATTTAGTAACAATTTTATTTTGATTGGGGGTTTCATTTCCTCGGCTATTGAGAAAATCTCTCCATAACAGCCTAGATTAGCAACTGGATAGTCTGCACAGGCTGCATTGTTAGTTCTATTAGGGTTAGGGTGGTGTTCCCTCGCCCTTTTCTCATGCATAGCATGCACAAAATTATTTTTGTTGACTTTAGCAGAATTTTGCTTTTTCAATTTAAAGCAACACTTCTTAAGATGGCCTTTTTGGCCACAACCATGACAAACACTGTCTTTATAGGGGCAATCTCTACGCCAGTGCAGATTACCACAGCCGCTGCATGCTGATTTGGGGCTAGCTTGAGCCTGAGTTTTGCCCTGAGGCTTAATAGCAGTTTGCTTTACTCTATGCTGGCCCACATTTAGTATGGAATTAGGTTGCCTTAACACAACCGTCTCCCTCAGTTGAGTTTCTTTGGCAGTTGCCAGATCCACGGCTTTTTTCCATGTGAGGTCATTTTCATTGAGCAAACAATTTTGAACATCATTACTGGCCACACCCAGTATTAACCTATCTAGCAGAGTTTCTTCCAGAACTTCCTGTTTGAAATTACAGGTGTCTGAAAGGGCCTTTAAGCTAGCCACAAAATCAGCAATGCTCTCCCCTTGTTTCTGGTTCCGCTTATGGAACCTAAACCTTTCAAAGATCTGGTTGCGTGTCGGCTTAAAATGCCGTCTTAACGCTTCCATGATCTCCTCATAGGTAGCATCTAAAAGTCTTTTAGGTGATAGTAGGTCTTTGGTCAACCTAACAATTTTAGGACCCACCAGAGCAATAAATGTTTTAGCTTTATTTGAATCTTCCACTTTATTAATACTAAGGAAGCAGTTTAGCCTGACTTCATATTCTGGGAATTCTTCCTCTAAAGGATTGAATTCTCCCACTGAGCCTAGCATTGGCATTTTTACCCAGCTTTACATCTAATTGTCAGATATCTACCTGAAATAGTAGTAGCAACAATATCAGTTTCAAGAGTAGCCAATTCAAGAGGCTGTAATAATACCCCTTGTTAAAAAAAAAAATCAGAAATTTACAGCATCAATACTCTAGTCACTGAATAATATAAATTCTGAGTTCCTTCATTAGTCTAGCCTCTCCCAATAGTTCTACAAAAAATAATCCTCGTCGCCAGTATTATAGATTGGATACCCCTACACTAGAGCACAGCAAGGGTTCCACATAGACACAACATAGTTATAGTACTGAACACAATACAATTCTATGACACAGCAAGTTAGGTAAATAGTTCACTCACCACTTGGATTCCTTAACTTAATACTCCATTTTCAATACTGTGGCTAGCAAGAGTAGAGCGGAGATAGACGGGAAATGTATAGTATAGGGTAGAATAGAATTAGTACATTAGTTTAGAACTTAAGAAGTTAGATACCAACCACAGTATGGTAATTATTTACACACTCGGTCAACATGTACTTGTTGTTGAACCCGAGGCCAATCGCAGACTGACTCGCGAGTGTTGCCCTATCGAGCGTTGCCAACTTTCGGTCTCTCTAACTAGAACTTACAGTACTCGCTATATTACACATACGTTACACGTTCGTCCAACTAAATCACGTTCGAAGACTTTTGTGACATTACAGAAATAATTGAAGATTTGTGTGCAGAGTCCATCAAAAGTAACATCAATGGGTGCTCGAATAGTTTGACAGAGCACTGTATGAAATAGGAAATTTCATTTATTTCTAAACTTTGCCGGCCTGAGAATATTGAGCATAAGACGGCTCCATATATGACGATGTAATAAAAGAGTTAAGTCGGGGAGCGTAGAGACGCTGGGGCTTATTAGAGTCGGCCATATGAGTTGGTCAAGGATTGTAAAATCTCAAGACACATATAAAAACGATCGCCAGCTCGCTTCCCTGGACCGAGACACGAGCGTGGGACGAAACTATTGAGTTAGTCACGGATACGTCATGGTCAGAGAAAGCTGGGCCTCCCACCAAAAAAAAAAAACAGAAAAGAAAAGAAAGAAAAACAGTTTATTTCCAATAGAGATGGTACAAAAGTACCATCATTGGTTTTTAAAATATCTTAAAATTAATACACTTAGATGATACACACACACGAGTATTGTAAAACTCGTGTCACTAGTCGAAAAGAAATGATTGAGGGCAATGTACTCCTAATCTAGCTTAATCTACGTTTGATAATACATGAAATGATAATGATAAGAGATAACACAATTTCATGGACGATGCATTTTCATTGTGGGGTGAAAACACTTTTGACAGTTTACATGTACATGGCATAAAACTTCGCAATTCTTGACGCCAGGAAATAATATACGAAATCGCTTGTTTCGGCCAATGTTCACAAGTGTCATTTTAAGGAAGCATGAAAAAAATATAAATAAATATATATCCATATACACACATACGTACATATACGTATGTATGTGTGTGTATATCAATTCACACAGACACACACATATATATATACATATATGTACACATAAGCATGAGGACCAAGAAGATTATAAGTTTTGTTTTTCTGATTCAACAATTTTAACATAACGGTCGTTAGTTAATAAGCATTTTATTTAAATATAAATGGATGATCGCACAACAAATGTATAGCTTTTGTTGAAACCTTTATTGTAGCACCTTGAATTTATATGTGTATAATACTACTGATAATGTTACAGTGCTCTTGTGTTAGAATGTATTTAGACAGCACTCTGCGTTGAGAACTGAGCTCATGGTTCTTGTGGAACTGTGCTCATGGTTCTCGGGCTTGGCTGGAGCCCACTCCACCGCCAACTGTCATAATGTAAACTTACTGTGTCCTGCTGTGTGTTACTAACAATATATAAATACCAAGTGTCTCGCTCTACTTAACCTAAAGTCAGTAGTTTTTACATGAATGTTTTACAATAATAAAGAGATGACGAGTTAGGTAATGTTACGAGTTGAGAGTGAACAGAAAAAAGAATATTATCTCAAGTAAAATGCTAGTTGTCAGTCTAGTACACACATATGTGCACGTATACCTGTAAATATATACACATACACATGCACACACATACCCACGCACATACTTACACCAAACTCGTAAGCATACACAAATGCATTTCTATGCATCGAGGCAATACATACGCATTCTACAGAGCGTCATACGCATAGCGTGCACACGTACACATATACACAAGTAAGCATGTGCAAAAATATCAGCGTAAACTAGTCAGTATAAACAAGAATTCCAATCGAGGGAAACGGAGAAAATATCTTTTATTATGGCATGAATTTTATCAAATTTCATCCTAAAAATAGTGCATACAAAGCATACCCCTGCACCCCTTCTCCCCAAAAACCTACCCCTCTTCCCCCCAACCGCACCCTCTTTTTTGGGGAGGTGCGAGCCCACGACTGAGCTGGCGGGACGGTCAGGAGACTCAGAGTGTCCGGTTGGTACCGAGAGCGGTCAGGGTAGAGAGTGAGTGTCCGGTCGGCGAGAAGAGCGGTGAGGTCTCCGAAGCGAGATAGGAACTGACGTGTCGAGACTTAGCAAAAAAAGCATAGTACTGGCCGAGGTTGTTTGGGAGCCAGAGATTTGAGTCCCGCCCTCTAGTGAGTTGTATAAGTCTGAGTAAGGCTGTTGTCGTCTGCTCAAATTGTTGTATTGGTGATTCGGGATTGTGTATGCGAAATACTGTCGGGATCGGACCCTCGTGGATCGAGTTGAGTGTCTGTAAAACACTTACTGAATCGAGTTGAGTGTCTGTAAAACACTTATTGGATTGAGTTGGGTGTCTGCTAAACACTCCGGCGAGACCGCGATTGAGTATATGCAAAATATTCATCCGGGCTCGAGTTGTCGGTTCTTTGTGAGCGGTTGTCACTTTTCGTCTCCTGAGGGCGTCATTAAGTGTGGGCTGACACTCGGGCACTGATGTATGAGTCTTTAATCTCGCCCGTGCTCACGCCGATCCGTTATTGCATCCCAAATATATGTATCAACTCTTCTGCGTCGCGATTATTCCCCTTTCCTCTCGCTCTTGAACTCGCCACGTAGAAACACGTGCCCTTGAAAACTCTGACGCTACCAGAAGATAATAGTTCACGTTTTGTTCTCAATGCTTAATTAAATTCATATCTTACTAAATTCGAGTCTTTGTGCTTCTGATGACAGCGGCACGTTACCGTCAACTTTCTCATTAAAAATCATGACGTATTCAAAGTAACGAACAAATGAATGTCCGATAGATCGTGGGAAAAAAATACCCATAATATTCAGCACGTAGAAATTTTAATTGAGGGAAAATATAATCAAATAGCATATCTTTCTGAACAATTATGTTCTGGTAATGAGTACGTAATACTATCTACAACACAGGATGCACAACCTTTTGAATTTACCTTCTAGGTCTTTTGTGTGCCCACAACAAATTTCTATTTCTATCACAATGATACCTTCATTTTCAATATACTTCCAACAGTGAGGTTATACATTTTTTTTTGCCCTCATTATTTCTATTACCGGTACCCGAGGAAAGTAATATTTTAGCTACTCGGCCTTAAGGCCCCGATACACTGAGCAAATATTACGGTGATAACCGCCAGCACGCGTCTCAATGTGCCTCCCATCCCTGCACACCAGCCAGTTGGCAGAGTGGCCACCGAGCTTTCAGCGATCCGAGCATGTCTGGATAAGACGGGCTTCACAGCGATGAGCAGTACCGTTTTGTACGTCGACGGGAGAGGTGCGCAGCTATGTCTTGCTCTGCAATTGAGTGGCCAAAACTCGCACGCTAAATTTTATTGACGCATTTAAATTATAAAAATGCTAGCGGGATGTGAGAAGCAGCTCTTCCCGAAAGCTAAAGCACAGCGGAATGGGTGTTTTATATTTATCCTGCGCTCTATACGGCTGGTCGCAATCGCGCACCTACCCGTACGACATGCTGAGACAGACTGACGCCTTGCATTGCATTCCGCGGTGCTTCATCTCGCGTGCTGAGTGTATCATGTCGCCAGTTAAACAATTTTAAACAATATATTTACCACAGGTGATACAGAGATAAAATGTTTCTTAAGTCTAGTACAATGGTCAAATTTGAGTATAGCTACCTGTGGGCCCGAATAAGTTCAGTGACTTCTAGGGCATCCTACCATCAAGGTTAGTCTTAGGAGTACAATGATGTTTAACCTAATTCACTTAAAATAGAGACGCATTAGACTGATCAATGAGATAATTAACTCGAAATTAGATACTTCATTTCACAATATAGTTCATATGGACTAGATTTAACAGTATATTCGACAAACGATTCAAGAACAGACTGAAGATCGGCGAAATTAACCAAGGCAAATTACATTATTAGGACCAGTTATGTAAGGGACAAGGTTTGACTCTGTGATCTTACACGACTAGTAATCTGATAGGAAGTAAGACTCAAGACTTTTTTTGAATACCTTATAAAAATTACTTTCACGGATCTCCGCAGGTATTGAGTTCCAAGTTTTAGTTCCAACGAAGAGGATACTGTGTTGTGACCGAGCCTTTGAGTGTCATGTTCCTAGTGTCATGTATGGTATGAGTGCTCTTGCCTGGAATGGAAGTGGTCTTGAAAAGCTGGATGTAATACAAAATATGGTAGGACGGTTAGCATTGGATGCTCCGAAATGGACAGCTACAGAAGCCATTAGAGGTGACCTTGGGTGGAGCCTATTTTCAGAAAGAATGATGAAAGCAGTGCTGAATTATAAGGTGAGAATTGAAAGAATGCAGAATAGCAGATGGGTAAAGCGAATTTTTGAATGGAATCTGAGTGTAAGCTATTGGGAGAAAGTGTGTTGGGGGCATGCAAGGAAGCTTAGTATGCAAAAGATTATTCATGTTAGAATTGGGAGACCTGTGCATGACTGGAGTTTAATAAATCCTGGAGGTGTAGGGCCTGAGTGGGACTGCAAGAGGTGGAAGAAAGAGATTGAGAGGCAAACAAAAGAGTATGGATTGAATAAGTGGAGGCTTAGCATGATGCGGAAGCCTACACTTGACTGGTATATGAAAAAAGAAGCACCTAAGTTTGAGATGTTCTATGATGGTAGTTTTGGAAGTCAACTCTTGTTTGCTGTGAGATGTAAGTCATTGAGTGTGAACAGACGTTCATGGAGGTGGAATGAGAATAATAACAGATTATGTGGCAGTGTATTAGTGGAGTGGAGGAAACAATTGAGCATTTTGTGCTGGAATGTAGTAAGTATGAGCAAGAGAGAGAAAGTTTTATGAATGTAGTGCTTGAGCAGTATGGAGAGAATGAGTGGTATGCCAGATGTGCTGAAGATGATTGCGGTATGAGCTGTCTTGCTGGATTGGATCAGGAGTGTAATTTGAGTATAATTGAAGCTATGAAAATGTTTCTTGTGCGTGCCTGGAGTAAGAGACAATGACTGGAATGAGCCAGTCAGGTAGAATGGTCAGTAATGACCCAATATGCCTGGGGATGGTGTTTTGACACACTGGCTATCCCAGTGATGACATCCAATGGCAGCTTGTGACAAGAATTGGTAGACAAGGTGGAATATCAGGGAACTTTATTATGACCGGACACAATGGCACATCGGAACTATGAGTAGCAGTCACACGAACTTTTGTGAACTATTTCTATCCTTTCTAAAAATTCCAATCGGCACCCTATTTTCGATCAATAGTGACCACAAATAGGTAATTAACATGTTATAATACGGGACAAATCATGAAAACGCTATTTTCATGCAGCTTTCCCATGAAAAGTCGAAGAATAAACTACGATAAGACAGAGCGTCAACATACTCCTCGTACGATAGTTTGAAGGTAACTGAATCTCTGTGAGCCTGTGACGTCAAAACGAACGTGAAAAGAACTTACGTTCGTTCAAATGATTACACATCATATTAAAATGCATTTTTACACCATAATTCTTTCAGTATTTGGGCGTATCCTAATGTCATTAGAAAGAAAAAACTTTCAGCTTTACGAAGAGGTAATTTTTCATCGAAAAAAATATTTTTAAGTACTTTTATTCGTTATTGTTCCCCGCACACCGTAGCAGACAGAATAAACTCCAGTCTTTTCAAAGGAAGAAATTAGCCTTGTGATCAAGTTCAGGGCATAAAAACCACTTGCTGAATGTAAATGAACTACGGAGTGCGGAGAAGTTTCTTTGACATCATTCCGATGTTTCTATCCTAGCAGCAACAATTTTTCAGTGTGTATGCGGTGTAATGTACTGATGTTAAATTAAGGATATAATGATGTATTGCATTGTAATGATGTATATAAAATTTTAATCCCATGAACGTGGTACGAAATAGTTGAAATGTAAATCTAGTTTTCCCCTTATTTTGTTCGTAAAATCCCATAATATATATATGTTTTCATTGAAGTGCTTAGATTGAGACTGTTTATTTATGAATAGAAATTAGTTATATCAAGTTAATGATAATCAAGATTTTGCCAGCCAAATAAATGACTTTGTTTTAACATCATTCATCGGGAATAGAAATGTAAAAAGTTCGATTCGTGACTCATTCATCTAAAATTGCCACAAAAGTCTCTAAGACAAATTAAGAATCATTTAATTTCTGTGCTCACATTTGTGAATGAAATACTATAATTTTCTAGTGACAAGAGCACAAAAACAAACAATTAGGTCATCAATGCTATATTGTCCCGCCGTCCGACATTACGGCGAAACTTCCAGAATTAACTGGCCCAAAAGACATAGCCTTACCAACTGGCCTTAAGGAGGTCAGGGTACACTGCAAGTAAAAACGCTTTTTTATGACAAAGGAAACAAAATATAGGAGGCTCACCTGCAAATCTTCGAAGATAATGTTGCAGGCGAACACCTTTTCAATTAGGCCGGCTGTCTAGGGCAAAAGGCCCCGGATGCAGGGGTCGGAACAGGTCAGAGCGCGCATAGGAGCATGCGCTCGCGACCAAGTCTTGTCGTTGTCTGAGATGGCCAGCCAGTCGCGGCTTGCACCTCATCTTGCTTGAATCCGTCGATAGGGGTTTGGATTCGATCAAGAAACAAGATGAACAAATTATTTATGTTCAAGATGTTAGTCGCCAGGAAAAGTGAAGCACTCCCACCATTGCCTCGCTCTGTCATAAAATATTAGCGTTTTACTATTTAGGCTTGTGTTAATGTGACAAAGCCTTTGTCCTTTATTATGCAAGATATGGAGTGACTTGCAGGACTTTAGTAATGAGCAATGGCTGGATTTGCGACACAATCCCGGCAAAGAAAAGAAACGGAGTTTTCTAAAGAAACTTCCGTTACACAAAACATTTACATATTAAAGTTGCCTTCCAGCGAAAGCATGGTAAGGAAATTCATACGTTTTATGCGCATTTAAACGTTAATATCAAATATTTAAGAAAGGAACTAGATGTGACCTTTCTTGATCAAGTATGCCAGCTTACTACGTTGCCGACTCGCTGCCTGCCTTTTGGGCCGGGCAGCTGACGCAGCTTCGGGTTCCTCAGACTGGGCCGAGGAGTCCGATTCAGAAGAGAAAGAAGAAGAAAAAGAAGAATGCTGACCTCTAGGGCGCTCAAGAGAAACAGAGCCACCCGCACGAGAAAAGGAACTCTCGGGAGGCTCGAGACGAGGATGGAACTCCTCACTTGAACTCCCGTCTGCACTTTCCCACCCCTCCTCTGAAGAAGTAGTAGAAATAGCCAACTCCAGAGGATATAGCAGAGAAATATTAACGGCAGTTTCAGAGTTGTCAGCTTTAACTATTCTAACAACACGGACCTTGCCATCGCGTCCAGGCAGCAGAGCGATGATGCGAACTAGGGTCCAAAATGGTCTAGGTCTTACAGGATGCCTAAGTAGGACAACCTGACCCACAGATAAATACTTATTATTGAGAGGGAGAGATCTAAGCGGATAAGGACCGCGCAAAGAAAGTAAGTATTGAGAGTACCAGAGCTCCCGGAACTTGGCAACCATCACGTCGCGCCGCTCTAAGCCTGAGAGCAAATGCTCCCGGCGCTCACCGTCTTCGGTTTCCAAGTCCGGAATCTCATCAGAGAGGATTAAAGAATTAGAGGTAGGGTACAGTTGAAGGAATTGAATAGGCATAATAGGCAAGATAGTGTCCCCCGTCTCTGTGTAAGAAAGAGGACGCCGATTGAGATTAAGGGTAATATCGGAAATGGCAGTAAGGAAGGTAGAATATGGATAGGTACTGCGACCAAAAAGTTTATACAAGCAATCCTTAATGGATTTGAACAAACGCTCCCAGATCGCTCCAAATTGAGGACTGTAGATCGGGATGGTTTTAAATTTAACGTTAAAGGTGCGAAAACGATCTTCATACAAAGAAGAAGTTAAAACTTCTGACAGAAGATCAGGAGCCGCTAAGAAAGTTCTAGCGTTATCGGAATACACCGTATTAGGAACGCCCTTTTCGTTTGTGAAACGAATGAAGGCGAAACAAAATTCTTCCAACGCCATGGAAGGAAGAAGCTCGATATGAATAGCTCTAGTTTGGAAACAAGTGAATAATAATAGATATACCTTTTGTTTATGACCAAAAGGATCTAATACCCAGAAATGGGCAGAAAAGTCCATTCCCGTTGTGGCGAAAGGCCTTACAAAGTTTACACGAGTGTCAGGTAAAGCAGGAGGATCAGGATAGGAGAAGGCTTTTGCGTTTACCCTTTTGCAAACTATGCACTTGGATAACACGCTACGAACAACACGCTTACAGCCCGGTATCAAATAACCGTCCAGTTTGAGCTTCTGCACGGTGGTGTCCATACCTTGATGATTTAAACATTTATGCGTACGCAAAATTAACAGATTAGTCAAATGAGAAGTGCTAGCCAACAGAATAGGATTTCTAGTGTTGTAATCCAACTCTTCAGCGGCAACAATACGGCTACTAGATCTAACTAAACGTGAGAGTCTAGAAAAAGATTAAAGGATCGAACTAGCATAGGCGGACTAGGACTTTTGTTAGTTAAGGCCTCGATCTCGTCTGCGAAATGCGCTTTTTGCATAGAAGAAATAAGATACAAAAAGGCTCGCAGTTTAGCCTCACCCCCATCTGCACGCCTAAAGATAGCGACAGCTCTAAATACTTTCTCCATCGTACCGAATAGTTTGGGATAGGAGGAAAATCGTTCAAGCTCCACAATCGAAGCTTGACGTGGGGGATTAATATTAACTGCGATACATGAATCTGAAACAAATTGGTGCGGAATGCAACCCAAGTGTCCCTTGGGCCATTTATCCTTACTTTCTCTTATCCAAGAAGGACTTTCTAACCATAACATTTTACTTTGTAAAAACTTAGAAGCTTTAACACCACGTGTCAGCATGTCTGCCACGTTAAACATAGTGGGAACATACTCATAGCTGAAGGAAGCCGAAGTTTTACATTCTAATGTTTTACGCATGTCTTCTACGTCTTTTAGTCTATTGCTTACAAATACATATTTTCGGGGAGGTTTGCCGCTCAACAACCAAGCTAAGGTGACTTGGGAGTCCGTTAACATAATTACGCTCGAGACCTTATAAGGGAAACTAACGTCACACATCAGAGATACAAGACATTGATAGGCAAGAAATACGGCCAAAAGTTCAAGAGAAGGAAGAGTTCTTTGGCGAGGAGGCGAAACCTTAACTTTAGAGAACAGGAGCGTACTGCGTTCCTCTTGGACACCGTAAATACAAGTGCCAAAGGCGCTAGCACTAGCGTCACAAAACACTACAAGTTTAACATTTTTGGTTTCGTCCAAATTCATTCTAGGGAACTCGAAATTACTAAACTCAGAAAACTCCTGACAATAATCACGCCAGTCCTTACGTAACTCGTCTGGGACATCTTGATCCCATCCTAGTCTCAAAAGCGTCAACTTGCGTAAAATGAGCTTACCACGTACCGAAAAAGGAAGCAAAACCCCTAATGGGTCGTACAGTGACGCAACTTCAGACAGTATGCTCCTGCGCGTTTTACAGGAAGAATCCAAACTTTTGACGGACAGAAAAAGAAGATCAGAGGAAGAATTATAATTATACCCTAGCACTCTGGAGTGCACTTCGGCACTACAAAGAGAAGGGTCAATTTGCGAAAGAAGTTCAGAATTATTTGATTGTCATTTGCGCAACGGAAACCCACTCTCCTTAAAGGCTCGGTTAGCGCGATGAAAAGTGCTAAGCGCGAGCTCAGAACTACTAGTTGTAAAGACTAGGTTATCCACGTACAGCTTATTTGCCATAACGTCTCTAATTACTAAATCAGTTAAAGTGTTAGCATGAAGTTTAAGAAGATAATTAAGAATATAGGGAGAAGCAGCAAACCCGAACAACAGAGTCATGTATCGGAAGTACTGAAATTTACCATCCTCGTATAGGACAAAGCTAAATTGATTTCGGTCAAATTCACAGGCTAATTTTACCTGAAGGAAAGCTTTAAAAATGTCAGAAAGTATGACTATGGAGTTAGCACGAAAATACACCAAGAGACCCAATAAATTGTTCATGAGATTTGGACCTACATACGAGGCTTCATTCAGACTTGGCAACTTTCCGATCTTCAGAGAGCAGTTAAAGACAGGGAGGATTTTAGAGGTTTCGACATGCTCACGCACGACAGGTCGGTGAGGAATCCATTTATGCACTCGCACATCCAAGGTTTTGAAAGGCAAAGGTTCTATTATTCCTAATTCGAGTTGCTCAAGGAAAACATCATTATACTCCTTCTCAATCCCCCTGCGAGCATTATCAGCTGCAACTTTACGTGCAAGAAACCTCGCTAGCCCGAAACTATGGGGAACTTTAGCCAATAAATTTTGATTCCACGGCAACATGATAGAATACCTGCCTTCCGCATAAGTGACACTACTTTTGAAATCCTCTAATTCTTTGTCATACTCCTCCTCTTTCGAGGGCACCCCTATAAGCTCCAAGTCCAATAGTTTATCAAGACCTGTTTGTACATCACATTGCTCGGTAACGTCCAACACGGAAGAACACACTTTAGGAGTATCAAAATAGGCCTTCAGAGTATTTCGGTAACGGGTTTAGTTTAATTTACATTAGACTTTTTTCTTTTAGATTTCGATTTAGTTGTGAAAGCAGAAGAAAAGAACGTTTTACTCAAATGAGTGTTATCAACCTTGACAACAGAAGTTGCCGAGCAACTGTCTATCGTCTTAGCTTCAGAGGCAACAACATGAGATAGAGAGGATTTATAGCACTTAAAGTCCCCGAAAGGTAGAAACCCATTTGAAACACGCATGACCTTATAGTTGTCAACGTTTTGTAACTCAAGGACCCTAAATGCTTGAAGAGCATCGACACCCAAAATGCCGTTAACTTGAATACTATCCTTAACTATTTCCGGAAAGGAAGTGGACAGAGGAAACTTAGTTTTAAATTGAGCAAGTTTAGCTTGCAGACCCTTGATCCCCATCTGCAGGTTCAAGTTCTGCATGGCGAAGACATTAAACTCGTACTTCTCACTGTCTGGAAGCACGAGTTCAATGTTAATATGCTTACCCTTAACGGGACAGAAGCGCCTACAGTGTTAACAGTAAGTTCCTGCGAGTCAACTGTAGAACAATCAGGGATTACAGTAGCTAAGTCGATAAGCGACTTCTGGCTACCTGTATCGATTAAAAAATTAATTCTTCTAACTACCCCGCCATACTTAGTAGAAAGAGCTACAAGAGGGCACATCCGAAGACGTGCCTTTAACCGTCATGAGGAGGCGGCAGCAATGGTAGAGAATGCTACAAATTTGGGACACATAGGGCTAACGTGATTGTTAGCTTTGCGTAAAGAGCAAGAAAATGGAAGACCCTTAACTTTTGCAGGGCACTCGGAAATTAAATGTTTGCCGCTTAGACAAACTGTACACAATTGTAACTCACCAACTCGTTTCACGCGCTTTACGTGAGTGTCAAATTTCTTACAAGAAAAGGACGAGTGGCCAGTTAAATTACAGAAACGACAAACCTTAACACTGGGCAACTTATCGAGCACAGGAGAAGGTCTAATTTTGTCCCTAACTTCAGCTCGGGTAATTCCCCCCACCTTCTCATTTCGGACGGGAAGAGATGGTTTAGGTTTATTGTTATTTTTTGTTTCAAGAAGAGAAAGCACCTGATGTGCATTCTCAAACATTTCTAATGAAAAGAAACTCGCTTTAAAATAGCGAAGGATTTCTAGAAGGAAGAATTCAGGAAGTTTAGTTTTAATAATAGAAGAAAACAGTAGGTTGCCAGACTTCTCACTACAGAAGTCTAACCCCAACATAGATAGCTCGAGTAAACGAAACTTAACCTTAGAGAGGAAATTCCCTATTTCGGCTAAGCTCTGAACACCAGGACAGCTGATTAACTCATCAAGAGCCATAGAAATTAGTTTGTCAGCATTTAAAAAATCTTGCTTGAGTAAAGCCCAAGCAGATCGGAAACTAAACTCTTCATTAGGAAGACCCTCAACCAGACTGAGAGCCCTCCCTTGAAACTGATTTTTCAAAAAGATAAATTTTTGCCCCTTACTCATACTAGGATAAGCTTGAAGGGCATTAAGAAAGGACTCTTGAAAATGAAGAAAAGCAAAAGGACAGCCCTCATTGTCGCTAAACTTCTTTAACGTCAACTGAGGGGCTCTAAAGATGTTCAAGGGAACATCCGAAACTGAAACCTTATTAGGCACAGAAGTAGGAAGGGTATCACTCAAGTTTGACACCTGGGAAGTTGAAATTGAATTTTTAAGTTCAGCTGAAAGCTCTATCACCTGCACCTCATACTCGGCTCGCCTAGTAAGTTCCTCATCAGACACTTCATCAACATCAGAAGGTATAGTAGAGGACAGTTGTCTATAGGCCTGTAGAAGGCCACTCAACTGAGGAACGGCTTCCAGACGGAAAGCTAGGTCACAGCCAGGAGACAGAACTTTTTTACGAATAGCAGTTATACTACATTTTAAGCCCCGCAATTTTATGCCTAGGGCTGCAGCGTTACTAATTTCACTCATTATGATAAAAAATGCAATTATTAGGCTTATCAGGAAAACTGTTATCTAAAATATAGGTCTACACTTATCAAGTGGACAGATTACATCCCTTTAGCAACATGGAAAAATACTAATGACACAGAAAAATACAAAAAATTCAATCACCCCACCAGGCACTGTTTAATTCACAACCTTTTTTTACGTTTACACTTTACACAAAATTCAAAATTTGCCTTAAATATTTCAGGCTTTACACACACTTACACAATTTTATATGAGTGAACCTAAAAAGGGTTTAGACAAGGTAAAAGAAAGGCTAGAACCTTTAAACGCAAGGCTAGCAACGAATACCCTGCCTAAAAATACAACACAGGTATCACTCAACACAACTTAAACCTAGTGAGATCCGACAACTGACCCCGGCTATCCGGATAGCACAGCGACAGCACAATTGAATGAAAAATAGGAAGACAATTTATTAAAAAGGAAACGAAAATATGCAAAAAAAAGAAGAAAAAAATAGATACCAGGATTTTATCCTGTCGAACTCCAGCCAAGCTCTAACGTCAAAAAGACGGCACTGTAAAAAGCCGGCTGAATTGACGCCCAGTCAAAACTGCTTTCAGCAGCGTTTAAGACAATTTATATTTTTAAATGAAAAAGAGATATCAACTTCGAAAGAAGCTGATGAAATTTAACTTTGAAAAGATGAAACATTATCTTCGAAAAAGAACTATATCCCGCCGTCCGACATTACGGCGAAACTTCCAGAATTAACCGGCCCAAAAGACATAGCCTTACCAACTGGCCTTAAGGAGGTCAGGGTACACTGCAAGTAAAAACGTTTTTTTTATGACAAAGGAAAGAAAATATAGGAGGCTCACCTGCAAATCTTCGAAGATAATGTTGCAGGCGAACACCTCTTCAGTTAAGCCGGCTGTCTAGGGCAAAAGGCCCCGGATGCAGGGGTCGGAACAGGTCAGAGCGCGCATAGGAGCATGCGCTCGCGACCAAGTCTTGTCGTTGTCTGAGATGGCCAGCCAGTCGCGGCTTGCACCTCATCTTGCTCGAATCCGTCGATAGGGATTTGGATTCGATCAAGAAACAAGATGAACAAATTATTTATGTTCAAGATATTAGTCGCCAGGAAAAGTGAAGCACTCCCACCATTGCCTCGCTCTGTCATAAATTATTAGCGTTTTACTATTTAGGCTTGTGTTAATGTGACAAAGCCTTTGTCCTTTATTATGCAAGATATAGAGTGACTTGCAGGACTTTAGTAATGAGCAATGGCTGGATTTGCGACAATATATCCCATGGGCTACTGCATCTACTTAAGATAAAGTCTAATAAAGCGTAATTAATATTTTTTGATAAATACGACTAACTATTAGAAAATTTTGGCTAAATGTTTATTTATTAACTATAAAAGAATAAGTTCACATGATGTTTTACATTGAAAAAATCTCGATTTGCCATAAAATATAAATGGTTTGATTCGGCAGACACATTTTAATCAAAGCCACTTAATAAACTTCCACGAAAAATCTGTAGCTAGGCTATTTCATTTTTCAAATCGTTTATATGCATATATGATACGTAGGAATAAAAGATGTCGAATGACGACCTCATACTCTAAACGCAGAATTTTTCAATCGATATATTATTTTCAATATTAATCCCTGATATCCAAGTTCCTAAGCTCATATTTCAACGTAAGTGCGCACTAATAAAAATGTCAACAATTCATTGTCAGGGGTATTATACTATTTAATTTGTAGTTCTACGAATTATGAAACCTCGACTACTTCATGAGAGCTAAAGCTTTTTTTACTCTTTTCTCTCAATAATTGTTATCGATAATTGAAATGAGCATTAAGATACCAAGCATGCTTATCTACTTTGTATCTTTATTGCATGATATTTTTAAAACAAATGATCGTTTTGTAAAATTTTTTGGAAACAAACAAATAGAAGAGTGCCTTGCAAGTAATGGCCTGCAAATAACATTTTCTTTTCCCATTTTTTGTTTTTTAAGATCGGAAATCAGTTTTTTTTCAAATGACGCTTTCCAATTTCATTTGGTATACATATGAATAAATGAAAATTCATGTTGAGAGCGAGATACTTTATAGCATACGTTACACGTTCGTCCAACTAAATCAGGTTTGAAAACTTTTGTGACATTACAGAAATAATTGAAGATTTGTGTGCAGAGTCCATCAAAACTGAAGGCAATGGGTGCTCGAATAGTTTGACAGAGCACGTGAAAATTTTCATTGTTGGAAAATATAGTCAAATAGCATATCTTTCTGAACAATCATGTTTCGATTATGAGCATGTTATAATTACCTGCAATACAGGATGAACCACCTTGTAAATTTACCCTTCTAGATCTTGTGTGTGCCCATAAAATTTTTTTATTTCTACTACAATGATACCTATATTTTCAATATACTTCAAACAGTGAGATTTTACAACTTTTTTACACTCATTAGTACTGTCACCAGCACCTAAGGAAAATTATATTTTAGCTACACGGCCTTAGCGAAAAGGGATGTCTCTATTCTTTTCATGAAATTAAAGTGTATGCAAAATGCTATGAACATTATAGCTAAATACTCCAAACAACATGCATATATAAAATTGAGTTAGCAGCGAGACTATGAGGGAAATATTGTATTTTTTGCGCACTTCTGAAATGCGTTCTTTTTTACAGGTTATCGTATTATTTAGAAATAATTATATGAAGTTATGGTTTTTGTGACGAGAATTAATTACGTTATGAACTTTGGGTAGGGTCACCAGTATTCTTGTGTCTATGGCTAGGCACAACAAATACAATTTCTTTGTGTGTTAATCATGAATGTTTCTTGGCCCTTTTGACTCTGAAGGAGTAGGTACTCGGGTGCTCTACTGGCACCTAATTTTTATCGACTTGCACGAATTAAACCTCCGTAGGGCAATGATACACGACATCTACTTCTCGCCTCTGCTTTATTAGTTGACTCTGGGTGCCGTGACTACGGCAGCTGTGGGAAGGATCCACTTCTTGTGGAAGAAGATCCGGGTCCAGTAAGGTGACGCACTTCAGCAGGTGTCGTGGCTAGAGGGAATCCGTTGTGGATCCAGGCGAGAATGTATGGTTGGTGTAACTATCCGCAGATGCGGTGATAATTGTTTGACTTATTGGTATAACTATCCGCAGATGCGGAGATAATTGTTACAATTATGGTATCTCGAAAGAGGCAGTCCCCGTAGGAGTTTCTGCCTGTGAGCCTTGTGGCTCAATTGGTATGATTGTTAGCCGTTTGCCTGCAATGACTTTGAGGAACGTCTCAAGTGGTTCTGAGAACGTTCCGAATATTGAAAAAACCGAGTGGGGGAAAATTATAACATTTTAATTTATTCAATTTATTCCTTAACCCGTATGAAAATGAAGGTAATTTGTTACGGGTGATAATACATAAATAAATACAGCAAAGAAATTAAGTGACATTTGCTGATTGGCTATAAGCTAGGAGATTTAGGGTTCGTAGAAGAGCCGGCGGATTTAGCTTGCTGAGACGCAACACGCCGGGCGCGGCACTTCCGGCGGCAGCCCACATACGGCCTCCACAATAGCAGCCATCTGAAGATTACGAGAGCGTAAGAAAGAATTCAATTTTAAGTTTTTAGGTTAGAGTTTAACGAGCAAGCTCAAGTTTCAGTTTTCATTAACGAGCAAGTTCAAATTTCAGTTTTATAACGAGCAAGCTCAAGTTTCAGTTTTATAACGAGCAAGCTCAAGTTTCAGTTTTATAACGAGCAAGCTCAAGTACAAGTTTAATAACGAGCAAGCTCAAGTACAAGTTTAATAACGAGCAAACTCAAGTACAAGTTTAATAACGAGCAAGCTCAAGTACAAGTTTAATAACGAGCAAGCTCAAGTGCAAGTTTAATAACGAGCAAGCTCAAGTACAAGTTTAATAACGAGCAAGCTCAAGTACAAGTTTAATAACGAGCAAGCTCAAGTACAAGTTTAATAACGAGCAAGCTCAAGTACAAGTTTAATAACGAGCAAGCTCAAGTACAAGTTTAATAACGAGCAAGCTCAATTACAAGTTTAATAACGAGCAAGCTCAAGTACAAGTTTATCAGTTAGGCTTCGTTAATTTTTGATACTAGGACCGAGAAATGGGATGTTTATCAAGGAAGAATTCCTTGGACCTACGGACAAGGGTGTCTGACGAAAGCGCCCCTACCGACAGCACACTCACCGCGTCCGATACATCCCTTGGGCTCGCATGTAGAGCAGCGGAGCGTCGACGTCCCAGGTGCCGGAGAAAAGCTTCCCGAAGACATTGCGAGATGCCGACGACCGGCTCCAGCGCCCTCCAGCGAACGCTCCCCCCAGCCGGCGAGGCACTTAGGGAAACTAGCAACACATGCCTGGTTGGCACTTCACGGTTCCACGGATGAAGTTGTACGTCATGGTGGCGATGACAGGCTGAATTGTATAAAAGAGCTGAGACGTGTGAGCGCGGTTGGGTTAGCGAGGTGTCTGACGACCATTGAACAGTGCGAGCCGACTACACGTTGGTCTCGCTATTATAGGTTGCAACAAGTATGCTATCGACAGAACGCAATCAGACACCCAAGTCTTATTTACTTAAATTACTTTTAGGAAATTTATATTTTTAATAGGATATTTTATACACCGAATGAATCACAGGGGACGTTCTCAAGTGGTTCTGAGGAACGTCACAATTGAGGGTTGGTGGTGGTGTTTGTGTGTCGCTTCGTAGGTTCTTCCGTCGCTGCGAAGCACCAAGAACCGAAACACAAGAAAGCTAGAGTCAGAATGCGTTCCGATTCAAAATGGCTAGGGCAGTGTTGCCAATCAGAAGTGACGGGCGTAGATACGTGACCAGAATCGTGTTTTTCTTTCGGAACACACTTTTGGTAAAATTTTGGATTTTATCGAATAAATACAGGTTTGTAAATATATGAAACTAATTGCATTGATATAACTTAATTTTAGGATGTTCGTTTTAACTTTTTTATAAATTCAAGTGAAATGAGTCCCCAGCGTTCACTACAGCTACCCCTCAACGCATGTAGACCGAAAGGTCTGGTAACAGTGAAGCTGTTACCTGTAAGATGCTCGAAAGAATTAAGAAAGGAAAATCCCAACAGAGAGCTTGACAGAAGAAAATAGAAGAAAAATTGACAGATCAGAGGGCACCACCCTAAGTCTGCGCGTAACGGGCTGGCGGACGACAAGGTCTGCCAAACCTGCTACAGCGCTCGGGGGCAGTAGAAGGGTTAAGCTGTGGAGCTGTGAAAGTTGACGTTAGGATTCCCAACTGGGACAACGAAATAGTATCTGTGGCATTTTCGTGATGGGAAACAACAGTACCAGAAACATCAACCGAATTGGGAGCACCCGAATTAAGAGGTTCCGACAGCGTTCTTTGAACGGTATTCAGGGGAACGACGAATTCATTGCACTCCATAGTGGGAGGAAGGGTCCTAGCCAAGGCAGACAAGTGCAAACCAGTGGGCTCGACAGGTGTTGACCTGGGGCTAATTTGCAGCCTGGGTTGTGACTCATGAGAGATGGTGGAAAGGTTGTCATGGGCGGAAACATAAGCCGCCTTCAATCGGTCGATGCTAGCACTGTCGCTCTTGGTACCCCTTTCGATTACAAAATACTTAGGCGTCCTCTTTAGGACCTTGTAGGGGCCATCATAGGGACGTCGCAAGGGGGTTTTTACACCGTCCACCCGAACGTAAACATGTGTACAGTTCTTCAAAAAGGGGTCAAGGCTTTCAGATTGCAAAGGCGGGCGAGGCGGTTGGTAAACCAATTCGCGCATTGCGCGTTTGAGACGTGCCGCGTAATCAGTGATTCGACTGGGGGAGTCATCAATTTGGTAGGCGGGATCAATAACATCGCCGGGCAATCTTAAGGACTTCCCGTAAAGCAGTTCGGAGGACGTGCACTTTTGGTCCTGCCTAAACAAATTCCGCAGAGTAAGTAATACAACAGGTAAACGATCGACCCAGTCATCATGACACCGTAAACAACGCAGGGACGCCTTGAGGTCACGGTGGACTCTCTCGATGAGTCCATTTGATTGAGGGTGGAAGGCGGTGGTCGAGATATTGGTACTACCTAGGATTTTGGAGATCTCTAACCACAAGGTGGAAGTAAACTGAGCACCACGATCGTGCGTGATGCTCAAAGGAACCCCGAAGCGGGAGATCCACGTCTCTACAAAAGTTCGAGCTACGGTTTCTGCCGTTATGTTAGCAATGGGGACAGCCTCGACCCAACGGGAGAAACGGTCTATCATTGTAAGTAAATAAGAGAAGCCGCGGGAGTTAGGAAGGGGTCCCACAATGTCAATGTTCACTGCGTCGAACTTGCCTCCGGAGAAGGCACAAGGTTGAATTGCGGCTTTGTTGTGCCGAGGGACTTTGCTAGCTTGGCAATCTGGGCAATTGCGAACAAACGCTCTTATGGCCCTACGCATCCCGGGCCAAACAAAACGATCTGCGATTAAGCGGAAGGTTCTATCTGTTCCGGGATGGGCGAGATCATGGTAATGTTTGATGGTGGAAAGACGCAATTTATTTGGCAAGAAGTATCGGTTAGGACGGTCGGCGTCACAATAAACGCCTTCTCTGAGTGACAGCTTTAAGGACGAGCTAGGAGACTCAATCAAAGTTTGGATCTCCGTGTCGTTTTTTTGTTCGGTGATGATATCAGCCAACGAAATCATTTGCACAGAAGGTCGGAACTCGGGCGCCAACGGGTTTAATACCAGGTTGTGCACACGCGATAAGCAGTCGGCGACCGTGTTCTCGTCCCCCTTAATGTGCCTGAGATCGTTAGTGAACTGTGCTATGTAACTCAGGTGCCGACTTTCTCGAGGGGAATGACGGTCAGGAGGCATTCTTATGGCATTAATGAGAGGTTTGTGATCGGTGAATACCGTAAACTGACGTGCTTCAAGGGTATAGCGGAAGTGTTTGATGGCGAGATAGATCGCCAGAAGCTCTCTTCCGAACGTGCTATAGCGTTGTTCGGTGGGAGAAAGTTTCCGACTAAAGAACGCCAATGGTGACGTGTCATTGTTAACGGTTTGCTGTAGTACCGCGCCGACAGCAAGGTCGGACGCGTCTACTAATAGATTGAGTTTTGCGTTCGGGTGTGGGTAAGCCAACTCCGTCGCATTTGCTAGTTCCTCTTTTATCTTAGTGCCTCCTCTGCCTCTCTGTTCCACTCAATAAGTACAGACTTCCCTCGTTTCTTCGCTCTAATGAGGGAGGAGAGTCGTGCCAGAGTCGCCGCACAGTTCCTTAGGAATCGGTGGTAAAAATTCACCGATCCCAAGAACCTGCGCAACTCTCTCTGTGTAGTGGGTTTTGGAAAGTTCCGAATAGCTTCTACCTTGTCAGGAAGTGGCCTAATGCCTTTATCGAAAATGTGGTGACCTAGAAAAGTCAGCTCCTTCTTTCCCAGTACACACTTTGCTGGGTTAATCAGCAGAGCATGCGACGCAAGTCGTTTGCACAGCTCCCTCAGATGATGCACATGCTCCTCAGGCGTCCCCGAAGCCACAAGCACATCATCGAGGTAACAATACAAAAACGGGAGGTCGGAAAGGACTTCAGTCATGTGCCGCTGAAAGGTTTGCGGAGCATTTCGCAAGCCATACGGCATACGAAGGTACTCGTACAAGCCAAACGGCGTACAGACAGCGGTCTTTTGAATAGAGCTTTCCTCCATTGGAATCTGATGGAAAGCTCTCTTCAGGTCCACGGTAGAGAAAATTTTTGCCCCTGACAGATTTGCAGTGAAATCATGGAGGTGAGGTATAGGAAATCTGTCGGGTACAGTTACGGCATTTAGTTGTCGGTAATCGCCGCAAATGCGCAATTCGCCATTACTTTTGGGAACAATCAACAAGGGACTGGCCCAGGGACTTTTCGAGATGCGAATTGTCCCCTCTTCGGCCATTTCAGAGAACTCAGCTTTGACTTCCTGCAATCGATCATGGGGCAGACGCCTTACGTTCGCGTAAACAGGGGGACCGCTCGTCGATATGTGGTGTTGCGTCAGCGTGTTATTTTGCACAGTTACGTTAGGTTGGAAGAGTGAAGGGAATTCCAGCAACACTCGTTGGTAGGGGCATGTGCTGTCTAAATTAGGAGAGACGCTTGACGTAACGTTCACCATATCGACGGCACTAAGGGGTCTTTGCACTCGGGTTTCGCTGTCATACAAGCATCCGTTTCTCAAGTCCACCACCAATGCAAACTTCTGAAGGAAATCAGCACCAATGATGGGCGTGTCCACATCAGCCACTATGAATTCGAACTTGAGGGTACGTTTGAGATTCAGGGAGCACATCAATGTCCTTGTGCCGTAACACAGTAAAGGAGTGCCATTTGCAGCACGTAAGTTGGGAATGCCCTGAATCTTTTTGTCTCTGTCAGTTGCCGGGATTAGGCTTACCGAGCTCCCGGTATCGATCAAAAATCGAAAACCGGTAGCCGGATCAGGGAGAAAAAGGCAGCGAGTAGAGTTTGGTTTGTTTGGCGCTGACGTCTGACTCGCATTTACGCCGCGCTGTTCCCGTTTTTTGGGTAAAGTAGTACGTAAAGGGGACACAGCGGCGACTCGCATTTACGAGCCTTGTGCAAGTACTTTCTATGGTACCAGCACCATTCCTCCTCCAGATTGTCTCGTGAATCTGGACCCTGAACGGTATTTGAACTACCAGCCCTCTGTTATTTAAATGAACGATTCCCCGTCTTTTGTCTGTCAAACGGAACGATGTTTGGGGAATTATCGGCTTTCTGATACGCCGCTGTTTGGTGTGCTACCCCATGAACTCTCTCCGTGTGTTCGGCTTGCTGGGTGGCAACTTCTAGTGCTCCAACTCGCTGAACTAACGCGCGCAACAATCTGTCTGATTCGCTTGGACTGGTTTGACTGACTATTGGGGTAGCGGCAGAACTATTCGGTGTCCAGGTCTCGCAGGCGAGAAGTTTCTCGGCCAATTCTGCGAGACCGTCCAGATTCACGGAGGAGTTTTGGGTAAGGAGAAAGGGTTGCAGACGTACGGGCAAGCGCTGGATGTACAATGCCTTAAGGGTATTGTCATCCATCACTCCTTTAGCCAATTTTCGCATTTCTTTCAGCAACTCTAAAGGTGTTTGGCTATTGTAGGTGGTGAGATTACTCGTCAAAGCTTGGATTCTTTGGTCCCTATCCTTGCCGTAACGTTTTAAAATATGATCTTTGAGGGTGGAATAAGGTTCAGTTGAGTTAGCGTTACAAAACACTGAGAGGTCGTCTAGGCAAGTCGTTGGAAGAGCCCTCAGTAACGCATAGTATTTAATTTTTTCGCAAGTGATGGATAGGCTTTCGAAGTGTTCTTCGGTTTGGAAGAACCAAGAATCCAGGCTTTGAATTGAGAACGGTGATAGTTTCACGGACAGCGCCTGACTGTCGTTGCAATCGTTTGGAGACATACTTGCTCCCTAATGTTCCCCCAAGAATTATTGATAACGCGCGTTGCAATAGCTTTTGGTTTCGTACAAGTATTATTTTACTTTTGTGCTTCAGTAGCAATGGTGCTGCAGTAGCAATGGAAATTGCGAAGGTTATTAGTAAGGAGCTTCAGTAGCAATGGAAATAATCCTAGAAGGTCTCCTATGATTTGCTTCAGTAGCAATGGAAATGCATGAAGAGTTTTGTAAAAGGTGGCTTCAGTAGCAATGGAAATACATAGTTTTGTTAGGATAGGGTGCAGTAGCAATAACTTATTATTAGTGAAGGGTTTAGAGAGGAAAATGCTATGTTTGACGACTAAAGAGTGAAGGAGCAAAGTACTACCTCTTTCAAGACAACCATCAACAGAAGTTGACAGCACTGGCATGCGCTCACAAACCCACAAAGGACAACTCGTGCAAGTGAAAAAAACTACCACTCTGGTATGAATTCTGGTCACCAGTATGAAGTTCTGGTTTTTGTGATGAGAATTAATTACGTTATGAACTTTGGGCAGGGTCACCAGTATTCTCGTGTCTATGGCTAGGCACAACAAATACAATTTCTTTGTGTGTTAATCATGAATGTTTCTTGGCCCTTTTGACTCTGAAGGAGTAGGTACTCGGGTGCTCTACTGGCACCTAATTTTTATCGACTTGCACGAATTAAACCTCCGTAGGGCAATGATACACGACATCTACTTCTCGCCTCTGCTTTATTAGTTGACTCTGGGTGCCGTGACTACGGCAGCTGTGGGAAGGATCCACTTCTTGTGGAAGAAGATCCGGGTCCAGTAAGGTGACGCACTCCAGCAGGTGTCGTGGCTAGAGGGAATCCGTTGTGGATCCAGGCGAGAATGTATGGTTGGTGTAACTATCCGCAGATGCGGTGATAATTGTTTGACTTATTGGTATAACTATCCGCAGATGCGGAGATAATTGTTACAATTATGGTATCTCGAAAGAGGCAGTCCCCGTAGGAGTTTCTGCCTGTGAGCCTTGTGGCTCAATTGGTATGATTGTTAGCCGTTTGGCTGCAATGACTTTGAGGAACGTCTCAAGTGGTTCTGAAAACGTTCCGAATGAATCAAAGGGGACGTTCTCAAGTGGTTCTGAGGAACGTGACAATTGAGGGTTGGTGGTGGTGTTTGTGTGTCGCTTCGTAGGTTCTGTTAGGTTTTTGGTGGTGAGGGTTAAATTCATAATAGTTATTAACGTCCAATCCTAATCTTTTTTTCTTTCTCGATAGTGCTTTTCGAAATCGTAAGAGAAGGATAAGAAAGCATGGGAAACTCAGCTCGGGTATTTATTGAAGGAAAACCAGGGAGGACTGGCGATGAGCTTGACTGGAAGAACTTGTCTAGGTGGGCACTCCGTGCCGGCGAGGTCCTGCGAGCGATGGTGAGGTCCGGTGAGCGATGACGTTGGCCAGGTGTAAATGAGTGTTTTTGGGGAGGTTCACAGTGTATAAGTTTAGCGACTGACAGACCGGCAAGTGGTTGCAGTTTAGAGATGACAACAGTTCAGAAACGTCTCACGTCACACATAGGCAATTATGTTGTATAACTCGATGAATGAGTTAGAGATAAGATTTGCCAAGTTAATATGCGACTTGTGTAGCTCAGATGAATGTATAGGTTCAGGTTAAGACCCAAGGAAGTGTTGTGGCGTTTTGGTGTGCCGTCGAGGAATCTGCAATAATCGAGGTCGCTGAATGAAAAGGCTCTCGAAGAGGCATCAAGGAAAAATTCCACACTGACATTCCCTACACTGCAGATAAATTTTCCCATCACGGAGAAACACTGAGTCTTCCTACAGATTCAACACGAGCTATTTGAATTTGTTCTCTTTTTGTCAAGCTCATGAGATAGGATAGATTTTAGCAGCTGGCAAGCTTTTTCAATAATGCCTTTGCTTTAATATCAGAGCATGAGATTTACAAGAATTTCAGGTAAATGACATAAGTAGTAATGGAACTACCAATCAGGGCACAATTCACCCCAATTAGCTTATAATTGAAATTATTTAAGAAACAATTTCAAAAAGATTTATTCATTGATGAATTTTTGACTTTTGTATATCCAGAAATCAGTTACACAAACGACCAAGTATCTTTTAGATATAAATTTCAATTTTCTTAATCTAACCACAAGGGTTTCATCAATAAAAACAATAAATAGTATGTTTAGGAATAATTCCATTCTCTGAAGTATTTTTTAGGAATATATAATTTATCAAAGTTTTGAAAGTACCTACCTTGAAGTGGATGTCTGTCTTTATTAATAAAGATAAAATTATATGGTTCTTTGTATGTGTTTGAACAAAACTCTTTAAATTCATCAAAGGGCATGTCCTTAGATATATCTGTGTAAATGTTCTTCATATCAGTTGAGTCTAAACCAAAAAGAATTAGAACGTTAGCATTTGTTCTAATTGTTTGTCTCGGTAATAAATAATAATTTTGTGATAAGTAGATTGAACAGCAGTTGTTGTGTCTACCTCTAGTGTAAAAGCTATCAGCTGGACTTTGATCTCTTTCAGTTGCTATATCGTCGAAAATAAAAAGATTTTTCTTTTTTGAATCTACGTCACTTGGGTCAGGAATAGTTGTCATATCTTGAAAATATTCAATTTTAGATTTTGAGTTTCTTTTAATATGTAAATTCTCAAGGAAATCGTCAATATTACCATTGCCCTTTTCAAATAATTCAATTATTTCAGATTGGTTATAGCCTTTATCAAAAGCATTCTTTAACAATTTATATTCTGGTTGATGTATTGATTTACTGTACAGAAAAAGATGATTAAAATCGACAAATTTGTCTAACAGAAGCTTTATTAATAAAGAAGTTTTACCACAGTTTCATCTCCCTACGATGAGACATCTCAAGCCAGGAGAAGGAAAAATAAAATGATTCTTTTGATTATTTCTTTTACTGTCTTTCCACATATACACCATTTTATATAACTAATAAACTACAACTCACTTTCCAAAATTTATTTTCTTTTTCTAGCAGTTGTAAACATTGTTTTTTAAAATTTGCTACTTCATTAAGTTCAATTCTCCAATGTATTTTTCTTTCTTATTGGTTGTCTCGTTGGGCAATAACGAGAGAAAAAGCTACCTTTGGTGTCATAAGAATCGTTAATGATTAATGTTTGAAGATGAATGATATTTGACTCTAATTGAGTTATAACTTCCCTATTTAATTCGACATCATTTTGAATTTGATTAACATCTAATTGCAATTGATTTATGTTTGCAGTATTGCGAACAACTTCTCTTTGAATGTCTGTAATAATATCTTCCATTTTATTAAGTTTAATTCTTCAATGTGTTTTTCTTTTTATGGTTGTCTCATTAGTCAATAACGAGGGAAGGAGCTACCTTTGATTGTAAATAAAGTAAATACATCGAGTTTGCAAATTTTTGAGCACCTATTACTTCATATGGAATATTGCTTTTCATTTTGATTAATATAAATTTTGAGAATGCTTTAAAATTTACATTGGAAAAAAACATTGAAATTTTTAAAATATACCGAGAAAATAAATTATTAAAAATGGAATCATTTAATGTATCACATCTATCTAATACTAAGAATACAAAAAAGGCATAATAATTTAAAGAAAATTTCAGTATAGATGACTTCAAGTAACAATTTTTGTAATATATGTAATATTTACATCATCAACTTGAGAAGACATGAGAAAAGCATGAAACACAATAAAAACGTGAGTAAACTATTAATCTCGGATCTGTATTTTGATAAAAACAAAGATTTAAACAATTTTACACAATTTAAACAATTTAAACAATTTATTTACCACAGGAGATACAGAGGTAGAATGTTTCTTAAGTCTAATACAATGGTCAGAGTTGAGTATAGCTACCTGTGGGCCCGAATAAGTTCAGCGACTTCTAGGGCATCCTACCATTACATTATTCTAGGGCGTACAATAATGTTTAACCTAATTCACTTAGCCTAGTTTCGCATTAGACTGATCAACAGGATAATGAACTCGATATTGATGTTTAATTTTACAATATAGGTCATATGGACAATATTTAACAGTATATTCGATAACGATTTGGGAGCAGACTGAAAATCGGCGATATTACTCATGGCAAATTGCATTATTAGGACCAGACATGTAGGAGGCAGGATTTGACTTGGTGATCTTACACGACTAGTATTCTGATAAGAAGTGAGACTCAAGATTTCTTTTAAATACCTTGTAAGAATTACTTTCACGGATCTCCGCAGGTATTGAGTTCCAGGTTTTAGTTCCAACGAATAGTATACTATGTTACGAGCGGGCCTTTGAATAATAAGGAAGCATGAATTTACTTTTATTTCGTGTTAAATGGTCGTGATGACCAGTTTGCGCAGTTAATAACTGTTGAAGGCTATTGTCGCCATCATTAGCTAATGTTTTGTAGATGAAATTGCAGATGGAGATTTTGTAGAGATTCGAGAGTTTAAGTATTTGTAAATTTTTGAATGAATCATTTGTGTGAGCATTATATTCTAGGTTCTTTACCGCTCTGATGGCTCTTTTTTTCAGAGTAAAAATTATATTAGTTTTATTTTTATCAGTTCCATGCCATGCTTCTATTCCGTATTGCAGGTATGGTGAAATGAGCGTTCGATAAAGCATTAGTAAGGCTGTTTCAGGCAGGAAATTTTTAACTTTATTCAGGATTCCGATGGATTTTGATAATTTAGAACTAATATGAGTGATGTGCTCTTTGAAGGTCAGATGTTTATCTATTATGATGCCCAGAAATTTACATGAGTTGGTTTCTTTGATTTCACCTTCGCCAATTTTAATGGATGGTAGAGATATATTTTTCTTGTATGAGAACGTAATGTAATTTGTTTTATCGATATTGAGGCTTATTTTATTAGCTTTAAGCCACAGTGAAACCTTATGGAGTTCATTATTTATACTCTCCGCAATCGTAGTGGGATTTTCGTTCGGAAGGACCGCAGAAAGCGTACTGTCATCGGCAAAAAGTATGAATTTAAAAAATGATGTAGATTTAATAATATCATTGATAAAAATCAGAAAAAGGAGAGGCCCAAGAACAGATCCTTGTGGAACTCCATGGCTAATTTTTTGTGGGTCCGATTTTTCGTCGTCAATGACAACGTATTGCTTCCGATTTGTTAGGTATGATCTGAACCAATCATGGGCAACCCCACGAATGCCATAACAATGAAGTTTCGAGAGTAATATGTTATGGTCCACACAATCGAATGCCTTTCGAAAGTCAAGAAATACAGAGAAGACAGTCTTTCCGTTATCTATATTAGAATAAAGGAATTGTAAATGATTTAATATTGCCTGTGTTGTTGATTTTTTACAGCGAAAGCCGTATTGTTTATCATAGAGAAATGACTTTTGTTCAAAATAAGAGTACACTTTTTATACACAATTTTATCGAATACCTTGCTAATAATTGGTAACATGGAGATAGGTCGATAATTGTTTACACAGGTTTTTTCACCATTTTTAAAGATAGGGGTTACTCTAGCAACTTTGAGGGAGTTCGGGAAAGTGCCTAGTAAGAGAGACTGGTTAATAATATTGGATATCAGCGGGGCCACAATATCAGCAATTATTTTAAGTATTTTAGTTGGAAACGTTTGTAACCCACTCGATTTATTTTTCATGTTGTTTATGCACGCAATTACATCGGAGGAGTTTGTAGGCGTAAAGAAAAAGGAGTTGTGTTCTCGAATATGATCCATAAATTCCAGGTGATCAGTAGGTTCACTTGGAATACCATTGGCTATAGTTTTCCCTACGTTTACAAAGAAGTTGTTGAAGAGATTAGCAATTTCATTCTTCTCATGGTATTTTACATTATCTTGAGTGATATGACCAATTTTCTTTTTTTCGGCGTTATTCGGTTTATAACAAGAGTTAAGGAGGCGCCAAGTCTTTTTAACGTCAGCTTTGAATTGAGTAAACTTGAGAGTAAAGTAGCTCTTTTTTGATGTTCTTATCTGGTTTGTCACATAGTTTCTGAATCGGTTATATGTTTCTCTAGATATTCGCCCTTCGCAAAGGAGGGCTAGGTACGCTTGGCGTTTCTTTATATTTATCACGATGTCTCTAGTAATCCAGGGCTTTTGTTTATTTTTCGGGGTAACTGTACGAGTTACAATTGGGCAACACTGGTTGTATGCGTTCATTATAGTTTCAGTCAACTTTACTACTGATTCATCAATGCTCCTTGCATTATTGTTTTGTTGGGTGATGTGCAATGTTGGCATTAAATCTTCTAGAACGGTACGCATTTATTCTAAATTTGATTCGTTTATTTTACGATATGAGTAAGTTTCAGCCCGTGCTTTGGTGCACGCAAGATAGACATTTTTCTTAAGGACACCGACTAGGTAAAAAAAAAAGTCCGTTGTTTATAGATGGATTTCTCTGAAATTTTCACAGTAGGTGTGAAATGATCCAAATATCATTTGTTATTTCGACAAAATTTTTGTATCTGCACTGGATTTTTTTTTATTTTCGAAAATTATGATAAAATAGGGGTTTTTTTAAAATCCTACTACTTCTACAATTTTGAAGTTACAGAACCAGTACTTCGTTTTTAGATTGCTTAGATGTCTATATAACCACTCGCAATAGAGAATTTCGATAACTTTTTTTGTGGATTTTTGAAAAAAAATGAACTTTTTTTCATTTTTTTTTTCGTCTCGTGTAATTTTCAAAATAATAAATTTATCAAAAAATGCTATTGCGCCAGGATACACCTTGCTGAGCCCTATCGAATGGTATATAAACCATTCTCGTAGCTCTAAAATTGTGGAAGTAGTAGCATTTGAGAAACCAATTATCAAGTTTCCATAAAAACGTGTTTTTTCACAAAAAAAATTGTTTTTTTTTATCTTTTGAACTACAGGGTTTTCTACAATGAACTCTTGAGCGTTTGTAGCTCTTTTCAAGCCCTTTTGATTGATATAATTTACATTGCTGTAGCTCTGTAACTCTGAGAAAAAATATACAACAAAAGAGAATAGGTGTAATTCATGAAAACAATTAATTTTTTTAATTTTTCATTTTTTTTCGACCAAAATAAGATTTTTTGTCAAGTCAACTCCTTTGTTTTATAGCTCTTTTCAAGCCCTTTGGATTGGTGTGCTCGCCATAGCCGTAGCTATGATACTGCAGCTGTTATCGAGCTATGAATGAAAGCTGTGGTATCATGGAAAGCATAACTAAATTCTGAAATTGTCAAAAATTATAAAAAAAAATTTTATTCAGCGTTAGAATGTTTTGTTTGAATAATGGAAGCACTTTGAGTAGCCCATTAACGAACAATAATGCCATTCCCGCAGAGAAACGCTCAATTGACTCCCAATAATGAGGGGGGGGAGGGTTCAAGGTCACTCCACCCCCATCGCTTTCCCCCCTCTGGTGGGCGCACTATTCGGAGTAGACGGAAAAGAAAAGTACCAATGGAAGCGCAAGAAAATTCTCTATAAGATGCATATATAAACAGAAAATCAACACATAACCTGATTTCTACCTAGACGGTGTCCTCAATAAGAAAAACTGGAAAATGATCTGATAAGTCAGAAGTAATTATTCCAGCAAGAAAATCAATTGGGTCTGTCATAAAGATATTGTCAAGCAGCGTGGCACATTCTGAGGTTATTCGTGTTGGCTTTGTGATGATCGGAAGGAAAGATTTAGAATGAAATGCATTTAAGAAATTAGAGATTGGTTCATAGCTTTCATGTTTCAGCAAATCATAGTTGAAGTCACCGCATATTATTATGTCATTGTAGAAGGACCTGTTGAACTGAGAAATAATTCGATTAAGCTCATTAAGGAAGGATATAGGACAGGCTGTAGGCAGCCTATACACCGTTCCAAGCACAATTCGTTTGCCATCTCTAGACAGTTCTACGAATAATGATTCTATATGATCCTGATTCAGTGTTGCACTTGCTATGATTCTCGAATCCATGTGCTTAGAAATGTATGTACTGATGCCCCCGCCTCGCTTGTTTTTTCGTACCGAATGGTAACTATGATAATTTTCAAATTTAATCATGTCTTTGGTCGAGTCATCTAGCCAGCTTTCGGTGAAGCTAATCACATCTAAGGTATACTTAAGTTCAGTAATAGTGCATTGTATCTCTTCCAATTTTGGATAGAGTGACCTACAGTTCCAACACAGTAGCGAAAAATCCTGCCGGGTTATTCGTATAGATTCGTTCAATTTTGATATGTTAGTATATCTGCAGTTTTCAGAGTCGTTTAGGTTTGGAAATATTCTGTTCAAATGATTGAGATCCGGGTCGATTTCATCTAATATATCAGCGTGATCAGTCATTCAAAATTAGTAAACAGGAGGCAGTAAGTACTATTGTACAACTTAAAACGAAATACAGAGTCAAGATTAAAAAGATATATCTATCTAAAAACTAGCTTAGAAAGTATAGAAAAGAGTAAGAAATCTAGCGTGATTTCGTGGGTACACTCAATACTCAGCCAGTAGCGATTAATATTGGAGTTTAATATACAAAATTGATGCGTACAAATTGCTGAAGGCGTTGTTACAAAGTTCACATACAACAGGTAATAAGTTTTAAAAAAAATAAAGATAAATAGAAAAAAATTTAGCGACGATGATAATTTAATCAGCTAATATGTTTCACACATAATAATAGTTTGTTGGTTAAAAATTACATACAATTTACGAGGAAAGGTGAACAAGGTGGATATCAATATTCCATCATAATATTGGTAGGTACAAATTGCTGATGGTGCTGTTGCAATTTCCAATACAGTTGTCATAAATGTTCATATATATCTGTCATAAGATTGTCAAAATTGAGGTAAAACTGCCGTATATATCTTTAGAGGTTGGAACTGATTCATGACATGAAGTTATGCAGTTTGAAGATCTAGTGTAAAGTTATAGAATTCTAGGCGTTATTGGCATACGAGTATATAATTTGACACAGGTACATGTTTTGATACCTAATTTCTGTAATATATGTAATATAAATGTCTCTAATCTAAAAACACATCTAAAATCTACTAGGCATATTATAAACATAAATCAAGAATTAATTTCCGATTCATATTTTGAGAAAAAGGTGTGTAAAATATGTAAAGTAGAAGTAAAAAATCTAGAACAGCATAAGAAATCAAAGAAGCATTTTAGAAACGTTTATGGTTGTAAATTCAGAGGAAAAAAATGTGCTATAAATGAAAAATGCCTGGAATACATGTTCTCTGATATATCAGTTACAGATCCGACAGTTTTCATGAGGAATATGACCCCGGTTGTGAAATCAATTTTGAGAGAGCAAAAGTTTGATAATATGAAGATACAATTGGCAATTTTAGTTCAATTTTATAAATACAAAGAAAAAAATGAAAAAGTATATTCAACAGCATGGATGAATACAGGTAAGTTTGTAGACATATCGAAAAACTTTACAAACATTGATGATCTGTATAAAGAAGCTATTAGAAAGGTTGAAGAATATACAAAAAACTCCTCGGGCTGGATAACAGATAAATTATTAGACTTCAATGTAAAAATTATTGAATACAAGCCTATCAAAGGTTCTAGTTTTATAGAATTACCTGAAAAGTTTCAAAAGTCGACTTATAAACTAATTAATATTAAAAATACCGATAATAAATGCTTTATGTGGAGTGTTGCGAGATATTATTGCCGAGATGAAAAAAACGGCAATAGAATATCTAAAAGAGAAAAAACTGAAGCTGAAAAGTTAAATTTCAGAGGCATAACATTCCCAGTAAAACTTAAAGATATCGATAAATTTGAGAGAAACAATAATGTGTCAGTAAATGTTTACAACTTTAATTAATTGAAAGAATTATGTCCTCTGAGAATAACAAAGGTAAAAAATGAAGATGTTATATCACTTTTATTGTTAACAAATGAAATTAAAAGTCATTATGTATTGAGTAAATATCAATTAAGTCCATTTATGCAAACTAAAGATGGTCATAAAAAACATGTCTGTCCATATTGTTTATGGCCATTCACAAAAGAATGTTTATTAACAAACCACATTAATGATTGTTCAGTTCACACTCCAACAAAGTATGTTCTTGAAGGAGGTAAATTGAAATTTGAACATTTCCAAAAAACAATTAGACATCCTTTCACAATTTATGCTGACTTCGAATCAACATTGACAAAAATAGATACGTGTCAACCAAATCAAAACTCGAGTTACACCATGAACATTCAGAAGCACAATCCTAATTCATTCTGTTGCTATACAAAATCTGAAGCAGATGAATATTCCCGTTTAGAAATATATAATGGTAAAGATGCTTCCCAAAAGTTTGTAGAATATTTAGAAAAAGAAACCAAGAGAATTTATAGTCTGTTGAAAATGAATAAGAAAATGTATTTACCATCAGATAAATTCGAAAAATATAAAGAAGCCACAAGATGTTATGTATATGGCGGAGAATTTACGGAAGATAATTATAAAGTTAGAGACCAGAATCATTTGACAGGTCATTACAGAGGTCCAGCTCATTTAAAATGTAATTTAAAAATTAGGAATCCTAATTTTATACCTGTGTTTCTACACAATCTGTCTAATTACGATGCTCATTTGTTCGTGAAAGACTTGGGAAATATATCCAGAAAGTTGAACGTTATTCCACAAACAGATGAAGAATATATTAGTTTTACACGAACCATAAAAGTAGATTCCTATGTATGTAAATATACAGGAAAAATTAAAGATATCACCAGAGACTTACGGTTCTTAGACAGCTACAGGTTTTTACCTTCATCTCTAGATAAACTTTCGAAGAATTTATCCGAGCACAAAGAATTGTCGAAGTTCTTTCTCAATGAACAACAATTAGAGTTGATCAACAAAAACGGTATTTATCCGTATGAATATGTGAATAGTTATGAAAAAATGAACGTTAATAGTTTACCAGCTAAAAGTGAATTCTACAGTAGATTAAATGATAAAAATATTTCAGAAGATGAATATCAGCATGCACTCAAAGTGTGGAGAGCTTTTAATTGTACAACATTCAAAGATTACCATAATTTATATCTAAAAGTCGATACATTATTACTAGCCGAAGTATTTGAAGAATTTAGACTAACATGTATGAAAACGTATTCTCTAGATCCAGCACATTATTTTACAGCTCCAGGATTGTCTTTCGATGCTCTACTGAAACATACAAAAATAGAATTGGACTTTTTTGAAGATCCTGATATGCTCCTATTCATTGAAAAAGGAATAAGAGGTGGCATTTCTACAATATCAACACGATATGCAAAAGCAAACAATCCATATATTCCAGAAACATTCGATAAAGGAAAACCAAATAGTTTTATCACATACATAGATGCAAATAATCTTTACGGCTGGGCTAAGTGTCGATCATTACCTACTGGTAACTTTAAATGGAAAGATCCAAAGTCGAAACTCAAAGCAGATAAAGGTTATATATTAGAAGTTGATTTAAGTTATCCGAAAGACTTAAATGCTCTACATAATGATTTACCATTAGCTCCAGAAAATATCAAAGTAAATGATGTAAATAAATTAGTTCCACGTCTTGGAAAACGAGAAAAATATGTTGTACATCTTAAATCTCTAACACAATATCTAGATCTAGGATTGAAGTTAGAGAAAATTCATAGAATATTAGAGTTTGATGAAAGTCCATGGATGAAATCATATTCATATAAGTCCATGGATGAAAGCTTTTCGTAAATTTGAAACGAACTGAAGAAAATATGAGAAACTGAAACTTGATTACGATTTTTTAGTGAAGTGCAAAGTTTATAATGTGTGTCCAAAATTTTTAAGATTCAAATTATATCGCCGTTCTTTGCAATCAGCATCTTTTTATAAATCGTGGCAAGCCCAGCTCTTAACACGGGAAATCAATTCGAAAAAAGCCTCCATTAAGACAGCTTCTGCAGCAGTAACGGCTTCTGAGAGTGATGTCCGTGATTTGTTCTCGCCTATTATGAGGGCAGTCATTTTTAGATCTGTGCGTCTCTCAGTTGGTGAATTTATAGCTGCCACGAAGATCACTCATGTGAAGAAACTCAAAGATCTGGGAATTCTCAACCATCTTCAGCCCTGCAACCCTGACAAGGTTATTTTCAACTTCAGCTCTATTCACCTAACTTCACGTCTTAGAACTCTACTGGCCTTTGGCTTGGATTTTGGTTTGCCCGTGTACAAACTTGATTTTTTTAAATATTTTCTATGTTTCGAAAAGTTAGCGCTTGATCTTAAATCTCAAATAATTGCAGAAGATACTAGTTTTGATGAATTTTGCAACCGTTTGCGGTCAGTGACTCATAAATTCTTTTACAACTTCAGAAGTTCAAAAATATTTTCTGCTGTATTTTCGTATGCAGATGTAGCCTTGTTGAAAGAGCTAGGCCGTAATCCGAATCTGGTAGTGTGTAAGCCTGATAAGGGCCGAGGTGTGGTCCTTGTTGACAGACCGGTATATGTCGAAAAAATGACCGCTATTATTTCTGACCCCACAAAATTTGAATTAATAATTGAACCTATTCATCGCTACGCTACCAAAATAGAGGATAAAATCAACAACTTTTTGCGCAAACTCAAGAAGATTTCGGTGCTCAGTGACGGAGTTTACAATAGCTTGTTTGTTTCCGGTTCTGGCCCGGGCATACTATATGGCTTACCTAAGGTTCACAAGGCCGATTTCGCTAGGAAGTTTCAATTTAGACCCATATTTGCCGCTTATAATACTCCTAGCTTCAAAATTGCAAAGTATCTCGTTCCTGTTTTGAACCCACTTACCTCTAGTAATTACACTGTTGATAATTCATTTGTATTTATAGATAGACTCTCCAAACTAAGCAGTTCAGCTAATTATTTTATGGCATCCTTTGATGTTGAAAGTCTGTTCACCAATGTACCTTTAAAAGAAACCATGGATATTTGTATTTCGCAGCTTTTTAGAAATGCTGCTTCCACTGTTTTAGGGTTATCGCGGGATCTGTTTAAAACCTTGCTTGAGCATAGTGTTCTTAATTCATTTTTTATTTTCGAGGGCAAATTATACAGGCAGCTTGATGGTCTGGGGATGGGACTTCCCCTGGGGCCAACGTTTGCCAATCTTTTTATGAGCCATCACGAAAAGGCTTGGTTGCGGGATTGTCCTCAAGAGTTTGCCCCAGTATTTTATCAGAGATACATCGATGATAGTTTCGTTTTGTTTAAGGACCCCTATCATCCCCATCTCTTCCTTGAATATCTTAATAGTAAACACGATTCAATTAATTTCACCATGGAATGCGAAAGCAACAACCAGTTAGCGTTTTTAGATACCATGGTCACCAGGCGCAATGGCACGCTGGAAACTTCTGTGTTTAGGAAACCCTCTTTTTCGGGCCTTGGTTCTAGTTTTTTTAGTTTTTGTTCTTTTAAATTTAAAATCAATGCAATTAAAACTCTGCTATCTAGAGCTTATAAGATCTGCTCGACATATGAGGTTTTACATGCTGAACTACAATTTTTACGTTCTTTTTTTACTGACAATGGTTTTCCTCTTAATTTAGTTGAATCAAAAATTAGGTATTTTCTGGATAGCATACACAAAGCTGATCCTACGCCTTTGACCGCTGCGAAATTGGATATGTATGTTTCAATGCCATACTTTGGTCAGCAATCTGAAAAATTGAAACGTGAATTATTGCAACTTGTGTCAACCTACTTTCCCCAAATTTCCCTCAAGCTCATCCCTGTCAATTCCTATACAATAGGTTCCTTGTTTCATTACAAAGACAAAATTCCAATGTGTCTCCGCTCTTGCTTAGTTTATCGTTTTCGTTGTGCACAGTGTGCATCTGCATATGTTGGTTCTACGAACCGAACTTTGCGCGTTAGGCGAGCTGAGCACGTTGGAATCAGTCATAGAACAGGTGCACGTCTTTGCCACCCATCCCACTCTTCGATCCGTTCACACACTGATTTTCAATGTAACGTAAAAATCTCAGACTCTGACTTTTCTATCATTGGCTCCTCTAGTTCTTCCATAAAACTTAGAATATTAGAATCTCTGCATATTCATAAATCTAAACCTGAGCTCAACGACATGCAAAGTGCGCATCCTCTAATTTTAGTTGGTTAGTCAGTTACTCTCACCGAATTCCAGTGATCACTTGCCCTTCCGTCCCTTTGTGATCTTAGGATAGTTAGCTTCGATTTTATTTTTTAAGCGTTTTGTCTTTTGTTCCTTTGTGATGCGTAGCTGGTGCAGTTTTCGTGTCTGTTTTAAAAAATTTTTTGCTTTATAAATGTTTTTTGTTCAAATATCTGGCTCATGTTTTTCTATTTTACGTACGACTTTTTGTATCATTCCAGATTTCTTAGCTGATGATGGGTTTCGGCCCGAAACGTTCTTATAGATGACCACAAATACGTTTTTTTTAATTTTTGAAAAAATAATATGCTTTGTGGTGTGGTTCTTGCCCTAAATTTTATAAGAAATCATATATTGATATCAATACAAAAATGCGTCAGCAAGCTAAATCTGAATTTGAAAAAAACTTCTACAAGCTGATGAATAATTCAGTATTTGGTAAAACAATGGAAAATATTAGAAATAGAGTAGATGTGTGTTTGGTAAAGTCAGAGAAAGAATTAATTAAATTAGCAAATAAACCAAACTTTACCAGTTTTAAAATATTCTCAGAAAATTTGATAGCATGTCATATGCAAAAACAAAGACTGAAATTTGATAAACCAATCTACGTAGGGTTATCTGTATTGGATATAAGTAAAACATTAATGTATGATTTCCATTATAATCATATTAAAAAGAAATATGGTAATAAGGCAAAGTTGTTGTTTACAGATACAGATTCATTATGTTATGACATCGAAACAAAAGATTTGTACAAAGATATGGAAAGAAATAAAGACTTATATGATACATCAAACTATTCTAAAGAACACTTCCTATATTTAACTGATAATATGAAAGTGATTGGGAAAATGAAAGACGAAACTTGTGGAATACCAATTGAAGAATTCGTCGGTCTCAGAGCAAAACTATATTGTTACAAGACGAAAAATTCCGTGAGTAAGAAAGCAAAAGGGGTAAGTAAGAACATAACTGAGCACAATATCACAATGGATGAATATAAAAGAGCATTGAATAATGAAACAATATACAAAACGATGTACAATATCCAACGTGTTAACCACGAATTATATACTAAAGAAATAAATAAGATTGCATTAAATGGTAATGATGACAAGCGACATATATTACCAAATGGTATCAACACACTAGCATTAAATCACTATAAAATATATTAATTAAATAAAGTATAAAAAATGATTATCTACAACAATACTGACTTCTATAACCAAGATTTATTATCTGTTGAAAATGAACAGTATTTGAGTGATTTAAAATCAATAGTTAATGAAGAAAAAACTGGGAAGGGTATTGTAAATACATTACTTAGAAAACTTCCATTACCTGAAATGCATTTGAAATTACCATCTAATGTTCAATCTGAATAAGTCCCGAACGGTTCATTCAACAATAAACATACCTACTCATTTTGCGGTCCAGGAACTAAGGTGCAGAAGCGAATTCAAGAAGGTTATCGAGGAGTTAACTCACTCGATCAGGCTTGTAAAAATCATGACATATTTTATTCACAACATCCAACAACGAAAGACAGAAATTATGCTGATGATATTCTAGCAAAAAGAGCCGCTGAAATTGCAACTGATCCAAATGAATCAGAATACGTTCGACAATATGCTAAATTAGTTAACGCAATTATGGCAGGTAAGAGCTGGGCAGGAATGGGCCTCTCGTCGACAAAAAACTATCAAACACGCTCACTGATGTGAGCGATAAAATCTTGAATGACTTATATTATAATCCAAAGACTGGTTATACTGGAATGAATCAACTTGTTAAAAAATCCGGCTTATCTTCAACTCTCGTACGAAATTGGTTAGAAACTCAAAAACTCACACTCTACATAAACCAATAAAACATAATTTCAAAACGAGAAGGGTGAAGGTATCAAAAATTGATGATCAATGGCAAGCTGATTTGGTTGACATGCAAAACTATAAAGATCAAGGAAAAAACTACATTTTAACAGTAATTGACATTTTCAGTAAATATGCATGGGCGATTCCAATAAGTAAGAAGACAGGTGAAGAAATCAAAACTTCATGTCATAAACTATTTAAAATACGAATTCCTTCTAAAGTTCAAACAGAAAAAGGATTAGAGTTTACAAATAAATCCACTCAAGAACTATTCAAGAAATATAAAATGCAGTGGTTTAGTTCAGAAAATGAAACCAAAGCTCAAGTTGTGGAACGCTTCAACAGGACGTTAAAAACTAAAATGTGGAAATATTTTACACACATGAAAACTAAAAAATGGGTGAATATTTTACAATATTTAATGCAAAATTACAATAATAGCTATCATAGAACAATTAAAATGACACCTAACCAAGCATCATTGGAAAAGAACAGTAAAAAGGTTTATAATAACTTATTCCCTCCAACCAAACCAACTTTCACATCACCGAAACTCAAAATCGGGGATAGGGTAAGAATAAGCAAGAAACGGAAAGACTTCCGCAATGGTTATTTACCAAATTTCACTAATGAGTTATTCATTGTATCCGAAATATTGTCTACTGAACCAATTACTTATAGATTAAAAGATATGGATGATGAAAAAATAAAAGGAAGTTTTTATGAACAAGAACTATCAAAATATACTAGTGATGTTTATGCAATTGAGAAAATTCTCAAGAAGAGTAAAGGAAAACTTCTGGTCAAGTGGAAAGGTTATGATGAACCTTCATGGATCTCAGCAACTGAACTTAATGTCAGTTCAGAGTGAACTTATATTAAGTTAAAGTCTTTTTTGAACTTTTCTCTTTAAAAAATGGCGTTGATTGATATCAAAACTAAATCAGATTTACTAAACTTAGCAAAGAGTTTGAAAAAGCAATTCACAAATGATAGAATAATCGAACAAGATTTATACCATGATGTTAAAAAAGTTTACAAACCATTGATTGAACCTTTATCTAAAATTGTTGACGAAACTAAACAAACTAGGTTGGCAATAAAAGATATACCTCATGAAAAACTTGAATCTATCCAAGGAAAACCTGTTGAGAAACTAGCTTTGCCATCTTCTGAATCCAACACTGTAGTTGGGCCTATCGCATTGGATTTCTTGCGTTTTGCATGGAAACATGGAAATGAGTATGACAAAGCTTATGGCATTCGTTGGGATGGAAGTAAAGTTATGCTAGGAAATAAAAAGGTAGATATTTTGGGTAATGATTTGAAAATTGGAGATAGAATATACGAAGGCACAACTGGATTATGGGAATTATTAACAAAGCAAAATCCTATTGACTTTAGGGACGAAGATAAAAATAATTATTATGATATGTTATATTCAACTGGTGCTTATTTGAAGGAAGACGGTACCATAAAAACAAATAGGGGTGAGAAATATTCTAAATTTATCAAACCCTTCTATCTAATAGTTCAACGAAAAAAAGCTCAAGATGCAGTTGAAACAATTAGATCAGCAAGTCCATCAAGTCGTGAATCAAGTCGTGAATCAAGCCCTGAACCAAGTCCTTTCAGCTCAAGAGTAGTAGAATCCTCAATTTTTAGTCGACACAAAATTCCTTCAACAAGTCAGAGACCAATTTTCGACCCGTCACTAAGGTCTACTTTTAGACCAACTCCTACTCCTATACCTTCTCCTATATCTTCTCCTATACCTCCTCGTCATCCTCACAGAGAGGATTCAGACGTTTCAGGATCAGGTATTATTGTATTACCATCTAACATCAATGATCTTGTAAAAAGACACCAGTTATTGTTCGGTTCGTTTACCGCTGGAAATACAGGAGTTTTTAAAGAACTGCAAATACTTACGCATGAACTTTTAAAGCAAGGTCTATTAAATACTGCTGAAGTAAAGGTGTTTGATGATTTATTGTTTAAAAAATGGAATCTCAAAGCATTGTAATTAGTGAAAGAAAAAGTGACATAAGTATAAACTTTAGTCCAGCAATAGAATTGAACAAAAATAAATTTCACGAAATGGCACTGGTTGGGTTAGACATGTATCATTGTATTCCTAACATTGATGAAAATAATAATGAATTTTATTATGAATTAAATGGTGTTGAAAATGTAATTACACTTCCAACAGGATGTTGTGAAATAGAAAGTATAAACGAATTCATTCAAAAAACATTGGCAGGCTTTATTGAAATCAAAGCAAATACTAATACTTTGAAATGCGTCATAGTTCTCCATTCATCTACGTTAAAAGTATTTTTCAATAAAGAAAAATCTTTATATACAATGTTAGGATTTGGAGAAATTATCTTAGAAGGTGTTGGAGAACATGAAAGTATAAATATAGTGAACATAATGTCTGTTAACGCAATACTCGTTCATTGTAGCGCAATTAACGGCTCATACCTCAACGGTTCTTCGCATAATATTTTATATTCCTTTTTCCCAAACGTCCCACCAGGATATAAAATTGTAGAAAATCCAAATAAACCAATTTAGCTACCGATATATCAACCTTTACTCTATGATTTGAGAATTTGGCTTACTGATCAAAATGGACATGTTCTGAATACTAGAGGTGAAGAAGTAACTGTTCGATTACACCTAAGATCTAGAAATTAAAATAATTTGATAAAATTATCTTTAAAAAATGGATTCTTTAAGATGGAATGAAAATATTTAAGTTGATGAATCAATTGAAAAAATTGAAACGCATAACTATGAACCACAAATAGGTACTGATTTGAATCGTGAACATAATGATATCAAGATCATTATCCAGAATCAAGATCAGTTTTTATTACCTAGTAAAAGTTTTATATATATAGAAGGAGCTTTGAATAAAGAAGATGGAAGTAATTATAATTTTAAAGATGAAAAAATAACAATAATCAACAATGGATTAATGCATTTGTTTGATAGAGTTTCTTACAGAATTGGAGATGAAGAAATTGAAGGTTATAGTTACCCTGGAATTACAACAACTCTAAAAGGATTAGTTAGCTATCCCCGAAATGTTAAAGAAAACATGATATTTTTCTGGAGCGTCGATACTAAGAAGAATGAAAAATCAAACGAAGGATTTAGCGATCGAAATGACTACTTAAGTTCAGCTAATGGGAAATTCAGCGCTGCTATCCCACTTGAACATGTGTTTGGATTTTGTGAAAATTATAAGAAGGTAATTTATGGAGTGAAACATGCTCTGACTTTAAGAAGAGGTGATAATTCTAATGCTATATTCAAATCAGATGAGAAAGATGCAAACCAGCAAGATAAAGTAGTTGATGGTAAAATTACTATTACAAAATTAATTTGGAAAATGCCAGCTTACAAACTGTCTGATGAGTATAAAATAAAGCTATATCGTCAAATTAAGGATAAAATAACATTACCTATTCCTTATTTGAATAGACAATTGGATCAAACAATTGTAAACTCTCAACAGAAATTCTTAGATTGGACTTTAACTCCAAATTCAGGAACTCAAAGACCTCGATATATAATTTTAGCGTTCCAAACTAAGAAAGCTAATTCACAAGCTGTAAACAATGCAATTTTCGATCATTGTAACTTGACGAATGCATATGTTCAGCTGAATAATGAACGATATCCTGATCACAATTTACAGATTGATTTCGATTCTAACAATTATGCTACAGCTTATAAGATGTTAATAGATTATGTACCTAATGAAAATTGTGCTATCGAATACAGACACTTTAAATATTTGTATCCCATCTATGTGTTTGATATCAGCAGACAAAATGAACGTATCAAGGAAACTACAATTGATATTAAAATTAAAACAGAATTTAAAACCAATATTCCTGATGATACACATGCATATGCACTGATTCTATCAGACAGAGTAATTCGATTGCAATCTGACGGTGATAAAATGAGTTTAAACTACTAAAAATTAAAATATATTCACATAATAATGTTTAAAAAATGTATTGTGTAAAGTGTAAGAAGAAAACTGATACTGATAATCCTCAATATTTAATTACAAAGAACAATAAGATACTGGTCAAAGGTATGTGTATTATTTGTAAAATGACAAAGACTTCTTTTGTTTCTAAAGATACTGCGACGAAAGGGGGTTTTATATTTACAATTCCAGCTTTATTAGCTGGCCTTGGGGCTGCTGGCTCTTTGGCTGGAGGTGCTGCTGCAATAGCATCCGCAGTTAATAAGAAAAAAGCTGACGATAAACTCTTGTCAGAAACTAAAAGGCACAATGAAGCAATGGAAAGTAAAAAAGGTTCAAGTATACGGATAACTCCGAGAAAAAAAAACTTGTGGAAAGGGTCTCTACTTGAAACCACCAAAGAAGTAATACCTAACCAACCATAATCTAAACATGATTTGGAATACTACATAAATATATTGAAAATTCCGAATTTTCGAGGTATTTACATGAGAGATACTTTACCTAAACACCCTCTAGAAACGGAATGCGGAATCCTAAACTTAGACACTGAAAAAGGATTAGGAACGCATTGGACTTGTTGGAATAAGAAAGACAATATATGCTATTACTTTGACAGTTATGGTTTGATTTATCCAATTGAATTTAAAGACTACTCAACAGATTATGTTGATATAATTTTCTCTACTTACAAAATCCAGAAAATAGGTGATGTAATTTGTGGACATTTATGTCTAGAAATGCTGAAGCGTTTAGAAAATGAAAGCTTTCATGCAATTCTTTTAGATCTGTATAAAACCCCAACTAGTTTTTAGAAAATAAACTATAGTTAATTTTTTTTCTTTGAAAAATGTCTTGTGGAAATATTTATGCAGCAAAGTTGGTCTTTTTACCTTCCTGTAAAGAAAATCATGAACATGAAAATAGTGAAAATAATTCTGAAGGACTTATGCAGAATGTAGAGCAAATAAAAAGTTTACTTGAAGATTCTAATATGGAGTCATTGAAAGACACAATTGAAGCTCTCAAAAATGGAAGAACTGAATTGGAATCAATTATAAACGAGTATGATGAGAAATATGTAACTCTGAAAACAGATTTACAAGTGAAATTTTCTGATGTAGACTCAATCGTTAAATTCTTAGAGACGTTAATTTATGATTTATCTGAAAAGTTCGTTGCTCTTGAACCAAAAATTGTTTCAAATGATGAACGACTATCAAGCATAGACTCAACATTGATGAAGAAAATTGATGAAATTGATGCTAAATTTGAAAACATTGATTCAAACATAACCAACCTAACAGACGTAAAAATTCCAGAGATTGGGGACAAATTGAAGAGTCTAGAGTCAGGTATTGAAACTAGAATCGATGAAAAGCTGTTAGTTAAAGAGTCGGCATTAACCGATCAGATTAAAGGAGTTGAAGCTAAATTTGGGCTTGTGGACTCTAAAATAACCAATTTGATTGATGTTAAAATTCCTGAGATTCAAGAGAATTTCAAGAATCAAGAGTCAGTTATAGAAAATCAAATGGATGAAAAACTGAAGACTTTAGAAACTAAAATTAATGATCAAATTGATTCAAAGAACAAATTAATAGGTAATAAAGTTGAAGAACAAGAAATTAGTATAATTTACGTTGTGAATGAAAAAGAAATGAGCTTGCAGACATCACTTAATGATCAAATTGAAGAAAAGCTTAATAATTTAGAATCAACACTGAACAATACTGTTGAAGAAAAAAGTAAAAGCTTAGAGGCACATCTAACTGATTTAAGTGATAGAAACCTTTTTGTTATGGAAAGAACTGTAGCCTTAGCACCTTCGTTTGTTGAAGTTGACAATAAGCTGAAAAATTTAGAGTCAACCATTACCTCATCCAGCGAAGAAAAATTCAACGATCTTAACAAAATTATAATGGAATTACGAGCAGAGTCAGTCCCATTAAGAAAAATAGAAGAACTAGCTAAGAACTTGAGTGATGTAGAAAGTCTTTTCCAAGAGTTTTCAAGAGACATTATTTTAAATCAGAATGAAATCAGTCAGTTCAAATTAATGCATCAGAATGAAACTGATAAAAATGTAAAATTAAACCAGGAAGTGGAAAGTTTGAGTGACCGAGTAAACAATTTGATATCTATGAGAGTTAGAGAAAATTTAGAGAATTGAAAATTCTACGTATAAAAAATGATAGGCGTAAATATTTTTGGACAACAAGGAAAAAAATCATTTTTATCTTCACAACCAGGACCTCCTGGAATAGGTTTTAAATATCTTGATGAAGATCAAAATTTCGATTTAAATAATAGAAGACTTGCAAATATTTCTTTTCCAATCGAAGAATTTGACGCTACGAATAAAAAATATGTTGAGGAAGTTTTGGAAAATTTGAGGCTTCATCTAAGAAAATATATAGAGGTAAGAGAAAATCTTATCAATGAAAATTATCAGTTCAGAAGTGATTCCATCCAAACATATATTGATGAGAATACTACAGGTTTTCAAGAAAAACTCAGGGAAATTATGACAAATCTCGATGAACATAGTAGAATATCTGAGGAAAAAATAGAGGTGATTCGAACAGGTACTTTAGAACATACAGACTTTTTGAAAAATGAGATAAAGAGGTTGGAAGAAGAGGAAATAAAAAGTGTGAAATTAGACTATGCAAATCGCGAGAGAGTATTCAACGATATGAGTTCATACATTGAAACTTTCAGAAATAATCTTCATGAACAGGATAGAGAAACTATCATAAATATAAATGAAATAGAAAAATTGAAACAGTCATCGCAGAAATTGGAGGATGATTACGCTGGTATAAAAAACAGATTAATATCGTTAGAGAATACTTTGAGACGAGAAACCGTTGAACCGTTGAACTAAAAAAACATGGATTTCTGAAATGCTCCCGAACAGAGTACAATTAATTTCGTTTGTTAAAATACAGGTAGATTAAGAAAATTGAAATTTGTATCTAAAAGATACTTGGTCGTTTGTGTAACTGATTTCTGGTTATAAAAAAGTCAAAAATTCATCAATGAATAAATCTTTTTGAAATTGTTTCTTAAATAATTTCAATTATAAGCTAATTGGGGTGAATTGTGCCCTGATTGGTAGTTCCATTAGTACTGTTATTCATTATGAAAAACTAACTGCGATTAAGCACAATATTTATGGAATATAATGAAATATCCACACAGCTAAAACTTTTGCAAGAATATGCATGACAGTACAAGACTCGTGATTTTTAGAGCAGTAATATCGGTGATTCCATTTTGTGGAATTGTGGAAAAATACATGTGACTTAAAAACACATGATTCGTGGAGTAAAAAGGAAATATAAAAATAGCTAAAATGCATATAATGGAATTAATACTTTTTCGTACTCTCAATACCTAGGTTTACACGAGAAAATAAAAAAGGCAGTCCTAAATTCATTAATGTCAAATCACCTGAAAAAGAAACACTGCAAGATTATCCTGTAGTAACAGGATAATATTTACACATAAAGGAAATGAAATTCTTGAACATTGAAATGGCATGACGCGGCAGTTATCGCGTTCGCCATCTTCCGCGAGACGCCGGCGTACCACAGTACGCGTTCACGAAGTATTTTTGTACGCGAGTAGCAATATCACCATGGCAGATGCAAGTATATATATTTTGCCGCAAGAATAAAAAGGAACATGATTTAAATGTTGATAATGAAATCTTGACACCGAAATGCAATGAACATATGACGCAAAATTTACGCTACGTTACCAACGAATTACGAACGAACGAACAACTACGTTACGAATGTTATTTACGAACTCTACGACTATTTGCATGTTATCGATGCATCACGATCCGACCAGATCCTTATATTTAAACACACTGCATTTCAAGAAATGACACACTATACTTTACCAGCTTTTGCTCTATTTAAACACAAATTTTCTTCCACTTACAAGAACGCTGTATGCACGAGCAAACAAGGCCAGAGAAAGTGTGTGGTTCGAAAAAGACGCTTCACTGCGCAGTATTGCCATTCAGAGGCTTTTCTCTCGGAAGTGTCGATCGTGACTTTTAATTTTAATGCTTTTTGCACAAAAACGTCAAAACTACTAATTATAAGTAGAAAATTATAAATAATGATTTAGAGTAAGATTTTTAATGCTAATAGTTATGCTATTTGAGTGCGAATTAGAAATTTTATAATTTATACATTTTGTAGCTGATGCTACATTACCCCCCAAGGCGCAGACCGAAAGGTCCACCCGCTGCAATCATTTGTAGCGGGAAGGAGTTCGAACTACGCGACCATGCCGGGTTTGGCGGTCGGAAAATGTTACTGAGCGGGGAAGCTTCACCAAACGGGTCTGCAAATTTAGATCGGCAGGAGTTCTAGGAGCAGGAGTTACTGCAGCGGTATCGTTTGGTCTCTCCAGACTTGTCGCTGTTTTACTAAGAGAGCTAGAATTAGAGTCTACGATAGGCTTAGGGATAGGGTTTGAAGGTACAGGCACAAAGAAAGGATTACACTCAAGTTGACTAGGCAACAATGCAGCCAACTGAGGAAGCTGAGATGGTAGATATGATCGAGTCTCAGTGGAAAAGAAGTTCTGTGGAGGGAATGAAGGGTTAGAAATCACACTATTATCGAAAGTGTACGCGACCTTTAATCGATCTATGCTCACAGGGTCGGGTGAACCAGATCTTTCAAGGATAAAGTATTTTGGCGTTCGTTTTAATACTTTGAATGGGCCATCATAAGGGCGTGTGAGTGTAGGTTTGATGCTATCATTACGGACGTACACATGTGTGCACTGTTGCAAAGCAGGATCAAGTTTGTCATTTGTCTGAGGCATTCATGGAGCAACATACTTGATCTGACGCATGCAATCTTTGAGACAGGTTACATATGCGGAACGATCAGCAGATGAAAATTCAGGCAAAGGTTTTGGGTCAACAATGTCGCCAGGGAGGCGAAGAGTCTTCCCATAAAGCATTTCTGCTGCTGTGCACTGCTGATCCTGCCGATGCAAATTTCTTATACTCAGCAATACTACTGGAAGTCTGTCAGTCCAATCGTGACTGCAATTAAGGCAACGCAACGCAGCTTTTACATCTCTGTGGACTCTCTCAATGAGTCCATTCGACTGCGGGTGATATGCTGTGGTGTTGATGTTTTCACACCCTAAAGTGGTGCTAAGCTCACTCCAGAATTTGGAGGTAAATTGTGATCCCCGGTCATGCGTGACACTTAAGGGAACCCCAAATCTGGAAATCCAGTTGCTCATGAAGGCGCGCGCTACACTCTCAGTTTGGGTATCAGGAAGAGGCACGGCCTCAACCCATCTGGAGAACCTATCAATTATGGTTAACAAATAAGAATGACCGCGCGACAAAGGCAACGGACCCACCAGATCTAAGTGTACGGAGTCGAATTTGTGTCCAGCAAAAGCACAGCTCTGTAACGCTGCACGATTATGTTTCACAACTTTGCTACTCTGACATGCATGGCAATTTTGCACAATTTGCTTGACCTCCTTACGCATCGCTGGCCAGACGAAACTATCGGAAATCAAACGCAATGTTCGGTTAATACCAGGATGAGAGAGAGAATGATAGTGAAGAATAGCTACTCTGCGGAGAGTCGCAGGAAGATACAAACGAGAAGGTCGCTTAGCATCACGGTACACGTTGTCAACCAAGGTTAATTTCAAAGAGGTAGTGTTAGAAGGTTTGAGAAGATCCTGGAGTTCAGGATCCTCCTTCTGAGCTTTAATAATATTCCCGAAAGTGATTTCACCACTGGTTTGGACAGAATTAATTCGAGATAGACAGTCAGCGACAGTATTGTCGAGACATTTGATGAAGCGGATGTCAGTGGTAAACTGACTAATGAAGGACAGGTGTCGAGCTTCTCTTGGCGAGTGTCGCTCAGAAGGCATTTTGATCGCCGAGGTCAAGGGTTTGTGGTCTGTGTAGATCACGAATTCCCTTGCCTCTAGAGCATAGCGAAAGTGTCTCACAGACAAGTAGATAGCAAGGAGTTCCTTACCGAACGCGCTATAAGCACGCTCAGTGGGCGATAGCTTTTTGGAAAAGAAGGCAAGAGGAGAGATGTTAGTCCCTACTTTCTGCTGCAAAACGGCACCTACGGCAGTACTGGAGGCGTCAACCACCAGACTGAAATCAGCATTGGCAATCGGGTAAGATAATTCAGTCGCAGCAGCCAGCTTATGCTTAATCTCGTCGAAGGCTTTGCGCGCATCCTCCATCCATTTTACATCAGTAGATTTGCCTTTTCTCTTTGGTTCCAGCAAATCTGACAAGGGAGCTAAGGTTTGAGCACAGTTGCGTATGAAGCGGTGATAGAAGTTAACAGAACCTAGGAACCTTCTCAGTTCCTTCTGGGTCTGTGGAAGAGGAAAGTTTTTGATCACTTCTACTTTGGAAGGCAAAGGTTTTAGACCTACGCTAGAGATTTCATGACCTAAGTAAATCAGTGATGGCTTTCCGAGCTCATATTTGGCAGGATTTACCAGGAGTCCATTGTCGGACAGTCTTTGAAACACGACCCTAAGATGGTCTTTATGTAGCTCCGGGGTTGCGGATGCCACCAAAATGTCGTCAAGGTACACATAGGCAAAGGTGAGATCCGAGAAGATTTCAGCCATGTGCCGTTGGAATGTCTGAGGAGCATTCCTCAGGCCGTAAGGCATCTTCAGGAATTCAAAGAGACCAAACGGAGTGATTACCGCAGTCTTAGGTATTGCGCTCTCCTCAAGTGGTATTTGATGGAAGGCGCTCTGGAGGTCGATTTTTGAGAAAATTTGTGCTCCCTCTAAATTTGCACTAAAATCATGCAAGTAAGGAATAGGATAGCGGTCAGGTAGAGTAACGGCATTCAACCAGCGGAAATCCCCGCACGGTCTGAATTCACCGTTTGCCTTGGGTACTAGCAAGAGAGGGCTAGCCCAAGGGCTTTTGGAACTGCGGATGATGCCGCTGTCTAGCATCCTAGCAAACTCTTACTTGGCTAAAGCCAATCGATCAGGCGGTAGTCGCCTAGCTCTGGAGTAAACTGGCGGTCCAGTTGTTTCAATGAAGTGTTTTGTGCTCGTCTGCATATTTTTAGAAGCTAAGTTAGAGTTTGTTGATGCAGGGTATTCTGCGAGAACCTGCTCGAACATGCACTCTTGCTTGAAAGCAATAGAGAAGGAATGCAAGACATTAGCTCTAGTTATGCCACAAGCGGGAATTGAGATCTGTGTCTCCTCGTCCCTAATTCTACGGTTTTTAACATCTACAACAATCCCAAACTTCGCTAAGAAATCCGCGCCAATTTTGGGCTCTTGGACTTCCGCGATGAGGAAAGTGAATAGAAAATTTCGCCTCAATCCCAGACTGCACGCTAGTACTCTCCATAACAAGGAATTGGCGTGCCATTTGCGGCACGTAGCGTTGCTGAGCGAATACTATTTTTGTCTTTCGCCGTAGCTGGAATGATTGACACGCTTGAACCTGTGTCTATTAGGAATCGAAGCTTTGTAATAGGATCGAAAATGATCAACAAGCGAGTGGTCTGGGAATTTGGCAACGCGGTATTCGCTATTATGCGTCGCTGTTCGCGTTTCCCGAAGTCATTTCGGTGTAACGAGGACAGTGTCTAGAGGCACATTTGCGAGCCTGTTCGCCGAACTTCTCATGATACCAACACAAGAGACTGTTGGCATCGCGAGAGCGCGATCTAAAGCGGCGGTTTTGATTTGACCTATCATAAGATCTACCTCTATCGAAACGTTGAGGAGGAGGAAGAGGATGATAGTGATAGGGATAGTCGTAGGCATTTTGGTAGCTAGGGAATCTCCCTGGGCCTTGCTGGATATGAGCTACACTATGACCTAGCTGGCAATTCTGGAAGGCTTGCTTTAGCTCTGCGATTTCGCGCTGCATTGCTTTCATAGAAGGAGAAGGTTGAATATAGGAGCATTCGGCGGGCAAAAATTCGCAGCTGATGCGTTCAAGGAAGCTGTGGTGGTTTCGTCAAGCTGTACGCGCTCACCACCACGCAAGCACAAAAGCGCCACCCCACTGCCTCGAAGCGCTCTCACTGAACGACCAATCAGCGCTCGAGGCTGGCGCTGGGGTGCCAGACCGAGCCTCTACAAGCCGCGCGCACCGAGCAGCCAGGCATCACCTCTGAACACTCACGTACGCTTAGCTCAGCCTCAACTGCTTCAAAAGCGCCACCCCGAGCCGGCTAACCAGAGGCTAACTCGGTTCAGTGCGGCCACCACCAGCCCTATATAAAGAGCTGCGCGCTAAGCGCAGTTCAGTTCGCACAGCTCACTCAGTGCACTCGCAGGAACACCGATATTCACACAAGTCTTCTTCCTGCGAGCCTCGTCACTGCAACGGCTCACACAAGCCTTCCAGCGAGCCTCCTCATAGCAGCTCACACAAGACTTCTCCCTGCGACTCTCCGCGCAGTGACTCCGACATTCACTAGTCTCGGCTGCTCAGCAAGCAGTAGCCTCTCGGCCTCCATCGCCACCTCGACGGCACCGCTACGCTACGGCACGCACATCGCGACTTACCGACAACCGTCGGTCCTCCAAGTCGTCCTGGTGCACTATACTACCGCCTGTAATCATTTACCTCGTGTGCCATACTGTCGGCGATCTTCTCAATAATACGGCCTTTATTCCAGTTGTGTATTCCTTATCCTGTCGGGTTCGTTTGCACCTCAGGCACTCACTTCGGGCATAGATACCACAAAGTCTAAAGATATTTACATAGTCTGCCCGGAGTGTAAAGCAGCCTGAGAGAGAACACTACAAAGCTACCTGCGGCGTGTGTGTCATGTTTAAGTTGCGCATCACTGTTTCTGTGGACTCTGCAAGCATCTCTAAAGTTTGGTCCGGGCTTGCTAACGATAGAAACGGACGCACGTTACTAGGTAGTTTATTCATGTAAACCTCCTTCAGGAATCCCTCAGCTATGTTCACCCCGGCTGATAATCTTTTAAGTTCCTTCACTAACGCGGTCGGAGAGAAGGTGACAGAGACAGGTGGAATTGCTGACTCATTTACTAAAGACCTAAACTTGTCCGTGTCGGACAACTGTAACTTTGCCATGATTTTGCCTTTCAAGATGCCGTAAGGATTAACAGCAGGCGGGTTTGCTATGAGGTCGTTCGAATCACTTAACAATTTCGTGGGAGCTGCGGACACAAGGGCATAAAACATATCGTTTTCGTCCCTTATATTATTATACCTAAATATTGCCTCCACTTGGTTAAACCAAGTGAGGCTGTCTTCTGGTATGAAAGGCGGCAGACTAAGAGGTTTGGCGCGCGCTCGATCTTCATTCTCTGTGTCGGGCATGCTGGCAATTTTCTTTTTTGAATGCAAAATTAAGCTATAACGGCACGGAATTTACGTATTCAACGCCTATGACTTGGAATTAAAGTGTCAAAGGTTTGCGTTATTAATTTTTGCCTACGCAATCGTTCAAATCACGTTGAAAAAAACGGAAAGAAGAAAAAAAAATTGGAAACGAAAATTTTTGCGGTAGTCAGAAATACGCGTAAAGCACGGAAATAAAGGAAAAAAAAATTTCTACCTACTGTGACACATGAAACAAAAGACAGGAAACAGCATGAAAGAAAAAAATTTTTTAGAGCTGCTCAGAGAACATTAACACGGTTAAATCCATAGAAACTCTCAAGGACTACGACATGGGAAACTTATCACTACAATGATATGCCAACATTATCCTCTCTCACACTTTTTCAAACACTTATCGAGTTGAATAGTTTTGTTTTAAGCTCGAAAGCTGGGTCACTCTGGGTTGTCACCAGTGTTAGGTTTTTGGTGGTGAGGGTTAAATTCATAATAGTTATTAACGTCCAATCCTAATCTTTTTTTCTTTCTCGATAGTGCTTTTCGAAATCGTAAGAGAAGGATAAGAAAGCATGGGAAACTCAGCTCGGGTATTTATTGAAGGAAAACTAGGGAGGACTGGCGATGAGCTTGACTGGAAGAACTTGTCTAGGTGGGCACTCCGTGCTGGCGAGGTCCTGCGAGCGATGGTGAGGTCCGGTGAGCGATGACGTTGGCCAGGTGTAAATGAGTGTTTTTGGGGAGGTTCACAGTGCATAAGTTTAGCGACTGACAGACCGGCAAGTGGTTGCAGTTTAGAGATGACAACAGTTCAGAAACGTCTCACGTCACACATAGGCAATTATGTTGTATAACTCGATGAATGAGTTAGAGATAAGATTTGCCTAGTTAATATGCGACTTGTGTAGCTCAGATGAATGTATAGGTTCAGGTTAAGACCCAAGGAAGTGTTGTGGCGTTTTGGTGTGCCGTCGAGGAATCTGCAATAATCGAGGTCGCTGAATGAAAAGGCTCTCGAAGAGGCATCAAGGAAAAATTCCACACTGACATTCCCTACACTGCAGATAAATTTTCCCATCACGGAGAAACACTGAGTGTCGAGAATCTGTTAAGAATAATCAATTTTTCGAATTAAAAATGAGTCGAGAATCTGTTAAGAATAATCAATTTTGCGAATTAAAAATGAGAATTTAGGGAAAATTTTAAATTGTGTGTAATAAATGTCTGGCTTTGCTTGGCTTACTTAGAAATATCTCAGAAAATCCCAGCAGTACAGGAGGGTCGCTTCAACATGTATGTTTTTATGCCGTATGTTTAACTCAGCAATGTTAGGAGGCCGCGATAAGATGCGAGAGCCCAAAAAGATGTCTGTTTACATTGTGTGTGGTTTCTGGAGGGGTCTATTTTGTGGTGTTAGCAAATCTTTCATTAGGGCGAGCCCTTGGGAAACTTGAGACGTTCTGAAAAATGCCTACCCATGTGCAAAACAAAGTTTCCTTGTAGTCACACATAAATTGAGACACTCAGGCCGAGAGAGACGGCAAACCAACGGTCACTTTCGAAGGAGCAGAGCGTGAGAATGCGGTACTACCAATTATAAAAGATGTAGGCGGGTCGCAGTCAAGGCCCGAGGATTCTTATAGACCGAATATGAGACAGAGGACAACCCTCAAGAAAAGGCGCTAGGCATCGGGGACGAACAAAAGGCAGTTCTACAACCGACGCCGCGACGCGAAGTATAAGAGATAAAACGCGGGTGTGTTCGCTGTAACAAACGTGCTCAAAGATATAATGAAAAGTGATTATTGGATATATTGAAAATTATACTAAGTTTCACGCCAAAATGTGATCATGAAATTCATACATTTTCTCGTTTTACTTGCAAAAGAGCAAATTAAACTCGCAGCGTGGGAATCAATTAATGGAACACTTAGGCGCAACGTCTCTGGGGAGGGTAAGAGCGAAGCCTTTTCTTGGGAAAAGATGATTTTTTTTATAAAAATTGTCTGAAATTCATTGGCATACAGTAATGCAAAAATTGAAATGGTTTAAGGGAGCTTAATGGGTGCTATCATAATTAATAAGTTAAAATTTTGTCTTGCCAGGTGGGACGGAGTCACATGTCTGAGGATTGATCAGCTCGAATGAAAGGAAATCGACGTGTGAATATACTGAAGAGGAATAAGCAAAATAGCGTCATCACTAGACATTTTCTGAACAGTGAATAAGGCAGTCCTTTGAACTGAAGCGAGTCGCGGACGGATGTTTGTGGTTGAAGTGACCATTGCCCACTGTGCTGCTGGAACAACTGAGATAGAAATAGGACCAGATAGATGAATTCTCATGTGTAACTCTTGTAAACTTAGCGGAGGCCGGCCAGCCAATATTTCAGTATAATTATGTGATGTAAGTCATTTGACGTATGCTATTTGATTCCATTACTTAATTGGCATTATTCCTAACACCATTCATTGTGTGTACGCTCATTAATGTTTGTATGACGTATAGCTGGAAATTATAAATGTTAAGCATAGTTTATCCTGTGTATCATGCCCCACAATATCAGAAGCGATAAACCGTAATACCACGGAGGGCGCTCAGATAATGCGCTACGTAAGTGGGTCAGCGATCACCGGTGAGTACCTTTTCTTTTTAGTATATATATACTGTAGTGTCAATATTTTTCCATGAATTTTTGTGTCCTATATGTATTCTTTGGAGGTGTACTATTCCTCAAATCCGAGAGCCGGATCTTCCTGTTAATGAAATGTTAACAAGGAGGTGAAGGGACCATTTCTCGTGACAACACAATTTGGTAAGATCAACACGATCGCTTTGTAACTTTGTGAATTTGTGAGTGTAGTATAACAGTTGCATTGTATTTTTTTTGCGTGGTTATTTCATGTGCAAAACGTACAGAAATTCAGTAGAGGTACATAACTCGTAGTGATGATTTTCTGGGTTCCGGTGTGAGAAGCTAGCAAACACACTGCCAGATAGCTAAAGAAAGTGAAAGTGTTTATAAAAGTTATAAGATTCAGTGAGAAAATTCTAGTGTGCTCACACGATTAATTCAAAGTTTCAGTGAAATTCCACAGTGAGTAAGTTTTAAAAATTATTTGAGTGATCGCAAAATTTGGAGTTTTGGAAAAAGTGAATTGGAGAAGATCGACACTATGCCTGCGCGCGGGAGAAGGAACAACGCCCGCAGAAATGAGCCAGCAACGCCACCACGGCCCGAAGAGGAGGCAGTTAACATGCCAGTGGTAACCAGTTGCGTGGGAGCCAGAGGGGCCAAATTCCGGAGGGGCGACGATATGGGGGAACATATGGCAAGGTTGAAGTTTTTGACTGGCAATCTGAATAACAGTGAGCAGGTGAATGCCTTCTTCCTATGCCTAGGTCCACAAGAGGCAAAGGAATGCAATAAAATAATTGGTACACTAACGGACCTACGAGAAGCAGAAACATGGCTGCGCTCATACGCCGACCAAGTAGAACATCCGACTCATGCGCTGTTTGAAATAGTGACCAAGAAGCAAACAAGCCGAGAGGGAGTTTCAGAGTATCTGACGCGCCTGGAAAGGCTGTACAACGAGAATTATCTAGAACATCCGGAACGAGTCCTTGTAGATTTGATGTGGCTCGGATTAAGGGATAACATCACGAGACCCTTTCGAAGTGATGCGCGACCTACGACAGTACAAGAATTGAGGGACATGGCAATCGAAGTGGAAAATCAACGGATAGTACCAGTACCAAGGGAAACGACAGAGAGGAGGGAACCGGAGAGAGAGAGAGCGCAGCGAAGTTAGAGGAGGCCACAGCATGAGACTGCACGTATCGGCCACACGATGCGGCATTCACCACAACGGCCAAGAGGCTACCGCCATGAAGTGCCACCCTGGAGAGAAAGGAACAGATAGATACGACACTCTCCTTATCATCGAAGAGGAAATTATGAAGCACCCCACTGGAGCGAAAAAGGCAGACTTAGGAGTCATCAGCACCAAATTTACCACGCAAGAGAACCACAGCCGCATCCGGAAGTACCCCCTGCACCTGCAGTGGACTTAGCACAGTATAGAGCAGTGCCACCGCCGTGCGTCAACTGTGGAAAATTTGGGCACCTAAGAGCTGATTGCAGAGTGCAACAGTTTGCAGGACAGCCAAAAAACGGAATAGGAGACCGTTAGCTCCAATAATAAATCCCAGCGTATTACTCCAAGTGAATGGTACACCTGTTACCGCACTTCTTGATACCGGAGCAAATATATGCTTGGTAAAAGAGCGTGTGGTTGCGGGGATTAAAAATGCTAGTGTGAAAGGAACATCGACTGCATTAAAAGCAATTGGAGAGGAACCCGTACCGGTGCTGGGAAAGATTAATGTGTCAATCAAAGTTAACGGTCAGAAAATTGTAGAGATGCTTTGTTGTGAAGGAAAATGCATTCCCGGGAGACCTGCTAATAGGAGTGGAAGTAATGAACAAAGTCAACGCAAAGCTAGACTTCGGAAAATGTAGGGCATCATTCTTTGGTACTCACGTGAACATGTTTTCAGCACCAGGACACGCTTCTCCGAAAATTCTGTGTGTAACGCGGGAAGAAACATCAGTCACTCTGGCTGAGGATATTACAGTGAAGCCTCGCGCGCAAACCGTGGTGAAATGCCGAACAGATTGCAAGTTTGATGGGAAGGAAGTAATTTTAGAACCTAGAATTAAGTGGGCGCCTTACGTCGGAGCCACCGCTGCAAAGGTACAAAACGGGTATGTTTTGATGCCTGTACTTAACCCTTTTGCCGAAGAAATCGCTCTGGCTGAAGGAGCAATAATTGCAACATGCCACGAAATCTCAAATGAAGATGCAACTGCAGAAGAAAACAATGCGGAAAATAGCGAAGCAGAAAATCGCCGCAGAGAGAAGCGCTTTCAGCAAATTGATGAGCTTGACCTCAGTCACTTGGATGCTGAAAAACAAGGATAAGTCAGAAACCTGCTGAAGGAATATCACAAAACGATTAGTGCAGACGAGATGGATATTGGCCACGTGAAAGGAGTGAAATACAAAATTTTGCTGAGTGATTACAGGCCAATTCAAACGAAAGGATGGCGTATTCCGTACACCAGCCAAGAAATTATTGATAAAAAGGTCTCGGAGATGATCGAGAGTGGAGTTGTGCAAGAGAGTACAAGTGCTTGGAAGAACCCCCTCGTACTCGTGAAGAAGCCTGGAGGAGGTCACAGAGTTTGCCTTGATTGGCGAGCTGTAAACATGCGGGTAATAAACGAACATTATCCGATTCCAAACATCATAGGGACACTGGAGGAGGTGGCTGGCAAAGAATACTATTCCATTGTCGATGCAAAATCAGCCTTCCATCAAATTGAGCTAGATGAAGAAAGTAAGCAGTACACGGCATTTCAGACTCGACAAGGCAACTTCGAGTTCTCTAGGCTACCTATGGGACTCAAGTGCTCAACATCAGTGTACCAGAGGGTGATTTGTCATGTTCTGAAAAGGCAACTTGGAAAATTCACCGCTATTTACTTGGACGATGTGTGCGTCAGCTCTTTGACTTTTGAGAGTCACCTAGAAAATTTAAGGGAAGTGTTGTACGAGTTTCAATGTGCCGGAGTAAAAATAGGCTTAGAAAAGTGCAAATTTGCGCAAAAACAAGTGAAGTACCTAGGATGTTACATCAGTCGTGAGGGACTCATTCCAGATCCCAAGAACGTGGATGCGATGCAGAATTACCCTAGGCCGACGACCGCACGCAAAGTCCGATCCTTCGTTGCTGCACTCAACTTCTACCGGCGGTTCATTCCTCATTTCGCTACAACCGCTGCACCCCTTAATGCTCTGACTAAGAAGGGGCAAAAATTCCAGTGGAAGGAAGAACACGAACAAGCCTTCTGCAAACTTAAGCAGCTCATGATAGAAGCTCCAGTTCTGAAGAAGCCTTCTCTAAATGAGACGTATTACTTGAGCTGTGATGCCTCAAATGAGGGCTCTGGCGCGGTCCTTGCGCAAAAAATGTAATGGTAAGGAACAACCGATTGGATACTTCAGCAAAAGATTCAATGATGCTGAAAAACGTTACTCAATTACGGAGCGGGAAGGATTAGCAGTGGTCGCCGCTGTAAATCACTTTTCACCTTACCTGTACGGTAATAAATTTGTTGTAATTACTGATCATACGGCGCTCAAATATTTGTTCCAAGGTAAAAACACCAAGAACAACAGAATTATGAGATGGGCCCTAACACTCTCACAGTATGATTTTGAGGTAATTTATCGCCCAGGAGCTCAGAACGGGGTACCCGACGCGTTGTCGAGAAACATTGCGAACAACAACGAAGAAGAAAATCAAGACGACGGGGTCCCCAAAACAGTGTTCGTCACGACGATGATAGACGAAGCACCCAATGTGCAAGAGGCGAAAATCTGCTTGCAGAAAGAAAATGTGAGAGCAGAACAGTTGAAAGATCCCGTTTGGGGGCCGGTACTGAGGTATCTTGAAGGTGGCAAATTAGGGGACGCTCCAAGTCTCGCTCTGAAATCCGAAGTCTTCACCGACGAAGGCATATTGTATTTCAGAAAGACACAACGAAAGCCTAATAGAACAAGGCACTTAATCGTTGTGCCAAACACTCTGAGAGAAGCAGCGATAACATTGGCACATGACAGCACAATCGGTGCCCACTAAGGTCGTGCTAAAACGTGGAAAAAGCTCATGGAATTCGGGTACTGGATTAACATGGCGCGTGACGTTAACAAATACGTCGATTCGTGCATTCAGTGTCAGAAACGTAAGATCAACAATCGCACTTGTGTTAGTATGGGTTCATTCCCTGAAATTTACAAGCCTCTGGACAGAATAGGCGTTGATTTAATAGAAATGCCAGTGTCGAATGAGGGCCACAAGTACATCCTGACCGTGGTCGATCACTTCAGTAGATATGTTGCAGCGTTTCCGCTCAGAAGCAAGGCAACTGAGGAAGTAACGAAAGCGTTGACTAAATTCGTGACTACGTACGGCCCAGCCAAGACTCTCATCTCAGACAGGGGCACCGAGTTCACGTCAGCTTTGTTCAGAAATGTGTGTGAAAAATTGAAAATAAAATACTACAACACATCAGCATATCATCCCCAATCAAACGGAATGACGGAACGGCAGAATAAGAATATCAAGACTATTTTATCACACCTTGCCGCCAGCGATCAATCCTCGTGGCCTGATGCACTTCCTTGGACGTGCCTGGCACTGAACACCAGCTACCAGAGCGTCATTGAAGAAATTCCATTCTATTTGTTCTTTGGCAGAGATGCTGACATTCCAATCGTTGAATGGCTAAAAACCCCGCGAATAGATTACTCGCTGGGAGAAAACTACGCGGCAGAAGTAACTGAACGTTTTCACAATGCCTTCAAGGCTGTTAAAACAAAATCAAAAGCGTCACACGACAAGTCGGTACAATTAAAAGAGCGAGGAGTCACGAACAACAAAGTCCAGGTGGGCGACATTGTGCTGCTCCATAATCCGACTGGAAGGCCTGAAGCTGACGGCGAATGGCCAACGGATTTGATAGGCCCATATAGAATAATGGGAAAAGGCGAGTTCAATGCAACTATTAAAGCACTTTATAATGAACGTGTAGAGAGAGTGCATCTAGATAGGCTGAGGGTGGCGTTTCTCAGAGGGGAGGCTTACCCTTGCCATGAGGACAACGCGGCTGTGCCAGTAGGAGTGGGCAATACAGGCGAAAGCGGAGAACAAGATATGAGGACAAGAGGCGCGGGAAACACACGTCAAGCTGCGTCCAGGACACAGCGGAGCTACAATTTGCGTTCTCGGTGTAGGTGAACCGCCAACTAGAAACGAACTGAAGAGGGCTGAAATCATGCATCAACTTGACTTTGCGGGATGTGTTCTTGTGTGTTTAATTTTAGAAAACTCTTGCGTAGGAGTGAGTTTTTTTTAGCGTTGTATTGCTTTAATCAAAATGTGTTCTTTAGTAGAATTGTGTTATTCTAGCTGTGAATTGAATCTAATCTCACTCACTAGATTGTGATGCTTCCTTCAGTAGAAATATGCTCTAGGTTATGCAACTCCCACTGTCTTTGCTCACAAGAAATTTCGTCCGGAAAATCTTGTTCGAGTGATCTAATCTTATCCTATGCTTAATTCTCATTTTTCTTTTTTGCTTAGCAAAGGGAAATTGAGCGTTCAGTGGGTTAACTTCGTATGTTTCGCAAGAGGAGTACTTTGTTTCCTTTGTAGTATGCTTATATATTTCCTCGCCAGCATCGCATAAAGCGTACGCGCTTAATACGAAAATAACGCTAGCGAATTAATTAGTTTAATCTGAAAGTTCTTAGGCTGAGGCTATCTCAGGCTTGCTAATCTTTTCAATACCTTTAGACCGTTCATTTTCGTAACGGGGAAAATATGTTTAGCGTCAGATTAAAAGTTGCGTAGTCTTTCGTGAGGTAGTGTTGAATTTCTGACTTTGTGCCTTTCTCTTGCCCTGAAAGAATATCGTAAACACGGTATTCCGGAAGGAATTGTTCTCACTTACTCTGTAGAGTGTAGAACATTTCTTTTCAGACTTAAGGAATTAATTTTTTGGTAGATTAGCGTAGTATGTACTTCAGCACAAAACAGGCCAGAACAATTGCATAACACGATTGCGTATCGTATAAGCAGCAAATTCAGGAAGAATCACGTGGAATATAAGTAATTATTTACAAGAACAACGAACAGACAACAACTGTACGACATAGGGGATTCATCGAACTTGTATTGGAAGTATTTGACTGTAGAACAAATTATAGCGTTGCATTGGGAAACGACGAGGATGTATGTGAGGCTGGAATTTCGCATCATGCGTAAGAGAGAATGCGGAGAGCACAAGTAATTAGCTCAGAGCAGCTTGCGGTTGAGCTGTAGCCAGAGATTGCGCACCATGTTCAGAAGAATGCGGAGGACACCAGTAATTGCTTAACTCGCCCGTGGTCAGGCTGTGAAGAGGACATCATTAGAAAACGGCCGAGCCAGGAAGGATTTCTCGACTAATTAGCAGCACTCAATACTTCGAAGTGGAAAGCACCACAGAGCGCCGCAGTACCAGGATGAGGAAGGAAGGAGAAGCGAAAATAATGAAGATAATAGTCTAGGGTACCCTAATGTAATGGCGTTCAAAAATGCTTTTATACAGTGGGCACTCAAATGAAACAATAACAATGCTTTTATATGATTGAGTGTTTAAACTTACTTAAGTACTTTGGAATTTGCGTCGTAACATTTATGCCTAGTAAGGCATTCCTGAAATTCGAATGCAAGTTTCCGGTGAATTTTTTTTACTAGGCAAATTATCACATTGGGATATTGAAGCCGCATTGTTGGCATCTCTATTTATACGTGAAATAAAACAAATTAAAAGAGAGATTACGTTGGATGTGCTTTGGATGAGGCGTACGATCATCGAAGAATATTAACCCACGGAATTCTCGCACAAATAAGAGTGTTTACTCAGAGAAAATAAAATGTCATCTCGTGTCTACCAGAATTTCTACGTCGATGTCAAGGAATACTGAGATTCTACGTCGAAATCAAGGAATAATGAGAGGAATTCTACAGGATACCACGCGCATACAGGATACCACTGCCGGATATACCTCGGATTCATCAGGAATTACCTCGTGGGATTCAGGACCTTATTGCGAATGGAAACTGTAGTGAATGAAATTTATTGACGCTTCGACTCGTATTTTCCGACAGATCAATATAACTTACTGACGTGCCGATTCGCCTGATCAACGAATCGACGTTCATGAGTAATCTGGCGATTAAAAGTTGAGTTTGAACAAACTTCATAAAATATAGGTGAAACATTGCACTTAACATGATTTGATGGTAATTGGAATCGTAAAAATGATCCATCTTACAGAACGCAATCGTGCAGTAATGTGGTGTATAGAAATTTTGTACGAGTCTAGATATTGGGCTCGCAATACTTCATCCTGAAATTAAGTCACCGTCCATCAAGGCGTGTGTGAAGCTTTAAGAAAAAGAAAAAAAAAAAAAAAATGTTTATTTCCAAATTGTCACATGAGATACATGCCAACATATTGGCTTTTAAAAGTTTCTTAAATATAGGGCATCCTAAAACAAATGTTCCGTACGAGGAGCACTAATTGACAAACCATCCGAGGTGTACAAGTAGATGAGCCATACGAGGCATAATAATAGACAAACTATACGAGGTGTACTAATAGACAAACTGTCAGAGGTGTACAAGTAGATAGACCATACGAGGCATATTAATTGACAAAATATACGAGGCGTACTAATAGACAGACCATTCGTGGTGTCCTAGTAGTCTAACAAAAGTTCTATACAAGGAGTACTAATTGACAAACCATCCGAGGTGTACAAATAGATAAGCCATACGAGGCATAATAATAATAGGCAAACTATACGAGGTGTACTAATAGACAAGCTATCAGAGGTGTACAAAATAGATAGACCATACGAGGCATATTAATAGACAAAATATACGAGGCGTACTAATAGACAAACCACACGTGGCTTGCCAATAGTCTATCTCTGTCAAGGGTAGTTGAATGAGAAATGAAAAATATGCCCTAAAAAATATGCAAAGCCCTATCACCACCAAAAACATATTTCGTATCTTCTCGATATTCACCACATCATGCGGACATGGGTACATGGGATAAAATAGAGATACAGTGTAAGCCGGTTACCACTCATGATTGACAAATATCTACAAAATATTGGTAGAAATGGGTAAACAAACATATATTCAATATCAAAATTCATAGCTTGTACAACACACGGACAGAAAGATAATTTTACTACGATTCATATGCTCAAATTGCACTTTATTTCATTAATTATATATGACATTAATCCGATTCACAGAAACGCCCTCTGGGGAAGTGCTAGATCTATTTTTGAATCATTTCGCAATTGCAATAAAATTTATTAACCGAATAGTTTTTGCGTAAAGAAATGAAATAGAAACATGTATATCTATTTATGTAGATACATATATATACCTACACACGTACACACACATATTAATTTATATACTTATTGAAAAAAAAAAATACATATATGACATAAAAGATAGAAGCAACCTACCCTCTACTACACAGAAAATGACAGCTGAGCTCACTGTAATCCTAAGAAATTTTTCGCAAAAAAAATAACTAAAAGGAAGAGAAGACTTCGAAAAACATAAAAATGAGCTGTTTTTTAATTTCTTCACAGAAATTTTTAAGAAAAATCAGATTATAGTCAAGAAGCAACACAACTCTTCAGCATTATAGGGACATGTGTACGTGGGATAAAATGGAGTAACATTGTGGCCGGATATCACATCTGAGTGGAGAATATTCACAAAATTGGCACATATAGGAAGATTAGGCCTTGATCCAAAATGATAATTTTGATTACAGAAATTTAGAGTTTTTTCCGATTTGAAAGTTCAGTGCTAGTGTGCGCTGAACGCACGAAAAGAAAAAAAAATAAAAAGACTAGATGCAATGTTTAAATTACCCCTTTCCCTCCAGCTCAGCCGAAAATCGATTGAAAACATCTTCGAGAATGATTTTGAAATAGCGAGACAACGTTAGCCAAAAATTTAATTCATTATAAACTTTGCACAACCCTCACGTCTATAAACCTGTTTATTGGTGTACACACAAAATGTATTTCATGGTATATTTGTCATACGGACGTTAAATATTAATACAGAAAAGAGAAAGAAATAACAAAATAAAGATGAGGAAATACTCCTAATTATGGAAAGAACGTTCGTTCTGCTGCACTGAACTGACGGCTGTGGTGCTCATTGTTGTCGACAGAAATAAGTAAGATGAATATACGAATCGCTTAGCAAACGTAAAATGAAATAGGTTCTAAATTTCTAACAGAAATTTCAGGAAAAATTAAAATTTCTGATAGATGGGAAGTTCACACCGAGATGCTGCAGGCCCTATGACAGAGATGTAAAATGACGTGACACATTTACTCTAAATTCTTTTCCAGTTTTAGAGTTTTTGATATGCTGGGGAAGCTTGTTCCACAAAAAAGCTCCAGAAACTGAGAGAGCTTTTTGTCCCACGTTAGATGAACGGTAACTGACTAAAACATCGTTCCTCCGGTTTGGTCTTTCGTTTGGGATATTAGATGGAAAAAATTTTACCACCTCTGCATTACTTTGAGGGAGGTACAGAGAGGAGAATACTCGTCGAGCTTTCTGGATCATGAATCTGTTCGGTATTGGGATCCAGTCGAGTTTTCTTAAAAGAGGGGTGACATGATCGTATTTATTAAAATTTCCTTTGCATACCACCTTGGCGGCGAAGTTTACACATTTTTGCAACTCTTCCTGACGACATTTAGGTAAGTCTCCCCACACAAGACTGCAGTAGTCCAGACGCGATAAAACTAAAGACTGAATCACTAATAATCTAGATTTTTCGTCAAGTGTGTTCTTTATACGATGAAAGAACATTAAGGTTCCGTTAATTTTGTTGCACATTGTTTCGACGTGTGAATTGAAAGTCATATTTTTGTCAAACCAAACACCCAGATTTTTAACCTTATCGACTGGTTTAATTGTATCGTCTCCAAATGTTAGCTGGAATGGTGGTAAATTTTCAGTCGCATTCTGTGATCCAAAAATAATGCATTGCGTTTTACTTGCGTTAAGTTTGAGGCCATTATGGTCATACCACAATTTCAGATTTCTCAGAAGGTTTTCAGCGTTGGCTTGTGTTTCTGTTAAATCCGCTGTTGAGCTTGTCATGGCAATTTGTACGTCATCAGCATACATTGAGATTTTTGTGTTTGCCGGCATGGTGGGGAAATCGTTGATGAAAATTGAAAATAGGAGTGGGCCGATGATTGAACCTTGAGGAACGCCAAAGTTATTTGGTATGAATGATGACATTTTGTTATTCAAGCACACTGCATGAGAGCGGTTTCGTAGGTAGCTTTCAAACCACTGAGTGTCTATTCTGAGGTTTGAAATTTTTTTTAGAAGTTTCTTATACTCAACACTGTCGAAAGCTTTGGAGAGATCAAGCAATAGTAAGAGAGTTAATTTTTTTTGGTCAATATCTTTGTAAATTTTTTCTGTTATGTTTAACAGGGCGTCCTGAGTACTGGTATTCCTCCTGTAAGCATATTGATTGCGATGCAGTAGATGTGACTCGTCTATGTGAGACGAGAGCTGGTTTGTTATTACTTTTTCTAATATTTTGGACATAACAGGCAGGAGACTGATTGGTCTGTAGTTTGACGCTATGTCGATATCACCAGATTTATGTAATGGCTTAATTATGGATAGTTTCCATTGATCGGGAAACTTGTTTGTGACTATAGATGTATTTATTATCAAGCGAATAAAGGGTGCTGTGACAGGGAAGCTGTCTTTAATATGTCGGAGGCTTATGCCATCATGTCCAGTCGCTTTAGTATTCTTTAGTGAGTATAAGATTTTTCGTATCTCTATGACGCTAACTGGCTTTGGTCTCCACTTGTTGCTACTATTTGGGGATGAAACATCGCTCAGATTTGCCTCTGTAGATGTGTCTGAAACTGTCCTGGATACTTCATTGAAAACATCTTCGCCAACTTTTGAGAAGAAAGTGTTAAAGTCATTCGCCATTTCTGAGGGGTTGTCAAAAGTGCTTTTGCAGTCTGAATTTTTATACTGAGCAGCTTCTCTAATGATTTCCCAAGTTCTTTTAGGGTTTTGTTTTGCCGCCAAGAGTTCTTTGTGGAAGTAGTCCCGTTTTGCTTCCTTAACTTTTCTTCGTAGGATCTTCTCATGATCTTTATATAGTTTTCGACGCGTACTGTCTGATTTATTCAGTTTGTACTCACGCTGCAAATTTGTTTTAGCTCTGATCAAATGTTTTATCTCATCTGTTATCCATTTAGAAATTCTTGGCTTAACTTTCTTCGTTGTGAAAGGTGCGCATTCGTTAAGAGCTGATACGAAATTTTCGTTGAAAAGCGAAACTTGTAGATTGACATCATCGGTGTTTTCCATGCCTTGAAATTCACTCCATCTGTCTAATAGCTTTTCTTGAAATATTTCAGGGGAGTAGTGGTTTTTCATGCGATATGTAATGTAACTAGATTTCTGTTTCTCTTTTGCAATATTGATTTGGCATTCTACCGAATGGTGATCAGAAAAGGACGGTAAGATTTCTGTGCTGAGTACTGCTTGGGGATTGTTGGTAATTGCTAGGTCAAGAAGAGTTTTAGAAGTGTTGGTAATTCGCGTTGGTTCTTGGACCATTTGAGAAAGATTAAGTCTGTGCAGCATCTTGCTTAGCTGATTGTTTTTATTTGTCAGATCCACGTTAAAATCTCCGAAAACATAGAAAGACTTTTTGGCTGCAGAGATTGATCTAAGCGTATTTTCAATGAAATCTATTGTTGGACGAAGAGATGCTGACGGATGTCTGTAAAGACTGCCGATAATGAAAGACTTGTGTTTGTTTACTTGAACATTGAGCCAAACCATTTCTATGTCTTCGCATTTTTCTTTTATCGGAACTAAGGATGTAGAGTAGACATCTTTGATGAAAATGCATGAACCGCTACCTCTCTTACTCTTGACTCCGTCATAACGGTACAATTTGTACCCGGCAATGCTGAGATATGAGCTTTCGACTCGTGAATCGAACCATGGTTCAGATACGCATAAAATATCGATATCGTTAGTGATCAACATTACTCGTACGTCATCCATTTTACCATTGAGGCTGCGAGCATTTATGTGCAATATTTTGATATTATTTACCTCAATAGGCAGATCTTTAGTGGAGTTATTGCATTTTTTAGGTCTAGCAGGGCATTTAGTATTCGTCTCTAGGTCTTTATTGCCGCGTTCATTGTTTGTGATTTCAGCTTCATATTCAATTTGATCACTGTTATTTAGTCACAAAATGGGGGAGGGAGCAACACGATTTTCATCACGCATTTTCAAGAGGGCGCTATAGTGGTCCTGTTTCCGGTGTATGTTTACCGGAGGACAGTTTATCAGAGCATTTGATATAGGGGAGATTGTCGTCTTCCAAATCCCATTGTCTCTTTCATCAAATACGTGAATTGGTGTTCTCGTTACATTAGAAAGTATTTGGGGTATGAGGTCTCCAACTGCGTGATCGAAGACTTTTCTATCGATGTATTTATCGATGAGTTGTTCGAAACTGCCACTGTTCTTGTCAACGAATTTTGCATACTGGTCCTTGTTTCTGGAGCTCTCAGTTTTGATGGCTTTTTTCAGAGATATATAATTCCATTTCGATTTTTGTTGTGAAGCAAGCTGCGTCGTTACGGCGTGGAGGAGACAGTGTCCGTCACCTACAGTGTAAGCAGGCTCCAATTTGAGCGATCGTTTTAAGTCGTCCAGTGTGTGTGCAACGCGTGTGCAGATTTGATTCACTGTTGGTTTTTCGGCAGCAGTATTAGTTTGGTCGTTCGACGGAGGCCCGGCAGAGGCATCAGATTTTTTTCGAATAATTTGATTTTCTTTGGAATAGTTTTGAATATCGGTATTTGCTTGACTTTCCTTGGTTCCTGCGTACTCACTGGAAAGTTGAGAATTGGTTGAAAAGGAGGGCATGTCGCAATCACTATTTGTGTCGGAAGCAAGTAACGCAAATTTATTTTTCGTACTGACATTATATTTGTCTGAGATCGAATCAGGGAAAGGCTCAGGCTTATTTACGTTCCTCATGCAGTGGGTGAGTGAGTTACTCAGACCTCTGCTTGATGTCGCAATCAATTTTGAAGGATTTGGTGTACCATGTGCAGTGATATGCATAGGCTTATATTCTTTTGAAAGTCTAATGTGAGACTATTTGTCTCATTCCGTGAATTTCTCGATTCATTGGAATGACCTACAATTCCATTTATTGCTTGACATTTGTTGAAACGAGGACAATATGGCACGGTGATTCGCAATGTTGATTTCATTGCAAGTTGTTGAAGAAAACAGAAGTTCTCTTCCTGGGTCCGAGGCCATTGAAAGTTATTGAGTGCGTCACCATTTTCATTTTCTGGGTAAGTTTGAAATTGAATCAAGTTTAAACCCAGGTTTTTGCAAAAATGCCTCGCTTTGTTGAATTCGTTTGCACTGCAAGCATTGGCAATATAAATGCGAGAAAGTGCGTACTTTCTTACAATTTATTGTTTGATTCGAGCAAGGTCTGAGGGCGAGTGGCAGAGACCATCAAAACTTAGTATATAATTTTTAAATCTAGGCATGCAATTTACAGTATGGAGAAGGTCATCGAAGCGCCCTGATGGAACAGTTTTGATCCAGCACGAGCGATCGATGTCCTTTCTTCTGATCGTGCTTAGGATATTATCACCTAGCAGCAAAGTGTCGTAAGGTTCTCGACAATTGGAGTCGATTTCACAAGAGATACTAGCAGGTACCACAGGTGCAAGGTCTTGAGAACTTATATGTGAATTTAAAGCAAAAAGCTGTTCGGTTAGGTTCTGAATGTTTGATACTGTAGAGAAAATCGACGACGGGCTAGGAGGCTCACGTTGTCTTAGGGATTTATTGAAAAACGCTCTTGTTAGAGACAAATTGTGAATAATTTCATGAATTTTTTGAGAGCTTGTTATTTGAAGCGGGTGCAAGTAGCCATTAAATGAAGCAACAGTGTTATTTTTATTGCTCTGTACGGGAAATTTTATTTTGTTTTCACAGCTTGCGCTCTGGGGTGATTTACTGCCAGTATCGGTTTGTGCGCGAAAATTATCGAACATATTATCTGGAGAATGAGAAAAGTCTACCACGCTTGAAATGTCCTTATTAGTAAAAACTATTTTTTCTTGTACCACTGATGAGGATGGTGTTTGTGTCCCCGCCGCTGGCGGACAGTTCGGAGCGTTGTTGTTGACGCAGAGCTGGGGAGCTGGCACGCTGTTTTGCTTGTTCAGATGAGGAGCAGGTGGTTGTGGTGCTGCGGCTGAGACTTCACTGCTTCGAACCTTCAAATGATTGCTGGAGGTTTGGCAGACATGTTTTCCCTCATCCGGCGATATTGATTGCATAGTCTTCACTGACGTTGCTTCGGAAGGTGACACACATTCTTTGACGGGGTTACTGGCAGCTGTTAACAAGTCTCCCGTCTTTTGAGCATTAGAATTTTGTGCGTGAGAGGATGTAGGTCCCCTACTTGCAGGCACTTTGCTTGGTAAAGTCGTATTTTTGCCCCTGAGAGAACCATTTTTTCGGGATGTTGTGTAGGGCAACATTTGTGCAGAGAACGGCACTTTCCGGCCTGCGAGGCGAGTCTCGTAGTGATGCATCATCGTGCGTTGTAATTGTATAGCTATGATGTTTTAAACTATTCGGTGTCAGTAGGGAAACGGAGGTACGAAACACAATAATTCTTCCGTGCACATTTTTCGTCTTGGCCACGTAGGAAGTGAACAAAAACTTCACTGAGATGTTAGACATTACCAAAAATTTATCAAATCAAACGTAATTTCTCTGGTTGCTTGGAGCGCAAAAGTTCATCAGGATTTGCCATGCTCTAAACAGTCGGAGAGACGGGAGGCAGGGGTACGGGAAGAGGGGGGGGGGGTAGTGAACGGGTTCGGTGAGGGGTGATTGAGGGGACAAGGACACTTCAGACAGACAGGCCCATAGGTCGAGACTGGGCTGAGCACACCTTTCCTTCGTGTTGGTAGCACTGCTTTGTTAGCTTCGTATTTAAATTGCACTGTTTTAAGCAGAAATAAGACAAAAGTTATTTTTTTTTCTTTTCGCAGTTCCACAGGTAGCGTCATATACACTCAACATGATTTTTTTTTTGCAATAAGAGATGAGAGAAACCGAAGATGAAAAAGTTTTTTATCCTTCTCAGGTTTTACGTCACTAGTTAACCAACATTTTCCATAAAAAAACAAGACAATAATGTAAGCCAATTTGGTGAATCAGAAATTGATTGTGTGCGTTAGAGATTTTTCAACATTCATGCTCTATTGTAACATAGAAATAGTTCACGAATGATGGTCACTGTTATTTTCCCAAAAGATGCGAAATTACCAGCGTACACTTTCTTTTTTTTTCTATTTTTTTTTTAAATGCCAAAAGAGAGGCATGGAAGAGAAGCAAATTCCGTCAGCTATACCAAAGGAGTCAACATCGAATCGTCAACAACAGCGTCAAGGATTTGGACAACAGAACATGCAAGCGTGAATAGAAATCTACGAGACATAAAGTTATTAATACTGTACGATGTTTGAGAATGTAGGAGATGTAACCGTAATACTTTGTGATTGTTATAAGGGGTGAACACTCAAAAGATTTATGATGTACTTCAGTTCGGTGGAACACAACACAATATATTACGCCATGCTGATTGTAATGAATAAGATTCTTAATTGTAATGTACAATGTTTATTGCGGAATTAAATTTAGAAGATAATGTGCTTAAGTAGAATTTACCATGTGTGTCTTATGTTGGCTCCATACTGTAGTAATTATTATTCAATAAATAGCTGAAAGCTAATGCAAAAAAAAAATTGTAAGGCCAATTTTTTTAACTATTGGAGGGCGGTCTGTCGAGAATCTGTTAAGAATAATCAATTTTGCGAATTAAAAATGAGTCGAGAATCTGTTAAGAATAATCAATTTTGCGAATTAAAAATGAGAATTTAGGGAAAATTTTAATTGTGTGTAATAAATGTCTGGCTTTGTTTGGCTTACTTAGAAATATCTCAGAAAATCCCAGCAGTACAGGAGGGTCACTTCAACATGTATGTTTTTATGCCGTATGTTTAACTCAGCAATGTTAGGAAGCCGCGATAAGATGCGAGAGCCCAAAAAGATGTCTGTTTACATTGTGTGTTGTTTCTGGAGGGGTCTATTTTGTGGTGTTAGCAAATCTTTCATTAGGGCGAGCCCTTGGGAAACTTGAGATGTTCTGAAAAATGCCTACCCATGTGCAAAACAAAGTCGCCTTGTAGTCACACATAAATCGAGACACTCAGGCCGAGAGAGACGGCAAACCAACGGTCACTTTCGAAGGAGCAGAGCGTGAGAATGCGGTACTACCAATTATAAAAGATGTAGGCGGGTCGCAGTCAAGGCCCGAGGATTCTTATAGGCCGAATATGAGACAGAGGACAACCCTCAAGAAAAGGCGCTAGGCATCGGGGACGAACAAAAGGCAGTTCTACAACCGACGCCGCGACGCGAAGTATAAGAGATAAAACGTGGGTGTGTTCGCTGTAACAAACGTGCTCAAAGATATAATGAAAAGTGATATTCATATTTTAGGAGGAAAGAACGTCTGGAGGAGTGCCTGTGGAGTGGATGTGTTTATTTTTATATGTGTGACTGCTGCATGCAGACTTATGTTGGTAGTACTAAACTTCAACAATTTATTAGACACAGCCAACATTCAGGAATTTCCCATAGAACCGGTCGCATACTTTCTTCTCCTTCTCATTCATCAATCCGAGATCATTGTCAACAATTTAATCATCCTTTCAGAACAAAAAATTTCTCCACTCTGTGTACCACCAACAACGAACAAGATCTTCGCATTTTAGAATCTTTGTTCATATCTACTCATAAACCTGACTTAAATAAAGACTTGAGTGTCGTGAAACTGAACATTGCGTCAATCTACTGACATATTTCTGTGCATGTATGTATGTATGGATGTGGAGTGTGTTTGCGCGCGTCGGTTTGTTAGGTTCCGATGTATAAATGTATGAATGTATGTACTGTAAAATGGTGGGTGAATGAGCCGACGAGAATGATCGTTTTTACTGTAGTTGAATCATCAGTAGGATTAAAGTTTTATAGATGTTTGTTTGCTATAAAAAAAAATTATTTTTTACATGTATGAACTTTCTGTATTATGAGTTTTTTGATGTTTTTTGATCTTTTTGACCTTTTTGTATGTTTTTCAGCACTGAAGATGGAATTGAAACATTCCGAAACGTTTGCCATTAAAAGAAATAAATAAATATGTATATATGTACGTTGGTTCTCCTTTTTATCTTACGCGTGAGATTCCCTAAGAATCGACCTATTGGAAATATAATGAAAAGTAATTATTGGATATATTGAAAATTATACTAAGTTTCACGCCAAAATGTGATCATGAAATTCATACATTTTCTCGTTTTACTTGCAAAAGAACAAATTAAACTCGCAGCGTGGGAATCAATTAATGGAACACTTAGGCGCAACGTCTCTGGGGAGGGTAAGAGCGAAGCCGTTTCTTGGGAAAAGATGATTTTTTTATAAAAATTGTCTGAAATTTATTGGCATACCGTAATGCAAAAATTGAAATGGTTTAAGGGAGCTTAATGGGTGCTATCATAATTAATAAGTTAAAATTTTGTCTTGCCAGGTGGGACGGAGTCACATGTCTGAGGATTGATCAGCTCGAATGAAAGGAAATCGACGTGTGAATATACTGAAGAGGAATAAGCAAAATAGCGTCATCACTAGACATTTTATGAACAGTGAATAAGGCAGTCCTTTGAACTGAAGCGAGTCGCGGACGAATGTTTGTGGTTGAAGTGACCATTGCCCACTGTGCTGCTGGAACAACTGAGATAGAAATAGGACCACATAGATGAATTCTCATGTGTAACTCTTGTAAACTTAGCGGCGGCCGGCCAGCCAATATTTCAGTATAATTATGTGATGTAAGTCATTTGACGTATGCTATTTGATTCCATTACTTAATTGGCATTATTCCTAACACCATTCATTGTGTGTACGCTCATTAATGTTTGTATGACGTATAGCTGGAAATTGAAAATGTGAAGCATAGTTTATCTTGTGTATCATGCCCCACAATATCAGAAGCGATAAACCGTAATACCACGGAGGGCGCTCAGATAATGCGCTACGTAAGTGGGTCAGCGATCACCGGTGAGTACCTTTTCTTTTTAGTATATGTATACTGTAGTGTCAATATTTTTCCATGAATTTTTGTGTCGTATGTGTATTCTTTGGAGGTGTGCCATTCCTCAATTCCGAGAGCCGGATCTTCCTGTTAATGAAATGTTAACAAGGAGGTGAAGGGACCATTTCTCGTGACACTGAGTCTTCCTACAGATTCAACACGAGCTATTTGAATTTGTTCTCTTTTTGTCAAGCTCATGAGATAGGATAGATTTTAGCAGCTGGCAAGCTTTTTCAATAATGCCTTTGCTTTAATATCAGAGCATGAGATTTACAAGAATTTCAGGTAAATGACATAATTGTTATTCATTATGAAAAACTAACTGCGATTAAGCACAATATTTATGGAATATAATGAAATATCCATACAGCTAAAACTTTTGCAAGAATATGCATGACAGTACAAGACTTGTGATTTTTAGAGCAGTAATATCGGTGATTCCATTTTGTGGAATTGCGGAAAAATACATGTGACTTAAAAACACATGATTCGTGGAGTAAAAAGGAAATATAAAAATAGCTAAAATGCATAGAATGGAATTAACACTTTTTCGTACTCTCAATACCTAGGTTTACACGAGAAAATAAAAAAGGCAGTCCTAAATTCATTAATGTCAAATCAACTGAAAAAGAAACACTGCAAGATTTGAGGCTAGTTCAAACGTGGGGTTTCGTTTGTAACTGCCTACGAGTAGATTATTCGTATAGCGACTAGTAAGGGATAAAGACTAGTCGAACGAGTAAATATTTATTTTTGGCCCACGGGATTAATCAGGAGAAAAGACTGGGGAACTTCGCAACGTACTATAATCCGAATAGTAATGGAATATTCTAATGGTGTTAGGATTCTAAGTACGGTTAATTACGACATGCCTGAATAACGAATAATCACTTGATCAAAAGAGGTAAAGGTAGGGGAGGTAGCTTTTTTTGTAGATCCTGCAATTACACGAATGAAACAAAGGTTAGCATGGCGATATGAGGATCTCGAAATTACATAATTACAACCGGTAAAATAACAAAAAATTTCTCCACTCTGTGTACCACCAACAACGAACAAGATCTTCGCATTTTAGAATCTTTGTTCATATCTACTCATAAACCTGACTTAAATAAAGACTTTAGTGTCGTGAAACTGAACATTGCGTCAATCTACTGACATATTTCTGTGCATGTATGTATGTATGGATGTGGAGTGTGTTTGCGCGCGTCGGTTTGTTAGGTTCCGATGTATAAATGTATGAATGTATGTACTGTAAAATGGTGGGTGAATGAGCCGACGAGAATGATCGTTTTTACTGTAGTTGAATCATCAGTAGGATTAAAGTTTTATAGATGTTTGTTTGCTATAAAAAAATTATTTTTTACATGTATGAACTTTCTGTATTATGAGTTTTTTGATGTTTTTTGATCTTTTTGACCTTTTTGTATGTTTTTCAGCACTGAAGATGGAATTGAAACATTCCGAAACGTTTGCCATTAAAAGAAATAAATAAATATGTATATATGTACGTTGGTTCTCCTTTTTATCTTACGCGTGAGATTCCCTAAGAATCGACCTATTGGAAATATAATGAAAAGTAATTATTGGATATATTGAAAATTATACTAAGTTTCACGCCAAAATGTGATCATGAAATTCATACATTTTCTCGTTTTACTTGCAAAAGAACAAATTAAACTCGCAGCGTGGGAATCAATTAATGGAACACTTAGGCGCAACGTCTCTGGGGAGGGTAAGAGCGAAGCCGTTTCTTGGGAAAAGATGATTTTTTTTATAAAAATTGTCTGAAATTTATTGGCATACCGTAATGCAAAAATTGAAATGGTTTAAGGGAGCTTAATGGGTGCTATCATAATTAATAAGTTAAAATTTTGTCTTGCCAGGTGGGACGGAGTCACATGTCTGAGGATTGATCAGCTCGAATGAAAGGAAATCGACGTGTGAATATACTGAAGAGGAATAAGCAAAATAGCGTCATCACTAGACATTTTCTGAACAGTGAATAAGGCAGTCCTTTGAACTGAAGCGAGTCGCGGACGAATGTTTGTGGTTGAAGTGACCATTGCCCACTGTGCTGCTGGAACAACTGAGATAGAAATAGGACCACATAGATGAATTCTCATGTGTAACTCTTGTAAACTTAGCGGCGGCCGGCCAGCCAATATTTCAGTATAATTATGTGATGTAAGTCATTTGACGTATGCTATTTGATTCCATTACTTAATTGGCATTATTCCTAACACCATTCATTGTGTGTACGCTCATTAATGTTTGTATGACGTATAGCTGGAAATTGAAAATGTGAAGCATAGTTTATCTTGTGTATCATGCCCCACAATATCAGAAGCGATAAACCGTAATACCACGGAGGGCGCTCAGATAATGCGCTACGTAAGTGGGTCAGCGATCACCGGTGAGTACCTTTTCTTTTTAGTATATGTATACTGTAGTGTCAATATTTTTCCATGAATTTTTGTGTCGTATGTGTATTCTTTGGAGGTGTGCCATTCCTCAATTCCGAGAGCCGGATCTTCCTGTTAATGAAATGTTAACAAGGAGGTGAAGGGACCATTTCTCGTGACACTGAGTCTTCCTACAGATTCAACACGAGCTATTTGAATTTGTTCTCTTTTTGTCAAGCTCATGAGATAGGATAGATTTTAGCAGCTGGCAAGCTTTTTCAATAATGCCTTTGCTTTAATATCAGAGCATGAGATTTACAAGAATTTCAGGTAAATGACATAATTGTTATTCATTATGAAAAACTAACTGCGATTAAGCACAATATTTATGGAATATAATGAAATATCCATACAGCTAAAACTTTTGCAAGAATATGCATGACAGTACAAGACTTGTGATTTTTAGAGCAGTAATATCGGTGATTCCATTTTGTGGAATTGCGGAAAAATACATGTGACTTAAAAACACATGATTCGTGGAGTAAAAAGGAAATATAAAAATAGCTAAAATGCATAGAATGGAATTAACACTTTTTCGTACTCTCAATACCTAGGTTTACACGAGAAAATAAAAAAGGCAGTCCCAAATTCATTAATATCAAATCAACTGAAAAAGAAACACTGCAAGATTTGAGGCTAGTTCAAACGTGGGGTTTCGTTTGTAACTGCCTACGAGTAGATTATTCGTATAGCGACTAGTAAGGGATAAAGACTAGTCGAACGAGTAAATATTTATTTTTGGCCCACGGGATTAATCAGGAGAAAAGACTGGGGAACTTCGCAACGTACTATAATCCGAATAGTAATGGAATATTCTAATGGTGTTAGGATTCTAAGTACGGTTAATTACGACATGCCTGAATAACGAATAATCACTTGATCAAAAGAGGTAAAGGTAGGGGAGGTAGCTTTGTTTGTAGATCCTGCAATTACACGAATGAAACAAAGGTTAGCATGGCGATATGAGGATCTCGAAATTACATAATTACAACCGGTAAAATATGACATATAAATTATTCAACTATATTATTATTCAATAAATTATTCTACTATCAGGCTGTAATTTGAATATTGAATTAGTTAATCCTCTCGACTTTGAAATTCTCTAATCGTTGGCACAATCCACACTAGAAACTAAGTTATACTTTGAACTAACTTCTAAGCTCTCACTCCTAAAGTCTCGAATGATGAACTAAGTTAAAACACTTCCAACTTAATGACCGGGTCTTTTCAAAGTGACCGGGCCGTTACGTAACCGCCTCCATGGCGGCACACTCCGGCCGGTCACACGTTACTCTACTTAGGGCGTAAATACTAGTCTCATTTTCTACTTCACTCATATCTAATAAACCTTATATTCATCATATCCAATAAACCTTATATCTAATAAACAGAAATTCATCATATCTAATAAACCTTACGAACAGCACGGAAGGTAGTCAAATGTAATTTATATGCTACTCGCGAGCCAGTTAGCTCGTTACTTTCACTTAATAATTCACAACACATAAATACAAAAAGTATCACTTCGAGAATAGGGAGACTCACCAGGTTGATCAGAGCACTTGTTTACACTACGAGGCTTAGCGGAGGAATGGGCTGCTGAGCAGCGAACGATGCTTGAAGAGCGTGAATGTTGCCATAAAGCGGCACTCAACTCGTCTCATAAGACGGTGTAGATTTTATCTATTTTAATATTTATTTATCTTTTAAATAAAAGACTTTTAAAGGTACAAAATTACTTTTAATATTAAATTCTAAATTTGTATTAATTATTCAGCAATTTTTCCGGGCACCACAGCACTACCCCGGCCAGACGCGGAGCGCCCTCAGACACCAAAATAGTGGTAGTCCGCTGAGGGTTTGAAACGAACGGTACGACCCGATCTAGTGCGAGGAGGAGGTAGCGAGGGTGCTGAAATGACCTCAGGACACCGCGGAGAAGGCTGAGGAGGAGGAGGTTCAGGAGGAGTCGGAGATGAGGGTGTAGAAGAGGGTTTAGAAGAGGTAGGGGTACGACTATAGGCGGGTTTCAAACGATCAATCGATACGTTTGAATCACCCTGAGGAAGTTTAAGCTTAAAAAATTTTGGGTTACGTTCTAGGACTTCGTAAGGACCTGAATAAAGCGCTTCTAAGCTCCTCTTGATCCGGTCGACTCGCAACCAAACTTTTTCGCAATTCTGCAAGTCAACGGGCACGTAAACAGGTGGTGAATCATGGCACGAGCCTTCGGAAAGGCATCGGAAATCGAACTTATGCATTTCGTTGACAAAGGTTTGGATAATGTCCGAATAAAATGTTCTAGGCCTTGTATCGGCAACTAAAGGTTGAGGACAAAGCATATAGGCGCCAGTCACGGCGGTGAAAGGAGAAAAACCCGAAGAATTTGGAGTCATGTGCAAGCCTAGCAGGACGATAGGAAGGGAGAAATACCAATTTTCTCTACGGGCCATAATGGCAGCTTTAAGAGTCCGGTGCAATCTTTCAACTAGGCCATTGGCCTGCGGCCTGTAGCTGCACGTGCGAACATGGTGAAAACCTAAGAGGTTCGCTAATTCATTGAAAAGTTCTCCCTCAAACTGTGCACCTCTGTCGGTCACCACTTCCAACGGGACACCAAAGCGTGATATCCATCCGGATACGAAGGCAATGGCGACCGAGGAAGCAGTGGTATCAACCAGAGGAACAGCTTCGCACCATCTAGTAGCACGATCAATGCAAGTCAATAGGTACTTGAAGGGTAAAGAAGTTGTAGAAGTAGGTAAGGAAGCAGGAGGAAGAGGGCCCACAATGTCGATATGAACAGTGTGGAAACGATCAGATTGCGGAGCGATAGGGCTAACAGGAGATTTGGTGTGTTTATGCACCTTTGCCTGCTGACAATTTTCACAATATCGGACGAAACGATGGACATCTTTGTCCATATTTGGCCAGAAAAACCGGGCTTTGACATTTTTGGCAGTATTTTTATAGCCCGGATGTGCGAGATTGTGCAAGAACGCCATGATCTGCTCGCGACAAGCGAGGGGAACATAGGGTCGAGGACAATCGGTAGAGGAATCGCACCATAGTTTAAGATCAGGGGCAATATCGAAGGGTGTCAGCCTTTCTTTCAAAACACTCGTTTCAGGGTCGTCAGCTTGGGCTTTAGCCAGCTTTTTGAGATCGAATACGTCCACTGATGTCACGCAAACGGGGCGCGACAAGCAGTCTGCTACTACGTTCAGATCTCCTTTAATATACTCTATTGATGTCACGTATTCCGACAGGAAAGACAATTGTCTTTGCTGCCTATCTGATTTAGCAAGAGTTTTGGAGTAAAAAGCCGACACGAGTGGCTTGTGGTCAGTGAACAATGTCACTGAGTGACCGTCAACGAGTGATTTGAAATGCAGCACCGCTAGGAATGCGGCAAGTAGCTCACGATCGTACGTCGAGTACGTCTTTTGAACATCGGAAAGTTTCTTAGAAAAGAAAGCGACAGGTGCAGGTTGGGAGTCAATCAGTTGGTACAGTGCTGCTCCAACAGCGAAGTTAGAACTATCGGAAACAAGATGATATTCAGAAGCCTCAGGAGAAGGAAAATGAAGAGTTGGACAGTCGGCGAGAGCCTGTTTTAGGTTACTAAAAGATTGCTCTGCTGCCTCAGTCCAAGGCAATTGTTTAGTTGACGGATAGTTACGCAAGAGTTCGGTTAGACCGAGAGCTTTGGTGGCAAAAGAAGGGATCATGGGGCGAAAAAAGTTAAGCATGCCCATAAAACGTCGTAAGTCTCGAGAACATTGAAGACGGGCGCAGTCGGCAATCGCAGCCACTCTGTCAGCGGGAGGTCGTATGCCGTCCGCGCTCACCTCATAGCCAAGGAAGGTCAGTTTAGATCGGAAGAAACTGCACTTGTCAATCGACAATCGCAATTTATGTTGAGCGAGAAGGGAAAGAACAGTGGACACATCATTTAAGTGCTCTTCCTCGGTTTCGGAGGCAATGAGAATATCGTCCAAATAAACGATGACGTTTTTTACGTTAACGAATAGGGCATCTATGTACCTCTGAAACGTCGGTCCGGCATTCTTTAGTCCAAAAGGCATGTACAAGAATTCATACAACCCAAATGGAGTCGTTACAGCAGTTTTAGGGATAGATTCAGGAGCGACAGGAATTTGAAGGTAGGCGCGCTCTAGATCGAGCTTAGAAAAGATATTTTTCTGAGTGCAAGGACATTGTCAGAGAGCGAAGGTGAGGAATAGGGTATCTATCACATACTGTGAGAAAGTTAAGTACACGGTAATCTCCACAAGGTCTCCATTTACCAGGTTCCTTCTTTGGAACGAGGTGCAACGGCGATGCCCAAGGAGAATTGGACCTTCTAATGATGCCTGCATTCAACAGAAATTCAAATTCTTTTCGAGCGCCTTCAAGTTTAGAACCCGTTAACGGTCGTGGCTTGAAGTGAACGGGGGAGCAAGAACCAGTATCAATTGAGTGCTGCACGGGGCAGTCGGTTGATGCATCGTTCGACCCGAGTCGTAAGGGAGAGGTCAAAATCGGGTGGTCGGCCAAGATTTTGCGTACACGGGGATCTATTTGGGTCAAATCAGCGGAGTACGCGGTTAAGGAATCCTTCGAAAAATGAAGGGGAATTTTCCTACCTGTCAAGGTATCTATTAGATTACTGTTCTGGCAGTCAACAAGTATCGAGTGCGCGGCCAAGAAATCAATTCCTAGAATCGGTTGAACTACCTCCGCAATGACGAATGTCCATTGCAAAGATCTTCCCAGCCCATCAATGTCCACTACAAGGTCGGCCTCGCCTCTGCAATTAATTCTTTCCCCTGACGCTGTAGAGAGTGTTACTGCAGTGGGACGTAGGTATCCTACCTCACAGGAGGGTGGTAAAATGCTAATCCCCGCCCCTCTATCGATGAGCAGATTAACCTCACTGCGACCTATACGTGCGCTTACTGAAAGCGGTCGTCCGACGGTCACAGCTTGAACAGACGACCGATCTAGTTTTCCAACCTACGGAACGGGCTAGCAGGTCTAGCGGGGGAGGAAGCTCTACTTGAGGGTCGAGAGACCGGCAAACCGGGTTTGTAATTAGAGCACCAGCGCCGGCATGATCTAGCTTCATCCCCATAGTAAAGGTGTGCTCTACAGACCCTAGGACGCTGGTTTGAACGAAAAGCTCTGACACCTATTGGTATGTTAGGGCTATTGTATTGCCCCGCTCTCTCCTCGTTTGCGTTCCGGGCGTTACTTCGGTAATTCGTGTGTGCTCCCGCGTCAGGTGCCCTTTCTCTAAAAATTGGGTTCACAGCAGCTATCTGATGTTTCGGCAAATATTCCATATAGGTTTCTGCAATGGACGCCATAGTGTCCAAGTCGTGCTCCTGGCGCGCGGCTATCCAGGGGCGTATGGCTTCTGGCAAACTGCTCACGAACTTGAGTCGGAGGAAATCCTCCGACAGGCCTAAGTTGCTTTCAGCGGCTAAAGTGCGTAGCTTTGATAGAAATTCCCTAGGTCTGTCATGGCAATACAACTCCTTCTGTGAAAGGAGCTCATCAAAGAGTTCCTTTTCGGATCGGGAGTACCGTGCGCGCACAAACTCTCTTAACCCCTCATAATCAGCTGCCTCTATGAGCGTTTGTGGTATATGACGAGCTATGCGGCTACTCAACGCGCCTAATGCGTGGTGGGACTTTAACGATGAGCGACGCACCCCGGCGACAATAAACTGGCTTTCGAGTATGTTGAAAAACATTTGAGGATAAGCCTCATCAAAGTCGGGGGGACGTACCAATGCCGCGTTTGTGGGAATGTGCGACTCATTGTCGTCTACTGTTTCGTGACCGTTACTGTTTGATGGTGAGGACTCCATTTCTTTGCTCCCCAATAAGAATATGAAAAGGAGAAATATATGTATATACATAGCGAAAGAATTTGGAAAAAAATGGAAAGAAATGCGATGCGCAAATACAGGAAACGTCGAAAATAGGATAAGTTCGCGGAAAAGAAAAAAAAAATAATGTGAAATATAATAGTTATAGCGATAGAAGTTGGAGGAAAATGTAGTGCGGGAAATAGAGAAAACGACGAAATAGGGGAAACTCGTTGGAAAAAGCAATAAATAAAAAAAACAAGGAATAGGAAATATAGAAAATAGCTCGCTGGCGAAATATACTATGGTGCACCGGAATGGACTCTACTTATGCAATGAAAATGCAAATCAATAAAACACAAAATATTCCAAATAAAAAAAAATATGTGCTCGATCACTGGTGAATTCGCTACTCACGATAGTTTTGCAGTCTTCGGCTTTTGTATGCCACTGCGGTCTTCTTTCTTGGTTCTTGGTGTCGGCGTCCAACCGGCGGCTTCTGCGGCTGGAGTTTGCTACCTCCCCTGAACCATTATTGTGTGCTTCCTTTGTTTAGTATGGATGATGTGTAATTGTAAAGAAGGAGGGTGTATTTATATTTATCACGATTGGGTCACCAATGAGGCTAGTTCAAACGTGGGGTTTCGTTTGTAACTGCCTACGAGTAGATTATTCGTATAGCGACTAGTAAGGGATAAAGACTAGTCGAACGAGTAAATATTCATTTTTGGCCCACGGGATTATTCAGGCGAAAAGACTGGGGAACTTCGCAACGTACTATAATCCGAATAGTAATGGAATATTCTAATGGTGTTAGGATTCTAAGTACGGTTAATTACGACATGCCTGAATAACGAATAATCACTTGATCAAAAGAGGTAAAGGTAGGGGAGGTAGCTTTGTTTGTAGATCCTGCAATTACACGAATAAAACAAAGGTTAGCATGGTGATATGAGGATCTCGAAATTACATAATTACAACCGGTAAAATATGACATATAAATTATTCAACTACCAACCTATATTTTCTACTATCAGGCTGTAATTTGAATATTGAATTAGTTGATCCTCTCGACTTTGAAATTCTCTAATCGTTGGCACAATCTACACTAGAAACTAAATTATACTTTAAACTAACTTCTAAGCTCTCACTCCTAAAGTCTCGAATGATGAACTAAGTTAAAACACTTCCAACTTAACGACCGGGTCTTTTCAAAGTGACCGGGTCGTTACGTAACCGCCTCCATGGCGGCACACTCCCGCCGGTCACACGTTACTCTACTTAGGGCGTAAATTCTAGTCTCATTTTCTACTTCACATGATCTTACAAAACTCCTCATATCTAATAAACCTTATATTCATCTTATCCAATAAACCTTATATCTAATAAACCAAAACTCATCATATCTAATAAACCTTACGAACAGCACGGAAGGTAGTCAAATGTAATTTATATGCTACTCGCGAGCCAGTTAGCTTGTTACTTTCACTTAATAATTCACAACACATAAATACAAAAAGTATCACTTCGAGAATAGCGAGACTCACCAGGTTGATCAGAGCACTTGTTTACACTACGAGGTTTAGCGGAGGAATGGGCTGCTGAGCAGTGAACGATGCTTGAAGAGCGTGAATGTTGCCATAAAGCGGCACTCAACTCGTCTCATAAGACGGTGTAGATTTTATCTATTTTAATATTTATTTATCTTTTAAATAAAAGACTTTTAAAGGTACAAAATTACTTTTAATATTAAATTTTAAATTTGTATTAATTATTCAGTAATTTTTCCGGGCACCACAGATTATCCTGTAGTAACAGGATAATATTTACGCATAAAGGAAGTGAAATTCTTGAACATTGAAATGGCATGACGCGGCAGTTATCGCGTTCGCCATCTTCCGCGAGACGCCGGCGTACCACAGTACGCGTTCACGAAGTATTTTTGTACGCGAGTAGCAATATCACCATGGCAGATGCAAGTATATATTTTTGCCGCAAGAATAAAAAGGAACATGATTTAAATGTTGATAATGAAATCTTGACACCGAAATGCAATGAACATATGACGCAAAATTTACGCTACGTTACCAACGAATTACGAACGAACGAACAAACAACTACGTTACGAATGTTATTTACGAACTCTACGACTATTTGCATGTTATCTATGCATCACGATCCGACCAGATCCTTATATTTAAACACACTGCATTTCAAGAAATGACACACTATGCTTTACCAGCTTTTGCTCTATTTAAACACAAATTTTCTTCCACTTACAAGAACGCTGTATGCACGAGCAAACAAGGCCAGAGAAAGTGTGTGGTTCGAAAGAGACGCTTCACTGCGCAGTATTGCCATTCAGAGGCTTCTCTCTCGGAAGTGTCGATCGTGACTTTTAATTTTAATGCTTTTTGCACAAAAACGTCAAAACTACTAATTATAAGTAGAAAATTATAAATAATGATTTAGAGTAAGATTTTTAATGCTAACAGTTATGCTATTTAAGTGCGAATGAGAAATTTTATAATTTATACATATTGTAGCTGATGCTACAGTTCTTCCGTCGCTGCGAACGAAGCACCAAGAACCGAAACACAAGAAAGCTAGAGTCAGAATGCGTCCCGATTCAAAATGGCTAGGGCAGTGTTGCCAAACAGAAGTGACGGGCGTAGATACGTGACCAGAATCGTGTTTTTCTTTCGGAACACATTTTTGGTAAAATTTTGGATTTTATCGAATAAATGTTTGGGTTTTGGATGGGGGTGCTAGTATCAGCTTCCAAACCCTAAACAGTCCCTCGACAGTATTCGCAAAACCGCGAGAAAGGTTAATGAGGCGAGGGAACTCAGCTCGGTCTTTTATTCGGAGGAACGCCCGGCGGACTGGCGGGATCTTGACTGGAAGATTTTCTCTAGGTGGGCACTCTGTGCCAGCGAGGTCCGGCGAGCGATGGTGTCGGCAGGATGTAATGAGTTGTGTTTGGGAATTTATATAAGCCCAATTTAGACTAACTAGTAGAATCAGCCTTTATAAAAAGAACCCGTGACGTTGGTGGTGTCACTTATGGTATCAGCTTTATTAATCCCAAGCTGGACGAGCAAGTTATCGTAGTAGAAGCAGGTAGTTTAGCTAGCCTGTGAGTGTAATCTTAGGCTTACTAGCTTCCAAAAATAACCCATGTGAATTGCGAGGGAATACATTTTAAATGAGATCTATCAGGCCCAAGCTCAGGTAAGATTCAGTTAAGGCAAAACAAGGCCCAGGGAACTGAGTGTGTGTGGCGTTTGGCGATGTCGCTGAGGTTCTGCAAAAAGTCGAAAACGCTGGATGAACAGTCCCAGGAGACATCAAGGAAAAATTCCACCACTGACAGTCCCCAACATCGTAAATGATAAACTCCCACTAAGTAGACTCTCCGAGAAATCCTACAGATCCGACACGAGCTAATTTAATAAATCTCTCTTTTGTCAAGCTCAAAGTAGGATAGGATCACTTTAGGTTTGCAAAAACTCTTTCACCACTGCTCTTACTTTAAATAGAGGCATGAAATTTTAAAGGAGATTTTTTTTGTAATGAACCACTTGTGATTCTTTTTAGAGCAACAATCGGTGATTCCATTTTGTGGAATCATAGCAAATTCGTGAGACTGAATACACGGGATTCATGCAGTCGGAAGAAATTATTAAGAAAATAGCTAAAAAACATAGGATGAGAATTAATAACTTTTTTGTGTACTCTAGAACATCTCTATATCCGTACGAGAAATAACAGGGAAAAAATCCTAACTTTCATTAAGATCAATCATACTGAAAAGCACTGGCAAGCATCATTGATAAAAAAAAATAAGGAATATCTACCTGAGAAAAGAAACACTAAACGTGTTGCTTGCACAGAAAGAAAATATTCGAAAGACGAAACATGAAAATCAAGGTGACAATGACCCGGCGGTTTTTACGTTTCGCCATTTGCAATAAACCGCCGGCATAACACCGTACGCGTTCACGAAGTATTTTTGTACGCGAGAAGTACGCGTTTACGATGTCAGATGCTAGTATGTATTTCTGCCGCAAGAATAAGAAAAATTGATTTAATTTGTTGATAGTGATTTATATTGAAATAAGTGCGGTTTAAGGCAAGATTTAAGGAGTAATGAAATACGAAAAAAACTAAAACTTTAGCAGGCATATGCATGAATAATCTTCGTACTCTATAATCCGTACGAAATTATTAAAAGGCATTCCCAATTATCATTTCACGTCAAACACACTTCAGAAAACTACTGCAAGTATGTTGTGAAAAAGAAATATTATTCCACGTGCATAAAGTACGATTTTAAATCACAGAGTAAAGACACGAGACGGCAGTTTATTCTCCGCAAATTTGGAAAACGAAGACGCCGGCGACAAAGACTCTATCAACAAAGACGCCGGCGGTTTTAGCCGCGCTCTATTACCAGTATTCCGTGAACTTGAATTAATATGACAGCTGCAAAATGTATACTTTGTAGTAAGGCACAAACGTAGTTGGATAATATAATGACTCGACACAGGAAATGAATCGTGACACGCAAATTTATACGTTTTGTCACGTCGAGGTAGCACTCGAAAATGAACATGCTAGTCTAAGGATTTAAACACTATTTTAGAGTTTATCCCTACATCACGACGATGAACAGGTCCGTAAGTTTATCACCATGCACACGGAGAATTTACACTGTATACTTTACCAGGTTTTTTTATTCTCACACTTAATTCTTTCACTTACGAGAGATGTACGCACGCTAGCGAGTCACGAAAAAGAGTGAGTCAGTTCAAGCGTCGCGCTTGGATGTTGCCACTTCCGGCTGCTTTAAAACTCGAAATGTCGATTGATTATTTTATCTCTCATGTATTTACACAAAAACTTCAATGATTACGAATTAGAAGTAGAAAATAATTAATAATAATTTAGAGTAAGATTTTTAATGCTAATAATTATATTATTTAAGTGCGAATGGGGAAGTTTATAATTTTTACGCTTTGTAGCGAATGCTACATTACCCCCAAGGCGCAGACCGAAAGGTCCACCCGCTATCAACATTCGTAGCGGGAAGGAGGTCGAACTAAGCGACCATATCGGGTCTGGCCGTCGGAGAAAGTTATTGAGTGGGGAAGTTTCACCAAACGGGTCTGCAAATTTAGATCGGCAAGAGTTCTAGGAACAGGAGTTACTGCAGCGGGCTCGTCTGGTCTCTCCAGACTTGTCGCTGTTTCAGTAAGAGGGCTAGAATTAGAGTCTACGATAGGCTTAGGGATAGGGTTTGAATGTACAGGCACATAGAAAGGATTACACTCAAGTTGACTAGGCAACAATGCAGCCAACTGAGGAAGCTGAGATGGTAGATATGATCGAGTCTCAGTGGAAAGGGAATTCCGTGGAGAGAATGATGAGTTAGAAATTACACTATGATCGGAAGTGTACGCGACTTTTAATCGATCAATGCTCACAGGGTCGTGTGAACCAGATCTTTCAAGGATGAAATACTTGGGCGTCTCTTTCAATATTTTGAATGGGCCATCATAAGGGCGCGTGAGTGTAGGTTTGATGGCGTCTTTACGGACGTACACATGTGTGCAGTCTTGCAAAGCAGGATCTAATTTGTCTTTTGTTTGAGGCATTCGTGGAGCAACATACTTGATCTGACGCATGCAATCTTTGAGACAGGTTACATATGCGGAACGGTCAGCGGATGAAAATTCAGGCAAAGGTTTTGGGTCAACAATGTCGCCGGGGAGACGAAGTGTTTTCCCATACAACATTTCTGCTGCTGTGCATTGCTGATCTTGCCGATATAAATTCCTAATACTCAGCAGTACTACTGGAAGTCTGTCAGTCCAATCGTGGCTGCAATAGAGGCAGCGCAGCGCAACTTTTAAATCTCTGTGGACTCTCTCAATAAGTCCATTCGACTGCGGATGGTAAGCGGTAGTGCTGGTGTTAGTACAACCTAAGGCGGCGCTAAGCTCACTCCAAAATTTGGAGGTAAATTGTGATCCCCGGTCATGTGTGACACTTAAGGGAACCCCAAATCTGGAAATCCAGGTGGTCATGAAAGCGCGAGCTACAGTCTCAGTTTGGGTATCAGGAAGAGGCACGGCCTCAACCCATCGAGAAAACCTATCAATGATGGTCAACAAATAAGACTGTCCACGCGATAAAGGCAAAGGACCCACCAAATCTAGGTGGACCGCGTCGAACTTGTGACCTGTGAATGCACAACTCTGCAGCGCTGCACGATTATGTTTCACCACTTTACTACTCTGACATGCATGGCAATTTTGCACAATTTGCTTGACCTCCTTACGCATCGCTGGCCAGACGAAACGATCGGAAATCAAACGCAATGTATGGTTAATACCAGGATGAGAGAAGGAATGATAGTGGAGAATAGCTACTCTGCGGAGAGTCGCAGGAAGATACAAACGAGAAAGTTGCTCGGCATCACGGTACACGCCGTCAACCAAGGTTAATTTCAGAGAGGAAGTGTTGGAAGGTTTGAGAAGATCCTGAAGTTCAGGATCCTCCTTCTGAGTCTTGGAAATATTACCGAAGGTGATTTCACCACTGGTTTGGACAGAGTTGATTCTCGATAAGCAGTCAGCGACAGTATTGTCGAGACCTTTGATATATCGGATATCAGTGGTGAATTGACTAATGAAGGAAAGGTGTCGAGCTTCTCTTGGGGAATGTCTTTCAGAAGGCATCTTAATCGCTAAGGTCAAAGGTTTGTGGTCTGTGTAGATCACGAACTCCCTTGCCTCTAGAGCATAGCGAAAGTGTCTCACAGACAGATAGATAGCTAGAAGTTCCCTACCGAACGCGCTATAAGCACGCTCAGTGGGCGACAGCTTTTTGGACAAGAAGGCAAGAGGAGAGATGTTAGTTCCTACTTTCTGTTGCAAAACGGCACCTACAGCAGTACTTGAGGCGTCAACTACCAGGCTGAAGTCAGCATTAGCAATAGGGTAGGATAATTCAGTCGCGGTAGCTAACTTGTGCTTTATCTCCTCAAACGCATTGCGCGCATCCTCCGTCCATTTTACCTCAGTAGATTTACCTTTTCGTTTCGGTTCGAGCAAGTCTGACATGGGGGCTAAAGTTTGAGCACAGTTGCGTATGCAGCGATGATAGAAGTTAACAGAACCTAGGAACCTTCTTAGTTCCTTCTGGGTCTGTGGAAGAGGAAAGTTTTTGATCACTTCTACTTTGGAAGGAAAGAAGAAAAGAAAAAGAAAAAATGTTTATTTCCAAATTGTCACATGAGATACATGCCAACATATTGGCTTTTAAAAGTTTCTTAAATATAGGGCATCCTAAAACAAATATTCCATACGAGGAGTACTAATTGACAAACCATCCGAGGTGTACAAGTAGATGAGCCATACGAGGCATAATAATAGACAAACTATACGAGGTGTACTAATAGACAAACTGTCAGAGGTGTACAAGTAGATAGACCATACGAGGCATATTAATTGACAAAATATACGAGGCGTACTAATAGACAAACCATTCGTGGTGTGCTAGTAGTCTAACAAAAGTTCTATACTAGGAGTACTAATTGACAAACCATCCGAGGTGTACAAATAGATAAGCCATACGAGGCATAATAATAATAGGCAAAAACTATACGAGGTGTACTAATAGACAAGCTATCAGAGGTGTATAAAATAGATAGACCATACGAGGCATATTTATAGACAAAATATACGAGGCGTACTAATAGACAAACCACACGTGGCTTGCCAATAGTCTATCTCTGTCAAGGGTAGTTGAATGAGAAATGAAAATTTTGCCCTAAAAATACGCAAAGCCCTATCACCACCAAAAACATATTTCATATCTTCTGGATATTCACCACATCATGCGGACATGGGTACATGGGATAAAATAGAGATACAGTGTAAGCCGGTTACCACTCATGATTGACAAATATCTACAAAATATTGGTAGAAATGGGTAAACAAACATATATTCAATATCAAAATTCATAGCTTGTACAACATACGGACAGAAAGATAATTTTACTACGATTCATATGCTCAAATTGCACTTTATTTCATTAATTATATATGACATTAATACGATTCACAGAAACGCCCTCTGGGGAAGTGATAGATCTATTTTTGAATCATTTCGCTATTGCAATAAAATTTATTAACCGAAAGGTTTTTGTGCAAAGAAATGAAATAGAAACATGTATATATATTTATGTAGATACATATATATACCTACACACGTACACACACATATTAATATATACTTATTGAAAATAAAATATTAGAAAAAAATACATATATAAGATAAAAGAAAGAAGCAACCTACCATCTACTACACAAAAAATGACAGCTGAGCTCACTGAATTCCTAAGAAATTTTCGCAAATATAACTAAAAGGAAGAGAAGACTTCGAAAAACATAAAAATGAGCTGTTTTTTAATTTCAAAGGTTTTTTAGGCTAGAGATTTCATGACCTAAGTAAATCAGTGATGGCTTTCCGAGCTCGCATTTTGCAGGATTTACCAGGAGTCCATTGTCGGACAATCTTTGAAAAACGACCCTAAGATGGTCTTTGTGCAGCTCCGGGGTTGTGGATGCCACTAGGATGTCGTCTAGATAGACATAGGCGAAAGTGAGATCTGAGAAAATTTCAGCCATGTGGCATTGGAACGTTTGAGGAGCGTTCCGTAAGCCATATGGCATCTTTAGAAATTCAAAGAGACCAAACGGAGTGATTACCGCGGTCTTAGGGATAGCGCTCTCCTCAAGAGGAATTTGATGGAAGGCGCTCTGGAGATCAATTTTTGAGAAAATTTGTGCTCCCTCTAAATTTGCACTGAAATCATGAAGATAAGGAATAGGGTAGCGATCAGGTAGAGTAACGGCATTCAACCTGCGGAAATCCCCGCACGGTCTGAATTCACCGTTAGCCTTGGGTACTAGCAAAAGAGGGCTAGCCCAAGGACTTTTGGAACTGCGGATGATGCCGCATTCTTGCATGCGCGCAAATTCTTTCTTGGCTGAAGCCAATCGATCAGGCGGTAGTCGCCTTGCTCGGGAATAGACTGGCGGTCCAGTGGTTTCAATATGGTGTTTCGTGCTAGTCTGCATTTTTTTAGAAGCTAAGTTAGAATTTGTTAGTGCAGGGTAATCTACCAGAACCTGCTCGAACATGCACTCTTCCTTGAAAGCGATGGCGAAGGAATGCAAAACGTTATCTTTAGCCATGCCACAAGCGGGAATTGAGATCTGTGTCTCCTCGTCCCTAATTTTATGGTTTTTCACATCTACAATTATGCCAAACTTGGCTAGAAAATCGGCACCTATTATGGGCTCTTGAACCTCAGCTATCATGAAGGTAAATGTGAATTTTCTCCTCAATCCCAGACTACACTCGAGTGCTCTCTCGCCAAAACAAGCTATTGGCGTGCCATTTGCTGCGCGCAGTGTTGCTGAACGAATATCATTTTTATCTTTCGCCGTAGCTGGTATTATAGACACGCTCGATCCTGCGTCTATTAGGAATCGAAGCTTTGTGATTGGGTCGAAGACGACAAGGAGGCGAGTGGTCTGGGAGTTAGCTAACGCAGTACTCGCTACTATGCGTTGCTGTTGGCGTTTCCCGAAGTCATTTCGGTATAACGAGGACAATGTCTAGAGGCACATTTGCGAGCTTGGTCGCCGAATTTCTCATGATACCAACACAAGAGACTGTTGGCATCGCGAGAGCGCGATCGAAAGCGGCGGTTTTGATTTGACCTATCATAAGATCTACCTCTATCAAAACGTTGAGGAGGAGGAAAAGGATAGTGATAGCGATAGTCGTAGGCATCTTGGTAGCTTTGGTATCTCCCTGGGCCTTGCTGGATGTGAGCTACACTCTGACCTAGCTGGCAATTCTGTAAAGCTTGCTTTAGCTCAGCGATGTCTTGCTGCATCCTATCTATTGTTGCGGAGGATTGATTATTAGGAGTATTTGAGGGGTTAAAATTTGCAGCTGCTGCGTTCAAAGAAGCTACCTGCGGTGCTTGTGACACGTTTAGGTTGCGCATCACTGTCTCAGTGGACTCTGCAAGCATCTCTAAAGTTTGGTCCGGGCTTGCTAGCGATAGAAATGGACGCACATTAGAAGGAAGTTTATTCATGTGATCTTCTTTCAGAAATCCCTCAGCTACGGCAACACCCGCTGCAAGTTTCCGCAACTCCTTAACTAACGAAGTGGGAGAGAAAGAGACAGAGACAGGTGGAATTGCTGAGGCGTCTACAAGGCTTCTGAATTTGTCCGCATCGGACATCTGAAGCTTTGCTAATATTTTGCCTTTCAAGATTCCGTAAGGATTTACAGCTGGAGGGTTTTCTAGCAATTGATTGGAGTCATTTAACAATTTTGTGGGAGCTGCGGACACAAGGGCATAAAACTTATCGTTTTCGTCCCTTATTTTATGATACCTAAACATTGCCTCCACTTGGTTAAACCAAGTGTGGCTGTCTTCTGGAATGAAAGGCGGCAGGCTCAGAGGTTTGGTGCGCGCTCGATCTTCATTATCTGTGTCAGGCATGCTAGCAATTTTCTTTGGGGATGCACAATTAAGCTATCAATGCCTATGACTTGGAATTTAAGTGACAAAGGTTTGCGTTATTTCTTTACCTACTCAATCATTTAAATAAATTTGAAACGGAAAGAAGAAAATATGAAATTGGAAACGAAAATTTATGCGGTATGCGGCAATTAGCGTAGGCACAAAAAAAAACAGGTGAGAAAAATATTTTTTTACCTACTGTGGCATATGAGACAAAAAGGACAGGATAGCGCTGGAAAAAAATTTTTTTGTTAGAGCTGCTCAGAGAACATTCATTAACACGGGTTAATCCATAGAAATTCTCAAAGACTACGACATGGGAAAATTTATCACTACAATGATATGCCAAAATTATCCTCTCTCACAATTTCTCAAACACTTATCGAGTTGAATTTTTTTTATTTAAGTTTTAAGGCTGGGGTTTTAATCTTTGGGGTTTTAAACTCGGGGTCACCAGTGTTTGGGTTTTGGATGGGGGTGCTAGTATCAGCTTCCAAACCCTAAACAGTCACTCGACAGTATTCGCAAAACCGTGAGAAAGGTTAATGAGGCGAGGGAACTCAGCTCGGTCTTTTATTCGGAGGAACGCCCGGCGGACTGGCGGGATCTTGACTGGAAGATTTTCTCTAGGTGGGCACTCCGTGATAGCGAGGTCCGGCGAGCGATGGTGTCGGCAGGATGTAATGAGTTGTGTTTGGGAATTTATATAAGCCCAATTTAGACTAACTAGTAGCATCAGCCTTTATAAAAAGAACCCGTGACGTTGGTGGTGTCACTTATGGTATCAGCTTTATTAATCCCAAGCTGGACGAGCAAGTTATCGTAGTAGAAGAAGGTAGTTTAGCTAGCCTGTGAGTGTAATCTTAGGCTTACTAGCTTCCAAAAATAACCCATGTAAATTGCAAGGGAATAAATTGTAAATGAGATCTCTCAGGCCCAAGCTCAGGTAAGATTCAGTTAAGGCAAAACAAGGCCCAGGGAACTGAGTGTGTGTGGCGTTTGGCGATGTCGCTGAGGTTCTGCAAAAAGTCGAAAACGCTGGATGAACAGTCCCAGGAGACATCAAGGAAAAATTCCACCACTGACAGTCCCCAACATCGTAAATGATAAACTCCCACAAAGTAGACTCTCCGAGAAATCCTACAGATCCGACACGAGCTAATTTAATAAATCTCTCTTTTGTCAAGCTCAAAGTAGGATAGGATCACTTTAGGTTTGCAAAAACTCTTTTACCACTGCTCTTACTTTAAATAGAGGCATGAAATTTTAAAAAAGATTTTTTTGTAATGAACCACTTGTGATTCTTTTTAGAGCAACAATCGGTGATTCCATTTTGTGGAATCATAGCAAATTCGTGAGACTGAATACACGGGATTTATGCAGTCGGAAGGAATTATTAAGAGAATAGCTAAAAAACATAGGATGAGAATTAATAACTTTTTGTGTACTCTAGAACATCTCTATATCCGTACGAGAAATAACAGGGAAAAAATCCTAACTTTCATTAAGATCAATCATACTGAAAAGCACTGGCAAGCATCATTGATAAAAAAAATAAGGAATAATATCTACCTGAGAAAAGAAACACTAAACGTGTTGCTTGCACAGAAAGAAAATATTCGCAAGACGAAACATGAAAATCAAGGTGAAAAGGACCCGGCGGTTTTTACGTTTCGCCATTTGCAATAAACCACCGGCATAACATCGTTCGCGTTCACGAAGTATTTTTGTACGCGAGAAGTACGCGTTTACGATGGCAGATGCTAGTATGTATTTCTGCCGCAAGAATAAGAAAAATTGATTTAATTTGTTGATAGTGATTTATATTGAAATAAATGCGATTAAAGGCAAGATTTAAGGAGTAATGAAATACGAAAAAAACTAAAACTTTAGCAGGCATATGCATGAATAATCTTCGTACTCTATAATCCGTACGAAATTATTAAAAGGCATTCCCAATTATCATTTCACGTCAAACACACTTCAGAAAACTACTGCAAGTATGTTGTGAAAAAGAAATATTATTCCACGTGCATAAAGTACGATTTTAAATCACAGAGTAATGACACGAGACGGCAGTTTATTCTCCGCAAATTTGGAAAACAAAGACGCCGGCGACAAAGACTCTATCAACAAAGACGCCGGCGGTTTTAGCCGCGCTCTATTACCAGTATTCCGTGAATTTGAATTAATATTACAGCTGCAAAATGTATACTTTGTAGTAAGGTACAAACGTAGTTGGATGATATAATGACTCGACACAGGAAATGAATCGTGACACGCAAATTTATACGTTTTGTCACGTCGAGGTAGCACTCGAAAATGAACATGCTAGTCTAAGGATTTTAACACTATTTTAGAGTTTATCCCTACATCACGACGATGAACAGATCCTTAAGTTTATCACCATGCACATGGAGAATTTACACTGTATACTTTGCCAGGTTTTTTTATTCTCACACTTAATCTCTTTCACTTACGATAGATGTACGCACGCTAGCGAGTCACGAAAAAGAGTGAGTCAGTTCAAGCGTCGCGCTTGGATGTTGCCACTTCCGGCTGCTTTAAAACACGAAATGTCTGTAAACTTTAGCCTGATGGGCGTAGTTCAAGTTTTTACTTTAGACAGGGGTCACCAGTCACCCTTAAGGGCGACACTTGATAGAAATAAAATGATAGATATATAATCGTTATAATATCTGACTCTGGCTCGGAAGGCGTTTGAATGAGTTTGTGTTCGGGAGCTTATTGTCTCCATTCAATCAAAAACTTACAAGAGAACTTTACCACGGACTGGACAAATCAGAAGGACAAAGAAAGGAGATATGGTTTAATAGTCTGGCCTTTATTCGGTGGCTGGCAGATTGGTCTCTTCAGGATGAGCTGATGTTGAGGTCCGATCTTGAGTAGGGACTGCAACAGGCTCCCAGCTGCGTTGGTTATGTGGTGAGTGTATTTGTGGAGAGGGTCGTGTGCATGGTAATCCCAATGGCTAGAGACGGCAAATAGCGTCACTGATAAATGAGGACGGTAAAAAGCTCTATTCCCACAAGTTGGATCGAATATTGAATTGTTGGGTAAGCAGCAGTTGAATTAGATGCAACCCAAGGGTCTCAATTCGGAGTGAGGTTGATGGGGAATGAGGAAATTACATTCACCGTCCAGTGATTGAGTGATAAGAACAAAGGAGAAGGAGGCAGTTCTTTTGGTTAATCAGGCAGGTCTGGCTACCGGTTTAATTTACCCCCTTAATAAGAGTGGCAAGGTAGATGACGTGACAGTGGGGTGTAAAGTGTCTCGTGGATTCCTGTACGGGACAAGAGGCTGGGTGAAAATGCACACGGTGTTTTTAGGGTAACCACATATCAACACAAGCTATGCTGCAAACAATCTGGCATTAACATGCCGCCTCAAAGCGAGGAGTCTCTTCGAAAAACGACCCCCACCAGCACTCTGGCGCCGGAGTGCAAGCGGGGATCAACTTCGGAGCACTTGACAATTTGCTCGGAGCCAAATATTAATCTTAATATTTTTAACGGCATGAAGCTACACTTTATACTAGTAAATGCACAGGCCTTTTCGGGTTTTCTTTTGAAATAAGAGCAACATAAAAAAAGCAAAACTACAATGGTAAAAGCAGTGGCAACTGAGCCTAACGTCTAAATTAATTAATTAACTATGGTAAAAATATCTACAGCATCTGCTAATGCAAATTAACAAGGAATTTCTAAACAATAAAAATGAAGAAGGGAAAACCTCTATATAAGAAGTTCCGGAGTAAGGTTACAACTATCTCAGCTTCGCACCTAGCCACCTTCAAGAACAGCGGCTGGCTTACAAGAATTGCCTGTCTTATCCAACACATCAGGCAATGTTAGTACTAATTGAACTAGAAAATGTTTCCCTATTTCATAACTGACGTAGTAATAGCTAGTTTGAGTTTTTACGTGGAATAATTTAAGTGTTATTCACGCTAGGAATCCATGTACAATGACTACTTAATTAAATTCTCTAACTAACTATTCTTCAAAACATCACTAATATTTTAGATATACAATAATGATTCTATTAAGAAACTTGTTAATTGTAATTGGGTATTTATAAGGATGGTTCTGAGCACCCATCATAAACAAAGATTCACTTACAAATTGGTTATGAATGGGTTTTAACGTTGACTTGTAAAAGAAAACTGAGCAACCATCATAAACAAAGATTCACTTACAAATTGGTTATGAAGGGGTTTTAACGTTGACTTGTAAAAGAAAACTAACACAATTGTAATCATTTCCAAGACCTTCTTAATTGAAATATATATATACAGCTGTAAAAATTAAGAATGGTAATTGGTGTCAAGCTTAATTTGATTAAGAGGAGACAGTTGTAAAAATTATGATAAATGATAATTGATGCAACTCTAACTTGATAAGAAATAACACATATTGAAATATTGGCATATAAAAATTATTTTAAAACAAAAGGGGAAATTTCCTTTATAATGGCTTTACATTAAATAGTGAGTTGACAATTTCATTAATCTGAAGATACTGACAGCAACTATGTTGAGATCCAACTTCAGTATATATATTTATTATTATATATGAGTTGTCGCAGTCGCCCATTAAATTGCTTCCGTCCCGTTTTCTATGTTCATGTGCTAACCGCCTTTGTAGAGCGATCGAGCTCCTTCTTCTTGTTCTCGCCGCCGTGCTCGACGGACGTACAGTACATGTAGTTCCTAGATTACCTACTGTGTTTCTATACCCCACACTCATACTTATAATCGTTGTCGTACTCCATTATTCCAAGATGGAAAGAGGCCTCTCTGGTCTAACAGGTTATGGGCCCAGTAACCTAACTTTTGATGGCAATGACGAAAGGTATGAGTTGTGGGAAGTGAAATTTCGGGCCTACCTAGACTTGAAGTCGTTGGATGCCGTCCTTGAGGGCGAAGAATCAAGTCTGGATGTTGAGAAGAACAAGCAAGTGTTCTCCGAGCTCGTGCAAAGGCTCGATGATAAAAGTCTCTCGTTGATTATCAGAGACGCCTATGGAGATGGAAGAAAATCCATGAAGATTCTGCGTGATCATTACCTCGGTAGCAGTAAACCGAGAATTATTTCTCTGTATTGCGAGTTGGCCGCGCTGAAGATGAAAAATGGCGAGACGGTTACCGACTATTTGCTGCGGGTAGAGACAACTGCATCCTACCTGAAGAAAGCCGGCGAAAGTATCAGCGATGGACTGATAATCGCCATGATTATCAGGGGATTGCCAGCTGCCTACAACGCATTTTCTACTGTCATCACGCAAAGTGACAGTACAGAAATGAATTTCCAAAAATTCAAATCGTCTCTCAAGAGTGAAGAGGAAACAAAGAAGACCCGACAAGGCTACTGTGAAAGTGAAGAAAGAGTCATGAAAGTGAAAGACACTAAAATTACTTGTTACCGATGTGGTAAGTCAGGTCACAAGAAATATGAGTGTAAACTTCACGGTGCAAAGAAAAATCGATGGTTTTCTATTTGTAAAAGTGCATCTCATGATACTAATTTTTGCAGAAAAAGAGATACCACGAAAGCGATGGCTACTGTTGACAAAGATGTGAAAAGCTCTTATTGTTTTAGAGTATCAACAGACTCAGAAAGTGCTTCTGTTGTAGACAGTGCAAAGTTACTGGTGGATTGTGGAGCTACTGCTCACATTATTTGTGATAAATCTAAGTTTGTATCTTTAGATGAAAGTTTTGACCCTAGGAATCATTTCATTGAATTAGCAGATGGTTCTAGGATGAACAATATTGTAGAGTGTAAAGGTGATGCGAGAATTACCCTGACTGACGCCAAAAATAGGAAACACAATGTTCTTTTAAAAAATGTTCTTTGTATTCCTAGTTTTAAGCAGAATATTTTCTCTGTCCAGGCTGCTATTGATCAGGGTGCATCATTTAATTTCAGTCAAAACGCCTCAAAGTTGTTTGCTTCAGATGGGAATATTAAAAAATGTGGCAAGCTGTATTATTTAAATTCTGTAAGCTCTGTTGATTCTATTAATGCTGTTGGTGAACACACTCTGGAGGAGTGGCACAATATTCTTGGGCATTGTAATGTAAAAGATGTGTTGAGCCTAGAAGGTATTACTAAAGGAATGAAAATTACCAACAAGCATAATTTCGATTGTGAGATCTGTGTCCAGGGTAAAATGTGTCAATATAGGAGCAGAGACCCTGATGAAAAGTCAAGAAAACCTTTAGAGCTAGTCCATAGTGACCTAGCTGGACCTATAAGCCCTACTTCTTTTGAGAATTCCATGTATGTCATGTCTTTTGTGGATGACTTTCAGGCCTCATTTTTGTGTATTTCCTCAAAAGTAAAAGTGACACTGTTGGGGCATTAAAAAATTCTTGGCTGATTCTGCTCCATTTGGCTCTGTTAAACGTTTAAGAACAGATAACGGCACAGAGTATTCCTCAAGCTTGTTCAAAGCTGTTGTCACGGAGAACAAAATAAAGCATGAATTTTCAGCTCCGTACTCTCCCCATCAAAATGGGACTGCTGAGAGATCTTGGAGATCATTGTTTGAGATGGCTAGGTGTTTGTTGCTGCATGCAAATTTGCCAAAACAATTGTGGAATCATGCTGTAAGAACAGCTGCTTACATTAGAAATAGGTGTTTCAACAAAAGGACAGGCAAAACTCCTTTTGAGATGTTCACGGGAAAGAAACCTGACCTTTACAATTTGCACATTTTTGGATCAAAATCTTTCGCCATGGTTCAAAACCCAGGGAAGCTTGACCCTAGGTCAGAGCAGGGTACTTTTCTGGGATATGACCCGTGCAGCCCTGCTTACATGATTTATTTCCCTGAAACTTGTCACATAAAAAGAGTCAGATGTGTCACATTCTGTGATAAAATTTCTAGAAATGTGGTGGGTGAGGATAAGTTCATTGCTGTAGATAACCCTGCTGAGCTGAAACAAAGTGAGAAGGCTGACAAGGCTGAGGCTGAGTTGAAACCTGGGACTGTTCCAGAAGTGATTCAAAATGAAACTCATTCAGATGCAGATTCCACTAGAAGATTTCCTTTGAGAGAAAAGAAGCCCCCAGCTTATTTAAAAGACTATGTTGATCCAGATGAATTGGATATCACTAATAATTTTGTTGATTATTGCTACAGAGTGAGCAGTATCCCTAAGTCTTACTCTGAGGCAATTTCATCCCCAGATTCTGTTGAGTGGAAACAGGCAATGACCACTGAGATAGCTGCACTAGCCGATAATGAGACGTACGAACTTGTTGAAAAGCAAAAGATAGATCTGTTATTGGGGGACGATGGGTCTATAGTGTTAAATCAGGACCCAATGACCAGGAAACTTTCAAAGCTCGTTATGTAGCCAAGGGATATTCCCAAGTAGCTGATGTCGATTTCAAAGAAACTTTTTCTCCTACAGCACGTCTAACTTCTGTTAGAATGCTGATGGATATTGCTGTGCAAAAGTCGTACATTGTGCACCAGATGGACGTGTGCACTGCTTATCTTCATGCAAAAATTGACTGTGATGTTTTTGTAGAACAGCCTGAGGGATTTGTCGAACTTGACAAAAATGGAGAGAAGTTAGTCTGCAAACTCAAAAAAATCTTTGTATGGCTTAAAGCAAAGTGGCCGTAACTGGAACAACCTTTTGCATCATTTTCTTGTTGAACAAAATTTTGTTCAATCTCTCAGTGATACTTGTGTCTATGTGAGGGAAAGCGACTCTGGAAAAGTGATTATCATTGTATGGGTTGATGATTTAATTTTGGCCTCTTCTAACGCTGTGGTATTGAGTGAAGTAAAGTGTTCATCGTCAAATAAATTCAAAATGAAAGATCTTGGACAAATTTCATGTTTTCTAGGCATTGAATTTGATGTGAAGCATGACTCAATTGAGATGAAGCAGTCAAAGTATGTTGAGAAAATTTTGTCAAAATTTAGGATGTCTGATTGTAAGCCTAAGTCTATTCCATGTGATCCCAGTGCCAACAAGCTTGATGTAAGCTCTGATTCTAGGAATTTGTGCGATCCAAAACTGTTCCGTGAGATAGTTGGCAGCCTGATCTACTTGATGACTTGTACTAGGCCTGATATTTGCTATGTTGTTACATTACTGTTGCAACATTTAACTTGTCCAACAAATGCTCATCTGAATTTGTGTAAATTTGTGTTGAAGTATCTTAAAGGTACTATTTCATACGGTTTGAAATTTGTGAAATCCGAGAACCCCGTAAAAATTACCGGTTTCTCTGACTCCGACTGGGGTGGATCCTCTGACCGTAAGAGCATATCAGGATATGTCACGTCGTACAAGACGTGAGGAAATTTGAAGAATTTTGATAAATTTATTGCGGCAACATTCTGCGGATCCGCGCTTCGTCCGCAAGAATGACGCCAACGTTTTATTTGTTTGAAGTGCGTGGGAGGAACAGGTTCCCGGATAATTTTAAGTTCTGCGTTGTTTAGGAAGTAAACTTGAGTGAGAAACTCTTTCGATTTACGTGTTACCTCGCTAGCTATATTTTTCGGGTGTTTTCACACGGTGTAGCCAGTAAGCTGCAGTGTAATGCTGGGAATTAGTCAGGTTCTGGTTTAACGGTATTTTAGCTGAACACTGTGATTTTACTAATGAACTTTCCTATCTCTGTTTCACTGCTCTAAGTGATTTGTGTTAATGTCCAAACCTTTTGCTCAGCAACATTTGCATAATAGCCAAGCCATGTAAGCTATGTTGTCATACATAATATCGTAAACAGTGTCATGGGCAGTAAATGCAACTTGGAGAGACTGACATTTCAATGCCTCTTAGTCTACACAGAAGATTACTTGAAGTTTATTGCATTTCATAGATTAACAAAAGATAGCACAATTTTATATTTATTTGATAATACAAACCAACCACTGCTTCACTATTGAAAGATTTGTGTACTGAAAATAAAAGCTATGGTGATTCTTCCATGGATTAGACATCAGTTGTTGATATTGAAAAATTCATGGCACGTCGTGCCAGACTTGTACCAACTTGGGAACACGATTTTCTTGTCTTTGTATTATCTCTTGTCTTTTTATTATTTATGATATTCATTAATAGAAAGATGTGAACCAAGCAAATTAAATTTAGTCGATTGGCTTCTTACCTATGAGCTGTGCTGGGCAAGTTGCGCCAGTCAGCAAGGTGGAAGCCTAAAGTTACGGCATTCAGTAGACTGAGAATAGGCGCAGAAATTTGAGACCACTAGCTCATATGATTTGTGTTTTCAAAGCGACGTCGACAAACGTGCACTTGCCTCTCTCATTTTGTTTATAATAGAATTTATTGATAATGGTGATTTGATGACCTGAGTGACTTGCCCCTGCTTTAGAGACCTAATTTGCTGTCTCTTTTCCACAGATAGGGTAAAGAAAGCCAGAGTAGGCACTTATTTTGCAGACTAAAATAAGCTGTCACAGGTCTGAACTGAGGGACCTTTCCTCATCGTCTGTAAGTATTTTAGAGTATCCTCTTTCAACTTGTGATGTTACCTAACTCGTCATCCCTTTATAGTGTGAAGCGTTCATGTGAAAACTATAAACTTGTTGTGCGATCGTCCACCTTTGTTCAAATAAAGTGCTTATTGACTAATGACCGCTGTGTTAGGATTGTTGGATACGGATGTACATTCATGTGTGTAACTTTGTGCTTCCTTAAAAGGACACTTTGAACATTGGCCGAAACAAGCGATTCATGTATTATTGCCTGGCGTCAGGGATTACGAAGTTCATGCCATGTACATATAAACTATCAAAAGCGTTCTCACCTCACAATGGAAATGCATCGTCCATGAAATTGCGCTGTCTCTTATAGCTGTCATTACACGTATTATCGAATTTAGATCGGGCAGGATTAGGAGTACATTGCCCTCAATCATCCCCTTCGACTAGTGACACGAGTTTACAATATTCGTGTGTGTATATCATAAATGTGTTCTTTCTAAATGTGTTACTCGACTAGAGACTTATTTTTCTTCCCCGTCGATGCAACGGAAACCTTTCTTGTTTGTGAACTTATTTCCCAGCCTACTGTTCCTGTGCACCCTGTGCGTAGATTCCGCGTTCCCCCAACTACACGCTAGATGGTGCCTTCCTCTTTCCTCTCATGGGACACCTTTGTCGCGGTCAGGGGAGGCTAAAACTTTCTTATATGATAATACTAGTAATGGTAATGCGAATTGTTGTTGTGCTACGTCGTTAGCAGGGCGGTGAATTCTCTTTTTATGTGCTACTATTCTATGGCCTCTTATGTCCCACTCAGCTATTTCTCGTGTACCCTTGAGGTGTGAGTTACTTCTTGTTGTGAGGTGCTATATGCATTAGTTAATCATTCGACTATGATCTTGAATTAGGCTTCTCATGTCATGCAATTCGTGGTCCGACTCTGAATCATACCTTTCTGGGCAGATTCACGGAGTCGCTCGGATAAGAAATAAAACCGAAGAAACCTCGAAATTCTTTTGGAACCCTTGCGCCTACCGTTCTATGTCGTGCCGAAGCGAAGATAGAGAAGATAGAAAGTCCGCTAGCGCACGACATAACAGTGAATAGACGCCAGCGGAAGGTGCCCTCCCACGAAGAAGACCTCCAAAGAGGAGGCCCACAGCAGATTCTCAGCTGCCCGCGGCGAATATCCGAGACCACGGAAATGACCTCTCTCGGAAGAAAGAGCAAGCTTAGACTTCCACAGCTGGAAGAACAATTCCATACGGAGCTAGCAGCCTTGAACAGTCTCCTGAATGGTGCAGTACCACGAGATCTCAAGACTCCCAGCGAGGTGGATCAAGTCCACGCTGGAATCCGAGCAAAGGCTAAGACCGTCAAGCGAATCGGAGACCAGCTGGTCCTAGCTCTCGAGGGTTCAGGAGCCACCGCGGAAGCGACGGTAATCCGAGGCTCATTGACAAGCGCTAGAGCTCGCAGGAAAGCACTAGCGGACTCAATGGACCACAGAAACGAAGAGCTCGGTGCGAGCTCCTCACGGAGTGTGACAACGGAACCTTCCCAGCGTAAGACCCCGAGGTCGAGGAGGACCTCGTCCAAGAACCAGCAGCAAGGCGCTGCTCATCAGAACAAGCCCCCAAAATCATCATTGGCTGAGAACAGGAACGGACACCGTTCCAACCGTCGGGGCAGAGACTAGGCCAGCCCCAGCCATCGTCGTCAGAGTCACCTAGGTTCGAGCTATTACAGCCAGAGTCAAGACAGTGAGAGCGATCATAGCCAGAGCCTTCCCAGTGCCAGCTCTCGTCACAAAGACGGCGAATCCGAGCGCCGCGAGCCCCCTAGCCAAGGCAATAAGCAGATGCTTATTGACATCACTGAAGAGCCATCGGTACTGTTGGCGCAAATCGCCATCGGGAGGTCGAAATTGAGGAACAGGAACCGAACGGAGAATGATCAGCACTTCGGTGAGCAGAATACCGAGTGCAAAGAGGACCGCACAGGAGCATGGGTCGACCAAGCCTTCCAGCATCACGTCATCGAACCCGCAGGGGGCACAACGGCGGTTGCGAATGCTTCGCCCCGTGACACCGATCTCGCACCTCCGATGAATCCCTCCGCACCAGCATTCCAGCCCCGGGCTTCCACCGGCTCACCTGCCGTGGTCTTTGAAACGAAGCCACCAGTGATCGACGGAGCTATGAGGCTCTCAATGATCGAAGATCTAAAAAAGGCGCCAAGCCAACCTTACGCGGGAGAGGCTCACCTGTTCCACAGATGGTTCGATGCCATCAAGAGAAGGATGGAGAGGCTCGCCGTGGAGCCCATCGACGCCATCGAGATCCTCACGAACCACACCTGCGGCGAGTCAAGGAGCCTCATTGACGACGCCCTGGCAGCTACCTACTTGGACACAGCGGCCCTGCTCACCCTCATCGTCGAACAATTGAAGACTCGCTTCGCCTCTGACGACAGAGTAGCCGATAGCCTGCTCGAACGCCTCGCGCAAACGTCAGACATACGGGGAACAAAGGGCGACCGCACGGTCGGTCTCAAGCTGCGGAAGTTCAGCGACGCCTGTCTAGCGATTCATCACACAATGCAGCACAACAAATCCTTGCCTTTCTGAACACCGACGTAGGGCTGTCCCCCATTGTGGAGAGACTACCCTTCTTCGTTCTGGACGCCTGGAGAAGCGAACGAACTTGGCACAGAAGACTATCTGGATCGCTACCAGATTTCGCGAGGTTCTGCGATTTCATCAAAACGCTGTCAGATACCCAATGCGACAGTTTCGGAGCATCAAACCTCAACTGGGTGAGCGCCCGACGCGACGCCGCGGCACCCGCTCGTCCCAATTCAAGAGCCCCGCGAGTGCTCTACACGTCCTCGGAGAATCAAACCGGCAGCTGTGTCCTCCACCACAGCGCTCAGCACGCGACAAACTCGTGCCAAGCGGTAAGAAAGATGGAATCTCAGAAGAAGAAGGACTTCATACGCGAGCACAGACTGTGCTACCGTTGTTTAGGCCCTCACTGGGCAATGCACTGCCGAGAAGTCGTGAAGTGCGATGATTGCGGAGCTGACAACCACAGCACGACGGCCCATTTCAACCGAATGAAGACCGAGAACCACGGTGTAGCTATCAGCAGGGCACGCCCCAAGCGGGACACAAGCGTTGAACAGACCCCGAGCGAGGTCGGAGAGAACCCGAAAGCCAGGGCATTGAATTCTCGTTCGGCCACGACCGGAGGCAGAGCATGCAGCAAAACCGTCCTGGCCGACGTTTTCGACGAAAGATCGGGCCGGTCGTGTCGCGTCTACGCCATTATCGACGAGCAAAGTACGACGTCTTTCTGTTCCTCTAAGCTACTGGACACTCTTCAGGTGACGGGCCCCAAGTCCTACTACACACTGGAGACCTTGTCCGATCAATCGGTCGCTCGACAAGGCAGATGCGTGTCCGGATTGAAGATCAGGGGAGTTTCCGAAAGCAAGGCTTTCGAGCTCCCACCAATGTACAAGTGCGACCTCATTCCCGACACCAAAGAGGAAGTGGCGACTAAGGAACGTGTGGAAAGGACCCCGGAAATAGCCCACTTCGCCCCCCACTTCCTCACCCTCGACGACAAGGCAGAAGTTGCCGTGCTTCTCGGGACAGACAGTGGGGACATACTGTACAGCCACGCTGACCAACGTCGTCAGAGCGCCCCATTCGTTCACCACACCGCCTTGGGCTGGGCCGTGGTCGGCAAAGTGAGCGACAGCGTCGGGCCCTCACTCGGACGAAGATGTACAATCTTAAAGATAACAGCTGAAATCGTTCACGAACATCTCAGCGCCAGGATGTGTTTCGGGCCGTCCCCCGAAAAGAACATGTTCGTCCAACAACCCGATGACGAGATGCCCGGTCTGTCTCACGACGACCGCAAGTTCTTGAAAGCGATGGAGGAAATAAGGGTAAACGACGAAGGCCACCTCGAAGCGCCACTGCCGCTGAGATCGCTCGACGCGGCGCTGCCCGACAACAGAGTGGCGGTGTTTCGTCGTCAAGAGAACACGCTGAAGAGACTAACAAGGGAGCCAGCGAAGTTACAGCAGTGTCTAGATGCCATGAAGAAAAATCTCGACATGCGACACGTTGAGCAGATACCGGCGATCGAAAGGAACCGACCGCGCGGTCTCACATGGTACATCCCCATCTTCCCGGTAGTCCAAGAAAAGAAGTCCAAGGTGAGGCTCGTCTTCGACAGCGCTGCCAAGTATCAAGGGGCTAGCCTCAACACGTGCCTGCTGTCGGGACCAGACTACAACAATCGTCTGCGGGATGTGCTAACGAGATTTCGGGAGCACAAGATCGCCTTCGTAGCTGACTTCGAGAGCATGTTCCACGCCTTCCACGTACCGCCGGATCACAAGAACCTAATGAGATTCTACTGGTGGGCCGACAACGACCCCCAGAAGCCCCTCGTGCCGCATCGAGCGCGCGTGCACGTATTCGGTAACACCAGCAGCCCCGCTGTAGCCACGATGTGCCTCCACCGCGCCGCCCAGGGAACTGCCAGCGAAACGCGGCCCGAAGATGCGGAACACCTCGAGGCGGCGTGTAATGTCGTGCGCTAGCGGAATTGATCTTCGCTTCGGCACGCCATTGAACGGAACTCGGTAGGATGCCCAAAGGGAAACGAGGTCTCTTCAGGTTTTTTATTTCTTATCCCCTGGTTCCGTGAATCTGCCCAGAAAGGTATGATTCAGAGTCGGACCACGAATTGCATGACATGAGAAGCCTAATTCAAGATCATAGTCGAATGATTAACTGATGCATATAGCACCGCACAACAAGAAAGTAACTCACACCTCAAGGGTACACGAGAAATAGCTGAGTGGGACATAAGAGGCCATAGAATAGTAGCACATAAAAAGAGAATTCACCGCCCTGCTAACGACGTAGCACAACAACAATTCGCATTACCATTACTATTATTATCATATAAGAAAGTTTTAGCCTCCCCTGACCGCGACAAAGGTGTCCCAAGAGAGGAAAGAGGAAGGCACCATCTAGCGTGTAGTTGGGGGAACGCGGAATCTACGCACAGGGTGCACAGGAACAGTAGGCTGGGAAATAAGTTCACAAACAAGAGAGGTTTCCGTTGCATCGACGGGGAAGAAAAATAAGTCTCTAGTCGAGTAACACATTTAGAAAGAACACATTTATGATATACACACACGAATATTGTAAACTCGTGTCACTAGTCGAAGGGAATGATTGAGGGCAATGTACTCCTAATCCTGCCCAATCTACATTCGATAATACATGTAATGATAGCTATAAGAGGCAGCGCAATTTCATGGACGATGCACTTCCATTGTGAGGTGAGAACACTTTTGACAGTTTATATGTGCATGACATAAACTTCGTAATCCTTGACGCCAGGCAACAATACATGAATCGCTTGTTTCGGCCAATGTTCAAAGTGTCCCTTTAAGGAAGCACAAAGTTATAAACATGAATGTACATCCGCACCCAACAATCCTAACACAGCGGTCATTAGTCAATAAGCACTCTGTCTGAACAAAGGTGGACGATCGCACAACAAGTTTTAGTTTTCACACTGCTTCACAATATAAAGAGATGACGAGTTAGGTAACATCACAAGTTAAAAGAGGATACTCTAAAATACTTACAGACGATGAGGAAAGGTCCCTCAGTTTAGACCTGTGACATCTTATTTTAGTCTGCAAATTAAGTGCCTACTCTGGCTTTCTTTACCCTATCTGTGGAAAGGAGACAGCAGAAATTAGGTCTCTGAAGCAAGGGCAAGTCACTAAGGTTATCAGATCAGCCATTATCAATAAATTCTATTATCAAAAAATGAGAGAGGCAAGTACACGTTTATCAACGTCGCTTTGAGAACACAAATCGTATGAGCTAGTGGTCTCGATTTCCTGCGCCTATTCTTAGTCTACTGAATGCCGTGACTTTAGGCTTCCACCTTGCTGACTGGCGCAACTTGCCCAGCACAGCTCATAGGTAAGAAGCCACTCGACTAAATTTATTTTACTTTGCCTCACATCTTTCTATTAATGAATGTTATAAATAATACAAAGACAAGAAAAACACAAAGACAAGAAAAATCATGTTCCCAAGTTGGTGCAGGTCCAGCACGACGTGCCGTGGATTTTTCCATATCAACAACTGATGTCTAATCCATGGAAGAATCACCATAATTTTTATTTTCAGCACACAAATCTCTCAATAGTGAAGCAGTGGTTGGTTTGCATTATCAAATAAATATATGATTTTGCTATCTTATGTTAATCTATGAAATGTGATAAACTTCAAGCAATCTTGTGTCAAACTAAAAAGCATTGAAATGTCAGTCTCTCCATGTTGCATTTACTGCCCTTGACACTGTTTACAATATTATATATGACAACATAGCTTACATGGCCTGGCTATTATGCAAATGGTGCTGAGCAAAAAAAAACATTTGGACATTTATACAAAATTACTTGGAGCAGTGAAATAGAGATAGGAAAGTTCATCAGTTAAATCACACGCTTTTCTTCTAAAGTACTGCCAAAATGGAACCTGACATTTCCAAACATTACACTGCAGCGCACTTGCTATGACACGTTACGACGGCTAGTCTAGCTTAATGTGGGTGGTTCACCAGCGACCGGAAGCATCCTCGAATGCTCTAGAAGCCGGCTGTTCACCGCTATCTAAACACAAATATGTTAAAAACACCCGAAAATATAGCTAGCGCGGTAACACGTAAACCGAATGAGTTTCCCACTCAAGTTCACTCTCTAACTACACAAAACTTAATATTATCCGGGAACCTGTTCCTCCCACGCACTTAAAACAAATAAAACGTTGGCGTCATTCTTGCGGACGAAGCGCGGATCCGCAAAATGTTGCCGCAATAAATTTATCAAAATTCTTCAAATTTCCTCACGTCTTGTACGACGTGACACTCCCCCCCCCTTGGTGGCTCTGGCCACCAATAACTGCCTTCGGGGGGGGGGGGGGGGGAGCGCTGGTTAAGGGCTGGTTCAGTGGCGTGGCGCCACCCACTGCGTGCTCGTCGCAGTCGTCTCGCCCCGCGGGACGCGTCGGTGTTGTCTTCAGCGACGTGTGGGTGGCCTTCCACCTGCTGCGCGGGCGTGACTCATAGAGGAGTCCTCTCTGCTTCCCCGACCAACGTCGAACTTTCCGTCGCTGGCGGGTGGTGGACCTCTGGAGGGGTCCGGGTGTTGTCTCCTGGTCTTTCTCGACACTGCCCGGCATTCCTCGTGCGTCGGCGAGTGCGTCATGCTTGTCCCGATGCTTCGGATTCCGACGGTAGCTTGTCACGTAGGCGGTACTGAGAGGCTGGTAAAGGGAAGATGGGAGTGGGTGCTCGGCGTTTCCTGGAGGGTCGGGAGTCGCGTGGCCGCCTCCCCCTTTGCTTGGCCCGTTCTGTCGAGCTCTCTTGTCAACAGATGTGCGCTCAGCATGGTGCGCGTCGTACTTTCTCTTCTGATCACCAGGGTGCGGAAGCTCCCATTTCCGTTTCTCCTTGGACTTTGGTGATGCGCTGTCTGGATCGCACTGAGCGTCCATTTCATCGTTTGTTGCTGACTGGTTGATAAATCTCGTCGTTGGCGGGGCTTCCGCTTGATTGTCTTCCTCTGCTCTTGTGTTTTTCATCTTTTCAGGGTCTCCGCGACCGTCGGGGGGCCGCGGATGAGGGGTTTCATCGCTGCGCTGCTGGGCGATAGCATCTTCTCCTGAGAGCGGTTCAAGGCACGTCTCCAGGCCACAGGTTTTGAGAGTGGCTTCGGCTACGATTCTTGCGACCGTGTAAGAGTGCTCTCCTTCGGGGCTGACGTCGTCGTTCACCTTGCCGACCACTGCCCAGCCTAAGGCAGTGTGGTGGACGAACGGAGCCTTGCGGCGTTGTTTGTCGGAGTGACTGTAGAGTAGGTCTCCACAGTCCGTCCCCAGGAGCACCGCGACTTCTGCGTGTTTGTCCAAGGGCAAGAAATGCTGAGCGAAGTGCGATATCTCCGGGGTTCTTGCGACGCGTTCGTAGGTCGCGACTGCTTTCTTTCTATCGGGGATGGAGTTGCATTCCAACATCGGTGGGAGCTCGAAGGTTCGGTCTTCGGACACTCCCTTTATTTTCAACCCTGACACGCGTCTGCCGTATCGAGTGGCGGATTGGTCGGTCAGCGTTTCCAGCTCGTAGTGAGACTTGGGGGTTGTCACGCGGAGGGCGTTCAACAGCTTAGGAGAGCAGAAGGACGTGGTGCTTTGCTCATCTAAGATTACGTAGGCGCGGCACGACCGACCCGTGTTCTCGTCGATAACGTCTGCCAGAACAACTTTGCTGCATGCACCCTCCTCGGCTGTGGGTACGCGAGAGGCCAGGGCCACAGCTCTCAATCTCTCCCCGAGTCCGCTCTGAGCTCTGTCGTCGCTCGGTTCTCGACTGGGTCTCTCCTGACGAGTGGTTTCACTCGAATTTCCAGCTGCTCGCCAGTTAATGTGGGCGGCCGTGCTGTGACTGCTGGCTCCGCAGTCATCGCACTTCACAACTTCATTGCAGTGCTTTGCCCAGTGAGGGCCTAGACAACGGTAACATAACTTATGCTCGCGTATGAAGACCTTCTTCTTCCGAGATTCCATCTTTCTTACCGTTTGGCACGAGTTTGTCGCATGTTGTGCACTCTGGTAGAGAACGCAGTTGCCGGTTTGATTCTCCGAGGACGTGTAGAGAACTCGCGAGGCTTTTGGATTGAGGCGAGCGGGGGCGGCCGTGTCGAGTCGATTGCTCACCCAGTTGAGGTTCGATGCCCCAAAACTATCACACTGGGTGTCTGACAGCGTTTTGATGAACTCGCAGAACCCGGCGAAATCAGGTAGCGATCCGAATAATCTTCTGTGCCTAGTTCGTTCGCTTCTCCAGGCGTCCAGAACGAAGAAGGGTAGTCTCTCAACGATGGGAGACAGCCCTACGTCGGTGTTCAGGAAGGCGAGGCCTTGGTTGTGCTGCATTGTATGATGAATCGCTAGACAGGCGTCGCTGAACTTCCGCAGCTTGAGACCGACCGTGCGGTCGCCCTTCATGCCCTTTATGTCCGAGGTTTGGGCGAGGCGTTCGAGCAGGCTATCGGCTACCCTGTCGTCGGAGGCGAAGCGGGTCTTCAATTGTTCGACGATGAGGGTGAGCAGGGCCGCTGTGTCCAGGTAGGTAGCTGCCAGGGTGTCGTCAATAAGGCTTCTTGGCTCGCCGCAGGTGTGGTTCGTGAGGATCTCGATGGCGTCGATGGGCTCCACGGTGAGCCTCTCCATCCTTCTCTTGATGGCATCGAACCATCTGTGGAACAGGTGAGCCTCTCCCGCGTAAGGTTGGCTTGGCGCCTTTTTTAGATCTTCGATCATTGAGAGCCTCATAGCTCCGTCGATCACTGGTGGCTTCGTTTCAAAGACCACGGCAGGTGAGCCGGTGGAAGCCCGGGGCTGGAATGCTGGTGCGGAGGGATTCATCGGAGGTGCGAGATCGGTGTCGCGGGGCGAAGCATTCGCAACCGCCGTTGTGCCCCCTGCGGGTTCAATGACGTGATGCCGGAAGGCTTGGTCGACCCAGGCTCCTGTGCGGTCCTCCAGGCTCCTCAACTTGGAGAGACTGACATTTCAATGCCTCTTAGTCTACACAGAGGATTACTTGAAGTTTATTGCATTTCATAGATTAACAAAAGATAGCACAATTTTATATTTATTTGATAATACAAACCAACCACTGCTTCACTATTGAAAGATTTGTGTACTGAAAATAAAAGCTATGGTGATTCTTCTATGGATTAGACATCAGTTGTTGATATTGAAAAATTCATGGCACGTCGTGCCAGACTTGTACCAACTTGGGAACACGATTTTCTTGTCTTTGTATTATCTCTTGTCTTTTTATTATTTATGATATTCATTAATAGAAAGATGTGAACCAAGCAAATTAAATTTAGTCGATTGGCTTCTTACCTATGAGCTGTGCTGGGCAAGTTGCGCCAGTCAGCAAGGTGGAAGCCTAAAGTTACGGCATTCAGTAGACTGAGAATAGGCGCAGAAATTTGAGACCACTAGCTCATATGATTTGTGTTTTCAAAGCGACGTCGACAAACGTGCACTTGCCTCTCTCATTTTGTTTTTAATAGAATTTATTGATAATGGTGATTTGATGACCTGAGTGACTTGCCCCTGCTTTAGAAACCTAATTTGCTGTCTCTTTTCCACAGATAGGGTAAAGAAAGCCAGAGTAGGCACTTATTTTGCAGACTAAAATAAGCTGTCACAGGTCTAAACTGAGGGACCTTTCCTCATCGTCTGTAAGTATTTTAGAGTATCCTCTTTCAACTTGTGATGTTACCTAACTCGTCATCCCTTTATAGTGTGAAGCGTTCATGTGAAAACTATAAACTTGTTGTGCGATCGTCCACCTTTGTTCAAATAAAGTGCTTATTGACTAATGACCGCTGTGTTAGGATTGTTGGATACGGATGTACATTCATGTGTGTAAATTTGTGCTTCCTTAAAAGGACACTTTGAACATTGGCCGAAACAAGCGATTCATGTATTATTGCCTGGCGTCAGGGATTACGAAGTTCATGCCATGTACATATAAACTATCAAAAGCGTTCTCACCTCACAATGGAAATGCATCGTCCATGAAATTGCGCTGTCTCTTATAGCTGTCATTACACGTATTATCGAATGTAGATCGGGCAGGATTAGGAGTACATTGCCCTCAATCATCCCCCTCGACTAGTGACACGAGTTTACAATATTCGTGTGTGTATATCATAAATGTGTTCTTTCTAAATGTGTTACTCGACTAGAGACTTATTTTTCTTCCCCGTCGATGCAACGGAACCCTTTCTTGTTCGTGAACTTATTTCCCAGCCTACTGTTCCTGTGCACCCTGTGCGTAGATTCCGCGTTCCCCCAACTACACGCTAGATGGTGCCTTCCTCTTTCCTCTCATGGGACACCTTTGTCGCGGTCAGGGGAGGCTAAAACTTTCTTATATGATAATACTAGTAATGGTAATGCGAATTGTTGTTGTGCTACGTCGTTAGCAGGGCGGTGAATTCTCTTTTTATGTGCTACTATTCTATGGCCTCTTATGTCACACTCAGCTATTTCTCGTGTACCCTTGAGGTGTGAGTTACTTCTTGTTGTGCGGTGCTATATGCATCAGTTAATCATTCGACTATGATCTTGAATTAGGCTTCTCATGTCATGCAATTCGTGGTCCGACTCTGAATCATACCTTTCTGGGCAGATTCACGGAGTCGCTCGGATAAGAAATAAAACCGAAGAAACCTCGAAATTCTTTTGGAACCCTTGCGCCTACCGTTCTATGTCGTGCCGAAGCGAAGATAGAGAAGATAGAAAGTCCGCTAGCGCACGACATAACAGGATACGTGTTTAAATCATCTAGCAACAGTTCACTGATATCTTGGAAGTCCAAGAAACAAAATATTGTTGCTTTTTCAAGCTGCGAAGCTGAGTATGTTGCCTTGACTTATGCTGTGCAGGAGGGAATTTTCCTCAAACAGCTTCTGTGTGATATGGATGGATATGATGAACCGGTTGAAATTTTTGTTGATAATAGAGGTGCTATTGACCTAGCCAAAAACCCTGTTCATCATCAACGCTCGAAACATATAGACATAAGATTTCACTACATTCGAGCAATCATTCAAGACAATAAAGCAGTTTTGAGCTTTGTTCCTTCAGAGGAAAACATAGCTGACATGTTCACAAAGCCTGTTACTAGACAGTCGTTGCTTAAATTCAAAGTGTGTGTTTAATTCTAAGTTACTGTGTCTGACATGTTTCCAGTTTATCTTTGTGTAGATCAATTGCAAGAAAAGGTAGAACTTTCTTGAGTACAATACTCTTAACGCTAATGCGGACTATGCATTATTGTGCGGTATATTTTTTTTTGTATCGTGCTCAGTGTAATCTGTTGATCTACACTGATGATTTTTTTTATTTTGTTTTTCTGCTGTTCAATGTTCAATGAAAGATCTGAATGTTGAAATGTTAGCTCTAATTGATTACTATGTGAATTGATGCATAGTGGGATGGAATACTTCAGTTGGAGGGGGTGTGTTGAGATCCAACTTCAGTATATATATTTATTATTATATATGAGTTGTCGCAGTCGCCCATTAAATTGCTTCCGTCCCGTTTTTTATGTTCATGTGCTAACCGCCTTTGTAGAGCGATCGAGCTCCTTCTTCTTGTTCTCGCCGCCGTGCTCGACGGACGTACAGTACATGTAGTTCCTAGATTACCTACTGTGTTTCTGTACCCCACACTCATACTTATAATCGTTGTCGTACTCCATTATTCCAAGATGGAAAGAGGCCTCTCTGGTCTAACAAACTAGATAGCTACTACTCATGCTGAAGAGAATAATTCTCCTGGTTAGTCCAACCAGTTGCTTCTAGTTAAATTCTGCAGATACTCCCAAGAATTGCTTCTTGGAAGAACTAGGTTCAGAATCTCTGTAAGCCAGGAGTGAATTGTTTGCCAAAGCTTTTAAATAGGATATACAACAATACACAAGAAAAAATGCCCTGTGAGAACCACAAGTTCTGGGCAAGAAATCCTAAACATTTAGCACACTGGTAAGTTGAGGCAATTCTACTTAATATTTACACAATAATATTATTGACAATTTACATATAATGTTTATATATAGTTACCCGTAGATCAGCACACACACAAAAAACAGAATTTTAGTCTCACCAGCCAGAAAAACCGTGATGCGCACATTCTGAATGATATGAGAAAAGTGGCCGCTTGGCCGAATAAGATGTTGCTATCGCGCAGCCATGGGAGGTTTCGTTAAGACTCGAAAGTGAATTCTTAGAGATTTAATTTTTCGTTACACAATTTTAATAAAATTGAGGATAGAGATTAGTGAATTTCGTAATGTGTTTTTATGCTAATGGTTGAATTTATTTTACTTAATTTTTAAATGATCATTCTGAGAATTTCCTAAATTTCGACTGAGTTGCGGGATGGGGGTTCACTACATGTCGATTGATTATTTTATCTATCATGTATTTACACAAAAACTTCAATGATTACGAATTAGAAGTAGAAAATAAATAATAATAATTTAGAGTAAGATTTTTAATGCTAATAATAATTTTATTTGAGTGCGAATGGGGAAGTTTATAATTTTTACGCTTTGTAGCGAATGCTACATAAATACAGGTTTGTAAATTTATGAAACTAATTGCATTGATATAACTTAATTTTAGGATGTTCGTTTTAACGTTTTTATAAATTCAAGTGAAATGAGTCCCAAGCGTTCACTACAATTAGATATGTAAAATATAAGTTTTGCACCTCTATATCAATCCATGCAAGTTGTTCAAATTCATTGCTTCATTTGGTAATTTCCTCAACACTCATAAATATTAACGCTTTGAATTTATACCTCCTCTGGATGATTATTATTTTAGTGATTATTCAAAGCGTATAATGGTATGTATGAACTTTGAACTTCTCCCAAGTTGGGGAACTAATTGAGTTTGAATTTTCAAAGGCGTAATAGCGAGGGAATTTCTCAAGTAACTAGGAGGGTGTATTATTATTTCTAAGGGCCACCAGTGCTCGGGGTAGAGCACACTTAATTGATAATAATTGAATGAATCTGACTCAGAAGGGGTTTCTGTTTGGGTAATTCGAGTTGCCTTCCTGGCATCTATTTTCTCACTTGCACTATTGACCTCTGCAGGATAATGACGGTACTGGATATTCTCGCCTCGGTTTTTATTTTGACGACTCTGAGTGCCGTGACTACGGCAGCAGTATGGGGGTCCACTTCTTGAGGAAGGAGATCCGGGTCCAGTGAGTAGCCGCACTTCAGCAGGTGCCGCGGCTCGAGGGAATCCGGGGTGGATCCCGGCGAGAGTGGATTTGTTCGTGTAATATTCCGCAGGTGCGGTAACAGTTTGATTATATGAGTATATGAAGGAGGTAGTTATTTTCTGCTAGTGCCTTGAGGCTTGGGTGGTTGATTGGTAGCCGTGTGGCTTAGTTGAATTGAGAGCCGTGTGGCGAACAGAGTTTTGAGGGATGTTGATTGAATGTTGGAGGTGATTGTTTGTGTGTCGGCCTCCCAGGATCTTCTGTACGGGAGATTAGTTTGGGTTACTTGTTCAAGCATGATAACACAAGGAGAGACAGTCGCTACGCAAGCCAGGCTGCGAGCTTTACTGCTGAATTACAGGATTGCCTCAAATAGAGGATTATATGCGGGTGCCTCGGCCCAATTCTGGCGCCTGAACAAGGGCGAGGCAGTCGCAACAATAAGTACTCGTATGGACAATCATGAATCTCCCTACATGCCCTTATTTTCCCAACTAGTATTCTCCGGGTACTATTAATCGTGACGCGTCGTGTACGATCATCTCCGGATTGGAGTGCAAGATTGATACATGAGATAAGAATATTACTGGGTAGGCAATGTAAGTTAGTTCGTCTTCATTAATATTAAAGGCTTCTGCCGCCCAATAATCTACGCTTTGACTGCTATTTACAATGAGTATCTTAAGAGTTGGCAGTGTTTAATTCGAACGTTTACGCTAAGCCGCCGTCGAGGGCTGACTGTATTGGTCATAACTAAGGCTAGAATTGTCATAAAGATTACTCGACTTAAGCTAGGAATTGTGCCAGAGAGGGCACGTGCAGTCTAATTATTGTTATTATTTATTATCGTATGAGAAATCCCTGGTCTCCTTGGCTTGAACGTGAAAGGTGTCCTACGAGAGGAGAGAGGAAGGCACCATTTGAAAAAGGGTAGAGGGAACGCGGAATCTACGCACAAAGTGCACAGAAATGGTAGATGAGGAGGAGGATAAGAGCACAAGAAGGATTTAGAGAACATTGATCATGAGGATACCGATTAGAATAGTATAAGGCATCCTATGAGTTATAATGACAACAACCACTGGAGGTAGCCGCCATTGCCAAGAGGTCAAAGGAACAAGTAGCTACAGTTGAGGGCGACCAATTACTGGTTACACTAAATTTAACCCCCAAATCAGATAGTTGGATGATTTCTGGATTAGAATTTCCAGGAGTTGGGAATTTAGAATATTCGGAGACTTTCCGAGGTAAGCATAATTACCCTAATTTAGCTAAATCAAGTAACGACTAATTATTGACATTTTTATATACACAAATTGACCTAACCAAAAATCAATAGTAAGAGTTGTCACTAAAGTGATTATGATAGGAATTCTTGCTACAGTTAATGATCAGGAAAGAATGATTATTTATGTGACTCGACTTGAGATAAGTAACTACCGAGGATATAATCTCTATTGTGTAAATAACCTTTCATGGCTTCATTTCCCACGATATGACATTTAAACATTGACTAAAATTCAAGGGAATTCCACAAATTAAATAGATCTGACTTACTAAACATACAAAACTTGAGAACACAATTGATTACAACTAGAACACACAAGAGATGGCAAAACCCTAATGAGACCATGGCGATCAATAGATTATACCAATTCAATTGATTAGAGGCTTGAACACATCAGCAACTTTGCCTGGACAACTAAGGTGGCATGAGCAGTAACCTTTGAGCCTAGGTCTCACTTAATTAATCAATTATGGTAAAAAAATCTACAGCATTTGCTAAATGCAATTGAACTAGTAAACTCATGTTTCCAGTTTTTCCTAACTGAAATAAACAATGTACAATGACTATTTAATTAAATTTACTAACTATCTATTCTTCAGAATCAAGAATTATTTGTGTTTTTCTAATTGATTATCTACCTAATTTAATTTAGAAACACAGTTGGGGCAATAATTGGTAATTGATGCAGGACTAGATGCATTCAGAAGAATACATCTGTGACTAAAAAATAATTGGTGCTAGCCTAACTTGATAAAACATAAACACATTTTGAAATATTGTGCCCAAAAATATTTTTGACAAAAGGGAAATTCTAGCTTGATAAACAAATAACCATACTGAATTTTGGCATGATAAGTTATTTTTGAAATAACATCACATTGAAATGTTGACATAAAATCATTTTAAGAAAAGGAGAATTTCTAGCCTGAATAAAATGCCATCATATAGAAATGTTGAAATAAAATTATTTTAAGAACAAAAGGGGAAAACTCCCTAAAAATGGCTTTACATTGAATCGTGAATTGTTTGCTACAAACTTTAAGATAGGATATACAACACTACACAAGGAAAAATGGCCTGTGGGGAACCCAACTTCTGGGCAAGGAAAATCCTAAGCGTTTAGCACTCTGGAAAATTTAGGCAATTTTTCTTAATACATACACAATAATATTATTGACGGTTTACAAATCATAAATAAATATAGTTACCCGAAAAACAGCAAAGTCACACACAATACTTTAATTCTCACCAGAGAAAACACGCGGTGCACACACTTTCAATGACTTGGTACGAGTGGCGCTAGTGCGAGTGGAAATGTTGCCGACACAGCGTCATGGAGGGTTTCGTTACAACGCAAAAGTGATTTCTTAGAGAATGAATTTTTCAGTGCACAATTTTAATAGAATTGAGGATAGAAGTTAATTAATTCCGTAATGAAATTTTATTCTGATGGTTGGATTTATTTTACTGAATTTTTTAATGATCATTTTGAGAATTTCCGAAATTTATACTGAGTTGCGTGCCGAAGGTTCGCTACATATGCGTCTCTCAGACATTCGGACAGTCCGATCTCGAAGTTGTGACAGGTTCGAAGGCCAATACAAAAGCTCTGACGCTGTCGCCACTCCGAGTTCAAGCGATTGAGGTTGCAAGGGGTTTTCAACATTTGTGTTGTGATTCGCTAGGTTTGTCACTGCTTATATTTTATGTTCATATGTTCGAGGTATAGTTATATGATGCGACAGTTTGAGAGAAGTGCTAGTATTAAACTCAGAGTGAGGACATTTAAATGCTCTTTCAATGATGAAGGGTGTGTTTTACTTCGAAGGTAACGCAATTGGTTTTATCCAAAAAATATCCTTAAAAGACAAGAATGATGAATTTTACAGAGAGCAATAGAAACTTGAAGTTGTTTAAGAACTCAAGCACTAAACTGAATTCAATTTTTGAAAAGTTTCAAATCCTTGATTATTTACTGATAAATAGTCTGAAAAATCACCAAATAACAGTGGAAACATTGATCAAATCACAATGAAAAATTTAAAACATGTAAATGACTCAAAATATTATTGATCATATGAACCTTCCATCATAAAATGAGGAGAAAAAGTGAACTATTTTTACGGTCATTCACAAAATTTTTTGAACTTTTTGCGGTAAATCTGAAGGATATGTCAGTTATCAATTTTGTAAATTTCGATGCCTTTGCATAGTTAATTAGATCAAAATAAACAAGTTTTCTTCTATGCCCTTTCCGTCTCAAATGAGTATTTTATAAGTTATAGCGGTAAATGACTAACCGCAACTCCAGTGTTTGAAGCGGCAAGAAATTCAAGGAGCACGTCGGACAGCAACACTGCAATGCGCACTTGCTTCCAGCTCGATCGTCATCAAAGACGAATTATTAACTATTAACTATTTTAAGGCATCGAAATTTACAGAATCGATGGTAAATGTAAAGGACTTGACCATAATTGATATTTGAATTTTTGATGCCTTAATAATGTTAATCACATGATAATAAACAAGTTTTCTTCAATGGACTTTCCGGTGGAAACGAGTTTTTTAAAAGTTATGGCATTAAATGAGTTACCGTAACTCCAGTGTTTGAGGCGGGGAAAAATATACCGCGCGGTCCGACGTGAAAGTAAACAGGCGTTCCCGCGCGCCAACCAAGCCGACGAAGAGCAAACCCCCTATTACAAACGTAAAGAGGTTGGGTCGTGAGGGGTAGCAACAGTTCTTTTAGTGAAAATTATAAAACTAAAAGAACTGTGGCTACCCCTCACGACCCAACCTCTTTACGTTTGTAATAGGGTGATGCACAATGAAGTTCCGGTAACTCATTGAACGCCATAACTTTTAAAATACTCATTTCCGCCGGAAAGTGCATTGAAGAAAACTTGTTTATTTTCATGTGATTAACATTATTAAGGCATCAAAAATTTGAATATCAATTATGGTCAAGTCCTTTACATTTACCGAATCGATAACTGACATATCCTTCAGATTTATCGAAATTTTTAACTTGATTTAGGATTTTGATAGATTTTGATAATTTAGAACTAATATGAGCAATGTGCTCTTTAAAGGTTAGATGTTTGTCTATTATGTGAGTTCTCACTTCAACTGGGATACGGATCCACTGCCGCAGTTTCTTGAGTCATGAACGCCAGTGTATCGGGCCTTTTAGCAAAAAGGGATGTCTCTATTCTTCTCATGAAATTAAAGTGCACGCAAAATGCTATGAACACTATAGCTAAACACACCAAATAAGATGCATGTATAAAACTGAGTTAATAGCGAGAGTATGAGAGAAAAATTGTATTTTTTTTGCACTTTTCTTCTGAAATGCCACTTTTTTACATGTTATCGGATTGTTAAAAAATAATTATAAATGTAAAATAAAAGTGTTGCACATTTATATCAATCGCTGCAAGTTGTTCAACTTCATCGATTCATTTGGTAATTTGCTCAACACATATATATATATATTAACGCTTCAAATTGATACCTCCTCTGGATGATTATTCTTTGAGTGATGATTCAAAGTGGATAATGGTATGCGTCAGTCGGAAAGTCCGACGTCGAAAGTGCAATGGAAGGTGAAACAGGATCTTGAAAAGCTGGATGATACAAAATGAGGTAGGACGTGTAGCATTGGGTGCTCCAAAATGGACAGCTACGGAAGCCATTAGAGGTGACTTAGGGTGGAGCCTATTTTCAGAAAGAATGATGAAAGCTGTGCTGAATTATAAGGTGAGAATTGAAAGAATGCGGAATAGCAGGTGGATAAAGCGAATTTTTGAATGGAATGTTGGGGGCATGCAAGGAAACTTAGTATGCAAAAAATTATTCATGTTAGAATTGGGAGACCTGTGGATGACTGGAGTTTAATAACTGTTGGAGGTGTTGGGCCTGAGTGGGACTGCAAGAGGTGGAAGAAAGAGATTGAGAGGCAAACAAAAGAGTATGGATTGAATAAGTGGAAGCTTAGCATGAGGCGGAAGCCTACACTTAACTGGTATACAAAAAAGGAAGCACCTAAGTTTGAGATGTTCTATGATGGTAGTTTTGGAAGTCAACTCATGTTTGCTGTGAGATGTAAGTCATTGAGTGTGAACAGACGTACATGGAGATGGAATGAGAATAATGACAGATTATGTTGTCAGTGTTATAGTGGAGTGGAGGAAACAATTGAGCATTTTGTGCTGGAATGTAGCAAGTATGAGCAGGAGAGAGAAAGTTTCATGAATGTGGTGCTTGAGCAGTATGGAGAGAATGAGTGGTATGCCAGATGTGCTGAAGATGATTGCGGTATGAGCTGTCTTGCTGGATTGGATCAGGGGTGTAATTTGAGTATCATTGAAGCTATGAAAATGTTTCTTGTGCGTGCCTGGAATAGGAGACAGTGACTGGAATGAGCCAGTCAGGTAGAGTGGTCAGTAATGACCCAATATGCTTGGGGATGGTGTTTTGACACTGACTATCCCAGTGATGCCGTCCAATGGCAGCTCGTGACAAGGATTGGTAGATCCTGAGTAGTTTAGTGGACAAGTCTGGTACCAGGAGCTGAACTCTTTGTGTGAAAATTGTGGAGGGAATTGGCGGCCGTTACAAAGGCCCCAACGCTGTCTGCCCTCAATTTCAAGTTCAAGTTCAGTTATGATGTGCAGAGGCCGATACAAAAGCTCTGACACTGTCGGCCCTAGTGATGCAAAAAAACGGTTTTATTTGATTGCGTTTTTTTTTGCAAAAAAAGTGTTCTTCATGTGTTTTTTTTGTTTTTTTTTGTTTTTTTTGCACACCTAAATTTTGTTAAGTATACGTCTGGGTTTTTTTGGACACCTAAAATATATTAATATCCATGTTTTTTAGTCATTTTATTGCTATAAAAACATCAAAAAGAAACTATACAGTTAAAGTGGTGGCAGATAACCCACAATTACCTAGTTAGAGCCATCTAAGAGGAACAGCAGGAGCCACAGAACTTATATTGATGGAGTCAAAATTCAGAGCTTACTATCTCTACTTTGTCTGATTTTATTTTTATGTGACCAAAAAAATCAAGACTTTGCAGAGATAATAAGCTCTGAATTTTGACTCCATCAATATAAGTTCTGTGGTAAGTTCTGTGGCTCCTGCTGTACCTCTTAGACTCCTCTAGGTAATTGTGGGTTATCTGCCACCACTTTTACTGTATGGTTTCTTTTTTATGTTTTCATTACAAAAAATGATTAAAAACCATAGATATTAATATATTTTAGGTGACCAAAAAAATATGCTGTTTTTTTAAAAACATTTTTTTTTACAAAAAAATTTTGACTAATAAAAATGAATATTAATATATTTTCTCGTACCAAATATAACCATGCGTTTTTTTTACAAAGAATCATGACTGAAAAACGATATATTTTATGTGACCTAAAAAGATCCATGCAGTTGTTTAAAAAAAACATGTTTTTAACTAAAGAATCATGACTAAAAAATCATGACTGAAAAACCATGAATATATTTGAGACCTATAAACCCCATGCTGTTTTTTAAAAATGTTTTTTTACAAACAATGATGTATAAGAAAACCTGGATATGAATATATGAATATATTTTACTCGACCAAAAAACCATGCTGTTTTATTCTATGTATTTTTCATAAAAGTCGTGTCTTAAGGGTACCGTCTGGGTAAAAAAAAAAGTCCGTTATTTATGGATGGATTTCTCTGAAATTGTCACAGTAAGTGTGAAATGATGCATAGATCATTTGTTATTTCGACAAAATTTCTGTAGCTGCACTTCTTTTTTTTTGAAAAATATGATAAAATAAGGGGGTTATGTAAAACCTATCTCCTACAATTTTGAAGTTACAGAACCAGTATTTCGTTATTAGATTGCTTATGTGTCTATATAACCATACGCAATAGGGAATTTTGATAACTTATTTTTGTGGATTTTGGGGATTGAAAAAAAAAAATTATGTATTTTTCATTTTTTTTTTTTTCATGTGGTGTAATTTTCAAAACAATAAATGTATCAAAAAATGCTATTGCTTATGGATACACCTTGCTAAGCCCTATCGAATGGTATATAAACCATTCTTGTAGCTCTGAAATTGTGGAAGGAGATAGATTTGAAAAAACTAATATCAAGTTTCCAGGAAAACGTGTTTTTTCACAAAAAAAATTTTTTCTTTTTATCTTTTGAACTACAGGGTTTTCTACAATGAACTCTTGAGCGTTTGTAGCTCTTTTCAAGCTGTTTTGATTGATATAATTTACATTGCTGTAGCTCTGTAACTCTGGGAAAAAATAAACAACAAAAGGGAATGGGTGTAATACTTGACAAAAAAATTTTTTTCAATTTTTAATTTTTTTCCACCAAAATACGTTTTTTTGTCTATTCAACTCCTTTGTTTTATAGCTCTTTTCAAGCCCTTTGGATTGGTGTGCTGACCACTGCTGTAGCTATGATACTGCAGCTGTCATCGAGCTATGAAGGAAAGCTGCGGTATCATAGCTACGGCAGAACAGCTAAATTCTGAAATTGTCAAAATTTCATAAAAAATATTTATTCAGCCTTAGAATGTTTCGTTTGAATAATGGAACCACTTTGAGTAGCCCATGAACGAACTATAATGCCATTCCCGCAGAGAAACGCTCAATTGACTCCCAATAATGAGGGGGGGGGGAGGGTTCAAGGTCACTCCACCCCCATCGCTTTCCCCCCCTCTGGTGGGCGCACTATTCGGAGTAGACGTAAACGGAAAGTACCAATGGAAGCGCAAGAAAATCCTCTATAAGATGCATATAAAAACAGAAAATCAACACATATCCTGATTTCTACCCAGACGGTCTCCTTAAAATCATGGATATTAACATATTTTATGTTACCGAAAAAAACATTGTTTTTTTAAACATGTTTTCTTTATTAAAAAGTTATTATTATTCATTTTTTGGACACGACTTCTTTGTAAAAAAAACACCCTCTCATGGGGATACAATTATTGTATCTATGGGAACTAGTGCTCCCAGGTGGACAATGTGAGGGCCCAAGATGAGAGTTAAGGCCTGTTGACACGAGGAGTGAGCGAGCGCTCCACCATGAGCTCAGTAAAATGCTTGTTCGAGTCAGCGTGTCCACACGGACCATGGCAGAGGTGCAGACTGCTCCAAGTAAAATCCTCAGTCTGCTCCTAGCAGCAGTAGAGAGAGAACGTACAAAGGTGGCTCTGCGACAGGCAATGGCGTTTTCAATCTCTATCAGTTGTCGCGGCTATAAAGAAGAAACAAAAACGAATGAGGAAAATGTGGGCGAAGCGTTGGCTTAAAAAAGTCATTTTTCGGCAGCTAAACGCCACTTTTCCAAGAGAACGTGTAGGCAGGGAGCAGAGACGCACACCCTACATGTTCAGCGTCTGAAATTGCACTGGGAAGCATTGAGTCGCTCGACGAAGACCAAACTGGGACACACTGTTGTCTACTGCTCCATTGAGTCTGAAACGAGAGAAAATGGGCGTGGTTTAAGCCTCTCTTTCTCGGTGGAGCGCTCGCTCACTCCTCGTGTCTACAGGCCTTTAGGTAGGCCTCCTTTTTGTTGAAATAAAATGTTTTTATGTTGAGGACCACCTTTTTTCGGTTCACTGCTGTCCTGCTTTTCAGCACCTACTACTGTCATCTTCAACTTTAATCTGGTTTCATAATTTTCCTTCTTTTCTTTGGATTGCATTTGTTGCTTGGTAGGGAGGCTAAAACTAATGACTAATCTAATCTTTAAAAAAAACATGGATATTAATTTATTTTATGTGACCAAAAAAAACATGCTTTTTGAAAAAAGATTTTTTACAAAAAACATGAGTGTTAAATTTTATCCGACCAAAAAAACATGACATTTAAAAACCTTGTTTTTTTCACAAAAAGTCATTAATATCCATGTTTTTCAGTCAAGATTTTTTTGGTGAAGAAAACATGGTTAAAAAAAACCAGCATGGTTTTTTTTTGGCGCATAAAATATATTGATATCCATATTTTTTAATCATGATTTTTCTGTAAAAAAGATATTTTTAAAGAAAACTGCATGGTTGTTTCTGGTAAAATAAAGTATATTAATATCCGTGTTTTTTAGTCATGACTTTTTTGTAACAAAAACATTAAAAAAACAGCATGGATTTTTGGTCACATTAGATATATTAATATCCATTAGAACCGTCCCAGGTCTTAGAATAAAATATCCACAAAGAATCTATTCACTCTATAAAACCTTTTGGAGACTAGCTCCATCCTCAGTAAGTCATTCAGTCAAATGTTTTTCAAAGGAACAGTGAAAATTCATTGTCCATTTCACCAAATTTTACTGAATGACTGAGGATGGAGCTGGTCTCCGAATGGTTTTATGGAGTGAATAGATTCTTTGTAGATATTTTATTCTAAGACCTAGTACAGTTCTAATAAACATGATTTCAATATTAACAGCATTCTTTGTTTAAAAGTTTCTGAAGACAATTCGAGAAAAGAAAAATAACTTTCCTGATATTTACATCCGTGTTTTTTAGTCATGATTTTTTTAAAATGTTTGAAAAAAAAAACAATTTTTTTGGTCCCATAAAATATAATAGCCATGTTTTTAGTCAAGATTTTTCTGTTAATAAATAATGTTTTAAAAAAAACAGCATTGGATTTTCAAGGTCACATAAATATATTAATATACATGTTTTTTATTCATAATTTTTGTATAAATAACATTTTTTTTTAAAAACAGCATGGTTTTTTAATCACATCACTATCAGTGACCATAAGTAAAGATATGTTATTATAACATACCATTTTGGGAGTTGAAGGTCATTGACATGTATTGTGAAATGAATGAAATATCAAAGCATGAAACCGCAGAAAATGAAAAATTTCATAAAACCTTAAAAAACCATCAATTGAGAAGTATGCTGTTTTATTTTGTAACTTGACATGAAAACAAATAATATAATGTGGTTCTTTTTCTTGCTGAGTTATTTTCAGACAAAATATTTAAAAAAAAACAAAATATCCACGTTTTTTTGGCCACGGTTTTTTTTTGTAAAAAAAACGCGTTTTTAAAAAAAAACGGCATGGTTTTTTTTTGAGTTACATCTCTAGTCGGCCCTCAACTTGAAGTTCAAGCTATTGAGCCTGCAAGAATTTTTCAATATTTGCATTGTGATTTACTAGGTTTGTCATTGCTTATATTTTATATTCATATTTCTGAGTTATAGTTAAATGTTGCAACAATTTGAGAGAAGTGCTGGTATTAAACTCAGGGTGAGGACACGTAAATGCCCTCTATATGATGAGTAAGTTTTACTTCAAAGGTAACGCAATTGGGTTTATCCAAAGAAAAGCATTAAATGACATGAATGTTGAATATTATGGAGAGAAATAGCCACTTGAAGTTGTTTAAAAACTCGAGCACTAAACTGAATTCAATTTTTGAAAAGTTGAAGGTAGTGATGTACCAATGTATCGGTATCGGCAGTATTGGCCATTTTTAGTGGTATTGGTATTGGCAAAATCTGGCCGATACTTTACCGATAATTTCCAATAATAAGTATTTTATCATTAAAATGAAGCTCATAAATCATGAAAGTAAAAGTATGTAACCTAATAATACCCGTTGTGTGTTTATTTATATATATATTTGGTGTCCGCTTCAACATTGGTTGTGTGAGTTTGTGGTATCATGGATACCGAATTCTTCAGTGTAACATTAAAAGATGGCGTTTTCATGCATTTAAATATTCGACATTTTATTAGGATAGGTTTTGTTAGGATAGGTTAGCTTAGATTAGGATAGGCTAGGTTAGCACAGGTTAGGTAATACTGACAGAATTTTTTCTCGGGTCTGCCTAGCTTAAGGAGATCATCCGAGGCCCATGATGCTCAGATGGTCATTTTCCATGTTTATGTTGGAAAAGGACCCTTAGGTGGTGGACTATTCGGTCCTAAAATTTTATGATGCTACGAACAAAAATTTCTAATTTTCTACCAATTTCAATCCCATATTAAAAGACAACAAAATTGGAAATGGAAAATTTCGCTTCATTTTCTTGTTAGGAATGGTCCAAGGATTCTAAAACTGTCTTTGTTTTTGTTCTAGCATCAAAAATGAATGAGGAGATACTTCTTGAAATATCAATATCAGTGAAATATCAATACCTAAAACCAATATGTCAAATTTTTTCAAAAACTAAGGCCTAAATAAAAAAAAAATTGATAGAATAAATTGTTTCTTTTTGAAAGTTACATATCATAGTCAAATTTCATTAAAATCAGACTGAAAAAATTTATTATCATATATATATATATATGAAAAAAAATATTTTTTTTTTATTCACAATTAATCACAATTCACAGTGTGAATATGAAGTTATGTATGGAAATTGTTGAAATAAAAATAAAACTGCATTCAATTACATACATTGTCCATTATATTACCCTTCAACAAAAAATTTTGTGTTTTGCTCATACCCAAAAAAAACTTTCAACATTCAAACCGTATCTCCTCATTGAGTTTTGATGCTAGAACACAACCAAAGACAGTTTTGGAATCCCTAAAACATTTCTAATAAGAAAATGAAGCCTTTTTTCAATATTTGAAAAGAAAAATGAATTATATACCTCAAACCCAAAAATATTTTCTTAGTGATGAAATCATGAAAATCGCTCATCACAAAAAAAAATTTTCAAAATGTTGAAATTTCTCTTCATTTTTATTGTTAGAAATGCTTCAAGGATTCTAAAACTGTTTTCGGTTTTGTTCTAGCATCAAAACTGAATGAGGAGATAGATCTTGAAATTTACATCAAAATTTGCCAAAAACCCAATTTTGTGCGAAAAAAAAACTAAGGCCTAAATCTAAAAATTGACAGGAGTAAAAAGTGTTAACTTTCAAAAAATACATATACTGGCCAAATTTCAAACGAATCGGACGAAAAAAGTTCACCGACCCGGATGATCTCCTTAACGATGACATTGTCCATGGAATCTCCACGGGTCCTGCTACTATCCAATAATACCCTTGGTTTATTTAGAGCCCGCTTCTTCCATTTTCTTTGTCACACTCATGAGGAGAGTTATAGTGACCGTATCTGTGATACGAGTTTCACCAGCTCGCAAGTACAAGAATATTTTTCATCACGGTTGCTGTTAGGATGGATACATTCGTTGGGCACCACATTTTGAAAATTTGTTCAAGAAAGTTAGTGAATTCCGTCATTTTTGACGGGCTGTGCATACTTGTAATCAAATAACCTATTCATACCTAGTAAATTAGTTAGCTAACTGTTGAATTATAGTGTTTAATCAGGCCGGCTAACTGAATTCACTGCTTTGAATTCCTGATGAGTCACATTCATAACTGAAAGCTTTGTAGCATGAATAGTTGAACCCTGTAGCGACATAAAATTATAATACTTTTAACAACTAAAACCTATATAGTTTGACCTGATGTCCATGTCTTAAAGTATGTGACAGGCTAAAAAAAAAAAAACTAATTTAATAAAGTTGAAGGTGCATTTGAAAGTTTTTGTGAATTTAATATAGAAGTAGCTGAAAATTCTATTTTAATTTTGCTTGTAAATCGTCAAATATTCCGAAGCTAAGAATTTATTTTAATTTAGCAAGTATATTGCCGTTCATAATGAATCTTGTATTTTTCTTCTATGTTAAGATGTTGAAAAAATTCACGAACAATCTTATAGTTGAATACATCTGAACGGGTCTGTTGATTGCTTTAATCGCAACTTGATGAATTTAAAAAAGAGGAAAAGTCCAAGGTTAAGGGGAACATCCCGGGCCCCTGCCAGATCCCGTCGATTTCATGGTCATTTTGCATGTTTTTATTGGAGAAGGACCCTTAGTTGGCGGACTATTTGTTCCTAAAATTTTATGGCGCTACGACAATAATTCCCTCCCTCCCGGGGGGGTGAGGGGACCAAAATCTTTCAATTTTTCCCGATTTTGACACCATGTATAAAGAAAACAAATAGGAAATGGAAAAAATGCTTAATTTGAGTTTGTTAGAAATGTGTCAGGAATTCTAAAACTGAATTTTTTTTTGTTCTAGCATCAAAACTGAAGGAGTTTCATTTTGAAGTATCAATATCAATGAAAAGCACCCAAAATTTTTAACTTTTTCCTGATTTTGACCCCACATATAAAGAGAACATATAGGAAATGAAAAAAAGTCGAATTTGAGTGTGTTAGAAATGTTCCAAGGATTCTAAAACTGTCTTTGTTTTTGTTCTAGCATCAAAACTGAAGGGGTCCCATTTTGAAATATCAATATTAGTGAAATATCAATATCTAAAAAACCTATGTCAAATTTTTGCAAGATCTAAGGCCTTAATCAAAAAAATGAATGGAATCAATTGTGTTTCTTTTCAAAGGTTACATATCATAGTCAAATTTCATAAGAATCAGACTGAAAATGAAAAAAAACAGTTTTTGATCAAGAAAAAATTTTAATTAATATTTTTTTTGAAATCACAATTCACAGTTTGAATATGAAGTTATGTATGGAAAGTATCGAAATAAAAATTAAAACTGCTTTCAATTACATCCATTGTTCATTATATTACACTTCAACAAAAAATTTTATTTTGCTTATACCCAACACTTCTAATTTTCAACATTCATCCTGGGACTAGTTCTCAAGTTTTGATGCTAGAACAAATCCAAAGACAGTTTTAGAATCCTTGAAACATTTCTAACAAACTCAAATTTGGCTTAGTTTCAAATTCGATTTTTTTGAAGAAATATATAGCTCTGAACCCAAAAAATTGTTACTGATTTTTGATATTTCAAAATTTTTTGAAAAAATAGAAAAAATTTAAATTTGAAACAAAGCCAAATTTGAGTTTGTTAGAAATGTTCCAAGGGTTCGAAAACTGTCTTTGTTTTCGTTCTAGCATCAAAACTGAAGGAGGAGTTCCAATCTGAAATATCAATAAAAATGTACCAAAAACACATTTTTTGTCAAAAAAAAAAACAAGGCCTTAATCAAAAAAATGACAGGAGGAAAAAAGGTTTACTTTCACAAAAGACATATACTGGCCAATTTTCAAACTAATCGGACAAAGAAAGTTGAAAAAGTGGGAGGTTCCTCTTAATCATATTTACCAGGAATACGTTCCGGAGTCCAGCTCCATCATCAGTTCGTAAAAGTAAAATTCATTATTACCACAATAAAAGAAAAATAAAATGTTGGATACAGTCATTAAAGGAAATCACAAAAAAAAATCAAAACATGTCCCAGAGAAAATAAAATTGACAAGACCTACTTACAATTTGCAATGGATAGGAACTGTCAGAATTGTTGAGGGCCGGTTTTCGTTTAAAAATATGTAGCGACTCTAAAATTCCGAGGTCACATGTAGTTGAATCCGAATCTAAGATTTTGAAGTCCGCAGAGGAAATCGGTGCTTTACATTTTACTGCGTGATTACGTACAAATATTGCTAATTGGTTCCCCATGGGAAAGCTTCAACCCCGATGTTCAGCCATTCTGATATAACAATTTTGTGCCGTCATGCCGACGTACGATGATATGCACTGCACACAACTGTACAACTGTAAGAATAAATCAGAAAGGCTCGCTTCTCCATCAAAAGCGTATCCTTGTTCCGGAATTGTATAATTTTAAGGTTGCTTCTTTTTTCCGGTACAAGGATACGCTTCCGATGACAATCCTTTTTCTGAGACATTATTGTTCTGGTCCACTTTTGGAGCCAGTTGCTATAATAGCTAGTCTACATTACGTTGCAATACGATTAGAAACGCATATCTATTGAATGGATTTCATTTTGTCATTTTCTCAATATAGTTAACATAGCAAGAGCATTTTGTTTTTCATAATCGGAAACTTAATTGTCAATATTTTGATATTATTAGATGTATTAGCTAATAATTTTATTATAACTCTCAATAGGGGTTATAATGGTTTTATTTTAATACAAGTGTACAGGGCCCGCCAAAAATGAAATTCAATACCTTTCATGAACAAATTTTCAAGATGTAGCTGACAAACAAAAACAGTATATCCATCCTAACAGTACCCGTGATGAAAAATATTTATGTACTTGCGCACTGGTGAAACTCGTATCACAGATACGGCCATTGTAACTATCCTTATGAGCGTGAGTGACAGAGAAATGGAAGAAACAGACACCAAACAAATAAACCAAGGGCAAGGGTATTATTAGGTAGCAGCATGACCCATGGAAATGCCAAGGACAATGTCATCGTTAAGCTAGATGGACCCATGGAAAAATTCCGTCAACATTATCTAACCTATGCTATCCTAATTCTGTCGTGACTTGCACCGCCGCAAAGCACGTTCACGACGCAAAGGCCTAGCGATCGTCATTACATGGTAGCAACTGCGGTTCTTGTAGGCCCTACACCACTAACGCGTTGTCCCCTGTTGCCAATACGTGGAACGGAGAGTCGGGTAGGTTTAAAATGTTTATGCCGAGCACATATGCACAAGAACACACAAAGCTCTCTTGACTCGGAGTTCCCCTCCGGTGACAAATCACCATTACTCAAAAACGATTACTTCGGGCACAGCTGTTCTCAAAATTACCATATTTAATTTAATTTCTTTTAATTATTCAATACGGCCTAAAAGCTGCACAAAAGCGACATGGTTAGGAAAAATGCCCAAATTACGGCGATCACAACAACCTATCCAATACTACTAACTTATCCTGATAAAATTTCAAACATATCAATGCATGTACAGACGATCTTTCAATGTTACACTGATGAATTTGGTATCCATGATACCGCAAACTCAGACATCCTATGTTTCTTAAGAAGCGGACACCAAACAAATACATAAACAAACACAACGGATATTATTAGGTTAGATGATTGTAAAAGTATCGGTATCGGTAGTAGTGTCGGTATTTTCAAGTATCGGAGTATCGGTATCGGCCAAAAAATGGGTATCGGTATCGGGCAAAAAATGGTATCGGTACATCACGAGTTCAAAGTCCTTGATTATTTACTGATCATTAGTCTAAAAATTCATCAAATGACAATGAAAACATTAATCAAATCACAATGAAAGAATTTAATACATTTAAATGACTCAAAATATTAATGATCATATGAACCTTTCATCATAAAATAAGAAAAAAGTGAACTATTTTTACGGTCATTCATAAAAATTTTGGAACTTTTTTCTAATTTGTGTCCTCCAATCCTCAAATTACACCCTGCTTGACACACTGGTTAGCCCAGTGATGTTGTCTTATGGCAGTTTGTGACAAGGATTGGTGGATCCTGAGCAGTTTAGTGGACAAGTCTAGTACAGAGGTGCTAAACTTTTTTTTTTGTGAGTTTTGAGGAGGGAATTGTAGGCCATTACAAATGCCCCAACACTGTCGGCCCTTAATTTCAAGTTCAAGTTCATCATGAAACCGCTTTTAAAGTCTTGCTTGAGTGGACTGTGATATGGTGATCGAGTGTGCACATGTGTTCTGATCATCTTGACAAAAATTGTGGTGGATTGAAGTGAAGTTGCTGAAAAACTAGTATAGTTTGTATATTCACATGAGTATAGTGTGTGACTGGGAATGGAGTGCGCGTGAGAGTAGTTCTTCCGCTGATTGAGAGCTGAGACTAAGCGCCTGTATCGTGACTTGGAACTTTTTGATTAAGGTTGTTTGGCTGGTAGTCTTTATGTGCATGTAAGGAGTTAAGTGTATGACATTGTATAGAGTAACTGTGAGAGTAATAGGTGATGTTTTGTTTTCCATTTGTTTGATAACTTGATCCTTAGTAGAGTCAGTAAGTGAAGGCTTCTTCTGCCTGTAAAGATTGTGTTGAGATAGAAGTTTTGCATTTGAGAATGACAACAAATACAAGTAGGAGTAGTTGTAGGACGGGAGGTGCAAGTGGGATGAAGGAGATGATTCAGTGCAGTACTTGTTCAAAGTGGATGGATATAGATGCATGCCAGGGTTTGAGAGAGATGAGTCGGAGAAAGTTAAATGATCTTGTGTTTACATGCTGGAAATGCTTGAATGATTTGAGAAATAAATTAGAAAAAGAGGTTGAGAGGCTGAAAGCTCTGAATGTTGGTTTGAGGTGTGATTTAGAGGATGAAAGAAAGCTGAATGCAAAGAAGAATGAGAATGGTGTAAGGAGTGCAAATGCAGTGGATGACAAGGCAAATGATGATGCAAGGAGTGTGAATGCAGTAAATGATGGAACACATGTGACAGATGAGAGTAGAAAGATGAATGAGCATGATGAAAGAAGTATGAATGAACAGAGTGAATGAGCAACCTGTTGATGTGCCACATGAGGTGCAGGTGCCTGTAGTGGAAGTGAATGAAAGGAAGATGGATGGAAAGAGGGATGTGAGTAAAAGAATTGAACAAAAGAGTAGTATGAAAGGGGAGAGTGAGACCTATGATTCGAATATGTGTAGACAGTATGGTTAAGAATGTGGATAGGTTTGTGAGGATGAGTGACAGTAGTGAATGTACGAGCATGAGAGGGAAGGGAGTTGAAGAGATTTGTAAGCATGCTGAGAGAGTGATAGATGGTATGGATGAAGGCATGATTGTATTGCAAGGGGGTGGCAATCGGTTGCTTGAATGTGGGAAAGAACGTACGGTGAATGCAATTATGAAAGTGGTCAATAGTGCACAAAAGAAGAATTTACGAGTTGCAGTGACGAGCCTCCTGAGAAGGCCTGCGTGTGATGAGTATGAAAGGGTGCAAAAGGAGGTGAATAGGGAGATGCATGAAAGGATTATGAGGATGAGGGCTGAGAGTATAAGGAAGCGTGAGTTGGGTTCCAGCTTCCTAGACATGGATAGCATGATCCAGGATGGGTGTTTTCTTGGAGATGGAGTCCATCTTACAAAAGAAGGTGAGATGAAACTTACCAGGAGATACATCCAGTGGATCAGGTCTACTTATATTGTAATGGAAGATGGAACAGGATGAATGAAAAGATGTCAGAGCAAAAATGAAGAATGTCGGGATTTGTCCAATAGTGTTGTGAGGTTCGGATGTATAAATGTGCGTGGATTGAATGCAGGAAAGTTAGATGACCTTGTAGCAGAATTTGAGAATGGAAAGTTGGATTGTGTTGGTGTAGTAGAGACCCAAATGCGTGATAGTCAGTTTAACATGTAAGGAGAGTAAGTACCATATGATAGGAAAAGGACGTGTAAGTTGGCAAAAAAGAGGTGGTGGAGTTGGCCTCATTACAAAAAATGCTCTTAATTTGAAATTGGAAGAAATTCCTGTCAAAATGAGCCTGAGAGTGAAGATTTATTAGTAATAAAGTATGAAAAAATGCATGCCAGAGAATGTGTTTTCTGATTGTATTGTTATATGACAACTGAAGGGATTTTAGCTCACCAAGAGAATGTAAAAGAGTATGAAATATTACCAAGAATTGTGCAAGAACACTGCAGGTGCCCTCTGATTGTGATGGGTGCCATGAATGGCCATGTTGGTATACTTGGTGAGCCGGTGAATGCAAATGGACAAGAATGAATTGATTTCTGTGATGAGAATGAACTTGAGAACCTGAATGTCACAATAGGAAATGGCTTGCATACATGGCAAAGCAGGGAATGTAAAACTGCAATTGACTATATGATAGTGAAAGTAGAGCAAGAGTGTGTGTCAAAGAAATGTTTGTGGATGGATGAGGATGATTTTGATATTGATAGCAGGGATGGAAAAAACTCTGGGTTTTAAAAAAAAACCAACCCACATGGGTTTTTTTGAGTTAAATTGTTTTTTTTTTGGGTTGTATTGGGCTTTATTGTTTTTTTTTTGTAATACCTGTTTTTGGTTTAAAAGAGTTCTTCACACAGCTCCAGTTGCCTCTTTTCCAGGTTTATATATATATATACACACTTATTGAGTAAATATTGTTATTTGATTACTTTATTTCCAACATTATGTTACATTATTAAATGAATTATTACATTATATGAACAATATATGAATTAAGTTTGTCCATCACAATTACCATTTTCCAATTACCATATGCATAGGGACATAGCTCTGCAGTCTGTAAAGATGTAAGATGTGCAAAGAGAATTGCTATGCTTGTCAATTCATAGTAAGTTGTTTTAGCAGCAGACAGATGCAAGTCATGTGAGAGGGAAGCACCATGCAGATCATAAGTAACCACCACAAGCAACTTGAAGCAAGACAGCTGCACATCACTTAACAGTCATGCTGTTAACAACTTAACATGTGTATTGTGTGAGCTGGAGGTCTTAGCAGCGCAAGCCAAGTCAGTCAACCACACTGTTACATGTTACAATATGTAGTGATATGCCAAAATTTTTTTTTTTAAATTTGCCAAAAAAATCGCTTTTTGCAGTTCAGGATGGCAACAAACACTATAATGATTAGAAATAAATGCTCCAACAGATTCCACCGTCAAATTTGTTCCGGTGCAGCTTTAATGCTCACCATAGGCCAGTCGTTTCTTTACTTTCTTACCCCATGATGGCTGCGGTCGTGTCTTACCCTATCTGACTACAATTGTTAGACTTATTTCAGGCAAAGCTCTCACAGGAGACGCATATTGAAGAATGGTTGGCTGAGCACAATCCGGAGTTCATCGGTGCGATTTATTTGTATAAATTGAAGGACTCCAACATCTTCCCAAAACACATGTTCAACAAGAATATCACTAAGACAATGACTCCTCGTTGATGGTGGGATATTCAAGACATGAAACAGCGGAAAATGCAGATTCCTGAAAAAACACTGGCAGAGGGTTTCTGCAAGTTTATAAGCGATCTTCATTCTTGCCCCGCAAGTTCAGGATCAATTGAGAGAATTTTCTAAACATTTGGAATTGTGTGGAATAAATTGAGAAATAGATTAGGATCCCACAGAAATTGGTCTCATTATATCGCCACCTCACAAGTGATCATGATGTGAATGACAATGATGAAATGGCAGTGGATATAGAAAGAGAAATACAGTAGTACTGTAGTAGCAGTCTACCCTAGAAGACAGAGGAAGAATTCAGACATCTCTATACTCTCAAATAGTCAAACTGCATTTGTTTCTTAGTTTTTGTTTTTTACTTTGGAAATGGAACTCATGGAAATATATTAGTCCCTCGAGTTTTTTTTTGTGATTAGGGTTTTCTTATTTCATTTTTATAGTGGTGTTTTTTTTTTTTGTTTATCAATATTCATTGTCATAATCATGCAAATGCCTTGGACAAATTTTTGACAATATAAATATTTAGCTCATTTTGATTCTATAAGCTTGAAAACAAGTGAAATTTAAATAGCACTAATAAAACCCAAAAAAGCCCTACAAAATTCCACCATTTAGTGGGCTTTTAATGTGGGTTTTTTTTTTTGGGTGGGTTTTTTGAAACCCTGAACAACCCTGAAGGCAATGCAGTGCAGTGGACGGTTAAGTAGTGTGGCCAGATACAGAGCAAACAAGTATGGTATGAGTGCTCTTGCTTGGAATGGAAGTGACCTTGAAAAGCTGGATGTAATACAAAATAAGGTAGCACGTTTAGCATTGAGTGCTCCAAAATGGACAGCTACTGAAGCCATGAGAGGTGACCTAGGGTGGAGCCTATTTTCAGAAAGAATGATGAAAGCTGTGCTGAATTACAAGGTGAGACTTGGAACAATGCAGACTAGCAGGTGGGTAAAGCAATTTTTAAATGGAATCTGAGTGTAAGCTATTGGGAGAAAATATGTTGGGGGCATGCAAGGAAACTAAACATGCAAAAGATTATTCATGTTAGAATTGGGAGACCTGTGGATGACAGGAGTTTAATAAATGTTGGAGATGAAGGGCCTGAGTGGGACTGCAAGAGGGGGAAAAAAGAGATTGAGAGGTGAACAAAAGAGTATGGGTTGAATAAGTGGAAGCTTAGCATGACGCAAAAGACTACACTTAACTGGTATATGCAAAAGAAAGTACCTAAGTGTGAGATGTTCTATGATGGTAGTTTTGGAAGTCAAATCTTGTTTGCTGTGAGTTGTAAGTCATTGAGCGTGAATAGGCGTACATGGAGGTGGAATGAGAATAATAATAGACTATGTCAGCAGTGTGATAGGGGAGTGAAGGAAACATTTGAGCATTTTGTACTGGAGTGTAGTAAGTATGAGCAAGAGAGAGAGAGTTTCATGAATGTGGTTTTTGAGCAGTATGGAAAGAATGAGTGGTATGCCAGATGTGCCAAAGATGATTGTGTTATGCGCTGTATTGTTGGACTTGATCAGGAGTGTAATTTGAGTATCATTGAAGCTATGAAAGTTTTTCTTGGACGTGCCTGGAGTAAAAGATACTGACTGGAATGAGCCAGTCATGTAGAGTAGGCTGTAATGACCCACCAAGCACTGAGATGGTGTCTTGACGTACTGGTTATTCCAGTGATGCCATCTATTGGCAGTTGGTGACAAGGATTGGTGGATCCTGAGTAGTCTATTGAACAAGTCTGGCACAAATGTACTGATTTCTGTGTGTGAATCTTGTGAGTATTGCAGAGGGAATTGTAGGCCCTTACAAAGATCCCAAAACTTGTCGGCCCTCGCTTTTGAGTTTCAAGGAACTGGACTCTATTATAGTATTGGGAAATTTTTATGAATGTAGTGTTTGAGCAGTGTGAAGAGAAGAAGTGGTATACCAGATATGCTGAAGATGATTGTGGTATGAGGAGTCTTGCTAGATTGACTCAGGAGTGTAAATTGATTATTATTGACTACTAGCAGGACTCGTGGAAATTCCACAAAGAATTTTGTCAATAATCTTGGTGAAAAAATTCAGTCAACATTACTTACCAAATTTTAAAATAACATATTCTTACCTAAACTATGAGAACAGACAAAAGTAAAACCTGACATATTTTAACCTATTTTGTCCTAACCTATGCTAACCAAATCTATCTTAACCTACCCTACCCTAACCTAACCTATCCTATTCTAACATAACTTTAACCAATGTCATTGTTAGGATAGGTGACCCGTAAAAAAATTTGGTCAACAATACCTAACCCATCCTAATATAACCTATCCTATCCTAAGCTTTCCTAATCTATCCTAACCTATATTATCCTAACCTATCCTATCCTAACCTATCATATCCTATCCTAACCTATTCTAACATATCCTATTCTAACCTATCTTATCCTAACCTATCCTATCCTAACCTATCTTATCCTAACCTATCCTATCCTAACCTATCCTATCCTAACCTATCCTATCCTAACCTATCCTAACCTATCCTATCCTAACCTATCCTATCCTAACCTATCCTATTCTAAGCCATCCTATCCTAACCTATCCTATCCTAACAAATAAAAAAAAAAATTAACAATTCATCTCCCCCTCCCCTCTCTCTCCCCCTTCCTTCTCACCCTCACTCTCTCTTTCCCTCAAATATAACGTGAGCCAACCGGCCCGATCGTAGAGACCGCAATGCAAATTTGCAAAAAATGAAAAGAAATAAAAAATAGATTATAAAAAATTAAAAAATACCACAATGAAAATTTACAAAAAATAAAAAAAGGATATAAAAATTTGAATGAGTAATTGAATAAAATATCAATAAATAAAAAATGAAAAAATTGGAAATAGAAATAAAAAAGTTGAAAATTGAATAAATAAAAATGAACTAAAAATATACAGAATCACTCTCCCAGTCTCTCTCTCTCTCTCTCTCTCTCTCTCTCTCTCCCTAGCTGCCAGGCAGATATCAGTTTCAAAGGTCACACTCTGAACCGAAAAAAGGTATAGGTCCAACTTAGAACTTTCGTTTTCGGCATAACTTTCGAGTGCTGGCTGAGTCGAGGAAGGTAAAGTTTTGATCCTGAGGTGATGTTACTGAAAGAATGTCAAGTCCGACCAGGTTGGGTCTAGAAAAGTAAAGTTCGGATCCTGAGGTGATTATTCGGGTCATTTTAATAACCCAAGCACGGGTTTTTTTTGGGTGGATCACTCTGGCGGTGCTAGGAAACCCTCAGGCCCGGACCGCCCATCCAAGGCCTCCATCCAATCAGAGCAAGGGGCGTGTCAGAAAATGATCGCTATATAACGTGGAACGCTATGCAGTGGGCACGCTTGGGCGGGTGGGCACTACAATGCTTGTAATAGAAAGGGATCAGCCGGGGTCGGCCGCCCACTGGGTTTTGCACGTTTCGAGGCGTTTTGGAAATTTATTTGCCCATACGTGAGTTCTGAACATTTAACCAAAGCCAATGGACTTTGGAAACGAAGAAAGGATCGCTCAATTCCATCCAAATTCCATCGCAAAAGCCGAAAAAAGATATCGGTTTGAAGGGATTCCTGGGCGAGATCGCCCAAAATGGCAATACCGATGGTAACACTCTTAAAAGTGACATCATCATTAAAGTTCCGGCCAAGATCACACCTCAAACTCCGCCCAAGTGAACATATGCTCCACTCAATGGCTTTTGGACTTAGCCTTGCAATCCTCAGTACCGAACTTGGCTTATCTCGACCCGACCTGGTCGGACTCGCCATTCTTTGGCCTGCATCACATCAGGACCTGAACTTGGCATACCTCTACCCAACCTGGTCGGACTTTGCATTCATAGAGCTGCACCACCTCATGATTCGAACTTGGCCGAGCTCGACCTGACCTGGTCGGGACTTCCCATTATTTGGCCTGCACCACCTCAGGACCTGAACTTGGCCTATCTCGACCCAACCTGGTCGGACTTGGCAATCTTAGAAAATCAGCAAGTTCGAAGGGCAGAAAATGTAGGTGTATATGTGAGACGACCAAATAGACGTTTTCGTTGAGACTTTCCTACAAAAAAAACGCGTGTAGCATAGAGTCCCTCAATGTAGCATAGAGTCCCTCAATGTAGCATAGAGTCCCAAAATGTAGCACAAAGTCCTGGTAGCATAGAGTCCGTAGCATAGAGTCCTAAAGGTAGCATAGAATCCTAGCTGATGTAGCATAGAGGCCTGGCAGATGGCTCCCTCTCTCTCTCTCTCTCCCTCTAAAGTAATGCAAGCCAACCCGTATCATAGATACCACAATGTTGTTGAAGGGTGTGATGCACAGGTTAGCGTATTAATATATAGATGCTATGAAAATTTTTCTTGTATGTGCCTGAAGTAAGAGACAGTAACTGGAATGAGCCAGTCATGTAGTGTGGATTATAGTGACCTACCATACCTGAGGGTGTTTTTTGATGTAGTGGTTATCCCAGTGATGCCGTCTAATGGTAGCTTGTGACAAGGATTGATGGCTCCTGAGTAGTTTATTGGACAAGTCTGGTACACAGGCACTGAACTCTTGCAAGACTACTGTGGTGCAAGTATTGCCAAGGAAATTCTAGACTTTTACAAAGGCCCCAACACTGTTGGTCCTCTTTGTCAAGTTGAGCTTTAGGAATGGATTCAGATTCTATTGATCTTGTGTTGAGTATTGTATGTGTACAAACATGGTGGTAGTGTTACTATAGTGTGACTAAATTATTTTGCTTTGAATATAGCATGATATTTTGTGGCCAAATGTCTATAGATCAATGTATTATTCATGTCTACCAGCTTGTACGTTAGGCTGAATCTGATTTATTGCTTTATCATTTACTTTGAATTGCAAATGGCCTGTGGTAAAGATCAGAATAAATGCTTATGTAAGAATGTTAGGTAATTTTAATGTAAAAGTTGTAAGATATAGGCAGATTTGAAAATTAGCCAGGGTGTGATAAGCTGAGCCTGAGAGAAATAAGAAAGCTACTGTTTAAAAGCTATAGCTGTTCCCTAATTTGAAAAGAGAGGCAAAACATAGAAATGAAAGGCAGAAAGCAAAATTGATGGTTACAAAGAATGAGATAAAGGAAGAAAAGAAAAAGAAAAAAGGAAGGATGCAGGGGAAAATTTGGTGATGAATGATACAGCAAAAGACAATGTTAGTTGTGCTAATTAGGTGACTACAGAGAAAAGTAGTGTGAGTAAAAAGGATATTGGTGGGTTGACTTACCAATATCTCTCTAAACAATATTTGGGTATTTATTTATGAGAAAATATAAAATTGTGATTCTTTGTTTTGGAAATTATGTATGCTATAGTAAATTTATCTACAAAGATTATTTATATAAAAAATTGATTATTTATATAAAAAATTGATTATTAATTAAAGGAAAGTAAATACAAAGGTTATCCAATAATAGGAAAATGGTCTCAATTTATTGAGAGAAATGTCGGTACAACATTTGAACAAGAAGCATAAACGACTAAAACTAAGGGCAACAAGATTATGAACTTCTCAGAGCCGGACTTCAGGTAGACAGGCGGGCGTTGGATTTGCGGTGTGCGACTGTGCCGTCATAGGAAGCAAGCCGTGCTCTATAGAGTGAGTTGCAGTTAGCCCTGATACAGATTAAATCTTACGTTTAATACAGTTATCGTTATAAGTTTTAAGTTATAAGGTAAGTTATAAGGTAAATTACAAGTTTTAAGTTATAAGAGACATTGCAAGTTTTAAGTTATAAGGTAAGTTACAAGTTTCAAGTTATGAGATAGTTATAATTTTTAAGCTATAAGGTAAGTTATAGTTTTCAAGCTACAAGGTAAGTTATAGTTTTCAAGTTATAAGGTAAGTTATATTTTTCAAGTTATAAGGCAAGTTATAATTTTCAAGTTATAAGGCAAGTTATAATTTTCAAGTTATAAGGCAAGTTATAGTTTTCAAGTTATAAGGCAAGTTATAGTTTTCAAGTTATAAGGCAAGTTATAGTTTTCAAGTTATAAGGCAAGTTGTAGTTTTCAAGTTATGAGGCAAGTTGTAGTTTTCAAGTTACGAGGCAAGTTATAGTTTTTAAGAATGCATGGGGAAACGTCCTAAGTACCCAGCTCACGGCATGGCAAGTAATTGGTTTTGAACTTATAGTTTACGAACCTCCACAAGTACTCGTGAGCTTCAGGAGGCCGGGAAGCGCGGTCAAGCGACTGGACGTTGAGTGGTGCAGTGAGCAGAAAGGAAGGCGCCTCAGCCTCTCATCTTACGTTCGCTCGGTCCTCGATGGAAGGGAAGCGATGTGGACAAAAGCCGCTAGCACCCCTGAGTTGATTGCAGGCTAGGCTCCGCCGGTGAAGCGGAGGCAGATGAAGACGGCATAGGCTGTGTAGGCTTAGTTTTGTACAATGAAGAAAGTTGAGGTATGATGTTGGCTGGTCAAGGGCTGGAGGTGATCTGATTTAGCCATCCAGAAAATGTATGAGGTAAGTATGGCTTGGCTTGAATGGTGTATTGATTAGGTTGTATTCAGGATAGTAAACCAAAGTTTAAGAACCAAAGACAAGCCTAGAGCTGGGTTGTAGAAAGTTTTACACATTAAGTTATTGAATTTGCTAGATTATTTGTGACTAAATTTAATTTTAAGGTTTGACATGTTACTTCTGGTTCAGTATTAATTAAATTTAGTCTTAAATTGTCTTAAATTAAGTTCAAAAACAAAGAAAGCTTAAAGTTATGAAACACGTTACGATTACAGGAAACTGTATATTTATTGTACAATTCAAGCTATATTTTACTTATTAGGCTATGTTAGAAACACACATGTCAGACAACTATTTTTGATATCCTTGTTTTGTTGAATTTTATAGCAGTGATAATGGCTTATATAACGGTTTTACTTGTATGCCCCATATTTTCAATTTGTAAGTATATTGTGTTATTAAGTTTTTCTGCTTATAAATTTTTTTTCTGAATTACTGCTTATAAAACTAAAATAAAGCCTGAGGGTGCTTTTTGGAATGGTTAGTAAAGTCTTGGTGTTACTTCTGTCACTGTAACTTTATGAAGGATGTAATTTCAGGATTGGAGGACACAAATTATTAAAAATTTTCTATCCATTGTAAAAATAGTTGGCTTTCCATATATTCAGTTTTTTCTGGAAAACATCAAATCAGTTTTAAGGAGAAAATTTTATTTGCTAGATATATTTGAAGTCACTGAAATGTAAATTTTATGTCATTGTGTTGACGTTTGTCTTCAGCAGGTGAGATGACCTCATTATCTGCTTACTTATTTATAAGTGGCAAATGTAAGGAAAGAGAAAAAAATTCTTCAATTGCTAAATTGCTATTGAGAAAATGATTGGCTACAAATGGAAATAGTGGGTAATGGGTGAAAGATTTTGATGAAACTGAGTAAAGAAGGGATTCTTCTAAAGCCTAGGAGAGCCTGAATAAAGAAGTATGTATTGCGGAAGACTAAACTAATGGAACATAGATGTTAAAACTAGATTACCAAAGCATGAACAGGTAGGAAGAAGACCATAGGTAGTAATTCAAAACCGTAAATTATTTACCTGCTTCATGAACTAACTACAAAACCAGTGGAGGAAAGCTGAAGAGCTTGGGATGCAACTAGCAAATACATGGTGGTACCTCAACCTATGACCATAATTCCTTCCAAAATCTTGAACATAGGTCAAAACAATTTTTCCATACTAATTAATGTGAATACCATTAATCTGTAGAGAAAGCCATCAAAATTGGCAAATTAACAAATATGTATGTTGTGTAGTGTAACAATTTACATGGAATATAACACGGTGAAATACAATAAAAACCAAGAACAACAATAGTTAGAGAGGAAGTACTCAATGCACAAGGGGATGCTGCGAGACACTTGAGAAGGCTATTGTGAGCGGAGTTTGGAAACACTCAGTTTGTATCGGCCAATTACAAGCGTTGGATGCATTTGGAGAGATTGCTTTTAAGGAGGTTTATTGCTGTAAGTGTATTACATTGCTTGAAAAATTAAAATGAGGTTTAGGTAATGAGGACCAATCAAATACAGTCGAACCTTGACGTACAATTGCTTTAACATACAAATTTTCCAACATTTAATGTGAAATTTGATTAAATTATTGGCTCTACCAGCAATGTAAAATCCAACGTATGATGTTGAAGTTTTGTGGTTAAGCCTACTATCCAGCAAAACTGACGATGGGACCATGAGATCAGTTCCCAGTTGTGCTTTGCTCTGTAAACCTCTCTGGTGATTGGCTCCTACTTCTCAGTGAAATGAGGATTATTTTTACTTATTCCATTATCATGGGTCACGAAAAGGCCAGTGCTAGGGGTAATAGTAGTGAAAAAAGTAATGTTTTCATTTGAATTAAGGCAAGAAATCATAGAAAACCACGTGAGCAATCTGGCTGAACAACAGGTCTAACGATCTTAACAAATATAAAGCAAAAGGAAGGTAGATTTTTGTGCTGTGGAACAAATTAAATGGTTTTACATGTATTTCTATGGGAATAGTTGATTCAACACACAATAATCTAACATACAACGTAGCTCCTGGAACAAATTGAATTTGTGGGTCTAGGTATTACTGTACCACTCTATTTGACTTCTCTTTTTTTTGTGAGGGAGTAAGTTATTTTGTGTGACTTTCTTGAGGCCTGCCCAGCCTTTTTCTGAAGAATAAAGCATGTATGCACATGGGTTAATGCTTCAATCACACATTTTCAATGTTTCAAGTTTTTTTTTTTCATAAATGCTAACTAACATGTGTAAGTTATATGCTAAATAATGTTATCAAGCATTGATAAAACATGTTTGAAAAATTGGAAACTTCTGCATACTTTGAATGAAAAATAAAACAATTTGGATTTATTTTGTACATATCAATTTGTTCAATTAGTCTGACATGTTCAATGTCAACTTTTTTGTAAAATGAGGGCAAAATCAGTAACTATTTAGAACTTACTTTTTAAGAAAAGGTACTTATAATAATTCATGTTATTGAACCTGAAGGAAGTGATGATGTGAATAACAGATTTACTGGTAATCAACTTTTCTTCTTATCTGTCATGAAGAATAGTTTCTTGAGAAAGCAGGCTGAACTTTAGAGTGAGCTTCAGTGCAAAACATGTTAAAATCATGAACACCGTCAATAGTTTAGGAAAATTTTCTATTTCTCAGTTTTAAAAGATATATTCCCAGGCAAACTTTATTCAGCATTATAGGTAGAAAAATTATGTTTCATACATAATGAAATGTGTATATGTACAGGTTTCCTTTCATATCAGAATTTTAGGGATATGTTGACTTAGGCTATTATTGTCACACCTCATTTGAGTTCATCTCATATAATGGAATTCAATATTGATGTGTGGTACACATATCCTCTTATTATGTGCATGTTGAACATCCATAGACTATGTGGATCCTCTTGTAGTGCAATGTGCGCCTGACAAGTTGAAATGGGCAAGGACCCGCTTATTGAAAATGTGGGGCAGAAGGCAGCTATAATTTCTGTAAATATTTGAGGGGACTCAAAATTACTCAGGATGTTGCAAGTAATGTCTTGCTGGTAGGTGATTTACTGAGGTCATGAGTATCTCATGTGGAATTATGCATCTAAAGGCTGGAATCTCAATTAAAAACATCATTCAGGACATAACTACTTGGAAGCCCAAAGAAATATTTCATATGACACTCAAAGAGGCTAAATTATTCAGGAAAACGAGGAGGAAATTTGCTCCTCTGTCTAACAGTGTGAAAAGTACAAAATATATTTTTGATGAAAGAAGAAAATAAAAACCTTTGGATTTATCACAAGTTATTTCAGAACTTTTGAGAATGTTCAACATAATAGCAAAACACCACCTCCCCTTATAACATCAATGGTAACTAGCAAAGTGTTGGGAGGAATGGATTAGATGCTGGGTGAGTGGAGTAAGTGCTCGGTAAATGGATTAAGTGCTTGGTGACTGGAGTAGGTTCCAAGTGCTTGATGTGGGTAAGGGGAGTAGGAGCTTCAGTTTCTCAGGAAGAGTAGAGTGGGCAGTGCGAGTTATACAGTAAATAAACATCAACTCTAACTTATTGTAGAAAAATGGCAAGTCCTGAGGTGAAGGTTAGGTAGGCCTTTTTGTTAAAATTGAATGTTTTATTTTGTTACAAACCACTTTCTGGTTCACTGCTTATTTTTTTAGCTTTTATTGCTTTCTCCCTCAACTCAAATTTTATTCCATGAACTCTTCTAATCTTGCTGCTTTTATGTCTGGGTGATGGGATGTCCCTTGTCCAAGTTTGACATCCATGGATCTTATACTGTTTACTAAAGTAGTGCCTCTCTCTTTCCATTCCTGGGAATGCTTTTGTTGTGGTTATAGAGGCTCTAGCTGATTTACAGTCTATGCTATATAATTCATTTTAACTGCCACTATCACTGAAATATTGTTAATTTTCTTGCAGAGGCATGAGAACCAAATTTTCTACCATGCCAAACAGCAGTCAAACATCAAGTGCTTCTGCAAGCAATGATAATGGAAATGTTGGTGCTGCTGATATGCAACCAGTGCCAGAAGACTTGGCTGACTTTGATAGCTACTGGTTAAGCAAAGGAGGCCTTCAGGACTCTTTAACAAAAGAAAAGAGTCGCTCAGATATTGTAGCTCATGAGATGGGGCAGCTGTTGCTGAAAGGCTACAAAATGCTGTCCACTATTTGCACTGTTTGTGACTGTATCCTCATGGAAGACAAACGAGGAGTCAAGCTGTGCATTGGCTGTTCTTTAGATAATGAAAATAAAGGTAAGTGTGGGCATATTTAGTGACTGGCTTATTTGTTTTATATGAGTTCATTCATATGTGTTGTGTGTCCCATATTTGTCCTATTCATGCCCTTATTTGTTTGAATGATTAAAAATTTTGTTTCACCATTGAAATTGTGTGATGATTCACACAGAGCCTCTCCTGATATTTCCCAAGTACAGACTCTAGTATGTGCTGTACCTATTTTTATTATTTGTGGAACTTCAGATTTATGTGTGATTTCAATAGCTGTTGCTTGAACATTAAGTTGAGAGCAAGCAGAGGTAAATACATAACTACAACTTTACCTTTGAAACTCATGAGAGGAATTTTGATGGCATTTCATCATTTTGCAAAGTTCTGTACCATTCTTTTTGAGTCAGAAATTTTTTAATTTTCATTGGCAATGTGTGCAGTAAATTGAAACATTATCTTCAGGTGCCAAGGCTGAGAATTGAAAGAAAAAAACAAAAAGGAAATTTATGGTGTAATTAAAATATATAGTTGGTTCACAGTTTTTTAATCATAATGGAAAACTTGTTGATTTTAAACATTGTCTGTGTTATCAGAGAAACGTACAACTGCTGATGCCCATGCATAGTATGTATCATTGCCCTTATTTTTATATTTTCTATATCTCATTATATTGTAGGAAAATTGTAATGTTTTGTGTTGTTGTTGTAATTCTAGTCAATAAGCTATGTAAAAAAAGTATTTTGTATCCTTAATGAACTTCCCTGAGAGAGACACACTATTGTGTCTATGAGAATTAGCACTCTGAGGAGGAAAATGTGAGGTCTTAAGCTGAGAGTTAAGTAGTAATATTGTTGAAAAAGAATAGGTCTTTTTATCTTGTTAAGGACCATCTTATTTTGGTTCACTGCTATCCTGTTTTTCAGCACTTAGTACTTTTATCTTTATTTTTCATCTTGTTCCATAAACTTCCCTTCAAACATGCTGTTTCTATGGGCTAAGAATCTTGGGTAAGAACACACTTTATGCACAAATTCCCTGTTCCCTTGACTCCATACTAAATGATGTCATTATTTTCCCTACTTAAAACATCTTCGTTGTGGGTAAGAAGGCTGAAAATAATTCATAATCTAATCCATAATAAGCTAACCTTGATCAGGTCTAATAAAACATCAGAAAATTTTGTCCATGAAGAAAATAATTGTGTACATTTCTCAAAATTTATTTAAACTCCAATATGTTTTCCTTGGGAGTGGGCTCATTTTTCCCAGTAGCACTGCCATTGCTGGTTACATTTGTAGAATGCTCTGTTTACAGTGTTGTGAAGCTGTGCTCTCACCTTTCTTGAATTGATTTGAAGCACTTCTATTTCAGGGTTATATTCAGTTTAGGGAACAGCCAAATATCTTAGGAGGTGATGTCTAGAAAGTAGGAAGAGTGTCAAACAAATGAACCATAGTTGTTGGCCAGGTGAGTTCTGATCATAGGGATAGGATAAGCAAATGCATTATCAAGGTGAAGTTATTATTATATCAATGTCCATTTTTAGCTGCATAGCATCATGGAGGTGTTGCTTAACCTCGAGATATGGTCTTTATAAATTGTTTTAGCTGGTATATATTAATGATACACAATTCCAAGCCAGTAAAAAATAAACATTAACACACCTCCACTTCACTACATACCTAGCAGGCCTTTGATGATGTTTGATGCATCCATTGTAGTGACCAAAGATTGGTTTCTGGGTTCAATCCATACACTACCTGTCAGTGATTCAGGAACTCTTCATTAAGTCAGAAATCTTCGTTGGTTCTGTTGAGTAAATCTAGTACAATTTCCAGAGGTAGGTGTTCCTGGTGTTCTTCAAGCAACTTGGAAACAAATTTTATACACTTATACTTGCCCTATGGCCAAATCTTTATTAAACTTGTGTGAATTGATCTTGTGATTATGCTATTTCTCTAAAAATATCTTTGTTGGCTAAATGATTGTCTTCTATCAATTTTTAGTGAATCTTGCAGAATCTTTCGGATAGTTAGCACTTGCCCATCACCAAGCTTTTGGTTGAATTTGATGCAGTACGCTTGGATCTTTTGCGGAAGGCTAATACTACGATAAACATAAGCTATATGTTTGTCCTCAAGCCTTCACAGGCTGAAATTGGTGTACACTTAAGGGGACCGTCTAGTCAGAATCAAGAAAATGGCCGTCCCGTTTTTTGTATGGTATCTAGATCTACGAAATTTTGCATACGTATGTATTTTAGAAAATGAATAAGGGTTATACTGGGCACTTTTTCCGTTTTTGCCATAATTACGGAGATAACGAAAAGTATGGAATGAAAAAATGGGGTATATTCAAGCCTCTTCTTCTCAAAAAGTAGTCATCGTAGAGAAATGATTTAGGTATCATTGAATGCAGAAAGAGCTGCTGTATAAAGAGTCAGAGGATTATATTGAAAATCCCAATAATTTATTTGTTATGGAGTTTAAAAAAAAATTTAAAGTGTCATTCATTTTTCCGTAGATTTTTTAATGTAACTGAAAATCTTCTGTGAATTTCAATATAATCCTCTGACTCTTTATGCAGCAACTCTTTGCGCATCTAATGATGCCAAAATCATTGCTCTACGATAACTTTTTGAGAAGAAGCTTGAATGTTGACATTCCCATTGCTCAGAAAACGCGTTTTAGTGCCGAGATACGTTTTTTTTTGTTTGCAAGCTTCATTTCTTGAAGAAATTGGTAGTGTTGACGTTTTGAATATCATTTTTGGAAGTTATTGTGGTTCCTTGAAGGAACCAGTACCACAAGTGGTACCAAAAATGTCTAAAACGCACCAGGAGCATAAGCTGGGGGGCGTCCTTGGCATCCTTGTAGGCTCCTCTTATAGGATATGGAAGTGCCAAGCAGAGCCAAACGCTTATATCACTACATTAGTACCGAGCAATCAACGTCAAATCCAGAAAAATCTTGATCTGCTATCGAAAAAAGCCATCTAAATCTGAATAAATCGTCAGTCTGCAACAACTAGATCAGCTAACGTGACATATCTACGCAAGCAGATCGGGCAAGCTACCAATCACCCTCTTTTCCCCCGAGGGAGGAAGGGGTGGAGGTACCGAGAACTCAACTTGCCAAATCTCAAAAATTTTGATCTGCTAGCCGATAAATGCATATCTAATTATGAACAAACCGTCGGTCAGCAGCAACTAACTCAGCTTATTTGGCACATGTGCAGTAGCTAGTGATGCAAAAAAAACGGTTTTATTTGATTGTGTTTTTTTGCAAAAAAACGTGTTTTTTATGTGTTTTTTTTGTTTTTTTGTTTATTTTGCATACCTAAATTTTGTCAAGTATATGTCTAGGGTTTTTTTTGGACACCTAAAATATATTAATATCTATGTTTTTTAGTCATTTTATTGTTATAAAAACGTCAATAAGAAACCATATAGTAAAAGTGGTGGCAGATAACCCACAATTACCTAGAGGCATCTAAGAGGAACAGCAGGAGCCACAGAACTTATATTGATGGAGTCAAAATTCAGAGCTTACTATCTCTACTATGTCTGATTTTATTTTTATGTGACCAAAAAAATCAGACTTTGCAGAGATAATAAGCTCTGAATTTTGACTCCCATCAATATAAGTTCTGTGGCTCCTGCTGTACCTCTTAGGCTCGTCTAGGTAATTGTGGGTTGGTTATCTGCCACCACTTTTACTTTATGATTTCTTTTTTATGTTTTCATTACAAAAAAATGACTAAAAACCATAGCTATTAATATATTTTAGGTGACCAAAAAATATGCTGTTTTTTTCAACATGTTTTTTTACAAAAAATTCTGACTAATAAAAATGAATTTTAATATATTTTCTGGTACCAAATATAACCATGCTATTTTTTTTACAAAGAATCATGACTAAAAAAACAATATATTTTATGACCTAAAAAGCCCCATGCAGGTTTTAAAAGAACATATTTTTTACTAAAAAATCATGACTGAAAAACATGAATAATATATTTATGAGTCCAAAAAAATGTTTTTGTACTAAGAAATCATGACTAAAAAACATTAATATATATATATGAGACCTAAAAAACCCCATGTTGTTTTTTAAAAAATGTTTTTTTTTACAATCAATGATGTATAAGAAAACCTGGATATGAATATATTTTATGCAACCAAAAAACCATGCTGTTTTATTTTGTGTATCTTTCATTAAAAATCGTGTCTTAAAATCATGGATATTAACATATTTTATGTTACCAAAATAACCATTGTTTTTTTTAAAACATGTTTTTTTATTGAAAAGTTATTATTCATTTTTTGGTCACGACTTCTTTGTAAAAAAAACACCCCCTCAGGGGGGATAGAATTATTGTATCTATGGGAACTAGCGCTCCCAGGGGGACAATGTGAGGGCCCAAGCTGAGAGTTAGGTAGGCCTCCTTTTTGTTGAAATAAAATGTTTTTGTTATGTTGAGGGCCACCTTTTTTCGGTTCACTGCTGTCCTGTTTTTCAGCACCTACTACTGTCTTCTTCAACTTTGATCTTGTTTCATAATCTTCCTTCCTCTCTTTGGATCGCATTTGTTGCTGGGTAGGGAGGCTAAAACTAATGACTAATCTAATTTGTAAAAAAAACATGGATATTAATTTATTTTATATGACCAAAAAATTATGCTTTTTGAAAAAAGATTTTTTACAAAACACATGAGTGTTATTAAATTTTATCTGACCAAAAAAAAACATGAACTTTTGAAAACCATGTTTTTTCACAAAAAGTCATTAATATCCATGTTTTTTAGTCATGATTTTTTGGTAAAGAAAACATGATTTAACTCTTTAACGCCCAATTGGACTGTACGGTCCTCTTTCAAAAATAACAATAATATATTGTATTTCTTATTCAATTTGTTCACTAATCTGGCCTCTGAACTTCACTGCCAAGTGGCAGTTACTTCAACATGTTGATAAGAGTGACTACCTAATGCTAGTGTCAGTTTAGTGATAGTGGTTGTGGTAACGGTAATATGAGTATAAAAATGTGGGCGTTAAAGGGTTAAAAAAACAGCATGGTTTTTTTTTGGCACATATAATATATTAATATCCACATTTTTTAATCATGATTTTTCTGTAAAAAAGACGTTTTTCAAAAAAACAGCATGGTTGTTTATGGTCAAATAAAGTATATTAATATCCGTGTTTTTTAGTCATGACTTTTTTGTAACATGAACATTCAAAAAACAGCATGGATTTTTTGGTCACATAAGATATATTAATATCCATTAGAACCGTACCAGGTCTTAAAATAGAATATCCACAAAGAGTCTATTCACTCTATAAAACCTTTTGGAGACTGGCTCCATCCTCAGTAAGTCATTCAGTCAAATGTTTTTTAAAGGAACAGTGAAAATTCATTGTCCATTTCACCAAATTTTACTGAATGACTGAGAATGGAGCTGGTCTCCAAAAGGTTTTATGGAGTGAATAGATTCTTTGTAGATATTTTATTCTAAGACCTAGTACAGTTCTAATAAACATGATTTCAATATTAACAGCATTCTTTGTTTATAAGTGTCTAAAGATAATTCGATTGATGAAAAATAACTTTCCTGATATTTATATCCATGTTTTTTAGTCATGATTTTTTAAAAATGTTTTTTTGAAAAAATAAAATTTTTTTGGTCCCATAAAATATAATAGCCATGTTTTTTTAGTCAAGATTTTTCTGTTAAAAAACAATGTATAAAAAAAACAGCATTAGATTTTTAAGGTCACATAAATATATTGATATCCATGGTTTTTATTCATAATTTTGTATAAATCACAAGTTTTTTCTTAAAAACAGCATGGTTTTTTAGTCACATCTCCATCAATGACCATAAGTAACGATATGTTATTATAACACACCATTTTGGGAGTTGAAGGTCATTCACATGTATTGTAAAATATATGAAATATCAAAGCATGACACCGCAGAAAATGAAAAATTTCATAAAACCATGGAAAACCATCAATTATGAAGTATGCTGTTTTATTTTGTAATTTGATATGAAAACAAATAATTTAATGTGGTTCTTTTTCTTGCTGAGTTATTTTCAGACAAAATATTAAAAAAAAACAAAATATCCACTTTTTTTGACCACGTTTTTTTTTGTAAAAAAACGTTTTTTTTTTTTAAACGGCATGTTTTTTTTTTTTGAGTCACATCTCTAGCAGTAGCATTCTGAGCGAGCTTCCTTCACCCTCTTTCATACTCCCGAGGGAGGGAGGAGTAGAGGTACCGAGAATTCTACTTGCCAAATCTCAAAAGTCTTGACTTGCAAGCAGATAGCTGCATACCTAATTATGAACAAACCGACACTCAGCACCAACCAGCTGAGCTGACGTGGCATATCTGCACAAGCCGGCCGAGCGAGCTACCCTCCACCCTCCTTTCAAACCCTCATTTGACCTACTTTGGTGAGACGGATCGTTCTGCCGCTTTGCAGGAATGAAGTTTAGGACTTTCTCAATCGAATAGAGCAATAAAAAAATAATATGATGGATTTTGGATTTTTGACTGGTCGGTGCCCTTAAGGACACCGTCTAGGTAGAAATCAGGGTATGTGTTGATTTTCTGCTTTTATGTGCATCTTATAGAGGATTTTCTTGCGCTTCCATTGGTACTTTCCGTTTACGTCTACTCCGAATAGTGCGCCCACCGGAGGGGGGGGAAAGCGATGGGGGTGGCGTGACCTTGACCCCTCACCCCTCTCATTATTGGGGGTCAATTGAGTGTGTTTCTCTGCGGGAATGGCATTATAGTTCGTTAATGGGCTACTCAAAGTGCTTCCATTATTCAAACGAAACATTCTAACGCTGAGTAAATATTATTTTATAATTTTTGACAATTTCAGAATTTAGCTGTTCTGCCGTATCTATGATACCGCAGCTTTCATTCATAGCTCAATGACAGCTGCAGTATCATAGCTACACCTATGGCGAGCACACCAATCCAAAGGGCTTGAAAAGAGCTATAAGACAAAGGAGTTGACAAGACAAAAAAATGTATCATGGTCAAAAAAAAATGAAAAATTAAAAAAAGTGGTTGCTTTCAAGAATGACACCTATTCTCTTTTGTTGTATATTTTTTTCTCAGAGTTACAGAGCTACAGCAATGTAAATTGTATCAATCGAAAGGGCTTGAAAAGAGCTACAAACGCTCAAGAGTTCATTATAGAAAACCCTGTAGTTCAAAAGATAAAAAGAAAATTTTTTTTGTGAAAAAACACGTTTTTCTGGAAACTTGATCATTGGTTTCTCAAATGGTACTTCTTCCACAATTTCAGAGCTAGGAGAATGGTTTATATACCATTCGATAGGGCTTAGCAAGGTGTATCCTCGCGCAATAGCATTTTTTTATAAATTTATTATTTTGAAAATTACACGACATGAAAAAAAAATGAAAAAAGTTTTTTTTTTTCAATTCCCAAAATCCACAAAAAGTTATCGAAATTCCCTATTGCGAGTGGTTATATAGACATCTAAGCAATCTAAAAACGAAGTACTGGTTCTGTAACTTCAAAATTGTAGAAGAAGTAGGATTTAAAAAAAAACCCTATTTTATCATATTTTAAAAAAAAAATAAAAAAAAATGCAGTGCAGATACAAAAATTTGGTCGAAATAACAAATGATATTTGCATCATTTCACACCTACTGTGAAAATTTCAGAGAAATCCATCTATAAATAACAGGACTTTTTTTTACCTAGACGGTGTCCTTAAGTTGTCAAAATTTCCATACCTGGGAAAAAGTGTTAACTAGAACATAAGGGAATTAGTGAATGGTGAATTACTTCACTACAATTCATTTGATGGACTAAGCTTAGATACTTCTTGAATTTGCAAGAAGTATCTTATAAATATAAGTATGTCTTATAAGTATCTTATAAATCTTAAATAATTTTTTGTAAAAGTATGTCCTTGATCTTTAATAAACTGTTTTATTTTGTATTGATGTATGGTAGGATAATTTTTACTGCAATGTACATATTTGACACACTAGCTTTGTATAGCATGAAATGTATAAGCTTACACTGACATGGGAGGGTGTCACTGACCAACTTTGGTGTTAGATTGGAAAGTTGACTGTTATTTTACAAACTATTTACAAACTATTTTTTAGTTTGTAAAATAAAATTTTACGAACTATTACCTTAGGCAATATTTTATACTGTAGAAAGAATGCATTAGTTCAGAACACTAGTGTGAATTAATGTATTTTTCTGATGACTAATGGAAGAAATGAAGCAGTAATAAGAACCATTCTTGCTTGATTATTCATCATTGGAAAGCAGCCCAACAGCTAGAAAAACTGAATTTTCTATGCAAGAAATAATTCGGGCTGAATGTTCACAAACCTAACTAATTTTCCTTTTAGAGCTGCTTGAGAAGACTTAGGCCCAGCCACAGCTGGGTATTTATAAATTAGCAAGTGAAGACAGCTAACAACAACTTTATTTATACATGTTGTAACCTGAGCTCTAATACCATCTTTTATGTTCATTAATTAGCTCGTAACGGTGGCTGGTAGCCCCTGAAGTCATACGAGTTATATCTGAAAGTTTTCAAGCTGGGCTGCTGTACTGCTTCTCAGTGGTGGATATTCAGTTTTATTTATTATTAGAGAGATGATTCATTATTTTGTTCATGCATTCCATGTACAAGGTGCAAATAGGTTAACTTTAAGTGCTCTCCTTTGGGTTGTGTATTCTCATGAGACTTGGTTACATAAGCTGAAATTCTTTATTTTTTATTTGAACATGTTGAAAAGTTCTGGAGAGGAATTGACATCATTTGAGCTTTGAGTTTAGTGTTTTACATCTTAAGCTTATGCAATTCTTTTCTGGATTTAAAATCATTGAAGTTCATTACTAATTTGTGGTGATGAGTCAGTCATAATCTAGTTTGGTTTTCAGTAGATAAAGTAATTAATTTCATATCTTATAAGTTGAAATTTTTTTAATGAGTTAGGTTTGAAATTGATCAGATAACCAATTATTCTAGCTCTCACACTCATCTATATTTTTCTCAGCTTTTGTTAGTAGTCTCACTGGTTTTGTTGTGCAGTTAAGGAGCCCAGCACAGCTCCAGCAGCCTGTGCTTCTACTTCAGTGGTTGCAACATTCAAACCTAAACAAAAAGTAAAACCTTCTAAGACGTCCAGTTCTTCGTCTTCACAGAAAAGGTGAGGTATACCAATCACTTTTCATGGTAAAGAATTTGAGCAGCTTGGTTGGAAGTTTTGGTTGACATTAGACAAGTTCTGTGACAAGGATGCTTAATGCTTATGCATGCTTTCAAGCTCTTTCCAGATGTAGTGAACTGTGTGGATGTTATATAATTTTCTTAAGTTGTTTGTGCAAGTGTGTTGCATCTAACATTTTTAGCATTTGAAATTACTGTTATCAATGAAACACAAGTTATAATTTATTTTAAATTCTGGTGTGAGTAAAAATTAATCAAGGGCTTCTAAATGCAAGGTAAAATATTAATTTTTCTTCAAGTATAATGTTGGTATTATGCAGTTAGTTACCTTAGGTGCAGAGGCAGTATATTTATATGAGTAAGTTCATTTCTGATGAGGTGCTAGTCAGCTATTGCCTAATTATTTGATGATCATCCTTGCCTGATGGTTGGGGCAGAGGAATTAGAGAAACCAGTTGTATGCTGTTGAAAATTATCCATTGTTGACTTGAAATGACTAGTACCCTTCAGAGCTAGGGAAAATATCAGTTTGTAACAATATAAAAATTGTTCTATCCAATTGCTCGAATAGTCAAATTCGGCATTTTCAAGAACATTGCTGAAGTCATTTGTTACATATACCTTCCTGAATGTTATTTCACTGCTACCTTCACATGTCCCTGAGTGCTGCACCTTCACTCTTATTTGTGACTTCCTCAAGTTCTTCAGTAGAGGCTGTCAGCCACCTCAGCATATTTATCAGCCCTCACATTGAACAACTGCCCTTGGTGTCAGGGTTGGCACACAAAAAACCCACCCATAAACGAACCAAAAAACCCACTAAATAGGGTTTTGGGGCTTTTTTGGGTTTTATTAGTGCTATTTAAATTTTACTTGTTTTCAAGCTAATAGAATCAAAATGAGCTAAATATTTATATTGTCAAAAATTTTTCCAAGGCATTTGCATGACTATGACAATAAATATTGAAAAACAAAAAAAAACACCACTATAAAAATAAAATAAGAAAAACCCTAATCACAAAAAAAAACTTGAGGGACTAGTATATTTCCATGAGTTCCATTTCCAAAGTATAAAACGAAAACTGAAACAAATGCAGTTTGACTATTTGAGAGTATAGAGACTTCTGAATTCTTCCTCTGTCGTCTAGACTAGACTGCTACTACAGTACTACTGTATTTCTCTTTCTACATCCACTGCCATTTCATCATTGTCATCCATATCATTATCATTAGTGAGGTGGCGATATAATGAGACCAATTTCTGTGCTCGTTGCGATCCTAATCTATTTCTCAATTTATTTCACACAATTCCAAATGTTTAGAAAATTCTCTCAATGGATCCTGAACTTGAAAAGCAAGATTGAAGATTGCTTATAAACTTGCAGAAACCCTCTGCCAGTGTTTTTTCAGGAATCTGCATTTTCTGCTGTTTCATGTCTTGAATATCCCACCATCAATGAGGAGTCATTGTCTTAGTGATATTCTTGTTGAGCATGTGTTTTGAGAAGATGTTGGAGTCCTTCAATTTATACAAATAAATCGCACCGATGAACTCCGGATTGTACTCCGCCAACCACTCTTCAACATCTGTCTCCTGTGAGAGCTTTGCCTGAAATAAGTCTAACAATTATAGTCAGATGAGGTAAGACACGACCGCAGCCATCATGGGGTAAGAAAGTAAAGAAACGACTGGCCTATGGTGAGCATTCAAACTGCAGTGGAACAAATTTGACGATGGAATCTGTTAGAGCATTTATTTCTAATCATTTTAGTGCTTGTTGCTATCCTGAACTGCAAAAAGTGATTTTTTTTGTAAACTTCTTAAAAAAAATTTGGCATGTCACCGCCACATGTTGTAACATGTAACAGCGTGGTTGACTGACTTGACTTGCGCTGCTAAGCCCTCCAGCTCACACAATACACATATTAAGTTGTTAACAGCATGACTGTTAAGTGATGTGCAGCGCTCTTGCTTCAAGTTGCTTGTGGTGGTTACTTATGATCTGCATGGTGTTTCCCTCTCACATGACTTGCGTCTGTCTGCTGCTAAAACAATGTACTATGAATTTGACGAGCATAGCAATTCTCTTAGCACATCTTACATCTTTACAGACTGCAGAGCTATGTCCCTATGCATATGGTAATTGGTAAATGGTAATTGTGATGGACAAACTTAATTCAGATATTGTTCATATAATGTAATAATTCATATAATAATGTAATATAATGTTGGAAATAAAGTAATCAAATAACAATATTTACTCAATAAGTGTATGTATATAAATCTGGAAAAGAGGCAACTGGAGCTGGGTGAAGAACTCTTTTAAACAAAAACAGGTATTACAAAAAAAAACAATAAAGCCCCCAAAAAACAATGAAACTTCCCCAAAAAAAATTTAACCCAAAAAACCCACGTGGGTTTTTTTTTTTTCCGAAAAAACAGGGTTTTTTCCATCCCTGCTCGGTGTATAGCCATTTCTAGTGCATGTGTTCTTTAAATATATTATTTTATAGCACTTCTGATATTTTTCTCATACAATGCTTTCTTTCAAAGTTTGTGTGCCTTTACTGGAGAATAACTAAGTCACAAAAACGTCACAAAAACGTCATGTTCATAACATTAACATATTACTTTCCTGATTTTCATATTTGATCTAACTGTCCCAGTTCGAATTTAGACCCAAGAATGGTATCAAACTTGAACTTTCAATAATCACGACACTCGCGAACGGCGTGACCGTGCCGACCTCTTGAGAGCGGTCACAACTCTGATAAGACTTGAAGCAATTCAAAGGCCATGAAATCATACACGAATCACTCTCGCCTCCATTGGCCTCTCAAAAACGAAAGGCTAGGCTAAGACCTCGTTAACTTCAGTAACTTACATTAATTAAGGGCACGGTTTGGGTCTATTTCCGGATTATGATCAATTTTCGGTTTATAAACTCATCTTATAGAGATTTTTCTTGCGCATCCAACGATATAATTGGCTTTCAAGTACGTCAATTGGTTAGTCTTCTGGACGGGGTAAAAGACGCTCACTAGTGTGACCTTGGGGTGCACCAATTGATGGGTGACCTCCCGCTTTTCTCCCATTGCGAGCCAGTATTGAGTGTTTCTCTACGGGAATAGCATCAGAGTTCATTCATGGCCTTACTTGAAATGCTTTTGTACTCAAACGAAACATTCTATTACTCAGTGATAAATTATGATGGTGTAATTGAGTGTTTGTTGTGAGTCCGGCTGGTGAGTCATCAGCTAATTAGCTGGCTATGTAAACATAAACCCCTCCCGGAGTTTTAAAGCTACAGCAATGGCAATTATATCAATCGAAAGGGCTTAAAAAGAGCTACAAAGCAATACAGGTAATTGAAAAAAATTAGCCAGCTTAGAAAAAAAAATTGTTAAAGAAAAACCTGTTTTGAAACTTGTATTTATTGACTTTTTGATATAGATCTTTTCCCACTGTTTTGAAGGTACATAAGAAGGTACAGAATCGATGATATGACTCAATTTAAAAATTAGTAAAGAACGAAAATTTTTTTTTTGTAAAAGTGGTTTTTCTGCACACTCACTTTTTGATTTTCTAAAACCTACTCCTCCCACAGTTTTGAAGGTACAGAGATGGCGAGCATACCAATCAATAGCGCTCGAGAGGGAAAATAGATCCGATGCAAAAGTTTTTTTAATTTCAATTCACCTTGAAAATTAAAAGCAAATTATTCAAAAAAGTGGAAAAAAAGGTCATTTTTAGGGTAAAAAAGTTCTCAAAACTCAATAAATCTAATAATCTAGACTTTTGCTCCGGATCTCTGGACAAGACAATTTGCTATCTATAAAATATTTTCTCAGTTCTCTGAGTTCAAAATTGTAAGAGTAGGATTTTCCGCAACACATGTTTTTTTCAAAAATAATCTTTTTCATGTATGGTTACGAAAAATACGCACAAATAAAAAAATTATTCATAACAATTTACACCTACGGTAGATATCTCAGAAAAATCCAACGAGAACTTGCAGACTTTTTTTACCCCGAACCATCCCCTTAAGCAACATAGCCCATCATCGTGAAGTTTTTTCGACTCAGTTATTAATGCGTTTTAGAAAATGTGATTTCTACTTCGTGCTTTAAGTTATTTTACAAACACCAATTTTCATCCCCTGTAAGCTGATAGAAATAAGGATGGGTACTGGACCCTAAAGAACCAAGAGAATGAACCCTCAAAGCAATCTTCTGTTCCCTTTTGAAATCTCTCATCAAAATCTATGTAGCAAGCGACGGGAGGCCATCTTCTCTAAGTGTTACTCCAGGGGTTCATCTTTATTGCGTATAGTCTTTAATATCCACTGATTGAATTATGCATTAATCTTTTTTTTTAATTTACTGTCCTTGTAATAGCTGAAATTTGTTTTATACCCTCATGAGCGTAGAACTCCAGTTAGCATTAAATGTGCACTCGTGTTGAACCAAAACTAGAGGGATTAGTTTTGTTTTTCTGTTGAGTGATGACTGTCTGTGCAGGGTGGTGGTGCAAGGCATTGATCTGTCGAACGAGCTGCAGCAGGCTGTCTCCTCTCTCAAAGACAAGCTCGCCAGCCTCAGTGCTCAGCTCTACTCCACTGAAGACCATGGCCAGCTGAACGACTGCCTTACATCCATATCCACCACCGTTTCTGTCTTAGAGAAGATCAAACTCATCTCATGATGTGCCATGTTCTTCTTCCACAAACTGTGATCAAGTAAATTAAGGCTTTCAGGATGTGTAAATTCTCATGAACCAATGCGAGGAGATTAAAGTTCTTGCTCTGTTTTCTTATCTTAATATTTTAAAGCCGTTCTAATGGAACTTCATGGAACTGGCTGATTTAAAATATCATAATTCGCAATAACTACTGGTTGGCTTTCCTGTTGCAAAAAAGCGCTTGTAGTAGTTGTGATAGCTTTTGTCTAATGTATCTCCAGTTTTTTTTTTGGAACAGTGTTTCCCTTTGGTGGGTACCCTACTTGTCATTCTATTTGGAAGCTGTTCAGGCTTTCGGTAACGACGACCTTTGCGCATTCTGAGTATTGTTTGCTTTGAGTTTTATGAGTAAATTCTAATACGTACTAAGTTCATAATCATTAGAGTATGTGAAGTTTTAATTTTGATGCTTGATTTGTTGAGTTAGTTTTCATATTGCATGACGCATATCCTTGAAATGGATTAAATTACAATGGATATTGTTGGAAAAGCGTAATTTGCTAAGATTGTTCTAGGCAAGACGGTATTGTGTACATCCAATTTTCTAAAAAGACGAGGTGATGAAACTGAAACATCTAGCTAGATCATATTTAGAGATACTTTCTATGCTCATCAGTAAAATTAGTTTTAGCTCAATATATTTAACATTGAGGTAAAATATGCAACGTCAACTGTCACTAAAGCAGCAGCTGCCAGTGATGACGTGAGCATGAGAAAAACCAGTATTTTATGTAGCAAATACTTCAGACATTTTTATGACTGCGCTGGCCTCCTTAGCAGCAACATTTCCACCTGTACATAGTCCCAATGACCGTACAATGTATCTCTGTGAATCAATAGAAATAGTGTTGCCAAATGAGCCAGAATAAAATAATTTTGATAGTGTTAAATTACTTGAAGATCACGTTGGTCCTATCCTGAAATGCGTGCTAAATTCAAATGTTTTTATGTTGGTGCTGCAGGAGGCATTTACGTGCTGGTGCTAGCATTTGCCATTCTAAGGTTCTTTTCAATAGCTAAGCAATGATGATACTTGAACAAAAAAATATACATTTATCATGTCGAACCAGAATAAATTTTGCTGTTAATGTTTACGCCTTTGGTATTAAGTTCGTGCGCAAAAATCTTTAAGTAAATAGGAAAATTTTGAACGCTATTTAGTCTGGTTTGCGTACATTATTAGCCGTTAGTACAATGCCTGAAGTTCAGATTTCACCTTTACTAGTCTATGTATGACTGCTTAGATAAAATAATGTCCCCTACAACTGTTGTATCTATGGGAATTATCATATCTTAAGGGGAAATGTGTGAGGGCTCGAGCTGAAAGTTAGGTAAGCTTTCATTTTTTTGAAATAGATGTTTTTTGTTACGTTAAGGATCACCTTTTTCAGTTTACTGCTGTCCTTTTTTTTTGCACGTACTACTTTCTTCTTCAATTTTTATCAGGTTTCATTATTCCTTTCTCAACTTACTGTTTCTATGCTCTTTTGCATAGATTTCGCGTTCTCTTATCCTCTATCCTAAATCGTGCCTTCCTCTCTTTGGCACGTCTTTTTTCAGCGGTTAGGGAGACTTTCACAATAATTTAATCTAGAAAAAATAATGTTCATCTTCACCATCGGCACTTAGTGGTGTTGGGTTTCCCCTGAGGTCCAAGGTTAGTTTCCAATCAGAATTGGTTTCTAGAGATCACGTATATGACTTTCACGTAAGAAGGGGGGGAGGAGAATTACACGCAGCTGGCGATGTCCTTTTACTGAAGTGATGTGCTGTTACAATACTGAAGGACACAATTAAAGGGCGGGGCAGGCAACGCCCAGCACCGCTGTGCGACGCGCACACGCCGTAGCTCGGCGGTGGCTGCGCTCGACTATCTCAAGGCCTGAATCTCTTTGAATGCCTCACGCTTTAACATTACAGCGCGTTATATAGGCAGCAGTATCTTCGGCGGGCTTTCCCATACTGATAACAGTACAGAATAACAACATAAGGAATCCTGCCTCCTCCGACTCCTACATGGCTCCCCTCATCGCGGAAGTGGGTCCTCCCACTTCATAACCCATATCAAAAATTACAAAGGTTCATGATGTTGATGTGGATAATTTACGTTAAATCAATTACGTTAAATGAAGGTAGAGCCGATGTGAATATACATTACTAGTGGTCAATAGAATCACCGCATTTTCTGAAGCAAAGCACACAATACTACAAAAGCGTAAACGGCAAAAACTAAAATACATCACACCATAAAATAGTGATGAAAAAAGCAAAAGCAATCTAACAGACAGCAAAATAAAACAAGGCGCAGTATGTATTTATTCATTTCTTGACGGACAACATCCATCGAACGACGTAAGATCGTATGACTAACGCAAACACACGACATCACACATACAATCTTTCGCTACGACTCATTCCTCACACCCAGACTGACATTCCCTTTTCATTCTTCACGCCTGTTACATTTAACATTCATGCAACTACCCACCGAATTACGGGTACCCAATCCCTCTTTTAACTCGATCAGACCTCCTGAACGATTCCTAATATGTTTCGTTGTGATCAGAGATATACTCTTTTGTTTCCTGAAGAAAACATTATTTTCGTGATGATGGAGTGACACTTTCACTGAAGAATAAAAGAAGAGAAAAGTTATTAGTTTCGAACAGAAAATGAAACGTAATAGAGTCGCGAATGATGTGCATGATGAAACGAACGCCTACCTTTAACAAAAGCGTATCAAAGCATAATAAATGGAAGCTTGATTAATAAAGAATAAAGTTGCACAGTACACAAAAAAATAAAATGAAGGTGAGATCCTCACGACATTCTATCGCAAGTACCGGAAACGAAAGGCCAGCAGCAAACTGCACGTCTGCAGCGCCTCAGCTGACAGCTAAACATGAATATCAAGTGGATGGAAAAATATATAAATAATTTGTAAACCACTTACGTATCGCAACGTTCTAAGAGAATGAACGCAGATCAAAATAATACACATACAAAACAAAATAAATCACATGAAATCAAATTGAATCAAGTCAAGGATAATCAAAAGCTAAACAAGAAAACTTACAAGTTCTCACGCTGAGCTGGCTGAGAAAATACTGATAACCCAATATTATACTTGGAAGATGTTATCGTTGAATAAATAAGTTGTTTGAAGGAAATTCTTATTTTTAAATATTTTAAGGAATAATAATATTTTAAGGAATATTATTACAACAAGATTGGACTGAATTACTGATAAATGAAATTAATATGACCAGACCAGAATGGTTTTTAACTTCGGTGCCACTGGTGCACTTTTGACAAGTTGGATTGAAGTTAAAATTAATTGAAAAGTTTTCAAGTTCTCATCCACCGAAAGCCCCAGTCGGTGCTGGCTCGGTCTCGACTCTATCGACTCTGTATCCGCTGTTTGTCATAAACACGACGGCTTAGTACATCCTGTTTACATCGTTGGGCTCCTTGCGGGTTTCTCCACGAACGATCTAATTTTAAACTGTTCTAATCTGTTGTGACAAGACTCTCTATCGTCAGGTTTTCCAACGTGGGGAAAACACGAGAGCACGTCCGCTCCGCATATCTTAACAACTTTCTAATACACTACAAATCATATGACGAATGCATCAAAAATCATTTCAAGTAATAATCAATTTCAACAATTTCCAGGAATAATCACAGAAGACCATCCCTTCCACCCTCGAAGATTGCTCCTGCAATCGAAATCCGCACGCGTCACGAGACACGTGAAAAACAAGAAAAATATCGGAAAAAGACAAGTACAATGGAAAACCCTGCACCTGTAACTCAACATGAAAACCACTTCAAAAAACATCTCAAAACATCACAAAAAACAATATGCGCGTCGAAAAGAAACACGAAAAATATGCACGTGTTACACATGACAAAAAAAAAATTAAAACGACACGTCAAAAATTTGTCCGTCGAAAATTAACACAACGGAAATCATCTGCACATGTTAGGAAACATGACACCACTACCATTTCAAATGAAACATTCCAAAAAAAACTTTTAAAACCAGAAATAAAATACAGAATTCAGTACCGAATGAAACGTTCGCGAGCTTCACAGCTCTATCGCTGGTTCACTATCGCAGGAAACCGCAAGCAAAACTGATATCTGCAAGGCAGACATCTCAACACAGCGCAAGTGAAGTTACACTGACAAAAATACGTGACAGTATACAACCTATACTGTAAAAACACTGCACAAAAAACTTCCATGCATAATACAATTATAATTGGAATCACTTTTGCTTCTAACATCACGAAAACGAACTTCTATATCATAAATTCTTACTCGTGAATGAAAGCTATGAATGAAAGCTATCACGTAGAAAGTCGAGCTTCGTTGCCCAGATAAGCACGCAAAAATTCGAAAAAAAAAATTCGCTCACCAACCGTGAACGAGAAAAAACTTATAACTTTGTATCCACGTTCGGATACTCTAAAAAAATGCGTTTAACTCATTATAGAGACTATGGGCTAACGGCCATCCGATACCAGTAATGAACTGACTCCAAGTGTTAGCAACACTCGACCGAATACCGCTGCGAAACGTATCTTCCTACGTTCAAATACAGCGACCTCTGCTCTCCATTTTCCTCATAATGAACTAAAATAAAATACTGGACACTAGAACAGGTCACTTACGACGAGAAGAAAAAATAAATAAATGTTTGTCACCGTTGAAAAAACACACGGTCACGTTCAGCGCAACTTGAAGAAACAATTCTCTCAATTCCAGAAAAACACATGTGGTTTTCTTACGCTTGAGAACTCCCTTCAGCTTCCGATGTCGTTTTTTTTTCTTGCCGCGATATAACTAATGATCACGCGTTCCGTCCTCGATCTTCTGTTGTCCAGTCGTCGGAAAGGTCCGCATCTTCTGCACCTGATTCGTTGGTTGCAGTTGGGTGCGTCGTGAGGTCGTTACGTAAAATAACGAAAATATTCACCGCCTTGTGCAGCGATTCCTTCGATGAGAAAAAAATTCTTTCGTCACGGTGCCGCCATCACGCAAGATAATCTTCTAGTTGCTTCGCGGAACAGCTTCCGTGGGCTCCATCTTCTCTGAAATGCTGATGAACACTTAATAAGCACTCCACTTCACTCTCCCCCTTCAAAAGTCTCAGCGCCCATATCACAGCGCAAAATGTTGACCGATCTCTCTAATCCGTCGAGGTATGGTTTGTTCGGGCGCCAAATGTTGGGTTTCCCCTGAGGTCCAAGGTTAGTTTCCAATCAGAATTGGTTTCTAGAGATCACGTATATGACTTTCACGTAAGAAGGGGGGGGGAGGAGAATTACACGCAGCTGGCGATGTCCTTTTACTGAAGTGATGTGCTGTTACAATACTGAAGGACACAATTAAAGGGCGGGGCAGGCAACGCCCAGCATCGCTGTGCGACGCGCACACGCCGTAGCTCGGCGGTGGCTGCGCTGGACTATCTCGAGGCCTGAATCTCTCTGAATGCCTCACGCTTTAACATTACAGCGCGTTATATAGGTAGCAGTATCTTCGGCGGGCTTTCCCATACTGATAACAGTACAGAATAACAACATAAGGAATCCTGACTCCTCCGACTCCTACAGTGGCATAAACTTAGTTACACGATGCATTGCAGAGAACTCAACGATGCACCCCACGCAGGTCACGTGGTATTCAAAAGGTATTCATTGCCCTAACCTTCGTAGTCTTCTTGAGTATTATTTTTGGTGCAAATCGAACATTCTTGTTCATTAATTTTGTTTTCCTTCCTAAAATATCTGTCAATATAAAATAATTAGCGTATATTCAGCTGTTTTTCTGTCCTTCAGCAATCGTCAATATTTATTTGAGCTGATCACTTCTGTTTTCGGGAAGACTTGTTTGGCGTAATGGTTTTTGTTCAATGTTTGAAGATCGCCTCAGAATACGACAAATATTACCTTCGCTGTACAGATATATTGATGATTACTACACAGCGTAATGTAAATATTTGTGATCATTAAGTTAAGCGAAAAACGTCGGCAATCGTCTCAAGTCTAATATTTTATGCCGAGCTACCGGTAAACACATCATGAAGCTAACTTTTTTCCAACTGATAAAATATTCAAAAATAAAACTCTTGAATTATGAACTACCAGTGAACATAAGGTTCCTTCAGCCTACAAATTGGAGAAAAATAATGGTGATCTAACTAAGAGCAGTACACGTTTTTCTCTCAATACTTGCTTGCAGAGTGAAATTGTCGTGTTTGAAAATTGCCATAGTCTTGTTCTCATTCACTTGTTTATTTGTAGCTCGCTTCAACAATACCGATTTGCAGCACGGAAGACGCTGGAATTGTTGAGTTGGCTTATGAACCAATATAACCATGGAGTAATTTTCTTCCTAAGATAGTACAGTTAACCGTAAAACTTAAAAGTAAACTCAGACAAAATAAGACTCGATTTGAAAAAAATAGAATAGGTATATTTTAAATAATTTATGACGAGATTTGGAGAAATTTACCTAGGCCAAATTCAATTATAGGTGGTCTCTTTCCATGTTTGTTATGTGAGGTATTGGCGTTCTTAGCGAATATACGCGCTCCTAAACAAAGCTCTGTTGAATCCTCAATAAATAATCGAACTCCGAAGTACAGCAGCGTACGGCGAATCAGCCTAAACCAGTGGTTCTTAACCTTTCTCCTCCAATTCACCACTATTTAGTGAGGCGACTCTCAATTTCCCATCACAGCATCGGTCTCTGACGACTTCCACTGTAACCTATGCAGTGCCTAGTGCGTAGATATGTTTTGTGCCATTTTACGGCCTTTAATTTTCGTTTACAGACATTAGATTCATTTTTAACAGTAAAATAAAATCTTTATCATTTCAGAAACGATTTTTTCAAATATAACTTTTATGGATATAGATTTGTAATGGACTTCATATTTTTGTTGAAATTAATTTTTTTGGGGGTATTATTTTACGGTAATAATAAAGTGTTTGTAAATTAGGCTAGAAAATTTATGTATCATATTCATCAAGGAACAGCAACATTTAAATGAAAAATGAGCCTTCTTAGCACTTAATGATCGCTTTTTTACACACCAAGGAGAGACGGCACAAGACCGTCACCGAGTTTGCTGCATGCAATAATTCGTCTTCCTTTTACTTATCCGTGATGTTCCTAACCCAGAAGTGTCGTCACTTTTACCCAAACATGACACACAGCACCTCATTATGATTGTTTTTGTTATTAAAAGTCTGCAAATGGTTGATATTTGTAAAGCAAGTCAACATTTGGATGTAATGTATTAGGTTCTGGAATACTATCGATTTTTGCGGGTGGAAACAAATGGACGAAATTCCCCACCTGGAAACTATGCCATTTCCAACCAGTGGGGAATTTCCCGCAGGTCAAGAGCCGCTAGCCTAACTCATCTCATCAAAAATCAGAAAATCCGCTCTTAAGAAAGAGCAGTGTGCAGGCGAAATTCAGCTCTACTTACCTACCCTCGCTCACATAAATTTTTAATTTGTTGCCTAGCTCATATTGGGTAATCACTGATCGCATTTCTCTTTAAGTGTCAATTGACAACATCTTCTTTCTCGGACATGCTTTAGTTTGCCTTTGGAAATGCAGCAACGAGCACGCGTTCCTTAACGAATTAAGTCTGCTGCCTGACTGGGTTTTAGGAGAAACTACGCAGTAAGGTATGAGGTAGTATAAGTTTTGTCCGTTTTCATGTTGTAACAAATTTGAACTTGTATTACAAAGGAATGTATAATTTTGTGATCTAATCTGCAAGACTATCACTCAATTGCAGTCTTTCATACACGTTGCAATGAAATTCATTTAGATTTTCAGCAATTTTTATCTTCAACCCTTCCATTAACATTGAGCCGTCAACAGAACACATAATGCTGTTTCAGTTTCACAAAGGATGTAATGCGTCAACAACTGCCAAAAATATTCATAAGTGTATGGTTCAGCAGTTACTGAAGGGACATGCAGAAAATCGTTAGAGTTCAGAAATGGGAATTACAGCCTTGAAGATAGCCCTCGAGTAGTTCGTGCTGTTGAGTTTAAATGCAGCTTTATTGTAGGCAACCCTTGAACTACTGCAGTACCCATAAGCCAACTGAGCCCTAAACTTCATGTGAGTGCAATGACAATTTAACGGCACTTAAAGAAGCTGGGAAAGAAACCCAAACCTGGGAAGTGGTCTTCTTCTGACCTCTCCGCTGTTCATCGCAGCAGCACGGGAATATCGCTGCATCTTTGCATCTCCGCCAACTGCAAGAACCTTTCCTGGTTAAAATTGCTACCGGATATGAAAAACGGATTATGTGCAGCAATGCTAGACGTCAAATCAATGGCTAGATCGACATGCAAAACCGCAATCACGACCAAAACCAGAACTCCATCCGAAAAAAAAAATTACTGTGTATTTGGTGGGATATGAGAGGAATTATTCACTACGATCTTCTTGAAAACACAAAAAGAAAATTACTGCAGAACTGTACTGTCAACAGTTGCTAAAACTAAATACCGCTTTAAAAAACGAAGCGCGTAGTTTTGGTCAATCGAAAGGGCGTCATCCTTCAGCGCGACAACGCGCGTCCGATTACGGCACGAATAACTGGACACAATTGAAACGCTGAAATGGGAAACATTTATTCTCCAGACATTGCTCCTTTAGACTTTCATCTCCTTAGGAGTCTAGACAATAATTTAAGGGGAAAGCTTTGAAAGACAAAAACAATATTGACGATGAATTTGATTTTTTATTCAAAAAGCAAAGGTTTTCATGAAGACAGTAAAAAAAATTGGTTAGATGGGCAGAAGTTGTACTAACGATGGAAAAAATGTTTCTGATTAAATAAATATTTCTTTGGTATTTTACTCTCATCATATCAGTAAAATACGAACTTAAGGTTCGACCTGATAATTTAATCAACACTGAGATGCTTCTAACTCACAGTGACTGATCATACAGTTTTATGTGCCGCAATTGTGTCATTCATTTCTTCTGGGTTTTAGGAGAAACCTTGTTGTTAGATAACAATGATTTAATAAACTCCAATATCCTTACACTAGCATTTACAATGATCATCCCGTTTTATGTTTAACAATTATGTGTCGTTCGAAATCTCTCTTGCGAGCGCAGGAATACATGCATAATTCACATCTGAATGGCTCGCCTATTTTATGTATAGCAAGGAGATGGCGTTCTAAATTTCCTTTCTGAGAACTCGAATAGGAACAATATTTACACTTGAACGACTCTCCAATGCCATGTTCAGTGAAAAGGTGGTGATTTAAATATGCTTTGCGTGCACTAGAAAAATCACACAGTTCACATTTTAAGGCTTCACCTATGCCATGTTTTGTAACGAGATGTTCTTTCAAATGGCTTTTCCTGTTAGTAGAATAATCGCAGAATCTACACTTGTTTGCTTCGCCTATACCGTGTCTACTGCTCAAGTGCCGCTTCACGTTATTTACTTGAACACTTGAATAATTGCACTCAGTGCACTTGAAAAACTTCCCTTCGTTGTGCTTGACAGCTTTGTGTTCTTTCAAAGCTTTCCTTTGGACGCATGAGTAATCACACAGCTCACACTTCATTCGTTCTCCAATGCCATGCTTAGCCATTTTGTGCTTCACTAAATTCTGCTTCCACGCAGTAGAATAGTTGCAATGCTCGCATTGTGTTGCACCTCCTACACCATGCTTCGCAATCTGGTGTAGCTTTACATGGGTTTTCCATGGAGTTGAAAAGTTACAGAACTCGCACTTGAATTTGTCTCCTACATCGTGTACAACCAGTAAATGCCTTTTGATATTATTTTTCTTTGTGCACGCATAATCACACAAATGGCACACAGGTAGCTTGTTACATTTCTTAACGCTCAATGGCTTTTTTTTCTTCAACTGATCAACTTCAAGTCTCAAATTCGTACACCTTGACTCAAGCTCTGTTTGTGAGCTTTCAATTGAACTATCAAAAGCTGAGTCAGAGGCTTCAAGTTCTTCTGCGATCCCATCAGCATTCATTTCTTGTTTAACCACGGCTAGCCCAGCAGTTGAGACGACCCCCTGACGATACAGAAATAAAGCATCGTTAATTAATGCAGTTATAAACGAAGATAAAGTTTTAGTCAGAAGAGACCATTTTTGACATCAAAGAAGTAACCTAACTGTGGTCTAAATCAATATAATACCTTGCGCAAAAACGTAGCGCACTGGCTTACCTCAGAAGCGTTCGCAGACCAGCTGCTCGAATAAGAGCAAGCCTCCTGTAGCCTAGCTGTACCCGCAGCCCCGCTGCTTCGTGGTCTCCACCAAACCTCCCCAACCACCGCTACCCTCGCCTCAAGCTCAACCCACGGACCACTCTCCACACAAGGTTCCGCTGCCGCAGTACAACTGCCAATTACCACTCGGAAGACAATATACGGAGCACGCTTGCAACCAACTTCTCACGAGCACAGGTACCAGCCAATTAACTGTCTCAGCCAGACAGCAATCGGCCCCAAGCCTCCGCAGCGCCATCTCGCGGGAGCATACTCGTACATCACATCTCCATCAGTTTCTCATGAAACTTGCATTACTATTTGCCTAGCACTCATACCCACTCAGATATGCAGGACGGCGTCGTTCTCGGTGCGACTGCCTCAATGAGTAGTAGTAGTAACATGGGTTTGCTAGCGCTTCAGTTACTCAAACTATATCGCACCGAAGGTCACATAATATAATTCGTATCAGACTCTTCCAAGTAAGCACACAAGATGAAAATCACTATTATTTGAAACATCAAAATTATATGAGCATCATGGTCATCATTACAACTCAAAATTACAAGCGTCTCCCCATTAAAGTTTGTACACAACACAGTACATTCCCCTTGCCTCTCCCCCTCACTCTTCGGTACGCACTCATGCCGAGAAGTGCGACCAGCTAGTCCGCTTGGACAACTTCCAGATAATAGGAACCACATCTAGTCAATCAGACCTTCGTATTTTAGAATCTCTTTTTATCATGAAAGACAAACCTATTTTAAATGAAACTGAATCGTCATTCCCTCTGTTAATAGCATGTTAGTATTGTTCTCCATCCTTTTTCGTCCACTTCTTTTTATTTGTTTTTACTATTGCACTTATTTTCAATAAAATGTATTTTTTGTCTTCCATAGATCTTGTTAATGCTGAAGATGACTCCTGTAGTCGAAACGTTCAATTTTATATATCATTTTAGGTTTTTCTATTTATTAAACGACTAACTGATAATGGATCTTTTAAAAGCGACTATCCTTGCTATTTTATTTATTGTTAGACTTTGCAAAAAGCAAAACTTAGATGTGTACAGTACATTCGAACGCACTGAGCAGCCAAACCCCGTAGGGGGTTTCAGCTGCCCACCCATTTATGGCCGGATGCCTTACCCACGCTGAAACCCCCGAGGTACCAACGCAGCGCGCCCGGCCATATTAGTTTCGTCATCTTCAAACTTCCAAGACGATATTACGTCTGGCTATAATGCCTTACAGCGCAGCTTCCCGTTAAGACCCTTCAAGTAGTACAACGACGAGTACATACATTTCCAAGCACGTTAAAGTATGGACAACAAATACAAAAAACGATACGGATGATTAAGTACGACCTTCGATCAGATTTCCGACAGCAATTTGCATTTCTCAAGAAACGACACCAGTGCATCCACATTAAAAGTTACACGATCGATCTCCGCGAGCATTTTGGTCAACATCTCATCCACGGCAAAAAGACGGAGGTTTGGAAAGCATACATTTCGGTCAGCAGCATATCTCGGGCACTCAGCAAGGATGTGTTTGACATTCAGAGGGACATGACACCGCTCGCATCGCGGCTGCGGTTGTCGCTCCATTAGATAACGGTGGGTCAGCCGAGTATGTTCAATGCGAAGACGGCAGAGCAGCACTTTCACCCGGCGGACGCGACACCTCGACGAGGGCCATTCCAGAACTGTTTCTTTAATAGTTCTCAGTTTGTTGTCCGTTCTGTTGTCCCATTCCTGTTGCCACAGACGTCTTACAGCAGCCTTGATCACGGGATAGTAGTCCCGAAAGGGTACCATTTGATTTAGAGCTTTCTCATTACTATTCGCAACACGCTTCGCCTCCTGGTCGGCTCTCTCATTGCCTGACACCCCCACGTGTCCGGGCACCCAACACAATTTCACATGTTTGTGCTCACGCACAAGCTGCACCAGCATCATGACGATCTCGCCGATGAGGGGGTGAGTGCTATCATAAGCCTGAGCAGAGTCAATGACGCTTTTCGAGTCAATAAAGACAGTGAATTTATCATGCGGGTGTTCCTTAACTAGTTGAAGTGCCTCCAAGACACCATAGAGCTCCGCGGTGAAGCTCGAGGTCTCGGGTAGCAATCTTCTAGTCCTCACCATCTCTCCGGAAACAGCAGCACAACCTACAGCTGTTCCCGTCTGAACCATCTGTGCATACCTTAAAGTAACTGCCTCAATGACTCAGGCTCATCTTGATGCTCACCAGCATCACCCACTCCTCTCTGAGGATCATCGGGCAACTCGCGATCCACCGCCGGTTCAACAGGCTCCCTCCCTCCCTGTTCAAAGCCTCAACTACAACTCTCCTGGCAATGCACAGGGAGTCGCACAGTAGTTTTCCCCTCCGCCCAAGACTACTGTCTCAGGTTTTGTGGCGTCAGCGGTCAGCGGTGACGGCACCACCCAACTCAACCTCGCACATTCTGTGTGCGTATGAGAGTCTGTGTACGTGTATGGATCACTGAACAGCTGACACATATCGCCATGACATACTTTAGTGCGAGCATTTATTATGTTATAGCTTTGCCACGCAAGTATCTTTTAATAATGGAATAAAATACTCTGTTTCATTTAACACTTAAAAGTCTGTGTAACTGTGCTATTATACTACCGCATGTCATAATGTATTGTTCGTATGCCACAATGTATTGTCAACATTACAAATCTCATTTATTTTCTATTATAAATTGGTAGCTAATTCGATCAAATAACAGGCGCTTAATAATATCAATTAAATGAAAGTATTCTAGTGCTGAAGCGTTTTGTAAGTTGACTTTTCTGCATATTTACGCCGAATGAATTCAATTGCTTTTTTGTGAAAAATATGAAAATATAATTTAAAAATTTTAATTTTAATGAAAAATTTCAAGTGCTCATATCAGTATAATGGCAATTTTAAAACTATCTGGTAATTGAACTCCTTCCATATTGCATAGAAGCTCGCACTCTGCAAGGCCATTTACAAATCACGACTCGCGCTGTTCTGTAAGCAAGTGCATAACCTAACTGCAGTGCAACATCTGGTACTCATTATAGTTAGACGATACAACGACTTCTGGCAATGAGGTAAACTCTGGACCAGTGCACATGACGCACCCTACACGCATACGGATGCAGCAACACACGTACATGAAAATGTGCGAGGGTGACGTGGGTGCGCCCTGGCATGGTTCACAGAAACCTTATCCCGCTCACCACCAAACCGAAGTCACGCCATGGGCATGCCGTCTACGTACACCACATGCTTACACACGACGCCAGTGACTTCACCAAACCCACTGCTTCATGTGCGAGGGCAGTGGGGGGTTTCACCAAAATCTCGTTACCAACAGCGAAACTTTTCTCGCAGTCATCATCCACCAGAAGGTTGACATCAAACGGCACTCGCCAGTGGTACCTAAAATCACTGCTCGAAGGAACCGAACCAGCCTCAGTCTCCTTCCGAGGTGTTACATTATGCCAAAACGTGGTCTCCTCAGGGGAGATCCCTCCCTTAGCAGCATCGCTAAAGGAGAGATCCTTCGTCCCGACTAAGGAACACGTCGTCCCGACTGGCGCCCTCCACCAAGAAACCCGACATACCAACCGTAGGCCCAACTACCGTACCAGACAGGGCTGCCTCGGGACAGTTACGGGCAAAATGCCCGGACTACCTGCCCGCAAAGTAAGCGGCCCTCCTACCAGTGGAGGCCCTTGCAAGCACCCTTCCAACAGGGGCTGCATTACCTTGCTTCCACGGGCACACCTTCACGCAGTGTGTACCGCCACAGCAGTAGTGTCGCCTCGCCTTTACAGCCCTTTTTCCCAAAAGCAGCGAGGTCTGCCACGGGCTTGGCTCTTCGGCCCGACAACAGCCCTCCGTGAGGACATACGGTCACGCACCTTTGAATCACTGAGTCGAACGGAGCAATATACGCGTCCTAACGCGCAAGTGCCCAATCACAGAGAGGTAGAGAAACTCCTAAAACTTGACCCTAGAGCCAAATCCCCCAAGGACAACCCTACCCTCCCATCTAGACGCTCCAAGCAGTCTAGATAAACGTCAACCAACTCGCCAACTCTAATGCTGACGCTCAGTGAACTGCCTCCTGCACAGGCAATGCATACTCAGCGATCACAGTACCCTTCAGTACCTCCCACTGAGCAGCAACACTGACAGTTTATTCGGCAACACACACGAGCATGAAGCCGATGTCGGCCGGCGCCACGTGGTCCAGCTGGCAGAACCTCTCCAGGTTCCCCAGTCACTCAAGCACATCGACCGACCCATTACCGGTCAACTTAGGTAGCTGTCTTATTAACCGATCCAGAATCGGCTTATGCGCCTGAGTCAGGATGTTGGCCAACAACCTTGCAAGCCCTGCTTGCTCGCAACCGGCTGTAGGCGTGGCCCCAAATATGTTTCTTGTGTAATATCCAGCTTGCATCAGCCTGAATTCATTGTTTTTTCTTATCTTTTTGAATTAATTTTAATGTTAAGTATTGAGATAAGGAGTATAAATGTGTTTTTAAGTGTTCATTGGTTGTTCTGTGTTCTTGATTTTGCTGTGTTGTTGTGTCTGAAAGTTTCTTAATGTACTGTCTTTCTTTCATTTTCAGTCACTTAGATTTACAGTAAAACCAGGGTAGTATTATTTCTTGGCAGAGGTATTCTTTCACCTTATAAAACCAAGTGTTGATCTGGTGAGTGTTGCTTATTGTACAGTTTGCTTTGCTTGTATATATTTTTGTTGCTGTAGGCTAAGATTTACTTTATGTTGAGCATGATGTTTTCTTTTGGCATATTGTCTCTTTCATTTCTTTTTGTTGAAAGATTAAGTTTTTCAGTTCTGCTAGATTTCAAGAGCATTTTTGTAATAATATTTTTTCCTGAGTTACTCCTTTGAATTTGTTGCTGAATTATTTGATTTTGATTCCATTCATATTCATTTCATAGCCGTTTTTTTCAGTTGCTTTGTTCAATTTTTAGTCTGTTTAGCATGAATTCATTCTCAGCATGGTTTATTTTGTTCTGCTTCTTACTTCATTTGGAAGTTTTAATTTTGAGGAATCCAAAAGGACTGGTATGGTATATTTTTTTTTTCTGCATTTGTATTTTGGTTTTATTTCTGTTTTCAGGGTTTTTTTATTTACTGGCTACTGATTTATCTCCACTGTTTGCGAGCCCTGTCACTTGTTGCATGTACAATCAAATGTTCCACAAATAAACCATCATTTGTCAACCAGTTTCATTAATCCCTCACTGTGTGGTTAACAAACAGCTACATATGATGGGTAAATGTTAGTACCCCTAGTACCCCGTCCTCTTACACGGCGGCACTGACGTTCCCAGATCTTCAGCCCCAACCGGCTCGGCCTTCTCAGCCGCCGCCAATTTGCCAGCCTAGCCGGCAAAAAAGAGGGCTACCACAGCCCAAAGCTCTGCCTAGATAGCTTGCAGTCTAAAACAAAATGATACCGTGCGTGAAAACGGTGCCCGGCTACACGCGTACTGGCTTACATCAGAAGCGCTCGCAGTCCAGCTGCTTTGTGGTCTCCAAACCCCTACAACCACCACGGCCTTATCTCGAGCCTAACCCCAAGACCACTCTCGGCATTAGGCTTTGACTGATTTACAGTCACAGGTTAACACTGTTGCAGTTCAACTGCCAATCAACACTTGGAGGACAATACACACAGCACGCACGCAACAAACCTCTGACGATCACAAATACCAGCCAACAGTCTCCTCCAAACAGGTACTGGCGCCAAGCCTCCTCAGCGCCATTTTGCGTGAGTATACACCACACTAACTACAATAACTCTCATTGAAACCAAGAATGAAACGGTTCACATGAAAACATGCAAGTCTATCAAGTTCATTTATAGCCAGCCTAGTTTGATGGAAATGTGTATTGAATCTTCTTAGTATAGACAAGAATATTTTTCTGAAGAAATTATTACTCAGATTTCTACAAAACGTGAAATTTGCTTTCATGATTCACTGCTGGTCGTTTCCACCTCGTTTTGAGTTGATAAGAACATATGCACTGTGTAATTTTGTCAACCTGTCAGTTCTGTTCATCTTGACCTCTATGTACTATGTACTCGCGTAGTAGCCTGAAGTTGTTTTTTACAGTAAATTTGTAACTATCTGAAGGCATTTTGGAAGGTACGGGGATAATTAATTTGTTAATTACAGTATCATTGAAATTGTTTGAGAAAATTGAGAAAACGATGCCAATATCGTGTACAAAATCTTGAGCTAATGAAAATTTTTATAGTTACAGAATTGAGCAATTCATGAAACATTCAAATGTAGGGAGCACAAAAAACACAACTCGTTTGGTGACTTCGACCAGCAAGCACAGCGACCCTCATTTCAAGCAAGAGGTCGTTTGAAGAGCAATAATTGTTTCGGAAATTCAGTCTTCAAATTTGATTTTTGCACAATTTTTTCAAAAAGCATTATTAGAAGGTTGCAACATATTTAAAGAATATGCTGCGCTACTTGACTATTTTTTTATAAATTTCCTTTTCCTGCAGTAAACAATAAACCAATTACGTGGATTCATTTCAAACAAGGAAAAGACACGCACGAGTTTTTTTCTTCTACAAGTTCAAGCTTTGCCACAATAATTTCGAAATAGCTGCCAATATCAATGAAGCATGGGAGAGGCTTAACAGGTCAGGGCAGTAAGAAAGTTGCCTCTGAAATTTTGCAGCGGTGATGAGAGCCTCGAATATGAAAAAGTAGAGGATGGACAAAATTTTTTGACAATATACACACTGGGGCACATAATTTTTGTTAAGTTAGGTCTGACAATTGTTATTGTATTGGGTAATTTTTGGGAGCTGAATCCAAAAACTAATCTTAGTTTTTCTCTAACATGTTAAATTTTAGAACTAAAGGATTTTCATGTTCTTGAAAAATATGCAAAATACTGTACAGAACAGTTAGTGCTTGTTTTATAAAAAGTTGCATTTATTATTATACATTGACAAATTGAAGAAATAAGCACAAATGGAATACTTGTTTAGCATTATCATGTTTTCACTAAAACAAGGCTATGATTTTGTACAGGTCACAGTAAAAATTTATTTATGAATGTTCAATTGGGGGCCTGTCGCGTTTGATGCTTCAACAATAGTTGGCCATTATACAAACATCTCATCAACCCTGGTGATGTACTGCAATCTTCAAATTTTGATGAAATCGTTCACCTTGCTTGTTGCTAGCAGCACTAAGATTTACCAGAAAGCTTACAAGATGGTAATGCAAAAAAATGTGATTCAACCCCTTCCCCTACAATTTTTTTGTTGAAAACGTTTCTTTTTCAGACTAATTTTTTTATTTTGGTTCTCCCCTTACTTGTCGAGAAGTAGTCATTGTCTGATGAACAGGAAGAGTTATCAGAAGTATTCAAGCTTCTGAGGGAAGGTTCACATTCACTATGTTCCATTGAGCTAGACATTTGGGGTGTAACACTTGAAAATGCTACAAAAAACTGAATGCAAATGTGGATGCAAACAACACCCACCCAACAACAATGGCTGTCAGAGCAAGTCTAGTAACAATGTCCTTGAAATCCCACAGCTCTACCCTGTCGCCTGACCCAGGCAAACGACTTGACGAGAGCTCGTTTCACACGTAGAATGGCTTACAAAGGCTTAAAATTGACGAGTATATACGTTTGTAGCTGGTTTTTGAAGGTAAAGTTTTAGACAAGTATACTCGTTGACGACTGAATAAAGAACATTTTGTGAATACGTGTATACACCTTTCTGCCGGGGAAGGGGTTAATCCTCATGTTGCAATCAAGCACTTTGTACCTTTTCAATAATTTTAACAATTTCTGGACAATTCCTTGCATGCGTATTTTCAAGAAAGTTCTCGACTATGTCTTTGAGTAATAGCCAGGCATTCATTTCAAAGTCTGACATAGTACCGATAAACTGTTAATCTTTGATGAGCTGTCTAATTTGTGAACCATCAAACACACTGACCTTTATTTTTTTCAATCGACAGTCCAGGAAATGCCAAGATGGTATGCTTCAATTGCTGTCAGTTCTCAATGCCTTTACAAATAGTTTCATGAGACCTAGTTTATGTGTAGAGGTGGGAATATTATATTCTTCCAGTCAACAAGTGGCTATGTACAATGTCGGATCTCCAGGTTTAAGATCAGATCTCGAAGGCCAATTAGTTTCAACACAATGCTTCTCATGAGCTCAGCTATCCCACATCAAGAGAAAGCAGGGATACTGTGTATATCCACATTGCAGACCAAGAAGGAAGGACATCAACTTTACACAAATGATTCAATTGTGTTTGTCATATTGCAATGATCCAATAACTCTCTTTACTTCTCCCCATTTTTCCTGAAGACACACCAAATACCCAATAGGAACTAAGCCAAACAGATTGCCATTGTGCAGAAGGATGCACTTCAAGCTATCAATGAACAGCCTCCATTTATTTGGATTGTAGATTGAAAGCACTAATTCCTTCAGTAAACCAGGAATGTTACAACAAAACACAAAACATCTGTCATTTCGAAAGTACTAAGGGAATGTACTTTCTCTGGTTCAAGTGTATGTAACTTAACTACTTTTCCAAGCATGTTTTTCCTTTCAGTCTTGATACTAGTAATTCTGAAGCTTTCTTTTTGATAGGCCCAAATCACATGCTAAATCATTCCATTTCCAAAATATGCTCATTTGATAAATATGCTGTTTGCTCTCTGACTTGTAATGGTGATATTTTCATATGTATAAAAAAAGGAATCAGGAATGTTCAGGCATTTTCAAAAAGATGTAGCATGACCGGATATGTTCTAAAACAAACAAAATCCTCTGTAAATAAAACACAATGCTGGAACAGTTAAAAGCTTTGAAAACAACAGCATAATAAAATGAAATAGAAATTACAATGGTATGTTGTTACAAGGGTAGTAGAAATGTAGTAACAAATTCCCTAAATTCCTACTATCCTAGCTTCCTATTTTCACATATTTACAGAACTAAATGATCTATTGAGAGCTGCACACACCTCTCACTGCACTGCTCAATTGTTACAACATAAACAAGCTACCACATAACTCTAGATAAGTCAAATCATAATCAGATGGTAAGTTTTACTACAGCTAACCAGTGGAACTTTCCTTGTCAGGTGGTTAGGCTGTGGACCGGAAGAACTAGACATCCTAGAAAAACTAACTATAGATTTGGGATCAACATGCCAACTTTGGTCTAAATAAGGTAAAAAATGCAAGTATTAAGCAAAATCATTTCCAAAATATTTGTAAAATGTTTCAGGGACTTACTATTTGTATTCAACCTGTGGCAGACTAATTGACGCAAATTGACATGATAGAAAAGCACAATAAATAGGTCCTGTACAACCTCAATGGAATTTAAACTGAATAATGTTTTGAACAGTGCTCAATTTTTTACTGAACTTGAATGATCCATTTCTCTGAGAACTTATAATCAACTTTGAAATACTTTTTTAATGAGGCAATGATCTCGCAACATGAACAAACAGCATTACTTATTTGATAAATAACTTTTTTCTGTGATTTGTCATAGATACATTTGCTTCCACTCAAAAAGTATCACTATTCATGGCTAAATCCAATTAAAGAACCCAAGAACAACACATCCTGTGTACCTGAACCTCCATAGGAATAGGCTCCTCCTTCACTGGTACAAAAGACAGCATAGAGTCTGTACCCTCATTTTTGATGTAAATGGTTTCTGGGTGACTTTCAGCTGAACAGGACTTGTTTTCTGCAACCAGAAGGAAAAATAAAATACTAAAACTGAACAATATAACATATGGCATTTTTCCTCATCTCACAATGTCAGACAAAAATTAGTCAAAACCTCTCTAGCAATGCTTTTCACCATAGACACACAGATTAGCCTTATTTTTAATTTCTAATACATGCTATATGGTCCTTACAAATATAGTAATTCCATCAACTCTATAAAAAAGTATTACTTGACGCAATACGCATATCAATTGTGTCTTCATTTGAAAATTTATATTATTACCAGCAGGACTTGTGGAAATTCCACGGACAATGTCATCAATAAGCTAAGTAGACCCGTGAAAAAATTCGGTCAACATTACTTAACAAATTTTAAAATAACATTCCAACTTTACCTATTTTGGTCTAACACATTCTAACCTATCTTGTCCTAACCTATGCTAACCAAATCTATCCTAACCTAACATATCTTAGCCTATCCTAACCTAACTTTAAACCAAGGTCATCGTTAGGCTAGGTGCACCCATGAAAATTTTTGATCAACATTACATAACTTCTAACCTAACCCATCCTAACATAACATATACTAACCTATCCTATCCTAACAAATTAAAAATTAAAACCTTTTGATCCCCCTTTCCCTCCCTTCTTCCCTGTCTTCCTTTCTGTCTCTCTCCCTCTAACGTAACACGACCCAATGCAAGCCAACCTGTATCATAGATACCGCAATGATGTTGAAGAGTGTGAAGCACAGGTACGCAAGATAGTCATTAGCGTATCAGTATATGGATTATACAGGGTGGCGCATAAGTAACGCACCCTTTTCTTCTCCTCCTCCGTATCACAGCTGCCCACGGAGGGATCCCTGCATCACCACCGCCTCATCAGTCTTGGAGATGAGGCTACAATTAAATAGTGAGGCCGTAACTGATCGTAAATTACCTAGTTTTAGCTCGCAACGATGAATTTGGAATTAACCTGTCCCCACATGGCCGACCTACCGGGAGGTTTGAAGAAAATGGGTGAACTGTGCCACTTACTGTACATTCATAATTCAAGTTAGAACTTTCATTGGGGGTTCATTGTAAAGGGAGAGAGTTGCTCTTTCTGTCAGTAGGAAAAAAATGCTGCTACCCCAACAAAAATCTACGGAATTTGAGTTTTTATTTCGGTAAAATACAAAAAACAGAAATCGGAAAATCACTGCCCATTATTTATCTATTGCACTTTCATGTTTTTTATGATGCATTTTCATGGAATTTGAGTTACTGAATCTTGTGGTATGTGAATTTTTTTTCAGGTCTCATAGTTCCCGAGTTATGTGCATTATATGTAAAACACAGTTTCTATTTTTTAGTTCATTTTGTGTATAGGCTGTTATCCAGCAGTTTCATTGCTTGTAAAGAGTTTGATATGCATAGAGCTTTTCCTCAGAAATACAATGGTGGTATTATTTTTTGCCTAGGAGTAAATCTGCAGATTTGGACTCCCATTTTTGGAACAAAAAATATAAAAAAGAAAAATGATGGCGACCTTCTAAGAGGCAAAGTGTGTGCTGGTATGCCTCAGCTACACTGCTGGCCTTCTTAAAGGCTGTGCAGCACCGGTAGCCACACTCCAGACTGAACGGAAGAATTCATAACAGATTTGAGCCTGTTACCTCTCCTCCCTTGTTCCCCCGACCTTACTTTACCTTACACCAATGAATAGCGCTCAACGAGACGCTTTAGATCATATATGGCAACCCTAGATTTGCTGATGTGCCACATTTACTAGCTTTGCCGACCTTCTAAGAGTCCAGGACATGGCGACGGGTTAAGGGTGCGTTACTTATGCGCCACCCTGTATTAGTTTAAGGCTCCCTAGCTACAACAAAACCAATCTCAAGAGAGCAAAAAAGGCACAATCTAGTATAGACAGCAGAAAATGGGGAAGCTATGGAGAAGATGACTACCTCTGTGCATAAGAACAAGTAAGGAAAGAATAGGAATACAAGACAAAGAAGAGATAGCAAAGAAGGCATGAAAATTAAGAGAAGCAAAGTGGGTATGAAAAATGAACGTATCTGAAGGTCTAAATAGCTGAAGTAAGAAGTAAATAACGGCATCTTTTCCTGAGAGGTACTAATCCTCCTAGGATATGATAGAAAACCTAACTAAGCTAAGCTTCTTTGTATACTACAGACATTTCCATAAGGAATAATTATAATAAGCTGGTTAGAAAATAATTGAAGCAACTCAACATCAACACACTCGTCCCCCTTGGAGGATTCCAACACTCATATAAGCTGCCACACTTCATTCACAACACAATTTGTATTTGTCTGAATTTTTTGCATCCATGCTCTTCTATGTCTTTTGAATACAGAACGAATAAAAAATTAGTCCGAGTGCGTTAGTGATAATGTACATTAATAACAGGCACAATTACTAACAATACTCATTTTATAGCAAAGTAAAAAATAATTTTTAATAATAATACCAGACAACCATACTTACCAAATAAATCATTTGTTGAACTCTCGGGTAGCAGCATGTCGCGCTACAAAAGAAGTTGATTCGAGACAGCATCCATTTGCTCTATAACTGCTACTTCATGCTTCATAAAGCTGACATTAATAACAGGCAGCCAAATGTCTCTGAAAATACAATTGCAATAGCCACTGATCAATACAGCAGAAAGTCTAATAGCATAAGTTTAAATGATAGTGAATAAGAAGCCTAGTACATAGCATTCTATGATACTAGAATAGACATGTAAAATTAGCTTCACTGTATGTACAACCATGATATTTAACAGTGGAAATATATACAGACAACTATTACAAATGAAAGATATGAATAAGAAACTAAAGCATAATAAAAGTTTTTGACAAAACTACAGGAGTAATTCATAATAAATCAAACCTTGCTGCTTCAACACTGCAGATCCTCAATCATGTTCTTGCATATTACCTGTAATGATACAGATGCCAGGCCTTTGAATGCAAACTTATAGCCTTTCTAAACAAAGCATGGATAAATTTCAGAACTAGTCATGAATGTATTTAAGGACATGTACAGCCAAAATAGCATTACCCTTTTTGTTCTATGCAAAAAAAAATAAAAAGTTGCAATTTTAGACAGTGTAGAAATAATATTATATAACAAGCCTAATCACACCAATCCAAAGGGCTTGAAAAGAGCTACAAAACAGAGGAGTTGACTTAAAAAGAACGTATTTTGATAGAAAAAAATGAAAAAATAAAAAAGTGGTTTTGAAGAATTACACGTATTGTCTTTTGATATATATTTATTCCCACGAGTTCCAGAGCTACAGCAATGTAAATTATATCAATCAAAAGGGCTTGAAAAGAGCTACAAAAGCTCAAGAGTTCATTGTGAAAAACCCGGTAGTTCAAAAGATAAGAAGAAAAGCATTTTTTTGTGAAAAACACGTTTTTATGGAAACTTGATAATTGGCTTCTCAAATGTATCTTCATCCACAATTTTAGAGCTACAAGAATGGTTTATATACCATTCGATATGGCTAAGCAAGGTGTATCTATAAGGGCTACAAATGTTTGATGCATCCATTACTTTGAAAATTACACCACATGAAAAAAAATGAAAAAAGTCAAATTTTTTTTTTCAATTTCCAAAATCCACAAAAAGAAGTTATCAAAATTCCCTAGCCCTTATGCTTTTCTTCTTATCTAATATAGACATATAAGCAATCTAAAAACACAGTACTGGTTCTGTAACTTCAAAATTGTAGAAGATAGATTTTGAAAAAACTCTATTATATCGTATTTTTCGCAAATAAAAAAAAACCAGTGCAGATACAAATATTTTGTCCAGGTAACAAATGATCTTTGCATCATTTCACACCTACTGTGACAATTTCAGACAAGTCCATCCGTTAATAACGGACTTTTTTCTATCCAGACGGTGTCCTTAAAGTAACAAAACAGACATTTGAGACAGGAGTGAACCAAAAAAAACGAGGGTCAAGAACAAAAAATAATCTATTCTATTGCAATTAACAAGTAAGAGAAGACCTGCCTAACTTTTAGCTTGTGACCTCTCATATTCCCCTTGGAAGTGTTAAATTTGCTAAATAAATGTCAAAGAAGGATACTTATGAACATACTTTTCAAAATTATTTGGGGGAAAACTTCTGCTCTACTGACTTTCTCAACTTTTGTAAAATTGGCTGGTGGCAACAATCTTTTGGCATAAAGATTCTTTAATGATGCAGTTAAGACTTATCACAGCACTAGCTATGTTTGGTTCCTAAACCACGGTTGATCACGCAGAAATTATAAGAATTCAAATGCAAAATTACATTAGGTATTTGTTGGGAAAAACGCACTAACCAATTTTGGATTTTGATACAAATGTTGGGCCAAATGTGTACACCACCTCTGTGGAGCACATTTCACCCAATTCATATGTGCTGCTATGAACAATGACTGCGCGACGTGTTGGTTGGTGTATCTTTGACACATACACCTTTGTATTTTAGATTTATACTCTGTATTTTATGTCTGCATTTGATACTATTATACAAATTAAATTTACATTATATCTGACTTGATTGATTCCTAAATTAAGCATAAATTAATTTATTTTCATCCATTCAGAAATGGATCCTCCAGCCTTCCAGGGAAATACTAGCACTGCAGTATGATTCTTCTAACAGTGAATACTTCCCTGATGAATCCAGCTTGTTTCCAGATGAATTATCAGAAGGAGAATCTGAGAACATGTCCAATGATGGAAGATTTTAAAATGAAATCAACCATAAAGACACTGGAGTTGCAAATAATGGAAATCTGTATCTACATTACCACAATTGTTTCCATTCTACGGCAAAAAAAAAAAGAAATGTGCTTAGAGACAATAATAGGGTCAGAAAATGGAGAAAAGTTTTGCCAATTGATGTAAACAACTTACTTGTATCGGACGTGATTATTTATTCACACTTATTAAAAGTTTTTCCCGCAACAGAGAGTAATTGCTTTTGTTACAATGGCTGCATTTTCATATTTTTTATTTAAACTACGTCCTAGAAGTTTTTTCTGCAATTGAGAGTAATTTCTTTTATTACAAATGGCTATGTTTTCATTACGATTTCTTATTTATACTTGAATTTTTTTTTCAATGAAGAATCTAATATTAAATTCGACCTAGGAAACAACCTAAGATGCGATTTTCACCGCATTTGACATAGGAAAGGCCCAAAATGCGCTTTTTAGCTCTGTCGACCATGGAATCGACTAAATATTAAGGGAGACGTCTACGCAGAATCAAGGAACAAGCTGTCACGCTTGTTGTATGGGATCTAGATCAATGAAATTTGGCATACATATGTGTTTTTGAAAATAAATAGGAGTTGTCATCCAGACTTTTTCACATTTTGGAAATAATTACGGAGATAATGAGAAAAAATAAGGTATTTTCAAAAGCCATCTACTCCAAGAGTTATTACCGTAGAGCAATGATTTAGGTCTCATTAATTGCGCAAGGAGTTGCTGCATAGCTGGACATGGGTTTGTTTTGAAATTTGCCCATAGATTTTTTATAGAACTTCAAATATTTTTTTCCAAATCAAGCATTTTTCCATGTTTCAATGTAACTAAAAAATTACTGGGAATTTCAAAAGTAACCCATGTCCAGCCATGCAGCAACTCTTTGCGCATTTAATAAGATGCAAGTCATTGTTTTACGATAATAACTTTTGCAGAAGATAGATTTGGAACTTTTTACCTTCAACTGTTCAGGAAGCTCATTTTTCTACAATTTTTCATTTTTTATTTGCAAGCTATATTGCGTGGAAAAATTGACATGGTTGATGTTCTGAAAGCTATCTGAACATATGAACATCTTTTCTTGTGAATTTTTCATTTTTTCTTAAAGGAATTTGTATCACAGATGCAAATGGAACTGGTAAAATAGATACATATCATCGCTCCAGGAGCGCACATTGAGGCATCCTTCTTGATGTGCTACATTCCTTCTCGCCTTCACTTCTCCCTCTCAGGAGCAAAGAACATTTTGTAGCTTTGCTAGATTGTAAACTAAGGAGTTTTGTGTCCAATAGACCAACAAAACATAATCCAGATATTTCTACTTCATGTCTAATGCAGTGACTGTCTTATACTACCAGCTGCATTTGAATCCATCCTCCTTCCCCCCTCGTTTCCCCCCACTCATGAAGACAGAACGTTCTGAACCTTTGCTAGCTTGTAAAATAAGGGCTTCTGTATTGAATAGAGCAATAAAAACCACAAAAGAAGATTTTTCAGGGGTGTTGTATATGCACTTGCTGGTTGGTGTTTGTTGCTGGTTGGACCCCTCTCCTTCCCAACTCCATTTCCCCCACTTACAATGCTCAGATCGTTCTGCAAATTTGACAGCTTGTGAAGCAAGGTTATCTCTAGTGAATAAAGTAATAAAAAAGTCCAGGAATTTTCTGGATTCTGCTTAGATGTCCTCCTCAACTTTTTTTTTACATTATTTCAGCCTTTCCCTACTACAAATATCAAGATAAATACATAAGTTTAATAAAACAAAATTGGGCAACATTTATTTGAAGAAATTAAGGAAAATTGAGCAGTGGTACACACATGCACCAACAGGTAGTGAACGTGTTAAGTTACGTTACATTACCACAATAACTTGTTAAATACTCATTCATGATGGAAAGTGTATAGAAGAAAAGTTGTTTGTTTTGATGTCATTAACATTATACAAACAATAGAAATTCAAAAATTGATTAGCATGCTGTCCTTAACATTTCCCTTACCTTACTACAAGAAAATGGTAAATAAATTTCAAAGCCTAATATAGAAATTATATTCCTACTGCCTGAATGACAGCTATAAACTAACTAAGTGAAAGTTGAAGTAATAAATTCTAAAACAAAACCAGTAGTGAATTAAAAAATTGTAACAAAGTAATCTATCCTATTCTAGCAGAAGGAAAATCTGGTAAATGTGAAGAAGAGGACAATAATTGATTTTCCAATATTTTAATGCTTGTATAATGGTAATGACATTGAAATAAACAACTTTTCTCCTATGCATTTTCCATCACAAATGAGTATTTAATGAGTTATAGCGGTGATGTAGCGTAACATAACTGAACTAATCTGACCTAACCCTACCTAACGTAACCTCATGTAACCTACGGTAACTCAACATGACCTAACAATCATTCAAGCACATTATAGCCGTTGAAGCAGAGATTCTATCGGAGTCATCCCTCAAAATGATTTTTCCCACTCTTGAAAAATTGAATTGCGGTATGTAACTTACCCCTATAATTCTTTAAATTTAGGGTATTGTTGCAGTTCAAGGTCGTGTCAGTAGAATTTTTTCTTCTTATTATATATAGTGTATTTTTTTAATGTAAAATCCAAATCTGAAAACAATTTTGGGTGGCAGCCCCTAGTTTTCAAGTCCAAGTATTAGGGAAAAAACCAGAAATAGGAAAAAAATAGAAATGGAAATAGGGAAAAATTCCTTAGGTTAGTTTCTTTTCTACTCGAAAACCTGCTGTGAGTTATTATAGGAATTTCAACCCATTTCTGTTTTTTCAACTTTAAAACTAGGGGCCGTCGACCTAAGTGGATTTCAAATTCGGATTATACATAAAAAATTACACAATATATAAGAAGAAAATTTTTTTTATTAACACAACCTTAATGGGTTCTACTACCCAACACTCCTATCATGAACCATGTTATACAAACTTTTTTTTCCCCCATTTCTATTGGAACTAGGTTAACAAAAATGCATACATATATGTAAAATTGAATTCCAAACAAATTTGCTTTTATAAAATCTTTTGATTTTTCAAAAAAAAAAATTATTGCGTTATATGAAAAATGAATATACTTGCGCAAAACTTTTCTCACTCTACAATTTTCAACGTAGAAGCGTGACCTTGGTCTCATTCGATAGGGTAGGACTTTAGGAACACCGCAAACTAGGCTTTTTATGCATTTCGAACTAGAAAAAAGTTATTGTTACACAAGCCTAACATGTAAAAAAAAATTTGATTTTTTTTTGTTTTCTCCCAATAAAAATTTAATTTGGAATTCAAATAGAATTTCACTTCGCTATGCTATTCCGTTTGTTGAACTGCATTGAATGAAACCAAAATCACGCTTCTACATTGAAAATTGTAGATGTGGTTTTGCGCAAAATAATAATAAAAAATTTGTATATATGTTTGTTCAATAACTTGTTTTCTATTGCAAAAATCGAAATTTATCATAGAACCAATTGTGTGTGTAGAATTCAATTTCACATATCGGTGTTCATTTTTGTTTATCTAGTTGCAATAGAATGCTGCAATCTGAGATTAGAAAAAGTATATTGGATTTTTTTAATACATTGTTTGGACATATGTAATCATGAATTTTTTTCTAATCCGGAATTCAAAAAAATCCTTTGTTATCGTCTTGGTACAGTCCTTCCGCGTTGAATGAGACCAAAATCATGCTTCTACGTTTAAAATTGTAGAGTGAGAAATGCTTTGCTCAAGTATATATATTTTTGTAATAAACACAAACATTTTTTTATTGTAAATGTTGAGGATTTTTCAGTAATTGATTTTCCACTTTTTGGTATCTAAACATAGTTAATTAGATCGAAATTACATAAGTTTTCTTCAATGCACTTTCCGTTATAAATGAGTATTTTACAAGTTATAGCGATAGGTTTAATTTTGTCTTTGATGACAAATGTGCTCAAATGAACAGCTACTCATTGATTTTCAAATTTTTGTTGCTTGAATCATGGTAATAACATCAAAATAAACTACTTTTCTTCTATACACTTTCTGCATCAAATGAGTATTTTACGAGTTAGCACGGTAGGTTTTATGGTTTGTGCCATTGAGCTGTTGGAGTACATTTGAATACTTTGTAATTTATTATTAGCTCACCCGGTGGAGCTTGCGGAGCCTGAACCCACTTCTAAGATCTTTTAGTTAATACACAATAGAAATTATTACCCAAAAATAATGAATTATAGCAGTATGTTGACTTTTGTCTTAGATGGCGGGAATGGGCTTGATCATTTGAGCGTGTGGGAAGCGAGCGTCCATTGCAGTGTTGCCATATGATGCGCTCAATGAATTACTTCCCACTTCAAACACTTGAGTTGCGATAACTAATTTACTTCTATAACTTGTAAAATACTTATTTACAATGGAAAGTGCATAGAAGAAAACTTGTTTATTTCACTCTAATTAACTATGTTTAGGCTCTGAAAAGTGGAAAATCAAAGACTGACAAATACTCAAAATTTACCTTTTTTGCAAAAATCAAAAATTTTAATAGAACTTAATGTGTTTGGAATTTAATTTTACAAATCTGTATGCATTTTTATTCCCCTAGGTGCAATAGAAATGTGTACAGTGAAATTTGAAAAATGAGGTAAAGTGCAGGGTAGTAGCTTGCCTTAAACTGCAACTTTACCACAAATATTTAAAGTTTCATTACAGAAGTGAACAAGCTCACACCTGTGATGAGACTGAAAGTCTTCACCTAAGGGGACATCTGTAAGACTATTAGGTTGATTAAATCATGGAATTTATCAAATTATCATCAAAACACAAATCTGTTGTTTTTATCACGAAAAGAAGTTGTCACATGCTCGAAGATCTTAATGTTCATCAAGAAGCTTTGGCAACTTTAATAACAGCATTACTTAGGAGGTAAAAAAGCATTTTTTCAATATATACTTAATTTTTGTTATTAAACACTAACTTTCTTGCATGACCAAAATTCATTATAAATGTGACATGTATCACAATATTCACGACAATACATAGATGGCAAAAAATTTAAACAGAAAAACAAGCAAATAGCATCATAGGTGTTTATTTTGCATCTCAAGCCAATAAAATTCACAGACGCAATTTGAATTATGCATGGTTGGGATCTTATGCAAAACTGCTGCCTTCTTCTCCTGAAGTAAAACAATAAAAATTCTTGAGGAACCATTACTAAATCTGAAGGAGATGACAGTTGTCGATTTTGCAAATTGTAATGGCTAAACATGGTTAATGACACCAAAATAAACAAGTTTTCTTTTATGCACTTTTCGTCTCAAGTGAGTATTTTATTAGTTATAGCGGTAAATGACTTACCGCAACTCCAGTCTTTGAAGCGGAAAGAAATTCCTTGATAGAGTTGTATGGCAATACTGCAATGGCGTCTCACTTCCAGCGCTCTGTCTTGAAAGACGAAACCAAACCTACCGCTATACCTCGTTAAATACTCATTTGACGAAAAAAGTGTATAGAAGAAAAGTTGTTTATTTCGATGTTATTACCATGTTTCAAGCAACAAAAATTTAAAAATCGATGAGTAGCTGTTTATTCGAGCGCATTTGTCTTCAATGACGAAACTAAACTTACCGCTATAAATCGTAAAATACTCATTTGAGACGAAAAGTGCATAGAAGAAAACTTATTTATTTCGATTCAATTAATTAGGTTCAGGCACCAAAAAGTGGAAAATTGACAACTGTCATCTCCTTCAGATTTACCGAACCATTCTGGCAACTCTTCATTAATAAAATTAGGTCAATATGTACTTTAGGCGCCTCACAGAAATTTAAATTTCCGTTTCAAAGAATCAGTAGAGAAACCCATTTAAAACATTTTACATGAATGATATTCTGCTTGATGGTGGGTTATTTAAGAGTTATTCAACTTTGAAGTTATAGGAACGGCGCTAATGAAATGACTTTTGCTCACAAAAGGAGAGGGTGTTCCACCAATGCCGAGAGCAGGGAGAAGTTATTGTTTTCGCAATATATGGCGTAATTTATTAATTGCTAATCCCGCAGAGCCTGAGCCCACTTCTAGGATGTTTTAGTTAATAATACATTAAAAATTATCACCCAGAAATATTAGCAGCACTGGAATAGTGCAAACGTAAATCGATCCGCCGTTGACATCACTTTCAAGATGGCAGCCACCACAGAACATTAGTGAAACCGAAGGAGTGAATACCGTAGATTTAATGTCATAATATTCATAAAACATAATATTTTTCAGTAATAACCTTTATCGATTTATTATTTAAAACATCCTAGAAGTGGGTTCAGGCTCTGCAGGCTTGGCACACAATAAATTACGGAGTACCCAAGCGTATTCTAATGGCTCAAGCTCGCAACGCAACTGCTATGGAACATGAAAATGTCAAAGTTGAATAGCTAGAAAATAACGCATCAGCAAGCAGAATGTCATTCCTGTCCAACATTTTCAAATGGGTCCCTTCACTGATTCTTTGGAACGAAAATTTAAATTTCCGTGAGGCACCTAAAATACATATTGACCAATTTCTGTGAGGCACTTAAAATACATACTGACCATCAATTTTCCGGTTTTTGGTACCTAACAATAGTTAACTAGATCTAAATAAACAACTTTTCTTCTATGCACTTTCCGTCGCACATGAGTATTCAACAAGTTACAGCGGTACGTTTAGTTTCGTCTTTGATGACGAATGCGCTCAAACAGCTACTCATCGATTTCCGAATTTTTGTTGCTTGGATCACGGTAATAACATCAAAACAAACTACTTTTGTTCCATACACTTTTTGCGGCTAATGAGTATTTTATGAGTTAGAGCGGTAGGTTTTATTTTTGGCGTGATTGAGCTGTCAAAGTACGTTTAACTACTTGGTAATTCATTTTTTGCTGGCCCCGCAGAGCTTGCGGAGCCTGAACCCGCTTCTAGGATTTTTTGGTTAATAACACAATAGAAATTATCACCCAAAAATAACGAATTATAAACAATTTATTTACCACAGGTGATACAGAGGTAAAATGTTTCTTAAGTCTAGTACAATGGTCAAAATAGAGTATAGCTAGGCCTACCTGTGGGCCCTAACAAGTTCAGCGACTTCTAGGGCATCCTACCATCACGCTATTTTAAGGTGTACAATAATGTTTAGCGTAATCCACTCAACCTAGTTTCGCTTGAGACTGATCAAAGCGATAATTAACCCTTAAGGACACCGTCTGGGTAGGAGAAAAGTCCGTTATCTATGGATGGATTTATGTAGTTCCCCTAAGTGGGAACTAATTGAATTTGACTTTTAAAGGTTGAATATTGAGGAATTTATCAAGTGACAAGGAGATGTTCTTTTACAAAGGCGGGTCACCAGTGCTCCTGGTAGAGCACACTTAATAGCTAAATGAATGGATTACGGCCTCTGACTCAGAAGGAGTTAGGCGGTATTCGGACGCAATATTTCAAGCGTCTACAATCAACAACAAAATTACCACAAGCCAACACCGGGGGAAAATGAGAGAATAGTTTCACTCGCCGGTATGGGATTTATTGAGGAGAAGGTTGCACTCCGAAGAGCGAGGCTTGATTCTTGTTCGAGAGACGATCTTGGGGAGAGTCCGAGGAGGTTGCGGGACTTCAGACGATTCGTTCAGCTCAGGCTTGTGAAGCGCGTGCTGGAGTGTGAAGTCGATGATGTGTAAGTGTGGGAGGTTCCGACACTAAGTGAGTAGTGAATTGAGTGCTGAGTAGGGAATTTGTTACCGGTTGGGAAAACTCGGTAAGAAATGGGGACTCTCGCCCAAATGGTCTCCACTGGAGATTTTAGCGGCTTAGCTGCAGGGATGCAGGCCTTCCAGTATAGTAAAATTTGAACAGGAGGAACAACTGGGAGAAGAACTCGGAGGAGTGAACCAGGAGGGTGAACCCGGAGGAGGTAAGCTCCTTAAATTACGAGATTAGGGTTTGGTTCCATACGTGTTTGTGAGCGCATGAATGTGTGGTCCAGTAGATCCTGTCAGGGGACATCGTGCTGGATTATTTTGAACAAAAAATGAGTCCATTCATACACATGTGCAAGACTGCGCAAACTGCAACATTAACAGGATAAAAAATGGCAGAAGTCTGGTGATAAGAATCAGTCTGCAACTCTAGCGCCCGAGTCGCAGCCTGAATCATCTTAACACCAGAATCAGTGTTCCAGACCAACTGGTCACAAGCTCTATCCTGACATTACAAGCAGCAACACAACTGAGTTTAAATGAACTACAGCCAAAAGAATAGCTAAAGCACTGAGGTAATTAGATAATTAATGTACTAAAATTTAAGTATGAGAAAAGGTGAAGTCTCTATACTCTATTATTCAGATGAGCAAGAATTGCAGCAGAAGTTACATAAAAAGGAGCAGCACATAAACAGACACGAAAGTCACAACAACTAAGCTGAGAACAAAGTTACAGTGATTTAAAAAAGGCTCAATTAATTCATAGAAAAATATTGAAACATAAGAACACTGCTTCTATTCCTAAAAGACATGTCAAATGTAGTTAGGTATTTAAAAGGAACAATTATTTATGTGAATTGACTTGAAATGAGTACTACAGAAAATACAAACGCGATTTGCTGCAGTATCCTATTTTATTTCTTAAGATTTTTGGACTTTAAACGTTGAGTGTTGAACGTGAAAAAGAATTCCATACTTGTTTGAATCATGACTTAATTACACAATGCACGACAGTAAATAAAATAACTAAAATTCTAGCTACTGTACTGCCAATAGTTAATTGAATTATAAGGCTAACAGGACTGGTAAAAAACACCAGTGCGAAACCGTGTAAAAGACACATTCAAATTGGGATCTGATGCCAAAGTGAATATGCAGGTTTGCACGGCTAAATTAATTCAGGGAAAAAACACTGACGAAATGGCGCAGTGAACTTGAAGCTTGTGCCTAACTACACCGGCACAGATAAACACAGTGAATGTTCCTAAGACACAATAACGAGCGCTCCCTAACACTGAACAAGTTAAGACACAACACAGGAAAGTTAAGACATAATACCACTTAACATTAACACTTGATACTTACAATTGCCCGCTCTGGGCCCAAGCACTATTGAGGAGGATCTGTACGAGAATGACGACTCCGCCTGAAAAGTCGGCCTTATATGCTCTTTTGAGCGGAAGCTTGCGAAATGGTTCTGCGCGAATGTTTCCAACGGAAGTGACTGACGGAAACGTGATCGGCAAATATTTCGAAACACATTTTTGGTAAAGTTTTGAGTTTAATCGAATTAATTTGGTCTTGTAAAATTATAAAAATAATTACATTTGTATAATTTAATTTTAGGATGTTAGTTTTTTAATATTTTATGAAATTAGGCTGAAGTGCGGCTGAGGGCGATCACTACAGATTTCTCTGAAATTTCTACCATTTGTTATTTCGACAAAATTTTTGCATCTGTACAGGATTTTTTTTTTAAATATGATAAAATAGGGTTTTTTAAAATCTATCTTCTTCTACAATTTTGAAGTTACAGAACCAGAACTTCGTTTTTAGATTGCTTATATGTCTATATAACCATAAGGGGCTACGAATGTTGATAACTTTTTTTTGTTGAATTTGGGAGTATTTTTTTTTTACACCGGCACAGATAAACACAGTGAATGTTCCTAAGACACAATAACGAGCGCTCCCTAACACTGAACAAGTTAAGACACAACACAGGAAAGTTAAGACATAATACCACTTAACATTAACACTTGATACTTACAATTGCCCGCTCTGGGCCCAAGCACTATTGAGGAGGATCTGTACGAGAATGACGACTCTGCCTGAAAAGTCGGCCTTATATGCTCTTTTGAGCGGAAGCTTGCGAAATGGTTCTGCGCGAATGTTTCCAACGGAAGTGACTGACGGAAACGTGATCGGCAAATATTTCGAAACACATTTTTGGTAAAGTTTTGAGTTTAATCGAATTAATTTGGTCTTGTAAAATTATAAAAATAATTACATTTGTATAATTTAATTTTAGGATGTTAGTTTTTTAATATTTTATGAAATTAGGCTGAAGTGCGGCTGAGGGCGATCACTACAGATTTCTCTGAAATTTCTACCATTTGTTATTTCGACAAAATTTTTGCATCTGTACAGGATTTTTTTTTTAAATATGATAAAATAGGGTTTTTTAAAATCTATCTTCTTCTACAATTTTGAAGTTACAGAACCAGAACTTCGTTTTTAGATTGCTTATATGTCTATATAACCATAAGGGGCTACGAATTTTGATAACTTTTTTTTGTTGAATTTGGGAGTATTTTTTTTTACACCGTATTTACAGTATTTTTTTTTTTGCATCTGTACAGGATTTTTTTTTTAAATATGATAAAATAGGGTTTTTTAAAATCTATCTTCATCTACAATTTTGAAGTTACAGAACCAGAACTTCGTTTTTAGATTGCTTATATGTCTATATAACCATAAGGGGCTACGAATTTTGATAACTTTTTTTTGTTGAATTTGGGAGTATTTTTTTTTACACCGGCACAGATAAACACAGTGAATGTTCCTAAGACACAATAACGAGCGCTCCCTAACACTGAACAAGTTAAGACACAACACAGGAAAGTTAAGACATAATACCACTTAACATTAACACTTGATACTTACAATTGCCCGCTCTGGGCCCAAGCACTATTGAGGAGGATCTGTACGAGAATGACGACTCTGCCTGAAAAGTCGGCCTTATATGCTCTTTTGAGCGGAAGCTTGCGAAATGGTTCTGCGCGAATGTTTCCAACGGAAGTGACTGACGGAAACGTGATCGGCAAATATTTCGAAACACATTTTTGGTAAAGTTTTGAGTTTAATCGAATTAATTTGGTGTTAGACCAGAGAGGCCTCTTTCCATCTTGGAATAATGGAGTACGACAACGATTATAAGTATGAGTGTGGGGTATAGAAACACAGTAGGTAATCTAGGAACTACATGTACTGTACGTCCGTCGAGCACGGCGGCGAGAACAAGAAGAAGGAGCTCAAGCGCTCTCTACAGGCAGTTAACACATGAACATAGAAAACGGGACGGAAGCAATTTAATGGGCGACTGCGACAACTCATATATAATAATAAATATATATGCTGAAGTTGGATCTCAACACACCCCCTCCAACTGAAGTATTCCATCCCACTATGCATCAATTCACATAGTAATCAATTAGAGCTAACATTTCAACATTCAGATCTTTCATTGAACATTGAACAGCAGAAAGACAACATAAAAAAAATCATCAGTGTAGATCAACAGATTACACTGAGCACGATACAAATAAAATATAACGCACAATAATGCATAGTCCGCATTGGCGTTAAGAGTATTGTACTCAAGAAAGTTCTACCTTTTCTTGCAATTGATCTACACAAAGCTAAACTGGAAACATGTCAGACACAGTACCTTAGAATTAAACACACACTTTGAACTTGAGCAACGACTGTCTAGTAACAGGCTTTGTGAACATGTCAGCCATGTTTTCCTCTGAAGGAACAAAGCGCAAAACCGCTTTATTGTCTTGAATAATTGCTCGAATGAAATGAAATCTTATGTCTATATGTTTCGAGCGTTGATGATGAACAGGGTTTTTGGCTAGATCAATAGCACCTCTATTATCAACAAAAATATCAACAGGTTCATCATATTCATCCATATCACATAGTAGCTGTTTGAGAAAAATTCCCTCCTGCACAGCATAAGTCAGGGCAATGTACTCTGCTTCGCAGTTTGAAAGAGCAACAATATTTTGTTTCTTGGACTTCCAAGATATCAGTGAACTGTTGCTAGATGACTTAAACACATATCCTGATATGCTCTTCCGGTCAGAGGATCCACCCCAGTCAGAGTCAGAGAAACCAGTAATTTGCACGGGGTTCCCGGATTTCACAAATTTCAAACCGTATGAAATAGTACCTTTAAGATACTTCAACACAAATTTACACAAATTCAGATGAGCATTTGTTGGACAAGTTAAATGTTGCGACAGTAATGTAACAACATAGCAAATATCAGGCCTAGTACAAGTCATCAAGTAGATCAGGCTGCCAACTATCTCACGGAACAGTTTTGGATCGCACAAATTCCTAGAATCAGAGCTTACATCAAGCTTGTTGGCACTGGGATCACAGGGAATAGACTTCGGCTTACAATCAGACATCCTAAATTTTGACAAAATTTTCTCAACATACTTTGACTGCTTCATCTCAATTGAGTCATGCTTCACATCAAATTCAATGCCTAGAAAACATGAAATTTGTCCAAGATCTTTCATTTTGAATTTATTTGACAACGAACATTTTACTTCACTCAATACAACAGCGTTAGAAGAGGCCAAAATTAAATCATCAACCCATACAATGATAATCACTTTTCCATAGTCGCTTTCCCTCACATAGACACAAGTATCACTGAGAGATTGAACAAAATTTTGTTCAACAAGAAAATGATGCAAAAGGTTGTTCCAGTTACGGCCACTTTGCTTTAAGCCATACAAAGATTTTTTGAGTTTGCAGACTAACTTCTCTCCATTTTTTTCAAGTTCAACAAATCCCTCAGGCTGTTCTACAAAAACATCACAGTCAATTTTTGCATGAAGATAAGCAGTGCACACGTCCATCTGGTGCACAATGTACGACTTTTGCACAGCAATATCCATCAGCATTCTAACAGAAGTTAGACGTGCTGTAGGAGAAAAAGTTTCTTTGAAATCGACATCAGCTACTTGGGAATATCCCTTGGCTACATAACGAGCTTTGAAAGTTTCCTGATCATTGGGTCCTGATTTAACACTATAGACCCATCGTCCCCCAATAACAGATCTATCTTTTGGCTTTTCAACAAGTTCAAACGTTTCATTATCGGCTAGTGCAGCCATCTCAGTGCTCATTGCCTGTTTCCACTCAACAGAATCTGGGGATGAAATTGCCTCAGAGTAAGACTTAGGGATACTGCTCACTCTGTAGCAATAATCAACAAAATTATTAGTGATATCCAATTCATCTGGATCAACATAGTCTTTTAAATAAGCTGGGGGCTTCTTTTCTCTCAAAGGAAATCTTCTAGTGGACTCTGCATCTGAATGAGTTTCATTTTGAATCACTTCTGGAACAGTCCCAGGTTTCAACTCAGCCTCAGCCTTGTCAGCCTTCTCACTTTGTTTCAGCTCAGCAGGGTTATCTACAGCAATGAACTCATCCTCAACCGCCACATTTCTAGAAATTTTATCACAGAATGTGACACATCTGACTCTTTTTATTTGACAAGTTTCAGGGAAATAAATCATGTAAGCAGGGCTGCACGGGTCATATCCCAGAAAAGTACCCTGCTCTGACCTAGGGTCAAGCTTTCCTGGGTTTTGAACCATGGCAAAACATTTTGATCCAAAAATGTGCATATTGGAAAGGTCAGGTTTCTTTCCCGTGAACATCTCAAAAGGAGTTTTGCCTGTCCTTTTGTTGAAACACCTATTTCTAATGTAAGCAGCTGTTCTTACAGCATGATTCCACAATTCTTTTGGCAAATTTGCATGTAGCAACAAACACCTAGCCATCTCAAACAATGATCTCCAAGATCTCTCAGCAGTCCCATTCTGATGGGGAGAGTACGGAGTTGAAAATTCATGCTTTATTTTGTTCTCCGTGACAACAGCTTTGAACAAGTTTGAGGAATACTCGGTGCCGTTATCTGTTCTTAAACGTTTAAGAGAGCCAAATGGAGCAGAATCAGCCAAGAATTTTTTAAATGCCCCAACAGTGTCACTTTTACTTTTGAGGAAATACACAAAAATAAGGCCTGAAAAGTCATCCACAAAAGACATGACATACATGGAATTCTCAAAAGAAGTAGGGCTTATAGGTCCAGCTAGGTCACTATGGACTAGCTCTAAAGGTTTTCTTGACTTTTCATCAGGGTCTCTGCTCCTATATTGACACATTTTACCCTGGACACAGATCTCACAATCGAAATTATGCTTGTTGGTAATTTTCATTCCTTTAGTAATACCTTCTAGGCTCAACACATCTTTTACATTACAATGTCCAAGAATATTGTGCCACTCCTCCAGAGTGTGTTCACCAACAGCATTAATAGAATCAACAGAGCTTACAGAATTTAAATAATACAGCTTGCCACATTTTTTAATATTAAACGCATTCCCATCTGAAGCAAACAACTTTGAGGCGTTTTGACTGAAATTAAATGATGCACCCTGATCAATAGCAGCCTGGACAGAGAAAATATTCTGCTTAAAACTAGGAATACAAAGAACATTTTTTAAAAGAACATTGTGTTTCCTATTTTTGGCGTCAGTCAGGGTAATTCTCGCATCACCTTTACACTCTACAATATTGTTCATCCTAGAACCATCTGCTAATTCAATGAAATGATTCCTAGGGTCAAAACTTTCATCTAAAGATACAAACTTAGATTTATCACAAATAATATGAGCAGTAGCTCCACAATCCACCAGTAACTTTGCACTGTCTACAACAGAAGCACTTTCTGAGTCTGTTGATACTCTAAAACAAAAAGAGCTTTTCACATCTTTGCTATCAGTAGCCATCGCTTTTGCGGTATCTCTCTTTCTGCAAAAATTAGTATCATGAGATGCACTTTTACAAATTGAACACCACCGATTTTTCTTTGCACTGTGACTTTTACACTCATATTTCTTGTGACCTGACTTACCACATAAGTAACAAGTAATTTTAGAATCTTTCACTTTCATAATTCTTTCTTCACTTTCACTGTAGTCTTGTCGGGTCTTCTTTGTTTCCTCTTCACTCTTGAGAGCCGATTTGAATTTCATGAAGTCCATTTCTTTACTGTCAATTTGCGTGATGACGGTAGAAAACGCGTTGTAAACAGCTGGCAATCCCCTGATAATCATGGCGATTATCAGTCCATCGCTGATACTCTCGCCGGCTTTCTTCAGGTAGGATGCAGTTGTCTCTGCCCGCAGCAAGTAGTCGGTTACCGTCTCGCCATTTTTCATCTTCAGCGCGGCCAACCCGCAATACAGAGAAATAATTCTCGGTTTACTGCTGCCGAGGTAATGATCACGCAGAATCTTCATGGATTTTCTTCCATCTCCATAGGCGTCTCTGATAATCAACGAGAGACTTTTATCACCGAGCCTTTGCACAAGCTCGGAGAAAACTTTCTTATTCTTCTCAACATCCAGACTTGATTCTTCGCCCTCGAGGACGGCACCCAACGATTTCAAGTCTAGGTAGGCCCGAAATTTCACTTCCCACAACTCATACCTTTCGTCATTGCCATCAAAAGTTAGGTTACTGGGCCCATAACCTGTTAGACCAGAGAGGCCTCTTTCCATCTTGGAATAATGGAGTACGACAACGATTATAAGTATGAGTGTGGGGTATAGAAACACAGTAGGTAATCTAGGAACTACATGTACTGTACGTCCGTCGAGCACGGCGGCGAGAACAAGAAGAAGGAGCTCGAGCGCTCTCTACAGGCAGTTAACACATGAACATAGAAAACGGGACGGAAGCAATTTAATGGGCGACTGCGACAACTCATATATAATAATAAATATATATGCTGAAGTTGGATCTCAACATTTGGTCTTGTAAAATTATAAAAATAGTTACATTTGTATAATTTAATTTTAGGATGTTAGTTTTTTAATATTTTATGAAATTAGGCTGAAGTGCGGCTGAGGGCGATCACTACAGATTTCTCTGAAATTTCTACCATTTGTTATTTCGACAAAATTTTTGCATCTGTACAGGATTTTTTTTTTAAATATGATAAAATAGGGTTTTTTAAAATCTATCTTCTTCTACAATTTTGAAGTTACAGAACCAGAACTTCGTTTTTAGATTGCTTATATGTCTATATAACCATAAGGGGCTACGAATTTTGATAACTTTTTTTTGTTGAATTTGGGAGTATTTTTTTTTTTACACCGTATTTACATTTTTTTTTTTGCATCTGTACAGGATTTTTTTTTTAAATATGATAAAATAGGGTTTTTTAAAATCTATCTTCTTCTACAATTTTGAAGTTACAGAACCAGAACTTCGTTTTTAGATTGCTTATATGTCTATATAACCATAAGGGGCTACGAATTTTGATAACTTTTTTTTGTTGAATTTGGGAGTATTCTTTCTTTTTTACACCGGCACAGATAAACACAGTGAATGTTCCTAAGACACAATAACGAGCGCTCCCTAACACTGAACAAGTTAAGACACAACACAGGAAAGTTAAGACATAATACCACTTAACATTAACACTTGATACTTACAATTGCCCGCTCTGGGCCCAAGCACTATTGAGGAGGATCTGTACGAGAATGACGACTCTGCCTGAAAAGTCGGCCTTATATGCTCTTTTGAGCGGAAGCTTGCGAAATGGTTCTGCGCGAATGTTTCCAACGGAAGTGACTGACGGAAACGTGATCGGCAAATATTTCGAAACACATTTTTGGTAAAGTTTTGAGTTTAATCGAATTAATTTGGTCTTGTAAAATTATAAAAATAATTACATTTGTATAATTTAATTTTAGGATGTTAGTTTTTTAATATTTTATGAAATTAGGCTGAAGTGCGGCTGAGGGCGATCACTACAGATTTCTCTGAAATTTCTACCATTTGTTATTTCGACAAAATTTTTGCATCTGTACAGGATTTTTTTTTTAAATATGATAAAATAGGGTTTTTTAAAATCTATCTTCTTCTACAATTTTGAAGTTACAGAACCAGAACTTCGTTTTTAGATTGCTTATATGTCTATATAACCATAAGGGGCTACGAATTTTGATAACTTTTTTTTGTTGAATTTGGGAGTATTTTTTTTTACACCGTATTTACAGTATTTTTTTTTTGCATCTGTACAGGATTTTTTTTTAAATATGATAAAATAGGGTTTTTTAAAATCTATCTTCTTCTACAATTTTGAAGTTACAGAACCAGAACTTCGTTTTTAGATTGCTTATATGTCTATATAACCATAAGGGGCTACGAATTTTGATAACTTTTTTTTGTTGAATTTGGGAGTATTTTTTTTTTTACACCGGCACAGATAAACACAGTGAATGTTCCTAAGACACAATAACGAGCGCTCCCTAACACTGAACAAGTTAAGACACAACACAGGAAAGTTAAGACATAATACCACTTAACATTAACACTTGATACTTACAATTGCCCGCTCTGGGCCCAAGCACTATTGAGGAGGATCTGTACGAGAATGACGACTCTGCCTGAAAAGTCGGCCTTATATGCTCTTTAGAGCGGAAGCTTGCGAAATGGTTCCAAAGAATCAGTGAAGGGACCCATTTGAAAATGTTGGACAGGAATGACATTCTGCTTGCTGATGCGTTATTTTCTAGCTATTCAACTTTGACATTTTCATGTTCCATAGCAGTTGCGTTGCGAGCTTGAGCCATTAGAATACGCTTGGGTACTCCGTAATTTATTGTGTGCCAAGCCTGCAGAGCCTGAACCCACTTCTAGGATGTTTTAAATAATAAATCGATAGAGGTTATTACTGAAAAATATTATGTTTTATGAATATTATGACATTGAATCTACGGTATTCACTCCTTCGGTTTCACTAATGTTCTGTGGTGGCTGCCATCTTGAAAGTGATGTCAACGGCGGATCGATTTACGTTTGCACTATTCCAGTGCAGCTAATATTTCTGGGTGATAATTTTTAATGTATTATTAACTAAAACATCCTAGAAGTGGGCTCAGGCTCTGCGGGATTAGCAATTAATAAATTACGCCATATATTGCGAAAACAATAACTTCTCCCTGCTCTCGGCATTGGTGGAACACCCTCTCCTTTTGTGAGCAAAAGTCATTTCATTAGCGCCGTTCCTATAACTTCAAAGTTGAATAACTCTTAAATAACCCACCATCAAGCAGAATATCATTCATGTAAAATGTTTTAAATGGGTTTCTCTACTGATTCTTTGAAACGGAAATTTAAATTTCTGTGAGGCGCCTAAAGTACATATTGACCTAATTTTATTAATGAAGAGTTGCCAGAATGGTTCGGTAAATCTGAAGGAGATGACAGTTGTCGATTTTCCACTTTTTGGTGCCTGAACCTAATTAATTGAATCGAAATAAATAAGTTTTCTTCTATGCACTTTTCGTCTCAAATGAGTATTTTACAATTTATAGCGGTAAGTTTAGTTTCGTCATTGAAGACGAATGCGCTCGAATAAACAGCTACTCATCGATTTTCGAATTTTTGTTGCTTGAAACATGGTAATAACATCGAAATAAACAACTTTTCTTCTATACACTTTTTTCGTCAAATGAGTATTTAACGAGGTATAGCGGTAGGTTTGGTTTCGTCTTTCAAGACAGAGCGCTGGAAGTGAGACGCCATTGCAGTATTGCCATACAACTCTATCAAGGAATTTCTTTCCGCTTCAAAGACTGGAGTTGCGGTGAGTCATTTACCGCTATAACTAATAAAATACTCACTTGAGACGAAAAGTGCATAGAAGAAAACTTGTTTATTTTGGTGTCATTAACCATGTTTAGCCATTACAATTTGCAAAATCGACAACTGTCATCTCCTTCAGATTTAGTAATGGTTCCTCAAGAATTTTTATTGTTTTACTTCAGGAGAAGAAGGCAGCAGTTTTGCATAAGATCCCAACCATGCATAATTCAAATTGCGTCTGTGAATTTTATTGGCTTGAGATGCAAAATAAACACCTATGATGCTATTTGCTTGTTTTTCTGTTTAAATTTTTTGCCATCTATGTATTGTCGTGAATATTGTGATACATGTCACATTTATAATGAATTTTGGTCATGCAAGAAAGTTAGTGTTTAATAACAAAAATTAAGTATATATTGAAAAAATGCTTTTTTACCTCCTAAGTAATGCTGTTATTAAAGTTGCCAAAGCTTCTTGATGAACATTAAGATCTTCGAGCATGTGACAACTTCTTTTCGTGATAAAAACAACAGATTTGTGTTTTGATGATAATTTGATAAATTCCATGATTTAATCAACCTAATAGTCTTACAGATGTCCCCTTAGGTGAAGACTTTCAGTCTCATCACAGGTGTGAGCTTGTTCACTTCTGTAATGAAACTTTAAATATTTGTGGTAAAGTTGCAGTTTAAGGCAAGCTACTACCCTGCACTTTACCTCATTTTTCAAATTTTACTGTACACATTTCTATTGCACCTAGGAGAATAAAAATGCATACAGATTTGTAAAATTAAATTCCAAACACATTAAGTTCTATTAAAATTTTTGATTTTTGCAAAAAAGGTAAATTTTGAGTATTTGTCAGTCTTTGATTTTCCACTTTTCAGAGCCTAAACATAGTTAATTAGAGTGAAATAAACAAGTTTTCTTCTATGCACTTTCCATTGTAAATAAGTATTTTACAAGTTATAGAAGTAAATTAGTTATCGCAACTCAAGTGTTTGAAGTGGGAAGTAATTCATTGAGCGCATCATATGGCAACACTGCAATGGACGCTCGCTTCCGACACGCTCAAATGATCAAGCCCATTCCCGCCATCTAAGACAAAAGTCAACATACTGCTATAATTCATTATTTTTGGGTAATAATTTCTATTGTGTATTAACTAAAAGATCTTAGAAGTGGGTTCAGGCTCCGCAAGCTCCACCGGGTGAGCTAATAATAAATTACAAAGTATTCAAATGTACTCCAACAGCTCAATGGCACAAACCATAAAACCTACCGTGCTAACTCGTAAAATACTCATTTGATGCAGAAAGTGTATAGAAGAAAAGTAGTTTATTTTGATGTTATTACCATGATTCAAGCAACAAAAATTTGAAAATCAATGAGTAGCTGTTCATTTGAGCACATTTGTCATCAAAGACAAAATTAAACCTATCGCTATAACTTGTAAAATACTCATTTATAACGGAAAGTGCATTGAAGAAAACTTATGTAATTTCGATCTAATTAACTATGTTTAGATACCAAAAAGTGGAAAATCAATTACTGAAAAATCCTCAACATTTACAATAAAAAAATGTTTGTGTTTATTACAAAAAATATATATACTTGAGCAAAGCATTTCTCACTCTACAATTTTAAACGTAGAAGCATGATTTTGGTCTCATTCAACGCGGAAGGACTGTACCAAGACCGTAACAAAGGATTTTTTTGAATTCCGGATTAGAAAAAAATTCATGATTACATATGTCCAAACAATGTATTAAAAAAATCCAATATACTTTTTCTAATCTCAGATTGCAGCATTCTATTGCAACTAGATAAACAAAAATGAACACCGATATGTGAAATTGAATTCTACACACACAATTGGTTCTATGATAAATTTCGATTTTTGCAATAGAAAACAAGTTATTGGGCAAACATATATACAAATTTTTTATTATTATTTTGTGCAAAACCACATCTACAATTTTCAATGTAGAAGCGTGATTTTGGTTTCATTCAATGCAGTTCAACAAACGGAATAGCATAGCGAAGTGAAATTCTATTTGAATTCCAAATTAAATTTTTATTGGGAGAAAACAAAAAAAAATCAAATTTTTTTTTACATGTTAGGCTTGTGTAACAATAACTTTTTTCTAGTTCGAAATGCATAAAAAGCCTAGCTACCTCGACGTGACAAAACGTATAAATTTGCGTGTCACGATTCATTTCCTGTGTCGAGTCATTATTTTATCAAACTACGTCTGTGCCTTACTACAAAGTTATACATTTTGCAGCTGTCACATTAATTCAAGATCCGTTCACGAATACGGTTGATAGAGCGCGGCTAAAACCGCCGGCGTCTTTGTTGATAGAGTCTTTGTCGCCGGCGTCTTTGTTTTCCAAATTCGTGGAGAATAAAACTGCCGTCTCGTGTCATTACTCTGTGATTTAAAATCGTACTTTATGCACGTGGATTAATATTTCTTTTTCACAACATACTTGCAGTAGTTTTCTGAAGTGTGTTTGACGTGAAATAATAATTGGGAATGCCTTTTAATAATTTCGTATGGATTATAGAGTACGAAGATTATTCATGCATATGCCTGCTAAAGTTTTAGTTTTTTTTCGTATTTCATTACTCCTTAAATCTTGCGTTTAATCGCACTTATTTCAATATAAATCACTATAAACAAATTAAATCAATTTTTCCTTATTCTTGCGGCAGAAATACATACTAGCATCTGCCATCGTAAACGCGTACTTCTCGCGTACAAAATACTTCGTGAACGCTTACGATGTTATGCCGGCGGTTTATTGCAAATGGCGACACGTAAAAACCGCCAGGTCATTGTCTCCTTGATTTTCATGTTTCGTCTTGCGAATATTTTCTTTCTGTGCAAGCAACACGTTTAGTGTTTCTTTTCTCAGGTAGATATTATTCCTTATTTTTTTTATCAATGATGCTTGCCAGTGCTTTTTCAGTATGATTGATCGTAATGAAAGTTAGGATTTTTTCCCTGTTATTTCTCGTACGGATATAGAGATGTTCTAGAGTACACAAAAAAGTTATTGATTCTCATCCTATGCATTTTAGCTATTTTCTAATATATTCCTTCCTGCTGCATAAATCACGTGTTATTCAGTCACACGAAATTGCCATGATTCAACAAAATGGAATCACCGATATTGTTGCTCTTTAAAAATCACAAGTAGTTATTACCAAAATTTCCTTCAAATACTTCATGCCTCTATTTAAAGTAAGAGCAGTGGTAAAAGAGCTTTTGCCAGTTCTAAAGTGATTCTATCCTACTTTGAGCTTGACAAAAGAGAGATTTATTAAATTAGCTCGTGTCGAATCTTTAGGATTTCTCGGAGAGTCTTCTTTGTGGAAGTTTATCATTTACGATGTTGGGGACTGTCAGTGGTGGAATTTTTACTTGATGTCTCCTGGGACTGCTCATCCAGCGTTTCGACTTTTTGCAGAGCCTCAACGACATCGCCAAACGCCACCACACACACTCAGTTTCCCTGGGCCTTGTTTTGGACTTGTTTTGTCCTTGTTTTGTCTTGTTTTGCCTTAACTGAATCTCACCTGAGTTTTGGGCCTGAGAGATCTCATTTACAATTTATTCCCTTGCAATTCACATGGGTTATTTTTGGAAGCTAGTAAGCCTAAGATTACACTCACAGGCTAGCTAAACTACCTGCTTCTACTACGATAACTCGCTCGTCCAGCTTGGAATTAATAAAGCTGATTCCATAAGTGACACCATCAACGTCACGGGTTCTTTTTATAAAGGCTTATGCTACTAGTTAGTCTAAATTGGGCTTCTATAAATTCCCAAACACAACTCATTACATCCCGCCGAACTTCACCATCGACCACAGGACCTCGCCGGCACGGAGTGCCCACCTAGAGAAGATCTTCCAGTCAAGATCCCGACAGTCCGCCGGGCGTTCCTCCAAATAAAGACCGAGCTGAGTTCCTTCGCCTCATTAACCTTTCTCACGGTTTTGCGAATACTATCGAGTAATTGTTTAGGTTTTGGAAGCGGATAACTAGCACCCCATCCAATCCTAACACTGGTGACAACCCAGAGTTTAAAAACCCAAAGATTAAAACCCCAGCCTTAAAACTTAAAAACTTAAAAACTATTCAACTCGATAAGTGTTTGAAAAATTGTGAGAGAGGATAATTTTGGCATATTGTAGTGATAAGTTTCCCATGTCGTAGTCTTTGAGAATTTCTATGGTTTTGACCGTGTTAATGAATGTTCTCTGAGCAGCTCTAACAAAAATTTTTTTCAGCACTATCCTGTCCTTTTTTGTCTCATAAGCCACAGTAGGTAGGAAAATATTTTTCTCACCTGTTTTTTTTTGTGCCTACGCTAATTGCCGCATACCGCATAAATTTTCGTTTCCAATTTCATATTTTCTTCTTTCCGTTTCAACTTTATTTGAATGATTGAGTAGGTAAAGAAATAACGCAAACCTTTGTAACTTTAATTCCAAGTCATAGGCATTGATAGCTTAATTGTGCATCACCAAAGAAAATTGCTAGCATGCCTGACTCAGATAATGAAGATCGAGCGCGCACAAAACCTCTTAGTCTGCCGCCTTTCATTCCAGAAGACAGCCACACTTGGTTTAACCAAGTGGAGGCAATGTTTAGGTATCATAAAATAAGGGATGAAAATGACAAATTTTACGCCCTTGTGTCCGCAGCTCCCACAAAATTGTTAAATGACTCCAATCAATTGCTAGAAAGCCCTCCAGCTGTAAATCCTTACGGAATCTTGAAAGGCAAAATATTAGCAAAGCTTCAGATGTCCGATGCGGACAAATTCAGAAGCCTTGTAGACGCCTCAGCAATTCCACCTGTCTCTGTCTCTTTCTCTCCCACTTCGTTAGTTAAGGAGTTGCGCAAACTCGCAGCGGGTGTTGCCGCAGCTGAGGGATTTCTGAAAGAAGTTTACATGAATAAACTTCCTTCCAATGTGCGTCCATTTCTATCGCTAGCAAGCCCTGACCAAACTTTAGAGATGCTTGCAGAGTCCAGTGAGACAGTGATGCGCAACCTAAACGTGTCACAAGCACCGCAGGTAGCTTCTTTGAACGCAGCAGCTGCAAATTTCAGCCCCTCAAATACTCCTAATCAATCCTCCGCAACAATAGATAGGATGCAGCAAGACATCGCTGAGCTAAAGCAAGCTTTCCAGAATTGCCAGCTAGGTCAGAGTGTAGCTCACATCCAGCAAGGCCCAGGGAGATACCAAAGCTACCAAGATGCCTACGACTATCCCTATCACTATCCTTTTCCTCCTCCTCAACGTTTTGATAGAGGTAGATCTTATGATAGGTCAAATCAAGACCGCCGCTCTCGGTCGCGCTCTCGTGATGCCAGTAGTAACTTATGCTGGTACCACCACAAATACGGTGACCAAGCACGAAAGTGCGGGTCCCGATTCTGTCTTCGTTATACCGAAATGACTTCGGGAAACGCCAACAGCGACGCATAGTAGCGAGTACTGCGTTGCCTCATTCCCAGACTACTCGCCTCTTAACGATTCTCGATCCCACTACCAAAGATCGATTTTTAATCGACACTGGTTCCAGTGTGTCAATTATCCCAGCCACGGCTAAAGACAAAATGAATAACCTAGTGGCGACACTACGCGCCGCAAATGGCACTCCAATAGCGTGTTATGGTAAAAGAGTATTAGAGTGCAGTCTGGGATTGAGGAGAAATTTCACCTTCACCTTCCTCATCGCGGAAGTCCAAGAGCCTATCATTGGCGCGGATTTCTTAGCGAAGTTTGGCATTCTTGTAGATGTTGAAAACCGTAGAATTAGGGACGAGGAGACACAGATATCAATTCCTGCTTGTAGCATAACTAGAGCTAATGTCTTGCATTCCTTCTCTATTGCTTTCAAGGAAGAGTGCATGTTCGAGCAGGTACTAGCAGATTTCCCTGCACTGACAAATTCTAACATAGCTTCTAAAAAAATGCAGACTAGCACGAAACACCATATTGAAACCACTGGACCGCCAGTCTATTCCCGAGCAAGGCGACTACCACCTGATCGATTGGCTTTAGCCAAGAAAGAATTGGCGCGCATGCAAGAATGCGGCATCATCCGCAGTTCCAAAAGTCCTTGGGCTAGCCCTCTTTTGCTAGTACCCAAGGCTAACGGTGAATTCAGACCGTGCGTGGATTTCCGCAGGTTGAATGCCGTTACTCTACCTGATCGCTACCCTATTCCTTACCTTCATGATTTCAGTGCAAATTTAGAGGGAGCACAGATTTTCTCAAAAATTGATCTCCAGAGTGCGTTCCATCAAATACCACTCGAGGAGAGTGCTATCCCTAAGACCGCGGTAATCACTCCGTTTGGTCTCTTTGAATTTCTAAAGATGCCATATGGCTTAAGGAACGCTCCTCAAACGTTCCAACGCCACATGGCTGAAATTTTCTCAGATCTCAATCATCTCACTTTCGCCTATGTCTATCTAGACGACATCCTAGTGGCATTCACAACCCCGGAGCTGCACAAAGACCATCTTAGGGTCGTTTTTCAAAGATTGTCCGACAATGGACTCCTGGCAAATCCTGCAAAATGCGAGCTCGGAAAGCCATCACTGATTTACTTAGGTCATGAAATCTCTAGCCTAGGTCTAAAACCTTTGCCTTCCAAAGTAGAAGTGATCAAAAACTTTCCTCTTCCACAGACCCAGAAGGAACTAAGAAGGTTCCTAGGTTCTGTTAACTTCTATCATCGCTTCATACGCAACTGTGCTCAAACTTTAGCCCCCTTGTCAGATTTGCTCGAACCGAAACGAAAAGGTAAATCTACTGAGGTAAAATGGACGGAGGATGCGCGCAGAGCGTTTGAGGAGATTAAGCACAAGTTAGCTACCGCGACTGAATTATCCTACCCTATTGCTAATGCTGATTCCAGTCTGGTAGTGGACGCCTCAAGTACTGCTGTAGGTGCTGTTTTGCAACAACAAGTAGGTACTAATATCTCTCCTCTTGCCTTCTTTTCCAAAAAGCTGTCGCCCACTGAGCGTGCTTATAGCGCGTTCGGTAGGGAACTTCTAGCTATCTATCTGTCTGTGAGACACTTTCGCTATGCTCTAGAGGCAAGGGAGTTCGTGATCTACACAGACCCCAAACCTTTGACCTCAGCAATTAAGATGCCTTCTGAAAGACATTCCCCAAGAGAAGCTCGACACCTGTCCTTTATCAGTCAATTCACCACTGATATCCGATATATCAAAGGTCTCGACAATACTGTCGCTGACTGCTTATCGAGAATAAACTCTGTCCAAACCAGTGGTGAAATCACTTTCGGTAATATTTCCAAGACTCAGAAGGAGGATCCTGAACTTCAGGATCTTCTCAAACCTTCTAACACTTCCTCTCTGAAATTAACCTTGGTTGACGGCGTGTACCGTGATGCCGAGCGACCTTCTCGTTTGTATCTTCCTGCGACTCTCCGCAGAGTAGCTATTCTCCACTATCATTCCTTCTCTCATCCTGGTATTAACCGTACATTGCGTTTGATTTCCGATCGTTTCGTCTGGCCAGCGATGCGTAAGGAGGTCAAGCAAATTGTGCAAAATTGCCATGCATGTCAGAGTAGCAAAATTGTGAAACATAATCGTGCAGCGTTACAGAGCTGTGCTTTTGCTGGAAACAAATTCGACTCTGTACACCTAGATTTTGTGGGTCCTTTGCCTTTATCGCGTGGTCAGTCTTATTTGCTGACCATCATTGATAGGTTTTCTCGATGGGTTGAGGCCGTGCCTCTTCCTGATACCCAAACTGAGACTGTAGCTCGCGCTTTCATGACCACCTGGATTTCCAGATTTGGGGTTCCCTTAAGTGTCACACATGACCGGGGATCACAATTTACCTCAAAATTTTGGAGTGAGCTTAGCACCGCCTTAGGTTGTACTAACACCAGCACTACCGCTTACCATCCGCAGTCGAATGGACTTATTGAGAGAGTCCACAGGGATTTGAAAGCTGCGCTTCGCTGCCTTAATTGCAGCCACGATTGGACTGACAGACTTCCAGTAGTACTGCTGAGTATTAGGAATTTATATCGGCAAGATCAGCAATGCACAGCAGCAGAAATGTTGTATGGGAAAACACTTCGTCTCCCCGGCGACATTGTTGACCCGAAACCCTTGCCTGAATTTTCATCTGCTGACCGTTCCGCATATGTAACCTGTCTCAAAGATTGCATGCGTCAGATCAAGTATGTTGCTCCACGAATGCCTCAAACAAAAGACAAATTAGATCCTGCTTTGCAAGACTGCACACATGTGTACGTCCGTAATGACGCCATCAAACCTACACTCACGCGCCCTTATGATGGCCCATTCAAAATATTGAAAAAGACGCCCAAGTATTTCATCCTTGAAAGATCCGGTTCACACGACCCTGTGAGCATTGATCGATTGAAAGTCGCGTACACTTCCGGTCATAGTGTAATTTCTAACTCACCATTCTCTCCACAGAATTCCCTTTCTACTGAGACTCGATCATATCTACCATCTCAGCTTCCTCAGTTGGCTGCATTGTTGCCTAGTCAACTAGAGTGTAACCCTTTCTATGTGCCTGTACATTCAAACCCTATCCCTAAGCCTAGCGTAGATTCTAATTCTAGCCCTTTTACTGAAACAGCGACAAGTCTGGAGAGACCAGACGAGCCCGCTGCAGTAATTCCTGTTCCTAGAACTCTTGCCGATCTAAATCTGCAGACCCGTTTGGTGAAACTTCCCCGCTCAGTAACGTTTTCCGACCGCCAAACCCGGCATGGTTGCGTTGTTCGAACTCCTTCCCGCTACAAATGATTGCAGCGGGTGGACCTTTCGGTCTGCGCCTTGGGGGGTAATGTAGCATTCGCTACAAAGCGTGAAAATTATAAACTTTCCCATTCGCACTTAAATAAAATAAGTATTAGCATTAAAAATCTTACTCTAAATTATTATTAATTATTTTCTACTTCTAATTCGTAATCATTGAAGTTTTTGTGTAAACACATGAGAGATCAAATAATCAATCGACATTTCGAGTTTTAAAGCAGCCTGAAATGGCAACAGCCAAGCGCGACGCTTGAACTGACCCACTCTTTTTCGTGGCTCGCTAGCGTGCGTACATCTCGTAAGTTAAAGAAAATTAAGTGTGAGAATAGAAAACCCGGTAAAGTATACAGTGTAAATTCTCCGTGTGCATGGTGATAAACTTAAGGATCTGTTCATCGTCGTGATGTAGGGATAAACTCTAAAATAGTGTTAAAATTCTTAGACTAGCATGTTCATTTTCGAGTGCTACCTCGACGTGACAAAACGTATAAATTTGCGTGTCACGATTCATTTCCTGTGTCGAGTCATTATATTATCAAACTACGTTTGTGCCTTACTACAAAGTTATACATTTTGCAGCTGTCACATTAATTCAAGATCCGTTCACGAATACGGTTGATAGAGCGCGGCTAAAACCACCGGCGTCTTTGTTGATAGAGTCTTTGTCGCCGGCGTCTTTGTTTTCCAAATTCGCGGAGAATAAAACTGCCGTCTCGTGTCATTACTCTGTGATTTAAAATCGTACTTTATGCACGTGGAATAATATTTCTTTTTCACAACATACTTGCAGTTGTTTTCTGAAGTGTGTTTCACGTGAAATAATAATTGGGAATGCCTTTTAATAATTTCGTACGGATTATAGAGTACGAAGATTATTCATGCATATGCCTGCTAAAGTTTTAGTTTTTTTTCGTATTTCATTACTCCTTAAATCTTGCGTTTAATCGCACTTATTTCAATATAGATCACTATAAACAAATTAAATCAATTTTTCCTTATTCTTGCGGCAAAAATACATACTAGCATCTGCCATCGTAAACGCGTACTTCTCGCGTACAAAATACTTCGTGAACGCTTACGATGTTATGCCGGCGGTTTATTGCAAATGGCGAAACGTAAAAACCGCCGGGTCATTGTCACCTTGATTTTCATGTTTCGTCCTGCGAATATTTTCTTTCTGTGCAAGCAACACGTTTAGTGTTTCTTTTCTCAGGTAGATATTATTCCTTATTTTTTTATCAATGATGCTTGCCAGTGCTTTTTCAGTATGATTGATCGTAATGAAAGTTAGGATTTTTTTCCTGTTATTTCTCGTACGGATATAGAGATGTTCTAGAGTACACAAAAAAGTTATTGATTCTCATCCTATGCATTTTAGCTATTTTCTTATATATTCCTTCCTGCTGCATAAATCACGTGTTATTCAGTCACACGAAATTGCCATGATTCCACAAAATGGAATCACCGATATTGTTGCTCTTTAAAAATCACAAGTAGTTATTACCAAAATTTCCTTCAAATATTTCATGCCTCTATTTAAAGTAAGAGCAGTGGTAAAAGAGTTTTTGCCAGTTCTAAAGTAATTCTATCCTACTTTGAGCTTGAAAAAAGAGAGATTTATTAAATTAGCTCGTGTCGAATCTGTAGGATTTCTCGGAGAGTCTACTTTGTGGGAGTTTATCATTTACGATGTTGGGGACTGTCAGTGGTGGAATTTTTACTTGATGTCTCCTGGGACTGCTCATCCAGCGTTTCGACTTTTTGCAGAGCCTCAACGACATCGCCAAACGCCACCACACACACTCAGTTTCCCTGGGCCTTGTTTTGGACTTGTTTTGTCCTTGTTTTGTCTTGTTTTGCCTTAACTGAATCTTACCTGAGTTTTGGGCCTGAGAGATATCATTTACAATTTATTCCCTTGCAATTCACATGGGTTATTTTTGGAAGCTAGTAAGCCTAAGATTACACTCACAGGCTAGCTAAACTACCTGCTTCTACTACGATAACTCGCTCGTCCAGCTTGGGATTAATAAAGCTGATTCCATAAGTGACACCATCAACGTCACGGGTTCTTTTTATAAAGGCTTATGCTACTAGTTAGTCTAAATTGGGCTTCTATAAATTCCCAAACACAACTCATCACATCCCGCCGAACTTCACCATCGACCACAGGACCTCGCCGGCACGGATTGCCCACCTAGAGAAGATCTTCCAGTCAAGATCCCGACAGTCCGCCGGGCGTTCCTCCAAATAAAGACCGAGCTGAGTTCCCTCGCCTCATTAACCTTTCTCACGGTTTTGCGAATACTATCGAGTAATTGTTTAGGTTTTGGAAGCGGATAACTAGCACCCCATCCAATCATAACAGACTCAACATACGCCTACAACATAGCTATGTTGTTATACTACATTTTTTTTACGTTGAAAGTATCGAAAATGTTGATCCACATACGGTTATTGAAAATGAATTGATAAAGAGATACATTAGACATACGTACATCTTACAAGTTCATTGTTAACATGGGAATAATACATAAAACATTAATGCAACATTAATTTATCGTTTTGATGACATCCTGCAGTTCTGTATCGGAAATACCACAGACGCGAGTTAAAGCCGAAACTTTACTGACTAGCCTGAAATCATGGTACGACCGAAATGGTCTCAAATTAAATGCTAATAAAACACACTGCATTATTTTTGGATCCAAAGGTGCAATTAAAAAAACTTCAGATCTTGTCGAAGATATCAAATATAGGGGTATGTGTGCTCAATGTCTCCCATAGCTTTTGCCATTCTTTCTTGCAACTTCCTTGAATACAACCATGAGCTAATGCCCTCTGAACGCAACTTATACCTTTTCATCTGGAGAGTTTTCATCAGTTTCAGCAGATACCTATGAGCACTGACGGAGTAACCAACTGGACTCTCGCTTCTTCGCCGCACCCTAAGATCACCACATGCATCGTTCTTGTCACTTCGTCATCAGTGGCATAAGGATGATGGACTAAATCCTAAACAAGTGCCAGCCTCCGTCCAGCTCGTCGCGTCTGCTTCTCTGGCACGCCTTCTAGACGCTTGGGAGCAAGACCATTTTCCGCCCACACGCCTACCCTGCACCTGTGCATCGTGGGAATATTCAGCGTCTGCAGCGATAGCACGCCTTGCCAATTGGCATTCAGAGGTTAGTTGCTGGTAAGCTTGGCGCTAGCTTATGGGTGATTCTGATGTCAATTGAGCACAACTACCGAACCTAATTGCCTGGCATATACCCAAAAATTTATCATTTATAGCTCATAACTTATAACTTGTTACTTATAACTAATCGTGCCTAAGCGCACCCTTAGATAACTAATCGTGCCTAAGCGCACCCTTAAATAACTAATCGTGCCTAAGCGCACCCTTAAATAACTAATCGTGCCTAAGCGCACCCTTAAATAACTAATCGTGCCTAAGCGCACCCTTAAATAACTAATCGGGCCTAAGCGCACCCTTAAATAACTAATCGTGCCTAAGCGCACCCTTAAATAACTAATCGTGCCTAAGCGCATCCTTAAATAACTAATCGTGCCTAAGCGCACCCTTATAACAACTGTCAATCTTAATTACTTATTCCTAATACCGAAAACTAAACTCGCCTTTTCCTCTGTTCCAACCAGGCAACGGGAGATGAAGGGATTGGCGGAGGATGAGCGCCTTGCCGTCCTTCGAAACTCCGGAAGTTCTCGGAGTACTTTGTTAACGTTTAAATTCATCCGCAACGGTATTTTCTATGTCACCACTTTCTCAGTAAAACAAAGTGCTCCCGGCTATATCGGTATTTAATTTCTCAATCCTTTCTAAAATCTTTCGTATGGTGGCCAGTATGGGGACACTATATCTTTTTCAGGTTTGCTAATGGTGACAGACGGACGGACGTGGCTGGTTTGGGCGTTGGCTGGCGCTGCATTGTTAATTCTATTGCTAACTAATTCGAAATGTCTGATGTAACTAATTTGATTAAGGCCAGAGGATATGTGCGGCAAAAGCTAACAAAAATATCATCTAAAGTTTCCACAGATCTGCAGAACATCGGCAGAGAACAACGGCAAGTTCTTTTGGAACGACTGAGTTCCTTGAGAACCGAACTTAATGCTCTGGATCAGAGCGTATTGACCAAATTCATCGAAATTAACATTGCAGAAGATGAAGTCAAACAAAATCTTCAAGAGTCAGAGGCCTACGAGGAGTCTCTGGAATTAAGTGTTCTACGACTGAGACGGAGCCTGGAACCTCCCTCGAGTGCTCCTGCAGGGACATCGGCTGCAGCGGCGACCCATGCGAGTCCTGGGGCGGGCGACACCACCGTTACTCTTCCTAAGCTCAAGCTTCCTGAGGTACCGTTGCCTACCTTCTCTGATCCGCAGGTGGATAACTTAGAGAAATTCTTTTGTAACTTGGAAGGTATCTTAGACAAGTACACGCTCTCGAGTTACGAACGATTCTCGTACCTGAAGCGGCAGCTTTCGGGTTCTCCTAGAACTCTAATTGAATCTTTGGAGGTAGCTGAGCAATCGTACGATGCTGCTAAAGCTCTCCTTCAGAGAGCTTTTGGTTCTGTCCTTTCCCAAAAGTATGACGTAATTAAAAGACTTTCTGAACTAAAATTTCCTTGTGGATCAGACCCGTATGCTTTTATTAGTAATATGAGGTCAATCTCGGCTTCTTTCAACAATCTTCGCATTGATGCGAAGGATGTGCTTCAGTATTTCATTTGGTCGGCAATGAATGAAACCTTCCAAGGTCTAATGATCCAGACAACGAATGTGAACAAGCCTTCTCTTGATAACATAAATGATCACATCTTTGAAGTAACCGAGAGGTATACTAAAATTTGTCCTACTGTTCTAAGAGAGTCTTCCGCGCCGAAAGCGCCTCAAACTGTCGCCACTAAGCCTAAGCTACAGGCTAAGAGCTTTGCTGTGAATGTAAAGTCCAGTGGTAACATTCCTTGCATTTTGTGCGCAAATGAAGGTAAACCTTCTAACCATCTTCTCAGGACTTGCCAGGTTTTCGATTCTCCTAGAAAGAAATTCGATAAACTTAAAAGTATGGGAGCCTGTGTAAAATGTTCATTCAGAAACCATACTGCGGCCAAATGCAAATTTGATTTTTCTTCGAAATGTAAAAAATGTAACGGTAGTCACATGACGTTCTTGTGCGTTAAAAATGCCAATTTCTCTTTTCCTAAAAATTCTACCAGTGACTCAGAGTTTTCTGCCACCCTTTCCTCGGTTCAAACTGTGTTTTAGAACGCTGTGGAAGGCGATGTAATTTTGCCTACTTTCACTTGTCCTCTCGATTTGAATCACAACGCGAAAGTAAGGGGATTGAAAGACGGGGGTTGCCAGAAAAATTTCATCTCTAAAAACTACGCCCGAAAACACAAGTTGACAATATTGAAACGAGACTTATCTTTGACTATACACGGCTTTAACGCTAGCCGTACCATGAGAACCTCGCTTGTAGAGGTGCCCTTGATTGTCAACAAAAAGACAATAAAAATTCAGGCTATTTGCGTACCTGAGATAAGGATCAATTTCAGGATACGAAACTTGAGTAAAATTACTCAAACCTTCCTTGACAAAGGATATCATCTCGCTGATGACAAATTGGTTTTAGGTGACAAAGTAGATCACATAGATTTTGTATTGGGTCCAGAGTTAGATGCAGAACTCAAACTCTCTTACCATAATTTCGGAACTAATACTTCCTCCTCTTACATTAGCTCCTCTCTAGGAATCATGCTTTCCGGTGACGCGCACATCATGCTGGAGAACTTGCCCGACCTCCCTGCTGCGTTGAATGATGCGGATGTTGCAGGTGCTGAGGCAGGTGCTGAGGCAGGTGCTGAGGCAGGTGCTGAGGCAGGTGCTGAGGCAGGTGCTGAGGCAGGTGCTGAGGCAGGTGCTGAGGCAGGTGCTGAGGCGGATGCTGCAGATGCTGCGGCTGAGCACGGACGAGCCGACCGTGCAGGCTGTAGAAGTCCTCAACTGCTGCGCAGAGAGGCAGGCTCTGGTGTTCACGTCGTCCCAGCAGCAGACGGTGGTGGGCGGGCCGAGGTCTACAGCACCGTTGGCGACTCCTCTTGTGGCATCGACGATGCTAAACAACTCGACGTGAGTAATTTAATATCACAAGTAGTACAGGACGAAGAGGGAAACTTAATTGAATCGGCTCTTCATAACGCTTGCGAGTCCATGTTAGAGGAAATTTGTACCCAAACTTTAGGCTTGCATGAACCTGAAAGTGAAAAACATAGTGAGACAAATCTTAAAATCATAGATTACGTGCTGAGACACTCTGAACGAATGAACGACGGTAGGTTGGTTCTACCATTAATATGGAATAATAAGAATTCTCACCGCTTGGCACAGAACGGAAAACTTTCAGAGCTCATTCTTAAATCTAATCTCAGAAAGCTCGTTAAGACTCCTGATAAGCTAAAGATGTACGACGAGGGCTTCAAAGAGCTCGAATCAATAGGAGTGCTAGAAAAAATTCCTGACCTAACTAACTTTTTGTCACTTCATCCCGAATCGAGTTTTTTAGCTCACATGGCAGTTTTCAGAATGAGCCATGCGTCTACAAAATGTAGAATTGTGTATCTCTCTAATTTGAAGGAAAGAGGAACCACTTTTACGGTGTCCCATAATCAAGCAACTTTGGCTGGTCCCCTCTTGAACAAAAAAATTACAACTGCAGTGATTCTTTTGAGATTTGACAAATTTTTGCTTACCTTTGATTTGGAGAAAGCATTCTTGAACATTGCCTTAAGCGAAGTTGACCAGAACAGTCTGCTCTGTCTTTGGTTTAGAAACGTTGCTGCAGGGGACTTTGCACTGGTGGCTTATCGCAATAAGAGACTGCCATTTGGACTCAGATGTTCGCCGTTTTTGCTGATAATGGCCTTGTACATCATCCTAGTTCGAGACGACGGTGACTCTGAACTTGCGCAGTTCAAGAAGTCCGTGTAAGAGCTCATGTACATGGATAATGGCGCATTTTCCTGCAACAATGAGACGGCATTAGGAAAACTTCTTGAAACCATTAGAGAGGTTTTCGCTAAGTATCAATTTCGCTTGCAGCAAGTGTGCACTAATTCTCAAGCCTTTCAGCAGCAGGTAGACGACTCGTCTGCAACTTCTACACCTAATAACGTTAAATTGTTAGGAACTGCCTGGAATCGTGAAGACGATACGATTTCCCCTCCGTCAGTTGAGCTAGATCCCAAATGCAACACTAAGCGAAAATTATTACGCGCACTGAATACGGTGTACGATATTTTTGGCATTTACTTACCTATTCTGAACCGTGCGAAGCTTTTTGTTCACACATTACAAACCCAGCAAAAGCTTGGCTGGGATGAAGAAATTTCGCCAGATCTACAAAAAGAATGGTGTAGAATTTGCAAACAAGTAAACGGTTGCGACCTAATCCGCATACCACGCTTCGTTGGCGAGGCGAGAGATCACACGAGTCCTCGTTGGTAGCTTACGTAGATTCATCCAAAACTATCTACGGCGCAGTGGTGTACATGTACAACTGTGTTACCCAAGTGGCAAATTTCCTAATTGCAAAAAACCGGGTAGTAAGCACGAAGTTAGGGATGAAAACTATTCCCATGCTAGAAATGCAAGCGATAGAGTTGGGCGTGGAAGTTTTGATAGACCTTGTAGCAGACCTAACCGGTTCATCAATGATGAACCCCATAAAGATTTCATCTTTGACTCTGTACACAGACAGCTTGGTGTGCCTTCATTGGTTGAATTCGTTTGCCGTAGAGTATGGAAAAATAGAGAAAAAATCAGTCTTCGTTCAAAATAGGCTTGCTGTGATAGACAATCTCTGTAAAACCTTCCCAGTAACTTTCCGACACACGGTGGGAAATGTTACTCCTGCAGACTTTTTGACGAGACAAATTAGCCCTAAGCAGCTTCAGGGTAGCAACTACCACTCAGGGCCCGCGGAAATATCTTGCCCCCCATGGGTAGATGAGCTCGTAGTGACGATTCCAAACTTGGAGGTAGAAAACTCTGCTTCAAACTTTGCTGTGACTCCGCTTCAAGCTAACTCTTACAGTGCCTCTGCAGAAATTCCTTCAGAGGACCATGTGGTTTCAATTGATAGGTTTTCTAGTTGGCGAAAACTAGTCATGGTAGTAGCGTATGTACTATTTTTTCTGTCACTCTTGAAAACTTCAATTGGTAGAGTGAAAGCTTCATTTTCTGAAGCTCCATCTGTCCTGTCTTTCTACGGTGATGCAATGTCTCGTATCATTAGAGTAGAACAACGTAAGCATTTTCAGGATATATTCTCTTACCTAACTAGTAATTCAAAGCAACGTTATGCACCGAAATTGATACAGAAACTCAACATTGTCATTAATGATTCAGGACTTCTCTGTGTTAAAGGAATGTTGAACAACAACTACAACTTTCCCATCTTGCTACCAAAATCTAGTCCACTTACTAACTTGATAATATTAGACATTCATAAAAAACTTGCTCATTCTAGTCTGTACGTAGTTGTTAAAGAATTTCGAAACAGGTTCTGGGTTCAATGCCTATTCTCAACAGTTCGTAAAATTGTTAAAAGTTGCATTACTTGTAGAAAACTCAACGCTAGAGGTATTGCACTTAATCAGAACTCTTACCGTCAATTTAGGATGGACCCTCCGAAAGCAGTCTTCTCTTCTGTGTTTGCAGATTACATGGGGCCATGGACGGTAAAACTAGGGAACAGTACCGCAAAGGTGTGGGTGCTTATTTTGACTTGTATGTGGAGCCGAGCTGTTAACCTGAAAATTTGCGCGAGGTCAGATGTATCAGAATTTTTGAGAGCATTGCAACTGCATATCTACGAGTTCGGAATGTTCAGTAATTTCTTTTCCGATTTAGGTAGTCAGATAGTTGCAGGAACTAATGTACTGAAATCTTTCCTATCAGACTATGAAACAAAATGCTTTTTAGAAAGCTATGGGATCAAAGTAGTTAACTTCAGCGCCTATCCTAAAGGTAACAGTTCATTGGGTTCACTAGTTGAGACTCTAGTGAAACAGACCAAAAAGCTCATTCATTCATCTCTGAAGAACTCAAAACTCGAGTACTTAGAATTTCACTTCATTATAGCCAAGGTCACTCACTTCATCAATAGACGTCCTGTTGCGAATTTGGAGGCTCTTAGAGATGATCCCTTGGCTCCCTCGCCCATTACACCAGAGATGTTAACCAGGGGTAGGGAATTGATCTCTCTAAATGTTGTGCCGACCTTCCAGGTAGATGACCTAAATGATGCAGAGTACGGCACAGACACGTTTATTTCTGAAAAATTCCAAAAATTGAAGCGTTCTTTGACGCGTTTGCACGATAACTATCATGAACAGTTTTTATCAACTCTTATGACACAAGCTACTAACCGACAGGATCGATATAAGAGAGTACTTCATAGGCCACTCAGTGTTGGCGATATCGTGCTGCTAAAGGAGCCTAATTATAAGCAAACAAACTACCCTTTAGGGGTAGTGAGGCACGTGGAACGAAACTCTATCAACGAGGTGACTGCTGCCCGAGTATTTAAAGGCTGCACTCGGGAGCTTGTATATAGACATGCCTCATCACTAATCTTGATTCTTCCAGCAGATGCTCACCGTGCTGATGACTCAGCGGCTGGGGTTCCAACTCCGTCCGGTGGTTCGTCGGGTTCTGCGCCTGATACGGCTAATATGGCTACTAAGGCCTTGTACCCTTCGCGTGTTCCCCGGCATGCAGCTGTTCGTTGTAGCGAGCGTAATCGCCGCTTGCTAGAGAACGGCGAACTTTAGGTTAAGTTAGGTTTAAAAAATTCTCTCGTTCATGAGCTTGTACAATAGTTCCCTACGTTACTAACTAGTACAGGTCTCTGTTCTAAATTATTGTTTAAGGCAATTAGATTCTAGTTCTTGTTGGTTTTCATTTCATATTTCACTGAAAACCAACCTGTGGCCGGGAGTGTCGAAGATATCAAATAAAGGGGTATGTGTGCTCAATGTCTCCCATAGCTTTTGCCATTCTTTCTTGCAACTTCCTTGAATACAACCATGAGCTAATGCCCTCTGAACGCAACTTATACCTTTTCCTCTGGAGAGTTTTCATCAGTTTCAGCAGATACCTATGAGCACTGACGGAGTAACCAACTGGACTCTCGCTTCTTCGCCGCACCCTAAGATCACCACATGCATCGTTCTTGTCACTTTGTCATCAGTGGCATAAGGATGATGGACTAAATCCTAAACAAGTGCCAGCCTCCGTCCAGCTCGTCGCGTCTGCTTCTCTGGCACGCCTTCTAGACGCTTGGGAGCAGGACCATCTTCCGCCCACACGCCTACCCTGCACCTGTGCATCGTGGGAATATTCAGCGTCTGCAGCGATAGCACGCCTTACCAATTGGCATTCAGAGGTTAGTTGCTGGTAAGCTTGGCGCTAGCTTATGGGTGATTCTGATGTCAATTGAGCACAACTACCGAACCTAATTGCCTGGCATATACCCAAAAATTTATCATTTATAGCTCATAACTTATAACTTGTTACTTATAACTAATCGTGCCTAAGCGCACCCTTAGATAACTAATCGTGCCTAAGCGCACCCTTAAATAACTAATCGTGCCTAAGCGCACCCTTAAATAACTAATCGTGCCTAAGCGCACCCTTAAATAACTAATCGTGCCTAAGCGCACCCTTAAATAACTAATCGGGCCTAAGCGCACCCTTAAATAACTAATCGTGCCTAAGCGCACCCTCAAATAACTAATCGTGCCTAAGCGCACCCTCAAATAACTAATCGTGCCTAAGCGCACCCTTAAATAACTAATCGTGCCTAAGCGCACCCTGAATTCAGGAGACCATCTCAGGCCCTTGCCAGATGCTGTCGATTCCATGGTCATTTCTCATGTTTTTGTTGTAAAAGGACCCTTAGGTGGTAGACTATTCGTTCCTAAAATTTTATGGCGCTACGGAAAATAATTTCCCCCCCCGGGGGGGGGGGGTAAGGCGACCAAACTTTTTCAATTTTTCCGATTTTGACCCCACATAAAAAGAGAACAAATAGGAAATGGAAAAAAAGCTCAACGTGCGTTTGTTAGAAATGTTCCAAGGATTCTAAAACTCTCTTTGCTTTTGTTCTAGCATCAAAACTGAAGGAGGAGTTACATTTTGAAATATCAATATAAATGAAAAGCACCCAAAATTTTAAATTTTTTCCCGATTTTGACCCCATATAAAAAGAGAACAAATAGGAAATGGAAAAAAAGCTCAACGTGCGTTTGTTAGAAATGTTCCAAGGATTCTAAAACTGTCTTTGCTTTTGTTCTAGCATCAAAACTGAAGGAGGAGTCCCATTTTGAAATATCAATATTAGTGAAATATCAATACCTAAAAACCAATATGTCAAATTTTTGCAAAATCTAAGGCCTGAATCAAAAAAATGAATGGAATCAATTGTGTTTATTTTCAAAGGTTACATATCATAGTCAAATTTTATAAGAATCAGACTGAAAATAAAAAAAATCATTTTTTTGAAAAAAAATGATAATTTTTTTTTTTTTTTTTTTTTTTGAAATCACAATTCACACTTCGAATATGAAGTTATGTATGGAAATTATCAAAATAAAAATTAAAACTGCATTCAATTACATCAATTGTTCATTATATTACACTTCAACACAAAATTTTATTTTTTGCTTATACCCAACACTTTGAATTTTCAACATTCATCCTGGGACTAGTTCTCGAGTTTTGATGCTAGAACAAATCCAAAGACAGTTTTAGAATCCTTGAAGCATTTCTAACAAACGCTCGTTCGGATTTTTTCAAATTCGAATTCTTTGAAAAAATATATAGCTCTAAACCCAAAAAATTGTTGCTGATTTTTGAAATTTTAAAAATTTTCGAAAAAATAGAAAAAATTTGAATTTGAAAAAAACTGAACGAGCGTTTGTTAGAAATGTTCCAAGGGTTCTAAAACTGTCTTTGTTTTTGTTCTAACATCAAAACTGAAGGAGGAGTCATAATCTGAAATTTCAATAAAAATATACCAAAAACACATTTTTCGTCAAAAAAAAAAAAAGTAAGGCCTAAATCGAAAAAATGACATGAGTAAAAAAGGTTTACTTTTACAAAATACATATACTGGCCAACTTTCAAACGAATCGGACGGAAAAAGTTGAAAGAGTGAGATGGTCTCCTTATTAAATAACTAATCGTGCCTAAGCGCACCCTTAAATAACTAATCGTGCCTAAGCGCACCCTTAAATAACTAATCGTGCCTAAGCGCACCCTTAAATAACTAATCGTGCCTAAGCGCATCCTTAAATAACTAATCGTGCCTAAGCGCACCCTTATAACAACTGTCAATCTTAATTACTTATTCCTAATACCGAAAACTAAACTCGCCTTTTCCTCTGTTCCAACCAGGCAACGGGAGATGAAGGGATTGGCGGAGGATGAGCGCCTTGCCGTCCTTCGAAGCTCCGGAAGTTCTCGGAGTACTTTGTTAACGTTTAAATTCATCCGCAACGGTATTTTCTATGTCACCACTTTCTCAGTAAAACAAAGTGCTCCCGGCTATATCGGTATTTAATTTCTCAATCCTTTCTAAAATCTTTCGTAGATCTTACTCCTGCAGTTGGAAATGATAAAATTAATGCATCAGAAAAAGTTAAAAATCTAGGTATCTGGTTCGATAGAAATATGTCCTTCAAATCTCACGTTGAGACTACTTGCAACAAAATCTACGGAACTTTAATATTTTTTCATCGTATAAAAAGTATGCTTGACGAAAAATCCAGATTATTAGCCATTCAATCCCTTGTGTTATCGCACATTGACTACTGCAGCCTAGTATGGGGAGACTTACCTCAATACCTTCAAAGGGACTTACAAAAATGCATGAATTTTGCAGCCAAGGTGGTATGCAACGGTAATTTCAAAAGAAGTGATCACGTAACCCCTCTCCTCAATAAACTCGGCTGGATCCCTATCCAAGAAAGGCTCCTCATGCAAAAGGCCCAATACGTATTCTCCTCGTTATATCTTCCTCAGAGCAATGCTGAGATAGTGCGTTTCCATCCACCCACTGTAACCAATCAAAAACCGAACAGAAACAATGTCTTAGTCAACTATCGTTCATCTCAATTAGGGCAGAAGGCTCTGTCCATATCAGGCGCCTTACTGTGGAACAAACTTCCCCTGAGTATTAAAGTCCCTCAAAGACCGAGAGAATTTAAAGCCAAAATAACTCGTCATCTTGTGTCTCAATAATAATCCTTAGTTACAGAACATACTGAATGAGTACTGACGAATCTCATTTACCTGGTATCTCCATTGCTGAACAATCTCCCTCGCTCATTGTTTTATAATTCAAGACATCAAACAACAGTTTTGAAGTATGCGTAGGTATTATGATTTGACCGCCTATACGTTGTCATTTGCGGACATGCTTATTTGTATATGTGTGTACGTATATAGGTGTGTGTGCGCATATGGGTGTGTATATGTGCACGTACAACTGTGTGCACTAGAGTAGATGAACCTGTCGAAGGTGCATTTTATGTCATTCCTCTCCGTTTCTGTACAAGCATCAAACTAGACCGTCATGGTACCTATGTGTGTGTGTGTGTTTATCAATTGCAGACATTCTGCACCATATTACAAAGATAATGTGATTTTCTTTCTAATATGAAATTGTAAAGCATCCATGCAAAAAAATAAATTCGTTGTGTGATCATCCATTTATACTGCAGTAATATACTTATTCGGCTTATAGTTATATGCTTATAATAATGTGATACCTATGTTTGTTTATCAATTGACGACAATTTGCGCCATATTTCAAAGATAATGTGTTTTTTTTTCTAATATGAAACCTTAATAGGACATTAATGTTTTCTCTCTTATTCACGTCCCACAATCGTTTTCATGTTTCTGACTTAAGTAGACTGTTTTGTGCCACTATTTTTAGTACGAAATTTTATAAAATTCATGCTATAATAAAAGATATTTTCTCCGTTTCCCTCGATTGGAATTCTGGTTTATACTGACTAGTTTACGCTGATATTTGCGCACATGCTTACTTGTGTAAATGTGTACGTGTCCACGCTATGCGTATGACACTCTGTAGAATGCGTATGTATTGCCTCGATGCATAGAAATGCATTTGTGTATGCTTACGAGTTAGGTGTAAATATGTGCGTGGGTATATGTGTGCATGTGTATGTGTAAATATTTACATGTATACGTGCACATATGTGTGTACTAGACTGACAACTAGCATTTTACTAGAGATAATGGTCTTTTTTCTGTGCACTCTCAACTTGTAACATTACCTAACTCGTCATATCTTTAGTATTGTAAAGCATTCATGTAAAAACTATACATTTGTTGTGCGATCATCCATTTATATTTAAATAAAATGCTTGTTAACTAATGACCGTTATGTTAAAATTGTTGAATCAGAAATACAAAACCTATAATCTTCTTGGTCCTCATGCTTATATGTACACATATGTATATATGTGTGTGTGTGTGTGTGTGAGTGTGTGTATGGATATACACACACATGCATACGTATGTGTACATATGTGTGTATATGGATATATATTTATATATATATATTTTTCTTTTTTTCATGCTTCCTTAAAATGACACTTGTGAACATTGACCGAAACAAGCGATTTCATATATTATTTCCTGGCGTCAAGAATTGCGAAGTTTTATGTCATGTACATGTAAACTGTCAAAAGTGTTTTCACCCCACAATGAAAATGCATCGTCCATGAAATTGTGTTATCTCTTACAATTATCATTGCATGTATTATCAAATGTAGATTAAGCTAGATTAGGAGTTCATTGCTCTCAATCATTTCTTTTGACTAGTGACACGAGTTTTTCAATACTCGTGTGTGTGTATCATCTAAGTGTATTAATTTTAAGATATTTTAAAAACCAATGATGGTACTTTTGTACCATCTCTATTGGAAATAAACCGTTTTCTTTCTTTTCTTTCTTTCTTTCTGCAAATGGGTATTCGTTAGAAAGAGAGAAACGAGATGAGTAAGTTAGAGATATTGTTTAATCGTTTTAAACGTTAAATTTAATTTGAATGCACAAATTATATTTTTTTTATCGGAGATGTGGATTCGGTTTGAGATTTGACAATAACATTTACATTACTGCAAAACTCAGATCCCAACCGCTCAGCCGCCATTTTGTAATGGTTTTCTGAATTTTTTTCCCGCCGTTGTCATATCATTTGTAATGTTCTATCCCACCGTTGTCACGCCATTTTGTTGTTGTGATGCATGTTATTTCGTGGCATTCATTATTATTTGTCACTTTCTTTTATTTTATAGTCTTTATTAATCACGATAGCTTTTCAATGCTGCCACCAGTCCGTGACTCGGACAAAGAATATTTATATTTATAAGACAAATTTCAAGATCTTCGGTAACGCTAGTATAAGAGCGGAAGGCTATGATTTACGTATGTGCATCATTTTATATCATCATCATCATCATTATCATCTCTTTATCATCTCTCTCTAACTTACAAAGGAAATTGAAGACACGAAAGATTGCAAAAGTTCGTTATTAACGCAGACACCTATTATATCAAAATGCTGTCGAGAGAGAAGCTGGTTAGACATATAGTAAACATGTTAACTTATCTGCAGAATCCAGTTTGGCGTTGTCGAAGTATTTGCGAGGAGGCTGGTGCCTTTGCGATCCATTTATAATGAATGATTGGAGCAAGATGGATCTCCAGGTAATTTAGAGACAAATTTAAGTAGCTTTGACACTAGAAGTCGTTTACAACAAAGCGGGTTCATCGCAAAAGGCGATGAACCGCAGGGGAAGACACCAATAAGTTTATATGATCTTGTACTGTTACTCTTTAATGAAGGAACCTTCTCGACTGCCTCCCCGAGCAAGACTCCCTGTCAGACTAACTGTTGCCTGGCGCCCGCTAGCTTGAAGGAATCAGGGCTCGTCTCTACCTCAGAGAACAAACACGTTACGACAGTAGCTACTCATTAATAAATGAAAAACCCACAATACTGACTAACAATAATTACGATCCTGCATTCAATCTTTATAAATGAATACTATAGCATCCTAGATGATTAAGATTAGAAAGATAAGAAATACATTGTGATAGAGAAAAGAGAAAGAGGTATCTGATTGTTAGGATACAATTGATATTGGACGCAGATATAAGCAGAACCGGCACGGCGCAGCCGGTAACAGGAAGGACGCTGTACGGGCCGAGGATAGGAGGAGAAGGGAGGAGTACGTAGGGGGTAGCGTCTGTGTAGAGAGCTAGCTCGATAACTACACATAGTATCACACGAGGGCAAACTTGATTGTGTAGCATAAGAAAACAATAGGTTAAAAGTAAGTACCAACGAGTAGGGGAACTAGGGAAAATATGCATCTTAGAAAAATATGTTAGAGATAAATGCGCGTAGCAATACCAAGTTTGTGACGCAGGGAACACGTCAGAGGTGACGCGTGATAAGCACCCAATCGCGAGATGCCACGTCACTTGCAACTTTGCGCGGGCAGCGCACACGGCCGCACCATGCGTCCTTTGTGAGGCGGGGGTATATAAGGGTAGCAATAAGGGCACCCAATCTATTTCTGCGTACTCCTGACTAAGTGAAGATGTAGGCCTGAGTGTGCCAAAATGGGAGGTGAGATTATATTCTTTGTTCTGTGCTGGGATCAGTCTTTGGATCTGTGCAAATGTTTAATTTTCAATCCGGGGCATGTGGGATTTATTATCTCAAATAGGATGCTTTGCATTGGGCTTTCGTATGACGGGAAAAAATGATCATTCTCATGGGAGATCTGTTTTTGAGACGGCATAGGATGGGGGAATCAGAATATTCGTGTTTTATTATTGAAGTACAGGCTTGATGTTTTTATGTAACAAAGTGCTGGGTGATATATTTTGTGAAGCGGGGGTAAAATACTCATCCGGATTGATTTCAGAGGGAAATAAATTATGATTGATTTTGAGAATTAAAGGGGAGTAAAGAAGTAATTCGATCAATGACGTTCATATCTCAGGGAATAGATAATGTAAACCTGTGCATTGTTCACAGGCGGGAGGGTCTTCGTAGCACCGCGGCCGGAGTGGCTGATGCTGGGCGTTCTCAATCGCACAGCAAGTTCCACACCAGCCCGGTATTCAGCAGTAAAAATTCACATGGATGCTATGCTTCGGGCCGCCGCAGGCCGCCGTCAGTGAATTGGCTAGGGAGCGCCCGCAGCAGTGATCGTGGAGTAGGTACAGATAAAAGCACGCTGACAGTGAAACCCATTTTTGGCGCGCAGTGTTTAATAGGAATTGTGCTAGCCAGGATGTTCATGTTTATGTTTCTAATTTCATGTTTGTGCGTGAACCTCCGGGTTGGCGATTGCCAAGAAAAGCTGAGTTGCGTTAAATCATGTGATCGTTCGCTGGCATTCAATAATTTCTAGCCTGAATCTCTCGTTTCCCTGTGCCAATTTTCCACGTGTTCATCTCAAACAGAATGTGTTGAATTTTCTCCGTTTGTTTATGTAGCATATCATTATGCCGGATAAAACTATCATGTCGCAGATCATTAACATCTTGCCTGAGGGCTCTGGTGCGAAAATGAGTGTTGCGATACATGTTTCCCTGTGCCAATTTTCCACGTGTTCATCTTAAACAGAATGTGTTTAATCTTTCAATGCTTTTTATTTTCCATGCTTATTATGTGGGTGCCAGGCAAGCACAAAGGTGTACTATATTCATTATGTGTGGGGGTTGAAATTCCCTCTGCGTTACGTGCTCTGAGAGAGATGTTTTCGCGACATGATAACTTGATCTCGTAGTCCTCCGGTTGCGTCGTGGTGATGATGTCAACAATTTAACAATTTAACAATTTATTTACCACAGGTGATACAGAGGTAGAATTTTACTTAAGTCTAGTACAATGGTCAAATTTGAGTATAGCTACCTGTGGGCCCGAATAAGTTCAGCGACTTCTAGGGCATCCTACCATCACGTTATTCTAGGGTGTACAAAAGTTTAACCTAGTTCACTTACTAGTTTCGCATTAGACTGATCATTGAGATAATTAACTCGATATTTTATGCTGTATTTTACAATATAGGTCAAGTCGGCTATATTTAACAGTATGTTCGATAAAACGATTCAAGAGCAGAGAGAAGATTGGTTATGGTACACAAGGCAAGTTACATTATGACATTATCATTAGTTACATGTAGGAGGCAAGATTTCGACACGGTGATCTTACACGACTAGTATTCTGATAGGAAGTGAGACTCAAGATGTCTTTTGAATACTGTGTACGAATTACATTCACGGATCTCTGCAGGTATAGAGTTCCAAGTTTTGGTTCCAACGAAGAGAATACTGTGTTGCGACCTGGCCTTTGAATAATAAGGAAGCATGAATTTACTTCTATTTCGGGTTAAATGGTCGTGATGACCAGTTTGCGCAGTCAATAATTGTCTTAGGCTATTGTCGCCATCATTTCTTAATGTTTTGTAAATGAAATTACAGATGGAGATTTTGTAGAGATCCGAAAGTTTAAGTATTTGTAAATTTTTGAAAGAATCATTTGTGTGAGCATTATATTCTAGGTTCTTTACCGCTCTGACAGCCCTTTTCTGCAGAGTAAAAATTTTGTTGGTTTTATTTTTATCAGTTCCGTGCCATGCTTCTATTCCGTATTGCAAGTAGGGAGAAATGAGCGTTCGGTAGAGCATTTGTAAAGCTGTTTCAGGCAGAAAATTTTTAACTTTATTTAGGATTCCGATGGATTTTGATAATTTAGAACTAATATGAGTGATGTGCTCTTTGAAGGTCAGATGTTTATCTATTATGATGCCCAGAAACTTACATGAGTTGGTTTCTTCGATTTCACCTTCGCCAATTTTAATGCATGGGAGAGATACATCTTTCTTGTATGAGAAAGTAATATAATTTGTTTTATCGATATTTAGGCTTATTTTATTAGCTTTGAGCCACGATGAAACCTTGTGAAGTTCAGTATTTATACTCTCCACAATCATAGCAGGATTTTGGTTCGGAAGGACCGCAGAAAGGACCGTCAAGAGGGTAGCACGATGATGGTAAGGCGTAGCGTCGTCTGACGATGTTGTTGAAGGAAATAGCATGAGAGGTATGTTGTGGAGTTGATTCGAAGTTGCGCTTATCCGCGAGAACTTATCTTTAATGCGGTTCTTTTCGAGGAGATGAAAGTCGTGGGCCAGACGAAGCATTTCAATATTCCTCGTTGCGATTCCTTTATGAATATAGATGTAGGGAGGTTATATCATGAGGATATAACAATTCTTGTAGCTCTAAAATTGTGGAAGAAGTAGCATTTGAGAAACCAATTATCAAGTTTCCAGAAAAACGTGTTTTTTCACCAAAAAAATTGTTTTTGTATTTATCTTTTGAACTACAGGATTTTCTACAATGCACCCTTGAGAGTTTGCAGCTCTTTTCAAGCTCTTTCGATTGATATAATTTACATTGCTGTAGCTCTGGGACTCTGGGAAAAAATATGCAACAAAAGACAATACATGTAATTCTTCAAAATAACCACTTTTTTTATTTTTTCATTTTTTTCGACCAAAATACGTTTTTTTTTAAGTCAACTCCTCTGTTTTGTAGCTCTTTTCAAGCCCTTAGGATTGGTGTGCTCGCCATAGCTGTAGCTATGATACTGCAGCTGTCATCGAGCTATGAATGAAAGCTGCGGTATCATAGATACGGCAGAACAGCTAAATTCTGAAATTGTCAAAATCTTATGAAAAATATTTATTCAGCGGTAGAATGATTCGTTTGAATAATGAAAACACTTTGAGTAGCTCATGAACGAACTCTATTGCCATTGCCGCAGAGAAACACGCTCAATTGACTCCCAATAATGAGGGGGGGAGGGGTCAAGGTCACGCCACCCCCATCGCTTTCCTCCCCTCTGGTGGGCGCACTATTCGGAGTAGACGTAAACGGAAAGTACCAATGGAAGCGCAAGAAAATCCTCTATAAGATGCATATAAAAACAGAAAATCAACACTTATCTCGATTTCTACCCAGACGGTGTCCTTAAATGCATGATTTTTCTGTACCAGAGGAAAAAAAATTTTTCAATGAAAAAACAGTTTAATAAAGTTCAAATGTACTTCAGAAACAAGTTTTTTGATGATCACATTATTCATTGAAATAATGGTATGTGCCGTATGTGGCACAAACCGCACAAATGGAGTTCCTCTGTAAATAAGGGAATGTGCCATATATGGAACAAATCGAATATAAGATTCTTTTTGTACCATGTGTGAAAAAGGACGCAATTCAAGAGCGAGCTGCTAATGTACATGAAACAACGCATTTTGGAAAAACAATAAAATGAAGGTATAAAGATCTTCCATTTACTCAACTAATAAAGTTTGAGAGCATATTTATCGCATCTAAACATTCAAAGCGTAAGTGTCAGCAGACATTCTAAGTGATTTCATGAGGTATGAAATTTTTTGAAGCAGTTGTGTTGCTGATTCAAACAAAGATGGACAGAGCATTTGCTGCATCTAATCAAAGACTTGGACTTGCAGCCTGGCATCTTACATCACTACCTGACAGACTGAACATCTGGCCAGTGATTCAGGTTATAAAGGCAAACATTTTTCAGAGGAAGAGTGGCAGTAGGCCTTCGAGTCTGCTTCTCTTGAAGTTGCTCTTCAACATCGTTTGATGGTCGACCTCTCTTTCTTCTGTTAGGTTGTTCGACTTTGCACAATCCCTCTGCAACTCTTGTTCTGAAATCAGCTAGCCGCATGCCATTGCCATGTACTTTGCGAAAGACTATCCAAGAATTTATTACTGTCATTTCAACTAGGTGGTAGAAAAGGCAGAGATACCATTTTCTTGAGCGCATTTCATTTCGATGTTGTCCAAGATGGCTGTCAAGTAGTGGTCATCAGTGAAGAAGTGCATGAAAAATTCATACGGCATTTCTAAATCTTCAATTTCACAAGGAAGCTTATCTTCTCCTTCAAAAGCAAATTTTTCTACAGAGTGTGGGAATTTTTTCTTCTTCCAAATGATATTTCTCAGCAATTGTACGCCTTTATAAGGATTTTGCTTGAATTCATCTGGTCTTCAGCTTCATTTTCTGAAATAATAATGCATGTTTTGTTGGGATTAGAGCTCTCTTCTTCTGACGCTGCAATGCTAATATTCTTGTCCGACACGGTGCATGCAGCTGTAGCATTGTAACCTGGAAAAGACGGAATGCTATAGAGTTCTATACAGAAGCCATTCTGGCAGGTTTCAATCCTAGAATAAAAAATTTATAAAATAGAAAGAAAGCTGAATACTATATCAAATGCAAGGTACATATTTGTGTTTTTTTATAATTCAAGATTGTTATAAATCAAATCTTACCTGTATTTGTTTGTTCGGGACAATAACTTGGGTCCACAATACTGTCATCTGAATCCAGCCCATCTTCGCTATCATTACCGATACCTAGTGCAATAAGTATCTCTTCGTTCGTTAGTCCCCTTCGAGGCATGTTATCTGGAAAATATATCTATGAAGTTAGCTAGTACCATGTAGAATAATTTATTTTTTACTATTCATGGTAATATATGAGCACACAAATAAGATACTTTGTGTATGTGCCGTATATGGCAACAGGATAACTGGCAGGCAAAGAACACCAAGCTCGGTTTGTACCTTATAAGGCACAAAGACAAAATACATGTTCATTTTATCATAAACCATTGAAATTAATTTCTAATAAAATTTTTATAATCTGCATACATTTTTACACATAATCATATTTTTTACTTAAAGGAAACCGTGTCACATAAGTCAGGACAATGACAAAATTCAGGACAGCGCAACACTCCTTCCAACAGCACTGCTAGTGCTGCACTGAACGAGCGTGCAAAGAGTAATGTTTACTTCCTGACTTTGATACTTGTTCGGGACCGAGATGAAACGTGTCAGATGAGGTACGAACAGTTACATTTCCACCATTTTCATTATACAACGAACAAATTAATTTTTATTCAGTATGTGCCGTATATGGCACACAATGCATTTAAGGGTTAATTCTATATTTGATGCTGTATTTTACAGTATAGGTCAAATCGGCTATATTTAATAATGTATTCAATAAAACGATTCAAGAGCAGACTGAAGATCGGTTATCTTCCTCATGGCAAGTTACATTATTAAGACCAGACATGTAGGAGGCAAGATGTGACTAGGTGACCTTAAGGACACTGTCTACGAAGAAATCAGGATATGTGTTGATTTTATGCTTTTATATGCATCTTATAGAGGATTTTCTTGCACTTCCGTTGGTACTCTCCATTTACGTCTACTCCGAATAGTGCGCCCACCAGAGGGGGGAAAGCAATGGGGGTGGAGTGACCTTGAACCCTCCCTCCCTCATTATTGGGAGTCAATTGAGCGTGTTTCTCTCCGGGAATGGCATTATAGTTCGTTAATGGGCTACTCAAAGTGCTTCCATTATTCAAACAAAACATTCTAACGCTGAGTAAATATTTTTTATAATTTTTGACAATTTCAGAATTTAGCTATTCTGCCGTATCTATGATAACGCAGCTTTCATTCATAGCTCGATGACAACTGCCGAATCATAGCTACAGCTATGGCGAGCACACCAATCCAAAGGGCTTGAAAAGAGCTGTAAAACAAAGGAGTTGACTTGACAAAAAAACGTATTATGGCAATAAAAAATGAAAAATTAAAAAAAATTGGTTGTTTTTAAGAATAACACCTATTCTCTTTTGTTGTCTATTTTTTCCCAGAGTTACAGAGCTACAGCAATGTAAATTATATCGATCGAAAGGGCTTAAAAAGAGCTACAAACGCTCAAGAGTTCATTGTAGAAAACATTGTGGTTCAAAAGATACGAATTTTTTTTTTGGGAAAAACACGTTTTTCTGGAAACTTGATAATTGGTTTCTCAAATGCTACTTCTTCCACAATTTTAGAGCTACAAGAATGGCTTATACACCATTCGATAGGGCTTAGCACAGATGTATCTTCGCGCAATAGCATTTTTTGATACATTCATTATTTTGAAAATTACACGACATGAAATAAATGAAAAAAAGGTCATTTTTTTTAATTCCCAAAATCCACAAAAAAGAAGTTATCAAAATTCCCTATTGCGCGTGGTTATATAGACATATAAGCAATCTAAAAACCAAGTACTGGATCTGTAACTTCAAAATTGTAGAAGATAGATTTAAAAACAAACAAATTTCATCATATTTTTTGAAAATAAAAAAATCTAGTGCAGATACAAAAATTTTGTCGAAATAACAAATGATCTTTGCATCATTTCACACCTACTGTGAAAATTTCAGAGAAATCCATCCATTAATAGCGGACTTTTTTCACGTAGACGGTCCCCTCAAACTAATATTTTGATACTTGAACTTGAACTTGAGGGCCGACAGTGTTGGGGCCTTTGTAACGACCTACAATTCCCTCCAAAATTTTCACACAAAAAGTTCAGCGCCTGGTACCAGACTGGTCCACTAAACTACTCAGGATCTACCAATCCTTGTCACAAGCCACCATTGGATGGCATCACCGGGACAACCAGTGTGTCAAAACACCATCCCCCAGGCACATAGGGTCATTACAGCCCACTCTACCTGACTGGCTCATTCCAGTCACTGTCTCTTACTCCAGGCACGCACAAGAAATACTTTCATAACCTCAATGATACTCATATTACACTCCTGATCCAATCTAGCAAGACAGCTCATACCGCAATCATCTTCAGCACATCTGGCATTCCACTCGTTCTCTCCATACTGCTCAAACAAGACATTCATAAAACTCTCTCTCTCTCTCTTGCTCATACTTACTACATTCCAGCACAAAATGCTCAATTGTTTCCTCCACTCCACTATTACACTGCCAACATAATCTGTTATTATTCTCATTCCATCTCCATATACGTCTGTTCACACTCAGTGACTTATATCTCACAGCAAACAAGAGTTGACTTCCAAAACTACCATCATAGAACATCTCAAACTTAGGTGCTTCCTTTTTCATATACCAGTTAAGTGTAGGCTTCCGCATCATGCTAAGCTTCCACTTATTCAATCCATACTCTTTTGTTTGCCTCTCAATTTCTTTCTTCCACCTCTTGCAGTCCCACTCAGGCCCTACACCTCCAACAGTTATTAAACTCCAGTCATCCACAGGTCTCCCAATTCTAACATGAATAATTTTTAGCATACTAAGTTTCCTTGCATGCCCCCAACATACTTTCTCTGAATAGCTTACACTCAGATTCCACTCAAAAATTCGCTTTACCTACCTGCTATTCCGCATTCTTTCAATTCTCACCTTATAATTCAGCACAGCTTTCATCATTCTTTCTGAAAATAGGCTCCACCCTAGGTCACCTCTAATGGCTTCTGTAGCTGTCCATTTTGGAGCACCCAATGCTACACGTCCTACCTTATTTTGTATCACATCCAGCTTTTCAAGATCACTTCCATTCCAAGCAACAGCACTCATACCATACATGACACTAGGTACAGCAACATACCTCCACATTCCTCTCACACATTTGTATTTGTTTGCTCTGTCTCTGGCCACACTACCTAACCGTCCACTCCACTGCATTGGTTTGCCACTTTCTCACCTTTAGTTCTAGTACAACCATCTTCACTTATCATACAACCTAGATAATTGTATTCTTTTGTTCTACCTATTCTGATTTCTCCAATATTCCCCAGTCTGTTTCTATCAGTCTCATCACTATTATAACCATGACCTTACTTTTATCGGCACCAAAGTCCATCTTGATATGACACTTACTTACTTGTGTGAATACTTGAGTGAATTCAGGCACATCACCAATTACAGGCAGGAGTGCCTGATAAATAAGCTTTTAGGACGGGGAGCATTTTACATTTGATTGATGATGTCGAGTTTGTCCAAAAAATTTATCATCAGTTCATGATTAAAGAAGCCACTCAGAACATTTTCCAAGTTGAATTGAAATTTATTTGCATATGCATAGTTCTTTAAATTTGTTCTTTGTGCAGCGTATGCAGGGCAATCGGTAAATCTGAAAAATATGTCAGTTATCAGTTTTGTAAATTTCGATGCCTTAGCATAGTTAACTAGATCGAAATAAACAAGTTTTCTTCTATGCACTTTCTGTCTCAAATGAGTATTTTATTAGTTATAGCGGTAAATGACTGACAGCAACTCCAGTGTTTCAAGCGGCAAGTAATTCAAGGAGCACGTCGGACAGCAACACTGCAATGCGCACTCGCTTCCAGCGCGATCGTCATCAAAGACGAAACCAAACCTACCGCTATACCTTGTCAAATACTCATTTGACGAAAAAAGTGTTTAGAAGAAAAGTTGTTTATTACGATGTTATTACCATGATTCGAGCAACAAAAATTCGAAAATCAATGTAGCTGTTTATTCGAGCGCATTCGTCATCAAAGACGAAACTAAACTTACCGCTATAAATCGTAAAATACTCATTTGAGACGGAAAGTGCATAGAAGAAAACTTGTTTATTTTGATTCAATTAATTAGGTTCAGGCACCAAAAAGTGGAAAATCGACAACTGACATATCCTTCAGATTTACCGGGCAATCAATCACAATGTGTCCAACACTGAGCACACATTGGCATTGATGACACAAGGGCTGTGGATCTCTTGTATAAAGATAATTATGAGTAAGTTTAGTTGTAAGTAGTCTGCATCGCGTCAAAACCACTTGCTTTTTGCGTGATACAGAGGAATTTACCGTTGGCTCCAGTTTTGATTTGATTGCATGGTATTGGCTAATGCTTGAGTCCCATGCATCTTGCCATTTTTGTCTGAAATGTTGCCTGACATGAGGTATGAGATCAAGGTGTGGAAGATGGGATGAACAGATTGTTGAATTTGTTTCGAGGTTACTCACTTCGGGTTACTTCGGGTTGAATGAGGCGCGCTGCCGACAAAGGCCTTGGCGCCCTTTCTCGGCATTGCTTGTTTCAGGATCAAATTCTTGAGAGGAAGTCTGTTGTTCTCAGGAAGTCTATGATTGCTTCAGGACGCAGAAGAGGGCTGATGATGGCATTTACTGTGAATGGCACATTGTTGGCAGTGCAGAGTTGACGCAGCGGTAGGCGGAAATTATCATACTTTGGGCAAGTAATGAAGATGTGCTCGAGTGAGAGAGGACAGTGGCAGCAGTTGCACCTCAGGGGCAGAGATCTTGTCAGGTAGTGGCTGTGCGTTAGACGCGTTATGCCAAGTCAAATGCGGGTGAAGGCAATTTGGCTGTTGCGGGGGAGTTGGCAAGGAACTGATTCTGTGTTTATTTGTCTCTTGAAGTTGGTTAGGTTTGCAGGGCAAGCAGCCCAGTCCGACTGCCATTCCCCCAAGTAGGAGGAATTAAGTTTGGAGTGGAGCTCTCTGTAAGAGAGTGGAAGTGCCACAGTATTTGGTAAAACCAGTGCTTCCCTGGCTAATGTATCTGCACTTTCGTTGCCTTTAATGCCTTTGTGACTTGGAATCCAGTGCAATGTTACTTTCCCAGGGGGCATGGCAAGGAGCAAGTTGCTAATCCACACAATAAGGAAATGGGTGGGACGATTAGGTGAGCTGATTGCAAGAATTGAGGATAGAGAGTCTGATAGAATGATAAAGTTTCCACACAATTTTGATAGAAAAAGCAGAGCAATGTATATGGCATAGAGCTCTGCAGAATAGATTGTGCAACCTTGTGGGAGTTTGGCCTTTAGTTGAAAGTCATCACTGTAGACACCACAGCCCGCCACACCATCCTTCACTGAACCATCAGTATATACTGCCGAGCGGGTTGGATGTGCTGCCAGTAGGTTTGATACCACGGCTTGCCAATTTGCATCAGGAGTACTATCTCTTAGCATAATGGAGAGAGAGGAAGAGACAGGGAGATCAGGAGTAGTGTATCTACAAGACATTGGGATGGTTTGAATGTCTGTAAACTTCAGTCCTGCCTTCTGGAATTCTCTGTATGCACATCCCAGGAAAGATAGTGGGATATTTAAGTAATCAAAAAGGGCAAATGGGTGGTAGTTGAGCAGGAGCAGACGCACTGGGTGTTGTGGGATGGCCAATACTCTGCAGCAGTAGGACATTAGGAGGGACTGTCTGTGATACTTTAAAGGAAGTAAGTGCTTCTGCCTCCAGCCTGTAGGTTGGGGTGCACCGGAGTGCTCCTAGCATGGTTCGGGCAGCTGCATATTGTATTCTGTCCAGCTTTGCAAGATGTGTCTCAGCAGCTGAGCCGTAAAGGAAACTGCCGTAACTTAACTTTGATCGAACAAGCGACATGTATAGCTGCCTGAGGGTTGTACAATCAGCTCCCCAGCCCCGGGCAGATACTACTGACAGCAAACGTAGGTCAAATTGGCAACGCGATGCTAGCGTCCCAATGTGGTGCTTCCAAGTGAGAGATCTGTCAAAGTGCAGTCCCAGAAACTTCACCATATTAACAAAGGTCAAGTTCCTATTGCAGAAGTGGAGATTTGGAATTGCATAGTTACGTTTGCGAGTGAAAATGATGGCTTCAGTTTTGCTAGCGGAGAACTCCAGGCCCCATTTGTAAGACCACTGTTCTATTTGGTGCAGTGCTTGTTGGAGTTGGTCTGTTGCTGTGTCCAGACTGGCATGTGTGCACCAGATGGCCCAATCATCAGCATATAGTGAATGCTGGACAGAGTTTGGAATATCGGAAAACAGGTCATTTATAAAGATTGTAAAAAGAGTTGGGCTGATGACTGAGCCCTGGGGAACACCACTTGTAGCTGGGAAGGAAGTAGAATATGTGCCGCGGGTGCGTACTCTGAGAGAGCGAGAGGTGAGGAAGTTTTGTATAAATTTGGGTAGGTTGCCTCTCAGCCCAATTTGTTTTAACTTTAGCAGGAGTCCTAGGTGCCACACAGAATCAAAAGCTTGTGAGATATCAAGTAGTACTGCTATACAATAGTTTCCCAATGCCAGAGTTTCCTGAATGGTGGTCTCCAGTCTGCACAGAGCATCAATTGTACTATGTGATGCTCGAAATCCACTCTGTGAGGTGTCAAAAAAGGAGCACTTTTCCATGTGGCTTTGCAGTCGCCAGTTGACCATCCTTTCTAAGACCTTGCATAAACAGTTTGTCAGCGAGATAGGTCTGTATGAAGAGGCAAGGAAAGATGGCTTACCTGGTTTAATAATAGGGACAACTATGGCTTCATGTCATTGATGTGGAAAACCATTGCTATATAGAAAGTTGTAGAAGGCCAAGAGGCTGTGTTGATGGTGGCTGGAAAGTTGCTGGAGAAACATAAAAGGTATCTGATCTGCTCCAGGAGACGTTGATGTTGAGGTTCTGATGGCCTTTCTCAGTTCACTGAGTGAAAAAGGTTTATTATACCAAGGAGATGAAGAGTATTGAAAGGTAGGAGGATTTCTCTCTATAAGTTGCTTGTGGGTTTGGAATACTGCATTGGCTGAGGTGACACAGTTTCTTTGAGGGAAGAAGTGAGCAAATTCATTTGATACAGTAATAGGATTGGTGGTAGGATGGTTACTGATTCGTAGGGCAATGAGTTTTGTAACTGGTTTTCCTCTGAAGGCTCTCACCTTGTTCCACACTTGACTGCTTGTTGATTTGCTGCTTATTGATGACACAAAAGCTTGCCAGCTTTGCATTCTGGCTTCCTTGGTGGTTTTAATGAAAATCGCCCGGGCTCTCTTGTATTCAATCCAAAGTGATGTATTGCCTCTGTTTTTCTTATATTTGTTAAGTGCTTTCTTTTTATTTCTCATTGTGACAGAGCAAGCTTTGTTCCACCAACAGACAGACATTTTTTTGTATTTGGGCGTGATTTTTGGAGGTGCTGCTCAGCCGCAGACATGAAAGCAGATGTTACAGTGCCACATGCTTGAGTAGGGGAAAGGAAATAGGAGGGTAGGGTAAGTGAGTTCCGGAATGAAGTCCAGTCTGCTGTTTTGCGAAGCCATCTGGATATATGCATGTCTGGAGAAGTTAGGTTAGATGATACTAGAATTGGAAAGTGATCACTTGTGCAAGGGCCCGGGTGCACCATCCATGTGAACAATGGTGCTATATCTGGAGAGCAGAGAGTGAGGTCTATACGGCTAAAGTTTCCCTGTGATGTAAGAAAGGTGGGTTCTGAGGTATTCATTAGAAATATGTTATTGTCTTCCAGGAATTGGGCAATAATAGAGCCTCTGTGGTCATTTGATGGAGAGCCCCATGATATGTGGTGTGCATTTGAGTCAAGAGATAGAATGAAAGGTCTGGGAAGTTCAGCTATCAGGAGTGGAAGTTTGGTTTGTAGTAATGAGTTAGGTAAGTTAGGTGGAAGGTATAGAGAACATAGAGTTATGCTTATTTGCGGTAGAAATATTTTTGTAGCATATGTTTCCAGACTCAACTCCAGAGGAAGAAGAACCTGATTAATTGATTCACCAACATATATTGCAACACCCCCTCCCCTGCTAGCCACTCGATCATACCGGGCTATCACCTGTTGGGAGCCTTTAATACTTCTTGTTTGCCCTGCTGTTTGCTGTGTTTCCTGGAGGCATAAGACCTGAGGGGATAGATTGGCAATAAGTTTTTGTAGGTAGGGATATCGAGCATTGAGGGATCGAAGGTTCTATTGTAGTAGGCAGAAATCCTTCATAGTTAAGTTCTTGAAGTGTGTCCCAGCTTAGTGAGAGAGTCTGTAACTATGTCACTTGCATTAAGAAGGCTGCCAAGCTCAATGAAGCATTCCACTTTGTCAGTTATTTGAGAACTGAGGAATAGCTTGATGAGGATAGGAATCAGTTTAACAAGGATGTGAGCAAAATCAAGATTAGTTGGCAGAGGTAATGAAGGCTGTGTGAGTGGTTGAAAGGGGTGCTGAGAGTTAGTGAATGGCATTTGTTGTGCATTAGGCTGTGGAGTGTGTTGTGGAGCTTGTGGCATGAGTTGTGAGTAGTGCTGAGAGTTAATGGATGACATGTGTTGTGATGCTTGTGGGTTAGGTTGTGGGACATAGGACTGATTGGTGTCTGAGGGTGTCAAATGTTGAGAGCTGTAGGGTAAGGGAGGTTGTGAGGCTGGTAATAAGTGTCCACTGAAAGATTGGCTAGCACTTTCTAAGGAGGGTAACTCTGATTGAGAACATTGTTGAAGAGTAGGTAGAGAGTTGCATGTCTTTGCTGAAAGACTGGGAAATACATTTGAAGAATTGATATCAGGTACCGTATTACGTTGTGTCTGAGGAAGACTTAGGTTAGTACTGATAGTTGTGTGTGTAGGAGCTAATTGTGCACTGATATTGGAGTTGTGTGAGCTGTAGTTATTGCTATTCTGTTGACGTACTCTTGCACGAGCCTCTGCAAATGTTATTCCTTCATCTGTTGTAAGGTGACAGGCATCTACTTCTTGGAGGTATGCTATACAAAGTCTCGAGGTAGCTGGATGCTCCCTAGAACAGTGGTAACACTTTGGTTGCTTTTCTGAGTGAGGGCAGGTATCTGCGCTGTGGCCAGTTGTGGCACAGTGACTACAGATGGGCTGTGTGGTAGAGCATCTTATCCTTGAATGACCATATTGGAGGCATTTACTACATCGTATAGGACTAAGGTAATACTTATCGACTTTATATTGGACATATCCAAGGCGGATTTCACTTGGCGGTGATGGGCACAAGAATGTCAATACATAAAGAGGCACATGGCTTTTCTTTGGATCTAGGAGAAGTTTTCGCACAGCAACCACATTGTGATTCTCTAGCATGGTTAATATATAGTATAGGGGTTCATCAGCTAATTTGGGTGCCAGTATTTTGCCATATGAAAGATGTGTGGTCCAAGCCACGGAAGTAGTAATTGAGATATTTTTTCCATTCATGCACAGATCTTTTAGCTGTAATAGTTTATGACTTTGCTCTAAAGATTTGGTAGTAATCAAGAGCGAGCCACTACGCAGATATTCCACAATACTCACAGCTCCAACAGCACCGTTGATTTCTTCGGCGATCCTGAGAGGGTTGGTGCGAGTTAGGTTGATGGATGCATCAGTGCTGGTTAGGTATATCTTTCTTGTGTCTGTAGGAAGGTTTGCTAATCGTTCTTCTGAGTTGAGATCTATACGAGCAGAGATGGGATTTGGTATATTTTGCACTGTTTTCTTCAGTCCTAGTTGGTTATTTGGAATATCAGAGTTAGCTAAGCTCGTGCAAGAGTCTGATAGTATGCCACTCATGATGAAGGAACATTCATCAATGTCGTTCGAATTTTCACAGTTGGACCTTTTCTGTGGTGCTCCTGTAGTTACTTGGGCGTCAGGTGATTGTGGGCGTTTGTGACTAATGGCACTTTCGATTGTTTTCACTGCACTTTGAGATTTTGACTTAAATTTAACTTTATTGCCGGGTTGACCAGCCTTAATTGGCTGACTTTTGGTGCGCCGCGTTGGGGCGCCGGGCCCCATTTTCTCCATACACTTTGCACAAACTCGCCTTCCAATTTAATACACAACACAAATTAAACAAATATGTCACTTTTGAATGTTTTAACAAAAGTAGATGAGTATCACCAGTTAAGTTCCAGCCAGCCAAATGCCGGAACAAGCCGGAACGATAAAATATCGATTATAACTGGAATTTGATGCTGATTCCGAATCTGCAATTTGTTTTGACCGCTCTCAATTTTTTCAATTTTTTGTGATTTTTTTTAATTTTAAATTTTTATACATTTTTAATGTTTTTTTTGGCCTGCACCACCTCATGATCCGAACTCTGCCATTCTCGACCCAACCTGGTTGGACTTGGCATACTTTGGCTTGCACCACCTCATGATCCGAACTCTGTCATTCTCGACCCAACCTGGTCGGACTTGGCATACTTTGGCCTGCACCACCTGATGATCCGAACTCTGCCATTCTTGACCCAACATGGTCAGACCGTGCCTTGAAGACCTGAGTACCGGATAGGGCCGGGTTCCACCCAACCTGTACGGACATGGAATTCTTTGGGCATCACCTCAGTTGTTGCTAGCCGCCTTTCAAAAAAAAATCGAAAAAATCGAGAGCGGTCAAAACAAATTGCATATTCGGAATCAGCATCAAATTCCAGTAATAATCGATATTTTCATTCTCGCTGAGCGGCTTCGCCGCTCAGCGAGACTTAAGCCCAAATGCCACGACGTCGCAAACCTTTAACTTGAAATTGAACTTAAAATTGAGGGCCGACAGCATCGAGGCCTTTGTAATGGCCTACAATTCCCTCCACAATTTTCACACAAAAAGTTCAGCGCCTGGTACCAGACTTGTCCACTAAACTACTCAGGATCTACCAATCCTTGTCACAAGCTGCCATTGGATAGCGTCACTGGGATAGCCAGTGTGTCAAAACACCATCCCCAGGCATATTGGGTCATTACTGACCATTCTACCTGACTGGCTCAGTCCAGTCACTGTCTCTTACTCCAGGCACGCACAAGAAACATTTTCATAGCTTCAATGATACTCAAATTACACTCCTGATCAAATCCAGCAAGACAGCTCATACCGCAATCATCTTCAGCACATCTGGCATACCACTCATTCTCTCCATACTGCTCAAGCACCACATTCATAAAACTTTCTCTCTCTTGCTCATACCTACTACATTCGCACAAAATGCTCAATTGTTTCCTCCACTCCACTAATACACTGCCGACATAATCTGTTATTATTCTCATTCCACCTCCATGTACGTCTGTACAACTTGAACTTGAACTTGAGGGCCGACAGTGTCGGGGCCTTTGTAACGGCCTACAATTCCCCCCACAATTTTCACACAAAGAGTTCAGCGCCTGGTACCAGACTTGTCCACTAAACTACTCAGGATCTACTAATCCTTGTCACAAGCCACCATTGGATGGCATCACCGGGACAACCAGTGTGTCAAAACACCATCCCCAGGCACATTGGGTCATTACAGCCCACTCTACCTGTCTGGCTCATTCCAGTCACTGTCTCTTACTCCAGGCACGCACAAGAAATACTTTCATAGCCTCAATGATACTCACATTACACTCCTGATCCAATCCAGCAAGACAGCTCATACCGCAATCATCTTCAGCACATCTGGCATTCCACTCATTCTCTCCATACTGCTCAAACACCACATTCATAAAACTCTCTCTCTCTCTTGCTCATACGTACTACATTCCAGCACAAAATGCTCAATTGTTTCCTCCACTCCACTATTACACTGCTAACATAATCTGTTATTATTCTCATTCCATCTCCATGTACGTCTGTTCACACTCAATGACTTACATCTCACAGCAAACAAGAGTTGACTTCCAAAACTACCATCATAGAACATCTCAAACTTAGGTGCTTCCTTTTTCATATACAAGTACGGTTTCGAGGTTACATGCTGCTTTTGCCAGTTGATCCGCTTTTTATATTTTGATAGGAAGTGAGACTCAAGATGTTTTTTGATTTTCCGGATCACGGATCAGGAGATTCACGGATCGCCGCAGGTATTTAGTTCCAACGAAGAGGATACTGCGTTGCGATCAGGCCTTTGAATAGTAAAGCTCATTTTACACCTACGGTGTGGAGCGACGGTATAGAGCGACGGTGAACTTTCTATAGCTCCTCGTACGTGAGGATTGAGCGTCAGTGCACACCGACTTGCTTTTACATTGCCGCTCAACACAACGCTCCCTCCCGAGAGACAGAAATCGCCACGCAGGGCTCCTCCTCGTGGGTTTTTCCACCAAGATCTTGTTTTTTCTATCCCTCCTGGGTTGCTAGGTTTAATCAATTTTTGATCTATTGCTAAATATGTTTTTTTCAAGTTAGACAGTAAGTTCATCATTAACTGAAGTAAATTTAATAATGCAGTTAAGAATTATTGTTCCAACACCGTATGCAAATGAATATCTGATTCAAAACCACGCCTATCGTATCGGGTAGAACGTGTTCAATCTGTTTCTCGACCTTAAAAACGCGTAACGAACGAGTATCTTACGAACTTGAAAGCCCGGCCAAGCCAGGGATAGCCGGCGCTCCACTCACTCAGCCTCAGCCCGCCCGGGCAGGGTTGCCAGACTGGCCATTTCATGGCCAATTTACACAAAATTGGCCATTTTTTGAATGCCATGGCCATGAAAAATTCACTTGGCCATTTTTAAAAACCTCCCACGATTCAAGAAACAGAAGACCTACAATAATGAATAATGAAGGCATCTACGGATGCTTTATTTCCAATCAAGCCTGATACACATCACCTTGTACATTGGATTTTCAAATGCCTTATAACTAACGCCAGGACGCCATGACGCTTTCCCCTGGTCGAGACCGGTACCCATTTCAGACACCTGGGTGGAGTGGGGTATTGTGCTTGGAATTTTTCTCCTATACCCAACAGAGAAAATCGCCACTGCCTGCGCCGAGATTCGATCCCGGGTCCTTGCCGCACGGCGGCAGAACCTATACCACATGGCTAATGGCGGCACATTTACAACATCTCTAGGAGGTGCTCCCGTCGTAATATTGTCAAATTGAGTAAAAAGTTTATCAAAATCGTGATTTTGAAATGAAAAAATGTCTACAAATTTCGTAGTTGCCATTTTGGCCATCGTTTTTGGTAAAATGTGGCCATGAGCTGACTGATTCATCTGGCAACCCTAGCTCCACTTCTGTTGCTTCGATTTACTTGGCACGTTGCAGTGAGATGACACGCATTTTGATCGTAAAACTGGTCGTGCTTTCCTTTAAATGAATGTATAAGAATTAATTTTTTAAACATCCAAATTTTCATATTATTGCCGCATTAGTATTCGAAATAGCTAGCCCTCCCAAAAACGTCTAAAAAGAGGTAAACGCAGTCTTTCAAAAAAGAATGGTTAATGGAAAGAATAAAAAACCTGTCACGGTTGGAAGCTTAAACCGAAATTGGTACGAGATGTCATCAACAGAGTATGGCACCAACGTAATGAAAAGCGCCTTGAACAACAGAAAAGTTGCCTTAATATTGAAATTTGCGCTGCAGAAGAGAATTAGGAAGAAATACAGGAATAACATCAGCATTACCATTATTGGTTCTACTGACGAATGCTTACTTTTACTTTTTTTCTTGTTAAAACTACACTTCTACGTTTATTTTTAACGAACCTGTTTTTTTTCATGTTTATAGGTTTATCCGAACATTTTCAGTGGGAGCCCTGATCGTCAGTATTGCTCTTGCAATACTGACAGAATACTTGGGAGAACAATTTGCAGGGTATTTACAGAATATTTTGCAGAAGTAAAAAGCTAATATTCTAAAAACTTTAATACCACCCAATTACATTCAAAAAACACTGAAAATAGGAAGAAAAAATAAATACCAATTACTAATTTGTAGGGGTATTTTTTTACTTTTCCTTTAATTTCAATAATTTTCTAATGACACCTGCCGAATGTTTTTCGTCTACTTGAAGTACTTTTCCTGAGAGCAATGCACACTGTACAATTTTAATTGCACTGTAATTAATTTTACGTTCACATACGCTGTGTATGTTTCTTTGACTTTTTGAATATTGAGAGCTGTTTCCTATCTTGGCCTTTCAGTGTTTGAACTTTTATTTTAACCATTGAAATATTATAATTGGGGAAGTGAGATGCTATACTTTTAAAAGCATCTTCTCTGGACACTCTGTTTTGATACTCTGCGAGCTTAACGTTCCATAAACATAGAAATTCTTTACATTTTTCGATAGAAGTTTTAATTTCTTCTTTGCTCCATAATATGTAAGCCATGACTACACATGCTCTCTATGGTCTCAAGAGCAACTGAACGCTGTTGACTGGCAGTACACACCGCCAATATTTAGCATGCAGAATGTTGCCGCTCCTTACTGTGAGCGTGGCAATAAGGGTCATTTTGCTCTGCTGTGGGCGGAGCTTGTTTGACTGGCGGGATTGAGCGACGTTGTGGAGCGCGAAGACACCGTCAATGTAAAAGGGCCTTAAGGAAGCATGAACTTACTTCTATTTCGGGTTAAATGGTCGTGATGACCAGTTTGTGCTTAAATAATTGTTTTAGGTTATTGTCGCCATCATTTCTTAATGTTTTGTAAATGAAATTACAAATGGAGACACTACAGCGATCCGAAAGTTTAAGTATTTGTAAATTTTTGAATGAATCATTTGTGTGGTGATGCTTTTTTAATTATAGCGGTATGTTAACTTTCTTCTTAGATGGCTGGAACGCGTTCGACCATTCGATGTTTTCTTGCGAGCGTAACATCCTTCCTAACATGACCTTGATTTCAGCTATTTCTTTCATAGCTACTTAATATTCGCTTCTCGAAACCGTTGTGGTCTGCGGTGGCTTGACCGCGTTTACCTTAACGGGCTCGGCAGACTGGCAGTTGCGGCCTGGCACATGGATTCTTCTTCTTCTTGATCGGGGTGAGGCAAAATTCCACCCGGCAAATGTGAATCCAACACCTTGATGATATAAACACATGACACGAATCGCACTTTACGTACGCTTCGTGTCGTAATGATCACTAGAGCAACTTTAAAGTTCGCCCAAAGTTGGGCCGAAGTTGGACGCGCGTTGAATTTTATGATTTGCAAACTCAGAAGGAGTTAAGGACGGTGTTCGAATGCTCTACGGCATCAAGTTAATCAAGTTTTTTACCACGGACTGAACCAAAAGGAAGGACAAAAGGAAAGATTTGGTGTAGCTCGCCTGGCCTTCATTGAGGTAACGAAGGGCTGTTAATCTAGATTTGACCATTTATGTAATTAGAATTATAAGAGACAACACAATTTCATTGACGACGTATTTTCATTGCGGGGTGAAAACACTTTTTAAAGTTTACGTGTACATGATAAAATGCTTTAAATTTCTTGACATCAGGAAATAATCGGCAGATGTTCAAAAAATGTCATTTCGAGCAAGCATGAAAATATACAAGCATGAGGACCACGAAAATTGCAAGTTTTGTTTTTCTAATTGAAAAATTGCAACGCAACGGTCAGTAGTTGATAAGCATCTTATTTAAATATAAATGAGCGATTACACAACAAATTTGTAGTTTGTTACGCAAATGCTTTACAATACTAAAGAGATGACGAGTTAGGTTATGTTACAAGTTGAGAGTGAACTGAAATAAGATCGGTATCTCTAGTTCAAATGCTAGTTGCCAGTTTAGTACACACATATGTGCATATATACACATATACATGCACATACATTCCCATCGACATATCATACATACACCTAACACGCACACATACATAAATACATACTTATGCACCGAGGCAATCATAATCCATATGCGGTCTACAAAAATGCTGTGCGATGTACTGAAATGTAGGATAATGAGCAAAGGAGGTCTTGTTTTAGTGATGCGGTGTCCGCGTAGTTGATTAGAACCCAGAAATCCCAGGCTACTTTGGTAGTCGCGCAAAGCTTCTGGGTCCCTGTTCGGGCGCCAGAATATGTCGATACCGTCGTGCGGTCGACTTAAGGGTTCGTGGAAAAGGGGGCTGTCTTCTGTGCAGCTACCTTTTTCCGGGGCGCTAGCTTCTCTTCGCAGCTGCCCTTCCTGAGGTTCGTGTGGGTACCGCCTACGCCGTAATCAGTCCGCTAGGGCAACAGAAGTAATTTCTGTTAGTGCGGAACTACGGCGGTACCGTCGTGTGTGTGGGGTGAGGTTTGTGTGGGTACCACCTGCGCCGTATTCAGTCCGCTAGGGCAACAGAAGTTATTTTTGTTTTGTGCCGAACTACGGTGGCACCGCTGGAGTGAGGTGTGTGTGTGGGTACCGCCTACGCCATATTCAGTCCGCTAGGGCAACAGAAGTAAATTCCGTTTTGTGCCGAACTACGGCGGTACCGTTAGGAAGACGAGCAACTGTCTGCGCCGAATGAGATCGCTAGGGCAACAGAAGTGAACTCTGTTAGTGCCGAACTGCGACAGCGTCGTCCTAACCGACCAACTGTGCGAATTAGTTCGTCCTTCCGAGTTGGCTCCTTAAACCCCTTAAAAGGCGAGGTGTCGTATGAGACTAAAGCCTGGTTCAATAAGGAGAAGGCAAACTCTTTTAACCTCAGGGTGTGACTTGTTTGTTGCTGAATCTCTTTGAAGTGCCTATTACATACACTGATATAGCTTAACAAAGACAGTGATTAATTTTCTGTTGCAAAAATAGTGCGTACAGACATGAGCTACTGCAAAACAAGGTACAACACTCAAAATTGCATTTAAAATATTAGTCTTATTTAGCTAGGTAATCAAAGAAACATTGGAATACCGACATGTAATACAAATGATATTTAAGGGCTAACTAAAGTGAATGCACAGACGCAACATCAGCGCAGAGAAACAGACAAGTCGGCGTTCAGGGAGCTGGACACATAAAGAAAACACTTGGGATTATGGGTAACTAACACAAAAGGTGCGGCAACCCCTTTGCGGCCTGACACGCCCGGGGGAGGGTGTCTCTGCTACGGTAGCCGAGACAGGAAATCCGCAAGGTGGTTGTCGACTCCCGAAAGGTGTTCTGCTCGGAACCTGAAAAGGCTGAAATACAAAGCCCAGCGTTTCAATCAGGGGTTCAACTTGTCTGCCTGTTGCAAATAAAGGAGCGGTCGATGGTCGGTTTCTAACACAAATTCTCGTCCATAAAGGTAGACCTCAAACTTCTGTAGAGCCCAGTAGATGCTTAACGCTTCTTTTTCAATGGTAGAATAGTTTATTTCCGCTCCTCTCAGTCGACGTGAAGCATATGCTACGGGTGCGTAGTGACGGAAGTCTCGTTTGCTTGGCTGGAGGAGAGCTGCTCCAAGTCCAGTTTGGGAGGCATCTGTCCTCAGAATGAAAGGACATCTGGGGTCTGGTAACTGTAAGACCGGTCTCTTGACTAACGCTGTCTTCAAACTTTCGAACAGATCTTCTGTTGTATCGGTCCAAGGTATTTGTTCTGGGGAGTTCTTCTTTAGGAAATCACTGAGTTTAGATGTCAGTTGAGAGTAGTTAGGAATGTACTGTTGGTAGTACCCAACTGTACCGAAAAAACTTCAGATCTCCCGTTTTGTTTTTGGGAGTGGAGCTGATTTTAAGGCTTCGACTCGGTTCTCCAGAGGCTGGATCTGATTACTGCTCAGTTGATGACCCAAATACTGGAGGCGGTCAAATCCAAATTCGCAATTGGATGGCTTCGCTTTAAGGCCATGTCGAGAGAGAGCTTCGAACAGTTTAGCTAATGCTGCGCAATGGTCTTCCCAGGTAGTCGAGGCGATTAAGATGTCGTCCATGTAGACCTCAGTATCTTGCAGTCCTTCAGTGACTTGACGTATAAGGCGGGAAAAAGTGGCTGGAGCATTTGCTAGGCCGTAAGGCAGTACGTTGAATTCATAGAGGCCAGACCTAGTTTTGAAGGCGGTGTATTGACGGGACTCAGGGTGTAAAGGTACCTGCCAATATCCACTGGTCAGATCCATTTTGCTAAAGATTGTTTTGCCAGCTAAATTGGTTAAAATAGCAGTGGTGTCTGCTATCGGCTCGGCATCGAATACTGTCTGGCTGTTGAGGTGCCTGCAGTCCAAACAAAATCGGTGGGTACCGTCTTTCTTCCGGACGGCAACGAGCGGTGAATAGTAAGGTGAGATGGATGGCGTCACAATTCCCATCCTCATCCACTTCTCTAAACTTGACTGCAGTTCAGGCTCTAGTGCTAGGGGAAGTGGATACGAATGCTGAAGTCGAAAACTGGAAGTATCCTTTAATTTTATTTCATGAACAGCCGTGCTGGTTCTTCCGGGAGTATCTGTGAAGAGTTCGCGATATTCTCCGAGTAGTTCCTGGAGTTCTGAGCGTTGTGTTGTAGTCAACGTAGGGGAGATGAAGCAATCTTCAATGGTGTCCCCGACGGGTGACGGTATCTCTGGTTCTTTCCGGTCGAGCTCTTCTTCTTCGCAGGTAGGTTCTAAGGCGAGGCCAACCGCTGCAAAAGCTTCCTCTACTCTCTCGTCGCCCTCCTCGCGATCGCTTTCGCTTGGTGAGGTGGAACTTTGCTTCTCCCGGTCGTGGTACTGGCGAAGGAGGTTGATGTGATGAACTTTGTTGTTTCCATCCACGTCCAATGTATAGATATAGGTTTCCAGGCGTGATTTTACTGTATAAGGACCTTTCCACGTCATAAGTAGCTTCTATCGAGAATCGGGCAGAAATACGAGGACTTTATCTCCTTGCTTTAGAGTTCGCATCTTGGTACGTCTGTTGAAGATTTTGGCGCTTTTCTCTTGGCTCCTGTTGAGATTCTCGCGAGCGATTTTGCATGTTTCTTTCAATTGGTGCTTCATTTCCATTAAATACTGAGCAGTGCTCGTGTCGTCATGCAAGCTATCATCTGTCCAGCATTCTTTGAGCACGGTTAAAGGTCCACGGACGCGATGGCCGTAGATGAGTTCGAAAGTAGAATACCCGGTTGAGGCCTGAGGAGCGTCTCGATAAGCAAAAAGGAGGGAAGGCAGATACAGGTCCCAGTCTCGTGGTTGTTCTACGGCTAATTTCCGCAACATGACTTTGAGCGTGCCGTTGAAGCGTTCGACTATGCCGTTCGATTGGGCATGGTATAATAGCGTCAATCGGTGCTGGATACCGACGAGTTTCAGGAAAGCTTCGAAGGTTGCCGCTGTGAACTGAGTGCCGTTGACGCTCGTTAGCGTATGAGGGAAACCAACTCTGCTGCAGATTTCGAGTAGCTCCTGGGCGACCGTTTCCGCATCTATATGTCTGAGCAGGGCTGCGTCTGCGTACCGAGTTGCTTGGTCCACCACGGTGAGAATGTATCGGTGGCCACGTGCCGAAGCTGGTTGCAATGGGCCTACTAAATCAACACTGAGCGCGGAGAATAGAGTGGTGATCGGTGGGGTTGAGATTGATGCCTTTCTAGGTCGAAATGGAGCGTGTGTCTGGCAGGTATGACAGAAGTGGCAGTATTGGACCACATCTTTTGCTAGGGACGGCCAGTAGAAATCTCGTTCTAGTCGAGCCTGAGTCTTCTTTTGGGAATAATGGCCAGCAAGTGGATTGTCGTGAGCCATTTCCAAGATTTGGGGGCGCACGCTTGCAGGTGCTACAAGTTAATGGGTTTCTTGACCGTCTCGTAACGTTTTCAGATGCAGAATGCCGTCATGGAGTTTATAGGTAATTACTCTGCCATCGTTGTGCGTTTCTTCTTTGCCATCGTCAACTTTCTTGACCATAAACTGCAATGTTTTACACTCCCGCTGTAATTTCTTGAAGTCTTCTTTGTTGTGTTGCAATATATCGACAGTGCTTGGTGCGGCAGGGGGATTTTCGATCGTTTTTGCTGCTGCCCTTGTGACAACGTGAGAGACTTCTGCAGCAACTGGTTGCTCTTCATGGTCGGTCATCTATTCTTCGAAGGAGGTGGTTCCGGGGATTCGGCCGAGGATGACATCATGGGAGAGCTCTTCCATGGCTACGGCTGTCACCTCTCCATGGTAGTAGGGACAAACGAGAGAGACCCGGGCAAGTGGCGCCTCTAAAGAATGATTGTCGGCCAATCGAACGGTAATTTCTTTCTTCAAAATGGCGTCAGCTGGGACGAGAGCCTTCTTGACAAAGACCGCCGTTGCTCCTCCATCGATTAGTACTTGAACGGGTTGTTGGTTCACGGTGCCAGAGCATGTTTTCAGATGTCCCAATTCGATCAGCTTGTTCGAAGCGATGTGATTGCATGCGACTGGGGGAATATCATCGTATTCATCTGCTTCTTCGTGCGTTGTTAGATTGTTTACTCGAGCTGTAGTACTGGAGATAGGTGGGCTTGCATGGGCTGCTCCATCACTGTGACTATCACTTTGCCTCCTCTGCGATTGGCGACACTCTTCACTGGAATGTGATCGGTTGGGGCCATAGAAAGTGCAGTAAAATCCAGGGTAAGGTCCTCGTTGTTCGCGCTGCGGAGTGTTGACCGATCCTGAGCTGGTGGGACCACCACGTGTGTTGGGAGTTCTTGGCGGCGTTCCTCGAGAGTTGTTACTGGAGTTGGGTGATCTTATTGGAGTGCTCGGGGCTCGGACAGGAAATGTCGCGCGTCGCTCTGGTGCTACTGATGCTTTGAGTGTTGGAGGGCCCGCATCTGTTGTTGGTGTCAGTGTGCGACTCTTACAAAGCTGATGGAGCGATGTAGGAGGTCTTGCTTGTTAGAAGCTCTCACCATGCTCTCCTAAGCTTTCGACTGTGTTACCACCTCTGTCACGCAATTGAGTTGCTAGGAAGGGAGGCAGGCTTGAATAAGCTCGGTCAATAAGAAGAAAGTCACGAAGAGTATCGTAGTTGGCTTCGATGTTGCATCCTTTTAACCAAGCGTCAAAGGCTTGTTCGAGTCGCCGTAGGTAACGTGACATATTGTCGCCTTCTTCTGGCTTCAATTCGTAGTAGTTGGCACGTAGTTTTGCCGGAGTAACTTTATGAGCATCTAGTAGGAGCAATTTAATTTGAGGAAGCTTGAAGCGATCTGCTGCGGGCAGGGTATCGATGAGTCGACGTTCCTTCGGTGTGATCAAATTATGGAGCATGACAACAGCATCGACTTTAGTAAATCCCATCGCTGTGGTGTGAGTACAGAAGCGTTGCAAAAATTCGTCCATCCTTTCTTTCGTGGGATCGAATGGAGCCGGTGGAGGTATCTTCACTCTAGCATTTTGAGGAGCGATTTGAGCATCGAGTTGTCGGAGTCTGAGCTCGTGGTCTCGTTGTGCTGCTTCTCGTTCCGCTGCTCGTTCTGCGGCTTCTCGTTCCGCTGCTTGTTCTGAGGCTTCTCGTTCTGCTGCTCGTTCTGCGGCTTCTTCCAAATGCCTCAGGCGGCTGGTAAATTCTTTCCGGTACTCCGCATCGGTGGGAGTGAGGCCGAGGGCTTCGACGTATTCTCGAGCTTGAGCGACGAGGTTCATCTTGTTTTAGTGATGCGGTGTCTGCGTAGTTGATTAGAACCCAGAAATCCCAGACAACGTTGGTAGTCGCGCAAAGCTTCTGGGTCCCTGTTCGGGCGCCAGAATATGTCGATACCGTTGTGCGGTCGACGTGAGGGTTCGTGGAAAAGGGGGCTGTCTTCTGTGCAGCTACCTTTTTCCGGGGCGCTAGCTTTTCTTCGCAGCTGCCCTTCCTGAGGTTCGTGTGGGTACCGCCTACGCCGTAATCAGTCCGCTAGGGCAACAGAAGTAAATTCTGTTAGTGCCGAACTACGGCGGTACCGTTGTGTGTGGGGGTGAGGTTAGTGTGGGTACCACCTGCGCCGTATTCAGTCCGCTAGGGCAACAGAAGTAAATTCTGTTATGTGCCGAACTACGGTGGTACCGCTAGGGTGATGTGTGTGTGTGGGTACTGCCTACGCCATATTCAGTCCGCTAGGGCAACTGAAGTAAATTCCGTTTTGTGCCGAACTACGGTGGTACCGATAGGAAGACGAGCAACTGTCTGCGCCGTATGAGACCGCTAGGGCAACAGAAGTGAATTATGTTAGTGCCGAACTGCGACAGCGTCTTCCTAATCGACCAACTATGCGAAGTAGTTAGTCCTTCCGGGGTGGCTCCGTAAACCCCTTATTAGGCGAGGTGTCGTATGAGACTAAAGCCTGTGTCAATAAGGAGAAAGGATGTTGAGAATTACCGTGTGCGCCTCTCAGGTACTTGTCAGTTTGCACTTTAAAGGCTTTCAGCTGACCGGGGGCGGAGGAGGAAGCTATGTCGGTGAGATATTTTTATATATTCAAAAGGAAGAAAAGGAAAAAGAGGCCAAGAGGCTTAGAGGCTTAGAGGCTTAATATTTACCATTACACGACGGACTTGAACTGTACTATGTACTCGTCCTGTGTAGCTTAATGGAGTAACGTGGAACAACAGAGTGCTGCACTTCGCCTGTGCATTCGACAACATTCTCGCAATCTTGGTCCCTTTCTTTGACCGTACTCTTGATTTGGTTTGTGTGAATGTGTGTTTCATGTTTATTTTGTTCAACTAGCCTTTCAGAGCGGTATTAATAATTCCTAGGCCTTCTAGCCGCCTCTAACATTACTTACTTACTTACCGGTTCAGTTGAGCCGTACGTACTTACTTACTTGCCGGTTCTGTTGAGCCGTACTTACTTACTTGCCGGTTCTGTTGAGCCGTACTTACTTACTTGCCGGTTCTGTTGAGCCGTACTTACTTAGCTGTCAAGCTACGCTCGTGAATTAAGAGCCCGTTGGGCCATCCTTAAAAACGTTAACTCTTATTGATGCTTGCTCTGAATGGCATTCTTCCACTATCGTCTTTTCGTTATTTTTCGATCTCTCACCTAACCTCTTTCTAAAAGAAGCTCCAATGGCTTCACTCGGGAAGTAATTCCTTAGGAGAGGGTTATCAGGACTTCACTTATTTTGAACTTAGATTGTGCTCTACATTCCACTGTTATTGAAATAACTGAAAGAAACTTGCTAGTTTTGTGTATTTCGCAAGCTTATTACCGTTTTCTTTTGGGCAGTATACCGCAACTACCGCCGGGTCCGGTCTGCTTCCAACCCGACAGCAGATGAGGGCGTCAATTCGGTCCCGCTAAATTCTTGTTGAGCGCCCATCTGACCCCTAATTTGTCCGAGGTTCCTACCCTTCTGGAGGTACCATTCAATACTTGAAAACGGTACCTCCACTCTCTCTCCGAACACTCGCAAGCTAGGAGGAAGCGAGGCCTCATCAACCAATTTCTGAACGGAATTCGATTCCATTCCTGCCTCAATCATTGTAAAACTTCTACGTTCTTGTCTTCGTTTACGTTACCAAATTAAAAACTTTTGAAAACCTTGCAGTGTGTGATTTCCTTACACACTAAAATACTAAGGAATTACCTTTTTCTATTATGCATTTGTCATAACAAGTGCGTTCAACTTTCTTCTTAAAATTTTTCTTCATTCTGTCTCACTTGTGTAAATTTTGATTCCTTCATCATGACTGAACCCATTATTCAGCGAAGGTCTGTTTACAAACATAAAATAACACTCTCTCTTTGCAAGGCAGAAAATGCAGCTACTGCTGGAGCAGTTGCCGAGGTCCAGGCTTATTGCGAAGAAATTCGCCGAAACTTGGATCAAGTAAGGGCTTATGACTAAAGTATCATTAGCCAACTTTTGGAGACTGCTAAAGATGATGCCGCATTAAAGGAAGTAGATAACCAATGTTCCTATTCATCTGATGTTGAAATTAAGCTGAAAACTTTGCTGGCACCGCAAAGGCAGCCTGATCGCGAACCTCTCCCTCCACTAGCGGACGTGAAGTTACCTAATCTAAAATGTGTTGTCTTCACAGGTGAGGGAGATGATTTTCTTAAATACTCGACATTCTTATCTCAATTTAATGACGTTATTGGCCACAGGGTTTCCCTTTCTGGCTCGGCCAAGCTGACCTATCTCAAAACTTACTTGAGTGGGTATGCTTTGAAGCTTATCGAGCACTTAACCATTACCGATTTGAATTATAAAGTTGCCCTTGACCTGCTTGAACAAGAGTTCTCGAAACCGGACGCCATTGTTAGCAGCTTATGCAAAAAATTGCTAGAACTAAAGTGCAAATTCGATCACTCCTATCAAGAAACTAGGATCTTCATTTCTGAAGTTCGTAGTATTGTTGCTGATCTTAAGACGTACAATTGTGACGTCATAGGAGAACGATCTGGATCACTTTTCGTAAGCCATGTCGTGTTCTCTAAATTGCCTTATCCCTTTCAGCAAGAGTTGGCGCGGAAAATTGATATCAATTATCCTCAACTACAGGACATCTTCGACAATTATGTCCACGTCATTGAGACGTTGAAACTCAAAAATTCCAGTAGACCTGAGAGGTCCGAAAAGCCGAAGAATTTCCCAGCCAAGAGTTATTCTTCAGTGGCCCCTAAACTTGGACCTCAGAGACAGGTATTTGCTAACGTATCCACTGCTACCCCTGAGAGGAAGACGTGTAAATTTTGCTCTAGTTTGAGCCACTCTATGCTGCATTGCGTTGCTTACCCATCCTACAAAAGTAGGGTAGACCGGTGTGCTGAGCTGCGTCTCTGTGGTAATTGCACAAGCTCGAAGCATGATACCAGCTCGTGCAGTGCAATGCTAGACTACGAATGTAAATTTTGTAAAAGGAAAAATCACATAGCAGCTTTGTGTAAAAAGGCCAAATTGCCTGAGCTGCAGTCTAACCTTTGCTTGAATTCTACTGCTAGTAATAAATCTATCTTTCTCCTTCCTACTATTACTCTGCCAGTAAGCAAGGGGAAAACTACTACAAACGTGAGGTTCCTCTTAGACTCTGGTTCGCAGCGTTCCTACGTTTCAGGAAACGTCATAACTCGGCTTAGGTGTCCCGAGTTGCCTCCGACCGCTACTTATGTGGTGAGCTCGTTTCTTGAACAGGGAACCAAGTCCTTTGCTGAGATCAGTCTCGGGATTAATTTGTTGGATAATAAAAATTCCTTACAGATTCCCGTACTCGTGGACAACGACTTCAATATGTCTTACGACATTGCCTTTTTGGGAAAGGCGGTAAGTAATCTTAAAGCTGCCTACCAACTTGCTGACAATTCTCTAACGGAGAATTCAGATACGGTAGTCCTAGAAGGAATTCTAGGAGTTGATATTGTTCAGTGTTTCTCCCATCTTGAACTTACAAACTGCATGAACGGAACTGCTTTCGGGTATGGTTCGAAAGTTATCCCTTGGGGGAATGTTGAACACTTCTTAAGGAAAAATCAAGTTCCTGCTCTGTATAAACATTTGAATGCGCTTGGCCGCGAGACTAGTGCTCACGTCAATTTTGTTTTGGATCCTCAGCCATGTCACCCTGATCCCATTGGCAGCGTATTGAAGGACAGTGCTGTTGAGGGCCATTTAGATAAACTATTCAGTTTGGAGTCTATCGGCATCACAGATGGCGAGACCGTTACTACGTCAGATATGGAGAAAGTAGAAAAATTTGCCCAAGACGTAAAATTTAAGGAGGGGAAATATCACGTTTCTCTCCCCTGGAATGAAAAAATATCCCAGGTTGACGACAATTTCTATGTTGCTCGTGCTGTGCTTGACAGAGTGGTCGCCCGATTGGATGCTCTGGGAAATTTGGAGGCCTACGGCAAGGTTTTTGAGCAGCAGCTTGATGAGGGCATTTTGGAGGAAGTACCTCTAAAGAGTTTAGAGGGAACTAATGCAGTTTTTATTCCCCACAGAGCTGTTGTGAAAAATTCTCCTGCATGCACTACCAAAGTCAGACCGGTGCTGAACTGCAGCCTGAAGCTGCGCCAGTCTCCGTCGCTCAACGATGCCGCCTTCCCTGGGGTGGATCTCGTCGGGGACTTATTTGCTCTGCTAGTTCGATTGAGACATGATGATTTCCTTTTGATGTCTGACATTAAACAAGCTTTCCTACAGATAAGGCTCTCAAAGGAGAGCGACAAAAATAAATTCTGCATCTTGTGGAAGAAAAACGGCAAATTAGTTGTATATAGATATGCATCGATCGTGTTTGGGTTCGTTGCCAGCCCTTTCATTTTGAACTATGTCGTTAAAAACCATGTCGCTAAGTTCCCGGACGATTTGTGCAGTTACTTCCTTCGGGAATGTATGTACGTGGACAATTTGTTCATTACCAATAATAATCCTGCTGTCTTGTCAGAGTTGTATCGGTGCTCCCGTGAAAGAATGCTGCAAGGCGGTTTTGAATTACGAAGCTGGTCTACTAACTGCGAGTCTGTTCAGTCTCAGTTGGAGTCGGACGGAGTTGCTGCAGACACTTCGGAACAAATCAAAGTTCTGGGGTACTCGTATTAGCCCCGCTCTGACTCCCTGTCCCTGGCTGAAGAACTAACAAGCGCGCCTACTCATCCCACCAAGAGGATGGTTTTGTCCGCCATCGCGAAGCGTTTTGATCCGCTTGGTCTGTTGGGCCCAGTCACGGTCAGAGGTAAGCTTCTCATGAGAGACATATGGCGGGCTGGGTTGAACTGGGACGATTGCCTTTCAATGGAGCTAGACTCCATCTTTAAAGATTTGATGAAAGACTTTGAGGAGTTGCCTAAATTTAGTTTCAGCAGGAAGGCTCTCGGCTCGGACGATCCAGCCGAGCTTGTGATTTTCTCAGATGCCTCAAAGACCTGTTACGGGTTTAACATCTACGCGGTGATCGGCTCTGATCAGTTGAAAAGCAACCTTCTTTTCAGCAAGAACAAGATTGCTACTCTCAAACCTAAAAGTGTGCCAACTTTGGAGCTCTTAGGCGTGTTCATTGCCTTTAAATGCCTACTGAATTTGTTGAAAACGTTGAACGGAACTCAAATTACTAAAATTACCTTTGTTGTCGATGCGCAAATTGTCCTTGCCTGGCTGCTGAACGGGTTTGTAAAAACGAAAAATGTTTTTGCTAACAACCGTGTCAAGGACATATTGGAGTTCCGGTCGACGTTGAAAAGAGAGTACAACCTAGACTTTGAGTTCAGGTACGTGCCCTCTGAGAGTAATCCTGCCGACATGTTGACTCGGGGCCTGACGGCTGCCGAGTTTCAGCGTAAAATTGATTTCTGGCGTCATGGCCCTGAATTTCTCACTAACACTTCAATGGCTTGGCTTCAGAGCCAACTGAACTGTTTGCCTTCCTCTGTAAACTTAGTCACGTGCTCCCGACCGGTGGCCAAGAGCGAGGTGACCGAGCCTGTTCTTTTCATAGAGAAATTTTCTAGTCTTGAAAAATTACTCGGTGTGACAGCTAAGCTGTTCCAATTAGCAGATGTCGCAAAGAAGCGAAAGGTAACCGCGCTTGAGAATTTTGCCAAAGCCCGCTTGTATTGGATTAAGATCCATCAAGCTACTTTCTTTCCTAAGGAGCTCGACTTCCTCTCTCATCCAGAGGGACGCACTCCCGTCCCTTTGGTTAAAAATCTTAACCTTTTCCTTGACTCGAGCGGCATAATTAGGTCGAGAGGTCGTCTGAGTAGGTGCAAACGAATCTCCTACGAAGCCGCCAATCCTGTCCTAATTTCTAAACGCGGTCACTTGTCAAAGTTGCTTGTAACGCATTGTCATCTCAAGTGCATGCACCTTGGCGTTTCTTCCACGCTGAACTGTCTGCGCAACAGCGGGTATTGGATCCCTAAAGTTAGACCTCTAATTTAAGAAATCATTAGGCAATGTATGCCGTGTACCAAGTTGAATGCTCGTGCATTCAAATATCCTGCTCCAACAGATTATCACTCGGATAGAGTCAACTATGTCAAGCCCTTCAAAAATGTTGGTGTTGATTTCACTGGCCACTTTCACGTAAAATTGGGCGATACCTACGTTAAAATGTATATCGTCATCTTTACTTGTCTCTGCATAAGAGCTATACACTTGGAACTGGTTCCCAACATGTCTACTAACGCTTTTCTTGCAGCTTTCATTAGATTCTCCAATCGATTTGGATTTCCAGAAGCTGTTTACTCCGATAACGCTCCCTCTTTCCAACAGGCTGCTGAACTGTTGAATAGTTCGATGTCAGAAAGCGTCACCGGGTATTTTGCTCGTAATAACATTAAGCATGTCAAAATTCCTCTTTATTCAGCTTGGTTCGGTTGTAGTTGGGAGAGACTAATCAGAGTCGTCAAGAGTTGTCTCTACAAATCAATTGGTCGGAGTAAAATAGAATATTTTTCTTTCATGACTTTGCTATCTGATGTGCAAAACGCAGTCAACTCTAGACCGTTGACTTACGTAGATTCAAATGACCTCTCCAAAGAGTGGGTGTCACCTAACTCCTTTTTCAATTTGGGAAATAATAACGCTACCGTAAGTTTCGGTAGCGTCGCAGGTGACCAGTTCTTGCAGCCTACCCATGCAGACCTAGTAAGGTCTTTAGAGGTTAGAGAGGAGGCCTTAGAACAATTTGAGAACTTCTGGTATAACGAGTATTTATTGTCGCTTAGACAAACTGACAAAAACCTTTACGAACCAAACTGGGAGGACCGTATTGGCGAAGGTGACATCGTGTTAATCTCCTCTCCAGTCAAGCCTAGGCCTTTATGGTCTATGGGAAGAGTTTTGGAACTGTTCACGGGGAATGATGGCAAGACGCGCTCTGTTAAACTCTTGAGACCAGACAGGTCAACGGGAGAATATGCCATCTCGCTCCTATATCCGTTAGAACTTACACTTGACGATGTTGTTCCTCTAACGAAACCTGCAGTTTCTTCCAGTGTACCTGGGCAGCAAAGTCGACCTCGGAGACAGGCTGCTCGGAGGTGCCTGGAAATCTTGAGACGTCAATAAATTGACGTTTCCCGCCCCCCGGGAATGTGTTGAGAATTACCGTGTGCGCCTCTCAGGTACTTGTCAGTTTGCACTTTAAAGGCTTTCAGCTGACCGGGGGCGGAGGAGGAAGCTATGTCGGTGAGATATTTTTATATATTCAAAAGGAAGAAAAGGAAAAAGAGGCCAAGAGGCTTAGAGGCTTAGAAGCTTAATATTTACCATTACACGACGGACTTGAACTGTACTATGTACTCGTCCTGTGTAGCTTAATGGAGTAACGTGGAACAACAGAGTGCTGCACTTCGCCTGTGCATTCGACAACATTCTCGAAATCTTGGTCCCTTTCTTTGACCGTACTCTTGATTTGGTTTGTGTGAATGTGTGTTTCATGTTTATTTTGTTCAACTAGCCTTTCAGAGCGGTATTAATAATTCCTAGGCCTTCTAGCCGCCTCTAACATTACTTACTTACTTACCGGTTCAGTTGAGCCGTACGTACTTACTTACTTGCCGGTTCTGTTGAGCCGTACTTACTTACTTGCCGGTTCTGTTGAGCCGTACTTACTTACTTGCCGGTTCTGTTGAGCCGTACTTACTTACTTGCCGGTTCTGTTGAGCCGTACTTACTTACTTGCCGGTTCTGTTGAGCCGTACTTACTTACTTGCTGGTTCTGTTGAGCCGTACTTACTTACTTGCTGGTTCTGTTGAGCCGTACTTACTTACTTGCCGGTTCTGTTGAGCCGTACTTACTTACTTGCCGGTTCTGTTGAGCCGTACTTACTTAGCTGTCAAGCTACGCTCGTGAATTAAGAGCCCGTTGGGCCATCCTTAAAAACGTTAACTCTTATTGATGCTTGCTCTGAATGGCATTTTTCCATTATCGTCTTTTCGTTATTTTTCGATCTCTCACCTAACCTCTTTCTAAAAGAAGCTCCAATGGCTTCACTCGGGAAGTAATTCCTTAGGTGAGGGTTATCAGGACTTCACTTATTTTGAACTTAGATTGTGCTCTACATTCCACTGTTATTGAAATAACTGAAAGAAACTTGCTAGTTTTGTGTATTTCGCAAGCTTATTACCGTTTTCTTTTGCGCAGTATACCGCAACTACCGCCGGGTCCGGTCTGCTTCCAACCCGACAGCAGATGAGGGCGTCAATTCGGTCCCGCTAAATTCTTGTTGAGCGCCCATCTGACCCCTAATTTGTCCGAGGTTCCTACCCTTCTGGAGGTACCATTCAATACTTGAAAACGGTACCTCCACTCTCTCTCCGAACACTCGCAAGCTAGGAGGAAGCGAGGCCTCATCAACCAATTTCTGAACGGAATTCGATTCCATTCCTGCCTCAATCATTGTAAAACTTTTACGTTCTTGTCTTCGTTTACGTTACCAAATTAAACACTTCTGAAAACCTTGCAGTGTGTGATTTCCTTACACGGAAACTTTTTTGACCTTAGGGTGTGACTTGTTTGATGCTGAATCTCTTTGAAGTCCCTATTACATACACTGATATATTTTAACAAAGACAGTGATTTATTTTCTATTGCAAAAATAGTGCGTACAGACGTGAGCTACTGCATAACAGGGTAAAACCCTCAAAATTGCATTTAAAATATTAGTCGTATTTAGCTAGATAACACAAGAAACATTGGAATATCGAGATGTAATAGAAATGATATATGAGGGCTAACTAAAGTAAATGCACAAACGCAACATTAGCGCGGAGAAATAGACAAGTTGGCGTTCAGAGAGCTGGACACATGAAGAAAATACTTAAGATTATGGGTAACTAACACAAAAGGCTCGACAACCCCTGTGCGGCCTGACACCTGGCTTGGCTTTTGAGTGGTAAAACCTCCACGCAAGAATATATTTGTAAGCAATAGATTGAAAGGTATAGAAGCTATGCGTAAGCAACTTGGATGTAAGATTTTAGCAGCCTGCGACTATGAGTGTGTGCCCACAATGTTTAATGTAGCTGATCAGCTTACTCGTGGTTTGAAGGTGTCTAAATTTCTAGAGTGTAAACCCTTGTTGTTAGAAGGTCCATGTTGGATAAGAGACAGTAGAGCTAATGTATAAAGTCAGGGTATGAAGTCAGATTCATCCCATCTTTGCCGTTAGCATTGCCGAGCAAAAGAATATATTTAATGTTAAGACTGGATCTTAAATGACACGGGTCGTAAAGTTTGTACCAGCCTTCGTGCTATGGTCTTGGGAAAGATATAAGAGAGACGTTCTCATTACGAAACACTGCCATAGTAAATTTAATAATTGGATGTGCTTGGGCTGCAGCGGTCACACCGTCATAAAAGACGACGCAGGACTCGTAGAGCGCGACCACGTAGATTGGTCAAGGGCACTATAAGTTATTGGAAATATATAAAACGACGGCCAGCTTCAGTCGCGGGACGACGGGCCGAGCGGGAGGGCAATAAGGGCTGAATACGTCATGGTCGGAGAAAGCGGGGCCCCCACGAGAGCTCACCCCTGCATCCCTTCTCCCCACAAAACCTAACCCCCCTTTTGGGAAGGAGGCGCGAGACCAGGGGAGAGCGGGCTCAGAAAAGGGACATTCGGTCGCCGGTCGTGAGCGTGAGCAGTCAAGGGCTCGAGTCGGGAGGGACCAGAGACGGATAGAGTAAAGTAAATAATACCCGTCGAGCGGAGTTCGGGCAGTAGAGGCTCCCGTAATAGCAGTTCATAACTTAAGAGCGGCGTCTCCATTAGTGGAATTCAATACTGTGATTGTGGCAAAGCGTATGCGTGACGTTCACCTTGGATCGTGTCCCTGGGATTGTTGTCGGGCGTTTGTGATACGTCCCCTTTGGATCGTTTTCCGTGGATTGTTGTCGACGTATGCAGACGTCATAGGAAGAGTCGAGTTGTGTTCAAATACTTGTTAAACTGTCCGTGATAAGTGTCGAGACTTGCTCCCGTTTAGCGTGTTGTTGGGACACGTTGATTGTAAAGTCTTGGTAAAGTACTCGCGGATCAGGTTAATTACCGCTAGATCGTGGCGTCAATCTCAACTCGTGAATGTGTTCGACCGGCTAGCACTGACCTAATAAATGATTAAATCGTCAGTCGTCGTCCCTTACCTCTCATCTCTCTCAGAAACTAGCGCCTGAAACACGCGCCAACCGCCGCCATTGCTACCAAGAAATACGCACGTTACCAAAAAGTTTATATATCTGAATAGGGGTGGTCGTAAAAGCTCCCGTATACGCGCTAACGCCACCCAGCTAAGTACTCAATTGACAATCGGAAACTAACGTAATTAATCTCAAATTTAGTTCCGGGTTCGCCCGGTGGTGGCAGCACGCTATCGTCATTAATTCTTATTAAACGATTCATGATTTATTCAAAATAATCGGAGAACTCAAATAACAGAAAGGAGAATTTGAAAACTCATAACTCTAGAGTGCGGAAGAAAAACCCGACTCATACACTAAGTATCCAAAAGGTCACTTAGGTTGTTTTCCTCAGCAATTCATTTCAGACACATGTGTTGCCGTTAATGTCGCTCCCCCTGGTGAAGCTTCGATTGTGGAGCTTGAGCGTTTTTCCTCCTACCCCAGACTATTAGGTGTGGTAGAGAAGGTATTTAGAGCTGTAGCAATCTGGAAGCACGCAGATCCGGGAGAGGCCAAGGCGCGAGCATTTCTCTTTCTAATTTCCGCTATGCAAAGAGAGCATTTTGCCAGCGAGATAGAGGCCTTGAAAAACAAGGATCCTCGTCCACCTTTGCTTGTTAGATCTTTCAACTTGTTTCTTGACTCTCACAATTTAATTAGATCTAGTAGCCGTATTATTCAAGCAGAGGAATTAGACTACAATACTAGAAGCCCAATTTTGTTGTTTAGTTTGCTCATCTGACCTAACTTCTAATCTTGCAAACTCATAAATCTCTTAATCATCTAGGTGTAGAATCAACCGTGCAAAAACTAAAGTTAGACGGTTATTTGATACCTCGCTGTAAGCGTACAGTTCGCAGCATCTTATCTAAGTGCATAGTTTGCAAGCGAGTGAACGCTAAAGCTTTTTCTCATCCCGACCCCCCTGCCTTGCCGGACAGTCGGACTAATTTTGTACGACCTTTCGCTACAACAGGAATGGACTTTTCAGCTCATTTCTGGGTATTAGACCCTTTTGGTCATAAGCAAAAGGTATATTTATTATTGTTTACATGCTTTCAAACTCGAGCCATTCAAATAGAACTTTTTCCTTCCATGACGCTTCAGGAATTCTGTTTTGACTTTATTCGCTTCACGAATGAGAAAAGTGTACCTAACACTGTTTATTCAGATAATGCTAAAACTTTCTTAGCCGCTTCTGACCTATTGTCAGAGGTCTTAACTTCATCTTTGTATGAAGAACGCTTTCGAACCTTTAACGTAAAATTCAAAACTATCCCGATCTATAGTCCTCAATTTGGTGCGATCTGGGAACGCTTATTTAAATCAATAAAGGAAAGTTTGTATAAGCTCTTTGGCCGGAGCACCTATTCATATTCTTCATTCATGACTGCTATTTCTGATATCGCTCTAAACCTTAATCGACGTCCTCTCTCCTACACCGATACGGGGGACACCATCTTGCCTATCATGCCTATACAATTTCTTGAATTGTATCCTACTTCTAATTCTTTAATTCTGTCCGACGAGGTTCCTGACTTAAGGCCCTTTTACATTGACGGTGTCTTCGCGCTTCACACCGTCGCTCCATCCCGCGAGTCAAATAAGCTCTGCCCACAGCAGAGCAAAATGACCCTTATTGCCACGCTCACGGTAAGGAGCGGCAGCATTCAGCATGCTAAATATTGGTGGCGTGCACTGCCAGTCAACAACGTTCAGTTGCTCTTGAGACCATAGAGAGCATGTGTAGTCAGGGCTTACATATTATGGAGCAAGGAAGAAATTAAAACTCCAATCGAAAAATGAAAAGAATTTCCGTGTTTATGGAAAATTAAGCTCGCAGAGTATAAAAACAGATTGTCTAAAGAGATTGCTTTTAAAAGTATAGCATTTCACTTCCCAAATTCTAATATTGCCAGTGTTGGGCACGCAACTATTAAAACGTTGCGGCGCAACCGCAACCGCAACAACACGAAAAAAGGTGCGACGCAACCGCAACAGAAACTTGAAAATAATTGCGATCGCAACCGCAACATTTGATTTATTAAATATAATTTTAATTAAATATTGTTCAATTTATTTTTCGTATATATTGCTATGCATAAAAATAATATTAAGATATTCAACATAGTGCATTGTTTTGCTAAGAAAATTAATAGGTAGAGTAAATGTGTGGACTAGAATTGAATGAAATATCAAGACACTGGAAGAAACGTTGCATTTGTAAATATAGCATGAACAATAAAATGAATTTCATTTTCTAATAACAATATTGAAAAGGCACCTTGCTAGTAGCTATATTTTTATAGGAGTGCCATATATATAGCAAAATAAATAGAAATCAGAAAAGCGCAGAACATTTGTACAGCCTAAATGACGCAAAAAGAAAAACCATACATAAGCTCCGTTAATATATGAAATTCTACTGCTTTTTGTTGTTCCTCTGTTATAATTTAATATTGGCTCATGATCTCCATGTGACAATGTTAATGCACTGTAATGACGATCAACGTTGCCTTTAAAAAATGTTAACATTTCAAAATGTTAGTCTAAAAGCCGAGCACATCGTTGTCTCTAAATTTCTGTACCTACAGTCGTTCGACCGCAGCGCTCGATGGTATTGGAGTGTTAAATTCGATGAACGAAACGACAAATTCACTTGAAGAAAACATAGCTCTGTAAAAATCAGCTTGTTCTGTTGATTACTGGCTGTTTCAGCCAATCAACTCACACCATTCCTAATAACATATGTTTTATAATGAGTTACATTATATTTACTTATATACTGTAAGCAAAGTGTATGTGTATCACTGTATCGCCTAATGCTAAGAATAAACATTTGCCAGATGGGTTCTACCTTGTACGGTTTAGTTTTAAACGAGCATGAAACGCGTATTAAATTCGATTGAAGGTTTTTAAAAATTAAATTACCATCGCGATGTTGCGGTTGCGAGTTGCGGCCTGACACGTCGAAAATTGTTGCGATCGCAACAGATTCACAACTTTCCAAAACTTGGTGCGGCGCAACCGCAACAGATAAAGTTGCGATCGCAATTGCGGTCGCAATGCGGCGCAACTGCCTAACACTGAATATTGCAATGGTTAAGATGAAAATTCAAACACAGAGAGGCCAAGATAGGAAACAGCTATCACTATTCCAAAAATCAAAGAAATATACACAGCGTATGTAAACGTACAATTAATTACAGTGTAATTAAATTTCGCAATGTACATGGCTCTCAAGAAGAGTACTTCAAATAAACGGAAAACATTCGGCAGGTGTCATTAGAAGACTATTCAAATTAAAGAAAAAAATACACCTAGAAAATATTAATTGGTATTTATTTTTTCTTTCCATTTACGGTGTTTTTTGAAGGTGATTGGGCAGTATTAAAGTTTTTATAATATTATCTTTTTACTTCTGCAAGTTATTCCGTAAATATTCTGCAAATTGTTCTGCCAAGTATTCTGTCAGTATTGCAAGATAAATACTGACGATTTCTGTCTCTGGGGAAGGAGCGTCGTGTTGAGCGGCAATGTAAAAGCAGCCCGGTGTGCACTGACGCTCAATCCTCTCGTGGGAGGAGCTATAACAAGGTTACCACCGCTCCACACCGTCGCTCCACACCACAGGTGTAAAAGAAGCTTATCAGTAGGCCAGGTTGTCTTATTAAGGCATCCTATCAAACCTAGGCCGTTTTGGACTTTGGTCCGCATCATCGCGCTGTGACCTGGCCGCGATGGTAAGGTCCGAGTTGTTAGAATCATTAATGCTGATAACTCTGAGTCTGCCGTCAAGATTTCCCTACTTTACCCCCTGGAGTTAGTTGCTTTTGCTACTGCTTCAGAGGAGAGGAGGGGTGGGAAAGTGCAGAAGGAAGCTCTAATGAGGAGTTGCATCCTTACTTTAAAGCTCCTGAGAGTCCCATTCCTAATGAGGGTAGTTCTCTATCTATCGAACACCCAGGAAATCAGCAATCTTCTTCTGAAAACGATTCTTCGGAATCTCCCGAAGAATTTGAAACAGAGGCAGCTGCCCGCCCTACACGGCAGGCAGCTCGCCAGCAGCGTAGCAAACTTGCTGACTTAATTAGGAGAGGTCATCTATGATTTCTCTTCCTTCTTTTGTCTTATCATATTAAATGTATGCGCATAAATAATGTGATAGTACTGACCATATTTCCTCTGGAAAGTATTATGAATATAATAAAATAATGAAAGAAATGGAGAAGAAGTACTTTAAAAACATTTACTCAGAACGTTTCGAGCCTAAGCTCATTCTCAACAAAAAGTCTGCAAATAATATAATAAACAAGTTAGTACACCCAAAAATTACAGAAGCGCAGAATATAATCACAATAAAAACAAACAAACAAAAATAATAATAATTTATCGGTTGACTATTTTCAGAGGGTATGCACTCTGCATTTCGTTGAGGGAAGGTTTAAGTTTATGAATGAATAATGACTCTAAAATACGTAGGTCTAAGCTGGCGGTACAAGTATCTAATATTTTAAATTTGCTAATGTCAATTATCTGTTCACAGGAATTATTACTACAATGTTGTCTGATGCTAGAATGACTAGGAGAGGTAAGCAAGCGACCAGTTCGATGACTCCGACCTGCATGTTCAGCAACCCTGACGTAAAGTGCTCGGTGGGTGGAACCCACATACTGCGATGCGCAATGCGCACAACTGAAATTATAGACGAGGGAAGATCGCATGCCGGTCGGGAGCACATCTTTAAATCTAAAAAATGATCCAATGGTACGCTTGTTCACTAAAATAACACGAAAAGAAATGTCTGGGAAAAATTTAGTCAAAAGCATTAAAAGATCTTTTCTCAACTTTTCCGATTGATATCCAAAATATGGCAACACACAATAACTATAGTTTAGAGCTTGAAGACGAGATTTCGGAATAAATTTACTGTTCAGGAATTTATTAATGGCACGAAAAATAACAGAACGTGGATAACCATTAGCTGTAAAATAAGACTGCAAAAAAGTAAATTCCTTATGGAGGTCAGTGTAATTTGAACAAATATTATAGGCACGAGTAATAAGGGTGGAGATGCTATTCAGTTTGAATCTCTTGCAACAGAAACTAAAGTAACTTAGACCTAACCCGGAGAATGTTTGTTTTCTGTAGACCGAGGATATGAATTTATTACCCGATCGGTGAACATTGACATCAAGATAATTTAATTGGCCATTATTTTCCAGATCTAAAGTGAATTTGATATTGGGATGCCTGGAATTGAAATATTGAAGAAAGGAATGGGCATCACATTTGTTTTTGAAAAGAACAAAAGTATCATCAATATAGCGCCTATAGAAAACTGGTTTGAATGAAGTTGGACATTGATTTAACCATTTCTGTTCGTGGTGACACATGAAAATGTTGGCGAAAGTAGGGCCTAATGGGAGACCCATACCCAACCCTTCTATTTGTTTATATATACGACCATTGAAAATAAAGAAAGAATTTCGCACACATAGTTCTAAAAGAGACCTAAAATAATTTTTCGTTAAACCTATAACTGAAGATGACGGAACAGAAAACAGAGAATTTATGCAAATATCAATGGTTTCGTCAAGAGGTACATTGGTAAAAAGATTCTCAACGTCAAGGGAAGCCATAAAATACTTATCAGCGTCAGGTTGACTAGATATAGTTTGTACAAAGTCATGAGAATTTTGAACAGTGAAATCATTTAGAGTTAAATGGCTAAGCGACGGAACTAAAAATTTTGACACATTGTAGGTAGCACAATTATAAGCGGCGAAAATCGGTCTGAATGGTAACGCAGTTGCGAAGTTAGGTTTATGAATTTTTGGTAATCCATAGAGAATACCTGGGCCAGTGCCTGAACAAATTAGTTTCTTATAAATGTCTTCTTGCAATAAATTTAAATTTTTGAGTTTGCGCAAAAAGTTGTTCACCTTAACTTCTATTTTCAAAGAGTATTTTTGCATTGGCTCAGCAATTGGGAGGAATTTACTCGTATCAGAAATAATTGATTGCATGCGCTCAATATAACTAGTTTTGTTCAGAATTACGACGGCACGGCCTTTGTCAGGTTTTGTTACAATTACATTCGGATTGGATGATAGTTGTTTCAGCTCTGAAATGTCGGTCTTCAAAAATATTGGCGAGAAAATTTTGAAAGGTTTGAAGCCATAAAAGTATTTGAATGAGAGCGATTGCAATTGTTCAGTGAAGTCAATAATTTTAGTCTGGTTAGGAAATTTGTGCTGCATTGCTAACGCCAATTTTTCAAAATTAAGGAAGTACTTATAAAAATTGATCTTGTAAACGGGTAGGCAAAAATCTAGACCAAATGCCAATAAGAATTTGAGACGATTGCTTAACGGAAAAGAACTATAATTATGCACAACTTTGTTTGGATCACAGGGCTGAAGATGACTCCGACCAGACATTTCTTTTCGTGTTATTTTAGTGAACAAGCGTACCATTGGATCATTTTTTAGATTTAAAGATGTGCTCCCGACCGGCATGCGATCTTCCCTCGTCTATAATTTCAGTTGTGCGCATTGCGCATCGCAGTATGTGGGTTCCACCCACCGAGCACTTTACGTCAGGGTTGCTGAACATGCAGGTCGGAGTCATCGAACTGGTCGCTTGCTTACCTCTCCTAGTCATTCTAGCATCAGACAACATTGTAGTAATAATTCCTGTGAACAGATAATTGACATTAGCAAATTTAAAATATTAGATACTTGTACCGCCAGCTTAGACCTACGTATTTTAGAGTCATTATTCATTCATAAACTTAAACCTTCCCTCAACGAAATGCAGAGTGCATACCCTCTGAAAATAGTCAACCGATAAATTATTATTATTTTTGTTTGTTTGTTTTTATTGTGATTATATTCTGCGCTTCTGTAATTTTTGGGTGTACTAACTTGTTTATTATATTATTTGCAGACTTTTTGTTGAGAATGAGCTTAGGCTCGAAACGTTCTGAGTAAATGTTTTTAAAGTACTTCTTCTCCATTTCTTTCATTGTGAATTTGCTTCGCAAAATCGATTTTCCTTTGTACATTCGAAATAACTATGGCGAAGAAGCTTATCGTCTTTACCACAAATTTCTCAATACATCTCGTAAATTGGAAAAATCCAAATTAGATTACAATTTTCTCTGTGAATGCAAGATCTACAACATCATGCCCAAATTTCTGCGCTTCAAGCTGTACAAGAGGTCCCTCCATACAACCAACTTCTACAAATCCTGGCAGACCAGCCTCCTTTCTCGGGAGATCAACTTCAAGAAGAAGACCATGGCAAAGTTAACCACCGATCTATCTGAATGCCGCAGCAGAATCTTAGAAGCCTTTCCTGGAGTGACCCGTGCCGCAATCTATAGTGTTGTAAAAGATAAAATGAAAAAATTTTGTAATAGAAACTAAGAGAACTCACGATAGAAAACTGTGTAATTTAGGAATTTCTAACCATCTTCAGCCCTGTGATCCAAACAAAGTTGTGCATAATTATAGTTCTTTTCCGTTAAGCAATCGTCTCAAATTCTTATTGGCATTTGGTCTAGATTTTTGCCTACCCGTTTACAAGATCAATTTTTATAAGTACTTCCTTAATTTTGAAAAATTGGCGTTAGCAATGCAGCACAAATTTCCTAACCAGACTAAAATTATTGACTTCACTGAACAATTGCAATCGCTCTCATTCAAATACTTTTATGGCTTCAAACCTTTCAAAATTTTCTCGCCAATATTTTTGAAGACCGACATTTCAGAGCTGAAACAACTATCATCCAATCCGAATGTAATTGTAACAAAACCTGACAAAGGCCGTGCCGTCGTAATTCTGAACAAAACTAGTTATATTGAGCGCATGCAATCAATTATTTCTGATACGAGTAAATTCCTCCCAATTGCTGAGCCAATGCAAAAATACTCTTTGAAAATAGAAGATAAGGTGAACAACTTTTTGCGCAAACTCAAAAATTTAAATTTATTGCAAGAAGACATTTATAAGAAACTAATTTGTTCAGGCACTGGCCCAGGTATTCTCTATGGATTACCAAAAATTCATAAACCTAACTTCGCAACTGCGTTACCATTCAGACCGATTTTCGCCGCTTATAATTGTGCTACCTACAATGTGTCAAAATTTTTAGTTCCGTTGCTTAGCCATTTAACTCTAAATGATTTCACTGTTCAAAATTCTCATGACTTTGTACAAACTATATCTAGTCAACCTGACGCTGATAAGTATTTTATGGCTTCCCTTGACGTTGAGAATCTTTTTACCAATGTACCTCTTGACGAAACCATTGATATTTGCATAAATTCTCTGTTTTCTGTTCCGTCATCTTCAGTTATAGGTTTAACGAAAAATTATTTTAGGTCTCTTTTAGAACTATGTGTGCGAAATTCTTTCTTTATTTTCAATGGTCGTATATATAAACAAATAGAAGGGTTGGGTATGGGTCTCCCATTAGGCCCTACTTTCGCCAACATTTTCATGTGTCACCACGAACAGAAATGGTTAAATCAATGTCCAACTTCATTCAAACCAGTTTTCTATAGGCGCTATATTGATGATACTTTTGTTCTTTTCAAAAACAAATGTGATGCCCATTCCTTTCTTCAATATTTCAATTCCAGGCATCCCAATATCAAATTCACTTTAGATCTGGAAAATAATGGCCAATTAAATTATCTTGATGTCAATGTTCACCGATCGGGTAATAAATTCATATCCTCGGTCTACAGAAAACAAACATTCTCCGGGTTAGGTCTAAGTTACTTTAGTTTCTGTTGCAAGAGATTCAAACTGAATAGCATCTCCACCCTTATTACTCGTGCCTATAATATTTGTTCAAATTACACTGACCTCCATAAGGAATTTACTTTTTTGCAGTCTTATTTTACAGCTAATGGTTATCCACGTTCTGTTATTTTTCGTGCCATTAATAAATTCCTGAACAGTAAATTTATTCCGAAATCTCGTCTTCAAGCTCTAAACTATAGTTATTGTGTGTTGCCATATTTTGGATATCAGTCGGAAAAGTTGAGAAAAGATCTTTTAATGCTTTTGACTAAATTTTTCCCAGACATTTCTTTTCGTGTTATTTTAGTGAACAAGCGTACCATTGGATCATTTTTTAGATTTAAAGATGTGCTCCCGACCGGCATGCGATCTTCCCTCGTCTATAATTTCAGTTGTGCGCATTGCGCATCGCAGTATGTGGGTTCCACCCACCGAGCACTTTACGTCAGGGTTGCTGAACATGCAGGTCGGAGTCATCGAACTGGTCGCTTGCTTACCTCTCCTAGTCATTCTAGCATCAGACAACATTGTAGTAATAATTCCTGTGAACAGATAATTGACATTAGCAAATTTAAAATATTAGATACTTGTACCGCCAGCTTAGACCTACGTATTTTAGAGTCATTATTCATTCATAAACTTAAACCTTCCCTCAACGAAATGCAGAGTGCATACCCTCTGAAAATAGTCAACCGATAAATTATTATTATTTTTGTTTGTTTGTTTTTATTGTGATTATATTCTGCGCTTCTGTAATTTTTGGGTGTACTAACTTGTTTATTATATTATTTGCAGACTTTTTGTTGAGAATGAGCTTAGGCTCGAAACGTTCTGAGTAAATGTTTTTAAAGTACTTCTTCTCCATTTCTTTCATTGTGAATTTGCTTCGCAAAATCGATTTTCCTTTGTACATTCGAAATAACTATGGCGAAGAAGCTTATCGTCTTTACCACAAATTTCTCAATACATCTCGTAAATTGGAAAAATCCAAATTAGATTACAATTTTCTCTGTGAATGCAAGATCTACAACATCATGCCCAAATTTCTGCGCTTCAAGCTGTACAAGAGGTCCCTCCATACAACCAACTTCTACAAATCCTGGCAGACCAGCCTCCTTTCTCGGGAGATCAACTTCAAGAAGAAGACCATGGCAAAGTTAACCACCGATCTATCTGAATGCCGCAGCAGAATCTTAGAAGCCTTTCCTGGAGTGACCCGTGCCGCGATCTATAGTGTTGTAAAAGATAAAATGAAAAATTTTGTAATAGAAACTAAGAGAACTCACGATAGAAAACTGTGTAATTTAGGAATTTCTAACCATCTTCAGCCCTGTGATCCAAACAAAGTTGTGCATAATTATAGTTCTTTTCCGTTAAGCAATCGTCTCAAATTCTTATTGGCATTTGGTCTAGATTTTTGCCTACCCGTTTACAAGATCAATTTTTATAAGTACTTCCTTAATTTTGAAAAATTGGCGTTAGCAATGCAGCACAAATTTCCTAACCAGACTAAAATTATTGACTTCACTGAACAATTGCAATCGCTCTCATTCAAATACTTTTATGGCTTCAAACCTTTCAAAATTTTCTCGCCAATATTTTTGAAGACCGACATTTCAGAGCTGAAACAACTATCATCCAATCCGAATGTAATTGTAACAAAACCTGACAAAGGCCGTGCCGTCGTAATTCTGAACAAAACTAGTTATATTGAGCGCATGCAATCAATTATTTCTGATACGAGTAAATTCCTCCCAATTGCTGAGCCAATGCAAAAATACTCTTTGAAAATAGAAGATAAGGTGAACAACTTTTTGCGCAAACTCAAAAATTTAAATTTATTGCAAGAAGACATTTATAAGAAACTAATTTGTTCAGGCACTGGCCCAGGTATTCTCTATGGATTACCAAAAATTCATAAACCTAACTTCGCAACTGCGTTACCATTCAGACCGATTTTCGCCGCTTATAATTGTGCTACCTACAATGTGTCAAAATTTTTAGTTCCGTTGCTTAGCCATTTAACTCTAAATGATTTCACTGTTCAAAATTCTCATGACTTTGTACAAACTATATCTAGTCAACCTGACGCTGATAAGTATTTTATGGCTTCCCTTGACGTTGAGAATCTTTTTACCAATGTACCTCTTGACGAAACCATTGATATTTGCATAAATTCTCTGTTTTCTGTTCCGTCATCTTCAGTTATAGGTTTAACGAAAAATTATTTTAGGTCTCTTTTAGAACTATGTGTGCGAAATTCTTTCTTTATTTTCAATGGTCGTATATATAAACAAATAGAAGGGTTGGGTATGGGTCTCCCATTAGGCCCTACTTTCGCCAACATTTTCATGTGTCACCACGAACAGAAATGGTTAAATCAATGTCCAACTTCATTCAAACCAGTTTTCTATAGGCGCTATATTGATGATACTTTTGTTCTTTTCAAAAACAAATGTGATGCCCATTCCTTTCTTCAATATTTCAATTCCAGGCATCCCAATATCAAATTCACTTTAGATCTGGAAAATAATGGCCAATTAAATTATCTTGATGTCAATGTTCACCGATCGGGTAATAAATTCATATCCTCGGTCTACAGAAAACAAACATTCTCCGGGTTAGGTCTAAGTTACTTTAGTTTCTGTTGCAAGAGATTCAAACTGAATAGCATCTCCACCCTTATTACTCGTGCCTATAATATTTGTTCAAATTACACTGACCTCCATAAGGAATTTACTTTTTTGCAGTCTTATTTTACAGCTAATGGTTATCCACGTTCTGTTATTTTTCGTGCCATTAATAAATTCCTGAACAGTAAATTTATTCCGAAATCTCGTCTTCAAGCTCTAAACTATAGTTATTGTGTGTTGCCATATTTTGGATATCAATCGGAAAAGTTGAGAAAAGATCTTTTAATGCTTTTGACTAAATTTTTCCCAGACATTTCTTTTCGTGTTATTTTAGTGAACAAGCGTACCATTGGATCATTTTTTTAGATTTAAAGATGTGCTCCCGACCGGCATGCGATCTTCCCTCGTCTATAATTTCAGTTGTGCGCATTGCGCATCGCAGTATGTGGGTTCCACCCACCGAGCACTTTACGTCAGGGTTGCTGAACATGCAGGTCGGAGTCATCGAACTGGTCGCTTGCTTACCTCTCCTAGTCATTCTAGCATCAGACAACATTGTAGTAATAATTCCTGTGAACAGATAATTGACATTAGCAAATTTAAAATATTAGATACTTGTACCGCCAGCTTAGACCTACGTATTTTAGAGTCATTATTCATTCATAAACTTAAACCTTCCCTCAACGAAATGCAGAGTGCATACCCTCTGAAAATAGTCAACCGATAAATTATTATTTTTGTTTGTTTGTTTTTATTGTGATTATATTCTGCGCTTCTGTAATTTTTGGGTGTACTAACTTGTTTATTATATTATTTGCAGACTTTTTGTTGAGAATGAGCTTAGGCTCGAAACGTTCTGAGTAAATGTTTTTAAAGTACTTCTTCTCCATTTCTTTCATTGTGAATTTGCTTCGCAAAATCGATTTTCCTTTGTACATTCGAAATAACTATGGCGAAGAAGCTTATCGTCTTTACCACAAATTTCTCAATACATCTCGTAAATTGGAAAAATCCAAATTAGATTATAATTTTCTCTGTGAATGCAAGATCTACAACATCATGCCCAAATTTCTGCGCTTCAAGCTGTACAAGAGGTCCCTCCATACAACCAACTTCTACAAATCCTGGCAGACCAGCCTCCTTTCTCGGGAGATCAACTTCAAGAAGAAGACCATGGCAAAGTTAACCACCGATCTATCTGAATGCCGCAGCAGAATCTTAGAAGCCTTTCCTGGAGTGACCCGTGCCGCGATCTATAGTGTTGTAAAAGATAAAATGAAAAATTTTGTAATAGAAACTAAGAGAACTCACGATAGAAAACTGTGTAATTTAGGAATTTCTAACCATCTTCAGCCCTGTGATCCAAACAAAGTTGTGCATAATTATAGTTCTTTTCCGTTAAGCAATCGTCTCAAATTCTTATTGGCATTTGGTCTAGATTTTTGCCTACCCGTTTACAAGATCAATTTTTATAAGTACTTCCTTAATTTTGAAAAATTGGCGTTAGCAATGCAGCACAAATTTCCTAACCAGACTAAAATTATTGACTTCACTGAACAATTGCAATCGCTCTCATTCAAATACTTTTATGGCTTCAAACCTTTCAAAATTTTCTCGCCAATATTTTTGAAGACCGACATTTCAGAGCTGAAACAACTATCATCCAATCCGAATGTAATTGTAACAAAACCTGACAAAGGCCGTGCCGTCGTAATTCTGAACAAAACTAGTTATATTGAGCGCATGCAATCAATTATTTCTGATACGAGTAAATTCCTCCCAATTGCTGAGCCAATGCAAAAATACTCTTTGAAAATAGAAGATAAGGAGAACAACTTTTTGCGCAAACTCAAAAATTTAAATTTATTGCAAGAAGACATTTATAAGAAACTAATTTGTTCAGGCACTGGCCCAGGTATTCTCTATGGATTACCAAAAATTCATAAACCTAACTTCGCAACTGCGTTACCATTCAGACCGATTTTCGCCGCTTAAAATTGTGCTACCTACAATGTGTCAAAATTTTTAGTTCCGTTGCTTAGCCATTTAACTCTAAATGATTTCACTGTTCAAAATTCTCATGACTTTGTACAAACTATATCTAGTCAACCTGACGCTGATAAGTATTTTATGGCTTCCCTTGACGTTGAGAATCTTTTTACCAATGTACCTCTTGACGAAACCATTGATATTTGCATAAATTCTCTGTTTTCTGTTCCGTCATCTTCAGTTATAGGTTTAACGAAAAATTATTTTAGGTCTCTTTTAGAACTATGTGTGCGAAATTCTTTCTTTATTTTCAATGGTCGTATATATAAACAAATAGAAGGGTTGGGTATGGGTCTCCCATTAGGCCCTACTTTCGCCAACATTTTCATGTGTCACCACGAACAGAAATGGTTAAATCAATGTCCAACTTCATTCAAACCAGTTTTCTATAGGCGCTATATTGATGATACTTTTGTTCTTTTCAAAAACAAATGTGATGCCCATTCCTTTCTTCAATATTTCAATTCCAGGCATCCCAATATCAAATTCACTTTAGATCTGGAAAATAATGGCCAATTAAATTATCTTGATGTCAATGTTCACCGATCGGGTAATAAATTCATATCCTCGGTCTACAGAAAACAAACATTCTCCGGGTTAGGTCTAAGTTACTTTAGTTTCTGTTGCAAGAGATTCAAACTGAATAGCATCTCCACCCTTATTACTCGTGCCTATAATATTTGTTCAAATTACACTGACCTCCATAAGGAATTTACTTTTTTGCAGTCTTATTTTACAGCTAATGGTTATCCACGTTCTGTTATTTTTCGTGCCATTAATAAATTCCTGAACAGTAAATTTATTCCGAAATCTCGTCTTCAAGCTCTAAACTATAGTTATTGTGTGTTGCCATATTTTGGATATCAATCGGAAAAGTTGAGAAAAGATCTTTTAATGCTTTTGACTAAATTTTTCCCAGACATTTCTTTTCGTGTTATTTTAGTGAACAAGCGTACCATTGGATCATTTTTTAGATTTAAAGATGTGCTCCCGACCGGCATGCGATCTTCCCTCGTCTATAATTTCAGTTGTGCGCATTGCGCATCGCAGTATGTGGGTTCCACCCACCGAGCACTTTACGTCAGGGTTGCTGAACATGCAGGTCGGAGTCATCGAACTGGTCGCTTGCTTACCTCTCCTAGTCATTCTAGCATCAGACAACATTGTAGTAATAATTCCTGTGAACAGATAATTGACATTAGCAAATTTAAAATATTAGATACTTGTACCGCCAGCTTAGACCTACGTATTTTAGAGTCATTATTCATTCATAAACTTAAACCTTCCCTCAACGAAATGCAGAGTGCATACCCTCTGAAAATAGTCAACCGATAAATTATTATTATTTTTGTTTGTTTGTTTTTATTGTGATTATATTCTGCGCTTCTGTAATTTTTGGGTGTACTAACTTGTTTATTATATTATTTGCAGACTTTTTGTTGAGAATGAGCTTAGGCTCGAAACGTTCTGAGTAAATGTTTTTAAAGTACTTCTTCTCCATTTCTTTCATTGTGAATTTGCTTCGCAAAATCGATTTTCCTTAATAAAATAATAAAATGTTTTGTGTATTAATATCTATGTAACGGAACTTTCAAAATGAAAACTCAGTTTTTTTTGTTTGCCGGGATTGTGTGGAAACTCTAGCCGTTGCTCTAAGCCGAGATCCTCTGCGGGCTTAGTAAGTCATTATTAATGGCCTTTCGCAGTAAGGGATCTTAGGCTGCTGTCAAGTCAATAAAGAAAGAAAAGAAAAAAAAAGAAAAACAGTATATTTCCAATATAGATGGTACAAAAGTACCATTATTGGTTTTTAAAATCTCTTAAAATTAATACACTTAGATGATACACACACACACGAGTATTGTAAAACTCGTGTCACTAGTCGAAAAGAAATGATTGAATGCAATGTACTCCTAATCTTGCTTAATCTACATTTGATAATACATGTAATGATAATTATAAGAGACAACACAATTTCATGGACGATGCATTTTCATTGTGAGGTGAAAACAATTTTGACAGTTTACATGTACATGACATAAAACTTCGCAATTCTTGACGCCAGGAAATAATACATGAATCGCTTGTTTCGGCCAATGGCCAAAAGTGTCATTTTAAGGAAGCATGAATAAAAATATATATATATATATATATAAATATACATCCGTATATATATATATACATATATATATTCATACATATATATACATGTACATATACACACATGCATATACATGTATACACGTACACATAAGCATGAGGACCAAGAAGATTATAAGTTTTGTATTTCTAATCCAACAATTTTAACACAGTGGTCATTAGGTAATAAGCATTTTATTTAAACAAAAAGTGGATGATCGCACAACAAATGTATAGTTTTTACATGATTGGTTTACAATAATAAAGAGATGACGAGTTAGGTAATGTTACAAGTTGAGAGTGAACAGAAAAAAAGACCATTATCTCTAGTAAAATGCTAGTTGTCCGTCTAGTACACACATGTGTGCACATATACACGTAAATATATACACATACACATGCACGCACATACTTACACCAAACTCGTAAGGATACACAAATGCATTTCTATGCATCGAGGCAATACATACTCATTCTATTTAGTGTCATACGCATAGCGTGCACACGTACACATATATACAAGTAAGCATGTGCGCGAATATCAGCGTAAACCAGTCAGTATAAACCAGAAATTCCAATCGAGGGAAACGGAGAAAATATCTTTTATTATGGCATGAATTTTATCAATAGACTTAAAAGGCTATAAAACGAATAATAAGCGAATAACAGAGCAATGGTGCGGGTTCCTCACAACTTCGGTGGCAAGCGTATTTCCTCACTACTAAAAATGCGCCTGCACTTTTCTTCCGAGTTCGAAGCCAATGCAACGGATTCGGAGGAAAGCCGATGTGTGCAGTCTTTCCGACTGCCACGTCAGACTGCTTCCAACCGCGGCCACGTGTGCACGCAACTTTGTGCCTCGCTGGTCACCGGTCATCTTCCCCGCTACCTTGGAACCTTGCGTTCTGGGATAGCTGGCTACAATGAAGAATTTGTTCATCTGAACAAATAAATTTTCGAATGGTGAGAGCCCTTTAATCGCCACGCTCTGTTTGTTCAAAATTATTAGTTAAAAGTGTTACCGTCCGTTTTTGGGCTTCTGGTATTTATGTGAATTCTGTGCCCCTTCCCTTTGGGGACTTTGTTGCTTCCTTGTAGCCGGGAGGCATCACAGAATAAACACAACGTATAATTTTTATTTCCATCAGCAAAAGCTTTACCATTTTGTATTTTTATTTATTTTATTCAAAATTTATCTTTAAATACAATATGTAGGCAAATGAATATATATAAGTATAATATATATGAGTTCTATATACATACATGTGCCTCCCTTCAGACATTCGTGAGCCAAGCCGCGTAAAAGCGCTCGTCGTGTCTGAGCAATCGCATTTTGACTGAGCTGTAGTGAACTCCCTTAGTCGCACTTCAGCCTTATTTCATAAATTATTAAAACTATCTTCTAAAAATTAAATAAGATTTACACAATCATTCTTACAATTTCAGATTACATAATTCATTTAACATTACCCCGAAATCTATTAAAATTTGAACCGAAAATACTTCGACATTCCGAAAATTAGCTCTCACGCGTTTTGATGCAGAACCATTTCGCAAGCTTCCGATTATCTTACGTATATAAAGCCAGCCTCCCCAGGCAGAGTCCGTCATTCACGTAAGAGATTCGTCTGACTGTAGTGCTTGGGCCCCAGAGGGGCATATGTAAGTAACAAGTGTTGAATGTCAAGTGTTAAGCTAGAGTTTACTCTTTTACTCAGTTTCATAGATGTATCTAGAGACTCCAATATATTAGTACCTTAACATCCTCTGTTTTTATCTGTGCCAGTGTTTAGTTAGGCACAAGTTGTTCAAGCCTACTGCGCCATCTTTGTCATTGTTGTTTTCCCTTTGTTTTTGCTAGTCTCGATTAATCTTATGGTACTCTCATGTATTGTATGATATTGGCATTAGCTCGCTAAGGCCCCCTCACACGCGCAAATATATCTGCAGACAGATCTAAACTGGTGCTTAATTCGTGCGTTTGTACGCTCATTTCAGGTTGGTACAGACTGTATGAGGCAGATGAGCCATGCTTGATAATTTTGGAGCGACCGGCTGCAAACCTTGAAACTACGTGTGTCACGCCAGCCTTCGTGTGTGGTGCGCGATTGTACTCTGCCTCTATTCCCTCCTTATGCACTTCAATAAGCAATTTCACATTTGCAGTGTTGGGCCCGCAACTTTTAAAATGTTGCGGCGCAACCGCAACACCACAAAAAAAGTTGCGACGCAACAGCAACTTTGAAAAAAACAAAGTTGCGATCGCAACCACAACTTTTAAATTATTATATATAATTTTATCTAAATATTATTCAATTTTTTGATGTATGTATTGCTATGAAAAAAAAAATGTTATGTATATCAGGGGTTTTAGCCGTTAGCGTTGCCGAGCGGAATATATAATATGATGGGAAGACAGCATCTCATATAACACGGGTCGTAAATGAAAGCCGGCTTTCGTGCTTTGGTTTTGGGAAATAGATGAACGGGACGTTCTCAGAAGAGAAACCCTCCCCATATTAAATTTGATAATTGGATGCGCCGGCCCTGCAGCCGCAGTGCTGTAAAATTGTGGGAACACCAGGCCTGGCTGTGCAGGGCGCTGAGCCCAGAATCGCCGTCTGGCGAACCATTATTAATTACCGTGACGGGAGGCGGTTAAGGCCCATGAGACCCGACATCTCTCCCCCAGCCGTACCCCCGGTTGTGTGGGGGAAGGGTGGCTCGGAACCTTTTCCCGCCCCTTTGTTACCCTGCTCGTGTGGCGACCCCCCTCCCCTTCGGGGGGGTGGAGCGCTGTCCAAGCGGGGTGAGTGTGACGAGTAGACAGGACACTTCAGGCGGAGTCGCGGGCAAGGACGGACAGACCGGAGCGTCGTTTCGATTAGTGAGATAGGTTGAGACGGCATTCATATACTTAGAAAATTCCAGTAATTAACGAGGTTTCACAGCGAGAGTCCATTTTGGGTGTGGGAAGTCCTTGCTTGTACGTGTTGTGATCTACTTAGTAATCTCTCAGGCCGAGATTGGCGTTTCATACAGTTGGGCCTTATTTAATCCGGGTTCGTGTTGAACGTATGCAAACGTTCATTGGATTGAGTCGGGTTCGTAGTTGACTGTCTGTTAAACAGTCTGTGATATGTGTTGAATCGTAAATCAAGGGCGCTCGCCGGTGTTATGTGCTGAGGACGTGCTCTTATTAGCGCACTGGTTTCGAACGATGGTTGTAAAGTCTTTGTAGAGTAATCGCGGGGAAGGTCAATTACCCCAAATTCTTGGTGTCAATCTAAAACTCGTGAGTGCTAAAAGACGGCCAGTCTTTTCCCAATAAATGATTAAATCGTCTGGCGTCATCCATTCCCTGTCTCTCTCGTTTAGTGTATCTCGTCACACGTTTGGAAACACGTGCTTTGACCCTCGCCATAGCTACCCAAGTCGTATATCTGAATAGGGGTGGACGTAAGAGCTCCCGCTTGCGCGATAACGCCCCCAGCGAAGTACTCAATTGACATTCGGAACTAACGTAATAAATCTCTAATTTTAGTCGGGGCTTTACACCCCTGGTTGCAGCGACGCTATCGTAAACCTTAACATTAAATAACTCATACGTATGCAAAGTAGGCTGAGCCTCTAAGGCCATAAATCTAGAAAGTGGAAGATTCAAACCCACTACATTCAGTGGCGGCAGCGGTGCTGGCTTTCCAATCTTGTGGTGCGAGAGAGCGAGAGAGAGTAATAGGGGGAGTAGGCGGGGAGAGACTGAAAGAAAAAAGAGAAAAGAAGAAGAAACAACCAGTCCAGCGGCAGCGAGGAGCAACGTCTTCCAAGGACCAACAAAACTGTAAGTAGACACCATTTCATTTCATTGTGTGTATGTATTACCTATAACATAATTAGAAGTGTGTAAAAAAATTTTTTTTCCTCGTTATTATTTTGATTTGCGGCTGTTTCTTTCAATGTGTGTAGCGCGAGCAAGGAGGATACGCTCTCAAGATAACAATAGAGCAGGGCAATAAACGACGAGGACTTATAAGCGCTACAGTGATTATGTAGAACGCAAGCAAGCCAATGAAAGTGAATTCTAGGGTATGTGAGTGCTGTACACAGTTGTGTATCGACATCGAAAGTAATTCAGAGTTATAGTGATTTATATAATTTTGTTGTCACTCGGAGAGAAATCATCGATTCTCGTGTTCTGTGTGGTAAATTAGGTATCGATTGGGTGAATTTTTTTTGTGAGCAGGATTGCAAATTGAGGGAACGATTACGTGCACTCATTGACGGAAAATATATATTGTTGTGTAATAGTGAGGGCCAGCTGAGAGTTAATTAGGCTTTAGAGTGTTCACATCAGAGTGTTCACTGACGTCTTGTTTCAGCTCTTAACTCTTCTTTCACCTTGTCTTGTTTAATGAACCGCATTAAACTATTCTGACAACTTATCTTAACTTAAACTGTTCTTACAACTGGTGCCCTCCTCCTTTCTCTCTTGGAGACACCTTCAAGTTTTATTAGCGGCTAGAGCGGTTAAACCAACCTAACATCTACTCTGTTATTGTAGATAAATCAACAAAGCGTGTGTAGAAACATCCATTTCAATGTCTTGTGTGTCCCCTAGGATATAAATAATACGTGTCATTTTTGCATTTTGTTTGGTCGCTCTTTGTCTGAGGTTGAGGGCGAGCATAGCCTCCCAGATGTTGTGCATACCGAGCGCAGCCAGGAAGCGTCATTGTCGGTGAGATTAGGACCGGACTCAGCCATAAATTTGGAGGAGGAGATCAATGCACCAAATAAATTTGCATGTTGTCTTTCAAAAGAAAATTTTTTTTTCTTGTGTGTCTTGGGCTGAACTAGGGACAGTTGAATGAATATGTATGAGTAATATTGCAAATTACAGGGAGCGATTAACGTAAATATTTACGCAGAATCTGTTCTGGTGTATGGTTGAGAACCCGAGCTGGGAGTTACGTAGACTTTTCCTGTTTAAATGAACATATTCGGACATGTTAAGGACCACTTCGGTCAACGCTGCCCTAAGCTTGTTTAATTTATCTGGTGTAAGGAGATTCCCTCCTGACTTACGGTTACGGATGCCCTACGCATAAGAGTCCGCATTTCTGGTAATCTTTATTCCGTGGTGCCCTCCTGTTTCCTCTCTTCGATACACCCGAAAAAAAATTTTCTGATTCTTGGTAACCAGTACTTATCGTCAAAGTTCAATTGTCCTTGTTTGTGTGTTGTTGACGTGCAACTGCCAACAGATATATTTTAGAAAATATTGTTTATCGTGAAACCCATCGCTGAGTTTTAAGCAGCAAAATGACTAACGAAGAAAAGTCTAACAAGGCAGGAAGTTCCGCTGCAAATAAACAGGACGCAGGAGCCCCTCAGACAGCTGCAAGCGGGCCAGTGCTTGGCAAGCTTCCGAAATCTGAGTGAAAAATTGCGCGACGTGTCAGAAGCGAAGTCCTCATGGGGGCCTTAAGCATAAATAGGCGAATTACCGCCAGTCTCACGACCTTTAGAGAGGGTGGGAATTGATCTCATTGGAGAGCTGACGCCGTCACATGCAGGAAATAGATATATTCTGACGATCGTGTGCCACTTCTCTAGACACGTGCAGACATACCCACTGCGCGATAAAAAGAGCGAGACCGTAGCGCGAGCGTTCATGGATTTTTTTGTGCCGGTATGGCTGTCCTGAACACATCGTGTCGGATCGAGGTACTGAGTTTACTGCCCAAGATTTTCAAGAAATGTGCCGCATTTTGAAGTCCAAGTTGCACTTCACCACGGCCTTTCATCCGGCCAGTAACGGAATGACGGAATCATTCAACAAATTGATCAAGACAACGTTGGCGGCCACCGTAGAGAAGGATCTTACATCATGGGACGAGCAGCTACCTTTTGCCGCGCTCGCTCTAAACTGTTCGTATCATACCTCGGTAGATAACACTCCATACTATTTATTTCACGGACGCGACACTCCCTTGCCACTGTCCGATATCCTGCAGCCCAGGATACTAAACTATGCTTTGGAGGAAAATTTTCCTCACGCCGCCTTTGCCAGGTTGCAAATTGCGTTCGAAGGCGCGATGTCAGCAAGCCGAAATGCACATGACAAGAATGTGAGATATCAGCGCGTGAGAGATAAGGAACTTAGAGTTGGCGATTGCGTATTTCTCCGGAATACCGCAGGAAGAAACCAAGCTATGGGGAAATTCCGACCTAACTGGGTAGGCCCGTATCGGATTCAGGCCCTCCCAACACCGATGAACGTCGTAATACGACAAGTCCACGGCCGCCGGCATGAGATAACGGTCCACAGAAATAGACTTAAGCCCGCGGCATTTCAGCCAGAGGAGGCATTGGTAATACAAGACGAGCGCCCCCGCAGCAATGGGGGGAGCGTCGAACACGCCACCGAAGTACTTCACGAAGACAGCGACTCGGAAAGCAGCGATATCGAAGTCTACGTAACAAGGCCTGAAGCTCCCTCACCCCTACCCACCCCGGCAGCTAGGCGTCCTTACGCTCTTAGATCTGCGGGCCCGGTAGAGGAGAGCACTACATAAAAAAAAGTCCTATGTAGCTAGCAAATAGTAGATAAGCTTACTAATCTAATTTTCCCTTTCAGAACAACCTAGCAAGTAAATAATAGATAAGCTTACTAATCATAATCTCCCTCTCAGAAGAATCTAGCAAGTAAATAATAGATAAGCTTCCTAATCATAATTTCCCTTTCAGAATAACCTAGCAAGTAAATAGTAGATAAGCTTGCTAATCTAATTCCTGTTCAGAATAGCTTAGCAACAACTATGTAGAAGTACAATTAAAACATTACAAGAACAGTAGTACGATCGAGCGTTAGCCACTACGCAAGTAATTTTTGAGAATACCATCACGCAACGTGAAGGACTTTCTCAAGTTGACTTGTGACTTCCAAGTCACACGAGTGACTTCACTTGCCGGTTGAGCGCAGGACCGGACGAGGGTAATAAAATCATCTGAGATACATAGAGAGAGCCCGGGAAAGATGAGCTCAGCCGCAGGAAGCAAGTGCGGTGGGCAGAGAGGAGGCGTTGGATACAAGTAGAGATTTGACATACAACTTTTAAGTAGCGGTACTAGGTAAATTATATCGTAGTGGCTGCGCATTTCAGAATGACTGGAATAAACTTAGAGATAGAGTTACATTGTAAGGTTTGACATTTTCAAACAACTGCAGAGATATAAGGACGGTCACGTCGTAAAAGGAATTTGATTGCTGATCAATTGACTGAGATGTGTAATGAATGAAGAGAAATTTCGATGGAAACTAGGCCCGCCTAGGCAGAGATAAATTAGACAGTAGTACAAACTCAGCACAGCACGGCCGCAGCAGAGGTGTTTCTTTCACATAAATATGGTCAGTAGAGAGTACGGCTCTCTAAGTCCTCTCATAACTAGTAGGTTAAAATAACCAACAAGTGTGACGAAGTTTTCATTTTCAGAGTTTTATCTGTAAGTATAATCTTACTAATAAAAATTGCCTTTCAGGTGTAGATTTAAGAGACAGCAACTTGGATGGGAAGTAGATATATCCTTCCATTATTATTATTATTTTGTTTGAGCAAATTCCCTGTAAGGAATTTTCTATTGTCGTCGGGGAGGGAGTAAAATTTGAAAAATTTATTGCTTCTAACTGACGGCTAGAGAAGAGAAATAGGCACAATGCTGTCGCTAAGAGACGGACGTTCAATTTAAAATCATCTTGAGATGGGTCTTGCTGCACTTGGAAGAGCGAAACCTGATCCTGGGCTGATAGGAGGCTGATACTAGCCGCTCGTAGCAGAACTCCTGAGAGTTGGTTGGGTAGAATTCCTATCGAGACATCAGATTAATTAAGTTGTCCATTACGGACCTAGCATAATCTTTAACAATACGGCTCCCTAATAGTAACGTAGTTAGTGTGGAAAGGCAGGCTGGACGAGCACTCGCGAGGTAGAGGCTCGACACGTGATTCACGAGACAATGGGACCGCGGTAGATCATAAAATTTGAGGAAGCGTTCCACATTGCTGGGACGCATGTAATATGAGTATTGATACGCCGAAGATTAGAGAAGGCAGTCTAGACAGAGAGAAGCGCACAGCGGTGCGTTTGCGATGCTAAATGCGAGATCGATGGGAGAACGAAATAGGTAGAGATGAGCAAAGATAATAATAGAGAGATGGATGGCTCTTGTGCTGGGAAACTGGAGCGTGAACAGCATTGAGCCGACGTTGGAGCTGAAATATTTAATGATAAAATGCGCTAAGGTGAATTTAGAAGATTTTTCAGGAAGGCGACGAGTGAGCGAGGTGCTGACGTGTGCGCGTGCCAAACCAGCACCACAGCGGCGTCCAACGGAGCGGAACGGAAGTAGCGGTCGACGTAAGAGAGATGGAGAGGCATTCATCAATGGTAAGATCGGGAAAGCTCCTGTTGCGGAGTAATCCGGGCGTAAATAATGGAGGGTGGTAAAATATCTGGTCTGCTGATGAGCGTTGGAGTGGATACGACGTGAAGTGTGACTGTGAAGGATATTTTGGGCATTTCCAAAGGCATGTGCGCAATGCCTTGAAGGCACCACAGCTGTTACCGATATCATGAGTTTAAAGAATGAGGAGAATAAGTCATGTGAGGTTTTGAGGTTAAGGAGATAAGTCATGTGAGACTTGGAGATAAAACAGAAGTGCATACAAAGGGGACGCCTTGCGTATTGCAACCATACGAAAATTCAGGCTTGCTTCTCACGAATTGATTAGCAGATGCCACTCAGGCAAACAGTCAGCTGACACGAAAAGAGTAATCATGTAGGAACATTTCATCCATCATATTTAATCATAAGGACCTGCACTACGAAGTGAACGAAAGGATAGGAAGAATGTTCATGTGTTTCAGGGAGTGTATGTTGATAAGGGTCACCGAAATGTGTGCTGTTCGTGTACAGGAGTATGTGCTGTATCATTTTGCAGAAGTGTGTGCATTTAGCCATTCAAGTCTGCTAGGACTTGCTATGTCATGAATCACAAGATAAGCCCATTCATCATGTAAAATACGCGCTCTCATTCTGAGGCGGAGAGAGGAAAAATTTGAAGAATAGGCCCTATATTGATGTCTAAAGGCCCCCTCACACGCGCAAATATATCTGCAAACATATCTGAACTGGTGCTGAATTCGTGCGTTTGTACGCTCATTTCAGGTTGGCACAGACTGTATGAGGCAGATGAGCCATGCTTGATAATTTTGGAGCGACCGGCTGCAAACCTTTCCACCACGTCAGTGTCACGCGGCGGCGGCCAGCCTTCGTGTGTGGTGCACGACTGTACTCTGCCTCTCTCCCTCCTTATGCACTTCAATAAGCAATTTCTTATTTGTATGTTCACTACTTTTTAGGAACCATTCTTTAGCCCATTTTGAGCGAGCTTTTACATCTCATTTTTTTTTATTCATTGCAACTATAGCGAATCCTATCAATTGTACAAACTCGCCGTCTGGAGTCGCTATTCTTATGCGTATTCTCCACTTAGCTGCTACTGGTATACTGAAGCGTGCGCCAGCCTTTGTCAAGTTTGCAGTGTGTTGTTTGCATCGTGTGAGGAGCCTTGAGACCGACAAACCAAATTCAGGTCAGATTGTCTGCCAACATATTTGTACGTGTGAGGGGGCCTTAACCCATGTAAGCCAAACTAATGCTCGACCTTGTGCCGTAGGAAACGGTGACGTATATGCATCGGAGGCGGAGACGGAGGCCGAGCGAGGTGGTACGCCAGCTCGGAACATACGTCGCAGCGCGCCACTACGAGGTCACGTTGTGGCTGCCCGACGGAAGTCTGGCGAGCGTCTCGGAGGAGACGGACTGGGCGCAGGCGGCTGCGACCCTAGAGGGACATGTGCTCCTCATACACTTCGTCCCGAGGAAAGGATTTTACCTAGCCGGAACGACCCTCAACGAAGTAATAAGACACCTGGTCTTGCCCCGGGACGGTGGGAAGATCGAAGCCAGAACGGCTGGCACGCTCATTTCGTCCTCGACGGTCGCGACATGGTACCTGTGGCGGGAACCACTGCGACATCAAGAATTCCGACTGATGATCAGTCAATAGCAACGGGCATCGCACGGGAACGCGGTACCGCAGGAATCAGTGTTGTAATTATTAGTAGTAATTAGGAGGCTTCCGGTAAAAGTTCTCCGGAGTAGATGCAGTCGTGGTAATGTTCCACAAGTTAGGCTAAGGAAGTTTCTCATGTAAGATCGGATCGTACAAATTAGTGATGTCTTCGCGAAATATCAGTTGACACCTTGCGAGCACCCGCGAGTGATGCTGTTGTTTCTTGTATTCTGGTTGTTTGTGTTGTTTCGGGGTGACTTTGTATCAGGTTCGTGAGTCGGGTTGGAAATAGAATCGTGACCAGGACATAAATGAAAAGAAAATTTATGTTCACAAATTTTCTTTCGTTGACATAGGGGAGGATGTATATCAGGGATTTTAGCCGTTAGCGTTGCCGAGCGGAAAATATAATATGATGGTAAGACAGCATCTCATATTACACGGGTCGTAAATGAAAGCCGGCTTTCGTGCTTTGGTTTTGGGAAATAGATGAACGGGACGTTCTCAGAAGAGAAACCCTCCCCATATTAAATTTGATAATTGGATGCGCCGGCCCTGCAGCCGCAGTGCTGTAAAATTGTGGGAACACCAGGCCTGGCTGCGCAGGGTGCTGAGCCCAGAATCGCCGTCTGGCGAACCATTATTAATTACCGTGACGGGAGGCGGTTAAGGCCCATGAGACCCGACCTCTCTCCCCCAGCCGTACCCCCGGTTGTGTGGGGGAAGGGCGGCTCAGAACTTTTTCCCGCCCCTTTGTTACCCTGCTCGTGTGGCGACAACCCTCCCCTTCGGGGGGGGGGGGGGCGCTGTCCAAGCGGGGTGAGTGTGACGAGTAGACAGGACACTTCGGGTGGAGTCGCGGGCAAGGACGGACAGACCGGAGCGTCGTTTCGATCAGTGAGATAGGTTGAGACGGCATTCATATACTTAGAAAATTCCAGTAATTAACGAGGTTTCGCAGCGAGAGTCCATTTTGGGTGTGGGAAGTCCCTGCTTGTACGTGTTGTGATCTACATAGTAATCTCTCAGGCCGAGATCGGCGTTTCATACAGTTGGGCCTTATTTAATCCTGGTTCGTGTTGAACGTATGCAAACGTTCATTGGATTGAGTCGGGTTCGTAGTTGATTGTCTGGTAAACAGTCTGTGATATGTGTTGAATCGTAAATCAAGGGCGCTCGCCGGTGTTATGTGCTGAGGACGTGCTCATATTAGCGCACTGGTTTCGAACGATGGTTGTAAAGTCTTTGTAGAGTAATCGCGGGGAAGGTCAATTACCCCAAATTCTTGGGGTCAATCTAAAACTCGTGAGTGCTGAAAGACGGCCAGTCTTTTCCCAATAAATGATTAGATCGTCTGGCGTCATCCATTCCCTGTCTCTCTCGTTTAGTGTATCTCGTCACACGTTTTGAAACACGTGCTTCGACCCTCGCCATAGCTACCCAAGTCGTATATCTGAATAGGGATGGACGTAAGAGCTCCCGCTTGCGCGCTAACGCCACCCAGCGAAGTACTCAATTGATATTCGGAACTAACGTAATAAATCTCTAATTTCAGTCGGGGCTTTACACCCCTGGTGGCAGCGACGGTATCGTCAACCTTATCATTAAATAACTCATACGTATGCAAAGTAGGCTGAGCCTCTAAGGCCATAAATCTAGAAAGTGGAAGATTCAAACCCACTACATTCAGTTAAGATATTCAAAATAATGCATTGTTTTAATAAAAAAATTAATAGGTCGAATAAATATGGGGACTAGAATTGAAGAAAATCAAGAAACTGAAAGAAACGTTTCATTTGTAAATATAGTATGAACAATGATATGAATTCCATTTTTTAATAATGATATTGGAAAGCTACCTAGCTAGTAGCTATATTTTCATAGGAGTTCCGTATGTATAGCAAAAAAATTAGAAAACAGAAAAGTGCAGAACATTTGTTGTCTATATGACACATAAAGAAAATTACGCATATGATCCTGTAATATATGATGTCCCTCTGCTTTTTTGTTGTTCCTCTTATGATTTAATACTGGTTCATGATCTCAATGTGACAATGTCAATGCACTGTAATGACGATCAACGTTGCCTTTCAAAAATGTTAACATTTCATAATGTTCGTCTGAGAGCCGAGCACGTCGTTGTGTCAAAATTTCTTTGCCGAAGGAGAACAGTCGTTCGACCGCAGAGCTCGATAGTATTGACATGTTAAATTGGATGAACGAAGCGAAAAATTCACTTTGAGGAAACATCGCTCAGTGAACATCAGGGGGGCTAGTTCTGCTGATTACTGCCTGTTTCAGGCGGTCATTGACTTGTTTCAACGAACTTTTCTTCGTTTTTCCCCTATCATCCGCTATCATTACGACGTTTAAGAAGTCATCTTTGTCATCTACGTCCTCTGCACTGCTCTCCTCAGCTGAAGTACCATTTTCCGATCTGCTATTAAGATGGGCGATTATTTTTTTGTTATTACCTCCATTCTTTGTACTTCGTTAAGCCATTTTAGCTTAAAATCCAGAGAGGATGCCATGATAAAATCATCATTGGGAAGTACATTGGCAAATCGCAACATCTAGCTATGTAGATTTGCCGTATAACACGTAATTTTACACTTACAACTCACGTCATTCTTAATAACATTTTTTATACAATGAGTTACATTAAATATCCTGTAAGAGAAGTGTGTGTGTATCACTGTATCGCCTAATGCTAATAATAAACAGTTGCCACATGGGTTGTACCCTGTACGGTTTAGTTTCAAACGAGAATGAAACGCGTATTAAACTTTATTGAAGTTATTTGAAAAAATTAAATAACCATCGTGATGTTGCGGTTGCGAGTTGCGGCCTGACACTTTGAAAATTGTTGCGATCGCAACAGATTCGCAACTTTCTAAAAAATTGTTGCGGTGCAACCGCAACCGCAACAGAAAAAGTTTCGATCGCAATTGCAACTTGTTGCGGCGCAACTGCCCAACACTGCACATTTGTATATTCACTACCTTTTATGAATTATTCTTTAGCCCATTTTGAGCGAGCTTTTACATGTCTTTTTTTCTTATTCATTGCAACTAAAGCGAATCCCATCAGTTGCACGAACTTGCCGTCTGGAGTCGCTATTTTTGTGCGTGCTCTCTACCTAGCTGCTACTGGCATAGTGAAGTGTGTGCCAGTCTTTGTCAAGTTTGCAGTGGGTTGTTTGCATCGTGTGAGGGGCCTTGAGACCGACATACCAAACTCGGTTCAGATTGTCTGCAGACATATTTGCCCGTGTGAAGGGGCCTTTAGATATTTTATCAGTGCTGAGCCATATTGTTTTTAGGACACTTTGCCATCCACAAAGACCAGTTAAGATTGAGTTCAATATTGTTTCCCTGAATTTAATTAAGCGCTTACTAACCTTTTGCTCAATCACTTTAACTTTGATTCCAATTGGAATTTGCTTTTACTTGTGCCTTTTTATATGTATTTTGCTAGTTACTCCATTGCGCCTAGAAGCAATTCTTGCTCATCTGAATTATAGAGAATAAGAGACCTCATCTATTCTCAAATTTGGGGTCTAAGATTCCCTTATTTTTGTGTACATTATTGAATTACCTCAGTGCTGTAGCTATTTTACTTCTAGTTGTTAGTTCATTTAGATTACATACTCAGTTGTATTTTTCGCCTTTTTGTAAATTAGTTCCCTTTACGTGAAATTTAAATCTTCAGTCTCTTGCTAAGTTATAGGTATAGTTATGAGTGACTCAAGTCACAACCGCCAACTGACAGCAGTTAGCTAGCTACTCTCAGAATACCTGGAAGCCAAACCAGTATAATTAAATTCCATTAGCCAATTATTTAACGATTGTGTTACTGCTTGTGATATCAAGATAGAGCTTATGACCAGTTGGTCATGAACACCGGTTCTGGGTGTTAAGATGATTCAGGCTGCAACTCGGGCGCTGGAGCTGCAGACTGACCTTAGCACTAGACTTCTGCCATTGTTCTTCTTGTAAGCAGCAGATTGCAGCAGTCTTGCACATGTATATGAATAGGCTCGTTATCGTGCAAATTAATCCAGCTCGATGTTCCCTCACAGGATCTACTGGACCACACATTCCACTCACTCACAAACACGTTATGGAGCCAAACCCTAACCTCTTAATTGCAGCCACCCTGCATTAAAATTAGAAGGAGATTACCTCCTCCTCCTCTCCAAATTTACTAATCTGGAAGGCCTGCATCTCTGCAGCTAAGCCTCTAAAATCTCCAGTTAAGACTATTGAGTCGAGAGCCTTCATTCCTACCGAGTTTACCCAACCGTTAAGCTTTTCCCACTAAGCGTCAGAACCTTCCACACTTAACACCACAGTAAACTTCACACTCCAGTACACGCTTCCACAAGCCTGAGCTGGAAGCGCACTGCCTGAAGTTCTTCAACCGCCTCGGACTCTTCCCAAGAACGTCTCACGAACCAAGAATCAAGCCTCGCCCGTCAACCTTCAACCTCCACTTAATAAACAAGGCGAGATAGTCTATTCTTTCATTCTCCCCAAGTGGTGGTTCGTATTGTGGTTTTTATGAACAAACTTGTTTGATTATTTGACGCTTGAAAATACTGCGTCCGGACCCTAACTCCTTCTGAGCAAGCGGCCACATCAATTCATTTCAATATTGATGCCTTCCCGGGCGTCTGGTGACCTCAAAATTATCACGGAACACCAAACTTTGTTCCATTTAAAATCAACCAAATTACCCGAGCTTAAACTAGTTGTTATGTGTACTCTAGCGGAAATTCTATCTTCACTTTGGCACGCGTAAGAACGGAAGGCTTAGGGACACCAAGAAGAACACGGGGTTTCTTCGGTTTTATTTCAAAGGTCCGTTGCCTCCGTAAGACTACACAAACAGGTATGATTCAGACTCGGGCCAGTAATTGCATGACAAGAAAATCCTAATTTAAGATCATAGTCGAATGATGAATTAATGTATATGGTACTGCAAAACGAGAAAAGAATTTCATACTTCTAAGGTATAGGAAAGTTAGCTGAGTAAGACACGAAGAACGGCTAAATAATGTTAGAACTAGGTATGATATTCTAGTGACAGAATTCATAACACAATTATTATTATTATATAAGAAAGTTTTAGCCTCCCTTAACCATGACAAAGATGTTCCAAGAGAGGAAAGAGGAAGGCACCATCTAGCATGGAGTTGGGGGAACGCGGAATCTATGCACAAGGTGCACAGGAACAGTAAGCTAGGAAAGAAGTTCATAAAACAAGAAAGGTTTCCGTTGCATTCTTGGCATAACAATCTGACAATACCCTAAAATACTTACAGACGATGGGGGGAAGGTCCCTCACTTTAGACCTGGAATAGCCTATTTTAACGTATAAATTAAGCGACTACTTTGTCTTTTTCGTAAATGTACCTGCGGAAAAGGGACAGAAAAATTAGGTCTCTGACGCAGGGACAAGCTGAAAGGTAACAGCGGACTAGTACTACAGCCTATCCAGCCGCAGAATCAGACTTAAAATACAACAGATCGGCTACTGCAAAATCCTATTATCAAAAATAAAAGCGGCTATCTCATTGACCAGCCTAATGCTAGAAAAGATTTGACACGCCTCGCTAATATTCAAAACGCTTAATTCAAACACAGAGCAGCAAGTACACATTTATCAACGTCGCTCTGAAAACACAAATCACATGGGCTAGTGGTCTCAAATTTCTGCGCCTATTCTCAGTCTACTGAGAATGCCGTAACTTTAGGCTTCCACCTTACTGACTGGCGCAACTTGCCCAGCACAGCTCATAGGTGAGAAGCCAACCAACTGACAAATATTTTACTTTATTTCATATCTTTTTCTTAATGAATATTTTAGAAATTACAATACAAAGACAAGAAAAATCATGTTTCCAAAGTTGGTACAAAGTTTAGCACGATGTGTCATTGTAAATTTCTCAATGTCAACGACTGATGTCTAATCCATGGAAGAACCACAACATAGTTTGTATTTTTAATACACAAATCTTTGAATAGTGAAGCAATGGTTGATTTGTATTCTCAATTAAATATAAAATTGTGTTATTTTTGTGTTAATCTATGAAATGTAATAAACTTAAAATTGTCGAAACCTTTATTGTAGCACCTTGAATGTAAATGTGTATAATACTGATAATGTTACAGTGTTCTTGTGTGAGAATGTGCTTAGACAGTACTCCGTGCTGAGAACTGAGCTCATGCTTCTCGGGCTTGGCTGGAGCCCACTCCACCGCTATCCTTCGTGATGTAAACTGTGTCCTGCTGTGTGTACTGATTATACAAACTCCAAGTGTCTCGTCTTACTTAACCTACCTCCAATAGGTTATGGGCCCCGAAAACCTTCCGATGAAGCAATATCAAGTGAGGTTATTCTAAGTCCCGAAGCGAAAAACAGCCCGGGACAGCGAGAACAGACGTTGGTGATTTGTTAGTGCTGTGTGAGACAGAAACGGTGATAGAAAAAGAAACATGGCAGGCTCCGTAAGTGAAAGTGCAAATAACTGCCTCACGGCTCTTAATGATAAAAACTATCCTACGTGGAAGCTGCAAATGAAGATGATCCTGATGAAGGAAAAACTGTTGAACTTGGTTCGAGGAACGGAAACCATGCCGCAGACTACGGACGAGACTGCTCGAAGAAAATTTGAAGAAAGACGTGACAGTGCACTTGCAACAGTTGTGCTTGGTGTCGAAACAAGTCAACTTTATTTATTGGGTGATCCTACTGACCTGTGCAACTATGGCATAAGATTGAAGATACATTCCAAAAGAAAACTTGGTCTAACAAGTTCAGACTACGCAAAAGACTCTACAACATGAAACTAAAAGAAGACCAAGACTTACAAACTCATCTCAAAGCATTTGTCGAAATATTTGAGTCCTTGAGTGTGATTGATGACCCTGTTGATGAAGAAAGTCGTGTAATAATCTTGCTGTCGTCACTTCCCGACCATTTCCCCACACTGGTGACTGCACTGGAAGCTCATGAAAAACTACCGTCATGGGATATTGTGACAGAGCGTCTTCTGAATGAAGAAGCAAAACTGAAAAACCAAAGTGCTTCAGACTTCAGTGAAAAATCCCTTGTGACCTCCAAATTGAAAAACTCAAGGTGCTACGAATGCGGAAAATTGGGACACCTACGTACCAAGTGCTGGATCTATCAAGAAAAGTTGAAGAAAGAAGATGGGAACCACACAGAAGACCAAAACAATTTTGTAGCAGGTAAAACAAATTATATCAGTGCATTGTCTGTGATAAATATCAATTGTTGGGTAATTGATTCCGGTGCAACAGCACACATGTGTAATAATAGGAATGATTTTTCTTGTATGAATGAGCTATCTAGTCCAATTAACATTGAAGTTGGTGATGGTAGAAACTTGCAAGGTGTTGGTGTAGGTGATGTTGAAGTTATGGTGTTGTTGCCTAAAGGTCTAGTAGATACCTGTGTTGTTAAGAATGTCTTGTATGTACCTGGCTTAGCCTACAATTTACTTTCTGTGCCTCAGATTACAGAAAGTGGAAACTCAGTTTACTTTGACGAAAGCTCATGTAAGATTGTAAATGAAGACGATGAATTAATTGCCTTATGCAGTAAAGTAGGAAAATTGTATAAACTTAATTGCACCCTTAATTCAGCTGCTAAATGCATGAACGTTTCCGCTGATGAAATTCTGTGGCATAAACGATTTTGTCATCTAGGATTCAATAATCTTAAGAAATTAGCCACTAAGAATCTTTTTAGAGGTTTTGATTGTTCTGTGAGTGGAGATAACATTTTTTGTGAAAACTGTTGTGATGGTAAAAATCATAGGCTTCCGTTCCCCAAAACAAATCACAAAAGGGAACGCCAACCCTTAGAACTTATCCACAGTGATGTGTGTGGCCAGCTTAATCCCATATCACTTGGAAATGGAAGGTATTTTATAACCTTCATAGACGACCACTCCAGATATACTTGGGTGTACATTATCAAACATAAGAGTGATGTTTTTAAAGTGTTTCAGGAGTTCAAATCCTTGGTAGAAAATCACTATGAGCACAAAATTAAAATTCTGCGCTCCGATAACGGTCGGGAATACATCTCTAATGACTTTGAACAATTCCTAAAAAGGGAAGGAATTATCCATGAAAAAACTGTGCCTAAGACACCTGAACAAAATGGAGTTGCAGAAAGAATGAATAGAACTCTCCTTGACTCTGTCAGAGCTATGCTGTCTGGTTCAAAGTTACCAAAATCATTCTGGGGTGAAGCTATATCAACTGCCGTGTATGTCAAAAATAGGAGCCCTGCTAGTGCATTGAATGATATGACCCCTTATCAGGCCCTTAATGGACACAAGCCCAATGTACAGCACCTGAAAACCTTTGGCTGCAGTGCGTACGCACATGTCCCCAAAGATGAGAGGGAAAAACTTGATCCAAAATCTAAACCGTGTGTTCTTGTAGGATATGGAAGTGGATTCAAGGGATATCGTCTGTATGACATAAGCAGCAGAAGGATATTTTTGAGTAGAGACGTTATGTTCAATGAATCTCAGCAGATGCCAATTGAGAAGGAGCCTTCTGAATTAAATGATGGTAATTTTACTCTTCTTCCTCAGGATCCAGAACCAGAAGACTCTGAGGGAGGGGTGGAGCATAGACAGTCAGATGCTGGGATGGAGGGAGTGGAGCCTAGACAATCAGCCAGGTATCGACGCGCTCCTGATAGGTTTGGTGAATGGGTGTATTTAATGAAAACTGAGCTTGATATACCATCTTGTGTTCAAGAAGCACTCAGTGGACCAGAAGCAAAACTATGGGAAACAGCTATGGAGAATGAGATGGAGTCTATATATCAAAACAAAGTATGGTCTCTTGTAGAGTGTCCTAATGACAAAAAACCTATCAAATCAAAGTGGATCTTTAAAAGAAAAACCGGACCCGACGGAAGCATTTGCTCGTACAAAGCTCGCCTTGTGGCTCAGGGCTACTCACAAAAATATGGCACTGACTACGACGAGACCTTCAGTCCCGTGGTTCGATTTGAATCTGTCAGGACAGTACTAGCTTTGGCTGCCAAATGCAACATGCAAGTCCATCACATGGACGTTGCAACAGCCTTTCTTAATGGAGAACTGGTTGATGAACTGTACCTGGTTCAACCTGATGGTTTTGTTATCTGTAGTATCTTGGTTTTTCATCACGACACGAGGTTTAGCCTAAGGTAGCTTTAACTACCGTATCAAGCCTTAACTTCGTGGAGTAGGAAAAGGAAACTCTCAGTAAGGTTCCTATTCTTGTACTGAATCATCCATACACCAATTCTGCTTATAAGCTATAGCGCTCGGAAGTTATACAATGCTCTTCCGGTGCATACCAATGCGATGCGCCCCGAAGGCACAGCTTCCGGCGGAGGTACCATAAAGACATCTGACCTGAACGCGATATGGCATCCGGCAAGACGCGCAAACCTCCGCTCCGGAACTCGTACTCATAAAACCAGTATCACATTATATGATGCATATTTTAATATACAACATTATCAAAGGCAAAGAAAATCTTGTGTGTAAACTACAAAAATCGCTCTACGGACTAAAGGAGAGCGTCCCCCATACGGACTTTTTACTTTATTATTGAACCTAGAACAATGAAATTTGATATACTGATAGGAAATTGAATTTGGAATCGTTTTTGCTTAGAGCAAAAGTTCAATTTTCTTGAAAAGAAAATGGGAAATCAAAGAAAACGAAGTTTGAAGGGGGGGTTTCAAAAATCTTCTCCTCCTACAGTTTTCGAGCTACAGTGATGATTTTGGTATCAATGAATGCGGAAAGACACGGGCTTCTATGGATGCTAAAATTCATTCCAATATTATTTATTGCTCATGAGTAATGACGTCATAAATTTTTACATTTCCGAAAAAGGGCATTTTTTTCCTATTTTTACACTTTTTCATATTGAAAATATACATTTGAGGAAACGAATTTTAGCATCCATAAAAGCCCGCGTCTTTCCGCATTTAATGATATCAAAACCATCACTGTAGCTCAAAAACTGTAGGAGGAGAAGCATTTTGAAACCCCAAAAACCATTGTTTACATTATAAGCAAAACAAAGAAACATAAACAATACAAATAAAAATTTTTTTAAAATTTTTGGTTCAAGTTAGACCCCGGAAATCATTATAGAGTAATCCAGAGACATAGGAGATGACATAGCAACTTTGCGCCGTGAATAAAGTGCTACGGGGGAGGTGTAACATGATAAAATACAACTTCCCCCTCCCCTCCCCCCCATTCTTTAAATCCCCGTAGCGGGCGAACGAGTGAACGTACGAGTCTCATTTTTTCACAGGATGTACCTGACCTCTTGCACTTCTTTTAACAGCAAAAATCCCAGTTTCTCAAGAAAACCCAGAAGCAAGGATTCATAAGGGAGACGCTCTCATAAAACAAGCTCCTAAGTGTTGGAATACTACACTAGATAGCTATTTGAAGAAATTGGGTTTTGTACAATCTAAGAGTGATGCTTGTATATACACTCGTGTTCAAGAGAAGAAACTGTGTATTGTGGCGGTGTATGTAGACGATCTAATAATTGCTTCTGAGTCTGGTGACGAAATAAATCAAATAAAAATGAGTCTTTCTACCCAATACCAAATGAAAGACCTTGGTGTGCTGAGTTACTTCCTAGGTGTAAGTGTTGTACAATTTATAAACAATGTTTTCTTAAATCAAACTGCTTACACTGAGGCTCTGTTGTCAAAATTTGGCTTTGACAATTGTAAACCTGTTGCAACTCCCGCTGATTTAAATGTAAATCCGATATGTTCCCCAAATGATGTCGAATTTGACCCTGCTACTTATCAAAGTGCTGTAGGTAGCCTTTTGTATTTGTCAACCAGAACTCGACCTGACATTGCATTCGCTGTGAATAATGTTGCTAAATACAGCTCCAAACTTCTAGAACAGCATTGGATGTGTGTTAAGAGAATATTCAGGTACCTGAGAGGCACCTCCGAACTAGGTCTCTTGTATAGCAAATGTTCTGATACTTGCATTGGTTATTCAGATGCTGACTGGGCTGGTGATAAAAATGACCGAAAGTCTACCTCTGGTTACTGTTTCACCCTCAGTAATTCGGTAATTACGTGGAGATCTAATAAACAAACTTGTGTATCCCTCTCAACTGCAGAAGCCGAATACGTTGCTCTTGCCGGTGCGGCTCAAGAGGCTGTATGGTTGAAGCACTTACTCAGTGATCTAAAATTTGGTACTGTGGAATCAATGGTTATAAACGAAGACAACCAGTCAGCCATCTGTCTTGCCAACAATCCCAAATATCATGGGAGGAGCATGCACATCGATATTAGGTTTCACTATGTACGGGATCTTGTAAGTAACAAAGACATAGACGTAGTGTATTGCCCTACCGACGAAATGCTCGCCGACATATTTACCAAGAACCTGCCCATAGAAAAGTTCTCTAGGCTGAGAACAAAGTTAGGAATGGTCTCATCTGACACACATTCAATGTGAGAAGGAGTGTTGAAACCTTTATTGTAGCACCTTGAATGTAAATGTGTATAATACTGATAATGTTACAGTGTTCTTGTGTTAGAATGTGCTTAGACAGTACTCCGCGCTGAGAACTGAGCTCATGGTTCTCGGGCTTGGCTGGAGCCCACTCCACCGCTATCCTTCGTGATGTAAACTGTGTCCTGCTGTGTGTACTGATTATACAAACTCCAAGTGTCTCGTCTTACTTAACCTACCTCCAATAAAAATAAAATCATCTGTGTCAATTCAAATGCATCGAAATGGCAGTCTCTCCATGTTACATTTACTGCCTGTGACACTGTTTTAAATGTTATATTTACTTTCTATGACAACATAGCTTACATGGCTTGACTATTATGCAAATATTGCTGAGCAAAAAAGAAAAACATTTGGACGTTAATACAGAATCACTTGGAGCAGTGAAAGAAAAAATAGGAATCAGTTCATCAGTTAAAACCACACATTCGGTGGTCTGCTAAAATACTACCGACCTAGAATCAAACTTATTTCCAAGCATTACACTGCAGCACACTCGCTATGAAACGCGCTAGATTCACAACCTCATGACGGCCAGTCTGGCTCAATGTGGGTGATTCACCGGCCGCCAGAAGCATCCTCGAATGCTCTAGAAGCCGGCTGTTCACCGCTATCAAAACACAAATATACTTGATAGCGAATAGATAAATATAGCTAGTTTATGATCTCCACCCAATGTGGGCAAGTTACTCTAATTATATGCGTTTGATGCTTGAGGAGCGAGCAAAAATTGAAAGGGTTGGATGTTCTAGTTTTGAAGGTTACGGTTTAAATATGATTTTTAATTTAGCAAATGAACAAGGTTGGTGTTCTTGATAAGGCGGGTCACCAGTCACCCGTTAAGGCGACACTTAACAGAATCAAATGATAGATATATATCTGACTACGTCCTCAGAAGGAGGCTTTAATTTATTCAGTGTTCGTGGGGCTTTATGCCTCCGTTTAATCAAACTAGCGAACTTTACCACGGAATGGACCAAGCAGAAGGAAAAGAAAGGAGATATGGTTTTAATTCTCTGGCCTTTTTTATTGAAGCTGGGAGATTCGTCAATCCTGTCGGTCTCTTCAGGATGAGCTGATGTTGTGGTCCAATCTTGAGTAGGACTGCAACAGGCTCGCAGCAGCGTTGGTTATATGGCGAGTGTATGTGAGGAGAGGGTCGTGTGCATGGGAATCCCAATGGCTGGAGACGGCATAAGCGTCAGTGGATAAAGAAGACGGTGAAAGGCTCAATTCCCCAAAGAAAAAGGTTGATAAAATATTGAATTGTTGGGTCAGCAGCAAGTGAATTAGATGCAGCCCGAGTGTCTCAATTCGTCACGTCGCTAGGATGGGGGACGTAACGTGAATGAGGAATGAGGTTGAAGGGGAATGAGGAAACAGAATTCACCGCCCAGTAAATGAGTGGAAACCAAGGGAAGGAGGCAGTTTTTGTCCTCTGCCAAGTTGGCTACCGGGTTATTTACCCCCTTTGTATGAGTGGGCAAGGTAGGTGACGTGGCAGTGGAGTGTGAAGTGTCTCGTGGCTTCCTGTACGGGACGACATAGCTGGGTTAATGTGCCACAAGGTATTTTAGAGAAACCACATATCAACACACGCTATGCTGCAAACAATCTGGCATTAAAATGCCGCCTCAAAGCGAGGAGTCTCTTCGAAAAACGACCCCCATGCACCAGCACTCTGGCGCCGGAGTGCAAGTGGGGATCAACTTTGGAGCACTGACAATTTGCTCGGAGCCAAATATTAACCTTAATATTTTAACGGCATGAAGCTACAACTTTATACTAGTAAATGCACACAGGCAAAACTTTGCCTGGCAAAACTAAGATGGCATAAGCAGTGACAACTGAGTATAATGTCTCAATTAATTAATAACTAATGGTGAAAATATCTACAGCATCTGCTAATGCAAATTAATAAGGAATTTCTAAACAATAAAATGAAAAAGGGAAAACCTCTATATAAGAAGTTCCGGAGTAAGCTTACAACTATCTCAGCTTAGCACCTAGCCACCTTCAAGAAACAGCGGCTTGTGGTGGCTTATTTCTGGCTTACAAGAATTACTTGTCTTATCCAACACATCAGGCAAATGTTAATACTGGTTGAATTTGGAAAATGTTTCCCAGTTTCATAACTGAAGTAGTATCAACAAGTTTGAGTTTTAACGTAGAATAACTTAATTGTTGTTCACGCTAGGAATCAATGTACAATGACTACTTAGTTAAATTTACTAACTAACTATTCTTCAAAACATCACTACTATTTAAATATACAATACTGATTCTATTAGGAAAAGCTTGTTGTCCATTGTACTTAGGTATTTATAAGGATAGTCCTGAGCAAGATTTAAATGAACAATGATTTATGTAGCTTGCTTAAAAAAAACTAAAACATTGTAATTATTTCAAACCCTACTTAATTGAAAATACAGCTGTGAAAACAAAGCTTATAATTGATGCAAAGCCTATCTTCACTAAGGAAAGTACAGCTGTAAAGATTAAAATAATTATAATTGCTTCACAACCTAACTTGATTAAGAGAAATACAGCTGTGGAAATTGAAAATGGATTATAATTAATTCAAAGCCTAACTTAATTAAAAAAACAACACTTGAGAACGAAAAGATTATTCAGAGGCTGGAACACAAAAAGCAGGAATAAAAACACACTTAATTACACACTGCCCGACAGTAAATGAAATAATCAATATTCTAGCTACTGCAGTGTCAAAAGTTAATTGAATTATAATGCTAACTGAACTGGTAAAAATACCAGTGCGAATCCGTTAAAATAAACAAATTCCAATTGGGATCTGATGCTAAAGTGAATATGCAAGTTTGCACGGCTAAATTAATTCAGGGAAACACAATGACCAAATGGCGCAGTACGTAAGCACAACAAAGGAGACGATCCTAAGTTGCTCAACTTTTTAAGCTATCGGAATACATTCAGGCACATGAAACACTTCTTGGGGCAACACAATTATAAAGGAGACGACGTAATATGTACTAACAAATAAGCTGTAATTCACAGAATTTAACACAAAATTTAGTCTCACCCGTCGCTGTAAAAACCAGAACCGAAAACACAAGGGAGTTATAGTTAGAGTGCCTACGATTCAAAACGGCTAGGCAGTGTTGCCAAGCGCAGTTACGAAAGTGACGGGCGTAGGTACGTAAACGGCAAATATTTACGAGACACATTTTTGGTAAAAATTTTGGTTTTGACGAATAAATTCGGTCTTGTAATTTTATGAAAATCATTACTTTGTTATAAATAAATTTTAGAATGTTCGTTTTAACGTTTTTATAAATTCGAGTGAAATGAGTCCCAAAAGTTCACTACAAGTTCAAGAATACGATCTGACACAAATGCACATTGATTATCACACAAAAACTTAAATTATCCGGGAAAGCACTGTTGTACTACGAGCACTTCAGTCAAATAGGACGCCGTCGTCGTTCTTGCGAACCAGCGCGGATCCGCAGAATGTTGCCGAAATTAAATTGTCAAACTTCGCGTCTTGTAAGACGCGACACTAGTAACCCGAACTTTAAAGAGCATTTCCCGCCGGTAGGACCTGACTAGCTAGCTCCGATCACCAGTAAACTGATAGAAACCTTCCAGCGTTTGTGTAACCCCAGCCTCGGTGCTTACATACATGCATTTTATAATATTATATGTCCATGGTTATGTATATGTATCTTATGCTGGTATACACATATGTATACATAAATAAAGGAGCGTTTCAAATAAGTGTTTACTTTATTTATAAATTCTACAAAATTTAAAATAATAAACCGATTTTACTATAGGTACATGTTCTCAAAAAATTTGATACAGAAAACCGGCGTGCCAAATTGCGACCAGTCGCGCGATTAATTCTCCCTCATATCCATGTAAACTTTTCGAAATAAAAGGAAAGTTGTGTATCCAAAGTACAATAATGTGACAATTTGTCCATTGTCCGAAAATATTCATGAAATATTAGACCGGCAGGCCGCAGCGGAGACATTTCAAGAAACACTTTGCGAGAAGTACAGGAATTTCTAGAGAATTTCTTGAGTCCACCTCGCGTGATTTTACACTTCAGTTTCCCACTCGTAACTTTGGAAAGAATGTACCTATTAACTTAAAATTGCTCTCAAACGAAAGAGCGAAACATTCTCTATCTATATAGTATAAACAACACCCTCAAGGTATTCTGAAAGTTACAAAAATTCTTCGATAAACCTTGCAAACATGCGCGCACTAAAAACACTTCAGTTTCCCACTCGTAACTTTGGAAAGAATGTACCTATTACTTCAAATTGCTCTCAAACGAAAGAGCGAAACATTCTCTATCTATATAGTATAAACAACACCCTCAAGGTATTCTGAAAGTTACAAAAACTCTTCGATAAACCTTGCAAACATGCGCGCACTAAAAACACTTCATTTTCCCACTCGTAACTTTGGAAAGAATGTACCTATTACTTCAAATTGCTCTCAAACGAAAGAGCGAAACATTCTCTATCTATATAGTATAAACAACACCCTCGAGGTATTCTGAAAGTTACAAAAATTCTTCGATAAACCTTGCAAACATGCGCGCACTAAAAACACCGCAGTTTCCCACTCGTAACTTTAGAAAGGTTGCACCTACTGACTTCAAATTACTCTCAAACGAAAGAGCAAAACATTTTCTACAAATGTGTAATAAACACATTCAAAAAAGTTTTCTGAAATCTACAGAAATTCTTCGATGAACCTGTACGACTCACGCGCCGTCGAAAGACTCAAGTTGACCCATTCGCGCTAGCGCGTCGTCAGAACATCAAACTTTCCTGTGTTCTCAGAAACGAAATAATAATATTCTCAACGTTACTTTCAATCAATAGACTATTTCATTTGCATTTGTTGTCAAATTCAATGCGAAATTAAGGTAACCCTTTCGCGCTCGCGCGTGGTCAAAACATCTAACTTTACTCTGTTCTGAAATATGAAGTGATAATATCCTCAACGTTATATTCAATCAACAGGCCATTTCATTTGTATTTGTTTAAAAATTCAATGCCAAACGTCAAGGCCGGAAACACATCGAACTAGACCGTGATGTATAAAACGATGACCATGTAAATTTTCTAAACAAAATCATAGCGGAGGAGCATAAGTTTCATTTCTGAGAATACATTCTTGAAGCGAATCAGGATATCACTATAATTTCATCATGTAACTCATCAGTTACATAAATACATGAACAACTATTTCTAACCTACAGCTACCAGTTGAAAAAGAATAAATGGAATAAGCCCGTAAATACTCGTATTAACAGTGTTGCTTACAAAGTGAGCGAACAGTAAAAGTTTGTTGACCTGCAATAAAATTTAAAAAAAATTATAGAGCACTGAGCATTCTGAAAGAATGTGTTGATACGTCGAAACAAACACATTCAGAATGACATAACCTCAAAAATAATACATTAGCCTGTACAACAAACTTACCGCGGAAATTGTCTCGTGGGAAAATACATTAACGCATAAATGACCTGTTTCGCCGGAGAAAAAGTAAAAAAAGACATACCTCACAAATCTGAAAAAATCATATAATTTACAACGAAATAGTTTAACATAAATATCAGTAAACATACTATTAGGATTTGAACAACACCAACATAAGTGGAGCAAGAGACAAATACTCAGATTTAGCAAAAAAATAGAAAGAAAGACTGAAAGCGTATTCTAGCTTTGAAAAAATTCGTCAGCACTGGGTGAAATCAAATATCAACTAAGGCCTACAATGGCGCGGGTCGAGTTCTACATAAACCTAAGTAGAACAGGGAAAAATTAAAGCATTTTATTTCAAAAGATGTTGCTGTGATCTCCGTGATCTCCATTTATATTTAAATTTAAAGATCACACAAAAAATGCACGGTTTTACGTGAATGCTTTACGATAATAAAGAGATGACGACTTAGGGAATGTTACAAGTTGAGTGACCAGAAAAAAGACCAGAAAAGACCATACAATTTAGGATACGACACTGAGGTTAATTATTACTGTTTTCGTTTTCCTAAGACTTATTTCAATCATTGTCAAATTCACGACGTTTTTCTGTAATAACTTGCGAAAAATTTCAGCAACAATGAAAAACTCCAAGTCGCATGCACCATGGCATTTCATGAGTCCCTAGTGGCAATTACATACTGTAATACTTCATTGTAGTGCACAAATACAGCACTTAATAATAAATTTCTCAACTCATAAATTCCTTCTTGGAGTATTACACTTCACCCACTCAAATACTGGACCTTTGTCTTCACTTCAAGGTTAATTTTATTCTCGGTTTTCAACTGTAGTCCTGAACAATGCTGCTAACCGATAGCTATACTGATCTTCACTTCGTATTTCCTAAAGTCATTACATGAGAAATTTTTCGACGTGGACATTTCTTTTTATTATCCACGGTAACAAAATCAAAACATATATTAGGGCCATTTATGGAAATATAGAAGCACGAAACTCAAAATTTTGTGTTTGGTATAAATCATCATTCATGCAAATATTCTATCATTAGTCTCAGTGTCATCCTTACCCACAGCAACATCTTTTGAAATAAAATGCTTTAATTTTCCCCTGTTCTACTTAAGTTTATGTAGAACTTGACCCGCACCGTTGTGGGCCTTAGTTGATATTTGATTTCACCCAGTGCTTACGAATTTTTTCAAAGCTAGAATACGCTTTCAGTCTTTCTTTCTATTTTTTTGCTAAATCTGAGTATTTGTCTTTTGCTCATGGGTATTATCTCAAAATAAGCTTGTGTGTTTCCTTGCATTGCTTATACTTTCATTTATAGGTTCAACCATTGAAATGCCTATTCGCCCACTTATGTTGGTGTTGTTCAAATCCTATTAGTATGTTTACTGATATTTATGTTAAACTATTTCGTTGTAAATTATATGATTTTTTCAGATTTGTAAGGTATGTCTTTTTTTACTTTTTCTCCGGCGAAACAGGTCATTTATGCATTAATGTATTTTCCCACGGGACAATTTCCGCGGTAAGTTTGTTGTACAGGCTAATGTATTATTTTTGAGGTTATGTCATTCTGAATGTGTTTGTTTCGACGTCTCAACACATTCTTTCAGAATGCTTCAGGGCTCTATAATTTTTTTTAAATTTTATTGCAGGTCAACAAACTTTTACTGTTCGCTCACTTTGTAAGCAACACTGTCAATACGAGTATTTACGGGCTTATTCCATTTATTCTTTTTCAACTGGTAGCTGTAGGCTAGAAATAGTTGTTCATGTATTTTTGTAACTGATGAATTACATGATGAAATTATAGTGAAATCCTGATTCGCTTCAAGAATATATTCTCAGAAATGAAACTTATGCTCCTCCGCTATGATTTTGTATAGAAAATTTACATGGTCATCGTTTTTTTTACGTCACGGTCTAGTTCGATGTGTTTCCGGCCTTGACATTTGGCATTGAATTATTAAACAAATACAAATGAAATGGCCTGTTGATTGAATATAACGTTGAGGATATTATCATTTCATTTTTCAGAACAGAGTAAAGTTAGATGTTCTGAACACGCGCGAGCGCGAAAGGGTCACCTTAATTTCGCATTGAATTTGACAACAAATACAAATGAAATAGTCTATTGATTGAAAGTAACGTTAAGAATATTATTATTTCGTTTCTGAGAACACAGGAAAGTTTGATGTTCTGACGACACGCGAGCGCGAATGAGTCAACTTGAGTCTTTCGACGGCGCGTGAGTCGTACAGGTTCATCGAAGAATCTCTGTAGTTTTCAGAAAAATTTTTTGGATGAGTTCATTACACATTTGTAGAAAATGTTTTGTTCTTTCGTTTGAGAGTAATTTGAAGTTAATAGAAACATTCTTTCTAAAGTTACGAGTGGGAAACTGAAGTGTTTTTAGTGCGCGCATGTTTGCAAGGTTTATCGAAGAATTTTTGTAACTTTCAGAATGCCTTGAGGGTGTTGCTTATACTATCTAGATAGAGAATGTTTCGCTCTTTTGTTTGAGAGCAATTTGAAGTTAATAGGTACATTCTTTCCAAAGTTACGAGTGGGAAACTGAAGTGTTTTTAGTGCGCGCATGTTTGCAAGGTTTATCGAAGAATTTTTGTAACTTTCAGAATACCTTGAGGGTGTTGTTTATACTATATAGATAGAGAATGTTTCGCTCTTTCGTTTGAGAGCAATTTGAAGTAATAGGTACATTCTTTCCAAAGTTACGAGTGGGAAACTGAAGTGTTTTTAGTGCGCGCATGTCTGCGAGGTTTATCGAAGAGTTTTTGTAACTTTCAGAATACCTTGAGGGTGTTGTTTATACTATATAGATAGAGAATATTTTGCTCTTTCGTTTGAGAGCAATTTGAAGTTAATAGGTACATTCTTTCCAAAGTTACGAGTGGGAAACTGAAGTGTTTTTAGTGCGCGCATGTTTGCAAGGCTTATCGAAGAATTTTTGTAACTTTCAGAATACCTTGAGGGTGTTGTTTATACTATATAGATAGAAAATGTTTTGCTCTTTCGTTTGAGAGCAATTTGAAGTTAATAGGTACATTCTTTCCAAAGTTACGAGTGGGAAACTGAAGTGTTTTTAGTGCGCGCATGTTTGCAAGGTTTATCGAAGAATTTTTGTAACTTTCAGAATACTTTGAGGGTGTTGTTTATACTATATAGATAGAGAATGTTTCGCTCTTTCGTTTGAGAGCAGTTTGAAGTTAATAGGTACATTCTTTCCAAAGTTACGAGTGGGAAACTGAAGTGTAAAATCACGCGAGGTGGACTCAAGAAATTCTCCAGAAATTCCTGTACTTCTCGCAAAGTGTTTCTTGAAATGTCTCCGCTGCGGCCTGCCGGTAAATATTAGTGTCATATGTAGCCTACCAATACATACATGAAAAAAGAAGCACCTAAGTTTGAGATGTTCTATGATGGTAGTTTTGGAAGTCAACTCTTGTTTGCTGTGAGATGTAAGTCATTGAGTGTGAACAGACGTATGTTTGGATCTGACCGAGGAGGTATAGCCAGTCCTTACTAAACCTCGACAAGCATCTGGGAAAAATTATGAGAGGGATAATAAGGCACTTTGGACTCAGCTTTTTGTGTATGGTTTTATTTGAAGGAGCCGGGAGGATCGCCGAGACTTGATCCTGCGGATCGCCGAGACTTGATCCGGCAGATCTTGACTGAAAGATACTTCGCAGTCCTGAGGCAGTCGCTCCGGCCGGTGGACGAGGTTAAGTGTATTGTGTTCAGAATATTCAATTTACTGAGGGCAATTTTTAAATAAGCACAACAATCGGTGCGTGGCTCTTTATGTGGGCAACGCCTGCTCAATTTTGGAGCAGGTGAGTTTGATCACAAGGTGCCGAGCCTGATGGCGATGATGACTCTTCGTTTGAATAGTAATTAAGATCCAGGCACGCTGACTTCAGCAAATGAGAGGCTGATTCAATTGTGCCCGTAATTTTAGGCAGTTGAGAATTAAGGCCCGTAATTAGAGAATATATAAGGCTAAAGGCCCAGAACATAGCCAATTCTAATCCGAGTAGAGAGTCCCAAAAGCGGCCCAGGGAGAATGTTGTAAGTGGTGTGTGTGATGACGTTGAGGTCCTGCAAGGAGTCCAAAAAGCTGGATGAACAGTCCAAGGAGACACCAAGGAAACACCACTGACAGTCCACAAATCGTAAAATAATAAAACTCCCACACGGCAGAATTCGAGAATTCCTACAGATTTGACTCTAGTTAATTTCTGGTTCTCCTTTTTTCGTCAAGCCCAAAAGTAGAGAAATAGGACAGAATCAATTAGGAAAAACTCCCATACAGCTGCTCCTGCTTTAAATACCAGGCAGAAAATTTAAGAATTTTTTAGTAATACTGGTGATTATCTAAAGGCAAAAATCGGGGATCAAATCCCTGGAACCATTTCAAAACACATGACTTAACAAGACATGGTTCAAGAAGCGGAAGAAAAGAATTACAGCAATTAAATATTTCATATAAAGAGAATTGATGCTTCTTTAAGTACTCTAGGACGTCTCTATAACTGTACAAGAAATAACAGAGAAAAATTCTCAGGTTTCATTGATATAAATCCTACTGAAAATCACGGATAATATCAGTTGCAATTAATAAATGGTAGGGAATAATACCCAATAATAAGAAAAGGAAACACTAAACGTTTTGCTTGCACAGAAAGGAAATGTGCGCGAGATGAAAACATGAAGATCAGTGCGGCGAATAACCCGGCGGCTCTACACGTCGGCATTCGCCAAGCCGCCGGCATAATTTGTGCGCACTCGCGAAAGGCAAATGGCAGTGGGTATTTTTGTCACAAGAATGACCAGAATGAAATTAAATTGTTATTGAAATGATTTAACTTGAAATAAGTGCGATTAAACGCAAGGTTCAAGGAGTATGAGCTATAAAAGACGACTCAAAGCTTTAGCAAGCATAGACATGAATAACCTTCGTATTTCGTACACATACGAGATTATTAGGAGACGTCTTAAATTATTATTTCGCGTTGGAACATTATTCAAGAGAAACTACTGCAAGTACGCCTTGTAAAAAAAAAAAAGGAAGAAGATACTATTATAACACATGCTTATAGTGCAGTTATGGTCACGGAGTAGTGACGGAAGACGGCAGTATCTGCTTCGCCATTGAAAACAACAAAGACACACTATCGACAAAGAACGCCGGCGATTTAGCCGCGTGCGTTCCCGAGTCAGTTTATGAGAAACTTTCGATATGATACAGGCAAACACAATATAAGTTTTGCAGTAAAAAAAAAACAATGACGTTAGCTGAATATCTAGTATGAATTTTTAACACGTGAATTTGGAAATGACACGCAATATTCACTCTATATCACCGAGTTAGCACTCTAGATAACACATGCTAGTCTAAGAATCTTAACACTATTTGAGAGTTTATGCCTACTTCACGACACTGAGCAGTTCTTTACGTTTAACACAATCACATGAAAAAAAAACACATGGCACATATACTTTACCCGGTTTCTTTCTATTCTAAGCCTAAATTTCACTTGCACTTACGAGATGATGTTCGCACGCTAAAGCCACAAGCAAGAGTGAGTCAGTTCAAGTGACGCTCTTCGACGTTGCCGTATCGGGCTGCTTTAAACTCGAAATGTCGATTGATTATTTGATCTCTCATGTATTTACACAAAAACTTCAATGATTACGAATTAGAAGTAGAAAATAATTAATAATAAATTATAGTAAGATTTTTAATGCTAATGATTAATTTATTTAAGTGCGAATGGGGAAATTCATAATTCTTACGCTTTGTAGCGATATGCTACATTACCCCCCAAGGCGCAGACCGAAAGGTCCACCCGCTGCAATCATTTGTAACGGGAAGGAGGTCTAACTACACGACCCTGCCGGGTTCGGCAGGTGGAAAATGTTACTGAGCGGGGAAGTTTCACCAAACGGGTCTGCAAATTTAGATCGGCAAGAGTTCTAGGAACACGAGTTACTGCAGCGGGCTCGTCTGGTCTATCCAGACTTGTCGCTGTTTCAGTAAGAGGTCTAGAATTAGAATCTACGACAGGCTTAGAGATAGGGTTTGAATGTACAGGCACATAGAAAGGATTACACTCAAGTTGACTAGGCAATAATGCAGCCAACTGAGGAAGCTGAGATGGTAGATATGATCGAGTCTCAGTGGAAGGAGAATTCTGTGGAGAGAATGATGGTTTAGCAGTTACACTATGATCGGAAGTGTACGCGACTTTTAATCGATCAATGCTCACGGGGTCGTGTGAACCCGATCTTTCCAGGACAAAATACTTGGGCGTGCGTTTGATTATTTTGAATGGGCCATCATAAGAGCGCGTGAGTGTAGGTTTGATGGCGTCGTTTCGGACATACACATGTGTGCAGTCTCGCAAGGCAGGATCCAGTTTGTCCTCAGTCTGAGGCATTCGCGGAGCCACATACTTGATCTGGCGCATTCAATCTTTTAGGCAGGTTACATATGCGGAACGGTCAGCGGATGAAAATTCAGGCAAAGGTTTTGGGTCAACAATGTCGCCGGGGAGACGAAGTGTCTGACCATAGAGCATCTCTGCTGCTGTGCACTGCTGATCTTGTCTGTACAGATTGCGGATGCTCAACAATACAACTGGAAGTCTGTCCGTCCAATCATTGCTGCAGTTTAGGCGACGTAATACCGACTTTAAATCTCTGTGGACTCTCTCAATAAGTCCATTTGACTGTGGATGATAAGCAGTAGTGTTTACGTTATCACACCCTAAAGCAGTGCTAAGCTCACTCCAGAATTTGGAGGTAAATTGTGATCCCCGGTCATGTGTGACCCTTAAGGGAACCCCAAATCTAGAGATCCAGTTGGACATGAAAGCGCGCGCTACAGTCTCAGTTTGGGTATCAGGAAGAGGGACAGCCTCAACCCAACGTGTGAACCTATCGATGATGGTCAACAAATAAGAATAACCGCGCGATAAAGGCAAAGGGCCCACCAAATCTAGGTGTACAGAGTCGAACTTGTGACCTGTGAATGCACAACTCTGCAGCGCTGCACGATTATGTTTCACCACTTTACTACTCTGACATGCATGGCAATTTTGCACAATTTGCTTGACCTCCTTACGCATCGCTGGCCAGACGTAACGATCAGAAATCAAACGCAATGTACGGTTAATACCAGGGTGAGAGAAGGAATGATAGTGGAGGACAGCTACTCTGCGGAGAGTCGCGGGAAGATACAAACGAGAAAGTCGCTCGGCATCACGGTACACGCCGTCAACCAAGGTTAACTTCAGAGAGGAAGTGTTAGAAGGTTTGAGAAGGTCCTGAAGTTCAGGATCCTCCTTCTGCGCGCTTTCAATGTTGCCGAAAGTGATTTCACCACTGGTTTGGACGGCATTTATGCGCGATAGACAATCAGCGACAGTATTGTCCAACCCTTTTATGAAACGGATGTCAGTGGTAAACTGGCTTATGAACGACAAATGTCGAGCTTCTCTTGGGGAATGTCTTTCAGAGGGCATCCTGATCGCTGAGGTCAGAGGTTTGTGATCTGTGTAGATCACAAACTCCCTTGCCTCTAGAGCATAGCGAAAGTGTCTCACAGACAAGTAGATAGCAAGAAGTTCCCTACCGAACGAGCTATAAGCACGCTCAGTGGGCGACAGCTTTTTGGAAAAGAAAGCAAGAGGAGAGATGTTAGTCCCTACTTGTTGTTGCAAAACAGCACCTACAGCAGTACTGGAAGCGTCCACTACTAGACTAAAATCAGCATTAGCAATAGGGTAGGATAATTCCGTCGCGGAAGCTAACTTGTGTTTTATTTCCTCAAAAGCTTTGCGCGCTTCTTCCGTCCATTTTACCTCAATAGATTTGCCTTTTCGTTTCGGTTCGCGGAGGTCAGACAAGGGGGCTAGAGTTTGAGCACAGTTGCGTATGAAACGATGATAGAAGTTAACAGATCCTAGGAACCTTCTTAGTTCCTTCTGGGTCTGTGGAAGAGGAAAGTTTTTGATCACTTCTACTTTGGAAGGCAAAGGTTTTAAACCTAGGCTAGAGATTTCATGACCTAAGTAAATCAGTGATGGCTTTCCGAGCTCACATTTTGCAGGACTTACGAGGAGTCCATTGTCGGACAGTCTTTGAAAAACGACCCTAAGATGGTCTTTGTGCAACTCCGGGGTTGTGGATGCCACTAGGATGTCGTCTAGATAGACATAGGCGAAAGTGAGGTCAGAGAAAATTTCAGCCATGTGCCTTTGGAACGTCTGAGGAGCGTTCCTCAAGCCGTATGGCATTTTTAGGAACTCAAAGAGACCAAACGGAGTGATTACCGCGGTCTTCTCAATTGCGCTTTCCTCAAGTGGAATTTGATGGAAAGCGTGCTGCAAGTCAATTTTTGAGAAAATTTGTGCTCCCTCTAAATTTGCACTGAAATCATGAAGGTAAGGAATAGGGTAGCGATCAGGTAGAGTAACGGCATTCAACCTGCGGAAATCCCCGCACGGTCTGAATTCACCGTTAGCCTTGGGTACTAGCAAAAGAGGGCTAGCCCAAGGACTTTTGGAACTGCGGATAATGCCATTTTCGAGCATGCGCGCAAATTCTTTCTTGGCTAACGCCAATCGGTCAGGCGGCAATCGCCTAGCACGGGAGTAAACCGGCGGTCCCGTCGTCTCTATGAAGTGCTTTGTGCTGGTCTGCATTTTTGTAGAAACTAAGTTAGAATTTGTCAATGCAGGAAAATCTTTTAGTAATTGCTCAAACATGCACTCTTGTTTGAAAGCGATTGAGAAGGAATGCAAGACATTAGCTCTAGTTATGCCACAAGCGGGAATTGAGATCTGTGTCTCCTCGTCTCTAATTCTACGGTTTTTAACATCTACAAGTATGCCGAACTTCGCTAAGAAATCCGCGCCAATGATAGGCTCTTGGACTTCCGCGATGAGGAAGGTGAAGAGAAAGTTTCGCCTCAATCCCAGACTGCACTCTAATACTCTTTCACCGTAACAAGGAATTGGCAGGCCGTTTGCGGCGCGTAATGTCGCCAACAATGGGTTGTTTTTGTCTTTCACCGTGGCTGGGATAATTGACACACTGGAGCCAGTGTCTATTAAAAATCGGTATTTGGTGACGGGATCGTGAATTGTCAAGAGGCGAGTAGTCTGGGAATGCGGCAACGCAGTACTCGCTACTATGCGTTGCTGTTCGCGTTTCCCGAAGTCATTTCGGTATAACGCGGACAGTATCTAGAGGCACATTTGCGAGCTTGGTCACCAAATTTCATGTGGTACCAGCATAAATTGCTACTAGCATCACGAGAGCGCGACCTGAAGCGGCGGTCTTGATTTGACCTATCATAAGATCTACCTCTATCAAAACGTTGAGAAGGAGGAAAAGGATGATAGTTTGCGGGGTAGTCATAAGGATAGTCGTAGGCATTTTGGTGGCTTTGGAATCTCCCTGGGCCTTGCTGAATGTGAGCCACACTCTGACCTAAATTGCAATTCTGTAAAGCTTGCTTTATCTCGGCGATGTCTTGCTGCATCTTATCTATTGTGGCTGCGGATTGATTCTGTGTATTTACGGAGCTAAAATTTGCAGAAGCTGCATTCAGGGACGCAACTTGCGGTGCCTGTGGCGAATTAATGTTGCGCATCACCGTCTCGGTGGACTCCGCGAGCTTTTCTAACGTTTGATCGGGGCCTGCTAGCGATAGAAATGGGCGCACATTATGTGGAAGATTAGTCATGAAAACTTCCTTCAGAAATCCCTCAGCTACGGCAACACCCGTAGCGAGTTTGCGCAGCTCTTTGACTAGCGAAGTGGGAGAGAAAGAGCTAGAGACAGATGGAATTGCTGAGGCGTCTACCAAACTCCGAAATTTGTCCGCATCGGACATCTGCAACTTCTGCAGAATCTTTCTTTTTAAGGTGCCGTACGGATCAAAGGCGAGAGGGTTTTCGAGCAATTGATTTGAATCATTCAACAATTTTGTGGGGGCTGCGGACACGAGGGCGTAGAATTGATCAGTGTTATTAGTTACTTTATGATACCTAAACATTGCCTCGCACTGTTGGAACCAGGTATGGGCGTCCTCCGGAATGAAGGGGGGGAGCCTAATGGGTTTTGTGGGGGCTCGATCTTCATTATCTGATTCAGTCATGCTAGCGATCTCTTTTGGGATGCACAATTAAGATATCAATGCCTATGACTTGGAATTAAGTGGCAAGGGTTTGCGTTAATTCTTTACCTACTCAATCGTTCAGATAAAGTTGAAACAGAAGGAAGGAAATATGAAATTGGAAACGAGAAAAAAAATTATGCGGTATGCGGCAATTTGCGTAGGCACAAAAATAAAGCAGGTGAGAAAAATTATCTTTCTACCTACTCAATCGATCAATAACGTTGAAGAAAACGGGGGGAAAGAGAGAATGGAAACGCGAATTTTTACGGTAGTCAGAATAAACGTAAGCACGGAAATAGGAAAAAAAAATATTTTCCCTACCTACTGAGGCACATAAAACAAAAGGACAGTATAGCGCTGAAAAAAATTTGTTAGAGCTGCTCAGAGAATCACCATTAACACAGTAAATCCAAGAAATTCCCAAAAACTACGACATGGGAAATTTATTACTACAATGATATACCAAAATTAACCTCTCTCACAACTTCTCAAACACTTATCGAGTTGAATAGTTTTGAAGTTTTAAAGAAAATTTTTGGGTTATTTTAACTGGGGTCTTCACCAGTGATTTTTATCTTTGGGGTCACCAGTGTTTGGATCTGACCGAGGGGGTATAGCCAGTCCTTACTAAACCTCGACAAGCATCTGGGAAAAATTATGAGAGGGATAATAAGGCACTTTGGACTCAGCTTTTTGTGTATGGTTTTATTTGAAGGAGCCGGGAGGATCGCCGAGACTTGATCCTGCGGATCGCCGAGACTTGACCCGGCAGATCTTGACTGAAAGATACTTCGCAGTCCTGAGGCAGTCGCTCCGGCCGGTGGACGAGGTTAAGTGTATTGTGTTCAGAATATTCAATTTACTGAGGGCAATTTTTAAATAAGCACAACAATCGGTGCGTGGCTCTTTATGTGGGCAACGCCTGCTTAATTTTGGAGCAGGTGAGTTTGATCACAAGGTGCCGAGCCTGATGGCGATGATGACTCTTCGTTTGAATAGTAATTAAGATCCAGGCCCGCTGACTTCAGCAAATGAGAGGCTGATTCAATTGTGCCCGTAATTTTAGGCAGTTGAGAATTAAGGCCCGTAATTAGAGAATATATAAGGCTAAAGGCCCAGAACATAGCCAATTCTAATCCGAGTAGAGAGTCCCAAAAGCGGCCCAGGGAGAATGTTGTAAGTGGTGTGTGTGATGACGTTGAGGTCCTGCAAGGAGTCCAAAAAGCTGGATGAACAGTCCAAGGAGACACCAAGGAAACACCACTGACAGTCCACAAATCGTAAAATAATAAAACTCCCACACGGCAGAATTCGAGAATTCCTACAGATTTGACTCTAGTTAATTTCTGGTTCTCCATTTTTCGTCAAGCCCAAAAGTAGAGAAATAGGACAGAATCAATTAAGAAAAACTCCCATACAGCTGCTCCTGCTTTAAATACCAGGCAGAAAATTTAAGAATTTTTAGTAATACTGGTGATTATCTAAAGGCAAAAATCGGGGATCAAATCCCTGGAACCATTTCAAAACACATGACTTAACAAGACATGGTTCAAGAAGCAGAAGAAAAGAATTACAGCAATTAAAAATTTCATATAAAGAGAGTTAATGCTTCTTTAAGTACTCTAGGACGTCTCTATAACTGTACAAGAAATAACAGAGAAAAATTCTCAGGTTTCATTGATATAAATCCTACTGAAAATCACGGATAATATCAGTTGCAATTAATAAATGGTAGGGAATAATACCCAATAATAAGAAAAGGAAACACTAAACGTTTTGCTTGCACAGAAAGGAAATGTGCGCGAGATGAAAACATGAAGATCAGTGCGGCGAATAACCCGGCGGCTCTACACGTCGGCATTCGCCAAGCCGCCGGCATAATTTGTGCGCACTCTCGAAAGGCAAATGGTAGTGGGTATTTTTGTCACAAGAATGACCAGAATGAAATTAAATTGTTATTGAAATGATTTAACTTTAAATAAGTGCGATTAAACGCAAGGTTCAAGGAGTATGAGCTATAAAAGACGACTCAAAACTTTAGCAAGCATAGACATGAATAACCTTCGTAATTCGTACACATACGAGATTATTAGGAGACGTCTTAAATTATTATTTCGCGTTGGAACATTATTTAAGAGAAACTACTGCAAGTACGCCTTGTAAAAAAAAAGGAAGAAGATACTATTATAACACATGCTTATAGTGCAGTTATGGTCACGGAGTAGTGACGGAAGACGGCAGTATCTGCTTCGCCATTGAAAACAACAAAGACACACTATCGACAAAGAACGCCGGCGATTTAGCCGCGTGCGTTCCCGAGTCAGTTTATGAGAAACTTTCGATATGATACTGGCAAACACAATATAAGTTTTGCAGTAAAAAAAAACAATGACGTAAGCTGAATATCTAGTATGAATTTTTAACACGTGAATTTAGAAATGACACGCAATACTCACTCTATATCACCGAGTTAGCACTCTAGATAACACATGCTAGTCTAAGAATCTTAACACTATTTGAGAGTTTATGCCTACTTCACGACACTGAGCAGTTCTTTACGTTTAACACAATCACATGAAAAAAAACACATGGCACATATACTTTACCCGGTTTCTTTTTATTCTAAGCCTAAATTTCACTTGCACTTACGAGATGATGTTCGCACGCTAAAGCCACAAGCAAGAGTGAGTCAGTTCAAGTGACGCTCTTCGATGTTGCCGTATCGGGCTGCTTTAAACTCGAAATGTCGATTGATTATTTGATCTCTCATGTATTTACACAAAAACTTCAATGATTACGAATTAGAAGTAGAAAATAATTAATAATAAATTATAGTAAGATTTTTAATGCTAATGATTAATTTATTTAAGTGCGAATGGGGAAATTCATAATTCTTACGCTTTGTAGCGATATGCTACACGTGTTTGGATCTGACCGAGGGGTATAGCCAGTCCTAACGAGACTTCGACAAGCATCCGGGAAAAATTATGAGAGGGATAATAATGCTCTTTGGACTCAGCTTTTGCGTATGGTTTTATTGGAAGAAACCGGGAAGATCGCCGAAACTTGATCCTGCGGATCGCCGAGACTTGATCCTGCAGATCTTGACTGAAGATAGTTCGCAGTCCTTAGGCAGTCGCTCCGGCCGGTGGGTGAGGTTGTAAGTGTATTGTGTTTAGAATATTCAATTTACTGAGGGCAATTTTTAAAAGAAGCACAACAATCGGTGCGTTGCTCTTTATGTGGGCAAAGCCTGCTTAATTTTGGAGCAGGTGAGTTTGATCACAGGTGCCGAGCCTGATGGCGATGATGACTCTCCGTTTGAATAGTGTAATATAGCGAGTAGTGTAAGTTCTAGTTAGAGAGACCATAAGTTGGCAACGCTCGAGAGGGCAACACTCGCAAGTCAGTCTGCGATTGGCCTCGGGTTCAACAACAAGTACATGTTGACCGAGTGTGTAAATAATTACCATACTGTGGTTGGTATCTAACTTCTTAAGTTCTAAACTAATGTACTAATTCTATTCTACCCTATACTATACATTTCCCGTCTATCTCCGCTCTACTCTTGCTAGCCACAGTATTGAAAATGGAGTATTAAGTTAAGGAATCCAAGAGGTGAGTGAACTATTTACCTAACTTGCTGTGTCATTGAATTGTATTGTGTTCAGTACTATAACTATGTTGTGTCTATGTGGAACCCTTGCTGTGCTCTAGTGTAGGGCTATCCAATACATAATACTGGCGACGAGGAATATTTTTTGTATAACTATTGGGAGAGGCTAGACTAATGAAGGAACTCAGAATTTATATTATTCAGTGACTAGAGTATTGATGCTGTAAATTTCTGATTTTTTTTTTAACAAGGGGTATTATTACAGCCTCTTGAATTGGCCACTCCTGCAACTGATATTGTTGCTACTACTATTTCAGGTAGATATCTGACAATTAGCTGTAAAGCTGGGTAAAAATGCCAATGCTAGGCTCAGTGGGAGAATTCAATCCTTTAGAGGAAGAATTCCCAGAATATGAAGTCAGGCTAAACTGCTTCCTTAGTATTAATAAAGTGGAAGATTCAAATAAAGCTAAAACATTTATTGCTCTGGTGGGTCCTAAAATTGTTAGGTTAGCCAAAGACCTACTGTCACCTAAAAGACTTTTAGATGCTACCTATGAGGAGATCATGGAAGCGTTAAGACGGCATTTTAAGCCGACACGCAACCAGATCTTTGAAAGGTTTAGGTTCCATAAGCGGAACCAGAAACAAGGGAGAGCATTGCTGATTTTGTGGCTAGCTTAAAGGCTCTGTCAGACACCTGTAATTTCAAACAGGAAGTTCTGGAAGAGACGCTTCTTGATAGGTTCATACTGGGTGTGGCCAGTAATGATGTTCAAAATTGTTTGCTCAATGAAAATGACCTCACATGGAAAAAAGCCGTGGATCTGGCAACTGCCAAAGAAACTCAACTGAGGGAGACGGTTGTGTTAAGGCAACCTAATTCCATACTAAATGTGGGCCAGCATAGAGTAAAGCAAACTGCTATTAGGCCTCAGGGCAAAACTCAGGCTCAAGCTAGCCCCAAATCAGCATGCAGCGGCTGTGGTAATCTGCACTGGCGTAGAGATTGCCCCTATAAAGACAGTGTTTGTCATGGTTGTGGCCAAAAAGGCCATCTTAAGAAGTGTTGCTTTAAATTTAAAAAGCAAAATTCGGCTAAAGACAACAAAAATAATTTTGTGCATGCTATGCATGAGAAAAGGGGGAGGGAACACCACCCTAACCCTAATAGAACTAACAATGCAGCCTGTGCAGACTATCCAGTTGCTAATCTAGGCTGTTATGGAGAGATTTTCTCAATAGCCGAGGAAATGAAACCCCCAATCAAAATAAAATTATTACTAAATGGTTTGCCATTAGAGATGGAGGTAGATACAGGTGCTGCCAGGTCTATCCTTTCAATGGCCACCTACTCTAAAATACCAGCTAAGTCAAGACCCGAGCTGCGACCTTCTGATGTTAAGCTTAGGACTTATGGGTGAGCGGAGCTAGTAGTTTGCGGAGAGATTAGAGCTAACATCCAGCGTGAATCTGGTAATATGGTTCCTCAACTAGCAACTATTGTGATTGTAGACAGGGAGGGGCCAGCTTTGCTGGGTAGGGACCTGATTGATTCCCTTGGGCTAACTATAGTATCAAATAATGTCAACAAATTGACTACCTGCCCTGAAGAGTTAGCAAATAAATTCCCTGACCTTTTTCAACCAGGTCTAGGTTGCTTTAAGGGAAGGAATTTCAAAATAGAAGTGGATCCAGCCGTACCACCAAAGTTTTGTAAGGCCAGGAACGTGCCTTACACACTGAGACCTAAGGTGGAGGCAGAACTTGATAGACTGGTGCAGGAAGGTATCCTCACCCCTGTACAATACTCGAGATGGGCAGCGGCGATCGTCCCTGTGCTCAAGACTGATCAAAGCATCCGCATCTGTGGGGACTACAAATTAACAGTCAACAGAGCCACTAGGCTTGATACCTACCCTATACCCAGAGTGGAAGATCTATTTAGCGGGTTAGCAGGAGGAGTTATATACTCCAAGCTAGATATGTCTCAGGCATACGCTCAACTACCCTTGGATGAAGACTCCAAGGAACTCACGGTAATAAACACCCACAGAGTTTTATTTGCCTAGAACCGTCTCAGTTTTGGAATTGCGTCCGCACCTGGAATCTTTCAGCGTGCCATGGAAGGACTATTGCAGGGCCTCCCATGAGTGTTCTGCTACCTGGATGACGTCCTGGTGAGTGCCACTAATGAGCAAGAGCACAACAAGCGTCTCTATCAAGTCTTATCTAAACTACAGGAGGCAGGACTAAAACTGAAAATGGATAAATGCCAAATTGGAGTGCCACAGGTATCCTACCTTGGATACCAAATTGACAAGGATGGATTGCACCCCACTGCAGAGAAGGTAGCAGCAATCCAGAATGCACCAGCCCCTACTAATGTAACTCAACTGAGAGCCTACCTTGGGCTGCTAAATTTCTATAGGAAGTTTCTAAAATCATCTGCAACTATGCTGGAGCCCCTAAATACCTTACTGAGAGACAAAACCCCTTGGAAATGGGATGCAAGTCAGGAGAGAGCCTTCCAGAAATCTAAACAAGCCCTCCTGGACTCTCAGACTCTAGTCCATTTTGTCCCTCAGAAACCCATAGTGGTAGTGGCGGACAGTAGTGCGTATGGTGTGGGAGCGGTTCTGTGTCACCTTATTGATGGGATTGAACGCCCCGCCTATTTTGCCTCCCGAACTCTAACAGCAACAGAACGCAACTACTCTCAAACTGAGAAAGAAGCCCTAGCTATGGTGTTCGCACTTCGAAAATTTCATTGCTACCTGTGGGGACAGGATTTCACTGTGGTTACGGACCACAAACCTTTGTTAGGACTATTTGACCTGGGTAGAAGCATTCCTCCGATGGCATCCGGGCGCATTCAGAGGTGGGCTTTACTACTGCAGTCCTACAAGTTCACCTTGCGTCACCGGTCCGGCGTGCTGTTGGGCACAGCTGATGCTCTCAGTCGTCTACCTTTGACAACTCCCGAGGAAGCCACACCTATTCCTGCGGAATGGACGTCCTTAGTAAATTTCCTCGAGTCAGCTCCAGTCACCAGCACCCACATCCGCGACGGCACCCTAAGGGACCCAGTACTTTCAAAGGTATACAAATACTGCCAAGTAGGCTGGCCTTCGACGGTAATTGGTGACCCTGATCTCGCTCCGTATACTAGGAGGCGAGACGAATTGTCCACACAAAATGGCTGTGTGCTCTGGGGAGCAAGAATTATTGTACCCCAAGCTCTCAGACAAGCCATTGTGGACGAACTGCACTCTGGCCATGCTGGATCATCCAGGATGAAGGAGTTAGCTCGCAGCTATGTATGGTGGCCGCTGCTGGACAAAGATCTAGAAGAAACGACTAAGTCATGCAGCGAGTGCCTGAGCACTCGAGCTGCACCAACGAAAGCTGAACTCCATCCCTGGGAATGGCCTGCGAAGCCTTGGCATCGCATACACATTGACTACGCGGGCCCAATGGATGGAAAATACTATCTAGTGATCGTGGATGCACACTCTAAGTGGGTTGAAATTTTTCCCACATCTACTACAACCTCTAGCGAAACGATCTCGTGCCTGAAACACACTTTTGCGACATTTGGATTTCCAGTAACAATTGTTTCTGACAATGCAACGTGTTTCACATCGGCTGAATTCCAAGAATTTGTGAAGGCATGTGGTATGCGACATATTACGAGCGCACCATACCACCCTTCAACTAATGGACTGGCAGAGCGCATGGTACAAACTTTCAAGAAGAATATACGAAAGTCAACGGAACCCCTACGCCTAGCACTAGACAGGTTTCTGTTCAACTATCGGTTGACACCCCACACGACAACAGGTGTTACGCCCGCCGAACTGATGTTAGGCAGAAAAGTTCGCTCTCGTCTTGATCTGCTTTGGCCGTCAGAAGCAATCGCGTCCAAAGTTGCTCAACGCCAGGACGCTCAGAAAAGATACCACCCAGGGTCTCGCGCGGTTGATATTCCGCCGGAGTCTCCTGTGATGGTCCGTCAATACACGCCGGGTTCCCCAAAATGGACCCCTGCTACCACCATTGAGAAAACAGGCCCGGTATCCTACAAGTGCCAACTGAAGGGGGGAGAGGTCGTTCGTCGACACCAGGACCAAGTTATTACCTGCTCGAACACCATCCCTGAACCCTTGGAACAACCTACGGAGGAAACCATCGTGTTTCCACAACCTGCTCAAAATTCATACCCACCACCTCCGACCAATGAACCTGACACCGGAACACCTGATTACCCGACTCCCACCCAGGAGGCTAGGATGCACGAGCCTCCAAGTGCTAACATCTCACGCAGGTCTACCCGGGCTCGGAAGCCTGTGGTGAGAATGGACCTTTAGGATTGACTATATTGAATAACGGGACTGGGGATACAGGGGGAGGGTTTCTAATTAAGGAGGGAGGGGTGTAATATAGCGAGTAGTGTAAGTTCTAGTTAGAGAGACCATAAGTTGGCAACGCTCGAGAGGGCAACACTCGCAAGTCAGTCTGCGATTGGCTTTGGGTTCAACAACAAGTACATGTTGACCGAGTGTGTAAATAATTACCATACTCTGGTTGGTATCTAACTTCTTAAGTTCTAAACTAATGTACTAATTCTATTCTACCCTATACTATACATTTCCCGTCTATCTCCGCTCTACTCTTGCTAGCCACAGTATTGAAAATGGAGTATTAAGTTAAGGAATCCAAGAGGTGAGTGAACTATTTACCTAACCTGCTGTGTCATTGAATTGTATTGTGTTCAGTACTATAACTATGTTGTGTCTATGTGGAACCCTTGTTGTGCTCTAGTGTAGGGCTATCCAATACATAATAAATAGTAATTAAGATCCAGGCACGCTGAATTCGGCAATTGAGAGGCTAATTCAATTGTGCCCGTAATTTTAGGCAGTTGAGAATTAAGGCCCGTAATTAGTGAATATATAAGGCGAAAGGCCCAGAACATAGCCAAATCTAATCCAAGTAGAGAGTCCCAAAATCGGCCCAGGGAGAATGTTGTAAATAGTGTGTGTGATGACGTTGAGGTCCTGCAAGGAGTCCAAAAGCTGGATGAACAGTCCAAGGAGACATCAAGGAAACACCACTGACAGTCCACACATCGTAAAATAATAAAACTCCCACACGGCAGAATTCGAGAATTCCTACAGATTTGACTCTAGTTAATTTCAATTGTTCTCTTTCTCGTCAAGCTCGAAAGTGGGGAGATAGGACAGAAGCAATTAAGAAACTCTTATACAGCTGCCCTTGCTTTTAAATACAAGGCATAAAATTTAAGAGTTTTTAGTAATACTTTTAGTGATTATCTAAGAGCATAATCGGGGATCAAATCCTTGGAACCATGAAAAAAACACATGACTTGACAAGACATGGTTCCTGAAGCAAAAGAATAGGATTCCAGCACTTAAGAATTTCATAGAAAGAGAATTAGTGCTTTTTTAAGTACTCTGGAACATCTCTATAACTGTACAAGAAGTAACAGAGAAAAATTCTAAGGTTTCATTGATATAAATCCTACTAAAAATATCACGGATAAATTTCAGTTGCAATTAATAAATGGTAAGGGATAATACCCAATAATAAGAAAAGGAAACACTAAACGTTTTGCTTGCACAGAAGGAAAATGTGCGCGAGATGAAACATGAAGATCAATGCGGCGAATAACCCGGCGGCTCTACACGTCGGCACTCGACAAGCCGCCGGCGTAATATGTGCGCACTCGCGAAAGGCAAATGGTAGTGGGTATTTTCGTCACAAGAATGAACAGAATGAAATTAAATTGTTATTGAAATGATTTAAATTGAAATAAGTGCGATTAAACGCAAGGTTAAAGAAGTATGAGCTATACAAGACGACTCAAAACTTTAGCAAGCATAGACATGAATAACCTTCGTAATTTGCACACATACGAGATTATTAGGAGACGTCTTTAATTATTATTTCGCGTTGAAACATTATTTTAAGAGAAACTACTGCAAGTACGCCTTGTAAAAAAAGAAGATACTATTATAACACATGCTTATAGTGCAGTTATGGTCACGGAGTAGTGACGGAAAGCGGCAGTATCTGCTCCGCCATTGAAAACAACAAAGACACAATATCGACAACGAACGCCGGCGATTTAGCCGCGTGCGTTCACGAGTCAGTTTATGAGTAATTTTCGATATGATACTGGCAACCACAATATAAGTTTTGCCGTAAGGAAAAAAAACAATGACGTTAGCTGAATATCTAGTATGAAATTTTAACACGTGAATTTGGAAATGACACGCAATATTCACACTATATCACCGAGTTAGCACTCTAGATAACACATGCTAGTCTAAGAAATCTTAACACTATTTGAGAGTTTGCCTACTTCACGACACTGAGCAGTTCTTTACGTTTAACACAATCACACGAAAAAGAAATACATGGTACATATACTTTACCCGGTGTCTTTCTATTCTAAGCCTAAATTTCACTTGCACTTACAAGATGATGTTCGCACGCTAAAGCCACAAGCAAGAGTGAGCCAGTTCAAGTGACGCTCTCCGATGTTGCCGTATCGGGCTGCTTTAAACTCGAAATGTCGATTGATTATTTGATCTCTCATGTATTTACACAAAAACTTCAATGATTACGAATTAGAAGTAGAAAGTAATTAATAATAAATTATAGTAAGATTTTTAATGCTAATGATTAATTTTATTTAAGTGCGATAGGGAAAATTCATAATTCTTACGCTTTGTAGCGATATGCTACACACGTACATGTGTAGGTCTGATTGTCCGCTGGGGTGAATTGACGGGCAAAGACTACAACATCTCTCGACACGTAAATTTGAGCGACTATAAGAGGGATAATGAATGACAATTTTTGGTTAACTCAGCTTTTTCCTGCCGTGTAGTTTATTGAAGGAAACCCAAGGGGAACTGGCTTGGATCTTGATCTCGGAGAGCTTTTCTAGGTGGGCAATCCGTGCCGGAGAGCCAGGCTGGCTTTGGCGAAGGCCTTCACGCGATGGAGTAGGCAGGGTGAGTGAGTTGTATTTGGGAACTTGAATTAGGAAATTTGAGATAATTGAGCGAGGGTCAATGACGTAACTCAGGTAGAACTAATGACTCAAAATAAGGTGAGGTGTGAGTGAGCAAGTTAAATCCGGCTCATGTGAGCAGAAGCAAGTCGGCACATTAGCACATTAGCACATTAGCAGGAGCAAGTTAAGTTACTGCTCATATTAGCATAGCATACTAGGATACTAGTAAGCCCAGGTCCTTAGCATTTAGCATTTATGTCACAGCTCATATTGGTAGGAGCAAGTTAAGTCACAGCTTATGTGAGAATAGCATTTAGCATGGCACTCAGGAACCCAGGGAGATTCAAAACTGTGAGTGTTGTGTGTATGGCGATGATGTAGAGGTCCTGCAAGGAGTCCAAGAAGCTGGATGAGCAGTCCAAGGAGACATCAAGGAAATTTCACACTGAAGTTATCCCAAAGTACATGATAAAACTCCCATAAAGTAGATCACTCCGAGAAAGTCCTACAGATCCAACACCAGCTAACTTAGGACGGATAGGAAATAATCAATTAAGAGATTCTGATACAAATGCTCTTGCTTTAAATGCAAGGCATGAAATTTAAGAATTTAGTAATTAAGGAAATGCTTAACATGAAGATTTAAGCTTCTTTATGTACTCTAGAAAATCTCCATAACGGTACAAGAATACAGAGAAAAGAAATTCCTAAAGTTCATTTATAAATTCTACTGAAATTTTTACTGATAAATATCGTTTGCAATAATGAAGGAATAAAAGGAATATATATATCCCAAATGATACCAAGAACACTAAACGTTTTGATTTCACCGAAGGAAAATTATGCGCGAAAGAACGAAAAACATAATAAATCAGTGCGGCGATTAACCGGCGGCTCCACACGTCGGCATTAGCCCGAGCCGCCAGCATAATTTTCGCACACTCATGAAGGCAGATGGTAGTGAGTGTTTCAGTCACAAGAATGAGCAGCGTTGAATTAAATTTTATGAAAAGGATTATTTTGGAATAAGTGCGGTTACGTAAAAGGTTCAAGGAGTATGGAAATAAAAATGAAACTCCCAAACTTTAGCAAGCATCGACAAGAATAACCTTCGTAATTTACACATACGAGATATTTAAGAGACATCTTTAATGATTATTTCGCGTTGAAACATATTTAAGAAAAACTGCTGCAAGTAAGTTTGTAAAAAAAAGAAAATACTATTATACACATGCTTATAGTGCAATTATGGTCACGGAGTAGTGACGGAAAACGGCAGTATAATTGCTCCGCCATTTGAAACACAAAGACACGCTAAACAAAGAGCGCCGGCGATTTAGGCGCGTGCGTTCACGAGTCAGTTTATGAGTAATTCTCGATATGATACTGGCAATCACGATATAAGTTTTGCCGTGAGGAAGAAACAATGACGTTAGCTGAATATATAGTATGAAATTTTCAATACGTGAATTTGGAATGTGTAATATAGCGAGTACTGTAAGTTCTAGTTAGAGAGACCGAAAGTTGGCAACGCTCGATAGGGCAACACTCGCGAGTCAGTCTGCGATTGGCCTCGGGTTCAACAACAAGTACATGTTGACCGAGTGTGTAAATAATTACCATACTGTGGTTGGTATCTAACTTCTTAAGTTCTAAACTAATGTACTAATTCTATTCTACCCTATACTATACATCTCCCGTCTATCTCCGCTCTACTCTTGCTAGCCACAGTATTGAAAATGGAGTATTAAGTTAAGGAATCCAAGTGGTGAGTGAACTATTTACCTAACTTGCTGTGTCATTGAATTGTATTGTGTTCAGTACTATAACTATGTTGTGTCTATGTGGAACCCTTGCTGTGCTCTAGTGTAGGGGTATCCAATCTATAATACTGGCGACGAGGATTATTTTTTGTAGAACTATTGGGAGAGGCTAGACTAATGAAGGAACTCAGAATTTATATTATTATTCAGTGACTAGAGTATTGATGCTGTAAATTTCTGATTTTTTTTTAACAAGGTGTATTTTTACAGCCTCTTGAATTGGCTACTCTTGCAACTGATATTGTTGCTACTACTATTTCAGGTAGATATCTGACAATTAGCTGTAAAGCTGGGTAAAAATGCCAATGCTAGGCTCAGTGGGAGAATTCAATCCTTTAGAGGAAGAATTCCCAGAATATGAAGTCAGGCTAAACTGCTTCCTTAGTATTAATAAAGTGGAAGATTCAAATAAAGCTAAAACATTTATTGCTCTGGTGGGTCCTAAAATTGTTAGGTTGACCAAAGACCTACTATCACCTAAAAGACTTTTAGATGCTACCTATGAGGAGATCATGGAAGCGTTAAGACGGCATTTTAAGCCGACACGCAACCAGATATTTGAAAGGTTTAGGTTCCATAAGCGGAACCAGAAACAAGGGGAGAGCATTGCTGATTTTGTGGCTAGCTTAAAGGCCCTTTCAGACACCTGTAATTTCAAACAGGAAGTTCTGGAAGAAACTCTGCTAGATAGGTTGATACTGGGTGTGGCAAGTAATGATGTTCAAAATTGTTTGCTCAATGAAAATGACCTCACATGGAAAAAAGCCGTGGATCTGGCAACTGCCAAAGAAACTCAACTGAGGGAGACGGTTGTGTTAAGGCAACCTAATTCCATACTAAATGTGGGCCAGCATAGAGTAAAGCAAACTGCTATTAAGCCTCAGGGCAAAACTCAGGCTCAAGCTAGCCCCAAATCAGCATGCAGCGGCTGTGGTAATCTGCACTGGCGTAGAGATTGCCCCTATAAAGACAGTGTTTGTCATGGTTGTGGCCAAAAAGGCCATCTTAAGAAGTGTTGCTTTAAATTGAAAAAGCAAAATTCTGCTAAAGTCAACAAAAAAATTTTGTGCATGCTATGCATGAGAAAAGGGGGAGGGAACACCACCCTAACCCTAATAGAACTAACAATGCAGCCTGTGCAGACTATCCAGTTGCTAATCTAGGCTGTTATGGAGAGATTTTCTCAATAGCCGAGGAAATGAAACCCCCAATAAAAATAAAATTGTTACTAAAGGGTGTGCCATTAGAGATGGAGGTAGATACAGGTGCTGCCAGGTCTATCCTTTCAATGGCCACCAACTCTAAAATACCAGCCAAGTCCAGACCCGAGCTGAGACTTTCTGATGTTAAGCTTAGGACTTATGGGTGAGCGGAGCTAGTAGTTTGCGGAGAGATTAGAGCTAACATCCAGCGTGAATCTGGTAATATGGTTCCTCAACTAGCAACTATTGTGATTGTAGACAGGGAGGGGCCAGCTTTGCTGGGTAGGGACCTGATTGATTCCCTTGGGCTAACTATAGTATCAAATAATGTCAACAAATTGACTACCTGCCCTGAAGAGTTAGCAAATAAATTCCCTGACCTTTTTCAACCAGGTCTAGGTTGCTTTAAGGGAAGGAATTTCAAAATAGAAGTGGATCCAGCCGTACCACCAAAGTTTTGTAAGGCCAGGAACGTGCCTTACACACTGAGACCTAAGGTGGAGGCAGAACTTGATAGACTGGTGCAGGAAGGTATCCTCACCCCTGTACAATACTCGAGATGGGCAGCGGCGATCGTCCCTGTGCTCAAGACTGATCAAAGCATCCGCATCTGTGGGGACTACAAATTAACAGTCAACAGAGCCACTAGGCTTGATACCTACCCTATACCCAGAGTGGAAGATCTATTTAGCGGGTTAGCAGGAGGAGTTATATACTCCAAGCTAGATATGTCTCAGGCATACGCTCAACTACCCTTGGATGAAGACTCCAAGGAACTCACGGTAATAAACACCCACAGAGGGTTATTTGCCTACAACCGTCTCAGTTTTGGAATTGCGTCCGCACCTGGAATCTTTCAGCGTGCCATGGAAGGACTATTGCAGGGCCTCCCAGGAGTGTCCTGCTACCTGGATGACGTTCTGGTGAGTGCCACTAATGAGCAAGAGCACAACAAGCGTCTCTATCAAGTCTTATCTAAACTACAGGAGGCAGGACTAAAACTGAAAATGGATAAATGCCAAATTGAAGTGCCACAGGTATCCTACCTTGGATACCAAATTGACAAGGATGGATTGCACCCCACTGCAGAGAAGGTAGCAGCAATCCAGAATGCACCAGCCCCTACTAATGTAACTCAACTGAGAGCCTACCTTGGGCTGCTAAATTTCTATAGGAAATTTCTAAAATCATCTGCAACTATGCTGGAGCCCCTAAATACCTTACTGAGAGACAAAACCCCTTGGAAATGGGATGCAAGTCAGGAGAGAGCCTTCCAGAAATCTAAACAAGCCCTCCTGGACTCTCAGACTCTAGTCCATTTTGACCCTCAGAAACCCATAGTGGTAGTGGCGGACAGTAGTGCGTATGGTGTGGGAGCGGTGCTGTGTCACCTTATTGATGGGATTGAACGCCCCGCCTATTTTGCCTCCCGAACTCTAACAGCAACAGAACGCAACTACTCTCAAACTGAAAAAGAAGCCCTAGCTATGGTGTTCGCACTTCGAAAATTTCATTGCTATCTGTGGGGACAGGATTTCACTGTGGTTACGGACCACAAACCTTTGTTAGGACTATTTGATCCGGGTAGAAGCATTCCTCCGATGGCATCCGGGCGCATTCAAAGGTGGGCTTTACTACTGCAGTCCTACAAGTTCACCTTGCGTCACCGGTCCGGCGTGCTGTTGGGCACGGCTGATGCTCTCAGTCGTCTACCTTTGACAACTCCCGAGGAAGCCACACCTATTCCTGCGGAATGGACGTCCTTAGTGAATTTCCTCGAGTCAGCTCCAGTCACCAGCACCCACATCCGCGACGGCACCCTAAGGGACCCAGTACTTTCAAAGGTGTACAAATACTGCCAAGTAGGCTGGCCTTCGACGGTAATTGGTGACCCTGATCTCGCTCCGTATACTAGGAGGCGAGACGAATTGTCCACACAAAATGGCTGTGTGCTCTGGGGAGCAAGAATTATTGTACCCTAAGCTCTCAGACAAGCCATTGTGGACGAACTGCACTCTGGCCATGCTGGATCATCCAGGATGAAGGAGTTAGCTCGCAGCTATGTATGGTGGCCGCTGCTGGACAAAGATCTAGAAGAAACGACTAAGTCATGCAGCGAGTGCCTGAGCACTCGAGCTGCACCAACGAAAGCTGAACTCCATCCGTGGGAATGGCCTGCGAAGCCTTGGCATCGCATACACATTGACTACGCGGGCCCAATGGATGGAAAATACTATCTAGTGATCGTGGATGCACACTCTAAGTGGGTTGAAATTTTTCCCACATCTACTACAACCTCTAGCGAAACGATCTCGTGCCTGAAACACACTTTTGCGACATTTGGATTTCCAGTAACACTTGTTTCTGACAATGCAACGTGTTTCACATCGGCCGAATTCCAAGAATTTGTGAAGGCATGTGGTATGCGACATATTACGAGCGCACCATACCACCCTTCAACTAATGGACTGGCAGAGCGCATGGTACAAACTTTCAAGAAGAATATACGAAAGTCAACGGAACCCCTACGCCTAGCACTAGACAGGTTTCTGTTCAACTATCGGCTGACACCCCACACGACAACAGGTGTTACGCCCGCCGAACTGATGTTAGGTAGAAAAGTTCGCTCTCGTCTTGATCTGCTTTGGCCGTCAGAAGCAATCGCGTCCAAAGCTGCTCAACGCCAGGACGCTCAGAAAAGATACCACCCAGGGTCTCGCGCGGTTGATATTCCGCCGGAGTCTCCTGTGATGGTCCGTCAATACACGCCGGGTTCCCCAAAATGGACCCCTGCTACCACCATTGAGAAAACAGGCCCGGTATCCTACAAGTGCCAACTGAAGGGAGGAGAGGTCGTTCGTCGACACCAGGACCAAGTTATTACCTGCTCGAACACCATCCCTGAACCCTTGGAACAACCTACGGAGGAAACCGTTGTGTTTCCACAACCTGCTCAAAATTCATACCCACCACCTCCGACCAATGAACCTGACTCCGAAACACCTGAGTACCCGATTCCCACCCAGGAGGCTAGGCTGAACGAGCCTCCAAGTGCTAGCATCTCACGCAGGTCTACCCGGGCTCGGAAGCCTGTGGTGAGAATGGACCTTTAGGATTGACTATATTGAATAAGGGGACTGGGGATACAGGGAGGGGTTTCTAATTGAGGAGGGAGGGGTGTAATATAGCGAATACTGTAAGTTCTAGTTAGAGAGACCGAAAGTTGGCAACGCTCGATAGGGCAACACTCGCGAGTCAGTCTGCGATTGGCCTCGGGTTCAACAACAAGTACATGTTGACCGAGTGTGTAAATAATTACCATACTGTGGTTGGTATCTAACTTCTTAAGTTCTAAACTAATGTACTAATTCTATTCTACCCTATACTATACATTTCCCGTCTATCTCCGCTCTACTCTTGCTAGCCACAGTATTGAAAATGGAGTATTAAGTTAAGGAATCCAAGTGGTGAGTGAACTATTTACCTAACTTGCTGTGTCATTGAATTGTATTGTGTTCAGTACTATAACTATGCTGTGTCTATGTGGAACCCTTGCTGTGCTCTGGTGTAGGGGTATCCAATCTATAATAGAATGACACGCAATATTCACTCTATAAAAAAATCACATGCTAGTCTAAGAATCTTAACACTAATTTTTACCCCCAACTCAAGACACTGAGCAGATCTTTAGGGTAAAACACAATACATATGAAAAACACAAGGCACATATACTTTACCCGTTTTTTTTTCTATTCTAAACCTAAATTTCACTCGCACTTACAAGGTGATGTTCGCACGCTAGCACGCCACAAGAAAGAGTGAGCGGTTCAAGCGACGCGCTTGAATGTTTCCAAATCGGGGTGCTTAAAGGCTCGAAATGTCGATTGATTATTTGGTCTCTCATGTATTTACACACAAACTTCAATGATTACGAGTTAGAAGTAGAAAATAATTAATAATAAATTATAGTAAACTTTTTAATGCTAATGATTAATTTATTTCAGTGAGAATGGCAAATTTCTAATTTTTACGCTTATGTAGCGGTATGCTACATACATGGAGGTGGAATGAGAATAATAACAGATTATGTCGGCAGTGTATTAGTGGAGTGGAGGAAACAATTGAGCATTTTGTGCTGGAATGTAGTAAGTATGAGCATGAGAGAGAAAGTTTTATGAATGTGGTGCTTGAGAAGTATGTAGAGAATGAGTGGTATGCCAGATGTGCTGAAGATGATTGCGGTATGAGCTGTGTAGCATACAGCTACATAAGCGTAAAAATTAGAAATTTGTCATTCGAACATAAATAAATTAATTAGTAGCATTAAAAATCTTACTCTAATTTATTATTAATTATTTTCTACTTCTAATTCGTAATCATTGAAGTTTTTGTGTAAATACATGAGACGATAAAATAACAATTTACATTTTTCGAGAGAGAAGCCCTCTGGTGGCAATACTGCGCATTGCGCGTCTCTGTTTCAAATAGAGCACTCTTACTTTGGCGTTTGACTAGCCCGCGCACAGCATTATTTTCTCGTGAGTAATCAGTGTTAGAAAATAATCGTGTTCTTTCTTCGTTCTCGTGAGTAATCAGTGTTAGAAAATAATCGTGTTCTTTCTTCGTGTTCAGTGAGTATTAATAGTTGACAGTGCAGTGTTATTTGGATACGTAGTTATGCGTAGGAATTGTGATGTAGCATGTTTTCATTCAGTGCTTTGTTTTGTCTTTTCTCAACGTGACTTAGCGTAAAAATATCGCGTCAGATGTGCATTGCATTTCCGTGTCATGATTTTATTACCAAAACATAATCATGTTTCGTTCCTTTCTTCACTACAATAGTAGATACCTGCAGTTTTCATTCATGATTCGATACTCGGAACGAACGCTGCGAAATTTGCCGGCGTTCGTTGTCGATAGCGTCTTTGTGTAATGGCGGAACCTCACACCGTCGTCTCTTGTCACTACTCTGTGACTATAAATACTATAGGCATGTGTTATAGTAGCATTTATTCTGTTTTTTTTTACAAACCGACTTGCCGTAGTTTAAATTACGAAAAGTATTCATGTCTATGCTTGCTGAGTTTTGGATTTTCATTTCTTAATTCCATACTCTTTTGAAACCTTTACGTAAACGCCCTTATTTCAATAGGGAAACATTTCAATGAAATTAAATTTAACTCATCGCATTTTTGTGACAAAACACCCACTACCATCTGCCTATCTTGATTGTGTGCAAATTGCTGGCGGCTTTGGCTGAGGCCGACGCGTAAAGCCGCCCGGCTAAATCGCCACACGGAACTTTCATGCTTTCGTTTTTCTTTCTTCGCGTATTTTCCGCCCGTGAAATCAACGCTTAGGTTTCCTTTTCCTTTTATCATTGGGGATATCTATTATTCCTTAATTCCTTTATTATTGCAAATGATATCTACCAGGATTTTTTAGTAGGATTTATATCCACGAACTTTAGGATTTTTATGTTTTTTTTACTGCTTTCAAAAGTGCAGTCACTTGATATTTTCACGATATTCTGTAGATCTCGTGTTTACTTGCCCGTAGTCTCTGTAAGGAATCACGATCTTTATTACCGGAAGTTCTTAAACCTAATACTCATATTTTTAAAGCCAGAGGCATTAGTGAACAGTTTTGACAGCTAAACAGTTTAAACAATTTATTTATTGTTAAAACCTGTCAACCAAAATCTGTCCTATCTCCTTGAGTTTGCCAAAAGTGAGAATCCTTAAAGTAGCTGGTGTCAAACCTGTAGGAGTTTCTCGGAGTTCTCCGTGTGGGAAGAGTTGTCATTATATGTTGGATTGCCAGTGGTGGAATGTCTTGATGTCTCTCCTGGAACGTTTCATCCAGCGCCTCTGCCCTTACAGGACCTCAACGTCATCACACACACCATTTACAACATTCTCCCTGGGCCGTTTTTGGTCTTTCTACTTGGATCTGGATTTGGCTATGTTCTGGGCCTTTAGCCTGATATATTCTCTAATCACGGGCCTTAATTCCCAACTGCCTAAAAGTACGGGCACCATTGAATTAGCTTTGCATTCGCTGAATTCCGCGTGCCTGGATCTTAAGTACCATTTCAAACCAAGAGTCATCATCGCCATCAGGCTCGGCACCTTGATCAAACTCACCTGCTCCAAAATTAAGCATGCTTTGCCCACACAAATAGCTACGCACCGATTGTTGTGCTTGTTTTAAAAATTGCCCGCAGTAAATTGAATATTCTGAACTCGATACACTTGAAAATCTCATCTACCGGCCGGAGCGACGCCATCGCTCACCGAAGCTCACCACCGTCATTTCGGACCTCACTGGGATTTCCAGTCAAGCTCATCGAAGACCTCCTGGTTTCCTCTTCCAATAAACTCCACCTGAACTAAGCTGAGTCCAAATCCGTTTTTCATTATCCCTCTTGTAATTTCCCACAACACTATCGAGAGTTGTTCGAGTTTTTGGCCATCAAGAACTAACATTTAAGTTCAAACTACCCCAACGGTCACGAAAACCCGACAGCTGTCTTGCTGGATTGGATCAGGAGTGCAATTTGAGTATCATTGAAGCTATGAAATTGTTTCTTGTGCGTGCCTGGAGTAAGAGACAGTGACTGGAATGAGCCAGTCAGGTGGAATGGTCAGTAATGACCCAATATGCCTGGGGATGGTGTTTTGACGCACTGGCTGTCCCAGTGACGCCATCCAATGGCAGCTTGTGACAAGGATTGGTAAATCCTGAGTAGTTTAGTGGACAAGTCTGGTACCAGGCGCTGAACTCTTTGTGTGATAACTGTGGAGGGAATTGTAGGCCGTTACAAAGGCCCCGACGCTGTCGGCCCTCAATTTCAAGTTCAAGTATATCATGAGAGAGTTTTATATTAATTCGATGTAAATTTGATATACATACTAGTGGATATATATGAATAGTTGTTAAATAATGAAAAAATTTTTATCTACATTTTTAAAGTTTTCCAAGCGAAGGGTGAGTATATTTTGGTCATCGGATATTAATATTAGATTGTTTTCACAGTTCCTAGTAAGTTTGTTCCATGGCCGCCTATTGGTCGACTCAAGTTTGCTTCACGAATTATGATTGGGCAGATCGTTTGAGTACATTTGCCATTATTTTGAACTTGTGAATGCGATCTAAGAATTCAAATCCTATTGTTTTTCTTGTTATTAAATATGACTCGATTCAATAGAACACTTATTTAGTTGTCTAGATATTTCCTAATGAGTTATTATTTTAATGAGTGTTGAAGTACCGAAGTGAATAGTTTTCCGTTGTGACGTGAAAGTATCATTAAACGTCACGTAAATGGGTCGCGTCTGTGCATATTATTTTACTCACTGTGTGATTCATTAGCAATTACATTGAGACATTTACTTGATATTTGATGAAAAAATAATTGCATTATTGACCGATTTTGTCTATTTTGTTTTATTTGAAGTTGTTTTGAAAACTTGTGAGCACTTAATGAACTACCTACTTTGCTGAAGCCAAGCAGGGCCATTATGTATCATACAAAACTGTTCAGATAAGGTTTCAGATTATCGACCAGAATTTTTTATGTCATAAGCAGCAAAATATTGTAGTGTGGACAGAAAACAGGATTGTTTTATGTTGATTAATGGTATAAATAAATACTTTGAAAGGCCTAGATTATAGGCGGCAATTTTTGAGGGTCAATATCGAGTTTAATGTTGTCAACGAATTTTATAATTTTGTAGGTATAGAAAGATAATATAGTCAATTTTAAGACGTTTTACAAGAATGACATTCTGCCCGGTGATGCGTTATTTTTGAATTATTCAACTTGAAGCTGGCTTGTGCACTCCATGGAAGCGTGCCTGGCTAGTGTATTTTAATTAATAACGGAAGCCAACCCCCTACTACAAACGTAAAGAGGTTGGGTCGTGAGGGTTAGCCACAGTTCTTTTAACTAGTGAAAATTATAAATAAAGGTTTCTAGTTAGTGATGTTTTAGTGACGTTTGTTTACAACGACTCCAAGATGGCTGCCGCCATGGCGGCAGCCATCTTGGAGCTGATGTAAACTGACGTCACTAAAACCTTGGTAAATGTTGAGGATTATCCGGAAATTGATTATACACTTTTTGAATCCTGAACATGGTAAGTTAGATCAAAATAAACAAGATTTTTTCTATGCACTTTCCATCATAAATGGTTATTTTACGAATTTTACCGGTAGGTTTAGTTTGGTCTTTGATGACGAATCCGCTCAAATAAACAGCTACTTGTTGATTTTTGAATTTTTGTTGCTTGAATATTGGGAATATCAAAATAAACTACTTTTTTTCTAAACACTTTTTTCGTCAAATGAATATTTTACGAGACAACGTGGTAGGTTTAGTTTCAACTTTGATAAAGAGAAAACGGGAAGCAAGACGCCACTGCAGCATTGCCATTCGCCGGGCCAAATGAATTACTTCCCGCTTCAGACACCTGAGTTGCGGTAACCAATTCACCGCAATAACTCGTAAAATACTTATTTACAACGGAAAGTGCATAGAAGAAAACTTGCTCATTTCGATCTAATTAACTATGTTAATTCACCTAAAAATCAAGTATTGATTCTTGGATAATCCTCAACATCAACTGAAACCTTTATTTATAATTTTCACTTGAAGAACTGTGGCTCCCTCTCACGACCCAACTTTTTCAGGTTTGTACTAGGGAGTTAGCTTCAGTAATTAATTAAATTCCGCTTGGCGCGCTCGCTTTCTTTGGTTTGCAAAGCCAACTTCAAAGTTGAATAATTCAAAAATGACGCATCAGCGAGCAGAATGTCATTCATGTGAAACATCTTACAATCTTCCGTATTACCTATCTATGACAACGAAATTATTAAAATCATTGACTACATTAAACTCAATATTGACCCTTTTTTTATATATTCTAAAACAGCATATTATTCAGTTAGCCATCCAAAGCCTTGGCTAGTAATTTGAACACCAAATGTTTTTTCATCTTAACCACATAAGAATGAGAGTCATTTTAATGCTATGATTTTATTAGTTTTTATTTGGCTTTTATGTTTTTCTTTTGATGGTAGAGTGTGTATTATTTAAGGGGACGGTTCAAGGTAGAAGAAAAGTCTGTAAGTTCTCGGTGGATTTTTCTGAGATATCTACCGTAGGTGTAGATTGTTATGAATATTTTTTTATTTGTGCGTATTTTTTGTAACCATACATGAAAAATATCATTTTTAGATAAACATGAAAAAACATGTGTTGCTGAAAATCCTACTCCTACAATTTTGAACTCAGAGAACTGAGAAAATATTTTCTAGATAGCAAATTGTCTTGTCCAGAGATCCGGTGCAAAAGTTTTTTGATTATTTGATTTTTTGAGTTTTGAGAACTTTTTTCCCTAAAAATGACCTTTTTTTCCACTTTTTTAAATAATTTGCTTCTAATTTTTAAGGTGAATTGAAAGCAAAAGAGGGAGGTCACCCATCCGTTGAGGCACCCCAAGGTCACACTAGTGAGCGTCTTTTACCCCGTCCAGAAGACTAACCAATTGACATACTTGAAAGCCAATTATATCATTGGATGCGCAAGAAAAATTTATAAGATGAGTTTATAAACCGAATATTGACCATAATCCGGAAATAGACCCGAACCGTGCCCTTAAGGCACCAAAGAGAATGGTCATGCTTGAATTTAAGACAAGGATATTTTACATTATCAATAATTCAGGATGTAATTTTAGGACTAGAGGGCACAAATTAGGAAAATCTTGCAACCGATTTTAAATATACAGTCAAACCTTGGTTCTCAAACATAATTCGTTCTGAAAGCCTGTTCCAAAACTGAATTGTTCGAGAACCGAATCAAATTTTCCCATTACAATTAATGTAAAAGAGGTTAATTCATTCTCAACTACCAGATAAATACCTCATTACCTGCTTACACTATAAATAATATTAAAAACTAACATTATTATTAACAATAAATACCACATGAAATGTAGATGAAACAAAAAAATAAGAGAAGTAAACGGTCAATCTGAAGTTTGATGCAATCACGGTAAATAATAATTCCGATCCCAGGAATCACTAAAAGAACACATTTCAGAACGTTTTACAAGAATGACATTCTGCTCGCTGATGCATTATTTTCAAATTATTCAGATTTGATGTCATAGGTGAAATCGCTTTCCCGCGCAAAATATGCAACACAGATTACGACCAGGTTGGGTCGGAAAAGGCAAGATCGGATCACGAGGTGTTGTAGTTTTCGTTAGAACTTTGTAGAAATAAAAGAATGATAGAAATTGTTAATTGTGTCTTGCACAGCAGTCGGTGCAAGACTGTTTGTTTACTAACGACTGGTCTTGCAGCCACGCGTCATTGTTGTTCATGAACTAAAATTTTGTTCGATTACAGAGGCAGTTGACTCTCAAAATTTCTGTTCGAAAACCGAATTGTTCAAACTTCGAGACGTTTGAGAACCAAGGTTTGACTGTAGTTGACTTTTTACCCTCATTCAACTTGATCTGAAAGTTATCAAATCTATTTAATGATAAAATCTTGAAAAGTTCATTTGATTATTTATGTGTCCATTTGTTCAATTTTATAAACAATATTGCTATAATTTCAAAGTTAAATATCTCAAAAACTAAGTATTTGTGAGCACAATGTCATTTGTGTATAAAACATTTTCAATTGTACCATATTATCAATATGTGGCAACAATATTCTTCAAATTGTTGACAACTTTAAATTCAATATTGCCATTTTTTGACTAATGATCAGTGAATAATTCAAGGATCTAAACTTTTAAAAATTGTATTTAACTTAGTGTTTGAGATTTTTAAGCAACAACATATTGAGTAGCTATTTTTTTCTCTAATATTCAATATTCTTGTTTTATATTGATTATCTTTGAAAATGTATAGTTATGTCACCTTTGAAGAAAAAAGTCTCTGGTCATATATAGGGCATTTAAATTACCTTGCCTTGAGTATAATAATAACACTGCTCTTAATTTGTTGCATCATTTAACTATACTTCACAAATCACAAATGTTAATATAAAATACAAGCAGTGAAGAACCTACTGAATCACAGCACCAATATTAAAGAACGCCTGCAAGCTCACTCGCACCCCACAACCTTCAAAAATGGACCAACGCGTACCATTATCTGCAATGTATTGTCACTCAAAGAAGAATCCCCTAGAGGAGAAGAAGGTGCAAGCATTGATAGTTATGAATGTTGAGAAATTACTGAAAGTAGCAATGAAGTTGTACAACTTACAGAGGTTGATATTATGGGTGAAACACATTTTTTTCATGTTTTTAAGCTGATTCTTCATAATACAACAACCAAAAAAAAGTATGCATTCAGAAGATAGTTCTGCACAAAATGTTTTTCATAGTATTACTTGTAATTCAATTTCATTCATGAATGTTATTTCAGATATTTGGCTGTAGTGCTTATAACATTTTGCACACACTTGACTTTCATGAATGGAATAGAGTAATCCATTATAGCTGTTGCTGAGTAGCTAAAACTATTATTTCTTCAGGTACAGGTCATAGTATTGGTAAGCACATTAAAGAATGAAGTTTCAATGCCTCACCATTTTAAAATATATCGAAATTGATTGTATCATAACAGATAGGGGGTAGGGGTGTTTTGATATGGGGCATAGGGTTTTTTTTTTGGGGTATGTGAAAGATCTAGGATAGAAAAATTGGAATAATGGTGCATCCTGTATTGCTTGTACAGTTATTACATTCATAACCTTATCAAGATAATTCATAAATATATACTATTTGACAATATTTTCTCCCAATTAAAAATGAATTTCTACACGCTCTGTCAAACTATTCGAATGTTCATTGCCGTTATTTTTGATGGCCTCTGTGCACTAATCTTCAATGAGTTCTTTAATGTCACAAAAGTCTTGAAACATGAATTTGTTGAACAAACGTATATCTGATGAAAAATTATTACGCTTTAAACGTAAATTATCATTTCTACATATGTAGGTGAAATAAAGTTGAAAAGCATCATTTAAAAAAAAATTATTTCTGTTATTTAAATACTAACAAAATGCATCAAGAAAATGTAATGTACAGGCTCAATACCAAGTATCAAGTCAAAGCTTCTATTATTGTAACCTATAGATATCATGAAAGATAGAAAAGAAAAAAAATACTATCTGGATCAGTTTGTTTCCAATATAAATGATCCAAAAATTATAATTTGTTTTTAGGATATCATTTGATAAAAATACTTAGTTGAAATACATACTTGGTTTGTAATACACATTTTGATTATTTGAAACAAATGTTTAAGAGAAAAACCTCAAAAATGTTTACCTTGGTAGCATTAACCTAGTTTTCATAATTCATATAAATACAAGTTAAATGAACAATATACCAGTGATGATGCTTTGTTGAAAACACTCCTATTAGTGCGCTCATACATTGAAATATGTACAAGCTTAGAAACTTGCAATCCCAAGGATTAATGTTGATAATTAAAAATGGATATAAAAATGCAGCATTAAAGACCAAGAGGTAGACATTCAGAACTATCATTTTACTCCTTTATATCAAGTATGCATATTTATCATTGTGGAAAAAAATATTTTTCCCTCAAAGGAAGTGTATCAACTGCCTTTGATTGAAATAATTTTATCAAGTTGAACAATTTATATTTTATAATTTGCAAATCATTTTATGTGACACATCATGTAAACTGGTTCTTTTAAATTTTACTAATAAACATCCAGTGAAAACTTTTGAATAGCTAGTCACATTTTTCACCCAATGACTATTATATTTTATTTGATTTCAACTTTACAGAATGCTGTTGCCTGTAGGGTACTTAGCATATTTGGCAATATTGTTTTTTTTTGTGCATCTGATACTCCAAAATCCATCACAGTAATTTATTCACAAATGTAAGCAGAGGATGAAAATTATTCTCAATTAGCTTCAAGAGACTTCTGCTGCAATTTCAGGTGAATGAGTCATGAGTTAAACTTATTACAGTTAGGTTCTTGCTGAATGTTTAATTTAAAGCTAGAAAATTAGCTGGCAAAATATTATCATTAACTTCAATAACCATCAAATTATTTTTCAAAAATAAAAAATCTCACGCTGACACTTCTATACAAACCAAAATATCATGTGAATTTAAGTGTCGCAAAATATTTGCTGTTAAGCACGTAACGCAGGAGGACTCTCAACCTCCACAAATCAACAATGATAGTACACCTCTGTGTTTGCGTGCTACCCACATAATAAGCATGGAAAATGAATGAAATGAAAGATTAAATGGGTTTTATTTTACTAAGGAACACGTGGATAAAAATATGAGCACACCAAATATCTCAATGCAATGATTAAAGATTACGAGTGCAACAATTGAAAGGTTCTATGTTGAACTCGTTGATAAAAAGCTTCAGAAATTATATGAACCAATTAATTAAAAGTAGCACCAGTGCAACAATGCAAGATGCTCATGACATTAACCAACATGAAATTCACCACGACATGACATTCTAAAGAGGTAATGCTCCCCGTGAACATCAATTATTAGTACTCAAGAACCAACAGCAATTTACGAATGCACAAAATTAGGCAATTCCCTAAGCAACCCAAAGACACGAAACAATGATGACACATGACGGTTTACCTTGACTCACGACAAGACATCCAAAAATAAAAAATATATAAATACCTCGCATTTACATTGAGTAAGACAATCAAGACAAGACAAGACAATCTCATTACACAGCGCGCCAAATCTTGAATGCACTGTTCAGCGTGCTACTTTGTATCTAAACCTGCACCACAATCATCATTTTAGAGCTCTTACTACCACAAACGATTCAAGACTATATTTTTCTGTTAATTCACTATTGATTCACTGCCTATTCGCTGCGGCCTTTGCTGGTGTGCAGAATCTCTGCTGCCCCTTTGTCGCAGCAGCTGCGGCGGCTCTCCCCCCTGCTCCATCTAAATGTTGCCGGCGTTATGTCGACTGTCCGCACTAGTGATGCCAAAAAACGGTTTTATTTGATTGCGTTTTTTATGTGTTTTTTTTGTTTTTTTTAATGCACACCTAAATTTTGTTAAGTATATGTCTGATTTTTTTTTGGACACCTAAAATATATTAATATCCATGTTTTTTAGTCATTTTATTGTTATAAAAACATCAAAAAGAAACCATACAGTAAAAGTGGTGGCAGATAACCCACAATTATCTAGAGGCATCTAAGAGGAACAGCAGGAGCCACAGAACTTATATTGATGGAGTCAAAATTCAGAGCATACTATCTCTACTAAGTCTGATTTTATTTTTATGTGACCAAAAAAATCAGACATAGAGATAATAAGCTCTGAATTTTGACTTCATCAATATAAGATCTGTGGTAAGTTCTGTAGCTCCTGCTGTACCTCTTAGACACCTCTAGGTAATTGTGGGTTATCTGCTACCACTTTTACTGTATGGTTTCTTTTTCATGTTTTCATTACAAAAAAAATGACTAAAAACCATAGATATTAATATATTATAGGTGACCAAAAAAATATGCTGTTTTATTAAAAAATGTTTTTTTACCAAAAATTCTGAGTAATAAAAATGAATATTATATTTTCTGGTACCAAATATAACCATGGTGTTTTTTTTTACAAAGAATCATGACTAAAAAACAATATATTTTATGTGACCTTAGAAGCCCCATGCGGTTTAAAAAAAAACATGTTTTTTACTAAACAATCATGACTGAATAAACATGAATATATTTATGAGACCAAAAAAATGTTTTTGTGCCAAAAAATCATGACTAAAAACATGAATATATTTATGAGACCTATAAAACCCCATGCTGTTTTTTTTAAAATTGTTTTTTACAAACAATGATGTATAAGAAAACCTGGATATGAATATATTTTAGGCAACCAAAAAACCATGCTGTTTTATTTTATGTATTTTTCATAAAAAATTGTCTTAAAATCATGGATATCAACATATTGTATGTTACAAAAAAAATCATTGTGTTATTTTAAACATGTTTTTTCATTAAAAAGTAATTATGATTCATTTTTTAGTCACGACTTCTTTGTAAAAAAAAAACACCCCCTCAGGGGGATACATCTATTGTATCTATGGGAACTAGCACTCCCAGGGGGACAATGTGAGGGCCCAAGCTGAGAGTTAGGTAGGCCTCATTTTTGTTGAAATAAAATGTTTTTGTTATGTTGAGGACCACCTTTTTTCGGTTCGCTGCTGTCCTGTTTTCAGCACCTAATACTGTCTTCTTCAACTTTGATCTTGTTTCATAATCTTCCTTCCTCTCTTTGGATTGCATTTGTTGCTGGGTAGGGAGGCTAAAACTAATGACTAATCTAATCTGTAAAAAAACATGGATATTAATTTATTTTAGGTGACCAAAAAACCAACAGGAGTGTTATTAAATTTTATCTGACCAAAAAAAACATGACATTTCAAAAACCATGTTTTTTTTACAAAAAGTCATTAATATCCATTTTTTACGTCGTGATTTTTTTGGTAAAGAAAACATGATTTAAAAAAAACCAGCATGGTTTTTTTGGCACATATAATATATTAATATCCACATTTTTTAATCATGATTTGTTTGTAAAAAGATGTTTTAAAAAAAAACAGCATGGGTGTTTATGGTAAAATAAAGTATATTAATATCCGTGTTTTTTAGTCATGAATTTTTTGTAACAAAAACATTCAAAAAATAGCATGGATTTTTTGGTCACATAAGATATATTATTATCCATGTTTTTTATTCATAATTTTTGTATAAATAACATGTTTTTTTCTAAAAAACAGCATGGTTTTTTAGTCACATCTCTATCAATGACCATCAGTAAAGATATGTTATTATAACACACCATTTTGGGAGTTGAAGGTCATTCACATGTATTTTAAAATAAATGAAATATCAAAGCATGAAACTGCAGAAAATGAAAAATTTCATAAAACCATGGAAAACCACCAATTAAGAAGCATGTTGTTTTATTTTGTAATCTGACATGAAAACATATAATGTAATGTGGTTCTTTTTCTTGCCAAGTTATTTTCAGACTAATATTTAATAAAAAACAAAATATCCACGTTTTTTTTGCCACATTTTTTGTATAAAAGTGTTTTTTTAAAAAAACGGCATGGTTTTTTTTGAGTCACATCTCTAGTCCGCACATTCGCTTCATTACCGGGTAGTTCTTGTTAGTTTGGAGTTGACAAAAGGCATTTCGAACACCTTCGGTACAAGCGTGGACCCATTTGCAACTTGGATATTATCACCGCGGAGCTGCTGCTCTATGAGCGTTCTTTGTTGCAGATTCGATCCTAGCAGACTCTTGGTTGCCTCGCTTGATACCCGTTGAATTTTTGTTCTTTTGTAGAAATTATTGTCATCCACTTGCACAGATGGGTTTTGCAATCTCATCATTGTTGCAGGAGTCAAACGTCAGCAGCGTTTTCCCAATGGAGTTTTAAATTTTTAAATTGTAACAAAGACCGGGGAGCCCCTGGCATCTTGCCGGCCTACCGATGTGGCACTCACTTTTGTGCGTCTCTCATGTCACGAGTCTGAGAGAAAATAGCCTCCCGATTTCTCATGCCCCCCCCCCCCTCTTATGTGTCACCTCTTTCTCTCCAGAAGGATCTCGATTCTTCCAAGCTACAGAAAAAGTCACTCAATTTTGATTCGTTGGACGCTTGCCGGTTCTACAGTCTTGTGCTCTCATTGGTTCGCGCTGGACTCGTTCGCTCACGTGATTCCTTCGTGAGGGCTTGATTGGTCCGTGTGTAGCGGCCTTCTGCTTGATCCCTCTCCCCTTCGAAGCTTCCCCTCGCACTCGCAGCGCTGTCTCCCATTCTCACGCCTATATCGGCGCCGGCTTAACTGTCTGACATTCCTTTGTCGTAGCCCAGCAGAATGTTATATACGCAACATGTCTTGAATGTGTTATAGATTTACAGGATTTAGCCAAAAAAATATGTAAAATAAAAATGTCATCTAATATGAACATAGCTTTACGTGATTTAGCCAAAAAATATTATGAAATATGAATGCTCATTATATATATATCATATATATCATAACATAAGTGCAATTCAACAGAAAATTGAATTTTCATTTCAACTGTTTCATAGCACATTGCTTGATTACAACTAAATGTGTCATCACAGGGCAATACATCATTCCACTCTCTATTAAGCATCATTACATTACAGTGCATGTGCACTGCCAAGTTGCTGCAGCAGGATGGAAACATTGCAATGTCAAAGGAACTTTTGCAGTTCATTACGTCCAGCAAATGTTGTTTTTGGCCTGGGGTTGCCCGAAATGCTATTCTTGTCATAGGAAAACTGAAGTTTATTTTGTCCACGTTGGTGTGCAGGAAACAATAACAATTTACTATAACTATAAATGTTTTCTGAAAAATGTAACCCCTTTGTAAAGCTGAAAGATTTTTGTTTCTAATGAAGTTAATTTAAGTCTGATTAGTGAAAAAATTTCAGAAAATTATCAATTAATAGCATGTGTCTTTTGAACAAAATTCCAATTGCTTTCACGTTCTTTTTGACCATGATAGGCGAGTCACGGCAATTCAGTAGCTTGAAGAATGTCGACAGTGAAGGATGGTGACACTCCATCCTATCTAAGTTCATTTTTCTAGTAAAGGTTGTGTAGCTGCATGAAAATAGTATCATTTTTCCAACATAGAAATGTTAATCTATGTATCATTTTTGATCATTGTTGATTAGTGAGGGTTTTGAGGTCCTATACAAATAGTAACAAAAATTTGCTAGACTGCTACCCCATAGTTTTCAACTGCTATAGTGTCTGGTCATAATAAAGTTCTTGATATTCTTCTCTGATCACCATGGTGGTTTGATGTGAACATACATAGATTTATAAGGGATCTGAATGCTAGAGTATTGAATAACAAGCAAAATTTGTGGGAGTTGAGGAAAGTTTATACAAGTTGAATGAGTTGTTTTTTGCTAATAACAGAAGCTCTGAGGTGATGCTGGAAAAACATGCTGAATTTGGTAAAATATTTAAGAAATGGAAGTTGGTAGTAAGTGGGGAAAAGAGTAAGGCATTGAAGTGCCCAAGTAATGAAAATCTGAAAGACTAGATAATGAATTCAAAAAACATAGGGATGGGAAATCAATTCTTTTATTTATCTTGAGTAAAGAGAGGAGAGGTTGACCATATTCAAAAAGGAGTCATCAATAAAGGTTATCACTTGTACATCTATCCATAATGGTATTTGTGAAGAAAGAGTTTATAATTATGTTAGTGGTAAAACAACAGTGGTTTCAAAATTTGTTACATTCCTAGTATTTCCTTATCATACCCAAATTATGTTTTGCATGTGTTAAATTATTGTATGATCTATTAGTTGACCATTATCTTAAATTTTTATATGCTCAAGTATCCAATATAAATGAATCTACTAGATGTGGAAGTAGGATTCTCACGACTGCTAAATTTTTTTTCTGTGAAATCTATTGGAAAGTATTCCATCCATTATTTCTCTCGGGTTCTACAAATAATGCTTAATTTTTCTAAATTTTTATTCTCAATTAATTTTTCTAAATTTTTATAAGGATGTTTTTTTGCTTCTTGAGCAATTTCTGAATGATGTCAATTATAGACCGACCGGGTTTAAAAATTTGGCCGGGGCCAGGGTCAACAAATTTGTCATGGCCGGGGCCGGGATTATCAAATTTACCCAGGCCGGGGCCGGGGTTCAGACCGTGCCAGGAAGTGTCACGACGACGTAATGCATAACGCCGGTTAGGGGCTCAGTGCATGTTGAATTTCGGTTGCGGTTAGGTGTGTATTTATGTCAAGTCAATAAAGTTTTGTAGACTTACAGTTGCAGTGCTTGTTGAATTATTAATACAGAAACAATAATAGTAATTAAATGTACAGGGTGTTCCACAAAAATGTCCCCGACTTTTTAATTGATTCTATCTCTGCTTTAAATTAACATATGAATTTTTTTTTCACAATGTGGTAAATCTTGTTTCCTTTTCGAATAATTTAATAGAATTAAAAGGGCAATTTTTAGGAAATCTAATACGTAAAATAAAAAAAAGAACCAATATAAAAGGGAACATTCTTTTAATGGCAAACGTTTCGGAATCTCTGATTCCATCATCAGGGCTGTAAAACAAGGAATAAAAAAACGATAATGAACAAATTGCGAGAAAGCTTTAAGAAATTAATATCACTATACCTACATCAAAAAATAGCTATGCCTAACCATTAAAAATGAAAACACAATTTCTCTTGAATATTCGAAGCCATACGTACACATACATCTAAATTCTAGCAATCAAACCAACACACAATAACATTTACACTAAGTAACAGAACTGCATACACACATATTCCAACACACTCCTATTTACACAGTTGGGGCAATATATAATTTCATCGCATTTTGATCATTATTTAGCTGAGGTCTATGGGTAAAAATAAACAATGATTCCAAAATTATAAGGTCAAATTCCTCTGTAGTTCTACTAAGTGTGGAGAAATTGGAACTTTTGAAAGGGTGGTTTGAACTATGGCAATGATCTCTGATGGCTGACTGGGAGGGAGATGAGTATGGACAGCCGATTCTATGGGAGATACCAGAGTGTTGGCTGTGACAAATAAATTGCTGGAGTGTGGTACTTCCAACGTAGGACTGCAGGCAGCAATCATATTTATACAAGTAGACACAATCATTTCTCAGGCACTCTTCCAAACGCTATTTCCTATTGAAAAATGAACTTATTTTAAAACTATTTCTATTAAATGGTAACACGTCAATGATAGGAAAATGAGAGTGTATCAGAGATAAAAGATCCTTTCTCATCTCCTTGAAAGATAGCTCAAGAAAGAGAGCTCGACGACAACTTTTTGCTTTGGTGCAGTCAGAATTGTACACGGAGGGGAAAGTTTTTTGTCTAAAAACTTTTTAACCAGATTGTCAATTAAAGATTAAGGGTATTAATTTTGTACAAGTAACTTTGTGATATATTTCACTTCGTCATGAAATATTTTATATGAATTTGAAATACGGTATGCTCTATGCAATAATGTAGTGACACTTGTTTTAATATAACCCATGTAAATGCAACTGAAGAAATTGGTACATAATCTCGTAAATGTAGGTTTTCTATAAACAGAGGTGGTGAACGTTGAATTAGTTTTCTTTACGAGAAAGTCTAAAAATGGCAATTTAACATTCTGCTCAGTTTCCATTGTGAAATTTATCTTGGCGTGATATCCATTTATGTAGTCAAAAAATTGTAGGGCCTCTTCCTGTGAACGATTCATTCACAGTAGGTATTTCACCAGGTATTTCACAGCAGATATTTTATTCCTTGTTCTACAGCACTGATGATGGAATCAGAGATTCAAAACGTTTGCCATTAAGCGAATGTTCCATTTTATATTGGTTCTTGTTTTCATTTTACGAATAATTTAGGTTTTTGAAAATCGTTTAATAACCATTTTACAGTGATCGATTTACTGAAAGAGACCAAAAAACTATTTGTTCAAAGGAAAAGTTTTAAAAACAACACTGGTGATCTTCTTCATTTCTCAATACCTACTGTGAAAGAACGCGTCTTCAAAACATCACCTCCATCATTAATAATTCTTCGACGACGAGTTGAAGTGTTTCAAGAACTAAAAGAAAACGGTGAAACGATCCGCAAAACTCGTCATTTAATAGTGGCTAGAAGTAATGCTTGCCCTGAGAGAAATTGTTGGTATGTCGAAGGATTCTAAATAACTTTTTTATTTAAACTTTATTAAATGTATTGATTTGTTACTCCTTTAAGTTTTTGTTTGTTCAGTTTTTTGGAAAGTGCAAAATAAGGAAGAATATAAATATTGTTTTAGAATGTTTTCCTTCAAAAAATTAGTTTTTCTATCTGTTTCAGTTAATCGATCAATGTGAAGTTGTTATTAAACGATTTTTTATAAACATTAATTATTCAAAAATAAAATAAAATTTACTACATTCTGAAAAAATGAAAATTAAAATATGTAAATTTAAAGTGGAAACATAATCAATTAATACTCAGTGACATTTTTGTGGGACACCCGGTATAATGACTAAAAGTAGTGCGTCAGCAGTATGGGATTACTTATGCATATCGGTGAAGAGCGCAGAAATTGAAGTGTGCACCATTTGGGAAGCAAATATACGACGAGGAGCGGCTGGTGCATCTTAGAAAACTTTCTCAACTGAATATTTATGGGGCCATCTAAAATTGACAAAAAATTATTAATTCCTGGAAGCTGAAGAAAAACCAAACATCGAATAAGAATTGAAAAATGGAAACAAAATGAACAAGAAGAAAAACTAAATGTCTATGTATTGAAAACAAACAAAGGCAGTTTAGGCTGCAGCAGTGACAAAACTGCTGAATACAGCAAGTCGTCTTCGTCTACTGGCAAACCGCTGACTTTAAAAGAAACATTTACTCAATCTAGAAACTGGGAGCCAAATAATACTGACCAAATAGATAAAGAGAAATTGTTAATTTACTGGCTTTGTGACGCGCTCAATCCTTACGACCCTATGGAAAAGACACTTTTTTAATTTTGTAGGGTTTTTGAATAAGAAGTTTCAAGTTCCATCAGAGAAAGTAATAACAAGACTAATTCCGGACCTTGGTATCCAAATTCAGTTTGCTATTTCAGAGGAAATACAAAAGAAAATTAACGAAAGTATTGTCTTCTCAATAACTGGTGATATTAGGACCTCTCAAAGTTGAGATTCTTTCATGTCAACAACTGTGCTCTGGATTTATAATTACACTGGATGGAAGCATAGATCCTGCTTTTTCTTCTCAGTGACTGCATGTTCTTCAGGATTGCAATGAAATCGCAAATCTCTTGAGAAATTGTTTTAAATTCATTCAAAAGACATGTGAATTTTTCACGTGCAGGTAGCCAGGCACACTACGCTTTATTCACTTCAAATTATTAATCCAAGTCAAGTTCGAATTAATCCAAGTTAAGTTCAAATTAATTTAAATAAACTTCAATTTGATCCACGTCAAGTTCGTATGAATCCAAATCAAATTCATATCAATCCTAGTCAAGTTCAAATTGGACCAAGTCAAGTTCAAATTAATTGAAGTCAATTTTAAATTAATCCAAATCAAGTTTAAATTAATCCAGCCCCAAGTTGAATTAAGAATCGACATAAATCCCTTGTTAATTTGAGCGTTTTTTGTATTAAATATGTATCTGTTGGATGTGATGAGCAAGAAAAACGTTTTTCCTTTAAACAAGGAATACATACCATTTCTGCAGTGTTAAAACAAGCTATCGTAAAATGTGCTAAGTATCCAGCATCAGGAGGCAGAGTGCAATTCAGATCTTTGAGCGGAGTAACAGTTAGAAGTCAATTATAAAAACTTCGTATTATACTACACATTAAAGTTGTTTTATAATTCTAAATTGATGGCAGTATGCAACCATTCAAATAATTATGTTCAAAGTTACGTTTATGTTACAGATACACAGTATCGAGGATTTATTTACACTCATTTAAAGATTCACATGCCTGAAATTCCACTTCATCACATTTATGAAATCAAATGTGCAAGCAATTACAAATGATTGCCACTGGACGATACCATCTTATGTTCGATACCATTTGATTACAATTCATATGAGTACATCACTACAAAGATACAATTCTGCAATAGCAATAAAAATTGGGCAATCCCTTCAAATGAATAGGCCTAGGCAAATATATCATCTTGACTGGTGAAAAAAATTGAAACCTCATTTTACAAAAATCATTTGAATAAGCAAAAAGAGACTTCGTTGCTAAATTTCTTTTAAAGGTTGAATCTACATGTCATCAAATGGTAATCTTTTGTAGTTGCATGCATACATGACTTTATATATGTGATAAAACGAAATTTCACGCATATAAATCTTTATATGAGTAAATAAATCCTCGATACTACTATGTGTATGTGCATGTGTTACATAAAATTGTCTTTGAACATAAATATTTGAATGGATGCACACCGCCATTAATGTAGAATTGAAAAACTTTAATGAATAGTTGATACAAAGTTTTTATAATTGATTTCTATATGTTACTCCGCTCAAAGATCTGAATCACACTCTGCCTCCTAATGTTGGATACTTAGCACGTTTAATTTGAATTTGCCTTGCATTAATTTGAACTTTACTTGGATTAATTTGAACCTGACTCGGATTAATTTTAATCTGACTTGGATTAAATTGACCTTGACTTGGATTAATTTGAGATGAAAAAGGTGTATTAAAAAACTAACATCCCCGGCCAAAACCCCGGTTTAGAGCACTATTTTGCTGGGGCCGGGGCTGGGGTCTGCAAAAATTGTCGGGGCTTGCCGGGGACCGGGGCCGGGGTCAGCCAAAATGGCCGGAGTCAGCCAAAATGGCCGGAGTCAGCCAAAATGGCCGGGGTCAGCCAAAATGGCCGGGGTTGGCTGGGGCCGGGGCCCCGGTCGGTCTATAATGTCAATACTGAACTTCTATTTATAGTGTCAGTTGTTGTGCTAATTTAGTGTTGATATTTCTCTCTGTGCGTGAAGCTGTCAAAAAATGAAAGAGCTGATACACAGTCATACCATCAATTAATCAATTAATTTTCAGTAAAGGAACACAAATGTTCTGGTTGCTATAGTAAAAATTACAGCAAACTATTGAAGTGATACATCTACAGTTGAGATACAGCTTGTGAAGCATGAGAGGTGATGAGTTGTGTACAATTTAATGCAAACTTTAGGGTCTTGGTGGTGTAAAAGTTGCATAGGCCACCAGATGTCATTGCCCTGTATAAAGCTGTCATGAGCACCAATGTAGAAGTGTGTGTCTCAGTGATATGAGGTGATCAATTCAGGTTGTTTAAAAATTGGAATAGGGATTTTTCTAGGTATCACAATCGGCATCAGAGCTCCAAAATATAAAAACAGTTGCAATGATCAAAGAAATTTTTCCTAGATCATGCATAAATAGAGTAACAAGCAACAGCAGCCCTCTTTGGCTGAGTCATGATCTCTATTGCAGGATATACCTCTAAATGAACTTGGGAATACATAAAAAAAACTGTTATTTATCAACAAATGGACTCTATTCTATTACCAAATAGTTGAGTCATCTACTTTACTGACTGGAAACATGTGTATTTCTCAAAGGATTTTATGAGTAGAAGTTAATCAAGCCTCAACCATTTTGACAATTTATTGAATCTCAGAGGTCACGCTATGCAATGAAACGGAATAAATTGAGATTTTTTCTATATTGAATAGTTATAAATTTTAAATTGAACCAACCAAAAACTTTAAAACAATGAAGTTTTGAAATCATATCTGAATTTGGGATGTTTGGATTGAATCAGAACATGAATGCCTATGAAATTTGACATTATTTAATTACTAATGGGGCTGTCTAATGCACATACTTTTTATTTTCCTAGTTGGGATATGTGTAATTATGAGTTTTGTACGGACCGCTTCTAATTCAACCAACTAAAATTTAAATGCATGTCTCTGTGCAAAAAAAATGCATTGACTTAAACATGATGCAACTTCTGAACAATTGATGAAAAATGCTTTGTTTTTTAATCATTGGTCTATTTCTTACATCCATAGAGTGTGAGATATTTGATATTTTCATTAGATAATTTCATGGCATGCCTTAGGTCTGTTATGCTGGTTCAAACCTGATAGTAACTAGGCACTCAACAAAATGACGCTGCGTCGGCGAAGTTGGCTGGACGGCTGCTGCTCCAAGTCCCCGCGCCGCACCGGCCAGACCAAGAACCGCCATGCCCTCAAGCAGTCAATGAAAAAAATCACCAAAGCTGTTACTACGCCCCTTTCAGCTGCTGCTACATCTGGCAGTGTTCTTTTTGGTGCTGCATCAAAAGCAAACCTCAAAGTTGTGGTGAGAGTACGTCCTCTCAATGCCAGGGAGGAGGAGAACAATGCGCGGTGAGTGTGAGGCTTGTCTGCTTCTGTATTTGGGTTTACACATACAGAAATCTTGTGTGATTCATATTGGTTAGGTTGTCAAAGTGTATCCTAAGATGAACTGAGAATGTACTGAAGTATTTTGTTTAACCCTTTAATGTCCACATTTTGTATTCATGTTACCGTTATCGTTACCGTTAAACTGGAACTGGCATCAGATGTTCATCAATTTCAGGATGAGGAAGGAACTGCCACTTGACAGTGCAGTCCAAAAAAACACTTCAGGGAACTAATTTTACAAGAAATACCATGTATTGGGGCTATTTTTGAAGGAGGACTGTACAGTCCACTTGGGTGTTAAAGAGTTAAAATATTGAATTTCAAATTTAACTGTCGTTCAATTTGTTTAATATCTCTGATTGTGTTGTCACCAGACATTAGGCCCCTTGTTAATTTGCATTAACCAAGGAATTTAAAACTTGGGGTGAGGAGTGGCATTCCTCCCTGTAACAGGAATAATGATGCAGCACAAAAGGAGGTAATAAAGAGACTATGCAATGACATGTGTGACTAAGTAACAAAATGGAGAGAACACACAGCATACACATCAATGCATTGTGTTTCATTCAACGTTAAAATTATTACAGTATTCGAGTGTGATGACCCAGATTTACTTACTGTCCATTTGTCTAGCGATGTTCAATCCACTCTTTGAATGCAACTCCTGCTTCCTAATTAGCTGGGCACACGTTCAACCTCAATCTTTGCAAATTGTATTCTAAATATGACATCATATTATGCATGGAATAAGATATTAATGCACAATGCCAGAGATCCCAATACCTGATACAATATTGATTAATTATTGACTCAATGATTACACCTAAAAATGACTGGTCAGATATTCCAATAATGATGTTTGAATTTCAATAAGAATATCAAAATTGCATTTACACATGTTACACAGTGAATTTATTTGAACGACGTACACGCATCAGGCATATCGCATCACTTCTGGAAACCATGTCTCCCTCTCTAGATTTTGCGTCCAACACTCATAATGTTCTCCATATAAGGCTACAGTTGATGATTCAGGATAAATTTTTTTGTATATCACGCAATCACGATGATACTGGTATGACATTACCCTACTTTCTCTGAAATTGAAGTAAGAAAAATGTTTGCTTATTATCACTGACCTATGTTACTACTACTACTACTACTTATCGTCACTGTATTATTTACTTTAGTTATTGTTCATTTCGTTTTGGCTATATGTAAATATTTATATCTCATCTGTAATCGTTCAAAATTGTTTCACAGAGTTAATTTTATTTTCCAATGAAGAATCAGCTAATTTTGTGACACCCTCCATTCCTGTGAGTGAACATATTATTTAAACTTTCTTTGTGAGTAGAGCTCTTGGTTTTTATTTAATATATTTCTGCAAAAAAACTTCTTCAAGTGGGCTACAGATTTTTCATAACACTAATCCCCAATTTATACACTTGTTTTGTGTAATTTCTGTACTGCGCGCCTATTTGTCATGTACTTGGGCTTCACAGTGGTACGAAGGAGTTTAAAGCCTAAGGGGACCGTCTAGTCTGAATGTAAAAAATGGCCAACACATTTATACAATGTGATCTAGTTCTTTGAAATTTGGCCTATTCTATGTATGTTAGAAAATAAATAGGGGTTGTATTGCACATTTTTTCCCATTTTTGCTATAATTACAGAAATAATGATAATAAATACGAGAAAAAATGGGTTATTTCCAAGGCTGTCTCATCTCAGAGTTATTTTTGTAGAGCAATGATTTAGGTATCATTGGATGCACAAAGGGTTGCTGCTTAAAGTGTCAGAGGATTCTTTTAAAATTCAAAATAAGAATTGGAGTCTCATTTTTCCATAGATTTTTCAATGTAACTAAGGAACTATAATGAATTTTTCTAAATAATCCTCCAACTCTTTATGCACCAACTCTTTGCACATCCACTGATACCTAAATCATTGCTCTATGATAAATACTTCCTGAGATAAGACAGCTTGCATATTAGCATTTGCATTGCTCAGGAAATGCATTTTAGTACCGAGAAATAGGTCTTTTCATTTGCAAGCTATATTGCTTTGAGAAATCAGTGCGGTTGACGTTGTGAAAGCGGAAATATTGACTTGACTTTGACCTATCTTTCATCGAAGTATTTTGTGGTTACTTGAAGAAACCATTACCACAAGTGGTACCAGGGGCCAAGTTCCGAGCACTTGACGTTGCCAAATCATGAAAGTTCTTGGAGAGCTGAATGATAAGTACATACCTCATTAGCAATAAACAGTCGGTGAACAAAAACTAGCTGAAATATGGCACATGAGCACTGATGCACCATCAACCCTTCCCATTGCTCTTTCTTACCTTTTACTTGCCTTAGGTGCTTCAGATGCTTCCAGGTTTTTACTGCATATTAACTATTTATTGCTCTACTGAATTAAGTAATAAAAAAAATTTGAAAAATTTTGTACTGCTGACTAGTCAGTGGCCTCAACTGAGTTTCCCAAAGCACAGGTGTCCCATGTGGGTGTATACTTTTTTGCTACTTGATAAAAGAACCAATCATTTTGCAAGAGTTTTGTAGGCACTCTTTCAATCCCTCCTCAACTTCAATATGATTTTTCCCATTGGTTAGTCATGGTGGATGCTTTCTCTGCCGCTAAGATTTCGGATTTGAGACCTTTCTGTGAAAACCCGTAACCTTCCAATTAATTTTCGTGTGTTTTTCCTCGCGCGATTTGTTGTTGTTCGTTCGACGCTCTTGCGTGAGACTCAAACAAACCTGGCTCAAGTTTCACTGGAGGGCTTTATAGGGAGCGGTCACCAGGGAAATTACAATCTGCACTTTCTGTCTGCCTGAGAGAGGATCAGTCACCACTCTTAGCCAGCCACGCTTTTCTCACATATTCTTAGCATCTCAGCACAATACCCCCCTCAAGCTGAGCACAAATACATCACTTCACAAATGAAACACAGAAGCACATGCCTGAAACATAACATGAACACACCTAACACATGTACATTATTGCTGACAAAAAGAATTTGCAAAAAAAAATCTGATGATCTGATTTGTAAGAGTGTTTATGATTTATGGGCAATTCTTCCCATTCTAGTAATTGAAAGGAAATATGCTTCTTATGAAATAGGTGCCTAGGTATGGTAACCTGAAGTCAGTACATACCTACAGCTGCTCATCATACCTTTTCTGTATTGTTTCAATTTTGCATTATCTTAAAAATTTCATTTAGGGTTCTTTACAGTTGTGAAAGTATATTGAAATTATTGATACTGAATGAATATACTGAAAATATATTGAAAAATATTTACATTTATATGTGTTTTGTATTATCTTGTGTTGCAGTTTTTAGTGCGAGACATTCTCGTGTGGTGTGTGTGTTTTTAGATTTTTATTGTACAAGTATTGTGCTAAACTTGTTCATTTTTTATTCCAGGAAAGTGATTGAGATAGTTGATGAGCACATGCTGGTCTTCGATCCAAAGAAAGAAGAGGATGTGTTCTTCTTCCACGGTGTTAAGCAGCGACGAGACATCACCAAGCGGCAGCACAGAGACCAGAAATTTGTGTTTGAGCGAGTATTTGGTCCTGACTCGACCAATCAAGACATATTTGAGAGCACCACTAAAGATCTCCTGGACACATTACTAGAAGGCTACAACTGCTCAGGTACTCTAAACTCCACTCATCTTCATTAGTCACATTATTTCTCATATTCTTAGGTTTGTCTTTTGGATTTTCATCACATTTGGTGTTCAGTGAGCTTTTGAAATTGAGAAGGAAATCATCCCTTAGGTTTATGATCCCAGTTTTATGCTATAAAAAAGGTCCAACTAGCTTTTTCTCTCGTGGAACATTGGATTTTGATGGAAGAATTATGCACTTTATGTGCCATAATATCTTAGTACTGTCTTGGAATTTCTTAGGTGTTCCAGCAAGTACTCTGGAATGGCCCCCTAACATCCTTTCTCTCAAAGAATGTGATAGAAGATATATGTTCTAAATGTAGTTTATGCAGTCTTCATGCTCTGGCTACTGTGTACCTTCTGAATTAATCATCTTTATTAGAAATAAAGACATACACCCATGAATGATAAGGAGCAACAAAATGATCTATTAATGAAGAATTGAGTGATGAAATTACATTTTCTAGATGTAACAGCTCAAGCATGAGAAATCTTGCAAGGATGAAAATTTAAAAAAAATCTTGAGTGAAGTGCTATTGTCCGGAGCAGGGGTTCCCAACCTTCCTCTGACCTTGTATCCTTTCAGTATTTTGACAGATGGGCTTGTCCCCCTATTTGAAGAAATATTTTCAGTGAGATATAAATATATTGAAATGAATAACATAAGAACATATTTTCCTTTCTCTTACATTTAATGCATTCCTTTTGATAAGCAAATGTGCCCCAGGTTGGGAAACCTTGGTCTAGAGCATGTCATTTTCACAGCTACTTGGCTCCAAAAAAGGAGAACTGTAAGTCTATGATAGCTGTTCAGGTAAGAGAATCTGTCTTATCTTCAGCAGTCCTAATGTTGGGTGTGGAGGCAGTGCATAGTCATCAGGCAGAAGTGTACGTGTTATTATAGAAATATTCAGTTTAAGATGTAGAAGCTTTTTCTACAGTCAGTGGTAAATGTAATATGGATAGCTGATGTTTCAAAAGACTAAAATAGAAATGTGCATTTGAAAACGGTGCAGTTTTGAACTGCCAAAAAATGATGAAAATTGTAAAACTTGACTGAACTTATTTTCCATTCAAGGACTCCAAGAGTTACAATCAGAATTTAACTTTAGTTATTAGAATACCATCAAGAAATTGAGCTCTTGATAACCATATTTTTTACTTATTAGAGACAATTCACTGACAAAGTATAACTTTGATCTACCAATCTTGAGGTGTGTAGTCAGGAGCAAGTAACAATCAAATACAAAAAGATTCACTATGAATTTGAATAATAGATATAGATAACACAAGTGCAAGTTTTTAAAAGTGCTTAATTGAAATAGAAATTGATTCCCCTGTGCTAAAAAATTCACATTAGGGTGAGAAACTTACAAAATCTAGAAATTAAATTTAAACATTTAGGTGTTAGAAAAGATAAACAAAGTTCCTTTGAACTTTATTATTTCAATCCATATTTTGGAAACCATGTGTACTATTGTCAAAAAATTCTGTGAATAATGAATATCAAGCATATTGTTCATTTAGAGATTCCAAATTCCTTGCATGAGATGTAGATTAACACGTTAAGTGCGGCGTTACCCGCCGGTGGTCATTTAGGTGATTTTCACAATGCTGCTGGCCGACCAGCAGTCACTGACTCAATTTTTATAAATACTAAATGAAAGTTAAATGAAGGCATGATCCAGTCAGTGTTTGCTATTTTGAAAATTTCTCACTACAATTGACTCTAAATTCGAGCTGGATATTGGACTTCAGTTTAACCCGCCGCACTTAACTGTGTTAATTTAAATGGACAATTGTTGAAAGAACTTAATCCTGCGATCACCATGGCTACATGCCATGACCTTACAATGCAAGTAAACTGTGATGCCATGGTTTTGCATCAACATTGCCAATTGAAAGCTGTAGTTTCAAGAATATTCCCTAAATTTATTTCACAAAACATTGCAGGAATCAGAGGGCTTCTGTTTTCATTGCTTTGATACATCTAATTTATATTCTAAATACATATCCAAAACTTGATTTTGCATAGTTGGGTTAGGGCAAAAATGTTATTTATGATTATGTTATACCAAATTCTTGGTAAATATTGATGTCAGTGAAGTAATATGACACTCTTGTATGTATTTTAGATTACAATATTTTCTTAGCATTTGCTGTACTAATACGCGCTCCAAAAACTGTGGCAGTGTTTGCATACGGCGCTACTGGGGCAGGCAAGACCTTCACGATGGTGGGCAAACCGGAGTGTCCGGGCATCACGCTGCTCACCCTCATGGAGCTGTATGCCAGGATCGACGCCATGGAGGCAGACAACCCTGGCCACAGTGTCGAGGTGGCCGTGTCCTACCTCGAGATATACAACGAGACTGTGCGGGACCTGCTCCAGCCAGGCAAGCCTTTGCAGGTCAGGCCCTCATTATGAGTTTTCTTCAGGTTTCAAAATATACTGCCCAATTGTTTCGTATTATGTAAGCAAGTAGTCCTTTTTATCAACATTCATTTTTATGTTTGATGGTTTTTCTAGCTGATGTGCAAAAATATACATTTGTGTGGTTATTGGTTATACATTCAGTATGTCATTTAGGAACTAATTGAAATTAAAAAATCTATTTAAATTAATTTTGTGCTCAAATAAACTCAAATATTTCGATCAATGCTCTGTAATTGGCTGTGTTGATGCCTTTATATATGGTCTAATTGTCTGTGTTGTGACGCAAATGATGTTGACTGCTAATGTAGTCTATTTGCCTTGATAACACTGCTCTGAGTATTTCACAGTCGTAATGAAAACTAATTAGAGTTATTCTCTTTGAGTGTGGCTGTACTCATCTTGTGTTCAGGTTTTATTTACGGTTTGTGAATCGGAATTGTTAGCTGGTATTTGACAGTTTTGTGTGCTAATTAAGTTAATTTTCATAAGTTCATTATGTGTTCAAAGTAAAATTGGTATGCTTAAAATATGTGCTTGTAAATTGTCAGCAGAAACTTCAGTTTAGTTCAGAGTATTGGATGAGTTTCTAAAATGCGGTTTCCCCAAATATGCTTAGTTTAGCCTTTTTTGATATAGGTGTGAGTGCTCTATAGTTTAATATTGTAAACTGAAAAGGGTTTTCACTGCTAACAGAGACGAATGTTTCATAATCTTCTTTCTCAACTTACTGTTTCTTTGCCCTTTCTGCATAGATTTCGCATTCCCTTAACTCCATACTAAATGGTGGCTTCCTCCTCCTTCTTTTTTGGATTTCATTGGTTGGAGATAGGGAGGGTTAAATTAACTATTTATCTAATCTAGAGAATTAATAATTTGTGTTAAGAGCCCTGGGTGAGCCAAAAACTGAGCTAAGAGAGAACTGTAGGACTGTCATAAATCTGGGCAATTAATCATAGGCAAATATATATTTAATGGAAAATAAACACATGAAATAATTTTAATGTGCATGCACATCATCTTCACACTAAGAAGGAAATGAAATAACTTCGGTAATAGCTGAAAGCAAATACTTCAAAGAAATGAATAAAACTAGAGAGTGTGAGCGCAAAATTTGAGAGGGTGGTATCTGACTTGGGCAGGTCCAGGAGTCAGGCCAGCAGGTGCTGGTGCCAGGGCTGTCGTACCACAAGCCGCGCGACGCCGACCACCTCATGAAGCTGCTCGCTGAGGGCAACATCAACCGCACTCAGCACCCCACTGATGCCAACGCTGAAAGCTCCCGCTCCCATGCTGTCTTCCAGGTGAGAGCTGACTTTCGCTTCAGATTTTATACGTAGGAGCCAACACTTGCATGCTGCTTCTAGTTGCTGTACTACTTCTGTTGTACGTGGTGAAATCTATGTTAGATTGCTTGTTTTGGAGAGTTAAGTCTTTTTTGTTTAGTCTTGTAATTTTAAAGACCTAGTCCATGTTTTTTTTCTCATTTTAACATTACTAACTTGTAGTCAGAGTTCTTTTTTTCAACCAATTCAGAGGTCTGCATTTCATTATCAACGTCTTAATCGCCTTAATAAATGCTTTTCATTTTACTGATTTCTCTTGGAAGCTCGATCGGTGGGGTATTTGTATAGTCGGGTGTGTCTTGATTAAAATGCTGAAGAAAATGCCTAAGTTGGTTGTGTATGTTTGTAATTTCAAAAGGCAATAAAGGTATTACAATTTTGTATTTTAAAACTAAGGGGAAAGTAGGCTAAACTTGTTTTTCCGGTTTAATATGTCGTGTGCCTGGATATACTAGTCATGGATTCGTCTGTGTCGACCTTTGAGTGAGAATTGAAAGATGCTTATTATTTACTCTTTAGGATGCTTTTTGATGAAAGTAAAATCCTGCAGACGAACGTTTGATAACGTGAGGTCGAATCTCTGTGCCTTCGCCTTCCTGCTTGTCTCATCTGAATAGAAGCACTGAGCTGTAGGATATATGATTGATAGGTAAAGATGCCATTGACTTCTATTTTCTAGTCAAGTAGCTGAGAAAATAGAACAACAGATGTGCGCGGATTCTTCTTGATATTGAGCTGCCTATTTTACGCGGAGCTGTTATCTCAAATATTCACTAAGATGCTTGGTTAAGTTTTTGGCTGCTCTCAGAAATTCAACATTTATGTGCATGTCCTTGTTAGTCTTTTTATTAATTATATCTTCATGTACTTCTTTATTATATTTACAAAAACTTCAAATGCACCTTCAACTTTATTTAATTGGTTTGATTTTTGTTAGCCTGTCGCATACTTTAAGAAATGAAAATTGGGTCAAACTCTATAGGCTTTAGTTGTAAAAGTATAATAATTTTACGTCGCTACCGTGTTTTACTATTCATGCTACATAGCTTTCACTTACTAACCGTACGTGACTCATCGGGATTTCAAAGTAGTAAATTCAGTTAGCGGGCCTGATTAAACGCTGTAATTCAACCGTTGGCTAACTAATTTACTAGGTAGCTTAAAAACAAAGTAAATTCCGATTAAAATTTATCATCTTTACTCAGAAAACGTTTCGAGTCCCGCTCCACCATGAGTTCAAACGAAAAAAGAATTACGTCTGAAATAAAAGATCAAAGTACAATGAATTGTAGGTACTAAAAATGTATCATGAAATTAAAAGCACAAAGTATGCCACGAACAAAAACAAAGAATAAAATACGGAAGCACAAAAAGAATGCATGTAACACATGAGTATGAAATGAAATTTGGCTGGTACTGACGAGGAATATACCTATTCACTATTTGCAAAAAGGGTACGAACTGTCCATATTGTTCAAATCAGGGTTTCACTTGGAAGATATGTAAGGACATTCATTGAAATTCTGAGGTCATACGAAGTTGAAGATGAGTCTAAAATTTTGAAATCGTCAGGAGATATAGGAACATTGCATTTTTCGGCATGATTTTGCACTGCAAAATGCGATGGGTGTGCCAGTTGGTTACCAGTACGGAAGCTTCTACCTCTATGCTCTGCCACTGTGATATAAAAATTTCGTGACGTCATACCGACGTACGAAGATTTACACACACACAACTAAAAGAGTTCACCAAAGAGGCTCACACATCACTGGGAAGCGTCTCTTTGTACCGAATAAATAGAAGCAATTTTGTAATTATTAACCTGAGTGACATGTAAAGTAAAATTATGGAAATATTTCGCGCACAGTTATTTCAATTCACGAGACAGCTTATCAGACGATGCGCCAAAATACGGAAATGAACAGTACAACCGGTCTTTACTGTTTACTTCGGCAGCTTGTGACTTGTATTGCTTTGACAAAAAATTTTAATTTGCGAATTAATAAGACCCAGCGAAAACCCATTATCTGTAAAATATGATCGTAAGAATTCAAATGCACAATGCACGTATTTGAAAGTTAAACATACTTTGTAACTGCTGTTAATTAAAGTTTGGATACAGTTAATTTTTGAAATTTATCGAACAAAAACTGAAAAAACTAGAGCCTAATCTAGTAAAAGTGGGCTTGCGATACACAGGTGTCTGAAACTGATCTTTATCCCTAGTCACGAGAGTTTAAAAAGGCCAATGTGTCTTTCTTTTCCACCTCCACTGTAAATTTAATTGATTTATGCTTAAGGAAGCATAAATCAATTAAATTTACCCTTACCCTCGTGCCTTTTGCAAATAGTGAATAGGTAGATTCCTCGTCAGTACCAGCCTAATTTCATTTCATACTCTGTGTTACATGTATTCTTTTTGTGCTTCTGTATTTTATTCTTTGTTTTTGTCCGTGTCATACTTTGTATATTTACTTTTATGATGTATTTTTAGCACCTACAATTCATTGTACTTTGATCTTTTATTTCAGGCGTAATTAATTTTTTTTTTTCGTTTGAACTGATGATGGAGCGGGACTCTGAAACGTTTTCTTAGTAAAGATGAGATTTTATTGAAATTTTCTTCGTTTTTAATTTTCTGATAAGGTTGAGATTAAAGCAAACCACTGACGTGTTCAGGTATATTTACTAGGTATGAATAGGCTCTTTTTTTTTATTATACTTTTACTTCCATGATTTTTGACCATTTTTATGATAAAATACGTATTATTGGAAAGTATCGGTAAAGTGTCGGCCGAATTTTGGTAATACCCATACCAGTAAAAATGACAGATACTACCGATACCAATATATCTGTACATCACTACTAATTTTTAATTGTGGCTGATGATAGCAATCTGGTCACTTCCGCTCCAATCTATAAAAAATCGGCAACCTGCTGAACAAGTTCAGTTGTGTCGCAGCGGCCGCATGGTGCTTCAGCTGTAGCATCGTGTCTGCTCTTTGACTTGGTAAAAATTTGAATGCAAGAAATTGTTTCTCGTTTTAAATATTAATCACATAAATATAGCTGTAAAGAGTATATAGTTGAATTAGAGTTTGCTGAATGAAGTTCCGGCGTTGCTGTTGGTTCATAAGCTTGATTGTTGGAACCATTTGTTCGGAGTTGCTAGCACAATGGTGCTTTCTTATGTAGTTATTTGAACTTCCTGTTCTGCGACCCCAACGAAGTTAATGAATGTTTCATCTGAAATTTTATTGCGAGAAAACGCGGTTGCGTGTCGGGTTAGCACTCATTCTGTGATCTAGCTCAATAACGTTACTTCTGCGTTTTTATGTGTTGTGAGACAGTATCCTTCTTCATATTTTGGGGATTCCCTGTAATTGTTCCGTTTTGGTGAAACACATCCTAATTTAGTATTAAGATAATTTGCGTAATCAAGAAGAGTTTATTCGTACATTTAGTCTCGCAGTTCATGTTAGTAGCCTCCACAGTTTCTTGGGTTATTCGTACACCCATTGGTATCCAATATATCGACCCTTTCTAGAATTTGATTTTTCTTTGCATTCGAGCTTTTCGTATAGTGTCATGTACAAAAACATGGAACATGGTTACTGGTATGTGCGGGGTAGGTCCAATTCAAATAGTATCACCTAGAAGTTATACTAAAGAAATGAAAAGAGGATATTTTAGTGTAGTGTTGAGAATCGCTTTAACCGTTTCGAATATAAGGTAGTAATTTACATTTTCACACAAGGATAAACTGGTGTATCAAACCCCGTAGGATATTTTAACAATGAACATTGCCTGGACCGAAATTTTTAATTATAATTTTTTTCATGTTACCGGCACGGCGTGGAAGACGGAGCTTTAACTTGAGGCAAAATATTATTGGGTTTCACTTGTCATGGACATAGTTACAATTTTAAAATCCCCAACCAATCTTTTAATTTGGCGGTGCAACCTTTGTATCAAAATTTCAGCAGGTTGACATTTGAGTTTGTAAGAGAAAGTGGGAGAAAATTCAAGTAATTAAGTAATGCACAAAAACTGATGTCCGAAGTTACCATGAACTTCAGAGTTTTGTTGTTAAACATCGCTAAAATTTTCTGCACGGATGTGAGCGTAAGTATTCACGCAGTACCGCGTTGAATGCGAATTAATTAAATCGAAATCGTTCACGCCAGGACGTCAGCGTTTCTCAGTGGTAACTGTCGATACTTCTGCGTCACCAGCAGAGCTATGAGGTTAAGTCTGTTAATTCTGACTTATCTCGTTTTCTCATGGCTTTTACAGAAAGAAGGTAAGGTATTTGATACAAAGTCTTGCTGGCGAGTGTTTCGCCTTTTCACTTGAATCTTCGCCTGCCTGTTCGAAATGCTCGTGCTGTCTCTTACTGCTGGCTTATCCCATTGATGAGCATCAAATATATATATTGTAATTAATTACCAATTACAACATTCATATGGATAAAATAATGAATTTAAATATTTCAGTAGATATATTTACTCGGAAATGTCAACGTACGTACTCAAAATTGGAATTTTCGAAAATTAAGTTCACGTATTGATTTTTTTTATAGTAAACCAAGTTGAGAATTTAGGTGTCCACGTATTACTGTCGGCACTGGAAACTAGCTTCGCAATTTAAACGATATCTTGTTGTCGAACATGAAAGCCTACGTCTTTATTTTTGTTTCTCCTGTTCTTGCAATCGAAATAGTTATTTGTGTTACCAGTGTTGCGGGTTGTGACGAGCGAAACATTCCAATTTTACGGTTTCGTGGTATCTCTTGAGCTTGTACTGAATTTTTCTGATCTATTTGCTGGAGAAAAGAGAGGTGAACCTCTTATAACCAAATATTCACAATATTGTTGCAGATGCTTCAGAAGGACCATTTGTATTTATGCAGTTTTTGCATTGTGACTATTTTCACTTGTTGATGTTTTTTTACTTTTACATTTGACTGAGATCATGAAGCTTCCATTCCCTTATACTTCTGAATGCATTCCCTCATAGTGGTCCGTGTTTCATGTTTGAACTGCACTGACAGGGAAATTTAGAACCTTCGTCTATATGTACATTAATACGCTAAGCGATAAAAAGTTACCGTGATTCATGAATTTATTAGGAAGCGATTAGATCGCTTTTGGCTCGGATTTTAGCTTTCATTCTGCATGGCATTGATTGTGCAAGATTCTGGATCCTCTGCAGCACTATTTTTGCCCATGATTGAAGTAACTTGTCTTTCAAAACAGTGAATGTTGAATGAAGAGACGATAAGTCTCGCAGGCTCCTCTCAAGCTCATACCGTGAACTTTCAATGGTGTTCAAATCAGGAGATTTTCGTGGCCAGTCCATGTGCTCAAATGTTTCCTCATTTACAATAAACTCATCTTGATGACTTCTAGTCCCATATGATTGCAAGGTTTGTTGTCCTGAAAGATCCTGTTGTCACCAGAAAAATAGAACTCCATGGAATGATGAATGCGATTAGAATATTTGAGAATAGTTATGGGAGTCGATTTCATTATTTCAAAGAGTGGCAGGTCAATGTCCATCACAGCAAAACAGGTTCAAAGCATTCCACTGTCTCGAAATGCCTGATAAATTGGTACAGTGCAATATCGATCTACCATAGCTTCGTGGCTGTCGCCGTACCCTAACACTCCCATCGTTCTGAAATGGGATTCTGGCTTCAATAAACCACACTACATGCTGCTAATTCCTCAACATTCTATTCTCGGTGTTCTCGAGCGTAAAACAATCTGATTTGCTGCTGAAAATGGCTGCATTTGCGTTTACCGGAATTCATTTTCTTCGATTCTTGACCCAAAGTCCTTTGAGAATTTGTTTATGGACTTAAACGAAACTCGCTTTTGTGACTTGTGTTAATGATCGCCTATTTCTTCACCTAGCTCTTCAAAGAATGAGTCTCTGTCGTCTGGATCCTTAAGCATCTCTTCCTCCTGGGAGGGATGCAACTATTGCATCCATGGGAATTCCCATGGGAAAATGTGCGGTCTTGAGCTAAGAGTTAGGTAGGCCTTCTTTTTTGTTGAAATAGAATGTTCTTTATTATGTTAAAGGTCCACCTTTTTTTTCGGTTCACTGCTCTCCTGTTTTTCCAGCACCTTCTACTTAAACTTTTATCTTGTTTCATGAACTTCTTTCTCAACTTACTGTTCCAATGTCCTTCTGCATAGATTCCGCATTCCCTTACCTCCATAATAAATGGTGCCTTCCTCCTTCCTCTCTTCGATACGCTTTTTTTTTAGCGGTTAGGGAGGCGTAAACTAATTTCTAATCTGATCATATCTAGTCCTCAATGTCGCTTCAAAATTATCAGTCTGAATCCATTATACAACTTGAATGAACCGAATTTATTCATCTATCGTATCTGGAACCTATCATCTGTATTTTAACGCAAATAAACGCAAAAAATGTCAAATTTCTTCATTTGGCACATAAGCATATAACCTCTTTAGTAAAATTTTAGCTTTGTGGTTTAGGGAAGTTGGCTTTAAACGACAAAGTGAGCGAAATATGGACGGGCGGTAGTCCAACTTAAAAATGGATATATCGTTGGTCACAACGTATCCGGAGATGAAAGAACCAAACAGTCTGAATATTGACCAGATTTCTTGTTTCTACTGAAAAATACGATTTATGCAAAATGCGATTTATTTATGTGCAGTTTAACTTGAGTATTTGTTTGACGTATTGAACGTCAACGCATCGCAACTCGTTCTGTGTCTTGTAGTAAATCTTGATCAGTTTCATTATGGGCTGCCGTAGGTGTTTCTAATTTGCTGTTAGATTTTTCTCTTTAGCAAGTTCCTTTTTATTTTTAAACGCACATATTTCACAGTTGGACTTACTCAAAATAATCTAACAAGTTTGGCGATGTTAGCCGGTGTCTTAGCTAGGTCCCCTGACTTCATACTCAAATTTTTGCAGTTGAGTAGCGTAAAAAAAGTATAAATTATTAACTCCAAAACTTTAGTTCAGAAAGAGCATCATCCGAGAAAAAACAAGATCGTTACGGCAAAATTTTGGTAAAACTTGTGGCAATTGTATGCATTGTAAGAGTTGGGCGAAGTGTCAGAAAATGAACGACATAACCCAGGGAAGATGCGAGGCTCGAGCTCACGTTCAAGTAAAGCTTTTTGTTGAAATAGAACAGATATTGTTTTGTGTTTTGGACCAACTTTTTTCGGTCTGGCTGTCTTTTTTTCAACATGTATGAATCTGTTCAACTTTTATCCCGTTTCATAAATTTCTTTCTTAACTTAACCTTTTCTATATGCTCTCCGTTTTTATCTTGTGTGGAAACAAACCTTGTGCATAGGTTATCCGTTCCTTAAACTACATACTAAATCTTGCTCTTCTCCGTCCTCTCTTTCGAATACCTTGTACTAATAACTAATTTTTCTAATCTGATGGGAACGACTTAAGAAGAAATGTAGTAGTGAAGGAATGTTTCTGTTTGAAAATTATTAATCTCACGAATATTGTTACACTTCCGAGTTGTAACTTTAGATGACTAATTTTTTTTTGAGCGGTAAAAATTTTTCAAAAAAGGATTTTATGTCCTACACGGCAACTCGAGTGCAAAAGCATGGAAGTATCAACTATGAAAAGGCGAAATAGGGCATAGCTTCTGAGGGGCGGTATAAGTCGCAGCCCTTGTAGAACTTTGTTGTGGGTTTAGAATTGGGCTTAATCTTTCAATTTTTACTTGTACGTCGCTTTCATGCAATAGACCTGCGTGCCGTGCTATCGATCTTCTGCGTGAGTGCCATCGTCTTTCATTCTATATTCACGTTTCACATTTTCGTGTTATTGAGGTGCTTGCAACTTCTTTGCCAGCGTTGCGAGCTGTGCCAAGCAAGGCGCTAGTGCGTCTGTGTGGTACCTGCCAGTTGAATTCGAAATTCTCGGAGTTTATTCTTTAATCAATTATCTGAGAGGAAACGGAATTTTGTCGAGAATATTAAGTGAGTAGCAAAGGCGTGCAGCGCACGTGCCGACGGGAGGCACGTGCTGACGGAGGCGGGCCTGCGTCGCCGCATTCCTGCCCTCCTGACGCAGCGTCTGGCGAGTAACGTCTGCTCCTTGCTGAGATCAGCACACCTTGCCTCTGTAGAAGTGGAATTTACTGTTTTTTCTCTACGCGCGCATTTCATCCCTTGTTCTTAGCGCTGGTATTCGCCCATGCGTCAATGCTTGACTAAATTTTTGTGTCTCTGCTAATTAGTTTTGACGCATCTTTATCGTTGTCGTGATAAAGATAAATTATCGGTTTCTTTTGCGAGCTTGGAGGTTTGCCGATTTCATTATGTTATATTCATTGGCTTCTCGTGTGCACTTGCTCTTTGATGTTGAGAAAATTTGTGCTAATTTTGTCATAAACTGACTCGTTCACCTAAATGTGTACACCATTTGAACCCCTCAGGGGGATACAACTATTGTGTGTATGGGAATTAGCGCTCCTAGGGGGACAATGTGAGGGCCTGAGCTAAAGGTTGGGTAGGCAACTTCTTTCACATCTTACTGTTTCTATGCCCTTTCTGCATAGATTCCGCGTTCCCTGAACTCCATGCTAAATGGTGCCTGCTTCCTTCCTCTCTTTGGATCTCATTTGTTGAGGATAGGGAGGCTTAGATTAACTAATAATCTAATCTAATCTACACCATTTAAAAATTGACAAGGATGACTCCGTCTGACCTGTTTAGACAAATGGCGTAGAATGTATGGCCCACTTGATGCACCCTAAATGACGATAGGGGAAGAAATGAGGTACGGAAGGGCAACTGATTGTTGGATAGATTTCAGTGCTAAGTGTTAAACTGATTTGGTCACATAATACCAGTGAACGAGTAGTGCCTGGATAGAGAAAATTGTAAAGTGGGAATTTCTAGAAATTTGTGTGCTTGAATTTGACTGATTTGAGGAATAGGCGAGGTTACGAATGACGGATCTGAGGAACATTTCTTTAAATGATGCACAAAAGACAATGGGACACTACTTTTACGGTGTGATGAATTTTACTTGCATTTCCTATACTGACGGGATGTAAATGCATTTTGTGTGTATTGTAGACCATAATTTTGCAGTAATTTCTCTTGCTTGGACTTTTTTGTGAGCACGGTAGCTATTCACTCTGATGTGTACGAGTAGCAGCTTAAAGAAAAGAACTATTGTATCTAGAAATTAGCTCTTTCCCTGGAGGGAAGGTGTTGGGTCCCTAGCTGAGGAATAGGCAGGTTTTTATTTTGTTAAAATAGAATAAAATTAATGTCCCGTTACGAACTATTTTTTTAGGTTCACTGCACTCCTTATTTTCTATTTTGACATCCTATTCCATAAATGTCTCAATCTTACCGTTTCTGTGTGCAAAATAAATCCTGCCTGGGATCTCTCTTGTGCATTAATTTTCTGTTCCATGGTGGTACTTTTCTCTTTATCTCTTGGGTACACTTCATGAGGGTTCGGAGGCTCGAACCCATTTAATCTAATCTAATCTAATCTGTGCTAGAAGGGGATACTGACATCCGTCAGGATACAGTTGCTTCTCACTAAATACATCAGCAAATAAATTTTTTCGGTAAAAATGAGCATCCCCAGTGTCGGTTCATCAGGAAATTTCACAGTTCTTCCTGGTAACAAGAAGTTCAGTCGGCAGAGAACGAATACCGGTTTGTTTGATCTAGCGTTACACTTTCCCTCTAAAAACACTTGTGCTGCTAAGAAAGCTGGTGAATGATAGCAATTTTGCCTTGAATGTATAGATAAAGTCGATTTAGGAAGCGGTCTTGTGGAAAATGACACTAGTTGGACTACTTGATCTTATAGTGCCCCTCATCGTGTGGAGGAAAAGCGCCAGTGCATGAAGAATATCCTCCGTATTAGGGCTCAGCATGGGTTAGCTTGCTGTGTGGGACCTCTAAGGAGGATCAAACTGTCGTGTCTGCGGGAATTAGCGCTCCCATGCGGAAGATGTGAGGTCCCGAGCTAGAAGTTTGGCAGGCCCTTTGTTGTGAAAGATTTTTTTGCCGACACTCTTACTTCGGCTCACCACGGTTAAGTTTTTCACTACTTAATATCCACTTCATCATCTTTCACCATGTTTCACTAACTTAATTCCTAACTTGTTATTCCTATGCGCTGCGGATCTTGTATGGGAGCACACCTTGCGCACTGATTCCGTGTTTCCTTAATTCCATGCGAAATGGTGCCTTCTTCCTTCTCCTCTTTAGAACACCTTTTTGTGCTTAGGGAGGCTTCGACTGATATTTAATCTTATCTTGGTGTGAGGGATTTTTTTTTCATCTGAAATTGTCGCCTCTCGGGGGGATACAACTATTGTCTCTATGGGAATTAGCGCTCCCAGGGGAAAATGAGAGGGCCTCAGCTGAAATTTAGGTAGGTTATTTTTTTGTTGAAATAAAATGTTTTTTGTTATTTTGAGGACCACCTTTTCTCGGTTCACTACTGTCCTGTTTTTCAGCACTTCTGACTTTCTTCTTCAAATTTTATCTTATTTCATGAACTTCTTTCTTATCTTACTGTTTCTATGCCCTTTCTGCATAGATTCCTCATTTTCTTATCTCCATACTAAATGGTGCCTTCCTCCTTCTTCTCTTCGATACCCTCTTTTTTGTAGCGGTTAGGGAGGCTTAAACTAACTTATAATCTTAATCTTATAATCTTAATCTGAAATTGTTGACACTGCACATAGTTTAGGCTTAGCACGCAAAAGAATGCGTCGGGCTGTTAATTCACTACTGTCTTCACGACGCGTACAGATTTTAGCAATTCTTTGAGTTATATTACCTTCAGTTATTGATTTTGGGATGCATGCAATTGCTTCGTTTCGTGTGTTCACTCTAAAGCCCAAAATTGGACAAGAGGGATTTGGTTTGAGGTAATTTTCAATTACTCGAATGCGTGAGCAATGCCACAAGCTAAGACTACAATTTTATGAGCGCTTCAAGGCTGTGTACCTTGTAGACTCGGAACCCAGTGAGACGCTGACTCATAATTTTGTGCGGCAGGTGCTGGTGAAGCAGCGCGACGGAGGCAGCAGCGGCGTGACCACCAGCAACGTGTCCGTGGCCAAGCTCTCCATGATCGACCTGGCAGGCAGCGAGCGCGGCTCCTCTACGGGCTGCAAGGGCACCCGCTTCAGAGAGGGGGCCAACATCAACAGGAGTCTCCTCGCGCTCGGTGCGTAGCTTGCCGGTCCTCGCCGCCGTTTCTGTACTCCTTGTGCTAGCGATGTGTAAACCTGTGTCGACCGTCTCAAGTGCTTCCTCAGTACTTTCATTAGCTGTATGAATTGTGCGTTTGAAGTAGCTTTGAAAAGGTAAAAAGTTTGTGGTGTTTTGGGCGTCTAAAGCATTTCAGTTGAAATAGATCTCATTACATGTGTATATAGGGAAAATATGGCCCTAATTGTTTATACATAACAGATTGAGCTGTATTTACGATTCGTAGGTGTGAGAGACGATCTATAATTATAGATTATTTGGTCACCTAAACGTGAAGGAAGAGAAGGGAGGGAGAGAATAGGTTGTGATCAAGGAAATTATTCAGCTTCGGTATAAGTGTTTAGGACTAATCTACCTGGCATAATTTGAAATCTTTTAATTTTTCAAAATCTGTAAAAAGTAATGATTCGGCTGCCTCGTACTTCATTTGCATTCATACGTCTTTGATTGTTGTTTTCCGCTTGTACTTGAGTTCCACTTAATTTTTGCTCAAGCTAAGTTGCAACTCAAATGTCACGGTAGAGGCGTTTACCCTACGCTGAATTGCATTTTATAGGCAAAATAGAGTATCGCACGGATTTTATTTGTACCCATTTTACTTTTTCCAATTTTCGGATATTGTTTTCTGTCTTTTTTTAATTTTTTTTCAACTTGCTGTTTTCATGCGCAGGGTATTTTGAGTGGGAAAACACCTTATTCAGATCGTTTATTTAGTCCTTACTGAAATGGTCCCTTCTTTTCACCCTCTTTCGCCTGTGTTGTGGCTAGGAAGTCTTAAACTTACCAGTGTGATACAATGATATTTTGTAAATGAATTACTTGCGTGAAATAAAGAATATGCTACGTTCTTGGGTGCCATTTCAGTTTTAGTCTGTATGAGCCTGTTTCCCTTCAAGCTCGTTGTCTATAGTGTGGAGTACCTTACGCTAATCTTACGCTGTTGACGCGTGATGATGCACTGTTTCAGAATTTCGTCCTTATTCCTGAGTGCTCCAAAAACGTTATTAACTTTAATCATCATTTAGGTGTATCAATGTTTCTCTTGATTTTTTTGCAACGAGCCCCATTTTGCAATCTCGTATCTATGCCTTAAAATGAACGGAATTCTCAATAGGTGGACAAATATCGATCTTGCTTTGGTTTTGACTGGATCAGCTTACACGTTTGTTGCTGATGAACTTCTTTGCCCGAACGACCGAGGCATTCTTGATTATTTTGCGACAGTTTCTTAACATTGGCCAGTTTTTCTGGTGTTTCTTCAACTGAATTTCGATTTACTAGACTACACAGATCAATTTGATAGTATCTCTGTGTTTTGGTTGATTTTTACTTGTACATTCGAAGATTAATTTTGTTACCCGTGAGGTTGAGGTAAGAAAATTGTTGATGCAGGGAACTGCATCAATGCGTTGGCTGACGGCAAGAGCCACATCCCATACCGAGACAGCAAGCTGACGCGGCTGCTGAAAGACTCGCTGGGCGGCAACTGCCGCAGCGTCATGGTGGCTGCTGTGTCTATGGCCTCCACCACCTTTGAGGACACCTTCAACACCCTCAGATACTCTAACAGGGCCAAGACCATCAAAACCACCGTGAGTCTTGTGTTCTGTCAGACGTTCTACTGACATGGTTTTTTCTTGTGACTAATGCGAGTTATGACCGAAAAGTAGCTCTGCGGCCAGATTCTTGCGTGTAATAAATACTCCCTCGCATTGGAAAGAGAAGTGGCTCGTTACAAGCCATTGATTTCTGCCTACTCTGAAAAATGATGTAATGCAGTTTTGAAACCTCGTGCTACTCAAACTGATAATGATATTGTGTTGCTGTTTTGTTCTTTCTTTTTCACAGCGAGGCAGGAATATTGTGTAGACGAGTGTTCTACATAGGCTGACTTTACCCCCTTCGAACATAGTGGCACAAAATATAAATCTCTATAAAGCATGCGTTTGGAAATATTGTGCTAGGAAATTGCGTCCCTGAAAGAGTTGAGCAGTAACCAACCTTATTGAAGCATGGTCTAAGAAAATGTTAAATTTAATGTTCAAATCCTGAATTACATTTTTAGCTTCCGCTTAACTGCCTTAAGTGGTCTCTCCCCTATGACATTTCCTGGTAATTCAATTTTTGGCAGTGCCACGGTACATTCCAGCCAACTTGACCGGTATTCCGCCCTACTTGACTGGTGCAAGGAGAGTCAGTTGTTGAAGAGGGGATTTAATCCCTTATATGGGAAGATACAGAAGTAGGAAAGTTAGAGTGCAAAGATACAATGATAGAGAGAAATGAGATATAGAGAGAGCTTCCTACACTGCATTTGCTTGATCAACATGGGAATAATGACTGACTGAATGATTCAATTATTTCATCTAAAGTAAGCACGTCAGTAAAAAAATGGATTATTGTGAATGAGCGCAACACCTTCCACTAAATGATTAATACGAGATCCCAGAAATAATTTACCGACATGTACATGGTCACCGCACAATATGGAAATTGGAAATATATTTAAATCACATCGTTATTTTGTAAACACCGGCTACACTATAATTAAAGGAAGAGCCGTCATCCGCGATGAATGAGCGCTATATTTTTTTTAAATACAATAATTGAGCACTTAAGGAGAGGTTCTTGTGTGACCTCGTGAATAACACTCATTTTCTGTGTACGTGACTCATTATTTAACGCTTGAGTATCACTTGATCACTTATCTTACAATTATGTAAAATAAGAACATTTATTTTAACACTGTCATCATTTTTGCAGGATTTTACGGTTGTCAATTAGCTCGCCCTGCTGTTGTCTTGGTTCCCTTTTTGCACGATGTCCCAAATGACGCATTCCGAACTGTTGCGTGAATTTCACCCTCGCGGGTCTATGCAGGGAGGCGATAATCATCCTCTTCCAAGCGATTATAGGGAGTTGTTGAGCTGAATGTCTCCTTGGAATTTTTACCGAGTAGCTGCATCTTCTTGTTCGTGCGCCCTGTGCTCCCCGCCTGTTTTTCTTGCCCTCCAACCTAGGGACGAGATTTCATAGTCGTGCTTTTTTTTTCCTAATTTTTTCCTCTGTAAATCAATAAATTGGTAATAGTTTAACTGCATGGCAGACATATAAAAATGAAATTTTTTCTCCTTATATTTTTACTGATATGCGTGCGTAATTTAGAACTGAAATTCTATTTTAATTTATTACAGCATTTAATTTTAATTTTCTATTAATTTGTGTTGCCGACACAAACATGGTTATTTCCCTGTTTTTTACCTAAAACATTAATTTAATTATGACTAATATTTAAGGACTCATTCTTCCATTAATACAATTAATTTAAGAAGTAGAAACTGAAGTGAAAGCTTAAACTACAAAGACTCAAGGTGACGTCGCCACTGTCACCGGTTGGCTACGATGGACATTGAAATATGTCTGCTAATGATAGATAAAACATCACTTCGTACAATTCACTCTATAAAAATCAAAGCGCACAATGTTTCTGAACTTACCTCGTACCTCTCGTTTGACCAAGTTTTGGTTCTACATCGCGTCGAACACAGCAGTTCACGCCCCTTTCAGGCTTCACTGGCAAAAGAATCCCTCTGTTGTCAAGTTCCACGTTATGTGCAAAACTGGCCCCTTGTTCTACGAGTAGATCCTTCTCGAAAGACCGACTCCTGTTCCTGCGCTTTGACTAGCCCTTGAGCGTTCCTGTGCGTCAACATCTAAATTTTATGAGCATATCTTTACCCTTATCTCTTAGCGTTGTAACCCTGCCTCTTAATTTATTATTTAATTTAAACCACTCGTCCAACTATGCTCACAAAGTCTGTTCAAGGCAGGATCCCTATGCTTCCCCCTTCAGCTACCCCGCATACAAATTACCCTGCGTCATGAGGTATCACTCGTCCCTTTCCTCCCTTTCATGGCGCAGTAACATTTTTCAATCTTCTTAGGAGATGCCGTATTTTCCCGAGCTTTTGCAATAGTTTTACTTCATCAGTTGACTAACGAAATGATTGTTTGGTTAGATGAGATATTTAAAAAAGTAACCGGCTAATTCCGTCAATATACAGTAGCTTGGCGTGTGTGTTTAAGTCTGCTGTTGGTGGACTGAGGAGCTTGTTCTTCAACGCATCTTCTTAGATGGATTGGTCCTCAATGGCAGGTGGTCCGTGCTCTTGTATCGGGAGAAGCGAGTTTACCCTTTGTATGTGCTCGCGTGCTACTTCTCTGTAGAGTTAGTCTTCTTCAATTGAATGGGAGCGGTTATTACTTGTCACGAGTCACGTTTTGTGCTTCTTTCGCATTTGTAAACGCCATATTTTTTATGAATATTAACATTTATTTTAATGTTTTGAATGTTTTTTTTTGCTCGTGCTGCAGAGTAGGGATATAACTAATCTACGTGTGGGAATTAGCTCTTCCCCGAGGAAGATTTGAAGTTCCTAGCTGAATGTCAGGTAGGCCTTCCTATTGTTGCAATCGAATAATTTTTTGTTTTGTTACGGACCCTTTTCTGGATTGATTGCTGTTTTTCCAGTGCCGGTGAATTTTATCTTCAACTTTTATCGTGTTAAAAACTTCTTTCAATCTGGCTATTTTTATGTGCAGGGTCTCTTTTTGTGAAGGATTTTGCTGCCCAAATTTGAGACGCTGAGCGAGCGTCTGGTGTGTATACGACCGTAAGCTTGCTTACCAACGCGTACAAAATTTTTTACGACGTTCATTTGACACAGTCTAGATGAATTGTTTGTCTGTGAAATTCTTTATAACAATAAAATTCATTTTATTCAGTATGAAGCTCATTTCAAACTTAGTGTTCAATGCATCTGAGGTTACATGAGGACACGATTTTGCCTTGATGCTGGCAGGTCTAAAAGTGGGTGAGAAAAAGGCGGCTGCGTTGTCCTTGTCAAAATAGAAAATAAATCTTTCCCTGCGCGAGTGCGGTGACGTACGTGTCGCGAGTGCCTGAGTGCAACGCGAGTCGCATCGTGCATAATTATCACAAAGCCTACGTTGACATTTGTGAAGGGGGTTAGGATAAGTTTTGCAGTTACAGAGTGTATAGTTAAATGATTATCGGTGTGTTTATACCATAACCGGATCACAAAATTAACGCTGCGTGCCTGTTGCAGCTCAAGAAGAACCAGATGAGCGTGGAGACACACGTGAACCAGTACGTGAAAATCGTGGAGACGCTGAAGCAGCAGCTGCAGGAGAACGAGGACAGGGAGCAGCGCCAAGCCCGTCAGTACGAGGCCACCATCGCGCGGCTCCAGGCCGAGTTACAGGTCAGTACTCCGCTCTCCGCCATGTCCGCACTGCTTGCTTTCTCGTCCTAACTGCACACTTTCGCCTTCAATCTTGAACGTTGTGCTTAATAATCAAACACAGTTACGTTTAATTGTACATAGCATACTGTGTTTAGAACTTGATTTTTCTCTGTCCTTTTGTATGTTTACGTTGACGTTCGAGTATTAACACTTTGACTGCGACTACTAAATATTAAGTTAAACACCAAACTCAAATTTAATGTCAATTGTAGTAAGCTATTTGGAAAATATCAAACATGAACCTGAATCTTGCAGACATTACGCTTTGATTAAATATTTTTGAAAATGAAGTTTGCAACTACTGGCCGGTCTGCAGCATTATGAAAATTACCTCTGTGTACCACCGGTGGCGCACGTCGCAGTCAAAGTGTTAATATTTTTGTATCATGATTTACATAATTGTACTTGGGGTTTATCTTGACATTGTACTTTGAATCAGAGGGTTAACTTAATACTTGATAGATCGTGCCGAATGTAGTTCTGTTTTAGTACTAAGTGGCTTCATCTCCTTGAATTGCATTCTTTATAGAGTGCTGTCGTGCTGATACCCCAGATAGGTGCGCTGCAGCCAAGTGTACGGCTGAGCATTTTTGGAACTAGACGCTCTTCATACATGCGTATGATTTCTCAGTTGATCACGGGTTATTAACCTGGTTGTGTTTGTGTCCTCGAGAGTGTACTTGGAGAGTTGGCTCTCCTCAGTGGTAACCCTAGCTACCTCATACAGTATTTGCAGCATGTGTTGCAGTCGTTTAGTGTGGATACTGTTTGGATACCTCAGCTATAGATAGGACATCGAATTTCTATCTTCTGTACCCACTTTACGTCTTATAAGTTTTCATGCCTTCTTCACTATCTCTCCTTCGTCTTCTTTTCACCTTCTGTCCTAACTTGCTGTTTCATTATGAATGGTATCCTGTTTGGGAACGCACTTTGTGTATAGATTCTTTATTTTCTACGGGCGATACTAAATGGTCCTTTCTCTTTGCTCTCTTGAAGTTACCTTTGTTGTGGCTGTGGCTTTGTTGCTGGACCTCACAGCTCATCCTGGTCTAGTTTTGCAGCGTCATAATGTAGTTCCTTTTTTCGTAACCCAAACTTGACTGGGGAGGCAAGGTGCCTTATCAGTTTTCAGATGAAGCTCACAATTGATGTGTGAACGACTAGCATGCTATCCAATTTTTTATCTGCAGCGCTTAATTATACTTTCTGTGTGGATATCTCTCATGCCCAGCATTTCTTTTGTTCATCGTATCATGCTCTGCTTCATGCATTTGTTTGACCCACATTGTATGCTTAGTCATCAACTGCTCCCTGGATCTTTAATTCTAATTTTTTGTTATACTGCCATGCTTGACTATATTCTACCTGTTTTTCTCACACTTCTTTATTTCTAGCTATTAAAATTTTCCTCTTCTATTAGTTTACATCTACAGCATCTTGTTCGTTGAACATCGTTATTTAAATTTTTTATACCCACTCTTCACCTATCGTTGCCACACACAAAAACTTCAGGAGCTACCATCCTCAATGGTTTTGCCTCTATATCTATTTCTATTTCTGTTGCCATAAAATCTATCGAAATTATCTGGACATTAAACCTGGCCTTCTTTTGTATATACAGTGATGTTTACTTCTCTATTCTGCTATTCATGGTCGTTCTGTTGGTGAGTAGTAACATTTTGACGAAAGAGGATGTATTAGAGTTCTGATTGATACTGTTCAGTGATTTTAAATCCTGCATATATGTCACTAGATGTCGTATTATATAAGGTATGACCGTACGTACCACTGACATAGAAGTACTTAGTGCGGTGGTTAATAGCCTTGGTGTTATTCCATTTTTGTCAGCCATTGGAACAATAAGTTATGAATTACTACTCAACGTTTATTTCGCTGAAATAGCAAGTTTTTTGGCTGTGAAGTTATGTAGCTTTGTTCCTAAAACAACCCCGTTGAGGAGCCTTTTAGCAAACGTGTCGAGTACATTTTCACATGTTCTTCTCCTCAGAAATATAAGAAGTCGAGCAGTGCAGAGGGCTCTCCCGATGGTGGTTCACCTTCTCCAGAGAGCTGCGTGACGCCTGCGTCAGACTCGTCCCTACACTCGCCCGCTACCTCTCAGTCCTGCTCCGAGTCTCTTGCTCCCCAGACTGTGGAGCCGTCTCACAACTGCTCCCTAGACACCACAGCCCCGGCCGCCCCTTGTGCTCAGAGGGAAGCACTGCTGGAGCAGCTGCAAGCTCTCACTGCTCAGGTGAGTTCTACTGTGGCCGAACATCTGCCTGCACAACTGAGTGCTAGCACCGTTCATGGCAATGCTTGTTTTAATAGTTTTGTATCTTACATAAATAAGTTGGGTTTTTTCTTGATTTGTGGCCTGTTTGATTTGCAATCAGTATTCTCAGCAAGCCATGCATGAATTGTCGGAAGTTAGAAACCATAGATAGTAGCGCGCGTCACACATTGTTGTAAGTAGTAAGTTAGGGTTTGACTTTCCTTACTAGATTGTTGAATGGTCATGCATCTATTTGAGCAATATATTTATGCTGTCATGTTGTTTGCGTTTGTTATTTAACCTTACAGGCATGTGAACCCAGCCTGTGATTTCTGAAGTTCCAAAAAAATCATCTTGGTTTGTATATCTGAAACCTTCGCAATAGCGCTTATTCTCATTTTTAAGACGTATAGTTAAAGAAAGTTGGATTATTTTTAAAGCTAAATTGCGTATAATTACCAAGTTATGAAACCTCGGAGTACAATTACTGTATACGTAGGAATTATCACTACCAGGGAGTAAATGTGAGGTCCCGAGCTGCGGATTAAGGAGGCCTATCTTTTGTTTAAATAGTATGTATATATATACTTTTTATGTTTCGGACCATAATTTTTCCGACTCACTGCTGTCTTTTTTTTAACACTCGGTATTTTCTTCAACTTTCATTGTGTTTCATAAACTGCTCTCAACCTTGTTTATATGCGCAGTGTGTGAGGACACATCTTGTGCATGGATCTCTCGTTCCTTTAACGTCATCTTAAATGTTGCCTTCTTCCTTCCTCCCTGTAGAGAACACCTTCGTTGTGGCATTTCTAGTCTAACCAAGAGGTCAAGTCAGGACAACTTTCTGTCTACAAAAATAAATGAATTCGTTCAGTTGCATTTTTTCTCTTTAAGAAAATTTTGGTAGCATTATGTTTTGTAACGCTTTTGTGCATCAATTTTTTGGATATTGCTAATCAACTCTAAGCTGGTTGGTGACAATTTGCCGTAAAGAAAAGCTCTGTTGAGTGAAACTCTGTGTTTTCGTACAGGGACTCGGCACTTCCGAAGAAGGGCACATGCTGCCATGTGCAGTGAATGAAAGTGCGTTTAGTGCCACTTAATTTTTGTTTTCAGTAGGGTATCTTCATCATTCTTTATGTAGCCTTTGCATTGTTAGAGCTGCCGTGTCAGCAATAGCTCTTCACTCTTTAATGGGCTAAGTGAAGTCGATCAGTAGCTTTATTTTTAGTTATGGTTGTGGTGACGCTGTCACAGAGCTGGTGTTTGTGGGGCAGTGAACAGATAACTCAGAGAGATGGCGGTGGTGTGGCAAGGAACAAATAACTGAGAGAGAGTGTGTTGTGCAGGTGAGCGGGCTGCTGGGCGAGTGGCTGGAGGTGAGCAGCTATGAGCGGGAGCTGCACTGGCGTCTCTACGTCGCGCGCACCAAGGCCGCTCGGCTCGACATCCTCGCCTTCGCTGCGTATAAGCTCAACAAGGTATGGTTCCCGCGTGTTTATGCCTTCGTGCCTAACTTTTCTTTTTTGTAGATAGTAGTTGCATTCATTCTAGGAGTTGATTGGAACCCCTCGTTTCATAGAGGATTTTCCCCCTGTGAGTGAGTGGAAGTGTGTTTAGAAATGTTTGCGTTTGTTGATCATCAACTCTCAAAGGTTAAAGAGCATGCAATAAGTTTGTTTGGTAGGTTTGTCTTGTCTCTCTTATGCAATGAGGACTGATGCCCTCGAGGAATACTGTAAAGTTAAGCTCAGCTATAGATAGGCCTCCGCGACTTCTATCTTCCGTGCCCACTTTGCTTCTTTAAGGGGATCATCCGGGGCCCTTGCCAGATCCTGTCGATGTCATGGTCATTTTGCATGTTTCTGTTGTAGAAGGACCCTTAGTTGGTGGACTATTCGTTCCTAAAATTTTATGGCGCTACGACAAAAAATGAACACCTTCTTACAATGGAATATTCGTGGCTACAGACGGAATTACGGAGATTTGAGAGCACTTCTGGAGAGGCACCAGCCCTGTTGTGTTTGTCTGCAGGAAACACTGCTGGGGAACGTTACCCCAAGGCCTCCAAGCAACTACAATATAGAGTTGTTCTCCCCAGCGCCCAACCCGGTACCTGGAACGGGACTGGCGGTGCTTGTGCGGAGAGACGTTGGCTACAGTAGATTTGCGGTAAACACCAGGCTGCAGGCTATCGCTTTCCGTGTCTACATTGGGAAACGTATGATAACGGTATGTAACATCTACATACCACCAGGCAAACCCTTAGCCCTGCAAGATCTCAGCCTCTTAAGCAATCAACTCGCGAGGCCGGCCTTGATCCTGGGAGACGTCAATGCCAAGCACATACTTTGGGGAAACGCCCGGAGCGATCGTCGAGGTGAAATTGTGGAGGACTTTATCGTCGCTTCTGATTTTTGTCTTCTGAACACCGGAGCCCCCACGCATTTTCACGTGCAGACTGGGACTTCCTCCGCCATCGACCTGAGTCTTTGCACTCCCGACATCCTTTCCGAATTTCAGTGGTCCGTGAGTAGCGATGCACACGGTAGTGATCATTACCCCGTCTTAATGCACTCGGTCCAAAACCAGCAGATGCTGATAGAACCAAGGTTTAACTTCAAAAAGGCCAACTGGAGAAACTTTGGAGCGCTGACGACAATGGAGGACCCAAATGAAGCTCATGGCGTAGATGAATTGGTTGACAGCTTTGTGAGTGCAATGCACGAAGCCGCCAACAGTGCTATTCCAAAGTCTAAAGGCGGTTGCCCAGTGCACCGCGTCCCGTGGTGGAACAATGACTGCCAGGCCGCTAATATCGAGAGGAAACGCGCATTGCGACGATACCAAAGAACAAAAGAACTAGCCGACAAGATCGCATACAATCGGGCTAGAGCGCGAGCTCAGATTATAAAAGACATCGCCCGTAAGGTATCGTGGCAGAAATACGTCTCCACTCTCAACAGCGATACTCCTATGGCCAAGGTATGGCAGCGAGTAAATAAAATGAGGGGAAAATGCAGTTATCGACGGCCGTGCCTAGAAGTTAATGGCGTTCTCACCTCAGACCCGGAGTGCGTGGCAGAAGCACTGGCCCGAAGCTTTTATAGTGTCAGTAGCGGACGACTCTACTCTCCTGCCTTTACAGTGCTGAAACAGCAACAGGAGCAGCAGCAGTTGGACTTCTCAACAAACTTCACCTACTCTTATAATGACCCCCTTACAATGGTTGAATTTTACAAGGCCCTGAAGAAATGTAAAAATACCGCTCCCGGACCGGATGGTATCCATTACCGGATGTTGAAGAAAATGCATACTACAGCCATTAAATTCTTGCTATATATTTTCAATAAAATCTGGATCACGCATACATATCCTCAACAATGGCGCACATCATTAATCATGGCTTTTGAAAAACCCGACAAACCTCCATCCAACCCTGACAACTACCGACCCATTGCCCTAACTAGTTGCCTTGGAAAATTGATGGAGAAAATGATCAATGCGCGACTCACCAGATGGTTAGAGGCGGAGGAGCTACTGAACCCTGTCCAATTTGGCAGTCGGCAGCTTCGAGGGACCACAGACGCTCTGCTCCGCTTACAGAACCACCTGGTGGCCAACCTTGCCGAGCGTCGCCGAACCATGTGTCTTTTCTTTGATATGCATAAAGCTTATGACACCGTGTGGAGATATGGAATACTTAAGACACTACATGAGTATGGACTCCGTGGTAACATGGCCCTGTATATTCGAGAATTTCTTGGTGAAAGAACTTTCCGCGTTAAGGTCGGTGGCACCCTCTCTTCCTCGCAGTTGCAGTGCGAAGGTTTACCGCAGGGCAGTGTTATGAGCTGCACACTGTTTAGTGTCGCCTTAAATGGTATCACCTCCACCTTGCCTCCGGGAACGGTTGCCTCCTTATATGTGGACGACTTTATGGTATACTCTTCATCAACACATCTTCCGGCTCTGACGCGAAGAATGCAATTAGCCATCAATAACGCTAATAAGTGGGCTCAGGAACATGGCTTCAACTTTTCACCCGAAAAAATCGTTGGACTTTACTTCCAGGGCCGTGGCCGTAGTGATCCCCCACAGCTCACACTGCAGGGAAGACAAGTGAGTTTCTCACACAGCGCCAAGTTTCTGGGGGTGACGCTTGATGACAGGCTCTCTTGGAAGCCCTACCTAGCCACCCTCAAGGCTGACTGCGTCAGAAGGCTGAACTTGCTAAAAAGCCTGGCCGGCCTGACGTGGGGGGCTGACAGGATGACCCTACTGAGACTATATCGTACTCTTATTAGAAGCAAAATAGACTACGGCTGCATAGTGTATCAGTATGCTAAGGCGACTTCTCTTTCGAAGCTGGACCCTGTGCATCATGCTGCTATCAGAATCTGCACTGGCGCGTTTAGGTCGTCCCCTTCCAGCAGCTTGTGTGTGGAGAGCGGTGAACCTCCTTTACGGCACCGACGTGTGCAGCTGACCCTTCAGTACTTGGCGCGGTTGGAACAAGTCCCCTTGTCTCCTGCATGGACCAGCGTGCATGCGCCACTAGGCCGACATCTGCCTTTCCCTTACTTTCTGCCCTCATCGGAAGATTATTCGGCAGTCGTGGCTGCAATGCAGCTGAGGCCAATGAGAATACAACCAGTGTTCTTGGAAAGTTTTCCCACGTGGCGTGTCCCAATTGGGAGTTTTTGTCCGGGATGTCAAATGCCTAAGAAGGATTCTATGCCTACACACATACTAAAGGGGATCTTTTTGGACCATATTTCCGAAAAACATGCCCGTGCGATGAAGTTCTATACCGACGGCTCAAAGGTGGGAGACGCTGTAGGGTGTGCCGCGGTGTCGGGGGAGCTGGTGAGCGCCAAGAGATTGCTCCCAGAGTCGTCCATTTTCACTGCGGAACTTTACGGTGTGCTGGAGGCCCTCCGACTAATTAAACATTGTGTGTATGATACTTTTGCTATTTTTGTGGATTCAAAAAGTGTGGTGGAGGCCACTCGAGAGCATAATAGCACCCATCCGCTCGTTGGTGAGATCGTCATGAACTTAATAAATTTAACACGTGAGCGTAAATCTGTGACGTTGTGCTGGGTGCCCGGCCACGTAGGAGTGTCTGGCAATGAAAGAGCTGACCAGGAGGCTAAACGGGCCGCAGAGGCAAACGAGGAGACTCTAAATCTGATGGTTCCTTTCCGAGATTATTACCCTCGGATCAAAGCGGCAGTGAGAGAACGATGGCAGCATGAATGGGACAACGCTGCTAACGATAACAATAAATTAAGAAGCATTAAACCCACTATACGTGAGTGGATATCGTCCAGTTGTCGTGGTCGCCGGTTAGAGGTGATGCTTTGTCGCCTCCGTATTGGCCATACGCGGCTAACACACGGGCACCTGATGGAGCGGCTACCACAGCAGCAGTGCGAACGGTGTCGTGTGCCTTTGACTGTAAAGCACTTCCTCGCGGAGTGTCCCCTGAATGCTGTTGCCAGGAATCTGCATTTTCCGCACCTTCGCGGGTGTGCACAGGATGTTTTGACTGGAATACTTGGGGAGGCTGAGCGGTCAACTTATAATGTGACAGCGCTGCAGTCGTTTATTGGAGCGTGTAATCTGTCTTCAAAAATCTAGCCTGAAGATTCTACGCATGGTAATGCGATGTAAACACTGAACTGTAAAATGGCCGGGCGCGCTGCGCAATGCCCCTGGGGGTTTCAGCGCGGGTAAGGCGCCCGGCCATAATTGGGTGGGCAGCTGAGACCCCCATTAAGGGGTTAGGCTGTTGCTCAATGTGCAAACTGTGCATGTACCTTGAGATGATTATATGAACTGATTGAACCCTAAGCATGAGGAGTATGGTATTGAACTAGCAGCTCCTTTATTACTGCCGCTGCTGCTACTACTACTGTCACCAATGAAATCAAGTGTTGTTCAGATCACGCTCGTGGCTGTCGCGTCTTTGTTTGTTTAATAGTTGCTGTGACTTGCGGTGCGATGTTTGTGGCAGTAAGACCTCGAAATTTGAGAAGTGGAGACAACCTGAATTGCGAGACCTTCGGCGCGACATAGTGCAGGCACTGAAGCGCTAGCAAATTGATGTTATTACTACTACTACTATGGCGCTACGACAATAATTCCCCCCCTCCCGGGGGGGGGGGGGGTTAAGGAACCAAAATCTTTCAATTTTCCCGATTTTGACCCCATATAAAAAGAGAACAAATGGGAAATGGAAAAAAAGCCCTACTGAGTTTGTTAAAAATGTTCCAAGGATTCTAAAACTGTCTTTGTTTTTGTTCTAGCATCAAAACTGAAGGAGGAGATACGTCTTGAAATATCAATATCAGTGAAAAGTACCGAAAATTTCCAATTTTCGACTGATTTTGACCCCATATAAAAAGAGAACAAATAGGAAATGGAAAAAAGCCCTACTGAGTTTGTTAGAAATGTTCCAAGGATTCTAAAACTGTCTTGGTTTTTGTTCTAGCATCAAAACTGAAGGAGATACGTCTTGAAATATCAATATCAGTGAAATATCAATACGTAAAAACCAATTTGACAAATTTTTGCAAAAAACTAAGGCCTAAATAAAAAAAAACAATATAATAAATTGTGTTTCTTTTCAAAAGTTACATATCATAGTCAAATTTCATGAGAATCAGACTGAAAAAAAATATATTCATTTTTAAAAATAAAATAATTATTTTTTATTTTTATTTTTTATTTTGGAAATCACAATTTACGGTGTGAATATGAAGTTATGTATGGAAATTATGGAAATAAAAATTAAAACTGCATTCAATTACATATATTGTTCATTCTATAACACTTCAACAAAAAATTCTATGGCTAATACCCAAAAAAAAAAACTTCAACATTCAAAATGTATCTCCTCATTGAGTTTTGATGCTAGAATAAAACCAAAGACAGTTTTAGAATCCTTGGAATATATCTAACAAACTCATTAGGGCTTTTTTTGAAATTCGAATTTTTCGAAAAAATATATAGCTCTAAACCCAAAAAATTGTTGTTCATTTCAGAAATTTAAAAAAATTTCAAAAATATCGGAAAAATTTGAATTTGAAAAAAGCTCTACTGAGTTTGTTAGAAATGTTTCAAGGATTCTAAAACTGTCTTTGTTTTTGTTCTAGCATCAAAACTCAATGAGGAGATACATTTTGAAGTATACATAAAGTATACCAAAAAACTCATTTTTCGTCCATAAAAAAAGTAAGGGCCTAAATCGAAACAATGACAGGAGTAAAAAAGGTTTACTTTCACAAAAGACATATACTGGCCAATTTTCAAACGAATCAGACGAAAAAAGGTCTCAAACCCGGATGATCCCCTTAAGGCGGTCCTCCCCCCTCAGGGGGATACAACTATTGTATCTATGGGAATTAGCGCTCCCAGGGGAAAAATGTGAGGGCCCGAGCTGAGTTAGGTAGGCCTTCTTTTTGTTAAAATAAAATGTTTTTTGTTATGTTAAGGACCACCTTTTTTCGGTTCACTACTGTCCTGTTTTTCAGCACCTCTGACTTTCTTCTTCAACTTTTATCTTATTTCATGAACTTCTTTCCCATCTTACTGTTTCTATGCCCTTTCTGCATAGATTCCTCGTTTTCTTATCTCCATACTAAATGGTGCCTTCCTCCTTCCTCTCTTCGATACGCTCTGTTTTTGCAGCGGTTAGGGAGGCTTAAACTAACTTATAATCTAATCTAAGGCGGTCCTCCGGGGCCCGTTTTCTCTCCGATGGTCATTTTTCATTTTATTGTTGGAAAAGAACCCTTAGGTGGTGGACTATTCGGTACTAAAATTTTATGGCACTACGGATAATAGATCCCCCCCCCCCCGGGGGGGTAAGGGGACCAAAATCCTAAATTTGTGAGCCCATTTCGACCCCATATAAAAAGAAAACAAAAGAAGAAATGGAAAATTTGCGAATGTACTTTTGTTAGGTATGTTTCAAGGATTCTAAAACTGTCTTTGAATTTGTTCTAGCATGAAAACTCAATGACTTCTATTCTTTTGAAATATGCATAAAAATGACCCAAAAAACCTATTTTTCAAATTTTTCGGAAAAACTAAGGCCTAAATCGAAAAATTTCAAGTTCAAATATGTTTGTCTTGCAAAACTACATATACTCACCAAGTTTCAGACCAATCGGATCAAAAAAATTTTCATTCCGGAGGACCCCCTTAAGCCTTAATGCCTTCTTATATTCACTAGTCCACTCCCCTTTACTTGAAATAAGAAAGAAGGCGAAATGAAAGAAAGGCCGTAAGAAATGAAAAAATTCATTTTCTCGAGAGTTGATGGGGCCAAGTGCACACGGCCCGGCAAAAATTGTAAAATATTGTATAATGTTCAAATCTATACTATAATAAGAGCCGCGTCCGTCCGTCCGTCCGTCCGTCCGTCCGTCCGTCCGTCCGTCCGTCGGTCGGTCTGTCCGAAGCCAGCCGAAAGTGTGGGTTGAGCGTATCTGTGATACAAGCTCCAGCCCTATATATTTTGACGGGCCGTGTTCACGCCGCCTCATCAGCTCTCGAGAGATTGTATTTTTTTTATTTCTTACGGCCTTTCTCTCATTTCTCACTCTTTTCTATTTCAAATAAGGGGGGGTGGACTAGTATCTATAAAAATTAAGTGCACGGCACACGTTCCTATTTCCTGAGAAATTATGTGATATTCATTCCTACTCGAATCTGATGGATTAATGCACTGGAAATTGTTGAGGTGATGAAGCTTGTATCACAGATACTCACACTTTCGGTTGGCTGTGGACACACAGACGGACGCGGTTCCTAATATAGTATGGATTTTCTCTATATATATATTTAGATCTCTTATAAATTCAGAGCTCATACCGCTGATGATTTTAATTTTTTTTTTCTTTCTAACATCCATCCACCAATTTCTAATTGGGTGTTACTCAAATCCCACACTTATGGTGTAACAAGCCATTGTTTATTGGGCGAGAATGTCTGTTAAATTGCCAATGAAATTTAGTGGGTAATTCTCAATTGCTAGTTAAATTAATGGATTGAAATTTATTCATTCGATATATAAATTTTTTTATCCATCACCTTAACCACTCCATCAACAAGAGTCACGGTATTACCCGCTCATAAAAAGTGGTTTGCATTTTCTTTAATTCTTATTTTTTTTTGGCAGTGTCTCAGTTCTGTTGGAATGAGTGTTTTGGAACGATTTTTCTTGATCTGCTCAAACAGATGTCCGTACCCTCAGAGCATCAGCCGTGTCCAGCGCACAGAGAAGACCATGAGTGACCGGCTGCGCCAGACCGAGGGCCGGCGCGCGGCTGTGGCCGAGAAGCTGGCAGCGGCGCGCGAGGAGTGGCAGAAGGTGCGGCAGCTGTGTCAGCACCACGTGCGGGATCACTGCTCCAGTGCTGACCTACTCGCTGCGCTCACCACTGCCTCCCAGCAGGTCAGCCAACGCTTGTCTCATGTCACTGTTGAGCGCGTGGTTTGTCCTTCATAGTGATGGCATTAATAGACTATCGGAGGTTTTGCCGTGTATCAGAATTGGAGCTCTCAAATTTAAAGCCGATTCCGGTATCTACAACAATTGTTTTTGTGTTATACGTTCATGGAGCAGAATTTACTAAGTGCATCTACCAGTACCATGCAGCAGTGTTCCCAGCTATATCTCAGGGTTTATTTTTTGATAGATTTACCATCACCCTGTGTACTTCGTAATTAGCGTAAATTCATTCCTCATCAGGACTATAAATCTTGTTAGCTGAAAAGTGTTTGCGGGAAACAAGCAAGATTTTGGTCATCTATTTAGATATCAGAATGTATGTATAAGCAGATTTTTTTTTTTATGTGTGAGATTCAATCTTTTTTCATTTAGCGCCATGAAATCTTTAGATTTCAGTATCTCAATTCAGAAGCTAAATCTGTGACCAAAATTTGGTTTCGGATTCAGATAATTGAGAGTATTACAATAAAGAACAATCGGTTTGCTGGGTGTAATGAAATGCACTCTTCAAGCTGAAGTTCATTATCATAGGTACCTTAACACTTTGACTGCGACGTGCGCCACCGGTGGTACACGGAGGTAATTTTCATAATGCTGCTGATCGACCAGTAGTTGCAAACTCAATTTTCTTAAATACTTAATCAAAACTAAATGAAGCACGATCCAGTTCATGTTTGGTATTTTTAAATAGTTCGCTACAATTAACTTGAAATTTGAGTTTGGTGTTGAACTTAAAATTTAGTAGTCGCAGTCAAAGTGTTAACCTCTTCATGGTTTCATGTTTCAAGCATTTTATTCGGTCATTGAAGATCAAAGGTAATACGTTGCAAAAATGGAGTAAAAGTAAAATTATTTTTTCTAAATTAGAAAACTAAATTTCTACCCAAATTGAAAACTTTAAAATTAATAACTTTCGAAATCGTGTGGAGAGTTGGGATATTTGGATAAAATCGGAATCGTATCGGAATTGGGTATCGTCCTATCTCTTCATTCGGCTTCACTAGACCTTATCTCACGTTTGAACCTCCTGGGGATGGTACGAACCTGCTGGGAATGGTTGCTGTAGGGGCACTGATTGCTCGGTGGATATTCTAAGCAGGTACTGTGAATTCATCATCGTGTGCTGTAGTGCAATAAACAACGTTATTCTTGCCACAGTCTTTTTCATTGAGACTAAAGTGTTTTAAATATTCTGTAAAGTCAAAGCGTTTTTAGGTGATTTGGTGAAAATTCTCACTTGAGAAATAGTTTCCAAGTAACTCAATCCGCAGGAGAGCTTGAGGCTAAATGATATTAGCCTCAACAAGGCTATTATTTTTTGTATCAAAATCTGCAAATTTGTCTGTTTAATACAACTATTGTATCTATGGGAATTAGCGCTCCCAGGGGGACTATGTAAGGGCCTGAGCTAAAGGTTAGGTAGACTTTATTTTTGTTGAAATAGAATAGGTTTTTATTTTGTTACGGACCATCTTTTTTCGGTTCACTGCTGTCCTGTTTTTTCAGCACTTTCTTCTTCAACTTTAATCTTGTTTCATGAACTTCTTTCTCATTTTACTGTGTCTGTGCCCTTTCTGCATAGATTCCACGTTCCCTTAACTCCATACTGAATGGTGCCTACTTTCCTCTCTTTGGATCGCCTTTGTTGCGGATAGGGAGGCTTAAACTAACTAATAATCTAATCTAATCTTGTCTGTTCTCTATTTTTCTAGTGGTTGACAAAAAGTGCAATAAAACTAAATTAATAAACATCTCACATTTCACTGAAGAGTTGAAGCTCCGCTCCATTGTAATCACTTTCTAATGACTGACTAATCGGGAGGAGAGCTCTTACTGTGGTCACCAAAGTTGTCCATATGTTCTTTGTAAACGCATATTGGGAGAAATAAGGTTATTGATAATGCGAGTAAAGTGCTAATTTTGAGTGTAACTTTTCGAAGACTGCTAACTCCCCCGTTACGAACAGCCTTCACCGAGCACTAAATAGCTCCTTCCCCTATCACGCTGTCTTGCTGTATTATAGTTTCCTGGTGTTGATCTAAGTTGCCTTTACAAAAGATGGGCAACAAACGTTCAAAGTATGTAGCTCGTAACAGCAATTAATTCGACAAACTAATTCTGTGAGCATTGGTTTTCCTGTAAAATTCGGGGAAACTCGAAATGTAGCATGCGCTGCTTAATGATTCCTTCTAGGATGCTTTGAAAAATCAATATACTATGTTTTATGTGGATGAGGGAAATAAATTGGCTGTGAGTCTAGTTATTAAAAAGGGTATTGGTTTGTGGTAAGTAGAATCTGAACTGGTACGAAGTGATGTAAATCTTTCAATTACACAATCATGTGCGGACATTATATTACTGAAAAAAGGTGGATCTTGATGGTCAATGGATCTTGAAGAAGGAAGCAATACAGATGCTATGTGAATTTTTTATGCTAGTGTGAACTAAATCACAAGTTTTTCAATAGTGTCAACATGTAAAAAAGCAATGTGCGCATCAGAAATTCCGGTTAGTAATTATCTATGAGAGTGGGTGTCAAGACGATATTGTATCGTACTGCTATTGGGGGTGAACCATACTTGTTAGTTTTGCAAAAGAATATTCGGACAAAGGCTTGGGCTTAGTGAAGTGAATGGTAGAGCATGCAAGTTGAGTAAATTTTCAAGTGCTGGTGGCATGAATTGAGTCGTAAGTACTGACAAATCTAGCAACTTATTGCTGAGGTTGGTGCTTGCATTTAAGAAGGTGTAAGTGGCGATAAATTTAGTTTAACGTCTGAGAGGACAGTGTAGTAAGAGCTGGGTTGGGTACTGGTGAAGTGGTATCAAGCTAACATTTCAGTTTACAAAAAAGCTTGAATAAAAAGAAAATGCGCGCATGGAAAATTTGTAAATATTGCTCGAGAGATTATACTGAGTTTAGAGCACTTGATGGTGGTCATTATACTAACTTAGTTTAGCACAACGTCAGAGTGGAAGTCTTCTCATCCTTAGTTTTTTATGTTGGGCTCTCAGCTGATGCCAGTTACCTGAATCATGTTAATTTACCAATCTTGTACAGCGGTAAAGCTTGGGGTTGAGGTGGTACGTCATGATTTGTTGTTTGCCGCTGTACTTTAAAAAAATGATGCTATGTAGCTTTGTTTGCCGCTGTACTTTTAGAAATGATGCTATGTAGCTTTACAAGTGAGTAGCAGAGCGTCTAGATGCCCTTTAATGAAATAGTATTCGACTGGGTGTAACGAAAAATAACGCATTGTACTAATTAGATACTGTGTTGCAGGAGGCGATGCGGGTGCAGGAGCAGGAAGGCGCGCTGCTGCGCAGCCTGCTGGACGAGAGCGTGTGTGAGGTGAAAGAAGGGCACCGAGCCCAGTGCGTGCTGCTACATGCCGTGCGCGGTCTTCACGTACACCTACACAGCTCCGAGCTCCACACTGACTACACGAGGAATATTTTCCAGGCATGTGTCTCACCTCTTCCGCATTGTGCTAGTTCCAGCTCTTGACTTATGCAAGAGTGGAACCTATGCACACCCCCCATTGTTTTTCTTAGCAGTGCAATGCATGCACAGTGAGAGTGCAGTGAATTGGAAGATTAGGCTGAATGGGTTTCATTATAGTGTTCTGGATTGTTATATTACAGAAATGTCTCTTGATTGTTAACTAATTTTATAACTGAAGTTGAAGTCAGGTGAGTTAGCATTTAAAGAAATATAATTATGGAAAATATTAATAAGAAATAATTATGGAAAATTAGTGGTAATTTCAATTATATAGTGGGAGTTATTTTGCCCTAGTGTTAAGTTTTGTATTAGCATTACTGTTTGTTTTTGAGATTTTTACTTATGGAAACTGAATGCAGACGTTTTGATTTATTAGTCAAACTGCAAAATTCTCGATCACCATTAGAAAAACGCTTGACTCGAGCTCGTTTGACTATCTGCTCGAGTCCTTGTTTACAAGTGTATGTGTTTTCAAAGGACACGTAACTTGTCTGACTTAAAGATATGAGTGGCGTACCCTGAAGCCATTTTCTGTACAAACGAACGAATCTTATCGCGGACGTGGCCAGAAAAATTTAGAAGATCTTCTCAAAACAGCCAACCAACCAGAGCGAGATAATTTGCTTTTTTTTCTGTGAGGTCATGAAATTGGAGAGGCCTTGATTAAATTTTATGTAAATTAAAATATTGACTTACTAAAGATTACGACCACCGTTGCAATGAAAAAAATCTAATCGAGTATTAAATGATAGAGAGAGGTTCTTTCGGGTAGGTCCCCTCAGGGGGATACAAGTATTGTATCTATGGGAATTAGTGCTCCCAGGGGGACTATGTGAGGGCCTGATCTAAAGTGTAGGTAGGCTTCCTTTTGTTGAAATAGAATAGGTTTTTGTTTTGTTACGGACCATCTTTTTTCGGTTCACTGCCATCCTGTTTTTCAGCACCTACTACTTTCTTATTCAACTTTTTCTTGTTTCATGTTTCTGTGCACCTTGTGCACAGATTCCGCGTTCCCTCAACTCCATACTAAATGGTGCCTTCCTCTTTCCTCTCTTGGAACATCTTTGTCGTGGTTAAGGTTGGCTAAAACTAGTGATGTACCGATACCATTTTTTGGGCCGATACCGATACCCATTTTTTGGGCCGATACCGATACCGATACTCCGATACTTGAAAATACCGATACTTTGACCGATACTACTACCGATACCGATACTTTTACAATCATCTAACCTAATAATACCCGTTGTATGTTAGTTCATGTATTAGTTCGGTATCCGCTTAAACATAAGATGTCTGAGTTTGCGATATCACGGAGACCGAATTCCTCAGTGTAACATTGAAAGATCGTCTGTACATGCAATGATATGTTTGAAATTTTATCAGGATAGGTTAGTAGTATTGGATAGGTTGTTGTGACCGCCGTAATTTGCGCATTTTCCTAACCATGTCGCTTTTGTGCAGCTTTCAGGCCATATTGAATAATTAAAAGACATTAAATTAAATATAGTAATTTGGTGAAAAGCTGTGCCCGAAGTAATCATTTTTGAGTAATGATGATTTGTCACCGGAGGGGAACTCCGAGTCAAGAGAGCTTTGTGTGTTCTTGTGCATATGTGTTCGGCATAAACATTTTAAACCTACCCGACTTTCCGTTCTACGTATTGGCAACAGTGGAAAACGCATTAGTGGTGTAGGGTCTACAAGAACCGCAGTTGCTACCATGTAATGACGATCGCTAGGCCTTCGCGTCGTGAACGTGCTTTGCGGCGGTGCGAGTCACGACATAGAACTAGGATAGCATAAGTTAGATAATGTTGACGGAATTTTTCCATGGGTCCATCTAGCTTAACGATGACATTGTCCTCGGCATTTCCATGGGTCATGCTGCTACCTAATAATACCCTTGCCCTTGGTTTATTTGTTTTGTGTCTGTTTCTTCCATTTTTCTGTCACTCACGCTTATAAGGATAGTTATAATGGCCGTATCTGTGATACGAGTTTCAACGGTGCGAAAAATATTTTTCATCACGGGTACTGTTAGGATGGATATACTGTATTTGTTTATCATCTACATCTTGAAAATTCGTTCATGAAAAGTATTGAATCCCATTTTTGGCGGGCCGTGCACGCTTGTATTAAAATAAAACCATTATAACTCCTACAAGGGAGTTATAATAAAATTATTTCCTTATATATCTAATAATACAAAAATATTGACAAAAAAGTTTCCGATTGTGAAAAATAAAATGCTCTTGCTATGTTAACTATATTGTTGAGAAAAACAACAAAATGAAATCCATTCAATAGATATGTGTTTCTAATCGTATTGCAACGTAATGTTGACTAGCTATAATAGCAACTGGCTCCAAAAGGGACCAAAACAATAGTTTCTCCAAAAAAGGATTGTCATTTTCGTGTTATTCACACCAAATACGAGTACATACTTTGGCAAAAGAAAATATTAAAATTTGGTAAGCCCCGAAACCGAACATATCCGCAAACACGCAACCATCTATAAGATGAAGAATTTAAAAACGACAATTTCAAGGAACTTGATCATATTTATCAGGAATACGTTTCGGAGTCCAGATCCATCATCAGTTCGTAAATTTACAAATCATTATGTCTGCAATAAAAGATAAAGCAAAATGTTGGATACAGTCATTAAAGGAAATCAAGAAAATAAAAATAAAATTAAAACATGTCCCAGAAAAACTAAAATCGACAAGATTACTATTTAGTTACAATTTGTTATGGGTAGGAACTATCAGAATTGTCGAGGGCCGGTTTTCGTTTAAAAATATGTAGCGACTCTAAAATTCTGAGGTCACATGCAGTTGAAGCCAAATCTAAGATTTAGTTGCATTTTACTGCGTGATTACGTACTGCGGAGTGTGAGGAGTAAGCTAATTAGTTCCCCGCGCGGAAGCTTCGACCCCAATGTTCGACCATTCTGTTATAAAAATTTCGTGACGTCATGCCGACGTACGATGATGTGCACTGCACTCAACTGTATAACTGTTAAAAATAAATCAGAGATCGAGGTTCGCATCTCCATCGGAAGCGTATCCTTGTACCGGAAAAATGAAGCAACCATAAAATTATACAATTCCGGTACAAGGATACGCTTTTGATGGAGAAAGAGCCTTTCTGATTTATTCTTACAGTTGTGTGCAGTGCACATCATCGTACGTCGGCATTACGGCACAAAATTTTTATATCAGAATGGCCGAACATCGGGGTTGAAGCTTCCGCACGGGGAATGAATTCGCACAATTTGTACGTAATTTTCCTGAAAGCAACCAACTGACCCGTTCAGATGTATTGAACTATAAGATTGTTCGTGAATTGTTCGAACATCTTAACGTAGAAGAAAAATGCAAGATGTAATGAACGGTGATATGCATGCTAAGTTAAAATAAATTATTAGCTTCGTAATATTTGGCGATTTACAAGCTAAATTAAAATAGAATTTTCGGCAATTTCTATATTAAATTCACAAAAACTTTCAAATGCACCTTCAACTTTATTAAATTGGTTTGGTTTTTGTTAGCCTGTCACATACTTTAAGATATGGACATTAGGTCAAACTATAAAGGTTTAGTCGTAAAAGTATAAAAGTTTTATGTAGCTACAGGGTTTAACTATTCATTTTACATAGCTTTCAGTTATGACCGTGACTCATCGAGAATTCAAAGTAGTGAATTCAGTTAGCGGGCCTGATTGAACGCTATAATTCAACAGTTAGCTATCTAATTTACTAGGTATGAATAGGCTCTTTATTTGATTACAAGTACGCACAGCCCATTAAAAATTACGGGACTCAATCTTGAACAAATTTTCCAAATGTGATGCCCAACGAATGTATTCATCCTAACAGCGCTCGTGATGAAAAATATTCTTGTTCTTACGCACTGGTGAAACTCGTATCACAGATACGGTCACTATAACTCTCCTCATGAGCGTGACAAAGAAAATGGAAGAAGCGGACTCCAAATAATTATAAACCACGGGTATTATTAGATCGTAGCAGGACCAGCGGAGATGCCATGGACAATGTCATCGTTAAGCTAGGCGGACCCGAGAAAAAATTCTGACAGAATTACCTAACCTGTGCTAACCTAGCCTATCCTAATCTAAGCTAACCTATCCTATCCTAACAAAACCTATCCTGATAAAATGTCAAATATTTAAATGCATGGAAACGCCATCTTTTAATGTTACACTAAGGAATTCGGTATCCATGATACCGCAAACTCACACAACGCGGACACCAAATAAATGTATATATAAACACATATCGGGTATTATCAGGTTAAATACTTTTACTTTCATGATTTATGACCTTCATTTGAATGATAAAATACGTATTTTTGGAAAGTATCGGTAAAGTATCGGCCGGATTTTGCCGATACCGATACCGATACCACTAAAAATGGCCGATACTACCGATACCGATACATCGGTACATCACCTAGCTAAAACTTTCATATATAATAATAATAATAATAATAATAATAATCTTTCGGGTAGGTTATAGCCAGCATTTAAAAATAGTGCGAGTTGTTAGATTTTGCAAGACGTTAATGTTTAAAAGCTGATAGTTAAAGAAAAGGCAATTAAATTAGTTATGGCATAATAGAAATTAGGTGCTAGATCTCCTGAGTCTTCCTACTTGTTTTATTTACAGTTTGCTCAAGAAATATAAAATTAAATTTTGAAACGTTTTCTCTGCTCTCTCTCGTTTTTGAAAATTTGTTTCATGCGTTCCTCACCAGTCGATAAACGTATCTCAAGTTCAGGCACTTTTGAGATGCTGTGACATTCAATTATAAAAAGTATGAAAAATCGCCACTGCAAACGAATGATGGTCGCATGCTACTCCGTCGAGTTGCGGTGGGAACTTCTCGATGCATCAACGTGAAGTGCTTGGAAGATCCGTCCCGTGTCGGATGTTGCGCCACTCGTGCTACACGCCAAAGACCGCCAGCTCTGCACTGATCGGGTGTCATTTTCTAGCTCAATGACAGCCAGTCATGTGCCTCTTTACAAACATGCTAGAGTTCACAACTCCCGCATCTTAAAAATTTTGAAAACCTATGGAGCCGATTAATAGATTGAATCCTTAATTTTCTTTCAAGGAGAAATACATTCATCCTTTTGAGAGATAGTGATATCATTTACCCCAATAAGAACTCCCTTTGTCAAAAATTTAAATTTCAGAAATTGCGTAAGGTTTGAATTTTTCATTTTATTCCTTTGAAAAACCCACATCCTTCTGAGCGATGGCAGTCAATTGCGACAGTTAGGAGCGCTACACCAAACCACGGACATCCAGAAATTGCTTAAAGAAGCGGTGGAAGAAGAGTTTTAGTGAGCGTGCGGTGAGCGAGTGTAGCTTTCTGGTCCTGGATCTGCCCATGACTAGATCTACACTCGTCAATCGCGCCTCGCACCGCTGCCGTCACCTCCAGCTTCTGTCGAGTGTGCTAGCATGCTTGCTCTGCCGTCGAGTTCCTCCGCTGCATTCTCTGTTGCTCATATGCATCCTGACTTCCAATCAGATGACCATCCATCTGTTTTGTGCAAAATAGAATAGCGCTCATTTCTAAAGCCTACATTTTTAAAATCCAAGTTGAAATACTTGTTGGGGTGTTCTAACCTCTTTAACGTGTGTGGTTGTCAGACCAGGTTACTTTCGATGTTAAACCATCTTCATGTTCTAACGGCTCTGGTTGTCTCAAAGTTTTTTATTTCTCCACTCGAGCTGAATGAAAGTTGCACCGTTTTTACTTGAGACAAAAATATTTGTGTAAGAAAACTAAGTTTTGGTTATTGATTAAATTTAGAGTTCATAATAAAAATTTTACTCTCTCCATTCAACCCAACTTTTTGAAGGAAACTTTTTTGTTGATTACTCAATTGTCACAATCGAGTTGTAAAAATTAGTTTTTCAACTTCATAACCTAAGGAAAAAGAGTGAGTAACGGGCAAGCTCAATGAGTGGAAGAGGCCTTTTCTCCGTCTTTCTCAAAGCTCTTCCAGCCCTTTTCCATTTGCTATTTTCACATAAGTGGCTGCACATACCCTGGTGAAAACACCGTGGGGACCGAACTTTAATCTAACTAGGGTTTTCAGTGTCCAAAGTGGGACGTATCCCCCTTACCGCAATGTAGAAGAATAAGACACAAGCGTATTGTATTGCGTTTCTGTTACAATTATGTAAACTTTCTTACTCTTATGACTGCCGCGTCATTAATTTAGGAAGCTGGTCTCCTCAGTGTTGTAAGACAGGCGCATCTTTATTTTTTTTTGTCCTGATCATTTCATTGGTTACCAACCTATTTTTGTGGATTTTCTCATTTTACATTTTGATGAAATGCTATCGATGCTCGATTGCTTCACAAGCTTCTGACGCAATGCAAAATTTAGTTCTCAATTGTCTCTTTCGGAAAATTTGCATTCTTCATTGCTTTTTACTCTTGTATTTACTGGATCATGGAGATTCATGGACTTTTTCATGTATTAACCTTGGTAAGTGTTGTTTGAAGGATCTTTTATTTAGTGCATTTTTAATGAACTGCTATAACTTGGCTATTGTCTAGAAATTCTCGATGAGGAATGTTACAATGTTGTCACTCTTTAATTACCTGTTAATTTGATAGCTTGGTGAATTGTAACCTCCATCTTCATTACCTGCTTGTGCTGAGGCATGTTTTAAAGTTTGTTGAGTTACGTTTTAAGCTTTATCAGACGGTAATTTAGTATCTGTGATGAAAGAAACCTCTTTTAACCCTTTAACGCCCACATTTTTATACTCATATTACCGTTATAACAACCACTATCACTAAACCGACACTGGCATTAGGTAGTCACTGTTGTAAAGATGGGGAAGGAACTGCCACTCGGCAGTGAAGTTCAAAGGACACATTAGTGAACAAATTGAATAAGAAATACAATATATTATTGTTATTTTTGAAAGAGGACCATACAGTCCACTTGCGCGTTAAAGGGTTAAATGCTGTTCAAAGTGACTTTTTGTGATAGTGAGTGTTAAATCTAAAGAGGGGCTTCAATGATTAAAAGTTTGTTGATCGAATATTTCTTCCATAATTTTACTAAAATTCGTGTGTCTGTTGCAGTCGGTGGTGTCAGGGCTAGACGAGTACCGCATCGCATGGGCAGACCAGCAGCAGCAGGAGGAGGAAGTGAACAGTTCGGACGGTGGTGGTGGCGGCGGCGCTGGCAACTCCGACCCTCAGCTTCTGCCGCCAGACGTGGCCTGGCTCTGCAAACTCGGCGAAATGCGCACCCCACAGAAGGAGGGGCAGTCTCTGTCTGGAGCGTGTCATGTCCGCCCTCCTTCTCCTCCGCTCGGGACCCTCAGGTATAGTTCCTGTGCCCTGTGTGTCTGCTCGTCTTGGATATGCTTTAAAACTATCTTTAAAATCCAGTGCGAACGTCTCCAGCCTGAACTGATTATTGACTGTGAATCTACCAACGAAAATGAAACTAATAAAGTCCTGAATTTTGCTGTGATTACTCTGTCACTTGATAAGGTTTAGCATTCAGATAAAATTAATAATTGATCATCAGGGATTACTCCATGTATTATGAACGAATAGTTTTGAATGGGGATGTGAACCGGCTGTAGAAAATTGTTTCAGCGGGCGTTCTTGAATTTATTTAAACTTTTCACTACTCAAAACTAGAGTGCGAGGTTCATCACAACCCTAATGTCTGATGCGGAAATGTAATGAAAAACTAAGGAAAACGCGATGCTGCAATGACCTCGACCGGCGTACAGCGCTTTTCTTAATGCCAAGTGTGTTTTGGGTGTGGCCCGCATAATTCATTGCGAGTAGAAATTCGTGTGCGAGAGAACCATATGTACGCCAGTACGGTTTAATATCAACGGGAGACAATTGTGCGTTCGTCAGGTAAACTGTGAAACTAAATCTCAGAATTATTTTTTGTTGTGAATCAAAAATTCTTTTTATCATGTCTCTGGTTGGTTCAGAAAATAAAAGTGTATGGATGCATGATTAGGAATTACACATTATTGGAAGAATTTTCTATGAAAAATATTCAAAATTTGAACCAAAGACTAGTTTCATGTTTTTTAGCCGTCAATCCGAAATATTTAAAAGTAAAATTGAAGATAAGTTCTCTAAATATTTTACCCTTAAAGTTATTTGAAGGATTTCTTTCTCGTTCAATTCAATTGGCGTATTTTTTAAGACGTTGCTCCTCATTTGTTTTCCAATGGTGTGGACACTCTTAGTTTGAGCTGTGCACAAAGAGTCACTGTGTGCGTGTCGACTCATTTGGCACCTCATAATGTTTTCGCCGTTTTCACAGGGCAAACATTGGTTCTATGAGGCATTATTTTCATGATTCTCGGACACGAATCACTAATAGCTATAGGTAAAAAATCTTATTGAAATTTGTTCGATTTGACTTCTAAGAATTAAACTACAGGAATTTCCAACTAAGAACAATCTCTTCAAGATAAGCACAGTATGCTGACTCGGTTATTCAATACGAGTTAATTCCCTGCTCTTGCAACTACTTCAGAACTGCGCGCGTAAGGTACACTTGACTGACTCGTCAAGATCTCTTCACGCGATTCTGGTTGATGAATAAGCATGGGCTCAAAGTGCCATTCTTAAATTTTTGTTATATCATTCGTTCCTAGCCCTTTCCGTAAGATGAAAATGATATGCATACTTTTATCGTTGTTTCACGCCTTCCATTTTGTACCATTATTTGCTACGAAGTAAGTTGCATTTTTCTGTCAAGTCGTGAAAGACATTATCAAAATTTGTCTCAATTTTCCGTTTAGGCCCTATCAGAACAGGTTATGTTCGTATAAGAGGGGTGCTGACAAGTTATTCTTTGCTATTTTACGTATTGGTGCCTTAGAAGGATACGCTCGTTTCCTGCTCATTTTAGAAAAACAACTGATACGAACATTGTCTCTTGGTTGCTCACGTTATAAATCACGTTCTGAGTATTGTAGAGAAATTCCTGTGCTGCTGGAGAATTGGTTGTGCGTTAAGTTCTTTAATATAACTGAAAAATCGGGGTTATTTTTCATTTGCCTATGAATTTCCTAAGCTCTAGGGTGATCTTTACTTTTTCCATATTTTTTCTGTAATTGGATTGAGGCCTTTTCTCGGTAACTTCTGCTGAAATGGTCTCACATTTTTCGTGTTTTGATCTTTGATATTTTTAATGTTGAGCGTAATGTACTCGCCTATGTGTTGTTTAATTATTAGTTCCCCCTATCAAGGACTTCAGGCCATTAGACGATCTATTGTTTTTGGTGTATTATGTTTGGTAAAATGTTTCGGCAATTCTAGTTTGAGGTCTTGAAAAGTTTCAGCATTATAGTTTACCAAGTCATTAGTGTATTTTATTTTGAATAATGTGAATTTTTTAATCCTCTTCAACTGGCGCAGGTCATACAATTTTAATAGCTAAAAACGAGTTCAAGACTTAACCTAAGAAGCGAGTTATTGAAGACTTGATGGTAACAATTTTGTAATGAACAGAAATTACAGTTCTCCAAAGCTGCTACCGAGTGTCTTGATATGGCAGTTTTCAGTCCCCACTGGATGAATGGTTAGTTTTGATTTGTTGGGAGCATATGTGACAACGGTTACATCATGTACACATATTTTTCCTTTCTACTGCATGCTCATATGAAAACTCGGTTCACCTGTCTTTGTGTTGCTGTGTTACGGTAACTGTTTGAGATACTTAGCCGAACCAAGCCGTCTATGTGAACCTTGAACCAATGCTCATAAGTGGAGATCCCGGTTAGTGTGTAGACGTTTTCTCCCCGGTGTCACCAAAAGATGTAGATTGCTGCATGAATATACTGATACTCGATTACGTTTGCAGGAAGTCGATCATGAAAGGGAGCAACAGTGTGCTGAACCTGCAGGACACGCACATGAGCCCTGTGTCCGTGACGGGCATCGCCGTGACGGCCGAGGAGTTGCACCAGTCCACTCTGGCCAACACCCTCAGCAACCAGCGACGCGCTGCACTCCCGCTCGCCGCCTCCCTCTCTTCTGCTGCTCCTGTCACTGCTCAGCTTGTCTCTACTGCTCCTGGCACGTCCACCACTTCCAGGATTTCTTTGCAGTCGGTGTCTGCGACTTCGTCATTCGTCACTCCTGATAGCACAAACTCTTCAAATTTTGTAAATTCAGCAGCTGTTGATGTGAAATCTTCATCCTTCAGTCATAGCTTTTCAGCATTTAGCCCCGCCACTACTGACGCAAAATCCAGCCTTGTTTCAAACCTGGACGACTTTGATGAGACTGAGTCTCCGATTCTCTCTAGTCAGTCTAGAGATTCCGTGTCTTCTACTAAGCCCCTCCTTCCGTACGTTCTTGAAGAAACTAGCCCTCCTCCTGTTCCACTTGGCACTGCAGCTAATGGTGTCATATCACGACGAGAGATCAACACTTTACCAGGCGTCGGGTTAAACAACAGTAACAATGGTAGTAATTCGAGTGTAGTTTCGACTGCTTCTCCTGATATCGATGTATTACCTCCTGCTCCTGTATCAATTACTAAATCATCGCTGCAGCGTCAGAGCGGCACTCGTAATCTCATCGTCCCTGGCCTGAATTGTGATTCAGCTGCTAAAATATTCCCAAATTCTATCAAGAACGTCCCTGGGTCTCGGTCTGGTGTTTGTTTATCAGATACTTTTGCAATCACTCCAAGCAAAGATGTGCCTCCCTTCCGGTCAAGCATTGTACCTTCTTTGAGTGATCTTGGAGACCCTACTCTATTTTCTTCGAGCAAAAGAAACTTTAAATTAGTCGATGGCAGATCAAGTTTCATGAACATGACTGTTGACATGTCTGATAGCTTATCAAATATGACTTCTGAAGTGAAAGAAAACGTTCTTCCTTGTCCCCAATTTTCATCAAAAGCTAATTTAGAAAGTTCTACTCATTTGAAGAATTTCATTCCTGTTCTTCCATGTTCAACAAATACATCTAGCTTAGCACCAACTTCACGCAGTCAGGCTGCATCCACTATTGCTTCTGGGTGCGGCATAAGTCAGCTCAACTCTACGTTCACTTCTAACACCGTAGCTGAAACTGATGGTGTGAGTGTCGGCAGCTCTTCTAAGAAAGTTACCGTCACATCGATTAGCGCGGGTACGGAGTCCGTGCTCAACAGCACCTACACAACTGGATCAACACTCACTAGTTCTGATGATGGTAAGTTCTTTGAAAAGTATCTCTTATGTCAGTCTTTGTGTTCAAAGAATATTGAAGTACTTTTTGCGTTGGTATGATTTATATTTCCCCCTGTGGGGGGGGGTTAGAATTCTCCCACCGTGGTCCGCTGCGTGTCGTAAGAGGCGACTATAGTGGACGGAGCGAGGGGACTTGGGATCCCCTTCTCTGTAATGATTTTCCCGAGAGGCAGCAGGCCAATGAAGGGGGTGAGAGAGGTCGAAAGACCACTCAAACCCTAGTACTAGGATCTTTGAATGTAAGGGGGTGTGGAAGTAGAGCAACTGAGAGTATGAAGGAGGAGATCGGAAGAATGATGTTAAACCGGAAGATGGATGTATTGGCCTTGAGTGAGACGAAATTGAAGGGTAGTGGTGAGTTGATGTTTGGGAGTGTGGGAGGGAGAGTGTCTGGAGTACGTGGGGGACATGCAAGAGAGGGTGTGGCTATATTATTGAGTGTAAGAATCAGAGAGAAAGTAGTTGAATGGGGTGAGGTGTGATCAAGAATAATGTGGGTGCGAGTGAAATGGGGGGAAGAGTCATGGGTGTTTGTGAGCGCGTACGGACCGGGATCGGAGAGGAGTGGGGAAGAGAGAGAGGAGTTTTGGGAGAAATTGTCCGAGTGTGTGGCTAGAGTGGGGAGTGGTTGTAGAGTTGTGGTGATGGGGGACCTGAATGCAAGAGTAGGTGATGAGGTGGTGGATGGTGTTGTTGGTAAGTACGGAGTAGCTGGGGTGAATGAGAGTGGGGATTTCTTGGTGGGGTTATGTGTGGAGAGTGAGTTAGTGGTTGGGAATAGTTTGTTTCAGAAAAAAAGTATAAACAAGTATACATATGTGAGGACGAATGGAGGTGTGATAGAGGAGAGAGCATTGATGGATTATATTTTGGTTAGCAGGGGAGTGATGGGTCGTTTGCTCGATGTGCATGTGTTCCGTGGTGAGATGAATGGGATTTCGGATCATTATTTTGTGGAAGGAAAGCTGAGAGTTAGTGGAATATGGGGAGGTGTAAAAAGGAGGAGTGGAAGGGAGGTGTTAAATGTAAGCAAGTTACATGATTCTGAGCTTGAGTGTGAGTATCAGGAGAAGATGAAAGTGGAGTATGGGAGGGTGAAGGAAAGTGAGGTGGGTGGAGTGGAAGGGGAATGGAAGTTGTTTAATGATGCGGTGGAAAAATGTGCAAGGGAAGTGTGTGGGGTAAGGAAGGTTGGAGGGGGGATTAGAAAAGGGAGTGAATGGTGGAACGGAGAAGTAGGAGCGGCTGTGAAAAGAAAGCGGGGGGCGTTCGAAAGGTGGTTGCAACGAGGCAACCAGCAAAATTTTGAAGAGTATAAGGAGAGGAAGAAAGAGGTGCAAAGAATGGTAAGGAGAGCGTGGAAGGTGGATGAGGAATGGGGGAGGATGTTGGGAGGGGATTTCATGGAGAGAAGGAAGGTTTTCTGGAAGGAAGTGAAGAGAATTAGGAAGGGTCAGGTGGAGAATGAGGCAAGAGTGAAGGATACAAATGGTAGGCTGCTAGTGGAGAGTTGTGATGTGAGAAAGAGATGGGCGGAGTATTTTGAGGAACTGCTGAACGTGAGGGATGATAGGATTGCGAGAGTAGTAGCTGTTGGAAGTGATGTTAGAATGCCTGTGTTTGGTGAAGTAAATAGAAGTCGAATAAGAAGTGCAGAGGTGAGATGTGCGTTGGATGAAATGAAAAATGGGAAAGCTCCAGGTTTGGATGGCTGCACGGTTGAATGTCTAAAGAAAGGAGGAAATGTGGTTATAGAATGGTTGGTGCGTTTATTAAATGTGTGTTTCGAGGCTAGTAAAGTGCCGGTTGATTGGAGTAGCGCGTGCGTAGTTCCGTTGTACAAGGGGAAAGGTGACAGGTATGAGTGCAGTAATTCTAGGGGTATAAGTCTACTGAGTGTCGTTGGGAAGCTGTATGGAAGAGTGTTAATTGGAAGAGTGAGAGTGTTGACGGATCGTGTGCTTGCTGAAGAACAGTGTGGTTTTAGGTGTGGTAGAGGTCGTGTGGATCAAATGTTTGCTGTGAGGTAGGTCAATGAAAAATACTTATTAAAGGGAAAGGATGTATATTGGGCATTTATGGATCTAGAGAAGGCGTATGACAGAGTGGATCGCGAGGCTTTATGGCAAGTGGTAAGTTTGTATGGAGTGGGTGGGAGACTGTTGATTGCGATCAAGAGTTTCTACATTGATAGCAGAGCATGTGTGAGAGTAGGGAATGAGGTGAGTGAATGGTTCCCAGTTGTGACAGGTGTGAGACAGGGATGTGTGATGTCGCCGTGGTTGTTTAATTTGTTTATGGATGGTGTGGTGAGAGAAGTGAATGCCAGAGTGTTGGGAAGAGGTGCGCAGTTGGTGGGACGAAATGGTATGTATTGGGAAGTGTGTCAGCTGTTGTTTGCAGATGATACAGCGCTTGTGGCTGATTCAGAGGAAAAACTGAGGAGACTGGTTACAGAGTTTGGTAGAGTGTGCGAAAGGCGGAAATTGAGGGTAAATGTGAATAAAAGTAAGGTGATGAGATGTTCAAGAGGTGGAGTGTTTGGAACTTTGGATGTGAGGTTGAATGGGGAAGTTTTAGAGGAGGTAGAGCATTTTAGGTACCTCGGGTCGGATGTGACTGTTAAGGATAGTATGGAAGTAGAAGTGAAGCATCGAGTGAGTGAAGGTTGTAAGACATTGGGTGCAATGAGGAAAGTTTTTGAATGCAGGAGTCTGAGTATGAATGCTAAGAGGGGACTGTGAAAGTTTGATTGTGCCAGTTTTGTTGTATGGAGCAGAGTCCTGGGGGTTGAGAGCAGCTGAGAGGAGGAAGTTGGATGTGTTTGAGATGAAGTGTTTGATGAGCATGTATGGAGTAACTAGAAGAGATAGGATCAGGAATGAGTTGGTTAGGGAGCAGACGGGTGTTATCAAAAAGTTGAGTAGGCGAGTGGATGAAAGAGTGCTTGGATGGTTTGGGCATGTAGAAAGAATGAAAGTTGAGCGGCTGGTGAAAAAGATATATATGTCGGAAGTGAGTGGTCTTCGAGCGCGAGGTAGACCACGGATGAGTTGGATGGATGGGGTGCGACGTGCTTTGTATGAGAGGGGTCTGACTGTGGACGTGGCGAGAGGGATGGCTGCGGACAGAAGTGAGTGGGGGCAGTGTGTAAGGAGGTAATTTTTATTTTTGACGCGTTACTGGAAGCTGCCCGCGTGTGATGGGGTTGACCTGTCATGTGCGGGGGAGGGGCTGCACTCAATGAAGCGGTCGGGGTAAACCTGCTGTTGCTGTCGGGCCTGACTGTGGAAGGTGGTTGTGCTGGGCTGCTGCTGATCCTGGCAGTTCAGGTGCGGCCAGTGCTGCCTCTCTCGCCTCCTAGTGACTAAGTGTGGTGATTGTGGCCTGCTGTCGGCTACCCTCCCATGGGGAGGATAAGCCCGGTATATGTATGATTTATATTGTACAAGTCATTCCTGGTTTATGTAATGATTGAGGAGATAAAAGCAATTAAGGCTGCTATGGAAATAAGACATTGGTGGCAACAGGCTCTGGCACCAGTGGTGACGAGTTGTGCCAGGGGGCCGCTACCGCCATCAAAACATCTGCTCGACAACTGGTGTTTGAGTGTCCTGACCCAACATCAGCTGGCGAGTCTCTACAGAATTCAACTTTCTGCGTGCAGCACAGCAATGGTCAGGCTTGGTCGTCACATAGGATTACTTTTTACAGTAAATTAAGACCTTGAAGTGGGCATCATTTAGAAAGAAGCTGTGAATTCTTAAAGTGTCGGAAGTTGGTGAAAAAATATCATACTCGTACAATAAAAGCTAATCGCTTTGTGATCGTTTACTTGCTTGAACTGCCACTGCCTTTGCAACATCTTCAAGAATAGGGGACATGAAAGTTTCTAAGATCACATAGTTGAAGTCCAAAGTAAGAACAAGCATGATAAGAGTCAACATCGAACCCATGCCTATCACGACCCTAATTATTATCAAGACCACCATAAAACTCATCAAGCAGGTGCCCAGGATCCCATTGCTGAGGTCAACGATAAATTTAAATTTCAAAGAATATCAGCCTAAAGCTGGAAAACGGGCTTCTGAAAATTTTCTTCAGTTCTACGTTTGTATCTCGAGTCTTGAGCTTGCACGCCTTGTAATTTTCAAGTTCAATACATCTTCCCGAAACGGCGATCTTCAGCCTCTTGTTCATGAGTTCCGTGAAGGTCGAGGCCTTAACAGCTTTCTCTAAAGACTGAGGATAGTCGGTTTCTCGACGAGTTCAGGCCTCCCACTACAAAGTTGGGTGCTGACTCCCTCGTTATTCCAGATCTGCTTCTTTACCTTTATTACTGTAGTTTTGGGAGACCTGGTCTCTAACGTTGTACCAGGGACGGTCTCCTACATTGTACCAGGGATTGTACCGGGACGGTGCATCAAACTAATTGAAAAAATGTGACGCCAATGCCATAGAATTTGTTTTCGTTCGCCGTATTCGATCTGTTCAAGGGCTTTGAAAGGCTGAAAGCCAGTCTTTCTTCAAGTAACAGCCAATATTTACTGACGGTACATTTACCAGCCCTTCAGTGCGCATACATATGCTCATCAATTCAAATAGAACGATGGCTTGGCTCTGATTTGGGTTATTGCGTTGCATTCAAGCATTGGAAAATAGCATCAAAATTTGCTAATGGTTATCCATGAGTTTTCAATTCAATTTTTTTAATGTTATTCCACTCTTTAAATATATATTTTTTTCAACGTACGACTATTTCGATCTTCTGTTCTGAACCTCAAGATTGACTGATTTCAAGATGTTCTTTGTTGTGAGTTGTACTGTTAAAAAAGTTTGATCGGACCGTTACTTAATATCTTAGAACAACTTCTTACGAATGAACACCTTTGGCTCTGACAACGTCGAGTTTATATTTAATTTTAATGTTCAAGTTGAAACTGTCGTTTCCCCTCAGGGGGATACAACTATTGTACCTGAGGGAATTAGCGCTCCCAGAGGGAAAATGTAAGGGCCCGAGCTTTTTGTTGAAATAAAATGTTTTTGTTTTGGTAAGGACCATTTTTTTTTTCGGTTCACTGCTGTCCTGTTCTTCAGCATCTCTGACTTTCTTCCTCAACTTTTATTTTATATGAACTTCATATAAATATGAACTTTATTTATTTATATGAATTTATTTTATATGAACTTCATGAACTTTTTTCTCAACTTACTTTTTCTATGCCCCTTCTGCATAGATTCCTCATTCTCTTATCTCCATATTAAATGGTTCCTTCCTCTCTTCGATACGCTTTTTTTGTAGCATTTTGGGAGGCTTAAACTAACTTGTAATCTAATCTGAAACTGTTGCATGATGTGTTAGAAGTTTTTCTTCACCCTTTAACGCCCACATTTTTATACTCATATTACCGTTATGACAACCACTATCACTAAACCGACACTGGCATTAGGTAGTCACTGTTATCAAGATGGGGAAGGAACTGCCCCTTGGCAGTGAAGTTCAAAGGACAAATTAGTGAACAAATTGAATAAGAAATACAATATATTATTGTTATTTTTGATAGAGGACCGTACAGTCCACTTGGGCTTTAAAGGGTTAAATCTATGTAAGCCACCTTGAATCGAATGTTCAAAGAGTTTCTTGCACAGGCGGAAGCGATGAAAACATTCTGCCGCTCAACCCTCTTGACCTACTGGAAAAACCTGCTCCCTCCACTTCTGTTTTCCATTTTGACTCCAAGCCACAGCCCAAGGTAAGATGCTGCTTCAGCGCTAGGGTTGTGGTCCATAATCTGAAATTGTATTATTGTATATTGGATTGTAAAGCTTCCTAATACCTGGATCGTGCACGGTTTAAAGAAATAAAATTGTCGCTCCTAATGTGACGACTGCCTACCTCTCAAATGTAGAAAAATATTTCGTTAACCTCCATCGTAATTATATTTTTATTTATCTCACACAGGTGGTATACATGTATTCTGGCTACTAGGTAATAATTTACTTACTGCGTGTATTCATTACTCCTAAACGTTGAAGTCCGTGGAATAACTTCCGCTATCATCCATGCCAGTTGTTGAGTTGCACATCTAATAGAAAGTAGCCGGATTTTGCGGCGCAGATTTTCATATTGCTGCTTTATCATCGTACTATTTCCTTGAACTGAAGTTTTAGTGCACATCTGCATGTTCTATGGCTTTGCTGATATTGTAGGAGTATTCGGGGAGTAATTGACGAAGGATTTCGTGAGCTGCTATTCAAGCATTGTCTTCTTAATTTTGTCTAAATCTGTTGTCCATTCTTTTAATTTTAAGTTGTCATAAATTTGTCCTCGTGTTGTGACCGCGTGATAACCAGTATCCAAGTGAAGTGTAATTTCGATTAACCATGTTATTTCTTCCGCTCTTCACAGTCTAGGATCCCTAATTGCGTGTTTCCACTCCGTGTTTCCTAACAGGTGTTATGAAATAAATTTTTATTCTGCATACAAGATCTTGAAAGTTGAATGCTTTTGGGGTTATGGCAAATCCCAATTTCCTCAGGGAGGTACGATTACGATTCCTATTTCAGCGCTTGACATTCGTCTGAGATTACCTTTGCTACTCCGTAAAATTAGTGACATACGTTATGTTCTGTAGGTGGATGTAGTCTAATTGCCCAGGGAGAGATGCTTCGTCTTTCCTGTTTATACTTCTACAACTCTCTTTTTTTCTCATGCTCGTTGTTGCTTTCTGCCTTTTTCATTTTCGTGTGTCAGACAGATATGTTGTTCAGCCGATTTCATGAACGACTGGCGAGATCATTACTAAATTAAGTCTGAGCTGCTCACTTTGTTGACGTATTTCGACTGGTTACTCACAAGAAGCCTTTTGTTGCATAAACTATACATCGTCGTCTTCGTTTAGCTGAAGGGCATCTTGAAGAACAGCAACAGCAACTTGAGCAGCGGCAGCTCGCGTGAGCACGAGGATGTGGGCACTCACAGGAGCAGGAGCTTAGTCAGCCGCTCGCAGTCCGGCCGCAGCTTGTCTTCTGCGCCTTCTACTCTCAAGAGGAACCATAGCTCTCTTGGCAAAACTGGCTCCCATTCGGAGCAGAAAAGTGAGTTCTGCATTCATATCTTCATATGGGCACGTGAGACTCCTGCTGAAGGTGCACTCAAAGCGATTGTTCGTTAATGTCACTAGAGAACTAAGTGTAGGCTGAGTTCCGAAGTAAGAGAAGGTTTTAGTGGAAGACTTTTTTACCCTGTACTTTTGACCTTATCTTGAGCTATTTTGACCTTTTTAGCGCCGCCAAATTTAACTTTTTTTGGTGATCTTACTTGATAATCTTTCACCACTATATCTTCCTACAAATTTTTTATACCATCAGAGCCAAATAAGTTAAACGTACTTTTGTCACTAAAGAAGACATTTGACCGCTTGTGAAGATTACACATGGCATTCTTATTGGCGAATGTCAGTCTCAGTTTTTGATTTTTTTGCTGATGAATGGTTTCATCAAAGGCGATTGTGCGAATAAACCTACTTCATTTAAATGTCTATTTACAGTTTTTCTATACACATTCATGCCTTTGTTAGCATTACCTTGCGAGAAATGCCAGCTGCGGTTTTAAATCTGTCTTTTAAATCCAGTTTTCTTACTATTCTGTCCACATTACGGGTTTCTTTCTTGGTCTATCAACTTAATTTGGCGATAAAACATGAGTCGTAAAAGTTTATTCAATTCAATTCTTTTTTAACAGGTATATCCATTTTGGAAGACTTTGGCATGGAGGTGGATAATGCTGTGGTAACTTACTGGAGGCAAATTCTTATTCTTTAGCCAAACACTTCAGTATATAGGATTGTCAGTGATTTGAATTTCTAAATTTCAGATTTTCTCTGTCTTCCCATTATTTTTTTTTTTGTTGTTAATTTTTGTACGTAAATTTTTTTCCATCCGTTTCTGACATCTGAAAGTTTAGGCAGTATGCTTGGAGTGGCATTGTGAATCCTTTCATTAAAATTTCACGAAAAACTGAATCAAAATATCTAGGAAATTTAAAGTGTCCCACAGTTTTGAGCCGGTAGTGAATAACTGGTGCCTTGCAAAATTTAACATGAAAATATCGAGAAAATTTATTATTTGGAGAATATGAGTTGATACGAAATGTTTCTGCAGCATGTGACGTGTTCATTGACGTCCATTCAATCTCATCTATGTTTTATAGAGTTTCACAAATGTTATATCATAATTCACCTAGGTGCCTAGATAAAAACGAATTCTATCAGGTGAGACTGCAGTTTTTTCCAGTTGATTCTGCCAAACTTAACACTCGATATTTATTACCCATACCCTTTCTTGTCGTCATATATTAGGTCTGAAGGATGACATTGTGTAGTTTGATGCTTTTGTAACCTATTACCATAACGTGGTTATTGTACTGTGCAGGCTACGCTATGCGACGCGTGATGAGCTTCAAGACCCGGCGGTTCCCTAACCTGGGGGACAACCAGGAGAACGTGCCACCAGCCCGCGGCGCCAGACTGCCCCCTTCCGTCTCCTGCTCCAACCTCAGCAGCTACCGGCCCGCCGCCCCTGCTAGCGCCACCAAGCCGCCTGCGTCCTGGAGACCGTAAAGGCGGACGTCTTCTCGGGTCAGCCATTGCCTTGCGATTTCACTTTGTACATTTATGACGTGCGGCATTCATAGAAAAATGAGCGTAAATGTTATCTTTTGGCTACATTCGTTCGTGATTGATTGCTCTGTTATTGTGGAAATCAACTTTAGGATGATGAGCGCAGGCTTTGTCTCTACAAAAAATGGTAGAGTTGGAGTGCTAGTAGTATAAAATTTGTTCTCGATTTTATTTGTTGTGAGCGTCGAATTTCTTTTCTCCTGACTTGTGCCACAAAATTGGTGCCTTGTATTATATTTTACATATTTCATCAGTCATGACTGCTTTGTGTTGTCTCCGCAGAATATCTATATCTGACCTCCCTTGGGTTTATGCGTAAAAAATTTAGGTAATCCCTCGTCCCTCTCCCTGATTAAGTTCTCGCTGTCAACAAATTAGTCAAGACGAAGGTGATAGAATGGAATTATCCTCTTAAGAGTATAGGACAAGTTGTCGGCATTCTATGCTTTGGTGAAAGATGAGTCCTTTTGTATAAGTTAGAAAAAATTGAGTGCTCAATATTTGTAAGATTCTTGGTCGCTGTTTATTAATTGCCATCTTATCCAGCATTGCGTCTGTGATTGTGGCAAAAATATTAAAGTTCGCTAGTTCGTGACTACGTGGCAAGTTGTGATCGTGAATCTTCAAAAGTTTGAATTTTTTTTTCTTACTTCGATGCTTGATGCAAAAGTGCACCATTATTGCATTAGCGAAATCTCATCTCTGAGATCTTTGTCTTATTCAGTTGCATCCCAAGCTCTGTCGTTTTGATCGATATGGAGGGACAATGTATTAACCTTCGTGTCATTTCTTTTCCAATTGTATGCAGTTGTTGCTCCACGCTTTGCTTGCCATGATTTTTGTGTTCCGTGTTCGTTGTTGTCATTTTTCTCCTTCCTCTCTTTGGTAAGTTTAGGTAATGTTTTGTCCTCAGTTTAATTTGCGGAGCAAAAATAACTGCTGATGGTCCCAGCTAACTCAGTTGCAGTGATTCTGCAGAAATTGAGTTGTTCGTAAACTTGTTTCTAGTATACTTCGTAGTTGGAGTCATATCTCTTACGTTTTCCAATCCAGTGTGTGTAGCTGAGGGAAAAAAAAACTTTGTATCAGTGAACCGTAGCTTTTGTTTAGTTTTCCATACCCCCTCAGGGGGTACAACTATTGTATATATGGGAATTAGCGCTCCCAGGGGGACAATATGAGGGCCCGAGCTAAAGGTTAGGTAGGCTTTCTTTTTGTTGAAATAGAATAGGTTTTTGTTGTGTTACGGACCATCTTTTTTCGGTTCACTGCTGTCCTGTTTTTCAGGACCTACTACTTTCTTCTTCAACTTTGATCTTGTTTCATGAACTTCTTTCTCATCTTACTGTTTCTATGCCCCTTCTGCATTGATTCCCCATTCTCTTTATTTCCATACTAAGTGGTGCCTTCCTCCTTCCTCTCTTCGATACGCTCTTATTTTCTAGCGGTTAGGGAGGCTTAAACTAACTTATAATTATAATCATTAGTTTTCCCTACCAGCAGAGCCCACCATCATCGTGGAGGACTCGAGGCGCAAACGCTTAAATTGTATGGGTTGTGCTAATTCTCCACTACATCAGTACGTAAAAATTAAACATTAATGATATTCCTCGCAACTCGATGAAGTTGACCATAAACCTGAGAACGTGTGGAATAGGTCTCTGATTTACCTTCTTTTTGCTTGACCATTGCGAAGCTTGCGTGCAAGGCAAGGGGAAAAGCAAAAATTGCGAGTAAGTAGGCGTGATGTGAAATATGAAGTTATCAAAAATTACGCAATACATATGAATCTAGAAAGTATTGTTCAATAGAATTTCAGATGCCCCGAGTACTAAAGTCCCTAAACAGGGAAGATTTTCGCAGCCCTCAACCTACCGAGGATGAGTTACGTTGGCTTGTTTTACAGATAGTAACCTTCAGCGCCCCGTCATCTGGTGACTTACGTGCTTTTATGAAGAAATGAACGCTCAGCTGACTCCTCAACTCGGAAGAGGCTTCAGTTCCGCTGACATACGGCCATGTTTCTTGTGGAGCGACGCGTTATAAATCAAATGTCTCGCGTCGAGTCTGAAATGTCGACTTCCGGGAGGTTTTTATTTTAGCCCATAAAATTTCCCTTTTAACTGGTTTGCCTTACATAGACCTGTAAGATATTTTTTGTATATTTTGTAAATGGCTGCGCTATTTTGTCCGCTGTTCGCTGAACGATCGGAATTACGCAAAATTTTTCTGTTTCACCGTTTTGTCGAGGCGTTTACCGTGCTAATTTTGCTATCTCGCTGTAGAACAATTTGTTTGTGTTCTGTCTCTCTCGCTTCGACGCCCTGTGATCGTCATTGCTTTCGGATCGGGGGGGATCGCTATTCTTCGTGATGGAGTTCAACAACTTTTGATATGGCATTTTCAAATGCCCGTATAACTTGTCCATTTGACTCAGTCGAATTATCTTGACCTTGTACAGTATCTACATTTTGTTAGAGGTGTCTTTCTTGAAAAATTAAGAAATATGCTTTACTTTCCTAAACTTCAGTGTTTGGTGACTTAATGTATGAAGCTGGTTGTAACTTAAGCTGACCTTAAGACGGTTTAACTTGCGATGGGTTACTGTATTATATTGAAGGAATTTACAAGTTCCATTTTAGGTATGAAGAAAGATCAACTTTGTTTTCACTCAAACTCTGAACAATGCATTGCAATATTAGCCTCGTATTTTATATGCTTTTTAGTGGAATAAATGCCGCCTCCCTTATTCTGACTCTGTTTTATTATCCATACAAGGAATTTGGTCTTTGCACAAAGTATATATCCTGAAAAAACACTGCGGGTGTACGAGCTTGTTCATTATGCTTTTTGTTGCCGACTGTATCTACGAGTACCAAATTGGTCAGAATTTTTACCAAAGTACCAAATTGGTCAGACTGGACTATCATGGCGGTGGACGGGGATTGGTAGTACGAATAAGAGTAATCAGCAGCATTTAGAAAACCCTATTTTAAATTGCCATAGATTCCTTGATTCAAGTTGAAGAGATTGAATTTTTTTAAATTCACATCAACTAAATGCCACCGGGTTTGTGACATGTATTTCACAGTTTCTTTTTATCAAACCCGAGGTTTTGCATTGCATTCGTTCACCGATTCCTCTAAGTTAGAATATAATTTCAGGACAAATATCGAGAAGGTTCTCCAAATATTTCTCGATGGCATCAAATTTCTCAAACTGACAATAAAGAAGATTTTGCATAAGAAAATGAAATGAAATCTATGGCGGTATTTTAGTGTAATTTCACATGCATTTCAGGGCGCTGTTAACTTCATGGCTTAAATTCTTTCCCCCGACAGTTACGAAGACCTCGTGGTGGAAACGGTAACTCAATGTTTTTAACGTACCTTAGACAATTGTATCATTGTTGAACAGTCCGAAATGTAGGGAATTAGTATTTCGGCCGCTCCCCGGGGGGAATATCTGAGGTCCCGAGCTGAGACTTGCAAAAATATGCTTTCTTTTGTTGAAATAAAACTTTAGTTTTGTGAAGAACTATCTTTATGCGGTTCAGTGCTGTCCAGTTGTTCAGCATCTACTACTTTATTTTTCATCTTTTATCTTGTTTCCTAACCTTCTTCTGAATTTACTGTTTCTGTGCGTACGAAATCCTGTGCGGGAACACACCTTGTGCATGTATTCCGTGTCCCCTTTAACTCCATTCTAAATGGTGCCTTCATCCTTCCTCTCTTCGAACATCATAGTCATGGTAAGGAAGGCTAACTAATCGATATAATCAATGAGTGTTTCGGCGTTAAATGTCTTGATTTTCATGTACGGCAGTGAATAATGAACTCTGTTGAACGACGTAATAAGAGGTCTGGTTTCTGATTTTTTTCGGCTGTCGATCTGGAGATGCTGCTCTCATTTCCCACTATTTTTGGCATTTTGTGGGCAACAGAGCTTGGCGGGACTATATATTCTCGTACTATGAACCGAACACCGCGCGCTCTTAAAGGTGAAGTTCCTTTATATACTTGCTCAGTAAACCCCTAAAATTGAACGCGTGTGGTTCAAGCCAAATTCGTTGAAACGTCGATCATTTGTTCTGTCTTCATCATGAGAAGACGTCTGAATAGATGGCCCGGTACGGAAACCTTTGCTGAAACAATAACTCACGTTTGCTACCACGGATCGCTGGTGAGGTTGTCTTGCATGGCTCTGGTGGTGTCATGAGGAGTGTATATCATTTTTTAAGCATACAAGTTTACTGATATTAACTCAAGAGAAGAAATGTTTGATTTAGCCTGGAAGAAATGTGTAGAATTTGATACCGTCTGAAGGTATGAAACACAGTTCTATGGCGGTATTTTATAATCATGTTGATGGAAAGAGCAGGTCACATCTGTGGATGGAATTTTACGAGTTGCTTTTACTTTTAATGAAAAGTATAAAAGAAAACAATAAAATAAGATGAATTTCTTCACATAGTAGTTTGACTTATCATACCTACATCAGTATCAGTACAGTTATAAGAAGAAAACTAGCGTTCACTCGCACTACTTATGATCAGTGAGAACCAACGACATAGCTCTCAGACCGGAGCTTTAAACATTGCTCATGTTTTGGCACCAAATGCGCGCAGTTTAAAGCGCCCAATTGAGAAAGGAGACATGTAAGGGAGTGGCGGCGAGGAAAAACTTACTGCACTTCAAGGAGTGCTCTACAAGGGATTGTTCAGCTCATCTTGTGGACTTAGCGATCATTGGCGGTATGCTGGATACGTGAACTACTCTCGCTGTACACTGCTAATAGCGTCTGCCCTCGCCATTAGCACAATAATCTCGCCCTGCCCTCGCCTCGAGATCATTGCAATACTCAGGGGTAGCCTGAGGTGTACCCATCGCAAAGTCAGTAGCACTTGTTACGGGAGTTTTGTAAACTTAGACTTGAAGTTAAGAAAATTTTATCTATTGTTCATGGCTTTTCTGGCTCTCTTGTGGGGGAGGCTTTTGTACCTTGCAACCAATATCCGCACCAGCGTCTTTGTCTTTTATTCTTCATTCGAATTCTAATAGCACATCATCTCATCAAGATGCTTACATTTTCTTTTGCCGTGACAACCGAGAAACCCAAATTTTACGCCCTTGAGGTGTCAGGTCAAATTACATTTCTCTCTGTGGTTATCACTCAACTAGAAGGAGACAGGTTACATTTTGAATATAATAATTATAATGAAAGGTAATATAAATGAAAGTTAAGAAAATAAGAAACAATGTAGGGTAGCCGCTCTCAAATACCTGGCTATTGTCTATGTTCCTAACTGTAGTGTTGCTCAAAATAATGAAATAATGCAAATGGTTGTTCGAAAAACTTGGGTACTTAGAATCTTATATATGTTACTTATTCACACATACTATGTATATATGCTTATTTATTGGGAAATTGCTGTCCTGTAATCCTCATGCTTTGAAGTGCAAGTATTTCTAATTCTTTTATAATGTTTCGTGTCACCCTTTTACGATAAGACTAGAATGAAGTTGAAGCAAATGTTAGCTGCGATGTGATTTGCATCTGTCGGTCACTAAATCCGTCGTAAAATCGTGAAGGAACTCCAGCAGACTTCTTTAACCAGTTGGAGTACAGAAGAATCTTATACTTTTCATAATTTTCGATTCTTTTTGAGGCATATGTTTGGTCATTTTGGGGGTATCTGGTCTCTACAGTTAATCCTCGCTTGGATAGTCGTTGCAATGCATGTATGGTGCGGCCGCATGCAACCCTCACGGCACTTGTGTCTGAAGGCACTGGTCGACATAGTGCATGCAACCTGAGCCAGAGGGAGGTCTTCAAGGCGCGCCTGTCTAGACAACATGGCATCAATACCGTACCTAGGTGTAAAGGGCAAACAATGAGGCTTTATTGCTCTAATCGTTACGAGTGCCTCGAAATTACTGCAAGGTTGAACTTGTATCTTTAATAATATTATTCACCTTTTCGTCTATTTTTGGAATCCTATGCTGTTATTATGACCGAGATTAGAGTTTATCTCTTTAAGTATTATTGTTATTATTGAATAAGGAAGTTACAACAGAGAAGAACTTTTTTCTTAAAACTTTCTTCTTAATCTACTTCACGAAAAAGATTTTCATCAAAATTTTTATCCTAGGGCAATTTTTATAGCCTAGAGGGGTCTAGGAGGGGTCTTTGGCCCCTCAGGAGGCATAGGATAGTAAAGCTGCCTAATTTAGTTATATTTGTCTATCTGGCATAGTAGGAAGGGGTCTCCAGGAGAGATACTCTTAGGTTACCTCAGCTTTTGATATGCATGCAGAGCTTCTATCTTTCGTGCCCACTTTTTTTCCTTCCGTTTTCATACCTTTTTCACTATCTCTTCTTTGTCTTTTCTTCTTTTTTTTCTTCTTCCTTCCTAACTTGCTGTTTCTATGCAAAAGGTATCCTAAGTTGTTACACATCTTATGCAGGGCTTACCTGTTTCCCTTAGTCTATACTAAATGGTCTCTTCTTTTCCCTCTGCGAAAATAACCTTGTAATGGAAATATCCTTGCAATGGAAACGGAGCCATAAACTACTGTACTATACCCATACTCTCTGAGTTAGGCACACTCTCGCATGTTTCAAGCACGAGATGTCTTTGACTCGCTCCGGAAATGAGTTCTTAATGACGCCTAGTTAATTAATATTCGACGTATGCCGGAACATACAACTTACTGTCACTCATGAATGTAAGTTGAACGCAGTACAAGCTCACAGAACCTCTACATGAAAGGATGCTACGAACACTTGGTAACTGCGATTTTTTTTGTGGCGTTCGACAAAGGTATTGTCTGGTTACGTAGAAGCAATAACCATTGCTTCTACGTAACCAGACAATACTTTTGTCCTTATTTATTTAAATTTAACTTTGTTTGAAAATGGCATTGTAATCACGAAACGTTGTAGATAGGGAACCAATCTACGGCGCTTTTGAAGCCGAAAACCAGTTTCCCTAGGAGAGGCTCTTTTATGACTAGAATGTGCAGAAAGAGAGGCTATTATAAAATACATCGTTAATTTCCAATAAACCGAAAAATGAAATTGACTTATTTCTGTTCATCAACTTAAAATACAGAGATTTAGTATGAAAACTTCCCTTTTATTATTCCAATTTAAGTACTATGGCTCTTTTACTGCGGCGCCCAATAGTTTGAAGGGATATGTAAAAATACATTCGAACAGTTTGAAAGTTGAAAGAACCAGGTAGTTAAAATTCAGACAAAGTGAAAAACTTCTCACTCATAAAGCCTGATGAGAATTTTGTCATCTACTTCTCGAACATGAGTGGAATTTTTTTCTCGTTTTCGAGGAAAAATTAAAATAGTAGGTCCTAGTCAAACATCATTCTCGTTGCAAAGGATCCTATGGAGATGAACGTATGTTACTTCTTGTAACCTTAAAATAAAAGCACAGTTACTATTAACACCAAGTATACAAAATGCTGGTCGTAAACGGTTCCAACGAATTACGACACATCTCTTCAAACTGCAAAAGTAGTGGGTAGAGGGGTGGTGCGTATACGTGAACTTATTCCGCTCACTTGATTCAAGAAATTAGTTTTTCCGCTTGGCTGTGAATACAAAGTTATTTTTCACAGCAAATTTATGCTGTGTTTCACAACAGAGAGGCACCCCATAAGGCTTCAAACAGGTCAGTCACTGATGCCAAGACACGACGAGTGCAGCTGCAACACCGACGAAGTGTTTCATGGTGCGAAACGAAGCTCTTTTAGCTGAGGTGATGGAGAGGCACTTAAGCCGGAGTGTCTCGTGACTTAGTTTTGGTCTCGACATTGATGAAGGCCAAACTATCTGAAAGGTGCCGAGTCCCTTCGTTGATGATTGCAGAATGACTGCACTCTATAGTCCGTCGCATAACGTAAGGATAGGGTCTACCGTCTCGTCAAGTCGTGCTCTGTTCTCCGAGGGTCGCGCATAAAAGCTAGATTCACTGCAGTGGTTGCATGAAAAAAGAAAACGTGTGGGGTGACTCCCGAACCCCAGCAAACATTCTTTATTTAATTCGGAGTTTACAGACTGTCTTCTTCAGTGATACGAGTTCTGCTTAAACTACATGTGGATCGGAAAGTTTCTTCTTGAAGTACCCTGACTCATTAGTAGAGCTGTGACGTTGCATAACTTTCATATATGCACGACAAGAGATATGCAGAATGTTTTATGCAATGCGAAAAATTATCTTGTGCATATGCAAAATCAAATGCATTTAGTAAATTAATAATAAATACCGTTGTTGTGATCTGCTTGTTCATAAAAAATGAGAAAGTACTCAATAAGGTAATCCCTCGTATTCCGAATATCCCACGAATTTCCACAATTTGCATCATTGTAGTGATTTCGCTTTCTGGACTTAGATAAGGACAATCAAATCTCCAATTGACATTTAGCGATTATATACTTATTTAAATATTCCTGCAATATTTGGTTATTCAAAATCTAATGCAAATGTTTGGGATTCGTGGGATGTCCGGAATGAGAGGGATTACCTAAAGGAAGATAATGAGAACTATTTCGGTATTTTCGAATTTTCAATAAAAAAGAGAAAACCAGGAAAATGGTATAAAACATTTTTCATTAAAATGTATTCTCGAGCTGTGTTACTGATGATGAGTGAAGGCTCGAAACGTCCATTTTTTACGAGTCTTTTACAGTCTCGAGAATACATTTTAATGAAAAATGTTTTATACCATTTTCCTGGTTCTCTCTTTTTTATTGAAAATTCATTAATGAGAACTTTTTTGTAAAAATTGTGTATTAATTTCTCTATAGAAATTGACAGATGTAATGGATAATATGTTGATGATTGAAGAAGTGAACAAATTTCTTTTAATATTCTAATGATTATCATTATTTATTATTAGTTACACCATGCCCAAAATACCCCAGAGTGTAAGGAATGATACTTTCAAAAATGAATTCTCAGAATATGACTTTCGGAACGGAAATCTGTATTGAAGTTATTGCCGGAAAACTGCAAGTTTGTCATGCAATCTAATAAGAGTATACACTGTTATTGTCCAAATATCTGCTGCGTCTTCACAGATATGAATAAGGAAGATAATCCTTTTGGTTCAGCATAAAGTTAACCTAAATTGACCCATTTTCATCTACGATAAAATCACCGAAAACTGGTAGTTTAAGCTCCATGTCTCATTTAACTTACGATAGCAACTTTTTTGTTCTCGCCGTGGCCGAGTGATTGAGAACGCACCCTTCCGGAAAAGTGTCAAGGGTTCGAATCCTGGCGCTGCGCGGCGATTTTCCCCGTTGGATAAAAGGAAAACTCAAACACAATACCCCACTCTACCCAGATATATGAAATATGTACCGGCTCGACCGGGGAGTAACCGTCCTGGTGTTAGTTACACAGCATTTGAAAAACCAATGTACAAGATGATATTTACCATGCTGAATTGATTGGAACAAAGCATCCTTTTTTTCAGATTGCTAGTACGAGTAGATCTTCCCATGATTAAGGATGTCAACTCTAATTTGTATGGCAATCCTGTAGAGGAAGTCAACCAAGTAGCTGGTCAACTCTCTCCATCTGACATGGAGAATCTTAAATTTGCTCCCCTGGTGTCGTCCGATGTAAAAAGAGTGGTTTCGCAATATAAAAGTATTCTTGCCGATAAGCAAAAAAGTGTCCAATTTGAAAGTATTAAAAAGTACATTATTTAACTAAATTTAACCACATACGTATAACTTTGTTTTACTTTGAAGTCCTGTGAAATCTTATTTTCATGTTTTCTTCATTAGTAGCGAATGCTCGATATTGTAAATATTGAACGCTATCGTAATGAATCATTACCTTAGGGTTCAATATTTACAATATCGAACAAGTTCCAACTAACTGAAGTCGGTCATGCAGCAGTGCAAGTGCAAGACTTGATCGTATGTTGTTTCTTGTATAAATGCGAGTGCTGAGTATACGACACTCCGCAATCGCATATATCATACCTGAAGCCGCATATTTTATGCGCTCATCATTTCATTTGCGCGTGCAGATATGCATGTGCATATTGGCACAGCTCTAGTTATCAATCTCTATCATCGGAAATTTCTAGAAATACACCAGAAGCAAATTATGCTGGAACTGTCCACGTTTTATTCAATAACTACTGCACAAAACGCTAAATGTTGATATTACCCTTAAACTGCACGTTCTATACGTGGCATCTCGTTCGCTTCCCGGAAAATCTTGGTGCAGTCAATGATGAGCAGGCTGAACGATTTCACTAAGATTTGAAGGTCGTGGAAGAACGGCATCAGGGTAGGCGAGATGTGTCTGCGATGGCTTAGCATTGTTGGAGCGTCAGGTGAAATCTCTTTTGGTTCAGCAGCCCAGAACCAATTACAAGGTAAATTTTTACTTCAATTACTCGCGAAAAACATCACAGAGGCTAAATTTCTAGTGAAAAAAACTTCAAGTAAAATTAACCATCACACATTTTTTTAATATTATTCAACAGTGAAATTTGTAAATGCTGTGGAAAATAAAACAAATCTGCCGAATGAAGTATTAGTTTGGTTTATCTACGAAGGGAAAATTCTGCAGTTGAAAAGACGATGTGATGGAGGAAAATAGAAGTCGTGTTTTCGGTTCAGCAACCTTGAATTACTTGGAAACACCACTCACACCAAATTCAATGAAAAATTTACTCGCCTTGTAATGCGCGCTATTATTTTATCTTTAGTGAGAAACGCAGTTAGGCAGTATGAAAGAGAAATATTTCTTTGAAAAAAGAGGTTTCTTAGTTTCATTCCCGAAACAATGATGTTAATTTAATTATAGTACATATTAGGTTTGAAAAGTTTGAGGACCTTTTAATTTGCAAATGCAAAATTCCTATAGCATTTACAATAAGTCAGCTAGTATTTCAAACTGTCAGTAGAACGCTCTATTTATTTTTCCAAGTAAAGTCAATGGTTGTTTCACGAATTTCGTCATATAAACGAAAGACTCCGGAGCGACATCATGCAGCGCCCGAAATATTCCAACCCATAGCGCTGCTAAGTTAATTTTTAAGTTCGAATGGATTGCAGGAGACCGTCGAAATATTTCTCATACATTGCTTGGGATTAACATCCAATTTATAGTAGAGTTTAAAAAACCTAATAGAGTTGTTGGGGCAGATTTCTCAAAGCTTTTGAACAAACGCTATAGCATGTAAAAAAGCAAACCTGACGAGTTGCGAAGCAGGATGACTTGCTTAAGAAGACCCTTACATGCCAAGTCACTTGTCCATGCTCCCACGTCCAAAACTCGTTGATCATAATTAAATTTCTTCTCGAGGCAGGACTGATATTTTTGTGCGAAAACTTGAGACTGTATCTGAAGGCAGGAACACTGCCAGGCTAATGTTCTTGTTACCTTGATGGAATTTTATGTCTCGATAACTATTCGCAATTTAATCATGTTGTTCACATTTAATTTGAGCTCAAAGTAAGCTCATCGTCGTTGAATTACTTACAGTTTTAAAACCGTGTTTTTGAAAAAGACTTATTCGAAATTTTTTTATCAGTACTAGGTAAAATATCTAACTCATCTACCTGACCTAATTCGCCTCATCTTTTGTAGTTTGGTCCAGTTTTGTTTTCAGTTACGTCGATATTTTCCTTCAATTTTTAGCGAGCGTTATAATGAACTAGAAGAATTTTTTTGTTAGTTCCCCTTGAAAGAAATTCTTCACCTATAGTACATTTTGATTTCTTGTATTAATCCGTAACTTCTTCTTAACTAACCAATCGGGTTGAGATGAGTTGATAATTTTGAAAAACCTTCCATGTTATCAGTGCCTTGAACAACAAACCATTTTAGTTTCCTTGTCAGAGTTTCAGATCGTTGTCCTAAGATGGAGTTCTTAAGTCATTTCCAAATATCTCTGCTTCAACACTTTAGGACAAATTTCTTTAGATTCATTCATATATGCAGTGGTGCACCTAGCTGAATATTTAAAGGGGGTAGGGGAAGCAGACATTAATATTATTATCAGCAATTTATTCCTCTTTTACTTTGAACGGTGACAGAAACTGACCCCAGCTCAACATTTTCGGGTGTGGCAAGGGGAGGGGGCGGTGTTGCATGGCCTCCGTGCTCTTCCTGGCTGCGCTACTGAATCTATGTATTCTTCCTAATAAAAAGTTCCATAAAACTATAAAATCAGGTGAAATGTATTCAAATGTGTATCAAACTTCCACTTTCGAATTTGAAATAGGGGCTTTCACTCTTTGGTTGTTAGTCATTTATACTGTACTACTAATCTGGCCATTTGTAAGGAATCTCAGACTTGAGATAAAAATAAATCTTCAGCACTGGAACAGAGACGAGTCAAACTTAAAATATTAAAAAGTTGAGCCATGTTAGACACACGAATCTCTAAAACCCTAAAAAAACTAATTTCCTCGCAGTCATGAATAACTTAGCTGCACACTCCCAATCACACGTGCTCATTTATTAGGTGGTAGCTTACTCTTCTTAAACATGAATCATTTCATTTTCGTTTCTTATCACTTCAATAGTTGTATTTGAACTGGACTTAAAAAAACAATCACTACTCGTAATAAGTTATGCGATTCAACATAAGTTACTGTCAAACATGGTACCAAAAATATAAGAAATTATTTCATTGGTCAATCCTTTACCAAAGTATATAAACTCTACAACTCGTACCAGAGGTATAATAATTTTTATCTGAAAGTTTCTTCTTTTTCATCTTCAGTTCCAACACGTCGATTGAGAAAAAACTCTGCAAAAATATGATTGGGAATCATCAATCATTTTAATTAGCATTTCTTTTATCGATGTGTGGTCTATGTTCCTTTCCATGAGTACAGAGCGACTAACCGCAGTCGATGCAAGCGGTGAGCATCACCGTTTTTTTTAAGAGAAAGTTTTATGAAAAAAGAACCGTGGCCGATTTAGCTTCAGGTTTTGCGGCTATCTATGCTCCATGAGTCCTCTCCAGCCTTGCTGCGACAAGCGGATTTTTCACAATTTTTCAAAACTTCAATAGTAGTTGAAAATTTTAGGTAGAAAATAGCGTTAAAATCATGATTTGAGTTAGATTTTACTCTAAATCCCTATTATGTTGAACTGCGTAAATCTAAGTTTATTGCTGAGATACCCCAGTGTAATGTTCCATGTAGCCAGGGTAGCTAACTATTTGCATGTTTGCCGCGCCCCATCTAATAAGCTACGTATTTCCCAAACTTCAACTAGATTTATTGGATGAGAAATCTGATTTGGCCATTTTTGGGTCCATACTTCACGAGAATTACTTCATTCTTTCAATTCTTGCCGTTATTTGACCATTTCTGTTGAAATTCAAATTCTACCAACACCTAAACTTGAATTTATAGGAAAAAAATATTTCTGTTATTCCTGTTTTTGAAGTTTATCATTAGCATTTTAATACACAGTCATGGTTACGTTCCTTGTGCACTGCACCAACTTGTTCATCGTCTCTGTATAATAATTTTATGTCACTTATTCATTTATCACTCTATCAGATACTTTCTCCCTTCCTGAAACATTTCAACTCTAAAACATCATTCTTCTTTCTGCACTCACTATTCCAGCGCCCTCATTCGGCAGAACCGTTCTAGTATCGCAGCCAAAATCCAATCTCTTTTTGCTCACATCTCTCTATAGATATTGGCCCTGTACAACACAATGCTCTTTTCAAAGCGTCTCCCTCCCGGTATATATACACCTCCCAGGGCCTACTTTATCAACCTTTCTCTCAGTTTTCTTTTCGTTTTCTATAGGCGACACGAGTACTATGAACCTAAAAAATCAACCGCAATTAATCATTTATTTTCAGACCAGTGAACCTGTTCTGTGTCATATGACGGCATCAATTAAGTGTCCAGATGGCTTTAGTTCTTCAGTTACGTACCCGTGTGGAAAATATTTTGTTCTATGTTAGTTATTCAAATTTGAACACAAATGTTCGGTAAAACGTGCAAAAAATCGTCCAACCTAATAATACCTTAGGTGTGTTTATATATTTGCTTGGTGTCCGCTTCTTCTATCTCTTTGTGACGCTCATTAGGATGCTCAATGACCGTATCTGTGATACGAGTTTCACCAGTGCACAGGAGAAGTACATGAATATTTTATTCGCAGGTACTATTAGGATGGACATATTTGTTTGTCATCCACATCTGAAAAATTTATTCGAGGAAAATATTGAATCCCGTTATTTTTAACGGTTCGTGCATGTACACTATGTAGTTTACGTGTGTTTGTTGTTACGTAATAGCATTAGCAGTCGGTTACGTTTGCTTCTCTGGTCTCATTCAACCTGTTACCTGTAAGTGAACGCGAGCACTGCACTCGTGCAGTGACACTCAGCTGAGGCCAAATTAAACATTTCTTCGAAGCAATGGAGTTGACTGATGCATCTGTGCTACGAACGCAATCTCATAGTTTGAAAGTAAGCGTATTAGAATGTTCGAAATAAAAATTTGTGAGTACGATATATATAGTGTTAATTGCCCGTTAAAAAAACTGGCATTGGATAATATGCGATAAGGTATAGAAACCAATTACTGCTTTTAATTTCAGAAAAAAATGAATTTTTTTAGAGAGGAATCTTAATTTAAAAACTTAACTGTACTGTTATTATGCAGCACTCAGATTTTCGTGTAAAGCGTGTGAAGTCATCCAGAAGATTCTCACTGTAAATCCGTAGACTCGAGGAACGCAGGGTCTGAAAACTAATGGTACAAACTTTGACAATAGATACAAGAATCCAAATGAACTTCTTTTCCACTAGTAAATAGTGAGCCAAACATTCATCGTATCGAAGATATTGAATCGTAATAATAATAGGATGTGGAAAATTTCATAATCTCTGTATTAACTTAGATCAGCAAATTATGGTAACTTTTTAACGATCGCCTGCTCTCAGTGAACATTGTTAACAGCTCTGACAATATGGATTGCTTCACCTATTTTGAAATGATAGAATTGGATCTTGTTGGAATGGTATTTGACGGTGCAGGACTCGAGTGGATGATCTACGAGTGATGTATAGTGCCCGGGAATGACTTCTGAGTACGTTCTCAAACCCGCACTGACGTAACGGGCGGACATGTTGAAGCCTCATTGTAATTCCAACTCCGTAAAAAACTCATGTCACCAATTGAAATTTCATCACCTACGGTGATGAAAAAAGTTAGAATCCCCCCGCCAAAGTTAAGCAAACCTTATTTGACATTGAGACCCAAAATCTCGAAAACGATGTATGTTTGGAATTTCACTTATTCGCGTCAAAGTTTTTCTTTGGATTTACAAATCTACTCTCAAGTTTGTACCATTAAAGTTAGAACACCCTGTATAAATTGATATAAATAAGTAATAAATATGTAAACGATTAGATGAATAAATACTGCAGCATTTATGTATTGTATGGAAAATTCCGTATGACCCTATTCTTGTTCCTTCAGCATCTCAATTACACACTTTACTTTCTTTCGTATATATACGAAACTCATCAGATTATTCACCTAAATTTTGTCAATAATCTCTGAAATCATCTGTATAAATTAGGAGCAAATGAGAATTTTGTCACCCATAGAAAATAATTAATTTTACACATTTTTACGGTCATCCGTTGAACTTATTATATTCTACGTAAATTCAAATGTCCCTACTCCGTAGCCATCATTTTTTTTGTGTTAGAACTTCACGGAAATTAGAGGACAGCGCGAAATCTGGCATCTCTCTGACCTGCACTCAAATTCCCTCACATGAATTCCAACTTACAGCACTCTCTAATTGTTGAAGAAAGAATATGCCAAGTTAGTCTATGTGTTGCAATAACCTATGAAGAATGTAGATACGAAGCGACAGGTATGAGAACGGAGTGATGCTGCATTTAAAGATGGTTTTCTCGTTAACGAAAAGGATTTTAAAATATTTATTACGATTTAGGCCTCGAGCAAATTTCCAACAACCATAAGATAATAAGAATAAAAAGTCGTAGGTTTTCGATTATGTGAGAGTGCAGAAAATTTCTTCTTCATGTTCAATTTTGCAATACCTCGCTCACCAAATCTTTCAATTCAACAAAAGTTTGTCCATGTCTACCGGGGTATGATTAAATTTGCTTTACTTATCTGGAAGAACCTTTTTTGAGTCCTAAAAAATTGCATTGGAGGAAATCTTTTGGCATTAAAAAATAACAAAGTAAACGTGAAACGCATTAGTTCATGTTATGTACCTTTTCGACGATGAATTTTTCTCCAAATAGATATCGATGTGGTTAAAATAAATCTCAAGCAATTTACCACCAGTGTCTGCCGGCTACATTTCTGACCCTTTTTTTGTAACAGGGCCGAAGCCAGTTGCCGTAAAAATACTTAAAATCATGGAATTTCAATACTTAAAATCATGGAATTTCAATACTCAAAATCATGGAAATTCAACTAAATTAACATTTTTCGTCGCCATTGTTCAAAAATTTGAATATGGCAACAAAATACTTCTTGTGAATAATAAAGAAACGAGCTTTGATTTTGTTTCAATGATAATAAGATGGAAGAGACCTTTTTGCTCAATTTCTTAGGACACTTACAATATATCTCATATGGCATGTAAAACTGTGCCTCAGGGGCATAGAATATGCAGTAGTTTTACATTCGTAAGGATGCCTCAGCTATAACTAGGCCTTCAAGACTGCTATCTTTCGTGCCCAATTTGCTCCTTTCCTGTTTCAACTTTTTTATAATCTCTTTATATTCTTTTTTGCTCTGCTCCCAACATGAGTGTTCCATGAGCAGGGTATGCTGGGTCGGAAGACACCTCGTGCATAGCTTCCGTGGTTGTCTTATTCAGACTAAATTGCCCAGTCTCTTTTCTCTGTGAAAACATCTTAACAATGAAAACGGAGCCTGAAACTAACTACTATATCACACTTGTACGTGTGGAACAGCTACTATAAAGATTCATCCTATATAGAGTCACCTGTTGCTTGAATCAATTCCTGGGGTCATATATATGCGTCGATTCTGTACGTTGGGGTTTCCCGGAACAAGATCAACTTGAATGTTTTCAAATTCATATTTCAAAATTATTCCATTGATCATTCCCCATCGAGTCTGTGGAGTTTGATCTAACATGGTCTTCATACAATAAAATTCAGTATTAAATCTTGAACGTCAGCGTCTTGACCCGCATTTTTGAATAATTGGAAAAGTTATTAAGTATGCTTTGCAAAGGGTAGTATTCATGTTTTTCCCTACATTGCACAAAATCTTGAAAAAATAAGCTAACGTTTGTAGGACACACTCTTAGTAGTTATGATCAATCTTTTGAGACTCCTGTGCTTTGCACCCAAAACATTTACATTGATCAGATTTACGTACCCTGAAAACCTAACCACAAGCATAAATTTCCTAAATAAATCAATCTTGCTACAATTTTCAGCACATCTGCGTCTGTTTTAAAAGCAGTTTGGACGTCAACGTACGTAAATCAGCTTTGGTGAGGGGAGTGATATGTATGAATGAAGACAGCCTCGGTCATGTTGCTTCAGTACCTAAAACGAATAACGGATTTCGTACTCTTAATTAAGTTGAAATGGAACATATCGGCTTCCAAATTATTAAACTTCTTCAACGTTCTTTCGGTGGTTCAAACAATATTGAACAAGTGAAAGTTTGGGCTATCACTCTGAAATTAAGAGTTTTTGAATGCGTGGGAGCAAGGTTTGAATGTAAGTGCGTGTCTTCGTAGGCTCTTGCAAATATTTACACACTTAGATTTTGAAATTAACTGGGTTGAAAATTAGTTTTACAAAAATATAAAATATTTCTTTACCATTTATTTAGATGTTCCATATTTCAACTCGAAAACATTTCGAATTTTAAATAAAGCATTTTCTACGAGGGGCGATGACCTCTTAGAGCAGAGATCAGAAGAGACGAAGAAGCATTAAAATACGAATTTTAAAATTTAAAGTTCAAGAATGGAGCTACATTTCATTCACAAATAAGTAAAATAAGCGACTGAATTGTTCTTTCCATCATATCTTCAACACCTTAAGTCAGTTACTCATTCTAGTTTTCAATTTACATATGCTAATATTTGTGCGATAATATTTGGCTTCAGTTAACAATAATTTGGTTCTCAATATTGTTGACAGAAAATTGCTGCAAGTGAATCGTTGATGTAATTTTTCCTTGTCTTTAAACGCGTCTTGTTGATGTCACACTGCATGGGAAACTCTTCGCTCGTGTGCATAAATTCCTTCACTAAAGAAACCGTATGATAATGAGTAGCGTCATAAAACTTTAATATATTAGTTCAGCACTAATTCTAAACTGGTTCTGCCATATTCGTTACTGTAACGACAACAAAAATAGATAAAATTAGAAAATTTTTGGAACGTATGATTTTGATTGCATAGTGTTTTCAAATAGTACTTTTGTTCATAAAAAACGCTGCGCCCGTCATTTCACTCAATCCCCACAAGCAAGGGGACGAGTACGACTAAACAACTGTGTAGTTGCTAGGGTAGAAATTCAACTGTGTAAGTCCGGGGTTTTTTTCTTCGGCTGACAGAGAATATTAGTCCATGATGGGAGGATGCACTCAGGGGAGGTTAGCTCTTCAGCCGAAGATTTATGTGAGGGGCGTTGCAGAGCATCTCACTAGATGCCTTCGGGTTTCTTTCACATAACAGAACGTCTTCTTTAGTTGTCAGCACCGCTAATTAGTGGCGTTCATTGAGTGGAGTTGCACTGATGTAATTTCTAGTTAATCTATAATTTGTGGAACACTTTAATATAAAAAAACAGATATTTTCACAACGCGAGAGAATGCACCATACATGAGCTACAGGAGAGGTAGCAAGCTAGGAGGAGAGGAAGTGGTCACTTAACAGTTGAGGCTGAAAAATGATACGAAATCCTGGCGGGCGGACGCGCCGACATAACGTACACAAACATTAGTGTCAATTAGCCGGGCTTGAGAGAGGGTTAGATGGCGGCGAAACAGGCAGGAGTGAGGGAGCCTGCGATCGCCTGCAATGTGATGCTCGCTAGAGAACTTCACTGACAACGAGTCAAACACCTAAGGGAAACCTCACATAAGTTAAGAGGGTCGATGAAACATGAGATATACAACACTTATATGAGCCCCTACAAATGATGAAGTTTACAAATTTTACTATCAGGAAAAGTTCGTTTTATCACTCGCCTCATCACCATCGTGCTGATGTGATGCGACACTATGCTTAAAAATTTGCGCTTTCGTTCTGTTACTTGGAATTATAATGAGATGTGGAAATGGGTTTGAACTAGAATCGTAACTGGAATATCAAGCTAGGATTTAGTCTAAAAATTAAACGTTACAATTCGTGTATTTGTAAAAAGCTCTACATTTTATGAAAAAAATTCACTTACACGATATTCTTTTCGGGGATGTAAAGTTTTTAGATCATTAGAGATGCTAAAAAACTATTTCTGTTAATCGAAGTTTTATAGGCTACGTTACACGCATTAAATAATAAATCAAAAACAGCACAGGTAATTTAGTAACTAAAGTTCGTTTTTTTGTTAACTGTTTCAAAAAAAGAATTATGGTGTGCTTATTCTAGCGAGTTTTATGAGTTAATTCGTCAAAAATTTCGGTCTTTTTGATGCTAGAAGCTGCGCAATGATGCTAGAAGCTGCGTTCTGCTTCATTAAATTATCGACTATGTTGATCGTGTACTTGAAAAGAAATCTTAGATGGATAATTCAGAAACTAACTTGCGTCTAATTTTCGGATGGAAACACCGAAAAATGTATACTGAAGTCAAAGAACATAGAACATATTGGATATATTATTCACTTGTTATTCATTTATTTCCCAATGATATTTTAGAACTTTCGTCGGATGATTCTTTTACGAAATGATGGTTCAGCATCCACTATCAAGTATAAAATTTCGGAGCAAAAGCCCGAGGAATTTCTGAAGCTGAAACCTGTAGAAAAACTAAAGCTTTTCTTCGGGGATTCTTTTTTGGTCAAATTTTTTATATAAATGACTCCCTTAAAGAAAAAAAGTTGAATTAAAGTAAAATTTCTCAAAAATTTATCAAATTAATCAAAGGCGCAACCATTCGGTAAATTTCACAATGAAGCTTCCTTCAAAATTGCATCGGTGGACTATAGTAACCTCGGCTGTCTCTGCAACAGCTTCAGCGTCGTTGCCTATCAGCCTTCCACCTGACTTGACCACCTGTACTTTCCTTCAATTTTAATAAGCCTGCTACGTATAATCTACTCCTGAGTGAGGCCGGTGTCGTGGCCAATGTCTCCAGCTCTTCATCACTCCTACATCGAGAGGGCCCTGACGGTGCCATGATCGGCTAGTCAGCTCTGCCGACCTTCTGCCTCCCTGCGCTTCGCTACTGCTTCGCCACTCGAGTTCGGCTGCTTAATTAACTGATGTGAGTCACCGTAATGGTTAGCGCCACATTTTCACGTAGTGACGTCAGTTGCAGTTCCAAAAAACCTGCCTTACTTACCTTAAATAAAATGGGAGATTAAATCTCGTGCAAATGAACTTAATTCTTACTCTATATTATAACGGCAATTCTTACTCCAAATTTCTATTACAATTATTATTAAATTTCGCGTTCTAAATTAGAGTACTGAAATTAATAGTGTATCACTATATTTAATTACTAAAATTGGAATTTATCATATTTACTTAGACTAGAAATAAATTAATCTTAAGCAGCTATTCCTAAAAATTACTTAAGCTGATCTCGAGAACCTTGCATTATCTTCTGCAGTACTACGTTTTCACCCAATACTTGGTTCACAAATCGCGATTCTTAAATTTCGTACGTGTTCTTTCTGACTCATTTATTTTGCGACGTGAGTTGAATTTAAATTGAGGTAACATTTAATCCATAAATTTTTGAGCAGTCGTTATCGACTTTATTACTTCAAATTACTAAATACGTGTTCTCCCGTGACAGTGATCGTGGCACGGTGCTGGAGGGGCGCTACGGGCGTGCTGGTGTCCCAGTCTCTTCCTTCCTCCAGCCCAGTCGCAGTATAAAACATTCATTCATTTATTTAAAATGAAATAAATTAGCATTAATTGTAGATAGTTTCCTATACCTACGTCAGTGTCACGCTTCGTTTTTGTTAAACCCGACAAAATTCTACTTTGCGAAAATGTTCCTATTTTCAAGAGGAAAACTTTTGTTGCAAAGTATTTAGTATTTGCTGCAACTTGTATGCCAGCTAGTCAGTTACATTGTTTCAATAGCGGTGATTGATGACTGACTGTACAACAAATCACATTCACGGGGGAATATTATGAGTCTCACAAATATCAAATTATGAGTCTCACAAATATCTAATTTTGAGTCTCACAAAAGTCTAGTTTTTATATGAACGATCTCAAATTTTAGATTGCGAACGACAATTTCAAATTTGTCCTTGGATTATTTTCCTGGTAATATTTTTTCATAAATTTTCCCAGAATTTCCACGATAATGGTCGTATATTTTGAACTATATTTGTGGCTACGATATTACTCAGGTACAATCTAAACTGTGCGATATTTTAAGGCACATCGTGCCCAATAACTTTGGAAGTAACAATAATATTCATATTTATGTACAATTGAGAGGCTGTATAAGGTCTTCAAGGCTTTGCTCACCTGTGTGAGATTCCAAGAACTGGTGCTCAGGCGAGAGATTTTTATATCATACTTCACACTCTGACTTTATTGTTTTTGTAAGCGTTGTTGTTTTTTTCTAAAGAATCCGCCTCTAATTTCACCTGTTTTTGTGAACAATATACAATTAGTAAAGTCTTTTTTTTTCATACATTTCATCATTCATTCGTGTTCTATACTGTACACACTTCTAATTCATGAAAATCACAGCTTGACTTAATTTTGTAATTTTATCTCTTGGTTAATTTCTCACCCCGACCATGATCAATGGGTCTGAGAACCTACGTACTCATTGTTTTTGATCAGATCTATTCATTGGCGTAGAGACATCGGTGGTTATTCAAGGGTGTCAAATTTCTTACAAAGCTAATGTCGAAACTCTTTAAATTCTGAGCTGAATCTCATATGTATGTTTTTTCCAAATAGTATGAATTCAATTTACTATTTGATGCTGCGTCATTTTACTCAAGGTTATCAAGCAGCAGAGAAGAATGAGCTCGTTTTGAAATTTCTCGTCAGCATGATTTTCAAATTATGACTCATTGATAAGAGCAGTGACAAATTTAACCCGAATTAGTGAGGAGTCATATACTATTAGATGTTAATTTGACATTCATTTTGTTTGGTTTTCATTAGTTATATACTTTACTGAGCAAGTGCGGTCTTCTCAAATATTGTCACTTTGGCTTCAACAAATTTTGTACGTGTTGAGTTTGTTTGAATATATCAAGTGCTTTACTTTTGATTCGTACAAAAATCTATTCTAGAAAAATGAGCGTGGTAATGCTCATGAATCTTAATTTAAATGCTTATGAATTTATGGAGTTCAGAAATTAATCGTTTCCTGCAAGTTTGTTCTTTGACCCACGCGTAAATAGGTTGGTTGTTTTAGATTGGTGGGTGGCAGGAGGCAGCGCACATACAAGGCGCGAGGTGGTAGCTTGTTTTTCCCAATGAAATCACACCCTTTTTGCAATAATTGGTAACCTCCAGCTTAGATATGCACATTAGTTGTCTTTACCTGGAGCTGCGAGTTTCGAGAACAGATCACAGTTCTCCTCACAGTATTGTCGCACGAAAATTAACTTCTTTAAGTATGAACCTTTTTACTTCGAATATGTGTTGGTGATGGGACATATACTAAGATATATGAAACATTAGAAAAATTTAACCTAAATTCACTTTTATTCAGGGGAGAAAGCGTTATCAGAGTCATCTTGCAACGAGCTGGAGCAAGATGACGTCAATGCAAAGGCCTGGAACTTAATTAATGCATCTTTGCTGCGCCGCAGACACTGTCTCATATACGCTCCTCATTAACCAGAGGTTTCAACATGGTGAATTATAGGCAGTGAAAGTAAATAAACTTAGAGCTTTTAGTTCTGTAATTTTTTGTAAAGTACAAAAATCAAAATCTATTGTAGGATCGTCAGTGATTTTGATAGCTCGACATGATACCGCCAAGTGCAATAGTGAAATAATTTAAATTATCCGACGATATAATTACAAAAAGTTAGTTTGTATGTCAGAGACTTCTTAATAATAATGCAAGAAGGTATATTCCACACTTGGAAATTCAGCAGAGAGAAGGGAGACTAGCGTGCAGCTTATTCTTTCTGGAGAGTGTCCTGCAAACCGCCACTTCTTGTGTGGCTCCTACAGCGCTAAGGTACCCCTACTTCGCTCCCCACCCAGCGAGCGGCTCTCGCCACACCGATGCCATTGGCTACACACACTCCAGCGCTGGGAGACCCCAACTTTGACCCCCACCCCCGATGTGGCTTTCGCTACACCCACTCCAGCGCTGGGAGACCCCTACTTTGACCCCCACCCCCGATGTGGCTTTCGCCACACCACTCCCGCGCAGCAAGCACCTTCAGTGCGTCGAGCACCACGGAGTTAGAACCGATTTAATATTTACCATCCAAATTGCATCCGCTAATGCACTCAGATGTTAGCCCGCAGTAAATGTTTATATTACTTCCAGGTCACCAGCAATATTCATACCGTTAATGAAAGGTTATTTTTTCAAATACTGATTCGTTATACGGATAGCATGTCGCTACATGCTACACGATTGTGCTATGCACACTTTAAATGAAAAATTGAACATACAATGAAAACTGTACAGATCTATGGTATTTAGTTACTGCCTCATTCAATCATGTAATTTTCGTTAGTAGCGATAGTCTTCTCAATTTAGTTGTAAGATTTAAATTATCATTCATACGTAAAAAATGTTCCTTCTTATAAGATTAGAGCAATTTCGAAATGATGGGTGTGTGTAAATTCAAAATTCCGACCTCTTTTTTGTTCTGATGTTCTCTTAACTACCCAAGTGGCAGGCCTGAAAATTGGCCCACAAAAATCTGCGGCGCCAACGAAACAAGTTTCGAAACAAAATTGGGTAGTCGAGCCACAGCATGACCTCTAAAATTATTTTAAGCCTCCTTGATTGCTGCCATCATTAGCCAAAAAATGTTTCATTAATATCGTTTTATAAACAGATTTGCGTCGCAACGAACTGCTACGTGGGTGGAGGGAAGGGGGGATACGAGTCGTTGCAGCTTCCGTCTCAAATTTTAGTCGCCACTCAAAAAAATAGACAGCAGTGATGTGAAGGACCCGACGAAAAGACTCGAAGTTTTGCATATTCGTGTCATCAGAATACCGAATTTTTCACCTAAATCTATTCGTGTTATAATCTGTGTGACGCGTGATGAAGATCAGAGATGTTCATAACTAACACGCAAGTTGTTCGTGTTCAAACAAGGCTGTTTGAAAAGAAGTTTATCCTCTACCTCCCTCCTCAAACCTGGGCTGTGCCAGCTCCTGGGTATCAGTGGGTGACAGGCGAAAGCACAGAGAAAACAAGGCACCAGCAAGGCCCGAAAATAAGATAAGTGGAATGCCCTTCAAGATTAGGCGGACTCCTGGCAAGGGAAGCAATTACAGCTCACAAAAGCTCAGCCTTCTGGGATTTGAGCTGTCTGTCTCCCGCCAAAAGCAGGTGACTTTCTAATGGCCGCATTTTTCTGCATAGATTGGCTGGACTTGAAGCCTGCTCTTACGCCGAAATTTGAATATTGTTTTGAGTCCAAGCAGTCGCTCATTTACTAGCTTTTGGTAACGACATGAAAATTCAACCAAAATTAAAAAATTAATCCGTATTGTCGAATAGTTCACAATCGAGTTTCAAGCTCAGTTTTCTTTGGCAATTGAATAACAGAAAGAACTATAACTGGTTAATCACTGATGGAACTACAAATCAATGTCAATGTTCGAAGTAGAAATCGCTTTCGTTTCGAGTATTTTATGTCACTCTCCCGAACTGATGGAAGTTTTCAACAAATTTTCAGAGGTTTCAGATTATTTACATTATTAAAACTAATGAACCACTCCTCGATTGCTTAGTAATTTAGTTAGACTTATGCAGGCACATTCGAGGTCAGTGAACAGTTTTGCGGTTGATTAATTACGCGGAAAAATACATTTTAGAATGTGCGAATGCTGAAGACAATAAGGCTTGACGCTCTTACGTTCGACAAAGTTTGATCAAAGGGTGAGTGAACTGAGAATCTCTTTCTCAATCTATATCCTTTTCCTGCCTAACCACTGCTATAACTGTTACTTTAACTTCTCCACCAATTTCACTCGAAAAATAACACGTATGACGTAGAAGATACATTTACTTTCTTACGTTAACAGTCAAACTCGTTACCGTCATGAGAAAATCGAACGCTAGAAAGGACCTTGAGTCATTATCCTAGACTGTCACTAAGGTCAAAAATTTGGTACTCAGTAGCGTGGTCAGTGCCTTCAAGGCGAGCCAAATTTCTGGAACAAAAGGATTGAGTCCAAATGGAAAAAGGGACCTTCTAATTACTTCTCCGTCATGAGCTGGCCATGGCTAGAAACCTTATAAGGTCATCTTTGCCTCGTGAAGAAAGGTAGGTTGTCTTACTGTGACCAAAATTGCAATTTCCAAGTAGCTGGTTGACTGAATTTTGATTACATAAATGGTTTTTGTCAAATGGGTGTTTTGATCTACTGTGCAAACCTACGAGATAGTGGTTACAAATCACGGTTTTTAGGTTATCACCACATATAATCATTTTTTGAAAATGTAGTTTTATATAAAAACGATTTACTGAGTTCAGTTTTATGCATCGAATGCCACTTTATTCTGAGTAAATTTTTAGTGAAGCGTTAAGTATTCGAAGTAAATTAGTAGACGCTTGCAAACGTACCTATTAAATTGTGTGTTTTCAAATCGTTATATGTATTAAATTTTTCGGGTATTCGTTTGTGAGTGAATGAAAAGTATAAAAATTGCAAAGCCACTCAAGAGTACAGTTGTGAACTTGAGCTATTACTTCAGTGATTAATTTAGTTCTCAACTTGACCGAACTTGACTCCGACAAGGCTTAGTAGAGTATAGAATTTGAATCCTCAGTTCCCATAAAGTGTCTCATCAACGTAAAAGATGTGAACAGCTGCTCCTCAGTTTTTAAAATCAATCATAGTGTTTTCGCTTTTTCTGAAAGCTGATTGCGCTGTTTTCAAGATAACAGGATCAGCTGGTGTTTTTTTAAAAAGAGAGAATTCTTGTATTTTTGTTCAATTTACTTTCGCTTTCTGCGAAGGCTTCAATCCTCTGTAGGAATGCAACTATTTAAATTTTGCACAGGCCTGGTCTAGAGCAACAAATTTCCTGTGATGTCCCAGCTGGTATACTGACTAAACATGCCGTCCAAAATTGAATGTGTATATCATTTATTTTTCAGTCATTTTTGCAAATTTTGTTTTTCATAATGATAGCGTAGTGTAGAGATGGATAACTGTCTCTGACTCTTCTCAAATAAGTTAAGTTCAACTCCGACTAGAAGAAATTTTATGTTGTAGTATTGAAACCCACATTTTATGCATCTTTTATATCGAACAGGGAAACCAATGGAGATTAGATGCTTCTCATGTCTCCTCTTGAGAAACTATTTGTTTGAAAGAATATAAAAAATTTCGAGGCAGGTGAGAATTCTACAATGCCTGGTAACATATTTCATCAGAACCAAGCCAGAAGTTGAAAGGAGATGGCACCTAAGGGTGAGGGTCTATACTTCATCAGTCGGAGTAGCGTGGCTTAGTTTACACCAAACGCGATCGCTAGTTTTCGTATCGTAATTTCCCTTTCACCGCCATATCTCGCCAGAAAGTCGTCTGTGATCAGCGCAAATCAGTAAAATAGGAGAATAAGCCCGCAAGGTGGAACCAATTTCGCAAGGGTGTAATCAAAATTACAGGTTTTCAGAGTAGTATTCTTACTCTTCAATTTCTAAGAACCTTGGTTAAAAGTACATTTCTAAAACATTTTACACGAATATCAGGTGGCAGTAGCTACCCCCGTTCTCAAATGGATTACGTACATTGCTTTTCTCCTGAGGAACTCAGCACCCTCGTCCCTTCCGTTGCTGCTGCACTCTTACGATGCATTCCCGCTGCGAAATAAAACATTTCTCTCCGGTTCCTCAAGCTCTCATTTTTTAACTTAACTCGTGAGCTGACAAACCATCACTCCTCGCTTTAAGAGATGAGTCTTGCCTTGTGAGGAACTGCTACTCATTGCATCGTGTTAGAAATGTGAGTAATTTGTCTTCAGTTGTTTATTCTTTCGACATTCGGAAGGAACGTTTATCGACCCATTAAAAAATACTTTTCCCGTTCCTTGCCTCGCTGCTTTGAAAACTTAATTGTTCTTCATTCAATTTTTGTTTTTGACTTCATTTCAGAGTAAAAAGGAAATGATTTTGCTTTAAAGACATGCATGGGATGCATACTTCAAATCAGCCTCACTGATCTGCGACTCTTGGGAAGAGAGCTATATAAGACCCAAAATAGTTTCTGCTTATGTTACTTTTACTTTGAAGGGACGAATTAAAATGTGTTTAGAAGTAGTTGTACACTGAAATATTAAATATAATAAAGTATATCATTATAAATTTATTCATAAAAACCATTATTATTCATAAAAATACTATTGATTACATTCAAAAATAAAAACTACAATTTTTTTCAGTTGAGCATCAGGCGAAGTTTTTACCTTTTGAGGAGACTGTTGTTTCTTGGGCTACAAAGCACGGTATACAGAACTACAAAGCTTGAGGTCGTTATGGAAGACTGCTGTCCAGAAAACGCCTGTGAGTTACTGTGGATGGAACACGATAAAGTGTGTTGTGTGATACTGAAAAATGCTAGGCCAATACTCATTCTTCCTTCCTGGTGTTGCTCTGCGGTACGTTAAGGAACAGCTAAGTTTTCAAATTCAGTAATCCAACATACTGGGTTTCAATATTAGATCATTTGAACAGCAAACGAGGCTTTCACAACTTTCTGTGATGAAACATTAGCGGACACACTGATATGTTTATTTATTTCCATCTGCGTGTTAGCACGAGTACGGTGTCCAATAACCTTTTTGGCAGTATTGTTATTCGTAAATGATTAATGCTAGAAGATTGAAATAGTTTTTTTATGAAAGCAAGATTCAAAATTTTATTTTGTAAATGCTTGACTTCAAAAATGACTTTTATTCTCAAATTTTCATACGGAACCTCTCAACATAAAACCACCATGTTAGTTGAGTAGTTGAGACGTTTTCAGGGCCAAAAAGTGCATGATAAATTCGGAATCTCTACATATATACGCGATCGTATTTATGAAATCAACTAAATGAATATTTTTCCAGTAAAATCTATTTTGATTTTTAACTGTAGTAAATTACAAACTGCAATATTATTAAGAGAGCTATATTTCGTTGGATACCCTAAAAATGTCATTGTATGCTGGAATGTGCAAACAACTGGCGTAAAATTGCTTAGTCCGAGTCTCGCTTTTATTCCTCGCACACAATTAATTTATTGTTCCTATCTGATATTTTCCAACAGCATTGGCTTTTTATTGTCACGTGATTGTGTCACTAGATGTTTTGCAGCAACTATAGTGGTAGAGAAACCTGAATCTTTTATTGTGGTGTGACTCTATTTGAATTATTATTGTTTCAACCATGAAGGATCGTAAAGCAAAGCATTCAAAACGAATCTTGAAACGTTTTTTATCAGTGTAAGTAATTAAAAATATTTTTTTAGAGCAAATATTCTCACATCTCTAGACGGTTCAAATTTTCACGCTAATAATGATTATGAAATGAACCCTATTCTAGAACGTGCTGTTCTCACATTTCTTGGAAAATAAAATTACTGTTCAATTTTCTTCTATTTTCTAAACTAAATCTATTATCCGATAAATTTAGACTACGTATATGGCAGACGCGAATCGGATCAATGTCGTTTCACGTCCCAGAGACTCAGACTAACGTTTTTATAAGACGCTGAAGAAGTCCCAAAACATATTCAGGATCACAGGCAGTATTATTTAAAATCGTTCATCGCAATAGTCTTGGACAGTATAATATTTTTAATTACATATCGTATGGGGAAATAAATGATTTGCTTAAAATTGCGAATGTTATAGGGCGTTGAACTTTTAGTTTAGCATTTTACAATTTCTGTGACCTCTGTAGTTATAAATTTAATGAATTGCTACGGGGCATTCATTGAATGACAGGAATATAAAAATTCTGACGACTGTAGTCACTTGACGTACGATGAGGAAGTGCAAGCGTTAGATAACGATTTGGAAATAACTTGAGGTAGATAGTTACTTATCTCATTGATCAGTCTAATGCGAAACTAGGTTAAGTGAATTAGGTTTAACATTACTGTACACTTAGAATAACGTGATGGTAGGATGCCCTAGAAGTCGCTGAACTTGTTCGGGCCCACAGGTAGCTATACTCAAGTTCAACCATTGTACTAGACTTAAGAAACATTCAACCTCTGTATCACCTGTGATAAATAAATTGTTTAAATTGTTTAAATAGGTTATCTTTTATTATTATCTTAATATATGTACCTTAAAAACCGACTTGGAGCGTACCTTGTCGCTGCACTTATTTTTTATTCACTATTTTCCCAGAATAACGTTCTAAAAGGCTGAAGAATTTTGAATTGTTCACTGTTGGACTCTGGATTCGAGTTAAAATTTCGATTTTTGTTTTAGTGTCATTCGTCTTGAGATTCTAGCGTTAATATCGTCAAAAACAATAAAACACACAATTTGTATGGTTTATTGGAACAAATTTTTGTTTGTTTGTTCTACAATATGCTGCGAAAGTTATAACAAGCCATTACAGAGTATACATTATGGTGATGAGCATTACAATATTTTACCACTGTTGCCACAAACAATAATAGAGGACACCAGTTCTACATTTAAATATCATCTATCACATGGGTAGCAGTATTAAGTGAAGTTTTTGAGAGAAGTGGATGGTTCAATTCTTTCTTACGGACTCAAATTCTCCCTGCGTACAAGCGGTTGGCGGCAAAATATCTGACACCATGGGATACAAGCTTGTTTCTTTCTTTGAAACTGGAATTCACGAGCTTTAATTTTGGAAAGACAGAAACAAGCGAAAGATAGAAACACGATTATTAAGTCTATTTGAGCAGGGAACAATTGTCTACAAATTGGTCAACAATGCTGTATTACTAGCATCAAGTTAATATTTGTTATAGAGCTTTAAAAAAAGACTGAGCATTTTTTTGTCAGCTGCTCAATAAAATCGCTCTCTGTTTGAATAACACTTAGAATAAACTTTCGGAAGCAAGCAGCCCACTATAAAGGTTAGGTTAACATCGGCATCTTTGGGATACTTTATTTCCAATCAAGCCTGATACAAATGATCTTAGCATTGGTTTTTCAAATGTCTTATAACTAACACTATATATAGGACACCATGACGGTTCCCCCGTAAAGCCGGTACCCATTTCCGACACCTGGGTTGAGTGGGGTATTGTGCTTGAGCTTTCCCTTATACCCAACGGGGAAAATCTCCGCGCCAGCGCCGGGATACGAACCCGCGACACCAACATACGAACCCGATCCCTTAACCACTGTACCACGGAGAGCTACTCCTTGGGGATATTACATCATCATACTTTTTCCAAAAATATCCGCTTTCTTCTCACAGGAAAAACAAAAACCCGAACTACGTTTATGAATAAAATTTTTCTTCATAATTTTTGTTTCAAATCTCAGAAACTACAGCAACAAGTTCATTTGCGCTATTTAAAACGCTTTGCTCGAATGCAGCAGGTGGATAAAACTTATAAGTTAAAAGACTAGTTAAAAGACATGTAAAATGCATACACAAAATACAGCTTGCATGCGGGGGCAGGTTCATCCATCACTTCCATTGCATTAATTTATATTTCTTGTTTCAATCTTCCACACTTAATGTTTAGTATTGTCTCTCGCAGAGTGAACTTATAATAATATCCTTGCAGTGAATCAGCAGCGGATAATAAGGTTTACGGTTGAGACATAACAAGGCTCGGGCGGCTTCAGACTCGTGTGACGTCTCCGGATGCTTCTGCGACCGAGGGAAGGCGACAAGGATTTCTTTTCCCGGCCACGGCTTAAGAGAATAGTTCTATCGGTCCAAAAAACCACACAGCAGGAAGAGGGCAGGCCAGAATACGAGCAAGCTTCTCCAAACGACCGCAAGCGGCAACGCACAACTGAGGGTGCCCTTTTTTAGTAAACTGAAGAATAAGGTTTTTCATGAACATCGTACACTAATTAAAAAAAATTGAATTGATTAAATTCCCGTTTTATATTATAATACAGGTTACGTTTATATCTAGGTTTCTCTAAAAATTTAATGAAAGAATACTGGTCACCTGAAGCTCAAAAGAATTGCACTCGAGATTACTCGAATGTAACAGAAAACCTGCTACGGCAGAGGCAGGTGTATAGTGATAAAAAAGAACCTTTTAAGTAAAATAAAATTTAGCACTAAATTATTTAGCATTTCCATAGACATATGAAAGTTATCTAATTTGAATAAATTTCAATCTGAGGATTTTTGTAACTTCAGCGCGTCGAACGGCGATTAGCAACACGAGATGAGGTAAGTAGTAACGAGCTTAGTTCAGTAGCAGAAGCGTTCAAAAAGTTAGTGAAGGAGGCAGACGCCCATTTGTAAGCTAAGACGTTAATGATGACTTCATCTGCTCCACGAAGCGATGATGAGCCCTCATTTAAAGCAGCGAACTAATCGCTTGGTATAATATGCACAGAATGCGTATTTAACAATGATACAAGTCGAAGAAATTGGTAAATACATAGTAAAAATCATGCAAATACACTATTTAGTGAAGATGACATGGAAATTTCTGATCAAGTAGAGCCAGCCATCATAACGTTACCCGGTTATAATCAGCTTTAGTTCAGGAGGTCGGCACGTGAAAACTCTAGTTTAATTGAGGATTGAATAGCCACTGCAAACATCCCTCAACAGAATAAATGCCTGCCTGTTGATCGACCGCTTTCTTCGCGCAACTCCACGGGCGGTTACGGTCCAACCATTGAGAGGAACTTTTCCCGCATCTAGACATGCATAAACAATCGAAAATATATAACTTCACTCAGGTATGCGCATGTGAAATCGTTTATATGATGGCACGTCTCAAACTCACAGACTTTAGCTACAATAGCTACAATTCATTTGAATGATGGAGCATAAATTCATCAATTTTGTTATCAACATCACCATACGCAACACATTATTTTCCGGAAGACTCAAGTTTTTACACAAATTCCTAAATTCCTTATTCCTCGTACTCTGAACTTTTGTGATAGTTACTCGAAGGCTCGCCTCAATGCTACAGTATTCCTATGATATACGTGCGGTGACTAGGGCATTTAGTTGCGGTAGCGGGGTCATTTAGGTCTCGTATCCGGTTCATTTAGTTGTTGAATTCGGATTACTTTACTTCTGCATGCGTTGCGTGTCGTTCAGCGGTGTGTCGGGTGGGCCATGACCGACTCAAGAGTAGTAAGTACAAAGAAGGGCTCAATTAAAATTCGCGTGCTCGTCGGCGTTCAATGTTAATGAAATGTGCAGATTCCATAAAAAGTTTACTAAAAATTAGACCTGGAATAAAATGCTTCGCCTCAAACGCATATAGAATTAATCCAACTTAATTTAGTGCGAAATCTTAAAAATGAAATACAGGAGGGTTGCACCCTCCAGACTTGGCAATCCCCTTTGTCGTAGAGGGTACATTTTTGCAGCGAAATCCAGCAACTCTCACTCGCATCACGTATGGAGGCACTAAAAAGAAGACTTAGAAATTTTTTAGAGTCATCAATAATAATTGATTTTCACATTTCGAATCCATTTTGTGCGTACTGCTAAAAAAGGCCGTCAGATATTATTGCACTGAAATATGATACAATATAATCTCCCAAGACAGAATTCACATCCGTCATCTGAGTTCCTCAATAATGCAATGAGATCAGAACTGATATCCTGAAAACGAACTTGTTTGAATTATCAAGAGAATGATAAATTTTATATTCCTCCTCTGCGTTCAGTTAACGTAGTTTACCAATTATCTCACCGAAAGTATTTGGCAAACTGCAACAGCCTAATTACGTGCGACGATTACGATATAAGTCCGAGTTGTGCAGTGAGTAGGCGCGTTCCTTGTAAAAAAATACTCGTATTTAAGTAAAAAAGCAGAGCAATGAATCAATAATAATTACTGCTCACATGAATCGGTACCTTATAATTACGCGTAAGAAAGGCCATGAAATAAATTTACGATTCTTAAATCTAGTCACTACTGCAATCCGGTGAAAAGCATCCTTAATTGTTCTATAGGCAACGCTGATGAACTGCAATTTCAGAAGTAACTTAATCTGTGGGAAGACAACTGTGTCTCTGGGAGCACTGAACAATTTCATTGAGATAAACAGCGTTGAGGTGTTTCTTCGTGGGTTCACCTTTTTTACTTCTGACAACACGCAGCCTATCATATGATAGTCCTACGTGTGATTCTTTCTATTAAATAGTTTCGAAATTTTCAATTTTCTGTAAAGAAGCCACAATTGGTAATCAAGTTTTTTGTTTTAAATTTTCCAATAATTCCACGAAACTGCTCTAAATAGCTATGAATTGGACGTCACTCTTCTTCCGGCGACTTATAAATTTAGTCAACAGTTAGTGTATTTTAATACGAATTCCAAGCGTTTAATTCCAAAATGCTCTCGCAGCTGCAACCAATTTCTTGAAACTTCACGGAGAAATAAGATTGGCCGTTCAAACTAGGAGCCTAGCAGCGATACTCGCTTCAGACACACCGCAAACATCATCGCCTGGAGCCGCAATTTTGACAAGCTTGCGGTTGCAGCATTCATGATGGATTTCACGGAACCGTCGCTTATTTGATGCTTTATGGAGATTTTATTGCCCCTGAATGAGCCACATCGCAATCCTGAGCTCGGGGTGTACAGTCAAAGTCTCCCCACTAGTACAAACCATGAGTAGGAATTGCCTGACAGTTGTTTCCCGCAATTCAATGTCCTGCGTATACGAGACAGCCTTCACTTCAAGCCCTGACCGCTATAGTTCTGGTGACACTGAATGTAGGCTGATCGCTTTTAGTGAGTCAAGGGCTTGAAGCTATACGGAGGGACTTAATAGACAGGGACTATATGAGCGGATTCTCTTTTCACCGAATTACCACATGTCAAGCTACGGCTTGTAATTTTGCATCGCAGGAAATGTTTAATATAGTTTGACACCATTGCCGTAAAAGTGCTGAAGCAAATTTCTTTAATAACGTGTATTTAAGCTCCCTCTGGACCAATTTGTCTTGTTTGGAAGGGTGACAAATGACAGTACGGGGCTTACTTGTACTTACACTATTCTCTTTGAGAGTGGAATTCTTACACTGCTCCTAGTTATTCCAAGAATCGTGTGTTTTTAGCAGCATTCAATCATTGAGAAAAATATGACTTAATGACACTCTTAGCAGACATAATATGCTATAAATTTTAATTTTACTAGACATTATGAACAATTTTTGCCAAGGTTAGTTCTTTTCAAGCTAATTGATAACTATTAATAAAAGCGACACTATTTACCCGCGAGCGTATTTAAAACGGCAATCGCGAGCTCGTTCCACCAAAATTTTAGGTATCTTAAATCCAGGGCTATGTATTACAGGGATAAAATTTGATGTATATCATGTTATCAGTGCACTAGAAAAATCACAATAATGATTTTATCAGAAAGTTTGAAAATTAGCATGTAACACCGAGTTATAACTCAAAATGAACTACTTATTCTCAACGAGAGACACTGGCGATGATATGGAAGGTTAAAGCATCTCTCTTCATTATGTTCAGTCAGTTGATTGTTGAATACTTCAACAAACTTCTTTTATCAGGGCCGGCAAAGTTATGGAAAGATGCTCATGATATTTGCTTCACTGAATAACCTCACCAGCACTGGACAGTAGAGGCTCATGACTCAAAGCGGAGACGTGAACTTGTGGCTTGCATAACTGGTCGTCTAACTGTGCCTCAAATTACCGTGGTCCGACAAGAACAGTCTAATTCACAAATTGTGTTACTCGAAAGTTAGCCTCTGCCCTCGATCGAAGAGCAAAGCAGGGCTAGCAGGCACAACCTCAGCCGGCGCCGTTGGCGCGCGACCGCATCAAAAAGGCCATATTCTGGCCTGCGACCGTGCCTAAGTGCCGTGTTATGGAGCATGACCAAAAGCCTTCAAGGCAATTCAAAATAACTTCAAAAGCTGTGCCAGGCAGCTACGGAGAGCGCCGTTCAATCAAATTCTCTTCTATGTTATAGGCATTTTTATTGGATGCGTGACAGGTTTCATATGACACTCTATATTCAACTTAGATTCAATTTGAATTGAAAAGAATGCGCGTATTTGGATACCTAACATTTGACTCGTGCGAAAACTTTGAAGTACGGATGAAATAAACTTTGTTTTGTTTTTTGACTTATTTTAATGCATTTTTTCGAACATCCACAAGCTGTTCGAAAATGTTCTTCGTTCTTCATCGAAGAAAAAAGTGATTTCTGGATTTTTGAAAATAACAAGTATTCTCACAAGTGATAAGCGTAATGTAGATCAACGAGACTGTTAAAATTCAATTTTTTTAAAGGAAGAGAGGAAAACCTAGCTTGATGTACTGACTCTTTGCACGGAAAATCTTGCGTACACTGTGTGAGAGGATATTTTTACGATCATTCAGCTTTTGAACAGTACACGGTTTATACTTGCAGTAAGAGCAAACTCCTGAGAAAATTTTCAAAAAAATTTGAGAAAATTTTCAAAGTGCATTACTGAGACTCAGCATTGAAGCTAAATTGCAATCTAACCGTAACACTTGAGGAACGTCAATTTTTTTAACATATTCTATTGATGAGTTACAGAGCCCTAATCATTTATTGGAATTCAAACCAACTTGTAAAATGTGCTTCTGTTGTCTCAACAGGAGAGGACGAACGCAGGATAATTTGACCTTCTTTCCTCATCTGTTGCCTTTACAGATCGGCCCATTCTAAGAAGAGGACGCGCGGGTCAATTTTCAAATCAATCTGCCCCCAGCAAAGCGCACCCAGCGGCAGCACGGGTCTCTGCTGCATTTGACTGTTGAATGTAGAAAGCTCATTGAAGTTTGAGGCAGCTTCCTCTCCGATTGGGAGAGTATGCCTCATGAAATGTAATGATGCACTGTAGGGTTGATTTGTCTCCAATTCTTGTTTTGAGTTGTAAATAAGTTGTGTGATTTGTTTTGAAACGGTTGGAAGGAATTTTTATTTTCTTCAGAGAATGTACGTTTATAATTTTTTTATTACGCATATCATTCAAGTTGTACAATTGTTAATTGAAGGATGTTTTCTTTAAGTTGCCTTGTCAAGTCTTAAATGGGGAACAATGTAATAAGTTTTTTATGGTTTACAATGATGATTATTCGGTTACTTTTTTCAATTTTGTCAGGAAAGAAAGTACTTGTAATCGTAACATTAGCTCACATGCTGTTACTTTATTGTCTCTGCATTGAGAAATTCGTCATTTTTGTCGTAAAATGGTCATTCTTTTTCCGTTTCTCAATCCACTATTTGTACATCATAAATAGTTGGATAATATCGTGAATGCTTGTATGTATATGTGGGGATAAATGTGTCAAATTATGAGGCAGAACATAAAGAATTTGCAGAATATGCAGTGGGCCATTATGTTACACTTCTCAAATTAGTAAAAATAGTGAAATACACGCTTGCAACGGATCACACGCATGCAGAAGTACTCCAAAATTGACATAAAAATTAATAAGCTCTTGAATTGAAAAGGAAAAAGCGGCCGTGAAAGGGTTGGTCAAGTAAATGAAACCGCACAGCCGTCTAGTAGAAAAACCATGAATGTGAAGATTAAGTTGCTCACACAGGGCAAATTAGTTAAGGAGTTCGAAAATGGTAAAGTGATTCGTCAATTAAAGTTTTTTTCTGTGACTCTGGGTTCAATCCGACCCACTCTCAAGTGTGCGTTGTGTCCGCCCCGTTCTCAAGTGTGACTTTGTACCGTGTCCGTCTCACTCAAGCCTCGGTGCAGCAGCTCGGTGCTGCGTTTCAAGGAGTTTGAGAGTAGCACACACAGGCAACGAGGAAGGGGGAGGGTTCGGAACCGTCGTCAGTCAAGGAATGATTTAGGCCCTGCAGGTAAATGGGAGGCCGGAAGGAAACAATAGACTCGGAAAAAAGTCTGCTGTCTGTCGTACGCATGTACCTAAACATGAAGAATCTAGACCAGCTGATCGTCGTGGACTTCGTGCTGGTACGGAACTGACTCTGCAGTTGAGGTTAAATAGATTGTGGGCTTGCCGAGCTAGTGCTTACGGTTTAATGGTTAAGATTGCTGTCAGAGTGTGAAGTCCTTTCAGGAACTAGATGATTTCTAAGCGACCGCGGCTGCTATTTTTTTTTCATTATAAACAGATACGTACTGATCACGATCGTCCGTCCGTGAAATCCTGCATTAATTTGACAGCTCACTAGTTGGAGTGCTGTTACTGTAATCGTAACATGGAATGAACGCATTTCCTTTTAAAATAATTTTAGCTCAAACATGTTTCAGAAGCGATGTATGCATTACATTTTAGATCTTCGGTTTTCAGTACTTGATTTTATTGACTTTAAGGAGCTAATATGTGAATGTTTCCACTTAAACAACAAACTTTAATTATTACTCCATTCGGACGACGGGCCTATAATGTTTCGAAGAGAAGATGTTGGTAAAATCAACTGATACTTTCCTTCAAAAACCCTCACGCAAATTAGTATCGATATCTTTACAGTATAAGTTATCAGCTTCAGTATAAAACCAGGCTGCTGTATCGAATACGTGGCTGCAGCCGGTATTAGAATTAATGAAGTTTGCCCAATGAACCTTGATTTCTAATATGGTTTCGTGAAGAAATAACGAAATAACAAAAAGTAATAGTGTGAGTAAAAATATTTGAAATCAAAAACCTTAAAGGGCAAAAGAGTTGAATGGGAAGTTTGCTTTTCAACGTTTTAATTCGTGTGGTTCGGTGTGACCTAATTCCTGATGAATGCGCTAGTGGTCTAGCTGGTCGAAAGAGCTGTTATAGAGTGATCGCCAAAATGCTACACTAGAACTCTTGTAAAAGAAACTCACGCAGTGCCTCAGTTATAGAGACTCATTCAAGTTTAAAGAAGAGACTAGCTCAGAGTTGACATAAATAATTTTCAAGTTTAAGCGATTTTTTCCAAGCATTTATGCACAAAGAACATTTTATATAATTTACCATAAGATATTTTTTAATGTTAAAAAAATGATAGAGTAGATTTCGATACCTTATCTTTCTGCTTTCTGATGTTGAAGACGAGAGTAGTCTTCTTAATTTTATACTCACACATTAAAATGCTAATATACATTCAATGTCTGTTCTTCCAGAATTTTGTGTTTACTTGTTCTCGTTTTGAATTACAAGCCGTCATTATGGGTTTATTGACAATGTTGCATTAACTAAATTTAGAGAAAATTCTGCAAGTTAAAAATTAAGAATGTAATTATTGAAGCATGCACAGATAATTGGAATTTATTATATTTCAATGCAAAGCAACTTCAAAAAAATTAAGCCAAATTTAAGCTATAGATACACTCCAGTATAAGAGAAAGTCGATCACGTTTGAGGATGACCAGTTGCAGGAAGCCCCGTTTGAGTTTGTTCCGGCTTCAGAAGTTCTAGAGTAATATACAATAGTATCTAAAGGCTTCACTCAACCATATATGGAATGTCAGATTCTAAGGTCAGAATGTTTCATTCTCATTTTCGTGCAGTTTTAATTTTATGACTTTCAATCTATTTGATGAACTTGAAGTGAAATTCAAGAACAAGTTATCAGTGTGCCAAATTGATCAAATTGTGCTCTAGAATGACGAGACGGCATTGAAATTACATGGCATTGGTATTATTTCGATTTTAAAATATCTAAGTAAAAAGTCACTGCGTTAAGAAATTGAGGGCCCAAAGTACGAGTATCTCATGAATTATGGAACTCAGTGAATGAAGTGGGATTTGTGCAAAGTTGTTGTTGCAATACTTCTCACCGCAACGCAATGTTTCGTCCCTCGTTTGAAAATTCTCGTGCTTCACTGTGGGAATGGTGAAGACTTCACCAAGGAGGTGGATTACACCAACTCGAATTTTCCGGCACATTATTCATCAACAGATATCATTGCAAACATGAGTAAAGAAATCGATGTACTTAGTTCTCTATTGAATTATGATCTTAATGGAAGTAGAAATTCCTTTCGTAACATCTAAGAACTAAAAAAACGGAAATGAATTTGTCCTGTATAGTTGTTTCATTGCTTTCTTAAAGGCTAATATTCGTTTATAAATTAAATGACACTCGTGTAGCATTTGCAATTATAATCATCTTATAAGTACTGCTAAGGGACAGCAGTTGCGCATGTTTTAACTGCAAAAAAATTAAAGCTTTATTTAATGGAGAAAGGAATCACCTGATTTAAGATTAAACACCTTCTAAGTCAGACCTGAAAGAATGGCACTCCGACTGTCACAACCTGAACAATAGGCACCATCAAGTTTTTTGTGGCGTTAGCAACAGTCATTAAAAGAAATCTGTTGATGAAATATTTTGTTACACATGAAAATACATAGAACAACAAAGTCAAAGTCTTTAAAAGTAATTCCTATGCAAAAATAATCGTCATTGCAACATAACGTGTAGCGATGAAAGTAGAGGAAACAAAAATATTTATTCGATGTACATAATCTTAATTATATACAAGGATAATGTGGGATTTCCCACAACTACATATCTGTACGGATTATTCGAACGCTACGAAGAATGAAGAGGTCGTGTCCTCGAGCCTTAACCCAGGTAGCAAGAAATTATTAGGCCAATATTGGGTTGATAATTTTTTATTGACCTGATATATTCCCCTACGCTTCGAAAAGAAGAACCGCAATTATGACTCGTAAGAGATATGCTGTCGTCAAACATCAAAATAGCTGTACAATTTGCTTATAAATCATTGAAAAGGTTTCCTTCATCACGAACATTTAATACTTAAATCGCCAATTTCCCTGTGCAATGTACAACGGGTCGATGGGTCAAGACCGAGACCCTCTGCTCATCTCTACCCGATCTCCCTCCGTCTTCTACGAGGGTTGCCGCATCATCGAGATGCCACATCGTTTCGAAGAAAGTCCATCTTTGTCTATATACTTTTAACCCTTTAAGGTTTTTTTAAACGTTTGGCACAGGATTTACCCTCCTTGTTATTTAATTTGAACTGTAGGTATTTCTATTAGTTATTTCACGCATTTGTTTCCAACAGTTCATAACTTATTTTCAACCACAGGAGCTAGATTCCTTTAAGTGCATAGACGAAGTGGCACGAATATGGTAGCGTAAAAACGGAGTGTTAATTCTAGATGCGAGATCTCACTAGTTGATGGCAATCTCTTCACTTTTTCTGTTAATAACTCAACAAAAATGAGCGTGTTTGATATTGCGTCCATAATATCGTACTTCATCTGCTTTAAAAATTGCATCAAGGAATGCGAAAACTACTTCACATCCAAACAATACTAATTGACGTTTGTCATAATTACCCGGCCTCTTTTCACACTACCGACTTCATTCTGTACCTCGTAAGTCTGAAGTTCCATGTTACCATGCTGTATAAAAATGCTGCTCTCTTGATATCTTTGTGATACATCCCGTGTACCATCGTTCATCAATTTCAATAGCGAAATTAGTATTCTTTCGAGTTTATATTTTTCTTTGTATGGTAGAAAGGGAGAGAGAAAGTGATGATGGCAAAAAAGAAAAGCGATACAATAATAGAAAAATATTATTTACGAAACTAAACATGCGCTAATAAATTATTGCATTGAAAATACATCACTTTTGATAAAGTTGACAAGTTCACCAAAATGAATTATCCGATCATGTTCCTCATTAAATATCTATATCATATTAATAACGAAGGTTGTTTCAAATTTAAGACTTGTGGCAGCTTTTACTAAAACCTCATAGAAATGATTTATAAAAGAACGTTATTCAAACCCTTGGAAAAATGGGAGCGTGACATTTGACGTTGCAGCGGTGAAATGACTTGATACTTGTAGAAATAAGGAAATCGTGACAATGCTATGTGTTGACATAAAAAATCTAATGTATCGCGGGAAAACCTACCGCGCTGCGCAAATTCACCTGAGTATAACTCAAGGAGTTCACGCTTACACAATCCCGTAATTTACACTGAGAATAACTGATCATCTGATAAATACGCACTTCACTATCATAATTATATGGTTCTTATCCATGAGGTGATGTGGAAAAGTACTTTAAATAGGATTTTTTTCGATACATCAAGACAAGATATAAAAACACTAAGTGGCATCAATGAAGTTCTTTCACGTTTCTAGGCAACATATAATACGTAAAATGAAAAGAAGAACCAATATAAAAGGGAACATTCTTCATCGTTTTTGTTCTTTGTTTTACAGCACTGATGATGGAATCAGAGATTCCGAAACGTTTGCAATGAAAAGAATGTTCCCTTTTATATTGGTTCTTTTCATTTTACGTATTAGATTTCCCAAAATCGTCCTTTTAATTCTATTAGATAAAAAATTTGTTGAAGTGCATATTTATGGGGAATCGCAGCTCTCCGTTATAGATTGAATCAGTGAAACTGCCAATGTTTGCCACACTTGAAGTGAAGATGCGTTAACCATGCCTCCTTCTCCCAAGTAGACACTTGAAAAACCATTCAATAATAACTCAATCCTTCATAACAACATAGCCAGTCCTTCGCCTTAACCCTTTCGAAGAACCTGTACGCATCAGTCCCATATATTTGTCCAGCTCATTAAGTGCTGTTGCTACTACACATCAAGTCGTTAACCTATCTGTAATGAACTCATCCATTTTTTCCCACTCAAAGAGGTACATGTGTGCTATTACAAAGAAAGCAACCAGTTTCAGCGTAAAATTGCTTTAAAACCTATGTTTTATTTAGTAATTGAAGAAGCTTGGCCTCTCACACTTTCTCAGGCTACATTCAACACTGGCACTCATAATTTGAAGCTTTAAGTCATTAGTTTCACCGATCACGAGCCCAAACGAGCGTAAGTGTACGCATTACGCGTTCTTGCGGGTCGTTTAACTAAGTGGAGTCATGTCTACGTACGGACCTAATGAGTACAAGTTAGGCTACCTATATACGGGTAGTTCGGATAGTCTTACGATTGAACACATTTCTAGCGTATTTTTTATTTTTTATTTGAACTGTATCTTTTATTGTGGAGAATTCTGCATAATGAAAGGCTTTGCATCCGTCATTTTTTGATGCACCCTCCCTTTTGGGCATAATTCCAAGCACACTCGCACGACAGAGTTGCGAACTAGTTAGTTGCATGTAGTAAGAATATAACACGCTTTAAATCGATGAATTTTCTCTGCACCGTTGAACGCTTTCAAGTTCCTTCAAGTCCATGATGAATGGTGTCTGAATAGCAGTTTATTCGCTACCTACGGTAAAAATAAAGATTATAACAGAATTTATTTGAGATCATTGAGTAGTTTTATAGATAACAAATATTGGACTAGCTCTCAATAGGCACATCAATTATAACTTTTAGCACGAATTATATATATTATTTTCCAAAATATATTGCACAGAGTAAGATTTTAGTGCGCTTAGATCTTAGTGTGTATTATTTTCCATATACTTTTTTATCTTTGCAACGAACGATCTTTGCATACATGCTTCCCCATCCTTTCGAATGGTCGTCTAGGCTCATATAGTACATTTCGATGAAAATAACCTGACTCATGAATCCGTGTAAAGAGTTAGTCTCTGAATCGAATTCATACAACCCTAATACATGACCAATTAATGCCTACACTCTCCTGTCTCCACAATGCTTGCGTCTCTTTTACGTGCAATCCAATGCATGATTTGAGGCTATTTTTGTGCTCATAAGCAATGAACTTCTGCAAAATTAACTGTGGCCATCCTACCAGAGTTTGAGGATTTCGTTGAGGCTCCGAGGGAATTTGAATCAATTTTTGTAGTCTGTTGTACTTCAAAAGGCTACATTATTCTATATATTTTTGTACTTCAGTCTTTGCAAAACAAGGTCTTTACTCTTTTATTTAAGAAGTCGCCATCATGTTTAGTTTCTTTGTAGCAAACTTAAAGTGTAACTTTTGGGTCGATTCGACGTCGTAGTTCGAAATTGCCGGCGAGAAAAGAGTTGTTGGTGTTCAGTCTTGGAATGCTCTAATAAGACTGTGGCTGTATTATTATTTGAGAGACAACTCTAAAATAACAATGAAGCAACAATGACAAAATTAGATTCCCTTGTCATAAATGAGGTATTCGTGACATATGAGCTCACAGCACACTCATTACTTACTGTGCATTATATACTAACTGCTCGGCGGGACTCTCCAAATCTGTCAGTTTGTTTAATTAATAATTTTCTATGATGGACGAATGCTGATAAATATTCATGTAGAGGTCATGGAACATTTAATCATGAATGAAAATGCAAAAGAAAACATGTAGCTAATATTTTAGGCTCTTAAACTTCGAACAATTTAATAAATAAATTCAATATTATAAGCTAAGAATATAAGAGTGGGTTCCCTATTCATCTCATCAGGGAATTAAAAATTTTCGTTCTCGAACTGCGAAATTGAATTTGAATCTTCAGCTCGATTTTTTGAGCATTGTGGGCGAATATACTTCAAATGGTTTGGCAACCACCACTGATGTCGCTATCCATAAATATTGACTCTGATCACGAATCAAACATTTCCGATTCTCAAAAACTACTTTTTAAGGTAATTGATACTTTCATCCCTCATTTCAAGAAGTATTTACTTCTTGTACGCCGAGATTATCAACTCAAAATGAATATCAAAAGAATATGTCGCTGGACAGTACTTAGAGTTGTCATTTTCGTGCTCAGAGTTTAAGAGCGGTTGAGGGTGATTTCAGCCTTGCATATCAGGTCCGCACTTCTAAAACGTGCGCTTTCTACATCGTGATGTACAACCGAGTCACCGTCCGTATTCCTGACACTTGATTCCCGTTTGTAGCTACTGTGTTACCACGTTGCAATGCTCCTGATCATGAGCAGCTGCTAAACTCAGGTTCATGTTGCCATGCTCAGGTTCGTGCATGTTGCCATGCTCAGGTTCAAGTTGCCATGATCAGGATCATGTTGCCATGATCATATTTACATTGCTATGTTCAGGTCATGATGTCATGCTCACATACTTATTGCCATGGTCATGTCATATTGCAGTGCTTAGATCACATTGGCATGATCGACTTCATGCCACAATACCGACATCTGTGAGATGCCAATCAATGAGAGTTATTTTCTAAGACGCAACACACTCGAGGCAACCAGTTGTACACTTCTCAGCGTGTATTTCAAGAACCTCCACCCTTGAAAATGTGTATTGTAACGAAAATATCTCTCAGAAAAGGAAGCCCATGAATTGATTTAATGCCACAGTGCTAGAGTTGTGGCGCGTAAGGGGTATGGACATCGTAGCCACGATTCCGTTTCCTAAACTTGACATTTTAGGAATAGTGGCATTTGTTCTCTAGTACAGTGCATCATAGCTAGAGTGTGTTCAATGAAAGACATACCGAGTTCTTTGACACTGTCATTTTATCAGCTTGTTTCATCTGCAAACGAGCGGAACTGAATTGTGTGATTGCTGTTTCACTGTTGGTGATTATTTGTTCCAGATTTGCTCCGAGTTTTGAACCTACAACACTGCAAGGTTATTCTCCAATAAACAGTGATAATCGTTTCATTTCCATACAGCAGAGATAAAAAAGCAGGATACGAATATACTTAGTGAGAAGTAATAGTAATCGAGAAGTTTTAGACACGTTACTCGTCACCAGCGACTCGCCGATTGTTTTAAGTTTGAGGTCAAGAGCTCTATGAGCTCTGCAGAGTTTGCTGCTCGTCGTCGTGTTCTGAGCGGGGAACACGTACTCACTGTGTGGCCCAGACATGAAAAGGAGGAAGGGAAGTGAGGCTTTCAGTGGACAATGAGGTTGTGTGGCGTTAAGCATCTGGATCACTGATAGTAACTCTGTTTCGCAGCATGATAAAGTTAAGACTTGCTTTATAGACGAGCACCCTATATGCGTGAGGTAAAGGTTCTTACCCAACCTCCTCTCCACCTACCTTCTAACTATCACACGAAAAGGACGACTTTGTTAATGCAGCACAGTAACCATTTTGCTGATTATTCAGCAACGATTTTAAACTTAAAATCTGAGGTATGAAATGCTTCCTGTGGAATGAGCTGCAAAAAACGTTGAAGAGTATGTAAACAAGCAGAGATATTTTGAATCCAATCAGTTGTTCGATTTTAAATTTGTACGCATGCATTTCAGGGAATGAGGGTAAATACCATGAACATTTGAATGTCATCAAAAATGTTCGGCTCTGCGGTATCGCTAATGCAACCGGTTACCCTGGGTTGATTTAGCATTAGCTCGAGTTTCATCTGTATTTCGTTGCAGATAAAACCTTCTACTTCAGCATATTTTGTACTCTTATTACCGTCATCACAATCGCGGTCATTAGATGAACGGAGACAACGGTTGTCACCGACATCAGCACTGGGACGGGATTACCACTCGGCGAAGAACTTCAAGAGACATCAGGGCAAAAATTCAACTAGAAATGAAATATAAAACCATTTGTTTTGGAAGAAAGCAACTAAATGTTAGTATATAATCTCGAGCAAAATTCAGAAAAGTAGCAGGATATTTTTCTGACACTGATTAAAATAGGCGAATTGAATCAAACAATATCCTTTGAAATGATGAAGTATCAGGTTTCGACAAATTCCCCAGGGTACATTAATTAAAAACAAAACGCATAAAACGCTGGATATAAGAATGTGGATTCAAAGATGCCTACGTTTACAAAAGGCCTGGTAACATTTTCAGGATAAACTGAACCTAAATTCACTTATCTGCGATAATCAAGTGCAAACGAGATTTTCGATTGCATGCATCGTTTGAAATTAAAGGCCTTTATTTGATAGGTTAATGTATGTTCATTTGATCCTAATGAGATAACATCTCCAACTCTCATAAGACCTGCAATTAGGAGCTCCCTTAGCAGGAATGCTCACAAGCAATTAGGCTCAGCTCTGAAGAGGCCTATTGGTGTTCCGTGTGAACTAACGCAGCGGCGCGCAGTCCGACCACTTCCTGCAGTGCCGCTACAATGACCAACCGCACCCGACTCCGCACACAATCCCTGGCGTACCGGAGTAAACTCACAACGGCTCCAACGTCAATCGAGCTAGTTTCAAACTGTAAAAAACGAATTAGCAGTTCACATTCTTTATTTCCGGTTTTCAAAATGAGCTAGGTGAGAGAATAGGCGCCATCGAACATTTTTTGGAGTTTTTTATTTTAGCTGAGATGTGGCCCGTCTCATTCAAACCTCCGCGTGAGTGGGGGTCGGGGAGATGTGTAAGCTGCCAAAACACGACACTCGTAGGGTGTGTGTAGTACAGAACTCCCTTTCATGAGTACGCACTAAGCTATACTACGACGTACGAGCCCGAATGAATCCTTGCGTGTGTTGTGTCGCAGGCAGAAACAAAAATGAGCAGCCAGGAAGAACCGGCATGCGTTTTGATTTATAAGGGTGGACAATTGTAACGCAACTAAATATTTATATTTCCTAATGGAAGTTTACTTGTTTAGCAACTGGGTGCGTGCTGTTGGGAGAATGAGTTCATCATTACAAAGTTTGAAATTTTGTGGATTTCCCCAATACTGTTGCTGTCAGTGTGGTTTTGAACGACATCGCCGGAATGCTGCTCACTTTTAATTTTATTTTCTGTTGTGCTTAAACACAAAATGTTTTATGAAAAGTAGAGGAAATTCAACAATGGTCAGGCATAAAATAACGGCTTTTATAAGTAAAATCAAGGTAATTTACGACGTAGTGAAGGCCTATGTACTGGAATGCAAGCCACTGCATTCCCATTAGCCACTTTATTGCTCACATGCAATTGTTCATCTTGAATAATTTTGTTCCGTCGCTTGAAGACACCATCTCAACATGAGCTCACATAGAGACAAATAAGAAACAGATCATAAATTGGTATTATTCTTCATCCTTTCCTCAATCTCTTGTTTCCTGCTTCGAATGTTAAATGTTTGTAAAGCCTATCCGACGTACACTGAGGGACGAAGTCGAACGAGCTGTAAATAATAAATGCTTGCATCTGCTTCTTGAAATTATTTACTCATGTGATAACATGCATTTGAAACGATCGACACGTAATAAAGTGTACTAAGGGGAATCAAACGCTCCACACTTCCAGAAGGCTAAGTAAACTTAAGGTTCAAGACATGTATAAAAAGTGACCATATTTTAGGGAGCTGGTTGCCAGTAAACTTTTGGCTGTATAAAAAAACGTACTTTATTTCGATGAATATCGAAATTTATGAAATACATATTTTTGCATAAGCAAGTATTTAGCAAGTCATTACTATATGAGAAAATTGCTTGAAGTTCAATTTCATTAATAAATTTAACTTATAGATTTACAACTTACATGTTATGAGAAAAGTTTTACCCCATGCAACTTACGACGAACAAATATGTCTTCACAGTGAAAACATTTCATGAAACACAAGCGTAATCGCAGTTATTGGAAAACTTCCAAATTATACATTTTTAAAAATCAATTCATCGTTAAGATTAGAAAATAATATTACATTGGTGCATATTTCATTTCATCTTGTCTAGAAACTGGGGACACTTACATCCCAGAAAAAAGAACATTTGTGTTAGATGTAGAGAACTTAAAGCTAATAGCATTAGGGCTGAATGAAATGCAGTACGGCATATTTTCAAAACTAATGTGATCCAATTTGCGCTACGCAAAATTGATCACTGAGAATTGGAACGTGAAGTGTAAAGGTGAACTGAAACATTTAGACTTACAGTAAAACAATTGTTGTATTCTCTCTGGAGTCACGGAGGACATAGGCAGCGAAATTAGTAGCTTCAGTACTGGTGGCAGTGAAATAGATCTCGTAGAGGTCGGAGTACTACAGCTTCAGTAATGGATAGGGCTCTGGTAACTCCAGTGCTGTTTAGGGGTGGAGTAGCTCCAGTACTGGGTAGGGGTGAGGGTGAAGTAGCTCGAGGACTGGGGGAGGTTGATGTAACTCCCGTACTGGGTAGGGGTGAGGGTGAAGTAGCTCTAATACAGGGTGAGGTTGATGTAACTCCCGTACTGGGTAGGGGTGAGGGTGAAGTAGCTCTCGTACTGGGCGAGGTTGACGTAACTCCCGCACTGGGTAGGGGTGAGGGTGAAGTAGCTCTTGTACTGGGCGAGGTTGACGTAACTCCCGTACTGGTTAGGGGTGAGGGTGAAGTAGCTCTCGTACTGGGCGAGGTTGACGTAACTCCCGTACTAGGTAGGGGTGAGGGTGAAGTAGCTCTCGTACTGGGTGAGGTTGACGTAACTCCCGTACTGGGTAGGGGTGAGGTAGGGGTGAGGGTGAAGTAGCTCTCGTACTGGGCGAGGTTGACGTAACTCCCGTACTGGGTAGGGGTGAGGGTGAAGTAGCTCTCGTACTGGGTGAGGTTGACGTAGCTCTAGTACTGGGTAGGGGTGAGGGTGAAGTAGCTCTAGTACAGGGTGAGGTTGATATAACTCCCGTACTGGGTAGGGGTGAGGGTGAAGTAGCTCTCGTACTGGGCGAGGTTGACGTAACTCCCGTACTGGGTAGGGGTGAGGGTGAAGTAGCTCTAGTACAGGGTGAGGTTGATGTAACTCCCGTACTGGGTAGGGGTGAGGGTGAAGTAGCTCTCGTACTGGGCGAGGTTGACGTAACTCCCGTACTGGGTAGGGGTGAGGGTGAAGTAGCTCTCGTACTGGGCGAGGTTGACGTAACTCCCGTACTGGGTAGGGGTGAGGGTGAAGTAGCTCTAGTACAGGGTGAGGTTGATGTAACTCCCGTACTGGGCAGGGGTGAGGGTGAAGTAGCTCTCGTACTGGGCGAGGTTGACGTAACTCCCGTACTGGGTAGGGGTGAGGGTGAAGTAGCTCTAGTACTGGGTGAGGTTGACGTAGCTCTCATACTGGGTAGGGGTGAGGAGGTTCTAGTATTGGGAGGGGGCGGGAGTGAAGTAGCTCCAGCAGTGTTTCACTTCAGAGTTTTCTGTTATTATTCTGGCGTTGTTGCAGCAGATGCTACAATTTTCTGTTTTTGAGGCATTCGTATCCGATTGCTGCGACATTAGATGTTGTATGTTTAGTTTTGGTATTTGTTCAACTGCAGCGGCATCAATTCTTACGTGGCTCTATTTCAACGGCTAGAATTATTTTCTTTTATAAATAATTTCAATGAGAAAACTAGCATAATCGATCCCCAGTCTCAAACCTGTCTCATTTACGTTAATTTTATAAAATTCATTTAATGAGAGGCTTAATTGAATGATTTATTTCGATGATTGGTTTGATTGCATCACTATAACCGTGTTCCCAATTCAATAATCCCTTCGTGCGAGTCCAGTATCATCGAAAATACTACATGATTGTCATCGTTCTTTTTCTATCTGACCTTCATTATTCTGTCCTATATATGAAAAAAAATTAAGATACAAAAGAGAACCAATTTCACTTTAGAAACTGTGGACTGGGGGTGCATAAATAAATCACAAAGCTGTAACGAGAGAAGCATGATCAGACGGGAAGGTAACATGGGAAATACGTCTCATGCTGGTCCCAGGTGGTGTCGGTGACGTGAAGACGAAGAAACGCCGGTTATGACGTCTATTGTGAATAAGTATTACTTTCATGGAGGGTGGTCTTGCCATCCGTTGAAGTAATTTTGGAACAGATGAATTGAGATCAAACTGACATAATATCTGAACCAGACTCGCTCGTTCATGTTAAAATATCATAAAAAGTACAGAGAGACCCAGCAGTTGGGGATATCGCTAATAAGGTTAAGCTCTGTCCTCAGTTTCTCTTCGCGCCTCGTCTGAGGGTAGTAGTCCTAGCCGTCTGGCTTCTGGCGTCACGACGTGGAGTACAGAATTGGAGCAAAATGTGCCAATTAACTGATAGAAATATCGTATCTGTAATACTGATTCAATAATTTCTAAAGAATATAATGTGAATATCACGAAGATCTGCGTCGTAATGGGACGTACGCAGTAGTTGTGAGAGGAACATCATTCGCAAAATTCATCTTCCAGTGGTCAAAGGGATAACTGATGTAGGAGTGAAAATGAGCAGGACGAGCGTCTAAACGTGGTATTGCAAGGTTGAAAATATTGTTTACTGGATGCAACCATTCTGTGCCTTGTTATCGTACTGTGTTTGTCTTTCAAGCTACAGTGTACTGTATATATAAAAGTCAGAGGTCCTTTAGTTCTATGCTTCATAAGCTAATGCCAGTAAATTGGCTTTCCAATTTTAGCATTTCAGGAGTGTCCTTTAGCAATGTATATCAATTTGTAAATGCAAGTCTCTTCAAAGCGATTGTGTACTAGGTTATCGTTGTGGAAGTACAGTAGCGTGAAGAAACCTAAACGTATTTTGTCCCAAATATATATAACGAACATGTCCGGCTTCATAAACGTCAGAAAGCTTCTCAAAAAGAAAAAAGGTTTTGAAGTTGTAAATCTGCCTGACACCGGAACCCGGTGAGTAAACGTAAAACATTTCATTTTACAGGCATTTTATGATGTATTGCTTATGCTAATGCTGTGTCTGCATGATACTCGTGCAATTGCGCCATTTACACCTTAAGGCCCTTTTACACTGACGGTGTCTTCGCGCTCCACACCGTCGCTACATCCATGTTCTGCAAATTATTCTGGCAGTATTGCAAGAACAATCCTGACGATTACTGTCTCGGGGGAAGGAGCGTTGTATTGAGCGGCAATGTAAAAGCAAGCCGGTGTGCTCTGACGATGAATCTTTGCGTGGGAGGAGCTGTAAGAATCTTTCCATCGCTCCACACCGTCGCTCTACACCGCTAGTGTAAAATGAGCTTTAGTGTGGAGGTATGCCTTCCCTCCAGTTGGAGTTTCCTTGCTGTATGCAAGTTAGCCAGGAGCAAAAACGTTTCGCGACATGGACAATATTTCTATTTCTCTCTAAAGCGAACAATTGTAGTGAATTTCGAATAACGAGGCTTAAGTATATAAGTAGCAATGTTCTCAGGATCGTATATTCAAGCCGTTATTGAATTGTCATTGTATATCTTTTGTTGTTTGAAATGCAATTTAAAATGTGTTTGTGCATTAAACATATCAATTTGAGTAAATTTAGTGCTGTAGATCTCTATATATTGTTACAAAGTTCTAAGGGGGAATGTTGGCACAAAATTGTGGACTCTACCGGGCGTTTCTGATAAAATTCATACACTAAACAGGTATTTGCCAGGCTTGAGAAAATAAATGCCATTCAATTAACCTGTCTATAGACAGCATGATGACAGAAACTAACAGAAGACAATACGTAACACAAGACTTTAGGTAAAACGGGGATCACGTAACAATGTCAAAAATTCGGCTTTCTTGTACCTACTTTCAATTAAACGATATAACTTTGGTTCAAAGTAACTCTATCCACTCTACGGTACATTTTATTTCTGATTGTTGTAACATACAGTACTCAGTCTAAAAATTTATTGGTCTGATATTCATTGTGTAAACATCAGCTAAAACTAAAGGCGAATATTTATTTCATCGTGTTTTGGTAGGATGTTTCAGTTGAGGTATATAGGTTTTCCCTCGTAATCTTTCTGAGCCTCATTTTGCGTTCTGCTTGGAGATGTAACGCAATAAAAAAACTTTACTTATGCTGTGTGAATTGCTATGTGGTTGAGTGGCAAAGGAGAATGCAGTGAGTCTAAATTCTTTCGTGACGCTCGGAAATGGTTACCGGAAAAATTTATTAAAGGATGCATTTTTCCAATCAAGCCTGATGCGTATAATTTTTCGCATTGGTTATACAAATGCCTTATAACTAACACCAGGACGCATTGACGGTTACCTCGGTCAAGCCGATACCCATTTATGACACCTGGGTAGAGTGGGAAATTGTGGCTGAGTTCTCCCTTTTCCCGACGGGGAGAAACACCGGGCGGCACTGCTGGGATTCGAACTGCCGACACCTTCCCGTGAGGGGAGCGTTCTTAACCACTCGGCCACTAGGAGCGATACACACTATACCTAAGTCCTGAGAGGAGCGATGAGGCAAACACATTTATGCGAGTACATACATCCACAAAACATTCCAGGCTTGCATGAACTACACTCGCAGTTTCACCGGGTTCCTTCATCATGCGCACTCAAGGGTTGGGCATACACGAGTGAACCACTCGACGTCCCCTTATACCTATCCTCTGCCTCGTCATTTACTGCGAAAGAGGGAAACATCTCTCGCTTACAATTTGATCCGCTGTTCTACAATCAATTTGCCGTGACGCAATTTTTCGGCAGCTGTGTCCGATGCATTCATCGATGATGAATGGAAATACATGGAGGATATAATAAAATAACGACATTTGCGGAGATTCCCGGCGAGTTCATCAACAGAAACGGCAGCGTTCTATATTTTCTCATTCGATGTAAAAACAAGAATAGAGCTCGTCCAGAAGATTTACGTCTCGTAAATCTTCACTACTTCTTTAAAAACCGCACCGAGTGCCTTAACTCGGAGAATTTTCTCATGCACGTGAGAGGGCAGACTGTACCTTCCTTGTCCTCAATGCGTTTAAGTCATTCATTTTGAAATATTACTTGCAAGTTCTTTAGCTCGAAGATTGCTATACGTGGCGACCCACACGTCTGCGAGGGAGTGTTGCTGATCTCAAATGCTAAGACAACGTCGTCCCCAAGAACAACTGGATTAAGATTTTCACATGGCACCTCATGTCAGGATTTCTTTTGGAAATAAACCTCGTTTCCTCTGCTGCGTTATTTTTATACCGTTAGCAGCACGTCATTCGACATCGCAGCTGCTAACATTGAGGCCGCGAAAAAACTTATAGTTAAGCAGGAACTTGGCACAAGCCCACAAAATCCATCGCCCTGCGATGGTGGGTGTAAATGGGCTCCAGAAGTGGGGATAGGGAGGTAGATAACTTCTGTACTGGGTGAGGGAGGGAGGGGGGCAGTTTTGGAGGGGGGACGGAGGGGAAGCTTCATTTCTGGGAGAGGGTCTTAGGCTAACGGAGCTTCAGTTCTGGGGGAGAGGGGCAGGGAACCCAAATACTGAAGAAGGGGGTGGGAGAGTTCAACTACGGGAGGAAGTGGTGGGATGGGGGAGCTCAGCTACTGCAGGATTGGGGGAAGCAATAGAAGTGGGGATGAAAGCATTGCATCCTTCAACGCAGGTAATTTTTGATGGCGAAGACAGTAAAGTGAGACTGGGTCTAGGTCACCCATTTAGCTTAATAAAAATGCCCATTTTGTTTGTTTGCTAACTTGCTTTTTTACTTGCTTGGTCGGACTGCCAGTCCTCATTTCTGCCAAGTAAGCTGGCCACCAGGAACACTGCACATCACAAATTCTATGTCCCTTGAGAGGTAGGATACACGATAGTTTTAGGTTAGATGGGCTTGTCTATGCTATGCTATAGGGTCCGGCGCTCCTGGGGAAAATACTGTTACGCTACGTTAGGTATAGATAGACAAAAGGACTTATATCTTTCTTCTTTCACTTAGCTTCTTTCAGTGTCCTTTATTTCTTTAGTATCTCTTCTTTTTCTTTTTTTCTCTTCCTTTTAACGTGCTGATTCCATGCGCGTGGTCTTCCATGTGAGAACGCACCTTGAGCATAGATTATGCGCTTCCTTTAGCCCATGTCAAATGATCCCTTATTTTTAATCTGAGGAAATACCTTTACAATTGAAACGAAGCCGAAATTAAATTACAATACTGCTACTATCCCCAATGTTCGGGCAATTGAGGTGATCTGATCACAACTACATTATTCAGGAATGCGAGTGTACTCATATAGTGATAAATATTCCATTTTAGAAGCTGTTGTAAATAATTTTAATTTTTTTTAATGTGGGTTGATGAACTGATACAAAACTACTACAGGTTAGAATGATGGAAATCGCGTTCGGAATTTGGTTTTCATGTAAAGTGTTATGCATGGCTATTTTATGCTAGTAAACACTCGATGTTTTGAAGTTTTTATTCTCAAATTATTTGTGTTATTAAACATAGAGCAGCGTTCCGTGTAACATATTAGGAGTGATCAAAAATTGAACACATGCCCAGTCTATGCAAGAATATTGTTTGAATACTCACATGCCGTCATTCTAATACGAGAACGCTACATACTAACTACATATTTCTGTTTATCTTTCGAAAACTCTTCGAGAGAAAAATTGCAGAGGCGAGAACATTGGGGGTCGACTTTTCAAAAGTTTTGTTGACCGACCTTAGATGTGCCTGATTGTTGCAGAAAAGAAAGGGTGACAAATGGATGGAATCGCATCATCGTTTGAGGCGCCAACAAGGTGATGGAGGTATTATAATTTGGGCTGAAATTATTAGAGGAACCAATTCGTTATTCAATGGAGACATTAAAATGTTGATATTAAAACTAATAGTAGAGAAAAATCGCACACGTTTGAAGGCGCTCAGTTGCCTCAGCCCAGGCGATGCATTTCTGCTCGCTCCCGGCCAGCCGCACGCAACCAACCTCAATGAGCTGAACCCTCATGTTTTTTCACAGAGGTGGGTTGGTCCGTGACGACAATAATCTCGCATACCCCTGGGTTGAGTAGATTTTTGTACTTTGTTTAAAGTTGGACTTTTCTTGTTTAAATATGTGTAAACAATCGTAGTTCTATTTTTTGCCCAAGAGATGGAAGTAAACATCGATAACCTGGGTTGTATTGTTTTCTTACTCGTAAACGTTGAGAATTTACTATACGCTTAACTGTTAAAAAGTATTGGAAGTCTTTTTCTGTTACTGTTTAGAGGACAACTTGTTAGAGTGGAGCGGCTGTGGGACTACCGCAACAGGACGAGTGGAACTGTCCAAAGTAACTGATGAACCGATTTGTGGTCTACAGTCTCGCTCCAAGAATAGCCCTTTTGTACCTTCCACCACCGTCAACATCTGTCTGGAAATAGTTGGCACGTGTCTCACAGTATGTTTTTTCTAATAATTCTCACATTTCAATATTTTATAGCATGATTATGAATTAAGTAAGAACAAGGGCATAACTCTAGTAATTCTCTTTGAATGTCACGGAGGATCATTGCATGCGAACCAGATTTCCGTAAAAAAATTCTGGACGTTTATTTCTCATTCAAAATGTATAGCACGTTTTTATCTATCAACTCTTTGCTGGCAGTTGCTCCGCTCTGATTCAACACTGGTTTGTCTGAGTCTTTTAAGGTGTGGGTGAATTTTAAAATCGATTCTAAAAAATTGAGTGGCTTATCGAATTTTTACATTAATTTCCTTCTTTGAAGTTCACCGCCGTATGACAGTGCTTTCTTCACTCACATGTTAGTGATGACCTGATGCTAATGGCAGTCTAGTGACGGCGGCTGTGATAACGGTGCCATGAACAATAAGTTCAGCCGGTAAAGAGTTAAGAAGTCAGACCTCCCATTCATGAAATTTCTACTACAAAACTCAGACGACGCGGATATCCTATTCGTTCTACGGCTTAGCGGCTGAAGGATTTAGTAGTCTCGTAGTACGAGACAGAAAGTTCTCAAGTTTAGCTAGTGGAGTTGTAGACACACAAAAACACTGCGAGGGTTGTGCACTAGACCGAAGACGGTAAGTTGAGTCACAGCGCGGCGGATTGAATTGTAACTCGTTTGGCTGCGTACGTCCGGGCGACACTCCGGCGTCGTCGCCAGGATTTGTGAATGGTTGACGCAGAGTTTGTGTGAAAATAGCTGGTATTATTTACAACTCGGGGTGGCTGTTAATATGAGCATTTAGGCGAAAGTTTGTTTGAGTAGAATTTTATTTAAAAAACATGCTCACGTTCCGAGCGAAAAGACTGTGAATTGATACTTGTAAAATTGTGAACCTCATTGGTGACTAAAACTACTTCTATGAATGGATAAGGAGACTCATGTGAAAGTCATAATCAGTAGGCATGATGGAAGGTAATTGAATAACTTTTTATAACTTGTAAGGAATGTAGAATTTTTGAAAGAAATTAAGGTAATGTTATATATCATATTTTGAACCTCATACATATATTTTTATTTCTGTACTAAAAAATACCAAGAAGTACAGTGAAATATCGTAATAGAAGTATGGTGAGTACGTTGAGAAAAAGGTATAAGGGGATATACATAAACAACGCACGGGTAGAACAGTTCTGACACAACCTTCATTAAATGGACCATTTCCAATCACCATTGGGAGTCAAAAGTTGTCATGACGCGAGACCACTACAGGCAGCACAGTTACCCCTTTCCATGAAAGCTCTCACTGGAGCGTACGTGGAAATAGGCACTCGTAGGCTAGGAACCGCCCTCCGGAGTTGCTCTCAACGGTAGCAAATATTCTTTAATCGAGGTTTTATTAGAACGTAAAACTTCTGAGTGTCCTCGTCACTCACCTTCAATACCTTAAAACTGAAACAAAAAACAAATGAGACATATTGAATTCTTTTATTTTATTCATTTTCCGTTGTTTGGGCGCTGAAAATGAGTGATAAGGGTATTCGATAATTATAATTCTAATAAAATTTTAAAGAAAAAGCATGTTTATATTGGCCTTCGTGACTGTTTCATTTAAAAGCTCCGTTTTCACGCAACAAATTTTTTCATGCTATCATTTAGATTTCTTTGTTCATCGTACTTTGCTGCATGCTGCACCTACTATCAGTGAATTCACCATTTTTATCAAATGACTAAGTTCCAATCACTTGAGGTGTTTAAACATAGATAAAATTTGGATGTTTCTATTCTTTTACACATGGCAAGAATTCTTCCGAGAGTAAGGATTCTTCAGAGTACTGTGCGTAAACGATCACAATCTAGATGTACAATTTAACATTCCAATTTCACTCCTTGTTCATTTAATACAAAATTTGGCAAGTTCTCATTTTTTACCGACGATTCATGAAATAACTAGCAAATCCTTCTTACTTTGTCAGTGGCTTCTCTGGAACTGTAACCGAGTTCAATAAACTTTGAATCTATAAGTTCGAATCATTGCAAATAAAATCGAATACTTTTTCAAATGAGCGACTGGGTTTAACTTCATCTTCAGTGTACCTGAATGATTTTACATCCAATTCTATACTTTTTCTTATGTAACTGAATACATCACCAGCAGCTGTAAGTGAGTAGTGTGAGCAAAGCACAGCTGATGATATGGTTTAATTTAAGATTTAATTGTGGTACAAAACGCACAAAATTTCAGCTCTCACGACAAAACAAATTCTCTACCTCAGGCAAATGCCTAAGGACCAACTAAATTTTATCAAAATGAAACAAATCAATGCATGTAGCTTCAATTGTGAGTTAGATGGCATCAGAAAAATGAAGGTTCCTAAAGGAATGAACATTTATTGCATATTTTTGAAACATGGTTAGATCCCAGGACCCAAACCTAATTTTTTAACATACTAGATTATGTTTTGCACAGCTATATATATGATGGCCTTCTATGCAACAAAGGTAGCAGATTTTGTATTATCGTGGAAGAAGTATACTCAACATTTCAACTTCTATCAAAGGAAGTTTATGACAATTTAGAAATGGTTTGGTTTTTGTAAAACTAAATCAACACAAATCCATCTTCATCACCAGTTTTCACAAGCACCCATTAGCATCTCATCGTCCAACATTAGAGTTACTCGAAAAAAATCAGCAACTAAAAGCCGTTTTTTGTTTTCGGTGACTTTAATATAAACTAAATGATTAGGAATACAGTTGAACAAAATATTTTACTAACTAAACCAAATGAAAATGGTCAAAAAATCAACTCGCATAAAGTCTTAAGTATTCTTCTCGATCGGGCTATTACAAATAACACGAGCAATGTAATAGCTATTACAAATAAAACGATTTAAGTAATAGCTATTACAAATAAAACGATTTAAGTAATAGCTATCACAAATAATACGATCTATGTAATAGCTATTGCAAATGATACGATCTATGTAATAGCTATCGAGTAAATACAAATTATTGGTTTGGTGTGAAATAATAATTTCGCTCCACACCAATAATTTATAATCATTACTGCAAAATCACCTTCTGTGTCCGAATTCTGTGGCGTAGATAGTCATTTCAGCATGGCAAAGGTGAAACGGAAGTTTAATATTAAGATCTATAGTTTGAAGAATCACTATTCACCAGAACTATTTCAAGAACAACTTCCATCACAGGCCCGCCAAATTTTAAACGAGGATAAAATCTTACAATGTTGACAGAGAAGTTTCAGTTTGCAAAGACAATTTTCACGGTATCTTTAAACGCATGTGCAGTTTGTGCACCCTACATTATAAAAAGCAAATAAGCAATGATATTTGGAGAGCAGAAAAATTCAAGAGCTGAGCAGAACAAAGAAAAATTACTTGCTTGCGTACAAAGCAAAGATAGATCAAACAATACTCTAAGAAACAGATGTTAACAGCATGAATTGTCAGGAAACTAATTGATTGTCGGGAAAAAAATCCCTGAAACAACACACTCTCACTTTCATAAAGACCTCTGCTATTAACGGAAAAAAGCAATTCAAAACAACCTACAGCTTTCGCGGTTGCCTGGTATAAAAATTCAGACCCCAGGAATAATTTTGACGCCCCCACGGGGACTGCTTTTGATCTCCACGCTTTCTCTCCAGAAGTAGCTGCAAAAGTTTTCGATGAAGACTTTGAAATCAATTTAAATCAACCTTCAATTGCAAACCCGTACCCTACGTCATATTTTGTAGATGTCAGTGTGATACAGCCACCGCGTCCAGTCAATTTACCAGCGACAGAAAAGATTTTCTTCTCACTGAAAACACAAGAGGAGTCGGACATGGTATGAAAGAATTAGCCTTCAAAAATACAAAAGACAGTTTCCCTGCTCAGCAGCGATGGTTTGTCTCCTCAGAAAGATACAACTATTGTAACTGTGGGAATTGACGTTCTCGGGGGGAAACGAGAGATTCCGCGCTGTTAGGTAGACTTTACTTTTGTTGAACAGAATATGAGTTTTGTTTTGTTGCAGATCACCTTTTTTTCGGTTCACTCCTGGCCTGTTTTACAGCATTCTTGACTTTGTTCTTCAAAATTGATGTTTCATTGACTACTTTTTTGAATTACTGTCTCTATGCGCAGGAGGTCATACTTATTAGTAAGAGATTGGACAGCTTTTAGCTTAAATTACAGTTCTTATTCTACCTGGCATTAATTTTACAAGATTCTTGATCCTCCGCAACTCTGTTCTGGGCCATAATTGAAGTAACCTGATTCCCATAGCAGTCAATGTTGAATGAATGAATTAGCCGACCAAGTCGCGCACTACCTTGCATTATTTTATTACCTTGCCTTATTTTATTTCTGAGTTCATTTGTTACAGTAAAACTGTACATGGGAACATTATGGATGTGTTCATCTAGTAGTGAAGACTTGTTTTAAGAGCAAAAAAATTCTAAACCTTCATTTGCATCGAAGAAATGAAGGCCCGAGGAATGGACTTGTCAGCGTTTGAAAATTGACGCATCGTTGAGTTTCATCAGTGCACATATGTATAATATATAAATATTAATAATATATTAATATCAATGTACAATATAAAATAAAAATATCAACTAAATTCACAGAACAATAACTCGCTAGAAATCAGATGACAAACCCAGTTAATTCCGTGCAAATATTTGAAGGCCTAACATTCTAGACGACAGAGACAGACGCTCTATGACAAGATTGGGGAAGAATAATCGGTGTCCATCAACGCAAATGACCATGAAAGAGTTTCATGAAATTTCAAAAACAATTTCTCAAAGTACTGTGCATCGAGAGTTAAGAAACTTAGCTCAGTCAAATGTAAATCCACTTGGAGGTCATTAGTGTCAGCAGCCAATTGAAAAAATGTTTTCATTCGTTCTCGGACGCAAAGATTATACCGTTGAGGTTTGGAAAGATGTGATACAGTCCGATGAGTCCAGATTCTCTCTTTCAGAACGACAGGAGTGTGTGGGTTTGGTGACAGCCACTTTAAAGCTATGGATCTATCTTACAACGTCCCACCTGTTAAGGCATTTGGAGGCAGTGTAATGCTTTGATGCTGTTTTTGCTCAGATGGACTTGGATCTACTACTCTTTTCAATGATAAAATGAACTCTCAGGACTATCAGCACGTACTTTCTGACCTCGTTTACCATTTCATGGAGATTTTTCTTGATTACAGAGGGATTATTCAGAACGACAAGGCTCGCATCCACAAGGCTAGAAACGGTCAAGAATTATTTCTTATTAATAAGGGAACATTTGAACTAATGGATTGGCCTCCACAATCTCTTAATTTGAACCCTACTGAAAATTTATGGAATGAGATTGAGAGGAACCTCAGTGATTCATCGCCCCTTCCTTCAACATTGGCTGCGGTGGAAACCAGGTTACTTCAATTGTGGTCAAAAATAGAGTCGCGGGGCATCCAAACTCTTAGAAAACTAATGCCAGGTAGAATAAAAGCTTTATTTTAAGCTAAAAACGGTCCAATAGCTTACTAATAAGTTTCTGAACTACACCCACGACTTTTTTTCGAGCCCCTCAGTGTATTTCTTAATAGTTTAACTGAAAATGTAACATAAAACATAAGATGAGTGGTGCACGGCAGGAACTACAAAGGATGCTTGAGATTGTGAATGGATATAGTTGAGATATCGGTGTGAAATTTATTTGTGATAAAATAAGTTATAGTCATAAATGTTGATGAGATTGCTGAAGATATACAGGGGAATATTGGGAATTCTAAAATCAGCAGAGAAAATGAGTATAGGTACTTTGGGTGTATATAAAGTGAAGATGGGTGCACAAGGTGAAAAATGGCAAAAGCCCTGCAGTGGTGTGGAATCTCAAGCACTGTGGCCAAGAGAAGAGTTAACATAGGAATGTGAAAATATGGTGTAGTGGCCAGTGCAATGTATGGTTTGAATGCTCTGTCGTGGATTAGGAAAGATCTTAAAAAGTTAGAAGTGATACAGAAAAAAGAGGGATGTTTTGTATTAGTAATACCAAAATTTACAGCTGTCGAAGCTGTTTTGCGTGATCTAGGGGAAATTTGTTTTTCGATCAAATGATGGAAGCTGTTTTGAATTATATGATTAGAATTAAGAGAATGGAGAATTGGGGTAAGTCAGTATTTTCAAAATTGGGGGTAAGTCAGTATTTTGAATGGAATCTGAGTGAAAGTTTTTGAAAGAATAGCTGCTCGGTGCAAGAAAAGAAAGATAAATATCCAGAGGATCATTCTTGTTGGAATAGGAGGGCCTATATGTGGATGACAGGTGTTTGGCCGTGCAATGAAGGTGGAGGACCTGAGTGGGACTGTAAGAAGTGGAAGTAAGGAACTGGAAGACTATCAGGAGGACACGGATTGAAGACATGGAGACATACATGGAAGAGAAAATGACAATAACCTTGTTCGCTAGAAAGAATTTCTCAAAAGTAAATATGTTATGTTATATGATGTAAGTTTTGGCAGTCCTTTCCTCTTTACAGTAAAATGAAAGGCTTCAGGTGTGAACAAGAACACATGGAGGGAGAATGAGGGGAATAATAGGTTATGCTTGTAGCAGGGTAGAAGTGCAAAAGAAACCATAGAACATTTGATGATGTAGATGGTGTGTATGAGAATGAAGGACAGTTCCTTTTAAATGTGGTGTTTGAACAGTATGAAGAGAACCAGGGGTAGGCCATATGGGTCCAATATGATTCTGGTATGAATTTCTAGGATTGGATGAAGAATACAATCTGACTAACGTCGATGTAGTGATATATTTGTTAGCGAATGTGCGGATTAGGAGACGATGACAAGATCCGAAAAGTATCTGATAAACTACAGTGCATGAGGGTTTATTTTGACACTCTGGGTCTCCCTGTGATGCCGTTATGATCGTTGTTGTATGCAATGACATCCTATTGCATCCCATTGCATGCAGTGGGATGGCCCATAAGAAGTTTCTTAAACGAGTTTGATTCACGGGCAAAAAACAAAGAGGAACCATCTATTGTGTGAATGCATTAGAGGGAATTCTAGGCTGTTGTGAAGACCACGACTGCCGTCGCCCCTTATCAAGGTTAAGCATGTTAGGTTATAGTTGTGTTGTTCGAACACCCGCTAGTGATTGTTGAATGATTGTTTTGCACTCAGGTTGAAACTCTTCTCTAAGAAGTAACGATACATAGCACCATCCATCTTTCCTTCGATGATGCAGAGTGTGCTAGCGTCATGCGAGGCGAGGAATACTCAAACCGCTTTTTATTACTGTTAGGTGAGATTGGTTTTAGTTATTTTCTGCACCAGTGGTTTATTTATTAGTGACCGCGGATTTTTCCCCGAATCATGCTAATTCTCGTTCTATATCTCGTGCTCTATTTTCTTGTATGCTACCTCGAATTGTTGATTACCTGTGAACATCAGACCTGAACACAACACTGTGCACGTCTGACCTGAACACAACACTGTACCCGTCTGACCTGAACACAACACTGTGCACGTCTGACCTGAGCACAACACTGTGCACGTCTGACCTGAACACAACACTGTGCACGTCTGACCTGAGCACAACACTGTGCACGTCTGACCTGAACACAACACTGTACCCGTCTGACCTGAACACAACACTGTGCACGTCTGACCTGAGCACAACACTGTGCACGTCTGACCTGAACACAACACTGTGCACGCCAAACCTTAATGCAACATAATTGTGTGCAGATCAACTTTACTTTGTTTAACAAAATCGGAACTTTGTCCCAGAAGTCACCTTCAACACTCTCGCTTGCTGACGGTAAGCCACCTGATGACATAGTAACAAATGAGCGCGGTAAGAGCACACAAACTTTCAGTCTTCTAAAATATCAAAGTGTGTGTTGTATCAATTACATGCTAAAAATGAAGCAAAATTAGCCCCAAAAGAACTTGAAAATGCAACCAGATCTGACTCTCAAGACCTGCTCAAATATTTTCACCGGTAAAAACTTTTCACAAACAAAAGTAGAGCGCTTTTGAATGACTGCAACCGTCGATCGTTAACTGGGCGTTGATATATTTATGCAGGGTTATCCACAAGTATCCTAACGCTGATAATAGCGGCATTTCAGTCACTTATTAAAATTTTTTCCTGGGGCTTCCCCTACCTGAACGGCTGCATCAGCAATGCTGCACTTCCTACGTTATAGTCATTTAATATCAGAGTTTGGGTGTTTGTGACCTTCACTGTTCAGCCTAGTTTTGTCCGATAGACCATCTAAACTGTTAGCTTCTAAATATATTCGTAATTGAGTCTGTAGGTTGAAGTTCTACTCACTGAGGGGCTGGATGAAGCCCATGCGTGGTGTAGTAAATCCAGCAAGAACCTTCGCTTTGAGCGACTACAACATTTTCTATTTCATTAGTGGACATATTCAAAATAAATATAATCGTGATGCATTTATCAGCGATTGTTTATTTTCGTTGTATAATCGTTCAGAGTGTCAAGAGTTATTTTTCACACTTGCGTTTTTATCAACACGCGGCTTCAGAATACTGCACAACACGTAAACCCTGAAGCTTGTAACTTTTGTGAGGTCTGCTATCAAAATAAGAATTTTACATACAAAGTAGCACCATGGGCTTTATGATAGTGATGATCTAAAACAAAATTGAAGTAAAGAATTCTAGAAATATTACTATAACCCTATCAGTTAATGATACTAGAAAGCATTATTATTATTATTATTTTGCCCGAATAGATTTGTCTATATTTTTCCAAATCATTTTGTTGTTAGGTAAAAGGAAAAGTTTCAGTGAGAATTAGTTCAGTTAACAATAATGCTAAGCACTGCCGTTCGTGGTTAATTTCTGTTAATAACAAAAATAAATGGCGATGGTTCACGCACGCAGAACATGACAGCATAATCTACGTGAGTTCTGAGTAGCTGAGAACGAGCGGAGTGAATGCTTTTTTTAAATTACTGGGAACTGTAAGGCGATCGGTAATGGTTCCAGAAACGCTACACCTCATAGTCACAACGAGTTGTGAGACATTAGTGGCGGACGAGCAGCGTTTCACTCAGCAATAAAGGTGAGTTGCGAGACGTTCGGTGAGAGACTTGCAAATGTTACACATTACGGGGAGTTGCAGATGGTTACTGCTTTCAATTACCTCAAATTCTCTGCCTGTTAAACAGGAACGAGAGAAAGTGCCCACTAACGTTGGCTTTATTTATGTACATTCTTAGACAACTGCTGAAATGCCTCAATTTTGATTTGAGCCTTTCAGAGTTCAGCATATTGGGCTGCTGCTCTCTAAATTTGGTACCTTAGTATTTTCAGAATGTTATTCAGAAGGGCTAGAGAGGCAGTAATATGATGCGGAGAAGCAATGATTTACAGCGCGTCAGGGCAAACGAAACAGAAACGTAAAAATTAAGCAAATGAGAATCTTAACTAAAGCATAAAGAAGATAGGCAGCTGGGGCGTGAAGGAGCTTTCTATTCTAAATCATTCTACGCGACAAACAAATAAATGCGAAGCTTCTTTTAACTACCATGCATATCACTTCTAGTTAAAACCCTATCTCTTACAGGATATCAAAGCTTTATTGGTTTGTAAGAAACTGATTCATTGAAATAGTTTAGAATTTAGGCACACGAGCGAAACATCTTTCGTATTAAGCAGAAACAAACAATTTCAGCAGCGGAAAAGCCAGTGACGGGAGATAGAGAGCGCACAACCGAGAGGATGGAGCCTGAAGAGCGAAGAAACGCGGATTGTGTCACTTGATAAGTGCAGCTCGAGCGAGACGAGGCCAGGACCGCTGCATTAGACACGGTGTCAAACGGACCACGGGCCTGACTCGCGTGGAGGAGAAATGTTGGGGGAGAGAGGAGGCCAGGGTACACCGTGCCAGGGTATGGGCACGGTCGTGCGCGTACTTGTGTATGGCTTGCTGCGATGGTCTCAGCTGAGGCTAAATAACCAAATTTTGGTACGTATGCATTTACAAGAACGTGTACCAGTTTTGATGCGTGTATGTTCGTAAATATGAGCACACCTGCTTTAGTGCTTGTACAGCTACAAATTTTTCGTTTTTGTTTGTGGGGTTACCGGTCATGAACCTATTTTAATAATGGTGTAAATGCAAGTAATAATTCCTGCGCGAGCGGTGCTAGTGAGGCCTCTACGTATTTCCAAATTTTGTGTTTATCGAAAGCGATATTTTCAATAATTATAAAAACTATGCTGTAATACTACACTATACAGAGTAGAAAACAAAAAACGTCTTGGTACGTTGTTTTATCAGCATATCTTGAAGAGTGTGAACTTCGTTTTCAATTTAGTAAAAATTTCCTTAAAATCATTGAACTTGTCTCAGCCCACAAGTAGGTACATCTCAAACTGTTCATAGAAATAGTTTTAAGCATTAGTATTATTATTAATTGAAAAAAAATTACTCTAGATTGTTTGAACTTCTAAACGTTAGTGTCTCAGCACAAAAAAGATAGCAAATTTGACTGATGCTTTTTAAAACTAAAAACCCAACCTTCACACGACTTGGTAGAAGTAAACACACCCATTCTTTTTTGATCAAAACGCGTTCTATAACCCATGAAATTTGGCGAACAATCCAAACTTCAAAATCACGCCCTCAATACAAGAACATTATTTTTACATCAATGTAATTTATTTTCAGTACGCACCAAATGCAAACTACTGACTGATTGATTTACTAAAGAATTCCAATATATCCTCCGTGATACACGGTACGACGCAGCATTTAGTAGCGATATTCTCGGCGGTAGAAGCACAGCTCCAGCGCGCCATAGCAACCAGAGGCTCAGCCTCCCACACAAAGAGCGAGCGTTGTGCGCGCCGCGGCGAACTCGGCCGTAGCGCACAAGAGCGGCGCCTGTAAGCCGACACTCGAGAGATCCCACGGGAAGGAAAGGCCCGAGCATCTTTGAAAACAAGCCATCAGCTTAGCTGGTGAGTAGGAAGATGGTGCGACCACCGGAGAGCTGTAAGTCCTAGACTTATCTGCCGAGCGTCACTGAGAGATTTATTGTATGCACGGACGATAATGCCTGAACACTTATCACTGTAGGTGTCAGAGTCAAATTTGAAGACGTACGTGCTTCAGTTCAGCAGATCAGGTCACTACTCTTCCTATTTCTATGAGGACTTTGACTGACTTTTCCACATATATTTCAGCCGTTTTTTATTCGACCAATAAGCGTAATATACAATTTACACGCAATCGTGAAAATAATTGAAAAGGCTTACATTTTCAGCACTTATTTTAATCACGAAAGTGATACATTTAAATTTAGCATGAGCTTATTCATACATATTCATATTTGACAGAAAACAATGAAAGAAAGATTGGGAAAACTACAGTATTAAGTACAATAGGGAGTCAAGTGTTCAAGTCAGAATGCGTTTTTGTATCCCATGAGCATGCAAAAGTGACTTGATTGATATGAGTGGTGTAAGTGATGAAAAGAATATAGACTGAAATTGATAGTTATAAACTAAATTTACATATTCAGTTCGTTTCTGAGCGTAAGAGAAATATAGCTTCAGAACAAGGAATGCATTTTATTCTAAAACTTCTCGAGTAATCAGAGACACCGCCTAACATGAAATTTATGCCTCGAATACCATCTCACTCAACACAGCAGTCATTCCCAAATATCTAGTATTAAAAATTAGATTTATTTGATTGCGAACGTACTTCGTGGAAGTGATGTTTTTCAGACGTGATGTGTTTCAGATGCATGTGGATGTAGCAACCGCGTGAATGTGCTTTCATCTAAACGAGTAGGGCGTCACTCTTAGGCATCTGTTCGTCGTCTTATACTATGGTAAATTGAGTGCTGAAACGCCTATTGTTGCTGAAATTTGAACAACCACTCCATAACTTTCATTAACTGAAGCCGAGCTACAGGCTAGATCACTCACATAGAGCAAGAAAACTTGCTTGCTTGACTATAGGACAGACGAGTTCAAGCCTGCTCAATGGGTTGTAAAATTAGCCAATGACCTCGGATACGAATAGAGGTAAGATAGCAACTTTGCTTTCAGCACGTCTCATTTGAGAAAACATTAGAACCTCCAATTTTTTAACTGAAACATAGGTCTTATTGGACTTTTAACAGAAGAATATTCCGATACGCCTTTAATAAAATGATTACGAACATTTTGTCAGTAAAGAAGGAAACAATGTCGCATGATTATTCAATTTCATCTTGAATTTTAAACATTTTTTTCAAATAATGTAGATTGTTTAGGTACATATTCTTGTAGAGCTGGCACAGAAGTATTTTTCTGTTTCCGCAAAATCTTCGCATTATTGGGATTTTTTTTATATTTTGTACCAGAGCAAAGAAAGGTGAATAAATAAACGCTTATTACGCAAATTTAAGAACCAGCTGATGAAACGAATGAGCGGCACAATTCGTGCGTACGAGGAAGTCGTGCCAACGAGACCCGCCACTACCATAATGACTCGTTTCAGCTCAGGCTAGCGTTCGTGATCAAGAATATCGAACCGAAGGAACTGAAGGCATTTGTCCCTTCTCTTCCTTAGTATAATAAAATTGGGAATAACCGAAAATTTGCAACATAATTTTATTTCTTCCAGTCTTCTGCTCCATGAGAAGACGGAAGACAACTTCCACACCAAACGGTTATAAGATATTCTACGTAAATACGACTATGACCTACAAGAACTACATGAACTACTCTTTTACGCACAAATGATGAAGCGTATACTGAAATTTAGACAGCTGTTATCAAGAAAAAAGAATTCGTGTTTATTAGAGCTACAATCTGTATCCTGAATACGCTGAAAAAATTCCTCACAATTGATGAGTATGAATATTACAGTGAAAGCGCGTTGGCTGGCAGTGCCAACATTACTACTGTTCGCGCGCTTATTGCGTTTGAAGTTAATTTCGCTTCGCTGAGCGACGCGGTGTTGTGATATTTGCGACAAGTGTTGAGTGGAGAGCAGCTGCTTCCATCTGCGTAAGTGACGAGGTAGCCTAAGAGCTCCAAACCATAAACAGAATTTTTTGTCTACTAGTTGGGTCTCCCTCGAGATTATCTACTCCGGCTTCGCCTGAATTAAGCCCGTGATGTAAGGCAAAACCAGGAAACTAAGAGCAAGAATGGCTCAGGTTCACTCAAGTTTTGACGTTCGCATCCTCCAGGAGTATTATTGCCAAGCGTTGCGCAATAAAATGATGTAAGATAGGCTTCTTGGCAGAACACAGCCTCACATTTTGAAGATTAAGTTGTACTTCAGTTCAATAGGATCCGAAGACGCTCGTTTCCACATCAACACGCACACGGAAATTGGGGCAGAATAGTTACAATTTACAAGAATAGACCTGCAATGTAGTGTGGAATTGCAATGTAACTATACCATTTGCTGAATTTAGTTATTGTGCAGAGATAATAGCAAGTCTTTCAAAATTTTACGTATAATTTTCTGACTCTAACTCCCTAATATTTGTGAGTTATATCGCCCCTTTCTTTATGGCTTGAATTTCTGGTGAACCCAGTCGTCAATTTTAATTCAAAGAGAATCTAACACAGATAAAGTGTGACTGATTATACCATCCTTGAATAACAGATGTTTCTAAATCTTGAGTGAAAAGAAGATAGTACGAAACGAAATAGAAGCTGCTGGTACCATGACGTTGAATTCAATCCCATGTGAAGCATCTGTGCCTGTTGTTGCTGTCAAAAACTTAATGCATCGTACCGTTCCTGGCAATTGCAGATAAAGGTTGATTCTCAGGTACGACCATTGAAAAGTCCCTTTGGATGAGTGGCTTTTTCAACCAGACATTTCTTCGAGCCCTTGTGTTAAAGATATTTATTCAAAATTTAGGTTGAGTTTAAGCTCATTATGCACAGATGTACATATCTTATTTAGGATTATTTACTACGCCAGATCAAACAGCAATGCATTTCTCCTTGAAGTAGCAAAGCATCGCGACGTCACCAGGATCAAAATGCAGAAAATTGTTGGTACTTAAATTACTGGGTTTACAGTCGCTATAAAAGCTGCACATTTATGATTTAAGAGAGCTATTATATCCAGGACCATGACAGAACTGGAGAAGCGCGCAAAATCTGCAGCAAGAGGAATACTCTATGCAAAACTTCCAATGCTCAGTGATGTCAATCAACAAATGCTCAGTGATATCGAACTTAAAATAATCCTACGTTCGCTTACTAGCCACTTTTGAGATGCGTTATTTCAGAAAAAAAAACAATAAAAAACTCCATATTTTCCAAAATTTGATGCAAAAAATGTAGAACATTGGGTTTGGTACATATCTAAACCTAGAGGTCCTTAAATTTAATTAGTGGAAATGAAACGGCAAGTTTTCTAAAATCATTATCAGAGGATGAATCAACAGAAATGGCAAAATTATGAAAACAGTATTCTCTTAGTTTACCATGAGCTAGAGAAAACATGAAAAAACATAGACAGATAGACAGATGAAAAGGAAAATGTTGAGGCGTTGGAACAGAAACTCGTTGAAAGACATAACCTCCGCATTTATACTAAATGATTCAACACGCTTGAGCAATAATTAATGACCTATGTTGTTGGAAGAATAATGAGTGAAAAGAAGATTATTTTTTTTCATTTCTAAGGCAAAGAACTGCTGTTCAGTGATCTCATCCTAGGAACATGACGTACAAAAATTGGCGCTTATCGCAAGCCTAATTTACATATATCACATCCGAATACTACCGGCACTAGGGATTTTCAAGTTATGAAAATAGGCTAGCCAACATAACTTCTAAAAAGCATTGTATAATGCGAGCGTCTAAAACTAATAAGAAAACCTTTTCGCTGGAATAAAATTCCGTGCTCGCACAAAATACTATTGATGCATGAGAATAGGTGATGTATGGTTTATAGATTCAAAGCCCTAGATTACGTTTATTTTCTACATTTATTTATATTTTGTGATGCAGTAACTTTTGATGCTAAAAATGCTGACAATGAATTTCTTTTCAAATCTCTTTGTACGTTTTATTTCTATTGATTGAATAACTGTACGATTTTTCATGAATTATTTAACGCTTGCTGGACGCAGAGCGTTAAGTGAGTGTCGAGTCAAAATTTAGAGCTGTTATCCAATCATATTAAAAGCTCCAAAAGCTTCACAAAATTTTCTCGTGTATTGCTCGTGTACTGGAAAAAATATGTCTTATATCGCAAATTAAAAAAATGAGCTAGTTTCTAATTTACTAAACTAAACATCAGAAAATTCAAGTTAAAAGCAAAGTGCGTTGTAAGTTTCTCATTCATTAATTATTTCTGAAAATATACAGGCATTTATTCCAGAGATTTAAGTTATACTCACGCTCATCAAGATCGAAAGACGCTGACGCTCTTTTCGAAATCGACTCGTCCAAATAAATTAGAGCAGAAAATCAAAAAATATACGAGAATAAGCTCGCACGGGAGGTGGGAGGTGCAATGTAACGACGCGTTTGATGAATTTTGGCTTCGTGTAGAGGGAATGACTAAGTCTTTTGCAACATTACAAATACATTTCTCAATATTTGTGAATTAAACTGCCCCATTCATTCCATATGTATGAATTAAACTGCATTTATGAATTAAACTGCTACTCTACGTAAAATAGTCGCCAATTCTAATTCAAAGAGAATTATATGGGAACATTTCCTGAATGAATATACCACGTTACAATAAGATATTTTGACAGATTTATGATGTATAAAAGTAACTAATAACGACGAAAGTTTACCTGTTGATCACAAATGAACTTAATTGGCTCGGCATTTTAGCGACTATTCTTCATATGTATACGTATATGGGAGTATGAAGAAATATGGGAAAATGTATATGAATTGATATCTTTATATTTTAACACAGGATAGAGTTGGTTGCAGCATCTGATAAGAAGTTATGATTTGAAATTTATTTCTGGATTGGACGCCATTTGTTCAACAGCATATTTCAGGCAGGAAATAAGGAAATAAATTTCCTCATGACAAAAGGAATTTAGTTATTTATTCATCCGTTATAATATGACCAAGGATAAAACTTATAAACAGCAGCGGTCTTGCATTACGGTATTGACGTTTTTTGCTCGTGTGTTTCGCTTTTGGAATATTGCCATCTTGAGTACTGTCACAATTTCGAAAAAATTAATTTAACCTAAAATCAAAGGAAGATTAAAGAAAAATCTGAACCATATTTGAACAGGTGTCACGATAAACAATATTGATAAGATTTAACATACGTCATTAAATGCATGAAGTTTTCTTGTAAATATAATTCAAAAATACAGAATTTACAATGCAAATGAAGGAAGCATTCTTCACATGGATATAATTTTAAGTAACTCAAAGTATTGAATATTCAGCTTTACAAAGTTGAGATAACTGACCATGAAATGACAGTGAACAATTATAAAGCTTACGGGCAATCGTTTGATTCGGCAGTTAAGCAATATATTGATCGAAAAATAAGAAAGGTATTTCAACATAATTTTCTATTGCAGCATGTTATTTACAGTGGCAATGATGCGAAATGGCGGGACACGTTCCTCTTGAATACATTCACTGCTAAAGATTTATTTATTCCCTTGGGGAGCATGCACCAGGGCAGAGCACCTCACAAACGAATAAACAGATGCAAGTAACGTCCATACGCGGGAAATATTTAAGGCTCATTGGGTGCAATGCGTTTCGTGAAAAATCTGTTCTCTGATTTTTATTCTGCATGAAACCATTTTTTATGAAAAATTATTGTAGGAAGTCATTTACAACCTAGCCAGGACTTTGGCTGCACTCATGCAGCCTCTAGCTGTGTCTCTACCAGTACCAACTTATGAGATAAATTAACGACGCCAGAGTATTTATGATTAAAATATATCGATAACGTTGCTTATAATGCGACCTGTAGAATGGAGAAACATTTCTTAAAGTCTGGAAAAAACAACGAGGAAGCATCGGAAAGAAAGAACACTTTTTAGTCATGTCTATTGTAGTTTAAAATTGTCCCTTTTGCAACTTTATGTGTCGCACACATACCAGGTCTTATTATAAAATTATGACGTGAGTAATAATTGTTAATCGTCTACGCACAAAAATCTTGGAGTTAAGCTGGTGAACGAGACCCTATCTACCACTAAAAGCCATTTAAACTAAACTAACAAGTTCAGAAGCCACGAAGGGTTTCTCACTTCCTGCTCTTCTGTATACGTAGGTGTAACTGTGCGCTCCCTCTCTGTGTCGGCTGACGAACACCAAAGTTAGCCGCAATGTGCTAACCATGATAGTGCAATGTATGATACTTGCAATCTTAAAATATTGATCATTAATTAAGTAACGCGCTGGCAAAAATAGTTTTGAGCAGAAATGATAGATTTAAACACAACGTTGTTGCGGCAGTTAGTTGATCAATGAAAAATGTTAATATAAGTCCTAGTATGTGTGCAACAGATGAAACTGACAAAGAAATAGTTTTAAAGTGTAAAATTCGTGCGCCTAAAATTGTTCCCAAAATCTCAAGATGGCTTTTTAATGTTCTATTGTTACGTTTGCCAGATTTTGCATTTTGTTTCATGAAGAGGGTCACAGTTATCAATTAAAACATAACATTTTAAAGACTAGACTATTCATAGTGGCTATAAGTTTTCAGAGTATAACCACTGAACTCGTTATTGAGTGTGCAGCTCTCTTATTTACCAAAGTATTCCATTCAATTTATTTAAGTGATAGCCAGTAAACGATACTCTACAAAAAGACAATTCTAAGGTCAATATTCTAACTAGGTTAATTCGACAAACAAGCGCTTGTATGTTATTGCTCTTTAAATCTGCGGAGAGAGCAAAATTCTCAAAAGTCGCGTTCATCAATTTGTTTGGTAAAAATACAACGATATTATAGACCTTTTTATCGTTCACGATACTCTTTTTTCTAGTGCAAAATCCAAACGATTCAATCAATAAGAAACTTGGGAATTTTTGATAGAAAGGAGATCTTCGAGTAATAGCTCATCTATATTGATCTACTGCGTTTTGCATACCTTGCAAAGGAACTATATAAGCTTTCACAAACAATTTATGAACTATTTGAAGAGAAGGTAGTTGAAAAGCATGCGTCCGATTTGTTGGTATGGTATACGAAACCTCGAAGTCAACTATTCAATGCTGTCATGGGTTACAAGTCTCTTGCAGACCTGTGTCATCATACAAAGCAACTTCTTCGCACAAGCAATAGGCATCTGCGCTTAACCCTTCAACGACCATGATGACACTGGTGTCCTATTTCGAAAACAACCTCAGCATATTTTATTGCTGGTCGAATTTGCACCCTACCGAAATTTTAGAAGTTCACTGGGGAGAGGCAGTTCCTTTCTCTCTCATGTCAGTGACAACCTGATGCCAGTGCCAGTCGAATAACGGTTTTTGTGATATTCCTAACATGAGTAAAACATTTCAAAAGTTGGAGGGTTAAAACAGAAGTCTTCCCTGGCTGAAAACTTTAGAAGCCTTGCGACCTTTAACCCATCTACCAATAACTGGATCACCGCTGTTTTGTGTTATCGTTGTTTTCTGAATTTTGCACTCAACGTTTGCAGGGTCGCCAAGATTGCCTGGTTAGAATAACGCGATAAATGCGACAGCGATCAAGCTCGAATTTTGATATCAGTGTACAATAGTACAGCCTACAGGCAAGCTAAAGAAGAGGAGCAATAAACGAAAATATGCACGCTGTGCTGTGCGAGCGTGGGTGCGTCGTAACATCGTCTGGGGCACCTTTTTTTAACACTAATTTTTCTCATATTTTGTATAATATTTTCACTGCTGAAGTCTTTCACGGTTATAAAGTGCTCAGAATCAACGTATAAACTTTTCCGTCGATGTTTTAATTCATAGAGTTTTTAATAAGTTTATTCGTTTTTTAGTGAAAATAATAAATTAGGTGACAACGAGTTTACTCATTGAAATAATGTGGTAGCTCGTCTTCACCGACGTGGGGGAAACACACCGACGTTAATGTTCTCCTAATGCTTTTCAGCCATCTGTCATCTAATCCAAGATGAAGTTTACGAGTTCTGATGCATTTTGTTTTTTCACTTAGAATTCTTGATTGCTTGATGTTACGCACCGCGTTTCGACTAAATTCTTAATTTGGGAAACTTGGGCGATAAAATCATAATACTTATTCATAAATCTCTCAGCTTAGAATGTTGTGCGTTAGTCGTTATTGAGAAATAAAAAACATTTGCTTTACATTTGGAATTGAATGATAAATTAAGTTGTGGCTTTGTTTTAAAATAAAACCCCGAATCCAATTCCGTTCATACGAATAGCACGAAACAACTACTACTTAAATATGAAATACAAACACAGGCCTGGGCAAAGACTTACACCTCTATTTATTTGCTTAATGTTTTAGTCAACTTTTGTACACATGACGAGTGAAGTGCGCTGTTGATATATTGTCTTGTAGTTGACCATTGTAATGTAGTGGTGCTATTCTGTATTGCAGGCTATGAGTGAGTTAACGATATCCCTAAAATGAATCGATATTTCTCCACTCAGCTGGTAGTTATACCCTTTCCAGAACCAGAGTAACAACACGGGATTTGGCTCAGTGCATCCGAAATAGTTTTGACTGTGGGAAAATGTTGAAGGTGAATTGCCTAAATTTTTTACACAGCACGTGAATTCACAGAGGCAGTGTTTAGATTTTTTTTTTTAAATTAATCTTTACATGTTGTTGTGATACAGGTTGATGCACAACAAATGGTGAATTTTTGAATAATGAGAGGGTGAGTGAAAAATGACGTACAATTTTTCAATTTAACAACAGAAGGCAATTGAAACGTACAGCATTAATTGATCATAAAAATCGTGAACACGAGGATACCCTAAACAGGTTATCTTCGCTGCTTGTGAATGTGAAATGTAGATAATTTACCTTACTTTCTATTTATGGTTCATTGCAAATTGAATAACTAAACAAAACATGTGTTGTGAATTTAGCAGACTAGCTACAAGAAACCAACTGGCATAAATCCTTCAGTTCGTGATTCTAAACTATTTTTACAATCGGAATCTCAACATTCTAACCAGTTGACAGATACTTTGCCTTGCATTTCTTTCATGGACATGCAAATCAACAAATTTTAGATGCTGAGAATGAGGAGTAGAATTTTTCTTACTTGACTTGCACAATCAACTTCACTTCCATAATACACTAGTTACCATTAATGACTTCTTAATTACCCTAAATGGGACATAATGTTTTATGTTGGAAATTAAATTGCCTAGCTCTAAAATTTCACACACATTGAGCATTTGGCCTTTCATTCATTCAGGCTATTGTGCATGGAACTATATGGAATTTATTGAAGCAATGCCTAAAAAATGCGTGCAGTCCTTTCAAGCCGTATCTCTTCCTATTTTTGATCAAGCATTGCCGATTTTTATGCTAAACAATTGTATCTTCAGCAAGAAGTGGGAAGAATCTTGCGTCATTATTGTCGCGCGGGAGCAGATTCATGGCCTCGGCAAAAGGGATCGAAACTGATAGTTGTTGCACATTCCTCATCATCTCTGTCTGTGAAGCCAGTTGAGAATTTTTTTTAAATTGTTGGCTTAATTTAACCACTGTTTTCGGGTTTCAGGATGAAATCCCTTAAGCACTTGGCATTTATTATTCAAAGCAAGAAACTGCGGGACACCTTAAATCAACTGTGAGAGAGCAGCGAAATTTTACATTTCGTAGGTTCGGTAATAAACTGTACAGTTTGTACAGTTTATTACCAGGAAATTTTATTTGTTAGACTATAAATTGTATAAGCAAAAACAGGTGTACGTAGTAAGAACCGATCGATGAATTGCACTGCCAGCGGAATGCTGTGGAGGGAACAGAGAAAACCATCTGCTTCAACCCTTCGTTCTTGCATACTCTTTTTCTCGTTTTGAGGGAGAAAAGAAGAGCGGATTATGTTCCTGTGTTTCCAAAGCCAACATTTCCGAATTTTCCTACACAAATAATTACTCCGTGAACATTTTTTTTCGGGGGAGTATTAATTGCAAAGTGACATTCCCAGGCGTTTGAAGGAAATAATTTTATTGCAGATTTGGCATTGTAATTTATAGTTACTTTGTGGACTGCATTGTAATCTCTATCTAATTTTGCATTGAAACCTCCTACTAATTTGGGAGCTGAATGGGTGTTCAGAAGACTAAGTTCTCGAGTGTATAATTCATTTTGCTTGTTTCAATAGATTCATATCGCGCAATAAGTTACTATTTAAACTACGAGTGTTCGATTGTTTGAAGATTTCGGTTAAAGAGTTGCCACTAATACTTCGCGAAGGCCTTTTTATGATCGCTGTGCGTCATTTATTTGATCAGTGAATCAGTTTTATAAAAAACTTGAGTTAGTTTGGATGGAAAACAACTAGTTTTTAATTCTTAACATTTTAGATCTAGCAAAATTACATTTACCTTTATTGGTTTTGCTTACAATTGCAATGCGTATACAGCCCTTCATTTTTACCGGTCTTTTCATAATCTGACATTATTCGGTATTACATCGGTAGCAGAATATATTGTGACATGACAATACGCACAAAGGAACATGTTTGTATTCAACGACATGGTTTGCGGATCTCTAAGGTATTATTTTTAAAATGGATCGTCATGAAAGAATTTTCTACATTCGCTTTTTTCCATCTCGTGTGTACAATTTTTTTGCGTGTTGGGCCAATTGCCGACTGCACTTTGGATTTTCCCGAGATCAGAAATATTTTTTGTTCATTCACATATATTGCTGCAAGGAAGGTAGGACGCAAAACCTCCACTATAATAAGATCACTGGAGCGACAGGACTTACTGGTGTTTCTTACTCTACAATGCCTCTCAAACAGGTACCCTCTACAGCTTAGCAAAAAATATTAATCAAGAAATGAAACTTGATGCACCTTTGGTAATAAAGGTGAAAATTATATGGAAGAGGTAATGTATTTTTTCTATTTACGATGGTATGATAACTGAAAAAAGTATACCGTCACATGAGCGCAACTCGGCTCTGTTGAGTTGTGAAAATTTTAAATCGTGCGAGAATTTAGGTGAAACCCAATTTTTACGAGTATATATCACGGGGCGGATTTTGAGTCATTTTATTCAGAGGATTTCTGAGTTAAGCTATACTTCATCGAGAGTTATTAAAAGAAGTTTAAGCGACGATGAAACGAGTATGACGGAAGTGCAGCCATTGCGAACACATACATACAAATGCCTCACAAAACTGTGGCAACACAGCGTCCAGCTCCTGCCGATTTCGAGTTGGCTGTTCTGTAACCTAGACAATACGTGTCCACACACAATTCGGGTGACTTAATTCGGAATTGTGGCGCTTTGTTGCCACCGTGACTTCACTTTACATACATTGTTGCAGCGGAATTTGTTCATTTTTAAACTTCGAATAATGGTATCAATGGAGTAGTCGTGTGTTACGGAGACCAAATCGGCAATGAGCCGATATTGCTCGCCGACCAAAACAAAATCGTTGAAGAAATTTGACGTTAGGATGCTTACGAAAAGGCAAAAAGCATTGCTGACAATAGTGAAGATTTTCGGGAGGAAGAAATTCTCTTAATTTTATATTTTTTATTAAATAATTAGTAGCGCTTGTGTAGTGACCGGCTCACAGATGAATATGTGTGTGTATTGTTGACAAGATATTCCATATTTACGTAGATGCAAATATTAGTGTCGTAGATAAATAAAGTAATGAAGAACACATCTTCAACTCGATCATGGTAGAAGCGTGAAAAAAATTGTGAAAGTGTAATCAGAGAATTCTTTCAAGGTTGTCTCTGAATACCTGAAACTATCAATTAAATTTTAAACATCGCTTAAAAAAAATATCTGGGCTACACTTGAAAGTCTAAACGCTGAAACATTGAACTGCTTCTGTATGAAGAAAATAGTTTGCGTTACTCCAGAAGGATATGCTGTACGCGACGAAAATTCCTCTAACAATTTGGCTCTCAGAGAATCGAATGAAATTCTTTTTTTTTACATTGACAGTCAAGTTAATTACTAACAAGGACAAATGTGAGCGAGACCCTCCAAACGCTTATGTCATGGGTGCACTGAGCGTGTGAGCCACACTTTTGACGTGAGCACAATTATTAGCACAAGTGAACGTGAGCGTGACGCTGCTAACGCGAACACAATCCTGACGATGCCATTACGGCCTCAGGAATGCGGCGGTCGCCCAGCCTCGAGTGCATCGAAACCTTAAACTCGAGGATTGTTGTTAGCCTCACAAATTGTTGTGAATGAGACAGCCTCCCCCACAGGGCGTCTCACCGCAGCCCGGCCGCGCGGCAGCGAGACGGAGGGACAACATCACGTTCTCTTGCCGGGCGTCACTTCAAAACGTGTGGCAGTTAGGATTTCATTCAGTGTTCTTCACTTGGAAAATCGTTCCGTATTCTTCACTTAGAATACCATTCTGTGTTCTTCATTTGTAATATCATGCCGTGTTCTTCACTCGTAATATCATTCAGTGTTTTTCACTTGTAATATCATTCCGTGTTCTTCACTTGTAATATAATGCCGTGTTCTTTACTTGTAATATTCCGTATTCATCTTTTGGAATATCATTCTGTATTTTTCTTTTCGAATATCATTCTGTGTTCTTCACTCGGAATATCATTCCGTATTCTTCACTTGTGATTTGAAATTGGTAGATATGCTTGAGAGGTCTTTAGAATAACTGAATTTAGCAAAATTTGACGATTAGGAGATGACTTAACGATGCTATAAGAAGAAATTTTCCCCAATATCCTCCTGCGCGTGACTGTCATCGAACCGAGGCTGAGCCTGACAGCATATTTACTTCACACTGCGCCACTGTAGACATAGATGAATAAGTGAGAAATAGATCTGTTTTTACTCCAAAGTACGCATGCCTCCCATCGTAGTCTCGCGAACGCGTTTCAGAGCGCACAGGTCTTTTACCCACGTAATACAGCTCCTTAATAATAATACAGCTCCTTTTACCCACGTAATACAGCTCCTTAATGATAATACAGCTCCTTTTACCCACGTAATACAGCTCCACGTAATTACCCACGTAATACAGCTCAGTAATACAGCTCGTAATACAGCGTTTCAGAGCGCACAGGTCTTTTACCCACGTAATACAGCTCCTCTCCGCGCTGGTGTTCCTTACTGCGGCAGAGCCCTGGTCACGTTATCTTCTGAAGATCTTGGGCATCTTTTCAACGATTTGTTTGCATCAGCAGGTAAAATAATTCATTCGGCTTGGGTGCCACTTAATCGGAAACAGCAAGGAGTGCATGCAACTTGCTTGTAAATTTGAAAAGATTGACTTCTTTTTCCACTATAAGTTAGTTGAATTAACTGGTTCAGTGAAAAATATGAATGCATAGCACTATAGCACTGTACATGGCACTGGAACAAAATCAAGTGAATCAATTCTTCTCTTGATTTTGAGATTCCTTCCACTTTAATACAAATCTGAACCTTCCCTTACTTACAGTTTGACATGGTTTAATTCCATAAATGGAAAGTTCAATTTCTTTTTAAACTTTTCTCGCACAAGAAGAAGTGATTTAGAAAATGCTGAAAAAATATAGTAACCTCACTGTCAAGACTCAGAAATTTGTGCTCGCCTGTTCGACTCGAGGACGACGCAGTTCTTCCTTTGACGAGCGCTAATTTTTTTGCAGAGGCCGCCCAATGCGATGTGAGTATTTCATGAAGATCACATCAAATCATCTTCCCCTCAAATCCCCAGAACATTCAGTGGCTTTCTCCGGTCTTGGACGCTCATGAATATAAAGTAGCTACAAAATCTTGCTGCATATGGCCGGCAATCTTGAAAAATAGGCATCGTAATTTCAAGAAAATTGCGAACAAATCGCGACATACGCTCGGCTTGTTCCCTGCTGTGTGGCCTGCAGGCGACCCCTCACATGCGCCCTCTAGTGGGGAGCGTGCACGCAGGGGGAGTGTACAGACTTATAAAGTAATGCGTGCTGTGGTGCAGCGGTCTCTATTGTTCAGATGGCATCAAGCTGAAAACCTTCATAAATACATTTGTTCAATGCGTAATGGTAAGGAATCACTGCTGAAGTATCAATGCATCGTTTCACGACACGAGCAGTAACATCTTTTTCAATAAACGAGTAGAAAAACTAAAAAACTTACATGTTTGTAGGGCAACTTGTCGTTTAAATTCCACTGTATTTCCCTAAAGCTGGAAATGCCAAATGTTTGCTCGTAAGAGATAACCCTGAGTTGGATCTTATTCGTGGATGACGCTTTGAAAATCTGGCTTCAATGAAACACTAGAAAGACTGGTGCTGTGTTAAAAAACTTCCCCTCTCAAAATGAAGAATGATAAGAATGTCAATGCTCGCGATCTCAATTGCAACAATATTGAAAATATCCACAGTAAAGACGATGATACATAATATATTAAGGTGCTTAAAAATTTTTAAAACCTCTCATAGTAGGCAACACTGAACCTATGAAAGTTCGGATCAACCTACCTTGTGGCCCAAAAATCTCTCCGACTTGTTCGAAGTGGACCAACTACTGCCCGCTGTGAGCTCCACTTAATTTTATGTTATTTTTAGAAACAGTCACAAACTTGTAGATTTTAACGTGCAAAATTAGGAAATAATTCAAATAAATTGGCAAAATATTCGATATGAATACGATAAACCAATGAAGTTTTTCGAAGGAAATTAGATACAATTTTCGAGGTTATTGACCTAATGGAATGAATAAATTAGGTGGAAAACGATTTCACAATATCTAGCAAGAAACTGATGCTCTCCGAACGTTGGCGATCATACAAGAGAAGGAAAAATAAGGAATGTTGCCACGTATACAACAGCGGGATTGTCTGAAAACTAAGTATTTAAAAATACATCAGTTGCAACGGTTACACCAATGATAATGACGGACAAGTATTTCACGGAATAAAAATTGTCACAACAGCATTGTCCATTTCTTCCTTCAAAATCTGATGAATAATTTTGTTTACTATCGACGCCACAAAATCATACTTCACTAACCTTAATTGAACCCTACCTAAACCTTAAACATTATATTCATTTCGACCTTCAATTTATCATTATGTTAACCAAATTCATTTTTAGTTAAATAAAACCAGCGGCATGCCAACCTAACCTATATAAATCAGCTCACCCTCATTCACTTTGCACTCCTCTGATCTTAAAAAACGAAATGAAAACCCGGCCGAAGCTGATGATATTTAAATTTAAGTATAAACATTTCAGGTGGTCCTCCACCGAGTGCAGCTAAGGGTAATGCGGGTGAGATTCATTTATCGAAAATTCGGGACAGCGCACATCCTTTCGGTGCTCACGACACAATAAAAATTATTTCAATGTTTTTTTGACAAATGACCTTAACAGTAATAAAAATATTAAGATTTGTCTCAATTACGTTAGTATACCGCATTACCAGAACTTAATAACTTTTCCCAAATGGAAAGCAGGTTTTGACAGTAAGATATAACTACAGAGGTGGATCCTTCTTAATAGTTCTCTCGCTTCCGAGGTAGCACTGACATTGCAGGAAAGTATGACATTATATTGACTTTACGGGCTGCACGGTAAGTAAGCTAGAACAGTGACTGGCGAACACAGCTTTTAACACGGTGTTGAGGCGGTACAACTACAGGCGTTACCAACCCTCAGTGCGGTGCTGTGCTGTCACGGTACAACTACTGACCCTTGTAATCTACAGCACGGTGGTGAGCCAGTACAACTCCTCTACAATCTACAGTACGGTGGTGAGCCAGCACACCTCCTCCACAAGCTACAGCACGGTGGTGAGCCAGCACAACCCCTCTACAATCTACAGCACGGTGGTGAGCCAGTACAACTCCTCTACAATCTCCAAGTCAGTGACAGGCCAGTACAACTTTTCAACCTACGGCACGCTAGTACAACTCCTGGCCTCGGCGACTTATTGCTCAGTTATAAGCCAATAAAATTACTGTCCTTTACAACCCTATGCGCAGCGTTGAAACTTGTTCAAGTGTACTGAATTTCCATGAAATGATTCGACAGTCGACATCTAGACGTTTCCTGTCTGCGAAAAGACTCATAAAAAGTAATATTTGAAGAAATAAAATTTCATCGGACATCGACTTTCCGGCAAAAATTAGCTCTCTGCTGCCAGCAGCATTTATAGATAGTATCGTAAGAGCACATGTAAAATAATAAGAATAGCTTGAGACTAACAAATATCACAGCATCGCGATACATAAAAATACGAATCCTCCAATTAAAAATCACATGAATTCGATTTTAAGAAGTACAGCTACCGAACTATGAGGAACTTCTCTTGAGGAAGGGAGGCATCTCTGCGAAGTTGAGTGTTGCCGAGCGTGGTGACATTTGGGAGGCTTGTTCCCGAGCCGCAAGGTCTGCAATGAAGTCGCTGAGCTTCATTTCCGTGAGCACTGACGAGGCATAACGTGATGTTCTTGCTGCACAGTCGCATTGTTTTCTCATGAGGATCACATCGTCACATCCACCAATAGTGAGTCCATTTTGCATAGCTCCTTGCATTGCATTAGCGTCGTATGCTGCACTTGCCATTCACTCAATAAGAGTAAGTTAGTTTTGTGATAAATCCTCGCCATTTGAGAATTTTTTTATCAAGATTCTTTTGTTTGCGGTTAATATTGTTTCGAATGACTCACCGACCGTACCTGCAGCTCACAGGAGGTGGACCTAAACGTTTAATGAACTTAAGTTCGCTATGAAGTTGAAGATGAACGCATTTGTGAAGAACATTACAGTAAGGCCTCATCATTGGGGTTCCAACAACGTCCGGCCTATTAATCAGGCACACAATTTTTGAATTCTCCCTACTGAAGTGGATATCCTGTGCAATATCAGCCCTATACTGTAAATTAGAAGACTTTGTGAGAGCAATAAATTATCATTGAAAAATAGAATAATGTTACAGCAAGCTTCACAGTAAATTTTGCAAATTAATCGTGAAATAAACTCTTTAAAGTTTGAATAATATACGTCAACCTTTACGTTACGTATCATGTCCATGAAAATTTCACAATTAGCAAGTTTTACTGTTACGAAAATGAGTTTACAAGGAGAATTTTTCTTACTTTTCTCTGCAAAATGCATTTTTGTCTGTTAAGTTAGTTCACTGATACAGCAACTGCTGAATACAAATTTCAATCAATTGGTTCTTTTGACACCTGCCCAAGTACCGTGGAGGACGAAAAGGAATGATTTCGGGATGTTCGATTTTGCCTTCTACGATGTCTGGCACATTATTCCTGTAGAGAAATATCAGGTCATCCCATAAATTCCGTCCGAATTTTAGTAAATGAGACAAGAGACCAAATATTACATTTAATTAAAGATTCAATCATCAATGTACTGTCCCTGATTATCTAGGACTTCCATTTAATAACTACATTATTAATATCATCATTGTAAAATACTTTTGGTTTTGATTCGAAGAACTCCCAAATGTTAGTTTCAACCTCTTCCTGTTTGCAAAAGCTGTTTCTGTCAAATGACTTTGTAAGCTGCGAAACGTCTGAAGAAGCTGCTGAGTTTCCTTTCTTGAACTCATAAAACATAATGTGCTTCAAATGATTCTTAGGTACTTCCATGTAAGCAGGATTTCAACCAAGCATATTTCAATTTTATTTTTTGTAGAATTAATATGTTCGGTTTAAATGCATCTCCACATAAAAATTATGTTAATCTCCATTAAGCATTATAAATACTCTTCAAATTTGTTCAACTTGAAAAAAGGTAAAATTCGGACAGATCTTATGTGATAACCTGATCAATAAATGCCTTCGTTCTGTAGCATTGCCATCAATTTACCGAACAAATAACGTAGCTTTTCCAGAATCTCTTGCTTCTCTGTTCATATCGTTGTTGAACTCAGCATGTCTGTTCAAACTCGGAGATGATTTTCAATCAGTTTTGGTCATTATTATTGACAATGAACTGCTGGAAATTTTTTGCAAAAATTCATTATTTTGTAATTCATTGTTGCAAGACCTACTGTTCAGCAGGTATTACAGTTATGAAGATATCAATCGTAAAAGAGAAATCAGGAATTCAACTACGCTGGATTTTTTTGCAATAAATGTGACGCAACCCAAGATTTTGCTTAATTAGATTTCGAGTACTTTGATAGGTAGAAGACTTAAGCGTGACGAAACTCCATGGTAGCATAATCACGGAAAAATTACTTTGTTGCTCGCTTGAAGAAGATAGGCCGTGAGATTAAAAATGTTCAGTCGTAAATAATATATTTTCCGTGATTTATGCTCTCGAGTGAACGAGTTAGCCGCAAATCAGCAGGAATTACCAACAGCAGCGCCGGCAGCCGCTCGGAACCACTCGCCCATTAATGCTCTTTACGCACCAGTGGAGCACGTGCCGCAGATTTATGGGTTTGTTGTCGTAAAATTTGTCCCTCGGAGAAAGTCACCCTTTGCCCATTATATCATACGAGGTGTCAGGGGAGTGTGAACAATGGTCGCGACGCAGGAGCGGACTATAAACTCAGCGGGTTCTCCTCAACAAAGGTGCGCACGCAGTCGTCAATGGCTGTCTGTACCTTGCCGTGCACAGTAATCCTTCTCTGACGATAGCCCATAAAAAGAAGTAAATCTGCAGGCAAGAATGCATAAAACCAATCCGAGAAATTAAAGTGCAAGGGTTGGCCAGGCGTTACATAATTGGAGTGCTGCCGACTCAGATAAAATACAGAACGGCCACAACCAGAAGGTGAGGAGAGCCATGGCATATTACCTTGTTTGTCATATCCTCAAAAAGCGTCAGGACAGCCGCGATCGATGCAAGGCGATGAATTTTTTTGGTGCGTGTATCGAATAAGATTTGCCCTCTGCTTTCCGATGAGATTAACGAGCTTCTATGTAGAACAGAGCTCTCTCCAGATGTCAACGTTATTTTGTATGTTATGCGGTCGTTGATGTCTAGTGGCATGTTGATTGTAACTCGCGCTATCTGAGGTATACGCTCTGGTATTGCTGTTGAGGTCTGTTGATAGTCAGAAATTGTATTGTGAACTGCTAAGTAGGTTGAATAAAGTTTTTCCATCTACACTGCCAACGATTGTTTAGGGTCATTTCTTAAACTACCTCTTTTTGGATGGCTCATATTCACATGTGAACGAGGGATATAGTCTCTGGTCCAGAGGTAAGGGCCAGGCTGTTTCCAATATTGTGAACTAACGGGAGGGAAATACTTAAAGATACCAATAAAAACATTGATTTAATTATGTAATATAGGTAAAGCTCAGCGTTGAACTCAATAGTTAGTTCGGTTAGCCATTCACTGCACCATTAGACACGATATTTTTAAGGAAACGTCTCCGAATTCCTTCAACTTCAAAGGAAAAAAATTACGACCTCATATAATTCATAAGTAATCATGCTTCTTCCTCAAATCAGCGAAGAAAACTAGGACAAGCGGCAGCAGCGCAGCACGAGCAGCGTCACGCGCCTCCCAAATAATGCTCTAAAGCACCTGCCTGCAGTGCCAGAAAATTTGGCGCACGCCTGTTTTTGGACGTCTTTCCGTTAAAATTGCAAGGACTTTCAAGCAGTACCACAGAAACTGTTATACCTCTAGATTCTTTAAATCGCTTCCATCCTGGACAGCTAATCTATCTATTATTCTAGTTATTGAAGTTCTGAGAGTTCTCAGTTCTACGTTTAATGAATCTGAAGTTCACCAATTCAGCTGTGCTGTTCTTGTTTCCGGAATTGATACCCTAATACTCGTTGCATTGTACTTGATTCATGATAGTGCAGTTCACGCAAGGGGTTTGTTTACCGACGCATTTTAGGGGCCCGTAACCATATATGGCTTAGTAAGTGATCACTTCTTCAGACTGTTTGAACAGTAGTTCTACTGCACTTGTACGTTAAATTAGTACGCAGAAATGAAGAGACAAATATGGGCAGTTGACAAAGGTAATAAAATTAAAAATAAAAATCTCTGAAAAATAGCTAATTCCTAAATTATAATCGCTACATTTTGGGGAGGGCTTAGTGTTTGACTACAACAAAATCCCACATGAGGACTTGTCCCGAATTTCTTCAGAACGCCATTGTAATTGGAAAGTATCTTCATGGGACAGAAGTATATAATGGGGCATGGATTGCAATAAATTTTGTTATATTATATATACCTTGAGGTCTTAACCGGTAAACCAATGCCTCATTCAGCGAGGTCCAAAGGTCGGCACACTATTGTTATTGCAACTGTTTAAAGGCGCTCAACGGTTTTGAACACTTTTGATGAAGAAAACGGTTGATGCTCAAGTTATGTATCTCCTTGTGAAAACCTCAACATGAACGGATAAGAATTAGTCCCAATTGTGCTCAGTTTTTAGTTTTTTCCCCACTTGAATCGATCATTGTGTTATTTAACTCTATTTTACCAGTAAAATTAGTATTTCGTCCCTGAAATTATTTGACTACTTAGATCTTCCGTTATCTTTATTTCCAATTGTTAAATCGGTGCATTGTGCTAGAGACGTCAGTTTGGATAGAAATTAACGTCGATTTCATTTCCGTGGCTTGCATTTTGTATTTGGTTTCTTCAAGGTTTTGCTGAGCCTCTGTTGAAATATGATTTTGGCGACATAGAATTTGACACTATTACTTGCCTTTGTCCAATTAAATAAAAAATTCCTATGAATCATTAGTGAATTAATGAAGAATGGTTAACATTTTCATGAATGATGAAGTTAGCGCTGAATACTTTATCGAAAGCTGTACATCCGAATGATGTTTCTAGCAAAAATATGTAGAGCTTTGATGAACTTGCAAGGGCATTTCTACGAGCGCGGTTTAAACCTGGAATGAGTTATGTGAATTATAAGCTTTATATTTTATATTTTTCGTTTTATGTTACTCTCGCCTTGGGACAGCTACACGAATTTTTTTTAAACCTGATGAGTCACTCCTGACGATTTTGGACGACTTAGCGTTATTTTGTAGGATGAAAAACTAACTTATCTTACGTAACTCTTGTGCTGTAGAGATATACCAAAGACCCTAACTTTTAGAGTGCACGAGCACTTGAGTACATTATTTCCTTAGTTCAAATTGTGTAATGCAGGGTCGAAACAAGCTCGAATATATTTCTATTCAATGTTGTGTCAGGAAAATATGGGAAACGGAACTTTTTGTATACTTATTTGAAGGATTAGGATGGGTTAAACTGAAGTTCAATATTCAACTTATATTTAGAAATAAAAGTTGTCTGTAATTTTATAAATAACCAAGAATTAACTGGGTCTATTAAATACCATTAATTTCAAATAATTGGTACATTTTTTCGAGCGACCGATTGATGGGTCGTTTTGCAGGTGGACATCAGCACGACCCATCGATGAGGTTGTCGCGAGCAGCGTGTTGAGCTGGTCTATCTAATTCTACGAGGTACCGTCGATATAATAGACATAACTTAATTTCGTCCTTTCTATTCGTCACAAATGACGCTGAATCTCGGACCACTACTAATTTGTCATCATGATTCCCATGAGCAGGACTGGAGCTATAGAAGGCATTGATTTGTTCCTATGAATGGGGCGCGACAGACAGGTGGGGCAAAGATTGTTGCGTGAAAAATGCATTTTAAAGGGTGTCGTGTGCGCACAGCGAGGATTCATGTCTCTATACGGAGTTATTGACCTTTGTAGAATCTGATGGACTGTCGCTCAGAATTATAGCTGTAAATAGTCGGTTGCCTCGAGATTGATGTGTAACAAGCTTTTCAAAAATCAGCGAAATCTCAGCCGTGTAATAATTTTATGTAAAGGCAGAATTATAAATGCCTCATACGTGTATTACTTTTATACATTTCAATGTGTATATTCACAAGGCTCCCTATTTGAGCACAGAGAGCAAACACGAACTGAAGAGATGGTTTCCTCATCCACGTGAGATAAGAAGGGGCGTAGTCCAGCTAGAAACAAAGGCTGCTGCTGTCCTGTGTGGCGAAAGAGGTGACCCATGTTCCTCATCTCAGTCCTACTTTTCGTCGGGCATCTATAATTTTACCCGCCCAAGAAAAACCTCGGTACTGAGCTGCTGAAATGCTGAGCTGCTGACAGTCGTAATTTTGCCGTTGTGTTACAATATTCATTTTTCGAGCTGTGAGGCTGAGGTCTGTCGTGGTTGTGACTTGATTGTGTTTGTGCACTTCCTCTTAGTGAATTTAATGCTCCTAAAAGACGTATCCCTCCGGTGTAATGTTCAATAGGTCTTTAAACGCGATAACAACTAGTGGCTGAGCGTGGTTCAAGTGCTATCCAGTGACGAGATTTGCAGAAAAATGGTTGGAAATGTTAATGTATGTCCCTTATTCAGTTTACCCCGGGAGGCTAAAAAACATATTTGAAAGATCTGTTAAAGCACATCATAGAATTTTTTTCCTAAGTTGTTCGAAAATACGCCTACCTGCATGGCTTCTTACATTGGTTATAAGAGAAATGGACTTCCCCGAACTGGCTTCTAAAATCGACTAACTACAATTAACGCACACGAATAGAGATCTGGCTTATGATACAGAAATTTCTTTGAAAAGCCTTCATTGAAAAGAAAAAATAATGCCTCAGTGTCAATAGAAATGCTGAATTTGAAATTTACTAGTTGAAAAATTGATTACGAGAGACGCGGAGGGGATTTTATTTACCGCATTATTGACGTTATAACGGTACATTCTGTCAAATTGTACTCGCTGCACTCGAACTGATCAGTCTCGCAAAAAGAGGCATCCTTTCAGCAAGCAAAATCTAAAAGCAGATTTGAGCTCTTCACGAGCTCTACATCGAAGAGACTTAGTAAGTTGTCTGCAGTGCTCAAACTTTATGTCTGACGTGAACGATACAAGACATTGTTGCAGCTACCGCTTGTGCTCGTAGGCTTGATCTTGCTGCCTCAACTCCTCGTAAATTATGGATCAAACTTGTAGTTTATGACGTTCCAAAATATTCAATATGCAATTCCGTAACTGATAACAGCACCTGACAGTCCAGAAATGTACTCGAATTGAGTTAAAATATCAGTCACTTAGATACCTGAAATCTCCTTCATTAGCAGGATTTAACCCGAGTTTCTTCCCCGGGGGTCAGAACTTTTGGACAACGGCATCGAGACAAGTTAATCGAGAGGGATAATTTATGCACTTAATCATAAAATTCTCCCCAATTACGCACTCAAGAAAGCTTGCTAATTTAGCACCGACGCTGAGCAAGGCATTAAAGCTTTGGAAGCACAGCTTCAAGAGGCCTTATTAATTAGGCGGCTTTGAACAGTAAAGAGCCATTAGCGCCTTTTTACGGGCCCCATAACCCCTCATTAGAAAAGCCTGTCCCAGTAATGACCCTAATACGCCGCCGCGTTGGCCTTCATTGCTTATTCAAAATAGTGAACGAGACAATGAAAAGCAAACGAAACATGGAGGCGGCTTGCATAAGAATGAGCAGCGTGGACTAGATCTAGGAGCTTGAGGACATCCGTTCAAGGCATAGGCTATTCGAGAAAATACCTGTCTAGTTGGCGGGAGCGTTGTTTACCTATTCTCAAGATACGAGGAAATTTAGCGCCAATATTGAATGCATCTTATTCGGGGAGGAGACTTTGAATGAAACTCATTCTGAACATTAAAAGAATGGAAAGCTTCTAAGAAAGTTTTCTACGCCGCCTTTTCTCTAACAATTGCGCGGGCATTGAATCGAAAATATGGAAGGAATTTGAGCTAACGGAGATGAGGTTGATCGTAATATTTAAACTTTAAAAAGGCAATAATGTAGAATTTAAGTTCATTCGCAATATCATTTACGCTCAGGGCAATAATAGCGTTGTACTAGGAATGGAAATAATTTGAATACAGAATTTCTCTACTCCTGGTTGTTTGCTTAGAAGATCTAGAGTGCTAAGAGGTTTGAAAGTTAAAAGAAGTATAATTCTCAATTTTACTGTGTATGATTGACCTAAACTTATTTGTGAGTGCCTGTGGGGGGGTGAGAGGGATGCGAGGGGAAGATAGGAAAGAAAAAAAAATACGTGAGAAGACAGGCCTCAAAAATTAGGCTTATGAAGTAAAATGCTCGAGGGTCGCAGCCAAACAATCTGACCCAGGGAGTGAAACTCATAAGCTTGAATACATTTTGTGTTGTGATAGTTGTATTTTCATGAACGTCAATCCGATGTTTGACCTAATTCTGAATGATTGCCAATTAAACTGTGGAGAAGAAAATTTTAATAATCCATTTTGAATTAATGACATTTAGCATGAGGCAATACATCAGTAGCTTGGTGAGCAATAGACAGGAGTTTTTCGTTATGCTAAAGTGAACAGCTTGTGTAAGTCCATGCCACTGAAATAAAAAGTTTACTTTCCTTTGACACTTGACCGCGATGAGAGCCGCTCGCGTACACCGAGGGAATTTTCATGAATTTTCATAATGAATTTTCATAATGAATTTTCATCATGAATTTTCATTGTGAATTTTCATAATGAATTTTCATGATGAGCTACCGGTAGTCACAAATTTAATTTTCATAAATACTTGATCAAAAATTAATGAAGGCATGATCCAGTTAATGTTTGGTATTTTCAAAATTGCTCTCTTCAATTGACTTTAAATTTGAGTTCAATATTGTACTTCGGTTTAGCCATCGCAGTCAACGTGTTAATAGACATGATTTCAACAAGCAAGAATGTTAATGAGCACCTGAATTTCAGGTAGTTAACGCATTCATAATTTTGCAGTGAGTCGCCATATTATCAGGCGCAAGAGCAGCCTGTACGTATATAGAGCCTCCATAATTCGTCCCTTCCAGGGAGAGTGACACTAAATACAAACGCCTATTTTATGCTTACAACTCTTGCAATATGTAGATCAGTGAAGGAATAGTTGCTCAAGTGATTGAATGTACTTCAAGGTTTCCAGCACAGTTCAGTTCCACTTCATGAACCAAAGAAGAGTGGGAGGTTGAGACGCAAACCAGACGAACAAGACGTGAGATGTTGCGTGCTGACTTGCGTGTCACACACCACTATTGGGCGATCATCGCTGCTCTACTTCTTGTTCTACTTTACGGGCGACTTCCTCATAGATTTACTTTATTACTAGAACGTACAGCATGTAATCACAATGTGATTACATGCTGTACGTTCTAGTAATAAAGTACAGCATGTAATCACAATGTGATTAGAAGAAAGTGATCGATGATAACACCCATGAAGTCGCTCTCAAATCAAATCATGGGAAAATATCTCCAACAATATCATAGCTCAATTTTACATTTTTTTGCAATATTGTATCGTGGTAGAAAACGAAGTTCTAGAATACTCAGTCCCACAAAATATATTAACTTAATACTCAAGCAATGCATGAGTGTTGCATGGAAGCCATGAGCTGCATATGCGAGAAATTGCGGTTCTCTGTGGCTGAAATAATTAAGAATTCCATATTCAACCGTGAATGTGTTCAGGTGCTCCTCAAAAAGCAACATTACAAACCCGCTCAAAAAACGTGAAAAACAGCAGTAGGCAGACCGTTGGTACACTATAAGATGCATCTACAAGTACGAGTAGGATCTTTAAAAAATGTTCTCGTGAAAAGGAGAACTGCCTCAAAATGCAATGTGCTTCATGTTTTATTGATATGAATCGATTTTTATTAATCTGACGTAAAGATTAAATGATAATTTGAAATGGAAGACTGCAGACTCGCTACAGGTGAACACTCACCTGATACGAATTTCTTTTTCATTTGCCATTACAGTGGATCTGTTAGGGTCTCTGAAAACACACCGCCCATTCAAATATAAAAATTCCAGAAAGCTTCTAAAAAAATACCACCATGCCAAACTTTTTCGGAATGTTTCCAGCCTGTCACCAGAATTTGCACATTGTGGGTTTGCAGCCACGGCTCGAATAACGAAAAATTAGGAAATGGGATCGTTGTAATCCCGTGAGTCGAGCAACGCTAGACGCTAACCTGGACACATTCATTATGTCTGGTGTAACCAGCGCCCGCTTTGTTTTCAACACCTTTTCTTTACGCGCTCCTTGAAGACGTAGTCTGTGAACCTATACTCTCTTGACATAAAATTACAGCACTCTGGGCTGATCTCGAGATAACAGTCACTCCACATAAAACTCTGAAACTTTATCTTGTGTGCTTATACCGAGCCTGAGCTTGCAAATTGGGTATGAGAGTAAGCTGTGAGCAGGAACGGGGTGTGATGAAGAAATTCGGCTACAATTACTGCTGAGACTGACGCTTCATCACCATGCGTTACACAGCAGCCGCGTGAGCTGCGCGACAGGTTCCAAGTGTGCAGGTGTTGTTCAGGCCGCTACCGTCGTGATTCCCATGGCTCAGAGGCGGTAGTTAACCATTAAAATATAGCAGAATGGGGCGAGCAAGGATGCCAGGGTGCCGTGGGACTCTCCTCCACCCCTTGATTAGCGTCACTGCCACCTGTCGTCACCACCTCACAACCAAACAACTTAGAGAAAGGCTCTCTAAGAATTTTACAGCGTTCGCCAATACGCTCTACTTTCATGCTGAACTGTCTCCATTTACTGCGTTAGCCTCTTTTAATGAGAAAAAAAGTGTTCTACTATTGTATTTTTTGTCGGATAGTTTTTCATACTTCATTGCATTGAACACGCCGTTAATGAGGCCAAGTCTATTATTCATAATTTACAAATTTATTAATCTGTTTGATAGGCTCATATTGGCCAATAATAATTTTCGAGACAGATTAGTATGCATGTGATGTTTATACCATTCAAGTTAGAGAAACGACTTTTTTCGTCGTGCGTAAATGAGCGTCCGAGACACAGATGTCATATATATCAAACCGGTCACAGCTAATTAGCCCTGCACGCAGTTTACTGATCTCGTCGCGATTCTGAGTGATGAGAATTGCGGATTTCATTCGTTTTCGACAATTTTACCCGCAGAGCCAATGCAGAAAGTGACGCATATAAAATTGTCCAATGATCAGCATTTTCATTTTAGAAAGATAGAATGTGAAACGAGATAAACTACAAATGCGATGTCACTGTATATTAAATTTCATTATATTTTAGTTAAAGGCCTAAAATACTCTTCTGTTGGAATGAATCTTTGAGCATCTTCTGATTCATTTCTAGATTGATATGATCAATTCCCAGGAACGTTGTGAGTTGTTTTGGCGCTTCAGTAATCGATTCAAAATATTCGAAAGCATAATATTAACGCTATTCTTCAACCGTTGCTTGTCAGACCGACCATTGAGCCTCCCTCTCTGCCCCCGCCATCCTTTGCTCAGTCATTCATGGTGTCATTTTAAGTCTTTTCGAAGCCACTGAATCGGGAACACCCATACGCGTACAAAGCCTAATGGTTGATTTCACGCTATGCGCAGCCACCGTATTTACACTAAACTTCTCTTTTGAATATTTAAATTCATGGTTTGTATTTGAGTTGCTGTTCTGAGTAGGCTTGACCAAATATGCGAATCCAATTCCACGTTCAGTGGTGGGATGCCCGCACACTGATGCCTGTTGTGGGCATGCAGGCGTTGGTGCAGTCGGAGACCGTTTCCTTGTGTCCAACTGCGCGCATGTGATTGGACTGTTCGAGAGAAAAGATTGTGTAAACAGGAGAGAGGAGCTGCCTACCTAGCCACACCTGGACCTTCTCTGACTGTTCATCATGAAGCTTTTGTGATTGTAGCCGAAAGTGTCGGCATCAGAAACTATCAGCTTCGAAATATATAGTTATTTCTGGGTGTTAAATTAATCAAATTGCTCGCTGGAAATTTATCGAATAACAATACATAAATAGTAAAATGAGCACTTTTAGTGCTACTTTGCACGTTTCTATATGACCATGCACTCAATAGCTGCAGCGCATTTCATTTGGCAACGCATGAGGACGTCACTGCAGGAAAATTCATTTGACGACATTATGCCGCGAAAAAAAAGCTGAAGAAATACGCGTAACGATTGAGCCACCTTTGGAATATGACGATGCTAGTCCGCTGGATTTGAAAAAGTGTATTTCTAAAGAAATGAAATTTTTTTAAATGTTGAAGCCTAAAAACGTCTAAACATTCCGAAAACAATGCGTACATTTACTGAATTATCGTGACAAGTTACACCAACTTTTTATGTTCATACACTACCCAGTAAGAGACGATATGGGCTAGGGTTTTGCCCTCAACTAGAAATTCTGAAGACATCAGACTCTATGTCACGTAAAACTGAAGAAAATTATAGATAAGGATTGAGGCAGTAGTCGAAACTGGATCTGCATTTATTGGTAGAAACAGTTTTTGGAAAATGGGTTATAAGGACATTTTTCTTTGCATTTTGCAGCAATAACTCATCATTTGCATTGATGTTGGCTACACCTTGCAAGCACACGCGATGTAAATTTGAAAATTTCGGCGTATGAGCAACCAAACATCGGCCGTGAAGGCCCTCACGCTACACCCATTTGAGCGTGACGCGACTGCCGTACAAATCTGGAGAACACGCAGTCTGACGCAGACCATCTCATCTAACCTTTTAACATTTTCTTCCCCCTAATACGCTTTGGCTTTCTCTCTCGTATTAGATGTAATAATATCATGCGAGAATATTTACTTAAGTATAAACAGTAGAACTAGTCTTTGTTACGTATGATTTTGCTGTTGTTGAAGAACTCAGAGTTGGTAACTGCTGTCCCTAAAGGGGATACAACAATTATTGGAGGGCAAATATGCAGAGTGTCCTAACCCACGAATCAGAGGTCAAAACTGGAGAGTAGATTAAGTGATAATTTCACCTCATAGCGACGTAAATGTCTTTCAGGCAGAGTGGCCTAGTTCTTAGGTCAGTTCCTAGTTAGTAACTTGGCTAGGAAAAGCCGGTTTGGAAACCCTGCGATTAACACCACGCCTCTAACTTGAGTGTCCTAAAATTTTGTGTTTTGTGAGTTAGGGCACTGCATATTTGCCCTCCAATTGTATCCAGGGGTATTAGCGCTTCTATGGGGAATATGTGAGGTCCCTTGTTAAAGGTTAGGTAGGCCTTCCTTTAGTTAAAAGAGATTAGGTTTGAAGTTAGGATGTCATCTTTTTGATTTAAACTACACTTCAGGTTTTTGGAAGCCCTAATGAACAACTAGAGCATTTGAAAGTTATTTGCATCCAATCTTTGTGATTTGCACTTTATTTACGTCGATTCACAATTATCAAGAATACAATGTTACAAGTTAATGCATTTCGATTAATGGTCATGTTCTATACGCATGAAATTATTACAATCTCTAGAATGGTTAAACCTTAACATCATCCATCGACAATTAACAGTTGTTCCATCTACATTAGATCGCGCAATATTTTTAGAAGATGAAAGAACTTCGCGGGTAAAATGTTTTGCAAACCGCAAACAAATTTTAATTTTCTTGCTTCGAGCGTCATTAATGTTACATTTCAACTTAATCGTCTAATTTCACGCATATAGGATTCGCTTCAGCAATTAATGTTCAAGCACAGCAAAAATTTATTTTTTGTTTATGAAACTAAGTGTATACATTAGCAATCTAATTTTTCAAATATTTAATAACGATTGTATTGGAACGATTTAAATAAAGAATCAGTACAAAGTAAGCGTTCGACTTTCACCATAGATCTGTGCGGAGGCTCAGCAGGAACGAACCAATCTTCCCAACTTAGCTCAACGTAAACAATGCTTGCGTGAGCGACAGTGGCATAATATCACGTACGTCGGCACAACCGAATACTTGTCGAAGGAATTTATCTGTATCGAATGCTTTTGCGTACGAGAGACAGAAAGAAAAACAAGCAAAGTCTAAAATACCTCGCGTTCAAATTTTACATTAACTAATTATATGTTGTTAATGGAGTTTGAAAAAGATGCTCTCCAATCAATATTTTGAAACTCTGTACTGAGGGGCTTTTAAAGAGTTCGAGTACGACTTCACCCCAGCAGCTGGTGTGCTTCAGTTTATCTTCGTGGTAAATTAACCACCTGCGATAATTACCAGCATAATGTTCTTGTTACTTGGCAGCACGCGCCCTGTCGGTCACTGGGTGTGGTGAGTGGGCTCAGTGCATTCATTGAATGGATTCAGACACATGGGTCTTACATTGCTGGGCAGGATAAGAGAGTTGAGTGAGTGATCTGGGAGAACAGAGTGAATTCAGTAGGTCGAGAGCACTGCTGGCTGATTTGAGCGGACTGATTGAATTGATTGAACGGATTGTATAGAGTGAACTGAGAGCCTACGAATTGACTGTCGCCATTGTTGCCACGAAGTCTATTCGTTAGCATAAAACTGTTCACTGACACCACGGTGCTCTTCACAGGCACTTCTATGCGAAAAAATGCTTTCAAATTAACATTTACCGATTAGATCGAATTGTAGGTTACAGTATAGTGAATCTCAGTTTACATTTAGTAATTAAGACTCTTCTCTTTTCAAATAAGTGCGCATGCTGATGCATTGCAAGACGAAGCCACACAAAACAAAGTCGAAAAGCAAATGACGATCAGCATCATAGTCCCCAAAATCAGCTAAAGTGTGTGGGTTGCTGAGTCAGTACCTAGTGTGTGCTCATCCATTAGTTCCCTAGTTCCCAGAATGTAAAGATCCAACTCTGACTCCTAACTCATTCTGACTTCGGATTTTAACATCACATTTTTTACTTGTATTCCAGAGTCCTAAATATCTTCGCTCGTCCGAATCGTTGATTTTAATATCACCGATTTAAGATTTAAGATTTTACTGCACAAATTGTGATTACGACTTTTTTGTCGTTAAACCTTATTAATAATATTTGTGCAAGAAATATGCATGCATGTGTAAACATCCCAGGTCGAGGTTGAAGTCTTGTATTACTGTTAATATGGGAAAGAAAGAGTATGAATTTAACTTTTCTGGGATGATCGTCACAACGACGCTGCCCTAAAATATTACTTGGTTTCGAGGTAGCATCCCGCTTGTAAGGCACTCCCTGATGTTCATCATTCAGTAACATTGGTGAAAATTGAATGACCACCAATGTTAATTGATACTCTAATTTTGACATCAAAAAACTGTAATTCACTCCTAGCGTTAGTAGAATAATGTGCCCAAGCTAAACTTGGTTTTTTATCGTCGGTAAATTTCGGCAAAATACCAAATTAATTTGTATAATGATGAACATTGGCGATGTATTTTTCAGGCACCTATTTTGAAACACATCAAGTTCCGTATGTTGCAGATAATAATTTCTTCTTGATCTTCATATTGAGCGATCTACCTCATCTTATTCTTATTATGGAGCGTTTTGTCTGTCCTGTAAGAACTCAATAGAGAAATGGGAGTGCGTGGCCCTACACAATCGAACAATGAGCAGAGCCCGCCTCCTGCTTGCCTCACAAACGATCTCAAGAGGCGCTTCCTCAGCGGTATCTCGTTGCACAGCCCAAAAAATCTGGGAACTCCGTCGCCCCAACGGAAAGAGCAGCCGAGAGAATGGAAGAAAGATAGCACAAGCCGAGCAGCAACTGCCGTTTGCCGAGTCTGCCAGCGCAATCTTGGCCGGCAGCTCGGCGTTGATTTCAGGTAAGTTTGTTTTCCGGGTACAGTTCGAGCGAGTTAGTATCTTCTATTCTAGCACTGATGGTTTTTATAGTTCTGCCCTGTTCTAAGAAACATGCCTGCCTGCCTGACGGGTCCACACGTCATTCTCAAAAATCGATGAGTTAGTCTGAAAAAACTGTGAGTGCAGTTAAGACATCTTTTGAGATATAAGTCGTTCTTTATGTTCTTATATTTAGTTAAACACTTCACTTGAATAATTAAAAAAGACGTGTTCGTTGTTTCCACCCAGTAGAAACACAACATATTTTTAACGCGCGGTGTGTCATTCATGCAGCTTCATTTTTGTGTGACTAATGCTGTTAACAGCAGAGAGATTTAAATGACTTCACGCATGTAACATGACCTCCTTCCATGTTGGTAGAGTTGAATTGTTTCCGCTTCTTCATTGCACAGAAAAATGACAGAAGCAAAACCTAAAACAAGTTCTGCGCTTATTTAACGAGACTCATTGCATCTTGTTGCGCATTATCTTTGCAACAGATTTTTATCATTAACATAAAGTACATTCATACTAAGCCATGAAGGCAATAGCCACTTTGTATGGAAAAGGTTTTGCAGTAATGTCATGCAGCGCTCATTTTGGACCTAGTTTCATACCAGAAATTCATTAGATTTCACCAGAAATAAGCCAATTCAAATTTTTGGATTTATTTTTCCCATACAAATAATATACATGAAGTAGGCCGACGTGTTATTTATCGAGCAGAAAATCAATTCGTACGTCAATTTTCCTCGTTGGTAATTGGTAGCGAATGAGCACCAGTTGCGCAGGATGAGAGCAGGTAGAGGATGAAATAGATGCCAAATGGCGCATATTTTCTGGCCTCGCGAGGTACATCAGAGCTTGGCTTCTTACGAGCAATTTATTAAAAACACAGTGAGACTGCGATAACTTTCGGTAGACGGACATGCACATTGACTATATCCCGATTCATCATTGATACTTTGAGAGAGTTGATTCATACTCACTTTGAAGTGAGGACGAGGTGCTGCGGGGCCTGTGCAAGGGAGGACGTACGCTGCAGGCCGGCAGCAGGATTAGGAACTCCAAAAAAAGCGGGCAATGTAAAGACATTCTTTGTACAACGCTTCTTTGTGCTGTAACAGAAGATGATCGCTTTCAAATATGAAATGGATAATATGGAGCAATTGGACTCGCTCAGCACAGAGTCTTAGCAATTTTGAGCTCAAGAAGCAAGAATTGCGTTCACGCGTAGTTGCGTTCATCTCACACGCTAAATTTGAACAAAATTCAAAGCTCTCATTGATACGAAATGCAGCTAATGGAAAAAACAAAACAGATAAATTATTGCACTTTGAACTTTCATGCCTCTGTGAAATTTTCCGACGAAATTAAGTACGTTATACTTACAGTTTTCGAATTCTTAGCCGCACTTAGCTTTTTTTGCATGCCCAATACGATGACCTTACTTGACAATTATGTTGCAACTCTGTTGTGAGATGCAACTTAAAAGTAAGTATTTTTCCTTAACATTCTTATGGCAGCAAAAACCTATTCGCTGTGGATTTTGAAACAAGAACTGGAATAAAATCTACCCATGCCCATGACCTTCATTTCTACCAAAATAAGGAAATAATCTACACACTTCTCCTTGTTACTACGAAAAGCTTCATTACCATCACACTGTCTGGGCTCTTTACTGTTTACTCACATAAAAGTTTTCTGCGGCATTATAGATGAGACGTCTTCCGTATTGTCCCCGCAGTGTTATACTTGCGCTATGTGTCGTATTCTTACAAAGGGTGACTAGCACTTTGTTGAACAAACTTCAGTATAAGGTAGGGATCGTGAAATGAACACTTTTGACTCAACAACCGTGTATGTTCAAAAATTCTTCGTTAAAGAGTAACAAGGACTTGAAATTTTCACATAGTCATCAAGGTCTCCTGATATTACACCGATATATTAATACTTCTGGAGACATTTGAAGAGTCTGGTGTACGTAACACCGATTCATTCCGAAGGAGACCTCCTCGGTAGGATTAGTCAAGCCTCCGCAAGGGTTCATGAAACTCCTGGCGTCTTCGATCACATCCGACGATTTTGCACCGGCGTTTAAACGCCTGCATCGCAATAGAAGAGCATTATAATGAACATCTCTCATAAATAACTAGCATAATTTAAAAATCTGTTTCATGTGGTCACAATAATTACGGCAGTACTCTGTTTCTTGAGGTCTTAATAAAAATTATTTCCCTTCCACATTTCATTTCCTTGCCTCTCTTAAAGTACAAATTTTTTCTGATACGTTTCAAATTTCCAGTCATTTAACTCTTCAACGAATCATTTTTGAAAAGACGGTTATCGAGTAAAAGTGTTCGTATCAACGGTCCCAACGTTATATCAAAGTTTGTTCAATAAAGTGCCGGTCACCGTGGATAGAGACACCCCTAACTTCGAGATATGTTCCTTTTGGCGCCAATGATGCAATTGTGCCGCATTGCGCCCATCTCACATAAGGTGCCTCAATATAGGTGCGTGGCGCACATGTTTTCACTGATATTTGAGCGCCTATTGAGCGCCCGTGGATTAAAGGAGTCTGCTCACAGTATAATGGACGCTATACCTGGTCAATATGAGCGAAAATCAGCTTTTGAAAAAGTATAGGGCGGAAGACGACTGTAATTTCAGAAAATATTCAAATCTGAAATTATAGGCGATGTTGCTTATGATTGTTCACTGGGATTCAACCTTGTGCTGCAGGTTACACTTGCACTAACCATTATGGCTACGAACGAACTTGCTTAGAACCCGTCCCTGACCATTCTAAACTTATTTTTGTAACTGAACATCATTTTACGCTACTGCTCTGGTGGACAATCCGTTTATACACTGTATACATCACTCCGTTTCTTCTTCATGACTTTGGTGAGCAAGAGCTTTTTGACGGCACTTCGAGCTCGGATTTTAAAATCTTTTTGCAACCGATGTTTGTCGTTCTCACAAGAAAGTTTTCAAGGGAGGAGGAAATTTTTTCTGACAGGTGATGGCAGTCAGCCAAATTTAATAATACATTTCATTTTATGATCTTGTTGATGCCAACAGAAGTTTTCTTGGGACCTCGGAGTCAAGCTTTCATGGTCGCCCCAGTATGAAAGGAGTAAGCTTGTTCTTTTTCTCCGATGGTAGATACCTATCCCTGGCACCCACAAGGCTACTGCCATACGTCCTTCTAACGTTTCTTGTTGCAATACGATGCGAGTCGTTTTTTCTTGGACTGAAAGTTTGGCACACGACCCATTTTGATCACCAGAATGCAAGTTATAAGATATTGAACTTTTATCATTACTAAGTTCCAAAATATGAAACTTAACATTGAAAAGCAGCTTGTCGGAAGTTCATTTTCATCGAGCTAAACTGCTAAACCAACTCACCGGAGCGTGGTGTGTTGGAGGACACACCGGAGCGAGACTGGCTCTTCTTCAGCGCGTCATTAATTGTAGCTCCTCCATATTTCCTCTAGTGAGAACGCAAGTGTACTTTCTACGTAAGCCTGTTTGCATAGAGTTTTTTGTGTATAAAATTGTAAACTTTCTGTGAACACTATACAGTGGAAAAGTTCGAAAGAGAGAAACTTTATCTGACAAGTCAAGCATAAATTTTAGAGTGTAAAGGTCTAAAAACTTCCTGCATTTGGTGCGCTGATGGGTATATATGGTCAAAATTTCGAGTATCAAAGTTTACGTTTCAGTTAGTGAGCGATAATTTTTAACAGCGGGAAAGTTTTATGCATGCTTTTAATTTGGTAATAGCACTGCCTCCGTACTCTACTGGGTGCGAATAAATGATAGAGTACGAATCAACGCAATGTTATTCGGTAGTTAATTATATTACGTTCGGAATATTTATCGGTGTCGTATGTGTAATTTGACGTCAACTGCACGTTTCACATCAAAAAACAGAAAAATTCACAACTATGTTTGACCAGGTTGTGGATGAATCAGAAATTAAGATACGGGTAGAAATACGTAAGGTCTATGATGAAATTGAGTGGTATGAGAGAGTGAAGTAGAATGAAATATGGAGCCGGTTTACAGTTATATTTCGTAGTTAAATGGATTGAAATGCGCAATCGGTTGACAGTGAAACTTCCACCGTCTTCTGATGCACGCATTCAATCTTATTTCGTTACTTGTATAGGTGGTCGGTATAACGATGTGAACATGGGCATGCAATTCATTTTATTTTTGCACAATGATTAACTTCACATTCTTCTGCGTTTCGAACTCATTAATATGTAGTTGACACCTTCTGTTGTTTGTGCGTGCACCTCAGATGTATACAGTTTTCCTGTTCAGATAAAACGAATGTGCCTAATGTGGAGGTGTTCGACGTCGCCGTTCAGATTAATTACAACGTAAGGAACTCAAAAACTTTGCGTTGGTTCCTCTTATACGAATATGTTTGTCATAACTTGAGTGCCTGACTAAACTTTCTTAATTATTTGAACTTTTTTTACAGTTTGTTCATCTTCTTTGTGCTTATTTGTAAGGATCATCGTCAGTGCTTCCTGACTCTATTTGCTTCGTATATTTTTACTGTTCATGTAAGGAGAACGAAATTTACTCATCTGAGACGAACACATTAGGTTTCTTCAAAAGTAATTCAGTGATCCCTGCAGACTGTTATTAAGTTGAGTCCTTATTCGAGCTTACGGTAACAATGGAGAACATGACCACTAAGATTTTTCAGAACTTTTCGCGAAAGATATAACTCTTTGATGACGTTCTCCATAACAAACATAAGGTCGAATAATTGAGGAAACTTCATTGTAGACTGAGCCCTCACCTATTATTTCTACTTGAAACTGCGTGTTATTCAAGGCTGAAGAAAAACAAGTGACCTCAAGCATTTTTTTGCTAAAGCAATAAATTCTCTCACAATTTTTTAAATCCCTTTATTTGTAGACTAATTTTTTGCTATTTGAAGTTCTAGCTCCAATGGTAGTTGATTTTTAATTTTTGAATACGTATTTGTGCTCAGATTATATTTAAAAAAATTCATGGTTAGAGACTGAAGTGGTCAGGAAAAACTGTTTGTTGGGTAACCAAGCCGACAAGTAAATTTTACTACTGGTTCTACTGGAAAGGCAAGGTAAAATGTTAGGAAATCCTCCTCGAGATCTTGGTGAGTTGCGACACATCTGCCGAACATATGCCATTTGAGATAATGATACGTGTGGGAGATGTTAAAATGGGTGCGACATCACAATGAATGCATATTTTCGACTGTCCTGGGTAAATTTGACGTTCAACCGGTCATTTTTCATCTTTTGTCAACTAATTACCGATCAATGTACTGGTTATATAACGCCATTCAGCGCATAATGTTTCATGCGTGCAAGTTAATCCTTAAAGTTCGCTGACTTTGAATCTCGAGAACGCTGCTGATGTACGTCCCTGATTGTGAGGAGGTAAGTTGTTGCTCTAAGTGGTAACTCTTTCGCTTGGCTCGAGTGTCAGCTCGGACTCACACACAGTCCGATGCTTCGTGTCAGCCTCCGAGGGGGCGCGTGAGCTCTAGATAATTTTTTCCTTTCTCGCGTATATTGATGGATCGAATGGTCAGTTTTTCTCTACCGCGGTTGCGGTTGTGTCTGCGGTTCTCAAATTTTTAGAAACTGCGGTTGCGGGTGATTGCAGTTGTTAAATTTTTGGAAACTGCTGCTGTGGTTGTGTCTGCGGTTCTCAAATTTTTAGATACTGCGGTTGCGGTTGTCTGTGGTTGTTAAATTTTTGAAAACTGTGGTTGAGGCTGTGTCTGCGGTTGTTAAATTTCCGGAAATCGTGATTGCGGTTGTCTCTGCAATTTTTACATTTTTTAAAATTATGGTTGCGGTTGTGCAGGTTTTTCAACACCGCGGTTGCGGTTGTGGTTGTGGTAGTCAATAAACTTTAGCTAGCTCCTTATTATAGTCGTTGGTGGCGTTCAAGCCATGACGTTAATTAGCATTCTCCGCCGTCCACAACACCTCATGATCTAATTTGTTCAGAGGCATTGAGCACATTCGCTGAGCCGAAGCGTGTTGCACTTGCAAGTTTCACCGTAGTGAATTTTCCTAATTCGCTGGAGTCTATGCTGTACTCAGTGGCACCTGCAGCTGATTTCCTTTATGTCTACCGCTGGTGTTTGTCCTGCTGCCGGAGGTGTTTGTCCTGCTGCTGCTGGTGGTGTTTGTCTTGCTGCTGCTGGTGGTGTTTGTCCTGCTGCTGCTGGTGGTGTTTGTCCTGCTGGTGGTGGTGGTGTTTGTCCTGCTGCTGCTGCTGGTCGTGTTTGTCCTGCTGCTGCTGGTGGTGTTTGTCCTGTTGCTGCTGGTGGTGTTTGTCCTGCTGCTGCTGGTGGTGTTTGTCCTGCTGCTGGTGGTATTTGTCCTGCTGCTGCTGGTGGTGTTTGTCCTGCTGTTGCTGGTGGTGTTAGTCCTGCTGCTGCTGGTGGTGTTTGTCCTGCTGCTGCCGGTGGTGTTTGTCCTGCTGCTTCCGGTGGTGTTTGTCTTGCTGCTGCCGGTGGTGTTTATCTTGCTGCTGCTGGTGGTGTTTGTCCTGTTGCTGCTTGTGGTGTTTGTCCTGCTGCTGCTGGTGGTGTTTGTCCTGCTGCTGCTTGTGGTGTTTGTCCTGCTGCTGCTGGAGATGTTTGTCCTGCTGCTGGTGGTGTTTGTCCTGCTGCTGCTGGTGGTGGTGTTTGTCCTGCTGCTGCTGGTGGTGTTTGTCCTGTTGCTGCCGGTGGTGTTTGTCCTGCTGCTGCTGGTGGTGTTTGTCCTGCTGGTGGTGTTTGTCCTGCTGCTGCTGGTGGTGTTTGTCCTGCTGTTGCTGGAGGTGTTTGTCCTGCTGCTGGTGGTATTTGTCCTGCTGCTGCTGGTGGTGTTTGTCCTGCTGCTGCTGGTGGTGTTTGTCCTGCTGTTGCTGGTGGTGTTAGTCCTGCTGCTGCTGGTGGTGTTTGTCCTGCTGCTGCCGGTGGTGTTTGTCCTGCTGCTTCCGGTGGTGTTTGTCTTGCTGCTGCCGGTGGTGTTTGTCTTGCTGCTGCCGGTGGTGTTTGTCCTGCTGCTGCTGCTGGTGGTGTTTGCCCTTAGCCCTGGTGTATGTGAGTATTGTGAGCGTCCGGAGAAGCGCTCCTGCAGCACGCCCGCTCTGAGACGATCAAGCCTCACCGGACTTCGAGGGAGCCTGTCCTCAATGGCGTTGCAGGCACTCCGATTATCGCGGTCTTGAAACCGTAACTCGAACCTGAGGATTTGACCTCGGACATTCACTCATGCTCAGTTCACTCTCGGAAATCGTTTTACTGGTGATTTTCATGCGTGTCGGAAGTTTCGTCTAAGTTCCGGTCACTCTTTTTTCGTCATACATTAGTGGGTATTATTGTGTTGCATCCTTATGTGAGTTATTTTATCTCATGTGGTTAATGGGATTAAAGTGTGAAAAATTGGATGAGGGACCAGATACCCAATCATTGCACTGATCGCGAAGCAAATGTGTAGCTCATAAATCAACATTCGACCATCGCTCACTTCTCATCTCGCAATCTTCGAACCTTTAGTCTTTCTCAAGCCGTTAAAAGCCTAAAAGATTGGAATAACGATCGCAATGGTTACCCTTTTTGAAGCTTTGAGGGGATTTACAGTAGCTCAAATTGTGTCTTTTGCCGCTACATGTCAAATCAAAGAAGTTTGCCTTATTTTCTGCAGATAAACATCAGCCGTTATCAGCTGATTAACATCAGCCGTTATCGTGGGACGTGTTTGTCTTTCAGTTGAATCAAAGGAACAAAATCGAATCATTATTATTCGAATTTCACTTTCATGTGAAGCCAAAATCCTCACACATGCACAAGCCCAAGGACTCAATTTGATCTTGGGCTTTTCATTTTCTATAAACCAACGTGAAACGTTTGAAGTTCTTATAGCAAATCGCCCATCTCCCATGCCCAGCGAAATAAATAAGAACTAATACAGTTGGGAGAAGTACAAGCACCATAAATTCTTACAGTTAGGACAAAAACAATCATTCAGGGCAATCAATTAAGAGTACTCTAAGCGTAAATTTCACCTCAGTCCTGTTTGCCTACTGATAGATGGAAAAAATATTTTTTTTAGACTTATTCCAGCAGCGATTTTTACGCGTCGGCTTTTTTGGATAGTTTGAGTCAATTAATTTCCAGGAAGATGGTGCAACACGCGTTCTGAAATTCTACTGAAATGAAAGAGCTCCTTACACAGTTACTCATTCTCTATTATTTATTAACATCATTGCGTGAGTCTGCGTGCTGTGCGTCACTACTCCACTACTTGTATTTATGTTCATGAGCATCTCAGTAGATTCCTTTCTACTGTCATCTCCTCCCGTCTATTCTTAGTTATGAGGAAGTAACATGACTAGAGTCACATACAGTAATGTGACTGTAGTCTGCTGTCCCTGAAGCTTCTCTACGAGTCACTTGAGTTATCTCAGACTTGCATCATGACGACACTCCAGGCCAAAACTACTAATTCGAGTTGCCACGTTTGCGAGTGCCAAGAGGAACTTGCAGAGCATCCATCGGCTTGGTTGGGTTCTGCCTCCATGAGTTCGAGGGCAGCCGGAAGCGACATGTGCATATGAAACTAATTATCAATTTGTGATGAACAATGTTACGCACGTCTACGCTCATCTTAATACTCGTAAAACTACTGCAAGCACAGCGAAGTGTAAATTTTTACTACATTGCAGGAAGTGCACTTGTTTCACAAAGAGTAATGATTTGCGTGATGGGAAAATCGCAACTCACTAAGGTTTGTGCGTGCAAGTCACGCAAATCTTTTACAAAGAGCAGGTATTTATAAGAAGGTCAGACGACAAATCACGAAGAGTTTTACATAGATTTTGAGTACATTTGATGAGCGGTTGTATTTCACATGAACGATAGATTGCGAGTCCAGTTACGTGAAGTACTTACGAAATATTCGCAAGAATTCAGTGCAGCCTTCGCAATCGCAGGTCATTTGATCAATAAGGAAACGTTTGTTGTTAGTATCCTGTGTTAGGTTAATGAAACTTTCTACGCGAGAGCTCAGTAGTAACACCATCTAACATTCAATGAGGCAAGTGAACACAATCAAGAGATTTCGTGGTTCAGAAGCCTTTATTCTTCGCAATATTTCACAAGGTCAATTAGGCTGCCTCAATGAAAATCCAAATCCAAATTCTTTCTAGAGTCATGTTAATTTCATTCACGAAATATACTGGAAATAACGTTAGATAATTGACGATTATGTTAACGAGGAATGGCGATCTATTGCAAAAAAATAGTGGTGTATCATGAGATCTTTTGTTTGTAATTGCATTATCTGGAAAGAAAATAGAATTTTGCGTTCATCTTCGGAGTACCAGCAACTCAAAATTGGAAAGCAATGGAAAAAAATTATTTTAAGTCTATGAAAAATAGTTCAAACACAAAAACACTGCAATAATTCTAATGCACATGAGGTGGAACGGCCGAAATTCTCAAAAATAGCGTCAAGGCTTTAACACAGCAGTGTGAGGAGGCGTAACCAAGAAAATTTTTCTACTTTACTGAGTAGGTTGTCATTATCAAAAGATTAATTTAGGTCAATCCTAAGGGAACGTCTTATCGAACATTACCCTTGGTTTCTACTTTCAAGAGCATCCTATTGAAGTACATTTTACGTTACGGGACTAGAATTTATTTTTCTTTCGCAGCTGAAACTCAGGAATGCATCCACAGCTTTAAACATATAACGTCACGAGCTGTCAGCAGCAGATAATGAAGAACAGGAAGTATCAATCCGTGAAAACTCGCTAATGCTCATTGAAATTACTCTGAGTTTCACGTTTGTTCCCTATAATTTTTAATGGGAGGAAAATTTCCACTTATCTCTAAGTTATTTCAAATTTTTCCCATTCTACGCTTAATTAATAGCGACAGCCAATGGAGTTGGGCTCCACCATGTAGGACATTGCTACTCAATCCGAGCGGCGATATCGGCTGCAGAAGTATCAAGGTGGATGGAAATTTTTCGGAAAATTGATGACAATGCAACTATATAGTTCAAATTTTGAAATGAAGGCAATCCCTTGTATAATAAAAGGCTAAGTGTCTCCTTAAACTTATAAATAAATTCATATATTTTTGGTACGTAATTTCTCCAATGTTTTTACAATGGGAATCGCATTGAACACATTAAATTGGTTGGCCCATTTTGGTTGGTCGGTCCGTCTCTCTCACGCTCATAAGGATGCTTGATGACCGTATCTGTGATATGAGTTTAACCATTGCACAAGTACAAGAATATTTTAATCGCAGGTACTTTTAGGATGGATACATTTGTTTGTCATCCACATCTGGAAGATTTGTTTAAACTCTAAAGAAAATATCGAATCTCGTTATTTTTGGCGGGTCGTGTACACTAGTAAGAAATAAAATCCTTGGAAAGAATAGAGCGGAGCAGTTACAGAGGTCGTATTAAATATCCGATACTTGGTCAAAAAAATTGTTTATCATAGTGACACAACAACAAAGTATTGAAAGTTTAACCTATGTATTTTTACGCTTAATAAAATTTCGGAATCCGAACACACAAATAGCAAGAAATTACTTTGATTAGGGTAAAAAAATCAAATGAATGTTTAAAAAAGCATGGCATACAATTATGAAAATCCGAAAGAATTTGCAGTTAGTACAAATGCCGTTAGTCCAATCGTTTGGGATGCTTGTGATTTCCTTTGCAAATATTTACATGCATATCGGCACATTCTCCTTAGCACATTCTTTTCAAATCTTATTGGTTTTTGGGGGTACTCTTCTGTATCATTAGTTTTAATTTTCACCACAGCTAAGTTCTGGGCATTTAGGTCTGGGATTTAGACCTTAGGGTTTAGGTCTGGACACTGATTTGGCCATCCCACAGTCTTCATTTTTTGCTGAAACCACACCACAGTGCCCTTGGCCGTGTGTTTCAGACCGTTGTTTTGCTGCAAGTCCATCCTCTTGGCTACTTCAAGTCGTCTGCGGACCATATGAGATTATCGTCCAACTTCCTGGGACACATCTGGACATGCATTTGTCCCTCATGGAGTTCGAAGCCTGCCAGGAACTGCAGAAAAGAAGCCGCCCCATATCATTATACTGCTTCCACCAAACTTCACCTTTAAGATTGTATTACTAGGAGCATACTCCCTGAGTTCTTTTTCTTTCAAATGTGACTTATATTATGCTAGCTAAATAACTTAGTCTTTGTTTCGTAGGGCCATAGTACAGCGTCCAAAAGACTTGCAAGCTTCTCAGAATGTTCTTTGGGAAAATTCAAAAGAATTTTGATGGTTTGTTTCAATATCAGTGTTTTTTCCAGTAAGAACGGAATCCCTCGTTTATACGAACTGTTGTAATTGTGATTTTGCTCACATTTGCCCCAGCCGTGACTGTAGGGTTGAAGAGTCCACATCAAGATTCTTCATTACTCCACGGACTCAAATTCCCTCGCAGACTCTTCATTCATTACTCCACAGACTGTTTGATTTGTAGCACGATTTGAAGTTTAGAAATTTTTTATACTCCCCCCCCCAAAAAAAAACGTGACAGACTTGCAGAGGTGGCGTGAAACAACCAATCGCCTCATCATTGGTTGAGTTTCGTATTTTTAGCATAAATAAAATTTTTGTATCGCTCAAATCACTTTCGTGACGGTTCTTTTGTCTTCGCCATATTCGAATTCGAGTGATGAACCAGCGAATTTTGTCACCAAATATTGAGTTTCGTATTTTTAGCATCAGCAAAATTTTTCACCAAATCACTTTCATGATTCTTTTGTCTTCGCCATATTAGAATTAGAGCGAAGACATTTGTGTCATGCAGCTCTCAGACATCACAGTCTGATGTCCGCTGCTGAACCCATTGTGCATATGCGAATTAGTTTTTGTTCCAATGAAGTTCTACAGCATTCCTGACTCTTGAACCTCTGTTGAATATTCTGCACTATTTATCAACGCATTAAAAATAATTTTGTTGGTGTGTCAGATACTTTATGACGCGGTAATCTGACACGTTTGTCTATATCATTTAAACGCTTCAGTATTTATGTGTTCTCACGCTGTATTTAGTGTACGGAAATACGTAAAATATTCAGTTTTTTATTACTCTGCAGTTCAGTAATTGTAAAAATAATTTTTAATCAAAAATCAGATATTTATTGCACCCACTTTATGTACGGGAGAAAGTAAAATATTTGGCTGGTGATTCTTTCTGCTAAAATTTTGAGTTTAATACAAATATTCGAAGACATTGAAAAACCTTTGTTTACCACTCACGCAAAAAAAAACATTAACGGTAAACAAAATAGTTCGTATTGCGTACGGGTGAACTTCTCTCCAAGGTTAGAACAAAGTTTGACAAGGATCTTTGAAAGTAATTTCCTTCCAAGGCTAAAGAGCAGCGTGAAGACTGAAGGGCATCTAGCCGCTTCTACATTGACGTCGCAGCAGCCGAGTTTTGGCGGGAAACTTCTGCCGAGGCTGCGGTTGCGCAACGTTAGAGAAATGTAAAAATTTTCATCTTGGAACAGGGGTTGAGCATTACACAGCCCAGGTCACTAATAGAATTCACTTACGTTTCAATGGTGGGGTGTTATCAGCTGCTACTTGACGATAACCGGAGATAAGAATACTAGGAAGTTTGGCATTTTCTCCGCTCTCTTTAGCCTTGAGGCGGCGGATGCCGCTGCCAGTTCAGCGGTGGGACCTTAGGACAATTCTCAGAAAGGTTCGTTCAACTTGGACATATTCGATTGATGTTACTCTTCTCATTGGGAATAGTAACTTCATAGAAAGGATGAGTGTTATCATCATATTGCTTTTAGTTTCACAACCATTCCTTCATTCATGGCTAAGGAAAGATAGTCAAAATGAAGAGAAAACAACTCTCAGTTGCCAGCGCGCGAGCGAACAGTTTTGGTAGAGAGCCCGTCTGAATGACTTGCTACGCAAGGCAGGCGTAGAGTATTACTACAACCCCCACCCCCACTCGAGATACTTCTTTACTCTAGCCCTCTCCGTTCTGTGAGCCCAAGCACTCCAGCCAGCTCAGGTGATGGTCGCAGACACCACTCAAGACACAGACCGTATCAGTTACTGTAAGCGAACTTCTATGCTGTCGAGGGGGAGCTGTTCATGGCGCACGTTCATAAAATTGCTTAGTTTCTGGTTCATCATTCCGCTGCATTTGGCATCTCGTAGTATTCTCAAAGTAAAGTACAGTAGTTGAAGTCTAAATTGTCCAGCAAATGAAGCTTTTTATTTTCACTCTGATAGCGTTTCTGGAAGAAATGCGAATCAATTTAAAGCTAGATATTTTAAATGAAGTTATCCAATGCATTACAGATAACGTGATTTCTACTAAAAATTCTTCCTCTGACTGTGTTTAGTAGGAGTTTTTGATCTGTTAGAAAGGCCAGGGCTTCAAACAGCGGGTCAAACATGAGTAAATGACAGAGGACATAGAGACTGCAAGGAAGCATCGAAAGGGTACGAGACCTCTCATCTTTCGATAGACTCCTTGGTTAAAATAATTTATTTTACTTACATTCAAACAAAGACGGGTTCTGTCTACTTATCACCAAACGGTGATGTCATATTCCTTCAGCTTCAGTATACACATCACCGAAGAGAGATATTACAAATATGTATGCTCTACCAATAAAGACAGCTCTCAATGAAGTTAATAGATTTGGTGACTGGCTGGTGTCAGTGCTGGTAAGCTACACCTACCCCAATAGTTTCTGCAGCAGTAAAGTCGCACTAGCATCTAAGCCTCACAACTGCAGTTGCAGCGTCAGTACATGGCAGCTGTAGTACAGATGTGCGTACGAAGCAGCGTATCAGCAGTTGTCTGCCTGCATAAAGCAGCTTTCAGCTGCCATCCTTGCTTGCATGAAGCGGCTGTCGTTCAGATGTTAGTTCGTACCAGCTGCAGTATCATACACGTCAAGTACAAGTGTCTACGGTCATTTATTTGGGATCAATGATTCGCTACCGAGGTCTTAACGAATTTTAGGTTGCTAAAATGCTAAGGAAAAACATTGATGCTGTTGGTGAACAATTCAGTCCCATATTACAAAGGGAAATTATGCAAATATTACGTTGTTATTTTATGGAAACTCGTCACAACTCTTTCGTGATTTTAAAATCCTGCAAAGAAGTCGATCTATGCTTTAATCAGTTTCAGGATCGTTGCTTTTTCAGACACATTTAAGGTACTTTATAATTGCGAGTACATTTTTCTTTCATGTCATGTTCCGATCGAAGTCGGAGTGGAAGGAGGCTTTAAGCCGATCTCAGAACAAGACTAATGACAGTAGAAAGGCTGTTTTTGGGCAGACGAATGTAAAATTGAGATGAGATGTTGAAACCTGCGCTGCATTTGTGGTGCAGCTGGACGCCGCTGAGTGCTGGTACTGGAAAATTGCGAGGTTTCTAAGAGTTGCGAGATGCTGCCGCTTGGTGACCAGCGCTACCGTCATACTATGGGTGCGTTCACACTACGAGCAGAGCGGCAATAATGTTTGTACAGGTTTGAATGCAGAAACGCTTGGCTGTTCACACGACAAGCGGAGCGGAGCGGCGCGGCGCGGAGCGGAGCGGAGCGGCACGCTCGGGAAATTCGTTGGGATTTTTGACGCTCGCGTCGAGCGTTTCTCCTTGGCTCCGCCTTTGGATCGTCATATCTTACAGGGGTAGAATTGTCGTTTGAGTTAGATAAAACTAGTATATAACTAGTTATTTGTACAACTAATCATATTAAAATTATAACTGATGGTGTAACATGTAATATTTTAGTGTAATTTCACTCCTTTGGGTTCATTAATCATTTATTTCTATTTTCTTCTGCTTTCTCTGATAAGTTACTTTATTATTGCTTCAGTTTAAGGAATTTATTATGCTTTTCTCGTGATTTTGTTTCATCTTTCTTGTGATGCTGTGCATTTCATTTTATGATCTTGATTAAAGTATAATTATGTACGATTTTTTAATAAAGTTTTCATTTTTTCCGTGAAATGGGAGAAAAAGGAGGCCGTATGATGATGAGGAGGACTCAATGAGTGTCAAATACACAATAAGTTACAAAATTTTAAGAGCTTGGGTGATTTTTTCCAATACTTACGGAAAGCATATCAGTATTTCGAGAACTATTTGGTCAGGACAAGTCAATATTTGTCAGTATTTTTCACTTAGGTTTCTCTGGCACAACCCTGAATTTCTGAAGGGAATTACTTTACGTTCACTCACATTTAAGTCACCACAAGACTTTTTTTGATCGTACTGGTCTACGAAAACCTGTAGTAATATATGTGATACAGCCTATATGGAAAGACTTTAATTTTGCTTAAACTACTTTGCTTTACATGTATCCTCAATAAAAATTTATGTATTGCTAAACAGCAAATTTATCTAATCTCGTTGGAAATTTTTCTTTCTATAAGGGATTGTAGTACATCAAAAGTTGCCGGCTTCATCCGTAAATACTCGTAGAATTGTGATTCATCTCTCCTCAGTGCTTCGAAGAGATAGTGGTATTCTCCATAGCGATCTCTCCTCATGTTGATGGGATGGATCTAGTGTTTCCGTTTTGCCGTCGAGCAACAGAAGCGCATTCACGGAACGCTCCATAGCGACTGATGCTTGTGTAGGTCGCTCTGCTCAGCTCACATGTGAACACACGCGCCGCGCCGCTCCGCTCCGTGCCGCGACGCTCCGCGCCGCTCCGCTCGCTCCGCTCGTAGTGTGAACGCACCCATAGGAGTGTGTCCACTGACTGAGTGGCACAAGGTGTCCGGACGTGCAGATTTGTCCTAATGGCCGAAGGTGTCCGGACGCACAGATTTGCTCTAATGGCACAAGGTGTCCGGACGTACAGATGGGATCAAATAACACAAGTCGTCCGGATGCACAGATGGGACCGAATAGGACAAGGTATTCGGATAAACAGATTTGGCCGAATGGCGAAAGCGGTCTGGGCGTACAGATTTGGCCGAATGGCATAAGGTGTCCGGATAAACAAAATTGAGCGAATGGCAAATGGTGTCCGGACGTACAGATTTGGCTGAACGGCAGCGATTAGTCCGTCTTTGCCAGTTATGATTTAATTGGCTAAGTGATGCCACAAAAAAACATGAGTTAAATGTAACTCGATAACACGAGAAGACCTTATCTAATTTCGAACTAAATCCTTACAATTGGCTGGAAGCCCTGAGGTGATCAGCTATTGCTAGAACAAAAAAAGTGTATTTCAGTAGCGTTGTGGTGCGCAGCAGTGCCTGAGACATATGTTTCTTGGTTATCAGGAAAATAAAAACCAATTTTCTACGACGCTAAGTTAACATCGAATGTAGCGAGAACTTCTCTATAAACCATGAAGCGAAAACCCGAAAAAGTAATAACCAAAAATTTATACCCTGTATGTTTTTTTAAATTTCAGCAAGCATAATTTTTAACACGGTAAAGATTGCCATCGCTTATACGAAAAAAACAGAGAAACATCGATGCTGGCATATGAAATTTAGGAATATTGTGTAGCTTGAAAAATGCCTTCAATGGACATCATCATTACGCGTCATTGGATTCTAGTTATTCTACATTAAAGAGTTATTGCGCTGGTAGTTACTGGACTGTAATACATTCACACACCATGATCACTTAAATTCAAAATTGTGTTTCATTAACACATTTTCCAAATGAATGCCTATTCACATTAGCAGCTCATAGGCCTGAAAACACAAGGCTTCTTTGAATGCCATAAAAAGGCAGAAAAGTTCTATCTATTTGCTGTTGGACGCGTCTGCTGGTGGCGCTGAAGCCAGTTGATGTTTGCAGAGCTCGCTCTCCACACATGTGTCTCCCTCCGCTGCTACACCTGGCCGCTTTCTGCACCTACAACTGTACGCGTCCACTTCTCCGTCAGTTGACACGTTGCTTCGTTAGCGAGTCTCTTATTGCAGCCGTGGACGCAGAAAGTTTTGCACAGTCTGTATAGGCAAAAGTCAAACGGTTTAATATAGTTTGAATGTACACCGACAATCGGTTGAATGTCTACTGAGTGCCGCACTCTGGAGTTATCACAGCACCACATTTCTATAGGACACAGGCGATAACTTTTGTTATGTTCAAGTAAACGAACGAATTTTAAAAATTTATCTGCCTTAAGTAGCTTTTTACTGGCTGTCGTATATGAGGACACCATCGCTGGAGATAACGCTTGTTGATTGGAATTAAAGTTTATCCGTGAAGTAGATCTTAACGAGCTATTTCCCATATGAAGCTCAAACGTCGTCACGTACTTTCCTTTCGGGTTTAATTCAAGTGTGAATTTGGAAGTTTTAAAAAATTTGACATATCTATAAATTAACCAGACCACGAACGTTGGAGCTCCAGACAAAGACGCGTAAATAAACATCCCTATAGACACTTAGCTCATGCTTAACGCAGAGCTTGTCGTCCAATTTTAACAGTTAAGTAATGCTTAAAATCGAGTCGTCATTCGTAAATAGCGGGGATTTTGCTCGAGGACCATCTGCAATAAATGGAAGTCAGCGAAGTCACAAGCCTATTTTATTTTATTCGTTTCATATATATTAAACATTTATGTACATCTTTAAACCTCCATTTTATTACCAATCAGCCTCTTGCTGTACTAACTTCTCTACACACGAATAAGTACTCTGGTACAGTATTTCGGAAAAAATTGACATTTTGGTATCTATGGAGAGTACTTTTAATCATTTTTCATCTTTACTTCTTCGCAGATCTCGCTTATAATGGATATTATTTAATTTTAGTATTAAACGCTATAACATGTATAGTTTAGATTTAACTATGCTTTTACTATTAGTAAAATGGAAAGATTTCTAAATATTACAGTATCCTGCGATAAAACCTGAAATTCACGTTACAAAATCAATATAACATATGCATTTTGTTGCAGGAATTTCCTGCGTGAATAAACGGGAATGTCCCGAGAAATATTTTACGTGAATCTTCATATTATATAGATGTTATGTGAACCGCGTTATAGTTAGTCAAATACAGCGAGGGACGAATGTTAATATATAATTGAACATATGGCCTAGTATGTACAACAATTGAACACAATGTCTGGTATGAAACATCATTGAACATACTGTCTGGTATTGCTACATGATTGAACATACTGCCTTGTAGGTCACGTATATTGATGAAAGTATTGAAATATTAGAGTGTGAGCTGGTATCAATACGTTTAATTAGTTTTAAGTTGTCGTCCTCTGCTTTTACGAAAAATATTGGTACAAATAAATAATAACATTGACCTACTTATTACAACTGGCCGAAATTATTCGAACAGTCAACAGAACATGAAGTAGAAAATAATCCAACTAGCGCAAACGAATTTGAAGCAAAATGCAAAATGTTTTTACAATTATAATGTTTTATTTTTTCAACAGATGAAGCTTTGGTGTTTAATAATAAATTTACTTCGGAGGATGAACATCCTAACACTTCATGACTTAATGAGAGCAAAAAAAAAATCGATTCCAGAGTTATGCATTTACGCGACCATCAACACATACGGATAAAATTAGGCAAAGTTATTCGTAACTCGAACCAAGCGTTGTATTGTTCGAATAACCTGGACTAGTTCTTATCCGTAAAAGCCTGGGGTGGCGCAAAATTATGCATGACTCGATGATTGATTGCACTTTGGGAGAAGAGTGCAATTTCTACCTCAGGCTGACGGGATTGTTCGGAGCGATAAAACTTATGCATCGAGAAGCTCTCCAAGTCTTTTGAACGACCAACTGTGAACATTTACCGAGAGCGAATTACACTTCTCTTATCCCCCAGCGGGAGTTTGAGCAATTAGCTGCACCTCACTTCAATGACGCGTCGTCCTGGTAACGGATCAGCCCGGGAAGAATGCGTCAACTCGAGCTGCGCATTGGAATTCCTGGAGCGTTATCGGCTGCCTCCTCGGCGTCAGATCGTCGTCAAGGTCGAGGTAATCTGAGTTTCGAGCGGCTTTGAATGATGAATAATCTCCCGTCTTAAAAAATTCACATGGAAACCTAAGGCGCACAGAGTGCTTGTCAATTGAGCAACTCGAACCGCAAAATGCAGACCGATGAGGGGAGACTTTTCAAAGTTGAGTCTGAATGAAAATGCTTCGCGCTATTGCACGCCGAGTATTAGAGTTCTTGAAACTCGTTTATTTCAATCAATCTTTCTCAAAAATAGTCACGAGATTATCGAAAGTAATAGAAAGTGAAATCGCATGGAGGGTGAAAAATTTTCTTTTTGCAATTTTGTGATTCCTTTATTTCTCTCACCAAATGATGCACGTCCTGCCGGTCATGTCAACTGAGTTACGTGAAATTGATAAATTAAGTTAAACTCAATTGAACGTGACATAAATAACAAAATTCCCGCATCTATTAGGAGGACTTCGAAGTAATGCGAGATCGAACCAGAGGAATTATGTTCAAATGACATGCATGAAAAGTTTTGCGGTTGGAAGACACTACCGTAAATTTCTAATGGTCTTATACATAAAATTCAAAGAGCGAACTCAAAATCGCAATGCTTAAAACGTGCTGTTTGAGAGGATTTTTCTCAATTGTAGCAATTTTTGTAACACGGAGTGAGCAGCTGGGGTGGTGTGGCGACACGCATGAGCCTTCATCGCGTCTTTAACCTGAGTTTTGTTATACTGATATAAGGCTGATTGATAACTCTCAGCTTAATCGAGGGAAGATATTTTCATCTAGTACAAAAAGTTGACTTCTCCGGACTCTTATGCAGTGGTCGTTAATTGGTTCGTCCAGTAAACGCTTGCTTACAAAATACTGCAAAACTATGAATTTAATGTAAAAATATATACAATAAACACACTAATGCTCCTTCCACACATGAATGAGGGCAGAAAGGTTAGTCTCCGAGCTGTAAGATACAAAACAACGTCAAATCCTCCCTTAGCTTCAAGATATTTTGAAAAAAAATTTTTAGCTGGATTTTTAAATTAAAAAACTTCATTTCATATTCGCTTTAAACGATTCTGGAAATGAAGTTTTTTGTATAAAACGATAGTAAATACCGTTTTAGTTCCGAGAAATTATCAAAAAGAAAGTTTAGCACTGTTATATTACTTACATAAAACGACCATCAATACCGTTTAAGCACAGAGATATTTCTGAAATGTTGGTGTTATTAAGTCTTTTTAATTAGACTAGGGACTGAAGTTCTGCGGTCGTAGCGACAGAATGTGGGGTTCCCAGTCGAGTCGGGGCACAGCAGTCTGATTGGAACCCGAGCACGAGGGGGTCGGAGAATCAGTGGATCACAGTACAGGTGGAGTTGGGGTCAGTTGTCAGAGTATGAGTGGAGTCAGAGTACCATTGGAGTCAGGTCTGTTGCCAGAGTATGAATGAAATAGAAGGCGAGGCTATGAGCTGAGCAAGTCTGAGCGCTGCCTTGCCAAGGGTTGCGCTGCTGGCTCGTCTGATTGTCATTCCGAGCGAGCACGTCATTGTACGCCGTGCGATAACCTCTGCTTTGTACAATACAGATAAGGAGCTCAGTCCGACTACTGAGAGGACAGCGTAGAATAATGATTACGGTGTCTCGTTGCCCAACACACGAAGTGTTTTTTGCTTGCTTGAAACGTCCGAATCTTTTGAGAGGAGATCATTCGATATTCAAGATAATAATGGATTTCCCCATCTATGCGTTCGGAGTGCCTTCATGGGAAAAAGATTGAAAAAAAGAATACAATTTTAATAAGAATCGAATTCGCTGGGATGCTCTGCGTGTATGTTGTTCATTTCGTTGCGTGCAGTTCGAGAAGTTAGAAATATATTAGCTCCTAACATTGTTTGATAAACTATACACGAATTTAATGAACTCAACTGTTCAAAAATGATAAGGAATATCTCTTCACTTGAGAAATACTTGTTATTTAATTGAAATTAACAGAATCCGAGACATCAGAATGTGTATCAGAACGGATGTGCTGACCTACAGTGTTTATAACATCTATGTATTGTGATAAACACTTTTGTTGTATTCCCATCCATATGTTCACCTCTTACTGAAATGCGTGAGTTCACTTCTTCACATGGAAGAGCATCTCTCAATTTGCTGCGCTCACGAGAACGTTTTTTAAGAAATATAAGAGCTTTATTTTCTAAAGGTAATGCCGTGAAGACATAACTGTTATTCCCTGTATGTTCTAAATTGCAGACCTACACACCGCGATCAGAAAACATGAGACCGGGAGCCAAATGTGCTGGCGCGTGTCCTGAGAGCGTGGGCCTCCAAGATTACGAGGCGGTCTGGGTAGGCCTACGGCTCCGCACAAGAGTCTGGCCTAGCAACAGTTCGGTGGAACCGAGCTTCTTGTTTGGCTATTTTTATTGTTCGTGTAGGAGTAGCCCAGGTGAGTTAATTGTTTGAACGGCCCCGTTTGAAAGAGATTCCTCAGCCTCGCTGTCGTAATTCATAGACGCTGTGGCTTCATTAATGGGATAACATGCTGTGAAATGGGTACCCGCAATGATGTTGATACAGCAAGCAACAGACAAGCACATTAACACTAATTAATGGAAATGTTTCAGCAAGATTTGAATATGCTGAAATTGTTTAATGCGAAAAGAAGTTGTATCTAATTGATAAGTATAATTGGGCTACTCAACCTCTGTGAGCTCGACTATTTGCATCAAACGATATATGTATAGTGTTCTGGCAGCAGCTTTCTTCGCTTAGTTTGGAGTACGCGTCCGACCTTCTATTGCAACTATATCTTACGTACTAATGTGCAACGTTCTTTCCTCAATTTTCCTAAAACAGGCGCTCTTTCAAGTTTGTTTGAACTAGACACTGATATCTAAGTAACTGTCATGAAGGAATGACTCGATCTTTAAGAAGAGAAATGTTAGATTACTCCCTGCTTTTTGCTTTGTTATAGATCGTATTCCATCCAACTGCTAAATCATCGCAGCGTCATTCGTTATTATATATTGCGCGACCCGAATTACGTTTCTTCAGGCATCATTTGATAGTGAGATATTTGGTATGTACTGCCACCAGCCTCCAATAAGACTAGTCATATTGATGGATAATATGGTTGATTATTTCATTTCGGCCATTGTGATTAAGTGATTGCTTTTGGTATTTTCTTATCGCAGGTATTTTGGCCTTCAAGGTATTCAGTTATCCGTGCATTTAAAGCATCGTCAGTATTATTCACTGAATTCCGGTCTTCTTTTCCATTCCTAACTTTAACTCTTACTAAGGGAATTAAAGAACATATATATATATAACTATTCAAACTGATGAACGCTGAAAACTATACATCACAAAGCTTTTGAGATAGAAGCTTGAATAGAAATGATAGCAACAATGAAAATTTACCTAACGAGCCCATGTTTTCGTTGGTGTCATGAATACGGGAAGGCTAATCGTATTTTTGATATAAATTGATATTAAATGCAATCGAGGCGAGATTGGTCATCTTACCTTCTACTCCTTTATTCTCAGTCACACAAGACTGATTTTTACTGTTATAGTTTCGTTTCAAGAAGATCACGGATTCATCGCCTGATGACGAGGGTCCTGAGAAGGAACACCAATATGTGTGTTATCGTCAAGTACTTGACCCTCAGTAACCGTTGCAGCCAAGCCTCTTTACGGTTTGGAACAAACGCGTTACGACAGTTATTCACAGTTATTTGGTGTAAAGGCCCGTAACCCTTAATTAGTCAAAAACAAACTCAATTCTTCATCTGATCTCTATAAAATGAATAAGATTCTGCGTGATAAAATTACAAAGACACAAAGACATAGTCCTCGATGCGAAGTGGCAACCCACGATGACGTGGAACTTCCAAGGGGCGACTGGGTGGAGGTGATGAGAGCATGGGGGTAGAGGGTAGGCATTGAACCAACGTAGACTTCTTCTGTTGGGCGGGCGTAAGCTTGGCGGTGTCCTTTGCATGAGAGCTTCGTCGTACATCATCAAGAGGCTCTTTGAAGATTGCACAAATACTTAGTTCTGTTAACGAGAACTTATCTCTCACGAAATGGCGATTTTGGAATCTTTTTGAGGAATTTAAGAAAACGCATTGCTCAGATGCAGTCTTTGCTCGTACCGTCGCAATCGTTTGTGAAGGCGATTTAGATGGTATGTGAAACGCAGCGGTTTTGGTCGTAATTCTTCATCAATTTGGGAACCCAGAATGAGTTTAAGACTGACCTTGCATTTTTTCGTCGGCTATATAAAGTGAATGAGTCCTACGAAAAAACAAAATTTTGATTGCTCAGTGCTTTCAGATCCAGGTCAATATTTTTTTGATGCTGGTGGTCAACTAAACTACACCGATTTATAGCGTTATTTTTATTGGTCTACGAATTCGCCGTTTTGGACTTTATTGACATAGATGTTGGGGTTTACGCAGTTACGTGTATTTGACAGGACAGAGCCACAAATTTTCAAACTACCAAACCTCTCAAAAACCTCCGTTTTGGCATGACTTAGTATTTAAAAGAAGTGTTCTGGAGCTGCAAAGCATTCGACGCAGCGAAGGCTTAGCCACCGAGCCTGCTGAAGGAGCCGCGTCTGTGCCCGGGCACACGGGCACGATTGCCACGCTTCATCGTGTGTGTCGTGACAACATCTACCTAAAATTCTCAAGTGTTTCACGGCTTAACTACTGAAAATTTTTTTTATTGGATTCGCAGATGTCGAACATTTAAAACTGCTGCCGTGTAAATTAACTTTGCATTGTTAGTCTAACAATTATCTTTGGAAGTCAGAAAACTAGAATATTGTTCTTTGAAGCTTATGCCTGAATCTCCATAAAAAGTACGCTCAAAAACAAAATTTTGATATTGATCATTGCAGTAGAATGAGTTAACGAATAATCTGCTAAGAAGGAAATTAAAAAACCCGTTTTCAAAGCGCCAGTTCTTCCTAGTTTACATCGTTAGGGAGTAAAAGGGAGCAGAACGCCGACCGAATGACCAATTTGCTCAGATTCCGCGAGTATACCGAATGAGTTGCCGCTCCACTCTTGAAGTAAGGCGTTGAACGAAGAAGCTGATGCTGTAATGACAGCCAAACTCCTGTAGTGAAATAACTGGTAGCCTTTCTTTTCGAGTTTGAAAACATTCATCTTCTAAAATCACTACCTCTGTTATGAAGACAAAATGCTAGCTTAAATTTACACATTCAACTTATTTTTGAATGCCTTTTATTTAAGCACTAGCGGAAAAGGAAAGCTATGGATCAACGCGTGAAAATTAATTTCTGATAAATGATTGTGCAATCGACAGCTTCCTTGCTTCATGAACTAAAATGTCGAGTACAAAACGCCTCGCTAAAGTACATCCCTATTCATATTACCTTTGTAATTTTTCCACGATACCCTAGGAATGGTAGAAGTCGAGTGCATGACTTTTGAAAATAAAAATTACGCGCATAAGTCACATTTGTCTGAACCACATCCATTGCTTTTGCAAAACTCCAGAAGTTTGAACTCATTAGATAATTTCTGAAGAATTTTGCCGTTAACCTTAACTTAATGAACCACTTTTTTCAAACAAACAAATTTAATTACATTGAAGCATTACATACATTTACATTACATTTAATTACATGAATTACATTTAATTCATTGATTGAAGTTACAAACTTCAATCTATTAAAGATATATGGAACATGGGATATTCCTGCCCAGAAAAAGAACTGAAGAACGCTAATTCCACTTTCAACTTTTTTCATCCTCAAATACTGAATGTTTTTGAGGTTAAGTAGTTCATTTATTTTTTTTTTAAATTTAGCATTTTATGTGATCGTTAATGCATAAAAAATCTGAAAAAATCTTCAGTAGAGTATTTACATGCTCATCACTAACTTTTCTATCACGCTCAACGACGAAGTTTTACCGCTCTATGCTGTTCCAACTGCTACTAATGAGCACGAAGTATGTGGCATATTATAGCTAAACACATTCCAGGTAGCAAATGAGACGTTTAAAAATTTGATCCAATAGCTTGCACACCGAAATGTAGTTGCGCTGCTTCACTATCACTCTGAAAGGTCCAAGACGAACTCGAGGCATCTTATTAGCACGAGCCTCACGTTTTTATGGCTGCTAAAGCTGCCGCTGAGCTCCTTCTTAAGATCGTCATTACCTGTTGCTTTTCTTGGCGAGAGAGCTGAGCTCGAGTGCCTGATCGTCTGCTCTTCACAAGCTTTACAAGAACCAAAGGAAACGAGCGGAGGAAGTTCGATTTCACGCACTGTACTTCCGGGGTCGAGTCGGTTTATGAAGTAAATCATGGGTTACTTTGACTTCGGAACGTCCGGACTCTGCAAGAAAAACATGAACGCAACATGCTCCAGAGGCACAATGTAAGTTCGCATTGACAGCTTCTGAAATTGTGAATGCGCACTGTACACCTACACCAACTCGAAGAAGAGCTTATCTGAGTAGAGATAATTTAGCGTAATCCAGCTGCCATATTGCGATTTCCTCGCTGCTTGAGTTTGAGTCATCCGGCCGCGTCGTAGTAAAGTTCAGCTCAAGAAGCGATGTGTGCGGTGTACGCCTCACCGTCAGCGCCGTCTCGAGAGGAGCGTCGGCTGCAGCACCAGATTTACGGCCGCAACCTTCCGCTTTTCTGGTCTATGACGACTCATGATCTTGCCTAGGATTTATTGCTCGTACTCACGGACCTTCATGTTCGTTCTAGCCTCTGCTTGATCAAAGTACTGCTTTAGCTGATGTCGCATGACTCAAACGAATCATTTCTCTCATTGAAAGAGTTCGAACTTAAATTTCAGTTCGGTTAGCAATTCGGAGTAGCAAGTGGGTCTGAAGTTCCTCAGAAATGAGGGTTTTCCGGGTTGTCTACGACTCTTACTTTTACTTATGGCCTCGACGTACAGCAGACCAATTTATTCATCCTTTTTGTTTCATCCACGGAAAGATCCGATGTCTACAAATTTGATCGGAGATGAAATCACAGCGGTCTTCGTATGATCTATTTAGTATGATCTATGAACAGAATGAATGTTTATTTTCCCTCACTTAACTACACATAATAACAATACAGTTGGGAGCAATTTTTTTGACCACAAATATTTCACGACTTATTGTCTGCCGTGAACGACTTTATTTCATTTTAGCAGCGAAATAGAATTAAATGATTTCATATCGAATACAATTGCTTTCTAATTGATAGTTGTAAATAGGTAAAATTTTGAAATACTTCCAGCTCCGATTTATAATCGTACTTACATTCGCTTGTAAATTACTTTTGAACAAGTTTCTCGGTCTTAGAGACAAGCAGTTACTTCTGGCCATTCAACCGCGGTTCAGTTAATGAATTGTAAGACCTCAAAAAATAAGAATAGCCCAAACGTGAGGAATCGTTTCGAGCGGAAACTATTAAAGAGGTTTTAGTTTTAGCTTCGGCTCTGCGCGACTAGTCTTATTGCAGTGATAGGGCCCAAAAAATTTGACACCTTCTTACAGAGACAACGCGACCACTCGTGAAGTGAACCATATATTAGCGAGGGACAAACTACCATCGTGCCTGCAGGGACCGGAAAAAGTCATGTAAAAACTATGATGAATGGCATGACTGCTGAGGAGCAGGTAACTTATGTCTCGTCGAGAGCACGGCTCGTGTCTGTAGGCGAGCCTATTTCAAATCGTCTGCACTTCTTGTTGATAGCGACTCGCTCGGAGCTCAAATGTAACTCTACACTGGTAGATTTGCACCTCGGAAGATTTTTAATTTTTAATGACGATGGATGTTTTTAAAGGGAACGTTCCTTCCTGAAGAGCAGCAAACAGAGGGGATCCCTTTTGAGGTTTGAACCTATTCCACGAGCTCCAATTTCACAGTGACAGTCAATTTCACACTCAATTTTACCCTTAAGCATAAGTGTTGAATTATTCACGCTTGCCAGGTTTGGATGCTCAAAGGATATTCCATCTATTATCTTACTTTTGGATTCATACGTGTATCAATTTCAGCCTCAGTACCACAAACCTGTGAGTACGTCCTAGTTTGCAAAAACCTCCTGCAGTTCATATCTGGTCTTCAAAGAAAACTGATTTTATTTTCATTTGGAAAACTGCGCATAATATTGTGATTGAACTCAGGTAATGAATATCTCGTTTATGCTTCATAATGTTCAAAATAGTTTCTTAGTTGCTGTACCGATTCATATGGTTTAATTCCCCAAAAGTTCTCAGCATATAGTTTATAAGTGCAACCTCTGTTGACACTTAATATTGACTTAAAAAGATAAAAATCAATAAGTAGTCTCCATGTGCAGTGAGTTCCTTTTCGACCACGCACTGCGTTACAGTTTCACATTTACGAACCTGCATGACGTTTTGATTGTGTTTTCCATTTGATTGCAAAATATACAGAGTGGTTTCAAAAAATGTACACCTTTTGAAATTCCAATAACTTTTTAAATATTTGAAATAGGAGACTATAACATTGAACATCCGAAAATACAAAATTTAATGTTTTCTTACGTATCTGGTATACCCTCCAAATAAGCATAAGCATCAAGGGTGCAGGAGAGAATATTATTGTAATCAACAAGCATGGCACCAATGACTCTTCAACAACTCATATTCATCATCGAAGAAATGACGAAAATTGAATTCATCGTCGGGACTGAAGGAAATTCTTCTTGGAATATCGATTCGACCCGAACAAAATAACGATTCAGAGGAGCTTTCAAAAAGTATCAACCCAACATATTACGAGAAACATTAATGAAGGAAGATCTGGGAGAAAAGTTACTGAACGCACAGCGGAAAATGTTGCAATATATCGCGGCTCGTGGCGGGCATTTTGAACCGTAAGTCCAGCAGAGTAACTAAAAAATAAAAAAATTAACTCTTCTTCTTTCCAATAATACCAGTTTTATTTTTCTATCCCGTCTGTGAAAAAGGTTATAGCAATTTGAAAAGGTATGTATTTTTTGCAACCACCCAAGAGAACGTTCTACCCAAGAATATACCTTTTCCAATAGAGGTTACAATCTGTAGGCTGGCTTAACAGTACTTGTGTGTGTACGCACTAGTTGTGTGTGTCTAGTGCGTGCGCAGTGCGTACGCACTAGAGTACGTTACACATAGTACTATGTACGATGCACCATTGGTACCACGCTACGCAGTGTTTTACTTGGTAGACACGCTACTTGTTGCTCATTATTAAGGCAGTTATCGGTGCATACAATCTGTTAAAACGTAAACGCTCAGTGGAATCAGCATTGTATAATATTTTAAATTATATTAATTGAAATGCATCGTGAAATATTGTGTTTCATGATTTCCCAGCACTAAATTTCAGAACTTAAATTTCATTTTGCAAATTAAATCTGCATATTTTTTAGCGAAAATCAGATCCGAGAAAAAAAAGAAGGTCAATCAAACAATTTTGTTAACTCATTCCGCTGGCAGTTTTTCTTGCAAGTTATTTTAAACTTTCAACTGTCGATGGTTTGTGACGATGAGACATAAATCCAACCTCATCCCAACACGAGTAAACGAGCGCGCTGTTGTCAGAGAAATGGCCGAGCGCTGCAAATTTTTCCCAGTTCAGTATGCAATGAACAGATGACATTTATTTAGTTACCCAGCAATTGAGCCGAATTGTCATATATAACTATTAATTTGGTGATTACTCGATAAGTCTGCTTTATTTGGTGCTGTACTCACAGGCCGGCAAGAATATACGGGAGTCAAAAAATTAGCACTCCTTTTATAACAAGCTTGGCTGAACGTGAGAAATTCTGACGAGCCTGTTCAACTAAAAGTAGTTTTCAGAGGTCAAAAATATTGGTGCATTCTTTTTATTGCAAATGTGTCTGAAATTCTGAAAAGCCTGAATGCAGTTTTGTCGGATAAGAATGGGCAACTTCAAACTGTCTTGTCCAATAAATATGTATAACTGCAAACAGGTCTGTCTGATGAGTGCATAGGAAACTGCACATTACGTCCAGAGCGTTTGTGCAAATAACGTTTTTGAAGATGTAAAGAAATTCATATGCCGCAAACAGTTGATATTTTAAGACAACCTTTCAAAATGATAAAACTAATACTCTTAAAGGGTAAAACGCATAGCTTACTTAGGCTGTTATTTGGAACAAAAAACAGATTTTTCGGTGAGAGACGCGAGACGCATTTCAATCTGAAAAAGGGACAGAAGTTTATTTACATAATTATCACATAAAACAAAGCATTAATATAGTGAACAGCATAAATTTCATTTTCTAGGCAAAATTTGAGTTTTTTTTGTAATTGCCCTTTCTCTAAATAGTCATCGTGATGCGATCGTTCATCAAGAGGATCAGTCTTGAAATATTAGACGGATATCCGTTGTCACAAGATATTTTAATAACTTCCCACAGGCTGTACTCAGACGTATGTTAATTTTATCCATGACATATGTCACCTTTGTTGAGGTCGGGGGATAAGGGTGGCCACTTCTTAAGACGATTCTTTTTGATATTTTTCGAGGCAAAAATTTTCCCGTGACCCTGGTGAATAGGTAAATGCATTATCAGGCATGAATAACCATTTTAACTTGATTCGCTTACCATGTGACACGTACCATTGAAGAAAGTTGATCAACAAAAATTCGACATTTCACCGCGTATTCAATTTAACTCCATGAGGTAGTTGGAGCGACCTAACCAGCTCCTCGACGATTCCTGCCCAGAACTTAACGATTTCTCCCCTGATGATTCCTCCCCCTGATGATTCCTCCTCCTGATGATGCCGCCCCCTGACGATTCCTTCTCTGACGATTCCTCCCATGACGATTCCTCCTCCTGACGATTCCTCCCCTGACGATTTCTCCCCTAACGATTTCTCCCCCTACGATTTCTCCCCCGACGATTTCTCACCTGACGATTCCTCCCCTGACGATTTCTCCCGTGACGATTCCTCCCCTGACGATTCCTCCCCTGACGATTCCTCCCCTGACGATTCCTCCCCTGACGATTCCTCTCCTGACGATTCCTTCCCTGACGATTCTTCCCCTGACGATTTCTTCTCCGAAGATTTCTCCCCTGACGATTCCTCCCCTGACGATTCCTCCCCTGACGATTCCTCCCCTGACGATTCCTCCCCTGACGATTCCTCCCCTGACGATTTCTCCCCTAACGATTTCTCCCCCTACGATTTCTCCCCCGACGATTTCTCCCCTGACGATTCCTCCCCTGACGATTTCTCCCTTGAAGATTCCTCCCCTGACGATTCCTCCCCTGACGATTCCTCCCCTGACGATTCCTCCCCTGACGATTCCTCCCCTGACGATTCCTCCCCTGACGATTTCTCCTCCGAAGATTTCTCCCCTGACGATTCCTCCCCTGACGATTCCTCCCCTGACGATTCCTCCCCTGACGTTTCCTCCCCTGACGATTACTCCCCTGACGATTCTCCCCTGACGATTCCTCCCCCGACGATTTCTCCCCTGACAATTCCTCCCCTGACGATTCCTCCCCTGACGATTCCTCCCCTGACGATTCCTCCCCTGACGATTCCTCCCCTGACGATTCCTCCCCTGACGATTTCTCTCCCGACGATTTCTCCCCTGACGATTCCTCCCCTGACGATTCCTCCCCCTGACGATTCCTCCCCCTGACGATTCCTCCCCTGACGATTCCTCCCCTGACGATTCCTCCCCTGACGATTCCTCCCCTGACGATTCCTCCCCCTGACGATTCTTCCCCCTGACGATTCCTCCCCCTGACGATTCCTCCCCCTGTCGTCATCAGAGCCTCACTAGAACCCATTCCCCCTGAAGAACCAAACCATACAGTCCTCAGTGACTCCGTGTGGTGAGGACGGGTGTGGCGCTCGCTCCGAAACAAAGCGCCTAATGTTAGAAAGAATGTACCTCTAACCTAAATGGGTGCCCACTCTCGCCATGAGTATTCAAATGTGATTTAAATACCCCATATATAAAAATAATCAAACTAAGAGTATAATATTCCCTCAAACGTGTGAGAGTATTCAACCCTCGTTTACACAACGAACCGAACTCCCTCAATCTTCAAGATGGCACCTAACAAACGACGCAGTACCAACAACAGCAGCAACAACAGCATCGAGTTTCAACCGAAGTTTGGTCAATACCCTGATGTGTCTAGCGTAACGAAAGACGGTAAATAAATGGTCTCTGTATTAATAAAATACTTCGATTCAGTGATGAAAAAATTTAATAGTGATATTGATAAAATGCAAAATGAAATAAGCCACCTTAAAACGCTATTTGAAACAAAAGAAGCGGAACACAAAAAAAATTCTCGAAAAACAGAATGAGAAAATGGATAGCTTAACCTTCCGCCTCGACCAGTTGGAAAAAAATGATCAGCGCCGAGACATTAAAGACAAAAAATGTTCTTTCGTCATTTCTGGAAGGGAAATACTGCAATCTCACGCAGACGAAACCTGTAACGATACAGTCTGCCAGCTCCTGAAGGACAAGATCAACATTGACCTCTCCGACACTGACATCACGTCAACTACAAGAATGGGGAAAAAACCAGTAACTGGGAACGTAGATCAAAGAAACATTGCATTTGAACTAAAACATTATAACAAAAAACGTGAAATTCTCAACGCCTGCCGAGTAAAGAAACCAAAGTTCTTCTTCATAAATGAATACCTCATACCTTCACGAGCTAACGCCATGTACATTCTGAGGATGGCCAAAAGGAAATTCCCGGATAAAATTGGAATCCCAAGAACACAGGATGGAAACATCTTCATATTTAACCCCGGAAACCCAGATTCAAGACGCCGCGAGATCAACAAGCCAGATGACCTCGAGCAATACCTGATGCAACAACTAAATATGTCATCGAAGCAGGTCATGGGTGACTAGACTAAATGATCACCTAAATTAGATATATCAGTTTCGTGTTAGTTTAACCGCAATTAGGTATCATGTCAGTTTAACCTCAACTTGATATTAGTTTAACCTGAATCTATACAAATGTATAACAGATGTGTTTGTAAACATTTATGACAGCTGTGTGTGAACTTTTGAAACAACGCAATCAGCAATTTTTACCTCCCAATGTTACTGTGATTTTTTTTTCTTTTTTTACCACTAAAGTTATTATTACGCGTAAACCATATTAGCTGATTATATCATTGTCGTTATAATCTTTGAAACTTATTACCTGTTGTATGTGAACTTGTAAAAACGCCCTCATGCAACAATCTGTTTACACCAATGTTGTGATATTGAACTCCAAGATTATTCGCTCATGGACTGAGTTTATGTGTACTCACGTAATCGCACTAGATTATTTTTTTATACTCTATTCTCTCGTACTTCATAAGCTAGTTTTTTAAACAGGAATATCCCTTAAAGCTTGACTCTGTATTTCGTTTTAAGCTCTATAGTACCTAATTCTTACTGTTTACTAATTTTATTTGGAAATCGACCCAGATCTCAATCATTTGAACAGAATATATCCAAACCTAAACGACTCTCAAGAGTGTAGGTATACTAATATATCAAAATTCAACGAAACTATACGAATAACTGATCGAGATTTTTCACTCCTGTGTTGGAACTGTAGGTCACTCTATCCAAAATTGGAAGAGATACAATGTACTATTACTGAACTTAAATATAACCTAGACGTGATTAGCTTCACCGAAAGCTGGCTAGATGACTCGACTAAAGACATGATTCGATTTGAAAATTATCATAGTTACCATTCGCTAAGAAAAAACCAGCGGGCGGAGGCATCAGCACATATATATCTAACCACATAGACTTGAGAACCAGAGCAAGTACAACAATGAATCAGGGTCATATAGAATCACTCTTCGTAGAACTGTCTAGAGATGGTAAACGCATTGTGCTTGGAACGGTGTATAGGCCTCCTACAGCCTGTCCTATATCCTTCCTGAATGAGCTGAATCGTATTATTTCTCAGTTCAACAGGCCCTTATACAATGACATAATAATATGCGGTGACTTCAATTATGATCTACTGAAACATGAAAGCTATGAACCAATCACTAATTTCCTAACAACCTTTCAGTCTCAATCTTTCCTTCCGATCATTACAAAGCCTACACGAATAACCTCAGAGTGTGCTACGCTGCTTGACAATATCTTTATGACAGACCCAAGTGATTTTCTTGCTGGAATAATTACTTCTGACTTATCAGATCACTTCCCAGTTTTTCTTATTAAGAAAAATGTCTATATTGCTTGCACCAAGGCACGGGCTGAAACTTACTCATATCGTAAAATAAACGAATCAAATCTTGAAGAAATACGCACCGTTCTAGAAGAATCAATGCCTACATTGCACATCTCTCAACAAAACAATAATGCTACGAGCATTGATGAAGCAGTAGTAAAGTTGACTGAAACTATAATGACCGCATACAATCAGTGCTGCCCAATTGTAACTCGTACAGTTACTCCGAAAAATAAACAAAAGCCCTGGATTACTAGAGACATCGTGATAAATATAAAGAAACGTCAAGCGTACCTAGCCCTCCTTTGCGAAGGGCGAATATCTAGAGAAACATATAACCGATTCAGAAACTATGTAACAAACCAGATAAGAACATCAAAAAAGTACTTTACGCTCAAGTTTACTCAATTCAAAACTGACGTTAAAAAGACTTGGCATCTCCTTAACTCTTGCTGTACACCGAATAATGCCGATAAAAAAGAAAATTGAATATGTCATTCAAGATAATGTAAAATACCATGAGAAGAAAGAAATTGCTAATCTCTTTAACAACTTCTTCGTAAACGTAGGGAAAACTATAGCTGATGGTATTCCAAGTGAACCTACTGATCACCTGGAATTTATGGATCATATTGGAGAACCCAACTCCTTTTTCTTTACGCCGACAAACTCCTCCGATGTAATTACGTGCATAAATAACATGACAAATAAAACGAGTGGGTTACAAACATTTTCGACTAAAGTACTTAAAGTTATGCTGACATTGTAGCCCCGCTGATATAAAATATTATTAACCAGTCTCTCTTACTAGGCACTTTCCCGAACTCCCTCAAAATTGCTAGAGTAACCCCTATCTTTAAAAGTGGTGAAAAAACCTGTGTAAACAATTATCGACCTATCTCCGTACTACCAATTATTAGCAAAGTATTCGAAAAGATTGTGTATAAAAAAGTGTACTCTTATATTGAACAAAAATCATTTCTTTACGATAAACAATACGGCTTTCGCTCTAAAAAATCAACAACACAGGCTATATTAAATCATTTACAATTTCTCTATTCTAACATAGATGAAGGAAAGCCTGTCTTCTCTGTATTTCTTGACTTTCGAAAAGCATTCGATTGTGTGGACCATAAAATACTACTCTCGAAACTACACTGTTATGGCATTCGAGGGATTGCCCATGATTGGTTCAGATCATACCTAACAAATCGGAAGCAATACGTTGTCATTGACGACGCAAAATCAGACCCACCGATAATTAGCCATGGAGTGCCACAAGGATCTGTTCTTGGGCCGCTCCTGTTTCTGATTTTTATCAATGATATACTAAAATCTACATCATTCTTCAAATTCATACTTTTTTCCGATGACAGAACGCTTTCTGCGGTCCTTCCGAACCAAAATCCTGCTATGATTGTGGAGAGTATAAATAATGAACTCCATAAGGTTTCATCGTGGCTCAAAGCTAATAAAATAAGCCTTAATATTGATAAAACAAATTATATTACATTCTCATACAAGAAAGATGTATCTCCTCCATACATTAAAATTGGCGAAGGTGAAATCGAAGAAACCAACTCATGTAAGTTTCTGGGCATCATAATAGATAAACATCTGACCTTCAAAGAGCACATCACTCATATTAGTTCTAAATTATCAAAATCCATCGGAATCCTAAATAAAGTTAAAAATTTTATGCCTGAAACAGCTTTACAAATGCTCTACCGAACGCTCATTTCTCCATACTTGCAATACGGAATAGAAGCATGGCACGGAACTGATAAAAATAAAACCAACAAAATTTTTACTCTGCAGAAAAGAGCTGTCAGAGCGGTAAAGAACCTAGAATATAATGCTCACACAAATGATTCTTTCAAAAATCTACAAATACTTAAACTTTCGGATCTCTACAAAATCTCCATCTGTAATTTCATTTACAAAACATTAAGAAATGATGGCGACAATAGCCTAAGACAATTATTGACTGCGCAAACTGGTCATCACGACCATTTAACCCGAAATAGAAGTAAATCCATGCTTCCTTATTATTCAGAGGCCCGGAGGCCCTTCGTTGGAACCAAAACTTGGAATTCTTTAGCTGCGGAGATCCGTAAATGTAATTCGTACAAAGTATTCAAAAGAAATCTTGAGTCTCACTTCCTATCAGAATACTATAGTCGTGTAAGATCACCATGTCAAATCTTGCCTCATACATGTAACTAATGATAATGTAATAGTGTAACTTGCCTTGGGTAACATAACAGATCTTCAGTCTGCTCTTGAATCGTTTTATCGAACATACTGTTAAATATAGCCGATTTGACCTATATTGTAAAATACAGCATAAAATATCGAGTTAATTATCTCAATGATCAGTCTTATGCGAAACTAGGTTAAGTTAACTAGGTTAAACATTATTGTACACCTTAGAATAACGTGATGATAAGATGCCCTAGAAGTCGCTGAACTTGTTCGGGCCCACAGGTAGCTATACTCAAATTTGACCATTGTACTAGACTTAAGAAACATTCTACCTCTGTATCACCTGTGGTAAATAAATTGTTTAAATTGTTCAAATACGACCAGCTGTCAGGTCCGACCAGCGAAGCGCAACACTCGTCCAAGAAGATTACGTTAGAGAAGTCAACTCCATGTACTCTCTGCCGCATGAAACTTTTTCCGCTTTATTTCACAGCATTATTGGTGGCTTACCATTTGGTTCGATGATTTTGTCCAGCTTCCTTAAGGCGGGACAACGAGTCTAACGACTAGCTCCACCAAAGCCAACTTCGCCATTTTCTGAAGCCAGCTTTGCACGTGAGAAAAGCAATTTTTCTCATCTCTCTAAGAGTTATTTCGCCTTTACTGATGTCGCTTCAAGCACTTTGGGTGAAATTCATATATTTGATAGCTTTTGACTATTCGTGGGTCACGCTTCTTCTCCGTAGCAATTACAGCGGGAAAGACCAGTTAAGAAACACTTTCGGTTATCCTGCCTCTTTCATTAACACCAGATAACATGTTTTTACACGTTAGGATGAGCAAGCTAAAGATCTGAAACTCAGAAAGGTTTTCAAAATGTCAAATAAAATATTCGTTAATAGCTCTGGACACCTGAAAATTGTTTTTCTCTGTTACAGCATTATGAGAAATCTCAGTTTTTTTTATTTTGCATAACAATTTATACCTATTTGGACAAAGTGGCCTAAATACCAGCTATCTGCGACCAATGACTTTCATTGTACCCTCAAAAACAACATCATTTTTGTTAAAACTTTCGACGCACTCGACCGTAGTATAAACAGTCCTGCTGGATCAACATTGTTTACAGTGCGTAAACTTACTGCAAACCTACAATAACTCATGATTCATTTTGTAAGGCTTCTCGCTACCTAAAATGAAGGTAAGAATTATTTGTCTTGTAGAATCAGCAAGAAGATAAATTTAATAAGATATCAAGAGTCAGGATTTATTAACGAAGGCCATGTTTTTAGAGCCAAAAGGATTCGCTTTTCGAATGAATTGTAAAACTACGGATTCAAACAAACTAGGAAGCCTATTTTTGTGTAAAATATTTAGTGTGACTATAACTGTTGAATGAGAGGGAAAAATTCCGGATGAATCATTATTTTCTATTCTTCATACGTTCGTGACAAAGTTTAAAGGTTAAAAACGACCGAAAAGTTGGTGTTAGGATAAAAGACTTTTCGTTATAAAATAAAATCTTGAGTATTTCTTTGAATACCATACAAATCAGTCTAAAGAGATCAGTAATTACCAAGACTCAAACGGCTCCAAAGGCACAACATGATGTCATGTCTGCAGATAAAAACCATCCAACTCAACGCTCTCGTTTTTTGTGTCAACAGATTCAATATACGCATTCTGAAATTACCCTTATGTTCGTTACTTTAAATTAGTATACAAATAATTTACCAAACCTAAATAAATGCAGAATAGTTAATTTAAGGTCGGTATAATGCATTATTTCAATGGGTATAAATGGGCTTGGGAGGAACAACCGCAGATAACAGTAGCTTCAGCTGCTGCAGCGTGGGCAACTGTTTGCTGTTGATGCTTAACCCAAGCGCTTTAATTTATGCGCCCACCGAGACGCAACAGGAAGAGCTCGTTACAAGACAGGCTTTATCACATGGTCCATTATTATACCACCTATGTTGTCCATGTTGGACCTTAGCGTGGGATTTCCAGATGGAGGTAATTCAGTTACAGTATTATTTATACGTATTAGTACCTGGAATTCTCTGCCCCAGTGTGTGAATTTCGCCCATTCAAGGGAATTACTGTCCACTGTGATTTTCGCGTAATGAAAATTGCAAATTCTCCCTACCTCCGAAGCCTAATACCAAAGAAATATCCCCACACCTGCCATTAAAAGTACGGTCGTTCAACTTCATGGATTCACCTTGGGGCATCTAAAAATTCACGTTCATGACTTGCGAGTTTGTGCATCCTTCAGAGGACTTGATACAGACACGCTAATTTTACATCGCAACTTTCCCCCAATTTAGAAAAGAAAATTTACCTTTCAAGTATCATTCTTTGTTGTGCTGTTATTGGTTTCTGTGCGAGGTTGTAGATTTTTATGAATTGTTTTAGTAAAATGAAGGTGTATCCGTGATATACATATGTTACAATGATTCATCAATGCAGTGGATTTCTACTTATCATCATGCAGCTCCAAAATACATATATGTAGGTAAGTAAAGCAATTAGAGCACAACGTGGAGTGCAAAACAAACAGTTTTTATGGAGAAAATAACATCAGAAGATAACAACTACAATGATCTATTCAAAATACACTGATTTAAAACAACATAATATTTAAAAATTGATACCCATTAACATCTGAAGTACCGTACTGGAGTGAAAATTGACTTGAAATTGGCTAAAGTCTGCTTAGCGATAATGTAATAAAAACATCTAATGAAAATAGATTTTGACAACGAGCTCGTTGAAAAACAAAGGTGTACTTCAATGCAAATGCAGTAAGATGCGTACTCAATTTTCTCTGCTTTCTCAAAGTCGCACAAGATAGGATGCAAAATGATGCTAACTATTAAATCGTACAAAATTTGTTCAAGGACTTCAAGTAAAATCTTTGTTTGAACTGAATTAACGATCGGAAATTCTCCCCTTCAACCTGGTGCAGATTTCAATCCACGACACCAGTTCCGACCAATGTGCGTGCGAATTCCTTGGTCTAAATTCGAGCACTTTGGGAGGCAGCGAACGTGTAAATTTGAGGAAAATTTTGTGTGATGAATGCACACGGACAATCCACTCTGATGTGAGTGTTTTTATGAACAAAAATTATTTCTCAAAGCTTTAGGATATTTTTCTCAGCTGATTCTCCGCAGGAAAATGGATGGCCGATCGAGTGCTTAGGAATCGTAAGGTGATTTGCCTCCCAGCAGAGCTCGGAACATCGTCTTGGCTCATATATGCACTCCTTGATTTTCAGATGGAACGCTCTAGACTGAATGACAAAGCTAAAGTGTTCTTCTGCCGTGCAGGATATGTGAGATTATAAACGGGATGTGTTCATTGCTTCGTTTATATCGTAGCAATGATTTTTTGACTTAAACATTTTCTCAGAAACTAGTTATGCAAAAGGAAAAAAGTACAGCCGCTTTCAGATTGTGAACTGAAAGCTTATGGATGTTGAATTGACTGATTAATTTCAGGTTTTCACTCGACCTTTTGAGTAATGAGATATCGATATTTTTACAGGGAAAACTCTAGGAGAAAATGATCAGTACTCATCAATATAGAGGGTGCTTCAATAAATGTATGCACATTTTGAATTGTGATAGAAATTTCTTTTTCCGGCCGATAAGGCTAGATTTTGTGATAAATTAAAGTATAATCTAACCCAATAAATTGAAATTTTTTGCGGATGAATTTTTTGGCTGTATTTCATATTTGAAGGGTTTGAATGAATCTTCATGCGGGGTCCTTCAGCATCGACACACTTCGGCGAACGAGTCGCAATAGATTCCGTATTCGCACCAAAGCGTCCAATTTGATTTCAGCCCGTGCCACTTGACCCATACCTACTTCTCCACTGTCTTTAACATTGCAGCCACATTATCAAACTTAGAGTACCACTTAAAAACCCAGTTCCGCTCTTCAATGCTCAAATATACGTCAACTATGTTGCGCAGCGCTATATATGTTATATATGTTATTATTCAGCCAGCTGTTAAAGAAACATTACATCAGTTTTATTAAGAAAGTCAATTGTGTAAATGGGAGGCGTTTTCTATGCCAGTGCAATGTGTGTATGCATTTTTGGGTAGCACTCAGAAATCCCATTGGACACTACGGTGCGAAATACAGAATCTGTCGTGACTCGCTCCGCAAATGTATCGATGTTGAATGCTACCAGTTTGAATATCTAATCTGATTTTGGGGCATTTAGCTTAATAGGAGTAAAGATGAAGTCCAATTTGACGAGTTAGTATACTTTTGGGTTAAAAATCGAACATTGTAGGCTGGATAATAAAGTTTTATAGTAATTCAAAGTGTACGGGCATTTCTTACGCAAACTGTATTTGGCATAACTCAAACAAGGGCCATTATCGGTTCCGGAAAATATTTGAACGTTTTTAAATGAAAAAGTTCTGTTAATTGTAAGAAAGGTTTGCTGAGTGAGAAAATATTTTTCATTCAGAGAGAAATCAAGTAATCTCAAATCCTAATAAATAGGTTTTTACTTTTACAATTAAGTAATCAAATGAATATGTACTAAAAATGCTTTATGTTTGGGTTGAGTCGCAAAAAAATTGAATAACGGGTCAGAAATCCCGTGGCTTAAACTCTATATATATAAATATATATAGGTTTTAATGGCAAATCGCAGATAAATTGTTTTCATGGATAAGTAGTTCTGTAGATGATACAGATTACACAAAATTTACTGCTTACTCCATCATTCTGTTTAAATACATATTTTGCTCGGCGATAACACATGTTAGTTAGTGAAGTAACGAGAGAGGAATAAAGCCTAAACCATCTGCGAAAACGTTTTGGGGGTCATCACATCTTAGAACACAGTACATGAACAAACAAATTCGCTCACTTAACTGGAGGTAATGAAGGGAAAAGAGCGGGGCGTGTCACTGAGTGTTAGCTTGCCCTTTAAAATATGCAATGATTGAAAAACGCGTACAATGGTCAAGATCGACCTCTGCTCTAAAATCGAGCTATTATCACAAGTGATATTTGAATTGCATTTGAATGCTTGGATGTTGATGGCAGAATGTGGAGCCTTCTTTGGCGTTGCTCCTGTACAGTAGCTGGCTCGCCTATACACTGCAATTTCTTGATGGGCCCCGAAAAATTCACAAGCCAAAATTTTCGACTGCGTTTGAATTTTGACCAATTTTTGCAGCATTCAGCATTTCCAGGTGCAAATTATCGGAACTACTTGCGCTTGTGCTTCGATCCTCAACGGTGAACGAGTATACTTAAAAGATTACGTAGTTTTCCCAACGAAATTGGTAACTATAGTAATGGAAACGTATTTTGCAAGGCCTCTTTTAAAAATAAATAATCACAGTTTCATCGGTTACACATATTTTTGCCGAAATTATGAACAAATCCTGTTCTTATGACACCATTCCTAATTCATTAAAAATTGCCTGAGTAAACCCGATCTTTTTAGCGATTTCCCATTTTCAGTAACTAGCGACGGTTTAATATTGGTTATTTATCTGAGCCATTAAAATTGTTCAGGAATAACGAAACTGTATTCTAAGCCAAGTGAGAATTATTGATTCGTAATTAATTTCCTAATTTTTATGGTCACTTTTTTCGACAATTAGAGGATCTTTTATCGGGTTTGCCATTCGGGCATAAGCTTGCTAATTAATATGTTCATGTGCAATCACGAAATACTAGGTTAGATGAATGTCCTATTGATTCTAAACCTGTTCTTTATTTCTAGGTGACGCTCTGATGACACTTTTTTTTACTTTTCAAATTACATTTTCATTTCCGTGAATAGATTATTTGAATTTTAAGCACGCCTCAATGAAATTCGCTATGGATAAAAAATAGCAATAATTAAAAAGGATACACATAAAACTATCACTGACCGGACAAATATTTCAAATAACGCATATGTGACAAATGCTATGCAATCACAACCCGTGCCCTGGAGGGCAAGAGAAATAATTTCTACAATAAAAAAAAACAGATGCTAATTTTTTTTTATTAGCATGAAGGAAAGATTCCTTTCGAAATGTACTAAAAATTCAGTAATTATGTTACCTGATTGATTAGACCATCGGAAAAACTATTACACCCCATTTTCCTAGACTGTAAAAAAGCCTTTGACTTGTAGATCACAACATACTTTTGTTTAAGCTATACCACTATGGCATAAGAGGTCTTCCTCACGAATGATTCAAATCCTTCCTCTCAAACTGTAAGCAATATGTAACAATTGGCAAACAATTTTGCTTCAGAGCTGCAAAACGTAACCCATGGGGTCCCTAAGGATCTCTTCTCGAGCCCAGCCCAATTTTTACTTCGATGTACATTAACTAGAAATCAGCATCGTTCATCAAATTCATACCGTTTGCAGATGATAACACATCATCATCAAGTTTCTCCGCCGGAAATAGTGTAGCACAAACCAAATAAATCAAGGATGATGGAGAGTTTAGCTGCGGCTCGTGGCACATAAATCTGCATAAGCGTCACTAAGACTAAGTAAGAACTCTACACTTTTAGGAAAGGATACCACTCTGAAGTATTATTATTCGTGGAGATAAAATTTGTGTGAATAACAGCCACAAAATTTTTAGACTAGCAAAAATTAGACCTTCAAAACTCATATCAATAATACATCTAGAGCTTAACGAGCTACTAGAATTTTGCGCAATGCCAAGCATGTTCTATCGAGAGAAACATCAACAATCCTCTACAGTGCACTGATTCATCCGTTTAATCAATCCAAAAAAGGCTATTAGAGCCATTTCTAACTTATAATACAAGACCTGCTGGAAAGATTCATTCAATAACCTAAGAATTATGAAACAGCCTGATTACTAATGATTTGCTCTACGATATTTTATTTACAAAATGCTTGGTACCAACGGAAATTCGGACTCTCGACATCAACTTAGCAGTCAAACTGATTACCATGCAACTTGACGAGAAATAGAATCAAAGACATACTCGCTTATTACTCAAAAGCCAAATCTCAAAATACCATTTTTTTGCCGGTATCAAAGTTTGGAATTTCTAACCCCAGGACATTTGCTGTATTTACTTCCACTTCACCGCCTTTCAAAAGTAGGCTCGAAACCCGTTGCCTTGAAATTACTGGTCAAATGAAGATAAGTAAAACTAAATTAAACAACGGAAGCAGACATGAAAAAATTAATCGATAAATTATTTCTTAACACTACGCTTTACTGTTATTAATAGGAATGATGAACCTCTCATTATAAAGCTACTCTTACAAATAACCATACACATCTGATGAAGAAAAACGTTGACCATAATACATATTGTACTTTCTTTAAGTTTGATATTAGCCCATATGACTAATTCGCGTAACTAGTTAAATGTTAGAAATACAGGGTGGCGCACAAGTTACTTACATTTTTAAAATAAAATAATTTTTTTTGTATGTGAGCGTACTATATTAACTCCTTTTCATTACTTAGTCTAAAAATTGAAACTTTATTACATGTCTTAAAGATTGGAATTTTATTTGGATTTATGTATGAAAAGTATATCACATATATGGCCTCCATTTTCAGCTTCGCAAACTCGAGCTCTTTATAAGGCATTTTCCATGACAGTTCTTAGCGCTTAAGGCTGTATGGAATGAATTTCTTCCTGTATGTTTGTTTTAAGTTGTTGGATAGTTGCACTTTTACGTACTAACAAAATTTACTAGCATGTCTCTACGCTGTGTTCCAATAATTGAGCGTCCATTTTCAAAATAGAATTCAATTATCTTTTCTCTCTATTCGGTCGTGATTTTTTCCTATTTAAATTTCAGATGACGTAACTTTATAATTCTGGGAAAAAAATTAAAATTAATTCATTGAAAAAATGCATTTCATTTTTAAATAGTAAATCAACTTGTGCGCTACCCTATATAAGTACACCAAGTTGTCAACCATAGCTTGATGCTGAATTAGTTCATTACTTGATTGAAGATTCGTAGCTTATTTGGCCCTCAATGCTAATGTTGTTCTCTGTTGAATATTGAGTATATTCTTACGTCATACTTCTAGCAGCAATAGACATTCTTACGGTAAGTAAATATTTTAAACCTTTCAAATCAGGTATTTTAAATAAGATTAAGATTTTCCAAAGAATAAAAAGAATGCTAAATATCAAACATACATTTTTGAGAAAATTATTATCCTGGCTTAAGTTTGAGCTCATCAGTTGTGGTACTTTTAGATTCACATCGAGTATCCCTCTAAAACTCCTCGAAAGCGTACATACTTGATTTCTTTTGACTTCAACTTGATCTATTTTGAGTTTGAATTGCTTTGAAAATTGTTACTTGCCAACAACTACTGATTCACAGTTAAAGTAGTCCCGTTAAAAAAATACGATCCCTGTTACTATCATTTCTGATTTTAAATTCCGCATTTTCCTCCCATATTTTGACACTCAGCCGTTAAAACACTGTGAAAAATCAAAATCTTGCATGTTATTTTCGTAAGATAAATTTAGTACTAAATCATTTTGCAGTTATAAGCAAAAACTCCTCGTTGCGGTGCTATTCTCAAGCATTTTTGACCTTAGCTACGTACGGTACGAATCGACGTACGTCGGTTGCGGCTGCCGTACATTGGGTCAGAAGTTCTCAGAGCATGAAGAAGTCAGCTGACGTACATGGTCAATACTTTAGGCAGCCTCTATATCTGCCATCCGCATCAATGTTTGCATCTGCGATTTAAGAGTTACCGGTGAAAATATTAAATTTTATGGCATGGGACTATCTCTACCGATGCACGCATTTTAGAATTATTACACACTCTAATGGGCAAACTCACTCAATGACATGCCCAGTTCTGTTCCCTCGTGTATCTCCTGTTAACCTATGTAACTTGAGTTAACTCATTTTCTCTTTTTTCATAATATGTAAACGAACCTTGTTTTCAGTTTGGAAGTGATGGTAGTATTTATCCATGAAGGTGTTTACGCATTTTTAGGATTTTAATCTTCAGTTTTTATTCCCTAATATCCTATATCTGGAGTTAAATTAACCTAAAGTGTTATCCATCGTCCTGGAGTGGAACTGCGGTCAAGTTTGGCCCTAGAAGTCCCGCCAGGAGGTTGAGGGTCAACTTGGACGGGAGTTGCTAAACTGAAAATTTTTCACCAAATAAGTTTCCAAGGATGAAACAAATATACTTAATGTAAACGTTTTCCTTTATGTTGCTTCTAGAAAGAAAAAAGACTAGAAAACTGGCAGAAAGTGGACGCAGCGTTAACCGGAGAGTGCCATTGCTCGATGCGGCAGTTAGCAGCAACACGACCGCGACAGGTTGCGCTGTGACGCGCGTAGCGTCGCAGCCACCTCCGAACTTCTAAATCTCGTGACAGTCTGCCAATGAGGGGATGCGAGAGGAGGGGAAGTAAGGTGTGATAGCGGTGGAAGAGACGAGTATAGGGGCAAAGGTGGGGAGCCTCCGCCGCCGTGTTGTGTCTGCTTCATGAAAAGAGCAAGCAGAGAGCTGTCGGGTCTAGAGCGCGTTGAAACTTTCTTTAATACTTTTCCTACGACGTGTTTCTACGGCCTAGAACTATAAGTGCTGCCATGAATCGACAAATACAAGGTGCCGAAATTTTCAATATTAACACTTTATTATGATTCTATAACATCAGGCTTCAAGAAATAGGAAATTTTACTTGTGCTTCTTTTGAGCGAATAAGAAAATTGCGACTCGCGCATGACTGCGAGACAGCCCCCCCCTGTAGGGGCACCTGAGAGGCTAGTGTGCTGCCAGCCGTCATCTCCTTCCCCTCTTCGGGCCTCAATGAAGTCTCACCTCCCACTTGCTCTTTATAGAGCGGCTTTTTCAACCCAACCTAATAATAGGTGAATGAATTAAGATGCTTCACGTGACAAGGCCATGATACACTTTCTCTTGCCTTCGTCGCTAGGAAAAGATTGGTAAATTCTATAAGATGTTAGTTGGAAACACGAATAAATTCTAGACTAAATATATTTTAATTTTGAAGAAGATAATTTTAAAATTGCTTGTGACCAGGGTTAGTTTAGGTCACTATTTACGTACTCGCAGGTATATATATATTAACTATCTTACAGTCAGCTCTTTCTCTTTTTGCGAGTGTGTAACATTGCAACTTGCGATACATCGGCTCACCTGGCGCGCCTTGGAAACAAAGAGTGACAGAACGCTCAGGTCATTATACCTCGGCTAGCTTCGGCACCCAAAGTGTCTGTGCAGGTCAACGCTCTCGAGTCCCTATTTTTTTGGGCAGTCTCGAACAGTAATCTGATGTGTGATGGATGCAACTAGCCCTATGCAGTTTTAGCTCCGCTGATAGGCTCACCTGATATTACTATTATTTTGAATCTGTCTACTTGAAGTTAACATCGCCCCTAGGAGCCTTTCCAAAAATGTTTCCTTTAAATAATGAAGGCATCTAAGGATGCTTTATTTCCAATTCAAGCCTGATACATGTCACCTTGTGCATTGGTTTTTCAAATGCCTTTTAACTGACACCAGGACGCCATGACGCTTTCCCCTATATTTTTCCCCTATACCCAACGGAGAAAATCGCCACCAGCGCCGGGACTCGAACCCTCGTTGCCCGCACGGAGGGAGGTCCTAAAGCCACACGGCTATGACGAGCACCAACAGGTGTAACTAACAGGTTGCATAACTAAAAATGTCTGTGCGTGTGCTTTTCTCTAAGATTATTTCACAGAATATTTTTTTATAAGGCTTGGAAACCAAATCAATTTATTATTTAAGATTTCATTAGACTTCTGTGATAGGTCATTAGAAACATGAGTTTTAAATTTTAATTCAATTCAAAATTAGCGTTTAAACTAGTGTGTTTAATTAGTTAAATCAAATTAAATTCAAATTGATGTTTAAATTTTTGTTGACGATTAAACGATTTTGATTTAAAATTTGAAGAAGCATTCAGAAATTTACACACGGATGCTCATTGAAGGTAGAAAGGATCAAGAACGTAAGTTGCTTCTAAAAAAAGCAAATTGCACAGTAGGCGAACAGAGGATCGCTAAAGAGGGAAATTCTTGCACAGGAGTAATTTAGCCTTGACTGAAGAAGAGCTGTACTACCTGAGAAACCGACCTGAAACTCTGAACTAATAACACCTTTCGTCGCCAACCAAATTTCATGTAGAACTATAATAATTCCAATTATTGCAAGTTCATAGCACATTTAAAGCAAGAAACGCACCTCGCGGTCGTTAACTAGGATGCAGGATGCCACCACATCATCACTGAGAAGTAGGAATGTCTAAGGAAACTCCAGAGCCGATCTTCAAAGAGATATTGCACTCAGCACATCAGCAGAGTTGAGGTTTGGACAAGAAGTTGCGTTTTGATTATGAGAAAATAAAATGAACAATGAAGTGAACCCAAATAATTAAGAGATCTCGACAACCCAAGTAGAAAAAAACAAAATTCTTAGAACAATTCAGTTATAAAAATCATTCACTTCATTTTGCTCTACTTCTCGGATGATCACGAATATTTCGCAATATCGGAAAAGTTTAGACCCAGAGGAAAATATATTTAAGGTTGGTGTACAACTCAAGAAATGAAAGTCCTGCCTACTTCAGTGGTTTGGAAATTTTACTATATTTGAATTCAACGACCAGATGAAATGGTGTTTCAAGTTGATCGGGTAACACCCTTTGGGAAGAAATTTAACTACAATCAACCTCATAATGCCAATCATTCTTAATCAAATTTAAATCCTGATCGCCATACAGAAAGTGAAAATGTGCCCCAGAAGAAGAAAAAGGTGCAAAAAGAAATACACACGACATGCACCCTGAAACATGGTAGCAATTATGTGCGTAGTGTACAAAGCAAGTTTCAGTATTCCACAGCACAGGCCTTTAAAGTAAGAGCTTCTACATGAAAACTATTTTCAACCTCTCCCATTTGATCGCTGAAACAGCCCCCTCTAGTCAAATCGTAGCATCTATTGAAAAAAATAAAACAGATGATACTCTATTACTCGAGGTTCCACATCCAAATGCAACACTGCAAGGACTTGAGATGAAGTTTCCATGTTACCTGAGCGTGAAGATCTGGAAGCTTACGAGCAAGCTCTATACACCGTTATAAAAATGGCGTCATGCTAGGGAAGTACTTATTTGAATAGAACTCGGTGTTTCTTGCAGCCAATGACGAGCAAATATTCGAAGTTTATTTAGGTAATTGTTTTATTATCTGTCAGTACTTTATAATTGATTAAATTTTCTAAGTTTTTATATAGAGTTGATTATCCATATAGTTGGTTAGATAAAGTTGAGTTAGACAAATGGTTTACATTGACGTTAATTTGAACAATCAAATATTTTGCTAGTTACCTTTCAGTAGTGAATATTTTAAGTTTCTGCATCGCGGGTTGTCCAAATTAACTTCAGAAGCAGCCAGTAATCTAACCTAACTTACTTTATTATACCCTAGTCAATAGGTGGACAATAAATTATTAAAATTGTGGAAATTGGATAACTAGGTACTTACAAATATATAAGTACCCTATCTTGACATTGGAAATTTTTTGTACGCAGATTTCAATATAAAATTAGTTCAGGGATAACTTTTTTATGATAATAATTCTGAACACATTTAGTTACCTGGTTCCTGAATGTTCATTTAGAATATTAATAGCATTCGTGACCTAATCATACGGAACCCAAGCGTGAAGAATTCGTCGAGCGTGAAAGCTACGTTTCAGTGACACGCATGAATATATTTTTTGTGCCCCATATTTGTGGCACAAATATTCAGTCGAGCATTTAGCTAAAACAATTTCTTTAGAATGCAATCACGCTAGCAGTCGAATAAAACTTACCTAAAAATTTCAGGGAAAATTTGATGAAGCATGAAATAGGCAAAAGATAGTTTTTAGCATTGTTTCGCTTAATGAAACATATGCGATACGCAATTAAATGAAATTGCGAAATACATATCGCCAAAACAAGGAAGAAAACTAGTTTCCGTGAAGAAAAGTCATAACCTGGTATGTCTGAACTACGAATTATGCGAATGAGTCCCAAAACGACTAAACAACTAGCAAAGTACTGGTGCGAGAAATGTCGCATGGGCTCAGTGTTACTCTGAAAACATTTACTGATTCATCGTGAAGCGATGAATGACGAATGTTTTGTATTATACTTTCAGTAAAAAGCCAAGCAGTTTGAGCAATTACTTTCGATGAGAAATGTCAAAAACGTGCATCATTAAAAAATCTGTGTTCAGAAGAAAGTAAAGACGTTCGATAATAGTTACATCTGCATAATAGTAGGAGTTATCCTTAACCAAGTTCATCCAAAAATAGAAAAAAAGATGGTACCATGCAAGCAGTGAAATCTTTGGTAGGCAGTACCCTGACCTGGGTGACATTCGTCAGCAGGAATCTCTCGGCGTAGTAAAACGAAAAATTCACAGAAATAAAGAAAAGTTTCAGTAATTCTTTTTGTTACTTCTCACTAAGAGTTATGTTGGAGAAAACGTTCGACACAAATCAATGACCTTAAGCAAACAGTATTTAGACATGCAGAATAGCTCAAAAGGCATCATGGTAGACCAAATCATTTTTCCATCTCCTTTGTAATAAGAATTAGGTACATTACACTCATGAATGTATTTTTTTGCGTAAAACAATCAATGATACGCTCTTTAATTTGTTAACCTTCATCATCCACGAAACATGTTTTTATTTTCGGCTAAAGACATGAAAACGTTTGAGTGAAAAAATGACTAATGATAATGTAAGGTAATGGAAGACTAAATTTCTTAATTGTCAATATTTTGTAGGTCAGGTCGCAATTCTCGCTCTGACTAACTCTAACAGGAAACGCAGGTGTCGGCAGTTGTCGATCCCTTGTGGAAGATTTCTCCTTTCACTTCACTAGAGCAATTTAAGATTATAGATATAGAAATTTTTTCTAAAACAGTAATTCTATTCCAGGGAATACATTTTCCTTTTCCGATAATTTTTTTTAATGATATGGTTTTATTGGAACAACACTTAACCCTCACAGCACAAAGCTTGAGACATGATTCACGCTTAGTACTAACGTAAAGATTAACCTCTTATAAAGAGGTTCCGGTGCCAATACTACGCAACGCGACCACGAAGTAGAGCGCCGGGCTTCAAGTAGCGCAAGCAGTATAAATATCCGAGAGTTCCCTTAGAAACAGCCTAAGCTGCAAACACAAATATACAACTGGCGCTGAAGTGAAAGAAATTGGCACTGTAGCAAGGACTACTAAAGCTTTGTATTTTTTGATTTGTAACAACATTTATTAACTCTCCCATCTATCAGTCTCATTTCGACATAAATACTTTTTTCCCGCTTAGAACTTTTAGGTTAATTATTTATGTAGTGTATACTGAGGGATGAAAATTCCAATTACCATAAAGGAAAAGCCATCAACATAGGGAGAGGTCGCACAAGTCATTCAAACTTTAAGGTGCATCCTAAGGTTGTTAGCTGTGATTGTGCATGAGATAAAGGGTTCGAAAGCAGAATTATGGAAGTGAGAAGGACATCCCTTTTCGTCATTAGGCCTAGTGAGATGAATGATAGTGCCGAGATTGCTGCAGACTGGCGACCACGGCACCCATTACGCGGCCGCCGCTGGCTGGCGTACGCGGGCCCATTGCTGCACGCCTATTGAGCGCCCGACCTACACTCAATAGCGCGCTCTCCAGGCCTCGTAACGAGAGGCTGGTGAAGAAACTTTCGCTGCTTAGTGGTCGTAGAAAAACCCTGTGCTTTGTGGGGACTGCCGCCTTGCGCACAGTTCTCCCTTCTGAAAAACTGAATTAGGAGACGTGCAGTAGGGCTAAACTTCGGCTCCGAACTGACGAATTGATTTTCACAACCCTGCTCGGGATTTCTCTTGTCATGGAGCAAAGCTTGTTTCGAAAGGAGCTGAAAAACGTCTACTTGGTTGCGTCACTGGAGTCTTTCTTTGAAAAATGATTAGGTGTCAATAAATGACAAGGGTTTCCCGCTGTAAAATGATGCTCAATTCGATTTTAAATCTTTTGATGATGTGCAAGATATTGTGATTTTTCGCTATAGGAAAAGTCAAACAATACATAAAAAACAAAGAATATCACTCGAGGAATATTCACTATTCATTACTTCTATTGAATAAATAGATCAAGCTCGTAAACTTTTATGAACACGAACGTCGTTAAACCTGTCATAATAGCGACTGCAAAATCATTTGATTGGTGTTGTATATTGTGTGGTCAATATTATTTACCATCATGATAGACTTGTTCTTTTTTAGCAATTTTTACCTGAACAATCTATTAAAGTCGGTAAAAATGGTGAGTGAACGCACCAATCTTCATGTGCAATAGGGATGACAGCACAGAGGTTCAGTTGATGTTCTGTGTGCAGTTGAAATGCTGTAATAAATAAGAATTTCTGTTAGAATTAATTAGAAATAAATTTTATGTTTTTCTTTTTTTGCTGGTAAAGAAGTTAATAGCCTTTACCTTGATGCCGATAAGGCTATTGCAGTCAATGTAATGAATTCACTCCACTTCTCATTTTCTGAGATCAATACGACGGAAAATTAAAACAAAAACCTTGTTCTCACTTTGTGCAGCCATAAATTTCAATGACAAGTATTATCAACCCAGTTTATTGGTGAGTTCCTGTAAGCCAATGAATTTAATTTTTGTTATTACCTGTATTAACCCTCGTTTAATAGAACATAAAAAATTATATGTCAAAACTGACGACATGAAGCGCACAACCGCAAAATTTGCTTGCTCACAGAACCCAGCAGCAAAACGTCCTCATCACGATGCGCATTCGTGCATTTTACGGCCATTTCCGACCTCGTAACTCAGTTCGGGGAAGCATTGCGCAAAATCCAGTACGTCTAATTTGATATGAGGAAATGCAGTAACGCTCACCACCTGCGTCAGCGTGTGAGCCAGCTGCCGCAGCTGGCCATGGTTACCAGGAAGAGCCAGCAGCGCGGTGGCTCGCTTGCTCCAGGGCACAGGAAACCTCAACCGGTGATCTTGCATCAAAGAATATATGCTCAATGAGAAAAATAAGAGGGGCAGGACACAGGCTTTGAGTGACGTGGTCGGCAAAGTGGTTTCTCTGTTACTTTCTTTCATCGTTGTTCATGATAACTCCTGATCCTACTATCGCCTGGTGTCATTCGTTTCCGCGACGAAAAGGATTTTGTGAGAATATGCTCAAAAATGTTCTGATATATTCCTTATTTTACGGATGACCCCACATATATCATTGCACAGAACACCTTCAAAATGTCTAACATATCGTGGTACGATACGCAATAACGTTAACACAATGAATGCATTGCCTAAGCCTTGCTGATGTTGAAGACAGTGACACCAAGTGTCGTTTTCAATTCGTGAATTTGAGCTAGAGTAGACAATGCGCGCTGTGTGATAAGGTGCGTAGCTGAGCGGAGTGAGCCCTGCCGCAGCGCACTAATGAGTTCTGATGTTTCTGTTTAGCTTAATTACCATTAAATAAGTGCACTCCTCGCATGTACCTCCACGCACATGGCAGATGCTATTCATGTTCATCACGTGACTCCCACGCTAACATTTTGGCACTTCTATATATTTTCTTTTGCGAACCTCGGAGCAGTGCACTCAGATGAGTGTGTCTGTACGCCTGCCAAGACTGCACCGCCTGCCAAGGCGGGCTTGGCGGCCTACCAGATCTGTACGCTCCAATTGTTAATCGCTCACTTATTTGTTAACTTTATTGCTTCATTTCGAAATGCTATCTTTCAAAATATACAGAGTCTCATGTTTGTATCTACGAGTCGGTTCACAGTTCCATTATTTCTATTAGTAACTATACCATGTATCAACCATACTAATGACACGTATGGGGTCAGAGTTCAATCCTGGGGTTTATTTCTTTGAGCTTTGTAGCAATACAGCTAGTTTGAATTGGCGCTAATTTTCATCAAAACCTCTATCTTTCTGCACGTGAATGCTCAAGCTAATGTAGGTAGGTAGAGTCGCGAGTGTGGAGCTTATTCTCCACCTTGTCCACCTTGTCCTAATATGATGAACATTTTATTGCGCACACTCATGCAATCTCTGAAAGCCATCTCGTGTTTCAAAATTAACCTCAAATTGCATCTGTTTGGTCATTTATGATTATTTTAAACGCAGTAAGTTCTTTTCTCACTATTCACATCATTGTGTTTTCCCAGCAATGCGATATGTTGCATCCATAGACTTGTTCGGTGCTTCCAGTCGCTTAGCTGGAAAACAAGTTTCTATTCTATCCATTTTCATTAACTGTCCAGCGCAAAATAGAGAGTAAATGAGAGCCTGAGGGAGCATGAACAATTAAACGCAACGTGAAAATTACAAATACGAAGAAGCGTATGTACTGAAATGCTGAGCGAAAACACTACATTATCACCATTTTTTAGGAGCGTAATCTGAGTTTTGGGATGCGTTAGTTAAAAATAGGCGATGAAAACGAAAGAATGAGCAAATTGTTCCAACGAAAGCAATTGACAGACGTAAATTTATTCTATTTAGAATGTGAAGGAAGAATTTAAAGGTATTTATAGTGTGCAATGGCTGCGATCGTTCTACACATACAAGAGGCGGGAGAGCGCATAGGCCCGAATGGAACGTCGGGTGCACAAACTGCGGACTGTGTTGCGGTGGAGCGCCTCCTCCACTCCAACAAAAACGACACACTCAATGGAGCGCGGGGACGCGCGACAGGGACCATAGGACAGCTCACCTGCGGAGCAAATGAAACAACTGTTAGAAATAAAACAGATACGAGTGAGAGATTCTGAGTTTGTTAGTCGAAGAAGCGCTATATTTTTGTATTTTTGATGAGCAATCAGTTTTGTTGAAACCTAACCCGGAGTGTGAAATATAATACATCTCATTTTAAGCTACTCTTAAAAAATTACTGCCGCGGTTTTTTAGATTAAAATTTGGTTCCTAATGTAGTATAAATGTTGATGACGAGCATCTTGGTTTTTGGAAGCGTGACGTTAAGTGAGGTAAGTTATCGAGAATAACGTTATTGAAACTAGCTCTAGGGGAATAGAACAACTCAATTGCAGAGTCAAGTCGACGTTTGAGGGATGATGTTTGAAGTTCCTCACGTGTTCCATGTCAGTTTCTTTTATTCATTGATTTTAGGGCAACAATATGTTATAAAAACAAATTGTCCTCTAGTATTTTGAGTAGTATCCCAGTCAAACGAACGATGTTAACGTACGGCTCAGCTGATTGTAGCCAGACACTGGACTTCAGCGCAAGGTTGAAAAAACAGTAATTTTTTCGCAGAAATTCTTGAATTCTCTTCAATTTCAATTTGTCCGCAAAAATCCCTCAGTAACTGGCAACCCCGCAGATTTATCGAATGCTGAGTGATGGTTACGTCCAAATTTCAGTTAAAAAATATCAAACTTTAAGAGCTACGGTCAGTAAAAAAGCCAATCCGGTAACCCTCCTCTATCCCCAACGTGTGCTGGTCGAGATCACCAAGCCCGCCCGCATGAGGGATCGCGACCACTCAACCGAGCCATGATGCGCCGCAGCCTCTTCCGTTCCAGCTCGCGCGGCACCCTCTCCAGCTGACGCGTGTTGCTAGTCTGGGCTGCCGTACCATGCAGTGTTGCCAACTCCACAGGACCAAAAACCGCCAGAAACTCCTTAAAAAAACGCTAGAACCCGCTAGATTTTAGATACATTCCGCTAAAATTCCCGCCAACCCAATTTAGACATTTGTTCAGAAAAACGAAGTTAATACACATTGTTTCTACGGATCAAATCATTGGTATAATATATTGAATGATTTATGACCCTTAAACTTACCGTTTTTATTCATCAGATTCAAGTTCCAAATCACTAATGAAACTCTGGGCTTGGTCCGTTGAAGAACTTGGATATGATTCTGAAGTTCCAATTTTTTTAAGACACTTCTTGTGTTCTTCAGTTATTTAATTGGTATTTGATAAATAGAGTTAATTTGATAAAAAGATAAATACATCACGGAGTATTTCTCCTTTGATTTTGTTATTTGGAAATGCGATTTCAACTCAAAATCCATTGTGCTTAAATTTTACTAACTGCTTATTCGATCGAGAGCCACCTTGTCTGACCGTTTGCTGGTATTTTAATGAATTTCCATCAATAATTTTTACGTACAGTTTTTGTATGATATTTGTCTTGATGGTGACCCAGAAAACCACGTTTCAGACAAAGGAAATTCTGAATTTCGAGGTAGAAATTCAGATGCAGCTGGAGATACAACAAGCTGCTAGGAATGACACACATTTAAATAGTATTAGACAAGGAACTCTTTTTCAGCTTTTGATATACTCCATTGGTTACACCAACCATGACACTGGCATTGTCTACAAGTTTACCAATATTAAGAGTTTTACTTCTCAACTCACATTTTAGTGCATCCACATTAGACTGGGCATTACAAGTTTTCAATTTAACAAGATTTAGATAAATTGAAAGAACTTAATAATACAAAGCATTTTATGAACAGTTATGTTATTCGACTCGTCTAAGAGTAGACTGTATTTGCCCTCACCAACATCAGCCAGCAGATCATTCTGAAAATGAGGACTTAAAACTTTTTCGATAATCTCTGACCATCTTATTTTGTGCGTCTTTAATTGGGGCGTTACCTTACTGCCATCGATTGTGGACTTCAACAAATCTGTCAGATGATCACAATTTACAATGGCAGAATGGCAAGTCATATAAAATGCAAGATTAGCTCCCAGTAATGTAGTTCCATTACATTTCTACCGAGTTATATTGTCGCGGGAGCACACTCATTTTAACATGTTTCTTAGTTTTACTGAGGCTAATTAAGTCACTATATATGCCATTTGAATTTATTTTGCATAGGCCACAGTGCACCTTTGACAAATCACTATTAACTCATTCAACATATTTGCACGCGCCTTGGTTACGAACAGGCAACATACCGTATCGACACTCGAGCGGTTGCCCGTGGCCGGTGTGGTTTCGTGACGTGCCGGCTAGCAGCGAGTAGCTGCTCAACAGTGAACGCGTACTAAACGAGAATAAATCTGGATTGAACTAGCGAGCTGAGCCTAAGTGAATGTGAAAGCTTTACGTGGTTTGTAACACAAATACATTTTATGTAACAAATAAATTCTTCGATAGAAATACCGCTAGAAAAAAGCTAGAAACCATAATAAATACGCTAGATTTCCCGCTAGCCGCTAGATGCCATATTTATACCGCTAGATGCATCATAAAACCGCTAGATCTAGCGGGAAAACCGCTAGATTGGCAACACTGGTACCATGATGCGGGGTGCCAGCGTTCCGCTAGTGAGTCTGCTAGTCTCTCTCTCAAACTGACAGCAAGCTTGAAAATGGAGTAGCCTGGAAAACTTCCTTGTTGCGGCCTGAATAATTACATTGACTTTCTGCTTAGACGGAAATTTAGATATTAAAGGTTTGAGAGCTTGCGTTGATTACGATTTAGCTTGAGAATATACGTATGGTGGACAGCGTAAGGTAAATTGCCTGTATCATCTTTTTCTCTCACCATTTTTGTACAGTTGCTTCGTAATTTGTGTGCCCCTTGTTAATTCGCACAGAGGAATCTCCGACTGGAGGAAATACACACCTTCGCATACAAAAATGCGAATGATAATGCATTTTGCTCGAGAATCATATAGCTACAGCATTAACATAAACAATACACAGTAATAGGCCTGGAAAGTAAAATATATTACATGCACTCACTGGATTCCGGTGTCAGACTAACTTAATATTCTAAGAGAAATAATCAAGAACATCACAGGCGACTCGCACTGAATACAAGAACTTATCTGCTTGCCATTCGTGCAGAATCCCAAGTGAGCAGCTTTTGGTGGCGCGGCAACACTTTGGAACGAGAGGCTTGATAGGCACTTGAAAGGCGAAAATGCGGTCAAAATTTTGGTGGTAATGCGGTGGTAATAAGTAACAGACTAAACAACTTAGCAGAGGGCGGAGGAGAGCAAGTGACAGGCCTGGTGGACGGTGCGGTGCACGTCCTCGTCCCTCGCTCTGGACACGCTGGGCACAACTAGGCAACACACTCTGTGCAATATTGGTTTATTTTTCAGTAGGGGTTATAATTTATTATTAAGCTCAAATTTACTATTGTACAACATTTTAATCTGCAAAAAGGACAACAAATCAAATAAATTATGCGCAGAGCATGGTTGAATCGTTCCTAAAATAATTTTCAAGAATTAGTGAAGTCAGCTTGCTAAAAAATTTTTGACAGCCGCAACAGCGTTTTTTTGGAAATTGGCAGCCGCATGCACAACCACAACCTCAATTATCAAAAAATTGGCAACCGCAGACACAGTTGCAACCGGGGTTGTGAAATCCGACCACTCGATCCATCTCTAATCAAAAGTGCAAAGACATTTTCTCGAAATGACGTAGCATCCGGGCGTAGTACGGCCGTTAACAAGCGCGCTGGAAGGCGAAAGAAGGCACTATATTTTAGGCAGCGTCATCCGTGTTAAATATTCATGATGTGGGAAATGTTCTGATGGTGGACTATAGTTCAGATGATTCAGCAACTCTGACGGCTGTCAAGGACATGAATCTTCCACCTACGGATCTTTTTGAGGCATAATAGAGCGATAATTGGGCCGGACGTATTCCTCTTCTCGTAATATCCATGTTATTCATATCGCACGTAACCGGTTGTCGGATAACCACGAAAGGTGTTGGTGGAAGGGTTTTATTAACACTTTAACCGCAACGCGAGCCAACATTAGCCACGGAGGGGATTTTCATAATGCTACTGACAGACCAATAGTCATAAGGTCAATTTTTGGAAATAATTTTTGAACCTAAATGTAGGCACATTTCAGTTAATGTTTGCTATTCTGCTTACTTCAAATGACTTTGAATAAAAGTTGAAGATTGAACTTCACATTAACCAATTGCGGTCAAAGGGTTAATAAACTAAGAACAAACAAAGATCCTATTCAAAAAAACTTCTGGTATGCTGGATATACTGAGAAATGGCCAATTTGCCGATTTACGTTATTGATTAAGCGGCTTATTACCACTCAAAAGCACAATTCACAGATATATGTAGTGTGACAGTGACATTTTTAATTGATTTTCACGTCTGAGGTTTGCAACAATGATACGTTGCGAGGAATAGAATAGCCCGTATTTAAGAAGAACATAACTAGTTCATCGAATTCTATTTCTACTTATAGTTTAAGCATCTTTTCCAGTAAAAAATTACACATAATTTTTAGCGGCAAAAAGAGTATATTCATATTTTTGTTAACTGATAAATGATCTTTTCCAATGTCCCTGACTTTTAATGCTGAAATTACTTCTAAAAATAAATGCGATAGAAGAAAAAAAAGTATATTGGGTCATTTTTTAGAGGCTATAATACATCAGGAATGCGAAAGCTATCCCAAACCTTGACGCCCTCGCAATGAACCACGACAAAGAGGCAATTTTTGTATCATTATTATCGCTATAACTGTGCTACGCTAGACCAATCACATCACAGGACATCATTCTCACCTGGCACGAGCGACCAATGAGAGAACAGTATCCTGAGGAGTGGCGCAGTAACACGTTGAAGGCAAATTTTCATTATTCAATACTCAGGTAATAGTTTGTCTTAAACATGTAAGGAGAGATAGAATGGTCTTGTTTATATTTCCAGGGAGAACAGCGACGCATAAAACAGGAATAATAACAAAATTTTAATAAATTTAACTGATATTTGCAAACAATTCTTATGACTTATAGGAAACGCGTTCAAACAACAGATTTGGCAGCTTTCTCAGATTCTGATGTTTATAACATTATTTGGAGTTTGGAAAACACATTGGAAACGTGGCATGCGATCGTTAGCCATAATAACTGATGAAATATAGTTGAACAGCTAAAAATAGATGCGTGCATTTGTTATACTATATCGTAATCGCAAATTATTTAAAAAAAATCTTGCCTGGTTTAGTGCTAATTTTGGGTATAATGTTTTATTTAATTTTTCTGTATTGGTCGGTTGAAATATATCAGAAATGGGGACTCAGTTATTCATATTTGTCTTTTTTGTGTTATTTCAATTAGTGACTATTCCTAATGTTTCATATGCTTGAGAGTAATTTTGAATGTGAATTGAAAGTGTTCATATTCTGCGTCTGTTGTGCTAATACAACTGGATGAACCTTAAAATGACATACATCGTTGGATAATAACAGTAATTAAAATTGTAACGAAAAATAATTATGCATCATTCATACAGTGGATTGAAATTAAACAGTAAGGCTGTTAAAAATTACATGTAAGTGCTGATCGAAGCAGCCAAGTTATATGGGGTTAAATCTAACCAATTTCTAGGCGTCATTACTAGCTGTTGCGCCGCGAAAAAAATACAAATGTTGACGCAATGTTCTGCTCCACTGACCGCAAATTGAGCGAGCTAGACTACATTACAAAATGATTATGCTTGCATGATGAACACAAGCTGCAAGTCATCGTAGAATTAATCAGGGCGCGTGACAAAGGCACTCCATGAGTACGTAAAACAAGTGAAAGTGATGCGGACGAGCGAAGATTGACTTACAGCGGCACGATTGTCAGCCTCGCTTGGCAACAGGAGTCGCTACACACCAGACGCTGGGCGGCAGCAGGTAAGGCTGGCGGGGATTTAGAGCCACAGCAACCTAGTGGATCGGTGAGAAGCAGCATTCGTAGTGCTATGGGCCATCGCTGAAATCCTTCCTTAGATTTCATGATCGATCTTTAATATTGTATAATGATATTGAAATATGATTGAATAAAAAATTAACGGTATTAATATGTTTAGTTTAATTGACCCATGGAGTTAAGATTATTGACTTGTTCAAAATGGTGACACAAATGACTGACGGAAGAAGAATGGCGTAGTAAAGACTAGTAGAGATTGTTCTGAATCTGAATATGACCTTAAGATTTGGTCATTCAATTTAAAAAATCAAAAACAAGGAAGTAAAATAGTCGTGAATATATAAAACAAGCGTGAACATGCATGTAAGAGAGCGAGATGCTGTTATGAGCAGTCCTGGAGAGAGACCCTGAAATACGGCTAGTTCTTTATCAGGCAAAGTTCAAAATCCACTAGTGTCCATAACACTGATCAGTAGCTTATGGCTGATCCCTATGGTCTTCTCTACAGGAAGGAGTGATCTAAAAAATGTTGGCGTTCCAACACTTTTAATTAGCTGAAGATTTATTTTTGAATTCAGATAGGAAACTTCAAGAAACAATTTATCACGTGTACGGTAGTAGGCGATTAAGGTGATTTCCATTGTTCACATTTATTGCAATGTGTTAAGTTCGTTGGCGTAAATGTTCATTAATGCGAATGCCTCCGAAATATATGACAACGGCATCATCTAGCCTGACTGTAGACTGCGTAAACTAGGGGAGCAAAATAAAGAAAAGTGAAGTAGCTTCGTACATACATTTACAAGATAACTGTTCAGGGGCCGGATTGTACAAATTTAGTGGTAATAACTCGTATGAACCCTGTGTTGTTCAGCGGTATGCTGTTGAGACATAGTGTTGTTCAGCGGTGTGCTGTTCAGGCATAGTGTTGTTCAGCGGTGTGCTGTTCAGGCATAGTGTTGTTCAGCGGTGTGCTGTTCAGACATAGTGTTGTTCAGCGGTGTGCTGTTCAGGCATAGTGTTGTTCAGCGGTGTGCTGTTCAGGCATAGTGTTGTTCAGCGGTGTGCTGTTCAGGCATAGTGTTGTTCAGCGGTGTGCTGTTCAGGCATAGTGTTGTTCAGCGGTGTGCTGTTGAGACATAGTGCTGTTCAGCGGTGTGCTGTTGAGACATAGTGCTGTTCAGCGGTGTGCTGTTCAGGCATAGTGTTGTTCAGCGGTGTGCTGTTCAGGCATAGTGTTGTTCAGCGGTGTGCTGTTCAGGCATAGTGTTGTTCAGCGGTGTGCTGTTCAGGCATAGTGTTGTTCAGCGGTGTGCTGTTCAGGCATAGTGTTGTTCAGCGGTGTGCTGTTCAGGCATAGTGTTGTTCAGCGGTGGGCTGTTCAGGCATAGTGTTGTTCAGCGGTGTGCTGTTGAGACATAGTGCTGTTCAGCGGTGTGCTGTTCAGACATAGTGTTGTTCAGCGGTGTGCTGTTCAGGCATAGTGTTGTTCAGCGGTGTGCTGTTCAGGCATAGTGTTGTTCAGCGGTGTGCTGTTGAGACATAGTGCTGTTCAGCGGTGTGCTGTTGAGACATAGTGCTGTTCAGCGGTGTGCTGTTGAGACATAGTGCTGTTCAGCGGTATGCTGTTGAGACATAGTGCTGTTCAGCGGTGTGCTGTTGAGACATAGTGTTGTTCAGCGGTGTGCTGTTCAGACATAGTGCTGTTCAGCGGTGTGCTGTAAGACATAGTGCTGTTCAGCGGTGTGCTGTTGAGACATAGTGCTGTTCAGCGGTATGCTGTTGAGACATAGTGCTGTTCAGCGGTGTGCTGTTCAGACATAGTGTTGTTCAGCGGTGTGCTGTTCAGACATAGTGCTGTTCAGCGGTGTGCTGTTGAGACATAGTGTTGTTCAGACATAGTGCTGTTGAGACATAGTGCTGTTCAGCGGTGTGCTGTTCAGACATAGTGCTGTTCAGCGGTATGCTGTTCAGACATAGTGCTGTTCAGCGGTGTGCTGTTCAGACATAGTGCTGTTCAGCGGTGTGCTGTTCAGACATAGTGCTGTTCAGCGGTATGCTGTTCAGACATAGTGCTGTTCAGACATAGTGCTGTTTAGCGGTATGCTGTTCAGACATAGTGCTGTTCAGACATAGTGCTGTTCAGCGGTATGCTGTTGAGACATAGTGTTGTTCAGCGGTGTGCTGTTCTGACATAGTGTTGTTCAGCGGTGTGCTGTTCAGACATAGTGCTGTTCAGCGGTATGCTGTTCAGACATAGTGCTGTTCAGACATAGTGCTGTTCAGCGTTGTGCTGTTCAGACATAGTGTTGTTCAGCGGTGTGCTGTTCAGACATAGTGTTGTTCAGCGGTGTGCTGTTCAGACATAGTGTTGTTCAGCGGTGTGCTGTTCAGACATAGTGTTGTTCAGCGGTGTGCTGTTGAGACATAGTGTTGTTCAGCGGTGTGCTGTTGAGACATAGTGTTGTTCAGCGGTGTGCTGTTCAGACATAGTGTTGTTCAGCGGTGTGCTGTTCAGACATAGTGTTGTTCAGCGGTGTGCTGTTCAGACATAGTGTTGTTCAGCGGTATGCTGTTGAGACATAGTGCTGTTCAGACATAGTGCTGTTCAGCTGTATGCTGTTGAGACATAGTGTTGTTCAGCGGTGTGCTGTTCAGACATAGTGTTGTTCAGCGGTGTGCTGTTGAGACATATTGCTGTTCAGCGGTGTGCTGTTCAGACATAGTGTTGTTCAGCGGTGTGCTGTTCAGACATAGTGTTGTTCAGCGGTATGCTGTTGAGACATAGTGCTGTTCAGACATAGTGCTGTTCAGCGGTATGCTGTTGAGACATAGTGTTGTTCAGCGGTGTGCTGTTCAGACATAGTGTTGTTCAGCGGTGTGCTGTTGAGACATAGTGTTGTTCAGCGGTGTGCTGTTCAGACATGGTGTTGTTCAGCGGTGTGCTGTTCAGACATAGTGTTGTTCAGCGGTGTGCTGTTCAGACATAGTGTTGTTCAGCGGTGTGCTGTTCAGACATAGTGTTGTTCAGCGGTGTGCTGTTCAGACATAGTGTTGTTCATCGGTATGCTGTTGAGACATAGTGCTGTTCAGCGGTGTGCTGTTCAGACATAGTGTTGTTCAGCGGTGTGCTGTTCAGACATAGTGTTGTTCAGCGGTATGCTGTTGAGACATAGTGCTGTTCAGACATAGTGCTGTTCAGACATAGTGCTGTTCAGACATAGTGCTGTTCAGACATAGTGCTGTTCCGACATAGTGCTGTTCAGACACAGTGCTGTTCAGACATATTGCTGTTCAGATATAGAGCTGTTCAGACATAAAGCTGTTCAGATATAGTGCTGTTCAGACACAGTGCTGTTCAGACATAGTGCTGTTCAGATATAGTCCTGTTCAGACATAGTGCTGTTCAGATATAGTGCTGTTCAGACACAGTGCTGTTCAGACATAGTGCTGTTCAGATATAGTGCTGTTCAGATATAGTGCTGTTCAGATATAGTACTGTTCAGATATAGTGCTGTTCAGACACAGTGCTGTTCAGACATAGTGCTGTTCAGACACAGTGCTGTTCAGACACAGTGCTGTTCAGACATAGTGCTGTTCAGATATAGTGCTGTTCAGATATAGTGCTGTTCAGATATAGAGCTGTTCAGATATAGTGCTGTTCAGATATAGTGCTGTTCAGATATAGTGCTGTTCAGATATAGTGCTGTTCAGACACAGTGCTGTTCAGACATAGTGCTGTTCAGATATAGTGCTCTTCAGATAGAGTGCTGTTCAGATAGAGTGCTGTTCAGATAGAGTGCTGTCCAGACATAGTGCTGATCAGACATAGTGCTGTTCAGATATAGTGCTGTTCAGATGGAGTTCTGTTCAGACATAGTGCTGTTCAGACATAGTGCTATTCAGACATAGTGCTGTTCAGATAGAGTGCTGTTCAGACATAGTACTGTTCAGACATAGTGCTGTTCAGACATAGTGCTGTTCAGATAGAGTGCTGTTCAGAAATAGTGCTGTTCAGACATAGTGCTGTTCAGACATAATGCTCTTCAGACATAGTGCTGTTCAGATATTGTGCTGTTCAGACATAGTGCTGTTCAGACATATTGCTGTTCAGACACAGTGCTGTTTAGACATAGTGCTGTTCAGACATAGTGCTGTTCAGACATAGTGCTGTTCAGATATAGTGCTGCTCAGACATAGTGCTCTTCAGACATAGTGCTGTTCAGACACAGTGCTGTTCAGACACAGTGCTGTTCTGACATAGTGCTGTTCAGACATAGTGCTGTTCAGATATAGTGCTGTTCACACATAGTGCTGTTCAGACATAGTGCTGTTCAGACATAGTGCTGTTCAGACATTGTGCTGTTCAGACATTGTGCTGTTCAGACATTGTGCTGTACAGACATAGTGCTGCTCAGTCGTTCTAAAATAGCCATGGCACGTACGCCAGGGTCAATAGTCCGCTCTGGCTCAAGTCAATAGACTGATAGTGAGAGTAGAGTAACCTCGATGTGTAATTCGCTTACGAACTTTCGAACACAATTTGATTGCGAGCCCACAAATCTTATCTATTGGTATTTCGGTACTTTTTGGAAAAACGTAAAAATGAAGTAATAGGAAGTTTAATTTTCAGGACGCTTCTACTGCATGTAGCTACAAAAATTTGAGAGATTCTTCGTATTTTTGTGCTTGGGAAAGTGCGATCAGCGAGTCAAATACCAACATACGTCTTTCAAGCTCATATCAGCAGACGTGTGTTTCAATACAACGAAAAACTTTCTCGCTTTCGTTCGAATTCGCTGGAGAAAGTGATCATCACAGAAGCATTACCCAAAGGAATTTTATACGGCCCCTGTGATAGCCAAATCGTTCAAACAAACAAACACACACACACACACACACGCCCGCAGGCATACACATTCTCATGTTTACACGCTTAAATTCTTCCATTCATTCTCTTCTAGTAGGCCTCGGCGTGACGTAAGTGCTGCTGATACAAGTACTACTTACGCGCTTGAGTTGTACTCTGACGAGCGTGCGGTATGCGACCTACATCTGGCATGAATGGTGGCGTGAACACGATACCCGTGTATGTGCGGCTGTGTATGGGCTCTCAAGCAGCACATGCGGGTGGTGGGCTTGCACCCTTCTCTGCTCTATGTGCATTCAATTTAATCGGATTAAACTCATTGCAAAGCGGAGGGAGAATGTTATGAAAGCTGTGGCAGTCACGCAGCGAAATATCGCGTGGCAATACTGAACACGGGAATGAACTTCATGAGGGGTTATCTTTCAAGTCGGATGCGATAAACGAGGAATATGTTTTCACAGGCTCGGTCTTTAGTCCAGGTGACTAATCATAATTGCAATGCTTAATTAGTGAGTTACGTTATCAAAGAAGAGGCTCCGCAATATTTCCTATGATAAACCAAACAAACAAACAAACAAACAGACCTTCATTAGAGTGTTATCAATGTGAACAAACTCAGGTACACAAATAGGAAGCGTAAGTTGAACTGTCACGTGACTTACAGAGCTCGTCCCGTGCAGGGCGAGTGCGTAGAACCGTGCGGTGTCGAGTGTCGTCTAGACGAGGCGGTGAGCTACGCGACGGCGCACGTGGACTGCCCCTGAAGTTTAACCTTCCTTCATGTCACCCCTCAACCGTAGAGATCATGTACGCATGAACGTAACTTTGCAGGCGAACAAGATACAAGTCCACTACTCATGTTGAGAATTTGGATTTGTTAGTTCGTCTGAGACTTAGCTGACATCAATGTCTCTAGATGTCAAATCCAAGCAAAATAGGCTGCGAGAAAACTGTCTTCCATGTCTTGTTGTTTGTGCGACTTGCAGAGAATGTAGGCACGACAGTGTAGGCATGCTGTTGCGCCGCTGGTCCAATGAAATTCAAGAGCGGATTTGTCCCAGTGAAATAAGGTTCTTATATTTATAAAAGTGATGGAGAAACAGTAAATGAATTGCGTATTTAAAAATCAAGAAAATTCAATTGTAAATTTATGCATGCCTGATATAGGCGGCCAACAAAATTTGATAACTAACGTTTTTTGTTAAATTTCCTCGTCAATTCGTCACACAACAAATGACAATGCTGAATTCAAAATTACTGCTATTAAGAAAAGCCTAATTGTGTGAAGAGAAACTAGCTTAGCAGGTGAAGCTCGAGTGTTGAGGAAGTATCTCTAAAAGAAGATGTAGTACTGCGCTAGACCTGAGATCATGTTTCCATTGGCGTCAGTAGTCAAGACCTCTGTCGGACGATGTGGAATTAGTGGAAGCCTCTGATATTAGCTTCAAATATTATTGAGTGATACTAACAGATTTATTATTCCGTAGTAGGAGCTGGTGAAACATCGGATTTTGCGGGCGTACAATTAGCCTTGTACTAGATGTGAACAGGAGATGTTGTAAGGAGCAGCAAATAACTTACCTCCTCTTTAGGAAGTTTGGTCACTTCCTATGAAACTTGTATTGAGACGGAAATTACGCATATCTTATGGAAATACAATTTCAAGTTTTTGAGAGAATTTGAGCAGCGAGAATTTAAATCACAAAAAGAGAGTCGAGTAGACTCTTAAGTCTTAAGATACCCAAAATTATGTATACTTCATTTTATATGTATACTGGCAAAGTTAAATCATCTGTGTGCTTTCATAAGTGGAAAGTAAAGTCTGGAAAGCCATGCATCTAAAGTTTGGAAAATAATCCAGGTACCTTGTGGGTTTCTTTATTTTTCCTAGCCTTGTTCCGTGTGGACTTGGTCCAGATTGCGGTCAGTGGAACAAAAAGAAACCTTCTCCTGGTGGCTATCGATGCTGGATGTGGTCAGTATTTGGTGGCGTCAAATATAAGAAGATCACGTTCACCCAAATATTTTAAAGAATATTCGACGAACGCTGTCATCGGTAGTGGTGTGGCTCAGGCCTGGGCACTGTGTACAATATGGAGAGGTACAAACACTCACCATGTCAAATTATTCCATTCAAAGACGATATAAATAAATCTGGCCGGATTTGTTTACAATCCTGCTCTTACCATATCTTAGCTTTTTACTCGACAATTCTTTCAAAAATTTCTCTTTTGGATCTCAATTTTGAAGCTAGGGTACATTACAGAAAACGCATTGAAGGAAAATAAATACTCAGCATTCATCTGTGTTAGCGACAAAATAAACTGGATTTCTGAACATTTTCATCAGTCATAGTATTTATCAAAGTCAACGTACAAAGTACAAAGTAATAGACAACGTGCTGGAATGAAATCATTCACAACGGAAAACAAATGAAATCTACCTAGACCTGAACTTTAATTTGATTTTATCGATGTTATTTGAACGCCTCATACTTTCTTGACATGAGCTACCAGGCCTGTCAAACTTGTTATTAAACTAATATTGGGTCTCATTTGCGTCAAATGTATCGATGCCTCGCTACGCACAGCCTCATTTACACTAAATGCATCTATGCCTCGCTACGTACAGCCTCGTCAAGTTCTAACCGAACGAAATTCGCCTTTTGACTGTGAATTTTATTTAGTCTTATGTGTAATACAGCAACCTTAAACTTTAGGAGCAATAGTTTTTTGTATTTTCTAGTGTTTTCTGTTTTTCTCAGGCCAGCAGCTATCTCTTACGTTTTCGTATCAGCTATGCAAGTGGATGTACAAAAATTATTATAAATAATTTGAGAGACTATTGAAAATATTTTTTAATTCAAGCACAATGCTGTCACCTTCCGTGGACAAGTGCGACTATATTATAAAGGATTTGGAAATGAGCATAGCGTCCATTGCGGTCTTGCTCGCAAATATGAAACAAAATAACTGATGTTTGATTTTTCCAGCGCCTGAAGTGCTGATAAGGCTCTTAAGCAGAGCCACTAACACATGCCCAGTAAGTCAATAGTTGCATCTATATTCGTTAGAGGGTGGCCTTGCTGCCCGTGCAGATAACTGCAGTATAGGCACGTCGCGCTTGTTTCCCAACAAAAATTTATTAAAAAATAATTATACTCTAACCTTTTGCTTGTTTATCCTAGCTAGGGCTAATTCTTCTGCTTTCCCACGATAATATTTGACTTACGACAAAAAAAAAAACAGATTAAAGCACTCAGATGAAGTAGCGTTTTTCACGTCATTGGCCGGCGCCCCGTGCACCCGCAGCGGATATGCCGATGCGTGCCTCAACTTGACACACAGACACATCCAATTCTGATCCAAATCTGCTTTCATGGATGGTTATTGCAGCTGAAAACGAAACGGATAGTTAAAGTAGAAGCATAGAAAAGCAAGGTTCGGGCAGCTGATCTAACATTCAATCGAACACTTACAGCTATGTAACTAAGTGAATATATGTCGGCTCATCTTCTTGTTGATGGTCATGTCGGGTATATAGGAAAATTTACCAATTTCTTGCAATACAACCCTGAATTTTCTCCTCCTTTAAAATGGGAAGTGTTAAAGGAAAATTTAGAGTGTTAAACCAATTTATATGTTTGTTTTTCTATTTATAACAAACAAATAATGTTCGGTCACTTTTTTATAATAATGTTTTTCATTTATAATGTTTTTTCTATATTTATATCTAAGATGTCTATTCTTAGACACCTAAATTCCTCTGAAGTTTGCACGTTCTCCTGATTTTATTTGCTCACGACGTCGTTACGAACACATGGGAAAACAGAGCGCTGGCAACAAGCGCTCAACAGAGACATCTCAGTACTTGCGTGATAGAAGCAGGGCTGATGTGGGCTGTCCTTGAATCATCAGGCACAAGATCAGCTTTTCACCTGTGCTATTTAGTAGCATCAACGTTCTTCAACGGAGTACCGTCTTGTTTGCATAATCGCTCCGATAAGATATTCCCAAAATTCGGTTGCGGTGGACATAGTGACGTGTGCTACATTTGAATTTTAAGAGTTCTTTAGTATCACTACTGTGCCTGTGTAGCGTAAACATGAATGTGTTATCTTTGTTTTTAGTGATAGCGGAATGTTCGTCTCTTGTGGCTGTGTGGTTGGAAACTCCTATGCACGATCAGGGAGTAATTTCTTTTCTTCATATAAATCATCTTCATTTTATCATCATTTTAGGATTTCCACTTGTTGTAATAAACTGCCTCCGGCTGTCGCTAAACTAGAATAATCTTTTCTGAGTTCCAAACGAAAAAACTCGATGCAATGTTGTTGACAAGAGAATAGCGTGATGTGAAACTTCGTTTCGAATAAGCAACTCACTACTCTCAAATAATTACCGCTAATAATGCTACCGTTGTCCCTTACATAACTCACATATACTTGATCAGAAAATTCTTCTCCCACAGAATGCTAAGGAGATGGAATAATTCATTAATTTGCCCTGTAAAATAACGCAACTGATACAATAAAAATAACGCTACTCGGGGTCTCCCTCTATCAAGTTCCCGAGGTGAATAAGGACCAATCAAATCCACGACACAACCATTAGGACGCTGGTACAATAAAATTTGCGTTAGTTTGGCATGAGCTTCACTGAACTGGCAGTGTTCGAGTGTGTCGCCAGGCCATGGCAGCTCGTGTTGTCACCTATCATGACAACGGTTTCCTTTCACGAACTTGTAAACTGAGAGAGAGAGCATCCAGTGATGGCAGAAACGCGTCAGGGCTGTGCCTGGGAGTCAAACTCAGTTTACAGAGTTAAATTTGAGTTCCCACTCCCTTTGCTGCTTAATTTGCATTCATGAGTTCTCGGTCGACAATTGCTCTTATCTCCAACGCTTCTCTCATTCCACCAGTCCCTACGTTGATTTACTTTAAGCAAGTCTATTGATTTCTTTTAAATTTATAAGTTTCTTAAACCAAACTCTACTTTCTCATTAGCTACGCAAAACTGGACCAGCTTCATGCTATCGTCCCTATAAGGCTCTTCACATATTAACGCTATCCCCATTTTTAGTTTGCCATACTCTGTAATTTTTTCAAATGTTCTCAAATAACAACTTATTTCACTCGGTAGCTTCAGGACCAATTATCAGCATTCTGCAGAACAATGAACCCAATTTCGCTATCGAAACATAGCTTGGATATTAGTAGCTAAAATCGAAACTTCATAGCTTGCATATTCTTTCACTGCGTTCAAACTCTTGTTATCCCTTCCAACTCAGTGATTTATCTATTTTCTCTCTTCTCCGTACACTTATCTGCCAATAAAAGATCCTCCTTTTCTATTATCTTATTCCTACATTTCACGTTCATTATACTAACCTTCTCATTCCTACCTCAATTTATCACTTGGCGAATACCTACACCAATTGTCTTCTGGTACAATCCCTCTTAAATACAGTTACTGATCTCGGTAATTTCTCTCTGAAATGAAGCTCTATAGCAATGTGTGGAGACTTGTTCACATAGGCCTTGTGAAGGAACCTTTCATTAAAATAAAGTCGAAATAATGTTAAAAATTTCTTCATTCCCCTTTTTGAAAACGACACATTAGCAATGACACAACAACACAATCTTAGTATCAGCACTGACAAAATAACACAATCCTATCTCAACCCGTGCACCTCCTACTGGTTATCAAACACTCATTCACCTAATTTCTGATTTTGAAATTCTCCCTTTTATTTGCTCAAACGTTACCGCTTGACACTTCGAAACCTCCCATCACTGAAGATATAAACTTCTAGTTTAATTCTTCATATCCCAATTATCAACTGTCCTGCGCTTTCTCAAGGTCCTTTAAGGTTTAAATTTTCTCTTCCATTCTCGCACAATAATTTTTCTAAATTTGCTTATCGTACACGTAATGATTTTACGCCTGAGCTCTTTCCGTTTTGCACTTGACAGGGTTCTAGTTGATTTTTTTTCTGTGTTACGTTTTTCTCGTTTAGGCAATTAGTTTTCTCTCTTAGTAAACAACACAATCGTTCCAAGCAAGAAATGTGATAAAAAATTAACATCGTATTGTTTTCGTGATGCATGTCCCTGAAATTTTTCAACATGAGGGATTGAGCATACAATCTTCCTCATTTTTTAATTATATTCATCCTCAATTACTTGTTTCCTTCGGTCGTCCATAAGTATTCTCTATAAAATTATGATGAAAATCGAGTTGCAGCGTAATGACTGAAATGCCCCATTCATTTCGATTAATGCTGAACGTGAAATAATGAGCAGGGAAACTTCTAGTGCAAAAAGAGTGATGTCTTGATTTTATTTTGCATGTTGCTATAAATTCTTTCCTTCGTGCGCCGTGAGGGCCAGGAATAGGGAAACGTTTTACTCAATCAATCCTTCGGAATTAGGTTCAGAAAATAGTCCACAAGAATGAAATAACATACAAGCTGGTGTTCAGTATATGTAAATGTATGAAGTTAAGTTTGAGAAATTCATACGAGTACGACATGAGCAAATTTGTAGTTTGTATTTTTGAATTGTTTTATCGAATTGCCGGTAGCTTTTTTGTTGTTATTTCGTGATTGATTGATTAAGAACCCTTATTTTAATGAATATAGGTGAATGCATTAGTTATGACTCAGTACGAGGGGCAGGAAAACGAAAAAGAAAATCATTGTCGTCGCTCACAATGTGGATTAAAATGATGCATCGATAATTATGTTCAATTGCATAAATTTTAATCATTGCCGGTGTTTCTTCAATTGACACAATTCTGATCATTATAAAAAATAAGATAAACGTAATAATCCTTTTTTAAATTTTTCCAAAAGGAATATTCACTTCGCACATGCAAGGAGACGGTTAACATCCCTCAATTAGCGAAGTGAAGAGTTACGAAGTTTAGCTAATAATAACAATGGTCATCAATTACAAGAGATGTTATTTGTCAGCACACCTTTTGCTTTGTTTTTTATTTACTCTTCATTTCCTCAGAATTTCGTTCGTTTTTATCTTAATGCAATACAACAAGATCGACAATCATGGGTCTCGACTGATGATGCCGCTGTTCAATAGATGGATATGAATGTTTTCCCTTATTTCAAAAGATTTCTCAACTTGGATGTCCTGCTTGCGAAAAGGTTCCCGTCATAAGTAGTTCTATTTTTTTAGATGTTCTATTCTAACTAACACTTTTTCCCGACATGGAGCAACCGAGGGGAAATGACCATTTCCATACGCTTAGCTGTCTCCTCTCCAGACTTCCACCCTTAGATATTTAAAAAAAATAAAGGTAGTACAGACAAGTTCTCTAACAGATGCTTTAATAGATTAATTTTCAACTGGAGTTCGATGGACTCAAATTAATAGAAGAAGAAATAATGTCTGCATTTCTATAGAAAAATTAAATTTGGCATTGATTTTTGTTAATTCAATATTCTGTAATATCTACATGTGTTTTCGAAACTATCTCAAGCTCTTTTATTTACCACTGATGACTAATGTTGTCTTTTCTTGGGTATAAAATAAAGAAAAAACGTCGACAGCTGGTAGAGATTAAATACCTTTAGAATCTTTCCAGTGATGCACAAATTGTACCATTATGATAATAAAAGGCGCGATGTTGTTAAAATACAACATATGCGTCGTAAGCGGCAAAAGTAACATTTATAAAAAACTCCAGGACATACGAGCTTTGAAAACTAGACACATTCACCTGTTATCACGCGCAACAATGAGCTACTTCATCAACGTGACCCTTTCCCTTGGAAAGACACTTGAAGAGAGGGATGTTATATTGGTTTTTATTGCGCGAGCAAAGCCCAACGAAAGAGAGTGGAAGCTTCATTACAGGCTGTTTATTCGCTGCTGAACAAGGGCTCCTTTGTTGGCGATTGCGATTATCGGCTTTTGAAGCACCGCTTGCCACTTCACGACGTCTATCATCTCGGTCCAAACTTCACTTTCTCCCTGAAATGAACCAAGCAATTGAGGAGAACAAGTGTTGTTTCTTGCACTGCCTCCCAGGACGAGATATCGCAGCTGCTTCTTGGATGTTGCACTTGTCGCGCGAGGCAGGGCGTTGGACAAAAGGCTGTTAGACAATTCGACTCCTGCCTGTGCTCTCCGCTGAAAAATTTCAAATCTAGTCTCTGTGTGTAGCCTCTCAAATATACAGAAACTAACGAGTTTCAGTGTTTGTATATGATAAAGAAAATTTTGCTCCTGGATAACTGACACACATAAAATGTTATACAGATACATATTTGCAGAATTGTCATCGCACCATCAACAAACGCAGTCATATTTAACTTCTCGGAGTTTATTGGTAGGTTATTTAAACGAATTACCTTACATTTGGTATAAACTATATACACCCACATTTAAGTAACTTCAGCAAAAACAGTGTTCTGATAGTCATAGAACACTGCACACTCATTGTAAAAGTTTAGTGACCTATCGCATAACACTACGTAGTATAAATGATAAGCAGGAAAACAATTATCGAATATTTGAATAAAATGACCATCAAGCATCGCAAACTCCGAAAAGTATTGTAAGATGCGAACTTTCTCGTAAGTAAGCTGGAAATCATTACTCGGAAATGGATTAATTTTATTGCAATTCCTAATTTATTACGGAATTAAGTAATCATTCTCAATGTAAGCAATTTGGATTTATATTTCACTTGTACAAGTACTTCAGGGAGAAACTGTCATGCATCTCTGTATTATCATCTCAATAGAACTCAGTTCTTGCTGTATGGGACTGCTCACTCACCTATTACAAAGCTATAATCCTTCTGTGTGTCACTCTAAACTCATCGATCACATTGTGAACTATGCGCGGGTGTCGTTTGAAACATTCAGGACAGAGGACAACTAAGCCGAGTTTGCTCGAACTCTTTGTACTTCACTCACCAAACTTCCTGCCCTCCAGAGACGTCCCCAAATATTTGGAAGGAATTTATCTCAAAAAAGTTAATTTTGAAGCAGGAATAGCATTCTCTACGTTTATTTCGGAATGCACAGCTTCTTCGCATGAGTGCGAGTCAGAATTATGCATCTGAGATTCATCACCAGTGGTCGGTCGGTCCTCTGAGGTAAAATTTTAATTGAGTCGTGCACTGGGATCTTTTAAATCTAAAATCTCAATGTTCTCCAGACGTTTCTGTGTTTCAAGAAAACTAATCTCTAACTGATATACTTGAATTTCCCTAACAGCATCACATGATTTTCATAAATTGTTGTTCGTAAAAAATTAAATAAATTATGAACTTCCAAAAATCTAGCAGGTATTTTAATGGCAAAGTTGAGCAGAAAATGACACATCAATTCGAAGTGTTCTCACATTTTGTTCATTGTTGATGAGTTACTCTAAACAAAAGAGGCGCTGGCTTCAAAACAGTGAAACGAGAAAAGTATGTAGAGGCCTTTACGTGTTACACAGCTTGTAGGTACGTCTGTATTACACTATTAGTAATTATTACACAATTTGTACCAATACACTATTTGTAACCAATGCACTATTTAATTTGTAACTAACGCACTATTTGTAACCAATATACAATTTGTAACCTATGCACAATTTGTACCCAATACACTATTTGTAACTATAACACTATTTATTACCTTTGCACTCTCGGAATGTACAGGTAACAGCAGTCAACCCTGAATTTTGAGAAGGCTGTGAAAGCCTAAATATGCAATTTTGCGCAATGAGAATGCAATGAACCATTAATTGAGTACTAAGTTCACGTCAAACTCTTCATTTTCGGCAATCGATCATCACACACAGTCAAAGTCGTCACCTGCAACACAAGATTCGATTGTGGAAAGTGCGGCAGCGTTGTTTGATCCGTGCAAATAAACTATCAATTGTATACATGCTTAATTTGAGAAGACATATTCATTAATTAAAGGAGGTTGATATCTGCCAGATGAATCAGCTGCAACAACAGCACAGGGCAAACGTTTATACGAGGCAAATTCAACTGCTTTTTTTCTGGTAGTTTACTCAAAAAATGAGTTTTCTAAGCAGATGATTTATTTTTATCTTATTACCAATTAACACTAATAAAATAACTTTCGTGGTTCTTAGAAATATTTCTGAAAATGAAACTGGAAAATGCCATGGAGTTGCAGATGACAATGAAATACAAGATCGAATTGCGAAAGAGTTACTTCACGAAATCTTCGGGAATAGCTGGCAAGAATACTGGTCACGCAACGAGAATTATCGCTGTTAATTTACCAGGAGAGAATAGCATTAAATTTTGCCTCGCGTCATTCACTGTCATTCGGGTGAATTTGGATCTTTCACCCGTATTTAACTTTTCTGTAGAAAGGAACACATTATTGGAAATAAGTACGCATATTCCTGTTAAATATACCTCTGTTCATTGGGGTACATTTCTACTCTTAACTTGTTTCTACGAACGGTAATATTAAACGATGAGAGATGTACGCACACGATGCTCTGTATGCTTCAGCAAATCCTGCCTTGCATGAACACGTCCACCTTATTCAGAACTGGGTACAAAGAACTTGCGGGTAAATCACTATGTGCAAGTGAGCGAAAGCAGTGTTCATGCATGATTGTCATTTTGTGCGAGTTAAGTTTTAACATTATAAGTTTTTCCATTCACTTGGTCTCTCAAACATAGATACGCAAGACGCGAGCAGAAGAACGCTGGACATGTCCAAGGCAAGCATGGTTGCAGATCACATCGTATCTCATCTTCGAAATATCAATTACCCATGCCTGATAAGTAGCTCTTGGAGTGTACTGCAGGAATTGGGTCAACAATGCATGTGGCTTTTCTCATATCTATTCATTCTTTATCTCCACGATAAGGAACATCATTAGACTATAGGCATCAGTTGATAACTATGACAGACGCTTAGGAATAGTGACAGATGGTATAATTTTCGGAGCTTGTAAGTGGATCGTCTCGAGTGTTTACAGAAGCGCCGATTGGGATAAGGTGGCCGTAATACCAAGGGCATTAAAAGAATACATTGTATCTTTTCTGGGTGGCTTGGTTGCAAGCTTTCTGAAATGAACAATAATCAGCTGAATTACCTCTGCTCAAAATGTATGAACATTTTTCGGTAAATTTTTACTTTATTGTTGTCAACGATTTTCATAATTTCGTTGCCAATAATCAATAAAAGAACACAGTTAAAAACGTTTTACATGAATGACATTCTGCTCGCTGATGCATTATTTTCGAATCATTCAACTTTGAAGGTGGCTTGTGCCCGCCAGGGAAGAGAGCGTGCCAAGTGTAATTTAATTAATAACGGAAGCTAACCCCCTATCACAAACGTAAAGAGCTTGGGTCGTGAGGGGTAGCCACAGTTCTTCTAGTGAAACTTATAAAGGTTTCTAGTGACGTCCGTTTACATCATTACAATGACGGCCACCCGGTACCCAAGATGGCGGCCGCCATCTTGGAGCCGATGTAAACGGACGTTACTAGAAACCTTTATTTATAATTTTCACAAGAAGAACTGTGGCTACCCCTCACGACCCAACCTCTTTACGTTTGTAATAGGGGGTTAGCTTCCGTTTCAACTCTGATATTGCGCAAAAAGGCCATTCAGGAGCGCCGCTCGTATAATTTCAAACTTAAATAACTCGGAAACTAAGCATTTGCGAGCACATTGTCATTCGAGGAAAACGTCTTAAGATCGACTATATTACCTATCTATAGCAACGAAATTTTGAAAATCGTTGACAACATTAAAGTAAAAATTGACCCATTTTTCTTCTTCACCATTTTTTTTCCAGCTGCCAATGTGTGCAAAATTATGAAATTGAGAGCCAATTTTCAAGACGTTCGTCGTTGTTCATATGAAAGCTACCCAAAAAAGGCCACACACATTGTCGTGACTTCCTTATTTTTTTTAGTCGAGGTCATGTCATTCTTTTTTTCTCCTCAATTATTCTTTTCTCATGATTTTTTTTGTCGTGACATTAAGATTATTTGTCACTTTCATATATTTTCTACTTGTAAATTTCAAGGTAACTGCCACCAATTCAGATTTTATTAATAAACATTTAATAAACAAACATTTAATTCAATCTTCGGTAAGCGTTAAGAGCGGGCGTAAGGCCATAAATTAATCGTACATTTTAGCCGTGTTTCATGGCTTCAAACATCATCATTTTCTTTCTAAATCATCCATATCATCTCTTCCTGTCTATCTGAAGGATGTAAAAAACACCGAAACATTAAAGGAATTCATTATTGAACATAAGAAAATACCGAGAATTAGTTATTGAACAAGCGAAACTTATTTGAACGTACGCAATTTACGCACTCGCGACCAATCATACCCAGAAGTGTGAGAGAGAATCTCGGATCGACATAACATCAGAAGGAGACTTATCTGAGATTCGGAGATCAGGGTTGGCAGCCCGGGTGTGGCCCTGCCGGCGCGCTGGAGCGCAACCACCATGTTAGGTTGATGGTTGACAGACAAAGTTGACGGCTAGAGCTATGTTGCCACGGACTTTAAGAGCAATTTATTCACAGGTGAATGTCACTGAGATACTCTGGTCGTTCAAGTAGCTTTTAAGCAGTTAGCATTGTAATGAGAGGCAAGCCTCGGCCCAACTGGACCGGGGTTGATAATTTGATCTCGTACGTGACCGTTCTCGTTCGTCTTCCTCGCCCGACTGCCGCTCGCTCCCTCAGGCAACCCGCGTTCGGCATCGCTTGAGATGCCAACTTCAAATAACGATCTCGCAAGGTTACCAATATGAACGTAATATATCCCTACTATCGAATAGAAAACATACATCATTAACCTTACGCTTATTACTATATAAAAATCCCCACAAAACAATGTTAAACATCATGAATTAAAGTAAAAAGGAGACACCCATTGAGGTCCTTGGCCCCTCCCGCTGGCGCGTTGTTCTATCCTTGTTTCCTCGGCGTCCGAACGTCGTCTCTGACGAGTCGACTGTTCTAGAATTTAACGTTGTGATGCTTTCTCGCAGAAATCAGACTTATTATTTGGTCTTTTAGAATCATTTATGAATATGTTATTGGCCAGATAACGATTATCCAGATTCTTAGCGATGTTCCTTACACAGTTATGCGGAGACGCATAACAATAACCCCCGTAGCCGATTAAATTACAAGCTCCCGCTTGTGCTCCAAAGGCTTATCTCCAATTGTGTTCAACACGTGCAGCCGACACCTTAAATGTGTGGATCGTGGAAAGAGTCAATATGCTTACAACTGGAGTTTGCTCTTCTGGCGAGCGCTGATTCAGAGTCGTCACGTAAAGGTGCCATTATAGTTGTTCTTAGGCAGAACCACGTCCTATGAATGACACCGACTTCTCCCTACGTCGTATGGATCACTGCAGTAATCCTTGAGAGTAAAAACCCTCGGAAGCGTAGCTAAAGCTTCCATAACACCTAAGTCGTATAGTCCTGGGCTGCATAACTTGCTCCACCACTTGCAGAAGCCTTATAGAGATCTTCGAGTTAGTTCTTCGTGTGTTATCAATCGAAGAGGACTACTATCTCGTGGAGTTCGTCATCTTTTGGTGGGGATTGTATAGGAGTCGCTGCCTTTATGCTGAGATCGTTGAGTTGATACATTGATTTTCGTCCGGGCCTCCGTATTATTTTCATCGTCGTTGATAACATGTGAAGCCGTCGTTACCCGTCGTCGCCGAATCCATCCGAAGTCCGAAGTCGAGATTGAAATCCCGATGTTGAGCTGTCCTTTAAATTTTTAAATGCCAGTCGTTTTCTATTCACCGTGCCTCAGTAGAAAATTAGCCGCCGTCGTCGACCCAGCCAGCTGATAAGAAATTTTCTTCACGTAATCGTTTTCTACGAGTCGGTGCGCGAGCTTCGAGGTCTGCCGCTGCGTGCCGAGATTGCCAGTTGCCGTCTGGCGAAGTTTTCTACTCCTCACCGTTTTCTATGAGTTCGGTGCGCGAGCTCAGGTGGTTGTCGTCTTGTGCCGTGCTTCAAGCGTCGTGTAGATGGTGGAGTAGGGAGCAGGGGTGCAGCGTGTGTTCGTGTGTGCGCGGCCAACCCGTAGTAGTGATATCGTCCGAGCAGGGCGATGGTGACACGTCCGTGGTAGTGCCGCTCACCAACCATGGTGACTGGCGTGTGGTTGAGCGTCAGCGTGTGCGTTCGGCCGCGCTCACCCGACGTCATCCACCATTCCTGGAAGGTCAATCCAATTAAGTGTTTGTTCTAATATCCTTCATTAATTTTTCCAAGTCTCCCTCCACATCATATCAATCAAGTTTCCCCTCTCAAACTTCCAAGTATTTACAAAAGGACTTAAGCATCCTATGTTTGAATTTACGTTATCATTAGCAAATTACGAATCGAACATAAGGTTCAAAAATTTCTTTAAGTGTAAATCGCAAAGTTTTAAAATTAATTACATCCTACGAGTACACACACATTTATGAAATTATCGAAATACATGAAAGTGAAATAAATTGAACTATTTTCCCCACACAGAAATATTAATTACAAAAATTATACATAGTATTTATATTCGATCAACTCGACGCAACGAAGTTCATAGCCATGTTCAGGATTAGCAGAACACGTATGCGCAAACATATTAATGTGAGATCGTCGAGATTGAATATTCGTTCGAAATAAATCCTGGCTGTAATAAATTTTTCCTTGAAATCACGAATTAAATTTATTTTTCTATTCAGATACGTTGTTGTGTTTTCCTAGTAGTTCGCACATCACTCATACTACGTTTCAGTGACATTAAGAGTCCCCATGTGAGGTATTCGCAGGTTATTAATTATTTTAAGAGTAATAGTAAATCTAATCCGTTAGATTATTCGCTAAAATGAAATTGGTCCGAGGAACCGTTATTAAATTTTGGAAACCTTAACTCGCCAGTAATTCTAATAGCAGACAAATGTCTCCTAATCTCGTTCATCCTAGTTGAAACAGTGCCGTTTGGTATTTAAATTGAATCTATTGTATTTAAATATCAAAATTAAATTGTTAAAGAATGCATGGTCCAGATATTGAAATAAAATTATCTATGAGCTGGTTTTGATCATTAGAATTTAAATTTTGGATATAAAATTTATATGATATTAACATAATTAGGTCGTGGTATCCGAAGTAATTCGTCTGATAAATGTAGAACAAAATTTTTACACGTGATGACGATGAAATAATCAAAATTTTTATATTCCCACATGTAATCAAATTTATTTTTCATTTGAAAAACGTAAAATATTACATGCCTAAATTAAGAAATTCGTGGTTCACGTCATCCATCGATCGTGTTATTGAAGTTCAGGACCACGCAAGGCTGTTGAGTGTGTGGGAGTGGTTGTCCGTGCGAGGATACGAAGCTTTGTTTATGTCTGGCATTCCTTTAGCGTGGGGGAGCGAGCGTCTGCTGCGGCGCCATGTCGGCACTTCCAAAGGCCAAGAATGATCGACTTCAACATTTGTCCACAACATAGCGAGTTATTACATTACAATTTAACGTTGGATAGTGCAGAAAATGTTACATACGGTAATTGAAATTAATTGACGAAGGGATACATTGAACATCCGTACATATTATGAGTCTATCGTCAACATTGAAATATGAAACATTGATGCAACATTAATTTATCGTTCCTGATGACATCCTGCAAATAAGTATTCATTAGGAAGAGAGAGAGATGAGATGATTCAGATAAAGAAATTATTTTTAGTCGGCCAAATATAAATTTTTAAATTTGAATGTTTGAATGCACATATATTTTTTTTATTCGGAGGTGTGAGTTCGGCATGAGATTCTACAGTAACATTTACATTTAAAGCAAAACTCAAATATCCCACCGTCTCAGCCACCATTGTCGTGACTTCCTTATTTTTTTTAGTCGAGGTCACGTCATTCTTTTATTCTCCTCAATTATTCTTTTCTCATGATGTTATTTGTCGTGACATTAAGATTATTTGTCACTTTCATATATTTTCTACTTGTAAATTTCAAGGTAACTGCCACCAATTCAGATTTTATCTGAATAAACATTTAATTCAATCTTCGGTAAGCGTTAAGAGCGGGCGTAAGGCCATAAATTAATCGTACATTTTAGCCGTGTTTCATGGCTTCAAACATCATCATTTTCTTTCTAAATCATCCATATCATCTCTTCCTTTCTATCTGAAGGATATAAAAAACATCGAAACATTAAAGGAATTCACTATTGAACAAAAGAAAATACCGAGAATTAGTTATTGAACAAGCGCAACTTATTTGAACGTACGCAATTTACGCACTCGCGACCTATCATACCCAGAAGTGTGAGAGAGAATCTCGGATCGACATAACATCAGAAGGAGACTTATCTGAGATTCGGAGATCAGGGTTGGCAGCCCGGGTGTGGCCCTGCCGGCGCGCTGGAGCGCAACCACCATGTTAGGTTGATGGTTGACAGACAAAGTTGACGGCTAGAGCTATGTTGTCACGGACTTTAAGAGCAATTTATTCACAGGTGAATGTCACTGAGATACTCTGGTCGTTCAAGTAGCTTTTAAGCAGTTAGCATTGTAATGAGAGGCAAGCCTCGGCCCAACTGGACCGGGGTTGATAATTTGATCTCGTACGTGACCGTTCTCGTTCGTCTTCCTCGCCCGACTGCCGCTCGCTCCCTCAGGCAACCCGCGTTCGGCATCGCTTGAGATGCCAACTTCAAATAACGATCTCGCAAGGTTACCAATATGAACGTAATATATCCCTACTATCGAATAGAAAACATACATCATTAACCTTACACTTATTACTATATAAAAATCCCCACAAAACAATGTTAAACATCATGAATTAAAGTAAAAAGGAGACACCCATTGAGGTCCTTGGCACCTCCCGCTGGCGCGTTGTTCTATCCTTGTTTCCTCGGCGTCCGAACGTCGTCTCTGACGAGTCGACTGTTCTAGAATTTAACGTTGTGATGCTTTCTCGCAGAAATCAGACTTATTATTTGGTCTTTTAGAATCATTTATGAATATGTTATTGGCCAGATAACGATTATCCAGATTCTTAGCGATGTTCCTTGCACAGTTATGCGGAGAAGCATAACACATCACTCACTACACAATTACCTTTCTTTCAACGTGCTTAGCACAGCATACCACACACCCGACAATATAATATATATCACACCACTTATCCCATTATTTCATTTACCATACTCTGGGAGCCTATAAAAAATAACGTATGATACTTTCGTTTCATCCATCAAACCATGTACCTCACAACAATCCTCGTCATGCAGCATCCTATTGACGAGCAATACCACTCAAATGCCATAATTATTTGGCAAAGGCTAAGGCTAACTTTGATTGGAACATTTTAACCTCTTATGACCACTGCTCGGTACAAGAGGATGTGAGAATTTTGAGGCTGTAATTCCACTTTGGAAAGAGAGGGCAAATCAAGATCCAGGAGGTTAGCAATGGAGGTAGAGTTAGCGGCTGTGAGGTGTGAGGAATGAGACTTATTGAAAACAAAATTAGGAAAAGAAGTGTGAGATTTGATAGGAAGAAACTGGTCTTTGGCTTTGAAATTGCAAATAGACGTAGGGATGATAATATTCTGTGATTATTGTAAGGTCAAGAGGAAAAGGGCGTAGAAGACTTGAATGACTTCCCTTGTGAAGCCCTAGCTTAACTTTTTAGCGCTCCTTCCACTTTACAGAGGGCATAAAAGAGCTTTTACATTATATTCAACACGAAAATATAAGTTGCATACAGCATGTGCAATGAATCCTCATTTATCGTGAGAGATAAGTTTAAGACCGGACGCGATGATTGAATTTCCGCAAAGTACGGACACCATTTTACTTAATAATTTAACGTATATTTGAACTTTTTTAACCCTCCCTGTATGTACTGTTCACAACGCGCCCTTTACTTTATTTTTAACAGGGACAATTGTGAAGCAATATGAAATCGCTAAGTAAGGTATTACATGTAAAACAGTACAGTAACATATAAGATAAAAAATATTAAGATTGAAAAATGATAAATATTATAGATTAAAAAGTAAACAATTAAGAATAATAAGCGCGAAGTCGTAAATCCGCGATAATTGAACCGTGAAGTAGCAAGGGAACGCTGTGTTGCAGTGCAGCGCCAAATATTGCTGGTCGACAGAGTGAGACGATGGAGTGGACGGAAGATGAGTGATTGGGGAAGAGTAAAAGGCAAATTAAGCGGAATAGAGCAGTGAGGAATGGGGTAAGATGTTTGGGGAGGGTGAGGAGACACTGGTGATGATGGTTAAATGTGTGAGACTGGATGTGGAGGGTTGAGGGGGTGAGACTGGTTGTTGAGGGCATAGGGGGTGAGACTGATTGTTGAGGGTTTAGGGGGTGAGACTGGTTGTTGAGGGTTTAGGGGGTGAGACTGATTGTTGAGGGTTTAGGAGGTGAGACTGGTTGTTGAGGGTTTAGGGGGGGAGACTGGTTGTTGAGGGCTTAGGGGGTGAGACTGGTTGTTGAGAGTTTAGGGGGGGAGACTGGTTGTTGAGGACTTAGGGGGTGAGACTGATTGTTGAGGGCTTAGGGGGGGAGACTGGTTGTTGAGGGCTTAGGGGGTGAGACTGGTTGTTGAGGGTTTAGGGGGGGGAGACTGGTTGTTGAGGGCTTAGGGGGTGAGACTGTTTGTTGAGGGCTTAGGGGGGGAGACTGATTGTTGAGGGCTTAGGGGGGGAGACTGATTGTTGAGGGTTTAGGGGGGAGACTGATTGTTGAGGGTTTACGGGGTGAGACTGATTGTTGAGGGTTTAGGGGGGGAGACTGGTTGTTGAGGGCTTAGGGGGTGAGACTGATTGTTGAGGGCTTAGGGGGTGAGACTGGCCGTTGAGGGTTGAGGGGGTGAGACTGATTGTTGAGGGTTCAGGAGGTAAGACTGATTGTTGAGGGCTTAGGGGGTGAGACTGGTTGTTGAGGGCTTAGGGGGTGAGACTGGTTGTTGAGGGCTTAGGGGGTGAGACTGGTTGTTGAGGGCTTAGGGGGGAGACTGGTTGTTGAGGACATAGGAGGTGAGACTGGTTGCGGAGGGTTGAATAGATGAAAGTGGTTGTCGGGGTTTGGGGCAGGCTAGTTGGGGAGTGATGAGGGAAATTATCAAGGGGGCAGGAGTGAATACCAGTGAGGGGAAAGAAAGGAGATAGGGGAATGAATTAGGGAGTAGGTTGGGGTGGTGAAGATGAAGAAGGGGTGAAGGAGGTGGATGGAATGAGGAGCTTAACAAGTGAGTTTTGGTGAGTGGTGAAGGTTGTGAAGCTGGTTGAAATAAAGAGAATGTTGTAAGGGTTGGAAAAAAATAGATGTGAAGCGTTTTGAAGGCCGATTGCATTTAATATGATCAGAGGTGTGTGATTGACAGGAAGTGTAATGAACAGGAGAGGAAAGTTTCAGGAGGAGGTAGAGAAGGCATTGAGGGCTGAAAGTTCAGTTGAATGAGGGGCGAGAGGTTCAGCAAAAGCAATAGGGAATAGGTGGTGTTTCTAGGAATAACGCAGACTTGAGCCCACGAGTGTAATTTTTGTCATAGTTGCTTTACGTCTCCATCCCCCACCATCCAAGCAAATGACTTGTCTACTCGCGCAACCTACGTTCGTTCCAGTCACCACAATACTTATAGATGCCACTTGCTCCCGTCTCGCTAAGCCCACCAATTCTAATCAACGCTCCTCCAGGGTTGTAGGTAATTCACGTGTTAAGTAAATAATTAAAAAAAATCTAAGGCTCATCTTTCACGAGAGAGTGCTCGCTCGCGCCAGAATGGTGCGACCGCGACCTTGCACTGGATACGGCGGTAGCGACCACCAGTAGCGTTCAACTGATGCGATTCCATGCGATGCGATTCGCCTCAATCGGCAGTGAGTTAGGTAACACAATGCTATTCCTATGGTGCTACAAATGAACCGTGCGATTTTGCAAGGCGTCGCCCCAATATAATCGCATCAGTGGGCGGGCGGCCTAATTAGTGTCAAGCATTTCGCCATGACAAGGCGAACATCGCTTACGTCCGCTTTATGTGGCCCAGATAAGTCAGTCATGTGGTACTGAACTTGAAAGTGCAGAACGATACAAGTAATTTATGTATGTATGCTCACTTATACATATAAGTGCACTTTGGTCTCTGACAAGTATTGAAGTCAACAATCTTGCTTAGAAGGTTCGGATTCCATGGTGCAATACATCTAGGCAATGCACATCAGAATGCTCATCTCAGCCGTAAAATACATCTTTCACATGTGGTGTTGCATGTATTTGTAGTGGAATTGAGAAAGCGTACTCTAGTATTGAATGTAATCTTTTCCGCTTTTTGAACACGTCTAACATATGACTCAGGATTTCGTTATCGGTATGAAATGTAATAAATAGAACAAGGTATAACTATAGATGCTGGGAAAGAGATCCATCATTGTTCAAATTTTTCTACTTAAAAGCCTCAATTTGAGTACTAATTTTCCAGAGCAAAAGTGTGTTTAACTCCGCTATAACACAGGGATTGTTGCCTTTGTTTTATCTATCGAATGAAACCTTCACGCGTAATAGGACAAAAAATTCTTCGCCTACTATGATTTTCTTAACAGGAATTCATCGGCATTAGTCGTGAGGAATCTATTTGTGTTGTTGATGAACATTTTATTTTGGAACCTTGTCTCTTGCAATATTGACTGCAACACATGTTACCATAATACTTGATACTTTCCCGAATCTTCTGTTCAAGTATGAAGCCATCGAACGATCTTATGATAGTGGTTGAACACAATCGAGTCAGTTCTTTTCCTGATATCGGCTCGAAATCGTTTTTCCGTTCCGAAAAATCTAGCTCGAAGGCAGGCAACCTTCTTGGGTAATAGATGTTAAGATATTTTTTCTGAGGAAGGTGTTATGTACCCCTTGACCGTTTTGACCACTGCTGACTCAGCGTTATAAATCCAAGCGTGAGGCGTAAGGACAGCGGAGAGTTTTATGTATTGCGAGAAGTTCGTTTGCATTAACAGTTAACAGAAAAACGTATTTTTTTCTGGGTAACTGCGAAGCATTTTCATTGACATCTTCTGGAACCGATATGCTGCAGCACTCAGAATTGTAAGCTGTGCAGTCATGATGTTAAAAATGTTGGAAGACTTACGGCATCAAAATTGTAGGTATTAGGTGTCAACGACCTATGTTTTAATTCACTTTAAAAACTTTAAAGAGCTATGGTTTTAAAGTTTAAGTTCAACCATACTGGAAGTTCGTCATTTATCTTTATTATGCGGCAAACAAGAAGCGCCAATGGATCATCGTAGCATAGCTATCGACAGGACTTGATGGAGGCAGCAAAGTCAATCCCACATCTGCAAGTCATATGAACAGTGTTAAGCACTAGAAAACTACCTATCCCGGTACTAGTACAATTATTGAGGTGGCAAGAGCCTAGGAACTCCACCGATGAAGTACCAGAAGTAGTTTTATTCAATAAAAAGATTTTGAAAGAAGGGTATAGTCAGCACAACTACGATATAAAAATGTACAACATTCAGAGGTTGGAAATATTAAAGCTGAGCTCAGCTCACCACCGAACCTAAAGTTATAAATAGAGATAAAGGCACAAAGTTTAATCTGAATTGAACTGTGGCACTGATACACCACACATTACATTTAGGGAGGGTAGTGAGAAATCAACATTATTATAAAACCTCTGACGATTAATAAATGCTCAATTATTACCGATGGGAAAAGTGTCCACCAGCAGCTATCAAGTTAGGTCACTCCCGAGTCAAATGCAAATGATGAAGAGTTCACACAACTCTTAAAGTGCTAGAGGAAGAAATTGACATTCTCACTACACACAAGATTAAGCTTCTTCGAAATTACTGCTAAATTACGAAATTACTGCAACGAAAATACTGCAAAATTTCCATTGACGACAAAAGAAGAATTCAGTAAGTCCTCCGTATACGGTACTTCGTTATCAGGCAAATTCACAGGTACGGTATTTAGTAATTCTTACCTTCGATTCTATTAACGGTAAAAATTCCCAGATACGGTATCCGATCGTGTTTCGTTTACACCATACGGTAGCGCCATCACATCACCAGGCTCTTCACGCGTCTCCCCAATGAGCACAAGTGAAATCCTCACGAAGTGCTTTGTTTGTACGTGGCGTGTGAATGGTAAAAAAAAACATTTTCGGTTTATTTCTTTTGTGCAGTACTTTACATTTTTTATACGACTATTTTCACGTATTTTCATGCTTGTAGGGGTGACTTTCGATATGCTAGAACATATTCCACATTATTACAAGTTATAATGTGCTCGGTATACAGTGATTTCGATGTGCCGTAAGGTTTTCAGGGACGTATTTGTACCGTATAACGAAGACTTATCTGAGACCTGTGAAGCAGGGAGAGATTGGAAACCAGTGAAAAAGACATTAGGAGTTAACATCATGACTTGTTTGAGACGGCTTATCATTGGCTACTGGAAAATCAAAAGTTGCTAAATAGGATTCAGAAGAAAAGAGTAGGGCGCCAAACAAAGGAGTTCTGCATCTTTGTAGTCCTGGAACACTTCCTCCAGTCTAGCATGAGCAGGTGCGTTGTCAATGACAATCGTTGGCATTTCAACCTCTTGAACACAAACATGTCTCAATTATTTCTTCGAACCATGCTTAGCAAGCTTATGCATTAAGCAGCCCACAGAATTTTATAAAGAGCACCCTATTGGTACTTTTCATCGCTCGAATGCAATGCAAATTGGAACCTTTGCATGAGGGTACTGACAACGACGCACGTGAAACAATACTCGACCGTCCTTCATTTCTGCTGCTGTGCAGGTTTAAATTAGTTTCGTCCACCCATACTGAGGTTCAACCCTGTGCTCGAGCTTCAGAATGTCTTTTATGTTTTGACTACGTTTCAGCTTATCTCTAGGAAGATTCATGTTCTGGATTATCGAATGAACATTCCTTTCCAAAAACAGTTGTACATCTAACCAGTTCTTCACTGCATTGGCACATACTCTTAAGTTGAATCTTGCAAGCTACATGGTCTCGAGTTCATGCAAAATTACAGATGGGTTGCTTTCAACATGAGTCTTAAGGTCTCCAATAACTTCTGGCGTTTTCTTACCAGTTTACCTGCCATTCAGTTCCGGGAACTGTTGATTTTTCTTCAGACAATGATTTCGGTAACTTTCTGCAGCCAATGATACGCCGTTCGTATATACGCCGTTTGATACATTCGGATGATAACTCCTCGTCTTTGTTACGTGTTTCCAATCTTTCCGTGCTTCATAGGTCTCAAATACTCTTTTTTGTAATCAATCGAGACTTTTTCAGTACTTAGAGAGGTAGGCAGCGCATATGAAAGCTAATTGTTCCTTTGTCCAGTTCGTCATCTTGGCGGCAGTTTCAGAGCAGAATAAATTTTACGGTGTCCTCTGATTCTTATTTTGACTGTTGTATCATGAATACATAAGAACTAAATAAAAGGTATAAATCTCAAGATTTGAAAAATCCGTTCATTGTGTCAAAATTATTAAAGATTTTTTTGGGCCCTGTATTTGAAAGTACATGCACAACAATTCCAAGTTCATTTGTGACAATTTAAATTTATTTTGTGACACACTAAATTTCGTTTGTGAGAGGTTCAGTTTCGTCCCTGACAAATAAAATCTCGATCTTGCCAAGTCTAATTTCGTTTGGACCAAATTAGCTTTCGATTGTGACAAATCGACCTGTAAATGGTATCGTGATAAAGCAATTGCAAAGTTTGGTAGATTAGAAGTAAGTGTAAGTGAGCACTGCAACGTTTAATTAAATTGATAGCAAATCAACTGTATTCGTTGAAGAACAGTATGTTGAGTACGAGGATTTCTGAAAAAAAAATCCACCCACCGATTTTATCAAGCGGACAAACTATGTACACTAATTAAAATCCTTGTGTTCAAAATACTGCTATATTCCAATCCATTTGAAGCAGTTTCATGCCTGATACCAAATATTCGAATACCTTATAATTTAATAATATCACCTCAAGCCGGGATACAGATTACATTAGTTTGAACAGGTGCTTGTGCCCATTCATACACTTGGGCCGACTGGGAATGTTTCTGGTAAAACGTCAATGAACGTTTTGAAGCTGATATTCGATAGTATACTTCAGTGAAGAGTTACATTTTAAACCATTTTTGAACTTTCTGAGGACACATAATTCATTATGTGTTAAATAATGCATAAATCTAATACCGCCATAACTCATGCGCAAAAAGGCCGTAGCTCCTCATGAGAATATTTATGCGTTTTAGCGTTGATTCTATGATAATGAAACACTTAATGATAAATATACACACACTACTCATGAACCATTTACAGCGTTACATACGACTCTGCATTAGCATTTCAAAGGTAATTTAGAAATACAGAATAATGCACTATAATTTTGCTTCCATTGCAAACTCATATTTCACTGCTCATTGTTCGTTCTCCAGTTTATTAAACGTGAAGTGTCTAAGAATTCAGTTTTATTATGCAGATAGTTTCCAAGTCATTCGTTCACGCGAAAAGACATGAAATGGTTCATCAAGTGGAGGTGTCAGGAAAATAAAGGTTAAAAAATGTATTTCATTCAGAAAATATTTTTGAATAACGTTCTCTCATAACGAGGAGTTTAGTCAATTACAGTAATGTAAATACGGGGTGGCCAAAAGTCACTTAACCGTTTTAAACATTTATCTCACAAAAAATTTCAAAAGGTAAAACGTTCTAATAAGTGCAAATGAAAAAAAAAAGATTATTGAGAGTTTTTGTAATTATGATCCAGACTGGCCATAGTATGGCTTACGGATTCAACAATACTATATTTTGAAACCCTTAAAAATATTAAAACACCTACATGTAGAGGGAACTGATTTAAAATAACTTGCCGCCACAGCTGCAAGAGGAATCCATGGCATATATGTATGTGGTTCCGGCAAGACGGGGCCACATCTCACGCAGCCAGAGACATGGCTAAAGACAGAGTTTTCAGGCCGCCTAATTTCACGCTTCGGTGACATTCCTCAGCCACATAGATCGCCAGATTCAACTCCTACAGATTTTTTCTTCGGGGATATTTAACGCGTTACGCATTGGGACATCTGTATGCGTACCACCATAGGAATTGATCATGTACGTACTGACAGAAATGTGTAGCGTTTCAATTATTTCACTTGGTGAAGCTTCTTTGAAAAATATATTTTAGCGTACTAGGCAAAATTCTATCGAGTAATTACATTTTCTGACCTCCTGGAAAAGATAAAAATGTATTCAAGCAGTACAGTCGATTATTCAATTCTGCTACTTACAACCCAACCTAAACACACGATGCAACCGCATTTAACGTAGTCATCGTGTTGAACGATGAAGTCTTCGTAAATATTGAAAACACTCTCTAAGAAAACATAATATAGTCGAAGAAATTCGTAACATTTCACCAAATATTCAGAAAAGTTTGAAATAAAATAACATCGAGATCGTCTGAGTCTGGATGATATGGAAGGCATTCGAGTGAAATTAGTTTTATGTGAAAACTTCCAATATTATTCTTTCTTTTGCAGTCAACTGGAACTTTATATCTTGAATGGTTATTGCGTGATAAATATTTAAAATGGCAAAGTAAATTTTGAGCCAAACTTCCATTGAGATAAAACATGAGGCATGCAACACATATTTTGAAAGGCCGAGGCACATTGCTAAGTTTCAATGAATGTAACCTTGAATGTGTACCAAATTCCTTCCACCATGCTAGGCAGATCCACAACAGAGGACTGAGCCTGAGGGCCGCACTTAAACACACAAACGTGATGCAATCATACTACGGTCATCGCATAGGCTAGAACAACATTGCAACACGCTAGCAATTTGTGCGTAAGATTGTCCGAATTAACCATTAGTGAAAAATTCAAGACTGAGATCATGTTTATTCTGTCGTTTATCTTCTGTATGTTGACCTTGAGCAGCTCAGCACAAGACATTTAGCAATTTAGCGTTCAATAAAAGCGCAGCTCTCTTTTTCGCTTCCGCTGAAGTCGTCGTCATGTCTTCCTGCAAGTAGAAGTTTTCCCGCGTAAAAGTGTCTTGACCAACTACAGCGCAGGACCAAGGTTTCTTGGAGTTGCCCGACCACTCGTCTAGCATAGTAACAGACAAGACCAATAGCCTCTCTTCCCGCCAAAATTACGCGTGACGTAACACCACTCGCTGCAAGTGACTAATAAGAAGCCTCAGTTCTTGTGAGTGACAAGACGCTTCAGGGAGGCCGAGATGACGTCCTTGGAATCTTAGCCAGTTACCGCGAAGGCACTCTGACGTCACATACATCAGTAGCCAATCACGTTCCTTTATTTTCCCGCCGTTCTCTGTAGAGACCTGACCTAGAAGTGAATAGACGTGGAACTCGCGGAACCTGTGGGTAAAAAATTACGATTACTTTGAGGAAACAATTGTTTTGCTGCACTGGGCCGAACTGCGTCCCAGCGAAATGCACTAACCTTGTGCGACTATCAATAAGTTCGTGCCATGGCCACAAGAATAGACTTTCACTTGAAGTCTGATGACGCGCTTTTATTATGATTTACACAGGGGAGCTATTATTCCCTCACAAAGACGCATGAGTAGTGCGAACAAGCTGTTTTGGAATTGCCTCGGTCAGGACAAGCTGAGGCTAGCGTTGCGCAAGAGCATGTGTTGAGGGCCTCACAAAGGCATGCAAGCGGTGGGCGGTGGCGGCGGCGGCGACGTGTTGCTTCTCCTCTTGTTCATTCGAGTCCGTTCAGCTGGGCGTCCGTCTTGAGAGCAATGGAATGCGGATCGCAATGTTCTTTAACTTTTAAAGCAGTAGTTGTCTCACTTTAATCAATACGTCTGCCCGTTACTGTACAGCCTCAAGACTTTTACAGTTCTGTTAGAAGTGATCATTCATATAAATAAAAACTACAGTTAAGTAATCAACAGTCAAACGTGGATACGACTTTAAAATGACTTTCAAATTGAAACCGCTGAGATTACTTCGTTGTTTTGATTTGAAACAAAAAAGAAATTAAACTCGATATTCCAACAAAAATTCAAAGCAAATCAACACTCATACATTGCGTCGGCATTTCTTTAGTTATAAGTGAACCCGAGTGCGTAAACACGGCGATGCAACGCTGCCAAAGTACACTAATCCATTTCTGCCTTCGTTCTTCATTTCTCACGTGGCGCATTTTTTTCATGTTAACTTCTCTGCGATTATTTCATGCTAATTTTTTATAGAATGTACGCTCTGATTTATCAAACTTCTCCGTAACAACGTGAAGTTACCGGCGCCTCACCAGCAGACGGGTCGCGTGTTGCTGCACAGAGGCAATTTGGTGCCACAACGTCTCATTTCCATGACGCAGCTCCAGGCGAGGTCAGGGCTACGAGATGTACGACTTCATAACAAAGGATTTTCGTCGTTGGTAAACCTCGGTGGGCTGAAATTGTGCTTGATCCGACGTATCAGTAATCTTAGCGATGAGTCTTGTATTAGTTATTTATGTGTTGAGCAGAGTTTTATTGCAAAAAATAAATAAATTCAGAGCCGTTGCTTATCTCCTTTCAATTTTGATTACTCAATAGCAAAATTAGATTGTCTAAAATTCAGCGCGAGCTTTGCTGTAAGGAAACATGATGATGAAGTGTGGCCGAATTTTTTCCATAGGTTATCATGAATTTTAGTAACAAAGGCAAAATACTGGTTTACTTTTAGGTTCCAATTACCCTGTTAACTTCTTCAACGTCTGAATTTGATAACACATAAAACTAGGAGTCCTTAATGTACGAGATATTTACTGACTCATCCTAGATACCGAATTGCTAGAGGCCTCCTGTATAAGATTATTTTACAAAAATGTCGCTGTAGGTAAAGTTCATTCCATTCCCCACTTAGAAAGCGATAAATTACGACTTACGAAGTGAGAATTATAAGCGAATGTCAGTGACTAGCCCTCGAGTTCAGTCTTTTAAAAAAGCTTCTGAAAACTTTTGACTAATATCTCTTACCTGACGAAGAATTTCCATTTGTCTTAATCTACGTAGAGTTCGATCCAGAGCAACAGGGTATTTACGGAGGTACTTACTGATATAAAAATTATAATTACCGTGTTCATTAATTCATTTCCATGCTACCGATAAATCCATATTATATGATGTGCATCGAAAACTGATTCCTTCACGTAGTAATTTAATTTTATAAAGTGTGTAATATTGTAGGAAAATTATACTCATGCATTGTAGAAAAATCAAAGAAAACAACAGTTTCAGATTAGAATTTAACAATATGTTCCAAATTTTTAAATTTGTTTCCATCCAATCACCGTTTGAGAAACATTTGCCAGAGAATTCAACTGAATTCTGACATTATTGATTGCATTCAGGAATGAAATGACACGTTCGGGACACAAAGGCTGAAGCGACACCATTGTTCGTTGTAAAGTAATCGTACCTTGTTCACTAATTATGGAAGAAAGGTGGTAGTTATGGTGTGTGGATACAACATCCAGGAGTATTCACTCTCATTTATTGTCTAGGCCTGTGTTTGCGCGAGGCGAAAAACGACCGATTTCTTTGTTTGGCCTTGTATATGAAGTCAAATTGAGACGTATGAGATGTGTTGCACGCGTTCACTTTGAACGGTTTCAACCGCTCGTCAGTCAGCCCGACTGCGGGAGGCTTGTCACTTCGCATCGCGCCGCTGTCTTGCGGTTGCCAACTGCCCGAAATTGGAGGATCAAAAATGAGAGGGTAATCGACCACTTTCATAGCTTTTTTTGATCACATGTAAAGAATTTTCACAACGAAACGAACAGGTTAGAAGAAATTTGCTGAGAAAGAAAAACCAGGATGCGCTCCTTGACTTGCAAAATCCTCGATTGATTTCGTTCGAACATTTGTGTGGAAGTTGTCTCCGCGTATTAGGGCTTCACAAGCTTCCTGCAGACGAAAGAAATCGTCAAGGACTCGAGCAGTGCCGTGTTGGCATTGGAAATCGATATCTTTTCTCGTAAATCAATCCTGATGCCTAGTGTACATCCTTGAAGTATTTCCTGAAAATTATTTCTTGAGGAAAAGTCCATTCAATTTTACAATTGTTTAGTTTTACAAAAATATTCTTTACCGGTTACGTTTGTTTGCTTTGTGACGTTTTACTGGAATCAAATATAAGGCTTACTTTTTACACTCTACAGTGGCGATGTCTAGAATATCAACTTTGGCGAATGCTTCGGCTGATTTTTTTTAATACTCACTTATTGCTGTTTTATACATTATCCTTCCCTCGTTACTATTCATATTAGAGGCGATGTTCCTTCTATGGTTTGCATAAATAAAAAAAACACGATAAGCCAAAAATGTAGATTGCAAACTTGTTCTTAACGCATCATCTGTCACGGGGTGTTAACCTGTCGTGCGAGGAGCAGGTGATCGCGATCCTGGCCGCCAATAGGCTGGCCCGGGCACCTGCACTTGGCCCACACCACCTGCGCCGAACATGACAGGGAATGGAAACCTTTTTATGAGCAGATTTTGCTGAAACCACAGACAAAACCTTGAACTTTAGAATATATGTATTATTTTTGCCGTCACATACAAGCTTTTTGTGTTTCTCTCTGGTGTACTCTGCCCTGTACTCCACTCATGTTATTACACCGACTGCTGTAAATACGAAGAAAGGAGTCATTCCCTGGGGTTTGATGTGTAAAAATAGAAATTCTTCGTTTACTTTTTTATGCAACCCAAGATTTATTCGTCTTAATTTGACTAAATATTAATGTTTCAGAGTTAACCACCAAAACTCGAGCTAAGAAACGACCGTCGACAAAGAACAAGAACATCGAGCTGTGAACAAGTAAGGATTGCTTCACAACGAACAATGGTCTCGTTTCAGTCCTTGTGTCCCGAACGTGTCATTTCATTAGTGGATGCAATCGATATTGTCTGGGTAAGGAACTGCATATCTGGTTAAATTCCACAGTAAATGCCTTCTAGACCTATGATGGATGGAACCAAAATGAAAATTTTAAAATAAAAAGTAACGTTCAATAGTTTGAAACTATTGTTTTAATGGGCATAGATTCCTCTGATTGGGGATGATAAACGTCTTGAGAGTTTTCTGAAAATTTCAAACATCCTCCTGTGCTTAAAGTTTCCACAATTTCTTTTTCGAACTTGTCTTCGCTTCACTGATTTTATTGTTTTTTTTTATTGTTTAACTGCATGGAATTTGTTTCGAAATCGTTCACGAAATAAAAGTTATTTTTTTGAGAGCAAATGCCGGTTTGAGACGTTTTGTAACTTCCTTTTCTTGAATATTTACACTGTGATAGTAACAAGTACACCATGTATTGTATCATATTGAAACGGATGTATTAATGCGCAGTGAAAATATCCAATTATTTCATTTGATGCTGATTCTGCTCTTCATTTTTTCTTAATTGAGATTGATGTCGTACACTTATAGATTTCATACATACATGCTTTAAGTTGCAGTAAAGGCAGAGTTTGACGTTGCCATCGTTTGTGCTGCTGCTAAGTCTGAAAAAATTGAAATACTAAGCGTACAACAGTATTATTCAGTACAAAGACATTGCATTGTTACAGTCAAATCCCCTGTGACATTAATTGAACTCGTATATGCCCTATCAAATGCAGTACTGCTGGCTGTATAAATTATATTCTGTAAGCCAATCTGCACTATGACTCTCGAGGTCAAAAGTCGCATTGAGCAACAGAAACAATCCAAGTGAATAGAATCAATTAGCTGCGACTCGATTCTTAATGAGCAGCGCAGTGGTTACTCTACGGAACGTTAGAGTTCGGAGTAGGTCGCCGAATATTTGCGCCAAAAACTTTCTTTACAGGTTCTCTCACCCACTTAAGTCTCACTCAAAACTTAATTTTTCGTAACTGTGCTCTGCGTTACTAATAGAGTATTTGCAATCATCAGTTGTTGACTGACTCGAGCGAATAATCACAAAGCGATGAGCTGAGGTCCAGACGTACAACGTACTATGTTCGTGTAGTAGAGCGTAGCAAGGTGCAACACCAGGAACAGGATCCTTCTATGATGTCGTGGGTTCCCGTCGCTATTGTCAGACAGGTGCTAGGCGAGTACGAGTCTCTGATTGGTCAGATCTACACCCTGCCTGACCAATCGAGAAGCCCTTGCAAAAAGGCACTTACGACAGGTGGCAGTATTAGAGCGTGATCACACTGAGGTATGATGCGACACTTTTTAGAATTTAGATTGCGCAGTAATTTCCAATTGCTAAAATACTGAACTACACACGTAGTACTAAAGTAATTTTTGAACAGCCGCTACAAGTTCGCGGTTAGAGTAATTTCCTTCACAAATTTTTCAGTAATATACATACAACTAGTTGGACTTCAATCCCTGAGCAATAGCGAAAAACAATTCCTTTTCCGGGCATATTACTTTTCCTCGTTAAAAGGGAAAAATTTTCATTTAAAATTTCCGGTTTATTAAATGGAAATCGAGACTAAAGGGAGTTGGTGCCCGATTGAGGAGGATCTGCGAAAGCATTGCGAGTCTTGTCGCGAGTGAGATACTCGATCCGCTCTCCAGTGCTCTATCCCCAAAAATATTGCTCTCAATGGGTGAAGAAAAGCATTAGCATTGTACAACAAATAAAATATACGAACATAAAGCTTATTTATCATCGTTTTCTATAGGAATTAGTTTTTGGAAACAAGAGATATCGGTACAAATGTACTTCAAGAGATCCTAACAACATAAAATTTGAAACGTGCTATTGATTGCTCAAGTTATTTCATTGAAATTAAATCAACCCCATTAGTAGCGAAAAACACACCTATCACCCTAAAAGCTAGTCATGTCTAACTCAAATATTCTGAAATTACTACAATCATAACCTTTTACGTACATCTGAAACAGTAGAGAAGTTTCTTGTCTGACAGTCATTAAGACATACATATACACCTGGAAATCCTACAACAACTTCTAAATAGAAGTGAATGAAATTGGATATAAAATAGAACATCAATGTTCTTGGCAAAATCGTGAAAGCAGTTTTGTAGTTCATCGGGTTCCAGAATTCATGACCAGTATAGAGTAGTATAGCGATGGCTGCAGCTGACGAGCGAGTTCCACAAGTGCTTGAAACAACCAGTGCTTCCAATACCCGTACCCTGGCGTTGCTCACATGCAACCCGCTTGAATCAACAAGCAACTAGGACTTCACCTTTAGACACTCACACAGACACATTCTTCACTGCCTTAAATTACTCGCATCTATCCTTTCTATCCAGACACATACCCATGCACCGAGTTTTCATTTTCCCAACCCATGGATTCGAACCCGCGCCTCAATTTAACACTCAAAGCAACTTGACCACTTGACCTCTCTGGTGCGATATGGAAGGTCCGGGCGCTGTGATAGTAAAGTGAGGCAGCTTATAAGTGACGCTGGAATAGAGTACTAAGAAAATCTGTCGGAACGCATCTTCGTGCACTTTAATAATTATCGTTCACAGCAACCAATGCAATGATCAATTACTGCTTCTCTAAAAAAGCTTGTGTTAATAGCATCAAAAGTTAGATGTCTCGTTTTCTCTGCTCCTCGTGTATATGTACATAAAGAGGTTTGTACTGAGACTAGCCCAATCTTATCTTGCTAGCGGACCGTGATGTCGATAGGTAAAATGTTCAAAACTCTAATGTTGCTTATATACACACGTATATGTTTGCTATTTTGTCAGCTCGGACCTAAAGTTACACAGTAATTGTTTCCCAGAGACTGACATTTGACTCTAACTATGGAAATACTATCCGCTGTAAATAACTCATCCGTTAAGACTAAATAGCTATATCACGACAATGAACGATAGCCATAAATTAGGTAATTTTTCAAGGTTTAACTGGTTACTAGTATCGATAAAAAGCCGCCATACTCATCAAGTATTATAGAATAGACATCTTATTGGATATTTTTCCTTTTTCATTGAACTATAACGAGCAACAATAAATGTTAAGAAGCCATGATATTGTATTGTGAATTTACTTATGAATACATCGAGTTCTCCTCGGAAAAAAATATCATCTTGGTTGATGAAGACAGAGTACTTCTGGAATTTGATGACTTGTGAATGAAGAATACACAATTTGAAGTTTGTTGATCTTACTGTTTGAAGTATTTCGTGTGTATCACAATTTGTTTCTTTAATTCATTGTCTCACTTGTTCGTATAAATTTCTTCAAAGTTCATGATTTCATTAATAAGAATTCATAGAAAAAATTTCCAGTATTCCTCTCTAGATTTCGGTATGGATGAGAAAAATAAATGAGCATTTCTTTCATTCAAAGGGAGAAATGATCATTCACAAGCATTTATTACTGTTGCTTTTCAATTTAAAACTAATTACAAACAAGATGTGTGATGTATGAGAAATATCAAGATGTATTTGTTTATTTATTTATTTCTCATGTTTGATTACGATCACTGACTATTAACATTTCTTCAATTATACACATTGTCCTGGCCAAGTGGTTAAAAGCGTTCGCTTTTTGTGCGTAGGATTGGAGAGTTCAAAATTCAGTAATAAAAGCCGGTGTTTCTTAATGTTGGGAAAAAGAAGGAAATGAGTCACAGTTCTCTTCTATGCTCAGGAATTTTTTTGGCTAACGGCTCACCGAGCGCAAAAGTCTTTTGGTCCACCTTCAGTTACAGGCCTTTAAAAAACAAAATAATGCAATAGAATCTGGATGATATGGAGCAACTTGATTTAAATGAACTATTTTTTATTTGAACAGAAGATAATTTCCATAAGCAGTATAGCCTATCAACAATGGTTCAATGCTTGGACATCTCATTTGCATTCTCTCATTTTCTGAAAAGTTTTATGGAGTTTCCTACGGCTATAATTGCGTATTATTTGTTTTAACTGAATCTCTGAAAACGAGGAACTTGCCTTTTAATTTACATACATGGTGTGGATACGTTACTTGATTAAGCAGAGCTGTATTTCGTCTGTTGCACACATTTTATTCTACTGTCGTCTTGTAGCGGCAGGTTCTTGCCACGCAACGAGAGACAGAAAGAATTTCGTTTCGAGACGTGAGTGATGAGCGCAATGGCAATATAGAGTGTCTTGTCTATCAGTAAGTGTGGTAATCGAGGCTGAAGCAATTGACATATATACAGTTTGTGTTGCTGCCGTATTGCACTACATACCCATGAGACTTGCAGGAATATTCATTCATTCTAAACACACTGGTTGCTGTTGAAATTGGAAATATATTTTGCAAGAGTATCCGAGAATTAGTTTGGGTGTTATTTTTTAATTGAATAGATAGGGAGAGAGAGAAGTTTACCAGAGCCCCTTTAGTAGAATATTTTTCTTGCTGCATGCCAATCAATTCCTGATCTTCGATCTGCTTTGTCTCTTTTAAGTTAGGTTGTATATTTTTAGGAGATTAGTGTATACTCACGAGATTGCAATTCACTATTACACATAAAATACTATTACATGTATTGAGACCTGGTTGAGTAGGGCGATGCTGACGATCATTCGGATCTTTTCGAGACAAGCCCCGCCACTATAGTGCAACACATGAGTTTACACGCTTGTAACTTTCGAAATAATGCACCTATCAACTTCAAATTATTCTCAAACGAAAGATTAAAACATTCTTTCGTTTGAAAGTTTGAAGTCGATAATTGCATATTTTCGAAAGTTACCAGTGGGTGAACTTATGTGTTGCATTAGTGGCGGGCTAATCTGGAAAAGATCCGAACATTCGTAAGAAAGATTTAGAAAAAGAGTTGATGGTTTGATGGAACACATGAGTGTCTTAAAAAGTATGGAGGCTTAGGGTGAAGTAGCGTGATAAAGCACGTGTTGCAGAGATTTCTTCTGAAACAAAAATTGTGTTCAAAGAGTGCCAACATGCGCCACCGGTGGCCACAGAAGAGGAATTTAAGCAACGCTGCTGAACGTCCAGTAGTCACAAACTAAATTATCATAATTACTTAATTAAAGCTAAATGAAGATACGAACCAGTTAATGTTTGCTATTTTTAAAATAGCTTACTACAATTGACGTTAAATTGGAGTTGAATATCGAACTTGAAGTTTAACTAATTTCTGTCAAAGGGTTAATCAAATGCCTTTCTTAGCAATTTTATTTGCAATATCACAATAAACAGTGATTTAGAAGATTTAGCAACTATAAATTTTAGAACAATTCAGTAATAATTGTCAATGCAGGTGTTGGGTTAAAAATTTAAACTGAAACCACACTACGGAGTTATAGCGAAGAAAAGTTATTATGAATTTCTAAGTAACATATTGACGAAGTTCATCACTGTACCATTGAAGTTGCTTTCATAACAACTTTCCACAATTTCCCTTTCCGTGGTCACCGTAGTCGAGCGAGCGGTTGTGCGAAAGGCCCCATACTACCGGCGCGGTGTTTCTGCCCGTTGAAAAATGAGAGAAGTTGGTTACTGTTTCTCTCTATATCGATTCAGCCATTTAAAAGAGGTATCGTCTCAAGTGAGTCAATCATTATTGAATCGTTTTGATAATTAAAAAGCATTTGAAAACCCAACACATGACCCGACATCAACTTGATTGGATTAAAAAAGTGTCGTTTGTGAGACCACCCCTTCTCCTCCTCTCCCTACTCCCCAGAAAAAAACAATTACATGCAGCTGGCAGATTTTGCCTTAATGCTGCATCAACTGGTAGTATTTTTCTGGCTCAGTCACTGTAAATTGTATCTAATGTACGTTAAAAATTATATCGTTTTACGTTTGAAGTCCGTCCGAGCGCGACATGCGAGTTTGCAATGCGACAAGTGGATAAATATTTAACTAACGTAGGAAGCCGTGGCAGCAAAAATCGGCGCCTCATTGCAGAACGGGCCTCAGTCCGGCAAATTTTAGCATATCGGAGAACCTTGGAAATAAATTTCTTAAAGGAATACTACGCAAGCCTGCAGCTTCACGATTGTCCCGAAGAGAATTACCAGCCCACTTCAGGAGGACAACTTCACTAACTTTGTTGCAGAATTACTTGTTTAGACAGTGAACGCAAAGCATCGGACGTTCATTTAATCTAGTTGTATCTCCGACGTTTTGGCAAATGCAAAAGTAGAGGCAAAGTTAGAAGAAAAAACATTTATAAAAAGAAAGCACTTTGTTTTCTGCAGCTAAATGCACACTTCCTCGCCAAATTATCGCCAGCAACGAAATCGAGCAGAAACTCTAGATTGTCGTGAACAATTCGAGGGCAAGTGTTAGTTCCCAAAAAAGAGTCAGAATATTCTGCTGTATACATCCCTTGTCGCTGACCCTCTTATCACAATGGTGCTGAATGCTAAAATTGCGTCTTCATCGTGACAGCCATGTGACAATGATCTTCCTCAGGCGTAGTATCTCGCAACCTTGAATGTTATTTAATTTGACCTTTTAAGAGAAGTCTCACGTGAATGCCAGACTTCTGGTTTGGAGGAGATCCCGAGTTACAGAGTGTTTGCAAATGTACGCCATCAGCTAACATGTCGCTGGTTGTGAGACCTGATCGAGGATATGAAACTGAAACTGCACTTTTAACTCAAATTTCACTGCTTTGTTCTTTACTCTCGACTACATTAGGAGAAGGCTAATAAACAGTACATAGATTCAAGATGCTCTATCCAAGCGAGTTATTATACCAACTTCAAGTAAAAAGTTATTCTCAAGCACAACTACAGGTACTTCTAACATTCCAGTGTACATGCCATTCGAGGTCAAGTTGTAAAGTGTTATGTGAATAAACCATAGGTTATGACCTATAGCTTACGACTGGTTGTAAAACACTTGCGATAGTGGCGTGAACTTCCTGGGCTATTAAACAGCAGTGAACATTATTGCAGGAGCAGACGAGATCAAAATGTAGGGAGGAGACAGCTTATCGTCTGCGCTCGTAGCATGCGTGCAGTGAGTGCAGCCTCGCTATCTCGATTGTATGAGCGGTCGCAGTCACGTAATCGCTTGCATTCTTGAAGCAATTACAGCTCATGTGTCTTGAATTAGTGCGTATAATGCACTTGCTAGGCTTTAGGATGAGATTTCTATTGCTTCTCACAAGCTGGTGTCGTGAATACAATGGCAAAATTCTTTATTTTATGGAACTTGAAATTATCGATGGGATGAACGGGATGATTATTGAAGAGGCTTTTGCGTAACAGATCGGGTGAATTTACGAATATGCTGAAGAGATAAGATAGCACGAGAAAATTCTCGGTAGTCTTAAAACTTCGAGTGTCTCAACAGGCACGGGCGATGATGAAGGCTACCAAGAGTAGTGGGCTAGCGCATTCAAACTAGCGCTGCTTTGCACGTACGCTTCCTTAAAAACGGATACGAAACTTCGTGCAGGAATAATCGAAATCACTCTAGAGAGAGAATTTTTGCTGCCAGTGAGTTATTTGTATCCTCACTGGGTATTTTGATTCATGCCTACTTCGTATTTGCACATGTGAAATGAAGGAACGATACTCTGTACATTGAAAATGTAGTTCACTGCATTTTACAGTGCACTTTGCGGGGCTATGTGACACAGTAGGCTTAGATGCTACGTCCTTATGTATGATAATATAGACTACTAAAATACTTCATAAGTTTCGATCCAGTTCCAAGAATAAGTATCGCACAAAAATAGATAAATTGACTCAGGAGTTCATCCCTACATTTTTTGAATATTTCTCGTATAGTTGCCTAGTTGAAATTGCATTCACTTCTCACTTTTTGAACTCAGACCGTCGTTTTACTTTTATTTTTCTTATTGCCTGTAAACGGAGGAGGCTACAGGAAGCGTGGATGTCAAATCGATACTCTTTGTTGTGAGTACTTATAGCGTTAGGACTAAAAAGCTGCCATCACCCCTTGGTTTCGCGGTGCACAATGTCCAAAAAAGCATATACGCGTATGGTTGAGACATGACCATACAATTATACCAAATCAAATATTCTGTTCTAAAATGAAGTAATTTCCACGTAATTTCCACGTTTATAAAAATAAAACTTGCACTGAATGTCCATCAGGCGAACCAAGACGTTGAATTTAACAGTGATTTGATTTGAGAGTGTGAAATAAAATTGATTACATATGATCTGCAATCCGTTAAGATCACAGGAGCATATATATCCCCCCCAAAAATATTTCAAAGCAACTTTAAGCGAATTGTTCTTCTTGCAAAGACTTTTTCAATTTTAATTTTTCGACAAGCCTTGGTTACAAAACTAAAAATTACAGAGTTCCAGTCTTCACTAACATTACCTGTCTCCAGTTAACCGCGTGTTTTCTTTCATTTTCTCGAATTATATCTCTTGCAACAATTAATGTCAGCCCCCGACACAAGCCAGCCGACCGTAGTGTAGGAGGTGTCGGCGTGCAAGTAGGCACCCTCATCACACAATTCCGAGAAGGTCGAGTGGCGCAGCGGGGAGAATGTCTTGCAGGCGAGCTCGGTCCGTACGGGCGTCACGCGGCAGGAAACGATGCAGTTGAACGTCACTGAAACCTCCTTGTTAGGCGACCATAGAAACCGCCTCTAGATTTTAAGATTTCCGGACGAGACGAGCTTGTGAGGTACAAACGTACGCGTCATTTTCCTGTGAAGACAGAGCGAGTGGAAGTTTTTGAGTAAATTACTGAACTTCTGTTGAAATATTTGGTCATTTTCATAGTCAATTCGTTTATTGAATCTCGATGAAAGGACTTTCTTCATTAATTCTGCAGCCATTTTTATTCGTGTATAGAAACGCAACAGAAAAAATTGAAAAAGAATCTAAAGTCATGCTCAGAAATGGGACCTCACAAATCGGTATGAAATTATACTGCACTGTGTTGTGTGGAACAGCGATCAGTACCAAATTTTGCGAATTTGGTGGTGTCAGAGTAACAGCAGCGCTCTGACGCGCCTCTGGGGCGAGTACGCCTCAACACCCACTCCCACCCACAGCAGCCACAAGTTAAGGATAAATTTGTACTCGTCGAATTCCTTATGTACTACGATATATCAACGAGCTGATAAGGAATAAATTTTTTGAGTTTCAAATCTCCTTGAATTAGTACTTATTCTGTACTTATTATACGCCAGTTCATGATCAAACGGGATCAATCGATATTTAATGTCATCAATCAGAAAACGCATGAGGCATTTTTAATAGCATGCCATAGCTTAAATGCCTATAAATTGCTCTGTTCAGTAACTCGTCGCCTAAAGATGCATACGCAAGACTAAGACCTGAATTAAAGCTTATTGTATGAAGGTGCCCATTATTTTGCAATCGGAAAATCTGGACATGATTTTACTGTTTTATGTTTTTTACCTTGTTACATTAACACCTAGTCGCATTCTCCAGGCATTTATTCTTTGCCTATTCTGTAAGCTTATTAGTTCTGTTTAGTGGCGGGTATGTCTCTATGTCATAATTTTCTATTTAAATTTGAGACACTGCAAGATTTATGTTTCTAAATTCGTGATACACTAGCTAATGTTATGCTCTGCAATTTTTTGAGAAGGGACGAAATTTTTTGAAATGATTTACAAAAACATTTGAAAAACTATCAAAACATTCAATATTTTGCCTCAGGCTTGGTAAATTGTAAATTTCCCACAATCCCATTTACTAGAGGCGAACAAGTACAACTGACTGAACACATCACTGTTAAATTTCCATTTTGTCTCCTTTTCCGGGTCCTCGTCTCTTTTTACTTTTATTCAGCTATGGCAGCTTAGATCGAAATTGCAAAAAACAATTGCAATTTCGATTCGAAATTGCAATTGCAAATTTCGACAATCGAAATTGCAAAAGGAGAAACAGAACGATTGTCGTTTACTGAGATAAATGAGACTAAGTTAAATTTGTAAGAAGAGGAATGACTAGGTGTTAACTACATTTTTTGAGTAGATACATGAACAAAGATTAACATGAAGTATTTCAACATGAACAGTGAACTTCCGGGGATCACATTTTCCATCGTTTGTTTTACTCACGTTTCATTGTTTGAGTCATAGTTAGCGATAGCTGCTTGATCTTTAGTGCATAACTGGGCGGAGCACGGTAATGTGCAGATTTTAGAACGAAATAAAAAATAATGAACACTCAGAGACTAACATTTTCATTTTTCTCATATTGGACAATAATGGATGTCTCTATTTACGTGGCTTTAAACAATGTGTCTGGCAAATGTCTACCTTCACAACCCACACAATGCTGCAGACGTTTTCTGAAATTCTCTTGCACTCTTTCAAGCATGTCTTTTGATATTCTTGCAATTTCAGCCTCAGTATTGTTCTGTAGGTATTCCAGGGTGCTGGGACGGTTGCAATACACCTTCGACTTCAGTTAACTCCAAAGAAAAAAAATATCATGGGGCTAAATCAGGTGAGCGTGCGGTTGAGATCCCCATCCGAGACATACGCCTTCCAGGAAACGTTTACCTCATAAAATTCATGAAAATGCCCCCTGTGTGGGCAGTTGCACTGTCTTGTTGAAACTAGGTCTCCTGTAATTGCATTGCCTCGAAAGCCGGTTGGAAAAACTTTTGCAGCATAGTTAAGTAACGATCCGAATTCAGCACAACGATTTAGTTACAGCACAACGATTTTCATAAAAAAGTAAGGGCCAATGATGCTTCCTTGTGATATGGCGCACCATAGAGTGATGCTGTCTGAGCATTATTAGGCCTCAGTAGTGACTTTTGATTATCAGTCATTACTCAGATAATAAAAACCTATTCATTCATAATGATGCTTGAATATAACCTCAAGTTTTATTTTGTGAAAGTCCACTTTTATGTAGCATAAACAGTTTTAAGTTCAAAATTATCATTTTTTTACACACGTTATACATATTGACATACTTCTGTTCATTATACAAGCTTTCTTTTTTATTCACTCACAGACAAATTGAGTCCGTTCTATTGCAGAAGAAGTAACACACATATCGAAAGAGAAACTGACAGCTAAATTTACTTTAAAATTAATTTCAAAAAAACAATAAAGAGAAAAATGTAAAGCTTTCATCCTGTCCAAAAAATGCCTGTTGTTCGCTTCATTAGATATGGAAAAGACCAATGCCATAACTCAATCATAAAATAATCTGTGCCATTTTTTCAAAAATCCCAGTGAAATTCTGCTCGTATTCTTACTAGGAGAGCACTTCCGGCATCTAAAATTTGCTACGGCTCACAGTCGTTTGTCGTATGATTTATTGGCCGACTCGGGTTCGTGAATTTGGCGCTTCACATCGCCACGAACTAAATGATGCTGGGCAATGCAATTCTCCAGTTGCGAAGTCTATAAATTCTTCGATAACCTGGTCTCAGGGTATAATTTCGAGTCTGAGCTTCCGATGAGGCACAAATCAGACAATGAAGTTGAGAATTTACTATCAAGGAGAGTTTCCTTTTTGTAAACGGAAGATGCCAGAACTTTGGGTTCTTACGAGTTTTTAGAAGGCGATATTGCTGAAAGCTCCTCAAAGTGTGTTTCTTTATTAACATAGATTTAAAGAAGAATGAGAAATAGACAAATCTGTACACAAAGTCGAAGATTATACCGAATTGAATCTACTTTATAACACATTCATGTATAACACATAATGGGTTCTCTGTTATCTCGGTTACTAAGCGAAATAAAAACGTGATAAATTGTATGCAAACTCCACATTCACACTATTAACAAAATGAATGACTATTCAATAATAGTGGTCAATCAAAATTTTTGGTATTGATGGGAATTGCGAGCGGAGTTACAACAGTAGTCAACAAAAAATAGAGCACATTGTGGGTAATTCCGATGATATGTCATGCAGCAAACAATAAGATTGAACTCCTCAACACCATAATTTTGAATGCTGTCGCACGCCAGCAAAACGTTCTGAATTATTGAGCTGCAGATTTTTCTTCTTGCATCATATGATTTTTGGAGAAAGCAGCCGCAGCGTGAAAACAAGTTCATTCTCACCAAAAAGTGAACCTAGCAATTTTTGGGTGTTGTTGCCACATGAATAATTATTGTTCATCCTCAAAATTATGTAAAAGAACGTAAATGTTAAAAAGGAAATATTTGTTGCTTTCAATTATCAGTTACTCCAGTTTGTTCAAGTCTGTTGCCTGATCAGGCCTTCGGTTGCCTAGTCATCGTGACCCATCTTTATTAAAGACAAGGAATAATTTTTACCTATCGTCAACAAACCGTTCTCTAATGATTATATTGTTTAGGTTACTATTCTTTTAGTTTTATACTCAGTATAAGACGTTCTGGTAAATTTTGTCAATATTTGTTGCTCATTTACTGTTTTTAAGGCACAACGCCGGAAGCTACAGCTTGACGAGAGCTTTTCTTACGGAAGCCGCCGCCTCATTATCTATAGCGTTACTTGCACCGAACAAATGAGAGAATTTTTTGTTGTTGCAGTAGACACGTGACAAGTTCCACCATAAACGTGCAGGACGGGAGAACGAAACAATCAGCTTTGCATTTAAATGTAAAATTGAAACTTAAGTTTGAAAAACACTGCATTTTAACGTGTTGGACACATAATATAACATTTCAAGTAACAAGGCAGATGTTAATATTTAAAAAAATACCTGTCCGTGATTCAATTTTACTTTCTGACTTCAGTTTCTGCACATGAAGTTGCTAATTTAGTCCACCCGCTAAGAAAAATATTTCTTTCGTTTGGACATGAGACTCTTCCTCAGCCGCACCAATAGAAGGGATATAGTGGGCATGCAACAGTTGGTAAGTGGGGGACCTCGGATCTCACCTGAAGCCCCTCCCCCTCGTCTGGACGCCGGGTTGAGCTCTAGCGACACTCACTGGCAAGTTGCCATTTTTTGCACTAACTTCACCCGCTCATCAGAGCCTCTCAACGACGCGCGGAGACTAGCTAGCTATACGACACAGTAGGATATAAAGAGTTAGAAACGGGAATAAATTTGCAAATTATCAATGACAAAAGAAAAGATGACAGTCCTCCTACTCTCATGATCATTGCTTCAATTATATTATCGTCCTCAAAGGCGAGCACGATAGATAAGGCAATGCATTTAACGGTATTATGAATAGACTCTAAAATTCATCTCTAGTTTGCAACACAGGCGACCAAACAATTTGAACAACTTTGGATCGTTTGCCGTAATTCTAATAGTTGCACTCGAGAGGTTTGCGAAAAGCGTATGAACGATTACAGTTATTTCCTGGAGTTGAAGTGAACTCGTTACTCTATGAGAAGGTTAGTTCTCGAATAAAATTTTCAAGTGCTCTTTAAGAACTGAAGTGAAATTCTGAGAAGGGTGTTGCTTGCTTACATGATTACAGAATGGAACTGCAATGATTTTAAACTTTAGGTTTACACTCCACATGATGATGTCAACGTAAATTATCCCAATTATATTTACATGTTCTGTATAACGTATATTTAGAATATCTATAACATATCTTACCTATAACATATATTTAGAATTTCGTCAGTTGTACGTGCACGAAATTTTGCGCTGACATTTTAGACCGACAAAAACAAAATAATCCCATAGCTATTGAGAGACTTGAATTCGCGCGTATCTCATCGATTTTTACCGCTGAAGAAATTATTCGAATATTTAAGATTTTCAAGAGGATATTTAAGGATTGGCCGTTCGTTGACAGCTTTATAAAAAACTGAGAAGTACGTGAACTTCTTCGTTTCTTCTGCGGGAGACGGTGTGCAGTGTTCGTCTGATTACCCATATATAGCCACGTTGAAAAAATGTTGTTTGGACTTGAGGATTGAGCGATGTAGCTAAAATGTGTAATGTTCGTAGCTCATAGTTTTAAGGTCTAGGAAATAAGATAAATGATTCACGGATTCCGGCTGGGGCGTTTATGACAAACTAAAAGGGGAAAATAACTAGGAGTTCTATTGTGATATTAAGAAGTACTACATTGTGGCGGAGACAATATTTTTGACTCCTTCAGTTGATTTAAAACGGCGGCACCCGTTGCAACAGCTCGAGTGGTCATGTGGACTGAGACGGAACTAATTCAGGTAACCCTCTTTGTGACCTCGAGGTGGCATTTCTTGTTGCCACGGCCAAGAAGCTAAAGGCGCCTCCAATTACAGTGTATATCGAACTAACAATCATCTCAAGGATTTTGTGAACAGGTCATGTGAAAGGAGCGTTTCTCTTTACAAAATGGCTGACAGTACCTTGAGCTTCCTTTCCTGATTGCAAGGAGACCCCAGCAATAATCTTTAAATATTTCGACTTTTCGACTATTAATAATGTAGAATTCGACGCCATTTCTGACAGTGTTGATTTCAATTACTGCGTGAGGTTAATTATCTTTTTTTTGTGTAAATCAATCTCCCGCTAAAGAGAAATGCTAATGTTTAAGACGAGCTCGACTGGTGGCAAAAGGATCATCAACTCATGATTTGATGCATTTCGTTAACTGATATCGGTTTTTGAAATTAACATCACCTTTCTTCCAGTACAAGATACGCCATCCATTATCTTGAGAGAAAAAAAGTTCATCGAATAGAACCCACCGGAAATAGTCTCGCATTCAGTAACTTCATTCAATTTTAGTGGAATCCTTGAACGACGAAACAGATTGTGCGGACCTGCACTCATGTGATAATAGTTGAATGAGAATTACTCTTCCAGAACAGCCGTTGCCATTTTATATCAGCTCCATCATGAAAAATTGTATATGCTTGTACTCGAAAAACTCACTTACAAATTTGAGTTCCGCGCTCAAACATTCGATCTGATCTTCGAGAATGGCAAAATTACTAAATGGTCAAAGCTATAGCGAAATCATTACGTGTCTAATTTTCGCTACGTCAAAGTGATAATTTTTCCTAAGTCGTCGTGAATTCGAAAGACATTGTTGACGTTAAATGACGGGAATTGCGTCACGTTTCATTTTAAATCCTCCTTATTCGTACAATTTAGGAGCTTTGAAGATATCATTGCTCTAGATCGCATCACATTTACCCACTATTTCATGTTTTCTGTCAAAAAATATTACATGTAATTTTTTACGGGTTAAATGTACGCTAAAAATCAAACAAACGAAGATTTGAAAATGCCGAGTTATAAGCGTAGAGAAAAGTCTTCTTTCAAAAAAAAAGCCGCTAGGCATTACCGTGGAAGAGAAATGCTGCAACTAAAACTAAATCATGTAATAATAGTTTAGATAAATAATTATGGAAGTGATTTATGGTGGGAAAACTCTTCACCCATTCAAATTACCGTCATTATGATGAATATTATTGGATGTTCGGAATGATGGATTGCGAGTACATTTGTATCAGGATTTTCCTGGCTTGAGCGAGCGGAGAGGAGAAGAGGAAGCCTGACACGTGCCACTCTGCGCTCCTGATAAGCAAGTTTTGCAGCAGCCGGTTAAGTGCCTCATTTTCTTCTCTAAAGAAGTAAAAAGAATCGAAAAATTAATGGAACTCTTTATTTAAAAATTATTTGTAAAAATTATTCTTTCGTTAGTTATTTAGTTTATTTAACTGTTGCTAATTGCCTCAGAGTACATAGTTTATTTAACTGTTGCTAATCACCTCATATTATTTAGTTTATTTAACTGTTGCTAATCGCCTCAGATTATATAGCTTATTTAACTGTTGCTAATCGCCTCAGAGTACATAGTTTATTTAACTGTTGCTAATCGCCTCAGATTATTTAGTTCATTTAACTGTTGCTAATTGCCTCAGAGTACATAGTTTATTTAACTGTTGCTAATCGCCTCATATTATTTAGTTTATTTAACTGTTGCTAATCGCCTCAGATTATTTAGTTTATTTAACTGTTGCTAATCGCCTCAGATTATTTAGCTTATTTAACTGTTGCTAATCGCCTCAGAGTACATAGTTTATTTAACTGTTGCTAATCGCCTCAGATTATTTAGTTTATTTAACTGTTGCTAATTGCCTCAGAGTACATAGTTTATTAATCTGTTGCTAATCGCCTCATATTATTTAGTTTATTTAACTGTTGCTAATCGCCTCAGAATATTTAGCTTATTTAACTGTTGCTAACCGCCTCAGAGTACATAGTTTATTTAACTGTTGCTAATTGCCTCAGAGTACATAGTTTATTTAACTGGTGCTAATCGCCTCAGATTATTTAGTTTATTTAACTGTTGCTAATCGCCTCAGATTATTTAGTTTATTTAACTGTAGCTAATCGCCTCAGATTATTCAGTTTATTTAACTGTTGCTAATCGCCTCAGAGTACATAGTTTATTTAACTGTTGCTAATTGCCTCAGAGTACATAGTTTATTTAACTGGTGCTAATCGCCTCAGATTATTTAGTTTATTTAACTGTTGCTAATCGCCTCAGATTATTTAGTTTATTTAACTGTAGCTAATCGCCTCAGATTATTCAGTTTATTTAACTGTTGCTAATCGCCTCAGAGTACATAGTTTATTTAACTGTTGCTAATCGCCTCAGAGTACATAGTTTATTTAACTGTTGCTAATCGCCTCAGATAATTCAGTTTATTTAACTGTTGCTAATCGCCTCAGATTACATAGTTTATTTAACCGTCGCTAATCATCTTACATAAAGAACTGTTAGGACGCGTGAAATTTTGAGTCAGTTATTCATTCTGAGAACTGGTGCGTAGTGTATATCTAAGGCAGAATGTTCATACGAAGATCTGGAGCGCTGCTCGCGCGCGTCCAACATTTGGGGTATGGGTTGCCCCGGCTGGCAGAGGCGACAGGGCGGCTTAATCACACCCTCGCTTATCGTGCGACGCTTAGCCTTCGTTTCAAGCTAACTACATCCTACGACGATTGTGCTCGGGATTCCCTCAAGGGTTTTTCACTTGAAGTCCACGATACCGCGAGGCAAAAATATTTTAATGTTTCAGAAATTTTGCTGGAGCTGGTTCGTTTTTTTATGTGCATGGAAATCTCAAGATATAATTTTGCGCTTTAATTGCTCAGAGATTAAGGGTGTTCTTGCGCTCGCTATAAAAAGCAAATGATCTGCACGGTTTATAAGAAATATAAAATAGGAGTTCAGGAGGCGTGCAATATTGTGAGGAGCTGTGCGTCATGTGCGGTAGAAGTCTGCCTGTTGTGAAGGAATCGTGAGCCACAAGAGTGAATCAAATAGAAAATTTTCCTGCCGATGAGGAGAAATGTTTTAATTAGTATAATTAATACTGATTCATAGGGTGATTATTATTCTCAATCATATATTTTTCTACGATATTTTATCATCGAGATATATAATCGTGGAGAAAATTTCCTATTAAAAGTACTTTCTCTCTTCAATTAGTTTTCAGATGTTTGAAAGGTACTAGTAAGTCACACTAAATAGGTTAAAATAATTTTAGAATCAAAAAAGAGTGTTGTTCGTTATATATTAATATATATAGCGACACAAAAACAGTTCGTTCCCAAAGACTTCCACGAATAGATAATTTTTAATGCATCAGCGAATAAATGTTTGAATTATTTTCTGTTTTGTAAGAAATCGACGAGACCTCGCACTCCCACACGGAAAGTTGGCAGAAGTGCGCTCGTGCAAGGCGCAATCGAAAGTCAATATTCTGAAATGTCAAGTTGGTACAAGCAGTCTGTGTGGCTGGGGAGTCACTCGCTCTCTCGTGAATATTGAACCGAACGTGGGTGCCAGGCACTTTCTATACGATCTTGTAACTTCTATTTTCCGTTAGTATTTCTAAAAATTTGGTTGAGTGAAGCGTAACTTAAATCCTATTTTGATTTTATACGAAGAGTAATGATTTAAAATTCCTTTTTCCATAAACGATAAATTCAGATTTTATCTCAGAAAAATCCCAATGGTATTTCTGCTAGATGGGGTGTTAAAAACTTGCAAAAAGTTCCAAATCATGAACAATATTCTTGGCAACTGGACAACAATCCTAAAAATAAGAATGACTTTACGAATTGAAGCAGTTATACGATGAACGACATAATATTAAGAGTTCCCACTTTTTCTTTGAGTTGAATGCGCAAGCATTGTTTTGTTCAACGAATTTTTGCTATATCTTCAAGCAACTTTTCAATTTGTGATCTCCAACAAATAAAATACTGAGCTACATGCCACCTCATTGATTGCAGTGTTTATGCGAGCCGCAAATATTCACCAGAATGCTTGGCCGATTAAAAAAGGAAGTTAATTAAAACATTTTAGTGAAAAATGTTGAGTAACTGTTTGTCAGACCAGCCATGGTTTTTTAAGCTAATTTCTTTCTTTTCGTTCAATTTCAATAGTTCAATATAGTAACACTTTAAAGTTGCGCTTTTCATAAAATAGCTAATTTAACTGCACAGTTATCTTCACTAGAAAAGCATCTCTATCGGTGATCACGTACCAGGATTTCCAAAACACGGGCCCGGTTGTGGTGTTGAGATAGCGCTGCCGCCGCAGTTGTCGGGCCGTGCTGGCCAGCTTCCCTATCAGCATGTAGGGCCCCTGTGTTGCTTATCGCTGTGCAAACTTTCCGCCGGATGAGTTTTGCTAGTCTCAGTCTGTCTGTAAATTAAAAAGTAGCTAAAATCAATTCAGGGTGTCACTATACTTGCATTTTAAATACCGTAGTTCAACCCTATCAGCATGTAGGGCCCCATGCAGTGTTGCTTATCGCAGTGCAGACTTTCCGCCGGATGAGGTTTACTAGTCTTGGTCTGTGAATTAAAAAGTAGCTAAAACCCATTCAGGGGGTCACTATACTTATATTTTAAATACCGTAGTTCAAACATAGTTCATCATAGTTCACATTTAATTCACATTCACTGTAATTAGGTTAGTCATATTAACTGTCATTTTCCATGAACTTTTACTTTACTTTCGTTATATATCTACGTATATGTACGTGCAATTTTTTATATAACCTTGAAGTCACTCGATATTAGTTTTTTGGATCTAATTTAAACTTCTTTTACAAAATGTTTCAATTTTGTCACCCAAATTGAGTACAATAAAATTTGCCATGTTTATAAGGAAGAATAAACACGACGTCTTTTAATCAGGTTATGAACAAATCATGCGATTGCAATCACATTATTGCTCGATTGCAAATTTACCCAAGTAAGTGCATGCGTTTCCCAATTTGGGATAATTAAATCAGAACCATTTGAAAAATTGATGCATTTAAATAAAGGAATAAAGAAAATCTATATACTATCGGTTCATTTATTGAATAAGGTCAATGACGCAGGTACTTTGTAGTAATGATCGGCGGTAAACGATGGCCATCGTGCACAATTGCAGAGCAATTTCTAACTTAATAGCTCAGCAATTGATTTTTTTCACTACATCTCCCATGTTGCTGAGATACTGCACGCGTTGCAGCTGTAGAACATCTGCTGTCGAGCAGCTCATGAACGTGAAGATTTTTGTCATAAAAAACTGCTTTATCAAAAGTTTAAAACTAGTTCATTATCCGGGACTAATTTCGCGAAAAACATCGAAGGATCATCGTGTATTTCACTTATTATGGGCTACGGGATGTATTTTAGAGACGTAGAATATCAGCACTGAAATATCGCCAATGATGAATGTACAAAGTAACATCGAAGATGACGATAATACGCTATATTTGGATCTTCTTTGTACATAAATCGTGGCACAATTCTTCTCTTTTTTTTTGCAGATGCGAGCCACCTTGGCGCGCACGCATAGAAATCAGCAAGAGCGACGGCAGGTGGTCAGTGGTAGCGATGCTCGAATGTAACGAGAGTTCTTTTTCGGCGAGCTTTTCAGCAGAGATGCCGCAGGCGAACTCGTGATTTTTTTGCACTCCGGGCATGACGTTGCCACCGCAACCCGCCCGGCAAGTGACGAACTGTAGAGGTAAAACGACGGGCACCGTTGCGTAGAAACCAAAGAAAATTTTTAGGAGTAAAATCTATCCGAGTCTCCTAAAGACTGATTGAGTACCTTTAGAGTTACACCTGAAGAAGTGGCATTCCGACTTCTACCACCTGAGGAATAGCCTTTTTAAATGTTGTTTTGCAGCCTTAGAAACATAAATTGAAAAGCATGAAACCTTATTGAGCATGAATATAAGGAGAACGCAAGATCATAGTTTGTACGAGTATTTACTTCCTAGGAGTTAATGTTATTACTATAAAAATGTAAAAAGGAAATTATATGGGACGAAAAAATTATTTGACGTATGACTCAACCTGACAAGAAACATGAAATAATGTCAGTAAAACTTGTAGAAGAATTATCGTACCACGCGATTTAATTTAGTATTATAATTGGAGAAAAGGAACCATACTTCATATGAACAAGAGAACAATTATTTAAGCACCTCTGCAACATCCATCGACCTTCGAGCCACGACACCGTGCGATGCGAACCTCAACTCATTCAGACGAACATTAGTGCCAGTCATCTTCTGTTATTCATAACTTGTATCACGTATCACATTAGTTAACTTATTGGATCAATTTTTTTTTATTCGTTTCACCCGAGGTTCCCTCAAGATTATGTAGCACAACTCAGCGATGGGCTGTACTCAAAGCCTACGAATATTCCTATTCATGGTACTAACGGAATGATACTCAGAAAATTAAAAACTAAACATATGATATGGAGTCTATTATGAGCAGCTTGTACGTGGGCGAATACGAACTCTTTTGTAATGTTCTTTAAATTAACAAAGAGTCATCACGGTCATTTGTGATCAGCTCCGTGAATCCATTGTATGTTTTTTTTATTTTAAACTCGCAATTTTGTCCGGAAGCACATATTTTATTGCTCTTCTCTTAACTGCCATGCTTAGTAACGTGAAACATTACTTTTCGGTTTAAAAGAAATAACCGGTTTACAATAAGGAACAGAACTTTGCAGGAAAATGGAAATCACTTTTTCATCAGCAATAACGGCATGGCATCGCTGCGTTCACGTGGTAATGAATTTTGAAGAAGTTGTTTTTGAGTGATCGCCAATCCACGATACTTCTACATACATACATATACCAGGCTTCTCCTCCCTAGGGGAGGGTAGCCGACAGCAGGCCACAATCATCACTTTTAGCATTAGAAGGCGAGAGAGGCAGCACTGGTCGCACCAGACTGCCAGGATCAGCAGCAGCCCAGCACAACCACCTTCCACAGTCAGGCCCGACACCCATAGCTGGTTTACCCCGACCGCTTCATTGAGTGCAGCCCCTCCCCCAGCACAAGACAGGTCAACCCCATCACACGCGGGCAACTTCCAGCACCGCGTCAAAAATAAAATTACCTTCTTACGCAGTCATCCCTCTCGCCATGTCCACGGTCAGACCCCTCTCATACAAAGCACGTTTCACCCCATCCATCCAACTCATCCGTGGTCTACCTCGCGCTCTAAAACCACTCACTTCCGACGAATAAATCTTTTTCACCAGCCGCTCAACATTCATTCTTTCAACATGCCCAAACCATCCAAGCACTCTTTCATCCACTCGCCTGCTTAAATTTTTGATAACACCCGTCTGCCCCCTAACCAACTCATTCCTGATCCTATCTCTTCTTGTTACTCCATACGTACTCCTCAGACACTTTATCTCTAACACATCCAACTTCCTCCTCTCAGCTGCTCTCAACCCCCAGGACTCTGCTCCATACAACAAAACTGGCACGATCAAGCTTTCATACAGTCCCCTCTTAGCATTTATACTCAAACTCCTGCATTCAAACACTTTCCTCATTGCACCCAATGTCTTACAGCCTTCACTCACTCGATGCCTCACTTCTACTTCCATACTATCCTTAACAGCCGCATCCGACCCGAGGTACCTAAATTGCTCCACCTCCTCTAACACTTCATCCTCACATCCAAAGTTCCAAACACTCCACCTCATGAACATCTCATCACCTTACTTTTATTCACATTTACCCTCAATTAACGCCTTTCGCCCACTCTACCACACTCTGCAACCAGTCTCCTTAGTTTTTCCTTTGAATCAGCCACAAGCGCTGTATCATCTGCAAACAACAGCTGACACATTTCCCAATACATACCATTTTGTCCCACCAACTGCGCACCTTTTCCCAACACTCTGGCATTCACTTCTCTCACCACACCATCCATAAACCAATTAAACAACCACGGCGACATCACACAACCCTGTCTCACACCTGTCACAACTGGGAACCACTCACTCACCTCATTCCCTACTCTCACGCATGCTCTGCTATCAACGTAGAAACTCTTGATCGCATGCAAAAGTCTCCCACCCACTTCATACAAGCTTACAACTTGCCATAGAGCCTCATGGTCCACTCTGTCATACGTTTTCTCTAGATCCATAAATGCCCAATATACATCCTTACCTTTTGCTAAGTATTTCTCATTTACCTGCCTCACAGCAAACATTTGATCCCCACAACCTCTACCACACCTAAAACCACACTGTTCTTCAGCAAGAACACGATCCGTCAACACTCTCACTCTTCCCATTAACACTCTCTCATACAGCTTCCCAACAACACTCAGTAGACTTATACCCCTAGAATTACTGCACTCATACCTGTCACCTTTCCCCTTATACAACGGAACTACACACGCGCTACTCCAATCCACCGGCACTTTACTAGCCTCGAAACACACATTAAATAAACGTACCAACCATTCTACCACCACATTTCGTCCTTTCTTTACACATTCAACCGTGCAGCCATCCATACTTCGATACGATACTTCTGAAAACAAATATTTCTTCATAGAAAGCTGTTAAAGATTGAATTAAATCTACAAACTCGAATGCGTGAGAAAATCAATCCATATCGAACATTTAAGCTTAATGAGCTCTTCAAACGAAATAGAATGTTTTTGGAAACCAAAGAATGAATGATGGCAACAATTTATGTTTGATTATTATATAGATTTTGAAGTGAGTACTGTGCTGCTCATTTTTAAGGAATTCTGAGTACAAAATATGTAACTGTAACAAGTTTCTCCTAAGTATTCTTCTTTTTAATAGAGTCGTTGACCTTGGGATGGATTCGAAAACTATACTTGCCTAAAATCAATGGCAAACATTGGTATTACAGCTCGTACTTTTTTGGGAGCGTCTGCGAACAAAGCACTAGAATCTATCGTTAAACTTCGACAGACCTGTTCACCAGCAGCAGTAACCCAAATTTCACAACTCATGCTGTGGCATCGCCAAGACCTCCTCCGGAAGTTGCAAAATGATCGCCCTGGACAGGAAATTATCGACCACGACTCGAAAGAAAAAAATCCCTCTCTGCGAGAAGGCTAAAAAATCACTTGTAAAGCTGCTGGGTGGGAGTCACAATTAGATGCTCGGCTGACGCAGGCGTGAATCCAAGTTGGTTGCCTACAGCTAGGGGCTGGCGGAACCGCGCATGGAAGACAAGAAATTTTTCAGCCTCTATTCTGCCTTTTAAAAATTGGAAGACACTGTAGGATTTGGTCTTATTTCAGTTATGAAGCAAGGACTTGTGAAATTATGCTGCAGTGGTGCTTCTTAAATGTTTATGATATTTTTAAAATAATTTTCATATGAATTGAAACACAATACCAGTATGCCGTTGTGAATCGAGCGATGATGATAGCATATACTTTTCCCTTTCAAGATTGATGCATAAGAGTATTCGAATCCTAATTTTACGAACGAAGAACGCAGAGCATGCGCGGGAAACTTCATGACATTTCTAGAATTCATAAGTTTTAAAGGTGTTGAAATAATTCGCTATTGTTACAATATATTACTTAGCCTGTAACTAAATCTTGCCTCAAAATTCTCATATTTTACTATTGAAAGGGGTTGCTACACGCTGCAGGCCTTGAGAGCTTCTGCTCAAGGAGTTGATGTAGCTAAATAACTTGAGTCACTAGCAGAAATAAAAGCCTCAGCATTACGCTGGTATAAAAAGATTTCTGGAATCTGCATCTAATATTTCACATACTCTTATTGACTCTCATCGCGAAACAAAATGCTGACGATTGCAGAAGAGCAGTAATTATAGGTGATAGTGTTACACGCTAGAACCTCTGTAAGGTTCTCTAGTCACTACTGGCAGCATACATGACTACTTAGCTAAACGCTAGGCATATGCGACTGGATTATTCTGAAGTAAATTTCGATGAAAAATTAAACACTGAGTTTGCTGGAACAGCCAGTGTGATCGGCATAAGAAATCTCAATTATTTTGGACACGTCTCTGCTTTTGTCAAGAAGGGGTTGAGTGCGGACAGTCTTTGTGTAGGACACCGGAAGGATGCGAGAATTTGAATTTTGCTCCGGAGGATATCGTGCTTTCCTCGGACGCATGGAGGTGAGAGACAATTTGCAGGTGCGCTGGAAGAAGACAGGGCGACGATCAGGTGGTGGGAACGGTTTCAGGGAGGAAGTTAAACAGTAGCAATCGTTCAGTTTTTGAATACGCAGCGAACTCTCGTCCGTACGGAGATATGATACTCTACTCTGCAGTCTCACGACCCTTGTCACAAACGAGTGCACTCATTACTCAGAGACTAATTATGCGCTTCTATTTTATTGGAAGAAGTTTTGTCATAAATAGATCGAGGGATTGAATTCAGTACAGATTGCATCTAGCTTACTGATTCTTGACATGCGTTTCATTTCTCTCTTTGCAACGTCAAAATGATGTTGTAAAATGATCATAATTGATAGTTAAGAATTGTATAAAACAGTTCTTGACTAAACCGAAGTTCTAAAGCTTTTTTCTCTTCTAACAGTTTCTTGATTCATCTTCAAAACATAGCAATTAGAATGATTTTTGTCTGACGGAAATTATAGTCTCGTTGACCATGAAAGCCAGTACTTCGTGCAAGAATTGACGAAAAGGATTCTTAGGTTCGTATTTGAGTAACTTCAATCATATTTGGAGAATTTTTCTAACGACTTGTATGTTAGAAATTTAATAGGCCTTTCGAAGTAGTGTAATGGATCCAAAATGATTCATAAAAATCAGATTAAAGTTAGTACAATCAAGGGCTCAAATAACTCACCTAATTATAGTACAAACGTGGGTGCGGCACCTATAATTAGTTGGTTTTTAGCAATGGTTTTTTGCTGCGGTGAATTTGGTACGCGATTCAAATTCAAGTATATATTCTGATACACGAATTAGGAACAACTTCGGCCTGAGACATTTTATGATAAGTGGACCCTATAAAGTTTCACTCACGTGAGCATCAATGAACTTACTCTTCACGATTGCGTGTACTTCTGTTAACCTTTATGTATTATTTTATTCAAACTAAGCAGTTTCATGTACGGTTATCAAGTTCATTCAGATTTCTTATGAGAAGCTTACTTGGGAGAGTTTTTACTCTCATAACTCACTATTCTACCCTCTGTGCTGCAAATAAATTTACTCTCTAAATTAACTTATGTTGTTTAAAATATTATCGCCGTAGTATATAGTTATATAGCTTCTCGTTTCTACTTAAACGGACATAAAACGAGAGCCTTTTTATACCATCCATCATCATTCCTAGTTTATGTGCCCGTAGCTCATTTGGAGGCCCATGAGAACTGAAGGCATTAATCTTTAATGCTCGCTCGAGTGAGATGAGGCCGCCGTGGAAGGGAGGCGAGGGTCCCAACAGCCCGTCGTCACACCGCCCCCCAGCTGTCTCGGCTCGTTTGGCGGGCGCGTGCATCGCTGCATCCCTGCTGCTGTTTGCCCTCTCTTGAACACCGAAGAGATAGTCCAGGTTATAAAATTAAAGGGCTTGAACTGCTTTTAAATGCGTGGAAATTTGAAAGCTAACTCTAGGTCAAAGATTTATTTTTTATCCTTCTAGATAGATTTTGAAATACAGGGTGTCCATAGAGACTCTTTTCCATTCTAAAAATTTATTACAAATGCAATTGATGTGATAATTTATTCAGGTTTGTTCTATTGTATTCAGCGTCTATTGAAGATTTATATCCTATTTAATGGACTTCTACATGGGCACCATTAGTTGCACGAAGTACATCAAAACGGTACTGCGTGCATGCGTATATATGAATGTACGTACGCATGCAAGTATGTGTATAAAGTATGAATTTTCAAAGCCAAAAGTCTGCCACCAATGAAATTTCATTCAATTTCTATTTGCGCGCCACTAAACTGTAGAATGCATTATACGCTGCCGGGTACGAAGGCCCCATTTCGAGCGCTGGAGTGCTGATTAGAGGCGCTACGACAGCTGGTGAGCTGGACCAGCTGGCGGGTGGCAGCGGCCTGCAACAGATGGATCGCGTGGTGCAAGATGCAGACAGTCGCAATTACGACGGACGCATGTCGCGCGCTTCGTCTGCGGCAGGTACGCACAATGTTGGCAACTCTTTTGCTGCAGGTGTTCAGCAGGTTCCCAACAGCCCTGTAACAGGTCCGCAACAGGCCTGTAACAGGTCCGCAACAGGCCTGTAACAAGTCCGCAACAGGCCTGTAACAGGTCGGCAACAGGGCCGTAACAGATCCGCAACAGACCTGTAACAGGTCCGCAACAGGCCTGTAAGAGGTCCGCCACAGGCTTGTAACAGGTCCGCAACAGGCCCGTAACAGGTCGGCAACAGGACTGTAACAAGTCCACGGCATGTTTGCTGCGGATCCGCACCAGGTACACGAGCCCTCAACACGTTGGTAACATGTTGATGCACCGTATGATATATACTTCCGGAATTAGAAACTCTGTAGGTTTACCAAGAGACATCATCTGCTTCTCACTGGTTTGTCTTCAAATAAATGCGTTCAATATGCTTGACTCATCATTAATGCAGAAATAAGGCTTCGAATTATAATAAAACATACGTACGTCTTCTCTACATTTGAATGATGATTACAATGTAGTTCAAGACTGCTTATGCAACGATGTGGCAGAGGCGTATGAAATTATTTCGTAAGATACCATGAAATATGAAGATGAATTAAAAAAAAATTATCGTTCATGTTGTAAAATACTGCTCTTTTATGCACAAGATGACAACCCATTAATTCAACCATGTTCTTTTGAAGTAGTTGTACCAGTCCAGGTATCTTTCTATTATTATAAAATTATTCTGACAACGTACTGTGTTCTAATGTAGCATGATTTGTTTTGAGTAATATTTTCGACTGGGTAAACTTTGAAATTCGGCTCCTTTTTCATAAGTTGTTCAACAAACTCTTCATCTGATTTTGTTACTAGAAGTTTTAAATTCGTGTTGAATTAAGTTTGTTACGTCTGTTGTTTTCATATTTTCATTGCGGTTTAGCTGAAGCCTTAAAAAGTCAAATAAAAGATTTACAATAATTTCCCTTCATCACCTTAATCGTGGAAGTTATTGAGTGATACATTAATTAACTTTTTGTCATACGAAATACTCCGACACAAACGACTAAATGTGCATAATACATTGAATTGAATTGCATTAGAAATTATATGCGTTTCGAATCGTTGTACTGCTTACAGTTCGAAGCGAATGCATGAAGCCATAATTTTTCAGAGAATTTTATAACTCAATCTGTTCATCCCATTGTGTGCGTCCAGAAGGAACAAGGACAGGATAAATTATCTTTTTAGATTTCCCATCTTGAATGCATGACGTCAGTATCTAATATAGAGGCAAATTTCTTCCTTAATTCTACAGACAAATATGCTTTGAACAATGAATTTCTTAACACAAACAAGCAGGGATTCATTTTTTTGGATCTGTATTCTGCGTAGCGTGAGACGCTTTACCAGAACTGACACCGAGTGCTCAGCGACTTACCATCAAATGAATTTATCCTCCTCGCACATTGAGCTCGCGAGGCAGTAATTAGGCATGATTACAGCCTGTCATAGCAGGTACGCTGATGCGATCGGCTAGAATTCCAGGACTTCACTTCAGAGCAACATGCTACGACAAGAGGCGTGCGCGTCTGAACGAGTCCAAGGCCGTTCCAACTAATGCGATCCAGCCAGTTTGGCGACCGATTTCAAGGAGAAACTATAATAACTACGTACTGTCTTTCGTACGCAGAGAATAAGTACGCTGCTGGGTTTAAAATAAAATTATTTTCTCTTGTACTACTGGAGTACCACACGGTTTGATGTTAACTCCACGCGTGAAAGCGTGAAAGGCACATACTAACAATGTTTCTCATTCACGTTCGATTTTTTAGGGTAGCAGAAAAATCTACACAAAACATCGCGTAAGAAAATACCTCCACCGATCAAATCTCTTTGCACCTTCACGATCGAGTTGCCGTAAACAATACACACGAGGATGCTTGTTGCATGCGCAAAAATGACTTGCAAGCGACCGCCTATTGGAAACAAAGAGTTCGTCAGAGTTGCTGCGCACGATCCAGGAAGTACTGGCAATATCCTGTCAAGAGTTGAAACTTTTTCAGCTTTAGTCTGTTCGAGTCAATTTTCAAGGTTAGGCTGAGGCGAGCTGTTGCTATGAAGGAATTGACAGTCACCTTGTTCGATATCCGTACATTGAGCGTTCGATGTTCGAGTCGTTTGAGTTTCTTTTTGTGTCTTATCCCAGGTCAGCGCCTGAATTACCTATCGCGAAGTGTGTTGGTATGGTCTGTGTAACATGAACAAATTTAAACCTGTATACGAGATGACTTGGGTTGACCCTACGGTAGGCATTCTCATTGGTATGAATATTCAAGTGAGAATGATAATGGTAGTGTGTAGGCATACTTACTGAAGGATCATGTCTGTTCTCTTACTAATGGTATCGAAAAGTAGGCCTGTGAGCTTGCAAAATAAGAAATCTGCAGCCTTATGGTTGATAGTACAAAAAAGTCAATTTTACGCTCCCGTTTACGGTGGTTAGAACTTTCATTGATGACTGAACTCGATGACTGAGTCGGTCATTGATGACTGAGTCCTGAACTCGACCGAGCTGGGCGTATCGGTATCCAATCTGTGAGCTGATGAATTTTCAGAATGGGAGAGTCAAATTTAAGATTTACTGGATATTTTTCTACCAAAGAGTTTGATAGAACACAAACAAGCGCATAAAAAAGAATTTCTAAATTATTCATAAAATTCTGAAAATGAAGCTATTTATTAATGATTTAAAACTGGGCGAAATTTATACAATTGGTTATTGGCATACAAAGCCCTGAAAATTATACAATAATTATCACGGAATCAACTTGAAGCAACGTCTTTTACTATTTGCTCAAGTTAACAACCTAAAACGACTGCTGAAGATCTGAAATAGCACAATAATTGTAAATGCTTATTTATACATAAATTCTCTTCCCCTAGTAGAAACTAGCGCTTCACGGACCAGCATATCCCCAACGACCAACCACGCTCACAGTTGTCTCGCATATGATCAAGTTGAACATAATCGTTGAAAGAGGTTCTCGAATGGAAAAATGAAAGTTGGTTTAAATTATTCGTTAACTTTTTTTTGTGTTTCCCAGTATGCACTGTACATAATAATTTGAAGATTGAACAGTTTTTATAACAGCTCATTTACCTGTGCATATTAATAGAGAAAAATCTTCAAATTTAGAGTGTATATTTTCTTAAATGAATCACCCAATTCGACGCTGTGAATTTCTCACGCTGTCCTCCATACAAATGAAAATAATTGTTCCTACGTGAATCAGGTCGCTGTTCAATGAACTTTCAACGCGGTTGTAAGAATCCTGTAATTTCAACTGATTGGAAACTAATTGTTCGGGTCTTTCAAGTTTCATTTATTTACTATCTGGTTGTGCAAGAAGTCAGAGAGGTTAGGAATCCCTGTTTTTCCAGTTTTAACGTCAGAGTAATTCATTTGTACGACTTGATTTTTAAATATACGAACCACAAAGTTCTTCAAAATTAAAGATCATATTTTACTTCTAAATTTTCTCTAAATCTCTTGTGTGAAGTTCTTCGATGCTGAATCATTTAATCAGGCCACGGTTACAGGCAGTAAGAAATTATACCTTTTGTCAGAATACATTTCTGTATGATAGTCGTCAGCTACGGACTCCCACTCAAGAGGTGCACGCATTGACATTTAAAGGCATAATTTTTACTGAATTATCTCATATTTTAGGCGTACACACAGGAGCAACAAGATGCTAATAGAGGGCATACATAACCAGTGCGGTAATGCTGTTAGTTTTTTCAAAGCTCCATTCAGCAAGCAAAAGTTAACACAGATAAATGCAGTACTCCATGGCACGGCTTCCTATAACAAAGCGAGCGATCATAATTATCTAACCAAATTTCGCAAACCGTAAAACGGGTTGAAAGGCACCGAAATTGCGTGTCAAGGCCTCGAAAGTTGACAGCGGAAGCCAGGTAGTGACTCAGTGGACCTGACACTGAGTGATGGCAGAGACGTGGCGCGATTCCGGTGAATTTTTTGCGGCTTTTGAAACTTGCTTTCGAAAAATCCAATGAACAGAGCGAGCTTATGCTACAGTCTTGTAAATACGCGTACGTCCACAATTTCTACACCGAATTAGATTCCGGGAGGGAATTACCCATTACGTCAAGTACGTTCTTACAGAACTTAAATGACTTAAATGACAGAACTTAATGTTAGTGTGTGAAATTCCAATCTTCATTATGTTCTCATTCGCTATTATTACAATTGCATAAGTAAAATCGTTTCATCGTTCGTTTCTTGCTGTGCCTGCCAGAAATGTTCAGAGGCAGCGATCGTTTGAGGAGGGAGGCTAGCGATAGGAAACAGGGAGGTGCTTGCCGTGTCAATGAAGGCCGACGGGAGGGGCAGGACGGGAGGATGCGCGGGCCAAGATTAGATAGCGCGCTACAAGCACGATATGTAGTGCCCAGCAGTCCTGCAGCCCTGGTGGAATCTTTTATCGAACTTCTGACTTCATCGATTCATCTTTTAATGTGTACAATATCGCGCAAGCGGGAAATTGCTTGGTATGGTATGGATGGTATGGAAGCGGTAGACAGTTTGGCTAAGAAAATGTTATCAGGGTCACACAACCCTGCTTTTATTGGCAACTTTTTGAAAATGATTTTCGAATTGATTCGTTGGTCCAAATGAATGCCACCAAACTTACTTATCAGCGCTAGAATCTGGGTTTTATATTGAAGGTTACTTATTCTTTTTATTTTATTCGAGTGTAAAAATTCACTAATTACATCCCGTACTGAAACTCATTTTAAAGAATTCGACTCCCAATATTTCTGAACTGTTCCCGAATATTTCGTTCAATGTGTTTGTTTTCTTCAGTGAAACTGGAAATAAAATTGTCTCTTTAAATCTCATTCATATTTGAACTATGACTCGATAAACGTTTGATTATAGTGCAAGTTTTCAAGTTTTGAAAAAAATGTAACAAATTAAATTTACGCAAATGGAAACAATTTTTCTGATATTTCACCCATTTTCACGGCGTTTTTGCATGTGACGAACAGTCCATAAGTAGCAAAGAACTCTACCTATATTCTAACACCAAAATTTCTCAGACCGCATTCAGAAAAATCTGAAAATGCACCTCAGGCGAATCTATTCAGAGGCATCAATTGTAGTTAATTACTTGATTTATTTCTATTTACTTACACTTGATGTTGAACGAGTGGTTGCAAAGCCTTTAAACTTTCTACGTATTAGCTGTGATTTCTACTAACTCGACCCATATTTCAATTCTGGAAATTCGAAACTTGCTCAACTTCCGCTTTCAGTTCACGAACTCTGTCACTCAAGAACGTGAACAACGACGGATATGACGGGTATGAAGAGGAATAAAATTTTTGGTTGCGTATGAAATAGTAGCAAATTTTCATCACAATCATTTGACGTTGAACGGCAAACAACCATTGAATTTTCACCAAATGAAAATTAAACCTGTGCATTTCGAACGAAGTAAAAACATCAGTGTGCTTCCTAAAGTAGCAGGTTCTTATCACTTCTATCGTAATACGACTTGCTGTTTTTAATTTTACCACAATTACCACTATTATTACTCTTATCATTGTTCCTTCTCTGTATTGTGTGAGACGATGTTTGACCACAACAAAATATTCCCAAATATTGACCATGACGTAAATTTACCTCACTGTATCCTGCCTCAAACGACTCTGAACTCTACCCATGCTAACAATTCCAGGTTTCAATGATTCTCCAGCTCTGAAGGGTTTTTCTCATGCTGGAATTGCAGGTCACTCTACACTAAAATAGACGAAATAAACTACTCAGATACTGAGTAAAATTGCGATTTCAATGTATGTACTCTGCTTCTGTAAGAACTGGCTAATTATTATGCAGTATACAACTGTTAACATGATAAACTTGCAAAATTACAGAGCATTCCATTCTTTACAGAAAAAGGACAAAATGGTGCAGGTGCATCCATTTCGAGCTGGCTTAATAATAATATAATTCCTGAGAAGTTAGGTAATTTCAACTTTATTGAAATCCTCGTCGTTGCCACCACAAAATAATTTATTAAAGTTTCCTCACTGGAGCAATTTACGCAGACCACCTTCAAGAATCCCGGAGGCTTTCAATAATGACAATCTAACATAACCCAGTTTCTAAACAAACCTCTTTATGACGGACGATATAATAATACAAGAAGACTTCTATCTAGTTTGATTAGATATGAAAAATTGCAGAACAATCGTGAACTTCTTAACCTTTATACAATTTAAATATCTCTTTATTTTAAGGAAGCCAACTAGATTTTCCGACGACACTGCATGCCTCTTATAGATAGTATACTCTCAATGCATCCAACCAATATTTTTTCTGTAATCTTGACTTCTGGCAAATCAGATCTTTTTTCCTCTGTCATGAATAAAAAAATGTCCTAAATGAATAAAATTCAAACTCTATGGAGGCGTCATACCACTACATGAATTTACTAATCCTCAATGGCAGGAACTTTATCAGAAACCGACTTAAGCAAGATCTTAAATGAGCGTACAGTGACAAAGCCATCACTGACATGACAAACGTTTCAAAAAGCACGTATAACAAAAGCTGTTCAACTATAACCCGTACAGTCACACCCTGGATAACCAGAAAATTATTTCCAACGCGAAAAAACAGCACGTTTACTTGATGTTACACGGTGAAGGAAAAATTCATTTGAAATGTATCATAGATTCAACTATCATGTTATCAGCCAAATTATAGCTTACTAAAAGGTTAATTTCATTAAAAAATTCTCCAGGCTCAAGAATGACGCAAAAAAAGAACTGGGGTCTCTCTTAAATTCTGTTTAACAACCGAAAAATTATCGCCGAGCCTGAAAATAAACCGTTCTATATGATACTTTATTCTATCACAAAGGGAAAGATGCAGATCCATTCAATACTTATTTTGTTAATGAGGAAGAAAATTTGCTAAAAAGAATGTTACTTGCTAGAACGAATGTTAGTTACTTATGCTACCCTGTAAACTTTAACTCAAATCACTCTTTCTACCTTGCGCTTGTAAACGCTCATACTTCCAGTAACTAAAACCGAAGTAATACTGGAAAAACGCATTTATAAATAAAGATATTGAACGCGTAGTTCTTTTAATTTCACAAATTGTTCTCGAGATTATAAACAAAATTTGTTCTTATACAATTGTTCTAAACTCATTTAAAGCTGCACGAGTAATTCTGATCTCTAGAGCAAATTTGCATCAACAAATATAGACTAATTTCAACGTTGGAAATTTTCAGTGGGATTTTCAAAACTATAATGTATAACAAAGTATACTGCTATTCAGAGCGTAATTTATTTCTCTATGGTAAATAGTTCCCCTTTCGATCCCGAAAAAAATCCATAGGCTAGTTTATATCTATAAAAAAGTTGTATTTAGTTATTGCTGAGGTAATCTTATAATGCTCCTCATTCTTCTGAAATTTACAAAAACATTCAATTGTGTAGATCACAACACACTTTTGTCTAAGCCATACCACTGTCGCTTGTCTCTCTCACGAATGGTTCAAATCCAATTTCTCAAACCGTTAAGGAGACGGAATATCAAGCAATTCCTATTCGAGTCGCAAAACATCACCCATTTAGTCGCAAAACATCACCCATTTAGTCGCAAAACATCACCCATTTAGTCGCAAAACATCATCCATTTAGTCGCAAAACATAACCCATTTAGTTGCAAAACATAATCTTTCAGGATCTGTTCACATATCTCTTGTATTTGTTGTTTTTAACGCAATCGTGAAGGCAATATCTTTCTTCAAATTAATGCTGTTCGCGTGACAGCATATCATCACCGAGTTTCTTCCCCTAAAACTCCGTAGACAGGGTAAAGTAAATAAATCTCGAAATCAATATCATTTCGTTTGGGTTCATTGTAAATGAAATTTGCATTGAATCGAAACAGCTAAAGAAAATCTATAGTTTTATTAGAAAAAACATCACTCCTAAGGATTATGATTAGCAAAGAAAAACTCTAGAAACTAACCTCTGCAACTTTCTGGAAATAATATTAGATAAAAATTGTATTGAAAAATATCAATCTTATACGTATTAAGCTAAGCGAATGCAGCGGCATTTTGCGCTAAGTCAAACACATCCTACCTAGAGAAGCTCTAAAAATCTTACACAGTACACTAATCTGTATGTTGATTACAGCGAAAAAGCCTGACATGGCAATGTCAAAAATAAAACAGACAGAATAAATACATTGAAAAAAGATATTTAAAACAATTTCCAACTTAGAATACGACGCCCACACAGACGATTCATTCAAGAACCAAAAACTTCTAAAACTATTTGATAACTACTGGTTTTCTCTAGGAAGCTTTATGTACAGAATATTAAAAACTAGTGGAAATTTTAACTTTCAGTATTAAATTTACGCTCAAAATGACTGCCCTAACTACGCGACGAGGAATAGAAATAAGATCTCAAACTAGCTTTCTTTACGCACGTGCCAAATTCTGAAAGTCCAGTTTTCTTTCTATGTATTTTTAATGCTCCACCTACTCAGCTTTTACAAGTATTCTTGAAACGTACATGTTCTCAAACTATGAGACAAATTGAAAATGAATGAATGTAAAATGAGTTACGGAAGCAATTTGAAAAAGGAATCAAACAGAATATCTTCTCTGAACTCTATTCTAAGTCCTGAATAATGGAAAAATGAAACAATAACTGAATAGCCAACATTAATCAAAGTCATCTGACGAAGTAATCCGTTAACCAAAATTTAGAACTGTTCTCTTTCGCAGCTAGATACGAACGAATTTGTCTTTTGTGCTCGGTTAGTTCTATGTTTGAAACACATACTGCCAACCGAAATTGTGGGTTGATTTTTAAATTATAAATTTGTAAAAAAATTTGAATTCAGTTTTGATGAAACTTCTAGAAATGATTCTTAATGTCACTCCTAATATACTGCCTAAATTCTAGATATCAGAAAAGGATAGATAAATATACATCAGCAAATTTATTATTAAAAACGAAAACAAGCATGCCGAAATTAGAGATAAAAAGTAAAGTTTCTGCTTAAATTGTTTATAACAAGTTTATGGGACATTTTACTACAAAACCATTATATATTTAGTGAATAGATCCTTATTCTCTATCACAGACACACATTCCTTGTTGGAAGATTTAATAACATGAAAACATTCTGCTGGAGTAATTTTTGACTATTCCTGTTGAAGTTTGAGCAGCAAGTTTTCTATATTGGTTGGATTTCTAGCTATAACGCGTGTCCCTAGAGTGTGTTTTCGGTTCTCAAACAGATTCAGGTCCGGGTTCTGGGGTGGCTAATCCATAACTTTCAAATTTGGCGTTTTTAGATATTCCGTAATCAACTTTGATTTATGGCATGGGTAATTATCCTGCATAGAAATGTGATTTTTAATTGTCGAGGGGTGAATAATTGGAATAACATGATTTTGAAACATGTTTTTGTACATTACTGCATTTATTCTCGTATTTAATCGGACAACCTTGTCTGGAAAACATTTCAAAAACCATAACACTACCGCCGCCAAACTTATGTTTTTTAGTGCGCTGCATTTCTAGATAATCTCCCGCCTTACACGCTATTAGGTCATTTTTCACCGCCATTAACTCCACGAGAAATACGAGCTGCGATTTTAAATTTTTCGTTAAATCTATTCTTCGTATGATTTTGTCTTCTTTACGTTTTGTCTTTCTTGGTCTATCAATTTTATTTAGTGCTAAAAGCACTTGGTGATAAAACTTGATTCAATTCAATTATTTTTGAAAACCGATATATCCATTTCGGAATACTTTGGCATGGCGGTAGATTGTGCAATGCTAACTTAATTAGCAAACAGTTCAGTATATTGGATTATCAGTAATTTAAAGCTCTTAATTTCGGAATTTTCTCATTCCGTTCCATAATTATAACCAGTTGTTTAAATAATTTTGCTTACAGATATTTTGCTAGTATTTTCTGACATCTGAAATTTAGGCAGTGAATTAGGAGGAGCACTAAGAATCATTAACAAATGTTTCACCTAACACAGAATATTCAGGAAAATAATAAATTTAAAAAATGCCGCACAATTTTGGCCAGTAGTGTAAATATTCTAAGTTGTCTAGAATAAATTATTGCAAAATTTGTTTATCTCCGGATAGGTTGCCATAAAAGCCTCGTCTCTTATTTGACTCTCAATGCTAATATTTATGACTTTTAGATATTGAGCAAACTCTTACGTATTATTTGTAGCAATGTTCATGCTCGTGCTTAAACAAACTATCAAATCCTTGAATTATTTTTATCATTAGGGCATTGGCGGTTCATTAATCAAATACATATTATTTTCACTACAGGTGCATGCAGTAAATTCTGCATTTCAAACAGGTCATTTAATATTTAAAAAAACAATCGGACTCCAAGGTTTAGGAGCATGAGTAAGTTGCCTTGTTTGTTTTCCTGCACCGCATTGTGCCAGAGCTCAAAAAATAAGATTCCTCGTAAACGTTTGCTATTTTCTTGCTAGGCGTGCGCATTTTGAGACTTTTTTGAATGATGTATCGAACATCCTATTCTTCAGACGAATATTTTTTACACACGCTTGCCGAAATTAGAGATAAAAAGTTAAGTTTCTGCTTAAATGGTTTATAACAAGTTTATGGGACATTTTACTACAAAACCATTATATATTTAGTGAATAGATCCTTATTCTCTATCACAGACACACATTACTTGTTGGAAGATTTAATAACATGAAAACATTCTGCTGGAGTAATTTTCGACTATTCCTGTTGAAGTTTGAGCCGCAAGTTTTTTGAATGATGTCGAATTTTGAATTGAATTTATGTACTGACGAATTTGGTATGCACCAGGCATTGTAGTCTGAAGATCTTCAGTTGCTTGACGTTATGCGTAATTTATGTGCAATTGCAGATGAGTTTGATTGTGCAATTACAGTTTTTCTTAAGGCACGTTAAGTTGCTTGTAATATTTTTGAGCCGATCGTGGATGAATATGGGCGTAGAAGTGAACATAGCATACAAAATGCGAAATAAATTTCGGGTGTATGTTTTAAGCAAAAAAAAACTAAGATGATATCTTTGCATGCTATGACACCACGCTCTATATTTTTTGCACCACGCTCTAAGGAGAGAAGAAACTTCACAAACGCACAACAGGTTCACCATACGCTCGGGCGGAAGCGCACTGCATCTGGGCGGGTATAAGGCGCATTAGTTCTAGCACGGAAACAGATGTTGCGCGAGCAATGATCTCCCGAGAAGTGCGCTTTAGTCCATCCAGCAATGGGCACATATATATCATATGAACAAGAACACATGTCTGCATATTGTTTGTAATTATTCACCGAATATTTTGGGGATCTGGATGTAATCCCTAAATGTTAGTTGTAGGCGATTGTAATGGTTTATGTCTGCGTGTACAGAAACTTGCGTGTACCGAGCTTCGTGATGATAGTGGAGAAAGGTTTCTAGTTAACTGTACGATGGAATCACAGAATTGACTATGCTCACTCGAATCGGATGAGGCTTTATCTGTCAGATAACAAGTTATTCCTTCAAAACCGCACTGCTGCTGTAAGCAGGGCTAGCATTGGCCTCTTATAGCAAGCAAAACTCTAGGGAGGTAAAGAGATATGTCGTGATTTCAGTGGCTCTTATAACAGCTGTTTCAAAATACTTGAGGAAATGCAAATGCATAGTGTACGCCGTAAACACGTATTTTAGATTCTGAAATATCCTTTGCTGCATTTGATGGTGAGTATACTTACTTACGTACAATGTAGATCTCGAAAGTTCTCTCTCATGAAAGAAGCGTACACGTATACTAACTAGGCTTTCTACTCAATGAAGTGACAGACTGCCTATGTACACTGAATTGTTCATTTTAAACGGGCAAAAATGTTCCCGAGGCTACTTCTTGACATGGAATCAAAATCTCCAACATCAATTGAGCTGGTGTCAGCTAGTTTTGGTCAGGGAAAGATAGGCGTCTTTGATTAAATCCTGAGTTGGTAACAAGCAGTGCAACCGAGCAGATAGAACGCAATTATTTTCAGTTGGTCAACTTTCTTTCGTGATACTTGTGAACAGTTCGTTTTTTTTTAATTAGCCTTGACCATTTTCCGTCAATATTACTTATTTCGTTGCAAATCGTTTACTGAACAATAATAGAAGGTGTTTAGGTGTATTAGAGCTTTTGTTTTAGTATTCTTCAGTGTATTAACGTCCGTCAGAGCATAACGTCGGATTACCTGCTACAGAAGATACAACATATTCATAGTGATGACTTCATTTCATAAACTACTTCTGCAGGAGTAAGAGCATTGCAAGAGGTGATTCTCTACGTCTGCTATGTATAAGTTTAGTTCCATCTGTGAACTAAAAATTTAGAATAAAGGGTACAAATTTGAATCATACGATGAAGAACGGTACTTTGATCCCCATATCCGATCCTGATCTGAAAATCGTTTTCATTATTATTCCTGGCTCTCTGTGGTCAGTGTTTGGCCTGTTCCATGAAGCAACGGTACATAGAACATTACGCTTTGGACGAAAAGATCTTAGGTCCAATTATGCACAACTGCTCGGTACGTTCACCAGAGATTTCGACTTCTCTGTTGATGTAGGAAACGATAGAGGTGGGTATGAGAGAGAGTCCAGAGATATCTTACCAATGAGTGTGCGCTTCACTTCTTTCCTCCGAGATATTAACTGGAAAAAAATTAGTAATTACAAATGAATACCGTTGTATAATGAAGTGATCTACAAAGTTTCTCTGTCATATGGTTTGGGCAAGCTTTTAGTTGTTCTTTAAGCTTGTCTTCCTCTTTTTAAAGTTATAGCTTAAGTTAAAGTTAAAGTCATCCTCAATCACTTTTAGAAAATTCCAATGACACCATGAAAGCTGAGGCAAAACTATGTTTTTAGCTAATAATATTTTTCGAGGAAACGTATTCGCACGAAGCAATAATTGACCCGCGGATTTAGTTTGAACGTATTTTTAGGAGGATGACTTTAACCATTGTAAGCCGTACCGAAGTTGCCAGCAATCATAGATTTGCATTTGCAACCTGCATCGCAACACCCCCCTCCACGTTTTTTTCAGCTCATGTTTTGGCGCAAAAATGAGCAACAGAATTTTTAACTTTCATGGGACTTGATCTTTTCTGTAGATATGAATAGTTCCCAAATTTCAAGGAAATTTATGTACTGACGAATTTGGTATGCACCGGGCATTGTAGTCTGAAGATCTTCAGTTGCTTGACGTAATGCGTAATTTATGTGCAATTGCAGATGAGTTTGATTGTGCAATTACAGTTTTTCTTAAGGCACGTTAAGTTGCTTGTAATATTTTTGAGCCGATCGTGGATGAACTAGTGGATGGGTAATTCGAAATAAAAGTTGATTTTTTGATGTGGTTACGAGTTATTAATTTACTATTATTTAGAAATACACCTCTCTTATTTTCTGTTCTGACATGCATTATACTATGGCAAACTTAATGAGTATTATAGAAAATGATCAGTCAGCTTGGCACAGCTTAAAATCGTTCTCTAAGGAGTATATGATACTGTAGATGCACGAATTTATTCATGAGCGTTTATCAAAATCCTGAGTCTTTAAGTCTTTATCAAACTTCTGTTAATAGACGGGATGATGAACGTCACGACAAGCGTATTATCTCCATCGTTTATACAATATGGTATTCAGCGCCAATAGAGTCCCTTTCAGTTCTCAGTAAAGAGTAGCACGTAGCTGGTGCAGACGTGCAACCTGTTTCAGGCAAAAATAGCCCGTGAAGAATGTAGACGACAACATACGCAGTCTGACGGCGCCGCGGTGAGGCGTGCGTTGCGTATTTGTTGAAAGGGCCACACCATCGGACGGCCTCTACACAGCGCTCGGCACGTTCTTGTTTGTCTAGGTAGGCTGGTCCTGACCGGTGCATGTGCGCTTAGGTGTGATGGTACGCATCCAATGTGCACCGTTCACTGGTCTGTGGCAAAGTTCGAGATTGCATGAAAGTAGACAATGCCAATCAGATTATTTTCAAACTGCTGAATATGCTACAATAAAGTGCTACTTCCGGAAGTTTGAACTCTGATGACCATGTAATTTAATTATTCGCTTAAATTTTGAGATCTATAGTAATTAAGTAAATATGTTCTGTTTGGTTCCACCGAATCGTGGTTATTTTTACATGCATGCCAATTACAACCTTTCGTTCCTAATGAAAGCAAAGTGGAGTGTTAGTCAGTCCTAGAAATTAATTGTGGAGGCTCCAAACAACTTAGTCTGGTGTACGATTGTGGTAAACCACATGTCAGACTTTTTCAAACAAATAGTGATAATTGTTATCATAAGAAACTGATAATTAGGAAACTTCTTACTTGCAAAAATTTTCTGGATTGGTTGCAGTTAGGCATAGTACCACCAGTGACTCTTCTTACAATCAATTTTCTAATAATAGTTCACGGGAAGATGAACGTTTCTATTTTGCACCATTAATAGTTCATAATCATAGAAGAAATGAGTTCAATTAAGCTTTCTTGACGGGAAGGCTGCACCCACTGGCGATCATTTTGTGCCCTGCAGTCGCTCTATTGCATTTTATGTCACTCAAATTTTTTATGGCACATCACCGAACACCTGCAAGTGTGATTATGTGGCACAGAATGATACAGCCTTTGACATCAATTTATTTACAGTATTAGGATTACTAATAAAGAGAAGTGAAACAACAATCTTGCTCGAATAAGAGAATAAAAAGTTATAATACATACTGTGTTATTTTCCACATGGAGTGACACCATAGCCAGCCCCTGTATCTTCTGAGATCTCGTTCACGCTGCTACAGACGCTGAAGATCTACCCGCTTCTGAAGCGCAGTCTAAGTTTATTTTCAGTTTAAGGTAAATTTTTTTACTTGACTGTTAAATTTACTTGACTATGCCATAACTGATGAAAGCCACAACTAATTTAGCAACAAGTGGAATCGAGGTGATCTCATTGAGGTATCGTTGTAACAATGCTAGGAACTGAACTCCCGTCGTCCATTATAATAATAAGATGAATTAGTTGCATCAATTCCTGTTATTCAATATCGTTTTAACAATAACGTGCATGGGAAGTGATAATAATTGTCCGGTAATATTTCAAAAATGGTTTTTGAAGAGAAACCGACACTTCGTTGAGAGAAGTTCACGTGAAATATTAAATAATGAATTTGTTGTGTATATTTTCACTACACTCTTTTTGTACGTACAAAATCGAAGCTCACTTTGAGAAGAAGGTACAGCCTTCAAATCAAACTTTCAAATCGCCGGCAACTGACTCATGAATTTGCAGTCAGCAACTGCGGCGTAGCATGGGTGCTCATAAATAAAAGAAACTGTAACTAATGGAAAAAATTCGATTAGCACTTCATCAGAACCGAGTTGTGGGAGCTGAAGGAACGTCACAATTCTCCTCTCTCTGCCACGGCATCGTCAGTGTGTGTAGTGTAGTCAATGCTCAATGAAGAGGGGAGGGGGGTGTTGCGATGCAGGTTGCAAGTGCAAATCTATGATTGCTGGCAACTTCGGTACGGCTTACAATGGTTTTCAGCAAGTAGAATTTTATATTTACACATTCTTAGATACCCTGTTCCATTGCCAAACTTAATGACGAATCTACTCAAACGAGGAAGGTATCTCAAATCTGAATTTTTACCTTCCTTTCAAGTCTGAAATAAATATATCCTGTTAGTTTCATTTATGAATTTTTTTAATCAATAACTTCATTTTTGAAGTGTGTTATAAAATTTATTTCAATATACTTTCAATTTTCTGGATAATTTCTTATTTTTTTTACATTATGTACACGGGTATTTTCCATTTGGCTTTGCGTCGAAAACACTTATGATGTTAATTTTATTCCTTTGAGGTTTCCAACAAACATGAAAATTTCTTCACAACTAAACATTCATCAGCAAAGTTCTTTACGAACTAAAAACTAAATTTCTTCTCTTCCTGATGAGAATTCACTGCAATGCCTAAGAAATTCTTGCCTGAGCGGACATAACATCAAAAGCCTATCATGCCACTTCTATTGAAAACAAAAAGCACAACATTTCCAGGGGAGGTTCTCAGTCCATTGAAGTTTCCGAGAAATCATTATTAGAGTGGCGGGAAATTGCAGAAAGTGTACGCTTGGCCTGTTGACGCAAGCGGAGGCGGCGAGGGGAGGGAGCGAGGGAGGCGTCTCGCGAGACAGACACGAGGGTGGGAGGAGGGGTGCACCAAACAGGGAGGGGGGGAGGGAAGGCTGGCAACATATTGAAGGACAATTTTGAGGCGCTTGCCAGTGCAGCAGCGTACGGGGGAGTGGGTTAGTGGGGGAAGAGAGCAAGACGTGCAGGTTTGGGGGTGTGAGGAGTCTGTCCTTGAGTCAGTGGAGCAATGCACTCGCTCATGGCCACAACGGATGGCTGGCGCTACTACCGCTATTGCGCCTGCCGCCTCTCGCACGTGTCACCAACCTTGGAGAATTGCTGCACTATAATTTGGTCTGGTGTGTAGCTGGGATAGTGGTCCTATAAATCTGACTTGAATATAAAACGAACTACGGCATTTTAAAGTCTTTGCTAATGCTAATCAAGAACTCGTATTCCTACGTCTCGCTGGTCCTCTCGCATCACAGTTACAAGAGAATGATGAGTGAACCTCAAGATTTATGACAAGAATTTGCCCGGATGTTTTTACTGACTACTACTTCACAATGAGGGGTTAACGCTAGAGTACATTATTTACTCCTGTATCGACGATGAAAAGCCTAGTGATGTCTGTGAGACCCAGACTAATGATTATCTCCTTTGTTGATGAGCTTACTTACGAACGTCGTAGTGGTGCAACTCTGCTGGTGGTGTTGAGGTGGTTTGTGAGTGTGGTAAATTGGGTGTGGTGGGAATGAAGTGTTGTGTGAAATGCTTTTAGGACATGAGTTAATGAGAAGTAATATTAATGGAATTAGGTAAAGGTGTTTAATTATCCCTATTTTCATGTAGAGAAACAAAAAATAATAAAACACACATTTCGAAAAACCTGATGAACAAAACCGAAATGGGAGCCATTATATACGTACATGCACAGGCGCATTGTATGTCAGGCTTGTTTTATAATTGTAGCAGAAATACAGGTAAAGAATATATGGAAAAAGCCTTTGAGAGCACGTTAAGAGTGTTAATAATTGTGGAACTGAGTGAGCGTGTTAAGGAATAACATAAGCCAACAGTTCAAGATAAAAAGTAAAGAAAAAAGTAGAATGTAAAATAAGAACAACCCTTCGAAAAACAGCCAATCAGGGATTGGAGGAAGCGTTTAAAGAAAAAATATCTACATTGTAACAAAACATTTTATCAGAGGAATTGCAAAGGAAGACAGTGAGACTTAATTAAAGCATGAAAGTGAAAGCTGTTAAAAGAAAGTAAAGGCAAGATCACTGCTCGATGGCCAGTTAGAACAAGGCCACACTTCCTTGAGCAGTAGTTGAATGTGAGGGATCGTTCAATTAAAAGAGGGTTGAGATATCCGAGGAATTTAGGGTAGCAGTAAAGTGAATGAAGCCTCAGAGGGCGTTTAAATTGGGTGTTTGCACACCAGGGCACTGAGGTTGGAGAGGCTGGTACGTTATACGCCAATATTTTATTTAGGAGTGGCGTGTCCCGTTGGATTCCTCAATGTATTTCTTGTACTAAAAGCCTCAGGAGTTATTGTAACACTGGCAAAGCTTGCGTCAGTATCGGATTGAAGTGACTAAGTATTTCATTTGTCAATGATTTGTTAGGTTGCCCCTGCTCTACGGACTATAACTTGATTAAAAACGAAATTAATGCTAGAGTTCGCGATGAAATTTCTCAATTCGTACTTGTAAATGATACAGATATAACTGAATCAGCTTATTCATGTTGATGCTAAACTGTTAGTAGCCAATTCATGCAATAAATGGTATAACTTAATCCTTGAATAAAATATTTACTTAACGCACTGCAAAAATAGGACACTCAGTGAAAATATTAACAGTAGCAAAATAACGCTCCGAAGGTGCTGAAAGAAAGCAGTATTTATGTTAAAGCTACTTAAACTTGAGTGTACATTTGGTCACTTTGAAAACTAATTACCATGCGTCAGGGGACGACGACAGGGTCAAAAGAGTATATCTGATCTCCCACACGCTTAGTATATTGACGCGTAGCGACGCGTCGTGGCACCAGCTATAGGATGCTGAGTTATATGACTCGTTTGATCCATATTCAACTTCCGACTTCCTGTAGAGGTTGTCATGAAGCAATGTCTTATTCTTTTTACAATAATTATTATAATCAATCGCAGAGCCTTTGAAATGATAATTGTTTTCATGCTTTTAGTTTATTAGTTAGTGATAACCACGATCCGTGGAAATTCCACGGTTAATGACATCAAAAAGGTAACTGGGACCTGTAAAAAACAGCTTGTTTTACAACTTGAATAACTGATCCTATCCTAATCTAATCTATTATATCCTTTCCTAACGCATCATTTTCTAACCTAAACAATCCGAACCCACCCAAACCTGAACAAACGTCCTTACATAACCTATCCTTACTCGAATTATTTTAATCTAACCTAACCCAACCCAACTCATTCTAACCTAACCTATCCAAACCTAACCTTATCGTAAGCTATCCTGGTCAATACTATTCTATCCTAATCTTTCCTCCTCTAACTTATCCTAACTTTTTCTTACCCCTCCTAACCAACCTTATCTTATCACACGTCTTACACCAGTCTATGCTAACCTAACTTGTCCTTACAGAACTATTATTCCTTACTCATCTGAAAACACTTGATCCAGGAACGAGTCAACCGGATACCGCTTGAATCTCAAAGCATAACGGACACACGAACGGTCGTGACTCTAGTAGAATTATTATTTACTAAAAATTTTGAAAGCGAAGAAAATGCTAACAAAATTAGTCATTTTTATTCAACAGAAAGAACAAAAAATCGAAAACGTTTCGGAGACCAGCTCCATCAACAGTTCTGTAAAATACAAAGTATTATCAATCTAACGCAAGCATGAAAACACGGTTGATACAAAATTCCAGAATATACAAAAAAAGAACAACTATGCATTAACTATCTGAAGGGGATAAGAGCTAAGAATGTCGTTTAAAATTGGTTTTTCCTTAAAAATATGCAAAGATTCTAAAATTCTAAGGTCAAAATCACGGAAAGAACTGTCTATTATTTTAAAATCACTATCACGAATTATTTCACTACACTTCTCAGCATGGCTGCGTATTGCTGAATGAGGAGGATTAGCCAACAGGTTACCAGTACGAAAACTCCTTCCGCGGTGTTCTGCCACTCTTGCGTAAATATTGCGCGACGTCATTCTGACGTACGCCGATGCACACTGCGCACAACTATACTTATACACAACAGAAAAGCGCATGAGCCCGGGAATTGAGTCTTTGAACCGAAAAAATGAACCAATATTTGCTTTGCTAATCAGTATGACTCGTAAAATTTCTCCAGGAAAATGCTTACTGAATAATGACTTTAATTCACGGGCTAGTTTTTCAGATGGAGAACCGAAATAAGGTAGTATAGTGCAATGGAGGTAATTTTCACATTTAACAGGAATGTCGGAATTGCAATATTTTCTTGGCAAAAACTTTTCAATTTGAGAGTTTATGATTCCAAGAGGAAAACCATTGTTACAAAAAAAAATCGCGTATATAGTTAAATTCTGCGTGTATATCAGTGAAAGACGAGCAGACATTGTAAGCCCTGTTTACCAGCGTTTTGATTCCGTTGATTTTGAAAGTGTTACAACAAAAGCTAAAAAAAAACTAGTTCCCAATCCCGTGAACGTTGGTTCACGCGCTCTTCTGTTGTGTATATGTATAGTTGTGCGCAGTGTGCATCGGCGTACGACAGAATGACGTCGCGCAATATTTACGCAAGAGTGGCAGAGCACCGCGGAAGGAGTTTTCGTACTGGTAACCTGTTGGCTAATCCTCCTCGTTCAGCAATACGCAGCCATGCTGAGAAGTGTAGTGAAATAATTCGTGATAGTGATTTTAAAATAATAGACAGTTCTTTCCGTGATTTTGACCTTAGAATTTTAGAATCTTTGCATATTTTTAAGGAAAAACCAATTTTAAACAACATGCTTAGCTCTTATACCCTTCAGATAGTTAACGCATAGTTGTTCTTTTTTTTTTGTATATTCTGGAATTTTGTATCAACCGTGTTTTCATGCTTGCGTTAGATTGATAATATTTTGCGTTTTACCGAACTGTTGATGGAGCTGGTCTCCGAAACGTTTTCGATTTTTTGTTCTTTCTGTTGAATAAAAATGACTAATTTTGTTAGCATTTTCTTCGCTTTTAAATTTTTAGTGAATTTGTGATATAAGCAAAGTAAGCATTTGTTTAGAATTATTATATAGACATAAATTTGACAGAATAATATTTGATTTTTTCCAGATTATCAAAATTAATCCATACTAAATAGAGTTGAGTTTAAAGTTTAATCCCTCCTTCATTCATGTACACGATGACAGCAAGAATGGATGACTGGGAGCTACCTGAATCTTGAAGAGAATAACTTGTATCATGATGATTCTCGCCGGCCATCAAAATAGGGAGATTATAGTCGCCGCTCAATGCTGCCTGCACACTGTTAAAACAATCTAGCATGAACTAGAGAATTGCAATGGAATCTACGAGGCTGCGAGGAGACTAAATTTCCCCAAATTGTCACGGTTTTCGGATGCGTAACCTTAGAGGGTGATGTGATGCGCACAAATCCCAATGTTTGGCCTCCAAAATCCTTTAATCTTAACCCGATGGATTATTATGTATGGGGCGCTGTCGAGAAAGATACCAATCTCCGTGCCAGTACTACAAGAGAAATGTTAATCGATAAAATTAAAGTGGTTTTTCAAGGTATTCCAAGGGAAAGTGTAAAATCGGCTGTCTCCACGGTCCGGGCCCTGATTGACGCTGCAGTACACGCTAATGGCGGTTATTTTGAGTAAAACTCTTCGACAGTAATTTAATTGCTTTAACGATCGAATTTCTTTGAAATCAATTAAACTTCATAGATACCAAGCGCTTTTTATTTTTCCTGATAAAAACTTCAAATTTTTCCGAACACCCAGTACATATTTTCTTTTTTTGCACAAAGTACGAATGGATCATTGCACCTGCAAACGAACTCATTCTTCACAGCATTAATTATTGCTAACTAGTGCGACCTATCCCATGAACTCCTGCGCTCTTCCTCCATTGCGTTACACATTCAGAGAGAGGTAACGTTTGCCCCCGGTACCCACTACACGCTATGAGGAGATTCAACGTAAGGAAGGCGGAGCGTCGTGGGGAGAAACGATGTATCATAATTACATCCGACAAAAAATATGAGTTCTTGCCAAAACTCCCGGAGTCAATGCTTTAGTCATGACGTCAACGAGAGTACTTGCTGGAAATCACATGAGATCATGTTAGGTGAAGTCTGTGTAGGGTTGTACCTCAGGAAGGGCGTTGGGGAAATTCCTCAAAACTGTCGACTCGCATCAACACTTTAGAAATGGCTAGCTTTATGGAACGTGGAATTTTCAAATAGTTCTGTGACACTAGAGTCCTATCGTACAGTACAGAGAGATGTGATATAAACGTTATAGAAATGTGATGAAGAAACATATGAACGATCAGAGTCGGACAAATAGGTGATGAAGTCAAAGTGCGATGGAGTCTTACTCACAGAATGGAATTCCAGTACATATAAAGAGGGAAACGCAGGGTTGCGACGCATATCCGTATAGAAGAAGCAGAAATGCTAAGCCTGATAAGATCAGGGAACATGCGTTGACGACCTGTAGAGTCGAAACAGGTTCTGACTACTACCAGCACCGGTTGAGTAGTCGGGCCGGGGTGCACACGTCATGAGGCGGCGCCGGGTGGGCTTATGCCAATGCTCGTGCTGCTTGAGGGCAGCGTCGCTGTGGAGTCGGGTAAATTGATTAAGGGCCATAATAATTGATTAAGGGCCAGATTAGCATTTAGTTTTAGCATCATTATTTTATTACTGTTCGTTACTACTGCTAGTATCATAATATTTAGTTTTATTTATAAGTAGCACAGTCTTTATTCTCTTCCTTTTTCGTTTAGGAAGATAAATTCTCGAAATTTGTGGATTTTAGATCCCCTGCAACGGTCAGGTGCGCCACGTTGCGAACGAACTCCAATAAATGCGCTACTTTATTAGTGGTAAACCATCAAGGTCTGCTGCAGGGTTTTTGATTTATATTTGAGGTTAAAAATTGGCAGGTAGGCTCATGTTGAATTGGCCTTGGTTATATTAGGTAAGGATGGTTAGCGTTATATGAAAATAAATTTTATTTAATTGATTACGATATTAAAATTCAAGTTGAGTTGACTAAGGTCGGGCAAATTTTGAGTATGTTCAGATTAGACAAGGTATGACTCAATGGTGCTGACACCAAGTTGAGTAATTGATCAGCTTGTGAAGGAAAGCATGAAAATAGCACCAACAACCTCAAACGAACGATGATAAAATCATTTTTGCTGCTATTTTCTGTCAAGAAAAGGTCATAATACCAAGAACGAGGCTCAAACTTAATGTAGTAATTACATATTGTCTATTCCCGTTACCGATCATTTTACAAAGTAAATTCAAGCTTGAGTTTCGCGTCTAAACTATCGCAACCGTGTTTCTATCCAGTGTTGCCAGAGTGCCTTATTTCTGGGGAAAATAATCAAATTTAGCTAGTCTCAAATAAAAATTAGCCTTGAAGGTTAAATCTGAAAATTTATCCTCAAAAGGCCAATCTGTTGCTTTAAAATTTTTTAGTGCTGTTACTGATGCTTAACTAGAGTACACGTTAATAATTTCTTGACTCTGAGTTGATTGCAGTAAAAAAAACACGGACCTGAACAAGATGCGCTCAATTGTCCAGACGGTTCATTCACCTAAATGTGTTTAAGGTATTCGTTCGAAGCTCCCTCATAGCAACATGAAGAGAATACTTAGATGTTCTCTACTAACAGTATGCACAGATAAATACATGTACATTATGTCCTATAACTTTGTTATATGTTTTTAACAGTGACTGAGTGGTTAGAGTGCCAACACTAGTGCGAATCCCGGCACTGCTAGCCGGTGAATCTCCTAGTTGATGGCCCACTCGAGATATTTATTATTTGTATATTTATCACCTTAAGTCCTCGGGGAATTCTAAGCAAAGATTTAGAATCAGCGCATCGAAACTATGATACTTGCTCCACGATTTTCTCTCGTAGCAGAGACGAAGTTAAAATTTGTTGGCTTTCGTCATCCTTTGATATTTTATAATGTACACGAATCCTTAGTTCTTATTTACCACTGGAAAGTATAATTAAAAATTTATTCAGTATCTCTCGCATTCGGCAAGGCAGCTCAAGGGTTAAGTTTTCTGCTAGATATATCTACTTAATTTAAATCAATCGCTTGTATTGATAGATTATAACATGTCCTCTTGAAAAGACACCCTGCTTCAAGCTAATTTTAAAGTGATGATTTCGTACCAGTTTACATCAGATAATTATTCATTATTACCTAAAGGTTTCTATCACTTTACTGTTTCAAGTTTTTGTTTCCTTAAACGTCAACGCAACTGCATAATTTCCATTGCCTAATGCATTTTGTAATCATTTGGGCAACAGACGAAAAATTTAGAATTCAAAGGCTTTTCATACTCAGGTGCCTCTTTTTAACTCATTACTAAGGAAAGGTTTCACACATATCGTAAAATAATCCGGTTTTGCGTACAACGTTCATATTTACCTTGAATGCATCATGTTGATACTCAACAAGAATTAATGATGAAATAGAGTTGTTAAATAATTAATCGATGAAATGTCACTGTTTGATTCTAAACTCAAGGGCACTCCAAAATGGTTTTCTATAACATCGTCGACATGAATTATACATAAAAACGCTGCAATCACGAAGCTTTTGTTTACAAATTGCTCTCATATCTTTCAACGAGAGCATTTATTTTTTGTTTGTGATAATTTATTTCTAAGTATGGCTTCCGAAATTGAGATGAGTCCTTTATCAAACTAAAGTTATTTGGTAACGTTTTCAAATTAATGGAAAAAAACTGAAAGAAATCTCACCAAGTCTGCAGTATATGAAGAAAAATAAAAAACAGAAAACTAATCTATCAGCTCAATGAGAACTCTTCGCAGGATCATGTAGTATTCAGTGAAACTTTGTAGAATGCTCGTTTTCTTAGATTTTACAGCTCTAACAGGAAAGTTAGTGCGCTTATGCAATAATCGTACAAGTTAGTTTGATATACGACAAGATTTCTAACTGAGCGACTGCCAGAGACAAAACTTTTTGAAAGGGGATGTTTTTGCACAAAGGAAACTCTTAAAACAAAGTTCTCCACCGAACGAGTCCTTGGCTACGGTGAAGGCAGTCAACAAAAAGAACGATCCATCTCTTTCTCTCATTTTGAGAAGCGAAATGAGCAAAATTGGCAGAATTAGAGCGATGCACGTGTAGTGGACAAAATTACTCCTGTTGGCGGTGGATACTACTATTTTCAATTAAATTATTATTATATTGAAGAGTCGCCCAGAACAAGCTGACTAAAAGAAACAACCGGCTTGCAAAAATTTATCCTTGCTAAGCATAATGATGCAGGAACATTTTAATTTGAATAATTGATGTTTTATATCATGGGATAGTCATGTTTCATAAAATTTTGTCTGCTGAAGAAATGATAAAAATCATGGGAAACTTTTTCATGAGCTTGACAGAAAACGATGTATCAAAAAGGGGAAACAACAGTATGTTTTGAAAACCTAAACTCTCTGCTAGGTAAAGAAAGCCGTTTGGTTCGTTGTTTAGAGGCTTAACGACTGTATCCGAAAAAAGTTACAGTGGTCAAACGCGAAATTAATTCAACTGATGAAAATTCTTTGATATTTTTTTATGATTTTATTTCACTTCTGCGGAATAACTGAGAGCAAAAAACTCTATCCTTATAAGCTCGTGAATTTCATTTCCTACATACGTGGGAAATTAAATAGGAAACATCGTTCACGTAGCGTGTCAAATGTCTCCTGAAGCTGAAAACTTTATTTTATGTGGCGCAGGCGATATTTTTCAATTGAATTTGATCGCACAATGTGTGTATTAGGTTATATAAAGACTTAGAGATTTTAATTCAGCCGTACCTACGTTTTACGATCAGCATTTGTTGCGATTCGAGCATCTTCTGAGAAAAGACGTATTTTACCACTGAAGGATTTAGCGGAAATTGTTAACGAATGTTGTAAAATGAACTAAACGAAGACATTCCTAAAGAATGTTGCAACCTCTGACGAACTCGCATTGCTACATTGCATTTAGTTCGGGCGGTGCAGAACGGACGCAAGGGAATGGTTATTGAAACAGTTCAAAATGTGAGGGAAAGACGACGTCATTCAACACATAACTCGAACTGAGATCCGTGAAAATGTTCTCTACCTCACTGAATGGTGTAAGGGATAAACAGTTTTCAAATGTTTCCAGTTTACAATGATGTTATAAGCAGAACTAACTAGTGCTGCGTGTAAAATTGTGCCTGTCCTTTCTGAGGTGTTGTCATCGTGGCCGAGTGGTTAAGAACGCACCCTACAAGGAGTCGGCAGTTCGAATTCCGGCGCTGCGCGGTGATTTTTCTTGTTGGGTAAAGGGAGAACTCGAGCACAATTCCTCAATCTACTCAGGTGTCAGAAATGGGTACGGGCTGGCGCGGGGGTAACCGTCACTGTGTCCTGGTGTTAGTCACTTATAAGGCACTTGAAAAACCAATGTACAAAATGATATGTATCAGGCTTGACTGATTGGAATAAAGCGTCCTTTTTTGTGGGCCTCGAGTGTCGAGTGATGAGCCGCAAGCAAATTTGGACGCACCCTCCATCCCACTCCGCGCCTCTGTTTCCTCTCCGCCGCACCCGCACCCCCACACCCACTCTCAGCCACGGTTCTCTGCCTCCCTAACTTCTCCCTGCGTCTCTGGGTCACCCCCAACTGACCACTAAGATGCCTCGATAATCAATTTTATCACAGAGTACAAAATATTTCACGACCAGTAACTTTTGAAAAATGAAATAAAAGTGATGAATTAGGTGAGCTAGTTTTCTACAATTGTAAAATGGATTTTAAAAATTAAGATGTGAGGAATCGATTTCTGATGCACGAATTTGGTTTTAATTACTCTCATTAAAATGAATTAGTTCTTTTGGTGGAAAAATTTGACAAACTAGTGAAGTAAAACATCAAAGGAGTAAAAATTTCGGGGAATTATTGTACTCTCATGGCAAAAACTGAGTTATATTGATTTTGATAGATCAAAAATTATTGTGTTATGGATAGTTGGAAATAAAAATCTACATTAAAGGGTAGAACATTATTTTGCAAGTTCAGTTGAAGTTTATCGATACATCGTCTCTTGAATGTCTGTTTACAGCAATCAAGCTTTCAATGGAAAAAGTTGAAACGTTAAATTTCCAAGCACATCGGATAGAGACGAGAGGTCGACGCGGCAGCGACAGGCAGGTTAACCGCAAGCGTCCACCGTCACTGAGCTGCTTCCTGTTTTCTCTTACATTCGTCGTATCCTCATACATTCCTCATTTCTTCCGTCCGACAGTTACTTATTTCTGTTTCTATCGTTCATTTTTTCTAGCCATTTCAGAAAACATTCCTTTCAGCGATCTCATCTTCCCTTTTATACCTTCCTCTTTCGATCCACTCTCGAAACTGCACTTGCTGTAAAGTATTTCATCCTGTACTGTGCCATAAATCCGAAAAAAATGCCCTACCTGAAATAAGAACGTCCTCCAGCGCATCTCCCTTCGAAGATTTCAGTAAAAACTAAAAACCGATCATAATGCGCAATTGTATCGAACAGAAAGCCTCACTTGTAAATCACTAGTTCATAAATCTCAAACGCTCGCAGTTGGAGCGGCATCTCAGAGAGTCAAGATATCAGACATCAGGAAGAGCATCGCACTCCTCAAAGCATCATCAACGGAGGTCACCAAACCAGTTCGGTACTGATGAAGATCACCCAAGCGCCGCTTGCAAGTATTTACTGAACGCTTCAAGTAATCGAGCTTCGAACACAGTACGCACCCGCACCAAGGCCCAGCAAGTGCACGGAAGAAGCATTCGACCCTCCGTTCATTTTCAACTACGCCCGAGATGATTGAGCTAAGATCAAAAACATGAAGAAAAATTTCATCGCTAGCGCGGTGGTGAAATTGTGCGCATTTTGTTGGGAGCCGTTGACAAAAATTGGGATAAAAATAAGCTTAAAATTAAAAAAATCTGCATTCATAAAGCTCTCCAGCTCACAAGTTACAAATCGCTTGAATCTGTGTTAATTTACTATCAGCGCATTGAACCAGTCTAACTTTTTCGCCGCCTGCATGCATGATTTTCACCGCCCCAGTTATTGAATCGCTTAGGCGGCAAAAAACATGCATGCTCCGGCAAAAAAGTTTGACTGGGAAGCGACTGTTTGACTGGGAAAGTTTGACTGGGAAGCGAGCAAACAGGCAACCTTAATTTCTCAGGGCAGAGCAGTACACGCGAGAATGCTACTCTTGAATGCTCGCATCCACTGCACATTTTACGTTCGCAATTCTGTCATTATATAAATAATAACCTTTCTCATGTGATATTTCTGGTAACGTGCTCAAATATAACCTGCCAAATGCTGATCATCAGTCCCCTTCTTTGACCTCTGTTCATCATACATAACGCCCAATAAATATGTGTTCAGTGCTATCTAATAATGCAAACCCGAGTGTGATATGCCCCCTTATTTTATAAGCTATCGACATCCAACCACCTGTATAGGGACACCAAAATACTCACGGAAAGAAGAATTATCTAAAGATATCGATCGAAATTCAGTGGATGGCTACGAGCGTAATTATAACTAAAATAGAAATATGAAGATCATGCCTCATTTTTCTTCCTATCCCTCTTCCATAAATGTCAACGACCTACTCAATCATTGACGTGAAAACCGAAGCACTGTAAAAGGTCTGTCCTCATCTAGACCTCCTAATAATGATCAAACTCTAACGTAAAATAAAGTCACTAGCCCCATTCGCGCACGCGTCAGTATGACCTTGAATGAATGAAAACAACGTTTAAATATAGAGGCGTTTCTCCCCAAAGCCGATCGACCCCGCTTACTGTGAGCAGCACACCAGCTTAACACCAAACCAACTTTGAAATGAAATTAGCGTTCTTTAAAATCCGCAGTTGAAACAAAGCATAACGAATGAAAATAGATAAACCACATTTATGACAAAACGGTGGTGACCTTCCTTTACTGATATATAGGCACAGTGACGACAAATAATTCAATTCATGTTACTGAAGACCTCGTGCCTCAAATCTTTTCAAATATGATAGCCAAAAAATTATCCTTCCGAACACGTGGCATTAGAAAGAGAATAGGCGACGCCTCATTAAATTCATCAATAAACCACCCTCCAGTAAAGCTCCATCAGAAAAACGACCACTTCATATATGGCGCCCTCACAGCACAAGTCTGAAATCACACGTAGTAAATCAACTTCATACGGAAATAATGCTACCAAGCCAAAAAATACTATCAAATATAACCGACGCTACAGCTTATAAACTGGGCAAAACTGACGAGATAGACGAATTTGCAAAACGCGACACACGACAAAACAATTTCGCGACCTTTGGTAAAAAACGTACGATCAAAGTAAAACATATAAATGCTCGTGGCCTCCATGATAAATTAGAAGACATCAGTTGACTGCTGAAGGAATTGATATTTTATGAGTATCGAGAACATAGTTCGATTCACGAATGCAAAGTTCATTTTTTTAATCATCCTGATTACGTGTTATGATGGCGTTGAGAGTAGTGGAACCATTACTAAGCGTAGTGGATCTTTTATTTTCGAGAAAGAAGTATACTAAGCATTCATACTTCAATTGAATGCAGCGCGTGTATGTATAGAAATGGTTTGGCTTAAAGTACAAATAAATAAACACAAATTTACCAACAATGGTAGCCTATAAAGACATCCTTCCTTCCCCCCTCATCCCGTCCAACGTTCGAGTTTATTGTGAACATTTTTAAAAATTTCAGCTACAAAAAAGTAATTCTTTGCTCTCAGTGACTTGAACGTAGATATAACGAATAAAAACAAGTCGTTGAGTAAATCATTGTATAAACTAAACCAATTTCGAACGGTAAAAAACAACTCTCATTACTTAAGTTTGTAGAACATTTGTAGGTTTGGCTATCACAAATAATCGCCCAGCTAAGCTCAATACATAAATATCCGTTCTCGATCTCCAATCATAGGATGTCAAATTAACATTGCGAAGGAGATGCGGAAATAAGTTATAAGATCGACCTAAAGCATAAAGGGTTGCTCCTCGCCGGAAATATTTCAAGAAAACTACAGAACCAGTCAGCCAAATTTCAAAGTGTGATGAAACCTGATGATATTGACCTACAAGTTTTAATCTTCAATGAAAATTTTACAGTAGCTCTGAATGAATGTGAACCCTATGCATCACCAAAAACATTAAAACAACCGTGCTGTTTGGATAATAGAAAAAATTAGAAAGCAAAGCAGACCAAATAAAACACATTTGCTTGGGTAGAATAAAATAGACCAAGTAGTATTCTACCAAACAGATCTAAGTAACATGAAAAGATTAATCGAAAAAAAATCACAGAAGAAAAGCAGACACACATTCACCAGGAACTCTTCACGATTAAAATAATCCAAAACAAACGTAGGAAATAATTTGTGAGGTAGCCCAATATAAAAATTCAAAGCAAAGGAGTAATTTTTAAAAATCCTTGGTAGCAGCCACTAATTCAAAACTTCTAGCTTTTAAAAAGTAGGCGCAAAAGTCATCAATGAAGTACTTAAAACTATAGCCCATACAACCTTCAGTAGAAAACCCGTGCTGTATATCATTTGCAAAGGCTAGTGTCAGACGGGGATAACGTCCAGTTCATTCTCTATAAATACGAAAAAAATTTGCCTACTGAAAAAAAAAACAAATGAACTAACTTAAAAAGTCGGACGTAATAGCAAAAGTCTTCCATACATTAAAAACAGTTTCCCAGTTACCTACCAAAGATTGGTTTGAAAATTGATACTTCAATTGCTACCTGTAAGTAACCCGATCGGGGGAAACACTGCTTAAATTAGACCATAGCATAAAAGCAATAGCACTAATACAGAGTGAGATTACATTAGTTTTACCTTTCATGTCCAAAATATTTGAGAAAATAATAGCAAATCAACTCGCATCTCACTTGGTTCAATAAAATTTGCTCCATCGGAATCAACATTTCTAGATAAGAGGAACGCTAATACTCAGTACGCTCTACTAATATCACAGCAAAAATATACAGGGGCATAGATATAAAAATGTAAGACACTAATTGCAGTTTCATCTCCTTAAAGTGTTCAATAGTGTCGAAGTCCAACGACTCTTATAGATAATGTTTAACTTCGAAATAGTTACTCAGTGTTTAAGTTGCCTATTAAAGCTATCTCACACTGTCATTTAGATAATAAATTCTCCCCATCTATGCAATGAAATTTAGGATCATCAAGAATCTATCTTTGGTCTATGACTGTTTTCTATTTCCTTCAATGATTTCCTTTCTATGGGATTTAGAGTAAAAAGTTTCTATGCGCGCAAATATTGTTCAAATTTTTTTTTATATTAAGTTCTGTGGCAGAAATACTGAACGCACAATTATAAGCTTATAGCTGCAAAGTAGCGTTAAAACACAGATTGATTGAACTAGTCTCAAACTTAATGTAAACAAAACACATTGCATCCTTTTTAGATCTAGAGAAGCAATTAAAAATTTCCCCAAGTGTAAATCTAACGGTAGTAAATGATGAAATTGTGCCATATGAAAAAGTTAAAGTTCGTCATTTAGTGCGATGAAAATATGTTTTTCAAATCTCACGCGAAGAAAATTTGTTGCAAAATTAATGAAACGAAATTGTTTTCTATCGTATGAAAAATAAGTTCCACGAAGAGCTAGATTACTTGCCATGCAATCGTTAGTATAATCGTGTCTTTAAAATTGTATAGGGTAGTCTAAAAAAAACAAATTCAATATCTTCAGAGTTGCAAAACTGTCGGAAAGGTAGTGTGCAAAGGTAAGTTCAAGAAGGTTTATTACGTTATCCTTCTCCTAAATATACTCGGCGGGACCCCAGTACAAGAAAGTTGCCTTACTCGTAAAGACTAATACATATCATCCACTTGTACTTTCCATAGGGTAATGCTTCTTAGACCGCTCTTCAGACATAGGGCAAAAAGTCCTGTCAATATCTGGTGCTTTATGGTGCAGTAAATTTCCAGAGTATTAAAATTCCTCAGAAAATGAAAGATTTCGAGATCAAATAGCTCTTAATTCTGGTTCTCAACGCTAATTGTATTAAGCGATTCATACTGAAAAAGTAGTAGTTATTTGGTCTTGGTGAGTGAGCATAACATGACCCACCAAACTTGACCATTGACTTTCCTTTTTTGTTAATCCGGATTAGCTTTTTTGTTTGACTTCACTCATCTGTTAAACAACATCGTCATTTATGAGCTAGTCACTTCCATTCTTGAAGGATTACTTCAAAGAAGGAATGCACCTCCACAAATTATATGACCTCATGTGCCTTATACAACTCGGCCACACATATTTTCTTAAAACCAGCATATGTCTGCTTCGAACATCAGTTTTTGATAAGATTAACCAATGAGACGAACGGAAGCAAATTGGGATACTCTCACAGATAGATATAAAGTATTCAATGATTCTATATCGATTAATTTGAGGATATATGTTTTGTTTAGGACTGATATGTTCGTGCTGTAGAAAAACATATTTAACATTCAGTGTGGCGTGCAAGAAGGTAAATTTCACTGATGAGCGATTAAAAATATCACAAAATATCTGCCGGAGCTGGAACCCAACAATGCGGCCTAGCAGGGTTGTAAGATTGGACAATTTTTAAACGCCGTGGGCATGAGAAATTCACTTGACCAATTTCAAAAATATCGCACGACTCAAGAAACAGAAGACCTGCAATTTCTCGAAGAGGTGCTCGCGTCATTATGTGATCAGAGTGGGTTTCAAGTTTATTAGTATTGTGATTTTTAATGAAACAAATGTCTATATATTTGAAATGACAACTTTGACCATTTTTTTGTAGAATGTGGCCATAAGCGGACTGATTTATCTGGCAACCCTGCCTAGAACCACGGAACACATTCCGTAGCTTCCGGGCAGTGAGACTGGGCAAAACGGCATCACAAGGGTCTGTGGTTGGACCATTGTTATGCCGGGCGAGACAAGTATATGATGCTGTTGTCGGACACCATTCACTCCGCGTACTATGTCAAGCCGAAGATTTTGTTAGAGATAGCCATACTTGACCAGGAACCTGTATTTTTTCCTTCTGAGTTAACACGGATCAACTTAGTTGTTCGACTTCACTCACATGCTAAAAAATCTTCATTTATTAGCTTTACGTTCCCATTCCTAAAAAATTATTTACTTAAAAAAGGGAAGCACATTTCAAAACTTTATGACCTGGAAAGGTCGTGGGAGTTCTGCATCACCTCATTTTAATCATAAGCCTGTAGTAGTTATAATCACTGGTTTACAAAAAAAAAACATTGGTCTGAGGCAAGAATGGGGATAGGTGTTTTTTTACTAATTTGGGTGTGCTGAATCCAAATTCATAAATAGTTATGCTTTATCACCTCTAGTTTTATGGATTTTAAATAGTTTCATTTTAGTATAAACAAAGAATACATGTGCACGTTTCAAGAGTTGCAGTACTTCTCGGATCTGAAGTCCGACAAAAATGCCATCTTTGAGCGTAACAGCACTTTATAAGACCTGGGAACACAGCAGACCTGCTGCCCTAACTGCCAAAATCCGTCTCGATATATAATTATACATATAATCTAATGCTATCACTAACATTTAGTGCATAGCAATTAGGAAAAAAAACATTAGTCTCGCAATATTAAAATTACCTCTGAATGCATATACGCCTTTATGTACCGTATATGCACAAAATGCACACTATGCATATTTAAAAATAACTAGGGGTGATGAGTAAAAACGGATTTCAAATTTGAATTCAGTACCCCCAAATTAGGTAGAAACAGGTATTTTTTGTGCTTGCCTCTACTTCCTTGTAAACCAGTGATTTACTCCTGTGTTGACTTTTTACTCCCGTGTTGGAATGCACGTTGGTCATATACTTACAGTATATCTGATCGAAATCATTCCATGATATATGTCAAAAATCACTACTTGACACACTCGACGATTTTGAGTGAATTTTTCTTGGACTCATATAAACGAAATTATCATACCTTGTCTAAATTGGTGTCTTGTTGTTGCGATAATGCTTATTGTGTTATCCTGTACCGTCGCTTTGCTCGTGACACGTCGGTTGGGGCCACATAATTCGTACAAAATAGTGTGCGTAGTCCCGGTCGTCGTCGATGGAAGAATATCTACATTACAGCAGGCTTAGTAATTTTTAGCGAGGGCTTTAAACCAATGCAAAAACATTTGGGGAGATTTCGAAAAGATGTTAAATGGTAAATTAGTCAACGTCAAAATTGTGGAGAAAAGCTGCCTTAGTACCTTATACTGAATGAGCAAATGCTACACTCTCACTTTCCTCTTAATATTTACTCTACCGTGAAACAGCTGTGGGGCACACCTCAGGTCAGGCAGATGTTCTGGCAATGCTGAGTGTATAATATAGAGGCACATCGTCCAGGCAGGCATGAGGGAACAGCGATCGAAGTGGGACACAATAATTTACGCAGGATCTTGTGCAGATACATGCCTAGGTGATCGTCATTCTTGTTGGTGGAACATAGTAAATTTAGCTTCTTACATTGGATATTTATTCAGCATATTTTGCCTATACAATACAGCATGCTCAGACAAATACGATTTGGTTTTGTTAATTTAAGTCACTAATTATGAAGGGAAGAATTACCGTGAGGCTTTTTGCCCTTGCATAGTCTTCGCGCATTTTTCTCCCTTTTTTGCCTAAGCTCGTACATGGGGAGTGCTGCAGCAGAGCTGCATCACACCTGCACAAAAGACTGAGCCAGTCTCGCATTGAGGCGACACACCTGCGCTATCGCTGCGTCACCGCGCCAAGTGGGGACGATCAGCGTCATGTGCGTGAGGGCAGAGCCTTCGTTTATAGTGACGTCCAGGTGATGCTCATACTCATACTTCCGGTGCCAGATGCAAATAATGTTGAGACAAGGTTCTGTGTTGCTCAGCATTTTATAATTGGGAGCTGGAAGTTTTGTCAAAACACAGCCAAGGTTTCATGTAAAAAATAATATCGTTTTCATTTTGAATTACTTGTCAATTTAGGAGTTCTGAAATTTTAGGACACTTAGAAACAACATTTACTTAGGCATAAGCCTGAACTCAACACATGCTATGGTCGTACTATCTTGATGATACTCAGAAGAATCTGCGCGGGAGTCGATTGAAAGTACTCTAAAATCTTGAGTTTTACTGCAAGGCAGATATTTTTTTGCAGCTGTACTTCCGTGTACACACACGTACTTAAAAAATCATGGAATCAATTCTTGTGCGCGAGCGGGAATCAGTTGGTAGAAATTCAACAAACATTTCATTGAAAATCCGTTCGCTCTGGGCATTTCGTTTCCTTCGAAATATTTCTAATTTCATCTCGATTGCTACCATTCGATCTCTTTCTTGCGCTGTTATGAGACTGTTTTTCAGTTGGTGTGACCGTCACTGGAAAATTACGTAGCACCATCAGTGATCTGACTTGGTGACAAATTTTTTATTCCACCTTTAAAAGTTATGCTGTATGCACAAAATAACACTGTACTTCAGTGCTAAAATTAGTCACATGCGTATGTTAATTGCATAATGTTGATGTTGCGCTTCGTAATGAATACCTAAAGGTAAAATTAGCTCACTTCACATTTAAAATCATACCATTAAAGCGAAGTCAAAATTTAGAAAGCCTTTAGATGAATATTTAATATATATTATGTGTTTTTACTCAGTGCTAACATAAAATAATGTATTTTTTTGAAATTTTAATAGAACGAGACAATTTGGGGAGCTCAAAGCGTAATGTCAAATTGATTTAAACGCCAAAATTGCTGCGGAGCTCATACATATCACTGCAAAGTATTCGCTTAGGGTAAGGTTCCAGTACACGACACAAATGAAATGAAAAGTTTAAGTCATTTCGAGTTAATAGACGTGTTCTCTACAGTAACTTACATCCGGAACTGGAGCACTTCTCAAAATTGCAAGGGAGAATTTCGATGGTCCGCCAGCGAAATGTGTTCGAACTGTATTGACCAAAGCTTAAGAAACTGCATGTGACCCTCAAAATGAAAACTGAAGAACTCAACGGTGCACCTACACAACTAAGTATAACTTTGTCAACGCTGCATTTATAATTTTGGTTGCTCTATGCAGAAATGATACGTGAACTGCTAAAGTCATTAATGCCTTAGTGAAAAAGTCATACTGTATGGGGAGTATGTATATAGTTGTAAAATTGCATATGAGGCTCAGTGGGCTACGTATAATGTATGAGGTGACAAACAAGAATACAACATTGCAAGGTACAGGTCAAGATGGTTGCATTTAAGGATGTAAACCATATTCTTAAATTGACAATCAGGATGCCATGTCGAGTCAGAATGCCATGCCGTGTCAGGTTGCCATGTTGTGCCAGGATGTCATGCCGTGTCAGGATGTCATGTTGTGTCAGGATGCCTTATTGTGTCAGGATGCCATGCCGTGTCAGGATGCCATGTTGTGTCAGGATGCCATGTTGTGTCAGGATGCCATGTTGTGTCGGGATGCAATGTTGTGTCAGGATGTCATGCCGTGTCAGGATGCCATGTTGTGTCAGGATGCCATGTTGTGTCAGGATGCCATGTTGTGTCGGGATGCAATGTTGTGTCAGGATGCCATATCGTGTCAGGATGCCATGTTGTGTCAGTATGCCATGTTGTGTCAGGATGCCATGCCGTGTCAGGATGCCCTGCTGTGTCAGGATGCCATGACGTGTCAGGATGCCATGTTGTGTCAGGATGCCATGTCGTGTCAGGATGCCATGTTGTGTCAGGATGCAGTGTTGTGTCAGGATGCCATGTTGTATCAGGATGCCATGTCGTGTCAGGATGCCATGTTGTGTCAGGATGCAGTGTTGTGTCAGGATGCCATGTTGTGTCAGTATGCCATGTTATGTCAGGATGCCATGTTGTGTCAGGATGCCATGTCGTGTCAGGATGCCATGTTGTGTCAGGATGCAGTGTTGTGTCAGGATGCCATGTTGTGTCAGTATGCCATGTTGTGTCAGGATGCCATGTTGTGTCAGGATGCCATGTTGTGTCAGTATGCCATGTTGTGTCAGGATGCCATATTGTGTCAGGATGCCATGTTGTGTCAGGATGCCATTTTGTGTCAGGATGCCATGCTGAGTCAGAATGCCATGTTGTGTCAGGATGCAGTGTTGTGTCAGGATGCCATGTCGTGTCGTGGATGCAGGGTTGTGTCAGGATGAAATGTTGTGTCAGGATGCAGTGTTGTGTCAGGGTGCCATGTCGTGTCAGGATGCCTTGCTGTGTAAGGATGCTATATTGTGTCAGGCTGCAATGTCGTGGCAGGCTGCAATGTCGTGTCATGATCCAGTGTTGTGTCAGGATACAGTGTTGTGTCAGGATGCAGGGTTTTATCAGGATGCCATGTTGTGTCAGGATGCAGAGTTGTGTCAGGATGCCATGTTGTGTCAGGATGCAGTGTTGTGTCAGGATACAGTGTTGTGTCAGGATGCAGGGTTGTGTCAGGATGCAGGGTTTTGTCAGGATGCCATGTTGTGTCAGGGTGCAGTGTTGTGTCAGGATGCAGTGTTGTGTCAGGATGCAGTATTGTGTCAGGATGCTGTGTTGTGTCAGAATGCAGTGTTGTGTCAGGATGCAGTGTTGTGTCAGGATGCAGTATTGTGTCAGGATGCAGTGTTGTGTCAGAATGCAGTGTTGTGTCAGGATGCAGTGTTGAGTCAGGATGCCATATTGTGTCAGGATGCCATGTTGTGTCAGGATGCCAAGCCGTGTCAGGATGCCATATCGTGTCAGGATACCATGTCGTGTCAGGATGCCATGCCGTGTCAGGATGCCATGTAGCGCACTAGGTCACCATGTAGCGGCACACATGAGAGGCAGCAGCGCTGTCAGTCCAGGAGCACCTGGCCGAAATAAGCCTGCGGCCATGTCGGCCCTGGCGTTGCTGCCGTGAGATTTCCGCACCTCAGGACAGGTTTCCGGAAATGCCTTTTGTGTCTGACGCTCGCACAGCTCAATAGCACTGGAAGCCAAATGCTCCTTCCTGAAGACCGTGTTATTAGATCCGCGAGCACTAAACTGCTCCGGTTTTCAAAGGCGATACATTCAGAGTGCGCCATACACAGAAGTGCAAGCTTTGGCAGCGCTTCAGCTAGAGTAGTATATGCCTCAGAAGGTACAAGCGCAGCGATAATGTTTTTGCGCAGAGGAAGATCACTGCACGAAATTGTTCTGAGTAATTGCAAATACATTTTTTTAAAGTACGTGTTTTATGTTAGATTCTGACAATGATATGCGTGCTGCTCTTGCCGCGTTTTGAATAAAATTTTAAGTTGACGCGGTTGTTGCTTTTAAAGAAATGGCTCGTCATTTCCTCTCTATCTTGCATGTCGGTTGTGATATCTACTGCAAATAAATGAATACAATTTGCTGAAAGAAGAATTGGCTGATGATCTTGTCATTGCATAATTGGCTGATGATCTCGTCATATATAGCCGTGGGTTTAAGGGCCTGCCCTTCCGTGAAGGCATCAAGGGTTCGAATCCCGGCTCTCAGTGGCGATTTTCTCCGTTGGGTAAAGGGAAAAAATTCAGTGCACAATACCCAACTCTACCCAGGTGTCTGAAATGGGCACTGGTCTTGACCGGGGAAAGCATCATGGGGTCCTGGTGTTAGTTATAAGGCATTTGAAAAACCAATGTACAAGGTGATATGTATCAGGCTTGTTGGAAATAAAGCATCCTTAGATCCTTAACGGCAACGAGACCCTACAGCTATGTTTGTTTACTTCCTTGAAATTTCATCATTTGATGATGTTTGTAGATCAACAGCAATATGGCTGGGTTTTCTCAAATATTCAATGCTTTTCCGACTGATAGGATTTAAGCCCTAAATAATGCCTTTGTTTCGTGGGTCTGCAGGTAAAACTTCACGTAGCTTCATGCCAAAATACAGAAAGAAGGCCAAAGAGTACAAATCCTACAGAGTGCGAGTTCAAAGTACGATAAAATTGACGACGCCGATGTCGATCGATTTTAGCTGGTGTAAACCGACTGCAGCTGCTGCCTGCAAACAATCCGTAATGAACACATCTGCAGTGACTGAGGGATCACAGCTCATTGTCTGCTATTCGTTGCAACGTAAAAACAGAACGACTTTTTGAGCCATCAATTTGTTTCGGGCCACAAATTCATGATCATTCAGCAAGAGCATGAAATTAATGGCAGACATTGATCCTACAATCAATCAGTTGAAAGTCAACTCCGTTATTCGATTAACTCTTTAACGCCCAAGTGGACTGTATGGTCCTCTTTCAAAAATAACCATAACACATTGTATTTCTTATTCAATTTGTTCACTAATGTGTCCTTTGAACTTCACTGCCGAGTGGCAGTTCCTTCCACATCTTGATAACACTGACTACTAATGCCACGGTTGCGTAGCAACTTTAAAAGAAATGATACAGCAAAGAAGTATTTTAAAAACATTTAGTTCGAACGTTTCGAGCACTAGGCTCATTCTCAACGAAATCTGCAAATACAAAGACACAACTTAAGCACAGTTCACAAATAAAATTCATATGTTGACAGGCAAAAGTAGAACAGCAAAATGGACAGCAATGAAATAGGAAGGCGGTGAACAAGGTTTCTAACACTTACTACGCTGACGCTATTCAGAAACACGGACAAAAGTTAGCGGTTTACAATTTTTAGTTGATATGAGCTCTGCATGTCATTTAACGGAGGTTTTAACTTATGTATATACAACGACTCTAATATTCGGAGGTCAAAACTAGCTGAACATGAATCCAGTATTTTAAATTGATCACTATTAATGACTTGATCACATGAGGCATTGCAGTGCTCCCTTATACTAGAATGAGACGGAGAACCTAATATCCGACCAGTACGATGGCTCCGTCCAGCATGCTCAGCTATCCGTATATACAGTGCCCGCTGGGTTGAACCAACGTACTGAGATGCGCAATGCGCACAACGGAAATCATAGACGACGGAAGATCGCATGCTTTTAGGAAGTACATCCTTAAATCGGAAAAATGAACTAATTGTGCGTTTATGGCATTAGTTCATTGTTGCGTTTATTGTTTGCGTTGTGCTATGTGCGTTTAATAAACGCACAATTAGTTCATTTTTCCGATTTAAAGATGTACTTCCTAAAAGCATGCGATCTTCCGTCGTCTATGATTTCCGTTGTGCGCATTGCGCATCTCAGTACGTTGGTTCAACCCAGCGGGCACTGTATATACGGATAGCTGAGCATGCTGGACGGAGTCATCGTTCTGGTCGGATATTAGGTTCTCCGTCTCATTCTAGTATAAGGGAGCACTGCAATGCCTCATGTGATCAAGTCATTAATAGTGATCAATTTAAAATACTGGATTCATGTTCAGCTAGTTTTGACCTCCGAATATTAGAGTCATTGTATATACATAAGTTAAAACCTCCGTTAAATGACATGCAGAGCTCATATCAACTAAAAATTGTAAACCGCTAACTTTTGTCCGTGTTTCTGAATAGCATCAGCGTAGTAAGTGTTAGAAACCTTGTTCACCGCCTTCCTATTTCATTGCTGTCCATTTTGCTGTTCTACTTTTGCCTGTCAACATATGAATTTTATTTGTGAACTGTGCTTAAGTTGTGTCTTTGTATTTGCAGATTTCGTTGAGAATGAGCCTAGTGCTCGAAACGTTCGAACTAAATGTTTTTAAAATACTTCTTTGCTGTATCATTTCTACTAATGCCAGTGTCGGTTTAGTGATAGTGGTTGTTATAACGGTAATATGAGTATAAAAATGTGGGCGTTAAAGGGTTAAAAATGGATTAGTTTAGCCTTACTAAGCTCACGAAAGACATAATACTCAGAAAGGCAAGGCCCGTCAAAATTGACGGCATTGGTCAGAATTGCAATAAGGAATTTGTAATGGTGTCGAAAGAATCGTGTTGTTCGATAAAGCACGTATATCATTTAACTAAATTAGTGATTGTGCTTATATACCACCTCTACGAACTGATTGCTCGAACAATTGAAAGTGTATGATGGGCGTATTAATGATGCAGGAATCACTCAGTTACTTTGCATTTTATTCTTCAGACGTGGACGCTGAATAAAAATATTTGCACTTAAAAGGAGACGTCAACGCTGAAATCAACTGAATCATGGAAATGACTGTAACGTTTGTTGCATTGGATCTAGATCTGTGAAAATTGGCATACGTATGTATTTTTGGAAGTCAATATGGGTCGTCTCTATAACTTTTTACCACTTTCGACATAATTTTGGAGACAATGTGAGAAAGGGGGGAGGGGGGTAGTGCATACTTTTCAAGAGACGTCTTCTCAAAAAGTACTTATCGCAGAGCAATGATTTAGGTGTCATTGGATGCGCAAACAGTTGCTGCATGACGAGTCGAAGGATTATTTTGAATTTCGCTGTACTTAAGTTATTTTTAAATTCTAAATAAAACAATTTGAAAAAGTCATCATTTTTCCCATAGATTTTTTTAATGCAGCCAAAAATTTCTATGAATTAAAATAATCTCACGTCAGTAGATAGAGCAGCTCTTTGTGCATCCAATGATACCTGAATCATTGCTCTACAATTAAAAATCTCGGAGAAAACGGATTTTGAAAAATAACCATTTACACCCCCATAATTTTCCGCGATTTCCCCCCATTATCTTCGTAACCACGACAAAAAAAGGAAAATTTTAGACTCAGCTTCAACCCCGTACGACCTCAGAATTTTAGAGTCCCTGCATATCTTCAAACGAAACCCTGATTTGAACAATATGGACAGTTCGTACCCTTTGCAAATAGTGAACAGGTAGATTCCTTGTCAGAACCAGCCTAATTTCATTTCATACTTATGTCACATGAATTCTTTTTGTGCTTCTGTATTTTATTCTTTGTTTTTCCATGTCATACTTTGTATTTTTACTCTCATGATATATTTATAGTACCTACAATTCATGTACTCTAATCTTTATTTCAGACTTAATTCTTTCTATTTCGTTTGAACTGATGATGGAGCTGGACCCGGAACGTTTTCTTACTAAAGAAGATAAATTTTATCCGAATTTTCTTCGCTCTTAAGTGTCTGAGAAGGTTGTGATTGAAGCAAACCACTGAAGTGTTCAGATGTATTAAATTGTTTATTGCGATACGAAATCTTGCGTTCGAATCTGAATAAATAATATAAATAAAAAATTATTCCACACGAGGTCATTCACTGCAGAATAATGTAGTTCGTAAACATAAATAATGCCGTCATTTTTGATGGCAGGGGAAACTATGTAGTAATAAAGAAGTGCATCCCCTTTGATGCTCATAGCATAAAATTTTCCTATAGATATTCTAATAGTTGCGAAATTTTAGCATACTTTCAGCAAACATTTAATGAAAACATCTTCATATATTTGAGACCGACACGATCATTTGCATTCGAAAAGACACCAGTGAGTTAAAAAGTTCGGAAAGACACCAGTTCAGTTAGAGTTTGATGCGGACCACAAACTATTTTCCGCAACATGACTTTGTTCACTGATGGATAGAAGGAACTGCTGTGATTCATTTTCTTATTATCTGAATCTTAAGAAATGATGCCTTATATCCTGAATCATGAAAAATAACTCCTGATGCCTAAAATAATAAAGAGTGACTCCTGATAATCTGAATCCTCAGGAATGAATCCTGACATCCTGAATCATAAAAATGACTCCTTACGACAATAATATTAAGGAATGACTCCTGATAATCTGAATCCTCAGTAATGAATTCTGATATCCTGAATCATGAAATATCTTTGATGCCTAGAATCTTAAGTAGTGATTCCTGATAACCTGCATCCTGAGGAGTGAATCCTGACGTCCTGAATCATAAAAATGACTTCTTCCGACAATAGTATTAAGGAATGACTCATGATGAACTGAATCCTAAGAAATGAATGAAGATATCCTGATAACGTGAGTCCTGAGCATCAACTCCAGACGCCTAGAATCTATTCGTGTCTTTTCCTATCGCAAAATTTGCAGAATTTTTTTCCCTATAAACTATAAAAGGCTATAAAAAGCAGTCAATTTGACTTAGTCCCATGAGAGAACAGATGTCAATCTGCTGATAAAAAAACTTAGCGTTGTTGGAAATTATGCGAGTAGCTTAGCAGAATAAATTCAAAATTTTTACTTCAACGTTGGTCGCACAAGATTCTGGCGGCAAATATGTATCAAGTTTGACATTCCGAGACGAAATATTCACCTGAAGCTGGATATGATGATCGGTCAAAAGTCAGGTGCCAATTCGTTCCGGCCACTTCTGCTACCTGCATCCGACCTTTGAGAACTAAGAACTACAAAGAAAAAAACACAAAAAACAAAAAGGTTGCTTTCAGGCATACCAAGCCAAAGATTTTTGGCAGTTAAAAGTATACCGATTCTGCGAGAACAAAAAGAACATTCTAGAAGACAAAAAAAATAATAAAAAACACTTGAGATGTCAACTCACTCAAAAGTTCCCCTATCTGCTATATACTTGTTTGAAATAATTGGTCTCTCATCCTCTAACCTGGATACCTAAACAATGCGTGAAAACTGGAAATTTTTGCATTTCCAGAACTGCAATTGACTTTCATCGGTTGAAATTAATCCCAATGGAATCCTAACACAAAAATAGGATGAGCAAGAGAAAGAACGAGAGGCAATTTATTACTTCCCATGGTGATTTTTTTAGAGGAAATCTGACATTTTCAGCGAAATTTTTGCTTGTGAGGTAACATATTTTTAACGCTGAATGTGTCAACAGCAGGTTGAAGCTTTAAATTGATGTTTGAACTTATCTGTGTTTGTTTTTGTTCCAAGATATTTCGGACGAGTTTGTGCGTCTCACTTTGAAAAAAAATTACTCGAAGATGTGTTAAGACGTCCATTGACAAACAATGAGTTTAACTGTTCATTGGAAAAAAAAAATTTAAGCGAATTATTTTCTCTGAAATAAAAATACGTCATGTGTGACGGGCCAATATGGTATTCAAATAAACTAAAGAACATTCAAGGAAATGAATAGAGAGATGCTCCTAGGGTTCGAATTCTTCAAATTACTTAGGCAAATGAGGCCTTAAATTCCACAGTCGTTGGTTCTTTCAGTCATCGACTGCTTCGTGATGTTCTACATCACTGCTCCTCTGCCACTTTCCGTAGAAATCTTGAGGAAAGTAATACGTGTTTTTTTCAAAGTAAATTCCTATTCTCGATTCTTCTACAGGCTGACGATATCAAAATCAAAAACGAGAATGCGATAAGATCAAAATCGAGTGGCAGAACAGACCAACATAAGTTACTCAGATGAGCCATGGACAGTCTTTTCTCAATCTAGAAGTTTTCGTGCGTCTGCCGATGAATAGAACTTGTGCGGCCGTTTGTGAGACCAAGCGCAGTAGCGCACTGTTCTCAACAGGTCTGTACAGGTGGCCAGGCCTGCGTTTACCACAGGGATCTTCCTAAACAGACCATGAAACAGCCCTGAAATGTAGAAAATTGACGTTAAGTCGTTTTAGAAATTTGACGCTTCATTCTTTCGACTTTTTAAAAATTTGACATTTCAGTCTAGCGTCGTTTAAGAGAAATTTGGAGTTTCATTCTTCGTTAAGCATGGACCAATGATGTGAATACGTGCTCTGATAAACTAGACAACTTTGTTGTTAAGTTAGATGCTCGGATGAAGAGCTTGTGGAAAAGCCCGCATAAATGAGGCTCTCCAGTCATAGGTCTAACAGCGTTTCATATTTTGAATGCAGTTCGTCTTGAAGTACACAGGAAATTTGTGGCTTGCGAATATTACCTGACGAAAAAGTCAGTTTATCAAAAGTTCGCGCCTATGAAATATCCAGTTTAAAATGTGTCAGTTAACACAGAAGCACAGCTGCTCCGTGGTGCTTCTGACGAAACTATCGCTCCGGCCTCAAAAAAAAAAAGGAAACCTAAGCTTAACATGCGTGTCAAATGGAAACGAGATGCAGGGAAATAAATGGTTCTAACAGCGACGTCATTCGTCACACACGAGGATTAGTGTCAGAAGACGCGCGTCGTAAATGAGCATGCCACAAATAGTGATATTGTACCAACTATGGAATTCCCTTCTACCTCCAGAAAATACTTCAATCGTTGGCTTTTTGAGAGCTGATTTAAAATTATTTGAAATGATAAGGCCGTGAAGCAATATTGGGAAGAGGAATTTTCATATCAGGCATTGGAAACCTTTCTTCTTTGTCGTGAACTCTGTTTTTGACCAAGCTTTGTGACCTTGCCCCAATTTTTATGGGCAGTGTGCGTAACATGAAGCCTGCTTTGTGAGTCGCATCAGTGACGGGTCGGAGCTGAGCATTTTATCATCCCTTCTCGGGTGACTTCTCAGTGCACTACATAAAAACTAGTCTACAAATTTTAAGATTTATCTTAAACAGGAAAAATTTCAGCACACTCTGAAATAGTCAAGAAAAATATTTATGGCTCACCCAAACGACCCTGGCTAGCCTCTTTCCTTACGGCAGTGGCTTTTAGCCTTCTGCTGAACCCCACAAGTTCCGTACGTGCATTCATCGAACACTTCCTGATTAGAAAAAAAAATATGTTTTTCCTTCAAATGCAAAATACTTGTATATAACTATATGCTGTTGAACTGTAGTGCACGAACTGTACCATACCAAACCCCCGAAACTGACTCACCGAAACCCCGGGGGATCGATCGACACCAGGTTAAGAACCACTGCCTTAGGGGGATACAACAGAATTAGCTCTCTCACAGAGAATAAGTGTAATCCTGAGCCGAGAGTTAGGTGGACCTTCTTTTTGTTGAAATAAAAAATATTTTTGGTTTTGTTAAGAACCCTTTAATTCCGGCTCACTACTGTCCTATTTTTCAGCACCAGTTTCTTTCTTCCACTTTTTGTCTCATTTTCGAATTTTCTTCTCGTGTTGACTATTTCTATGCGCTATTTCTAATCCTCTGTGTGAACACACTTTGTCTATAGATTCTAAGTTCTCCTTAACTCCTTTCTGAATAGCGCCTTCATCTTTCCTTCCTCTAGAACGCCTTTGTTAAAGATTGGTTTGCTTAAGCTAACTCATCTAATTTAATCTAATCTAATCTAATCTAATCTAATCTAATCTAATCTAATCTAATCTAATCTAATCTAATCTAATCTAATCTACGTGAATGCTAAAAGAAATGAGAAAAAAAGAAATGAGTCGACGCTGAGTGTCGGGATTGGTGCGGAAGGTGCGTTTAGATTCAAGGCTTTTTCTTTCTCGGGAATGTCAATTTGATGATCTGTTTGTTATAAGGGCGTGCCTCCTTGCCGGTGGGCAACTCAAAGCTTACACAAAATGAATAAAAATACTTAAACAAATACTGTTCACTTTTGAAAGAACAAGGGATGTGTTATTATCGTTCAGAGGTGTCTTGTTCATCGCTAGATTATGCGTAACTTATTCATGGTGAGGGATCGCTTGTGAATCCTAAAAGAAATGAAAGATTGAGTATCCCTCAACTATAAGATTTAACCTAGTGCATCTCATGTAAATTTCCCGGCTTCTCTGCATGCCTCAACTTTCCAAAGCCCTAAATCGTGGGTGCGGCTGCCAATAAAATCCATCATTGCTGGCTTTTATCAGAAATTGATGGATGGCGGGGGTCTCATCAGGTTGCTGCTGCCAGATGCCATGATGTCAGTAACAAGTTTACTGACAGGTTTACTGATATGAGTAACAAGTTTACTGATGGGAGTAACAAGTTTACTGATGAGAGTAACAAGTTTACTGACAAGTTTACTGATGTCAGTAGCAAGTTTACTGACAAGTTTACTGATATGACTAACAAGTTTACTAACAAGTTTACTGCTGCCAGTTGCCATAATGTAACAAGTTTACTGATGTGAGTAACAAGTTTACTGACAAGTTTACTGCTGCCAGTTGCCACGATATAACAAGTTTACTGACAGAGCGCAGGGACCCGACGACAAGTTCTTCTGTTGAATTTTATATTTTCTGGATTTAGGGGAGACCATATTTTATTATTGTAATATAGTACAAAGGCACTCTTCTGGTAACTTGATATTGACAGAGCTTCAATGTTGGCAATTTCATGGGTACTGAAGCTTGTGTTACTTGGACCGTATCTGCATCAAGTGGGAGACAGGCGTTAGTGCGTTGTTGGCTTTGATGATGTAAATGATCAATGATTACACAATAAACCGTGCATATATCGGAATCAAGAAATCACTGTACGGAAATATAATTGCCCAGCTATAATTACTTTTTTTAGACGAGGTAAGGGGCTCAGAGACTGGGTACGAATTCTTTTTACTCTCAAACCAAGTTCAGCGCCCTGAAGCGGTCGTATCACGATTGAAGTAGGATTTCGCTTTTAGATCTCATTCACAACGGCACAGTTTACTCATAATTTTCGAAAGCGTTCCGTGCGATTAACACGATCGTTTTAAGAAGCATATTTCAACATTTTAGTTTACAAGAACTTCAGAAATTCTATTTTGAAAATTTGCAGAGCCGAAATTTTTCAATGAAAAAACCGACTCCAATTATTTTGTACTTTCTGTGCAATGCAATGCGTTTGATAACAGGTGAGCAGCAAGCAATGACTGCATTGTATTGTATTGTACGACAGTATTGTATTGACTACATTCATTAGGTAATAACTAAGTGTAGAGTACGAATTTGTCTTCAGCACAGAAATATGGGTTAGTCACTTTCATACAAGCTTCGAGAAGTTTGTGGTGACAAATGGGTCATGTCTGCATTGTGACTTCGCTGATAAGGTTAACATCCATTTCGTAACCCTTCTTTTCTTCTCTTTTGGTCTCTGACAGCAGCACAATGATGTTCTGGTACCGCGGTTCCAAAGAACGCTCACACTTTCAGGTGACTCAAAACAAACGATTGGGCGACTCAAAACAAGTAATTTGATTTAGATGGATCATTTTCGAGAAGGTTCATCAAAATACGCAACAGCAGAGAGAGAAGTGTCGGAGTTAATTTCATTTTTACCACATTTTGCTCGCCGGGGTTTTATTCGAATTTTCCCGTACATTGTTAGAATAAAACAGAGGAGTCGTTCTCAAGTTTGTATTACTACCAATTCCATACACTGTTATTACATCGAATAATTACTGCACTCATTCTCAACCATTCACTTCCCAAATTGATCGATAAGCTTGGTGAAAAAAAATGTTAAAAGTTGTGCCGGTACGAATTTGTTCTCTTGTCCCGTTAATGTAGTTGGTATACGTGTTGAACTTCGTTCATAAAAATGCTAATGCTTACTTTCGGATATTGGTTATTTTGAAGTGTGATAAATTCAAAATAATCGCGAGGATATAACTACGATGTACAACGATCATGTTTCATTTATATTCCATTCACTCAGGAAATTTATTTTGGAGACATAGGATGAACTATTAACGATTTCTACCAACTCGGGGCAGCCGAAGCACAACGAAAGCAATGCTTGGCACAGTGAAAGCCATACCAGATTCATTAACTGTTTCTGGGGGTAACTAGACTTTGAACTCTCGATACATAAAAGAATAAAATTCCCGTACCAGATTCATTAACTGTTTCTGGGGGTGACTAAACTTTGAACTCTCTATACATAAGAGAATAAAATATATCTGTCGGGACAGTGCGAGCCTGCTTTCACTGTGCCAAGCATTGCTTTCGTTGTGCTTTGTTCATCTTGTGAGGCAGGAAATATCTTTCACAATTTTTTTCAAATCATTCTCTTTTATATCTTTCGCAAATGATTTTTCAAAAGTTAAAAATTAGTAAACATAAAGTTAACGCTGCCTGCGTCAAGTGTCGAGCCGGAACGAAAAAGTTTATTTTCTCACAGACAATTTTGACCCGCAATTTTTACATTGGCGTGCGTTTTTATTTATTACAAATACTGTGATGAGCCATGGAGCGCTGTTCTTCCGATGGGTCCTTCATAATACACAGCGTTCGTCCCCGCTGCTTCCTGGCGCAGTTACAGTAGACGCACGACTTCGCGGAGTTTTTAATATGTACATGTTAAATATTTATGCGTCGAGAGTTCAAAGTCTAGTCACCCCCAGAAACAGTTAATGAATCTGGTACGGGAAGCTACTGCTTCCACAAGGTTTTTCAAATGAAATAAATGTACGAGGAGTTCGCGAGACTCGAACTCAGGACTAGAAATAACCGCGCCTAGCACGCTATCGACCGCGCTATCGATCACAAGGTGATCGAAGCACAACGAAAGCAATGCTTGGCACAGTGAAAGCCATACCAGATTCATTAACTGTTTCTGGGGGTAACTAGACTTTGAACTCTCGATACATAAGAGAATAAAATTCCCGTACCAGATTCATTAACTGTTTCTGGGGGTGACTAGACTTTGAACTCTCTATACATAAGAGAATAAAATATATCTGTCGGGACAGTGCGAGCCTGCTTTCACTGTGCCAAGCATTGCTTTCGTTGTGCTTTGTTCATCTTGTGATCGTTAGCGCGGTCGATAGCGTGCTAGGCGCGGTAATTTCTAGTCCTGAGTTCGAGTCTCGCGAACTCCTCGTACATTTATATTTATGCGTGTTATATATTATGAATATTTTGTAATCTTAAGTGTTACTGTAATGTATTAGATGTAATACCTTACCTATTGATTTCCTATTGCTTAGCAGTTATCCCTGTAATAAATATAGAGGAGGATTGGTTATTAACAGTACAGGGAGGGCTTAAAAAAGCCCTAAAGTGCGCTAAATGGTTAAATAAATATTGTGTCTGTACTTTTCAAAATATCTGATATCTGATTCATTAAATGATTAAATAAATTTTGGGCTGTGATCTCTATCTGTTTACCCTCCACAATTTTATGCGCGGTCTTACAACTATGAGAGTGATAAAAATCTTAAATAAGTTGTATTTGCGCAGACTGGTCACCACAATCATTTATCTATTAATGTAAATAAATTTTTGTTTCCTTACGATTCAAAAAACTTATCTCAGTTCAGTTCCTCACCATTGGAATCAAAACTTGGAGCTCGATCGCTGCTGAAATCAGTGAGAAAAAATCCTACAAAACAATGAAATCGAATCTTTGATCTCTGTCTTTATGGACGTATTAATAACACCTGCTGTTAAAATAAAATCGTATTTGCTAAGCGATCCAAATTGGTTGTACAACTTACCATGGAATGAAATAGATTCAACTGCTTCTCTAGAATGCACTGTTCTCGCTTGACATATTAAAAATAATATTCTTAATTTAATTAAGGATCCTGTTCTGGGTCAAGTCACTATCTGATGAGTGTGGAGTGTGACTAGGTGAAGAGCGTTAGGGTAGCCGTAATTGTTCATCTCAAAATAACGTTTCGATAAAATGCTCTACGTAGAAGTTGGTGAGCTTAATCAACTATTTTCAAACGTGTCACCTGTAATAGCATTAAGTAATATCATTCTTGTTGTATCACTTACGAAAAATAAATTTTTGTAAAGTTTGTTAAAACTTTCCTCGTCCTCAGCTCGTCGGGAGAATTCACGCCTCAGTATCTCAGTATAAGGATAAAAATAACGAAGAAACGAATCAGATATTAAAGCTAACAGGGCTACTCTAGAATTACGCTTCATGTACATCTGAACAAATGAGTCATTAAGACTTCAGTAAGTCTCGGAAATATAGTAAATAAATAATTGTGAAATTAGCGAGTACGAGTAACGCTGGCCTGCGTCGTTGGCGTAAAAAGGGCCGTGAGAGAAATTCCTGTTGTCTCAAACAGACCAAGTGAAGTACATAGATTGCTACAGACGATAATATTGTATGATTCTGCGAGTAAATTTCAGCGAGTGAGATCAATTTTGAATCAAATTAATTGTAATTAATCAATTGAGAACGCGTGGAAATCAAATCAAATGCACAGTAATATCAATGACGATCATAATGCTAACACTGATATCGAAACAGTAGAAAAAGGCGCACATGTGATGCTGAGAAAGTAAATAGTCAAACACAGGTGACATGTCTGAAATGATGCTCGAACCTTAATACGTGCGGTATGTCTCTCGCAGTCCATGGTGCAGCCAGCCTCAAATGTCGGGGGGTTGGGGGTTGGGGCACGATCCCCCACAATAAGTTTTGGGGGATGGAAGGGGTGGGGGTAGGGGGGGTCGTGGGGGAAGGGGGAAAGACGGGCAGGGGGGGGGGGGGCAGACATAAATTATTTATCAGCAATCTTATTATTCTTTCACTTGAAAAGTCGACTGAAACTGGCCCCCAGCTCAACGTATCAGGGGGGGGGGGAGGAAGGCATTACCCCCACTACCCCCGTGGCCGCGCTACTGATCTCGCGGTAGGGTACCGAGCACGGCCGAGACAAGTTTGTACGGGCAGTTCTGAACGTCAGCAGACATCGGCTGGCTTGAGCGCATCGTATGTTTCATCGTATGTTTGAGAGTCGTATGTTTCAAACATTCACTTGAATCGTCATCAGCGAAACATGCGATACAATTCCCATGCATCAAAAGGACTCTCGCTACCTCAATAAAGTCGCTGCAGAAATGTAGTATGACGAAAGGATCCAACCCAATCAAGCCTGGCATATATCATCTTTGACAAACATCGTTTTTTTTTTTCAGCTTAAAACGAACGAATAGAAGCAAGCCAATTACGTCCTGTCAAGCTGGTACATTTTCCCAGCACCTGGGTAGGGTGAGAAATGATAGCAAGGTTTGAATTTGAGAAAGGAAAGAATTTTGGCGAGGTGATATCTCGCGAGTCGAAATCGCAACCGTTCCTATGAAACGACCGCGCTTCTAAATCTCTGGCCACGTAAACCACGTCTAATTATCTTCCCATCCGCTAAATTGGCTGCCAGGCTATTGAGCAATTAAGCTCCTGTCATGACCGGGTCAAATTTCAGTGTGAGCACCGAAAAAATGATCACTCAAACTGTGGAAATCGTGTTCAAAATTTGGAGGAAAAAGACTGTACGAAAGGCATTACATTCATCGTAGCCTCTTTGGCTCGAGGCCAGACGGTACCACGACAGGCGTTCTACCCACAGCGATCTCTTCATATTCATCCCCTAATGTTAAAGAGATAATTAAAAGAACTACAGTGTGACTGAAACCAGCAGTTATGTTATAAACATCAAGAACATTTCGAGGCACATATTATGTTGTACGAATGTTCGTAAATTTGACGACAGAAATTGCAGTCAACAATTCTGAACGATTTTAAATGAATCTGGAATTGCGTGAAACAAGGAGCGAATTCCATGATGGATTTTAATCTGAATTTGTGCACAAGACCTTGGTATGACCTACATATCGATGAGATCCCACACAATCATGTAGCGTTGCGCCGTCAAATGTAATGTTGCGCCTTTGATGTTGCGCCCCCAAATGTAATGTGAAATGTAAAATGTTGCGCCCCAAATGTAACACTGCGCTGGTCACAGTGCAGTGTCACAGTTTGCAGCCTACACGGTAGGCTGCAAACGCCAAGCTTGTCAAATGTACTGCTAAGTCACGGTTTTTAAACTACTTTGTGACAAGCTTTCTCAAATTTGAACCATCACGCTTCTCATCCTCGCAAACTTGCCCTCCATCTCACTCCCCATCACTTCCATCACCCCAATTTCTGCCATCATCACCCCCATTACCTCCACCCTCACCTCACTCCGCACCCCCCTCACCCCAACCGTGCCTACTGCCCGGCATCCTATACACGGTACACCAGCACACGGTACACCAGCACACCAGCACACAAGCACACCAGCACACCAGCACACACCAGCACACACCAGCACACCAGCACACACTTGCACACACCAGCGCACCAGAACACCAGCACATCAGCACACCAGCACACCAGCACACCAGCACACACCAGCACACACCAGCACACACCAGCGCACACCAGCACACACCAGCACACACCAGCGCACACCAGCACACACCAGCACACACCAGCACACACCAGCACACACCAGCACACACCACCACACACGAGCACACACCAGCACACACCAGCACACACCAGCACACACCAGCACACACCAGCACACACCAGCACACACCAGCGCACACCAGCACACACCAGCACACACCAGCCCACACCAGCACACACCAGCACACAACACAACACACCACCACACACTAGCACACACCAGCAAACACCAGCACACACCAGCGCACACCAGCACACACCAGCACACACCAACACACAACAGCACACACCAGCACACACCAGCACTCACCAGCACACACCAGCACACACCAGCACACACCAGCGCACACCAGCACACACCAGCACACACCAGCACACACCACCACCACACACCAGCGCACACCAGCACACACAAGCACACACCAGCACACACCAGCACACACAGCACACACCAGCAACACCAGCACTAACCAGCACACACCAGAACACACCAGCACACACCAGCAACACCAGCACCAACAAGCACACACCACCCTCATCCCCTTGCCCTCAACCCTCTGTAGACCCTCATTCCCCTGCCCACAACCTCTTATAGACCCTCATCCTCCTGCTCAAAACCCTCTGTAGACCCTCATACACCTGCCCATCACCCTCTGTAGACCCTCATCTTCCTTGACCGCAACCCTCTGTGGACCCGCACTCCCATGCTCACAGCCCTTTGTAGACCCTCATCCCCCTCCCTACAACCCTCTGTAGACCCTCATCCTCCTTGCCCCAACACTCTGTAAACCTCAATCCCCTGCCCACAACCCTCTGTAGACCTCCATCACCCGGTCACAACCCTCTGTAGATCTACATCCCCTGGTCACAACCCTCTGTAGACCTCCATCTCCCGGTCACAACCCTCTGTAGATCTACATTCCCTGGTCACAACCCTCTGTAGACCTCCATCTCCCGGTCACAACCCTCTGTAGATCTACATCATCTGGCCACAACCCTCTGTAGACCTCCATCTCCCGGTCACAACCCTCTGTAGATCTACATCCCCTGGTCACAACCCTCTGTAGACCTCCATCTCCCGGTCACAACCCTCTGTAGATCTACATCCCCTGGTCACAACCCTCTGTAGACCTCCATCTCCCGGTCACAACCCTCTGTAGATCTACATCCCCTGGTCACAACCCTCTGTAGACCTCCATCTCCCGGTCACAACCCTCTGTAGATCTACATCCCCTGGCCACAACCCTCTGTAGACCTCCATCTTCCGGTCACAACCCTCTGTAGATCTACATCCCCTGGCCACAACCCTCTGTAGACCTCCATCTCCTGCCCCCATTCTTCTGCAGACCTCCACTTCCTGCTCACAACTATCTGCTGAATTTATTTCATGCCCACAACCCTTTGTACCCTACATCTCTTGCTCACAACCCTCTGTGCACTTCCATCTCCCGCCACAATCCTCTGTTAACCTCCATCTCCTACTTACAACTCTCTGAAGACCTCCATCTCATGCCCACATTCATTTGTAGACCTCTACCTCCAACTCACCATCCTCTGTAGACCTACATCTCCGGCTCACAACCCTCTGTAGACTTCCATCTCCTGCCCACAACTCTCTGTAAACCTCTTTCTCATGCTCACAACCTTTTGTAGAACTCTATCTCGTGCCTACTACCCTTTGCAATCCTCCATCCCCTTCCCATAACCCTCTGTAGACCTCCATACCCTTCCCACAACCCTCTGTAGACCTCAATTTCCTGCTCACAACCCTCTGTAGATTTCCGTCTCTTGCACACGCCCCTCTGTAGACGTCTATCCTCTGCCCACAACCCTCTGTAGACCTGAATCCTTCGACCACAAACCTCTGTGGACCTGAATTCCCAGCTAACAACCCTCTGTCGAACTTAATCTCCTGCCCATAACCCTCTGTAGATGTTTATCTCCTGCCAACAACCTTTTGTAGACCTCCATCCATCGCCCACAACCCTCTGCAGAACTCCATCTCCTGCTCACGACCCCCTGTAGACCTTCATTTACTGCCCACAACTCTCTGTAGACTCTCAACCCCCTGGCAACAGCCCTCAGTAGACCTACATCCCTAGCCCACAACGCTCTGTAGACCTCCCTCCCCTTTCCACAAACCTCTCAAGACATTCATCCCCTAGACACAACCCTCTGTAGACCTCCATCTCCTGCCAAAAACCCATTGTAGACCTCCATCTCCTGCCCACAACCCTTTGTAAACCTCTATTTCCTGCCTACGACCATATGTAGATCACCGTCTCCTGCCCACAACATGCAATACACTCTCCTCCCCGTGCACACAACCCTCTGTAGACCTACATCTCCTGCCCACAACCCCCTGTAGACTTCCATTTTCTACCCCCAACCCTTTGTAGAACTCCATCCATTGCTAAACCCTCTGTAGACCTCCTTCCCCTGTTCACAAGCCTCTGTAGACCTCCATCTCTTGCCCACACCTCCTGTAAGTCTCCATCTCCTGCCCACAGCCCTCTGTAGACCTCCATCCCTTGTCCAGAAGCCTCTGTAGAAATTTGTCTTATACTCATAACATTCTGCAGACATCCATCCTCTGCCCACAACCTTTTTTAGACTTCCATGCCCTGCCCACAACCCTATGTAGACCTCCATCTCCAGCCCACAACCCTTTGTCGACACCCATCTCCTGCCCACAACCCTCTGTAGACCTCCATGTCCTGCTCAAAACCCTCTAAAGACCTTCATACATCTGCCAACAACCCTCTGTGAACTCTCATCCCCATGCCTACAACCCTTAGTAGACTTCTATTCCTTGCCCACAACCCTTTCTAGACCTTCACTCCCTGTCCACAACCCTGTGTAAACCTCCATCTCCTGCCCACTACGCTCTGTAGGCCTCCATCCCCTGTCCACAACCATTTGTAGACCTCAATCTTTTGGGCGCAACCCACTGTAGACCTCCAACTCCTCCACAAAATCTTCTGTAGACCTCCATCTCCTGCCTTCAAATCTCTGTAGCCCTCCATCCGCTGTCCACAACTCTTTGTAGGCCTCCATACCCTTTCCACAACCCTCTGTAGACCTCCATCTTATGCTCACAACTCTCTGTATACTTCTATCTCCCACCCACAAGCTTCTTTAGACCTCCATCTCCCGCCTACAATTTTTTTCAGACCTCGTATTCTTAACCAACAACCCTCGGTAGACCTGCATTTTCTGCCCAAAACCCTCCGTAGGCCTCTATCCTCATTTACAACCCTTAGTAGACCTCCATCCGTTGTCCACAATCCTCTGTAGACCTAAGTCTCTTGCCTACAACCCTCTGTAGACTTCCATCTCCTGCTCCCAACCTTTTGTAGACCTCCATCTCCGGCCCACAACCCGTTGCAGACCTCCATCTCCTGCCCACAACCTTGTGTTGACCTTCATTTCCACTCACAATCCTCTGTAAACTTCCATCTCCTGCCCACAACCCTCTGTAAACCTCTTTCTCTTGCACACATCCTTCTGTAGACCTCTATCTCCTGTCCACTACCCTTTGCAGTCCTCCATTTCCTGCCCACAACCCTCTGTACCACTCCATCTCCTTCCCACAACCCTCTGTTGACCTCCATCTCCTGCTCACAACCCTTTGTAGATTTTCGTCTCTTGCCCACAACCCTCTGCAGATGTCTGTACCCTGACCATAACCCTCTGTAGACCTAAATCCCTTGCCAATAAACCTCTATGGACCTTCATCACCTGCTCACGACCCTCTGTAGACCTTCGTTTCATGCCCATAACCCTTTTTAGACCTCCATCTCTTGCCCACAATCCTCGGTAGACCTCCATTTCCTACTTATAGTCTTCTGTAGACTTCCATCTCCTGCCCACAACCCCTGTAGACTTCCATCCCCTGTCCAAAACCCTCTGCAGGCCTCCATCCCCTTTACTCAACCCTCTGTAGACCTTCATCCATTACTCAACCCTCTGTAGACCTCTATCTCCTGCTCACAACCCTCAGTTAACCTCCGTCTCCTGGTCAAAACCCCCTGTAGACTTCCATCCCCCACCTACAACCCTTTATAGACCTCTTTCTCCTGCCAACAACCCTGTGTAGACCTCCATCTCCTGCCCACAACCTTTTGAGACACCCATCTCCTGCCCACAACCTTTTGTAGACACCCATCTCCTGCCCACAACCTTCTACAGGGTGTTGGTGGAACTCTTGGTACAAACTTCGGCTACTAGTAGAAAATACAAATTTAAACACTTTTTCATCAGTGAAAAAATATCGGAAAACGCTTAGTTTTTTAATTATTGGGCTTAGAAGTTTTTAATGCTACACAACTAGAAAACAACAGCGATTTCTCAACAGACAGGAATAAGGGCAATATGGGGAATTAGAATGAACAAGTGTTGGCAGAATCGAACATGTTTTATTTACAGTTTAAAACAATAATTCACAGATTCAGGAAATTTCTAGAAATTCCTAGTCAACGTTAGCGACCCCTGGTGAGAAGCGTATGTGTATCTTTTGTCAGTTAGCACCGTGGCACTGAAGTGGTAAGATGTATCGCCTTACAAATGCACAAATGGCAGACATGCATTTCACTTATGGTGCTGCTAATGGTAATGCAAGACGTGCCGCGAAAATCTATCACGAACGTTACCCTAATCGTATCGAGATTTTTCACTTGCTCGCACTTACTCTCTAACTTTTTCACGAAAAAGGAAGGAAATGAAGGAGTCTTATTCAGATATTTATTCCAGTTTAATTTTTTAATCAGTTGAAGACCTCCAACGGGAGGCATAATCTTAAGAAACTTAGATTAGTTCAGTTGAAACCTCCAACGGGAGGCAAAATTTTAACAAGGTAACAAACTAAGGCGACTCCACCGTCGAGGCTGTCGCAACACTAAAGTTCAAAACCTTAACTAAGAAAATAACCCTTAACTTAGACAGCTGCCACTTTTAAATTTGATCGTCTCTCCGCAGTGCGAACGCAGAGTCAACCACAAGACTGCTGTGACTAACTTGCGAGGTAATCTGGTTATTGGTACTAGATTAAAAAAACAATATTGTAACTGTGGCATGGAAAATTAATTTGAGCCAGAGAGACGAGAGACCTCCAACTCCCCAGTTGCTCCAGAGCACTTCAGGGCACCCAAATCAAGAAAACGAGCATGGTCCCCAGCAGACTGGACCCCGCACGAGCGCAGCCAAAAGCGTAGAACAGCTCCAAAGGTGTGGCCGAACTCAGCCAAAGCAGAGCTTCCTGAAAAAATTAAATAACAAGCTTTGGAAAAAAACTATCATACAAAAAGAAAATATCAAGAATTAGCAATAGATAGGAAAGTAGTAGAAAGTGAATCGATGAAACTAACGTACGCACCCTAAGGAAGTGCCGGAGCCTGAAGCTGATTGACGAACGACACAGAAAAGAACTCTCGGAAAACAGGCGCAGTAATCCCCAGGAACGACCTTTTCAATACTGTGGAAATGAACCGTACGCTAAGGTTGCGTTCAGTAACAAAAGGTGAACGAATTATTCCAAAATATCTTGTTGCACAAAAATATACAAGTTAAGTCTAACTGCTCACCTAAAAACCGGTAGTCTTCAGTGATTGCAATCGTTCAGGCAAGAAATAGACATTCAAAGTGAAATACAGTAGAGTAATTCACGCTCCACGCAGAATAGTAAAGGATAGGTTGAGACTTTGATGCTTTGGAAAGAAAGTGAAATTTAACTGGCAGAGCACTCTCTGGAGAGTTAATAGAACCTCCCCTTTCAGACGAGTGAATACCTTAAGACGTACGTCAATTTGAGTAAGTTCAATTTAAGGGGTAAATTTGAGTCGTAAAATTACCGTGGAGCGTAATTCAAAGAAAAATGGGTGTTAAGAACACAACTAAACAAACTAGAAAGAAATCCTACTTCGTAACTGAAATCATAGAAAAGATGAATCTCAGGAAGAATAGAATGGCCCGATTCGCAAAACTGATTGTCACCAATAACAGTAGCTGAGCACCAAGATACCACCAGGTAACCAAGCAAAGCTTGGCCACGAACCACGGCCGCTCGCAGAGAGAGACGTCACCACGACAGATGAGTCCGCACATTACCAGAGCACGCGCTAGAACACAAGCGCTCATGGAGCAGGAGAAGTGGAGAGTCTGCCGGACGGAATCCCCATCCGCTAGAGGTCACGTCCGGAAAGCAGAAGTTTAATGTTAAGATAGAGTTTGAAAATTAAGAAAGTAACTAGAAGGTTTTTAACAATTTAAGCTTTGAATTTTGAAGATTCTACAATTGTCGAAAATTCGACAATCGAGAAGTCTCTGATGATCGATTATTCACTGCATTGCACCGAAGATTGACGGAAACCGGCAGTTTTAGTGTAAACAGAGTAGACGTTGGTCGCCTGATAAATTATCATCGAGAGCAAGAAGTGTTTGGACATTTCCGTAGAAACCCGTGTACGAGCACCCGTGCCGCAGCAGCATCTTTGGGTATTCGTGACCATAGTACAGTGTGGCATGTATTGAACCGGAATAATTATCATCCGTATCACTTCCAGAGAGTCCAGGGTCTCCTTCCTGTTGATTATAGTCCTCGTGAGCGATTCGCACAGTGGTTTTTAGATCGGGGGATAGAAGATGCCTATTTTTCAGAGTGTGTGTTGTTTACGGATGAAGCAAGTTTTAGCCGAGATGGAATTTTTGATTATCATAACTTTCACTCACGGCAGCAGAACAACCCTCATGTCATCCATGAACGTCATCACCAACATCGCTAGTCTGTCAATGTTTGGGCAGGTATCGTGCGCAATCAACTCATTGGTCAATACATTCTGCCAGAGCGTCTTACTGGAGATGTGTACAAAATCTTTCTTGAAGAAGTCCTTCCTGGTTTATTGGAAAATGTGCCATTAAGAATTCGTAGACGACTTTGGTTTCAACACGATGGAGCTCCGGCACATTATGCTCTAAATGTGCGACGGTTTCTTGACCAACAATTCCCAAATCGATGGATTGGTCGTGGTGGTGCTGTGTCCTGGCCACCGAGATTACCTGATTTGACTCCGTTAGATTTTTTCTTATGGGGGCATTTGAAATCTCTGATTTATGCGACAACTGTGGAGTCGGAAGAAGACCTTGTCGCTCGAATTGCAGTCGCTGCTGGAGATATCGCTGACAACCCAGGAATGTTGGCAACGTCCGCAACTCGCTTTGACGAAGGTGTCGAGCGTGTATCGATGTTAATAGTCGAAATTTTGAACACATACTTTGATGCGTTACTTTCTATTATTTATTAAAGTACCTGAGGTATTGAACGTTTTTCATTACCCTCGTGTGTTATTATTGAACATTAGTGCATGTGGTTAACTAGGATCGCCGTGAGTTCTTGAAGCGCAGCATTAAAAACTGCTAAGCCCAATAATTAAAAAAATAAGCGTTTTTCGATATTTTTTCACTGACGAAAAAGTGTTTAAATTTGTATTTCCTACTAGTAGCCGAAGTTTGTTCCAAGAGTTCCACCAACACACTGTAAAGCACTCCTTTCCCTGGCAACAACCCTATGTTAACCTCCTTTTCCTGCTCACAACCCTCTGTAGACCTCCGTATCTTGCCCACATCCATCTGTAGACCTCCATCCCCTGCCCACAACCCTCTGTAGACCTTCATCTTCTGCTAACAACCCTTTGTAGACCTCCATTCCCTGCCCACACCCATCTGTAGACCTCCATCCCCTGCCCACAATCCTCTGTAGACCTTCATCTTCTGCCCACAACCCTCTGTAGACCATCATCTTCTGCTCACAACCCTCTGTAGACCTCCATTCCCTGCCCACACCCATCTGTAAACATCCATCCCCTGCCCACAACCCTCTGAAGACCTTCATCTTCTGCCCACAACCCTCTGTAGACCTTCATCTTCTGCCCACAGCCCTCTGTAGACCTACATTCCCTGCCCACACCCATCTGCAGACCTCCATCCCCTGCCCACAACCCTGTGCAGACCTTCATCTTCAGCCCTCAACCCTCTGTAGACCTTCATCTTCTGCCCGCAACCCTCTGTGGACCTCCATTCCCTGCCCACAACTCTCTTTAGACCTTCATCTTCTGCCCACAACCCTCTGTAGACCTTTATCTTCTGCCCACAACCCTCTGTAGACCTTCATTTTCTGCCCACAACCCTCGGTAGACCATCATCTTCTGCTCACAACCCTCTGTAGACCTCCATTCCCTGCCAACACCCATCTGTAGACATCCATCCCCTGCCCACAACCCTCTGTAGACCTTCATCTTCTGCCCACAACCCTCTGTAGACCATAATCTTCGGCTCACAACCCTCTGTAGACCTCCATTCCCTGCCCACACCCATCTGTAGACCTCCATCCCCGGCCCACAACCCTCTGTAGACCTTCATCTTCTGCCCACAACCCTCTGTAGACCATCATCTTCTGCCCACAACCCTCTGTAGACTTCCTTTTTTTGCCAACAACCCTCAGTAGACCTTCATCTCCTGCTCACAACTCTCTGTAGACCTCAATTTTTGGACCCTTTGTAGACGTCCAACTCATGCACACAACCCTCTGTAGACCTCCATCTGTTGCTCACAACCCTCTGTAGACTTCCTTTTTTTGCCAACAACCCTCAGTAGACCTCCATCTCCTGCTCAATACTCTCTGTAGACCTCAATTTTTGGACCCTTTGTAGACGTCCAACTCATGCACACAACCTTCTGTAGATCTCCATCTTCTGCCCACAACTCTCTGCATGCAGACCTCCAGCTCCTGCCAACAACCCTCTGCAGACCTCCATCTCCTGCCCACAACCCTCTGCAGACCTCCATCTCCTGCCCACAACCCTCTGCAGACCTCCATCTCCTGCCCACTACCCTCTGTAGACCTCCATCCCTTGCCCACACCCATCTGTAGACCTCCATCCCCTGCCCAAAACCCTCTGTAGACCTTCATCTTCTGCTCACAACCCTCTGTAGACCTCCATTCCCTGCCCACACCCTTCTGTAGACCTCCATCCCCTGCCCACAACCCTCTGTAGACCTTCATCTTCTGCGCACAACTCTCTGTAAACCTCCATTCCCTGCCCCCACCCATCTGTAGACCTCCATCCCCTGCCCACAACCCTCTGTAGACCTTCATCTTCTGCCCACAACCCTCTGTAGACCATCTTCTGCTCACAACCCTCTGTAGACCTCCATTCCCTGCCCACACCCATCTGTAGACCTCCATCCCCTGCCCACAACCCTCTGTAGACCTTCATCTTCTGCCCACAGCCCTCTGTAAACCTCCATTCCCTGCCCACACCCATGTGTAGACCTACATCCCCTGCCCACAACCCTCTGTAGACCTTCATATTCTGCCCACAATCCTCTGTAGACCTTCATCGCCTGCTCACAACCCCCTGTGAACCTCCATTTCCTGCCCACACCCATCTGTAGACCTCCATCCCCTGCCCACAACCCTCTGTAGACCTTCATCTTGTGCCCACAACCCTCTGTAGACCTCCATTCCCTGCCCACACCAATCTGTAGACCTCCATCCCCTGCCCACAACCCTCTGTAGACCTTCATCTTCTGCTCACAACCCTTTGTAGACCTCCATTCCCTGCCCACACCCATCTGTAGACCTCCATCCCCTGCCCACAACCCTCTGTAGACCTTCATCTTCTGCCCACAACCCTCTGTAGACCATCATCTTCTGCTCACAACCCTCTGTAGACCTCCATTCCCTGCCCACACCCATCTGTAAACATCCATCCCCTGCCCACAACCCTCTGTAGACCTTCATCTTCTGCCCACAACCCTCTGTAGACCATAAACTTCTGCTCACAACCCTCTGTAGACCTCCATTCCCTGCCCACACCCATCTGTAGACCCCCATCCCCTGCCCACAACCCTCTGTAGACCTTCATCTTCTGCCAACAACCCTCTGTAGACCTCCATTCCCTGCCCACAACCCTCTGTAGACCTTCATCTTCTGCCCACAACCCTCTGTAGACCTTTTATCTTTTGCCCACAACCCTCTGTAGACCTTCATATTCTGCCAACAACCCTCTGTAGACCATCATCTTCTGCCCACAACCCTCTGTAGACCTCTATTCCCTGCCCACAACCCTATGTAGACCTGTACGCCCTGTATGCGTACCAAAGGGGGCGTACATGACCTTCATCTTCTGCCCACAACCCTCTGTAGACTATCAACTTCTGCCCACAACCCTCTGTAGACCTCGATTCCCTGCCCACACCCATCTGTAGACCTCCCTCCCCTGCCCACAACCCTCTGTAGACCTTCATCTTCTGCCCACAACCCTCTGTAGACCATCATCTTCTGCTCACAACCCTCTGTAGACCTCCATTCCCTGCCCACACCCATCTGTAGACTTCCATCCCCTGCCCACAACCCTCTGAAGACCTTCATCTTCTGCCCACAACCCTCTGTAGACCTTCATCTTCTGCCCACAGCCCTCTGTAGACCTCCATTCCCTGCCCACACCCATCTGCAGACCTCCATCCCCTGCCCACAACCCTCTGCTGACCTTCATCTTCTGCCCTCAACCCTCTGTAGACCTTCATCTTCTGCCCACAACCCTCTGTAGACCTTTATCTTCTGCCCACAACCCTCTGTAGACCTTCATCTTCTGCCCACAACCCTCTGTAGACCATCATCTTCTGTTCACAACCCTCTGTAGACCTCCATTCCCTGCCCACACCCATCTGTAGACATCCATCCCCTGCCCACAACCCTCTGTAGACCTTCATCTTCTGCCCACAACCCTCTGTAGACCATAATCTTCTGCTCACAACCCTCTGTAGACCTCCATTCCCTGCCCACACCCATCTGTAGACCTCCATCCCCTGCCCACAACCCTCTGTTGACCTTCATCTTCTGCCCACAACCCTCTGTAGACCTCCATTCCCTGCCCACAACCCTCTGTAGACCTACATCTTCTGCCCACAACCCTCTGTAGACCTTTATCTTCTGCCCACAACCCTCTGTAGACCTTCATCTTCTGCCCACAACCCTCTGTAGACCATCATCTTCTGCCGCAACCCTCTGTAGACCTCCATTCCCTGCCCACAACCCTCTGCAGACCTTCATCTTCTGCCCACAACCTTCTGTAGACCATCAACTTCTGCCCACAACCCTCTGCAGACCTCCATTCCCTGCCCACACCCATCTGTAGACCTCCCTCCCCTGCCTACAACCTTCTGTAGACCTTCATCTTCTGCTTACAACCCTCTGTAGACCTCCATTCCCTGCCCAGACCCATCTGTAGACCTCCATCCCCTGCCCACAACCCTCTGTATACCTTCATCTTCTGCCCACAACCCTCTGTAGACCTCCATTCCCTGCCCACACCCATCTATAGACCTCCATCCCCTGCCCACAACCCTCTGTAGACCTTCATCTTTTGCTCACAATCCTCTGTAGACCTTCATTCCCTGCCCACACCCATCTGTAGACCTCCATCCCCTGCCCACAACCCTCTGTAGACCTTCATCTTCTGCCCACAACCCTGTGTAGGCCTTCATCTTCTGCTCACAACCCTGTGTAGACCTCCATTCCCTGCCCACACACATCTGTAGACCTCCATCCCCTGCCCACAACCCTCTGTAGACCTTCATCTTCTGCCCACAACCCTCTGTAGACCTCCATTCCCTGCACAGACCCATCTGTAGACCTCCATCCCCTGCCCACAACCCTCTGTAGACCTTCATCTTTTGCCCACAACCCTGTGTAGGCCTTCATCTTCTGCTCACAACCCTGTGTAGACCTCCATTCCCTGCCCACACACATCTGTAGACCTCCATCCCCTGCCCACAACCCTCTGTAGACCTTCATCTTCTGCCCACAACCCTCTGTAGACCTCCATTCCCTGCCCAGACCCATCTGTAGACCTCCATCTCCTGCCCACAACCTCCTGTAGACCTTCATCATCTGCCCACAACCCTCTGTAGACCTCCATTCCCAGCCCACACCCATCTGTAGACCTAGATCCCCTGCCCACAACCCTCTGTAGACCTTCATCTTCTGCTCACAACCCTCTGTAGACCTCCATTCCCTGCCCACACCCATCTGTAGACCTCCATCCCCTGCCCAAAACCCTCTGTAGACCTTCATCTTGTGCCCACAACCCTCTGTAGACCTCCATTTCCTGCCCACACCTATCTGTAGACCTCCATCCCCTGCCCACAACCCTCTGTAGACCTTCATCTTCTGCCCACAACCTTCTGTAGACCTCCATTCCCTGCCCACACCCATCTGTAGACCTCCATCCTCTGCCCAAAACCCTCTGTAGACCTTCATCTTCTGCTCACAACCCTCTGTAGGCCTCCATTCCCTGCCCACACCCTTCTGTAGACCTCCTTTCCCTGCCCACAACCCTCTGTAGACCTTCATCTTCTGCGCACAACTCTCTGTAAACCTCCATTCCCAGCCCACACCCATCTGTATACCTCCATCCCCTGCCCACAACCCTCTGTAGACCTTCATCTTTTGCCAACAACCCTCTGTAGACCATCTTCTGCTCACAACCCTCTGTAGACCTCCATTCCCTGCCCACACCCATCTATAGACCTCCATCCCCTGCCCACAACCCTCTGTAGACCTTCATCTTTTGCTCACAATCCTCTGTAGACCTTCATTCCCTGCCCACACCCATCTGTAGACCTCCATCCCCTGCCCACAACCCTCTGTAGACCTTCATCTTCTGCCCACAACCCTCTGTAGGCCTTCATCTTCTGCTCACAACCCTGTGTAGACCTCCATTCCCTGCCCACACACATCTGTAGACCTCCATCCCCTGCCCACAACCCTCTGTAGACCTTCATCTTCTGCCCACAACCCTCTGTAGACCTCCCTTCCCTGCCCAGACCCATCTGTAGACCTCCATCTCCTGCCCACAACCTCCTGTAGACCTTCATCATCTGCCCACAACCCTCTGTAGACCTCCATTCCCAGCCCACACCCATCTGTAGACCTCCATCCCCTGCCCACAACCCTCTGTAGACCTTCATCTTCTGCTCACAACCCTCTGTAGACCTCCATTCCCTGCCCACACCCATCTGTAGACCTCCATCCCATGCCCAAAACCCTCTGTAGACCTTCATCTTTTGCCCACAACCCTCTGTAGACCTCCATTCCCTGCCCACACCTATCTGTAGACCTCCATCCCCTGCCCACAACCCTCTGTAGACCTTCATCTTCTGCCCACAACCCTCTGTAGACCTCCATTCCTTGCCCACACCCATCTGTAGACCTCCATCCCCTGCCCAAAACCCTCTGTAGACCTTCATCTTCTGCTCACAACCCTCTGTAGGCCTTCATTCCCTGCCCACACCCTTCTGTAGACCTCCTTCCCCTGCCCACAACCCTCTGTAGACCTTCATCTTCTGCGCACAACTCTCTGTAAACCTCCATTCCTTGCCCACACCCATCTGTAGACCTCCATCCCCTGCCCACAACCCTCTGTAGACCTTCATCTTCTGCCAACAACCCTCTGTAGACCATCTTCTGCTCACAACCCTCTGTAGACCTCCATTCCCTGCCCACACCCATCTGTAGACCTCCATCCCCTGCCCACAACCCTCTGTAGACCTTCATCTTCTGCCCACAGCCCTCTGTAGACCTCCATTCCCTGCCCACACCCATCTGCAGACCTCCATCCCCTGCCCACAACCCTCTGCAGACCTTCATCTTCTGCCCTCAACCCTCTGTAGACCTCCATTCCCTGCCCACACCCATCTGTAGACCTACATCCCCTGCCCACAACCCTCTGTAGACCTTCATATTCTGCCCACAACCCTCTGTAGACCTTCATCGCCTGCTCACAACCCCCTGTTAACCTCCATTCCCTGCCCACACCCATCAGTAGACCTCCATCCCCTGCCTACAACCCTCTGTTGACCCCCATCCCCTCTGCCCACAACCCTCTGTGGACCCCCATCCCCCCTGCGCACAACGCTCTGTAGACCCCCATCCCACAGCCCACAACTTTCCGTTAACTCCTATAGACATAATTCATAATCATTCAAGTATTGAAATTAATTCATGAGTATATACAGGGTGGTTACTATGAATATATACGTCTTAAAATTACCGTAACTTTCTTCAAAGACAGGTTAGGTCAAGAAAACAGGTCTTAAAGAAAAGAATAAAAATTAATTTTTCATTTCTGTTTTGCTCTGCTGAACCTACGATTGAAAATGCCCACCACGTGCTGCTGTAAATTTTTTGATGCAGCCAGCGAAATTTCTGATTACGCTCGCAAGAACCTCGCTGCTGCTTGTGCTCACCACTTCCTGAACTTCTTTCTTCCAGTCTTCTCGAGTTGCTGGATATGAATGGAATACGTAGTTTTTGATACGACCCAAAGGAAGTAATCAAACGTGGAAAGTCAGGTAATCGTACCGACAAGGGCAACGAACTCGTGGGCGAAATTTACGTGTTGAGAAATTGCTGATTTAGCCACTCCATGGATGAACCCAATGCGTGCGGTAGAGCTCCACCAGATACGCAAGAAATTATTGAATCCTGTCTATTGGGATATTTAATGTTATGTCTCCTATTTCTTGTATTTCAAGAGTTATCGGAATTTTAGAAGGTGTACATTTATAGCACATACCCTGTATATTTTTTATTCGGAGGTGTGGATTCAGTGAAATTCGACATTAACATTCATATCACACCAAACCTCACATCCCACCATTGTTATAGTCGCGCTAACGGAGCGTGAACAAAGCAAGAGAAGAAAAAATTGAAATGAATGGAATATGATCAAATCGCTGCCATCATTGTTATGGGCGTAGTTTTGATCCCTCTGATGTTCTGCTATCGTTATTAGAACTCCGAAATTATCTCCATGTGACCTATCGTACGACGTGATCAATATTTATTCGACCGAATCATTTACTTTCAGGAATCATTTTAATGGAGTATTTTGGTATTTACTGCCACCAGCCATATATTTGGGCAAACAGTGTTTATATTTAATTTAAATCAATTATATATATCAATGCATCACACACCCTACAACACCTGCACCACAAACACCCCAAAACACCTGCACCACACACACCCCCCACAACACCTGCACCACACACCCCACAACACCTGCACAACACACTCCTCAACACCTGCACAACACACCCCACAACACCTGCACAACACACCTCACAACACCTGCACAACACACCCAACAACATCTGTACAACACACACCCCACAACACCTGCGCAACACACACCCCACAACACCTGCACAACACACACCCCACAACACTTGCACAACACACACCCCACAACACCTGCACAACACACCCCACAACACCTGCACAACACACACCACAACACCTGCACAACACACCCCACAACACCTCCACAACACACCCCACAACACCTGCACAACACACAACCCACAACACCTGCACAACACACACCCCACAACACCTGCACAACACACACCGCACAACACCTGCACAACACACACCCCACAACACCTGCACAACACACACCCCACAACACCTGCACAACACACCCCACGACACCTGCACAACACACCCCACAACACCTGCAAAACACACCCCACAACACCTGCACAACACACCCCACAACACCTGCACCACACACCCCACAACACCTGCAAAACACACACTCCACAACACCTGCACAACACACCCCACAACACCTGCACAACACAAACCCCACAACACTTGCACAACACACCCCACAACACCTGCACAACACACCCCACAACGCCTGCACAACACACACACACGACAACACCTGCACAACACACACCCCACAACACCTGCACAACACAAACCCCACAACACCTGCACAACACACACACCCCACAAAAACTGCACAACACACAATCCACAACACCTGCACAACACACACCCCGCAACACCTGCACAACACACACCCCAAAACACCTGCTCAACACACACCCCACAACACCTGCACAACACACACCCCACAACACTTGCACAACACACGCCCCACCACACCTGCACAACACACACCCCCAACACCTGCACAACACACACACCACAACACCTGCACAACACACGCACATCACAACACCTGCACAACACACACCCCACAACACCTTCACAACACACACCCCGATACACCTGCACAACACACACACTCGACAACGCCTGCACAACACACCCCGCAACACCTGCACGACACACACCCCGATACACCTGCACAACACACACACTCGACAACACCTGCACAACACACCCCGCAACACCTGCACGACACACACCCCACAACACCTGCACAACACACACCCCACAACACCTGCACAACACACACACTCGACAACACCTGCACAACACACACCCCGCAACACCTGCACAACACACATTCCACAACACCTGCACAACACACACACTCGACAACACCTGCACCACACACACACCGCAACACCTGCACAACACACACCCCACAACACCTGCACAACACACACCCCACAACACCTGCACAACACACACGCACTCGACAACACCTGCACAACACACACCCCACAACACCTGCACAACACACATCCCACGACACCTGCACAACAAACACACTCGACAACACCTGCACAACACACACCCCACAACACTTGCACAACACACACACCCAACAACACTTGCACAACACACACCCCACAACACCTGCACAACACACACACTCGACAACACTTGCACAACACACACTTCACAACACCTGCACAACACACACACTCGACAACACCTGCACAACACACACACTCGACAACACCTGCACAACACACACACTCGACAACACCTGCACAACACACACCCCGCAACACCTGCACAACACACACCCCACAACACCTGCACAACACACACCCCACAACACCTGCACAACACACCCCACAACACTTGCACAACACACACCCCATAAAACCTGCACAACACACACCCCACAACACCTGCACAACACACCCCACAACACCTGCACAACACACACCCCACAATACCTGCACAACACACACCCCACAACACCTGCACAACACACCCCCCAACACCTGCACAACACACACCCCACAACACCTGCACAACACACCCCACAACACCTGTACAACACACACCCCACAACACCTGCACAACACACACCCCAGAACACCTACACAACACACACACTCGACAACACTTGCACAACACTCACCCCACAACACCTGCACAACACACACACTCGACAACACCTGCACAACACACACACTCGACAACACCTGCACAACACACACCCCGCAACACCTGCACAACACACACCCCACAACACCTGCACAACACACCCCACAACACCTGCACAACACACACCCCACAACACCTGCACAAAACACCCCACAACACCTGCACAACACACACCCCACAACACCTGCACAACACACCCCACAACACCTGCACAACACACCCCACAACACCTGCACAACACACCCCACAACACCTGCACAACACACCCCAAAACACCTGCACAACACACACTTCACAACACCTGCACAACACACCCCTCAACACCTGCACAACACACACCCCACAACACCTGCACAACACACCCCACAACACCTGCACAACACACAACCCACAACACCTGCACAACACACACCCCACAACACCTGCACAACACACACTCGACAACACCTGCACAACACACACACTCCACAACACCTGCACAACACACACCCCGCAACACCTGCACAACACACACCCCACAACACCTGCACTACACACACCACAATACCTGCACAACACACTCCACAACACCTGCACAACACACACCCCACAACACCTGCACAACACACACCCCACAACACCTGCACCACACACACACCACAATACCTGCACAACACACTCCACAACACCTGCACAACACACACCCCACAACACCTGCACAACACACACCCCACAACACCTGCACCACACACACACACACCCCACAACACCTGCATCAGACTCGCACACCACAACACCTGCACCACACACACACTACAACACCTGCACCACACACACACCCCACAACACCTGCACAACACACACCCTACAACACCTGCACCACACACACACACCCCACAACACCTGCACAACACACACTCGAAAACACCTGCACAACACACCCCACAACACCTGCACAACGCACACCCTACAACACCTGCACAACACACTCCACAACACCTGCACAACACCCACCCCACAACACCTGCACAACACACACCCTACAACACCTGCACAACACACACCACAATACCTGCACAACACACTCCACAACACCTGCACAACACACACCCCACAACACCTGCACAACACACACCCCACAACACCTGCACCACACACACACACACACACCACAACACCTGCATCACACTCGCACACCACAACACCTGCACCACACACACACTACAACACCTACACCACACACACACACCCCACAACACCTGCACAACACACACCCTACAACACCTGCACCACACACACACCCCGCAACACCTGCACAACACACACCCTACAACACCTGCACCACACACACACACCCCACAACACCTGCACAACACACACTCGACAACACCTGCACAACACACACCCCACAACACCTGCACAACACACTCCACAACACCTGCACAACACACACCCCACAACACCTGCTCAACACAAACCTTACAACACCTGCACAACACACCCTACAACACCTGCACAACACACCCCACAACACCTGCACCACACACACACCACAACACCTGCACCATACACACACCCCGCAACACTTGCACCACACACACACCCCTCACAACACCTGCAGCACACCCACACCCCACAACACCTGCACCACACACACACACCACAACACCTGCACCACACACACACCCCACAACACCTGCACCACACACACCCCACAACACCTGCACCACACACACACACCCCACAACACCTGCACCACACACCCCACAACACCTGCACAACACACACCCCACAACACCTGCACCACACACCTCACAACACCTGCACCACACACACACACCCCACAACACCTGCACCACACACCCCACAACACCTGCACAACACACACCCCACAACACCTGCACCACACACCCCACAACACCTGCACCACACACCCCACAACACCTGCACCACACACCCCACAACACCTGCACAACACACACCCCACAACACCTGCACCACACACCCCACAACACCTGCACGTTCTACAGCAGGATGCGTGAGGTATTTGAGGACACCTTAGGCACTCAAACGAAAACAGAAAATGAAACCAATAATCATTTAAACGCACAATTTCTTGTAGCAAAACAAGTAAACATAATGTTAACCTACGTTTTATTTTGTGTATATATCCTCCTTCAGCTACTATCTCCGACGCCATTTCGAGTTAGAGAGCGACTGCAAGCCTTAATCAGGAGGTCTTTATTTACATCCTCCATTGCCCGGGCTATTGCTTCCATCAGAGAAGATTTGGTGTAATAGGGATGCCTATTAACTTCTTTCCCCGCTACGCCCTACACGTAATAATCCAAAAAATTAAGGTCTGGTGAGTTAGGAGTCAAATTTGGTGTGACATGATCATGAAAATTTTCGGTCATCCAATCCTTGGTGTTGAGAGCTTCATGGGATGGAGCCGAATCTTGTTGGAAGACATAAGACCCTTCTATTCGCTACGCTGTCTATCCAAGGCCTAAAAATGGTTTGAAGAGTCTCGACTTAGGCATCTGCATTGACTCTAAGGCCCTGTGGGAAAAAAAAACGAGGAGGCATGATGTGTCCTTCACTGCTAACAACACTGAAAACTAAGCACTTTTCTGATAAACTCATGTGTTCTGAGTGAGTCAGAGAGTTGACTATGCTGTTTTCTCTTGCTCGTGGCCAATTCATCTCCATTGTTTTCATTCCGGTCCTATCTAACTTTGCAAACGAAAGATCTGGTGACTTCTAGAAATCTTGTAATTTCTAAATTGCTGTGTTTCGATTTTATAGGCACTATTACATGCAGAGTGTCTTTTCATTTCATAAGTTATGGTAGTATCTGTCATGATATCTTCTGAAGTAAAAAAATCCATTAATTATTATCGGGTTAGTTTAAATTATAAAAATATAAGTGTCCTCAGATACCTTTCGAACCCTGTAGTGTTCCTAAATAGGGCAAATGAAATGACACAGAAAGTACACTGGTAATCCTAAGAGAAATAGCATGAAAGAAGATCAAAAAGAGCTAGCGTTTGAGGGCTATATTTAAATGGCTGACATCTGGACAAATATCCGGATACAATATCCAGATACAATATCCAGATATAATATCCGGACAAATATCCGGACAAATATCCGGATTTAACATCCGGACGCAGCAAGGAAGGCGCGAAGCCGCGACGCGTCTTAAGTTCCTATCCATTTCGCCACGCAGGATCGGTAGGTGTCACGCGTCACAAAGAGATAGCCCCGGCGCCAGGAATTTTGAGGCTGGCGTGAGATTTGCGGTGGGGCGAGCCAGACTTGAGGTCTACTGCCTTATGTTCATCTCGAGTGAGCCACGACTGAAATTCTTCGCTTTGAAGGACTGGAAATTCTATTCTCGAGAGTCATAAAGTACAGCCTGCCAGCTCTGTTTGCACTGATGAGAACTTCAATATGAGTTACGCGATTCGTCCTGACTATTGCAGGCATCATGGAAGCCGAGGACATCCGTATTTGGACATGAATGCGGGGGAAGATGTGTGTCTAAAGCAGCTCAATCTCTGGAATGATTTGAATGTGTCCAAAACAATATACATCAAGTCAACAAAACACTCTCATACGTCTTTTATTTCGGCTTACTTGTGGGAGAGCATTTCGATAACATTTGAGCTTTACTTTCCTCAATCACGGGCACATCAAGCGAGTATTTATCATCGCAGTCAGTGATAACAATTTAGCATCACATAATTTCGATTAGGCAAATAATGTCCTGAAGTTTTCCATAAAGTGCTCTAAAATGATTAGTATCTTACGAGTGTTCTAAAGCTCAAATTTAGATCAACGAGAAAAACACACTTCAGAAGAAACTGGCCACATTGGAGGTCATTCTTCTTGTATTTTCATAGCAAGCAATAATCCCTTTGCGCTATTTTAAATTCGAACCTGGCTGCGTGTAAACCGTTCTGTTATGAACACATGCGCTGGTGCCGGTAAAATTACCCGTCGTTATTATTAGCAGTGGAACTCCAAAACGGTCCTGCGCGGGATCTATTTTGAATGAACAAAAAATGCAGTGCCAGATCACATGTTGACAGTTCGTATTTCAATCAAATATTCGTACTAAAATAACCTGGCTTTCTCGTCAATATCTGAGTTCAGAACGCAACGCTATAAAAATCCACTGGAAATACACTGTTGTTTCCATGTAAGGTTAGCTGGTCTTTCCCGCCACACTCCCGCCCAGGAAACTCAACACCAGAGCATCGAATAACTTTATACATTAGTGTCTTCGGATCATTAGACTACGCACACACACGAACTCAAACACTTGATTGCTAGCTTGATCCACCTCGTTTTGCCTTACTATGCCATTGGTTCTTTGGCTTTATGCATACGCTGCCTTGCTTGGGTGCTTTGCCTTGTTTTGCCTTGCTTAGCCTTGCTTAGCCTTGCTTTGCCTTGCTTAGCCCTGTTTAGCCTTACTTTGCCTTGCTTTACCTTGCTTTGCCTTGTTTTGCCTTGCTTTGCCTTGCTTTGCCTTGCTTTGCCTTGCTTTGCCTTGCTAATTGCCTCGCTTTGCCTTGCTTTGCCTTGCTTTGCCTTGCTTTGCCTTGCTTTGCTTTGCTTTGTCATGCTTAGCGTTGCTTAGCCTTGTTTTGCCTTGCTTTGCCTTGCTTAGCCTTGCTTAGCCTTGCTTAGCCTTGCATTGCCATGCTTTGCCTTGCCCCTGCCTTGCCCCTGCCTTGCCACTGCCTTGCCCCTGCCTTGCCCCTGCCTTGCCCCTGCCTTGCCCCTGCCTTGCCCCTGCCTTGCCCCTGCCTTGCAACTGCCTTGCCCCTGCCTTGCCCCTGCCTTGCCCCTGCCTTGCCCCTGCCTTGCCCCTGCTTTGCCCCTGCCTTGCCCCTGCCTTGCCCCTGCCTTGCCCTTGCCTTGCCCCTGCCTTGCCCCTGCCTTGCCCTTGCCTTGCCCCTGCCTTGCCCCTGCCTTGCCCCTGCCTTGCCCCTGCCTTGCCCCTGCCTTGCCACTGCCTTGCCCCTGCCTTGCCCCTGCCTTGCCCCTGCCTTGCCCCTGCCTTGCCCCTGCCTTGCCCCTGCCTTGCCCCTGCCTTGCCCCTGCCTTGCCCCTGCCTTGCCTCTGCCTTGCCCCTGCCTTGCCCCTGCCTTGCCCCTGCCTTGCCCCTGCCTTGCCCCTGCCCCCTGCCTTGTCCCTGCCTTGCCCCTGCCTTGCCCCTGCCTTGCCCCTGCCTTGCCACTGCCTTGCCCCTGCCTTGCCCCTGCCTTGCCCCTGCCTTGCCCCTGCCTTGCCCTTGCCTTGCCCCTGCCTTGCCCCTGCCTTGCCCCTGCCTTGCCCCTGCCTTGCCACTGCCTTGCCCCTGCCTTGCCCCTGCCTTTCCCCTGCCTTGCCCCTGCCCCCTGCCTTGCCCCTGCCTTGCCCCTGCCTTGCCCCTGCCTTGCCCCTGCCTTGCCCCTGCCTTGCCCCTGCCTTGCCCCTGCCTTGCCCCTGCCTTGCCCCTGCCTTGCCCCTGCCTTGCCCCTGCCTTTCCCCTGCCTTGCCCCTGCCTTGCCCCTGCCTTGCTTCTGCCTTGCCCCTGCTTTACCCTGGCTAACTTCGGCTTACTTATTTGCCTGCAAACTTCATCATATTTCAACAGGATCTATAATTCCCTTGTCACAACTTTCTAAATGAACTGTTCAAGTGTGTGCCATTTCTTCTTTCTAATCCGACATCTTCGTACAGGATAATTTTTTGAACGAAATTCTATTTATATAAATGAATTTCAGTTCAATAACAGTAAGCTTCAGTCATGATGATTTTTTAGATAAGCAATATTCAGGGTGCATGTGAGAACGAGTGTATTTTGAGGATGCACAATAGGTCAGAACCGAGTATGCTCTCAAACAGGCGTGTAAGCAAGCTACCAGTCAATATTATGGTGAGTATTACGCATGAAGACAATAGAAATTCATTGGAAAGTTGTCTAAACTTCAAAACACATTAACCATAAGAAAAACACTCGTGTTCAAGCAGCTTAACTAAATTAGCTTTTGCGATTGAATTAGAGCTTTAACTTAAAAATGTAGAGCGAAACTTCTAAAACAAGAAGTCTTATTTCTGAAAGATTGAGTTCATTTAGTTCAAATGTGTGTTCCAAAAACGCGTCTGAAGGATTAATGAAAGGAAATCTGGAGAGGTAGTGAAGCTTGTATGGCATGTACGCTTCTCACGCACTTTCCGTTCTTCATGTATGTGGAGTAATTAATGAAGATACCCTAGCGAAAAAAAATGAAGAATTGAACGAAGTCAAACACGCACAACTGCTTCAGAGAAGGGACTGCAATGATCACTATTAAGTCCGATTGATGGTGTTGATGTTCAAACCTTACCCATCAATGTTATTGGTAACAACATGAATGTGTCCGGCTGGACATCAGTTTCATCACTTGAACTTTACGGTGATCAATGCATTCTTTTCTTCAGCACCATCACTTTACCAAATAAAAGTACAGTATATTTACAATACATTTGAATACGCGCTGAGAACATTTGCTGTTTTTAACTCTCCTGTGACTTGTACAGAGAAGGCTTTTCAATTATAAATAGTAAAATTTATTCCTTTAAATATTCAACTCACAACCTTGTGTGTTTGAATGCTTGCATACTATTTAATGAGAACAGCAATCTTCGTACGTGATAAAAGATTGCAGCATGAAAAGCTCTAATAAATAGAACTCAACAGTGAACTACCACTGCATCTAAGCCCAACGCAGCGAACTGAAACTTTGATGAAATAACTTTCATGACAACCCCACAAAAAAAAAAATCGTTCGGAAATACACCTGAGTTTTATTGCCCTATAGTCATAACCAGCAGTCAAAAATGACAGTTTTTCTAATTATAGAGTCATGATTCATTGGAAAGTCCCACGGCTTGTAGGTTTGAATGTCACCAAAGGTTACAATATTCGGAGGATAATTTGGGAAGTGTTGATAAGAATCGGCCCCGCTAAGTTAAACTAACAGATGTAAATATTGGGACGCTTTAACTGCGGTTGTCCTAAATTCACGAGATAAAGACGGCAGAGTTAAGTTAAAACTCTGTCCAGAGGTCCAATGATACCATCAGTACATACCGTGGATAAAAATCTGTAAGTCTCGCTTGAGTCCAGCGCTGAATGTTTTCGACAGATAAGCTCTCCTTATCGTTCTTCGGATGAATTGCGGTTGAACGCCGAAAGTAAACCTGTTGTTTGTCTACAAATTTATTCTTTACAATGGTAATGGTTGAACTAACTTATGATGGAAATTAGATAGTTTATTGTCTGATTCGTCTCTTGCATGAATGGAAGCAAACTGACGAGTAATTATATGATGTTGATATATGTGGCGGATTGTTGTGAAGTGTTGTGCTGGTGTGTGTTGGTGTGTGCTGGTGTGTGTTGGTGTGTGTTGGTGTGTGTCGGTGTGTGTTGGTGTGATTGTGTGTGCTAGTGTGTGTGCTGGTGTGTGTTGGTGTGTTGGTGTGTTGGCGTGTTGGTGTGTGATTGTGTGTGCTAGTGTGTGCTGATGTGTGTTGGTGTGTTGGTGTGTTGGCGTGTTGGTGTGTTGGCGTGTTGGTGTGTTGGTGTGTGCTGGTGTGTGTTGGTGTGTGTTGGTGTGATTGTGTGTGCTAGTGTGTGCTGGTGTGTGTTGGTGTGTTGGTTGTTGGCGTGTTGGTGTGTGATTGTGTGTGCTAGTGTGTGCTGATGTGTGTTGGTGTGTTGGCGTGTTGGTGTGTTGGCGTGTTGGTGTATTGGCGTGTTGGTGTGTTTGTGTGTTGGCGTGTTGGTGTGTTGGTATGTTGGTGTGTTGGTGTGTTGGCATGTTGGCATGTTGGTGTGTTTGCGTGTTGGTGTGTTGGTGTGTTGGTGTGTTGGTATGTTGGTGTGTTTGCGTGTTGGTGTTGATGTGTTTGTGTTGGTGTGGGGTTAACACAAATATAACGCTAAAACAATTATTTGATCACATTCATACCATGCAAACCATTTCTTGATTCCTACCGATGAAAAATTTATGACAGAAATATCAGAAATTTTTTCGGAATAATTTTCGAGCACTAGAATTGCAGCAGCTTACTTATGCTTAGGGACGGAAAAATATTTGTGGGCATAATCTTTCAGGTCTGAAAATCTCCTTCGCTCACCCATGTTTCCATTGATAGTTTCAAGTTGGCCTGTTGATTATTTCCACTGATAATTCGGCCCATTTTTGTTCTAAGGAGCTTATACCTCCTCTAGGATTCCAATGTCGAATGAAGTGTTCTGCAAGCATTCCTCATCGAAACAGACCACACGCTGGAATTCAGTAACTGAAAAAGGTTCTGATTTTCTAATCCTTTGTCCTGATTTACTAATCCTTTGTTAGAAAATCAGGAACATAGTCCCTAAAACATCTTTGAGCTATGTTGGAGGTGTGCTTCATCTCTCTGGAACTGATATGGCCTACGTTGGAACATTGTTCGACCAAGGTGCTTTGCCACTGGCTTGGAAATGTGTTTTGTGTACCTTTTGACATTTCCTTTTCCTCCTTCAGGGACAAAAACATGAGGAGTCTACCTATTCCAGAACAATCCTCACCAGATCATGACAGAAGGATGTTGTGGAGCGAGGTAAACATATCTGATGTGTTCTGAAATAGCTGGAAGACTTTGTGCAAGCAGTCAGTCATTTTGATGGGTAAAAGCTAGTTTAAAAGTATGTTTTCTCTTCTATTAATACACCAGAGTTGAGACCATGAACTGCAAGAGCAGCAATGCACGACTTCTCGTGAGGCCTTCGCCTTCGATCTCTCTTAATTTTAGAGGAGCCCCAAGTCTCTCTCCAAGACGTAACGCACTGACTCTAGATATTTTCAAACTCTGAAGCTATTTTCCTCATTGGCCTCCGAGGATTTCTAACGAACTTTGATGCAAGGTTTGTTTGCTTTATTATGGTTTTTGGACAGTCACTTCTTATATGATTTATATGATATGATAAGAAGGAAAACATTTGCAGCAACTACATACTGCTGCATTGCCTGCTTGGTCAAATTGTGCCGCGATATCGAAATTTTGAGAGCATTCGAGATTTCACTTGGTGACTGTCCTGGCAGAAGAAGCCCAATGGCTTCGCTCCTTTGCCTTCCACTTTGATATCATGACAGTTCTACTAGATTACTAATTGTTACTTGCACCAAATGCTAGCTGATACAAACTATAACAGATTCAGACAATATATAATCCCTGAGTTTGTGTTAAATAAATCCATTTTAAAATACAAAACTACTTCTGGGTTCTTGTATCACTCGGTACATATGATCATACTGAATTCGAGATAATTCGTTGAAGTTAAGTAAAAAATTGGAAGAAAGGAAAAGTATATCATTATGATGCTAGAAATGAAATTCAAACTAAGTTTTGAGTAATATAGAGAAAACAAGCGAATTTTTATCGTCACTGTATACGAGACAGGGATGAAACTATCAATTGCCTCATCTCAGTCCAATGTGATACAGCAGTGAAATGACTACGGCCGACAAAATGAAAAACTACTCGAAAACAGATCAAAACAATTTCTTCATTATCAATGATTGCTGGAATGAAAGACTCGCTCTAGCGCTTAGCACATTTGTAGTCTAGTGATCATTTTTACAATCGTAAAATTAGTCGAGGGTTTCAAAGCAACTAATCGGGAAGTAAATCCTGGGAAGAACCCAAACTTAGCTACTGTACCCATACCATGTCTACGCTTGTATTCGATAGTTTTCTTCCTAATCAGCAACATTAACCTTTGACTGTTATAAAAGGCTTATTTCTTCATTTTTGTGAAGAACAGACCGTCATTCAGTTCTCCTCACAGATCACTGCCACGGGTAAAGAACGATATATCACATTTAGGAGTACGTCGTTCAGAAGGCCTTTTCTCCTCACTCTTGGAAACGCCTAAACATCAGAAGTGAACAAAGATTTCTCTGTGAGGGTCTTATTCTTCCAGGAAAAATCTTTCCCAGAATATGTGTCAAGTTAACCGTCATGAATTGAACTAAAGTTCAATTTTCAACTCAAATTTAAAGTGAATTGTGGGAAACAAGTTCGAAAATAGCAAACATTAACTGGATCGGGCCTTCATTTAGCTTTGATAAAGTATTTATGAAAATTGAGCCTGTGACTACTGGTCGATGAGCAGCGCTGTGAAAATTGCCTCCGTGCGTCAGGCGGCTCTCAGGGCGGGGTACGGGGCGAGCGGCAGGTGGTTGGAGTCTGCCGGTCGCGACTTCGCCGCACCTTCAATTTCTTCCCGAAAATACGTAAATCTCACGAGACGTATAGCTTAAACATTATTTAATAGTCAGAGAAGCATCAGGAATGAAGAAATTAAGGAACCTTTCTTCGTAATCACTATTTTCTAGAATTAAATGATGAACCAAAGTAGGGAAAAACGTTTTTACCATCAAACATTTCGGATTGTTCAGATGCTATCATCAGTGCTTGGAAAATGAAAGAAAACTATGTGTAGAGCAATGTATAAAATAATTAGCTGTACATCAGTCTGCTTATATTTTCCTTCATTTGTCTGAACTGACGATAAAAAAACATAAATTCCAACACTTTAGCTACTGAATCTTTTTGCCAATGCCTAGAAATCGTTCAAATTAGTTCCAAAGTGTTTTTTTGTAAGACAGGTGCACATGCCGATACGCGCTCAAAACACTCGCTGGCCACGACCACCAACACCCAAACCGCCCGCCGCTCCACTCCTGTACACAGGATCGCCGTTGCTCACAACCGGCTAACTCATGTATGTGAACGTATTGTGCTTAACAAGAAAAAGACGGATGATATAAGTGCGCAAGACAATAATATTTTCTCAATAATCTTTATAGAAGCGTTTTTGTTTTTTACAACCTTGAATTGGCTAGCTCATGTATGTGAACGTATTGTGTTTAACATGGGAAAAGGCGGATGATATAAGTGCGCAAAACAATAATATTTTCTCAATAATATTTATAGAAGCGTTTTTTTTAAAACCTTGAATTATTCACGGCATCTCTGTACATAACGCGATTGTGGTTATTTCGTATTTCAAACCCTCGTTCAAATTTTAGGAGTCCCACCAAAGCCCGCAAAGAGAGTAGTAGCGCATTTGTGGTCTCAGTTATGCCTGGTCCATTTATCGTTGCCGTTTCATGTTTACTCGTTTTTTTGGCTTCACCGGCTTGTGTTTTACGACCTGTTAGAATTATCTATTGATATTTATTGTTTGTGATTTACACGCCGTCACGGCTTAGGATATGCTGTCAGGCTCACAAGAAACTTCTATTTGTTTCTTGATACCCACGGTCGTGCCAACTGAACCTCCGCTCGAAATCAAGAAGAGGGGGGTGAATAGGGGTGCTTGCGCCCATTGTTTTTTCTCTTTTCTCATTTAGATCAGGAGCTCACAGGAGACTTTTGCGGTCGCAGTAAATGTGGTGTAATGGAAGCGTTGGTTAAAGATATTCCATTTATAAATCATGACTCTTCCTAAATTTGAAGTAACTTATTTGGGACACTGGCGCCAAGTTTTCAAACAATTCCGTAATTGCAGCGGTAGCGCAATGTTGCTAGGTTTGCCCACAGTACTCCCACAATGACGAGCCATGGGACTAATAATATTTCAACGATTCCCCGCTCGCTCGCTCTCTCTACTGGAACTGATTCACCGTCGTACGACGACTCAAAAAGTGCTCCAAAAAACCGGCTCTTTGTTCCCATCTATTCTAATTTGAATAGGCCTTTAAATCGTTGATGGGAGAGTAAATTTCAGATTTATTCAACACATTTATTTATTTTTAGAATTTGACCGTGAAACTAACGCGACAAAAAAATAAAAAACATTATTTTTTTTATCTTAGGAATAGAGTAGCTCACCGTTTCATTACTGCTTCTCACAGTACGAATGTTAAGAAAATGATGCGCTTAAAAGACAGGCATGCGTCTATCTGATAGACGTCGTGGTATCAATAACAACACCTACTCTTTTCTTTCGAGACTTACGCTCCTTGTTTTAAATCATATAAGAAAATTAAGTACTGAAGCACAAAGAATAACATATTTGTGGCTTCTAAATCATTTCGCAGCTCGTCAAAGCGCAGGAAACTCACACGACAGATGGAAATGCGAGCCGTCGACGGTTTATGGCGTACAGCGATTCATTTCGGCACAAATTCAACTTCCTTTAAAGATTACTGCATCAGTTCGAGCTTTGTCATTCTCAGGAAATTGTGAACGCACTAAAACTAATGCTTGCGCTTCAGATCAGGTCACAACGCCGGTCCACGTACTTACCATTCGGTCATGCATCTTAGACGTAAAATTTGTACATCGATATTGTGATGATCATGTTACCATCTCTAAACTGGAGGTTATTTCAGGAAGTTTGCTCATTAAAGCGTTACTATTGCTAAATTTAAAGTAACCTATTTGGGAATGATACTAAAATTAACTTCTGGTAGGTTTCTCTTACCATATTCTGATAAGTTGTTTTGATAATAAAAACTTCACTTACGAGGAAATTAAAATAGATATACCTCAGCACATGAGTGCAAATATTGGGTCTCTCTACTTTCCAGCTTTAGTTCCACACTTGATCAAAAAAGATCTGTAGAAAAATTTATGCAACTTTTCTCACGATTTTTCATGAAGAAAATCTCAGCTCATGAAAAAATTGTGAAATGTATAATGTTTTGCATAAATGCAATCTCTCATTGTTTCTCTGCTGTGTTTGTAAACTTTTTACTTGTTAGAACAGTGATATTAGAGCTCTCAATCTTTTATAAATCCGTCTACAACGTCTCACAACGTCACTACCGCCAAGTTACCTCTGGCGATCATGTACAATTGTAGCTGCTCCTCACATGTTTGTCAGAGTGAGATACTTTACATTCAAGTTCTTTTCATATTCTCATTTACTCTTAACTTTTTTTGTAGCGCCTTTGACTTTCAAACGAACAAACTGAGGGAGTTGGACGTTACTGGCAGTGATATTGAGAAATCGGATCATTTTTCTTTCATTTAGATGAGGTGAATATAGTTGCAAGTATAGGAAAGGATAAAATATCTCACGATGAACTGACTTCTGATGTGTTTTACACTCCCGCTGGGGCTATCATGGTGGTTTCTTGCTGGAAGTTAAGTTCAGCCAAATGTTTCGGTACGTTACTAATCTTTTAAGCTTCTATTCCGCTCATTTTATGAGCATTGCGGAAATACTAAACTGAGCATTTGATCTTTGTTACAGAGGTATGGCGAATGCACAATGAGGGTAGTGAAGTTCCCTTGGATCATAGACTTGCGGGGGAGAGTCATTGACATTGTGTAACGTACAATGAAGGTGTACAAATTGGTGTACAACTTATAACGTGTATCCCCCACTGGAGTTACCGGCTCAGGTTAAAATTCTAGATCCATTTCGATTTGTACTACTTTGATGTCTCTCAAATTACACACAATTAACTTTGTAAACTATCATTACTCTCAACTCATGAAGTGCTGCGCGATTCCGAGCGAGTTCTTATTGAGATCGATGTATGTACAACTACAGATTTTTCAATTTGCGTTAGTGGAACGAAAGTGTCTCTTATGTTGTCTTTTAATTTTGTGAGAGCAGGGAAACAATACGTCATCTCGGTGTGCAATCCAAATTCATCTAGGCTGAAAATTGAATTTCGCAGCTAGACTCTTTTGCATAAAATGTTTTTTTGCAACATGTTGATTTTTAGGACAAAACCTTCAACTTCCAGAGAGGAAATACTTGATTTGTCTTACAGTTCATAATTCTTGGTGTTCATAATTCATGTTTCGAAGTTTTGCGTCGGGCACCTAATTTTAGTTGTTCAATTAAGTATTAAATTAATTGTTCAGTTGTAAATTAATTAAAAGTTAAAACAAGTTCTCAAACAAGTTATTGAAGTTTTTGGATGAAGTTACAGCAGTTCCTGAGTTGTTAACGAGTTAACATTAATTAAGTACTCTGGCGAGGGACGCAGAAACGTTCGTCTGTTAGAAGATATAGACCTGAACAGGCCCGATCAGAGCGCTTCATATTCTGCTTCAAGTTTTTCTATCTCTCAAATAAACTTTTTTATAGCAAATAAAGCGCAGTTTTTTGGCAAAAAAAGAGTGTTGCCAGACGTTGATTGAAGTTTATAGCTGTACTCCAATAAAATAATGGATAAATTGGAAAATTGTGATTTGAAAATTGAGTCAGAAATAGTGTAACGGGGCAACCCAGGCCAAGGGTGCGACTATCTAGTCAACCTACCCTCGGTTGACACCCTGCTGCCACGTGGTAATTATCTCTCCTGTTTGCAAACTTTGTGTACTGTCAACGGTAAATATTTGAATATAAGCCTGAGTTAATGTCACAAGATCGTCATTTCGGCGTTAACGAGATTTTTACGAGGGAAACTTGAGACGGTATTTTCTTTTTATTCACTGTAAAGTACTGCTAGCTTTTCCGTGTAAGGAGAGGCGGTCGCACTTTTGATTGTAGTGTTTTGGCTGCAAGCGCGTATTTGGACTGCCATTCTAAAGAAGAATTGGATTTAGAGCAGCGCTGAGCTCCGTGTACATGATGCCGTAAGCCGAGTTTTTATCGTGGGACAGTTTCTACCCGTAAAACGTCTTTTTATTCTGCTACATATTTCCAAACGTTTGCATTTTTCGGCGGATGGAAGTCACGTGAACGAACTTTTACGTCACATTCTTAAAAAAACAATTCAACTAGGTAACATTTAAATGAGTTATTTATAACTAGTGGGGATGTTCGTTGCTAATCTACGTGTTGAGGTATACTGTTTGAGAAACTCGAGCCGGTCACGTTTTTATCTTCAACAGACAGTTCCTTTCGCAAAGAATATCTCTGTGTAATGCAAAATGAAAGCACAAAAGGGGTTTTTGGAGTTTTCTTTCAACACCCCAGTCACCACACACACACCCCTTTAGACACCCCAGTCACTACGCACACCACCCCCATCTCCGCATCAGCACACAGTCACCACACACACATCCCTTTGGACACCCCAGTCATCACACAAACCCCTTTAGACATCCCAGTCACCACACACACCTCTTTAGACACCGCAGTCACCACACACACTCACACCCCTGTGGACCCCTCAGTCACCACACACACCCCTTTGGACACCCCAGTCACCACACACGCCCCTTTAGACACTCCAGTCAACACACACACTCACACCCCTGTAGACACCCCAGTCACCACACACACCCTTTGGACACCCCAGTCACCACACACGTCCCTTTAGACACCCAAGTCACCACACACACACACACCCCTGTGGACACCCCAGTCACCACACACCCCTTTGGACACCCCAGTCACCACACACACACACACCCCTTTGGACACCCCAGTCACCACACACACACACCCCTTTAGACACCCCAATCACAACCCACACACCCTTTTAGACACCCCAATCACCACACATACACCCCTTTGGACACCCTAGTCACCACAAACACACACGCCCCTTTAGACACCCCAGTCACCACACACACACACACACCTCTGTGGATACCCCAGTCACCACGCACACCACCCCGTCTCCGCAGCAGCACACGCCTCAGCGCGCAACACCGCCAGTGAGGGCGAGCCAGCCTCTGCCCGCCGCGCTCTGGTGACCGACACTCCTCATGAAACTTGAAGTTAGTTTCGGGATTCTCAATTAGGTCATGTTTTGCACTCGAAAAGTAATACTTTTGCTACTTTGTGACGCTCTGATAGCGGCAAGTACGCCGAGACAGGCTTTAGCTGCAAATCGTTTAACATGAGCGCGTTGTTTTAAGTCAGAAGATTGCGCGGTTGCTTTCGTATGTTGGTCGCTGACCTTCCTTTAACTTATTCACGTTCTGATATAAATGAATGGCATTTCATCTGGTTTGCGACTTTTTTAATTAATAACTGTTATCATACGAGGTAAAATGTTATCGTGCAATTGCATTTCCATATTTCTTGGGAACGACAAAAATGTATTCGAGCAGTAAAGTCGGTTTCCCTTTTCTGCTACTTACAACCTACCCAAACCAACCGTTAACAGCCTTGCTTGGATACGCGAAGGATGTGTTGAATTTATTACAACTTATGGCGTTTGAAACTTGGTGTGTACACCACTGATTCATTGAAATCTGTTGTAGAACAATACGAAATGCGAAATTTTCAAAACGTTAAATGGCAAAGAATGAGTTAAAAGTTCCTCTATAGCATCGGGAGGACGAATTATTATTTTATGCTAAAGCGTATCCATTATTTCGTCCCCTGGAATACGAATCACAATTCACACGACGTGGCCGTCCAAACCAAAGAAAAAATCATCTTTCTCTGACAGCCTGCTAGACTCACAGAACCGAGCGTATCAGTTCATTTCTAAGCGCAGTCGTTTTTAATGCGATTATCATTTATTTGGTGGCCGCTGGCTACATTGAGAGCCGAGGAAAATAACTGCCGTGAATGATGACTACGGATCAAGACGGCAACAAATGATCATGTTTACTCCAACACGATGAGGAAACGTAAGGCAGGTGTGCGTCAGGGTCGCTTTACTCGCTACACCTGTGTGGCAATCACCGCTACTCACACATGAACACAGCTGCAACTCCGTCTCTACGCGTTCTATCTGGCGCCTCCATATTGCTACGGTGCTCTGCTGCAAGTGTCCGGCTCTTGCTCAATGCGGCCGTGAGGGGCTTGATTTTACGCCACAGCTCGAGCGTATACACGTTTGTGCTCTCGTGTAGTCTGGTCTAACTCATCGAGAGGTTGGATCAAGTGAATTTTTTCAATTACTGATTCGTGTAGGCAAGGCAACTACAGCTGCTAAATTCTAAGCCTGAATTGACCTTGTTCTGCCATTTAACATATGTAAGAGGCGAGCTTCTCCCAACTGGAGCGAGTGTAAAGTTGGATTTAACTATACTGATCATCGAAGTACGTTGACTTGGATACATTTTGTGAGCCGATGCAATCAATGCCTTTCTGAAGACTGAAAATCGTCTTTCAAAACACCCTAAAGAAAGGCAATAAAGAAGTTGATCGTTTGCAGTTCAACGGAAGCTTATTCATTTAACACTATTTATTTTGGCTGAACGGTCGAAGAATACCGGTCCTACGTAACACTGAGCGAAATATAATGTTCAATGGAGAAATAAAATATGTGTACCTGGCCTAAAATAAGGAAACGTAACGAAAAGATAAGAGTTCAAGTGTACTTCGTTTGACTAACACATTGAAGTAATGATCCGAGTATGATAAATAACTTTTCTTTCTCCTGCTTCACTTGAGTTTGGAGCCAAATTAGACATAATCGCTTTTTATTAATTCGATTAATTATTCTTAAATTTTTTAACCTTCAGCGCTTCGCGAAAGGTGAGAAACTTTTCAACCGCACTCATTAAAAATCCTCCTGCGGCTTTGTAGATTTGATTCAGAGCGACGGCAATTGCGCCATGTTGACAGCACATGATAAGATCCAGTTCTGGGCAGCGTAAAATATATCAAGTGGTACATTACCATTTACTGATGCCTGAATGATAATTTTTAAACCTGCAGCTGCATAGAAATAGTAAAGTGAACAAAGATGCTTCCAAAATAGGGAAGTAATTCAAGCCTGAAACTTTATCTGATAATTCTGAGAGGCCCAGTGGTTCAGATGTGAACAGCAATGCTAAATTACCAAAAAGCAAACATTCACAGGGAAAAAACTAATCATTTGCTACCGGAATTCGTAAATTCAGATAGAGCCAATTGAATGATGAAGTCATTTGTCTCATGTGTTTGAAACTGGAAGAGAAGTTGTACCTAAGACGGTCGTTCTGAATGGCTAGTTTCATTGTTCGACAAAATTTATTGTATTTAAATTCTGTTTTAACCACCCAGCTTTTGAACTGATCTTTTTTTCATTTCGTATGAAGCAAACGAAAGTTGGCAGGCCAAACTGAGTGGCTTTATGCCAATTATATTACTTTCATTGCAAGCAATCACCTTCATTTTTAAAAACACTCAATCTGATAACTTAACTTAAAGTAGCTGCGAATCATTTTGTAGCTCAAAGAGAAGAAATTATACTTCAACGTTTCATAATTTTGAGTTTCTAGAGTACTGTATGAGTAGCTGATCTAGCTTAGAGAGAGTACAGGTTGTTCTCTCTCTTGAAACTTCTCTGGGCTAGGTCGATGCCTCTTCCATTAGAGAAGTTTGCAGTGCTTCTGAAAGCTAATTGTTCCTTTGTCCAGTTCGCCATATTGACTGCAGTTTCATAGCAGGATGAATTTTAATGTGTCCTTTAATTCTTATTTTAACTGCTGTATCATGAATAGTAGGTACCAAATTAAATATATAAATCTCAGTATTTTACTGCCGCTTTGTATTCGTTCGTTGTATCAAAAGTTTTAAAGATTTTTTCGGGACCCGTATTTAAAAACACCTTATATTATAGCGATACTGAACATCGACCCCTTGAAATTTTTAGTCAGAACTATGATTTTGTTAAACTTGCGAGTCCCCATACTGTATGGAAGAAAATTCGCGTAGGTAAATACGGCGTCCTCCAATTACTCTCTCTCTCTTATATACATAATTTATTAGAAATTTGTCTGAATTCAATTTTTAAGTATTAAGTTTTTTGGATTTGATTTTCAAATTTAAAATTTCACCAGTTAGCTTCTAAATAAAAACGGCGAGCATTTCGTGAAATTAGGCTAACAATTTTTTGTACTTTTTGTACTCGTTCTCTGTCGAAGGATCTAGCCACGTTAATTTAGGGATTCAGAACATACCGCTGTTATTTCTCTAAAGCCACAACCTCATTGAAAATCGGTGCAGCATTGTTGCAGTGTTGGTGCAGTACCAGTAGCGTGGCACGGCAGTGGCTGTGCAACATCGTCATGTTTGCTTGTAAAGTTTCACAAGTCATGTTTACTTCTAAACCTCACAGAGCGGCACCCAAATGCATTGAACTTTCACTATATTCCCTACGAATAAGAAGTAAGGGCTTTAAGGCAGCACAAACTGCACCACGAAGCTCAAGTGTGGTTTATACAACACCCAACTGGTAGTGGCCACGATCGATGAGTTACAGCCAGGATTATATTAGCAAGGTAAAGCTCATTTATGTATTGACATTTTAATTGAACTCCAGTGAATCGTTGGAGACGCATCACCTAAAAATAACTCGGGGAAGAGGCCAGCCAAAAGCCCCATAAATACATTATTGGATGGGGTTCCTCGATTGGACTGTCAATAAATTTACTACTGCAACTAGCACTTGTGGCAACAATATGAAATATGGTACGTAACATCCCACAGCTGGTCTCTTCTAAAGCACGCTACGCCCACAAACACCTTTCACTGCGTAACCAAACAACTGAATAAACGTTTACGGAATGTTATTCGAAAAGTACTTTCCAGTTTTTTGAGTAAAATAAAGAAAGATTCAAAGGTATTGGCGCCCTAAAAATTTTAGGATTACTTTTTGAGCAGACGTAAATTCACGTATGTGCTGAGACTTCATGGTAAAAATCCGAGAGTATTTCAAATCTACGAAGGGAACATCGATTCACTTCAACCCTCGAAAAGGGTTTAAGATAAATTCTGACTGAGACACACATCCTTGATACCCAAACTCGAAGAATGAGTTTAACATTTGGGTGAAACGGGAAAGATTTGCTGCAACGCGCTCTACACCATTTCTCAAATTCAATTTCTCACTCTCCATTTTTTATCTCCAGACTGTAAAACGAATCTTTTTCATGCAATTAATTACATGATTGGTCGTAAAATACTGAATATCAGACCTGACTTGATAACTGCTGTTCACTATAGCCCCGTAGCCGCACCCGCCAATGCTTTGATTACGTTAACAATTCCGCTGAGCGGAACCGAACTACATTGGGTAGCTAGTGATCTCTGTTTTGACAGCATTGGCTTCCCGCAGTGAAAACTGTAGTGGCGCCTTCTTGCAGGTTTTACTGCGCTGAACTGGAAATGACCGCGATCAATTCGCTACACCCAGAGCCATTGAGGCCATGTGCATGTATTGCTCCGTACCGGCCTTGACTATTCCTACGTCGCTGAACCTCAGAACACCATCAGTGGCTTTATCGATTTTTAAATGGGATAAAATAAAGTTGGATACTTGAATAAAGATGTGAGTTTCAACGATAGCTTGATGCTGAGAAGGACAATCTCTTTTGAAAGATAACGCTTATCGGATTTTTATAACGATAGCGTACTCGAAGAACAGCATAGTTTTTGTTGATTAAGTAGACAATTTAATTGCTAATTGTTCGGTATTTGTGATTTCTGCGAAAACAGGAATGAGGGCAAAAGTTTAAGCTTCTCTTCTTTTGGTATTTGTGGGTGCCAGCAGCGAAGGCCGCGCCAGCGAGTCGCGTCCGCACCTTTATTCGCTACCAGCGATACGTAAAATTAGGGAGGCGCCCTGCGTTGTTCCTGGCATTGTCATCCCACGGCGAGGGCCTATCCAAGGCTCCAAACAAAAGTGAAGTTCATCAACGCAGGTCCGTCCACTTCGTGCCGAGTTGTAGGGTCCCGTGACACCCGAAGCCAACGTAGCTTTGCACTGTACCTTCCTCTTACTCACAGCACGCTCCTTGGGCTATCTGAGAGCAGCCTGTCACACTATACAGGAAAAGCTTATCCGTATGCGAGTGTGGTGCATGCTTTCTTATTTACTATTCACCAGAGTTGTAGCGGAATTACAGAATAAATTATTCTTTTGAAAAAATACTGTAAATAAAAAAAATTACTGTGTGTTTGAAAACTAGCGGCACAAATTTTAGCAGTTCGTTACAAAATCTAAAGATCTAATTTCTCATGAATAACTTAAAGTCCAAACATTCATCGTTTGTGAGACTTTAAATCTTATACAGGCTGTAGGTCTCTAAGAAAATTCTTTCGTATTATCTGCTTCGTTTTACTTCTGCAACCTTTGGTATTATTTGTTGACTTTAATAATTGTCAGCTATCTGTAAATATTGTAAAAAATCGACCATATAAATCGCTTAATAAATTCTGAAAAGCTACAAATTGATTTTGTTGGATGGATAGTTGACGCTGCAAGACTTACGGCGGATGATTCTCAAGTATTTTTTCGCGTACGAGAATCGATTTTGCATAAGTGATATCAGACTTGCATTGCTGTTGCGGGTGGACGTTTGAACACTTGTTGTAATTCCAATTCTGCTGCACAGTTCATGCGATCAAATGAGTTCCCATCACCTACGGCTCTGGGGACTGCACCTACGATAGTTAGATAGACCGTTTTCAACTTTTTGATTTGATGTCGATTGCAGTCCAATAAGCAATATGCAGCACCTGAGGCACAATGATTTGAAAACTAAAATGCGTAAATAAAGAGCGCCTCATACATTTGCTTCCACGTCACAAAGTAGCCAATTAAAGTTTGCTGAGGAACACCAACTGTAGAATTGAAAGAAAATTTGTTCCCTGGTGAAAAAAATTAACCTAGACGGTCTTGATGGGTTCAAACGTTGCTGACACGACGAAAAATATTCTCTTGAAACGTTTTCTACGCGGCACAGTGGCGGAGGTCCCGTCATGGTGTGGGGTGCCTTTTCCTCCAAAGGTTAACACAAAAATTTCAGGTAATGAAGTGATCACAAAAAGTGTCTGATTATGTTGACATGTTGCAGAGAGGATCCATTATGATGAAGAGCTTTCATGTATGTGGCGATTGTTGGTTACTTTAACAGGACATAGCAGTGATCCAGCGATGCACACTGCCCGCACGACCAAGACTTTCTTTTAGGAGAGATCAACAAATTGAAGGACAATTTACGCGAAGTTGAACAAAGTTAAAACTGATATGAGAGGATTAAAAGAGAATTTACCTATACTAACTCTGAAAAATTCTCCCCTCATTCTGATCATTTTTTTATCGCTCAATTCAATGGAGAAAATGCTGCAGCGATGGTTCAGCAACTCTTCTTTGTGAGTTTTGATTAGTTCGTGACCAAGAACTTCTTCGCCGAGTTTTATTTAGTCAATATCTTCCATTGAAGAGAGGGTTACATTCTGTTTTTTTTTTGTGGCCTAGGGTGCAGCAGGGCGCACTGGCGCGAGTCTCGGGCCCGTCGAGGGCCTTACGCCCCGCAAATGCCGGAACGGACTTATTCGGTCCAGTTGTCTCATTCTTTAATGCTTAATTCATTTAATTATGATCCTAATTCTTACTCCGACGAGTAAGAATTAAGAGACTTCTGATGTGCATACTCCTTTCTTGATCAAAAATACATCATATATGATGACATGCTTTTCTCGATGTGAAGAAATTCGTCGAACGTTGCTGCCATCTTTTTCTACACATTGCCAGTATTTATAATGAATATGTTTTGTCAATATTTACAATGAAAGGGCACATTTTCGCCAAGTACCTTTTGACGCAGACATCTTCGTTAGCAAAGCATATTGATAAAAAAACTAACCCTTGCCCAAGAGAACCATTATTACTAAAGCGTTAAATTTAAATAGCGTGAAAATTGTACAAAAAATTAAAATTCATTTGGATTTCAATCTTCAAGGCGAGACCAAACACAAGCTTACACACGAGGTACTTTGTTCGCGTCTTATGAACGAAAACGAGTTTGTCTCGCCTAAAAAGTTTCTAATCAAATGACATTCACAGATATACTTCTCAGAAAACATTTCAACACTGATGCGCTCGAGACAGGGAGTCAGTCAAGTCGGCGGTCTGGTTTGATAAAAATCTTTGCATTAAACAGGCGTGGTGACCCAGTTTGTAAAGCTATTACCATCTTAATAAGATGGAAACATGAGTGAGTGTTCCAACACTTGGAGTAGTTGTTGTTTGATCTTCGGAATGTTTTATTTTGCCATCACTTGCCGTCAGTCATGAGGTTGCTTGCATGTCTGTTCCTCGCGTGAGTACTCTGCTGCTTCGAACCGTTGCTTCCGTACCTGCCAGAATTTATATACTAAATATCTTCAGGTTTTTACAGAGTGATGTTATTCACTATTGCATCTTTGAATGACCGAAAAAATTCCCCCTAAACAGTCGGACTTTTTCGCTCAGTGTACCGTCATTACAACCACCTTTATAAAACAGGTTTTCACCAATAACAGATTGAAGAAACAACTTCCACTCGTCAGTGAACTTCAGGGAATGCGTTAGGATACAAATTCAACGAGAAATATCTTTGAGCTGTTTGCAAAGGGGAATTTTGAACTCAACCTGCACTGTTAAGCGACTGCTGTAGTGTATTCACTGCAGACTGGTAAGTAATAAATCCGTTCTGAAATTCCATTTTTCCATACAAGCTCGGTCAATAAATTTGTCTCTTTCAAAAATTTTTGGCGTGAATTAGTCTCTTCTTTCTGTTTGATTCGCATATTCACCCAAGCACGCATGCTCAGTATAAAATAAATTCATCAAACAAGGGCGATTTGTCTCGATTTATGTTTCTACAACTCGACAAACTGCAACTATAAAAATTTTTTTTAGTACGTAATGCAGCTGAGTCTTTTAATTCTAGGAAATTCCCGGCATTCATATAGAATGACAAGACCACAACAACACACATGTTCCTCATTGGGTGCTCGGTTGTTTTTGCAGCACATGTGGCACACAAACATGTGGCACGCAACACATGCTTCCTGAACTGCAGGCGGGCGTTGGGACGGTGCACGCTCCGTGCTGAGTGTTCACGAGTTTCGAATACTGTCCAGAATAATGTGAACAGCAAAGCGAAGTAAAACAGAGAAAGTATAAATAGGTCGTCATAATTTTCAATAAAATAGTGATAATCAAAAAAAAGGGAAAATTTTGACTCCAGTGTTAAGATCTCGATCGCTTTGGCTTATTTTCATCTTTATAAAACTTATAAACGCTATTAACACATCGGAATGAATATTTTAGAGAACACCATTCTCTAGTCTCAACGATAATTGAGCACAAATACGTACAGACAGACTATCAATAATTACTTATTGGCCTCTATTTCAGTTGCCGCTTGTCATCGAAGGCATTCCATTTTGCTTCTTGGAAATAGCATTTCAAAATCCTTATAAGGGCGCTTTAAAAAACAATATCGACTGGGATGGCGGACTCGGTGACCGCAAGAAATCACTTGTCGCACAGAAATTGGGACCAGTTGGTCAGCCCATATTCCCCTGTTGCTGACTCGTGTAAGTCCATCATAAAATTTAGTTTGAGATTTCCGTTTATTTAGGACATTTATTTTGTTCAGGACGGAAATTCGGTTCAATAGTTTAAGGAATTTTGTAAAACCCATGCCTAATAGAATGACAGTGTAATCAATGAAAAAGGAAGTCTAATAAACTACCAAGCTTGATTCTTTTCATCATATCCTCATTTGCTTCGGTTGAGACTAGTCTTTGGTACAAAAGAGTCGAAGCATACAACATAAGGTGTTCATTGCGACGAACGAAGTGAGCGCGTTTTCTTTTGTCTGTAATACTGGTGTTGATGTCAAGTATCTTTCTTCGAGGAGAAATTTAGGTGAAGTAATTGATCAATGAACATATCGTTAGTTAGGCACGCAGGTCAGGCAAGGCTTTTTTTGCAGCCCTGCACTCTGTGCACATAACGCTACTGAATTTATATAGCTCTGCAAGTTACTTCACAAAAGCCCGTAATTCCAGCGAATCAATCAAAAAACAGGTTCGGGTGTAAGGCGTCTCATTGGCATGAAAAATATATTTTAACTGAACCCTGACTTCCTCAATATGGAAACGTATTCTCCTGGGTTCCTGGCCAAAATATTGCTATTTTGATTTTCCCGAGGCCTGATACCAAGATCTGACTTCATTTTTGAAAATCAATCTTTATATGCGGCGTATGTGGTCGAACACCAGCGCTACTCTGCCGATGTATCGGCGTCTTAGGGAAAATCACATTGCTGCGCTCATTGATGGATGTTGTTAATATTGGCAGTTTGAACCAAAATCGTCGGAAGCGAGGGAGTTAAACGTAAGGATAAAAATTGAGATAAACAGCGAAGTTAACTTTTGAAATTGACGCTTGCTCATATTCCAAGCATAAAACATGAGCAGTGCAACAATTTTGTGGAGAAAATAAACTTTCATCATAAATGTAGTGATTAGTTTTAAATATAAATTTTTCAGTACAGGAAAAACTCAACTGCCTTTTCCAAAAATACATTACGTAAAAGAACTGCTACATTTGTCTGTAAATATGAATGACAGTGCGGTGTGAAGACTGATTTTTTGCGTGATGAACGGGAAGCATCAATAAAAGAGCGCCTGTATACCGAGATGACATATGGGCACTCATCGTCCAATACTTTAGCACAGGCATGCTATGCACGTGGAGCGCAGTATATTACCGTACAGTTCCTAGTACGGGTACATTTTTTCACTCGTTGACCAAGTTCCGCATCAGCTCGATGGTCCAGGTCCAGGTTGATATAGCATGGCGCTCCACCACGTCAAAACGCTGGCCTCCTCAGCGCCAGGCTCGCCCGGCCCCACACCCAGGGTGGCACCCAGTCCCAGGGCGCGCTCTGGTCCCCACTTCCTGACCACCTCGGACAGAAATTAATTCACCGACTGAGGTGGCTACGAATTGCTTAGACACGCTTCATCATGGAATTTTCATCATTATTCAGTGATATTTTTGATGTGTGTCAAAATGAAAAAACTCAAGTTTATTTTCACCCAGTTGCTAACGGAACTGCGCAACCAAATTATTTTACGAATATTAGACCGGTTCGATCAATTCTCAATGGATAATTGGGCTACATATTTTTGGTGATTAACTCGTGTATCTTCCAGAAAACATTGTGCCGGTGCACTTTTTGTTCCATCGGTAATCTCATGTCGGTATGGGCGCAAGGGATTTTGCTCTGGCGATTTGAAACAATTTTTGCTCGGGAATAAGAATCAGTCATTTTATAAGGAACGTATTTTGTTAAGTTTAAGCTTAAATTATAGCTGACTTGGGTGATTAGATGTCATGAGCAACATTTCGCTTGCGTACTTCCACTCCTGGTGGCTACACTTTCTTTTATCAATGAAACTAATGAAAAATGCTGAATTCTTTTCTACAACACATAAGCTGTGGAATAAAAGTCAATCAATGATCATTTGTCGTTGAGGCCCAATCAAAGTTTCAAAAGGAATTACGTGCAAGATTCAGGTAAATCAGGAGTGAGATGTCACAAATTCTTTGACGTATATCGACAAGCTGAACTCTTGTAGACCATATCACACTGTTCGCATCATTTGAAGTGAAGCCAAAGAAAGCCGAAGGTGTCTGCGCAAAGGCGAAAAATTTTGTTTTTCATGAGTCCACAGTGAGAAAAATTAACACAACTCATTTGACCTCTTTACGAAGCGTCTCACCGATCGCTCATCTCCCCCTTGTACCCCTTTCTAGGATTTTTGTATTTGTGATCACTGTAGTTCTCACGAATAATTCCCTTGTATTGATGCTGTTGTTAATTAACTTGTCCGTTCATTGCTATTGCATTCAAATGTTAAGGATTATCCAATATGAAGAGGATTTTGTGACCGACGAAACTTGCAATTTGATCATTCATTTTAATGGTTGGGATGACATGCATCAATCATCGAGTAATGTTTACGGTCTCCGATGCTGAATGCATGTAAGGAACAAATAGGTCAGTCTCCATGGAACCACATGTGACCCAGTTTTTCCCATGTGTGTGTACTCGGGCTATTGAAACAGAAGTTGGTTTTGCTGGGTAGGAAGTGCCACTTGTGTGCTCTGAGGTGTATACCAAAGCTGGCTCAACAGACTCTATTTCTACTCTAGCAAGTAAAGTAACGATCCCTTCTTCACCTGATTGAGTAGAAATAGATTCTGTTGCACTAGCATTGACAGCCCATCTTCTGCTGTACTCAGCCCTGCTTGCTAGATTGAGGTCTCACAAATCAGCCAAATCGGTAACTAGTGGTTAAGTTTTATGGTTGAATTTTGTCGTCCAAGTTTTCATCTTGTTTCCTAAGTTTTGACTAGATTTCAGGTCTAGGATAAATGTGAGGCAAAAGAAGTGATAACCTACGCTCATGAAAATTTCAAGAATGTGTAATTGGAATAACTCTTCGAGATATTAGTGTTTGAGCTGTTGATATAGATCCTGAAAATGGAAAGTCATTCATTGGTTTCATACGAAACTGTCCAAACACTGGATTCTTTCAAAATTTAGTAGGACAGCGAGCAAATTTATTCGTTTATTACGCAGCCGAAGTTTGATCGATTACAAGCCTCAATTCCTTATCTTTTAGGAGGTGACGTTAATCAGCCTCAGATCATAGCCTCACAATCTGGGCCGTTGAAAGAAAGAAATTCAATGTGAAGAGGACATCACACTCTGATGGCACTTGAGAGAACTTATGACAGTTTGATATAACTTAACAGGTTAGACGACGCTGAATGCGCGCAGGGTTATTTCTATGTTTCAACAAATCCAACAATCACATTCAAGCTGATGTTAACATGGCTGCGAGGTGCTAGATATAATCCTCCTTATTTAAGTATTATTTCTGTAGAAACGAGTGAGTCATAAAATAAATTGGATTCTACACATTCTACGCATATAGTATATGTGTAGGTAATTTACTGTACTTCCTTTCAAATTTTGCTTATAATCTTGTGGCCTGCGTACACACTAATGCATTTTAAACCGTAGAGGAGGTCTCAAATAGTACCTTTCAGTATTAAATTACCCTAAACTGACTGTAGAAAGATAGCTAGTTTGCTCCTACCTGTTCACAGCAATAACATGTTGAAAAAAACTTAAATTTTATCTCGTGCCAATTCCAACGACAAATAGCGGAATGAAATCTTGCCTCCCGTTGGCACTATAAGAAGACTGCACCAAGACTCTCGGCTCACTTTCATTCACAGTCGCAGGATGCCATTGCAAAACACCAAGATTGTTTTATGCTACTGTTGGGAGCCTGATATTCGTTCGTGTTGGCTTGTTAATTCACCTACAGCCAGCACCCCGAACTCTAATACAATGAATAACTGATAGAGGTAGATTCTGTAGCCAGTCATACATACATGACAAGAACTGATTTCTTAGAATTTTAATCGTTGCATTCATTTTCTGTATCAAAATACTTGTCACTATTCAACACAAACATATCCTGGTACTTTGTAACTCCTTAAGATCTGATAATTTGAAGGAAGAAGGCTTACTGCATGCATTGATTTTGTGATTTCAGAGGCTGATTCAATGAGATCATTGAAAGGACGTAAATTTCATCGCGCGAGGTCATTGTGTCTGCCCAGTCAATGAGTGAGAAAATCAATCAAATGACATGCACGTTTCAACACACGAGTTCACTGGGTCTGCTCAATCAGATAAGAAATTTGAACTGTAATTCCAGTATAACAGCTAAGCTCTTCGCGATACCTCGCGGTGTGTGAAGGGTGTTAAGGAAGAGAACTCCTTTAGGACAAAGTTTCGAGTTCTCGTGAAGGGTTTAACTTATGAGTTACATCTAGAAGTGGCTTATTTATTTATTTTTTTTTGATGAAGCACGCTTAAATGCTTTAGGCCAATAATGTCATAATGATTAAATGTGTGAAAAATTACCGTAAAGATGCGAATTTAGGTTGCTTTCCGAATTTAGGTAGCTTCTCTTCAAATTTGCACGCTTCAGTTTAATTATTCAAAATGTTCGAAACCGTAGTCAATTTTTCACGAGAATGTTGAATATGCGGGTTTTGTTTCTGCAGCATCATTGAGGTAATTTCTATCTGAATTTGAGAAAATTTTTCGAGGAAAACGATTGAATTTGCTTGAATATGAAGTAAGCAAATTAAGTCAATGCATCGGAAAAAAAAGTTTAGTGCTTAATCCCACAACCTCACTCCCAACAGTTCATCATTGACTTGAACATATGGATACCGTTTTATATGTATTCAATATTTATTCGAGAATACAAGATCTGTAAGGAAGAGAATCGTGAGATTTTACTGTATAGAAACGTGGCAAATTATAAAAACCGTTTTTAAATGCCTTATAAATGACAGAGAGATTGTTGCTTGTTTGTTCATTCGCTTGTTTGGACCGTCTGTCTTCCCGTTACTCTGCAGCAGCCGATCCTGAATCATTTCAACGACGACGGCCTGCAGTAAACGCTCCCTGTGCATGGAGAATATTTTTCTATTCACACCTCGCAAAAACACTGGCTTGTCGATGCTAAATTGTCGTCAAATGCAACACTCATTCAAGTTTTTGAGCGTACTCCTACGTCGTGGATACTCACGCGTAAAATCAAGTTGTCACTTGATTACAATTTAAATTCTACCTGTAAAATCAAGTTGTCTCTTGATTTTACTAATTTACAGCAATTCAAGATCGGGCAATCTAAATCGCACTACACGCATTTCTGAGACTTGCTGCTCTATAGCCAGTGTACATTTACTCACCATGGCGCAGTATCTAAGATACAATGAAAGCAACTTTCAAATGTAAAGATTCGTCGTCCCTTGACTGGGAGCCTACAGCTTGGATGACGCTTCAACTTGAGATGTGAAGTTTATTGGTTCGTTGGGTCGTTTCGATGGTTGATTGTGACGAAAGACTTGTTCTTTAGACCCGAACGTTGCACTCTGAGCCGTCATCATAAATCTTCGTATGTTACATTGAGCATCATATATAAACGTCATGTATTTTATTTTTATTTTGATATCCTGGTTTGATGGGTGGTGAAGCAACGCTAGCTTTCTGTCGACAATGCGCGGCACACTTCACTTTCACGGTGTGTTGCGCCCTTTCTATTCACAAACTCGACAGCCTTGTAAACGGAAATGTTTGCAGTTACAAAAATTTTCACAGGATTTTTATCAATGAAATGAATGAAATTTAAAGCTCCATTCAAATATTGGGTTCTATATTTACCGAATACAAAAGAGAAAGTTTCTGGTTCATTGAGAATTGCAAATATTTCCGTTTTTGAAGCCCGATAAATCGAAGGTTAATCATGAAACATAATTCCATAGAATCTATTTTTGGTCACAATTCCCGGGCTCTGAAGAATTCGACTATTCAGTTGCACTCTGATCAAATGGAAACACTGCGGATGAAATGGAAGCTGCACTATTGAAAACAGTAACAATTTTTGAGCCGAAACATGCATTTTGTGACTGAACAGTTTCAAGTTTAAATGATTCTTTCAAAAATCGAGCTCAGTCTGTCCAAAGAGGGACGAGAAGCGCCAGATCAATGAGATGATGTATAAAATGATGAGCAAACTGTTGGTTTTTCGAACAGCAACATTCCTCGCCTCTGAGAAATGTTAAAATTTTCTGCGGGAATTATAGCATGGTCAGACAGGCTTATCTGCTCAACGCTGATACCGTTACCCTTAAATAGAACTTTTCATTATTTCTGTGCTAGGCTAATTGAAACTCCAATAAATCAAGAGACGATGGGAAGATACTAGTCACTTTAAACATGCGTTGAGAAGTCACATGTGCTCAATCAACTCGTACATTCGTTTTAAATAATTTTGTAGTATTCGAATTAAAAACGTAACGGAATCTTGGAATGTTACGTGTCTTTGTGGGAATAAATCTGTAAAGCGCAGTTGGAATTGGAATAAGGACGAACGATAAAGTTCAGAGAACATTGAGAAAGGCATCATCATGTGTGATTTTCTGACACGGAATTTCCACAGGCGTTGCACACTTTGTAGATTCTTCAGTTCAAGGATTTTTAAGAAGGTGCAATGCGCTAGAAATAATGCTGAAACACCTATATTTTTTACTATAAATTAAGATGTGGACGTTGCCTAACAGCTCTAAAAACCTGCATTGAGGGATCGCTGCGAATGGAGGTGTAAAGGAAGATACAAGGAGTGAAATGATAAAGGAATGCGAGGGATTGAAAAGTTAAAATTGGAAGCGTGGCGATTTAGAAGCCTTGAATTTGAGCATAGTACGATCTGCAGCACGCAAATAGTGAGACGGTTGTTACTGCCGACTGCATTCAAAACATGCAAGTTTTATGGCTGAGCTGGAGCTACGTAGAATTAAGTACAGACTCACTGCACTACCGGAGCTTCTTTAGCTTCTTGCATCCTCTTTCTTTGCAAGGAACAAGTATGTTGGGAATGAGGTGCTTGGATGGGTCGGGTAAAAGTTTGAAAGAAAAGGAAAATAATCATGGGCGGCAAAGGATATTTGAGGTGAAATAGAGTAGTTCAGGTTAATTTGGTCAGGTTATGTGTCATGAAATAAATATGTATAACATGTAAAAATGCAATATTGCAGGTGACACCCACTCTGTTGTTAGCCCAAATTAGAACATTTCTGGAACACAACTTAGTAGGTCAGTTTCTATAGTGTTCGGTTTCAAAATCCTGGAAAGGCTATTTTTAGAGCGTGTTCCTGGAAATTCGGTTTTCGAGCCGTGTTTTTCAAAGCGATCTATCACAATTCCAATTATTTATGCTCGGCGAATCTCTGGAGTGGTAATAGAGGCCGCCGAAATGATCGATGTGTGCAGAAATATTGACCCTTTGATCAGAAACACAAACCTAGCAGCTTGTGTTTGCTGTTCGTTCTCGTGTTTTCATGTTATAATTTAACAGGTTTTCCATAAGAGCTACCTTTCCTACGTATTCAAATACTGACTTGTTTTAGGAATGCATTTCTTATTTTGTCAGGAGTTTCTCTAATTTCACCTTTTAGTATTTACCTTTGCCTAACTCTATTTACATTTGATCGGAAATTAATCGTGATCATATTTGCAGACTGCCTTCAGTCTGCATCTGGCTCACGTTACTAAGCAGGTGCGTGAGCTCATTTAGGCTATTTACTAATATGCTATTTATGTAAAGTATGTGCTTGTATGCTGTTCATGTTGTTTGGGTGATTGTACATTGGTGCTTATACGGCGTTTGTGTTGATTGGTGCTTGCACTCTGTTCATGTTGACCACGGAGTTATATGCTGGTCATGTTGACCAGGTGCTTGTACTCTGTTCATGTTGACCCGGTGCTTATATGCAGTTCATGTTGACCAGGTGCTTATATGCAGTTCATGTTGACCAGGTGCTTATATGCAGTTTATGTTGACAAGGTGTTTACACTCCGTTCATATCTAAGGCCCGTATATCGATACACTGTGCATAAACGCCCCGTCTCGGTGCCCAGATGCAAGACGTCAGTCAGAGTAGAGCCACGCTGCCCAGGTGCGTGCCGCGCTGTACGTCCGCTTCGCTCGGGCTGCTGGTAGGCAGCAGGTGCTGCTCTGGCACTCGGACGACGGGTATGTAACCCAGTCACTCACACACCGTGTGTGCAAGCCAGGCACCGACGTACTGTTCACGTCACCCAGGCACCGATGTACTGTTCATGTCACCCAGGCACCTATGTACTGTTCATGTCACCCAGGCACCTATGTTCTGTTCACGTCACCCAGGCACCGATGTACTGTTCATGTCACCCAGGCACCTATGTACTGTTCATGTCACCCAGGCACCTATGTACTGTTCACGTCACCCAGGCACCAATGTACTGTTCACGTCACCCAGGCACCGATGTACTGTTCACGTCACCCAGGCACCGATGTACTGTTCAGGGAACCATGCTCACCGGTCGGCCAAAACTTGATTTTCCATCCGTAGATTTTTTTTATCGGACTTACGTCTATGAAAATTTGCAGACTACTAGATCTCTAGATTCCCAACATTTTTTCTTCTACAAGTTTTTTTGCATTGGGACATAGAAAATGAGTTATTCATGATAAATAAATAAAAATATATATATATAACATTCGTTATAATGGGGCCGAAATTTAGAAAGCTAGAGCAATGCGGTTTGTTGCATGTGAAAGTACAACGTGTGCTCTAAAAATGCTGTTTACCGGTTTTTGAATTTGAATTCATTTTGAATTTATAGAATTTTTTTTGAAAAAGCTATAGTCAAAGTTTAAATTTAGGGTAAAAAGTCTACGGAAAAAACTTCATGTAAAAATTTTTGAAAATCAACTAGACAGCAATTGTAGATTACACATGTGACTTCCAAATGCAGCAAACCACATTGCTCTAGCTTTGTAAACTTCGGCCCCATTATAACGAATGTCTTGAAAATCGTGATTGTTCAATATCGCCGATTGAAGTTAACAGTCAATAGAAAAAATGTTACATATAAATTTTCGAAAATCAAACCCGTTACCATTTTAGATCACACAATATAATTTCAAAAGCAACAAACCGCATCAATATACCTATAAAATTGCCGGAGAAATGACGCACTTAGTGTGTATAACTTACGTATCAGAAGAGCCGATCGAAACGGCCTGCCCCAGACGGGTAATTTGCCGCTGACAGGGGGCCTGCCCCAGACGGGTAATTTGCCGCAGACAGGGGGCCTGCCCCAGACGGGTAATTTGCTTCTTTCACAAGCCAATGAAAACTTTTGCAACTAGTAGTACCCTACCCCCGCGTAGCACCCCCTCCCTCCCCTCCCCTGGAGTACCCCCGGAGGGAGTGCGGTGTTCTGTCGTCACCGACCCTTCAAAAGCACTGTTTTTTATACTTTCAATTCAAATAGATAATGCTTTACCATTGAAATGTACATTACACAAAGATAGGCAGACGTGAACGGCCTCACTTTTGATTTAGCGCTAAGTAACCCCCCTTTGATCCCTTCTGGGGGGCGCTGGAATTGCAAGACGTTCCCAACATTTTGACAGTGATTCAAGAACATCTTTCGAAGTCTTTTAAAGCAATAAAAAAATTACGCCATTTTTTAAGGAAAATACGACATGCTTCCCTTCACGTCACACAGGCACCGATGTACTGTTCACGTCACCCAGGCACTAGTAGGTATACAAAAATCGTAAATTCTAGTTCAGTCGATGAACTCCCAAAGCAACAGGTGGGTTTTATCACACTAACCTCCGTTGACCCAACTGCGTCAATTCTGAAATCAGATTGGACTTCAGATTTGCAGTCGCGAATACTTTATTCACCGTGGCTTAAAGTTATAAAATTAAGTCTTAAAAATGTATTATATATTGTACAGTTCTTGATAAATTGAGAAGAATGAGTGTGCACTGGTAGATAAACAACCAGACTATTTATATTTAGCTAAATTAAGATTAGTATTATGTGATTAACTTTCCGTTGTTTGAGTGTTTTTTATTCTTCGCGTAACGTTCATTCATTTCTTCCCTTTGAAATTCTAGCTAATATAAAAACAGATTACTTGAATATTTACAATGAATGAGTGATTCTCTGTGAGTCATTTCCTTAGTTTCCTTTCATATCGCCATATTGTGAGAAACCATCACTCGGAAAATCAATCATCATCATAATGAGGTAAACGGTTCATCAAAATATACACCACCCGACACAAAACACGTAAAATAATTCTTTAAAGCCCTCATTTCGGGCGTAAATGAAAATCTTCCCTTCGCCCTTCTCCCCTCCCCCAATGTGCGTTTCCATTTTTCCTCTCCCAATACGCTCTACTTCAGGAAGATCCTCGTAACGATCTGCCCTATTAGGGATCCTCGTTATGTGCTGAAAAACCATCCATCTATATATCACGCTTTCGCCGCTCCAGCCCACGTCGTGAGACCTGACCGCTGCCGTCCCAAAAACTTTACAACCGCATTGGCCGCGCGTGTTCGTTTGGCTCGCGCATACGAGTTATCGATGTGCTATTGGCTATGAGCACTCGCCTCCAAATGATGGAGGTTATTTTGGGTTTGTGTAATTCCTATGTCATTTCTCTGTGTCTCGTTGTAAAAGCGAGAGCACTCAGGCCCCTCCCCACCCCTGGATCTGAACTAGGCACCGACTCTAATTGTGCTAGACCACCATTAATTCCGTTCATTAGTAACCCTCAGTCATTAATTTCAGAATCAAAATACATATTAAGTAAGACCTCTTTTATGTTTAAAATAATATTTTAATATCAAATGTTACCTTTGTTTATCAAAACTAAACACCATTATTCTGTACCAGAAACGTATATTTTTGTTATTGGGATTGAATGAAAAACACACCTATCAGTTTGAATAATATTTTTCCTTCTGAGCCTCGTGTATGAAGCGTGAACTTGTAAGACTCATCTTTGATCAAATCTTTTCTTTTTATATTCTAGTAATTGTCTACACACATTCCAGGGTTCCATTTTCCTTTGAATCGCTGCTCCATTATTCAAACATCCCGATGGAATCTCTCGCCAAGTTCAACACTCACATCACATAGATCCTCAATAAGTATATCCGAACGAGAATGGATCACATGAACTTTTAGAGGCATGTTGCATCCCACGTCATGATCATTCACAGCCTGGACCACGTCTTTTGAACGATGTTTGCCCAAAAAGTTATCGCAAACTTTCTTGAATGACTTCAACGCAAACTTCTCTTTCCTCTTGAGATGTGCGATGAAAGTTTCATCAAGTACTATTTTTTCGAATTTGGAAACCTATGAAGATACCTTCTTTAATATTAGCTTGACTTAAGGTAGGGAATTTCGCTGTGAGATTTGCAAATACACAGTAATCCTTGTCCAGGGCTTTCACAATTTGCCCGAACAAACCCAGTTCAATGAGCAAAGGTGCTAGTAGTATTTTATCATTTTACTTGGGAGATTTTGTACGTGATGTTATGTTTTCCCTGCACCATTTCATCTTGGATCAATTTTTGCATTATTTGAGTTTCAGTTTCTGCCTTCTGCCATTTCAGCGTTCTTTTTTCTGGAATTCTCTGCAGTGACAATTCTACGAAAACAATGCCTAATTCTGCAAAAATAAGGCCAGAGATGAATTCCCATGTCAATTTACAAACAAAAATGGCCCCATATCTCATATACGTTTTTGAATGATGCGCATTGTTGTCTGTAAGGAATTAAAAAAAAAACAATGTACAAGATGATGTGTGTGAACTTATCTAGAATGAAGCATCCTCTGAAGCAGCTGTGCAGATTTGTTTTCCCCCATCCTTTCCAAGCCTTTCATTATTCTGGCGTTGATTCATGCAGTACTCAAATACTGCTACGAAATGGAAACAGAAAAAGGCTTTCACAGAATCCCATATAAGTAAAGATCCTAACCCGAAATAAGTAATAAAGAAGCGTAATTCGTGAAATTGTCGTGAAATTGACATGGAGAGGAAGTGCGTGGCACACACCACCGAGGGTCAGTTACCCTCATTTAGAAGGTCAGTCACCCTCAGTCACCTGAGGGTCACCTTCCCTCAGTTAGAGGGTCACCTTCCCTCAATCGATAGTGCCATACGAGGCATTCCTTCCGCGCTGTGTCTCGGTCGACGCGTGTCGCTCTCACTGGACCGATCATCGCACTCAATATTTGTACGCATTGGTTGGCATTAGTGTGTGCTTTGAATAGAAGTTTGACCGGAGCTTCTGTTCAAAGGAAGAAATTCTGATTAATCGAGATAAAGGGGATTGAATTTTTCGAAAGAATTTAGAGCGTAGCTTTAGTCGACATGTAAAATAGAAATCAGATTGAAAGTGTGTATTAATTATGAGATGGTGAAATATATCTCAAAAGTTTCAGTCAGTATAGCACCACAATAAAAAGGGTATGATTTGAACTGATTCGCTATCAGCGCTTCTCCGAGGAAACACTTAACCTGTTATAAAGTCTTAAAGTTGATCCCCGAGTAGCGTGAGATCATTTGATGCGAACCTCAACTATAACGCATAAAAATTAGACCCAGTTGTTCCCAACCATAATCAAGCACCGTATTACTTGAATATCTTTTACTGATCACTGTCCTTATAAGTTAAGGTTCGCATCAGATGATGTCGTCTTAATAGCCTGTCATGCGATTGTTTAATGCCATTGTAATACATCCACTTAAACACATATCCTTAAGACTCTACCTAACATATGATATCAAATTAGAATTTTTCAAGTTCAAGCCAGGTGAGAAATTAAGTATTATAGGCCTACGATGAAATCTTAAAAGTACAATTCTGATGCCGCTACTTCCCAATTTCCCATCGCTTTTCTCTTCAGTGTTTCCACATTCGTTATTCAAAACTTACTCTGAATTATTAGGTATACCCACAGAAAAATTCTAGCGAAAAACTCAATATTTATTAGACTTTTCCAGTACGATTGATGAAGTGATAGGAAATAAAAACATGAAGTGATGAGAGATAAAGCTGACGATGATGAAGCTGCCGCGTGTCTGGAGCTTCCACATTGCAGATGCGAACAAAATGAACGGGTTTATTTTATCTCGTGGTGAAAGGTTGCTAACCTCTGGGGAATTCTCAGGTGTTCAAGTACTTAAATTATGCGCATAAACACAGATACTGTGCGTGTGAGAGGGAACGAACCATTGACGATGCGTTATCACAAATGAAAAGCCACTTCTACATTATTTTCGAGAGGTTACGCGTGAAATTTGACAGATGGAAAGTATTGATAAATAAGCGTTTCGTATAAAATGATAAAATGCATCGTTTTACAAAGACGTTTCCGGCTGTTTGAAAGATCAAGGTGAATGGTTTTAACAAACATGAAAATATATGAATATATGTAGAAGTGTATTGATTAATCAAACATTGTGCTGTTGTGCCGCTGCAATATATTGGGATGTATAAGCTGCCGCAGCTTTTATGGTCCGGGCTTTGGGCTATCAGATGGACCATCTATATATTAATACGCATAAAACTAAGTTCGTGGGTAACGCTCTCATCCGAGTAGGTGGTATCATGGATACCAAATTCCTGAGTGTTACATAAAAAGATCGCCTTTACATGCATTGATACGTTCAACATTTTATCAAGATAGGATAGGTAGGAAGGGTTAAATTAGGTTAGGGTTGGATAATTATAATTGTTTTTATCATTTGTTTTCATTTTTCTTTGCAAATTATGTATGTTTTTCATTTATCATTTTTGTATTTTTTATATGTCAATTTTTTACTTGGTTATTTTATTTTTGTCAATTATTTAGATGTGAATTTTTTTAAATTTATTTTTTTTGGTAAATTTTTTCAACGAGTTAATTTTTTAATTTATTTTTTTTAATTAGTCAACTTTTTTTAATTTGTTTAACTATTTTAATATGTTAATTTGTTTTATTTTTTTCATTTATTTTGTATTTTTTCATTGTAAATTTTTTAATTATTTTTCCCAATTTATGCATTTTTTAATTGTTTTTTTTTCAGTTTTTTATTTTTATTTTAATTCTATTTTTTTCATTTTTCATTTCTGTTAAATTCGTTATTTATCATTTTCTCCATTTTCTATTTTTTTCCATTTCTTAATTCATCATTTTTTTTTTTTTTTTTATTTTTTAATTTTTCAGCTTTTTCAAATTTTAATTTTTTTCAGTTTTTTTATTTCATCAATTTTATTCATTTATTTTGTTTTACCAAATTTTAATTTTTTATTTTATTTTTTATTCATTTCAGCATAGGTTAGGTGATGTTGATGAAGTTTTTCCACGGGTCCATGTTTTTTTCATGTTTGACATATCAGAATAGCTTTGGTTAGAATATGATAGTAGAATATGTTAGGTTAGGAGGGTTTAGGTTAGAATGTTATGTTTGTATTTCTTAGGAAATGTTAACCCATTTTTTTTCATGGGTCCACCTAGCTTAACGATGACATTGGTTAAGTTAGGTTAGGATAGGGTAAGGTAGGTTATGATAGGTTAGCATAGGTTACGTAATGTTGATGACATTTTTTCACGGGTCAACGGTTTTTAATGTTTGACATATCATCAGAAAGACATCGGTTTGCATAGGATAAGTTAGTATATACTATGTTGGGATGGGCTATGTTAATATGTTATGTTAGAATTTTTTGGGTAATGTTGACCGAACTTATTCACGGGTCCACCTAGCCTAACAATGAAATTGGTTAAGTTATAGGTTAAGTTAGCATCGATTGGATAATGATGACAGAATTCTTTCACGGGTCCACGTTTTCTATGTTTGATATACTGTATTATCATGATAGGTTGGGTTAGCATAGGTCAAGAAGAGACAGGTTAGAATATGTTACGTTAGGATAGCATAGGTTAGAATATGTTACGTTAGGATAGCATAGGTTAGAATATGTTACGTTAGGATAGCATAGGTTAGAATATGTTATGTTAGAATTTGTTAGGTAATGTTGATGAAATTTTTTCTCGGGTCCATGTTTTTATCTTTGATATATTATCAGGATCGGTTTGGTTAGGGTACGTTATGATGTGTTATTTTAGGTTAGGTTAGGATAAGTTAGGTTAGTTAATACTGATGGAATTTTTTCTATTGGTATACGATTTTTTCCGTTTCACTTATCAGGACCAGTTCGATTAGAATAGGATAGGATAGAATTTGATAGGTTAGGTTAGGTTAGGATAGATTAACATAGGTTACGTAATGTTGCCGACATTTTTCCAAGGGTCAACGGTTTTTTCATGTTTAACATATTATCAGGAAAGCTTCGTTTGCATAGAACTGGTTGGTATGTACCCCGTTAGGGTGGCTTACGTTAGAATATGGTATATTAGAATTTGTTTGTTAACGTTGACCGTTTTTTTTGACCGAAGATATGTTAGGTTAGGATAGGTTAAGATGTGTTAGGTTAGGATAGGTTGGGTTAGAATATGTTATGTTAGAATTTGTTAAATAATTTCGAAAAAAAAAATTTCACGGGTCCACGGTTTTCTTTATGTTTAACATATTATCAGGATAGGTTCAGTTAGGGTAGGTTAGGATAAGTTAGGTTAGGGTAGGTTAGGAAAGATTAGGTTAAGTTAGGAAAGATTAGGTTAGTATAAGTTCAGTAATGTTGATGGAATTTTCTAAGGTGTTCACGGTTTTTATCGTTTGACATATCATGATCGGTTCGGTTAGGATAGGATAGTATACGTTGGCTTAGAATATGTTATGTTGGAATCAGTAAGGTAAAGTTGACCAATTTTTTTTCACGGGTCGATCTAGCGTAACAATGGCATTGTCCGTGGAATTTCCACGGGTCCTGCTAGTACCTGATAAGTTCTGCTAGCTTGAGGGATGCGGAAAAAGTCCATGTGTCAATGAAGTAAACTAAGTTGTACATGGAGATCTCTAAACAGTACAGTATTTCATTTAAGTTATCATTTCTGGTTCTTAATTATCTCGTGGTTTTTATGTGTCACCTGAATCTTTAATTGTTTGATACAGTTACGTCTAGATTGAGCGTTTTAGTGAGTATCAAAGTGATGGAAACACTGTGTCGGCTTTGGTTTGAAAATATGAACGCAATTGAACACACTATCGAAGAAATTTGTTTCGAATGCATCGAGAAACAAGTAAAAGTTGCAGCTGTACAACACTTAGAAAATTATCATAATAGTTGGCCCAAAATTTACCAATTTTGGTTTCGAGTTCAGTTGATCCTCTAGTTGACCTTGCCTGCTGCCATAAAATGAATTTGCACAAAGTTTTTATTTTCCACGTGTTCACTGTTTGGTGGCGAATGTAATGCATGCCGCTGCGCTGTTGTCATTCACAGCGCAATCTGGCCGCGGGACAAAATGTTCGAAGACTCCAGGGTGAGACGCATTCATGTGCTCTGGAAACTACAACGGTTTCTGAGACATCTTTTTCTTGTGCATTTTCGATCGCTAATGGCTCCTCTTGCTTTTTGCGTTTAAAGCTTCTGTTAAAATGGTCTTGTTACCGATTCCCTCGTAATCAACACGTGTGGTTCTCGTTTTGAGAAAGATACCAAAAATAAAAAATATTGACAGAGCTTTTATACGAGTTGTTTGAGTAGTGTAATTAGAACGGTTTTTGCCCTTTTAGAATAAATGCTGGGAAAAGTACTGAAATATAGATTTTTTTTAAATGGAAAATTCGAGTCTTCCATTTGATAATAAAGGCATTTCTTAGTGAGCACAGCCGTTGCGACATACACATTTGCTCCAAAAAAGATGAAGTCAGCTAAGCAAACGAGAACGTCTTCGCAGAAGCTCGACAACCACTATTGTTGGACTACTTTAGTGGTATTCATTGCGCGGCTCTCGAAAAATATATAAACTAATTATTGAATATATAATTTACATGAAATACTCTAAATTGCAGTAGCTGCGGCTCTCTCAATCAATGGGCTTAAACGTAGCGGCTCTCTTGCAAAAATTAGTGAATAACACTGGACCACTCGATTGCTGTCCATCCTTTTGCATCTCCACCGTCTGGATATTCGACGATTGTACTGAGCACCTCGGGACGTCCTCGAGTTTCATCCCCATATTTTGATATTAATAGAAGTTGTGTTTAATCACCACGATACGACATAGATAGGAGTGGTGCACCAATGAAAAGTTGCGTCTGCTAGATAAATGATTAGATTTAGATGGTATCGAGAGAAATAAGTGACAGAGACTCAACATTTTGAACTTTTATCAATAGTTTAACGATGTGAAAGCGACATAATCGGGTTAATGTATTTTTTATTGCACTTGAACGCTTAAATAAAATTCTTAACATGTGATTCTATTTTCATCAATCTGTCACCAATTACAATTGACCTAATTATTTGTAGCATGCATGCCAAAGCTGGAGCATTGAGAGTAATCAACGATGAGATCAGCTGACATGATTTTCCGCTCCTTCAGAAAGATTTGATAAGCAACCCTGCACGCTATGATGCCCTCTGCTATAGGTATTTTAGAGGTACGATCCCTTGCCCGTAAATAGCAAATGTAAATCTAATATGCTTATGCTGTTATTTATTGCAGATCCATGGTTGAAAATTATTTCACGCTATGTGTAAGGTTGATACTTTTAATATTCGTAGACTAAAAACGAATTGAATAACTCATGGAACTCAACTGACAAAGTTTCTCAATTGTTATTGTAATTGACTCTGATTTATGAAAACTAGAGAAGTAATTCAATTTGGAAACTACTTAAACTTGTCTTGTGGGGAACTGAGAAAATATACAAATTAAATGAAATTGAGCGATGTTGTACTTGTTCTACAAGACCCGGGCCTGGAATGAAGAACTGAAGCGTCTTGTCGTAGCCTGGGTTCCCCTTTTCCAGCATGGCCTCTGAGGGACCTATCTGGCCTTCCATTACGGGAATTAAGCGCTCCGAAGTTAGGGGCGCTAGGAAAACTTTCGACTGCTCTAGCTGTGGCGTTGCTGGCACCATGAAATGAAAGCCTCAGTGTGTGTCGTTTCAGCCTTCATTAAGTATTCCTGAAATTACAATGTAGTTTCTTTGAGCGGAACGACTCTGATGAGAAGACACGAGCAGAAACAGGACTAAAAACCAGGCAAATAATTTTTCTTTTTGTTTTTAACTATTTAAACCTGAATTATAAAATGTACCAAAGAGGTATACTAACAGAGGGTACGGTCTTCATGCATTGATGTACTATTTCCCGAGGAATTGTCTTGTCATTCGTTTCGTTATACTGTAGGAAGACTCTCTAAACAAATTCCTCAGTTACTACTTGATTATGAATGACAAAAAATTTAACTATATCATTTAAATTTCTGCGTTTCCTAGGAACTCTACTCAGCCGAGAGTTGCCTCTCGACCTTTAATAATACCTCGTCTTAGACAGACCACGTGAGTGCCATCTTCAGCTTTGTTATGAGGATTCTCGTGCCAGAATAGTGCGAGAAACAAACAGTTGTTCGTGGGTGGCGTCCGTACACAAGCGAGGGCTGGTTGTAGGTGGCGGAGAGGAGCAAGAGACAGGGAACAAGTAACAAAAGTTGCCTATTTTGGCACGATCGAGAATTTAAGATACGTTGCAATCCATTAACGCAGCTAATTCTTTATGTTTTGACTGAAGTATATAATACGGGCTTAGAACTCTTTAATGTAATAGGTGAAAGAATCAAAATGGAATAATGTACAGAGTCGATTTGTAATTTTAAAATTCAGATGAATAAGAAGATAAACAACTCTTCAAAGTAAAGGGACTGTGAGACCGCCTAAACTGCTTACGCAAATGGAAAATGTTCTTCAATTTTCTCATGTACAAAAATCCTCACTAGCTGCTAATTAACTTATCACGAATTTCAGTCACTGATAGTTGATGACTGAACGTAGGATAATTGAGGAAAAAATATTTCGCGTGGCAAAATAAAAAAGTTTTCAATTAAATTTATCTTTTTGTTCTTCCAGAACGTCGCATTACATTTTTACATCGTTTCGTTGCGTTTCGTTGCTATTTTACATCATTCGACTCATCTGTCGAGTGTGTATCCTGCACTAAAAAACGAAAGTATATTGCGTTGAAAACGAAAGTACAGCTTTTCATTGCTGTTTCCCAGAACCGAAGCGGCTGATTTTACCCTGGTGAAAGGTAAGCGTGATATAGCATTTTATAATGTCAAAACTTATAAATCATGTTCAATCCATGTTGAAAATTAAAAAAAAAACAGCTTGAAGAAATACTCAGTTTCGCGCACAAAAACATAAAACAAAATGAGAGAAATGCGTGTAATCAAGAAGTTCTGCGCAACCACACAACTGTGAAAAACAAGGGTGAAAGAGGCTTCACTATCGTTAAATTGTAAGCATGACTAGGCCGTACAACCAGAAGGAAGCGCTGGCAGAGTGGGTCACTTTTTGCAGGCAGCGCGACCGCTCTGGACGCCGCTCACCGCGGCATCTTAGTTCGTTGAAAGTGTTCAGCAGAAAGGTTGCAGGACGCTCCTTGGCTTCTGCTCAACGCAAGTTTATAAAGCGATTGCTGCTCAAATTCCGTGTGAATTGAAGCACTGAGGTTCTTTAGAGACAGCAGTGGTGTTGAGATGTGTGGTTCGGTGTGAAATTCGCGTGCAAATTTTAAGTAAGTATTGGATTTGAGTGTTCGTCTTCTAAGTGATCGACGCTGCTCGATCGGTATCGGTATTCGTTTTAGAAACTAAATAGTGGAGTACATAAAATAAAATTAATGATTCAGGTTAAAGGGAAATTACAGAAGCGAGTCAATTGCGAGTGGAAGAAAAAATTTAAAGATATTGTTTTTTTTCACAACTGTCACTAACTTTTCAAGATAAGTCATTCCCGTTTAGTGCATTTTGTGATCACTTCACGATCAATATTGGCTTATTTTACTGGCTAAGTGGGTGAACGTTGAGTTGAGTTAATGCGTTTCAAATGAAGATAGTTTTGAATCATATATATAAATAGACTATTGCCAATACTCCAACCAACATTCTTAATCTTCTCCGTATAATAATGATACTAGATTTATTAATTTGATTTCAACGTTTGTTATCTATTAATATTATCTATAATTATAGTTATATTATTTAATATTATGCACAATTATCTGATTTGCTCTTTTTTAAACGAAAACAGAAAATATTTAACATTTTATCTCAATTTTGTATGTAAACTGCTTGCACCCGTGAGCAATAACAGATGAAGTCTTGCGTTACAAAGGTAGAATCTACAGCTATTGTCATTTGCCCTCAATATTCTGCCATAGAGACCACTGATTATTGTTGTTGTCTTAGCGTGTTGCTGAGGTGACGCTCGTGATGCTGCCTGTGTGTGCCAGATGAAAGTGAGGTGACCCACTCCCGCTCACTTCACCTCGCCCCTCACTTCCCCTCACCCCTCACTTCTTTCACTCCTCCTTCTCTTGGTCACGGCACCGCTTCCTCGCATCTCTTATCTTGCAGCTCTATAGCCTCGATCCCGGCATCATTGCGCTCTTATTTTTTTCTTATCTTACATCCCTACCCTCGATGCAGGTATCATTTCACTCTTGTTTTTTTTTTATCTTGCATCCCTACCCTCGATCCCGGAATCTTTTCGCTCTTATTTTTTCTTTTCTTGCATCCCTAGAATTGATCCCGGCATCACTTCGTCCACACTCCCTCGCATTCTAGCAGCGCTTTAGATTGTTCTGAACCCTCACTGAATTCAACATGAAAGACCTAAAATGAGTAGACAAAGACAGACAAGATGTTTCATACCAGTTTTTTGGTAGCATTGCCAATTTCCTAGTATCTTCCTCTCGTAATTTTTAGCAAATTACTTTTTCTTAAATGTCAAATTAAGAGTTCGACGAGTTTTTCAACAGAAGACCGTGACCAGCTGTATGACCTGTTGCCAGTGCTACCTCAAATCTAGATATGAAACAATATATTGCGAGTACAAGCGATTGTTTTCCTAACTATTCAAGCATTTTACAACGTCAAGCTTAGTTATTTTTGAAATGCACTCATAGAATTGATATTAAAACATATTCTGCAGAATGAGCGTAGATTTGTTGTCTTTTGCAACAGTTCAAAACATTTTATTTCATCCAATTAAGAGTTCGTTTATTTTTAAATACACTAAGTGGTATCTGTTAATTGCTCTCATATCGTCAGTAATTTTGTCGTTCGTAAGTATCACTATTTGTATGAATAGCTTGATTGGAAAGTTCATTTATTATGAGTTCTGTATTATCAAAGAGAGTAGAGCTTCGCCTGCATTCAATTATGAATACATTGGATATTTTCATGCGTATCTTGTTTTTTTTTAACCTAGTGTATGTGATGAAATATTTTAATTCCATTTCTTTAAAGAATGAATAATACAATTATGATGAACTGTCAAAAGTAAGACTTGAGTTTTCCATTCTTCATTTTCATTTCTGTATTTGTTTGCATTTCAACACGATATTAATCCCAAACGTTTTCAAAGCACAAAGCTCGCATGTATAACGTTCAGTTGGAATGAGACCTATAAAATTGTGTTTACTAAATGTCTTCGATGAAATTCCTTCGTCTCTCTACGCCACTGCATGGTGTTCAGTCTAAATAAAGTGTCCAAAATTTCAATACGCTAACTTTTCTTCTCGTTCCTTCCAGGAACCTGAAGTGCCCAAGTGTCTCCCGATCTTCACCCTCTTTGAAGCTGGTAGCCCTGTCAGAAACTGTCCAGAGAAATAGCCCTACCGATGGATGATGTGGAAAGTACATTTTTTAACAATTTAGCCTCACAAGAAGAAGGTCAGAAAATCTGACACTTTTTGAACCAATTTAGTTGAATTTTCCGATGATCTCGGCTTATCTCATGAAACAGACTAGGGAATGATTTTTTTAGAATTGTAAAAGAAGGGGTTTCAAAATCATTATTGAACTTTACTGTCGATAAGTGCTACCATATTATAAGCGAAAATTAAAACTGCAAAATCTTTATGAGAAGATTTCCTACGTGTACGGCAAAATTCAGCGATGAGCCCGTCCGTGCTAGAAGTCCCCACAGAGACTGACATTACGTCAGTCCGCTCTGCGATTCTTTCCGAGATCGCAAGATTCAACGAAGACATTTTCGACGAGAGGGACGTGAGCCGCATTATTCACGACGATCTCTACATCAGACGGTTCATTCTGCAGAATGGATCTGAAGAAGCCGCCGTCAAGACTGCAATTGATGCCCTTAGATGGAGGAAAAAGTTCTTGGCGAATGACATCAGGGCAGTTGATGTAAACCAGGCGCTGATTGAGGGGGGAAGCATATTCCCTCACAACCGAGACATAGATGGTTTTAGGCTCCTTGTGATCTCCGTCAGGAAGTATGAGAAACGGATGTTTGATTTCATTGATGTGAAAAGAATCTTAAGTTACTGGCTGGATAGACTGGAGAGAGAGGAATACGGCAGCAAAGTCACAGTCGTTTTTGACCTCAGTGAAGCGTCAACTGAGAATGTTGACTTCCAATTCGTCCGCCACTTGATCAAAGTTTTCAAAGTTTATCATCCGTGGATGTTAAGCAAAGTTATTTTGTATGATATGCCGTGGATTATTCAAGCAGTATGGAAGATCATCTACTCGTGGCTGCCTACAAGCTCTGCAGAGAAAATTCGATTTGCAGATCAAAAATCTATCACTGAATTTATCGACAGAGACCAGCTGCTGCAGAGGTGGGGTGGCACAGACGACTACGAGTATCGGTTCACGGAAGAAATTCCAGGCAATCCAACCCCGTGGATGAAGAACCAAACTCTGTACGAGTAGGTGCGAAATGGCGAGTTCCATTGTTTTTGATGTTTCGTATGTGTACTTGCGATGTGTTGATTGTATGTTTTCACATAAAAAATACATTTACAAATATTATCTGAAACTATGCGAATAATCAAGCTGTTCTTATTCCTCACATTATGATACTTTGCACGAGGTACAAACAAATATTTAAACATTTTCGAGACCGTAGGTCAAATTTTTATTATAGTTGTTGAAACGAAGCCCTGATGGTTCCTGTTGTGTTTGAATGTTACTGTTTTGTGTCTCTTCATTATGCTGTCACCAAGCCAGATTGTGGTCATGCTACGACAGAGGCTGTTAGAATGGGTTGATAAACATAGCTTTAATTAGCTAAACAATTGCCTGCACGACAAGTTTCTGATCATTTATCCGCTTTCGATTTGGTTGCTATTCCATATAGATGCTATAGACCCTAGAGCTCGTACTAGTGCCAGTTTTGTGCATCGATATCTTGTCATATCAGTCGCTACTCGAGGGTTAAGTTTCGGAAATCTTCCGCCAGCGCCACGCTCTCAAGTATTTAGATCACTCGCTGCAAAGGAACTGAACATCTGAAGGTAAACTCACGCCAGACTAAAACTGGAGTAAACACGACCGGCATAAGTAGCAGAAATGCTGGTCCTGAGTAGTAGAAGTGTGCTCAACGATTTGTGATAAGGCAATGGTTCATTAATTAACTCTTTAACACCAGCTATAACTGTTTACAGCAGCATGGTGTGTGAGCCACAATAACGTAAAAGTTAGTTAAACATAACGAAAGATTTTTTCGATTCGTTCTGTATGGTTCTTCTGAGAAAATTTAAACGGAAGGTAATGCAAGAAATGGGAAATTATTGTTAACTCGAGGGCCAAACTACGTATACTAGAGACATTATACTATACAAGGCCTTGATTAATGAGGTTATTTACCGCTCAAATATTTACATTTAATCATATTATAGTCTCATATATAACACTAGTCTACTGCCGGAATATTTTGTCTACTCAGGGTGCACCAGTACAGAACAACCAAAGCGCAATCACTTACATTGTAAAAAACATGATACTTCAATGTTTATCGTTTTATGTTTTTGTTGTTTTGAGCTTATTAATTCGACTGAGAGCATAGCGTGCTCAAGTCATACTAACTATGTATCCGTCTAGAAGTAAGCGTTGCTTCTTGGAATAAGTGTGGATTTTAACGCGAAATCAAACACCGCTCTTACGAACTTCTTCCAAATGCTATATTCCAAATTATTGTAGAATGCAATTAAGTTGTTCGAACAAATTTGACTGTATTCCAAATCGATCAGCATCCCAAAAGGATTCGCACCAGATCTGACATCTTTGAAGCATTTGATGGTTCACTGCGTTTGAAGTGCCAACTTAACAGCAGGGGCTAATGCGAGGAATGATTGCGCAGTCCTATTTAATCCTGCATCTAGGGTACTTGTTTCTGCTAGAAAACCCATTGGATTTTTGGTTTCACGGCTTGGACTCTCATTTATGGCGCATTTCATTTCATTAGGCTCGCCTTATTTCGTGCTCAGCCAGTTCCACAATTAAAATTTTGTTAAAAATTACTTCCGGCATCTGCCCAGGTTGACACAGTATACGGCCTGCGGAGCGCAGTTCACGCCAGTAACCTTCTCAGTCTGACTTTTTCGTCAGGGCGTCCATGATTTTAGCCACCCAAGCATAGCCTCTGCACTGGGCAGCTGAAATCATCGATGCCACAGCGAAAAAAAAATTAGTTAGCTGCACTGAGCAGCTAAAATCATAGATGCCTCAGCGAAAAAAATTAATTATTTAACTGCACTGGGCCGCTAAAATCATAGATGCCCAGGTGGAAAAGTTGGACTGGGTTAGCACGATTGCAGGTCAACGTATCATTTCGATGGCCCCTGCAACTGACGCGAGGCTACGCAAAACAGTGACGCTCGCAGCTGCCGCAATAACGTGAAAATTCCTGCGCTGCAGCTGCGCAGGCGCGGCGCTGCAAGCTCTCTGAATGACGTGCTGTATGTCGTAAGCCTCGATTTTAACAGTGAACTAATGGCCTTCTTTTGTGTAACTTATTGTTATGTTTTGCACAGTGGTCGTGAAATAAATTTTTACTTTCATTTGCCTTTTATTACTCAATGAGTTTTTATCAAAACGGGAACTTGAGTTTAAAATGCCGACTCGACTTTGTCCTGTGAGCAGCAAGTTCGAAGACAGAACTGGATTCATGAAACCATCGCTTGCGATTTCGTAGATTCCTCTTTCCAAGTAAAGTCACTTTTTTGCTGTAAATTCGAGCTCAATAGTGTGATCACTGCGGTTTTTCACATGAATATTTTCTTTTTCGAACGCTTACAAAAATATATGAACGGCTCGATACTTGGAGTCAAGTGAAATTCAAAACATGAATGCGTGATGCTCTCACCCGGCGCAAAGATTCAACTACATTCAGTCCATTGTTGATGAATAGGGAAAACAATTCCCTGGACCTTGCCCCGTGCGATGACGGGAAAATCGAATACGTTCGCAAGAATACGCTCAGCATTAAATGAGACTTTAAAAGAAGCTTACGGATTTTGAAAACTATATTTCTGAACGTGTTCGCATCCTGCTCTCACACTATCCGTTTGCATTGGATCTCAATGCATTGAACCCAATTGAACGGAACTGACGAGTTGTCATTAAATTTATGACATGTCTGTGCGTCACTCTAGATCTGCTTGACCATTCCCCAAAAATCGTTAACGCAACCAAACGATGAAGTCGTTTGCTCTTGCTTAAACAAATTTACAAAGCATTTACACAAATATGCGTTAACAAGTATAATTTTGCTGTAGGTAAGCGGGCAACAAAAATCATAATTATTACTACACGCATAGTATAATTGTTATCTATGTGAAAAAAATAGTTTAAATCTAACTTAAGATCTGATTGAAGAGGTTAATCAGCTTTATTCGTTGAAATGTTTCCCCAAAACCGTTAAAGAACAAAGAACACGGGAAAAAGTGCGGGATTTCAAAGTTGCAAATTATAACATTCCTTGAATTCAAGCAAAAATGTCGTTCACCCTATACAATCGCTGACCGTTTCAGTAAATTTGACACGGCACAAACATCAGAAGCGCCGTTGACTTTATCAGTGAACCATAGTTTCCAGCTCAAATGTCCAACAGACGAATTCATGTTCAAATAAACAGTGCAAAACATATTATACATCGTGCTTTCGAATTTGACGCTAACCTTCTGAGACGAGAAATGCTTGAAGCGAAGGCCTGTATAGAGTGTAGGAGAAGGGAGATATGCAAGTGATTCATAACTCTTCGGTAATTGATTTTGTTAATTTAAAAAAGCTGAATGAAGCACGTATTAGAAATATAGAGCATGCACAGGGTGTATGCAGGACGCCCCCAAATCCGTTTTTCACAAATTAATCTCAAACCCTGATGCTGCTCCCGATTCTGAACTGGCGTCTATCGCTCGCTGAGCGCCACATCATTGCAACCACAAACATTCAGCATTCGCCTGAAGTTGACTCAAACTTATGTTTCATTGTTTTATAAATGATGGAGTAGTTCAGTACGACTGGTTGTGTATTTCAGTATGACCGTTAGTGTACATGAGACAAGTGCTATTGTATTTGAGAATTATGTGCAATTAAATGCTATGAAATTAGAAAGAATTGAATTTATAATTAAAAAAACATTGAAAATCCAAAAAGAGTCTTGGTACATCGCAGGTTTCAAAGTTTTACATTTACAACATGTCCAGTGGATGGGAAAATATTCTATTCTAGAGGCTACTGTGTCTGGCTGTGTGTTGTGGCTAGTATGTTTGGCTGTGTGTGTGGTGGCTACTGTGTCTGGCTGTGTGTGGTGGCTACTGTGTCTGGCTGTGTGTGGTGGCTACTGTGCTTGGCTGGTGTGTGGTGGCTACTGTGTCTGGCTGTGTGTGGTGGCTACTGTGCTTGGCTGGTGTGTGGTGGCTACTGTGTCTGGCTGTGTGTGGTGGCTACTGTGTCTGGCTGTGTGTGGTGGCTACTGTGCTTGGCTGGTGTGTGGTGGCTACTGTGTCTGGCTGTGTGTGGTGGCTACTGTGTCTGGCTGTGTGTGGTGGCTACTGTGCTTGGCTGGTGTGTGGTGGCTACTGTGTCTGGCTGTGTGTGGTGGCTACTGTGCTTGGCTGGTGTGTGGTGGCTACTGTGTCTGGCTGTGTGTGGTGGCTACTGTGCTTGGCTGGTGTGTGGTGGCTACTGTGTCTGGCTGTGTGTGGTGGCTACTGTGTCTGGCTGTGTGTGGTGGCTACTGTGCTTGGCTGGTGTGTGGTGGCTACTGTGTCTGGCTGTGTGTGGTGGCTACTGTGTTTGGCTGTGTGTGGTGGCTACTGTGTCTGGCTGTGTGTTGTGGCTACTATGTTTGGCTGTGTGTGTGGTGGCTACTGTGTTTGGCTGTGTGTGTGGTGGCTACTGTGTCTGGCTGTGTGTGGTGGCTACTGTGTCTGGCTGTGTGTGGTGGCTACTGTGCTTGGCTGGTGTGTGGTGGCTACTGTGTCTGGCTGTGTGTGGTGGCTACTGTGTTTGTCTGTGTGTGGTGGCTACTGTGTCTGGCTATGTGTGGTGGCTACTGTGTCTGGCTGTGTGTGGTGGCTACTGTGTTTGGCTGTGTGTGGTGGCTATTGTGTTTGGCTGGTGTGTGGTGGCTACTGTGTCTGGCTGTGTGTGGTGGCTACTGTGTTTGGCTGTGTGTGGTGGCTACTGTGTCTGGCTGGTGTGTTGTGGCTACTGTGTCTAGCTGTGTGTGGTGGCTACTGTGTTTGGCTGTGTGTGGTGGCTACTGTGTCTGGCTGGTGTGTGGTGGCTACTGTGTCTGGCTGTGTGTGGTGGCTACTGTGTTTGGCTGTTTGTGGTGGCTACTGTGTCTGGCTGGTGTGTTGTGGCTACTGTGTCTGGCTGTGTGTGGTGGCTACTGTGTTTGGCTGTGTGTGTGGTGGCTACTGTGTCTAGCTGTGTGTGGTGGCTACTGTGTCTGGCTGTGTGTGGTGGTTACTGTGTTTGGCTGTGTGTGTGGTGGCTACTGTGTCTGGCTGTGTGTGGTGGCTACTGTGCTTGGCTGGTGTGTGGTAGCTACTGTGTCTGGCTGTGTATGTGGTGGCTACTGTGTCTGGCTGTGTATGTGGTGGCTACTGTGTCTGGCTGGTGGCAACATATGACCCAAGTTTCAGTTCATGAATCAGTTACCCAGTTCGCTCTTGTTGCCAAGTGCTTTTCACTCTGCAGTATTCTGCTGACGGAGACACAAGTGGTTGAAGATAACAATATCGAAAGCTAATTCAGTTGGAATGTAATTGGTCGATAGAGTAAATTTTATTTCCCCAACTGAATTTGAAGTCCTAAATTTGTGATCCCACGCAAGCGCTTCGTTAATATACGCCCACACATGAATAAACATGATCACTGATGAAAAAAATGCAGGGAGACTGCAAGAGCATGTTATTTAATTTGTCTTTAAATATACTGTGAGTTTTGTTTCGATTCAAGCATTCGAATACCATGGTTGAAGTGTTAAATTCGAATGTTCCATATAAAATTTTAGTTATTAAATTTTAATCACGCTGTAAATTTAGAAAACATTTGTTGTCATGGGAAAAACTAACCGTATTCTGATGAGCGCAGACTTAGCCACCAAAAAGGAAGAAGGCAGATATCACACGAGTAAAATGGTCAGGTTTACGTTAAAATAGGTAGTGGGATTTGAAAAATCATCGTTTACGACGGTATTTTTGTAGCGATAGTATTTTTTCAGTGAAGACAATAAATACATCAAGAACGGACTTTGTGTAGAAAAATATCGCTAACGCTTGTATTGATTGAGAATCCTGGATAAACTTGCAGAGAATTGGGCAAGTAACCAGTAGAAATTACGCAGTGAACAACATCGCGCTACACGAGTTCAATATACGTGGTGCGAAAAAGTTGAAAATATACACGACGCGACACTAAAAAATACTGACGCTGAGAAGAAAGCGTCATCATCCGACTGGAAATGTCAGCTAACTCTAACCCTAGCCATCCAGTTTCACAAGAATTATAAAACTTATGAGTAATATCCGTATAGCTCATTTATTCAATCGGTAAAGTTAGGGTATATTATTGCTTGCTATTACGTTAACGGCATTTTCAACGTGTGAAAATGTTTTCAGGTGCTTAAGACAAAATATGATCCTAAATTCTCTCCAATGTCTTCAGCGTGCAAAGTTTTCCAAGCATAACCGGCGCACGTTAGAGCAAGGCCCGGAGACCGGCCGTGAGGGTTGCCCTCTGTCACAAGAAAGAAAGAAGAGAAACACAGTTTATTTCCAATAAAGTTTAGACATGAGATATTGGACATTGGTTCTTAAAATATTTTAACATTAACATCGTTAGTTGATAATTACACATTGGCATCGTAATACCCATGTAAAATTTCGAAACATAAAAAAAGATTGACAGAAAAGCGCAACAAAAATGAGTTACAGATGCAATTTACTAAATAAATCATCTATTCTCAGAATTAGTTCTTTGTCCACTGTGGTGAATGGAAGGAATTTTACAAAGTTTTCATTGCTCTTAGGAAGGCTCAAAGAAAAATCCAAATCAGGTTTTGTGAATAAGGAATTGATCTATCCGAAAATGGAATAAATCTAAAAAGAATTCGCTTAGAAGAATGGCTGAAATTAAAAAAATTCACTTCGTTCACTTGATTTAAAAAGATTTGCGCACATCTCTCGAGAATGTGCTGCAACAGTAAAACGTAAAAAAACACTTTCCATTGAATGGTCAATAATGCAGTTTTGACTTCAGATACATCCCTCACGCGAAAAAAGCGTCCCTGTTCCGGATTTTATGGTACATCGCTACAGCAGTACAGAAACCAGGCTTGTGGTAGTGCAAGTGAAAAGCTCTGCCAGTGTAGCACGGAGCTTTTGGAGTAAATAAGGACATGTCTGTTTCCCAGGCTTGCGCAATAACTTGTTATTTAAAGTTGTTAAATTTTTATGACGGATGAAGGTGGAAAGTTTAAGAAAGTTTCAACCTTAAAAATATGCAGGAAAATGTGTGTAGGTATTCAATAAGCTAGCACTTTGTTGGAAGCCACGGGCGTTTTATGTTCAGGTAACGAATACGAGGCCTGTCGAAAAAGTATCCGACCTTTGGCCAGAAAAAATACTTCAACAACCTGACGGGGTTGGGACCCTAATCCCCTTCAAAGTAGGCTCCTTGTGCTTCCACACACTTAGCCCACCGATCCTTCCACTGCCGGAAACACCTCTGGAAGTCTTCTTTTGGAATGGTGTTCAGCTCTGTCGTCGCGTTCCGCATTATCTCTTCTCTACTCTCAAAACGGGATCCTTTCAGTGGTGTCTTCAATTTTGGAAACAACCAGAAGTCGCAAGGAGCCAGGTCTGGAGAGTAGGGAGGTTGGCGAACGGTCGTAATTCCATGTTTGGCCAAGAAATTGCGGATCAAATGGGATGAATGTGCGGGCGCGTTGTCGTGATGCAAGTGCCAGTTGTTCGCAGTCCACATGTCTGGTCTTTTGCGCCGAACTGCATCACGAAGTCGCCGGAGAACATCCTGATAGTACTCCTTTGTCACTGTTTGTCCTTCCGGTGCGTATTCGTGATGCACAATTCCACGGACATCAAAGAAAACAGTCAGCATCGAAGGAGTCAAACAGGCAATGCGACGATGGAGCTGAACACCATTCTAAAAAAAAACTACCAGAGGTGTTTCCAGCAGTGGAAGGATCGGTGGGCTAAGTGTGTGCAAGCACAAGGGGCATACTTTGAAGGGGATTAGGGTCCCAACTCCGACAGGTATTCGAAATATTTTTTCTGGCCAAAGGTCGGATACTTTTTAGACAGGCCTCGTATAATTCTAAAAAAAAAACGCCAGCGTTACATTGTAGAGTGATAGTTTGGGGTTCGCAGGACTACGTTATGTTCTTAGACGCGAATTTTTAACATATCATTACCGACATAATTATTCTTTAGCATTCCATGTACCATTCATTCTGACTAAGAGTACAAAGCTATCTAATTTATTTAAGAGCAAATAAAGACCAAATAACGTTCATAATATGAGTGCTGCACCGCTTAGCAATTCTTAAAACTGCTGCTTCAGACTCACATAGATCGAATAAGTCTAACTCGAGTTTGCTTAACTCGAGTCGTTAGAGCCTACTGTTTAACGTTAAATCCCACAAAGTTTATTAAACATGTGGAAGCAGACATTTACGACGGCGATCCATAAGTTTGACCACGGATGCTTGGGTAATCTTTGTTTGTGACGCCACTTTTTCACGCACTAGGCAGAGTACCAAAAATGAGGTACAGTGGTATGACGGCAGATTCGGAAATCACCATAAAATCGGTAGAGTTGTCTGTTAGGATTGATAAATAGACACGCATGTTAAATATTATTAATATATGCTAATAAGAATATTTTATCCGTTATTATTCAATACATCAACTGGTCAACAGTGTGATCACATCCTAATGGACAAGCGTATAGAACTAAAAACAAACCCGTATTTCTGCTCACTGTCCCCTCAGGGGGATGTATCTAGCGTATCTATGGGAATTTGTACTCCCAGGGGACAATGTGTGAGGGCCAGAGCTGAGAGTTAGATAGGCCTTCTTTTTTTAAATAAAATGCCTTTGTTATGTTAAGGACTACCTTTCTCGGTTCACTGATGTCCCGTTTTTCAGCACCTACAGCTTTTTTTTTTAACTTTTATCGTGTTTTATGAACTTTTTTCTCAACTTACTGTTTCTATGCTTCTGCAAAAATTCCGCATTCCTTTATCTCCATTCTAAATAGTGCCTTCCTCCCTTCGAGACGCTCATTTTTTTAGTGGTAATTAGGGAGGCTTAAACTAACATATAATCTATAATTATAGATTATATGATTATAATCTAATCTTACTCACTGTTCCATCGAATGTTGCTCATTTTTAACACTTTGACTACGTATTGGAACATATGTGTACCGGTTAGTAATTAAATTGCTCATTTACGTACCATATGCATGAATGGCATTTCAATTATTTCGGTACCTTTTTTAAAATAGATTTCACTGTCGGAGAAGAGATACATCACCGCGCAATTATATGTCTATAACTATATGTATTGAACATATTTTTCACGTTTCTTTGAAAGGATTAGAATATATTCGAGCAGCAAAGCCAGTTTTTAAATTCTGCTACCTACTGCCTCACCTAATCAACCGCAGCAACTGCACAAACGAAGTCAACGTGCTAACACGTACGTTGACTGCAATTGTTAAACTGAAGTTCAATATTCAACTCGAATTTAATGTCAGTTGTTGAAAGAAATTTCGAAAATAGCAAAATATACACGACAAAAATATCAAAAAATAGCAAAATATACAAAATATACATTAACTGGCTCGTGCCTTCATTCAACTTTGATAAAGTAATTAAGAAAATTTAGTTCGTGACTCTTGGTCGGTCAGCAGCATTATATGGACAGCCCCTCCGAAGGTACCGGCCTGTCTAGTCGCGGTCATATATCCATTGTGAAACAAATTTGCGCGCCTCCACAAGGGCTAACTTCAGATCGCACAAGCCTTGGTCCGCTCGAAGCCCCAATCTCAACGTCCAGACAACTGGACTTGAGGAAGACAATGATTTGTTCATCGACGACCGCGGTCAGTAATTGATGATTTGATGAAACTTGCAACGGATGAACACCGGGAAAGCTTGACATACCTTAGCCGAATGGTACAGATTTGTGTTCATTGGAATAAATCCTATTTTGATGCTGAAATAATTTTTCGCCATGCAGTACAATAATCTTAATAGCACTGCACTTTTTCAAGGTATTCCTGTTTACAGTAAGTGAAGCTGTTATAAGACAGTAAGCAAAGCTGTAATAAGACGGTGAGCAAACAATGGTGGCTCAATGGGCCGAAAAAGATGGCGTCTCAAAGTGATAACATGGCTGCTCTGCGCCTGGTAGACCTACGTCATGGTAGACCTACGTCATAGCGTTACCCAGCGGAGACCTGCCCGGCATCCTCGTTAAAATGGCAACGGTAGAACCTACTGGTTCTACCTCCAGAATGGGCCCCCTTAACACTTGAACTGCAGCAGATAAAACTGAATTTCAATATTCAATTCAAATTTCAAGTCAATTGTATTAAGCAATGCGTAAAATACGAAACATTAACACGTTAACTGCGTTTGGGCCTCATGTGTAGCACTAGGCAAATTGCTAATTCATGTACAGGTAAAAATGAATGACATTTCATCTGTTTCGCGACCTTTTGAAAAAGAACTGTTTTCATACGAGATGAAATATTATCGTGCAATTGCGTTTTCATATTTCTTGAGTAGAATAGAAGTGCCTCCGAGCAGTTTAGTCGATTTCCAATTCTGCTGCGTACAACATAACCAAACCAACCGGTAGCAACATACATATAATTTGGCGATAAACACTGGAAATTAGCGCTCCCAGGGGGACTATATGAGGGCCCGAGCTAAAGGTTAGGTAGGCTTTCTTTTTGTTGAAATAGAATAGGTTTTTGTTTTGTTATGGATCATTTTTTTTTCGGTTCACTGCTGTCCTGTTTTTCAGCACCTACTACTTTCTTCTTCAACTTTTTATTGTTTCATGAACTTCTTTCTTAGCTTACTGTTTCTGTGCACCTTGTGCATAGATTCAGCGTTCCCTCAACTCCATACTAAATGGTGCCTTAGTCCTTCCTCTCATGGAACATTTTTGTTGTGGTTAAGGGAGGCTAATACTTTCTTACATAATAATAATGCAAGGATTCAAAAAAATGTCTTTTTTTAGCATGAAAACTTGTAGACTTCTATTCTTTTGAAATGTCCAAGAAAATTCTATAAAAATATTTCCCATTCTCTCAAAAACTAAGGTCATAATCGGAAAATTTACATGAGCAAATATGTTTCTTTTTTAAAAATTACATATACTGGGAAAATTTTAGAACAATCGGCACAAAAAAAATACACTGGGTTGTCCTCCTTACCTTTGCTCACCTAACCTATCCCTACCTAAACTATCCTGACGAAATATCAAACTCTTTCATTTATCCTACTCAGATTTCCTACATGGATGCCAAAACGGTTGATGAACAGTTTGTAATTTTCAAAATTTTTATAACATTTAAAATTTTTGAGATACATGTATGGTTCATACAGGATAACATAGCAACAGAAATTAACCGTGTGACTCGCTCTCTGCGCTGCTCCCCTAGCCCAGTGCCGTCAAACGCCAGTCACGCACAGGCGACAGAGTAGCAGGAGACGCGAAACAAGTTGCATGTACAGGCAATATTCATTCACTCACACACACACACCATTACTTCCGTATCTGCCCCAGATAACGGTCGGTACAGAGATGTACGGCCCGATGCACATGTTCTTTTCCTCCGCGATAACTTGACTCAATTTTCTGATCAGTCAACTACCAAGTCTTTCGAGTTTGTGTGGATTCTAAATTACCTTGTAAATATACCCTTTGTGTAAATGAAGTTGATTTGTATGTCTCTGGAATTTTGGCGAACATTCGATTCAGAACTTCATGATTTTGGGTGATTGCCTAATGCCTATACTTATACTGGGTACGAAGATTTTTGAACGTGCTTATAGCACCAGCAGAGACGTTCTACGCGTGATCATTAGTATTATACACAGCGTTTCACCACCGAAGACGCTACAAAGGCGTTTCATCGGTTTATTCGATAATCAATAGTTCATCATTTTAAACAAGTTCTCCGATTTTCTGCGGTTATTCACAGTTGGTTTGGCTAGGTTGTAAGTAGCAAAATTGGGAAATTGACTTTACTGCTCGAATTCATTTTTATCCTCCCTTAATATTATGAAAATACAATTGCACGACAACATTTCTACTAGCATGAGAATTTATTTTTAAGAAGATTGCGGAACAGATGGAACGTCATTCATTTGAACCGGTGCATTAGTGAACAATTTACCGAATGAAGGCTGGATATCATTTCTGCTACGGCCGCGTGGCGGTAAAGTTGCAATTTGGAAATTTGTCCGCAGGAATTGAAAGGTGCTCTAGCATAGAGCTTCGCGGTGGCGGGAAGCAGAAGTGAAATTGTTGCCAAGTTGAGCAAGACAAGTGAAATTGCTGCTACACTGAGCAAGAGAAGTGAAATTGCTGCTACACTGAGCAAGAGAAGTGAAATTGCTGCTACACTGAGCAAGAGAAGTGAAATTGCTGCTACATTGAGCAAGAGAAGTGAGCTTGCAGCCAGATTGAGTAGGAGAAGTGAAATTGCAGCCAGATTAAGCAGTAGAGAAATTGCTGCCACATTAAGCAGCTTGCAGGCAAATTGAGCACTACACTGATAAACTGAGCATCATTGTCCCGAAGTGTTCCATGACGGCGTGAGAGAAAATTCCTGCGAAGTAATGTTCGAATTCCATAATTTGCGTCCGTCGTTTACGCGGCCCTCCGAGTGTTACATCTTTTGTATGTGTAGGCCTTAGCGCTCCCTCAGGAATATTATGATGTCGAGGTGATTGTTAAGTAGGCTTTTTTTGACGACAATTAATAGCTTTTCAGTTCGTCACGGACCTTCTTTTCTTGGTACACCGCTCTTACTCTCCCATCCTCCGCCGACCATGAGTATCTCATCAATTCATCTTAGCATGACAAGAAATCTACTTAATCTGTAAAAAATAAAGTTTGCTCTGGTAGTCTTACTGACACGCTTCGTGATGTTTGCGAATCCATTGGTGCGCGTTATCAGCGTTGTCTGGGCAAATATATGTCAGCATCTTGAACACTTGCAATCATGATTCTTTTATAACATTTATTTTCTGTATTCGAAGTCATTTCATTTTACTTTACGTCCATAAACAATATTTTTTTCGTCATTCAATATTTGAATACATTTTATTGAGACACCTTTTACTTGCATCTTCACCTTAGATAATTTTTTCATAACGTTTCATCCCAAATTACTATTTCTATGCGCAGTGCATCTTGTGTGGAAACACTATATGCATAGATTCTCGGTATCCTCAACTCCATGCAGGTGCTTCAATACTACTTCCTGCATCTTTATTCAGGATAGAAAGGCTGAAACTAACTTATAATGTTAATCAATCGCAATGATTGATTTAATGTTGATGTTATAATGTTAATACGCAATGATTTACGAGATTTAATTGGCTTTCGGAATGAACAATGTCTTTAGAAAATTTCATTCATGTAACATTTTCTCTCAAAAATGTTTCCTTCAAAAAGCGGCGATGTTGCAACGCATGCAGGAACGTAGGACCTGGCTTCCGCGCAATTTAAGGTTACCGTATTTTTAGATGAAATTTCGTTTTTTAAGCAAATTTTAAGGTAACGAAAATACACTGGAGTCCTGAGTACATCGCCACTTAATTTCACTGCCGAATGGAAATGCGTTTCTTGATTTATAGACATTTTTAAACTATGCATTTCGAAAAACCAAATTCTAATGCCCAAAATTTGTGTTTGGTCTTCTACCGACGTCAAGTAGAGTAAGAATGGAAATGGTAAGGTTTCAATTCGTGGGTGTAGCAGAATCACACACGAATTCTTATGACGGTAATGAGCTCGTACATCTACCTTTTTCTTACGATTGCAACTTGCTATTACGTTTTCAACTCTCAGCCCACCGGTGGGCACTGGCTCATTTTTATGAGGACTCAATCAAAAGCAAATGTGTAAAATGTTGAATAAAGTAGACAGTGGGTTGAACACAAAAATTGACTTCAGTTTGAGTTGAGTGATGAGTTTCAGTTTGAACCTCCGCAAGAGGCGTGTTAATCAATTAGAAAACTGTTGAGACGAATCTCCGAAATGTGATACCCGAGTTCAACTTCGTGTTCGTTATCTTCATAAGTATTATTGAGTGTTTTTCCGGTTTGGCTTTGGACGGTAGGTCCACTGATATACTCTTTGTGTAGGCATATGCTGGTTGTTAATTTGGTTGGCATGGCCTTTGTTTCTTCCCTTCCTTTGTTCGCAAGATTTTAACAGCGTGGGAGGTGTTTGCTTCTGCGACCAGAGCTGCAGCTGAGATGCTGGAAAAACAGGCAACTCATTTGGTAAGTAGAATAACTGATACTGCTTCTCTGTGCACAGAGATACTTATGAATGCTCGACTATGTTTGCAGCTATTTTAATTGAAAACTTATGTGAACAGTGATTAATATTCTGCCAGTTACCATTGCGCTCATAACTTTGATCAACACACGATGATGCTTATCTTTCAGTCAGAGGATTTGCTAATTTCGATAATATATTTCTTTTTAAATCCGATGTTTTGCCTGTGCGTAAAAAAGCCCTGTGTGCGAAAGGTGATATTCTTTCTCAAAATTCAGTACAATCTTCATCAAGGGAGGCAGAAAATTGGAAAGGAAGGCAGAAAAACCGTTCCACAAATTTTATCTGGCTCCAACATCTATTAGCCTTTCAAAGATACCCTGTTCTTCTGATGGGTGGGTGGTGGTTGTAAACTTTGTAGAGTGAATCAAAGCAGTCAAAAAAAAAAAAAATGACAAAGACAGTGCTAAAATAACAAGTGAACGATTTCCTGCACCCTCACCTACGCTGATTTCCAAATCATTTATGATAGAATTTTACATGCCAACGCTTCTTTCAACGCTCATGAATGATAAAGAAAAGTTCACCCTGCCTTGCTTCGTTGGTAACGCTTTGTACTTCATCTCCTCAGCTCTGTTTCATATCACCAGTGATCAGAAGCGAGCGGAGGTCCAGCGTCTCAACTCTCCGCGGAACGTTTGAAGCTCTAAATCAAAACCAATTAGACATGCTACTTCGCTTCCTAAAGATCAAATTTCTTCGATAAGCTTGAAGCTCAATAAAAAAATTACCTACCTGTCTCACCAGTTTTATAAATATTTTTCTGTAGAGTTTCGACTGAAATGAGTCATTGAGACAGACGTGCATTACTGCGTGCTGTAAAGCAAACTTCATTCAAAATGGGATAATGTTGTTGATTTAACACTTTGACTGTGACTACTAAATATTAAGTTCAACACCAGACTCAAATTTAAAGTCAATTGTAGTAAACTTTATCGAAAATTCCAAACATGAACTGGATCGTGCCTTCATTTAGCTTTGAATAAGTATTTATGAAAACTGAATTTGAGACTACTGGTCGGCCAGCAGCATTATGAAAATTACCTCCGTGTACCACCGGTGGCGCACGTCGCAGTCAAAGTGTTAAGATTCATTTTCAAAATGTTAGCCCATATTGTTCGTGTGACAATTCGAATGAATCATTTGGCTTTTATAACTAGAAATTCATTTGGCTTTTATAACTAGAAATTTTTGAGAATAATTTATCACAATCTTTCATAGGGCACCTAATTATTTCCCTATTTTATATTGTCATTGAGATGTCAAAGCAGCGCATTAAAATGAGAACAAATTTGATTGTTATGTTGTAACTCATACTGCAAAGGAGTATCTGGAGATCTCTGATGCCCCTCTTTAATTAGATGCCATTTGATAATTTTTTCCATGTTCTCCCAAAACATGCGCTTGGAATCCAGCATAAGATTTAAATTTCCTGGGATATTTGTCATATGAACATGGAAATGCAACACTGCACAAGTTTTCATGAAATGCAAAATAGCTTACATACCGTGCAAACAATTTTCTACTTTTCGACAGAATGGACAATTATTATTATAATGGTGCTTCAGACTAACCTTTGAACTCATTGTTATTGTGTATTTTGTGATATGTTTTAGAGCATTTGAGAAGTTTCTTATCAATTAACAATTTTAGGTTATCTGCAAGGCATATATCATATATGTTTAAGATAAATGTCATTGCTAGTGAATCTACTATTTTTTAATTGCAATTGACAGTCTACAGCATTTGAACTAAGAAGAGCAGCACGATCAGAAAAGGTTTTGTTTATATAAACTACCACAGATCAAATTTGAAACTCGAAAGATACATTGGCTGAATTAAGGGAAGATAATATTGCTCATCAAAATTCTCGGAAGACTCAATACCTACAGTTATACTATATTTCTGGGTAGATTAACCAGAACACAACCTGTGCTTTACGATGAACAACGGTAAACGCCAGATGAATTGAAACCCTAACTCATAAAGTCTATGTGCTAAGTACTAATATAAGGGAAGATTTTCCGAATTATAAAATGTTGACGATGATAACGAAAAACAATTACTGGAATGCAATAAAAATATTATTTCAATGTAGATTTCTCTCGCGTACAATTCCGCCTGCTGCTCAACTTGGAGCGCGAACACACTTGCTTTGGGAAATGAGCTGCAATACACTTCACATGTGGTAAACTTCTCATCGATTAATTTACCAATACATTCCTTGCAACAAAACATTTGTATAAAGACTATTTTAGATGATTTTTATTAAAGCTGCATAAATAAAGGACGAACAATGCAATGATGAAAAAACCTTTCGAACCAAATTTTTCGAACGGATATTTCAATCTTGAACATTTTAGAGCCTAAATTAACGCATATAAAGTTGATTTAGGATGAAGGCACAGTTGATGTAATCAATCAATAATTAGGAAGTTCATTCGTGTTTTCATTATGGGAAGGAATGTTCGTAGATATTGAGTAATCAGTTATTTCTTACATGTTTTTTATTGCAGGAACAAAACATACCTCATAAAGTTCATAGTAACTGATCAAAATTTGTTCAAGTCATTTTAACCTCAAATAATTGAAGGTAATTTATTTCGTTGCTTAGGTATATTTTTTGAATTTCTAACTTAATGGCATTGGTTTATAATTTGGAGGTGTGGTCCCCCATTAGGTGGCGTGGTCTACCATAGCATAGCGAGGCCTATCATTGGTTATATTCAAGCAACTATTCTCTAGATAAGATGAGCCTGTGGAGAATTTGATTAAAGCTAGCCCCGTATCGGAGCCTGGGTGGGGCTTTCAGTACTGCAGGGGCTGGATGGCTATAGGCTTGGGCTGTCCCTTTGACGTAGGCAGAGACGGCTCTCCTGATTGGTTCGCTCAGCGCACGACCTCCTTTCGAATCACAATACTGGGTACAGGTGCTGAGAATTTGCCTGGAACACGAAGCTCATTTAAGAGCCAATCCGGCTGGTGTCAATATCAGTCAGAGTTCAGTGATCTTCTTGTGAGGTTGTGTCAGTGAAAGTGAGTGTTCAGAATTGTTCAGGGTGAACTTAAAAGCCTATACATAGGCAAAGATAACCTCCCCGTTGGACATTGGGAAGGATTTCTTTTTCAACGACAAGGTTAGTTCTCCGGGAATAATTTTGCGGCATTTCTTAGCGATATGCACTGTATATTTCAGTCGTTCGTTTTCACAATGTTAACTGCCTATTTGGGGCATTACTCATTTACGCATCGATGTGAATGAACAGCTTTTCAATCATTCTAACTTCTTTTTTTTAGGTAAAATATCATGCTGTTACTTTTCACATTTCTTAGCAAAGATATATTTTTTTCGAGCTGTGAACTCGTTTATTAAACTCTGCATCTCACAATCTTACCTCTCAAGCGATCTAGCCTCAGTAGTGGACGCATTAAATATTTTTTTCTTTTGAGTTTAATAAGGCCATAAGATCCTTGAGTTTTGAGTTTTCATGCTAGAAAAAATACAGACAGTTTTGGATTTCTTGTAACATTTATAGCAAACTAAAGTTTCCATTTTTTCCAACTTTTAAATCTTTTTGTTTTTCATATGAAAAAAAAATGATGAAAAATCTCTTTTTTCCACTTTGAACTGGGATAAAGAATGAAATGTAAAAATTTTACCTTTATTTTATTAGGAAATGTTACGAGGATTCCAAAACAGTCTTGGTTTTTTTCTAGCATAAAAACTCATTGATTTTTATTCTTTAGGAATGTCCAAGGAAATTATATAAAAAATATTTCCCATTATCTCTAAGGTTAAACTAAGGTTAAACTAAGGTGAAACTAAGGTGAAACTAAGGTGAACCTAAGGTGAAACTAAGGTGAAACTAAGGTGAAACTAAGGTGAAACTAAGGTGAAACTAAGGTGAAAATCACAAAAGTTAGATGACCAAATGTGCGTTTCTTTATAAAAATTGCAAATACTGGACAAATATCAGAACAATGTGTACACAAATAAAAAAATTACTGGGTTGACCCGCTTGAATAACTAATAATCTAATCTGTTTTAAATCGCATAAAGTTTTCGAAGTGTTGGTGCGAAGCGCTTACATTACACTTGGTGTTGTGAGGGCTAACGTCGACCGCGAAGCAGGATGAAGGATGAAATACCAACTTTTCATGAGACATCTTCTTAAAAAGTACTTGCTCTACGATAAATCATTGCTCTACGATAAATACTTTTTGAGAAGATGTCTCTTGAAAAGTAGGCACTTCCCCCTCCCCCTTTCTCTCATTGTCTCCAAAATTATGTCGAAAGTGAAAAAAATTATAGAGATGACCCCTACTTACTCCCAAAAATAAATACGCATGCCAATTTTCACAGATCTAGATCCAAGGTAACAAATGCTACAGCCATTTCTTTGATTAAGGCACCATTTAGTATTGATTTGAGGAAACGGGGAATTTACTCCCGTATTGTAACACCGCACGCAACCAAGCGATCATGATGCCAAAATGAGAAATGGTAAAGTATCAATTTGAAGTTGAAATATTTGCATTCATCAATTATGCATACAATGTTGCTTGATGCATCTCAAATACGGATTCATTCAAGTTCAGTTAGCTGCACCCGAATATGTTTTGGCAAGCGTTGTAAACGGCAGGAAAAAGAACGTCTGGCTTTAATAAGCCAGAGCATATGTCGCATAATTTTGTTCCTCAGTTCGCGTTGTATGGTTTGCGTTTGACAGGAGCAACAAAAAGTTTGTGGTTTCTGCTTTCGCATCGATGCAAACAATCGTTTTAAAAATCACGACTAGTCTCACCGAACATGGTAACTGGATTTGATCCTTTATAGGTGCTATTGAAGGACTATTTCGTATCCATTACGTTTATTACATTACATTAAGTCTTTTGTAAAGTATACTAGATACTACGCAGGTTTGTGCGGCTAGTTTCAATGCACTCGTTCATGCGTTTGTGCGTGCATCACAGAGCTTCCATCCTCTGCTCAAGGACGACAGCGGTCGAGCGCGGGAAAGCAGGACTGCCAACCGTACGAGCCGAGAGTCTCGCAGTTATAAGAGTCTAATCATAGAAATTTCGAGAAATTCAGAGCTTAGATATTTATCCACGCTTCAACCATACTCGTAAACGAATTTGAAATGTTTATTTCTAAAGCTAAACCTATTTTATAAGTGCGAACTCTCATGCAATGTCAAGTCGGTCGCGTTGCAACACGTTGCGGTGTCATGCCGTGCAGCGGCGTTTAAAGGGACTGGAGCAGGTTGCACAGCGCAGTCAGCCAGATTCTTTGAGTTAAATGCCAGCTGTTCTGATCGCGAGTGCAGTGATTATCATCTGCACGGAATTCGCTGAAATACGAAAACATTATGTAGTTATTTATCTGCTACGTTTTTGCGAAAAAAATTACAATCTCTCTGTGTTACTTGCAAGACCGCGTTTCGCGCTCAAATTTAAGCCCTTGCACACAAACCTTTCGTGAGGCTGAAGCTAATCATGATGAAACTCAATTTCATGTGAATATTGCCATCATAAAATAAATTGTTATTTGAGTTCGAAATGACGTAAATACCGTAAAGCTCATCGCTCCATATTTTTTTCGGGTGAAATATATAATATTTTGGCGTCAATGTTACAAAAATAGACGCGAATACAATAAATAATCAGTCGCCTACTACGTTACTACAGAGGGAGCTATCGGCCCGCCGAGCGTATCAATCGATTTATCAGTGATCTCGAGTGTCACCGGCGCCGAGCTCGACAGGCGTGGGAGTTACATCGGCTTCGAGTCCGGAAAACAGCTGCTCTTGAGAGTATTTCTCTACGAGCATTTGAAAGAGATATTGTTTTGTATGCAACCGAATATGTCATCCTTTGATCCATTCAGAATTGAATATCAACTTGAGATAGCTTGTTGTTTGTAAACAGACTGTATACGGTTCTCGGTTTCGCCCGACCGTGATTTTCTTTACCACTATGGTTTATACGGAATATTCATTTTTTTCGAACCTTTTTCTCTGTCATAATTAGAGAAAACACAAATGGGATCACCTCATATATTTGGGTTGCCTGGTATAATATTTTAAATTTAACGGCCACATTATTCCAAGTTCTCATGATACCTTTCAAAATAGCTAAAAAAATGATATGTACAAAGAATTATCTTTACGAGTGGTGCTTCGTAGCTCGAGCGAATAAAGTTAGAACTGTAATTTGCGTAATATGTTTTTTTTTAAAGCAATAACTAATTTGCGCGCGCTTGTTATCAGCAACGAGAGTAGTAGACAAATTTTAAAGGTTTAAGGTAAAAATGACATTTCCGTTTCCACCCCACGTACAGTAGTTGTTACCACTGCATTATCTGTCTTTAGTTCCCCTTTTTTAAATTATTCGAGAATGACTTTTTCCATAGTCAATAACCCCTCAGGGGGATACAACTATTGTATGCGCTCTCAGGGGGACTATGTGAGGGCCCGAGCTAAAGGTTAGGTAGGCTTCCTTTATGTTGAAAATAGAATAGGTTTTGTTTTGTTACGGACCATCTTTTTTCGGTTCACTGCTGTCTTGTTTTTCAGCACCTACTACTTTCTTCTTCAACTTTTTCTTGTTTCATGAACTTCTTTCTTAGCTTCCTGTTTCTGTGCCCCTTGTGCATAGATTCTGCGTTCCCTCAACTCCATACTAAATGGTGCCTTCCTCCTTCCTCTCTTAGAACATCTTTGTCGTGGTTAAGGGAAACTAAAACTTTCTTATATAATAATAATAATTCATAGCCAATAAATAGTCAAAAGGGGATTCTCGCATATTTCATGCGCTAGAACATGAGGGTAGTTCACTTCATGTTGAAATTATGCCTTTCCACCTCCGATTTCCGGAAACAAATGTCAAATTTTGTTTCACTCATCGTAAGTTTGTATTTCTTTCGAAAGTTCATTGAGTTATGCTTGATCGTGTCTATTATTATTGTCGAATGAAAATTAAATCTTAAGAGCCCATATCTATAGAATTCTGCGCTGTGAAAGTGAGTGGTTAGTGCACATTCCTTCCCAAACTAAAATTACCCTGAAGCAATATTGGGCATGTCACAAAATTTGGCGCATGTCTGGCGCCTGCGTATCATAGACAGAAGCCAAGAGCCGCATACCGCCTGAGGGCATCTCCACGTGAGGCTGTAACTACTCCTCCTCCCTCCCTCCCTCCCTCCCTCCACCTGTCCTCTCTTTTCTGGGCTCTCCACTCACGCTCATCACTATGCGAGCATTTCCTCTTCATTTACTATCACAGTAACAAAGGTGCTCTCTCTCTCTTCCATTGTGAGATGCAGTCGTACTCTTGTGTACGCGCACAGGCTCTCACGTGTGCCTGCTGTTTGGAAACACCGTTTTGAAACAATTGTGCGTTGCGAAAGAGTGGGGTTCTCAGCTGAAAAAAGTTACGTATGCTCAAAGCTGAAGAGTACGCTTTTAACACGGCACATTTAGGAACATGGTTGTCTCAGTTCTCTCCACTCATTCGTTCCTCATCGCCTTTTCGCCATTTGAAAATTTTACCTATTGCAAATTTACTTTTCTTCTGCTTTGGTGTCCCCTCAGGGGGAAATAACTATTGTATCAATTGAAATTAGCACTCCCAAGGGAAAATGTGTGAGGGCCCGAGCTGAGAGTTAAGTAGGCCTTCTTTTTTGAAATAAAATGTTTTTTGTTATGTTAAGGATTACCTTTTTTCGGTCCACGCTGTCCTGTTTTTCAGAATCTGCTACTTTGTTTTTAAACTTTTATCTTCTATCATGAACTTCTGTTTAACTTACTGTTTCTATGCCTCTTATGCATAAGTTCCGCGTTCCCTTAACTCCATACTAAATGGTACCTACCTCTCTCCGCTTATATATTTAGCGGTTAGGGAGGCTTAAACTAACGTATAATCTAATCTAATCTTATCTAATCTGCTGCGGTGTTCGTGAATCGTTTGCAAAAAAGTCTATATATCTTCAGTCTACGTCCAAAACATCCTTTTAGCTATGAAAACGCGTTCGGAATATTATTAGCATAGAACGACTTTTTCAATTCGCGATCAGTCCGTTGGAATTTTAATTCTTTGCCCGCCGATTTTCATTATCGCGTATTTTTGTTGCTAGTAATTCATTCCTAGAGCGATGATTGCACCACACACTTGCATCCGAGTTGTGCGCGCTCGCACGCTGAACGAGAGAGAGATTACCAGTCCAGAGTACTTGCACTATCAGGGAAGCGTTTGGAGTGTTGATGCCAGTTGCCTCTTTCTTTATCTCCTTGTTAGACTGGGCGGATTCCCAGTCATTCATTTTACTATCATGTTATTTTCAGTGCGAGTCCGTTAACTCGTTTTGAGTTTTCTATCAGGGTAAATACAGATCTCGGTTTTTGTTCGAATGCTCTAGCCAATGTTACATTAGTTTAACTGTTTAGCGAATCAAGTATTGGAATTACTGTACTCAACTGATTTATATCAATGGCCTAACTTGAAACGAGGTATTTACGGGGAATGAATGCTGATCTCACATCTCAGGCAAGCAGTAAATAAGACATCTCTGTTGAATACAAATAGCTGATCTTGCATCTGAAGGCCGGTGGCTGGCCTTGGTGAGGTCGCCACGCAGCGGCTGATGCGGTGTCGGGTGATGATCAGTGACGGATTTCATTGACGCTCGAGTGGTGCTCACGATCAAAACAGTGTTTTTGGATCGTGAGTAGTGTGTAGTGAAATTGTGTGTAGTGAAATTTCATCCCGCGTGAACGATTTGTAAGACCATGAAGTGGCTCCCGACGTTAAAATTAAAGTGTGACGCGTTTTGAAATGTATAACTTGCTGTTCCCGTAATGTAAAATTGTTTTTTTTAACCTTAGAGTGGAGGATTAGTTCATAACATCTGGGCAAGAAGATCGTCAGTAGAGTGAGAGAGTCGTTGTCTAAAAATTATCCGCACAGCGTCCTGTAATCGTTGTTTCGCGTCCGCATCAAATGTTACTTTTTCATCTATGGAAATTAGCACTCCCAGGGGGACAATGGGAGGGCCCAAGCTGAGAGATAGGTAGGCCTTCTTTTTGTTGAAATAAAATGCTTTTGTTATGTTAAGGACCACCTTTTTTCGGTTCACTGCTGTCCTGTTTTTTCAGCACCTACTACTTTCTTCTTCAAATTTGATCTTGTTTCGTGAACTTCTTTCTTATCTCTCTGTTTTTATGCCCTTTCTGCATAGATTCCACGTTCCCTTCAACTCCAAACTAAATGGTGCTTTCTTCCTTCCTCTCTTTGGATCACCTTTGTTGTGGATAGGAAGGCTTAAACCAACTAATGATCTAATCTAATCTATTACTTTTTCATCGAGACTGCAGAAATTGAGAGTATAATTTTTCTAGTTACCAAAGGATATCACTACATTTCGACGCAGCAACAGAAGTAAATTTATTTGTTTTGTTCGAGGCAGTGAAGGTCGAACATTTACTTCCAGAAACGGACTTCGAGTTATCTTTAATTTTTGTTTTCGAATACGTAGTTCACTACTGACGCATCAACCGAATGGCTTGAAAATGTATGAAAGTATCTAGCGGCGCTCTTAAGTAGCAGATAAATAAATGGTGATGATAAACGGTGTTGATGAATGGTGACGATGAATAGTGATATTTGATTGATCAATGGTGATAAACGATAATTAGCGGACAAATAAATGGAGCACGCAAAAGAAACGGGCTAATCTACTGACGGCCGGGGCTGTTGATGCTGTGTGCGTTGCAAGGTCACGCGCGGCCCGCCCTGGCGCCGCGGCTTTTGGCGCAGCGGCTAACGCAGGCAGGCATCTGCGCTTTCCTAACTTCAGTTTTGTAATTGTCTAGGCTCTTCCCTTTTTTATGTCAGTCTCGCAATTGTTTAGACTCTTTGCTTTATCAGTATCGGTCTCACAATTTTCTGGGCTGTTCCCTTTTTTATATGTCTCTTAATCGTTTAGACTCTGCTTTACCAATATCAGTCTCGCAATTGTTTAGGCTCTTTGCTTTTTTATATCAGTCTCTTAATTGTTTAGACCATTTGCCTTTTTAATTTATGTTTAGTAATTATTCAGTCTCTGGTAGGATTTATTCATTCATCTTCAGGCATGATCGCTTACTTATTGCCATGAGTTCTTATAACATTACCACTTCATCAAGTTATTTTTACTGTGAACTCTCGCGTCCAATTTCTCTCATTTTTAGATAAATTCACATTGAGAAAATAAGGCAATGAGTCACATGTTTTAAATACGTGTTTGGCGGCGCCTACGTAATTTTAGTAGCACTACTACACGACAGCTGTATTGCGGCAAACTGAAAACAGCTCACCGAAATTAATGGAGCTAATCCAAATAATGTACATACGAATATAGAAATAAAAGTAGCATCCAAAGATGTCAACAGTAACATTGCTTCCTCAAATTTTTCCTAATTCTGACTAGGGCCAAGGATTTATTTTCTGTTTCGTGTCAATTTTGTTCCATTGTTGCTTAGCTAACGCCTTCGGCGGAGAACAAACTTGCATTACCATCACGGGTGTGCATTGATACAACATTCGTGACGTATAAATTAACTGGTGATCTCTAACATGAGCTTCGGTGTCGTGAATTGTTTGCAGTAGTCCGCTTCCTGAGTGTATATTCATTCCGTGAAGCTATTCCTCAGCCATGCATCGTAAACTAACTCATCTTTGATGTAATGATGAACTTGTTGCGGACATCAAAGGTCTGCTGAATCCATGACTTTATTCCTCAGTACAGGTATTTTATTGTTTCAACCTGTTCTATTGCCTGCTTAAATATTGAAAATCACAATGGTTACTGTGAGTCTTGACAGTTTGGCAAGCAATTCGTGTGGCACAATGTAACCAAATAATTGTCTTCCATTCCTCTCCTTTCAAGTGATTAATTGCTGAGTTTTTCATGTAAATTTTTGAGACGAATAATTTAAACGAATATTTGCGATGCATTAATTTTCCACTACAGAATTTTTTAGCTACTACATACGATTTGATAGGAACTTCGTCTCTTGAATCAGATATTTCTCATTGATTTTATTGACAGAAATATCTTGAGATGAAACTTGTTCATCTTTCAATTTATAAAATACCTGGGTCCTCCAAATTAGTTGTAACTGCAATTGACACTGACTATGTATAAATGTCATTCCACTAGAACGGATCAATGGAATGGAGAAGCGTGGGCTTGCATGTAGTATGTACATCGTACGTTTCTGACCTGTTCTCTGTTTTGCCTAAGATGCACTTGCGAAAGCTCAGAGTAAAATAGGGTGTAAATACGAGGAGCAGTCATGGGAGCAGTTGGCATTCCTGTCCTGTAGTTGCCAGACGCCGATTTTTGCTCCAGAGAAACATTTATTTTCATACATATCTCTGTTAGTACCATCTTTCTCAATACTAGGTTGCTACAGATAGAGAAAATTTTTTAATATTAATTCATTGGTTTAGGAACTAGGCGAATATTGGACGTTCTTTCAGCAAATTTAAGAGGGAAATTTACCGGCATAAGAGAGTTTTGATGCGGCAAAATGCGGCATGCTTGTCTGGACTATCGTTCTCGCTTAGACTTCAAGTTCTATGCGATAATCGAGCTGGAAACTCGGCCCTCTAGCGGTAGTTATTAGTTTTTTCTGATTGGTTAATGAATTCATGTCAAATTCAACGTGCTGGTAAAATTTCGATACTTCACATTGATGAGAGGCTTATAAAAAAAATTCTTCTGCGTATAACTTGCGTATATAATTTTTCTTGTACATTTTAAAGTTGATGTAATTTCTAATGTTAAAAATCGATTTTAATGGCTGGAATAATCATTCATATTATATGAATAGCAGTCACTAAAATTTAATTGTTAAAATTTTTCAAACATGTCTGAACTAAGGTAATTAACGGATCTAGATTTTAATATGAAATTCGACTTTGATGGCACCTTGTGCGTTATATGATCAGAGTGAAATACTAAAAGCAAAAAACAGGTAAATTTTTCTTCAGGCATGTATAGTTATGTTGAATCGTTCATGGTGCACTTGCGCGCCGCAAGAGGCAGCACTGTTTCTTTTTAACGCGGTAGCGTGTCTCAGACACACGCACGATGCAGTACATACATACGTTGGTTGATCGTGGTGGTCCGAACACACCACTAAAGTCGAAGCCAGTTTAGTTGGCGAGTGTGTGTGGTGCAAGGCGGGAATGCGCTTCTTGTGTATGTTTCACGCCCTGAGTTCGGTACCACACCCGACTACCGCTCATGAGAAGCAACGACCGTAAAATATATATGTTGCTTCTCAGATGACGTGTGTAAATTTATTTTGTTAAAAAGGCCTTAATTTTAAAATTGATAAGGCAAATTTCAAGAAAATATTTCAGATTATTGAAAGACAAGCGAAGACATTTTTGACCGAACGAATGATTTTCGCAGTTGAGTGTGTGCAAACTTGCTGTAACTCAGCGAAAAAAAAATTCGTCTTCAATAACTGTTGTGGTGTCCGTGAGTTCAATTTAGGTCGCTGTTATGACTCGATTACGTTTGCGCAGTCTGTGTAGAAGTGTGAAATTGAAGGAGGAACGCAACGCAAAAGTCTTGGCTTATTACCTGTATCTGGATACCATGCTCCGACTTGATTACACTCAGGTCAGTTCCCTCAATTTTATCATAAGTTTGTGCTCCTTTATTTTTTTTCCATTTTAAAATGTCTTTAGTTCATCAAAGTTTCAAGCTATGCTGTGGCACAGATTTATTGATGTGTTTGAGTTGGCCAATGTGAAAATGGCAGGAAGTTCATAAATGGATTTCTTAGAAGATTTTATTTTTTTTTGTTGGCAGTCGTCATAGTTAGTGTTTCTCTTCCATGCATTGAAATTTGAGTGCGAAAATATATGCTGCTGGGATTGGTGATGTTAGCTGCTTTAATAGATAAACTATTTAACGCATTGACCGCGATGTGCGCCAGTCGTGGACACGGAGGGAATTTTCATAATGCTGCTGACCGACCGGTGGTCATAAACTCAATTTTCAGGAATACCTAATCAAAGCCAAACAAGGACATGATCCAGTCAGTGTTAACTATTTTCATAATTGTTCGCTAAAATTAGCTTTAAATCAGAGTCGAAAATTTTGAAGTTGAGTTTAACCCATCGCGGTGAACGAGTTCATTCAGTTCTGGCACGCATCTTACACTGGCAGCAGCAGGACGACGTGACTCGTAAGTCGCACAGCCTGACTATATACATGAGCGCAGTTCAATTTCCATATGTCGTAGGGAGATGCAGCGAATTTACTTGTACGGTACAAGTGACTCATTTCGTGAAAAATTTAATTTTGTGAAAAGTCACATTTCACGAAAATCGCATCTTCTTGTGAATAATCACATTTTACAAAAATCGCATCGTTTTGTGAATAATCAAGTTTCACAAAAATCGCATCGTTTTGTGAATAATCACATTTCACAAAAATCGCATCGTTTTGTGAATAATCACATTTCACAAAAATCGCATCGTTTTGTGAATAATCAAATTTCACAAAAATCGCATCGTTTTGTGAATAATCACATTTTACAAAAATCGCATCTTTTTGTGAATAATCACATTTTACAAAAATCGCATCGTTTTGTGAATAATCACATTTTACAAAAATCGCATCGTTTTGTGAATAATCACATTTCACAAAAATCGCATCGTTTTGTGAATAATCACATTTTACAAAAATCGCATCGTTTTGTGAATAATCACATTTCACAAAAATCGCATCGTTTTGTGAATAATCACATTTTACAAAAATCGCATCGTTTTGTGAATAATCACATTTTACAAAAATCGCATCGTTTTGTGAATAATCACATTTCACAAAAATCGCATCGTTTTCTGAAACACCGCATGTCACAAAAATCGTATATTTTTCTGAAACACCGCATGTCACAAAAATCGTATATTTTTCTGAAAAACTGCATGTCACACAAATCACATCTTTTCGTGAAAAGGTGATTTTTCTCAGAAATCCTCTTCAACTTCAACAAGCACGATGGATGCTCAGTTCTTCTTGTACCAATATTACCGACCCGATGTGCGCGCTAGCATCGCAGAGTGGCTGCCTGTGGAAACACTGGTGCTGTAAATCGTGCTTGATTCCTTCGAAATAGAAATGAAGTTTAATTTGTGTTTTGGCTCCAACTCCGTAAAATTTGCTCTACCTAGTGTTCATCTCAAGATAGAATATTATAGGTATGTGTTCTTATAAATGTAAGACGGGTCAGAGCATGTTTTCAGTATAGTTGAAGGACAGTGTAATTGAATAACCAGTATAATTGAAGGGCATTTCTTCGGTTTCGCGATATTTTTGAAAAAAATCACTGATATCATACGAGGTAAAATGTTATCGTGCGATTGTATAGTCCTATTTCTTCGGAAGGATACAAAATGTATTCGAGCAGTAAAGCCGATTTCCGAATTCTGCTACTTACAACGTAACCAAACCCACCGTTAAGAAGCGCGGGAACGCAGCGAACGTGTTAAAGGGAACGCTGCGCAGGCCATGTGTACACTCAGCCATGCGTGCACCAAACGTGTTGCAAGTTTAAATGCCAGCTTGCAGTGCCCCAACTTTTGCAGAAAGTCTACGGAAGTAGCAGCCCAGCATTCGTTGTCTTCCATTTCGAGTTAACTTATTTCATTAATTAAATACCACAGTACGTGGATGTCTATTGTTTCAATATGAATTAGTATATATGGCAGTCAAATCCATAGTGATTTGACTGCCATATATACTAATTCATATTGAAACAACAGACATCCACGTACTGTGGTATTTAATTAATTTAAAATTCTAAATCAATAAATTTTCTTCAAATTAAAACTTTGCATTGTATTCGAATATAAAAAAGGTAAATTATTATGAAAATAATTCGAGAGCAGTTCGAATGAAAGATTTCCATATCACTACGTTATCAAACTCATTGAGTAACTTCTATTTTCGTAGTGATATGGAAATCTTTCATTCGAACTGCTCTCGAATGATTTTCATAATAATTTACCTTTTTTATATTCGAATACAATGCAAAGTTTTAATTTTAAGAAAATTTATTGATTTAGAATTTTTAAGCAATGAGCCTTTTTGGCTTTGTCGCATATTTACAGTGGTTCTTTCGGTCGCACTTGGTATTGAGGAGCATATCCACAGGACTATTCGATTTACCGGTATTGGCTTTCATTAAAGTCATCATTTTCCACGGCTGTGCGATGGCACATGGGAACTAAAATTAATTTCAATTTCGAAAAATATTCTTCGTGGGTGATGAATTTTTTGAAGCTGTCGTTGTTGAATGGCGCAATTATTTATTTTTGTCAGCTATGTTACCTGGATTTCAAGTGTTTGGTTTATCATTTTTTGAAAATAAATTTTTAGGCGATTGTCAGGAGCACTTTGAATTTTTAAAGTGTGAACGTAATAATTTATGGCATTTTAATTGTAGCTTAGTTCAGAAAACCTAGACCCCCCTCAGGGGGATACAATTATTGTATATATGGGAACTAGCGCTCCCAGGGGGATAATGTCAGGGCCCGAGCTGAGAGTTAGGTAGGCCTTCTTTTTTGTTGAAATAAAATGTTTTTGTTATTTTAAGGACAACCTTTTTTCGGTTCACTGCTGTCCTGTTCTTCAGCTCCTACTACTTTCTTCTTCAACTTTGATCTTGTTTCATAATCTTCTTTCACAACTAACTGTTTCTATGCCTTTCTGCATAGATTCCGCTTTTCCTTAACTCCATACTAAATGGTGCCTTCCTCCTTCCTCTCTTTGGATCGCATTTATTGCTGGGTAGGGAGGCTAAAACTAACGACTAATCTAATCTAATCAGGAAACCTAGTTTTAGTTTCCAGATTACCTTGCTGAAGTTCGGGCTAGCGTTCATCTCGGTAGACTTTTTCCTTTGATTAAATTTCGTAGTTACAAAAGTGCATTCTTCAGTGGATTCATCGTTGTATGATGCGCGAAAATCTTCCTCTTACGTCAGTTCAACGCACAGTGAGAAAGTCGAGTTGTACTGCATGTGTGGTGGTGGTGGTGGTGCTGCAGCACTGAGGCTGTTGCTATGATGCTGCACGCGGAACTGCAGCAATGCAGCAGCTGCACAGCTGAGGCTGTTGCTATGATGCTGCACGCGGAACTGCAGCAATGCAGCAGCTGCCCAGACAGAGTTCAGTGCACCGGCCCGCTCGTGCGTTGCTCGATGAAGAACCTTGCTCCAATTCTCAGTTTACCCTCCTTACTCTTTGAGGCTCTGTCTTGGGCTCACCCCTCAGGGGGATACAACTATTGTATCTATGGGAATTGGCGCTCCCAGGGGGACTATGTGAGGGCCTGAGCTAAAAGTTAGGTAGGCTTCCTTTTTGTTGTAATAAAATAGGTTTTTGTTTTGTTACGGACCATCTTTTTTCGGTTCACTGCTGTCCTGTTTTTCAGCACCTACTACTTTCTTCTTCAACTTTTTTCTTGTTTCATGAACTTCTTTCCTAGCTTACTGTTTCTGTGCACCTTGTGCATAGATTCCGCGTTCCCTCAACTCCATACTAAATGGTGCCTTCCTCTTTCCTCTCTTGGAACATCTTTGTCGTGGTTAAGGGAGGCTAAAACTTTCTTATATAATAATAATAATGTCTTGGGCTCAATATTTTTTTCCCATATGATTCAAATACCGTCATCTAAGGGTATATCTCGTACAAGCTGTCGCTTGATTTTGTTGTAAATGTTAGGTAAACTAGTTCGGTTTCATTATTGTCTCTGTATAGCTTAGAATATGTGGTTTGTACTTCGAAAAGAGAATACATTTTCACCTATTTTCAGGGGTAAATATCTCACCATAGTGAAAAACTCGTGTACCTATACTCCTCATTGCATAACATACAAGTGTTGAGTGAGGTACGAGGAAAATTTTGAAAAAGAGTACTCTGGCGCACTCTCTTGATTCGATTTTGTTCTAACTTCAGTTAGTTGTGGTGCATGCAGAAGTAAACCTCGTTAGCATGAGCGCGTTTGAAAGTATAGTATCGAGAGTGAGACGTGTCGTGTCCGACACAATGGAGCGGACGTCTTGTGCGGTTGGTGCACTTCCGTTGCTTCGTTGAGGATGGCAAGTGTTACAATTATCAGTAGTTTAGAAGTAAACCCAAATAAATTTAGGAAAGTTTCAACCCGCACAAGGCGAAGGGTTGGGTTGTAGAGACGAGTGATCCCGACAATTCTATCGTAACTAGGAATTTGAAGCAATCGTTTACTTCTGCTAACATATCACAAGACGCTGTAAATATCCTTCAACTTATTCGTGTACTCACTCCTCTGAGCATCTATTGGTTTGTAGTTTTTTCAATTTTCTCGAAGTTGGTGATGCAAGCTGGTGTGGGCATCTCGTTGCCGGTGTGCTCTTGAGCTTGCTGCTTAAATTGCATGCTGTAGGGTAGGCCAGCTATTTAGGAGTGGAGCATGAAAATTTCGTGAGTTCAGCGTGCGAGTCTACTGGGGCGTTTACTCTAATTTGGCCGTGAGGTGCGACACGTGCATACGAGGCTCACCATTGAGGCTCATAGTTGTGTGTATACGAAGTGCCCTATTCGCACTGATCGAATTTGTGAGGCGCGACACTCGCTCTGGTCAGTGTGCAGTTAGCAGTCATGAGGTAAGGTCGTGGTCTTTGCTCATCAATTATGGGTGTCTCTAGAAGCTACATTGCTTCTAATTGAAATGTACTGAGCCCATTAATGCCTTTGGCAGACTACACCTTTTTCACTTCAAATTAATCCAAGTCAAGTTCAATTTAATCCAAGTCAAGTTCAAATTAATCCGAGTCAAGTTCAAATTAATCCGAGTCAAGTTCAAATTAATCCGAGCCAAGTTCAAATTAATCCGAGCCAAGTTCAAATTAATCCGAGTCGAGTTCAAATTAATCCGAGTCAAGTTCATATTAATCCGAGTCAAGTTCAAATTAATCCGAGTCAAGTTCAAATTAATCCAACCCTCAGTTGAGTTAAAAATGACATAATAATTTGTTAATTTGAGTTTTTTGTGTTAAATATGTATCTATTGGATGTGATGAGCAAAACTGGTTTCGAGGATTTATTTACACTCATGGATATTTATATACGTGAAATTCCATTTTACCACATATATGAAATCAAATACATGCATGTACAAAATATTATCATTGGACGATATGTAGATTTAATCTTGAAAAGAAATATACAGTACAAGTGCGATTCACTGAGTACTAATGTACGATTCCGTTTAATTACAATTTAAATTTGTACATTACTGCCCAGATACATTCCTGCATTAGCAATACAAATGTTCCCATCCATTCTAATTCCGTGTTAGTCAATGTGAAGAAATGTAGGATCCACCTACAATACAAAATAATAATAAAAGAAACAATGTTTCTAATTCACTACTGATTTTATTTGTGTGTTCACAATTCGATACATAATACTTTTAACACTTCAATAACTTTTATAATAATCATTTTATGAATATTTATGTCATGAAATTATTATATATTGAATTGTGAACACACACAAATAAAATCAGTATTAAGTTAGAAACATCGTTTCTTGTATTATTATTCATGGATGAGACAAAGTGGAATTTCACGTATATAAATATCTATGAGTGTAAATAAATCCTCGAAACCAGTCCTGCTTATAACATCCAATAGATACATATTTAACACAAAAAGTCAAATTAACAAATTATTATGTCACTTTATAACTCAACTGAGGGTTGGATTAATTTGAACTTGACTCGGATTAATTTGAACTTGACTCGGATTAATTTGAACTTGACTCGGATTAATTTGAACTTGACTCGGATTAATTTGAACTTGACTCGGATTAATTTGAACTTGACTCGGATTAATTTGAACTTGACTCGGATTAATTTGAACTTGACTCGGATTAATTTGAACTTGACTCGGATTAATTTGAACTTGACTCGGATTAATTTGAACTTGACTCGGATTAATTTGAACTTGACTTGGATTAATTTGAACTTGACTTGGATTAATTTGAACTTGACTTGGATTAATTTGAACTTGACTTGGATTAATTTGAACTTGACTCGGATTAATTTGAACTTGACTTGGATTAATTTGAACTTGACTCGGATTAATTTGAACTTGACTTGGATTAATATGAACTTGACTTGGATTAATTTGAACTTGACTTGGATTAATTTGAAGTGAAAAAGGTGTAGAAGCAGCGAATAAAAGGAGGATGAGCAGCGCGCGCTCAATGTCGAGTCACTCTGGTCTAAACGCTCATGGCTCTTGTGAAGCGCCACATGAGACGTATACACGTGAGCCTGCAAGAAAATGTACAAGAGTGTAAACTGGGCTTAAGTTGCGCGACTCGTTCAACATTATTTGTCCGAGAATTTGAGGTTCCTATAGTATTTTTATGCGTCGAGTAACAAATATAAGCATAACATGGACATTTTTAAATGTTTTTACCATTAACTAATAGTTGTGTATCGAATAACCAGAAGAGCCTAAGTGTGAAGCTCAGTAAGCGTGCTCCAGGCTTCTTCAGGATGATATGTACACCCGAGTCAGGAGTGTTGATTCCTTTATTATAAATGCCGTCTAATCATTGAAGGAAAAGTTCCACGCCGCAAACTCGGTATCAGAACTCATGAAAACCGACCAATTTGGTTCCTGTTCAATTGACCTTGTGGAACTCCTTAATTCTCCGCCTGTAATTATTTTTGGTAGCAGGACTCCTCTTATGTTTACAATCTTTCGTGTCATGGTTTCTGAATTCCATGAAAGCGTTCCTTTTCCATGAAATATTCTTTTTTATATTTGGGTTGCATGAAGAGTAACGGTCCAAGACTAATCGTTCTATTTTGGATGTGTGGTCTCCTCGGGGGATATAACTATTGTATCTATGAGAATTAGCACTCCCTAGGGAAAAGTGTGAGGGGCCGAGCTTTGAGTTAGGTAGGCCTTCTTTTCTGTTGAAATAAAATGTGTTCGTTATTTTAAGGACCACCTTTTTTCGGTTCCCTGCTGTCCTGTTTTTCAACACCTACTACTTTATTCTTCGACTTTGATCTTATTTCATAATCTTTTTTCTCAACTTACTGTTTCTATGCCCTTTCTGCATAGATTCCGCGTTCCCTTAACTCCACACTGAATAGTGCCTTTCTCCTTCCTCTTTTTGGATCGCATTTGTTGCGGATAAGGCGGCTTACACTAACTAATAATCAAATCTTTGGATGTGTTGAAGCCTTCATCTTTTCTCTATGTTTTAGCTTTGCCAGAGGGTGTTCCTATTCTGAGGCAGCTGCCGCTTCTCGCATTCGGACACGTGTGGTATCCCTCGACTCTGATCCGATCAATAGTCACTAACTCAATTTCGATAAATGTTTAATGGTAACTAAATGTAGGCGCGATCTATTTAATGCTCGTTATTTTCAAAATTGTTCTCTAGAATTAACTATAATTTGAGTTGAATTTTGAACTTCAGTTCAACCGCCGCACTTAATGTGTTGAAGAAAGAAATCCAAGGGTGGTAGGTCAGAGGGAAAATGATATTCCGAAAAGAAGATGAGTTGTTCTTTTGTCCAATTGGTCATTTTTGGGGGTAACGTAAAATCGTGCGCATTTTCATTTGAATGTAACTTTTATGCCAGACTGTGTATCTTGGTTACTATCGTATCCAGAGAAACGAGTATTTTCCAGTATTTTAAAAACACTTTGTATTTCAACATCCATTGAATAAGATAGAAGTTATTTTAATTGGCCCCATATTTAAAAACCACGGTGTACTTTCCTCAATTGGATGTCTTTTAACAACGTTTTTTGTTTCAGAACGGGAGAGTCTGGAGAAGCCCAACCAATCCTGACTTGACGAATCCTGAACTCGCTCGGCAGTTCGACGAATGCATCAAGCAAGCTGAAAAAAACAAAGTGAAAAAGGAGTACTTTCCCCATAGTTGGAAAAACGAACTGTTCCTTTTCCCTGAAAAGACTCATAACGAGATAACGGAGCTTATATCTGACAACAAATCCCTTATATCTCTTGATACTGAGCTAAACAAGAAAAAGGAAAAGTTAAAATTGTATTTGAGTCCAGTAGCAACGTGCCACGTTATGCGTACAACTCTACCTGGGGATTCTCTGAATCCCACTGCCGCTGAGGACTCAGCGAGTGACCTTGGTAACATTTTGTGTGGGAGTTTGCTTGGGGATTTAATGAGTATTCCAGACGGTCCTTTAATTGACTACCTACAAGAAGAAGAAATGGATATCTCCTTTGATTCCGAAAATTCCTCTACTGGTTTCGGTAACGGTCTAAATGAAGATTTTACCAATATCGACGTGAACGAAGGTACTTCTGCTGCTACCTCGCAAAACCTGAGCGCTGCTGATGTAGTAGTGAAAGACGTACTTTTGTCATTTAGTATGTCTCCTGCTGCTGAGGATCTCATGGGAAATAATCAGCAACATTCCTACGAAAGGATCATTACTCCAGATGGAATTGGAAACAGAAATTCCATTCCAGAATTCGTAAATCACTTTGAGTTAGCGAACAATAGTGTTCTCTCTCCCACCGTCTCCAACTGCGGCGTGAGTGGACCCCTCTTGGCTGAGGTGGAACACATAACTGAAGGACCGCCGGTTTTCCTTGTCCAGCAAACAAATGGAGGAAGTAATTTTGAGTGTGAGGATACAAGCTTAGAAACATCTGTGGGAAAAGAAAATGAGGTAGCAGAAATGACAGATGACCAAGTTTCTTCGGGATATAGTTCTGGATTTGATTCAAGAGCTTCTTCTGCTACCCCTCCTCGTGAAGTGCCTTTAACCTTTGAACCTCCAGGCTCAGACCTCGACTTTGGTAATCTTTACCCGCGCAGCCTCTTTGACTCTTACTGTTACGCACTCGGATGTTCTGAAAATCCGAGAAATCTCGTCGAATCAAACCACGTTGTTGCCAAAGTACCGTCTACAGGAGTAAAACTTGGACTAATGGGTAAGTACTGTTCTTGTGTAGGTGTTTTTTCTTGAAGAAGTATTTCTGTAATTTTATTTAAAATTTGATTTCTTGATTCACTTCTGGACCAATCTGTCTTTGAAATCGTCGACATTTCTTCGAGCTTGGTTCTTTTCTAGCATCCATTCTTCATATTTAGCTTGAAACAAGTTGTTCGGTTTATTGTCGTACTCGCGTATAAATTTATTTTTCTGGTGTGCTTCTTTCCGTTCTTCATTTAGGAGTTTACTCGTATCTTGTATGCTTTTTTCCTATCTGACCATCGTCATAATATTTGCATTTTTGCTAACCATTCATGAATTCAGAATCTTAACTTAGGATGATGTAATTCTACACGTCTAGACCAAATGGTTCTTTTTTATGCTCTCTTCGGCTTGCCATTGTTGTGGGTCTGGGACAAAATAATTCAACTTTTTAGTGAGATTTATCTTCCATCAGGGGGATACAACTTTCGTATTTAAGTGAATTAGCGCTTCCAGAGGGAATACGTGTTGTCTCCGGCTACAGTTCAGGTTGGCTTTCCTTTTGATGAAATAGGATAGTTTTTTTGTTACGAATCATCTTTTTTTCGGTTCACTGCTGTTTTGTTTTTAAGCACTTCCGACTTTCATTTTCAACTTTTATCTTGTTTCATAACCTTCCTTCTCATCTTATTGTTGCTATACGTACAGGGTCCTGTGCGGAACGCACTTTGTGCTTAAATTCTGGGATCCCTCAATTCCGTATTAAATGGTTCTTTCATCCTTCTGATCTTTTACCATTTTTGATGTGGTAATAGAAGCTGAAACTGAACTTATCAAGTCGGGTCTCTCCAGGAACACTTTTTGAATTGTGACTCTCGAAACCAACTGTTAATCATTCAAGTATATTGTGAATTGAGTTAAATATTCATTTATTGAAAATGAGTTTTTGGTGATAAACAACAGATTTTCGAATTCATAGTATCCGCCATAATTGTTGGGGAGTAGTGCAGCATAGCTCTAGTATTTAATGAATAGCGTTCACCTCGTGCGCCAAGCCTGGGGAGGACGGTTGGGGAGGCGAGGCTAGGTAGGCCTTCAGAACGGTCAGCGACACTGCGCGTGTGTGCGTGCGTGTGTGCGTGCGTTGTTGCATCACGCGCACACCGAGCGCCGCCGCACATGCCACGTTTGCTTCTGTCCTATAATGATGAGTTGGTGTGCGCGTTGCTTGCATTATGCTCTCCTCATGTTTTGCGAAGGCGCTCAATTGGAAGCACGTGACTAAGGCGAGAAGAAATTTTTACATGTATAGATTGTTAGTTGATTTTGATTCTCTCGTTTGATTTCGTGTCGTGATCTTCTCGAGCTGTGCCGTCAGAACTTGTGTGTGTGTGTGTGTAGTTTGTGTCGTATTTGTGTGTGTAATGTGCGTGGGTGTTCGTGGCGTGTGTCTGTTTGTGCGTTGTGTTCTTGCGTACCTTACGAATGTGTGTCTATGTTTCGCGTCTGAATGTGCAGGGCATGAATGTGTACGTGGTGTGTTTATGTGAACGACGGGTGCACATGTGTGTGCGCGCGGCGTGTGTATGTATAAATGTGTACGGCGTGCGTGTGTATGGGTACAGCGTGTGTGTGTGTGTTTGCGACGCATGTACGTACGGCGCGTGTGTACGCATCTGACGCCCAAGGTCACATTGCAGTCCAGGCTGTAAGAGGAGGAGGCAATCTTGAAAAAATCCCCTCCTGTGGAACTCGAAGTCTGTGGTTCTCTGCGTCAATCTGGTAGCGATAAGCTGTTCAAACACGCCAACTACTTTATCTATACTTTACACTGCGAATGTTACTTCATGTACTTTAACTGCGAAAATTTTAAACCTTAAACTGAGAAAAATTGTCTTTTCATCAGCTTATCGATGAGCCTTTACTTCTTAGGATCTCATAAGTGCTGAATTTTACGTCGATAATATTCTTCATTTTTCAGTATTAACTCTGTCTGAAAACTTTAACTTCAACAATCGTCCTCAAGTTCTTTGAAAATCGAAATGGACTTTAACGAACGTAAAGAAACTAACAATTCTTGATTATTGTAGTCATTTTTCTTCCCTTTTGAACGACTAATTATATCAAATTATCGTTTTTGAATTTTCTATTCATACCAAAACTAACGCTATTAACGACAGTAATCGAGCACTTCTGTCGACTTTTTGCGAGAAAGTGTTTTTAAAACTAATTTCGCGATTTGGCGACTTTAGGTTTGTACATGATTTGAAATGTCACGGAGGAATTTTGGTGTAATATCCGTTCCATGTGACAGTTACGCCGTCTGTGTTTATCTTCGTTTTAATGAACCTTCATTGTTGTTGAGTGGTTTGTTTTTTAGATTAATACTTAGCTTTGCAACTATGTAATTCTTCAATACCTTTGCATGACAACAACACATCGACCGTAGTAATAGTTAACTTAATAATAACGTTGGTATCGTAAATTTTCACACTATTCTTCATCGGTCTGTTCGTGAATGTAATTTTTTCTGGATGTTTTCGAGGCACGCAGTTGTCCATGTATAAGGACACCCGCTTGTCAAAAAGGATAAATAATTCAATTTCTTCGCCTCTTTTCGTCCTAAATTTAAGACAGCGAATACTTTAGTTTGAGTCGTTCAGCTCTTCCTGTCTTTAAGCAATTTTGAAGCTGCCTCGATTTTTTAAACCTGTGTGTTTTGAAAGTCTGATCTGCATGAGAATCTATCGTTCCGGACGACCTTGCGCAAGTCGTTGCTCTCTGCGTATGAAGAAGTTAGAGCTAAACTAGTGCGGCAAGTCGGTGGCTGGCGTTCCGGGCGCGTGCGTCAATATTGCCAGTAAAAATTGTCTTCAGTATTTAATTCATATATGCAGTTTTTGTGAGCAATATAATTATTTTCAGTATTTTAACTCTTTTCTGAATTTCAGGCGTGCTAGTTTTTTACTCGTATGGTGTTGATATTGTTTTTTTTAACTGGATAATAATGGACGAGTTCTTGAATGAAAAATATAAGAGGGTCAAAATTTTGATTACCATGGCGTGATCAGCGTTGATTTTAGCAATGATAATTACTGGATGTTGGTTCAGTATCCTTGAGAAATACGTCTTTTTGGAAATGTGATGGTGTTGAAGGCCTTTAACGTGCATTGTGTTTGTGTCTCTCTTAGTGTTGGTGCATGTCGCAGCTCGATGTAATTCTTGCTTTAGAGCAGTTTTCAACTTTAGAGCTCTCTTGATCTATGGGAAACGAAATTTTACGGATCATCGAAGTTGAACTCAACACGGGCGCTGAACACCACAACAATAACCGATAGCAGGGGACGAGAAACAAGTTGACATGTCCCGCACTCGTGACGGTCATGCTGAGCAAGAGTACCACTAGGTCTCCCTCGACGCCGTCGTGTGAGCGTCCATCGTATTGTTAGCTCGCTCTGGCCTCCCACGCAGGAACGTTGCCCTGTCGCTTCATGCTCTCTTAATAGAACTTTAATTCTATTTCTTGCCATAGACTCGATGAAAGTTGAAATCAACGAGTGTCGAGTGAAATTCGTGATAACTTCGGTTGGTCTGCCGTTTTGTTGAAATTTTAGTTAATTTTGTAGTGCTCACGGTTGTACAAGTCATAAAGAAGTGTAAAGGTGAATCCTAAGTTTTCTCTTACGTTTTTCATGACACTAGTTTATGTTTAAGAGTCGATTTCCCTTGATATGATTGACTGATTGAAAACTATTTGTAAACACATTACGTATGTAAATAGTCTTTAATCAGTGAAGAAAATCAATCTCACCGTGATTTTCTTTTTCCAAATTTTCCAATTGTTCCCGACCAAAACTTGTTCTTACATGACTTCGTCTCTAAAAAATGTCAATTGCACTTTGGCTGTTGCGACTAATTTGAAACGAGTTGGTGCGTCTTGCTGGGACGCATTATTTCTTCGTTTTTTCCTGGTGGCTGCTGGCTGCAAGCCACTGTTTTGGGTGCACATTGGGTCATCTGCGAGCTTTTTTTCGGTAGCCTGCTGCCTCTCTCTATAAAGGGAGGGGGCTAGTTCAGTTTAAGTTTCCCTTAGTCACTTACAGCAATCCGTTTTTGATTACGTATGCGTTCTCGATGGAAGCATTGAAAGTCATTGTCATTGTAAGGTTAGTTCGATTATTCCGCTGTTAGGGCTGAATATCGTACGTGGATATTGTTCATGCATGATTATTTTCACAGCAGTTTCTTACTGTTTTTGAAAAATTTCTTTCCGGTTTGGTCATCGTGTTACGTTGTGCTTTTTGAGAAGAGTAATTGTCGGTGCTCAAATATTGGAGCAAAACTGACTACATTCCATGAAGACTGTCGAGGTCGATGCAGCGTTCGTCAGCGGACTCTTATAAACCGACAAGTTTTTCCATGACTTACCTGTTTGATTGACCTTATCTGTAAGAAAACTTGTTTGCCAAAATATTTAGCTGCGCTCTGAAGGTGCTCCGATCTGTGGCTTAGTTGCTGTTCTTGCTTTTCAATGAATGATCACTGTGTGGGCGCCGTATTCTGTCTCATTGCAGTTCGTTTCTTTAGTGTCCTAGTATTAGAAGTATTTTTCTTCAGAGATTTTTGTTAGAATTTTTTTGCTGTTCTTCGGTTGGGTGTATTCTAAATGAGAAAACTTTCGTATGAAGAAGAAGAAAAGTAATTAGAGTTATTGTACGTAGACAATATGACTGGACCGCTCCTCTTCTTCTTATTTTCTTTAGCATCCGAGCACAGATATTCTACTCGATTTTTTAGTGAGTAGAACGGGTCCTACAGTCAAAAAGTGAATTACTGTCTCGCATTGCTTTGTATTGGTCGGACGAATAACGGGTTAGTCAGCTAAGTGTGGCGTCTAATTCGTTATTGTTAACCGTGCATCTTTCGAGCGGATGCAACTCGCATTTATGCATAGACCAGTGTATACTATTGCTTCGAAACTCTTCCTTTGCATATTGATCGAAGCTTTTCGCTGTTTGTCGTGCGTTCATATAATTCGTTTTTCGCTATATTTGTTGTTCATTGACTATATTTTTTACATGCTTTATCAGCGGAATTTGTGCTATCTATTTCTTATATAGAATACGAGTTCAACGAATCAGTGGGTTAATTTATAGCCATGCTAGCTACAAATTAATGTGCACTTCTGTGTGTGTATGGATTAAAATTATCGTTGTGTGCGATATTCGTAGGTGATGCTCGCTATAAGCCCGCCTGTTGCGTAAGGAGGGCATCGCTCCGTAGACACAAGGCACCAGCCAACTGACGGTCATTCACTCTGCTCGGCGCGCTTTTATGTGACATTCTACTTTTTCGAGACTTCTAAAGGCTCGTTTCGCTCTACTTGCACCTACTGTTTTGGCGTAGCTGTAAAATCTCTTCATGTTGCTCTCCTCCAAATTGTTCTGTAATTTCGGTCTCGTAATCGATGTGAATGGATTTTCATTCCATTCTCTACAGTTTTCTAAATAGAGTTAGCTCTTTCGATGGATATTCAAATCTGATTCGGAATTTTTTATTTTTGCCATTTTTCTTTGCGCCAAAAAAATGAAAGCTCACAGATTCTCTCATTTCTCTTGAATTTAGTCGAAAGTTTAATATTTCTGTACTTGAATTTTACAATTTATTCAATTGTACTCTAGAAATGAATATTTTGACGCTTGGAATGATGAAATTTATTTAAATAGCGTACACAAGAAGATCCTCTTTAGAGAAATCATTCGGTCATTCATAGCTCAATTTCTTGTAAGCCAATATTAAATTCAAAGTTGCATTTGTTGCGTGCTAGTTATTATTTTATGTTCTAGCTTATTTCATGAGAGGTTGTTGCCCTGAATGAGGTTCCCTGGGCCCTCACCGCCAGGTGACTTGGTGCGCCATGCTCCTTTTTACTCTCTGCTATTTCGATCACTGTTGCCTTGAAGTTTCGGCCTTTTTTGATAGAAGGATGACATCAATGAATAATTTTGTGCAACTTGCATGGAAAAAATGAAACATATATAAACAATGTGTTTTTAAATTGATCTTTCACTCTAGCTGTATTTGTGGCAGTGTATCAACCTATATGAAAACTTTATTTGCATTTTCTAGAGAGGAAAATTGAGTTGCCTTAGGTTGTATTTCATCTCATTCTGCCTCGAGCTATATTTCCGCTGCTGCTGGTTTGTTGCACTTTCCCTAGCGGTGGTACTAGCGCTGTGTCATCACTTTGCTGTTTCGATTTCGATATTGTGTTCTTGGCATAGTTTAGTTGTCTTCTGGCATGAGCTCTTCATTATTTCATTCCTTCTTTCACATGTTGATGCGCGGAGCAGTCCCCTCAGGAGGACACAGGTATTGTATCTATGGGAATTAGCGCTCCCAGGGGGACTATGTGAGGGCCTGAGCTAAAGGTTAGGTAGGCTTCCTTTTTGTTGAAATAGAATAGGTTTCTGTTTTGTTACGGACCATCTTTTTTCGGTTCACTGCTGTCCTGTTTTTCAGCACCTACTACTTTCTTCTTCAACTTTTTCTTGTTTCATGAACTTCTTTCTTAGCTTCCTGTTTCTGTGCACCTTGTGCATAGATTCCGCGTTCCCGCAACTCCATCCTAAATGGTGCCTTCCTCCTTCCTCTCTTAGAACATCTTTGTCGCGCAATTAAGGGAGGCTAAAACTTTCTTATATAATAATGCGCGGAGTAGTTTTGTGTCGCCTAATTTCATCCTACGTTTTGTTTCAATTACTTCCTGTGTTTGGAATGAGATTGAACACTAGGTAAATTTTATTTTGAGGACTGATTTTAGTCCATTTTTATACTTTGTCAGTGTTACGTCAGATTTTTTCATGATACTGCTATTTTTCATGAAAATTAAACTTCTGTATCTATGGGAACTTTCGCTCCGAGGGGTAAAATGTGAGGTCCCGTGCTGAGAGTTAAGTAGACTTTCCTTTACATGAAATCGAATGGGATTTGAGTTCAGTTTTGTGACGGACTATCTTTTTCTCGCTTCACATCTAAATCGAACCATAATCTTCCCTCTCTTTGGAACACCCTTGTTATAGTTTAGGGAGGCATAAACTAACTTCTAATCTTCCAATCTAACCTGTTCTTACTTTACATCTAGCGTGATGTCAGGTTCTTCTTTCTTTTAGCTGATTTCTCAAGTCGCCATGCGGGAGGAACCAATAGCAGAGTAAAGTGTGCTTTTTATGAGAGGGCTGACGTCGTCTGTGAGTGGATGAACCCCCTCTTCCCGAGGGGGATAACTTTGGGGAGAGTGTGTCTGGGGATAACCTTGGGGGGGAGTGTGTCTGAAGCGTGTCTAGCTGCCTCACTCAATTCTGTCTTCACTTGACTCTCCACTAAGACTGCGCTTGTAGCAGTGGCCGTCGGGCCGTCACCTCCGTCGCGGCTTTTCGTATTAGATTACTGCACCGATCTCGTTCTGCTGGAACTACCTTAAAATCTAGTCCCGTAGTGCATTCATGCCTGTCAATACTCGGCTTATTTTCGCCATTATTGGCCCTCCTGTTAATTAACGTTGATATCCTTGTTCCTATTTCATTGGAGTTATGTGTGTGTTGCAAGTGCTATCGTTTTCTCTACGTGTACCACATTCGCATCTGAGAAGCTATTCTTACCATGAGTAAACCAGTGATAAAATGATCCTTCTCTGCTCACATTTTCACCTTTATAATTATTTACTTTCTTTGGGTCATAATTGCCTGGTGTTATATTCATGAATTCGTTTGAATTCAAAGATGAGATATACAAATTGTTGAGAGGAAGTTATTTGCGATACAGAGTTGCGCGGCTTTGTGCGTAAATGTGATTGCACTCACGTTATATTTAACATTATTTTGTTCATGGATTATATGCCAAAATAACTGCCAGGAGGAAAATGCTAGGTCACAAGCTGATCCCCCTCAGGGGGACACAATTATTGTATCTATGGGAGGGAACTAGCGCTCCAAGGGGGACAATGTCAGGGCCCGAGCTGAGAGTTAGGTAGGCCTTCTTTTTTGTTGGAATAAAATGTTTTTGTTAAGTTAAGGACCACCTTTTTTCGGTTCACTGCTGTCCTGTTCTTCAGCTCCTACTACTTTCTCCTTCAACTTTGATCTTGTTTCATAATCTTTCACAACTTACTGTTTCTATGCCTTTCTGCATAGATTCCGCGTTTCCTTAACTCCATACTAAATGGTGCCTTCCTCCTTCCTCTCTTTGGACCGCATTTATTGCTGGGTAGGGAGGCTAAAACTAACGACTAATCAATCGGTCCCAAGCTGGGTGTTAAGTAGGCCTTCTTTTTATTGAAATAAAATGTGTTTTTGTTTTGTTAAGGACCATCTTTTCTCGGTTCTCTGCTGTTCTGTTTTTCAGCACCCCTGGCTTTCTCATTCAACTTCAGTTTTGTTCATTACCTTCCTTTTCAACTCACTGTTTTGTGCGGGAACACACCTTGTGCATAGATTCTGTGTTCCCTGAACCACTGAATGGCGTCTTCATCCTTCCTCTCTTTGAGAATTTTGTTTTGATTTGGGAGGCTGAAATTAACTTCTAATCAATCAATCATTGTATGCAAATTTTTTAACAGTCTAACAGTTTTTTTTTCATGTTGTTACAGATTCACTTCCCCTTGAGGCGACTGACTCGGGGAGAGCGCCGCAGCAGTCACCTGGAAACGTCCGTCAAAAAACCGTTCCGGTCATCACCATCGATGACGATGATGCGCCACCAACGTCTTCTGCCTCCTCGAACGTAGCCACGCCTGCTGTTAAATCTAAAACGCGTGTGTTTACGTACCAAGTTGCTGATAAAGAATTCGTGTCTCGGGTGGGCAGTACGCAACATAAAAGGAAACTGTGTAACACAGACGATGTAAGTAACGGGGGTAACGGTCCTACTAAATTAATGAAGATTAGAAAAACGGTTAACTCAAATGCTATGACTTCATCGTCCCAACCATCCGGCGTTACTGCTTGTCGGTCGTCAAATCTTCTTGCCGTTTCGCCGTGGTCGTCTAACCGTATTATTACCTCGAACCCAACGTCAAACTTGATAGCCTCTTCATCCCAGCAGTCAGCATTTGTTTGCTCGTCCCAGAAGTCTACCATTAATACTCCTTCGACCCAGCCGCCAAAGTTCGAAGTAACTTCGGTCAAGCCATCGAATCCTACGGTCCTCTGGCGCTATCCGTCGAATCCCATTGCCTCCTTGAATCTGCCGCCAATTCCCGTTGTTTCCTTGGCTCAAAAGCCAATTGCTGTTGTTCCCTCATCCCGGCGGGCAAATTTCAAGCTTCCTGTGCCTCGCCAGTCCTCGTCTAGCCTTCCTGTAGGGGAGAGAACCAAGTCGGGGATGCTTGTATATAATGGTCACACACGCGTCAATAAGGTGCCCATCTCGTCAGCTATGCCGCCGGCTCCTTGCCAGAATATACTGACAGTGAAGAAACCTAGTTCCGCCGAGAATCCCAAACTCACTGCTAATGTGTATTCAGAGTTGAATTCTTCCGCTAACCTCATTAAACCGGAAGCTACTCAGCTTCAGCCATTGGCTCCGCATAACGCCAATATCACTACTCTCAACGATATGTCCGCTTACAGTAATTCCAGCCCATTCGCCAATTCTACCCATAAATCTAGTCCTTTAAATGCATTGCCTGGAAAATACTTCAACCACTCGTTACGAGCGAATAGATCTGGTAATAGAAATACTAACAACGCGTGTTCCAATGAAAATTCAAATTCTACGACGAAGAGACGCGGCCGGAAGCCTAAAAATGTTAATAATGTGAGCTCGAATGCTCTGGGATCAAGTACTTCTGTTCAGAGTTCTCCAATCACCAGTTTTTCAGTATTAGGTACGTCTGGCTGGGGAGTTTCAGCTCCCAATACCATGAGCCAGAAAGTTGCTGTCGCGAGTACTTCAATATTGAATTCTTCGCAATCTAAGGCTGCAGCGCCGAAAGTGTCGGGCGCCCGAAATGGACGCTACAAGACCACGAAAGCATCTTGTGAGACGCCTGCCCAGTTCCGCAAACCTCGAACTGTCATGCCACCACCTGTTGTCCAAGCTGGCGTTGCTCGAGCTCCCGCACGAAGACGCAGGCCAGCCAACGTTGATCCTGCTAAACGCGAAGCCCACAATAGGTCGGAGAGAGAACGCAGATTGGAGTTAACGAAAGCCTTCAGTAATGCGCGAGTAATTCTTAGCCGAATGGAGTATCAGAAGAAATATCCCAAAGTCAAAATTCTAGCTACTTCTGTGCGTCTGTTTGGTGGTGTGCAGGAAAGGGCAGCATTATCCAACAACGGCATGTCAGCTGGTACTAGTCTTCCACCCAATTTAGAAAGATTGTGCAGAGCTAAAAAAATTGCTAAGCTTATTGGGGGGCGCAAGTCAAACCAAATCAAGGAACTAGTGCAGTGGTACAAAGCTAAAGATCTCGCATTTAACAGTGTTATGAAGAAAACTAGAATTCGCCAAGCGAATAGTGCAATGAACATTGGAACGGTGGCAAAAAGGATGACGAAGATATGTGGCGGATGGCCCGCCAATTTGACTTCGTCAACTAAGCATTAAGTTTCAAGTATCAACTAAGTATCAAGTTTCTTACAGATTTCTTCTTTCTTGATTACATAGGGCGCTGAAGTCGAAACGGTTAGATTACTGAATATCATCACATTCTTTGAGCTAGTTTCTGTCGATAGATTAATTTTTTTAGAGAGATTGTTATAGGTAGTGGAACAAAATTTATCAGTGAGATGTTTTACAAATTAAATGACCCAGTTTTTAGCATTTTTGATGTGACTCATATTTAAGTCAGCGATATAACTTTTATAAGTCGTTGATTTCTTAACGGTTGAGAGCCGTATGACTATAGTAACTAGTCTTGTTTCTTTTAAGAATCAGCTGATGGTTGTATTGTAACGAGGAAGTTGCTCGTTACAGTTTTACGATTTTTAGATGGTTTAGTATTGTGCGTTGCTCAAATGGCCTACACTTGCTGGAGTGTTTGTCGTTATTCAGCAATTATTTGATGGGCGTAAAAGTTTTTGGAAGTGTTTCTTAATTTGTCAAAAGACTGCTGCGATTCATGAAAACATTGATTCTTAAAATTTGAAGTCTACAATTGAACCGAAAATAATTGAATTTCTTGTAATAGCGAAGATCTCGAGTTCGAGAACTTTTATTCTCATTAACAAGGTATTTGGTGGAAAATATTAGTTTAATTCTTTTTGTCGCTAATTAGCGTCAGTGAATTTTCTTGTTCTGTGATGGATGAGTCACTCCGTGTCGGTTAAGGTGACTTTAGTTGAACAAAACCATTGATAAAAAATTTTCAATAAGAATTACGGTGGCTCGATTTTCAGCTGCTTCTACGTCTCAATTCAAGTTGTGAATTCCTCCTTGTAGAGGTGCTCTGAAAGGCTTCGTAGTAGCGCGCATCTTGATGACTTGGCGTGCTCCTTTAGCAGTATGGAGAGTTTCCACGAACGTGGAAACGTTCATGGTACTTTCCCTCGGCAGTGAATGTTTGGCGCGTAGCCTTCCTGAGGAACTACCCCTGCTACTTCGATATGGCAAGGCTGTAAGTTAGGCATAATTTCTTGTCGACATCTATTACTCTTTCATGATGGGATGTAATTCCTTCTAACCGACGTCTTAAACTAGTGTTGTGGACTTCGTTGCAATTTTTTTGTGACGCTTTGGAATTTTTGTAGTACTCTTGAAACCAATTTAGAAAGAATAAATTTTTATTTGTTCAGAGTTAATGTGATAGTGGAGTATTTTCTAGACATCGTTGATTGATAGAAAAATTGTGGAATAAATACAACATTGAGTGAGCGATGGGATATTTGTGTGGCTTCACAATCTTGAATGAAGTCGTTTTCAAGCATGTTTGTGGCAAGAAAACTTGTTTCTTTCCATGACATATTGCGTTATTGGGGGTTGTGTTGCTCTTGAATATCCTGTCGTCTTACCACATGTTTCATAGTCGTCATGTTTTACTTGACGTCATGTCAGTTGTGAGCCAAACTTGCTATCGTGCTGAGTTTAGTGCTTCTCTGAAACCTATCATTATACCTTTGTGCAGCTATTTGGTAATCTCCTCTGTCTTAGAATTGAAGCTTGAACCCGAATCATTGTTTGTACCACTAACCGTTAGATGACTGCATTATACGTGTTCTGTAGTGATGATATCACGGAGCAATGTTCGAGGTGATCTCCGCATTCTTTTTAGTGAAAAAATGGTCTGATTCTCTCTCTTCGGCTTATGTAAATTTGAATATTTTGATTTCTCTGGTTTGTAAGTAGTGAAAGTAGGGTTTGTAAGCCACTCTGCGGGTTGTTCTGACAATGATACTTGTTCCATTTCAAATGTATATCAGTGACGTGCAAATTTTCAGAACTGGTATCGTTTCATTGATTCGAACAATTTTTTGGGACTGCTGATTTCCAGGTTCCAAGTGCCTGATGAATATGAAAACGGTGAATTTTTTGCCTACGAGTGCCTTTGCAGCGCCTTTCCTTTGAAATGTTCGTGACTGGTGTTAGCTACTTGATTTTTTACATATGTAAATATTCTTTTCAAAACGTGTTTCTTGCTGCGCAAGTGTTTCCTCGCTATTGATCGTGTATCTTACTGTACATCGTAGCATGTAACGCAAACTCCATCCAAATAAATTTTTGAAGGAAATTGCATTAAGTTACTCATTTGTGTCTCAATCTGGGAACGCTAAATGAGAGTTGTGTTTCCGAGTGAAAAATCAACAATGTCGTATGTCACAGAACGGTGTTTCATTACTGAGTGTGAAAAAGGGAGTTCTTGTTGCATTATTTTAATAAGATTCTGGGTCAGGTTGTAATATACAGCTCTCGGTAGACCAAGTGTGCTCCCATTTTCAGATGTTGGTAACGTGGCTCCGTCCTGTCGCTAGTTCCTTGAGGTAGGACCGCTTGTCTTGAGTACTGTGTATGTGATGGAGGTTTTTTCTTTTAATATCGTGCTGTCTGAAGCATCATTAGTGTCTAAATTTGTATGCTTCATCTGGCAAGCACTCACTGCAACTATCACTCATCTCTTTTGCGTGTTGATCTCTCTATCGACAATTTGATGAGGGCAATCTTTGAACCTATTCATTGCGGAATATTTTAAATTTTTTTGTGCAAAATTCAATGGCTTTATTGCATCAAAATATTTCAGTTTTAACAATGTTCTGTAAGTAACGAAAATAATTGTGTTTAACGTACATTTTTTTACTGGAGATTTTGAATTGTATTTACTTCATTTTTTATTTGGATATTGTGTCTTGACTTTGTTGATAAATTGTCGATAAATATGAGAGTAAAGTGTGTTGAACACCTGAACTCCTGTTTTTTTTAAGTTATTCGATGCCTTAATTCAGAAAAGCCTGCCTTACAATAACTGCCGTAGCCGCTTCGCGTTTTTTCCGACTTCTCGATTTTTTGTTGAAGAGCGCGAGTCTTGTTCACAGAGGAAGCGTACATTCACTTTTCAGTAATCATTCATTTGTTGCTGTTGAAAAAGTCCCCTCACTTGTCGACCTGTTTTCTTCGTGAGGTTTTTCGCTTGATTTGTTGCCGCCTAAGATGATCTCCGCTCTTCTTTCGCCCGCACTTTCAAGTCTTTTACTGCTTGGGCAGTCATTGAGGTTGAAAAAGAAAAGTGAAGGAAATATTGACGAATTTGAGCGTTTACCTGCCCCCATGCTAAGGCCTGTACTAGGCCTCATTGCGAACATACCATTTGTAATTGGCAGTTTGAAGGACGATCGATTTAGAACTTAGTTGTTTAGTAATTTTTAGTGGCATGTTTGCGCTAGCAGTGTTCCACGAAATAATTTTACTGTACATGACTCACAATAACAAGATATGTGTATTGTCATCTAATTTTACCCTAATAATAAAAATGTCTGCTGTACCTGATGAGATAGAATTTACTTAGGGCATTATAAACTGTCTGGATGACAGTATAATTCTTTACATTTCATTTGTAGCTGTTCCATGTGCCTACAGAGCCCTCAAATCTTCACTTATTGTATTCATCACACAAAACTAAGCAACATTAAGTATTCACAAATTAAAGGAGTGTAACCGTTACTTCAATTTTGCCTCTTTGGTAGCTCTTCTATGCTTTTCAAGTTCAAATTGTCGTGAAATCTCAATCGGAAATTTGGTTATGAGCTGGTATACTGTCACAGTTCGCGTTGAATTTGTCTCGCATCATTCGATGTACAATTTTAGTTAATCATCTTGTACCGGATCTAGTGTGTTAACCATGATATGTTTCCTGACTTGTATCAATGAATGAAAATTGGCGCTATTTGATCAAGTTTCTGGTCCAGTTTTGAGCCATTAGCGCTACCGAGCTGGAAGTTCTAGAAGCTAAATGATACAGAGCTGTACAAGATTCGCTGTTCACATGAGCTCTGTTTGAGTGCGGATCACCTGCCAAAATATAAAAAATCAAGAAAGTGTCGCACCTTTTCTAAAACTGATACTGCGAGAACCGAACATGTTTTTTCCTTACTGCATCCATTAAATTTTCTCAATATTCAACATCACTCTTTTAACTCTACCACTAACCAACATTCTTTTCCCTTAAAAATACTCGCATTTTGTTATTTTCAGTTAGGGAATATGTAACTTTTGATACGCATGGACTACAAATTAACAGTAATGTATTGCTAACATTTTTAATTAAGCTGCTTAAGATCTTCAATTTTTTTACCAATATCTAGAATGAAGCCAAATTCATGTACCTTTCTTATCTTAGTTGTTTAGGGTTAGTTCGGTTCCGTAAGCTAAGATATTTGGACAAATTATGTCTTAAGTTTGTCGAACTTTATGCGTTTACGACAGTTTTAGGTGTTAGGTGTAGGACGTGTGAATACAATTATTTCACTCCAATGTTGGTTGAGTGGCGAAGTTTTGATGAGTTTTGTTGCGTTGACAAAGGGCTCGAAGTTTTTTTGTATTTGTAAATTGTGTGTTCCTTCTTTTGTAATTGTAGTAGCTTTTAGTTTTCAAGCGCAGCAACTTCGTTTTTATTAAAGGGCACCTCGTTTAGTAATGGTGAAGTCGTTCATCACACCTGTTTTATTACCTTACTGCATTGCTCTTCGTGTTCATAGGCGTTTGCGATGAGCTTTAGCTCTCATATTTGTCACTAAGTTAAGCTGACTCCATCTAGCCGTATATCAGTCGTTTGAGATATCGTTTTTCTAATTCATGGCTAGTTGGACTTGACTCGAATTAGGGTTTAGTTAAGATTTTTATTCAGAGGTAAGCTTTTCGTGACGATGTTGAGTACAAAGACGTCCGTTGTCACTTATAAGTTGGTGATTGTTATCTTGCTCCTGTGGTTAACTGTACAGTGTCTTATTTTGTGCTTCTAATATATTCATGTATAATAGCCACGATTAGAAACCTCATCGATTGACTACAGCTAAAATCGAATGAATACGGATTACGTCTTCGGCTCTTCAGCATACAGAAATATGGGATCGTTATCGTGAAAACTTGCGTGAGAAATTACAAAATCGGTGACAAAAATAACCACTCTACCTCTGCTCAGCGTCGCTGGCGTCGTGTGTACTTAGTTGGTAAATTACTGAATACGATGTAGGCTTGTCCAGTCTTGGATGAGATAAAGTAACCTCCGTGCTTGTATTTCAATTTTGCTCACGTAAGAACTAGATATATTTTTGTATCATTTTTACATCCCTTAATTAATGTTGAAGAGTCTCGTTCTGTTTTTCACTGCTCACGATCCCTTGATCAGCTGTGAGCGGAAAGTGAATTATTTTTGTAAATTCTGTCTTGAATTCGTTGATGGTTACGATCTATCGAGTGTTAATGACCGTTAACGAGCAAATTTTCTGACTAATTGCCAGATTATCGTATTCTAAGAATGTAATTTGAAGTACTTGTTTTCTGACTCTGTAAAATTGCTCCCAATCTAGAATGTAAAAATTCCTTTACAGTAGTTCCTACGAATGTCTTCAGTTTTGTTGCATTTTGTGGAAATTTGCATGTAGTTTGTGCTAAATAAGACTAAAATACAGGGCAAAATATTCAATTAGTTTAATTTTGTTTCCTTCCATTGTCTACGTGAGCTTGTGGACGTTTATGTAGTTTTCTAGTGAGCTTGCAAGGAACCCCAGAGGATTCTTTTGGATTTGTCAATTCGAGTACAATTTTGTACATCTCGCTTTGAAAGCACTTTGTCCCGCAATATTCCAATTTTGATCTTTGCAGGCGTACCATGAAAAGAATTGCCTTGGTAGTAGAATCATACCCTGTGATGTGGTTCCTATGAGAGAAGTGTGGGTGATCAAACTTTCAGCGGTGCAACATACTCTGTATACAGAAAATTCAAAGCGAAATAACAGAAAATAATGATGCGCAATTGCCACCAAATTAAACTTCATTTTTGAAATTCCAAAAAATTCAAATCTGTGCTCACTTCTTGGACGAACGCACCAAGTCAAAATGCCTTGGCGAGGATCACCACTGATTTTTAAAGAAAATTTTCGTAGCGTGTTCAAAGTTACAAAACAGTTACGTTCCGAGTAATTGCCGCTGGTGGCCGTCTAATAGAATAGCTTTATAGAGAGCTTCTTGGGTTCAAACTCCTGAAGTTTGATTGCGATCACGTTCACATTCAACACTTCAGTACATTTCTATTTGCTTTGCGCGAGTTTATTATGAATACTCCAAGACTTTAATTAAAAAATCAGTAAAAATAATAATCCCAAGTTTAGAACATCTTTAATTTTGCTGGACAAAGCTGATAGCCAATGGAACATCGATCAGTGAAACGTTCAGAAATAGTTATTACCTTCAATGACTTAACCTTTGATACTTTGATAGAGTGAACGACATCTTGCGTCCTCCTATCCTGCGGTAGAACTCTTAAATACAGGTATAGTCTAATTTGATTCACTGAAAAATCACGGCCATTTTGAGAGTATGAGTAGAACACCAGCGGCATGAAATCTAAGGATTGTTCTATCATTTGATGCGATTACCAGGATGAAAGGAAATAAATCAGGAGTAGATATTCTAGGCATGACGGATGTAGGTGGACACGAGCAAGGCGTGAATTGGTCATGCGTCGACACGATAGGCTCGAACCAGTTCGAAAACACGGACGACTAAGTAATTCTAGTGTAGACTTCGCGACATGATATGAACGTACGTTGCTTACCCTGAGCAGCACCTGTTCCGAACTGTGAGCTAGGAAGTACTCGCTCAGTTTAGAACATGGATTACTCTTTCAGAAAGAAAGCTACTTCCGATCAAACGACGTACGAGAATGCTAAAATGTAGTAGCTACTTCCGAACAAATGATGTAGGAGAATGCTGAAATGTAGTAGCTACTTCTGAACAAACGATGTAGGAGAATGCTAAAATGTAGTAGCTACTTCCGAACAAATGGTGTAGGAGAATGCTAAAATGTAGTAGCTACTTCTGAACAAATGGTGTAGGAGAATGCTAAAATATAGAAGCTACTTCCAAACAAATGATGTAGGAGAATGCTAAAATGTAGTAGCTACTTCTGAACAAACGATGTAGGAGAATGCTAAAATGTAGTAGCTACTTCCGAACAAATGATGTAGGAGAATGCTAAAATATAGTAGCTACTTCCGAACAAATGGTGTAGGAGAATGCTAAAATGTAGTAGCTACTTCCGAACAAATGGTGTAGGAGAATGCTAAAATGTAGTAGCTACTTCTGAACAAACGATGTAGGAGAATGCTAAAATGTAGTAGCTACTTCCGAACAAATGGTGTAGGAGAATGCTAAAATGTAGTAGCTACTTCTGAACAAATGATGTAGGAGAATGCTGAAATGTAGTAGCTACTTCTGAACAAACGATGTAGGAGAATGCTAAAATGTAGTAGCTACTTCTGAACAAACGATGTAGGAGAATGCTAAAATGTAGTAGCTACTTCTGAACAAACGATGGAGGAGAATGCTAAAATGTAGTAGCTACTTCCGAACAAATGGTCTAGGAGAATGCTAAAATGTGGTAGCTACTTCTGAACAAACGATGTAGGAGAATGCTAAAATGTAGTAGCTACTTCCGAACAAATGGTGTAGGAGAATGCTAAAATGTAGTAGCTACTTCCGAACAAATGGTGTAGGAGAATGCTAAAATGTAGTAGCTACTTCCGAACAAATGGTGTAGGAGAATGCTAAAATGTAGTAGCTACTTCTGAACAAACGATGTAGGAGAATGCTAAAATGTAGTAGCTACTTCCGAACAAATGATGCTCGTGATCGTTGTTCCACTCCATAAAAGCTCTTTTCGATCGACAGGTTGAACTCTCCAGTAAATTTTAACGAGTTAATGTTGAATTTCAGACAAAATAGTTCGTGATTAATGTTAATCAATATTCATCGACAAAATCTACCTATAGCCGGAAGAAAACTACACGGAGTTTTTCGGTTTAATTATTTCACCCAATCTTTTAACGTCAGCATTTTCGTATTCATACTACCGTTATTACGACCAACATCATTTAACTGGTACCAGCAACAGGCAGTTACGGTATCAGAATGAGGAAGGAACGCCTCCTCGGCAGTCAAATTCAAGAAATATACATTATATATTTATTTATTAGGGACCAAATTGAACAAAAAATACAATTTCCTGGGGCTATTTTTGAAAAGGAACGTACAGGGGGCTGCTATGGCATAAGGTCTACTACACTATATATGTAATTATCGGTAAGTTCTGCGTGCAACGCAATTTTAACAAAAACGAAAGGGCAAAAACCAGGCGACATAAGCTATTGTTTAGCTGAAGATGGGTCTAGGCCCGAAACGTTCTAATTTTTGACATACAGTTTTTTAAAAATGTTATGTCGCCTGGTTTTTGCCCTTTCGTTTTTGTTACTGTATATGTACTTGTATCTAGCATGAGATCTACCTCTAGCCAGTGCTATAGGGTAAGGTCTACCACACTATTGGATGTGGTAGACTATAAGGTCTACCACACTACCTCTAGCTATAATATAGCGTGAGGTTAGGTTAAGTTACTAACGGATATTACTTATTCCCATTCATTTAATTTAGCAATAAACACTTAATATGTAGATCTCAAAATGCGCCTGGGTAGGCGATATATAGCGGTAGAACTCACGCTATAATATCACCCCGTATGTTAAAGAGTTGAAAATCTTTGACCCAAAAATTAATGATGGAACAATTTATTCCTGTGTATGGTTATGTTGATTTTAGAATTGAGATAATTGAGATAGAAATAAATGAATCTCACACTAACTCATATTAGCAGAGGAGAAATGATTGGCTCGAGTTTTAATTCATGCACCGTATTAGAATGATATAGAATTTCTGCCAAAGGACAGTGCTTTGCTAGTGGATTAAAATTTTAAAAAGAACTTTTCATTAGAAAATCGGTGCAACTCATTGGGATGTAGACCGCATGCACACGTTTCACTTCTCAAACTTCTGGGTCCCCTTTCCGCTCATCCACCAGTTTGAATTGTCGATGAAAATGTCCTCTCGTTGAATGAAACTACTCTTTGTACTAGCTAAAAACTCTCTTTTGATTTTAGAGCACAAGCATGAGCTTTAGGAGCAACATTATAGTTAGTTATAGTTCACTTTCCCACGTCGGGCAGACGACGTGACCTCCCATACAAGAGCCCAATCCCCGTCTATTTTGCGAGCATAGGCCTGGTCCTCCCTCGATAGTGAAGGCACCGGGCGGGGTGCGTTCACCATTTCGTTCGCGTCCAGCGTCAAGAAAATAACGTACCTGGACGTTCAAAAAACATGCTCAAATTTTTCTTGTTGTCCGGAATGGTTTCAACCCAGGATTCAATCACCACGTACTCGGAAAGGAAATCAATTGCTGGCCAAAAAGATAGATCAATTTTGGTCATTGTTCAATTTTGGATTAACTTATTTTATTAAACTAAATTTAAATCAAATTTTTGTAGCAATGATTTTCAAGTGGTGACAAAGAATTTTTTTAGGAAAAAAACAAAGCAGATAGGTTTCAAAAGCTTTCAAGATGGCTCAATCAGGGCATTAATTCCTCGGCTTTAAATTTTTAGACAAGTTTTACCACAACAGAATAAAAATTTGCACCATTGAATTATTAAGTTATGCGATGATGAACCTCCTTGTATGATGAGCTGTAGGAAAAAATATTATAACCTAATACGCTTATACTTGAATAAATTATCTGTGGAATAAAGTAAGAATTAATTTTACCCGTAAACGCCAGTAGCAGACAACCTAAAATCCCAAGACCTACCTGGAAATGATCGGGCTCAGAAGGTCTAAACTTTCGAGGTGACCGAAAATTGCTCTGGCTCGACCGTCCGACCGACACTAATTAGAAGGGCTCTCTTGCACTTCCAAGTTTTGAAGTTTGATCAGAAAAATAGGCATTCGGAAAAAAAACAGTACCAATGAAGGCCTAGTAATTAAGTACGTCGACAGTGACAGACTTGGGCCTCAAAATAACGCTGACGCTTGATGCACGTAACGCATACGGCATTTACTGATTTTTGAACTACAGCTGAGTAATATACAAGAGATAAGTAGTACATAGATCACAGGGTAAGAATAAAGATAATAAAAATGGTTATATGATGTGCAATTTTTTTCTTCAATTAAGAGAGTGGAAAAGTGTGTGAGAGCTTCCCAATAAAGGAATAGTTTCCAGTTTCTCTGCTTCGATCTTTACTTTGCGCTCCTATTGGCGTAGTAGTTATGCGTCGATCTCAACTATAAATTCAAGCCCAACCTGATCAATTCAGTGCAAGTACTTTGTAAGGTCAGACAATTGTCTTGAGAATAAGCAAAACATCGTAAAAGCTACTCAACTTGGTACAGCTTTGAAATTCTTAAACGTCCTGTACGACTGCGCGTGAACTTCGGGGTTATTTGGAAGTTTCGTTCCCGTGGCTGTGCGTGAGGAATAAAACCACTTCCCGTTCACATCGTAGTACAGCTGAGGATATTTCATGCGGTTGGGCAGCTTGATGAATTTATTGAACGGTACTTCCCACTCTTCTGAGCGCACTGCTAGAAATATCAGGTGTATATATCCTTAGCAAGGATCCGTTTGATATAATAAACACATTTGTCGAATGCAGCATTTCTGTAAGCTCCGATTTGTTGTGCTGAAATTTGATATACTCTTCCTGCCGTAAAATCAGTTTAGGTTCGATACTCACTTGATCACTTGCAGTTCTCATGAACAGCTCGATCGACACTAATCATGCTTTTCCGGAGCTTATACAGTAGCTATCTTGATGAAGCCTGTTTCATATCAAAAGTTGTCGTGTTGGCTCACTGTACTGAAGTAGGAATGTAATGAAGTAACTCGAGAAACTGAAGAAATCAAAAGATTGACTCTTCACCCACATATATAAGTTTGTGGTCATTATGATGGCTTTCATTTTTCAATACCATTGTCGGGGATCAGATACCAAGAAACTATAAAAGTTGAGACAGTTTGACCATGTAATAAATCTCCGTATGAATTGCTTATATGTGTATTTTGATTAAAAACTTCAAGTGCGTAGCCTCATACGGAGCCGTTGTTCCAGCGCTCGACCTATCTCCTTATTACAACATCCCATCAGCTGCTCCTTATAAGGTCAGAATCCCAGACTAGGCAACGAACGAGCAGACCGCTTGCGAAAGTGTGTTGATCGAGAAAGCCACCGCGTGGGAGGATGCGGGTGTAGCCCATGCAAAAATGGAGCGGCGCGTGCAAGTGCTGCGGACTCGGCGCAGGTCACGGCGCCGTCTTCTCGCGTTTGGGCAACCGCTTGTGCATTCATGAAGTGTTTCTTACTAATATCTTACCCTAAATTAGTAAAGATATTTGAGAGTTTTGATGTTTAAATGAGTAGTTTGTCGAATTGAAATTCTTAGCTGAGGGTTTGATCGCCTCAGCATTCATAAACTCAAGATTTCATCGGTGCCAGCGAAAAATTAACTCAAAGAGGCATTTGCCACTAACTCCATTTAATTTAACTTCAAAAACAATAATGAATAAATTTTCCAGCGTGAAGGAAACCGGTGAGAGCTGTCAAAGAAGAAAGTTCATGTCATCAAACTCGTTCACGTAGATTCAAAATTCTGCACCGGTGTAAATGTGTTTCACTTCCTTACAGTGAAGTGTACCCGCTCCTTTACCATTCCGCGCATGAACATTTCCTCCCATCACTTTTTTCTTCACTCAAGTATGGGTTTCAATTCTGATTGCCCGGTTTGTCTCTAAAGTTGCACATATTTTCGTCTGCCGCTCGCTCAATTACAGCAGTGCACCCAAGTCAAGAATGATTAATTGCTTAAAATTGCGAAGTAATGCGATTGGGAAAGAATCGAGAACTCTATTCTATCGTGGGAACTTTCTCTGGGTGCCCATTGATAAGAAAAACAATTCTAACAAGTAGCGTTTGCTTCAGGAAGACATGCTCGGGCAACAAACAAGTTTTCATTTTGAAGGTAAATTGGTGTCTTCCAGTTATGGAGACTCGTTTTGGAGACTCCAGTTAATGACTCGCCGATGTTTTTGAAGACAAGACGCTGTTACAGCACAAGTTGTTTTGAAACGCAGCTGCGAACCGTAAGACATCTGGAAAAAATTGGTTTCTTTCTTTCATATTTGCTCTCTTTCTCTAACGCAAGAGAACATTCCCAAAACGCTCAGAATCAAAAGCAGCTCTTTGCACTGTCAGTTCTAGCGAATTAATTTTTTAGGAAATTTCATTCCCCACGTATTACACGATGAAGGTGGTTCATTAATTTGAGGTTATCTCGTTTTATCCTCTACATGAACAATGCGAAGCTGACTAAACTTGTTGGCATATTCAAGGGCTTTGTAAGTGAAAGTTCCCGCATAATTCACTTTATGAGAAGTGAGAAACATAAAAGTCATTATTTCAATAGAGCAAGAAGCAACTTTGGTGCTCTATAGCCCCTCAGGGGATACAGCTATTGTATATCAATTAGCATTATCAGGAAGAAAATGTGAGGTTCCGAGCTGAAGGTTAGGTAAACCTTCTTTTTGTTGAAATAGAATCGGTTTTTGTTTTTCACGTCCCATTATTTTGTACACTGCTTTCCTGCGCTTACTTCTCCTGCCCCTAAATCTTGTGCACCTACTTCTTTCTTCTACAACTTATATCTCGTTGTAAGATTATCTTTCTCAATTTACTGTTTCTATACGTAGGAGGTCTTGTGTAAGAACATACCTTTTGCATAGATTCCTCGTTCCCCAAATTCCATACTAAATAGTGTCTTCCTCCTTCCTCTCTTTGGGACGCCTTTGTTGCGGCTAGGAAGGCTCAAACTAACTTATATAAGTTAATCTAGTATTCTATAAGCTGCGCCAGTAAATGTTCGTGCAGATTTGAAATTCTTGGACCATTTCTTTGACAAATTTTCTTTTCCAGGGATTCTTTTTTATAAATAATTTCCTGTAAGTTGCGCTCATAACTACAATTCTTCTCTGTTTGCAGGTCAAACTCATGTCAATACTAGAAATTGATTTTGAAAATGTAGGACTGAATGAACTCGCCAAGCATAGAAATAGCACCTAAAAAAGGTTTCGCACTCAAACAGACTACAAAATAGCAAGAGATACAAGCCAAAAGGCCCAGTCTTGGGTTGTCTCCCAAACAAACAAACGCCGGCATGTAAGGATGCTTTATTTCCAATTCAAGCCTGATACACATCACCTTGTACATTGGTTTTTCAATTGCCTTATAACTATAACACGAGGACGCCATAACGCTCTCCCCCTGTCAAGACCGGTACCCATTTCTGATACGTGGGTAGAGAGGGAATTGTGCTCTGAATTTTTCCCCTATACCCAACGGAGAAAATCGTCGCCCAGAGCCGGGTTTCGATCCCCCGATCCCTTCACGGAAGGGCAGGTTCTTAAGCCACACGGCTATGACAAGCATCCCACTACGTGTCATATCGTCTTGTTGAAAGTACAATTGAGTCGAAGAAAGTGCATGTCGTTACAGGAAGAAGTGATGGTATGGTAACTGTATGAAGAAGAAAATGTTCAAACAATTCATAAATGGGAATCTTTATAACTACTACTAACGTCTGTTGTCGATTCCCTAGAAAATATTTCGCAGATGTTTAAAGTTACTTCAATTGGATTAAATCCAGTACGTTCTCCACTTTAACGTGAATTTTTGAGTGTCAATTGTAAGCCATCGGTGAAGACAGATCTATGAATTGTATATTCTCACTTCACCCAACCGAACCTAAGTAAAACTTCGGTTAAAATTACGTTTTGAATTTAATATAATCATTTATAAATTTAGCCAACAGATGGAATGGGGTATACGCAAAAACCAACGCAAAAACCACGAAGATTTTATTCAACTAATACTGAAAACTTACTCGTACCTAATAACTTTCGCGCACATAAATGACATTTTGCAGGCATCAGCCCTAAACAACCTGGAGGCCAGTTCACGAGAGCATCAATGCTGCTGGGAGCCCAGGATTATCGGACTCAACACTGTAATTCTAGCTTTCGTTTCGTGATAACGACAAAAATGACTCCGCAGTAAATGGCTTTGAAACAGTGATCTATGAAGGCAAGAATCCCTGTTATAAAGTTTGGAGGATAAACCACCATGAGAAGTTATTTTTGAGAACGCGTTACGCATTTTTCCTGGAGACATTCAAATCTGCTAGCACTCCTGATGGTTCAGAAGCTTTGTTTCGGACGATTCGGCACGGTTAGAAGGATTGCATGAATGATTGCTTATTCTATACCTTCGACATATTCAAGATATTCCATCCAAAAACTCTTCTATATTGTCTTTGATTTTTCCTTGTGAATTTCCCTTTTATTTTTGAATCCCTTAACAAAATCAATGAGGTCTTACGCGCTTCTATATACTGCAACGCCTACTTAATTGACTACTGTAGCGATATAGCGAATGTACGAGTAGTTGAGCAGGAATGACAGTCCCATGAACTGTTTGAGTTACTGTTTCGTCACTACAGTGCCATCGTAAAGGGATCCAATTCATTACAGATAGCGATTCTACGGACTTTTGAAGTACGTTTTTCTCGTCTCAAAATCGGATGGGAAACGGGATCAAATTAATTCACGAAAAGGAAAAATAAATCTGAATCTTATTTTTTTTAATGTGGTTGTACTATAGTTGATAAGTGTTTTATTATTTTTAATAGATTCCAGGACTTAATTTTGTTCTAAGACGCCATAATTTTGAGAATGGAACTTGTTTTGTGCGAAGAATTCGGCTCGAACAATGCGTCTACACCTTCATTGGCTACAGCAGTGAGATGAGTGTGATGCAGACTGCGCTCTGCCGCATTTAGTGTTGTGAGGTGAAAAAAAACTTTAAATTACTACTCTAGTAGAGGGCCAATGGGCTTATAATTTTACCCCGCATGAACTAACGAGTTGTAAAACTCCTCGGACCAAACTAATTCACGAAAAGAATTCGCTCCTTTGATAGTACGAGTATTTTATCTGCTGTTGTTTTTTCTATGAGGTATACAATTAGCGAGTCAGTGCTGATGGATAGGAGCCTAAAATAATTTTTATGACGCCAGGGATTTATTTCATTAATGCCAGAAAAATACAAGCCGATAAGCCGTTGCGTTGCGCAAAGCTAGCTTTTCATAAACGATACATTAGCTTTGAGTACGTGCTACATGCTGAGATCAGTTCAAGTACTCTCACGATTAGGGTTAAATTTACTGACGCCCAAGTTTCGTGGCTTCAGGAGAAATAGTTTAGGCCAACTTTATATACTTGCAGGAAAATCTTTTGATATTAATTTGCTGAAATATATCTTTTCATCATCAGAACGCCAGCATATGTATGTTCGTTACGTTGCCTAGTGTAAAAGACTGGAAAGCGACCGCAGCGATTCGTCAGCGTCTCTGATCACTTGTCCAAAGGAAACCGTGGCGAATCCCAAACATTGTTTACCAAATTTTTACGCGTTGTGGGTGTTCGTGTAATACAAGATGTGATTGATAAGGTAGCGACTCTTGACCATACGAGTAGCAGATCAAAACTTCGTCATGACCATGACGAACGAAATCGTGCGAGCAACGACGCTTCGAGAATAAACACGTTTGTTGAATGGGTTTGATAATATCCTTTATTTTGAATGCGCGGCTAAATAGGGAATTCATTTCAAGAATATGCTAAATAATTAGGTACTATGGCAAGCATTGCTCTTCACTACATTCCTCGTTAAGAACGCTGTGAAATTAGCTTTGCTCGTCAATGAACAAATCATCCGTCAAACAAAGAACTTTCGAGCGCGTGTTATGTTGCATGAGATGGACTCGCGAAGTTATCACACTGAGTATAAGAATTTTTTTTGAGGGATGAGTTTTTGAAAAGGCAGAAAATTTCAGTTCTCGTCAAGATTACGTTCGCAATTTCAGTGAGAGTTGCTACAAGAGAGGTCAATAGTTATCGTTTTTGAAAGCCTGTGCGGTAAGGCAGGGCAGTCGTCATCGTTTTTAAACGGCCGTGATGGCGACAACAACTGAAATATCAAAGTATTTTTCTTCAGTAATGCCGAACTTTAAGGACCGACCTGCTAGTTAAATTTTAGGCTTTTAAAGTCTTATATCTACAATGATAGTTCATAAACTCATTTCATAGAACACATTAGTTAATAAATCCTCAGTGTTAAGATTAAGAAAATTTTTGGTGAAGAAAGTTCATAGTTGAGGTGAGGGACAAGAAAAATAATAGATAACATCATTTTGAATTTTTAAACTCTCAGACCACCTCAACAAAAATATAGAAGGAAAAAAATGCATTTTCGTAAAATAAGACTGCTGAAAATAGAAATCAATTTAAATGAGAGCATTGCTGGTTGAGCATGTTACTGAATAGTACTTTATAATACTGACAAACTTACATGTCTGTCATTATGTAACAAATATATGTCTCGCAAAATTTTTCAAGCTAATATGAAGTTTTAGAACACGCTTCCAAATACTTTACACTTGAAATAAAGTAGTTTGCTCTTCCACTAGAAGTTCTCCTATTCGCCTAAATAACAACTTTCATTTTAATACTTTTTTTAAGTAAGTACTGACTATTCTTGTTTAATTTTCGTGTTGAATGCATTAATTCTGTACTTAATGCCCAGTTTAAGATGAGGAGGAATTAATAAACTTCAAAGAAGAAAATGTGATTTTTTACTGCAGTACCTCCGCATCACTATCCCCGTAGGCCTTATACAGCTCATGATGAAGATAAGTGTTGTTTACCACCGTGACGACGGCGTTAGGGCTCGTGATATTTGAGCGCACAAAATTAGCGCGTTCAAACTGAGGTCGCTAATCGCGAGTTTTGAAGCGTGAAAGATTGTTCATCTGAATACCAGTTTGCCTACAGAGGAACGTGCAGCTTGCTTATATTTCTACGTTTCAACAAATGTCCATAGAAAACCTTAGCCAAGCTGCGGAATTAACTCACTGACGTCACAAAACTGCATACGCTTCAAATAAACGACGCGGATCAAAGAGAGGAAAAGCCAATAACTCTGCGGTGGAATGGGAGTCGGAAGCTCAAAGCACAACACTTACAACCCTGGCTGTCCTTTGCCATAAACGTTATCCCTTGGTTACAAATTTTCATGCCTTTTTATTCCACTGAATCCTCGCAGCTAAAACGTGCCAACATCGTTTTCATGCCAGCCTACGTACGTTGTGTTCTAGTATCGCTGATGAAAGTTTAAATGAATTATCTATCGTTCGGAGATGATCATAAGATAGACGCTAGTCGAAGCGAGAGATCGTGTCTTAATTATCAGTTTCATCGCGTTCGCGATCTTCACGAAGCAGACTTGGCGAACTGGAGGGAGTAACCGCGTACGGCGGGTAGAGCGAGGTCGGCACACGCCCTGCGTCGTCGGCTAGACGCGTAATCGAATTCGATCGTCACTTTTGACAAGCAGCGTAACAAATGAACGGCAAAGGTTTCCTTCCTTCAGGCAGGAGGAAGAGTCAAGATGAACAATTACAAGGAGATTTTTTTTAGTCACTTAGAAAACAAATGAGTGAGCGAGCCTGGAGATTTGACTGATGATAGCTCTAATGAATGCCGGACCTGAAAGATTTATAGGCAGTTACGCTTTCTTCAACACATCAGAAGTTGCGTTCTGTTCTATTCCATGGGTCAGGCCTAAGGCTCTTCTTTGTTATAATTTTAGCTCGCATAACGATGTATGAAATTTTTACATACTGTACCAGTACCAGTACACGCAGGTCACGATGGACTCATATTTTCTACAATAAGCCGTATATTCACTTCTGTCGCTTCATAAGAAAAGAAAAACACGTTCGTGACAGTCAATGTCGGGTACATTGTTTCCCAATTGAGTCTTTAATGTTTAAGGACCATTTTAGGAAATCCAAACTCTTCCTGTTACAGGAGATTTATGGTTATATTATATTCTTTAATTCTCGTATACACTAATAGGAATGAAATAATTTCTCAGAAAGTATACGACTCACTTCTTATTAAAGAATGCAAAAAACGTACAATTTATGAAATATAAAGTTTTAATTGCTTGTTTCTCCCATAATCGTTGTTTGTGATGTATGGCTAATTACTAGCGTGTAGAAAAATATGCTGGTTTTCCCGGTTGAAAAACGAAATTTTCTTTTAGCCACTATCACGAGTGACTAAATTTCAATCGTGTCAAGTGCGATACCAAATACATGAACAGCAGAAAGCATGTGCTGGCTTAGAATTATTGATTTAATTTCTCTAGCTAAATAATGAATACTCGTAATGGTAAGAATCAACAAAGATACTCAATTTTTATTAGTACTTGATCCGGTAAAGATTTAAAAGAATTTTCAAAGCCGACGATGATTATTATTTTTCTGACTATTTTAAGTGTGTTGTAGTTGATTAAATAATATTATACTATTTTAGTAGTAAGAAAACGATACTTAGAATTCGAAATACAAACTAAGGAGAACAAGGAATGAAAGTCGTCATTTACCTTGAATTCAAGAAAATGCAATAAAATTAGATAAAATGAAAGAAAAAGAACTAAAATTTTCATCGTCTAAAAACAACGTCGAGGAAAAGCTTAGAACGTTGAAAAAGAGCTTGAAGCGCCTGAGCAACTGCTTGCCGAAGATAGCGAAATGTTTCTCATAAATAAATTCTGTAAAAAATATTGTTCGCTACCTTCATATCAGAAGCAATTGCAATGCATTTATAGTACCATGATTATTTAAAAATTAGAAAAGAGTTATAAAAGTTTCATTGAATTGTTTAGTAAAATATACTTTCAATGTAGTATCATCAAAAAAGGATTGTGCCATCACTCGAGGCGAAAATAATCTCGCATGAAACATAAAGTGTTCCTTAAAAAAGTTCAATATAAAACGCAAGAGTTACGGAACTAAAATTTGGAACTCGACGACGAAACATAAAATTTTAGGGGAACTGGATGCCAACGGGTACGCAAAAAAACTTGCTGCATATCGTTGAGCTGAGTTGAGGAAAAGGATTCAAATATTTTCCTCTACTCATGATTCAAAAAAAGGATGTATATGTATATATTTAGGAATCAAACAAAGGATTCAAATAGAGTTATGCACAAATTTTTTATTGTGGTTGACTTTCTTTCTAATTTACTCGCACATAATATGTATATACTCTAAGCAAACATTTTAATAAATTTTTATTACATCTTTACCGTCAGACCATTACACGAGTGTTTTGTAAGAGCAGAATGAAAAGCATATTAGTGTGCTTCTGCGTTTAATATGTAAGTCAAATAAACTTTACTAATTCGAAGGAAAACTTTTCCATTTTCGGGCAGCCTATGAGAGATAAATTTCTTAACTTGTATGGTATTCCAGTTGCCTGGAGTGAGAATTCCAGGAAGACTTCTTCATTTAAAATTTTATGGGGACGAACCCTGTGTCCAAATTTGAATAATAAATTACATCTGATAAATGATGATTGAAAATAATGATACTTGAGGCATTACGAGTTGGAATAATGAAATTGAGCTTTCATTAAATTCACTCTGAAAATTTTTAAAGTCTGGATGTTGGCATAAATTTGCCGTTGCGATGAAGGTGAATGAACGAAACATGAAAACTGCGTAACAAAATATTCCTGTGCCTGCTGCCCAGAAAGTCTGTAAAATAAACACGCTACCAACATGCAGAGCTGTGAGCATTCCGGGTGAAAGGAAATTACCACGTAATGTTACTGCAGTATATTCTGATGGCTTGATAGCTGGGAATTAATTGGACGTGAGTCGTGAATATAACAGTAAGGGATAAATATAACAGTAAGGGATAAATATAACAGTTAGGGATATATATAACCGTTAGGGATATATATAAAACAGTAAGGGATAAATATAACAGCAAGGGATATATATAACAGTAAGGGATAAACATAACAGTTAGGGATATATATAACAGTAAGGGATAAATATAAAAGTAAGGTATATATATAACAGTAAGGGATAAATATAAAAGTAAGGGATATATATAACAGTAAGGAATATATATAACAGTAGGGGATATTGAACATGTCTAATATCTTCAGCGTGTTCGAAGGTATGAATGATAGCGTTAGTCACATTGTAGGGACGAAAGAAGCAAACAAATAAATGCAAATCCCATTAAATTCGAAATTTCATTCATAGGCATTTTTTTCGGAACGCAGTGCAGGAAAAGCTTAAAAAAGTGATAGTTATTTTTATGGCAGATACACGACTTCGATACAAATATCTTTTATATGGTCAATATCATGCTATGAAAATGATAGAACAATGGTTAATTATCAGTGCTCTATATTTCAGTGTTATGGCGGGTCATTCACAAAAGGTCATTCAAAAAATACAAGAATGGTTTAAAATAGTACAACAGTCGAGCAGAGCTTTCAATGTATTCAATGGTGGGTGAAAGTTGAAATAGTCAGAACCATTAAAATAAATTATAAATAAAACGTTGTATTATGTTCGAACTAAGTGCAGTGTAGAAGCAGTCACATACTCCCAACCTACATTCCTTAACTGAATTCATTCACGCGTTTGAATGAGCTGATGAAATCTTGCCATGTCAACATGCAAATACGTATATTGAGAAAATTTTTGTAACAAAACCGATACATATTTGTGCGTTAACTTGTCGCAAAACGGACACACTAAAATGTGTGGACAATATACAAGTACAATATCAATCAAGGTATTTTGAGATATTCTTTGTTTTGCATTGCCTGATGCGACACGCAAATGAGTCAACCACGATACCCTTAGTGTAGGTAAGCCGTACATCACATGCGTGCTTCACTCTCTCAGACGTGCCTGTGAATACACGTATTGACTAACAATATGTTTGAATTTGAAGTCAAAATTGCAATTATCTTAAGGTTCATCAATAGAAGTCCATTCCAATCACAAATTCTTCTGACAGCCCATTTTTTATTAAGATAATTTTCACTATGTGAAAATTGAATCTGTGGTTCAACTATCCCGATCGCTTGAACTTGTAGGCAAAGATGATACTCTCAGATGTACCAATATTTCCCCGAGAAACCGTTTGTGAGTAAAATTTTTCTGAGTAAAAATAGATTGGCACAATGAAAAATTCTGGTATCCTAATTTACTTGAAATTTCTCAGTGACAAAAATTAAGACAAGTTGTAAAGCAGAAATTGAGCCGATATTGGGAGTTGGGCCGCTCGATAATATACGACTTCAAAAAAAGAACTAAGTAGACAAGAGATAACTTGCAAGTCAGTTAGAAATGCTGATATCAGCATTTCTAACTGACTTGCAAGTTATCTCTTGTAACAAAACCGAGTAGATAAACTGAGTAGATAATTATAATTATCTACTAATCCATTTGACGGACATCATCTGGCACAATGATATTTCGACGCCCTGAAAGTCACTTCAGGGCAGAACCGATATGTAAACACGAGTCTTGTGGGTAAACATGGCAACTCGAAAGTAACCGAGCGAAGTCAGTGACGCGGGCACGCGGGCATGGGACGCCCAGCGTGAGCAATGGGGGCGTGTGCATGACGCACCGGAGCCTTTACTCTTCACCGTCTCCTTCCTCCCAAATTTGCTGCCAGTGACTCTCTTCTGAAGCTCTCGCAACCCTACTACGAGTATCTATCTTTCATAGTTGTCTTTACTCCACGCATCTCCAATATCTTTTTAAGACTTTCCCAGTAGTACTGACGATACCTTTATTTTGAAGCTCTCCTAAACCTTCTTCGTTATTACAAAGGTTGTCCCTAAGCGGCTCTGTTTATCTTTTGCCCAGGCTTTCGGTGACTTATAGTTGTCGCCCTTCTCAGTCTTATGCGACGCACCTCATTTCAAATTCCCGCCCATACCACAACAGTTAATGTGTCCGCTTTTTCAAGCTTTTCAAGCTTTACTGAGACTTTGACTTCACAATTCTACCAGGGTGACCGTAAATATATTCATTTAAATCATTCCCCGCATCTAAGCGGGAAATGATGACTACCTAGCTCTCCCTAGCTACCAACAAGCGATGTCTAACTGAAGCTCGGCTAACTCGCTCCCGCTTGCATTATCTCGTTGCGATGCACCGAGAACAAGTAAATACGCGGAAAACCGTCCATAAATAGCTTATAAACTTGTTTATGTTGAGCTATCGCTCTTTGTTTTTGAGGTGCATGCCTTTATTTATGCAAGTAAGCTAATAACACAAACTGTGATAGACATCACCAAGGCTGTGTTCTAAATATTTTACTAGGCCTTGCGCGTATAACCAACAATAACACCTAATTTACGCAGTCACCTTGATAAAATGATGCTGATGGAAGACTTGCCCTACAGAGCGACTTGAATGGTATTAAAATATGATTTCTACTCAACTTGGTCGATAAAGCGTTACATTTTTTCTAAAGACAAAACGTTGGCGTTAGACAAAATTTTAAAACTCAACTAGACAACTGATTTTTTATTATACCAAACTTTCAACTCTTTTTTTTTTTGAGTTACCATTGGAGTGAATTTCACAAAACTTTCAAACATAAGGGAACCTCTATGGCATCTAGGCAACAACTGAAAAGTAATGGGCTGTAGGGGCTGGAAAACTTCTGCACCAAAACTTACATGATATAGAAAGAAATGCCTGTGATAAGGAGAACGTCATAATAATTAATAAAGGAATCAATTTAGGGATTATTTGGCCATATTGGATGGGGACCTAAATTTTTCTGTTCATTGCCGAATCAAATCTTAAGGTTACACCTTAAGATGATGATGTGAAGGATGACGGAAGTGAAGGGAATAAGACACCTAAAACTCCAGCACACGAACAAATGACATAAATGAAGAATGTTTATGTGATGGGTGACACGAGTAAGTAAATAAATATTTTCCAGTTTTCTCCAGAGGTAATATTAATAAAAGACTTCTTATGAATTGAATGACTCAAAAGATTCCAGGTTGTGGTCATGAAGACAAGCATATTTAATTAAGTCCTATCATGATTATTCAGGAAGCGATCTACTAAACCGAGATGATCTGCCAGAGCAAAGTATTTTACTCAAACATCGGACTCGCGTATTTTATTAAAGACGTTTTCAACGAAACTCTCGACTTTTAAACATACTCGTACATGCGTAAAATTACTATCTATACATATTAATTCAAGGAAATAATAATCATCCATATGTATTGTTCAGGAATAAATAAATTTTAGTTTATGATACGTATATATGTATGTACGTATCTACTCTCAGATCGAAGTTACCTCATCCATAAGGGATGTTTTGTTGAAAACACTTTAATATTTTATCTGCAGTACGTGCTTATTGTTAAAAAATTAAAGGGAAGTAATTTTAAATACAGTTATTAAACTTTATTTTGCCCATTTTTCTTCAAGAGCTTCTAATCGTTGATTTTTTTCACTATAGAGATGAGATTACACACTACACCTTAGATCGTATGTCGAAGTAGCTGCTTGCCAAGTGGCGTTTACGCATCAAAGTAACACCAAACGTATTTCATACTGCAAACGACATTTATTATGAAAGAATCTTAACGACTAAGAATCAAGAAATGCCTTTTAACGTACCACGTTACGTCTATTTTGAGCTGTGAGGCATGCGGAACAACCCGTTCAGAACGCTTATGTCCGATCTATAGAGAGCATAATTTCTTATGCGTCATTTCTAAATATCAGCAATGCTGATTAGTTCAATTTAAAGGAAGAGGCCATAAGCCAGAGTAAACGGCGTGAAATTGCTTTACGAATGACAAACCATGACATATAGCAAGGAAATAGGTAACATCGTGTGAGTTTTCTGAACAGATGGCCGTCATCATGCATTTGACAGTTGGATCATGCGGTTCGAGTCAATGAGGCAGTCTCGTACCTGATCGTCAACTACCTCTACGACCATTCTCGTTTGGAAACTCAAATTAACTAGCAAACCGTTCTACAAGTCCCTAAATTCTATTTATTTTCATTAACGGAAAACTTGAACCTATTTATGATTTGACTTGGACCTGAATCCCAGTGAAAGTGAAGTGAATGATGAATGATTCGATAATAGTTTAAATATTTGACTAATTAATTTAGTTATTCCTTTTTTTCTGAAGGTTTCTTTAAATTACAGCATGTATAAAACCACCTGGATTAGGAGAGCCAAACACTTGAAACGAAAACAAAAGCATCTTTCATATCATAGTACTGTACAAGTGAAGTTTTGAATGAGTGGACAGAACTTATGTAGCAGCCTGTGATTTATAAACTTATTGGTTTCTATGCTATTGTATTTACTGCATCGTATTAATTCCAACTGCAAATTATAATCGATAAAAAATTTTCAGCTGTGTAGTTGAGCACAAATTCAGCAAAATATAAAGGAATTCCGACAAATCTTCTCCAGCATCGAGTTTCCACGTTTATTTCTATTGATTCTTCAGGCTTCCTTGAACTAAATGTCCCTCCTTCACGATACGCTTCAGAGGCGGGGATTAAGAAAATTGAATTTAAGTTTCCTAAAGATCATTTTTAGAAATTCCTATTTTATACCATGAACCTGGTGATACCATGCAATAAGTAAGTACATTAGCACACTATCTATGAACCTGGCATCTCTGTCTTGCGTTATATCATCCGTGTTAAAGTCATGAATGGTGGCGCGGGAACAGGTGATTTACTCGACTCCGAAGGTCCACTTGCTTTAACTTCACAGCTGCAGACTTTTGTACTGGGAGCTGACTTTCAATTAATCATTGCTCGAACGACCGCTTTACATTTACCGTTATTCCCTTGCTAATTTGAGTGTAATTGCGAAACTTCACGGAATATTGCACAAAAAACCTACTATAATTAAGGTCCCGAACTTTGATGCACATCATGAACAAGGTGTCACCAAATATAATTTAAAACAATTAACACAAAAACCTCACCAGTAACGAAGTTGCGAAGAAAACTTTTTCCGCTATATATGTGAAAGTTTATACTAGACAACGAACACATGAGCTACGCATAAAAATGGCTTCAGATCCTCGCCCAGAGTTGCGGGCTGATTGAGTTGAATTCGAGCGGTTGCTCTGACTCGGTAAGTCTGCAAGATGTCGGCCTCGAGACACATGCAACAGCACATCTGAGAGCTGCAGTGCTGACACCACAGCGGCACAGCGTCAGGTCGAGCAGTGGTGCAACACTGCAACTGCGGCCCGCGCGGCGTTGTGCAATCAATGCAGCGGCTCCACAGGCCCCCCCCCCCCCCCCCTCTCTAGTCCAGCTCTCGTGCTTGCGACCCCTCACAGAATTTCCTGCCGGTGATACACAGGCACGTGAGTCATGATTATGTTCTCTGAAAGCTTCCTGGGCAGACGCTCTAGATATTACTTACGATGAGCTGTCCTCCTGCTGATATTGTTTCTCAGGATGTGATTTATTAATTACTTGGTGCATAGCTGAAAATAGGTGAAGCTGATGTAGGTGGTCAAGCAACACGACGTAACTGCTCAGAATTAACTCAAATCAGTCTGGGAGACACCAGAATTAAAACACTTCTGTTCAGCTTTGGATAATGTGCTGATGAAATGTACAATATGAGCATATAATTCTGAACGTAAAACAGTTCCTTAGAAATTGAAGCGAAACCTGAGCTTGACTGCGACGATGACAAGTGTCCATCAATTGCAGGAGGCCGGAGGAACAAAGAGAGCTGAAGGTAAGTGTGCAAAATAGATAGCTTCTGCACGCGTACTTCCTAAGAAAACACCAAATACTCGATAATAAGTCTCTTGCCACTTGATAAATTCAAGAACATAATACAGTGAAGAGTATATAGAAGCTAATGCCCAGTAACGTGAAGGAGACGGGTTTGAACCGTGGTTGCCAGATTTTCCTTTTTGCAGGATAATTTTTTAACATTCAGCTCTTATTCAAACAAAATTGGTTCATAAAGAACATCCAGTATTGGTTATTCCATTGGACAAACAGATGCGGATGGTCTTCAATGGCTAAATTGACTTGAAAGAGGCTGAAATTGAGAATTTTGGCCATGAACAGAGCCGTCTGACGAGCCAAGCTGGAAATCTATATTGCCAGAAATGCAAGCAGGTCATCGGGCACACTTATGGCTATGTGGTGCTCAAGCTATTTTCCACTTCTATAAGGCGATTATCGACATCATACTTTTTAACTACGGTCGAGCCCTGCTTATGCGGTGAACTCTGCTAAGAAATACTGTTTTGATTTTGCAAATTTTTTTCCGAAAAACAAAACACTGTTGCAAAATCAATGAATATTTTTTATAGTTTAACCCTTCCCGATCTTTCCGCTGAAACTGCGGGTCCATATTGAGAGTGAAGTATCATGCGCATCTTTAAATGTTTTACTGCTTGAAATGTTAGTGTTTTCGGTACAAAGTCTCGCTTCATTAAATTAACAGGAGCTTGTGCCCCAAATTTTGATTCTAGAATATCCGAGTGATTTCAAACCAATTTGTGTAAGCTTTAACTAGTATGATTCATTCCTATTTGTAAACACAGATCCTAAATTGTTTACTGGGTGATGCAAACAAAAAACAGGAAATGAAATTCACGTATCATACAAGCACACGTTAGATTATTTCTCTAATTAACGCAAAATAATAATTAGGCCAATTTTTCTAATAAGCGTTAGCAAAATTGACTGTTGCTTTTGCTCAAGTTAAGCTTTTACCTTTTTGATGCACCTAATCTAACCTATATGATATTTTAAGCACATATCTACATTTATTTTATTTGCATGAACTATCTTAATCTTCAGGATGAGGGAATTCAACTGCCTTTTTCCTAATTTGTTTGTGTGGCTATGTAAGGACTATTGCTTCTCAGCTATTCAATGCGACAAACAAGTCCTGTGATGGCTAAGCATAGCAAACTTCATGCTACCATCGTCTTCTTTCGAATAGCAGTCTGACAAACTGTGCTGAGGACTGAAAAAATTATGCTCTAATGTTTTCCTAAATTTTTTATCGTATAAAAGTCCTTATTCTGCATCAAAATTCTACTAACTACTTCTATACAGTTTTGCCATTCTTACAATTGTGGTTTTGCTCATTGCCCACCTCGGGTTCCACCAATCAGGCACACAGTGCGAAAGTTGTGCTTGCCGATCGACGGCAGCGACATGTGTCAGATTCTTTTTTGTACGGTTCCCTTCCATACACTGGGTGAGCAACAGCATTTCTTAGTTGCTGTGGTCGAGTTCTAAGCCATGCGAACTTTAAAATTCAAAAATCTAAATTTGCCTTGCAAATTGACATCATCTATAAATTGATGAATTTGACCGGAACTTTCTTTAACGAACGGCAATGTGCATTACATCCCATAGGATTTGACCCTAATTTCTTAATAGACTCCGTTTTCATTAACGTTTCACATGTTTTTTATAATTTCACATTTCAGAGCTGGTTAAATATTATTTTTTGCAGTTTTCTTCATATTTTGCATTGGCAAAACGCAATGGGCCACAACGCAATAATTAAATGTTTGGTGGGATTTCATTTGTTATTACTATAAATCAGTCATTCATCATCAAACGCTGTTATATTGGTAAGACGACAAAAATATTGATAAGATGACATTGACAACCTTATGATCGTGGGGATAAAATAATTTTAAAATACACTACAAATGTCTGCAAGCGTCATAGGCATCGAAGAAAAACTTTCATAACATTTAAATCAGCATATCCATTATTATTATGAAATGATATCGTCATATTACGCATTCCCATAACTATACTATGATACCGTTTGGTCCAGCGCAATTTCAAGTTTCCAAATAGGATTGCTCTCGTTTCTCAGTACCATGTTCTTATGTAACTCTACATCGCTGTGATTTCTCAAATAGCATGCATTCGATATGACTGGAACGAGCGTGATAAAATTGCTAGGTAACTGCACTTCGAACTGGACGAAATGCATAACGTTCTTCTTCATGAACGAAACGAAGGAAGTCTTTGCTATATTGGAAGACAACGAATCACGTTCCTGAGGACGTGAGTTTATCTTACTGTTCGAAGGCTGGTGGTCTACAATGCTGGAGTACAAAAGACGTAATATCTGTTACCATTGACAGCGTAACAGCGATCACTGCCTCTATTGTTCTAATCGTGGAGGGAGTATATAGCTCCATGGTTCTAATGTCTGCCTGACGAAGCGACTTTATCTCTGTGGTATTTCAGAGATTTAAGTAAGAGAAATTCTAAAGGGTAATTTAGAAGTGTTCTCGAGGTTAAATTTAGATTTTGCTTTATATACATAACATTTGAAAGTTGAGGACTTTTTCTGATATTATATTTAATAAACCTAAAATTTTTTTATTAAAGTATTCGTCTGTTTGAATTTTCATAAGCATTGCGCCATGTGCGGTATGCATTTTTTGCATATTTTTTTAAATATTATTTTCCATTTTTGCACTTACGAGTATGTACCAAACATCACGATGCACCACTGACCCTCAACACGTTGACCGCAATTGGTTAAACTAAAGTTCAACATTCAACCCAAATTTAAAGTTAATCGTGGCGAGCAATTTTAAAAAATAGCAAACATTAACTGGATCATGCCTTCATTTAGCTTTAATTAAATATTTATGACATTTGAGCCTATGACTACTAGTCGGTCAGCAGCATTATGAAAATCCCTTCCGTGGCCACCGGTGGCGCATGTTGCAGTCAAAGTGTTAACGGCAATTTCTGTGTCTGAAATCTGAAGAGGCAAATTGTAAGCGACTTTCGAACCTGTCTTTCAGTGTACGAAGCAACTTGACGTGAACAATCGATGAGCAGCGAGCGAGTCGTTGATTAATGTACGATCATATCCGAGTGATTGACTACTGTCCTGTACATATTTGTTTGTTGCAAAACTTTTGTACCACATTTTAAATGAATACGATGAAATGTTCATTGACTACTCTTATGCATTCATTCGTTTATGAAACTCTGGTATCACATTTTAAATGAGCATGATAAACTATCGCTCAATAAAACAGCATGCCCTCCATAAATTTTGTACTGTCCCATAAGTTTCGCGTCTGAAATCGGTGAGCAGCCATTTAATTCTTTCTCACCGTGCACAATCTTTTGGTCTTGCTCGCAGTTGAGCTTAAATTGCTCCGTTAGCGAGCTGCGCCCTCGTCGCGTAGACATTCTCACAGGAATGTGCGGGCAGGCATGCCATGCAGCAGAGCGCGTACACGCACGCAAGGCGCCCGAGACCTTGCTGCTTGTTTAGCAAACAGACTCTTCCGGTCGGCTTGGTCAGCATTCATTCATGCTATGAGAACCTTTATTGACTCATAATATAATTTCAGGCGATTTCGCCGCTTTTGATCAGCGCTGATGTTCTCACGAGTTTAAATTCGATGTTACCTTGTGCTACCAGCCGTTTTAGTGCAGCGTATTCCTTGTATACTTGTTATGAGAATTTGCAGTGCGTTCTCTCCTGCGTTATAAATCGCATCGTTTGTACAGGAATATCGTTCACGGTCTCAAGAGAGCCGCTTGGTTTTGAATAGATTATGTCTTTTTTTCGAAGCAGGCAGTTAAAAAATTATTTTCTTTATTCAGTGTCCACAGCAGGGTAGGAAGAAGCTGCTTCCACTATTCACTGATAATACTTTGTAATAAGGAACATCTAATATTTCACTTGTCAGGGAGAGAGATAAAATTTGCAAATTATTTTCAGTGAGTGCGTGCATCTCATTTTAATGTGCAGAATTTAAACAACTCCCGCAATTTTCATGGCTTTTGAGGAAAAAGATATTTGCAAACCCAGGTGGAGGATGAAGAGTTTTATTTTAAATAGATTTGGTCTTGATTTGTAGAGGCCAATGAATCTCGTTTCATGCTAACGAGAAACACATATGAGTTCTTATAAATATTCAATCAATACTTTATACATATATCAAGTTGGTACTTTTCCTTTATTTTGGCATTGGTTGCGAAAAACTCTTGGTATTAAGATTAGCTAAGCACGCCCGCACCAAATACTTTATGAACTTATGTGTGAACGTTACACCGGTGCAGTTTCTCCTTCGACTGCAATGATACAAGTAAGCATGCGACGGAAATAAGCTTAGGAGACTGAAATTCTTCATTTTCATTTGATTCATGAAAATTCACCGACCTTTCAAAATTGAGTTAAAACGATCATAATGAATGGCATGATAATTTTTTTGGTTGTTTAATGAAAAAACACAATGTTTTTTTAGAATTAGCCGTCGGCATTAAATAGTTTGTCAACGTTGGATTTTTAATTGCATCTCCGTTTAGATTTCGCTTGGGTAAAAAAATTATATTGTTTATTTTTTTCCAAAAATTACATTTTTCAGAAATGTTTAAGCATACGAATACATGAATAAAACTATGTTAACACCAAGTCACAGACAATTACATTAATATAGTTGGAGGCAATGGCAGAAAAATAAGCCTTACTAATCATTTATTAAAAAAGAAAAAAAGAAAAGAAAAAAAAATGTGCATTTCCAAGTTGTCACATGAGATACATGCCAACATATTGGCTTTTAAAAGTTTCTTAATATAGGACATCCTAAAACAAATGTTCCATACGAGGAGTACTAATTGACAAACCATCCGAGGTGTACAAGTAGATAAGCCATACGAGGCATATTAATTGACAAAATATACGATGTGTACTAATAGACAAGCTATCAGACGTGTACAAATAGATAGACCATACGAGGTAGATTAATAGACAAAATATACGAGGCGTACTAATAGACAAACCATACGTGGCGTGCCAATAGTCTATCTCTGTCAAGGGTAGTTGAATGAGAAATGAAAAATATGCCCTAAAAATATGCAAAGCCCTATCACCATCAAAAACATATTTCATATCTTCTCGATATTAACAATCATCTTTTCAAAGCATCATGAAAATTACGTGGAGGAAAATTTATTCGTGAGGAGTGCAGAAAAAACTAGGTCGTACTGAGATTTTCCAAGCTTGACAACAACTTTTATCAGCAGAATGTCAGTCAAGAGGACAGTTGTCTACACACGGCAGCCTCCATCAGATCTGACTGACGTCAACCAGGACATTTCCTCAGCTGACTAGCGTCTTATTTCGGTGGTGTTGATAGAAAATAAGGCATTAACTGAACGAAGGGCTGTGAAAAATTATGAGCTAGACCACATCATGAAAGACAGGCATGCATAGTTTGGGTAAATTTTCCCCAAAACTCAATCAATGGCCAATTTTTCCTGCGGGTGCGATTGAGAAAAGTTTTGAGAGAAGAGACTGAATCGGAACAACGAAGGCCCTCTCAATATTTAATGCGTCGGTTGCACAAGTGAGCATCTATTAATCAATTTATCGCCACGAGCCACCGCGGTTGTGCACGGATGGAATTTTATAGTGCTGTTCACCGACCAGTAGTTACAAACTCAATTTTCACAAATACTTAATCAAAGCTAAGTGAAGGCACAATTCAGTTTATGTTGGCTATATTCAAAATTGCTCATTACAATTAACTTTATACTTGAGATGAATATTCAACTTTAGCGTAACTGATGGGGGTTAACATCTCAACGGATTAGCAGTCGCTAACTCGAAAAAATCAACAAATTCTTTCGAAGTGAGTGAGTCTTTTAAACGACCTGAAAATTATTTAAAATTCAGGAACTAGTCTCGGCGTGGGTTTGAGTGGCCTTTCGAGTAAAGAGGAACTACCCCTTTTGTTTCAGGGGCATAATTCCAGGAAGACAATAATAATTATGACAATAATTTCAGGAACTGTACACAAAGGGCATTCAGAGAGGCTCACTGTAATGCCACGATGCAATGCAACTTGTGTTGGTTACATTAGAACTGCTAAATAAAACCAATCGATGTGCCGGCACAACTCCTATGAGACTACAGCATCATCGATACTGCAGTGTCTCGTTTACATTGGTAAGAGTGATTGGTTTCTTGTCTCGCAACGATCAACTCATTATTTATTACCTGGTTCAAATATTGACTGATTCATCTCATCCTGTAGCAAATCTTGTAGCTTGTAAATTGTCTTATAATTGAAAAAGTAAAATAAAGGAATGCAAACCCAAAGCTTTTAAACCAGGACTTTCATGCGTCCATTGAGGGTAGAGCTTGTTCCCTCTGCTCGGTTACCCTCAGTAAGTTGCTCGTGTAGAGGACGTGGTATAGGTGTCCTCCAGGTGACCTTCACTCCACGCTACGAGCGTACACACCTGTGCACTCTACTTTTAATGTGTGTAACCATACAATATTTGATCGCTCTGTATTTCTAACATGAGCGAACGATTCTTTCCGAAGAACATGCTAAGTAGCTCGACGCGCCGATGTATTCTATAAAAGTTAGATGAGAAGTTCTAAGTTTCTTGAAACGCACTGAACCCAATAATATATTTTAACTTTGAATTCTACGATATTTAATGCGTGCATTTCAGCAGAATAGTCATACATATTTCGAATAGGGTAAATATATAGTGAATGTTAGTTAATTCATTTCTAATTATAAGTCTTATATAAGCAGAAATCATTACTCACGCAGACGAATTTCCTAATTCTTAATAACTTACAAAAAAATTCAGATTGATGAGGTTAATTGATGGTACATATTTTACAACATTAATGCTGAAATTCACAAAATAGTTTCTTACCTCGACAACACGAATACTTGAGAAAAAGCGTTCTTGATACAAGGTGTTGTTTGACGTCATTGAAGATGTACGCAGTCAAGTTCAACGTTCCAGGTGAGGCGATCACTTTTTATAGCTTCATCGTTAGGAGGTTCTCGGGATCAAGATGAATCCTGGACAGCAGAAACGAATGTGAAGGATTATCCTTGATGTAAGAAAGCTTGTGTCATAGCAACAGCAGATGAAGGTCTGTATCATAGCAACAGCAGATGAAGGTCTGTATCATAGCAACAGCAGATGAAGGTCTGTATCATAGCAACAGCAGGTGAAGGTCTGTATCATAGCAACAGCAGATGAAGGTCTGTATCATAGCAACAGCAGGTGAAGGCCTGTATATCATAGCAACAGCAGGTGAAGGCTTATATCATCGCAACAGCAGGTGAAGGCCTGTATCATAGCAACAGCAGGTGAAGGCCTGTATCATAGCAACAGCAGGTGAAGGCTTATATCATCGCAACAGCAGGTGAAGGCCTGTATCATCGCAACAGCAGGTGAAGGCCTGTATCATAGCAACAGCAGGTGAAGGCCTGTATCATAGCAACAGCAGGTGAAGGCCTGTATCATAGCAACAGCAGGTGAAGGCCTGTATCATAGCAACAGCAGGTGAAGGTCTGTATCATAGCAACAACAGGTGAAGGTCTGTATCATAGCAACAGCAGGTGAAGGCCTGTATATCATAGCAACAGCAGGTGAAGGCTTATATCATCGCAACAGCAGGTGAAGGCCTGTATCATCGCAACAGCAGGTGAAGGCCTGTATCATAGCAACAGCAGGTGAAGGCCTGTATCATAGCAACAGCAGGTGAAGGCCTGTATCATAGCAACAGCAGGTGAAGGCCTGTATCATAGCAACAGCAGGTGAAGGCCTGTATCATAGCAACAGCAGGTGAAGGCCTGTATCATAGCAACAGCAGGTGAAGGCCTGTATCATAGCAACAGCAGGTGAAGGCCTGTATCATAGCAACAGCAGGTGAAGGCCTGTATCATAGCAACAGCAGGTGAAGGCCTGTATCATAGCAACAGCAGGTAAAGGCCTGTATCATAGCAACAGCAGGTGAAGGTCTGTATCATAGCAACAACAGGTGAAGGTCTGTATCATAGCAACAGCAGGTGAAGGCCTGTATCATAGCAACAGCAGGTGAAGGCCTGTGTCATAGCAACAGCAGGTGAAGGCCTGTATATCATAGCAACAGCAGGTGAAGGCTTATATCATCGCAACAGCAGGTCAAGGCCTGTATCATAGCAACAGCAGATGAAGGTCTGTATCATAGCAACAGCAGGTGAAGGCCTGTATATCATAGCAACAGCAGGTGAAGGCTTATATCATCGCAACAGCAGGTGAAGGCCTGTATCATCGCAACAGCAGGTGAAGGCCTGTATATCATAGCAACAGCAGGTGAAGGCCTGTATATCATAGCAACAGCAGGTGAAGGCTTATATCATCGCAACAGCAGGTGAAGGTCTGTATCATAGCAACAACAGGTGAAGGTCTGAATCATAGCAACAACAGGTGAAGGTCTGTATCATCGCAACAGCAGGTGAAGGCCTGTATCATCGCAACAGCAGGTGAAGGCCTGTATCATAGCAACAACAGGTGAAGGTCTGAATCATAGCAACAACAGGTGAAGGTCTGTATCATAGCAACAGCAGGTGAAGGCCTGTATATCATAGCAACAGCAGGTGAAGGCCTGTATCATCGCAACAGCAGGTGAAGGCCTGTATCATCGTAACAGCAGGTGAAGGCTTATATCATCGCAACAGCAGGTGAAGGTCTGTATCATAGCAACAGCAGGTGAAGGTCTGTATCATAGCAACAACAGGTGAAGGCCTGTATCATAGCAACAACAGGTGAAGGTCTGAATCATAGCAACAACAGGTGAAGGTCTGTATCATAGCAACAGCAGGTGAAGGCCTGTATCATCGCAACAGCAGGTGAAGGCCTGTATCATAGCAACAACAGGTGAAGGCTTATATCATCGCAACAGCAGGTGAAGGCCTGTATCATAGCAACAACAGGTGAAGGTCTGTATCATAGCAACAGCAGGTGAAGGCCTGTATCATAGCAACAGCAGGTGAAGGCCTGTATCATAGCAACAGCAGGTGAAGGCCTGTATCATAGCAACAGCAGGTGAAGGCCTGTATCATAGCAACAGCAGGTGAAGGTCTGTATCATAGCAACAACAGATGAAGGTCTGTATCATAGCAACAGCAGGTGAAGGCTTATATCATCGCAACAGCAGGTAAAGGCCTGTATCATAGCAACAGCAGGTGAAGGCCTGTATCATAGCAACAGCAGGTGAAGGCCTGTATATCATAGCAACAGCAGGTGAAGGCTTATATCATCGCAACAGCAGGTGAAGGCTTATATCATCGCAACAGCAGGTGAAGGCCTGTATCATAGCAACAGCAGGTGAAGGCTTATATCATCGAACAGCAGGTGAAGGCCTGTATCATAGCAACAGCAGATGAAGGTCTGTATCATAGCAACAGCAGGTGAAGGCCTGTATATCATAGCAACAGCAGGTGAAGGCTTATATCATCGCAACAGCAGGTGAAGGCCTGTATCATCGCAACAGCAGGTGAAGGCCTGTATATCATAGCAACAGCAGGTGAAGGCCTGTATATCATCGCAACAGCAGGTGAAGGCCTGTATATCATAGCAACAGCAGGTGAAGGCCTGTATATCATAGCAACAGCAGGTGAAGGCCTGTATATCATCGCAACAGCAGGTGAAGGCCTGTATCATAGCAACAACAGGTGAAGGTCTGAATCATAGCAACAACAGGTGAAGGTCTGTATCATAGCAACAGCAGGTGAAGGCCTGTATCATCGCAACAGCAGATGAAGGTCTGTATCATAGCAACAGCAGGTGAAGGCCTGTATATCATAGCAACAGCAGGTGAAGGCCTGTATATCATAGCAACAGCAGGTGAAGGCTTATATCATCGCAACAGCAGGTGAAGGCCTGTATCATAGCAACAACAGGTGAAGGTCTGAATCATAGCAACAACAGGTGAAGGTCTGTATCATAGCAACAGCAGGTGAAGGCCTGTATCATCGCAACAGCAGGTGAAGGCCTGTATCATAGCAACAACAGGTGAAGGTCTGAATCATAGCAACAACAGGTGAAGGTCTGTATCATAGCAACAGCAGGTGAAGGCCTGTATATCATAGCAACAGCAGGTGAAGGCCTGTATCATCGCAACAGCAGGTGAAGGCCTGTATCATCGTAACAGCAGGTGAAGGCTTATATCATCGCAAGAGCAGGTGAAGGCCTGTATCATAGCAACAACAGGTGAAGGTCTGAATCATAGCAACAACAGGTGAAGGTCTGTATCATAGCAACAGCAGGTGAAGGCCTGTATCATAGCAACAGCAGGTGAAGGCCTGTATATCATAGCAACAGCAGGTGAAGGCCTGTATATCATAGCAACAGCAGGTGAAGGCTTATATCATCGCAACAGCAGGTGAAGGCCTGTATCATCGCAACAGCAGATGAAGGTCTGTATCATAGCAACAGCAGGTGAAGGCCTGTATATCATAGCAACAGCAGGTGAAGGCCTGTATATCATAGCAACAGCAGGTGAAGGCTTATATCATCGCAACAGCAGGTGAAGGCCTGTATCATAGCAACAACAGGTGAAGGTCTGAATCATAGCAACAACAGGTGAAGGTCTGTATCATAGCAACAGCAGGTGAAGGCCTGTATCATCGCAACAGCAGGTGAAGGCCTGTATCATAGCAACAACAGGTGAAGGCTTATATCATCGCAACAGCAGGTGAAGGCCTGTATCATAGCAACAACAGGTGAAGGTCTGTATCATAGCAACAACAGGTGAAGGTCTGTATCATAGCAACAGCAGGTGAAGGCCTGTATCATAGCAACAGCAGGTGAAGGCCTGTATCATAGCAACAGCAGGTGAAGGCCTGTATCATAGCAACAGCAGGTGAAGGTCTGTATCATAGCAACAACAGGTGAAGGTCTGTATCATAGCAACAACAGGTGAAGGTCTGTATCATAGCAACAACAGGTGAAGGTCTGTATCATAGCAACAGCAGGTGAAGGCCTGTATCATAGCAACAGCAGGTGAAGGTCTGTATCATAGCAACAGCAGGTGAAGGCCTGTATCATCGCAACAGCAGGCGAAGGTCTATATCATAGCAACAGCAGGTGAAGGCCTGTATCATAGCAACAACAGGTGAAGGCCTGTATCATAGCAACAGCAGGTGAAGGCCTGTATCATAGCAACAGCAGGTGAAGGCCTGTATCATAGCAACAGCAGGTGAAGGTCTGTATCATAGCAACAGCAGGTGAAGGCCTGTATCATAGCAACAGCAGGTGAAGGCCTGTATCATAGCAACAGCAGGTGAAGGCCTGTATCATAGCAACAACAGGTGAAGGCTTATATCATCGCAACAGCAGGTGAAGGCCTGTATCATAGCAACAACAGGTGAAGGTCTGTATCATAGCAACAGCAGGTGAAGGTCTGTATCATCGCAACAGCAGGTGAAGGCTTATATCATCGCAACAGCAGGTGAAGGCCTGTATCATAGCAACAACAGGTGAAGGTCTGTATCATAGCAACAGCAGGTGAAGGTCTGTATCATAGCAACAGCAGGTGAAGGCCTGTATCATCGCAACAACAGGTGAAGGTCTGTATTATAGCAACAGCAGGTGAAGGTCTATATCATAGCAACAGCAGGTGAAGGCCTGTATCATAGCAACAACAGGTGAAGGCCTGTATCATCGCAACAGCAGGTGAAGGTCTGTATCATAGCAACAACAGGTGAAGGTCTGTATCATAGCAACAGCAGGTGAAGGCCTGTATCATCGCAACAGCAGGTGAAGGCCTGTATCATCGTAACAGCAGGTGAAGGCTTATATCATCGCAACAGCAGGTGAAGGCCTGTATCATAGCAACAACAGGTGAAGGCCTGTATCATAGCAACAACAGGTGAAGGTCTGTATCATAGCAACAGCAGGTGAAGGCCTGTATCATAGCAACAACAGGTGAAGGCCTGTATCATCGCAACAGCAGGTGAAGGTCTGTATCATAGCAACATCACATGGCTATACAGAGCCGAGCACATGCTAATAGAATTTTTTGGTTCACGGGATCATACTCGTAATATGTAGCTACGAAAACATTTTCCCAAATTGAAAATGAACTGAAAGCTCAACATCGAAGAATTGAAATCACATGTAACCATGCCTCTCTGAAGAGGATAGTTTGCAACTCTAAAATGGCACCTGCACAACATGTTGAGTTGTTACATATTGCACCGAAGTGTGGAAAGTGATCATGTTTCAAATATTGAGCTGTTGAAGCCACCAACCATTTATTTGAAACAGATTAGCTGTGGAGATGTCCGTTATGTAAGAAAAGTTTTTTGATGTTGCACTCGAGCTGAAATTTGTCAACGATGCTTTTATGAAATTTAAGCATACTGTAGCCCGAAAGTCGCCCCAAGTGTGTCGGTGTTTCACATTCTACATCGCGTGCAAAATGCATAGCGTCCTTTGGAACAATTTGATGCACGTCGAATCTAATGATATATTATTAAAATGTTGCCTGCAATCTATTTATCAAAATTAAATGGCATGATTAATCCGACAGCCGTCGAGCATATGTAAATTGCAATCTGCCGAACAGACGTTAGCGATATGAGTGTTCATATTTAAGATGAGTTAATATGAAGAGATTAACTTTGTTCGCAAACTATAGATCAAGTCATCAGTGAAGGATGTCTTTGGCAGCGAGTGTTCTGCTAAAACCTCCTGCTGTGTCCCAGTTTGTTGGAGCCGCTAACGTTATTATAGCAGGGCAGCGAGTGTTCTGCTAAAACCTCCTGCTGTGTCCCAGTTTGTTGGAGCCGCTAACGTTATTATAGCAGGGCAGCGAGTGTTCTGCTAAAACCTCCTGCTGTGTCCCAGTTTGTTGGAGCCGCTAACGTTATTATAGCAGGGCAGCGAGTGTTCTGCTAAAACCTCCTGCTGTGTCCCAGTTTGTTGGAGCCGCTAACGTTATTATAGCAGGGCAGCGAGTGTTCTGCTAAAACCTCCTGCTGTGTCCCAGTTTGTTGGAGCCGCTAAGGTTATTATAGCAGGGCAGCGAGTGTTCTGCTAAAACCTCCTGCAGTCTCTCATTTTGTTGGAGCCGCTAAGGTTATTATAGCAGGGCAGCGAGTGTTCTGCTAAAACCTCCTGCAGTCTCTCATTTTGTTGGAGCCGCTAAGGTTATTATAGCAGGGCAGCGAGTGTTCTGCTAAAACCTCCTGCAGTCTCTCATTTTGTTGGAGCCGCTAAAGTTATTAGCAGCTTGTTTGCGGCGGCCGGGGCGGCGATGTCCTGCAATGCTGCGGCCACTTTCTCAAATGCAAGCTCCGTTGAAATACGTGGAGCATTTAAACTAGTTTGACTGATATGACGTTTTATGATTTCAACCGCAATGATACTGAGCATCCGAGTCCCTGCAAATAATATCATTAATACAGAACATAACATGAATCATAAATTCGATTCAGGTATGGGTTTTACGCAGGTTTATAGTCATTGCTCATGAGGCTAGAATCAATCTGAGCGGAACTTAAATACTCATAAAAATTATTTAAAATATATAAAATGTTTATTTAGGTGATAAAATAATTAATCAACTTAAATCCTTAGAATCAACCAGAGTAGAACTTAAATACTTATAAAATTAGTTAATATATGTAAAAATGTCTCTGTTGGTGATAAAGTAATTGATCAACTTATATACTTAGAAACAACCTGAGCAGGGCTTAAACACCACTACCTGGCTTTGAGCTTCCTGGTACATCTTTCAAAAGCAACGTCCAGTTACCTCCTCAACTCTAATTGCCCCAGTGTAAGCTGTTGAGTGAGCTAAGTCACATCAATAGAATTGCGCCGTTTTGTTACCAACAGACATGCGATTGTCAATTTTGATATAAAACTAAGCTCCATTAAAAGTCGTAATTTTAAGCGGGACATGATTTTACGTCGGTACGAGTTGGGAAAAATTAGTGATGATCTAACTCAGGGCTTTTCAACCGGTGGTGCATGTACCCCTAGGGGTACATTTTACAATCTCAGGGGGTACGTGAAAACATTTGGTACTACTGCGTTTACAAACAATCGCATAAGTATATATGATTATTAATCATTAAATGTATTTTTATAGTTTCTTGCACCTTTAACTGTGCTGGGGGTACATGAAGATACACCATTAAAAGAGTGTATACGACAATAGAAAGGTTGAGAAACCCTGATCTACCTGTTCAAATATATACTGTATGCAGAAGGCTGTGTTAACTGAACACCAAAGTGCCTCGAGCGAGTAAGACTACTTCACTCGGGTCTGCCGCTGGTCAGTGTCTGGCACCACGAACAGTGAACGGGATTTGGTCGGCAGGGATTATTCACTAGCTTGGTAAAATATCAACAACCAATAACGTTGACCACTTTAAACGTGCATGAGTAATCGAGTTTTCATTTTTTCCTGATTTGTTGAATCGCCAATGGTGACAGTAAAAATTTGTTATTTTCTGACAAAAAAAAAAAAAAATCTAAGGAACGCTGAGTGCAGCCATCTGATATTCGTAAGGATGTATGTCTAACACAAGCACTGCCTGTCAAATACCAAAATAAAGACAATTCAACAGAACATGGGCATCCCCGCCCTGACATAGGCAGGTCAAGGCACAAGACCTCACTTGCAACAATCCGTCGCGTAAGCGTCTCGCTGTGCCCTGAGCTGCATGAGGCGCCTCTCTCGCCCGATGACTGGTATCTCCCCACACATGACTCGCAAAAAACGGGTTTAACTTTCGACGAGCTAGATTGTATTCATTGCACCATAGGCCTCTCGTGCAGGCGAACAGTCACTGCGGAAATTGCAGCTTGCCGAAGCCTTGATTCTTGTAAACTGTAGCCGTTCTTTAAAGGTTCATGAACTTAGGGTAATGAACATACGTAGAGTATAAATTTTGGGTGATGAGCAATTCCAATATCATGTTTTATTTGCGAGTTGCTGCGCTGCAACTCTGACTGACTCTTGATAAAAGTTTTGCCTAAAATTATAGTTTTATTAATTCTTTGATCGGTGAAATTTTCCTGAAGCAACTTAGAAAGTTGTCAGGTAGATGGCCGTACTCCGTCAAAGTTCCGCTCGTGTAAATTAATCTCTCACTTCAATTTTCAGAATCAACTGCCTCTACGTGAAAAGACACCGTAACATTATTTAACATTTCATTCGATACTCAATCTGTTGCGAGAAAAAGATGAGACTCAGTCCTCACGAAATACTACAAATACTCTATTTAGGGGATCCCTAACAGAGATAAAAATAATTTGCCTTGAAAATCGTTTGTTAAGAAACTGATGCACAGAGAACAATAATTGCAAACCTGAAGAGATGCAGGTAGTGCGTGAGGGTATAGAGGGAAAACTTAATTACCTCACAGCAGTGATCCTGAGAAACAGCGTCCTAATTCTCGTGGAACTGAGTTCGCTTACACACTTTCTCCAGAGTTACTTTTGTGATCGAACAGCAGAATATAGTTGCAGCAGATTTGAGTCCAGTGTCGTCGATCGTTTAATTCATCAGAAATATTTCTTTACACGAAGTTCCAGGCCTTCTTTCAGTACTAGGATCGTTTAGCGCTAGCTCGGCCGAGAGAAAATAGCATATCATATTTGTCATGGGCAAATATATAATCCGTAAACATGAAGCAGTCGTGCCGTTTGCGATGTAAATAATTGATGTGCACTGCAATCTAGGCAAAGACTTAAAGACTAAGACATATGTATGCTTTTCTTGACTGTAGTACTAAGCGATCAAGTCCCATTCAATGTCATATGCCGTAGAATCTAAGCCCACAAGTTGGCTTTTGCTGTACATTCCAAACTGGGTTAAATAATTTAATAAATGCCTGGAAACGCTCGAGAATTTTTTTAACGCTGCTGCTTCTCCGCAATATCTATCTAATATTTTTTTTACGGAACGAATTCATTTACGAATGACACACGAGTTTTTGGATCGCTTAACCCCTAATTTCAACATAGATTTCGATGTTGTCTTTGATGAATCTATTATTAAAGATTCATCGAAGTATTCTTAGGAGTCAGTCAATTCATTTTGAGCGCACTTTTAAGCATGTGTGTAAACAGTGAGAGTTTATTCCAAAGAACAAACGAATTGTGTTTAGGCAATGAAAAAAGGTACAAGCGGTGCTTCTTCAAACGTTGCCCAGAACTTCAAACTCAGTCTCTTCGAGTCTTTCTAGGGAACAATTATGTGGAACACTTAAAGCACAGCAACCGATAACGTATCCTGAAAACTGAAGGCTTTCTCAGTCGGAAAGTCAGCTTTAAATACGTACTTGGTGCAGGTCATCAAGTTACGATCGTAAAACTTAGAACAAATTTTAGTTAACAATCTTCTGTTAATTATGATACCTGAGTTTTGTTTTTATTCAATAACAGGTTAGAAACTTTTCATGTTATTCTGCTCGCTCTGTTCGTTTTATTTTTGAGGGCCCTGTTGATAATGATTGCTATATCCTCTAGTGGAATTAAAATCTAAGGAAGCATTGCGTCATTTTTTCGAACTGTTATTGCTAAATAGTTAGAATTCCATTCAGTAACAAGTTTGAAGCGACTGAGGGTTTAGCATCACTTCCTCTCGTGCCGATAGTGATTCAGCATCAGTGAACTGATATTTTTTAGATTGCTGTCTTTTTTTCACTGGGTCTCTCATAGTGAAGAACTAAAACGATACTCTCCGGGGGGCGGCGCACCAGGGACAGAAGTGGCTGACCTTTTTTGTCCGCTTAGCGTGTGTGTTGTGGCAAGCTGCTGCCAAGCTCTGGTGCTGTCTCAGTCAGCATCGCCGAACAACCAACGGAAAAGAAAGACGAAAGTTCTAACGGTGAATGAATCTCGTCTTCTTCTGTCCATTTTATTGATTTATAAGTCCATAATTTCCGTTGATGATTTTCCAACTATGTAAGTCTGCAAAATTGTCCGAGTTCTTCACGTGTTAAGATATGAAGAAAATTATTCAACTATTTTATCGAAACAGTCAGTCGTTGAAATTCTATTTCTCTGTCAGTCAATAAAAAGCCACGTTTCGATGTGACAAACATCAGCCGCAAAAGATGCAGAAAAATCGATTACAATCGCATTGATACAAATACAAATCTGATATTTAAGCTGCACAAGACACGATAAATGTTTTGAAAATCACAGCAAAAAAATTATTAGTGCGACAATATTTGTACCGCAAAAAATATCATATCACAAGACTAAGTGACAGCATTGCGCTACGTTAGATGTTAATGGCACCAGATATTGGGACGAAATGGACGGTCCAGCGGTTGCTTCAAACTTCTGAGCTCCAGTTCTATTGAATAATTTAAGAACAAAAAGTCATATGCATTTTCGCTGAAAACAGGTTTACATCTATTTATGTGTAATAATTTTGTTACTTGAGTATGCTTTTTTTAACAACATTAAATGAAATGTTTGTAAATTAATATGGGTCTTTATACTAGGGCTTGCAAACATGGTCAACACGGAAATCATTAAAAATTGAATGTTGATATTTGTACGCAGTCTCCGTATCAAGGTCATCCGAGTCATGCCAATGTCAAAATGATGAACGAACTTTCATTCTCTTCGGTCACATATGAACTGGTATATTACACTGGCTCTGTCTAGATCATTCACCCTAGGACTGGAAGTATAATTTGTACAAAAAGGTTACTGATTTTACGATTTTTATAATACACAGACTTAACGTATCCAGAATTTCTGGCTTAAGAAAAGTTTTCGCTATGTTCTTTAAGACTCGTTCAAAAATTTTGTAATTTTCGTGCATTTAATTTTGAGGAAATATATTAATATGACGTGCTTCAAGTCCAGGATTATTATTACTGCTAAAGATTCGTATAAAGATATTATCAATAGTTTTAAAAATCACGGTATTAGTGAAATTGTTATTGACCAGCAACCGTTTTAGTTTCAGCATTTCAGCATGAAAACTTGCCTAGCTGCTGCACGCTTTATAAGCTCTATTTATCAAAGTATGAATAACACCCTCTTTGTACATTTGTGGAGCATCAAAATCACAATTTTTGGTTTATTTAGCATAAGATGGCTTGACATACACTGATCTCGAAAAAGTACCTTGAGAAGCTACAACCAAGACATCTAAAAATGGCATTTTTCCATGCACACCCAAATCGTACGTAAAACTCAACACCGAATTATCTGCCAAAAAATTTTTCAGCATCTCTGATTGCTAAACACCATCTACTTCTACGAACATATCATCTACGTATCTACAATACAATATTGGTTTAGCAGCCATAGTGTTAATCACCAGGTTTTCTAAGTACGATATGCAGAAGTTGGCCAACGTGGGTCCTAAAGAAGAACCCATAGCAATGCCATCTACCTGGCGGAACAAGCTACCACCATCAATACGCCATCCATCAGTCGTACAGATTGTGAAGAGTTCCTTCAAAATATGACGAAGGGACAGCAGAGAAAAGCCTTCACTTATGTATATACAATCTAAAATGATCTCAAGAGTATCTGAAACGGGTACATTTGTGAAACCTGGCATCTGTTTCTCGTAAGCTCAATCAACTCTACAACCTGAATTCAATTTCACCAAAGAAATTTGACAAATTCTTAAATTGAACTAAAGTAGGACTTGACGAGCATGAAAGTGAAGTCTTGAATTTAAGGTGGAATTACCGCTCTGAAAAGCGATTTGATCGTGTCGGAAAACAGCTGCAGTTAAATTTAGTGTGTGAAAGTATCCTCAGCCTAATTTGTGAGGGACTTGTTTCTCTTGCACCCATCACAGAGGATGCATTTGTAGCTCAGAGAACACTTACACAAGAAAGGGTATAACCCAATATCAACGCAGGCCATTCGTAATTTGCGTTTGAATGAAGAGAGTTATACGTACTGCAGAAAAATGAAATAAGTATGTATTGTATTGTTAAAGCCTGACGATTACAAGCAGAAGTTAGATTATACACTCGCAGACAATAGTAAGTTTTAGCGTTTGCATCGGGATCCAATGGAAAACTCGAAGAACAAACTAAACATGCTTTTACCTACTGTTAATGCTGTTTCAAATAATTATCATTTGAAAAACTTACAGGACACTATTAGCCTGAGCATATACATACATGCTACAATTATTCATATGAATCCGAATGATCTTCCGTTAAGGCCAATAATATCTCAGGTTCCTGCCGTTACCTACCCCGTTGCTAAGACCTTAAATAAAATTATAATGCCGTATGTTACGCATAAATGTTGGTTACGATGAAGTGACGAATTTAATGCCTTGTTGCGTAGTAAAATCCTGAGAGGTATAATAGCCTCTTTAAATATTGAATTCTTGTTCACAAAAGTATCCGTTTTCGAGACGATTGAGATAATTTTACATGTCAAATGCAATAGTGAAAACCTTCCTCCGTCTAATCTGTTTCCTCGTCATATTTTGAAGGAACTCACGCTCTGCTCCACTGTAGCTTCTTTTCGGCGTACTGATAGTAGCTTGCTCCGTCAGGTAGATGGCATTGCCATGGTTTTAAGCAGGGTTGCGGAGTCGGAGTCGGAGTCGGGAGTCGGAGTCGCCGGAGTCGCATGTTTTAGGTTGGAGTCGGAGTCGGAGTCGCTTCTCTGAAGTGTGGTGGAGTCGGAGTTGGAGTCGGAGTCGCTTTTCCGAGTGTGGTGGAGTCGGAGTCGGAGTCGTTCATTCGGATGGGGTGGAGTCGAAGTTGGAGTCGCTATTTTTTGCTGTCTTCGATTCTAATTTTTACTAAAATTATTTATTATTATTTAAAACCGAAAGTAAACAAAACAGAGTTAGAATGCTTTGCTGAAAATCTAAAAATACACAATGTTTTTGTTGATTATTTTGTTTTAAGTTGAGTAGGTCACCTAATACCGTCATTGTTGTTTAGTCGTTTTGGGTTTGCATTCCTATATATGATAAATACAAGAAAGAAATATAATTGTACTGCAGTAATAATGAATATTTTGCAGTTATTTAAGCAAGAACTAGTAATTTGAAGCATTGAAAATTTGTTCTGTATATTTATGTTTCGTTCATTTCCCCTTCAATTAGTACACAGGAAGTAGCAAGTAGTACTAAATGTGTTGCAAGTTACTTGTAGAACATTTCAGCTGATGCAATACATTGTACTCGCGTAAGGAGTGGTAACTATGTACGCTCTTAATGATGCATTGATTGTTAATGACTAGTCTTTGCAGAAGCTTAAAGTTATGTTGTGATCATAAATATTTTTAGTCTTTATGTTATGATTCCTTGCCAATGAGTAGTCTTTGCCAAAACCTGGAGCTATGGTCTGGTACATAAAGACTTCTTGTTCTCAGGTTATGTTATCAAAATTGATATGGCTTACTTGTCTTTAGGTCAAGTTTAACATGTATTATAAATAACAATTTCTGCTCATTTCTAAAGTTATTTCTTGAATGTTGTTTGGTTCTTTTAGATTTATATTGTATTTCACTATATCATCATCATGTTTAATTTTTATCTTCGTATCACTCCCCAGTTTTTAAGCATACGCTGAAATGGAGAAGTTTATATCATGCTACTACAATTTTAAACACTGAAATAATATCCGTTTTGCAGCATTACATAATTAATAACTTCTTCTTATGGAAGATTTGGAAATGTTGTAAGGTAATCAATATCGGCATTGAGACACATGAAAAATTAAAATACAATGTAAACGAGATGCACTGAAAATAATAACACACTAGCGAAAACTTCACTTAGTCACACACATAATGTAACTGAAAGCAATGCACTATCTCAGCTGCAATGGTTGTTACATTTATGCGATAGTGCAAATTTTCTTACTGGAGACGTTTCAAATCGCTCCAAAAAACATGAAATTAGAAGAACATGGGCGTTTATTAAAATAAGAAAGTGCCAAACATAAAGTAAAAAGTTAGACGAGAATAAGAGATAGTATCATATTACACGCAAAGACGCTAAAAGTGACTTTTATTCGTAAACAAAACGTTCCGAAAACTTCAGTTCCCTGCGACGAAAGCAAAACAACTTTTGCCTATTACAGCCGAGATATAAAATAGTGTTGAGCAATAATATGACACCTTTTCTGCATTGTTACCCTGCATAGTGTAGACACAAAGAATAAGAGGCAGTGTGCAAATCTTGCCTACTTTATCTATATGAATATCATTTTGTGGATTTTATGCATAGTCATTGAATTAACTATTATAATTTAACTGAATGAGTGTTTACTTAGTAATAAAAAAAACTGTGGATACATATCTATGCTTCTCAGTGTAGGCAGTGGCTACTTTACCTACTCAGAAGACATTTGTCAGTAATTTACAGGGTGTTTCAGAATGAGAGGCAAAAAATTGCACGCCAAGTAGAAGATGTCCAAATAAAAACTTTTTCTTCTATGAAGTTTTCTGAAGAAAGAGATTTTGAGATATTAGCCGTTTATTGTTTTAAAGGATGAAATTTAATGACTAAATTACTCGCAATATTTATTTGAATTTACGTTGATCGGGCGAAATATTTTAGTTGCATGACCTCCTAGATCTCCTTACATGACTCAATTCGATTTCATTTTTTGGGGACACGTGAAGAGCCTTGTCAATGCTACACTCATTGAGTCTGAGGAAGATCTTGTGACCAGAATTGCAGTGGCTGCTGGCGAGATACCTAAATGCCAGACGTGTTTCCTAATATCCGGCAGTCGTTAAGGCTAACATTCGAAAAGTGCATTGATGTAGGTGGAACACATTTTGAACAATTTTGTAAAGAAAATTCAAATAAATATTACGAGTAATTGTGCCATTAAATTTCGTTATTTAAAACAATAAACAGCTAATATCTCACGACCCCGATTTTTTGGGAAAATTTCTTGGAATTAAAAGTGTTTATTTAGCCATTTTCTACTTGGTGTGCGATTTGTACCTCGTGTTCTAAAACACTCAGTATATAAAATTGTGTACTCGACCCGTGATAAATGATGGGATTTAATATTGTCTATATACGAATTCTCCAGATGTGGATCATAAAGAAATATATCCAACCTAATAGTACCCGCGATTAAAATATTCTAGTACTAGTGCACTGGTGAAACTCGCATCACAGATACAGTCATTAAGCATCTTTAAGAGCGTGAAAAGGAGACAGACCAACCAACAAAGACGGACAGCCAATTTTATTTGTTCAATGAAATTTCCTGTTGAAAACCTTCCGTATTTCTGATGGCGGCTTTGTGGAAGAAAAAGTTTCCTTCAGATGGCCTGTCATAGTTGACAGACAAGAATTTGAAACTGTAGAAATTAGTTCTTTCTTTTCTTCGTCTTTTTGTTTTGCAGCTACATTTTTTCTTTTCGTTTTTTGATAAATTTAACTTTCTATTATTAAGCATGTTTGAGCTTCTAGCAGAACTGTATTAACCTAAAATCGCTTAAATTAACATTACTCGTGACGCACTGGCGTTCACTAATTAAATTATCTTTGAGATTACTCTGCTTGGGCAGCATGTCGCCCTTTAAATGAAAGTCGGTATGGCAACTCTAACTTATTTCTCTTGCGTAAAAAGCAGTTTCTTTCTGCGACTTTAACTCCTCGACCCGGTAAGCAGGCACTTATTATTCATGGTAATTAATTGTCAATTAATTGTTAAAATCTTAGTGCTACATGCAATCTTGCAATAAGATACGATATTCAGCTAGTCGGCGACCAGACATCTTGAAACTCTGTTTCTATCTACTCAGAACGCCACTAAAACTTCCTACCGGAGTACCGTGCTGATGACCGGCCACGTCCATTGGTTGTCTTCTATTTTTAAGGAGTTTCGTTTTTAAAACTAACATTTCGTTAAAGAAAATCTTCGGTCTCCGTTTTAAAGGAATTCAATAATAAAAATAGTACAGAGGACGCTGCTGTGCGTACTGTTGGAATCCTCATGCCATGCCTTTGCCTAACTTGGGTGCTGTTTCTCTTTTTGCGCATCTCGGGAAACGACTTGCTATTGTTCCCTTGAAGTTCTTCTGTATTTGAAATAGATGTTCGAACAGTAGTCCTTAAGTTTTAAATCCTAAAATTCCATTGTAATAACATAGGAGAGATTACGCACAGGAAATACCTAAACCAATTTATTTATTTGTTTAAGGGGACACTTGCCCTTTTATTGTATAAGAACAATCAACGCCATACCGGGTGCCCCACAAAAATGTCCCCGACTTTTTAATTGATCATGTCTCCGCTTTAAATTAACATATTTAAATTTTCTGTATTTCACATTGTAGTAAATTTCATTCCCTTTTCAAATAATTTAGGTTTTTGAAAATCAGTTGAATAACCACTTTACAATGATCGATTTACTGAAAAGGGTAGAAAAACTAATTGTTCAAAGGGAAAGTTTTAAGAGCAACACTGGTGTCCTTCTTCATTTCTCAATACCTACTGTTAAGAATAATTTCATAATGATGTATCCTACATACCACCATGTATTTAAACCCTCAGAGAGGTTTCAAGTGTTTTCAATAACAGTGTTTCAAGAACTGGAAGAAAACGGTGAAATAATCTGTAAAACTCTTCGTTCAATGGTGGCCAGAAGTAATACTTGCCTTGACAGAAATGGAGGGTATGTCGAAGGATACTGAATTACTTTATTTGTTTAAACATTATTTATGGTAATGTTTGTTACTTTTTTCATATTTTTGTTTGGTCATTTTTTTTGGAAAGTACAAAATAAGGAAGAGTATCAATATTGCTTAAAAAACTTTTCCTCTGAACAATTAAAAAACCCCTTTCAGTAAATCAATCATTGTAAAGTGTTTATTCAACTGATTTTCAAAAACTTAAATTATTCGAAAAGGAAACAAAATTTATTACATTGTGAATAAAAGAAAATTCAAATATTTTAATTTAAAGCGGAGATATAATTAACTGAAAAATCGGGGACATTTTTTGGGACACCCGGTATAATAAAAACCCAGGTGTCCGTCAATTTGTAAATAAATATATGTTCTCGTGCGTAATTTCTCCTATTTTATTACAATGAGAATCTGCTTGCTTGGACAGTATCATGAATACCATTGAAATATGAAAAACCTGGCATCTGCTCACTTTTGCTAATAAATAAAAAACATTGCGGCAAAATCGAATCTACTGTCACGAAAATGCGGCTAATCGCAGTAAAACGTACGACATTTGTTTTTAAAACTTCTTGCCGAATAATAATATAAATTATAAAACAGTGATGTTGCTTGCTTGGTTGGTGTGTGCGTCTGCGACATTCTTAAAGATGCCTAATGACCGTAACTGTGAAAAAAGTTTTACCAGTGCACAAGTACGAGAATACTGTATTTTAATCGCGGGTACTATTAGGATGGGTATATTTGTTTGTCATCTTTATCTTGATATTTTTTTAAAACGATACCATCGAATCCCGTCATTTTTCACCAGTCATGTACTCTACACCTTTTTAGCTTCAAATTAAAATATGTGAAGTTCAATTTAAAATTTGTAAAGTTCAATTTAAAATATGTAAAATTCAATTTAAAATTTCTAAAGTTCAATTTAAAATATGTAAAGTTCCAATTAAAATATGTAAAGTTCAAATTAAAATTTGTGAAGTTCAATTTAAAAATTATAAAATTCAAATTTAAAATAGATAAATTTCAAATTAAAATTAGTAAAATTCAAATCAAAAAACTTCCAATAATTAGAAATTGTTAAGCTCTTTAACCTCTAAAGTTCTCTAATTTGAAGTATTAATCTTCAAATGAAGTCAACCCAAGTTTAGAGCTCGCTTAGGTGCGGGGTTTGAGCGTAATTCACGTTGCCGGATAATAATTTGAACAAATTTTGCTTTAATGTTATGATAAAATAACTTCAATTGGCACTTAATAATATTAGTCAAAAATGTTTTTCTTATTTGGCAGCGTGAATGACACTTCATGTCTCATCACTAAATTGACCCAAAGTTTGGCCATACTATGTATAAAATGAATAAAAATTTTACAGCGTATAATCAGGCCAAATTTTCGTAGAATATATTTTATGTATATATCAAATACTAACTCTAAAATTCTGGGCAGCAATAACAAAGCCATTGCCTATAATATTTTGCATATTTTAAATATAATTTAGTAATTTTCATCATTTGCTGCATACCTATGTAGTGTGCAGAATATGGCACACACCGGTGAAATTTGAAATTTTTTCTAAATAAGGTATCATAGAAAAAAATTCCTATCGGCGTCGAGACTATGAGTCGGTTGACGGAGCGAGCTATGTATATATCTTCCATAAACCAAGAAGAATCCCAATTCATGAGGAAGTGGGTTAAATTGCAATTTACAAATTTCAATTGGAAGCTAAGTTAAAAGGTGTAGTTAAAAAATGTAAATTTTAGAAATTTTTGAAGTATTTTTATTTGAATTTTACAAATTTTAATTTGAAATTTATCTATTTTAATTTTGAATTTTATAATTTTTAAATTGAACTTCACAAATTTTAATTTGAACTTTACATATTTTAATAGGAACTTTACATATTTTAAATTGAACTTTAGAAATTTTAAATTGAATTTTACATATTTTAAATTGAACTTTACAAATTTTAAATTGAACTTCACATATTTTAATTTGAAGCTAAAAAGGTGTAGTAGCTTGATTATTAACTTTCTGCAGTCAATTTAAAAGTTGTTCGTTAATAAAGAATATAGTGAACATATGTATACAGGTTTCAACATCTGCAACCGTCTACTACTAAGAATGACTGTCGTGTGTTTATTTATACGTTTCGTGTCACGCTCTTAAGAATCGATAGGAAAAAATTAGCTCCGGCGGTCTTGGTTTCAGTTCACGGTCAATTAATACACTCATTTTCGTAAAAGTGCTCTAGCTATAATGCCACTTTAAAAACAATTGAGAGATCCAGAGCCTTATATACCAGAGTTCGAATCGTGGATACCGAGTTCAGCGGGGTATTGTATATTACAATGTACTGTATTACAATACACTCTATTGCATATTACAATATACATACACAAGCTCGCAGTTGCTTTCAGTAATGCTGAATTTCTGTATCTAGGATACGACACGAATGGCTATAACTACTTCTCTTGCGGCTCTAAAATACTGTGTTCCAAGTGTTTATTACTCTAATAAGAAAAATAAGTTACCTTTGGAATGAGTTTAAGCATGGAAACTCCACTCGAACGAAAATTTGTTGAAGAAAGGTATTGAATCCCGTCATTTTTGACGGACCGTGTACGCTAGTTAAGAAATAAAATATTCATCTTATAAATTATGAATAGGTGGAGTTGGAGTCCCAAAATTGCGAATGGGCGGAGTCGGTGTTGGAGTCGCCAAATTTTGGAAAGGTGGAGTCGGAGTCGGAGTCGGAGTCGCCAAATTCTGAAAAGGTGGAGTCGGAGTCGGAGTCGGAGTCGCCAAATTCTGGAAAGGTGGAGTCGGAGTCGGAGTCGGAGTCGCAAATTTATTCCTCCGACTCCGCAACCCTGGTTTTAAGGGACCCGTGCACGCTGCACAATTTGAAAATGTCTCATGTGAAAAACTGGGTGATTAACACTTTGCCTGCGAAGCCAATATTGTGTTGTAGGTACGTAAATTATATTATTATAGAAGTTGATGGTATGTGATGAATTTTACGTACAAGTTAATAGTGTTAGAAAAATGTCATTTCTAGATGTCTTGATCGAAGCTTCTGAGGGTACGTTTCAGAGGTCAATGTGTGTTAAGTTTTCTCATTATGGATAAACCACAAATTATGGTTGTGATGCTCCACAAGTGTACGAAGAGGATGTTATATAGTCATACTTTGATAAATAGAGCTTAGGAAGTCTGGAGCAGCTGGGCAAGTACTCATGCTGAAATGCTGAGAGTTAAGCGGTTGCTAGTCAATACGAATTTCCCTAATACTCTGATAGATAAAACTATTTGTAACTTCTATCACCGAACTTCCAGGAGTAACATTAGGTCTGGACTTAAAACACGTTATATTAATACACTTAATGAAAATCAAATGCGTTAGAATTACAAAATTGATGAATGAGACTTTAAGGACTCCGTGAAAACTTGAGTTAAGTTAGTACATCTATATATTTTTATTAAAGTCTGTGTATATTGTAAAAATCGCAAAATCAGTGACCTCTTACCAAAAAAATGATGTTTTCGGATCCACGGTCAATGACCTAGACAGAACCAGTGTAATATACCAGTTCAAATGTGACCGAAGAGAACGTAAGTCTATTAATAACTGTTGCATTTGCATGACTAGGAAGACCCTAAACAAAGGTTAACTGCGCACAAATATCAAAGTTCTATTTTCAATTATTTCCATGTTGATCATAGCTGCGAGCCCTCGAATGAAGGCTTACATTCTAAAATAATTTTTTTTACAGTGTGGTTAAAAAGAGCATGTTTAAGTAGCAAAAGTATTACATATTAATAAATTTTAACCTGCACTTAACGAAAATACAAATGACTATTTGCTCTAGAATTATTCAATAGGACTGGAGCTTAGAAGTTTGAAGCATCCTTTCGATATCGTCCATTTCGCCCCTATCTCTTGTGCCGTTATAAACATCTATACCGTTGTGCAATGCTGTTACCAAGTTTTGTGATTGTATAATTTTTGTGGTACAAATTTTGTCGCTCTAAGAATTTTTTACTGTGATTTTTAACATTCTGAAAGCGTCTGATGTAGCTCAAAAATCAGATTTGTATTTTCATCAATGTGACTGCAAACAATTTTTCTGCACATCTCCAGCCTGCGGATAATGTTTGTTACATTGACACTGCGCTTTTAATTGATTGACAGAGATATAGAATTTTAATGATTAAGTGTTTCAATAAAAATATTGAGTTTTTCCTTCTAAAAATTATTATTACTCCGGTGAACCACACCAGAAATCTGGGGTGCAGTCGATCGTGGTCTTGCTGTGCACTCAATAGGGTGCCAGAAAGATGAGAAATAAAGCTGCCTAATCATTGAGATGAAGAGGTAAGTGAGGTAGTGATTTTAAGTCTTCGGAAGGAATTGTAAAATTTACGACAGTTTTCACTAATTAGGTTTACTTAGACATGGAACATTTTATTATTCCACTAATTCACCTTCAAAATTAATTTTTTTCCGAATCGAGTGATTCTCCGAAAACAAAACGTGCGCAGATTTACGGGCGAATAAATACGCGCTGCATGCAAGCCTTTCCTTCTCAGCGATGAACCCCCTAAATCGCGGTATGATCACAAACATTCAATTAATTCCTCATAGAAACTTAGTAAACTAATTCTATCTGATGATTCACTAAAAGGTATTAAAAAGTATTATAATTGATTGTAATGAAAATTTGTTTTCAAAAATTGAATCTTCAAAGGTTATTGCACGTTGTGCACGTGCTATTGTACATGTCGTACGCGTTATTGTACGTGGCATCACTCAGGCTGCAGACAACGAGTCTATTGCTTACCACGATTTTCAAGCCAAAGTTCAGGTTATTTGTAACGGTAAGAAACTGCTTACTTCTGCATTTAATTATATCATGGACATTTGCGCGAATGCTTTTTTCTCGTGATGAATTTCGTTGCAGTAAAGTGGCTGTTTCTCGAAGATGCACTTTCTGGCTTTTAACCTGCTGATCCGAAGGTATAATGCGTTGGTTTCGAGCAGTCGCATTTTGGGGTAAAAAACCTGGAAGTGGCAGTTAGCTCCTCAGCGTACCCGTCAATGCACTAGGGACATTTTGAATCTCACAATTTCTAGCAATTGAGTTAACTGTAATAATTTTGCCTTAGCCAAATGAATCCTTGACAATACCTGAGTTTTTATCACTTGAGGCTCAAAAATTACTGTCGCAAGTTTCATTTGGTTCCGTCGTGTCACTACTTTAGTAACCCTGAAACAAAACCAGGGTGGAATTCTCCCGGTGTCGGTGGTGACTGCATGAAGCTAGTGCGTGCTATAAACATATTTAAATTGTTTTATATATATACATATATATATATGTATTTATAAATCTAAATACAAATATTATAAATAAAGTATCTTATAAAATGTTAACTGAATATGAAAAATACGTGATATTTGACATCTAAAAAAACAGTTTTTTCTGTGGGATCCGACCAGGGCGCGCCATCATCACCAGAGACTACACACGCAGAAGGATGAGAAGGTCGAATTATTATTTTTTACTAAATTGAGCACGAAGCTTTCTTCAAAAATTGAGTTTTTATTACTTGTTTGTCAGGGTTTTGCTAGGTACTTCTTGAACTGCAATTTTGATTTAAAATGTTTTAAATTAAAGGTTAAGAATTTTATTTGCATTGTGTATATTCAAAATAGATGTGGTCTGTTCATAAGTATTTTTTAATTTCAAGTTCATTTAAAATTCTCCCGCGCTAACCACCCTTGTTAGCAAAATAGAGGGTAACCAATCTTTGGTAAATAGAGCGTCACAATTTGTTACCCCTGAAGTCACTGTTCCGATACAAACTTTAAAGATGTGCAAATAAAACATACCAAGATAAGAATCCTCAGAAGGTATTTATATAACGTTAGATTATGGATCTCACCCCGTAGAGTTAATTCGAGTTCACAGCTGAACTGCACACGCAATTGCCGTCGTGAAAACGACACGCGTCATTGTGTTTTAGCTTTGTTTCCATGGAGACTACGTAAATCCCTCGATAGTAAGCTCTGTTATTCGAATTTCCATGTATAATAATGTTGGCCTACTCGCAGTGGCTTGAAATTTGTCGTTTCCAGACACAAAGCTGAATTCGATCGAGATGTGATTCTCGAAATCATAGATGTCTCTATGGCGACAACAGATGTGAGGGCTGAACAGAAGCTGTTATTCCCTGCAAATTCCACTACATTAACAGAACCTGCTGTTTTGCGAGAATAATTTTCTATTTTTTCAACCTTTCTTCTGCAATAACTTGACCTCATCTACGCTAAAAAAGAAGCAACGAAACAATTGCGACGAAGCTCGAAAAATTAAAAATTTGCCACTGGCACAGTTATAGTGCTAGATGAAACCTGCAATTACTAATACTTCCAAATGTAATATTTACCATAAAAAATATCCAATAATGTACGTTGCAAAGGCAGTATAGGTCTTTGAGAAGGGAATGTTTACAGAATCTAACAAGAATGAGTATAACAAGTAAGATATGGAGATGAAAGATGAAATGCAGTACATATCAGTAGCTCAACCTAATTCACAAATTTACATCTAGTTAGTTCATACGATAGTTCAAATCCCTCGAATGCTAAGTGGAGCAACCATCCTAAAAGTGGAAATGTTTTGTTTAAGGGAGTAAGAAAGACACTGAGAAGATATTTGTGCCGCTTAAGTAAATTGAGAAATTTTGTGAAAGTTATAATTGAAGAATCTTAAAGCAGGCAAAAATTGTTTTGTGGAAAACTCAGGTTGTTGTATGTACTACTATCAAATTTAGTGGCTAATGATATATTAGAATATTTCGCTCCCATTTGACAGCTTGCATGCCTGAGTTAAACAGGTAAATCATTATTCTACTTCATTTGAAATTCGAATAATCATTTAGATAACTACATCTCCAATGTTGAAATCTACATATTTCCTTTACAACACGCCATTACGGAACATGAAGCAGGCAGAGAATGTAGCCCTTTCAGATCTGTTACGTGTCTGGCAGGCTGTGTGCTGTTCATAAATAAGAAGTGAAATAAGCAGCTCCATTTGTTACGAAGAGCAGAACTCGACAAATACAAGGCGAGCAAAATTACTGCCTTGGAGAATCACAAGCAGATTGCGAAGAGTTGCGATGTAGTAAAAATGATAAGGAGAGAAGGTAAATGTTTCGACAAGGTTATACAGTTATATGATACATGATACGAAAAATATAATTTGGTGGAGATTTCTCCTACATAGGGAAAAATGACTTAGTCTTACAAATACGAGAACGCCATTCCAAAAGTAAAAATATCGTGAAGCACCGCAACGGCTTACAGTTAATTATTAACTAGTATTGGACACGATATCATCATAAAGTTAACAATTCGCTTTCAGAAACACGGAAAGTTTTTGAGAATTTCCTTCGGGAAATTCTGTCTCATGACTCAACTTGAGCCCACATTTTGATTTTTAATGAAAAAATGACTCACACGGCTCTCGCAAGCGACTGATGGCTCGGCAAGCATCGTGGAAACGTTCTCGAGCCGCCAAGTAAACGTTCCAGCTAAATCTGGTGAAAATTTACCGTACGGCATACGTGTGCTCTTCTCTCAGGAAAAAAAACGAATTCTGATGAAAATGATTATTAAAGCTTTTTGATTCATCCGTTTTGTTCCCTACATCCAAAATTTCCATTGGTACTTTGGGTGTGGGGATGTTTGAGCTCGATGCATAAAAACTCTTTTATTTAAGAGACAATGCAGATAAATAAGAGTGTTTTTTCCTGTACATCAGGCTGACCCCGCATGAGACCTTCATCCTTGTCTCCGTTGTCCTCGCAGCCGCCGAACGCAATGAGCCGAGAGTTCTGAGAAGGCCAATAACCTCATTTCAATATTGGCGAGGGCTTCCAGCATTGCACGTGGAATTACGCATTACTTAAATGGCGTCTTTATGGAAGAAAATTGGGAGAATTTCGAGCAGCAGGATTGATCTTTTACGAAAATTTTTATTCTTCCCGAATTACTTTTGGAAAAACTGGAAAATCTGAAAAAACTCAGACTGGAAAAACTGTAGGCCTTTGAAACTAAAAAATTTTGTGGAAAAAATAAAGAACAAGATCCAGCGTTACATTAAGTGGGTGTTGTATTATTTATAACATGAAATATACGCTTCTGAACATTGAAAAGAATGTTCTATTTATGACTTAGGATTTCAAACTTACCGATAGAAATGAACGTTACGGTGAAGCTTTCGCCGGTAAAGCTTTCGCCGGAACCAAATCCAATGTTGTTTCCTTGTTTTGTAGGGTCTGTAAGATGATTATCTGACATAGGAAAGGAAGCAAAATAAAGTAGTAAAGCTATGGCATTTATTTACACTTGAGTTATTGAACAGATTTCTTCTTTTGAATTGAGACATAATCATAAAGTAAAGTCATCCAGCGAAAATTTACGCCTCATTACCTAATGTGAACTTAACAATGTTCTCCATCAGCGTAGCTTTATTCATAATGATTGTGCGCATGTTTTTAGTTTTGTCTTTGGGATAGAGATAACGGGATTAATTAAGTAAAATAAAATTACTTAAAAGGTTTCGTAATATGTCTGAAAGTTTGCATGTACGCGCCAGCTTGAAAATTTCAAGAATTTTCTTCGCCCTCGTTTACGCTTCCTACTCAGTTGAACATCTTACGAATTTCAACCCGTGCATGTTCGTTAGTCTCATCAGAGTGTATCTCTCACGTGTAAATGCAATAAAATAATTGATGAGAGTGATGATTTAAAAACATGACACTGAAAGTGCATTCAGTCAATACCTACAGTACATTAGTGCTACATGTGTGCCTACAAGTGTTGAGTGTTGGCGATCGTCCGTTGTCTTAAAGCTTGCTATCAACAATTATTATTTACAAGTCACATCATAAATTTGAAGGAACATATTATAGCTAGCATGACTGCATACATTTGCACTTAATTAATTTATCAGAAGAAAGTACGGTTGGCTTGATGTCATATTTGACCAGTGGCTTCATTATTTTGTTTGAAGCAGTTGCTGAACATGATCTTTGAGAACAAAGAACTTTACAGTTTTACAGGCTTAAGTAACCTCATTTCTCCACTTGGAAACATCTTAAATGCATCCTTTTCTATCATCCATTATTTCTGACTCAGATCTACTGAAACAAAATATCATGGTTCGCAATTTTACAAATAAAATCGATCGAGTAGTTCATTTTCACTGAAGTCTGCATATTGACTGAAGCAGTTCACACCAACGCACGAGGTAGTCCGAATGGACCACATATAAGAAGTAACATAGCGTGGCTTTAGCGCAGTGATGGTTTTTGAAAAACTAAATCGGAAAGCCTAATACTGATTAAATTGTGTCATCTTCGGTGTGATACAGTTTGAGTAACTGAAGCGCTAGCAAACCTATGTTGCTACTACTACTACTTTGCAGGCAGTTCTGTGCCCCGGTGCGTCGGGCACGAGTCCGGGCAGGGCGCGCGCCCCAGCTCGCGCAGGGCGCGCTTCCGGTCCGCCCGCGTCTCGACCAGAAGGAGGTAGCGCCGGCACATTGTAGGTTCCTGAACGATGATCGAATGATTAAGTCTTTGTGATAGCGAGCAATGAGTGCCTTATTTTAACGGTACAGAAGGATTTTTTCTATTTATTAAGGATCCTTTCCCTGAATAAAAAAATCAAGGGATTTCTAAATAAATAAATAAAAATGCATTTCATAAAAAAATTCTCCGGGACTAAGCGTGCTATTGGGATCCGAGTATGGCAAAATAATAATATGAGTTAAAATTGTGCGAATAATTTTTGAACTACTTAGTCATTCTTTTGCAATGTCAGTAAAGTAAAAGTAATATTAATTACGATCTTTGTTTATTTATAAAATATTTAAATGATTGATAAAGAATTAGGAGCTCTTTCAACAATCCCTTCCTGCCTAGCGTGCACTGCCTTCTGGTCACTGGCGTGAGGCGTGAGGTGCAGGTGAGGCGTGAGGTGCAGGTGAGGAGTGAGGTGCAAGTGAGGCGTGAGGTTTAGGGGAGGCGTGAGGCGTGAGGTGCAGGTGAGGCGTGAGGTGCATGGGAGGCGTGAGGCGTGACGCGGTGTGGACCTTATATTTAGGAAACTCGAGCAGAATGGCAAATTTGACATCCTCTGCAGATGCAGGAGGTACTCTGCAGATGCATTACGTAACGCCCCATCAAGTGATAACAAGGGAGTCTTAACACAACTCTGATGTTAGCATCTCAGTAAAAGTTTAGGCAAAGCTCCGCCCGCTGAAGCACGTACATTTTTTGAGTTTGACTCCTTCCAACTGCACGCGTTGGAAATATCAAATAATTGAACCACCATTCAAGGGTTTGATTGCTGTGCGTTATTAGTTAGTTGAGCATAAATAGCGATATTTCTTGGTTTTGTTGCGATAGTTGTTGGGACACCGCCATTTTTAGTACAATATTGTTGGTTAAGATGGGACTGATTAGAAATTGGTCAGGAATTGGAGTGGTTAATTAGGTGTTATTGTAACAAACCATCATATTTTGAAAGATTTTGATGGTTAGGATTCCAGAAAGCACTCTACTTCATAAAATATTTTATAAAAATCAGCATAAAATCTGCTTTAACGTATGAAGATACGGTGCACAACTTCTCAACAAAAAACTCTAAAACACTACACGCCGCACCGTGGGACACACGCTGCGTATGCTACACGCCGCACCGTGGGACACACGCTGCGTATGTTACACGCCGCACCGTGGGACACACGCTGCGTATGTTACACGCCGCACCGTGGGACACACGCTGCGTATGTTACACGCCGCACCGTGGGACACACGCTGCGTATGTTACACGCCGCGCCGTGGGACACACGCTGCGTATGCTACACGCCGCACCGTGGGACACACGCTGCGTATGTTACACGCCGCACCGTGGGACACACGCTGCGTATGCTACACGCCACACCGTGGGACACACGCTGCGTATGTTACACGCCGCACCGTGGGACACACGCTGCGTATGCTACACGCCGCACCGTGAGACACACGCTGCGTATGCTACACGCTGCACCGTGGGACACACGCTGCGTATGCTACACGCCGCACCGTGGGACACACGCTGCGTATGCTACACGCTGCACCGTGGGACACACGCTGCGTATGCTACACGCTGCACCGTAGGACACACGCTGCGTATGCTACACGCTGCTCCGTGGGACACACGCTGCGTATGCTACACGCTGCACTGTGGGACACACGCTGCGTATGCTACACGCTGCACCGTGGGACACACGCTGCGTATGCTACACGCCGCACCGTGGGACACACGCTGCGTATGCTACACGCTGCACTGTGGGACACACGCTGCGTATGCTACACGCTGCACCGTGGGACACACGCTGCGTATGCTACACGCTGCACCGTGGGACACACGCTGCGTATGCTACACGCTGCACTGTGGGACACACGCTGCGTATGCTACACGCTGCACCGTGGGACACACGCTGCGTATGCTACACGCTGCACCGTGGGACACACGCTGCGTATGCTACACGCTGCACCGTAGGACACACGCTGCGTATGCTACACGCTGCTCCGTGGGACACACGCTGCGTATGCTACACGCTGCACTGTGGGACACACGCTGCGTATGCTACACGCTGCACCGTGGGACACACGCTGCGTATGCTACACGCCGCACCGTGGGACACACGCTGCGTTTATGTTTCGCACGTGTCACACTTCCGGCGCGTGTTTGATGAAGCTGTGCATCTCACACACGCCAGCAGCAGCTGTTCACACTGCCCAGCTCGTCTGGCGCCACACACGTTTGGTTAAAGTCGGTCAGTTTTGATCTCGTGCTAACATGCTGCCTCGAGTTTAGCTAATTTTTTAGTTCTGATTGAGATTAAATATATATGTATATCTGGATTTATGAAGTACTACTTTAAAAAGAAATTCTACCCCTCTGCAGAAATAGAGCGAGTATATTCAATTATTATGCATTGACGAATGGTGTTCGAGAGAAAACTGGCATCACAGATCTCTCTACTCTCATCTTTAATATTTTGAACCAGATGGTTGGAGTTGTTTATTTCCAGTTCGTTGCCCTCCACATGATGCGGAACATCTCACCTGAAGCTGGACACGCAAAAGTGCCTTCAAATTGAGTCCACATCCTTCTTTTGCATTGAGCTCGTTGGGCACGGCAGCCGCATGAAAGTCAGGAGTTATAAACTACGTATGAAAATGCAAGTTATCACCTATAAAAAATACATTCGAAGATGTAATCGCTCTCACTCAGTACTTGACTTACACTCCGGTACAGCGACATTTCACACATGCATGGCAGGCAGTGAGGTGAATGACACACCTACCATTCGGCCAGGCTTAAACACCCAGCTCAGGTACCTACTGATGAAGACATTTGTATTCGTGTGAGGCGTATGAGTCTCCCGGGACTCCCTAGCTGCCGTTGTTGTGTCTGCAGCGCAGGGTGCCCCATAATGCATTTGTTCCCTATTTTCATCATCAAAAAACTTTCGTAATCATTTTCGCTCTCCTGCAGCATTCAGTTTCCTTCCATGGAGTCGATGAAAATGAACGTTTTTGGAGTAATGTTTTTAACGCCTCATAATTCAAACTGATAAGTATTTAATGCCTTTATTGGCTTATTGTTTTGTTTTATTCTATTGCAAAGCTTTTTCAGATGGTATAAGCGCGTCAATGTGAATACTTGGTTTCGAAAAGTATTTACCTTACAATCGTATAGACTCTAGAATCTATCGTCGTACAAGGTGTCCTCACATGTGTGCTTCGTTGGTTTGTTCATTGTTCTGAAAAATCCGAAATTATAATTTATTTCAAGTATCACATTATTTACAAAGTTATTTTAACAACCTTATAATATTTGTATACGATCTCCTTACTAAGCAAACAGTCACATATCAAGGCTTTGTTTCCCCTCAAAGTCAAGCAGCTCAAACCAACACAACTTTCCCTTGAAAAACTTAGGCTCATAACTCATTCTTTTTTACTACTAGTAGAATTTTACCTTCATTTTTTTCACGAATGACAGAATAACTCACCACAACACATCGCTCAGCGACGTGCGCTCGCCACTGTTGCATCTGCCGCAGCTGGTCTGGTGCGCCGTGGGCCGGAGATCGACAAGCCGGAGTCCTGCATGCAAATGCGCAAAATATTTGTATGCCTTACGCACGTGTTTGTGCTGCGTGGAATAGGCTCCCGAGGGGCTAGGGAAACTTTGCTTCCATCTAAATGGACTTCTCCATCATTGTCTATTCTAGATCGAGGTGCAAGGAAAAGTGCCTGCTTTCCACGAGCTCTGATCGAGACCCGTATTATTTGTGTGTCTGAGCAATTACACGTGTGATTTTCACTGGTGGCCTTTACGCCTCACTAGAGGGTACGATATACAAGTGAGTTTTTGGGTGAAAAGTAAGTGCAGAAAGTCTTCGTTTGGCAGAAAGGGGCTCCTTCTCGACGAAAAAAGTTTTGTGAGCAGCATCACCATAATGAGCTTTGCACTACGTTTTAAAATGTATTATGAAAGTGCATGTGAGGCAGGAAACTTTACCTCGTTGTACTCTATTTTGTTCATAAATATGAAGATAAAAAACGTAGAGAATTGAGAACTTGCATCGTGTTCAGCTGTAGTAACGGTTACGAATACTGGTTATCATGTCTCAAGAAGTGTTTAGAAACTTGTTCGTGAGCTGACAGTTATTTTTACTCTATTGTGGTCGCTGTTCATTGTTGAATATCCACGTACAATCTCTGGTGTCTGTGAGGGAAAACTTTCTCCAGTGACTTTGGACTCTTCAGCATACTGTAACGAGCCTGCCATCATTTAATTTACTACCTTCTTACTCGTGGTGTTGCCCTTTGCACCAGGTGACTCTAGATCAGGTCTTTAATTTTGTGATTTTCGCGCAAATCTCAATTGAGATTTTCCCGTAAATCTTAGCTGAACGCTTTGATGTTCTCTCATACACGTTCAAATAAGTACGCTTGTAATGTAAGAGTTGTTAGTCACACGTATTTGACAGTTGGCCAACACTAAAAGCTTATTGTTCTCATCACCAAATTTTGTCGCTGAATTAGTTTTTTCGAGTCGACGCGTTTTCCGGCCCCGTTCGAGAATATGATGCAATAGAAGCCAGCGACCGGCCAGGCTGTGCGGGTCGTCGACGTTCGTCAACGTCAACAAAGCAATTTGGTATCGCCAACATCTGTGCGCCACATCAAGATAAATTAGAGCCATAAAGTGGAGCTTCCTGCCATTCTGGCAACTTTTGTTTAAACAGCGAGCTAAAAAAAATGTTCTCAAACGCTTTTGAGTTAAGTTACACTTACATCTTTCGAACAGATGATTTGCGTAGCACATGGCAGCGTCATTGCGTACTTTTCTTGATCTGTATCAGTTTTGTCGAATGTTAGAATCAGTACGGAAACACACAATTGTTTCATTGAACGCTGTACTCTTCAAGCGCTGAACTACTTTAGGAACACCCAGGGCTGAGAGTAGAAGTAAATACTCTGGTTTTAAAGTTTTAAATAATATCTACTTCGTTCTATGATGGTTGAATGATATATGAACGTGTCTACTGTATGGCAATCACACATGTACTGTATTGACAAGCAATTTACTAAGCATTATTATAATTTTTTTTCGGTTGAGCTGCTTAGGGTTCAGTCATGTTTTCAACGTTCCACATGCAGACAGGCTTTTAACCTTCTCATAGTGCTCAGATTTTAACAGATGATTTATTTCAATAAATTTTAATCCTTACTTCAATGAGTGTAGCTGACTTTTGCCTCATGAAGAGATTGCCTTCCCTCGGTTTGAAATTGAAATTTTAAAAACGGAAAGTTTTGTGCTAATTGAAATTTATTCACAGCTCCGCTGCCATCTTATCTTTGATTGCAATAGTCCTCTCCTTTATAAGTACTTGTCCATTCCCCTTTTTTCAAATAAAAGACGAAATGAAATGAAGGCCGGAAGAAATGAAAAAAAAATTATTTTTCTTCAAAGTTGATGGGGCCGAGTGCACACGGCCCGTCATAAATGCATAATAATATTCGACAAATCACATGACACATGTCACTATTTCCTAAAAATACTCGTGATATTCATTCCTAGTCTGAATCTGATGGATTAATGCACCGAAAATTGTGGAGTTGACGTTTGCATCACAAATACGTTCATCACACACTTTCGGCTGGTGGGAGTACACACGGACAGACAGACTGACGGACGCGGCTCTTATTATAGTACAGATTAAATTGTGGACATTTTTGCGGCAGACGTAGGTGACACACATGGAGGGTATGAAACGTTCATGTATCCCTAGGATTAAAATATCTCAGTTACGGTATTCTCTAAGAGCGTTTGGGAACGACTTTATTTCGTTTCTATCAAGTTTTTAGCGTGTCAAGGCTAATGTTTGATTCCGATGCTGAATGTTTTTGAATATGTTATGCCTCTATATACCAAATATACTGATTGTTATGATTCATTTTGCATAATGGATATATTTTTTTTGTTTTTGTAGACGCCAAATTAGACTGCTGGGTTTTTCGAAGAGAGTTCTCTTTAGTATTGCTCCTGAATTTTCACCTCATTCTGATACCGCTTGAGGATGTTTTTAGCACGTTTTGTTTGGGAGGTCTCATTTTGCACTAATATCGTTCACCACTATTTTCAACATCAAACGACGTTTTTATTCAGTCGTCATTCAATTAAATATTGTGAAGCGATATTAATGTTATGAAGCAATGTCTCTAGCGATGTAACGATTCAGAAAAGTTTTACATTCAGAATTCGAAAAAGTTTTCTAAAATGAAGCTGGGCAGAGGCATCGAATATGCCATCATATACGTGCTATATTCTATCAAGTCTAGCTTATATAATTCTACCACACTCGTTTCTTATGAATCCTTACTGCTCAAGGGCTCGAAGCGATAACCTATAACCTCGATCTCTGTTCGACTTTACTCAACTTGAAGAGATATTTTCCGCTTCGTGTGTGGAGCTGATCTTGTTACAGTACTTCGTTTCCTCCAAACATGACAAGCCTCGTTTCAGCCAAGAGTTAAGAGTTTTACTTATATCGAACCCTTCAACCCGTTTCCGAAACTCAATTCTTTTATCAAGATGGCCTTTGTCAAACGTTAAACGGTTCTTCACATGTTTTGCCGCAAGAAGAGGAGTTTGCGTGGAGTGAAGGCATGTAGACCACTCCGAAGCAATTCTCTAATAACCGATTTTCCTCTGACGTGGAATTTTTGCAACACCGTTTTTTCTGCAGGGATGCACGGGTTACCATGGGATCACAACTTGCCACCTCACGCAGCGCGCAGCATCCAGAGCGGCCCGGGATCTTGCGAGGAGCTCCGATTTACGGCAGATGCCAGACTGCCCCACTCCAGTCTCTCGATGCTGCCGAACTGTTGCACTCTACAGTTGAGTGTGGAACACCAATTTGCCTTTATAACCTTTCCAAAGCTAACTATTTGCTTTGAAATGGCTTCGTGTTGGGTTACCGTCTGGTTAATTAGATCATGATAGTGTTGACTGTAGTTTGTTTACATTACATGTGTAGGCCCTATCTGAAACTTTTTGGAAAGTATTTGAAAATTTCCCAGTAAAATAGTGAAATAATAAAGCAATAAATTTATGTGATATTAATTTCTGTTCTTTCATGATCTCCTAACGAAAATTTATACTTAGTCGTATCTATAACTCGTCCATTCCCCTCTTTTTTTTGAGTCGTTCGTTGAAGAATCTGTGTTTGGAAGTGATCGCTGATGAGGGAATAAATATCGGTGCTTAGACCCAAGAATAATGATTGATGCGAACACAGTGATGTCATTGCGGTATTTAGTAGAGGCATAATCCTATCAATTCGTTATTTAGAAGCATTCTAAGCTTTGTGTTTAAATAGAGAGAAGATGAAAGCATTCGTCAAACATGAGAAACGTTTATGAACAGGTAATACATGCTTCTGTCAAATAATTTTATGGCTGGCAGTAAAATTTGTTCTGTTCTTTTTCAATATTTTGGTTTATATATGTTCTTTAAACGACCCCCAAACTAACGTTCGAAATTTTAAAACTACGTCAAACACAGAGTTGAGAAATTACTTATATATGTCCAGGCACGTGTACTATAGAACAGGTTATCCAAGATACGGGTATCCCTGTCGTAAATTTCTGCTAACAATGAGTTTTAAAGTGACAACTTCTCACTCACGACCAGGTATCTTTGCGTCATCCTGCATCATAATTATACTGTGAGGCACTGGTCAATCCAGTGATCCAGATAGAAACATCAAGGCTTGGCTCTCATCGTTTATTTTCTCTATTTCAGCTCAAAACATTCTATTTTTTGTAATTGAAGATTAAGTTTCCCATGCTTACGTGCAATGAAATGAGTAGAGGTTAGTGAAATAGATAATTGAAGGATAGGAATAAAAATGAAGGAAATTAGGGCATACGAAAGCGTAAAAAATTAAGAGGAATTGCATGAAAATGCTCCTTCGTGGCTGTAAGACTCATTTTAAAATGAAAAAATTCGAGTATAAAAAATATAAATCTACAAAAGTACAATTACATTGGTCCTTGAGACCCTAAACGCTGCAATAGAGCAATGAATGGGTCTACGTATAAATTCTCCGGAAACACTGCCGTGCGAATTGTTTAAAACCCGACGAACCCTGGTGCATAATATTAGAACAGTTTGTATGTCGGTTGAACAGTTTGTATGTCAGTGAAACCTGGCAATTAAACAATCACTTCTAAATTTTGTGCCTGAACTGTAATTGATTTGGGTCGAGAGAAGTTTATTCGAAAGTTGGTCTAACTGAAAAATTAGCAAATAAGGGGAATATCGGAAGCACTTAAGCAGGGCACTTAAAAAACAGTTTTCGCGGGTGAATTATAATTCTTACTCATAATCAACAACATCATTTTTTGACGGTGTTTGTGAACTGTTACACATTTATGATATTATGAAACACTCATATTAATCTTAGCATCAAGCATGCTCGTTGATATACAAATAGGCTGTTGCAGTGTAAGACGTTGTAACTCAAAAACTTATTTTATATGGAAGATTATATGGAAGCGTTGTAGCTAATTTTTACTTCAGGTAATGGATGAAGAAAAAACCATTTTCGTCTAATATTTTCAATTGGAAAAAAATTAATTAACTGAGTTGCTTGCGCACCGACCAAAGGTTAAGACTAGCATATCACAACTGGCATATCCTTACTACGCAGTTGAAGTTAGTAAAAGAGCAGGGACAAAACAAGATGTAGTGAGCCCTGCCTCCATTCACGTTGATAAATTCTATAATTCTACGCGATTCGCATGAAATAAGGTCATGGGAGATTACCTTAAGGATGAAGATTCCACCATGATCTTTATATACCGTCTCAAATTGTCTGTTTCTGTTGACATTCCTTACCATCCATTCTCAAATGTTTTCTATCGCATTCAAACTTGGATAACAAGTTGTATGAAGGAAAAAGATGTACATATCATTCTCCAGAAAGAAAGTCTAGGCCGGACAGGCTCCTCATAAACAAGGACCCTTCGTCATATTGAATATCAATATGAATATTAAATACTGTGAGTCAACATAATCAGCTGCTGTGTGACGTCACGCACGACCTGAAACTCCGTTGTCTCAGGTGACATAGGCACTCCACACCATGACGGAACCTTCTCTAGTGTGACGCGTAGAAAATGTTTCAAGAGGAAGCTCTTTGTCGTACCAGTCTCGATGGAAGCTACCAGGTCCGTATAGGTTAATTTTTTTATCATCATGAAACAAACTTCTTTTTCACTCATCCAACATTCAGTGTTTGGTGCTTCCAGGTAAACTGATGAAATGACTTTATTTCTAAAACTCTTTTACTTCAGGTGTTGCCTGATAGTCGTTGACTGTAATCGGTATTAGTGAGTACCTTAACCTATGTCGAACACCGCTCGCTATCTTAACGGACAAACCCTTCTCGATGATGGTAATTTTTTGTCTACTTCTTTTTTGCTTTTCCATTACTTTTGGAAAGTTACCCACAAATTTTTGCCTCGTTTAACCTCAGCTGCGATCGCACACTGTGTCAAACCTTGCCGACACAACTCAACTATCTAACCTCGTTCAACCACCTCACTTTTGCACTGCATGTGCGTGACAATCTCTAACTGATGTAAAATCCATGAATTTACCTGCATTCAAGCTTCAGTGCAACTTGGTTTTTAATTTCTTGTCTGTAGGCAAGGACTTCAATTGCTTAAAAATGGGATTTTCTTATCAAATTCACTGGGCATATATTCTTTGCCTTCTTCATCTCATATCTTGACGAGTAAATTAACTCTGGTTGGTCAACTTTTATAGTCTGTCCATGCGGAACAGAACATAATTTTTCATAATACTAGTAGTTCGCAACTCATGATCAGGAGTGAACACACCTAGATACCCTACATGAGCCAGGCAAAATTTATTTTCATTCCGGTGGTGCGTGGCAAAATAATTACCTTTTTATTTACCGTAAAATTATAGAAGGGATCATTGGTTATTTTGTACGATTTATCAAATGTAGGCTTGTACAGGTTTCCTTTTCTTTCGACTTAAACATTGCACACACGGGTATTACTTGGCTTTATGTGTCTTTTGGTGACCGCATCTGAAGGAATAAATCAGGGAAATTTCACGAGGCAGGGAAGCCTGTGTCATAGGCTCCTGATGGTTACTGACAAAAACAATCATTGATGAAATAAAGCACGACGGCAATTATCATTCTGAACCCTACATAAATTGAGACAACCAAATTTTTCGCTATTGATCATTTGCAATTCAAAAAAGTGTTCATTTTGAGTTCAAAAGTCATACTATACAGTCTCAAGAATTTAACGAACAGATATCGTATCGAATACAGTTTTTATTTAAGTTTTCTCGAAGCCGCTAATATCAGAATTTGTAACACATATGAACGACGGAGAAGCCAACCAAAGCAAGCAAGCAAGCAACCGACAACGAAGCAACGAAGCAACCATGCGATAACCTCTTATTATTTCATGAACAAACCCATCTACAGAATGCATGCACCGACGTTGCAGGACATCCGAGTTCTGTGAGAGGCTCAAATGTCGCTCTGTAGCGTCATGATTCGATGGGAAGCCGTGAAACTCTCGACATTTTTTGACACTCGGCAGAGACTGTTGGGGGCATCGCAGCGACTGTAGCCTGCACCAGCCTCGTGCTAGTGGGGGCCTGGATCATCTACCATGACCTGAATGTTGTTGCGAATCTGTTTACGCGAACGATAGTTCCTATATACCAGAGCTGTGGAGGTAATTATTCCCGAGAAAAGTCAGGACGGTTGTCCGAAGAGCATTTCTGAACGTTTTTGCTTATTTCACACACAACGTTGATATTTCTCGCCTTCCCATTGAATTATTGGCAATTTTGTCGCGTCATATGAGGCATAAGACATTGCATTATGGCTCTAGTATTGAATTGACTTTTTTCGGGTTTCCCAGTTGATAACTCGAAACTTTCCTTATTTTGCTGATTCCTTCAGGAAAAGTCTCAATCTCTTCCGGTGATGCAGTTACGAAGAAAAATTATAGACTTAGAACTAATTTCTTGGACATCACCGCGTATGAAGCTCGAATTTGGCATTTTGAATCAAACGACATTCCTGCCGTGACCAAATACTGAGCAAGGTGCCAGCCCAGCAATCCGAGCCCGAGGCCTCACCAGTACCTAAAAACGGGATTGGAGCTCCTGTAATGTTTCGGGTACTGAAAGACCTCGTCAAGTAGAGTGAAGGTATGGGATAATTATTTTCCTTGATGCATATCTCTGACTTTGAACTTCCACGGAGAGCGAGTGTCACCGGCGGGGGCAGGACGCAGACATCGTCCTTGGGCAGTATAGAATTGTGTTATTTATGAGAAAAAATGGGATTAATTTTTACCGTAGATATACAGTTGGAAGAAACAAATTCTTGCCTCCAGAAAATGCTTTATTAAGCAAATTTGTACAAGCTGAACCGATAAAAAAATAAATCGTCTTGAATTGAACAAAAACAGGATGTGTAAAAAAATCAAGAAAACTTACTGTAAACCGCGTGAATACATTTTTTCAAAACAATGGTGAGCAAAGTATTCTCATATTTTAAAACGAATCCAGAATCCTGTTTAAATACTTTGTAGCGTATCCCATATTTACTTTCACTGGAGTTCATCGACGTCTACAACTTTTAATAAATTATTTGCACATTTCTTTAGGAGCATTATTCCTTTTCTCTATGCATTTCATCCTGAGGACCTAGACGCATTTGAGAGAGTTTGATGAAACAAAAATTAACTTTGAAATAACTTCACAAATTTTCAGTAGGTCTTAAGTCTGAGGACAGGCTTGGCCAATCGATTTGTTGTACAACGTGACCAATTTGCCTTTTCTTAGTAGAATTTGTTCTATGTAAAACGTCCTTTTCTTGCAAGAAGATTCAATTTAAGAGAAGCCTCTGGTTTGGCGCTGAAAGCTACAAGTTTGTTCTCAAAATAGCTCGGTATAGTTTTGCATACATTTCACTATCTAGTATTGTTTGTGTACTCGTACTGTCAGTTCATGTGAGAAAAAGCATCCCCAGACTACAATGACCCAGACCAATGTACCCCCGCCAAACTTTACGGTAGAAATTGCGTTCTTCGATAAAAATGCGAGCTAGCTCTGTCTTTTCTTCAATCAATATTTCCTGAATTCTGACCAAATTAATTCAATTTTGTTCGTATATGTCCATAGAAACTTTCCCTAGACTGTCTCAGATTCATTTTTATACTAGCGTACAGGGCTCGTCGAAAATAACAGGCTTAAATATTTTCCTTAAATAAATTTTTCAGATGTGGATGCAACCAAATTTATTCATTCTAAATAATAGTACCTGCCTGCACTAAAAATTTTCTTCTACTTGCGCACTGGTGAAACTCGTACCACGGGTACGGTCATTAACCATCCATAAGCGTGGTTGAGAGACGGATGAAGCGGGCACCAAACAATTATATAAATAAATACACCAATGGTATTATTAGGTAAGAAGGTAAATGAGGAAATTTCAACCAGGCATTCTGTGTCGATTTCAAAAAATGAAATGTTTTTATGGAGAGCGCAATATCCGTTTATCTCTGTGGACTTCGTTGCTTATTGTGTGAAATGAAACACTTGTGCGCGATGCTGACAAATATGGTAAACCTGTGTGTGATCGTTAGATGCTTTTTAAAATTTTTGATGCATTTTCCTCAATGATTTTAGATACGTATATCCTCTGCGGTGCACCCGATCTTCGTCGGTTTTCTGCAGTACCTTGACTCTTTTACCTAGAAACAAGTGAAACAATGGTCGTAAACCAAATGTAGGGCTTTTCTGATGTGTTCATGCAAGTTTCACCTGTTTTCAATACAAAATTATGATTTTACGCTGAATTTTGAAAGTTGCTGATTACTCTAATTTTATTATATGACGATGCAGCGTTGACTGATAAAAAGTATCTGGACATCGCTCGTACCAAAATAACGTCTCTCTCAACTCATTCAAGGAACAATTTAGAAAGTTTTGTTTTTAATGTTGTCGACCGGAAGTAATTTAAACCTTTTTCAAAACAGAAACATTCTTTGTACAAATACTTTCTTAACCTTTATGCGTGTAATAGTGTATGCACTTTCTTTTATTGTTACTTTTTTTATTAATTTTTGCACGCCGTTTGCTTCTGTACATTTAGTACAAACATTTCGAAGATTAGTTTTAGGTTCAATTTATGAGAAATTAATGTTAGAAAGAATATTTTGGAGTACGAATATTTATTTCCTACCATTCTAAGTAAAGGGTAAGTAGGGGCCAATATTTATTTCCTACCACTCTAAGTAAAGGGTAAATATGTGTTTCCTACCACCGTAAGTAGGGGCCAATATTTATTTCCTACCATTGTAAGTAGGTGTATGTATTCGAATTAGTCAAAATTTCCTGGAATAAACCGCAAAATTATTTATTTTTAATTCAAGTTAAGTTGTGGTAGAGCGCTGTTGTAAATATTTCTGAATAAGTGTACTCTCTTGAACCGATGGATTGTCAAGTTGAATGCTGAATAAAGAAAAACTTTGCATTACGTATAGGTGGACGCCTGAATTCCGTTCGATATGTAGCCAAATTTTTCACATTCTGTTAAGAGAACACATTATTCGTGTGATTTAAATTAACTTGAAAAATTTATGGAAAGTTGAAAAACAAACCAAACACAATCAATCTGAAAGTCTCTAGAGAAAATTTCTAATCAAATTCGTTTGATCCGCTGCATTCCAATTTTCAAAATGAGAGTGTGTAGATTTCCGTAAAGTTAGGCAAATGAAGTAATTCTTTGATGAAATTTTCGTTGACAATCAAAGAGCACGAAAAATTTTAGCGATTAAATTCGATAGCTTAAATAATGCGTGCTACTTCTGTGCTATACTGAGATTGTGGTGTAAAAGTGGAAGAAAGTAAAAGTTGACAAATGCGTTAATCCTTTGAGGGTACCGAGAAAGCACTGACTTATAATAGATGAAAAATTGCACATGCATCCTTTGATGGCCTGGTGAAGGAAGTTTTATGGCCGTGACATCCCTCGAAATTCTCGATCACAAATTATTCATAATTGTGATATCAATTTAGTCATGCAGGTCAAAAAAGCCTTATAATAATTATATTATCAACTTTCATATCCAGTAATTTACTTCCCTTAATGACAGGGGAGTTGACGACGTGACAATGTGTTTTTTCCTGTAGATACGAGCGCAGCTCTGTGTCACAACGAGAGTGTTTAGCGAAACTCCCTGAAACATCGCACAACTCGCTGTTGAGGACCTTAACGTTTCATCAAACTCAGCTTCAAATATAGCGCATACCTCGGCGCGAATCACAGAAATTTGAGTAATGATAAGAAATTGAACCGAATTCAAAAGAGGCTATTCTGCAGCCTGAATACTTGAATTTGAGTGAATTATTATTCATTCAAAAGAAGCACAGCTGAGTGTGAGGGTGGTGCGACACGCCAGTATTGACATGCGTTCAAATGAGCCCTACACCATCCCCAAATATCAATAAAATACGTGCATTAAGCAGCACTTGTATCAGCCACTATCGCCAGCCTAGCTGAGAACACTTGTCTATGGCAGAGGATGTTGAACACTCTCTTTCAAGGCAAATTAATGACGGCAGAGCAGCTGCTTCGGTATCAAGCAAGGTTAATCCGGTTATTGATTATGCAGAGCAGTTCAAAACCTCATACTCGTGGCCGTTCGTGCTTTTTTATCGCTTGTATGTGCTGTACATATATAAGGAAACTCGCTGCATACGGGTAAAAAATTCGTCAGCAAATGGTAGAACATGAAACATTAATACAGCAAGTCCGCCAATGTTTGAAGTTTACAGTTACTCTCCGCCCGCTCTTTCAGTCTTATAGTTCCACTGAATCCAATTGCTTCATTTGTTTTTCAATGCAAGATGAACAATGCTACAGTTTCCAGAACGGCAGATCTAATTGAATAAATTTCATAAGAACATCAGTCGAAGCATGAAATGAAATACATATGGAGTAAAAAAATTCTTTTCAAAGTAAAGAAATTTGTGCAACCATATGAAACTTGCATTTTGATTTCTTGAATGTTCGCTTTGAAAAATATTCAATCCTTGAATATTGTTGAAAGTTAAGACGAGGAACTAAACGTGATGCAACAGGCATCCTCATCGTTGTTCTCTGGCGGTAGGATAGTCAGGACAAAAGCGTTCATTATTGTTGATTTAAATTTAAAGATTCTGAAATACAAAAAAAGGAATAGTTACAGAGAAATTCCAATATGATCAGCTGTCCGTAGATCTATCGTAGAATGCATCATCAAGAAGTCAAAGAGTTTTGCACGCAGCGAGTTCGTTTATGCGTAGAGAGCTGTTGAAACTGTCAGTTTTGATGGGCTGCGTATAACTAAATGCAGTAAGGATCACATGAACCCAAGTGTTGCGTTGGAAGACATAGCTTGAGTCCATCGATACTCAGGGTAACAAAATAAGTACTCGTACGGTTCAAAGTTGTTCAGGTATGGTTGCGTCACATGGGCTAAAACTGCCGCCTTTCAATTCAATAAGCCCCGGATTCTTCCAGGCTTAATTTTGCCACAAATTTCTTGGACATAGAAATTACATTTTAAATTAGAACTTGGAATGAGAAATAATTTGAACTATTCTTTAAAAATGATGTATACAAGATTTAATAATCGCAACAGGTGAGCTTGTCCGCTATGGGAACACACGCCAATAGGTAAACAGCCTGGTGGTAGGGATTGTTTACGGTACTCCCAGTGCAAGCCATTGCATTTGATCGCCATCAAAAACGTATAGCAGATCAAAATTTTCTAGGGAGCGAAATTTGGCGACTAAATCAAGATACTGAATAAAAGCTTGAGGTCATAGACGTAGAATCTATAGCTGTGGTGGTAATGTAATTCTCGGTAATACAGTTAACAACAAAACAACAAACAAACATCGGCATCTTTGGGATGCTTTATTTCCAATCAAGCCTGATACATATGATCTTAAGCATTGGTTTTTCAAATGTCTTATAACTAAGCCTATATATAGGACACCATAACGGTTCCCCCGTAAAGCCGGTACCCATTTCCGACACCTGGGTTGAGTGGGGTATTGTGCTTGAGCTTTCCCTTATACCCAACGGGGAAAATCTCCGCGCCAGCGCCGGGATACGAACCCTCGTCTCCAACATACAAGGCTGATCCCTTAACCGCTGTGCCACGGAGAGCACTCCGGTTATTGATTAGTTACACACATGCGCGTAAATCTGCAAGTCTATGTCTACAGAAATTCAAACTTACAGTTTTTATAGCCTCTAAAAACACTTCAAATGTATTTTCGGAAAAAAATACCCGAAATGATGACGTGCCGTAACTGAAGGATAGAATAAAACCACAATCATGTTCTAATTTCATTGCAAAGTGTTGAAACCGTTCTTGGTAATTGCCAAAAAGAAACGTCTTGGTATTGACTTTTGACATTTTTGTTTAGTGCCTTTGTTCTAAGTGTGAGAATAATTCCTATATTGATCTGTTCATTCCCTAAATGATGACTGTGCTTCTTAACTTGGTCAAGTCAAAAACACCCTTCCGAAAGCAAAATTTCAATTTATAAAATTCAGAAATGACTTCAAAAAATTCTTGGTAATTCTAGCGTCAAATTCTATAAAATGTTTCCATGTACTGAACATTGTCCGTAGCGCCAATAATGTATTCGGTCGCAAACCAAATATCATAGACGAAAGGTCTAATGTTCTTTGCAATTATTTTAAAAGCAACTGGTTTATCGTCATTACACCTAGCTCGATATTAACTGCATTGTGAATCACATTTGATTTTAAAATCAAATTAGGTTTTCACTTTGGCAGACCGAAGTAGAATTGTAGTAGAACCCGCAGCAACCGTGCTCTGTCTTTCCTGTTCGTTATAAAAAATAGGCATAGTGCTAATGCAGGATTAAAGCAAATTTAATATCGATTTGTAACGGTGGTTTTATAAAAATATAAACGTCATGTCCGTTTAATCAGTATTTTCTAGCACAGTGGAGACCTCTGCGCAACTGCAATAATTTATTCAGTGAACCCCACAGAGCGGCACCAAGATGCAATCGGCCGCTAGGGGCCACTGTGTGCTACTAATGTCTTCATGAATTCAGTACTGCCGAAGTTCTCGTGTAGATTTTACTGAATTGATCTGCTTGTGACCACAATCGATTTACCGCAGCAGTAACTAATGACGCAATAAACTGTGAGGAACCAAACCTACACTCCACACACGGCGCTGATCTGTCGCGAGCCTTTAGCGACATCGCTGCGTTAACATAGGTGTTCCGTATTGACGCATTCGCAAGCATGGCATAAGGCTTTCAGTGGCCCGCCACGCAAATAAATATCGCTCTTAACAGAACCTCAATGAACCAAACAGAACCATCGCAATTTGGCTTGCAGATAATAGTAAACATATTTTTCGCACATACGAGTACTAAAGACCTAATAAATTTAACAGTTTACCTTTCTATTCAGATCTATGTAAGGCACATGTGTTTGAACCTCATCCAAACTTGTTGCACCTCTTAAGACACAACTGTACACAAAGTATATCTCAACATGTCCTCCTGTTGCTCTCTTTGCTGAATCAGAGTCAATCACAACTTCAGCTTGCATTCGTAAGCGACTACATGCGTCCATCTCGTCGACGAAAACTGAGTGAGATATAAATTCCAGAACTTCGACTTGTCTTTTCCATCACTTTTACGGAATAGTTTCCTCTCACCTTCATGTATAACTCAGCAAGTCTTCAAGAATTTCTGGTGTAAGTCGATGTATTTCCCACCACCAACTCACGTGCTGCATGCGCTCAGCCAGCTCCCGTCGCGTGCAGTTGGGGCGGAATAGATAATGCTGCACGTCGGGGTAGTGTGTGGTCCGTGCGTTTTTAGTCAACGCACATCGATCAAAGTCCAACCATACTTGTACAGGGTGTCCGCTAAAAAGTAGCCGATTTAAGTGTGTTGTAGTTTGTAATATATTAGAGCTAGAAGGCTGACATATGAAGGTGTCATTGAAAGATCAGGGTTTAAAGTTTTATTTTATTTCGGTAATTTTGTCTATTTGGCGCACCAGAAGGACAAAAACAAAAATCGACATGGTAAGAAATTTAATTAAAGATGATGAAACAAAAATGCGGGAAAATTGTCTGCTGAGACACAGGTAAAGAAAATTACAGTTCATTTTTTTCTCAAAGAAGAACTTTATCTAAACCATATAAAATGCGATGTCATCGACAAATCTCACAGCAGGATAAAGATCAGAGGTTAGTATTTTGTCGCAGAATAAAAAACATCATCAATTCTGATCAAATGTTGTTAGATAACATTATTTTCAGTGATGAAGATCACATTTATTAGAAAGGAATGCCAAATAGTCAAAATTAGTAAAATAAGGGAAGACTTTAAATCCTGATTTTTCAATGAAACCTATTTTAGCCTTCTAGCACTAGTGTTTTACAAACAACAGCATTTTTAATTCGGTAATTTTTTTAGCTGGCACCCTGTATAATGGTATTCAATAGCAAAACTGTCTATAGAAAAAATCAGAAGCAATAAATCTAATTGATATGAGAATTAAAGTTTACGTCTTGGCCTTTAGAAATCATTTAACACGAAAACATACATTCTCATCTTGAAATTATTTTCAGGTGATTGAAGAGTGTTTCAGCGTATTACCAAAACAGACGCCTGCACTTTCGAGAGCGCTGTTCCACGACAGCTCATTTTTCTTTAGTGACGGGTTTCCTGCGGGTAAAGGGACAGGTATTAGACAAGACCTCCGGCTACGGGCCGTGGAGCTTTACGGTGGCTTAGAGTAGAGTAACACATATAGCATATCTCCCTCTAAGATCAGTTGCAACTAAAATACCAATATGAAAATCACGAAAAACAACTATTGGCATACAACATGTCCTCACTAAATCACTAAGTTCTTCGAGCCTCCATGTATGGAATGTGACCTGACCGGACATGATCTGAACTGACCTGACTTGACCTCACCTGACCTCCCCTGGCCTCACCTGACCTCACCTGGCCTCACCTGACCTCACCTGGCCTCATCTGACTTCCCCTGGCCTCACCTGACCTCCCCTGGCCTCACCTGACCTCACCTGGCCTCACCTGACCTCCCCTGGCCTCACCTGACCTCCCCTGGCCTCACCTGACCTCACTTGGCCTCACCTGACCTCCCCTGGCCTCACCTGACCTCCCCTGGCCTCACCTGACCTCCCCTGGCCTCACCTGACCTCCCCTGGCCTCACCTGACCTCACCTAGCCTCGCCTGACCTCACCTGACCTCACCTGACCTCACCTGACCTCACCTGACCTCACCTGACCTCACCTGACCTCACCTGTCCTCACCTGACCTCACCTTACCCGAGCCGGTCCGGTCAGGCTTTAACAAGTCTGGTCTGATCTGATCGAATCTCAAATTGCAACGAAATAAAATTGCCATTTGTCTGTGCTAGATGTCCATCGTAAGTACGTGTCTATATTCATCAATTTTTCGTGACTATGGGTTCGCAGTGAAAGGATATTCTGTTCCTCACGTGAAACAGGCTCGCCTCGGAGTGAAATGTTCAACTGAGAATGATGGCCATCGTTTCATTTCAGGAGGGTTAGATTATACGACGGATGTCAATAAATATCCTAAGCGCAGTTTTGTTCACTCTCAACTTGTGACATTATCTAACTCATCTCTTTTTATTATTGTAAAACATTCACAAAAAAATAACAATTTGTTGTGCGATCATCCATATATGTTTAAATAAGACGCTTATCAATTAATGACCGTTATCATAAAAGTTTTTTCTGTTAGAAAAAACTTGTAATTCTTGTCATTTTCATGCTTGTGCCGTGGTGTCTGTATGCATGTGTGTGTATATGTATGCATGCATGCATTCATGTATATGTACGTACATTCAAACATTTACCCACAACAATCGTTTGAAAATTTTTTAATCAAACGACTTGTATTTGTCTTATTGACTTGCTGTGTATGTGGGCTAATTCACTTTTTTCCCATTTTTTATGCTCATTCTAAATTATGTATTTGAATATCTGCCGCAACGAGAAATTCTAATATTATTCCCTAATGTCAATAAATCCAAAGCTTAAATGGCATGTACATGTAAACTGCCGTAAGGGTTTTCACCCTCTAAGTTCATTATCTTTATTGTTTTCACGAGTTAACAAACACTATTCAACCTCAATTAACCAGCCATAGGATACGTTTTTATGTCTTTCATCTCCGTTTTTGTGCAAGTATCAAACTGGACCGTCATGATACCTATGTATGTTTATCAATTACAGACATTTGCATCATATTTCGGAGACAATGTGACTTTTTTTAATTTGAAACCCTTCTAGGACATTCATGTTTTTTTCCCTTATTCACGTCCTAAAATGTTCTTGTTAGGCTTGTGTGGTCCAAGTTATCATACCATTACTTGCGCTCTTGAGTATATTATGACAACCCTATCTAGGTGGTTAATTTCACGTATTACTCCAGTTATGCTGTATATGTCTTGGTAGCCGCTGTAGAACAATCGTTATCATGTTTCTGACTCAGGTAGACTGTTTTGTGCAACTATTATTAGCATGGAAATATCCTAAATTCGTGGCGTGATGAAAAACATTTTCTTCGAGGCTCTTGATTTGAATACTGGCTTATACGTAGGAGTGACAATATATAGTTCTGAATGCCAACCTCGTTGTCTTAGACGCAGGATTATTTTAATCCACCGGTTTCACTTTCGACAAATTCCTTATATCGCAAGTCCCTGAGCTCGTATTTTAATGGAAGTGTACGCTAAAAAGAGTGTTTTCAACAATACATCGTTACTGAAATTGTGTTCTCATATGTAAATGTAGTTACATATATAATAAAAACCAAGATTAAGCAACATTAGGAATACATTGCTCTCAATCATTTGTTTCAACTAGTGACATGGGTATTACGATACTCATGCGTGTGAAGCACATAAGAACCTTTACTTTGAGATATTTTAAAGACCAATGGTGAGTCTTTTGCATGATCTAAATTGGAAATAAAGTGTTTTTCTTTTCTGTTCTTTCTTTCTTTCTTTAGTTGCTATGGTAACGTCTCATTAATTTTTCCTGCAGCACGAAACTAAAAATTCCCGCTGAAACAAGTAATTAGTTGACATTCATGTTTTCGTATTGAAAAAACAAATGAGGTCGTAAAATCTTTACATTCGAATAAAATCACACTCTAAAATGTACATACTCTGTACAGCACGTTCCTTCGCTTAGCAGTTGAAAAAACGCATGCAAAGAATGGGTTTTTATTTTATTACGGAAAGTTACAAGGATATCAACTGGTATTAGAAGCAATCCCGGACCGTAATAAAGCTGCATATTTCTTCTTGGTAGCAATCATGACCCAAGTTTGATAGATAACTCTCGCTCACAGCAAGTACTGCGGTTGGATTGAAAAGACGTGTGCGCTGTAACTCTTCGTTAATACGGTAATTAGATGTTAACAAAAACGTTTCTTGATGCGGCCATTCCAATAAGTTTAGTACTTGCAATGGCTACCCGATGCAAGGTCAAAAGTTTAGTTACCTTACATGCACTACAGCAAAGTTGTAAAAAATTGAACGCCTTAAAACTTTAGCACGGCGAATTCAAATTCGTTGATATTCTATTGATAAAAATATTAAACTTTTGCTCTAGAACCTCTCCCACACACCCTCAAAATTAGTTTTAAAGTGGAAATAAACCATCCTCGACCATTCCTGAGTGGTTTACGTGACAGAAATGCAGGATTGAACTTTCTAGAAAGATATTTATCGATAATCTATACTTCTTTCACCTTCAATAGCGGGTCATTGAAACACTTAGTCCGTAACGTAAAGAAGAATTTCCGGGTGATTCGATCTGAAATTCTAAATTATTTTAAAGCGGTTTGGTCAATTTGTATGTAAAAACACAATGAAGATAAGTACGAATGATTACATTCTCGTTTACCAAGAGAAACATCTTTGTTGAAATCAGTACATGTTCAGAAATTGTTTGAATTTTGCGAAGGTATAGTTACAAACGCTTGAAAGTCTTCGAAATGTTGGTCTGATAAGACGAAGATTGATTTTTCTGGGAAGAATATAATTAGTCCCATTAAGATACAGAAAAACTCAGTATATGATTGTAATAATACAACCCAAGCAGAGCAGTTTAGTGGAGGTGCAGCGCTAATGTATTGGAGGTGCTTCTCCTCTGCTTGCAACCCATACCATTATGACCCTCTACATAGTATGGAGTGTGGCATTCTGTACCTAATCTGGTACACTCCATATTATCGAACAGAAAATGAGTGCTCAGAGGTATTGCAGGATATTACATGATAATCTCTTGAAGACGACTTGAAGTCCTCTAGAGAGAGGACAATGCCACGTTTCAGCAGGACAACGATCCAATACACACGCCTGGCGCACTGCCGCGTAGTGCGAGGGTAAGAGAGTAACGGAAACGGGATGGACAAGACAGTCACCAGGCCTTACTCATCGAGAACGTGTGACGAGAACTAAAACTAAAGATTCAAAAAATGGACCTTTAATGATTTGACTTAAAAAGAATCAGCGATAAAGAATTAACCGAGATACAAATTTTAGCAAGAAACTCAGTACTACATTAATATACCTAAAGGTGGAAAGCTGCTGAGCTAGAGACGAAAAATAATTTTATCAATTACGAACAACTTCACACAGACCTATAAGATACTTTCTAAAAAGTTTATTCGATATTTTTGCCACAATTATCGTAATTTTATGCTACTTGGGTATTATAAAGCCGCTCTTGTTCTTGAACTTGCCCCGATTCTGCAGCAATGGTAAATATACTTTTGACCATGAATCGGAAATTGATTGCACCCACTGTACAGTGTACATGTGCAGTCGATCAGGTGGCTATACTTTAAAAACGCAATTGTGATATTTAAGGATATAGTATGATCATGAGTATACGAGTAATGCTATGTAATGTGACGTAATGGTGAAATGATGTGGTGGGGTGTAGTGCGGAGCAGGGCAGCGTCCTGTCATGCAAAGCAATGTTATGCAATATAGTGCAGGGTAGTGCAACGCAGTACAATACTGTGTAATGTGATATTATGTAATATAAAATATTATGACATAATATGATAGAGTAATGTAATAATAAGATTAGAAAATGTAATGATATGATTCATATGTACGCACACGTTTTCAGAACATCTGATTTGCATGACATTTAACAAATTTCTAGTTCTCGTAGGGCAGAAATTTGGACAATAATAATTAACGTGAAATCACTAATAAAGTATTCTTAATATATAAAAAACACTAAAAAAATTCGAAATAGCTTATATTTTAGCGGGAAGTTTAATTATTTTTCATAACCAAAAGGTAAGTTTGAATTCAGATATCTTTTCCAACTCAGACGGAAACTCAAATCTCAAACTGATGAGCTCGTGTTTTGTTATTTGTATGTCAGCTAAAATCTATTCCATTCTCCAGTCTCTTTATCTCTCCAGATTTATGCACGTGAATAATTACCTTCCAATACAAGAGTGAAGCTTTTGGAAGTCGTGACGATCTCGGTTGTCGCGTCTTCCTCTTACGCAATATAATGCAGGCAATCTATTCAACAGAAGAACCATTTCAGTCTCCGCTCAGTCTAGACTGCAACCCACCACCGCCTTAGAAAGTTCCTTTGATCGCCGTTTCAACTCCTTGATGTCTCATCCAGTCTGCATCGTGCTTGTGTTGCCTGTCGTCATACCCGCAGAAAAAATAAAGTTCGTGTTAATTGAAGATCATAAGTACTCAAGTTCAGTTTCATCAAGTCGTGATTGTGTTTTTATACTACAGTGAATGAATGATCCTTCAATACCAGGAGTGAGGAAATCTATTCAGTTTTAAGCTTTGAATGCACAGCTTATCATTTTCGAGTCAGATTCCCAGATCCCACGACTACAGCAAGTTGGGAATAATTTGGGAAAATATTAGGCCCACATTATTTAACAACATGGGATTTACTCCTAGTCTAAGCGAAGATAGTATTTATCATCTTAATTTACCAGACTGGATGCATTAGTTAATTCTTTTGTCACTCTACAAGTAAATGTCACGTTTGTGCAAGTCTCTTAGTAATATAAACGTTTGGGATTTAAATTTGAACTATGTTGAAGGGATTACGCAGCCGCGACACTGGTACTCCTGCAATAATATTCTAAGCCCCAAGTTGTGTGACATTTGTGTCAAGTGCGTGATGCACTGTGGTCACCTCAGAAATGCGCAGTTCCGGATCAGGAAATGGTCGTCGAGAACACCATGCATTTACAGATGTGGCCGTTCCATGTCATGATTGTTGTCGTATATATACGCAGACATTCATTTCAACACCTTTCCTAGTCGTTGGTCTTGCGCTAGATAGTGAGCTACACAGAGTTTTGTATATCATCTCCATGTTAGAACATAGAAATAAGTGAAAAGTGAATTTCGTTGAACTCTGAATATTAAGTATTTAGGTGAAACTTTTTCGCTCACAATTACTTCTGCGGAAAACTATTGGAAGACTATTCATTCATGAATACTCAACAGTTTTTTGCCAATCGCTTTAAGAACAAAAATGATCACATAAGTTCAGCTTAATTTGAATTTCAACATAAACTAATGCTACTGGAGTGAATATTTTGTCACTATGTTTACCCTTATTTTATGATAATTGTTTACGTCTCCAACAACAATTTCCTTATTATTAGAAGCCAAACTTCCTCGTAAAGGCTAATCATGGGTAACTTCATTTTCCATTTATATTAGCAACACAATTTTAGATTGTCTTGTTGAGATGAAAACTGTTTTCTGCAAATGAGATTCATGTTTTCCGTAGGTAATGTGGCTTCCGAGTTACTGCGACGTGCAAGGTGATAATTTAAAAATGGTCACGTCGCCCATAAATTTTCATTGTCTCTCGCCTAATGTTAATATCATTTTAATTTCGAAAATTAAAAACAAGCTAGTTTGAAAACACGCATTATAAGTCGTAAAACACAATTTTACGGCAGGGCATTGGAATTTTTTATTCTATTTTTCAAGCATCTCATAGTTTAACATTTCCATTTCTACATCGTTCGGAGTGAATAGGCCGTGGAGTTTCGCAAACTTGAGGGGAGAAAATGGTCTTCACCGATCTCAATGATGAGCTCGCAAGTATCAATTTCGTGTATAGGAAATTAGTATGACTAAACGTATACAGTGATTTTCGATTCAACTTTAACACAACGCAATTTTCCATTTTCAATCTCGTAACACTTGGAATTAAGTTTGGAAAGTGACATGCATAGAACAGTGGCGAAATGTAGGAGTAAAGGAAGTGAGCTTTACGTTAAGAATGAGGTAGTAAGCCGCAGATATTATAAAAATGTAAGGGAAAATGAAAGGTTCAGCGAAAGAGTAAAATAATATTCATGAGAAGGAACGGAATTTGAACCACCCATAAAGCCATCAGATAAGGCAATTTTGAAAGTCAAAACGGAGAAAAACACACTAATTCTTAACGTCGTCCTGTTATGAAATTACTGCCTGTTATAGCTCCTGTATACGCAAGTCCACACTCGTACTCTACACAAGCATCTCTCAGTCACGAAATATAGATCTTGTATTTATTGAAGAACATCGTGGACTGCATTCTTGCGAAGACGAATCGTAAATAAAAATACCATGGCTGCTACTCTCAAAGTCAACATTGTTAAAATTATTTATTGCTGACGAATTTCAAAAAGTAAACGTTTCGAGCACCAGGCTCATCAACCGTACAAATTTTCTGAAAAGAACAAAATCAAGATGAATAGGTCGAAATATACGTGAAAGAAAGACGGAAGTAAAAAATGCAACTGCTAAAATCAAGAGGAAACTCTGGGCAAAGGGTGGGCACTATTAGTTTCATTAAGGGGTGGCTAAGTTTGAAAATGTTTAAGGACTCTAAAATTCTTGAATCATTCTGATGGCTGGCTGAAGCTAAAATGCTGAAATTACTGCACTGCAGTAAATATGGTCTTGTTATTATTTTCTTGTTAATCATTATCTTTTTATTTGTAATTTGAAGTTCTCTAGAAGACATAACTTTCAGCTCACGCAGTTGAACTGTAGAGTGTTCAGCAAATATTGTCCGGATGAGCCTAAATAATCTGCAAATTGCGAAAAAAGCTATTCAATGACAAGGTGTTCAAGGCAACCAAAGCGACGCTCACAGTCTTTTGAACACCTGTTAGTCAGTCTTTGTAGTTACATAATAAGTGTGTAAATATGCAACCAAAAGGGCAAACTGGAAGTAAAATTTCAGTCGACCTAAAGCAGCATTGAGTATGTAAACAAATGCAGTCAATTTTTCAACCGCGAACTTCTATTTGAGATGAAAGAGAACTACTTTAGCTACCTATTTTGTTTATGTTTAACGAGAAACCAAGAAATTAAAAACGACTGTACTGTCATTTGTGAGACGTATTATGACATTAATAGTCCTAATGCGTGACTGGAACAGCCGCAAATGGTTCGGTTACTAAATGGAAGTGCCTCAACTGCTCCTCTTCTCGTCGCTCAACCAAGAGGGAATGCAATTATCCTTGCCCATATGTGCTCAGGGAGTTTAATAACAGTCATAAGAATAATACCAAGTACACTCAACACCTCATTCCCTCGCAATTGGTATAGGAGAGTGTTGTCAGGAATGCAAGCTCGAACAGAATGAAGGGCTACTTCACTATCAACTTCCTTCTTGTTTTAAGCCCGGCATTTATGCTAGCGGGATTTCGAAATTCATTGCTTCATTTAGAGCTCAAAACAAACACTTGAACCCTGCTTGATCTTTCCCACATTGAGCTCTCCATCAACGTGCCGGGACTTCTGAACTAAGATCCCATTATTTAGAGGTCCCATTTTGATTGCTGTAACTGTATCACTGTTTTAATATGAAGTCATCTTCATGGAAATAACACACTCCCCCAATACCCCATAAATCACCAGCTAGAGAAACGTTCTTTGGCTCAACAGAAATACTTTCAAAGCTCAAGTTGAATTAGGCGATAATGTGACATGGTTTAACACTAAATTTAAATCAAGAAATCTCTCACCAACAAATCGCGATGATGCTTACAACAAAACTAACGCACAGTTTAAGAACATTAACATTAATGAGCACCTTAACACATTCCCACAATTCCATCATGAGGCAAATGACTACCTGCGTGAAAATGTTACGATGCACACGCTCGCCCGAAGACGCTATGCCGAAGGGAAGTACTGCTCCACGGATATGATAATCAAATGACAACTTCAGTTCATAAATACGTCTTATGGCATCTACTAGTGTATGGCTATTTTATTCATTTTTATCATTTCGATTCAGACACATCACAAAAAAACAGTACAAATATGCTTAAAATAAGCCAGCAATTCATCCGAATGGTATGAAACTCTCGAAAATTCAAGTGAGATTCTCATTGTGACAATTTTTTGAATTATGCTCACTCTATTCAAAATATAGACAATTGGCAAGGTTATCATCATCCGTGGTAAATCTGACAGTGTCTTGCAAGTGAACGATCACTCATTGACGGTTGGACAATCAGTCATTTTTTGAATGACTAGTTTTCGGATCATTACACCAATGTATAACACCGGTTTTGAATTATCCCCGTGTGCAACTTGCCGCCGGCGGGAAGGCACGTCTTAGCGACGACGCGCTGCAGTGCCAGGCACCCTGACACAACTCCACGCTGGCCGGATGTCTGCCAGCAAAGAGGGTGCTGGTTGTGCCTCGATACTATAAGGTATCGGTCTGTGGTGAGCAGGTGGTCTTTAGTAAACAACGGGTAAATTGTTCAATCCACTGTTAATTTTTAATTCGACTACTAAATCGTGGCTATCAATATCCACACTGTCGTTTATTGAGACCTTTCATAAACGGATGTAAATTGACTTGTATCTGGTGACAAGAATTGAACTTCCCATTTTATGAGCATATCACGTCATTTGACCTACATTTTAATACGGTACCAATATGCGTACTTTGGCGCAGGCCGTTCTCAATACGAACGCCACCGTTTTAAGAGGATGCTAAATTACAACAACGAGACGCTCATACGTCTAATCACCTACGTTTTATACTGCAATATTGTCGAACTGTTGTATTTCTTTTGCCTTTCTCTGAGTCACTATTATGTGTCAGTATTTGAATTATTATAATGAAGATATAATAAAATCAGCACATTAATTTACATCACACATCACCTATTGCAATTTTAATGGTGTCAAATTTTCGCACTCAATTATCTTGATCAAGTTTTCATACTATTTTTTTTTCTACAATGTTCAACGATGAGAAAACTCAGGAGATAAACATGGTTTAATTGTGATATTATTTTAAAATAGATCTAGGCAGTTAACTTCTGAGTAGTACGCGGGTATCCCACGCTGTCTCAGAGCTCAATTTGCGGTGGTCTATGTGTAGGTAGTTGGACCACTCTTCAAGCCTTTATGCCTACACCTTCATGCTACATTCTTTTTTCTCGTCAAGTAAACAAATCACAATCTCATCATTTCAGCATTTAATCAGCATTCAGCTCATTTTTCAGCATTTCCGCTCATTTAATCAGCATTTTCAGCTCATTCAGATCATCAGCATTTCAGCTCATTTTCAGCTCATCAGCATCAGCATTTCAGCTCATTCAGCTCATTTTCAGCTTCATTTTAATCAGCATTTCAGACTCATCATTTCAGCATTCCTCGTCAAGTAAACAAATCACAAGTTTCTTTCAATATTCGAGCTCGTACGTGACGGGCAACAAACTTGCCCTGTTCACCACTCTCTTGCTGAAACTGCGTTATGTTTCCTGGGCAGGAGCGAGAGAACTCGGGAGATCTTACGCCTGAACCTACTATTCTGTGCAGGATAGTTTCGCGCCTAAAATGATAATCCAAATCTATTTGGTCGAAGCTACCTTGAAAGAAATCTGATGAAAAATACTGTTCAGTGGGGGTAAGGTGTTAATAATTTTATCCTTTTTATAAAAACAGCAAGCACCTTAACATTTCCTCCTTAGAGCATGAACAATCGTCGCTTTAAAAAGAATAGCACATTGATCCTAGTTCCCGCACCTCGACCGAAGTGAGCACTATAAGTCTGACTCAGCTAATTCTTCGCTTAGCTTCACGAGGGTTGACCTCCAGCAGTCCGCTCTGGACTTTGTGGTTCAGGTCCGCTGCGATTCAGAATAATTTTATCAAATTCAAATGACGCCGAACGAAGTAACTTGGGCAATAGCCAGCAGTTGAAGGTAAGGAGATTTTTAAAATATGTATGGAAAACACATGTACGACTTCGTGAAAATGTTATGTGTCAGAGTAAGTTCTTACGCACGGAAATTTTAGGAACTGTCCCTGATATCATGCAGCAACGCTCTCTTGCTTCTTATTCGCTTCCAGCGCTGATGACGAACAACGAGGGCACCTCAGACCGAGGCGCTCCACTACTTTTTTATATTCACGAACGTAGGAAATTATTTGATTTGTTACCGATTTTTCAGCATAAGAAAAATGTTCAAGTAGTTGTAGAAGAAATTCATTTGATGGAAAACTATTTGCCCTCGCGCAGTATTTTCCTCTACCGGCAAATGTGTTGCTGATGTCAAGTAAACGTAAGGCTCGTCAACTATTGCATTTATGGGATTGGCGCTCCCGGCAGGAAAATGTGAGGTCCATGCTGAGGGCTAGATAGGGTTCATTGTATGAAAATAGTAAAGTTTCATTGATTTATTATGGAACATTTTTTTTCATTTCCCCGCTGTTCTGTTTTTCAGTAACTACTACTTTCTTCTTTAAATTCCATCTTGTTTCATAAATTTACTTCCTAACTTATTGTTTCTATGCGCAGGAGATCTTGTGTTGTGACTCAAAATGTACATAGATTCCTCGTTCCCTTAACTTCATACTAAATGTTCACCCTTCCCCTTTTTAGAACGGCTTTGTTGTGGTTTGAGAGGCTTAAACTAACTTATCAAATTTAATGTAAGGCTTGAGTTGTCATGGTGAGCATATTCAGTACAAGTATTTTGTATTAAAAAGATTTGGTATGTTTCCCGGTTGATAAAAATTTTCACGTTGTGCTCGAGGCCGGAAGATATTCCCCCGCTAAGTAAAAAATAATTAGAGTATCTTTTGTTTAAGTTCTAGTGATAAATTTGATAAAAAACACTAGTCCACATATTGCCTCACACTGACAATACAAGTGCTCATTATGAAAAAATGATCTGGGGGTTCAATTTTTGCATTGACCTTGTTGGGTTTTACTGAATAATTCAATACAGTAACGCACGACATGAGTGCAACGAAAATACTACAGTATTTCAAGACCGAAGATCATTGCCTGTTCATAAATGTCACTGAGGCACATCAACAACAAATAATGCAAATAGATAATAGATAAATAATGCAAATGTAAACCCGCTTGAGGAATTTATCTGGGAAAAGAAAGAAGACACTCATTACAAACATCAAAAAATAAATAAGCAACGGCTGATTTATAACGGTAAATAAGTTAACATAATAATGAGTGCTGATCTGATTGAACAACGTAAATAAATTAAGCAGCAAAATATTATTACGCGCAGGGGAGCAACAATGTTCTAGTGTAAAGAGAATAGAATGATTCGACCTCGAATCATTCCAAGTCTAGAGCAGCAGTTTTGAGAATTGCCCAGCTCGGTAACACGCTCATTCAAGTTTTCTTCTCTATGTTCCAAATAGTCCCATGTTCTAGCCGCTTTGATCTTGAAAGTCACGGGGCTCATGAGAAGCGGGAGCTGATAGTCGACACTCGTTATTAATTCGGTGTATCACAGTCGCTCTTTTCGTTTAAGTACGGACAAGATTGAGTAAGTATACAAAGCCTGGCGAATGAAAGGTCCTCTGGTGCGTATCCGAATTGTATTGAAAAAATATACTGTCCTATTCCAACGATGTCCACAACAGAGAAAAAAAGAGAATATCGATTCAAATCGCAATCCTCTTCTTGTCGCTTGATTCCTACAGTTTTTTCCTCGCCACTGCAGGTGTGGTTGCACGAGCCAGCGCGAGGCGCACGAGACTGCACAGCTGTCGCTGCAGCGGTGCCCACACCTGCTGCTACATTGCGTCTCGTTTGAGTCATTGCCTTCTCGTTTCCGTCCTCTCTTTCTTTTGTTCTTCCATTCTATCTCCCCATGCGCCAGACGGCAGCGGCGCACAGTGCATGTGGCTCCAACGCCCCTGTTGAGGGACGATGGACGTAACTGTTTCGGTTTTCATTTAGCTCTCTTGCAAGAGCGTTTGGTCAATAGATGAGGTCGTCCTCGGAAAAACCGGAGATTTGTGAAAACTGCGTATTTTTGCCGAGATCTTCTTACTCATCAACGTTCTCCCTACTTCCTACACTTCGTCGATATTCGTCGTATCCATTAGCTCGCCCACCCCGCTCGTGCAATTTGTTGGAGCACTTCGATTGCTGCTTGCTTTTCTTTACTTCTTGTCGTCTATGTGTCAAGACCGCGCATTTCTCCCCAGGTCACGCGCGTGCGCTTGTGTGTTTGGCGCCGAGATTCTGTCGCCGGACAAATTAGGCAGCCTGGAGATCAGGTGTGAGGTCCAGAGAATGGGTTCCTAATAGGCTTCCTTTGTTATTTGAGTATTATTTTCTGAGAATTTTTTCGTATCGCGTGACATTGAAACTATGTATATAAATGTCCTTGGGTATTCCTGAAATAATTAATGAGAATATTCGTCCAGATAACAACCTTTTAACTACTCATGTTACAATGTAATTCTTATTTTTATCAGTTCTATAGAGGCACATTAATGATATTAGCCGTCGAAATAACAATCGTCAACTTCTCATGCTACAATGTAGTTCTTATATTTCATTAGTTCTGTAGAGGCACATTCGCTTTCGTTAAAAAAAATCAGGGACTTTCCTAAAAACTTTCGACGCGCATCAAATTTTTGTCTGCCGGTCAACTACGTCTTTATCTGGAATGTTAGAATCGGATTTAGGTGAAAACCAAAGTGGATGCTTGATATTTAATTATTTATATATTAACTCGGTATCTCACGGATGGCATTGAGAGCAGAGATGAACTCTTGTAAGCTATGCAAATCATGTAATTAGACTGTCAGTTTAGATGCAGCAATTTCAAGTACGGTGTGCTCTCATTATCACACTTTATGACGTTAAATTGCTCTCCTGAGATGTAGCATATTTATGTGATAACTGAAACGAAAGTAGTTTGATCCCAGATGAAATATTTTTACATTAACTCACTGGTAAATTATCTATAACTGATGAGGCCTCAGAATGACACAACCACCAAACGCTGACTTGAAAATGTGGCTTGTATTGCTGAGGCCGATAATTATAATGAATGCTTACAGCCAGCGACACAGTGGCAGAACCACTTCCGTATATCGCTGGGTGGGATAATGAATGCTTGCAGCCAGCGACACAGTGGCAGAACCACTTCCGTATATCGCTGGGTGTGATAATGAATGCTTGCAGCCAGCGACACAGTGGCAGAACCACTTCCGTTTATCGCTGGGTGTGATAATGAATGCTTGCAGCCAGCGACACAGTGGCAGAACCACTTGCGTGTATCGCTGGGTGTGATAATGAATGCTCGCAGCCAGCGACACAGTGGCAGAACCACTTCCGTTTATCGCTGGGTGTGATAATGAATGCTTGCAGCCAGAGACACAGTGGCAGAACCACTTCCGTTTATCGTTGGGTGTGATAATGAATGCTTGCAGCCAGCGACACAGTGGCAGAACCACTTCCGTATATCGCTGGGTGTGATAATGAATGCTCGCAGCCAGCGACACAGTGGCAGAACCACTTCCTTTTATCGCTGCGTGTGATAATGAATGCTTGCAGCCAGCGACACAGTGGCAGAATCACTTCCGTTTACCGCTGCGTGTGATAATGAATGCTTGCAGCCAGCGACACAGTGGCAGAATCACTTCCGTTTACCGCTGCGTGTGATAATGAATGCTTGCAGCCAGCGACACAGTGGCAGAATCACTTCCGTTTACCGCTGCGTGTGATAATGAATGCTTGCAGCCAGCGACACAGTGCCAGAACCACTTCCGTTTATCGCTGCGTGTGATAATGAATGCTTGCAGCCAGCAACACAATGGTAGAACCACTTCTGTTTATCGCTGCGTGTGATAATGAATGCTTGCAGCCAGCAACACAGTCTCAGAACCACTTCCGTATATCGCTAGGTGTGATAATGAATGCTTGCAGCCAGCGACACAATGGTAAAACCACTTCTGTTTATCGCTGCGTGTGATAATGAATGCTTGCAGCCAGCGACACAATCTCAGAACCACTTCCGTATATCGCTGGGTGTGATAATGAATGCTTGCAGCCAGCGACACAATGGTAGAACTACTTCTGTTTTTCGCTGCGTGTGATAATGAATGCTTGCAGCCAGCGACACAATGGTAGAACCACTTCTGTTTATCGCTTTGTGTGATTATGAATGCTTGCAGCCAGAGACATAGTGGCAGAAACACTTCCGTATATCGCTGGGTGTGATAATGAATGCTTGCAGACAGCGACACAGTGGCAGAACCACTTCCGTATATCGCTGGGTGTGATAATGAATGCTTGCAGCCAGCGACACAGTGGCAGAACCACTTGCGTTTATCACTGCGTGTGATAATGAATGCTTGCAGCCAGCGACACAGTGGCAGAATCACTTCCGTTTATCGCTGCGTGTGATAATGAATGCTTGCAGCCAGCGACACAATGGTAGAACCACTTCTGTTTATCGCTGAGTGTGATAATGAATGCTTGCAGCCAGCGACACAATGGTAGAACCACTTCTGTTTATCGCTGCGAGTGATAATGAATGCTTGCAGCCAGCAACACAATGGTAGAAAAACTTCTGTTTATCGCTGCGTGTGATAATGGCGGCTTGCAGCCAGCGACACAGTGGCAGAACCACTTCTGTTTATCGCTGCGTGTGATAATGGCGGCTTGCAGCCAGCGACACAGTGGCAGAACCACTTCTGTTTATCGCTGCGTGTGATAATGGCGGCTAGCAGCCAGCGACACAGTGGTAGAACCACTTCTGTTTATCGCTGCGTGTGCTAATGGCGGCTTGCAGCCAGCGACACAGTGGTAGAACCACTTCTGTTTATCGCTGCGTGTGATAATGGCGGCTTGCAGCCAGCGACACAGTGGTAGAACCACTTCTGTTTATCGCTGCGTGTGATAATGGCGGCTAGCAGCCAGCGACACAGTGGTAGAACCACTTCTGTTTATCGCTGCGTGTGATAATGGCGGCTTGCAGCCAGCGACACAGTGGTAGAACCACTTCTGTTTATCGCTGCGTGTGCTAATGGCGGCTTGAAGCCAGCGACACAGTGGTAGAACCACTTCTGTTTATCGCTGCGTGTGATAATGGCGGCTTGCAGCCAGCGACACAGCGGCAGAACCACTTCTGTTTATCGCTGCGTGTAATAATGGCGGCTTGCAGCCAGCGACACAGTGGCAGAACCACTTCTGTTTATCGCTGCGTGTGATAATGGCGGCTTGCAGCCAGCGACACAGTGGCAGAACCACTTCTGTTTATCGCTGCGTGTGATAATGGCGGCTTGCAGCCAGCGACACAGTGGCAGAACCACTTCTGTTTATCGCTGCGTGTGATAATGGCGGCTTGCAGCCAGCGACACAGTGGCAGAACCACTTCTGTTTATCGCTGCGTGTGATAATGGCGGCTTGCAGCCAGCGACACAGTGGCAGAACCACTTCTGTTTATCGCTGCGTGTGATAATGGCGGCTTGCAGCCAGCGACACAGTGGCAGAACCACTTCTGTTTATCGCTGCGTGTGATAATGGCGGCTTGCAGCCAGCGACACAGTGGCAGAACCACTTCTGTTTATCGCTGCGTGTGATAATGGCGGCTTGCAGCCAGCGACACAGTGGCAGAACCACTTCTGTTTATCGCTGCGTGTGATAATGGCGGCTTGCAGCCAGCGACACAGTGGCAGAACCACTTCAGCATATGGTAGCACATGTCGGTTTGTAATTTTACAAATTTTAACTAAGAAAATGAGAGCGAGGAATAAATCTTTGATACCTAGCATTTTATATTGAAATTCTTTCTCAACAAAATGCTCTAAATATATATATATATATATATATATACACATTTAAAATATCGAAAATAGACGTAAAAGTTAGAAAAAACTAAATGAAACTAAATCAAATCCCTAAACTATTTGCAAAGGAAAAGCGGATTGAGAGTCATTTAAAAAAGGCTTTCGTTAGATTAATTAGATTAATAGCGCAAATGCTATTTGGAGTAGAAGTTTTCGTATCTTAAACACAATACATGGAGTTATGTCACACGAGGAGTCCAAGGCTATGGCTCTTCAACATGTCAAGCTTTTCTTATAAAAGGAGGCGACCAACTTCCACTGAGACTATTCATGATTAAATATGTAGAAATTGATCGTGTATTGCTTACATCAGATTTTTTCCCACAAGAATTACAATCATAAGGTGTAGCTCAGACAAGCATTATGCCACGAGCTTTCAGCTTGGGATGAATTCCAGTCCGGCAGGCCAATCACCGCACGTTGTAATACGCATTCTAAAGTAGTGCCGAGCTATTTAAAAGAAAATTCCGTAAAAGACTGAGCAACTTCGTGCGATCACTTCCAGTGCATTAATTGTACTCAATATGGCAACAAGGGTCAATAATAATTCCAGAATGATTCAATATTCAATAGCAATAATAATTCAGTAATTCTTGAACTTCACAGATACATGCTAGTACTAACTGCTTCCTCAGTTGAGAGCTCAGCGAACTGGCATCTGGTGTCACTTGGCCACTGAGTTGTGCAGTGTACACTGTACTGGCATCTGGTGCCGCTTGTCCACTGCGTTGTGCAGTGTACACTGTACTGGAATCTGATGTCACTTGTCCCCTGCGTTGTGCAGTGTACACTGTACTGGCATCTGGTGCCACTTGTCCCCTGCGTTGTGCAGTGTATGCTGTACTGGCATCTGGTGTCACTTGTCCCTTGCGTTGTGCAGTGTACACTGTACTGGCATCTGGTGTCACTTGTCCACGGCGTTGTGCAGTGTACACTGTACTGGCATCTGGTGTCACATGTCCCCTGCGTTGTGTAGTGTACACTGTACTGGCATCTGGTGCCGCATGTCCCCTACGTTGTGCAGTGTACACTGTACTGGCATCTGGTGTCACTTGTCCCCTGCGTTGTGCAGTGTACACTGTACTGGCATCTGGTGCCGCATGTCCCCTGCGTTGTGCAGTGTACACTGTACTGGCATCTGGTGTCACTTGTCCCCTGCGTTGTGCAGTGTACACTGTACCGGCATCTGGTGCCACTTGTCCCCTGCGTTGTGCAGTGTACTCTGTACTGGCATCTGGTGTCACTTGTCCCCTGCGTTGTGCAGTGTACACTGTACTGGCATCTGGTGCCAATTCTCCCCTGCGTTGTGCAGTGTACACTGTACTGGCATCTGGTGTCACTTGTCCCCTGCGTTGTGCAGTGTACACTGTACTGGCATCTGGTGTCACTTGTCCCCTGCGTTGTGCAGTGTACACTGTACTGGCATCTGGTGCCGCATGTCCCCTGCGTTGTGCAGTGTACACTGTACTGGCATCTGGTGTCACTTGTCCCCTGCGTTGTGCAGTGTACACTGTACTGGCATCTGGTGCCGCATGTCCCCTGCGTTGTGCAGTGTACACTGTACTGGCATCTGGTGTCACTTGTCCCCTGCGTTGTGCAGTGTACACTGTACCGGCATCTGGTGCCACTTGTCCCCTGCGTTGTGCAGTGTACTCTGTACTGGCATCTGGTGTCACTTGTCCCCTGCGTTGTGCAGTGTACACTGTACTGGCATCTGGTGCCAATTCTCCCCTGCGTTGTGAAGTGTACACTGTACTGGCATCTGGTGTCACTTGTCCCCTGCGTTGTGCAGTGTACACTGTACTGGCATCTGGTGTCACTTGTCCCCTGCGTTGTGCAGTGTACACTGTACTGGCATCTGGTGCCGCATGTCCCCTGCGTTGTGCAGTGTACACTGTACTGGCATCTGGTGTCACTTGTCCCCTGCGTTGTGCAGTGTACACTGTACTGGCATCTGGTGTCACTTGTCCCCTACGTTGTGCAGTGTACACTGTACTGGCATCTGGTATCACTTGTCCCCTGCGTTGTGCAGTGTACACTGTACTGGCATCTGGTGTCACTTGTCCCCTGCGTTGTGCAGTGTACACTGTACTGGCATCTGGTGCCGCATGTCTCCTGCGTTGTGCAGTGTACACTGTACTGGCATCTGGTGTCACTTGTCCCCTGCGTTGTACAGTGTACACTGTACTGGCATTTGGTACCGCATGTCCCCTGCGTTGTGCAGTGTACACTGTACTGGCATCTGGTATCACTTGTCCCCTGCGTTGTGCAGTGTACACTGTACTGGCATCTGGTGTCACTTGTACCCTGCGTTGTGCAGTGTACACTGTACTGGCATCTGGTGCCGCATGTCCCCTGCGTTGTGCAGTGTACACTGTACTGGCATCTGGTGTCACTTGTCCCCTGCGTTGTGCAGTGTACACTGTACCGGCATCTGGTGCCACTTGTCCCCTGCGTTGTGCAGTGTACACTGTACTGGCATCTGGTGCCAATTCTCCCCTGCGTTGTGCAGTGTACACTGTACTGGCATCTGGTGTCACTTGTCCCCTGCGTTGTGCAGTGTACACTGTAGTGGCATCTGGTGTCACTTGTCCCCTGCGTTGTGCAGTGTACACTGTAATGGCATCTGGTGCCGCATGTCCTCTGCGTTGTGCAGTGTACACTGTACTGGCATCTGGCGCCACTTGTCCCTGCGTTGTGCAGTGTACACTGTACTGGCATCTGGTGTCACTTGTCCCCTGCGTTGTGCAGTGTACACTGTACCGGCATCTGGTGCCGCATGTCCTCTGCGTTGTGCAGTGTACACTGTACTGGCATCTGGTGTCACTTGTCCCCTGCGTTGTGCTGTGTACACTGTACTGGCATCTGGTGCCAATTCTCCCCTGCGTTGTGCAGTGTACACTGTACTGGCATCTGGTGTCACTTGTCCCCTGCGCTGTGCAGTGTACACCGTACTGGCATCTGGTGTCACTTGTCCCCTGCGTTGTGCAGTGTACACTGTACTGGCATCTGTTCCCGCATGTCCCCTGCGTTGTGCAGTGTACACTGTACTGGCATCTGGTGCCGCATGTCCCCTGCGTTGTGCAGTGTACACTGTACTGGCATCTGGTGTCACTTGTCCCTTGCGTTGTGCAGTGTACACTGTACCGGCATCTGGTGCCACTTGTCCCCTGCGTTGTGCAGTGTACTCTGTACTGGCATCTGGTGTCACTTGTCCCCTGCGTTGTGCAGTGTACACTGTACTGGCATCTGGTGCCAATTCTCCCCTGCGTTGTGCAGTGTACACTGTACTGGCATCTGGTGTCACTTGTCCCCTGCGTTGTGCAGTGTACACTGTACTGGCATCTGGTGTCACTTGTCCCCTGAGTTGTGCAGTGTGCACTGTACTGGCATCTGGTGTCACTTGTCCCCTACGTTGTGCAGTGTATACTGTACTGGCATCTGGTATCACTTGTCCCCTGCGTTGTGCAGTGTACACTGTACTGGCATCTGGTGTCACTTGTCCCCTGCGTTGTGCAGTGTACACTGTACTGGCATCTGGTGCCGCATGTCCCCTGCGTTGTGCAGTGTACACTGTACTGGCATCTGGTGTCACTTGTCTCCTGCGTTGTACAGTGTACACTGTACTGGCATCTGGTACCGCATGTCCCCTGCGTTGTGCAGTGTACACTGTACAGGCATCTGGTATCACTTGTCCCCTGCGTTGTGCAGTGTACACTGTACTGGCATCTGGTGTCACTTGTCCCCTGCGTTGTGCAGTGTACACTGTACTGGCATCTGGTGCCGCATGTCCCCTGCGTTGTGCAGTGTACACTGTACTGGCATCTGGTGTCACTTGTCCCCTGCGTTGTGCAGTGTACACTGTACTGGCATCTGGTACTGCATGTCCCCTGCGTTGTGCGGTGTACACTGTACTGGCATCTGGTGTCACTTGTCCCCTGCGTTGTGCAATGTACATTGTACTGGCGTCTGGTGTCGTATGTCCCCTGCGTTGTGCAGTGTACACTGTACTCGCATCTGGTGCCACTTGTCCCCTGCGTTGTGCAGTGTACACTGTACTGGCTTCTTGTGCTGCATCTCCCCTGCGTTGTGCAGTGTACACTGTACTGGCATCTGGTGCCACTTGTCCACTGCGTTGTGCAGTGTACACTGTACTGGCATCTGGTGCCGCATTTCCCCTGCGTTGTGCAGTGTACACTGTACTGGCATCTGGTGTCACTTGTCCACTGCGTTGTGCAGTGTACACTGTGATGGCATCTGGTGCCGCATGTCCTCTGCGTTGTGCAGTGTACACTGTACTGGCATCTGGCGCCACTTGTCCCTGCGTTGTGCAGTGTACACTGTACTGGCATCTGGTGTCTCTTGTCCCCTGCGTTGTGCAGTGTACACTGTACTGGCATCTGGTGCCGCATGTCCCCTGCGTTGTGCAGTGTACACTGTACTGGCACCTGGTGCCAATTCTCCCCTGCGTTGTGCAGTGTACACTGTACTGGCATCTAGTGTCACTTGTCCCCTACGTTGTGCAGTGTACACTGTACTGGCATCTGGCATCACTTGTCCCTTGCGTTGTGCAGTGTACACTGTACTGGCATCTGGTGTCACTTGTCCCCTGCGTTGTGCAGTGTACACTATACTGGCATCTGGTGCCGCATGTCCCCTGCGCTGTGCAGTGTACACTGTACTGGCATCTGGTGTCACTTGTCCCCTGCGTTGTACAGTGTACACTGTACTGGCATTTGGTACCGCATGTCCCCTGCGTTGTGCAGTGTACACTGTACTGGCATCTGGTATCACTTGTCCCCTGCGTTGTGCAGTGTACACTGTACTGGCATCTGGTGTCACTTGTACCCTGCGTTGTGCAGTGTACACTGTACTGGCATCTGGTGCCGCATGTCCCCTGCGTTGTGCAGTGTACACTGTACTGGCATCTGGTGTCACTTGTCCCCTGCGTTGTGCAGTGTACACTGTACTGGCATCTGGTACCGCATGTCCCCTGCGTTGTGCGGTGTACACTGTACTGGCATCTTGTGTCACTTGTCCCCTGCGTTGTGCAGTGTACATTGTACTGGCATCTGGTGTCGTATGTCCCCTGCGTTGTGCAGTGTACACTGTACTCGCATCTGGTGCCACTTGTCCTCTGCGTTGTGCAGTGTACACTGTACTGGCATCTGGTGCTGCATCTCCCCTGCGTTGTGCAGTGTACACTGTACTGGCATCTGGTGCCACTTGTCCACTGCGTTGTGCTTGTACACTGTACTGGCATCTGTTGCCGCATGTCCCCTGCGTTGTGCAGTGTACACTGTACTGGGATCTGATGTCACTTGTCCACTGCGTTGTGCAGTGTACATTGTACTGGCATCTGGTGCCGCATGTCCCCTGCGTTGTGCAGTGTACACTGTACTGGCATCTGGTGCCGCATGTCCCCTGCGTTGTGCAGTGTACACTGTACTGGCATCTGGTGTCGTATGTCCCCTGCGTTGTGCAGTGTACACTGTACTCGCATCTGGTGCCACTTGTCCTCTGCGTTGTGCAGTGTACACTGTACTGGCATCTGGTGCTGCATCTCCCCTGCGTTGTGCAGTGTACACTGTACTGGCATCTGGTGCCACTTGTCCACTGCGTTGTGCAGTGTACACTGTACTGGCATCTGTTGCCGCATGTTCCCTGCGTTGTGCAGTGTACACTGTACTGGGATCTGGTGTCACTTGTCCACTGCGTTGTGCAGTGTACACTGTACTGGGATCTGGTGTCACTTGTCCCCTGCGTTGTGCAGTGTACACTGTACTGGCATCTGGTGCCGCATGTCCCCTGCGTTGTGCAGTGTACACTGTACTGGCATCTGGTGCCGCATGTCCCCTGCGTTGTGCAGTGTACACTGTACTCTCATCTGGTACCGCTTAGTTGCAATAATGTACACTGCACATAAATCCTGTAAAGTAACTTCAAGTATAACTCGCTCGTGCAAACCGTCGTCGCGTAAAATAGTCGAGAAGTCAACAGTCCTCGAACGGTATGCATATATCATCTAATTTATACTGTTATCTTTTCTGTGTAATCACAATCACAAAGAAATATACTTCTGGACTCTAAGCGTCTCTGGACTCTTGATTATAATTTAATGCATCTAAAGGAGCAGGACATTGTCGTTAAGTAGCGTATTATTTTCTGTCGTTAGGTCGAGACTTAGAGTCGTAGGCATGTCGCCGGCGCCTAGAGTAACAAATGCATGATGTAAACTTATTCTCTCCAGACGAGTAAATTGTGTTTATTCAACCCCCATAGCGAAGATGGTGTTACTCTTTGAAAGCCGTGCTAATTTCTACGCTTACGGCTAAAGATACGGAATTTATTAAATTTGCAAGGTATCCGGTGACCTGTGAACTCGCACCTACCTTTGTGAGCGTGTGCGATGTCTAAGGAGAAAGGAAACCTAATATGTATTTCAAATTTTACTCTTGTTTCAAAGATCTGAAGGAGTTCAAACTAATTTTTCACGACAATGTCACTTTTACGAGGATTATTTTTCAGTTCATCCTACAATTATAAAAAAAATTTGAAGCAATTTTCGTTTCTTAGGAACGATTTATTCTTAAGAAGCTTGTTTTTATTTCTATTAATTTGTTGACATGGCAGGTATCAATGTGAGTAGTAGCAGTAGCAGTGTAGCAGTAATAGGTGGTTTGCTAGGACTTCGGAAGCCTCTGAGTCGCACCTAAGATAAACATCAATGTGAGTATTTAGTTAATGAAAGCATAAATAGAAACTGTATATCATATCGCATGAAAATAGATCTGGCATCTTTGTCACTCGACTTGGGTCACACCTGTCACTCTGGTTTTTGAATGTATCGATGACGCTTGATTAACTCTACAAAAGTTCGTAACACACATTTAAAAAAAAGGAGATAATACACAGAACGCCATTGTCGTTCAAATAATTTCAAGACGATTTCAAGAGCTCATATGCGTCAGACGCTGACTTTCTGTTCAAACTTCTGACGAGGACAATTGAAAACCGTTTGCTCCTCGAGTCATGTAATTGCAATATAGAATTTGCGCAGTTAATGCTGCGAGTGCGAGGGTTCATCTCTTCATGCAGACATTATAATTGTAAAAATTTTCACATTCATGAATAAGATTAATATTGAAGTAAGAGAAATACGTGCACTTGACGATATAAGCAAACAAATAGCCCATCTGGTTAGAAAAGTTGTTAATTTTCTTCATCGTATACAGAGTAGTTTACGCAGCTTTGAGCTGGTAAACCATGCCCTTAGAACCGGTAAATTGAAGTCCGTGACCATATTAAATTGCAAATCTAGAAGAAAATTTGATTTTAATTTTGGATTCGGAAGACCTCGTTCAAAACTTCGCACACAGTTATAACTATGTCTGCGGCGTGAAAAATCCATGATACGCCACCATGGAAAACTGTCAAAGAACGCTTGAGGGTGGTCCGATAAGTACTGGGCCTGCAAAAAACAAAATTTTTTTGGAGAAGTGGCGCTTTATTTCTCAACTCAATCTCGTTTTAGCTCGATACACTTGCCCCAGCGATGCTCCAACTTCTTTAACCCGTCTGAAACATACGTTTTCGAGGTCTCAAAGTAGGCCTCCGTGGCGGCGATGACCTCCTTATTCAACTCAAATTTTTGACAGCGAGTGAATTTTTCAATTTTGGAAACAAAAAAAAGTCGCAGGGGGCCAAATCTGGAGAATACGGTGGATGGGGCAGCAGTTCGTAGCCAAATTCGACCAATTTAGTCGTGGCGAGGGCGAAGTTGTGCACCGGTGCGTTGTCATGTTTGAAGAGCACTTTTTCTTTGCCAAACTGGGTCGTTTTTTGTGCAATTCGGTGTCGAATCAGTCCAATAATTCGGCACATAGTAGAGCCCTGAGACCGTTTTGCCCTTCTTCAGGTATTCGATGTAGATCACACCTAGTGAATTCCAGAAAACGGCGGCCATCACCTTCCCGGCCGAAAGGACAGTCTTCGCCTTCTTCGGAGCACGTTCGTCATGTGAAGTCCACTGGTTCGACTGTTCCTTGGTCTCTGATGTGTACCAGTGGATCCATGTTTCGTCGACGGTCACGAAACGACGCCGAAACTCCTGCGGATTGCGCTTAATTAAACAGTGTCAAACACTGCTCTGGAGTGGTCTCACGGTTTCGCGTGTTGTCTGCAGCGAGCAAACGCGGCAAACGCGGCCCATCGCGCTGACAGCTATCTTATGCCCAAAATTTCATGCAGGATATGACCCACTCGGTCTTTTGAGATGCCTACTACTTCAGCTATCTCACAGACCTTCAATCATCGGTCTGCCAATACGTTGATAGATGTTTGTCCTGTTATCCTCCGTGATAGGAGTGTTCGGGGCACCTGGGCATGGCGCATCAAAAACCGACGTGCGACCACGTTGAAACTCGTTAAACCAATTTTTGACGGTCGCCATCGAAGGAGAAGAGTCACCGTACACAATATCTAAGCGCTTTTCGATTTTGTTGAGCGATTTCTTTTCAAAAACGAAGAATCGAATCACCGACCGATATCGCTCTTTTTCAATTTTTTTTTAAAAACCGCTGACACGCCCGCTTCCACACGCGGTCAAAACAAAACTACGAGTTTAATTCGGCTTGAATTTTGACAGTAGCTGTCTACGAGAATGTACTACACGATAGTAAAGTTTTCTTGCGGTTGTGGTGAGGCTATCGGTGGGGCTAAGTACTTATCGGACTGCGCTCGTACTAACGCAAAGAAAAGCTTCAAAATAATAAACAATTTATTTAGAGTAGAATGAGTGTTTCCAACCAAAAAGTCAAGATCATTATAGAACCTAAAGGCGTGAAAAAAATCCGCAAAACTGAGACTCTGATTTACCCGCTAACTTAGAGAGCTCAAAATAATAACTAATCGAAAAGATAAGAGCAACACTGTGAAGATACTCGTAAACTCAAAGGGTTTCATTCAGTCAGAAACTCTAATTTCAAATTTTACTGAAATTCTACAGCGTCAATATTTTGAGAAAAGGAAAACAAAAATAGAGCCATACCAAATAGGGCTTTATTCTGAAAACAATGAAGAGCGATTTGTTCCAGTGATGCCCACCTGCAGCAGGGATTCTGAGCTGCAGCTCTCAATCCACAGCGCAGAACCGCTCGAATCAGCCTGTGAACCGCTCCTCTGGCACGTATTGTTGTTTTGTCCGACCTGAGAGCTACGAGATTAGCTCCAAGTAGTCTAGTCTGCTAATGGTTGTGAGGTCTAGGCGGTCAAAATCGTACAATGTGCCCCACTGGGAATGTACACGCATAACTGATGACAGTATGACTTCGTACTCTATCGTTCATGAATTAAATATTGTGAGACTTCTATGCTGGCAGATGAAAACTCATTTCTGAAAAGTTTCTGAGGAAAGGTCCAAATCGTTCTAATACTGGCCAAAATCCAACATACTAAAGATTTAAAAGTGTCAGAAAAAGTGTCAGAGGTCATTAAGTCAAAGTGATGATCGCTGAAAACGAAGCATCGTTAATATTTCTGCGAAGACATTAGCCTAATTCCTACTATTTCAAAACGAGTGTTCAATTGAATAAATCAGTCTCAAAGTGAGTAAAGATACCATTGCGATGAAAAAATTGCAATAAATCTCTTCCTATGCTGTTGGAAGAAAATGTAAAAAAATCATTGGGATTTCTCGTATTTTAATTGTGAAGGAGTGACTACGTCTGATTCAAATGTATTTATTTTCACTTAACATGTTCAGTGTTCACCTGTTGTTTGGACCTTGAGCAGTAGATCATGAATATCTGAAAGAATACGAAAAAAAATACTCCCTGTGGGCTAAGCAGCATCAAAATAGTCAGCTAACAAGCTGCCCTTTGTTTGGGTAAAAATCCATATTTTATTCCTGAATGTCAGCTTTCATTACATGAATACTCACATTTATGGCAGTAGTATAAACAAATTTAAAGAAATAATGGAATTTTCTTAAGATTAGACAATTCCTACGAAATAAAAATATCTTCAAAAACTTCACAATTCAACTTCATAGATGATAGCAGTGTAACAGTTTCCGATTTTATCGTTGATCACTCTGATTTTTAATACTTATGACCTACAGTTGTCGTAATTGAAATTAAAATGTTTTTTGTTGTACATCATTATCTTGTTACAAGCTTGAATCTCTGTTTGTGCTGTATTCTATTTTTGCCTTGCATGCTTTGATAGAAAAATATCATCGAATTATCTCTTTTATGAATGAGGTCCGAGTTGTGAACAGCGAGCTGTCGACCACCGCTCCCGAAAACAGGAAAATATTGGTAAAATAGTGACGTGAAGCAAGCTTATCTGTCTCGCAACTCCAGCATGATGAGGAAATTCCGATATGACAAAATACTAAATAAGGCAGCAGCACTTTACAGAAACCCTTATTAAACTAGTCAAAAAACTAATATGCTCTTGTCAAAAATTAAGAATATTGTAGTAGGTAAATCAAAGAACCTTCTTGACAAATTTGATATGTAATAACAAAACTTCTTTGCGCAATTCATGGAAGTGACTGTTCTCGTACGAACGAGAGACGCATTTTGTCCCCGCAGTACGTAGTCATTTCGGGGCCGGGTAGGCATCACGGTATACCGTGGTAAACGTGCTGCTGGTCGTTCTGCTACCTGGCTGTAACACCAGCAGCGGACTCAAGACTTCGAGCCCCACCCAATCTGACACCGCCAGTTCTGTCGCTCAGTCACCGAGCTTGGTTTTTGCTTACTGCAGTACACCAAGTGGTGAACAGTAAGGAGAACACAAAGGTAGCTTACTATACTGCTGTAGATTTGTTCGTCTTACTTGATTCGAAATAGACTGGAAATGCAAAAAAAATTATGGATAATAGTAACGGGCGCAGCCGGCTGCAAAACTATGTACCACAAATGCACAAGTCTATAATCATTTCCATTTTTGGTTATCCATACAGAATTCCTCAACGCAAATTACCGTTCATAAACATAATTCATATTAAAACGACATTTTTTCAGTTTTATAGATTTGTTTTTCTGAAATTCGAATAAATATTAGAATAAAAAGGACGAAAAAGTTTTTCCAGTAACTTAGGCTGAACAGAAATGAACTTGACCTCGCTCCTCACATGAACTGCGTTTGGACCGAACCCGTCATCCCGCCCTCATTGCGGTTGAGTGATATTTTACCTGACAAAACTCTTTATTTTAATTTGAATACTACTAGTTACTCAGGGTAAAAATAAAAATCTTCAAGGTCCCAGAAATTGTGATAAATCGACGAGATCGTATTTGACAACTCTAGTCAGCAAATTAGCTTTGGAAAGTGGAGAGGGAGAGTTTTATACTGTAATTCATCAATAAATTCTGGCTCGTTTGCTGAAGTACAATTATTTTTTCGTGAGGGAAGCTTTCAGTATTGAGACAAGTGAAAACATCGGACATTTCCGCCAACTTACATACGACCAATCATGCAGTTCCCAGGGGCTGACTGAAGCGATGGATGCTCGATGGTTCTTGGGCCGAAGCTTTGAATAATTTCGAAGTGAAACTGTGTATTTTAGGGCAAATTACTGAGTAAGGGCGTACAAAACTGTTTTGTACACAGATCTCATTGGCATTCTAATTTCTCGGTGTAATTATTTTCTCTAACATATAGAGGTACCGATCGGATAATGTTGCTGTCTTCTAAGCGCAACACGATAGGTAGTATTCTACCGTCCACTTGGGTTATTATTACACACAATAAATAATCATGATTTAAATAAGAAAAAAACAGGTACCGCTGAGCGTACGGTTATTTGAATAAGGTTTCCAAAACAAAAGAATACAAATAAATGTTGCGAACAAACGGTCTATTTTAGGAGATAATCAGTAACGAAATCTAAAGAGGGACGGATTCTCTGGAACGTTCATTTCAATTCATTAATGACTCCCGAAAGGCTTTTTTCTCAGAAATAAATGTATAAATGCTCAATAATATACTTAATTTTCCGATTTATATTTTTGAATTCATTGTTAAGATGCAGTTGACAGTAAAATTTAACGTATTACGTGAAAAGAACAACGTATGACCGTCATTGGGGTCCGAATTGCAGTCACATTGATAGGTTACATTCTGTCCCACAAATTAAGGGCTGGCATTTAGCGATATACAATAACAGAAATAAACTTTCCTCAAAACATATTACTCTAATTCGAGTCTCAAAATATTGTGCAATATCGTTTCAAAACTTTCAATCCAGCGTTTGAATTATTGCAACTTCACTGCCCACTGAAAATCTATGTTTAAATTCATTTTTCCATGAAAAGGGTTTTATTCTACCCATATTAATGCTAATATTCCTTAACACTTTTCCACCCATAGTAAGAGGATAGCATTGGGCGATGAAAGTACAGATATTTTGTTTTTGAAATAATAATTTATTTAGTTAATTTGCTTACTAGGTGTTGCTTCCACTAATTAAGCACATTCGGTCTCAGTGTCGTAAAAAATTAAGAAAACTTAATAGAAGCCGCTATATGTGTTTACAGTTTCGAAACTCGGGAAAAATTTTAAAGACTCCCTGCAGTATTTTTTTGACGAGGAAATATTATAAAACTTTAAGTTTAACCGTCTTGTCCATTCGTTTGGTGACATTGGTGCTGTGTATTTCTGTATATGTAGAACACTAACAACACTCATGTCGGTTTTTTACGTACGGGCAATAAATCGTCCCATGAGTGCATGCACATAGCACCCAAAAAAGACGGTCCAGATATGAATCTCCGTACTTGACTTGAGTGAAATTTTAAGGGAATTAGTTACTCATGTGAAAAACCGTAAAAATTGTACACGCTAAAAGTCCTACTTTTTCGGCTAATAATTATTCTTGCGTGCAGTGCGCATCGAAGGAAGAAAACGATGTTGTGCGGTCTTTGCATAGAAATATGCACCAGAATTTTTTAGTGGCGTTATCTTAATTTTCTGTGCTGACGCATCATCATCTTCGTTAGAGACCTGGATTTTGTAGCGGACTAATCCTTACATCAATCACGATCTGGAACTCAATTTCTTAACTCGTGTCCGAGATCCAATTTCTGACTATATGATTCGAAAGCACAATTGACGTCAGATAAAATTTTTAAACGGTTTTAACTCTTAATTTATCACAAGCGATACAGCAGTAGATTGTGTTGGACACATTTGAGTATAGCTGCTCGCGGGCCCGAAAAAGTTCAGCGACTTCTCGGGAATCCTATCATCAAGGCGTACAATCATGTTTAACCTAATTCACTTTACTTAGGTGCACACTAGGTTGATAAATGAATTTGTTTTCTCAAGATTTGATGCTTAATTTTACAAAAATAGCTTACATGGGCTAGATGTGAACAGTATATTCTAGAAAAGATTGAGATCAGACTTAAGATATGTCATTATTCTTGGCTATAATTACCCTATCAAGACAAGTTATATCGCAGAAAAGGTTAGATTTGGTGACCTTAAGTGATAAATATTCCGAAAGAAAAAGGGTTTCAAGATCCGTTTTGAAAGCTATGTAAGAACTTTTTTCACGGGCCTCAGCATGAATTGATTTCCAAGTCTTAGTTCTTTTCTTCTTTGAAGTTCTTCCGAGCTTTTGAATAGTAAGGAAGTATGAAGATCCTTCTATTTCGGGTTAAATGATCATTATGGCCTGTTTGTGCAGTAAACAATTAATTTTTTGAGGCCTCTGCCCCAATCATTAGTCAGTTTGTAGAGATCCAAAGCTTAAGTATTTTTTTTAAACTTTTGAAAGAATCATTTGTGTGAGAATTATGTTCTAATTTTCTGCTCTAATGGATCTTTTTTTTTGCATTGCAAAACGCAAATTGGTCTTATTTTATCAGTTCCGTACCATGCTTCTATTCCATATTGTAAATATGGTGAAATGAGTGTTCGATAAAGAATATTTAAAGCTTCTTCAGGCAATTAATTTTTTCACTTTATTAAGGATTCCAGCGGATTTTAAAAATTTAGTACTGATATACACAATATTCTCTTTGGAGGTCAGATGTTGATCTATTGTAACGCCCAGGAACTTACAGGAGCTGTTTTTCAATTTCACCATAGTTTTAAGTCACATTTGAACCTTTTGCAGCTCGTTATTCATATTCTCCGAAGGCGTGCTGTCGTTGGTGAAAAGTATGCATTTGAAAATGTAGTAGGTAAATTATATCGTTAATATAGATCAAAAATGAGGGGCTCAAGGATAGACCCTTGTGGTACTCCATGGCTGATTGTCAGCAGTTCCGATTGCTCATCATCAATGTCAAAGTATTGCTTCCGATTTTTTAGGTATAGTTTGAACTAATCATCTATCACACCTCTAACGCCATGACAGTGGAGTTTCGAGAGTAAAATGTTGCTGTCCACGCAATGGACTTCTTTTCGATAGTCAAGACACACGAAGAGAAGCTTTCCGTCATCTATATTGTAATAAAGGTATTGTAAATGATTTATTAAGCGTGTGTTGTCGATTTTTTAGTATCGAAATTATATTGTTTATCATACAGAAATGATTTTTATTCAGAATAAAAATACGCTTTTGACATACAATGTAAAAAATATTTTTCTAATAATTGGGGGAACAAAGACAGGTCTATAATTGCTAACTCAAGTTTTTTCGTACTTTTAATATTAGGGGTTGCTCAGGTAATTTTGAGAGAGCCCGGAAAAATGTTTAGGAAAAGCGACTGGTTAATAAAATTAGATATGAACGGTGCTATTACATCAGCTATAACCTCAAGTACATTAGCCGAGAACGTTTCTGGTACACTTGGTTTACTTTTCAAGTTATTTATGCACGCAATTACATCTGAGGTATTTTAACTATGTTCGTCATTTGAGGCTTATTTGTTGGCATGATTGTTGGAACAACTCTTGCAACACTCTGCAACACTACTCCGTTCTGACGAGCTGGGGCGATTGGAATCATTTCGACTGCAAAGAAATTTCTTTCGAAAGAAAATAAAGGTACTCATTGGATCTGGAACGCGCCTTCTCGTGCCAAGATTTATTTTTCTTACTTTCGCAAGTCGAAGCTTCTATCACCAGATGGCTGTGGTGAGACTTCAGTTCGCTTAGTCTGCTCTATCGAAATTCAAACTTCGACGTAAACCTCACTACGGCTTGAACACAAACTTAGGCATCGTGCTTGTGAAACCCACCTTCGGGAAAGCTTCAGTTTCGTAAACTTCTTCGAAGATATGGTGCTAACACTGGAAGACAATGTCTATGGGAGATAATCTCGTGTGAGGATCATACGAGCAAAAGCATAAAATAGCGCGGTAAATAACCTCAGCAGGAAGATAGACTGGCAATACAAGTGGAATAGCTATGGGCTTGGAAGTATAAATTTATGATCATTTTGTAGTTGCCACTATACCGGGTGTCCTACAAAAATGCCCCCGACTTTTCAACTGATTATATCACCTCTTTAAATTAACATATTTGAAATTTCTTTTTCTCATAATGTAGTAAACTTAGTTTCTTTTTCGAATAATATACGTTTTTGAAAATCAGTTGAATAACCACTTTAAAATGATCGATTTACTGAAAGAGGTTGAAAAATAATTATTGTTTAAAGGAATTTAAAAAAAAACACTGGCGTTCTTCTTCATTTCTCAATACCTACCGTTAAAAAAAATTCACAATGATGTATCCTACATACCACCAAGTATTTAAACACTCTGAGAGGTTTCAAGTTTCGAGTGTTTTCAATAATAGTGTTTCAAGAACTGAAAGAAAACGGTGAAATAATCCTCAAGACTCTCCGTTCAATGGTGGCTAGAAGTAATACTTGCCTTGAGAGAATTGGAGGGTATATCGGAGGATACTAAACTACTTGATTTATTTAAACGTTATTCAAGGTAATGATTTGATACTCCTTCAAATTTTTGTTTGTTCGGTTTTTTGGAATTTACAAAATAAGGAAGAAAATCATTATTATTAAAAACTTTTCCTTTGAACAATTAGTTTTTTTACCCCTTTCAGTAAATCAAACATTGTAAAGTGGTTATTCAAACGATTTTCAAAAACTTAAATTAAACGAAATGGAAACAAAATTTACTATACTGCAAAAAAAAACACAATTCAAATATGTTAGTGCAAAGCGGAGATATAATCAATTAAAAAGTCAGGGACATTTATGTGGGACACCCGGTATAGGAAATGCGGCGATTAACGAAACCCTCTGTTTTCAGCACTGTTGTTGGAACTCCCGATCACTGTACAATGCAAGAAGAGCAACAGCGCCCCCTGCGCGACGTACTCATTCTCGAGCAACTGGCCCATTACACTTGCTAAACGTCCCGTTGACCGGACGTTCGACCTCATGGTCAATAAAACGTTTTTCAGTGGTGGCTGTGGCTTACGAGTTCACGTTCATTGTTCGCATGGTCAAGAACAACCCACATGAAGGTACTGTATTTTTTTTTGTGCGATTTAAGTCTAGCTGAAATAACAATTATTTCGCCAAAGGAAATTTGCTCCTGCTGCCTTGGCAATAGTTGACTTCGTTCATCACAACATTAATCTTTTCATCGCTGAGCGTGACTGGCCTGCAAACAGCCTCTACAGTTACGAAGTTACAACTTGCTGCCATCTCTGACCTTACCTATGAGAACTGATCAAAGTGATTGGTTGTTTATAGCTGTACTGTTGAAGACAACCGAACGCGTGTTCTGTTTTGCTTTTGCAAACAAACAAGCCGGTAAAATCCCGTCTGCCTAATTCGAATATGAGAAAATAAATTATATAAACACTATTCGCATGCAAACTTCGTAGAGTTCCAGTAACCACAGACAACCGCCAAGGGGTCACGGCCTCAAGGTTAAGAACCGCTGCATTGTGTGGTGCGGGGTAATTCTCCCACTGATGTAAATCTAAAAAATTAAGTTCTCTTCTTAATGTTACTTGCTAACAAAATAAAATTTTTACATGACTTCATGGATTAAAACACTCTCAAACGTGCTTATTACTTACCCTCTTTTAAAACTTCCAAGTAACCGTTTTTTACATGTTATTAAATAAATTTTTACAAATTATAAAAAATACTGCAGTTTCTTCTCACACTGACCTGAGAATTCTTTTAATTGAACTTTTGAAGGAATTTTACTTTTATGCTCAGTGAAATACTCAGTTTTAAAGTGAATGAGTATTTTAGGAATTAAGAATGCTAAATTTTCAAATATTTTTTTTTTTGTTTCGTGTTTGGTGAAGTTACGAGTTGAACAAAATCATTTTCCTTTTCCCCTCCGCTTTAGAAATCTATTTCATCTGAAAATTTTAAAGCCGATTCTTCAGGAATATTACGAAATTTAATGTTTATAATGTTTTCTAAAATTCAAGCAAGTTAGGGCACTATTTTCAGTTTGGAAGTAGTCCTTTCAGCTTTCAGAGACGTACGCGTATGTACATGCAGTACATGTCTAAATAGCAGCCTCCAGTTGGAATATATTTTAAACACCACACACATTTGAAAACTCCTAACGAGGTTACAATGTTAATACTATTTTCCATAAACGCAATAACAAAAACATCTTGACATCACGTTATTTTCTATATCATTTTCAGTACAACAGTACATTTGTAAGACCCACCACATGTGTCTCACTTGAGATTTGCAGATAAAGCCAGTGTATACGGTCTAGTGAGTTCAGTTTTCCTGCTGCATTGCCAGAGTGATGGAGAATAGGAAATGCGATTCATCGATTTTTCTTACACAAAATCAATGGAACGAAGTTAAACTGATAAAAATAGAGTTCTAATTAGATAAGTTATGGGGCGAAGATATGGTAAAAATCAATTGCTTTTGGCAGTTATCGTCCGAAAATTCCAAGCTATCTGAGAAGTGATACGTGCAAGTTACTACTGTGCAATTAATACAAGGAGTGTTATATGCAATAGTTACTGCAGCTCTTGCACCTTACTTATTCATCTTTATAGAGAAATGTAGGCAAATGTTAAAGGGTCATTTTACAATTGCTAGAATGATTGTTTTCGTGATCATTTTCATTTCCAGTTATTGAAAACAAACGGGCTCTTAAACTTACGATTTGTGCGTGGTCTCATGTTGACAGTTCAGTATCATTTGGTCACAGTGCAACATGACTGCGAGTCGTCAACGCTAGATGGCTGCTGAGTACTTAGCGCTAACCTGAGTACCGCCCGATTTTTATTTTTTGATCTCGTCGTGCTGGCTTTAGTCCTTATTTAATTAATTAGGTTATATTTTCTGATCGGAGTCTACTTAGATAACGTTACAGAACGAAATTGGAAAACGTTTCAACCAACACGCATGCCAAACAATTTTTTCTAAAAAAGCGTTGATAAATCGTGATAGACAGGGAAAAAAATTGGCAAGACTCAGAATTTCATCTTGCTCTGGAAATAAAATAAAAATACTCCATCTCGTCTCCTGTCTCTTCTGCATAAAAAACTCCCTGAAGAACACGAAGAAAAAACAGTTTAGATTCTGTTGAAACGATATAAATCGGATATACGGCGAATTAAACTAAGACATTGGCAAGTATCCACATTACTTCAAAGGAATGGTTTGTTCACAGGCAAAGATTGTCGGTCGTCCTTCCTTCCCTGGTAATAAAAGTGAACTGGAATGCACTGGCTGAGCGCAAACTTAACCCGATGACCGCGATGTATTAAACGGAAGTTCAATGTTCAACTAAGATTTGAAGTCAATTGAATTAAGCAATTTTGAAAATGGCAAAAAATAACTGTAGCGTGCATTCAAATAGCTTTAAAAAAGTGTTAATAAATTTTGAGTTTGTGACTTCTGTTCCGTCAGCAGCATTATGAAAATTCCCTCCGTGTACACCGGCGGCTAACATCGCAACCAACGTGTTAAGGTTGGGGATCGTATCCTTTGCACCGATGAAGTATTTAAAATTATCTGTGGACCAACTATAAATAAGAGCTCCAAGTGCCTGTAGACTTACCTATTTCATTAAGGCCTTCGGTAATGAATCCTGTCCTCTGCCTCGTCACTCCCAGCGCCGCGATGTGCCATGCTACCTCGTATTAGCAAATGAAAAAACGGAAAGAGAGAATAATTCATTTTGAATGAAGTTAGTACATGAAATGTATAACATTGGCATTAAAGTATCTTAACATAAATGTCCTTAATTGGATAACATACATATAGGTTTTACGATAGCCATGTGAATGGTAGGACGAAAGGTTGAAGGAAAAAACGCTCTTGTTAGTGCCCACTTTCATTGAAATATGAGGTTAGTTTTTCACGATATCAGGGGCTAATTTTGAAAGTAAAATCGGTGGATGTCAATAATTCTGCGTTTAAGACTAAAATGTTAACGTCACAGAAATTTGAAACGATCTTTTCGAGCTCACGTTTCAACTAGTTTACGAGGTAACCAGCTCGGATGGACTATTTTACCACACCACACATTTATGATATTCCTACATATATAACGCTGGCACAAAAGACTTCTGAGTCAGAGACAGAAGAATGATTGTTGCACTGTGCTTACCAAAACATTTTACAACACGAAAGAAGAAATTGGTGAATTTAACTATCTAAACAATGTTGTCACAATGTACTCGTGAGCGTCAGAAACGAGAAATTATCACACAAGGCTAACATTGGAATTAACGGCTACAATAAAACATTAAACTAAACATTTGCACAGTTGAGTCCATACCTCAATACTAATTTCGGTAGACTGGTTGTGTATGGATTTGAGCACTGATGCTAATTATTGAAAAACAGTTCATTTCCAATTGAGTTGACACAAAAGCAGCCTTAGCTTTTAATTATATCTAAACATAAAAATCTTTATAGTTGGTAGACGAACTTGCGTGTCATTACGACTCATGTCAATGTTTGTGCAAAAGGTTGAGAGGAAAACATGATAATGCGTTTTTGACGCCAAGTAATTCTAAGTAGGTATTGATTTCAGGTACTTGTAATAATGCAAACATAAAAACAGTGACACACTCATTTAAAACGCGTTTGATTGTCTCCACTGACATTGAAGTCTGGGCTTTGGCTTCTGAGATATCCGCCAATAAAGTTTTAAGTATAATGGGGGGAAATACATAATTATATCTTCAAAATTACATGGGCGACCGGGCAGAAATCCAGGCCTATTCAAATGTATTAAAATAGTACTACATAACTAGCTCAAAGAATATGCTTTAAACCACACAATAACTTTATGACATTTCAATAAATAATGCTGACAGAACAAGTAAGGAAAGAAAATAATCTACTGTCACCAAAGCCAAATCATCAAATTTGTCCCGACATTGGTTACTGAATAACTAGTTCTTGACTCAAAAGTCTTTAATTTATGCCAAATCCATTAGTGGTATTTTAAGAGCCACGTCAAATGTTAAATAAAATATTGAGGTAAAAGTATAAAACAGGGCTCCCTTGGTTGGTTTAAACTATGTTTAAATGCGTGTAAATACCGCTTAAAAATGGAAAAAAATGGGGAATACCTGTGAAAACACTTCTTTTTTTTTAAGAGAGGTTGGGTTTAGGGGGCGAGAGGAAAGTCTTTATTTCTATTTGCATTGACACAGATGCTTAGCGAGTTGGCGTTGGTAACCAATGTAATTCAAGCATGGACAACGGAAATTATACGTATGGTTTCCGCGCATCTCTCAAATGAAGTTAATAACTGACTTTTTACCTGTGAAATGCTTGAACACAGTGACGCATGAGTTTGACAAAATCAATATAATAAAATCATGTGTAACAAAACATGGGAAGTTGATAGTTATTAAAAAATATGCTACTTAGAGCAAAAATTTTCAATCGCTGGTGAAGCAGTTGTACCTTAACTGCTGTGCAAATGTACGCGATATCTACTAGCATACAAGAGATGTCATGGCATGCGGAAAATACCAGAAACTTGGATCGAAAATAAGTGATGCAGAGTGATGAGCGATGGTATTTTGTGAGTTATTTTTTAGTATATACTGTTCATCAGCATACACATATCGTTGAAACGCAAAATGACGTGTTATTTTGATCTCAAATTCTTTCATTGTTTATGGAATTTAAATATTCTTTAGATGTTTGTTCCGAGAGAGATTAGCAGTGACCCATCGGGATCGCAGTAACCTTGAGCAGATTTTCCGTGGTCAGCACACAATCCATGAAGGTAGAATCAATTTACTACGGGCGAGAGGAGGTAGGCTGGGTCACGCATTCCCGATGATTGGGTGTAACAAATAGGCCACCGAACAGACGGGAGGCTGCGGCCAACAGGAGCCTGATTTACGCAGCGCAACAGGTGTGCAAAAAGCGGGCTTACTGTATTTCAATCTTTGCAGTCATTTCTTGCAGATCGCTATTTTTTATTGCCATATAGAAAATTTTTACATTGACAGAGAATGTAAAATAATTATTGATCCTATCTTATCGCGATTCAATGAATTTTAACGAGTGTATTTCAACACATTGACCACGCTGGGTTAAACTGAAGTTCAGTTTTCAACTCAAACTTGAAGACAATTGCAGTAAGCACTTTGGAAAATTACGAACACTAACTGGATCGTGACTTGATTTAGCATCAAGTATATACAAAATTTGGGTTTGTGACTATTCGTCGGTGAGCAGCATCACGGAAATTCCTCCTGCGTACACCGGCCCGCGGTTCACGTCGCGACCATTGTGTAAAAGTTCGGTTTCAAACTCCAGTAGCCGATCTGACCGACTCAGCAGGTAATGGGAATTCGAGGCGAACGGACAATGTGAACAGCTAAGTAACGAAACCGTATCGGTGAATTGCGATGGAAGATGATGAATTAATTAGTTCTTCCTATTTTAACACTTTTTATTAGTCTCTTCTACTGACATCTTACTAGTGAATAAACCACAATATTTACTTGAAATTTTCCTAAAGGCACGCACACTGGCGAAATTGAAAAATGGAATGGTCTCACGAAGAAAATGAATTATTAACTATCACTTTTATTTGATGCAACATGAAATTTCGAATCTTTTAACAGCCATTCGCTGTTCGCACAGGCAGATTACACCGCACCTTCATAACTACATATCTCCATTGAATTAAAAGGCTTTGTAAAGTTACCCTCGTTAGGTCGGGACGTTCATACATATATAACGCCAGTGTATTTGATCTGTAAAAACGTTGAAAAATTTTCGGTGAAGCACATAGGTGCTGAATGGGGTTTTTAGTCTATCAAGAATGTTATCCGTAGTTTTTTTTCAGCTTCTAGTCGTTCTAATTTTGACTGTTATAATTCTTTGATAAACATTTTTTGCTTTTGCTTTTGTGCTCGCCGTGGCACAGTGGTTAAGGGATCGGCCTTGTATGTTGGAGACGAGGGTTCGTATCCCGGCGCTGGCGCGGCGATTTTCCCCGTTGGGTATAAAGGAAAGCCCAAGCACAATATCCCACTCAACCCAGGTGTCGGAAATGGGTACCGGCTTTACGGGGGAACCGTCATGGTTTCCTATATATAGTGTTAGTTTTAAGACATTTGAAAAACCAATGCTCAAGATCATATGTATCAGGCTTGATTGGAAGTAAAGCATCCCAAAGATGCCGATGTTTGTTGTTGTTGTTTTGAAGAGAAGGTTTCATTTCTAGTGTTCTAGTCAACAATAATCACGGAAACGAATCGTTAATTAAATACTTTGCTCCGAACCTCTAATTAATTCAATCGTGTGCTGATGTTAAGGTCTGGTTCGTTGTTGATCTGGCTTATGGATTCCAATCATTTGTGCAAGCCTTTCATCACCACTACTCTACACTTTTTTCTCTTCAGAATGCTTTTAACGTAATTATTATTCATTTATACGCTTGTTGACTCGACTGTCGGTAAATTGGCTCTAAATAAGGTGAGAGAGTCTGTCATCTGCAATTACTTTTAATTTCGATAGGCAGTAATTATAATGGAACATTTACATATTCTAGCAGAAAATTTGTCAACATTTTGATGCTCCAATGAATTATGGACTGAATGAATTGGTAAACTAAGACTTTATCACTATGTAAAAAACACAATGAAACGACTCAGAAACTCTTATTTTTTGATCTGATTATCTAAAGATTTTCTGAGCGTTTATTCACTTCACAAACTAAGCGAAATTAAAAATGAAGAATTTAAAAACGAGGAAAATTCCAAGGAACTTAATCATATTTACTAGGAATACGTTTCGGAGTCCAGCTCCATCATCAGTTCGTAAAAGTACAAATCATTATGTCTGCACTAAAAGAAAAAACAAAATGTTGGATACAGTCATCAAGGAAATCACGGAAACAAAAATAAAATTAAAACATGTCCCAGAAAAAATAAAATTGACAAGATTACGATCTTGTTACAATTTGCAATGGGTAGGAGCTGTCAGTATTGTTTAGGGCCGGTTCTCGTTTAAAAACATGTTGCGACTCTAAAATTCTTAGGTCACATGTAGTTGAAGCCGAATCTAAGATTTTGAAGTCTGCAGAGGGTATCGGTACGTTGCATTTTTCTGCGTGATTACGTACTGCGGAGTGTGAGGGGTGTGCTAATTGGTTCCCGTACGGGGAACCAATGTAATATTTTCTTCGTTTAAATAAAAATGCATCATATATATATTTGAAAGAGTTTTTCATGAAGCATTCTACAGCACTACTGACTTACTTTTTCATCCCTTACTTCCATCCCTTTGCGCTACATCTCCTCAAATTTCCACTTGGGATATCTTCCATGCCAAAATGTTTCGGTTTAGGTTACCGCCGGCGTTTGGGCTCGCCGCAGGAGATGACTTGAAATCCAAGCACAAACTTGAATGTTTGTGTTCGGCTATCTGAGGTTCCTGCGGAATTTATTTTCATGTTTTGTTTTAGGTGAAGGTGTGTTAACCACGGCGGGAGAGGTTAAGTTGTTTTTGGTTCAGAAAATTTTAAGGTTAACGTTAAGAGCTCGAAAGTAACACGTTTCTTGCGATGAGTTAACCTGAAGTTCAAAATTCCATTCAAAATTGAAGTCAATTGTAGTGAGCAACTTTGAAAACGGTAAACATTAACTGGATCGTGATTTCATTAAGCTTTCCTTACGTATGCATAAAAATAAGGTTAGTGACTGTTGATTGGTCAGCAGCATTATGAAAGTCCCCTCATTGACCACCGGTGGGTCCCTTCGCACGAAACGTGCTAAGGGTAAGGCTAATATTGTGAATGAGTTTTCCAATGGCTTAGGTTAAGCATTGATGCGTATAATTTCATGGTATTCTTACTGAGTAAAAACAATTGAACAGCGTGTGGAAATGTACGAAATTAAATGGAGCTGGTGATCATATTTCGACGATGACGATGATCAATATTTTCTCAACTTATGCGTCTAAGTGAAAAATCGTTCCCGAAATTTTCTTGAATAAAGGCGTTTAATTTAAAGCGCTGCCGATTAATATTATTAGCTAGAAACTTACTTTTTTGGTGGATGTGTGCTGCTATCCATAGAGCAAAATATCAGGGAACGAATAGTTTTATTTTACAGGAAATAATGCAGTATACGAGTATGTACTAATTATACTCCTAAACTCGCTACAAGAATCACATCAGTTGTTCACTCGTATATGACACTAAAGTTCTTAAAATTTGTGCAAAAATATTGACTTGACTGAGCAAAAAAAGAAACTCCATTTCATTTTCTTCCCACATTTCTGGCATGGACAATAATTAGCCCAGTTGTTCTATAATTGACAAAGCAAGTGTTTCATCATGTGGTGCATAGCGGAGGTATGCCAATCGACCGCCACGTACTCGAAGTTCTGCCAAGCAACGACTCGTGTATCGACCGGACAAGTCATCTGGCTCAAGGATGGTGAAACACTTCACAGTACAGGCGCTATGTTGACATGGTACAATGAGGTCATGTTGCAGCTACAGTTTTTCTTTGAGGGCTGAATCAGGATGGTATGGCAGACGTCAGCAAAATGAAATATTATTCTCAACTTTCGTGGGAAATGATACTAGAAAGCCGACGTCAACGTGATGAAATACAACAACTTTTACTGAAAATTTAATGGAGTGATTCATTGGATAATATTGATTCTGAATAGTGAAATGTAACGGCTTAGATTCCCTACTTCTCCAGGGTATGAAACGTTTGCTAACATTGGAGTTGCTGTGTGAAGCGCAGATAAGTGAACTAAAATCGTGACCCCGGGATGATATGATTTAATTAAAAGTGGGTATCAGTGAAGGTGGTCCAGCCTAGTATCTCCCGTACTTCTCCAGGGTATGAATCGTTTGCTAACATTGGAGTTGCTGTGTGAAGCGCAGATAAGTGAACTAAAATTGTGACCCTGGGATGATATGATTTAAAAGTGGGTATCAGAGAAGGAGGTCCAGCCTAGTATCTCCCGTACTTATAGCATTCACTCTTACGTTCATTTTAATTTGTTCAAACATAAATGCCCTCACATTTGTGAAACAGAGAGCGAAAAAAGAAATGAGTTGAAACCCCAGTAGTTCATCTTATTCAATTCGCCCATTTCTCCCTGCAGTTTTGTGTCGAATTCTTATCTTCGAGCAAATATAGCAATTGGTAAATTTGACCGATTATATATAATTATTGATTCGACTTATTGGTTAGCGATTCGACTTGATCAAATTAGACTGATAGATTAAAAATTGACAGTTGAACATGAATTGATAATAGAGAATGAACGGGTAATTGATTGTAATGTGGGAGTTTACAGTGAATTGATAATTAATTGTGTCTGGATAGACTATGGATGTTTCGCTGATTGAAGTGAATTCTACGCCATTATTTCGCCCTGTGCAGCCTAATTTATATTTGAGTTTAATTCTTTACATTTTGCTTATTAGTTATGAGAATCATCAAAGCTACAGCGAGAGGTGATTTTCATAGGGAACCATCTCGCATCGATTATTGTATGCTTACTTTACCAGAGGAATACCCTTTGCTGCGCTGCATTTTCATTTTTATTTACACTTTGCCACTATTTCTGTATATTTTGAATCATATTCATTTCACTGCGTGCACTACATTTTTTCACTTCCTAAGCCGTCCTCCGATTTTAAAGTGTGTCAAAAAATAAATTGCGTTTTTCTTTTTCTTAAATTTAGTTTCTGAATAAAAAACTCTCCATTCAATTAATGGAGACTTGCCTTGCTCAATGTAGATTCTTGAGAAATTGATCGCAGAATCAGAGTCATAAATTAAATTACAGCATACATGCCATTCCAAATGATTATTAAATTTCAATTCCTAAATAATTTTACACTCATCGCTAATTGTGCGAAGTTTGAGCAAATCCAAAGATACTTTATTCTTTTCCCTCCGGCTGAGCCTATCAAAAAATTTAACTTTTTCAATATTCTATCTTTTCCTGCCCGACGACTGGTACCTTCAATTCTGTTCCATCTAAACCTTAAAGTAGCCTGTTTGGCTAACTTCTGGATAATACGTCGCGTGCTAAAGTGGAAGGTGAAAAGGTGAACCCACGGCGGAACAAAACTGATAAAATTGATATGTACTAAAAATATCCATTTCTCAGTTTGTTGGCCGACAGAACAAACAATATTTTCACAGCTCTCTCTGATTGTATCCGTCTGATCTTGTCGAACATCGTGATTTCAGCAAACTTGACATTGTCTTTAAGGTTTTTTGCGAGTAACTTATAAGGTTGGTCGGGGACTGATGCATTTTGTCACCAATACTTGGCTTGGCAATATTGATCAAATTGGGATAGGGAAATTTTAAATATTTTTCCGTTATTTTATAGTTAATTGCCGAAATACTTCATGTTTCAGTAAGTAAAGATAGTTTCAGAAAGGTTAGAGCATTGATTTTTTCCGGATTCACGGATTTGAAACTGCAGGTAAAAGAAATGGCGTTTGAAGGTGAAAATCACATGCATGTTTCTTCGTATTCCTCTTATGATTTATTAGATTGAAGATTAATTTCATTTTGAATTAAAAAACAATGAAATTGCATAAATTTGTAGCATCATGATAACGAAGGGATGATTGATTGCGAATTGAAAGTTGATGATGATTTGAGAGTTGACTGACGGAATCTTTGATTGTGACTAGATTGAGCCCGAGTTCAAGATTAAACGCTGTTCTCTAAGCAGGTGTCCCCATCGCTATTTTAGAAAGTACCAACTTAAGCTAAGCCTTCACAGTGTGAAACTTGAGCTAACAAAATTGTGGACTCAAAGAACACCGCATAAAGCGATTAGACTTCAATGCTCAGTAAGTGATGTAGAAGTGCCAGTCCGACATTTGCGGCACATTAATGTGTATGTGTACCACATGAAAATTAAAGCTGTTGGTCTCAGTAGGCCATCTTTACGCATCAGTCCATCGAAGAGGTAGACCAGAACAGGTTCGGTTTAAACCTTCTATCACGATCTGGAGCAAGAAAGATGCGTGTAACTCGACGCTCATATCCGTGTTTTCTCAACCTCAGGCAAGTTTGATTTATGTACAAGCCACAGATTGTAGTTCAAATACGTGACTGGAGATGACGTTTGCGAACGAGCAAACTTGGTCTCGCGAGAGCTGAAAGTGAGGAATTTGTTATAATGGATTAGCTCTCGCATTCTCATCCATCATGATCGCGTTGACCGGTTATTTGGGCTTCACGTAGCTGCAGCAAATGTGACACTTGCAGTAGTTGGACGCCTTATTGCCTCTTCCAGCAGGGGCTGTGGAATGTTCAGCAGTTCACGTTTCATCGATTCTCTCATTTATGACCCAATGAACTATGAGAGCAAGCGATGAGTTGTGACAGTGAATCTACTGCATTGAAACGTTGTCGAAAATAATTTTGAAATAAACTGTTTTTCGGTTTCTATGATAGACTAATACACTTTATTTATATGTTAAAAATATTACAATCTCGTTGCGGCTAAGACTCTGCAGAACAAATACTCAACGCATTTAATTGAAAGAGGACAATCCATTTTTCAAAATTTGTCGTGAAGGCTTTGAACCTCGCGGGCAAGCTTTCAAAAAATATATAAACTCAAGAGAACAGAAGAAAAATCTCACTACTGTGTTTCCATTGATTCACTGAGGCACTCCAACAGCGAGCAATGTCTCCCTTATTCTACTGTGTATAACCTAAAATAAAACAATTGTTTCATAACAGAATTGAAGATGTTTAGTGCTTTCGTCCATCCTTACGTGTGTTGTCGGAAGGCACCGAAGACCCCTTGTTATATAATGAGGGATTATATGCACACGTTTTGTTGCATTCGATGTATTTGTTATTATTGTTGTAATTATTGCTGACAACCAGTGACGTTTTCCGGCAGAGCATTCTTGCGAATGTAAACTCTACACAGGCACCTTAGTACACATTGTTCTAAACAAGTATGGAAAATAAGTTGAACAAGTTAGTCCAGTAAAATTATACAAGGTTTAAAGAATAACTAATGCTTTCTCCTGTGTTTACGAAGGCGAAAAATTCAACATTCCACCGTTCTAGTAGGCTTAATTTGCTATGTACTAAATTTGAATCGCTTCATTTTAAGACTGCAGCATTTGAAGCGTGCAATGTAAAGGCCTTTGAAATTAGTAAACACAACAAGACTCCAGGTGTTTGCAGGTAGGGTGTCTGGCTGGTCTGCCTCCACTGAATTAATTAAAACGTTTAAATATGACATCTTTACGGTTTTGTGTAGCCGATGAATTTCTGATAAACTTAGACAATTTGTACCGAAATATTTTTTCTCTGTGATCCTACAGTTACGTTATAATTTGGGAAGACGATGCAGTCATCGTGATTTTATAAATTCATGATGGAGATTTCATGTTCGAGGCGATTGATGCTTTCTTTCCTTAGATGTACTCGTGAAAAAGTCAAACTCCAGGCTCATTACCTCCGTCTACAGGAAACCAATATTTACTGGCTTAAGTACGAACTATTTCAGTTGTACCTATAAGGGATATATCAAATCTTGCATAATTACATTACTTCACCGTGCATATCGTATATCTAGCAGTTTTGAAATATTCCACCGTGAAATAGAATTTATTGGGACATTAATGATCAAGAATATATCTCCTAAATTTCTCATTGATAATTCCGTCAGAAAATTTCTAGATAAAAAATACTGACCCTCTCCTGTAGTCTTGAGCGTAGCAAAACAGAAATTGTACGTAGAACTACCTTTTTTGGGCTATTTGAACTCGGAGCTGAAAAGAGAAGTTGTAGCTATATTTAGTAGGTTTTTCACTTCAGTTGACGTCAGAGTGTTTTATAGAAATAGTTTTAAAATCGGTTCATATTTTAGGAGGAATGAACGTCTGGAGGAGTGCCTGTGGAGTAGATATATTTATTTTTATAAGTGTGACTGCTGCATGCAGACTTATGTTAGTAGTACTAAACTTCAACAATTTATTAGACACAGCCGACCCTCAGGAATTTCCCATAGAACCGGTCGCATACTTTCCTCTCCTTCTCATTCAGCAATCCGAGATCATTGTCAACAATTTAATCATCCTTTCAGAACAAAAAATTTCTCCACTCTGTGTACCACCAACAACGAACAAGATCTTCGCATTTAGAATCTTTGTCCATATCTGCTCATAAACCTGACTTAAATAAAGACTTGAGTGCCGTGAAACTGAACATTGCGTCAACCTACTGACATATTTCAGTGTGTATGTATGTATGTGGAGTGTTGTTGCGCGCGTGTTTGCTAGGTTCCCATGTGTAAATGTATGAATGTATGTACTGGTAAAAGGGTGGGTGAATGAGCCAATGAGAATGATCGTTTTTACTTTAGTTCAATTATCAGTAGGATTTAAGCTTTATAGATGTTTGTTTGTTCATTTTATGAACTTTTATGAATTTCTTGTATTTTAAGTTTTGTGATCTTCTTGACCTTTTTGTATGTTTTTCAGCACTGAAGATAGAATTGAAACATTCCGAAACGTTTGCCATAAAAAGATATGAATAAAAATGTACATTTTTACGTTGGTTCTTTTTATCTTACGCGTGATTATGTATTATGTATTATCGCATTTGAACGTGACGCGACGAACTTGAACGTGATTAGAAATTATTGCATGGATCGTAAACTATTACTTAACAGTAACATAAGTGCCAGGTATCTGCATGCTGATGCGTCAAGTGGATATTCGAGCGTAGGATCTGAGGAAAAAAGACATTTTCACAATGCACATTAAGGAGATCGTCCCAGGCCCCTGCCGCTCAGGTGGTCATTTTTCATGTTTTTGTTGGAAAAGGACCCTTAGGTGGTGGACTATTCGGTCCTAAAATTTTATGGCGCTACGGGCAATAGATCCCCTCCAGGGGGGGGGGGGGGTAAGGGGACCAAAATCTTTAATTTTGAGCCCATTTCAACCCCATATAAAAAGAGAACAAATGGGAAATGGAAAAAACGCCCATGTGAGTTTGTTAGAAATGTTTCAAGGATTCTAAAACTGTCTTTGTTTTTTTCTAGCATCAAAACTCGATGACGAGTCCCATTTTGAAATATCAATACCAGTGAAATATCAATACCTAAAAACCAATATGTCAATTTTTTTCCAAAACTAAGGCCTAAATAAAAAAAAATTGATGGAATAAATTGTGTTTCTTTTCAAAGGTTACATATCATAGTCAAATTTCATAATAATCACTCTGAAAATAAAAAATTTCATATCTATGAGAAAAATTTTTTTTTGTTTGGAAATCACAATTCACAGTGTGAATATGAAGTTATGTATGGAAATTATCGAAATACAAATAAAACTGCATTCAATTACATTAATTTTTCATTATATTACACTTCAACAAAAAATTTCGTTTTTTGCTTCCTAGGAACATTTCTAACAAACTCTCACGGGCTTTTTTCGAATTCAAATTTTTTGAAAAAATATATAGCTCTAAACCCAAAAAATTACTGTTGTTTTTAGAAATTTTAAAAAATTTGAAAAAATAGAAAAAATTTGAATTTGAAAAAAAGCCCGTGAGTGTTTGTTAGAAATGTTTCAAGGATTCTAAAACTGTCTTTGGTTTTGTTCTAACATCAAAACTCGATGACGAATCCCGTTTTGAAATATCCATAAAATATACCAAAAAACTAATTTTTCTTGAAAAAATAAGGTCTAAATCGAAAAAATGACACGAGTAAAAAAGGTTTGTTTTTACAAAATACATATACTGGCAAATTTTCAAACGAATCGGACGAAAAAAGTTGAAAAAGTGGGACGATCTCAACACCAGGCAAGCAATATGTTGATACGTGGCGTTTGTCGTTGACAGGTTGTGAAACTCTAGCATGTATACGGTATTTATATCAACAAATATTACGTGGCGGTTCGATCATTACTTCAGTGAGCACCAGAATAAACTTTAATTGAGGAGCGAAAAAGGGACCAACGTACCTCGTTAAGGGCCGTTTAGCATCAGTGAGTGGTTGGCGAGGCGTCGATAGAACCCTGCTATTTCATCTTAATCAGAACTGTTCAATTCAGCAGAACGTTTGAGCTAATTCAGAATGAGGGCGAGTCAACTGCTTGGTAGTTTTTGAAGTTTAGTGGAGTGGAGTTGAGTGGAGCTGACTAATAATAATATTAATGTCATCTAACAAACGAATAAATTCATAGAGAAAAAAGCTTGAATGCGTATCTCGAGTTACCCAAGCCAATACCTCTCATCGTCTCAGTAAATTGTTCATATTCATTGCAATCCTGAAATACATATAGCGCATCTTTTTGCTTACTGAATTTGGTAATAAGCTTAATTTCCTCAAATTTGTGGAATTTATAAAATCACATGTTATATAATAAGACGTCGTTCCTTATAAAAGAAGCCCATTTCGACTTAGCATTGTGAGTCTCATAAAACAGATAGTCAAGCTATTTTTGTTGTAAAGTTGTACCTAGTTCATTAACATATTGATTATCAAATTCTTCGGAGCAATTTGGCATATTTTAAAATTCAAATCATAAACGTATATGTCCTTGGTTTTTGCCTTTCGTACCTCAATTGAATAATTTTGTTCCTTTACGCAAGCAACTAGAGTGAGATGGACTGGCGATCTGTAACATACGAGAAGCAAACAATGACTCATGCAAAAGGTAAAGTCAACAATGAAGGGTTTTCGTAGCTGACAGGAGCATTACTCTGCAAAGTGGGGAGGCCTGTAATTTGATGAATATTCAAGATTATGGCGCCCATTACCATGTTGATATGTAAACACTAATCACTTTAAACAATGTGCTTCAACATTAAATGTTATATTACTTTAGTGAGTTTTTTTATTGAAGGATTTGGACGTAGTTTCTCATTTTCCATACAAACGGGTTGAACATTTTTGATTACGTAACTACTTATACGCTAATTACCAGAACATATGCGGTTTGATGCGCTAAATGTAATTCTTTTGGAGTTTCCACGTGCTGTATCAGCAAAGATGCATCCTATTGTGCAGTCAGATGTTCACTGCTTTGACATATAGCCGATGCTGTGGTGCAAATAGACTTATAAAGTGGCATGGCTGGCTTTCTTTATTCCATTTCGCATCAGCTTATGAATGTTGACATCTGCATAATTTAGCATAAATTTCCCAATACTTATCCTGTGATTGAGCCGATATAGCTAGCTGCAAACTCCTTCCTGCTGCGCTAACAATGATGTGATGGGTAAACTGTCGTTTTTCAAACGTTTTCGTTCTACCGAATTTCTGCCATAAATATATATTTTACATTAGTATGAATATTCTTATTAATACTTTACAGCCCACAAGTTGTAAATAGAATAAAAAATCGATCACCAACGACACATGATAATCAATCATTACTTTGTTAATGCGTGCACTCAAATGATGAGCAGAGTGCGTAGCTGGCGCAGAATGAATGTCTTAGCACTCTTGAAGTGCAATGCTTTGCTTCAAGTTCAATTCGTTCAGTGTGTTTCATGTAATACTTACTACACGGACAATTATACATCTCGCATCGTATGCAGTCCATATACACATCGCGTTCAGTACGGACTGCTGAGTGGCGAAAAAAACATTTCCGCTGAATTAATGCAACCTTGAGCCTTCACACCGATGTAACAGTAAGTGCCTTGTGCAATTCAATTACAAATGGATAATCTTTGACGAAGAGAATCTGATGCTTGAGACAGGAAGTGCAATTATTGACCAAATGACAAATTCATCAGGTTGGTAGGAAAATACAACCCCATCAGTCTTATTTGTTAGGAATTGGTTCTTTGCGATTTCCATTTCTCAGTAATCTAAAAATAGGACTCGAGAGGAAAAAGTGAATTTTAGATACCAAGTGAAAAATGCTCTCACATTTTTTCACTCTAATATTATGATGAAGAAATTTTGTGAAAGTCATTAAAATACCGTACGATAGGTGTGTATGCAGAAATTTCAGTCGTAGATCGAAGTTATACTGAGTGAGGGTCCACTGATTATTTCAAAGCAACCTTTAGAGAAACGACCACAACTTTTTGGGGGCCTGATATTTTATTTATTTTAGAGTTCCGAGCAAATTATTATAGATATTCTCCGGTTCATAATTCATCTGCACGTTGGGTAAAAATTGATATCAGAGTCATGAGGTCGCAAACAAGTCATTTACTAGTTATCCGAGAAGAGAACATAAGCTCCCAAGCTAAATTGCCTTACTTAATGTATAACAAGAGTTCTTGGAAAACGTGAACTCTGAGGGAAATTCATTCTTTTCGATACAGATTTAATCAAGATGCAGTGTTAGTTGGAAGTACCTGAGAGCTGGCACGGTGGCAGCACGTCCATCAGCGCTGCGCCGCGTCTTGCCTAGAGATGTGACTAAAAAAAACCATGCCGTTTTTAAAAAAAAAACACGTTTTTTTACAAAAAAAACCGTGGCCAAAAAAAACGTGGATTTTTTTCTAATATTTTGTCTGAAAATAACTCAGCAAGAAAAAAAAACACATTACATTATTTGTTTTCATGTCAAATTACAAAATATAACAGCATACTTCTTAATTGATGGTTTTCCATGGTTTTATGAAATTTTTTATTTTCTGCGGTTTCATGCTTTGATATTTCATTTATTTTACAATACATGTGAATGACCTTTAACTCCCAAATTTGTTGTTATAATAACATACCTTTACTTATGGTCATTGATAGAGATGTGACTAAAAAACCATGCTGTTTTTAAAAAAAACATGTTATCTATACAAAATTATGAATAAAAACTATGGATATTAATATACTTATGTGACCTTAAAAATCCAATGCTGTTTTTTTTAAAACATTGTTTTTTAACAGAAAAATCTTGACTAAAAAAACATGGCTATTATATTTTATGGGACTAAAAAATTTTTTTTTCTAAACATTTTAAAAAAATCATGACTAAAAAAACACGGATATAAATATCAGGAAAGTAATTTTCCTTTATTCGTATTGTCTTTAGAAACTTATAAACAAAGAATGCTGTTAATATTGAAATCATGTTTATTAGAACTGTACTAGGTCTTAGAATAAAATGTCTACAGAGAATCTATTCATTCCATAAAACCTTTCGGAGACCAGCTTCATCCTCAGTCATTCAGTAAAATTTAGCAAAATGGACAATGAATTTTCACTTTTCCTTTGAAAACCATTTGACTGAATGACTTACTGAGGATGGAGCTAGTCTCCAAAAGGTTTTATAGAGTGAATAGATTCTTTGTGGATATTTTATTCTAAGAAGATATTTTCTAAGATCTTTTATTCCAACATAAAATATGTTAATATCCATGATTTTAAGACACGATTTTTTATGAAAAATACACGAAATAAAACAGCATGGTTTTTTGGTCGCATAAAATACATTCATATCCAGGTTTTCTTATACATCATTGTTTGTAAAAAAACATATTTTTAAAAAAAACAGCATGGGGTTTTTTAGGTCTCATATATTTATTCATGTTATTTTAGTCATGATTTTTTAGAGCAAAAACATTTTTTTTGGTCTCATAAATATATTATTCATGTTTTTTCAGTCATGATTTTTTAGTAAAAAACATGTTTTTTTTAAAAAACTGCATGGGGCTTTTTAGGTCATATAAAATATATTGTTTTTTAGTCATGATTCTTTGTAAAAAAACAGCATGGTTATATTTGGTACCAGTAAATATATTAATATTCATTTTTATTAGTAAGAATTTTTGTAAAAAAACGTTTTAAAGGGGTCCTCCGGAAATTTTTTTTCATTCGATTGGTCTGAAATTTGGTCAGTGAATGTATTTTTGCAAGAAAAACATATTTGAACTCGTGAAATTTTTCGATTTAGGCCTTAGTTTTTCCGAAAAATTAGAAAATTTAGTTTTTTGGGTCATTTTTACACCTATTTCAAAAGAATAGAAGTCATTGAATTTCTATGCTAGAAAAAATTCAAAAACAGTTTTGGAATCCTTGAAACAGTTCTAACAAAGGAATATTCAGGGATTTTGCATTTTTGTTTTCATTTTTTTATGTATTGGCCAATATATCAAATATACCGATATTTTTGGATTTGAACTATTATAAAAAAAAAATTCAAATGTGAAAATGGAAAAAGTGGCAATATAACTTTGTTAGAAATGTTCCAAGGATTCCAAAACTGTCTTGGTTTTCTTCCTAGCATAAAAACTCGATGACTTCTATTCTTTTGAATTTTGTAAATAAGTGACTTTACAGTATAGGCCATAAACAAAATTTTTTGTTGAAGTGTAATATAATGGAAAATTTATGTAATTGAATGCTGTTTTCATTTTTATTTCGATAATATCCATGCATAACATCATATTCACACTGTGAATTGTAATTTACAAAAAAAATGAAATTGAAAATTTTTTTTCTTATTTCATAAAAATTATGAAATTTTGGTTTTCAGTCTGATTCTTATGAAATTTAACTATTATACGTAACTTTTGAAAAGAAACACAATTTCACCTATACATTTTTTTGATTCAGGCCTTAGTTTTTGAAAAACTTCGACATGTTGGTTTTTAGTCCACTGGTATTGATATTTCAAAAAAATAGAACTCATTGAGTTTTCATGCTAGAACAAAAACAAAGGCAGTTTTAAAATTCTTGGAACATATCTAACAAATGTATGTTCGCAAATTTTTCATTTCTTCTTTTGTTTTCTTTTTACATAGCGTCAAAATCGGGTCGAAAATTTAAGATTTTGGCCCCTTACGCCCCTCCCGGGGGGGGGGGATCTATTGTCCGTAGCGCCATAAAATTTTAGGACCGAATAGTCCACCACCTAAGGATCCTTTTCCAACAAAAACATGAAAAATTACCATCGGCGAGAAAAGGGGCCTCGGAGGAACCCCTTAAAAAAACAGCATATTTTTTTGGTCACCTAAAATATATTAATATCTAAGGTTTTTAGTCATTTTTTTGTAATGAAAACATAAAAAAGAAACCATACAGTAAAAGTGGTGGCAGATAACCCACAATTACCTATAGGAGTCTAAGAGGTTCAGCAGGAGCCACAGAACTTACCACAGAACTTATATTGATGGAGTCAAAATTCAGAGCTTATTATCTCTGCAAAGTTTGATTTTTTTTGGTCACATGAAAATAAAATCAGACATAGTAGAGATAGTAAGCGCTGAATTTTGACTCCATCAATATAAGTTCTGTGGCTCCTGCTGTTCCTCTTAGACGCCTCTAGGTAATTGTGGGTTATCTGCCACCACTTTTACTATATGGTTTCTTTTTGATGATTTTATAACAATAAAATGACTAAAAAACATGGATATTAATATATTTTAGGTGTCCAGAAAAAACCAGACATACTCAACAAAATTTAGGTATGCAAAAAAAAAACAAAAAAAAAACAAAAAAAAACACATAAAAAACACATTTTTTTTGCAAAAAAAAACGCAATCAAATAAAATAGTTTTTTTTGCATCACTAGTCTTGCCTCCTGTCTTTGGTGCAGAGCAGGTGCGTCATGGTTCACGAGAAAAAGAAAAGAAAGAGGCCAAAAGGAAAGCACAGCAATTTCGATAGGGCGAAAATTTTAAATAATGATATTTTATACATCACGGCTCTGAAAATATTTTTATGCATAGGTCAAATACACCACAATAGGTAGCATAATGTTTGAAAATTTCAGTGTTTGAAGAATTGCGAAGAGAACATTAAGACTAATTCTTTTGGTTGGAAATGACAAGTTTGAAAAGGATCACTATTACTGGCATAGAAACGGTTTATATATGAATTAGATTTAAAGAAGCGTTCGCATTTAGGAAGTTTTTCTTCAATATTTAACCTAGAACAATGAAATTTGGTATACTGATAGAAAATGCAATTCAAAATTATTTGTCTTCCATAAAATAATGCAATTTTCCCCATAGAAAACGAGATTTCTTGTTTTTTTTTCAAAATGCATCTCCTACGACAGTTTTTGAGTGAAAAAGATGATTTTACTGTCATTGAATGCGGAAAGATTTTTCAATTCCAAAAACTAACATGGCATTCTTTAAACTTTAGTTTGAAGTTGAATAAACATAAACAATTTCAGGGCATAACTTTTTTCACAAAATTTCGTATTTATGACGTCACAACTTTTGAACAAAGATGAATTTTAAATTAGCATTTTAGGTTTTGGAATGCCCACGCTTTTCTGCAACCAATGATACCAAACTCATTACTGTAGCTCAAAAACTGTAGGAGGAGATGCATTTTGAAACCGCACATTCCGATCCTCCCAAAAAGGTAAACAAAGAAACACAAATAATCTCAATTTTTCTTTATTATTATTGGTTGGGTCAGCTAGGACCCTTGAAATAATTATACAGTAATAAAGAGACATAGACGATGACATAGCAACGTCGCGTCGTGAAAAAAGTGCCAAGGGGGAGGTGTAACATGTTAAAATACCACTTCTCCTCCCCTCTCCCCCATACTCGTACTTCAAACCCCCGTAGCGGGGAACGAGAGAACGTACGAACCTCATTTTTTTACATGATGTACCTGACATCTTACCCTTCCTATAGCAGCTAAAACCAATATCTCTAGAAAATGTGACATTCTGGGCAAACGCTTCCCTTAAAGGCTTTGGAATAGGAAGCGAGGTAATATTTTCAACCTAGAAATTTTAAAGTAAATTCACAGAGTGGTAAAAACGGTGTCCATAGATGTGATTCACTAGTGCAAAAGCTGTTGAGGAATTCCAATCCGTCCACAGCATTTCAGGGAGTTCTCCATTTGAGAATTCGACACGCGCTTTTAACGAGCGGATCTCGTGCCATTCTTGTTCTTAACAGGCATACAAGTACCGTTGCTGTAGAGCTTACGGAGTTCTTGTTGAAATTCCATGAAATTTACCTGAAACTCCGTGACTGAAGATTCTTACTATGGCTCAGAAACGCCAGAATTTTTATTAAGGATCTTCCATTGAAAAAATATTGTTTGAACATACAGTTGTTCGCTCCGGAAGCATGCAAATGTTATTCACGGGAACTAAAACAAATCTAATAAATATAACACATTTAAAAACGACTCAATAAAATGCCTTTTGATTTTCCACAGTGAAGAGGACGTATCATCCCTTTCGAGTTGATTAAAACTCGTTGGTTTATCATGCATTGGTTTTCCATATGATATGAAAGCACGCTTCCTCGCTTGGTTTGCACGTGTAGCAGTTAATAACAATGTTGATTGAGCAGTTGAAGTTGTTGTTGATGGGAAAACGTGAAGTAGTTGGGATTCAGCCTCTTTATATGCAGCAAATGCGAAATTGGTGGTTATTGTGCGTTCTGAATGCTTTCGTATAGCTGGTCGTTATTGCCTCGGAGTGTAATGTAATGGGAAGGCAGGTGATGAAGATATTGTGATGAAAATTTTCATTGATGAGGACAGATGCAAGAAAGTATCTGCAAAAGACTCTGTTGTAGACAAAATGAAAATTTATCTTAACATTCATACTTAAGTATTTCTGATGAAAGTGGGCGTTTTTTCGTTCACTTAATAACTTTTGTGAGTGGATAATTGTCATTTTAGAAGTCCTCTTTGGTGGGACCGACCTCCGGACACGCGATTAACAAGTTCTGGGTCTGTGTGGCTCGTGCGCCGCTCATCGCTCATGCAGCACCGACAGTCGAGGGGAAATTTTAAGAAATCATGAACTCAGCGCACATTTCTAAGAAAAAAGATAGAAATAAAGAATAGATCTACAAGATCTGGATACTTTTTATTATGAATGTCATGTGCCCGTTTTGCCCCTTCAGGGTATCTACGCTACAAAAGTTTTCGGTCTGAGGTTATTGGCCAGCGCGCACTGTATAGGCGCTCAGGGTGGACTGTGACGTAAATTGCTATGACCGAATTTATAATGACGTACGCTCTTCAGGCTTCCTGCTGATTTAATTTTTTATGAATTTCGGGGTAGAAGTGAACTAGTATGTGGAGGTTTAGGTTGGTGAGCTAGGGGAGCTTTCAAGTTGAGTCGGGTTGGGTTCAGTTTAATGAAAATAAATTTCAGGTTTTTCATTTACAACATTAAAGGCAATGCTATACGGTAAATATCAGGATCGAGGGTCATTTTATAGAAAACATTTTTTGTAGGTTTAGCTTGAGGTTAGCCACGATTCTGCGCTATCGATAGCACGTAAAACAGTGGGTGATGTTTGAAAAGTAGCAATAAAACCACCCCTTAACGAAAATTATATTGAATGAAAGTTATAAAAAGTAGTACAGAAAAATTTACCGATGTTGTCAATGATTAAGCGGATGAAAAAGATTCATTGGCCAAGTCATTTTCATTAAGCTTCGCGATGAAAACTGCCATTCGTTTATAACTGAAAGTTGCAGCGACTATGAAGACTGTGCATGGTTGCGCTCTCTGGAGCATGTGCGCGTAGCTCGCGTAATGAAAAATTCAAACTTCCGGCTAGAACAGAATTAAAAAGTTAAAGGAGCAAATTTCAGTTATTATATGTGTTCTACGACGAATATTCTTCCGTTTCGAAGCATAAAGTTAAGCAACATCAAGCTTTGCTCAAAGATGCAGCAATTGTCACTCGTAATCATTGATATTGAAACCAAATAATACATAGGTGGTCGTAAAAATATCTACTTCAACTTCAACATGATTACATCAATGTCTATATAGATTGAAACATTTTTCCGAGGATAGTAGCAAGTTCATCGAATGCTACTATCCTCGTCGTTTTAGAAATTATCGAATGCATTTAGAAATTGGAGAAAAATACTACTCAACAGCCTTTCAAAGGGTTCAAATCAATCTTCAAGAGGCGAACACTAGCTGGAGGAGCAATCAGTGTTGGTTGAGGGCTGCCGTTGTCGGGCTTCGCTCGAGCCGAGCAGCAGCGGCACAGACGCCTCACCAGACTGGTTTGCTGTCGTCTTCCTGTTCCGCCGCGGCGTGACCCCGTCTCGCGCTATGCGCCTCTCGGCTTAAAAATTCCGAGAAATTCTACTTGTTACCTTTGCTTTCTGAGATAAGAAAATCCAAGTATGATTAATGTTATTTTCAGAGCTGTTTTGTCACTGAGACACTCCAAGTGACGTCAAGTTTGAGAACTTGCTTGTTCGTCAAGTGAGAATCATTTTCAGTTGATGAGATGACACGAATAATATCCGAACTCTTCGAATCGGGTGGTATTACTATTACTAGAAGGAAAAATTCAATCAACAATTTATTTTTGATATTCCTTCTCATAAATTTGAAATAGGAAGTGAAAGCTACAATATAACATCAATGCCGGTCATCTCGGTTAGCCACGCTCGGATGCAAAGCATTATTACATTTTGACCTGCACTTTGTCCTCAGCGACTCCGTGGTACATCGCAGGTCTGCCACGCAGCGCCTGCTTCTTCTGAACTTGTGTGCTCAATTCAAACTAATTTTGAAGCGAACATTCAAGAAATGAGCAAGTCCCAGGATACGTCACGCGTCCTAGGATCAATTAACCGATAATTTATTGTGTGAATTGTGATAAAATGCGTAGACTAATACAAAAATCGTATTGATGATACTGGAATGTAAAGGTTTGTGATGCCGGATTGTGATGGTTGGTGATACCATATTGTGAAGGTTGGTGAAACCGGATTGTGAAGGTTGGTGATACCATATTGTGAAGGTTGGTGAAACCGGATTGTGAAGGTTGGTGATACCATATTGTGAAGGTTGGTGAAACCGGATTGTGAAGGTTGGTGATACCGGATTGTGAAGGTTGTGACACCGGATTGTGAAGGTTGGTGATACCGGATTGTGAAGGTTGGTGATACCGGATTGTGAAGGTTGGTGATACCGGATTGTGAAGGTTGGTGATACCGGATTGTGAAGGTTGTGACACCGGATTGTGATGGTTGGTGATACCGGATTATGAAGGTTCTGACACCGGATTGTGAAGGTTGTGACACCGGATTGTGAAGGTTGTGACACCGGATTGTGAAGGTTGGTGATACCGGATTGGGAAGGTTGGTGATACCGGATTGTGAAGGTTGGTGATACCGGATTGTGAATGTTGGTGATACCAAATGAAACTGAGCGGCCGATATCGCTCTTCAATGCTATTAGAATATTGTGTACATTTCCATTAATTTCCAATTCAAGACCTGTCGTTATATGCAAGTGGGTAGAAAGATTCTAGAATTGAAGTAGGTTTTGATGTTATTTATAGCCACATGGTACATTTCCCTAAAGTAACCTGTATTACAGGTGAGTGATGCGTTTGCGTCAGTTGTTTTCGTACATGGGTGTGAAGTTCCTATCTTGCAATCGCATATTCAAAACTAGGTATTCGTGCTCATGTGGTAGTTCACATGATCCTTCTTTTGTTATAATATCGAGTGTATGGCGCGTAGTAAACAAACAAATGATGAAATCAACAATCCGTCAGAAAATGTCTTGTGAGTGATTGCTAACTGAAGAGTTAATTGAAGAACTTGACACAATTGCAAAACTTTGCTCGCTGATATTATTTCATGTAATGTTTTGGAACCGTTTTACTTACTTGCTCTTTCGAAGGGTGACTTTTGGGACCGCGTAAAACGAAATTTTCAGTTTGGAATAAGTGGAATAGTGCAGTGGCCATGAGTCGGCAGAACTTGCCGCTGCGAGTTCAAAGACCTGTAAAGACCCGCTTTCTCCTGCCCCGGTATTCCAGCTAACGACTCACATTTAGAAAGCGTCCACTACAACGTGTAATTATCTATTTCGTCCGCAACAATTCCTTGGAGCGCTCTGCATTAAATTTTGAATCGAAGTTTTATGTTTTACCTCTCAGAAATATGTTACTGAGGGTACTTTTTCGCTCAACTTTATTCTGTGATAATATTCATTGTTTTCTGGAGTATCTTCAGCTGTCGTCTATTCACGTTGTGCTTAATAAAAAATTTGAATGCTAAAGTTTTAAAAATTGATTATTCAATTACCCCTACTTGGTTGGTGGCGTTTGATCACCACAGATATTTTCCTTACAAGACGCCTCATATTCTCGAAATCGATATTATTTTCTGCGTAAAATTAACATTTCAAAATTGCATAGACATGTTGAACTTTTCAATATTATTCTACGGCTGAACTTGAAACAATATACAGTTCTGAAAGACACCTTTATTCCCCAGCTAATGTTTGCAAGGAATAAGTGAACCTAATTTTGAATATTCTTCTCTCATATAAACTTGACACTGAGCTGACTGTGAAACTGCTCTTCGCTATTGGATTCGAATCTGCAGTGTCACAAATAAAACAATTTCAAGTAAGTCATATGACTTGATAAAGATTTAACAGCTGACGTGCGCTGTAGTAGTGAGATAAGGGAGCTGAATGGTTTTATTATCAAATGTATTATTTTATTATCAACCATGAAGCGTGCGCTGGCCATATTTGCCTGGCACGCTCTAATGTTCAAATTGAACCCACCAGAAAATGATGTAGCTTGTATACCACGACTCTGCGTTCCAAGAAATTGAGCAAGCAGCGTCAGCGGTTGTTCAATTGCCATCATTTTATCACCACAATCGAGCTTAAAGCCTTTTGAACACTATGGCCTTTTGAACGCACAACCCGACGTGTCGTTTGCATGCTCAATTTAGCATATTCCTTGCCAAATTCCGCACGTACCTACGCGAATAAAATGTGTTGTCGCAGAGCGCGCGAAAATGAGAAACGTTCCGACGGGCTTGATGTATTAGACTCAATTGGGGTTCATTACTTCCGTTGAAGTAGAAAATGATTGAGTGAGTACCTTGATCAAGCGAAGACTTCTTGAGTGAAGTAGGCTAAAATAGCAGTTATGCCTCGTAGAACTGTCGTAGTCATTTTTCTCTCACCACGATTGATGTAAATTTAGTTGACCATGGGATATTACCTCGAAGGAACTACTAATTTTTATCTACAATGCAGTTTATTTTATAATATGATCAAGAAACCCTTTATGTTTTCATTCTGAGTTCACGTTGCAAGTTTCACAATTTCAAAGTCGAAATAGTCTTAGGTTTTTTAATTGTTATCTCTACGATATAAAAAGCAAGCGTCAGTGATTTGGAACCAATGCTAAATAGCCGCGGTTGTCCAGCAATATCACTGTAAAGTTATCTGGTACAGAGCTAAGCTACTTGCTTCTGAGTCAGTTTCAGATTAGTAAGTAGAGAAGCACTCAGCAGAATGTACAAGTCTACCACAGAAACTTTATTTTTTTTGTTACGCTTCTATAATTTATCAACTCTTTTGTATAGATCAGTAAAGTTGTTTACTTATTCATCAATAATAATGAATTTTCAATTTAGGAGCGAGTGTTAATTCAAAAAGGAAATTTCAATGGACTGAAAAAAATGAGTTCAATTTTTAAAAATGTTTAAAGAATATTTTTTCGGTCATTATAAACAAAATTATGTGGTTTCGATACTCAATGTTTGTCACCAAAAATACAGGGTGGCCCAGTAGTCGTTGTTCCCTTATAATCATTTATTAGGCAAACACAATTAATCATAAAAAGTTCGAGTTGAATACAAAATAAAGAGGAAAAAATGTTTTCCATTACAATCACGACACGAGCGAACTCTTCAATATGCGTTTTACATCACACTGTTTCGAATTTCTTCTATTACATTCTGTTTCAGCTCTTCGAAAGTGTTTAGAATATTAGCGAAGACTTTATTCTCCAAATATTCCTGAAGGAAAAATTTGGAGGAGTTAAGTGCCAGCAATCAACTTGACCAAGAAATGTCACCAAAACGTGAAACATTACCGAAATACCACCAAAGCGGTGCATGTGCCACCAAAGGGATGCCAGCAAAGCGCTACATGTGCCACTAAAGGAATGCCACCAAAGCGTTGCATGTGTCACCGAAGAAATGCCACCAAAGCGTCAGCAAAAAATTCTGTATGTCTGAATTTTCCTACCTAAGCAAAAAAAGGGGCTTAGATGAACTCTTGTAACGTCGTCTCACAAAACTTCTTCTCACTACATCTAAAGATCCGTTATTTTCATTGGTAAGCTCTGTTTCACTGTGTACATAGCCATATTTTAGAGCTTCAAAAGTATGGCGCAGAAGAATCTGCAAGTTTTATTATGGTCAATCTGAACCATACATACAAAAAAAACACAAGAGACTCTCAATGTTACTATTTCATGAGTTCTTATTTAGAATTTTGTATTTTTAAAATTTATTTTCATAATAAAACTTAAAATAGTGAAGTGAGTTTCCGGCCAACATGTACGTATTACGCTTCAGAGTAACCTTCAAGCAAATTGTCAACATTCGTGAGGATGAACAGCGTACGACTCACTGAACGAATTTCATCAGTACTGTCGTTCCATTTTCTTTTTATAGCAGAAGTAAAATATACACCAAGTCCTTTTCCATGCATCACGCTCATTTATTTCAGACATAGGAAGACTGTCACCGGCATCTGTTATTTTTTACGGGGTTCGTTATTTTCTCGTCATCCCCATGTTAATTGGTTGCCGGTACCTACTGATGAAATACTTTGTCATAAATGCTTTTTCAACATCTTGTGATTTTTAGCGCAGTGTTTAAATTTGAAACAATATGCCTTGCTGTGCAGTCCTTTTAAAACTGGAAGTGTGATGTTTTCTTCAGCTGTTTTGAAGCAAACAAAGTTGAGACTGTTGTTAGAAATGTCTCGTTTTAAAAATAGTTTAACTTAGAGTTTTCGACTGAAGCTACCTACCCTCTTTTCTTTCAGTGTCGGAAGCAAGAGCTTAAAGCCATGATTGCAGTTTATCCAACGTTGTCAAATTTTCCACATGTATTTATTTCTTTTTCTCACAAATTTGGTATAAGTCGCGATTAGCCAGCCTAAAATTTCAACATGAGTCGAGCATGCGGCGTGATTCAAAGAGGTTTGTGATTTTAAACAAGCTGAAAGGATTTTAAATTATTTTTTAAGTAGATGCAAACATTTCAATACTTGAGTTCAAGGCAGAATGCTTCGAACTTGAGCATGACCACCAATATTGCAGTCTGGTGGAGATGCTGGAGGACGGCAGAACGAGGACTCCCTTGTGCTCAGCAACGCGCGGGCGCAGCTCACGCTATGCTCTCCCGCAATACTTGCCATCAGTCCGGCCACCCGAACACCAGTACGCTAAGAACTAGAGGAATTCTCATCATGAATGCATGTGTCACAAAAGCGCTGTTTATCCGTGAGGATTTTGGTGTCTGTGGTTTTATTCTTCTTTCAGTTGAAAGCTTTTATAAATTTTTCAAACTCAAAATTTCCCTGTCTTTTCTCAAGTGCCACCGTTCCTAAGAAAGTTATATTCTGCTCAATTCCATTTGTCAGTTCCGAGTCGAGCAACAAAGATGAAATAAAAGTTTAGAAGTCTAGAAATTTCTACCCTAGAATTAAAATTTGGCTGACTCTTCGCAACAACTTTCCCTTTAGGTACTTCATTTCGAGCGACGAGACCTTACGAGAGAAACTGTACTGTCGTAATACAAAGTACTATCGTCATGTCATTCTCGTGTACAAAGTAGTATCATTATATCAGCGTTGAAAGTTCTAAGGTAGGTAAATTTGCATTCTTTAGTTCCCAGAAAATGAATGCACTGAGGAAACAAATGTCTGCACGAGCAGTGACCCATGCTGACCAGTTCGAAATGTACAAGATAACTAGTCAAATCAGGCACGAAAAAGGCAACGTTAACTTCAGAGATTGGCTCGCGAGGGAATCTGCGCAGCTTCTGGGATTTGGGGATCAACCCCAACAAGAGTTGGATGGCCTCTGCCCTCATTCCGCAGTGCATCAAAACAACATTGAAACAATTAATCATTGCTAGCCAAAAGTCCATCGAAGGCAAGTCTTTAAGCTGAGATTAATCTTGACCAAGGTAACACAAATTGTGCATAATTCAGTAAGAAATTTTTCTTCGACAATATGCACTGCAGATGTTTACCTTCAAACGCGCGTAATTGCATTCTATCGTATGAATTGCTTCCTTTTAGTCTGAGCTCAACGGATGACTATTTAAGTAACCAGCAACACAAGGCCAAACTGAACATCGAGATTTGCTCACCGTGAGTGGTGTTGAGGTGTGGAAAATATTCACTTGAACTTCTAGAGTCGCCGGAAAGAAAGTGTTGAAAGCAATAGTGAAAAGCTCAAATGTTTCTGAAGCCTCTCTACATATATGACACTAAAAAACGTCATCAAAGAATGCATTTAGTGAACACAACGTCAAGTTAGTATTTGATAGTCTATATATAGATAAAGACAATGGAGATGTCATAAAGTACTCCACCACAAAATCACAGAACACAATGAATTATTGGAGAGAACTGAGAGATAACACTAATTCGTTCCCTAGAGTGATTTCCAAAATTTCGAGATTCTGCATATATGACGATCTCATTTGCCCACCTTACTTTGCCGTGTCATTACTGTATTTTGGCATCACGTAATTGGTGTGGCCAAAAGAGTTCAAAATACTACGGCAGTTACGCAAGTTTGAGCTCCTGCTCCCTGTTCCCTATCTGTTGTAAAAGCATGTGAGTTGCATTAAACAGAGAGAATATCATGTGCTGCTAATCTGTTTTGTTGATTAATTTCATCTGAAAAAGTGATAGCACCACGCAATTCCTTGCTTTGCCTCGTGTAATAGATAAGACCTGTAGAAGTGCAGTGAATGGAAAGTTAACAGTAGGGTTCAAGAAAAATCTCAAGTGTATGCTAGACTATTGCACCAGTTGCCAACTCGTCACTGGTCAATGGCGTCAATATTTGGACGACAAGCATCAATATCGTTTAATAAATCAACGTAACTCAACACCAATACTCGGCTAGCAAGTTAGAATGTATGCTGTTTCACACATTCACTGAATTACGATAGACAATTGCGAAATAAAACCCATGAATTAATGTTAATGTAACTTCTAACCACGGTAAATATCGCTCAATAATATCGTACATGAATATTTCGGACATGCTTAATAAATTCACGTGTTTGTGACTAGATAATTTTATTGATTCATAGTAAACAAGCTACAATTTATAGAGGGATTTATAATTTATAAATCAGTCGATGACATAGATCGAATTGTCGATAACAGATCGAATAGAGTACTCGATAATGTGAACATCATTTTTCATAACGTGACTAAATAAAAATTTAAATGTTGTTCTACGTACTCTGGAATTTCAGATGCATAAATTTATCAACCAAATTTTCAATTTCTGATGCATTTTTTTGGTACTTATAGTAGATTTCCTCAAAAGATACGAAATTTGCGAATACTTTTCTATGAGTTTATACCAAATACCACCTTATTTGATAGTGTATGCGGCCTACTTTCCCCTGCTTGACGATTTTTTTCATTAAGAATAGATGACTCGTAACTTTAACGAGATTGGTATTAAGAACTTTCCCTTTAAGACAAAAAAACATCACTTCATAATATAAAAAAAACACAATGGGATTATATTCGTTCAAGTTTCTACATATACTTCGATTTCTAGAGTGAAACTATAACCTTGATTCAATTTTAAAAGTGCACGACTTTTTTCGATCCATAAATTCTTTCCTCAAAATTTTTTTTTAAATTGAGTTGTAAATTGCCTTCTAATTGCCAACTGCTAAGTCATGCTAACTCATTATTATAGAGGTGATGTAAAATGAAATTATGAATCGTCTCCTGCCTCAAAAGCCTATAAATTTTAGCAAGCCTTTTATGGATTATCAACTCATGGTCTATTTTGCATGCTGTTGCGCACAAAAGCTAAAATAGAAAGATATCAAAGAAGAACTTTAAAATCATTTTAATGAAACGTTTCAAGCCTCAGCTCACCATCAGTCATATCTGCAAGTACAAAATATACATGTATTGAATAAAAACACGACAAAATCATAAAATTGCTCATTCTTCATGCATTTAAACAAGTGCCTAGATAAAAAAGACATGACATAAAAACTGATTAAATCTAAAAATCAAAACTTCACTGACTAGAATCGTAAATGTGAGTTAAAATGGAAAATAAGAATACAAGAGTACAACTAAAATGCGGAACGGTCATAAAGGTCAGCTTAGTAGCTCAAATAAAATCTAACCAAAATGAGAGACAGAGAAGGGGAAAAAAATGAGTAAGAGAGAAATTGAGAGAGAAAGAGAGAAGACGAAATATAAAGGAAAAAAAAAATAAATAAATAAATAAATAAAAAATGAATAAATAAATATATATATATATGTACATTGAATTTTGCTCACTAAGAACCTATAATTTTTAAGGGATAAGCACTCTGCATGTCATTCAGTGCCGGTTTCAATCTGTGTCTATAGAGAGATTCTAGCATGCGCAGTTCACAAGAATTCGAAGCATAGTCTAATATTTTAAATCGCTCTTTACTGATAATTTGTTCGCATTGACCCATACAGTGCTTCCTTATGTTGGAATTTGAAGGTGCCCCTAACGGACGTCCAGTGCGATGACTCCTTCCGGCATGCTCAGCGACTCTCATAAATAGTGCTCGTTGGGTTGATCCCACATACCGCGATGCGCAATGCGCACAACTAAATTCATAAATGAGAGATGATCGCAAGCCCTTGGGAAGGTCATCTTTGAAGCGAAAAAAGGATCCAATTGTGAATTTGTTCAATAAAATTATGCGAAAGCGAGTCGTGGGAATTAATTTACCGAGGACGTTTGATAGTTCATTTTTCAACTTTTCGGACTGATAGCCAAAATATGGTAGAACACAATATATAATTGAAGAAATTTGTTCAGACTCTCGAGGGCTATACACATTTGAAAGAAAAGTATTAATAGATTTGTAAAAGGCAACAACAGGGAAACCGTTGGAAGAAAAGTAAGATTTGAGGAACTCATACTCTCGGTGAAGGTTATCATAAGTAGAACAAATCCTATAGGCCCTGTTGATTAAAGTGAATAGACTATTTCTTTTAAAAGATTTGGAACAGAAACTAAAAAAGCTGAGACCTAAACCGGTAAAACTCTGTTTTCTATAAACCGAGGTAAAAAATTGATTTTCCGCCCTGCAAACTTTAACGTCAAGAAAATTAAGACAATCGCCGTGTTCTAAATCTATTGTAAACTTAATACTAGGATGTTGTACGTTCAAATATTGCAGAAATAATTGCACATCAGTTGCACGTTTGAACAGGACAAAGGTATCGTCTACATAACGCTTGTACACATAAGGCAGCACTGTATGGGTCAATGCAAACAAATTATCAGTAAAGAGAGATTTAAAATATTAGACTACGCTTCGAATTCTTGTGAACTGCGCATGCTAGAATCTCTCTATTTACACAGATTGAAACCGGCACTGAATGACATGCAGAGTGCTTATCCCTTAAAAATTATAGGTTCTTAGTGAGCAATATTCAATGTACATATATATATATATATATTTATTTATTTTTTCCTCCCTTTATATTCTGTCTTCTCTCTTTCTCTCTCACTTTCTCTCTTACTCATTTTTTCCCCTTCTCTGTCTCTCATTTTGGTTAGATTTTATTTGAGCTACTAAGCTGACCTTTATGACCGTTCCGCATTTTAGTTGTACTCTTGTATTCTTATTTTCCATTTTAACTCACATTTACGATTCTAGTCAGTGAAGTTTTGATTTTTAGATTTAATCAGTTTTTATGTCATGTCTTTTTTATCTAGACACTTGTTTAAATGCATGAAGAATGAGCAATTTTATGATTTTGTCGTGTTTTTATTCAATACATGTATATTTTGTACTTGCAGATATGACTGATGATGAGCTGAGGCTTGAAACGTTTCATTAAAATGATTTTAAAGTTCTTCTTTGCTTTAACCTTCATAGTTAAACTGCTTAGCAGAAAAAATATTCCTAATATTGAAAGATATCAGTTCAACTGATCTGGAACTTGATTGGCGGGCATGGAGCTGGGCAATGAATGTGCTGACGTATTTTTACAACTGCTCCTTCGGTTGCTATTCTTGCTTGTGTTGAATTAGCTTCAACCATTTTACTGGTGTTGTGAAGGATAAAAGTGAATCCCCCAACATGTGTGAAACAACTGAGCACAAAACAGTCATTTCTCATTCCACTTATGAACTAAATTATACACACACAGCTTTGACCGCTCTAACTTTGAAAGTTAAATATTTTCAGTTGCTTTATTTGTATTAGGTGAATTAGTTTGTTCGATCTTCAAACTTTTATGAAAATGTAACTAAATTACCTTACTTTTTGTAGTCAGAAAGGCCAACGGTTTTCTGAGCATAAAATCTTGTTGAATACTGAAAGATACTTTGATTCATTATATTTTCTATTAGAATTTATATGGTAATCGCCTTCGTAAGCAACACGAATCCGTCAAACAATGGAAAAATTGAAACTTTATGAATGAAATTTTAAAAAGATCAATTGATCCTAAAAATCCAAAAAATCTCTGCAGAACCCAATAAGGAAGGACTTCTAAAGAGAGTATTTTTTTTTGCAATTCCGGTCGTAAATATTTCAGTGATGTTAATGAACTATTGAGTGAAATTTCATTCTGCTCTGGGCCCAGAATTAAATCTAGTTCTGCGAAATCGCCAGACCATTTGACAACCTCACCAACTAGATTTGCTTTACTTCAAACAAAATATGTTCATTACTCGTGCCGACGAGTGAGAACAAATGCTTGCAAACGCAGCTCGCTTCATTTACAAATAGAGGGCACACACATGTATTTTCACCTAGTTCACACAGGAAAATTTACTTCCCAGTCTAACTTTTTCGCCGCCGCATGCATGCTGTTTCGCTGCCCCAGTTATTAAATAGCTTATGCGGCGAAAAACATACATGCTCCGGTGAAAAAGTTTGACTGTGTTATTACGTTATATTAGTGGCAGTAAATGTACTCAAATCATAACAGATCAATCGGCACAAAGATATTGTTAATATTAATGACTTACAGTACCACAGGATCCAACAGTAAACGCACAGTACGTTGCTTCACTTCAGAGCTCATGATAGCTGTCAGAAAAACTTTCGTTTTTCGTGTGAAAATTAATTGAATTGAATCCCGCCCATCGATAAGTGCAACTGTAGCGTTGATGAGCTTCTTTCTACGGGAAGTTGTTCTACACTTGAAAAACTGAGTACCTGAGGATGTCACCGTTGCTTGCGAGTCATGATGTGCGACCTGCATGCACTCTACCGACAGCGTCAGTGCAAGGATAGGTCTATAATCAGTGTATCATCATGTTCCATTCTGATAAATAAAGCTGAATTTACTTCATTTGATGAACCGTTATCACTTTTTGCCACTTCCGCAGTGCGGTATCAAACAAATTCATTAAAGTTTGTCATTTTTTATATTTTCTTGCATCATTTTGATATGTTGGTCTGAAATAAAGTATTACAAACATTTCAGTGAATACGGATACAACTGATCTTCCTACTGCTGCATGAATAGTTGCTCTTAGTAGCATCAAACTCTCAAAAGTTGTACGAAGAATTATACTACAGTTGGAGCAGAACAGGTAATTTAGCCCTGGCTGTGGCTGAGCTTCGCACGCGACCAGGAGGCAGTCCATGCTTGAGATCCGAGTCTCGTAGCTCGAGGTAGGGGTTACGAGTGTAGCCTTGCTGTAATCAAGTCCAAGAAAAGGGATGCAGTCAAAATACAGGAAGTTTGATGCATGAATGTCTTATCACTCACGAATTTGACTCATGAATTGTTTTCGATTCATTTTTTGAAAAGGAAGTTAACTTGTGTGCTGTACAGTTCCCATACATTTTTAGCAATGCAACGAATCTCTGTAATTATTCGTGCGTTTTACTTACGTTGGCTCTTCTGTTTCACGATGTAATTTGAAATAAAAGGACAGTGAAATTTCAGCTATGGCTGTACGTAAGCTTTAGGTAATGACTGGAGGGATCTCAAACAAAGCGGCACGAGCCACGCAAAAGGGTTTTTGTCAGTAAGCTGCGGGGATGAACACCTGCATGGAAAATTTATATTTTCATAAGATAATGATTTTGAGCTGCCGCGAACGAGACCTTTCAGCTTTAGAGCTTATGCAGCATTTGCCAATTTGTCTGTGTTAAAGTCTCAATTGGTACAAACACCGCAACAGTGACTTCCAGATATTTAGGATTGAAAAACAGTCTCAAACACGAAGAAATCCAATACAAGGAGATTTGTTCAATATTGTTATAAAAAGATGTATAGTGCGAAAATAGTAATTTAATTAAATACTAACCATGGAATGAAATTAAGAAAAGAACATGCTAGAAGAAACTCCAGATACTCCGTCTTTAAAGAAACTCCATCTTTAAAGAAACTCCATCTCTAAAGAAACTCCATCTCTAAAGAAACTCCATCTCTAAAGAAACTCCATCTCTAAAGAAACTCCATCTTTAAAGAAACTCCATTTCTAAAGAAACTCCATCTCTAAAGAAACTTCATCTCTTTCTAAAAACTCCATCTCTAAAGCTTTTACTCACTACGCATCATTAATAGGGAACTTCAAAAACAAGAAGGAAAGTATTACCAATGTTGTGCGTTTAAAACTAAGCTTGTATAAATTAAAAGCAGGAGTGAAAAATAAGCGACAGTAAAAAGAAAAAATTAATTTTTCAGAGCTCGGAAGCTCCAGAGATGAAGGTTTTAAGCACGTAAAATCCTTTCAAAACTGTTTTTTTGATTCCATGCTTATGGGTATTTTATTATACCCTTCGAGAGATACAAATTGAAATAAAATACAGAGTTATTGCACAGTTTCCAATGATTCGCGTTAAAAAAATTACATAAACTTCAATTGCATTAATTTCATGCAGGGGATCGGGAATGCGAAGCGAATTGAAATACTTCCCAACACAAGAATGAGGCAATTTTTGAGCAAAAACGAAATGGTCATCCCATATGAGAGTAGGTAAGAAAAATTAAGAAATCACAACTCATTTATTGAAAGTAGCTACTCATCGCTTCAAATCCGTGCCTTCGTTCAATGTAGAACACGAGCCCCTTTTTAGTGTTGTAAAGCCTTTAATATTTCTTTCGGTTTGCAATCTATGTCTTGTCACACAAACACAGACAGGATTGGCTCTGGCCATGGCTCTGTCGGCCATGTCTCTTATGCATGTAGAGATCCATCGTGTTGCAATCAGGCAAGCCAAACTCTGGCATTGGTGAAGATGCTTGGTACGAATTACGGCGATGCAGATTATCATGTCCAATATTCCAGGCCATTCTATTTTCTCATTGCAGTGTCTAATCCGTAAACTTTAACATGTATAATCCGTAGTGATGAGGGTTTAGAACTAGAGCTTTAGAACTTTCACTGCCACAAATTTAGAGCCAAAAAAACAATTACATTCCGTGGAAATTATTACGAAAACCTCACGTTTTTATCTCGGATGTGAAGTTTTTAAGCTGGTGCTGCATATGCTTTATCTAGCGTTGATGTATTTAGAAACACCGAGAATTGACCCATGAAAACAATTAAGAATTGAAATATTTTCGAATGCCGCGCAGTAATTTCGTCAACTGTTGACAATAGTAAAACTGGGAGGAATATAGTATATGAACAAAATCTGGTTCACTTGTGAAGAAAGATGTAGTATTATTAGTATAGTCCTGGCGGAACATTCTTATTCTTGGTACAATTCTGTAACAAATTTGGACATTTTGTAACAAATTTTCGTACGCATCAAATTTGGCGTCCCTGTGAAGCCCCATTTTTCAGTAGATAATATTAATTCGTTTTAAAACCAGTGCTTTCACAGGGCATTGCTTAGGTATTTCTCAGTAAAGAAAATGCAACCTCATACGAGCCCTACCCATTCACTTCCTTATCTGGCCACACATTGAGACGCGTTGAGTATAGATTTCTACTTCTTGCTTTCGTTGGTTTATTCTGCTGCACTTTGCTGCGGTCTCTAAGGCAATCCATCGTCAACATTGTTAATTGAGCCTCTGCTTGCTTTCCCTCAGCATTCATTGATCCCTCTGGACACAAACGTGTACAAAAAATTTTGTAATCACATGACTCTTGATAACCTTCCCATTCCGCAGTCAACTATTGTGCAACGTTTAAAATACTTTAATCACTAAATCAAATCAATACTGCAACTGAATGAAATTATAATTTCGACTCGTAATTTCCTCTTAACACTCACGCTCATCTTTTGCACTCAATGACCACTTCAATTTTCCCTTTGCATTGAATTCATAACACTTCCTGGTTCCCATAATTTTCTTATCATGAGGTACTGGTTAAGAGTGTACTACATGTCTCATGTCATCGTCCGAATGGCCAATTCATTTTACTTCCATCCTCTACATTTCCATACGACACAGTTAACACTTTCTTTATTTGTACAAGTGAGGACAGGGGTAAAAACTGATAGATTCCAACACGTTTCAAGCAACTGCCTTTAAGTTTAAGATACGCTTGTTCATTAAGTTCTATGTGCCTCGTAATGCACATTTTTTAGTGAAATATTGTTCTTTCTTCTCAATATATCGAGGCGCACCTTCAACAAATTCAAAGTCTTCCGAGACTACACTCACCAATTTTTAAGTCGCTAATTTTACTCGGCCATCCATGCACACAGCGTTGCGATCGTCCACAACTTTTTTTAATATGTTCTAATCAAAATGTTCTCCCACATTTGATACTAAAAACTACGACAAAAACACAAAAAATTAAACACTTGATGCTCATGGCACAAATACAATTGTGTGGCATGAGAGAGAACATTACAAAGTGTGAAGGCTTTAGCTATGATTAATTATATGCGTTTTGATGAAATTCGCATAGTAAATTTGATTTGATGTAATTTTCCTGAGTTCATATATAAAATGTATCATCTCCAACATAAGTGGTTTCAATAACATTTCATCCATCTTGTTTTAATCGAATGCTAAAAAAGTCTCTGGTACAAATTGAATTTTACACGATTTTGTGACATAGACAGCAACGCAACACTTCACTTCAATACCAGCGGTACAATCATGGTGTCATGAAAGACTACCCCGAGTAACTTTGCTGTGTAACAATACAATAGAATATTGAATTATTGACTGTCCGTCATGCTACCTGCAGGAAGCCTCGCTCTATAATGGCAGCGTTGAGGTGCGTTGAAGCACACAAACCTGGAACCAATCTATTCTAAATTTTATTAAATGCTATTCGTTGTGAAATTCTACTCTATTCTAAATTTAAATTTATGTTCAAACTCGTAGCTGCACAATTTCACATGCTCAAGTCGTATGACGTTTCAGTATTGTCACTTCTCTTCATTATACGCGTTCTCACAATCACTAAAAAATAGAATACATTCTTCACTTGCTCATCATTTCCTTATTCGCATCTTTGTTAAAGAAAATAGTTACTTAGAAAGGTTTAACTTACACCAAAATTTTAACTAAGATGTTCATAACAATAAAGGCATCTCTCAAGTTTAAGTTTAAATTTGATCCCGAATAATATCCACATTAATTATTCCTAACATCCCTCTACTTAACTATAGGAGTTAGCTAAAATGAGAAATTGCTATCAATGAATCAAGTTCAAAAAATAGTTAGCGTCAATAAAAATGCTTGTATATCCTTGCTTTCCTGATGTATTTTCAAAGCACGTTTATCAATATTTTCTTCAAGCATGACTCAAAATAACTCTTGATCGGAAATATTTCTTCAAATATGACTCAAAGCAGTAGAATATTTTCAAAATATTTTCATTTTTAGATGATTGTCAATCAGTAAAAAACTAGAAATATGCGTTGTAACATTAAGAATTCATTTTCTTCTACTTCTGATTTGATAATGCATCTCTTACTTTCGCCATTAGTTGATTTTTTGTAACTGCTATGATGTTTTCTTCAACGAATATAAAATTTCTGAGTAAATTATTATCATGTGTGTCTTTCAAGTTAACATGATTCAATACTAAAAACTGCGACAAAAACTCAAAGATTTGTACACTTGCTACTCATTGTACTAATACAATTGTGTGGCACGAAAGAGAACCTTACTCGGCGTGAGAACCTTACTTTCCTATGAGCTTCTGCTCGTGCAAAATTCAAACAGTTCACACTTATTCTACGAAACCTACATTCATAGATTAGAAATCCTGGAAGCGAAATCTTCCTGAAACACTGGCAGACAAGGTTTTAAAAAACAGAATTTTAAAATGTGGGACTTCAGATGAATGATTAGTACTCAACAGTTAGAAAATTAAATTGGTTAAGGTAAAACTACTGTAAAAATTTTCTTGGTTTTCTCTCGTTCTATGTTGGAAGTTTTAATGATTTACGCAAAATTATATTCACTTTCTGTCCAATTTATCTAGTAAAACTATTCGTTCAATTCGCCAGTCAAACCTTATTTTTTTATAAATCGTTCGGTAAGAAATAAGTTTGACTTAGTAATTACGCAATAAACTTAAATTCTCATATCATTTTACGAGGTATTTGTGTTAAATAGGTAACATATGAACGGGTAACAAATTATTTTGCAAGTGGCAGCTGGCTGAGTAATGTATTAAATACTCAGCCAGCTTGGTATTTATTGATATTCAATAAGAACACTGAGAGGACTACGGATCAAATGTGACTAGAATTAATGTCGATCTTCGCTCAACTGTGAGCTTTCGTTTACAAGAAAGATATCTGGTGAAATTGAGAAAGCAGTTATTCTTCTTAGCTGAACGCTCTCAAGCTTTCGGTCTCAATGACACAAGTTCATTCATTGTGAACAAAATAGACTCTCGATTTTAACTAACAGTGTTATTTCGTGCACTCCTTTATAATGGTTAGAAACATAGCACCAGAGGGCGTATCGTATGGGCCCCTTTTAAAATAACTCCCTTGATTCCTTGCATATCCTAGACAGGCATGCGTGAAAGTGCTTGCTTGCATCGAGCACCGCTCCATCTTTGGGCGGCGATGAGGGTTGCGGCGCGCGGCAGACTGTGGCGCAAGTCTTCCTGGTATTGGGTGCTGAGCGTCGCCGCTCCGCTATTTCCTGTGGGCAGCGTGAGCAGGCGAACCTGCAGCAGCGGCTTTGCTGGGTGCCCTGCAAGATGCCCTTATCGCAATGGGATGTTAAATTAAATGTACTGTTAATAATTTTGAAATAGAATGGTTTTCAAAAGTTTCAAAGTGTGGGTCAGGTGCACGTACTTGATTCATTGTTTTTCGGTAGGAGAAAGTTTAATAATTACTGTATATTTCTGAAATTGGTACATCCGTAAACTTCCATGGCGTATTCGCTCAATTTTCATTGTGCTTAAGCGAGTCGTAATCATCAGTTAATATGAGCAGCGATTTTTTTGTTGTTCCAGCTGATAAGCATAGTTTTGTTGAAAACTGCTAATTCTGAAGCAGCTCGATATCTAGCGTTGTTCCCATGGTAGCATAGAATGTAACCCACATTAATCATTTGAGATTACATTGCATGGAGAGTTTTACTAACGTCGTAGTAACACCAATAGAGGTTAATGTTGATTTTCAGGGAGAGATATGTTCAATTTTTAAATTGAACTATTTGCCTAAAATGTACAGTAATATTAGACTTGCAAATGAGTTAATAAAATTATCCCTATCTTTTAACACATTATCTTTTTATCTCACAATGTGAAAGACTGAGTGAAGAATTTGAGTAGTTTTTCGACCTGTTTTGTTCATTAGGTTTGGCAAGATTGTAATGCAGATCAACTTCTTTGATCAGTCTCCTCGGATGAACAGCAGCTTCAACAACATCATGAATCTCACGGCTGATACGAGTATCTCATGATAAGCTTTTCGTTGAAATTTTTTTCCCGCCCCTGTAAAACTAAGAGGCAAGCCTGAATCCTCACTTCCCGCCCCTGTAAAACTAAGAGGCAAGCCTGAATCCTCACTTCCCGCCCCTGTAAAACTAAGAGGCAAGCCTGAATCCTCACTTCCCGCCCCTGTAAAACTAAGAGGCAAGCCTGAATCCTCAACTAAGACGGCAATTTATTAGATCGTGGCTTTCGTTCTCTAATTGCAACTCTTCTGATATACGTAGAATAAGCTTCCTTTCACTTACATTACGACTACTTGTTGCCTTCGTGTCCTCATTTCGACTCGTATTTTATTAGGTTCATCAGTTCTATTCCGCACGAGATGCTGTTTTATAGCAACCACAAGCTGGTCGTGTGTCGCTCTTTTAATTCTAACAGCAGTTGTTTCGCTCAACACTTCCCTCCTGGTGACAGCCTTTACATTTTTATTTTTGTTGCTTTTAAATATCATCTGATTAATTTTATTTTGTGGAGCACTAGGACGCCTATATCTGTCATGTCACCGCTTGACTTTCACTTGGTCTTGGAATAAGTTCTACTGTCACTGTCTACTGTTATTTTGACATTTTTCGTTTTCTTTCTGTTGAAGATTCCAATCATGTGTACGGTTATGTGAATTGCCTAACATTTTATACGCAGGAAATAGGAAAATTTATTTGAAAGTTCTCTGATATTTTTCCAGAGGTATAGATTAGCATGGAATTCTAAACATCGCTGAGCTTGGCAGTGATTTTTTACACATTTACACAACTTTTTTTACAACTTAATTTAATCTGATGTTTATTTGAGCTCATTTCTTGTAAAATTTCTTGCACGTAGAACTTGTATCAAGCGATTAACAGCATGCAAATTTCTCTTTGTCAGTTTATACATGAAGTTATTGTTATAGCACAATTTTTGGACGAATAATAATAAATTGTGCTTGTTTTGAAGCATACTCTCAATGCAGTAAACGACAATCTCATACCTGTGATTTGAAAAATAAACATATTCTGTCACCTTCAAGAGTCACACTTCACACACAAGAAAACTCGAATATTCTGCCGCAGTTGACTCTTTTTGCATGGTACTGTACGTTCAAAAATCACGATATAATTTAACACTAAAGTTATCAGAAATTACGCAGTAATTACTTATCTAGATTAGGGATATCTCCATTGCACTATATATTACTACGTTATGCATCGAACATAAATCATTATCCATAGTACCGCCAATGTTAATTCAATATGAGCATGTACTCCATCATCATTTTACACCACCTTTCATGTTATTCAGTCGTAATTCCTATTACTCCAAACTATTGCCTATTAAAAAACTGCGCGACTCCAGCTAACCTCGAGTAACAACACGCGATTACGTTAAAGAAAATAACATGCTCAAAAAAATTGAGCATCTCGGTGAATTACGAGCGTATGTTATGAAACTCTCGCTCGCTGCCTCCCTCAATTCAATTTGAGAAGTGCACCTGATGCTCTTATCTATATTGATCGTTATCAGTGAAGTAGCTTCATCACGCCCAGCTATCGCCCTCAACTGCCTGTCGACTTGCAGCTTGGGTGTGGCGTTTAATCTTCAATGATAATATCTCTGGGTTATTTCAAGACGAACTTCACTTAAAGCGGTAAATTTTCTCGAAAGCTTTGGCCTCATCAGGCGCTACGCTCAGATGCCCAAAATTGAAATCCGCACGACGAGCTGGAGGATCGCTCTCCCCCATTGGTGTTGCGTGTTGGGTTCCTGGAAGTTATTTTCTCTGTTCCTCATGCTCATGGTTTAGGGCACGCACAAACTTCCAAAGTCATTCACTTTTCGATGAAGATCTTGCAAAAACACTGTAAATCACTTTTAATAGTGCGAGTTATTTGAATCTCACCTTATCCGCGTGTCCAGGATCATCCAAAATTGCTAGAAAACACATAGTGCGTAATAAAATTTAGTACTTATGATTAAAAATTGCACGGCAATTGATTTTTGGAATATGAACAAAGCAATTAGCAAGCCGTTACACGATTTTAAGTCTGTTACATTACATGTAAGAACATGCTTCAAATTATTTGCTATTCAGCTGAATCGTAAATTTAACTTTCTCTTTTTTTGTTCCCCTCAGAAAGATGTTATTATATGTATGGGAATTAGCACTCTCAGATAGAATATATGAAATCCTGAGCTAAATGCTAGATAGGCTTTTATTGTTGAAATAGAATCAGTTTTTTGTTTTTTCACAAACCATCTTATTTTCGGTTGACTGCTGTCCTGTTTTTCAGCACATACTACTTTCTTCTTCAACTTTCATCTTGTTTCGCAAACTTCTTTCTAAACTTACTGTTTCTACGCACCTTGTACACAGGTCCTATTTCCCTTTAAGCACATAATAAATAGGGCCTTCCTCCTTCCTCGCTTCGAAACGCTTTTGTTGCGATTAGGGAGACTTAAACTAACTTATATATTCATATATTAGTTGGGTACTGTCTTCCTATTTGTTGGAGGAGATGGAACATTTTCCACGGAGGACATAGAAATTAAAGTGCCGCATTTCGAGTGGTGGTTACAAACTAATTTACGTTACGTGGCGTGTTCAGCGGCCCAGCGTAATCCAACCCTAATTCTGCCAAAATTGAAAACAATGCAGTATCATTTTCTGTACACATAACCAACAGGTAGCCAAAGGGCTTTGACTCAGTTGCGCCTAAATCCATTACACCTGATTTTACTCTATTTAGCTTACTGAAATTTATTTTATCATGATCAAGCCAGCAATGCCAAATTGAACAGATTTTAATGCAGTGAAGCCGAGGTTTCTAAACTCTGACTGAGCTATTGGAGCACAACACTATACACTCCACCGGTCTGATTCGTTTTTGTCAAATCATATTACCATACTTACTTTTTTGAGGTACTGTAAGTGAAGATCATTAGTTTTCAGCTCATCTTTCAAAGAAATTTCTAAATCAATGAAATGCGCGCATGTTCAGATATTGCAATATGTTGGATAGTTTTGTACGTGAGTTTATTTTCTATCCCGTAAGTGCCAATAGAAATACAGTACGAGTGTGATTGAATGGATATCTGAATGTAGGTAAATATTCGGGAGGATTCTTCAGCGTTCAAGAGCTATTATTTTCCAGCAAACAAACCAACTTACGACTTGTTTTTTTACATCACCGTTGTTGAACCTAATTTTTCCAGAAAAGCTTCATAATTATGAATAAGATGGTTGATCTTCTACTAGTTCCAAACTTTTAGTCCCACTTGTAAGTGATTTAACTCGTATTTGCTTAATTCTCATCGTAGAAAGAATAATATTTCCAGCAAGATACACTAAAAGTCGAGTAATCATACACGTTTTACAGCATTCTCACGATGGTCCGTGATTTAAAAGAGCACACGACCAGTTTTGTGGTGTTGAGGGCTGTGTGAAGCAGCGCCGCCGCGTTATCTTCCGCGGCCAGACGGTGACCTTCGCCGACCCGCACAAATGACTGCTGAAATGGTGCATGAAATTCTCAAAAGTGGCCGAGACAACAGGGAGCTCCACGTAAAACCGCATTGTGTGGTATGAACTTCATAATTTATTTCTAAAATTTGCTCTACGTTTCATTTTAAATTAATATTACCTGGGCTAGACATCCCATCATATATGGTTATTTGATTCCTTGGCGAAAGACGAAAAGTGACGTTGAATAATAGTAGATGAACAACCCATTCTTGGAAATATTCCTATGCCATATGAGATTCTATTTATTAGGATGTGCGAGTTCATCCACAAAAGCAGACAAAGTTACTATCGAATCACCTCATCGGAATCATTATGTATAATTATACTGAAAGAAGTCATCAGTTTCAGAGTCGGCGTTAAATAGGACGAAATCTGCGTTCGTGTCTGGAATATTTTTTGTTCCACTAACTAACTGATGAAATTCTGCAGCCTTCCGTCTCATGAGCAAAATAACGTAGAGCTGAAATAATAAGCAAATAACACGTTCTAAACGATATTAGTTCTAAAAGAAATGCTTAAAAATATCGTCTGACTCGTAAATTTCCATATTAGAAGTAAGCAAAACTCGGAGACTTAATGAGACATGTGTTCTCAGGCGTTCGTGAAGAAAATGACACCATGAATCAAACCATTTTGATTCATTTGAAAATATGGCATGAAGAAACAGCGATGAGTTTAGGGAAGAGTAAGCAACAAGGGCCAAATCAGCGCCGCCAGCCACAAATTAGACGATCATCTACGGTGACTTAGTGGGAGGTTTGCTAATTTATTACTTAGAAGCAAGCGAAGAAGGGACGGGGATCTGGAGACGGATGTGGCTGTCGTGAGGGAAGGAGAGGAGCGGAGAAAGCTCGACCACCCGGGTCTGGGGGGGGCGGCGTGATTACTGGTGTGCGTGAAACAAGTGTTGGAAGATAGAGGTTGGACCCGTATGCGAAAAGCCTGAACTAAGTCATAAATGTGAACGAATTTCCAATCTCTGGCATGCATTAATTTTTGAGCTACGATCGTATGCTTTCGATCGAATCAATAACCATAAATTTGTGTGCCCGAAAGATTGATGTTTTGTAAACTTAGTCTCAATTTTCCTTACACAACCCATCTCAATTCTTCATTATGGTATTTTACGATTACTTTTAGAAGAAAATAGGCTCGTATTTTTGTTTTGTTTTGTGTGACTTTAAACACTGAGCTACAGATCTTAGAAAGATATTTCCGGATGTAGAACTGTAATGCATTATTCGCAACAAATTTAAAAAATATTTATCGCTATTGAAATGAGCACTTGTATAGCAGCTCATGTTCGAAAATTAGTCAAGAAGTTCTATTAAAGCTGCCTACTCTCCTGCACAGTTCGCTTGACGCTACCGTAAGCTAATGCATTTTGACTAGCGATAGGAATATAATATTCAGGAAAGACTTGCGCAGGTCGTGAAGGCGCTTCTTCGGAAGGATGAGCTGGGGATCTTCAGTTCCAGTCCTGATCTTGGTGACCTCGGCAGCCGCTCATGCTGTAAAGTCTGGGCGCCGGTGACCTGTCTTGCTTTAGGATCACCTCTCGGATCAACGACCTCCAAACCCGTAATATTTTATACCTCTCTTCTTGCCTACTTTTATTGCGTTACCAAGTTTGCCGCGAGGTGCGAGGGATTTGTTATGCCTCGGCAGGAAGTCTTCACTTGAAATTCGTTGGTCACTTGATCATGCATTCTGTTTCACTTACAATGAGATTGTTTCATTAACCCAATGAGGTGGCCTTTTGCTTAAAATAAAGAGTGTATTCAAAAGTAATAAGTTGACCTGACTAATAATGAAGGAAAGGAAAACAATTGGAAAATTTCTGGGCTGACTCCTGTATTTTGGACACAGTAAAATCTGTCTATCAAGGCGATTTTGATACTACAGTATATTCGAAGATTATTTTGATATAAACATAAAAAACATTGATTTGGTGTACATAAAGCAATGCAGACCTTACAGCGCACGAGCGAAATGTTTCAGCACCAGTGAGTTTAAGTTTTCGAATTCGGGCTACTGAGTTATTCAAATTAAATGTAAAAATATTGACTTCTTTTAAAAAGTTGAAAAAACCTGGCCAATAACAGCATGCTCAGCACAATTTTGATGAAAATGAAGAATAGAACAGAAAATGGAGCGAAACACGCAAACCTTCTTTAAAGTTTGTTGTAAAACTCAGTTAAGAGAACAATGAGAATTTTCATTAACCACATTTTGCTGATGTGAACTTCATTTTACTTTCTTCTTTTAAATCGTTTTCTATTAGTTTAACACGTTTACTGCGATGAGTTAAACTGAAGTTCAGTTTTCAACTCAAATATCAATTTAAAAGTTTTACAAGTTGTATAAATACTGAACTGGGCTCATTAAACACCATTAATTTTAAAAAGTTGTTAAAACTTTTCAAATGACCCATCGATGAGCAGTTTCGCAGCAAGAAAATCTTAAGCACGACCCACCACTGGCTCGTATTGCAGTGGACGTGTTAAAGTTCAGATTCTTCTCGCAGTAATTCGAGTTGATTTTCCCCTCGTTAATTTGCATTAACAATCTCGTATAGGAGAAAAACAAATCTCAATGCAATACACAAATGATAATGTAATTTGCACAAGTAAAAAATAACACAGTATTAACATAACAATACACCAAAATGAGCATGCGAAAATTTAAATTTATTACTGTTACTCACCAAAATCGATGATGAATAATTTTAAAACCCCATGAGCATTTTTCTTATAGTTTTATGGTATTATTGCGGTAAAACCTGTCCGCTAAATATGCTTAGGACATAGTACGATTAAATATTTCACGGAAATTGTACCCACACAAATTATATTCCATTGCACGATCCCTATCCAGAGTGCTCGTAATATCAAATTTGTGTACAACATTTATGGCATTTCTGAAATCCTGAGATCGCCCTGCTAAATTTCTTTCCCGACTACAGATGTTAACTATAGATAAATAAAATTAAAGGACCGCAGGCTTTAAACACATTAGTTGCAGTATGCGTTAGCATGAAAGACAAATTCATTTAGAAAAGCAGGTGTACAACGATTGTATTCTATGCACAATATTTTGACTTTCTAATGCCGCGTTTGGATGCTAAATCTGTTCATTTTTCATTCCGACATCAGCTCCCGTATTTGACCACAGGAAGACGAATTTTTCCTGACGAAGTTTCTTTCAACGACGGTAGTATAGAAGCGAAGGCAAGTAATCGTATATCACAGTACGACCCTCTCCCCCTGCAAGCCAAAGTGCGTTCTATTTACTATGCCCGAATCATTATCATTGTTTTTATTGCAGATTTATATGAATCTTTATTTATCTGAATCTCTATTTTATTTTTCTTTAGCGAGGTACTTCCGAATGTGTACTTCATCCTGCAAAAACTAGCTTTAAGCCATTAAACATTATCGAGATGTTCAATATGATAATTTTATCCACTTACCTGACCCGTGTCAACATTGTGGATATTTCTACCATTAATTAAGCTGATAAGTTGCGGTAGTTGAGCAAGCCATGGCCTATATAGTAGAAAAATGTTATCTCTGGTTGGCTGCCTAGATTTTCTTGTCAATCTATAATCAATATGCTCACGCACTTAATTTATTGATCGGGAATTTATTTACCGTACTTATGGACACTACCTTACTTTCATTTGATCGATTTTTATTAATGACTAATTTTATTTTAACATCATTAATAAATACCCATTAAACGATGCTTCTACTTACGTGTCTGCTCACCAAGCAGTTTTATGGCAATTATTTCCTATTAAACACTTCCGCACGACTAGATTTCATCATCGTGCACACGTCCATTCGTGACCCCATTTGAAAACGTTTCGCGCTGAAATCAACTTCAAATTCTGAAAGTTTTCTCACATAAAATTTTCGCTATTGGCGATTAAGAAAAGCCTATTGAGTACGCATTTCGAATGCATCGAATATATAGATTCCTCCTGCTTGGTTAACTTTTTATCCGCCCTTTTATACAGGTACTATAGCTGGAGAGACTATTTCCCTCGAATTTTTCTTCTCCAATTCAAGGGACATTTTGATGTGATAGTAGATAACCCAGGGTTGACACATAAAGAGGCACGCTGCCTGTGCTGTTACTGAAAAGCATAACGATTGTTTATGCTAGTGATCCTTATTTAATAATATTCTTCCATTATCTTATATTTTCATATTATCCGTCACACTCGCCGTTGGATATCAACGCTTCCACATTCGCACTATAAACGTTTAAAGTAAAACAATGGAAAATGAAAGGTGCATCATAGTCATATTTTATGACTGATTTTGACAGATCTGCACTTCTTGCCATTCATCTATGCACTAAGTTGTAAAGCGTGAATTTATCTTTCATGCATCGGAAAGAGGTGAGAAGTCAGTAACTTAAACTTGGAAAGAACTGTTAGTCATATAAGTATTTTGTAAATTTCACAGTGATGTGAAAAGAACTTCTCACGTTTTCTTTCCTCCAGTCAAAAGTCGAGGTATTTGAGCAGCATGATGCCTTGCGAATACCAGCTAGTGAACCAACCTCATTCCAGTCCTCGCTCCGGGCCGGGGTCACCGCGAAGGCATCGCTCAGGCAGTTCACACGGTTTAGATTTCTCTCGCATGCTGTCCAAAAAATGCTCCCTCAATCATCAATTTCGATTCTTTGCTGCAAGTCTTCCCCTAATGCATTGGATACCGTACATTTAAACAAAAATTGTTTGAATCATTACGAAGAAGACAATGATTAGATCATGCATGACCATGCGAGAAATGAATCGTCGCTGTGATGAAGCGAAGACATAGGCTGCTGATTGGTTAATCCGCGTTTCATTGATTCTTCATACGAAATTGTTAAAGTTTACTGGACCTGAGCCAGATTTATAAAATTTTTGAGCTAAGTGTATAATGTAACAAATGATATGTAAAAGCATTTAAAATGGAGATCAGCTTCACTTTATTGCCAGGTGACTGGAATTTGAAAGTCGCGAGAATCAAGCTTAACACCTCTCACTACAATAAAGAGGCATCAGCACAGGGAAAGTAATCGAAAAGCAAAAGAGACTCGGACCGGTCTTTCTATATAATGGACCAAGACAGCGACTGAAGAGAAGATGCTAAATTTATAGCCAAAAAATTGTGGGATGTGAGATGAGACCGAGTCTCATTTACATAGATTGTAAAAGAGAACATTTTGGTCAGTTCTTTTTTGACCTCCCCATTAAAAATATTATACGATCATTGCGAGAAATTGAGAAATGTACGACTCATATATGGCAGGTGTCAAGAGAAAGGTCAAGTTTTACGTTCCGTGATTTGTTGATGAACTTGAATCGTGACCGTGGTCTTCTAAACTTAGTGCTATTCTAACCTGCTCCAAGTGTCGCTCAAAGTAATGCAGTGGGATTTATGCAAGTTCTTAAATATAAACTTTGGTAGCGTGAAAACACCAAATTTATTGAATAGCTGTGCTTTACACAAGAAATTTGGGTTTAATAATTGTGACTTGAATCATTGTCCCTTGTATATCGTGCGGAGCTCATCACTATACAACGAAAACAAGGGACTCCATCAAATATTCGGGAAAAATATTCGTAAATAACGGATAATCGTAATGGCTTTAATAAAAACAAGTTTATATAAATTTGTGTTTCATTTCATTGCGATAATTTGGTAAGAGTTGACATTTAGAAATTTATAGCCTGTAATCTATGAAAATATGTATATTATGTTTGACATAAACTGAGAATTACGGGAAAACTGACAAATGATAGCGGGAATTCATTCGTGATGACATGTCAACTTGATCAAAAATGAACACGCTCGAAAACAAATCTTCGGTCTCAAATTAATTTATTTTAAAATTCATTTATAAAAAAATATTCATATCTAGGTTTGAGCACTCACGATGTTTGTGCAGGTATTGCTTGCAGTCATAGCAACACTCCTTTTTATTTCTTCTAACTGCCTTTCCACTCCAAATAAATGAACTCTTCATTTCAAACTAATTTTGTAGGGAATAAAAAATGAGTTTGCTGAAATTAAGTTACAAATATGCTAAATATGAATGCAAAGTACTTGGCAATGGGTTTCGTGTTCCTGAAGCTGCAGTTTAGTGATATTTATTTGTCGTATGATTAGCAAGTCATCGTTCGTGACAAACCAATTCCGTCAGAATTGATAGCCGTAAAATGTAATGATTGATCACCTCTCATTTTGAGCTGAGAAGTTCTATAAAAATAACTCTAAAACATCTTAAACTAGTCTGGAGACAGATTTGTCATTAATGGAGGCGCTCCCATAAGACTGAAACCAGCATTCTGCACAACTTCCAAGAGAGAAAAGCTGTTGCTGTGATGAAGATGCAACTCGAATTTCACGAAATCATTTCTCTAGGAAAATATTCAAATGTACCTAGGACAATAACTGCAAAAATAAATTTTGGCCGAAAATTCTGCTTCGCTAACTGGTGAGATAAACAAAGTAATTGAACCATAAGCCTTCTTCATTTGCAAAAGCTGTCATTCATTGGAACATAAAGTTAAGGTGCGCTATAGTATGTACTTGTGCATGCACATAATCATGCTTCTGATAGCTTAACTTCTTCATAAACAGAACGAGAGAGGCGCAAATGAATTGTAACACATGTGTGTTCGAAATTAAATGCGAAGTTCAGATTCGCGAAAGCTGAAGCTTTTACGATCGTTGTTTGCATAGGAATGAAAAAGTCTTGAAACATTTTTTAAATCCATTTTGATAAGCTGAAGCAATAGCACATTTCTACGCATCCTCAAATGCTGGCTCCAGCAGAGTTGAAGGACTTGGCGTACCATAAACGAGTCAATTTACAGGAATACACTTCAAGGGCTTTGAGATCGGATAAACACATGATATGTGCAAAGCAATATTAAAAATCAAGTGAGTTCAGTTTAACTTACCATAATTTATAGTATTATTTAAAGACAGTTACGACCCAAAAATATGATGATGTTCACTTTCGAAGACCCGAATGAATAGGAGATGAGTTCGCTAATGGAATGTAAACTATGAAGACACGATTCTCCTTTTCGATAATATTGGTCTTTGCAACAAACTTAGGACAAAGAATCCATTTTGCCGATTTTCTAAGATTCTGGTTTGAGTATATGGGTTGCGAATGGCCTTGTCTCAAAACCTGGGAAATGAAAATCAATTTATGGTGTTCTGTGGTCTCCCGACATCAATCACTTCGTGGGATAGACAATTTTCTCGTCACGCTTGGTGCACTCGCACGTCTGGGTTCTTTCAGGCGTGCGAGGGAACTTTATGCGGAAGTGGCTTCTGTTTTTTTGATTTGAAACACTCTTAGATTCCCTTATTTCCATGGCAGTATAAAGCAGCTGTTATTATCAGGTATTTGACATGTATGTTATGAATCTTTTGCGCTAATTAAATTTGTCAGCAAGGCATGAAAACTTTTGTCTTCCGTGTAAAATTAGAAGGAATATTAATGAACAATAATTGTAATAATATCTATAAGCATTTATATGCGGCAAAATTTATTTAATTATCTATAAATCACTATTTTATATTCAATCTCATATTCATTTTAGATTTTCGATGCTTGTGAGGCCACTAGAAAAATTTCTAAATTGAAAATATTCAAATACTTTTCCATCGATACTTCTCTCAGGAACGGATGAGGCAGTAAGTCTAGCCCCTCCTGCAAGCCTCTTGACTGCAAACTGTTATTTTGTGTAATTTAGCTTAGGAGTAATTATTTTAATCGAATAATCACACGAAAAAAAGTACGATAATGGAATGTTTTGAAGCATTTACGCGCTAGCAAATCTACCATTAGTGTTACGTACTGGGCTCTAAATACATAATGAACGGTCACAAACTTTTCTTTTACACTTTGAGGGTCTATTTAATTAAATATGATTAAAAATTGAGTAAAAAATCAGCAGATAGGGGCTATGTTTTTCTAATAAACAGGGTTGTAGATGTCATCAGTTAAATGACATCATTCTCAGACTGACACCGCACCAGTGGAAGATTTTTAACAGTTCTGAAAAGATGAAGGGCAATAATTAACGAATGTCTCTTAACAACAACTTCAAATTTTCGTATGAGGGAAATAGGACTTAGCAGCTTACAAAATTCATACGTTACTTTAACGTGAATTAAACAGCCTCTTTAAAATATGCATGTATTTTTTGTTATTAAGGAGCGCTTCTTGAAGAAGAATCTAGGTTTAACTGTCTCTCATCCAGACATACATTGCCCTGCGAAAGTTGTTTAATTGCGTGAGGTGTAGCTGGAATGTCACTCAAAAAGCTAAGTTGAAGAGAATTTCGTCGTCCTTTAGATACTTTAGTGTGAGCTCGGAAATGCGGAGGGCTATCCAGTCCATTTTTAATAACATGGAAGCGAAGATTTCGAATTAGGCACTTGCGGGATAATCTTTTTATGCAAATCAATCATTCAAATAACTATAAATAAACTCATTAAATTTACTAACGTGCATTAATTGAACTCTGAACTTCAAATTGACAGAGTTGTTCGAAAAGTTTTCCCGACAGGAAACTAACTGCAACTGGGTCAACTACGAAGAGAGACCATGACACAAAAAAATAAGGCACACCCAAAGTTAGATTATCTAGCGAACTTCTTGACGCATCGCACGCACGTCCTTCCATGAAACGATTGCATCCTACCATGTAAAGACGATTAACTACAATGATTAAAAAACTAGAATATTACTCCTCAATAGTAAATAAATTATTTTAGCGTTTAAAGGAGCTAATGGCTACCGTGAATGTGCCATTTAGTTTCAAGTGTGCGTTCTACATCTCCCATATATCCTCTCACAAGCAGTAGGCGAGATCGAGGTATGTGTTGTTCGCCGGGTTCCGAAAGTTTAGGTCTCCCAAGTCAGACAATGCTGACGTTCCTTGGATTAATTCTTCTCGCAAATGAGCTCTAGGGACCAGGGCCGGCAGCCGAGAGCGCATCCAGCAGACCTCCCTGGCCAGGCTCCTTCCACAGTGGCCACACCGCTGGGGTGCGCCGTCGCAGCTCGTGGAGAGTTTTGCACCCAACATGCGTTCAGCCACTTGAGCAATCCAATATCAATTCACGTGAAATCATAGCAGTGCTAATAATGTTTTTAGCTCAGCAACTACCATGAAAAGTGTTGGAATTGAAAAGGAATTTTTGTTCAAAGATTCGAAAACAGCTCGCCACTATTTCATCGGTTGTTTTTGGACGGTTTAGTTGAGAATTTTTGGCTCTATTGAGTACCTTACACAGAATTTCCCTAATATTGAATCATTTCGTTGTACATGGAGGCTATCCTTATCAAAATGCGCATAATTTGTAATTTACTCGTTTTAACAAACGTTGACCCATACTCGTATATGAATTAAATAGACTTAATACCGCTCTCTAATGACTCATCAGCCCGTAAGGAATTGTATGCTGTAAAAAATCAATTATTTGGAAGAGATTTAACGGTATGGACTTTCATCGTTTTGGTTTTTGAATTCTTGTTCATTAGGCCCCGGACAAATGAATTTTCTCTAACAAACGCGTAACTTCTGTGTCTCGTGCCACCTTTACAACTTTTTCTTTCCTTCTGGTCAACATCTTCTTTCAAAAATTTCCAGCCTCAAACAACTTGAATACTGATACTCTAATACTATTTTTCTTGTTGAGAAGAATTAAATATTGTTTTTTAGCATTTTAACCAATTCTAAGGTTCGCTAATCAATCATCTTAAAGATATTCCCCAAAGAATTTGGGTGTATCTAAATTCATTTGGGGTTCGACTATAAAATTGTTCAGAGATACATCGTTAATTTCCTACGAGTACTCAGAATTGTTTTCAGGAGAGTCACACTTCCCGCAAAAACCGCAGAAACAATACTACATGCGTCAGTGCGGCGTACTTTGGAGGGCGTCTTTCTCACGCACTGTGAACCTTAAACACTGTTGTTAACGTTCCCTCGTTTGAGAAATGAATCAACTTAAGAAAGAGTATTTGGCACTTCAGGGAAGTCATATTGAAGGCAAAACTACACACCTTGCCCGCTAAATTTCTTCATTAAGTTAAATCCAACACGAAGGTGCAAACTTCATGTTTATGTGAACGGCCCAAGTCGAAGCATCTTCATTCCTCCATCGCATATGCAAATTACCACAAACTAGTTAATATACTTTATTACGGACAGAGAATTTACAAAAACTTCAAGACCTAAAGAAACGTAAATGAAGGTAGATAACAATTTTGAAAAGTCATTTAACTCAGGAGCTCAAGTGCCACTTCATAAATTTGCTACTTGCCTTCGAGTTTCTTCCTCACACATTCCTTTAACATCTTGTGAATTCTTAGTTGGTGATGGAGAAATTTTATTGACTTTATCGCAATCATTCGTTTGTGTAATACATCGGAAGGAGTAGTTAATTTCATCGGAAAAAAAATTTCAAGTATATAAATCACTCTACCAAATGGAGTAAATTGATGTTGCCACAACTTGAAAATAATTTCACTCAAGCGATAAAGATGAAGTTTTCATTAACTAAAGAGACGAAAGAAATGCTTCAATGCTAGATTTCCAGCATAGAAATGAAGTGACAGCAACACAAGGACTCGATCGAAGCGAGTAAAACTCTACGTCGGCTGGACACGGCGCCTGAAGAAGTGAACCCTGATTACGAAAACTTCAACCGTAACAAATATAGCATGAGCTTTTCTGGGAATTTTTAATACGAAATGAAAGCAGTGTTCTGTAATTTCAATGCTATATTCTGCATAATAATCGTCCTGTATGTAATATCTTACGAGATACTTGAGATGCGTAAGATACTTGAATGAGTATCTTACGCAGCTTTTATTTTCATTTGCGATCCTTTTTTACGCTGAAATTATCTCATTTATCGAAATGCGTCTACAAGTACATAAAGGATTTTCAGTTTCTTCTTCAAAACTCCGTCCCAAGAAAAATGATCAAGTTTGGTTTGAATAGGGATGTAACAGAGTTCAAATCATCATTACATTCTTCCTTTATTATTCATTTTCGAGGGGACAGCAAACTGGGGTGGCACAGTTGACAATACAAAATCTCTTACATTTTAGTCAAGTTGATTGCTGTGCTCGCAACTACAGGACGGACAGCTTTATTGCATCATTAGGCTCAGACGCTCTCTTCCCTTTGGTGGCGGGGCTTATTTTCTGTGAGTGACCACGCATTTCATATTGTTTCATGTTCCCTGCGGCGCGGAGCGTTCCCTCTCTTTTGGTATGTTTCGCTCACTTGGCAGTCGAGACGCATCGCAGCATAAAGCTTTCTCTCTCCTGGCTGTGTTGTCGGAGGCCAGAAAAAAGACGTCTACAGGGTGTCTAGACTCGAGGCATGAGAGCGTATAGAAGCTGCTACTGTTGACGATGGGGCCTTTATATATATATATTATGCCGTCCCTTACAGTCTGGTTCTCGGAGCGTTTAATTGAAGATGGAACTCAGAGATTTAAAAAATTGTGTGATTTGCGTGAAAAGGGAAATTTGGAGCTGAATTGGAGGGAGATAATTTTGAGCAAGTATGTACAATTTTGAACGAGCATTGGCGATACGTGCGTCGAGAATGATTTCATTCAGCGTATACCTCAGCCTAGCTCCTAGTACTGGAAAAAACTTTTCGAGAATAGTTAGCAGAGTTCCAATTTAAAGACTATCGAACGGAAACTCTTTCAGTATGAAATTTTCGGTATGCATAATTACACATACTTAAACTCAGTGAATTGCAAGAATTAATTTCACCTTCAATTATGATAAATTCCAGTGTCTTCGCTTGATGTTTCTTATGAGACCCAGCATTTACATTGAAATTATCTCCATTAGCCGTTCAATCTCTGAAAAGAAGAACGCTGGCACGGCAATAAACGGCAAGACGCGCATGGAAGCATCCTCTACGGTAACCTATACAAACTTAACGAATTACAATGCGACTGAACTTTCTGCATGCACGCTTCCCTAAGTCATTGCGAAAGGACGTTTTTCGGCAGGACAAGAACGTCTTCCACTGGACAGACGTACTTCCACTGGACAGACGTACTTCCAGTGGACAGACGTACTTCCACTGGACAGACGTACTTCCACTGGACAGACGTACTTCCACTGGACAGACGTACTACCGCTGGACAGACGTACTTCCACTGGACAGACGTACTTCCACTGGACAGACGTACTTCCACTGGTCAGACGTACTACCACTGGACAGAAGTACTTCCACTGGACAGACGTACTTCCACTGGACAGACGTACTTCCACTGGACAGACGTACTTCCACTGGACAGACGTACTTCCACTGGACAGACGTACTCGTCAGAAGCACGTCTCCCCACGCCGCCGCGAGCTTCACTCCGCTGCGATCGTTTCCGCTAGCGTGGCCCGAGAGCGGCGATGGTGGCGATAAAAGTGGTCTAGACGGAGTTGTAGTTGGAGGAGACGTGACTCATTCATCATTAACCGACTACAAATATGCTCCAGTTACACAATGACGTCATCAGTGCGGCTTAAGTTGAAAATTTTCATGTATAAATATGAAAAAGTTTGAAAATTTACTCTCAAATCTGCACAATAATTGCTTACGTTTTTTCAATACATCGTTACCCGTTTATGATGTTTCATGTTTCCATCGTATTGTGAGTTTTGAGAGAGTAAAATATTTAAATTCAATTCCTGCACTTGAGCTAGAATTTTTTTCAATCTTCAGTGGCCTTCAACAAACTCTGTTAATAAAGTCACACTCATTAAATTCGTTCAGGGGGAATGAATGAAATCGAATCCTAGAAAAAATGTCTTGATCTGAGAGTTGTATAATTTATTAAGGAGATGTGATGAACCAGCAACAACTGCATATTTTTGAAAGTTCATAGGTAACGACGCCAACGCTCACTGTTTTTCCCTATCCCTATGGTGAATCTATTCGTTTCCAAAGAGGCATTAAAAGCATTGTGTCGTTGTTAGTTCAGATTAGCACAGAAATTGAAATTCTTTGAGTGGAAGACTTAATTAAACTCTAAAGAATTACTTCTGAACTTACGCCTCTAATGAAAACAGCATGAATTTTTGCTATTTCGTCAAATATGCCATTCATAACAAAATTGTGTTCGACGTGTTCCAGTAATGTCTACGTTCCAAAAGGATAGACTTATTATGTTTTCAATTGAAATTCATAGGGAAACATAGAGTGGGAGTGGGCTCTAATTTTTTGTTGTCTTAAAAGGCCCAATTTTTTTTTTCATAACGGGATTCATTCTTCCGAGCGCAGAACTGAAGCGTGCGGCTGAGGCTGGCAGCAGCATGTCCTTGCATTTTCTTCGTTCATTTATCTGCCATTTAATTCTTAAAAGTTTCGTTCAAATTCTCAGTAGTTGATAACTTAGTATAGGCAACGGATTTCATCTGTCCCACCCAGCAGTCGTGGAGGGTGAGGCCGGGCTGTGGGAGAAACTAATTCTCAGTAGTTGATAACTTAGTATAGGCAACGGATTTCATCTGTCCCACCCAGCAGTCGTGGAGGGTGAGGCCGGGCTGTGGGAGAAACTAATTCTCAGTAGTTGATAACTTAGTATAGGCAACGGATTTCATCTGTCCCACCCAGCAGTCGTGGAGGGTGAGGCCGGGCTGTGGGAGAAACTAATTCTCAGTAGTTGATAACTTAGTATAGGCAACGGATTTCATCTGTCCCACCCAGCAGTCGTGGAGGGTGAGGCCGGGCTGTGGGAGAAACTAATTCTCAGTAGTTGATAACTTAGTATAGGCAACGGATTTCATCTGTCCCACCCAGCAGTCGTGGAGGGTGAGGCCGGGCTGTGGGAGAAACTAATGCGTTTGGATTCAAATATATTTTGGATTCAAATAAGATTCGACCAGAATTATACAGTGAACACCATCGTTTGCATGCACATATGTTTATATCTGATATTCAGGCAAGAAATAAATATTTTGCCTTCTCAAGATAATCTTTGATCTGCGTATCATGAAAAATTAATCCTGCTCAAGAATAAGGTAAAAATACCAGAGGAATCTATACTATAATAAGAGCCGCGTCCGTCCGTCCGTCCGTCCGTCTCTCTGTCTGTCCGAAGCCAGCCTGCAGTGTGTGATGAGCGTTTCTGTGATACAAGCTCCAGTCCTATATATTTTGACGGGCCGTGTTCACGCGGCCTCATCAACTCTCGAGAGATTGTATTTTTATTTAATACTCAAGGCCTTTCTTTCCTTTCGCCTTCTTTCTTATTTCAAATATAGGGGGTGGACTAGTTTATATAACACCTAATTTTTTGAAATTTCTGACGAATCCGCTACTGGAACGTTTTATATAAATCTCGCGCTACTAATTATACTGAATAAAAAGGTTAAATTTTACCCTACCTTAGTGCTCCAGTGTGTTAAATAAGGTAACATTTCACAATCAAGTATTATACAAGATGCAAGCTTTGACAGTTAATGCAATAAAGTAATATAAATTTTATACTTTTTCAAAATATTTTAGTTACGTGTGAGAATGTTACATGATGATGATTCTTCGCAGTTTTCCAATGTTGTCATTAACACCGTGCAGGTACCTTATGGATAATCAGAGAAATGGATCTTCAACAACATTCAAATCAAATTTGTCGCGGCATTGCATATAAAAACGCAAAACATCAATTTCGTAAAATACTTGCCGTACGAGTTCACGATCACAATTGGTATATGCTGGCAGACATGACTCGTTTTAAAAGAGCTCAACTAGGAACCTGTCATAATGTTCATTTTTGGAGAGGAATAAATAAGTCGTCCACTTAAAACTCACATGGGTGACACCCTATGACGATTTAATGATGGGAGCTGAATTTTTTTAACTTTCCATAGTTTTTATGATGTACAACCATAGTTCATGCCAATAAAGAAACGAATACTCAGCTTGTGGATTATTTTCATTTCGTTTGAGTAGCCGAATAACTGAATAACTAAATGCACTTTTCGAAAAAATAAACTCTTAGGTCCCTATTCCTTCATTAATCAAATACCAGCAATGAGACTGAGTAGGAGAGTAATATCAAAACATAACAGTTGTTAACTTCATTTCATGAATTCAATCGCGACATAAATTACTACCATCACCCTCCGCTCTTGAAACGCAGATATATGATCGTTTTGATCCCCTCGAAGCTTCATGCACCTCCCAATAACTCTCCAGTCTAACTTATTCGCCGGAGCATGCATGTTTTTCGCCGCCCAAGCGATTTAATTACTTGGGTGGCAAAAAATATGCATGCAGGCGGCGAAAAAGTAAGACTGGGCCAGTAACAAATTGAACAGAAATTTTACCCACACACGCCCCTTCAGACACCGCGTTGTTTTCTGGCTCTGGTACAGTAGCCATTGATAGAAAATGTTGCTTGGAGTTTCGTTCTATAACAGTGGGGGGACGAAATTATTTATACACTTAAGATCTTACGATGATCAAACTACTAGTCGGCCAATATTCACGAAACTCTTAGTAATTATTGTTCTTAATGGGGACTTGAGAACTTGAAAGACGTAAAATAAAACACTGAATTTGTCAGGTGAGGTGATTTCCGTACAACAAAAACATGTATGGTTCTTGACTAGAGTATTGAACCATATCAGTAAAATTACTTTAAGAAATAATCATATTTTTTCAAAAAAAAATGTGTACAAAGAAGTTTTATCAGATTTCGGACGTTTGTAGAAAAAGAATCAGCGTAGTTCAGAGAAAAATTACACGATATGTTATAAATAAGCCTCCATAGCGGAAGGTTACCTAAAACAAAAAGTAAAGAAGCTACATCATCCTGTGAAACATACCATTCAACTTCAACCAGGAGAACTTTTCCACGGAAAGATTTGGTAAATCTGAAGGATATGACAGTTATCGATTTTGTAAATTTCGATGCCTAAGCATAGTTAATTAAATTAAAATAAACAAGTTTTCTTCTATGCACTTTCCGTCTCAAATGAGTATTTTATTAGGTATAGCGGTAAATGACTTAGCGCAACTCCAGTGTTTGAAGCGGCAAGTAATTCAAGGAGCACGTCGGACAGCAACTCTGCAATGCGCACTCGCTTCCAGCGCGATCGTCATCAACAACGAAACCAAACCTACCGCTATACCTCGTTAAATACTCATTTGACGAAAAAAGTGTATGGAAGAAAGGTTGTTTATTTCGATGTTATTACCATGATTCAAGCAACAAAAATTCGAAAATCGATGAGTAGCTGTTTATTCGAGCGCATTCGTCATCAGAGACGAAACTAAACCTACCGCTATAAATCGTAAAATACTCATTTGAGACGGAAAGTGCATAGAAGAAAACTTGTTTATTTTGATTCAATTAATTAGGTTCAGGCACCAAAAAGTGGAAAATCGATAACTGTCACATCCTTCAGATTTACCAAAGATTTCTCCCCAATTTAATCTACCATGTTCTAAATTAGGTTCGATTATTCGTAAATTTAAAGAATATAACACAACCACCAACTTACCAAGGTCAGGTTCACTACGGACGGATCTCAGTGTTCGTGCGAGTCGGAACATGCTGAGATAAGATCAAGTTATGCTGATGCTTTTACGAAAACAAAGGATAATTTTTATGGAAGCTTCCGGTCCAAAATGTAAAAGGCAGAACCATCAGTATATAGGTACACAGTAGCTGCACAAAAGTTATAATCCTCGTTGAAGGTCACCGGCTACAAAAAAAAAGTTACTTCGTTTTCAATTTAGAAAATGAAATCATACGATGAAAAACGCTTTGTAAGACCGTTTTCTGGTCTGATGAAACCACAACTAAATATTATTATTTGAACTTGATGCCGCTCGTCATATCTTGGAAGGACGCAGGGGACATGCTACTCGTAGAAATCTAAAAATACCACGCGGACCGTGAAGCAAAGAGATGGTAGCATAATAGATTTCTCCACCTTGAATGGCACTTGTGCACGCCACATCATTGAAGGAAAGATAGAGGAGACCATGAAGTGTCAACGTTTGGGGAAGAATCTTATTCTGAGAGAAAAGATTTAATCCGAAAACCGCGAGTGGACGTTCTAACAGGACTATAGGGTTTGCAATCCCGGGACAAAATGAAAATCCCGGAATCACGAGATTTCAAGAAGACAATCTCGGGATTTCCCGGGATCCCGGGATTTCTTCATATTTTTACTTCTATGTTATTGTAATTTGTTGCCCATGCCCGTCGCAGTATTTGGCGATTTAGGGAGCAAAACTACTTTATCTGCGAATCATTCTCTAATGAATTCACTCTTTGTAACTGTATTTACTGACACGCCATCAACTACTACTAGCTTGGTCACTTGTTCTTCCGGAGTACTTTGATGCACCTTTACGAAAATTGTTATTTTTGTTTGTTTATGTTTAGTGCTTTCACTACTGCTATCTCTTGCAAGGGGGCCGTTTGGTTCCAAATCGAATTCTGTCTTCTGAGCTACTATTTGACGCAACTGGGTGTACAGTTTCAGGCTTCAATATGTTATGTTTACTCTTTAGGTGACGTTACAAACCACTGGTAGACCAGCCTTTGCAAAGTAAACTCTTGCAGCACTTTATACACTTCGCACTTTCTCCAGTTGCATTTCTAACAAAGTATCGCCACACAGAGGCTTTAGTTTCTATAACATTGGCCGTTGCCACCGAATCTATTACAGTCTATTCTTTATTCAAATTCCCGCACAATTCCCGCACCGGGAAATTTCAGCGCCAAATCATCCGGGATCCCGGGATCCCAGGATGCAAACCCTAGTCCCAACTAAACGTTAACGATGAAAGTGGTAGTTCGATTACTTTTGTCGTGCACCATATATCTACTGTATTTGCTATGTTTGACTCTATATAACTGAAAAATCTAATGTCATATTTATTCATATTTTCATCTTTAGTTTAGCCTTCAAGAATTATTATCTGTCAGAGTTTCGTGTATGTTGGCCAATGAACAGTTGAGTCAACGTAAAATCTCATGAGTGCAAATATTTTTCTCACACTTCAGTTCGTACGTATGAAGCTACTGAATTGCGGAATTATTTTTTGAAAAGAATCTCACATCCATTCAAACCTCACGTAAATCTTATGCAGTAAACGCTTCAACGTATTCGTTGACTACTGTGAAATATACACCGTTAACTACAAAGCATCGTTGAGGATACTGTAAGCCGTTGACTTCTGTGAATGTTTCTTGAACTGCCAACATTGTAAGTAAGTTTGTGCTCATCATGGTGGTATCAGAACTGCTGGGACAGCCATGTCATGGAGCGTGATGATTATGGAGTCCTTACAATACTTGACCCCATTACTCGCAAAAGGCGTCAAGGAAAATCTTACTGTTCCAATATTATCCTTTACCAATTTTATATTCAAGTAAAAATACTGTAAACAATTCCCGGGAAAAATAAACAAGACCATGAGTCGGTTATTAAGTTGTGATGCCGTGTTTCAGTTTTATGCATACAAATAACTATTTAGCAAACCCTTCAGGAGTGAACTTCAGATCTTAAAACAGGTTTCTTACGCATCGTATATGTAAGACGGAAGCATAAAAGAGGTATTAAAATACAGTAAAACAATCATTTACGCCCATTATGAACCGATCCTCTGCTTCAGCGCTGGAGTAGCCGAGGCGTCGCGGTGTGCTGTCGAGGTGTCGGTCGGGCCCGGCGCTTCAGATGCTCTGATCTCACCTTGCTCTGTAGTTACCGCACTTGCGACTTGGAAAGGAAAACGTGTGGAAGCAAACGTTGATGCAAGCATGTGAGTTTCTAACTCCTCAAGAACTGTTAATCTTTATTACTTCAATTAATTTAATGTCATAATGATTGAATAGGCTATGTGTTAAACAAGAATTTGAATTCGTGAAAATGCGTTGTGATTGCATTTTTAGAATATGTTGGTAACTAATTTAGCAGTAGAATACTTAGTAGCGTTTTTATTTTCTCGTCTGACACTCGTAATACTAAGAGCATCAAGGCAGGCATTGTGAAGGTACGCACCTGACAGCTGACATGTGGCCTACAACGAGCGTAGTAAATTCTTGCTTGTGACGCCAAAGTATCTCCGAAGAATTTGAATTTAAAAATTTTCTCATCCGAGAACAAATGGAACTATTTCCAGATTTTCAAAATATCAGTAGCATGAGATGTATGCAAGCGAAGGTATGATTAAGAAAAGTTTCCATAAAGAAACGTAGACTCTTAGGGAAAAAGCATTATATAGGAATGATGCTATCAGTACGCTGCACCACACTTGAAAATTAATCTAAGACAAGTCGCTTCAAAGCTATGAGGGCGCTCGTTCAAATTCAAATAAAAAAGTTAGTGCAATCTAGAGGGGCTTTGTGAGTCACAAAGTATTATTCGATACCTAAAAAAATATCACTAAATTATGCTTTCAGAGTTTTACTATAGCCCAGGAGTAAACGAATAAACTTATGATAATATAGAAATGAGTGATAAATATTTGACCTGTAATGAATGACTGCAGAGAGGATAATGTCACGGATATATTTTGGAGTTCAGACCACCGGAGACCTCCGCGTACACTGACTGCACAGACTTACTTGCATGTTGACCGTGTCTGTAATTCTGAGACAACTCAACAGCCGTAGAAGAAGTCATGGAGTAGAAGTATGGTAAATATGCAGTAGGGCTGTGAGGAAAAGAAATAAGTTTTATATGCTGTGAAATACAGAGTTAAATTTTATTGGTGACCGCGAGGAGTTATTCTGTCCCTTTTCGAGATCACTCGCTTCTGCCGCCATTTGTCTTCATTCATGGAATCCGTGCCCCGTGTTTACGAAGGATCTTTGATATCTTTTCAATCACTTTAATAGCAGTCAGGCTTTCGCATCAAAATGCTGTCCGGAGATAAACAATATTTCAAGGAAATAACTCGAATTTTCAGGTGTTCTACGATGTCCGAATTTTGCGCTGCGCATCCTTGAAAAACTACGTACATTGAGTGCTACTTGGATTGCGAAGCAACCCTGAGAGCTTCAGCTTCACACCTCCAAACTCATGATTTAAAGTAAAATGAATACTGTGAAATTGAAAATTATAGGCATAGTAAAGAACAAGACTAGTTATAGTTTCAAATAAAAACTAATGTTTTTAATGAGTAAGAAGGAAAGATTTAGCAACACAGTAGTGGAAAAAAGTGCACGCTATTGGGTTTCGGATAATATTGAGTCAAATAATGCTCTGTCCTGTCCATTAACTTTATTTCCACCTGAGAGAAAATGATTCGCACTCCAGTCTTGGGACATTACGCTATCTCGGTGCTTGGATATTTCACTGTTTCAATCTTGCAATCCAGGCTGTATATGAACACATCAAAGGGCTGACGAGCGATAGTGGAGCCGCTTTTGATCCCCCTCAATGCGCTTGCATCACTGAACACCACGGTTATTATTATCGACTGTCAATTCAGCGACATCATGGTTATTATAGTAATAAAGGTTACTATTACTGACTATCGATTCTGCAACAGCGTGTTTTCAGCGAGAAATTTTGCACTATTGCAGTACAATTTTTTAGAAGATACTGTTTCTGATTCACACGGTGTTTCGTCACAGCTTTTTTTGTAGCTTATTCAGGCAGCGAAGCTTGTTCTCGAGAACTCAGACCAGTAGTGGCTTTACCTACGGGAAAGTAAGACTGCTTATCGATTCCCATCATGGCTGGAGCTCCGCTCCTCTGGCTTACATGCATCAAGCTTAACACGTTTCTTGCGATTCGAACCATATGTGAGTTGCAGCTGCTGTTACATTATGCTATGTGACCTACCGGTGGTCACTAACTCAATTTACATTAATAAATGAATAAATAAAAGTAAATCCTTAGTAAAAACCAAACGGAGGCTCGTTCTGTTTAATGTATACCATTTTAGCAATGGTGTCGTTAATATCAGTTAGGTGGTGAAATTCAGCTTAACTTGCTGCAAGATACGTGTTAATCATCAATACATCGTAGTTTCGGACTTGAATTAATGACTGGTTCCCACCATTGTGGAAAAAACAACTGTTCAGTGGCTGAGTAAATACTAAATTCATTTTGGAGAACAGCAAACATTGGTTCGTCGATCTCCCTCTTCACCGATGGTGTCGTCTATCTTCAACACGGAAATAGTTTTTGTGCATTTATTTACATTCAGTTATTTTGCCTTCTACTTACGTTAATTCAGTCACAGTTCATACGTTAATGCTATAGGTTCATTGTAAGTGTGAAGCAGATTAATCTAAAATCATCCATTTGCACCTACAATGGATGAAATCATCATTGAAAACTGTCTCTCACGAAGTCCGCGTTTGCCACTCTTCGCAGGGTTTAATAATATTACGAGAAGGACAATGATCGAGAAAATTACGGAAAAGAAACGTTGGCTGCGTTAAAATTAATGTTTTCAAAGTGGCAGGTGGTGAGAATCAAATCTAAGGGCAGCGGCTTAATCATATTAAGGACTCGAGGTAAACAGTGACTAACAAAAAAAATAATCTGACGTTCGGAAAAAAACATTATGATCGCATTTCATTATTCCTTGCAGTGAAGGGTAAAAGCCAGGATCATTTCTGAAACTAGAAGTTAGGCACAACCCTTGTTGATCAGTAGAAGGCAAGTTATAATCCGTCAAAGTTGGTGAATAACCACAAATTGGGGCCCTGAAAAGGCACATTCTGTAAACTCCTCATGGGAGACGCGAATGCAATAGAATAATTTCTTGTGAAATTGACATTTTGTGTGTCTCAGAAACAGGGTTTGATTCACGAACCCAAAGTTCATTTTTAACATTCCTGATTACGTGTTGTACCGCTCCGATGGCGCTAAAACCAGCCGAGGTAGTGGATCTTGTATTTTTGTGAAAGAAATGTACTCAACACACTTCTGTGAAATGTACACTTCTAGAAATGTACACGCTAGAAATGTACACTTCTAGCGAATAAAGTTTGCGAAGGCATTGAAATGGTTTGGTTGGAAGTGCAAATAAGTAAACACAAATCAATAATCATCGGCAGCCTTTACCGGCACCCATCGTCTCCCCTAAATCTTTTACTAGATTTCATTGAGGAAACCTTGAAAGAAATCCTTCAGGTAAAAAAGTCATTCTTTACTTTCGGAGATTTTAATGTTGACCTAACGGACAAAAACAATCAGCTAAGCAAACTATTTTATAAACTAAGCCTATCACAAATGGTCAAAGAACCGACTCGCATCACTAAAGTCTCTGCAACCCTCCTCAATCTAGCAATCACAAATAATCCCACCGCAATACTTAGTACAGTAATATCATGCGAGACGCAAGCAGTACATTGAAGCGTAGTGTGTAGGGGCTGCAGGGCGGTGCGGGCGCTATATAGTACACGTCATCACTGGTTTCCAGCTTTTTCCAGAGCAGGAAAATCGAATGAATCCAACTTTTAAATTGAAATGATTTGGTTTTACGTTGGTTCTGCATATATGTCCTCGTACCTGCTGTTCTTCATAATGCTAAAGTGGCTGTTTGCTCTTCTCAAAATCTGAGAGCAAGGTGGCATCGGATTTTTTTTAGCACTCTACTCGTCATTCACAAGCTGACATTAAAATTATATGCCAGTTTTCTCACAAGTTTTTCGGAATTTCACTGCTTTTTGGACGTTTTAACGAGCTTTGCTGAGCCTATATATGTATATGATCCGGGGACGAGCCTCTTGCACCATATGGCTCAGTTGTTATATCTCGTACAACGGCGTTATTATTTCGTAAAACTACGATTGATCTGCACTCGGCTTCAAAATTTCAAAATCTTTTGATAGTGGTTTGTTCCTTTTACTCCTACATTCATTTTATAGCTTTACGTAATTTTTCGCTGGTTTAAAATCACTTCGAAGGAGTTCATACTGATGATGGCACGAGACTACGTAAAAACAACGCTCAGTGTTAGAAAGACCTAAACTCTCAATTCAAAAATTTTGACTCTACTCTTCGCTGCCACCTGACCCACGCATTACAAAACGTATGTTCTAAAAACTTGAAAATCTTTTTATTCACTTCTGAATCCTTGGACTACGCTTACTTAATTCTCTTCTCATAGAGTTCGCGTGTTTCTTCTAAATTTCCCCTTTTTCATCCATCATATTACGCGTCAATTTTGTGGTGAAACAAGCAAGCTTCATGGAAGAAAGTTAAGCTTGAATTCGGCTCAGTCACATCCTGTTCAGCTCCTGCGGCGTTGATATCGTGTAGCTCAGCAATTCCTGCTCTGTCAACCGATTGTTACCTGTCATCGTACACCTCACTTTACAGACAGCGTAATTCTGCAAGAAAATAATTCCAACATTTTTATAAGTATTTTCATTCCATATCTAAATTCTGGCTGTTCCCTAGCGCTTTATCTCGCACAGTTTGGTGGCGAGTTTGCAGCCGCCCGCTGCGGTTCTGGCAACGAGTGCCGCTGAAACTGGGGCGACAGCGAACGAAGATTGAGACAGACAGGTCAACGTTCCGAAGAAACGAGCGGCTCACATATCTTGCAGACATCAGGGAGAGAGATTCATGATTAGAGACGAAATCCATTTGATCGTGCTGCATCACTTTTATATGCTCGTGTCCAATTTGGAAACTCCGAAAATTTGCTGCTAGGTTTACTCATGAGTTTCAAGAAAATTACGGCAGAATCTCACGCTGCCACGCAATATATTATAATTTCGGTACTTCCGATCGCTGACTGTGAGGAAGCATGCTCCTATTGAATGCACGAGGTGTTTTCTGGCTCATTTTACGCTCATGTGCATGTAATGCTTTCATTTGAGTTTTTCAGCTAGTGGGTCACATTTCTCTCGCAAACTATCCTCTCATGAACTTCATAGACACTGAAAAACCAAGTCCTTAACTTCCTCAAATGACTGAATTTACCCGTCGTTATTCCGAAATACCGATTGAATAGATATGAAAGTTATATTGCATGAAAAATTGCGTGCTATGAGTGAAAATAGGATCTTTAATGTATCAAATTTTAGTACATATAAAAAACTGTTTGTTAATTATATTTAAGCGATTTAGTGTGGGGGGCATTTCTGAGGGCTTAAATTGAATATCATCACTCAACATCTGATACGCTGAATTTGAGTCTCTTACTAAGTGTTCCTTCAACGACGGCTAGTTTTTAGTTTTAATAGCTTTACAGAAAATTTTGTTCTTGTCCTATTAATATAATGGACATTGTTCGGATAATAAATTGCTCAATCTCTTCAATATTTCAGTTTTCAGCCGAAAAAGCTGAAGAGAACTGAAATTCTTTAGTCCCGAAGTATTTCGATACTGACTTGCATGTTGTTATAAGCAACAATCTGAGCAAATATTTTTTCTACTCTCAAGAAAATATCCGCAAAGCGATGCTGTCCTCGAACATATGTTAGTTGTGCACTCAAAGTTCTACGAACATAGTTGTACACATATCGTTGTGCAGATATAGTTGTGCTCATATATAAAGTTCTACGAACATAGTTGTACATATATAGTTGTGCAGATATAGTTGTGCTCATATATAAAGTTCTACGAACATAGTTGTACATATATAGTTGTGCAGATATAGTTGTGCTCATATATAAAGTTCTACGAACATAGTTGTACACATATAGTTGTGCTCATATAGTTGTGCACGTATAGTTGTGCACAGTGTGCTTTGAAGAATGTCAGCGCTATAGTCCTATCTATGTGCAGGATTGCAGAGTATAAAAGAAATAGCTATCGAACATGTGCAATTTCAGAGAGGCCACTACAGTCCACAGTTTACCTCTAACCTTTCCACCGCGATTCTAAAACCACTTGAGATAGCTTTTGTATCCTACGGAATCGGTTAAGTTCTACAAATGAACGTACTTCAGAGTCATTGCGAATTTTAAGAAGCCTACTCACACTCAATGTCATGACAAATTCCTTCCTACCTTATAAGTGTTTTGAGTTTGTCGATAAAACTCAAGTAAATTCATGTGTGTATCAAAAATATGACCCATGTTTGTTCTTGTTTGTTCCAGCTGATGATTGGGCTTATCTCAATACGTTCGCTCTTACAGCTGCTAAGGAATTTGTCCATCGCGTCAAGATTCCTAAAATTTCAATTCCACAACACCAGAGTTCATTTCCGGTTACCTACAGCTACTCCGTGAACAGACTAACGTTATTTTAGTTTCAAGAAATTAGAATTATATTATTTCGAAGGAATGGCATTGTATCAGATTTCGTTAAGATGAGCAAGCACCTCTGTCACACGCTCGTTGACAGTATAGCTATAGTTTTCCCTGATGATAGTCAATGATGACCACCGAGCAACACTCAGGATCTTTTCTCAGAAAAACGAGTGTTCGGTAGGTAAAAATCAACGTCTCCATTTCCGGGACTCGCGTAGTGATGATACGCACACACTGCTTCTATCTTTGCTGCTTAGGCCAGCTGGTATCCAGACATAGCAGAGGTATAGGCTCCTAAAATTAGATAAAAAATAATTGCGTAAGAAAAAGACTCACGAAAATCGAAAATCACAGCAGCAATAGCTTCAGACACAGTTCCAAATGCGTGAGTTTAAAAACAAAAATTAGAGGAAAACGGGATAGCTTACAAATTCTTCTTAGTTGGACTAACATTTTTGTGTAAATAAAAACGAACAAGTTCCTGCCCTGTACATTCCAGCGTCCAAAAAATGTATCCTGGCAGATTAAGGTCAGATATCTTGATTGACTTAAAAGAAGCCAACAATATGACAAACTAGATGACAACCACAGGCGCTTCGGAAAAAAATATTGCAGAAACTTGTCAAAAGCAGTTAAATTTACGACCGTAAATGACTCGATGCCATGGAAAGGAATTGCTTCTTCATATCTATTCGAAAAGCATTAATGTGGTAGTTGCTCTTAGACTGTCGAGTAGTTCGTTAACAGTAACCATATTGCTTATCATTGTGCTGAGCAAGACTATTAAACAGCCGCAACTGCAGCAGCCGTATGTATAACTGTCATTGAACTCTGGCGTGGGACCGCAGATATTGTGCGCCTTTTAGAAAACTCGTTCCTGGAACGCAGCCACCATGATGCAAGCTGGAATCTCTGGAAGGGGTGTCAGTTTGCTCCTCTCTCCCTCTCCCTCGCTCCAGCCTCAGTGCCGGTTTGTGTGCGTAAGTAACCCCGAGCTTCTTTTGGCCTCCTGCAAGCACAGCCTTTCCAACATGCAATCTTTTTATAACGAAGCGTAGAGCATTTTTTTGTCCAGATATCTACGGACTTAGAATACGAAACCTGAAACAATGTACTCAGTTTACTCAATTGAAGTGAGCCAAAATTTAAGAAATGCCATGCGAGAGACATAAATTAATCGTTATATAGATAACAATGAGAGCACAACCTTAAAGAAATGAAGGAATAACGAGCTGAGATGAACTGAAAGGGAATAGCTCATTGGAAACAATAAAATGACTCAAGCTTATTCAAGTGTTTTTCTCTTCAGTAGCATCTTCTAGCTCCCTGACAACAAAAGTTCTCCCAGATGCTCAGCGTCTGTGTACTACCTGGAAGTAGGGAAAAGCAGAGGCTCTGCCTGCGGCGTGCACTGGCCTCACTTTGATTCATAACCTGAGGTGGGCTTGCCCAAGTGCACCTTATCTGCAAACTCTGGGAAATGTACTTGGCACGTGCCACAGTTACCAAGTGTCCATTTTGCTTCGCGTTAATTAGTCTATTCTTAATCTAGAGACAACCAGTCAGAGAGAGCTTTGTGCACCAAACTAGATATGCAGTTTACATAAGTAATTATCTAGTAAACAATTACTTGTGCTTAAAACGACAATTTAAAGTGTTCATCGTCTTTCAGTAAAGAAGTTAAGAACTTTCACTTCAGCAAGGTTTTTTGAACTAGACTACGTTTTGACATCATTTCTAGTAAGGTAAACAGACTTTAATTGTTAAACTTTTTCTTTAATTGGTTGACAAGTTATTTCTCTTGCCGTAACTAAGCCTAAGCCACGAAAGTTATATTGAAATCTCGACTCATCCGCAATAATCCATGAAAAATTTTAAGCGAGTCATCCTGTAGAAAGCGCGGCGGCTCCGTTATGGATAGAGCTGCACGGGTGATTTGGATCAGTGATGAGTCTGATTCCGTTTTATTTCTCAATTCGTTGCGTCGCACTCACTCAATTTCAGGATGCTTAGTTAGAGTCCAAGCATCCTGGTAGTTTCAACTTTCATGAATGTTGGGATACGATGCCAGAGAAACGTCACGGTGAAGATAGCAACATTTTTTAGCAGATAGTCGCCTCGCTTCGCTGCAGTTTTGCCCTCAGCAGCTCATCGTTAACTGTTCATCGTGCAGTTTCTCTCAAGGGCTTTGCAACCACTCCGGGATGTTCTTTTCTCCGTTACACCTAGCTATTGTTCGCTATTTTTCTTTAATGCCAATTTCTTTACTTTGAGAAGAACCTTACAGTAAGATTAATAATGAGACTTTATTTGCCAACATGTTATGTTCAATGAATGAATATCTAATATATTAGATATAATTCAGCTGTCGTTATTTGATTAATGCTTGAAAATATTAAATAATTCTCTTTTGAATCATTCTTGAAAATAAAAATCTTTTCTCAAAAACGACTACTTGTTTTCCGTCTTTAGATGACAGATAATTGAAGTACAAATATTCCAATAAGTTTCAGGAAGTATCAAACTTCAAGTCTCAGTGAAACCAAAACTTCGGGACTCAGTGTGAATGTATTTGATCTTTAACGCTCTGAGTTCCGGTTCTTGGATTATTACTTCTTCTCTTCAAGCCGCTCTGCTCTCCGACGGGCTTATCTGGATCCCTATCGAGCGGACAACCAATACGAAGGATTCATCACTCTTAAACTGCAAATGTTTTTTTCTACAGACGTGAAATAATCAAAACTTTCAACTTTAGGAACTGATAACCACTTTTAAACTCTTAAAATTCTGTTTCGTTGAGAACGTGCACTGAATGAGTACACTTTATAACTCAGAGGGGTCTCTATTGTTTAAATTACATTAAATTTAACGCTCGAACTCGCAGCACTTTCAGTCCTCCATAGAAAAGACGAAGAAAAATAACAATGAAACTTTAGTGCACGCTGTGGAAACTCCGGTCTGACCAACATCTTCCCACAGACGAGAATTCGAGAGGTCATTGACCCGCTGCCTGTGACTCTCAATTTTTGTCGCTATTCATCAGACATCGGAGAATATCATTAGTTTTATAATAAATACTGAGAAATTAGGTGTGTTCTAGACCGTAGGGGCTCCGTGCAGAACCGTCGGAACGATTGTAGATTTTGTCGGGCTGTCCATCTGTCTCGTGTCCGTGATTAGTCAATGGGGAACCGGTATGAGTCGGCGAGTTTGGTTGCCGTTGCTGCGGCTGAGATCGTCTGGGAGGAAAGTTCTCTTCCAAATCGTTAAGCGCAGGAATTGCAGCAGCAACCGTTGCAGAACACCACGGCTCAGCTCCTTTATTTCATAAACATCGCTTCATTGTCAACGAAAATTTACCGAATTGCGCGACATGAATTCATTTTCATACTATAAATTTGCTGTTCACTGCAGAGAAAACTTAACTTCACGTGTCTTCGTGTTTGTTATTTAGGTAACTATTTTTTTCCTTTTAAAGAACAACGTTTGTAAAATTTTATAAGACATTTATTATTCACTACAATGAATAAGTTTTGGACATTTTTGCGCATACCATTTGATAACATAACTTTGTGACTTAGAACGTTGAAAAAAAAAACATCTGAGTTCAGACCCGCTGGTGAAGAGTGGAAGAACTATTTTCATTGACTTCAACATGCAAGCACTACGTGATAAAGTATTTTCTTTTCGTTTCGCAAGTAAACAATTTATGATGTTATACCCTGACAAATTAAAATAATCAGTTCGACATTAAAATGCTTTAAGGATTTTTGCGTGCACAACGAGGGTTAACGGGTACAAAAGGGCTAGTGCCTCAGTGACTGTATTTTAAATACTAAACTGAACTGAAATTAAAGATCGCATCCCTTGGAATTGAAGCCCGTATTACAGGGTACAGTTTGCAGGCAGCCTTCTTTACTAGTTGCTTTCCTGCCTATTATCCAAGCACGATTTTGGATATTCTTACTAATAAATGATTACCTCAATGAGTTTTCAGTAGAACTCCAGTTGTCGTATTTATGTAGTTCGCGCTGGCGTCTAATCAAGCACAGGACATTAGAAGTCGCCATCGCAGCGCGCATTTGGCATCCCTACCCCTGCGGTTAATCACACAAGACTTCGGCAGCGTAAACTAAATCTCCCTACCCCTTACCACATTTTCAAGGCATACTGGTTAAACACATACTATAGGTCCCTGCAACCTAAACACCGCACACTAGACATCCCTGACATCGTAGCATTGCAAACGGTATACATACTTGCCACCTTGGCACCGCACACTAGACATCCCTGACATCGTTGCATTGCACACGCAATACATCCTTGCCACCTTGGCACCGCACACAGACATCCCTGACATCGTTGCATTGCACACGCTATACATCCTTGCCACCTTGGCACCGCACACTAGACATTACTGATATCGTTGCATTGCACACGCTATACATCCTTGTCACCTTGGCACCGCACACTAGACATCCCTGATATCGTTGCATTGCACACGCTGTACATCCTTGCCACCTTAGCACCGCACACCAGAAATCCCTGATATCGTTGCATTGCTCACGCTAGTCGCCCCACCACCCTCTCAGCAAGCAATGAACGTCTTCACAAGATAGGCTTGCCGCTCGGTAAATGCAGTCAGGAAATATACTTCCCTGGATCAACGTGAAAGAGATGTCTATCACCTAGGATAAGCGATTGAGATATCACTATCATCCGGTCAGCTCACGTCTACGATCCAATTGCCGCTTTAAACGGAAACGCAAAATTTATTTCCTTCTCGGAAAGTGAGCTTTAGTCGGCACTGTCTTCAAGAAAATGTGTGAAAGTTTGCAACTGTGAGAAGCGCTACTAAGCATTCCGGCCGCTCATGTAAGTGCCCGCAAATTGAGGCACGCAGAGCACAGGGCTCCTGAGACGCCTCAATTTGCTGGAAGGCGCAATGCGTCCCTGGAAGCGAGACTCACGCGCTATACGTTGTGATGGCGACGTCGCGCTCCTGCGGCCGTGCATGGCAGCGAGTGTCGCACCTGACGCTTCCGCTGTGGGGAGGCCTTCCTTTGTCACCTGATGGCATCGATGCGACGTCTCTGTTATAATCAACACAGTATAACGAAACAGTATGCGATGAAATATAGCAGAGGACTATCATTTGTTCAAATTGTCGTCAGATAAAATCACTACGACTGGTGTCGTAAATTGATGACTCTAAGTGTTAACGCTATTCTCCCATTATAGGCTGCATGAAATATTCCTTACATTTTATGAATACAAAAATAATTTACAGCAAAAGGTAATTTTTGAGCGCTCTTCTTCCTACATCACATCCCGGTAATTTTCAGTTGACTAAATTTCTTTCAGTTTGGAAAGAATTGGCCATGATATTTTAATGTTTCAAAAAAGTAAATGTATGTCAGGAAGATTCAAATTATGCACTGAAATAGAATTCAGTACAACTAGGAGTTCACAGCATAAGCATAGGACTAATGTTTCATAATTGCCTAATTATTTCACATTTAATTTTTTGCAGCCTGTGTCCATTTTTTCACCTTTGAACTCAAATACTATCTAACGAAAGAAAAAATAATCTCTACAAAGGTCATAAAATTGAACAGAAAGTGTGCGTTCTTGCAATATTTCTAATTGAAGTTGATTTGATCACAAATGGTTGCAGTACATTCATGAAGAAATCCGCGTTTTTCATTTTCTTTACCGCTATGCCAAATGAAATCAAGGCTAGCAGCTCTTGCCAACTAATTTTCCCTCCAAGGTTAAATTAAGTTATGTAAAAGCTGATGGTACATTTGTTAGATGAAAATAACATTCGTGCTCAAGTTTGGGAAACTTCGTAAAAAGCTGTTGGCGTGCTGCAGCTAGTAGATCCATGTCAAGATAAGAAGCAAGTTGCTTCACTTGACTGACGGAGGTTCGATCATGTCGAGATGGGAAATACGAACTTCTCGCTACCGTGATAGATGCAATGTACCTGTATATAATAGAGAATTTAGTTCAAGAAACTCTGAGCAGTGGAAAGTGCGAAATATTTTCATCTCTCGGTGAGACAAGTTTGGGCAATTCTTAGAACGCCACATTTCCAGAATCAAGTAGAAGTAGACGTAGCGATCAGTAACGGAAATGAATGGTTACATTTGAGATGCCATTACGATCATGCTCGTCATGTAAATTTCTAAGTGGAAAATGGGGTCAAATTAATTTTTCGAAACCATGCTTCATTTTTTGTGGAGTGGGGAAATATTCTCAGGGAAATCTAAGCATTAGATTCGGTCACCGATGAAGGCAGCATGGGTTACCATTGCTGAACGATCAATTCACTCAACAAAATGCACAAAGCATTGTACTCTCAAATTTACATAACAAACCCTCGGTTTGAAACGAATGAATAAAAAAATATAGACAACGAATAAAAAAATATATAAAATATAACGAATAAAAATCAGGGATAGTATGGCCGGTAGGAGCAGTTCCTATGAATGCGCGGCCTCGATGAGACGACGCCATTTATTATACATGCAGTTCTTTGAGAGCTCCTCCGATAAACAGCGCCTTCCTGCGCTCATGTGACCGCAGCAACCAATCGTTGGCAATCAACATCACATGATGACCCATAACAAAACCCATAAAAGCACAACTTTTATTTTCTTATTTCTTTATTTTTTCAGCCACCTTCGTTCAGACGAGTTCTTGACACAGCGGCAAACAATTGTGTGCATCAACCATGCATCAAAAGAAGGAAGAAGCATCCCATTATGTAAGTACAGCATTTCAGTTACGTGTTTTAAACCTTTTATATTATTTAATTTTGTTAGCAGTGCTGACTGTTCGATTTATCACGCTTTCACGGTTGATCATCGGTTAGTAATTTATTTTTCAATAATAAATATTAAAAGACTTTAATTCGATGTTAGAGAGATATTCATTAAGATACTTTGTAGTTTGATTTACCTTCGATTCGTCCTTCTGTCAAATCTTAATTTCCGTTTCAGAGATCAACCGATACATTTAACTCACACCCTGGCTGGAGCAGGGAGTGGGAAGGAGCTCGGAACGCACTCCGCTACGTTATCATTGCTACGAAAGTCATGGCACATTTGCTATACTTCACAATTGTGATCTCCCCGATACGAAGGGTATACACGTGTATAACTCGGACACTTGAGCGTCAAATATGAGTTGAGCATCGCATTTCCGAGAGAAATCTATGGCTGTTCACTATTTATGCCACATCTCAAACTTTGATCCTCCGTAGTTATTGAAATACGTCATGGTAGGTCGCAATCTTTCCTGATCAGATGCTTGAAAAAGTTCGACTTTATCATTTCCAGCCCGTTTACAGCAAACATGGCGCGCCTTCTTCAATAATATTTTTAATGAATAGAAGAAAGCTATTAGCTTCAAAGAGAGATGATATAAAATTTTCCGCAATGTTTAAAATTTTACAGCTTGACGTAATGTTTTGAGTTTTCTTTTTAGAAGAAAGAGTTTTTGCAACTTTTAAAGGAGAATAATTGCCCCTTCGGTTGGTATAAGGAATCTAATTGCTAGAAATTTATATTTACTCTAAATTCTCATAATTTCATCGAATTTAAAATTTATTCTTAGATGAAAAGATTCTGAATACTTTGTAATGGACCCGTTTATTTTCCCACTGTATGGCACCCCGTCCTTGAAAATTTGATACGGAGAGCATCATGTGCTGGTATAATCGGTAACCAAATATTGCTCGACGATTTGAATAATGGTGAGTGAACGAAAAAATCAAGTCTGGGGTAAGCGTACCTATATCAATTATTCGAACAAAAGAAAATAACGATTTGATCAATATTTTTTGAATTTAGCATGGCCCCACTTTTACTTTTCATTTATTGAATTTACCGCATAATGTAAATCGATTTTCTAAGCTTGTCATTGAATTTAATTACGCACCGTGCGCTAAATATCTATCGATCCTTGGTTCTTTTTTTTTTCTGCTACGGCGTTCTCACTCTATTTGTATGTTGTATTTGAGAAACCGATAATTTTTGCCATGACCTTTTTATCAAATGCGAAGAAAAATAGTGATTTCTATAGATTGAAAAAATTACTTTTTGACATCAGTCTTTGCCATGAAACGTTTGAGTGAGCTAGTGACAAGCCAAAATTGTGGAATATGAATCCCAGTTTATTGGTGATGTTTATGTAACAAAAACATTCAATATTAGAGTGTGAGGCGAATCGGGTTAACTTTCTCACGGATAGCAATTTCACTGTTTCACTGAAATAGCAATTTCCAGTTCCTTATATTTTTGGATTAATTTTATTCTTAATGATGAATGCAATGGAATTTGATCAGAAATTTTTGATAGCATTTTTTAACATCTTTTGAAAATCAACACTCTAATGCCATTGCGTCATCCGCGTTCGTAAGATGAGCTCATATCTAGTGATGCACTGCGTATCCTATTCCGACATTTTGCTTTTAATCATGATTTTATTGATTTGTTCAAATTAGAACTATTATGTAAATCCCTTATTTCAACCTAAATAGATGCGATCTTTTCGTTGATGAAACACTGTTTGAACAAGCGCTGTGAATGAGCTTTATGCAATAATTTCCAATTTTGCTAATCCAACTCGCTAGGAGAGTCGCACTAGTTTGTTTTGAAGGCTGGGGCCTTGTCATTCACTGGCATCCAAGTCTCACCTTGACATGTTTTAATAAGTCAGAGGCTGAAAGCTTTACTGTCAATAAGCGAGCCCTTGTCCAAGGGTAAGCCAGAATTTACGAGTGTTTGCGCGCCGATACTTCACGTCAGGCAAGGATCGAGAGACCAAGGTAATTCTGAGGGACATTTGATCTGGGCTTGCATTTACGCAGCATCAGACGGCCGCCAGATTGCCGCGTATCACTCCTGAAAAGAGGAACACATAGATAGTATGTAATTCATTCGTACATAACTGAGTTCTCATGATGAACGACAGATTGCGTTAAGAAAAGCGATATCTGCACATTCTCCAGATGCGCACTCGAACTCACGTGCGTGTATTACTTTCATCAGACACACATCAGTCGTTGCTGCTTACGATTAAACAGGGAGAGTGTTTTATCTCGACGAGAAGTTATCTGCTACTTGCACTAATGAGGTTTATTGGCGGGAAAAGTTACGTCTGAAGAAGCTGTTCCTCCTCTTGCGTGGGAAGTGTGTCATATTCTTACAGCTGATATTCCCACGCGAGTTTCGTGCACACCATGCGGTCTCCACTCATTGAGAAAGAGTTTAATGGAAATGAAGAGATCTCAACTTTGTGTTGACACTATGTGCAATTATTTGGAAAAGTTCCTCACATTTTTGAATGACGTTGTAGCGATGCGTGAAAAGAAATTGCAGTAAAATTAAATATATTGACCCGTCACTACGCAAATATTTTGACGTACTGCTGTACGAAAATGCGATGGCTTACTCAATATTCTTCGTGAGGTCCATTAACTGTCACTCGCTTATTCTCCATTGGACTCGAAGTTGCTTACTTCCTAGACAAAAAATAAATTGATAAAACACTATCCCCTTTGAGGTGTTCGATGATTGCTTTCTTATTCATAATCAGAATTCGTTTTCTGTGCGCCAATTCTACCTTTGTTTCTATCGAAGGGCAATTAGAGAGGATGAACGTTCTTCCAAAGACAGTAATTTAAAAAGCATAATTATATCAACTAAAATTAGAGTGATTAACATAAACAGTCAGGTGTAGCATCTAAGGTTCAGGAGGGGATAATGCAATCTTGAGTTACAGGAAGTGACGGTCTTCCTTGCTGGCTGCCTCACTTTGTTCCTACTAGATTATTCTAGTCATCAATATACCTCGAGTGCCACCTCACCGGGGGCGTGAAGGTGGGGAGGTTACTGCACAACCCAAGCTTAATGCAGCGGTCAGCAAGACAGTTCTTACGTTCCTTTTGTTCATCAGTGTAGGATGATGAACATATTCATGAGATTTATGGAAAATACCGCCGGCGATTTGAAAGAACTGAAGGATGGGATTGAAACACTATTACCTCGCAGCCAACTCTGTAATTTTGTCTGATATCACCGTTCTAGCAACTAACATATCCATTGCTCGAGTCTGTAAAATTACTTTGAAACTGTATTCAGGCATTATTGAGGTCAAAAGGCTCGGCACATCACATCATACAAGCTGGCAAAGCAAGAACGTGTTCAACCAAATAGGAGCAGGAGTTCCAATGGACGCACAACTCCAATCTTAGCATTCGTTATATAACTCGCTGAGAAGGTGTTTTTCATACCTTCTATTGGATTACGCTTTCGTGATCCTTCTCATTCATGGCATAGAGAACCAATCAACAACACAAACTGATGTTTGTGTGCATCGGAGCAAATCAGCGCTCAAATTTGCCTAAAATGTCGTTTTTCATGACAGGTGCACATACTTAATATTTAAATTAACTCTATTGCATATCGCTGCATATCGTTCATTAGTGCTGTAAAGTTTTCCACCTGTTATTTGCATAACGCTATCGGTTGACTAACTAACGATTAACCTCTTGACTAACGCTATCAGATTTCGTGGTTAACTTTTGATGTAATCCATGCAGTCGAAAATTGCGATTGAGACCTATCCCGACCAGTGTAGATTAGCATTATCACTAATCAGCACTTAACCCTTATATTTCTGATATTAGAGACGAAAATGTCGCATTACCTCTTCTACCACATGGTAAACGGATCTCGATCTCAGTTAGTCGACCGTACCATAATAACGCGCGTAAATCATGTTCCCGTAAAGAGTCAATCGACCGCGTTGCATGCAGAAATCGCATTCAGTACCTGGTAAAATTTCGACGCTTCCACGTTTAGGGCTTCGTTATGCAGGACTCCTTAGGTAAGACTTCTTAGGCCCGCTTCCTGAGTTGCGATACATGCACTCTGCAATTATAGGTTTTGTTATTCTGCTGAAATATAAAACCCAACGAAAGCCTGTCCCAAATGCCAGAAGAGCTTATAAAAACAATCACGTACCGAACGAATGAAGAGAAATGAGGGTAGCGAGCACTCAGGAGGTATTTCTTCAGCTCTGCGCATTCACCGCTCATTCAAAAATCGAGTAAAAAAGCAAGGAATCGCACTATCAACTGAAATTTAGGAACGCGAGCTGACGATTAGTCCTCAGACGCAGCTGGTATGTATTAGTATGAGGCTAATAATACTCGGGCAAAATGATACGTCGCCCTCGTGCCGCACGCGGCAACGCAGACGTACGGAGCGCACGCTGTCAACGAACTTTCGTTCGCATAGGGTGGAAGGCTGCACATAGAAAATTAATCACCATTACTTGTACTCTACAATAAAATTTAAGCACAAAATGAACTCACTTAGCACTAATGTTTTTTTTTTATCTCTAAATGCTCTTTGTTCGTTCGCTGGTTAGGATCGATTTCGTATTCCTCTGGATAACTGACTTAACGAATGATAGTTTTTGACACAATCATTCTCTGTGAACAACGTTATATGTTTGCCATCACAGCGTCTGCCAGACCTCATTGGCGAGATGAGCCATGAGACGATGGTGCTTAGCTGTGACTTGTGAGCAACGGCCACTTACCGCTATGTTTGATATTGTAATATACAATACAGCTTTAATTTATGCCACAGACCATTTAACCCTTAATCGTCAGAAATTTTTACTCATATTACCGATATTACAACCACCGTTGTTGGACTGGCACTGGCGTCAGGTTGTCACCGATATAAAAGAAAAGACGGAACTGCCGCGCGATCGGCAGTTTAGGGCACAGAATTAAATACATGAGCAAAGAAAATAAATATGAGCACTTTATTGAGTGCGCCATACAATGCACTTGGGGAAGTCAAGAGTCATTTATTCATATATATAGTCATTTATTTATAAATATTTACTTAAGCCTTTATTAGCTTATGTAGATTGTTAAGGCCATAAATTCGTTAAAGTGTCATTCAGGACGGTCTGACGATGAACTTCGGTTCTGGAACGCGTCAAAGTTAAATACAAAATGGCAATCCGACGGAGTAACAAAACTTTTTTCGGAAAGGGTTCAAGAATGTTCCTATTCGTGAAAGAAATTTTACGCCATGTACACGTTCAGTAACATGAGATGAAAAGCATGTCAAAGTGCCATCAGCTCTCGAATAATTATTTCTTGACAAGCCAGGACACGAGACGAGTCGAGATAATAAGATCGAGACGACGCTACTACACGGGCCAGAGAATAATTCACTATCATAAGTACTGTAACGAAGCAATAAAACACAAATTAATTGGGTACGTGAAAGAAGAAACTGCGAACACAATTTTTGAGATGATTATCGGGTTGTGTGACGTGAACTTCTTGACGCTTCTAAATTGGAATAGATTCGAGAATTGATTTAATCTAATTTGTAAGATTCAACTCAGATTCATGAGTAGGAGTAATATGCTCATATTTTTGATGGATCCATCCTCAAAACCCGTGGATGGCACGATAATATTAAGTGATGGGAAAATACAGTCTCAATATGAAATAATTTCGTCAAAAGGTAAAATAAACCTTATATTACAGTATATCCAATAGAAGAAATTTACTTAAGAGATATCTCTGTTTATATGAGAAATACTCAATGAGTTATATGGAATCAATCAACAGTTTATATGCCCAAGATGTTTCAAGCTGATTCGTTCGTATCATATTACACCTCACCGTGTCCATTTCACTATCAATTTGATCAAGAATTACGTAAAATAATATTGTTTAGGTGCTGTCTATCACTTATTTCATTTATCAAGCCTTACTACAAGGACACAAGATGGACCAAAGTACAGTATTGTTCGAGTCGGCCTAATTCGTGCTGCCATTATATGGAGGATTATTGCAAATGCAGGTGTTGTGATGTCTACTTCATGAGTGTTGCTATTATATGGGAATATTAATGCAAATGCAAGAGTATTGAGCAAGATTTACATTGTATAAAATTCATGAATTGTTTTACTAGGTTGAATCGGAGGTAAAGCCCATTTTTATATATGAAATTAAAGAACAATCATTCCGAACTGATATGTCTGTGGCTGTATGCATAATGTAAATTCTTTTCGAAGTAAAGGAGATTTTTTCCTTTTACTCATAAATCTTCAGTGATTACTAGAGCTCTGAATTCAGCACAATAAGTCTGCCACGAGCAGCTTCAGAAGTAGTTGTGTAAGCATACCATTTCTTTAGTTATTACTTAATTCATCTGATGGTTATTTGAACAGCTGTTTTTTTTTGTAAGCCAAATTTTTAGAAGTGAAAACGTTGGGAACGCGTTTCTTGGCAGAGATCCCGTTGAACACTTCCATAATGCCACAAACGTTTGGGACCACTTGTCGCACTTGTTTAGTTGCGTAGCCACCAACCAACAACACTCACACTCTCTGTAGCAGTTAAGGGCACTGAATTATTTACTTTGAAAATTTTATATGCGATAAACTCCTACTATGCCACGTACAAGCTGTGCTAAAGTCGGTATTTTCTGCGTCAATCTGTATGGAAGGATATCAAGCAGCAAATTTGAGTGTGTCTCAATGTTGGTACGTAATCAATGCACAAAATAGAATGCCCATGCTGTAACAAATGCATTAAAAAAGAAAGTATAAATTATCAAACAAACTATCACTCGACCAAGGGGAAGTGTGTGTTGACCGTAACTGAGAAAGAAGTATCCCTATCTCCTGGTAATTCTTTTATGAATCGGGTGTGCACGATAAATGTATCCACTGATTTCAAACATTAGTAATGTAAAGTATCTATGAAACAGTCCAATAGTTGAATTACGACAAAATTTTTTGCTTTTTCTCATCAAAATGAGGCTCAACTAACATCTGCGGGTTTTCATTATGAACTGTTTTTACGGTATTATAGATATACTAGTATACCGGTTCAACCCGAGTATCGGGTTGTCCGACTTGCCTAAAAATAAAAAAAATTAATAAAAAAAAAATAAAATAAAAATGAAAAAAATAAAAAAAGAAAAATAAATAAAAAAAAATAAAAAAAAAATAAAAAAAAATAAACAAATAGTTTTCTGCAAATATAGACACCAGTGGCTTCAATTTAATACCTCACTTGACCATATAGACTCAGCCAATTTTCTAAACGGACTCGGACAAATTTTGAGTTACTGAATTAAGTATATAGATAAAATTATCAATCAGCAGGTACTTTTTCGTAAACACATTTGATTAGTCATATCGATATATTCCTTTTTTTCACGTGCTGTGAACACATTTCACTGGAACATTTTAGAAATAGACTTTTGATCACTACCATTGATGAGAGTTCGTAAAATGCCGTGTTTTGAGAAACTAATGCTCTCTCTGAGGAGCAAGAATGATTGTGCGAGTGGTACAAATGCCTGGAGAGCGACATACGTCGTATGTTACTGGCGAATGCCGCGCGGCTCGGGCTAAAATGAACAAATTAAGTCTTTTTTAAGGCAAATTAAAATCACTTAGTCTAAATGGGACATTTTTGCCCTGAAAAACTAAAAAATTACTTTCTTAAATAACGCTTGATTCGCCCTCGCGTGACTATAGACTTTCTTGAACATATTGATAGCACTATATACTTTATTTGAAATTTACTCTGCGTTGCGTAAACTTTCACGGATATCACTTACTTGACTCCAGTATTTTGATTTATAATTTTTCGAACTTGTTTCCACATGGGCCCCGCAAGTTATTTTAATTTTGCTTAGAAATTTAAACATGTAGATTTGAGGTGGAATAGCAGCACAGAATCATTCTTTCTACTAATTAGATTGCGATTCAAATCATGGGAAATCCACGAAGAATTTGGGAAGTACCAGGAAATCATTGTCGAAAGTGAAGATTTTTGAATGCATTTCGACGTACTTTGAACTTTCAACTGCACCTCTGCATGTGAATTTCGACGGTCAAGGAAAGCGAAGTTCCAATGGCATTTTAGGGATTCATTTGTTTTGATTTCAGTGAAACTGTTCAAGCAAAATTTACACTGACTATTTTGACGATAGGATTCGATGTGGAATTCCTTCTTCATCATTGCACTAAATTCTAACAGAGTGTTGAGGAGACATTTGTACGCATAAGTTTACATATCCAACAAAACATTCTGTGGAGCGTTGGACTTCAGAACACTATCTAGAAATATTATGCGTGGTTAAAAATTGACGAATTGTTTACTAAACTTTGTGATTTGCTTAACACAAATCAATTTTCCTGGTGAGTAAAATTGAATTGAGTACCTAAAACATGCTAGCAAATGTTTGTGTTATTCAATCTGACGTTCCTTAGAACAACACAATTTTTACAGAGAGTACATAAAAAGGTTCAAACTTCAAAAAACAACTTTGAATCAACACAGCAAATTTTCACCTCTGGATTAATTTAACATTTAAAAAATATCGATCTCTCAATTTTTACAGCACCAGCACTTTTAGTTTAAATTCTAACTTCTGAGCACAAAATACGACACATTCCACTGAGCACAAAATACGACACATTCCACTGAGCACAAAATACGACACATTCCACTGAGCACAAAATACGACACATTCCACTGAGCACAAAATACGACACATTCCACTGAGCCAAAAATACGACACATTCCACTAAGTACAAAGTACGAGACGAACCAATTTGGACGGCGGCTGATCACTTAGCCGGAGAATTTGTCGATGTTGATTAAAAGGTTTTAAATACAGACCCCATATCGCTTTTCTGTCCGTCAATATACTAAATGATGCACCGATATTCCGTAAAATTCTGCGAAAGAAAGTTGCAGAATTGTTCCCCCCTTCTTCTTGGGCGGGCGCATTGAACCTCAAGAACTCGTCGAACAACGCGGGGAGACAACGACTGGTATTCAGTAATTATATCTTGGCAGGAACATTGACCATCAGAAGATAGACGTCACAAACGAGATGTTTTACTTAAAGTCACATCCTTCGGGTCAAAATTCAAGATATTTGAGTGTTTAAATGCCTTTTGTGTTGAAATCTATTAGAGAACTATTCAAGGAAAGAATAGACAAGGCGCTTAGCCGTATCATACACATTTTGATAGACAAATCGCTTTTACAGCGTCAGCCAATGATTTCACACTTGCACTCAAGCGAATTTATTCAATTTGGTCGCAACAAATTACGTTCCGAAGTTTCATTCAATAAAATCACAAACGCCTGCTGTTTTTTATACACTTCCAATATGCATTCCAAAATATTTTATGAGATTAATTCCATCTAGTGTTTGATATAGGAAAACTTTATAAACTTTTGGCTTTAGTCTAATTCGTTGGTCATGAATGATAGGTGTTCGGGTTATTGTGTCAGTTCTGCACGAAGACTTGACCTTTGTTTCATTTCGCAGCGTAGATTTCACAAATATGTCGTTTTTTCAAAGGTTTTTGTAATTTAATTGTGCCATTGCTGTTTGCAGGATAGTAATCGCAGTACATAATCTCGGAAAGGTACATAAATGGAATATCCTCGTTTGAAAGAAAGTGTTTGACATACGATGGCAAGAACGAGCTGGTGTTGAGGGAGTTCTGTAACTGATCCTGTTGATAAAATGTTGCTCCTATTTCTGTCGAACCGAATTGAAACACCGTAATAAGCAAACAGGGTGTCATCGACGGCTCACGCCATGTTTAAGGTGCATTCACAGGGTTCTTCTACTCACTTTGGTAAAGAATATCTGATTTTTTTTGTTTCATAGTATCCTTTTAATGAAAATTTTAATAAAAAACTATATGAGTAGATTGAGATTTTAACGCGATCAATTTATTTTTGTAATAACCAGTTTTATTTTTATGTTGTCCAGCTCATTTCTCGAAACTTCTCATGAAGTGAGATGGGCAGCCTTCGAGAGTGGTAATCAACCTGTTAATTACAGTATCAAAACTTTCCTTTTTACCCATACGTAAGACTACAATAAATTCACTGTTAAAGCGACGAGCAAACTATAAAATTACACCCAGGAGTAGTGCCAGAAATTCACTTTTAGCAATCGAAAATTGAGGAAGGATAGGCATTGACACGATTAACGAAGAAAAAACCTTCTTTGATGTTGGCAATAACATGATGAACAAACGAGTGAGTAGATCAACTGTATTTGTAATGAAGAGTTTTAACAAAGATGTGGACTCATTAGCCCTGTGGATTTACCTCTCTACTGTGCATACAGTAAGTGTGCAAACGAAGCCGCAGTGTTCAAGTAGTTGAGCGCTTTAGCACGCTCATCAGTGTATGAGCTGGGATCCCAAACTTCTCCCCGTAAAAGTTTGAAAGCTTCTAGCTTCCTAATTTTATTTTGAAGTTTGTAGACAGTCTGATACAGGGTGCTGTATTGACCTCTTGGCCTAAATCTAGCTTATTTCCTTTCTCGGTGCAAAACCCAAGAGATAGCAGAGCGCACCTCACGCTAAAGCTTTGAAGCAGATACTTATCACACGTTGAAAATCACCTTTGGTTCCATTCCTGGAAAATAGTGGTATCTTAAAATCGAGGTCAACATTTAGAGCAAAAGTCGAGTAAGGTGAGCAAAATCTGAATAGATATATTTATACTGACAATGTTCGCATAACTCAGGCGTACAGAAGCATTTGGACATTCACTTCAGTAGCTTCAATTATACTCTAGTTTTGTAGCATGCAACTACGTAAATACATCCGTACTATTTTCGACGTCTGACACGCGTATGATGTTGACGATGTCCCATTACCATCTTACACTTTAAAATGCAACTTATTTCGTAATTTTTTCTATTGAGGAAGAACCACATTTTTAGTGAATGAAGAGTTCGCTTTCAAGATTTATGACTATAATAATGAAAAATATGAATTCGAAAGTCACAGAAGCGAGATAGATAATAGGAAACTGAAACCCGTTATGTATTCGTACTTGTGATCATTACTTTTTCTATTCTTTTCATTCCGCTGAACTTTCGAGAAGACGCAGATTACTTACGAGCTTTGTGTCTGTGATTCCTGAAATGCCGTTACGAAGTCGATAGTCGATTCTCTCTTTCCCTCAATAATAATAATACTTAATTACAGCCACAGTGATAAAAGACACTTTAGGTGGAATCTTTCAGATGTATCACTGTTTTTGATAAACAATTCACGCACTTGGTCGCGTTAGACCGCTCCTTTATTAGCGTTGCGTCGCAAGTGCTCCCTGGTAGTGCACTCATGTTCATCGCATGCCTGGCATACCTGTCGTAGTTGCGCGGTTCCAGAAATTCTCTCTACCTCTTCGCTCCAAGGTCAGACAACCAGTTTTCTCACCGAGATGCGGGATCTCTACGATGTCTACGGGAGGCTCACCGGCACGCGCTGTAGCACCTGCGAGCCGCAGCGTCTGTGCCGGAGGTGGGAGGTCGTTGTGAGGCTGCCGACATGTGCAACGGACGCTACTTTTCAGGTTGTATTCAGGTTGTATCGTATGTTCTTGGTTGGTCCTTGTTATTTTGTATTTGTATGAGGTAGGATTTTTTATCCTAAAATCGATCTATAAACGTTTCTAATTTTGGTGTCTGCTGTAAAAGAACATGCCGAGGTGTATTGAATTAGGAGAATGAACCGTTTTCGAACACTTTCAGAATTAAGTTTGACAAATTGTTTACTAACCCAAACTGCCCTGTGGGACGTCTTGAGCATTTTAAGCCGAATATGCAGTCAGTATTTTAGCAGCGGTAACTAGTTGGCGTGCGAGGGAAACGAATACGTCTGTCATTGAAATTCTATAACGAAGTGAACTATTCGTTAAAAATTTAATACCCTCGCCAGCGAAAAAGTATGGAAAATTTGGCAAAAACGGTATGACTCCAAAGAAAGGAGCTGCAGGGGTTGTAGAGTGATATCCTTCTAACGACACATTGTATTTACAAAACTAATATCAGCTTCAATTTCATATTTTGCAAAAGTTTGGTAGTTCGTGAGATACACGTTCTTGTTGAAAACCGTTCGCAAAATGTCAGTTTGTGATTAGCATGTTCATTACAAACGCTGTCTTCTTTTTGTCACAACTTTTGATTGAGTAACAAAATTTGCATTCTGATTTTACGTTTGGTATCAGAATTTGATAAATATTGTACAGCGAACATTCGTGCTCACTTTTAATCTGCGCTTCTCTTGAACTTGCTGAATTTTGTCATATTTTTTCGCTGTCGGGGGTCTTAAACTGTGCATTTTTATCTCCGGGCTGAACTTTACTTTCCACTGATTTACGATATCCGATTCAGGGATAATATGATTGAAATAATAAACTGCTTGACATTTTTGGACTTTTCATACCCCTTTTCATTTTCACATTTTTGAATCATGATGTGGCTTCGCCCATTTCATGTTTGTCTCCGGCGAGGGACATCAGAAAAGGAAATCGGACTGACTCTTCCATGTCATGGCTAATATCAGTTTTATTGGCGTTGAGCTCGTCAAATTTAATTGAAGTGTCGCGTTAGCTTTTTGTTAGCCTACAGGCTTTGTTCCTGCAGAGCAAGCACACAAAGTGTCATCGCTTCTCCGGGTCGAGATAGGATTGGTGGCTTCAAGCGGACGCCCAATTGGCTGTGTCTAACTACTACAGGCTTTTGGACGGTCCAGTGTCGCAGACAGACCGCTTTACGTCGGGATTGCCCCGGCGCTAAATCCCACGATTTTAGAAAATAAAATATTGCGCATGTGTGTTCGTGACAGATGAATTTCGAACAGTGCGAATAATATGCATTGTTGAATTTCATATTCGCTCCCGTAATATGTACATTGGTTGTTTTAAGTTGCGACGATTTTGTTGCTTAGCATGGTTTGAGAAAATAAAAAAATCCACGGAATCCAAACGCTCAAAAGTTATTTATTGCAGTAACACCATAATTTAATATAAGTACTCGGAAAATTCGTTCCAATTCACTTGATTTTAGGATTTAGCATGAAATTTTTAGCGGAAAGATTTGGAACTAAATAAGTAAATTAACCTCATTCATTACGTATATTGTCTAAGTCAAAAACCTAGTATTAGTATTTTGAAAAAAATAATCTCTCAATCACGAGTCAAAATGAAGCTTTCAGTAAGGCAAAATTCAACATTCAATCTGAAATATACTTTTAAATTCTGTTTTAAGACATAGACTTAGTTTTCGTGTCTCATAAATTAAATTCTTCCTTGTTTTCAGAACAATTATATTTTGGACTGGCCTTTATCATCACTCGCCGTTGGTTGGAGTAACATCATGCGCTCAGTGTACTACGGTTTAAGAGCGATGATGTGAGATTAAGGAACATTTTCTCATGTAAAAAAAAATACTTAATAATAAAGGTATTGAATACCAATAATATTTCATTCTAGAAATGTGAGATTTACCCAGCAGTGACCTAAAGAGTAGATCTCAGAACTGGGATTGAAGTTGACTCCGACTTTCTCCCCAACGCATCTCTAAAGTCTTCAGTTACATTCTCTTCTCTTACTTTTCTCATGTCTTGCATTTAATTTAACAGTGATTTACTTTTTGAGGGACCGTGAAATCATTGTTATTTCATGATAATATTCATGTTTAAAAACGGTTCAATTAGTCAATAAAAACATGATTTGTTACAGCTTTACATACGAATTTCTTCCAGCAAAAATAAACTATTTTACTACTTCAAGCTGCAGGTAGCAGTCAAGATCGTATTTAAGCTTCAATTTCTTCTCCTTTTTACTTTAGAACTGTTGAAAAAAAATATAGCTGCAAATAATATTGCAATCATGCCAGGTATGTTTCAGTCAAAGGATTAGGGAGATTGCGGAGAGAATGTCGCCGCAATATGTTCGCAATAATTTACAGTAAGGAGCCGAGCAGTAAAATGTGCCCGTACGAGGATGACTATCATCACGACGCTTGAGCATCATCTTGTGTTTTGGGATTTAAATTCCACGATCAGTTTATGATCGACGGTTTTGAAGCCGAATTTGAAGTGCTTCCGGCTTTACATAGCTATAGAATCGGGGTAGGAATGTTCAACTTGGATTCAGCTGAATGTGGGACTCAGATGGAATAGCTCCAATGTGATTATTAGTAACTTGTTAGTTATTTCGGGCCGATAATCGTTGGTGCTAATGTCTGCGTTAATAAAAAGGAGTAAACGAATTTGATGAAAAGGAGATAAGTCTGATGTTTGTTTCGTAATGCTATAAAAATTCTAACCGTGAATTTGAGGCCTAGGTATGCCTGAAAAAAAATTAAACGTGAGTTAAATATTCAAAATGAACTTATTCGATGATGATATTCCAAGAGTGGAACGTGCTGAAATTAAAGCACAAAAACATGCTTTCCGTCGTAGACCTCATTTTGGAAAATGCTCCTTAAAGTTCATGGGTGAGTCTATTAAACTTCTCTTCTCAATGATATGGTCAGAATAAAACTTACTTACATTCAAGAGTTTCTAGCGAATGCGTTTAATAAAATTAAATCAGAGATTTTGAGTTTGACAATTTCAGAATTCGCAGTAAATTTGTTTCGCTTCCCTTAAGTGGTTCTTGTGAACACTGAATATAGACTTTAAAAGTAAATCGTTTCAATTGTATCATAGGAGCCACAATTATTTCTAGCCTTGAAGAAATACTTTTCAAAAGCAGTGAGGAGAATCATTAGTCACTCGTGCAGTAAGCCACATAACGCATCTGAAATAAACTCACTTGAGAAGATCCTGCTGTGTACTCTCGATGAAACTTTGATTACAGCTGGCCATAAGTAAATAAACTTTTTATCACGGAATGACCGCAATCTCTTTTCAGCTTTCTTCCACTGCATATACTGCCCGTTTCAGCCCGTCTAAAAAATAGGACGATCAGTGTCCTGTGCTCGTCAAATGAGACCGTGTCAAGCCAATGAATGAACAGCGCTGCCACTAGCTGTCGTGGCGGTTGGGACTCGTCCTGGCCGTTTGACGGATCTCATGGTTCCGTATGAGAAAAGGAATTACTTACGTTCTCCGTGGATAGTGATAGCAGTGCTGCGGTAGTCTCAAATTCAAAGCAGAGGTTTTCATCGAGTTGAGCAGCCCGATTTTTTTCTTGTAGCAGTCATACAGTGACACACGAGTTAAATTTAAGAGTTTCGTGGAAATGTAAGAGTATGGCTTCCTGCTTAGTAACATGGCACGGTGCTTATGATTTGTAAGGGATGAATAACTGACGAGGAAATTATTTAGAAACCATTGCAAACAAGTTATAATTTACAGGTTAAGAAATCTTTATTCCTGATTTAAGAATGCGTGCATGGGAACTAATTACATCTATACCTTACGGTGATTCTTGAAGCGTATTTAGTAAAAAATATACGAAATAACTTAAGCGGCAATATTATTACTTCTATTTAAATGTGATGATGTCGGTGAGGGCAGTATTGCCTTCACTTGCAATACCTTAACCGGCTTTACAACTCCTCCAATTCTGTAAACAAGCTTATTCGTCAAGTAAACACTGATTCGTTGTGAAAAAAGTTGAAATTAATGCACGTTTATTTGAATTTGTCAAAAAATGATGAATATTTACCAAAACTAACACTTTTCAATTCTGACCCAGAGATAAAAGGTAAATTAAAATTTTGTATTTTACCTAAGTTAATTCCTCTCAATACTTGACGTTGTCTCGATCAAGTGAAGCGATTAAGGCTGGTACTTTTTCCTACTTATTTTTCGCACCTATTTTTCGCAGGGGATCCATTGCGTACATCTTCTCCCCTATCATTTTTGCATCATAATTTCCAGAGCTAGTCATTTCGGAAGATTTAAATTATTTTGTTCCATAGGTTGTCTCTAAGTGTTGCCGCAGTTCTGTCATCGACAAAGCAGCGCGACCCTTTATGTGTGAATTAGTTAGAACTTTGTTGCTTCTTGGCCTGTTCTTGTCACTTGGCGTTAGTTAGCGCAGGGCTCGGTTGTCTCCGCCGGTGTTGCATGTGTTGCACTTCGGTCGGGGCGTCTGTGTCGATGCGCAATTGGTATTTTTATTTCATTTATCTTGTTTGTTCATTATTCATTTATTGCATATTCGCTTGTGTAATTTTATGTATTCTTTCCAGACCAATGTTTATGACCTGTTTGTAGTAACAATAAAGAATTGCTGCTACACGTGTTTGATAGACATTGTAAACCAAATCAGGTCGTAGAGTTGGGGAGATGCGAAGTCGCACGACCTGGCAAAATCCTGACTTCGATGGTCTCCCCATGTAGGCGCGAATTAGACCCTACACTAAGTATTTGAGTATATTTTAGTTTTATCATTCACCATGAATGAAATCAATATTCAATGGCAAGCAAATTTTCTTTCGTGTGAAATTGCGAAAATTCAATTGAATGAATCGTGTGATCGTAAATTATTGTAAGCTGAAAAGGTTATAATATGCAGTTGGTTTTCTCGTCCCAAATATTGTAGTTAATTTATTGAATGTATGAAAGACTGAATTTTCAGTATTTCACCGAATTTAGGAACAAAAAAACACTTAAGACGAAGGCCATACATTTTAGTAGTAATATTTAAAAAGACTACTTTCACCGGATGAGAGGTTGAAGACAGATCGCTATTAAAAATGAAAATTAATAAAAACGCTCATCGTTGAAATTGTTCCGGAGTTGGTGCCTAGTTACAGGATCTCCTAAGTCTAAATTAATTACTTTATAGATATCAAAACCCTGGACCAGCACATGTGTATTTTCGTGATGAACAGAGCAATCGAATTGAAGGTGAGACGCAGGATCAAATCTGCTTTTTAGAATTGGCCGATTGAAGAAATCCGAACGTGAGAGTAATTTCTTGAAATTAAAGTCGGTGCCTGCCATCAAGTGTGAGAAAACAAAATCGAGAGCCTGCTTCGGCGAAATCTTGTCGTATAATGCAGGTAGCCAACTGTTCCAAATGCGTTCGTACGAAGGGTTACAATGTTTCTGTGATCACAACATTAAGAAATGCGCCTCTGCAGAATTGGAAAGCTTTATCCTCGTTGACATATTGACGGCCTTACGTTGTAATCACTCGTTTCTCTTACCTATATTCTTATTTATGACTGTTAAACACATAATCACTCTCAATATCATTTAACTATCATTTGGAACCATCGATGTTTTTTGCAATCCCAGCACTGATTAGGTTAACGCTTAAATCCAGAGGAATGGAGTTGCTGGAACACAACGATTTTTCGTCTAAAAGCGGCTACGTAGTAGAAATGTTTTGACGCTGGCTTGCCCGTATTGGATGCAGGGGAGCAGTACTTGAGTTGAGGAGATAGTGAATGATGACGGCGACTGATAAATTTTTACCGCATATCAAGTTTTCTTTTCATCTTCAGGCGCTGTAACAGTGCTGTGGCCGCGTGGACTTTCTCTCCGTTCATGGCACGGTAACTATTTCCTTCATGTGATGTTGTTCCTTCATGTTAAGTGGTCCGAAAAATGAGAGTGCGCGGAATAACGTTCATTGTAATGAATGAAAAAAAACTACGTGGCTTGTAGAAACTTAACTCTAATGTAACTCAAGCCTGATTGGAATCCCAACCTAATGAGGGTTCCTGCATCTTCATAAAAACTAGATTTCTTTCTCACCTAATGCATGATTGTTTAGCAATTTTTATTTCTCGAAAGCCTTAACATCTGTTCTGAGTTCCTTTACTTTAAACCAATTAACTGTAAGATGCGGTGCTTTAAACTTGGAAATAACAGAAAACAGCGTTGCTTGATTCACATATATTTTGTACGCAGAGCAACGGAGCTGTGGCTTGCAGCTCGTCGCGCGAGGTGTTGCTGGTCCACGAAGTGTTGCAGTCGCAGAAGGAGGACCTTCTCCCTTACTTCTGCGATTCACGTTCACTTTTTACTCCTGTTTTGCTTTCTTTATTTTTAAAAACATGCCATGAATGTTACAAAAACAGGAATTTTCACGCTTTGATAATCGCTCTAGTCGTGCTTGCAAAACAGGTCTTGAGCAGCGGAGCAAGTTGAAAGTAGGACAATAATTTTGATTAGACTTCCACCGTTATAAAAAGTTACTGAAGTTGAATACCGCAAGTTCATGGCAATTTGCATTCAAGCAACGATGAAATTGTGATAAACCTGTTAATCACCGCAGATAGCCACTCAAAATGTGGCCTGAGTTCTCCAATGTCCATGCGTCAAACTTCTTAGTTTGACGCATGCCACAAATATAGACTGAAATCACAGCTACAAATAGACTCGTATCATTTCCAGATGAATCTGTTATAACATTTAACTGTCGTGAGCTTACAGAAAGTTTATCAATTACATATGTATGTAAGGTAAGCTGTCGAGTTTGCACGTTCTTAGCGAAAATTTTAAAAATTATTTAAAAATCGTGAACTTACGCATTCAAACTTTCGTATGCATTCGTTTTTTAAATAATTAATAAATAATTCATAGATTTTTTGCTCATATTCCGTCAGATGTATAGCATCCTGAATCTTTGAGAGATTTAGGCGAACGAAATTTTCGCCGTCAAGATGCTGTTGTGGAGACTTGATCTGTGATGGAGCGCTCACGTTGAGAATTTTGAAGTTAACCTTGATTATTTCAGATTGTTTCGACATGTAACAACGAAAATAAAATTTCGGCATATTCATAGCAATTCTGAATCGTGGTTCTCGCAATGCTGATTTCTGTCAATTTTTTTTCAGAACGTCTGCACATCAAAAAATAATTGTTATGTCTTAATACGTTACTTTTCGAGTTCAATAATTCTCGGTGCTCAATTCGTTGTCTTGATTTTCTTAACAGTTAGAGTCGCCAGGACTATCGAGGTAATTATTGTAAGATTCTCTCCGTTATCTTAAAAAGTTATGTTTATTTGAGTTATCGTATTTCCTTTTGACAGAGTTTGGGTGAAGTAAGGTGGCAGCAAACTGTTGGATACAATTTTAACTGCTATAGATATCGATACAGTTCGATAGATCTCTTCGATGAACGAACTCATTTTTCTCCCTTGTTTCGCGAATGCCATTATGGGGTCTAAACAATAATTAAAGCTCAAATATTTAAAAAAAATGAACAAGTTCTAGAACTTGCTTGATGTTTTCAAAGCAGCTAGTACATATTTCTTCCTAATTGTACAAACTAATCCTCAAACTTTGCGTGGATGGCGGCTCTAACGCAGGACGAAATTCATACTACGGGGGCTGCACACAAATAAACCATACAGGTAATTTTAACATCAACTGCTGAAGCTCATTAGCTCGCTAAGTTTGGCCGGTGTTTTAATTGTCACAAACCAGCCGAGGGCCTTAGCAGTACCGGCTGCAGTGAAGGCTGGGTGTGGTGTGCTCTGGCCGTCTGAGTAATGATGGGCCTTTAAACGCTCAGCGCTAGATTATGATCGCAGCCTATGAATAAAAACTTTTTTGTGTAAGCTCGTACAGTTCTTTCTCTTACTCCAGCGATACCAACAAATATTGAATTTAGGTCACTGTGCTTTTTCAACAGAAAATTGTAGGGCACGTTACATTTTCCTGTAAATGACACTGATTAAGCTCTATCGTGCTTAGTCGATGTCTCTAGTGCCGGTCCTCTCTACCTAGCTCCCTGATCGTTACCTAGCTATCTTGGCCTCTTCACGTTTGACAACAACGCGAAATTTCATCTTGGCCTATTTAGATGCTTTCACCTTCAACTAGAGTAACAATGCTCTATCTCATCTTAACCTATATTGATGCGTTAGCGTTCGACTGACAACAACGCGAAACTTTATCTTGACCCATTTTGATGCGTTCACGTTCAGCAGGCAACAACGCGCTGCCTCATTATTGTCTATTCTGATGTGTACGCGTTCGACTAGCAACAACGTAGACACCGCGCCACTTCCTTTCAGTGAGTGTCGCTTTATAATGGTCTCCCGCTCGGTGTATTTGTGTGTACTGCGCGACTAAAGTTGGCACCCTCGTTCGGGAGGAGAAGTCAACGCTCGCTATGGCTAGAGCGCTATGAACTGCTGTCTGGTGCAAAGAAACGAGTGAGGCCCTCACCAACCATTTCGGAAATTGTCTATATTGTAAATGAATACTGTTGGCTGAGAAAAACTTTAAATTAAAATTAAATGGTTGAATAGAATAAATATGTTTAAATCGATCTGAAGCAGAAATCTGGAGTTGTTTGCCTCAAAAGTTTATGAACTTTCTAAACTGATTAATCATCTAGAAGCATTACTCCTGAGAAACTATAACACGAGAGTACGAGTCAGCACATCCTTCAATGGCAGTGAAGTATACGAGAGAGACAAGCAAAGTATAAAAGGCATGTCATTAAATTCAAATACTTAGACCTAGTGATGGTGACCAATGATAAAATAGGGATGCATAACTTCGCATAGACTTAGTAACTACGTTCTCATGAATATATTTCACAATTTTTATTGTATCGAATAAAATAACTAATGCATAAAGCAAGTACGGTGCTCAAACAATCCTAACGTTCAACCATTTCTATCGTAAAAGCCTAAAACATTAAACGAAAGGTTGAATTTAAGAGAAACAGATCAAGATTCTATTTTGAAATGTGCACTACAGGATGAATATTTGAGAGAAAATTTTGCGAATATCTGTTTAAGATTCGCAAGACACAGGAAGCTCCAGAGCAGATATAAAGCGTGTGAGGTGGCTGAGGGAACATCTAGTCGCTCAATTAACTTTTATGTACTCGACCAGTCTATTACTAAGACTACTCTCAGTCAAGCCGACGTCCCCGAATATCATGCACAATCAGATTTTTTGATTGGAACAAGAAGTAAGGTTTGAAAAATCAGCTAAGTGGGAATTTTGTGACAGCCTAATGTGATATTGGTCGGAACACATCGTAAGCAATGTGCAATAAGTTTGATCACGACGCAGTAGCGTTACGTTTCTCTGCAATTAGCAAAAGTTTGAATCAGTAATCTTTGTATGCCATCGATCTTGAAATTAATTTCACGTTCGAGCATTTTCAATTAACAAAGTTCATGTCTACTGTAGCCAATTTACAAATGGGTATCCAGTCTATATCACGCGTTTGTAGATCTGGCATTCACTCATTCATCGTACACTCATTTATTTTGTGGTTTATGAGAATGTGTAATCAGTCGTTAATTCTGTGATTAATAATCGTCCATGGAATAAAATCTGCAACATAATGATGGCAATTAAAAAATATTCTTCTGGATTATGCAATCTGCTCGAAATAAGTTTTATTTCACTTCAACAATTGTGTTTAAGTGAACAGATAGAAAAATATCTTGAAATAAATTAGTATTTGGAGGTTCTAACTATGCAGAACAATGTTCATTACGAATTTTGTTTGCCTATCCTACAATTGAGCTCTGTTTTAATTCAAACGATATATATATATATATATATATATATATATATATATATATATGTATACAATTTTTCTGATTTGTTTATCTATATATATACTATGTAAGGACTAATTAAGTATCGTTTAAAATAATAACCATAAATATATAATGAATAAATATAATTGACCATTATTTTAAACGGTGCTTATATGCAAATATGTATGTATACATATATTTTTTAAACGATGCTTGCGAGTGCATTCTCAATTGATAATTATAACAAGTTTTATATAATTAAAAGGTTAGACAGCAGCTGAGGCGGTTGTCTACCAAACATTGTTTTGTGTTAGCATTATTTTAATATCCCAATTCAAAAATATTTATAAATTATTTATAGAGTGAAAATATTTTTTCTTCACTCCGACACGTGCACGCACATAACAAAAGGAACAATGCTGGGAAATGATACAAAGAACTTTGGGTTTTGCCTTTCTCTCAACATATGACGAAGTCAAACTGCTCTTGTTCTTCTCCAGCAACCATGTTCATTTGTATTTCGTTTGAGTGGGACTTGACGCAGTAAATGAACGATCACGATAGGCAACAATGAGCTTTAAGATGATGTTTCTCACTTCCCCGGTTTATACCAGTACTGGTTAATTTATAAACTATAAAAGTAGGGTTTCATCCAGGGGGTCGCTTCGGGCCAAAGTTGGCCCCCGCGGACCACCTGGGTCCATTTACTTTTTTTGTCGAAATAAGATCCTTAGGTGATGAGTTATTGTGCCCTAAAATTTTACGGCGCTACGGACGCTAGATTACATTTAAATACACCCGGGGGGGAGTAAGGGGACCAAAAACCATGAATTTTCGATTGCATGGAAATGAAAAGTTTTCCATTGTAATTTTGTTAGAAATGTTCCAAGGATTCTAAAACTGACTTTGTTTTTGTTCTACCATAAAAACTCAATGAGTTCTATTCTTTAGAAATATCGATAAAAAAACAAATTTGTCTAATTTTTCAAAAAACTAAGGCCTGAATCGAAAAAATTAATAGATAAAATTGTATTTCTTTTCGAAAATTACATATGATGGTCAAGTTTCAAAAGAATCAGACTACAAAAAAGTTCATAATTTTTTTAAAAAATAGATTTTTTTTTGTAAATTACGTATCACAGTGTGAATATGAAGCAAAGCATTGAGATTATCGATATAAAAATGAAAACAGCATTCAATTACATAAATTGGCCATTATATTACAGTTCAGATAAAAATTTATTCAGGCCTTATTACTAACAAACCCTTATTTGTCAACATTCAAAAGAATAGAAGTCAGTGAGTTTTTATGCTAGAACAAAAACAAAGACAGTTTTAGAATCTTTAGAACATTTCTAACAAAAGTACGGTAGAAAATTTCCTAATTGTACAAATGATTTCTTTTTATCAGGCTCAAAACCCAAAATTAGTCTATACTTTAGTTTGTGATCAAATATCGCATATAAAAAACGAAAAGTTACAAATGCAAAAATTTCTACCGTATTTTTGTTAGAAATGCTCCAAGGATTCTAAAACTGTCTTTGGTTTTGTTCTAGCATGAAAACTTAATGACTTCCATTTTTTGAAATATCCATAAAAATGTACCAAAAAACTAATTTTTCATATTTAAAAAAAATAAGGCATTAATCGAAAAATTTACATGGGTAAAAAAAGTTTACTTCGAACAAATACATGTACTGGCCAAATTTCAAACGAATCGGGGGGAAAAATTGAAATCGTGAAGTGACCCCCATAACCATCTCTTCCCTTCAGATATTGTCCTGCATGACGTGCATCATGGAGACTCAGGTGTGGCCGCACGTTGTAGCAGTGATACCCTGGCCGTACACAGAGAAGATGATGCGTTCAGAGGAGTTGGCACAGCCTGCCTACACTAATCTTTTTGAGCAGATGCTCACATTTAGCATTTCGTCATTAGTAGATTATAGACAATTTCCAGACATTTTAGGTGTCCCGTTCTCAAATGTTTCAGATTTTCGATTTTTAGCAATCTGTTTTGAACTACAAGCTGACGATTTTATCTCTATATACTTTCTGCTACGTAGCTGCTCCTTATCTTATGTTATTTCCGATTCTGAAATTTTACGTTTAAACGCACTTTTCTAGATAATCTCTTGTACGTGTCTCCCATTAATATCGCTAAACTTGAGTGAAAACCAAAAATGTTCTCGTATGCATCACTTCCATCTCTGTGCACATCTGCTTTCTATTCTAGTTCTACTTGCACAACCGTATTCAGGTGATCAGCGAGCTTCAGCGTCGACGATGACATTGTGGACACCTGTGACCTACAATTGGCAAGCTCAGTTGGTCTACCTCTATTTTTCCAGTTTCAAAAGAACTCTTTTAGGTGCCATGTACTGAATGTAGTTCATGTACTTCCTTTGACGATTCGTTTCAAGTGAAAATATCGAGTAGAAATTTGGTCAGCTTGTAGGAGGCCTCACGCGCCGCTATAGACACGAGCCGCCATTCCTGTTAAAGATCCAAAGAATACGGAGAAGATTCAGCTGTGTCATCTAAAAACACGGCTCCGTGTAAAGGAGATTTGCTCACGGAGGTGGTACGGACGTGTGGTGGTGTGACCGACGCTCTTTTCTTATTTTCCTTCCTTCTTTCTTTCCATACTGTTATTCTCTGCTGCAACCCTGGGCTGTGTATTGGAACAGCCACTTTGTAGCTGTTTTAGAATGAATAGCCAAAATAAGATTTCTGGTTTGAATTCATCACAAAACTCTGAGAAATGCGTTGGTTGCGAAGCTTTTTTACAACCAATTTAAAAGGTAAACACAGACAAATGAGATGTACTCAATCTTTACTTTTGTTCGCCCAGGACATTTTGAATTAATATGTACCACACATATGTATATTAATGCGTTCATTTGGTAGGCGCTCAATCAGGTATGCCGTTGAGAAAATTTATGTATAGCCATGTCAAAATGGAAATTCTTGGACTTTTTACATGGCTCCTGACTTTTCCAGCAACACCTGTTGGCTTTGACTGTCTCATAGAAAAAAGGCATTCCTTGTTTATCATTTTCACTCATATGCACTTGATCAAGAACAGCCCATCAAACCACATGATCCAAATCGCACAAGCGAACTCTATAAATCATTTCTTGAAATTATTTCCGACGGCAATAATTCTTTTCTGTTTCAGTGGGAGAAAATTACCAGTGAAATGTCTATTTTATTCGAAATCTTAGATCCAAATATTACAGCATCGTAAAAGACATTATCTCTGTACAACTTAGTCCCTTTGAATGATTTAGGAAGCTTATCAATACAGAGCTGTGCTCAGCGGGCTTCTGTTTTCAATATTTTAAATGAATGAAGTCAATTCTATGCAACTGAATAAATTGATCAGTTAATTTTAATTGATTTCAATTATTCGTGTCATTTACAGCGCTTTTGCCCCCATCAGATGCGCCGTCAGGTAGGTAGCGTCAATTACACGCGTGACTGCGCGCAGAGCTGCAGCCAGCCTGTTTGGCCAGGAAAATTTTTTCTACGTCGAATCTTTAAAAAAATTGAATTTTTGAAATTGTAGCTTTGTATGATTATTTTTTAAATTGAAGCAAAGCGAACGCGCAAAGAGAAAATCCTGGTACAAATTGGTGGAAACTGCATTGAAACAGAAGATGATTTCACAAGAGGAATATACAGTACAATTAAGAACCTATCAGCTGGAACACAATGCTATTCAAACACTTACTTTAGTTCCTTTAGTGAGAAATTTCTCCGTGCACTCTAGTAAATATTCAATTAAAATATTTTGTAAAGTATCAGTGTGTACCTTTAAGAGCTCCAGAGACTATCCAATGACGAGGCGAGGCCAAGAAAACTCCCACGACAAAAAACTCATACCCAATTCAATTCGTTTCAAAGGATATCGAATATCATTCAGGCTTCGAATTAAATAACTACATAAACAGTTACTTTCGATCTTTTCCACATGAATATAAACACTCGATGGAAACATAGAAATGAGTGCGTGAAAATGGAATTCCCGAAAATTGTAGCGTAGCACATCAATGAATCCCGTCACATAATATCACATTCTACGGCTGATGCAGTCAGTTGAGCACACGGAGCACAGAGCTACATAAGTTCTTGGTTATTCTAGGTGTTAATGTAATGTATTTTGAATGTTTCTACACAACTTTGAACTCTGCCGAAGAAACATGCGTAGTCCGAAGAGTTTTTGACAATGAACAGCATCAAATATTAAAGCTTGAGTTTACAGGATTAAAACCGTTTAAGCACTTTTGCGAAGAAAATACTCAGCTGCATATGATCTTGGGTGTTATGCTTCATCACAGTAAAGAAAAAACTTTTATACTCGTACTGTCACTGAAAACTTCATTGTCGCTCGTTAGGGTTAACTATTAAATAATTTAGTGCGGGATAGAACTCTCTAGTACGTATTGGCACTCTGAATGCGGATGTTAATATTTACAAGGATACCGTAATGATGACCATATTTCCAGTCTACCGTGTTTAGTTTATTCTACACCAATGGCTTCTTATTCAAAGGAGTATATTTTGAAAGGTGTATTTACCACATGAATGTACGTTATTGCAAGTAAGATACAAAAATAACCTTGCCATCTAACAGTCGACAATGTCATTGTAGGCCAAGTAAGGCATGAGGCTTAAATGACAACTTACTTGTAAATGGACGATTTCTGAGTTAAAATAAAAAATACTTAGCGCTTTTACGCTTCCCACTTAGAATTAAGTGAGCATAGGTGATAAATATTCTAGTATCAAACTGAAAGAAAGTATATTTTGGCACTCTGATCAACGTATTCTTTGAGAAAGAGTATTATGCGTAAAGCACACAGGTACAAAGCTGATTCATTTACGTACATACGAGTATATTGGTAGCTCTGATGAGTTTGATCCTCCACATCATTCAAGCTGAGCAATACTTTTTGGACAAGATATCATGTTTAGGTGTGCTTGATTCTCTTCATCTTTATTTAATGTATGTACATTCATTGATCTTTTGTACATTTGTAAAAATTGCATTGAATATCAAAATAGGAACCTGACATTTTATCCATGCTTATGTGATGCAGTACGTTCATCTTCGGTCACTGCCTTTCGTTCATGTCTGATTTTGTTGCATTATGGTACGTGAATAATTGATTTCGGTGAACCTAAGTTTTTATTTTGAGACACTTAGTGAATATAAGTGCATTTCTTAAATCTTGATAAACTGTGAATTTATTTTATGTATTTTATCTACTTTGCTTGTTTAGTGGCCTATTGTCTTCAGAAATTGGCTAACTCTATTGCGTTGCACACTGCAGGCGCTCAAATACAGAGTTGGGAAATTACTCTCACCAACTCCAGAGTGATGTGAGCGAAATTGCTGATGATTTTCAGATAGTGTTCTTGAAGCCATTGAGCTAACATATTTTATTTATTGGATCATTGATCAATCTGCAAATGTGGATAAAGTTACATGTGTTTGCATTAATAATATTTAGTAGGTTGTTAGTCGTCCTAGGTTATTTATTTATTGAAATTTTAATGACATTCGAGGGTTTTATGAAAGCCTGATGTATTAAAGCCTACCACATCAATATTAGCGATCTGTTGTACTATAGATATTATGGTCACAATATTTACTAATTTTGCGAGTTTTTCTAGACATTTCCAGAAAATGAGTGTACCAACAACTTCTGCTCACAAACACACCATCATATTAGCAACAAAAAATGTTTTACAGAACAACGCGTTACAAGTCCAGTGATGAGAAAATTATTTTCAAAATCTTAAATCTACTTCGTTTTTTTTATCATATGCATAACGACGTAGACAAACATGATAGAGAGCAGAAGTAGGCAAAGTCAAACTCCGAGGCAGTACATGGTACAATGTGCATGGGAACATAACTTTTTGGACGGTGCACAACACCGTACAAATTTACTGTACATGGTACAATGTGGGGAACATAACTTTTTGGATGGCGCACCACAACGTATAAATTTGTTTCATGGACAATGCAATAAAAACTTATTGTGACATATTTATTAAATAATTATAACGTTATTTTAAAACCTACATTTCGCTCGTCTATTTATTTTTAATCTAATATTAGTTCAGTAGGTCTAATGGGGATGTCATTTTTAAGATGCCGAGGATGTCACTTTTGTTCAAAGAAATTGAGTTTTATAAAAGGGCCGCTGAATCTAAGATACCTCCAAATAGTTCGTAATCTACTTGTATTGCATCTGTTATCACTTAAGCAATAGACCTGGGCATACTTGCTTATACTAATGATAAAGAGTGTCTTCAGTGACTCCGTGGTGTGAGGACGGGTGTGGCGCTCGCTCCGAAACAAAGTGCCTATTGTTAGAAAGAATGTACCTCTAACCTAAATGGGTACCCACTCTCGTCCTGAGTATTCAAATGTGATTTAAATACCCCATATATAAAAATAATCAAACTAAAAGCATAATATTCCCTCAAAAGCGTGAGAGTATTCAACCCTCGTTTACACAACGACCGCACTCCCTCAATCTTCAAGATGACTAACAAACGACGCAGTACCAGCAACAGCACCAACAACAGCAGCAACAACAGCACCGAATTTCAACCGAAGTTTGGTCAATACCCTGATGTGTCTAGCCTAACGAAAGGCGGTAAAGAAGTGGTCTCTGTCTTAATAAAATACTTCGATTCAGTGATGACAAAATTTAATAGCGATATTGAAAAAATGCAAAATGAAATAAGCCACCTTAAAACGCTATTTGGAACAAAAGAAGCGGAACACAAAAAAATTCTCGATGAACAGAACAAGAAAATGGATAGCTTAACCTCCCGCCTCGACCAGTTGGAAAAAAATAATCAATGCCGAGACATTGAAGACAAAAAATGTACTCTCGTCATTTCTGGAAGGGAAATACCGCAATCTCACGCAAACGAAATCTGTAAGGATACAGTCTGCAAACTCCTGAAGGACAAGATCAACATTGACCTCTCCGACACTGATATGAAGTCAGCTACAAGAATGGGGAAAAAACCAGTAACTGGGAACGTAGATCAAAGAAACATTGCATTTGAACTAAAAGATTACAACAAAAAACGTGAAATTCTCAACGCCTGCCGAGAAAAGAAACCAAAGTTCTTCTTCATAAATGAATACCTCATACCTTCACGAGCTAACGCCATGTACATTCTGAGGATGGCCAAAAGGAAATTCCCGGATAAAGTTGGAACCCCAAAAACACAGGATGGAAACATTTTCATATTTAACCCCGGAAACCCAGATTCAAGACGCCGCGAGATCAACACGCCAGATGACCTCGAGCAATACCTGATGCAACAACTCAATATGACATCAAAACAAGTCATGGGTGACTAGACTAGGTGATCTCCTCAATTTGATTGTCAGTTTTCGTGCTAGTTTAACCTCAATTAGATATCATATCAGCTTATCCTCAACTTGATGTTAGCTTAACCTGAATCTATACAAATGTTTAACAGATGTGTTTGTAAACATTTATGATAGGTGTATGTGAACTTTTGCAACAACGCAATCAGCAATTTTTACCTCCCAATATTACTGTGATTTTTATCATTTTTTACCACTAAAGTTTTTTTGTTACGCGTAAACCATATTAGCTGATTATATCATTGTCATTAGGTGATCCCCTAAATTCCCTAGACTAGGTGATCCCCTAAATTAGTCAATTTCATTTTCATCCCCTAAATATGTCAATTTCGTATTAATTTAACCTCAATTAGGTATCATGTCAGTAAACCTCAACTTGATGCTCGTTCAACCTGAATCTATACAAGTGTATAACAGATGTGCTTGTTAACATTTATGACAGCTGTGTGTGAACTTTTGAAACAAGGCAATCAGCAATTTTTTACCTCCCAATGTTACTGTGAATTTTTTCTCTTCTTAACCACTTAAGTATTATTACGCGTAAACCATATTAGCTGATTATATCATTGTCGTTGTAATCTTCTTATAATCTGATAATCGCTTCTGCCCTCCACTGCCATCGTACAACCATATTAGCTGATTATATCATTGTCGTTGTAATCTTCATATAATCTGATTATATCATTGTCGTTGTAATCTTCTTATAATCTGATTATATCATTGTCATTATAATCTATCAGCAATTTTTCACTTACCAATACTACTGTGAATTCTTCCTTATTCACCACTACAGTTATTATTACGCGTAAACCATATTAGCTGATTGTATCATTGTCATCATAATCTTTAAAACTTATTCCCTCTTGTATGTGAACTTATGAAAACGCCCTCAGCAATCTGTTTGCACCAATGTAGTGATATCGAACTCCAATATTATAACAAATAAATAATAGATGTGTGTGTAAACATCTATGACAACTGTGTGTCCCATTTTGTAACATCGCAATTAGTAATTTTTCACCAACCAATGTTACTGTGAATTCTTCTCTATTTACCACTACAGTTATTATTACGCGTAAACCATATTAGCTGATTGTATCATTGTCGTCATAATCTTTAGAAATTTATTACCTGTTGTATGTGAACTTGCGAAAACGCCCTTAGCAATCTGTTTGCACCAATGTTGTGATATTGAACTCCATTATCACTCGCTCATGGACTGAGTTTGTGTGTACTCACGAAATCGCGCTAGATTTTTCTTTTTTACTCTATTCTCTCTTACTTAATAAGCTACTTTTTAGACTGAAATATCCCTTTAAGCTTGACTCTGTATTTCGTCTTAAGCTCTATAGTACCTAATTCTTACTTTTACTTATTTTAAATGACTGATCACCCTGTAATATTTGAGGAAATCGATCCAGATTTCAATCATTTGAACAGAATATATCCAAACCTAAACGACTCTCAAGAGTGTAGGTATACTAATATATCAGAATTCAACGAAACTATACGAATAACTGACCGAGATTTCTCACTCCTGTGTTGGAACTGTAGGTCACTCTATCCAAAATTGGAAGAGATACAATGTACTATTACTGAACTTAAATATAACCTAGACGTGATTAGCTTCACCGAAAGCTGGCTAGATGACTCGACTAAAGACATGATTCGATTTGAAAATTATCATAGTTACCATTCGCTAAGAAAAAACCAGCGGGGCGGAGGCATCAGCACATATATATCTAACCACATAGACTCGAGAACCATAGCAAGTGCAACCATGAATCAGGATCATATAGAATCACTCTTCGTAGAACTTTTTAGAGATGGTAAACGCATTGTGCTTGGAACGGTGTATAGGCCTCCTACAGCCTGTCCTATATCCTTCCTGAATGAATTGAATCGTATTATTTCTCAGTTCAACAGGCCCTTATACAATGACATAATAATATGCGGTGACTTCAATTATGATCTACTGAAACATGAAAGCCATGAACCAATCTCTAATTTCCTAACTACATTTCAGTCTCAATCCTTCCTTCCGATCATTACAAAGCCTACACGAATAACCTCAGAGTGTGCTACGCTGCTTGACAATATCTTTATGACAGACCCTAGTGATTTTCTTGCTGGAATAATTACTTCTGACTTATCAGATCACTTCCCAGTTTTTCTTATTAAGAAAAATGTCTATATTGCTTGCACCAAGGCACGGGCTGAAACTTACTCATATCGTAAAATAAACGAATCAAATCTTGAAGAAATGCGCACCGTTCTAGAAGAATCAATGCCTACATTGCACATCTCTCAACAAAACAATAATACTACGAGCATTGATGAAGCAGTAGTAAAGTTGACTGAAACTATAATGACCGCATACAATCAGTGTTGCCCAATTGTAACTCGTACAGTTACCCCGAAAAATAAACATAAGCCCTGGATTACCAGAGACATCGTGATAAATATAAAGAAACGTCAAGCGTACCTAGCCCTCCTTTGCGAAGGACGAATATCTAGAGAAACATATAACCGATTTAGAAACTATGTAACAAACCAGATAAGAACATCAAAAATGAACTACTTTACACTCAAGTTTACTCAATTCAAAACTGACGTTAAAAAGATTTGGCATCTCCTTAACTCCTGCTGTAAACCGAATAATGCCGATAAAAAGAAAATTGAATATGTTGTTCAAGATAATGTAAAATATCATGAGAAGAAAGAAATTGCTAATCTCTTTAACAACTTCTTCGTAAACGTAGGAAAAACAATAGCTGATGGTATTCCAAGTGAACCTACTGATCACCTGAAATTTATGGATCATATTCGAGAACCCAACTCCTTTTTCTTTACGCCTACAAACTCCTCCGATGTAATTACGTGCATAAACAACATGAAAAATAAATCGAGTGGGTTACAAACGTTTCCGACTAAAGTACTTAAAGTTATTGCTGACATTGTAGCCCCACTGATATCAAATATTATTAACCAGTCTCTCTTACTAGGCACTTTCCCGAACTCCCTCAAAGTTGCTAGAGTAACCCCTATCTTTATAAGTGGTGAAAAAACCTGTGTAAACAATTATCGACCTATCTCCATTCTACCAATTATTAGCAAAGTATTCGAAAAGATTGTGTATAAAAAAGTGTACTCTTATTTTGAACAAAAATCATTTATTTACGATAAACAATACGGTTTTCGCTCTAAAAAATCAACAACACAGGCTATATTAAATCATTTACAATTCCTCTATTCTAATATAGATGAAGGAAAGCCTGTCTTCTCTGTATTTCTTGACTTCCGAAAAGCATTTGATTGTGTGGACCATAAAATACTATTATCGAAACTACACTGTTATGGCATTCGAGGGATTGCCCATGATTGGTTCAGATCATACCTAACAAATCGTCGGAAGCAATACGTTGTCATTGACGACGCAAAATCAGACCCACAGACAATTAGCCATGGAGTTCCACAAGGATCTGTTCTCGGGCCTCTCTTGTTTCTGATTTTTATCAATGATATTGTAAAATCTACATCATTCTTCAAATTCATACTTTTTGCCGATGACAGTACGCTTTCTGCGGTCCTTCCGAACCAAAATCCTGCTATGATTGTGGAGAGTATAAATACTGAACTTCACAAGGTTTCATCGTGGCTCAAAGCTAATAAAATAAGCCTAAATATCGATAAAACAAATTATATTACTTTCTCATACAAGAAAGATGTATCTCTCCCATGCATTAAAATTGGCGAAGGTGAAATCGAAGAAACCAACTCATGTAAGTTTCTGGGCATCATAATAGATAAACATCTGACCTTCAAAGAGCACATCACTCATATTAGTTCTAAATTATCAAAATCCATCGGAATCCTAAATAAAGTTAAAAATTTTCTGCCTGAAACAGCTTTACAAATGCTCTACCGTACGCTCATTTCCCCATACTTGCAATACGGAATAGAAGCATGGCACGGAACTGATAAAAATATAACCAACAAAATTTTTACTCTGCAGAAAAGGGCTGTCAGAGCGGTAAAGAACCTAGAATATAATGCTCACACAAATGATTCTTTCAAAAATTTACAAATACTTAAACTTTCGGATCTCTACAAAATCTCCATCTGTAATTTCATTTACAAAACATTAAGAAATGATGGCGACAATAGCCTAAGACAATTATTGACTGCGCAAACTGGTCATCACGACCATTTAACCCGAAATAGAAGTAAATTCATGCTTCCTTATTATTCAAAGGCCAGGTCGCAACACAGTATTCTCTTCGTTGGAACCAAAACTTGGAACTCTATACCTGCAGAGATCCGTGAATGTAATTCGTACAAAGTATTCAAAAGACATCTTGAGTCTCACTTCCTATCAGAATACTAGTAGTGTAAGATCACCGTGTCGAAATCTTGCCTCCTACATGTAACTAATGATAATGTCATAATGTAACTTGCCTTGTGTACCATAACCAATCTTCTCTCTGCTCTTGAATCGTTTTATCGAACATACTGTTAAATATAGCCGACTTGTAAAATATCGAGTTAATTATCTCAATGATCAGTCTAATGCGAAACTAGGTTAAGTGAACTAGGTTAAACTTTTGTACACCCTAGAATAGCGTGATGGTAGGATGCCCTAGAAGTCGCTGAACTTATTCGGGCCCACAGGTAGCTATATTCAAACTTGTCCATTGTACTAGACTTAAGAAACATTCTACCTCTGTATCTCCTGTGGTAAATAAATTGTTTAAATTGTTTAAATTGTTTAAATTGTTTAAATACGAAGTTTAAAGCGGATCCACGAAATTGGCAACAAAAGTACATCCTTACCAACATACACAGCCCTAATGATGAAATGCTGGCTTTTACACAACACTTCAACCTTTCATGACAACGAAACACTGTCTGAACTATTTCATTCGCCAATCTACTCTTGAATAACTTGCTCAATAACATATTTTGTACTGAATTTTATTCTGTATGAAATTAATAAACTAATAAATGAATGGCTTGGACGAAAATAAGAGCTATCCAATATGAAATGTGATGACTTCCGCTATAGCCACTCGAGAAAGTCTGCGGCACACGTCTTTCCTTACACAGCCCTTGTCGTACAGCCGTGCCGCAAGGACATCCACAAACTCCACATGCATGCAGGTGGCAGAGGTTGGTGCCTCCAACTCTGGCCACTCAACACTGCACCGGAAATCGCACCTCACCTACATGGGTCTTGCAGAGTCCCATAAATGACACAATGGTCAAATGGATACGTGAAATCCTCACGTAGGAGTTCGATACCTCTTAGGACGCAAATTAATTTGGATCTACCCGTTTTAATTTCAACCTTGATCCTTCGTTTCACCAGTTCCTATGTTCGTAAGCTCAAATTTCAATTTGGGAGTTCAGCAAAGAAAGTGTTTACAACAATGCATCACATGGATAATGTTTTCTTGATCACTTGTAATAAAATGTATTGTCAAATCAGACCAACGCAACGAAGGAATCGCATTTTTCCGTGCTTTGCTCCCAACAATTTGTTTCAACAATTAACCTGCGTAAGTATTACGATCCCCATGCGTAAATATTAAGTCAGGGCCTAAATTTTTAGATATTTGATGGTATTTTTCGCTCATATTAAAACATTTGAAAATGTGACGTAATTCATTGGTAATTTTTACTTTCCTAGCTACGCTCGTGAGTGCATTAAGACGAAATCATTTTCGGTGGCTAACTCTTCGTACTGTCTCAGCTATCCTGCAAATTTTATGGTTACCATTGTACAACAATCCTCATGGCTCTAACTCTGGTGAACTCTTTTGTGCCAGTGTTTTCAGCGTGGTTAGTAAATATTATGAATTTGACTTATGGTAAAACATTTTATTCCGTTCGAGCTCATTATTTTGGCATACTAGTCGATGATACAAAAGAACAAAAAAAATTGTCCTGAATGTCGATCTCATAGTCTTAGGCGCAAAATAATTTAAATCTGCCTATTTTACTCTAAACATTAATCTCTTCAATCAATAGTTCCTCCTACGTTCGTACGCTCATACGAGTATATAGTCCAATATACGCTCGCCCTAACAAGAGTGTTTCAAACTATGTGTCACAGCGATTTGTTTTCTTAGTTACTTATATTTGTTCACATTTTCAAAACTAAATTAATTACCGCAAATAAATAAAGGATAAGAATGTAAAGGTATTTTAGCATATTTTTTCTCTTTTTTCGTTCGTATTAAAACATTTTAAAAGGCCACGGAGTCGATGAATGTCTGAACATTATAGTTTAATTTTCTTATTATAGTCTTAAATTTCTCTTATTAGTTTTGTGTGACAATTTTGCTTACTTTCTTACTCTCGTGAGTACATAATGACAACACTATTTAGGGCAGTTGAATTTTGTACGGTTCCAGCTATGTTGAAAATGTTACGGCTAGCATTGTACAACAATCCTTCTCATGCCCTTGACTCCGGTGAACTCTTTTGCGTCAGTACTTTCAGCGTAAGTAGGAAATATCAAAACAATTTTTTGTTTTGTTATAGTGAATATAAAATTCTTTCCGAGCTCATCACTTGGCATACTAGTTGATGTGTAAGTGTGAAAAATTGTCCCAAATCCCGACTGTCGACCTCATAGTTCTAGAGGCAAAATAAATCAAATCTGCCCATTTTACATTTAACATCAATCCCTCATGCTCGCATCACTAGTTCCTACTCGTATGTTCGTATGCTCATATTTCAATATAAGTACGCACTAACGAGAAGGTTTTCAGCAATATATATGTTTTATTATTTTTTTTTGTTTATATATACGTTTTATTAGTCATTCGTATTTAAATGCACTACCAAAATTCATCTTCCGGAACGAAAATGAACGCAATTTTTTCGTGTTTTCCTCTGAATCATGTTTCGACAATTAACATGGGTACTACAATAACCATGTATGAATAAAAATTAAGGATCACTAAGTTAAGATATTTGAATGCGATTTTCACTTTTATTTCAATATAAGTGCGCACAAACAAATGCATTTTTCAACTAAGCGTTATGAGGATTGTGTTCTCTTAGTTACTTATACTTAAATGCACTCTCAAAATCAGATTAGGCAAGGAAGGGAACTCATTTCTGTTGTGTTTTTCTGGCATTCATTTTTGTTTCAACATTTTACACGGGTATTACGATACCAATGTGTTATTATCAGTTAAGGAGTATAATGTTAAGGTGTTTTAAAAAGCAATGCATCAACATTTCATGTTTGTACTTTATTGGAAATAAACTGTTTTTATTTTTTTTTCTTAGCCAGGCACAAGTTTCTTCACAATAATAGCCTAAGAAAGACTCAACTTGGCATTATCTGTAATGAAAAAAATCATTAGTCCAGCTGGAAACAATGTATTTTTATTTTGGGCAGAAATCATTGACGTACATTGTCTAAACTCAACGAAAGTGATATTAACAAGATCGGATAAACATTCGTTAACATCCCAAATAATCCACGACGTATATGGGCTTGAGTATTTAGGTATGGCTATCTTGGAAACTCTAAACACATCGGTAGAATGTTGAAAACTCATGAAGAAAACAGCAACGCTATATTTTTGTTTCACTAATTTTTAAACATGAAGTCGTGATAAACAGAAATCATGGCTCCTGAAGAAACCGTAACGATGTCGGGTAATTGCATGAGTTGCAAGCATTTCTCTATGACCGGCTTGAGCGCTTGTTTACAGCGTGAGCGCTGGTCACTGTAGAACAACGATCAAATTTTGCGAAAGAGAAGCTCGTCAGAACTGATATTTATGTTGTCAAAAATCCGTGCTTCCAACAGTTTGTTTACTGCATGTAGGGCTGCACTGTTTTTTTATTTTTTTGCTGAAACAGGCTGAAATTTGCGATAATGGATTCCATAGAATACATGAGACATCTAGAAAATGGAGGAGAAGGAATAACTAGACGAGTAGAGGGCAAAACCTTCAATACATGTTACCAAATCCGTTTTTGACACACTTTACAAGAAACGTATGACGAAATCGTTAATATTCAACGTTGTAAAGAGTACGTTGGATACAATCTGAACATTAGCGCAATCAAAATTCATTTCAAATTAACTTCTGGCACAGTCTGTACCAGACACTAAAATTGATCGAAATACACGTAGTGCCGCACCAGGTCCATTGCCTCTCAGGATACACTCTGTGGCTCCTCGTTGAATCTTTTGAAGTGAATTTTTACCTCCTCTCCTACGCTAAAATGAATGAGGCCATTACCAATTCAACTGTATCAGTGCCTGAACCAGTTGTTAGTCTGTATTTTTTTAAAGCTTTTCACTTCGGTTATTTTCAGCTGACCCACGCTGTTACTGGAGGATTGCTATCTGAGCGTCGTGTGAACCAAGGGTAGATGCGAATGCCTCCTACAGTCCAGGCCTGTTTATAACAAAAGTGACGTCACAGTCGTGGTCGCAGATTTCACACCATTTCTGATGAATAGAAGAGGAGAAACTAAATTACCTTCGATCTATCGTTGACTTCCTCTAAAACAGGGCTGAAGTGGCTTTGAAAAAGTTTCAAGAGATTTACAGTGATACTTTTTTGTCAAATAAAAAATAAATTTCCCATAATTATTTCGGATACGGCACAAAAGTGTAGTTGAGCTTGTTTAGGCCCACGCACAATTAGATAAAAACATTTGATTAAAATATTCGAACTAAGGAAATAAAGTACTCGATCACGCATTTCGTTGCAATGACGCCCTCCTTTTATCATTAGAGCACGTGAGTTTTGTACGGCAAGGCTTTCTTTACACCATTTTCTTCTTCATTTATATTCTATACAACATGAAGTAGTCAGAAATTGTCGAGTATAACAAACGCTTGTCAGAGTTCAACGAACAATAAAAAGTTCTTAAAATAAGGCATTGGCTGAGAAATAACATGCCTGAGTAACAATCGGATTTTTCAAGCACTGTCTCGTTAACCTACAATTTCATCATTTGACAAGCACAAGAATCAGTAATTACTCGAGGAATAACGCCGCTAAGTATGTATATGGACTCAACACAGATTTTCACACCTCATGTGTAATTTTTCGATCACTCAAACACTGTCTCACCTGCAGAAATTTTGACGGAAATTATTCGTACGCCAAGCTTATCTCGGGAAATACTAAATTTATTTTACGGAATTTGTTAAAGTTTAACACTATTTGTTTCTTACTTTGGGGAAAAAATACACGATTGGTCGATAAGCCTCCAGAAACATCGTCATAATCATAAACGAAAAAAACAAAGCTGTTTTTTGTGCAAATGTGACTGTGAATTTTGCTTGTTTAGGTTGGTGTAGATTTCGTCTCATATATGCACAATACTATATATCGAACCGAGCCATCACTAACGATGTTTCAAGTGATCTTCGTCTTATTCCATTTTTCAACGTTTAGTCTTAGACTGGCGAGAAGCCAAAGTATGATTTTACTATTATGTACTTTCTCTTTCGTTATTTCGGTCAGGGTAACTGTAATTCCTCACGCACGTCTAGGCTTCTTATTTGTAGAGTTGAAAAACTCAATCATCGACCCAGTGCTGCTAGTCATGCAGGTAGGGGAGATATATATGTACAGCATATCCGATAATTTTGCTGGTAAAATTTTTTATAAAAACATAGAATTTGTAACTTGATGCAAGTACCCAATGTTGCTAATTAGGATTTGAAATAGCATGTTTAATCTTCAAATACCCTCTGTTTTTGGCAAGACAAGCTTCTAAAATTTCTCTCTCATGTTAGAGTTTCGTAGCCAAGTCTGAAATTTAACGCTCCAGTTGTGTGGCGCTTGTTCACTGAGTTGGAGTCCCCACACTTGACACTTTCCACAAGTTGACCGCACTCGGGTTCCAGCAATGGATTACGTGAACTATCGGCACTCACAAAGATAGCTTATGGGCGGGCTTGTGGTGAAAATTGGAACCATCATTGACTTTGGGCTGTTCTACGCTTGCCATTCAAAGGTAAATGGTTGATGGATTTAGGTAACTCAGCGACACTCGATTGTCGCGGATTAGGAAAGAGTGTTTGTTCATATGGAGAAACAAAGCCATGCAAATGTACCGGATGCTCTCAAAATGTGCGGAGAGATGGTTTCAACTTCTGAACTTTCAAATACGAACACTTGTATCCAATGAATCAAATGACGTTTATTTTCTCTGCTCCCAAGATTTCTTCAATGCCCAGGATTTATAATTTTTTTAAAGTGTTCAACTAGTTTTCATTGTTTTATGAGTTGTCTTTTTCTTTGAGCTTAATTTTGAGCACGATAACAAAATTCCGCGGAAGTACCTTCCCATGCCAGAATTTCTTTTTCTGCTATTGATTTTGAGTAAGTAATTCATGTATTGTTTCAGAGGTCGGGTATATGTGCAGCAATGAATTTATATTTCATAAATGACCATATGTCATAGGGTAAAGCAGGTAATAATTACCCACCAGGCTGGATCAAAACCACGAAAGAATAACTGAATTGCGAACTGAGCTTCAAAAGCGATTGAATGTGAAGTGTATGCTACGTTTGGGAGACCGAAAAGCGAAGTGTTTCGCGAAGAATGCCTCCGCTGAGTCGTCGCTTGGATTCTTCAGCCTTGAACTGAGCGCTGGCGAGACAAAAAGCATTGTGGCGTCGGTGAAGAAAAAACAGCTCGTGACGAAAGCGTCTCCAAGTTAAGACAATCACGCAGGAGAGCCAATCGTTTCGGTTGTTTTTTTTCTCCTTTGCTTGAAAATTTTCTGAAACAAACAAATGCTGTACGGAAATCTCGCGGATACTGTTGATGAAACTGATTTCTTCGAAAGAACTCGCAGGTTATGAATTTTGTTTTAATAGGGCATGAAATTGCAGTTAGCTATGAAAAGTTTCAAGAAACAAGCAAAATTTCTTAACAATGATATATTGAACTTGATAAAAATTGATAGGATGTATTTTTGATAAGTTGACTAATAAAATAGACAATTATTGCCGCCAGTTTTTTTTTTTTGTAGACTGGTGAAACTAATAATTTGTGCATAAAACAATTGCCAAACTATGAATGAATCAAGTAATGGAATGACCCCTTATTTGCTTTGCTCTCGAAAGAAAGTTTCGTAAAAGGATTAGCTTAGAAAAATTTTTTTGCAGGCCAAGAACTTAAACTGAGAACGAAGTAACTTCGTATGAGTATCATGTCATTATCTTATTTAGAGAGAAAATGAGCTACTAGAATGTAACTCATTTCACTCACTTAAAACAGTTTTCTGTTTGAGCTAAGATAGGGGAGGCAACGTTGGTATGATATCTTAATAAATGAATTGTCTGGTCTCTCAAGTTGACGCTTATTGATCGCTGAGCTACCATCCTCTGTGATTAATTACCGCCACGGAAGATCTAAGCCAACAAACGCACTTATCATCTGAAAGTGCGAGAAAAATAAAGACAAGGGAGAGCTCGAACGCAACGTGGCAGGGAATGGTTTGTGTTTTGAAAGAGTCCAGCAGGGATCAATAATTCCTATGATCGGTATCATCGTCCTGCCATTCATCATTTCATTAGCGTCAGGGATGCCAAAAATAAATCATTTAGTTCAAGTCTGTTCTCTGGACAATGAGCTCTGAAATGCAAGTAACGAAGTGATCGAGTTCAAAGGCAGGGAGGGACTGCATCTCAGTTCTGACGAGCAGTCTATACTGAATGCAATAGGTGTCAGAACCTGAAGAATCACCTTCAGCATAAAATGAATTCAAATAATCTCATACTGTTTCTTATGATTAGAGAGAATATTGTTCCTTCTTGCTAAAAAATAACTCAAAATTATGAATGAATTCGTTGATTTGGATTGTCCTCGTGAATTAGTGTTTGTCAGCTTTATAAACACGTTTCGAAGAATTTCTCGCACTTGAGGCCACCTTTTAAACTTCTCGAAAGATTTGCTAGTCAACGGTGCTTGAAACCCCATCTTCTCACGAGCGCCGGCGCGCAGCTGGGACAGCTAGAAGTTCAGCAGTTAATGTATGATGATCGCCCGCCTGAGAGTTTCTTTGCAGTGTAAAGTGGGGGCGCCGAAGAAAGAAAAAGCGATAATCAGGCTCTCTACCACCACAAGCTAACTCTTTTATTTATTGGTCATCATTTATGTCGAGTTCAGACTGAGACCGTAACACCCGAGTCGTAGCTCGAGTTACCAGCAGAATATTTCGCTCGTTAGTTCGTTGACTGGACATTCGTTTCATTCAGAGTTAGGATGGGAGATGGCCGTGCCTGATCGTATCTCCCCGCCGCAACTGCGAGCTGTTATGTCAGTGTGTTACACAACTGGATGTCGTGCGTTCATCTTTCAAATGTATAAATTTCAATACATTATTTCTATCGTCAGTACCTGTTTAGCCCCAAACATGTTAATGGCAGTGAAGAAATGAAAAACGTCCGGTAATTTGAAGTAAGATCTGAACAGCTACTCGTAACAACCAAGTCGTAACTTAACTGGCGTCAACTCTTAATATATCTAAAGTGGGCGGAATTGTTTGTTATTTCAATGGTTAGGAATGATAACAAGCTACATCGAACTGGTGTGCTCTGTTCTCAAAGCTTGCCCCTCAATGACTTTCGGTTTAGTGTAGTTGTAAATACGAAAATTATGTTTTTTTTACTTTTAAATTATGAAGTATAAACACAAATTAGAAATTCAGAAGTTTGGAAGAGCTTTTTTTTATAAAACCGTCACTATCAAATTCTGAGAATAAGGACTCTGGGAATGATAACAGCAGCAAGAGACTAATAAGAGCACATTGCACGAAAGAAGTTGGTCATAAATAAGTATGTAGATAAATGGACTCTACAGAGTCCTTTAATTGTGCTGAGTAGAGATCATGTCTTTCTTCGAGCCCCATTCTTCTCAAGCCGTAGTGAAGCGCACATCTAGAACAGACACGAGTGGAAATATACGCTACTTTTAATTAAATTAAATATTCTTATTTTGCATTAATATTATTCACAGCAACATAAGCATGTCAAATAACTTGAAATAATTTTTGAATCATTTATTTTAGGAATAAAATAATGATAATTAGTTGTTTTATACTCTACTATGACAGTCTGAGATTCAAATAAGCCTCGTGAACGCCAGCTGATGGCGCTATTCCGGGGAAAAATACATCGGCTACATAGCACGTATGCGCATTGAATGAATCATGCATGCCTTATAAAAAAGAAGTAATATTTTACTAATTTGGAACTCAAGCATTTTTCTGAATCATTTGAACAATCGTTAATTTATCAAAAGAGCTTCGAAACAGCGGTAATATTTTACAAAACCCCATTTAATTACTGTTTATTAATTCTCGTCATTGTATTTCTAAAACTCATTCTCTCAGCTGATGTTGAACTTACTGGCATAGTATTTAAGTAATAAAACATTTCAATAACTTAGTAGAAAGCATCGAGCAATTTTGGCACATCTCAATATTCAACCGATCAAATTGTACAAAATTTGAATTAGAAATTTGAAGTCGGTTTTACAGTAGTTTCGGGCATTTATTGAGCAAAGCGTCAAGTGTCCAATTAAATGAATTACTATTCTCAATGGAACAAACGTTGTTTACGCTAATGAATTACTTTTGCCGATTAGTGAAAGTCAAGCGACTCTTAATATTTAACAACCTGATTTAAAAATATTTCGATAATGAAAAATACAGTATTTCTCAGGATGCAATCATATATATATATATATACGGCACCAGTGAGCGCACTATACATACATCGAACAATGATGTACCTATATTCCACTGAGATGAATAGCAAACTGTAATGAAGTCAATTCTTAAAAAAATGCATTTTAATTGGCGGATACTTCAGAAGCTTTTGATGAAAAGAAGCTCTCGTTGCGAGCTCATACAGGACAGGATTTCCATCGGACGCTGTGCAACGCCGTACAGGATCACTGATCACTCGCTACAAGGTTAAAGATGTCCTCGAAGAAAAATTCTAAGACCATTAACGCTAGTTTATTAAATCTTTTGAGGCGTAGAGAACGATTCCACGGAGTGTCATGGTTGACATTTATAGCTAGTTATTGTTTTTCACAGGAATACTCTTACAGGAAATGAAAAATGGCTGTTTTTCTCTCGTCAACTCACATATTTCAAAATCATAAGGAATCGCGATTAAATGATAAAAACAACTCTCCGGACTATTTCCGTATATTTAAAACTGCAATTTAAAAAAACTTTTTCCCAATTAATATAGTGCAGCCCAATCTATTGCACATTACTAGAAATGTTAGTTTCAGCTTCATATACCGTGTATTTAAAAGGCGTGAACAATTAATCACTTATGAAAATATACTTCAGTAAGCCACTATTTTTTCGCATCCAACTGAGCAAAGACTGAGAAGAAGGGGCTTCAAGTCTGCTACACATGTGCCGACGTACCGCGAGAACTTTAGTCTATCTACATAATGTTTTCTGCGCAATGTGAGCGGGAACGGAAGATAAACACTCATCAATAGGATCGCATAGGTGACTTTTCCTGCAAGGGGATGTCCTCCTGAAATTGATGAGATGAGAGTAACATTTGAAGTGGCACAAAATGCTTAATGCAAATAAACTTAGAACAACCCTTCATGTGTTACATGTACTTGAAATAAATGAAAAGAGAATACATTTTTATTCGGAGCATATGCTTGAAATAAGTGAGAATGGAACAGTCCTTCATATGAGATATGTAAATGATATAATTGAGAAGAGAACGGTCTGAAGCGCTACATGTCAGCCGAAGTAAGTGCTTGAAGGAACATCTGTAAATCGTAATGACCTCTCAAACAAACGAGACAAACTGAAACGGGTCAAACATAATTTGCATAATGCAGCCATTGGTAGACCAGCAGTCTTTGAATTGTTACGCGCACTTCAAAGTATGCGTGAAGAACAACAGTTTTTGAACCGTCTAACGTTGATTTTCAGGCAGCAAGAAATACAAGCGTTAGAGGTATGATGTTAGCATGGAAGATAAAGTAACAGACCAAACTGAGAAGTTTTATGAAATATTCTATACACGCAACCACAGCTCTGGTTCACAAATTTTTCTCGTTCATGCTTTTAAATTTTTCGAATTTTTTCAAGTGACCTAAAATTAGAAGTAAACCTAATATTTAAAGAGTAAACGGTATTTTATTCCCTTGACCTGCGAATAAATAGAGAACTCATCGAAATCTTTTTATGTTCAACTATACGACTAAATTTTCGTTTAGGAAGCTATGATTTGGATTGGATAATTTTAATGAAACATTTAATTGACAACATACTTTAAAATTCAAGCGTGATATATTCGTTAGTGGATTGCGGTGATCTGTATCGGTAGAATAATTATTTGAAACAACTAACTGCTAGATTTGTCAAGATGGAATACGCACACTTTTGTAGTGATGGTCAACGATTCACATATGGAGGAGTGCAGTAAATATTTTATAAAATTCCAGGCGGTGGAAATTTCCCTATCCAGGGTAGAACTAGCAATACTTAAAATTTATGTATCATAAAAAAATTTCTAATTTATACGCAAACGATAACGTTCATAAGTGTTCTGGTATTTTATTTACAGTTCAATTAAACATTTATGATTGTGAGGATTGTTCTTACAGTAACTGTAACTCATATCAATGGTTCAAGGAATTATTTCGTTTCATATGCATTTCTGTATTTGAAAATACGTAAGCGGTCAAGATAGTTTTGAAACTATGCTTGTGAACCGATTATCCTACTCTTAATCTCTAAGCAGTTAAAAAGTAAATTACGCCTGCGAAAATTTAGAATTACAGTAAAAATTAAGACGCCATTCGCGAAATGAAGCGCGGTAGTAGCCTGTGATGACGAAGTTGTCCGACTCAGTCGCCTGTGTTGACTGGGTGACGCAACTGCGTCGTTTGGTTGTGTGAGGAGGTAAGTTTTATTTTTGAGAAATTTTCCAAAATTGAGCCGTTCAATGGCTAATGCTCCGCCAATTTATTAATTAGATATTTGATGAATAGACATATTCGAAGTGGGCACGTTTGGCCAAAGTACGCTAGTCCTCACAACTGCGGCATTAAATACTAATACTTCTGTAGCTCTGCGCGCCGGTTTAAAGTCCTTGCCTAACTGGATCTCGTAGCCGCCGCTACCAGTCAGTGCAATACTGAAGTGGAGTGCAGGTAACCAACGCATCGTGAGGGCCCCTGACTCGCAGCAAGAGACACAAATGTCTGGCGCTGCTCTGGTTTTTGCCCTAGTCGCCCAGAACCAACATAAAAAACTCGTTGGAACCGCTCAGATATCACCTCACACGTGGGTAATATGGAATTTCCAGCTTAATGTGCATAATTTTTTTCTGAAGTACGTTTAAAATCCTCAGATGATATTTGATGCTGTATCTCTTTGATAATTTTAAACAAATGTATAGTGGATCTTCGGGCGTACGGAAGCTCCGCAGTTGTGATAACATATGTAGCTTCCTGTTCCCTATGCCAAGGCAAGGTATATCACAAGCGTCCGTCTATGGTACGAAACACAAGTGTCAAAATTTCACACAACACTGCGAACTCTGAGGTTTAGTCATGAATTTCTTGTTACGGCAAGGGAGGGGAAGTGCTTTTTAATAAGGAGATTCACCTCAAACGTTTAGATCATCTCTGTCAAGTGCTTAGATTTGGATTTTTGGGAACCATATCTACTGTATATCTGTATGTTCAAGGCACAAAAAATTCTGGAAAATGAAGTTCTTGTGTGCCTCTGAGAAAAGTTTCATTCACTTCAAATACAGGGTCAATATGTACTGTGTACATCGTTTGAAATGATGAATCATTGCTGCAAAAAATAATTTCCCAGCTATGTCCGACAAATCTACTCTTTGGAGGAATGGCGAGACTTCTTTAGTTCATCCTTAATCAAAACATAACATAGAGAAAACCAAGTCGCTTATTAATTCCTGTTACCATTGAATATGCCGTCTGCATCAAAGTTATAAAAATTTATAAAATTTGCAAAATTCATAAAACTTCTATGCAACAAGAATTCCAAATTTCAAAAATGAATCTAATTCTAGCTCAAATGTTCAGTAGTGAATTGTCTGCTCACCACAATAAAAATATCAACCTCACAGTTACTAAGATTTTTGTCCTCCCCACATGCTTGTAAGTGGATGTATGCTAAAACACTGCTCGCCTGCCGATAGATATTTAAAATATAGTACGAACTTCAATTGTTTATTCTGGTAGTTCTAAACGAGATTTTGGACTTTGAAAAGTATCACCTGGGGCTTTGGATCTAAGACATAACACGTTAGACCTCTTCTCATAAATTTCACGAGGACGTTCACCTCAAGAAGCGTCGTTCGCACGCATCTTCGGAGTGTACATTACGAAGCAAAAACTTGTCCGTACGCTTATTTCAAGGAAGACATTATGCAACTGAGACAGTATAGCTTTCGTGGTTTAGTAAATCCTAATACTGACACAGCCCAGTCTAACTTGTTCGCCGTCTGCATGCATGTTTTTCGCAGCTGAAGAGATTTCATCGCTTAAATCGCTTAGGCGGTGATTAAACCTTAAAAATTTGTGCCTCAGAGTGCAGTGATGAAGAAATTGAATTGCTATTCTCATTGCTTTTGTGAAAATATTTTACACTGTTAGAAAATAATACAAAGTTTTAAGTAAGGCTAAATATCTGAATATGTTTTAGCAAGCAAAAAGTTACTCAGAAAAGATCTAAAGGCTCAAAGAAGCCATGTGTAACGGGATATGTGTTATGGGCTTCTAGTTTCGAATACTTGGTAATTCGGCTTTGATCAAGTTTGTAAACAAGAGTCCTTTGTATAGGAAAATTCAAAAACTTGCATTAAAATTATGGATGATTGAAAACTTGTTTTCGTAGATCAAATCGACCATGTTAAAAAGGCAAAGAAAGGAAATCGTTCATGTTTTACGTAGAGTCTAATTGATGCTTTAAGCAACCATCGTACTTTATGCTACAAGTAGCCGCTACGACCGAGCTCCTTAATTCAGTATTTGACTTCTGGCCTGAGAAGTACGATATTCCTGCATCAGATAGAGCCAACCCTAATTTCGGTGACCTTTCAATTTCAAATTTAACTTATTTCTTCGTAGAGGACAATCCTAGGCGATACTAATAACATATGTTAAATTTTGGTGGCAAATCATATAGACGTATGACTGTGTATTTTTTATTTTTTTAAATATTTTCTCTCAGTCTATCATTACATTCTTCGGTTCATACTGAACAAAATATACTTGTATTAAAATGTATAAATATGGGAAATAGTTCATGAACAAACCGAGGTCCAAAAAATGTTTTGGTTTTGATGATTATGCGAAATTTTGCACAGAATACAATACTATATTGCAGTTGCCCAATGAATTTGTATCTCAGCGATCGCAATGCGGAGCAAAAGTAAACGGAAATAAATATTTTACGCGTGTAAAAATAATTAGAATTATTTGCGTCACATGAGCTTGAAAATATATTAATTTTTAAAAAAAATTTTCATAGTGCCATAATTTAGCAATCCACTAATTTCGTTTCCGTCGACACAAAAAGGTTTCTTCAAATTTTTATGTTGAGTAAATTATTTGAATGTACACAAAATTTAATGAACGTGTCATCTAGAACTCCCATTTCAGTTCAGTCTTGCTAGTGCAAGACCGACACTATGAGTCTAATCCATGAACACAAATAAAATTTAAGATTCAACTTCCCTGTCACGCATTATGTGAAAAAAGTTAGCAGTTATATATTGCATAAACCTTGTTCATTTAATAAACTATGAACCCTTCTCTAAAAGATAATTTTAATCCCATTCGTTTTAGAAGTTAAAATTTCCTCTCTAGTGCTGGAATAGAGACGAGTTCAACTTGAAATATGATAGAATTAAAAATAAGTAGAATACATGTATGTTTAAAAAACAAATAAAGCAAATTTTCTTACATTCATGAAAAAATCAGATGAATGCTTCTAATCACGACCACGCACACGCACATGCGCACTAGCTCACTCAGATCCACATATTACACGAAATAGTATTTAGATAATTGAGAAAAGTGTATCTAATTATTTAGTAACTTCTCATACTGACGGATTTTTTTAATTATCTCTCTTTCTTGATAAGATGCTGGAATAAAAGCAATGTATCTTGTGCCCCACAACAGGCTCAAGGCGCCACACAACTCACACGACGGAGCAAAAGCGGCGTAACAAGGCGCAAGGCGCACAGGAGGTGGGTACATGCACCACTGTACGACTGCTGACCGTGTCTCCTGCTCGGGTATACCGATTTCTTTTTGTTTCTGAGTAAATCATACGATGAATCAGAATGCATATCCCTCTTTCCTGAACTAGCTTGTTAAAAAAACACAGGGGTTTATATTCACAAGAGCATGCCTGTGAATCTTTGAACCAGAATTCAACTGGTATAATTTTCAGTCATGTTTTTAGGTTGTTACGTTGAAGGATAAAATATTACTAGACAGGTTGTCGCTTTTTTATACTGGACATTTAAGATCAAGCCCAAAATCCATTCATCTCTCCTTTCGTACCACTTGAAATCAGCCAGCGAGGTTGGTAACTCTCAGTCTCAAGTCAAACGCACAAAATCAACCGGAAGTTCTGAGGAGTCATCTGCGCCTCTCAGGCGTCCTGCTAGCATAACCACAACCGTGAGGCGCTCGCTGTTCGTGTTTAACTCCGCAGTCTCGGATGAGGCCTTCGCATTTTGGTATTCCAACGTAAAGCGTTGAAACGAAGAATAAAACATGACAACAGAAATGAGCCATTTTTAGATCGCTATCGGCATGTCCTTCGCCGTAAGACACCAACCACACACTGACTCATGTTGGTAGTAACACATTTAGTCACCAATTTTTTCGCACAAGTACCACTTCGATAAGGCAAATACAATATTTCCATAAGGGGCCGTTTCACAACAGTGTGGTTTCATAATTTGACAGTTTTCTTGCGTTATGGAACTTTTGACACATCATGAAGTTTTTTCCCGCTTTGTAGACGCTTCAATGGGATGAGGCATTCCTAATGGAATCGTAAATACACGGCGAAAATAAATATTATATCTGGTAGTACCTAACATATTACAAGTAGTTAAATAATTGTTCTTCATATCCCTTCGGAATTCCAGTCATCCTTCGTGTTTTAAAATACTGGTAGCTAGCGCTTCAGTAGGCTGATGGTCAAGGCAGTTTTTGAGTGTATTCACTGCGCCAGCAGGGACAACATTTTCGGTTACTGGTTCCATATTCTGACAATTTTAAATTTTCAGTATTTTTATACTGTCGACCAGTATTTTTATTTCGAACTTTGCGTCTCGTGTCGAAAAGTTCTTGCAGACTAATATCATTAGGACTATCAGTTGTTTTGAGAACAGCTCATTGTAGACAACGGCGTTACCAAAGATAGAACCGCGCATTATGACTCATAAGCACCAATCACTCATTACCTGGATACTAACATTAAAGTTATGTAGGAAGTGTTAATGCAATTATTTTCTGAGGAAACTGAAAATTTACTAACTCAAGCTCTTATATAATTTTTTTTGTACCTCATACTTTTTCATGTACACAGACGGAATTTTGCACAGTATTCTTCACAAATTTAGGTGCTAACTGCTAATTGAGGTCAAATACGTTTGTTATAAATAAGTAGGTCAAGACGCTTTAGTGTTTGAGTCCCGTTTAAATTTAGTTCCGAGAAGCCTCCCATAAAATCTGGCTCACTCACCGTCAGATCGGTACTTAATGAACACTCTTCTGGTTAGTGTATATTTAGATGCATCCATTCGAAGAAAACATTACGGTGATCAGCTTTGCGTGACGGTGTTTAGAAGAAGTATTCTCCTAGAGAATAATTCAATTTAAAAATTGTACTATCAGCTCTTCGAATAGCTGTACTGAGCTTCGGACACTCTTATAAAATGTTTTATAAAGTATAGTCGAGGCCATGAAATGGACGATGATCTCACCTTTGAATTCCTGCCGAGCTAATTTCACATATTAGACCTGGAATTTCAAATACGAAGTCGTCTATTGGCCCCGACCAACACGATCGGCTTGCGAAGCCTCATGAGAACCTCCCAGCAATGCTCTATATATTATATACTCATGATGCTTATTGATGCAAAATTTTGAACATCTGCGCACGTTTGCTTGCCATGCAGGGTACGTTGCTTGAATTCAAGGACAGCTCACGTACCGTTTTAACCTAAGTGCAAATCAGAGAATCTGTTTTCTCCGAAATGTTTTAAGATTTTGAAACAAAGAAGTTACATGATATACTGCATTATAGTTTTTCTTTATGGAAATATTACGAATGGTTCTCGAAAAATAAGTCTCTCCAATAATTTCTTGCAAAATCATCCTGCGGAGTGGACTCTATGAGACAGTCTTGACCAACCGAGATAAGACCTCCCTTGACTTAATTAGTAATAACTAATAACGTTTAGAAATCCTCGTAACGATAATTTTGAAGCCCTGGACGCACAGGTCTTTTGATATTTCAAACATGCCTTAAAAACACCCGAACATTCAGTGCAAGATTGCTTGTACATGATTGTTGTCATATATAGTAGCGGAGCTACATCGCTTACCAAGCTAGACAGAGCAACTCATTCCAAATACCAGACAAGTTTTTCTATGTTTTATTCTGGTATAGTTTGACAATAAATGCAGACAAAATAAGAGTAGATTTAAATTTTTATCCATGTATTGTCTACTATTGCGTTGATCCCTAGAATTTTATAAGACTTTCGACTGTTTTGAGTAATAGATGAAGATCGACTCAAAAGTGGAACGAGTGGTGTAATCTTATAAGTAAATAAAAAAAGCCGTCCTGTAGCAACAAGCCTTGCAAATATAGAAAAAAAAACGATCAAGGTTTCCGAAGAAACTAGTTTTATAGTAGAAAGTGATACGACCGTCGAGGTCAATCTGAAGGTATAAACCTTGGGAGAAGTCAAATTCGGTACGTGCAAAATTAATTAATTGTGAACAAAAACGAGTAGAAAAACGGGAATGAACAAAAAGACAAGAATTATCAACCGGAAATGCTTCCAACGACACTAGGCATTGTGAGGAGTTGCCAAATGTATACTCCGGTTTTGGCACCATATTTGCTGTAGAATTCTGCAGACACAGTTTCACGTGTGCTCGTGCTTCGGGCTCGAGGTGAATACAACGCGGGGTAGAAGTTATAAACTTTGAGTTGTGTGTATAAGCGCATAGCGAGTTGAAGAGACGGAAAATTTTCAATTTAATTTTTATAATGTTAGAACAACAGGTGGACTGAATTCAAGTTGAAGCTCTCAAAGAGAAAGAGAACTATCAACACTTGAAAATTTTACCTGCAAACTTCAAAAATTATAGCAAGAGTGGCTCATTGCTTTCTTGAAGTTCACCTTATGGTTGGAAAATTTCTTCGTCTTCAGCATCATGAGATCGAAAACATAGTTTATTCACATGGTAATACTGTATCATGTAGAGTACTAACGTGAGTTACGTTGACACAGTTTATGAATAATCCAAGACGATGATATATCATCACTTCATTATAAAAGTAGCCTCGTCCGTACGTCCGTCCGTGTAACCCGGGCCCCTCTTCTAATCGATAGCTTTGATAGCAACAAGGAAAAAGCTGTAGAAATACTAGAAATCCTTCTATTGCATTATTTTTCTGTGGCGATTCAATTCCCTTTCACTTGGATTATTATGGTATCCAGAATACGCAATCGGCTTATTTGTACAAATAGAAATTTTCTTTGGAGCTTTCTCTGTTAAAATTCAACATGTTGCTTTTATATTTTTAATTTATAAAGCGGAAAGAAATGTTTCAAATTCATTTGACCAGTAACCTGGCTACCACTTAGTATAAAGCCCAAGATTTTGGAACTTGAGTTTTCGTTTTCTAAATTGTGATTTTCTTGAAAAGCTCCGAAGAGATAATAGAAGACATATCAGAATAAAATTCCGGCAAAAGAGGCCACCAAGGGCAGCAATGTGTCCAACCGCGAGAGAGAAGTAGCAAGACTTCGACAGCAAGAAAAACGCCGAAGACGATCGGATGAACAACTCGAAATGGCAAGACGAAGCAGTGCTGCTCGCCAACGAGAAGCTAGAGCTAAATTGACCCTTGAACAGCGTTTGGAAATTCTGCGGAATAATGCAGAGCAACACCGAGTAGCTAGAGAGAGCTTAGCACATGAAAGAAGCGAAAAAATTCTTCGGCATAGCGCTGGACAACATCGAGTGTCACGAGAGAATTCAACTCAAGTAAGAAGGGGAAAAATTCTTCAGACTAATGCCGAACAGCATCGACTTGCACAAGCGAATTTAACTCAAGAAAGAAGGATGAAATTCTTCAGATTAATGCCGACCAGCGCGTGTGCACTAGTAATTTTAATGAATAGCTCTCATCAAGAAACTACCCGAGCCAATTTCGGAAATGGGTGTACGTAAATTACATATAACCCCTAAATTATCTTATCCATGACTTAATTATTTAATTATCAAAGTAAATCATCTATAATGCCTTGCTTTTAATCAGAGTCTCCTACAAGCGAAGGGCTAAATTGTTTAATTTCTTTATTGCAGAGCACGAAAAACGGTTACAAAACTTTTTCCATTTACTGTTTTAGTTTCGTCTCATCTATGAATCATCACTTTTTCTCAGCGACGTAGGCTAGGCATAACGACATTATTTTTTATTTTAATAATATAAACTTAATAGAAAGTTCCTTATATAATTTGTCATTATCTTTATTCAGTATCAGGATTGAATTTGTCAGTATACAGTACACGCGTGGTAGCTCAAGCCGTCGCTAGTTTCTGAGACAGAGTCGATTTACTTCTTTCCACCCATCTGATTGAACTAGCTCATATCTTTATATATAATAGTTGAATAATGTCAATCATTTGTTATCCACAGATAAACTGTCACGTTTTCAATTACATCATGAGATGTATAAAACCCCTTATAAATTGATAGGTAGCATTTTGCATGAATATGAACGAAAGTTTGGAACAAAGAGCAGAAAAAATCATTCATACAATTATAAAAATTTTCATGATAAAGTTATTTGAAGTTCTCTCTTTATTCCATATTAGAATTATTCTACTCTGTACGAAACGAAACGAAAACGGGAAACGAAAAGGAGCGCGGAGTTCACGTGCTTTAGTGATTCAAAAGATTATTGGCTTCCACATCATCCGGAATAATTACGGCACTATTACAAAAGTCTAAACTGCTTCAAAATGTTTGATACATTCGGTGGAAATAGAGTTTAAGCAATTTAAACACGAGATTTAGCGACAGAAAGAAAGAGAAAAAGAGAAGATACGAGAAAATGCCACAGAGCAGCTCGAAGACTGCGCCGAGAGGTTAGCGAAAACTCGGTGTGCCAGCGTAAGCTCTGGCGCAACGCAGCGTTGTTGAATGTGAATGACTGAATGAAATCGCCACGACGCACGCCTCTTCATTAGCCGCACTTCGTTGGTGCTTGCTGAATCTTGTTAGAACTTTCTCAAACAAATAAAATTGATTCTGGTAACGATAACCATCGAGTGATGAAACAACATTTGAACATTTCAGTATTTTTGCTGCAAAGTAGAGCATCAGCCAGTGAGAGATGAAGCTTTCTTCCCAAAGAACCTAGACCTGTCAGTTAAACATGGAAAATTCATTGCAACAAGTGGAATGATAGTACATCTGGAGACTGCATCAAGAACCTTTATGAAAACCTAAAACTTTCGGCACAAAATCCAGAGTAAGGCTGCGGTTTACCATCCAGTGCGACAATGGCCGCAATCATACGATTGTATTTTTCATTGGCTGAACGGCTTCAGAAAAATAAATTGTTTTACGCACTTGGCCTTGGATGAGATTTCCTGAAATTTTGCTACTGGGATCGGAATTATTAAAAAGTTCTTGAGCTGCAAAAATTTATCAGAAATTAGAACGTAGCGCCATTGAAGCATGAAAGATTATCACAGGGAAAATTTTTTCAATGTCATGTAAAATATAAGTTTCCGGTTATACCAAGATTTAATACAATATATTCATCATCTAACAACCAAAAACGTGATATTCTATAAAAGATTTTACAAAAAACGCAAGTATCTAATGCTTGTGCGTGTATGAGTAAAGATGTATCCAAATACAAAATTACAAGTATCATACAATGAGTACAAGGTTCATTACGCTACGCAAATAAATCAGTAAATACGAGTAGCAATGATATCGAAATGTAGTTAGTTGCTCTATTATAACTCAACTGGAGGTGTCCGATGGACAATTTGGATTGACAGTTTCAAACCTTTTCTAACACGATAGTTATTTGGTTACTAGGATTTACTGAAATGAACAGGCTCAGTTGAAAATTAAGCACCATTGCAGTCACACCTGAAGAAGTTGCCCTCCGATTTTTACAAACTAAAAAAAAGGATACCTCAGAGGGTTTTTGCCGCCTTAAAAACAGTAATTAGAAAAATTGAGCTATCAAAATACTTTATTACCTATATAAAAATACATACAGCCCAAAACCATTGTTCACAAAAGAAACATTTCCTAGACGTAACTGTCATTAGTACAAGAAGTAGCCTGACATAAACGAGGGTCAAAAGTATTCTTTGGCGTACATGTATAGATCAGCTAACATATCTAGCAGCACAGAACATTGTTTTAGAAAACTTTGTAGATGAATTATTGTATCAGGCAAATTTATCCTATCCCATAATCTATACAGGAAGAAAAGGAACTCCTTTTAATATCTACCGAAGAATAAGCACTCTTGTGTCATTTGGTGGGCATTCTTCAGGTGATCCAAAATTCGTTCAATAACTTGAGGACTATTTCCATTTTTAATCGAAGAAGATTATTGATTGTTATCATAAGCGTTGCTTAGGTTGTTTTTTACGAGGAAGTTCTGCGGCTGCTAGTAACTACCAGTTGAATAGCCAAAAACGCAATTATATCACTCTGGTAGCAACTTGGTTGTTAATTGCTATCTCAAAATTTCGCCTATTCGAGTTATTTCATTCTCTAATTCCGTTCATTTAAGTAATTATTTAGGTTCATCTGATTACGCAGCACATTATCTCAAGTAACTGGTCATTGGAGAACGCTAGTCAGCTCGATGAATGCCTGCTTTATTCACTGGTAAGGTCCTGGCGCACTGGTCGCCAAGCATTCGCGCGTAGGGTGTCTAAATGAATGAACGTATTCTGTTCCGCGTTAAAGGCCTTATCAATGAATTACGCCTCTTCCGTATGGGTGCGCACGCTCGTGAAGATGGTTTCACTCATTGACGGTGGGCTGCTACTCCTCAACTCTGCTAGGACGTGCCAAGACGTTAACGTCGTCTCGATCGTCAGTAGCTCGTTGTTTCACGTTTTCGAACTCGTTGGGTTTTCCTTGAGTGACTTCTATAAGTCCACAACATACAGCTGCGGTGCACTCGAACTGAGCCTCAACAAATATTGATATGGAATTTCTCATTAGGTTTTCCTCCCACTCTTGTGAAGATATTCACCTTGCTATAATTTCTCACTTTCTGTGTACCTCCAGGGTTCAGGCACCATGTAGAGGGCAACCTAAAATCTATCCGATAGTTTATTTATAAAGTATGCCATGTCAATTTCCAGGTATGTGATTCATTTCCTTTATTCTTCCATCTGACTTGACAGGCTAAGGCTACGGCATTCTGTAAGGTAACATCTGATGGGCAGCACCAAAGGCTCCTACAGTTCTACGCCGGCTCACAGAAATTCTCAAGTCCATCACATAAGTGCGGAAAAGATTCCGTACCATTCTTGATTAATCGAAAGGCCGAAGTTTAGGTGGCTCCAATTTAAAGTTAATTCCCATCGGAACGGAGCTAATTTTTAAGAGATATGCAGTAAATCTATTATATCAAACGAGGGTTCAAAAAATTAAGTTGTATAATATTTTCTCAAACGATAGATGAGGGAAACATATATTGTCAAGCAAGCTTACATCCGACGTTGACTAAGCGTCATCAGATTGACCAAATGAATAGAGAGAGTTTATTCCACTCACGCATTATCTCGCAACGTCAGCGATGTTGAGGTCTGTATTTCAAGTTTAGAGCATAGAGGAACATAAGGGGAGATCACTCTTCACAATTTTTCTTCTTCTGTTGATCCTATACAATGCGAGATCGTCCAAAATCATCAGTTAAGTAAAAAAATTTGACACAGTTCAATAAATGAACCAAAAACGTTTCAAGTTTGATCATTTTAACTTTCAAAACTATCATAGCTACAATTTCTTTCAAACTCTGCACAGCTCCTGATCACCACTGCCATTCACTCATTTGATTGCAAATAAACCAGAAAGCACACAATCTGACACCTTAAAACACATATATATTATGGACCTACGTGTCTTTTCATTTCATAATTGTATTTTTTGATTACTCATCTGCGATATCATACATATTCTGGAAATTATATTGAAAAATGTACCTACTGCCTCGGTTTCTATCCAAAACTGCCGCCAGCTTCGGACCACTTGTGTGCCGTCTCTGCTGCGTTGCGGACAACTTCTAGGAGCAGGCCTGGAGACCTAGGAGAGAGGCATTGACACACCGCCGCATCCGAGTCCCGTGAGAATCGGTCGTGTTCGCTCAGCATGGTGAACGTCGTTAAAAGCTATAAGTTTCCGCGGGCTCAGGTGTTACTTCGATCCCACAAGTACGTTCCTCTTAACTCTACCGGAACTGCAAGTTCAATGTTTGGATAAATGTGCTCCTCCCGGCAGTGAAATAGAGTTTGTTAATTGTCATCCCTCTAAGCAGGTTGTTTCAGAACAACAGGTGCAAAATTGCACGCAAGTAGAAAATGACCAATTAACACTTTTTCTTTTAAAAAAAATTCCGGAAACAATTCGGGTTTTTGGGATGTTAGGGGTTTATTGTTCTAAATTATGAAAGCGACACAATTACTCGCAATATTTATTTTAAAATTAATCCTTTAAAATAATAAACAGCTACTATCTCAAAAACCCGGATTTTTTAGGGAAAATTGTATAAAAAAAGTGTTTATTTGGCCATTTACCACTTGTGTGCAATTTTGTACCTCTTATTCTGGAACACCCTTTATAAAATTTATTTCCCTATTCTGATAAACGGATGCGATTTTTTCTAATGAATTTTACATAGGCTGTTAGGGTTTTTATCATCGATTTATTTTCCTGTTACTTTCTGAGTTACAAAGAGTAAACGAGGCTAACGCGTTTACTGCTGCGGGTTAAATTGAAATTCAAAATTCAAATAAAATTATAGTCAATTTTATCATACAATCCTTAATATGACAAACACTAAACGGGCTACCCTTTCATTAGGATATGATTAAGCACACAGGAAAATTGGGTCAGTAACCACCAATACGTCACGCCCCATTATAAAAATCCCTTCAGTAACTACCAGTGAGTATAGACCGACCGGGATTGAAAATTTGGTCGTGGCCGGGGCCGGGTCAACAAATTTGTCATGACCGGGGCCGGGCCGGGGCCGGGGTTCAGACTATGTCAGGACGTGTCACGACGACGTAATGCATAACACCGGTAAGTGGCTCAATGCATGTTGAATTACGGTTGCGGTTGGGTGTGTATTTATGTCAAGTCACTAAAGTTTTGTTGACTAGCAGTTGCTGTGCTTGTTGAATTAATTAACACAGAAACAATCATAGTAATAAAATATACCGGGTGTTCCACAAAAATGTCCCCGACTGTTTAATTGATTCTATCCCCGCTTTGAATTAACATATCCTAATTGCCTCCTTTCACAATGGGGTAAATTTTGTTTCCTTTTCGAATAATTTAAGTTTTAAAATACGTTTAATAAGCATTTTACAGTGATCAATTTACTGACAAAAGGCAGAAAAACTAATTGTTCGAAGGAGAAGTTAAAAAAACAACACTGGTGTTCTTCATTTCCCAATACCTACTGTAAAGGAACGCGTTTCCAAAACATCACCTCAATCATTAATAATTCTTCGACAACGAATTGAAAAAGTGTTTCAAGAACTAAAGGAAAACAGTGAAAAAATCTGCAAAAATCTTCGTTCAATGGTGGCCAGAAGTAATACTTGCCTTGAGAGAAATGGAGGGTATGTCGAAGAATACTCAATTACTTTTTTTATTGAAACGTTATTTAAGGTAATGATTTGTTGCTCTTTTAAATTTGTTTGTTCGTTGTTTTGGAAAGTACAAAAGGAAGAATAAAAGGAAGAATAGGAAGAATAAAGAAGAATATCAATAATATTTTAAAAACTTTTCCTCTGAACAATTAATTTCTCTACCCTTTTCAGTAATTCCTTCAATGTAAAGTAGTTATTAAACGATTTTCAAAAACATAAAGTATTCTGAAAAAAATTAACTATATTGCGAAAAAAGACAATCAAAATATGATAATTTAAAGCGGAAATATAATGAATTAAAAAGTCGGGGACATTTTTGAGGGACACCAGGTATAATGACTAAAAGAAGTGCATCAGCAGTATGGGATTACTTTCATATATCGGTGAAGAGTGTAGAAATTGCTGAGTGCACCATTTGTGAAGCAAATATACGGCGAAGAACGGCTGTTGCATCTCAGAAAACTTTTTCAACTAAATCTTCATGGGGCCATCTAAAATCAACACAAAATGATCAATTCCTGGAAGCTAAACAAAAACCAAACAAAGAAAGAGAATTGAAAAATAAAAAAAACGAACAAGCAGAAAAACTAAATGTCTAAGTATTGAAAGCAAAGCCATGGCCATGTGGTGTGGCGCTCCTTCAGCGAGATTTATTATTTTTGCCTTATAAAAAAACTTCTTATACTATAGTGTATGGCAACACTTGCCATTTAGGCGTAAGCTAAGTCGATTTCAACTCCTCAGTTGAATTCATGAGAGCAGCGTGTGCGCTTAATACTATTAGTAGGTTGTTTATTGTATAGTCTTGTTTCAACTTCTGAACTTTGTTTCAAACGAATATTTAGGAAATAAATTTCATAATTTATTAATTTATTTCTTTGCATTTTTTTCTGCTCCAGACTAGGTAAATTCACCATTGAAATTCCACTTAATTCTAGTTTCGTCTGTTTTCAACCCGTCAGAACCCCTGTTTTAGGGTGAGTTTGATTGTTCATAATTACACGTTGTTCAAACTCTCTGAATTTCAATTTCCGGTATCACCTTCTTCTGTTATTTCACGCTTGTGTAACATAATTTATTTTGTTTGTATTGAATTGTAACCGCTTGGAATATATGAAGTAAAAGATCGGACTTGATCTTTTCAGGTTCTGGTTTGCGGACGAAGCTCAGAGGTAAATCATTATCCTGCTTGGCTAGTCGTTAAGCGGATTTAATTACCTTTTCAACATAAATATTTCAATGTTTGAACACTGCCATCCATGTCGAATTTTAAAGCAACATTAATGAGTAGTTTATGCTAAGTTTTTATAATTGACTTGCATCTTTTACGCCTCTCAAAGATCTGAATCACACTGTACCTCTTGATGCTGGATACTTAACACATTTTACGACAGCTTGTTTTTACATAGATTGCAACACCGGCGGAAATTTTATGTATTCCTTGCTTAATTAAAGGAAAAACGATTGTCTCGCTCATCACATCCAATAGATACATACTCGTATTTAACACAAAAACCGCTCAAATTGACGAGTGATTATGTCAATTTTTAATTCAACTTAGGGTTAGATCAATTTGAATTTGACTTGGATTAATTTAAATTTGACTTGGATTAATTTAAATTTGACTTGGATTAATTTAAATTTGACTTGGATTAATTTAAATTTGACTTGGATTAATTTGAACTTGACTTGGATTAATTTGAACTTGACTTGGATTAATTTGAACTTGACTTGGATTAATTTGAATTTGACTTGGATTCATTTGATGTAAAAAAGATGTAGTACAATACTACAAACCCCTGCCAAGCCCCGGCTTAGGGCACTATTCTGCCGTGGTCGGGGCCGGGGTCAGCAAAAATGGCCGGGATTGGCCGGGGCCGGAGCCCCGGTCGGTCCATACCGGTGAATTACGCGGGAGTCGACGTGTTAGTTGAGATGGTTAGGTTAAGGGGAGTTAGGTTAAGTTAGCTTAGATTCGTTCAAATTAAGACGATTCTGGTTCTTAAAAATGAAAATAAATGATATCTGTCAGGGTTGCGTACAGAAATTAAGATCAATGAAATCAAATTGAAAGAGGAAGACAAACTACTTTAATCGTGTCAGCTATATGCTCGAATAGAACCTAATATCAAACGTTTCGGCCACAGGCCATCATCAGGGATGATAATTCTGAAAGTCACAAAAGAAAAATTAACTATTTTAGAATGACAAATCTAAAAACAAGTTATAACATTACGTTAATTGCGATTATCTATTTCCTATGGCTAAAGGAAATGAAATAAGAATGTCATGTAAAACCGGCGCCTAAATTCAAAAATGTACAAGGACTCTAAAATACGCATATCTGTATTAAACTGTGGTTTTGTTAGGACTAAAAATTGATTTATGGAAACTGTATTTTTGCGCTCGTCAGAATGTTCTCGAACGGCGAAAAATGGAGGCGTTGACAAAATGGAACTTGTTCTGAAGCTCCTACCAGAATGCTCTCTAACGCGAGTGCGAAGAGTACGAGATTTACATCCAATGTACTCTGATGCACAACATGCACAACTAAACTTATAAACAGGATTAATTCGCATTCCGTCAGAAAGCTTACCTTTATAATTAAAAAACTGTAATATTCTAAAGTTATTCACCAATACAATTCTACAATCCACATTGGTATGATATTTCGAATAAACGCCAGATAATTCTTTCCGATACATTTGTAGTCCTATGGGATGGGTCGATGTTCCCAACTTCAGATGTTACCATAAAATCTATCAAGGAATAAACGCATTCTTGAATCTGTACAATTTACGGAGTAGCCATTGTTACTGAAGAAAGATCTCTAAAAATCAAATTCTTGATGTAAGAAAAAGAAATTAGTACATATTTTAAAGCCATCAGGCTGTCAGCGGCATCAGAATGAGGAAGGAACTGACTGTCTGCAGTTAATTTTAGAAATTCGTGAGGGAGGTACAAATTCGATAATAAATTACACATGTGGGGGTGATTTTGAATGAGGACAGGGGTTTCCTCATGATCGGTAAAGAGTTTATTATGATAAAATATGAGTAGGCTGAAGCAAGACGAGGCTGCGCATAGGTCCATGGTATTAATACTATGTAAAAAATAGAAAGGGGTAAAAATATGAAAATTAGGCCTGGAATCATATGGGAATCATTTGTTTATTCACCATGTTTCTAAAATATTACTTGTAACTGAAACTCAAAATATTTAAACTAAATTGGTGGCCTTCTTTTTGTCTGAAATTCAAACTTACTAATCTACAAACACAGATAATATGGAGCAACATTTTTTATCATGAAATTATGAATGAACCCAAATTTGTACCTGCTTGGTAAATGTATAACTTCCCGTAAGCATTCGTACACATTCTGGGGTATTGAAAAAACATTCACTCATAGGATTAATTTACTGCTCTCTAGAACCATTAAAATGTATAAATAACCATCTTACCATAATTTGTATCCCACGAACAGTTCTGGCGAAGTGCTACAGAAGCTAAGGTGTTGTAGTATTCAAAACTTCGAAGTTGAAGCCTGAAGCATCTACTGTATTCCGAATGTGCTGTGCGAAATCGAAGTGCCTGCTGTACAAATTACCTTTTTTATGAGCAGTAAAAAGTTACCTAGCAAGTGGCAAAATGAAACCGGGTGAAAACGTAGATATCGTCGCCAATTCAAACTTTTTATATTCCTTTCTCTATTATCGTTTGTTTCGAAATGTGCAACTTTTACCGCCATTTTTTCTAGTTGTTTACGAATAATATTCGTTCCTGACAAGAGTCCTGTGAGTATACTTTTGCAAAATTTGAATTATCGGACTGAAGATTAAACGTTGAGATTGAAAAACGTATTTTGAATGGAGGACATTGGATTGAACACTTCTACCAAACTTCGGAAGTTGCTAATCGCACGATCAAGAAAAAGTTTTAAAATAGAAATAAAATTCATCATTAGCAGGGATTGAAGCTGCCTGGTCACTTAGGCCTTTCTGAGACAGGCTCTAACAGGCAAATAGGAAAGCTACGAACAAGAATTTTGTCAAATTTCCTTATGGTAGGTGTTCCTGAAAATCCAACTGCCCTTAGCAATTCTTGTTTTCTTTCTTTGAAGTCAGCGATCTCTTGTCTTTTACCATGTTTACAAATTCCGCAGGCTCCCTTTCGAACAGCAGAAGTTAGTAAATTACCGACAACGTGGCACGCAATTGACTCTTATATAACGGTTGTCTGACCAAGTCGAAGGATTGGCCACGCCCACCCCGCCGGCTATTGGCTTGCATGCTGCGGGTGTGGCACGAGCCGCAAAGAACTGGAACGCCAGCACAGGTCTTTTGTTTTCTGCTTCTTCACATTCACAACGAGCTTAGCTTTTACTTGTCGTAGTTTCTCCGCTTTATCTTAAGCTACATAGGGTTGAAGACACAGAAAGGTGAAAGGCTGTTGGAGTGTACCTGTTTTAGATAATTGTATTATATCTTGTTTAATATTACTAAATACCCTTACTTCCTTGTACCTACATCGTCTAAGAGTTTAAAATCATCATTTGTCTTTTTGCACGCCTAAAACTTGCTTAGAATAAAATATAAATTAATATATCGTTTAAATCATGAACTTATGTTTCACAAATTTTTGTGTTTTATGTAATATAATATTTTTTATCTTTGCACCGTTGATTTTGGACTTTTAAAGTGAACATCAAGAACGTAAACTTGACCGTTAGATGACCGTCTGTTGCTTGCATCCATTGGCAATAATTATACTGCTTCAAGAACCTACTCTTACATTCAATTTCACCCGCTCTCCGGTATGTGATTGGGAGAAATAATCGGCTCTCAGTGCACCTGCGCTCCCGATGCAGTTGCCGAGTAGGAGGAAAAGAGGTTTTTTCCCAAATGGCATCGACGTTAAAAAAATACGTCAACTAAAGCAGATGCATCGCGTATAATTTGAAACTTCGTAACAAATTTTGAAGCATCTTGTTCTCAGTGAGCGTTTGAGATCGTTCAGGCCGGGGTAATTGTCCTGTCTGAATAGTAGAATTCCAAAAATCAATTGCATAAGTGCACCAGTTTCAGTGCGTCTATGGCTCTTTGCAATTAATAGCTGTTTGGCATTTGAAAAAACAAAATTTGAATTGCACGATTACGTCATTCCGACATCAAGGCGTAGAACTTTGACGTTCATTGTACAGCGGTGCGTACGAAATGCACATAACTCATAGTTTTCACTTTCGATGATAGCATACATGCAAGCAATCCATTTTCCATACAGTGTAATTTATTTTCCAACGTGGGCTACATCACTGCCATCATGACTATGCTACTCGGTTGCATCATATACGAGTAAATTTACATCTGAGAGAATAGGATTCTGCCACTCGGTTCCTGCTTATGGAAAGTGAATTAAATTGAATGAAACTCAAAATGTGCTACAAAACTACTACTAAGCATTTCCTCCTAACTACTACAAAACTAAAACTACTATTAATCAATATCATGTGCATAATTTGTTCATTTTAACCCATTTTATTACGCACCTTTCAGAAGTTTACTACCTTTTGGCAATTTCTAACTTCAGAAAAAAATTACAATAGAATTTTTCGATAAACTTTAGAGAAGTATTATAATTTCTAACTACAGTATTAGAGTGAGAAACCGTGATCAAACTCAGAGGTCCGGACAAAACGCGGATGTTGGACTCCCACGTCACACATTAAACTGACACTGTGGAGTAAAATAGGGAGATGTAGTTTCATTATTTTAACTTCAAGCATGAATGATAACACTACAGAAGCACGAAAACGAGAACATAGAATAAAATAATCTAAAGAAAGACTGGAAATTTCGGGAAAGCATGATATGCAGAAGGAGAATTCGCTTGTTTATTGACTGTTGTAGGCGAGCGAAGCACCCGTTACACGGCCCAGCGAACTCTAATTATGAATATAACTTCAAATCTGTTATGTTCACACGCTTGTAATTGCGCTTTAGCTTCTCATAACTTGAACGATGCTCCTGATTTTTTTTTTGCAGCAAACCTGACAGTTTACGTACCTGAGGAGGCTAATGACACTGAAATTCTAGTCGTTAAAAATCTAATGGAATATTGCTCTGCAGAATATTAAAATTTTGGATACATTTTAAGTATGTAGATAATGGTTAAATATTACGATTCAAGTCTTTTTGTGTTGTTTCCAACACGTCCTGAAGATAATTGTTTTAGATGCAAAGTTTTCTAATTTTTTCAACGTCATTTAATGGTTTTTCTTGATTATATCAATTAATATTATTTCTTGGAGCTAAATTACCCTTTTTTTCTGCAGCAACTGTCAGTTCGAATAAAGTAGAAGTGATTAAATTTAATGGTTACCAATTTTATATTCACTCAATTTTATCCTGCATATTGCTTCATTTATACGAAAATTAAAGTCACATTTGGACATCGTATGGTTTTTCGTTCATAGAAATGATGCAAGCGCCTAACAAAAATTGAATATATTTCACTACTTGAACAATAGTTGAGACGATATTCTATTGGCCATCGGTTGCGCACTTATTTCTTCAGTTCTTTTAGAAATCCTCTGAATAATCTTTATATTTACTTATGAAGCGCTTAGAGTCATCTCTGACTTCGGTAAAGAAGAAGCAGTAGCATTTTTTCTCGAGAGAATCGAAAATTCAGCATCTTCAACAAATTTCTAAAAAAGTTATGTGATTCTCACAAGTGAAAGTATTAAAACAATTTTATTCGAAGTGTTATGCTCGGGCGAATGCTAGCATCTGATTTTCCAACTAACATGTACTAAGTGTCTCTCAGAATTTACCCAAGTCAATCACTTCCGATTTAGTGGTTCACAGATGTTTACGTCTTATATATCATATTACTGCCATTGTGTAAAAACGAAATAAATTTCTTCAATTCAGTGGAATTTTACTAATTCCAATATATTGCAAGTTTTAAGCGTGGAAGTTAAATTTTCTGTAAGCCTCTGCTTCTAAATCGATCTGAACGCCGTTTTGTGTTTTTTAATTTCCTCCACGACAACGTTTAAAGATGTTTGTATGTTTTTGATGCATCTCTTACCGAATGTCGTTCAGATGGTAAAAACTGTCCATAAGTTTCCTCGATAAGACATCGCAAACTTTTGTGTAATGAACCTCTAAGAAAAAAGATTTCACGTTCAAAAAGATTTTTGAAATCCCAACAGGTGCTAATCGGAAAATATGTTTCAAATTTTTGGTCTAACATTGCTACAAAAATCTTATGAGGACTGAAACCATCCAATTAAGGTATGTGCATGTTAGAGCTCAAAAGCCTAAAAAGTTACAGCTCAGCTCAAATTACTCGATATCATCCCGGAAATTGTCATCTGGACGAAAATGAATAAACCAGCGCGTACTTTCACAACTGTCTCCCGCAGCAGCTGCAGTTCCGGCAGCGCTGGGGACACACGCGCTGCGACCACCACGCAGGACTGACCTTTCGTGTCATCAGTTGTCAGAACTCTGCGCAGGCAGCCCAACACTAAACAGTGACGAGTTCTTTAATGACAGATTACTCTCTGAATTTTCTCATGGGTGAAAGCGCTTGGGAAATGCCTCATGCAAACAAATTATTTTTTGAATAAAATTTTAAACTCAACTAATTTTGGTAGTCGGTACATGTACAAAATTTGCTATTTTTAACCTATTTTATTACGCGCCTTTTAAACGCTGGTTCCTCTGCTCCGAACCAAGAGAAGAGCAGTGGAATATCAACGATATTATGCTAATAATTTTGTTCCCTTCTCTCTCATTCAAATTCTTTGACTTGATCACAATGATATAACTGAAAATCCGATTAGCCTCTACCAGGAACTATTTCATGCTGAAAAGCCACATAAATTTTTTCCAGAGGTCTCTTAATTTTTTTTGGCCCAGAAAAATTCCTTATTTTCCACTATTTTGGAGCTGAGTGATTTTATGCTCATTTCGATTTTTTGTCTGCCTTTCAATACCTAATTTTAAATTCGGATGCTAGCTTTCTTGTACTTTCTACCGGATTTTGTCTTAGCTCGCTTCTCTTGGACTCTTCTTGCGGACGTTTGAATGGTCGCAGGTGGAGCTGTAGTTCGTGTGGGGAACCTGATCGCGGCTGTAACAGCTTTATTGTCACGGATATCATCTGAATTTGGGCTGCCTGCAATTTTGAGATACCAAGTTTACAAGGGGTTTTAGCCCGTTGATTCTGTAATTCTACTGGAGTATCATGTAGCTCATTTAGGAGTGAAAGACCCTTGAAATTTGTACTTACTTGTGAATTGATTGCTGCTGTTATATGATTATGGAATGTATGTGTGAGAGTGGTGATAATATCCAGCAATTGGCCGGTAAAATCTCTCATGGACCTAATTATCTTTCCAATATTTAATTTAAAGGTCGTTCGGTCTGGCCAAAATCTAACTCATTTACGGCAATATCATTATATTGATACAAATACTGATTTATGTTCATGTATCGTATAATAGCGTATTTTTTAAATATCATACTTGGTCACGGTTAATCTGAAAAATACAAGAAAATTGAGAAAATACTATTTTGGCTCCGAAGGTAAAATTTTACAAAATTTGCCTGTAGCTCGTTCAATCGTGGACTTGTATCACGTATGAATCATACCATAATGATGCTCATAACTTGACTCGTGCACCCCATTCTTCGCTCATGAAATTATCGTTGATTGGTGCTGACGCGAGTTAGGTCCTGTATGAAGACATTTTGTAGTTTTTTAGGGTAAAGTCCGTGACTTGAGAGAAGCTGGAGAGTGCCGGTTAGGACATTGTAAGCTGGTGTTAAACAAGACACGTCGCACAATACCTGTACACGTTTCCCTCCATCGTGACCCGCTGCCTCGCGCAAAGTGGCCGGCGGCGTCGCCCGGCCGTGTTTACAGCGCTGCCTCGCGCCATCTGTTTCACTGAGCGGGCGCGATCGCGCGATGATCTCGCTTGATATCGACAAAATGTGACATGATGGAGCATTTTTGGACCTTAAAAAATTGACGTTCGATTACTCAGCGTGGGTATGACGACATTAGACTCAGCGGTAAGGAAGAAGTGTTCCAGATTTTAGACTTATAATTCAGATTCCATCCACATGATAGAATTTCAGTGCAAGACACTGACGGAAGAAATGAAAACGTAATTGGAATGAAAGAACATTTGGGAAACGTTAAATAGAGATGACGAACTTCAATTAACGAACCTGTCATTTTCGCTCAAGAGATTTCCGGTCTCTCAAGATCCACTGATATATAAACCCGTTTATTTTAATAAAATGAACAAGGAACACGAAGAACAGCTAACGGATTGAAACCAGAAACTTCTACTTATGAACCTTAGTAATATTGAGAGGTTTTTGCTCTCCGTCCATTTGAAGCTCGTCGCGAGTGCCAGTTGAATGCGTTGATACAATAGCAAGGGTTTTCCCCTCGTAGAAGCAAGCATATTGTACAGGAAACATCGTCATCTTCTGGAGTAGCAGGTTCTTAATCAGGCATTTATACGGCACAGTATAAGTAAATACTTCATTACCATGCACATATGAAAACAATCCAAAAATGTATCGACGATCATAATAAAAATATTAAAATGATTTATACAATTACACACACACACACACACACGGAGAGTCAGGGATTTGTTACCATCCCTCTGTTGTGAAGTAAAGCCCCTGGAGATCCTGGGAGTCAAAGTTTGAAGTTTAAAACTGAACAAATTTAATCTGAGAACAAGAAGTGTAGTTGCGTCGCTTAATTCGGATGTTTTGCATTCAAATTATACGAATTATTTCTTTTTCATTTCCAGCGAGTGGCTTCCTTTAATTGGGTGGGTAATACGTGAAGTGTGAAATTTACTTGCGTCAGATCATCTTCGTTATTAGGAAAAACGCGCAGCGAAGGGCAGTGGAGAACATGGGAAGGTTTGCTTTCTTGTCATCCCGTGCCATGCATCACAGGGCACTGACTTCAGAAAACTGACGAGCTACGAGGTGCAGCTGCGACCGAACACTTCAGAAATATCTCGCTCAAAAGAACACTTGATTACATTGTTCGACATTTTTCCACTTTTTTACTGTAATGAAAGTAGTGGCCTTTTAATAAATTTAGGAGGAATTGGAGAAGAATTGCCCGTACCCAATTCCTCCGCCAACATTCTGACAGACAGTGATGTGGAGGAGGATGGAACTGAACTTGCCGTGTTAGAAAGTGTTCCAAGCACTAGTGCTACTGATACATCATTTGAGCCGACAAGTACCTCCTGTAACGTACACAGCATCACTCAAGAACTCTCAAAGATTACAGCTGAACTCTCAGCAAGCAGATTGCAACAATGGAACCTCATGGAGAATAAAGTTAAAATATTTACTCTTCGTGATCGCCAAAAACAACTTTCTAAAATTTTTAGCATTGACGATCACTTAAGATTTTGCAATGATGTGGAAGGTTTGATGCTGAAACTAAAAATTTCGTTCACAGCAAACGATGGAAGATTGTTTATAGACGCCACGTAAACAATTCTGAAGGCTGTGCTATTGCGTGACATGTGCAGTACTCAAATTTTATCATCCATCCCTGCTGCTTATGTAGCCCTGTGGGTAAAGAAAGTTATCAACGCCTGTGAATCGTATATACTTCAATTAACCTAAGTGGTTAGTATGTGGTGATTTCAAACTAATAGTTATTGTGTTAGGTCTACAAGGTGAGTGGGTATACAAAGTACTGTTGCTATCTATGTGAGAGGGAGAGCCGCGCTAGGCTTGCTCACTACAAACAGAAGGAACGGCCTGTCCGAGCAGCTTTGATGCCAGGCACTAACAACGTTTCAAATGAACCCTAACAATATTGTCCTACCACCGTAGCACATAAAACTTGAACGTACGAAGCAATTTCCGAAGTCTCTTAACAAAAATACCCGTACTTTTGAATGCTTATGCTAAAAGTTTCCACGCTTATAGGTACGGCAAAAGTTAAAAAGGGGGTATTTATGGGTCTCCAGATACGCAAGTTTTTGCAAAACAAACAGTTCGAATCAATTCTCAATCCTTTTGAGCTACATGCCGGGTAATGTTTCTGAAATGTTAGTAAACAATTCTTGGACAACTTTCGTGCTAAAAATTATAAAAACCTCGTGGAAGAATTTGTAACTTCCCATGAGAAAATTGGATGCAATATGTCTCTAAAACTGCATTTCATACATTCACACATTGAATATTTCCTAGCAAATTACAGAGCTTTCAGGGACGTACAAGGAGGGTGGTCTCCATGCTAGTAGACTTTTACTGGATTATTCCCAGATCGCTCAGGACGTCCTCTACAAGCGACTAGCCAAAAGTCGACGTGTAAAAAAGGCACAGTTTTTTAACTGCTATTCGTATAATTGTGTCCCAAATCATAGCATTACATGTTAAATGTAAATAAAGAAATAACTCGAAAATCTGGGCCAGTAGGAAATTTTAAGTGTTAATTCGAGTTCAATGACCCATAATCTATAAAAAACAGATATTCTCATTTTTGTTATTTTTTCATTGTTGAGGGGTTATACATGAACTTATCGATAATCATTCCTCTAACCTTTGGCATACAATTCGGGCTTAGGCAAATTTCTCCGCTTGTCCTAGTTGTGTTTTTCTAGGTCTCAAACGCTTGCTACTTCGGTCTTAGCTCAATTACGTTTTTTCTCTCTGTAATATAGCCTGCAATGATACTTCAGCGCACGACTGCGCTTTTAAGTTTAAGAACTATTCAACGTTTGCAAGCAGTCGATACTCCGACTAGTCTATATATCGCTCACTTTCACAGCGATAAGGAGTTGATATTTGTTTAGTAGTTAGTTTAAGTTTCCCTATCCGTCACAAAGGCGATCCAAAGAGAGGAAGGAAAAAGGCACCATTTATTATGGAGTTAAGGGAACGTGGAATCTATGCAGAAAGGGCATGGAAAAAGTAAGTTGAGAAAGAAGATCATGAAACAAGACCAAAGTTGAAGAAGAAAGTAGTAGGTGCTGAAAAACAGCTAGGAAACCAGTGAACCAAAAAAAGATGGTCTTTAACGTAACAAAAACACTGTATTTAAATAAAAAGAATGCCTACCAAATTCTTAGCTCGCGCCCTCACATTTTCCTCCTGGGATCGCTAATTCCCTTAGATACAATATTTGTATCCCCCCTATAGGGGACAAGGAGTTAATTAATTATGTGCGACAATATCCTTACAGTAGAATCCCATTTTCAAAAAACTAATTCTACGAAAATAATGATAACTGTGCATTTCTTCAAAATTCCCCGTGCCTGAAATCAAGTAGAAATGTGCTTTGAAATACACGAGGGAGATATGACCTCGATATTCATCAGACGGAATAGAATATACGCTAAGTTCCCGAAAAAAGTTGAGCAGTGCATTTTTATATACAGCATGCGTGTATTTTTGGCTTCATTCGATTTCAGAGTTCATTTGTTTCAGTAAATCTGTTCCCGGCAACATACAAGAAGTGCTTATCCAGTACTATAGTTAAACCTATTTTGAGTGCATGTAGATTTCTAAATTCCCATTTACGTCAGAAAAATAGAAGACCCGTGGAAAAGAGCTGTCGATAAGAGATCGATCATTAGGTTTTATCAAATCGGAAATTTAACGTTGGACATTTGAACAGCAACCGGTATAAATATCAGAAAAATACAGAGAACAATAGCACATTGGAAACAAGACAGCGAACCGGGTTCATCTCGTAAAAGTTGTGGAAAGCCCAACATTCTGAACGACAGCGACAGGCGCCCTTTGAAGAGATTGGTGAAGAAAAACCCTCCTTCATCGCCGCTTATGATAAATAGCGAGTTTTGTGTCGAAAACAATTTCGCAAATGGTAGATGAAACACCTCACCAGATGACGGGTGCTTTATATCAGGCATTGCATGACCAACCGTGTCATGAGCATGCTTGCAGCTACACATTTCATTGATATTCTCTTTCCACTAAGCTCAAGCAGCTCACAGAAGCGTGGTGTGTCAGGGAACTGTGCATGAAGCAAGGCGGGTCTTGAATCCTAATTTATCAACAGCTCCTCTTGGATTAAGTCAAGTGATCGAGTGAAAAATTGGGTGTGCTCGTTCGTTCCTGCTTTAAAAAGTTTAGTTTTTCTATATCACTGTAACCTCTTTACTAGTTGTTTAGATGAAATAAATCCTATTGCCATTACTTGCTTCCGAGCTTAAAAAGCCCTCCATAGTCCGCTCTTCCAACATTCGACAATGGGAAAGACCAAGTTACCATAGCATATCCTATTTTTGAACGTCGCTAAACTGTAACTCCCTTTCCTACCTGTCTAATAGAATGGAGGATTTTCAACCCCTTAGTAAGTAGCTTTTTCACTTGCTGGAGCGGCTCAGCAAGTTCCTGAAAAGTAACCTGAAGATAATTCATGACTCATCATAATTCTGCACCTTTATGTAGCATGACCACACCCGACCTTTTATACAGATGGATGTCTTGCCAAGCCCGCAGAACGCTTGCTGGCAGCAGTGGTATGTAGTTTCTCTGACAAGTTAACAGACCGAAAATTTGACATGATTACCTAATCTCGCGGTTGCGTGGATCTATTGCTCTTCTTGAAATCACTCGTTAGGATCTCCACTGAGTGTCAGAACAAATAAATAACTGATGCTATTTTTGAAATAAATAAAGCAGTGCTGGTTTTCAGCAACAAGAACATGGTTGGTCCTCTGATGTTCTTTTCTAGGTAACTTCAAATAGCTGCTAAACAGATTGTATTAGATATTAGTTTAAGCCTCATAACCGCAGCAAAAGCATTCCATAGAGAGGAAGAAGTGAAGCACCATTCAATATGGTGTTAAGAGAACGCGGAATCTATGCACAAGGTGCATATAAACAGTAAGTTGAGAAAAAGATTCACGATACAAGATATAATTTGACGAGGAAAGTAGAGATCCAGAAAAACAAGACAGGTATATGCAGAAAAAGATGGCCCGTAACAAACAAAAAAAAAGATTCTATTTCAACAATAGGAAGGCTCACCTAACCTTTAGCTCGGAACCTCGCATATTCCCCCTGCGAGATGGCTGCTAAACATTGTTAACAGTTTGAAAAGCATGAAATTCTTGTGAAATTGATTTATTTTTCTGAGCAGAATTTTAAAACTTTTGGTTCGCAGAAATATCTCATTTTAGGGTCGAAGTTTCGGCAACTCCATTACAATATCACATTTCGCCTCGGCTAGTTTGGCTTTACCACCTATTTAAAAAAAATAAAAATTTCCACAGGGCCCAATTTTTTATTAAGCCTCTTTGGAAATAAGTGAGTATTCAGGTTGTAATTTTCAAGCTTAATCTATCATGATTACGCCGCAGCCAGTCATAAGTTGCCTCTGCAGGTATCAGAATCAAATCAGACAGGTTAATAGAGATAATCAGCGAACTAATCGCAAGAGGCTGCAATTACGCAATAAATGAGCCATCTAAACTGACGGTATTTGAGCCTATATCATCTTAAAGCTTGCGGAATTACGTGGCGTTTCTCAGTTTACTGCATGAAAATTTTAAGGGTTAACCACTAACTGTTTTTGTGTAAATTTAGGATGACAATCACGAGAATGAAGCTTAAGTGTTTAAAATATAATCAAATTCACAACGTGCTTACTGTTATGCTGCACAGTAGACATTTATTCTTCCAAGTGAGTCTTATTTCTCCCAACTTAGATCTGTCTGGATAAGAAAGTACCCGATAAGTCCAGATCGATCACTATTCCGTAAAGATGAAATGTTCGTTAGAATTACAATGTCGGTGTTTTTGCATCTGCATGAGCAGAGGTAGACATCATCTGCGCTGGCTCCAATGGATGGAGGTTGAGTTCGAAGTTGTTTGTACATGTACATACAGTCATTCCCAGTGTACAGTGGCCAACCATAAAATTTAAGCCAGGAGTATAAACCAATTAATTATTCCAGACGTAGTTGCTGAGCACATGCCTAACGTTGATTAACAATATTTAAAGCTACTGCGAAGTATACCATATATTTGTAAGTTTCAGAATCTGTATTCTGATTTTCAGCAAATCGATGGAGTTATTGATACTTGTTTGATCCAGGTATTGTCACTCCTCAGCCCTCTATTCCTCTTAGAGCAGCAATGGAAGTAATTAAGGCTGTATGGACTGTATTGGCTGTATCAAACTGGCTGTATTGGTTTCATGCCAGGACTTCAGGCAACCCACAACTGCAGCCATATCACATGCGATTCCTTCCATACCTTTTCCACATTACTGGTATGACATTACGCTCCATCTTATCGAGAAAGGGAAATATTCGTGTCAATTTGACGGCCTTCGAAAATTGAAAGTTGGCCGTTCTCTAATATTTTGCAGTATTTCAGGTCATTCAACCACTCGTCAACGACAATTGGTACAAACTTCTCTTCTAGCCCAGACAGCGCCTCACACCATTACTTTAACCCCTCCATGTTTCACGATCGCCTTCTGACATTCACACTTCCGAGCGTCAGTCTGATTGCTTTGAAGATAAACCTGTCCTCAATTCAAACACCCGCAAGATTTACTTGAATCTGATCAAATTGCCGCCCGCCAAAATCCATCAGCTCAATTTTCCACCCCAGTTTCTATATCTCTTCTATCAAACTCTGGAATTAAGGGTTTCAAACTTGTAACTGTACTCAGATAACTGAGCTATTACAACATACCGAGGACGACATTCCCTCGCCGTCGGAGACATCTTTGGCCCTTTGATGAGAGTTTCTAATGACACCTCTTTTCAGTTCCTCTCTTCGTTCACTCAAGCGTGATGCTTGTCCCTTCTGGCCGTCGTTCTACTCATCAACGAAATTTTTCTTGAAATTCCATGTCATTATTTTCAACGGTGTGATGATTAACCTGTGAAAATTCGTCTTCATCTTTGCTAAGCTTGCCACGCTTGTCCTGTCCTATCCTATAGTTTGCCCTCATCGAAAATTATTAGTATGGTTACTTCCTCGAACTTTAACCTAAAAATCTGATTACAGTCTACTAACGTTTATATATATATATCTATATATGTATGGGTAGCTTAATACTAACTCATTACTGGCAGAAAACAGAGATGTTGTGACACGAGGCAAAACTCTTGTAAATCAGAAGAGTTATGGTAAGTCGCCGTACATACATACAAGTCGCTGAGTGGAGGGTGTGATTACCACAACCGAGTCAAAAATTCATTCCTCAACGATCTGTTATCTTCAAACATGTTGGGCATCACATCACTCAACTCGTGATCTTTGTTTACAAACTTTTTTGTTTCAGATGAAAGACTATCCCTGCATAAAAAGTAAAGATCCCACAAATTTATGCAGGTCGGAATGATCTGTGCAAAGAGCAATTTTTGAGGGTAATTCCGAAGACAGTAATTAAACTATTATATGATCTTGCTGTTGCGCTTAAATAAAATAATATATTTTTCAAATTTGAGCCTTCAGATGAGAATGTTTTTTTTTCAATGAAAATACTAGAGTATTTTCGACCACTTATTAATAACAGCTCTGCAAAAGCATACTTCTATAAGTCAAAAAGATTAACCTTGGGGTTAATTATAATTTAAACTTTATCCCTCGTGTAGATGTTACTTGTTCAATAATGAAATGTGTATTCATTATTATTTGTAACATATGCAAGGAAAATCTATTCCTCACTTAAGTAATGAAATATCGCTCTACAGTCATGTACTAACAGCACATGGCTAAACGTATTTGCCTACTTGCATCACTATGAAGTGACGCTGTAGCCTCAACCTCAAATAAGCGAACGGTTCGGCCGGAGAGCTTGGAGTGAGGTGTGAGTTGCTCAATTTCAATACGCCGCTTCGAATAGCCTTCTTTTATGATAAAATCATATTTGAAAAAATTTGCATAATTATAAAGATACGTACATTAGTTTTAAAGTCAGACACACGTCCGATTGTTGCATTTCATGCTAAACATGCGCAAAATAGCTGAATGTCATGAAGAGTGTTTTTAAAAAAAATTAATGTCGCGATAAATGAATGTAAAACAATTGTGGTCTCTATCGTATTCGAGACCGACAGTTGATGACTTACTATATTCATCTCATTCATAATAAAATATTGATCATATAATTCATGCTGGGATGTTTCATTTTTTGATACATTTCAGAAATTAAAATTTCTCCATTTGGGGATAATGCTTCGGTTATTGCTGAACAATAATTACGAACATTTCGTAAACTTTGAATTTCAATTAAAATTATTTTTTAAACTTTGAAATACCATGAACACTGTTGATTTCCTTCCTGATGCGCATGTGCGTTTTCCATGGACCTGAAATACAAAGTTGTTCGTAAATATAAAATCATTGTTGTGTATTCAGGATGAGAGTCTCGTGTTTATTTGTAAACTTACGTAAAGAAAATATCCTATACTTCAAAAGAACTTTATATTTAAAACCACATCTATTTTGCGAAGCAAATTTATAAGGAAGCAAATGGAGAAGAAGAATCGTAAAAGCATTAAAATCTTTATCTGAACGTTTCGAGCCAAGGCTCATTTTCAACAGGAAATCTGCAAAGTTTAAGACAAAATTTTTTTGAACAAAGTTATCATACACAATTAAAAATCAAATATCTAGGTATGGAAGAACTGAAATTTTATGAGAGCCTAATGACAACGGGTGAAAACATTTGTAAAAAGAGAGCTGCGCAAACATAAAAGATATTATCTAGAAAGTAAATCAGCCTACGAAAAAACAAGTAAAACTAAGTGAAAGGTGGGTTATAATGGGTTACCGATTGACTATTTTCAGCGGATAAGAACTTTGCATTTCATTGAGGGAGGGCCTGAGTTTATGAATGTACAAGGACTCCAATATACGGAGGTCAAAACTAGCTTTACATGAATCTAAAATTTCAAATTTGTCCATATTAATAACCTGATGACATGTACCCTCCAAAGTGTGCTGTCTAATGCTGGAATGTGCAGGGGAACATAGAATGCGACCTGTTCGATGGCTACGACCGGCATGCTCCGATACCCTCACGTAAAGAGCACGATGGGTTGACCCCACGTACTGTGATGCGCAATGCGCACAACTAAATTTATAAATGAGGGACGAACGCATGCCAGCCGGCAGCACATCTTTAAATTTAAAAAATGACCCAATGGTGCGCTTATTCACTAAAATAACACGAAAACTAAGAGGAAAATAATTTGATATTAGTTTTAAGACATCGGCTTTTAGTTTCTCAGACTGATGTCCAAAGTATGGTAAAACACAGTAGATGAAATCATTATTGGCGGGACTGGTAATTGGGGCAAATTTATTGGCTAGAAACTTACTAATTGAACGGGATATTACTGCTTTAGGATAGCCATTAGTTGTGAAAAAAGTTTCAAGAAACTTAAATTCATTATGCATGTTGGTATAATTAGAACAGATGTTATATGCACGGTTAACTAGAGTTGAAACGCTATTTAATTTGAACCTTTTGCAACAATAACTAAAGAAACTTAAACCTAACCCAGAAAAAGATGGTTTTCTAAAAACCGATGTTTCAAAAATATTGTTGGAGCGGCAAACAGTAACATCTAGAAAATTCAGCTCCTTATTCATTTCTAATTCTAAAGTAAATTTAATATTAGGATGCTTATAATTCAGGTATTTAAGGAAAAGGTCTGCATGTGATTTATGCTTGAAAAGAACAAAAGTGTCGTCAACATAACGTTTGTAAAAGACAGGTTTAAAATCATCTGGACATTGATCTAACCATTTCTGCTCATGGTGGCACATAAAAATATTAGCAAAACTTGGTCCTAAAGGTAACCTTTTTCACAACTAATGGCTATCCTAAAGCAGTAATATCCCGTTCAATTAGTAAGTTTCTTGCCAATAAATTTGCCCCAATTACCAGTCCCGCCAATAATGATTTCATCTACTGTGTTTTACCATACTTTGGACATCAGTCTGAGAAACTAAAAGCCGATGTCTTAAAACTAATATCAAATTATTTTCCTCTTAGTTTTCGTGTTATTTTAGTGAATAAGCGCACCATTGGGTCATTTTTTAAATTTAAAGATGTGCTGCCGGCTGGCATGCGTTCGTCCCTCATTTATAAATTTAGTTGTGCGCATTGCGCATCACAGTACGTGGGGTCAACCCATCGTGCTCTTTACGTGAGGGTATCGGAGCATGCCGGTCGTAGCCATCGAACAGGTCGCATTCTATGTTCCCCTGCACATTCCAGCATTAGACAGCACACTTTGGAGGGTACATGTCATCAGGTTATTAATATGGACAAATTTGAAATTTTAGATTCATGTAAAGCTAGTTTTGACCTCCGTATATTGGAGTTCTTGTACACTCACAAACTCAGGCCCTCCCTCAATGAAATGCAAAGTTCTTATCCGCTGAAAATAGTCAATCGGTAACCCATTATAACCCACCTTTCAATTAGTTTTACTTGTTTTTTCGTAGGCTGATTTACTTTCTAGATAATATCTTTTATGTTTGCGCAGCTCTCTTTTTACAAATGTTTTCACCCGTTGTCATTAGGCTCTCATAAAATTTCAGTTCTTCCATACCTAGACATTTGATTTTTAATTGTGTATGATAACTTTGTTCAAAAAAATTTTGTCTTAAACTTTGCAGATTTCCTGTTGAAAATGAGCCTTGGCTCGAAACGTTCAGATAAAGATTTTAACTTTATATTTATAATTGATCTAGTTGGTAACTTTAAATCCTATTCATCCTCCTTGGTCGTTTTATCAAGCGAGGGATTTGCCTGTCATTGGATCGATTTCAAGACTAATCTTTACATTTAGCAAAGAAAAGTCATCCGTTTCAGTTGTCTAGGTTTCGTCGCCCCCAGGTCTCAACTAGAGTTACGGTACCTCTGGCGTGATGGCGAGAACACTTTCGAGTGCAAGCAACAATTATTATTTCAAAGCTTATAGCATACAAAGAGTCAATTTTAACGGGTAGCAAAGTGTATTTTCATCCCTTCATATCGATTAGTGAGACACCAATAATACTAAACGTGAAATTACTAAGTAAAAATAAACGCAGTTGATCCTGAAGCTCGTGAGTGAATTCTTGTAAGCTTTGCTTCTTCCAAGTGAGCTCATCTGGCAGAATACTGTAATTTACCTTGCCCATTAAAGATGACCATAAATTTCGGAGCGTTAAATAATCATAATAACCACTCAATTCAGATGATGACAGTCCCCTACTTTAATTACATAAATTGTTGTTCCTAAGCTCATTCGCTAAACAGTTTCTGATGGAAGAGTTTCTACTTGTTGAGAATCAATATATCCTATGTTTTAGACTGAGTTTAAAGCACTTATTTGGCTCATATGATACTTCAAAGTTTGGTATATATCCGTGCACGCTGCAAGAATATCAAGGCACATCATTCAAATTTGTGACGTCTTGAATATCCACGATAAGTAGAGCAACAAACAATTTCCTCTGCTGTAAATTTGCACCAGCCCAATGTAAATCCATAGCGTTTGGGCTAAGATTAGTACGAAAGTCTATGCAAACGTATGAGTTCAATGTAGAATACCGTGATTTCCTCAGTATGAAGTTTGAACAGTCTGAGTGAATTACAAGTACATCGTCTGGCACATTCAAGTCAAAATCGCACGCCATTATTGTTGGTAAAAAGGTGAATAATCTTTTCTTCCCGCACGGACATCAAGACAGTCAAGACTTGATTCTTTCTGAGAGTGTTTTTTACATGGAAGGAAAGAATGGAGTAATGGCAGCACGCTGAAGATTGCTGCGTTTCCACAACATTCCACCAGAGCAAGAGCAGTTATGAAGAGGTACTTTTGAGATTTGTTTTGACACCAGTTCTGGCAAACCAGGCTAACGAAGATAATTCTTCTCTACTTCTTTCTTGTCATTGGCTTTGACAGAAGTGATCGACTCCAGAAATGAACATCAGACATTAGCTAGAATCCAGGGAAACATAGCATTAATCATTGTCTGCAATTTCTCCACAGCCTTCCATGATGCATTAACAGGTAGCCGTTGAGAAGCAACGTCACGCTTCTGATCTTGCAGCTCTCAAGAACAGTTAAATTTTTCCGAAGGCGAAATAAAAAGTGTTGGCAGAAACACTGGGAAGCTGGCAACTGCTGCTGCTCTGGAACGCACCGTGAATTGAACGTGAAGTGAGCACCTGATGCGATGCGACTGCATGAACGCGTCTATAGTGCAAGCATGTGCGCTATTAAGCCTCATGGGCCACTCATCATTGCATTAAAGTCTGGCCAGGAGCCCCTCCCTCACTGCCTCTGCATTCCGCGGGGTCCAGTTTTTGCGACTCATTGAGTCGCTGCTGCCGCTGCGACGCTGGACTCAGGTCAACGAACTGCATTCATGGAAGGACGCGCAGTGAGCAACCTCAGCGCCAGCCGCTGCTTGCGCTCCACTTACCAGCCATCATTCTTGCAGGCACGACGGAGGTTCGTCGCCTCTCCTCATGAACATCCCGTGTTTCTTGGACTTCGTTTTTACTCTTGAGCTTTGTTCCCGTCTCACATTCATACGCTACAGTAATAATTAACTCTCCAAGAACCAGCTGCACTGCAGGGGAGGCATGGATGCCTATGCAAGTGTGAACCGCTCCTTCTTGTTTTTGATGTTATTTTAACCCGGATCAGAGGGCGTAAAAAGAGAAGCATTGCAACTGGTGCAGAGCGCTCATCCAGTTGATTGCTGAAATTACACTATAGTCGGCTGCAAGCGGCAACGCTGGAGCGCGTGTACATAATTCTTAGCTCTAGCGCACAGTTGCTGCCGACGGGAAGCGCTCGCCAGCAGAGAAAAGAAGCAGCGTCATCACCAGCGTGGGGAAAACAAACAAGGGCTGCAAACATGACAAGATTTCGAAAATTTAACATTCTTAGCAAATAGTTCATCTTAACCGAGAGGGAGTGTACTTAATGTTGCTAAGCAATAGAGTTTATCTTAATAGCTCTTGCATGGTAAATAAGATTCCTTGTATTTTACTAACTGCCTACAAATGTAGACCTCGGTATACTCCCATCTCTTTTAAGTGCTTTCGCCCCTAGCTGAAGAATCGAGGAGTCGATCCTTGGACCCTCGTACTCACACTCCCTCGTGTCCTCCCAAGGGCCTCTGACATCAGCCATAGTGTTTTCTAAGTTTAACGTAACACAGAAAGCCTCGCTGGGTCTCCGTGTTCCAACTCGGCTGCCTCCGACCTCCAGACGTGCGACTCGGCCCGTGTGTCTGGCGCTCGGCATCACTACAGGTGCTGCCCTCGATCTTGATTTGGATATTCTTGGTCTTTGATTTTTGCTTGCATAGTTTCTTGAAAAAAGAATAAAATTTATTCACTGTTGTGTAATTCTTACTGTCATACGATAACTTTCACTTACATATGCGATTCGACGCTTGTGTCTATGTAGGAAAATGAGTGAATGCCAGTAAGTACCTCAATAAAAAATAAGAATTCATCAAATCAAACTTCCAATCAAATGAGATTTTTTGATGCGATAATGAAAATCGATACCTAAATTTGAAATGAATTGGAATGAGTCGGTGGATTTGCAGACTACGTCGTGTAATCTGAAAAGCGATGCATTTTTAATCAAGTTTATTCCTTTCATTTTGTACTCTAATTTTTGAATGATTATGAATAATGACAAGGCGCAATGACGTAAGCCCCCAAAAAAGCCGGTTCACATTTCAAACACGTATGGAACAATATTTTGGCTAATTTTCATCTTTTTCCCAAAGGGAATAAACTCAGGGCTCGCGCTGCCGGACTTCGATAAAATATTCATTTAGCAGAATCGCATTCATCGATTCAGTGCAAATCAACGAACATAATAAACAGTGCTCAGATAAAATTTGAACACGTATGTGGCACTACATTGATGTGAAGCGGTCAGTCAACTCTGGTTGGCACTGAGTGGCATTTAAGTATCGCGCCAGGGCGGTGCGTGCCGACCGCGGCATGGAGGGGTCGCTACAGCGTCTCTGGAGCAGGTTCTGCAGACTGCCTTGAGACCGTGATCGATGATGTGAGTCGTCTGTTCAAATATCGGTCCGGTGCTTGTTTGGCCAATCCGCAGCGTTACGTAGAAGAGAGATATCTTGTTCGATCTTGTCAGAGTAATGGCTATTTTTCCCTGCTGTTAGAAATGCTCCATAACTCATTGAAAGAAATATGCATCGAACTGTGGTAAGTCGCCTGCTTGCTGGTTAGATGATAAGCTTTTTCAGGCACTGAGTTGGTTGATATGCTGATCCATATTAGTTTAATCATTATCGTAATTACAGCAGAAACAAGAAGTTGGAGTAAATAATAGGAATTCTGACAAATAACAAAATGCTCAAATTGTGTACTCTATTGACTCTAGAGAATTTACTCTAGAGAAACCTGTAATTACTCCATCAACACAAATGGTGTTGTAAGATAAACGTTATTTTAAGGTATATCATTTGGAAAAAAGTTCAAGTAAACTTAATACTTGAAAGACATCAACTTCGAAAATTGAAAATTCATGTTAGATTAACAAAAGGGTAAACGTACGATGTAGTGATGCAAGGAAACTGACCTTTAGTTTTGGGAAATTACCAACTATCTCTTTATTCAGAAACTATCGATGCAAAATATTTTTACCTAGAGTTGAGGACTACCCATCTGTGTGGGCAGCAATGCAGGCGGTTAATTGCTGTCTCTTTATGGGAGAAAAGATTTCGCAGAATAAAAAAGAGTCTGTTATAAAGCGAATTGCGTATTCAGTTTATCTGGTCTGATGGAAGAATTCATCGCAGAAGCTGTTACAAAGAACAGAATAATGTAAGATTTATGGACGTACTGCAGAAAAATTGGACGAGGGTAACAAGTTCCCCTTTGGTCGTCGGAAGTCCTGTGGGGTCACGGTGCGAACTGCAGATGCTTCTCGGTTTCCCTAGTTCCAAGTTTCTTGAACGTTCATTCCGAAGAGTGTGAAAGCAGTCACTTATCTTTGCGTGAAATATAAGAAAGGAAAGCTCTGTGACACCCGAACAGTACCTAGGATTTCGTGGTTAAGCCGGACTTGCAGAGCGATGTTCGTAAAGTTATTTTCAAGTGTTGAAGATCTGTAGGAAGATCTCGTCACTTCGTGGTAAAATTGTTGCAATGTTGTCCTGCTCCGATCCGACCGCAGTGACCACTCGTTTGGTGACTGTAAATAAACGCGAAAAATAGAATTGAGGTTTGAATAGCCGTGCACTGTGCAATTAGCATATTTCGCCTACTTGTAGTTCAGTATGATAAAATATACCGTAACTCTAGTTGCTATTCCTCGCATGATTTACCTTTTGTTAATTATTATAACTTTGATTGCAAGACAACGGCATGGCCACTTTGTAATCGTTTTTATATTTTTCAAATCTTACATTTAAAAGTCACGAAATATTTCTTAAAAATGAATAAATAAAAATTGAAACTGATATCAAAGTATGGTGAATATGTTGAAAAATATGAAGCACAATAATATTAATGCGGTCTGAAGTCGTGCGAAGAGCACTTGCCTGATACGACACAAGTGGCGACAAAAATAGTCGAAGAGCAGAATGGGGTTGTCAATATTACAATAGTGAAGTCAATTGAGCATATTTTCCAAATACTGCAAGCGTTGACAAGCAACACGAAAAACAAAAGAAAATTGCCCCCACTTCATCAAGTGTTTATTAGAAGAGCACCAAAAATTGCAAATTATAACAAAACTAAAATCATGTCATCTTAAATGCGCCATATAAAAAATGCTTGATTGAGCTATAACACATTTTTTTTAGCCTACCATTCATTTCGATGAGTCATAAACGCACATCTCAAGTCTGATATCATCCCGCAAAGGTTTCAACAAAAGCCTAAGCGGCAGAAATTATGAACTTTTGAATATAAACCGCACACTCTTCCAGCGTTAACTGAGGTGGGTATCGATGAAGTAGCGTGACTTGGAGAGCGCTTCAGCACGAGCGGGAATGGGGCTGATGTCAGTCAAATCATTACGAAGTTCCAGAATGTTATGATTACGAGGAACCAAATTTAACGCAAGATAGGATTATGAGTCAGGAACTGCTGTGAAGGATGTAATCCTGAGTGGAAATGATACCTCTTTTAATTAAAATGACGCTCAAAGAAGTTGAGACGGCATGCGGGCACATTACAGGTAACAGCATTCGTATATGACGTGACAACTGACTATTTCTGTTCCAGGTTAAATATTTTCGTTTAGAGAAATATAAAGTATTATAATTTTTAGTTGACATAGGACTATAAAAAAATTTCCTATGATAAACAGTGTAATTGATCTATGAATTAATAGGATAGCTGTTTCTAATTTAAGTGTTATTCTCCCAAGTGTAAACGGAAAGAGCACTCGAAAATGACTGAAACGCGATAATGCTACATCTTGAGTATGATATTTATTATAAAAGTGTAAAATTATTAAGTACAAGGCTGGGCACGTCGAGGGATTTTTTGACTAATGAATGATTTATGTTACAACTAGACGTCATTCCAAGCCGAACGCTTCATGTATTACCGGAGCTTTTGAAGGGGAACACAACGATAATCGCTCTAATTAGATCTTGATGGTTGCTGGCGATATTGGAAGCGCATTACCGCTGTGTCACTTCCTTATTTTAAAGTCCAACTAGCCCTTAGAGCTAATTATGATGAAGATTAAGCATTACTTCAAACACTCGTGAACGCAAAAAGTTAGTTCAAGCTGATGATATGATCTCAAAATGTACTTTAAATGATTGATTTCTGCTCTTCAGTGAATGTAATTTATGTTTTCATTCGTAATATATTAATTCCGTATATTCTAATATTGAGTAGTCGTTTTGGACCATAGAGCTACCTACTCATAAATTTACTTTCAGTGAACCAAACGAGTTTTGAAAAATTGAAAGTTATTCGCAGTAATTAGGTTAGATGTAAGTTTGATTAAGCTTCCCAAATCGAAACAAAGGCATTCCAAAGAAAGGAAGGAGGAAGGCACCAGTTACTACGGAGTTAAGGGAACGCAGAATCTATGCAAAAGGTGCATAGAAATAGCGAGTCGAAAAAGAAGTTTCCAAGACAAGACAAAAATTGAAAAAAGTAATAGGTGCTGAAAAACAGAACAGCAGAAAACCGAAAAAGAAGAGCCGAGAAAATGCAAAAAACCTTTTCTATTTCAATAAAAAGAAGGCCTACCTAACTCCCAGCTCTTGACCCCACATATTCCCCTGGGTTGGTTAATTCCCTTAGACCCAATAGTTGTATCCTCGTGAGGGGTATACGCAATAATTTCTCTGTAGATAATTCCGATGCCGACTCCACAATTCGAATATTGACAGTTTTCATGCGGCCTCCCCAGAGTCGTTTACGGCCTTCTACCCGGCGTATCTCTGAATGTAACTATAGAGATTGTGATGAATTAGCTTACAAGCGTTAATATCGTGATAGGCCTAAACCAGACTTAATTAAAGACGTTACTTCAGCTCTGTTTCAAATTAATTTATTTTTTATTTTTGCAAGTTTGATCAACCATGAGACGGCTTGGGTATGAGGGTATCTTTTGCAAATATTGTCAAGTGTTTTCGCGAGCAACAGTGGCTCAATGATGCCCCTTAGTACTTACATACGATGCCTCGGCACGGTTTCACAACCGATCTCATTGTTCCCTTTTTCGTGATTAGTTGAAGTCTTTTACGAGTAGATACTCAAAAGAATAATAGTGTATCTTTTTTCGTTCTTGGATTTCCTTACCAGCAAATATAAAAACTGTTTTTCATAAAAATTGTTACGTTGGCCTGGGTTCGAGTCTTTCCAGCTTGGTACTTTCCGATTTAAAACTAACGGTGTAAAATATTTAATGATCATTGGTTTGGCAGAATGCTCTAGCGTCATGGAATTTCATCAGAACTTAGTTTTTCAATGTTTCTCACTCAAATGGGTTTCTGTTCCAGCCTTTATGCAATACATTTGGGAGAAGTTTGGTATTGAAAATTTTACGTTATTACATCTCTCTCTACTATTGGTAAAAAAGTTTGATGTGCTCTTCCTTGCTTCGGGGCAACTATCGGAAAATATGAAAAATATTTACTTATCCTTCAACCTAAATATTTCACGCACATAGACTTATGTCATGTTTACGTTAGTAATGGCCATCTCCCGTTTTTTTTAGATATTAATTAAGATCTACTTCCAAAAAGCATGCTCTCATCAGTGACGTACCAACACAGGTGTGCACAGAGCGCGTACGCTCTGCTAGACACCGCTGCGTGTTCGCGTTGCAATCCCTGCCGATATGAGATTTCGTGCTGATCTTCTCCTCGCCGGTGCTTCACACTCAGAAATCAGGCGCCTGCTTAACTCTTGTTATAAACCGATTAATAGTGTTCTAAAAACGATTGAACCTATTGTTCAAGATAATGTAAAATAGCACGAGAAGAAAAACATCGCAAATGTGTTCAAAAACACTTTTGTAAACGTAGAAAAATATGTAGCTGATAGTATTCCAAGGGAACATACTGCTCACTTAGAACACATGGATCATGTGCGTGAGCAGAACTCTGTTTTTTTAACGCCTACTAACTCGCCCGATGTAATTGCGTGTATAAACAAGTTGAAAAATAAATCAAGTGGATTAAAAACATTCTCGACTAAAGTACTTGAAGTTATAGCTGATATAACAGCACCGTTCATATCCAATATTAGTAATCAGATGCTTTTTCTATGTATTTTCCCAAACTCTTTTGAAATTGCTAGCGTAACCCCTATTTCTGAACTGTGGGGGAAGAACTTGCGTTATAATTATTATAGACCTATCTCCGTCCTAACAATCATAAACAAAATAATGTAAAAAATTGTACATTTATAAAAGTATTCTTATTTTAAACAAAAATTATTTCTCAACAATAAACAATTTGGTTTTCGTTCTAAAAAGTCAACAACACAGGCTTTATTACGAATATTAACTATAAATAACGCAAAACGTTGTCACAAATGTATTACAATTATTACAAAAGTATACATAGGCTGTAAATCATTCACAATACCTTTATTCTGATAAAGATGAAGAAAAGCTTACTTTCTACGTGTTTCTTGTCTTTCTAATGCATTTGATTGCATGGACAATAGCAGTTTACTCTTGAAACTCCACAGTCATATGGCGTGAGAGGAGTTGCTCATGACTGGTTCAGATCATGCCTAACAGATTTCGGCAGCAATACGTTGTCACTGACGATGCACAATCGGAACTACTGACAATTAGCCATAGAGTTCATAAACTATTATTGTAAAATTATGCGTCGAATCTTTCATGGACCAATTCATTGTTCAGTCTAGTACGCAACTAGGTTTAGTGAATTAAGTTAAACATAATTGTACACCTTAAAATAGCGTTGATGATAGTATGCCCTATAAGTCACTGAACTTTTTCGGGCCCACAAGCAGCTATATTCAGATGTGTCAATTTTACTAGACTTGAGAAACAATCTACTGCTGTATCGCTTGTGGTAAATTAATTGCTCAAATTGTTGAAATTTGAATGACAACTAGTCTGCTTATAATTCCCAAATGGTTTAATTTTTTAGCTTTAATTCGTTTTTATTCCTTGTACCACACAGCTTGCGCGTAACAAATTCTTTACCGTTTTTAGATCCTGTGTTGACAGAGGCTCGTTGAGGCAAATTGCTCAGTCTTACCGATCTACCTTCTGCTTAGGGAAATGTTCTCGGTCAATGCCTCGCTCTTCGCTTGATCGCTCGTTCTCACACTTGGTAGAAAAACAAATTGCAATGTTCTCAAAGTCACAAATGATCTGAAAAGTTGATACTTGAAACGCTAATTATAGATCAGTTCTTTTGGAAACAAAATGTTTTGGTTGATTTTCGTATACTCGTATATTTTTTCTGAGACAAGTGTCTCAGAAAATATACATATAATTTCACTCGGGATATATCAGATAATTTTGCGAAAAGTTACCACAAGCAAGTGGCAAATTTTGATTTCGGGTTTCAAAAAATCGATCAAAAATTCTTTGGCAATGCTGTTCTTGTAATCTAATTTTCAAATGTCGATATTATAAATGGTAATGAAGAGTTCTTGTACTGATTATAAAGTTCAAAACTCAAATATGACGCAGATAGTTCAGAGCATTATTGCAATGGCTGTAAAATAACTTTTTGCAAGCCATTTGTTTGTGGTAAACCTATTTTAAGCCTTAAAACGTTCGTATTTATTTACCAATTATAAGATACCGCTGTGTATTCAGTGGTGTATCTCGTCGTAACTGTTATTTGAACATTTTTATTCATAAAGGAGCTTCTATGTTTTTCATGCATCATATTTTTCAAGTGGCTGCAGATTTGAATGAAAGTGTAATTATTGAATAAGGCAAGCAAATCTCAGAAGAAATTTACATATTATTAAAAGTAAATATTTGAAAAAGTTAAAGCAATTAAAAGAAGGAATAGTAACGAATAGTGCGGTCAAGGTACTCCTCGCACTGCAATAACGTCTAAACTGGTCACATCGATCAGAAAGATGTTTCGGAGAAACGAAAGAAGATCACTCTGAAGTGTGGCTAAAGTGACCGAAGTGTTCATGGGGCCCATGTTCACAACGCTTCTCGAAGACTGAAGACCATCCCATACAAACATCAAAAGAAACAGCTCCAATCTTCGAGCACAATGAACAAAAAGCCTGGCGAGACAAAAATCTACTTTCTCGTCTCCATCAAAAAACGCTCCCCTATACATCGTTTTCATTGACGAGAACTTTGATAGACCACAAAAAAAGCCTAAAAAATTATTTCTCAGTCTGTCGCTATTGATGCCAGAGTGATTTCCAGAAGATAAGAATCTTCGGTGAGGGTGTGAGCAGCCGTAACTGAAACAAGAAGAAGTCCTTTAATTTCTGGTACCTAGGGATCAAAATCAACCAAAAACTTACAGAAGCTTTATTTTGAGGAAATTCTCATTATCCTACTCTAAAAAAATTCAAACAACGTGAATGCCTACCTAAGGACTACTCGACACCCTCTCATATGGAGCTGAGAAAGCGCGGAAGTGGTTAGCATCCGATGTTTTAAATTTTTGGACTATGCATGTTGTTATTTCTGAGTCGTGACTCAAGTTCCGATCCATTTGATCAGCATCGCTTACATCCTTATAGCAAACTACAGAGAAGCTGAGGTTTATGAAAACATCCGAGTCATTTATGTGCTCTATGACGTTAAAGTAAATATATCAGAAAGAAATTGTGCTGGGTGAGTGGGCTCTATGTTGGACTTAAATTATTGAAACATGTCACATGAGGCTGAGATAGGATGTGAGAAAATGCACACTTGTTACACGAGGTATGCTTGCATGTGATTCGCGAAAAAATTAGTACCAAGGAAACTCTGCATGAATAGCAAAATATTATATGAATTTTTTCCTCGATTGAAAAAGACAGTATCTTATTAAAAATTACGAGACTGCACAATCATCCGTTAATATGATTTTCGCTAGATGATTCGCTCATTTCATGTATTGGTGACAACACACAGTTTCTCTCCCATCAAATAAACGAATAATTTTTGGAAAAGAAACTCCTTACAAATTAGCGGTTCAGCCTCAACTTACTGAGTGTGAGACGAGTTTCAGAGTTACAACTTTCTAAGCATAATTTAAAGCTAACATAGTTCGTCTTCAGATGAACGTTACAAATGCTTGAAGAATGCTCGTGAATATTGAAAAGAATGCATTTAAGTTTTGCAGGTTTAAAGGAGTAAAGCAGTCTAAAGGGTGATCTCCAAGTCATTGATAAATTGCTTCCTGTACAATGACATCCGTTGTGTTTAACTTGACTTATCGTTATGATCCAGGGAGGATTGTAAAAAATATGTGGACGCATCACCCAACGTACGTCACAAATACAAAAAAAAATTTGATAAAACCACACCATAAAATGTATTTACTTTTCAGGAGAGCAGAAAACACTGGCTTAGAGTAATTATTCGTTCCATTTGAGGGCTGGGATACAGATACTCTGCCCATAGAAGGATCTGTTCGTTAGTGTTGAGCTCTATACAAATTTCCATAGACAAAAAATTCACAAAAAATTAACTGTGCCCTGCGTCTTATTGGAAAACACTTTCGTGACATATATTGAGTTATTTACCTTTGGCTTTGATTGTAACAGTTAAATCCGTCTTAAAATGATTCCGAGTAGTTTTAAAGTCTCAAGCGATAAAGAGGCACAGCGAACGTTCAGAATCCTGATCTGCTATCATGCAGAGTAAACACAGCTAAATCTTCCAGCAATGACAAAGCGGTGTTCAGCACTATAAGTCAGTGAAATTAATTTTGGAAAATGTTTGATTTTTGGTTACGTCTATAAGATTATGCAGACAACTGTAACTTAAGCACTGAAATGGCGTGAGATGACAATGATTTTGCAAGCCATTGAGGGAAATATTAATTCAGGCCTACGGGACGCTGAATTTTGACGACAGAGATACATTGAACACTAAAGTTTTCTCGTTTTTTATTCGCAGTAGTCGTGTAGGTGATAAAGAAATTCAGCCTCTACTTTATTTTGACTCAGATGCCAAGGATTATTATTTTTCAATCACATGAATTGAAAATATGTTATTTAAAGTGATAAAACTCCACTTCCACTATAAGGAATAATAATAACACAGACATCTAAGAAACAACTTGATGGCCCGATGGTAGCAAGTACATTGGGTGTTGAAAAACGAAGAGACAATCTTTTACAGTAGGCAGGGGCACGCAAAATAAACACTAACACAAGAATACTAAATATTCCACGAGTCCGTTTTGAAGATATTGAGTTCCAAAGTTTTCGTTTCGAGCCCGTTCGGTCACCTATTCGTACCCCTAAAATACAAATTTTAATATAATGCTACCTTTGATTCTGCCAACGCTGAGGGCTGTTCAGTCTTTCTGAATCAATTCACGCCGCGACGCAGTTTGACGCCATGGCACGCTTTTCTAACGAAGAAATGGCGGAGATGCCTCAGGCTTACGGTTCCAATGCTAGAGGCGCTGCTAGGTTGTGTCAGAAGAGTTATCACAGCCAAAAATTGCCAGCATATCGAGCAAATGTTAATTAAGGCGTGGTTATATAGATATTTGGAAAATTTATAAAATTCGCTGGAAAAGATTTTTCTCTTATTATTCATTTCTGTTCTCATTGTGACATTTTTTACAAACAAAAATGTTATTAACTGGACAAATAGTAAAATTATAGACCGGTGTCTAGAAAAATATGGAGTTTTAGTTTTGCTTTACTTGGTATTAGTGAAAAACTGATTATTATACGCGTCTCTGGCTACTGTTTAAGTTTGTACTCGGAAATTTTTAAAACCCTGCACAAATGGGTAGGTCGAAAAGTAACAACATTATTGAGTACTCATCCCTGTCCCTATAGATATGAAAAACCAGCTACAATGAACAGGCTACGCGGGAAAAATTGTGGTGTCACGTTGCGCCATTTCGCCAGATACGCTGGCATCCACTGTCACACCGAACATTAGTTCGAACACTTGTAAGTCTCGCACAGTGCCTAAAGTCGCACCGCCAATTCAAATTTGTTACAAGATATTATTAAACAGTGAGTACATTTTTGGGGTCCTCTACATGGTCATGAGACTAGGAATACTTTAACTCGGAGCAATCAAATAATAGTGATGGAGTAAACATCACGTAAATCACCTAGTTTTTTGAGCCTTGGTTCATTCTCCCCGAAATATCCGAAAAATTGAAATAATAGAAAACTGTATCCATGATACGACTAAAATTCAATCCTGAGCAGGAAAATGGTCAAAAACGGAAACTTTCGTGAGTTCATAACGTAATTAAATTGAACACGAAAATGAGAGAAAATTAATAACTTAAATTAACTCCATGGTAAGACAGTGCTAAGATAAAAATGAGAGGGGGGACTAGAAATTAGATGTTAGTTTAAGCTTCCCTAACTGCAACATAAGCGTTCCAACACCGTTTAGTATGGACATGAATAAATGTGGAATCTATGCTCAAGGTTCGTAGAAACAGTAAGTTGAGGAATAAGCTTATGAAACAAGATAAAAGTTGAAGGAAGTAGTAGGTACTAAAAAACAGGACAGCAATAAACCAAAAAAGATGGTTCGCAACAAAACAAAAACCTCTTTAGTCACAATTATAAAAGGAGCCGCGTCCGACCCTCCGTCCGTCTGTGTGACCCCCTCTTGATTATGGTATCCAGAATACGCAATCGGCTTTTTTTTACAAATAGAAATTTTCTATGGAGCTTTCTCTGTTGAAATTCAACATGACGCTTTGATATTTTTAATTGATAATGCGAAAAGAAATGTTATAAATTCGTTTGACCATTAACCTGGCTACCACTTGGTGTAAGGCCAAAGATTTTGGAACTTGAGTTATTGTTTTCGAAATTGTGATTTTATTGAAAAGCTTCGAAGAGATAATAGACGACATTTCAGAATAAAATTCCGGCAAAAGAGGCCACCATGGATAGAAATGTGTCCAACAGCAAGGGAGAAGTAGCAAGACTTCGACAGCAAGAAAAACGCCGAAAACGATCGGATGAACAACGCGAAATGGCAAGACAAACCAATACTGCTCGCCAACGAGAAGCTAGAGCTAAATTGACCCTTGAACGGCGTTTGGAAATTCTACGGAATGATGCAGAGCAGCACCGAGTAGCTAGAGAGAGCTTAACACATGAAAGAAGCGAGGAAATTCTTCGGCATAGCGCTGGACAACATCGAGTGGCACGAGAGAATTTAACTCAAGAAAGAAGGAATGAAAATCTTCAGACTAATGCCTAACAGCATCAACTTCCAAAATCGAATATAATTCAAGGAAGATGGGATGAAATTCTTCAGATTAATGCCGACCAGCACGTGTGCACTATACCATTTACAAGTTAATTTGCTCCAAATGAATTTTGATTTGCTCCTCGTGAAAATAGAATTGCTCCAAGTGAATTTTGATTTGCTCCTCGTGAAAATAGAATTGCTCCAAGTGAATTTTGATTTGCTCCTCGTGAAAATAGAATTGCTCCAAGTGAATTTTGATTTGCCTCGTGAAAACAGAATTGCTCCAAGTGAATTTTGATTTGCTCCTCGTGAAAATAGAATTGCTCCAAGTGAATTTTGATTTGCTCCTCGTGAAAATAGAATTGCTCCCAGTGAATTTTGATTTGCTCCTCGTGAAAATAGAATTGCTCCAAGTGAATTTTGATTTGCTCCTCGTGAAAATAGAATTGCTCCAAGTGAATTTTGATTTGCTCCTCGTGAAAATAGAATTGCTCCAAGTGAATTTTGATTTGCTCCTCGTGAAAATAGAATTGCTCCAAGTGAATTTTGATTTGCTCCTCGTGAAAATAGAATTGCTCCAAGTGAATTTTGATTTGCCTCGTGAAAACAGAATTGCTCCAAGTGAATTTTGATTTGCTCCCCGTGAAAACAGAATTGCTCCAAGTGAATTTTGATTTGCTCCTCGTGAAAATAGAATTGCTCCAAGTGAAATTTGATTTGCTCTTTGCCAATTTGCCAGCGATCCCAATAATTTTTAGTTTTTTATGGTTTCAATATCAAAATTACGTAATATTTTTTTCTGCTTGTGCATTGAAAATATATAAAATACTATATATTACCCTAACGACAGGGTTGAACCTTGGTCTGAACCTTTCTTGATTGCCAAATCTGTGCTCTCATGGTTAATTAATATTAATTAGTAAATATTTAAATTTTATTTAATGTTAATTTATAATTAATTACCTTTCAATCAATTTTGCCAAAATCCTAATTCATTGATTACTTCTTTAATTATTTACCCTATCAGTAAAAGGCATATACGCAAAGGAACCCTATAAGCAATTACCCAAGGGTTATTTCCTACCGACGATAATCCGGTAGATGACACCCTATCAAATAAACCATTTTTATTATCATCCTCATTAAACATGTTTAGGTCGCAATCCCTAGCGGAACTGGACAATAAATTGATAGAAAAGGTTTGAAAATAAAAAAAAATAAAAAATATATATTTTCTGATAAGTCGTGTACAAATGCATTTTGATGAAGAACTACAGTAATGTTATCGAAAGAATTATACTGCTGAAACGTCGTAACTAAACATCACAAAATGAAATGTAAAGCTTATATTACAACGTTTGCACAAGTTTTTATAATTATTTCCTCATTAACATATTTCCATTATTTTTATTATTATTATTTTTATATACGAAAGTTTTGGCCTCCCTTAACCACGACAAAGATGTTCTAAGAGAGGAAAGAGGAAGGCACCATTTAGTATGGAGTTGAGGGAACGCGGAATCTGTGCACAAATTGCACAGAAACAGGAAGCTAGGAAAGAAGTTCATGAAACAAGAAAAAAGTTGAAGAAGAAAGTAGTAGGTGCTGAAAAACAGGACAGCAGTGAACCGAAAAAAGATGGTCCGTAACAAAACAAACACCTATTTTATTATAACAAAAAGGAAGCCTACCTAACCTTTAGCTCGGGCCCTCACATGGTTCCCCTGGGAGCGGTAATTCCCATAGATACAATAGCTGTATCCCCTTGAGGGGACATATTTCTATAAGATCTCTTTGATCAACGTCATGATCTTGTTGTACTTTCCTGCGAACTTGTGAGAGAGTAATCGAAACATTTTCTTCTATGGCTGTTGTCAGTGTCCTCTATATTTCGGGACATTCCTTATATTATTTCTTCCTTTCTTCTTAGATATGACTTGCTTATTTTACATCCACCTGTATGCAGTCTTAACATTTATTCCAAGTGCGTTTGCAACTTTCTTATAGTCCTCTTTATTATTGAAAGCTTCTATTATTCTCTGTCTGTCTCACGCACTTGTTTTATTATACTTCATCTACATAGAAGGTTTTGGTTTCTGACGGATGAAGATGTTTGGAGTTGAGGTGGACACTTATTGCTGATGACGTTAGCATGTCTACACAAGGTGGGACGTGATGTGCAGCAGTGTGCAACGTGGCAGTTTCTCTGCGATGCTTCTTTGATCAAAGTGTCTGAGGTACGACTCCTCTGTCTAATGGTTTGATAATGAGTAATTGTTCATACAACGAAAATTATATTCTGTATTTTTTTGTAAATTGTAATCAGCAAAAACTCTGTGTCTTTGTACGCATTATTGAAATAAAATTACTTTACAAAGAAAAAATAAATTTCGCTAAGATTCTTTCAAATAACATTATTAAGACAGTAAAATACTTATGTAATGATTTAAAATTGAAAAAAGAGCAAATCAAATTTCATTTGGAGCAATTCTATTTTCACGAGGAGTAAATTAAAATTCACTTGGAGCAATTCTATTTTCACGAGGAGCAAATCAAAATTCACTTGGAGCAATTCTATTTTCACGAGAAGCAAATCAAAAGTCACTTGGAGCAATTCTATTTTCACGAGGAGCAAATCAAAATTCATTTGGAGCAAATCAACTTGTAAATGGTATAGTTTCTCCAAAAGGAAGGCCTACCTAACCTTTATCTCGGGACCCGACATATTCACCGTGGGAGCACTAATTCCCATAGATGCACTAGTTGTAAAGGGGGTGTAACGAACAAACTTTAGTCGTCACAATGCACGCTCGCGTCTGGGTAGCGCGGAAGTGCCCTGTTCGAGCGGTGCCGGAGCTGTGGTGTCATCTCTACACTCGTCAGGACAAACGCACGTGGGAGGCTGAAATTTATCTCTCAAAATTAATATTTATTGTATAAACTGTAGAATTTCAGGCTATCACTATCTAGGAATCATTAGCTATCATACAAAAAAAATGAAAAGCAGGTACTAACATGAGCAAAGTGAGCTCTTCCGTCACTAAGCGAGGAAAGAGAATACACCATTAACACCTCACATTACCTTATGAGAATATTTATTTCCTCACTGAACTTTTTATTTGAACATACTGAATTATTCATTTGACCATTGAATTTGTACCTGTCGAAGAATTTTCTTGAAAATTTTTGTCGTATATCGATGTCGAGAGATTTTGTGTGATAGTAATATTCGACATCTGGAAATAGTTCGCAGATTATTACGTGAAATACTTTAACTAAAGCTAAAATTTAAGTCTTTTGCTAATGCTCAAACACTGCACTCCTTGTTTTTAATTCATCGTGGACAAGTCATAGCCATCTCGCTAGATCTCGCACTATTGGTTTTATCTTCATCGCATTAACTCCAAGATAAACTTCATAACTTCAAATTTCAGGAGGGAAACCACAACCATTTGTATAAAAACAATCATTGTAGTGTATGGAACCTAAATCGAGTTAATAGGGGAACAGCGTCCCTTGTTCTGGAAACAGCTAATTGAGTGGCTAATTACGAACACAAAAACTACAGATTTGTTTACTTTCTGAAACATTTGACAATATCATATTTGACAGTTGTCCTCGCATTTAAAAAAGCCAACTTGAATAGCGCGTTCATTATTACGGAAAAAAGTTATTTCAGGCATTTTATAGTCCCACATTCATATGTGTTTTAAATTCATTATTTTCCAAAGAAAAAAATTTTGAAGTTACCTTTAAGTAATGCGTCCACAGACTAACAATGGAAAACAATTGATCGCTTGTCAAAAGGAGCAGCATGACTTACGAGACACATGGGCTTCACGATACGATGGAATGTGACGCCAAAAAGAAGCTCTACTCACAGGAGAACTACATTAACAAATTTATTGTGAGTGGCGACTTCATGGAGAGCGCACCCATGAACACGCAGCTTTTTGTGGCCATTTGCCTTGCACAGCCGATGCTACTGAGCTCGCTCAGATGCCGGGCAGACATCATTATGGCCTGTAGATAACTCTCGTTTTTTGCAGCATGTGAGCTAATTAAGTCTAGGACCCAACTTGAACAGAGCTCAAGTTCTCGAGTGCACCATGAGCCCTGAAATTCTAGTCGTGTCCCAGCTCCCCCAAATCAGTCGCCACAAGGTTGTGTACAGCGGCTGATACTTGACGAAACAGTCGAGTGCCATCATCACCATCACGTTGTTTCACTACCAATCTTGAATATTCAATTAACCCAGATACTTTTGAAATTGTTCCTACAGTATTGCGGGGAAGTTATGACTCATTTGAAAACTAAAATTAAACTTGATAATTTACCGTGTTATTAATTGGCATCGCTTTTTCATTGACTAATTAACATTCCGAAGAGAATGTGAAGCCTGTGTGTCAAATATCTATCTTTTATGACAATGTTTCAAGTCCATACCAGCTCCACTCATGTGAGTGAAAGAGTTGTAAAGAGATTGTTTCAATCAGAACTGAACTCAAAACGGCATCTAGTCAATTAGAACGAATAATAAATCACTTTTGTGAACTTTTTTATTATGTAACGGCTACCTGTGAAATTGTTATTGAATGAAAGTATCTCGCCCATTCATGGGTGAGTGAGTCTTTCTTTATCGCTTGTCCAGAATAACTTAGAAAATTTGTTTCAATACAAATACGCCTTTCTTCAAGCATTCTGCCTAGAAAACAACTGAAAATAAATTGAGCGTGCTTGACTCAAAATGATTAATCTCTTCATTTACTTTGAGTGGTTAAAATTAGGTGATAAGAAATTTTACAAAATTTTTGCGCTTTTCATGATTTTTCCCTCGATCACCAGTGATTTATGATGAATTTTTTGTTGATGTCGGGTTGCGGAGCCGAAGCCTGGATGTGGCGCTGTAGTGAGGTGCAGCTGTAACCTGAAATCCCAAACCTAGAATACACATTCGACTTTTTTACACTATGATGGAACAAAGGCCTATTTGTTTTTCGCATTCCTTCGAAGGTTAAATAATCAGAAAACTTATGAAAGAAAAGTAAACCTGTGCTTTTTCATTAGTGAATCAAGCGAGAATTGTTTATAAAGCTCTCTTTTTATTTCAATTACCAACTTCAAAAGCGATTGTTGGTATTTGCGGACGAACGTGTACATGATGGCCTTTGTGAATACATTTCTTGAAAATATGCAACAAGCACAAAATATTCTGCCTAATTCCAAAGTCAAAGTTTCCGGTTAAAGAAATTCGGTTCATCATACTCATGTTTGCCGTAAAGAAAAACTAGAATTACACTTCTGAAAGAGGACTATATTAGATTCGATAAGTTTGTTTCAGCCTCCCCCACCACAATAAGGACATTTAAAGATTGGGAGGTTATTATTATTAATATTATTATTATTATTATTATTATCATTATTATTATTATTATTATTCTTATTATTATATAAGAAAGTTTTAGCCTCCCTTAACCACGACAAAGAAGTTCCAGGAGAGGAAGGAGGACGGCACCATTTGGTATGGAGTTGAGGGAACGCGGAATCTATGCACAAGGTGCACAGAAGCAGTAAGCTATGAAAGAAGTTCATGGAGCAAGAAAAAGTTGAAGAAGGAAGTAGTAGGTGCTGAAAAGCAGGAAAGCAGTGAACCGAAAAAAGATTATCCGTTACAAAACAAAAACCTATTCTATTTCAACAAAAAGGAAGCCTACCTAACCTTTAGCTCGGGCGCTCACATGGTCCCCCTGGGAGCGCTAATACCCATAGATACAACAGTTGTATCCCCCTGAGGGAAAAGAATGGAAGGATGAAGGCACCAGTACGGAGTTAATGGTACGCGGAACCTGAACAGAAGATGTGCTCTCGCACGAGATCCCCAACGCATAGAAATAGTAAGGTGAGAAGGAACGTTGTGAAACGAGATAGAAGCTGAAGAATGTCAGAGCTGCTAAATAAAAAGACAGCAATGAACAGAAAAGAAGATGGTAAAGAACATAAAACATATTCTTTTTCAACACAAAGAAAACCAACCCATCACCTCAAGACCTTAAATAGTGGCCCTGGGGGTGCTTATTCTCATAGATGAAATAGTTGCATCCTCTGGAGGAGCCTGAAAAATAATTAGTTAAATCATGGATATTGGAAGGCTTTTACTAAATGAAATCGAATTAACATATTTTACTTTAAACAATAAAGAGAGCAGATTGAAAGAGGAAACATGTTTATATATGAATATTTTCAATGATAAATATTTTCATTTCTTTACATTTCTGTCAAACTCTTTGAGTTTATGTGTCTTAAAAATTATTTTTCATTTTTTTAGACGTGTTCAAACAAACATCGGCATCTAAGGATGCTTTATTTCCAATCAAGCCTGATACATGTCATCTTGTGTATTGGTTTTTCAAATGCCTTATAACTAACAATATATTCATATAATTTGCTTGCTTCAACATGTATACATATAATCCCGGAGTGTCCATTTTTAACAGAATGAGCTCGCATTTCACAATTCTTGCGTTTCATTTCATACGAAGATTTGGGAAAGTTTTTCATCACCTTCGAGACTAAGTTTAGCATTTTAGTCTGCATATACAGGATAGTTCGTGCTCGTCGTGCCCGTGTTGTTTAAGAACCCGCCCTTCCGTGAAGGTGTCGAGGGTTCGAATCCCGGCACTGTGTGGTGACTTTCTCCGTTGTGTACAGGGGTATACCGCACTTTACCCAGGTGTCTGAAATAGGTACCGGTCTTGACCGGGGGAAAGCGTCATGGCGTCCTGGCGTTAGTTATGAAAGGCATTTGAAAATCCAATGTACAAGGTGATATGAATCATGCTTCATTGGAAAGATAGCATACTTAGATGCCGATGTTTGTTAGTTGCTAAAATGTATACCTTTTAAAATTGCCAATGCGAAGAAGATAATACAAAAAACGACCTGTCGTAATTAACAATGAGCAACGTTGAATTAAAATTCACCAAAAATAAGAAGATATAAAACAGTGGTGGCTAAAAAATTACGCAGGACGATTTCTGCCTGATAGCGAATGCAGTACTGCTGTAAAGAGCTGAAATTTGAGGAGTATTTACATTTGAAAAAACGGTCAACATCATAGGTTCACATTTGCGTCGTGATAGAGATTCTATGCTTGTGAATTTCTACTATATGTTTACTCACTAAGGTTTATCTGAAACGTTTCTACACCTCTTCCTCAGTCCAAATCTTGACGTTCTGTAATCGCATACAATATGCAAAGAAAAGAAACCACTTCATGGAGACACTTTAACTAAAGCAGTAGCATCGCACAAAATATTGTGACCAGACCATTGTGTGGCGCACGGCAGCAATCTTGCTTTGGCTACTCCTGTGACGTTTTCTATCTCTCGCAAAGTTTGGGGACAACTGCTTTCAGTTCCGTTAGTTACAGGTATATAGCACCCGGTGCAGTAGGGCGTCGTATCGCAACCAACAGGTTTTTCTTCTAAACGTTTTTGTAATGACCCATCATCACCCAGCAGTTGTAAGGCTTTTGTTGAAATGTGATCCTTAGGTCTTGGAATTTGGCGCAATGACTTGCAACAGGACTATAACAATTAAACATTCTTTAAGATCAAACTCCATCCAATTGCTGTGCTGCTTAAGACGCGTCTCCTCAGCTGGAAAAAAGCGGTGTCCAAAAACATTCTTGTTGCATCATGCTCACTAGTAAGAAACAATGGAAACTCAGCTTTAACAAAAACATCTGAAACTTGCCTAAAACCGGCTCCCTTTAATGCAATGTTCTGATAAAATGCAGTCCTTGTTTTACAGTGCTGCCCTAAGCACCAAGCATGAACTTTGATCCCATCAAAGATAGATAAAAAATATGTCATTCAATGAAAATAAAACAAAAAACTCGAAAAGTAAAATAAACCACAATTAAACAACATTTTAATGTTTTAAACGAACTAACTCAATTATTTCTGTCTTAAAACAATCAGTGGAACATATTTTGAACACCGACGAATAGTTTCCCCAAGCACAAAATACTTAGTTTGTCGCTTCTCTCAAGTTCTTGTGTCATTAAAGAACAACAGAAAATGTTCGATTTTTTCACGTAAAACCTAAATTCTATTTATGAAAGTCGTTCTTTCACTCGTTATTGTTGAGTTCCCTAAGTAGTTTTCATGCCTTTTTTGACTACGTTGTACGCACGAATTTTTGCTGTTTATAATGCTTAGCCTTACTCGTCAACAAGTGTTCCTCCCATTTTAAGATCACACTGAAATGATTCTGCAATGAGAACACTTTAATTGGCGACGCATTTTACACGGGCTTTCCTTTAGTGATAAGTGGATCTATCGCAAAACATCGAACTTCGCCGATCGTTCATAGTAAGTTCGTTGATCTTTCCAGTTGGGGAAAAACACTTGCTCACTGATGAGAAGGAGGTAAAGACTCAAAATAATTTTGAATGCTTACTATAGGATATGGAAGGAATTATCTATGACGAACTGCTAACAATAATCAATATAAACCAATCCATTTGTGGCATGATTTGAACAACTGCGATTTTTCAAACGTTTTGTGTTCAATCCCACACTGCTCGATAAACCGATAATCACCGGGAAGAATTTGGTTGGGAAATAACAATTTTTTTATCCATATTTATCTTCACCTTACATCTCATAATAATTACCCGTTTAAAAATATAGAAAATACTTGGGATAATCGGAGATTGGCATCGAGTGTAAACATTTAGAACACCATTTGTGAGCTCGCTGACAGATCGATAGATCGAAGTTAGGTTTAGAAAACTGATAAATATGGCAATGTTTAAGCATTCTTATCATTAGAAATTTTTTCATCTGTTCTATCGATCCTCAAATTAGGCTTCATTTCTGTTCTAACGAACATTTCCCTCATTCTCAGACAGACAATTAAACTCTATTGTCAGTTCAATTCCTTAATCAACGCACACAAGGAAATATCATTGATGACCGTGTCGGCTGCTAAATGTTTGACACCCGGAACTCTCTTGAAAATTATTAAGCATCGTTTTACACACAAAAAAATTACTTATTTAGAACTTACCGTAAGGTGAAAGTGGGCACAGATGCTTAGAACTTCCATTGCTTCCTAACACTCCGCCATCGCCTCGACATACATCACAAGATCATCCTTTTACGAGCGCACCATCTGGGTCTAACTTGGTTGTCAAATAATCGTCAATCCTCCGTGTGTAGGAAAGGTCAATGAAATTTACGTACGTCACATTAATTTAGAGCGAAACTTTGCCTGCTGAGTTTTGCTTAGGATGTACAAATACCATAAAACATTGGCTTCCCGACATCAATAACAAATTATAGAATTGCTGGACCAGATGTTCGCTCATCTTTTATCTTGTGACATCAACAAGAAATGAATGTCGTCGGATGAATCAGTCACAAGTTTGTAGACAGCTACGTATCTGAAAGTGGAATTTTATTTTTAGGTTGTATAAAATAATCACGTATAACACTTTAAAACCATGGTGAATTAATTTAGCGGTCCGTTATTGAGGACTTAGTTCTCCTGAGCTTGGACCCGGCGTGCTGTGCAGCGCCAACACAGTCCAAATGTGGAGACAAAATCAGCCCGCAGCTGTCACTATCGCTTCGTTCAATGCTACAAATTCACAGGCTAATTGTTTTTTGCAGTAATGTAACGTAATTGCCCTAACATAAAGAATGATATATGGTTAGAATGGGTGTAGAAGTTGCAAGGTGGGTTGACTGACTGTTTTGATGTAAAACTTCCAGACAGTATTTAGCTATTGCTATAAAAGCACGTTATTTTCAAGTGATTTTAACATATGAACTTAGTTGATCAAAATTTTACATGAAAACTATGGGGTCTGAATATTAATATGTGAGAATTCAGGCTGGGATGAAATATGGTTTTGCCAATATTTGAGCTGGTATTATAATTGAGGATGAAGTCATTGGTTTTCTACGTCGGAAGGCAGAAACCAGAGTGTGTTATTCAGCCGTCTTTCTTGATTCTCCACAAGAGACTCGAAAATTTTTACTACTTAGAGCTAAAATACATGATTTATACAAAAGGAGTAACGCAGAGGTAAAATATAATATGATGGCAAAGAAGATGCTGCTAAAAACAGATAAGTTGAGTGAATAGCAAGATGCGGCAGATAGCAGTAGCAGTAGAGAACAAACTTCAGCAAAAATGTGCGCTGTTAGTTTTTCCGATACGTGTTCTGAATTAAATTGAATGTGTTTAATCAAAATCTAAAGAAAAGATGAAAAAAGTTTTCTACGATATTTTCTGATTTTATGTGTCAAATGTCAACGTAATGCAACGAAGGTTGTCTGATATTTGAAATACACGGTTAAGTATACTTAGCTCATTTTATACGTTTTATGTTCGAACACTTTACAGCGTGAACTTTTTTTATGTTGAAAATGTGCGTCATGTACGTTTTTAGAAATATGTCCACTTTTTAAAATTTGGAAATGGTAATTTGGACTCACACTGTCTGGGGCATGACATGGAAAGAAAAAGGTGCTCCATGACTGAAAGTGGTGACGACCCTTGGAAGACATTCCTCGGATGTTAACTTCATAGTAGCCTCTTGGCCTGATTAATTAAATTAATGCTTTGGCCTGAAGGTAACAGTCTAAGTCAAGCCTCCGAATGAGATTGGGAACAAACGGTAATGATAGAAAACCCAAGGACGATTATTGGAAGTAAAGGGGTAGAAATATCCACAATCCTGGTTAATCAATGAGGAACGAAATCTAATCTCTATGAAATTAATAAATTCTACGAGATTAAATGTATAAATACACTGAAATATAGTCTTCGAAGCGACATGATAACTCGATGACGCGTGGCAACCCTTGCGAGAGATAGATGGTGAAGCTAGGGTACACGTCAGAAGAGGCGTGAGCGTATAGAGGGGTAAGGGTAAGTGTTAAACCAACTTGGACGTACATTCGATGAGCGAGAACTGGGAAGACGGGGTTCTGCGTACTAGATATAAAAGAAGTGAGACATTATTTCGTGGATAACAGGTCATATTGGACAGCTGCTTAGTCGTTAGACGAAAAATTTTCTCTCACGAGTCACCATGTCATTCGGTTCTAACCGAGGAATGGTAGCTGACGTGGGCCAGACGAAGTCCTTCCTCGTGGAGTTTCCGTTGCTGGTTGATAACCTACAAGATGTTGTAAGAAATACAGCAGAGAAATGTCATTTCGACAATCTCTGGTGGTTAAATCCACAACGCGCGTTAAATCTCGGTAACAACTAGCATGACTTGGTTCGCATACGCTCACGTACATAGACTCAAGTAGCGCTCCAATGACTACATAGTGCACTGTCTGTAATTTTTGAGACCTAAGTGGCTATGCTGCTAATATACCACAACATTCGAACTATCGGTCGTGGTCACTGAGAACACCTTATTCGAACGTACTTCAATTTCTTGTTGGCTTGGCTCATGTTTCCGCCTCATGACTCTATCAGAGACGTGATGTTTGTTTTCACAGCCACCATGATGAAGGCCCGGAGATAGGTCAGCAATGGCGATAAAGTCGACACCAAACCCAGAAGCGGGAGGCATGGGTCCATCAGGCCTCGGACGACAATCAAGGCTACCGTGAAGCTCGTGAGGAAGGCGCCGAAGATAACCAGCCTCGAGGATGTACGAAATGCACAAATACTGAGTCGCTTTTATTAGAGGGAAAAGAAAAAATAAGATTTTATTTTAACAAAGATGTTACATAAAATGTAGTACAACATTGTTTTGACAATCCAATAACATCCTAAGTTGCTAGACAAGCCATAGTAGATGTCTATACAGCCATGTCATTGATTGAGCAGAAAATTGATCGAAAATATGAAAATATAATTCCATGCTTAATAAACTTTAAATTTGTGAAGGCCACGATGGGGGATTCACATGAACAAGCAAGAGGCGTATCGTTAAGTCATCGAAATGCCGTTAGAAGGATTATATATCATTTTAAGCTCCAACGCTAATTTTTCAAATTTGGATAATAGAGGTTTCAAATTCAAAGTGAGTACTGGATTAATGCAAGTCAGTGTTCTGTCATCGATTCAACTCAACCTATTCATCGACCGACGAGAGACAAACTAAGAGGTATGAACAAGTAGACTCTTTCTCCAATTTAGTGTACATCGTCGTAGCCGATGACCTCACGTTGCTCTGACGTACCCAATAACATGTGCAGGAAAAGATAGCCGTTTAGGAACTCAATCAAGTAGGTAGAGCTGCAGATGAGTCATTTAAAAAAACAAGGGCGTGAACTTGAACTGAACATTCCATCACTATTCCCTGTAGAAGAGGAAGACTTGCCAGAAACCGCCAAACGATTGGTCGGTGTTACTTACTACTCAAATTGGATATCAGGTTGAGTAAAGCCAAGTGTCTTCAGCAAACTGTGGGGAACTGAACTATATAATACGGACATAGCATTGTTCCACAAGACGGTCCATACCATTGTATGACGTTGTATTGTTAGTTTGTGCGCGAGTTTCAAGTCGTGTAGGAATCTCACGAGGAGTTTTATGTAAGTTTAGATTGCTTTACCGAGGGTACTAATCAGTCAGCTATTGAATCGTAAACAAATTCCAATCTGCTCATAACATTTGCGGCGCAAATTAAAAACCCGAAATTATTAATCCAATAAATATAAGTTAAAATATATCAATCACGCGACAAGAAAAGCCAAAAACACAGAAAAAAACACTGACAAATAAAAAAGGAATAATTTCAGTATCTACATTAGTTGCAAAGGGAAAGCTGATAGCATGTCATTTAAAACAGAGTTTTCTTTTAAAATGCAAAGAGATTTTAAAATACGGAGGCTAATTTGACTTTATGCGGAAACTATAACTTTAAAATCGTCGGACCGAACTGGAATATTCCACTTCTCTGTATTAGAATGGAGTCGAGTTGGCTCGAGAAGTGGGCTTAAGTAGTTGAGCCCACGTACTCAAACCCACACTGTGCGCTACTATGTATATTTATAAATGACAGAGGAGAACATGTCTTTATGCGTTTTATCTTTATTATTGAATGAATTGAAACATCCAAGCATCCACCCTCAAGAAAACAGCATCAAATCGTTGTCAAGAGCTTATTGTGTATGCTCATCATTTCAAGCTATCCATTGGGAATTTGAATTTCTGAAAGCTTTTAGCAACATGACTTTCCATCTAGGCAAATAAATTTTTGTATTAAGATTTTTTGAACAAAAAGCTTGTTCCCGATGTATCATTACCTATCGCTGGTAAAAAAGAATGATTTTTTTCGTTTCCGTTCTTCGGTGAACAATCAGAGAAATTTAAAAATTGAGCTTGTTCTTCTTTCAAAACAAAAAAAATCGTGTTTGTTAATACTTATAAAATAAGATCCTATTTCAATGATACAGATAAAATGCCCAAAGACATGCTGTCCTATGTTATTTATGAATATACAGTAGTTGCGCGTGCACAGTGTGCGTCTGAGTATACGTGGGCTCGACTACTCGAGCCCTCGGTATTCGCATTGCATGCAGGAGTTTTATAACCAAGCAGTTCCTTTTCACACCTTCCCATTTTTCAGTCTGCTCTCATGCAGAGAAGTGTGATATTCCAGTTCGGAAGATTATTTCAGTCAATTTTTTCAACTCAATGCTTCTGACCAGATGTATAAATTGTAACACTCTACGTTCATCTATTCTTCAGCAGCTTTACACCGGCTTTCCCGAGTACGCTGAAAGATTCTATTCTTATTTTAACCTTAGATCCTCTTCTCTCCGCCTCAAATTACTTTCTATGTGAAGGCTACAAAGCATTTCTCAGTGGAACTTCTACCCAAAGCGAAACATGTATTGTTTTGGATCCGAACCTGACTAAACTAATAAGTTTTTAATGAAGTGATTTTCCCTGAAGTGACTCGTGCTTAAATTTCCTCCGATGAAAACAATGATTCTCACTTGCACGTGGCTCACATGGGTTTAGTTCCTGAATTCAAGGAAGATATAAAAAAGTTGAAAAGTTGAGATGAGTGAACATCTGCGTATTCAAATTTAATAAACTTTTTATTCATCATTGAAATCCGTTGAATAATTGAGGACCTCTTGTTACGCCAACTAAGCTCTCACGTATCATATTTTTTGAGTAGCGTCTTCGCCTGTTGCAAGCTGCTCCATTCTAATCCTTCCTAATGCTGTTGATTATAAGCCCTTTCATTAGGGAGCGAATAAGTTTTAATACTGCTCAGTACTTCAAGGTGGAAATAAGTTCATTGGAGATGTAGTCGCTTTCAGCGAAAATGGCAGGATTTACTCAACTCGAAATTTTTGAATATTTTATGATCAACAGCCCATACAGAGGTTTGTGGAACCACATATTTGTTTCATGGTAATAATGTCAATGATAATGTTAACAATATAATTATGTGCTATTAATATCCGTTGTCTTCTTTACACCAGACTATCGTACTCCAAAGGGTCTGGTAGATTTTCTCGTTGATTAAGTGGAACTAATCTTCTGCATGGACGTCGTCCGGGGAATTGCTCCGATAGATTCTCTGCCTCCTTTGTTGGGTGCAAAAGCATGAAAGATGTGGAAGCAAAGCAAAGATAATTGGATTTACTTAGTGCATTTACCTCAGTTCAAATTGCTGAATAATTTAGGTATCCATTGAGATAAAGTAGATTTTTATCGATGATGAAGATCATCTGCAAAAGAAATATCTAAATCAAAATGTGACATTACGGTAGCATTCATATTGTGAATTTGAGTCCAAGGAATCCACTGGCCAGTAGTCAGGTTCGACAAACATTTTGTGCATTTTAAAAAACTTCAAAATTTTACCTCCCTAATGTTATTGCAGTATAAATTTTTTCTTCACTGGAAATTTTCTGTAAACACGATTGTTGAACATAAGATCGGCAGCTTGTCCACAAAATGTTGAAGCTGAAAACGAAAGTAAAGATTCTATGTTATGTTTTCAGAATCTATGTACTGTCTTAACATTTGTTGTATTTGTTACATGACCTTAGATTAATATTTTGTACCGTCACTACTGTAGTTCAAAGCGAACTCAGAGTTTGTTCTTCTTTACCCGAGCTTCATAACGCATTTGAATTTCTACTCTTTTTGAAAAATGACAGATTTCCGCCGTCCATGGTCTAACTTCCCGTAATCTGTTTTGGTCTGCAGAAATCGTTTCAAAAACTCGAAGCATGTAAAAAGTCATTCACAAATTCTTATTCTTCGTTCGGCTGCTAATGATAGAAATTCCGGGAATGGTGCTTCGAATATATCAGTTGTATCAGAATGAAATGATAGTTCCAAATGTCGATCGAATAGTCTTAGACGCCGAATTATTTAAATCCACCCAGTAAACATTCAATGCTAATTCCTGAAATCGCACGTACCTAAGCTCATTTCTGAATGTAAGGGTGCACTAATATATATATATATATATATATATATATATATATATATATATATAAGAGGGTTTTCAACAATGTATCACCGCTGGTATGGGGATTTTACTTGTATTTAATGCATGAACAAACCTGGATTAATGCAGCAAAGGGAACGTATTGTTTCAAGCTTTTCTCTCAATCATTTGTTTCGACTATTGACATGGGTATTACGACACCCTGGTGTGTATTTCAACTTAAGATATTTATGTTAAGATATTTTAGAAACTAATAAAGGTTTTTGTGTCATCTTTACCGGAAACAAAATATTTTTCTTCTGTCTTGAATTATTGAATCATACCCAAGAACTTAACTCTTCCCCACGCATGCCTATCAATGTCTCCAATGTTCTTAAATGCACTGAATAAAATAGTTTTCTTCCAAATTTCTGAAAAGTGAAACTGATATAAAACCATCCATCATCTCAGACATAATTAACCAGTCTCAATCCTCAGATATTTGTGCAAACTTGCTATAAAATTGCTCGAGTAACACCCAGCGTTAAAAAAAAAGATGAAAAATCTTTGGTTTGAGTTGTAGATTTGATCCTGAACTACCAATTTTTAGCATTATATTCGAAATAATAGTGTAAATAAAAGTACGCTTTTACTTTGAACAAAAATCATTTCTTTATGACGAACAGTAAGGGTTCCAACTCGAAAAAATAAAAACACAGGCAGTCTGACATTTTTTTCCATCTTTAATCTAATGTTCAAGAAGGAAAATTTGCGTTATCAGTGTTCCTCAATTTTCGAAATGCATTCGTTTGCGTTGATAACAGCATATTGCTCTCGAAACTTCATCGTTATGTCAATAGAGGAGTAACAAATGACTGCTTTAAATTATACCTGATGATTTGAAAATAATAAGTTGCAAATTATGATGCAGAATTGGAACTACTGAATATCAGCCACAAATTTCACAAAGACCCAGCAATTTTAAAGAGACCTCTCATATTTTTAATTTTCATCGAATATAAAATTGAATCTACTTCATTTTTCCAATTCATTATACTTACTGAAGATGATCTACCTCCATCAACTTTTCTCTACAAAAACAAACACTGTAATTACAAATAACATAAATAATGACCTACGAAAAGTGTGTTTGAGACTCGGAGCGAATTAAATATGCATCAATATCGACCAAATAAAGTTCATAATGTTCTCTTCTAAGTGGAATGCGTTTCTTCTGTACATTGAAATCAGAGATGGGCCGATGGAAGAATTTACTCTACCAAATTGATGCGTTTTACTAACAATAAAAATCTGATACTCCTAACACTGATCATACGTATTAAAACTGCCAAACTCCGTAGGAATTCTCAATTGATTGAAAATATATTACAAGAAGAAGCTTTGCAATTTTTTATCAAACGCTTATTTATCCCTATCTAAAAGCAATGCTGTATAAAAGTATAGCATAAAAATGAAACAAATAGAACCAAAAAATTTCTAATCTTCAGAGATGAACCATTAGAACAATGGGAAATTTGTAATACAACACCTGAATAAAAGGTTCATTAAATAATAAAAAAATTGTCACTCGTAGCTTTCTTTATACTATTTCATGTTTAAAATTTTTGGCCACTGTGGGTCACAAAAATCTTAAACAATCAGTATACTTGCGCAAACTAGCAGAAATAATATTCATTCTCCATTACTCTTTACAAGCACGATCTCAGCACAGTTTCTACCTCATTGCAACTCAACTTGGAGCTCGATCAAGGCTGAAACACTTGTAAAAAAATTCAATGCATCCGGAACGAATCTTGAATTGTAATTTTAATCAAAGTGTGGACGACTTTTGCAATTGAAATGAAATTTTATCTTCATTATGATTCCATTTTATTGAGCAATTTATTAGGAATGAAATCTGAAAACTAGCACATATTCTAGTTTATTTATACGAGTTTATTCTAGCACATATTGTCTTCGCTTGGCTCATTTACTAAAAAAATCACTATCATAATAGTAATTTAAGCATCGAATTCTATGTCAACCCACCATTTGATAAATTTAGCTAGCATGCAACTGTGTTAAGTATACAGTGAACCCTCGTTCATCGCGGGAGATAGATTCCGAGACTGGTCGTGATCATTGAATTTCCACGAAGTACGAACACCATTTCTATTTTATCATTCACCGTCTATTTGAAATTTTTAAACTTTTCCTGTAGTGTTAACAACCCAACCTTTACTCTATTGTTAACAGGGACAAATATTAAGCAATATGAAATCGGAAGGTAAGTTATTTCAAGTAATGCACTACAGTAACACTTTAGAAAAAAAATGAAAGGTATGTACAGTATATCTATATATACCCTCCGAGCTCTTACGCCAAGGCTGATGCCATTAAGCGAATAACGTCCAAGAATCTCACTTCAGATCCAATACGAGATCTTTGCTTGAATGTACCCCGCTTCCGGTTCCTAAACACAGACCTAGCAATGTATCAAATCAAATTCCTCCATGCTTTAACAGGTAGAGACTTTCTAAGTTCTAATCGCTCTGTATACTTACCTCAATTCAAGCCTATAGTCTTTAACGGTGAGCAGTATTCGCTCTGTGAGTACTATTATTGAAATATTGAAATATTTATTAACATATTTGTTCGAATGTTCCTACAAGATGCATTTAGTTTCACTCAGCATTACCTTGATAAATGTTAAATTTTGTTACTCTGAAGAAAATTATCAAAACGACTAAATTAATCATTTTTAGACACTCCACCTCACAATCTTACTCGATGCAGTTATTTACTCTTCTTGATACTCATAACAGCGCTCAGATCATTTTTATTCATGTACCAATAATACTCACACTTACAGCGTATGACATCACAGAAAGTTATTTGCTAGGCTGTACTTTCTCACCTGCTTGCAAACCTGACTAGCGAAAGCAAGGCGCAGGATCACGCCATTCGCTGGGGAAGATGCGTGAGAACAGGTTGCACTGCTGGCCTGAGAAAGCCGTTTGTGGTCACGCTGTGCAGTCTGCACAGGGAGGTCATATTGGACAGATATAAATGAGCTTAAGTCTTTATATGGTTTGGCAGCGGGTGTTTTCAAAGAGTCTTTATGACTCATCAAAATCTCCCATGTCAAAATTTGATAAACGTACTTATGCAAGAGTTTCACATTTTTACGTCCTGTAGTTCTACAAGCATCCCCTCAGATTAACGTACGAAAGCAGTAGAGAAAACTGATTATGAGAAATTGAAGGACCACGCGTGTTGTACCTACGAAGCTTCGAAATAAGTGCTCTTAACGCCCACAGGATGCCACATCATGACATAATCTAGCTCAATTGGCACCTAGCGCATGCGCGGTGCAAAAGCATGTTATTAACCTTAGATTTCAGTAATCTTCTAAACGAAATAAATTATTCTCACCATTTTCCTAAGGGTGATCCACAGTTTTAAAACAAACGTAGCATGAAATACTGCATTAGTTGTAACTCTCGAAGGAACATAAGAGTTCAGGCCTGCTAAATGTCGTCATGAAGTAACATAATGCAAAAGAAACTATCTCTCTCAGATTTGGAATGAAATTTGTTAAAGTGCATTTATGTCATACTTCACTTCATCTTCTGAAGTATTTTGAGCTGGCGAGTGAAACAGTTATGCATAAAAGCAAGATCATGAATCAGCTTTCATAAATGATGCTGAATTTTATTTAGTAGCTGTTCTTTCCCCGAAATCAGAGATAAAAAATGTACTTACTCTAATTGACTCCGCATTTTAAGTTCATTAAGATGTCACTTACTTAATGATTTGTGCGAACAAAACGTATATCTCTCCAATTACACGTCTACTTTGCCAAGATGCTTTCTAGCCTCGAATCGAGCACCGTAGAACACTTCAACACACAAGCAACGTACTCGAACATTAGGAAAGTTAGCCATTGCCAACACTGGAATCTCCACTGAACTGTCGCTCCACACGGTGCTTTTCCTCAATCCTCCTCTCTTGATCACTGTTTGAAATTGAATCACCCATTTCAAGATTCGAGTTTTTTACATCTTCCTGGTACACTTGATGACGGAATCTTTTACGTTGGTTCTCTTTTTGTGCCTTGAAAATTAGGAAAGTTACTGAATAGTTATTGTAAATGCAGTAAATGCAGTGACAGCGATCCCATCAAATAACGATAAACTGCAGGAAATTTTCGAGAATGCTGTTTAAACAAACGAGCAGATTTTATCCATAAGATGGTAACTCAGAAAAACATTCACCGACAAGATGAGAGCGCAGAAGCCCACTTGATATGAGAGATGGATTAAGCTTTTAAGGATCATGGTTTTCGAACAGGACAGGTGGAAATATCATAAGAAAACATTGCTCATTTAAAGATGATGGCAGACCAAAGTTCACTTATCACAAATAAATTATAGTTACAACTACATGTCGAAGACAGGCACTGCTATGTATTTTCTGAAATACTATTAGATATGAGGTGCTGATGTACAACGCAACGAAACTCTGAAGTAGCTAGTGTTTTAAAGAACCTGCGTCCCTTTACACCTTGTTTACGCATTGCAGGCGTACCTGCGCAATGCAAGACTGAATTAAAAATATTAACTAAATAAAGACTGCGTGGTGCAGCAAGGAAAGAGCGTAGGTTTTACAAGAGCATTAGCGTAGGTCTCAGACTTAGGAATGTAGAAACACAATAAGAAAACTAAATCCATTGATATTTATGATTTTTTTAACTCATGCAAGCATATCTTTATGCATTTTACTTATCTGTGCAAAAATATATCATTTCTTGTTCTTCAAAATATTACTTCAAACACAAAAAATTAACACGTTCACAGGCCAATCACTGGTAAAATATACTCCCACTCATAATTGAAAAGTTGAAGGCCGTTTTAGTAGTGTAGTTACAATGTACAAATTATTTTCAATAAGAAGTGTAGAGAAACTGGTAAACTATGAGCGCAGTTGATGATATATGAAGTTACAATAGTTATTGCTTATATGGGGAAGTAATTGAACAGTTATTGTGTTTTCTTCATTAGCAATAGTTATTGCTTATATGGGGAAGTAATTGAACAGTTATTGTGTTTTCTTCATTACAGTTATTGAATAGTTATAGTGTTTTGTTTTGCCTTATCCTTCCCTTTTAATCGTTCTTAATCTTCTTAATCCATCTGACTCCTTGATGTCGTCTTATTGCGCGACTGTGTGAACTCGTGCTTTTTCACACAGTTCGATGGCGTCGTTCGTTTGTCATTGCTCCTCTGCTACTTATGGCAGTAAACAATGTGGACTGCTTTTTCTTGGAACGTCATCAACTTTACTGGTGGCAATTTGCCAAATTGGTATATTTGTTCGAAGAGTATCGTAAATTCATGTTGTAATATGTTTACTTTGAAATGCTTTGCTTTGGTTTGTGGGAAATTTCAATGAAATTTTGACAGTGTCAGGATCTCGAACCCATGTTTCTGGCATTATTTGCTGGACAGTTTTGAAAAAATGACCGAAAGAGTACATAGAAAAACATCCGTTAATTTTGATGTCAAAATTATTTTGATAATTATAATAATACAATAGTGATCTATAAGCACGGCACGAACTGGGGATCGTTTCATAGGTCCGGTGATACCAACTAGCGGAAGTAACGGTTTAATCTCAAAAATTGATTTTCACAGATGACGTGGGTTGTCATTGGAGTCCCCGTGCATTGTGTTCAATGAACAAAAGAAATCTGAAGACCTGAACACAAGAGGTAAATGCTAAATATCCTTGGTACAATTTTTTGTTAAAATGATTCCCGTAGTTCGTTCAGCACACTATGTCTCCGACACTCATCTACAGCTTACGTGCAACTTTTTCTGTGTTCCTACAAGGTAGAAAAATAAAAAGTGGCAGTACTAAAAAATTTCGCGGTAAGACCTGTTCTGATGAAATTCGATGTCAGCAACAACTAGCCCCTCATCCCAAGTAGGCACAGCCGTGCTGAAGGTGCCTACTAATTTTAAAACCACGATAATGAGAGAAAGCGCGCAGTGTGCCCCATGATGACGAGCATGATTCCTCAGGGAGCCGCTCCTTCGCTCCATAAGGACCGCTTTTCTCGACCGGCTCTCTTTTTGTGAGGCGCAAATCTGAACTATTCCCGGAATCCTTGAGCCAACAACGCAGGCACACACACACACGAGGCTCGGTTGGCATCGGCCTGGAGACACGGCCGCTGCTCATTCATTTGCGCCGCTGCCCCATTCATTTGCTCCGCTGATGTGGTACTGTGGCAGATGAGCTGGAGAGCTCTAGTGAAGGTTCGTCATTTTTTGGAGTACTTGCTCATTGTCTCACATGAGCAGGTTTACATTGTTAAGACAAAAGGAAATTTCTCTGGCGTACAGAAAAAAAGGAAGAAATTCTTTGTAAAATGTTACAATTCTTCTTTTAATAATTACTTCATAGCTAAGTAAAAGTTATGGTGTAGGCATAAAATGGAGTAGCATTCACTTGAAATAAATCACGTGGATGAAAAAATTTCGTGTGTGCAGAATAATGAATATTTTAAAACTCAAGCTTCAGAAGATGTGACGAACCATCTGAAGACATATTTTTTTCACTTTGTACATTCTGAACTTCACATTTTATGAATCAATTCGTATTATCACTCAATTAAAGTGAATGATAAATGAAAATTCAATTACTATGTTCATATTGATGACTACTCAGAATGAAAAAAATTGTGTCTTCAGCAAACTGATTTGTTGACAAATGACCAAGTTGTTTGGATGTGTTATATGCGCGATTACGAGAGCCGAGGAATCCCTTCTTTAATTCATGACCGCCATGGTATTCCATATAGTTATGTGGAACAGATTTTCCGCTTCAAAGAAAGGAAAATCTTTTTGTACCGCAGCTTTGTGGTTTAGAAGCTCGCTATGTCCGCGGTCGACCAGCATGCCACTTACAGACAGACATCAATCTTGGAGGCGGTTTGGCTGGGCCGTGTTTTTAGCGAACTAAACTATCATCAGGTGTGAGCGCATTGTTACTACTGCTTATTTCGTTCATTCATTCGCAAAGGAGGAACTAATGCCCGTTATTTCTTGTGAGATTTGTTTACGTTCAGAGCATTGAAGTTTCAAGTTAGATAATTTTTATGAAACGCAGATCTAAATGAAAAACGTTCTAAAGCAGCGGTGTTTTGCTTCCTTGAGAGTGTTAGCCTAGAATTAAGAGACACAAGAACTCAAATAGAAATACTACTATAAGAATGTTGTGAAGTTCAAGAAAAGACTAAAACGAAAGCATCTTAAAGGAGAATATAAGACATAGCTTTTGGAAAAATTATGAATAATTCACAAATCGAAAGTGACTAGTTGAAATAACTAGCGTACGAGTGTGGGTGGTTTGCCACGCTGGTAGAGTATGTGATGCTGTCATATTTGACAGGACTATAGGCAAAGTTGAAATTTTCAAACGAAGAAACTTTACTGCGTGATCCTCTTCAAATGGTTTAATGGTCATATCTATTAAGTTCGTGTCTGTAACCTCTTTAGATCGATTTAACGCTAAGAACTAAGCCGTCTTATAGCAACCATCTGGGAATAGTCGGGTTGGCTTACGGTATCTGGTTAGTGTGAGTGAACATCGTAACTTTTTAGGAACTTCGGTACTTGGTTCAAGACACACGTTGAGCCAAATGTTAGTGCTTTGCATTCTTTATCACACTGCTCCTACTTTAAAAAACTCATAGTTCGGCCAGCAAATGCGTTATAAACTGTATTATCGATCGGGTACCATGTTTGATAGAAAAAGACGCGTTTTAAAAATTTTTCCGATTTTGTTATTTGATGAGGTCATGGGTTAGGCCGAACACTGAGTCGCCATGCTTGCAGAAGAATATTACACCCATCTCGCTGTGTGGCCGAAAGTGGCAATGCTGTACGCTGGCGAAATCTTCAGAAGAATATGCGAGACAACAGGTTGCGGAGTACCGAAGGTTGTCCGGCACGCTCGCAACCGGTTCAGAGCATGCAGCGACTCTGACCTCTCACTCCTGCAAGCGGTACACATGCTCTCTGCATTTGCACCTGTTGCACTTTCCGTACTTCATCAGTCGTTAGAAAGTTCACAATGCACCTGGCATGGGATGACCTCTGCTGCAGTGCTATTCTCTCGCTTGCAAATGAGACACTGAGCTTTAATAAGATAATTTAGTTGCAATTCTTTTTGTAGACTAATAACTGAAAGCATTAATAAAGTATCTACTTCTTTACACCCATTTTGCATCACTAGGGTTACCCGTTTGTACCTATGGTGTAGGATGCTGTGATTTGTGGCATTCTGAGCTGCTGCTATTTGTGAGCTGTTTCGAAGCCGCCAGGCCATCGACTGGTTCTGTACACAGCATGGTTCACCTCAGCTAGACTTATGGTGAGATCGGATACCTTTTGTGAAACTTTTGAAGATTAAACCAAAAAAAAATGAAATTGTTTCAATGCTACTTTGGTTCCCGACTCTGCTTATTAAAAATAAAAATAAATGACTTAATATTTCTCAAACGCTACAAATTTAGCAACTGGATCCAGCTGAGTAGCCCAGTCTCCGGTTACCGGCATCCCAAATCCCACCCTCAGACACCTATCACACACAGGCACTAGAGTTGTCATACAGAAGAAACAACAATCACATCCACAGTCATCAATTTTACTTATGATTTTCATTTCGCCAGGACTTTCTAATCTTGCACTGGTAACTCCGATTAACCACACCGTTACTCTGATCATGCAAGTCACTTCATGATGATGGTATTCATAAATAAAAGCAAAAATTCGATTTACGAAAACCGCCCTGACTTTACATCTTTTTTCAAGGCCTTTTAAATTATTTTATTCCAACCAACATCATAGAATTATTTTCAACTCAGTCTAGCTTAAACTTGTCTATAAAATATAGTCGTAACACTTTTCTCAACCTCATAACTCCAACTTCAACCTTCAAGTTATTCTCGCAAACAAAATTTTTGACGTAAATGAACCCAAACCGGCTAACCTAATCCAACCCAAGCTAAGCTAACTTAACCTTATTCAACCTAGCGCCATCAACCCTGTTTAACCACAAAAACATGAAACTGACTCCAGTAGGAAGCGAAGATGGCCAACGGCATGAATTTTCGCACTGTGGTAAACTAATTTTCGCACTGTGGGGTACGCGAGTGCAACGCGCCACACGCTGCGGCCTGGCCCGCAGTGTGGGAGGCAAGGCTTCGGCCCCGGCAGTTATTGAACCAAAGAATTAAGGTATGGGAAGCATACAAATAATTTCGTTGATGTAAGAGCACATGTTCTATTTTCCAATAAATTGATTACTAGATATATTTATTATGTCTGAATACACAGTCTAGTCAAAGCATAAAACTACATCAGAATGTCACAACTGAGTCAATCCCATGAGCACTTAATGTCCATTAAATTTTCAGCAATCTTGCCATCTTATTATATTAATTATTCTTTACTTAAAACGGCGACTGAAACTGGCCCCCCACCTCAACCTATCGAGAGGGCTCAGATTCTTCGAAAACCCGTTAATAACCATTAAGTGAAATTTTCTTTAAAAAAATTCACCATTAAGACCGACCTTAAAAAAAGGTTTAAGATATGTCCACTTGTAAGCATAAATTTGTCTCACATACTTAGATTAGAAAGTTTTAGAATACCAGGTAGGAAAAACTTATGTAATAGCATAGTTTATGCTAAGCCGTTTTTTAAGAAGTTATATTTGTTTTCTTTCACTATTTGAGGGTAACAGCTGAAATTTAACCGGTATCATAATATTCGTTTTCTTATGAGTTTTCCCATTTACTTCTTCGTCCACGTCATCAATTCTTATCACTCGTGTATAAAAAGCTCTAGAAACGATTGGAGGGAAAGGATTCAGGAGAAGGCAAAGCGGTGCTCACCGGACCTTCTGAACAGTTGTTTACTGATCGTTTTCCTTCAGAGATTTGAGAAGTAGTTTACCCCTTTCGATACCACAATTGAAAAAATAAATTTTTTCATACTTTTTACTCTGAATTTGGTTAAATTTGAGGTGCATAAAGGTATATAGCTCATAAAAGCAATTAAATATACACAATGAAAAAATATTTTTTATTGATACTCACATGTACCGACAGTATTTTGGGAACCCATGGCGAAAAACCAATTGTGACGTAACTCTTTGTTTGGAAGCTAGAGCAGCCAGATAGAGCTTGCTATCAATGTTAGAGAGGTACTAGATTGTACCACGAGCAATGCGAAGTCGCAATTCGCTCTCCTCTATTTCCTAAGCTAGAAAAAATGTAGAGGTTCTAATTTGTACCGTCAGTATCGACAGGGTTTTATGTAGAATATGTAGTTCAAATGTAGAATATGTAGTTTAAGTAGCTTATATTTAGAAAATGTAGTTTCTATGTAGAATATGTATTTCATATCTAGAATATGTAGTTCATACGTAAAAATTTTGTGGCTATGTGTTACTCAGAAGTAATATCAATCTATTACCGTACCTCTATTTTATCGCATGTACCAAAATGTGGTTAAAGAGAATACTGAAAGAATAAGAAACCTAAAATGATTTTGTTGTTCTCAAACTGGAACTTGATTTCACCGGCTGACCGTAATCAAGACGGTTTCTGTAAACTACAGACATTTCTGCATGTTCAACTCCCACGCGGCGCCGTCATAACACATAACTTTACCCACTTGTAACTTAAGAAATAACACACCTATCGTCTTCACATTACTTCCAAACGAAAGATTGAAACATTCTTCAGGGTAAACGTACAGAGAAACACTCCTGAGCATTCACAGACAGCAGGGGCTATACGCTCTTGTTATCTCCAAATCCTCAGTTAACATTCGCTCTCATGAGGCATCAATTTACAGTAAAATTACATCTCATACACTTCTCAACCTTACCAGCTATTACATAAATATTTTGCATGTACTATTTGTCGGGGAATAAAAAAATCACAGAACAATAATCTGTTTTGCACCACCGTAAATTAATTAATCAGAAATATTTAACAGTAATGGTCACCAAATATCATATTGGGAAAGATACAAACCAAACAAAGAGTGCGAATGACCATTTCAATGTTTAAGCTTCTAAGAGACAAATAAAGCATGGTATCGTAACAGCTAATCTTGAGACAGTCACCACGAGGAAAAGACGAATAGCTGAGTTCAGGGTTGAGCTTGAAAGGGAAATAAAAATAATATTCAAAGTTTTTAAGAATGAAATGCTCATTCGCCCTCATGGATTGGTTTTGTACCAATCCTCAAATGATATTTATTTATATTAAGGTTTAATTATTCCGTAAAATTTTGTCAGTGCTGCAGATTTTCACGTCATGTCTTTTTTCGCTCTTCCTCCTTCGAAACAGGTCATTTAGGCGTTAACGCATTTGCCCCGCTAAGATTTCCGGGGTACGTTTTTCGTACCGGCAAGTGTATTTCCGTAGATGTTGTCATTCTAAATGTTCTTGTTTCGACGTCTCAATGCAAACGTTCAAAATGCTTACGTGTTCTCTAATTTTTTCTAAAGTTTATTGTAGGTCAACAAACTTTTACGGCACGCCCAACTTCAACATTAACGTTGTCAATCGCAGTATTCATGGGCTTATTCCATTTCTTCCTTTTCAATTTGTAGCTCTGGGTAAGAAACACTTGTTCTGACATTGTTTTTATCCGATTTATTGTTTATATAAATGATAGTAATACCCTTAATCGTTTTTAGAATGTATTCTCAGATATTAAAATTACTCTCCTCAGCTATGATTTTATTCAAAAATTTTATATGGTCAACGTTCTATACGTCATGGTTTAGTTCAATGTGTTTTGGCCTTGACATTTTTATTCAAATTATTCAACAATTTCAAATGAAATCGTCTGGTCATTGAAAGTAACGTTAAGGATATAATGTAATTATTTCGTATGTTAGAACAGGGTGAAGTTATATGTTCAGACGGCACACGTGTGGGAGCTGAGAAGGTAAAGGGAGCGTAGCCTCCTGCTGTCTGTGAGTGCTCAGGAATATTGGCAAATACGTGAATGAATAAATTTTCTATCTTTCCTTTGAGAGTTATTTGAAATCAATAGGTGCATTGTTTCTAAAGTTACAAGTGGGTAAAGTTATGCGTTATGACGGCGCGCGTTTGGGAGTTGCACATGCAGAAGTTGGTGCAGTTTACAGAAAACCGTTTACGTACCGTCTCGTTTGCCGCCTGGTGGTCTTGATTTTCCTGAAATAAAATTCGAACTTATCTCTTTTTTAAGTCGAATAAATCCTTCTGATATTTAACGTAATTATTTCTGTCGACTACAATGAGCAACACAACCGTCAGCTGAATGTAGCAAGACGAAGTTCGTTTTTATGATTACAATTATTTTTTATTTTCTGTATTTATATATACCATCCGTACGATGAACACGCTCTTAAATTAATTTTTGTGTGTATATCAGGTGACATGTTTCTAGATACGAGTGTTATGCTGTTTTTTTAGATATTATTTTTGGTTAACGTTGTCTCACTACTTTGAAATCATTTACGACGGTGTTTCAGTCGAGTTCGGTAGAGCGTATTCGTGTCTTTTCTTCTTTCTTTTACTTACAGTGAAGGACTTCCATGCATTCTCTAGTGGTGTTTATGAGTTTTCAATCATCTTACGGAGCATGAAATATCTCAGAGAATATATTTTGTCTGTTTCTCTCATTAACATAATTAACTCCTAACAGGGCTATTACACTCCTGGCCTCCTCGTAGGGGGGAATACGATTTTTTTCTTCATTCCTTTTTCTCAAAGTTAGCAGTGAATTTCAAATCAGAAGTAACTCTAAATTTCTGGAAATGAAATTGGCACACTGGCCCGCTATTCCATCTACGCCTACTCGCTCAAATTTTGTAGATATTTGCAACTCATTAGTTTTATCCGGCTATGAGAGTATCTCCATTTTGTCCCTTGTACCCATGGCCGTATGATGTTGAAGAGAATACCGAGAGGATGTGAAACCCGAGATGTTTTTCGTTGTTGATCCTAGACTTTTAATTGGTTTCCCTTATAATTTCTGTTAGAAAATTGAAAAACTAGTTTATTTTAACGTTTTTCGAAGTTTTTTCCCTTTCACTAGTTTTTTCGTCAAGTAATTTCATATGATTACACTGAGCTCGACCGTTATATTCGATGTAGCACAAGTAAGAATGTTTTTCATGCTTATTATTTTTCTTATATTCATTTTGTTCCATATCCTACCTAAGATATGATTATTATTATTAGTAGTAGTAGTGACACCAATAGACACGATAATACATCAATAGCAATAGTGCTGACATCAATAGTAATTAGCAATACATAGATCAATAGCACTTGTGATACATCACTAATATATAAGCAAATAGGCACGTTCCTCTTGGATATCTCTAAGCTATGAATAGGCTCAATTTAATATACATATGGCCAGTGAGAGAAGCGGAGTAGTAGGTAGTTAGAAAAACTTAGTAGAGTACTAACCACACGTGCTAATATATATACACGCAGCTCAACATTTACTGTTTAGCTGCCTGCGACCAATAGAGAACTGGCTGCGGTTGTTGCCGTCACGAGCGTTGCCAACTCCTGGTCTCTCTAACTAGAACTTACATTACTCGCCATATTACACATTTTCAATACGTATGTACATGGATATATGTGTATGAGTATGTGTGTGTATCTGTGTAGTACATATATATGTGTCTTTATTAGGGTGACACATATTTTTCGACTTGTGAATTTCAACTGGGACTGGCGGCCATATTGTGAGGTTCTAGCCAGAAACAATGTCCAAAAATTTTTTTGGAAAAAAATTTATATGTAGAGGTCGCTCAAGGAGCTCAAAGTTTGACGCAGTAATACTAATTAGTGTAAAAATTCCAACTATTCCATTTTTTTGCAGATATCATTCAAAGTGTGATATATGGAAAAGCCGGTCAATTCTAAACTCTGTGAATGGCAGAAAGGAATGCCGAAATTGTAAACAAGGTTTTATGGCGCAATGTTATGTACGGTTCAGTGCTTCCACTCCTAGGGTAATTACCCTAGTCTAGGGTAATCAGACCTCTCCTAGGGTACAGTCTAGGGTAATGGAAAAAAATACGAAATCTAGGGTAAAATCGACATATCGAATCTAGTACATAAACATCATGAAAAAAATATATTTCAGACAAAAGTATGAATATGAACAAGTTTATCGATAAAAAATGTCTTGAGAAAGAGTGGAGAAAACATTACTTGGAAGAACAATTGACACCAGACATGTAAGCCGTTAACTAGTGGGAAACAGTATTTAGCCGTATTAATGCCAGTCGGCTACCACTTTATCCAAATTATGAAATTACAATTTTAACCTTGTTGTCCCCCCTTTTTCCAAATAACGCTTGCGTTTTTTCTGCCAATTAAATTTGACCAAAACTTCACAAAGAACCAGTTGAATGAATGAAACTGTGCTTGGTTTGATGCATGCGCCTTAATGAATATGGCTTCATTGCATCTAATTTTCCAATCAGTACTATCTAATGAACTCTATTAATGAAGTGAAAAGTTATGCCACGTGTGCTAAATTTTCAGCAATGCCAAAATCTTATCAATGTAAAATGCGGAAAACGTAATAGCGTTTTTAGTTAATTTGGAAAAATTTTTCCGTTAAGCAAATTTACAATAAAAGAAATAGAAAGAAGTACTTTAAAACATTTACGTTGAACGTTTCGAGCCATGGCTCAATCTAAAAAAAGCCTGCAAATAAGATATAAGACATGTCAGTACAGTCAAGATTACAGAATCACAGAATAAAAAAAATTACCGATTAACTATTTTCAGAGGGTATGCACTTTTCATGTCGTTGAGAGAAAGTTTTAGTCCATAGATAAATAATGACTCTAAAATACAAATACAAAACTCTAAGTTGGTGGTACATGAATTAAATTTTTTTTTAAATTTACCACTGTCAATTATCTGTTCACAGAAGCCATTGTTAAATGTTGTCTTATACTTGAATAAATAGGAGAAGTAAGCAACAGAACTGTACGATGATTTCGACCTGCATGTTCAGCAACCCTGACGTAAAGTGCTCTGTGGGTGGAACCCACATACTGCGATGCGTAAGGCGCACAACTAAAATTATATACGAGGAAAGATCGGATGCCGGTGGGGAGCACATCTTTAAATTTAACAAAATGATTCAAAAGTGCGTTTATTAACTAAAATAATACGAAAGGAAATATCCGGAAAAAATTAGTCATAAACTTTCAAAGGTCTTTTTTCAACTTTTCCGATCGATATTCATATTATGATAAAACGCAGTAGTTGAAGTTCAGAGCTTGAACATGATATTTTAGAATTATTTTCACATTCTGGAGGTTAGTTGCACGAAAAATAATCGTCTGTGGATAACCATTGGTTTTAAAATAAGACTGGAAAAGAAAAAATTATCTGAGAATGGCAGTGTAGTTTGAGCAAATGATATCGGTGCGTCTTATAAGGATTGAAATGTCATAAAGTTTGAATCACTTTCAACAAAAGCTAAAATAACTAAAACCGGACTCGGAGAATGTTGGTTTCCTGTAGATTGAGGTTATGAATTTATTATCAGATCGGTGAACATTGATATCAAAATAATTAAACTGATTATTTTTCTCTAGCTCTAAAGGGAATTTTATATTGGGATGTCTGGGATTGAAATATTGAAGGAAAGAATTGGCATCAAATTTGTTTTTGAAAAGGACGAAAGAACAATCAACGCAACACCAATTGGATTTGAATGAAGTCGGACACTGATCTAGCCAGTTCTGTTCATTGTGGCACATGGAAAATTGGAGAAAGTAAGTCCTAATGGGAAACCTTTCCTTAGCCCTCCAAATCAGAGCATATATCCGTCCAACGAAAATAAAAAAAGGAATTTTGCGCGCATAGCTTAACCCATGATTGGAGAGGACGGATCGGAAAATAGATTGAATGCAAATTTCAATGGTTTTGACAACAGGGAATTTCATCTTCTAAAATTAATCGGTCTTCATTTATGCTTCATCAGGGACATTGGTAAAAAGATTTTTATGATGTAAATTGTAGTTAAGTACTATGTGTTCCTAGAACTTATTTTTTTAGTTAGTAGCATAGCTTCCTGGAGATTTATAATAATTTGCATTAAGTTAGTTTTTTTATTATATTGATCTACGGTTATACTTAACGTAAGGGAACCTTTTACAATAACAATTACCGAATTTCTACAATTTCATTTTTTGAATTTCTATTGCAACTAGGGAAGCGGAAATGCATATGGATATGTAAAAGTGAATTTCAGACACATTTGCTTCTATGAAAAATTCCGATATTCACAGAAGCAAAAAAAGTTATTGCGCGAACATAAAAATATTCATGGTTGCGCAAAAACCCTACTTCTACAATTTTCAACGTAGAAGGGTGATTTTGTTTTCATTTGATGCAATACGATGGTGGGAACAGCGTAGCGAAGCGGAATTCTACTTAAATACTATATTAGATTTTTACTGTGAAGAAACTAGGGTTTTTGAAAAATTGAAAAAAAAACATTTTGAACATATGTAACAAAAAATTTTTTCATTTCGAAATTCAAAAATATCCTTGAGCTGTTTCACCGGTTTATCCGCGTCGAATGAGACCAACATCACGCGTCTACGTTGAAAATTGTAGAAGCAGGGTTTTACGCAACCCTATATTTTTTCATGTTTGAGCGATAACTTTTTTTATGGCGAAAATAAAAAATTTACGTCGTAGCAAATAAGTTCAGAACTAAATTTTACATATCTGTATGCATTTTCGCTCACCTAGTTGCAATAGAAATTAAAAAACTGAATTTAAAGAATTTGGTCGATTACAGGGTTGGTGATGTCCGCAACGCACATAAAGTTCAGTCATGTTTTATTTGTTTTTGATCAATCACAAGACTCAATGCAGCGAGAGGGGTAAAATATTATATAGGTCTGTTTTTTCTTTCAAAATTTGTTGTTTGGTTTCCATAACCAATATTACTTTTGTGTTCTGAATACTATATAGTTTTGTGAACTTGTACTTCAATATTGTGGACCACAGTGCTTCGTGTATTGTTCGAGTTGTTCATCGGTCCACATTTGGAACTATCTTTTGTAATTTTGACGGAAATATGTATTTTTTTGCCCATTTCCATAACCAAGGTTTTCAGATCATTTATTTGTTAATTAACTAATTCACAGAAACTTAAAAAAAGCCGTCAACGTGACCTAATTAGGGGCAAAGCGAAGAACAATATTGAAGTTTAAACAGTAAATATTAAAGTGCCAACATTCACAAATTCTAGGGTAATCAAAGAGCATTCTAGGGTAAAATACATGCCAGCCTAGGGTACAAAGATTGATGAGTGTGGAAGGCCTGGTACAGTGGTCACGGTATACTAAAGGAGGTAAAGTCACTTCTACGGGTACAGCCGCGCACATTCGCTAATTCGACTGGCCAATAGAAAGCTTCGTATCAAACAAGCCGGATGACATCACTCGCACGCAGCATGACGTCAGCGGCGGCAGCGTGCGTACTACCACGCAGCGTACTCTGCCTTTCAGACGTACGATCAACAACAGGACCGACTGCCGGTATGCCTGCACGTATCCGGATTTGGATTTTTGGAAAATTTAATTCCGTCCGGCTACGTGCAAATTTACAAGAACTAAAAGGTCGTCCATCTTCAATTTAATTATAACAGTAGCTTCGTAAATTGAAAGCCCTTTCCGAAAAAATAGAAAATTTACTTTAATCAATCATGGAAGACGTTTCATTATCTTTTCATGCGGATGAGGCTGACGATTGCGCACCGGATCGTAAGGATAATATAAACTTCTGTACTTATATGTTTATTTGAAATAAAACATGCTATATATTTCGCTTCACTAGAAACGATTATACGCAATTTTAAGCCTCCGTGACCGCTACATGAAAAGGCGTATCGAAGAAAGGAAGGAGGAAGGCACCATTTGGTATGGATTTGAGAAAATGCGGAATCTATGCACGAGATGCATAGAAATAGTAAGCTATGCAAGAAGTTCATGAAACAAGACGAAGTTGAAGAAGAAAGTCGTAGGCGGTGAAAAATAGGACACCAGTGAACTGAAAAAGATGGTCCATAACAAACCCAAAATCTTTTCTATTTCAACAAAAAGAAAGCCTACACAACCTTCAGCTCGGACCCTCACATAATCCCCCTGGGAGCACTCATTCCCATAGATACAATAGTTGCATCCCCCTGAAGGGAAAATACCCTGTACACAAAAATATTAAATTGAGGAGCAAGATGACAAAATTAACGCTGAAGAAGAAAATCATAGGTGATGAGAAACGGAACAGCAGTGAATAAAAAGAAAAGAGAGTTTTTGAGAAAAGAAAACAAAGCTTTTAAATTGTAATAAAAAGAAGCCCTACGAAACTCAAACCCTGGGACGTAACATAACTCGTTCTTCAAGAATGGGGAGCAAAAACAAAGAGACAGTAGTTATTAGTCCCTGGAAAAATATTCTCCACACTTAAAAATACACTAAATTTGTATCACGTACATTTTTGGCGATAATGAATGAAATAAACTATTTTCCTCTCAAAACAACATTTGGTAGACCTCTCTATGCGCGTTTCGACATTTTCCAGTTATAAATTCCAAAATCCACACAAAAGAAACAACATAAAACTAATTGCTTGAATCTAGGAAAGGACTTGAGTAATCACATACGACGAGTGACTAATTAATAATAAGCTGCAGCACTCCCAATGCATTAGCGCTATATTCAAACATCAGGACACTCTCCGTGCCAGTAAGTAAAGAACTATAAAATAAAAATAACCTGAACACTTACAATTCACAAATGAATAAATTTAGTTTAATGGATTATAAAAATAAAGTTTAGAATGACCAGTTAGTCAAAATCACAATTTGAGTACCAATTCTTTTAACTCTGCAATACTGCATGAAACAATATATATCATAGTTTTGCAGAGGTTTCCATAAGTTAGTTATAAACAACCTTTCCAAAAAAGTTGCAGTGTAGAGGGAGAATGAATAGAATAACAAATACATATAGCTCATACATAGTAATTCTTTTTGATGAAATTTTCACTTAACTGTGCACTGTAGTAGTAGTAGTAGTAGTACCATGAATTTGCTAGCGCTTCAGTAGGTCCTACTATATCGCGCCGAAGGTCTCGCGTCACAATTATCGGCCTATCGGTCACATCACCGGCCTATCGGTCACATACAAGTATAATTTAAGGAAATAATTGCAACTTAAAATAAGGTTCAAATAATGATCACCTTACTCTTTAAGGTAATATTACCGGTGCTGAAACCGCTTGGGCCATGGGCCCCTCGGCATTTACCTACTTATACTAATTTAGCTTCTGCCCTCAGATAATTTTCTCAAGAGAGCCCACAAACCCTTTCACTTGAAATTCCTTTTTTTTTGTATATTTAAGTAAGTAACTTTAGATCAAATCAATCATAAACTGCTGAAAGTACTTGAAAGATTATTATTATATAAGAAAGTTTTAGCCTCCCTTAATTGCACGACAAAGATGTTCTAAGAGAGGAAGGAGGAAAACACCATTTAGTATGGAGTTGAGGGAACGCGGAATCTATGCACAAGGTGCACATAAACAGAAATCTAAGAAAGAAGTTCATGAAACAATAAAAAGTTGAAGAAGAAGGGTAGTAGGTGCTAAAAAACAGGGCAGCAGTGAACATTACTTGAAAGATTGACCTACCCAATGGCCAATAAAGAAAAATCCCTGGAGGCCCTGGGTCTAGCAACACCAACGGAAAAAAAAGGAATGCATCATTATTCGCAACCCATTCTAAGAGAAAATGGAAAGATAAAATCTTCCAAAAAAAGTTATCCAAAAGTCAGGAGTTCAAAAGGTAATCCAAAAGTACTACCCTAACTCAACCATCTCTATCAGAAATGCAAATGCACGAAAGTCTTGACAACAATGCAATATTAGCAGTTACAAATGAAACTGAAAAGCCCACTAATCCACAAAAACAAACTTTGGATGAAAGCCTTGAACCTGCAGAAAAAGAAGCTCATGGGAAAAAGATTAGATTATAAATTAGATTATAAGTTAGTTTAAGCCTCCCTAACCGCTTCAAAAATAGAGCGTATCGAAGAGAGGAAGGAGGAAGGCACCATTTAGTATGGAGATAAGAAAATGAGGAATCTATGCTGAAGGGGCATAGAAACAGTAAGATGAGAAATAAGTTCATGAAATAAGATAAAAGTTGAAGAACAAGTGAGAGGTGATGAAAAGCAGGACAGTAGTGAACCGAAAAAAGGTGGTCCTTAAAAAAACAAAAAAAAAAAAACTTTCATTTCAACAAAAAGAAGGCCTACCTAACTCTCAGCTCGGGCCCTCACATTTTTCCCCTGTGAGCGCTAATTCCCATAGAGACAATAGTTGTATCCCCCTGAGGGGTCATGGGAATAAGAAAAGGAACTTAAGCAACAACTTGAAGTTTGGTACAACTGACTTATCCTTTGAGAGCAATCCATCTGCAGTGATACCTAGGGGTAGGTCTCTAAATACAACTATAGATACCATTACTAACAACCAAGAGCAATATACAAACAATCAAGCAACTTTCTCACAACCAAGATCTGCTAAAATTGATATGAACCTGCCAGAAAACATAGATAAAATACCTGATTCTTCCAGTCATGTCATAATCTCTGCAACAGATGAACAGATCAAACTCACAAAACTGAGTCCATTCAGAGTGCAGAGCCTAATCAATCAAATTTGTGGCCCAGTGGAACAAGTGGAATACAAAAAAAAAAAAACAGGAAGCTTAATAATAAAAGTAAAAACCTTTGAACAAACAAAAACATTACTTGAAGCCAAATCCTAGGATTAAATTTCTATTAATACTCAAATAGCCTGAGGAGCTCCTACTAAATGTGACAAGATTTAGATTAGATTATTAGTTAGTTTAGGCCTCCCTATCCGCAACAAAGGCGATCCAAAGAGAGGAAAGAAGAAGGCACCATTTAGCATGGAGTTAAGGGACCGTGGAATCTATGCAGAAAGGGCACAGAAACAGTAAGATGAGAAAGAAGTTCATGAAACAAGATCAAAGTTGAAGAAGAAAGTAGGAGGTGCTGAAAAACAGGACAGCAGTGAACCGAAAAAAGATGGTCCGTAACCAAATAAAAACCAATTTCAACAAAAATAAAGCCCTTTACATAGTCCCCCTGGGAGCACTAATTTCCATAGATACAATAGTTGTATCCCCCTGAGGGGTGTGACAAGATTTATGCACCTGAATTTCCTGGCGAGTCTCTGGATGAACAGCTGCTGCATCTTGCCCCTACAGGAATAGTAGGTATCAGGAAAATGTAAATGGACCCAAAGCGAGCTGACTCTCTTATGTTCGTTTTGACTTTCTAGGAACATAATGCCCTAAGGAGATTAAGGCAGGATATTTCAATTACAAAGTCCATCCTTTCTATCCAAACCCAATCCATTGCACAAAATGTTCGAAATGGGGCATACCTTTTCCATCTGCCGAAGCAAAAAAATTTGCAGAAACTGTTCATTAGCAGAACATGATGAAGCAAGCTGAAAATCAGACAAATACCATTGCCCTAACTGCAAAGGGAATCATTCTGCTAACTCCAAAAACTGTCCAACACATGTCCAAGAACACAAAAATTGCAAAATCAAGGCCAGCAAAAATATTTCTTTTGATGAATCACGTGCCATCTACTCTCAACAACAAAAAACCAACTATAGATGAACACGGAACAATATATTGCCCTCGCATCACAGCACATATTCCCGGCTCTGACTCAGCCACAAGAGCAAAATTTCTCTCGGAATACATATGCAGCTGCAACCCGATCTTATAGTACACACCCCCTTGACAACAGAACCACCTCTCAGAAGAGGTGGTTCTGCTTTTTTGCTAACAAAAAACATAAGCAGATGATAACCAGCCAAAGCTGCAGGAATCAATTTAGAAGAAGAATCAAACTAGAAGAAGCCAACACGCTTCCCTGGGCTCAAATACATTGCCTGAGACTGATGTAGCCTCTGGTTATCCTCCAGATCACAGGAACATGCTAGAAAGACAATCTCAATTAAGAGATGCAAACAACTCAAATGCAACACCACATCTGCCGAAAATCTCCCAGGAGAAACAAATGGTGGGCTGCTTTAAAAATCTAACCATCCAACTTCTCCCTGCTATTATCAAAATCTTACTAGCAAACACTATAACTGAAAAATAGACAGCCTAAAAGAAATAGAAAATATATTAGAAGCTGGTGAACTAATTTCCGAGTTACTCACAAAATTAAATGTTACCTCTCTCATCATTCAAGCATGAACTTACAATCCTACAATGGAATCTAAAAGGATACTTTGCAAAACTACCTTACCTTCACTTGCTTATTGATCAACATCAGCCAGGAATTATATGTATTCAAGAATCATTGTTACAACAGCACCATAACATATAATTGAAGAATAACTTCAGCCCTTTCCGATATGAAAGAAGCGAAGGTAGAGGAGGTGGGGGTGATCACTTTCATTCACGCCAGCATGCTAAACATAACACAATTGACTACTCCATTAGAACTTGTGCTCTGCAAAATATTTATCAACAAAAAGCCTATCAATAAAATAAATATGTATTTGCCACCCCATTTGGATAGTAATGGTTTAATGCAGAAGTTGCAGGACATCAGTTATCAGATTACAGGATAACTGATTACTGCAGCACTTTGCATGCTGCAGAATGCCTCAGATGCAATTCTTGTTTGGCCCTTCAAATCTTGGTTGGGGGCTTCAAATCTCTTCCACTTCCAAAAAAGGAAAACTTCCTCCGATCTCGGTGGCTCCGTTGAACACCACTGCAGCCTTTTGTTCCTCTTCAGACACCTCAATGATAAGTGGAATTACTTCACTTTCTTCCGGCACCTGAAAGACAAGATCAAATGTGAACTCAAGTTGACAATTTTTTTAATGAAGTCTTTTGCTTCATAAGCAAGCATTTCAGTTGCAGTTAAGAGTACAGATTTAAATCTGTTAGAGAAAATGGAGCTAATATGATAAATGGAGACGCAGGTGAGAGCAATTAGAAAAAGGGGTCAGTTGTGAAGAACTACGCTGAACAGGAAGTACCTTTGAAAAGTATACGAAGAAATGGAGATGATATTCTTAGTTAATTTGAGCCTCCCTATCCATAAAAAAGGCGACCCAAAGAGAGGAAGGAGGAAGGCACCATTTAGTATGGAGTCGAGGGAACGCAAAATTTTTGCAGAAAAGGCATTAAAACAGTAACATAAGAAATAAGTTCATAAAACAAGATCAAAGTTGAAGAAAGTAGTAGTTGCTGAAAAACAGGACAGCAGTTAACCGAAAAAAGATGGCTCGTAACACCATAAAAGCTTTTTATTTCAACAAAAAAGGCCTACCTAACTCTCAGTTTGTGCCCTCACATTGCCCCCTGGGAGCGCTAATTTGCATAGATACAATAGTTGTCTCCCTCCGATGGGAAATGGAGATGATAAACTGTAGCATAATATTAAATTTAAAACTATAAGGGTCTCAATGGAGAAAGAGAAGAAAAGAGACAAAAAGCTAGGATTAGATTATATGTTAGTTCAAGCCTCCTTAACCGCTAAAAAAAGCAAGTTTAGAGGAGAGGCAGGAGAAAGGCACCATTTAGTGAGTAAATAAAAGAACGCAATGTGGGGTATCATGGAGGAAATAAGATTTAAGGGGGAAAAAAAAAATATTGATAGTAATAGGCAAAGAAGTGTGAAATACATGGCTTAAAACAAAATCTAAGTTTATGCACTCTATTTCCCACAATTCCTCTCTAACATTGAATGTTGTCTAATATATTTAGATTTTTGAGAGACATTAAATAATAATCCTAGCCCACATTTTTGAAAACTTTCAAAGAATAAGTATAAAAAATGAAAAAATCTATTTAATAAGACTCCTAATAATTGAGTCGAGAAAATCTGTCTATAATCTGGACATCATAAATTTTATTCTGACATGCATGTATTCCTTAGCGGGTTACCAGACTCATCTCACCTCTGCTAAACAGCCCAAGGTCTCTCTTAATTGCTCGTCAGGAGCTGTCTCGCAATTGGAAGCAGGAGGAGCTCGAATGAGAGAAGAGGCAGAGAAGAGCAGTGAGTGATCAGCAGCTTGATTGGATGGCATGTCAATCCCATGTCCTGAAAAATAAAAAAATTCATATGAAAGAAACAGTATGTAGCAACACTTTATGTAAAAATTAAGTCTCTCTCTGTAATGAAATCTTGAATGAACATATAAAAACAAAAATATTGACCCTAAATGATAACATTTAATTTTAACGAGTTTTTAAATATACTAAAAAGATGAGATTAGATTATTAGTTAGTTTAAGCCTCCCTATCCTCAACAAATGAGATCCAAAGAGAGGAAGGAAGAAGGCACCATTTAGTATGGAGTTAAGGTTACGTGGAATCTATGCAGAAAGGGCACAGAAACAGTAAGATGAGAAAGAAGTTCATGAAACAAGATCAAAGTTGAAGAAGAAAGTAGTAGGTGCTGAAAAAAAAACAGGACAGCAGTGAACAAAAAAAAGTGTTATTTTAACAAAAAGAAAGCCTACATAACCTTTAGCTCGGGCCCTCACATTGTTTCCCTGGGAGCGCTAATTCCCACAGATACAATAGTTGTATCCCCATGAGGGAAAATACTAAAAAGAACTCAATACAATCTAACAAAGCTAATGAAGAATTTAAATTCAAATTTTGAAAAATAATTACCTTGGAAGAGAAAAACTAGACCAATAAGAACTTAGAAGAATTTTTAAATACTCTTGATAACAAAAGTTCAATGGATTTAATCTTTAGCTTATGAACATAACATACCTTGTAATGGATTAATGTATTAGATATTTTTATACAACACTTAGAGATGTTGCAATTCTCTATGAAGAAAAAGTTCATCAGAATCAATTAGATAACTAAACACTTACAACACTTACAGTAAAAATGGGCTCTTAAAATGAAGGCCCAGTAAGTCACTGACAGATTGAAATTTAATAAAGGAATTTTGTTGTCAACTCTTTGTACTGAATTTATTATGAAGATCAACTAGCTTTTATGAAGAACCAACTTGCAAAAATAAATGTTTCATTATGTTTATATCCACTAATATGGATGAGTCAAATTTGAATTATGAAAATATAGATACCAAGAATATGTATGGATGAATCTTGAACAATGGCTGCAGCTGCACCATTTGCAGTGAAAACACAGCTTAATGGAGTACTCTATAAAGTCATTAAGTGTGCAGAACTCATATTTGGCATGAAATTAAAAGGTGCTACCTGTGGATAATAACTGGATATGTATGCACAATATTGCCTTAATTCTAATATCATAACTAACAAGAGTCACCCATGATGAGCTATCATTATGGGGGTACTTATGGATATAGATTCTCAAAAACAATACTACCCAATACATGAAAAGAAAAATATGTATAACAGGATGTCTACTGATATATTTCATTTCCAAATTTCAATAGTTTTCTACTATTTTTTTCAACATCCAAGAATTATTGCCTATTTTATACATAATGAATGTCGTTAACATGTAAGCAATTGGCTTATAAAGAGCAGTTTCAGTCATTAATACACTCAATAACACAGGTTCAAAAAAAGGTTGAAGTTTGTTAATACTTAATACTAAAAGCAGCAACCAATGCATTATTGCCAAAAAGTTACCTAAATTCCTAACATAACCAGTCCAAAATGTACTCTTAACAAATGTTCAGCAAAGACCTTGTCTTAACATCTTCCAACTATAAGAGCAACAGTTCATCACATGAACAAATCAACAGACTAGAAACTAGTAGACACCGGTGGATTGTCAGATCCACTGACAGACATATTTCCAATAAACTGCAACAAATTCCTGATTATTTGAGAAAGAAATGGGTAAAAGTTAATAAACACTTTAAACATAGGTACATAACTGTCAATTTTTATGGAATTATCCCACTTCATAATGAAATTGTCCCACTTATCATACAACCTAGATATTTGTATTCTTCTGTTCTACCTATTCTGATTTCCCCAATATTCCAGAGTCTGTCGCTATCAGTCTCATCTCTGTTTATAACCATAACCCTAACTTTATCAGCACCAAAGTTTATCTTAAAATCTGTTCTATATCCATTCACAATGTTAAGCCTCCTTTGTAGTTCATGCCCATGTTCACTAACCACAATATCATTAGCATACAACAAACAGCTCAGTCTCTCCTTACCAACTTTCAATTCTAAGCTCCTCATTTTGAGTCAAACTGCCAATTCTTCGGTGTACAATCCAAACAACAGGGGAGACAGAGTACAGCCCTGCCTAACTCCTCGAACACTCCTCACTTGCCTGTTTCCAAATTTCCTAATCTGTAGATAGCACTTGTGTTCTCCTACAGACTTTGTACAATATTTACTATCTTTTGGCTAAACACAACTTTTCTCAAAATTTCATAGAGCCTACCACAATCCACTATGTCATACACTTTCTCAATATCCAGGAATGCTAAATATATATTCTTATCATCCTTACTCATTTGCTCAATTATTTCACTTACTACAAACAGATTAGCTTTTCCACGGCTATCTTGCGTAACACCATTCTGTTTTGGAGTCCTGGGAGAAGTCCCACGACTCCGAATTCCTCAACTAAATGTTTCATTCTCTCATTCAAAATACCACAAAAATCTTACATACAGTGTCAGCCAGTGCAATTGGTCTGTAAATTTTAAGTAAAGTAGGCCTACTGTCAGCAGGTTATTTTCAAGAAAAGAAATTTTGGTCAATATGTATTTTAGGTGCCTCACGGAAATTAATAATTCCGTTCCAAGCAATCACTAAAGAAACACATTTATAAACATTTTTAATATAACCTTTCTTTTGTTTTCAACTAAAACATCCTAGAAGTGGGCTCAGGTCCGGGGGGTTAGCGAATAATAAATTACGCAATATATTGCAGAAACAACTTTTCTCCTGCCTGCCGCGCTCGTTGCGTTGTTGGAACGCACGCTCCTTTGGCACAACAAAGACAGTTCATGAGCGACACTCCTATAACTTCAAAGTCGAATAACTCTTAAAAAACGCATCAGCAAGCAGAATGACATTCATGTAAAACGTTTTTAAATGTGTTCCTTTAGTGATTACTTGGAACGGAATTATTCACTTCCATGAGGCACCTAAAATACATATTGACCATAATTTTTTAGGTAATGTTAAGTAAATACTCGTTTGGGTAAATGTTGAGTTGACCATAATTGATTTTCCACTTTTGGATGCCTAAATATTGTTAATGAAATCAAAATAAACAAGTTTTCTTCAATGCACTTTTCGTTGCAAATGAGCATTTTACAAGTTATAGCAGTAAATGAGTTACCGGAACTCCAGTGTTTGAGGCGGGAAAAAATAAATAAGGGAAGCAAACCCCCTATGACAAACGTAAAGAGGTTGGGTCTTGAGGGGAAGCCACAGTTCTGCTAGTGAATTCTGCTAGTGATTATTATAGTTCTGCTAGTGATTATGTCATTTTAACCTATTGATTACGTTTCCGTTAACGGGCGAGTCTATTCGAGTCTTCCCCCATGTCGTTGAGTCAATTTTGAGGTCTTCCCCTTCTTTTTGGCGCGCTTGCACACACTCGATCATTCGACGTAATGGGTCGGTTACAACCTTTATTTATAATTTTCACTAGAAGAACTGTGGCTACCCCTCACGACCCAACCTCTTTACGTTTGTAATAGGGTGTTAGCTTCCGTTATTTATTAAATTTGGTGCGATCACTGCGAAAGGAAACTTTAATGTTGAATACTTAATTACTTCCCACTCCAAACACTACAGTTGCGGTAAGTAATTCATTCCTATAACTCGTTCAATAATTATTTCCGACGGAAAGTGCATAGAAGAAAAGTTGTTCATTTACACATAATTAACTATGTTTAGGCACCCAAAAGTGGAAAATCAATTATGGTCAACTCCTCAACATTTACCCATTTGCACCAGAAATGGCATAGAAGAAAAGTTGTTTAGTTTGATGTGATTACCATGATTCAAGCAAAAAAATTTTGAAAATCGATTAGTGTGTTGTTCTGAAAATTTATCCAAATTTTGAACAATACCAGTGAAGTTTTTTCTTATTGTAAGCTTGGTAAAATTTCACATCACATCCTGCTTCCAGATTAATTTACACACAGAAATTTAGATACAAATGAAGCTGATAGCTCACCCTACCACATGATTTAGGTCACCTTTTTGGAATGAAAAACTCCAAAGTATTAAAAAAAATCGAAAATAAGCAGTTATGTCATTTTTCGGCATTGAATTGTAGCACGTCATTTTCTTATTTTTTATTTCCTTTGTATTTTAAATTTCAGGCAAGTCAACAGCATTTTCCCATGGAACTAGCATATCAAATTTGAACTGTTTTAATTGTGAATGGTTTCAAAGCTTTGATAAAGAGATGCAACTTTATCCATTGAAAAAAATCAGTTATGATCCATCCTTTAAAAATTATATTAAAATAATATAAAAAGTTTAATTTCTTACCTTCCAGTTCCAAACTCCAGTGATCATATAACAACAGCACAGCACCACTTTTAATTGAAATGTGAGTCTTGAATGCATATAGGATTTTTTGGTATAGTCGGTCATTTTGAAATGGCTGCTGCTAACACAAATAAGAGTTATTAATTAAAATTGTTGCAACTCGGAAAAATCTATTCTTCAAAATTGAATTCAGGACATTGAAATATCTTGCGTAGATTTTTAGAATTACTCCGACATTAAATGAAGGAACACTTATTTAATTTAACGTGAGGCGGCGACATTTCACTTCACTTGACTCGATCACACTTCGTTTCAACGGCATGCCAGATTGTCGTACCAGTAACGCTTCGCTTACAGTAATGCCAGATTTCGGGTTAGCAGTGTTGCCAGATGCAATGTAACTTTATGTAAGCGGCGCTACTAATGGTGCGATGCTATGACGTCACTCGCACGCAGCACGATTCGATGATAAAAGACTGGTTTGCTGCTACCTGTTCTTTCGTCTACCATGACAGTGGTACGGTTGTTGCAAGGAGGTTTATCAGTAGCGATGTGACCATAGGTAAGTAAAGTTGTGTTGGGAAGTTCTCTCCGGATATAGCTAGTTATTCGTTCCACAAAACAGATTCAAAATTGTTTCTAAATTTAACGAAAACATATTTGCATGTTTATTGCTTTGTTTATTGTGAACTTGTTATTTGTTTTTTTCCAGATACTGAATAATAGGTAATAGCTATATTAGCTAGATATTAATTGTTCATTCTGGATGTAATCTAGGATTGCGTCAACAAGATCTAAGACAGACATCTATTCACTTGGCTCGCTGGAGAAAACCATAACAGGAAGTAAGCTGCCCTCAAGAAAGCAGGTGCTGCAGGTTTTTCTCTATTATCATCTGGAAGAAAATAGGACAATGAAGGACGTAGCAGCTGATACATTGAAAGTTTTGGGAGATTTCTGGCAGCGCGCTTGAATTCCAATGCAGAAAGACCAGCGAGTAAAAGAAAACATCTTACGTCTGTACAAGGAATGGGCCAGTCTGAAAAAGAACAAAAGCCGAACGATAAAGACCCAAATGGGAAATGAAAAAAGTTTGTCAACTCGTTCGAAAATCTTTTCGATATCGCTCACACAAGTGCAATGTCAAGGATAGATCTTGAAGAAGACAGACAGTTCTTTAAGGCACAGCGGGAAGAAGGGAGGCGAGGCTCGATGATTTTCAAGGATATGGTTCTTTCTAATAAAGTGTCTCGACGCCGGAAACGGGAAGAAAAGGAACAACACCGTAAAACAAAGTCTCTTCAAGAAAAAGAGAAGATCAATGAAATAGGCCAGTTGGCATCCATGAAGCTTTTTCAGTTATATGATATTGACACAACCTTTTCTGTCACTGACCCAGCTGCCTGGAATACTGACCCAGCTTACTTGGACGCCCAACAGCGTATCAAAGCTCTTCGAGCGGTTAACGACACACCAAAATGAACACACCAAAACGCGAACAAAAACACAAATCGAATCGTGTCCAGACGTCCAGACTAAACGCTTTCAGCGGAGAGAAGTTGTTCGCGAGCAACATGTAAACAAACAATACTGCTTCCCAAGTAAGTTTTGTTTAATTGATGTATATAATTTGTAAATTTAATTTGTTGAGAGTTAGTAAACATAATTTATCTGTGTGGACATGCGTGAACAGAAAATATTAAGAATCGCTGATATATTATGAGAATATTTCGAATACTATCAGTGTGACAGTGGTAAGATGGGATCAGCTGATGTCCTTGATCTTTTTCAATGCTCTTCATGAAGTTTAAATTTTTGGACTTGAGCTTAAAACTTTAAAATATGCTCCTACTCTGCCTAAAGAATATTTTTTATTTACTTTATGTGACCTAAATTTTCTATAAGAGGTGAAAAATGCTCATATTTTTCATTTGGTCATAAAATATTCCTACAATATTTGAAGTAATTTACCGAAGTTATTTAATATTTTTCTGTTTAATTAAGCCAACAATTTATTTCAAAAATTTTAAATTTAGTTTATGCATTTTATTGGTGTCGTAAACTATTTGCAGTATCTTTACTTTCTGTGCACATTTTTGAAGCATCCATTACTCAGTCAAGCATACCAGAATGTATTTCTACTATTGCGCAATAAATTTTTGTGTGCTTTTCTGTGATATTTTTCTGAGAACATTGTTAACACCTAGATCTCTTATAACTATTAAACATATCTAAGAAATAGTTCTAAGGGAAGAATCTGAGAACTCAAAGCTGAATGTCAAGCAGACCATATTTATATTGAAATTTTTTTTGCTTGTTAAGGACCACATTTTTTCAGTTCATAATCATTTATGTTAGCACCTGCTCACTTACATATTTCATGAAAAGTATGACTGTAGAATGTAAGTTATCCATGTGTATAATTTTGTGTATAAAATCTGTGTATAAAAATAAAATCCATGTATGAAAATATATATTGAAATATTATACGTAGATTAGTTCGATTAGTCGTTAGTTTTAGCCTCCCTACCCAGCAACAATTGCGATCCAAAGAGAGGAAGGAGGAAGGCACCATTTAGTATGGAGTTAAGGAAACGCGGAATCTACGCAGAAAGACATAGAAACAGTTAGTTGTGAAAGAAGATTATGAAACAAGACCAAAGTTGAAGAAGACAGTAGTAGGTGCTGAAGAACAGGACAGCAGTGAACCGAAAAAAGGTGGTCCTTAACATAATAAAAACATTTTATTTCAACAAAAAAAGGCCTACCTAACTCTTAGCTCAGGCCCTCACATTGTCCCCCTGGGAGCGCTAGTTCCCATAGACACAATAATTGTATCCCCCTGAGGGGAATATTATACGTATATAAAAAACAAAAGTATAATAATTATTCTGAATTATTGTTAGACATCTCATGTTGATTATAAATAATTTGCTCCTATTCAGGACCTCATAACAATTATATTCCACAAATTTGGATGCTAGTACATAATCATTTAAATGTGTTCCTCATGTATGGATTATGTTTTTACAGATGGCTGCCATGAGGTCATTCATGCACTTCTCTACAGTATTTGACAAGAATATCAAAGCAGTCGCTCTCTATCATACCTGAAACTTGTGAGGCCATCTATACTCTACTTAAGGATGAAAACATAAAGGTATGCATCCCATTGCAGTGTTGGGTTCAAATATTACTTTGCAATGAGTATTGTAATGTTCCTTCAAATAGAAAACTAATTTTTCTGGAATATTGAAGCCATTATGAAATTTGCAGTAGGTTGAAATCTCTTGAAATATGGTAATGAAATGAGTTAAGTAACCCACGTATCATCATAAATACGATATTGACTTGGTACAATAGCAGAGCTGAGCACTATGTTTTTGCAACACTGTCTGGTCTTGGGGTGCTACTTAAATTGATGAACTCTCACACAAAAAAGTAGTGGTGTGCAAAGTACATATATATATTTCAATTGTTCTCATAGTTGATTGTAACCTATTACAATTAGAACTACTTTGAAACCAAACTAGTTCCATTATTTGTGAACTTTCAGGTGCATGAGCAAAATGTATATTGTGTGATATCTAGGGGAATCTATATAACCACTGTTTTCTTCCTGTAATATTGTTCACATCTCATGAAAAGATAATGCATAAACCATCAAAAAATGTTGCGGTGGACTTCCATCTGTAATTCCCTTTGTTGTACTCATTTACAGACTCCACAGCGCAAGCAGAGTCGGAATCAGCAGCCAGTGATTTCTAAATGAAATGAAACTTCCCATAAAACTTCTTGAATTTCATGAACTCTTCTCTAGAGATTGCATGCTACTTTAGCATCACTATGACGGAGTGAGAAGAGGGCTGGCGGCAGCGGTGGGCGCTGCGGTTTCCTTGGGCTGGCGGCAGCGGTGGGCGCTGCAACTGAACTGCTCCGCGATGTAGAAAGATTGTATGACCGCATACAATCAGTGTTGCCCAATTGTAACTCGTACAGTTACCCCGAAAAATAAACAAAAGCCCTGGATTACTAGAGACATCGTGATAAATATAAAGAAACGTCAAGCGTACCTAGCCCTCCTTTGCGAAGGACGAATATCTAGAGAAACATATAACCGATTTAGAAACTATGTAACAAACCAGATAAGAACATAAAAAAAGAACTACTTTACGCTCAAGTTTACTCAATTCAAAACTGACGTTAAAAAGACTTGGCATCTCCTTAACTCCTGCTGTAAACCGAATAATGCCGATAAAAAGAAAACTGAATATGTTGTTCAAGATAATGTAAAATATCATGAGAAGAAAGAAATTGCTAATCTCTTTAACAACTTCTTCGTAAACGTAGGGAAAACAATAGCTGATGGTATTCCAAGTGAACCTACTGATCACCTGGAATTTATGGATCATATTCGAGAACCCAACTCCTTTTTCTTTACGCCTACAAACTCCTCCGATGTAATTACGTGCATAAACAACATGAAAAATAAATCGAGTGGGTTACAAACGTTTCCGACTAAAGTACTTAAAGTTATTGCTGACATTGTAGCCCCACTGATATCAAATATTATTAACCAGTCTCTCTTACTAGGCACTTTCCCGAACTCCCTCAAAGTTGCTAGAGTAACCCCTATCTTTAAAAGTGGTGAAAAAACCTGTGTAAACAATTATCGACCTATCTCCATTCTACCAATTATTAGCAAAGTATTCGAAAAGATTGTGTATAAAAAAGTGTACTCTTATTTTGAACAAAAATCATTTCTTTACGATAAACAATACGGTTTTCGCTCTAAAAAATCAACAACACAGGCTATATTAAATCATTTACAATTCCTCTATTCTAATATAGATGAAGGAAAGCCTGTCTTCTCTGTATTTCTTGACTTCCGAAAAGCATTTGATTGTGTGGACCATAAAATACTATTATCGAAACTACACTGTTATAGCATTCGAGGGATTGCCCATGATTGGCTCAGATCATACCTAACAAATCGGAAGCAATACGTTGTCATTGACGACGCAAAATCAGACCCACAGACAATTAGCCATGGAGTTCCACAAGGATCTGTTCTCGGGCCTCTCATGTTTCTGATTTTTATCAATGATATTGTAAAATCTACATCATTCTTCAAATTCATACTTTTTGCCGATGACAGTACGCTTTCTGCGGTCCTTCCGAACGAAAATCCTGCTATGATTGTGGAGAGTATAAATACTGAACTTCACAAGGTTTCATCGTGGCTCAAAGCTAATAAAATAAGCCTAAATATCGATAAAACAAATTATATTACTTTCTCAATCGTAGTAAAATTATCTTTCTGTCCATGTTTTGTACAAGCTATGAATTTTGATATTGAATATATGTTTGTTTACCCATTTCTACCAATATTTTGTAGATATTTGTCAATCATGAGTGGTAACCGGCTTACACTGTATCTCTATTTTATCCCATGTACCCATGTCCGCATGATGTGGTGAATATCGAGAAGATACGAAATATGTTTTTGGTGGTGATAGGGCTTTGCATATTTTTTAGGGCATATTTTTCATTTCTCATTCAACTACCCTTGACAGAGATAGACTATTGGCAAGCCACGTGTGGTTTGTCTATTAGTACGCCTCGTATATTTTGTCTATTAATATGCCTCGTATGGTCTATCTATTTTGTACACCTCTGATAGCTTGTCTATTAGTACACCTCGTATAGTTTGCCTATTATTATTATGCCTCGTATGGCTTATCTATTTGTACACCTCGGATGGTTTGTCAATTAGTACTCCTTGTATAGAACTTTTGTTAGACTACTAGCACACCACGAATGGGTCTGTCTATTAGTACGCCTCGTATATTTTGTCAATTAATATGCCTCGTATGGTCTATCTACTTGTACACCTCTGACAGTTTGTCTATTAGTACACCTCGTATAGTTTGTCTATTATTATGCCTCGTATGGCTCATCTACGTGTACACCTCGGATGGTTTGTCAATTAGTACTCCTCGTATGGAAAATTTGTTTTAGGATGCCCTATATTTAAGAAACTTTTAAAAGCCAATATGTTGGCATGTATCTCATGTGACAATTTGGAAATAAACATTTTTCTTTTCATACAAGAAAGATGTATCTCTCCCATGCATTAAAATTGGCGAAGGTGAAATCGAAGAAACCAACTCATGTAAGTTTCTGGGCATCATAATAGATAAACATCTGAACTTCAAAGAGCACATCACTCATATTAGTTCTAAATTATCAAAATCCATCGGAATCCTAAATAAAGTTAAAAATTTTCTGCCTGAAACAGCTTTACAAATGCTCTACCGAACGCTCATTTCTCCATACTTGCAATACGGAATAGCAGCATGGCACGGAACTGATAAAAATAAAACCAACAAAATTTTTACTCTGCAGGAAAGGGCTGTCAGAGCGGTAAAGAACCTAGAATATAATGCTCACACAAATGATTCTTTCAAAAATTTACAAATACTTAAACTTTCGGATCTCTACAAAACCTCCATCTGTAATTTCATTTACAAAACATTAAGAAATGATGGCGACAATAGCCTAAGACAATTATTGACTGCGCAAACTGGTCATCACGACCATTTAACCCGAAATAGAAGTAAATTCATGCTTCCTTATTATTCAAAGGCCAGGTCGCAACACAGTATTCTCTTCGTTGGAACCAAAACTTGGAACTCTATACCTGCAGAGATCCGTGAATGTAATTCGTACAAAGTATTCAAAAGACATCTTGAGTCTCACTTCCTATCAGAATACTAGTCGTGTAAGATCACCGTGTCGAAATCTTGCCTCCTACATGTAACTAATGATAATGTCATAATGTAACTTGCCTTGTGTACCATAACCAATTTTCTCTGTGCTCTTGAATCGTTTTATCGAACATACTGTCAAATATAGCCGACTTGAACTATATTGTAAAATACAGCATAAAATATCGAGTTAATTATCTCAATGATCAGTCTAATGCGAAACTAGGTTAAGTGAACTAGGTTAAACTTTTTTGTACACCCTAGAATAACGTGATGGTAGGATGCCCTAGAAGTCGCTGAACTTATTCGGGCCCACAGGTAGCTATACTCAAATTTGACCATTGTACTAGACTTAAGTAAAATTCTACCTCTGTATCACCTGTGGTAAATAAATTGTTTAAATTGTTTAAAATTGTTTAAATTGTGCTGCAGTGCCGCTTTCATCTGTGGAGGCTAGACTGCTGCTGCGTCCTAGAGCTGTTATGAACTATGGACTGCCTCAACTACCTACATTGGCATTGCACAAATAGCGTCCCCGTGAACTTCCTGTGGACGACTGCAGCGGTACCAGAGACTTCAGAACGATTTTGCTTTTGAGGTGGGTCAAAGTGACATGTAGCGCTGGGTTCGGTCGACCCTTTTTTGAAAATTTCTTATTAAAAATGTTAATCCTCCATTCCATCCCTTTCCATAATTTCTGTGTTGGTTGGATTGGAGTTTGGGGTCTTCAATGATAAGGGATTAGGTTTTATGTACACATGCTAGTATGCCAAGAATGATCATTTTAAACATTTTCTGGTATTCAAACTACTCTAATTATCGTAATAATATTTTGATTTAGGGAAGCTATAGTTCTATCTACAAGGTATTTTGCAAAGTAAACGCTGCTATAATATCGCCAATGTTTTAATTTATGAACAGCTAAAATATTGCATTTCTTGAATTATAAACTTTACTTCTATCCGCTTGACATAATTCATTTCCTTGGGACCTTGTTTGACGTTAATGTTTGTTCACAGCCCGAGCTCGACCCTCCTATTCGTTTGTGCTCGTGGGCCAGCCGTGGTCCTGTCATGCGCTGCCAAACCTTCCTGGTTTGGTTTTCCACGACTGGCGAGGGGCATTTGCGCTTCTGGTGTAAATGGTTCATGACTTGACAATAATATCAAATTATAATGCATTGGTGTCTAAATACCTTCTTTCACCGGCCATCATATCATCATGCACTTTAGGATTATCACATATATATATATTATCATATATTTTTTCAAATACTTTATGATTATCATCAGGATACAATGACGGTTACCCGGTCAAGTCTGTACCAATTTTCGACACCTGGGTAGGGTGTATCTGAGTTCTCTCCTTCCCCAACGGGGAGAAATCACTGCATGGCGCTGGGATTAAAAAAACCGACACCTACTCATGAAGGGTGCGTTCTTAATCACTTAATTTTGTAAAATCATGTAGTCCTGTATTCAACCAAGGGGAAAAAACAGTTTAATATTTTTGTGTATTATCCCAAACGTGCAAGACATTGATCAGTTACCAAGAAGATGATAAACTTGTTCTGAATACAATTTTGTAGGTCCATTACCTAAAACCATGTTAGTTAAAGAATGCACTTTCATGAAACTGATTAACATAAGGATAACAGTGAACCCAGAACAGGTGTTCTCAAAGAGTAAGTGTGTGAATTCATTTTATTCAATATTTTCAATGAAAATAACTGCATGAATAAAAACAGTAAGTCAAAGGTTAAGGCACCAGAAACATGTCATAGAGATACCTTGAAAGGTAGAAATTTGCAAAGGTGACTTGTTCTTTGCACAGATCTTGAATATCTAATCATCCATTGACAAAAAACCATGATTAAACAAAATGCAGTGTTATCTAAAATCAATTCACCAATAAAGATTTAATTTCCAAACTATTTCAAGCGTTTTTCAGAAGTTGTTCATTGTTTCTTTCAGCTTTGATTGCAAGTTTGTTGTTCCCCATACCTTGCACTATTTTTATTACCAATGAAGAGAACATATATGTTACTTTGAGACTCCTTAACCTCAACAACGGTGTTCCAAAGAGAGGAATAAAGTAGGGATCATTAGGTACAAACACGTACACAGGGTTTGTGCAATGTTTAAAAATCCACTAACAATAAAAACATATTTCTGTAATAAGTAGTCAACCACAAGCCATCTAATTCTGACATGAAACTGATGAAAAGTATATGGCAAATAAATATTTCTTATAACAATCATCACTATACAACATAACTTACATTCGGCTAAATAATTAGTGAACATTTAGCTCAATGGAAAAATCTGAATAGAGATGCGCATCCCATAACCACAGCCTCATCTTATATTTTGTACGCAAAGTGACGTCACTGCATAGAGCGAAATAGGATAGACTATCATGCTTCGCTTGACGTGCACTACGATGGATTTTCAATGCAGCCTTGACCAATTCTCGGGTATCAAATTGTAGGGTTTACTTCAGCTTGAATTAAGTTAGAGACATGATTAATTTATACGTCTCCTGTATGGACACACATGTAGCGTAAATCATCGCAATACAACATAAGTGTCATTCTGGTAAAAAATTGTGAACATTTAGCTCAATGGAAAAATATGTCTTAGAATTATGGCATTTATATACCACATATGCAATAGACTTGTCAGTGACTAATATAAAAAGTATATTAAAGCAAAGTTTAAATACCCTTTGGTATTGTAATTGTTAAATAATCATAACTGGGCATAACAAAAGTATAACTAGCATATAATGTAGCATAATGAAAGTATAATTTGTAATTACTGGTCAAGCACATCATTAGCAAGGTACAACAAGACTAGAATTTCATCAATCCAGCACTTCACTCATTTCATTATCTCAACATTATTTTAAGCATTGCAGGAATATTTTTTTAATACTTCATACACAATTGATTTGCATAGGTACTACAAAAGTAAATACGTACATTTTGTTTAAGCACATCAGGATGCTAATGGAACAAAATTTTCCACTATACGAATATGATTGGCTTATGTTCATCAGTTGAAAAAGTTCCTTTGTGGAATTATAATCCACAAAAAATTACACAACAGCCAAACCATTTAGACACGATGAAGAAAGGGCATCCTGCTTTATTCTCTTTGAAATTTTTAACCTTCACTATTCAATTCATGTAGAGTATAACCAAAAACATACCCAACACAAGTCTGTTTAGAGACTTGTGTTGGGAGAAGAGTACCACCAGAGAAAAGGACCATAGTGATGGTGGTAGGGATTCATCCGATGTGCTTGAACTTGAAGGCAGGGCCTTTGTAACAACCTGTAGGGAAGGTAACCAATTCGAGGAAGGCCCGTGGATAGTCTTCAATGATTTCCATTGTTTCTTGGATGGCAATGGGCTTCCTAACCTGACGGAAGAGAAGAAAATAATTAGCTTATTAACCATAGGTGGCTTTCTAAAAATGATAGAAACTCTTAAATAATTATGAACAACTTGGTATATTAGAATAACACGCTGGAGCAAACTAAAGTTTAATTTTTTAAAAAATTTAAATTTCAATCAAGCATAGATGAAGCTCATCAAAGTAGTTTTTGTAGAGAGATGTGACACAGCTAAAATTTTGCCAAATTTAAAGCACTGGAACTGTCACAGGATGTTAAAAGTTGGCAATCATTTCCAATAGTATTTGTAACAAATAATATTAAGAAAAAAATGTAACCCTTTTACAACCTGCATAGAATGCTGGCTTGTTGAAGTACCAAAATTTCAGTTCAGAAATAAATTTAAAAATTTATTTTAATTCACACTTTTGCATTTCTTATTTTTTATTGTTATATGCCATGAAAACTAAATACTTATGGAATATATTTTTAAAATAGTGCTTCCATACATACAAATCTCACTAACCTCAATAGTCATGAATGAAGTGAGGAAAAAAAATTTTACAATGCAATGCAATACTAACCATTGTTGAAGATTCTGAAGACCCAGCTCTGCAGTTCCATAGTAGAGACACCTAATGACATTGAGTCACCACTGCTCATCAAATGCTCTGAAGCACTACAGGGGCAAGAAAACTGCCTTAGGTTTCATTTAAATAATTTTTTCTATAATTGATTCTTCTACACAAGCACCTTTTATGCAAAATAGCCAAATGTTTGAAAACTATCTGAAAAATACACAAAAAGGAATAAAATATTTGGTTTAATTTCACAGACTGCGCCTATGACACATGACAGTTAAGAAACAGCCCTAAATGTTAATTATTTCTGTTACAGCAAAGTCTACACAAACATACATCTATTCAATATAATGATAATTGATGCTTATACTACAGCATACACTTTACCATTAAGAATGCAATGTTGGATGAATTTACTTTTGTAGATAGATAACAGAATTCTTTGGATTTCAATTTGAGGAATAATAGTTTAGAACAGCTGATTTATTCAACTTTTCATAGGGCCACATTTATGACATAACAAAGGAAAACAATATATTACCCAAAGTAAAAGATTTTAAGCCAGATATAAATGGAATTAGCTATTATCACAATTTTAAAAAAAGCTTAAATTAAAGGAATTCACTTTTGGATCCATGAGCAAAAGCAGTTAAAATTTTTAGAAGCCTAACAAGTCCCAGCATGCAATTTTTAGAAATGCAAAGAGAAACATAAATGAGAGGAGTTTACCAATGCTTTTTCATAAAAATATTTAAACTCTAAACATATATGTAAATGACTCTACATACAGCTATAACTTTTTCACCTACTAATTGGGTCAACAGGGCAGATAAATTTTTGAAATAAGTTGCAATTATGCTTATTTAAAACTACAACTATAAGTTTGTAAAATATTACATATTTCTCCCTGATAATTTTTATATAATACAATTTCTAATCTGAGGACTTCATTTTAATGTAAGCATCAGGGTATAAGAAAAATATAGTATTTTATTGAAATAAAAATTTTTTTACCAAGAAATACAATAAATAAAGGCCACATATTCTGCAAATGAATTTTTGTGGCAATTCTATCATCATATAAGTAGCTACAATTGTTGAAATACTACTGAAATATTTTCAAAATTTTATTTAGATATCAGAATCACTAAACTTTGATTATTTTATGCATGTTCAATTTCATTTCAGAGAGGTAATATTTCAATTACATTCACATCAATCAAATCCAAACCTACTTACATACTCAGCCATATCTGAATAAAATGAAATAACCACGTAACGAAGTTCATTTTGGTAATTCAATGTCCGTGCCACCCTACAATCAACTAAATTTGCACCAAAAGCATAATTAAATCGATAAAATAGGAAAAATACAAATTATTCACTAGCAGCAGAACCACCTTCCACAATACATAAACAAGCGAGTGTTCGCTGTTTGATGGAAAGTTTGTGTTCGTGTTTTCCAACACGATGGAAAACACAAACACACCGAAATCTGCGAACTTTTCATCTGTGTTCGTGTTCGCGGACTGCCGAAAAACACGAACTTCGGGCAAAAGATTGATAGTGTGGACGGGCCTTTAGGATGAAGGACAAAAGCAATACCTATTGCAGGTTGTAGAGGCTCACCGAAAATCCTTCCCAACCGCCAGCAGTCAAACTTAGATCCTGCAAACTAGGCGACATGAGTGGGAGATAGGCGCCCATGAGACCCCTGCCTTTGAACAGCTAATACTCACGACGTACTGTGAGGGGGACCTAGGAATTATCCATCTTCAAGCTTGAACAATTAAATTAAGCAAAAAATTGTGGTGTTGAAGTGTTTTTCGCCGCAAGAGGGCGCTGTAATGATGTGCGCTCCTCCACCGAGAGACGAAGATCTTGCCACCGCTGCCGGACGGCTGCGGCGGGCCGGCTGGCCAGCCTGACAGTGTGTTGTTAAGAGTCGTCGAATGATCACGTAATCTTCTTTGTGCCTGATTTTTTGCGTTGCGCCTCTGCTGTGTAGTGAGCCTGAGTCCGAGCCATTTCACTTGTTCTGTGGCAAAACAAGTGTATTGCAGCAGGGAAGCTGCGCAGTTGGTCCCGGGAGCCGGGACGACTGGCGGAGGAGGGTGAGTCTTCCGGCTAAGCCCACAAAAATAATTGACATTTACTAGTTTCTAATCAAAACCTAATATTAAGCATATATGACGAAAAAAAACTCAAAATATATTTTATTACGATTTTACAAACTTTTTCCTCCTTGAGCGACCTCTAAATATCGATATTTTTGAAAAAAAATTTACTCACATTGTTTTTAAGTTGAACCTCACAACATGGTTGCCAGTCCCAGCAGAAATTGGGAAAAAAAATGTTTACCCCCATATAAGTGTCACCCTAATTTTTGTGTATGAGCGTGTGTGTACATATGTGTGTCTACATTCACATATACATTCACATATACATGTATGTTTCTATTTCAAATTTTTTGCGTAGAAAAACTCAAATTCCATTACATTTTATTTGATGCTCTGCAACCAGTTAACACTGAACCATATCTCAGAAATAAATTTATACTGCACTTGCTAAATGATTCAAAATTAGATCTATTGTTACCCTAGAGAACGTTTCTGTTAATAGTGAAAATGAGAAATATAAACAGACAAATTATATAAAGTGCAATCTGAGCATATGACTCCCGAAAAATTCATCTTTCTGTCCGTACGCTGAACAAGCTATAAATTTCATTTTGCGTGTATGTTTGTTCACGTGTATCTAGATAAGCGTGTTGTGTAACGAAATGTTTTTTATAAATTCTTTGTGACTGACCTTTTCTCAGTACTTAATAATAATTCACGACGGTAATTCAATTTGCTTCACTAGAGTGTTTTTACCGTTCTTTACTTAGTTTCAACTAATAATTAAGGAATTCCAAATAATTCTCAAGCAGTATTTAAATTATTTGTAAGTTGTTAGCCATTTCTTGGTGTGTAAAATATCCAAAAGATAACATTTTGAATTTTGATTAACTTAGTCCCTGGCACGGGTAATCTAATAGTACGCCTCATATGGTTTGTTTATTAGTGCGTTTCGCATAGTTCTCCTACTAGGACGCCTCCTATATTTTGTCTGTAAGTACACCTCGTATGGTTGGTCTATTAGTACCTCTCGTATGGTACGTTTATAAGAACGTTTTATATTTAGAAAATTTTAAAATCCGATTTATTGTCATGAATCTCATGTATCAACTTTTTTGGAAATTAACGGTTTTTCTTTATTTATATATTCTTCCTTCTTTCATTGCTGTCACGGTACTTTCATGTCTTACGGGGTTCATAAATGAACGAATGAGGCTTGTCCTCTTTCGCGCTGTTGCAGCCGCTGGTAGTTTGTGTAAGGCTTTTTTCATTGACGCTAGAAATCATTTTTGTCTGACTTCTCTCAGTTTACATTCATCTCGATATCAGATTAAATTATAGTGTGGTTGGAACGCAGAACAGCATATACGAGTATACATTGGTATAACTCTATACGTTGTCTAAAATGTAGCGCGCTACTGCCCACCTCCGGTAACTCTGTTCAAATAGTAAGGGTAATCTTGATGTAAAGCTTACGTGCATATGAGGTTTTAAAGTATCGGTCGTCTATAATACAGTGACTTTGTAACTCAACTTTGTAGATCCAACGAATGCTTCTTCGCTAGGAAGTAGTGAATATAACCTGTTTTGACATGAGCATACCGTGGACATGAGTCTTTATAGACACAGCTGAATTGAAGCTCCGATGAACTTTGTGCAATCAATCTATCAAGTTAGGACCGGCGTGCGAAATTTCGACCACTCACGCGAACACCCAGTTGAACTCAATCGTTCTTCTTAAAAACAGGCTAAAAGAAGGGTAAACTTAATATCTATCTAATTTCTCACCTATTGCATCTAAAAGGCTAAACTTAGTTCCAAATTAGAAGTAACACTTTGCTCTAGTCTTTTAAAGCAGACTCAAATTTCTTTTCTGTCTGGAAAGGGTGGAAGCAGGGCCCTCATCTCGTCTCACCTCCCTTCTCTAGTGGTGAGTCTATACAGCTACGCAAATAATATGAAACTCAATAAATTAAATATTTTCAAAGCAAAAGGTGGGTTGAGGTGAGTTTTTCTGCTCGTCGTAGCCGTGAGACTAGCGAACTTGCCTCCGTCCACGCAGACCCTGGTTCGAGTCCCGGCGCTGGTGGCGATTTTCTCTGTTGGGTATAGGGGAAAAATTCCAAGCACAATACCCCACTCTACCCAGGTGTCTGGAATGGGTACCGGTCTTGACCGGGGGAAAGCGTAATGGCGTCCTGGCGTTAGTTATAAGGCATTTAAAAATCCAATGTATAAGGTGATATGTATCAGGCTTGAAATTGGAAATAAAGCATCCGTAGATGCCTTCATTATTATTATTATTATTATTCTGTTTATGGGTTGTCGCTTGATCTCAAAGCTAATTTTTCTACTTTGGCATAATTGGAACGAATTCAACGGACAGATGATGGTTTGAACGTCTGCACACGTTTATACGATCTGAATATATAGTTTATATATATTTCAACGCTAACCTTCTGAGCGTTTCTCGAGATAGCGCAAGGCGACGACGATGCACCATTTCTTCTTCTTTAGGTACATCATAAACGCCAACGCTTGAGTGACTCCTGTGATGTCATTTCCTGCTCTCGTCTTCAAGGCTCTGAGATATTAAGCCTTCCATTGCAGCCCACTATGATAGAAAGCTGCCAAAATCAGTTTGCCGTAATAGTGAGACTAATTTGGGCTTCAAAGAAGCCTTTATCCGAAGAATTTAAAACATTAGGAATTATTTGAAAATTTGAAACATAAGGAATTATCAAAGATTTTACAACATTCCTGAGAATTTACAAAATTGGTTTACATAAGTTTTTTATGGGCGTATCTGTGTCGGAGGCTTCAAGACTTTCCAGATGGTACCAATTTCAATCGGTGAAATATGAACGCCAAGGAAACAAATCCGTCATGATAATATTCCTTCCTAAAATATTATTCCTGTCCCTGCTTTGCAATTAAACCTGTAGTTCATATACGTTTTTCAATTACTTGAAGCCTATTATTCCCCTTTCGAACACGGGAAGTGTGACACGATAGATATTTTGTCGCTGAACGCATCACAATATGTTTACTGAGGTCACCAAATTTGTCTAACTGTTGAAAACGAACGCTCTACAGGAGCTAAGGTTGATCACTTCTTCATTTAAAATTCTTTCTCCGTAGAGTCCGTGCAGCTGTTCTTCTTCATCAGTGAAGTTCTTTTTTTTTTGACGATGGGAAATCCATGAGAATATTTTGTTCGCGGCAAAAGACAGTGTACCTTCTCAATTTTTCCTTGTCATAGGTAATAAGCCAATGATCCGGTCCGTTTACTACTGACGTACGAATACTGGAGAGAAGGCCCACGACTAGACGAGTTCATTTGATGTTGAACACTGAAACACTCAATCAACATTTTTGTCATCGTCTTTATACCTGTATATATCATGCCGTCTACGCAGACTACGTGCTTAGACACGACGCCAGCGACCTTACCAGACGTCCACTGCTTTGTGCACTAGGGTAGTGGGAGTTTCACCCACACCTCGTCACCAACAGCAAAACCGTTGTTCTCGCAGTCATCAACCACCTGAAGGAGAGAGTCCCCCTTACGGGCCGTTTTCTTTATTATTCAACCTAGAGAAATAAAATTTGGTATACTGATAGTAAATACAATTGAGAATCATTTGTCATTCGGGAAAAAATGCGAATTTCCCCATATAAAAAGAGATATTTATAGAAAATGAGATTTTTGGGGAAGTTTTTCAAAATGCATCTCCTCCGACAGTTTTTGAGTAAAAGTGATGATTCTGGTACAATTGGATGCGGAAAGACGTGGACATTCCAAAAGGTCATATTGCGTTTCATAAATTTCCAGTTTTATTAAAAAAACATGAAAAAAATCAAGAGCAACTTTTGGTTTCGAAAAATGCGAAGTTATGACGTCGTAACTTTAGAAAAATATTAATTGTGAAATCAATTAGAAGTTTTTGGAAAGCTCTCGGCTTTCCGCATCCAATGGTACTAAAACCATCACTGTAGCGCAAAACTGTAGGAGGAGATGCATTTTGAAACCCCACATTCCATTCCAACTCCCCCAAATAAAAGGAACAACAAGGAAACGTAAACAATTTTAATTAATTTTTTTACAAATTTTGGTTCAGGTTTGACGCCTGAAATCACTATAGAGTAATACAGAAAAAAGAAAAAGAAAAAAGAAAAAATGTTTATTTCCAAATTGTCACATGAGATACATGCCAACATATTGGCTTTTAAAAGTTTCTTAAATATAGGGCATCCTAAAACAAATTTTCCATACGAGGAGTACTAATTGACAAACCATCCGAGGTGTACAAGTAGATGAGCCATACGAGGCATAATAATAGACAAACTATACGAGGTGTACTAATAGACAAACTGTCAGAGGTGTACAAGTAGATAGACCATACGAGGCATATTAATTGACAAAATATACGAGGCGTACTAATAGACAGACCCATTCGTGGTGTGCTAGTAGTCTAACAAAAGTTCTATACAAGGAGTACTAATTGACAAACCATCCGAGGTGTACAAATAGATAAGCCATACGAGGCATAATAATAATAGGCAAACTATACGAGGTGTACTAATAGACAAGCTATCAGAGGTGTACAAAATAGATAGACCATACGAGGCATATTAATAGACAAAATATACGAGGCGTACTAATAGACAAACCACACGTGGCTTGCCAATAGTCTATCTCTGTCAAGGGTAGTTGAATGAGAAATGAAAAATATGCCCTAAAAAATATGCAAAGCCCTATCACCACCAAAAACATATTTCGTATCTTCTCGATATTCACCACATCATGCGGACATGGGTACATGGGATAAAATAGAGATACAGTGTAAGCCGGTTACCACTCATGATTGACAAATATCTACAAAATATTGGTAGAAATGGGTAAACAAACATATATTCAATATCAAAATTCATAGCTTGTACAAAACACGGACAGAAAGATAATTTTACTACGATTCATATGCTCAAATTGCACTTTATTTCATTAATTATATATGACATTAATCCGATTCACAGAAACGCCCTCTGGGGAAGTGCTAGATCTATTTTTGAATCATTTCGCAATTGCAATAAAATTTATTAACCGAATGGTTTTTGCGTAAAGAAATGAAATAGAAACATGTATATCTATTTATGTAGATACATATATATACCTATAGGTATATATATGTATCTACAGATTACAGAATTGCCCCCTGAAAATCGCACGATGAATAAATGTATGATGAAAATTACGATTTCGGCTTCGATGAGAAACCACGTTCACGACATATTAGACCGTCATAACGGTCTAATAGCTACACGTACACACACATATTAATTTATAAACTTATTGAAAATAAAATATTAGAAAAAAAAAAAAAAAAAAAAAAAAAAAAAAAAAAAATACATATATAACATAAAAGATAGAAGCAACCTACCATCTACTACACAGAAAATGACAGCTGAGCTCACTGTAATCCTAAGAAATTTTTCGCAAAAAAAATAACTAAAAGGAAGAGAAGACTTCGAAAAACATAAAAATGAGCTGTTTTTTAATTTCTTCACTGAAATTTTTAAGAAAAATCAGATTATAGTCAAGAAGCAACACAACTCTTCAGCATTATAGGGACATGTGTACGTGGGATAAAATGGAGTAACATTGTGGCCGGATATCACATCTGAGTGGAGAATATTCACAAAATTGGCACATATAGGAAGATTAGGCCTTGATCCAAAATGATAATTTTGATTACAGAAATTTAGAGTTTTTTCCGATTTGAAAGTTCAGTGCTAGTGTGCGCTGAACGCACGAAAAGAAAAAAAAAAAAAGAAAAAGACTAAATGTAATGCTTAAATTACCCCTTTCCCTCCAGCTCAGCCGAAAATCGATTGAAAACATCTTCGAGAATGATTTTGAAATAGCGAGACAACGTTAGCCAAAAATTTAATTCATTATAAACTTTGCACAACCCTCACGTCTATAAACCTGTTTATTGGTGTACACACAAAATGTATTTCATGGTATATTTGTCATACGGACGTTAAATATTAATACAGAAAAGAGAAAGAAATAACAAAATAAAGATGAGGAAATACTCCTAATTATGGAAAGAACGTTCGTTCTGCTGCACTGAACTGACGGCTGTGGTGCTCATTGTTGTCGACAGAAATAAGTAAGATGAATATACGAATCGCTTAGCAAACGTAAAATGAAATAGGTTCTAAATTTCTAACAGAAATTTCAGGAAAAATTAAAATTTCTGATAGATGGGAAGTTCACACCGAGATGCTGCAGGCCCTATGACAGAGATGTAAAATGACGTGACACATTTACTCTAAATTGTTTTCCAGTTTTAGAGTTTTTGATATGCTGGGGAAGCTTGTTCCACAAAAAAGCTCCAGAAACTGAGAGAGCTTTTTGTCCCACGTTAGATGAACGGTAACTGACTAAAACATCGTTCCTCCGGTTTGGTCTTTCGTTTGGGATATTAGATGGAAAAAATTTTACCACCTCTGCATTACTTTGGGGGAGGTACAGAGAGGAGAATACTCGTCGAGCTTTCTGGATCATGAATCTGTTCGGTATTGGGATCCAGTCGAGTTTTCTTAAAAGAGGGGTGACATGATCGTATTTATTAAAATTTCCTTTGCATACCACCTTGGCGGCGAAGTTTACACATTTTTGCAACTCTTCCTGACGACATTTAGGTAAGTCTCCCCACACAAGACTGCAGTAGTCCAGACGCGATAAAACTAAAGACTGAATCACTAATAATCTAGATTTTTCGTCAAGTGTGTTCTTTATACGATGAAAGAACATTAAGGTTCCGTTAATTTTGTTGCACATTGTTTCGACGTGTGAATTGAAAGTCATATTTTTGTCAAACCAAACACCCAGATTTTTAACCTTATCGACTGGTTTAATTGTATCGTCTCCAAATGTTAGCTGGAATGGTGGTAAATTTTCAGTCGCATTCTGTGATCCAAAAATAATGCATTGCGTTTTACTTGCGTTAAGTTTGAGGCCATTATGGTCATACCACAATTTCAGATTTCTCAGAAGGTTTTCAGCGTTGGCTTGTGTTTCTGTTAAATCCGCTGTTGAGCTTGTCATGGCAATTTGTACGTCATCAGCATACATTGAGATTTTTGTGTTTGCCGGCATGGTGGGGAAATCGTTGATGAAAATTGAAAATAGGAGTGGGCCGATGATTGAACCTTGAGGAACGCCAAAGTTATTTGGTATGAATGATGACATTTTGTTATTCAAGCACACTGCATGAGAGCGGTTTCGTAGGTAGCTTTCAAACCACTGAGTGTCTATTCTGAGGTTTGAAATTTTTTTTTAGAAGTTTCTTATGCTCAACACTGTCGAAAGCTTTGGAGAGATCAAGCAATAGTAAGAGAGTTAATTTTTTTTGGTCAATATCTTTGTAAATTTTTTCTGTTATGTTTAACAGGGCGTCCTGAGTACTGGTATTCCTCCTGTAAGCATATTGATTGCGATGCAGTAGATGTGACTCGTCTATGTGAGACGAGAGCTGGTTTGTTATTACTTTTTCTAATATTTTGGACATAACAGGCAGGAGACTGATTGGTCTGTAGTTTGACGCTATGTCGATATCACCAGATTTATGTAATGGCTTAATTATGGATAGTTTCCATTGATCGGGAAACTTGTTTGTGACTATAGATGTATTTATTATCAAGCGAATAAAGGGTGCTGTGACAGGGAAGCTGTCTTTAATATGTTGGAGGCTTATGCCATCATGTCCAGTCGCTTTAGTATTCTTTAGTGAGTATAAGATTTTTCGTATCTCTATGACGCTAACTGGCTTTGGTCTCCACTTGTTGCTACTATTTGGGGATGAAACATCGCTCAGATTTGCCTCTGTAGATGTGTCTGAAACTGTCCTGGATACTTCATTGAAAACATCTTCGCCAACTTTTGAGAAGAAAGTGTTAAAGTCATTCGCCATTTCTGAGGGGTTGTCAAAAGTGCTTTTGCAGTCTGAATTTTTATACTGAGCAGCTTCTCTAATGATTTCCCAAGTTCTTTTAGGGTTTTGTTTTGCCGCCAAGAGTTCTTTGTGGAAGTAGTCCCGTTTTGCTTCCTTAACTTTTCTTCGTAGGATCTTCTCATGATCTTTATATAATTTTCGACGCGTACTGTCTGATTTATTCAGTTTGTACTCACGCTGCAAATTTCTTTTAGCTCTGCTCAAATGTTTTATCTCATCTGTTATCCATTTAGAAATTCTTGGCTTAACTTTCTTCGTAGTGAAAGGTGCGCATTCGTTAAGAGCTGATACGAAATTTTCGTTGAAAAGCGAAACTTGTAGATTGACATCATCGGTGTTTTCCATGCCTTGAAATTCACTCCATCTGTCTAATAGCTTTTCTTGAAATATTTCAGGGGAGTAGTGGTTTTTCATGCGATATGTAATGTAACTAGATTTCTGTTTCTCTTTTGCAATATTGATTTGGCATTCTACCGAATGGTGATCAGAAAAGGACGGTAAGATTTCTGTGCTGAGTACTGCTTGGGGATTGTTGGTAATTGCTAGGTCAAGAAGAGTTTTAGAAGTGTTGGTAATTCGCGTTGGTTCTTGGACCATTTGAGAAAGATTAAGTCTGTGCAGCATCTTGCTTAGCTGATTGTTTTTATTTGTCAGATCCACGTTAAAATCTCCGAAAACATAGAAAGACTTTTTGGCTGCAGAGATTGATCTAAGCGTATTTTCAATGAAATCTAATGTTGGACGAAGAGATGCTGACGGATGTCTGTAAAGACTGCCGATAATGAAAGACTTGTGTTTGTTTACTTGAACATTGAGCCAAACCATTTCTATGTCTTCGCAATTTTCTTTTATCGGAACTAAGGATGTAGAGTAGACATCTTTGATGAAAATGCATGAACCGCTACCTCTCTTACTCTTGACTCCGTCATAACGGTACAATTTGTACCCGGCAATGCTGAGATATGAGCTTTCGACTCGTGAATCGAACCATGTTTCAGATACGCATAAAATATCGATATCGTTAGTGATCAACATTACTCGTACGTCATCCATTTTACCATTGAGGCTGCGAGCATTTATGTGTAATATTTTGATATTATTTACCTCAATAGGCAGATCTTGAGTGGAGTTATTGCATTTTTTAGGTCTAGCTGGGCATTTAGTATTCGTCTCTAGGTCTTTATTGCCGCGTTCATTGTTTGTGATTTCAGCTTCATATTCAATTTGATCACTGTTATTTAGTCACAAAATGGGGGAGGGAGCAACACGATTTTCATCACGCATTTTCAAGAGGGCGCTATAGTGGTCCTGTTTCCGGTGTATGTTTACCGGAGGACAGTTTATCAGAGCATTTGATGTAGGGGAGATTGTCGTCTTCCAAATCCCATTGTCTCTTTCATCAAATACGTGAATTGGTGTTCTCGTTACATTAGAAAGTATTTGGGGTATGAGGTCTCCAACTGCGTGATCGAAGACTTTTCTATCGATGTATTTATCGATGAGTTGTTCGAAACTGCCACTGTTCTTGTCAACGAATTTTGCATACTGGTCCTTGTTTCTGGAGCTCTCAGTTTTGATGGCTTTTTTCAGAGATATATAATTCCATTTCGATTTTTGTTGTGAAGCAAGCTGCGTCGTTACGGCGTGGAGGAGACAGTGTCCGTCACCTACAGTGTAAGCAGGCTCCAATTTGAGCGATCGTTTTAAGTCGTCCAGTGTGTGTGCAACGCGTGTGCAGATTTGATTCACTGTTGGTTTTTCGGTAGCAGTATTAGTTTGGTCGTTCGACGGAGGCCCGGCAGAGGCATCAGATTTTTTTCGAATAATTTGATTTTCTTTGGAATAGTTTTGAATATCGGTATTTGCTTGACTTTCCTTGGTTCCTGCGTACTCACTGGAAAGTTGAGAATTGGTTGTTGAGACTGGAAAGTTGAGAATAGGAGATGTTATAGCAACGTCGCGCCGTGAAGAAAGAGGCAAGGGGGAGGTATAACATGATAAAATACCAGTTCCCCCTCCCCTCCCCCCATTCTCCAAACCCCCGTAGCGGGCGAACGAGGGAGCGTATGAGTCTTATTTTTCCACAAAATGTATCTGACCTTATGCATCTCCCATCGCAGCTAAAATTTATTTTTACCCCACTTTCCAATTTCTGGGGGGACGGTATCTTGAAGGCTGACATCAAACTTGTTTGATGTCTCAGCGGTACCTAAAAATACCGCTCGAAGAAACCGAGCCAGCCTCAGTCTCCTTCCGAGGCGTCACATAATACAAAAATGTTGCCTCCTCGGGTAAGATTCCTACCTTAGCGGCGATCATCTTTATAATCCAGTGAATTCTCTCTACGATTCTATTGCCACTCGGGGCGTAAGCGGCACGGAATCGCAAAGAAGCCCTCACTCATCAGAAAACTGCTGAACAATTTCTGATCAAAATACCGTTAAATTTTCCAGCAACAATTCATCACACGGCCTTCGCTCAATTACGATCTCTCGTAAATGAGCGACAATACTCGCTGATGACTCGCTCAGCGGCCTCCGCCATACGGTAAACCGCCTGAGTCCCCAGTCAACCACGGACAGGTAGAGTTTGGCACTGTAAGGTATTACGTCAACCGACCCACGGAGCCAGCTCTCCTCCACAGAAAGACCCCCTCGCTCCACGAGGTTCTCCTCCCGCTTAGCAGAATCGATCCGCTGACAGGCCTCGCATCCAGCCAGCTCACGTTTCACCTGCTCACGCGACTGATCATCATGGATCTGCCGAGCCCGGTAAGACTTCCGATCGATGCCCTAATGTCATCCTCGAGACTCTCCAGTGGCAAGCAGAGCAGATACCTCTGCTACGGTTTCACCAGTAGCCCGGTAACTAAGCCACCTCTTACGTACTACTCAGAACATCTGATCGGCCTTGTTCTCGATCGTCGAAGCAAAGCGAACTGACGCGAACAGACTAAGCTCAGCGATCGTGTCACGGATCACCCCAAGACGTCGCTTCACAAGCAGCTCCACTGCACCTTTCGTGCAAACACGGTTGCAACCCTCGACATTACTGTCCATCCAGTTGACGACTGTCCGGGAATCACAGGCGACCGTGAAGGTCTCAAACCCAACGCAATCGCCAAGTTGATGCCTTGCGCAACAGTCTCCAACTCAGGAACATTGATATGAAGATGGTCTGACTCCTTGCAGAGCCAGAACGCATCCTTAACACAGTCACACAGAAAAACACTGCCGCAGTCATGCTGCCAATTAACATCGAGGTCAATACAACGAACACACATGCAATGAATCCCACACGATCACAGCCACTCAGAACTAACGCCTCAGTCAAGTGAAAACCGGTGCCAAGCCTCCTTAGTGCCATCTCACTGGAGCTAACACTGTAGATACATATTTTACATTTATATTTTTGAAATGAAATTGCTTCGCAATTCAAGTTACAGCTTACTCTTTTTTTATGAGTACACATTGTTCAATAGAACCACGGTAGACACTATGTTATTAATTTCAAGTCTTGGACGAAGTATATATACTGGTTTCCTTACTATTTCAGGCAAACACTACAAATCAAATAATTTTCAACTCACGTAAAATGAATATCGAACCCGAAATCAAATTTCAAACTCCTTTTCCGTGAAACTTCGCTACCACCCCTTCCAGATGCAATAGATGAGAAATTAGAGTGGACTCAATATGATACATTTTCAGAAAAAGGGACCGTAAAGAGGGAAAGGGGCTGGTGAGAGCTCCGCTTACACTCCTCTCAGACAGAAAATATATTTGTGAGTGTGCTTTAAAAGGCTAGAGAAAAACATTAGCTTGAATTTGAAACTAAATTTAGCATTTTAGTTGCAATAGGTGAGAAATTAGATTGATAATAAATTTACCCTTCTTTTACCCTATTTTAGGGAGAAAGATTGAAATAAACTCAGTGTTCACGCGAGTGGTCGAAATTCCGGTCAAGTTAGAAGTGATCTCGAGCAACTACCATGTCGAGCAATAGTGCGATAACAGTGCCAGTGTAGCGTGATGTCATAATTATGTCAAGCTGTTTTATCAAGATATAACTGTGAACTTTGTTTAATGCTTTGAAATACTTATGATTTCCTTCCTTCGTTATTTATTCAAGAAAAAAATGACTTCTGTGTCACAGCCTTTGGTTGTTGTCCTTGGCGCAACTGGAACCGGGAAATCTAAACTTGCCATTGAAATTGCTCAAAAATTCAATGGAGAAATTATAAGTGCTGATAGCATGCAGGTGAGTAAAAATTTGTACCGCATTAGTATAAATGAGAAGATGTCTCTTATACCGCAGTATTCTTATGATGCTTTTGTTCAATGAAGAGCTGATCAGTTTACTGCGAGGATATGTTCTTGATATGCTGTAATAGATTTTCTGTTGAAATATGCATTGTAGAAGCTATTGGTGTATTGATAGAACTGGTGGAAAGTTTGGTCAATATTGAATATAATGTTGTCAACGAATTTCATAATTTCATAGGTATAGATAGGTAATATAGGGTAATTCATCAAATATCGAACAGAAACCACGTGTGTCTAGAAAAAACCTTCATAAATCGGTAACTTTTGCTCTGAATTACTCTTGCAGGCCTCGAGGTTATTCTTGAACAGTTGCTTTCTTGTTCTGTGATGTCGCTTGAAAGACAACGTAGATTATTGAAATGTATTTATTGTTCTAAAAATTGAATTCTTTAGTAACATAATTTCATCAATATCGAACATGAATCGAACAAGAATTTTGATTCGAACAGGATGGTTTGTCAATTAGTTCTCTTCGTATGGAACTTTTGTTAGACTATTAGCACGCCACGTATGGTTTGTCTATTAGTACGCCTCGTATATTTTGTCCATTAATATGCCTCGTATGGTCTATCTATTTGTACACCTCATGTGGCCACTTGGAAAATAAACGTTTTTCTTTCATTCATTTTTTTTGGTGCACTGGATTTTCTTGAAAGTGCTCGCGGTGGCACAGCGGTTAAGGGATCGACCTTGTATGTTGGAGTCGCGGGTTCGTATCCCGGCGCTGGCGCTGCGATTTTCCCCGTTGGGTATAAGGGAAAGCTCAAGCACAATACCCCACTCGACCCAGGTGTCGGAAATTGGTACCGACTTTACGGGGGAACCGTCATGGTGTCCTATATATAGTGTTAGTTATAAGACATTTGAAAACCAATGCTTAAGATCATTTGTATCAGGCTTGATTGGAAATAAAGCATCCCAAAGATGCCGATGTTTGTTTTGTTTGTTTGTTTAAAATGACTGTCTCATTACTTATTTTCAGGAAGCATTTGAATGGAGAGTTATCAAAATTTGAATATGATGTCGATGTTTCATTTGCAGTGCTTGTTGAACCATCATTGTGATCATCAACCTGTGTGACCTTTTTTGGAGTAGAGTGTAGAGCACGCGTCAATGAATTATTATTGATGCTTGCATCAATTTTCTTGGCAAGGGATTGATCATCAGTAAATGTAGCCAGACAAATCGTTGATGATCTTGAGGGCCTTGGAACACCAGCAGCTGATTGGTCGCCATTTTCAACTATTCATTGTTATCATCAATCGTTAATACAATATTTTAAGGAAATGAAACAGGCGTTCAATAGATCGATTCCGTTATTTAAAAGAATTAAGAATCGAAAAGCCTTGTTCGAGGCATAAATTCATGATTTTTAAGGAATTTTGATTTGAACACCTTTGTTCAGTATTTAATACTGACATGAAATAGGAACTGAATGTCGAACATGGAATAATTATCAAGTTTTTAGCGGGAAAGAAAAAAATACAGCAACAGAACATCATTTGACAACACTACTCTCTAGTTATGACGGGAGGTTGACGTTGGCACAACAACAGTTAAACCGTCGCAATTTTCCCGAGGTGCGTAAGATTTTTCAAGTGAAAAAATACGACCAATTTGTAAGGGTCGTACAGAAAATGTGTTCGCAACACCTGGTAGCAGTTTGCAGCTCACAGAAATGAGTTCTTATCACTAAAATAGGAGTTTTAGATGTAAGATCACCGGCACTGTGCAAGTTTGGATGCTTACGAAATTTATTACGCACATATTTTCAAAGTTGTTCGATAATCAGTTCAGTTCGATATATGATGAATTACCCTAGTCGATTTTAAGACGTTTTATATGAATGACAATGTGCCCGGAAATGCTTAGTTTAGGAGATATAGGATAAATAACGCCAGGTAAGAATAACATTAACGGCAGTTTCGATATGGCTCTTCCGGCGTTTTGCGGACGCGGACCACGCCAAGTTTTTTAGTGGGAGTCATTGGCCTCGGTATGGTTGAGTTGAATTAAGATATATTAGGCTTACTTAGGTTAGGATATTTAACTAAATTAACTTTACCAAACCTAACCTTACCTATCGTTACGTCAGAACCGGATTTCTGCTTAATTACCTCTCCGTTTGTTCAATTTTATGAACGACGTTCCTATAACTTCAAAGTTAAATATCTCCAAAAATAAGCATTTCCGGGCACATTGTCATTCATGTAAAGCGTCTTAAAATCGACTATATTACCAATCTATACCCACGAAATTATGAAATTTGTTGACAACATTATATTCAATATTGACCGAAAGTTTGATATTGAGTGGATTATGGTTAGTCTGAAGCTTTTCTGCTGTGGGTATTTTGAGCTGGGCCTTGACACTTCACTTTTACTGGGAAAGGGCCTTAGTGGTAAATTACGTTATTTTTCTCCTTTGAAATAATTAAAATTATTTATATTGATTGATAAATTGAAGACATAAATGTTAAAAGCTATTCATTTAGAACATTAATTTTTTCAGTATGCACTTCATAAGTGGCCATATAAATATGCTTATGCTAAGGGTTTCAAATGATGCCTTTAATATATTATGTGTTATTTCTACGTATGGTAGGTATGTAGACACTGTCAGTTACAAATGTTCAGTTAGCCTATAAAATTTTCCATTTATTCAGCTAGCATTTTCTAAAATTGTTATCATAGATGTTTAATATTTGTTTGTTGTATTATAGCTAAATAATGTAAACAACAACAAATTATGAAATAAATAATTAATTTTTATAAGGCAACCAAGCCAGACGTCTGCAGTACAGTTTTTGTTTCAATAGTGCCATTGCAGAAATATTACTTTACCAGCCATTATATACTACTCAAGTATGCATTATATACTACTCAAGTATGCATATAAAAAAATTACAGAAAATATTTGTAGTGAGCCCTGTCTAAAATATAATTTCATTGATATAAATACTCAAATTTTTGTGTCAGATCAAAGTTTTCTATATTAAATTTTGGTAAATGTTGAGGAAATGATTATAACCAATTTTTTGCATTTTTGTTGCTTCTATTATGGTAATTAGATCAAAATAAGGTCAATATTGAGTTTAATGTGTCAACGATTTTCATAATATTGTTGCTATAGATAGGTAATATAGTGGATTTTAAGATGTTTACAAGAATGAAAATATGCTCGCAAATGCTTAGTTTTGAGTTATTCAAGTTTGAAATTATACCAACGGCGCTCCTGAATGGCCTTTTTTGCGCAAAAGCAGTTATTGTTTTTGCAATAGAAATGGAAGCTAACCCCCTATTACAAACGTAAAGAGGTTGGATCGTGAGGGGTAGCCACAGTTTTTCTAGTGAAAATTATAAATAAAGGTTTCTAGTGACGTTTGTTTATATCGAATCCAAGATGGCTGCCGCCATCTTGGGTACTGGGTGGCGCCATAGTGGCAGCCATCTTGGAGTCGATGTAAACGGACGTCACTAGAAACCTTTATTTATAATTTTCACTAGAAATACTGTGGCTACCCCTCACGACCCAACCTCTTTACGTTTGTAATAGGGGGCTAGCTTCCGTTGTTAATTAAATATAGCTAGGTGCGCGCGCTTTCCAAACGCTCACAAGCGAACTTCAAAGTTGAATAATTCAAAAATTATGCATGAACGAGCACAATGTCATTCCTGTAAAACATTCTTAAATGTGTTCCCTTATTGATTATTGGCAACAAAATTATGAAAATCATTGACAACATTAAACTCAATATTGACCCAAAATAAACAACTTTTCTTCTTTATGTTTTCATTACAAATGAGTATTTGACGAGTTATAGCGGTAACTTAACGTAACGGAACCTAACTAATCTAACCTAACGTAACATGCATTAGAGCTGTCAAAACAGAGATTCTACCAAAGTGTCCTCAAAAATTTCTATAGAAGGAAAGCAACAATTTTTGATGTTAGAAACAAGGGAATTGCTATGAAAGATAAATATTAACCCACTACTATAACTCATTAACTCATTTGCGATGGAAAGTGCATAGAAGAAAAGTTTTTCATTTTGATCTAATAACCATTATAAAAGTAACAAAAATTAAAAAATTGGTTGTCTTCTCCTTAACAAATACCTAAATCTTGGTTGGATTAGGCTATTACAAGAATTGATCAGTTCTATTATTTTATTTTGTTTCTGTTTCATCTGTAATCACACCAGCTTCTGGTCATCAGTAAAGAAGAGAAAAAACAGATGAAGTATATTTCCTGTTAGTTGAAGAATATATTTTCAACACTGTTTTTAGATTTATCCCAATATAAAATACTTAAGTTTTTAAATGCACTGTAATATGTATCATAAATGCAATCTTCATGGTTGAGCAATAGATGGAGAGGAGAACTTACAGTAATCTTTTAGTTATATTATTTTTAGTTTGAGAAGGCTTATAAATGCTAGCAGGAATCATGAGCTTAGGCTTTTATGGTATATAGCTGTTGAAAATACCATGAGCATGAGTGAATGATTCTGGATGTAAAGTCAAAAGAGGGGCTTTTAATAAATTTGAAAGCCTGCATGTATCGCATCATGCCTGTCAACATGCACATAGGTGCTTCACAATTTATTATATTTTTTTAATTTCCCACTGATGGGGGATAACTGTTGACCCGGTAAGTCCCCTATAGTAGGAGACTGGCAGGACTCACTATTCTACTCCTCAAGTAGAAGTAGTAAAAGAAAAGACTAAAATGATGGGAGCCACAGGCAAGGGGAGAGCTTAGACTGAATATGAGAAACTCAAGAGAGGGAATTACAGACTAAATCATTCAGTGGGGTATAAATTAAACTTTCATGAACACACAACATATACTGAAACAATCACAAATACAATGAATCCACTGGCTGTAACTGACAATTGGTTTGGTAAAAGGGGTTAGCATGGTTAGATAGGAAGCAAGAATTACAGCCCAAAAGACAGACAGACTATACATAAATACATTTATAAATACATAGATGCATGAGGCATAAGAGGCTCGTAACAAGCTTGCACAAAACAATTTCAAGGGACTCGATCTATAGAGCTCAAGAGGTGAATAAGATTAAAGAAATAGTACATAAATCAATAAAGGGGTCTAAACTGGAATGAATCAAGTTTGCAAATAATGTTCCAAGAACTTTGTGCTGCTACATAGAAGGGAATCAGACGGTGGAGGATCCAGTCACAAACTGCCGAAGGGTATATTACCCAATCTGGCTGCTCAACGTAGCTCTGAGTTGGGCCAGTGGCAAGAGTCCCAGACTCGATGCTCTAAAAGGAAAAACACAGGACATACGCATCTCAGCTAGCCACTAGAATCAGAAGCTGCCAAGGAAAAAAGTTGAGGGAACAGTATTTAATACAAAAGCAGAGCAGCACACGGGGGCAAAAGAACTGAAGCACAGGCAAAAATGATAAATATTGAACACAAAACTAATGATAGAGATATAACAAATAAAGCTGAAATATAGTATTAGCACTATATGCAGGTATTGGACAGTAAAGTAAGTGAACAAGAAACACAAGGCACTCTGAAATACATTTAAGCAATCCTAGTTCAATAGGGTCAAATAAGCAGGCATGCTTAGACTTACCCTAAAGGAGCAACCAGGAGAGGAAGAACCAGGATTAAAATATGGCAGGATGAATCAAGGTAGCAGGTCAAGCAGTGGATCTTAAGATTAGCATCTCAAGCAGGTACATAGAAAAAGGCAAAATAAGACACTAGGAACAGAAGAGCTTATAGGATTTAGCAAAAGAAATCTAAAACGAAAAGAAACAAGGGGTAACGAATATGGTGGCAGGCACATAAACAATACTGGAACATATCAGGCCAATCCTCCACACCACCAAAATAATACTGGGATAACAGTATCCAAAAAGTTGGATATAAGAAAGGAGTGTTACATAAGACTTAAATAAATGTATAGCTCAAAATTGAACTAGATAATGGCAATTCAAGCTGATAAGTGTATCACTCAATGCTATTTACCATACAGTAATAGCAATGGTAGACAATCAAATACTTAGTAGTTGTGTGCCATCAAGTGATTAATGTTATTGAAATATGCATAAGTTTTTTTTTGCAATTAAGGGGTAATTTTATTGGATTTAATGAATTAAGATTGCTGGCACTGTTGAGGAGTTCTCAGGATGTATAAGATAAGCAATAGGTTAGAATTAGTTAGCTTTGTCTATTGCATGCTGCGGGGATTTGTGCCTGGGAGATACTGCAAGGGTATTTCAGCTATAGATAGGCTTTAGAGCTTCTATTTTTCATGCGCAAATTGCTACTTTCAGTTTTCATTCTTTTTTGCCAACTCTGCTTTTGCAGTTCTTCATCTTCATTCCTAACATGCTTTTTCTATGTACTGAAAACCCTATGTGGGAACATAGCTTGTGAATAGTTTCCTTGTTTCCTAAAGTATGTACCAAATGGTTTTTTCATTTTCCTCTTTTGAAATTACTTTTTTCATGGCTAGGGTTTCTTGAACTAGCTCTTAGTCACAAGTAAAATAAAATTTGTTATTATAATAACTGTTGAACAGGGCGTAATTTCATGATTGGATGACACAAATTCAAAAAAAGTTCGACAATTTTTGTGACTGATCATTAAAATATTTTTCCCCTTATTCAATTTAAGGGTGTCATCCAAGCAATTTTCAATTTTTGATCCGATTGTTCTGAAATTTTGCCATTATATGCAGTTTAAAAAAATATATATATTTACTCGTGTAAGTTTTTTGATTTTGGCCTTAGTTTTTTGAGAAAACTTGAAATATTAGTTTTTTATGTTGTTTTGATGCAATGTTTAAAAAACAGAAGTCAATGAGTTTTCATGCTAGAACAAAACCAAAGACAGTTTTGGAATTCTTGTAAAATTTCTAACAGACTAATGATGCCATATTTTCCATTTTTATTTTTTTATATAGAAGGTCAAAAATTCATGATTTTTGGCCTCATTGTTCCCTCCCTTTTAGACTCCTCTTGAGGGGAGTCCTAGTTCCCATAGCCTCTTGAAATTTTAGGACACAACAGCCCACTGCCTAAGGACCCTTTTTAAGCAACGAATGAAAAATTGATACTTTATGACCAAAATTGCTGGGATGACCTCTTTAATCTGAACATAATCAAATCATAATCATATGATCGAAAGTTCATTTGATCAATAATATTTCGAGTCATTTGAATTTGTTAACTTCATGTTTTATAATTGCATTTGAACAATTTTAAGCTAATGGTCTGAAGGTAATGTCAATGTTGAATTTAGTGTCTCAAGAACTCTGGGAATTTTGTTTTCATATTGATGCAATTGAAAATATTTTAAGAGGTTTTACACGAATGACATTTCGCTGGCAAATGCTTACTTTTCAAGGTATTTAACTTTGAAGTTATTGGAGCGTCATATATAAAATTGAACAATTGGACGCGTTAATAAGCTGAAGTACGGTGTGACGTAACGATATGTGAGGTTAGGTTAGTTAAAAAAACTCACCTAAATTGGCCTAAGTATACTTAAAATTACTTGACTTGCCATACCATGAGCAATGCTTCCTCCAAAAAACTGCACATGTTCCGCATCCACTTTTCCGGAAGATCCAAATTAAAATTGCCGTTAAAGCTATTCTTACCTGAACGGTATTTATGCTATATCTCAACAACAAAGCATTCGTGAGCACAACATCAATCATGTGAAATGTCTTGAAATTTCTCCAATTACCTTTGAGGAGAGGGCAGTTTTAAGAGTTTTTTCTTTAATCTTGAACCTAGAGCAATGAAATTTGGCATACTGATAGGAAATGAAATTGGGATCATTTGTCTTCTATAAAATAATGCCATTTTCCCTATAGAAAATGAGATATTTGTAGAAAACGTAATTTTTTGGGGGTTTCTTTAAATGCATCTCCTCTGACAGTTTTTGAGTAAAAATAATGATTTTAGTGTCATTGGGTGCAGAAAGACTTGCAGATTTCAAAAACTAACATGGCATTCTCCAAACTTTGGTTTAAAGTTGGGGAAAAAAAAGTTCCAAGGCATGTCTTCTTCTTTTAAATTTTGTACTTTATAATATCATAACTTTTGATCAAAAATAAATTTTGAATTGTCATGTTAGTTTTTGAAAATCCCACGTTGTTCCGCATCCAATGGCACCAAAATGTTTACTGTAGCTCAAAAACTGTAAGAGGAGATGCATTTTAAAACCCCACATTCCGATCCTCCAAAAAAAGACAAAACAGGTATACAACAAAAAAACAATCTCAATTTTTCTTTATGATTATTATTGGTTGGGTTAGTTAGGGCCCTTGAAATCATTATACAATAATAAAGAGACATAGAAGATGACATAGCAATGTCACACCATAAAGAAAGTGCCAAGGAGGGTGGGAAACATGATAAAACATGATAAAACACTTCCCCCTCCCCTCCCCCCCATACTTCAAATCCCCGTAGCGGGCGAACGAGTGCACGGACGAAGCTAATTTTTTCATAGAAGCTTCAAAACATGTTCGTCTTGCTTTTGAAAATAAAATCGAAAATCCAACCATTTTTCGAATTTTGGGCGCTCTCTCCTTAACATACAAAAAATTCAAAATTGTTGAAGCGCTAAATTCAATATTGACCAAAAATAATTCAAGGACTTTATATACTTTCCTAAAACTAAATGAATCTTGGTGATTGAGTTTTTAAGCAGCATCAAGTTGCTGCTTTTCTTGATGGTATTCAACATTCATATTTTTTAAGGATTTTCTTTAGAAATATTGAATAGTGTGACCTTCAAAGGAAAACTTATTCTTCAATGAATGTAGGGCATTTTAATCTCCTTGCCCTGAGTTCAGTAATAGCACTCCACTCAATTTACTTCATTTTTTAACTACACCTTGAAAATGTGAATATAGAATACAAGCTGTGAAAAACTAGGGAATCACAGCACAAATATTAAAGAATGCTTGCAAGCTAATTTAAATCTTCTAATTTTACTCTTAACATTAATCCCTCCAATCACAAGTTTCTATGTTCGTTTGCTCATATACCAATACATGTGCCCCCTTGTCTTTCCCAGTATGTGTCAACAACGATTGTTTTCTTAATCACTAATATATATTTGCATTTTCAAAATCATTTCATTTTGATATTTACATAAGTGTTGCAATACCAATGTGTAATTACTAACTAAGGATGTTATTGTTAAGATATTTTAAAAACCAATGTCCAACATTTCATGTTTGAACTTTATAAAATTGAACTGTTTTTCTTTTTTCTTTCTATTTCTAATGCAAACAACAACAACAACAACAACAACAACAACAAAAACAACAACAACAACCTTCAAGATTGGACTGACACACTCTATTATCAGCATCGCGTTTTATAATCACATAAAGAAGGCGTCAATACCAACGTTAAAAGTTCCGAGTGTTAAGGAATGTGTCTGGTTTCTCTTATGGAATATTCAAAAATTGAAAAACTTGTTAATAACAACTTGTTAATAACATTCTAATAGACATTTAGAACCTCTAAGTTTTTGGAATTTACCCATACCCTCTTAAATATTTTTAAATTTTTAGTTTTCAGCCAATGTTATACATACACAATTTTTTTTTGATTCACTATGAATATATCTACAAAAGTAAGTGTCAGTTTTTAATATTGCTTCAGAAAGAACTTGAAACATTTGAATTCTGCAAACCTATCTTTTTTAGTTTGTCTTTCATATGACAATAAAAAATTTTTTAATCAACCTATTAAATACTACCTCTCAGTTCTATAGTACTCACCTTGATCTTCACACTGACCAAAAGTTTTTGAATAAACTTGTTTGGAGAAAATGGCATTCCATTTTGAGAAAATGGCATTCCATTTTGAGAAAATGGCATTCCATTTTGAGAAAATGGTATTCCATTTTGAGAAAATGGCATTCCATTTTGAGAAAATGGCATTCCATTTTGAGAAAATGGCATTCCATTTTGAGAAAATGGCATTCCATTTTGAGAAAATGGCATTCCATTTTGAGAAAATGGCATTCCATTTTGAGAAAATGGCATTCCATTTTGAGAAAATGGCATTCCATTTTGAGAAAATGGTATTCCATTTTGAGAAAATGGTATTCCATTATGAGAAAATGGTATTCCATTTTGAGAAAATGGTATTCCATTTTGAGAAAATGGCATTCCATTTTGAGAAAATGGTATTCCATTATGAGAAAATGGTATTCCATTTTGAGAAAATGGCATTCCATTTTGAGAAAATGGTATTCCATTTTGAGAAAATGGTTATTCCATTTTGAGAAAATGGTATTCCATTTTGAGAAAATGGTATTCCATTTTGAGAAAATGGCATTCCATTTTGAGAAAATGGTATTCCATTTTGAGAAAATGGTATTCCATTTTGAGAAAATGGTATTCCATTTTGAGAAAATGGTATTCCATTTTGAGAAAATGGTATTCCATTTTGAGAAAATGGCATTCCATTTTGAGAAAGTGGCATTCCATTTTGAGAAAATGGCTTTCCATTTTGAGAAAATGGCTTTCCATTTTGAGAAAATGGCTTTCCTTTTTGAGAAAATGGCATTCCATTTTGAGAAAATGGCTTTCCATTTTGAGTAAATGGCATTCCATTTTGAGAAAATGGCTTTCCATTTTGAGAAAATGGCTTTCCATTTTGAGTAAATGGCATTCCATTTTGAGAAAATGGCATTCCATTTTGAGAAAATGGCTTTCCATTTTGAGAAAATGGCTTTCCATTTTGAGAAAATGGCTTTCTATTTTGGGAAAATGGCTTTCCATTTTGAGAAAATGGCTTTCCATTTTGAGAAAATGGCTTTCTATTTTGAGAAAATGGCTTTCCATTTTGAGAAAATGGCTTTCCATTTTGAGAAAATTGCATTCCAATTTGAGAAAATGGCTTTCCATTTTTAGAAAATTGCATTCCATTTTGAGAAAATGGCTTTCCATTTTGAGAAAGTGTCATTCCATTTTGAGAAAGTGGCATTCCATTTTGAGAAAGTGGCATTCCATTTTGAGAAAGTGGCATTCCATTTTGAGAAAGTGGCATTCCATTTTGAGAAAGTGGCATTCCATTTTGAGAAAGTGGCATTCCATTTTGAGAAAGTGGCATTCCATTTTGAGAAAGTGGCATTCCATTTTGAGAAAGTGGCATTCCATTTTGAGAAAGTGGCATTCCATTTTGAGAAAGTGGCATTCCATTTTGAGAAAGTGGCATTCCATTTTGAGAAAGTGGCATTCCATTTTGAGAAAGTGGCATTCCATTTTGAGAAAGTGGCATTCCATTTTGAGAAAGTGGCATTCCATTTTGAGAAAGTGGCATTCCATTTTGAGAAAGTGGCATTCCATTTTGAGAAAGTTGCATTCCATTTTGAGAAAGTTGCATTCCATTTTGAGAAAGTGGCATTCCATTTTGAGAAAGTGGCATTCCATTTTGAGAAAGTGGCATTCCATTTTGAGAAAGTGGCATTCCATTTTGAGAAAGTGGCATTCCATTTTGAGAAAGTGGCATTCCATTTTGAGAAAGTGGCATTCCATTTTGAGAAAGTGGCATTCCATTTTGAGAAAGTGGCTTTCCATTTTGAGAAAATGGCTTTCCATTTTGAGAAAGTGTCATTCCATTTTGAGAAAGGGGCATTCCATTTTGAGAAAGGGGCATTCCATTTTGAGAAAGTTGCATTCCATTTTGAGAAAGTTGCATTCCATTTTGAGAAAGTGGCATTCCATTTTGAGAAAGTGGCATTCCATTTTGAGAAAGTTGCATTCCATTTTGAGAAAGTGGCATTCCATTTTGAGAAAGTGGCATTCCATTTTGAGAAAGTGGCATTCCATTTTCTCAATTTTTCAGTTTTTCACTTATGGAAAAGTTCTTTATGTCATTGTGAAGTTCAAGGTGAGTGCTATAAAATTGAGAAGTATTTTGTTTGATCAGTTGATTGGAAATTTTTTAAGGCCTTATGAAAGAACCATCAATTTTTAAAAATTGAAACATTTTAAATTTTATTTCTGAAGCATAAAAAAACTGGCACTCACTTTTGTAGATATGTTCATTGTGAATCAAACAAAAAACAATCGTTGCCATGTACAATATTGGCTGAAAAATAAAAATTTAAAAAATTTCTGTTTTTTGAGGGGAGGTGGGCTTAAGGTAAATTTCAAAATCTTGAGCTCTAAATGTCTATTTGAATGTTATAAACAAGTTGTGTATGCCTCAGAGCTCATTTCACTCCTGAAGTACTTTTTATGAATTTTTGAAATTTCGTGAGAAAAACCGGACGCTTCCCTTAGGGAAATTATTAAAGGTTGTAATGAAGTCAAATGCCTTACAGACATTAACACTTTAACCGCAACTACTAAATATTAAGTTCAACACCAAACTCAAATTAAAAGTCAACTGCAGCGCGCGATGTTGAAAATAGCAAACATGAACTGGATAGTGCCTTCATTTAGCTTTGATTAAGTATTTATGGAAATTGTGTTTGTGACTACTGGTCGGTCTGCAGCGTTGTGAAAATTACCTCCGTGTACCACCGGTGGGTCACGCTGCGGTCAAAGTGTTAATATTATGGGTGAAACACATTAGTTTCACATTTTTGGCTCTTTATTTATTTAAGATAACCTTTAAAAAAGTGCGCAAAGTTAGGGAAAGAAAATTCATTATTTCCATGATAGTGTCTCAATTCTATTTCATTCATGAATTTCATTTTGGAGTATGTTCTTAAGGGGACTGTACACCTATTGCACTTTTTTTCATTTATGAACCGATGCTCATGAATTTTGATTGACTGGTAAAACGTATGAAAAAATAGGGGTCACCCTCTGTGAAATTTTAGATATGATTCATAGAAAATGAGTTTCGGCAAAGAAAACGGAGAAAAGGGGGGGGGGGGGGGGGGGGTACGGCATACCTTTCTTCGCCTACTAATTTCAACCTCTAGACGTGAAACAAGTGTCATTTGAAAAACAAACACTTGGGCAACACTGCTGAGGTAGGAATGTTTGAAAGTCGTTTTGGTTTTGGTTTTTTTTTCTTCTCCATTACTTTTCCGTGCCAGATAGCGCTCACTCACTGGAAAAGCACACCATAAAATAATGGAAAGCAGTCTCTCAAAAATATCTAAAGACCAATATTTCGAAAGTGCAGGGCGAGCGATCACACTCAGTCTAGCGAGGCAAAGATACAACTAACTGAAATGAGGCGAATGAGCATTGTTTGATGCACTGAGCTGAGGATCGTGTTGGCGCCAACTACAGCTGCAGAACATGTCTTATCAAGGTTCACGATGACACGTGGCGTGGCCACGCTTTCGATCAAGCGACGTTGCAATTCGATTTTTGGGTTGGAGTTTAAAAATTGGCGGTTCTTTTGGTCGAAAGTAATAGCGGGCTAAAAATAAGGCTAGATTTTTCTTTTTCGGGCTGAAAAACGCGCTAGGGCTAAATCGTAATTTTTGCGGGCTAATAAAGTTATAAAAGGGCTAAATTGGTAACCCTGTTGAGATCTGTGATATCTTGCAGTTGAGCTGCGACAGATTTGTATCTGTGTGGCTGTGTATCAGCTGGAGCCTCGCGCAGTGAGTGCTCGGTGAAGTGGACCACGGGGTGAGAGGAGCTCACTGGCAGCAGGCTTGCGAGTCGTAGGGGCTACCACGCGTGACCGCGGACAGCAGCTTGTACTTGTCTAGCACGGTACAAGGCTGCCTTTGAAGGTAACTGGGTGTGCGAAGTAGCAGGGCTACGTTTTCGCACACGGTATTATTTTGTTTTTACGCCAAATAAACCATAGTTTGGTTAGTACACGTCATCAGTTCCAGAACCAAATTCTTTGTTATTTTCTAGACCATATTTTCAGTTCTGTATTGTCTTTATGGAATTTGAATTTTAGATTTTATTGCATCCTTCCGCTCCATGATTTGGTAGGTGGTCAGAAATTTTCCAACAAGCATCATCTCTAGAGTTAGTATTTGTATATTCATTCAATTAAGTATTTAATGAACATTGATAATCTCTGTACATCTCGGTTAATGTCACAACATCATTTCATAGGATTACGATCGTATTTATTCTACAATAATTGTCCGCAAAGCATTTACAGCACCATTACCGCAGCTGCAGTCAGTAAAATCAAAACATGCGTAATCGCGACGGTTGACTACGCCGCCGTTGTCAGTCAGCACTCAAAGAGTAGGCCGCAAAAATAAGTTCAGCGAATGGGCAGGGTTTAGTGCACTTGCAGTGAATTGACCTTAACCCTTGCCTTCCCGACACTCTTAATTGTTAAGGGAAAAATTTTCAAATGTATTTTCAGCCATTACCCTGAATTATCGGCAAAATTGCCCTAGCATGTTTTTTTCCTGCATAAGCAGGGCAACCGGGTCCCCATTTCCGACATGTGTGTACGGTGGGGAATTGCGACTGAATTCTCCCTTTTCCCTACGGGGAGAATCACAGGGCGGCACTGCCGGGATTCGAACGGCCGACCCTTCCCGTGAAGGGCGCGCTCTCTAAACCACTTGGTAACGGTGATCCAGGAAAAATACAGGGTGCGTAAGGTATCTGAAGACACCTTATGCACTGTTAAAAAAAAACAAGAAAATGAGGCTGTTAATCGTTGGCACGTGTAATTTCTTGTAACAAAACAAACATAATACATATTTTTAAAAGTTTGTTAAATTTACAGATCCGCATATTAAAGTCTGCGTGTATAACAACAGTTCGATCGCTCAATAACTATTCTTTTATATTTCGGGAAGAGAATTAAATACCAATGACATTCTCTCAGCTTATCGTGACGCGAATAACTACAGCAATATATAATTGTATGCTTTGTTATATTGTAGCGTGGGAGTTAAGTTTGTTTTATGACTAGCCAGGTAGGATAATAATGATTTAGATTTCAGGAACTTGAAAACGAAGAACACAGCACGTAGTGGAACCATTTTAATTTTACTTCTTTCTTTACACACCTAATCTATAGAAGTGAAGAAACTAAAAACTAGTAGTCTTATTTTTCTTAAACGATTCGGAGTCCAGCTCCATCATCAGTAAGTCGTATCTGAAATTTACAATGAAAATGGTTAAAAATGTAATGTTATTTTAATTTTTTTTATTCTTCAAGTAAATGAACTAAATATAAATTTGCCAAGGGAAGGAACTGGTGGCATTATTAAGAACCGGTTTGTCTTTAGCTATTTACAATAATTCTAAAATTCTCAAATCCAAATCATTAGAAGCAGAGCAAAAAATTTCGAAATCATCTTCAGACACACGGGCACTGCACTGCTCCCCATGAAGGCGGACAGAAGAATGACCGGGCTGCGTAAAGGCCCTATTACGGGGCAACACTTGGCCTCGGTTACGGCAACTTAAATGACGCAACTTGTGGGTGCGCTATCACACGAGGCAACCAGTGTGGCGTTGCCAATTGCAGAGGGAGGTTGTAGCTCGCAGTGACTGCGGCATTTGACATCTTCATTTCATTATTAAATGAAAAGCATTAAAAACGTATTCAAAACTTAGATCCTGTTTTTCGTTTTGAAATGTCCTTGCATTATTTATTGTCTTTATTCTCTAACAATAGATGAGATTGAAGGGTCAGACGACTATTGATTCAATATAATTCTTTTGATGTATTATTGACTTCTAGGAAAATAATTAATTTGTGGGAATCAATATAAAATGCAGTAATATAAACATCATAATATTGTAATAAATTTTTAACATCTTTTTTTACAGCTCGTATTCGCATATCAATATGATAATTGGTTTTTATGCCGCACAGAAATAAACAAAAGAAACAATAATATACTTAATTAAGCACATTCATTTCCTATATTGATATACGAGGTTCAAGTAGTTAGGTTCAAGTCTACAAAACACATTAAATGGTTTGATCATTAGAAGCTGAATAAAGTATTGCCTATTTTCTACCCGTTACCTAAGATAGAAAATTGAAATGAATGCCCTGACTTCATAGAGTCAATCTTCTTTTCCCTGTCCCTTTTGTGGTAGTAAGTAATGTTTTTTCTATTTGGTTTGATGGCTTCGATAGTTTCATCATATTCAGCTAAACTTTTTAAACTTATAAACCTATGGTTTACTATTTTTAAATTTCTGACCACTTTATCATAAAATACTACCTGATAAACATTCAAATATATGGAAAAATGACAGCATTTGAAGATGAAACGTCACGAATGTATGGTAAATGGTAATATTTCGCTTTATTTTGTACAGAAATTACGGCTAATTATGTGCCTAAAATGATACTTAATTGCATAAATATTAACACCTAATAGCATTCCATATTGTAGGGCATTTATTAACATTTTCCCTGCGACGTGCACCACCGGTGGTACATGGAGGTAATTTTCATATTGCTGTCGCAATCTCAATTTTCATAAATATTTAATCAAAGCTGAAAACAGGCACGATCCAGTTCATGTTTGGTATTTTCAAAATAGTTTACTACAATTGACTTGAAATTCGAGTTTGGTGTTGAACTTAATACCTAGTTGCAGCAGTCAGTGTTACATCCTTCGACTTCCTATTGAATGGCAGACCGAGTTTATGTTGGCTCAGTGGGAGGCGGTGTCCCATAGCATAGGACACAGACGAGCCTTCTATTATGAATTGTATGTCGGATCGAGACCATAGTGAACCAGACAGAGATGGTGTTGCAGACATCCTCATACTACGACGCTCAGTCGAGCACTGGCTGCACTGCAGCCACTGCTCCGTCGCTCTGAGGTGCTCGAGGTTTTTGAACAAGCGCCGAAACCAAAACTCACCCAGCAACTGCAGTCCGTTGCTCTCAGAAGCATCCGTCGCTGCTTTTTAGAGCAATTGTTGCCCCGTGTAATAGGGCCGTCGATTCCCCGCTCTAAAGCTCACACTACGATGCTGGGCAATCCTCACGTAAAATGGCAATGTCGTCATTCCGACATAGCCCGATGTACATTGTACACAACTTGACTTGTTCACAGCGGACGCCCGCATTCGCCTAGGTATAACATCTTTATAACGAAAAAACGAACCAATTTTATGAGAATTAACAAATATAAGGCGAAGGTGTGCTGCCGAAAAATAGCGTTTGAAAAGCACCTCCAGTTCTCGTGACATTTTATCGGAAAAGCAACCCAAGTAAGGAATGGGTTGCGGAAGTCAAGGAGCTTTAATGGAATGGAGGCGGCATCCCTATCTTTTGCCAGTCAAGCGAGTGAAGCCAGTTTTGCCGACCCAAGCCCCGCCCACCCGGCATTGGGGCCCAGTGTGGAGGTGGTGTTGCAGTGGAGGGGTAGCACCACCTCCATCATTAGCAACTGAAGACCGCGCTGTTAAATGGCAGACTTGCGCTACTCTGTGCTATACGTTTTTTTCTTAGGCATATATTTCAATTGCGTCCTCGCTGAATGATAAAGAAACTCATATTGAATAAACTCGTCCTTCACCGCAGCGTGGATAAGCGGCGCCCTGTCACGCTGAGTGTCTGACACGCACTGAGCCCCATCTCCGTGTGTGTGCCCGTAAACCCTACAGCTACCGAAAATTGGCTTCACTTTAGATCGCTGATGCCGCCTCCATTCCATTAAAGCTCCTTGGCGGGAGTGGAGTCTGTGCGTGCCGGCAGCATAGACTCCAATCTCGCAGGATTTCTACACCGCCCACCCCTCTCCCTCCACCTCCGAGCAGCTACAGGAAGTTGCCATTCGCGCCAATTATTCAACTATGTAGTACTACTGAGGTTTATTAACCAATCTGTTCGTTTTAAAGTTATTATTAATCACTGCAATATAACCACTAAAAGTACTTAGTAAGTGGATGCTACAGCAGAATACCAAAGTTTACCTGCATTAAACCGAGATGGAGGGTCGAATAGCCAAACACCAGCGGTCGTTGTCATAACTTATTATAATGATTTAATGCAGGTTAACTTTGGTATTCCGCTGTACTATCCAATTACTAAGTACTTTTAGTGGTTATATTGCAGTGATTTATAATAACTTTATAACGAACAGATTGGTTAATAAACCTCAGTAGTACTACATAGTTAAATAATTGGCGCGAATGGCAACTTGGTGTAGCAACACGGAGGTGGAGGGAGAGGGGTGGGCGACGTCCAAACCTGGCGAGATAGGAGTCTGTGCAGCACAGGGTCCAATCTCGCTGGATTTCTACACAGCCCAACCCTCTCCCTCCACCTCCATTCAGCTACAGCAATGTTACAACAGGGGGATACAACTATTGTATCTATAGGAATTAGCGCTCCCAGGGGGACTATGTGAGGGCCCGAGCTAACGGTTAGGTAGGCTTTCTTTTTGTTACAATAGAATAGGTTTTTGTTTTGTTACGGACCATCTTTTTTCGGCTCACTGCTGTCCTGTTTTTTCAGCACCTACTACTTTCTTCTTCAACTTTGATCTGGTTTCATGAACTTCTTTCTCATCTTACTGTTTCTATGCTCTTTCTGCATCGATTCCGCGTTCCCTTAACTTCATGCTAAATGGTACCTTCTTCATTCCTCTCTGTGGAACGCCTTTTTTGCGGTTAGGGAGGCTTAAACTAGCATCATCTAATCTAATATGGATATTACGATATTCATGTATGTTTTTCTACTAAGGTTCTTTATGTTGAGACGTTTGAAAAATCGATGATAGTTTTTGTTACCATCTTTCGTGGAAATCAACTGTTTTATTTTAGTTTCTTTCTTAAACTTATGTGTTGAAATTTCAATTAGCTCAGTTACGTAAATATATGAATGGTTAGCAAATTCCTCACCTATTTGAAGCTCTATTTTAAGATGCATGCATTTGTGGTCATGAATGGTGTCTTTATTTTACGCCGCGCTTAATCGCACTCAGGCGTTCCAGAATTTGGTAAACGGCTAGACACGTTGTCCGGAACGTGTCATGAGCAGCGAGTTTTCCACCCAGATTTTTGGGTTTTTCAACCCATCTGGGTTTCTGGGTTTGTTCAAAGAAAATCTTGTACAAAGGGGGTTTTGGATGGAGTGGAGCATTTGGAGCTGTTTCTTATTTAATCGTCTTTTGCATAATTCTCCGCTGCAAGAAAATATTTGTTCTACTGCATGTCATGCTGAAAGAAACGCTAAAAACAGACACTGGTAAGAGGGTTGTAAACATGAGTATTGTTGAAGTATCAGTGTAATGATAGCGCATGTTTATTTGCATAAGAAGACTAAAATGTTACAAATTTTAAAATTATATATTGCTGTCGTAATTTTCGTCACGATAAGTTGAGAGAATACTATTGGTATTTCACCTAAACTTTCGTTGAGAAAAAGTGTTACGAAACTAACGTAATGAAAAACGTTTTCAACATTCATCGTGCTATTATTTTTGGCTTTATTGAAAAGATTTTAGAAGAATAATGCAAAAAACGTTCAACAATCCAATGAGCACATTTCGTACGGGTTGTCTGTCAATTAAGGACTTTTATATAGAGAAATTTTTGTTTAACAACTATCGTGTTGTAGGATATTTCATGTATCCACTATTTTGGAAATAAACTTTTTCTTTTCTTTCCACCTCAGTCCTCGCGTGAGTAGCATTTTCTTTTTTGCATTGTGACGTCTTGAGATTTCTAGAACCTGGGTATTGCCTTTTCCAACCCAGAATTGTCTGGAACTGTGGGCTCGAGTTGTGCCCCCGGCCGTCCTTCCGTGAATGTCATTGTTGTTTTGTGTTCTGAACTGTGAGTATCGAACTGAGGATAACTCTCAGGTTTACACGTGTGACGGTAATTAGGCTACTCTCTAACTTATGTAAGCTACATTCTTTATAACTTGTATCATCCATGCGTGCTATTCTTACTGTTAGTTAGTAAAATGTATTTAATTTTTGTCTTGATTCGGAGCACTGTGGTAGAACCGCTATTCTTTGAAAGATACTTTTATCCTCTAGCCATAGCAGGATTAGAGGATTTGAATATTGTCTTTTAACTATAAAATGTACTTTTCGGTATCATTCATTTGGCCTCGCTTATTTTTGTAGTGTGTGGGACACTATAAAACGCCGGTAAATTCATTTTTGTCTTTGATGTAGTGAACCGTTATTGGTGCCACGTGGATTTGCGGCGTGTTGGGGTGGCGGTTTGTGGTTCAAGAGTGACTAACTCAGAGGAGCTATCCCGTGTTTTGTAAAATTTTCCATGCCTGAATAGTGTCATAGAAGTACATGGTTTTGTGTAAATTTGTAAGTTGGTGATATAATTTACAAATTTCATGTTTGAACTTGTGTTTTTACATCAATTTTTATTTTCGTTATAATCCGAGTGTGCTTGGAAACAACGGATTTTAATAGGTAGGACGAAAAATGGAAAATTTATGAAGTGAAGCGAATATTTGCCAATTTAGTTATTATACGAGGGGTACAGGCGAGTTCAAGCGTCACATCTGTGCCATTCTTTAAACTTTAAAACATATAAATTCCAAACAACTCATTCAATATTAGACCAGATATTCAGGTAAACTTCACATTTAACTGAATCCTCTCCGGTTGATATTTTAAACTCATTTTAAAGGACACAATATTATTAGCGGAATTTTCCATAAGGCCGTACTAAATGGTACCTCCTTCCATCCTCTCTTTGGAGCGTCTTTGTCGCGTTTTGGGGGCTTAAAATCAAGGCTCGGTAGTCGGAGATTTTTGGAGCTTGAAGAGTCGGAGTCGGAAAAAATAACAGATTTCTTTGTTAAATATAGAAAATATAAATATTGGGAAAGTGTAAAGACTCTATTGCTTACTTGTTTTAGTATAATATAACAATAATTGGAGTTGGGGTCAGAATTGGAGTCAGGGTCGGAGAAAAATTGACGGATTCTCCAGCCCTTGTTTGAAACGTGTCGAGGTTGCGGCTTGTGATTCAAAGGTGACCAACGTGGAGGAGCTATCTTTTGTTCTAGACAAATTTATACGCCTAATTAGGGTCATTAAAGTGCAGAAAGTCTGTAAATTGGGGATCTACTTTACAAATTTTATGTTTGAACTTGTGTTTTCAAATAGGTAAAAAATAGTAAATTAGTAGATTGAAGCTATAACTCACAAATTTATTTATTATATTAGGGGTAGCGGAAAGTTCTCTCCTCTTTTCTTCAATCATACTTTAAAACACAAGAATAAGTCCTAACAACATTTTTATGATTAGATTAGATATTCAGTTAAATCACATTTAACTGAATCTACTCCGGTTCATATTTTATACTCATCTATAGTCCATGGAAGAGAAAAGATTCATACAACATGCAATGAATCATTTGCGTCGTTCGATGTTGTATGAATGCGACAAGGTGGCAATCCAACAACAGCAATGAAAATCATAAACCCTGTCTATCCAGAAGGTGTGAGACGTAAAAACTGCCGTCGATGGTTTTGTAATTTAAAGAATTCTATTTCGATGTTACTGACGAGCCTCGAACGGAAAAACCTAATCTTTTTAATGAGGAATTCTTGAAAACTGCAATGGAAGAAGATCTTCGAACAATCAGAATGTTGTCCCGAAGACTTGGTGCACGTTGTTCTATTGTTCAGGAGCATCTGAAAAACATTGGAGAGATGTATGGAGAGTATGTTCGGGTTCCTCATGAACTCTCTCCGAACAACAACAAAAAAAAAAGCTGGAAACAATCGAAATTGCCTTTTTTAAATTTCAAATACTATCTACGGCAGTTTCTACCACCCACACCATCTGGATAGACAGCATTTATGTTTTTCACTACTCTAGTTGGATTGTTGCCTCTGTGGAATTCATACAACACGCAATAACACATGTAATTCACTTCGAAACTTTCCTATTTCTTGGGCTATAAGTGTGGGTAAAGTATGAACTGGAGTAAATTCTATTAAATGTAAAGTTTACCTGAATATCTGACAATTGATCTGACTTTCCAATCAGTTGTTTGGGATAGTCTTATGTTTTAAAGTTTCGTTAAGAAAATAAGACAACTTTCCTGTTCTCCTAATGACACGGTTTCTCAACTTCATTATGAACTTTCGAGTGTGCTTAGCAAGCAATTTATTTAAATAGGTAGAACGAAAGATTGTGCTACTGCGGTCTTTTGGTTGTGGAAATCTTCGTTCTAATCGATATATTAACTAGTTTATTTGTCGTCAAGTCGATACTAAATGGTGTATGTCAATCTCTATCCTCTCTTCGGAACGTCTTTGTTGCGGTTAAAGAGGCTTGAACTAACTTTTCTAACTGTATTTCATTTACCGCCGAACTTCTTACAACACATTAATTATTTTCTTTTGTTTCAGGTGTACAAAGGACTTGACATCATAACGAACAAAGTCACGGTCGAGGAGCAAAGATTAGTGAAACATCACTTGCTCGACTTCGTGGACCCTCTAGAGGATTTCTACGTGCACCACTTCCGGGACCGAGCATTGGAAGTGATTAACCGGTTACACAGTGCCGGCAAGCTGCCTGTGATTGTTGGGGGTACCCACTACTACATCGAGAGCGTGCTGTGGCAGGTGCTGGTTGGGGGGGCAGATTCAACTCCTCAGTCGCAAGGAAAGACTCGCCCTATTCCTTGTCTCCCGGTGTCTGAGCTGAGCTCTGGGGTTGGAGAATCAAAAGGTGAAGGTAGATTGGCTTGTGGGCCAAGTGCTGTAGAATTAAGAAGTGAGGAGAGCGTGACTTGTAATCCAAGTGTTGTAGAATTAAGAAGTGAAGATAGATGGGCTTGTAAGCCAAGTGCTGTAGAATTAAGAAGTGAAAATAGATGGGCTTGTAAGCCAAGTGCTGTTGAATTAAGAAGTGAAGATAGATGGGCTTGTGAGCCAAGTGCTGTAGATTTAAGAAGCGATAGTAGCAGGATTTGTAAATTAAGTGGTGAAGGAATAGAGAGCATAGTTGAAGCTAGTGAGCAACCTAAAAGTGAATATGTTGTTGGCTGTGGGAGTGCTGATCAAGGGCGAGATGATGCCAGTAGTGAGCAAGCCTGTGATGCTGCTGCCCGTCATCGTTACGATGCGGGTAGTAGCGATCACGTAGCAAGTGATGATTCTCAGTGTTCGAACGGTCGAATGTCATCAAGTTCTGCTCATGGGAAGACTGTAGTTGAGGCTGTGAGAGATGAACTTCCGGCCTCAACGCGCTCATACGAGCGAGACATGTCAGAGCCCACACACGTTTTGTACGACGACCTGATGAGGGTGGACCCTGCCCGTGCTAAAACCCTTCACCCGAATAACAGACGTAAAATTATTCGGTGAGTGTTCGGGATGTATGTGTCATAAGGTTAAGTTCCTGTATTTATATGCAGAAAGTATTTTTTCTTAGAGGCTGTTCGCCATTAATGGGTTTAAGCGATTGAAACTTCACCAGCCGGTGTGTAGATGTGGATGCGCGAGCACCCGCTATGCACTGGGTATGGCTGAAAGCTCATTCGCTAGAAATCCTTTGTGTTGGGCGTAGTTGAGTGTATACACGCTGTAGTAATTCGCTATGTTGGGTCTAGTTGGGCGTGTGTACGAATGCTAGTAAATTTGAGACTTCACCAGCCAGGAAGTAGTTGCGGTTGCAAGGCACTCGCTACTTCTTGGGTATGGCTGCAAGCTTGCATGATTATGCATGAGTATCTTTCTGAATGAATTCGTTGTTTACGTTGCTCTGATGCAGCACTGTATCTGTATTTTTTGTGTTGAATTAATTTTGCTACCCGACTAAGATATTATTTTAATATTTCATGGATATTTTTTGGTCTCCTTAAAATGGCACGATGGTAGACAAGTGCGTTGCTCTCTCTGTGTCCAATAGGTTTCTCAAAGGCTCAAATGCTGCCTGCGCACTAGGGGCTGGGATGCGTAGCCCTCCAGTGAGCAGGCAGCGTCTTGAACCGGGAGCACTAAGCTTGTGTAACTCAGTCTCAAGACTAGAAGATATTGTTTTCTTCTAGTTTAGCGGCTGACAAAATTAAAAACCGCGTGTGCTAAAATCCATGGCGCTGTGAGCAGCTCCGTGATTTTGGACGCGCGATAAATGCACCTGTTAAATTTTCACTTGAGAGAATGTTTCGTTCTGAACATTCACTGTTGTGAGAAAAGTTTAAATTTTAAGTATTGTTTCTGATGTATAGCATCTCTTAAATTTTTCTGGCAGGCTTATAAAACATGTTGAGTTTGATACGCATTTTTGTCCCAAACGGCAGATTTTACTTCACGAGTTGTGAAGATTATAATTGGCGTAGAAAGCTATTTCAGCTGTTCATTTCTTTCAGTTGAGACTCTAGTTAAATTTTAATATTTTGTATAACTTCCTTTAGAATGTCGAAATGAAGAAGTTTCGAGCAATGTTCACAGGTATCGAGATAACATAGTTGTGAGAAGATGACGATCCTGATAATATGGTGAGCTGAGTGCATGACGAGCTATCGCTCGAGCTCTCTGACCCGCGCGCTCGTACACCAGTCCCTACGACCTGCCGCTCGCCATAACCTGGGGGATGTACGTAAACTTAAAGCTCTAGTCTGCAGAATATCTAGACTTGCTCAACATTACCACTCAAAAAGGACTTTATCGGCACTTGGATATATGTAGTCGGAGAATTGCGTAGGTCTTTTATCTATACAACTATGATTCCGATAGATAATTGCTACAATTAGAGTCGTACCATGCACGCTGCTTAATTGTTATTGTAGAAGCTGAGAAGTTATTTATTTATCGTGCATGTTGCACGTTAAAAGATTACTCCAAAACGTGGATGTTAGTAGTTTATTTATTCCCTGCTTTCATAGTTAATAATCAATGTGGCATTGTTTATAATAAGTGTGAGGAGTTTTACTTTTATAAGACCAAACATTTCACTTGCCGTGAACGAAGCGAAAGCTGGAATGATTCTGTGAGGAACTGGTGGAAAGAGATTAAGAATTCTTGTTTGCCTGTTCCTGAAACTCGTCGTCCTTAAGAAACATCATCGTGACTGTGTTCATAAATTCTCCGAGGTCAGGTTTATTTTTCAGTACATTACTTTGTGTCTCATATTGCGACACATCTCGTAAATATTGGAGTTCAGATGTTTGAGAAAATTTCTGGAATCAGAATCATTTAAGGGGAGGTTGAATTAGAGAACTTCTCGTAAATAAGGTTCATTTAAGGAGAGGTCGACTTAGGAAGTTCTTTTGAAAGCATTAATTTGAGTGCATTGCTTGCAGGTCGCTGGAGATATGGCAGCGGACGGGGCAGACGCACAGCGAGCACCTGGCGCGGCAGCGGGCGTCTGCAGGCGGCGGTGTGCTGGGCGGCGGCCTGCGCTTCCCTCGCGCCCTCGTGCTCTGGTGCGCCGCTGACCAGGTGCTGACTCCTGCTTTGAGCACCTCAACTTGTCACCTGCATTAACGCGTACACCATTCCGCACCTCAGAAGGAAATCGCATATACCTGGACACGTGCAATGTTGTCAGCATTGTTTCAGCTTCTTGATTTTATTCCCACTAATCTTGAAAAAGATGGATGTCGATGTCTAAGAGGCGTTCTTCAGTAATATACGAGGGTCATTTTCTGCTTGCAGTAATGTGTCGCAGTAATGTACAATGACCCCCCCTCCCCTTGCTCCCATTCCCCACCCCTTCCCCTTGCTCCCATTCCCCACCCCTTCCCCTTGCTCCCATCCCCACCCCTCCCCTTGCTCCCTTTCCCCCACCCCCTCCCCTTGCTCCCTTTCCCCCACCCCCTCCCCTTGCTCACTTTGCCACTTCGATATGTTACCCTGTTACCCCTCCCCGATGCCTCCACTTTGATACGTTACCCCCCCTCCTCCCCGATGCCTCCACTTTGATACGTTACCCCTCCTCCCCGATGCCTCCACTTTTATATGTTACCCCTCCTCCCCGATGCCTCCCCTTTGATATGTTATCCCCTCCTCCCCGATGCCTCCATTTTGATATGTTATCCCCTCCTCCCCGATGCCTCCATTTTGATATGTTACCCCTCCTCCCCGATGCCTCCACTTTGATACGTTACCCCTCCTCCCCGATGCCTCCACTTTGATACGTTACCCCTCCTCCCCGATGCCTCCACTTTGATACGTTACCCCTCCTCCCCGATGCCTCCACTTTGATACGTTACCCCTCCTCCCCGATGCCTCCACTTTGATACGTTACCCCTCCTCCCCGATGCCTCCACTTTGATATGTTACCCCCTCCTCCCCGATGCCTCCACTTTGATATGTTACCCCCCTCCTCCCCGATGCCTCCACTTTGATATGTTACCCCCCTCCTCCCCGATGCCTCCACTTTGATATGTTACCCCTCCCCCGTGCCCCCATCTTGACAAGACGGTTACTCCTCCTCCATCCCCTCACCTAAGGTAATACTCCCAGACAGTACTTCCACTTATGGACGGTGTTGCTCAGATGCTTACGGTGACAGTAGAATTTCTAGTGTTTTGATTATAACGAATGGCCTGTGACGGTCTTTAGGGGAAAGGCATTCTCTATTCTTATGGGTGAAATGTGCAATCTGCGCCCAGTTTCAACTTGAAAATGTTTGTGATTTCGGTGGAACTACCGGTAAATTTTACGTGAAATAACAGGACTCTTTAGGCAATAGGTTTAGTAAATGTCCAGTCTTTACTGTGAGGACTCCCCTCAGGGGGATACAACTATTGTATCTATGGGAATTAGCGCTCCCAGGGGAAAAATGTGAGGGCCCGAGCTGAGAGTTAGGTAGGCCTTCTTTTTGTTGAAATAAAATGTTTTTTGTTGTGTTAAGGACCACCTTTTTTCGGTTCACTGCTATCCTGTTTTTCAGCATCTCTGACTTTCTTCTTCAACTTTTATCTTGTTTCATGAACTTCTTTCTTATCTTACTGTTTCTATGCCCTTTCTGCATAGATTCCTCATTCTCTTATCTCCATACTAAATGGTGCCTTCCTCCTTCCTCTCTTCGATACGCTCTATTTTTGTAGCGGTTAGGGAGGCTTAAACTAACTTATAATCTAATCTTAATCTTACTGTGAGGACTGGACCCCAATAGGTTACCTTAGTTATTGGGAGGTTTTCGGGATTTCCTATCGGTCATGCCATTCTGCTTCTTCCAGTATGTGTGCCTTGTTTCGCTATCATGTTGTGTTTTTCCGTTTCCTTGTGTATTCTTTTTCGTTCCTATCATGCTATTTCAATACCCACAATATCATGTATGGAAGCACACGTTGCGCATTGATTCCCCGTTTCCAGGACTTCAGTTTTTTGTGCCCACTTGGTTTCTTTCAGTTTTCAAGCCTTCTTCGTTGTCTGCAGCCTTTGTTGTGGCTAGACACTCTGAGCCAACTAATGTACTCATAAGAATGAAACTAAAGTAATTAACAAATTCAATCAAAATAGTTGGCGAAATTAACGAAGAAAATTACCCACTAATAGAATTTACGCTAAGAATGAATTAGCTTGAGATTATTTGCGGTGTATTTGAGCAGGAGGTGCTGGACGCTCGGTTGGACGCCCGAGTGGACGACATGCTGGAGAAGGGTCTGGTGGCCGAGCTCTTGGATTTCCACGACCGGTACAACAAGAGCCGACTCAAGATGATACACATCGACTCTAAGCGTGTCCCAAAGGACTCATCGTTACCCCAGTTAGAAGGTCTTGAGTGTAATGATTCCGGCGCCTCAAACAACGGAAGTGGCCCAAAAAGCACCCGTCTACCCCAGATAGAAGCAGATCCTGAATTTGGTGATTCTGGAGCCATAAACAACGGAAGAAGCAAGCGTTGTCATACAGCTGATGCACAATCTGATTTCAAGAAGAGAATCAAGCTTCATGATGAGATCGCCGAAAGCGCTGTCTCGACCTCTGAAAACCGGACGGCTGCAGCTGGGGATAAAACTTCTGAGAATGGGTACAATCGGACGGAGAATGCATCACATGCATGTGAGGGAACAGAAAACGTTCATTCGCTTCAGATGCAGCCGGTCGCGGATTACACACTTGGCATCTTCCAAAGCATCGGCTTTAAGGAATTTCATGACTACCTTGTGTTATCTCCTGAAGAGAGGGAATCAGAGAAAGGACTTGCGCTTTACAAAAGTGGTGTTGAGCGCTTGAAGATGGTGAGTTTTAGTTTTACTCTTTGGTTAGCGGCTGCATGTATTGTTCCTTGCACCTTTGCTTCCACGCAGAGTTTAACATTGCCCTTAACCCTGTAAGGTCATCATTTTTCTACTCATATTCCCGTTATTACAACCACCATCATTAGACTTACTCTGGCATCAGGTAGTGACCAACTTTAGTATGAGGAAGGAGCTGCCACTCGGCAGTGAACTCCAAAGAACACACTAGGGAACAAATATTACAAGAAATACAATATATTGAGGCTATTTTCAAAAGTAGACCGGAAAGTTGAAGGGTTAAAGGAGTGCTAATTTGATCATGTTATTGAGTTAGGATTGAAAAAAGTTCACATATTTCTTGAGGGAAACCATGCTGTACTGCGCGTCAGGTAGCTTGGCTGCTGCAATCAATTGAATGAATTGTTTCTTGTTTTGTTTGTTGAGGTCAGAAGAGTAATGAGTAACGCCAAAATATTGGGAGCGACAGACCTATTGCAAAGCATTCTGCACTTCCTGTGTTTTCATCATGTGAAGTCTCATCAGCAGTATTGTAAATTTTAACAACTCGTTTTAAGAACACAACACAATTAAGGCTGCCTAAGCAGTACCAGTTGCGTCGTACAGTTGCGTACCAGTTGCGTGAAGATCGTTTTACCATCTTCATGGTAACACCGTAGATAAAAAAGTGCGTGTACTTGTAGCACACCTCCAACTGTTCCTTTGGCTGTGCAGGTGTTAATTACACAGACGTTGAGTGAGGATAATATCTTATTGCCCTCTTCTTACTCCTACATCACACTTATCCCACGCATGATCTAGCATTGTGTATTGTTTGATAGAGCAGCGGTGCGGTCGCTGCTCTGTTTAAGGTTGTTTAAGTCAGCGGCTGCATGTATTATTCCATACACCTCTACTTCCACGCAAAGTTTAACGTTGCCTGTAAGGGTGTGCTAATTTTGTTGAAAATAATCGGGCTGTAGATATGTCACTTGGAATTGAGGCACAACGCTATGTCCCGAGCTGTCTTGTGTTCTCTGAGATTGCCGAGTTACGCAAGTGTAATGGTTTTATCTCTGATTGGAGAGTGAGCCAACATTTAGCTTGAATTTTAACACTTTTTTTCAAACCAATGGCCATACAGAATGATCATGATTGTAATTATAATATTTTAAATGTATGGACGACCCATCATTTATGTTAACTTTACACAAGTTTCATTTTTCAAGAGGGAATGAATTTGCCTACACGTACTTTCAAATTACAGAAATTTTGTCTGCTTGTTGCCAAAGAGAGCTTCAGCAAACACGGAATGATGGCTTGTTGTACGAGTCACTTCCCTCAGGGGGCATGGGTTAGGTTCGTTGGGTTTGTTTATCTTATGCTGTGGAACTCTCACGTCATTTCAACTATAGATAAGCATCCGAGACTTGACTTGGGTTCTTTCAGTTTTCGGGCCGTCTTTGTTGTCTCTACTTGGTCTTTCTTTCCCTTCTGCCCTACCTTGCTGTTTCTATGTGCAGAGTATCATGTGTGGGAACTCACCTTGTGTATAGAGTCCCCGTTTTCTACAGTTCATGCAAAGTGATCTCGTCTTATCGTTGTCTTGAAAAAAATTGTCTATGTTTTCGTTAGAGAATATTGAACTAACTGATAAAATAATTGTGCAGGCCACTCGACGTTACGCTCGGCGCCAGGTGAAGTGGATCAGGAACCGCTTCACTGGAGCCCTGGACAGACAGGTGAGGCTACGTGTAAAATGGAGAGTTAATCATTGTCTGGTTTACCGGTGGTGGGAATTTTCACTGTTTCCTATTACCACGTTTTACTACTACAAAGGGTGATTATCATTATTTTGAACAACCGAAAATGAAAGGCAAGGATTTGATCGTGTGGGACTCGAGTTGATTTTCTTGCACCCAGGTGACGTGCACTTTCCGGGGGCGATACCATTAGTTTGGCTTTGTTGCGTCTAAAACACGTGGCCCCACGGTATTGTTAAACGCTGTTCGGAAGCAACACTGAGAATATTGGGATGCTTACATTACGGACACGTTGCAAAGTACTGTCGTTGTCCTTGCCAAATACTGTGCTTGCTGTTGGAGGAGAGGTCACGAGTAGTTAACTTCTCCAACCAAATCTGTTGCTTCCATTGCGGCTAGGCCATTTATACCAATAACGCTTGTCCTAAATACACTAAGAAGCTGAAAAATATCGTGTGATATAAAAATATATTATTACGCGATAAGACTGTATTTAGCTCGAATTGAGGTTTTCATTCTGTCCAGCATTGATTCTACAAGATTCTGGATTTTCTTCTGCTCTATTTTTTGCACAATTGAATTAAACTCAAAGCCATCAATGTTGAAGGAGGGGAGCGATGAGTCAACCAGGTTCCTCTCAAGCCTATCCTATTTCCGTGAAGTTCAAATCGGGAGATTATGGTGATCAGTCCATGTGCTTCAACGGTCCTTCATTTACGATAAATGATTCTAAAAGTTTTTTAGCGATGTGGTCGCGAACATTGTTGTCATGAAAGATTCCTTGCCACCAACCCAGTTAGGTCCAAATTGTTTTGCTTTAGAGCGCTATATTACGGTAATTTTCCTTGAATTAATATTCATGAAACCCCGTGCAATGTGAACTTTGCATCGAAGCATTTAGAATATAAGAACGATGTGAGTGATTTCTTCAAAAAGGCCGTTGGCTGGCGAACAGTTAAGAAAATGAAACTCCATGGAAGGATTAATGTGGCAGGAAGTACGTGCAGGTAGTCCTGAACGAGTTGGTTTTGTGATAGCAAAGAGTGGCGAATCAGTGTCCTTCCTACCAAAAACAGCCTGAAAATATTGGGATTGGAAAAAGATCATTCGTTTCATGAATGTCATCTTTTTGACCTTCTAAAGATGGTTTTATGTTTTTATTTTCTAAATCCTGTATTCGGTACAACGAGCATGGTTATGTCAGTGTACAATTAGCCTCCAAGTAGGGAAGTTGTTCTGACATTTTCGCTTGCATTCGAGCCCATGAAATGATGGACCAAATGGAGCACTACCGATATCTAATGCTTTTTTACTTCAGAAGAGAAAGAAAACAAAAAAATTACACAAATGTATGCTAGTGTATGGGTCGTTTCTGTTTCTTACCTTCCTTTTTTACAGTAAAAAGCATTAGATGTCAGTAGTGCTTGGCTTGGTTCACCATTTTAAGGGCTCGAATGCGAGCCAAAATGTAAAGACCTCTACTTGAAGGCTTACTCGTATTACGCACTGACGTAAGCATGCTCGCTGTACCAAATACAGGAATCATAGAATAAGAATTTAATATAATATTAAGGAGGTCGGAAAGATGACATTCAAAACACGAACTAACTTGTTAGCCGACACAGTATTACACTGCCTCCAGGTGCCGCAGTTGGGAGGATGCAAGACGGATCCATAGCTTCATGTAGCCGTCGCAATACCCGAACATGCCCATCATTCTGGAAAGTGGGTGGATTTGGACACATCAGATGGCATTACATGCTCCCAATACTCAACAGTCCAATCTCGTTATGTCGATCACATAATTAACATTTTTCCTTGGGTGCTGTTATCACTAATGATTTCCTGGTGGATTTGCTCAACACGTTGACTGCGATGGTTTAAACTGAAGTCCAATATTCAACTTAAATATAAAGTCAAGAGTGATTAGCAAATTTATGAATACTAAACATTAGCTGGGTCCATTAAATACCATTAATTTGGAAAAGATTGTTAGAATTTTTCAAACGACCCATCAATGGGTCGTTTCGCAGCAGGAAAACCCTAAGCAAGGCCCACCGGCGGGTCGTGTCGCAGTCAACGTATTGAATTTGTTTTCTTTTACTCTTGAGACACAGTCTTTGCAGAAGTTCTTTTAGACCTATTAAAAACTCGCTAGTTATCATATGTGGTAATGAACGGAATTTTTATTTGCCATATCATCTAAGAGTGTCAATCACCATCATCCAGAATGTTAGGCTTTTCACAATTTCCACGAAATAAACAGGGTTCGTCATCTCGAGTTGATTTTTGACTTAGATGAAACATGATGCGTCTTTCATCGAATGTTGACAGGTCGTTTCCACGGGTCTTCGATAGCGGGTCTGCGATATAAATGAAAATTTAAAATTCTCCGTAGGTGCATCCTCAATTGGTCATCTAGAATATGGCACTTAACTGACTTAACAGTTTTAATGAAACAAAGGAACTTGAACACGTTTCCTGCTAAGGGACCCGCCGGTGGTCTCTGATGAGATTTTCATAATGGAATTTTCAGTGTTCCCTTTATCGCGTTTTAACGTTTTACTGGGGCCGAATTGTGTTATCATTATTTGTATCGTGAAGGGAACAGTCTGCAGACAATGATTTGATCAGAATTACTTGCCCATCTCTCATCCGCTCCAAGATCGACTACGGCTGTATAGTGTATGAGACTCTGCTTGCGAAACTGCGTTGCAAGAGCTAGATGTTATTGTGAATGAGGTAATGCGTATAAGCACAGGTGCGTTCAAGACAACACCGACAGAGGACTCGCACGTCATGGGCAATGAGCCTAGATTAGAACTGCGAGGGAAAGACCTGCTGCTTAGATATTACTTCAAACTCAAATGCCACTTTCTGAATCTAGCGTATAAATGTGTCAATAATTCAAACCTGGAATTATTTTTCACTTTCCGTAAATGTATGTGAGAACCAATTATTTAGAATGCGCAAGACCATCAGCGAGTTCAATTTTCCGACCCAGCCAGTGCACCCATTCTTCACACCTGCGTTCTTTTCATAGAAGCATGAGACCTAAAATTGAGCAGCACATGGCGAATTGGAAGGAAACGGAAATGATGTCATCCGTAATGAAGTACATGCAAGAAGAAAATATCAGGCATTATAAAATCCGTAAAATCATTTACAAAGGTGGCTCCAAGTGTCCGCCAGCAGTTGGAGCAGCGGCCGATATGGGAAATATCATCAAATGATGTTTTATTGGTTTTTGCAAGTATCATGACAGCAGAACTACACGCAATCAAGCTTACTTTAAATATAAGAAAAGAAACACAATCTCGCAACTTATATGCAGTGATTCCGTGAGTTCCGCACAAGCTAGCAATCGCTTGCTGCACAGCAAGCAATGAACTTTAAAAGAAGATAATGCAGGAGATACATCAAATTATAGAAGTGGGCAAAAGCATTACGATCAGCTGGGCACTGGCACATGTAGGTGGTCCTGAATACGAGCGTGCAGACCAGGCTGCAAGGGCAGCAGCACTGAGACCACCTAAATTTGTGGTAATCCCGTACAGAGATTGGTTCCCTGTAATAAGAAAGAAAACGTACAAAAAATAGAATCTAGAATGGTAAGAGGCATGTAGAACCTACAGAGCAATCAAAACATGTTCTGCAAGATGGTGGACGAGTGTCTGTAAGTAAAATCGCGGGGAAGAAGTCGCTATCAACAGGCTGCGACTGAACCACGCGGCGCTAACTCGTGTTTACCTCTTGGACACGGACGCTCTTGGAGAAAGACTTGTATGTGAATGGTGTGAAGTATCAGTCCTGACAGTGAAGCATGTTTTGGTAGAATGTGTTGCGCTACAGCACACAAGAGACATATTACTTCGACCATTTACTAGAGGAAACATCAGTGCGTCTAATTTGTTATCTGATGGTGAATCGTGAAAGAGGTAATAGTGATCATGTTGGTTAGAGTAAACAGATGATACCTTTATATTCGTGAATGCCAAGCAAAGCACTCATTGTGGTTGTGGCGACCATTTTGTGGTACTGATATTGGTAATTAACCGTCTGATACCCATGTAATACTATATGTATGGTCATGTAGTGAGTTATGAGTTTGAATGTGTGAAGACTTCGGTCTTCACACATAATCAATTTTATAAATATTTAATGAAGTCACGATCCAGTTAATGTTTGTTATTTTTAAAATTACTTCCCATAATTGACTTTAAATTTGTAGTCTGATCTGCCGAAGCGCCGGCAGACCTACTTGGTTAACGCTACTGCTTGACCCACGCGCTGGAGCGCCTCAGCCTTACCGAGACACGTGATATGGGTCGACTGGTCTGAACGTGACGCGCTGTTCCTTTTGAATGTGCGGAGGAAAGGAGGAATATAGGGAGAAAGCCTAGAGTTGAGGAAAGTGAAAGTGTATCGGAAGCAATTGAAGAAGGAAAGTACTACTGGGACGTTCAGTAAGCGTGTCATCTCGTAACTATGAAAAGCAACTTTCGTAGAATTACCATTGCGACAACTAATTAGTCTTTGACTGAAGTAGCGTTAACCGAGTTTTGTATTATTATAGTGCTTGCTGGTCACCGACCTACAGACACTAACTCAATTTTTATAAATATTTAATCAAGTCACGATCCAGTTAATGTTTGTTATTTTGAAAATTACGTACCATAATTGACTTTAAATTTGAATTGATTGTTGAACTTCAATTTAATCCGTCGTCCGTCGTAGGAAACGCGTTAAAAGAAATTAATTATGAAATGCACGGTATGGCTAGTAAAAAGTTGTGTACTGCATTTTTACAAATTCATTATATTTTGCCTATGTTATTTCAGACTATGTTTGCCATACTTTATTTATAGCAGAAATTTTGCAAATCCTTTAATTATCAAAAATAACGCAGATATTCCATAGATCTTACTTACATATTTCATGCCGTGGGATATTTCTCAGATCTTACGGGTAAAGATATCACATCTTATGTTAAGAGATATCTCTTGCCTCTAGCAAACGATGCAATCTTACCTCTCATATGCTTTATGATGAGCCCTGTGAGGCAAGCCTTGGGATGGGTTCAGGTAAGTCAGTTGTGTACCGTATGCTGTAGAGATTGGCCACCCTATGAGAGAGACCATTAGGTTACCTCAGCTGTAGAGATGCCTTTTAGACTTCAAACTTTTGTGCCCACTTTACTTCTTCCAGTTTTAATTTTTTAACTATCTCTTCGTGTATCCTTCATCTTTCCTAACTTACTTTTTCTATGCTTCTGGTATCTTGTGTGAGATCACAACCCTGTACATTGATTACTCGTTTTCTTTTTCATACCAAATAAACCTTCTTCATTCTTTCAAGAACACATCTTTCTATCGGAAACGGGGCCTTCAGCTGACCACTACCCTATTCTATGAAGATTTACATAGCCCAAGTATGAGAGCCGTGCCGCTGGTTGCAGGTGCCGCCCATGTACCGCGTGGACACGACGGACCCGAGCAGCTGGGAGAGCTCCGTGCACCGGCCCGCCGTAGCCATCGTGGGTGCCCTGCTGCGCGGTGAGGCGCCTCCGCCCGCCTTCTCGCCCGTCTCCGCCCCGCCCACATCCTCGCAGCGTGTCGCAGGTGGGAGGCTCTACACGCGCGCTGTCTTGGTGCGTCACTTATGGTAGGCTATAGGCTATAGGTGAGCCGGTATGGCACCCGATCTCGTTTTTACCTTCATTTCCCACGCTGTTGGTACTTTCCAGTTTCACGAGACTGTATATAAACAAGCGAGTAACCGAATGATCAAAAATAACAGTTCATTAAAGGTTTAATTCACTCAAATCGGCGAGTTGGATGCTTGTGAGCTTTCTTTCACGTCTTTGCCTTATATCGCCCTGTATCTGTTAAGATACAAAGTATGGAAGTTTTCACGCTATCAAGAAAACATGTATGGTCGGATTGATTATCGTCGGTTTAGGTTTGAAAGTATTTCTTGTAGATAATTGAGGCTCTATTTGTAAATGATTTATTAATTGAAGCCAGCAACACAAGGCATCGAAGAAGTTCATGATGTTTATTACACATTAGAAAGGCTTTAAATAAATTCTTGCAATGTTCAATTGCCTAGTAGCAATTTTGGTGTTTTTACAATGCAGCTAAACTACAGCAGCGGTATCTTCGCCTCTCCTCTGCCCCTCGCTGTCTATCCTTCCCTCGTGTTCCTCCCCCTCTCCCCCACTGCCCTTTGCCTCTTTTCATCCCCCACCACCTTGCGCCTCTCCTCCTCCACTTTTTGCTTCTCCCCCTCCCCCACCGCTTTTTGCTTCTCCCCCTCCCCCACCGCTTTTTGCTTCTCCCCCTCCCCCACCGCTTTTTCTCTCCCTCTCCAATCCCCAACCGACCTACTACGCCAGTGGGCTTCCGCTCATCGAATCTCGCATCTGCGTCCTTCACAACTCATCACTTGACTCTCCTTTTCCACTAGTTTCTATGCGCCCTTCTGAACTCATCACTTGCCTCTCCTTTTCCACTAGTTTCTATGCGCCCTTCTGAACTCATCACTTGCCTCTCCTTTTCCACTAGTTTCTATGCGCCCTTCTGAACTTTACCACTTGACTCTCCTTTTCCACTAGTTTCTACGCGCCCTTCTGAACTTCCGTGCTTTAATCTTGATTGTATCAACACCCCTCATTATTATTATTCTGAACTTTACCACTTGACTCTCCTTTTCCACTAGTTTCTATGCGCCCTTCTGAACTTTACCACTTGACTGTCCTTTTCCACTAGTTTCTACGCGCCCTTCTGAACTTTACCACTTGACTGTCCTTTTCCACTAGTTTCTACGCGCCCTTCTGAACTTTACCACTTGACTCTCCTTTTCCACTAGTTTCTATGCGCCCTTCTGAACTTTACCACTTGACTGTCCATTTCCACTAGTTTCTACGCGCCCTTCTGAACTTTACCACTTGACTCTCCTTTTCCACTAGTTTCTACGCGCCCTTCTGAACTTTACCACTTGACTCTCCTTTTCCACTAGTTTCTACGCACCCTTCTGAACTTTACCACTTGACTCTCCTTTTCCACTAGTTTCTACGCGCCCTTCTGAACTTTACCACTTGACTCTCCTTTTCCACTAGTTTCTACGCGCCCTTCTGAACTTTATCACTTGACTCTCCTTTTCCACTAGTTTCTATGTGCCCTTCTGAACTTTACCACTTTTCTTGACTGCAATTCTGATAATGCCATTAGAGCCGTGCCACTGGCGGAAAGCAGCTGCATTATTTTCAAAGGTATCTCCAGTTCAAACAGCCTCGCGTTGATCTCACTTTCAACGTTATCCATGTTCACGATGAGGAGTCACGGATACAACACACAGCCTCACCTCAGGCGTACTGCCACACCGAGTCACTCCTGACTTCATTTCTTATTCTCATTGGCACTCATCTTTTGCCGTACTGGATTGTAATCGTGTGTTGCACTTTCCGCCCACTCTATACACCTGCGACATATCAGGCTCAATATTTTTCTTTCCGGAAAATTCGACCGTAAGCTTTTCCATGGCCATGGCGCACGTCGTTCCTTTCTGCAGTAAATTTTACAAATCAATCTCAGAGTAAGACCGAAATGCAGTCAGTAGACTTAATTCCTCTTGTAGTCTTCCATTCGTACTTGTCATTATTATCGACAAGGTTGCACGGTCCACGGAATGAAACACCTACGTAGCTAGTTTCCCCGCACTGCTGAAGCCATTACATTTCTCGTAAATTTCTCATTTTCCTCGTATCCGTATTTAGCATCTGAATATTACGCAAAAAATAGTATTAAAGAAATGGGTTATAGTGTGAAACATTTATATATATATCATTAAAGAACTATATTATTCCATGCCAGTTATAAGTTTAACATTTTTCAGAAGTCTTCGATGACCATACTTTGATCATTGTTAGAACATCATTGTGCACTTCAGAGACCTTAGATGCAGTTAGGTTTGGGTACTCTTCCTAAAAGTATTAATGTTCATGTAAAGGGGGCGAGTAAGGGATAGGTCAACTTTGAGCGGTCACTCAATCGTTGCCCGGTGCCGCGTCTAATCCAAAAAGGTCTGAAGGCGACCAGATCTGATTCGCTCTCCAATACGCGGTTAATTCTTAATTACATTGTCCTAAAATCCGGTCCATCTTCTGTCGCTCGCTCACAAACGTATGCAGAAGTCCAGCCCAAATGTTTCCACACCCATGAGACACACGTACTTCTTATTAGTTGATCCCAATGCAAGCATCCACCCGATTTGCGACAGAGACGAATAAAATCTATTTTATTCAATTGTTTTGCTGCTAAAAAAATTATTTTACGTATAAACTTCTGCAAGCTACTTTCAACAATCACGGCAAACGCTTTACTTAACTTCAGAACTGCAGTATGTAGCAGGAACATATTTCTAAGCTTTCTTTGATGATGCTCCTAAGTAATATTATATTAATGATTAACCTTTGTGTCCGTGTAAAAATAGTGTTGCCAGAGCATAGCCGCTGGAAAATTAATGTTTTTTTATTGTTTCATGGAAAAGTGAAGTATTGAATAAGGGCCCACGATCGCAATATTAACATTTTTTCGCAGAGCTAGAACTAGTAGTGATAACTAAATATTAAGTATTTATTGATATGATCATTTTCTGTGACGAATTAAGAAAAAGAGTTTGACAACTGTTCCAATTTATCTGGCTTTATCACATTTGAGAGATATGCTATAAAATCAAAGGATCCTCCTGTCGGAGAATATTTTACGTTTTCCACCGTATAAATAGCCAAGCACATTGGCTGCTGATTTAGCATGAAAATAATACAGCGACATGCTGGCACTTAAGAGCAAGCAGGTGGGTTATAAATCTATTTGAATGGTGCACAAAACTCCTGCTTGAATGGAATAAATGTATTGAAGTATTTACTATTAAAATTAACATTTTTATACCCACATCTTATTTATTCGATTTATTATTCCGTAAAGTTTTCGTGGCAGGCATCACCGATTTCAAATCAGTAACGGTTCGTTTTTGTAAACGATCCCTCGTGTTGTGATCGTTTGTTAACGTTATGCTGTGTGTGTGTGCAGGTCGCAGCAACCGGCACGAGTGCAGCGTGTGCGAGCGCGTCTTCATAGGGGACCACCAGTGGCAGCAGCACCTCGCCAGCAACGCTCACAAGAAGTGCAAGGAGAGGAAGAGAAATTCGCTCCCTCTCCAGTCGGATAAGACCTCCGCTGTCTCGTAGCGTCTAATATGTTGGAGTTCATTCTTTGATCTTATGGAGCTTCGAGCGACTCTTTTTATTTTGGTTGGCATTATCTACTTGAAGAAAAGGTTTTAAATTGAAAACTGATGCAGAATGTTTGTAAAAATGGCACCCATTTTCGTGTATTGGAGAATGTTAGGAGCTTGGACACCTGGCAATTGTACCCACTTATGCAGAAATATTAAGTAGAAGAAGATAGTTCTTATTTCGTTTTTAAGGACAGACCCAGTGTGGCACAAAGGCATTGCTGATCAAGAGGAGATATCCCCGCATGCTGAAACCGATATGAAAAGTATGTCTGGGACCAGTTGAAAATCATTCTCAATTCCCTTTCTTCCGCTAATAGCTATTAGAGTTATGAATTACTGGAGCGTACGCTTACGTCATTGACAGCAAAGTTACATCGCTCACCGCAGTTACTAATATTTCTTGAACTCTTCACTTCGTTTCTCAGGAAGTCCTGTTCCTTATCTTCCCATTCAAGTTATTTGAAATTCTGTGTTGGAACTAGGTCCTATTGCACAGTCTTTTTTAACATCACATTTTATATAAATATGTGCGTTCTCTTAGGTAATTTATTAGTAATTGAGATTTATACGGTATCTCCGTAACTGTGCCAAAGCTTTTGAAGAATCGAGTGAGTGTGCATTTTTCGTTAGACCCAATTTGCAAGGAGTTGAAGGCCCGGTAAATATTGTAGCTGTGATAAACGCACTACATTGAGGTTGTGTGATGTTTACCTTCTGTCTTTCAGCGCATCTTGAAATTTAGCTCCTCGGGAGCTAAATTAAATGGATCAATGGTACAATGGATCCTTGAGCTGCTCTCGTCAGTGATGAGTTTCATCAATAACAACCCTCGCGACTCACAACTAGATGAGCAACACTCGTGGGTTTAGATTTGTGGTTGGTTACGCTTTTCGTTTCCTATGTAAATTTCTCTTCCTCTTGTTTATGAGGGTAACGTGCCATGCAAAAGAACTCCTGCACTAGCGTTCAAGTTTGTTACTCCATTTTCTCTTTCTGCCTTGATGTGATTATGCCTTTTTGTTGTGAGCACAGACAGCTGTACCGACCAAGACACTCAAATTTGGCGCTTTTGTACCAACACTCGTCGTACTCGTACTATTCTCGTTTTTTAGTTATTACCGTAAATGAGCGGGCGAATTAAACTTTGCTGTTATACCAGTTTTGTTCTTGACTCAAGTCGCGCCTTCTGCTTTAAGGCGTCACATTCCTTGAGTAACCTTTTCATTTGAAGATGTTTTTGTGGTTTTAATTCTGAATGGTAACTACATTTGATTCAATTAAGGTCTGTGAAATTTTGTCGGTAATTAATGGAGATTTATCTTTTCTAAGCTCTTAGGGGGAAGATAGGACATCCCGAGCTAGAGGTTAGGTAGGCCTTCTTCTTGTTAAAACAGAATTGGTGTTTTTGTTTTGTTAGGGACCGTCTTTTTGTGGTTCAAGGCTGCCCTTCATTTGAACCCTACCTTCGGTTTTTATTGTATTTTATAATAGTCTTTCAATCTTGCTCTTTCTATGCGCAGGCTGTTGAGAAATACTTTGTGTATAGATTTACTTTAATTCCCTGTGAAATAGTGCCTTCCTTTTTCCCCTCTTAGGAACACTTTTATAGGGGTTGAAGACGCTTAAGCTAGTTTATGAACGAATTTCCTCCGCGTGAAGTGCCTTCGAGCCAATTTTAGCAGTATGTTGGAAATGATGTTCATTAATGGCGATTTGATATTCGATGAGAGTTGTTGATTCAGTTGAAAAACTGTGTTTTAGAGTGCTTCTCATTATTTTTAAATCGTATTTAAATAAGTTCCAAACGGTTGCTGGTTTTCTGTGAGTTATTGTGTTGAGAACTCGTTTTTGGAGTTGTCAACTTGGGACGTAAGCTCCGTTGTGAGATATTTCACGTTTGAGAAATTCTTGCATGAGCCTAAAAATAAAAATAAATTGTGGAAAAATTCTTGTTTTTTTTTAGTTCAAAATTACTTTTACTTATGCCTCGTGATTGTAGACAGAAATTGATCGGCCAATGATAAACCACTCACTGCGTTTCAATTCAATATTAGGGTTTCACCCATATTATAAATTGAACATTGGAGGTCAAACTGTTGTAGCGAATTTTTTGCACAGCGATTGTATGTTAAGATGTAGTTCGTGTGAGCATATTTTGAAACAAATATATGATCTAATGACAAGTCCTGTTTTCTAGGACCCAAGGAAACCGTTATCATTATATTTTTTGGAGTCGTAAGCCAATTTGGGAACAAAAATGGTGAATACCTGTTGAAATTTTCCAATTTTTTATTTCAACCTTAGATTGTGGTGGATGTTTATATTGATTCTTTATCTTAAACCGCACATATGCAATTTACTTTATTATTGTTTTTGTGTGGAGGTGTGCCTCACCTCGATTTTAGATTCCTGCGTTAACGCGAGTTGCTAGGAAAACGACACTCAACTCATCTCCATTGTCTTTTCCTCCACTTCCTTCCTAACTTGCTGTTTTTATGCACATATATTTGCCGTTGTGCATAGATTTGCCGTTTGCTACTGTCTGTGCTAAATAATCCCTTCTCCTTCCTCTGTGAAAATTTCTCTGATATGGTAACGAGGCCTTAACTAACTTCTTTGCTCCTAAAGCCGGTAGACAGTGACGGTGCTACAACAATTTTGGTAGTTTCGTCCTGCAACTGCATCAAAAATCTAACTGCACTTCACGGCCTGCAACAACATAAAAATTACATGCTTTCTATGCATATTGGGATAACATAAAAATAGCGTAACACAAATCCGCAGCAATGGCGAACAGCAATAATCATGGCCTTTGCAAAGCCCAATAAGCCTGTCTCCAACCCTGATAACTATCGACCCATTGGACTGTACCAGAAGGATGAACCTTCTAAAATGTGTCTCTGGACTATCCTGGGGAGCAGATCGTGCCACGCTGCTTCGTCTGTACCGAACGCTAATTAGGAGTAAACTGGATTATGGCTGCATAATCTACCAACATGCAAGGGAAACTGCGCTAAGAACTCTGGATCCGGTACATAATGCAGCTATCAGACTCTGTACTGGTGCTTTCCGAACCTCTCCGACGGAAAGTTTGTATGTGGAGAGTGGTGAACCTCCTCTCTGGCTCCGTCGTGTGCAGCTGAGCCTGCAGTATCTTGCCCGACTCGATCAGCTGCCTCTGTCCCCTACGTGGGTCAGCGTACACGCACCTCTTGGACGGCACCTACCTTTCCCATATTTTCTACCTTCGTCTAGAGATTACCCGACATTGGTTGCCGCTATGCAGCTGAGACCCACGAGAGTCCTTCCGGTACTCTTTGACAACTCTCCAACATGGCGCCTGCCAGTGGAGACTTTCTGCCCCGGGTGCAGGATGCCAAGAAAGGAGTCGATGCCAGCCAACTTTCTCAAGCATATCTTTATGGAGCATGTGCTGGAGGTGCATGGGGAGTCTTTTAAGATCTACACAGATGGTTCCAAGACGGGAATAGCTGTAGGTTGTGCTGCTGTTTCCGGAGAGATGGTGAGGGCTAGAAGATTGCTACCCGAGACCTCGAGCTTCACCGCGGAGCTCTATGGTGTCTTGGAGGCACTTCAACTAGTCAAGGAACACCCGCATGATAAATTCACTGTTTTTATTGACTCGAAAAGCGTCATTGACTCTGCTCAGGCTTATGATAGCACTCACCCCCTCATTGGTGAGATCGTCTTGATGCTGGTGCAGCTTGTGCGTGAGCACAAACATGTGAAATTGTGTTGGGTGCCCGGACACGTGGGGGTGTCAGGCAATGAGAGAGCAGACCAGGAGGCGAAGCGTGTTGCGAATAGTAATGAGGAAACTCTAAATCAAATGGTACCCTTTCGAGACTACTATCCCGTGACCAAGGCTGCTGTAAGACGTCTGTGGCAACAGGAATGGAACAACAGAATGGACAACAAACTGAGAACAATTAAAGAAACGGTTCTGGAATGGCCCTCGTCGAGGTGTCGCGTCCGCCGGGTGGAAGTGCTGCTCTGCCGTCTTCGCATCGGACATACTCGACTGACCCACCGTTATCTAATGGAGCGACAACCGCAGCAACGATGCGAGCGGTGTCACGTTCCTCTGACCGTCAAACACATACTTGCGGAGTGCCCGAGATATGCAGCTGACCGAAGTGTATGCTTTCCAAACCTCCGTCTTTTTGCCGTGGATGAGGTGCTAACCAAGATGCTTGCGGAGATCGAACGTGTAGCTTTCAATGTGGATGCTCTGGTGTTGTTTCTTGAGAGATGCAAATTGCTGTCGGAATTCTGATCGAAGGTCATACTTCATCATCCGTATCGTTTTTGTTTTTGTTGTCCATACTTTCACGCGCTTGGAAACGTATGTACTCCTTGTTGTACTACTTCAAGAGAGTTAACGGGAAGCCACGCTGTAAGGCGTTATAGCCAGACGTGATTTTCGTCTTGGAAGTTTTGAGGATGAAGAAACTGTAATATGGCCGGACGCGCTGCGTTGATACCTCGGGGGTTTCAGCGTGGGTAAGGCGTCCGGCCATAAATGGGTGGGCAGCTGAAACCCCCTACGGGGTTTGGCTGCTCAGTGCGTTCGAATGTACTGCGTTGTGTACAAATTTTAATGGGGAGACACTTGTAATTTTGAGTCGTAATTATGACCATGATGCTCATATAATTTTGATGTTTCTAATAATATTGATGTTTATCTTGTGTAATTATTTAGAAGAGTCTGATACGAATTAAATAATGTGACCTTCGGTGCGATATAGTTTGAATAACTGAAGCGCTAGCAAACCCATGTTACTACTACTACTACTACTATCGACCCATTGCCCCTGACTAGCTGTCTTGGAAAATTGATGGAAAAGATAGTAAATGTCCGGCTAACTTGATGGCTGGAGACTGAAGAACTGGTGAATCCTGTACAGTTCGGTTTCCGACAACACCGCGGGACCGTAGACGCTCTGCTGCGCCTTCAGAACTACCTGATACCTAACCTCGCAGAACGTCGCCAGACTATATGTGTTTTCTTCGACCTGCACAAGGCCTATGATACTGCGTGGAGAAATGGTATCCTCAAATCGCTGCATGGATATGGACTCCGGGGTAATATGGCCTTGTATATCGAGGAGTTCCTTGGTGAGAGAACCTTCCGTGTTAGAGTGAGTGGTACGCTCTCCTCACTGCAGCTTCAGCGTGAAGGCTTGCCTCAGGGTAGCGCCATGAGCAGTACGTTAGTTAATGTCGCCCTGAATAGAACTACTACAGTCCTTCCTCCTGGCATTTTGGCCTCGCTGTATGTGGATGACTTCGATGTCTGCATTTTTGCCTGCGGCGACCCGCAGAATGCAGAAAGCCATCAACAGTGTAAGCAATTGGGCTCTTGAGCATGGCTTTACTTTTTCTACTGAGTAGACTGTAGGCCTTCATTTCCAAGGCCGCAGCCGCTGTGATCCTCCTCGACTGGTGCTGAAGGAGGGAAAGATAGTTTTTGCGCGCAGCGTAAAGTTTTTGGGGATGACTGTGGATGATAAGCTCAACTGGAAGCCCCACCTGGCTGCTCTCAAGGTTGAGTGTGCTCGGAGAATGAATCTCCTAAAGTGCATATCTGGAGTAACGTGGGGAGCAGAGCGAGTGACGTTGTTGCGACTATACAGAACCCTCATCAGGAGCAAGATAGACTATGGCTGTATAGTATATCAATATGCCAAAGAATCCTCACTCGCTAAGTTGAATCCAGTGCACCATGCAGCTATCAGACTAAGCACTGGTGCTTTTCGATCCTCACCCTCTTACAGCCTGTGTGTGTGGAGAGCGGAGAGCCTCCTCTGTGGCTCCGACGTGTGCAACTAACCTTGCAGTACCTAGCCAGGTTGGAGCAAGTCCCTTTGTCTCTGCATAGACTCGTGTGCACGCGCCCCTTGGTCGACACCAGCCTTTTCCACATTTCATACCCTCCTCTGTGGATTACCCAGCGATTACGGCCGCAATGCAATTGAGACCCATGCGTATACTTCCAGTACTCTTGGACAACTCTGCGACGTGGCGCGTCCATATAGAAAGTTTTTGCCCAGGGTGCCGGATGCCCAAGAAGGAATCCATGCCCGATCACATCCTGAAGGGAATTTTCATGGTCCATGTACTTGAAAAGCACGCAAAATCCGTGAAGTTGTACACTGATGGATCAAAAACGGGATACGCCGTGGGATGTGCCACCGTGTCTGGAGAAAGGGTCAGTGAAAGGAAACTACTCCCAGAGTCATCAATTTTCACAGCAGAATTGTACAGTGTGATGGAGGCACTGAAATTGATTGACGACTACCCATGCTGCTCTTTTACAATTTCTGTTGACTCGAAAAGCGTAATCGAGGCCACGCAAATGTATAATAGTACACACCCGCTCATTGCTGAGATTCTCGTAATGTTAATAAACTTTGCGAGTAGACGTAAGAATGTCATGTTATGCTGGGTGCCCGGACATGTGGTAGTATCGGGATGAGCGAGCTGACCGGGAGGCTAAGCAAGCTGCGGAGACAAATGGGGAAACGCTGAACTTGATGGTCCCGTTCCGAGACTACTACCCTCGGATAAAGGCTGCAGTGAGAAGTTTGTGGCAACAGGAGTGGGACAGAACAATTAATAATAAATTAAGAAGTATTAAACCCACCGTGCGTGAGTGGATATCTTCTAGTTGTCGCCCTCGTCGGATGGAGGTGATACTCTTCCGCCTTCGTATTGGCCATACCCGATTGACGCACGGACACTTGATGGAGCGACAGCCGCAGCCACGATGTGAGCGGTGCCACGTTCCTCTGACTGTCAAACACTTTCTTGTTGAGTGCCCTCGATATGCAGCTGCCAGGATCGTGTGTTTCCCGAGACTGCGAGCTCCTGATGAGGATGTAATGATCGGAAAAATCGGGGAAATTGAGCGCTCAACTTTCAATGTGACAGCGCTTAAAATGTTCCTAGAGAAGTTTAATCTGATATCTGAAATTTAACCAGAAAAAGAACAGCGTAAGCAAGAAACTTCTTCACGTCTGAGATGTGGAAGACTAAACTGCAATTTGGCCGGGCGCGCTGCGTAGATGCCTCTGGGGGTTTCAGCGTGGGTAAGGCGCCCGGCCATAAATGGGTGGGCAGCTGAAATCCCCTATGGGGTCTTTGGCTGCCCGTGCTAGCGGAGTGTGCGTGGATCTGTAGATGATCTCTTCAAAGATCAACTGGGGCTCTTATAAGATGACAATAATGTGGGTGGCAATTGAAGCGGTTTTTGCGATGAATGTTGCTATGTTTCCATAATGGTAATTGTGACAAACTTTGAACAGAGATTATATAATGTGCTTTGGCTGAAATGATGTGAATGTTGCATTTTTTTGAACTGTGAGACCTACGGCGCGATATATAGTACGAATTACTGAAGCGCTAGCAAATCGATGCTAATACTACTACTATGCATACTGGGAAAAAAACGAGGTGAGTTTCAGTGCTGAGAATCTTTCCAGATTGGTTTATGGAGTATATGAAAAGTGCTATCCTAAAAGTTGCAGAGCACATAATGATACTAATGGAATTTTTCTTATTGTGACATAAGTAACGCCCAGCACAGATATCGGTTTTGTTATGTAGGTGAAGTTACCAATCTTCTTAATTCAGCTCCTCAGTTAGTAGCTATCAGTCAATGACCTGATGTTAAAGGTACAAATGTACCTGCATAACATGCACAATTCAAAACTGTTATTAACACAATTCATGCATAATTCAAAGACTTCAATAACTCACATCGATAGTAAGTTATTGAAGCTGATATTAATATATCTTCATTGTTCCTTTGGCATGATGCGCGCCAGTTCTTTTTATGGACAAAGCGAGAGAAAGGAAAAATTCTCGCGTTTTAACGAAAATTCAAGAATCGCCGAGATTCTTGACGTCCTTGAAGGTGAAATTCATGATCGAGATTTTATGCTTGATGTCAAAAAACATCATATACATGGTATTTCATTATTTTAATTTTCCTCACTATTTGGAATTACCTTTTCTCATCTAAGTTGACTACGTCTATTGCCGGTGAAAAGTTAGAAAGCTATTAAAAAATCTAATTTTTGTCAAACGATAAATTATATTGAAAATTATCGATCGTGGCTTTAGTTTCTTCATATTGACTTCCTGATATTTGCTTATTCTTTTTCGCTGTTTATAGCAATGAGACATGCTGAAATATTGATTTTCAGACCTGGAGTTGACAATTCCAGAGAACAGCGAAAGAATTCCGAGAGAAATTCAAAAATGACGAAATATTGGTTCTGAAACTTGAAAAGGACGAAATAACGTACGTTCTGAGAACTGAACGGCAAAAAATCGTTTCAGTACGGAGTTGGATAGAAATTGACGGCACCACAAAAATTCCGGAGTTCGAGTCAGCTCGTGGTGAATCGTCTTCCTATGGAACGAAGCCATCATGCTATCATTTCAAGTCATCAGTAATCGATGGGTTTTTGAACATGATAGTTGAACCATCAAACTTTATTCAGCTCAAAAAAAATGAGAATAATTTGATGATACTGTCAAAAATTGATGTAAATCGATGGCCTTATTCATCATTTGACCTTATTTTTCATTCCTCCATATATAAGTGCTTGACACCCGGATGCTCTGGGGCACCGAACTCTAAGGGCGTATGGATTTCGCTCCTTCGGGGATGAGCGGATACAAATGAGGCAACAATGAAATACTTCCATCTGATTTAGCGATAGAAACCTGTCAGTTCAAAAGGAAGAAATGATGGACGTTAAACCGTTTGTAGATCATCTCCGTCGAAAATCCAAGAAATTACCTAGGCTACAATCTTTGTTCTTTGATAAACAACTGGTATTTCTAAGGAATAAATTAGCTGAAGAAATATTCAGTACATCCAGTAAGCTACACAAATGGAATAGTACATTTTTTGTTGTGGTCAACTCAAAAGAAATGTGTGATTTCATTCCACGCCTGGCCAGAATAAAACCAGTTGAATATCCAAATTCCCTCGATCTCGAAAGTAGCTCTCATGATGTGGTGATTGTTCTCTATTTGGTTCAGACCGTTTCGTCCAGCAAGAATCATATCTTACACTGTGAAAACTGGTTTACAAGATTTTTTCTATAAGATCATCTAGCAAGTTGAGGAATCTGGTACCGTACCACAGTTAGACCTACTAGGCTGTCTGGAATACCAAAATGAAAACATGTTGGTAAAGAGCTGGAGAAAGGATCAGACAAGTAGCTATTCACTGGAAATTTCAGTCATGAAGTTTGTTATGTAATTGGACATGACAACAAAATTTTTAATATTGTCTATGCCAGAACGTCTCTAGTGACTACAGTTGAAGGGTATGAGTCAAAGGAAATAATTCTGGGACATTCCCAGATATGTTCCGTCAGTACAAGTTCATGGGAAAAATTGCCTTAGCGGACAGGCTAATAGCCCTCTACAATATCAACTAGCGCTGAAAGATGTACTACATATATTAGGGTGATATTCCATATGATCTACACTCATGGTTGCTCTACCTGAGAAATGCTGAGAAATTCCAACTTCCAAGGAGAGACATTTTGCCTCTCGCGTTTTTCAAATCATCAGTTGCAAATTCTCACATAAAAATGGGAAAAGCACCGCCGGGCAAAACGCGGTCGGCCATCATCAGATGAGCAGACAGAAGCCAAAGCGAAAGTACGCGCGTTATCCCCCAGAGTATTGCATTCGCTGGACCAAATCAGTCACTTTCCAATTATTCTTGAATAAAAGAGGAACCAATGCAGGAATACCAAGTACAGGGAAAAAACGAGGTTCATTTACAAAAAATGTAAGGTTACCGTGTGGATAGCCGTGACCTAAAATTGCTTTTCGGAGCACCATGGGGAGTAACAACTTACACCGAATGCCTGTCGTTAGAGATACTTTATATTTGTTCTTTATATTTGTTCCAAATAATTTTTTATATTTTCATGCTTTGCTTACGTTTCTGTAGAAGCATTTACTAATTTGTACAATAAGTTGGAGACGGAAAATGTAAACCCACTGAAAATTATGTCTAAAAGGATGTTCAAAATCACAAATGAACTTTTTTACAATTTGAATTTTGAGCCAACATGGGTGTATTACTAGAGTTAAATACTTACGCTAGTATAATTTTTACCATAAGAGACGTCTTCTAGTACCAAATATACATCATAACATTTTTGAAGTTCATCTTGTTGTTATCTTGACAAGAACGAATCGTGACATTGACTCAGAGATAGGAAACAGTTGAAATGAATTGTATTTTATTTCAATGGATTTAATGAATGCCAAATCCTGCGAATGGGCCGGCCAGAAAAAGAAAAGACTGAAAAACCAGCACGCCCTTAGTGCCCCTCCAGCACCGTTCCACGATCACTCCAACAGAGGAATAAATAGTTAGCAACTTGAACAAGTTATTCGGTAACAGCTGTTCCTATATTAATTGGTTAAAATATAAGCCAGGTCAGCTCAATTAAAATATGTCACACGCCGCAAAATGAATGGGCCCTTATGACCACGTAAGTATTTTTAGGAATCGCGGCTTTGAGATAAAAGTCCAAAAGTATTTTTAAACACGCTGCCCCGCAAAAAAAAATGCACGGCTCGAGAGTTCAGCTTGCGTAATTTCTAGGACTACCGTCCACACGATCAATGTTTCGGCCGAATCTGGTGTTTTTCGCCAGTCCACAAATACGAACACAGATAGAAAACTGTCAGATTTTGGTGTGTTCTCGAAACTATTAGAAAACTTCGAACATAAATTTTCGTAGACACAGCGAACACTCGCTTGTTAATGTAAAGTAGATCGCGTTTTTGCTCGAGCATTGCTAGATTTTTACGTCTTTTTCCTATTTTATCGATTTAATTGTGTTTTTCTTGCAACAGTAAATCGTAGGAATGCATGGATATTTTATTTACCGAAATTAACTACGTAACGGTACAATATTTATTTAGTGACACTATAGTATGTCAATGGGCTTAGGTTCATTTGATGTTAATTTAATTACAATAAAAACTATCTTCCAGTGTACTGAAGCTGGATGTACAGGGTGTTGTGTAATTCAATGCACATATTTTAACCACATACAGAAAAACGCTAAATAAAACTATTTTCATGAGTGACAAAAACCTGAAAAATTATTTTTCTAGATATGACAACCTGAAATGATTTCAAATTCTCCTTTTTGTATGCTAAAGCTCGCATCAGCAGAATGCCCAAGAAGTTAGATTTTTCTCAATGGCTACATCATAAGCCAATTCCTACAAGAAACTTATGGGATAAACATTTCTCGAAAACGGAGTTCTGAGGTTTTTGCCACTCATGAAAACCGTTTTATTTTGTGTTTTTCTATTAATAGCTAAAATATGAGCTTTGGATTACACAACACCCAGTACATAAAATTATCAAAGTTTAGTGGTTTTGACACATATCTAAGTAATATTTCAGATATAATTCAGTATTATTTAAAAATGGTAGATCCTAGTTTGGTGCAGATAAAATTGCCGCAAAAATTAATTTACCCAGTTATTTAACCTTCTCGGTTTTCACAGCTATTTCGCGGACAATTTCACGCCCTGAAAACCTAGTCTGGACACGGTTCAGAAAAATTTGTGTTTTTAGTCGCATTTTGGTGTGTTTGTGTTAACGTTGGATAGTGTAGACAGGCCTTAAGACTGATTTAATTATAGTCTAGGTCTAGGGAAATACGCTAATTGCTAGGTTAATTTTGGTAATAGTGGTACGTAATTAAATTTGAGCTATAATTTTCACACGAGAACACGAAATTCAATAATAGTTATTTTAATATAACTTTGAAGTAATTGTTCATCAATATAGAGCAACGATACGTGAATTTAAGTCTATTATTTTCGAGGTAAGCGAGGCAGGCTACTAAGTGCTGTAACTGAAGTCACTAAAGTAAAATTGTGGCGCTAACCATAACGGTGACTCTCATACGTAGGTCTGTGCCAATATGCACATGCATATATGCGCGTGCATATGAAATCATGAGCGCATAAAATATGCGGCTGAAGGTTACATATATGCGATTGCGGAGTGTCGTATGCACAGTACTCGCATTTATATGCAAACAATATGCGATCAAGTCTTGCACATGCACTGCTGCATGAACGACTTCAGTTAGTTGGAACTTGTTCGATATTGTAAATATTGAACTTTAAGGTAATGATTCATTACAATAGTGTTCAATATTTACAACATCGAGCATTTGCTACTAATGAAGAAAACATGAAAATAGAATTCCACAAGATTTCAAAGTAAAACAAGGTTTAACGTATGTGGTTACATTTAATAATAATGGACTTTTAATATTTTCAAATAGGACACTTTTTTTGCTAATCTTCAAGAATACTTTTGCATTGCGAAAACACTCTTTCTACGTCGTACGACATCAGGGAAGCAAATTTAAAATTCTCCATGTAAGACGGAAAGAGTTGACCAACAAATTTGCTCAAGAAATTTGGTTGGTTGGTCTTTGTTCCTCAACAGGATACCCATGCATAATGGAATTGGCATCCTTAATCATGGGAAGATCTTCTCGTGCAAGCAATCTAGAAAAATAGCTTTATTCCAATCAATTAAGCACGATAAATATCATCTTTAGGGATGTGACATTGAGCATTTTTCATATATATGCTCTTGAGCATATTTTAGATTGCATAAAAAATGCCCGCAAGTATATATGCAGTGTGAGCATATCGCATATTTTTCTCGGAACAGCATAAAATATGACGAACATGCATGAAAAACTATAAGTCGCAGTAAACCGAAACCTAGTAAAACCTTCCCATTTCTTATAAATTCTATTCTTTTTTTCATCCAATTTTATATAATGCTTTTTGTATAACTGGAACAATTTTTTAAATTGAAATTTTTCGTAAATCAATTATAATTGTTAAGTGCTTCAGCTACTTCATAAGTTTATTTTAATTTTGCGGGAATTAGCATAAAAATTTCTAGATATAGTTACCTTATGAAGTGTATTTGGGATTAGTACAGCTAGCAGGGGTCTACAACCATGCCGAAGGTGAACAAAAAGCATCATTCTTAGAATACTCCAAGGAATTTGAAGATATTCAAGCCGAGAAAATATTTCGCCATTGTATTTATTGCAAGAAACAGGTGAAATTTAAAACTGTTTTCTCATTCAGAACACGTTAGAGAATTTTTGCGTGGCACAAGGTTTCAGTTTTTAAATATTATCACGTAGAACCATGTTGGGCTTAGTGCACACTTTATCAAATTATCGTTATCAAAGGATATGAATTGCTCTTGCATAACTACGCAGGGTCTTCCTACTTCGAGTGCAATTAAATTAATGGCTATTGTTGAGGAAACATTGAAACACACATATGATAAAAGGTATTATTAAAAGTTAAAATGGCTTTTGATGATAAACAAAGGATTTGAAAAGGTGAAAACAACCATTAAAGAATATTCTCCTTCCTATCTTACATAAAACTTTGCTGGCAGATAATCGTAGATTTGTTTTTGAAAATCTCAAATACCATACAATAATTAAGTGCAACCCTCGAACTCGACGCTAAAAAATATTCCTCATATAAAAGAAGTGTTGAAAAATATTCCTTGCATTCATGAAAACCATTATATATACTTCAGAATCTAACTTGGATTAGATTACTTTTTTTCTTTAGTTATTTAAACAAACAATTTAAACAATTTATTTACCACAAGAGATACAGAGATACAATGTTTCTTAAGTCTAGTACAATGGTCAAATTTGAGTATAGCTACCTGTGGGCCCGAATAAGTTCAGTGACTTCTAGGGCATCCTACCATCAAGGTTAGTCGTAGGAGTACAATAATGTTTAACCTAATTCACTTAAACTAGAGACGCATTAGACTGATCAATGAGATAAGTAACTCGAAATTAGATACTTCATTTCACAATATAGTTCATATGGACTAGATTTAACAGTATATTCGACAAACGATTCAAGAACAGACTGAAGATCGGCGAAATTAATCAAGGCGAATTACATTATTAGGACCAGTTATGTAGGGGACAAGGTTTGACTCTGTGATCTTACACGACTAGTAATCTGATAGGAAGTGAGACTCAAGACTTTTTTTGAATACCTTATAAGAATTACTTTCACGGATCTCCGCAGGTATTGAGTTCCAAGTTTTAGTTACAACGAAGAGGATACTGTGTTGTGACCGAGCCTTTGAGTAATAAGGAAGCATGAATTTACTTCTATTTCGGGTTAAATGGTCGTGATGACCAGTTTGCGTAGTTAATAGTTGTTTTAGGCTATTGTCGCCATCATTTGTTAATGTTTTGTAAATGAAATTGCAAATGGAGATTTTGTAGAGATCCGAGAGCTTAGGTATTCGTAAATTTTTGAATGAGTCATTTGTGTGAGCATTATATTCTAGATTCTTTATCGCTCTTATGGCTCTTTTTTGCAGGGTAAAAAATTTGTTGGTTTTATTTTTATCAGTTCCGTGCCATGCTTCTATTCCGTATTGCAAGTATGGTAAAATGAGCGTTCGGTAGAGCATTTGTAAGGCTGTTTCAGGCAGGAAATTCTTAACTTTATTTAGGATTCCGATAGATTTTGATAATTTAGAACTAATATGAGCGATGTGCTCTTTAAAGGTTAGATGTTTGTCTATTATGATGCCGAGGAATTTACTTGAGTTGGTTTCTTCGATTTCACCTCCGCCAATTTGAATGCGTGGGAGAGATATATTTTTCTTGTATGAGAATGTAATATATTTTGTTTTATCGATATTAAGGCTTATTTTATTAGCTTTAAGCCACAATGAAACCTTATGAAGTTCATTATTTATACGCTCCGCCATCCTAGCGGGATTTTGGTCTGGAAGGACCGCAGAAAGGGTACTGTCATCGGCAAAAAGTATGAATTTGAAAAATGATGTAGATTTAGTGATATCATTGATAAAAATTAGAAATAGGAGAGGCCCAAGGACAGATCCTTGTGGAACCCCATGGCTAATTGTTTGTGGGTCTGATTTTGCGTCGTCAATGACAACGTATTGTTTCCGATTTGCTAAGTATGATCTAAACCAATCATGGGCAGCCCCTCGAATGCCATAACAATGTAGTTTCGAGAGTAATACGTTATGGTCCACACAATCGAATGCTTTTCGAAAGTCATGAAATACGGAGAAAACAAGCTTTCCTTCATCTATATTAGAATAAAGGTATTGCAAATGATTTAATACAGCTTGTGTCGTAGATTTCTTAGAACGAAAACCGTATTGTTTGTCGTAGAGGAAAGATTTTTGTTCAAAATACAAATACACTTTTTTATACACAATTTTCTCGAATATTTTGCTAATAATTGGTAGTACAGAGATAGGTCTATAATTATTGTTAACGCAGTTTTTATCACCATTTTTAAAAATAGGGGTGACTCTCGCAATTTTGAAAGAGTTGGGGAAGATACCTTGAGAAAGGGATTGGTTGATAATATAAGATATGCACGGTGCTATTATATCAGCTATAGCCTTAAGAACTTTAGCCGAAAAATTTTTCAATCCACTTGATTTATTTTTCAAGTTGTTTATGCACGTAATTACATCGGAGGGATTAGTTGGCGTGAAGAAGAAAGAGTTAGGTTCACGGACATGGTCCATGTATTGCAAGTGGTCTCTGGGTTCACTGAAGACACTATCGGCTATATTTTTTCCTATGTTTTCTAAAAAGTTGTTAAACACAGTTGCAATATCTTTTTTCTCGTGGTATTTTACATTTTCGTGAACGACGGACTCAATTGTTTTCGTAGTATTATTATTCGGTTTATAGCATGAATTAAGCAGGCGCCAAGTTTTTTAAATATCAGTTTTGTATTCAGTAAATTTGCGCGTGAAGTAGTCTCGTTTTGAGGTTCGTATTTGATTTGTCACATGATTCCTGAATCTGTTATACGTTACTTTAGATATTCGCCCTTCGTATAGTAAGGCTAGGTACGCTTGACGTTTCTTTATATTGATCACGAAATCTTCAGTAATCCAGGGCTTTTGTCTATTTTTCGGCGTAATTGTGCGGGTGATTATTGGACAGCACTGGTTATATGCGGTCGTTATAATTTCAGTTAAATTTAGTATTGCTTCATCAATGTTAATCGCATTATTGTCCCGTTCATAGACGTCTAATGATGACATTAATTCTTCTAGAACAGTTCGCATTGTTCCCAAGTTGTATTCGTTTACACAACGAAATGAATAAGTATCAGCCTGATTGTCCTTAACTTGTTCAGATTAGAGTTGTTACTGTTTCAAAATATTTATGTTCAGATAAGTTATAAAACCTTGTTGAGAATTGTATACACTTAATTATACATAAAAATTCTGAAAAAAATTATTGTTTCCGTGTATGAAGAATTACACTGTACCCTGTATTTTTGTTTCTGTATAATCTTCCCCGCAAAAAATATAAATTTGGAACTGTTCCAGTGAAACATATACATGTACTGTATGTATATTTTTGCTTAGTGTATAAGATAGAGTTTAAAAATTATAGATAGAGTAAAGCATATATGCATCGAGTGTTTCTGCATATTTTATGGTTTCAGTAGCATAATTCTTACCGATGCTCTCATACTTTATGCTGCATATGCGCTACAAAAACCAGCAAATATGCAGCATATTTTATGCTGCATATTGTCACATCCCTAATCATCTTGTACATTGGCTTTTCTAACGCCGTATAACTAACACCTGGACGGTTACTCCCCTGTCGAGTCGGTACCCATATCAGATATCTGGCTAGAGTGGGGTATTGTGTTTCAGTTCTCCTTTTACCCAACAGGGAAAATCGCCGCGCAGCGCCGGGATTCGAACCCTTGAAACGTTCACGGAAGTGTGCGTTCTCAATCACTCGGCCATGGCGAGCACGAAAAGTTGGTTTGAAGTCGCAGCAGATATTTTGACAATAAGAGTGTATGCTCTCATAATATATTGCATGACAAACTTACAGTTTTCCGGCAATAAGTACAATACAGATTTACGTCCCAAAAATCACATTCTGGAAATTCATTCCTGAAAATATCATTCCTTACACTTTGTGGTACTTTGGGATGGCGTATAAATAATGGAAATCATTAGAATACTTGAAGAAATTTGTTCATTTCTTCATTCATCAACATATTATCTAACACATATGAAAATTTCAATACAAAAATTAGTAAAAAAATTTATAAAAAAGTTCTCATAATCTTCCTCTATGTGATCCCCCTCATTCCAGACATCCCACGAATACCAAACATTTGCATTAGGTTTTGAATAACCAAATATTGCAGGAATATTCAAATCAGCGTATGATCACTAAATGTCAATTGCAGATTTGATTGTCCTTATTAAGTAAGTCCAGGAAGCTAAATCCCTATTATGATGCAAATTTTGAGAATTTGTTGCAAATTTGGAATTCGAGGGATAACCTTATTGAGTTCTTCCTCGTTTTTTTATGAACAAGCAGAGCACAACAACTGTATTTATAATTAATTCACTAAACGCATATGTTTCGGGAATTGATAGAAACTTCGCAGTTGCATTTCCACTTTAACCCTTTGTACGTATAGGGAGGCCTATGTGTAGAACAAAACAAGAAAAGTATCACTAGGTGTACAAAAACTATTACGCCATGTAATTCTTAAAAACTTCAAACTCCATTAAATTCAGTTCGGTCGCCTCTATTGTATTTTATTTATGAACCAAATTTAACTGAAGAACAAAAAAGAAAAGGAAACCTGAGCATCAGGTACTGAACATAGCACACCGGTTAAAACTTGAGAGGTTGCTTTAGCAACTGATAGTGTGTATGCGATAGGTCCCATCAATGTACAAAATTTGTGGATCAAGGATCAAATTTACAGTTTTACGTTCAAAAATCAAATTACACCATTCGTATTACAGCATATATGCAATGATATCGTGCATATGCATAAGGCATTTTGCATATTACATCTGTTATACTGCATATGCATAATTGCATATGTGATTTTGCATTTGCACAAGATAATTCTTTGCATTGCATAAAACAGTCTGCATATCTCTTGGCGTGCATATATGCAAGTTATGCAATGGCACAGCTCTACTTATAAGTTACGTAGCCGAACCCGAGTGGCGAAGCAGAAGCGAAGCGTCGGGAGGCAGCAGGTCGGCCGAGAAGACTAGCCCGTCATGTCACCGTCAGGACCCTCTCGATGCAGGAGAGATGCAGGACGGATGATGGCGGCCAATATTGAAAAACGGAGTGGGGAAAATACGACACGATGCTGGTTATTATTTTAGTAACATAAATGCACATCAATAATAATAATGGTAATAAATAACAGCAAAAGTGTTCTTCAAGTGCAGGCACGTCGGTGACTTCTTGGCAAGTATAAAGAAGTCGGAAGTTGGTGCATCCGACGGCCTCCCACATCAATTTTGCCAATAACCGTGATCTGTTGAGATAAAATAGGACAAGGCGTAAATAATTTGACGGTGGTAAGATTGAGAGCTGTCGAGAAAAGATTCCGAGGTAACATATATGGCAATGCACTCAATCTGATATATAATTTAAAGACATTAGAATTTACGTTTAAGTCACGGCTTTAAATTTAGGGTACGGCCCGAGTACGGGAAACTACAGCCAAATGTTGGCCAGTGAGGAACGTTCGGGACAAATGCACCTACTTATCTCCAAACGTACCCCCACAATGGATCCCTTGAAGTCCACGTGACGACGGTGAGAAGAGAAGGTCGATGACAGACTGCCCGGCCGCTGAAGCGCTGGACTGCCGTAGTTCCCACCCAGGCTGCCTCCGTAGCCCCGGAGACGAGAAGTCGGAGAAGCAGCTGATATACGGGCAGGGAAACACTTGTGAAGCTTGGCGGGGTTTATTTAGCTAGGTGTTGACAGAAGACGGGATGTTGATGGATTGAGCACCCGGCCTCGATAAGAGCGGCCCTTTATAGGTGTCCTCCAGTTACAGAAAATGCTTCTACAGATAAACATGTGCGGAGATGCCGCATATAGCTCCCCCCCCCGAATGTTGAGAGAGCACCACACAAAAATAATAAAACTTTTAAACGAAATTCAAGGATTCGCAGAATTAAAGCAATTAATGAAAGTACAATTCATGAATTGACAATAAATTATTTGAGAAAAAAAAATAAACGACAATTCTAAACGAAAAAGAACTATTATGAAATCGCTCGTAACCGTTGTTCATTAAATTACGTTAACCGTATCGCAATTTATATTATCAAAAGCAAAAGAAATTAACAACTGTTATCACGCCAAGCCTTATTATAGTTTCAAGCAAAACAAGCAATCACGAGGGTAACTCGAGCGAACATTATATATACGTACCCTATCGTAAAAAAAAACTTCGATACATCACTAAACTCATAGTTAAAAAACACAAGAACCGATTACATCACCAAAAAAGATTATAGAATAAACGCAAAGCAGTTAGATGATAGGTAACGCATTTAACGCATTAAAAATTAGAACGCGGAGGAGGAAGAAAAAAAAAATGTCAGTAGCTCCAACGAAGAACAAAATAAACCGTAGGAAACATGTTAAAGAAACATTTACGGTTACTACACTACGGAAACTAAAACTGTTGCATTACCAAGAAATGATTATAGGGTAACGCAACAAACACGTTGATTAATAAAACGCACAAACTAAAGCTAGAACCAAAGCTCTAACTAAAACTCTAAAACTAGAACACAGTAAAACGCATGCTAAATAAAAAAATGCTTTTTACCAATTCACCCCCTGCCGAATCAGTTAGGTTATCCACATGGCAAAATAAATAGAACGCCAAAAATCGCACAAGGATTGAGCCAAAATTTTTTAGAACACTAAAAATAAACTTAATACACCGCAAAAATTCAACAGTTAGAAAAACCGCTTTCAACTAAAAATGTTAAAACCCCCTTTTTTTTCAAGACCCGTTCAAATTCTTAACATATTACCTCAATCAACCCCTAAGAGAAGGATTCAAACAACGTTTAGTACGACTTCAACACAAAATTTAAGGCATGTCATCATAAAAAAACTTAATAACTAAAAGCAAAAAATAGCGAAAGCAAGGAGAACACGCGAAGGCAAAGCAATTGACTTACCGTGCAACATAAATTCTCTGCACGTCGTCAGCCATGTAGAACGATGTAGGGATCAAATATTGAAACGCCATTCATATGAATAATAGTAAAACGCCATAAAACGCCATCCTATCCGTCAACATACGTTAATTCAACTCAAACCAATTCACCAATTATATATCATTAAATATAGGGATTACCGCAAATACCATTCGATCATTGCCATTTAACACATATTAAATACATTTAAAATTTGTCGCAAAACTTCGGAAATAGCACCCTCAAAAAATTTAATAGAGCAAACGAAACACACCATTTCAAACTATAAACGTCAACCTTCGAAACTCAAAATAAATAACGAAATTAAATTACTAATTAAAATCTTGGGAATTAACGCGTCAATAGTAAAAAAAACTTAATTTAAAACATGGGTTAAATAGATTAAATAATAGATTAAATAGAACACTGCGCGCATATTTTATCGCGTGTTTCATGCGACATGCATATCCTGCAATCACTGCGCGCCAATATTTCAAAATTTTCAAACCAATTTTCGAATCAATTTTCCAATTAATACATTTTTAGTAAATTTTCCAATCTAAACTCGTCGCACACCTGCAGAGTTACAGGGACGGTTCTGTCGTCCTGCATCTCGGGGACGTCCTGCCCGCTTTACGTGAGGTAAATTAAACACTACCACATCGCGCGCAATGTTAATCCTTACTGCTCCTGCTGGAGGATGCGTGGCGGCCTCCCTCTGGAGAGACTTCTTGAAAAATCCTCACGCTGCATCCGCGCAAGCACCTTTACCTCTTGTTTGACGTGGTAAAGTATTGTGCCCATGCCCATGGTTATAAGGACTAGGCCCATAATTAGGATGTCCGTGACTCGATCGGGTAACAGCTCCATGGTGGAATTTTCGTTTATCCACTGTTCGTTGATAGTGGTTGAGTGCGTTGAAAGGGCCGACACCAGGGTGTCTACGTCTATGTTGGACTGGGCGTTTCCCATCGAACTCTCGCTCCTGAAAGGAAGGATACAAAAAAGATTAGCATGACCGGTAAAGGAAATAAAATAAATACAACATATAATTTGGTATCAAATCTTGGTTGTCTGACAAGAGTCATTTAATCAACCACGACAGTCTCGCATAAAAAATATAAGTTCTAAACCTACCGAAAAAAAAAATGTGTCAGGTGACAAGACTCCTTTCTCACGAATGTAATCCAAATTTTGCTGATCGTCGAACATTCCGACGGAACAAAAATAGCACTGCGGTACCCGTCCGCAGTGTCAAAACAACCCATCTCGCAAAGTGAACAGCAACCTCAGCGATTTGCCATTCGCCTTCGGCGCATCCGTTCATGATTAAAACTGTCAATTTAGCAATACGAATGTCTGAGTGAATTCGAGAAAAAAAAATTAATGAAACGTCTTAGCGACAGCTAAACGAGACAGTACAAATTCCTCTGTGGTAAATGCCTAAACATTACATCAAATTACTTGAGCATAAAGCAACAGTAAGATTAACATATAAAAATACAACGCATTGATTACTGAGATTAATATGAACGCAAAGCATATTGCATATAGCGAAAAAAATGCATCTACAATTATGATTATATTTCTTAACATTATTGATAAACGGTAAAACAACGGTAAAAAGGTAAAAAAACGGTAAAACGGAGTAGACAACGATAAAAAGGGTAATTCGTTACTCGTCGATTAGTTAGAACGTCATATAGTCCAATGAATTTGCTTTTTAACTCACAGATTTTACCTTTTTGAGTGGTAAAAGATGATTTAGATTACTTCTAATTGTTTTAGATCCAATTTTAATGTCAGCGTAATTACGTTTCACTTTTTGGACTACCGCAGGCCCTATCCATGTTAGATCTAATTTAAATTTCTTCCCATGATTTTTCAAAAGAACTCTATCTCCCACGCTAATATCCTTGTTGCGCCGCTTAAGATTTCTATAGAGATTTCGCTCTGTTGTGTTGTTAATAATTAAATTTCTAATATTTTCCACGGTTCGAACGGCTTCTCTAGCTCTGATATTCACTAAATCTAATTCTTCATCAAAGCTGTAAATGACTGAATCAAAATTTTCGGACTGGTAATAAGCACATGTATCGCGATTAAACATCACATAGCTTGGTGTTTCGCCAATAGTAGAATTTAAAGAATTATTCAAGGCATTTTCTACTACTTCCAATAATTGGTCCCACTCTACATTAACAAGTGTATTTACATAGAGTTTCAAAAGATTAGTAATTTTTTTATTGTTGCGCTCCACAATAGCATTAGAATGTGGGCTGTAAGCCAAAACTTCCTTTTTTGCAATGGCATGTAATTTTGCAAACTGCTTGAGTGCCACTGATTTAAACTCAAGAGCATTATCTGATATGAGCGTCTTAGGGGTAACCTAAAAGCGAGAAACAATTGCTTAAACAAGTAATCACTGTTTCCGTATTTCGATTTGAAATTGCATATAAACGACAAAATCTCGAAAACAAGTCAATCACAACTAATATATATTTATTACCATTATCGGTTACTTTAAGTGGACCAAGAAGATCCATTGAAACGACTTCGAAAGGCTCTTTAGCAATCGGAGCTGTCAAAATTTTAATTGGAACTGAAGGTCTTGCTTTAATAATTTTACACACCTCGCAATGCTGAACAAATTTGCGCACAGTTGTTTTCTCTAACTGATTCCAATATTTTAATTTAAATTTGAACAAGGTATGATTGTAGTTTGCATGGTACAGACTGTGTATAGCTAGGATAGCTTTACTCATTAATGAATTAGGAACGACTGCAGTCAAAATTGTACTAGGTCTATTATCAATTTCCCTACGTCGGTAAAGAATATCATTTAGAATTAAAAATTTTTGCAAGTCTGGTATAGTCGAAATACTGTCATGTAATAAAGCATTCTTAACTTCTATACAAAATGCGTCGTTGTTTTGTTCGTCGAGAAACTCCTTAATCGTCCAAGATATCTCAGATTCTCTCGGTACGTAGTCTATCAGCGCGGGTCGTGCGTCTGGGTCTGCTGCACTGTCAGCATCGTCTCGAGTCGGGGGCAGGTCAACTACCTCGCGTCCTGTCGTGCGTTTGTGTCGTGCTCGAGTCTCCACAACACAAACTTCTGATTCAAATGCGACTTCCAAATCATCACAAGAATTTAGTTCTTTAAGATTCAATTTCACGTTATTAACAGGTAATCTGCTTAGATAATCTGCTACCACGTTTTCTTTACCAGGTAGATATTTTACAACCGGATCAAAGGAATGTACATTTATGCACCATCTCGCCATGTTGGTGTCGTCAGGAAGTTTTTTATTAAAAAGTGGCGCCAAAGGTTTATGATCTGAGTATACCCGGACGGGGTAACCAGTTATTAAATACTTAAAGTGTTTTAGAGCTGAATGAATTGCGAAGAACTCTTTTTTGGTAGTAGAATACCTTCGCTGGCTCGAATTTAAATTTTTACTATAAAAAGCTATAGGTCTTAGAATTTTGTCGCTTGAATCATCCGCTTGCATTAATACAGCACCAATTCCTGTATTGGAAGCGTCAGTAAAAACATGGAAGTCTTTAGTATAGTCAGGATGTCTTAGAACTGTGTCAGAAGTTAGCAACGACTTCATAAATTCAAAACTTTTTTGACACTCGTCTGTCCAATTATAATCAACATTTTTTCTCAAAAGGTTGTACAAGGGGTAAGCTACTTCTGCAAAGTTGGGTAAAAAATTTCGAAAATAATTTGCTAACCCTAAAAACTGTTGCAGTTCCTTCACATTGGTCGGCGCTCGGCAGTCTTGTAATTTTTGTGAGTATTTACACTTAATACCGTCGGCGGCAATGATATGGCCCAAATATTCGAGCTCTTTTTTAAAGAAATGGCATTTCTCAAGCTTTAAGGATAATTTACCGGATCGCAGCATCTTAAGCACAATTTCTATATCAATCAAGTGCTGATCTTTATTTTTTGAAAACACCAGTATATCGTCTAGGAAGACGAAAGCTAGTTTACCCAGAATGGGTGCAAGAGCAGATGTCATTACTCTTTGAAATACTCCCGGAGAAGTTGAAAGGCCGAATGGTACACGGCAGAAATGATATTTACGGTAATTTACGGTAAATGCCGTGTATTTTCTACTCTCTTGTTCTAACTCTATTTGATGAAATGCCGAGCGAAGATCAAGGTTAGAAAACCACGTGTTACCACCTAACGTCGATAAAATGTCGTCAATGCGGGGAATGGGGTAAGAATGTTTAATCAAAACCTTATTCAAGGAACGGAAATCTATCACGGAACGCAGATCTCCTGATTTCTTTTTAACTACAATGACAGGGAAATTAAAATCAGAGGACGACTCCTCTATTATTCCCTGATCGAGCATATCGTTAGTTATTCTCATTACCTCTTCTTGGTACTTGTGAGGTATACGGTAGGGAGCTAAATTTAATACAGGCGCATCAGTCTTCAACTGAATATGATGCTTCAAGATATTCGTTACACCTATTTTTTCTCCTTCTAAAGTTACTACATCACGGTACTTATTTAACAATTTAACTAAAGGTAGTTGCACGTCATCTTCCTTACAAGAAATATCATTTACCGTCAAGTCACGTCGTAACTCCTGATCTCCACTCTCTCCACTTATTAAACCTGCATTTACTTCTGCATTGATTTCTCCACTTATTAACCCTGCATTTACTTCTGCATTGAAACCTAACTCCTTGTCATCAACAAGAATTTCACCTCTGCCACGAGTATCAGCCTCCAACTCAAGTTTTCTATTGACAATGGCATTCCTTCCACCACATGTCGATTTAACTTTCGTCGTATCTGACCCCGCGACAGAATTTACTTCAACATCACTTGCATCTCTGAGCGCTGTTTCCACATTTGTTAAATACACTTCGCTCTCAATATCATTTGCTATTACCAACTCAACATTACATAGCATAGAATTCTCAGAGAGATACACAGTCTCATCACTTGGATTTAAAACCATAACCGGTACCACACCGTCTTCATTTATTTGAACAATTGAGTCAGCTATAAGAGCACCATTATCAAGACATCTTTTCAGAATCATGTATTCTCCTGCCATTGGTTTCTTAAGGAAGCCATAAATGACATTAAGTGAATTACCAGGCACTTCAGCCTGATTGCAATGAACGATTAATTGCTTCGTACTCGTTGACTGTGCCTCAGCCGTCGCTGCTGAACTGGCTCTCTTTTTCTTGCAGTCATCATTTTTTAATTGCCTCTTGCTCTTTCTCGCAACAGCAATCTCTGACAATAGACAGTCACTATTCACTATTTTTCGCATTATTATTTCTCTGCTTAACAAAGGTTCCATATTTAAATCTTGAAAAGGAATTGAAATATTATTCCAAAGAAGTTCTTTATCTTTAAAGTTAATGATGGCATTTTTTAATACGTCTCGTCCTAGTATCAAGTCATAGTTGAACTTAGCTTCTTTGATTATGAGTGCGCTTGTTTTAATTACTTTGTTAGTGCCGGGAATTTTAATAGATAACTCCACTTCACCTGTGACGTCACTCTTCCCGTTAATGCCTTTTACTCTCAATTTACTCGGCTTTACTTCTTCACTCAAATTTTTTACCTGTCTGTAACTGATAAGACATTTCTCTGAGCCGCTGTCAAGCAAAGCGCTTAAATACTGGTCATTATTTTTAAGAATAATGGTCGGTTTGTTGCAATCCTTGAATGATACTAATCCAGCATTTTTATTAAAATTTTTTACAACGGATACCGAAAAATAGGATTCGATCGTCTTGCCTTGATAATGATCATTCTCAAGCTCTTCATCTTGCAACAAGTTATATCTGTTTTTACATCTAAATAAAGGGTCAACATACGATTTCGTTATCTCGGTGGTATCTGGAATTTTTGCCACGGTCTCTAGTTTAACGAGGTTGGTACCGCTAAATACCTCGGGCTCAATCTGTTTCAAATCCCCCTTACTACCTTCACCTAGTTTAAAAAATCGCTTGCCGTGCTCTCCGCCCAACGAACTTCACTTTGGCCACGGTTTGTGCTACCTCTACCGCGTAAGTACGCCTTATAGTTACGGACTTCCGTACCGCTCGCTCTACAATTCTTTACTACATGAGTTCCACCGCAGGCAAAACATCCTCTCGGAAACTGACCTCTTTGAGATCTGCACTCAAAGTGCCCTACCATGGAACATGAGTTACAGTACGGAAATCCTGGTTTTTTCGTTCCTGAATTTCCTCCGAATTGACCAGAACCAGCACTACTACTGTCTGATTTTATCATGTTACATTCTAAGTATCCATTTCCTCTATCACCTACATAACTGTTTAACTCTCGCCCTCTAATACGAGGATTTCTGATCCAGGGCTTAGGAACAATCCTACGTACTCCTGATCGAAAATTCCTACGGTAATTTCCGACACTTCCGTAGTACACCTCGTTCTCCTGGAATTGATCTGGCTCTCCCAAAATTTCCTCAAATTCACTAGTCACCTCACCTACGTAACTCTCACTGTCTTGTCTGACATGATATTTTTGCGCGAGAATCTTTTTAGACTCGCTCTGACTTCGCACTGCGGAAATTAACTTGGCTAATAGTTCCTCTGCAGTGGAAAATTGTGTTTCAAAAATTTTTCTAGCGAACGACTCGTCAAAAAGTGGACCTAAAATTGCCAATGCCAAACTGTACGACATGCTGTCGCCTACAAATTTTTTTAACTCAGCTTGATTCGTGCAGTTCTGAAAATATGCGTGGCGCTGCCACCCTAGCGAGTTTGAATTTAAAATACTCTCCGTAAGCTTCCTAATCTTTGAAAACGCGTTCACGAGCTGCGCCGCGAGGGCATTATTTTTTACTAATTTCAACTCGTTTAGGTCGCAAGCCAATGCATGAATACTTTTCTCTCCACGTGATACGTAAATGTCCTCAAGGGTCTGAACTACCTGATCAAAAGAATAATTTAGGTCGGCATTAACTAGTTTCGTAACTACGCTATTGAAATCTCCTACGTTCTTGTTTGCCGAGCGTACTAGAAATTCCTTACGTCGTTCGTCGCTTGTGGCGTCTGGCAACAAGGTCATGTAGGCCTTGAGGTTTTGGATATGGGTCGAGAATGTCTTATTTTCTAGGAACTCTCCATCATGGACTCGTCGTCTTCCCCTGAAGATAGGGAGCTCTGCATTCGTCATTATCGTTCCGACAGTAGGTACATTTATATTTGCAGCAATGTCACGTGCAAGTTGCGTCGTGTTTACATTACTAGGTCCAGCACTAGTACTTGGTCCAGCGGTCGCTGTGGTAGGGGTCGTCATTTTGCTAACTACTGTCTCACTAGTCACTCTTGGGGTACTCACCCGTCCGTATCTAGTTACAGTAGGTTCTGTCCGTATTACCTCGTCGTCACTATCAAAGTAATCAGACATCAATTACTCCTATTTCCTCAATCAATTCAAAAATCTCCCTATTCTTAATAAAACGTCAAAATTCAATATTAATCAAAGATCAATCAAAAATTTATGCATCCCTTCGGAACAAAAAAATAAAAATATTTTTCCTAACTTCAATCAATACACAGCGAAATTAATAATTCCACCTGAATCAATAATCACAAAATAGTAGCAAAGAAATAAGAAAACACACCACCAATAATCTCAATGAAAAACAAGAATTAGCGTCACTAATCCTGAAAATTAAAATTTTTAGCACCTCAATAAGACTTGTGACTGGTCAATAATATCACACAGTGCACACGTGACTGCTTCAGCTCACGATAAAGCTCTCGGCAAGACGTTAGAAAAAAAATACCTCTGCTTCAGAGCAAAAACGTGAATTTCTATCAATTTAAACATGTGCGGAGATGCCGCATACTGAGTGCGGAGCAGGAGCAGTCTCGGAGCGGTGCGAAACCGTAGTGGCGTCATCATGCCTCGGCCGTCAGCCACAAGCCCTCTCCACGACGTCAAGCGTAGGGAACCGCAGTGCAGGTCGCAGGAGGGTTTTAGCCGATAACGCCCATTTAAAAACTGCTTCTTAGAATATGAGAAAAATTAAAAATGAACAAGAAAGCAGTGTTCCACAGGAGGGCGGGAGCAGTTGTTAGTGCTGTGGATGTTGGAGCGTGTCTGCTGTTTGTCAGGCACGACATTCTGAGAACAGTTATGAGGCGTTCGTACGTAAAGGGTCGTAATTGGTTTGGCAATAAGGGCACACTGTACCGAACGTCCTCCAATACTTCAGATGGTTTCAAACCAAATTCTTAAATGTAAGATTCCTTAAATTTATGACTCCTTAATACTAGTTTCCCGAGTAAGAAAAAAGGATTTCTTCAACAGCCAATACACTGGCCACAAGCAGGCCACATACACCTAATGTTCCATGTGAGTGATGTGGAATTTTTATGTTTGAATGCCCGATATTCCTTATGAAAGAAAGGAAGAGAAAAAGAAAGAAAACCAGTTTTGAGTGGCATATTCATTCATATACAGTACTATGAAGTATTTGCAAATTCCTTATGTTTGAAATGTGAGGCGTTCACTTGACATTTAAATAGAATAAAAATTACAGGAGAAAATTTAGTTCATAATGAAATCTTACTGCCGGCGGTAAAGGGTTAAGAACTTTTAATAGCACATACAACCAAATGCCCGTTCTTACATGTTAACGGCACTACGTACATACAAACAGACTTAGTAGCATTGGGAGTCGTCTGGGCGTAACTCTAGTGAAGTTCTACACGATAGCACCTGATAATAAAACCCTCGAAAATTCAAGAGATATAAAAAAGAAAATTAATGAAAGAAAAACAGTTTATTCAAAAAAAAAACATCGCTGCTTTTTAAAATATCTTATGGTAAAGATCCTTAGTTGATTTACAAGGGTGGCGTAATACTCATGTCAATCATCGAAAAAATAAAAGAGAGAATATTTTGGAAAATGTATTCTCTTCGTTGCGTAATTTTGGTTTGATGATAAATGTAAATGCAAGTTGAAGAGAAAATGTTCAGAAGCAACCCCAATGACAATGCATAGCTGAACGCACTCTAATTAGTGCGCTCTTGCAGTGAAATGCGAGCCAAGGATCTCCTAAGATAAGTAATCATTTCTACGTATCAGCTAGTAATCTAATTAACGAGTTCGGCGAATACAGAATATTTTATCACAACACAAATTTATATTTTTTAAGCTAATTCGGACACAAAAATGAGTTTACCGTAGTCAGAGTCCTGAAAATGATTTCCTACAATGCGAAGCAAAATATCTGCCACATAATTGGAACAATTTGTGAAATTAAGAACCTGAATAATCTTGTTAAAATATGCTCACGAGCCTAAGAAATGACAAGTTGCCACACAAGGCTATCAGAAACATTTTAGGATATGAATAAAAAATAGAACACTAATTTCATAAAATATGAATAAGTCGTTATTTAATGATGGTTTATTCGTGAATATATATAAAGAGATTGTAGAATACGGAGGTCTTGTTCATTAGAAGCTTTGCATCCGATAGAAATATTAAACACTTCGAAAGAGTGATTGGAACGATTGCAATGGTTTCAAATGACGGACTGGGGGGAGTGACCGGCAAATTGGCCGCCAGTTATCTAATATTTTGGGTAATATTTGGTAAGTGCTTGAAGCGCAATAGGCTCTGTGTAATAAATTTTTTACACACGATTCAATATAACCTTTGTAGACCCAGCTGAATAAACTTGTACAAAGACCGATAAATGAGGGCTTCTTATTAACTGAGGAGATGAACTTAGAATCTGACCCCCTTACCAGGACATCTAAAAAAAGGTATTTCACGATTCTGTTCGTAATCCATTGTGAATTTATTGTTGGGGTGAATAGCATTAACGAACTCAAAATATTTATTTGCTTGATCCTGAGACCTAAATAAAAGAAAAGTATCATCCAAGAACCTTTTATAAAAAACAGTTTTATATTCAGTCCAGCATGAATTTAGACGATCTGTTTGTGAATGAGCCAAATAAAATGCATTACCGGAGACAGGTTAGAACCCGTAGGTAGTCCATCTAGGGTAATTCATCAAATATCGAACTGAACTGATTATCGAACAACTTTGGAAATATGCGCGTAATAAATTTAGTAAGCATCCAAACTTGCTCAGTGCCAGTGATCTTACATCTAAAACTCCTATTTTAGTGATAAAAACTCATTTCTGTGAGCTGCAAACTGCTACCAGCTGTTGCGAACGCATTTTCTGTACGACCCTTACAAATTGGTCGAATTTTTTCACTCGAAAAATCTTACGCACCTCGGGAAAATTGCGACGGTTTAATTGTTGTTGGGTCACCGTCAACCTCCCGTCATAACTAGAGAGTAGTGTTGTCATATGATGTTCTGTTACTGTATTTTTTTCTTTTCCGCCAAAAACTTGATAATTATTCCATGTTCGACATTCAGTTCCTTTTTCATGTCAGTATTAAATACTGAACAAAGGTGTTCGAATCAAAATTCCTTAAAAATCATGAATTTATGCCTCGAACAAAGCTTTTCGATTCTTAATTCTTTTAAATAACTGAATCGATCTATTGAACGCCTGTTTTATTTCATTAAAATATTGTATTAACGCTTGATAATAACATTGAATAGTTGAAGATGGGAATTCTGGTGAGGGGCTATCAATCATCTGCTGGTGTTCCAAAGCCCTCAAGATCATTAATGATTCGTCTGGCTACATTTACTGATGATCAATCCCTTGCCAAGAAAATTGATGCAAGCATCAATAATAATTCATTGACGAGTGCTTTACACTCTACTCCAAAAAAGGTCACACAGGTTGATGATCACAATGATGGTTCAACAAACACTGCAAATGAAACATCGACATCATATTCAAATTTTGATAACTCTCCATTCAAATGCATCTTGAAAATAAGTAATGAGACAGTTATTTCAAACAAACAAACAAAACAAACATCGGGATCTTTGGGATGCTTTATTTCCAATCAAGCCTGATACAAATGATCTTAAGCATTGGTTTTTCAAATGTCTTATAACTAACACTATATATAGGACACCATGACGGTTCCCCCGTAAAGCCGGTACCCATTTCCGACACCTGGGTCGAGTGGGGTATTGTGCTTGAGCTTTCCCTTATACCCAACGGGGAAAATCGCAGCGCCAGCGCCGGGATACGAACCCGCGACTCCAACATACAAGTCCGATCCCTTAACCGATGTGCCACCGCGAGCACTTCCAAGAAAATCCAGTGCACCAAAGAAAAAAAGAATGAAAGAAAAACGTTTATTTTCCAAGTGGCCACATGAGGTGTACAAATAGATAGACCATACGAGGCATATTAATGGACAAAATATACGAGGCGTACTAATAGACAAACCATACGTGGCGTGCTAATAGTCTAACAAAAGTTCCATACGAAGAGAACTAATTGACAAACCATCCTGTTCGAATCAAAATTCTTGTTCGATTCCCGTTCGATATTGATGAAATTATGTTACTAAAGAATTCGATTTTTAGAACAATAAATACATTTCAATAATCTACGTTGTCTTTCAAGCGACATCACAGAACAAGAAAGCAACTGTTCAAGAATAACCTTGAGGCCCGCAAGAGTTCTTCAGAGCAAAAGTTACCGATTTATGAAGGTTGTTTCTAGACACACGTGATTTCTGTTCGATATTTGATGAATTACCCTAGTTGTTAATATGTTATTGAACACGGAATAAAAATCTTTACGAGAAATTTCCAAAAACTGCTTGAATTGCTGTCGGTAAATCTGAAGGAAAGGACCATAATCGATTTTCGACTTTTCAGTGCCTAACCATAATTTATTTAATCAAAATAAACAAGTTTTCTTCTATGCACTTTCCGTCTGAAACGATTATATTACGAGTTATAGCGGTAGGTTTAGTTTCGTCTTTGATGACAAATGCGTTCGGATAAACAGCTACTCACCGATTTTCGAATTTTTGTTGCTTGAATAATGATAAAAACATCTAAATAAATAACTTTTCTTCTATACACTTTTTTCGTCAAATGAGTATTTAACGAGGTGTAGCGGGAGGTTTGGTTTCGTCTTTGATGACGATCGCGCTGGAAGCGAGACTCCATTGCAGTGGAGTCTCGTCAGGTTTTCATCATTCACGGGATCGATGAATTTCTTTCCGCTTCAAACACTTGGAGTTGCGGTATGTTGCGGTAAGTCATTCACCGCTATAACTAATAAAATACTCATTTCAGAAGGAAAGTGCATAGAAGAAAACTTGTTTATTTCGATCGCATTAACTATGCTTAGGCGTCGAAATTTACAAAATCGATTATTGTTCTTTCCTTCAGATTTACCTTGCTGTCTCTCATAATTCATAAAATAGCTATTATTAAAAAAAATCTTGTCCTCTAAAATTTCGATTAATTCCTCCATAAACACATTTGTGTACAAAAAATCAACATCATAGCTACACATGAAAAGGTCATTAGTCATAAGTGTTGTCGATACAGGATAGTTCACGAAGGAAATGACTAGACTTCTCCACTGTATAAGGACAAGTGCTACATGGAGTTAGGATGGGGACCAAATCTGCTCAAAGCTTTGATTTATGAGTACTGCACGTAGAGAGAAGAGGTCTCATGGGTACTTCAGGCTTATGCACTTTGGCAATCCATACACCACTCCCTGTCTAGATCCACCGGCACGGCTGGATTTATACCATTCCTCTGATAAAATTCCAGCGTCCTCATCCTACATTAAGCCTATAGTTGATTTTATTCTCGAAATTTACAATAAGAGTCTTTGGATCTGTGGTAACTTAGCGAAATTTATCGCGATCAGTCAACAGCCGTTCAACTTTGGATGTATACATATGCCCATCGAGTAGAACAACACCGTGGCCTTTATCCGGTTTTGTGACATAAAGACTAGAATCAGAGCTCAATTTCTTAACAGTTAAAAAATCTTTGCGGCAAAACAAAGCACAATGATTGTTATAATTAGTACCATCATATATGCTTTAAAATTTTCGAACTAAGTTTTATATTTGCTTCTAAATATAGCCCTAGCATTATCAATCGTAGGATTAATTTCCAATTTAGTAAATCTGTCATATCTATGTTCAAAATATGAAAATACCTGTAAAAATTCAATTTTGATTTTTGCGGGCCAAAATCAAAACCTAAGCTTAAAACGTGTTTTTCATCTTTAGAAAGTACCTTAATTGATGAAAATGAAAGTACCTTAATAATTTAAAATCACCGCATTTGCATCTGTATAATGGCACAACGGGATCATTACGAGTTTGACTAGCTTATTGTTTTTTACTCTTCTTATCACGTTTATATATTGTACTTGCTTCCGAGATAGCCATAATTTTACGCGAGCAAAGTCAATTGACGAAGCTTTCGCCCCCAGGTTTTTCAAACCAGTGTCATACAAACGTTGGACATTCCTCAGACAGCGCTCCTTATACTTCAGTTCATGCCCAGAAGGGAATTTTCACTGTTCCCTTTACCACGTTATACTGCACTCAAGATGGAATTATTTCAATCCGAAAGGTTTGCGACAATAAATGTTCTCTATAACGTTGGTTCTTCTTTTTATTTTGAGAATAAGATTCACCAAATGTCGTCCTACAAGGAGTAGGTTCTATAGTCCATCATTATGGAGACCCATCACTTCGTAACTCCCGCTCGTTGGAGAAGACCTGGCGATATGAGAGGCAAACTACAGCGTGACCTGGATTTTCTCGATGCCTGTTTCCAGCTCGGTGTCATTCCAAAGTTTCTCCGTGTTCGTCTTTACCGACGTCAACTGGAAGACTCTAACCTGGGGTGATCTATTGAGCGCAAGTTTCTGGCGAATGATCCGAAGTATACGGAGTGCTGTCTGAGGAATACCCGATTGTCTCTGGTTGCCTCTTCCTCTCCCCCCCCCCCCCCCACTCTTTGCTGCTCCCCCTCCTCCACCGCTTTGTGCCGCTCCCCCTCCCCCACCGCCTGGTACCGCTCCCCCTCCCCCACCGCTTTGTGCCGCTCCCCCTCCCCCACCGCTTTGTGCCGCTCCCCCTCCCCCACCGCTTTGTGCCGCTCCCCCTCCCCCACCGCTTTGTGCCGCTCCCCCTCCCCCACCGATTTGTGCCGCTCCCCCTCCCCACTGCTTTAGGCCGCTCCCCCTCCCCCACGGCTCTTTGCCTTTCCCCCTCTCCCACCGCTCTTTGCCTCTTTCCCTCCCCCATCGCTTTTTGCCACTCCCCCTCTCCAACCGCTCTTTGCCTTTCCCTCTCCCCCACCGCTCTTTGGCTCTTCCCCTCCCCCACCGCTTTTTGCCACTCCCCCCCACCGCTTTTTGCCACCCCCCCTCCTCCACCGCTCTTTGCCTTTCCCCCTCCCCCACCACTTTTTACCGCTCCCCTCCCCACTGCTCTTTGCCTTTCCCCCTCCCCCACCAGTTCTTGCCACTTCCCCTCCCCCGCCACTCTTTGCTGCTCCCCTTCCCCCACCGCTTTTTGCCTTTCCCTCTCCCCCACGGATTTTTGCCATTCTCCCCCCCCCCCCCACGGCCTTTTGCCACTCCCCCTCCCCCACCGCTTTTTGCTGCTCCCCCTTCCTCATCACCTTGTGCTGCTCCCCCTCCTCTACCGCTCTTTGTCTTTCCCCTCCTCCACGGCTTTTTGCCACTCCCCCTCCCTCACCACTCTTTGCTGCTCCCCCTTCCTCATCACCATTTGCCACTCCCCCTCCCTCACCGCGTTTTGTCTTTCCCCCTCCCTCACGGTTTTTGCCGCTCCCCCTCTCCCACGGCTCTTTGCTGCTCCCCCTCAAATACCACTCTTTGCTGCTCCCTCTCCAACACCACTCTTTGCTGCTCCCCCTCCCCCAGCGCTCTTTGCTCCCCCTCCCCCACCGCATTTTACCACTCCCCCTCCCCCACCGCTCTCTGCTGCTCCCCCTCCCCCACCACTATTTGCTGCTCTCCCTCCCACACCGCTTTTTCCGCTCCCCCTCCCCCATCATTTTTTGCTGCTCCCCCTCCCCCACCGCTTTTTGTCTTTCCCCCTCCCCACCGCTTTTTGTCTTTCCCCCTTCCCCACCGCTTTTTGTCTTTCCCCCTTCCCCACCGGTTTTTGTCTTTCCCCCTCTCCCACCGCTTTTTGTCTTTCCCCCTCCCCCACGGGTTTTGCCCCTCCCCCTCCCCCACCGCTCTTTGCTGCTCCCCCACCAGTAGCTTATGCTGCTCCCCCTTCCCCACCGCATTTTGCCGCTCCCCCTCCTCCACCGCTCATTGCTGCTCCCCCTCTCCCATGGATTTTTGCCGCTCCCCCTCCCCCACCACCTTTTGCTACTCCCCTCCCCTACCGCTTTTCCAATACAGAGTGACATCGGTGGCATCAGTGACATCAAAATAAATAGTGACATCGATCAGAAGAATGTAACACTCTTGCTGCTACTCGATCTCTCGAAAGCGTTCGGTAGTGTCGAACATGATAGACTTCTACGAAAAATACTGAACTTGGGAGTTGACACGGAATGGTTTGAAAGTTACTTGTCAAATCGATCTTATGCAGTCCGCTTGGAAGACAAATTGTCCCCATTCATTCAAAACAATTTTGGTGTTCCCCAAGGATCCATTCTTGGTCCGGTACTGTTTTCTATTTTCGTTAATGATTTCCCTTCAATGCCTTCTAACACACGGATCTCAATGTATGCAGATGATGTTCAAATTGCAATAACAAGTTCTGTATCTTAAAAATCTGAAGACGCAAATTAAAGCAGAAACTATACTGACTAGCCAGAAATCATGGTACGACCGAAATGGTCTCAAATTAAATGCTAATAAAACACAATGCATTATTCTCGGATCCAATGATGCTATTAAAAAAACTTCAGATCTTACTCTCGCAGTTGGAAATGATGAAATTTATGCATCAGAAAAAGTTGAAAATCTAGGAATCTGGTTCGATAGAAATATGTCCTTCAAATCTCACGTTGAGACTACTTGCAACAAAATCTACGGAACTTGAATGTTTTTTCATCGTATAAAAAGCATGCTAGACGAAAAATTCAGATTATTAGCCGTTCAATCCCTTATTTAATTGCGCATTGACTAATGAAGACTAGTATGGGGAGACTTACTTCAATACTTTCAAAGGGATTTACAAAAATGCGTAAACTTCGCAACCAAGGTGGTATGCAACGGTAATTTAAAAAAAAGCGATCACGTAAATCCTCTCCTTAAGAAACTCGGCAAGATTCCTATTCAAGAAAGACTCCTCATGCAGAGGGCCCAATACGTATTCTCTTCGTTGTATCTTCCTCAGAGCAATGCTGAGATAGTGCGTTTCCATCAACTCTCTGTAACCAACCAAAAGCCGAACAGAAACAATAATGTCTTAGTCAGTTATCGTTCATCTCACATAGGGCAGAAGGCTCTGTCAATATCAGGCGCCCTACTGTGGAACAAACTTCCCCTGAGTACTAAAATCCCTCAAAGACCGAGAGAATTTAAAGCCAAAATAATTCATCTTTCGTCTCAACGATAATTCTTAGTTACAGAACAAACTGAACATGTATTGACAAATCTCATTTTTCCTGGTATTTCCATTGCTTAATACTCTCCCTTGCGCATTTTCTTTATAATTCAAGACATCACACAACAGTCTTGAAGTATGCGTAGGTATTAGGATTTGATCGCCCATACGCTGGGATTTGCATGCATGCTTACTTGTATATGTGTGTTCGTATATGGGTGTGCATGTGTGTACAATACACCTGTGTGCACTGGACTGGCAACTGGTATATAAACTATAAATACCAGACTTTTTTCTCACTCCCAACTTCTAACACTACCCAACACATCATATTATTTTATTACTGTACAGCAATCCAAAGCTTAAATATCTTGTACATGTAAAATGTGGTACCTATGTATGTTTATCAATTGCAGACATTTTACGCCATGTTTCAAAGATAATGTGATTTTTTTAGTAATATGACACCCTTATAGGACATTCATGTTTTTATCTTCGTCACGTCCAAAAATGCTCTTGGTAGGCTAGTGTAGTGCAAATTATCATATCATCTCTTACGCTCTAGAATATATTATAACAACCGCACTTGAGCCTCACGTACTTCTGGAAATATTCTGTACTTGGGAACCGTTGTAGAACAATCGTTTTCATGTTTCTGACTAAGGTAGACTGTTTTGTGCCAATATTTTTAGTACGGAAATGTTTATAAAATTCAGGCCATAATAAAAGATATTTTCTCCGATTCCCTCGATTGGAATGCTAGTTTATACTGATTAGTTTACGCTGATATTTGCGCACATGCTTACGTGTGTATATGTGTACTTGTGCACGCTATGCGTACGTAGATAGGTGAATTTGTCACTACGTAATACTTCATTTCACTTGATTATTGTACAACATTTATAAAATATATATTTAAAAATATATTTGTTGCGCGATCACCCACATATGATAAATCAGACGCTTATCAACCAATGATCTTTTCGATAAAATATTTAATAAAACATCGTTACAATATTTCATTAGAAATTGTAAGCAGCAAAACATACTGAAAGAGTTGTCACGAATTTCCTTTGCTCATTATCCTATATTTCAGAACATCGCACAGCATTTTTATAGAACGCGCAAATATTGTGATTCCCTCGATGCATTGAAATCTATTTGTATATGTTTACGCGTTAGGTGAATGTATGTGCGTATGTATGTATGTATGTATGTGCATGTATATGTGTATACATTTACATGTATATATGCACATACGTGTGTATTAAACTGACAACTGACATTTTAACTAGAGATACTTTTTTTTCTGTTCACTCTCAACTTGTAACATTACCTAACTCGTCATCTCTTTATTATTGCAAAGCATTCACGTAAAAAAACTATTCATTCGTTGTGTGATCATCCTTTTATATTTAAATAAAATGTTTATCAACTAATGACCGTTATGTTAAAATTGTTTCATTAGAAATACAAATCTTGTAATTTTCGTGGTCCTCATGCTTATATATATATGTATATTAATTTTTTTCGTACTTCCTTAAAATAACATCTTCGAACATCTTCCGAAACAAACAATTCAAATTTTATTTCCTGGCATCAAGAATTGCGAAGTTTTATATCATGTATATGTAAATTGTCAAGATTGTTCTCAACCCACAATGAAAATGCGTCGTCCATGAAATTGTGTTGTCTCTTATAATTATCATTACATGTATCATCAAATGTAGATTAACTAGGAAGCACGTTATAATTATCATTACATGTATTATCAAATGTAGATAAAGCAAAATTAGGAGTACATTGCCCTCAATCATTTATTTTCGACTAGTGATATGAGTATTGCAATACTCGTGTGTGTGTATCATCTAAGTGAATTAACTTTAAGATATTTTAAAAACCATTGATAGTACTTTTGTACTGTCGCTATTGGAAATAAAGTGTTTTCGTTTTCTTACTTTTTTCCTCTTTATATCTTCCTCATAGCAATGCTGAAATAGTGAAATTCCATCCCCCGACCGTCACCAACCAAAAGCCGAATTGGAGACGTGATGTCTTAATCAAATACCGTTCATCTAACATTGGGCAGAAAGCTCTGTCAGTATCAGGCGCCTTTCTGTGGAACAAACTCCCCCAGAGCATCAAAACCCCTTGAACATTAAGAGAATTCAAAACTAAAATGGCTCTCTATCTTGCGTCTACACAATAAGTGTGAACTGCAGTACGTACTGGAAAAGAAGGCAGGAATTTTATTTGCTAATTATCTTACCTTTCGTTACATTATACAACAATCAAGACATATTTTTAATATGCACATGCAATATGATTACTTGTGTGCGAATATTAAGTACATGTATGTACGCACATGCGACGCTCGTATGTGTATGTATGTGTATATATGTGTATGGATATCTATATAAATATATATATATATATATGTGTGTGTGTGTGTCTATCCATGTGTTATAGAACATTTTCCCCTCCTTAAATGCTCATGTTAGTCTTGTGTGACAAAGTGTCGTCCCTTACATCCTTTGAGTATACTTTGGGCACACTAATTTAGGTTGTTTTGACTTTCTCGTTTTGTCCCAGCAAGGTTGAAAATGTTATAGTTAGCATTGTACAACGATCCTCCTCATCTATTTGAATCCGGTGAACTTTTTTGTGCCAATGCTAGTAGCATATGAAATTTAATTATTGTGTTACTATAAAATCTTTCACTTCATCCGAACCTATTATTTAGCTTACTAGTTGATACGAAACAATGTAAAATTGCCTCTAATGTCAACCTCGCAGTCTAAGACGCAAATTAATTTTGATCTACCCGTTTTACATTCAACCATAATCCCTCATTTCAATAACTCCAACGTTCGTAAGCTCAAATTTCAATATGGGAGTGCCCGAACTAGAGTGTTTTTAACAACGCATTACATTCACAATGTTTTCTTGACCACTTATAATAAAATCCAAAATCAGACCAACGCAACGAAGGGAATGCATTTTCTATATATATACGTGCTTTTCTCCCAACCATTTGCTTCAAAAATTAACTGGTATAAGTATTACGGTCCTCATGTGTAGATTTCAAGTCATGGTCTAAGTTTTAAAATATTTAAAAACACTTTTCGCTCATATTAAAACATTTGAACATGTGACGTAGTTCATTGGCAATTTTTACTTTCCTACGCTCGTGTGTGTATTAAGACGAAATCATTTTCGGTGGCTCGTATTGTTGCGTATTGTATTGTTGCATTTTCGTATTGTTGCGTATTCTTATTTCGTATACTTATGTTCTTATTTCGTATTCAGCGATGAACTCTTTGAGCCAGTACAATTAGCACACGTGAAAAATATCAAAACAATTTTCTGTTTTGTTATAGTGAATATTATATTCTCTCTGAGCTCACCACTTGGCATTCTGTTTGATGCGTCAGTGTGAAAAATTGTCCAAAATCCCGATTGTCGACCTCATTGTTCTAGACGCAAAATAAATCAAATCTGCTCATTTTACTTCTAACATCAATCCCTCACGCTCGTATCACTAGCTCCTATGTTCTTATGCTCATATTTTCAATACGAGTAAGCACTAACGAGAGGGTTTTCAGCAATGCGTCAAATGAATTATGTTTTCTTAGTAATTTGTATTTAAATGCATTACCAAAATCTGACTACCGGAACGAAGAGGAACGCATTTGTTCGTGCTTTTCCCCAAATCCTGTTCCGACAATTATCATGGGTATTATCATAACCATGAATGAATAGCAATTAAGGATCTAAATCATTTTTTTCAACACTTAACATGGGTATTACGATAACCATGTATGAATAGCAATTAAGGATCTAAATCACTTTGTTTTAACACTTAACATGGGTATTACGATAACTATGTATGAATAGCAATTAAGGATCTAAATCACTTTGTTTTAACACTTAACATGGGTATTACGATAACCATGTATGAATAGCAATTAAGGATCTAAATCACTTTGTTTTAACACTTAACATGGGTATTACGATAACTATGTATGAATAGCAATTAAGGATCTAAATCATTTTGTTTCAACACTTAACATGGGTATTACGATAACCATGTATGAATAGCAATTAAGGATCTAAATCATTTTTTTCAGCACTTAACATGGGTATTACGATAACCATGTATGAATAGCAATTAAGGATCTAAATCACTTTGTTTTAACACTTAACATGGGTATTACGATAACCATGAATGAATAGCAATTAAGGATCTAAATCATTTTGTTTCAACACTTAACATGGGTATTACGATAACCATGTATGAATAGCAATTAAGGATCTAAATCATTTTTTTCAACACTTAACATGGGTATTACGATAACCATGTATGAATAGCAATTAAGGATCTAAATCACTTTGTTTTAACACTTAACATGGGTATTACGATAACCATGAATGAATAGCAATTAAGGATCTAAATCACTTTGTTTTAACACTTAACATGGGTATTACGATAACCATGAATGAATAGCAATTAAGGATCTAAATCACTTTGTTTTAACACTTAACATGGGTATTACGATAACCATGAATGAATAGCAATTAAGGATCTAAATCACTTTGTTTTAACACTTAACACGGGTATTACGATAACCATGAATGAATAGCAATTAAGGATCTAAATCACTTTGTTTTAACACTTAACATGGGTATTACGATAACCATGAATGAATAGCAATTAAGGATCTAAATCACTTTGTTTTAACACTTAACACGGGTATTACGATAACCATGAATGAATAGCAATTAAGGATCTAAATCACTTTGTTTTAACACTTAACATGGGTATTACGATAACCATGTATGAATAGCAATTAAGGATCTAAATCATTTTGTTTTAACACTTAACATGGGTATTACGATAACCATGTATGAATAGCAATTAAGGATCTCTATGCTAAAGTATTTGAATGCGTTTTTCGCTTTTATCTCAATATATGTGCGCACTAATGAAAGGGTTTTTCAAATGAGCGTCGCGAGGATTGTGTTCTCTTAGTTACTTATATTTAAATGCACTGTCAAAATCAGATTGGGCAAGAAAGGGAACTCAATTTTGTTGTGCTTTTCTGTCAAACATTTTTTGTTTCAACATTTTACACGCGTATTACGATACCAATGTGTTATTATCAGTTAAGGATGTTAATGTTAAGGTGTTTTAAAAACCAATGCATCAACATTTCATGTTTGTACTTTATTGGAAATAAAATGTTTTTCTTTTCTTTCATTCTTTTTGCCGCTCCCCCTCCCCCACCCCTCTTTGCTGCTCCCCCTCCCCCACCGCTCTTTGCTGCTCCCCCTCCCCCACCGCTCTTTGCCTTTCCCCCTACCCCCACCGCTTTTTGCCGCTTCCCCTCCCCCACTGTTTCTTGCTGCTTCCCCTCCCCCACCACACTGTGCTACTCCCCCTCCCCCACCGCACTGTACCGCTCCCCCTCCCCCACCACATTTACCTCTTTCCATCCCCCGCACCACACTTTGGTAGCACGACGAACTACAATAAACCACCCACACAGTACACTGCAAAAACCAAGGTATTGGCATGGAAAACCGATGAACGCATACTGAAACAAATTACTAAAGCGACATGAAATGCATAACTGATGACGAATACCTGCTGCTCATAATCTATTACAAGAGCCATACCATCGCTTATCTAATTTACAATGATAACTAAAGCACGAAATTTTCAGCGTTAAAACCAACCAGTGTCGTGCATGAGGACAAATGCTATCATAACTGTAAACCTCACAGCCACACGTGTCTGCTGATAGAGATAGTTGTTGATTTATGAAATTATACGTTATTAACAGATTGACTGTGATGGGTTCAACTGAATTTTAATATCCAATTCAAATTTAAAGTCAGAGTTGTTAAAAATTTTCTAAATAGCCAACATTAAGTGGGTAAAGTAAATACCATTAAGTTAAAAAGGTTGTTAATAAATTTTCGAACGATTCAACGATGCATTTTTTGCAGCTGGAAAAACTTGAGCAAGACCCACCGGTGGGTGACACCGCAATGAATGTGTAAATAGGAGTTTGAAGATCGGAAAAAACACACTCCGACCTCAAGAAAAAAAATTCTGTCATTAAAGAATATTAGTAAAGTTTTACCTTAGACTGTTCTGTAAAACTGATGTATTTAAAATGAGGAAGGTTTAGTTGGTAATGATGAAAATTGAATGCAAAAAACTTTGATAATGTTGCATGAAGTTAGATGCATTAAAGAAATATTCATTTTGATGATTAAAATACTATGCTATACGTCTCGCTGAATATACTACTGATTACACTAAATTACGATCGAGTTTTAAAATTATAATTAAAAACTACATTTTGCCGTTAATCCCAGTCTCATACCATACTAAAAAAATATGTAAAATACTTTTCTTCCTTTTTGAAAAACAATGAAAAACTTTTGAAAATCCTGAAAAAACTGAAAAAAACGCTTTGGTAGGACTTGCCTGGAAAAATCTGCTTTAGGACCTGCCTCCGTGCGGGCAAACGAGGGTTTGAGTCCCGGTGCTGGTGGCGATTTTCTCCGTTGGGTATAGGGGAAAAATTCTGAACACAACACCCCACTCTACCCAGGTGTCTGAAATGGGTACCGGTCTTGACCGGGGGAAAGCGTCATGGCGTCCTGGCGTTAGTTATAAGGCATTTGAAAAACCAATGTACAAGGTGATATGTTTCAGGCTTGAATTGGAAATAAAGCATCCGTAGATGCCGTTGTTTGTTGTTTATTTGTTGTTTGTTTGGTGCTCGTATATAAAGCGTAGGAGCAATTGCATAAGATTAACTGCGATGATATATAGCGCACGGATGGATAAAAGTGATGCTTTCAACTTTAATTGTTTCCACACGCATATGAAATTGATGTTTTATAGAAAAAATTGTGTATTTAATTTTATCTCGAACACACAAAAATGATATGCAGACTGTTTAAGTTATCGACAAAGAAAAGCAGCTCGAGACCAAAAAGTTATTGTGCGATGTTACAAAAGGCCTGACAATCAGTTATGCGTAGTGCAGCTAGCCTTTTGTTTTTCATGGCATGTAATTTTCGTTCCATTTAAACTATAATTTTCAATTGGTGCCGGCTGGCGTTTACTTTAGCCAGTGAAGTGAGCACACCACAAAATTTCAACGACCTCATTATTGACCAAGAATAAAAAGTGCTCTTAGAAGTGGGAGTCGTGACCCACAGGGGGGTGGTGCGACATTTCAAATTGAGTCGCTAAAAGTATGATCATACATTTCTTATTTATGTAATAATTTCATTTCAGGATAAAATGGATCATTTTTTGAATCATCAGAATAAAACGTAATTAATAAATATCGATAAATCAAGTGTTTTTGTCATTCTTTGATATGAAAACCATTTATAAAATATCGTAGAAACGTAAAATTATGAATTAATTCATTGCAAAAACGCCTACTTAAAATCGTTGATCAGTGTTGGACGGAAATGCGTTTCAATATTTTCACTCAATTTCCGGCATTTTAGCTGGACTGATTATCGAGCACTCAAAGCAGCTCGTCATCTTCGTAGACAGAAAATATATTCTTAGGAATTGGTGATAAAATTTGAGGATAGAATTATTCTCACAAAAAAACGTACCTCACCATCTTGAAAAAATATCGATACTGATACATGATGAGAAAAAATCGATACTGTACGCTCGTGAGGATAGTGAAAATCACGATAAAGATTATCAACGTGCACTCGTCATCACTATCAAAGAATTATTGCATCAACCTTGCCATAACGGCTTCTTTGAATAATCGTTCTGTGATCGTTCACTGAACTGTTGCTAAAAATTCCTAGCTCAGCAGTGTCTTAGGTATGCTGCAAGTGTGCCTCGTATTCATACGCGTATATAGGAGCAAACTCATCATTCTTTCGGTAAAAAGAGATTGCAAAATTTCGTTTGAGATGAACAAATGCGAACAACTGTGGCGATTCAAGCTCACTCATTCAGAGTGATCGTCATGTCAGCTAAGGCCTTCCATGAACTGGCATTATCGATAAGAATTTGCTTAAACATCAATGCTGGAGAGTGAAAGGTGCGGCAAAACACCGAAGCTAACGACGCACACAGAAATTGAAAAATGACAAGGTATATGGACAATTTGGACATCATTTAACAACATATTCTTACATCTTCATATAAATGTTTACGTTAGGCTAGGTATTATAGTACGAGTATTTCAGCGATAAAAAATACTAATCAGCGTGACCGTAGAAATAATGGAGTCAGTCACATCACAAAAAAATTAACTTTGCAAATAAGGCTTCTGATTTTATTAGTTGGTAAGCCAAATAATTCAATTAGCGTTTTTGAATTGCTGAACATCCCATCGACAGCGTCAAGCCTTGAGTAAATCGCGTAAAATCTTCAGCTGTATCTTACGTACCCGCATAGCTCAGTGTAAAAACGAGTTGAGTTTTTGACCAATTTTTGCCAGAAAATTTATTCAACGAATAACTTTAACGGAGAAAATTTCACGAGCGAGACATGCACCCCAACTTGAGTTGGGATAAACATTCGCAATACGAATAAAATATTTCAGTTTGCTGCTTCGTTAAATTGAGACCAATTCAGTAATTCATCAGCTACAGTTGGTTTCTAGTAGTGAAGTTAATGTGATTTGAAATGATTTTTGAAATGGCTAGTAGCTATGTGTGTCTTTAATCCAAATATTTTTGATGAAATGTGTACCATGCTCTTTATATGAACAGTAAATTGTTATTACATTTTTAGTTGTGCAAAAATTAGGAGTAGCCCGAAAAAAGTGTTCAAATAATGAAACAGACCTTCAATGTGTTGTGTACTCATAAATTCATAAATGTTTTTAGTAGTAGAGCGTGTCTCTGCGTTAAATGATGTTACAAAGGATGAAAGACACCGAGAATAGGCAAACTACATTAGGCCTACCTACGGTCGTTAAAACCCAGCAAATATTTTTTTCAAATCTCTCATTTCTGAATACTTTGAGAGCTGAGTGATTTTTATCTAGCAAAGCTCATTTAGTGAAGCTTGTACTTCTGCACTTTTCTAGGTTAACCGAAAACAAAAGTTCACGCAATGTTTCTGCGTTCGATACACGCACTGCCTCAATTCGGTAACCGTGTGCTCTCAAGATTCCGTAACGTTCGTTCCCTGGCCCCCTAGATCGCCAGATTTGTCCGTTCGTGATTTTTTCTTGTGGGGCTGTCTCAGAAGTAAAGTGCATACACGACTCGACCAAGAACTTTGGATGAGCTAAAACAGAAAATTCAGGAGGAAATTCACAAAATCCCAGCTGAGACGTTGCGGCAGGCAACGAGAAACCTCGACAGCAGATTTCAAGAATGCATTCGAACAGAAGGACGCCATCTACGGAACGTAATTTAAAAACGACAAAAATTCCTTCACTGTTTATTAAATTGCATGTATTGAGGTTTCAATTACTATAAATGAAACAGTTTTCCTCCATTACTTTTCGTTTTATTGGATTGTTAAAAGTTCCCGTTTTTTTGTGTCACCCTGTATATGAACCCATTAACCAAGTGAAGATGTTGCTTGATTATGAAATAAATGTGTTCTGGTTCAAATTGAAAATCACTGCCGGTTTCACATCATAATGAATAAAGTTTTCCCCCTGCCATAGCGGGAAAATTATTCGCATCCGTAGTGGAGCTACCTGCAAGCGACCGTGCTGATGACACTGCAGTTGACCGTGTGCCTGTTGAGATAACGCACGCTCTGTCTCTCCGTCGAAAGTGAACTGTGCAAACGTGTGCAGATTTTCAGATCTCTGTGAACTTCTAGAGAGGGCTTCACATCTGGGAATTGGAAATGGCTAAGCAAAATGAACACGCATCCTTGTGATTTGGTGAACAAGCATATGGTGAAATTTTTCTAGTAACTGAAACTGTGTCACTTTCGTGGATTAGTAGGTTGGGGCGTCACGTAAATCAAGCCGATGTGTAACAGATAGACGACTTCCCTATGGTGCTCATTTACTGCTTTTCTCAACTTTGTTAAGCGACAAGATCCCAAGTGAAAAGACACATCCCAATTTAGTTGGACATGTGCTGAAGTTTGATAGAAGTTGTCATATTATTTTAAACTATGAGTATAAGTTTGACAATTTAAATATGCGTCACTTTTAAAATACATAAATATAATTCTTTTTTTTTGTTAAAATACGTCGATGAGAAACATTCTGCTTTATTGTAGGTGAATTTCATAAAATTATCATTAGAATCTTGAGGAGGGAAATACTATACTTAAAATAAGCAATGGTAATCAGGTTTTGTATTATTCCTGAATCAATGTAAGCGAGGAATACGAAATCAGATCTTAATTATCTCATAAGTAATGAGTGCAATAATAAAAAGGTATGCAATTGTAACCGCCAAAACTATGAAGATATGCAGGATTTCAAAGATTTATTCATCACATTTAAGTATGTACATCGTTTCAAGTGAGACATAAGAACAAACTTAGTGTCTAACAGACAACAATATTGGTTATGTGGGCCAAATAAGCTCGTACGCTTCTGTGGCAACCTTTCAAAAGATGAAGCAATTTTGCAGGAAACTATGGTAAATAAATAGTGGATTTACGTGCACTGCACCTTACCTCTACCATCACCTTAAAAAAAATGAAGCACATAAGACAAATATTCGAATACGAAGCCAACAGAAAGTACAGTTTAATATTCTGGACCATGTTTTCTTCATCAGCTGGTTTGTTTAACAGGAAATTTATAGTCAGATGTTCCTCCTCATTTTTCATGGTGTTGAAACGATTTTTTGTTTGATTTTTCTGATTTGTGTCTGATATTTATCATAGATCAACTTATTTTACATTTGTCTAGTAGTTGGAGAGCATGTAAGTTTTAAACCCAGTTTTGAAGGCCGGGTAGGTATAGGGTCATCACTAATATCAAGAAGTATTGAATTCCAGATTTCGGAACCAGTAAAAAAGCTGTTTTTGAGATCTGGCTTTTGAGTGATAAGGGGGTATGAGCATTAAACGGTATTTTGCCATGTTGTCATGGTAGGCAGTTTGAGCGTTAATTGGATGCTGAAAGTTAGAGTTATCGTTAGTATTATTTCGTGTATAAAACTTCGAAAACAAAACTGGTAGAAATCACGCAGTTTCAGAATTTTTAAGCTTTTGAATTAATCATGTGTGTGGCCGTGGTATGCTAGATTGGAGATAGCTCGAATAGCTTTTTTCTGATATCTGCAAAGCCTATCTGTTTTATTTTTGTCTTTGCCACCACAGGCTTCAATGCAGTATTGAATATACGGATTGCTCATTACACCGGAAAGAACTTTTAGTACTCCTCTTGGTGGGATATGCTTGATTTTGCCAAATTTCAGTGGATATGGGCAGCTTAATGCGAATATAATTGATATGATCCATGAAGGCTTATTTTTTGTCTAGTATTTTTGCCAGAAATTTGCAACTGTTCATCTCATGAATTTTTTTACCGCTCTTCAAAAGCTAGAGAGCGATGTCCCTTTTCTCCTATGAGATCAGTAAATGTATAATCTTGTTTACGTTTTGATCAATTTAATTTGCTAAGAATTAGAGCGAAATGCTGTTTAATTCCTTGATTTATTTGACCAAAAATGTTCGCGGTGTTTTTGGGAGAGAAACTAAATGAGAATGTGCTGTCATCCGCAAACAATATGAATATGAAGAATGATGTTGATTTTACGATATCGTTAACAAAAAAAAAAAATTGCAGAGGCCCGAGAGCAGACACTTGAGGAACTCTATGGGCCGCGTTTTATAATTCTGAAATTGCGTTGCTAATAAGAACACTTTGCTAACTGTTTGAGAAGTATAATTTGAACCATTTGTGAGGAAGACCTCTTATGCCAGTGTATAGCTTAGATCAAAATATATCTTTGTGATCTAACAACCAAATGCTTTTTTAATAACAATGAAAATTGAGAGAGCTAGGCTTCCATCATCAATATTTGGAGAGAGATGTTGTAAATGATGCAGAATCACTTGAGTGGAGGATTTTTGGGATTGAAAGCTAACTTAATTGTTACGGATGAAAGAAGAATGCGCTTGATAAAAATTTGCTTTTTATGTACGTTTTCTAATAAAATTTTACGTAAGATCGGTAATGTAAAAACTGATCTGCAAATATTAATGCAAGTTTTGTTATCACTTTTAAAGATCCAAGTAGCGCCTGCAACTTTTTATGAACTAGGAAAAGTACTGAAAGAAAAGGATTTGCGTTTAATGTCAGAAAAAAGAGGTGAAAATGGAGGAGCTATGTATTAAAGAACTTTACCTGAAAATCTAGTTTTCCCCCATGATTTATTCTTGAGTGCTTTAATGCTGTTGGAAACCTCAGGAACGTTTGCTGGACCAAGGTAGAATGATTGTATTGAGTTTTGATCCGTCACGAGGTGTATTAGTGGAATAATTTTTATATTTTCAGCCCTATTTTCCCCTGTGTTAACAAAGTAGTTATTGTATGTATGAATACATTTGCTATATATTTCTCATCGCCATAGTATACAGTATCATGAAAAACAAATTTTATTGAGTTTATGGAGTTATTTTCTAGTCTGTGAACAGAATTTAAGAGACCCTGAATCTTCTTTGTATCATTTTTGAACGGGGAGAATTTTTCAGTGGAACATGTTTTTTCGAAGCCCTATTTTGGCTGATGACACAATGTCTGAGTCTAAAGTATATTTCAAACGGGAATTCGATTACATTGTGTAAAATAAAGTAACCTGCCGTTTTTTTCAAGTCAGAAATAATTTCACTATTTATCGATGGCTTTTGTAAGTCTTTGGGCGTAACTGAATGAATTACGATAGGATGCATGGCTTCTGTTGTATAAGTTATTTGAAAGATTTGGTTGACGCTCCTCTGAGACCGACCTTGACGCTCATCAGAGACCGGCTTGAATACTAGGTTAGCCAATTTTATATCTTTTTGCATGGTGGCTCTGTGATCATGGCCATTTTCATTAAAGCGCTGACAAACGTCGTTAATTGTCTGCCTAGGATATGGTAGGGATTTTGTAATATTAAGGACCGGGCTTTGGCTGGCGTAATGAAATTCACATATAGCTGAACATTTAACATTCCGACTGCTCTATTTCGTAATGCTTGAGCAAAAACCCTAAATGCTATTACCGCCTTCATAGATAACTAAAAATAACTGATGTACTTAAGTGGTGCTAACTTTTAGAGGGATTAGAATTACCTACGTTTTTATATTTAAACCGGTCTATCTGAAAGATTCTTTACTCTACTACTGCGCTTGTCATCTTTCTGTAAAAAATGGTATACTCTGTAATTTGGCTCGTTTATCATATTAATCTCAGCACTATTTAGGCAGCTCTCAGTAAGGCTAATCATATCGTAATTGGAATTGAATTTAATAACTGTGCAGTTTATTTCATTTATTTTAAGGGGGAGTGGTCTGTAATTCCAGCATAGGAGAGACATGTCGCACAGTGAGAGAATTTTTGAAATTTTGAATTGTCAGATATGTGCAGCGCTCAGATTTGTTCACGTCAGGGACGTTGTCTCAAATTAAATTACCTCTGGGTTATTAATTGAGAATATTCCGTTTTGGTCAAACATTGTCCTCAGAAATACAAAGAAGAAACACAGATAACAGCACTGATGAGGCTAATGGGATTAGAGACAAAAAAGTAGGGCTACGACTCAAAATACGAGCAAAGTAAGATGAAAGAGTAAAGCTAGGACAGTGAACTTCTTTGTGCGTGTTTACCACTTTAGCTGTTTAGTGATGGTTTCTTCTTTCTTTAAATGCTAGAAGAGGCTTAGCCTTGCGAGTTCGGGCCTGAGCTCAAGTTGAAATTCACGAATTTGCTTGAATGTTTCTGTGATCTGGAAAGGCAGCGTAATCTGGATGTAGTCTTGTCAGCAGTAGACGTTCGGTGCACGTTAGAGCATTTTTTATTGCCTAGGATTTTAGTAATATTTGATAATTGCACAATTCAGCTTTCTGTCGTATATAGGAGCAAAGAGCATCCCTGGCCTTGTTTAGGACCAAAAAGTCGCTCCCGTTCTCATAGACCATTTTTTTCGGGTCTTTTTTTCCTGCCTATACGAAAACAACTTTATCTGGACTATCATTTGAGTCTTCAAGTGTAAGGCGACATATTGTGGTATCATAAAATCCATGTTCTTCTTCAAACTCATAAATCAAAAACAACTTGTTCCGTTGACTCTAATTCATGAATTTCAAGTCTTGAACTGAAAAAAATTTAATAAGTGAAAAATATTTTTTCCGTGAATTTGATTCTACTATTTTTCTTCAAAGGTACTGGAATCATGCAGGGATTTTAAATAAATTTCAAGCATTTTTACGATATCAATTCATGAACGCAGGCTTCAGCTTTGCAATAGCTGTAAAGTAAATTAATATCAATAATAGATTAAGCTTCTGCAGCGACGACTGAACCGGACTGAGTCAGTAATTACTTTACCAAGATATTATATCAGACTATGAAAGAATCATCTTCTGATCTTCAGTTGATAAATAACTCTAAACTATGAATTTTTATTGTTATCCATCAAGAATATCTTAACAAAGAAATAAAGATAGCAAGCCAATATGCGACTGAATAGGAAAAGACTGATCAAGTTGAGAGTGAACACTGATCAATCTTTGTACGAATAGTCAGGTTACCTTTAAATACCGTTGTGTTATACGCAGTTCATTCCGTATCTACTCATAATTGTTAGCAATTCATTGTGAAGTTACTATTTCAGACATTACCCAATATTTATTTTCTTGTACATAAAGAAATGTCCCTGATCATTCGCAGCCCTCAAAGAATCCTGGCTCTTCCCATCACAGCATTCGTAATGATCATGCTATACAGGTGGGTGTCTGTAAATTCCCTACATTGAAATGTTCACCATTATATGTATCTATATCCTGTCGCAATCAGTAGGAGTAGCAAGAGGTTCAGGTAAGTTACCATTTAGGTAATACATTCCTTAATGGGACACTTTGTCCGGCAGCTAATACGGGATGTCGGTATTTTACACGATGTAAATATGCGCATCTCATTTTAAATTTGCGGGACTTAGTGGTAGGATTCTGTCAGATAAAGCACATGAGATCGCAATTTAACAACTCACCAACTGAATTGTGGGTAAAAACGTGGGACCTAATCTTATGAAAATTGATTTTGCCGCTATCGTTCATTCTTGCTGGTCAATGGCTTACCTTTGATTCGCTGAGATAGTGATGATCATTTTCAGCTTTGAATGATGCATACAGCATATTGGAAATGACACTTGATGGTTTTGATGAAACACGTAAAGAATTTATGTACAGCAATAATTCTTTAAAATGACATTATTTTTTGACTAGCTGAACAAATATACAGTGAACAACTAACAGTGATAGTTTAACATGACTGTATTTGTGGAAGTGACCGTGGAGGGAGTATATATCCTAGCTCCATGGAAGTGGCTTCAGTATACCTCTTGAATTCCGCATAGTAGTCCTTCAGATACTTACACCAGTCATGCAGAATATTAAAGTTAATATAAGATAGGAAGAGATTATTAGTTGGAAACTCATTGGAATCAAGCTAGATGTGCTTAATGACCGTATCTGTGATACGAGTTGTGCAATATTACCACAGGTCATATACTACTTATGTAAGTGTTCTGTGATATTATCGGATCCCGTCTTTTTATGACAGATAAAAAAATGTTATTAAAATTTATAAGTATTGAATACATTTTTAGGGTACATCCTGTACATGGAAATCTTGTTTACTCTGAGTAGCAGTCAAATCTATCAGGAGGAGTTAAAAGTGCACTTTCATGAGGAAGTTATGAGGAGTTAAAAGATGACGCGAGGAAGTACAAAGCAGGACGTTGAGAAGCAGCACACTGAAACTAACTTTTCAAAGAGTTTAGGATCGTGAGTAGCGTGTTGGAAACTGTAGAGGGAGCAGCGTTCTACATCATATACATGTGGTCTACTACATGTAGTCTACATGCACTATATCTACATGTAGTGCATCACATCATCACATTCTCCCAATTTTTCGTGGATGGCGTGCAAATGAAACATACTTGCAGAACTTCAGCTTCTATTTGAAAATGAGCGCTTCGGTTTGCAGTGTACATTTATTATTTAAACACACATTCACACAGAGTTTGAATAGGTACACACTCGTAAATCTTTTAAAAACATCCAATTTTATACTGAATGAAATAATTGATTTGAAAAATATTTCGTCGGTTTTGTATGTAAAACCTTTGTTTTTCCAACCGATGAAACTTTTATTCTCTAGGACAACTGACCCTTTTCGATCTCTTAATAAAGCATTTTCCCACAGTTTCCATCTAACGGCAATTGTCCAAGAAGATCCATCGGAAGATCTTTCAGCAAACCACGTGACCCTGAAATACTGTAAGTAAATGTAATCGCTCGTAAAATTTAGCAGAGGATTAACCTGTAGCACCGAGCGATTATAAACTCTTTTTCCAGTTACAATGTCTCACAATTTTCTTCATAAAAACTCTCAGAGCTGAAGAATAATAACTTTCAACTGACACCAAAAATGGGAAACGGTATGAATTGATGTGTTTGGCGTGATCTACAATGTGAAAGTAAAGGAGCCTACGATAAAACGGTAAGGTAGAAATGACGAACGCATACAATAAATGAATCCATGAGCAGCAGATTATTGCGAAACCAGGACGCTTTGTTGCTTGTCTATATCGCATCTCGAACAGATGTTGGAATTACCTACACTAGTTGGTTTTTACTGATCAAAAGCTTGGTGTCAATATATTCAGTTTTGAGATGTGTTATCATTTTCTGAAGCAGGTACATTATTAAGATACGTAATCCGCTATTCATGAATCATCAATGAAAACAACCAAATAGTGTAGTCGCGATCGTAACGAATCATTTTCTACAGTTTTGGCGTCTTATGTTCCAGACGTTTCAACGGAAGCTCTAATTATTACTGTGTGTGTGTCTTGTTGCTTCGTTAAAATCTCAGAAGTCTTTTGCTTATGGGATGTTCGGGAGTAGCGTCGAATATCTGTAACGCTGGAAGGAAACGTATGAGTTTAATATCTACACAATACCACGAAAACCACAATTCAGAACCGACACAGTAGAATATCAGCAATGCCTTACACTCTCATCTTATAGAAAAGAAAACCATTCTGACTTTTAAAATAGATAAAATATGAGTTATGGTGAACGGGACTATATATACTTGTTCTGTTTAGTACAACTTTTCTCATATTATAAAGTACCAACTCTCAAGTTATTTTCAGAGAAGCAAATTCATATTCAATCAGATACCGGTAATTATACTAACGTAATAAATAATCCCACCCACAACAGGAGCTGGTGAAAAAAGAAAATTACTGAAGAGGTAATTTTGTGTCTGCTGCGTATCATTTCGCACCTGGTATGCAATTTTCGCGAATTCATGCTCAATTTTACAAAGATTCTGACGGATGTTTTTCGGAAAAAATTAATTTGCGATTATTCGATGCTATTCAGAACTGACGCTATTTTCGGACCATTGGTGGGACGTCATTGGTACACTGTTACAGCAAGAAGTCACCCATGCGTCATAGGAGGCATTGTTTCTATATCTCTAAGCCTTTTTGTACTTAGCGGAATAACAATGACGTCATACAATTCGTCTCAACAAGGATATCAGTTTTAAAAGAACTCAATGAGATTCAATGAGAGCTCTGAAAAATTTCATTGGAAATTTTATGAAATTCTGTGTGAGGGATAAAAATTTCATTTTTGGTGCGAACGAGTATAATTGGCTTATGTGCTGCTTACTTTCTTGTTCATGTACGCTGTCAGTTAGGGAACAAACCGCAGTAGTGATGCGGTGGGGTACAGCGCTCGGGTCAATAAGGTGTGTCTCACTCATGCAGACTTCGCAATTTAAAAATTCAAACAATTTATTTGCCACACGCAATGCAGAAATAGATTGTTTCTTCAGTCTAGTTCAATGGTCAAATTTGAGTACAGCTACCTGTGGGCCCGAATAAATTTAGTGACTTCTAGGGCATCCTACCACCGACGTTATTCTAAGGTGTAAAATTATGTTTAACCTAATTTGCTTAACATAGTTACACTCTAGACATCAATGAATTAGTTCACTCGAGATTTCGATGTTTAATTTTACATAATAATTTATATGGGTCGAGATCTTAACAGTATATTCTAGAAACGACTTGAGAACAGGCTAAATATCATAGGCATTAACATGCATGCTAAATTACCCTATCAGGATGAGTCATCTAGGAGAGAAGATTTTACTTCGTTATCTTACGTGATTAATGTTCCGATAGTGGAAGGAGTTCAAGGTTTATTTCGAAAGCTTTTTAAGAATTTATTTCACGGATCTCCGCACGGATTGAGTTCCAAGTCTTGGTTCCAATGAAGAGGATACTGTGCTATGACCGAGCTCTTGAATGATAAGGATGAATGAAGTTACTTTTATTTCGGGTTAAATGGTCGTAATGACCAGTTTGTGCAGTTAATAATTGTTTGAGGTCAAACAATTAGCAAAACATGGTCAATGTTTTATTCATGCAATTACACATTGAGAGTTTATTGCGATCCAGAAGTTTGAGTATTTTAAGACTTTTGAATGAATCATCAATGTGACCATTATATTCTAGTTTCTTTACCACTCTAATGGCTTACTTTTGTAGAATTAAGAGTTCATTGTTTTTATTTTAATCGCTCTGTGGGCATGCTTCTATTCCGTTTTGTAAGTATGGTGAAATGAGCGTTCGGTAAAGTATTTACAAAGCTTCTTCATGTAATACATTTTCATTTTATGGAGGATTCCAATGGATTTTGCTAACTTAATGCTCATATGAGAAATGTCCTCTTTGAAGCTCAAATGCTTATCTGTTATAATGCCCAGGAACTTACATGTGTTGGTTTCTTCGATTTCACCTTCGCCAATTTTTATGCGTGGATGAGGAGATATATGTCTCTTTACATGAGAATATAATATACTTTGCCTTATCGATTTTAATAAATTATTCTTGTTTTGTTTTTAAGCCACATTGAAACCTTTTGGAGCTCGCAATTAATACTCTGCGCAATCAGAGCGGGATTTTGAGTAGGAAGGACCGTAGAAAGCGTCCTGTCATCGGCAAAAAGTATGAATTTGGAAATATATGTAGATTTAATATTATCGTTGATAAAGATTAAAAATACGAGAGGCCTAAGGACAGACCCTGGTGGAACTCCATGGCCAATTATCTGTTGTTCCGATTGTGCATCGTCAATGACAACGTATAGTTTCCGGTTTGTTAGGTGCAATCTGAACCAGTCATGAGCAACTCCTCTAATGCCATAACAGTGGAGTTTCGAGAGTAACATGTTGTTGTCCACACAATCGAATGCTTTTCGAAAGTCAAGAAATACGGAGAAAACAAGTTTTCCTTCATCTATATTGGAATATAGGTTTTGTAAATGATTTAATACGGCCTGTGTTGATTTTTTAGAGCGAAAATCAAATTGTTTATCATAGAGGAATGATTTTTGTTCAAATAGGAATATACTTTCATGTAAAATTTTCCCGAATATTTTGCTAATAATTAGTTTGCACAGGGAAAGGTCTATAATAGTTTACGCAAGTTGTTTCTTCACCTTAAAAATAGGGATTACAGTCCGTAAAAACGACAGTCCGTAAAAACACCTCGGAGGAGCGACTGGTTATTAATGTTGGATATGAACGGGACTATAATATCAGCTATGGCTTTAGACTTTAGTTGAGAACGTTTATGATCCACTTGATTTATTTTTCAACTTGTTTATGCACGAAACTAGATCGGACGAGTTAGCAGGCGTTAAGAAAACAGAGTTGTGTTTACGGACATGATCCATGTGTTCTAAGTGAGCAGAAAGTTCACCGGAAATACTATCAGCTATATTTTTTTTCCTACGCTTACGATGTCAGAAAGATTAGCTATATCTTTCTTCTCATGATGTTTTACATTACCTTGAACATTTGGCGCAATCGTTTTCTTCGCAGCATTATTCGGTTTATAGCAAGAATTAGGCAGGAGCCAAGTTGTTTAATCTCAGATTTAAGTTGACTGAATTTAAGCGTAAAGTAATTTTTTCTCGAATCATCTGCTTAGTCACATAGTTCTTGAATCTGTAATACATTTCCTTAGATATTCACCCCTCGTAGAGAAGGGCTAGGTACGCCTATGTTTCTTAATATTAGTTACGATTTCTTAAGCAACCCAGGGCTTTTGGTCTGTTTTTTAGAGTAATTATACGAGTGATGGTCTGATAACATTGATTATGTGCAGTCGTTGTAAATTCAGTCAAGTTTAGTATTGCTTCATCAATGTCCATTGCATTTTTTTTCTGTTGGGAAATGTCCAATGTTGACACTAGTTCTTCTATAACTGAGCGGATTTCTCCCAAATTAAATGCATTTACGCAGTGATATAAGTAAGTTTCAAACTGTGGAATCGTGCGAGAGAGATAGACATTTTTCTTAATAAAAAAATTGGAAACCGATAACCCGGAAGTAATAATTCCAGTAAGAAAACCAGGTAGATCTGTCATGAAAATATTATTGAACTGCGTAGCAGACTCTAATGAGATACATGTAGGCTTCGCTCTAATTGGAAAGAATGATTTAGACTGAAAATACTGATGAAATTTGAGATTGGTTTGCAGGTTTCATGTTTCAAAAGATCATAATTGAAGTCACCGCGGGTTATGATGTCATTGAATGAAGACTTGTTAATTAAGGGGAGCTACTACCCTGGACTTGACCTAATTTTTCAAATTTCACTGTTCACATTTCTATTGCACCTAGGGGAATAAAAATGCATGCAGATATGTTAAAATCAATTTCGAACACATTTGTTTCTATAAAACTTTTTATTTTTTCAATAGAAAAAGTTATCGTGCAAACATACAAAACTATGTAAATTAGCTCAAAACTGCCCCCTTCTACAATTTTCAACTTAAAAGCTTGATTTTGGTCTCATTCGACGCAGGAAAAAAGTGGGAACAGCGTAGAGAATCAGAATTCTGCCTGAATTCCAAATTAGATTTTATGGTAAAAAATTTGGAATTTTTTGAAGAAAAAAATTAAAAAATGAAATCCATAAAAATTTCTGATTCGAAATTTTAAAAAAATTCATTTTTGAGTATCCGGAGTCTTTCCACATCGAATGAGACCAAAATCAAGCTTCTAAGTTGAAAATTGCAGAAGTAGGGATTTGAGCTTAAACATATATATGGTTTTTATGTTTGCAAAATAACTTTTTTGTATTGGGAAAATCGAAAAATTTTATAGAGGCAAATGTGTTCAGAATTCAATTTTACACATTTGTATGTATTTTGTGTCCCTAGGTGCAATAGAAATGTGAACAGTGAAATTTGAAAAATTAGGTAAAAAGGTGATTTCAGAGTAGTAGCTCCCCTTAAACTCACGAACTTCAAAATATGCCTTGAAATGATATGCCTCCAAAATATGCATTAAAATGATGGCATCCAATGTACGTTGAGCGTTTCTCCTTTCATTTGCTTTGCTGTTTGTGTCAAACTAGTGTTATAACTGACAAATAAGAATCTTGTAGAATTTAAACTCATATTATATAAAATAAATAGCGTTTATCATTTTTGAATTCTGAAGTAATCCTTCAATTTTTCGAATCTCCGACCCATGATAAATGAACAGTATACTAAAAATATTTGAATTTTACCCTTTCGATGCTTCACAATTGAAGCGAAATTTCTTAGTGCGACGTCAAAGTTTTTCCAAGCCGGCATGAAATTGTGAAGGAATTAAGTGAAGGCGGCAGTCTCAGCCGCTATCTACGGCGGCTGAGAAGGCGACCTGTTCTCTCCCGAACGCAGCTACGTTTACTAGTCAGTAAATTAGCCAAGAAACAAACTAACTAACAAACCAACCAACTAGTCAAAAAGCGCTGCGGTGCCTGTTCATTCGGCTGTGAACTGAAACATTCCCAATTAAAAAACTGTTCAGAATTTAAAATTTACTAATACCAGAATCAAGTAAGGGTTATTCGTAAGCTTGGCCAGGTAATTAATATCCAAGGACAAAGAAAAAATGTTCCTCGCAGCTCCAAGAAAAAAACTTGCATCCGCAATTTACTAGCTATATACGTGAAGAAAATATGGATGAGTAATTCACCGCAACGCATTAATATATTTCGTTGTAATCAAGTTTTTAAGTTGAGTGTCGTAAATCTGATGAAATCTACATCAAATTTGAATCCTCAAATAAATGTGAATACACGTTTAGCACAATATTCAACCAAGTCAGGGGTTACAAATATTTTTTGCCCTGCAGTCCTAAATAAATTGCATTCGAATCTCGCACACCCTGAAATAAAAATGCCGACGTATATCCAATATCTATTATTTAGCTGGACTCTTCTCGCACTCCCTGGAATATCGTCTCGCACACCTAGGGTATGCGGGCACCCCAGGTTGGGAATCCCTGATCTAAGTAGTCTAACGATAGCCCCGTTATATGAAATTATATGATTAAAATATAGGAAAAAATTATATTATATGAAAAAAACTCATGTTAGTCTGAGTCCATCATCATCAGTAATTATTCAAATTTAGCCTAGCTGTAGATTTGATTGTTGAATTTAAAGCTCTTCTTACAAATCTACGAAAAGTTACACCTGATAATTAGTCTTATCAATGAATTTTAAAGCAAATAACATTCACTACATTTCAATTCAATTTTTTCAAGAATCATTTCACGATGAGTCCTCTGCAGAAATTAATCTTCATAGTGGTCCCCGTGGCCGAGGGGTTAAAAGCGCGCCCCTCTAGAGAAGGTGTCGGCAGTTCGAATCCCGGCAGTGCCACCCGGTGATTCTCCCCGTTGGGAAAAGGGAGAACTCAGCCACAATTCCCCATTCTACCCAGGGGTCGGAAAGGGGTACCGGCTTGACCGGGGATAATCGTCATTGCGTCCTGGTGTAAGTTATAAGGCACTTGAAAAACCAATGTACAAGATAATATGTATCAGGCTAGATTGGAATGAAAAATCCTTCCTTTAAATCATTCATGACGAGGTGGATCATCCTTTGCCCAACCTAAATCCTTCTTAGGTATCCCAAAATTTTTCATTATAGATTAATTGGTAGAATTTCATTAATATTTGATTGAATTCCATTAAGGGTGTGTTATTAAGGGTGGAAAATCATAACTCAAATCGTAATGACACTGTTGTACAACAGGTTGACGAATACTTTAAATAGTTTTCACTCAGCAAAAAGTCTAAATTTTAGCTGGTTGAATAGAGGCGTAGTGAATTATGTATTGGCTGAATACTGGATACCCATTTGATCAGACTCAGAAGCTACATCGTCATTTATGGGCTGGCTGAAAGTTGGAGACCTTTTACTTCACTTGGCTCAGTAACGAGAATATAAGATGTATTAATATTGTATGGACACCTATTTCAACAATTAACTTACTTTATCATGATCTAATTTTCTTTCTGTTGGGTCTAGTGGTGAAGGAAATTGAGAAAACTGGCAGAAGAGCTCACAGAGATGACCCTCTTAGGCAGTGACCTGCATGGTGCTTCATTCCCTCCTTAAGTTTAGAGCTAAAATCATTTGTGATAATCAAACCGAGTTTTATACATGAAGTAATCGAAAATGTTTTTTGCTATTGTTCATCTCACTTTGCTGGATAAGAAACATAATATAGGTCATGCACAACATGAAAATGCAGCATAATTATGACTCTAATGATTCATCAGGCTTACTTCACCGTATTCTTGAGTTTCATTTTGTTGGAATATAAATCAGGTTCAAGTGCACACTTTCATGCATGAAATCAAATCTGCCGTCATTCGTCATTTCTATCAGGCATGTATCGTTATTCTAATAGGCTAACATGTTAATAACTAATATAAATTTAGGGAATGCAGCAACAAAAGTAACACTGTGCAATAGCAAAAAGTATTATTGTTTTTTAAGATTCTTGGTACATTTTTGGTCTTGTACATGTAATTTCAAATAATTATCGAGGGTTTTTAAAATATCAAAGAATCGTTCTGAATTTCTTCACAGTGCCAATGGGAAAACTCGAACGAAAATGTCACAAAGAAATTATTTGTTCACTCGGTGTTTCCAAAATGTCGGTTTCGGACATCTTACCTCTACCTTCAGATGCGCATAGGGAGTATGCGCATGATGGTGCTCGTCCAAGACGAGGAATAAAAACTCTACTAACACATCTAAAAACTGCAAGCATACAAGAAAGAGAGTTGACCGGAATTCTGGATCTTTTCCGGGGATATCCGTCATTTCGTCCTGATGTTAGTTATAGGGCATTTGAAAAACCAGTATACAAAGAGATATGTATCAGGCTTGATTGGAATAAAATATCCTTTCTTCTTGTTTTTCTTTCGACTGGTTTAGCATGTGGGCAATCAGCAAGAACAAGAATGCAGTGACACCTCACGAGCACGGCCAGATACTCGTCTGTTAGCCAATACAGAAAGTGCAAATACAAATTAAAATTTAGGATAAGATCTATGTCTAAATTTAATGCAAAAATGTGACCACTCATTAAATCATCAAATTCAGATAATAACCAATTTAAAAAAAGGGGCCGGCAATAACCAATAACCAATTGCAAGGGGCCGGCAATGTAGAGGCATCGGCCCGACGGTGTCATGAGAGTTTAGACTCCGTGATTGTTCTGGGGTCACCACTTGTAAGGCCTGGTGCTGCTGCTTCGGCCATTGAGTTCCATTCGAAATAAAGACTAGAATAAGGTTTTGAGGGGTAACTAAGGTAGGGCACTACAGAATAATAGAACTAAATGAGCCTTAAACTGACTTACAGTTTACCAGAGCAGAAAACTGTAGGTGTCATGAAAAGAGGAGGAAAATTTCCGAAATGGAAATATTGTAGAGGTTTAAGTGGGTGTAGAAGGTAACTTTTACTTTTCCGAAGACTCGGCAAAGACCTCACGCCAAAGGTTGGGTGTTTCGTCATCAGGAATTAATCAGTACTTAAGAGCAGCAACAGAATTGAAAAATAATGCATAGTAATTTTAGAATTTTCAAGTAACTTAATTTCATCCAATCACTCGTCATTCACTCATATTTAAAAAGGAAAATAAAATAAATAAAAGAAGCGACTGACAGTCAGCCCATGTCGCTCGTCGGAGCTGCAGCGCTCACTCTGGTTCTAGCACCGCTTCAGTCCGCCACAATTCATTCACACAATATTATTTCGTTTTATTTGATGTAAAATAGCTGGTAAGAGCTCTCTCTAAGTAATCAATTGTTGTGAAACCTTAAAAAAACTAGCCGTCTAAGATTCAGCGCCCTTACTCCTCCTTCTGCATCATGTGCTGAGTGAGTTCTGAGGCACTATCTGTTATGTACACAGTAGACCAGAGGGAAATATTAAATGTTCTATAAATAAACAACGAGTTACTTGTGCCCCATCAAATAGAACATGACCAGTAACGAGCGAGCAAAAATTCTTAAATGAATTGGGAACCTTTCAAATAATGCATGAGACAAATTAAAGGAACTAACTTCATAACACGGTAAAAAAGAGAAAAAAAAAATAAAGTTCATTTGCTTTTTACTACAGATTTAACAAACTAACTGGCGAAATTAAATCTTAAGTCAACTGAACCTATTATACAACACATAAAAATTCTTTGTTGTTCACAATGTTCTTTGCTGCAAAGTTGAAAAATTGGAAAATGAAAAACACATTTGGTTAACAATAATGCACCCATTTAGTACATTCAGCAATGCTACCTACGAGAGATAACAGGTGGACATCATCATTCTGCCGATTACGGAGAGGCTGCCCTTTGCGGTGATACAAAGCTTGAAAAGTGCGAAGAAATTCTTGGAGTTACGACGCAAGTCTTCTTAAGATGCAGTCTTTTTCGGCGCAACGATAGCAAGCAGGAGCTCCAAACTTTTGCTATGCTTAACCCACTCCACGATACCGTCGCCCACTCCCTGACTTGCAGGAACCCACTTCATTCCGTAAACGTTAAGAAATCCAGAAATTAGGCCTTGACCTAATCCTAAGTTATTCCGCGTTGTTGGCCGGAGCTGAGTCCTACTGCTACGTTCATTCTGCATCACCAAAATGCTGCTGAGCCCACAAAATACTACAGCCTCGAGAATGTCTTGACAGTAAACTTCCTTGTTAATTTCGATCCCTTGAACGACTATTACTAGAGATGTTTTGCTGCTGGCGGAATTTTTCGTCTAACTATGATCGACTGCAAGTTTTGACGATATTCGACAGTCGCAGAACTGCTGGGAAGCCCAGTTGACCAACTCCTGTCGTTTTGATGATGCTGGCTAGCTTCCCGTCTGTGATGAGGATGCGCACCCAAAGCTGACCTTCAGTCTGACGCTTGAGTTCTGCCACAAGCGCTTATGGCGTACGTTGGGAGCTCTAATTTTTGTCGAATGTAGGGCTTGAGCCCAAATTCCTTTTCAGTCATTAATCGAAGAGATTCACGATTGATTCTAGTGTAAAGGACGATTGTTCTCATGGAGACCTTAGAATTTCGGATCTTATCCAGATAAGCCTCGCCACTAAGGCTACACATAAGTTCACCCACTTGTAACTTTCGAAATAATGCACCTATCGACTTAAAATTGTAATTGAAGGGAAAGGTTAAAACATTTTTTCGTTTTCGAGTAGTTTAAAGTCGATAGGTGCATTCAAAGTTCCTAAGTTCTCGTAGTTCTCGTACTTTACCACGTCCTCATAATTTTAACTTGCATGTATAAGTGTTCTTTCTATAAATGGGTAATGAATAAATGCTAACAGGGGGAAGAAAATCTCCTTTGGAATCTTAAACATTTTCTGTACTTGTACCTTATTTGTGTGGATAACCTCCACAAACTCGAAGAACTGCAATTTGCTAGCTCTGTCCAGTATAGAGGGGACCGAGACGAGCCGAACAAGAGGCCTGCGAGGCAGCTTAGTACAGCCCACCTGACAGTGTTCGCATAAGTCCGTAGCATGTCAGTACTTAGTTTACGGTAACAGTTTTAAACAGAGGCACATTTTACTCAAAGAGAGTTAGTCAGCACTTAACCCAAAGATAATACTTTGAAAGGTATACTTACTTCAAATGTAAAGCGTTTCAATGGATTTTTTTTCAAATTTGTTTGCCATAGCTTGGTCATATATGCTTAAAAATAATGTAGAATAATTATGATGCAGATTTGTTTTATGTTACTCCAGTGAGGATATACTTTTTTTAATAACAACCAAACTTATTATTCATTTTAGGTTTGCTTGCGTAGAGTATGTTGAGAACGTGATCTTCGTTGGAAATGTAGGAAGATTCTCGAGTTTGTTCCAATAGATGTGATCGTGTTGTATGTTGTTGTCAGCGTCTCTAAGAAAAGGATTTGGAATTCCAATGAGACACTTTTGAGATACCTAAGCCAAAGTTAGAAGTTTCAGAAAAGGTACCTGTTTTATTACAACATTGCACTAGATATAAAATAACCACGAAAGTAACATGCAACTTTGAATTTATCGGCTATGATTTACATAACTTCGTTTACCCATGGTAAAATCATTTTTAAATGCTGAACGTTTTGACCGAGACAGATTTTTCTCTGTTTGAAAAAGAGTATATTATTTACTGAAGCAAAGTGAGTAAATAAGTAAGGGCACATTTCTGTGTGTTGAAGACTAATCGCCGTCTGAAGCCCTTAGGATAGAATAACCGTTCCTTCCATCCTGACAATCCCCCACGTAGCGCGATGTTCAAAGTTATATAAAAAGGGTTTATTTTACACTATTTTAATAGGATCAGTGGCCTCTTGTATGTTATTATAATTCTGACGAACGCTCTGTGTAAGAATGTGTGAGCTCTTTAGCTGAAGGACGCATGCGTGCGATATGCATACTGGACGGAGTTTCGCAGTACCCATTACATTTCTAACCCATTTCATTCTAATCTAGGGATCCATTAGAAAAACTCGACTTACTTGATAAATGAAAACATTTGCATTTAAATAGAAATAAGTCTTTTATGCATTCAGTACTGTAGATACACACGTTTTAAATCTTAGCTTATTTTACAATATGGGCTTCAATGCAGACAGTAGCATGATCTATTTAAGGTCCCGTTATGGGGATTACTTAGAAACGATAGAGGTCACAGGCAGTAGTTTTTTGGTCTTCAAAGCGGGATTTCAGTTCGAGAGACATGGGAAAAAAGTTGTTTAAAAATCTTGGTTCTAAAATTCTTGTAGCTAAAAATTCCTGTCATTGTCACAAAGAACTTCCAGGAAAATGGAAGTGGCCCAGACAACTGTTCTTCTCCGACTAAAAATCATTAGACAGGCCTCAGTAGTTTGAAAATGGAGTCCCCCGCTAGCTGTCTCAGAAAAATTTGAAGCAGAGTCTAACGTGTTATTAATCACTGTCTTCGTCATACCGTCAAGCACTATATATATAGATAGGCTTGTCATAGGCGACTGCAAATGAATCTTTTACAAAATCTTCATCAACCCAATCCTCTAACAGTCGAGCAGTAAGATAAGTTCAACATCCAAGCGCAGGATTTCACGCAAAAGTCATGCTGAGTGCAAGGTGCATTAATTATTGTTGAAAGAAAGAAAGAAAGAAAACGGTTTATTTCCAATAGAGATGGTACAAAAGTACCATCATTGGTTTTTAAAATATCTTAAAATTAATACACTTAGATGATACACACACACGAGTATTGAAAAACTCGTGTCACTAGTCAAAAGAAATGATTGAGGGCAATGAACTCCTAATCTAGCTTAATCTGCATTTGATAATACATGTAATGATAATTGTAAGAGATAACACAATTTCATGGACGATGCATTTTCATTGTGGGGTGAAAACACTTTTGACAGTTTACATGTACATGACATAAAACTTCGCAATTCTTGACGCCAGGAAATAATATATGAAATCGCTTGTTTCGGTCAACGTTCACAAGTGTCATTTTAAGGAAGCATGAAAAAAAGAAAAATATATATATAAATATATATCCATATACACACATATGTACACATACGTATGCATGTGTGTGTATATCAATACACACACTCACACACACACACATACACACACACACACATATATACATATGTGTACATATAAGCATGAGGACCAAGAAGATTATAGGTTTTGTATTTCTGATTCAACAATTTTAACATAACGGTCATTAGTTAACAAGCATTTTATTTAAATATAAATGGATGATCGCACAACAAATGTATAGTTTTTACATGAATGCTTTACAATACTAAAGATTTGACGAGTTAGGTAATGTTACAAGTTGAGAGTGCACAGAAAAAAGACCATTATCTCCAGTAAAATGCTAGTTGTCAGTCTAGTACACACATATGTGCACGTATACATGTAAATATTTACACATACACATGCACACATATACCCACGCACATATTTACACCTAACTCGTAAGCATACACAAATGCATTTCTATGCATCGAGGCAATACATACGCATTCTACAGAGTGTCTTACGCATAGCGTGGACACGTACACATTTACACAAGTAAGCATGTGCGCAAATATCAGCGTAAACTAGTCAGTACAAACCAGAATTCCAGTCGAGGGAAACGGAGAAAATATCTTTTATTATAGCATGAATTTTATAAAATTTCGTACTAGAAATAGTGGCACAAAACAGTCTACTTAAGTCAGAAACATGTTGAAGGAAACAACTTGTGCTAATGATCTGTGCTGCGAGCAACTTAGTTGTCTGGAAGAAAATTTGAGTGGGAACGACGTTTTTTGGTTTTATTGGATGATGCTTCTCCTCATACAGCTAAATTAACTAAAAATCGCTTGAAATAGCTTCATCTTGAAAGACTTCTTCATCTAACGTATTATTCTGGCCTTCCACCCCCAAGTTATTACTTGTTTCCCCGGTTTTGAAAAAAGTTTGGATGGTCTTGATGTAAAAAGCTAAAAAGTATATATTTAAAAATTCTTCTTCTAAAGATTAAAACTTTTCGAGTGCAATATTTATGTGCTTGTTGAGTGATGGAATGATGTCATTGGAAGTAAGTCGAAAATGGAAACGAATGATTACGAAAACGAATAATATGGCATTTTCACTTTCGAGTAGATCTTGAAATCGGAGAAATTTTTTGTCACGAACTTGACGTTTAATTTAAAATTCCAGTGAATTGAAAGACCAATGATATGCAAGAATTTTGTGACAACTTTTTACTATTTTGAGCGATATTTTGTTTGGAAATGTTTCCTGTTCCATCAATCTGAACCACCTGTGGATGTTTTCGAGTCAAACTGAAGCGTTCAGTCAATTTGATTTCAAAACGTTTATGTATTTGAATAAGGTCTCTTCTGAGATAACACTGTAACCTAAACACTTAATAATTTGCTGTTCAACGTTGTACAATAATCAAAGCAAAATTTAATGAAGAATTTGTGTATGAATATTTGTTGAACAATATGGCGTAAATTAATTTCTTTGAACATAAATCTGTTTATCTATATTAAATCCGACCTCATTCCAATTGACGAGAATATTTGAACCAAGAGATATCGAAAGCAATGGAAAATGAAGTTTTGGTCGAGTACTACGTTAAACAATAGCCAGAACTTGCATAGAATTCCAAAATGCTGATAGATTATTATGAATGGTTAAATTGAGCAGTTTGAATGCATATATCAGAAACTCGCAGCTGCAGATATCAAAATGGGAGGAAGAAACTTCGCAAATAAGCTCAAGCTCGACTGCAAGATACACTTTCTTTGCTTTAAAGCTGCAATTTTTGCCAAACTACGAGTATCATGTTATGATTTTCATGATTCCGATTATTCATTTAATCTCATTTATTTTCACGCTCAATGCAGCCAGCAACAATGAAGAGAACTTCGAACCTGTCCGCGCAGAAGTGGTTTACTCCGCCAAAATTCCAGACCACAGTAATTTTCTGCAGGATTTTCGGAGCAACGTGGTTTTATTTCCATGGATAAACGACTCTGCTTGCCACGAGTAAGTGTACCTCCAAGATTATTTAACACGTGATTTTGAGATTTACTTTTGGAATGCTAGATTAGTATGGATAGAAAGATCTTTATGATTTATACTGGTTATATCATGTGGAGTGACTACCTTCACAGAGATGCTATTGTTTTGAAGTTTTTATCATGGATAGTTCATATCTCTAGTAAATGAATTTTCATGTTATGTTTCAATATTATGTTCACTACCGCATTGTTGTTCGTACAAAATGACTTAAAAACTGTGCGTTTCGTCGAAGTGGTAAAAAACTCATCGTAGTTGTGCACAACCTGAGGCGTAATTTCGACTTATTATCACCATATTGTCGGTTACGAGGGTTATTTGAAGATATTTCGTTTTTTAGCGAATCACTCGCTCAAATCATTTGTGTTGTTATGTGTTTTGACTTCAAATAACTCATTTAGAGTAAGATGTTATCCCAAGAAATGAAAAAAAACATAGTTATAGTTACTTTAAGAGCAAAATTTAGCGATTTGTATGTATATCAGTAACTTTTTCCATGTCATCAGATCAATTGTTCATAAGGTTTGACTGGAGCTCGAGGGAGGTGATTGCAATATTTCTCAAGTAGCACAGAACGAAACAACATTCCCTACACTCTGATGCCATAAGAACACCAGAATTAATCCAGAATGTTCAAAACATGTTTTTCCTCCAGTTGACCTTCGATAGACTGAATTTTTCCAATAAGTACATACATGCACCTTTTACTGCCATGGCAAGCTTCGAAAACTTATTAGGTAAAGGCTCAACAAGTGTTTTTTTAAACTTATTTTAAATCATCACATGAATTTTTTTTATGTTATTTCCTCTTTCGTAAATTGTTATCTCGAGAATATTTGGTTTTGTTTTTATATCGACCGAAGTATTTCCTTAATGTAAGAAAAATGAAATGAATTAATTTCAATTCCAGATACAGATAATTTGAACTCAAGTTGAGAACTGTCAGTGATATCAACGAAAGATATCATAACCTTTCCACATGAGCAAAAGCTTCCCATTGTTTTTCTTTAGCAATTTTTTAATTTCATAAACATCACAGTTACATTTTCAAAGTTGTGTTGCATAATAACTTCCTGTTTGTTTTTCACCATTCATGTCATTTAATCTAAAGGTCATTGGTTTTGCGTAGACAGTATTATGAAGATGACAATTTACTCTGTTGTAAAATTTAGTAGATATCCTTTACGAAAATCTTTTTATTTTTCAGTTATCTTGAATCGACGTTCAATTTTACATTTTGTTTTTCCCAAAGCATTTTTAGTCGGTGGGAATAAAAAATAGAACTTTTCATTGCTGCGCTACCCTGACGCTCGATTAGATTTTAGTTGAAACGATTTACGAAAGCTTTTGTAGAAATTTTGGATCAAATAATGTAGAACTTTTTCGTATTTGCGGTTTTTGATGTTTTTAAAATATTTCTACGCTCGGGTATTGATGTTCCGTTGACACATTCAAAGACTGGTGCTTTCTGGACTAGATTTCGAAATAAAGCACTTTTATTGACAACTTGATTTATTCTACCAAAACCATCTAAAAATTTTTTTTTTAAATATTCCATTCAAGATTTCATTGTTCACTTTAGTGACTTTGAATTGAAGTTTTTTAGGCCCATTTTGTTGAGTTTTTGGAGCCTTATCTCCTAACTATTATGCATGCAGATAACTTATTTAGCATGTCTTCTAATAAATTCACGTTCATTATGATTTACTGCAATTTCTGTGGCTTTTTTATTAGTTTACGAGAATATTTTCCTCGTAATTTCTTCCTTCCGTTACGAGATATTCAAGTTAGTGTGAAGATACTCTCTTCCCACTTTATCATAATTTAATTTCATATGATAAATTTACAACATACAATAGTTATTTATACATTTATATATATCTATATTTATTTATATATAGTTATAAATATACAATAGTTATTTTAACGCTAATGTGACCATTTCATTTGGTAATTCATGTACATCTGTGTAATCATAGTGGGAATTAGTGCTATTTGAGAAAATTGTTAGCTTATTAAATGAGTGGCAATATTTTGGCAAAAAATGTATACATTTGAATCACTTAAACATAAATGTCTGATGATACTTCTTTATAAAATTATTCTATGAAACTACTTCTGGCTTCAATGATCGCATAAATTCGGGTCCCGAAACATTTTCGAAACAAGCAGAAATTAAGGGGCCCTTATTGATTTGAGACATCATCTGAACAATAGCTACCATCAGTGAAGCTGTAGTACTGTGAGGATGTCGATTGATCTCCCCCTCAACGACGTTCCTCGCGAAATAGTCAAAAGGATTTAAATCTAGCGCGCTTGGGAGCCACATGTTGGTGATCACATGATCTTAAAACATTATCTGAAATCCAATTTTGGGTTACTATGGCTTTGTGAGAAGGTGCTGAATCCTGCTGGATGATATATGGATTTCCATTGGATACTTTATCTATCCAGAGTTTAAGAAGCGTTTTTAGAACATCAACGTATACTGTAAAATTAATCCCAAGACCCTGGGGGAAAACGTAAGGTGGCACGACATGACCGTCACTACTCACAACTCTTAAAACTATTACAGTTGCAGGGAAATTCATGTTGCTTCAGCCGGGGTGCTTCAGAAAGATCTGCACATAGCGTTCTGTCATTCCGTCAGTTAATTTTCTGATCCAGCTCGAAATTTTTCGTCATTGAAAAAAGTACAGCTAACAATGTCCGTTGTTTTTTATTAATCTGTTAAGCAACCTTTTCGGACGCTTAAGATGGTTTCCTGTGTCTCATTACATATAACACATATTGAACGTCCTAATGTAGCACAGTTCTGATAGTTCTCTCTAATGCCTGGTAGTTCTGATAGTTCTCTAATGTCCTCATCGGTAATGTTTTGAACATACCGTACAATTCTGGTCTTCTTGTGGTATCAGAGCATATAAAATGTTTTTTTTTTCTTTTGTACAAGGAAAACGCCACCATTACATCCCTCTAACTATCCCCGAACCTTATGAATAAATGATCTAGCAACAAGTAAAAAGTTACTAATTCCTACATCGCAATATCTTGCAGTTATAAATAAAGCAAATATGACTTCATGTTTTTTCATTTCTTGGCTTAACATGTTCTGAATGGGCTATATACAGTAAATACACTGCTTAGAAATGATTTGTGCGTGTTAGTAATGAGCGGAAAACATGTCCTCAAAGAGCCATCGCACCCTTGATTTGATGTCTCCTTATTTACTTCCTCAGCGTATAATAAATGGTGATGAATTAGGATGTTATACATTATTATGTCCATGGTATTATGTCCATTATTTTAATGCTCATTTTTGTTTTCCTAATTTTAATATATTTTCATTTATATTTTTCTGTGTGCCGTTCGTTTCCTTATTTATATCCTTGTTTATATCCTTGTTTATATCCTTGTTTATATCCTTGTTTATATCCTTGTTTATATCCTTGTTTAGATCCTTGCAATCAACCAGTTCATCAATCATTTTGCCAATAAATTTTTGTCCCAAGTTAAAAACAGCTTAATTTTAGAGTAGCTTGCAATATCGGATAAATGCTTATCTGTTTTCATACTAATGTACAAATCTTTTATTTTGATTCCATTACATACTGATTCAACGTCAGTTAACACTTGCTTATTCTGAAATTTTTCACATGACTACCATGAGAATTTTACATTGATATTTTCCTTGTATCTAATACAGCGCATCCTTCATGAATTGGTTTCCTTGATTTTATTCTCTGTTTTTGAATATGATATACTATCAAATTTTCTGCAAACATTGGGAAACTTTAAAATTCAGTTAATTTATTAACTTGCACCATTCTTCCTTTACTTTTTCATTCTCCCGTTTTTTGTTTGTTCATCTAAATATTTTCCAATCTTTTGTGACGGATCGTCGCCGCTGAATATTTTGCACTTGGTATATTGATCAGCTTTTATTTCGTATGGCAACAGAATGAATTAGATTTCAATTTTTGAATGTATATTGAAGCATCTGAGTTTGGATTTTTGATGACAAGTATTTATCTGCTCATGAGAAGATTCAAAATCAACGTGTAATTCGAAGGGAGGCCGCATAATTTTTTGGTGTTTTTCGAACTTCAATTTTTCCTTGATAAATGAACACTTCGTTGGTGCGGGAGCTTAATAATTGTTTTCGTGTGTTTCTCGAACAGAATATCTCTCAAACCTATTTTTTGTGCTCATAGTTCGGCTTCAACTCAGCGATTTCTTCAAAACATAATAATTTTCATTAGCCCGATTTAATATTGATGGTACAATGACTATGTTTTCTTGTTTTAGTATTTGAAGTAGACGCAATTCACTCTCATTATTAAAATTTTAATGACCAACTTAAATATTATTTCGTTTCATAAACATATTAATATCTTTAAGCATTACAAGAGAAAAAATTATCGTAAGCCCATCATCCTTGATTCAGATTCTACCATGTAGAAACTCGTTTGCCAAGTTTTTCTTCTTTTCCAAAATATGTCACAACGTATCATTTAAAGCAGTCTTTTTCTGTGATTTATATACTTAAAAATTTACTGTTCTAATTTCGAAATTTCTTAGGAAAATTTTATGGAGTTAGGTTCTTAAACTTGTTCATATTTAATAATTTTGAAATTAAAATATATAAATATAACGATAATCATATCAGACGAATACCTCGTTCAGTCTTTTATTTGTCGTCTATACTTCTCTCGTGAATTTTCAATGTATTTAAATTTGTTTTATCCTTCGATGAACTGATATTTCGATGAATTTTCCAGAATGAAGCCATGCTTCTTAGATCTCTCTTTCATTTTCTATTATCGAGTAACAGCGTAACAAAACTGAGAATTTAAATTAAAGTGAAGTTTTAGATTGCTGAACTCATTTTTTCAGTTCTTTCAATTTTAGGAGTGGTAATGCTCGAAGAAAAATATGAGGATCAATGATCCAAATATCCGTGTAAGTATACTTGTAAGTTGTAGGTAAAACAGCAGAGGGCGACTTTTTCGGGCCGCTGTATAGTTATCTTACTGACGCATCATTTCGTACTGACGCATCATTTCGTACTGCCGAATTATTTACCACAATTCTGTAACAACAATAAATTTCGCCAAAACATGGGAAATTTTATATATTCAACTCAAAGTACGAGTAGGATAGAAAGGAAAACCAACGTGACTAAGAATATCATGATAAAAAACAAACGTTTCGGATTATAAAAAATCCATCTTCAGTGTTCTGAAATACAATAAATCAAAGTATTAAAACATTGTAACTATAAACATTCTAAATAAATCGGATGTAAGATAATGAAATTTAAAAGGCATGATAAAAAACTATACAAAATTTCAACAAACAATAGAAAGTTTCACCGCCGTATCACAATCATTTATTGACGGACGGTTTTTTAAAATGTATATCGATTCTAAAATGCGGAGGTCGGACAAATTTGACGTTGAATCCAAAATTTTAAAATTTGTATTTTTAAGAATATGATCTTTCTTCAAACAGTGCTCTCTTATAGATGAGTTGGATGGTTTGGTGAGGCTACAGCAGGTGGGAAAGGAGACTCCCCTGTGTAGTGCACACCTCACAAACAATTGGAGCCCAGTGCTACCAATGTAAGAGCACTCGCAGCGGTCACACGTATATTGATATACAACTGAGGTGCGCAACATCACATCCGGAGTATCCCTTCGCTTAAAATATGATCCGAGATTCCTATCATTTTAAAAAACATGAGCAAGGGTATATTTTTGGAAATAACTCTTAACTTTGGAAGCAGCACTTTATGCACTTTTTATATAGGGTAGAAAAGAGACGTAAGTGAAAAAAATAATACTTTCATGCAATAAGTAAACCAGCGGTGACTCTTTTAAGGTCTAATTTGTGTATCTTTCTCGGCCCTCCGTAACGGAGCTTAGTGAATGATTACAAAGTTTTGGTACAAAATGAGTAAAATTGGTTAAAATTATCACGAGCCTGTGATCAAAACATTCATGAATTACATTTCTACGAATATTTCTTTAATTTTGGCTTTTTTATTTTTTGCTTCTATTTACGCTCGTCATAGCCGTGTGGTTAAAGGGCCCGCCCTTCCGTGAAGGCGTCGAGGGTTCGAATCCCGGCGCTGAGTGGCGACTTTCTCAGTTGGGTATAGAGCAAAAATTCAAAGCACAACACCCCACTCTACCCAGGTGTCAGAAATGGGTACCGGTCTTGACCGGAGGAAAGCGTCATGGCGTCCTGGTGTTAGTTATGAGGCATTTGAAAAACCAATGTACAAGATGATATGTATCACTCCAAAATTGGAAATAAAGCCTCCTTAGATGCTGATATTCGTTTATCAAATCAATACCAATTTCTACCTTTCATGATACCCTGAACTTGCTGTTTAGATTAAGCCAAATCTATCCCTTATCAACTTAACTTGCATCCCGCTCAAGCAAAAAAGAATAAATACCTGATAAGAAAGCACAAGAAGGGTTCTTTACCCAACATGACCTGATTGTCGATAAAATGTTTCCGCCCTAAATTGAATTAATATTACAAAATTTAAAAAAATAATATTCGTTATGAGTTATTGCAATTCAGTTACCTCGGTTCTCCAAAATGGAGTCACTATTAAAATTAGCCTTACCGCACATACGAGTAGAATGTACGCATCCCATGAAGGATAATGTTTTCCTGTACTCCACTAGAAAACTACTCATTTCCACATGGTAACTTTGCGGGAATGTTTTATTTCCGCTCAACGGCAAAGTACGAAGGTGTGGCATAATAAAAATCATCCCAATATCCCGTATAACTTACTTAAGTGTTTTCTTCGAATAAAATAAATATAAGAAGTCATTCACTTTGTTTTAAATGCCCTCGTGTTAATTTGAAGCTGCAGTTGAGGACTTTTCCTCTCGCGGTCTTTTAATCCCCACCTCTCCGCAAGCCTTCTTCAAATATTTTTCTTTCTATTTCTGTCGACGACTTAAAATCTCTTTTCGTCAACTGATTTTCTTCACGAAGCAAAGGAGACATTGTATTGGCTCACAAAATCACCAACCTTGTTCTTTATTTCCGAAATGGATCCAAAAGGAGGCTCTCACACACGTCCATCTCTTGCAAGCTAGAGTCTCAGATTCGACCAGTTTGACTTTTGAACTGTGACACTCACAATAAACGTTGGGAAACTTCAACACTCATCACTGTTACTATTCGATTATGTGTTTTCTAGGAAGATTTCAAGAAATATCTATATTTCAGTACTAACTGTGTGTATAGCGTTTTAATACGCACAATCGACGATGTTTGATAATTTTCGTAACCATAATTTGCTCATTTTTGAGCTAATTTTCAGTATATTAGATTAGTCATCGTTTCTAATAACTTTCTATCGAGTTCCACATTGCAATCAGCCATTTGAGCATTTTCCTTATTAGAATTAATCATAATTATCTCGTAACCCATTAGCTCACTCCAGTTGCAATTTTTTAGTTTTTAATTTGTAGGAGCAGTGGAATAAAACTTTGGTCTGTTCATTTGATTATTTTAAATTTGGGGTTTATCTACCGAAGACGCACCATAGGCAGCGCATGTAGAGTTATACCCTCATTTGGTTCTCGTATTCAACGAAGCAAAAAGAGTGCAGTATTTCAGCATTTCATTTTAACAGCCTTTTATGCTTGCAAAATAAGGCGCAAGTGTCTTATTGAGACAAAAGTAAATTGTGCATAAATTGTAAATTGGCAGAAGTAAATTGTAGAGAGGTCGGCTGCACTGTTCGTCGGCCTCCGTAATAATAAGTCTTAGAGAATGGATAGTTACTCCTCCCTAACTTCAAACGTACGCAAAAAAAAAAATAGCTGAAGAATTGCTAATTTGTGGTGACTAGGTGGGTATAATCCCGCCCCTGGAAGTTCAACTGTACGCGAAAGTATGTGCTCTCGTTTAAACCGGGTATTACATTATTTCAATATCAAATACAGACTTAAAAATTTATTACTACCATATAGTATCCAAATAACTTGACTAGAAGAATCAAGGAAAACTTTCCAGGTGGCGTTTTACAAAAATAACTCTGGTTAAAGCACAATTCTCTTTAAATGCAGAACTGCAAATTCGAAGATGTGGTTTGAGATGTGTGTGTACACTTACACACATCTGTTTCAGTCTCAACTCAAATTTTATAGCATGTAATTTCCTAGAAAACTACGCATTCAATTTCAGCTTAATCAATGTTTATTAGTACATACCAAAAGTATTGAATAATTAAGAAATGAATATATGATTTAAAAATAAAATAAAATATTTAGACCCTTCATTTCTACGTACTGTTCATCGGTTTTATTTTTTAATCTGAACGAAGTGCTAGCTCGTTTAGTATTTGATAATGTGAAAAAGTTTGAAACTCCTAATTCTAGAGTCTGCATTAGCGCGTGTGCATGTTCTGCGCTAGACACAAAACGAATGGTGGTGTTACAGCGTGTGGTCTACCGCACTTTAGCATGAGATCTACCTCTAGCTAGTGCTATAGCGTGAGGTTAGGTTAGCTTAGGTTAGGCTAGGTTACTAATGGATATTAATTATTTCCATACCTTTAATTTTGCGATAAACACTTAATTTGTACACCTCAAACTGTACCTTGGTAGGCGATATATGTCGGTAGACCTCGTGCTATAGTAGCACCAAAAGAACACACAGCGTTTCATAAACAAAAGATGCCAGTTCATCGTTCAATAAGAGAATACTGTTCACGCTTTTTTAACAAAGAAAACGAGGCACAATAAAGTTGCATATTTGTGCTGCAGGTACGAAGTACGACTGGGTGTTGACATTCCCCCGGTGTACCTCGTGTCGTTCCCGCGGTCCGGCAACACCTGGACGCGTTACCTCGTGGAGGGCGCCACCGGCATCTTCACCGGCTCTGTCTATGATGATAAAGCGCTCTTCAAAGCAGGCAATGATAATTGTTCAAACGTCCTCTAAACATCAAGTCTTCGTATATCAGATGTTTCAATTTTAAAATTACCAGTAAACGATTATTTTTTATCTTTTAAGTTAAATATTACTTGTAAGAGATTGGGATTACATGGTGCGTCCCAAATGCATCGAGGAAAGTAAAGTTAGAAAAGAGGTGTTTTTATCTAACTTTTGTGAAAGAATTCATAGGACCCTGCGTCAAATTGAGGCCGAACAATGCGTCACAGTTGCTATACTAAGAAGTGATTTCAAGGGATAAATTCAACTATACCGAAACAGTTCGTGAGCTGTCGCCCACTCGCCAAATAATTATAGTGAAACGGTAGAAAATCTACGTCTTTAACGTCGGGTGGGTGTAGATGAGAGCGGTGCGAGCAATAGTTCATGCCCGATGAAATGGTTGTCGTAAATCCCTTGAGCTAAACTTTTCTAGATGCTCCGTGATTATATTGCTTCTCAATAAGGCCAATTAAACCTAAAGTAGTCGTCATCTAGATATGCACACATGCTGGTCATGGATCTACTCATACATAAATTCGTAGCATACCAGGACTTTTGAATAGTTTTATTAGAAAATCTATATATGCAGAAAATACTCGTAGTTTTGTTAGAGAAATGAAGTTGATCAATAAATATTGAATTTATTCTTAATCTTGCTCAAAAATAAAACGATAAATTTACGACAGAAAATAATGTTAATCTTTGTATATCATTGTGCTAAAATAATTCACAGCTGGTCGTTAATAACCCTCAGACCTGTGTACGACTTGAATGTACATAGAGTGTCGTTTTCATGCAAGTGCCTGTATGGAAATTTCAAGGTGATCAAAACAGCGTGTGAATAAGAGTAAAACCTGCTGCCACACGATGGATGCTGAAGGCCTAAATTCGCCTCGGATTTCATGCCCAAAGTCGTGCTACTGAAAGAGGGCTGCGACAGTTTCTGAGGTTTCTTTAGGTTGTCATCGACCTTCATGGCGAGGCATTTGACGTAATTTCCATTAAACGACAAATTTAGCCAATTTTCATCAACAGAGATACAAATCTTCGAAAAATAATTCCGTTAAGCCATGTGTGCATGCAACATTTTTCTCGCACAGAACCAATTGAACACAAATGTGCGTGTTGAAAAAGATCGCTCGATGATCGCTTGTGCCTCTACTTGTGTAGCTTTTGCTGTTGGAATGCGTTCCTTTGCCAGTTTGTAAAGCAAACTGTGGGTAGTTGATGTTACTGCGTTTATTTTACTCTGGGACGATCAGTTAACATGGTGTTAGAAATTAATTTTCTGTAGCTTCCAAATATTATGATAAATAATTACTCTAACAGTATATGTGTTCTTCATTGTCCATGGCAGGGAGCACTCGATAAATAATGATAAATAATCATGATAAATAATCTTGATTTCTGTCTCTGGTGTTCTTTTGATTATTATTTAATAAATATTAGCTTGGATATGAAATAAACGTTGTTATTACTAGCGAAGATGTGAGAAATTTTCGTCTTATATGGTGAGATAGCCATCTAATGCAATATTGATGTATATTTAACTCATTTTGTTCTTTCCCTCAGGGTACCTTGGAGAATTTGAGAAGCCAACTTCTAAGAACGTATTGCTGATCAAACACCATCTCTTCGATGAAAGGCGGCTGAAACCTGATTCTCCTATGATTCTCATCATCCGCAATCCCAGAAAGTATGTGTAATCGATGTATGTGACCAAACAATGCAATACATGGGGTGAGCTTATAGACCGATATTTGTGTGCACATTAACTAACACGGATGTTATCCCTTCTATTTCTATCTTCCCTACGTAGTTGAGCTTTGAACACGCAAGGACTGTATATCATGTGAGCACGTGTTTACATCTCAGAGGGCTTTGACGCTCTCACTTGGACTCACCACTTGAACAGGCGGTCTTTAAAGTGTATGTCCTGCCTTTCTACATCATTAGTCTCTAATGACAACACATGAAGCGTATTCTTATTATTCACTGGGAAATACGTCTGGTTTTCATGGAAAGCTCATTTTACCTTTCAAGAAGATAATTTTGGTCCTCGTGAGTGAGTCAACCGCCATTGTCATATTTGCGACCTGACACAAACCATGAGACCAACCCTTGAGGGTTCTATCTGGAGAACTTCTAAATACTGCGCTGTTTTTCATGAATTGGATTTGGCCTGGACGTGTCACAAATATTACTGAGGGCAAAACAACGGAAAAATCACAAACATTATTGTTCTATAATTGTACTTTGGCTTAGTTTTCAATTTAAATTTTAAGTATTCATTTATTTATTGTGTCTAATTTTCTATATTTTTTTAAATAGAAAAAAGTTATGGTTTCATCAGATTCACTATTTAATTTAAAACGGCCAAAACCAAGGAGTCAAATGTCAATTTTTAATTTAAATAAGAATATAAATGGTATAAATGCAAATTAAACATTGGTCAGAATGTTTAGTTAAAATTCGGTCAGCATTATTTAACGCCGATGAAGCGTGAAACGAAAATGAATAGTAGGTACCAAAAAAATTAAATTGTCAAAATTATACTTATCAAAATAAAACTAGGAAAAGTATATACATTTAATAGCATGGCTTCAAATTTGCAGTCCATTATCTACCTATTCCTACTGGGACTTACTGTTGTAATTAGCTTCAATGTACTATAGAAGCTAATTGACTATTGCATGGCACATGTTATCTCTGACTTATTAATGTTAGAGAGAAGCACGATTGTACTTTCTTGACATAAAAGCTGGGTGAATTCCGTTGAAAAATAGCACAACCAAAATGTTAGCTCATGACGTGCATAATATGGCCTTTGAACATCTAAAAAACAGGAATGGTTTTCGCAAAATGTCTCTGTAAATGAATCTGCCTCTAAGTACGGCAGGAAATGTCATCAGATAGTGAAAAAAATTCGGTACAGTTGTAGGTATGCTAACATGCTGAAAAGTGTCAGACCAAGAAAGTTCAACGGAAGCAATTCAAGGAGGATAAGTAGAAACGTAGTGATGGATCTTTTCATTTTCCGTAGAGAAATTTAAAACTACCTCTGATAAGTTGGGATTAATGTGTGCAGACAAGGGCACCATAACCAGAGCATCATAATGGCTTGAATTTCAGATCATTGTGAAAGTTTCGTTACTGGAGCGCAAACATTCTGCAGCCTCCCTGAATTTTGTTGAAGCTTATGAAAACGAAAACATAGAACTTCAGATTAAAGTAATACGGTCAAACGAGGTCAAAATTGAACTCTTTGGAAGGAATGCTTCAAACGGGAAAAAATGAATAGCTCATAACTCTCAACAAAGCACACCCAGAGTGTAGTTTGAAGGACGGTTCATCATTGTATAAAGATGCTTGGTACTGAGACATTATAAATAATGAATAGAAAAATTGAGGTTAGTACTCGTATTTACCGGAATTTATTTCGGATATCAGAATTAAAAAAAATCTACCAGATCATTAAGGTATGGCGAGATTTCGTGCCTCAAGACAACCATAATCAAAAACATGCTGTTAAACTGGCGAAAAAATGACGAAGGCAACATAATTGACTCAATGAAATGACACAGTTAATTTCTTGACATGAACCTAATCGAAAATCTAGAGGAAACCTCAGGCATAAAAGTTCACCTCAGGAGTCCGCAGAATACTACAATGCAAGAACAGTTCTGCAAGGTAGAATGTGGAAATATATCAGTGGATCTTCATTAAAAACATGGGCGCAACCACGTGTGAGGCTGGATCGTGGTTGCGATCAAGCGATCGTTTTGTCTGTAGCAAGCCAAAATAATTGTAAAAATCCTCTCATCAGAAAATAATTTAACGGTCAATCCGTCAGTCTTCAACCAGTTGTATACTTTTTTACTTTTCCAAACAAACTTTTTTCATCTAAATAGTTAAGAGAGACTTCCTACGAGTGCATATAAGGATAAGCCAAGGTTTTTGATCGCTCTTGCAATTGTCGTATTGCTGTTGAGCCTCTTCCTCAGCCAATGTCGAAAATGACAAGGTTGAATTTGCCTAGACACTTCTTTTGAGGCCGGTTAGAAAACGAATTTTATCTTTTCTTGGCAAATGGGCGATTCTGCATTCTTGGCCAGTTTCACCAGAACGCATACAAACACCGTAAACTGTCTACCTAGGATACTGGAGGGATTTTGTAACACAGTCGGCTTCGCGCGCACTACGAAGTTCTCAAATGATTGAATGTTTCAACTGCTTCATTTTCCAATATTTGTCAAACGATCGCTAAATGTCAATCGCTGATTCCATAAATAACTAAGCAGGGTAAGATGCACTTCAATGTGGCCAACTTTCTGAGGAATCAGAATTACCAACGTTTTCAAATTTGTGTGGGTTTATCAGAAAGACCCTGTACGTTTCACACAAGCCGTGAATATTCGTGTCATATGTTTACGATACCATTGGTAATGCCTCGTCAACATAGCGGAAAGAACATTTTTGCAATGGTTCATACATTCTATTATCGCATTGTTCGCGAAAAAAACTGGGGCCACGTTACTGTGATGCAGTCACATGTTGATATATTTTGTTGAAACGAATGTACTGCTGCACGCGCTAGAAATTTGAAGACAATAAGTGCGATTATTATTATTATTCATCTACAACACCTACCCTGGAGCACGTGCGTGACAAGTGTTGGAAGACACGAGATGTGGGTAACAAACCGAAAATTGGCCACTCGGCTCGTTTTATGGCCATAGTCTCTTCCATCACAACCCCACGCGGAACCAAACTGCATGTATCTAAGAACAATAAACGTTCGCTGATCGTGCGACGATTTTCAAATCCCTTTAGGAGGCTACCGCTTTTTCCATGCGACAAGAAGTTAGCTAACAAGCTGTGACAGATTTCATACACATGTCAAACGGTAATCTTTTGACTATACATACAACCACAGCTTTCAAAGAACTCACTCATCTTGACATCCACTATTAATTCATGCGTGCCAGTCACGTGAAATAGATTCTTACCAAACTGACGCATAAAATCACAACCAAATTAAGAATTCAAGACATGATAATTATAAGACAGCACAACCCTATTTCCATAAAATTATCTAATTGAAACGTTTACAGAATTACAGCAGTGGTGCTTCTTCGTCATGAAGCTTGAAATATGTTGTAACGCCCGTATTACAAATTTACAACTGCACATTACGAATCTGCTGATTCAAAATTGCTGCAAACCGTTAAATTCAGAAATATTGATATGAAGCATCATATTCACGGCTGTACGCACCATATTCCTTCCTAGAGAGAAAAATATATCTTTATGGTTGATTTACGTCAGTACATTACAAAGTTGCTAATTAAAACAGTCGTAAACTATTAACATTATAGATTTTGGCTATTTCAAGTGTTTGCGACCCAATATTCATGTAAAAAACGTTTCATTTTCGCGCCAATACTAATCGGTCATAAGCTGCATCTATTATCAGGCATTACATGGTGCTGGGTTGCATCACCCAAGATTCGGTTAGGATAGGATTGCTTACGTAGGGTAAGTTTGAGTTGGGTCGTACCTTATGAAGGTTTTCCTGCACGCAAAGCACCATGGCAATTATGTGTGAGAGAAAACAATGATGTCGCCAAAATTTGTGCGCTCCGATCTTTGATATGCTGCTCATCAAAATAAGCAATATCTCGAGCCTTAAGTAGTTTGTATCCGTTTTATTACAAAAATTATTTTGTATAGCTGTAAATCTGCTGAAATAATCATATTTGAAGCACAAATTCCGAGATGCAACACATCTGTGACTTTCCCATATTTATTTATTTTCCATAACGAACAATAACCTAAAAATATTCAAGACGGATGCCTCAAATCTTCATAAATTGTTAGAGTTTCACAGTCCTCCTCACCAAGTTTTACTGATTGGAATATCTTTGGGGAGCGTTTCTCATATTAGTCATTGATGTCACCCGTATTGAATGTGAAGAAATCTAGATGAGAATGCAAAATATGCATTTTAAGAAACATTCGTTACCCCTTAGTTTGATAGGGCTGTAGCATGTTGTCCACAAGTTTTTCATAGTTATCTGGCCGACGGTTACCAAGGAAGTGCTTCACTAAGTGGACAACTGAATCGCTTGCTGCTAACTCGAATGGAGCCAGCTTATTGCTAAACTCCAGGTCACTAATCAATTCACTGATCTTCGGTGCTATCAATTTTCAGTTTCGCATTATTTTTCTTTGATCAAATTTGTATTTAAGATCTTGGAATCCATCAGAATCATGGGCCATTGCTTCAACAAAATTCTTAATGAGTTGAAGTTTAATGAGAATGGGTAGAAGACACATCTATTGTGGATGTGGACATGTGCTTCTCTTTTATCGAGAAACTGTGTGATCTTCTTTTTAGGGCCACTTCTTGTCAATATAATGATTCCTGTCGTCCATTGACATTAAAATTTATATTCATTGTATATCTTAAGTGTAGTTCAACATTTGTGGAAATTACTTAAAGATCACCATATATATTCTACTTGTAAGGCGAGCAATGAACAACGTCCTAAATAAATTTCGTTGAGTCAGCCTAATAACATGGCAAAAAATATTTTTTGTTGCCATTGTTTACCAAGACAGCTTTGAGGCTAGTAATGTTTCCCAGTCTGACTTTTTCGCCGCCTGCATGCATGTTTTTCGCCGCCTACGCGATTTAATTGCTTATATCGCTAACGCGGAGAAAAACATGCATGCAAGCGGCGAAAAAGTTAGACTGGGTGGTGACGACGAATGGTCTCCGTTCAATACGTAAATGCTTGTTTCCCTAGATTATTCATGAGGCCATTTATATCATTAAAGAATGATGTACCTTCTTTTTATTCATCGAAGACAGCCAAAGTCTCAGGGCGCTCACGAAAAGTTGACATTTATGTGCCGTCCTCTATGAGATTCTATTGGTGTGGTCTGGAGCCCAACATTTCGGCATTCTTTTTTTAACAAAGACAAATCCCCACAAAATCATTGAATCTCTGTCGATTTATCAATTGGATTCTTTTATCCTCGGATTCATCCGCACTCATTACTCTATTATTGTCATCTTCCTCTTCAGGCGATAGATGATACTTTGAAACTGAGTTGCTGCTGGTGAAACAAGAATTAGTATCTCCATATATGATTTTATAGCTGGCTTACATTTTGGGTACATAATTTTTTGACTTATTCTAGTTTAAGAATCTCTTAATATTTCTCATGCAAATATAGCAATTAGGAGCATAATTTGCTCACACCACACCATTGGTACAGCAGATGGCATACCCTTCGGTTTGCCATCTAACCGCCTTCAGCCCCGTATAACTCCTAATACGAGATTTGTGAGGTGCCTTGGGTTTCTTTTGGTCAACAACTCAACACTCAAAAACAATAATTATATGTAGCTTTCACTTTTTTGGTTAAATTTGCTAGCGGTCGTTCAGAGTATATCTTCCATAGATATAACAAAAGTTTGGATTGGGCTATGCAAACACCTCAATTATTCATTTTTTGTTTTAGATTGCATGTATGTTGTTACATCCTTTCAATAACAAAATAATTGGAAGATAAATATCAAAAACAATCGATCACTCTATGTGATGTCGTTCGAACACCTAAACTATAACACCATCACTATATTGGTTGAATTTCATCACGTGAACACAGGAACCAAACGTACACAACATATCCACTCACTGCGACAGCCAGAGCAACTCTCCGGCCTGCGCAGGGATCTGATCTAACTGTAGAATATAGAGCATAAGTTTAACCATGGTAAGTGTAACGCCAAAATCTGATAGAATAATTCTAATCCCAGATTTGGAATCAATCTACTTGGCGTAGTATTAATCCCACTGCAATACACGAGTAGCATGACCTTCTTTGACTAATGTAATTATTGGCTGTACTGCTCGTAACAAACTAATGTCATTGTTTGTTTCATTCGCCTGATTTCTATTCAAATTCTTGCATTGGGTGCTTCACTTCGTGAATGTAACGAAATAAATGCAGAAGCGAGTTTTTACTAACATGTTAGTTTAGAATTTTAGGCTTGCCCGTGCTTGTATTCATATTGTATTGGATACATTTTTGAATCTCTTGACAATTCTTTAAAAGAAACCTCACTTCTCAAGAGAATAAAGTACGAGCAACAACAGCACGTCCAGCTCCATCGAATACATTTTTCAGGTCTTTCGACTACGGTTGGTGCGTGTTTAGTAACCTTGAAAATATTGTATCTACGAGCAGAGCTGTGGCTTCTTTCCTCGTCTTCCAGACAGCTGCTAATCTAAAACGAGGAGATAAACACGTCTTCCGAGGCTCAGCAAGCGATTTCAAAGGAAAGGGTAAAGAGGTTAAAATTATTACATAAGCTGCTTGCGGAAAACATTGAAATTACTTTTTTCCTTTACGATCAATATTATTTTGCATGCAATCAGTGCTTGAAATACTATACTCCACTTATGACGAATAAGTGTTTTGCTAACAAAAGTCGTTCAACTTTGAAAACTATTACACCACAATATGCGGGAAATTTTCCATCCCTCTTAAGCGAGTAATCGTTTGCGAAACCAATGGATAACTTTAGATTTGCTCCTCAGCAGCCACACAATGGTGCCCGATTATGGTGCCCGATTATAAGCTCAATTACTACTGGAGTGTCAGCGTCAGTAGTGAAATTTAATGCTTAAACCCAGTCTCAAAGCTGAGGTGAACGAAATGAACTGCACAGAATAAATCTTCGCAATCTTATGTTTCACTTTAATACATTTCGCCTTCTATTAGAAGTGCTCACATCCACGATGATCTAGAGACAACTCTGGATACAATTGATAATATCTCATTCAAACCTATTTCGATGTTCAATATTTTCTCGATGCTTGAAAATATTTCTACTTTAACGTATGGTATTTGCGTTTTCAGAACTGATACGCTGTATAATTTTATTTAACTGATGACCTATGCCTATACAGGTCAAGCGGTCAGAACTAACACGAGATATCATCCATGAAATCTGCCGTGTATTATTCATTAGTACTGACATAGACCTTAATGAATTTAGGAAATAAGTTCTAACTCATATGAACTTGGCAGAGTTGAAGTTTAGAAACACCAATCATTTCTAAAACATTTCGCGATGAGCTATTGATTCATTCAGATCAGCTGTGACTCCCGATGTTTGAAGGAAAAGATTGTGGCAAATTTAAGAAAAAGACCGTCAAACGCTACAACCATAGCCATGGCAATTAATTAAGGCTATCTTCACTTGCCGATTGTTGTAGCCCATTGGTTCTTAACCTTTTTACTCCCCCGCCCCCTTTAAAATTGTCATTGTAAATCGTGTGCATATGGACTGGTAAATAAGAGCTCACAACAAAGAATATGGTAAATAGTTCCTCAAACATATTCAAGAGTGAAAGTTCACTCTTTTGTCGAAAAAATTACTGGGAAAAAATCAGGCTTCACTATGGAGGCTCGTGCCCTCCAGGTTAAAAACCACTGTTCTAGCCCATTTACCGAAGGCCTTTTCTGCCACAATGCTAAAAAATGTGCGAAAACGTCTATAAGCCAGGCGTTACAAGCTGTACACGGTGAAATTGTGACTTTATTCGACGCACAAAAATGACGGCATATTTAGCTTTTAAAATCTCTTCCTCAAAGTGAGCACATGCAACCCATAACTTACTGTTATGTAAATTATACTACCCTGAGTGTTGGACGAGGAGGCTTTGTTCCGTGCAGTTATCCTCCCCTTGTGTGTCGTGAACATCACGAAGAATTGGAGCTCAGATTTGTCAATATGAGATCATAGTGGCGGTCATTTCTATCTTGATCTCATATGGTCATTTCTTAAACAAGTGTTCATCACATTTGAAGACACCGTTTCAAATGCGATCAAACTTCTCTTTCGTTACACTGGTAGCACTGTACTCCGATTCTTCACGTGTGTACGACACATGAGGCTTTTTTCCCATCGGTAATTTTTGTTCCTAAACACTCCAATAGGTCAATTAGGAAACTAAATTTTAATGAGGCCCAGGTTATCAAAAATATAAATTTTAATAACTTGGACTCAGCCTCCAATGCGTCCAATTTCTCCGTCTGGAAATTTATACATTTTAAACCACTGCATGGATATGTTCGTAACCCGAAAAATTTAACTGATAATCAGATTAGTCATACTGGTACACAGTGGGCGCAACCAGCCAAAAATTTCGGGGGGGGTGGGGGGGGTTATCAGATACTATCAGCAATTTTTTTATTCTTTCACTAGAAACGGCAACTGAAACTGGCCCCCAGCTCACTATAGCCCCGTGGCCAACTATTCTGGCTGCGCTTCTGCTGGTATTTCTTTCTAGCCTAATAGTAATATTTCCCCTGTGTTGTTCTGTTTCATCCGAGTCTAACAGTTTTTACAGACTGTCTCGCTTCATCATGATCAACGTCAAGTCACACACATATGCTGAGCTGTTCAAATACATGAATAATTCTGGAATCGATTCGGTTATTTTCAAGTTCAGCTACGGATTTGTGTCAGCGTCAAATGTTGATATGAATAAGCATCTATCTAATCTAGGCAGTTATGAAACCACACGACTTGGTGGGATAGACTAGTACTAGCTTGTTATTTTCTGTGTATGCATCGTACGAGGAAAATATGCTGCTACATAAAACTTCCACATTTTCTTTGCAGATAGCCAAATGAAGATCCTGTCATGGATTTCCCTCTGGGAGAAGGTAAATTTTAACACTGTTTCGAGATTTTAATGGGGAGTCTAAAACCCTAGCTGTTTTTCTGAGGATACCATTATTGGAATATTTTCATTTATCATATGAAGAGGAATCTGAACGCATCGTCATGCTTGAACCATACGTTCTGAGATAACTCAGTGATTCTAAGTGTATCAACTTATATTTGATAAATTTTAACACATCTGAGTATGTCACTCCTGAATACATTTCCAAACGATTGGGAACTCAAACCATGGTTATACTTCTTGTACATGGAATTTTCCGTACTAATACTCCACACACTTCAAAATGTATGAGACTTTTTAGTAATTTTCCCAAAAAATTGTAAAATATTCGCTGTTTTCATTTAATTGTTGAAGTTTAGGCCAAACGCTTGTACTTAAATGACACATAGCTGAGTTAGTGAAACTATTTTTGAAAATACCGTAGACTTTTGATTAAGGTTGCATGGTTGGCATTTCAAACCATCACATGACAGAATAATGACCCATAACACACATATGATGAATGTTTATGTATCAATATTAACAAAAGCACAGCAAACACAAATTTCTCAAAATTTCGTTGCATTTTTTTCTCATTTTACGAAACCATATAACACTGATCTATCTTTTTCTCAAAAATTACTTTCAATCATATGAATATCGCTCCCTACAGATTGCAAAGAAAGCTCTCGAGAACCCCACTCTGCTGGTCCTACTTTACGAGGACATCAAAGCTGATCCCATCAGGTCTGTGAGGACAATGCTTAACTTTCTGAAGATATCTCCTGATGAGGCGCGGCTCCGTTGCTTAGGACGACATGTGGAGGGCAAGGTCAACCGAGGACAGCCCGAGGTATGAAGCCGGTGATGCAAATCAATATTATACTTTGAATAAATGCTGCTTAATTGGGGTGTTTAGGTAGAAATTAAAATAGTCTCCGTACCCCTGTTTCGTAAGTATATGTTTGATTCTAGAAGAGAATTGGTTATTTTAAAAATTTGCTCATTATAATACCATACATTCTCAGATGAAACATTCGTTGCACATTTTAATGCAGACCTTTTCATATCTTAGACAAAGTTTACTCAGGCTAAGCTCTTCTCAGTATCCGCACGTGATCACAATTGTTCCATTCTTTGATTACTGTGCTGTTAAATAACGTTTCTCATACTTGTATTTTTTCATTTTCACTGAATTCTGGGTTCAACCTTGTCTTAATCTGAAGATTAAAAAAAAAAAAAAATTTGGCATCTAAGGATACTTTATTTCTAATTCAAGACTGATACGTATCTCCTTGTACATTGTTTTTTTCAACTGCCTTATAACTAACACCAGGAAGCCATGACGCTTTCCCCCGGTCAAGACCGGGATCCATTTCAGACACCTGGGGAGAGTGGGGTACTGTGCTTAGAATTTTTCCCCTATACCCAACGGAGAAAGTCGCCACCCAGCGCCGGGATTCGAACCTTCGATGCCTTCACGGAAGGGCGGGTCCTTAAACAACACGGCTATGACGAGCATTTTTATAGAAAATCTGAAGGTTCTTTTCAAACAGGATTGATGTGTCGCATACTGCGTTTCTTCGTTGAAGCTAATTTCTATGAGAAATATTGAATTAACAAAATGCTCGGTCATTTTGCTTAAGTTAATTTACGTTAATGTTAATTCCTAATTGATATTTTCAAATTCGAACAGCCACGCGCTAAGGAGCTCAGCATCTCTTCTTACACTACTAAAAATACATTTTATTAAAGATTCCACCTGGATGCAGTTAGATGAAATAGGATGCAATGAACTCACTTCAAATACGTCAAAAACCTTAAACCGCGCCAGTGGTACCCTTTCTTCAATCCGTAATGTTTCTAAAGCTCATTTTACACCAGCGGTATGGAGCGATGATGTGGAGCGATGGTGAACTTTCTACAGCTCCTCCCACGAGAGGATTGGGCGTCAGTGCACACCGGCTTGCTTTTACATTGCCGCTCGATACAGCGCTTCTTCCCCCGAGACAGTAATCGTCAGTATTGCTCTTGCAATACTGACAGAATAATTTGCACAACAATTTGCAGAATATTTACAGAATAATTTGCAGAAGTAAAACGCTAATATTCTAAAAAACTTCAATACTATCCAATTACCTTCAAAAAACATCTGAAATGGAAAGAAAAAATAAATACTAATTACTAATGTGTAGGTGTACTTTTTTTGCTTTTTCCTTTAATTTAAATAATCTTCTAATGACACCTGCCGAATGTTTTCCGTCTATTTGAAGTACTTTCCCTGAGAGAAATGTACATTGTGCAATTTTAATTACACTGTAATTAATTTTACGTTTACATACGCAGTGTATATTTCTTCGATTTTTTGAACAGTGAGAGTTGTTTCCTATCTTATCCATTGCAATATCATAATTTGGAAAGCAAGATGCTATACTTTTATGCTCATCTTCTCTGGACACTTTTTTATACTCTGCCAGCTTAATGTTCCATAAATATCGAAATTTTTTATATTTTTCGATAGGAGTTTGAATTTCTTCCTTGCTCCGTAATATGTAAGCCATGACTACACATGTTCTCGATAGTCTCAAGTGCTACTGAACGCTGTTGACTGGTAGTGCACACCGCCAATATTTAGCATGCAGAATGTTGCCGCTCCTTACCGTGAGCGTGGCAATAAGGGTCATTTTGCATTGCTGTGGGCGGAGCTTATTTGACTGGCGGGATGGAGCGACGGTGCGGAGCGCGAAGACACCGTCAATGTAAAAGGTCCTTAACTCATGCCTTTTTACACACATATCTATCATAAAAACATTCCTTTTATAGTATCAGTCGAGCCTCGATGTAACTACATCACAAATCTTAACGTGGGAAATTTCTTCGCTTTTGTAACCTGCTCTCAATTAAGCAGCACCACAGTACTCCTTTGCACTATGCTTCTAACGCCTCCCCTGCCTCCCATCTCCCTTTCTCATTCTTTTTCCATCAAACTCTGCCACTTCCACACAATGTAGCTCCAGCTTCCTATTTATATAGAATTAAATGTTCTCATCTACGGTCCGTTTTATACAATTTGTAGAATAATGTAAATCACTTCACTTTTTTGGGAAGGTCTCATGGTAACGCGAGTACAGGTGTTTGATAACCCTTCGCGAGGCACCTTAATACTAAAAATAGACTTTGGTGTTGTTTTTTTGAACCCTAATTAAAGATATTTCTGATGATTTTGGTGACAGTCCAGTTATACAACGTTTTGTGTTTTTAAGTTCCAGAAATAATTGAGTTGATAAAGTTGTATACCAGGTTATTGAAGGTTTGTTAGTTCTTATTCTATATCACAGGAAGGAAGCTCATTAGTGATGTGTGTTTTTAATATTTCCAAGTGCTAGAATTTCCATGCTTTTCTAACTGTCACTTTGTAGTTCTCAGCACAACGGCTCTGTCCCTCATTCACGACATCTAATCAACTTAAATACGATTGCCCGTCCACCTACACACGCTAGTTATTCATCTCTGGTATGAACCAAATAGCAATAGATGTACTTACGCAGTCAATCTTTACAGTTAACTACTGCGATCGTGAAAACTCCTCATGCACGAAAACTTCGCTCATGCTTTCGCAGTCGTCACTCAGATAACTTTGAAAGCCTGTTCTGGGGAAATTGTTGGATAATTTTTAACTAATTTTTGTATAGAAGTCAATTGACGTTCAGTTACCTTGTCCACTGATCATTTGTGCGATGCACAGATTGGGGACAGATGTCAAATTTGATTATGCACTCCTGCAATAGGTTTCCCTCCTGCGTTTATTTATTAAGAAGAAAAACATTCTTAAGAATGTAATAATGCTTCGGTATAATTTTTTTTATGCTTTATTCTCCTTTTGCGAGTTGACGACGAATTAATTTACTTAATTCTAGGATGCAGACCAACATACGTTGGACTTACGTACAGATCGACATGTAGCGGGGCTTAACAAATTTCAAGTGAAGTTTATTTTCTTAATAGAAATATTAGATTTTTTCCAAAAGATTAATTTGAAAACAATTTTCAAGTAGGGAAGCTAAAGACAACCTTGGTTGGACTGCTAAGCAACTGAAAAAAGTCAGAAGTCGTCGAACTGATTCTAAAAGAAAAAAGAAAGAACTATTATAATGCCTAGCGAAGGAACTTTTTAAAAATGTGTGGTCAGACAAACAAATTTTCACACAGCATGCACTGGACATATTATCGAGAGGTCCCCAATCTAATTTAATTTAAGAGTAATCTTATTCACACACCCCATGTGCAAAGCTCACGCGCTGAAAGGCTAACCCAAATTTTAATACTAGCTGAAACCATCTGAAATCATTGGTGTGAAAAAATTGAAGGAAACAGGATGAATTATTTAGAGATATAGTTTAAAATAAAATGTCGTGGAAAAGTTGCATTGAAATTTTTATCTTCCTTTTGGGTGTCGGAATCTGCCTTCAATTTCAGAGATCTGATGCCAGTTCCGCTATTTTGGAAAAATTCGATACTTCGATTTTTCTGATGCGATTCCGATTAATCGTCCTACCACTAATTAGTACATATAGTGGGAGGAAACGAAGATTTGAATCAATAACGACCACTACTCAGTTACAAGAATCATCGCATGTAATCCCTTGCACTGTGGAGGAAATTAGCTACTATTATCTAGAACCACACTAGTTGCATGATCCCCAGTGATTTCCACACTAGTTGCTGACCACACTAGTTCCTGATCCCCACACTAGTTGCAGACAGTCAGTTCTCGCCTCTGGCTTTTTGGTATCAAGCAGGCAGTCCGAGTCTTTCTCCTAGATTTGAATTGTGGCGATTGCGTCAGGACACGTTTTGAGAACTACACTAGTACGTTCGAGCCAATATACGCTATGAACAACACACTACCGAAGAACAAAAAAAATAGCAAAATAATTTTTTGTATTTTCCCGCATTGCCTTTAAAAGCGCTAAAATGTAGTTGGGAACAGTACTTGATTACTCCTTTGAACTGGATTTGTAAATACCTTTTAAATTCAGAAAATCTTTTTTAATACAAATGTTTCAAATATTGCTCTACGCTGGCCACGATTATAAGGACAATATTCAAGAGATCGCGATGTCTGAGTCATATTCCTTCGTAAATACGCTCACTGCACAATCCCCAATTTTTCAAAGAACTCAAAATAGGTGTTTTAACAGTTTTCTACGAACCAAAAAAGGTGTTTTAATAAGCATGCCCCCGCGTACACGGAGGGGATTTTCATAATGCTGCTGACCGACCAGTAACCACAAACTCCATTTTTATAAATACTTGTTTAAAGCGAAATGAAGACACATTACACTTATGTTTTTTCAAAATTGTTTTCTACAAATTAGTATAAATTTGAAATGAATATTGGACTTCAGTTTAACCCACATCGGTCAACGTGTTAAATGATCTTCAACCTAACTGAAGGATTTACGAGCTTAACCTAAACATAATCGAATCCAGTCGCCTTTGAACAGACGTATATATTGGCTATCAAAATAATTTTGAATAAATCAGTCGAAGCTTTGTGAGAATTTTTTATTAGTATGAAATGCTACTTCAAATTTTGTTCTAATAAATTTTTAGAAAATCTCAGGTGAATTCATTCATTTGATTTAGGTTTAGTTCAATCTTATTACCGCGCTATTTTTGCTAAGTCGTTTTTACTGAGCCGAAATGTTTCTTATGCATTTTATCATAGGCTCAATTCAGCAATTAATATAACAGCCTCCGAAGATTATGTGTTTTTTTTCGTTCTCGTATATTTGTATTTTACCTTTGTATCAGATGGTAAGCCACCATGCAACCTAAGTTCTTACCCATATAGTTGCTTTTCAGTTTAGTCGTTCTGTGTCAGTTGTGGCTAAATGATTTTTTACTGCAAGGGATTTTATAATTTTGGATGAGTTAAGCAAGAATGCCAAAGTTCGTGGTGCTAGTATGCTATGTTGTTCATTGATTCAAGGGAATGTTAGTGCTAGTATGCGTAAATTTGTTGTTCACAGAAACGATCTTGTACAACGACTGTAAAAACCAATAAAATGACACACATTTATTTGAAACAAGAAATGAAAAAAAAAATTTTCACCCTAGGTCTTGAAGTAGTTCTATTGGGAACCTTACAAATGGTGAAATACTAAATTTGACTTATGTTGCTTGTACCATAACCATGAAGTGAAAATAAATAAATAATTAATAACGAGAAAACATATATATTGCCTGATAAGGTAATCTTTTTCAGAACGTATGTCGAGCAGCCCATGATTTCCAGTACTGGTCGTGCAAAATTTAGTGAGAAAAGATATAAATTACAAATTTGTAATGGAAAATTAAATATACAGAAAAGTTTTAGACGAATTCATGAACTCGAGTGAGTAGGATCAATCCTTAGCTGGATCAATGATGGATCTGCAGTCAGACTACAGAGTTATAGTCAGACAGGGTTCTCTTCACGACTGCTCGCTTCGAAATAAATGAACAACTGCTCTGGGAAGGTGCTTGGGCACCTATGATCAAGCTAGGAAAAGAGCTACTGCATTACTGCTACTCGTGCTTGTTGTCTAAAAATAATCTTAAAAGCTCCGATGATTAACAAAAGCCCTATTTGTATAACGTGATTGTTTATTTGGGTCTCTCCAACAGTTCGACTTGTACACAGCGGAGCAGGACGCCCACTTCAGGAATGCGACGCGACGAGTATCCGACGTTTTGAAGAGCAGAGGCTTTGCGCCTCTGCCTTACTAACAAATAGTCTCAGGAAACACAAGACTACTATCTCAGAGCTACGCTAAACTTATAATTAGAATACGCGTTATTAAATCGTGGTATGTTCTTCCGTTCAGAGTATCAAAATTTTGCATGGTGTTCAAATGAGGACCAGCCTTGGACATGTTGGGAAGAACTTGAGAAGAACAAGGGTAAAAATTTAACGTTGATGGAAGGTAAAATAACATTGTTCCAAGAACTTCCTTCATCTCACCATGCCTCATGCAAAACATGAAATTGAATGTTCAAGAAATTTTAGTTCGGGAAAGAAGCCCCTTTGCTTTTTCAGCCGTTGTTCCAATGATTAAAAAATTAGAAAATTAGCCACATAAGTCCCTAAACATACTTATACTTATATGATGGACATTTAAAGTGTAATCAGCAGGTAGTTTCTATGAACATGAAGCTGAAAAATTAGCTCTAGTAAACATTAAATCAAAAGTTTAACGTTACTCATCCAATTCAATTCTCAGCAGGTAATACTTTATCTTTTTCCTAACCATTTCTGTACATGATGTATTCGTTCCCGTTCCCGTTGAGTATTCAAAGCGAAGAACATATCGCACGGGCTGCTGAAATAACTTTTCTCAGCAATCCAATTTTCTCTTGAATAAAAATCATTAATGATTGAGTGTTAGCTCACACATGTCAATTCATGATTTGTGTGCTGTGACGTGCTCCTCCCGAAGCAGTTGATTTGCTACTATGGCTTCTAATAAAACACCTTTATAAGTATTTCAGCGTTATGATTTTAAAACAGAAAATTTTGAAATTTCGAACTGACTTCCGTAGATTCATCTGCTTCAGGGAATCTTTACGATGATTGACAACCTGAGCTGAGACGCTAATATTGTTAAAATGATAGACGCTTATTTTAGAATATCTGATGGAATTTTACATCCATATAGTGTGCGTACTACTCAAAAGCTCATTCAGATGAATTTTCCCGGAGCTAATGTAGTCAGTCGCGGCAGCTGCAAAGATGCGTGTCGTAAAATTTTCCTTGCGGGACTCCTACGAGGTGCATCATGGGCCTCAAATATTTCGCCTGACACTGTATGCATAGTGCTATGGTAAACAATATTGTAGCGTCGCTGATCAACATGACAAAAGGCTCGGGTTATTTCACTGCCACGGTCCTTGCAATGAAGAAGATTGATGTTTTCCTTCAGCTAAAAGGGAGGCCTCAAAAACAATCGCATCGTTTATTCAGAAGACATTTTTTAATAAAAGTTCCCACGAATGGACGTAGCACGCCCTCTACCTAGGTATAAATTCCACTGTCAGACGATCTACAATTTGATACTCAACAAGAAAAAGAAGCTCTACGTTTCCAATAACCATTTTAGGAGACTTCCAAAGGGAATTGAACACGTAAACTTTTTCGGTAATTTATGAATGTAATGAAATAATCCGTCTAACTCAAGACAAAATGGACAGCAGACCAAATGCGTTAACACACCGAACTACGTTGAAAATATGAAATAATTTAAAACTTTTTAACATTGTATTATGTTTTGTAGAGTTTCCAAAACTGCAATTTTATTCATTTTCAAGATTTAATTACATTATATGTATTCATTTTAAAATATTTGTAAGAATTTGTACTATTATAATTGTGAAGAATAGCGAGTAAACATTCATTAGGAATTCTTGTCAAGAGTTTTTGCTTCGAATTGTATTTTTGGCACTAAAATAAATTCCATCATCAGACTGAAAAATTCTGTGTTCCCTGCCGCCTCTCAAATTAGATTGAAGAATTTTACGAGTAGTCTGAGGTATTTTACGGTATTTTACTTCAAAACTCTTTTCACTTGTTGCATGTGGAATAATTCTGGAGCATCTCTCGTTCCATTCCTACTACTAGAGCAATTGGCTTCAGCCTATAATACTTGTATTTGTTCATTAATTGAGAGCAATATTTGTGACCACAATATATCCTTAATACTTCAATTGAGCATTAATGCTTGAGCAACTCTAATTACTTATTGTTTGAGCAACAGTACTCAGGGATAATTTTTTAATTTTCTACAAATAATATGTACTCTACCTTAATTTTGTTTCATCTCTACAACATCCATGAATATTTGAACGTTATCGCCTTGGTCTTCCAATTTCCATCATTCGTAATCAACCGTGGAATAATTTTACCAGAAATATTCGTTTACTAAAGATGTTCGTTTACCTCAGAAGTTAGTTCCGAAAAAATTGTTCGAGGAGTGTTTAACAAACTGACACTAAAAACTTTATTGTTTCTTATTAACTTCATAAGGAAGTAGCTGTCATACATTTTTGTATGGTAAACCCAAATATTTTACAATTCAATATCAAAAGACTCTGTGATTATTATTTGTGTCTTTATGGTGCGCCATTGTCATTTTATCACTATTTCAAATTACTTTGACACATATCCACGAGTAACTTAAATGTCAGATGTGAATTCCGTAGACTCGGTTAAAAATTGCTGGACGAATAATTTTAATAAGTCTAGGGTGTTCACTCGTACTTTTCAAGTAGCTTAGTTGCTGGTCAAAGCAATCAGGTCCCACCATAAAATAATTAGTTTAATCTGCAAATACTATGAAAAACTGAAAGAAGTGTGTTTTCGTGACTATTCTAAATAGTTTCGCAACCGCTGACTCAATTTGAAGAAAGATATAAGCATTTTTCTTATCTCCAAAGGAAATAGCATAGCAGAATTGTAGAAACATTTTATTCAATTGAAGTGTTTCGAAGCCTCAGTTCTTTTTTAATAATGATTTTCCAAAAATGTAGAACAAAACGGAATAAATGCACAAGGTCATTGCACAAGTTTTCAGGTGAGCTGAGGCTTGAAGCGTTGCATCAAAAAGTTTATGAAAGGTTTCTTTACTTTTACCTCAAAAGGTAAACTACTTGTTATAAAAAGTCTTTCTAGTGTTATCATTATCTACGATGAAATCATTAACAGGAAAATTTATGAGTTCAATAGAGTTAGACAAATGGCTTTAAAGTTAGGCAAATATTCATAAAGACAAAATTTCTACATGCACTCCATGGGAAACATTTACATAGCGTACATCTAACTCATAGGGTAATTCATCAAATATCGAACAGAAATCACGTGTGTCTAGAAAAAACCTTCATAAATCGGTAACTTTTGCTCTGAATAACTCTTGCGGGCCTCAAGGTTATTCTTGAACAGTTGCTTTCTTGTTCTGTGATGTCGCTTGAAAGACAACGTAGATTATTGAAATGTATTTATTGTTCTAAAAATCGAATTCTTTAGTAACATAATTTCATCAATATCGAACAGGAATCGAACAAGAATTTTGATTCGAACAGGATGGTTTGTCAATTAGTTCTCTTCGTATGGAACTTTTGTTAGACTATTAGCACGCCACGTATGGTTTGTCTATTAGTACGCCTCGTATATTTTGTCCATTAATATGCCTCGTATGGTCTATCTATTTGTACGCCTCATGTGGCCACTTGGAAAATAAACGTTTTTCTTTCATTCTTTTTTTCTTTGGTGCACTGGATTTTCTTGGAAGTGCTCGCGGTGGCACATCGGTTAAGGGATCGGACTTGTATGTTGGAGTCGCGGGTTCGTATCCCGGCGCTGGCGCTGCGATTTTCCCCGTTGGGTATAAGGGAAAGCTCAAGCACAATACCCCACTCGACCCAGGTGTCGGAAATGGGTACCGGCTTTACGGGAGAACCGTCATGGTGTCCTATATATAGTGTTAGTTATAAGACATTTGAAAAACCAATGCTTAAGATCATTTGTATCAGGCTTGATTGGAAATAAAGCATCCCAAAGATGCCGATGTTTGTTTTGTTTGTTTGTTTGAAATAACTGTCTCATTACTTATTTTCAAGATGCATTTGAATGGAGAGTTATCAAAATTTGAATATGATGTCGATGTTTCATTTGCAGTGTTTGTTGAACCATCATTGTGATCATCAACCTGTGTGACCTTTTTTGGAGTAGAGTGTAAAGCACTCGTCAATGAATTATTATTGATGCTTGCATCAATTTTCTTGGCAAGGGATTGATCATCAGTAAATGTAGCCAGACGAATCATTGATGATCTTGAGGGCTTTGGAACACCAACAGATGATTGATAGCCCCTCACCAGAATTCCCATCTTCAACTATTCAATGTTATTATCAAGCGTTAATACAATATTTTAATGAAATAAAACAGGCGTTCAATAGATCGATTCAGTTATTTAAAAGAATTAAGAATCGAAAAGCTTTGTTCGAGGCATAAATTCATGATTATTAAGGAATTTTGATTCGAACACCTTTGTTCAGTATTTAATACTGACATGAAAAAGGAACTGAATGTCGAACATGGAATAATTATCTAGTTTTTGGCGGAAAAGAAAAAAATACAGTAACAGAACATCATATGACAACACTACTCTCTAGTTATGACGGGAGGTTGACGGTGACCCAACAACAATTAAACCGTCGCAATTTTCCCGAGGTGCGTAAGATTTTTCGAGTGAAAAAATTCGACCAATTTGTAAGGGTCGTACAGAAAATGCGTTCGCAACAGCTGGTAGCAGTTTGCAGCTCACAGAAATGAGTTTTTATCACTAAAATAGGAGTTTTAGATGTAAGATCACTGGCACTGAGCAAGTTTGGATGCTTACTAAATTTATTACGCGCATATTTCCAAAGTTGTTCGATAATCAGTTCAGTTCGATATTTGATGAATTACCCTATGTCTCACTGAAAAGTTTCGCTAAAAATTTTGAAGTGTTTCGAGATTTTTTGCAATCTCGTTCCAATTCGAGTTTCATCCTTAACTTCACCGCTCTTAACTTTAGGGATCTTAACTTATTGCACAATTTTTTCAATATAATAATTTTTTTGCTTTGTTACGGATCACTTTTTAGGTTCACGGTTATTCATTTTTTCTGTTTTTTTTTAACTTTTTCAACTTTCAACTTGTTTTACAAGCTTCGTTCTATAGCACTGATTTTATGGGCAATTGATATAGTCCGGGAACTCACTTTATGCTTAACTAATCCGATACCTTTATTCTGTACTATTAAGTACTTCCATCTTCCCTCGCTGGGAAAAAACTTAATATTTCATTAGTCGGTGTTATTTTTTCTGTTTTTCCACGAGCCTAGCTGACACTAAGATCAGTGGATAATATATTGAATACTAGACATTAACAAAGCCATTGAAAAATATTTGGTATATACGCTAGGCTGAGCATCTGAAGTTGACAGTTTATTAAATTGAAACAAATCACAATATCAATTCATGATTTTGATAATCACTTTCTATAGCTTAAAACCCGAACGAGGTATCTTTCGACAGAAGTGAACTTAATGCTGAGCTATACCTCATGTATTTATCCGATTTCCTGTTCTCCTTACCTGGCAAAAATCCTGATCACTCTCAGAATTCTGAAACTCGGGTACTACATTTGCGGACGGAAGCTCCCGCCCGTGAATCAAAACCTCCGGAGTGATTGGACTTTGGATGTCCGCCTCATTAGATCTCAAAGCCTCCTTGAATGGAAAAGGCCTTTTGTTAATTAAATGAACCGCTTTCGATATTAAAAATTGAAAATCAAACACTGAAATGATTCGCTGGTAAATGTAAAGGACTTGACCATAATTGATATTCGAATTTTCGATGCCTTAATAATGTTAATCACATGAAAATAAACAAGTTTTCTTCAATGGACTTTCCGGTGGAAACGAGTATTTTAAAAGTTATGGCATTAAATGAGTTACCGTAACTCCAGTGTTTGGGGCGGGGAAAAATATACCGCGCGGTCCGACGTGAAAGTAAACAGGCGTTCCCGCGCGCCAACCAAGCCGACGAAGAGCAAACCCCCTATTACAAACGTAAAGAGGTTGGGTCGTGAGGGGTAGCAACAGTTCTTTTAGAGAAAATTATAAAACTAAAAGAACTGTGGCTACCCCTCACGACCCAACCTCTTTACGTTTGTAATAGGGTGATGCACAATGGAGTTCCGGTAACTCATTGAACGCCATAACTTTTAAAATACTCATTTCCGCCGGAAAGTGCATTGAAGAAAACTTGTTTATTTTCATGTGATTAACATTATTAAGGCATCGAAAATTCGAATATCAATTATGGTCAAGTCCTTTACATTTACCGATTCGCTTACCAATTGTTTCAAAAATAAGGCGCTTCGCAGCCTTTACGCACGATTCTACTAAAGCACCAAGTGCGCTATTTCCTTTACAATATTGACTCATGGTAAGTTGAGTAATTCCATGCTCTTCAAGGTACATCGTAGTTTCGTGATCATCGAAAAATGATTTTATTGTATTAAGCCCAGCCGATATTTGAGTACCCAAGTCTGCTATACAATTCTGAAATAACCCGTAATCATAAACATGCAATTGAACTGCTTTAATGAACTCTTTCGTGTCGGCTGTTAAACAGACTTTCATATTAATTGCTCTGCTCCACAGGCATGTGATTACCAGCACCCAGACTTTGTGCTTCTCAGCGCCTATCCTTACCGTCCACGGGCCCATGTAGTCCAAGAAAACTGACGAGAAGGGCCTCGCGGGCGGGTCAATACGGAAGTCTCGGTAAGCACTTTGGTTAATTTGTATGGGCTTAGCATTCAAACGTTTACAGACGATGCACTGCTTGAGAACTTTCCGGACTGTCGAAAACGGATGTAAAAAATAGTAGTTATTCCTGAGCTCCCTAAGGACAGGGTAAATTCCCAAGTGTCCCACCTTAACGTGCACTTCTTCCACTATCAGTTTTGTTAAAATACTATCTTTGGAACAAAATCGGATATTGACGCAAGTCTTGCTGAGGAAACTTTGACTTGACTCTCAAAAGCCCATTCAAATCAGTGACAATATTCAACCGCCTCATCAACTGAGGAGTTTTGTTTACAGGCTGGCTAGGAGATTTCAGAAATTTGAAAATTTCTCCAAATTTGCGTTTCTGCTCGGCTGAGATAATACGCGTCTGTGCTCGCAAGTAGAAGTTTTCGTGGCTAGGACAAGTTTTCTTAGCAACTTTGCATTTTAGTTTATCAATGACGGTTTATACATTCCTAAAAACTTTTACTAATTTTGTTAAAGAGAAAAACCTGTTAAGAGGTATCAAGTGACTTTCTTCCTCCAAATTCGCTAGGCAAGAACTTACTTCCAACTGGCATTTTGACGTTAACCCCGCTCTATCTTCACTGGTAATCCCTCCACCGACAGCATCCCTAGAGTTGGAACCATCCACCTGCGTGCTCATCAAATTAGGTAAGCAAATTGAGAACTCCAACGGATCGTCGTTTTGTCTGTCGCTAAGAAAGGCCGGGCCTGTAAAGTAGTTTGATTTTTTAATTGATTTAGACTGGCCGGGCGGCTTACAAAATCTGCAGGATTTTCCCTGCCTTCTGTAAAATGAAAGGTCATGGGCGCATTATTACACACCGTCTCAATCTCCTCAAGTTTATTCATCGTGTAAACATTTCGTTTTTGCATCTTATCAAAATCTATTGAATAGGACTTTCTCCAGTGAAGAGCTACCATGCTGTCTGTGTACACGTGCATAGAAACTACCTCTACCGGGGCCACCGTAGACGCACCACTCAATTCCCCGTACCATCAGGCCAACGCACCCACCCCCAGAGACAATGCTGTCAATTCTAGCACAGGCACAGTTTTACTCTTCCACTGTTTAGTCACTATTTTTGATTTACATGAAAGTAAGTTTAATTTGTTTTCGTTACATTCTTTTATATAAATAACGTACCCGTACAACTGTCTCGATGCATCGGTAAATGCTATCAGCAAAAACTTCCCCTCTCTATCACCAACGGATCTAGGCACTGCGGGACATAGCGCAACATTGACCTGTCTAGTGATGCAGAGCCATTCTCTAATTAAGGACAAAGGCAGTTTAGCGTCCCAACCTAAAGTTTTATCCGATTGCAATTTATGCAGGAAGATTTTAGCTCTATTAAGCACTGGACTATACCCATCGAAAACGTCATAAATCTCGTGTAACGTACTTAATATTTTCCGTTTTGTATCTGCCTTTACGTCTAACTTTATACTCCAGGGCTTCAGCGTGTCATCGTGCCTGTCCCAGTTCATACCCAAAAGCTTAACTTCCCTGGGCGCTTCTGCACTACCGTCCCTCTCTATCTCCTCTTGGAGGCCTTGCTCGTTCGTCAAAAATTTCTGCAGAGGAAACTTATACAGCTCAAATATTTGTGGGAGCACCGTATAGCACCACCGTAAGACCTCTGGATTATTCGTAAAATATGCTCCATTATCCATATACATATTGTTGTAAAGAATTCGTTTGAAATCCCTCATTTCTGAGGTGTCGTTCTCGACATCCAAGATTAAAATTTTATAAAGAGCTAACATCAACATCGTAGGACTTGGCCTCAAACCAAAGGGTAACCGTAAGCTTTTGAAGCCTACCAGAGACAAGTCTCCCTCAAGGACGTTCTTAAACCACAAAAAACAGAGCCTGGTCTGATCGGCATGTCCCAATGCAATGTTTAAAAATGCTTGTTTTATTTCAAATGTAAGTAGATATTTATCAAACCTATGAAAAATAAAAGCAGTATCAGGTTTCGCATTAAGACACGGGCCTGTCAACATGGCTTGATTATGGCTCACCGTATTTTTTGTTTTTTCACACAAATTCGAAAGAAATACTACGCGGCATTTTGTGGTTTCATTTTTCATACGAAAAACTCCCATATGCGGCAAAAAGCTACATTGGGGATTATTCTGCATAAATTTTTCGAGGTTAGGTATTTTCTCAATAATGTTGTTACGTACTTGTTCCCTGAACACCGAGTCGTATATTTCTAACTTTTCTTTATCGGAAACTATTTTTTGTAATTAGATTGAAGAATTTGATTAGACAAGCTATAATTTTTTGCTAATCTATGAGATATTCTATGGTTCCACATCAGAGGCATTTTAAGCCTGCCATCCTCCAGTCTCTCAGTACCCCGAAGGACATGCTCTACCAATTTAACATTCAATTCCGTTTGTTCCAGGTCGTCGGATTGGTTACCTCCCAAGATCTCCGTGCAACGTCCCTCCAGCAGAGCGCCCGAGGCCCCGCCGAGCCAGGATCCCGACGACAGGTCCTCTGGAGATTCGCAACCGCCAGGGCCAAGCTCGGCAGGCCCCGACGACGCCCCACCAAGTCCCTCGAGAGCACATGCCGAGTCCGAGGGAGCAACAATCTCCCGATCTTTCGTGCTAACCTCTGTTTGTGAAGAATGCAACCATTTTATATTTTTCCTCATATATTCTACATTTCCTGACAACAGAACCCCCACACTTGAGTTTATAAAGCATGAAGCTCTGTCGTCCTCGCCGAACTTTACGTATGTGCTCGCGGTGACACAGCGGTTAAAGGATCGGACTTGTATGTTGGAAGTCGCGGGTTCGTATCCCAGCGCTGGCGCTGCGATTTTCCCCGTTGGGTATAAGGGAAAGCTCAAGCACAATACCCCACTCGACCCAGGTGTCGGAAATGGGTACCGGCTTTACGGGGGAACCGTCATGGTGTCCTATATATAGGGTTAGTTATAAGACATTTGAAAAACCAATGCTTAAGATCATTTGTATCAGGCTTGATTGGAAATAAAGCATCCCAAAGAGGCCGATGTTTGTTTGTTTGTTTGTATGCCATCTCAAATAGCGGATCAGTTTCAGTTCCTAATATTAGAGCACTTTCATCAGACAAGTTCTTATTCTCGCCTAAGATGGACTGGTCTGCCAAACTGTAATTTTTTGAAAAAATTGCTTGGCAATATCCGCCATACCACGAGTTGGTAAACTAATATTGATGGTAGGAACGCAGACGACTTCGATCATCCTAGTCTGATTGTTAATACTCAATGGAACTGCTACTATCTTAGTAGTCAGCTCTCTGCTTGAATTAAATCCATGTATTTTAATGGTGACATTTTTCTCTACAACACCCAGATTCAAATCCTCTGCCAGAGAAGTTAATATGAAATTTTTCTGACTGCCGCCATCTTTTAAGCCCCTAACATTCAAGTCTTTCGACTTCCCAACTATCCTGCACGTTAGATTAGGCAACAGATTTGAGCTATCACTGGCTTCGCCAAAAGACACGACCCTTACTGTAGTGGCACTAACTACAAATTTCGAACCCGACGCACCGCTTTCCGGGGAACGATTATTAGACCACTTTCTCGGTTTCGTGCACAGATAAGTCATGTGACTAGCATTACAATAGCGACATTTCGAAGTGAACTGAAATTTGCAATTTGCGGTAGTATGATTTTTAAAAGAACACTTCGTACAGGCGCGAATGGCTTTTAATTTTTCACATTTCTTAGCAGGAGAATCGTATTTCGAACAATTACTTACCAAGTGTTCATGCGGTAAGTTATCACTCTGACACAAAATGCAGAGGGGTTTTTTACGTTTAACGGCAACTGCCAACGTCTCAGCAACACTAGACCCGCTAGAACTTTGCTGCTTGTTTTCGTGTTGCTTAACAAACCTATTTTTCTTAAAAATATCTTTCTGACGTAAATAACGATCAGTAGCTTCATAAATGTGTTCTTGAATTTGATTCAAGGACGGTTTACTCGTATTCGTAATTTGAATTAAGTTATTCTGGATGTGGTGTATTGCTACGCCAGGCATGTATTCCTACGCGGGGCCAATCACAGGGCGGGACCCGTCGGCGGGTTGCTTTGTGTACACATCGTATTTTGTGTTCACGGACGTTTTGGTGTTCCAATGTGTTGATTCTGTTTAGAATTACACATGCAACGTATTTACGTTGTAAGCTGCTCCATTTGAGTGGCAGGAGATATTTTGTGGGATCTATTTCCTGACGTGTGGAGCGTCGGTCTGAGCGCCGGCCTTCGGATTGTTGCGTCTGTTGCTGGCGAGTGAGGTTGAGCGTGTTTGAGCTTCCGATTTCGCTCTTGAAGTATCCTTGCGAGATACTTGTGTTGTGTTTTTTTGTTTGCGCTGAGACAAAGCAGGTAGGACCTGCAGGCGTGTAGTGTGCATGCGTATCTGGGTGTTTTTCAGACGCACCACACTAGCTTGGAGCTAGTGTGTGCTTCCATTCTGCCGTGAAGTGTGTTCGTTTCACGGCAGCGTGTGTTCACACTGGGTGTGTCCTCTGACACACGAGCTCAGGTGTGTGTCTGGTGTCGGCTGCAGGGGAGGTTAGGAGGCCGATCCGAGCTCTGGGAGCTCGGCTTTGAGACCTTGGGTCTCGGGATTTGCACAACGCACAACACTGGAACTTTTCATTGAGAGCGTTCCAAAGAAAGTACGCTAAAACGTTATCGATGTCTATCTCAAAGTTTTGAAATGCTGAAACAACTGTCCTCATTTCTTCAATAAACATATATTGATCGTCGTTCTCGAGTAGTCTTAGGCTAGCCAGTTTCTCAATTTCGTTATCTAAGATCATATGTATCAGGCTTGATTGGAAATAAAGCATCCCAAAGATGCCGATGTTAACCTTTAACCTTTAACCTTTAATGTTAACCTTTATACTTTCTGACGACCGAGGAAGCAAATGCTTTAAAAAGCAAGTCTTTCGCCGTTTCATAGTTTTGTTCCTGAACATCGAGCGAATCAACCAATATTTTCGGAGATCCTGACAACTGATTTCTCATGTAAATAAATTTTTCGTAAAACGTTAAGTTATGTTTATCCAAAATGGCCTCAAAATTACTAAAGAATTTTTCCAGGCTTTCGTTATCACTGTGATTAAACGTTGGAAGAGGAATATCAGGTAATTTCAGTTTATGCCCAGTGCTCATAACTGCCAAGACAGACGCAGAGTCGTTAGCTGGAGTACTAGTATAGTTCCCACCCCCGGCCACCTTCAAAGACGACTCCCTGGGCTGCAAAAGAGCTAGAGACTGAAATATTACATCCTCGTACGACTCCAACTCCTCCGTCTCCGACTGCAAAGCATCATCTGACGCACCACTGCGAATCAACGCATCAAAAATTTTCGCGTCCACCTGCTTATGCTCGGCACGTAAATCATTCACTTTAGTAATATTTAGTTGCCTTTGGCTCTCAGAATAGGTCTCAAATTCAGCACTAATTCTGTTGAAAGTTCTAGTTATTCCTTGCCTTACATATTGCCGTATTTTAGTTAAAACCTTAATATCAGAATCTGATCCCGCCCCAGAATCGCCACCAGGTGCTACACTAGTCATGACTGCTACTCCTGCAATTTAACAAATAAGTAGAAAATCAAATTAATAGAACAGTAAGTGGATAGAGAAAAGAGAAATAAGATCACCGAAGAGAAATTGGCCGTAATCTCCCCGTCTCACACTTTACACATGAAATTACGCTACGCACCTACTGGCCACCATGTAAAAAAAGTCTGATGGTGGAGTTAAAGAAAGTCCGGATTGAGAGTTTTTAATTGAACTCAACGAAAGATTAGTAACAACAGTAAACAACAGTCAAACGAATCAATAGGCAAGGAGTAGCACTGATCGGGCCCGAGTGCACAACACGCAGCTCTTGCCGCACGCCAGCGCCCACCGCTTGACTCGAAAGACCTAGACCCAACGGCCTGTAGGAAAAAACAAAGACTTGAGCCTATAAGGACATGAAATAACCCCGAACAACTTCAACCCCTACCGGACAGCTAATATATCAGCTGTGGAATTGCGTTCACAATTCTAGTTATAAGTTATACGTTATACGGTTCCAGTTATAAGTTATACGTTATCCGTTATTAAGTTCCAGTTATAAGTTACACGTTATACGTTATAAAGTTCCAGTTATAAGTTACACGTTATAAGTTATTAAGTTCCAGTTATAAGTTATACGTTATAAATTTCCAGTTATAAGTTATACGTTATCCGTTATTAAGTTCCAGTTATAAGTTATACGTTATACGTTATTAAGTTATACGTTATAAATTTCCAGTTATAAGTTATACGTTATCCGTTATTAAGTTCCAGTTATAAGTTATACGTTATACGTTATTAAGTTCCAGTTATAAGTTATACGTTAAACGTTATTAAGTTCCCGTTATAAGTTATACGTTATAAGGTTATTATTCGAATGCGTGTGTGGCGTTGCACCCAAATTGACCAGAGCACGAAATTGATACGTTGACAGCAAATCACAATGGCCAACCAATCCACGTACCCCTCAGTGCTATCCGGTGCTTCGAAGTAAGACGGAGAGGAGAACACGGCCCTCGGTGAGTTAGGCTTCCATGGTCAGGTCACACGTCAGCGGGCGAAGAGGCGAAATCTGCTCCCTGACGGAGTGACCAATCCGCACCGCACTCCACCATGGTCTTCCGGCGCCAAACTTCAGCAGTACCTAAAGGCCCTCATTCGGTCAACCAAGAAGCTCCGAACAATACGCAGCCCTCGACCACGGCCACGCTGACTAGGATTGCAGGACAGCAGATCCAGTGACACTGTGCGAGGCGAAATCTGGGGCGAGACTGCAGAGGGTTGCATGGCAGGTGATTTATATAGACATGTCTATGTCGTAGTCACCTGACCAGAACAATTCACCGTTAACGCACAAATCGTGACTGGTCAACTCAATGAATAAAATGCCTTTGAGAGGTTGCCCTATTAATGAGGTGACCTATATGGATATCCGCACACTAGGAGAACCTTGCTCTCTGTCATCCCCCAGGGAGCTAATGAGAGTTATATTATACACTCACAGTTGGAAAATAAATTGATGTTCAAAATGAAACCAATTTCAAATTTTTAGGTGCAAATGTTCAGAAGTTATAACGCGTCTAAAATGAGCCTAATAAAGAAAAGCGGCCGACCATTGATAGGGTGGGAAAACATCTATCCATGCCTCCCCAGGAAGCGTATGAGAGTTTTATTATGCACTCACAGTTTGAGAATAAATTGATGTTTAAAATGAAACCAATTTCCAATTTTTAGGTGCAATAGTTCAGAAATTATAACGCATCTAAAATGAGCGTTATAGAGAAAATCCGCGGACCATGGACGGGCCACGAAAGCCCCGCTTCCTGCCCCCCACAGGGGCGTAAAATTTTTTTAAAAACATTCAAATATTGTACTCGTCACGAGCATTAATTTGCTTGTTATTTCAAGATTGTACGTGGTATAGTTCAGAAATTACCCTTTTTTCAGGGTAATTCGGTAAAAGTATTAAGGCCCGAATACACGGACGCTCATCACTGTCACCGATCCTTATGAGAGTCATTTTCCCTAATCAGCGTCAATTACAATGAACGGTGACGGTGAAGAGCGCGTGTGTATAAGCTCGGCAGTGACCGTTCACGCTCACTGCTTACTGGTAGGCGGGGCTTAATGCCGCTCATGATGATCGGTGACGGTGAAAAAAGCGTGCGTGTATTTTGGCCTTAAGATCGGTTCTCAAAAACGACGCGCTGGTCATACGAACATAGTACATAGTGATATGACGGACAAATGTTGACAGTAAAATGCGTAAATTTGAATTATTTTGCATATAAAATTATGAAATCGCCATTCGGGACATTTTTTTCATTCCTACGTATCAAGTAATAAGGCCCCCTCACACGTACAAATATGTTGGCAGACAATCTGAACTGAATTTGGTTTGTCGGTCTCAAGGCCCCTCACACGATCACGGCACACGATGCAAACAACACACTGCAAACTTGACAAAGACTGGCGCACGCTTCAGTATGCCAGTAGCAGCTAGGTGGAGAGTACGCACAAGAATAGCGACTCCAGACGGCGAGTTCGTACAATTGATAGGATTCGCTATAGTTGCAATGAATAAGAAATGAAACATATGCAAAAGCTCGCTCAAAATGGGCCAAAGAATGGTTCCTAAAAAGTAGTGAGCATACAAATAAGAAATTACTTATTGAAGTGCATAGGGAGGGAGAGAGGCAGAGTATAGTCGTGCACCACCCGCAAAGGCTGGCGTGACACTGACGTCATGTCAAGGATTGCAGCCGGTCGCTCCAAAATTATCAAGCACGCCTCATCTGCCTCATACAGTCTGTGCCAACCTGAAATCAGCGTACAAACGCACGAATTCAGCACCAGTTCAGATTTGTCTGTAGATATATTTGCGCGTGTGAGGGGGCCTATACGCCAAATAACGAGCTCGGAGAGAATAGAATATTTTACCATTACACAAATATATGATATTTCCCAGGGTAATACGAGGCGTGTCCGAGAAATAAGTTCCACGGATTTCTTTCATATCAAAAAACTGGTTTAATTGTAAAGAAAAGTACATTTTTGGAAAGTTAAGTTTTTCTTTTGTTTTTCTACACAACCGCCGTTGCGTTATATCCACTACTGCATTCGAGGCACCCACTTCTTTAAACCAGAGTCATAGAACTCTGCCGCCTGTCCGTGTAGAAAACTAACAACCGCGTTTTGTACCTCTTCATCTGTCCGGAATAGCCTAAATGTTCAGTCAAAATCTTGTTCGGTTGTGGTTTTGCTGACCTCCGGAATCTTTTCGCACAGCTCTCGAACTGTAATCCGTCGATCTTCAAGCACTGCCGCTTCGACTTTGGCAACTGTTTCGTGGGAAACCGATGGCTGCCCTGCACGGGCTTCGTCGTGGACGTACGTTCGGCCATTTTTAAAGTCCCTGACCCATCTGCGCACCATCCTGGAGCTCATATATTTTTCTCCACTCACTTGACAAAGTTCTTCGTGAATTTTCTTCGCTGATTTCTTCTTAGCGGCCAGGAAAGGAATAACAGACCGCAACTCGCAGCTAACGGGAGACGCAAGAGAAAGCTCCATCGCTGACGGCCGCTGAGCCAAGACCATGGAGCAAGGATATATGGAGGGAGCATAGCGCACTCCGATCGGGCTCAATTTGGCTGCAAAAGTTGAAACACTCGGGCACTCTCAAGGCCTGTGACGTCACAATTCTGAGCCAACCACAAACGCTTGGCTGAAGTTGCTCCACCCACCTTCCCTACAACCCCTCCCTCTCATTTTCCAAAGCAAGATTAGTACCACACCACTTGTCTAAGGGTGAGGTGTGCGTGCAAGTCGCTCTAATTTGTTATAATCAAATGAATAAATAATGAAATAAATAATGAAGGCATCTACGGATGCTTTATTTCTAATTAGGCCTGATACATATCACCTTGATCATTGGATTTTCAAATGCCTTATAACTAACGCCAGGACGCCATGACGCTTTCCCCCGGTCAAGACCGGTACCCAGTTCAGACACCTGGGTAGAGTGGGGTATTGTGCTTGGAATTTTTCTCCTATACCAAACAGAGAAAATCGCCACCGCCAGCGCCGAGTTTTGAACCCGGGTCTCTGCCGCACGGCGGCAGAACCTCTAGCGCATGGCTATCGCGAGCAAGGGCCTGTAATCTTCATAGTTTTCAACTCGTAATGTATCTTTGCCAGAAATTTTGATATTATTAAGTGTCCTCAAGTGAGGAAACACAATTTATCATCTTTTGGAGTCTTAGAATTCCAAATTAATCATTAACGATGACGCGATTAACTGAACAGCTGGAAGAGCATTCAACGAGCGTGTGCACACTCTAGCGTAGTCAGTAGGTAACTGGCTTCTGTGCTGGCGTCACACTTGCGAGGCGGCTATTGGTTACCACAGACAGAGGAGAAATCTCAAAAACTGGTTCTCTCCACAGACGGCTATGCTCCCTCCATATATACTCCCTCCACGGCCAAGACGAATCGTCGAAGCGACGCTGGCTTTGTAAGGGATTGGAGTGGGGCAACCAAAGAACCTGCCTCTGTTGCCTGGCCACGCATAGAAACGATCCTTGCGCCAGCGGTAGCCTGTGGAACTTATTTTACGGACACGCCTCGTAATACTGTCACAAAAGAGTTCACCGGAGTTAAAAACATGAGAAAGATTGTTGTATTCAATTCAACTCAGATATTTAAGTAAAATAGAAAATTCTTTTAGTTTTGAATTATACGTAAAGTTTTCTTTGCATTTAAGGATGTAATTTGTTAGTTTAAGTGAATTTTCTCATCGAATTGTCTCTATTATATTGATTTGAATCATATTATTAAGATTCGGGTTAATTGATTCTCCAAATCATATTTAATCCGCAGTTTTGAAACATCAAAGACACTCCGTTTTTTAACACTATGAGGAATCTAAATCGCAGAAAGTTGCGCTTCTGTTCCGAGCGGTGTGCACGTGTTTCTGGGTCCTCCGACGAATATTGTGGTGAATTAAAGTGAAGTTGCTAAAAACTGGTATAGTTTGTATATTCACGTGAGTAAAGTGTGTGACTTTGTATGGAGTGCTCGTGAGAGTAGTTTTTTTGTTGCGTGAGAGTTGAGACTGAGCATTGGACTTTGGTGTGGTGACTTGCAATTTTTGACTGAGGTGTTTTGACTGGTAGTTAAGCTTTCTTTGCATATAAAGAGTATAGTGTTTGACATTGTAGAGAGTGACTGTGAGTAGTAGGAAACGTTTTTGTTTCTTTTTTTTGATAACTTGATTTTCAGTAGATTTGGTGAGTGAAGACTCCTTCTGCCTGTGAAATTTGTACTGAGATAGAAGTCTGTGTCTGAGGATGGCAAGAAATAGGACTGGTCGTAGGAAGGGAGGTGCAAGTGGAATGGATGAGGAGATTGAGTGCATGACTTGTAAAGAGTGGGTAGATATAGATGCATGCAAAGGTTTGAGAGAGATGAGTCGGAGGAAGTTGAATGATCTTGTGTTTACGTGCTGGAAATGTTTGAATGACGAGAGAAAGAAGTTGGAAGAGGAGGTTGAGAGATTGACAATTCTGATGGTTGCTTTAGAGGCTGATTTGAAGGATGAAAGGAAGTTGAATGAAGGAAAGAATGAGAATGGTGCAAATGCAGTGAATGTGACAATGACCCAATATAGGGATTACTGATGCGCTAAGCGCCACATCCATTGCCAAGGCTCAGGAAACCAGACGTGGTCTCTGAGAAGTGCCATTATAGGCAACAATTAAATAGATTTGAAAATATGGAAATGATTTCCAGAGAAACAAAACAAATTTTAACGAACCCCTCACCTTAAATTAAGTTAATGGAGCGAAGGCTTCGAAGAATTAGTCCCATCGAACCTTTCTTCAGTAGGCAGGGAGAGGCCGGGCTGATGACCTCCCTTTACGAGGCGTAGCGAGCAAGTCCCGCCGTCAGAGCCCCCAACGCGGAGCTCAGTTGGCCGACGCTCGCTTGTTTTGAACGGCGCATGCGCACCGAACAAAATTGTGGCTTAGCGAGGATTTACACGCTAAGTTTATGCCCGTTGCCGAGGGTATTGGGGTTCGTTATTATAATTTAATTATTAAAAAGATGAATTAGATAGAAAAATGAGAAGTCTTGGAATTTATTAGCTTAAATACTTGCAAGGAAAATAACGTAATAGGTCCAAGACGGACGAACCTCCACATATTCCCGGCAACAGGAAAAGCTGGCAGCTCAATAGAGTTGCCAGCTTAAACAGATTATTAGGTTATATATTATGTATAATTTGCATATGCTTCATAACAAGAGCCTCACAAAGCTCCTTTATCGATGAGACTCCGTAGGTCTCTTCTTTGGCGCAATGCCGCCCGCCTAGAAGGACGGGAATCGTCAACATCGGCACTGGCCTCGATACTTTCAAATTCATTATTTACCCGAGGCACCTCCTCACCTGCGCTCTCGATATCTAGAGAGCCCTGGTGGGAAAGACTTGCAGAGGAGCCACCTAACTGATCTAGATCATAGGAGCTCTCGCTATCGCTCTCTCTCCCCACCCCGGGATCCGGATCGGTTATACTCAGTTCCAGAGGGTAAAGAAGAGAGATATTGACCGCAGTCTCTGCTCCATCAGGTTTTTTAATTTTTACGACGCGAATTTTATCATCACGCCCAACCAAAAGTTGAGTAATACGAACTAAAACCCAAAAGGGCCTAGTTTTGACAGGATGCTTCAAAAGCACCACCTGCCCTACTTTAAGAAAAGGGTTTTGGTGAGGCATGGCTTTAATAGGATAGGGGCCTCTTAAAGATAATAAATATTGCTGATACCAGAGAGATCTAAATTTTGCTATTATCACATCTCTATTTTCTAAAGCCGAGACCAAGGTGTCTCGGTAATCCTCTTCATCCTGCTCGGCCACCTCATGCGCCTCGTCTGTTAAAACGAGAGAATCCGCTACAGGATAGAGTTGTAAGAATTGATTTGGCATAATAGGGATTATTTTTTCATCCACTTCCGTATAAGAAAGAGGTCGGTTGTTCAAGTTAACGGCTATATCAGAAATAGCTGTAGAAAAGGAAGAATAGGTGTAGGTCATGCGCCCAAAAAGCTTGTAGGAGCACCGCTTAATAACTTTGATAAGCCGTTCCCAAACTGCTCCAAACTGCGGGCTATAGATAGGAATAGTTTTAAAGGTAAGATTATACGAGCGAAACCTATTTTCGTACTGCGAAGAAGTAAAAACTTCTGACAGAAGGTCAGCCGCTGCGGTAAAAGTACGCGCATTGTCTGAGTAGACAGTAGTCGGAATCCCCTTCGCATTCGTAAAACGAATAAAAGCAAAGATGAATTCCTCAACCGTCATAGAAGGTAATAATTCCAGGTGGACAGCACGTGTCTGGAAACACACAAAGATAAGAACATACATTTTACATCTATTATTAAATGGATCCAAAACCCAAAAATGAGAAGTAAAGTCCATGCCTGTTGTGGCAAATGGACGCACAAATGACGTACGACTATCCGGCAAAGCTGGAGGATCAGGATACGAGAAACTACGTGCGTTTACCTTCTTGCAGGTAACGCACTGGGAAATTACAGTTTTAACAGAACGCTTAAATCGTGGGATCTGATAGCCGCTCAACTTTAGCTTTTGAACAGTGGACTCCAAGCCAAGATGCTTAGAAATAATATGAGCATGAGTAATCAATAATTTCGTAAGATGATGATTAGGTGATACTAAAATAGGGTACTTGACGTGGTAGTCCATGTCATCAGCTTCCGATATGCGACTACTAGACCGAAGCAGTCCACGATCGTCAAGAAATAGATTAAAGGAGCGTACCAGTTGAGGCGGTCGAGGATTCTTGCTCCGCAAGGCCTCCAGCTCCTCAGAAAAAGATTCGCGCTGCATAGAGACTATTAGGTACTCGTAAGCTCGGACCTTCGAATCCCCGGGATCTCGATGCTTCCACAGCGCTACGGCGCGGAAGACCTTCTCAAGCACCCCCAACAGTCGCTGATAAGAGGAAAACCGGTCGATGTTAACTAAACAATCAACAGCCGGAACTACAGTGGCAAGACAACTGTCTAGTAAGTACTGAGAGGGGATACAACCCAACTGGCCCTTCGGCCAGAACTCCTCGGGCTTCTGCAGCCACGAAGGTCCCTCTAGCCAGAGCAACTTCAGCTCAAGAAATTTACTTACCTTAAGCCCCCTAGTTAAAACATCTGCAAGATTAAAGGAAGATGGTACAAAACTAAAGGTTACACGAGTATTACGTTTTTCTAAGTTGGATTTCAGTGCCCCTATCTCCCTCAGCCTATTAGACACAAACACATTTTTACGAGGAGGATGACCGGCTAGTAACCATGCCAAACACACCTGTGAGTCCGTAAGAAAACTAACATCGGTACACTTAAAAGGAAAGTTAGAGTCACTAACCAAAGAGTGCACACACTGCAGGGCAAGAAATACAGCAAGAAGTTCTAAAGAAGGGAGAGTGCGCTTAGGTTCAGGAGAAACTTTGACCTTTGAGAACAACAACGCGCTGCGGTCCTCCTGTACACCATAAATGCACGTGCCATATGCACGGCTACTGGCATCACAGAAGACCACCAATTTGGTGGGAATGCTGCTTCTCAAAGTCTCCCTAGGAAAAGTAAAGCCCTCTAGTTCCCCAAACTCCTCACAGTAACATTGCCACTCCCCTGCAATTTCCTCCGGTATAGGATCATCCCACGAAAGGCGTAAGGGGGTTAATTTTTTAAGGATAAACTTACTACGTACAGAAAAGGGCGACAGAATTCCAACAGGGTCAAAGACAGAAGAAACCTCTGAAAGAATCTTACGACGGGTTCCAACTGAAGAATCTAAGCGTTTCTTAATAAGCGACAATCGGTCAGACCTTGAGTCAAATGCGTAACCCAGCACGCTCACAGTTGAATCTGCGCTCTGATAATCTGATGGGATCTGCGCTAACAGAGCATCGCAATTCGAAGCCCACTTCCGAAGAGGAAAACCACACGCCTCAAACTCAGAAACGGCACTCCTATAAGTGGCGGCAGCTACAGCAACATTGTTAGTAGAAAATATAAAGTTATCTACGTATAGTTTATTGGTCATAATGTCTCTTACAGTAAGATTTTCGACTTTAGTGGCATGCAATTTGAGGATATAGTTCAGTATGTACGGACTAGAAATAAACCCAAACAAGATAGTAGTATAGCGAAAGTAGGAGTAGGTTCCGTTCCTGTAGAGAACAAAGCTAAACCTATTTCGATCTTCCTCGTCACTTAATTGTATCTGGAGGAAAGCTCTAACTATGTCTGAGAGAAGTACAATAGAGTTAGATCTAAAATAAATAAGTAGCCCTAACAAATCATTGATTAGGTTTGCTCCTACATATGATGCCTCATTTAAGCTCGGGTACCCCCTAATCTTCAAAGAGCAGTTGAAAACTGGACGTATTTTGGTGGAAGCGGCTTCCGCACGCACTACAGGCCTATGAGGTATCCATTTATGGTTAGCCGGATCGATGCGTTTAAGAGATAGCGGCTCAATAATACCCAAGTCGAGCTGCTCCTGGAACACAGCATTATAAGCAGATTCGATGCCTTTTTTCGCACCATCCTCAGCCACTCTCTTAGCGAGGTAGCGAGCCAGAGTAAAGTTACTGGGCACTTTAGCTAAAATCTGGCGGTTCCAGGGCAACTTAACCGAGTAACGCCCTTCTTTACACTCAACCGAGTTTTTAAAATCCTGCATCTCCGTGTCATCTTCCCGTTCATGCTGCGGGATACCGATAGATTCTAAACTCATTAATTTTTCCAGTCCATTTTCAACCGCACTTTCATCTAAAATGTCTAAAGGGGATGCGCACACCGAAGAAGGCTCGAGAAAGGAAGCAAGCACTTTATTATTTACGTTTTTAGGTAATTTAGAGTTTAAGGTGATTTTACTTTTGACAGATTTGACTTTTAGTTTTTTAGGTACAACTTTCACTTTATTACGAGGTTCCCTACTTTTCGCCTCCACAGCGTTAGACTTTGGTTTCGCCGAAAGTGACGAGACCATACAATTCAACTCCCCAAAAGGCAGCAACCCATTTGCCACGCGCATCACTTTAACACCTCCGTAAGTCTGGAGTTCAAACACAGAAAATTTTTGTAGTACATCCACACCCAAGATACCGTGAATGCGAATGCGGTCAGATTTAACTTCAGGGAAAGAAGTTGAAATGGGTAGCTCGTTTTTAAGTCGTTCAACTCTTTTTTGCAGTCCCCCCATCCCCAACTCCAGCAACAGATCCGGACAACAAAAGACTTTGAAAATGTGCTTCTCCATATTAGGCAAGGTCAACCGTAAATTTACCTCCTTACCTCGCAAAAGTACGCCACTGCCAACGGTATTGAAAGCGCGCGAACAAAGTTCCGCGTCTTCATACGATACGTTCAAAGAACTGAGATTGACTATAGTAGTTTGGGAACCCGAATCGAGAACAAAGTTCAAGCGTACCACGCCACCACCGGCGCAGGCAACAAGAGAAACTACAGGACACATTTGTAAGTATTTTCCTAATTGTCAAGAGGGACCAGTAGCCATAGCTGAGAGCTGAGGACACAAAGGACTTACATGCGCATTCGAATTACACTTTGAACAGCGAAATTGCAGCCGCCCATCCTTAGCCGGACACGCAACCTCGCCATGCTTACCACTCATACATCTCGGGCACAAACCTAACTCGCGTATGCGCTTAACGCGTTTATCATAAGTATTAAAACGCCTACACATGAGAGAAGAATGATTTTGCATACTGCAAAACTTACAAATTTTAGTTACATTAGACTGATTATTTTTACGACCGTGAGAATGAGGCTCTAGCCCAATTTCCCTACCCTTCACAGACTGATTTTTGTTTTTTTGATTATTTTCAAGAAGCGAAACAACTTTATGACCATTTTCTAACACCTTCAAAGTAAGAAAGGAAGCCCTAGAATAGCGAAGCAGTTCCAACAGAAAATACTCCGGCAACTTACCACGAAGAACAGCTGAAATGAGCAAGTCTCCCGACTTCTCGCCCACGTAATCAACCCCAAGCTTGCTCAGTTCCAAAAGACGAAACTTAAGCCGAGACAAAAATTTACTGATTTCAGCCAAAGTATGAACCTGGGGATATTGGAGAATTTCGTCTAACGCCAACATAACTAGCCTGTCAGAATCAAGAAACTCTTCTTCCAACAACCCCCACGCGGCTTCATAACTAGTCTCAGAATTGGGCATACCTTCAATTAGGCTAAGGGCTCGCTGGTGTAATTGACCTTTCAGATAAATAAATCGCTGTAAACCAGTCATATTAGGGTAGGCGGCGACAGAGTTGAGAAAAGCTTCCTTAAAATGAAGAAAAGCGAAAGGGTTATCTTGATTGTCGGCAAATTTGCCGACAACCAGCTGAGGGGCCTTAAAGATACTCATAGGAGCAGCAGTGACAGCAAGAGAACTATCTGGAGGACTACCAGCTGCAGAGGCACCTAGTGCTTTCAAATCTGAAATTCTATCTGTGAACTCAGCTATACGTTCGAGCACTTGGACCTCGTATAATGCCCTACTAGTTAGGTCATCCTCAGCTAATGTCTCAACATCACAAGGAGTTAAGGAAGAAAGGTCCCTAAAGCGCTGTAACAAAGCTCTCAATTGCCCAATGGCCTCCTGCAAAAAGGTACCAGAAACCCCAGCTTCCCCCGCCTTAGCAACTATAGAAGAAATACTCTTTTTTACACCACGCAAGCAATTTCCAATCTCTTTAGAACTTCTAGGCGCCGACATGATAAGCACGACGTAAGAACCAACACAAAATGACAATTTCACCTGATCAAAATTATTACAAATTACACTTTCACCGTACTTCTGTTTTCTCTTAACTTTACAAAGAAGTATATTTTTTTCCTATAATATTTTTCACACAATGGTAAATCTAAATATTAGCAACACAGTATTTCCTTAATTCTAGAAAGGGTTTTTTTTTTATTTTCACACAATAGAAATTATTAATAATACTTAATTTTAATTTGCCTACAGATGCACACAAACCAGGGGTCAGCTCAACAAAACGCACAGGCACCTAAATGTTCGGTAAATCCTGTAAAAGGAAGAGCAGCCCAACGAAACAAAATATGGCGCACATCAGTAGTTTAACCTAACGACTGCTCACTACGCTCGGGAAGGCCAGCCACTCAAGCCCTCCCAACCTAAAACCACTCCAATATCGGTGAGGGCAAAGAAAAATAAACTAAGTTTTTCTTTTAAATAGCTAAACCAAAGAATTCGAAAGATAAGAATAAGAATTTGATTTAATCCGGCTGCACAATAGTTATAAACAACAGCTAATATAATTAGCATGAAGGCTAAAAACAACGCTCAGCCACCTGCCGGCTTTCCATCCAAGATGGCGGCCAACTAACTAGCCGGCTTTTCCACCAAGATCTTCTCAAATTTCTTTATGAACTTTTCTTAAAGTTTGCTAATTGCAAACATGTTTCAAAAACGAAAGGTTCTAAATTAATTCTTCGAAAATGACAATGACCCAATATAGGGATTACTGATGCGCTAAGCGCCACATCCATTGCCAAGGCTCAGGAAACCAGACGTGGTCTCTGAGAAGTGCCATTATAGGCAACAATTAAATAGATTTGAAAATATGGAAATGATTTCCAGAGAAACAAAACAAATTTTAACGAACCCCTCACCTTAAATTAAGTTAATGGAGCGAAGGCTTCGAAGAATTAGTCCCATCGAACCTTTCTTCAGTAGGCAGGGAGAGGCCGGGCTGATGACCTCCCTTTACGAGGCGTAGCGAGCAAGTCCCGCCGTCAGAGCCCCCAACGCGGAGCTCAGTTGGCCGACGCTCGCTTGTTTTGAACGGCGCATGCGCACCGAACAAAATTGTGGCTTAGCGAGGATTTACACGCTAAGTTTATGCCCGTTGCCGAGGGTATTGGGGTTCGTTATTATAATTTAATTATTAAAAAGATGAATTAGATAGAAAAATGAGAAGTCTTGGAATTTATTAGCTTAAATACTTGCAAGGAAAATAACGTAATAGGTCCAAGACGGACGAACCTCCACAAATGAAGAGGTAAATGGTGGTGGTGCAAGGAGTACAAATGAAGTGGATGATGGTGCAAGGAGTGCAAATGAAGTGGATGATGGTGCAAGGAGTGCAAATGAAGTGGATGATGGTGCAAGGAGTGTGAATGCAATAAATGAAGTGAATGGTGGTGCAAATGTGCCAGATGAGAGTAGAAGGATGAATGAGCATGATGAAAGAAGTACGAATGGGAAGAGAGTGAAGGAGCAACCTGTTGATATGCCACATGAGGTGCAGGCGCCTGTAGTGGAAGTGAATGTAAGGAAGATGGATGGAAAGAGTGATGTGAGTGGAAGAGTTGAACGAAAGAGTAGTATGAAAGGGAGAGTGAGACCTACGATTAGAATATGTGGTGACAGCATGGTGAAGAATGTGGATAGGTTTGTGAGTATGACTGACCGTAGTGGATGTACGAGCATGAGAGGAAAGGGAGTGAATGAGATTTGTAGGCATGCTGAGGAAGTGATAGATGGAATGGATGAAGGGATGGTTGTACTGCAAGGAGGTGGCAATGGATTGCTTGAATGTGGGAGAGAGCGTACGGTGAATGCAATTATGAATGTTGTTGAAAGGGCGCGAAAGAAGAATGTAAGAGTGGCTGTGACCAGTCTGCTGAGAAGGCCTGCATGTGGTGAGGAGTATGAAAGGGTGCGAAAGGAGGTGAATAGGGAAGTGCATAAAAGGATCATGAGTATGAAAGCTGAGAGTATGAGAAAGCGTGAAATGGGTTCCAGCTTCCTTGATATGGATAACCTGATCCAGAGTGGGTGTTTTCGTGGAGATGGAGTCCACCTTACTCAAGAAGGTGAGATGAAACTCTCCAGGAGATACATCCAGTGGATTGGGTGTACTCATATTGTAATGGAAGGTGGAACTGGATGAATGGAAAGCTGTCAGAGCAAAAATGAAAAATGTTGTGAATTGTCCAATAGTGTTGTAAGGTTTGGATGTATAAATGTGCGTGGATGGAATGCAGGAAAGTTAAATGACCTTGTAGCAGAATTTGAGAATGGAGATTTGGATTGTGTTGGTGTAGTAGAGACCCAAATGCGTGATAGAGTCAGTTTAAAGTGTAAGGAGAGTAAGTACTACATGATTGGAAAAGGGCGTGTAAGTTGGCAAAAAAGAGGTGGTGGAGTTGGTCTCATTGTAAAAAATGCTCTAAATTGGAAATTAGAAGAAATTCCTGTTGGAAATGAACCTGAGAGTGAAGATCTGTTAGTAATAAAGTGTGAAAGAATGCATGCCAGAGAATGTGTTATTGTGGTTGTATGCTATATGACAACTGATGGTTTCTTAGCTCATCAAGAGAATGTAAAAAAGTATGAAATATTAACAAGAATTGTGCAAGAGCATTGCAGATGCCCTCTGATTTTAATGGGTGATATGAATGGCCATGTTGGTATACTGGGTGAGCCTGTGAATGCAAATGGACAAAAATTGATTGATTTCTGTGATGAGAATGAACTTGAGAACCTAAATGTAACAATAGGAAATGGCTTGCATACATGGCAAAGCAGGGAATGTAAAACTGCAATTGACTATATGATAGTGAATAGTAGAGCAAGAGAGTGTGTCAAAGAAATGTTTGTAGATGAAGATGATTTTGATATTGATAGTGACCATAAAATGCTTGTACTAGAATATAATTGGGGTGGAAAGGAGCCGATGCAGAAGGCCAGCAGAGTAAGAGAAAATTGGCGTATTAAAATGGCAAACTGGGAAGAATTTAGAAATGAATTGAGTAGATGTAACTGGAACAGGTGTGGAAATGTAAATGACCTAAATAAGGAGATTGCAAGAACCTTGTATGATGTGGCAGAGCAAAAGATCGGTAGAATGAAATGCAGGAAAAGTACAGGGAATGCTAGGTGGTTTACGAGTGAGATAAAGGAAGAACGAACGAGAAGGAAGACTTTAAATAAAAAACAACGCAGTATGAGGAAAATGTATGAAAGACGCAGAATTACTGAGGATGAATGGCAGAGTGTATGGAATGAGTACAAGGACCAGCAGAAGAAAGTAAAGAGAATGATCAATGAGGCTAGGGTTAAAGAAGAGAGACACCAAGTTGAAAATCTAAGAAAGAAAGGTCTAGATGGAATAAAAGATTGGTATAGGTTTATACAAGGTAATGATAGAGGTAGTGAAGTTCAAGTTGATGAATTAGTAGTCAATGGTTGCAGTGTACAAGATAGGATGCAAATGGTGAAAGCAGTTGAAGAATACTGGGAGGACATTGGTGGAATGAATGAGCAGGTTACAGATGATGAACCAATAAATTTTCTGATAGATGAACATGAACTGCAAATGGAAGACGAAATCACTTGTGAAGAGATTGTAAGTTTTTTGAAGAAAGTGAAAAATGGAAAGGCATGTGGCCCTGATAAGATACCATATGAGTTCTATAAATGTGGAGGAGAGAGTGTAGTCAGTATGTTGAAATGTTTATTTGATGAGATATGGAAGAGTGAAAGAGTACCGGATGACTGGAACAAGTGTAATGTAGTTCTGTTGCATAAGGGTGGACATAAGAGTATGAAAGAACTTAAAAATTACAGACCAATTGCACTGGGTGACACCGTATGTAAGATCTTTTGTGGTATTTTGAATGAGAGAATGAAAAATTTAGTTGAGGAATTAGGAGTCCTGGGAGAAGAACAGAATGGTTTTAGGCAAGATAGACGGGGGGAGGATAATCTGTTTGTAGTGAGTGAAATAATTGAGCGAATGAAGAAGGATAACAAGAAGGTATATTTAGCATTCCTGGATATTGAAAAGGCGTATGACAGAGTGGATCGGGTTAGGCTGTTTGAAATTTTGAGAAAAGTTGGTTTTAGCAGAAAAATAGTGAACATTGTACAGAGTCTGTATGAGAACACAAGTGCTATCTACAGGTTAGGAAATTTGGAAACAGGGCAAGTGAGGAGTGTTAGAGGAGTGAGACAGGGCTGTACTCTTTCCCCCCTGTTGTTTGGATTGTACACAGAAGAATTAGCAGTTCGACTGAGAGGGAGTGGTTTAGGACTGAAAGTTGGTAATGAGAGACTGAGCTGTTTGTTGTATGCTGATGATGTGGTTGTGGTTAGTGAATGTGGTCATGAACTACAAAGGATGCTTGACATTGTGAATGGATATAGTACAGATTTCAAGATGAACTTTGGTGCCGATAAAAGTAAGGTCATGGTTATAAATAGTGATGAGACTGATAGAGACAGACTGTGGAATATTGGAGAAATCAGAATAGGTAGAACAAAAGAATACAAATATCTAGGTTGTATGATGAGTGAAGATGGATGTACTAGAACTAAAGGTGAGAAAGTGGCTAAAGCAATGCAGTGGAGTGGACGGTTAGGTAGTGTGGCCAGATACAGAGCAAACAAGTACGAATGTGTGAGAGGAATGTGGAAGTATGTTGCTGTACCTAGTGTCATGTATGGTATGAGTGCTCTTGCCTGGAATGGAAGTGATCTTGAAAAGCTGGATGTGATACAAAATAAGGTAGGACGTGTAGCATTGGGTGCTCCAAAATGGACAGCTACAGAAGCCATTAGAGGTGACCTAGGGTGGAGCCTATTTTCAGAAAGAATGATGAAAGCTGTGCTGAATTATAAGGTGAGAATTGAAAGAATGCAGAATAGCACGTGGGTAAGGCGAATCTTTGAATGGAATCTGAGTGTAAGCTATTGGGAGAAAGTATGTTGGGGGCATGCAAGGAAACTCAGTATGCAAAAGATTATTCATGTTAGAATTGGGAGACCTGTGGATGACTGGAGTTTAATAAATGTAGGAGGTGTAGGGCCTGAGTGGGACTGCAAGAGGTGGAAGAAAGAGATTGAGAGACGAACAAAAGAGTATGGATTGAATAAGTGGAAGCTTAGCATGATGCGCAAGCCTACACTTAACTGGTATATGAAAAAGAAAGCACCTAAGTTTGAGCTGTTCTATGATGGTAGTTTTGGAAGTCAACTCTTGTTTGCTGTGAGATGTAAGTCATTGAGTGTGAACAGACGTACATGGAGATGGAATGAGAATAATAACAGATTATGTCAGCAGTGTAATAGTGGAGTAGAGGAAACAATTGAGCATTTAGTGCTGGAATGTAGTAAGTATGAGCAAGAGAGAGAGAGTTTTATGAATGTGGTGTCTGAGCAGTATGGAGTGAATGAGTGGAATGCCAGATGTGCTGAAGATGATTGCGGTATGAGCTGTCTTGCTGGATTGGATCAGGAGTGCAATTTGAGTATCATCGAAGCTATGAAATTGTTTCTTGTGCGTGCCTGGAGTAAGAGACAGTGACTGGAATGAGCCAGTCAGGTAGAATGGTCAGTAATGACCCAATATGCCTGGGGATGGTGTTTTGACGCACTGGCTATCCCAGTGACGCCATCCAATGGCAGCTTGTGACGAGGATTGGTAAATCCTGAGTAGTTTAGTGGACAAGTCTGGTACCAGGCGCTGAACTCTTTGTGTGATAACTGTGGAGGGAATTGTAGGCCGTTACAAAGGCCCCGACGCTGTCGGCCCTCAATTTCAAGTTCAAGTTCAAAAACGTAGGAAGTGTGTTGACAACCGGTCTGTTTTTCGATATTTCTGTTCTCCGCTAAAGTTGAAAAAGATGTTGAACATGGCCGCTTCAGCTTTTGCTCGAGGATTGTCGAGAAGTTGTAAGTTAAAAATGAAATTTGATTTGTGTAGTTGCTGAAGTATGAAGGCAATTTGGTTTGAATTCATTTTATAACCTACACTAAAATTTTCACCATCAGTCAAAACCCTCATGGAATTTGCCCATCTAATGTGCCCATTCTAGATAAGTAGAGTATACTATACAATATTGGCTTTCGTTTTAATTAAAGGTCATTCTGAAATTTTTGGTAAATGTAAAGGACTTGACCATAATCGATTTCCCACTTTTTGATCAACAATGACTGTTAATTAAACCAAAATAAACAAGTTTTCTTCAATGCACTTTCCGTCGGAAATGAGTATTTTAAAAGTTATGGCATTAAATGAGTTACCGTAACTCCAGTCTTTGAGTCGGGGAAAAATATACCGCGCGGTCCGACGTGAAAGTAAACAGGCGTTCCCGCGCGCCAACCAAGCCGACGAAGAGCAAACCCCCTATTACAAACGTAAAGAGGTTGGGTCGTGAGGGGTAGCAACAGTTCTTTTAGTGAAAATTATAAAACGAAAAGAACTGTGGCTACCCCTCACGACCCAACCTCTTTACGTTTGTAATAGGGTGATGCACAATGGAGTTCCGGTAACTCATTTAATGCCATAACTTTTAAAATACTCATTTCCGACGGAAAGTGCATTGAAGAAAACTTGTTTATTTTGGTCTCATCAACAATATTTGTTGATCAAAAAGTGGAAAATCGATTATGGTCAAGTCCTTTACATTTACCAAATTTTTTATAGAGGATGGATATAAGTAAATTATTTTTTGTCTGGTCCATTGATCTAGTTATGTTATTAAAGGTGTATGTTGAATAATCAGTGTTCAGTTTCATTTTAATTAGATACTAGTTATAATTATCTCATCATTAAAATAGATCATTTTTGTTATAGAAGAGTGACCCTGTGGTGGGGAAAAAGTAATTTGCTGGGTAATTTCGGTCAATATTGAATATAATGTTGTCAACGAATTTCATAATTTCGTAGGTATAGATGAGTAATATAGTCGATTATAAGACGTTTTACATGAATGACATTCTGCCCGGCGATGCGTTATTTTTGAATTATTCAACTTTGAAGCTGGCTTGTGCGCGCCATGGAAGCACGCGGGGCTAGCGTAATTTAATTAATAGCGGAAGCTAACCCCCTATTACAAACGTAAAGAGGTTGGGTCGTGAGGGGTAGGCACGGTTCTTTTAGTGAAAATTTTAAATGAAGGTTTCTAGAGACGTTTGTTTACATCGACGCCAAGGTGGCTTCCGCCATGGTGCCAACCGGCTGAACATGGCGGCAGCCATCTTCAAGTCGATGTAAACAAACGTCACTAGAAAGCTTTATTTATAATTTTCACTGAAAGAACTGTTGCTACCCCTCACGACCCAACCTCTTTACGTTTGTAATAGGGGTTAGCTTCCATTTTCATTGCTAAAACAATGACTGTTTTTGCGTTAAAAGGGCCATTCAGGAGCGCCGTTCGTATAACTTCAAACTTGAATAACTCGAAAACTAAGCATTTCCGGGCATATTGTCATTCGTGTAAAACGTCTTAAAATCAACTATATTACCCATCTATACCTACGAAATTATGAAATTCGTTGACAACATTATATTCAATATTGACCGTAATTTCTTAATTAATTTTAAATTTATTTCATATGTTATATAATTTTAGCTTGAAAAATATGAATTAAATTTATGTAACCATTGTGGTCCTTATATTGAAAACATGGTTGCAAAAATCTTGGAGCAGTGTGAGTAGCTAAGTTGTTCATGAATCTAAGAAAAAAATCTTGGTTATGTGTTGCCTTTTGTAAACAGGTAAATTGAAGACCATCATATAATTTACTCCTGTTTAAATTTTACTGTGAATCTAACTTGAAATATTGTTTTTAAATTTGTGAGTATAGTGACCATGTTCCAGGGATGGAATAAACCCAGGGTTTTTTAAAAAAACCCAACCCACCTGGGTTTTTTTGGGTAAATTGGATTTTATGGGCTTTTTTGGGCTTTATTGGTTTTTTTGTAATACCTGTTATTGTAAGAGTTATTCACACAACTCCCATTGCCCCTATTTCAGATTTATATACATACACTTATTGAGTAAATATTGTTATGTGATTACTTTATTTCCAACATTATATTATATTGTTATATGAATTATTACATTATATGAACAATATATGAATTAAGTTTGTCCATCACAATTACCATTTACCAATTACCATATGCATAGAGACATAGCTCTGCAGTCTGTAAAGATATAACATGTCCAAAGAGAATTGCTATGCTCGTCAATTCATAGTAAGTTGTTTTAGCAGCAGACAGGCGCAAGTCATGTGAGAGGGAAGCACCATGCAGATCATAAGTAACCACCACAAGCAACTTGAAGCAAGACAGCTGCACATCACTTAACAGTCATGCTGTCAACAACTTAACATGTGTATTGTGTGAGCTGGAGTGCTTAGCTGCGCAAGTCAAGTCAGTCACCCACACTGTTACATGTTACAACATGTAGTGACATGCCAATTTTTTTTTTAATTTGCCAAAAAATTCACTTTTTGCAGTACAGGATAGCAACAAACACTAAAATGATTGGAAGTAAATGCGCTAACAGATTCCATCGTCAAATTTGTTCCATGCAGCTTGAATGCTCCCCATAGGCCAGCAGTTTCTTTACTTTCTCACCCCTTGATGGCTGCGGTTGTCTTGCCCCATCTGACTATAATTTTTAGTAGACTTATTTCAATTTAAACAATTTATTTACCACAGGTGATACAGAGGTAGAATGTTTCTTAAGGGAACCGTCTAGTCAGAATCAAGAAAATGCCGTCCCGTTTTTTGTACGGTATCTAGATCTATGAAATTTTGCATACTTAGGTATTTTAGAAAATGAATAAGGGTTACATTGGACACTTTTTCCGTTTTCGCCGTAATTACGGAGATAATGAAAAAAATGTAATGAAAAAATGGGGTATATTCAAGCCACTTCTTCTCAAAAAGTAGTCATCGTAGAGAAATGATTTAGGTGTCATTGAGTGCGGAAAGAGCTGCTGTATAAAGAGTCAGAGGATTATATTGAAACTCCCAATAATTTATTTGTTATGGAATTTAAAAAAAAAATTTAAAGTGTCATTCATTTTTCCGAAGATTTTTTAATGTAACTGAAAATCTTCTGTAAATTTCAATATAATCCTCCGACTCTTTATGCAGCAACTCTTTGCGCATCTAATGATACCAAAATCATTGCTCTACGATAACAACTTTTTTAGAAGAAGAAGCTTGAATATTGACATTTGTATTGCTCAGAAAACGCGTTTTAGTGCCGAGACAGGTTTTTTTCGTTTGCAAGCTACATTTCTTGGAGAAATTGGTAGTGTTGATGTTTTGAATATTTTTTTGGAAGTTATTGTGGTTCCTTGAAGGAACAGTACCACAAGTTGTACCAAAAATGTCTAAAACGCACCAGGAGCATAAGCTGGGGCGTCCTTGGCATCCTCGTAGGCTCCTCTTATAGGAAATGGAAGCGCCACGCAGAGCCAAACGCTTATATCACTACATTAGTACCGAGCAATCAACGTCAAATCTAGAAAAATCTTGATCTGCTATCGAAAAAAAGCCATCTAAATCTGAATAAATCGTCGGTCTGCAGCAACTAGATCAGCTAACGTGACATAACTACGCAAGCAGATCGGGCGAGCTACCAATCACCCTCCTTCCCCCTGAGGGAGGAAGGGGTGGAGGTACCGAGAACTCAACTTGACAAATCTCAAAAATTTTGATCTGCTTGCAGATAAATGCATATCTAATTATGAACAAACCGTCGGTCAGCAACAACTAACTCGGTTTATTTGGCACATGTGCACTAGCCTGCTGGGCGAGCTTCCCCCACCCTCACTCCCTCACTCCCGAGGGAGTGAGGGGTGGAGTTACCGAGAATTCAACTTGCCAAATTTCAAAAGTCTTGATCTGCAAGCAGATAGATGGCATACCTAATTATGAACAAACCTACAGTCGGCAGCAACCGACCAAGCTCACTTGGCACGTCTTCCCAAGCTGGCCGGGCGAGCTTCCCCCCACCCTCTTTCTTACTCCCGAGGGAGGGAGGGGTAGAGGTACCGAGAATTCAACATGCCAAATCTCAAAAGTGTTGACTTGCAAGGAGATAGATACATACCTAATTATGAACAAACTGACACTCAGCGCCAACGGGCTCAGCCAGCGTGGCATATCTACACGAGCTGGCCGGGCGAGCTACCCTCCACCCTCCTTTCAAACCCCCATTTGACATACTTTGGTGAGACGGATCGTTCTGCCGCTTTGCAGGAATGAAGTTCAGGACTTTCTCAATCGAATAGAGCAATAAAAAAAAATATGATGGATTTTTGATTTTTGACTGGTCGGTGGCCTTAAGTCTAATACAATGGTCAAATTTGAGTATAGCTACCTGTGGGCCCAAATAAGTTCAGCGACTTCTAGGGCATCCTACCATTACATTATTCTAGGGTGTAAAATAATGTGTAACCTAATTCACTTAGCCTAGTTTCACATTAGACTGATCAACAAGATAATGAACTCGATATTGATGTTTCATTTTACAACATTTAAGGCAAAGCTCTCACAGGAGACTGATATTGAAGAGTGGTTGGCTGAGTACAATCCGGAGTTCGTCGGTGCGCTTTACTCCTATAAATTGAAGGACTCCAACATCTTCCCAAAACACATGTTCAATGAGAATATCACTAAGACAATGACTCCTTGTTGATGGTGGGAAATTCAAGACATGAAACTGCAGAAAATGCAGATTCATGAAAAAACACTGGCAGAGGGTTTCTGCAAGTTTATAAGCAATCTTCATTCTTGCTCCGCAAGTTCAGGATCCATTGAGAAAATTTTCTCAACATTTGAAATTGTGTGGAATAAATTGAGAAATAGATTAGGATCAGAACGCGTACAGAAATCGTCTCAGTATATTGCCACCTCACAAATGATCATAATGTGGATGACAACGATGAAATGGCAGTGGATGTAGAAAGAAAAACACAGTAGTATTGTAGTAGCAGTCTAGTCTAGAAGACAGGAAAAGATCAGAAGTCTCTATATTAAGTAGTCAAACTGCATTGTTTCTAAATTTTTGTTTTTTTACTTTGGAAATGGAATTCATTAAAATACATTAGTCCCTTGAGTTTTTTTGTGATTAAGGTTTTTCTAATTTGATTTATATAGGGTTGATGTTTTGTTTTTCAATGTTTTCTTGTCTTAGTCATGCACATGACTTAGATACTTATTTTGACAAGATGAATATTTAGCTCATTTTGATTCTATAAGCTTGAAAACAAATAAAATTTACATAACAGTAATAAAACCTAAAAAAACCCACTATTTAGTAAGTTTTTTAGTGTGGGTTTTTTTGGGCTTTTTTGGGTGGGTTTTTTGGTGGGTTTTTTATGTGCCAATCCTGCCATGTTCTAGTATTTGCCATGTTCTAGTATTAGGATAGGAACTTGCCAGAAAAGAGAAGTAAACTAGTTCTCACTCATGCAACGCTTTTTAATTGTACTCAAGTGACTGCTTAGAAAACAAGATTTGATTACTTTTACAAGCTTTTTTTTCTGAAAAGTTAGAAATTTTTGTTAAACTGATAATTTTTTATAAAGAGATCTAATTCTGAAGTATATGAAAAATGGTTCAATATGGGGTTTAATGCGTTCACGGAAATTAACGGTCAATGTTAAGAAGATGCAACTAATTGATTTTGAAAATTTTGTTGCCTGTATCATGGTAATTACATCAAAATAAGCAACTTATCTTCTATGGACTTTTTGGGGCAAATGAGTATTCAACAAAGTTATAGCGGTATGGTATGTTTAGTTTTGGTAGAGTACGTTTGGGTACTTTATAATTTATTATTTGCTGGCCCCGTGGAGCCTGAAACCACTTCTAGGATCATTTAGTTAATAACACATTAGAAATTATCACTCAAATATAACGAATTGTAGAGGTATGTTCATTTTCATTCAGGTGGCAGGAATGCGCTTGATCATTCAAGTGCATCGGTAGGGAGAAATCCATTGAAGTGTTGCCATCCGATATGCTTGATGAATTACTTGCTGCTTCAAACACTAGAGTTTCAGTCAGTAATTTACTGCTATATCTCGTTAAATACTCATTTGCCCCAAAAAGGGCATAGATGAAAAGTTTTTTATTTCGATGTAATTAGCATGATACAGGCAACAAAATTTTGAAAATCGATTAGTTGCATCTCCTTAACATTTACCAAATTAACAATTCCGTTCCAAAGAATCACTAAAAGAACACATTTAAAAATGTTTTACGAGAATTTCATTCAGCTCGCTGATGCGTTATATTGGCGTTATATTAGAGTTATTTAACTTTGAAGTTATAGGAATGGCGCTCATTCCAACAATGCCCCAACTGCGCGGAGCATGGGAAAAGTTTTGGTTTTTGCGATATATGGCGCAATTTATTATTAGCCAACCCCGCGAAGCCTGAACCCACTTCTAGGATGTTTTAGTTAATGACACAATAAAGGTTATTGCCCAAAAATATTAGCGGGACTGGGAAAGTGAATACTGAAATCGATATGCAGTTGACATCAGTTTCAGTATGGCCGGCACTGTAGAACATTAGCACAACCGTAGGAGTGAATACTTTATATTTAAGTATTCACTATCCCAGTCAGGTTATATTTTTGGGTGATAAACTTTGTGTTATTAACTAAAGCATCCTAGAAGGGGGTTCAGGCTCCGCAGGGTCGGATAATAATAAATTACATGTACCCAAACATACTCTAACAGCTCCAGCTTAAGCGTGCAACTGACTGAAACTGCTATGGAACGAAAATTTCAAAGTTGAATACCTCAAATATATCGCATCAGCAAGCATAATGTCATTATTGTAAAATGTTTTTAACACGTTCCCTGCAAAGGGACCCACCGGTGGTCCCTTAGGTGGTTTTCAAAGTGCTGCTGACCCACCTGCAGTAACTAACTCATTGATTATAAATACTTGATGAAAGGTAAACAAAAGCCCAATCCAGTTTATGTTTGCTATTTTCAAAGTAGATTACTACAATTGAATTAAAATTCAAATTAAATATTGAACTTCAGTTTACCCCATCGCAGTCAACGTGTTAAAGGTGTTCCTTTAGTGATTATTTGGAACGGAATTGTTAATATACATGAGCGCATTAAAGTCCATTTTGACCAAAAAATGTATTGGTCAATATATATTTTAATGCGCTCATGGAAATTGAAAAATCTGTTCCAAAGAATTACCAAAGGAACACATTCAAAAATGTTTTACAAGATTGACATTCTGCTCGCCGATGCTTAATTTCCGAATTATTCACCTGTGAAGTTATAGGAATGTCGTACGTTAAAGTGAAGGAATGGATACAAATATGCTGTGATACGGTATTGATGTAACAATAATTTAGGTTAGGTAATGTTAGGTTAGTTGAATAAACTAAGCTAAAACAACATAAATCAACCTAAAATAGCTTACCTTAACTAAACCAAACCGACGCTGTTCTTCTCCCATCATGTCCCGCGAATGGGGCGACTAAGCGACCGACTATATAATGTTATTCCTATCTGAATGCAATTATTGTTGTATCTTGATAATAACACATCAGCAAGAAGAATGTCTTTCATCTAAAATGTTTTTAAACGTATTCCTTGTCACGAAATGTGGGGCGAGGTTGGTGCCTCATCCACATTCGTAGTGAGGAATCGAAACCTCATAGTAAAAGAGGAAATGAAAAATACAGAGCGGAAAACACAGAAAGAGGAAATGGTAGAACAGTTGGAAAAATAGAGAAAGTAACTACTGATCTGCTCACTCACACCAATACCTCAGTTCAACATGGGAAATGAAACACTCAGTTAATGGTGCATTATTGATTACTTTATTTTTAAGTTAACTAATGAACACGTGAAATCGTACATTGAATTCATGACCAGTGCATGTTCAGACATATGTGTGGCAGAATGTGAGAAGTTTACACTGCAGCAATGCCAACCTTTGCGTTACATATCACAATACCCGGGAATAGAAATGTTGTTACCCACCAATGCCAAAGCGCCCACTGCAAAGCGTATCGCGTTTCACTGTACCAGCTCACTCCTACGCGCGCGCTATCAGCCTGCAACTTTCCTGTATGTAGTCGACCTGCTACTCAGTCTGTGTACTGAGGTTGACTTGATGGAACTGGAGTCTTTCCTCAGATGTTTGGCTATCCCGCTCAGCGACATTTCGCTGAAGGTTGCCCCTAGGCTGCCTGAGATTTGAGAGCTGCAGAGGGCACCACGACTGACCAGCTGCAAAGACAGCGCTCGGTTGCAGAGAGAACCCCCCGGTTGCGGAGGCCCAACTCAAACCCAACCCGCCTGTGAACAATAATCACATTAAATAACCACACTCCACTTGAATCTTTATTCCTTGCAATGCCCCTACTTCAAATCGAATTGATTGAATTTTACTCCCCTTTAATCCCCAAATCAATCATAAAATTTATTTATTTTTCTTCTAACAAATCACAAAGCACTCTGTTTCGGAATAAAAATGAAAACCATTTAGCCTACGCTTCGATAGTTCAATAAGACACGAATATTCTGATTTCCTTCTAAGAAATAATGTAATAATTCTTTCGTTCCCGTCATTAAAGTGAACTCCAAACACGAGAACAATTCGAGGATGATATAAAATGATGGGCCAGTACACAGACTGAGTAGCAGGTCGACTACATACAGGAAAGTTGCAGGCTGATAGCGCGCGCGTAGGAGTGAGCTGGTACAGTGAAACGCGATACGCTTTGCAGTGGGCGCTTTGGCATTGGTGGGTAACAACATTTCTATTCCCGGGTATTGTGATACGTAACGCAAAGGTTGGCATTGCTGCAGTGTAAACTTCTCACATTCTGCCACACATATGTCTGAACATGCACTGGTCATTAATTCAATGTACGATTTCACGTGTTCATTAGTTAACTTAAAAATAAAGTAATCAATAATGCACCATTAACTGAGTGTTTCATTTCCCATGTTGAACTGAGGTATTGGTGTGAGTGAGCAGATCAGTAGTTACTTTCTCTATTTTTCCAACTGTTCTACCATTTCCTCTTTCTGTGTTTTCCGCTCTGTGTTTTTCATTTCCTCTTTTACTATGAGGTTTCGATTCCTCACTACGAATGTGGATGAGGCACCAACCTCGCCCCACATTTCGTGACACCTTTAGGGATTATTTGGAACAGAAATTTTAATTTTCACTACCCCAGTTAAGAAGTGCACTGAATATTGATAGTCAATGGTATGGAAAGAATTTGATATCAAATCCAGACAAGAGCCTGCATTCTAAATTATACCTCAAGTGTTTATAATGGAAAATTCAACTGCAGCTCTCGAAAGTTTTGTAAAGTTGGTAACTTTAGATGTTTGTGATCCATTGTTTTGGATGAAATCAAGATTGTCTGTTTTTGATACTGGATGTGGGTTACAACAGTTAGAAAGAAAAATTGACTTGAGAACTTCTGGCATACCCTCAAGGACTGCAAAGCAAGATAGTATTTCATAAGGGTGATTATGGTCTGTCTATAATGTTCCTTGTGCATTCTGAAGGGCTATTCTTTCCTCTCATTTAAAGATTTCTTCCCTGGCCATGGCAATCTTTGTCCTCAGGTTGCAGCCTGAATGGTAAAGTTGTCCAGTGATTACAACTATTCTTTGCTCTTATGATATTGCAACAATTGTATAATAATTCTATTTTTATTTTGTCATGTTCTTCAAATTCATATGGTTCTGTGAAAATTTTCAGGGGAGCGTTCCCCAGAGAATCGGATATGGGGGGAAAATAGATTTTAGCTGCTATCAGAGGCAAAAGAAGTCAGGCACATCCTGTGAAAAAATGTTCAGAAGTTCGCTCGTTGGCCCGCTACGGGGGCTTTAAGAATTGGGGGTAGGGGGTGGGGGAAGGGGTATTTTATCATGTTGCACCCCCCCCTTGGCTCCTTCTACATGGTGCAACATTTTGATGGCATATTCTATGTCCATTTATTACTTTATAATTATTTCAAGGCTGCTAGTTGACCCCACAAATAATAATTGAGATTGTTTGTTTCAGGTTGGCACATAAAAAACCCATCCAAAAAAAGCCCCAAAAAAACACGTAAAAAACCCCACCAAATAGTAGGTTTTTTTGGGCTTTTTTGGGTTTTATTAGTGCTATTTGAATTTCACTTGTTTTCAAGCTTTTAAAATCAAAATGAGCTAAATATTTATATTGTCAAAAATTTGTCCAAAACATTTGCATGACAACACTATGAAAATAAATATTAAAAAAACACTAAGAAAATATAATAAGATAAACTCTAATCACAAAAAAAAACTCGTGGGGCTAGTATATTTCGATGAGTTCCATTACCAAAGAAAAAAACAAAAATTAAGAAACAAATGCAGTTTGACTATTTGAGAGTAAAGAGACTTCTGAATTCTTCCTCTGTCTTCTAGACTATGTAGACCGCTACACTACGGTACTACTGTATTTCTCTTTCTACATCCACTGCCATTTTATCGTTGTCATCCACATCATGATCATTTACGAGGTGGCGATATAATGAGACCAATTTCTGTGCGCATTCTGATCCTAATCTATTTCTCAATTTATTCCGCACTGTTCCAAATGTTTAGAAAATGCTCTTAACGGATCCTGAACTTGCAAAGCAAGAATGAAGATTGCTTATAAACTTGCAGAAACCCTCTGCCAGTGTTTTTTTTAAGAATCTGCATTTTCTGCTGTTTCATGTCTTGAATATCCCACCATCAATGAGTAGTCATCGTCTTAGTGATAATCTTGTTGAACATATGTTTTGGGAAGATGTTGGAGTCCTTCAATTTATACAAATAAATCGCACCGATCAACTCCGGATTGCACTCAGCCAACCACTCTTCAATATCTGTCTCTTGTGAGAGCTTTGCCTGAAATAAGTCTAACAATTATAGTCAGATGGGGTAAGACATAACCGCAGCCATCATGGGGTAAGAAAGTAAATAAACCACTGGCCTATGGTAAGCATTCAAGCTGCACTGGAACAAATTTGATGATGGAATCTGTTAGAGCATTTATTTCTAATCATTTTAGTGTTTGTTGCTATCCTGAACTGCAAAAAGTGATTTTTTTGACATATTTTTAAAAAAAAATTTTAGCATGTCACTTCATGTTGTAACATGTAACAGTGTGGTTGACTGACTTGTCTTGCGTCGCTAAGTCCTCCAGCTCACACAATACACATGTTAAGTTGTTAACAGCATGACTGTTAAGTGATGTGCAGCTGTCTTGCTTCAAGTTGCTTGTTATGATCTGCATGGTGCTTCCCTCTCACATGACTTGCGTCTGTCAGCTGCTAAAACAACTTACTATGAATTGACAAGCATAGCAATTCTTTTTGCACATCTTATATCTTTACAGGCTGCACAGCTATGTCCCTATGCATATGGTTATTGGTAAGTGGTAATTGTGGACAAAGTTGATTCATATATGGTTCAAATAATGTAATAATTCATATAATAATGTAATATAATGTTGGAAATATAGTAATCAAATAACAATATTTCCTCAATAAGTGTCTATAAACCTGGAAAAGAGGCAACTAGAGCTATGTGGCTTTTAAACAAATACAGGTATTACAAAAAACCCAATAAAGCCCAAAAAACCCAATAAAACCCCAATTTAACCCTAAAAAACCCACGTGCGTTGTTTTTTTTTAAAAACCCAAGGTTTTTTCTATCCCTGGTTTGTTTACCTGTTTTGCCTAATTTTGAAGGATTGGAATGTGGGTCTAGGGTTTCAAAAATGCATCTCCTCCAGTTTTTAAGCTACAGTGATGGTTTTGGCATCATTGGATGCAGAATGTCTAAAAGATTATGGTAAGTAAAGGGATACTTATATATCAGTCACGATCAAAAGTTGTGATGTCACAAATGAAAATTTTTGCCCAAAAAAATGGCCCCTCGAAAATTTTTTATAAAAATTTTAATATGGTTTTAAATATTACGCCTAGGTGTTTACTTACTATAATCTACACAATATTCTGCATCCAATGATACCAAAATCATTACTGTAGCTTAAAAACTGGGAGGAGATGCATTTTGTAAAACTCCTCTCCAAAATCCCATTTTCTATAAATATCTTGTTTTCTTCGAAGAAAATCACATTTTTTCTTGAGAGACACGATTCCAAAATCCATTTCCTATCAGTATACCAAATTTCATTGCTCTAGGTTCAATAATAAAAAAGTTCATATGGGGAACCATAATTGTATTTGATCAAAATTCAGTTATTGTAATATTTGAATTGGTCACTCTACCAAGAGCATTGATGATGTAAGGGTTAATCAGAATTCCAGGTTGAGTGAAAGAGAGGAACTATATGCATACTTCATTAGGTATTACAAGAAACCACATTTTTTTGAGTTATCTCATTGTGATTCAAATGGCAAACTCTCATCTAATGGTAGCATCAGCTTTATGCAAAAAAGGGTGAAGTTTCTAATTATTTGCAGAAATTGTCAGCTCATAGGACCACACTATGCATAGCAGCAATGTCAAGATATACTGTGGTAACATGAATATACAGCTGTTTGTTCATAAATATTGATGACTGGAAATGTTTTTTGAACCTGTGCAGAATTAGTTTCTGATGATGAGGACTTAGGACAACCTAAGGATGGGCCACTTGGCTTGTTTCTGTTGCTATTTTCTATTGTATTCATAAGCTTTAATTTACGTTCATGAAGTGGAAAGAAAATTTAACAAGAATCTGGTATTTCATGTTCTACTAATGTCAAAACTATTTTAATTGGACAAAATTTATGCTGTCTACTTTTGTTATTTACTTACCTCAACTTCACCCTTGAACACATGATGAAGAGACAAGAGAATGTGTGCATATGAGATGTGTTCATTAAACTGTTAGTAGGGCTGCATACAAGAAAATCTGACATGTAATAGTTCTTAGTGTTCAAAGTAAAGATGCAAATATAATACATGATCAATGGTATGGCTTCATATAAAACAAAACTTTGAGCAATTTTATCTTTACCATTTAGTTGCTAAATCATCTTTGTATTACCTTTTTAGGATATAACCATTTTATCTATGGGAATTAGCACTCCTACAGAGAAAATTTGAGGTTCCAAGCTGAGAGTTAGGAAGGCTTTCTTTTTGCTGAAATAGGTTTTTGTTCAGAGGCTGTTTGCTTTGTTCTCCAAACTTGATGAGCAGTATTTTATCATAACAATTTAGTTTCGGTTTCATTCAACCAAATGAAAGTCATCTAAAACTTAAATTTTTCGATGACTTCAATAAAAAAGAGAGAACCAGGAAAATGGTATAAAACATTTTTCATTAAAATGTATTCTTGAGACTGTGAAAAGACTCGTAAAAAATAGGACGTTTCGAGCCTTCGCTCATCATCAGCAATAGGTACGAATTCGAACAAAAAGTCATCTGTAAAATACAAAAAGAAAACAACTCAAAAAATGCATGACATTACTTATTGACTAGGGATAAAGGAAATGAGCTAAGATGATTATTTAAAACAGGTTTCGTTTTAAAAATGAACAGAGACTCTAAAATCCGCAATTCTGAACACAACTTTGCCCTGGCTATGACTTTGAAGCTATTTTTATTGACTGCTGTGTCGCATTCAAAAGCGTGATTACGGATGGCTGAGTTAGATGGGCTTGCTAAAATGTTTCCCATCCGGTAGCTCCTACCTTGATGCTCAGCAATCCTACATCCCAGAGTACGGGTAGTCATGCCCACATACTCAGATGCACAAAGTGCACAACTATATTTGTATATTAGGGATGCCTGCATCTCAGTAGGACGTCTATCCTTGAATCTAAAAAATGATTCAATTTTGTGATTATTGACCAATATTATTCTAAATTTTACATTACTGAAATATTTTTGTAGTAGCTCCAGTATTTGTTTTTTTATTAATTCTGATTGAGGACCAAAGTAAGGGAAACACAGAGAGAGCGTTCGTACAGAGTTCAATTTCACTCACTGGCCTATAGGTATTTTTATGGTTTCAAACCGTATAAGATATTCTCTGCCGTGTTTTCGAAGAAAGATATAGAATTAGTTAAATCATTCTCGACTAATAAAGATATCGTTGTGTCGCGCCCTGATAAGGGAAGGGGCGTAGTTGTTGTTGACAGGACCAGATACGTTAAAAGTATGTTAACCTTAATCTCCGATCAGGAAAAATTTGTTGAAATAACGGACCCTATTGCAAAGTTTGCTTTGAAGATCGAAGACAGGATCAACAATTTCCTGTGCAAGTTAAAAAATAGTAATTATTTTTCCCAAGATCTTTACTCCAAATTATTTGTATCAGGGTCTGGTCCGAGCGTTTTGTATCGCCTTCCTAAAGTTCATAAGGCGGACTTCGCGGTTAATTTACAGTACCGACCAATTTTTTCGGCCATTAATACTCCGAGCTATACTTTGTCTAAATTCCTTGTTCCGATATTGAACCCTATAACTCACAATGAATACACTGTCATTAATTCTACGGAGTTTGTGAAGGATATAGCTTCAGTACAAAATGCTAGTCAATTTTTTATGTGCTCTTTTGTTGTTGAGAACCTTTTTACTAACGTTCCATTGCGTGAAACTATAGAAATAAGCTTGCAACACTTGTTCACTACTCCTCAGTCTGTTGTCTTAGGGCTAACGAAAAAATTGTTTCATAATCTTTTAGAATTGGCAGTCATGAACACTTTTTTTATATTCAACGGGAAGTTTTACAAACAATTAGAGGGTCTAGGCATGGGTCTGCCGCTTTCTCCAACCTTTGCTAATATTTTTATGTGTTTTGGGGAAAAGAAATGGTTGGAAGAATGTCCTGAATCATTTAAACCTGTTTTTTATAAGAGATACGTTGATGACACCTTTTTACTTTTTCGGGACCAGGCTCATGCTCCGCTATTCTTAAACTACCTCAACAGCAAGCATAGAAACATAAAATTTACGATAGATTGTAAAGTGGGCGGCAAACTTTTATTTCTGGATTGTCTTGTGCATAAAGAGGGGGATAAATTTGAGTGTTCCGTGTTTAGAAAAAATTGTTTCTCAAGTCTAGGTACTAGTTTTTACAGTTTTTCCTCCTTCATTTTTTAATTGAATTTTGTCAAAGTTTTATTATGCCGTGCTTTTAATGTGTGCAGCTCTTATCGGCTTCTACACGAGGAATTTTCCTTTTTGAAAGTATTTTTTAGGAATAATGGCTTTTCTAGTGGTTTTGTTGATTCTCAAATTAGGAAATTTTTAGATAAGAAATATGCAAATGTTCCGGGCTTTCAACAAGCAGCAGACTCTGTACGAACGCTCTCTCTGTGTTTCCCTTACTTTGGTCCTCAATCAGAATTAATGAAAAAACAAATACTGGAGCTACTACAAAAATATTTCAGTAATGTAAAATTTAGAATAATATTGGTCAATAATCACAAAATTGAATCATTTTTTAGATTCAAGGATAGACTTCCTACTGAGATGCAGGCATCCCTAATATACAAATATAGTTGTGCACTTTGTGCATCTGAGTATGTGGACATGACTACCCGTACTCTGGGATGTAGGATTGCCGAGCATCAAGGTAGGAGCTACCGGACGGGAAACATTTTAGCAAGCCCATCTAACTCAGCCATCCATAATCACGCTTTTGAATGCGACACAGCAGTCAATAAAAATAGCTTCAAAGTCATAGCCAGGGCAAAGTTGTGTTCAGAATTGCGGATTTTAGAGTCTCTGTTCATTTTTAAAACGAAACCTGTTTTAAATAATCATCTTAGCTCATTTCCTTTATCCCTAGTCAATAAGTAATGTCATGCATTTTTTGAGTTGTTTTCTTCTTGTATTTTACAGATGACTTTTTGTTCGAATTTGTACCTATTGCTGATGAAGAGCGAAGGCTCGAAACGTCCTATTTTTTACGAGTCTTTTCACAGTCTCAAGAATACATTTTAATGAAAAATGTTATATACCATTTTCCTGGTTCTCTCTTTTTTATTGAAAATTCGAAAACACCGAAATAGCTGTTTTGATAACTTGGTCTACTTGCAATGTGCTTTTCATCACCAGGAAAGTTTTACAAGGACTATAAATTTTCATTCTGTATATTTTTTCGCTGATGGTTTGTCACTTTTTTACTGAAGACTTTATTTAATAAGAGTTTTGAATTGTTGAAAGTTGTCATTGGTTTGTTTTTGACATGTTGACATGTCAAAAACTAACATGTCTGATCTTGCAATTTATTATGCATCTGATCTTGGCTAGCTAGTGGTTGTAATATATTGTCATATTTACAGATAATTGAAATTTTCAGTCAATATTTTCCTTTAATTTAGCATAAGTCTCTTTTTATAAAATTCTTTCCGAATAAAGTTAAAAATAATTTGCTTCTGAAAAGTTTTTGAACAAATTTCTTGATCAGACCTCTTCAGTATTTTAAATTCTGAATCTGAATTCATCACCAATCCATATAGATTCTGATTATACTCAAGTCTAGAGTGTTCAAGTATTTTGATACATTCAATAGGCTCTTGTGGGGGCACCTAATAATGATTTCAATGTAATCGAGAAAAATGTTTGAATACTTCTTTGTTCACTAGTTTTTGTTGTATGTCAGTCTGTATACTTGTAAAATTTAATGTTTTATTTTGCATTTTAGCTTCACTGTTATGAATTATTAATTCTAAGAGTTCCATACTGAATAATTTACTGAACATATCTCACATGTAAATACCCCTGTTCTTCACCTCCTTCCTCAACTGATGGGATCATATTTCATTCACCCTCTGTGGAAGCTTAGGTAAAAGTTTCATATACAACGTTTCATATACCTTTTTCTGATCTACATATACAACGTAGCATTATATGGATGCTGCTCATTTGATTTTTGAGATAATGTAATGAAAAAATCACAATTTGTAGCTAATGAATGGATGTTTTATTTTAATTTGGAATAAAAATTAACTATTAAATAGGATGCCCAATAAAGGTCGTCCTTCCACGATGATGCATTTTTGCTGACAGCTGTTGAAGTTCATTATCACGCCTCCCTGTGTTCCAACCAGAATTGTGATTTCCCTTTGTATTAATTCTTTGAAATCTGGAACAGTGAAATTTGAATTTGAAATCTGAACAGTGTGTGCCACGTACACTTTAGACTTCAGTACTCTTCCTTAATATATGCACTCACGAGCAAAAGTTTGGAATCACTTTCTTGAAATTGGTTCCGTGCAATTTTGTGCACTAAATATTTTTTCAATAACCATAAAAATTACATCAATATAAAGGTTCAACTCTTAACTTTTACATTGATACCAAATTCATTCAAATCAAGCCAGTATTTTGGGAGCTGTCCCGGATCAAGTAAAGGCGTAACGGAAAAGACGTGCTTCAATTCTTAGATACATCACGAGCAGCGACCTATTGACCCCCTATAAAAGCACCTGTTATATGATTTGATTTCTCAGTCCACCTTCACACGTTGATCGGTACACATCTCCGGTACTTGTGACCCTTTCCTTGAGCAAAAATGGAGACAACTCCTTCAGAAGCAGCACAAATCGTAACCCTATTGCAAGAAGGGCTCAGCCAGCGAGTTGTCGCTCATCGGCTCCACATAAGCCAGTCATGTGTTTCAAAAGTTTACAAACACTTTTGGGAGACTGGTGGCTTTATCCCGAGACCAAGACCTGGACGACGCCGGTGCACCTCGGAGAGGGATGACCGTTTTATTGTATCAACCTCTCTCCAAAATCGGCTTTTGACGTGTCGACGTTCAACAGGAGCTCCAAGATGTTCGTGGGGTAGCTGCCAGTGAGTGGACAGTTTGTCGATGACTCAAGCAAGCAAACTTGACTCCAAAAAGGCCTGCCACAGGCCCGAAACTCACGGCAGCTCACCGACAAGCACGCCTTCAATTTGCTCGCACCATCTTGATTGGGAGGTTTAGCAATAGAGTCAAGTTCTGTTCTCCGGCGAGTGCAGGATGTGTTAGCACAGTAGCGACCAAAGAGGTGGGGTCTACAGGCGGCCTGGGGAGCGATTTGCGCAGTGCTGTTTCACTGAAACGGTGGCTTATGGGGGCGGTTCTTGTATGATGTGGGCCGGCATTTCCTTCGACGGTAAAACGGAGATTGTATTCGTGCCTGGCGGGGGTCGAGGAGGCGGTCTAACTTCGGACCGGTACATTTCCGATATTCTGCTGGAACATGTCGTTCCCTATGCGGGATATATCTGTGATGACTTCCTCCTTATGCACGATAACGCTCGTTGTCACATTTGCTCTGAAGCCATCCTCACCTCCTCCTCCTCCTCCTCCTCCTCCTCTAATCTTGCTAAGATGTGATCTGATTATACTAACTTTTAATTAAGAACTGTAACTTTTTGACTGTGAATTGCTGGTGCAATTCTCTTGGGTTGTCAGTTGCCCAATATTGACCATTTGTTTATTTGTGTAGCCCTCCAAGTGAGAAATTGTTTCAGATCATGGCAAATTTGTCCTGAAGAATATCCATGTGCACGCTGAATTACTGATGTCAGTTGGAAGGAGCTTTTGGATGACCATAATCTTGTGAGGGTTGAATTTTAATTATTTTTCATCCTTAATTAAAGGTTCCAACACCCCTCAGGGGGATACAACTATTGTATCTATGGGAATTAGCGCTCCCAGGGGAAAAATGTGAGGGCCCGAGCTGAGAGTTAGGTAGGCCTTCTTTTTGTTGAAATAAAATGTTTTTTGTTATGTTAGGGACCAACTTTTTTCGGTTCACTACTGTCCTGTTTTTCAGCACCTCTGACTTTCTTCTTCAACTTTTATTCTTATTTCATGAACTTCTTTCCCATCTTACTGTTTCTATGCCCCTTCTGCATAGATTCCTCATTTTCTTATCTCCATACTAAATGGTGCCTTCCTCCTTCCTCTCTTCGATACGCTCTATTTTTGCAGCGGTTAGGGAGGCTTAAACTAACTTATAATCTATAATCTACAATCTATCTAAAGGTTCCAACAAAAAATTAAAAGTGTTTGAGTGTAGTGTCTTTTTGAATATTGTGGGTTTACAATTCACATTTTCAAGTATCACTGCAGTTGGAACTAGTGTAGGGGGACAAAACTAGTTGACAAATATGTCTAAACAACTTTGAAATCGAACGGTTGCTCTGAAGAGTTGCCTGCTGAGCAAGGTTAAATGTGTGTGGAAAACAAGCCATGGGGCCGCCAAACAGTTCTTACAAAAAATGCCACCACGGCAAGCAAACGATATTGAACATTCCAATGTGTCATGATGACTAAACTGCTCACCTTAGGTTATGGAATGTGGGATAAAACAACCATCACCGACCTCAAACCACGCACCTTGCAAATGCTGTCATTTGGTCTTTGCCGCCCTGAATGTGTTGTATATCGGCTGAACTGAAATTTTTTGTCAAGTTTTGCCAAATTAATTTCCATAATACTAATGTGCATTTTAGATTCTTCAGTAAAATCCAATGGGAAGGCTAACTTTGTATGAATCATGCTTGATAAAACTATTTTTGGTCAAGAGTTTGGCCATATTACAACAGGATGTAATTTTTTTCTAGTGTATCATTTTGTTTATTGTTGACCAAGATCCATGCAAATAAATGAAATCAGCCTTTCCTATCTGCACTAGGATTGTATTTTCTTTTAATTTTGTTCCATACTAAGTTATCTGCTCTCTTAGCATTAATGCTTTAAGCTAGCATACTGTGCAGGGACGATATGGCTGTATCCGAAATATCTACATAAATCATAAAAGAACTGTTCACTTCACATGATGTATTGAAAAATAGGAAAATAATTCAGGTACACAAACAAAAGCACTCTTACTGCAGATTTGCATTTCTGAAGAGCACAGATCTGAAAATTAACTAGACTGTTTTTTGTTATAATAGAATAAATTGATGTTCTCTTAAGAATTGTCTATTTTGGTTCACTCCAGTCCTGTTTTACAGCAGCTCTGGTTCCGTTTTCAATTTTTGACTTGTTTCATTAACTTCATCCTCAACTGAACTGATCCTGCCCGCAGGTATCTTGTGTTGGAACACACTTAGTGGATAAATTCCCTATCCATTTACTCCAAAGCTAAATAGTGGCTTTCTCTTCTTTTTTTTGAGACACTGACCATTGTTGTTTAAAAGGCTAAACTATTGTGCAATCTGCCCTAATCTGAAATGAACTGCTAAAATCTCTGTGATTAGGTAGTAAGTAGTTGGAGGTTTTGAGAGCAGATTCTCGTAGGAGGAGAGCTACATGTTGATTTACATGATTGTTAAAGGTCTAAGATGACAGAGCAGCTATGCCATGCATTGGTATTTCAGACTGGTATTGGTATTTGGGAGCATTGTAATTTTACTATTGCAGTATTTTTTTGTGTTAATTTTTGTGAACAGTGAATCTCATTTTGAGTTTTTTCAGGTATCCGAGCGGGCAGTAATGGGTGCCGTAGTCCTTCGGTGCTCTCACCTGAGCTGAGCAGAGCCTTTGCTGTTGTCCCCTTCAGAACGGCAGTCCATGGGTCATCACTCTCTTCCTTTGATAGACAGTCCAACTTCCTAGCCCGTGTAATGCTCTACAAGTCGTGTTGTCCTAATATGTTGTAGTTTGAAACCAGGAGTTAGGTGTCAGTTATTAAAGTAATTCACTAGTTATGTTTCTGGATGCAGTGGTTGCCTTGGGGTAAAATGTTGATGTTTATGTTGACAATGCATGTATATTTTGAGCTTGTTGAATTCCTGCTTAACCTAAATTGTTGAATGGATCTGTTGGCACTGTTCATTTATAGTTGTGAAATAAGATGGGTTTGTGTGCAAGTGCAAGAAGTTAGCAAAGATGTCAAGTCACTGGATATGGTGTTGCAAAAGAATGCAGCTAATGACGTTTGCCTCAGTGCAGATTAGACTCTCCATTATGGCTAATTTTGGAGTGCTGACTGTCAACACTTCGTGATGGGATTTTAATGTTTCTCCATTTCAAGTGAAACCAATTTAACTGGAATGGAGAAAATATTTACTAGTTATCCTTAGATGTACCCATATTTTGCCTGTGATGCTAAAATAAAGTGTACAAATTTATAGTAGCTTCCTCAACTGTGCAACACGCACACCAGGTTATACTCTTGCTAGTAATGGAAAGCTGGCACTGTTTGACACCCAAGAATTTATTGTACTTTGGTTGGTTCTCACTGCTGCACTTGGTAACTCTCATTGTATGACCCTGTCGGCACCTCCATGAGGTTACTTGGCGTACCTGACATATTGGTTTAGCGGTTCACCTAGGCTGGAAAAACAGAGCTAATTTTGCTCCATTGCAAGGATGCTTTGTTCCTCCATAACAATGCTAGGCTGCAATCGTGCCTGTACATCAGTCTAGTGGCCTGGGACACCATATGTATGCTTGCAGGGACAGTGTTTTTTTTTTGTACTCCCTGGGCCTTCCATCAACCCACACACTCATCTTCATTACCTAGTGATGAAGTTCTAAAATATTGAATTGGACTGATTTTGGGAGGGTATTCGCATGTGCTAGTGCATTCAAGAATCGTCTCATTTAACCTAGAACGGGAACCATGAGAAATCTAACCCAGCCTCACCAAAATAACTTGAGATGAATTTAAGAGGACCATTAAGCCCCCAACAAATTTTTACTTTAAGGGATTTGGGCGTTACAATTTGGGGCTCAAATGTATATTTGGAACGGAAGGATGGATAACGTGGTACACTTTTGGTTTTTGTTATAGGTAAAGGGAAACCAAGGTGTTTCACACTGCCCGTCTTAGGGTTTTTGGCTGGGACAAAAACGTGTTTAAGCACTGAATTTCAGCTTGATGTGTTCTGTTAAAGCATGTGAGATTGTTTCAAAATTCGAATTAGAAACAATTTTAAAAGTGTTTCAGATAACAAATTTTTACAACATTTGATAACGTATAGTGTTTTGTGGTTTTTTATAGTGTTGATCAAAAATTATGTGGTTTTTTATGTGGTTTATATGTTGATCATCAAAAAAAGCAACATATTCCAAAAGTGAATTTTTTATTTTGAGTTCAATAATATATGTACCGTTTTTTACGTACAATACTGGGAATGAAGTGGTGTTAATCGTATGTCGGAATTGATCAAAAGACTCATTGAATGGAGTAATAGTTGAGAATTGTTCGAGTTTGAGCCCAAATTAATCAAGAAAATGAACGCTAATTGCTGTAAGGTTGTAAGTACACGTATGCGTGCCCTCTCTTTTAGGCGATCTACCTGTAATTACCGGGCGTTTCTCCGAGGGGCGCAATGCACCGCTTGTGTGCGAGCGAGGGTTAAAATATCAAGGGTTGTTAATGAAAATGACATGTGAGAAATGCTAATCGGAGCTATTTCCTAAGTTACTCAAATACATCTTGAAACAATTTTATAAACAAAGATACATCAAAATTCCCATTCATGCCTTATTATGATAAAGAAAATATAACATGAAATTGCAATTTGAGCCCCGTGGCATCTTCTGGTGGCGTATCGATATGAGATCCTAACAGCATTGTGACCGTGGTTGTAGGAACCGAAGTTTCTGGAGCATCATAGACGTTTCAAGGTTCTCAGTGATGATAGATTCGTTGAAGTCTTTAGCTTTTTGGTTCTTTTAGAACTTTACGAAATGGTGCGCTGACCAACCGTGTCTCCCTTGTTCTTAGTGTTACTCATTATTGATCGTAGATCATCAGTAGTATTAAGAATTATAATATTATCAGCCTTTTGTATTCAGGTTTGAAAGCATGGCGTAGAACTACCATCCTGGTTTGAAGCAGGTCAAAACAAGACTTCACTCCAGGGTAAAGTCCAACGAAAAAAAAAAGAACATTACAATGAGGACTATTCAGTATCAATCTTAGGAATTAACCACTCATGCATAAAATATAAACTAGTATCTAATAACTATGACAAGTAACAGCGATGCAATTTGTTTCATAGTGAACGATTTCTTCTTACTTATTGAAGCATCCTTTTTGCTGGTTCTGAGTTCTGATGTGGTGCTTTGTCATTTCAATTTCAGAGTTTTTATTTTAGGTCCTACAAAGGCTTACGTTTATTGTATGTTTGAAAATTGGAGCGCCTCGGAATATGTGAGGTCCCGACCTGTAAGTTTGGTAGGCCATCCTTTTGTTGACACAATAGATTTCTTGTTTGTTATGGACTTTTTTTTTGGTTTACTGCTGTCATTTTTAGCACTTGATATTTTCTTTAATTTCTATTCGGTTTCATAGACTTCTTTCAATGTTGTTTTTTATGTGCAGGATGTTGTACAAATCTTGACCATAGAGCATCTATATTCCTTCCCCTTCCTCTCTTGGAAGCATCTATATTGTGGTTAGAGAGCCTGAAACAAACATATGATTTAATTTGTTCTGCAAAAGAGTGAAACTAGAGAATTTTATTTTAATATTCAATGTAATTCCTGCAAAGCATTTATGTTTGCTCTCTCTTCCTATTCTAACAACTGCTGATAAGTTGACTGAAACCGTTTTATCCATCAAATATCAGACCAGCCTGTTTAAGCACATGCAGCTAGTTCATGTTGGCCCTGTCCTGCCACAGAAGCCTACTGTCCAGCACAACATCGTGCGCAGCTCGAGCTCTGGTGACCACGTGAAGCTCTGGACTGCAGAACGCGTGCTCTCTGCCGTGCTGCTGGGGGCCGTACCTGCTGCCATCCTCATGCCCACGCCTGGAGTTGAGACTTTCCTGGCTCTTTCTCTCACTGTTCACAGTCACTGGTGAGAGGCCAACCTACTTTCTTTCAAGCATGGAGATTGCTGCATTGTAATCGAGAGTGTATGACTGACTCCTGAATTGTTGGCAGTGTTAGTTGCATTTGTTTCTTTTGTAAAGATTAGTTATTGTGGACAGTTTTCACTGATTGTGAAGAAAGAGTATGTATGCATTTCCTTGATTTCTGTGCATCAAATAATGAGTTATGCTGTGAATTCTCTTATACCAAGTTATGGGAATCAGAAGGGGTGTCCCAAGTTGCAAATGCTGTCAAATTATCAGCAAAAATACCCACAAATTTTGATATCATTTTTTGAGTCATTGTAGTGATTTTTCCGAGGTATTGTAGCAAGTAATCGCTACCTTTCCATTGTACATAGTTTTTGTTGCTTCTATGAACTCCGCATTGATTGGCAGGAAATAGGAGTTATCTTTGGCAAAGAAGGAAGTTGTGTCTCAGTCTGAGAGGCTAGAATATTTACTGGATCATTTCTTAATGCTTATACTCCGTTATGGAGTCATGCGTTGGATTATGTGGCTGACCTGACGCGAATCATGTCGCAGAGGGTGAGGAGCACCATCTCTATGTAAGGACCTTCTTTGAACCTAGCCTGGCTCCATACGGAGCAGATTTTGGGAAATGACCTGAGGTCACGTTCATTTCTATTACACCTTTACGCATTTTCAAAATGGTTGAGCTTCATTCTTGCAAGTCCGAGTAGGGACAAAGTGAAGTTTTGTTCAAATGTGTGTTCGTTGCTTTATTACAGGGTGTCTACTGGGTGCTAAAGGTGCTAAAAAGTGCTAAAACCAGCGAGGTGCTAAAAAATGTGCTAAAAAGTGATAAAATTGAAAGACAGGTGCTAAAAATTTATGAAAATGTTAAATTGCTTAGATTTTAATATGTATAAGTAAAAATGCAAGGGTTGGGATTGGTGCCTGGCCATTCCTAATAGGGGAAGTTTCTGCATTCCCCCGTACCTGAGCAGTATTTTTTTATTAGTGCAATTGCAGAGTTTATATTATTTCTTAATTTGTTAAGTTCTTGTTTACAAATATCTAATTATTGTAGTCATAAAAAGTCGACATCTCTCTTCAACTGGCTGGTAGGGGCTATTAAACATAAAATGTAATAATTACTATTATTTTATATTACTAAATTTGTTTATTTTTCAGGTTTTCTTTGTTGTTAAAAACCATCCTTGAATCCTTTTATAATAAAAATGGAATTTTTCTGAATATACATGTATTTTTGCTTCTGGAACCCCTCAGGGGGATACAACTATTGTATCTATGGGAATTAGCGCTCCCAGAGGGAAAATGTGAGGGCCCAAGCTGAGAATTTGTTAGGCCTTCTTTTTGTTGAAATAGAACGTTTTTTTTTATGTTAAGGACCACTTTTTTCCGTTTCACTACTGTGCTGTTTTTCAGCACCTCTGACTTTCTTCAACTTTTATCTTATTTCATGAACTTCTTTCACAACTTACTGTTTCTATGCCCCTTCTGCATAGATTCCTCATTCTCTTATCTCCATACTAAAAGGTGCCTTCCTCCTTCCTTATGTGTAGAGAGTGAGTTAGTGATTGGGAATAGTTTGTTTCAGAAAAAAGTATAAACAAGTATACATTGTGAGGACGAATGGAGGTGTGATAGAGGAGAGAGCATTGATGGATTATATTTTGGTTAGCAGGGGAGTGATGGGTCGTTTGCTCGATGTGCATGTGTTCCGTGGTGAGTTGAATGGGATTTCGGATCATTGCTTGGTGGAAGGAAAGTTTAGAGTAAGTGGAATGTGGGACGGAGGGAAGGGAGGTGTTAAATGTAAGCAAGTTGCATGATTCTGAGCGTGAGTGTATCAGGAGAAGATGAAAGTAGAGTATGGGAGGGTGAAGGAAAGTGAGGTGGGGGGAGTTGAAGGGGAATGGGAGTTATTTAAAGATGCGGTGGAGAAATGTGCAAGGGAAGTGTGTGGGGTAAAGAAAGTTGGAGGGGGGATTAGAAAGGGGAGTGAATGGTGGAACGGAGAAGTAGGAGCGGCTGCGAGAAGAAAGCGAGGGGCGTTCGAAAGGGGGTTGCAACGAGGCAACCAGCAAAATTTCGATGAGTATAAGGAGAGGAAGAAAGAGGTACAAAGAATGGTAAGGAGAGCAAAGAGGGTGGCGGATGAGGAATGGGGGAGGAAGTTGGAAGGTGATTTCATGGAGAGAAGGAAGGTTTTTTGGAAGGAAGTGAAGAGAGTTAGGAAAGGTCAGGTGGAGAATGAGGCAAGAGTGAAGGATGCAAATGGTAGGCTGCTAGTGGAGAGTTGTGATGTGAGAAAGAGATGGGCGGAGTATTTTGAGGAACTGCTGAACGTGAGGGATGATAGCGTTGCGAGAGTAGTAGCTGTTGGAAGCGATGTTAGAATGCCTGTGTTTGGTGAAGTGAATAGAAGTCGAATAAGAAGTGCAGAGGTGAAAGGTGCGTTGGATGTAATGAAAAATGGAAAAGCTCCAGGTATGGATGGCTGCACGGTTGAATGTCTAAAGAAAGGAGGAAATGTGGTTTTAGAATGGTTGGTACGTTTATTAAATGTATGTTTCGAGGCTAGTAAAGTGCCGGTTGATTGGAGTAGCGCGTGTAGTTCCGTTGTACAAGGGGAAAGGTGACAGGTATGAGTGCAGTAATTCTAGGGGTATAATTCTACTGAGTGTTGTTGGGAAGCTGCATGGAAGAGTTTTAATTGGAAGAGTGAGAGTGTTGACGGATCGTGTGCTTGCTGAAGAACAATGTGATTTTAGGTGTAGTAGAGGTTGTGTGGATCAAATGTTTGCTGTGACGCAGGTGAATGAAAAATACTCATTAAAGGGAAAAGATGTATATTGGGCATTTATGGATCTAGAGAAGGCGTATGACAGAGTGGATCGTGAGGCGCTATGGGAAGTGGTAAGCTTGTATGGAGTGGGTGGGAGACTGTTGAATGCGATCAAGAGTTTCTACTTTGATAGCAGAGCATGTGTGAGAGTAGAGAATGAGGTGAGTGAATGGTTCCCAGTTGTGACAGGTGTGAGACAGGGATGTATGATGTCGCCGTGGTTGTTTAATTTGTTTATGGGTGGTGTGGTGAGAGAAGTGAATGCCAGAGTGTTGGGAAAAGGTGCGCAGTTGGTGGGACGAAATGGTATGTATTGGGAAGTGTGTCAGCTGTTGTTTGCAGATGATACAGCGCTTGTGGCTGATTCAGAGGAAAAACTGAGGAGACTGGTTGCAGAGTTTGGTAGAGTGTGCAAAAGGCGGAAATTGAGGGTAAATGTGAATAAAAGTAAAGTGATGAGATGTTCAAGAAGTGGAGTGTTTGGAACTTTGGATGTGAGGTTGAATGGTGAAGTTTTAGAGGAGTTAGAGCATTTTAGGTACCTCGGGTCGGATGTGATTGTTAAGGATAGTATGGAAGTAGAAGTGAGGCATCGAGTGAGTGAAGGCTATAAGACATTGGGTACAATGAGGAAAGTTTTTGAATGCAAGAGTTTGAATATGAATGCTAAGAGGGGACTGTATGTAAGCTTGATTGTGCCAGTTTTGTTGTATGGAGCAGAGTCCTGGGGGTTGAGAGCAGCTGAGAGGAGGAAGTTGGATGTGTTTGAGATGAAGTGTTTGAGGAGCATGTATGGAGTAACAAGAAGAGATAGGATCAGGAATGAGTTGGTTAGGGGGCAGACGGGTGTTATTAAAAAGTTGAGCAGGCGAGTGGTTGAAAGAGTGCTTGGATGGTTTGGGCATGTTGAAAGAATGAAAGTTGAGCGGCTGGTGAAAGAATATATATATGTCGGAAGTGAGTGGTCTTCGAGCGCGAGGTAGACCACGGATGAGTTGGATGGATGGGGTGAAACGTGCTTTGTATGAGAGGGGTCTGACTGGACGTGGCGAGAGGGATGGCTGCGGACAGAAGTGAGTGGGGGCAGTGCATAAGAAGGTAATTTTATTTTTGACGAGGTACTGGAAGTTGCCCGCGTTTGATGGGGTTGACCTGTCCTGTGCGGGGGGAGGGGCTGCGCTCAATGAAGCGGTCGGGGTAAACCGGCTATGGCTGTCGGGCCTGACTGTGGAAGGTGGTTGTGCTGGGCTGCTGCTGATCCTGGCAGTTCAGGTGCGGCCAGTGCTGCCTCTCTCGCCCCCTAGTGACTAAGTGTGGTGATTGTGGCCTGCTGTCGGCTACCCTCCCATAGGGAGGATAAGCCCGGAATATGTTTTTGTATGTATGTCTGTCTATATGGTTATCATTGGAGCTTATTGAAGGAAAAGGGTGCTAAAATTTCATCTTCAAATGTGCTAAAAGGTGCTAAAAAATGCTAAAATGGAGGATGGACATTTTAGTAGACACCTTGTAATAGAATGAAATGAAGATTGGAAAAGCATTTCGATGTATTTTGCTGCGTTCTTATGAGAGTGTGCAGACTGAACTTAGTCCAAAGATATCGTGATACATCTACTGATTGATAAAACGAGTATTTTGATCTTTCAGAAAATTTGTTTACATGTACTTTTTAAAGATTTTGAATTGTAAATCTACAAAAATATACATTGCAAAACGTCTCGAAGCACTGAAAATGTGATATTTTTTTAATTGTCCAAGTTAATAAATGATTTATAAAATACATAGAGAACAAAGTACTCGGACGTCTTTTAAGACAACTGTTAAATATGTGATTTCTATTAAGTGTCGACATTAAAATATAGTGAAAGCTACCTGACGACCTAAATCTGATATGGTTTTCAGTAGGTATCAGGTAGTTTACGGAAAGAGTACCTGTGTGAAAGCATGGCAAGACACCGAAACGAGACTAGTTATCAAACGATGTAAAACCGTATTATTTCTGCGCCTTCTTCAAAAATTGGCTTTTACTATATTTCAAAGAGCCTAAATATTTGTTGAAACGTGAAAGTTACATAGTGAAAAAATGGAAAATGAGTGGAAAGTTTTCTTTGGTCCAATGCAACGTGAAAGATTTCAACGAAACATTTATGAAATATGTTACGTAAGGTGAAGCCCCTCAGGGGGATACAACTATTGTATCTATGGGAATTAGCGCTCCCAGGGGGACTATGTGAGGGCCCGAGCTGAAGGTTAGGTAGGCTTCCTTTTTTGTTAAAATAGAATAGGTTTTTGTTTTGTTATGGACCATCTTTTTTCGGTTCACTGCTGTCCCGTTTTTCAGCTCCTACTACTTTCTTCTTCAACTTTAATGTTGTTTCATGAACTTCTTTCTTATCTTACTGTTTCTATGACCTTTCTGCATAAATTCCCCATTCTCTCATCTCCATACTAAATGGTGCCTTCCTCCTTCCTCTCTTTAATACGCTATTTTTTTTTGTACCGGTTAGGGAGGCTTAAACTAACATATAATCTAATCTAATCTACGTAAGGTGAAGATCTTAATGCTTGCTGGAGCCCACGTCTTTCTTCTAGAGATCAATTGACCAATTTCAATGGCAAAATCGTTTTTTTAACTCTTGTCAGAATTCTGTACTGAAGAAACGCTGTCCTAAATCAAGATCGCTGTTTCAAAAACAGAATTTAGACCAAGATAATTCGTCGAAGATATTTTGTGGTCTGATGAAAGCAAGATCTCAATGGTCATTATGGTGTCACTCTTGTCAGGAAAAAAATCGAACAGTAGCTCATAGCCAGAAAACACCATCCCAATTGTACGACGCAGTGGCAATAGAGTAATGCTTTGGGGTTTTCTTGTGTTTATTGGTTTATAAAAATTACGAATGATGGAGGAAACTACGTATAATCCTGATTCCAGTCGCATTCTAGAGGATGATCCACGAAATATGCTGTTAGATTGGTGACCAGAATGGTTGTTTAAATAGGACAGTAATCTTAGGTAAACTGCATGGGAAATTCCTGAATTATACCAAAGCAACACTATCTAGGTACTCACATTATCCAGTCCATCACTGGGTTAAAGCTCAGTGGAAAATTCTTGGAGAAACTTCCAATTCCGGTCCACGCAAGATGACCGACATGCCTTGATAATTCATGGTGCTTGCTGCATAAGAAAAGGCTAAGATTCCACTCTAGTATTGTGACGGTTTAGTAAAAACTCAGAGGGTTCGCTTATTAGCTGTAATTGCCATTGAAAGTGCAGCAGATAAAGGTTAAGTAGATTTCTGTCAAAAAAGAAGGTAAATTATGCTTTGTAAACAACGGCGATTTTGCCCTTAACGTTTGATAGATTTCTATCACAAGTCCAAGTACTTTTTCATTGCAGATTTTGTTGAATTGCATGTAAGTTTTTTTTGCTCGACCACCATTTTAATTTTGTCCCTCAGGTATGTTAGTTCGTGTTGATCGTGTAGTTTGTGTAACTTCTTAGTTATACTTCTTCATAAGTAGTTTAAAATGAAAAAGCTTTTACTGTCCAAATATTTTTTTCACTTCGCTGCTAAATATGAAAGCAAACTCAGGTTCTCTGTCTTACGTCTCAGTCGGTGCAGTATGTTGGTTTGGGGTGGTGTGGGCGCGACGTGCCGTGCTTCACTAGGTGCTTCATATCAGGGCTTCTTATATCTTTGAGGCAGCAGGTCCTTAAAAAGACCGTTTTCCCGAGTCTTCGAAGGTACTAGAACCTTGTATCCGAAGATTAATCCCCTCACGGGATAAAACTATTCTATCTAAGGCAATTAGCACTCCCGGGAGGAAAATGTCTGAGGGCCCGAGCTGATAGTTAGGGAGGCCTTTTTGTGAATGAAATAAAATATATTTTAATTATGTTAACGATCACCTGTTTTCTGTTCACTGCTGTCCTGGTTTTTTTTTGAGCACCTACTACTTTGTTCTTCAACTTTTATCTTGTTTCATTAACTTCTTTCTCAACCCTCTGTTTCCATGCCTTTTCTGCATATGTAGATTCTGCGTTCCCTTATCTTCCTACAAAATGGTGCTTTCCTCTTTGCTCTCTTCAGAACGCTGTTTTTAGCGCTCAGGGAGGCTCAAACTAACATCTAATCTACTGCGAAGGTTAATAGTGTGTAATGGATGAAATATATATTTTAACCTTCCTCAGGTAGCTCTGCCTGATAAGTGTGTTATGGTGTGCCACCTGGATTACAACCCAAAAAGTGGGCCATTCGGCTTTTCTCCGATTTAGTTCATTCTAAGATGTAATTTTATTCTATATGCCCTCATCTCACCCAAATCAGAAGCGCGTACAAGGGCTGAACTTGGCATTTTTCCGTTAACAGTAATTCCTTTATTTGCAGGGGCATCGAGGCGTTGGTCCACGACTATGTTCGGCCTTCTCTTTTTGGTGAAGTCATCCCAAAACTGTCAGTGGCGGCCGTATACGCTCTCTCAGTCATGACTTTCGGTAGCCTCTGCTACTTTATCTACACCGATGTCGGCCTTGTCAACGCTGTTTCCATGCTCTGGAAATTGTAGAATAAACTTACTGATGGTCTCGTACTTTTTCTATTTCGTCTGGCGAATCATGACTTGGGATTTGCGTTCATTGCTTTTGATACAAGGTGGACTGAAACACATTGAAACTTTAGTTACTTTTATTCTCTCTTTTAATTGCTTGTAAAGAATTGGTTATGGGATGCGAGATGCGGGCTCAGTTGATACTATTGAAAGATAAGACTATTGCTTATACAATGAAAGCACAGTTCTCGCCGTATCGCAACTATAGTCCGACTTTATAAATATTGGCTTTAAAGCCCGAGCTACTATAATAACTTTCGCCTTGTGAGCGTCGGCGAAGCCAGCAGTCTCGTTATCTAATTATGGTATGTGGACGAGTTGAAATAATTTATTTAGAGTAGACTGGTGTAATTTGGTTTACTTACCTCACTTGCTGTACATAAGAGGGCTTTTTGGTCTACGGTTGTGATGTGCTTCGCGCCGTTCGCCTGAAGTCACTCAACAAAAATGTGTTGGTATGTTAATATCTGTCATCGGGTGTAGAGGAAAAGTTAATGGTTTTCCAGAGTTGTGATGGTGAAATAGAAATTACCGGGAATTCATTATGAGCTGCGTTGCTGATTTACGATGATCTTGTAGTTAATATTACAGCATTTGCAATAATTCTTGACTACCTAATTATTCGATAGATTTTTTATTGTGTTTGGTTTGGGAGTAACGACTTCCGATGCTACTACCTCGCACTTTACTATAGGGAAACTCGAGAATTACAATTTTTCAGTTTTTAACCTAAAATTATGCCTTTTGTCCGTCGTTCAAGGGTCCGTTGTGGTAAAATCGCTTTCTATAACGCATCTTCATTGAAGTCCTCAAGGCTTTCAGCTGCTGTCTTACTGTGGGGATTTCCTGAGTTGTTCATATTTACATTGATTTTAACTTTGTTAAGCAAATGTTTTCCATTTTTATAAACGTCTCCTGTTCTGGGGAATGACGCGCCTACAACGCACCGTGAAATGCTCCTCGCTGTACAGTACATTTTAAATTGCATTTTCTTTTATTTTGTCCTACGTGATATCAATGACCTGGCTGTCAGTTTCTATCATTACGTTTTCTTCTGCTGTTTTAAGAGAATTGCCATGTTTTGACTGCGAAGAACTGGAGCTGAAGTCTACGATTATGATCAGACGAAAGCGTTTTTTTTGTCGAGAAATCAAGAGTACAAAAACAAACAAACATCGGCATCTTTGGGATGCTCTATTTCCAATCAAGCATGATACATATGATCTTTAGCATTGGATTTTCAAATTCTTATCACTAACCCTATATATAGGACACCATGACGGTTCCCCCGTAAAGCCGGTACCCATTTTCGAAACCTGGGTTGAGTGGGGTATTGTGCTTGAGCTTTCCCTTATAACCCAACGGGGAAAATCTCCGCGCCAGCGCCAGGATACGAACCCTCGTCTCCAACATACAAGGCTGATCCCTTAACCACTGTGCCACGGAGAGCAGTAGAAGCTGTCGATTGATAGATCGTGATCCAACATAGATAAATTAACTAATAACCTAATGGATGTACATGATGAAAAATACTGCAGCTTTGTCAACATTTGTACCGAAAGTGAGGAGCTGTGTTGAAAAGTGGTTTAAACGAGGGTGTAGAAGAACGTGGCAAAGTACTATTAGCCACCCATAACTCAATTGAAAGGTAATGTAATTGAAGATCAAAGAATCACTGAATCCACATGGCATGGCAAGATTTTATGAAATTAACCTTCAAGCTGTCTATCCACCTAACGGCTCGTGCATTTTTATGTGGCATTCCAAAGAAGATTGGATTGAAATTATTTTAACTATGATGAATGCGACTTGACTTCAGGCATACATAACTAACGTATTTGAAACCTACTTATACAATAGCGAGTGAGTAAACTGGCTGGAGAAGAACTATGGCCTACAGATGGGAGGCACCTTAATTGAAGAATTACTCTTGTTAGTCCCGTGAAGGTTAAGGAACGATAGTTCATTAAAATAACATTCTGAACTGAAAAACTCGTTACGTCCATAGCCATAAACAAATTTCGTGATTAGTGGAAACTATACCTCATTTAAGTCATTGCACGAATCCGGTGATATCAATAAAGCATCTAATTACAAACTAGCAGTCTCCTACTTGTTATGTCCGAAATGTTAGAGAAAGTAATAACAAACCAGCTTTCGTATCGCATGGATGAATCGCATCTACTTCATCGCAATCAATATTCTTATAGGAGGAACACCACTACTAAATGCTCTGCTTAACGTCACCGAAAAAATATGCTATGTTATAGACCAAAGAAATTTAACTCGCCTACTCCTGCTTGATCTCTTGAAATCATTCGACAACGCTGAGCGCAAAAATTCCTGCTGATAAACACCGAACCTCAGAATATACACACGGTGGTGTGACAGCTATTTATTGAATTACTCTCATACAGTGGGCTTAAATAACAAAATGTCACCATTCATACCACATCACTTTGCAATTCCCGAAGGATCAATTTTTGGCTCGCTTCCATTTTCTACACGGTGTCTCAAAAACGCACTAACACGCTGCCCTATTTGAGTTGCAGGTGTATTTAATTCATTGAAGCATGTCAGGAAATCAGGCTAGCTTGGAAGAGAGAAAAATTGTAATGAAAAGTGATTGGTTGGCCGAAAACGCAATTGAAGTACAAAGACGATTCATAACTGAATCCGCAAAAACGGCACCAACTCATTATTTTCTCTCATTACACATTGCTCGCATCAGAGAAAAATTTGAAGCGGGTGGAACCTCATGCCCATGGACTGCTTTTTGTGTGGACGTCTCAAAAACAAAGTTTATCGCATCAAACCAAGAACAATTGATGCACTGAAATTGGAAGTTGAACGACAGTATCGCGATATCCCTAATGACCTGTTTCGTGACTTTGCGAATCCCTTGCTGCGTGGTAATAACGTTAACTGGGCAAATATGTCATCAATTTGAACATTGGCGAATATGATTGTTCAATTACATTTGTCTTCTGTATTCGAAGCCATTCCATTTCACTCTATGTTCGTAAATAATGTTTTTCTCGTCATTCGAAGTACGAGTACATTTTTTGAGACACCCTGTATTTTCATCAATGATTAAACCACCATACCAGCAAACCCAAAAGTCTCAATGTGTGCTTCTGATGTCCAAATTACCATGACAGAGTTCGAGAGCTGATTTGAAAGAAACGCGCGTCAACACTGAGAGCGTTCTAAAGCACATTATTTGGGGTTCAGTCTTTAGTATTATCGCGTTTGGACCACTGCAGTCTAGTCTGGTGAGATGTTACTTTGATATCTTCGAAAAGAATGGCAAAAATGCATGAACTTCGGAGCCAAAGTGGTGTGCATGGGATATCTCAGAAAACGTGATTACACAACTCCTCTCCTAAGAAATTTGGCTGGACCCCGATATCAGAAAGATTCCTCATTCATAAACCTGACAAGTATTCTTGCCTCTCTTCCCTCAGAGTAATCAGACGTAAATTTTTCCACCCAATATTCCGAACAAAAAAACAAATAGGAATGATGCCTCATTTACCGTTCATATGACCTGGAGCAAAAAGCTCTCTCCGTACCTGGAGCCAGTGGAATTAGCTTCCCCGCTTATAATAAACAAAAACTGTAAAAAATGTCAAGGCAAACGTGTCACTCCATCTCGCATTTCTGTCATAGAGAATAACGTACTGCAAATTTTCCTTTTAAACTCAGACTAAACGATCGGCTGTTTGTCTTAAAGCTGCTCATGGCTGCTTTGAGGTAAGCATTTCAAACTCTGAGAAGCTGAGGTGGGTATATATTCATAGATGTCTTGTTAAATTCGTTCGTTTCTTACTATCCCTAGACCTTATTCTTTGTCTGCACATCGCAGTCGATTCTAAAACCACAATTATGCTCGTCCCGAAAAAATAAAACAAATAAAGCAATTTGGTAATAATTATTTGTTCCTTTCAAGGGATTTTTTTTTATTTTATCTCATGTCTGTACGATATTATAGGGAATATCGAAAGAATTAGGAACCTAAAATATTTTTTGTTGTTCTTAGATCAATTTTTCTGATAATTTAGTCAGAAAATAGTAACTACTTCAGTTTTGCGTCTCTAACTCTTTTTAATTTTTTCTTTATTTTTTACATTGCTCTTTGCGACTTAACCACTCAAACAAATAAATAAATAGATTTAGGTAGTTCCAGTGTAAAATTTCTCCTATGTTATTACAATATTCAATTCAGTATTTAACGTATAAAATTGGTTGGTCCGTGTTGGTTGGTTGGTCTGTCTCCCTTTCACGCTCTTAAAGGATGCTTAATGATCGTATATGTGATACGAGTACAAGTTTCACCAGTGCACAAGTACAGGAATATTTTAATCGCGGGTACTATTTGGATGGATATATTTCTTCATGATCTACATCTGGAAGATTTGTAAAAGCACAATATCGAATCCTATTATTTATGACGGGCCGTGTACTCAATTATATACATATTACTGGCAGGCGTCTTCTGAGTAGGCAAAGTAGGCAGTGCCTTCCCTGAGAAGCATAGATAAGTATCAAGAGTTTTTTCTATTACCAAGTGTGAACCAATTTAAAGAAATTATAATAGTTGATTCAATTACTATGCTCAAAATCCCAAAAATTACGATATACATGTGGGTAAGGTAGGCAAGATTTGCACACGGCCTACAGATTTGCACTGTATCTACCCTTTGCAGGGTAACAATGCAGAAAAGGTGTCATATTATTGCTCAACACTATGCTGTATCTCGGCTATAATAGGCAAAAGTGGTTCTGTTTTCGTCGCAGAGGCCTGACGTTTTCGGAGCGTTTGGTTTACGAATAAAAACCACTTTTGGCTTCTTTGTGTGTAATATGATACTGTGTAAACCTCAAAAGATATTTACGTCAGTTTTACCTCAATTTTGACAATCGTATGACGGATATATATGAACATTTATGACAACTGTATTGGAACTTGCAACAACACCATCAGCAATTTGTACCTACCAATGTTATAATGGAATATTGATATCCACCCTGTTCGCTTTTCCTCATAAATTGTATGTAATTTTTTACCAATAAAATTATTATTATGTGTGAAACATATTAGCTGATTAGATTATCATCGTCGCTAAATTTTTTTTTGAAAATTATTAACTGTTGTATGTGAACTTTGTAACAACGCCTTCAGCAATTTGTACGCATCAATTTTGTATATTGAACTCCAACATTATTCACTCATGGGCTGAGTATTGAGTGAACTCACGAAATCACGCTAGATTTTTTACTCTTTTCTATACTTTCTAAGCTAGTTTTTAGATAGGAATACCCTTTTAAAAATGACTCTGTATTTCGTTTTAAGTTATACAATAGTACTTACTGCCAACTGTTTACTAATTTTGAATGACTGATCACGCTGATATATTAGATGAAATCGACCCGGATCTCAATCATTTGAACAGAATATTTCCAAACCTAAACGACTCTGAAAACTGCAGATATACTAATATATCGATATTCAACGAATCTATACGAATAACCCGGTAGGATTTTTCGCTACTGTGTTGGAACTGTAGGTCACTCTATCCAAAATTGGAAGAGATACAATGCACTATTACTGAACTTAAGTATAACCTAGATGTGATTAGCTTCACCGAAAGCTGGCTAGATGACTCGACGAAAGACATGATTAAATTTGAAAATTACCATAGTTACCATTCGCTAAGAAAAAACCAGCGGGGCGGAGGCATCAGCGCATATATACCTAACCACATAGACTCGAGAACCATGGCAAGTGCAACAATTAATCAGGATCATATAGAATCACTCTTCGTAGAACTGTCTAGAGATGGTAAACGCATTTTGCTTGGAACGGTGTATAGGCCTCCTACAGCCTGTCCTATATCCTTCCTGAATGAGCTGAATCGTATTATTTCTCAGTTCAACAGGTCCGTCTACAATGACATAATAAGATGCGGTGACTTCAACTATGATTTGTTGAAACATGAAAGCTATGAATCAATCTCTAATTTCTTAAATCCATTTCATTCTAAATCTTTCCTTCCGATCATCACAAAGCCAACACGATTAACCTCAGAATGTGCTACGCTGCTTGACAGTATCTTTATGACAGACCCAAGTGATTTTCTTGCTGGAATAATTTCTTCTGACTTATCAGATCATTTTCCAGTTTTTCTTATTAAGAAAAATCTCTATATTGCTTGCACCAAAGCACGGGCTGAAAATTACTCGTATCGTAAAATAAACGAATCAAATTTAGAAGAAATGCGCACCGTTCTAGAAGAATTAATGCCAACATTGCACATCACCCAACAAAACAATAATGCAAGGAGCATTGATGAAGCAGTAGTAAAGTTGACTGAAACTATAATGACCGCATACAATCAGTGTTGTCCAATTGTAACTCGTACAGTTACCCCGAAAAATAAACAAAAGCCCTGGATTACTAGAAACATCGTGATAAATATAAAGAAACGCCAAGCGTACCTAGCCCTCCTTTGCGAAGGGCGAATATCTAGAGAAACATATAACCGATTCAGAAACTATGTGACAAACCAGATGAGAACATCAAAAATGAACTACTTTACGCTCAAGTTTACTCAATTCAAAGCTGACGTTAAAAATATTAAGGTTAGGTTAAGTAAAGCGAGACACTTGGGATTTATGTATTGTCAGTAACACACAGCAGGACACAGTAAGTTTACATCCCGAAGGTAAACCGTAAGCGGTGGAGTGGACTCCAGCCAAGCCTGAGAACCATGAGCTCAGTTCTCAACGTAGAGTACTGTTTAAACACATTCTAACACAAGAGCACTGTAACATTATCAGTATTAAACACATATACATTCAAGGTGCTACGATAAAGGTTTCAACACTCCTTCTCACATTGAATGTGTGTCAAATGAGACCATTCCTTACTTCGTTCTTAGTCTGGAGAACTTTTCTATGGGCAGGTTCTTGGTGAAAATGTCGTCGAGCATTTCGTCGGTAGGGCAATACACTACTTCAATATCTTTGTTACTTACAAGATCCCGTACATAGTGAAACTTAATATCGATGAAAGAAATAAAACCACAAACGATGAAATAAAATTCATATTGATGGGCATTCAGACTAGCGCGCATCGTTTCGAATATACAATTTATTTTCAATGAATGCCTGGAACAAAATATGAAAGCACATTAAAAAGACTTACAATTTTGCATATTAAGAAAGCACATTAAAAAGACTTACAATTTTGCATATTAAGAAAGCACATTAAAAAGACTTACAATTTTGCATATTACTTATGAAATGGGAAAAACTACACATTGTGATTTCAGAGAATGTTCAATGGATACGCAGATTGATCAAAATTCAGACAAGGTTGCAATTTTCTTATATAAATGGATTCTAAAATTCTGATTTCTATTTCTTTGCAAGTATCTATAATTTTGAAATCAGCACTGGAGAAACTATGATTGGTCTGATCACAATGGTTCCTGGGAGCACACTGAGGTGGAGTTTGAAGTGGATTATTTGTTCTGAATGAACGACCTAAATGTTGCCAGAAACGAATTTTCGACTGCTTTCGCGTACTCCCAATATAGGAACTCTTGCAAGTTCCACACGTATATTGATAAATAACATTGGAGAGAACAGCAGCAGGCAGTCGATCTTTATATTGAAAGAAATTTTGAATTTTGAATGAATTTTTGAAGCTGAAACGAAAGTCTAGTTGAGGATATACGTGTGGAACTTGCAAGAGTTCCTATATTGGGAGTACGCGAAAGCAGTCGAAAATTCGTTTCTGGCAGCATTTAGGTCGTTCATTCAGAACAAATAATCCACTTCAAACTCCACCTCAGTCTGCTCCCAGGAACCATTGTGATCAGACCAATCATAGTTTCTCCAGTGCTGATTTCAAAATTATAGATACTTGCAAAGAAATAGAAATCAGAATTTTAGAATCCATTTATATAAGAAAGTTGCAACCTTGTCTGAATTTTGATCAATCTGCGCATCCATTGAACATTCTCTGAAATCACAATGTGTAGTTTTTCCCATTTCATAAGTAATATGCAAAATTGTAAGTCTTTTTAATGTGCTTTCTTAATATGCAAAATTGTAAGTCATTTTAATGTGCTTTCATATTTTGTTTCAGGCATTCATTGTAAATGAATTGTATATTCGAAACTATGCGCGCTAGTCTGAATGCCCATCAATATGAATTTTATTTCATCGTTTGTGGTTTTATTTCTTTTAAAGATACGATTTCCAAAGAGTGTGCCTATTAGTGATAAGATCAGAAGTAGGTATGGGCAAGATGGGCTTTTATATTTTCGCCGATATGAACAAATTTCATCGAAATTCCGGAAAGCTGAAGAAGACATGCACTTTCTACAATGTTGCAAGGCGTATAAAGTAATTCCGAAGTTCATGTGCTTCAAGCTTTACAAGAAATGCTTACACTCCTCAGAGCATTACAAGAGGTATCAACAACTACTACCGGACCATGAAATCAGATTTAAAAAAACTAAAATTGACCAATTGAAAACCAAACTTGCATCGATTACTTCAGAACTGTCAAGAAAGGTGTCCTCGTTTGATTTTCTGTGTTTGCAAGTGTTCTGTAAACGTAATGTCAGTAGGTATATCCAAAGAGTAAGACTAATACACGAAAAGAAAATCAACGAGTTAGGTGCTAGGTTAAACTTACATTCATGTGATCCGTCCAAAGTGATTTTTAATTTCTCTGACCGCATTTTAACTCAACGTGAGCAATTTTTATTATCATTTGGACTTCAATTCAATTTACCAGTGACTAAGCTGCACTTTGAACGTTATTTTCTATCCTTTGAAATGTTTATCAACAATCTTAAACAACAAAACCTAATTCCGATCATTAATTTTAATACAGTGATCGACATCATCAAAAAAAGGCGTGTGAAAGCTACTATGGTTTTAAATCTGCGGGAATTTTTTCTCCTATTTTTACAGGTGACGATATCCAAATACTTAAAAAATTAGGCAAGGATACTAATCTAGTTGTTTGTAAACCTGATAAGGGCAATGGTGTCGTGTTAATGAATAGAAAGGACTATGAGGATAAAATGAACACTATATTATCTGATTCAACAAAATTTTCAAGATTGAACGATGCTGATCCTCTTATGACTACTGTTAGAATTGAAGACAAAATCAATAGGTTCTTGCTAAAGTTGAAGAATATGAACATTATTTCTAATGAAACTTATCATTCTATTTACGCCACAGGCTCTGCTCCTGGTATATTGTATGGGATAGCTAAAGTTCATAAAAATGGTATACCCTTACGCCCAATTTTAGCAGCATTTAAAACGCCCATGTTCAAATTATCACAATTTCTTATACCTCTTGTGGATAAATTCTCCCATAATGAATACTCAATAAAAAATTCCTATGAATTCTTTAACTCAGTTAATGGTCTCAAAGTTAAACCCAACTATCCCTATTGAAAATCGAGGACGGTGCACCGGTGGAATATGGTTGACAGGGCTTATTATCCGCGATTTATGGGTCATTCGGCCATCCGACCGATAAAACAACGGTACACCGCCCAATTTACGAGCATGTTATGATCGGCACTGCCATCCGTGGCCTCCCGTCCATACACCGTCTTTAACTCGCGGTATCTAGTAGCGATTCGAGGTTGACTTGGCCAAGGACGGCCATCTGGCTCAGAATCGCTGATACCGTGTTTTTCTGGCACTTGTTTCTCATGCCCTCAAGCAACTAAAATTAATCTATGTTAAATAACCTCTTAATTTTGAAATGAAATGAACAAAATAATAATGAAATAAATATAAAAAGCTATTCTGAAATTTTACATTTTTGCTTTACTAATTATAAAACCTTTCACACTGAGATAAAAATTAAAATATTCAGGCCTCTATGAATAGGATGTTTTATTCCAGATTAGATTATAAGTTTGTTAAAGCCTCCCTAACCGCCAAACAAATAGAGCGTATCGGAGAGGAAGGAGGAAGGCACCATTCAGTATGGTACCTTCAGTATGGAGATAGGAGAATGAGGAATCTAAGCAGAATATGAGAGTAAGATGAGAAAGAAGTTCATGAAATAAGATAAAAGTTGAGGAAAAAAGTCCGAGGTGCTGAAAAACCGTGCAGTAGTGAATCGAATAAAGGTGGCCCTTAACCCAACAAAATCATTTTATTTCAACAAAAAGTAGCCCTACCTAACTCTCAGCTCGGGCCCTCACATTTTTCCCCTGGGAGCGCTAATTCCCACATATACAATAGTTGTATCCCCCTGAGGGGATGTTTTATTCCAATCAAGCCTAATAAAATACGTATAATTGGCAGAACAATTATATGAGCAAATCTCATACAAGAAAAAACAGTCCGTAAAGCAGGCGATAGACAAGATCCATTTTAAAAACGAATTCATATGAACGTTTCAAGCTCTTGGCTCATTTTAAAAAAGGCTTGCAGATAAATCGAAAATTAATTCAATGCTCGCACAATTTGGACAGATCCATTATAGACAAAAATCTTAAAGAATACGTGGATGAAAAACTACACGTAATAGCCTACAAACAGAAGTAAATTGTGACAATGATAACAATATTAAAAGAAATGCGATAGTTTAATAAGAGAATAACTGTTCATCGGTTTATTATTTAGATACCGTCTCGAAATAGTGAGAGATACCTACGATAAAAATCAAAATACGATGAATACATTGAATAAGCCGATAATTATAAATTTTTAAGACACTAATAGCTTAAAAAAATAAACTTTCATTGGACATAATACTGTCAGGCTGCAGCGGAGATGGCATGGGAACGGTCTTCTGGAAACTACAGAAATTTCTTTAGAATTTCTTGAGTGCAACTTTAGATTTCAGTCTAGCACTCGTAACTTTTGAAATGATTCACCTATTGAGTTCAAATTACTCTCAAATGAAAGATAAAAAACATTCTTATGGAAAATCGTACATGCCAACATTCTTGAGCACTCTCAGACAGCAAAATTCATTTGCCATGAAAATTACAGTTGGTAGCTGACGAGGAATTCTTGCTAGTCAAAGCTGTCAGCAAAAAAATTGGTAAATTTACCTAAAACTTTAACTTGCGGATATTTATAATGTAATAAGGTATTTAAATGCCATTTAATCATTTATTACAGTTTTCATTAAATAATACTATCCTGTTATTCATCTTAGCCAAAAATTTTATCTGCACTCGAGTTAGAGATGGCAACACTGCTCGCGCGTTGGCAAGACGTCAAGCTCTTTCGAAGTTTCACGGCGGCCGGGCGGCGGCAGTTATTTGAATTGTGTTATGGCAGTTGTGCGCCTCAGATGTGGTGCTGGTTTCTGACTCATTTAATAAGTTTCAAGCAATGTCAGAATGTATTTCAGTGCAAGTGTGTAGTACGTTAGAGTGTATCTTATTTTTGAAACAATTTTTGCTCTGAAAAGGTATAAGGTGTTCGCTCTCAAGTGAGTTTCTTATTCCATTGAAGACGTTATGCCGGTATGGCATGTTGTCAAGCGCCGATGAAGGTGACGATTGAGACAACAAATATAGACAACAAAATATTCAACCTTGTCGTCTGAATAATTTTTTAGTGTGAATGAATTGTAATGAATAGTAATGATGTGTTTATTCACTATAAATTCGTTTCTTATTTTACAGTAAGTGTTAACACAATTTAGCGTCAAACTTGTAAGTTGCAGTATAATTCCACTTGAGAAACCTTTGACAAGAAACAATATGCAATATTTTCAATTTAGATGTACCGATAGTTTCGGTATCGGCCTTTTTCTATTATCTGTACATCACTAGTTTTCAATTTATTAGTAAGAAAATTAAACTTCAATAAATATCTGACGAGCTGCGTTATAAAATTACGGAATAACGATGTTTAAAGAAAAAAACATCAATATTTACTTAAATTCGTTCGCGGAAATTAAGAATTCTCTTTCAAAGAATCTCCAAAGGAACACATTTGAGGACGTTTTAAATGAATGACATTTTGCTCACTGATGCGGAATTTTGAGTTATTAACCTGTGAAGTTATAGGAACTTTGTATATAAAAGCGGAGAAACGGACACGTAAATATGATGTAATACAGCATGACGTGATGCTAGGTTAAATTAGATTAGGTAACGTTAGATTAGCTGAATAAACTAACCTAAAATAACTTAACTTAGCCATACTGACACTGATGGTTACCGCCAAAATACCGGGCGTATTTCAAGAATGCAGGTTCGATGCAGCCGAATATATAATGCTAATTTAACCTGAACGTAATTCATGTTATAGCTTGAAAATTACGTATCAGCGAGCAAAATGTCATTCGTGTAAAGCGTTCGTATATGAGCTCTTTTAGTGATTCTTTAAAACAGAGGTCGTGATTTCCGTGAAGGCATTAAAGTAAATACTAACCGAATAAAACTCCTTAATCACCTGATGAACATTAGCATTATTGATGAGTTAGAGTTGAATTATATTTTGAATTGAGAAGCTTCCTACTAGCAAACGTTGCGTGATCGTAGGCTAGTGATGTACAGATATATCGGTAGCGGCAAAATCTGGCCGATATTTCATCGATACTTTCCAACAATACGTACTTTATCGTGAAAATAAGGTCATAATTCGTTTAAAGAAAAGTATAATCAACTAAAGAGCCTATTCAGACCAAGTAAATTGGCTAAATGTTGAATTACATCGTTTAATCAGGCCCGCTAAGTGAATTTACTACGTTGAATTCCCGATGTCACGGACGGTCTGTGTCAAAACTTTGTGGCATAAATAGTTATACACAGTGGGGACATAAAATTATTATACTTTTACAACTAAAACATTTTTAGCTAACAAAAATTAAACCTATCATATATAGTTGAAAGCGCATTTTAAAGTTTTTATAAATTAAACATAAAAATAACTGAAAATTCTATTTTAATTGAGCTTGTAGGTCGTAAAATATTACAAAGCTAATTATTTTATTTCAATTTAGCATGCAAATCGCCGTTCATCACAAATCTTGCATTTTTCTTCTATTTTAAGATGTTTGAAAAAAATCACGAACAATCTTATAGTTGGTTGCGTGTTAGCGCATCTCTCCGGTTTCGGATCCTATCGAATTTTAATGTTTTCTTTTCGTCAAAGTATGTATTTTGGTGTGAAAAACATGAAAATGATAACCATATTGCGGAGAAATTATTTTTTCGGTCTACTTTTGAAAACATTTGCTATTACAACTAGTCTACATTACTTTGCAATACGGTTTGAAACATCTATTGCAAGGATTTCGTTTTGTTATTTTATTGCAACAATATAGTTAACAAAGCTAGAGCAGTTCTATTATTCCTAATCGAAAACTTTATTGTTAATATTGTTATATTATTAGATAGATTAGTTAATAATTTTATTGCATTACTCATATTGGGCTTATAATGATTTTATTTTAATAAAACTGTAAAAGTATCGGTGACTTGACTTGGATTAATTTGAACTTGACATGGATTAATTTGAACTTGACTTGGATTAAATTGAACTTGACTTGGATTAAATTGAACTTGACTTGGATTAAATTGAACTTGACTTGGATCAATTTGAACTTGACTTGGATTAATTTGAACTTGACTCGGATTAATTTGAACTTTACTCGGATTAATTTGAACATGACTTAGATTAATTTGAAGTGAAAAAGGTGTAGTTCCAAAAGTGGACCAAAACAATAATTTATCCACAAAATAGTTAGCATGTTTGTGTTTTCCACACCAAAATACATACTTCGGCGAAAAAAAAACATTAATATTCGATAGGCCCCGAAACCAAAAAGATCCACACACGCGCAACTAACTATAAGATTGTTCGTGAATTTTTCAAACATCGTAAATTAAAGAAAAATGCTATATTCCTACTGTACGGGGATTCATATGCTAAAATTAAAATAAAATTATTCGCTTTGTAGTATTTGACGGTTTACAAGATAAATAAAAATCGAATTTTCAGCTTTTTCTGCATTAAATTTCAAAAAATTTGAAATACACCTTCAACTTTATTTACATAATTGGTTTGATTTTGGTTCGCCTGTTTTGTTGTTTAAGTATAATAATTATATGTCGCTTCTGTTTTCCACTATTCATGTTACATAGCTTTCACTTACTGACCGTACGTGCCTCATCGGGAAGTCGAAGAAGTAAATTCAGTTAGCGGGCCTTATTAAACACTGTAATTCAACAGTTAGCTATCTAATTTACTAGGTATGAATAGGCTCTTTATTTGATCATACTTTTACTTTCATGATTTATGACCTTCATTTTTATGATAAAATACGCGTTATTGGAAAGTATCGGCCGAATTTTACCAACACCAGTAAAAATGACCGATACCAATACATCGCCTCATCAATAATTTTATGACAGGATTTTTTAAGTATTTTTAATGTTTCGATCCGAATTTCAAATAAAAAGACAGCAATTTACATTTATGTGCAACGGTTAAAAAGAAAGACGGTTGTATGCTGCATTGGCTACTCTAACGCAAGCTTCATAAGAAAATGACGCTGGAACGCACAGAGTCGTTTCCTTATAAAATTTCGCTTGTATTTGAGTTCGGACCCGTGACTTCTGGGGAAAATGGCGATTCTTCTTGTTGACGAGGAACGAGAGATGGCCCAACTATTAGCTTCACCAGCTCGGTCAATTGATATTTATGACGATTCATCGTTGTGGTGGGGCTGGTAGTGAAGGCAATGTGAAAGCAACAAAATGTTGAAACCAAACCTGAATGTCCCTCGTCCGTCTTCAGCAACCTCTGAATTGAAGGACGTTCTCGAAGGTGATCAACAATGTGTTCAGGTACATATTTTTTTGTGTGTGTGTGGGTGGGGGGTGGTTATACCAAATATCTGATCGTTGCTACCAAATATCTACGTAAATGTGTTGGTTAAGGTTGCGCAATTGATTCGTATATCCTAAATAAGGGTAGATGATATTTAATATTGGTGTGCGGTTAGCATGGTATGTTAATATTGTTGCTTCTTCACCCTAGCAAAATCAGAATCACAGGTGATCTCTGTACGATGGATAAGAAACGCTCCCAGCTGCCAGTGTATGACGTCACAACCATATGTATATATGCTCGTGACGTCATACACTGGCAGCTGGGAGCGTTTTTTATGCGATTGCGTAGAGGTGGCCACCCGTGATTTGGAGTTGATTAAGGTTGCGAAGAGAGCGATTCATTGGATGTAGAGTTGGGTTGAGGTTGATTTGAAACCATTCATCGGCCTAAGTTGGTTTTAGAGGTGATTTGAGGTTGATTTGAAGCTGTTCACCGACCAAAGTTGGTCGCAGTATGGACGTATTAAGGGCGCAGTATGGTCGCGGAGACTGGACATTTGACCCTTAAATAGATGATAAACCAACCTCAAATCGTCCATGTTTCCACTCATATTCCACCGGTGCACCGTCCTCGATTTTCAATAGGGATACCCTTGTCAGTTTTGATGTCACGTCCCTCTATACCAATGTACCTGTTATAGAAACCTTAGACTTGTTATGTAGGAAAATCTTTTCGGTTAATGAGTCCTTTCACGGGTTGGACAGAAATATATTTCTTGAACTTTTGAAATTAGCTGTTGTAGACACTATTTTTCTATTCAATAATGTTATGTATAAGCAAATAGATGGTTTAGCTATGGGAAATCCACTGGCACCTACTCTAGCAAATGTATTTCTTTGTGATTTGGAGGAGAAATTTCTAGCAGACTGTCCTGTAAACTGTAAACCTATTCTGTACAAACGTTATTTGGACGATACTTTTGTAATCTTCGAAAATCCGCTGCGGGCGGGTGAATTTTTGAATTTCATTAATCAACGCTATATCAACATTCAATTTACCATGGAAGAAGAGACTAATAACAAATTACCATTCCTTGATATGTTGATTCACAAGCATAATGACAACCTTCAACTAAGTGTTTATAGGAAACCTACGTTCACTGGACTCGGTATGAATTTTCTTTGTTTCTCCTCTTTTATTTACAAACTGAATGCAATTCGCACCCTTATTTACAGAGGTTATCATTTATCATCCAATTATAAATTAATGGCTATAGAATTTGACTTTCTCCGTAAATTCTTTTCAGACAACTGTTATCCCATCCATTTATTCGAGAATATCGTGAAGAAGTTTCTGTGCACTAAATTTACGTCTGATAATCCCGATCTACCTACTGTTGCGAGGAAAAACTTTATGTGTCTTTACCTTTCATTGGCGAGTGTTCACACGATTTGCAGAAATATTTAGTTATGACTTTATCAAAATTTTATCCTCAACTAGACTTTCGTTTCAGCTTCAAAAATTCATTCAAAATTCAAAATTTCTTTCAATATAAAGATCGACTGCCTGCTGCTGTTCTCTCCAATGTTATTTATCAATATACGTGTGGAACTTGCAAGAGTTCCTATATTGGGAGTACGCGAAAGCAGTCGAAAATTCGTTTCTGGCAACATTTAGGTCGTTCATTCAGAACAAATAATCCACTTCAAACTCCACCTCAGTCTGCTCCCAGGAACCATTGTGATCAGACCAATCATAGTTTCTCCAGTGCTGATTTCAAAATTATAGATACTTGCAAAGAAATAGAAATCAGAATTTTAGAATCCATTTATATAAGAAAGTTGCAACCTTGTCTGAATTTTGATCAATCTGCGTATCCATTGAACATTCTCTGAAATCACAATGTGTAGTTTTTCCCATTTCATAAGTAATATGCAAAATTGTAAGTCTTTTTAATGTGCTTTCTTAATATGCAAAATTGTAAGTCTTTTTAATGTGCTTTCATATTTTGTTTCAGGCATTCATTGAAAATGAATTGTATATTCGAAACTATGCGCGCTAGTCTGAATGCCCATCAATATGAATTTTATTTCATCGTTTGTGGTTTTATTTCTTTTAAAGATACGATTTCCAAAGAGTGTGCCTATTTGTTAATATCGATGTGCTTGCTCCTCCCATGATATTTGGGATTGTTGGCAAGACAGATGGCTGACTGGTTATCTTCGTTTATAACCATTGGTTCCATAGTACCAAAATTTAGATCACCGAGTAAGTGCTTCAACCAGACAGCCTCTTGAGCCGCATCGGCAAGAGCAACGTATTCAGCTTCATCAGTTGAGAGGGCTACACAAGTTTGTTTGTTAGATCTCCACGTAATTACCGAATTACTGAGGGTGAAACAGTAACCAGAAGTAGACTTGCGGTCATTTTTATCACCAGCCCAGTCAGCATCTGAATAACCAATGCAAGTATCAGAACATTTGCCATACAAGGTACCTAGTTTAGAGGGGCCTCTCAGGTACCTGAATATTCTCTTAACGCACATCCAATGCTGTTCAAGAGGTTTGGAGCTGTATTAAGCAACATTATTCACTGCGAATGCAATGTCAGGTCGAGTTCTGGTTGACAAATACAAAAGGCTACCTACAGCACTTAGATAAGTAGCAGGGTCAAATTCGACATCATTTGGGGAGCATATTGGATTTACATTTACATCAGCGGGAGTTGCAACAAGTTTACAATTATCAAAGCCAAATTTTGACAACAGAGCCTCAGTATAAGCAGTTTGATTTAAGAACACATTGTTTTTCGGTTGTACAACTCTTAAACCTAGGAAGTAACTCAGCACACCAAGGTCCTTCATCTTGTATTGGGTAGAAAGACTCATCTTTATTTGATTTATTTCGTCACCAGACTCAGAAGCAATTATTAGATCGTCTACATACACCGCCACAATACACAGTTTCTCATCTTGAATACGAGTGTATATACAAGCATCACTCTTAGATTTTACAAAACCCAATTTCTTCAAATAGCTATCTAGTGTAGTATTCCAACACTTAGGAGCTTGTTTTAGTCCGTAGAGCGATTTTTGTAGTTTACACACCAGATTTTCTTTGCCTTTGACAATAATACCGTCAGGTTGAACCAGGTAAAGTTCTTCAATCAGTTCTCCATTAAGGAAGGCTGTTGTAACGTCCATATGATGGACTTCCATTTTATATTTGGCAGCTAAAGCTAGTACTGTCCTGACAAACTCAAATCGAACCACGAGACTGAATGTCTCGTCGTAATCAGTGCCATATTTTTGTGAGTAGCCCTGAGCCACAAGGCGAGCTTTGTTTGAGCAAATGCTTCCGTCAGGTCCGGTTTTTCTTTTAAAAATCCACTTTGATTTAATAGGTTTTTTGTCATTAGGACACTCTACAAGAGACCATACTTTGTTTTGATTTATAGACTCCATCTCATTCTTCATAGCTGTCTCCCATAATTTTGCTTCTGGTCCACTGAGTGCTTCTTGAACACAAGATGGTATATCAAGCTCATTTTTCATTGAATACCCCCATTCACCGAACCTATCAGGAGCCCGTCGATACCTGGCTGATTGTCTAGGCTCCACTCCCTCCATCCTAGCCTCTGACTGTCTATGCTCCACCCCTTCCTCAGAGTCTTCTGGTTCTGGTTCCTCAGGAAGAAGAGTAAAATTACCATCATTTACTTCTGAAGGCTCCTTCTCAATTGGCATCTGCTGAGATTCATTGAACATAACGTCTCTACTCAAAAATATCCTTCTGCTGCTTATGTCATACAGACGATATCCCTTGGATCCACTTCCATATCCTACAAGAACACACGGTTTAGATTTTGGATCAAGTTTTTCCCTCTCATCTTTAGGGACATGAGCGTACGCACAGCAGCCAAAGGTTCTGAGGTGCTGTATATTAGGTTTGTGTCCATTAAGGGCTTGATAAGGAGTCATATCATTCAATGCACTAGCAGGGCTCCTATTTTTGACATACACGGCAGTTGATATAGCTTCACCCCAGAATAATTTTGGTAACTTTGAACCAGATAGCATAGCTCTGACAGAGTCAAGGAGAGTTCTATTCATTCTTTCTGCAACTCCATTTTGTTCAGGTGTCTTAGGCACAGTTTTTTCATGGATAATTCCTTCCCTTTTTAGGAATTGTTCAAAATCATTAGAGATGTATTCCCCACCGTTATCGGAGCGCAGAATTTTAATTTTGTGATCATAGTGATTTTCTACCAGAGATTGGAACTCCTGAAACACTTTTAAAACATTACTCTTATGTTTGATAATGTACACCCAAGTATATCTGGAGTGGTCATCTATGAAGGTTACAAAATACCTTCCACTCCCAAGCGATATCGGATTAAGCTTGCCACACACATCACGGTGAATTAGTTCTAAGGGTCGGCGTTCCCTTTCGTGATTTATTTTGAGGAACGGAAGCCTGTGATTTTTACCATCACAACAGTTTTCACAAAAAATTTTATCGCCACTCACAGAACAATCAAAACTTTTAACAACATTCTTAGTGGCTAATTTCTTAAGATCATTGAATCCTAGATGACATGCTCGTTTATGCCACAGTTTTTCATCAGAGGAAACGTTCATGCATTTAGCAGCTGAATTAAGGGTGCAATTAAATTTATACAATTTTTCTACTTTACTGCCTAAGGCAATTAGTTTGTGGTCTTTATTACAATCTTACATGAGCTTTCGTCAAAGTAAACTAAGTTTCCACTTTCTGTAATCTGAGGCACAGATAGTAAATTGTAGGCTAAGCCAGGTACATACAAGACATTCTTAACAACTGTATAATAAATTGAATTTTGAAGGCTGTATTTTTTTGGTTTAATTTACTTGCCGACAAATGTAAATATCGGAATTCATATTTATTATTGATTTAATCTTTCTGCGGTCGCTGAGTATTCGACAATTGTCTCTGACTGCCTTCCCAACTTCTTCTTGGAAGAGTCAGAAAAAGAAAATTCAGAGGTGACCTCAGAAGGTTGAAGGCTGGTTAGGCAGACTGAAAACGCTGGAGAGCCTGCCAGATATCTCCGCAGAACTGTGCCGTGGTCCGCTCCTCTCCCGGTACGCCCTTGCTGGTACCCATGTTTGTGTGCGAGGTGGCGGGACTACTACCATGAGCGGCTAAGTCTCTCCTCTGCCTCCCCGGGGCATGGCTTCGTCGGCCTTCGTTCTCCTCACCGCCTCATCAGCGTCTTTACACTTCAACTTCATATCCAACTACGTAAGTCAGAGACATTCTCGTGTCGGGAATATTCAGCGACTGACTGTAGTTTTGAAGTTCTTGAATATACGTTCACAACCTGGTCTAATTTATTGAAGGACATTAATTAAACAAATTATTCTTGGGAATATTTTTTTGTTACATTCATTCAAAGCCATTCAAAATCCGATCATTCTAAAATTGATTATTTTTCTTCAATAATTCCTTCGAATTTATCCAAATGATACTTCTAAATCTGAATGATACTTCTAAATCTGAATGATACTTCTAAATCTGAATGATACTTCTAAATCTGAATGATACTTCTAAATCTGAATGATACTTCTAAATCTGAATGATACTTCTAAATCTAAATGATACTTCTAAATCTGAATGATACTTCTAAATCTGAATGATACTTCTAAATCTGAATGATACTTCTAAATCTGAATGATGCTTCTAAATCTGAATGATGCTTCTAAATCTGAATGATGAATCTAAATCTGAATGATGCTTCTAAATCTGAATGATGCTTCTAAATCTGAATGATGCTTCTAAATCTGAATGATGCTTCTAAATCTGAATGATGCTTCTAAATCTGAATGATGCTTCTAAATCTGAATGATGCTTCTAAATCTGAATGATGCTTCTAAATCTGAATGATGCTTCTAAATCTGAATGATGCTTCTAAATCTGAATGATGCTTCTAAATCTGAATGATGCTTCTAAATCTGAATGATGCTTCTAAATCTGAATGATGCTTCTAAATCTGAATGATGCTTCTAAATCTGGATGATGCTTCTAAATCTGAATGATGCTTCTAAATCTGAATGATGCTTCTAAATCTGAATGATGCTTCTAAATCTGAATGATGCTTCTAAATCTGAATGATGCTTCTAAATCTGAATGATGCTTCTAAATCTGAATGATGCTTCTAAATCTGAATGATGCTTCTAAATCTGAATGATGCTTCTAAATCTGAATGATGCTTCTAAATCTGAATGATGCTTCTAAATCTGAATGATGCTTCTAAATCTGAATGATGCTTCTAAATCTGAATGATGCTTCTAAATCTGAATGATGCTTCTAAATCTGAATGATGCTTCTAAATCTGAATGATGCTTCTAAATCTGAATGATGCTTCTAAATCTGAATGATGCTTCTAAATCTGAATGATGCTTCTAAATCTGAATGATGCTTCTAAATCTGAATGATGCTTCTAAATCTGAATGATGCTTCTAAATCTGAATGATGCTTCTAAATCTGAATGATGCTTCTAAATCTGAATGATGCTTCTAAATCTGAATGATGCTTCTAAATCTGAATGATGCTTCTAAATCTGAATGATGCTTCTAAATCTGAATGATGCTTCTAAATCTGAATGATGCTTCTAAATCTGAATGATGCTTCTAAATCTGAATGATGCTTCTAAATCTGAATGATGCTTCTAAATCTGAATGATGCTTCTAAATCTGAATGATGCTTCTAAATCTGAATGATGCTTCTAAATCTGAATGATGCTTCTAAATCTGAATGATGCTTCTAAATCTGAATGATGCTTCTAAATCTGAATGATGCTTCTAAATCTGAATGATGCTTCTAAATCTGAATGATGCTTCTAAATCTGAATGATGCTTCTAAATCTGAATGATGCTGCTAAATCTGAATGATGCTTCTAAATCTGAATGATGCTTCTAAATCTGAATGATGCTTCTAAATCTGAATGATGCTTCTAAATCTGAATGATGCTTCTAAATCTGAATGATGCTTCTAAATCTGAATGATGCTTCTAAATCTGAATGATGCTTCTAAATCTGAATGATGCTTCTAAATCTGAATGATGCTTCTAAATCTGAATGATGCTTCTAAATCTGAATGATGCTTCTAAATCTGAATGATGCTTCTAAATCTGAATGATGCTTCTAAATCTGAATGATGCTTCTAAATCTGAATGATGCTTCTAAATCTGAATGATGCTTCTAAATCTGAATGATACTTCTAAATGATACATCTTTGACCTTCGAATATCTTTTCTTTATTCCAGCAATGCCCGTGTCCTTCACTAACGGAATAAGGCGGGGACGTGCGAGAGCGCCGCGACACAGTCAGTTTTCGGCTGGCCTCTCGCGCATCGGACGGATTAAACCTGTGCCGCACATTACGCCTGTTTAGCTTTATTTTCTTATGATTCATTTATTCTCTTACGGTGAATTGTTATTTATAGAGAGCCACATGTTAAGCATTGATATCTGAAAATAAATTTATCTAAATTGGCTTATATTTTCGTTGCCCCGCCATAATATTTTCGTTAACAACACAGGTATCTACTAGACCTTTAGGCAACAACACCATAACTTCAACATCACCTACACCAACACCTTGCAAGTTTCTACCATCACCAACTTCAATATTAATTGGACTAGATAGCTCATTCATACAGGAAAAATCATTCCTATTATTACACATGTGTGCTGTTGCTCCGGAATCTATTCCCCAACAATTATTGATATTTATCACAGACAATGCACTGATTTAATTGGGTTTACCTGCTCCAAAATCTTTCTGGTCTTCTGTGTGGTTCACATCTTCTTTCTTCAATTTTTCTTGATAGATCCAGCACTTGGCGCGTAGGTGTCCCATTTTTCCGCATTCGAAGGATCTTGAGTTTTTCAATTTGGAGATCACAAGGGATTTTTCACTGAAGTCTGAAGCACTTTCGTTTTTCAGTTTTGCTTCTTCATTCAGAAGGCGCTCTGTCACAATATCCCATGACGGTAGTTTTTCGTGAGCTTCCAGTGCAGTCACCAGTGTGGAGAAGTGGTCGGGAAGTGACGACTGCAAGGTTATTACACGACTTTCTCAATCAACAGCGTCATCAATCCCACTCAAGGACTCAAATATTTCGACAAATGCTTTGAGATGAGTTTGTAAGTCTTGGTCTTCCTTTAGTTTCATGTTGAGTCTTTTGCGTAGTCTGAACTTGTTAGACCAAGTTTTCTTTTGGAATGTATCTTCAATTTTGTGCCACAGTTGCACAGGGTCAGTAGGATCACCCAATAAATACAGTTGACTCGTTTCGACACCAAGCACAATTGTTGCAAGTGCACTGTCACGTCTTTCTTCAAATTTCCTTCGAACAGTCTCGTCCGTAGTCTGGGGCATGGTTTCCGTTCCTCGAACCAAGTTCCACAACTTTTCTTTCATTAAGATCATCTTCATTTGCAGCTTCCACGAAGGATAGTTTTTATCATTAAGAGCCGTGAGGCAGTTCTTAGCACTTTCACTTACGGAGCCTGCCATGTTTCTTTCTTTTTCACTGTTTCTGTCTCACACAGTACTAACAGATCACCAACGTCTGTTCTCGCTGTCCCGGGCTGTTTTTCGCTTCGGGACTTACGATAACCACACTTAAATTGTTTCTTCGGAAGGTTGTCTGGGCCCATAACCTATTAAGGTTAGGTTAAGTAAAACGAGACACTTGGGATTTATATATTGTCAGAAACACACAGCAGGACACAGTAAGTTTACATCACGAAGGAAAGCGGCGGAGTGGACTCCAGCCAAGCCTGAGAACCATGAGCTCAGTTCTCAACGTAGAGTACTGTGAGGTTTAAGGAGAAAGTAAACACACAATCCGCAAGAACTCTTTTCGTTCAATCAGAAAGGAAACGTTATCCTGCGTAGTTAATACAAAGTGGCGTCCCCTTGTGATTGCGGAGAAACGCCCGATTACGTTAAAACGTAAAGAAACTTGTTGAACAAGAAACACCGCTGTACTCCAAGGAACGTCGAAGTTTTTAGGAAAGTAGAACAAACACTTCGACGCGTAGCCGAAAGCTGAAACAAAAGAAAACTGGCTCAGTGAGCTAATTCTTCCGGCTGCCAACCTATTTATACAATGTAAGCACAGTGTTTCAGGGTCTCTACACGCACTAGTCAGTCACAAACCTCGCCTAATTTACAGGTGACAACGAACAAGTCAGTGGGTCGACGCACAATAAGGAAAAGGTTGCCATCGTTCCAGAAGCGTCATTTGCGGCAGAATAAACCCAGAGCCTGGTTGATATACGGAGCACCGATGCGGTAGTTTTCTACGGAACAAAGAGTTCGGCGTTATAAAGAGCTTCCGAAATTACGGTATAAGGCATTAATGTCACAAGTTCAATATATAGCCTATTCAGTACGGTATTTACCTTCGAATTTAATGGATGCGAAGATAATTCCAGTCTAGAAAGGGGAAATCAGTAGAAGGGAGGCCTGCCAGTGTCTACAGGAATAAAGTAATAGGTAACGAAACAAGACTTAATTAAGGTTGGCACGTTAGACTCAAAGTTGATTAAAGATCTAAACTGACAGGCCTAGAAGTTCTAACGTGCTTGAAGGGTCAACGTAACATAAGGAAAGGGAAGGGTTGTACAAATTAACAAGTAGGTAAGTAGAAAGAGGTGTCCTAGATACAGAACCGCCCGGGAGCTCCGGTCTTCGTGAAGCGTGTAATGCGTCTGTTAACTCAGGGCAAGTCTCACGCCTCCACGCCTTCCGTTGACTCGTTAAGGTTCTAATGAAATTCGTCACAGTACTGTTTAAACACATTCTAACACAAGAGCACTGTAACATTATCAGTATTAAACACATATACATTCAAGGTGCTACGATAAAGGTTTCAACAAAAAAGACTTGGTGCCTCCTTAACTCTTGTTGTAAACCGAATAACGCCGATAAAAAGAAAATTGAATATATCACTCAAGATAATGTAAAATACCATGAGAAGAATGAAATTGCTAATCTCTTTAACAACTTCTTTGTAAACGTAGGGAAAACTATAGCCAATGGTATTCCAAGTGAACCTACTGATCACCTGGAATTTATGGATCATATTCGAGAACACAACTCCTTTCTCTTTACGCCTACAAACTCCTCCGATGTATTTGCGTGCATAAACAACATGAAAAATAAATCGAGTGGGTTAAAAACGTTTCCAACTAAAGTACTTAAAATTATTGCTGATATTGTGGCCCCGCTGAAATCCAATATTATTAACCAGTCTCTCTTACTAGGCACTTTCCCGAACTCCCTCAAAGTTGCTAGAGTAACCCCAATCTTTAAAAATGGTGTAAAAACCTGTGTAAACAATTATCGACCTATCTCCATGTTACCAATTATTAGCAAGGTATTCGAGAAAATTGTGTATAAAAAAGTGTACTCTTATTTTGAACAAAAATCATTTCTTTACGATAAACAATACGGCTTTCGCTCTAAAAAATCAACAACACAGGCTACATTAAATCATTTACAATTCCTTTATTCTAATATAGATAACGGAAAGACTGTCTTCTCTGTATTTCTTGACTTTCGAAAAGCATTCCATTGTGTGGACCATAACATATTACTCTCGAAACTACACTGTTATGGCATTCGTGGGGTTGCCCATGACTGGTTCAGATCATACCTAACAAATCGGAAGCAATACGTTGTTCATTGACGACGCAAAATCGGACCCACAGAAAATTAGCCATGGAGTTCCACAAGGATCTGTTCAAGGGCCTCTCCTTTTCTGATTTTTATCAATGATATTATTAAATCTACATAATTTTTTTTTAAATTCATACTTTTTGCCGGTGACAGTACGCTTTCTGCGGTCCTTCCGAACCAAAATCCCACTACGATTGCGGAGAGTATAAATAATGAATTCCATAAGGTTTCACTGTGGCTTAAAGCTAATAAAATAAGCCTTAACATCGATGAAACAAATTATATTACATTCTCATACAAGAAAAATATATCTCTACCATGCATTAAAATTGGCGAAGGTGAAATCAAAGAAACCAACTCATGCAAATTTCTGGGCATCATAATAGACAAACATCTGACCTTCAAAGAGCACATCGCTCATATTAGTTCTAAATTATCAAAATCCATCGGAATCCTGAATAAAGTTCAAAGTTTCCTGCCTGAAACAGCCTTACTAATGCTTTATCGAACACTCATTTCACCATACTTGCAATACGGAATAGAAGCATGGCATGGAACTGATAAAAATAAAACCAATTTAATTTTTACTCTGCAAAAAAAAGAGCCATCAGAGCGGTAAAGAACCTAGAATATAATGCTCACACAAATGATTCATTCAAAAATTTACAAATACTTAAACTCTCGGATCTCTACAAAATTTCCATCTGCAATTTCATTTACAAAACATTAACTAATGATGGCGACAATAGCCTACAACAGTTATTAACTGCGCAAACTGGTCATCACGACCATTTAACGCGAAATAGAAGTAAATTCATGCTTCCTTATTATTCAAAGGCCCGCTCGCAACACAGTATACTAATCGTTGGAACTAAAACTTGGAACTCAATACCTGCGGATATCCGTGAAAGTAATTCTTACAAGGTATTTAAAAGAAATCTTGAGTCTCACTTCTTATCAGAATACTATTCGTGTAAGATCACCAAGTCAAATCCTGCCTCCTACATGTCTGGTCCTAATAATGCAATTTGCCATGAGTAATATCGCCGATTTTCAGTCTGCTCCTAAATCGTTATCGAATATACTGTTAAATATAGTCCATATGACCTATATTGTAAAATTAAACATTAATATCGACTTCATTATCTTGTTGATCAGTCTAATGCGAAACTAGGCTAAGTGAATTAGGTTAAACATTATTGTACGCCCTAGAATAATGTAATGGTAGGATGCCCCAGAAGTCGCTGAACTTATTCGGGCCCACAGGTAGCTATACTCAACTTTGACCATTGTATTAGACTTAAGAAATGTAGGAGTCGGAGCTGTCGGGGATTTCTTATGTTACTATTCTTGTATTGTTATCAGTATGGGGAGAGCCCGACTTAGATACTGCTACCTATATAACGCGCTGTAATGTTAAAGCGTGAGGCATTAAGGATTAGGCATTCAGGCCTAGAGCTAGTCGAGCGCAGCCACCGCCGAGCCACGGCGTGTGCGCGTCGCACAGCGGTGCTGGGCGTTGCCTGCCCCGCCCGTTCATTGTACTCTTCTGTACTGTATCAGAACGTCACTCCAATAAACGGACTTCGCAGCTGTGTGTAATTGCCCCTTCACATAAGAAACTGAAACGATTGTTTGAACCTTGGCCCCCTCAGGTCAGTGATGATCTGAAACGCATCGGGACGGCGGAACCCCTGAAACCGTCAAACCTACATTGGCGCCCGAACAGGGATAAAAAAATAAGAATTACCTTCGAATAACTTATTTATTTATTGATAACACCTTCGAAGTATAACATTGGGACTTGTTAAGTTTCTGGTTTATATTTTGGTTATCCTTGACTTGATTCAATTTGATTTCATTTGATTTATTTTGTTTTGTATGTGTTTTATTTTGATCTGCGTTCATTCTTTAAGAATGTTGCGATACGTAAGTGGTTTACAAATTATTTATATATTACAAATTATTTATATATTTTTTCCATGCACTTGATATTTATAATCAGCTGTCAGCTGTCGCGCTGCAGACGTGCAGTTTGCTGCTGGCCTTTCGTTTCCGGTACTTGCGATAGAATGTCGTGAGACTCTCAACTTTATTTTATTTTGTGTACTGTGCGATTTTATTCTTTTATGCATTATTAATCAAGCTTCCATTTATTATGCTTTGATACGCTTTTGTTAAATGTAGGCGTTCGCTTCATCATGCACATCATTCACGACTCTATTACGTTTCATTCTCTGTTCGAAAATAATAGCTTTTATTCTTTTATTCTTTTATTCTTCAGTTAAAATGTCACTCCATCATCACGGAAATAATGTTTTCTTCAGGAAACAAAAGAGTATACCTCTTAACATAACGAAACATGTAAGACATCGTTCAGTAAGACTGGAAAAAAAGGGGTAATGGCCAATAATTACGTAGGCAGTTAAGTGAATGTTGCTAGAACATTCGTTAGGAACGGAATGTCAGGTTGAGAGTAAATAATGAGTCACAGCGAAAGGTTGTATGTGTGATGGCGTGTGTTTGCTTTAGTCACATGATCTTTCGTCGTTCGATGGATGTTGTCCGTCAAGAAAGAAATAATAAATACGTATTGCGCCTTGTTTTATTTTGCTGTCTGTTAAATTGTTTTTTGTTTTGTTCATCACTTTTTTATGATGTGATGTATTTTAGTTTTGCCGTTTATGCTTTTATAGTATGGTGTTCTTTGCTTCAGAAAATGCGATGATCAATTGACCAATAGTTATGTATATTCATATCAGCTCTACCTTCATTTAACGTAATTGATTTAACGTAAATTATCCACATCAACATCATGAACCTTTGTAATTTTTGATATGGGTTATGAAGTGGGAGGACCCACTTCCGCGATGAGGGGAGCCATGTAGGAGTCGGAGCTGTCGGGGATTTCTTATGTTACTATTCTTGTATTGTTATCAGTATGGGGAGAGCCCGACTTAGATACTGCTACCTATATAACGCGCTGTAATGTTAAAGCGTGAGGCATTAAGGATTAGGCATTCAGGCCTAGAGCTAGTCGAGCGCAGCCACCGCCGAGCCACGGCGTGTGCGCGTCGCACAGCGGTGCTGGGCGTTGCCTGCCCCGCCCGTTCATTGTACTCTTCTGTATTGTATCAGAACGTCACTCCAATAAACGGACTTCGCAGCTGTGTGTAATTGCCCCTTCACATAAGAAACTGAAACGATTGTTTGAACCTTGGCCCCCTCAGGTCAGTGATGATCTGAAACGCATCCCATTCTACCTCTGTATCAGCTGCGGTAAATAAATTGTTTAAATTGTTTAAATTGTCTTCTATTCTCGTTTGACTTTTTTTTGCATCTGACACTTCCTTATTTTATCAAAAGCCCAAGTTCTTTTCATTTTGTATTTTTGATGCAATTTGGAATGTTTTCAGCAAGAAAATTTGTACTATCGCGTGAATGCACCGATCTTTGCAGCAGAGATAGTGTATTGCTTTTAGTTCCAATTGGTGTGTGACAAAGTGAAGTTTTTGTAAGTGTTGTGTTATTATTTTTACTGTAGCTCGTTTACATTGTATTTTATTTTTTTTTCAAATGTTCCAATACCGATATTGATTACCTTACAACATAATCATATCTTCCTAAAGAAAAAGTAATTAATAACAGGCACTATTTCAATTTTTAAAATTGCACAAACATGAGTATGAAAATCTCCAATTCAGTGCATTCTTACTTAGAAACTGAGGAGTGATCAGAAGATATAAATTAAACCTTAAAATGATATAGTGAAATGCAATATAACTCTTAAAGGACCTGAATGTGTATGGTTTTCTGTGGGTTATTTTCTTCCACTCTAATATCGGGGATTTATTAGTTCGTTACTTTATAGATTTATTGCATTAGAATTTCAGATTACTTTGAATACGTCATGAATTATTAAATGATAAGGTTGACGATAGCGTCGCTGCCACCAGGGGCGTAAAGCCCCGACTAAATTAGAGAATAATTACGTTAGTTTCCGACTGCCAATTGAATACTTAGCTGGGTGGCGTTAGCGCGTAAACGGGAGCTCTTACGTCTACCCCTGTTCAGATATACGACATTTGGTAACGATGGCCGAGGGCCGACAGCACGTGTTTCAAAACGTGTGACGAGATCCACTTATGGAGAGAGAGGTAATGGATGACTCCTGAGGTTTTAATCCTTTATTCGGAAAGAACTGGCCTTCGTTAGCACTCACGAGTTTTAGATTGACACCAAGTTTTAGCGGTATTTGACCTTCCCCGCAATTACTATACAAGGACTTGACAACCAGCACCGTTCCAACAGTTACGCTAACAGGAGCACGGCTTCAACGCATACTATAGGCGAATCGCCCTTGAATTACGATTCAGCACATATCACAGACGGTTTCAACGACAAGCGAAATACTAACCCGACATCAATCCAAAATGAACGTCTCGCATACGCTCAACCACGAACCCGGATTAAATAAAGCCCCCTATTTGAATCGCCGATCCCGGCCTGAAAATTTATTAAAATCGATTGCAAAGATACGTACAAGCAGGGACTTATACTATCAAATTGATTCTCGGGCCTGAGAGATTACTAAGTCGATCAAAACAACACGTACAAGCAGGGACTTCCAACACCCAATGGACTCTCGCTGTGAAACCTCGCTATTTACTGGAATTTTCTAAGTATATGAATGCCGTCTCAACCTATCTCACTGATCGAAACGACGCTTCGGTCTGTCCGTCCTTGCACGCGACTCTGCCCGAAGTGTCCTGTCTGCTCATCACACTCGCCCCGCTCGGACAGCGCTCCCCCCTCCCGAAGGGGAGGGTGGTCGCCACACGAACAGGGTAACAAGGGGCGGGAAAGGGTCTGAGCCGCCCCTCCCCCACACAACCGGGGGTACGGCTGGGGGAGAGGGGTCGGGTCTCATGGGCCTTAACCGCCTCCCGTCACGGTAATTGGTAATGGTTCGCCGCCGGTGCTTCGGGGCTCGAGTGCGAGGTACAGCTAGCCATGGTTTTCTCCCCATTTTATGACAATGTGGCTGCATAGGCCAGCGCATCAAATTATCGAATTTAATATGGGGAGGGTTTCTCTTCTATTTCCCAAAACCAAAGCACGAAAGCCGGCTTTCATTTACGACCCGTGTAATAGGAGATGCTGTCTTCCCATCATATTATATTTTGTTCGCTCGGCAATACGAAATGTGAAAGAGGGGATGAAATCTGATTTCATACATCCCTCCCTCACATGAAAGAAAAAAATTATATAATAATTTTTTTTATGTCTCGGCCGTATATATTTCCACCCGACTGGCGAACCTGTTACAAAAGTCACCCCGAAAAAACCCAAACCACCAGAAGACAGAACAACAGCATGACTCGCGATTGTTCACACGGTGTCTACATGGTATTTCGCGAAGACATCACTAACTTGTAAGACCCTACCTTACATGAGAAAATTTCTTAGCCTAGCTTGCGGGAACATTACTACGACTGCATCTAACTCTGGAGAACTTCTGTCCGGAAGCCTCCCAATTACTACTAAAATTTACAACCCTGACTCCTGCAGTCCGTCGTTTCCGTGCGATACCCGTTGTTATTGACTGATCATCAGTCGGAATTCCTGATGTCGCAGTGGTTCCTTCAACGCAAAGAAAGGGAACACCGACGCTGATGAGATCCGCGTGCCCGACGTTCTTGCTTCGATTTCTCCGCCGTCCCGGGGCACGACCAGGTGTCTTATTACTTCGTTGAGGGTCGTCCCGGCCAGGTGGAATCCCAGCCTCGGGACGAAGTGGACGATGAGTGCGCGCCCCTCCAGGGTCGCCGCCGCCCGCGCCCAGTCCGTCTCCTCCGAGACGCTCGCCAGACTTCCGTCGGGCAGCCACAACGACACCTCGTAGTGGCGCGCTGCGACGTATGTTCCGAGCTGGCGTACCACCTCGCTCGGCCTCCGTCTCCGCCCTCGATGCATAGACGTCACCGTTTCCTACGGCACACGTTCGAGCATTAGTTTTGCATGGGTTAGACATCAATGTAGGGCCTATTCCTTCAAATTTTCCTCTCTTCGCCTCATAATGAACGCGTATGTTACATGATGAATGGTTAATATGTGAGATTCATGAACATTTCAAGTCCTAGCAGACTTGAACTGCTAAATGCACTCACTTCTGCAACACAATACCGCACACACTCCTGCACACGAAACAGCACACGAAACAGCACACACTCTGACAACATACGAACATTTTTCCCATTCTTCGTTCACTTCGTAGTGCAGGTCCTTATGATTAAAATGATGGATGAAATGCTCCTACATTATTACTCTTTCCGTGTCAGCTGACTGTTTGCCTGAGTGGCATCTGTTAATCAATTCGTGAGAAGCAAGCCTGAATTTTCGTATGGTTGCAATACGCAAGGCGTCCATTTTGTATGCACTTCTGTTCATATAAATCTCCAATTCTTACATGACTTATTCTCCGCATTCTAATAAACTCATGATATCGGTACAGCTGTGATGCCTCAAGCATTGCACACATGCCTCTGGAAAGGCCTCAAAAATATCCCTCTCAGTCATGCTTCACGCAATATCCATTCTCACGCTCATCAGCAGACCAGATATTTATAACACTCTCCATTGTTCGCGCCCGGATTTCTCCGCAACAGGAGCTTCCCGATCTTACCATTGATGGATGCCTCTCCATCTCTCTTACGTCGACTGCTACTTCTGTTCCGCTCCGTTGGATGCCGCTGTGGTGCTGGTTTGGCACGCGCACACGTCAGCACCTCGCTCGCTCGTCGCCTTCCTGAAAAATCTTCAAAATTCACCTTAGCGCATTTTATCAATAAATATTTCAGCTCCAGCATCGGCTCGATGCTGTTCACGCTCTAATTTCTCAGCACAGGAGCCATCCATCTCTATATTATTATCCTTGCTCATCGCTTATTTATTTCGTTCTCCCATTGATCTCGTATTTAGCATCGCACACGCACAGCTGTGCGCTTCTCTCTGTTTAGCCTGCCTTCCATAATCTTGAAGTCGGCTCCATCTCGGGTTACATGCGTCTCCGCACTGCAGCGCCTTTCAATTTTATGACCTATTGTGGCTCCATTGTCTCGTGAATCACGTGTCGAGCCTCTACCTCGCCAGTGCTCGTCCAGCCTGCCTTTCCACACTAACTACGTTACTATTAGGGAACCGTAATGTTAAAGATTATGCTAGGTCCGTAATGGACAACTTAAGGGAAGCATGCCGTGATTTTCCTAAAAAATGGCGTAATTTATTTTATTGCTTTAAATGAGTTTGAGCTATGTCCCCGAATGTCTGTAAAAATATCAGGAACGTATCCCAGAGCTATCACCCCCCCGGGAGGGGGAGAGCATCCCCCTTACGGACCTTTTTTTCATTTTTGAACCTAGAGCACTGAAATTTGGTATACTGATTGGAAATGCAATTTAGAATCATTTATCATTTATGACAAAATGCGATTTTCTTGAAAAGAAAATGGGAAATCATAGAAAACGACATGTTTGGGGGGGTTTCTAAATGCTTCTCCTCCTACAGTTTTTGAGCTACAGTGATGATTTTGGTATCATTGGATGCAGAATAACGTGGAAAAAAAATCATCAAATTTCAATTTTATTTTATTTTTTTTTATATATATTTCATCATTCATATTCCTCAAGGTAAGCATCCCCCATCCGAATATTTTTTTATTATTGAATTTAGAGCAATGAAATTTGGTATATATACTGATAGGAAATGCAATTTAGAATCATTAATTATTTATGAAAAAATGCGATTTTCTTGAATAGGAAATGGGAAATCATAGAAAACGACATTTTTTTTGGGGGGGGGTTTCTAAATGTATCTCCTCCTACAGTTTTTAAGCTACAGTAATGATTTTAGTATCATTGGATGCAGAATAACGTGGACATTCCAAAAACTTGAATGCTTTTCCTCAAATTTCCAATATATAAATTTAAAAAATTAAAAAATATAAAAATCAAAATTTTCTCAAGAAAATTCAAATTTATGACGTCATAACTTTGAAACAAGAATGAATTCTGAAAAACTTCTTAATACATTGTAAAGCCCTTGTTTTTCTGCATCCAATGATACCAAAATCATCACTGTAGCTCAAAAACTATAGGAGGAGAAGCATTTTTTTCTTAAATCGTCGATATTGAACAATCACAATTTTCAATACATTCGTTATAATGGGGCCGAAGTTTACACAGCTAGAGCAATGGGGTTTGCTGCATTTGGAAGTCACATGTGTAATCTACAATTGCTATGTAGTTGATTGTCAAAAATTTCAACGTGAAATTTTTTCCGTAGACTTTTTACCCTAAATTTAAACTCTGACTATAGCTTTTTCAAAAAAAATTCTATAAATTCAAAATGAATTCAAATTCAAAAACCGGAACATAGCATTTTTGGAGCACACGTTGTACTTTCGCATGCAACAAACCGCATTGCTCTAGCTTTCTAAATTTCGGCCCCATTATAACGAATGGTATATATATATATATTTTTATTTATCATGAATAACTCATTTTCTATGTCCCAATGCAAAAAAACTTATAGAAGAAAAGTTGTTGGGAATCTAGGGATCTAGTAGTCTGTAAATTTTCATAGACATAAGTCCGATAGAAAAAATCTACGGATAGAAAACCAAATTTTGGCTGACCGGAGAGCATGGTTCCCTTAATTACGTCTGATGTCTCGATATGAATTATACCCAACTCTCAGGAGTTCTGCTGCGAGCCGTTATTATCAGGCTCCTATCAGCTCCGGCTCAGGTTTCGCTCTTCCAAATGAAGCAAGACCCATCCCAAGATAACTTTAAATGGAACGTCTCTCTCTTAGCGACTGCATCGTGCCTAATTCTCTTCTTTACCGCCATTTTGAAGCAATAAAATTTTTCAAATTTTACTCCCCCCCCTACGACAAAAGAGAATTCCTTACAGGGAATTTTCCAACCAAACTAATAGAAATAATAGAGGGATATATCTACTTCCCATCCACGTTGCTGTCACTTAAACCTACACCTGAAAGGCAATTTTTTTATTAGTAAGATTGTACTAATAAATGCTACTCAAAAAAAAAGAAAATTTCGTCACCCTTATTGGTTGTTTTAACCTACTAGTTATGAGAGGGCTTAGAGAGCCGTACTTCTCTACTGACCATATTTATGTGAAGGAAACATCTGCTGCGGCCGTGCTGTACTGATATTGTACTACTGTCCAATATCATCTCTGCCTAGACGGCCTAGTTTCCCGCAAAATCTCTCTTCATTCATTACACATCTCCGTCAATTGACCAGCGATCAATTTCCTTTTTCGACATGACGGTCATTATCTCTCTGCAGTTGTTTGAGAATGTCAAACCTTACAATGCAATTCTACCTATAATTTTATTCCAGTCATTCTAAGATGCGCAGCCAACAACGATATCATTTACCTAGTACCGCTATTTACAAGTTGTATGTCAAAACTCTACTTGTATCCACTGCCTTCTTTCTGCCCGTCGCTCTTGCTTCCTGCGGTTGAGCTCATCTTTCCCCAGACTCGGAGTGAGTCTCTATATGTCTCAGATGCTTTTATGACCCTCGTCCGGTCTTGCGCTCTAAAAGCTCTGAGCAAAGTCGCTCATGTTGGCTGTAGCATTCTTAAGAAATTACTTGCATAGCAGTTAACGCTCGATCGTACTACTGCTCTTCTAAAGTTTATTTGTACTTCTACAAAGTTCTTGCTAAGATATTCAGAAAAGGAATTAGATTAGTGAGCTTATCTACTATTTATGTGCTAGGTTATTCTGAAAGGGAAAATTAGATTAGTAAGATTATCTACTATTTACTTGCTAGTTTATTCTGAAAGGGAAAATTAGTTTAGTGAGCTTATCTATTTTTTTTACTTGCTAGGTTATTCTGAAAGGGAAAATTAGATTAGCAGGCCCATCTCCTATTTACTTGCTACATAGGCTTTTGCTTATGTAGTCCTCTCCTCTACCGGACCTGCAGATCTAAGAGCGTAAGGACGCCTAGCTGCCGGGGTGGGTAGGGGTGAGGGAGCTTCAGGCCTTGTTACGTATACTTCGTCATCGCTGCTTTCCGAGTCGCTGTCTTTGTGCAGGACTTTGGTGGCGTGCTCGACGCTCCTCCCATTGCAGCGGGGGCGCTCGTCTTGTATTACCAATGCCTCATCCGGCTGAAATAACGCAGGCTTAAGTCTATTCCTGTGGACCGTTATCTCATGCCGGCGGCCGTGGACTTGTCGTATTACGACGTTCATCGGTGTTGGAAGGGCCTGAATCCGGTATGGACCTACCCAATTAAGTCGAAATTTTCCCATAGCCTTGTTTCTTCCTGCTGTATTCCGGAGAAATACGCAATCGCCGACTCTAACTTCCTTATCTCTCACGCGCTGATATCTCACATTCTTGTCATGTGCATTTCGGCTTGCTGACATCGCGCCTTCGAACGCAATTTGCAACCTGGCAAAGGCGGCGTGAGGAAAATCTTCCTCCAAAGCATAGTTTAGTATCCTGGGCTGCAGAATATCAGACAGTGGCAAGGGAGCGTCGCGTCCGTGAAATAAATAATATGGCGTGTTATCTACCGAGTTATGATACGAACAGTTTAGAGCGAGCGTGGCAAAAGGTAGCTGCTCGTCCCATGATGTCAGATCCTTCTCTACGGTGGCTGCCAACGTTGTCTTGATCAATTTGTTGAATGATTCCGTCATTCCGTTACTGGCCGGATGAAAGGCCGTGGTGAAGTGCAACTTGGACTTCAAAATGCGGCACATTTCTTGAAAATTTTGGGCAGTAAACTCAGTACCTCGATCCGACACGATGTGTTCAGGACAGCCATACCGGCACACAAAATCCATGAACGCTCGCGCTACGGTCTCGCTCTTTTTATCGCGCAGTAGGTATGTCTGCACGTATCTAGAGAAGTGGCACACGATCGTCAGAATATATCTATTTCCTGCAAGTGACTGTGTCAGCTCTCCAATGAGATCAATTCCCACCCTTTCTAATGGTCGTGAGACTGGCGGTAATTCGCCTATTTTTGCTTTAAGGCCCCCATGAGGACTTCGCTTCTGACACGTCGTGCAATTTTTCACGTGCTCTTGCACGTGTCGTGCCATATTTGGCCAAAAGAATAATTCTCTAGCACGATGTAGGGTCTTTTTAATTCCAAAATGTCCGGAAATACGCGTATCGTGCGACATTATTAACGCGGGCTTTACTAGGGATTCGGGAATCACTGCACGTTTGCGAATGTCCCCATTATCGCCAACTTCCAGGTAGAATAAACAGTCTTTGTCTAGCACGAAATCCTTGTACTGGCTCGGATCTGTCACCATTTCACCATTTCCTTCCAAAGCGTTGATGACATTGGCCCAGTGCGGTGCTTTGCGCTGCTCCATACTTACCTTTTCTGCACAGAACACTTCGTACGGGTCCAGCGCTTCCGTCACGGTCGGGCGGATGGCTGCCACTCCACCGGAGAGCGTATCTGGAATCACATTCTCCTTGCCGGGTCTATACGAAATTTCATATTCGAACTGCGACAGTAGCACTGCCCAGTGGGCGATACATGGAACGGTAGCTTTGTATTGGAAGAGATATCTAAGGGGCTGGTGGTCGGTTAGTATCAGGAATTTTCGGCCGTAGAGATATCTCGCAAAATGGCGGACACTTTCCACAATAGCCAAAGCTTCTCTCTCGGTTGTGCTGTACCGAGTCTCCGCCGGCGTAAATTTCCGTGAGTAGTATGCGATCGGGTGATCCATGCCGTCCTTTTCTTGCGTCAGTACTCCTCCTAGTGCGACATCACTGGCGTCGGTGTGCAGCCTGAACGGTCGCTCGAAATCTGGGTAACCCAACACCGGCGCTTCCGCTAGAGCCAATTTGAGCGCGTCAAATGCGGCCTGGTGTGCATCCGTCCACACAAACTTGGCACACTTCTTAGTCAATGCCGTCAGCAGGGCGACTCGCTCCGAGAAATTTGGTATGTGTCTTCGATAACAGCCTGCCATTCCCAAAATTCTTCGGACATCTTTCGGTTTCTTCGGTGGTAACAACTCGCGAATGGCCGTGATTTTCCTTTGGTCAACTTGAATTCCGTCCTTCGAGACAACGTGACCCAAATATTCGATGGATGGTTTGGCAAAGCTGCACTTTTTCAGTGAAATTTTCAGTCCTGACTTCTGAAGGAGAGCGAGAACTTCTTCCAAATGAGCGATGTGATCCTCAAACGTCTTCGAAAATACCACTACGTCGTCTATGAAAACGTAGCTCGTCTTTCCAATCACTGGCTCCAATACTCGATTGACCAAGCGCTGGAATGTGGCTGGGGCTGTAGTCAGCCCAAACGGCATGCGCTTGAAGCGGTACTGAGCCGACTCAATAGCAAATGCTGTCTTATCGCGGTCTGCTTCCGCGACCGGAATTTGCCAGTATCCAGATTTCAAGTCAATTGCCGAGAAGTAGCGCGCACCGCCAAGGGACTCCAAAATTTGTTCGATTCGGGGCATTGGATATTTATCTGCGAGCGTGCCTTCATTAATTCGTAGAAAGTCGACGCAAAATCTATGGGTGCAATCCTTCTTTTTGTTGAGGAGCAACGGAGACGCCCACGCGCTCGCTGATGGCTCAATTACGTCCATTGCTAGCATATTCTGCACTTGTTCCTCGATTGCTGCGCGTGTTGCCTGGAGCAGAGGCCATTGTTTCGTAACAATCGGCGCCGCATTCCTGGTGTCAATTCGATGTGGGAGTAAGTCACATCGGCCTAACTCTTGCTCATGCTGAGAAATGGCTGTCGCATACTTACCGAGGAGCGCTAACAAACTCTCACGCTGCTGCGTGTGCAGATGCTCTAGGCTTGATATTTCCGCCTCGGGTAGCTCGTCGGTGATACCATACTCACCATCGTCACTGCTCATCGTTGGTAGCACCGCCGCGATCTCAGACCTTCGCATACTTACCCTTTTTCTTTGTCTGATCAGATTGATCGACTCTCCGGCATACTTACCGTCCTCAAATGCATACGAATGACCGTTCATGATCACTCTACTACCATATCTATTGGTCATGTCCAGCGTCACCTTACCTATTCGCTGGAGTAAATCGAGCCCTATTAGTATGTCTCCTGGATAATTTCCGACTTGAGCCACTATCACGTCGTGCACATACGTGTTACCTCCTATCTTAATGTTCAGCGCAATTCTGCCCAGCACATCTATTTCCGCGCCACTCACTGTACTTAACTTCAGTTTGGCAGTCTTTATTCTTACTGTACCTAATCCTGCCGACACAAATTTTTCTGCCATGTCAGGCCTTATCAGACAACAAACCGATCCGGTGTCCAGGAATGCTTCGCAGCCCTGGTCGTTCACTGTTACTTGTATGATCGGTTTGGCCTCGTGTGTATCGACAGGCGCCACTAGTTTTTTCTGCTAGGCGGGCCTTGTGCGTTTCGCCACGTCATGCTGTTATCAACGTTGAAACTCCGATGGGCTGCGGGGCTCGAGCCTTGTGACTCGCCTAACTGTCTGATCTGCCGAGCTTGATTCTGTGCCGGCCACTGTGCCCTACATTGTCTAGCTATATGGCCTGCCTGCCCACAGTTAAAACAGTTCATGGTCCCTCGCCGTATGTTCTGGGCAAATGTATTTTGTCTGGGAATCACCGCTCGGTTGCGACATTCTCTGGAGAAATGGCCTACTTGGTCGCACGACCAGCATCTAGGTGGTGGCCGGGATGGGGCAGCCTCGACTTCGTCTATTGCGCAGATATGTCTGCGCGGTTTCTCGTCTTCCAGCATTCGTTCGCATTTCTGTGCCATTTTGATACAATCCGCGAGCTTTTTCGGTTCGTAGGTTGCCATTGTCTTCTTCAATGCCGGGTCTAGACCATTGACAAACACCGTCGCCAATAGCTTGTCGCGGGCCGACGTGTCGTTGTTATGCTTCTTCGCATAACTGTATAAGGAACATCGCTAAGAATCTGGATAATCGTTGTCTGGCCAACAACATATTCATAAATGATTCTAAAAGACCAAATAATAAGTCTGATTTCTGCGAGAAAGCATCACAACGATACATTCTAGAACAGTCGTCTCGTCAGGAACGACGTTCGGACGCCGAGGAAGCACGGATCGAACAACACGCCAACGGAAGATGCCAAGGACCTCAACGGGTTTCTCCTTTTGCTTTAATTCATAATGTTTAACATTGTTTTGTGGGGATTTTTATATTGTGATAAGTGTAAGGTTAATGATGTATATTTTCGATTCGATAGTAGGGATATATTACGTTCATATTGGCAACCTTGCGAGATCGTTATTCAAAGTTGGCATCTCAAGCGATGTCGAACGCGGGTTGCCTGAGGGAGCGAGCGTCAGTCGGGACGAGGGCACCACCGAGAGCAGTTGTATTCGAGATTACTCACCTTCCTTGGCCCAGATGGGCCGAGGCTTGTCTCTTAATATTGAACTCAACTAATTAACAACGTTAAAAGTCATCCTGGGACATCTGTGTTCTCATTCGTTTGCAAGTAATTTAGATTACGTCACTCGACTACAGCGCCAATATAACATCAACTGTCGATGTCAATCTAGACTGCTAACTGTCGGCCGCCGAACCAAAATGGCGGATCTAACCTGCGGGACTCGACCCTCATCAACCCTGATCTCCAAATCTCAGATAAGTCTCCTTCTGAAGTTATGTCGGTCCGAGGTTCCCTCTCACACTTCTCGGTATATTAGGCTGCGAGTGCGTAAAATCACGTATGTTCAATTAAGTTGCGTATGTTCAATAACTAATGTCTCGGTACTTTCTTTTGTTCAATAGTGAATTCCTTTAATGTTTCGGTGTCTTTAATATCTTTCAGATAGATAGGAAGAGATGATGTTGATGATTTAGAAAGAAAATGATAATGTTTGAAGCCATGAAACACGGCTAAAATGTACGATTAATTTATGGTCTTACGCACGGACTTCACGCTTACCGAAGTTTGAGTTAAATGTTTATTCAGATAAAATCTGAATTGGTGGCAGTTACCTTGAAAACTACTAGTAGAAAATATATGAAAGTGACAAATAATCTTGATGTCACGACGAATAACATCATGAGAAAAGAATAATTGAGGAGATTATAACGACGGCTGTGGCACCGGTAAAATCAAACTGAGGTCACAACAAAATGACGTGACATCGGTGGGATAAAATATAGGAAACCACAACACGTCTAACTCCTTGAATACGTGCGACAAGGAAGCCGAGCAGCTCTCCAATCGCGAAGCATACTCCCCGATCGTACCTCGGTCCATTTTGATCGCAGCCAGTTCAGCGTGAGCATCTGTCAATGAAATGCTTCTGAGGGAACGTTCCTCGAGGCGTTCGGTCAGCGTTGTCAGATCGCATGATTCGAGTTCGGGGTTTGAATCTAGAAAACTCTCCGCGGTGTCAATGCAGAGATAGCGGATGATATCAGCCACTCGATCCTCTGACCATTTTTCTAGAACGGCACGTTTCTTTACCTGGTTAAGGAACTTCACCACGTTTGTTTTTCCGTCGTATTTCGGAAGCTTGCCAAGCACTGGTCCACTTGCAGCTGTCTGAGGGGCTCCTGCGTCCTGTTTATTTGCAGCGGAGCTTCCTGTCTTGTTAGACTTTTCTTCGTTAGTCATTTTGCCGCGTAAACTCGCCTATGTATGTCACGATAAACAATATTTTCTAAAATATATCTGTTGGCAGTTGCAAGTCAACAACACACAAACAAGGAACATCAAACTTTTACGATAAGTACTGGTTACCAGGTATCAGAAAAATTATTTTCAGGTGTATCGAAGTGAGGACAGAGGAGGGTACCACTGAATAAAGATACCCGAAATGCGGACTCTTATGCGTAGGGCATCAAAACCATAAGTCAGGAAGGAATATCCTTACACCAAATAAAGTTAAAACAAGCTCAGGCAGCGCTGACCGAAGTGGTCCTTAACATGTCCGAATATGTTCATTTAAACAGGAAAGGTCTACGTAACTCCCAGCTCGGGTTCTCACTCATATACCAGAACTGATTAGATGTTAGGTTGGCTTAAACCGCTCTAGACGCTAATAAAACTTAAAGGTGTCTCCAAGAGAGAAAAAAGGAAGGCACCATTTGTTACAGAGCTCGGGCCATGCAGCATCTAAGCAGAGGTACATCGGTCAGCAAGTTGGGACTCTAATAGAAAGAACAGTTTAAGTTAAAGATAAGTTGTCAGAATAGTTTAATGCGGTTTATTAAACACGACAAGGTGAAAGAAGAGTTAAGAGCTGAAAATAAGCCGTCCGTGAACAGACATGTGATCTTTACAGTAATCACAGTATTTCCTTCCAGCACCAAAGCCTAATTACTCTCAGCTGGCCCTCACTATGACACAACAATATGTATTTTCCGTCAATGAGTGCACGTAATCGTTCCCTAAATTTGCAATCCTGCTCACAAAAAATAATTCACCCAATTGGTACCTAATTTGCAACAAGACGCGAGAATCAACGATTTCCCCCCGAGCGACGAACAAACTTAAAAAAAAGCACTATAACTCTGAATTACTTTTCGATGTCTATACACAACTGTGTACAGCACTCACGTACAATAGAATTCACTTTCCTTGGCTTGCTCGCGCTACACACATTGAAAGAAACAGCCGCAAGCAAAATAATACGAAAAAAAAAATTTACACACTTCTAATTATGTTATAGGTAATACATACACACAATGAAATGAAATGGTGTCTACTTACAGTTTTGTTGGTCCTTGAAAGACGTTGCTCCTCGCTGCCGCTGGACTGGTTGTTTCTTCTTCTTTTCTCTTTTTTTTTCTTTCAGCCTCTCCCCGCCTACTCTCCCTATTACTCTCTCTCGCTCTCTCGTCACGCCAAATTGGAAAGCCGGCACCGCTGTCCACCACTGAATGTGTGTGGTTTTCTGTGGGTTATTTTCTTCCACTCTAATATCATGGATTTATTAGTTCGTTACTTTATAGATTTATTGCATTAGAATTTCAGATTACTTTGAATACGTCATGAATTATTAAATGATAAGGTTGACGATAGCGTCGCTGCCACCGGGGGCGTAAAGCCCCGACTAAATTAGAGATTAATTACGTTAGTTTCCGACTGCCAATTGAATACTTAGCTGGGTGGCGTTAGCGCGTAAACGGGAGCTCTTACGTCCACCCCTATTCAGATATACGACATTTGGTAACGATGGCCGAGGGCCGACAGCACGTGTTTCAAAACGTGTGACGAGATCCACTAATGGAGAGAGAGGTAATGGATGACTCCTGAGGTTTTAATCCTTTATTCGGAAAGAACTGGCCGTCGTTAGCACTCACGAGTTTTAGATTGACACCAAGATTTAGCGGTATTTGACCTTCCCCGCAATTACTCTACAAGGACTTGACAACCAGCACCGTTCCAACAATTACGCTAACAGGAGCACGGCTTCAACGCATACTATAGGCGAATCGCCCTTGAATTACGATTCAGCACATATCACAGACGGTTTCAACGACAAGCGAAATACTAACCCGACATCAATCCAAAATGAACGTCTCGCATACGCTCAACCACGAACCCGGATTAAATAAAGCCCCCTATTTGAATCGCCGATCCCGCCCTGAAAATTTATTAAACTCGATTGCAAAGATACGTACAAGCAGGGACTTATACTATCAAATTAGTTCTCGGGCCTGAGAGATTACTAAGTCGATCACAACAACACGTACAAGCAGGGACTTCCGCTGTGAAACCTCGCTATTTACTGGAATTTTCTAAGTATATGAATGCCGTCTCAACCTATCTCACTGATCGAAACGACGCTCCGGTCTGTCCGTCCTTGCCCGCGACTCTGCCCGAAGTGTCCTGTCTGCTCATCACACTCGCCCCGCTCGGACAGCGCTCCCCCCTCCCGAAGGGGAGGGTGGTCGCCACACGAACAGGGTAACAAGGGGCGGGAAAGGGTCTGAGCCGCCCCTCCTCCACACAACCGGGGGTACGGCTGGGGGAGAGGGGTTGGGTCTCATGGGCCTTAACCACCTCCCGTCACGGTAATTTGTAATGGTTCGCCGCCGGTGCTTCGGGGCTCGAGTGCGAGGTGCAGCTAGCCATGGTTTTCTCCCCATTTTATGACAATGTGGCTGCATAGGCCAGCGCATCAAATTATCGAATTTAATATGGGGAGGGTTTCTCTTCTGAGAACGTCCCGTTCATCTATTTCCCAAAACCAAAGCACGAAAGCCGGCTTCATTTACGACCCGTGTAATACGAGATGCTGTCTTCCCATCATTTTTTATTTTGTTCGCTCGGCAATACGAAATGTGAAAAAGGGGATGAAATCTGATTTCATACAGACCAAAAATCATTCAACGAATGACTTTAGAAATGAACAAAAAATTTCATTATTAATACATGATAACTTGATCTAAAGACAAGGAAGTAAACAAAACAAACAGATCAATATGCAGTTCGTAGGTACTACATGTTGCTTAAAAAAATGAATTAATATTCCAGTTATTTACATTAGAATTAGCTAATTGATTGTTTATCCTCAATAGCGATAACATAACCTGATAACTAGAATTCTTCTAGTCGTTATCAAGCTATCATAACCTAAATACTAGAAATATTTGTGATCACAGCATAACTTTAGGTTTCTGCAAAGACTAGTCATTAGTGAGTACAATGTATTGCATCAGCTGAGCTGTTCTGCACTTAACTTGCAACACATTTACTACTAGTTTCTATTTTCTATGTATTAATTGAAGGAGAAAACCAAAATAAACAGAATGAGTTTGCAACGCTTTCAATTACTAATTCCTGCTTTTTAACTGCAAAACATTCATTATTGCTGCAGTACAAAAATTATATTTCTCACTCGTAGGTATCTCATATACATGTGTGCGTACCCACAATGACTAGATATCAATGACAGTATTAGGTAATAGGTATAAATACGCTATTTCGAACTTCGAACAAAATAATCAACTAACACATTGCGTATTTTTTAGATTTTCAGTAAAGTATTCTAACTGTGTTTTTTTACTCTTGGTTTTCAACAATTATAGGTAATTTTTAGCAAAAATCAGAAACGAAGACACCAAAAACGAAGACTCCAACGTCGACTCCACCACATCCGAATGAACGACTCCGACTCCACCACATTCAGAAAAGCGACTCCGACTCCGACTCCACCCTATAACATGCGATTCTGACGACTCCAACTCCACAACCCTGCTTGCCCAGTACTGAAAGTGTCTGCAAGCCATCCCTTCCCTTGGACTATAACCTCACTCTAATAATTATTTCCACAAGCTACGCTTTAATGTCTGGTGCAGCTGCAGATATACTTTGTTGCTGTTCACGATTTCAACAATTTAGTTCACAAAGCCATCCATGGCAGAAATGGTTATTGTCCAGCCGTCGCTGAAATAATTCAAATTTCTATTTATATCTTTCATCGTTTTTAGCCTATTTACCTCCATCGAAGAAATATTCCTTTCAGCGTTCGCATACATGCTCATAAACCTTTGGCTCTCAATTAAAAAAATTGTAATTGCTGCGAACTAAGTCAGCTTGTAATGTTCCAAAAACTTGAAAAACGCTCTATGTCTTTCATTTCAGAAACTGAATGCGCTGCGAACTATGATGCCAGTATGTATCACTTCATAAATTAAAAAAGTGCATCCAGATCGTCATATGTCTGGAAGACAACCTAAAGTATTAAGAAGACGTTCATCGTTCAAGTGCTCTCTCGCACTACTGCCCACCTGTTTGCAGTTCCCTCTTTCAGCTTAGAACGCGATGAATTCCAATTTAAATGAACAGCAGGCAGCCTCCATCTCCACAAGCTCTTACTCACACGCCAAAGGCATTCTTTCAAGCAGAGTAAAAGTTTGCGACCCTAAGAGTCCTGAGATTCCTGAGATGTAGTTTGGAGCACAGCTCCAGGCCACGATGAGTCGCCGCCTCAAGAGTCATCAATAAACAACATCAAATTCTTTTCGTTTGTATTCATATCAACACTTTGTTCATTTCAGTCACTTTCTTCACTTGTTTTTAAGGCCGATGCATATGTATTTGCTATTTATAATCGGAGTTCTGGTTGGTTGCAAAGCCATTTTGCGTGGTCACCCTCACGCACAACCTATCACATTAAATGATTGATGCTTTCTGAAATCTGAACCGCGCCCTTTCGTTAGTTTCTTACCACTTGCAGTGAGCTATAACCTGTGTCAGCAACATGATCAAACGCGTACCAAAATTCTCTATGGCTTGCGGTTCGCTGCATCAACATGATCAAACACATCCTAAACTTCCCCGTTGCTCGTGCGGTAAATGAGTTGAGCTTAATAACATTATAATATGCAGTTAGATATGGCCAGCATGCTACATTATTCTATACACGTTGTAACACGTGAAATGGTAACATTACATTTAATGCATTTTTTTCAAATTCAGACTTGAAAGCACTTATGCTAAAGCACTTTTAATATACTTGAGTAGAGCACTTAAATACTGGTTTATGAAAGTATTTATGTTTGTACTTAGGTTAAGGACGGAAAAAGTGCCTAAGTAAGTACTTACAAGTACATTTGTATTTGAGTACTGCCCAGTTTTGGTCGCACCATAGTTCTACAAAAACAACGAGGCTGATATACTTCGTATAGACGCCATTTCGTCTCAGCCTCTTAGGGATAATCAATATATGTGTGTCGCGCTTATATTTCTTCTGATATATAAGTGCTTATTAAGTGATAGAGAACTAAATGTATTCTTTCATGGTATATAAATGGACGCCCGCACGGCAGGTCAACGTACGATAAAATCTGTTGTTGAAAAATGTACGACAAATGTCAATTATAATTTCTAACAATATTTGAGGGGCGACTGAAATTACTGGCAATGTCTCGCATAATTTCTCACTCTTTGGAAATTTCTTTACAGATCAAATTACTTTTTACGAATTTAAGATCCGATTTTGCCTCAGACAGCAATGGTGAACTATTAATAGCGCTATTGAGATCTGGAACCAGATCTTAATAGCGCCAATAGTTCTTATCCATTACAAATTTTATTTTAGATTTTTTTATGCCCATTTATTTTATGTAGAAAAGACTGACTTTGTTCTTTATTTTCAACTTTGCAGGCTGTTTACTGAAGATGGAGCAAGTCTCCGAAACGTTTTATAGAATTAATTTAGTTTTTAAATTTATAGTTCGTGAAAAATCTTAATTAAATATGATTTCAATACGTGGTGAATTAAACTGTTAGCTAAAATGGCAGAATTTGCTCTAAGGATTTACGGAATTTAGAACTTGCTAACAGTCATGTTTTGTCGGTGCTCCAGGTGATGAGACAAATTAGGTCTCGGCGATGCGCGTTTAGTTAATGGACTGGATCCCAGAGTTTGATTGTCCAAATATAATTAGCCGTGAGTTCAGCTTCATTAAAACTTGCTGGATTCTATGTAGTCTGAAAGTGTTACTGAAAAACATTGATCTACATAATTGCAGAAATCACCATTATAAAAGTAGCCGCGTCCGTCCGTCCGTCCCTCTTCTAATCGATAGCTTTGATAGCAACAAGGAAAAAGCTTAAAGAAAGACAAGAAATTATTCTATTGCATTATTTTTCTGCGGCGATTCAATTCCCTTTCACTTGGGTTATGGTATCCAGAATACGAAATAGGCATATTTTTACAAATGTCACGAGAAATGGTCCCGCCTCATTGTTAACTTACATTAACAAGGAAATCAGATTCTCGGAAAGAAGGATTGGTATACTTCTACAAAATGACTCAATACACAGGAAATGCAAGGGAATTTAAAAGAACACAGTTACTAAGGAAAAACAAACAACATGTACATATCCTAAAATTAGGGCTGTACTCACCGATGATTAGTGACACGACTCACAAAAACCGCCTTTTTCTTGCTCCAGCTGCCTCGGTGAGATATGGTACTAGCGAAGACAGGTTATAAAACTCCATATGTAAGGGCTAATGTTATTTTCCTGGTAAAAATGCATCCTACTACAGCCACCTTATAGAAAATTACTGAAATTGTGGATTCTACAAGCGTTGCCTGCCTAATCGGTCGACCGACTTTATTCTACGTTACTACGCATCGACACACATTACAAATAATGCCTAGCCTAGCGCACTCCAACGGGACAGATGATTATCAGATCCAGCCCACAAAATCATTCGTTCACGTCCTGCTTCAGTCCGAACTCCTGAATCACACACAGATCAGCCAATGTTCATCATCGTCGGTTTTACAGTCACATGCCAATTTTCTCCTCGCAGACGTATTATCAGCAACAGGTGTAACCCTCCACCTGTGCGACAAACATTTACAACCCATTACTTTTTACTGAAATGATTATGTTCCCTCAGATATTCCAAATTTTCTCTTCAACAAAAATGATATTTAAATTTATTATCATATTTATTTCAAATGATTTTCCTTCGAAGAAACTTGCTCTCACCCGCCCGGGAACGTTGATATTTAATGATCCATCAATGACTACCACAATCTGATTGGGTTTGAATTTAACCCTTCTGAAACAAAAGGAGAACATTTACTGAGTTATTACGAAGAATTTTGATAGGTTCAACAATATATGTATCTTTCAACGCACACTACATTCAAGTATCTCTACGTGATATTTTTCATTATAACACTTGGTTCTGTGCACCTCTTTCTACGACGAAGTACCGAGTTATACTGATATTATAAGCTCTGCCCCTCTGTTCCAGAAAGCTGTGTTCCACTTTTCCCGTGAGACCAATCGTGTTCTCCGCCTTCGTGAGCGTCCTCCTACACTTCCCTCTAACTTTCCAATTGGTTCATTGTGAGGCTGGCTTTTTCCCTATTTGTTGTTGAACTGCTTTGCCAGGCGCGCTGTAACCTTCGCCTTCTTCTGAGGTTGTTTGCTTTTCGATACGACCTCTCGCTTTCTCACTGGCTCCCCAAGCCTACTCATGGTATACCATAAATCTATCAGCCACTTCTGGCTAGCGTCCTCAGCCCTAACGCTTTCAAGTGCTTGTAATTAAATTCCGCCCCATGTAGTCCGGCCGAAACCTCTCAAGTTTCTCAAGCCTTCTTCTCCCCCTATGTTGTTTTAACATAACCCTATCTACAAACACTTTTGTGGACAGATTTATCTGTCCATGTAAGAGATCTTTGTAGCCAAGTTCCCTCATGAATCCCTTTCGCGGTCAGCATCTATTACAACACTGCCCAGTCCCAGGCCTATTGAAATTGCTTTAGACCACAAAAATTTCGCTGTGCTCATACGACCGTTACGGCTAACACATGTACACATGTTGACTTTCCAACATTCATTCCAAATACAACACGTTGAAGCTATACTTTTACGGTTGGAGTACGCTTTTTTCATTTTACTAGAATACAAATGCATCCTCCTAGATTGATGTAATCACTATAAAGATACAATAGAGCAAACACAATTGAATTTTTCTAACTATCCCAAAAATGCCTACAATATTTTTCTCAAAATTTCGTTCAATAATATTTTTCTCAACACATCCGCCCACCTACAGTAAGAAAAAATTGATTCAACAATTTTTTCGCATTAATTTTCTGCTAGTCATTTGACTAATTATTCACAAATATTGGCAGCCAACTTAAGAAACTCATGTTAATCTCTACTTTAGAACATTTTTATCCTTGAAATTAATTTCGGAGACAATAGAGGCATCTTACGATTAAGAATTCTACGCGTTGCCATCAGCAATATGGTGAGTGTGGTGTTCACATTTATTTAATCGACATGTTAGTGTACCGTCAAAGTTAAATACATTATGACTGCTTCAGAGCTCTTGAGTACACGTTCAAATTTTTGCGAGTGTATTCCCCTACAAACTTCAGACATCCTAAAGAATGAGATCTTGTTCCGCAGATTTTAATTTCCGTCGTGCACGTTCTGTAGCACAGTTTCCATCGTTTCCATCGCTGTTTGGACGACTCCTTCCTCGTAGTTACTGAGTTTTTATGGCTTATTTCTCATGCTTTTCCGTAGCGTTTCCATGGCTTCATTCACGCTTTGGTGCTCGTCACTTTTGGGCAGGATGACCTCTTATAATTCAAATAATTCAAATTTTTCACAATTTTATCCGCTACATTTTCCTCAAGACTTCGTTTTATCAGATAGATCGTTAATGCGAACTAAATATCCGTTCGATCATGGGAAATGCAGTCTGTTATAACTTGTATTTTAAACGCCGATTCGAACTCGATTTCCCAAACCTCAGATTTTCATAAAGCTATCTTCGGTGATTCGTCGCAGTAGCCTTTCATGATATCACTTAAGTCCGTGGATTTAAACAATTTAAACAATTTAAACAATTTATTTACCACAGGAGATACAGAGGTAGAATGTTTCTTAAGTCTAATACAATGGTCAGAGTTGAGTATAGCTACCTGTGGGCCCGAATAAGTTCAGCGACTTCTAGGGCATCCTACCATATGAATTGAGCCAATGCGTAAGTCGATCCAATATTCGTTCCTTGTATACGAGATAATACTCCTCTTTCATGCGAGACAATTCTTCATATATGCCTCAGACATTACTGATATTTGTGTGAGACATTACAGTGGTTAATAGAAACTTTGCAAGTGCGCATCTTGCTAAAGTCAATCCAATTTTATCTCATCTCATAGTTACTACCTTTTCTTCACATTATGACAAAGATGCCGCGAAGAATGGCGTCAGTATCCCACTGTGACTATTTACCTCATTATTATTTTCTCTCTCAGGGAAAGTGCATTCGATTTCCAAGTTAACCTATGGCGGGTGTAAAATGGTATGATGCAAGCTCTCCATTACTAATTTTTATTTCTCCATGCCCATCACATAAAAGCATCTTTAAACGCTCGTACATAATGGCTGAATAATATTATCAGAATTATTTTCATTCCTTCTTCCATCCTGATTGTGACTCTTAGTTTGTCTTGCGATACGTTCAAACTCTAGCGTGTTAATTAGTACATCCTCGAGCAGCCTTCTCTGTGGTCTTCTGAGTGCGGACGCTGGAGCTAGCCGCAAACTGCAGTTAACCCAGGCTCTTTCCAATTAGTACTCGCTAATTAGTCCACGCACTCTCTGCATTCCTTTGCGCCATGATCTCACATTTCCAGGCATTTGTCCTCGGACGCTGTTCCTTCAGCGTGACGCTCGAATTCTCATATTTTCAATGCTTCTTATAAAATTCGATGTTTTCCCCCATCTTGTATGTTTGTAATATCTTCGCTGTTGTAAACGTCCTTTGCAGTTCATTGCAATTGCCTAATTCTTTGCTGAAGCATTTTCTACACTAATTTATCAAGAAAGATTAATTCCTTAAGCCTAAAGAAAAGAAGTGCACAACATCTACAGTCTTAGGCCAGTTTCACTCTTGCTGGAACATCATATTTACGATGTTCCTTCTGAGTGAGAGAAAGGCGCACAGAATCAAAAGTTCAACACTACAGTAAGAATGAAACAGCTACTCTAAATCTAATTGAACACATATTTTCCTTTCAATGAAAAGAACTACACTCAAAGTATTGATAAAATAAGCACGCCCGCTTGAGTATTTCGTGTACTACAACGCTTCTATTGAGCGGCAAAATGGCAAGTAATACTACTTAATACGCGAGCAGCCCGCTCTGCAGATACATCTGAAAATTAACCCAAGGCACTCATTGTTGTTCTCTTAGCATGAACTAGTATGATTCTACGCATATCAGTTAAACTAATTCACTCGTTTAGCCATCTCATGTTAACTGCGCACTCTTTGCGAGATGCAGAAAAAGAGCTTCCCTACGAATGAAGCAAACTACTTCTGTTAAGAAACACACTAAATTTAACCTAATGAAAATTTATTTCCCTTCTCTAAGCAAGAATGGAAAATGAAAATTTAAGCATGGTATAAGATTAGTTCACTCGAACAAGTGTCTCGTCCCGAACGAGATTTCTTGTGAGCAAAAAAAAAAAGAAAATAAAGTTACACAAACTAGAAAATACTCATATGGGAGAAATCATCTCACTGTAGCGAGTGAGAATAAACTTAATTCAAAGCTAGAATCACATAATCCTACTTAAAGAACACATTTAAAATTAAAGCAATCCAGCGATAAGAATTCACTCATGCTGAAGAACGCATCTACCATTAAACACACAAAAGAACACATCCTACAAAGTTAAGGAGACTCATGAAACTCAATTCACTGCCGTTCATTGTGTAAGCGATGATTCACCTACACCGAGAACGTAGATTGTAGCTCCGCTGCGTTCTGGACGCAGCTCGACGTACATTTACTGCGCCTCTTGTCCTCCTGTCTTCATCTCCGCTGTAGCCTGCGTTGCTAGCAGCTACTGGCGCAGCCGCGTCATCCTCATGGTAAGGGTAAGCCTCCCCTCTGAGATACGCCACCTTCAGTCTATCTAGATGTACTCTCTCTACACGGTCACTATATAGTGCCTTAATTGTTGCATTAGTTTCGCCATTTTCAATTATTCGATAAGGACCTATCCAACCTGTCGGCCATGCGCCATCTGCTTCAGGCCTTCCTGTCGGATTATAAGCAATACGATAACACCTACATGAACTTTGTTGTTATTGACTCCTTTCTCTTTTAATTGCACAGACTTGTCGTGCGACGCTTTAGACTTTGCCTTAACAATCTTGAATGCATTGTGGAGTCGTGCAGTTACTTCTGCCGCGTATTTCTCCCCTAGAGAGTAATCTATTCGCGGGTACTTCAGCCATTCAATGATTAGAATGTCGGCATCTCTACCAAAGAACAAACAGAATGGAATTTCTTCAATGACGCTCTGGCTCGTGTTAAGTGCCAGGCACGTCCAAGGAACAGAAAGGTGCCACGAGGATTGATCATTTGCTGCCAGGTGAGACAACACGGTCTTGATGTTCTTATTTTGACGTTCCGTCATTCCATTCGATTGTGGATGATAGGCTGAAGTGTTGGTGTATTTTATCTTCAATTTTTCGCACACACTTCGGAACAAGCTAGACGTGAATTCGGTGCCTCTGTCAGAGACGAGCGTTTTTGCAGGGCCGTACGTTGTTACAAATTTAGTCAACGCTCGTGTTACTTCCTCTGTGGTTTTGCTTCTGAGCGGAAATGCTGCGACGTATCTGCTGAAATGGTCGACCACAATTAAGATATATTTGTGGCCTTCATTCGAAACTGGCATTTCAATTAGATCAACTCCTACTCTGTTCTGTGGCTTATCAATTTCTGGGAATGAACCCATGCTGACGCAAATGCGGTTGTTGATCTTCCGCTTCTGACACTGCATGCAAGAGTCTACAAATGCATTTACGTCTTTGGACATATTTATCCAGTGACCGAATTCCAGTCCGCGCTTCCAAGTTTTAGCTCTACCTTGGTGTGCACCTATGGCACCGTCATGCGCCAACGTCATCGCGGACTCTCTCAGAGTGTCTGGCACTATTATCAATTGCCTTGATCTATTAGGCTTTCGTTGCGTTTTTCTGTAATACAGTATGCCTCCGTCGGAGAAGATTTCGGATTTCAGAGCGAGACTCGGAGCTTCCCCTAATTTGTCACCTTCAAGGTAATTGAGCACAGGACCCCAAACAGGATCTTTTAATTGTTCTGCTCTCACATTTTCCTTTTGCAGGCTGACCTCCGCCTGTTGCACACTGGGTGTTTCATCTAGCATCGACGTGACAAACACCGTCTTAGGCGCTCCGTTGTCTTCATCGTCCTCGTTGTTTTGCGCTATGTTCCTTGACAGCGCGTCTGGGACCACATTCTGAGCTCCTGGCCGACAAATTACTTCAAAATCGTACTGTGAGAGTGTTAGTGCCCACCTCATAATTCTGTTGTTCTTGGTATTTTTACCTTTGAACAAATATTTAAGGGCTGTGTGATCAGTGATTACAACAAATTTATTACCGTACAAATAAGGTGAGAAATGATTTACAGCGGCGACAACTGCTAATCCCTCACGTTCAGTGATTGAATAACGTTTTTCAGCATCATTGAATCTTTTGCTGAAGTATCCAATAGGTTGTTCTTTACCATTAAATTTTTGTGCCAGAACTGCTCCAGAGCCCTCATTTGATGCATCACAGCTTGAATAATAAATCTCGTTCAGAGAGGGTTTCTTCAAAACTGGAGCTTCTATCATTAGCTGCTTAAGTTTACAGAAGGCTTGTTCGTGTTCTTCATTCCACTTGAATTTTTGTCCCTTCTTGGTCAGCGCATTAAGGGGAGCAGCTGTTGTGGCAAAATACGGAATGAACCTCCGATAGAAGTTAAGCGCCGCGACGAACGAGTGGACCTTTCGTGCGGTCGTAGGCCTCGGATAATTCTGCATCGCCTCCACATTCTTGGGATCTGGGATTAGTCCCTCACGACTGATGTAACATCCTAGGTACTTTACTTGTTTCTGCGCAAATTTGCACTTGTCTAGGCCTATTTTTACTCCGGCACATTGAAACTCGTGTAACACATCTCTCAAATTTTCTAGATGACTCGCAAAAGTCATAGAGCTGATACACACGTCGTCCAAATAAATGGCAGCGGATTTTCCAAGCTGTCTTTTGAGAACATGGCAAATTACTCTCTGGTAGACTGATGTTGACCACTTGAGTCCCATAGGGAGCCTAGCAAATTTGAAGTTTCCTTGCCTATTTTGAAACGCCGTGTACTGCTTGCTTTCTTCATCTAGCTCAATTTGATGGAATGCTGATTTTGCATCAACAATCGAGTAGTATTCTTTGCCAGCAACTTCTTCCAACGTTCCCACGATGTGTGGAATCGGATAATGTTCGTTCACCACCCGCATGTTTACAGCTCGCAAATCAAGGCAAACTCTGTGGCCTCCCCCAGGCTTTTTCACATGTACGAGGGGATTTTTCCACGCACTTGTGCTCTCTTGCACAATTCCACTCTTGACCATCTCCGAGACCTTTTTATCAATGATTTCTTGGCTGGCATACGGAATTCGCCATCCTCTCGTCTGAATGGGCCTGTAATCATTTAACAAAATTTTGTATTTCCCACCCTTTACATGTCCAATGTCCATTTCATCTGCGCTGATTGTTTTATGGTACTCCTTCAGCAGAGCTCTGACTTGCTCCTGTTTTTCATGATCCAAGTAACTGAGATCAAGCTCATCAATTTGCCGAAAGAGCTTCTCTTTGCGGAGACATGCTGCTTCGCTGTTTTCATCATTGTTTTCTTCTGCAGTTGAAATTTCATTCGAGGTCTCATGGCATGTTGCAATTATTGCTCCCTCGGTTAGAGCGATTTCTTCGGCGAAGGGGTTAAGCACTGGCATTAGAACGTACCCATTTTGCACTCTTGCTGCGGTGGCTCCTACATAGGGTGCCCACTTACTTCTAGGCTCTAAATCTAAAATTATTTCCTTGTCATTGAACTTCACATTCACCCTGCACTTCACCATTGTTTGTGTGCGCGGCTTCACTGTGATGTCTTCTGCCGGAGTTACCAGTGTTTTCCTTCGTGTCACACACAATGTCTTTTGAGAAATCGGTCCTGGCACTGAAAACATGTTCATGTAAGAGCCAAAAAGTGACGCCCTACGTTTTTCGAAGTCTATTTTTGCATCGAGTTTGTTCATCACTTCCACTCCTATCAGCAGGTCTCCCGGGAATGCATTTTCTCGCACCACAAAACATTGTTGTACCACTTTCCGACCGTTAACCTTAATTGGGACATTAATTTTTCCTAGCACCGCTACAGGCTCTTCTCCAATTGTTTTCAACGCGACTGATGTTCCTTTAACCTTTGCATTTTTGATTCCCGCGACCACACGTTCCTTCACCAAGCACATGTTTGCTCCAGTGTCCAGGAGTGCGGTTACAGGTGTACCGTTTACATGGAGTAGGATGCTGGGATTTATTAGCGGAGTTAACGGCCTCCTAGCCCATTTTTTGGAGGTCCTGGAAAATTTCGCACCCTACAATTAGCTCTAATGTGCCCGAATTTTCCGCAGTTGAAGCACGGCGGTGGCACCGTTCTGCACTGCGTCAAGTACACGGTAGGGGGAGGTGACACTTCTTGACATTGCTGTGGCCCTCTCACGTGGTAATTTTGGTGATAATGGCTCCTCAGTCTGCCTCCTCCTCTCCAGTTTGGCGCTTCGTCATATTCTCTTCGTTGATATGTAGAGTTCCGCGTCTGTCTGCCCCGTCCACTCCAGTGCGATGCTTCGTTGTGGCCTCAAGAGTCAAGGAAGGATATGGTGAGTGCCGCATTGTGTGTCCTACACGTGCAACCTCCCGTTGGGGTCTTCTTTCGTCCTGATGAAGTCTCTGTCTCTCAGGCACCCTGATCTCCGTATTTTGCCCTGGCACTGGTAGTGCCCGTCGATTTTCCACCTCTAATGCCATGTTCTTCAACTCTTGCACTGTGGTAGGCCGCACGTCACTTCGAAACATTCTCGTAATATCTGCTCTCAATCCCAGCCAAATTAAGTCAACAAGCACTAGCTCCGGATGTTCTGGGTACTTCGCTTTGTACAGCGCTTCAACTCGTGTTGCATATGCAGTTACTCCTTTTCGGCTTGTCTGTTTTTTAGTGAGCATCTCGTACAATGCCTGGGTGTGATGCTCTACTTGGTTGGCATACAGGCGGAGCCATTCATCGGCCTCTTGTAGGTTTGTTAGCGTATCCTTCACTTGATTGTACACCTTGACCTTTTCTTGACCTTTTGAAAGGAAGAAGACGCGCATTTGCTCGCTGTTATTCAGGTGGCCCGCGATGAATTGTAATCGCACCAAATATTCCCCCACATCGTCTTCCTGGTGGAACTTGTACCCTATGGCTTCGACACAGCTGAGCACTTCTAGCATATTAACATTTTCTTCGGGCTGAGGTGCTGCCACTGGCGCATTTGCACGAGCATTGTTTCTTCTCCCTTGCGCAGGCATGGTGTCGATCTTCTTCCAGTTCAAATTTTGAAAATCTAAAATTTCACGACTACTCAAATATCTTTTCCAACCTACTCACTGTGAACTTTTACTGAAACTTTGCATTAGTCGAATAAACACACCAGAATTTTCTCAGCTGAATCGCATCACTCTCATAAACACTGTTTTTAATTTCTTTAGCTATATGGTAGTGTATTTATTGCCTTCTTACACAAGGAACACAGAAAATTCACCGCCTAGTGGAATAGCTCGATCTCCGATTACAACACTTTTAAGTTATGGATACCCACTGAATTTTTCTACGATTTGCACATGAAAATACACATGCAAAAAAATATACGATTTACTTGTTTCACACATGAATTTACCAACGATCAAGTTGATCTTTACCAAATTATGTTGTCACGAGAAATGGTCCCGCCTCCTTGTTAACTTACATTAACAAGGAAATCAGGTTCTCGGAAAAGAGGGACTGGTATACCTCCACAAAATGATACAATACACAAGAAATGCAAGGGAATTTAAAAGAACACAGTTACTAAGGAAAAACAAACAACCTGTACATATACTAAAATTAGGGCTGTACTCACCGATGATTCGTGACACGACTTACAAAAACCGCCTTTTTCTTGCCCCAGCTGCCTCGGTGAGATATGGTACTAGCGACGACAGGTTATAAAACTCCATATGTAAGGGCTAATGTTATTTTCCTGGTAAAAATGCATCCTACTACAGCCACCTTATAGAAAATTACTGAAATAGTGGATTCCACAAGCGTTGCCTGCCTAATCGGTCGACCGACTTTATTCTACGTTACTACGCATCGACACACATTACAAATAATGCCTAGCCTAGCGCACTCCAACGGGACAGATGATTATCAAATCCAGCCCACAAGATCATTCGTTCACGTCCTGCTTCAGTCCGAACTCCTGAATCACACACAGATCAGCCAATGTTCATCATCGTCGGTTTTACAGTCACATGCCAATTTTCTCCTTGCAGACGTATTATCAGCAACAGATGTAACCCTCCACCTGTGCGACAAACATTTACAACCCATTAATTTTAACTGAAATGATTATGTTCCCTCTGATATTCCAAATTTTCTCTTCAACAGAAATGATATTTAAATTTATTATCATATTTATTCCAAATGATTTTCCTTCAAGGAAACTTGCTCTCACCCGCCCGGGAACGTTGATATTTAATGCTCCATCAATGACTACCACAATCTGATTGGGTTTGAGTTTAACCCTTCTGAAACAAAAGGAGAACATTTACTGAGTTATTACAAAGAATTTTGATAGGTTCAACAATATATGAATCTTTCAACGCACACTACATTCAAGTATCTCTACGTGATATTTTTCATTAAAACACTTGGTTCTGTGCACCTCTTTCTACGACGAAGTACCGCGTTATACTGATATTATCAGCTCTGTCCCTCTGTTCCAGAAAGCTGTGTTCCACTTTTCCCGTGAGACCAATCGTGTTCTCCGCCTTCGTGAGCGTCCTCCTACACTTCCCTCTAACTTTCCAATTGGTTCATTGTGAGCCTGGCTTTTTCCCTATTTGTTGTTGAACTGCTTTGCCAGGCGCGCTGTAATCTTCGCCTTCTTCTGAGGTTGTTTGCTTTTCGATACGACCTCTCGCTTTCCCACGGGCTCCCCAAGCCAACTCATGGTATACCATAAATCTATCAGTCACTTCTGGCTAGCGTCCTCAGCCCTAACGCTCTCAAGTGCTTGTAATTAAATTTCGCCCCATGTTGTCCGGCCGAAACCTCTCAAGTTTCTCAAGCCTTCTTCTCCCCCTATGTTGTTTTAACAGAACCCTATCTACAAACACTTTTGTGGACAGATTTTTCTGCCCATGTAAGAGATTTTTGTAGCCAAGTTCCCTCATGAATTCCTTTCGCGGTCAGCATCTATTACAACACTGCCCAGGCCCAGGCCTCTTGAAATTGCTTTAGACCACAAAAATTTCGCTGTGCTCATATGACCGTTACGGCTAACACATGTACACACTACACATATTGACTTTCCAACATTCATTCCACATACAACACGTTGAAGCTATACTTTTACGGTTGGAGTGCACTTTTTTATTTTACTAGAATACAAATGCATCCTCATAGATTGATGTAATCACTATAAAGATACAATAGAGCAAACACAATAGAATTTTTCTAACTTACCCAAAAATGCCTACAATATTTTTCTCAAAATTTCGTACAATAATATTTTTCTAAACACAAATAGAAATTTTATTTGGAGCTTTCTCTGCTGAAATTCATCATGTTGCTCTGATAATTTTAATTGATAATGCACAAAAAATGTTTTAAATTCGTTTGACCAGTAACATGGTTACCACTCAGTATAAAGCCCAAGATTTTGGAACTTGAGTTATCGTTTTCGAAATTGTCATTTTCTTGAAAAGCTCCGAAGAGATAATAGACGACATTTCAGAATAAAATTCGGGAAAAAGAGGCCACCATGGATAGAAATGTGTCCAACCGCAAGAGAGAAGTAGCAAGACTTCGACAGCAAGAAAAACGCCGAAGACTATCGGATGAACAACGCGGAATGGCAAGACGAAGCAATGCTGCTCGCCAACGAGAAGCTTGAGCTAAATTGACCCTTGAACGGCGTTTGGAAATTCTACGGAATAATGCAGAGCAACACCGAGTAGCTAGAGAGAGCATAAAACATGAAAGATGCGAGGAAATTCTTCGGCATAACGCTGGACAACATCGAGTGGGACGAGAGAATTTAACCCAAGAAAAAAGGGATGAAATTCTTCAGATTAATGCCGACCAGCACGTGTGTACTAGTGATTATAAAATAAGACAAACGCCTCTGTACGTGAATTACAAATTCACAAATTCGATGTATAAAACTGATACCAGCGGATCACAATTCATCGAATAAATGCCTAAGGCATGGACATATTTTGTCAATCAACTACACTTCCCGTGTTTCCAGTGTAGTATTTTGAAAATCTTTTCTCAAATTTATGCTTCCGAGGATTGATTTCGAATTTCGAAAAAGTAATTCTGTATTATAAAATAATATTCAAAAAAATATTGTAGAATAATATTTGAAAAAATTCATTTTGAATGTTAAATAATATTCGGAATTTGAAATATTATTTTGAATATTGTAAAACATTTTTGAAAAAAAGTTTTTAACGCTCGCTAAAAATTTTAAAACCTAAATTGAAACCATAAAACCCTGAAATGTCTTTACGTAAACTGGAAATTAAAGCACTTAGATTCAAATGGAAAATTACAAATTGTAAATTGACAATGACCTAAATACAGATGCAATGTAGAGGAAGGGTTAAATCATTTCAGCGCATTTGTTGCTCTCAGAAATTATAACGTGCATGCAAACGTTGATGCTCAAAAAGTTATCGCTCTCGTTTGATTTTTTTTTCGTTAACTGTCGGTATGTTCGACTTTCATTAATTACTCCTAGTGGAGCTATCGTGACTTCATTTGTCTTCCTCACTCATTTTCCAGCTTGTATAAATTTTCCCATACACAATACAGCTCTCTTCCATGAATGATATCATAATTTACCAGAAAATTTTAGTGATGGCATGAATCAGCTTAAAAATAGTATTAGAAGCGTTCAAATATTTTACTCTTCTGATTCCACAATCTAGAGCATGAGATTACTTTCCAATTACTGCGGCACATAGCGCTCGTACTGCACAGCACTCACCATGCGGTGCAAATATTGCTCTATGAGACCACGTCTCAGAATTGATGTCGTAAAAATATGCGAGGGGTATTCACTAAACTTGAGTGAAATTTTCAATAACGCAAAAAGCGAAACAATGAAAGGAAAACAGCGCATTGGGACATGAAATATGATGCAAATACGTTTAAAACTAAGTACGAAATTAACTCAAAACTTGAGCAATCTCTCAAAAAACGTATCTTTTTCATTTCAGCGTCCATATTCAACGTTATAACATAAAATTAAACGAACTAAAAGTGAGTGTGATCACCTCACAAAGATTTTCAAATCTAAATCAATTGGAAGCTGCGATTTCGATGGTCGATGGTTAGAAATGTTTCAAATACGTTTCGTAATATTTGGACGACCAAACCATTCAATGAACGTACAAACCACAGTATAAGTGAATTTTTCTCAACCTACCTGAAATTTTATAGATTTTTGCTTCAACATTCCACAGCTATGTGTCATGATGTACTTTGCATGATCGCCGCAATGAACGTTTTTTGTACTAAAGATGGTAATGATAGTTGTTTTCCATCGATTGTCGGGCCCCAATGTGTATGCATGACTATCATTATGAGATTGGCTGAATATTTCTGCAGTAGATACGCGCAGATATTCCTGACGATTTTTTCTTCTACAACTGATTGCTTCTTTAATTACCATCAAACATATAAACTTCCGGATGTGATTTAAGCATGCTCACATATTTGGGTCAACTGCATCCGAGAGCCCAGTAGTTAAGGTAATAGATTCGTTATTCATGAGTTTCAAGGAAAATGTGAGTGTGGGAAACGGCTTTTCAAGCTTAACACCACACGGATGAGCCCGATAAAGAGGGGCCTTAGCTGTGAATAATTCGACATAGGTAAGCCCACAGGTTAACATGTGCAGTTGGAAATTTTTACAGTGCAGAGAATATACTTAAAACGTTGAGATTGAGTTATATTTCTCCTCCGAATTCTGATGCAGAGTAGCGAACGTCGAAGTGGAAACATGAGAAACAATATTTACTAGTTCATTTTTTTCATTTTATTATTTTGACAAAATACTATTCCGCTTTGAGAATGGTAATATTTAGTTCAGAGTTGATGTTTTTTCTCGTTCTGTAAAAACTGTCAAAAGGAAGCTGCGCTAAGTAAAAATCTAACGACTTAAATGAAATTTCTTCGAAAAAATTGCACTTCTTTCCGTAGCGTTTTGTGTAAACATCAGAGATCAGGATGTTGATGAAGGAAGCAATTGTGTCTTGAACGAGGCACTTCTTTTGTTGCCCGACGATGCTCAATGGCTCAACATCAGTTAGAACTTTCTGGGATGATTGCGAGCGTTCAAATATTTGTATTTAATCGTGTAAACCAGTGTTATTCCCTAATTTTGCAGGAGAGCCACTTCTGTAAACGGTTTGATGGAGAGAGCCGCAGCTACTGCAAGTTAACATATATTATATAAATTATATATTAATTAATTCATACATTTTTCGAGAGCCTTGAATTGCGTCATCGCGAGCTGCCAGCGGCTCGCGAGCCGCGCGATGGATACCACTGGTGTAAATGATGCGTCTAAAATCTATTTTAAATCAAACAGATGTTATGTTGGGATATGTTTAAGATTCGCAATTTTATTCAATGTACACTGATTTTGCTCCGTATGATTCTGCACACGCAAAATTAAAATATGATTGCCTTTCACGAAGGGCTTATAAATTCATGGCTCGCTGCCCCTCAGGGGCAGTTAAACAGCCAACAAATGATGGAAACGGAGAAATATTGATGGCTCGCTCAATAGGTGGGCAGAGCTCAACAGTGACGGTAGCTTGCGCGCGTGAGTGAACGGTGGCTAGGTTAACTTTAGTCGGATTGAAACGAAAGGTGATTTTCCGAACTTACTGTCACCTTCCAAGATAACAACAATTAGGTTTTAATTAAATAAAATAGGGCCGTTTCTAGGGATATTTTTCTTCTGGGGCGAATAGGAAACTCAACGTAGCTATGAATCTCATGGTAAAAACAAACGTTTATGATTGTAAAAAATCAATATTCAGGGCTTTGGAAGAAATAAATTGAGGTGTTAAGTAGCTAAAGACTAACTAATATTTGTTAAACAAGCCAAAAATAAAACAATGACATTAAGAAGACAATAGTAGAACCAAAAAATATTGAAAAATTAAACAAGCAATGGAGAGTTTCACCACCGAATCGCATGCATTTATTAATGGACGGTTTTTAAAATGTGTATCGACTCTAGAATGCAGAGATCGAGCGAATTTAGGGCTGGTTCCAAAAAAATTTGATACGTGTGTGTGCTTTGAAAAGCATGATCTTTATTTGAACATTGATCTCTAATAGACGAGTTGGATGGCTTCGTCAGGTTATTGTGTTGTGCACACCTCACAAATAATTAAAGCGCAGTGCCATGTAAAATCGCTGGTAGCGATAAGGTTTTCGGCGTAGCGCAGCTAGTTTTTTTCTTATTATTACATTTGAAATAATAGTGCCATTATATGTCGAGGCTTACTCATCGACGTTCCAGGTGTGGTCGTAGATTTGGGATCATTTGTGATGAATCGAAGGGGCGAAATTAAGTCCGCTCCAATTTATCGTTAATTGTTCTCTCATATGGAACAGAGATGACCACTCTTTTAAAATTCTCAGAGATGCCTTCTCCCACCATTTGAGTTCTAAATTTATTTTCTCTTCAAATTTTTTCTGATACTTAAAAGAAGGGAAAGGTAGCTGAGCCTGCTTAGGCCCGGTCTTTGCCCTAGCCTTTAGATTAGACCGTTAAGGATAAGAAATATGGTACTAATTGTCTAATTTTTTGAAAAGCTTAACGGCAGCACCAAGGTGAGTGAAAGCTTCGTTCATAGCAAACCCGATGTCATTGAATAATAGAGCTATACCACGTCGACAATAAAAAAATAAACCTAACTTTAAATATTAATAACTTTACAGTGAATACAGATATTTTAATTCTGCTTTTTTTACATTAGGTAGAGATAACTGTTTTCATTAAAAAATATTAAGTAACATTAAAATTGGTTATAACATTCATGAGATGAATAATAGTCGTATAAATGAAAGTTGCACATGACATTTCAATGAGGTCATAAATGATACAAATGTTAAGGGGTCTTTGTAATATTAATCTAAAGAACGCGCTATAACGAGGGCTTCATTCAGGAAATCTCTGTTCGAATTTATTTCAAACTTCTTTTAAATTCCTTGTTCCCGCGTAGACGTTGGTGATGAGAATGCGTTGCTCCTTTTTTAGTTGCATAACGATGGGTTTAGTCACTTTAAAATTTACATCTAAAGGTAAATTTTTAGATGACTGGGACCTTTTTATACTCAGACTTAAAGCTTTGTAGTCAGAATGCATATCTCAGTGTGTGATACAACAAATGAAACTGAAATATCTTAATCCAAAATTATTAACATTTAAAGTTGGGTTTACTTTTTATGGTCCATACAGTGAAGTGTAACAATATCTAGAATGACAAATGAGAACATGAAAACGTGAGAGAAACTGAATGAATTATGGTTAAAATATTGAGAGGTGCAAAAATGTTATGAATTAAAAACTTTCTATCAATTTCAGATTCGGTTTATCGCTGTTTGATACTATTTTGAAATTGTCAGTTTGACAAGGATAGTTAAAATTTAAAGTGTAATCACTTATGCTGCTATGTTATGGGTTTGATACCCTGTTTCCAGAACGTACCGACACCCTCTTATGCTCGGCTTGTGCTGGTGAAATACGGAGCAGTTTCACCGTAACAATTAGGTGGCCTCACGCTGGCCAAACGCATATTTCTAAGTTACGCAGCTGAGCAGCGAAGCGTGCATCCTATCGTAGAACTGAAAAATACTTCATATATTGAAATGATTGCGATAGAAAACGCGTATGCTAACTTGTAGATAGCATCATTTTCACTCATATCTTGAATTTCTCGAGGTATTTTTGGTTTTAGTGACCATGATATGTACAGTGGGGTGAAGAAAGTTTTGTTTTCTGGGCGCCATCTAGGAGAATTTTTTATTTATATTTTGACGAAATATGTTCTCAATTACGAACAGCGGGTGTAAGTCTTCAGAAAAGTAAGAACGAAAATACTCCAACTCTTTTATGAAATAATTCTTATAAGAGTATAATATGAAAGCTTTTTTAAGGAGGATTAAAATGGAAAAATATTTATATTATAAACTCGCAGCACCCTCACATCTCTGACGTTACCAAGAGTTTATTATTCCTCGGTACTATTTAGTTTGCAACGACTGATCTGTTTTTCCAATCGTTATATCTATGAAGTTAAGTGAGTATTCGAATGGTTTTTTGTGGAAATTTTATGGAAGTATTTTTACTATTAACGTTAGTGAAGAATAAATCAATACGAGTCTTATCTCTGAAAATTTGGAATTTATTGTCGGCGTCTCTCCGATAGAGAACATGTTTGAACAAATCAGAGCACTCATACATCCAGCTGCTGTTGCTCAAGATTGGAAAGCAAAATATTTGCTAGAGCTAGCGACACACAACCTGCCATTGGAGCTCCATATTTCTGCACGTACAAGTCCCTTTTGAATTAATAGTCTGCTGTACAATATTGAAGCAATGTTCGACAAGCTTTCTTATGTACTCCACAACATTTTTTACATCGCAAGTACACGGTTTTGAAACAGTCAAATCTACGGCTTCGAAATAGTTAAATGTACGGCTTCATATACAGAAATAATTATGACCAAACAACTGCATCAACGCTCGCGATAGCCATGTGCTAGAGGTTCTGCCGCCGTGCGGCAGAGACCCGGGTTCGAAACTCGGCGCTGGCGGTGGCGATTTTCTCTGTTGGGTTTAGGAGAAAAATTCCAAGCACAATACCCCACTCTACCCAGGTGTCTGAAATGGGTACCGGTCTTGACCGGGGGAAAGCGTCATGGCGTCCTGGCGTTAGTTATAAGGCATTTGAAAATCCAATGTACAAGGTGATATGTATCAGGCTTGATTGGAAATAAAGCATCCGTAGATGCCTTCATTATTATTATTATTGCCATTACATAGTTGTTATGGGGCACGGCGCAAAAGTCTTAAGCAAAGGTGAAAGAATCTTTACTGCTGAACTCTTTATAACAAATACTGTTCATGGAGGAACTAGAAATTAAAAGAAACGATAATTAGCAATGCCTATAGTTGATAAATTTAGACAATGGAACATTTTTCTTATGTACATTTGGCGTGTCCTTTTCAGGTCCTGTTCAACTTCATCTCAAGTTATACCCTCAACATATGTGCTATCTATAAACCTATAATTTTCATCTTCAACTTTAAACAACTTTTTCGATTCAACATGGAGGGAGGAAACTTAGTAATATCAGAAAAAATATCCTTTGTTTTAGAAACATAGTTGTTGCGATCAAAAATGACAACTCCGTGACCTTTATCTGGTTTAGTAATAATGATGCTTTTATCTCTAGATAAAACTTTAAAACGTGGATTATTGACTTCTGATTTCTCATGAAGTTTGAACAAAATGAATATAATGAAGTAAGGGTCATGCTCTTTATTGTTTACCTAATAAGAGAATCTGCATTCCTGTTGAAAATAATTTCCTCCTCCAATATTATGAAAAGTATTTCGAAAGTATGAAAGTAACTAAAATATTTCAAGAGACTTGGTGGAAAGCAGAATTCCAAACTTAAGCTGAGGGTTTCTTTTTCTTTGTTAAAAAAAAATCCTGCCAAAACATTCCTAATAATCTTGTCGTGCTCGAAGGGCGTTATAATGCTTAGCAAGTCAAGTTTAAAAAGTTTTGGAGCACGGATTCTCACTACAGCACTTTCTCTCTTCTCCAAGCCTTTCTAACTTCAAATAGTTGATAGGTGATTGAAGTCTAACCATGACGTTTTCAGTCGAAGCTGATCTTGATTATCACAGAGCTGCTCCTGCAGAGCTTCCTTTGGGTTCCTCTGGCAGGCTATGTCGTTGTCTGCAAATGTTTTCTGGAATCGAGTCACTGCCTTGCTGTTCTCAGCATTCATAAAATTGAAATTTTAGGAACGCTTGAGTTAGGTTATGAGTTCATAACGTTTGAAAAAAATTCAAGGTCACAGTCACATTTCTGCAGTTTGAAAACCGTGCATTTTCTACATTTTTGCAGTTGCTGCACATGTTACCCTTATTTCACATAGTTGGAGTATCTTTGCCCTACTTTTATATCACATATCATATTGAAAATATCCCCATGTGCTACTTTTATATCCCATCTTATCTCTGTCTAACTTTTATCTCGTCTTTAATTGAGAATATATTTTGCCTAAAATTTAATTCCTCTGGTAATAAAAAAGTTATTTATACGTTTCAGAAAAAAATGCTTTCACCTTACCGTACAATTTTCATGGTCACAAAAACCAAAATAATTCTCGAGAAATTCAAAATATGAGTAAAAATTTAATCTGCCGATTTGCATGCGCATCGTATTCCGCTGCGCAGCTGCGGGATTTACAAATACACGCGTGGTCAGTGTGAGGCCACTTTCGGTAGAATTGCTCGCCATTTCACAGCGCACACAGCTGAGCATAAGGGGGTGTCGGTCTGAACCGGAAATAGGGTATTAAACCCACTGCCGAGATTTAATCATTCAATTTCCGCTGAAAAATTCCACTATCGTATCAAACTGTGGCAACTAAATTTGAAATTGTTGGGAAATATTTCAATTCAACGATTTAAACCTACCCTAAATGACACTGCTTCTTCTGGATCCCAAAATATTTTATCCTGAGCTAAGTTTTTCTCAAAATTTCATAAATTTTGTGTCGAAATCAAAATGTTCTCATTTGTCTTTCCAGATACTGACAATGGGTATTGTACTTAATTGAAAGTTCCATATTATATACATCAAGTTTATCTATACACGATATTTTTACTCACGATAGTGTTACTGTTTTTGTCCAAATGTTATTCATATGCATTTCCTGCATATATCAGTAGAGTTAGGATTTGTTATTTTGTGAATTCGAAATCTGCCTATGACCCATTTGACTCGGCCCCCCTAGCGATTGCACTTATTACTGTAAATTGCAGAGGAATAAGAAGATTCACAATATTTGATTTCAAGCTTTTTAAGGACTCTACATTTGTTTACAACTCGTATCTGAAATTTTTTGGTCACTCACACACAATGTCTCAGAAAATCTGATCAAATCTCTCAAATCTACATACGCACAGCTTTTGGATTGTATTTGATACTGCTGCCATTTTCCGACCACTGGAGTGGCGTCATTGCTATGTTCGTACATCTAGAATCAAGCCAAAAGATATGAGAGGCTATATAAATACTAAATTATGGTGCTTAAGTTCAATAAAATTGAGCTTCTACGGAATAAATTAGTCATTTAAAACCAATTTTTAAAACTAATAATTTGGTCAATACTACTATGAATTCAATTGGTCATTTAACATGTGACATTCAAAAGAGAAGTGAAGTGAAAGGAAAAATTATGGAACGCAATGAAATTCTCGGATTCCATCATCTATGATAGAATAGAAAGCAAGTCCGGAAACAAAGTTTGGCAGCTGAATAATCAAACGAAGATTAATCTGAAGAGAGAAACTTCATCTGTAAAAATGATACAAGTTTATAAGCTTAACTACTTTTACAAATTATCTTTCAATAAAATAACAAAGTTCGCGAGCAAACACACGCAACCACATATGTTCATGAACACTTTGAATTATAATGTTAATTGAATTAATGTCGAGTTGATTTCATAACTATTTAACGAAATCATCAGCATCTAAAATTTGGAACGTGTAAATAAATTAAAACTTGGAAGGAGGATTTGACGTTTTGGGAATTTCGTACCGCTGAGTAGGAGGGGGATGAGTAGAGACCGTCCGTCCTGGAGAGTTTAATAAGTGTTGGCTGCAACGAATGAACTGTGCGAAGTTCCACTATCAACAGAAGGGTGCAGTTTACAACCACACAAATATAACTGCACCCAAGTACTTCTGAGACTTTCGAAGTACTATGTCAGAATTTTCTCTCTACAAAAAATTAAATCATATAAAACGTACTTGGATTAAACATCACATTCGCAGTTGAACTAGACGAATTAATAATCAGACGTAATAATTCCTTCCCCGCCTCAGTATTAAAGAAATGCATTGACAGGAACCATAGAAAAACTGTTGTTTTTTTCGTTCGAATTTGAGGAATAAAATTTATATGAGAAAAACTTGCCGTGGAGAGAATTTACATGAACATTTGAATAGGCATTTTTTCCAAATAACTTTCAAATACGTTCGATCTTCGCGTGAATTGTTTTGTATCAACCAGAAATCTCTACACCTTGTGTAGCATATTTAACAATAAGGTAACATTCATCCCAGTATAAACCCTAAGTTCCTGCGTAATGGGAAAATTGAATCAGGTGTGTAGTTATTTAGCAATATCAAAACCCATTTCGATACACCCACGGTAGTAACAACATGCTCGCTAGTACAGGGTGGAGCTCGGTAAATTGTTGATTTGGGAGTGAATTGAAAAAATAATGAAGACCTAGAAACCAACATTTTTATTTTTTTCATGTTGGACAATAATGTAAGTTTCTAATTACATGGTGTTAAACAGTGCATCTGGCAAATGTCAACCTTCTCAATCCACGCACTGATGCAGACGTTTTTTGAATTTATCTTGAACTCTTTCAAGCATGTCTTCTGGTATTCTTACAATTTCAACCTCAATGTTGTTCTGTAGGTCTTCCAGGGTGCTGGGACGCTTGCAATACACCTTCGACTTCGATTGCTCTCCGTGGCACAGTGGTTAAGGGATCAACCTTATATGTTGGAGACGAGGGTTCGTATCCCGGCGCTGGCGCGGAGATTTTCCCCGTTGGGTATAAGGGAAAGCTCAAGCACAATACCCCACTCAACCCAGGTGTCGGAAATGGGTACCGGCTTTACGGGGGAACCGTCATGGTGTCCTATATATAGGGTTAGTTATAATACATTTGATAAACCAATACTTAAGATCATATGTATCAGGCTTGATTGGAAATAAAGCATCCCAAAGATGCCGATGTTTGTTTTTTGTTTGTTTTTTTCGTGTATCTCCTATTACTCTCAGTTTTATTTCACGTTGCGAATGGGCCTTTTGTTTTATATATGTATAGTAGTACGTTAGTCTGATTTTGTTTTTGAAAACGTATATTATGTACACCGCATATAATGATGAACTTTTCATAGCTCTTGATAACCATACAATAGTGTAACTAAGGTAATATTTCTTAAATAAACTTTGACTGAGCTGAGGCTAGCACGGCGGACGGTGGACTACCATTGGGGTTACTGTCACTGAGTCTGCTCTCCATTTGGGAGAATCGTCGCTGGATGAACGGCACTGGTGGGAGAATTTCCACACACTTTGTTCCTCAACTCATGTGAAGGATTTTGTTAGGTTAGGCCATGTTAGGCCATGTCACGTTTGGCTTAGTTAAGTTTAGGAAACGTTTCATGAGGTAAGGTTGGGTTTGGATGCTCTGTTTTGTTACTAACTTTTATTGTGAGAAATTAAAATCTAATGTTTCCGATTTTTTTATTGCCTCACAACGCACTAAAAAGTAGCAAAAAGAAAAGCGTAGTAGGACAATCCATTGAACTTTTCGTAAATTTTTCTTCAACAGAACAAGTTTTGACGATCTTCTCTAAAGACTGAAAACTTCAAGTTCAAACCAACACAAAAATTACTATTGCATTGAAATTACGAAATGAACTATCCCATCAAAAATTCCTGATTAATTAGAATTTTCTCCCATCTCAATCGCCTATAGCTCTTTTCCGCTGATAACCAGTTTCTCTATAGAAGAGACGGGAAAAACAAAAAAAATCCGTTACCAGGGTAAGAAGGCGCTAACACGATACTACGTGAGGAAAGGTAGTTCTACTATAACCATTGAAAGTGTAAAGAAAGCGCTGCACAGTTTTAACGAAAAAATTTAATTCAAGGGTTTTTCATTGAAATTACGCACCTTTCAACTTTCTATCAATATTCAACTGTGGCCACGTATTAAGTTCAGAAACCAACCTTCTTGCCGGGGTGATATTTAATGGTTAAGTTAATGTAGGGAATGTCTGGCCACTTCCAATAATGACACCCAAAATATTACAGGATTTGAATACATTCCAAAACAGAGGAATTCCTCCCCCTCATTAAAGTAACTTCCATCAACATTTAAATCAACGAGAAGAGAATTAAGCCGCTCAGCAGCTTAAATTTTGGGATCTTCAATTGACGTTATTTATTTGAAGTTTAAGTTCATTAAGAAAGAACCCTCACGCTAGGCTTCTATTTCAATGCCTGAATTCATCGTGACCAAGCCCCAGAAAAGGTGACAAAATTGCATGCAAATTGATTCAAAATAGTAGAAGGAAATGGATAACACTGACCCTGACCCCAGTTACGAAAAGAAGAAAGAAAGCAAAGTAAGCAGAAGAAATAAGGAAACTTAATACCGGTAATTCATAACCTCTCTAAACTGGCTCAAATTCATATGACCTCTCTTCAGACAAAGCATCAATCTGCAGCACCGAAAATTAATTGTTGCATTCAGTGAGATGCATTAAAAAATCATGACACGAACTTCTCAATTTCTAAGACTATCAGAACATACGATCATGTTCTATCACGTTAGATTACGTTAACTGAGGATAATTCAGGTTTGAATAGGATGGGCTGAAAATTAGTTCTACGAAATTTTTGTGATCTACTTCAAGTTTATTTTAAATAATGCTGTCCAGGTCGGACTTGCAATAAACTACCTCGCAAGATTTAATTTCACGGACTTTCTAAGCCACGACTCAACTGTGGGAAAATTACCCACGTTCACGTCACGTAGTCACATTCAGTAGTTATGAAAAAATGGATAATGACATTGAAATATGAATTTTTATGAATATTGTCGAACTACATTGACTATGTCAAAATTCGATATTAATCATCGTTGGACAAAATTCATGGTGGAAATCATATTTCAAGCAAATTTGTTTGAATAGTCTTCCTAATTTCTCCATCGGTACTGATACATTAAATTAAAATTACGTTTTCAATTCTGCCTCGACACCTACATTAAAGATAATATTTAGGATGATTCCTTTTTAGATCTTTGCATAATATGATTTTATTTCAACAGTCTAGCAAAATATTTCCTACTGTGAGAAAAAACTTAAAAACCTTTTGGTATTGTATAATTTTATTAGATTTCAAAATACTGCAGTAAACACTCTTTGCTGAAGAAAGAAGTAGCACCCTAATTTTACTGAGCACAAAATTTGATATTAAATCTCGTAACACCTAACATTAATCCAAGAATATTCATCATATATCAAAAGTCACTTTCCTTTATGAATGTGTTTTTTTATGAAATGCACAGTACAGTTAGTATGAGCTGCGCTTCAACGAGAAGAGAATTAAGAGAATTACCTCTTTTGCGACAAGGGTTTCGATTGAACTTGAAATGTTATGCTGAAACTACTCCAGCACGCTTCACGAAAGCGTGTCGTCTCTCGGCTACTACTGTTACACCAGGTTCATCTCACGGTGAGGAGCCTGTGCCACTTAGATAACCAATTAAAATTCGCTGGAATGTCTCTCTGATGGTTTTCCAAGTTCACTCTCAACACACTCCAACTGTTTTTCTCAAGTTTCAAAGCAGTTTCAGCACAGTGCATTACACAAAAACATGGTCTGGTTGCAGTGAATCAATCATTGCCACTGCCAATTCATCACTGTACAAGTTACACGTACGTTTCTGCAGTATATTCTACTCTGTAGCAACCGTAGGGAAATAGTGGTCACCTACAGCTCAAAAAAGTGGGGTGTTACTGAGTTGAATTCACTGTCGGAATATTAGCAATGGTGTGTACTGCCATGGTTTAGAATTCTGCGGTTTCAGCGCACAAGGCAGATCATCGTAATTGCGCAGCGGCTGCTGCGGGTCACGCTTTCTATACAGCACCGACCTGCAATAGTTTTTGTTAATTTTCAATAACGTATCAAATGAACTATTGCACTAAATTGTATAGAGTGCAAACGAATATCAAAAAACTAAGCACAAGAATGGTATACAATGTTAACCTTTAACATAAGAACTTCCAATCAAGAACAATGCGTATGGTGCATCTAGGCATGATGAACTAAATACTGGCTCGCTGACATCTTGTCAATGACAGTTCAGGCAGGATTCAATTCTAGAAACTCAGTAAAGGGCAATGAGTTCGTCGTGAATTAAATTTCAGTATTAAAAGTCCAAAGTGATTTGTACAATTTAAATGATCCTGTGTTGCAATTATTGAAAAAACGTTTCTAGCATGTCAGTAAGTGTAAATAACAGGTATTATTTATTGTGTTCTAACTTGTGTTTGTCTGTTTGGTATTTGTGTAAATTCAATATGTATACTTCCGAAGTGAATTAACATAATAATAAGTACACAAATGTTAGATTTTTTGATTTCTCCCTACTGATCTTTGAATTTTTCTCATTTCAAAGCTCCTTTAGCCATAGGTGCTAAAAACTGGATGCGCGTTTCAGCAATATTTGACGTTGATCATTTCTAGGCTTCTCCCCAATGGCGTTCCCCACCCTCGCATATCTGAAACCTACAATTTATTTACCAGAAGCTATGCAGAAGTAGATTGTTTCTTAAGTCTAGTGCAATGATCTAATTTTAGCATAGCTACCTGTGGGCTCGAATGAGTTCAGTGACTTCTAGGGCATCCTACCACCAATGGTATTCTAAAGAGTTTGACCTAATTCTCTTAATCTAGTCGCGCACTAGACTGATCAAAGAATTAGTTCACTCGAGATTTGAGGCTTAATTATACTAGTAGTTTATATGGACACGATGTTAACAGTATATTCTAGAACGACCTGAGAACAGACTGAAGATCATTGACAATAACCATAGCAAATTACCCTATCAGAATGAGTCATTTAAGAGAAAAGATTTGACCTGGTCATCTAACATGATTAATATTCCGATAGGAAAAGGGATTAAAGATTTATTTTGAAAGCTTTGCTAGAATTTATTTCACGGATCTCTGCAAGGATTGAGTTCCAAGTCTTACTTCCAATGAAGAAGATACTGTGCTGTGACCGAGCATTTGAATAATAAGGAAGCATGAAGTTACTTCTATTTCGGGTTAAAAGGTCGTGGTGACCAATTTGTGCAGTTAATAATTGTTTGAGGTCTTTGTCGCCATCATTGGTCAATGATATGATTTATACATAAAATTACATACTGAGAGTTTGCAAAGATTCTGAAGGTTAATTATGTTTAAACTTTTAAATGAATCATCGTGTGAGCATTTTATTCTAGTTTCTAGACGCCGAAACTGTGCGTGCCACATGTGATCAGGTGATCCCTTGTGGTGATCCCAGCGGCAAGCCGCGGACCTCCACAAGACCTGAGAAAAGCTGCCTCCAGACTACAACCGCATCCGTTCCAGAGCACCTCCGGACCCGAAGCGTCTAGGCAACCAAACACGGGACCTGAGAGAAGCCGCCTCGCGACTATGAGAAAAGGTGCCCGTAAGCTACAACGGCTTCCTGCCTCCAGCACCACAGGCCCACAAACTCGCGACCAATCAGGACTCACGCCCGGACTCAAGGCTCGCACTCGAGGCCTACATAAGGCGACCCCAACAAGGCCCGCGTTCACTCAAGCCCTCGTCCTCGTTCAAGTCACATCTCCAGCACCAGCCTCGTGTTCCTGCATCTAGCTTCCGAGATCGACTTTGTCTCTCGCGTACCTGCACCAAGCTCCGGAGACCGGCCCTGCCTATCGACGCTTCAAGGTGTTTCAAAGCCTTAAAAAGGTCACGTTGCAACGCCCCGCGCCGGCGTCGTCGGCCAAGCCGCTCTACGACATCTCTCGCCCGCTCCGGCCGGCTAGCCTCGCCGCATCTACTTACCAGCTACAACGGTGAACCGCGTGGCGGCTGGGTCCGACCCAGCTGACAAGCCTCATCTCGGCGCCCCGCTAGCACCAGCTGACCTGTTCGTAACAGTCGCACGACGTAGCACCAATCATCACGTCTCGCCGCTGCGTTCGTAAGTAGCGTCCTCGCGGACGTTACCCGCTATTAGTGCTGTGTTTCAATCATTACGTAATTTATGTCATTTTCGAATAGGATTGTATTTCAATCATCACGTATAGGTACTATTCTCGCATAGGATTGTGTTTCAATCATTACGTCATTCCCGAATAGGATTGTGCTTCAATCATCACGTATTTGTGCTATTCTCGCATAGGATTGTGTTTCAATCATTACGTCATTCCCGAATAGGATTGTGCTTCAATCATCACGTATTTGCGCTATTCTCGCATAGGATTGTATTTCAATCATTACGTCATTCCCGAATAGGATTGTGCTTCAATCATCACGTATTTGTGCTATTCTCGCATAGGATTGTATTTCAATCATTACGTCATTCCCGAATAGGATTGTGCTTCAATCATCACGTATTTGTGCTATTCTCGCATAGGATTGTATTTCGATCATACGTCATTCCGGAATAGGATTGTGCTTCAATCATCACGTATTAGTACTATTCTCGTATAGGATTGTGTTTCAATCATTACGTACTTCTCGAATAGTATTGTATTTCAATCATCACGTATTAGTACTATTCGCGCATAGGATTGTGTTTCAATCATCACGTACTTCTCGAATAGTATTGTATTTCAACCATCACGTATTAGTGCTGTGTTCCAATCATTACATAATTTACGAGTAACGAACAGTGCTCATAGTAGTCACCGAGGGCCCTGTGTAATGGTCCGTGTTCCGTGTACCTAACAGTCACCAATATAATTACCGTGTTACCCCCGTGTTGTCCATATCCTGCCGAATACGGTTGTACCCCAGGCACTCGCTTCGGGCTATCCTATCAAGAAAAAGATAGCTCAAAGTCTGCCCGAAGCGTGTTGCAGCCTGGGGGAGAACACCACACTGGTTGACCCCAGAGGTATTCGGCAGGCAATAGGAGGCATGGCTGGGCAAGATATCCGGTTGCCCGCATTCAGCGGAGATGTGAAAGGATGGTTACTGCATTGCGACGTGTTCCTCGCACAAATACCAAACCTGGACGACGGCGCAAAGTTCGGAGCGTTACTAGGAGGACTCCCAACACACATCGTATCCGAGATCCAAGAAATACTCCTGAACCCACCGGCAAACGACAAATACGACGCATTAAAAGCCGCATTAACGCACCGTTTCGTGCGACACGACGAGGAAGCAAACTACGACACCATCGTCAAAACTACCATGGGAGACAATACGCCATCAGAATTGCTCCTCGAAATGAAACGACTGAACAGCTGCAGGCAAGCACCCCTACCACCGTCCGTCATCCGTTCCATGCACCTCGCAAAGCTACCAATCACAGCACAACCGCTGATCGAGGCACTAGGCAGGGGAAAAACGGACGAAGAATACAGAGTAATCGCAGATCAGATCATAGCAAGGCAAACCGCTTGCCAAACGGCCATGAGTGAACCCATCGCCGTAACTGCCGTCAAACACCCACCATCTCTTACCGTCTCAAGAGCGGAATTTGACAAAGCCCTACAGGAAATAGCAGAACTCAAGAAAATGCTGGCAAACGCTTTACGCCCACAGGAAAACAAGAAGCAAGCAGAAGATTGGCGAAACCAAACCCCAGGACCTAGGTACGGAAACAGAAGCAATACAAGAATCAAGCAGGACCAAGCAATCTGCTATTACCACCAAACTTTCGGTAACCGAGCAAGAAACTGTACCCAACCTTGCAGTTTCGCGGGAAAACGACGACCGCGGAGAATGGTAAACGCCCAAGCTTCCGGAACCAAAGTACCCTGCAAACGTGTCGTTTCAAGAAGCCAACGAGTGCACAGGATCGAACACCAAACCGCCCCGGAATTCAACACATTGTACGAGGAATACCCCGGAATATTACCGACCTCCCAACACATCCGGCACACACAAAAGAAAATCGACGTAGAACACCACATCGAAACAACCGGACCCCCAGTATATGCACGACCAAGGAGACTGTCTCCGGAAAAATTGGAAGCGGCGCGACAAGAATTCAAGGAAATGCTGGAACATGGCATCATCAGGCCGTCGAAGAGCGCCTGGGCATCACCCATGCACATGGTACCAAAGGCAGCCGAACCCGGGGCATGGAGAATCTGCGGAGACTACAGACGACTGAACGCAAGCACCAAACCTGACCGTTACCCAATACCACACTGTCAAGACTTCCATTACAAACTGCATAACAAAACAATCTTCTCCAAAATCGACCTCGTCAAAGCCTATCACCAAATACCCGTCAAAAACGAGGACATCCAGAAAACGGCCATCACCACACCATTTGGGCTGTACGAATACACCGTGATGTCATTCGGGCTGCGGAACGCAGCCCAAACGTTCCAACGATACATCGACGCGGTAACAAGAGACATGGACTTCGTAACGGCATACATCGACGACATACTGATAGCGTCCGCAAACGCAGAGGAGCACCAAAAACACCTCCGACAACTCTTCCAACGGCTACAAGAAGAAGGACTGCGCGTGCACCCCGCCAAGTGCATTTTCGGAGTGCCCGAGCTAGACTTTCTCGGACACAGAGTGTCAGCCGGCGGAATCTCACCACTCCCTCAGAAAATAGAGGAAATAGGCAGTTTTCCCCAACCAGCAACAGTAAAAAAGCTACGACAATTCCTAGGAATAGTCAACTATTACCACCGATTCCTCCCAGCCGCAGCAGAAAAGATGCAAGCTCTGACCGGATTGACAAAAGGATACTCCAAAAACTCAAAGAAAATTATCAACTGGACAACAGAACTAGACGCAGCGTTCACTAGCCTAAAACGCGAGATCTCGCAACTCACCTTGCTAGCGCACCCCGCTCCAGAAGGCAAAAGCACCTTAATCACAGACGCATCAGGAACCGCAGTCGGCGCCGTACTACAACAAAAAGTCGGGCAAGAACAGCGCCCCGTAGCATTTTTCTCCAAAAAACTAGACGACACCCAACGTAAATACAGCACCTACGACCGCGAACTATTGGCGATATTCCTCGCAGTGAAACACTTCGAGCATTTCTTGGAAGGCCGAAGTTTCGAAATCAGGACAGACCATAAACCGCTCTGTTTCGCCCTGCAAAAAGCCACGGAAGGCAATAGCCCCCGGGTAGCAAGACAGCTCTCCTACCTCTCACAGTTCGACTGCGAAATCAAGCACATCAGCGGCGACAACAACACGGTCGCAGACGCGCTATCACGTCTGGTGTCAACAATAATACCTAAAGGACCTGCGATCAACTACGACAAAATAATGACCGAACAAAACACAGACGCAGAATTAGAAGAACTGCTGCACCCAGCATCAAAGAGCGCGCTCAAACTACGCCCCATAATCAGACAGACCGGTAAACCACCCCTCTGGTGCGACGTGTCAACAGGCCTACGGAGGCCATACATCCCGGAAAGCTGCAGAAAGAACGTATTTCAGCATTTCCACGGGGCAAGTCATCCCGGCATACAAGCAACAAGGAACCTCTTGAGGCAGCGAGTAATCTGGCCCGGACTCAACAAAGACGTCGGCAAGTGGACACGCGAGTGCATTCCATGCCAGACAAGCAAAATAATAAGGCACACCAAATGCCCGCCCGGGAAGATGCCGGTACCCAAGGAACGGTTCCAGACGATACACATCGATATCGTCGGACCACTACCCGTGTCACAAAACAAACGGTACCTGCTGACGTGCATTGACCGCTTCACCAGATGGTGCACCGCTACCCCAATGGCCGATTGTACGGCAGAAACAACAGCACGGGCATTCCTAAAAGACTGGGTAGCATCATTCGGCGCTCCAACAACAATCATCACGGACCAAGGCGTCCAGTTCGAGTCTAACTTATGGAAAAACTTGCTGACGGCGCTGGGCGCTGAGAGACAGCGAACGACAGCGTACCACCCGCAGAGCAACGGACTGGTGGAGAGGATGCACAGAAGATTGAAGGAGGCGTTAAAAGCTACGGTCACTGACGCAGACTGGGCAGACGCACTACCCCTCATACTGCTTAACATCCGAGCCACGCCACACACGGACGCAAACATCTCCCCCGCCGAAATGGTATACGGACAAACATTGCGCCTCGCAGGAGAGCTACCCGAGAAAGAAAAAGGAGACCGGCCCGCCAGAGAATTTCTACAATGCCTAAAAAAACGAGTGACAAACCTGCAGCCAATACTGCCACGACAACAGGGACCCCAAAAAGCCAATGTCCCGAGCGCTCTATACAAGGCGACCAACGTCTTCGTGAAACACGGGGGGCACAGAAGACCCTTACAGAAACCCTACGCAGGTCCCTTTCCCGTGCTCCAAAGGACACCAAACTACATCACCGTAGATATACAAGGAAAAAAAGCTAACATCGCGACAGAAAGGGTCAAAGCAGCGTACCTACCCACCATCGAGGATAAACCTCAACAACAGGCTAAGGCACCGAGAGCAACAAACTACGAAGTATACGAGGGCGTTCCGTTCCCTGGAACAGGCACAGCAATCCCTGAAACAGCAAAACAGGCAGTATTCACTAAATACGGCAGAGAAAGCAGACCACCAGTGAGGTACTAAGTGTTGTAATAGAAAAAAAAAAAAAAAAAAAAAAAAAAAAACAGGAGAGGGACACCTGTGGTGATCCCAGCGGCAAGCCGCGGACCTCCACAAGACCTGAGAAAAGCTGCCTCCAGACTACAACCGCATCCGTTCCAGAGCACCTCCGGACCCGAAGCGTCTAGGCAACCAAACACGGGACCTGAGAGAAGCCGCCTCGCGACTATGAGAAAAGGTGCCCGTAAGCTACAACGGCTTCCTGCCTCCAGCACCACAGGCCCACAAACTCGCGACCAATCAGGACTCACGCCCGGACTCAAGGCTCGCACTCGAGGCCTACATAAGGCGACCCCAACAAGGCCCGCGTTCACTCAAGCCCTCGTCCTCGTTCAAGTCACATCTCCAGCACCAGCCTCGTGTTCCTGCATCTAGCTTCCGAGATCGACTTTGTCTCTCGCGTACCTGCACCAAGCTCCGGAGACCGGCCCTGCCTATCGACGCTTCAAGGTGTTTCAAAGCCTTAAAAAGGTCACGTTGCAACGCCCCGCGCCGGCGTCGTCGGCCAAGCCGCTCTACGACATCTCTCGCCCGCTCCGGCCGGCTAGCCTCGCCGCATCTACTTACCAGCTACAACGGTGAACCGCGTGGCGGCTGGGTCCGACCCAGCTGACAAGCCTCATCTCGGCGCCCCGCTAGCACCAGCTGACCTGTTCGTAACAGTCGCACGACGTAGCACCAATCATCACGTCTCGCCGCTGCGTTCGTAAGTAGCGTCCTCGCGGACGTTACCCGCTATTAGTGCTGTGTTTCAATCATTACGTAATTTATGTCATTTTCGAATAGGATTGTATTTCAATCATCACGTATAGGTACTATTCTCGCATAGGATTGTGTTTCAATCATTACGTCATTCCCGAATAGGATTGTGCTTCAATCATCACGTATTTGTGCTATTCTCGCATAGGATTGTGTTTCAATCATTACGTCATTCCCGAATAGGATTGTGCTTCAATCATCACGTATTTGCGCTATTCTCGCATAGGATTGTATTTCAATCATTACGTCATTCCCGAATAGGATTGTGCTTCAATCATCACGTATTTGTGCTATTCTCGCATAGGATTGTATTTCAATCATTACGTCATTCCCGAATAGGATTGTGCTTCAATCATCACGTATTTGTGCTATTCTCGCATAGGATTGTATTTCGATCATACGTCATTCCGGAATAGGATTGTGCTTCAATCATCACGTATTAGTACTATTCTCGTATAGGATTGTGTTTCAATCATTACGTACTTCTCGAATAGTATTGTATTTCAATCATCACGTATTAGTACTATTCGCGCATAGGATTGTGTTTCAATCATCACGTACTTCTCGAATAGTATTGTATTTCAACCATCACGTATTAGTGCTGTGTTCCAATCATTACATAATTTACGAGTAACGAACAGTGCTCATAGTAGTCACCGAGGGCCCTGTGTAATGGTCCGTGTTCCGTGTACCTAACAGTCACCAATATAATTACCGTGTTACCCCCGTGTTGTCCATATCCTGCCGAATACGGTTGTACCCCAGGCACTCGCTTCGGGCTATCCTATCAAGAAAAAGATAGCTCAAAGTCTGCCCGAAGCGTGTTGCAGCCTGGGGGAGAACACCACACCCTCGTCTCCGCCAGGTTATCAAGGAGAAAGGAGGATATGTTGAATAGCTCTTAAATGTTAATAAAGACAATACTTTTCCCTTTTATTTGAAACTGAGTTGTTTTGATTGCCTTTCATACTATTGAAAAACCTAACTTTTATTTGTCCACATTCCGCTGGGCCACCCAGTAATTTTAGTCAAGTTTACTATTGCTTCATTAATGTTTGTTACATTATTGTTCTGTTCATAGACGTCCAGTGTTGGCTCTAGTTGTTCTATAGAGCGGTGAGCATCCCAAATTTGATTCATTTGCGCAACGATATCAGTACGTTTCAACTTGTGGCTTAGTGCATGTGACATCGACAGTTTTCTCAATTAGAAAAATTAGAAAATGATCCGAGAAGTCGGAAATAATTATTCCATGAAGAAATCAGTTGGATCTGTCATGAAGACATTGTCCAGCAGCGTAGCAGATTCTGATGATATACTCGTACGTGTGGTTTTCATAATAATTGGAAGGAAAGATTTAGATTGAAATAAATTTATGAAATTGATGATTTGTTCACAGCATTCACGTTTCAACAGATCATAAGTGAAGTCACCGCAGATTATTATGTCATTGAATAAAGACTTGTTAAACTGTGACATAATAAGATGGAGCTCATTCAGGAAAGATGCCGGACAGGCTGTTAAAGGCTTATACACCATTCCAAGCCTATTCCGGTTACCATTTTTCGTCAGTTCTATGAATAGCATCTCTATATGATTGCGATTTATAGTTGCACTTGCTATGATTCTCGAATTTATGTATTTAGATATGTACCTATTGACGCCTTTGCCAAGCTTATTATTATAATTGCGTAGTGAGTGGCGGCTATGATAATTTAGCATTTGAATTACGTCTTTTGTTGAGTCATCTAGCCAGCTTTCGGTGAAGCAAAGAATGTCAAAGTTACAGTTTAGCTCAGTGATAGTGCAGGATATATGATCTATTTTTGGTTAAAGTGACCTACAGTTCCAACATAATAACGAAAAGTCATTGCAGGTTGTTCCCATCGATTCATTGAATTTATGTAATATATATTTATTTGTTCAACGTTAAAAACTTTTGTGATACATTCACAGCTCCAAAGCAAAAAATCAACATTAGTAAATTTGTGAAGCGAGCATTATTTTCTTATTTTCAAGGGGAACATATTTATTTACCCCCGTAAATACTGATCGTTCACATCAAGTATGTCTTCCATACAAATTCTACCATAAATATTTATTTATATACACCAGTCATCTTTTTTTAAAAATACGTTAAAAATTTCAGGTGGGTTTTTCATACTTATTTTTTGTGGTCATTCATGCCGAATAGTCAGGGAACCGTCTGTGGACGTGCGTCATAAAAATTATCAGTTGACTTGCAAAGAAATTTATGTGATGTGGTTGTCGTAAAACGTCGATCCTGTTATAATGTCATGACCGTGGTCGAAATTTTTGCGACGAGGTAGGTGAACAGATAACAAATACACGTACGATTGCAGCCTCTTGTCAGTGTGCGTTTTGCCAAATGCGCTTAATTTCATATCTTTGTTACATGCATTTTAGAGTTGTCAGTGAGTAAAACTACCCAGGAATTAAGAGGGAGTTTCTTATCTATTTCCCCTAATGCATATATTCCGAGAAAGACATTTTTATCTAGAGATGTCGAGACTTTTAAACTCTGAGTTTTATTGTAAGTCATGAAAACGGACATTCAATATCGGCTAGATTGTGCTAAAATAGAATTGGACCCTAGGTCGATGAATTGCGATTCATATATCAATCTCAATACTGCTCTGAATACTTGCACGCACATGTGTTTCGTGTTGAGGTCGAAGGAAATGTCGGGCTATGAACTTGGATTCTAAATCAAAAATTTTATTATTCATTCGTAGCCATCGGAAGCTCATTTTCCCCAGCATTTTTAGGAACATGTCTTCAGATTATCGTGAAATATGATAAGGTTGGTTCACTGCTAGTGAATCGAAGATAATCTTATAGCATGAGTTAGAAGGCTACGCGATGCCACGATCGAGAGCTATTTTGCGAGCATTGACCAATGTTCGTGCTGCATTACTGGTCAAAAGAAATTGAACCGCAATTCTGCTGCGAGTTCGATCAACGCCCCTAAATTGAGCTCCTGATATACTATGATAATACTTCGAAGATTGGTAATTAACCATGCGTTTGAATGTTTGCAGCCTTGTGCTCTGTTTGTAATGAAGAGAAAAGTTTTGCTTTTGTCGTACTTTATCATCAATTTCAATTCGACTACTCATTTCTTGGTAGTCGTTCATAACTGCGTACACATGCTTCGATATAATAATTAAGCGTTTGACTGGTACAACACCTCAGAAGTTATTAAAACACTAAAAAGCTACTCTTAACTCTTGATTCTAAGGTAAAATAACATTCAATGCGACATGATTCGGGCGCTGCTTTGAGATAGTAAGGTACACCGCAGAATTTTCATAGCGAGTAGCGTAACCAGCCAAAACAGAGTAACTATGGTGCATGTTATCAGTTAAACTCTTCTACTTCCATTAGAAACACTACTTCTATGAATTACTTGGTGCTTGTGAGTTTTGAACTTAATTGGAAAGGAATTCACCAAACCTTAAACATCCTTGTAGAACTTTGAGCTATTGAGGTTTCTTTTAACTCATTTGCATAATTCTTCCCATGGCCATAAGAAAACCAATTTTTGTTCATTACAGTACGTATTTCGTTCGCATCTCAAAGCCAACAGCTGACATGGCTGTTTCTTATTTGTTCGCGTGCTATTTATTCCCTTTAAAAAGAAGATTAAGATGAAACTCCTAACGTTACTGGGTGTATAAATAGGGGCAAGAGCAACAGTGGCTTTTCGTCATCACTTTCTGACATGATTTAGAAGACATATGAAATGAAGCATTGATTATATGGGCCTCAATTTGTTTCAAAAAAAATATCCCTTTTCATAAGACAGGAGCGTTAAGTTTCTCTATTTCAATTATATTTTTATGAAACACAAGAGCAGGTTAAATTTTTTCTTAAGCTTCAGTGGCATATAGTTTTGATTTGCTGCATTGAACTGCGTGATATTTATAAGCTGCTACATTAAGATATACCGTCAATACTAGTCTACCGTCTGAAAGTAATTGGGAAGCATTTTTTTTAAGAAATAAATCTCATTGCAATTGGGAAGCTGCGAATAGCGCCATCGTTAAAGCTAAACTAAATTTGCTACGCATTTTTTTTACAAAGTACCGCATTTATGCATCATGTACGCTATTTAATTGACGCGCTTTGTACTCATTCGGGCTTACAGCAGAATGCGGACCAATTTTTACATGTTTTTGGGGCTTTTTCTCTTTCATTTTCTCTCTGAATCCTATTTAATTATAATTGTCAGTTGAGAAGCGTACTTTTCAAATAGTATTTCATAATTTACTTCTAATTTTGCTTGTCATGAAGACGGACTAACTTATCACTTCTGCAATAATGGAATTGAGATAGAAAAATGCACGACAACTATTTTTCAGGAGTTAATAATGAAGTAGTAATTGATGTAAAGTAAAGCATAACCTGTTCAGTATTTATATTTTATTTTTGATGAGAAATTGTATTTTGCAGCTCTGAACTTCTTGATACTTCATTCAATATTTTTTGCTCACCTTTCTCATTTAGTGAGATCAAAACGGAAGCCATGTTCCCTACCGTAAAGTTTTTCTCAGTAGCGCGAGTTTTAACTTTTGTTTGGCGGGTCGTGTCAGCTCACTGGTACTGCGACAATCTGGATTGCCCTCAAGATCATGTCGTTTTCGTTCATCAGTCTACTGGGATCGACATATACCAGAAGGGCAACTGCTTTTTGGATCAAGTCACGAGGATTCCGATATTCGGTGTCCGGTGCGCTGCAGTGTGTGCGCTGGAGGGCTGCTTTGATTTCATCAAAGGATCAGGTAAATGTGCTCTGAACGGTGCACCTTTGGTTTCTTGGTAGGCCCCGTCTTTCAAGCAGTATTGTTCCAAAACGATGAGTTGAAACGATGAGTTATTTACACTGGGGAACATATTTTTGGTTGCATAAATTTTGAAACTTGATTCTAGTGGATTTAAGGTCACTGATTCCGAAATGGCTTTCGTTTGTGAAGAACAGGTCTAGTTTTCATGCTATGCGACCATTTTTTAAATTTTATTCCTAAATAAACGCAGATAATTACTAATATGCACAATTTAGCTCAAGTTGATTCCAAAAGGTGAAATTCAATTTTTATGATCTCAGTTTTTTGCTAATGAGAATGATATTTAAATTTCATAGATTTTTTTTGTGTTTCTTTGTACTTGTGTGTTGAACTTATAATTTTCACCGATATATCATATTTTACATTAAGTAATATACCTCCACATGCACTGATGTGTTCGGGTCAGACCAAATTTCGAGTAAGAGACTAACCATCAGTTTCCACTTGACTTCTATCACAAAATAAACTTCGAAATAAGCAACCATGGGTAAATTGCTTATTATGGAAAGTAGCTTTGAGCTAGTATTACATTTTATCTACTGCAAATTGGTGCTTGCATTTTATGTATGTCTGTATAACGCGTCGGACATACATTACACTGGGGAACATATTTTTGGTTGCATAAATTTTGACACTTAATTCTAGTGGATTTTAGGTCACTGATTCCGAAATGGCTTTCGTTTGTGAAGAACAGGTCTAGTTTTCATGCTATGCGACCATGTTTTTATTTTAATCGAGAACTTTTATTAAATTTAATACTACAGTGGTGTTGAATGAAATCCTATCACTATAAGAAGTGTTCGTACTTTTTACATATTCCAAAATCTGTTCAAGGAAAAATGACATCTTAATCAAGTCAAAGAAATTGTGTGACGCGTCCTGATGCGTAGTGCTACTTTTGTGGTACATTCACAGCTCCAAAGCAAAGAATCAACATTGGTGAATTTGTGATGCGAAGGTGCTTTTCTTACTTTCAAGTGAAACTTGGAGACCAAGATGAACCTTGGGCATCACATGTGAAGACAGCCGAGCGATTTTTAAATTTGGATCCGATGGTGTGTCGTTCCTGCGAAGAAAACTTGCGTCAATGGACTAAAGGAAAAAATAATTCGTCATTCCGATGATTGGCTTAAGCCGCGAGGTCAGGTCACGGACTATTACTTGTGCCTTAACGATGTTGTTGGTTTTAGAGGCAAATCTCGTCAGCTTATCACATACCTTAGTCTAGATTCAGCAATCAGACCTGTGCCCCATTAGATGGCATTCCAGAACCTATTTTCATTCAACTTGCTTCTTATGACTCTGACAGGGAATGTGACACTGGGTTGACAGATGAGTCAACTAACAGAAACAAGGACTCATATTTTGAAGGCGTATCAACAGAACCTCAAACATTTAGCCATGTAGAACTCGGTGATAAAGATCGAGATCTGTTTTTGTCTAAAAAGCATTCAAAATTGTTGGCATCACGATTAAAAAATAAAACTTGCTGGAATGGAATTGAATTTCTTCATGAATTTTCTTTACTTTATTAGAGCTTTAAAACGTTCCAATTACTTCATTCTGAAGATATTGCCAGCATCGGTCGTACCACAGGGAAAAATGGGTGTACTCCCGAATGGAGAAATTCAAAAAAAGATTTATTATAAAATCAGAAATGTAAGTAATCATTTTCTTCATGGACTTTCTTAACGGTCGGGCGATTTTGAATAGACTTCGGTAGCTTATTGAGTAAATTACGTATGACCGACCGTTCGCAATTACCAATCTTATGTTCTCTGATTGGTTGTCAGTACGATCGAATTGATTATGAATGACATTTTACGTATGTGTTTACTTTATATTCTAGTTAATAATTTTTGCTGCAGCAAGAAGCAGGAGAGCAGAAGTGAGCAGTAGCGCACTACGTGTAGCGGTAGCGACGCTGCATTCAAAGGGACCGTTTGGGCTCAATCTCCGAAAAACCTCAATTTTATGTTTATTAGCTCATGTTATAGAGAATTTTTTCTTAATCTAACGACAGGCTTCACTGTTTTGTAAGTGTGTTCCTTCATGTATCTGCTACTGCTGTCGAAAGCTCTGCCACTTACTTCATTAACGGCCAGGGGATGAGTTTGTCAGGCCCTCCTGAAAACTTGAGCTTATTGACGTTTGAAATGCTACTTTTCCCACCGTTTTAAAGGTACAAGAATGAAAAATATATTAATCAATAGGGCTTAAAAAGAGATAAAAATCGGTGCATGAGTTTTTTGATGAATTGTTTAGTTTAAAAATTATAACAGAAATAAGATGTAAAAATAATTTTTTTTAAAACCCCAAAATTGTAAGAATCAAAATATCGAAATTCCACTGCAATTTTTTTTAAATAATACATTAAGCTATCTAAAAACATGTTGCCGGTTCTCTAACTTCAAAATTGAAGGAGATACAATGTCCAAATTACTATTTTTCGGTTTTGCAAAATAAATCAGTTTTACTATAAAATAACGAAATAACACATGAGTACAAAAGATCGTTGCATCATTTTACATCAATGGTGAAAATTTCAGAAACATCAGCTGGAAAATGACAGACTTAAGTTTTTACCCAAATGGTTCACTTGGGTCAACAAGCAATTTGGGTCCGACCACCTAACGACGAAACAGGTTTAAGAGGGACACCCGAGCGATTTTTAAATTTGGATCCGATTGGACTAAAATTTGGCCAGCATGTGTATTTTTTTGAAAAAAATTTAGTCATGTTATTTTTTAAATTGAGGCCTTAGTTTTGAAAAAAAAAATTAAATATATATTAGTTTTTTAGTTTCTTTTTTAGGAAAATATCAAAGAAATAGAAGTGAATGAGTTTTTATGCTAGAAAAAATTCAAAAACAGTTTTGAAATCCTCGGTACATTTTAAACAAACTAAAGAATTCTAATTTTCTTTTTTCTATTTTTTTTATTTGCGATTTTCGATCACCAACTAAAATATACCAAACTTTTCATTTTGAGGTGTGATAAAAAAGTTGAATGCACATATTGGGAAATCGGGATCCTTTAGTTTGGTAGAAATGTTCCAAGGATTCCCATGTTGCAAATGAGCTTTTTTCGTAGGGGGTAAACAATTTTTTTTGTTGAAGTCTAATATAACGGGCAATTTTTGTACGTGAATGCTGTTTTCATGTTTTATTTATTAATCTGCATGCATAATTTCATATTTACTCTGAATTGTTAATTGTATGCATGAATTAAAAAAAATAAAAATTATCGTTCATTTCTTGAAGAATGGTAAATTTTTTATTTGTGAACTGATTCTTCTGGAATGAGCCATTATGTGTAATTCTTAAAAAGATATACATTTTGATTCATTCATTTGTTCAATTTTGGCTTTATTTTTTTAGAAAATGGGAAATATTTGTTTTTTATGACATTCTATCTGGTATTTTAAATGAATACATGTCAATGAGGTTTCATGCTACAACAAAACCAAAGAAAGTTTTGGAATCGTTGAACTATAGCTAACAAACTAAAAGAGCCAGATTTTGCATTATCCTATTGTTTGCTTTTTATATAGGGTCAAAAGTTCATGATTTTTGGTCCCCTTGCACCCCCGTGCGGGGGGGTCTAGTGCCCGTAGCTCAATAAAATTTTAGGGCACAATAGTCCACCCCCTAAGGATCATTTTTAACGAAAAAAATGGCCAATAGATTGAAAATCCCTAGGCTGGTCCCTTTAAGGGAATCGAACGGTTTATCCGTATGAAATGTTCAAAAATTCATAAAAAATCCTTCAGGAGTAAAATAAGCTCTGAGCTATTCACAACATGTTTATAACTTTCGAATAGACATTTGTAGCAATAATTTTTTTTAGAATTTACCCATACTTCCTTCCTCCCCCCCCCCCAAAGGAAAATTTCTATAAATTGTTATTTTTCAGCCAATATGGTACATAGAGATGATTGTGTTTTTGTTGGATTCACAATGAACAAACTGCAAAATTTAGATAGTTTTTTGATATCGTTTCAGAAAAAGTGTTAAGAAATTTTTGAATTTTTAAAACATCATTTTTCCCTAAATGGCAATAAAAAATAAATAAAAAATTTCTAATCAACTTATCAAAAAACTACATCTCAATTTTATAGTACTCACCTTCATCTTCACGACGAAGAAAAAGATTTCTCCTTACCTTCAAAACTGTAGGAGAAATAGAGCCGCAAGGTCGAAAAAATCTTCGGAGAAAATGGCGTTCGAAGTTACCTGGCACCATAGCGCACATGACACCGTGTTTCACACCAGTGTTTTTCATCAAAGCCCACAAACTAATACACCACTAATAAGTTTAAAACCTTCTAGATAAGTCTTTTATAGTTTTAATAAATCTTTACCACTAATAAGTCACTAATACTTACTGCAAACTGCAGAGGAACCCGAACTTTTTTTCTCTATGAAATATTTAAGAACTATAAAAAAATGGACATTTATAGCCCATAAAGTTTTTGAAATTTACCCATACAATACGGGAAAATAAACACAATAAAATTACGAAAAAACAAGATTCCAAAAAAGATCGTTGCATCATTTTACACCAATCGTGTAAGTTTCAGAAAAAAACGTCGAAAAATGATGGACTTTTTTTCATCCGAACGGTCCCTTAAAATTTCAGGAGTTCTCATAGTGGCGTCCGCAAAATTTAACGCATTTACAGTGAATGCAGCTAAGGTATTTATTTACAGCTTTACATGACTGCTGATATAGTGAAACAGTGCGTACAATGTAAATATACATATATTCCGGAGACAAACACATATGAGGGGGTCCTCAGCTTATTTTCGTGCAATAAAAGAGGTCCTTGATTGAACAAAGTTTGAGAACCCCTGCCTTAAACAATGTAGCGGCAGAGCCCTTTACATATTTAAGTTACGATATTAGGTATTGACGCTGCAACGCTACCTGTACATTTAAAATATAGTCAAATAGATTATAAAATAAAACTCTACAAGGGATTTCGGTGTAGTGCTGTTAGCTTGTTACCACTGTATAATCAAATAAGCTGTTGCCGGCCTTCCTACAGTCTGATTGAACCTTTTAGATCTTCCTACCATGCTGCCACAGGTCATTTACCGTAGAAAATATGTAATTTATCACATGACTTTCAGATGGGAAGATACTGCCTAACATCACCTAGAGTTTTTGTACGATACAACACGCCAATCCTTTCTAGCGCTGCTGTGGAGAGAATGTTTTCCGTTAAAAAAGGAAATCCTGAAACCAAAGCGTGCAAGCTTGACAGCTAACCTTTTTGAAATGCTTGTTTTTCTATAAGGAAAACTTTAGTAGTTAAATGGAAATATTAATCCGTGTAATTTGCATGCGACCACTATGATAGCTCATATGCCGTCTAAATCGAAGTCGGAATGGAACTGGTTGATTATTTGTGCTTGTTAATAAATTCTCGATTGGTTGATTGAAGTAGACATCCATGTAGGGATTGTGAAATATAACACTAATGAAAATAGCTGCAACACTTCCTTATCTAACTCGTACCCGTCAAGTTAGATAACTGCAATACAGTTGCTTTGTATGATTTCAAAATGTTTTAATGACATGAAATGCTTTTCAGCTAATGGCAACAGTAAAACAATAAATATTTACAGTTTTCAATAATTTTTGCCATTGCTGCGCCTAATGTAACGGCGTTACATATTACCGTAGCGGTAGTAGTAGCGCCGCTACAATTAGAGCATGTAGCGATAGCGGTAGCGCCCGCTACATGTCAAATTAGCACCGCCCAACTTTGAAGTATTTATTTGACATTTAACCTAATCTAATAAGCAACATGAAATGATTTTAGTAAACTTTATATTGGAAATATCAGATTATGCACACTAATGTAATCCCATAACTCATTTGTGAAGAAAATACACCCCTATTTCATATCAACTGAAAAACAAGAGCTTCGGTATTTTTTGGGTTGCTTATTTTCCAGGTGATCCAGAAAAGTAGTAGCACTAGTTTAGATAATAAGGTAGACATAACTGACTCGAAGGAAAACCTAAGCCGGAGGGACATTGACCGCATACATAAACCGAACTTCACAACTGTTCAGAGTGCACCAATGACGGAGGAAAATTATTAAAACATGGTTGGCAGTCAGCGAACATTTTTTCGAGGACTAGAAATAGGAGTGTGATTAAAACTTATATATAGAAATCTTTGTCTGCTGGTTTTGAAGCCGGAAGCCAGAGGATAATATCAGGCTACACGACTATGGAAAATTAAAAACTAAGCATTTTCTGCACTGGCAGCTATGAAGGAGCCAGTTAAAAACGCAATAAACATCTATCGGCTGGTTATTAATGGCTAACGAGATTTAGCAAAAATGTTGACAATTTTAGGAGAATTGGCTGGGGCATGATATAGGTGTAGCAGAAAAGTTCTCAGTCATTTCTACAGCTAATTATAGAAAAACGAATCATTGACAATCAAGTTGAACGTTTCTTCAAACGAATGCCATGGAATTTTTTTCTTGTAGAACAGGAAAACTCGATATTCGGTTCCAATATAAGAAAAAAATTGTAATTTTCTTTTTATAGACATAACAATTTTGTTGAGACCTAGAGCTAAAACCTATGCTAATTTACAGGTCCGATAATGAGAAGGCCCTAATGATGAACTGCAGCATGATGTATTTGCCCATGATTTAACGTGAACATGGAAAAAGTTTGTTGTACTAAGACAATTTTTGAGGACTAGTTTCAATAGTAATTCTATCCAATAGTGCAATCTTCTATGTATTAATACTTACTTACTTTTTTAGAGTACGGCGCGTCACCCGATGCTGGTATTGGCGCCCATGTATTAATACGCTTACGACTTTGTGCGACACACCCTTCAACATCATTTCGGGATCTATGATACTGGTTGGCTCGCGTCGGGTAGCGTTACATTAAAGGAAGAAAGAGAGACAGGGAGAGAGAGAGGGAGAGAGTGGGGGAGAGAAGGAAGGGAGAGGGAGATAGGGAGAGGGGGAGGAGGCGATGAAAATTGTTTAACTTTTAAAAAAATCTATAACTTTTTTATTTTTTTAATATTTTTAGGTTAGGATACGTTAGTATATGTTATGTTCGGGTGAGTTAGGTTAGAATATGTTATTTTAGAATTTGTTAGGTAATGTTGACCGAATTTTTTCACGGGTCCACCTAGCCTAACGATGACATTGGTTAAAGTTAGGATAGGATCGGATAGGTTAGGTTAGGATAGGTTGAAATATATTAGGTTGGGATAGATTTGGTTAGCATAGGTTAGGACAAAATAGGTTAGAATATGTTAGGTTAAAGTATTTTAGATTAGCATAAGTTATTTTAAAATTTGTTAAGTTATGTTGTCCGAATTTTTTTCACTGGTCCACCTAGCTTATTGATGACATTGTCCATGAAATTTCCACGGGTCCTGCTAGTGTTGCATAAAAACACTGCAAAATGTAAAATGTCTATGGTAAAGATAAGAAAGAAAGAAAGAAAGAAAGAAAGAAAAACGTTTATTTTCCAAGTTGCCACATGAGATACATGTCAACATATTGGGTTTTAAAAAATTTCTTAATATAGGACGTCCTAAAACAAAAGTTCCATACGAGGAGTACTAATTGACAAACCATCATAGGTGAACAAATAGAAAAGCCATACGAGGCATAATAATTGACAAACTATACGAGGTGTACTAATAAACAAACTATCAGAGGTGTACAAATAGATAGACCATACGAGGCATATTAATGGACAAAATATACGAGGCGTACTAATAGACAAACCATACGTGGCGTGCTAATAGTCTAACAAAAGTTCCATACGAGGAGAACTAATTGACAAACCATCCGAGGTGTACAAATAGATAAGCCATACGAGGCATAATAATAGGCAAACTATACGAGGTGTACTATAAGAGATAAAACATCAGAGGTGTACAAATAGATAGACCATACGAGGCATATTAATAGACAAAATATACGAGGCGTACTATAATAGACAAATCATACATGGCGCGCTAATAGTCTAACTCTGTCAAGGGTAGTTGAATGAGAAATGAAAAATATCATCTCTTGGATATTTTATATTCCAAGAGATGGCTAACAACTTGTAAAAAATTCATATACTGCTAAGGAATTATTCGAAACTCCCAAGTTCTTAGTTGAAATTATCGAAGTAGGAAAAGGACAAAAAACGCTATACGGGAACAGATTGAAACCCCATCGTAAATGACAATCAAGTATTGAGAAAAGGTTAGTCATGAAGTAATTTATAAAGAACATCGAAGTAGGAAAAAGACAAAAAACGCTACACCGGAGCAGATTGAAACACCATCGTAGATGACAATCAAGTATTGGTTAGTCACGAAGTAATTTATGAAAAACATAATGAACCGGATGATCCTGAATCGCTGAATGAATTGAATGAGCATTTAAAGGTTACCGTCTTGCTCTTTTATACGAATTCAATGCTCCCAACCGAACACTTGCAGGTGTTATCGTTACATTTTAAGCATGAACACATGTGTTCTATACATCAGAATAAAACGGTGCAAATATTGTTGAAAAATTCAGGGAGCAATACGCGAGAGAAGTATGCAACAGAAACATACACAAGGCATGTATGAAGTTAACGGTTACAACTTGTTCGAAGTCTGGAAGCATGTTTTATCTCACTATTGTTCAAATGTGGTTCGTTAAAAAGAAGTTTGTAGAAAGTGCCGAAAAAAAAATCGTTACTGTACAATAGCACCTCATGTTGCGCTATATCTACGGTAAAGATATATCCTGCAACTTCATCAAAAGACAGTCAAGCCTTGGATAATGAGAGCTTCCACTTATGAAACAACAAATAACTGAATAGAATTTGTGTATAGGGAAATTTCTTTCACAATCGTGGATAAAATTGGCCCCTAACAGTTGCAATTATTATTTTAAGTATTGATGTTTTCAGACTGCACTAAACAAATGCACATCATCACAAGAATTGGTAAGATCGTTCTAGAAAACATGCAAGCAATTATCCAATGGTACGAGAACGGAGAGAAATAATTCAGTGTTTAATTGTTTGTTAGATTTATTTTGCGAGAATTCTGGCTACCATCTATTTGATCTTTCCTTCAATGAGGGAATTTCAGGCATCTACCATGTGGACCATAAAAAAGGAAGCCTGACTTTAAATGTTAATAAATTTATGGTGAATGAAGATAACTTAATTCTATTTTTTGCATTAAGTGGAGAAAAACATTTCCCTACAATTTGAGAAAATTTTTTTTCGCAAAAATATGAGTTACACATGACATTTTATTAAAGGGTCATTGTAATATTATTCTAAAAACGAGTTATAATAAGAGCTTTTTTCAGGAAATCTCCGTTTGAATTTATTTCAAACCTCTTCTTACTATTTGTTCCCGGAAAAACGTTGTTGATGAAAATGCGTTTGTCCTTTGTTAGTTGCATAACGATGGGTTTAGTCACTTGAAAATCTAAATTTGAAGGTAAATTTTCAGGTGACTTAGACCTTATTTATACTCAGATCTAAAGGTTTGTAGTCAGGAGACATATCTGTGTGTAAAGCAACGAAACTAAGATATCTAAATCCAAAATTAGTAACATTCACTTTTTTGTTTACTTTTTCAATTCCATATGGTGTATGAAAAAAGATTATTTCTAGCTACTAATTACGTTAAAAACATTGCAATCACAATTAGATACAAGCACTTTGAGACAAGTCATGGCAAATAAAATCGTTTTAGTTATCAAAGATTAAGCAAATACTCGAATAACACAGCCCCTGTTATTTACATTGATCGGGTTTATATATAAAATACGTTCATCGGAAAAGGCCACCTGAATTATTTTAAACCCGATTTATTGATTGAAAATTTTTAAAAAAACTTGAATTTCATTGTTTCATATTCCCTATATATACATTGGAGCCAGGTTTTTATTTTTATGAACAAATTGAAAAAAAGGCTTTCATAAAAACGGCAGAGAGTATCGTAATCAGAGTTTTGCTGGAGACAATAGTGAACGTATTATTACCGATGTTGCTATGTAAACATGTGATTTTAAAGTTTTTCCGAAACACTCAATATTGTATTCTCGCACATGATTGTATTACTACTGTATGTACAGGGTGTCCCAAAAAAAACTATACCCAATTTTCAAGGGCTATAATTCAGAAACTATCAAACTGACAAAATATTGAAAATTCACATTTTGTTTTTTAATATTTTTTCCATCTGTGTACAAAATTTCAGAAGAATTGATCTAGCCGTGTTCTTTAAGTAGTATTTTTAGTGGCCAATACCGAAAACCTGTTTGCACACTGCTGTTAAACTTCGAATTTTATGATATTAATACCCCGTTTTTTAAACTTTCAACCGCTTATTGAATGGAAAATGCCACTAAAACAAAAAACAATCAAAATGTTCCTCTTATTGTTCGTCTTCTTCGGTGTGCCCTCCGTTTCTCTCAATACACACTTGCGCTCGCCTCCTCATTCCCGCCATCACTCGTCACTCGTCTAACGAGAGCATCATCTCCTTGCAGCAAATTGGCCAATTATGCAAATTTATGGTTTCAGCAAATGTTCCAAATCTCCTTGCAATAAACGAACAAAAATAGGAAAATTTTGATTGTTTATTGTATTTTAGTGGCCTTTTACATTTAATAAGCGGTTGAAAGTTGTCAAAAACAAGGTTTTAATATCACATAATTCGACGTTTAAAAACGTGTGCAAACATGTTTCCAGTATTGGTCATTAAAAATATTGCTCAAAGAAAACGGTTGGATCAATTATTCTGAAATTTTGTACAGATGGAACAAATGTTAAGACACAAAACGTAACTTTCAATAATATGTAAATTTAATAATTTCTGAATTACAGCCCTTGAAATTGGGGTATATTTCTTTTGGGACACTCGGTATATACAAAAGGACTCATGAATGTTTTGATGAAAATAATACCAACTTGTAGGATTAATTACTTATGGTCTTGATGGAAAAAATCACTACAGAATGAGAGCTGTGATGGCCTCCTCAATCAATGAAAATAAATTAATTTTTTGATCGCCTCTCTTAAGTAGTTTACAAAGTTTACTACACAAGTTTACTTCTGAATGATATCGCAGCTTAGAATAATTGCGCGATCGGACGTATTTTAAAATAGAATAGCGTCCACACATTGGCACATGATTCGCGTAAATTAATTGAACAAAACTCAAATACATGCCTTTATTGTGAATTATTCTTTAAAGTTTATGTTCAAAAAATCCCCGTGGATAAGAATAAGCCAATAACCTAGAAATATATCCATTTCGAATAATGCATAAGTTTTCCCTAGGTGGATGTCTTCTTCTCGGAGTGGGAACGCTTCCCTCATACGCCCCACAAACTCTCTACCGACCCCCGTCGTCTACATCTTCTTTCTACGAAGTTGCTCAAGGGAAACCTGTGACAAAGTCTTCCGTCAATCCTCAAGGGGGAGAATTCAACTGGTGCGTTGGTTTTTAATGTTTCACTCGTACTGGCTCTCCATTGCAGTTAATCAAGTGATTTTGAAAGTAAAATATGGACGCAGACCAGCGGATCCATAACACATTGGGAAACTTGAGGGAAATAGAACACTTTCAAATTCTGCTAATTTGCATGTATGTGTTTTTACGAAAAAAAAACATTCTGTGGGCAATTAAATATCATAAGTTTGGCTGGAAAATAAATTCAATGTTTTCCAAATTCCTTCAAATTTCAAAAGTGAAGTTTTGAACCAATGGAAAAGCGTCGAATTAAGTTTCACATACATTTTGATTGGGTATATTTCATGTGTTTTTAATAAAATTTCTATGCATCATTGACCCTTTCTTGACCGTTTGAAAAGCGTCATTGAGAACAATGGGACACGTGTCCCTTGGATGTAATTTGTTTTAATGAAAACAATGAAGCGTGGAAGTGACTTGAAGCAATCACTAGGAAAATTTTCAAGCGAAAGAATTTCAAACGAATATGGTTCTGCGCAATCAATGCAGGAACTGGATAATAAGAACGATATTATACATAGAGCTGTTTTTTCAAACTGCCATTTCATCCAGTAGAATGAAGTTATCGCTAAGGAGACTACAATTAGAAGTGATTTAGTAAAAAAATAATTTTTATGCCTGATATGATTGAACTTCATCAAAATTTAAAATTTATTATATCTTCAATAAAATGATAAATTTGCTCGGCGCTTGTTGGGATGACTTGATGCTCAATTTATGATACATTACAGGGAACCGGAAAATGCAAATGACGGAATAACTTCAAATGAGTACCACTTTTTCCACTCACTCGGAGGAAGCTCAGACGATCCACATCCGTATCTCCAGATCGACCTACTCAAGAGTTACGCTGTCTACAAAATTTCTTTCCTGCCTCGGATAGAGAACTCTGAGTTTTCGGTGGGTGCCGGCCGCGGTGAAAATCTCACGGTGAGTCTTTCAGAAGTTTGTAGTTGATATCAATACTGTTTAGACAATGTCAAGTGAATTTCAATTAAATGATGGAGGCAAGCTTCGTGGTGTCCTTGGGCATAAAAAGGTCAATGAAAGTTACTAATAACACTCAGAGTAATTCGAAACTAAATTTTTGCAATATTCATGGGCACAGAAAGAAACACAACTATGTATAATGGAATAGTCGTGACAATTTCAAACAGGAAGTTACAATTGAAATCAATTTCATGCATGTAAAAACATTTCAGTAAGGAAGCACATGTCGGTTTGCATTTTTACAAATTTTTACTAAGAAAATTTTTACTAGCACATTTCGGTAAATACAAGGAAAGTTTTCAGAGATTAAAAATTTTGAAACGTGCCCCTCTCGCATGCAAAATACCAAACCTAGATTGAAAAGCGAAGGAAAAATAAAGTTTCCTCGGAACCGAAATTGAATAGGAAATTGGCCTACGAGACTGTTTCATCGACGAGAGATTTATACGCTACACCACCTGACCTGTTCCTGGGCTTCAATAGTAACTTTTATGTGCGAAAGGGAAGGTTTTTCTGCTGATATTCGCCATAATAGAAGGAGAAGTATGTAAATATTGAAATTATGTACAATAAAACGAAACAACCACTTGCATCTCTGAACCCATTTGCTTATTTCCTGGAGGCGTCGAGGCGTTTAATGTCTTCTAATGCACACCTTTGAGTTAGGACAAACTCTTAAAAATCACTACCAGAAATCACGAATGTAGCTTCGCTAACGAAAGCTCTGGTGGTGTGATTTGTGTAGACTGCATCGACTTTCCGCAGCACAGAGGTTTTCTATCATCTTGGATAAAAAATTAAATTGATAATAATTTTGGCATTGCTGTATTGTAATAAAATGACTTGTTCATTTCCCACCAAGATCTACGTATGCTCTGCAGAGGTAACGGATGGCAACTACGCTGGTGTGTACAAGCAGCTGCTGTTCATCAGGAGCCAGAACGAGACGTCCTTTGAGCAGCTCGGGTGGTCGCATCTCTCAGCGCCCATCCCCAGGTGCGGTCGCTACGTCGTCGTGAAGAAAGAACAAGTGGCTCGTCATGAATTGTTCATTCCTTTGGAAATTACGGAAATTCAGGTGTTTACCAAAGACCCGTGAACTGATCTTGCCAGAAGTGTACTCGCATTTCTCATTATTGATTGACTAATCTCAAGTCCTCGAAGTAACCACACGAGTGAAATTGCCCAGTTGGTAAAATTTTGTTTTGTCAACTCTTTTGGCAAGGCTATCAAGTGCGTTTTATAGCAAAACCGTTCATCCTTATTTGTGTAAGACAATTGATGAATTTTCAAATTGGCGATTGATTCATTCCTGATCGTGTAAAGTGAAAAACTAATAGAAGCCCAAGTGGCCCTTCCGTCTATTATGTTTCGAGGATTAGAACATGCATCTAAATTTTAAAAACAGAGAAGCTCTCAGTTACTTTAGAATCCTGTGTGACAAAAACATCAGTCATTTTAGGACCTCTATTAAAATAATATACACAGCATACTTTCGAAACAGAAGATTAATGTGTTTTAACAATAGTAACGAGTGCACACGGCCCATCAAAATTGTATAATAAGATTTGACAAATCACATGGCACACTTTCATATTTCTTAACAATACACGCGATATTCATTTAGACTCAGAATCTGATGGATTAATGCACCGAAAATTGTGGAGTTGATGATGCTTGTATCACAGATACCCGGGTTCATAACACACTCTGTGCAGGTGGGTGTGAAGGTCAGAAGGACACACGTGCCTCCCATTACAGTGTATATTAAGAACATTGCACGAAATTAAAATAATAAACATTGCAATGAGAATTGCACACAAAGTCGTTGAAACCTTATGAATTCGATGTAACACCGAGTTCGTGATAACACATTTTTTAAAAGTAATCACGACCAAAATATAGTCACTCAGATACACAATTAAAAGAAATAGTAGCTACGACCCGTAAATGTAATTAATGCCTGTCATATTGCCACATGTATGAAACCTACTGGAATATCAGGAGTTGTGGTGTGTGCGTGTGTGAGCGCAGGTATATTACCCGTATTTCATGCGTTGACATCACCATCTATTAGAGCACATCACGTTTTCGAAATCTTTGTATAGCTGCGTGCTAATCTATCACTACTAACGACATATACACAAGGCACATGATTCAAAACCCAGTTTGTAAGATAATCATTTTATGATACGTCGTTCATAGGTTCATGATACAAGTGCTTATCGTGCTAACGAATTTAATGTTATTCAACTATTTCGCTTACTCTAAGCAAATAAAATAGTCAAATCGAGTCAATAATAAATAGTATGATTTTTCAAATGTTAACGGTATTTAACAGTATATTTGTTATGAATAAATCTACGTACATATTAGGTATGGATAATGAAGCGCATACATAGTTCCTCTTTCTTATTGACTTCACATGCAGTGGATCCACCTAATGAAGAAACATGTGGATTCACCTCTGCTCATGCCTCCGCTCACTTGACTCCACTTGCTGCATCTTTAAATAATTACCCTATTCGGATGCACCATTGCACATTTCAAGGGCGTACACAATCACAATCATCACGCCAAAAACTTTGCAATTCCAATAAAAAGGAAAGAAATTCAAGCATTCAAGTCAGATATCTTAAATCAATTTCGATTTACTGAATCTTTACTTCACACACAAGTTTTCTCAATTTAAAACTGATGGTAAATAAACAGGGGCCTGCTTTATTGTATCTATAAGCCCAATAACAACAACACGAAGAAAGCAATTGAACTCACTGTTCAGGATAGCGAAAAATATCATAAGATGAAAAGCTATTACAACTGTTTTCAAAAACTCTTCTGTAAATATGGGTAAAAGTATTGCTAATATTATCGCTAATGATCCGATCGACCTATTCAACTACATCCATGTATCATATCCAAGCTCTTTCTCAACATAGTCTGCTAATTCATCGGATGTTCTTGACGGATACACCAGCAAGAAAAATAAATAGAGTGGGATAGAAGCATTCTCGGTTAAATACTAAAAAGTTCAGCTGATATAATAGCGCCGAACGTTTCTAACACCATCAACCAATCAAACATTTTATAGGAAATAAAAGCATGGCACGGATCGAAGAAAAATTCACTACTTGGTTTTTTACACTCCAAAAAAAGAGATATTAGAGCGTTGAGAAATTTAGAATACAATGTCTACACGAAAAATTAACTCCTAAATTAGGAAATTTAGAGTAGCTCTTAGAGCTCTTCAAGCTCTTTCAATGTAATTTCATTTATAAAACATTGCCTAAGAAGCAATGAGGGCGAAGATGGTGACTAAGTTCTTGAACACTTATTTTGTACACAAAGTCGCCAGCATGACCATACGAGTATATCGCGAAATAGAAGTATATTCATACTTTACTGTTATTCAGAAGCCCGATTTCATCACATTTTTCTCTTTATTGAAACGAAAACGTAAAATTCGATCTCTACTGAAATGTATGAAAAAAATCGTATATAGCTTAAACTCAAATTTCTGTTTTTATTGAAGTATTCATAGCACTAGGTAATCAAATAAAATCTGTTCTGCCATGTGATTCAACTATATAGATAGGTAGTTCATCATATATGAAATAGATCATAATTTTTGTACAATATACTGTTTTCATATGCTCATTTCAATTATTGTTATAAAACTAAGCATCGAATTCTGCGTAAACACATTAATTGATCGGTCTAGTGCGTGACTAGGTTAAGTTACTAGGTTTAGCATAGTTGTACACCTTATAATAGCGTTAATGCAGGAAGCCCCAAATGTCGCCGAACGGATAGTTGTCTGTTGACATAGGCATAAGAAACAATTTTCTTTACGTATCACTTATAGTTAATATCTAGTTTAAATTGCCGAAAGATTTAATCATCTGGACACACTTCTGCAACAACGATCGGCTCTACCCATTGAAAATATCCCCTGCGTTCAAGGCAGGCTGCTGGCACTTCACCAGGATGGCAGCTCCGCCTCTGCGTTGCGGCAGTGAAAAAATGTCCACCAGGCCACATCAGCTGACTTTAGTGTGGATATCCTGCGTGAAGCGGGGCCGTTTTGTGGAGCCACATGACAGGCTCATCTTTCCTCTAATTTACCGCGGGGACCGCCCAGACGCGAACGTTGCTGTGCTGAACTGCGTTACACGTGTCTACCTGCGCAAATCAGCGCAGATGATGTCGGCGATTTTTAGCTGGGTTGAAATAATGCCTCCTTCTTCTCTATGGCTGCTCAAAAAAATTTTGACGTCAGAGAAGTGGATAGAAATTTTGTACCATTTGTAATGGCTCGGAGAAGTGAAATCAAGTTAGCTCCAAACTAACGTTAATTTTTCTTAGAACAGTGCTGACTAGGCTTTAAAAGGGTCAGGAAAATATCAAGCAATAATTTGTTGTCACAGAATATCATGAGTCTATTTTACATATTATGTAAAATGGACTAGCTTCTCACAATTCTTTTTATTACGACAGAAAATAAAAGAGTGGTCGAGCTTATTTGGCCACGAATTAGCTCATGGCGTTAGATAAAAATAGTCGAACTCCAGATTTATTGTAGTCATGCCTTTTCCTGAAAAATCGATAAGTTACATACTTATTTTATCTCTGGAGCACACGAATTACATAGTGTATGACTTTTCTTAGAGTTTTTCTTTTCACGTTGATCAATGTAACACGCGGTCGTCAAAAAGCGCCTGTTACAACAGGAGTTTTGCACTGTTCCACAAATGTACGGGGAAAGTTTAAAATGGGACACTGTTAGGGATATGTGGCTGGGAAACAGCCTAGACCTTTCGAAAACTGAATAATTCCTACAGTTATTCTTTCCTTCAATATGCAGATGAAACAGTAGGTATATTATAGGTAGGTACATTAAATATTTATTTCAAGACTTCAAATACATTAACAATCCTCATATGCAATTTTTTGATCAGCCACACATACTATCACTACTACTATTAAAATTTGGCCGAGCTACTCATTTACTTTCATTTGATTCCACTCCAATATGTGTCACCGTTTTAATAACAAGTAGTGTAACGCCTACGCCACGTTTCCAGCTCTAGGACCAGGCCTGGAGATGTAGGAGGCATTTGGTAAAGCCGTAACTCAGCGACTTGAAGGTTCTTTCGGCTTTGTTCATCACCTGACTCTGCTTTTATACACTGTCCATATTTTATGGGGAATCCTGCAATGTTTTCTTCATTGCTTCCGTAAGCAAGAGCTTATTGGCGGTATGTTGAGCTGAAGATTTCCGACGTTTCAGCTGCCGGTCATTGATTGATCTGATAATAATGTTTTAAGAGAGAGCAGAATGTTTTTTCTTTAGTGTAATAACTTTCAGTGGTGGTTACCACGCTACTCTAAGTATAGGGATCTTGTCAGTGCAAATGTCCGTCTTCTTCCGCGCACCCTTCTGTCAAAAATAGCGGCATGAGCAGAGAAAGGCCGATTCTGATCTACTATATCATTCCATTCCCTCCCTAATTTCTTATGACGAGAATTTATTTAACCATATGCTAATCGGGCAAGTTGATTTCATACTATAAAAATGAGGAGCTTCCTTTTGCAGCCACCGTAGTCTTCATAGCTGTCGGAAGCATAATATCGAAAGGAATGGTCTAAATTCGACGTTATTGTACGATATACACTTTCTTTTTTCTTGGGAAGAATTCGCTTTGTGACGGTATTAATAAAAGTTTTGCAAATTTCGCTACTTTGATAGAATGTTTTGCTCGCTCACGAAAACATAGTAGTTTTCCACTATCGCTTGACACCAGTTCCTTATTCGAAAAATTCACTAATGATAAAATCGTTCCGCAGGGACTCAACTTCGGTATGGGCACAACTATATATCGACGATTATACCGATGTTCATTGTTAATAGATATTTCTTTGAGTACAATGTCGATTTATTTTATTATAATGTCAATTATGGCTCTCCTTCTGTTTCATTCATGGAGAGAGTCCGGAATAACCCATGAGTACTTTTCTTTCGAATGTGTACAGCTCTAAAGAAACAGGGCTAATTCTGTTTGTAACAATTGCATCGTGCCGTTGTACATTGCAGTATGTGGGATCAACTCACCGAGCACTATTAATGAGAGTTGCATAGCACGTCGGTAGAAGTAATCATCGTAGAATTTTTGTGCAGAGTTTCTCTCTTCGTATGATACTTCGATTATTGATATTTATTTTTGCCAGTTTCATTTAAGGTTATCATCGTTTTGTGGGAATGGCTTCTTGTGCTGCCACGTAGGCGAGTGCAACACCTCATTTCGCTTTAACTGTTGAATGAGGTTCATTATTTCTGTGCAAAATCAATACTGTGAATAGACCATGCCTCTTGTTTTTCACAGTGAGGGGTTTTCCTAATAAGTGTCTTTTTCTCCGTGTGTCACCATCATTTTCTCTGCGAATGTCCCCGTCTGCTGTTTTGGATGCGTCTCTGCCTTTTCCACTGTTTATCTTTCTTATCCCTCTCTGCTCGTCTGTGTCTTTTTCTCTCAGTGTTGATCTTTGCCTTTTGGTGTGCGTCTGTCTTTTACACATACCGTCACCCGAGAGTTTGATCGACGTGCTTTTGAATTGTTCCTTTGTTTATTTTAGTCTTGTGCCCTCTTATACTTTTAGTAACTAAAGATAAGTTTTCGTAATTTTCCTTTTTGATTCGCGGGCTTACTTCATTTACCAGACATTCTCTTTATTCTTTATTCTGATGCTAAGCTCGCTTTTGAGGTTAGCTCGTAAAGGCTCCCATTGTGGTGGCGGTAAATTGGTAATGGACTTAAAAATTCAAGAATTCAATGATAAAAGTTTGTAACTTTGTGTTTGTTAAGTATTAGAAGCTTTCTGCTTTCGTTTTTCTTCCTTCGGTTAATTTTTGAGTTGTAACCCTAATCTTTCATAAGGGACGAACCGGAAAAGGTTGTGATGAAAAATCACACAAACCTGTTATAGCACCTTTACATTCCAACATGAGACACAGTGTGTAGGCCCGTATGAACTAATTATAGAAAACATTAAATATGAAAATATACGTCAAACTATCACTATATTTCGACTGTAAATTATATTTTCACCTAGATTACAGTTTGAATTTTAGTAGACTATATTTTGAATTTCACGAGCTGCGCGTATTAGAATCACAATACGCACACGAGTAATATTGAAACTATCCCTGAATGTTGAGTAAAGTTTTCCAAAACCTCTCATAGGTTCAATCTAATTCATTTCCCTTAAGTCTTTAGTGATTGGATTTTTAAGAAGTTTTTTTGCAAGATTCCTTTCAACTTAGCAATCCGCATCATTAACCGTTCGGTATTTAATTGTATTTCTCTGTGTTATTTCTATTTTATCTCACAGTTATTGTTTTGTATTGCGTCGTACATAAAAGTGTAATTAATTTAGTGTTTTATTCGACATCACAATTTAGTTTAGACCCTAATTTGAATACGCGTAATGAAACATTGTAAATTCATTTAGTTTTTGCTCTAATTTTGGCTGGTTATTACTGATGATGAGCTGACGCTTGAGACGCTTCATTAAAGTGCAATAAAATTTTTCCTTACGATTACCCTTTTTATTTACAATGGAACTTCATACGTTTCGTATCATAGCATAATAAGAAACACTATTCCCTTTCCAAAAGAATGTAATCAAGGTACGGAGTGGGACACTGTACGAAAATACTTCGATAAAATTTATTACTCACCAAGATAATTGAATACTATCATTGCACATAATAATGATGTGACTTTCATTTGTAATGCTTCCAAATCATTTATAGGCTATGTATTCAACGTGACATGAACAAGTTTTTACTGCGAAATCTGTCCTTACCATCATAGATTAATTTGTTAAGGTTTAAAGCGTGTTGAATATTTTTTAGAACTATCAACTTGCGCACTATACCATTTACAAGTTATTTTGCTCCAAATGAATTTTGATATGCTCCTCGTGAAAATAGAATTGCTCCAAGTGAATTTTGATTTGCTCCCCGTGAAAATAGAATTGTTCCAAGTAAATTTTGATTTGCTCCTCGTGAAAATAGAATTGCTCCAAGTGAATTTTGATTTGCTCCTCGTGAAAATAGAATTGCTCCAAGCTAATTTTGATTTGCTCCTCGTGAAAATAGAATAGCTCCAATTAAATTTTGATTTGCTCCCAGTGAAAATAGAATTGCTCCAAGTGAATTTTGATTTGCTCCTCGTGAAAATAGAATTGCTCCAAGTGAATTTTGATTTGCTCCTCGTGAAAATAGAATTGCTCCAAGTGAATTTTCATTTGCTCCCCGTGAAAATAGAATTGCTCCAAGTGAATTTTGATTTGCTCCTCGTGAAAATAGAATTGCTCCAAGTGAATTTTGATTTGCTCCCTGTGAAAATAGAATTGCTCCAAGTGAATTTTGATTTGCTCCTCGTGAAAATAGAATTGCTCCAAGTGAATTTTGATTTGCTCCTCGTGAAAATAGAATTGCTCCAAGTGAATTTTGATTTGCTCTTTGCTAATGTGCTAACGATCCAAATAACTTTTAGTTTGTTATAGGTACAATATCAAAATTACGTATTTTTTTCAGCTTGTGCATTTTAAATATATAAAATACTATATATTACCCTAACCACAGGGTTGAACCTTGGTTTGATCCTTTCTTGATTGCCAAATCTGGGCTGTCATGGTTAATTATTATTAATTAATAAATATTTAAATTTTATATAATGTTAAATAATAATTAATGACCTTTCAATCAATTTTGCAAAATCCTAATTCATTGAATACTTCCTTAATTATTTACCCTATCAGTAAAAGGCATATAAGGAAAGGAACTTTCAATAGTGTGCAGGGTATGGGGATCATATGTTCAACCGGTAACCAACTGACGAACATCCAGTAGCTGCATTACCCGAGGGTTATTTCCTACCGACGATCATCCGGTAGATGACACCCTATGGGGTCACATAACATGTTTAGGTCACAATCCCTATCGGAATTGGACAATAAATTGATAGAAAGCGTTTGAAAATTAAAAAAAATAACATATATATATTTTTCTGATAACTCGTGTACAAATGCATTTTGATGAAGAAGTACAGTAATGTTATCGAAAGAACAATACTGCTGAAACGTCATAACTGTTCGTCTAAACTGAATCAAACGATGCAAATTCGCGTGTAAATTTATTTGAAAATCATGGTGTAAAAACTGAAAATCATCAACTCCATCAGGAAGGAAAATGAGAGAAGATACTGAGGTCTGTGGAAAGTGCTGAACGAGTGAGCCTGTAACCCTGTAAAAGTCCTGCTATAAAAGTATGATGTGGGTGAAGAACTAGAAAATGGGAAGAAATCAGTTTTCCCTCACAGGGACAGTTAATTAAAACAATTAGGGACAGTTTAGAGAAAGATTTAGATTCGAAGATGTGTATCAGAATGGTGTTGTAAGTTTGAACAGTTTTGCCCAGTTAGAAGACGCCAGTGTTAGGTTCCATGCAATTAAAAAAAGCTGTGATTTCTAGTTTTCCTTTAGCTTAAGCAATACAAGACATACGTGGCCTAGTAGAAAATAATGCGGTAGCTTAACTGTAACGATATCAAATCTATAGTGCAGTGGCTTTAAATTTGGAAAATTTTATCGGTCCTGTTCTTACTTTTTCCTCCGCTCCAACTTTTGAGGAACTCGGTTATTAGTTCTCCCATTCCTGCGTGTAAAGAAAATGATTTGTGATTGATTTGATGACAAGAACTCGGAAAAGTTCCTTCCGACCTTGAAAATCGACATAAATAATACCAAAGCGCTGAAATATATTCATTGAATAATGGAACCACAACATAAATGATGCCAAAGCTGTAGAATATCTAGATTATATAACAGAACAACAGCAGGTATGCCGATTGAAATAATAAAATTACATTTAAATAACGTAACGCCACATGAACTATATTGATCTAAAAATATTACAATAATATTCGAAAGATTATTTAATTGATAACTGAATTTAGAGACGATGAAACTCATTCAGTAACTATTTATCTTGTTCCTTAGAAAATGGAGTCATTTGCTTCGACTTGAATGTCTGGAACTTATAAAAAGGAATGAAAATCAATGGAACATAAATTGGAAGTAAGAGACTTGGGAATAACGACTGAAAAAGAGAGATGACAGATATGAACTAGAAAATCCCATAGTGATGTGAAATTATAAAATTACGATTTGTGAAATGGCAGTGTTATGAAATTCGAAAGTATCATTTGATTGCTTCACTTAACTTTGATTACCTCTGGTTACGATATATGTCGGATGAAAACTGAAAGTAATATGGTGGAGCTTCATGATATATCACAGTTATAGGACAAATAGTAAGGTAATATGGAATTAGCCTGGTTCATATTCAAAGTGTGGAGCTGGAAATCCGCGCTTTATGTTATTTAGTTGGAATGTTTTATGTTTTATGTTTTTTTTATGTTTACTGCAAAAATACGTCACTGCGGTGTTTGGTACTCATGACAACAAGGGTAAGACAGACTCGTATAGACCTTACTTGCCGGATTAAGTTTTCCTGGACACTGTTTCGCATACCTGTATTACCGTTACCAGTAAATATCAGGGCTGCAAATTCGAAAAAGCTACATGAGGCTGACAGACAGCCGGGCGTTATCCATAACGCCTTTGGGCCCTTCTTAAAGTACGGAAAGCGAAAGAGAATGAAGTAAAATGGCGCCGTGTGTGTTAATTTTCATTTTCACATTTTTATTTCAGCCGGGGTCTTAATGCCTTGAACACGTTAGGATTAAAGCAGAACCAGTCACCCTCAGCGACTTTCCTTGAGCACCTGTTCATAGAATCTAACACAAGTTACCTTGGGCTTCATTCTTTTTCACGAGACTTGAACTCCCAAACTGTTCAAGGCTTGTTCAATAGATTTTTTTGAACCGGCTTCTGCTAACTCCATTGAAGCAATAATGAGCAGCGTTAGCTATTTTTCGATGATCACGGGGAAATACAATTCTCAGATTTTCGAGGTTAAGTTTATTCGCTAATAATTCAATATAAAAAGCATATAATATTTTTTGCTTATATGTCAGATGCGTGAGCGTTGCAAGACTACTTTTGATTCAGGCCCAACTTCTTTAAGCAATCCCACATTTAGTTGCGTTGGTTGTCCCAAGAATCCAAAGAAGTGGAGGGTAAGATTGAAAATAATTTCACGATGGATGACTCGCATTGAGTACACTGCAGCAATCATATTCATAAAAGTAGCCACAACTATTTCTCAGGCACTCTTCTTTAATAGGAAAGAGCGTTTGGAAGAGTGATTGAGAAATGGTTGTGTCTACTTTTATAAATGTATTGCTGCCTACAGTCTTATGCTGGAAGAACAACACTCCAGTAATTCGTTAGTCACAGCCAACACTTTGGTATCTCCCATAGAACCGGCCGACCATACTCATCTCCCTTCGTGTCAGCTGTCAAAGATCTTTGTCGTAATTCAAACCACCTTTTTAAAAGTTCTAATATCTCCAAGCTTTGCAGAGCTACCGGCAAATTTGATTTTAGAATCTTTGAATATTTTTACCCATAGATTCGGTTGAATCATGATCAAAGTGGAATGAAATTAAATATCGTCCCGAACGTGTAAATTAAAGTTTTTCGGAAGTGTATGCGTATGGTTCTGTTTCTTTGTCGAGATGTTATTGTGTGATTTGTTCAATGGCTAGAATTCAGGCGCATGTGTGCGTAGGGCTTCAAATGTTTAAAAATTCAGTTTTTAATAGTTAGGCTTAGCCCTTTTTCGAACTATGTATAGTGTCATTAGTTTCTAATGGTTTTTGCAATTTGTTGATTATCGTTTGCGCTCTTTGTTTACAGCACCGAGGATGGAATCGAAGATTCCGAAACGTTTACAATTAAAGAAATGTTCCCTTTTACATTGGATCTTCTTTTCATTTTACAAATAAAACCAAAATAACGGAAGAAATATAAGAAAAGGAATTAAAAAAGTAGGGCAAAAGATGAAATAAAGAAAGAAATGAAGACAAGAAGAAAGTGAGGAAAGAAAACAAGAAATAAATATTAAAGAATTTAAGAAAAAATCAATAAAATAAAAAAGGATTAAAGAACGAAAAATAGAAGGAAAAATAAAAAAGAAAGAAAAAATACTGATTGGATGGAGGAAAAGAAAAAGAAACGTTTAGTTCCAAAAAAGTAGATGCATAAAATGCACTACAACTAAATCGGATTCTAAATATTTCTTAAAATGAAAGTTCTTAATTGATCTGCCATCCCTATATATTAGGTTTATACTAAACTTACATGAACCTAGTAGATACAGAGAATTTTAGAGTTCAACGGTTATCGGTGTTAAATAGTATATCGTACTGCAAATTATATTCACGCCTTTTAATTTATTTAAATAAGTGAATGGTGGTTTCAACTTGCGTTACCGCTGTGAGAAAAAAACCTTTTCTTTGGTTTTGTTCACATAATAAATTAGAATTAAATTAGAATTTATCAAATTTGAACATCAAAGTGAAACTCTTTTCGTGACATTGACTTTTCCTCATTTTCTTCAATACACACTACCGGGGAATACCTAATGATGGTTTTATAGAAAGTTTTTATATTTTTTGTCAATATTTTTGCGCTACCGAATAGAAAATCTGGAAAAATACAGAATTTGTCCAAAACTTACACCACAGTTACGGACAATCCGCAAAAGGACGATTGCAGGTGATTTCCAGACATTACCAATCAGCGAAGGCCATCATAATTCTCATAAATTTTCAATTTTTGCCATATTATTTCAAAATTTCAGATGTTCATCCAGACTAACGCAAATGGCAGAGAATACTGTAGAATTTATTATTATAAAACCGAATTAGTGAAGACTATTATCACGAAATTGTTCAGAAGTTTTGAAAACAAGGATGAGGCAATATCTAAAACGCCTGCTTTATCAATTTTAGATTGAGCAAATCAGAGATGGCTCACGATGCTAAATTTATATACTCGTTTAAGGGCAAAATCAACATCGACCTCGGTGATACTCACATCATGTCAGCAAAAGAATGAGGAAAAAACCTGTAACTGGAAACGAAGATCGAAGAAATATTGCTTTCGAACTGAAGCATTATAATAAAAAACGCGACATTTTGACCGCCTGCCGAGTGAGAAAACCAAAGCTCTACATAAATGAGTATCTCCTACTTTCACGAGCCAACATTATGTACACTTCGACAGTAGCCAGAAAAAAATTCCCGGCCAAAATTAGAATCCCGAAAATTTTGGACGGAAACATCAGTGTCTTCGCTTCTATCCCTGTAAAACCGGATTCAAGACGTCATCAGATAAACACGCCTGATAGGCTCGGCCAATATCTGATGCAGCAATTGGACATGTCATCGAAACAGGTTTTGGGTGATTAGTATTCTACTGACTGTTAGACAAATTTTATATCACTTACACTACCCCAGAAATAATACAGAAATGCCAGAATCCCTCCTCCGCATTTCCCATGACGTTTGCGTCAGAAATTCCTTTGATTTCTACCTTGTTTACTCTCTTACCTTATTTTTATATAATTATACCAGTCAGGTTACTATTTGTCTGTTTTTTATTACTAACCTCCAAAAATTAATTTCGACCTTTAAGGGGATCATCTCAGGCCCTTGTCGGTCCGATGAGCTTTTTTTTGTTTTGTTGTTGGAAAAGGACCCTTAGGTGGTGGACTATTCGGTCCTAAAATTTTATAGCGCTACGGACACTAGATCACCCCCCCCCCCAGGGAGGGTAAACGGACTAAAAATCCTGAATTTACGACCTCATTTCGACCCCACATAAAAACAAAACAAAACTGGAAATAGAAAATTCGAAACCGTAACTTTACTTACAATGCTTCAAGGATTCTAAAACTGTCTTTGGTTTTGTTTTAGCATAAAAACTCAACGAGTTCTATTCACTTGAAATATCAACAAAAATGAACTAAAAAACAAATATATACGTGCAATTTTTTCAAAAAATAAGGCTTGAATCGAAAAAATGAATAGAGAAGTTGTGTTTCTTTTCAAAAGTTACGCATAAAAGTCAAATTTGATAAGAATCGGACTACAAATACAAAATTTCATAATTTGTCTAAATTTTTTTTTTAATTTTACTTTTATTTTTTGTAAATAACAATTCACAGTGTGAATAGAATTTATGCATGTAAATTATCGAAATAAATATGAAAACAGCATTCAATAACATAAATTATCCATTATATTACACTTCAACAAAAAATTTTGTTTTTGGCTTATACCCCAAACCTCTAACTTTCAACATTCAAAAGAGGACTCGTCAGTGAGTTTTGATGCTAGAACAAAACCAAAGAAAGTTTTAGAATCCTTGGAACATTTCTAACAGAAGTACAGAAGCTTTTTTTCTAATTAGAGAAAAAATTATGTAGCCCACAACCAAAAAATAATGAATTTTTGATGTCATCATAAAATATCGCTAACCATACAATTTTTTTTCTTATTTTCAAATTTTTTTCTGTACTTTTGTTAGAAATTCTTCAAGGATTCTAAAACTGTCGTTGGTTTTGTTCTAGCATCAAAACTCAATGACGAGTCCTCCTATGAAATATCCATAAAAATGTACCAAAAAACTTATTTATTGTAAAAACATAAGTCCTAAATTGAAAAGTGACATGAGTAAATAAAGTTTACTTTAAAAAAATACATATACTGGCCAAATTTTAAACGAATCGGATGAAAATAATCAAAATCTTGAGATGATCCCCTTGAAAAGATTGGATATATCACTGTCATCTCAATTAGATATCATATCACTTTCATAACATGTCGCTGTCACTTATTAGATTTGTTACTATCACATAAATTTTACAGCTTTTTACTATAATTACATGATCGATAGTTTGATAGTTTTTCATCATTTGTTACAATTATGCGGATACTACCTGATGTATGTAAACTTTACAACAACGCCTCCAGCAATTTGTACTTTCCAATGTTGTAAATACATTAGGAGCAACTTATGAACTCCAAATTGTCGCACATGGACTGAGTGCGTGTGCTCCTTACGCAATGATGATAGATTTATTCTTTTCTTTTTCCCCTCTCAAGCTACTTTTAGATAGGAATATCTTTATTTATATCTTGACTTTGTATTTTTATTTCTTCGTCATATATTACTTACTGCTTATTAACTTTAAATTACTGACCATGCTGAAATATTCGATGAAATTGACACAGATCTCAATTATTTGAACAGACTACACTCGAACTTAAACGAAACTAGAAGCAGCGAATATTCTGATGTATTAAAATTCAATGAAACTATGCGAACAACTCTCAATGATTTTTCGCTGTTGTGTTGGAACTGTAGGTCACTCTATCCAAAATTGAAAGAGATACAATGTACTATAACTGAACTGAAGTATAACTTTGACGTGATTAGCTTCACCAAAAGCTGGGTAGATGACTCAACTAAAGACATGATTCGAATGAAAAATTATCATAGCCAACACTCACTACGCAATAATAAGCGCGGCAGGGGCGTAGTACGTTCATATCTAAGCACATAGACTAGAGACTCACAGCAAGTGCAACTATGAATGGGGATCATATATATTCTATTCATCGAACTGACTTAAAATGGTAAACGGATGGTGCTTAGAACGGTATATAGGCCTCCAACAGCTTGTGCTGCAATTTTCCTGAATGAACTCAATCGTATTATATCGCAGTTTAACAGGGTTTTGTACAATGACTTAATAACCTGCGGTGACTTTAATTTTGATCTGCTGACTCATAAAAGCTGGGAACCAATCTTGAATTTCATTTATGTTTTTCAGTCTAAGTTTCTCCTTCCTAAAATCACGAAGCATACACGGATATCCTCAGAATCTGCTACAGTGCTCGACAAAATCGTTATGAGAGATTCAACTGATTCTCTTACTGGAATAATTACTTCCGACTAATCAGATCATTTTCCAATTTTTCTTATTAAGAAATATGTGTTGTCCCGTGCACCAAACCACAGGCTAAAACTTACTTATATTATAACGTAAACGAATCAAATTTGGGAGAAATGCGCACCGTTCAAGAAGAACTAATGCCAACATTGTACATCTCTCAGCAGAATAATAATGCAACGAACAATGACAAAGCAATACTAAAATTAAATGAAATTGTAATGAACGCGTACAATTACTGTCATCCAATCGTACCTCGCACGATCAGGCCAAAAATAAACAAAAGCGCTGGATTACTGAAAGGTACCTGCCATCCTTCACGAAGGGCGAACATCTAGAGAAATGTACAGTAGCGGCCATAATGGTTTGTACAACTAATAACTTGACAAACTATCATCAATAACTTCAATACTAAAAGCTGCAATGAGCTCAATTTATATACACATGTGAAGCCATACATCTTACCTAACAGGTGTTAAAATCTTAATTCATTTAGGTGAACAAAACACTAGTTGTAAACAAATACATTAGAATAGCAAAAATTTCCTAAGGTCAAAAAAAGTTCGGACAAACATTATAGAAACTGAATATATATTTCAGATGTGCTAAGAAAATGCAATAAACATCGTAACAGAGTAATTAACAATTTAATATTTGGTATGGTACCCTTTATTGTCAATAACGGCTCAACATTTGCTACAAGACTTCACCAAGTGGCTGCATTCTTCTTGTGTTATTTTTGCCCGTTCATCTTGCAAAGCGGTCTTGCAAATTTCCGTGATTCCTTGCCTTTGTCCTTTCTCCTAGAAGTTTTCCAACATTCTCGATGGGATTCATATCTGAACTTTGTGCTGGCCAGTAGATAACAATGACTTCTTCTTGATCCAGGAATGACTTCACAACTTTTGCATTGTGACACGGAGCATTGTCTTGCATAAAAATGGAGTTTTCGGCTGGAGAGTCATTGATAACTGGTACCACATGTCTATGCAGAAGTTCTTTGTACACTTGTGCGTTTACTTTTCCTTCCAATCGAATTAGGGGACCGGTAAGCACTCGTGTCAAAAGCTAGCCGCTGCCCCCCTTCTATCATGAGCACCTGTGCTGCATGCCAGATACCGCCAGATCTTCCTGTTATGCATGCCAAATACCGCCATTCTACAGATCATTCTCTTTTGAAACTACATGTTTATTTGGATTAAAACACAAAAAATTACGAATTGTAAAATTAAATACTGCTCTAGTAATTTTCGTCACGATAAGTGGTGAGAATTTCATTAATATTTCATTCTTTTACGGGAATATAAATAATAAATTTCAATTGACCGAACTCTAGAGACACTGAACGAACTACTTAGAGAGTCGGTAGCTAAAACACACATTTAAGATTGTTTTTGTTTTGAATCACAATAGTTCATCGTCAAGCAAAGTGAACAGTATTTATGCCTAGTATTACATAATTAAGTTAATATAATTGCTATCTGCTGGCTGATAACTGTACGTAGATAATGCTAGTTTGAGCCGGATGTTCCACGACAGGAGGTACACAATTTCACAAGCAGAATATGGCCAGATGAACAACTTTTCTTTTAAGAAATTTTCAGGAAAACACTTTCGGGTTTTTGAGATATTAGTTTCGAGGAAGGAAGTATGAAGTCTTCCATGGAGGGCTGGATATCTGCTACGGGTAACCACACCAATAACTACTGCAAGAGCATAATGATGGTGGTTAAGGATATTGTGTTTAACAGGTATGTGATCATATAGGTTCATTTAAACTACTGCACGTCAATCACTTCTCAGTTCTTAAGGTATAAATATTACCTAGGTAATATCAATCTTCCAGAAATCATAATTGTAAAATTATATAACTTGACTACATTGAGTGCAATAGAGGTGTAATAGAATTTATATTTATAACTTATTATCTTTTTAAAAACCGTTGAATAACTATGTAAATCCATAATCACCCGATCTACTAAGAGGTTCAACCCAAGTTTGTTTTTGCACGACGGTCTTCAATGTGTGAGATCAATAACTTGTTCCACATGCAGAGGCCATGTAACTTATTGCCAACAATTTCAGAGAGAAATTCCTTTTCGTTACGGAGTGAAATTCGTCAATATTTAAAAATCACATTATTTCACCTATTCATTTAATTATCATTTCAACTTACTTTTTCTTACTTGATCTCGTATTTCAATTTGTCCTTCTTTTCACAATATAGGGGTTGTATCCGCTGTCTCTTTTAGGTATTAAGTATATTTATTTCTAGGAACAAAGTCTACAACCCTGCAGCGCTGCGAGTGGTCATGGCAGAGGTCTACTGCGGCAACCTCAAACAGCGCATCCTGGATTTTGCTGTGAAGAAAAACAATGCACAAAATAATGTTAGCACCATTCCGCTCACTGCCACCTCGCAGACTGAGGAGGCTGAATAGTGTACCTTCGAAGTGCTGATCTAAGCAGAAGGTGTGTAAAAATTCGACTTCACGATTGGTGTGCGCACGACGCCTGATGGGTCAACAGGTCGTGCATGCAAGCACCAAGTTGCATGCTCCCAGTACAACACTTTACGTCTTCTGCAACTGCTCTTCACAGCACAGATATCTTGCTAGTGTAGCAGCCGGAGAAGAAAAGGTGCCTGCGGATGGCTTTTTTTCAGGATTTCAAAACATCAGAAAAAGTGTGACCATATATATCTACTCTTGAAAATGGTCCACCTAAAGCTGCTGATATGGAGCAAGTAGTTTCCACTCAGGAACCTGTGCCTGCAGAAGTAAACGTTAATGACTCTCCCCAGCAGGATACTTCTAAAGAGACTTCATCTGAGCGGGATTCGACATTAGAACGGTTCAAAAATATTCAAGACTTGTTAGATGTTTTGAAGCTGGGTAGGGATTACAGTGTTTCAAGTTGAGATTAGGAAAAATTAAAACCAAATCTCAACTGGCAATTTTTCTTCACACTGTTGGCAGCACAATTTTTAACAAGAGGTCTCTGGGCTGGAAGATTGTGTGCCAACCGACAAGCGAAGCAAGGAAGAAGGTTGGGATCTCAAGAGGAAGGCTGCATTAATGAGAGGCGGTGATATTTCCACCAAAAAGAAGAGGTGCCTAACCAAAAATATAAATGAAAACAAGCCCAATGAAAAAATTCGTTAAAAACTACAATAACTGACGTATTGTGTTTCCTTATTTCCCTTATATAGTCTATATACAAATGTTAACGACTGCCTGATATTAGGAAACACGTCAGGCATTTCAGAAATCTCAGTAGCAGCCTTTGAAATTTTGGCCACGAGATTTTCATCTCATTCATTGCATTACATTCTGAAACGTTTTCGCTTAAGGAGACCGAACGCTTGTTCTCTATAATTTAAAAATAATAAAAAAAATACTTCCACATTGAAATAAGCATTCAGGTTTTCAGAGCACGCCTGAAGCATTAGAATAGACAGGTATAGCCTATAAAGTTTTCGAAATTTGCCAAAAACTCCCCCCCCCCGGCTCGAAAGAAATTCTTTAAAAAGGAAATTTCTCAGCCAATAACACAGATAGAGACGAATATTTTTTTCTGATGGATTCACAATGAACACCTGTCAAAATGCCGTGGATAGATTTTCGTTTGAGTAAAAAAAATTTGTAAAAATTTTTGACAAATATTTTCACGATTATTTTCATAAAAAATTCATACAAAAATATTTTGAAAGATCATCAAAAAAAAAAAAATACTACGGGATATTATAGTACTCACCTTGCTCTCGGTGATACAAAAAAGATGACCTAAATCGGATGAAAACTGTGGCTGAAATTTAGCGTCAAAGTCTTGAAAAGTTGGTTCTGAGAAAATGGGGGTTTTGTTCAGGGGAGAATACCCCCAGATTGGCGAGTTTTCTCGTACATTGATTTTTAGGTGCGATAGAAAGGGTAAGATGTCAAGTACATCCTGTGAAAAAATTAGCTTCGTACGTACCCTGGGTCCGATGCTACGGGGGTTTTAAGAATGAGGGGGAGGGGAGGGGGAAGTGGTATTTTATCATTTTACACCTCCCCCTTGGCTTTTTCTTCACGGCTCGAAGTGGCTATATCATTTTCTATGTCTCTTTATTACTGTATAATTATTTCAATGGTCCTAGCTGACCCAAACAATAATAATAAAGAAAAATTGAGATTGTTTGTTTCTTTGTTTACCATATTTTGAAGGATCGGAATGTGGGGTTTCAAAATGCACCTCCTCCTACAGGTTTTGAGCTAAAGTAATGATTTTGGTATCATTGGATGCAAAAAAAGCGGGCATTTCAAAAAATTGAATTGGCAATTCAAAATTAATTTCTGATCATGAGGTGTGACGTCACAAAGTACGTTTTTTTACGAAAGAAGACGTGCCGTGGAATTTTTTATGTTTTTCCTTTTAAATTTAATTTTTGGAGAATGCCATGTTAGTTTTTGGAATGTACAAGTATTTCCGCATCCAATGACACCGAAATCATCACTTTTACTCAAAAACTGTCGGAGGAGATGCATTTGAAAAACTCCCCCAAAAACTTTGTTTTCTATGAATATCTCGTTTTCTTTGAATAAAATCACATTTTCCCACTCATGATAAATGATTCCAAAATGCATTTCCTATCAGTGTATCAAATTTCATTGCTCTAGGTTCAATTTCAAAGAAATTCTTCCTAAAGGGGTATTCTACCCTTCAGGGCACTTTGCCATACATGATACTTAGGTTTTTGTTATTCCTTCAAAATAACTATCGCACAACTAATTTTATATAATATTTCACTTGGTTTTTCCATTGTTTTCTCCCTTTGGGTATTATGGAAACCCTCTGGGTATGCCTCCAAAACACCCCTCTTTTGGAGGGTATTTAGGGTAAAATACCCCCTTTGGGGGTTAGAAGCCTCGCACAGGGTTCCCGTTTTCACTACGTGATGTAGGAAGGGCTTAGGAACATTTTCACGCAAAAATTTCATAGATGATGTCTAGATCCAAAAGGATCGAGGTTAGGTCTTTTCATCGGTCTCCCCGTTCGGCCTTTTCATCGAATGTCACCAAAACAAAATTCCATCATTGTACACTCTACATTAGCAGTGTTTGACACGTAAATTAAAACTAAATATTGCGAGTAATTGTGTCGTAATATTTCATCCTATAAAACAAAAAACTGCTAATATCTCAGAAACCCGAAAGTGATTTTCCGAAAATTTCATAAAAGAAAACTGGTTCATCTGGCCATATTCTGCTTGTGAAATTGTGTCCTCTTGTTGCGAAACATTCTGCTCAAACAAGTATAATCTACGTACCGTTATCAGCCAGCAGGTAGCAATTCAATTAACTTAATTATGTAATAACTAAGCAACGACAGTTTTTCGAACATAGATATTGTTCACTTCGCTAGACAACGAACTATTGTGACACAAAACGAAAACAGTCTTTAAATGTGTGTTTTAGCTGCCGACTCTCCAAGTAGTTCGTTCAGTGTCTCTAGAGTTGGGTCAGTTGAAATCTATTATTTATATTCCCGCAAAAGGATGAAATACTGATGAAATTCTTACAACTTATCGTGATGAAAATTATGATATCAATATATAATTGCACAATTTGTAATATTTTAGTCTTCCTAACCAAATAAACATGTAGTTTCGATAGAGAAGGATCTGTAGAATGGCGGTATCTGGCATGCATCACAGGTGTATGCAAGATTTGGCGGTATCTGGCATGCAGCACAGGTGAGCATGATAGCAGGGGGCCGCGGCTAGCTTTTGACACGAACGCGGTTGGGCATGGTATTGAACCGATGAAGGTTCCTACAGCTCGTCCTGTCCCTGTGTTCGTTACAGCTCGTCCTGTCCCTGTGTTCGTTACAGCTCGCCCTGTCCCTGTGTTCGTTACAGCTCGTCCTGTCCCTGTGTTCGTTACAGCTCGTCCTGTCCCTGTGTTCGTTACAGCTCGTCCTGTCCCTGTGTTCGTTACAGCTCGTCCTGTCCCTGTGTTCGTTACAGCTCGTCCTGTCCCTGTGTTCGTTACAGCTCGTCCTGTCCCTGTGTTCGTTACAGCTCATCCTGTCCCTGTGTTCGTTACAGATCGTCCTGTCCCTGTGTTCGTTACAGCTCGTCCTGTCCCTGTGTTCGTTACAGCTCGTCCTGTCCCTGTGTTCGTTACAGCTCGTCCTGTCCCTGTGTTCGTTACAGCTCGTCCTGTCCCTGTGTTCGTTACAGCTCGTCCTGTCCCTGTGTTCGTTACAGCTCGTCCTGTCCCTGTGTTCGTTACAGCTCGTCCTGTCCCTGTGTTCGTTACAGCTCGTCCTGTCCCTGTGTTCGTTACAGCTCGTCCTGTCCCTGTGTTCGTTACAGCCCGTCCTGTCCCTGTGTTCGTTACAGCTTGTTGTCAAGGGAACACTCGAGATACAACCACTAGGAGGAAATGAAAACTCGATAAATAGTATAATTTAATGTGCGAGGTTGACAAAACAAATAATGACAAATGATGAATACAAATGACTTAAACTTATGCACTAATTGAAAGCACAAAATCAGAATAATAAGTTTGGCTGCCAGGCTCAGGTTAGTCTACAAGCAAGTTCAGAGTCACGTAACAGGTGACTCAACTTCTGCAGGAGCGGCGTGCGTGCAGGTTCCCGAAGAGGTGGGTACGAGTATCGCTCCAGTACAGCTCAGGCTAAGGTAGTGCGTGGCCCACGCAGTAGATCGAGCGTAGCTCCGAAGGGCACGAGGTCAGGGTACCCAAGCGGGCCCACCAGCGTACCTACAAAAGAGTCATCCCTTCAGCCTGGGCACGAGTGCTAGTGCTGCGGCCGCAAACTGTAAAGCTATGGCGGCGCGAAGCACTAAATGAAGTTACAAGAAAAGCTAGTCTTGTAGTTAAATAATAATTTACCCTAACTGTCACACACACCGAAGTGAAGTTAGAACTCAGAAGTCAGAAAAAAGAACGAGACATTTCACACAATGAATAGTTAAAGCACAATGAATAGCTCGAGCACAATGAATAGTTAGAGCACAATGAATAGTTAGAGCACAATTAACACAGTATTAAAGTTTCCCTACAACGCAATACACAAAAGACATTAAAGTTACACGTAACGTACCGGTGGCTCAAGAAAAGAAGTCCTTTTAGATTTGAACCACGAGAGACAACGCGTGTCGAGGCTCGCTGGTTCACGGACGAATGGGCGATGTTGCCAGGCCTCAATTACAGAAGTAAAGTCGTACGGTACAGAAAAGAACAAAAATAAACGATCAAGAAAGGCGGACGGGCGGAGTTCCCTTACACTCGTCCTGTCCCTGTGTTCGTTACAGCTCGTCCTGTCCCTGCTTCGTAACGGCGGGTTACGATTTGTGATCATTGGTTATCTCTTTACGGAGTAAAACTTCAGTAACTTCAATAAATTTTTTCTTTTTAAAGTTTCTTATCTTTACTCAAAAATTTTCACCGCAAACATGATAGTTCTGTTTTGCTGGAACCGCGAACTCGAAAATTTCTTAAACCAAGTTTGCAGAATACTTGAATGAAGTAATCCTGTCTCAAAGTTTTCTCGTTAGACCGTTTATTGGTACCGTTATGTGGTACAAATCACAGTGCATCGCCGTTCTACGTTCTCTAGTCATACCGTTTTTTCAAGGTGATACGAAAGAAATCACGGATTTTCCAGTTTTTGTTTCACAAAATTGACTATTTTTACACCGTAAAACAGCAGCGACCACGGTTTTCCCCCATTTTTGGTTCTCAGATTTTTGGAGTTATTACGGTTTTATCTTGGTAGCGAAGTTGCCAGACATTTTACCGTGAAATTTCAGGGGAATTTTTTTGCAGTGTATTTTGATAGATATTTTATTTGAATGTGAATCATCCCTTGGAACATAAGTAATTACTGCCGACATGTAGATCTTCATAAATGCATAAGAGAGACAGGAAATTTCAAATTATTTCAACCACTGCTGAGTATTTCTTCAATTGCGTCAATATAATAAACTGATGACGTACACGGCCCATCAAAAATGACGGGATTCGATATTTTCCTTGAACAAATCTTCCAGATGTGGACGACAAACAAATATATCTATCCTAATAGCACCTGGGATTAAAATATTCTTGAACATATGCACTGGTAAAACTCGTATTACATATACGGTCATTAAACATCCTTGTGCGCGTGAGAGATAGACGGGCCAACCAAGCAAGCGACAACAGCTGTGACTAATCACACGGTGGATTCCATCTCTAACCGTTTTCACACTTCTTCATGTAACCATTCATAAAAATATTACCTCCCTTCAAATTCAAGAGACAATCAATTAAATAGATGTAGCCTCGTCTGCATCCAGTATGTAAGCCGAGTGTATTTAATTTTTTTTTGCAAGAAAAATTTAATTTCAATTGTGGGGAAATACTTCACTCGGGGAAATTTGGGAAATACTTTATTCGAAGAAGTATGAAAATTTGGGAAATACCTTATTTCAGGAGATAATTCACCTTTGTTGGGAAATACTTTACTCGGGGAAATTTGGGAAATACTTTATTTGAAGAAAGACTTCACTTCAAAATACTTTACTTGGGGAAATACAATATCTTGTTGAGCCAGGGACAGTGGACAGGATGTTGTAACCGCAGAACTCTACAAGAACGGCATTGTTCTCAGGTTTCGACATGAGTCTGGCTATAAATATGTCGAGCTCAAGTGGGTAGCGTTTCGACGAGAGAGCTGGCGCAGGCGTACACATAAACACACAAAACACATTTAGGCAACACAACACAAGACACACACAACACAAGCACACAACACACATGCGTTGCGTGGGAACGCCCGGACGATTCAGCTTCGAAGGGGAACACATCCCGCCGGCCAATCAGCGCTCTGGAACGAATCAAGCGCATGGGTGTGGCAGAGAACGCACCAATTACATTTCGGCAACCCGAAGCAGGCAATATTTCCACCAATCCTAAGGGAAACACGTAATCTTTGCTTGGAAGAAGCTCGAATAATTTGGGAAGGTTCGAGAAAACTCTGGAAAAGAAACCAAGCGAGAAGATAAGCGGCGTACAAGTACATTGGAGAGGTCCTTTTGTTTCGAAGTCGCGAGAGAAGGACACGTGATCTGAGGGCAGGCGAACGTGGCGTGTCGGCCGTCGCCGACATGCATTTCACACAAACAGCAAATTTACATCAGAGGAAAGTTAACGTCGAAGTGTCAAGAACAAATAATCTCTTTGAAGCATATTAGCACCGCGGCGATGTTGTTGACGACCGCTCCACAACGATTCTACGGAGATTATTCAAGAGATGTTTCGACTTCAACACCAAGATCGTAATAACTCCCACATGCAAGCAATGACTGCTCAATGACGAAGTTTGCAACGATGCTACGCAGCAACGAGACCTTCAGAGTTCAATCTCCTTTGGCCCTCAAACGAGAGGTGCTCGATTTGGAGCGCTGGACGAGAGCAGCACCACTGAGGCGGCAGGCGGTACTCAATTTAGAGCGCTGGGCGGGAGTAACAACACTGAGGTAGCAGACCGGTGAAGATGGTCGGCATCGGATCAACTATACGTGTATTCTTCAGGCAGTATTGGAAACATATTAGGTCATCGAAATCTACATGCTGCAAGAAAGTGTAGCACGAAATAATTGGTTTATAGGACTCTGAAAATTATCCATGCAGTGAATCGCCAGTCAAGTAATAAGTGAAAGCAGTGTGTTCAAATTCAACGCGCTAAATTTCGTAAATGGCCCCTTTCCTGTATTAAGTGTCGAGTTATTGTTGGGCGTGCTAATTATAGGATTAAATTGTGTTTGCTATGATGTTGTGCACTTAGCAGGAGGATGTGTTTCGGTTACAAAGCAAGAGTTCAGATGGTACATGATGCGAAGTGTTTACTAATTTTTGAACACCTTGTGGTAAGCTAAGTTCTTTGATTTTATATTGCATTATTTCCGAATGTTTCGTGTTCATGCTAGCCCATTCATCGACTATGTTTCCTGATTTTTGCACAGTGCGGAAAGTTATTTTTGTCGTAATCCTGAAATTGTTGGGCTAGCGTTCATTGTGATAAGGAGAGCAAACTTCTCGTTTTTTTGTGTGTCTCATTATGTTGCTCATGTTAACCCGCTCATTTTATGCTCATGTTGCTTTAACATTTCCCTATACTTTAATGATTGCATTGAAATACTATGTGTGTCATATTCAAATCCACGTGTTTCCAAATAAATTCATGTAAATCTTCAATCCTTTTATTCTCCATGTCTGGTATGCAGGTGTACGCAAGCATGAAGGACAATATTATAAAATATGTAAGGGGGTTGGAATTCCCTCAGCGTATGGAAAGGGGGTCCTAAACCCACCCCTTTCTGTGTATCGCGACAGGGAAAATATATAAATTGTCCTATGCAAGCGTACTGTCTGTATATTGGCTTGGAGAATTTTATTTAAAGAATTTTTTTTATGTAAATTTTATAACGGTCCCTCAAGAGAGAATTCAAATAATGTTCCAGTCGTTTGCAAGAATTTGTCCGGCATAGTATTTCGCTTGCTCTTTGTAGTTTCATTCTTTTAAATAACAAGCAGTGGAGCACAGCCGAGAGTTGTGGCTGTGAGTCTTTCCTTGAGGAACTGCCGTTCCGCAGTGTAATTGCCTACTATTGAGCTGGAGTCGTAAATGCATCGGAATGTAGGGCTCAGCTACAGTACCGCAGCTCGCTTGGCTCCAAATTAGGCACCAGAAGTGCGCTTACTGAGGCAAGTGAATTGGAGTAGTGCTGGGCCATTGAAATTTTTTTTTAACATGATGAAAGATTCAAGTATCAATGTTGAATTCTTGGCTCAAATTTGTCATGACAGCGAGTGTATCAGTTAAATGATTCTTTTATTGAATGATTTTATTTTTTTCGGACTTGCAAAACCACCACAGTCTTGTCAAATGCTGAAGTGAGTCATAATAACTAAAAATTTCATTCTTCAGGAAAAAAAAACAGTTCAATGTGTTATGAGTAGAAGTGACCGGTGTGCGTGAATAAATAAAATATGCAGCATTATGCTGAGATAGAACTACCTCTAAAATTTTTTTTTACATTGTTCGATCATGCAACAGGATGAAATTGTGGCTAGCACAGTGTGAGCCTGATATCTATGTAAGCAGCATGGAAATTCTCTTAAATAGTCGTTTCATTGTCCATAAATTTTTGTGTGTGCAACGCTCTCTTGAATGTAAAATTCGGTTTATCAAGTGCTCTATCTTAGATGTAGGTGTCTTTACGTGCCATTTTCCCTGGTCCTTTTGAGTGTGGTTCGATTTATGAAGTAAATTTCTAGCCTAGATGCGCCAGCATCGCCGGTGCGGCTTTTCGGGCCGGCTTTCAGACACCTTTTAATGTTCATTGGTTTTATGCTTAGCTCGATGGCTCTGGAGAATAACGCCGTAAATTTAGCAAACACCGCCTCATCTTAAGAGAATCTTTGGAACAAGTTTACATTTATCTGGGCTTTGAGACATTTAGTAATTAATCTAGTTGGAATTTTCTTTTAAATGATACCTCGCTTATAAATAATTTGCAAAATTTTTTGGGCCTCGTGTGCGTCAAGCTTCTCCAATCAGCTTTAGCAACATAATTCATATTTTCACTCGTTGATATCTGAGTGCTTCAATTATAAAAATTGACATCTGCTGAGAAGCAGTAATGGGAATTTTGAGAATCAATTTCCTTGCTATCAAAGGGGTGGTAAATTCTTGTTGCAAAATTGTTGAATGAATTAAGTGACGGTGCTTAGGATAAAAATTAAATGTAGTGTTTTTAAGTAAGTGATGATTTTCTACGATGCTGAGCATTCAGTTCGTGGTCTAATTTTATTTGCTTAGATAGAAATGACGCCGCTGCTCGTGTGTTAAGTAACGTAAATTCGTCCTCCGTTTCTATTCACAAGATCATTGTGCTAAGCTCCAGTACATCAGAGTGAGAATTTAAATAATTGCTTCAATAATAATACACTAAATCATTGAATATTTTGGGTAATTTTCCCATGTGCCAATTATACAATCCATTTCGACACTGACATGAGTCAATCTATACCTTTATATCAAATTCACTGAGCATAAAAATTTTGCTTCTTTAACTTTTATAAATTCATGATGTTTAAAATTTCTTTTTGATGTGAATTCGACGGTGGAACTTGGTAAGTTAAGATGATTCAATCCTAGCTGCCTACAGGTAGGAAGGAATTTTTATTATATTAAGTGTCTGTAGATTAAAAGGTGGACACGTGGATTAAAACACAATTTTGTCTAATCGGTTACATGTCGCTGATGAATGAAATTTCATTTTTTTAGCGTGCGTAATTAAAAGATTGTGTATTTTTCTTCAAGTCGTTCGTTGTCTAAAGGAATGTTCAAGTCATACTCATGTGTGAAGTGCAAATTATTGTATGAGTCGGGTTTTTCTTCCGCACTCTCTATGTTCAAGAGTTCGTTAGTTCTGTTTCTTTCTGACAGATTCCTCCGGTATGACTTTACGTTACAGGTAAGAGAAAAGGTAGCGCTGATAGCTGCCACCACGAGGCGTGTAGATAGCCTCGACTAAAATTAAAGGATTGGTTACGTTAACTCAGATTGTCAAGTTGGTAGCGATGGCTTATGGCCGGAACGTGTTTCTTATGCCCTTTTGAGAGAGATGAGAGAGAGGATATAGATGAGGCCCAGGTTTTTCTTTATTTATTGATGGGAAGGCAAGTACGGATGGCAAGAGCACACGAGGTAAAAACAACATATAAAATATCGGGGGACAATACGACCATCACCTCACGGTCTTCCTTCGATCGATTTCTCACGACAACAGACTGTGTACAGACAGCCAACACACGAGCCAAGGAATGGGTAACCACCGAAAGTATGAGCCAAGGTAAGCGTATAGCAAACGCTTGAAATCATGCGCCCTCAAAACAAGTCAATGGATTTTCGTTGATCGTGCCACGCTCTACTCGAACACAGTCTCGAAATTCGACTATTGAAGATATGGGCTTTTACTATCAACTCAAATTCCTAAGTATCAAAACCGGCTCTTCGTCTCACCCTCAGCTGAACCCTAGAACGTCCGTTCACGACCACGGCTCTCTACACCGTTCTCAACGACGGCTACCCGCGAAGTCATCTCCGCTCGTCCGACACAACTCCTGCTCGGACAGTGCTCACCCCTCCCAAAGGGGAGGGGGGTCACTGCACGAGCCGGGCAGCAACGGGGCGAGAGGGTTCTGAGCTTCGCCTCCCTCCACCCAACCGGGTTGCGGCTGGGGGAGAGGGGTCGGGTCTCATGCCCCCGCCCGCCTCCCGCTACGGCACATTAAATAAAGGTCGACCGTGACAGCACGCTAGATGCAGCTCCGGCTACAGGTCCCGTGTTTTATTACTGTGTGGCTGTATATGCCCGCGCTTCGAATTATCCCATTTACTACGGGGAGGCATTCTCGTTTGAGAACGTCTCTCTTATATCTTTCCCAAGACCATAGCACGAAAGCCGGTCGTTATTTTATGACCCGTGTAATCTGAGATCCAGCCTTATGATTAAATATATTCTTTTCGCTCGGCAATGCCAACGATAAAGATGGGATGAATCTGACTTCGTACCCTGACTTTATACACCCTTCCCCCACTAACGCAAAAAGAAATTATGTAATAATTTCTTTTTCTATGTCTTGGCCTCAGTGCATTTCTTACCCGACTGGCGAACACTGATACAACCTGACATCAAATTTCAATGCAACAAAATACAACATGACATCAAATTACAATATCACAAAAAAACTAGGACGGCGACCACAACTCGCTCGCCTATGCTTCGGCCATTTTCACATAATATTGGCCCCCTTCGGGACTGGAGAGGCGAGCTCTTCCGTCGTTTCGGGGCACAACTAAATGTTGCAGCAAGTTGCTGAGGGTCGCCTCGGTCAGGCACTTGTCCGGCTTCGGGACGAAGTGGACCATGAGCGCTCGACCCTCCAGGGTCGCGGCCGCCCGCCCCCAGTCCGTCTCGGTCGAGACGGTCGCCAGACTCCCGTCTGGTAGCCACAGCGACGTCTCGTAGTTGCGCGCTGCGACGTATGTCCCGAGCTGGCGCACCTCCTCGCTCGGCCTCCGTCTCCGCCCTCGATGCATGTACGTCGCCGTTTCCTACGGCACACGGTCGGGCATTAATTTTGTTACATGGGTTAGACATCAATATAGAGCCTATTTTCAAAATTTTCCTTTCTTCGCCTCATAATGAGCGCGTATGTTACATGATGAATGATATATGATTGTGGAATTCATGAACATGACAAGTCCTAGCAGACTTGAATGACTAAGTCCCCACACTCCTGCACACTACACAGCACATACTCCTGCACACGATACAGCACATACTCCTGCACACGACATAGCACCCACTCTGACAACACACGCACATTCTTTTATTCTTTGTGGTGCAGGTCCTTATGATTAAATGATGGATGAATTTTCCTAATTCCTATTCTTTCCGTGTCAGCTGACTGTTTTTTTTTTGTTATTGAATGGCATTTGCTGATCTCTCGTGAAAAGCAAGCATAAAATTCGTATGGGTGCAATACGGAGGCGTCCCTCGTTTGCATATATATTTCATGTATCAGTCGCACACGACTTATCTTTTTAATCTTCAAATCTCATGGTATCGGTAACCGCTGCGATGCCTCAAGCATTGCGCACATATCTCTGGACATGCTTAAAAATCCCTCGGTCATGCTTCCCGCAATCTCCCTTATCCGCTCGTCAGCAGACCAGATATTTATAACACCCTCCACAGTTCACGCACGTGTTTCCTACGCGCAGGGGTATTCCCGATCTTACCATTGCCGAATGCCTCTCCGACTCTCTTACGTCGTCTGCTACTTTCGTTCTGCTGGATGCCGCTGTGGTGCTCTTTAGCACACGCACACGCCCGCACCTCGCTCGCTGTCGCCTTCCTGAAAATCTTCAAAATAACCTTAGTACATTTATCATTAAATATTTCAGCTCTAGCGTCGGTTCGGTGCGGTTCACGCTCTGATTTCTCAGCACAGGAGCCGTCCATCCTTTTTTTTATATTCTTTTCGCTCATCTCTATTTATTTTGTTCTCCCATCTATCTCGTAATTAGCATCGCGCACGAATCGCTGTGCGCTTCTCTCTGTTCAGACTGCCTTCTCTAATCTTGAAGCCGGCTCTCTCTCAGGTTACATGCGTCTCCGCACTGCAGCGCCTTTAGATTTTATGACCCATTGTGGCTCTCATTGTCCCGTGGGCACATGCCTCGAGTCTCCACCACGCGAGTGCGTGTCCAACTTGCCTTTCCACACTAAGCTACGTTATTCTTAAAGACCGTAATGTTAAAGCTTATGCTAGGTCCGTAATGGACATCTTTAATTTAATCTGTTGTCTCGCTAAGCATTCTACCCAACTCTCAGGGTTCTGCTATACGCGATCTTATTATCGGCTCCACTCGGCTCATGACAGGCTCAGGTTTCTCTTTTTAAAACGTCATTTAGACGCAATAATAAAAAAAAAATTAATTTCTTAAATTTTCTTCCCCTCCGACGATCCAAGAAAAATTCCTTCACGGGGAATTTTTCACGCTAACAAACAATTACGAGAAGGATATATCCCTTACCCAGCCAAGTTGCTGACTCTTCAAACCTACACCTGAAAGGCAATGGTTTATTAGTGCTTATAACTAGTCATTTCTCAGGCTACTCAAAAAAAAACTTCGTCCTCTCAGTTGTAACCTACTAGTTATGAGAGGACTAAAGAGCCGTACCCACTACTGGCCGTATGATGTGAAGGAACCTCTGCTGCGGCTGTGCTATACTTATATTTTAATACTGTCTAATTATATCTCTGCCTAGACGGCTAGTTTCCTTCGAAATCCCTCTTCATTCCTTATACATCTCAAACAACTGACCAGCAATCAAATTCCTATTTCGATGTGAAGTCATTATATCTAAGTTTTATTCTCGTCATTCAAAAATGCGCAGCCAGCACGATACACTTTTCCTAGTGCGTTATCATAATTTGTATGCCACGTCTCTACTCGTATTTCCCAGGCCCGGACTGAGTTCCTTTATGCCTCTCGATTTTATGACTCGTCCTGTGCCGGCTCTAAAGCTCTGCGCTCAGTCGCTCGTGCTGGCTGCTAGCATTCCTAAAAGTTATTTGCCTAGCAGTCGACTACTCAGAAATTTTCCTGCCAACCTAGTTGTTGCTAAGCTATTCTGTAAAGGAATTAGATTAGTGCTTATCTACTACTTATTTTGCTAGGTTTAGTCTGAAAAGAAAATTATATTAGTCAGCTTATCTACCTACTTATTTACTAGGTTAATCTGAAAGAGAACATGAAATTAGTAGGCTTATCTCCTCTCTACTTGTTACATAGTAGTTTTGCTCATGTTATCTTCTCCTCTACTCCTCTACTCTTCTACCGGACCGGCGGATCTTAGAGCGTAAGGACGTCTAGCTGCCGGGGTGGGTAGGGGTGAGGGTGCTTCAGGCCTTGTTACATAGATGTCGTCATCGCTGCTTTCCGAATCGCTATCGTCGTGACGTACTTCGGTGACGTGCTCGACGCTCCTCCCATTCCTTCGAGGACGCTCGTCTTGTATTACTATTGTCTCCTCTGGTTGAAATGACGCGGGCTTAAGTCTATTTCTGTGGACCGTTATCTCGTGCCGGCGGCCGTGGACTTGTCGTATTACGACGTTCATCGGTGTTGGAAGGGCCTGAATTCTGTACGGGCCTAACCAATTAGGTCGGAATTTACCCATCGCCTTGTTTCTTCCTGCTGTATTCCGTAGGAATACGCAGTCGCCGACTCTAAGTTCTCTATCTCTCACGCGCTGATATCTCACATTCTTGTCATGTGCATTTCGGCTTGCTGACATCGCGTTTTCGAACGCAATTTGCAATCTGACAAAAGCGGCGTGAGGAAAATCCTCCTCCAAAGCATAGCTTAGTATCCTGGGCTGCAGAATATCAGACAGTGGCAAAGGAGCGTCGCGTCCATGGAACAAAAAGTACGGTGTGTTGTCTACCGAGGCATGATACGAACAGTTTAGGGCGAGCGTGGCGAAAGGTAGCTGCTCGTCCCATGATGTGAGATCCTTTTCTACTGTTGTGGCCAACGTTGTCTTTATCAACTTGTTGAAGGCTTCCGTCATACCGTTACTGGCTGGGTGGAAGGCCGTGGTGAAATGCAACTTGGACTTTAAAATGCGGCACATTTCTTGGAAATTTTGGGCGGTAAACTCCGTACCTCGATCTGACACGATGTGTTCCGGACAGCCATACCTGCATACATAGTCCATGAACGCTCGCGCCACTGTTTCGCTCTTCTTATCGCGCAGTGGGTATGCCTGCACGTGTCTAGAGAAGTGGCACACGATCGTCAGAATATATCTATGTCCGGCCTGGGACTGTGTCAGCTCTCCAATGAGATCAATCCCCACCCTTTCTAATGGTCGTGAGACTGGCGGTAATTCGCCTATTTTTGCTTTGAGGCCCCCGTGCGGACTTCGTTTCTGACACGTCGTGCAGTTTTTCACGTGCTCTTGCACGTGTCGTGCCATATTTGGCCAAAAGAATAATTCTCTAGCACGGTGGAGGGTTTTTCTTGCTCCAAAATGTCCGGAAATTCGCGTATCGTGCGACATTATTAACGCGGGCTTTATTAGGGATTCAGGAATCACTGCACGTTTGCGAATGTCTCCATTGTCTTTAACTTCTAGGTAAAATAGGCAGTCATTGTCTAGCACGAAATCCTTATACTGGCTCGGATCTGTCACCAATTCACCCATTCCTTCCAATGCGTTGATGACCTTGGCCCAGTGCTGTGCTTTGCGCTGCTCCATACTTAACTTTTCCGCACAGAAAACTTCATACGGGTCCAGCGCTTCCGTCACGGTCGGGCGGACGGCTGCCACTCCGCGTGAGAGCGTGTCTGGAATCACATTCTCCTTGCCGGGTCTATACGAAATTTCATATTCGAACTGTGACAGTAGCACTGCCCAGCGGGCGATCCGTGGAACGGTAGCTTTGTATTGGAACAAATATCGCAGCGGCTGATGGTCTGTTAGGATCTGAAACTTCCGACCGTAGAGATATCGAGCAAAATGGCGGACGTTTTCCACAATAGCTAAAGCTTCTCTTTCCGTGGTAGAGTACCGGGTCTCCGCCGGTGTAAATTTCCGTGAATAGTATGCTATCGGGTGATCCAGGCCGTCCTTTTCTTGCGTCAGTACTCCTCCCAGAGCGACATCACTGGCGTCGGTATGCAGCCTGAACGGTCGCTCGAAATCTGGGTAACCCAACACCGGCGCTTCAGCTAGAGCCGATTTGAGCGCGTCGAATGCGGCCTGATGTTCGTTCGTCCACACAAACTTGGCACACTTCTTAGTCAATGCCGTCAAAAGTGCGACTCGCTCCGAGAAATTTGGTATGTGTCTTCGATAGTAGCCTGCCATTCCCAAAATTCTTCGTACATCTTTCGGTTTTTTCGGTGGTAACAACTCGCGAATGGCCGTGATTTTCTTTTGGTCAACTTGAATTCCGTCCTTCGAGACAACATGGCCTAAATATTCGATGGAGGGTTTTGCAAAGCTGCACTTTTTCAGGGAAATTTTTAAACCTGACCTCTTAAGGAGAGCGAGAACTTCTTCCAAATGAGCGATGTGATCCTCAAACGTCTTCGAAAATACCACTACGTCGTCTATGAAAACGTAGCTCGTTTTTCCAATCACTGGCTCTAACACTCGATTGACCAAACGCTGGAACGTGGCCGGAGCTGTAGTCAATCCGAAGGGCATCCTCTTGAATCGGTACTGAGCCGACTCAGTAGCAAATGCTGTCTTGTCGCGGTCTGCTTCCGCGACAGGAATCTGCCAGTAGCCTGACTTCAAGTCTATTGCTGAGAAGTAGCATGCGCCTCCGAGGGACTCCAAAATTTGCTCGATGCGTGGCATTGGATATTTGTCTGCGAGCGTGACTTCATTAATTCGTCGAAAATCAACACAGAACCTATGCGTGCCGTCCTTCTTTTTGATGAGGAGCACTGGAGATGCCCACGCGCTTGCTGATGGCTCAATTACATCCATTTTTAACATATTCTGCACTTGTTCTTCGATTGCTGCGCGTGTTGCTTGGGGTAGCGTCCACTGTTTCGTAGCAATCGGCGCCGCGTTCCTAGTGTCAATTCGATGTGGGAGCAAGTCACATCGTCCTAAATCTTGCTCATGCTGAGAAATGGCTGGCGCATACTTACCGATGAGCGCTAACAAACTCTCACGCTGCTGCGTGTGCAGATGCTCTAGGCTTGGTACTTCCGCCTCGGGTAGCTCGTCGGTTATACCATACTCACCATCGTCACTGCTCACTGTTGGTAGCACCGCCGCGACCTCAGACTGTCGCATACTTACCCTTTTTCTTTGTCTGATCAAATTGATCGACTCTCCGGCATACTTACCGTCCTTAAATGCATACGAATGACCGTTCACGATCACTCTACTACCATATCTACCGGTCATGTCCAGCGTCACCTTACCTATGCGCTGGAGTAAATCGAGCCCTACTAGTATGTCTCCTGGATAATTTCCGACCTGCGCTACAACCGTGTCGTGCACATACGTTTTACCTCCTATCTTAATGTTCAGCGCGATTCTGCCCCGCACATCTATTTCTGCGCCACTTACTGTACTTAACTTTAGCTTGGCCGCCTTTATTCTTACTGTACCTGATCCTGCCGACACAATTTGTTCAGCCGTTTCCGGCCTTATTAGACAGCACACCGATCCGGTGTCCAGGAATGCTTCGCAGTCTTGTTCATTCACTTTTATTTTTATGATCGGCTTTGTCTCGTGTGCATCGACAGGCGGGGCTAGTTTTTTACATTAGGCGGGCCTTGTGCGTATCGCCACGGTGTGTTGTTATCCCCGTTGAAACTCCGATGGGCTGCGTGGTTCGGGCCTTGTGCCTCGCCTAACTGTCGGTTCGGCTGGGCTGGGTTTTGTGACCGCCACTGTGCCCTACATTGTCTGGCCATATGGCCGGCTTGGCCACAGTTGAAGCAGTTTATGGTTCTTCGCTGTACGTTCTGGGCAAATGTATTTTGTCTCGGAATCACCGCTGGGTTGCGACACTCTCGAGAAAAATGGCCTACTTGGTTGCACGACCAGCACCTAGGTGGTGGCCGGGGTAGGGCGGCTTCTACTGCGTCTATCGTGCAGATCGGCCGGCGTGGTTTCTCGTCCTCCAGCATCCTTTCGCATTTCTGTGCCATTTTGACACAATCTGCGAGCCTTTCTGGTTCGTATGTTGCCATTGTCTTCTTCAATGCCGGGTCGAGACCATTGATAAACACGCTCGCCAAGAGCTTGTCGCGAGATGCTGTTTTTTGCAGCTCTACGATAACGTGCGCCAAGGCAGCCGAGGCGGTCTCCAGTCGCGAAGCAAACTCTTCGATTGTGCCCCTGTTCATTTTTATTGCAGCCAGTTCCATATGTGCATCCGTCAGCGAAATGCTTTTAAGGAAACGATCCTCAAGGCGTTTGGTCAGCTCCGTCAGATCGCATTCTTCGAGCTCGGGGTTTGAATCCAGGAAGTTTTCTGCTGTGTCGGTGCAGAGATATCTGATGACGTCAGCGCTTCGGGCGTCTGACCAGTTTTCTAGGAGTGCTCTTTTTTTCACTGTGTTGAGAAACTTCACCACGTTCGACTTTCCGTCGAATTTTGGCAGTTTGCCAAGCACTGGCCCGCTTGCCGCTGTTTGATCGGTTCCTGCGTCCTGTTTATTTGCAGCAGCACTTCCCGAGTTGCTATCTTCGTTCTTTCCCATTTTGAAGCTTGAACTCAGCGATGATCAGCACAAAATTTATTTTATATATTTTTTTCCAAGTCTATCTATTTGCAGTTGCAACGCACACGCACTACACTGAACCTCTAATTTTTTACGATAAATACTGGTATCCAAGCATAAACACACAAAAAAAAAAATTTTCGGGTGTATCCAAGAGAGGAAATATGAGGGCCCCACTGGCAAAAATTACCGAAATGCGGACTCTCGTGCGTAGGGCATCAAATCATAAGTCAGGAGGGAATCTCCTTGCCAAATACCGTTAATTAAACGAGTCATATACCAGCACAACTTTGCGTAAATATTTACGTTAATCGTTCCCTCAATTTGCAATGTTATTCTTGCATAATCATCTCACTGATCCTAGTTCAGCCCACGACACACAAAAATATTATATATTTTCTTTGGACAACAGAATAACTTTTATGTGGAGTGTTGATCACTTCCCCAAACACCGATAAGGAGCGACCGACAAAATGCGGACTTGCTACGTATTATTTCTTTCCTAGGGAACACACGAACATTTAAATGGGTGTTTCTACAGACGAATCGTTGGTTTACCCCCAATAACGGAGTAGAATGACACAATAATATCTATTTGCAAACTAGATTTGCACGAACAATCCCTAAATTTGCAATCCTGCTCACAACACAATATTCACCCAATATGTACCTAATTTACCACACAAAGAGCACGAGAATCAAACGTTTCTTCCGCAGACATAAAAAAACTACTATTCCTAAAGAATCTTCAATGCTTCTACTTCTCAGGTGCAGCAATCCCTACCAAATTGAAATGCACTTTCTTTTGGCTTTCTCGCGCTCAGGGACTGGCTGTAAGGTTTTATGGCTGGGTCCGCTACTAATCTCACAGAAAATGACACTTCCTGGCTGCACCGCGATATGCGCACTATCTGTTAGGGCTACACTCACACGACACACATCGAACAGAGAACAATAAATAAGTCAGAATTTGCAGTTGAAGACATACACAGAAATGAAATGAAATGGTGTTTACTTACAGTTTTTTGTTGATCTTGGACGCCGCTGCTCGCTGCTCTGGATGGGTTGTTTCTTCTGTCTTGCTAACACAATATTCTCTCTCTCTCTCTCAGATTGGGATGCTTACACCGCTGGCTCCACTGTATGAGTCGGGTTTTTCTTCCGCACTCTCTATGTTCAAGAGTTCGTTAGTTCTGTTTCTTTCTGACAGATTCCTCCGGTATGACTTTACGTTACAGGTAAGAGAAAAGGTAGCGCTGATAGCTGCCACCACGAGGCGTGTAGATAGCCTCGACTAAAATTAAAGGATTGGTTACGTTAACTCAGATTGTCAAGTTGGTGTCGATGGCTTATGGCCGGCACGTGTTTCTTATGCCCTTTTGAGAGAGATGAGAGAGAGGATATAGATGAGGCCCAGGTTTTTCTTTATTTATTGATGGGAAGGCAAGTACGGATGGCAAGAGCACACGAGGTAAAAACAACATATAAAATATCGGGGGACAATACGACCATCACCTCACGGTCTTCCTTCGATCGATTTCTCACGACAACAGACTGTGTACAGACAGCCAACACACGAGCCAAGGAATGGGTAACCACCGAAAGTATGAGCCAAGGTAAGCGTATAGCAAACGCTTGAAATCATGCGCCCTCAAAACAAGTCAATGGATTTTCGTTGATCGTGCCACGCTCTACTCGAACACAGTCTCGAAATTCGACTATTGAAGATATGGGCTTTTACTATCAACTCAAATTCCTAAGTATCAAAACCGGCTCTTCGTCTCACCCTCAGCTGAACCCTAGAACGTCCGTTCACGACCACGGCTCTCTACACCGTTCTCAACGACGGCTACCCGCGAAGTCATCTCCGCTCGTCCGACACAACTCCTGCTCGGACAGTGCTCACCCCTCCCAAAGGGGAGGGGGGTCACTGCACGAGCCGGGCAGCAACGGGGCGAGAGGGTTCTGAGCTTCGCCTCCCTCCACCCAACCGGGTTGCGGCTGGGGGAGAGGGGTCGGGTCTCATGCCCCCGCCCGCCTCCCGCTACGGCACATTAAATAAAGGTCGACCGTGACAGCACGCTAGATGCAGCTCCGGCTACAGGTCCCGTGTTTTATTACTGTGTGGCTGTATATGCCCGCGCTTCGAATTATCCCATTTACTACGGGGAGGCATTCTCGTTTGAGAACGTCTCTCTTATATCTTTCCCAAGACCATAGCACGAAAGCCGGTCGTTATTTTATGACCCGTGTAATCTGAGATCCAGCCTTATGATTAAATATATTCTTTTCGCTCGGCAATGCCAACGATAAAGATGGGATGAATTTGACTTCGTACCCTGACTTTATACATTATGTCTTACTGACACTGGATTCTACTACAGCGAAAGAGATAGAGTTATGTGGACTTCGAAGAAATACTGGGTGATTTTTCAAGTAGGATTCAACCTCGTATTTTATCGCAAAGTAAAGTATTGCCTTGTGTGAGAGATGAATATTTCCTGCGTACGCCTGGGATTATTGTCTCCCTAAACAGGAAAATTTACTTGTAGTATAAAGGTAATTTGCCTGGTGTTTACATATAAATTTATCCCTGAACATCCCTGAGAATTCTTCAGAATATTTTTGGATTTTTATAATGGATTCCTAGTATTTGTCTAAGCATTCTCTCTCGTTCGTGCGCGGATTTTGGACAGGTTCGTACGAGGTAGCTTTGCCTGATCAACAAAGTGACTCAAGCGTACCGTCTGAGGTTTGGGCGCGAGATTGAGGGAGCGGGAGCATACGACAATGCTTTGAATGTTGAATGTTAACATGATTAAGCAGTGACTTTAAACAAATTGTGTGGACCGTTTCGTCAGTAATTGAAATTAAATCGTTAATTGATGGCGAGAGTAGGTTTGCATAATTATGATGTATTTATCAACTTCATTAGGATATGTTCATTTTCTACAACGAAAATGCTCAATATTTCGAGATGGAGTGTAATTTCTACAGACGCATTGATTATAGCGTAAAAATTGAAAATGAATTACGACTGGAATGTACAAGTGAAATCTTCATTGAGAATGTATGTAAGAGAGGTACACCGTGCAGCAGAGAGCCTCTGCCGGAATTTTATTGCTTTATGGATAGCACAAGCAATTAAGAAATTATGGCGGTACGTTCAAGCTGATGTGGTTAAAACTCTAGTGTGGTATTACGGAACGCAAGAATGTAGGATGTTGTGAGAACATGGAAAGAATGTGTATTAAATGGTATCAGTAGCATTGAAGTAAATGCGTTTAAATTGATGGACGACGAAGAAAATGATATCATTGAGTAACAATTGTGCAACTCAAAGGCTGAGAATTAGGTGAACAATCATGTCTTTTTGCATTTTTGTGTGTGTTATCAGGATGTTAGATCATCAGAACGGCTGTTCTCAGCAAAAGTATGATGTAAAGTCTAACAGAGTGATGACACACTGTGTATTCATGTGTACATTAAGTGCGTTAGGGATTTCAGCCTATTTGGTAAATCTCCCGATTTAGCGTACAATATTTGTGTGAATGTTCATATAATCTTGCGGCAACGTGGAATCATTTAAATGTGCTGCACTGTCTCTGGGGCTGAGAATCGTATAAAATTTTTATGTCATGTTTTTTTTTTTGCATTTTTGTGTCAGTGATATCACAACGTCAGATCGTCTGAAGAGCCTTTCGGCGTAGTAAGGTGTAAGTTTGACGGGTTGATAACACTACATTTTGTCTATTTCTGCATTTATTTGTATGTCGGTGTTGTCAAAATGTCGGATCGCTAGAAAAGCCTTCGCGGCCGAGTATAACGTAAAGTCCGATGGCTTGACAATACCCAATGTAAGTGCTTTTTTTTTGGGACGGATTCGGGATTTTGGCCTACAAGGCAATTCTCCTGCTAGTTCGTACGTCATGAGCAAGAATATTTTATTTTCTTCGAAATATTTAGGTGATTCAACTGATTAGTAACACCGTCGAACGAATTTCGGCTTTGTCTAGAGTTGGTTGAGGAAACCGGAAATTAAATATTTTATGTATGTATGTAGGAATTTTTCGCGTAGCTCACGTCCGCCTCACTCAAGGCAGATTTGAAGGAAACCGAGGAATAATTCTTACGTTGATCGACCATGTAATGCGCTGTCTCTCGAGTACAAATGGACCAGGTTAGACAATTTAACGCGTATTTTACGGAAGGAGATCATTAGCAATTTAACGCGAAACTCAGGGGTCTAAGTCATGCTGGTCGACAAGCAGACTGAGAACTAAAACCTGAAGATCTTCGCAAACAAATGTGCTTCATTTTCTACAATTATGATGAAAGAGCTGATGAGCTCCAACGTGGGAGTCCAATGCGTATTGACGCCGTAAACTACAGGATTTGTCCGCGATTTGACGCAACGAGGATCTACGGAATTTTCCACGAGTTCACGTGACGCCAAGGATGAATTTTTATGGAAAAGCTTCAGTAACTTCGATTCTCAGCAGGGGGCCCTCCCCAGGATCAGTAGCAAGCCAGGATCAGTAGCAAGCCGAAGAGGAGCAGCAAGTCACAGGAACAACAACAACAAGCTGTACCTAGGTGCACAGGAGGAGCAACAGCAAGTTTTTGTTGCAAGAAATACGTCTACTTTGAATCACAGGATGAAATGATAATCATGAGGAAGAAAATTTGAGGTTGGAAATCACCTCTATTTTGCGATTTAAATTTTTTAGGTGGATTGCAACCGAGAAAGCTGAAAGGATGTCTCTACTTGTAACAAATTCGCCGATTTTTCGATCTCTAATTTATATGTTTATCTATGTCGATGAATTGCCGAGAGCAAGTCGAGAATAATATGTCGTGTGTGTTTTATTTTATGCGTTGAAGTGTCCGATTTATGCGTTATCTTTGATGTGTTCTTTTCTCCTTGCGTTCTATAATAATGTGTATAAGAAATGTGCGTTTCAAGTATTAGGTGTGTGTCAGGTATTATAATGAACTTTTTATAAATGCGTCAACATCGGCGTAAATCATGAGGTGATATGTAGGGATATTTTGATGTCGGGAAGAGCGAGGGGATTGAATAAGGGGGGGGGGGGCGAATATTTTCTAAATTTTTAACGTAAAGGGTAAGTCACGGTTATAATTGAAATTAACGGATGAAAATTTGCACCAACTTTGCAAGTTGGCACAAATTTTTCTGGGGCGAAGCGGGTATTGTGGGGAAATACTTCACTCGGGGAAATTTGGGAAATACTTTATTCGAAGAAGTATGAAAATTTGGGAAATACCTTATTTCAGGAGATAATTCACCTTTGTTGGGAAATACTTTACTCGGGGAAATTTGGGAAATACTTTATTTGAAGAAAGACTTCACTTCAAAATACTTTACTTGGGGAAATACAATATCTTGTTGAGCCAGGGACAGTGGACAGGATGTTGTAACCGCAGAACTCTACAAGAACGGCGTTGTTCTCAGGGTTCGACATGAGTCTGGCTATAAATATGTCGAGCTCAAGTGGGTAGCGTTTCGACGAGAGAGCTGGCGCAGGCGTACACATAAACACACAAAACACATTTAGGCAACACAACACAAGACACACACAACACAAGCACACAACACACATGCGTTGCGTGGGAACGCCCGGACGATTCAGCTTCGAAGGGGAACACATCCCGCCGGCCAATCAGCGCTCTGGAACGAATCAAGCGCATGGGTGTGGCAGAGAACGCACCAATTACATTTCGGCAACCCGAAGCAGGCAAGATTTCCACCAATCCTAAGGGAAACACGTAATCTTTGCTTGGAAGAAGCTCGAATAATTTGGGAAGGTTCGAGAAAACTCTGGAAAAGAAACCAAGCGAGAAGATATAAGCGGCGTACAAGTACATTGGAGAGGTCTTTTTGTTTCGAAGTCGCGAGAGAAGGACACGTGATCTGAGGGCAGGCGAACGTGGCGTGTCGGCCGTCGCCGACATGCATTTCACACAAACAGCAAATTTACATCAGAGGAAAGTTAACGTCGAAGTGTCAAGAACAAATAATCTCTTTGAAGCATATTAGCACCGCGGCGATGTTGTTGACGACCGCTCCACAACGATTCTACGGAGGGATATTCAAGAGATGTTTCGACTTCAACACCAAGATCGTAATAACTCCCACATGCAAGCAATGACTGCTCAATGACGAAGTTTGCAACGATGCTACGCAGCAACGAGACCTTCAGAGTTCAATCTCCTTTGGCCCTCAAACGAGAGGTGCTCGATTTGGAGCGCTGGACGAGAGCAACACCACTGAGGCGGCAGGCGGTACTCAATTTAGAGCGCTGGGCGGGAGTAACAACACTGAGGTAGCAGACCGGTGAAGATGGTCGGCATCGGATCAACTATACGTGTATTCTTCAGGCAGTATTGGAAACATATTAGGTCATCGAAATCTACATGCTGCAAGAAAGTGTAGCACGAAATAATTGGTTTATAGGACTCTGAAAATTATCCATGCAGTGAATCGCCAGTCAAGTAATAAGTGAAAGCAGTGTGTTCAAATTCAACGCGCTAAATTTCGTAAATGGCCCCTTTCCTGTATTAAGTGTCGAGTTATTGTTGGGCGTGCTAATTATAGGATTAAATTGTGTTTGCTATGATGTTGTGCACTTAGCAGGAGGATGTGTTTCGGTTACAAAGCACGAGTTCAGATGGTACATGATGCGAAGTGTTTACTAATTTTTGAACACCTTGTGGTAAGCAAAGTTCTTTGATTTTATATTGCATTATTTCCGAATGTTTCGTGTTCATGCTAGCCCATTCATCGACTATGTTTCCTGATTTTTGCACAGTGCGGAAAGTTATTTTTGTCGTAATCCTGAAATTGTTGGGCTAGCGTTCATTGTGATAAGGAGAGCAAACTTCTCGTTTTTTTGTGTGTCTCATTATGTTGCTCATGTTAACCCGCTCATTTTATGCTCATGTTGCTTTATCATTTCCCTATACTTTAATGATTGCATTGAAATACTATGTGTGTCATATTCAAATCCACGTGTTTCCAAATAAATTCATGTAAATCTTCAATCCTTTTATTCTCCATGTCTGGTATGCAGGTGTACGCAAGCATGAAGGACAATATTATAAAATATGTAAGGGGGTTGGAATTCCCTCAGCGTATGGAAAGGGGGTCCTAAACCCACCCCTTTCTCTGTATCGCGACACAATGATTTTCAACATTCCAACATCCTTCACATACGTGTTTATCACATTTTTTGTGTTCAACACGGTGAAACTGCATGATCGTCTGTGCATTGTTTTTATTCCGATTATGTAATTTTTAGCTGTTGATTATAGCTTTCAAAGTCGAAACGTCAAATCTTTTAGTTATTTTTTTTACCCGCTCATGTGTATTCAGATAAAAAATAAGATTTCTTTTCGAACAAATTTTTAATGCTTTTCTATTTCTAGATATCCCTAGTTGATATCCCTAGTTGAAAGTAGTTGCCTAATTAATCCGGCCTTGGTTTTGGAACAGAGTACCTTACGTTTCTCATGTTCCCAGAAAAGAGGCGGAAGTTTACTTTCAACGAAATCGTGAAACTCAATAGCTATTCGTTTACTTCCGTTCTTAATTTCAGTTTGAGCGCTTATTGATAGGGAAGTGAGGTGAGGTGAATTATATTAGACCGAAGCGCTTCTTCCAACCGTGTACGTTCCGACCCTCTTCACGACAATAATAATTTTTATTTTTTAAGCATAAATCTTAATATTGTAGGAACACTCATGTATATTATAAGAATTTCTACATCTTCGGAGTAGCATCTTTGTTCTCTTTTTTTTTTAAATAGCGGGAAATTTATTACGCTGAATTTATTGTGAGTCAAGTTTTGAAAAGTCTGCAATCCTTAGAGCAGGATTTTCTCAATTTCTCAATCTCTATGGCTGTGGAATGGCATCAAAATAAATCTTCATAAAATATAATGAATTAGTTTTTGCAATAATATTAGTTGTGTGGGTATGGTGTGGTTAACCCATTATTCAGCCCAATTCTTTTCTCGCTGAGAGGCTGAGTACAGGGTGCCCTTTCAGCTCCCACGGATTATGAAAAGGCCGGCTCTCCAGAGTATCCCTGATTCAGCTAGTAACATCATGGACTATTGTTGGGCAACCTTTCAGGACATCCTTGATTCTCACTTCTGGGTTCTCAAAGGGCATAATTGAATTTAGCCAGCACTTAGAATAGCATGTTTCCCAAACAGATCCCTGCACGAACCTGTAGAAATTACAAAACTGTGATGTGGGACCGTTCTACTTCTGGCACCATTTGAAGAGTTTGGTGCACGAAACACCAGTTCATTCCAAAGAAGATCTTATAGGTAGAACACTTGAAGCCTCTCCAAGGATCCGTGGAACTCCACGTGTCTTCGATCGCGTCCGGCAATCATTGCACCGGCGTTTTAACGCTTGCTTAGTAACAGATGGAAGCCATGTCGAACACCTTTTGTAAATGCCTAACCTAATTTAAAAATTATTTCCGTGTAGTTGTAAATGTAAGAATGACGTTCGGTTTCCTATATTCATAATGAAAATACGTTCCAACTTCTAAATTTCATTTCCCTGCCCCTCTCAAATTACGAATTTTTCTCCAGCACTTTCAAAATGCATTTTCTATCACTCGGTTATTGGATAATGAGTGTCCATTTCAACGGCCGCGACCTTTTGTTTAAGTTTATCCAATGAAATGCCGGCCACCCTGGATATCTACACGTTTTTCATTAAACAATAAAATAATATGATGTATATATATTAATCAACTAATTATATATTGTGGTGCCGGGCAATAATTGTGCCTATCACTGTAGATATGCGAGCTATCTGACGTAAATTTACATATATAGAATAACTGAAATGACTGATCAAGTCGCAATGTCTGGCATAGGGTGACTAACACAGACTAATTGATACATTCGGAGGTGCTATCAATAAATCAAATTAAAAGTGTCTAAAATAGCAAGATACTTCCTATCACGTGCGTTGCAAATTTTGGCAAGGTTCTCGAATACGAAACGAATAAATAAGGAAATCACTAATTTATTTAGAAAAATTGGTTGAATTTCAACAAACTTTTGTCACTGATTTCAAAGAGATTGAGCGATGGAAGAGGCCCCATCCCCACTTACTTTGAATACGTCAACGACCAAAGGAATTGCTGACAACACTTTGTAGACGGTCAAATTAGTGCGACTCAGATGTACAGACTATACAGAAAAAGCACCTAATATATGACTTAAGCGTAGTTCTTGAACTATTCTCTGAAAAAAATGATGGTGTATCATTTTTATCCCTAAGAAAACAGTGTAAAACGTGTTCGAATGTTGGTAAATGAAGACATGGATTCGGAAATCGGAGACTGCTCTAAATGCAAAAAAATTGTTAGGAAATGAAATGATGAAATGTTTCTCAAAGCTGACATTTAAATTACTGAAAAATAAATACTGAGGGCAAAATCGTATTCGAAAATTGGACAATACTCATACGAATTCTAAGTTACGTTTTAAATGGAAATTAATTTACACCTTTTATAATAACAACAGTTTTGAAGAGTACGTTCCACGGAGTTGGTTGTAGGGGAAGGAAGACATTTTTTCTTCGTTCACGGATTTTGTTCACTGCTAAAACCACGCGTTCGCTGGTGGAAGTTCTCAAGAGCTATTCGTAGGGAAGAGGCGCCAAGCCTCTTTCCTTCAACAAGTTGGATACTCGCCGAGCCGCACGCTGAAAAAGTTTGTTTTGCCCGGCCGTATAAGGAGGCAGCTGCTGGAAAAGCCGGAGATACAATTACAATAAAATTAGCATAATCTTGGGCGTTGTGATACCTAACAAAATATTTTTGTCAGTTTGATATTCTTCGGTAGAATTTTCTTTGTAATTTGCGAATAGTTTCTCACGGAACATGGTGTACGCCAGTTAATGTAAGAAATCCTTCTTCACTCCGAAATTTGCTTCTGTGAGGTATGCATAATACTTGGATTAATTTTTTTCGTTCGGAAAGACGTCGATCCAACTTGCTTTCAAAGGGCTCTAAGTTGCTTTAATTTATGAACTATCCAGGGATTGCCCGTGAAATTCACGGGATAGTCCATAAAGTAAAGCCACTCATAGCCCTTTTTAAGGTAGTATGATCGATGTATTACCGAATGAAAAAAATTAATCAAAGAATTATGCGTACCTCACAAAGGCTAATTTCGGAATGGAGAAGGATCTCTTACATTAACTGGCGTACATCATGTTCCCTGAGAAACCATTCACTAATTAGAAAGAAAATTCTGCCGTAGAAAATCGTTCTTACAAATTATTTTGTGAGGTATTACAACGAGTGTTATTACTAGCCTCTACGGGACATAATATTTGTGTTGTGTAAGCCCTATGCTGCTAAACACAGCTGCATTGATGAACTATAGATCATTATTTATTGACAATCAACAAAAGCTAAACTTTCTCGACGTATATGTCTGTCAAAAATCGCCGAAGTTTCCCAAATTCTGGGTATGCACGATCCCAGAATCTGAATATTCTTGATTTTTAATCGCATCAATTAGGTAACGGTAAAGTTCCTTGCTCATAATATTAGATAAGGGTAAAGTCGAATTTACCTAGGCTAACTAGCGTTATGTGACAAGTCTTAATTAATTAGTGTAATAAGAAATTTTCTTGTTTCGTACCTACTGTACGGAATATTCATCGTAGTTAACACTCACATAAAACGAAGTGCCTAATGATATGAAGTTGTCTTGGTGGCATGTTTCATGATATTACAGAAGGAACATTTGTAAATGGTAATTTTCCTTCCTGAATTCCTTCCTCAGTTCCGAAGTACGTTAATATAAAATTTCCCGAATATTTGTTAACATATTTTGTAAAATTTTCCTAGTATGTCAGTGTTCATATGGATTGAGCAAAAAAGAAAAATGGTGGAATTTAAAACCCTTTATCAGGAGAAGTTGTACAAAAGTTATACCACAATCGTCTAACCACTGTTGCGTAAATAATTTAAGTGATGATGATACTCATAATATCGTGGCAGAAAATGAAAATTAGAAAATGTGTGTAATTAAAGGAAAACGTTTCACATGTAATACACGTATTACAATTGAAAGTACAGGACAAATATAGTGAAAACACAGTTTCTCACTGCTTCAATTGATTATGTGTACATCTTATTATTTATTCTATGTATAAAAGTATATTTATGTTTTATTTTACTCTATATTTACTATCAACGTATGTAGTAAGAAACACAGTGACGACACATATCTCCACAAAAACCGATGGACTTCTTTAAGTTTACTATGTAGTAGTTAGTTACCTCGGGCTGTCCTCGGTTGACCTTGCCCTCCACATGTTTGGCCAGACACTCGAGTCTCCCTTCATCAGGAGATATCTTCAGAAAGCGCAGAATTTCCCTCACCGACCTGACGGGATCAGACTCGATGCCTTCGTAGCGCAAGACCAGCACAGTTGGGTTAGCGAGAGCTTTCGTGGCCACCTGTCCGAACATTCGTTAGCAAGCGTGTTCTACTTGCTTTGTTCTTCTCAAAAATCATATCTTACAGTTTAAATAAGATTTTCATAAGCCTTGTAATTATTATCGCAATTAAATATTTTATTTTTTGAAAAATATTACGTATCAGGTCTTAGAATAACACTCAAGCCCTACGATTTACCTTTTCCCAAAACGATATCCATTTCGTGATTCGTTTGTTCATATCTGTAGAGAAAAAATCAGAGATGAGAGAAAAGAATTATTTTCTATTTCATGCATTCTGAAACTGATTAATTCATGCTCAACCATGAAATTTGCATCATGTTTGAGTAGTTACGTTCGTCATGTGAGGAAGAACGTCCAAAATTTCAAATTGAGTTCAAGCGGATTCGATATCAACCATCTTCAACCTATTGTTCCACGCGCTTCAAAGAAGAACACACTCGTGAAGTATAAACAGTTATAGACCGTTCTTGGGTTGTCTTGGATCTACTGGCAAACGTTGCTAAACTTTTAAAGTTAACACGCGGTTGCTCTCAACTGACTTCAAGCGCGAAAAACTTTGCTCCGTGTTCTAAAAATACATTCAATTTGTGCAACAAAGTCGTAGTTCATTAAAAAATAAAAATTTTTACCACGCTTTTGAAAGGTGACTCATATAAATAACTATTACAACCCAGAGAGATGTAGACAGAAGCGTGGCTTAATAAATTGTATGTGATAATATTAAAATCATCAATGAACACTTCCTATCATAGTCTTCGATTTGGGTAGATACTATCGTAATCGTAAATCGTCATTTGATCCAAAGGACGCATACATTTCTAAACAGCTTGCGTGAACACCTTGAGTGTAATAAGCTGCACACCTTGCCAACCCGTAAACTGGGAGAACGACCGTGATGTGTGACACATCATCATTACTCGGTGTATTCTATTCCGCAGTCGGTAACATTTGCCTTAATTAATAGAAGGCATCTGAGTGTAAGAACAGTTTCCATTTAACCGGATTTGAGTATCACATAAGGAACATGTAGGTTAATAAAGGATTAATCGCTAAGCAAAAAATAGCGGATTAGATTTTACTTATGCTCGGCATGTCGCGACTGATAATTTAATTTATTTCAATTGAATTGCAATTAAAAGGAACTCAGAATTATTCATAAGATAAATTAATAAATCTCGTTGTAATGTCTAGAAAAATGAAATCTCACCCCAGGTGGCAAAAATACTGAGGTCTGTTAGTTAATTGACGATCCCGCTTATTGATGGAAAAATATGCAGCATCGAGAATACGAAATACAGAGAGACAGGTTTTCACTTCATAACATTTACCAGCGAAACTGTTTCAAGTTTTCATGTTTTGTTTCAGTATTTGAATGAATTTTAAAATTAATTAAAAATGAATGAAGTATGATTTCTTCTTTTGTGCAAGGGTTAAAGGTTAAGTTATTTCCTCTTGTAGCTTGTATATGCATATTTTTGATAATTAATATCACCTTAGAAAAAAATCCATTCTGAAAATGAGGGTGAACAATTTCCATATAATGCTTTACGTGTACTTGAAGTGATGCTGTTATTTATGTTGCAGGAAACAGTAAAAATGACAATTCTGAGACTGACAGGGGAATTGAAACATCCTAAGGAAATCATGAAGTGAGAAGTGAAATGTATCACAAAATAAAAGCTATCAGAAGAGGAATATTAGAAGAAGTGATAGCATTGGTAAATAAAAATTAAACAACGCAGTGAAGAGTAAAATGAAGATAGAAATAATAAATGATGTAATTGTGGGAGTCCGCTAAATTAGGACAAGGTAAGGTTAAGGATTACATGGAAGAAGCCTTTTTTGATTAAAAGAAAAACGAAAAAGAAGCATCTGGTTGAGAAAATAATTTAAAAAACACATTTTCACAATTCTGATCCATCAGGCGGCAATTTCACACACTGCGTGCTGAGTCTAATTCGGTAATTACAATGCAAGGTTGAGACTTCTCTGCTCGAGGGTGATGGAAAAGGGTAGTAAAATCAGAAAACCCAAAATGTATTCTTCATAGAACTTTTCGTTTCTTTTAAAATGTGTTTACCTGCGAAAGATGGATATAAAAACTAATTTGTATAGAATGCCATAGTGCGGGCTAGAGGCAGCAATACTGTGCAATATGAGAGCTGCCATAGATGAATTTTTTCCGTAGCGCCAAATTTTGACTGATATAGGATTTGTGCTTTCTTTAAGAAGTATTGATGTGAGAGAGAGGACAGTGTGCACTGAAGTGAGAAGTGTAAACCAGCGAGTGAAACCCCTTGAAGTTGCTAGCATTTTAACAGTTCTGTAGGCATGTTCAAGTTCGAAGTATTCTTCTTGAGATGTGTACCATCCTCATCTATCAAAAGTTGGTTTGAAAAGAAGAATGCTCGAAAAGGAATGTCCTATCTAACAAAAAGCCGTGTGTTGTCCAGGTAAAGGAGTTTCTTCTTGAAGCATCTAAATTTTGCAATTTACAGCTGCATACACAGCATGAATTTTGAGCCGGCAGCGTGGTCGAGGAGCATCGATATGCTACACAGGGTAATTTTCATTCATGAAAAGTAAGTTTGCTTTGTATTCAGTTTTTCCCTCACCTAAATTTATTACGGTTATATTGATAAGCAGATTCTCAATGGAAATCCTGCAATAATAAATCATTTGTTCATGGTTCTAACATTTTGTTGATCTTCAATTAGTCCCCACGAATTGGGCCGAATGTTACTAAGAATAAACGCAGACATCTTTTATGACAATACCGGAATCCTGAAAGATATCTGCAATCATCCGCATGCGTAAAAATGAGTTAATAGCGTTGTCTGAATAACATTGTTTCTTTCTCTTATGTTGTGGTTCACCGCAACATGATACTGTTAAATATTATGGTTAATTTTTTATTAAGTCTAGTGCAAGTGACGTACGCGCAATTAATCACACAATTATAAGTGTTAATTTTCCGAATCGAATTCGGAACAGACAACGCCAACGGCGGCATGATATACAAACAGTAACTTGAATCCTCACCTAAACGATCCTGTGTGGGTCAACGCTTAAAATATAATTCGTTCTAGGAAGAAATGAAATTATAGCTGCTGTCATCCACATACCTATTTTTTTCAAATTTATAGCTGTTTTAAAAGATGTAGAAACATTTCAATAATTTCTCATGCTTACCCCTGCTCTGAAAATCGTTCAATTGACCTCTGTAGGCGAATCTATTTTCTTTACCATCCAATCGCGCCTTTGTGAAGTCCAGATACGATGCCACGGCACTGCTCAGAAACATGTACATTACAGTCAGTCAAATCACTAACCAGGAGGTAGGTGTGAATAAATCCTATGAAGAGAAATGCCTCACGCCGAGAGATGGGGAGTTTCATCAATACACAGTTCAGATTTATGACGGGGTGATCGTATGGCTGATCATGAATAAAACGTACGTGACGCTTTTTAACGTGTCGGGCTAGCGCTGCTATTGTCTTTCTGCTCAGCCGTGGTATTCAGCGGTGGTATTCAGCGGTGGTATTCAGCCGTGGTATTCAGCCGTGATATTCAGCGGTGGTATTCAGCCGTGGTATTCAGCCGTGATATTCAGCGGTGGTATTCAGCCGTGGTATTCAGCCGTGATATTCAGCGGTGGTATTCAGCCGTGATACTCAGGGGTGGTATTCAGCGGTGGTATTCAGCCGTGGTATTCAGCGGTGGTATTCAGCCGTGGTATTCAGCGGTGGTATTCAGCGGTGGTATTCAGCCGTGGTATTCAGCCGTGATATCCAGCGGTGGTATTCAGCGGTGGTATTCAGCCGTGGTATTCAGCGGTGGTATTCAGTCGTGGTATTTAGCCGTGGTATGCAGCGGTGGTATTCAGCAGTGGTATTCAGCCGTGGTATTTAGTGGTGGTATTCAGCCCTGATATTCAGCGGTGGTATTCAGCCGTGGTATTCAGCCGTGGTATTCAGCGGTGGTATTCAGCCATGATATTCAGCCGTAGTATTCAGTGGTGGTATTCAGCCGTGGTATTCAGCGGTGGTACTCAGCCGTGGTATTCAGCGGTGGTATTCAGCCGTGTTATTCAGCCGTAGTATTCAGCGGTGGTATTCAGCCGTGGTATTCAGCGGTGGTATTCAGCCGTGGTATTCAGCGGTGGTATTCAGCGGTGGTATTCAGCCGTGGTATTCAGCCGTGATATCCAGCGGTGGTATTCAGCGGTGGTATTCAGCCGTGGTATTCAGCGGTGGTATTCAGTCGTGGTATTTAGCCGTGGTATGCAGCGGTGGTATTCAGCAGTGGTATTCAGCCGTGGTATTTAGCGGTGGTATTCAGCCCTGATATTCAGCGGTGGTATTCAGCCGTGGTATTCAGCCGTGATATTCAGCGGTGGTATTCAGCCATGATATTCAGCCGTAGTATTCAGTGGTGGTATTCAGCCGTGGTATTCAGCGGTGGTACTCAGCCGTGGTATTCAGCGGTGGTATTCAGCCGTGTTATTCAGCCGTAGTATTCAGCGGTGGTATTCAGCCGTGGTATTCAGCCGTGATATTCAGCGGTGGTATTCAGCCATGATATTCAGCCGTAGTATTCAGTGGTGGTATTCAGCCGTGGTATTCAGCGGTGGTACTCAGCCGTGGTATTCAGCGGTGGTATTCAGCCGTGATATTCAGCCGTAGTATTCAGCGGTGGTATTCAGCCGTGGTATTCAGCCGTGATATTCAGCGGTGGTATTCAGCCATGATATTCAGCCGTAGTATTCAGTGGTGGTATTCAGCCGTGGTATTCAGCGGTGGTACTCAGCCGTGGTATTCAGCCGTGGTATTTAGCCGTGGTATGCAGCGGTGGTATTCAGCAGTGGTATTCAGCCGTGGTATTTAGCGGTGGTATTCAGCCGTGGTATTCAGCCGTGGTATTCAGCGGTGGTATTCAGCCGTGGTATTCAGCGGTGGTATTCAGCCATGATATTCAACCGTAGTATTCAGTGGTGGTATTCAGCCGTGGAATTCAGCGGTGGTACTCAGCCGTGGTATTCAGCGGTGGTATTCAGCCGTGATATTCAGCCGTAGTATTCAGCGGTGGTATTCAGCCGTGGTATTCAGCGGTGGTATTCAGCCGTGGTATTCAGCGGTGGTATTCAGCCGTGGTATTCAGCGGTGGTATTCAGCAGTGGTATTCAGCCGTGGTATTTAGCGGTGGTATTCAGCCGTGGTATTCAGCCGTGGTATTCAGCGGTGGTATTCAGCCGTGGTATTCAGCGGTGGTATTCAGCCATGATATTCAACCGTAGTATTCAGTGGTGGTATTCAGCCGTGGAATTCAGTGGTGGTACTCAGCCGTGGTATTCAGCGGTGGTATTCAGCCGTGATATTCAGCCGTAGTATTCAGCGGTGGTATTCAGCCGTGGTATTCAGCGGTGGTATTCAGCCGTGGTATTCAGCGGTGGTATTCAGCCGTGGTATTCAGCGGTGGTATTCAGCCGTGGTATTCAGCCGTGATATTCAGCGGTGGTATTCAGCCATGATATTCAGCCGTAGTATTCAGTGGTGGTACTCAGCCGTGGTATTCAGCGGTGGTATTCAGCCGTGGTATTCAGCGGTGGTATTCAGCCGTGGTATTCAGCCGTGATATTCAGCCGTGGTATTCAGCCGTGATATTCAGCCGTGGTATTCAGCGGTGGTACTCAGCCGTAGTTTTCAGCGGTGGTATTCAGCCGTGGTATTCAGCGGTGGTATTCAGCCGTGGTATTCAGCCGTGATATTCAGCGGTGGTATTCAGCCATGATATTCAGCCGTAGTATTCAGTGGTGGTATTCAGCCGAAGTATTCAGCGGTGGTACTCAGCCGTGGTATTCAGCGGTGGTATTCAGCCGTGATATTCAGCCGTAGTATTCAGCGGGGGTATTCAGCCGTGGTATTCAGCGGTGGTATACAGCCGTGATATTCAGCTGTAGTATTCAGCGGTGGTATCCAGCGGCGGTACTCAGCCGTGGTATTCAGTGGTGGTATTCAGCCGTGGTAGTCAGACGTGACATTCAGCGGTAGTATTCAGGGTGGTATTCAGCGTGGGTATTACGCGGTGGTATTCGGCCGGCGCTTGCTGAACATCGATGAGGCCGCATCGTACACCAGATGCTCTACGCTGAACTCAACAGGCTACTTCCTAAAATTCAGTGCGACTAAAACGCTGGGAACTTGAAAAATTCCAATCTAAACCGATAAATGAACGTCATGGACCGGGTGTCTCAAATACATGTATACCTCACTTTTAATTGTTTTAAAACTGAAAAAAAGCGAACCGATTTCAACATACTTTGTCTCATGGATGCAGAAGTTAATTTTCTATCACATCCTTGTGAAAAATTTTTAAGCGAAGAAAAAATTTGTTTTGCAAAAAATAATATAAAAACCACTAATCAAAATAGTCTTGTTAAGTAAGTTGTTGTTCTAATTGAATTGTGTAGGGATATAAGTTCAAATATTTTCGAATGATTCGACTGATGGCTGCACAGAACGTTCTTAAATAACTTATTCGGTACGAATATTTTTGCTTTCCTTGAATCATCGTGGAAATTAAACCAATATTCCACTAAATTCTTGCAGTTCTTTTACATCCACTTTAAGCCTTGTTCAAATTGAGCGCAGTTCCTTCGTTATCAAGCCTGCACACATTACGATGCGTGGTTAGCCTAGCTGGAGATGATTTGCTTGAAAAGCTTCTGAAAAAACCTGGGACACTTATTTGTAGCTTCTAATTAGAATGTAGGTATTCGAGATAAAAATTCGGTGCTCGACACTTTGTTAGCAGCATCTGTGAGGGATTAGACTAATTTTTCTAGAAATTACAGAGCAGGTTTTCATGTATTTCACATGATACAGTAACTGTATCTTGTTTACAGCATTTACTTACATATACAATGTGTACAATGTAATTTATAAACAATTGAATAATATCCACTATACTGGTGTAATTAATTATTTATATCTCTTAAAATATTATTGCTGAATATACGAAGGTTTATTATACTCTGCATATGATAGAACCCGAACACAACCGTATGATTCAAGGTCGAAGGGAGCCCGTTGAATGAATTTCCCAGCGAGTTTATTAGGTGTGTACATTGGTTTTCCTTCACTGATCTCCCAGGACGGATGTATCCGATTATTTAAATTATATTATGGTTATATGTTATATTATAGTTGTATATAGTTATATGTTATGTCTCCGTCACATCCTGAGCGCTGGCCGCGATCTCAGTTATGAAGCTACACATTGCAACCCTGGCTCACCCATCAATGGCCGACTGATTACCCAAAAAATACCACTAAGCAATAAGTATCATGATAAATGAGCAAATGTCTTTTATTGAGCTTCACTTGATGCTTGTTCATTCGAAAAAGAAAATAATTTTAGTATTGCACTTGCAATTAATCGATTACACCAATAAGCAAAAAATTTCATTTATAATATCATGTGGAGGAGGAACTCAACAGTTTTGATCGTTAGGTAGTGTCATTCTAAAATAGACTATTTTAGAACGACAAATCTAAAAAACATGCTATAAAATTACGTCAATTGCGATTATTATTTACAATGGCTAGAGGAAAAGAACTAAAATAGTCTATTTTTACTTATTACTTTGTACTTTTCAGAAATCTTACCGCTGAAGATGGCATGTGGCCGAAACGTTTGAAATTAGGTTTTATTCGAATATCTATACCATAAATGATGAAATGATTTAAGTAGCTTCTCTTGCTCTTTCATTTTCATTACGATTGCTACGGCTCCCTGATGACTTTTATGGAAGCATACACCATAGCGCGAAAAAAATTCCAAAAAGAATCAAAACCCACAAGTAACTAAAATAGACATTAAATAGTCACATCAAACGCCAATTGAAATGAGTAAGATTTTTCTACGCAATGCTGCGGGACATGAAACACAAAAATATGGCGCTGCTTGGCATCCATGCCGCTTGCAGCTAGCACTTACACCAACGACTTCGAGGCTTGAGCTTGTCTGGTAGTTGGATATCACCCACGAGCTTAGTTTTTCTGTGATGGACTCCCAACCGAAAATGGACACAAGTGAAAAATTGATATGCCTTATACAGGAACGATTTGTGCTGTATGATCCAAGTGATGTGCTGTACAATGGCAGAAACTGCCGGGTATGTTATACAAATGGGCTTTACAGAGCAGAGCATTACGGTCACTCGAATTTGTATACATAAAATTTCCCGCCGTGCAGCTCATCAGCAGTTGAGCGCTGCAAGATGCAAAATGTTTATTAGGTTCTCATGCGATACGAGTTGCTTCGATGGGCGGTACTGATGCAAAGCGTCGCGTGATGCTTTGCATCGTCTTAGTGGGCGAGTAGCCTTAGTTAGGCAAATAAATGAAATACCGAAGAGAGTTCACTAAGGGATTTGTCCAACGAGAATTGGAATAGAGAAAAATGATTTAGGTACAGGAAAGTTAAGGTCTGTCGGCAACGACAGACTAGAACGAAGATTTTTCTGCTGTATAATTCTCAGGTTTCCTCCGATCACCGTTATCTGCTCAGCAACAAAAAGTAGGTGCGTTTTTATTATTAATTGACTGAAAAATATTTCTGACTAATGGTTAAGAGACACTTGGGAAAGTTCGCTCATAAACACGTGAGTACTGTTATCGTAAAATTTATTGAGCAGAAATACTTAAATTTTAATCTTTGCCGGTGTGTAGAAAAAGTAAAAGCGTAAAACCAAAAACTGTATGATAATATTAAAATTACCTGTTGAAAACTAAAAAATAACAAATTTATAAGTCGAGAACCACACAAGCTCTTTCCACAGACGTTTGGCCAAGTCACAAAGCTGGTTGGCCAACTGCATTTATCTTACAATGGGAAGTTACATTTCCTCACTTAAAACGGAAGAAACATCGCTAAAAATGTTGGCTTTATAAGGCGGTAATGTGGCATTTCTTTTTGAGGCTGCAGGTAAACTATTTACTGCTTTGTTCTTGTGTATAATTCTCTCGGTATTTTCGTTATAGATCATTATGTATGTTTTTCCAAGGATGCTCTATGCATTGAAACTAGGAAAAATGAGGGAATAAGTCTTATAATTGAAAGAAAGCAAAAAAAAAGAAAAGTAAAACATTTTATTTCCAATAAAGTATAACTTGAGTTGTTGATACATTGGTTTTAAAAAGACCTTAACATTAACATCCTTAACTGTTAATAACACATTGGTATCGTAGTACCCGTGTAAATTGTTGAAACAAAAAGTGATTGACAGAAACGCACTACAAAAATAAGTTCCTTCCTTGCCTAATCTGATCTTGACAGTGCATTTAAATATAAGTAACTAAGAGAACACAATCCTCGCGACGCTCATTTGAAAAACACTTTCATTAGTGCGCACATATATTGAGATAGAAGCGAAAAACGCATTCAAATACTTTAGCATAGAGACCCTAAATTGTTATGCATACATAGTTATCGTAATACCCATGTTAAGTGTTAAAACAAAGTGATTTAGATCCTTAATTGCTATTCATACATGGTTATCATAATACCCATGTTAAGTGTTAAAACAAAATGATTTATATCCTTTATTGCTATTCACACATGGTTATCGTAATACCCTTGTTAAGTGTTGAAACGAATGATTTAGATCCTTAATTGTTATCCATACATGATTATCGTCATACCCATGATAATTCTCGAAACAGAATTTGGAGAAAAGCACAAAAAATGCGTTCCTCTTCGTTTCGGTAGTCATATTTTGGTAATGCATTTAAATACAAGTGACTAAGAAAACATAATTCATGTGATGCATTGCTGAAAACCCTCTTGTTAGTGCGTACCCATATTGAAAATATGAGCATAAGAACATAGGAGCTAGTGATACGAGCCTGAGGGATTGATGTTAGCTGTAAAATGAGCAGATTTGATTTATTTTGCGTCTAGAACTATAAGCGACAGTCGCTAGTTAGTGCCTCCCATATTGAAATTTGAGCCCACGAACGTTGGAACTAGTGAAATGAGGGATTATGGTTGAAAGTAAAACGGGTAGATCTAAATTAATTTGCGTCTTAGACTGCTAGGTTGATATTAGAAGCAATTTTACATTGTTTCGTATCAACTAGTAAGCCAAATAACTGGCTCGGATAAAATAAAAGATTTTACAATAATACAAAAATTAAATTTCATATGCTACTAGCTTTGGCACAAAAAAGTTCACCGGATTCAAATAGATGAGAAGGATCGTTGTAGAATGCCAACCGTAACATTTTCAACATTGCTGGGACAAAACAAGCAAGTCAAAATAACCTAAAATAGTGTGGCCAAAGAATACTCAAAGAGTGTAAGGGACGACACTTTGTGACACAAGATTAACATGAGCATTTAAGAAGGGGAATATGTGCTACATATATAGACACGCACACACATACGAGTACATACGAGGCCTGTCTAAAAAGTATCCGACTTTTGGCCAGAAAAAATATTTCGAATACCTGACGGAGTTGGGACCCTAATCCCCTTCAAAGTAGGCCCCTTGTGCTTGTACACACTTAGCCCACCGATCCTTCCACTGCTGGAAACACCTGTGGAAGTCTTCTTTTGGAATAGTGTTCAGCTCCGTCGTCGCTTTCTGGTGCGAAGCAAAATCAATCAAGGTGATGCTGACTGTTTTCTTTGATGTCCGTGGAGTTTTGCATCACGAATACGCACCGGAAGGACAAACAGTGACAAAGGAGTACTATCAGGATGTTCTCCGGCGACTTCGTGATGCAGTTCGGCGCAAAAGACCAGACATGTGGACTGCGAACAACTGGCACTTGCATCACGACAACGCGCCCGCACATTCATCCCATTTGATCCGCAATTTCTTGGCCAAACATGGAATTACGACCGTTCGCCAACCTCCCTACTCTCCAGACCTGGCTCCTTGCGACTTCTGGTTGTTTCCAAAATTGAAGACACCACTGAAAGGATCCCGTTTTGAGAGTAGAGAAGAGATAATGCGGAACGCGACGACAGAGCTGAACACCATTCCAAAAGAAGACTTCCAGAGGTGTTTCCGGCAGTGGAAGGATCGGTGGGCTAAGTGTGTGGAAGCACAAGGAGCCTACTTTGAAGGGGATTAGGGTCCCAACCCCGTCAGGTTGTTGAAGTATTTTTTCTGGCCAAAGGTCGGATACTTTTTCGACAGGCCTCGTATATATGTATATCCATACAGATATATACACATATGCATACATACGAGCGTCACATGCGCGTACATACATGTACTTAATATTCGTATACAAGCAATCATATAGCATGTATATATTATAAATATGTCTCGATTTTTGTATAATGTAACGAAAGATAAGATAATTAGCAATAAAAATTCCTCACTTCTTCTCCAGTCCGTACAGTAGTTCACACTTATTGTGTAGACGCAAGATAGAGAGCTATTTTACTTTTGAATTCTCTTAGTGTTTGAGGGGTTTTGATGCTCTTGGGGAGTCTGTTCCGCACTAAGGCGCCTGATACTGACAGAGCTTTCTGCCAAATGTTAGATGAACGGTATTTGATTAAGACATCGCGTCTCCTGTTCGGCCTTTGGTTGGTGACGGTAGGGGGATGGAATTTCACTATTTCAGCTTTGCTATGAGGAAGATATATAGAGGAGAATACGGATTGGGCTCTGTGCGCCAGAAACCTTTCCCGAATCGGAGCCCAGCCGAGCTTATTCAGGAGAGATGTTACTTGATCATTCTTTTTGGATTTGCCATGGCATGCAACCTTAGCTGCAAAATTCATGCATTTTTGTAGATCTTTCTGAAGATGTTTCGGTATATCTCCCCAAACCAGGCTACAGTAGTCAATACGTAATAAGGCCAAAGATTGAACTGCCAACAATCTAGATTCTTCGTCAAGCATACTTTTTATATGATTAAAAAACAATAAAGTCCCGTGAATTGTGTTACAGGTTTTATCAACGTGTAATTTGAAGGACATGTTTCTATCGAACCAAATACCTAAATTTTTTACTTCTACTGATGGGTGAATTTTATCATTCACAAATGTAAGCGTTAGATCTAGATTTCGAATGTTGTTTATTGAATCTTTTGACCCAAAAATAATGAATTATTGTGTTTTACTCGCGTTTAGCTTGAGACCATTTTGGTCATACCATGACTTGAGGCTGATCAATAGGGCTTCAGCTCCATTTTTCGTCTGAGGTATTTCTGCTACAGAGCTTGTCATTGCAATTAGGACATCATCTGCATACAAGGAGATTCGAGTGTAGAAGGCATTGGAGGGAAATCCTTAGTGAAAAATGAAAACAATAGCGGGCCCATAATGGTTTCTTGAGGGACACCAAAGTTAAATAGTATGTTAAGCCTTGACCAGCACTGCTGTGATTTTCATTCAGACTTCAAAACAGTTTATTGCGCGAAGAAAAGTGTAGTCGAGAAAAGTAAGATCATGTTCAATATTGAAAGAAAATTAGATTCCTCTTCATTTGTAACTCACAACGCCACGCAGCACAGAATTGATCCAAGACTTGACTATTACTCATTTGAAGCGTTCTAACCATTCCCTCTTCATCAAAAATAAAATCAACGACTGAGTTTGTTTCGCCTTGATATTTTTTTGCAATAATCTCAATCATTGAGTGCACTTACGGCTTAGGATCGCGGATGAGAAGAATTACTGGAGAATCCCTGCTAAATTGCTCATCTCGAAAAAGGTGGTCCTTTATCAGTAAAACTTTCCTCGAAGTCGGTTTCTCGATTTCGCCAAGGTAACCTAAAGGAAAAACGGGAAAACACTTATATTGCTTGAAACCAATATTACCGACAACATTGGACACTTGTTCAACACGCTTACAACTACTGTATAAAAACAAAGACAACTACAGTACTGCATTTAGACTACTGCGCTTAAAAACATTAACTAAGACACTTCGAAGAAGGAACGCTTTGTTGGAAAGTCAATAACGAATAGAAATTCAAAGGGTCAGTAGTTCTGCCATCCTGACATCGGTTTGTTATTGAGCAGGCATAATCAAGTAAATTTTCCCTGCAATTGTAGTTAAATATAAATTTGGGTCTAATTGTTGAACTTGTTACGATCACTCATATTCATTGAGTGGATGAGCCTGAGGCTGTAAGCATGACGTGATCTATTCAGAAAGAGTATTCATGCCACTTCGTGCTCTGGATCATCTTGCTCTCTGTGTACTGATGAGAGATGACACACACTCGTTCACCAAACGTCACAAATTCGTTAGAAGTTGTGAAGAGTGTCACTGCTCAGAATTATTATTGCAGGATGCAATAGGAGGCAATAAATTCAGGATGCAATAAAGCCATCAAAGTGACTTTATCTAATAATTCGTTCTTATTTTGATCTTCAAATAAATAGAGTTCATTTCTTATGCTACTAACACCATTTCAGTGTCATGGTGGCCCACCAATAAAATCATTCATTATAACGATTTTGGTACCAATTGGGTACGTTCCTTAAAATGTAGATAAGAAAATATCTACTTAGTATGTTCGTGTAGAGTAAAGTAAGTTGGAGTACCTATTTTGTAGAGAAATTCGTCGGTGTACACAGAGCCGGTGAAGATGCCGGTGGCGCCCTCCACGAGGTAACGCGTCCAGGTGTTGCCAGACCGCGGGAACGACACGAGGTACACTGGGGGAATGTCCACACCCAATCGTACTTCGAACCTGCACAATTTGGAAATATCATGTACATGGTGCGTTTTGCGAGATATGTATGCAGTTTTGATCAAACACTCCATAAAACTCGTATCTTTAAACACGGCATCTTGAAAGAACATGTAACGGCTCGAACATAGATCATAATGTGACAAAAACAACAATTCTATTATGAAGCATATATCTGGTGAAGAGCCGCTTCATTGCTTCAAAACGTATTACAAATGTGATAGTATTTGCAAGGGAAAATTGGCGACCGTGAGTGCGACTTCTTCATCTTTTACCCTTGACAAGCAGAGTCGTTTATCCACGGACGTGAAACCACAGAGCTCTTGAAATCTTGCTGGAAAAGAGGGTGGTCTGAAAAAGTGTTAAAGTTTTCTTCATCTTCTCGAAGTGCTGCCAAGTAGCTTCTGAGGCCTCCAAAAACTCTACCTACGAAAATCGGAAGCAAAACTGTTATTAATATGGAACAAAATTAAATGAGATAGCGCAAGTGATGATCTTAAGAGAAAGGCGAAATATTGTGTGTTCCTATATTTGGTCACTTGGATTCGCTTTTTAATTTTGTGTTCATTCCATGAGTGCTCTGTCTACTGGAATAATTTATATTCTCTACGCTACTCAATTAAAAAGGGCTCAATATGTGTCAAATGGCTCTCTGTGTTATGGAGTTATAACTCAATCAGAAATTATTGACGACGTCGGCATCGATTTCCGACAGAGAATGTCTGTGAATTTAATTTGAGACTGCCTGTCAAATTGAGACTGCCTGTCAAATTGAGACTGCCTGTCAAGTTGAGACTGCCTATCAAATTGAGACTGCCCGTCAAATTGAGACTGCCTATCAAATTGAGACTGCATGTCAAATTGAGACTGCCTGTCAAATTGAGACTGCCTGTCAAATTGAGACTACCTATCAAATTGAGACTGCCTGTCAAATTGAGACTGCCTGTCAAATTGAGACTGCCTGTCAAATTGAGACAGCTTGTCAAATTGAGACTGCCTGTCAAATTGAGACAGCTTGTCAAATTGAGACTGCCTGTCAAATTGAAATTGCCTGTCAAATTGAGACTGCTTGTCAAATTGAGACTGCCTGTCAAATCGAGACTGCCTGTCAAATTGAGACTGCCTATAAAATTGAGACTGCCTGTCAAATTGAGGCTGCCTATCAAATTGAGACTGCCCGTCAAATTATGCCTGCCTGTCAAATTGGGACTGCCTGTCAAATTGAGACTGCTTGTCAAATTGAGACTGCCTGTCAAATCGAGACTGCCTGTCAAATTGAGACTGCCTGTCAAATTGAGACTGCCCGTCAAATTGAGACTGCAAGTCAAATTGAGACTGCCTATCAAATTGAGACTGCCCGTCAAATTGAGACTGCCTGTTAAATTGAGACTGCCTGTCAAATTGAGACTGCCTGTCAAATTGAGACTGCGTTTCAAATTGAGACTGCCTGTCAAATTGAGACTGCCTATCAAATTGAGACTGCCCGTCAAATTAAGACTGCCTGTCAAATTGAGACTGCCTATCAAATTGAGACTGCCCGTCAAATTAAGACTGCGAGTCAAATTGAGACTGCCTGTCAAATTGAGACTGCCCGTCAAATTGAGACTGCAGGTGAAATTGAGACTGCGTGTCAAATTGAGACTGCGTGTCAAATTGAGACTGCCTGTCAAATTGAGACTGCCCGTCAAATTGAGACTGCGTGTCAAATTGAGACTGCGTGTCAAATTGAGACTGCCTGTCAAATTGAGACTGCCCGTCAAATTGAGACTGCCCGTGAAATTGAGACTGCGTGTCGAATTGAGACTGCCTGTCAAATTGAGACTGCGTGTCAAATTGAGACTGCGTGTCAAATTGAGACTGCGTGTCAAATTGAGACTGCGTGTCAAATTGAGACTGCCCGTCAAATTGAGACTGCCCGTCAAATTGAGACTGCCCGTCAAATTGAGACTGCCCGTGAAATTGAGACTGCGTGTCAAATTGAGACTGCGTGTCAAATTGAGACTGCGTGTCAAATTGAGACTGCCCGTCAAATTGAGACTGCCCGTCAAATTGAGACTGCCTGTCAAATTGAGACTGCCCGTGAAATTGAGACTGCCTGTCAAATTGAGACCGCCCTCAAATTGAGACTGCCCGTCAAATTGAGACTGCCCGTCAAATTAAGACTGCCTGTCAAATTGAGACTGCCCGTCAAATTGAGACTGCCCGTCAAATTGAGACTGCCTGTCAAATTGAGACTGCCTGTCAAATTGAGACTGCCTGTCAAATTGAGACTGCCTATCAAATTGAGATTGCCCGTCAAATTAAGACTGCCTGTCAAATCGAGACTGCCGGTCAAATTTGTTTTCGCCCGTCTCATGTGTGGTAGAAAATCGACTACGATCAGCAGGGAATATTCTACAGACATCGGGTGCGAAAAAAGTTTGCAGGACCGAATGCCGAACTTGATAAATATTTTCTGTGATGATCGATCCCGGATATTCGATACCTATCACTCCGTTTATACAGTTAAAAGTAATCCAGTATTAACTCGTTGACTTCGCTCTCCCGGCTTTTTCAGTTAGTTAGTTTTGGTTGCACATATTTCTATCCATTCCTGAAAATGGGAAATATATAATTCCAAATTTCATTTTACCTTGTGCGCTGAAATTTATTTTGAAAAAAGTAGCGAAGCAGTTGGAATGCTTTACATTTATGCCGGTATTTGTATGAGCAGTATATCTAGTTGTACATGCACAGATGTGTCAACAAGTAGTCGATGAGTTCGGGTAAAAATGCTAATACAGGTAAAATTCAGGTATAAATAACATAATATACAAATTATGAATTCTTCCTTTAACTGACGATTACTCATGAATTTTTCGTTTATGTTTCAGGTGAAACTAAGTTTTTGATGTTATTCAGTTGTCTCAAATTTGAACTTTTCTGTTTCGATTTAACCCATTAGACTTGTATTTACATATGTCCGTGAACTTATACAGTAAAACCAAATGCTTGAGTACTTGACAGTGAAAGAGTGAGTACATTTTTAGAGACCTCGTATACATCTGTGGCATGTATATCATTAACATATATTTATGAATTAGGATTTCAATGGGTATAAATCAAATGGGGGTACTATTCGATAGAATATAATGGTTATATCATAGCCGTAGCTACTGTTCATTAAAAACGAGTATTGCATCTTGAGAGCTGGACATCCTGATCACACTTCGATCGTGTTTTGTAATTTGAACGTTTTTGGAGAGAATATTATTCTTTCATGTCCATGTCCATCTGTAGCCAAAGATAAAGAGAGGATCATAAGGTTTGCTCATCTATGCTTAGAAAAAAGGAATAAAATCACCAGAAAAAAATTCAATATTGGGTCAGAAAATGTAAAAATTTTGCTAGTTCTTTCGAACCTTACCTCCCTGTGTTATTGTGCCCGTCCCATCAGTTGTACGCTATAAGAAATATAAAGTAACGTATCTTGAATCGCTTACGGAAAGACTTTGAAATACTGTAAATAAGTAGTGCATGTCATGAAAATAAAACTAGTATTTTAAAATTACTCTGAGGATTTTATTCGAGTAGGGTAAACAAGCAAAAAGTGGGATTGTCAAAAACAAGCAACAGCTTAACGGCCATATTTGTAGAGTGAAGTATTTTTGAAGGCAGAGTAAATGACATCATATATTCACTTCTTTACTTACCGAAACCCGGAGCAGCGTAGCCCTGTGAATGTTCTTCTGTAGTGACTCTTCGAGGTTTTCCAGCCCAGAAAGACCTGTGGGAAAATGCTCTGATCAACACGTCCACCGCGTTTCCCCGTGTGTTGACGGTTCGTTTGGTTAGGTTGTGAATGGCAGAAGAGGGAAATCGACTTAACTGCTCCTATGTAATTTTATCCTTCCTCAGAAATATAAAAAAAAAATTTTATGAAACATTTCACCTCGTATGATATTAGTTATTTTTTGAGCAGGTCGTGAAAAAATTAAATGTAATTCATTTATACCGGTGCGTGAATGAACAATTTACGTTTTGGTACACATATGGCCCAATACGCGGGGAGCGTGTTAAAATGAGTTCGATAAGTTAGTGGGGCTGTAGAACAAAGTGGTCTCAAACTTAAAGCAATAACGGACACTAGCAATGATACCTGCTGGATATAGTACAACTAACGTCATCACGTTGTATTTTTTCAAGCAAGACTTTCTGATACGCTTGAAAGCATTCATTTGAATTCTGTCTTTATGGGTTACCATTGCTCGAAATATCACAGCCCTAATGCAGAGCAGTACTGTTTTCCAGTAGCGAGAGTTCTCTCCATACAGTTGAAACCTAACAATCTGAATAAATGTCAGCGTAAATTCTAAAAAACGTTTAGTTACTATCAGAATGTGATTATGATGAGGATTTTTAATTTCACGTAGCCTCATTCATCATTATTTGTAAACATGGAGCCTCACGCGACTGCATTAAAGTCGTGTGTATGAATTTTAACCCTATAACGCTTCAAAGGACTATTCGGCCCTCCTTCAAAAATAGCAGCAATATATTGTATTTCTTGTAGTTTTCCCAAATGTGTCCTCATTCTGCTATCGGTGGCAACCTTTTGTCAGAGCTAGTTCAGTGATGGTAGTTGTGATGATGTTAATACGAGTACAAAACGCAGGAGCTAAAGGGTTAAACCTGCTGTGCGAGCTTTGCTGCGCACTGACCAACTCTCGCACTGCTGCGGGGCATGCGATGCCCTGTTGGCAAGAATGAAGTTCTTCTGTTCGTAACGAGCTTGCACGAGAAACTCTCGCTTGTGTTGTGGTGTAAGCCTATAGATCGCTGCTTCGCGTACGTGCTGCTGTGAACGCCAGCGATCATTTTTGTTGGAACTCACATCAGATGATCACAGTTCTGAACTTGTGTGACTTAGCTTCTCAAGGTGAGGTGGAGTGGCTCCCACGAGTCTCCTTGATCTCTAGCGGTGGCTCACAGTATTTCTATTCCATCTCTATAACAACTATTCGCTAAAAAAAGATTGCGGTGTCCAATAATTTTTCAGTGAACGATTCGACAACGTTTAGCTCGAGTTGTAGCATTTATTCTACTTGGTATTCATTCTATGAGAATAAAAAGAAGAACCAGTGTAAAACGCACATAATATTTATTGTGAACGTATCAGAAATATTAAAATTCCATCATCAGTGTAGTAAAACGTGGTGAAGGGAACAATGTTTCACTGCACTTTATCACGTTTGACTGTACTGGTGATAGAATTTTAATAATTCTGAAACGTTTGCAATAAATGTAATGTAATTTTCAACCCTGGTTCTTTTTTTATTTTTATTCTACGAGTAAGATTCTCGAGCAATCGCTTTTTTTTGGAAATATCATTCTACGAGATCCTGAATCCCGCGTAGCTTTGTTTTTGGCTATAATTGAAGTACATACCTGTCCCTAAAGGTCCTCGATATTGAAGGAAGGGGCCAGGAGTCCCGCATGTCCCTCACAAGCTCATCCAATAAAATTGTAATGGGATTCAAGTCAGGAGATTCTAATACCCAGTTTACTTGCTCAAATTTTCTCTCATTTGCCATGAACCAATTTGTGCCATTTCTAGCCCTATAGGTGGTAGCATCATCATCCTGAAAGATTGCTCTCGTAAAGTTTAACTGCATGGATGGATACACGTGGTCAAAATGTACTTGCAACTAGTCTTATGTGCTCATTTTGTTAAGGTAAAAAGTGTCAGATTCTCGAATGTTCCAGTATAAATAGCCCAAAGCACTACAGGCTCTCTAGATACCTGAATGAAGATGGATCCGTAGCACAGTAAAGTAAACAAGGTACAGTCATTCCTATGGAGGAAAATACACTTCCTCGTGTTCGGCTAGCCAATAGAAAGGCTACATTTTAAACAAACTTTAAGACGTCACCATTGCAACATATCAATCGGCCAATACGAGTGACAGATTTGGGCCTAGCAGTGTTTTCAGATGCAATATGAGCGTTGCTATTGGTTCGTAACCATGACGTCAGCAATGCCACACGGTCGACGAAAAAAATACAGGTTTGATCCTACCTTGTTTCTTCTACAGATTTCCCCAGCTTCGGGTGGTTATCGACATACCCTCACTCGCCCATCGATCTGAAGAGGCTGAATCTGCACTCAAAGGACCAAGCTTCTGGTCTCAGTTGCACGTCATGGCGATACATGAACATCGTTAGCAACTCAGCCGAGCTCTGTGAACGTACTCTGTACTTCGAGCCTCGTCTTCGTGTTACTCCTCACAGGAGCAGATACTCCACTTCCTAGTGATGCGACTGAATTTTAGCTTGTGCTTGGTGTGTGCTCAACTCTGAGCTCACAAACTGGCCTCGGGATCGAAGTTTCCATGCTTAATGAGTTGGGCATCATTCTAAGTCTGAAGGAAATTACCGCGCGCGGATTGATTACAATGGCTGATTAAAAATAATTCCTTATTTTAATGCCTAGCTGTTGAAATTTAACTCACGGCATTTAAATTTCCTCGCAGGACAATTTTGGAAGCATTGAGATAATTTTTTTTTGTTTTAACTGAGCGCTGAGAAGCTACTACTAAATAAAGAAGATTGAATCAAATGACTGCTCTATCTTTTTCCTGATCAACCCAAAGAAATCAATTATTAAATATTCAAAGAAAACAGGCTGGGAAATTTCTCACATGCAGTCTTTAATTCTTTTACTATATTTGAATAAAAAGGTAATATTGTTAGCCATTCGATGAAACGGAATTTTCATCCGGATTAACCTTTTCGATTGAGTTTAAATCAGGGCGTGTGAGAGGCCAATTAGCATTTGATAATATTTTTACGCTATTGAAGTTCGACTCAGTGCTCAAGTCGGCAAAGACCGAGCTAAGGCGGAACGCGCTCGCGTTTTCCGCGCTCTCATTCTTAAAATTAAAACGAAATCCAACAGAAGTTGGGAAGTGCGGCGTGCAGTTACTGAATTTGAAATTAGTGTTCAGATGCAGAAGCGTTGCACTGGAATCAACTGCGTCAGACATACAGCTGATTCCTTTGATATCCTGTCAGAGGTCATGAAGTTCTTGTTTTCATCAAAATCATTACTGGTTATTTGATCAATGTTGCACAGAATAGCGTAGAACAAATTATAAAATTAGACATACCGGATATGAATAATATTTTTAAGTAGTCCTAAAAAGTTGAAATATTACCTAGCCTGCAGTGACGCCGTAGGGATTAAACAGTACGGATATTTGTAAAATGTAAGCCTCAGGTACTCTTTTTACGCCCAGCAATTTTAATCAATGAAATCATGCGTTGGTTCTTCTTCGACAAATACGTTAATAGGAAACAAATATTCGCGATCCAATGAATTCTCCATTGAGCATATTTCGGATGATCTGAAACGAAACTACAGTACGTGACAAAATATTAGTCGTTAAAAGCAAAATTTGTTAGAAAAATAGGTGAAAATAATTTTAAAATTGACTTATCTTCATTTTTCTCGCATATTTTGTGACTCTGTGCGAAGCACACATTTTTACTCGAAATAATTTCGTTATATCTTGGCAGAAATTCAATCAAGAATTTTTTGGTGTGCGCGTATTTATTTCCTCCTACGGTAAGCAATAACTTCAGTGCTCTCGTGGTGCACATTTTGTCTATCCAGACACTTTTTTCTACCGAAATTTTTCGATATTTTTATTGCGTCTGATGTACCTTAAGTGCAAGATTTGCATGCTGATTAATTCAAATGCAACAAATTATGTGTATACTTTTGATGGCCTGACGATGATGTTTGTTGCATCGAAACGTCGCTTTTTATATACGAGCGAAGATATAGAATTTCAACGATTGGCAGTGTTTCGGTAAAAATGTCAAGTAATTTTCTTCGTATTTCAATACGGAAATAACTCTCATACATATTTTTATTTTAAAATTATGAAAATTATATCTAAACATGAAATGACAATCTTACTCAGCAAATGAAGAGTAGTACGTTGCAGGAATGTATTTAAACGTTTTTCACTCAGTTACCAGTATGAAATATCAATTTTGACATTCCTGCTTACGTAAAACTGCTTATCCCTAATCCTAACTCTGCAGTAAAAAACTTTTCATTTTGGTTACGACAAAGATCTAAAAAAATTTTACCCGTACCTAGAATTTTAAAGCCTGATGAAAAGGAATTTCTTCATGACCATTACAAAAGACCTTTTTTATTCAGTGTCGCCTCGTGAAAAGTGAAGTATACGGTTAAGTTTCTCGATGTTTTATTAAGATTTCATTTCACTGCGCCATCGCCGGTATTAGAGTTCAAATACTACTATACTTGTCTCGCGTTGATAATTTTGTTAAACAATTTAAAAAAAAGTTAGATATAAATTTTACTGCATAAACATATACTGTACAATGCAACTGTGCCTCCCTTCATACATTCGTGCGCTTGCTTAATGATTTATAAATCGATCTATCACGACCCCGAAGGGCATTTCTGTGAACAGAAGAAATTAAAAGCATAAACAGACAAATGAAATAAAGCACTCGTGCAAACATTATCTCTATATTTGTATGCCGAACAAGCCATGCATTTCATTTTTGAGTGTAAGTTTGTTTACGCATTTCTAGATGTGCGTGCTGTGTTGCGCGATGTTCTTTACAAATAATTTCGAGACTATCTTTTTCTCAATACTTGATTGTCATTTACGGTGGTGTTTCAATCTAGTACGGTGTAGCGCTTTTTGTATTTTTCCTACTTCGATAATCTTATAAATAATTCAAAAACTACTAAAGAATTCTTCGAAACTCCCAAATTCTTAGTTGAAATTATCGAAGTAGGAAAATAAAGGCAAGAAGCGCTGTACCGGAATCTCTTGGAATATAAAATATCCAAGAGATAATATTCATCATTTCTCATTCAACTACCCTTGACAGAGTTAGACTATTAGCACGCCACGTATGGTTTGTCTATTATTACGCCTCGTATATTTTTTCTATTAATATGCCTCGTATGGTCTATCTATCTGTACACCTCTGATAGTATTGTCTAATAGTACATCTCGTATAGTTTGTCTATTATTATGCCTCGTATGGCTTATCTATTTGTGCACCTCGGATGGTTTGTCAATTAGTACTCCTCGTATGGAACTTTGTTAGACTAATAGCACACCACGTATGGTTTGTCTATTAATACGCCTCGTATAGTATGTCTTTTAATATGCCTCGTATGGTCTATCTATTCGTACACCTCTGATAGTTTATCTATTAGCACACCTCGTATTGTTTGTCTATTATTATGCCTCGTATGGCTTATCTATTTGTGCACCTCGGATGATTTGTCAATTAATACTCCTCGTATGGAACTTTTGTTTTAGGACGTCTCATATCAAGAAACTTTTAAAAGCCAATATGTTGGCATGTATCTCATGTGGCAACTTGGAAATAAACGGTTTTTGATGTTTTTTTCGTCAGCCGAGCCGCGTAAATCGTGTCTGAGCAAACGCACTTTGACAGCACGAACCGCCGCTATAGCACCTGACTAGCAAGCTCCGATACCCAGTAAAACTGATAGAAACGTGTCAGTCTTTCCTTCCTAACCTGACGACGACGGTAGCTCGTGAGAGAAAATATCTGCTGAAGCCCTCGCTACACGTTAGCTATCTTAAATGAAAGACTCTCAATTTTAGCTGAATTGTAATTTTGAAGACCCTACTTTCGATTTTCGGTACGAAAATCGTTTTCAGATCAAGTACTCAAGCAAAGCAAATTCTTTAATTTTAATTACACGGACTCTGGATGCAAGGCAGGGAATTATTTGCAATTAAATTACAATGCGAAGGACATAGCAGGACGAAAATACATTAGAGGCCTCACAATGGTCTGATTTTCGCATGTATTTCTGGTTGTTTTAGTAGCGTTTGAAAGCTTTGTTAGATCTACTCAAGAATTTCTCGATCTAAAAAATGCCTTTTCAAGATGTCGGCTCTTAGATCAGCTCAGGCAAGTTCAGATTTTATGAGCACGTCTACACTTTTCAACAAACTATTTCGCACTGTAAATCACAAAAATAACAAAGTACTCTGCCTGTTGATGTAGCATAAAATATCGTTATGGCCATATACTGGGACACTTTCACATCATGTGTAGGATATAAGAATTAAAAAGATTTGTACTACAAACAAAATTTTAAGTGATACCTAAATGACAACATACAGTCAAAAGGTACTAACTAATTAGTACCCTACTAATTAGTAATTAGGTACTAAAAGGGTACTAAAAGTGTAGTAAAAGGTTCTACTATATTGCTAAATACTTTCAAATAATATTTTAAATATTTATAATTTTTAGACGCTATTTTCCGGATGTGTTATAAAGGTTGTATCAATTATTGTTCAATATGGGGTGCATGAAAAATGAAGGCCTTGCTGTTCTAATTCGACAATTTTCAATCTTATTCCTGGACTCAAGAAATCAGGCAATTTTTGATGAACTCACGTTGCAACTATTGGCTTCAACACCCATGCTTTCATGCACTAATTTTTATAAATTAAGCAAAAAAGGACTCAAAACTGTCATCATAAGCAGACTCTGAACTCCATAATCCTAGTATGAATTTGGCAAAGCTTTAGGCATTACTTGAACCTTGTTGGACTCCAATGGTATCACTTTTGAATATAGTAATGCAGAATAACGGATTATACACTATTCTATTGTTTTACTACTGTTCTTCACTACAACCATGATTTTTTGAGTTATGGTTAAAAATTGAAAACGAAAACATTGTGATGAGAAATGCTAAGATTTTCAGTTAAGGCCACGAAATCAACAGTGCCTTTCTTCTTTATGTATTCCTTTCTTTATTTTGTATAATTTGCAGACCTGAGGCCTCACTAGTCACATATAACTCATCATGGGACTACAGGCAAGTTTAGAGGATTTTAAATTGGCGTCGAAAGCTGAAGTTCAAAGCAGATCGAATTGATGCTGCGTATTTCAATTTTCAGAACTATTTTAATCACAATAAAAACGAATTACTTGTGAACGGGATTATATTAAAGAATGATGATGATTCTCATTATTAACGAATAACTTTTTGTAGTCGCAAGTTTTTCACACGTATAAAGTGTACTCTGAAATTTAGTGTTTGCTTTATTTTTTTTAAATTACGTTTATTATGTGCTTACAGTCTCTTTCACATGGTTAGCTACTTACCCATTTACGAAAAGCAGAAGCAGTACGGACCCAAGAAGAAATAAGTATCGCTTGATCCTTTTCGGGTTCATCACAGTTGAAAACGAAATCACTTCCTCTAGACCGAATATGGGTCTTCCAACAACAATTTTGAGTGTGTGAGCAAACACGAATTTTTAGTGAGTCGCAATCTGTATTGAAAAATGGAAATGAAATTCGAATGTGAGCATCAAATCTTTACGAGAGTATAATTTTTGATAAGTTATCAGTGCATCATTTTGAAAATTATTTGTGATAGAAAGTTCTACTATTAGTCAATGTTGATAGCGGCACGCTTGAATTGGCCATGACGCTTCTTTTTAGGACGCGTAGAAAGCGAGATTTCGAGTCTTATCATCCCTTAATTAAGTTGAGGAGGAGGGGGAGGGTTGTGCAGTGATGACCAGTTTCATCAAAACGCTTGTAAACGTCGTAATTTGCATGCTTAGGACACTAGAGTGATCTTACAATGAAGGCTGGACTTCGGACGCGACGAAGTTAACCTCTGAACATTTCGATTGCTCCGTTGCGTTTGTGAAACGAACACTAAGTGTTAATTGCTAGTTTTAAACTAAGCATATAAGTGATGCACTTCAGTGTTGCTTACTTAGACAAAAAAGATATCATAACAAACTTGACAATTTCAGGTAAGAAAGTTGAAGCAATAAGTTGCGTAAATTCAGGTAAAGAAAGTTAAAGCTAAAAGTAGCGTTAATTTAAGCAATCAAGTTAAAGTTGCGAGTTACACCAGTTTAGGCAAGCAGTCTAAAGGAACATGGACGCATGTAAGCTAAATGCCCATGAAGATCCCTTATAAATGGCACTCTTGCACGCGCCCTTTTTACCTGAACAGTCACTCAATTTTAGGAAATTCGTGAATAAAATGCATGATTTAGTCTAAAATTATCAGGTTAAAGGCCTTTTCGTCTGTTTACTGCAGTATTCAGTGTCTGTCTGAAATCGAAATCTTCAGCTAATTACGTGCATAATTTTAAACTAACAATGGGGAAGAAACTATTAATCTGCTTTACTTGAATTTATCGGATTTTTTTCAAGAGCAGCTTTAATATCCTTACCCGTTACTCAAGCTTCTAAAAAATTACAGAAATTATAAAACCTGTTCATATGTGATGATCGATCTGTCATGCCTTTAACCTGTCAAATTTCACTTAAATAAAGATCAATTAGTCAATTTTTAGTTATATTTGATTAGGTTAGGCCAGATAGAGTAACGTTAACAATTGATAAAATAAATGCTTTACAAGCCCTCTAAGCTCGAAACCATATGGGGCCTTGTCTTTTGAACGGACACAACTTCCAGAAAACTAAAAAATAATAGAACGTTTTACGCGCTACTGATACTTTTGAGCATTATACGGATCTGATAAGGTCAGCAAGTGACTTATGAAAGACTTTATCTAAAGATGTTGCAAGCTCGATATTACGCAAAATTTTTCATCATTTAGTTGTACGTTGCCGCAAGAACACGATAATACCGATTATAACTGAACAAATTGTGCTCCACATCTCGTGAAAAAATTCATGTAACTTTTTGGGAAAATATGCACGTTATCAGCCAAACAAAAAATGATATATATTCGTCCAAAACGAATATACACCCGGTAAATGAGATAAATATTTTATGAATAATTAACTTTTTATGCATAAAACATGATTTAAAACGTATCTTTTTACAGGGCTTTAGCCGTGCTGTTTTTTAAGCATTTAGTCGTGAATGCAAGCGTACCGTAGTTTAATAGATTCATATCGTTTAGCACAAGTAACCGCAAGCTTCTATACACATGAGCCAACCACACACAATAGACTCTTCTTCGCAACTGACTTCTCTGCAGCGTATCAACGATAACATGATAGCGCTTGGAAAAAGACGGGATAAGCCAGTACTCGGAGTAGAGGGATAACCCTGAAAATAAATTGGAAAAATTAATTTTATTTTGCTAAAGTGATTAATAAATTGCTTTGATATTTCCATTAAGAAGAAAACTCGTATTAAGAGGTGGAGAGATGCCTTTGCTCGTACATGATCACCTCTTGTAAGTCCGAATTTTTGAGCTGGTATTACACTCGTCAAAACCGCCGTAATTGGGCTGGCTTTGGCATCAGGTTGTCATTTGCAGCATTGGAATTAGGACGGAACTGCTGCTCTGCAGTGAACTTCAGAAATTCATCTGGGAATAAATTAAATAAAAATATGTACATTATATAAAGGCTATTTTCAAAAGAAGACCGTGCAGTCCTCTGGGTGTTAAAATGCTAACATTTTTGTGCTTAAATGAAAAATAGGTCAAAAAACAGGAACTAAAATGCCCACTGTTAACGCAGAACAAGAGCAAATCATTCTCAAACTAGTGATTTGCACTTGTACATGTTACAATTGCAAATCACAAGTGCGTGATTTGCTGAATGTCGTGATCATTGTGATGGGAATGAGTGAAATCACATGTGCTGGAGAGAATTAAGCGAGGGAAAAGATGAAGGCTGGGAATTATTTACTCACAGTTTAGGTTCCTAGATATATTTGGAGACGTAGATTTGGGGAATATTTTGAGGCACACTACCATGCAGCAGATGTTTAGCGGAGTAACAAAATGAAATCATAAAATGGTCTGCTCGCAGTGATGGAATAAATTTGACACAATGACAATGCTCGCATCACCAGAGTTCATATCTTGCAAAAAATAGCGAATTTAAAATGAGGGATGATTGGATCAAGAAGAATGATGCCATTTGTGTTTGATTTGTGCCAAATCGAAAATATAAGAAACGAGCTCGAAACAGACTTCCGTCAAGATTTGAGTGAGTGATTGGTGTTATCGACAAAAAAATTAAAATTAATTACCTATTGGCCAGCATTTGTTCATCCTGAAATGTTCAGGTATCACCTGGACAGGTGATTCGCTCATTGATTCTTTCATTCATTTGCTGAAAAAACGCTTCCATGTTTGTTAGATTTATGAACCGCTGGTGAATACTTCTCCTTAGTTTATATACATTGTTACAATTTTAGACAATCATCAGTTAGTGAACTCCCATGCAGGGTGCCGTAGACCACGTTTTACTGGCTTCTCGCACTGTTTAAGAAGTCATTATTTGTGCTAAGACTGTACTTGGGCAGCGGTAAATCTTCGGTATGATTACAATTTGGTAAACTATTTCGAAAGCTATTGGAAAAGTCCCATTCTACCATATAAAAAAATAATTATCCGAAAGTTCATTTATGACTAAATTACCGGTCAAACTTTATTTTCAGTTTCCCCCCTTACAGGTTGCCACAGAAGACTCGTGGAGCATTTGACTCACGGCCCAAATGTTTAATGAGTTCATTTTAATAGCCTACGTGTAAAAATTTACAGAATAATGCATTTATTTACTCATAGTTAAATACAATATCAATATCAATTCACAATATCATTTCAAACCTTCGAAGCTCTAGAAAAAATCACTGCCTTTAAGTTGGTTTTTCTTTTCTTCTGAGTGTAACAGCACTCGTGCTTTCAAAGGTGCTGGTAGTTCGGCAAGTATGGCAAAAATTTTTGTATATGACAATTATAATCCTTGTGCTAATGTAATAAAATTCAGTTCGCTTGATTAATGCTTTCTTACCATTCTGTATCACTTGATAAAAGCTTTTATTCATGTGTGATAAAAATCTGGTCAGTGTTTCATATTGATACCTTAAGATTAGTACTCTGTATTCGAATGGAGCATCGCGCTTGAGAATGTTGTTTCACACAGTTTAACGTTTGCTCAAAGTTTTGGGCCGGAGTAGTCAAAAACCTCCTATATCACAAATGATATACTCGCCAAAATAAGTTGAAAAAATTTCTGTTTTAAAATTTTTGAGTAAAAGCACATTTTAAATCTTAATACACGGTTTTCATCTAGTAATTATAATTTATCGTTTTGTATATTAATGTAATAATACTGTCGGAGCAATAGCGATGAGAAAAATAACGAATGGAAGGAATTTCATAAATGTTATTTTACCTGTTTCCTGAGGGATCGACTTGGCAACACTTCACGTTTTTATTATAGGGTCTACTGACCCAATATTTTTCCACTTCTAGAAAATTTTTAGTTGTACTGTTATGGATTTTATTTATTTGGTGGAAATGATAATAAATCGCATTTGAATACCATTTCATCAAAATACTTTCAGCGGTTCAATACAATATTCTGGAAGTAAATAATAAGGGCTTTCAAAAGATTCCTGCAAATTTTGTCTCTAAGTATCAAGGAACTCTGCTACATCAACAAAAATTACTGAAACGATTTCGTCTGCACAACAATGATTAGTTGCCGAAAGCTAGTTTTAAACACACCAACTTCACAAAAATTCAAATATAGTTTTGATGTACTGCGATGGCAGGACTTTCATTTACTCTACCAAGTTGGGATGAGAGGTGTCGTCATAATCAGAATGATGGCGTCCTTCACCTCCAGCGGTCTGATGTTCAGATGAAGTGTAAATGATCTGATGGAGTTCTCCTCATTGAGATCGCACTGAGAAAGTTGGCTCAGTTCGTTGCTTTTAGGTGTCAAAGTCCTATTTCATACAATTCAAATTTTAGTATGCTCAATACCTCAATAAGCTTGTACACGATACGTATATACATTACACTGCGGACTTTATCTTCACGTGTCACACTTCCATAGTTAGACATTTGTGACGAAAATCTTCGTTTCCAAAATATCGGAACGGAAAATTTATTCATGCTGCATAGAAAGTTCGCACCGTACTTACAATACTTGGGCACAATAAGTTGATTTGCAAAAGTTTCCTTTATATTTTTCACGGTTACTGATTGTAAATAACGAATGTTTTTGAACAGTTGTATTCCTTGAAACCGAGGTTACTTAAAAGACTTTGTTTTACTGTGAGTTCAACGCATATCATCTTTCAGGCGAAACAGGTTTACTGATCATTCCAACGCATCCAGTTTAGGAGCTGGGAAAAATCTTTCACTATTTTCATTTTATTTAAGCGCAGGTTGCCTCTGAAATTTAACAGCATATAAGCAACAGAAGGTAAGCTTTCAAAGTTATTCTTTTCATGTATATCATCAATGGCTCTCATCTGGTTATACCTCTTCATCAGCACGTGGCTCTCACCGCGAGATAGCGTAGCTATCTGTGTTGGAGGCCGCATTGTGTTGCCTTATCATTGTTAAGAAGGATGTTACAATCTTTACATACACCAATTTGCACCATTTTGTGATTATTTTCTCTAAAATAATGTCTGAATCTCAACAGCCTTACTTTCAGAATCTCAAGAGCCTTTCCTTAAGAGTGGGATTTTATCGTTAACCATTCAATCCACTCAAGCTAAATTCTGATCATGAATTTATTCACAAATTGCCTTTATTCACTCGAATTTTCAAATCTGGAATGAGTAGAACAATGAATATTAATAAAACTTCATTAAGCAAGCGAATACTTCTCTCAGATCTGAAGAATATTCAAACAAAACCATCAAAAAAATGTCGTTAAGTTGCCTCCGACTCTTAATTTCAGGTCTAGCGCCAACAAATGGTAGAGTGCATCAGCTATTCCATTTTACTGCGAGCGGGTTTCGAATTTGCATAAAGAAAAAGAAAAAGTTCATATCCATTAATGACACAGGTCATCGGATTTTGAAAGCCTTAACTTAATACCCTTAGTTGATTAACATGTATGGCTATTGCAATACCCATGTCACCTATCGCACGAAAAAATTGAAAGAAAAACATGAAATGTAATCCAGTTCATGAATTATTCTAATGTTGACGAAGCAGATAAATTCTATACGCACACATCTATGTATGTATATTTGAATATACATATGTGTATGCATATATGTATTGCATATTTAATGATATATACAAACAAATATATACATATATATATACATGCATTATAAAAAAAACATATATGTAATGCAACCGACGCATTGATGAAATAACATTTTTAGTGCTTTCTTACATTGAAACATGAACTTTAGCGATATCGGGAAATAATTTGAAAGAAAACATTGGTATATGTGTATAATTTTGCTTCTACGACTAAAATCGAAATAGCAGAAATTAGGAGGCATCGTTTCATGCTTAGGTTTCAACCAGCATAACATTAGACAAGCTCGGAGAAAATATTTTATCAATCAACAAATTCACTGTATTACTTTGACACAAACAACTATGTAAAAAAACTACCTTGGTCTAGAAGAAGAGAGTGATTGTTGCATAATGCTAACCGAAAACATTTTACAAACCGAATAGAACAATACGGGAAATTCGCTTCGTAATTAATGCGGTGCTAATGTACTCCCGAGTGTCACAAACAACAAATTTTCACACGAGGCCGACATGACATCCGACTCGAATAAAACATTGAAACAAAAATTTCCGCTGCTTGAGTCCGTATCTCAATGATAATTAGGGTATGCTGAAAGAGTGGACTTTCTTACTGATAATAATTTTAGAAAAAATCCAGTTCATTTTCAGTTGAGTTTATATAGAAATTAGCCTGGATTTTAAAATAACATCAGCATAAAAATTCTCAGTCAGTAGACGGTTATGGGTGTCATAACAGCTTGTGTCAGTGTTTGAATAAAAGAATTCGAGTAAATGATAACATAATTCCATAGTCGGTTTATTTCAAGCTAGGTAATAGTTATAAATACATATAATAGAAAAAATTAGGACAGTGATACATTGATGTAAAGACACTTTTGACGGTCACCACTTACATTGTTATATGAGCGATGGTGTTTGCGATATCAGAAGTAATGTTCAATGAATACTGGATGGAAGTTAATAATCCTGCATGCAAAATTGAAAGGTCGACATGACATAGATGAAATCCAAAGATATCATTTCATGCATGCATGCCAAATACTATTAGGTAATTACCACAAAGACTTTTTAGTTTGTTAAATTAGTTTGTCAACATTGGTTTTTGTTAAATTCTGAACTTGGGGTATTTAATTTGTGCTAAAACTTTAAGTGGTAGTTTGATAGCATGGTTGAGTAAAATATAGATGAAAAAGCAGAATAGGGTTCTTTTGACTGCTTTACACTAATTTTAAAGGCTTATGAATACTGCCCACAAATGAAAGACGGTGGAACAAAAGAAAATTTTTTTAAACACAAATGAAACAGAATACTTGTATGGCTTACCAGATTAATGGGATATTAAGCGCTTAACATTCAGCATAGGTACCATTTAACGATATTAAATGAATGCGATATTCGAACAATATTGAAAGCAGAAATAAAAAATCATGATAATGGTAGCTGAACGAATAATAGGACGACACAGTGAAGTTTATTTAACTCTACAATCTTATCTAATTGTGACAGTAATGCGGCATTTACAAGTTGTGTTCACTCGTGCAGATAGGGGAACTACAGCTCTGTGAGTGGAGCGGCAAGGTATCTAGTTTGATAAATTTAGAATTTTAAACTTGATACACCAAATTTGCAATCATAAAAGTTATTCGCTGCAATATTCATTAGACGATCTGGGTTTCGGACGGAGTGTACCCTGTGGGAAAAATTTTCTTGAGCTAGTGTTCTCGCTCACACACAGTATGCTATTGTGGATAAGAAATTCATTAGTGTAATACATTTTTAATTATCTCCATAGAATACGAAATATTCACGGGGTTCTTGGGTAAGGGAGGGGGAGCGAGATTCGAATTAGATTTTAAAATTTTGAAACCCTTCATCACCACCGGCTTATGCTTGAATGGGGCCAGAAAGATCGAATTGTCAAAGTTGGTTTAGCTCATCGTTTTTAGGTGTCTGAACCGTATATCTCACTGATTTGAAGTTGAGCATATTCAATACTTCAGTTAGCGTATTCGGACATCGGATATCGCATTCGCTTACTATCGCTGAATGATGCCTATAATGAGTGAGTTGACCATCGTTGTAGCGTCGATCAGCGCCTAGGCAACTTTTCGTTTTCCCCAGAGAATGAAGCGTTGTCTAAAACGTACTGCACACAGTGTGATGTAGACACCTTACGGGCTGATTCACACCATACTGCTGGGCACGTGCCAGGCACATGCCAGGCACGCTCCAGTCCACTATTCTTTAGGGCTGATTCACACCATACTGCAGGGCACGTGCCAGGCACGCTCCAGTCCACTATTCTTCAATGTATTCCTAGGCAAGCATTCACACTAGCCGAGCCAGGCACGTACCATGCCAGTCACAGTCCCGTACCGGTCGAGGCAAAAGATATTTTGACCTGGACGTGACTGGCATGGCATGTGCCTGGCACGGCTAGTGTGAACTAGCAACGGTTCAGTGACGTCCTAGACTTCGTTTAAGGAGGAGTGGTGTTATTTGTTTCTGTGCCAGCGGCAATTGTTAGTTCCATGAACTTCCATCTATAATGGAAAATTCTGACGACACAATGCAGTGGGATCATGCAAAAGGTAAGTAAACAATTGAATTAAGAATGAAACTTTATTTATCAGTTATATAAACAAAATTCGCTCATCCTAACTTTGATATTAATGTCGGTTTATAATCTTGAGAGTTATCAGTGTCATTTCCCCTGCATGTACTCAAATTGAGCTCTGACAGAGTTCTTTACTTTCTGTGTTATTCACGTTAACATAACACCGAGCCGAACATGTGAACACATCAGGCAGGGAACGGGCCGTGCCTGATGTGTTCACATGTTCGGCTCGGTCAAGAGCCGTGCACGAATCAGTCCCTATATCATCATCACTTGCGAAGGATGTGTGATTTTTCTCCCTCCGATTTGGACTTATTGCTGTTGCTCTGGATGGTGAAGAGAAAGAAAGAAAAGGAAAAAAAGGAAACTCTGGGTTCATCCAATGTTGGAAAGCAGAAAAAGTGAAGGAGAGTTCCACACGTTGTACCCTCGTCTCATTGATGATGAAAGCAAATTTTTCAACTATTTTCGGATGAATATTGGAACTTTTGAAGAAATTCTATCAAAAATTCAACATGAGCTGGAAAGAGAAAATACGCCATACAGAGAAGCAATCACTCCAAGAGAAAAGCTAGCTGTATGTATAAGGTAAGAGAAATATGTAACTCCCCATTTTATCTTAACATTTAATTAAAGTGACCTACAAATTTTGAGGCAATATTTTCTCCCACCGGAAAAATTAGAATAGGTTTGAGTGAATTCAATGTGAATTTTAGAACCAGCAATTAAAAAGTTACTTTAATTGTTATATGTATCATCATTATTTCCTGAGCACTTTGTTATTTTACACATCACTTTCGTACTTAAAGCTACATATTTTGTTTATCGTGAGTGTTTTATGCATTTACAATGGTTAAGATAATAATACACAGCATGCAGCTTTTCCATTTCCTTTGCGATATGTCTTGCTCTAATTGAGGGCTGAGCAAACAAAATTTATAAAATAAACGTTTATAATTTTCCATTTGAAGAAGTTATATTTCATTTTCATGAGAAGCAAATAAACCCTAAAATTGAACATTGAACTAAAACATAAACAGTATTTCTTTCCATTTGAAGAATCGATAGTTCTATTTTCTTTTACAAAATAAACGTTTTCCATTTTCATCTGAACATTACCTAATTCATCTTAATGAAGCGCAAATTAAACTTATAAAATAAATCATTTTTCCTACTGCTAGAGCTACATTTTTATTAGGGGGTCGCATTGTTAGTATCCTCATTGTTAGGCAACAGGGTAAAGTTAGGCTGGAAAGATGGTGCTTGGTATGTGTGATTGAATTCACCTTGTTGAGAACTTGCGGGGGATGGAGTAGATTGAAAGAACAGAGCAGGTGATGAAGTTAGCGAGGGGCATGCATATGGTGGAGGTGCATGTGTTCCAGCAGTTTCGTTTGCAATATACTTGAGTTCAACGTCACTTACTATAGAAAATACTTTTGTTTTGATGAAGTGTTGATCACCAGGTGTGAATTTCTTGACTGTCGTTGCCATCAATGCGAAAAAGGTGTCTATGGGGTGTGTGGGCTGCTCTTTTTTTCTCTAAACTAAGTACTTCATCAGCGTAGCAGATGCGCTGGTGTCAGTTTGCTCCTTTTTTCTTTTACGCCTGCTAGGTTCTATCTGAGGGATTGTGACATTACATTCAGAAGCTTCGTCTTTTTCTTGGTGTACTTGTTCACTGCAGAGCTGATGTTTGTTGCTGTCTTCATTTTGACCCATAATTTCCGCTTCATCTTGTAGAGACGTTACTCGCTGTCTATCCTTTAATAATGGGTTCAGGAACGACATCTGATCTTCATATTTCCATTTTGTGCTGTGAGTAGCAGCTTGACCACTCTTTGTTATTTTGTTTATCTGCTTACGAAATTGTCCTCGCCGACTCTCCCACCGATCTTTGCACTTAGAGCCTGAAAATGAATAAAATAATAACTTTACTTTTCCGTTTTCCTGTTACAGATTTCTGGCAACAGGAGACTCATACAGAACAATAGCTTACAGCTACCGTCTTGGCCATTCAACCGTCCAAAGTATTGTTCTACAAGTATACAACGCGATAATAAAGAATCTAATGAAAGAAGGTATTCCAACTCCGAGTGAAGAAACCTGGGAGAAAATTGCTAGTGACTATTGGACGCAATGGAACTTCCCCAATTGCATTGGTGCACTAGATGGTAAGCATGTAGTTATTGAAGCACCAGCAAATAGTGGCTCACTCTTCTTCAACTATAAGAAGACATTTTCTGTTGTGCTATTAGCGTTGGTTGACGCAAACTACCGTTTCATATGGATAGATGTAGGATCCTATGGTAAGAACAGTGACAGTGGAGTTTTTACCAACTCCAAACGTTGCAAACATCTCGACGAGAACCAGCTTCATGTACCAAATGATGTCGCACTTCCTGGGACCAAAGTGGTTGCACCCTATGTAATAGTAGGAGATGAAGCCTTACCTCTGAAGAGAAATTTAATGCGGCCACACCCGGGCACACAAACTGAACATTGTGTGAAAAAAAGGATGTATAACTACAGGTTATCTAGAGCACGGAGGATGGTTGAATGCTCATTTGGTATACTAGCTCAAACCTTCAGGTTATATTTCAGAAAACTGAAAGCTAATCCTAGGAATGCTAGTGCAATCATTACAACAACATGCATACTTCACAACATTATACACCCTAACATCACATCGGTCGCTGAAAGCACTGACACTCCCTCTCCAAATACAGCAAATTTACTTCCAATGAAAGGAAGAGGTGGAAATGCAACAACGGAGGCTTTTGGCGTCAGAGAAACATTGAAAGATTATTTCAGCTCTCCAGTAGGGTCAGTGCCATGGTAAAATGATAAAATATAAATATTCATAATATTAAAAACCTTAATATTATTACCTTCAAAACCCATCTGCTGGCCCATTTCTGTCCAAATTCTTCGTTTGGCCACCGCATCACTGTAGTGTGGAGATCTAAGATCGTACAATTCAGGCTTCAGCTTCACAGCTTCAATTAGTATTTCATCTGAAAGCATATGGTGTGCTTAGAGTCACATGTCATGTAATGATTCAATATATTGTGCATTGAACTTATGTATTAGTTTACCTATATGTTAACGTGAATAACACAGAAAGTAAAGAACTTTGTTAAAGCTCAATTTGAGTACATGCAGGGGAAATGACAGAGATGACTTTCAAGATTATAAACCATCATTAATATCAAAGTTAGGATGAGCGAATTTTGTTTATAAAACTGATAAATAAAGTTTCATTCTTAATTCAATTGTTTACTTACCTTTCGCATGATCCCACTGCATTGTGTCGTCAGAATTTTCCATTATAGATGGAAGTTCATGGAACTAACAATTGCCGCTGGCACAGAAACAAATAACACCACTCCTCCTTAAACGAAGGCTAGTACGTCACTGAACCGTTGCTAGTTCACACTAGCCGTGCCAGGCACATGCCATGCCAGTCACGTCCCGGTCAAAATATCTTTAGCCTCGACCGGTACGGGACTGTGACTGGCATGGCACGTGCTTGGCATGGCTAGTGTGGATGCTTGCCTAGAAATACATTAACGAGTTTGAGAAACGTCTTGGCGCCTATTTTACACGTGAAAACCAACATTTGTACGTTTCACTATTAATCATAGGCTCTAAGCGGATTAAAAATAATTTACGTAATAGAAAGTAGTGTATGGTGAGTTAGTAACATGGACCATTTTTTTACGGTAATATGTGAGGGATTTGAATGAAGATTTTGGAAGAGCAATCACCAGAGCAAATTTGTTCATCAGAGGAAAATGAAGAAAATGATTGAATTGTTTGTTTTGAGTTCAGCGAAACTTCGGGTCATTGTTGAACATGAACAATTTCCCCGTTCGTTCATGAATCCCCTCCAAGCACCCCTGTATGGCTGCCTATCATTTAGCAAACGTTTCAACGCTAATGTAATCGTTTGTAAAACGAAGATGTAATAGCAACCTCGGCGTGGTTCAAAGGCTGCGAGTTTTGTATTCTTGCTATGTTTTCCCAAGATTGAATGGAATAAATGGAACACATCAATCGCACTGAGCTCTTTACTGGAGGACGAGGAGGCGCAGTGCTATCAGCGTCGGATCGATTAGTGTTTAATGTCCTCCTCCAAGTGATCAGTCAAATCAATTCAAGACAAACAATGCCTAATTAGAGACTTGAGAATCCGTCTTCCTGTGATGGACGATCCAAACTCTACCGAGATCTCTTTGTGACAGTAAGTTAAATTAATGATTTTTCTGCTACGAAATAATCAAGAAGACTTCCGAAACTCGAAGATTAATATCCGGATTTAACCCAGATTTCACGCTTGTCGGTAAAATCGATGCGTTTAAACTGAGTCCAACTAAATTTTAATTTTTAATTAAAACAACAGACTCACTCCATACTCAGACCTGTTTCGACCTTGTAGTTGAAAAGTCTCACCCCAGCTCAATCAAATATACGGAGAAACGGATGCGTCTAATGCAGTTCAGTTTCGCCTATTGCTTATATTCGACTATTGTTCGATTCGTGTCTATTTTGCGTAAATCGTTTCGTGTTTATTGTGCATTCCCGGTGTAGGGAAAGAGGTAGGTCACCGATATTGTGCTGTAAGCCGAATGTTCTAGAGCAGTGGTTCTTAACCTTTTTTGACAGTGACCCCAAATCTGTCCAAAATAGGTGCCGCGACCCAAGCCTCCATATTAACAAAAAAATTTTGTTCATAGTATGATTATTCGTTTGAAAACAGGTTGCTATAGGCTTGTACTCCAGAAACAAAAATGATTGTTGTCGTATTTGTTAATATAAGCACCACATTAGAACAACAGTGACATCTGAAATCGACAAACATATATTTTCCATTATTAATGACACAAATTAGGTAGATTTGACTTTCATGCTTTCATAATGTTAATTAAGAAAAAATTACTGTGATAAATTTTTCCAAAAATTACACTTACAAAGAAACAAGTTTTATGCTTTCACTGCCGTAATAAGTGAGAACCTAGACTCTGAATTGTGTTGGCCAGCTCCTCAAATCCGGATGATTTTGTTGTTAGACTGCATCTTAGGTCATCCTAGGGTTGTGAGCGGTTTCTGTATTTTTTTCAATGACTGTCAGGGCAGAATACTCTGCGTCACACAAATATGTTGACGCAAAGGGAAGTAGGGCTTTCATGGCTTCACCTCCAAGAATTGGTTTTTCTTCGCACACTTTTATCCAAAATGAACCCAGTGATTCAAGTTACTTTTTAAAATTGTAAAGTGTTTCTTGATTTTGAAATTCAAAAAGCTGCTCCTATAGGTTGATGATGTTTGATATCCTCGGGTGGTTCTTCAGTAGCAATCTTGAAAGGTTTTCTTAGCCAACTGTATTATGTGCATTTTCTGGAATATTATGGTCAAAATTAGTGATTAGCTTGGACATGGGTTGTTCAATGTCTTAGACTTCAAACCCAATCAGAAAATTATCGTTATTTTTCAGGGGTACATTTAGCGATGGAAATGATTCTGGTTTTCTTGCTTTTAGTTTATTGATCCACAACATTAGTTTTGATTCGAATGATAATTTTTTTTGATAATTCCAATCAATGTCTGATCGCGACCCTGCATCGAAATATTCAGGGAAATAATCTCAGCAAATATATCTGCAATGAATGCTACTTGCATCAGCCAATTTGAATCTGAAATCTGTCTTTAAGTTTATGTTTCTTTTCAGTCAGAAAAATATCTGTTTCGGTCCGTAATTCAAGCAACCGCTGAAGACCCTTTCTTCGTGACCGCCACTTAACTTCAGAGTGGTACAGCAGATACATATATTAAGAATCGATATCAGAACACATTTGAGAAAATAACCTGGAGTTGAGAGCCCGAGCTTTGATGAAATTAATTGCTTGAATTACTTCCTTCATCACATTCTGCAGCCCTTTAGAAAACTTCTGAGCAGCATGATTTTGGTGAAAAAGGCAGTGAACAATCATCACTGAAAGATTTTCCTGCTTAACTCGAGAGGAAAAACCGGAACGAGCTCCTAACATTGCTGGTGCACCATCACAACCAGCACTACAACACTGTTTCAAATAATGGCCTTCTTCTCTGAAGAAAGAATTCACTATTTGTAAAATATCCTATTTAGTTGTTGTGGTTTGCAGTGGTCGGCAAAACAAAAACTCTTCTTCCATATCACGTTGACCTTGATAACGTACATAAGTCTTAAGGGGGGCATCATCACTCAAATCAGTTGACTCGTCTAGCTGGAGACAGAACTGTTCACTTTTTGTAATAGCTTCCAACACCTGTATATTAATATCGCAAGAAATAATCTGAATCATTTTTTTAACTGAGTCATTGGAAGAGGATCAAGTTCAAATTTTTTAACCAATTAATTTCCAATATTTGCTTAATTGCACCAAGTCCAGCAGCAGGTTTAATCAGTTCCTCACCTATCGTATGAGGCTTTTTTGCTTCTGCAATTTTCCAGCCTACTAAAAATGAAGCAAGTATTACTTGTGGCATTCTGATAACTGCTGGGTTCATAGTAGCATCCAGTCGCTGCGTTTTCAGTTCTTGTTTTATTATTTCAAACAAGCTGCGGTCCTTGCTGGCCAATCCACCAAATTTGCTTTCTAAATGTCGTTGAAGTTTGTTTTTCTTGAAGGATTTGTTATTTAAAACAAAACAACAAACAAACCAACAAACAACAGCATCTACGGATGCTTTATTTCCAATTTCAAGCCTGATACATATCACTTTGTACATTGGATTTTCAAATGCCTAATAACTAGCACCAGGACGCCATGACGCTTTCCCCCGGTCAAGACCGGTACCCATTTCAGACACCTGGGTAGAGTGGGGTATTGTGCTTAGAATTTTTCCCCTATACCCAACAGAGAAATTCGCCACCAGTGCCGGGACTCGAACCCTCGTTTGCCCGCACGGAGGCGGGTCCTAAAACCACACGGCTATGACGAGCACAAACGTTTCCATACGCACAAAACGTCTCCACAAACGACGCATTGTGGTTCAAGTACGCCTAAATGAGTAACATATGTGAAACCCAAGATAAAAAAAAACACAGCTGTGTGTTCTCTTACTAGCCATGGTGGTGATACTTAACAGTCTGAAAATAACAGAAAAACACAATGGTTGTTCAAATTATTCCATATCCCTTCACTGCATAGTGTGTCGAATATGACACAAACTGAACTTTGCTGTGGGTAGAAACAATTGATTAAAAAAAATGCATTTCTACGGTTTGTACCGCTAATGAGATATACTCTACAAAAAATAAAAGCTTATGAAACATGTTCGACACACCCCTCCAACGGCAGAGTTAGTTTGAACTCCATTACAGACGAGTGCTGACATTGCTATTTTTCCATTTCCGAAAATAATTCATGCAGTGAAGGGTTAAGCTGTTTAGATACGTAATATTGAATAACATATTAATATAGGAATACATTGCATTTTCAGAGAGCTTAGGTAGTCAGAACAGCTCAAAATTATTGTTTATATATTAAAATTATGGTATTTTGATGTTATATAAAGGGTTTCATATTTATATCACACAAACCCTATGCGACCCAATGAAATGGCTTGGCGACCCAACTTTGGGTCGCGACCCAGGGGTTAAGAACCACTGTTCTAGAGAATGTTGCATTCTCTGGGACGCAAACTGTTCGCGTGACATTACCCCCATCCATCTGTCCTCCCCGCCTCCCAGAAGGCCTGGTCTATTTAACAACCAGTTCAACAAAGTTTCCACATTTATCACGTTCAGCTGCAGCTGCTCATAGCGCTTGTGGTATATTCTGCTTCGAGATAAGAGACGCATCCAGCTATCTACAAGCGCGATGTTGTATCACATAATCAAACCTCCTGAACATGTTTTTTATTATAAGCTCCCTCATGAACGTCTACCTGAGAAAATATTTCCTGCGTCTGTTCAGTACTGCTTAAATAATATTTGTTTATGTGCTACTAGATTTGCCAATGTGTTGGGAGTTAAATTTGATGATTTGCTACTAGACTGTTGTGAGATATTGATTTGTAGACAGCTATATTAACAAAGTGATAGATCAAGAATGTACAATTTGAAAGAACATGAGGTAATTTTGCTCACAAAGTTTTCTTCCTATGAAATAACAACAACTTCTGTAGCTCATATACTCGAGAAGATGCTAGGATTTAAACCTAGATGAACAAACTTCTCTGGCTAACCCACCGACCGAAGCACAGGAGCCATCATCATAAATTCTTAAGGCTCATCTCGCGGAGACGAACTTACGCAATCGATTCATTCTGCCGCGAAGACCAGGAATCAATTTGAAGTTGTTGACCGTGGTCACCGTGGCCGAGTGGTCATGAGCGCGCTCTTCACGGGAAGGTATCGGCAGTTCAAATCCCGGCAGTGCCGAACGAAGTATCTCCTCGTTGGGAAGAGGGGAAAACTGAAGCACATTTCCCTACTCTGTCCAGGTGTCGGAAATGAGTACCGGCTTGAGCGTGGGTAACCGCCATTGCGTTCTGATGTTAAGACATTTGAAAACCCAACGAATGAGATGATATGTGTCAGGCTTGACTGATTGGAATAAAGCATCATTGAACAGTTACAGTTACATTTCATCAATCAAAAGCCCAAACGGGAGCGTATTTCGCTGGGATTGCAATCATAATGGCATTCCTATCTCTCGACCCCTGTGTCTGCCATCATAGACTGTACAGACGCCGTATTCTGGTTCTTTGACCAAGAAACCTTGCGTGGACTTCTCATCGAGTTCAGATTAACAAATGTGAAGTTTTTAAATTTAGCTTCAGTTGCTCCTATACATTCTCAACAAAGCGCACACCTGTCACAGTTCGGAATACGTGGCACATGACGTAGTTGAAGTGTTTACGAACAAAGGAGTCCTACAAATGGAGCATGATTGATGGAACACGTGGTTTTAACAAGTTTATTAGATGCCTAAAAGAAAATAACATAATAATTATAACAAATAAATATACGTGCAACAATCTGCTTCGTAGTGCCGGTAAAATATAGGTTAGAAAACCTCTTCTGATATGAAAATGCAGTGGATATTTCGCACACCGCAACGCAGATGCGGAGACGACGAGAAGGGGAATTGCTGACGGCCTGCCTTGGATGCGGGGATATTTTTGATAGGCATAGTCGATCGTTATTGCAGACGTGTGTCCAGATGTTTACAAACTCGTAACAGTTTGAATCAGCTATTTACTGCATGTGGTACGTAAGGTAAATATTGTTTCTTGAGCCAATTACAAAAGACAAATATACGCTCAGCGTTATTCAGGGCCCCTACATTAACTAACGCTACTTCAAGGTGTATTATAGGGTGGAGCGTTTTTGAACATTTTTAGATTGAAGTTGGGCTACCTCTAAAAATGTGTTACGATAGGAGAAAAAATTTGTGTCAAATTTGGGTGGAATTAGTCGATTTTTTATCTTAATTTTGCTGAAATGCTCAGTAAACACACTTTTTTCATTTTTAACATTTTTTGCGTGGTCTCACTTATATAATGATAAAAAATCACTTGAATTATAATATTTTCATTCAAAGTGTATGAAAATATAGCATTTCCTACCTTACTCACGCGACTTAAGGAGAGCGTCCCCCTTATGAATCCATGCTTTTGAGATTTCATGAGAAACTGGGATTTTTGCTGCTAGAAGAAGTGTAAGAGGTCAGGTACATCCTGTGAAAAATGAGACTCTTACGTTCACTCGTTCGCCCGCTACGGGGGTTTAAAGAATGGGGGGGAGGGGAGGGGGAAGTGGTATTTTATCATGTTACACCTCTCCAATGGCATTTTCTTCACGGCGCAAAGTTGCTATGTCATCTCCTATGGCTCTGGATTACTCTATAATGATTTCAGGGGTCTAACTTGAACCAAAAATTTTACAAAATTTTTGATTTGAATTGTTTATGTTTCTTTGTTTTGCTTATAATGTAAACAATGGTTTTTGGGGTTTCAAACAACTTCTCCTCCTACAGTTTTTAAGCTACAGTAATGATTTTGGTATCATTGGATGCGGGAAGACACGGGCTTTTAGGGTAACTAAAATTTGTTTCCTCAAATTTCCATTTTCAACATGAAAATGTGTAAAAATAGGAAAAAAATGTACTTTTTCGGTTATGTACAATTTTATGACGTCATAACTCATGAGCAATAAATAATTTTAGAATGAATTTTAGTTACCATAGAAGTCCGTGTTTTTCCGCATCCAATGATACCAAGATCATCACTGTAGCTCAAAAACTGTAGGAGGAGAAGATTTTTGAAACCCCCCCCTCGAACTTCGTTTTCTTTGATTTCCCATTTTCTTTTCGAGAAAATTGAACTTTTGCTCTAAGCAAAAACGGTTCTAAATTTAATTTCCTATCAGTATACCAAATTTCATTGTTCTAGGTTCAATAATAAAGAAAAAAGTCCGTATGGGGGACTCTCTCCTTAAAATATACATTTTTTATCTAAATACAAATATGTAAATAAAATTATTTATAATATTAAACAACTAAATTTTGTTATAGGCTAGTTTGCAATGACCTTCTATGTGCTTATAAAATGTGCTCGAGAAATTTAGCGAAGCTATGAGAGCATCTTTTACTTCCTCAACGTCACTACTATGACCATAAAATAATATTATTCATAATTTGTGATGGCAATTTATTTTCCGAGTTAGGCCCATCAAATTATTAATTATATCTCTCTGGTGGTTTGTTACATATATTTTTACTTATTATTGATGAAATTAGTAATAAAAAATTACCAGGACTCATCGCGGGGAGGTGGCTGTAAACGAGTCCCACCTTATCCGACACCATCCACCATTCCATGGTCCTTAACTTAACTTAATGACATTTAATTGAAGAACTCTCTAAAATTCTTCTTAGTATCGAACTTTCCGACCTTCCTTCTCGTTTCCAAAACATTCTTGATGTAGCCATCTCTTTCTTCTTGCCCGCAAACCTTTACTAATACTTCAGTGACCAGCTTAACTGCCCTTTCCACTGCCCGGGTGGCACCCACGTCAACCTCGCACATTCTGAGTGTGCGTGTGCGAGTCCGTGTACGTGTACGGCTTGTCACCACCACCAAGAATCACTACCATGCGATGCGCACTTCAACAGTGCCACATATCGCTTTATGACAAAACTGTATTGCAAACATTTATTGTTGTATAGTTCTGCCATATAAGTATCGTTTAATAATGAAATAAAATACATTATGTGTCATTTTACACTTGAAAGTCACTGCGGTTTGAACGACACACATTATAAAATGAGTTAGACCAAATAACAGCGCAGTTACTGCGATACTACCGTATGTCATAATGCATTGTTTGTATGTCAAAATGTATCGTTACCCATGCAAATCGCATTAAGTTTCTATTATAAATTTGTAGTTAATTTGAGAAATTACCAAGTGCTATATCAATTCAATAAAAAATATTCTAGAGCTGAAGCGTTTCGTAAGTTGCATTTTTTCCATATTTGCGCCAAATGAATTCGATTACTTTACCTAGAAAATGTGACTGAAAAATTTTATGCGTTCATATCAGTATAATTAATTGTCACTTCCCTTTCGTTATTGCAATTTTGGTCGTAAAGTGCAAAATCAAAGAACCTCTATGCTCATATTGGGGACAAAAAAAGATACGCTCACACACCAAGTAATAAATGTTATGGATTTCATCACAAATATTGCGCCTCTTTCGTTAGCGTCAGGAAATTGTGTACAGCCTCTGTACACACCACTTACCATATCATATATAACATACAAGCTTCATCAATACCGAATTCTTTTCAGTTGCGCTGGCGGTAATGAGACAGTTTTTAAATGAAATTAATGCTTGTGACCACGCTACTTAATACTACAAAGTTTGTTCGTTTATTCTGACTTGACGTGACAACTATAATATTTTAGACGATATTTAATGTTATTTTCAAAACTTCCTAGGTAAGTCACAGGAAGTATATTAAAAATAAAGACAATTACATTCAATAATATGTATTTGAATATGTGATACATTATTTCATTATTTATTAATCTTATAACTATTCATTATTTATAATGAAGAAAATAGAGAAGAAGTACTTTAAAAATATCGAACGTTTTGAGCCTTGGCTCATTCGCAACAAAAAGTTTGCAAATAAAATAACAGACATGTCAGTACACCCAAAATTACAGAAGCGCAGAATATAAGCACGAAAAAAATAATAATAATTAACGGCTGACTATTTTCAGAGGGTATGCACTCTGCATTTCGTTGAGAGAAGATTTGAGTTTATGAATGAATAATGACTCCAAAATACGTAGGTCTAAGTTGGCGGTAAAAGTGTCTAATATTTTAAATTTGCTAGTTTCAATAATCTGTTCGCAGGAACCATTACTACAATGTTGTCTTATACTAGACTGAGTAGGAGAAGTGAACAAGCGACCTGTACGATGTACGATGCAGGTCGAAGTCATCGTACAGGTCACTCGCTTAATTCTCCTACTCAGTATTGTGTAAGACAACATTGTAGTAATGGTTCCTCTGAACACATTATTGACATTGACAAATTTAAAATATTAGATACTCGTACCGACAACTTAGACCTACGTATTTTGGAGTCATTATTCATTCATAAACTCAAATCTTCTCTCAACGAAATGCAGAGTGCATACCCTCCGAAAATCGTCAGCCGATAAATTATAATTATTATTATTTTTATTGTGCTTATATTCTGTGTTTCTGTAATTTTGGGTTTACTGACTTGTCTATTATTTTATGGCCAAGGCTCGAAGGCGTTTAAAGTAAATGCTTTTAAAGTACTTCTTTTGTAATTGTGTAATTTCTTATTTGCCGGCCCTGCGGAGCCTGAACCCACTTATAAGATCTTTTAGTTAAATAACACAATAAAAATTATCACCTAAAACTAACGAGTAATAGCTGTATGTTAACTTTCGTCTTAGATGCCGGGAACGGGCTCGATGATTCGAGGGCGTTCGATGACAGCGTCCATTACAGTGTTGCCAGACGCCATGCTCGATGAATTACTTCCCGCTTCAAACACTATAGTTGCGGTAACTAATTTACCGCTATAACTTGTTAAATACTCATTTGCCCCCGAAAGTGCATTGAAAAAAATTGTTTATTTCGATTTAATTATGTTTAGGCACCGAAAATTGTATAATCGATGATTGTCCTACCCTTCACATTTACCAGGAAAGATGTACATCCAAGCTAGCAGAAACACTACTCAATGACTTACAAGATTGCCAACATTATTCCCTTTGGAACGTGTTTGCTGTGTGGTTTGGGTTGCCTAAGCTAACTCATAATCTAATCTTTCCTTTCGGCATTTTGGTAAGCATCAATGTTAGTGCCTGTTAGTGAATGACATGTATGGTACCATATTAAATTTTGAAGCACACGTTATTCATTAAGGAAGTCAGCCACAATGAGTGGGCTATGGCACCCATGATACCCTTTCGTAATACTCGTTTGCAGGTGACAAAACTTTATTGGCTGAGTTCAATAAATTATATTTGCATGAACATATTGCTCTTTACAGCACTTTTCAATGTAAAAATTAAATTCTTGCAAATGGGGGGGGGGGGGGGAATGACATTCAGAAATCTACCCAAAAGATCTCAATGAGAGTCAGAAAACAGATACTGATCTACGAGGAGTTCAACTCCTGCTCTTTCTATGAGGTTAACCAGTCTAACTTTTTTGCCAGGGCATGCATAATTTTCGCTGCCCAAGCAATTCAATTACTTGGGCGGCAAAAAACATGCATGCAGGCTGCAAAAATGTTAAACTGGGTATAAATGTACGAGTTCAAACAGTGATGTGGATTGGCGCAAATGACAAGGATGGTAACTTAAACGTTTTTAAATTTACTTATTTTATCATACCAAGTGAATGAATACTGCTTGCATTATGTTGTTCCAATTCTGTGCTCGCTTATTTTTAATGACTAATCAGTTTTGTGAGGGATTATCTGAATTAGTTGGCCTATCTTGTCAAAGGGATCAGAATAGGTAAAAATATTTTATTTCGAGCGATTTATGTTGTCTTAAATTAATGTAATGAAAATAACCATATAGTTTTTCACTTCAATCCTTCCCACCTCTTGAAGATGCATGTCTATAGAGACGCTGGTAGACTGCAGCTAAACTTTTCCTGTGACCATCAATAAATCATATTCTTATATATTCCTCTTCACTATGAAAAGCACAAATCTACAGTAATACTACCATCTATCGTACATTGTGCAACAAATGTGAAAAGGTATAATTATTTTTCAGATATATCGTATGGGCCCCATGTCAATCCCACATCTGTGTCTACTTGGGTATTGTTCGATTGTGCTGATATTTTGCACACCTTGTTTTTATGGTATTTCCTAAGTTTTATATCCTGCTCATTATCATTTCACGAATCAATACTGGATTTACCATTTTCACCTCCCTATCATGTATGTATATCTAGGTAGTATTTAGCTACTAGTAAGCTAGACTAATATGTAAGTATCCACACAATAACAGTTATTATGGTGATATAAAAATAATGGTGACATAAAAGTACTGGACTTATATACATATATGTACCTAGAATATTATATAAACCTGAATGGTAAGTTGCCCTGTTAAAGGAGACAAATTCAAAAATTTTTTTTAGTTTGAACTTAATTTGAAGCTACACTGACAGTATTTTTATTTTGTTTGGTATACAAACTGTATAAGTAATTTTTTTAGTTCAAATGTTATAGTATTTATTCAAATTGTAATTGAAGTCATGTATTTTTTCAAGTCAGTAATGAATATATTTTCACGCACATTGGATTTAGTATGACCTTAAGAAATTTTGAAACAAGCCCGCTAATATTCTTGAAGCAGTCATAATTTGTATATATATTTCAGCTGTATATACAGTCACCTTTAATCCAGTGTGTACCTCAGTTTTTTTATTACTTGAACGTAATGTAATTAATAACTAAACTGGCTGCTCTTGAACATTAGCATTCGTGCCACAATGAAGGATTTAGGCTGTCCTGAAACCCTCATTAATACCAAGATGTATCGTACTGACTTAGTCGTGAGCAAAATCGGTCCCTCACTCTTTTATAATGGCAAGAACGCAGTTTCATTCAAGAACGAAAAACTGGGAACTCGATTAGCTACATGTTTTCAATTTAATGTAAACTATGTAACCGCGTTCTTATTTTTGCTTGCAATGCACCGAATTACTGCCGCCACAAAAACGAGCGGCTACCACTTTTGCCATCATCGCCGGCAGTAATTTTTTCAGTATTTATTAATATAATTATAGCTAGTTAAATAATTTGAAATACATCACCTCAGCGCTTTTTTGGGCTAAAATGATACATCTTGGGGGGACACGATTTCTCTTCAGGTGAAACATGATCAAACCGCATGTACAGGTTGCCCGACCACTGGTACGTGCAACTCAAAATTATAACATGGTTATCAGAATAATAAATATTTCTCGCCTTTGATCACTTCTGAATATTGATGCGATATTAGAAACTAATTATTGAGCCAAAATGTTGTTTAAGGAAACACCTCAATATCAAGTCAATAGTGAGACAGTAATAAGCTGATACTGGGTTAAAAATAAATTATTATTGGGACAATATATTCTATCAATATCCACTTGATATCAGAAAATAAGTATTGGGCCAATATTTTTCTAAGGAGCACCTCAATATCAAGTCCATAGTGACTAGCTGATATTGGATTAATAAAAATATGATTATTGGGGCAGTATGTTGCACCAATATCAACCTGATATCAGGAACTGAGTATTAAGCCAATGTTTTTGTAGGGAACACCTCATTAGCAAGTCAATATTGGCACAATAAATAATTGATATTGGGTTGATGATAATATTGTTATTGGCCCAATATATTTTTCCAATATCAACCGAATATTCCAAAATAAGGTATTGCCCCAATGTTCATTTTGAATATCCAGTCAATATTGAGACTGTATATTGGCTCAATATTAGGTCAATAAATTTTGCTTCCTGGGGATCCTTGTGGAACTCCATGGCTAATTGTCTGCGGGTCCGATTTTGCGTTGTCAATGACAACGTATTGCTTCCGATTTGTTAGGTATGATCTAAACCAATCATGGGCAACCCCTCGAATGCCATAGCAGTGTAGTTTCGAGAGTAATATTTTATGGTCCACACAATCGAATGCTTTTCGACGGTCAAGATATGCAGAGAAGACAGGCATTTCTTTATCTATATTAAAATAAAGGAATTGTCAATGATTTAATATAGCCTGTGTTGTTTATTATTTAGAGCAAAAGCCGTATTGTTTATCGTAGATAAAAGATTTGTGTCCGAAATAAGAGTACACCTTTTTTTACGCAATTTTTTCGAATACCTTGCTAATAATTGATTGTACGGAGATAGGTCGGTAATTGTTTGCACAGGTTTTTTCACTATTTTTAGAGATAGGGGTTACTCTAGCAACTTTGAGGGAGTTCGGGACAGTGCCTAGGAAGAGAGACTGGTTAATGAGATTGGATATCAGTGGGGCTACAATATCAGCAATAATTTTAAGTACTTTTGTCAGAAATGTTTGTAACCCACTCGATTCATTTTTCAGGTTGTTTATGCACGCAATTACATCGGAAGAGTGGGTAGGCGTAAAGAAAAAGGAGTTGTGTTCTCGGATATGATCCATGTATTCCAGGTGATCAGTAGGTTCACTTGGAATACCATCAGCTATAGTTTTCCCTACGTATATGAAGAAATTGTTAAAGAGATTAGAGCAATTTCTTTCTTCTCATGGTATTTTACATTATCTTGAACATGTGTAATTTTCTTTTTATCGGCGTTGTTCGGTTTACAGCAAGAGTTAAGAAGGCGCCAAGTCTTTTTAACGTCAGCTTTAAATTGAGTAAACTTGGGCGTAAAGTAGCTCTTTTTTGATGTCCTTATCTGATTTGTCACCAAGTTTCTGAATCGGTTCTATGTTTCTCTAGATATTCGCCCTTCGCAAAGGAGGGCTATGTACGCTTGGCCCTTTCTTTATATTTATCACGATGTCTCCAGTAATCCAGGTTTTTGTTTATTTCTCGGGGTAACTGTACGAGTTACAATTGGGCAACACAGATAGTATGCGGCCATTAGATTAGATTATAGGTTAGTTTAAGCCTCCCTAACCGCTACAAAATGAGCGTATCGAAGAGAGGAAGGAGGAAGGCACAATTTAGTATGGATATTAGGGAATGTGGAATATATGCAGAAGGGGCATAGAAACAGTAAGTTGGGAAAGAAGTTCATGAAAGAAGGTAAAAGTTGAAGAAGAAAGTAGTAGATGCTGAAAAACAGGATAGCAACGAATCGAAAAAGGTTGTACTTAACAAAGCGAATGTATTTTATTTCAACAAAAAGAAGGCCTACCTTACACAGCTCGGGCCCTTACATTTTCCCCCTGGGAGCGCCAATTCCCATAGATACAATAGTTGTATCCCCCAGAGGGGATGCGGCCATTATAGTTTCAGTCAACTTTACTACTGCTTCATCAATGCTTGTGACATTATTGTGTTGAGAGATGTGCAATGTTTGCATTGATTCATCTAGAACGGTGCGCATTTCTTCTAAATTTGATTCGTTTACTTTACGATATGAGCTTCAGCCCGTGGCTTGGTGCAAGCAATATAGACATTTTTCTTAACAAGAAAAACTCAAAAATGATCTGATGTTAGAACTTCAGAAGTAATGATTCCAGAAAGAAAATCACTTGGATCTGTCATAAAGATATTGTCAAGTAGCGCAGCAGATTCAGAGGTTATTCGTGGAGGCTTTGTGATGATCGCAAGGAAAGATTGAGACTGAAAGGCTGTTAGGAAATTAGAGATTGGTTCATGGCTTTCTAGTTTCAGTGGATCATAATTGAAGTCACCGCATATTATTATGTCATTGTATAAGGACCTGTTGAACTGAGAAATAATACGATTTAGCTCATTCAGGAAGGATATAGGACAGACTGTAGGAGGCCTATACACCGTTCCATCACAATGCGTTTACCATTTCTAGACAGTACTAGACAGTGAATCTAGAGTGATTCAATATGATCCTGATTCATTGTTGCACTTGCTATGATTTTCGAGTCTATGTGGTTAGGCATATATATGCTGATGCCTCCGCCTCGCTGTTTTTTTCGTAGCGAATGGTAACTATGATAATTTTCAAATCGAATCATGTCTTTGGTCGAGTCATCTAGCCAGCTTTCGGTGAAGCTAATCACGTATAGGTTTTATTTAAGTTCCGTAAAAGTACATTGTATCACTTCCAATTTTGGATAGAGTGACCTACACTTCCAACACAGGAGTGAAAAATCATGGCGAGCTATTCGTATAGTTTCGTTGAATTTTGATAAATTAGTCTTCAGTCTTCAGAGTCGTTTAGGTACGGATATATTCTGTTCAAACGATTGATATCTGGGTCGATTTCATCGAATATATCAGCGTGATCAGTCATTTAAAATTAGAGAACAGTAAGAAGTAGGTAACATATAGCTTAAAACTGTAATACAGAGTCAAGCTTAAAAGGATATTCCTGTCTAAAAACTAGCTTATGAAATAAGAGAGAATAGAGTACAAAATCTAGCGAAGCTCTTAGAATAGAAGCTCTTCAACTCCTAAGTCGGTCAACAGAGGGGCTAAAAGTATAACTCATAAACGCCCAAAAATATAACTAGAAGAACTTCAATGGGTATAGCAGGCACTTCAACATCCTTTTTATCTTCCAAGCAACCGCTGAAAGCAGCTCTCCAGTTGCCTGTCTGAAACTCATAGGAACTGTCAAAAACCCCAGGTCAACAAGATCCGAAACCTGATGAGTGTCAATTGGTAGAAAATAACACAGCATCGGGTAAACCAGCTTGCAGAAAAATCTGTTTCTTTGTCCATCAAAGTAGAAAGAACAGGGAGAAGAAAGGAGTATAAGAAAAGAGGGACGTTACAATGAAAAGGACACTGTAGAGGTTTAAGGGGGTCACTTCGGGCCAAATTTGGCCCGCGCGGACCACCTGGCTCCATTTATTTTTTTTGTCGAAAAAGGATCCTTAGGTGATGGGTTATGGTGCCCTGAAATTTTATGGCGATACGGACGCTAAACCCCCCCCCCCCCCCCCCTTGGATCAAAAATTATAAATTTCCGATTTCATGGAAATGGAAAATTTCCATTTCCCAGGGTTGCCAGATTGGCCAAATAATGGCCAATTTACACAAAATTGGGCATTTTTTTTAACACCGTGGCCATGAGAAATTCACTTGGCCATTTTTAAAACATCCCACGATTCAAGAAACAGAAGACCTGCAACATCTCGAGGAGGTACTCCAGTCGTAATATTGTCGAAGTGAGTGGAAACTTTATCAGTATTGTGATTTTTAAATGAAAAAAAGGTCTATATTTTTGTAGTGGCAATTTTGGCAATCGTTTCTTGTAAAATGTGGCCATGAGCTGACTGATTCATCAGGCAACTATATACTCCATTGAGTGGGTAGCACTACCGAAGCCCGAAGAAGAAGAAAGTAGGACAAACTGCGATCAGGCATCAGCTACGGAACAGGCTCCTTGAGGTGTCGACCACAGTACCGTCTACAAAAAAACGAACTAATTAAGACTCTAAACAGCAACTAAGTTAAACATGCGACGAAAACAATTTTAAAAGAAATGAGGAAGGCAGTACAAACTTTCTACATACCTGGATCGGAAGACACCTATGAGAGAGTGAAGATAATAAGAACCGATAAAAAGAGGTTGTAGTGTGTTCTCCCTCAGACTGCTTTACACTCCGGGTAGACTATGAATATCTTTTGACTTTGTGGTATCTATGCCCGAAGCGAGTGCCTGAGGTACAAACGAACCCGGCAGGGTAAGGAAAACACAACTGGAATAAAAACCGTATTATTGTGAAGATGGCCGGGAGTCTGGCACATGAGTTAAATATATACAGGCAGGTAGTATAGTACCCGAGGACGACTTAGAGAACCGATGGAAGACGTTGTGTGAATATCAGGGTTCCTACGAGTGCACTCTGTGAGCTGCTGCAGTGAGGAGTTTCGCTTGAAGACTTGTGTGAGCTGCTGCAGCGAGGAGGCTCGCAGGAAAAAGACTTGTGTGATTATCAGGGTTCCTGCGAGTGCACTGTGTGAGCTGACTGCGTCTGCCGCGCTGCTCAATATATAGGGCCTGGCTTCGGCCTCACTAAAGGTGGCTTTAGACGGAGGGTGCCTTCCCCGGGGCAACGTCCTCTCTCCCTCTCCGCCTCTTTAAAAAACCCCTAAACCCCAGATCAAATGCCTCCCACTCGCTCCCCCAGGGGTGTTGTGGCTGCTGCCATGGTAGACTAAAGGAGGTAAAGTCATTTCTATGGGGACGGCAGTGCACATTTGCCAGCTCAACTAGCCAATAGAAAGGCTTTATTTCGAACAAGACGGATGACGTCACTAGGATTACATGACGTCAGCGGCGGCAGCGTACTACGGTGCAGCGTACTATGCCCTCCCAGACGTACGATCAGAAACATGACCGACAGTCGGTGTTGCTTCCGCACGACGGATTTTAGAAAAATAGAATTCCGTCCGCCTCCGTGCAAATCTACCAGTACTAAAAGGTTATCGATCTCCGATTTTATCATATGAACATCTTCATAAATTGAAAGCTCAATCAAACCAGTACGAAAATTTTTTATATACAGTTATACAGGGTGTTTCAATACTTTTCCTACACTGATGAAGCTGACGATTGCACGCCGTGTTCAATTGTAAAAAGGATCAAATAAAGTTTCATAATAATATATCATTTATTTGTAATAAAAAGTGCGATATATGTATTCCGCTTATAAGTTTATAAACTGAACGGCAGGAAAATTGATTTTTATGTGTATATAGGAGTCTCCATCATCTCAATTTCTCGAGCAAAGTTAACACTAATAAAATAATCTCCGAATCTTTAATAAACCGGAAACCAGAACACTAATGAAATATAAAGAAAAATCCTCTTTCAAGCGACATTCAACTTTCAATACCAAAGGAACTCGAAAATATCGAGTACTAGAGCAGACACCAGTTATAAACTAATGCATTCGTTGTTACACAACGAACAGTGAGCAGATTAGATTTGATAAGATCTTTGTGTTTAAGGCTCCTTATCCGCAACACAGGAGATCCGAAGAGAGGAAGGCACCATTTAGTATGGAGTTAAAGGGAACGCGGAATCTATCCACAAGGTGCATAGAAACAGTGAATTTGGTAAGAAAAAGAGGACAGCAGTGCACCGAAAAAAGAATGGTCTGTAACAAAATCCTATAAATATTCTATTTCAACGAAAGGAAGGCTCACCCAACCTTTAGCACAAGACCTCGTACATTCCCCATGGAACCGCTAAGAACCGAGAGCATTGATTATTGTTATGGAAAGTTAAAATTACACGCGTTTACAATATTGTGGGAATTATATAAAGAAACGATAAGATGCAGCAAATATAGAAGAAAATGAGATAGTTTAGCACCTTCCAGCACAAAAAAAAATTGTTTCATGAATTGGAAGGAAGAAGGCACCATTTGGTATGGGAACAAGAGATCAGGGATTCTATGCACATGGTGTGTTCCCATATAAGCTGTGTAACATGCAAGCAGGAAAGTAAGATTAGATTATTAGTTAGTTTAAGCCTCCCTATCCTCAACAAATGATATCCAAAGAGAGGAAGGAAGAAGGCACCATTTAGTATGGAGTTAAGGCAACGTGGAATCTATGCAGAAATAGCATAGAAACAGTAAGATGAGAAAAAGTTCATGAAACAAGATCAAAGTTAGAGAGGAAAGTAGTAGGTGCTGAAGAACAGGATAGCAGTGAACCGAAAAAAAAGTTGGTCCGTAACAAACCAAAAATCCATGTTATTTCATCAAAAAGAAAGCCTGCCTAACCTTTAGCTCGGGCCCTCACATTGTCCCCCTGTGAGTGCTAATTCCAATAGATATAATAGTTGTATCCCCCTGAGGGGGCAGGAATAATGCACTCGAGATCAGCGAGTCAAGAAATAACGGAATAGCAATACAAGACTATCTTTAAACATACTTGTCATAAAAAAACAGACACTGAAAATACAGCTTTAACGCCTACCTAAATTTTGATTAATGAACCGCGTACTTATGGGGAATGGCAGGGCTCTCCTTAAAAATGGGGTGGATGAGCTTGTGGAAGTAAATCAAAATCCATTTATTTTGCTCATTCCATGGTGCGTTTCCCTAAAAATGCTGGCGCATTCAAAATCTCTCCTAGGCTACTCCACAACATTTTTATGTATGAAAACTAATTTACGATGAAAATATTTTAAATACAAATGACATCAGTGAAGCAAAAGATGGTCTGCGACAGAATAAGAAATGCATTTTTTTTCAACAAATTGATGGCATATTCAAGTCGGTCAAAGGACTTACTTTCTCCCATAGAACATCAAGTTTTTATTATAAATACTGACTAGTTCTACAGATTAAGTTAAGACTTGGAATCAGCCTCCCTTACCACATCAAACCTGTTCAAGATTAGGTCAGTCGTTAGTTCAAGCCTCCCTATGCGCAGTAACAAATGCGATCCAAAGAGAGGAAAGAGGAAAACACCATTTAGTATGGAGTGAATAGAACGCGGAAACTATGCAGAAAGGGCATAGAAACCGTAAGTTGAGAAAGAAGTCCATGAAACAAGGTCAAAGTAGAAGAAGAAAGTAGTAGGTGCTGAAAAACAGGACAGCAGTAAACCAAAAAGTAATGTTCCTTAACATAACACAAACATTTTATTTCAACTAAAAGAAGGCCCACCTAACTCTCACCTTGGGCCAGCACATTTTCAACCTGATAGAAAAACTTGTCCAAAGAGAGGAAGGAGACACCCTTAAGTACAGAGTTAAAGGAACGCTGAATTAACACACAGGATACCCGGTGCATAGAATCAGTAAATTGAGGGAAAAGGTTATGATACAAAAATAAAGCTGAAGAAGAAAATCATAGGTGATGGAAAAAACAGGACAGCGGAGAGCCAAAAAACGATGGTCCTTAACAAAAGAAAACTAGGCATTTTCATTAAAGAACAAAACGGCCTACCAGACTCTCACCTCGTGACTTTACATCACTTACTCTATAGGAATGGGGAGCAAAATATAAGCCAACAACTCGTCCCAGAAAAAATATTTCTATCACTTAAAAATATATTTCGTATCTATTATCTCGACATTAATTTACTTTCAAACGGTATTCAATTAAATAAACTATTTTTCCATAAAAACAACAATTCGTACACCACCGCTCAAGGCGCGCTTCAACATTTTCCGGCTAATAAATTATAAAATGTGCACACAAGACACAACATAAAACTGAGTATTCAAATCTAGGAAAGGACTAGTCGTACATAATGACTTAGCATACATCACAGCGCAAAAAGGGAAGCACTCCTAATGAATTAGCGCTATCTTTAAACATAAGGACCAGTGTTCAGCGTACCAAATAAGTAAAGAAATGTAAGATAAAAGATTAGATTATTAGTTAGTTTAAGCCTCCCTATCCGCAACAAAGGCGATCCAAAGAGAGGAAAGAAGAAGGCACCATTTAGTATGGAGTTTAGGGAACGTGGAATCTATGCAGAAATGGCACAGAAACAGTAAGATGAGAAAGAAGTTCATGAAACAAGATCAAAGTTGAAGAAGAAAGAAGTAGGTGCTGAAAAACAGGACAGCAGTGAACCGAAAAAAGATGGTCCGTCAGAAAATAAAAACCTATTCTATTTCAACAAAAATAAAGCCTACCTAACCTTTAGCTCAGGCCCTTACAAAGTCCCCCTGGGAGCGCTAATTCCCATAGATACAATAGTTGTATCCCCCTGAGGGGATGTAAGATAAAAGGAAATGAATGGTTATAATTCAACAAAGGCAAAAACTTTACGCAATGGAAGATTTAAGATTAATGTATAAAAGACCCGTACAGGTAAATACACTATTTGGGTACCAATTTTTTCCACACGGCAATTCTGCATGAAGCAATAAATATGTAAAAGTTTTGCAAAGGTTTCCCTAGGAAAATTCCAAAAAAAAAACTTTCTGCACAACAGTTTAAATTAAGAGAGGGAAAAGGTAAGGAATAACAAAGACGAAAAGCGCGTACATGGTAATGCTATTTTATAACACTTCAACCTAACTGTGCACTGCGCCAAATCAAAAAACAAACCATACATACACACCCTCCTTCAATGCGTCATAAAATAGACCACATTGTACAACATTACACTTCATAACCTCAAATTCTGTACGCACTAATGTTCATTACCAGTTTGATACAATAGAACGCTTCACAGCCTTAAATTCATCTCAGACTAACGAAATAAGACTGGCGTAAGTCCAAAACTAAGGCAGTCTTGGTAAAACTAATAAACACTTTCACTTACAGGGCAGAGAGCGAGTAGGGCGCAGGTATGGTAGCACAGTTTCAGGTAGCATGACGCCTGTTTATCGCCAGCTCGATAAAATAGAATGCTTCACAGCCTTAAATTCATCTCATACTAAGGAAATAAGACTGGCGTAAGTCCAAAACTAAGGCAGTCTTGGCAAAACTAATAAACACTTTCACTTACAGGGCAGAGAGCGAGTAGGGCGCAGGTATGGTAGCACAATTTCAGGCAGCATGACGCCTGTTTATCGCCAGCTCGATAAAATAGAATGCTTCACAGCCTTAAATTCATCTCATACTAAGGAAATAAGACTGGCGTAAGTCCAAAACTAAGGCAGTCTTGGCAAAACTAATAAACACTTTCACTTACAGGGCAGAGAGCGAGTAGGGCGCAGGTATGGTAGCACAGTTTCAGGTAGTATGACGCCTGTTTATCGCCAGCTCGATAAAATAGAATGCTTCACAGCCATAAATTCATCTCATACTAAGGAAATAAGACTGGCGTAAGTCCAAAACTAAGGCAGTCTTGGCAAAACTAATAAACACTTTCACTTACAGGGCAGAGAGCGAGTAGGGCGCAGGTATGGTAGCACAATTTCAGGCAGCATGACGCCTGTTTATCGCCAGCTCGATAAAATAGAATGCTTCACAGCCTTAAATTCATCTCATACTAAGGAAATAAGACTGGCGTAAGTCCAAAACTAAGGCAGTCTTGGCAAAACTAATAAACACTTTCACTTACAGGGCAGAGAGCGAGTAGGGCGCAGGTATGGTAGCACAATTTCAGGCAGCATGACGCCTGTTTATCGCCAGCTCGATAAAATAGAATGCTTCACAGCCTTAAATTCATCTCATACTAAGGAAATAAGACTGGCGTAAGTCCAAAACTAAGGCAGTCTTGGCAAAACTAATAAACACTTTCACTTACAGGGCAGAGAGCGAGTAGGGCGCAGGTATGGTAGCACAGTTTCAGGTAGCATGACGCCTGGTACCGAATAGTGAGCCTCAGCATTTCAGAATACAGATGTCTAGAGTTCGGCCACAGTCAGGCCGTCCAGAGAAAGCAAATTAATGTTTGCATTTAAAATAAACTCAATGATTTAAAGTGACAAAAGTTATGAAATTTTACTAGAGAACGTTATGAGAAGGGCTCAGGAAGAAAGTGAAGTGAATCACTTGTGCATCATTTTGTCCAGTTTATCTTTAGAAGAGGCTGTCCGCAGAGATCTATTGTAAGCTCTGATTGACTGCAGAGTTCTACATCTGACAAAAAACTTTATTAAATACACTGTTATTTGAGAACAGCAGGTGTCAGGTTTAGGGCAGTTATTATGGATGACTTCACAAACAGATTTGCAGAAGCCTGGCAAGTGACTAATTCTGCTGAAAAGATACAGGAAAACCCTCTCATAACACATGATAGCATGTACGAAGGACTTACTGCAATATTTCAGTCCCCTGCGAGGATCATCAGATTGAATATACTCTTTAAATGACACAAATAGATGGAAACTGAAATCTTTCACACTAAGAATGGAACAACATGTAGTGCAGTCAGCCAAAGAAGTTTTTTTAAGTTGCTGGTGATACACATCTGTTTTCATGGCAAGGTAACCGGAGATGTAAGTGGCAGCGTCTTCCACATCCACAGAAGCAAAAATTCCTCCGATCTCGGTGGTTCCGTTGAACACCACGGCAGCCTTTTGCTCTTCTTCAGACAACGCAATGATTGGTGGGATTATTTCACTTTCTTCCGGGACCTGAAAGGCGAAAAAATTAGTAAACTTGTCAAGTTGACATTTTTTACATTAGTCTTTGGCTTCTTAAGCAAGCATTTTAATTCTGTTTGTGAGGGTACAGATTACAGTCTATTAGAGAAAATGGAAGACATAGCTTATATGATCAATTGAAATGCAGTAGAGAGTAACTAGAAACGGGGGTCACTATTAGAGAGTTATAACGTTGAACGGGAAGCAAGCATTGAGAAGTATACACAAGGACATGGTAACGATGACAGATTAGATTAGAATATTAGTAAGTTTAAGCCTTCCTCTCCGCCACAATGGTGATCCAAAGAGAGGAAGGAGGAAGGCACCATTTAGTATGGAGTTAAGGAAATGCGGAATCTATGCAGAAAGGGCATAGAAACAGTAAGTTGTGAAAGAAGATTATGAAACAAGATCAAATTTGAAGAAGAAAGTAGTAGGAGCTGAAGAACAGGATAGCAGTGAACCGAAAAAAGGTTGTCCTTAACATAACAAAAACATTTTATTTCAACAAAAAAGAAGGCCTACCCTAACTCTCAGCTCGGGCCCTGTCACTGTCCCCCTGGGAGTGCTAGTTCCCATAGATACAATAATTGTATCCCCCTGAGGGGGGTTTTTTGGTGACATAAAATAAATTAATATCCATGATTTTAAGACACGACTTTTTATGAAAAACACGTTAAATAAAACAGCATGTTTTTTATTGGTCACATAAAATATATTCATATCCAGGTTTTCTTGCACACGATTTTTTTTTTTAAAAAACATGTTTTTCATAAAAACAGCATGGGGTTTTCAGGTCTCATAAATGTATTCATGTTTTTTATTCAAGTTTTTTTAATAAAAAAAACATTTTTTGGTCTCCTAAATATATTATTTGTGTTTTTTCAGTCATGATTTTTTTAGGGGTTTTTCACGTCACATCAAATAAAAAACTCCATGGGGTTTTTTAGGTCACATGTAATATATTACATTTTTAAGTCATGATTTTTGGTAAAAAACAGCATGGTTATATTTGGTACCAGAAAATATATTGATATTCATTTATATTAGTCAGAATTTTTTGTAAAAAAAAATTTTCAAAAAGCACAGCATGTTTTTTCACCTAAAATAAATTAATATCTGTTATTTGGTCATTTTTTGTAATGAAAACATAAAAAAAGAACCATACTGTAAAAGTGGTGGCGGATAACCCACAATTACCTCGAGGAGTCTGAGAGGAACAGCAGGAGCCACAGAACCACAGAACTTGTATTGATGGAGTGAAAATTCAGAGCTTATTATCTCTGCCATGTCTGATTTTTTTAGTCACATAAAAACAAAATCGACATAGTAGAAATAGTAAGCTCTGAATTTTGACTCCATCAATATAAGTTCCGTGGCTCCTGCTCTTCCTCTTAGATGCCTCTAGGTAATTGTGGGTTATCTGCCACCACTTTTTACTGTGTGGTTACTTTTTGATGTTTTTATAACAAAAAAATGACTAAAAAACATGGATATTAATATATTTTAGGTGTCCAAAAAAAAAGGTTTATCTAACAAAATTTAGGTCTGTGCAAAAAAAAACCTAAAAAAAAAACAAAAAAAAAACACATAAAAACACATTTTTTTTGCAAAAAAACGCCATCAAATAAAACCGTTCTTTTTGCATCACTAGCTAAGGCCCTCACATTTTCCCCCTGGGAGTGCTTATTCCCATAGATACAATAGTTGTGTCCCCCTGAGAGGGGAGATGATGAAAAACTAGAGCATAATAGAACACGCAAAAATATAAATCTCAAAGTAGATTGATAGAAGGTAAGATAGGAGAAAGAGAGGAAAAAGGACAGGAAACATTAGAGAAAAAGTACATTAAAAATAAAAACTATGGGGGAAAAAAGGGATTGTAAGTAATAGGCAGAGAAGTGTGAGATATATAGCCTCAAGAACAAGCTAATAAGTTTGCACACTCAAGCTGGTTCCCATAATTTTTCTTCAACAATTAATAATGTTTAATATATGTAGATTTATGCGTGATATCAAATATTAATCCCAAAGGCAAGTAATAAACTTCGAAAAAATTAGTGTACAAAATACAAATACCAATTTAATAAGACTCCTCAAAATTAAGTTGAGAAATTCAGTCCATAATCTCGAGAACGTTTGATTTTGACACGTATCTATTCCTAAGCGCGTTATCAGACTCATCTTACCTCAGCTAAGAAGCCCAAGGTCTCTCCTAATTGCTCATCAGGGGTGGTCTCGCAGTTGGAAGCCAGAGGAGCTCGAATGAGAGAAGAAGCAGCAATCTTGGAATAGTTCTGTGTGAACGTTTGGGCATCTGAGAACGTCTGCAGTAGGCGAACCTTGCCAAAGAAGAGCTCAAGCTCATCTTGGCACAGATTTCTGGTCGAAAGGTATGGCAGATGATGACCATCCAAAACACGTCTTAATGAAAGAACGACAGTAATAGATTGAATGAGGCCTTGAATGAAGCGGCATTTCCGGGCAATATTCAAGTCTTCCAATTCTTGCAACCATTCAACAGCCTCTTTCAAAAATTGAATGGATGGTGATCGAGAATGGATTGGTTTTCGAAGTGGCACTTGGTCTCCTGGTATTGAATTCAAGACATCAAATATGTCATTCATTTTTTTCAAGTAAGTGCTTGTTGCTGCAGCAGAAGAGCGTATTTTACCCTTAGCAATGCAGGTATCAATAGCATCAGAGCTTGAATTAGAGAGAACTTGAGCAGCCAATTTCACTTTCATTTTGGCACCAAATCTCAAGTTATAGACGTGTTTGTGGGTAACACGTGGCATTCTTCGAAGGCTCTTGTCCTGGTCTAATTGGAAGACAGTTTCAACATCTTTCCAACTAGCTGGGGCTGAGAACGATGGAACATTAACATCTCCATTCAGCAGATAGTTCCGAGCACTTTTTAGTAAGTGTGGAGGATCTCGGAAAGCAAAGTAGCTCTTGTGATTAATTGTTATCTTTGGGTTGAGTGGTGTGGATCCAAGGGTCTTCAAAGCTGTTTCAAAATTTGAGCCTTGATCAGTAGTTATGCCCAGAACTACAAACTCTTCATTTTCCAATAACTTGATAGCATTTGTAATTATTGCAGCAACTTCAGCAGACTTCATAGCATTGACAGAGAAATAATAACCTATGGGAAATTTCCAATGATTTTTCACACCAACTGCCATTACACACAGAGCAGATGATGCCAACTTTCTTGAACGAGTTTCGCCATCATCCTCATATCCAATAATAATATCCTTGCTCTCATTATAAGCAAGACCCTTTCTCAAAGACATTTCATCTAAAAGAATGAATGTCAGCTTATCAGCATTAGTTTGAGGGTCGACTTTCAACTTCATCATTTGAATCTTTCTTTTTGCGACTCCAGGAGACATTTTCCAAGTTTTCAGCAATCGTTGAATAGTAGATAGTGAAGGCAATGGCAGCATTACCCTCAATGTTTTGTATCCTGATATGCTGCAGCTCACAAGGAGATTGACAGCCAACCATTTTTGATAGAGCGTGTACCTTCTTTTGTCTTTCAATTTCATTTTCACGAATTCACTCAAGTATGGTCCCAGCTTTGGGTACACTGGAGTTAGCTGCGTGTCTATGTTGAAACGCTTATACTGAACAGGTTTCCTTTTCCTGTCATATAAGCGCCTTTTCTTCCGTTCCTTTGAGTTTGCTGAACTTTCCACCTTAATGGGACAAGCAAATAACTCCCGCTGACAAGACACAGTTGAACTTGAGTGCTGAATTAGCTGAACTGAAGTTTCTGGTTCATGAATTGAAGAGGGCATTTCAGTTGCAGATTGAGAAGTCTTGGCTAGAGAACGAGTCAAAGTAGCTCCTTCAGTGAATGATTGGGAAGCTGGTAAGGTTTTTTCTGCTGTTGAGCAATGAATTGAGGCAGTGGCTGATTCAGGAGTTGAACAGGCTTGCTTGCTGGATAATTGGGGACTTGAAAAAGGCTGCTTGGAGCCTGATGGAAAACTTGAGCAAGCTCTTTTGGTGGCAGATTGAGGACTTGAACAGGCATTTTCAGTGGATGATACAGAAATATAACGGGCTCTTTTAGTAGCTGGTGGAGTTGAATGGGCAATTTCTGTGGTTTTCCGAGGACTTGAACAGGCTCTCACAGAGGCTGATTGAAGACTTGAATGGGCTCCCTCAAAGGCTGATAGAAGACTTGAACGGACTTTTTTGGTGGCTGATTGAGGACTTGAATGGTCTTTTTCGGTGGCTGATTGAGGAGTTGAACGATCTTTTTTGGTGGCTGATTGAGGAGTTGAACAATCTTTTTTGGTGGCTGATTGAGGAGTTGAACGATCTTTTTTGGTGGCTGATTGAGGAGTTGAACGATCTTTTTTGGTGGCTGATTGAGGAGTTGAACAGTCTCTTTTGGTGGCTGATTGAGGACTTGAACAACTTGAATGCACTCTCTTGGTGGCTGATTGCGGGCTTGAACAACTTGAATGCACTCTCCTGGTGCCTGCTTGAGAACTGGAACAGGTTCCCTTTATGGCTGATTGGGGGGTTGTACAGGGTTGATCACCGGTCAAATAAAGAGTTGGAGGTTGCTGAGAAGATGGTGAAATTGAGAGCCTTATTTTTGAAATAGGTTGGGTAGGTTGGTATGATGCAATAGCAACCAGTGAAGGTGGATCATCTTCCAAAGGCAGTGTGAGATCAGGAGCTTGTTTTGGTTGCATATCACTTCCATGTCCTGGAAGATAAAAGAAAAAAAATTCTATTTGACACACAATACTCAACAATAAATGTTATGGAAACAATTAGTTTGCCATAATGAAATCCTGATTAACTGTCACATATGAGAGCATCAAAATATTTTGACCTTAAATGACAGCAAATTTTTTGTTCAAGACTTGGTCCAAGATAGTGGAAAGAGCCCAATACAGTAACAAAGTTACTGAATAGTAAAAGTTCAAATGCCCACAAACCGATAACATTTGTAGAAGGCAAATACACCCATTAAAGCTTCCAGGAACCATTTACTTCTCCCTAAAAAAAGTTAAATTGACTTGATCTTTAGCTAATAAATAGTCGAAATGCCGCCTGCTTATAGATAAATGTATTAGATATATTTTTTTAACAAAAAAGGTGTCACAACTATCTGTGAAAAGCACGTTAATCAGATACAATTAGATAACCAAATAACTTACAACATATGTTTAGCATAAGTGGACTGTATGAAAAAAAGGCTCGGTAAACCGTTGTCAGGTTTAGACTTCAACAGAAAGTCTTTTGCTAACCCTTCTTACTGAATTTGTATACTGAAGCCAACTCGGTGGTGTCAAATACCAATTTGCAAGTATAGCAAATTTGTGCTATTATTCATTCATACCCACTAAACATGATTTGTCCAATTTGAATTGTGAAAGCATAAATACCAGGCATGGGTATGGGTGTGTCTTGGATAATGGCTACAGCATCACAGCTTGCACCCAAAACAGTTCCATTTTTTACATTTCAAGAATATTTACCAAGCAAAACGTGAATTTGTTATTAAATTAACCCTTTCGGTACGATAATTCAAATGGTTTGAGTAAAAACTCCTAGGGGAAAAAGTTGTCATTACCCTGAATTGTCAGTAAAATTGTCCTAATGTGAGTGCTTTTAGCTTAAACAAGTGCCTACTTCTTTATTTTAATTTTAAAATTTTTTTAATCTTTGAAGCTCTATGCTTGGCGACAGAAATTTTAGATGCTGATAATTAAGTTTTTGTATTTACGAAGAAATTGTTTATAAGTTCTTGCCCGAATTTATCAAAAATAAACAAAGTTCAGAAAAAACTTGCTGAAGTTAAATGGAAAGGGTATTGAACGTGTTGCACGGACCCTGTAGCATGAACTTATGCGTGCCTATGCTACAGGGTCCTATGCTAATTACAGGGTCCTATGGTAACCTATGGTAATTTACGCGTGCAGGCTTCTGGAATTATTTAAAAACTAGTTTAATGAATGTTTGTAATTTCCCTAATTTTGATATTTACTCCAAAATATTCCCTCACTAGTTAAATTACTTTAAAACTAGGTTAGATGCCCTAAACTGGAAGCACTAGCCAACTTGGCACTGGAGTAGCCGTCAGTACCGAAAGGGTTAAACTGCACTACTGTGTGGATATAAGCATGAACAATATCATCTCAATTCCAATAGAACAACTAAGCAAACTCACTCATGCTGAACTAACATGAAATGGATAGCAATGGAAATAGATTTCAAAAACAAATATGACACATAAGAGGAAATGAAAAATACAATCATTGAAATAGACATTCGACTTGCTTATTTCAAACAGGCTTTGTTTCTTCATATGAGCTTTTTAACCCTTTGGGTACAACAATTCAAATGGTTTAGGGAAATATTTCCAGAGGAAAAATTGGTCATTATCCTGAATTGTCAGTGAAATTGTTTTGGTCTGGGTGCTTTTACCTTAAACAAGTGCCTAACTTTTATTTTCATTTAATAAAAATTGAAGTTTTAAAACACTATGCTTGCATACAGCAATTTTTGACGTTGATAATAAAGTTTCTGAATTGACGAAGAAATTGTTCCTTACTTTTTGCCCAAATGTATCAGAAATATACAAAGCTCAGAAAAAAACTTGCTCAAGCTAAACAAAAAGATTATTAAATTCATTGCACAAAACAGACCCTGTGGCATGAACTTAGAGATAACAAATGATAATTTATGCATGCTGGCTTCTGGAATGTCTAAAAGTAGTTTCATGAATGCTTGTAATTTCCTCCTCTATTTTAATTACTTTAAAATTAGTTTAAATGCTCTCAATTGGAAGCACTAGCCCTCTTGGCACTTGAGTAGCCATCAGTAGTCAGTACCAAAAGGGTTGAAGTACTCACACATTAATGAAATTATGAGGAGGAACATGAATTTGCACCTTATATGTCAAAGACATTGACAACAGTAAATAGTACACCATAAATTTCACCCATGAAAGAACAGTCAGGTATCTCTGAAAATGCATATTCAATGGCGCTTAGAAGTCATTTGCAAAAGTGAACGATTGACATAAAAAGAAGCACTTCTCAAGCAATAATTAGGACAAAATTTTGTACCTCTCATGATAACTAAACTTTTTGCTACAAAGTGGGAAGTTCTTTTTATAAGTTATTCTTATAATTTCAGATAAGATAGGTTACCAAACCAAAAAGCTATTGTAAAGATGCATTCAGCATACTGTACACAAGTTATACAGCAACCAGCATGGCAATCCAACAGGCTTTCATGCGGAGCAGTGTTGGTTCCAAGCCTATTCCTTGCTAATTCTGACACAATAATATAAATAATTTCTTTACAGTGTCAATAAAATTGGGTTGTTACAAAACTGTTAAAATTTGTCATATCTTAGTTCTTGATTAATTTATAGACAGATATTGAGATACTATTAAAGCTGAAAGCACTTTACCACTATATTTTGGTTATCTTTTTGAAAGTAATAGTTCATCAACACTTACAACAAAAAAATTGAAAATAAGCAGTACGTCATTTTTCAGCAATGAACTGTTGTACATCTTATATCCATAATTATTTTTGGTAAATGTTAAGGACATGCAACTAATTTTCAGAATTTCAAAAATTTGTTGCCTGCATCATGGTAATTACATCAAAATAAACAACTTTTCTTCTATGTTCTTTTTGGGGCAAATGAGTATTGAACGAGTTATAGCGGTATGTTAATTTTCGTCATTGATGGCTGGAAAGCGATCGAATGAAAAGCTACTAATCAATTTTTGAATTTTTGGGTTAATGTTAAGGAGAGGAACGTAATTGAATTCCTAATTTTCAGTGCGTAAACATAGCTAATTAGATGTAAATAAACAATTTTTCTTCTATGCACTTTCCGTCGCAAATAAGTATTTATCGAGTTATGGCGGTAAATTAGTTTTCTCATCTTTGTGTTTGAAGCAGGAAATGAATTCATCTAGTGCATCGGATGGCAACACTACAATGGACTCTCCTTTCTAACGCGCTTGAATGATTGAGCGCATTCCCATCATTTAAGACATAAATAAACATACCGATATAATTCATTATTTTTGAATGATATCCTTTATGTTGTTATCAACTAAAAGATCCTAGAAGTGGGTTCAGGCTCTGCGGAGTTGGCTAATATTAAATTACAAAGTACCCAAACGTATTCTAACAGCTCAATTGCGCAACAACTAACCCTATCGCTCTAACTTGTAAAATCCTCCTTTACCGCAAAGTGTATAGAAGAAAAGTAGTTTATTTTGATGTTATTACCATGATTCAAGCAACGAAACTCAAAAATCGATTAGTAGCTGTTTATTCGAGCGCATTCGTCATCAGAGACAAAACTAAACCTACTGCTATAATTAATTAAATACTTATTTACGACAGAAAGCGCATAGAAGAAAAATTGTTTATTTACATCTAATTAGCTATGTATAGGCACCAAAAAGTGCAAAATTGATTATGGTGATCTCCTGGACATTTACCAATTTTTGTTGCTTGAATCATGGTGATTACATCAAAAACAACTTTTCTTCTCTGCAATTTTTGGGGCAAATGAGTATTAAATGAGTTATAACGGTATGTTAATTTTCACCTTTGATGGTAGGAATGCGCTGGATCATTCGAGCGTGTTGGAAGGGAGAGTCCATTGCAGTCTTCCATTCAAAACAATTTCTTCCCGCTTCAAACACTAGAGTTGGGGTAAGTGATTTACTGCTATAACTTGTTAAATACTCTCTTGCTCCAAAAAGTGCATGGAGAAAAAGTTCTTTATTTTGATGCAATTACCATGATACAGGCAACAAATTTCAAAAATCAATTATTTACATCTCCTTAACCTGAACCTTATTTTTCTTACTCAATATTTTGAATAAGCAGCAAGTTAACAGTATTTACCGATGGAACCGGCATTTCAAAGTTACACTGTTTTACTGTACCTGGTTTCAAAAATATGATAAAAATTGGAACTTCACAAAATGGAAAAATTAGCTAGGACCCATATTTCCTAAATTACATTCAAACACAATCCAAAGTTCAATTTTTTACCTTCCAAGTACAAACTCTCTTGATTATATGGCAACGGCACAGCTCCACTTTTCAATGGAACGTGGGTCTTAAATGGCGAGAGAATCCTTCGGTAGTCTGTCTTTTTGAAATGATTGCTGCAAACATAATAATTCGAACATAAATTCGACTTATTGAGATCATTCAACTGAGCATTTCCACTCGCTGCAATCCATTCTTTGAAATTAGAACCAGGATATTTAAAATATCGTAAATCCGATTGATTTCTAGAATTATTGTGGCACACAATAAAAGAACACTTTTTCAATTTAGCTCGAGGCGGCGACATTTTGATGCATTCAATATTCTAGTGTTAACCACTTCGTTAAACAAGACAGCCACATTGTCATACCCCGTCTTTTTCTTCAGAGTAACAGTGTTGCCAGATTTCAGGCCAGCAGTGTTGCCGGATGCAATCTAAACTCTGCTATTGGTCGGATGCCTTGACGTCACCGGGATTAGACTCGATTTCGTAAAAGACTGGTTTGCAGCTACCTTGTTCCGTCTACCATGGCTGCTGCCCTACATGCTGGGCAGTGTTTCCACGAGCAGGGTAAAAACCCCAGTTTAGGGTAATCAGGGGTACTCTAGGGTAATGTTTAGGGTAATGAAAAATATGGGCAAATCTAGGGTAATCAGAGCTCCGTGAAGGAAGCGACCGCCTAATCAACGAAAAATAGAAAATTGAAAGCCAATATGCAGGCACCCTACTGGTTACCACTTGAACGAAATGTAATGAAACGGGTCAGAATTTAGTGTTCACAAAACTGCATTGCTGCTGTGGTTAGTGTCACATATTTGAATGTCATCAGGTATCGCTCACGAAAGACGGCGTCAAGATACGAAGCCATAATATCTCTTGTCCACTTCGTTTTGGCAAATGATTCTGAGTTGCATTTTACTAATAAAAACTCGATCGGTCTCAGCAACAGCCAGTCGACGAAAGTCACTGTCCTATTCTGATTGCGCTAGTGGTTATAAGATTCAACAGAATATTGACAGGTATGTTTGTTGTATTGTTAAATTCCACAGCTTCCCTCAGGGGGATACAACTATTGTATCTATGGGAATTAGCGCTTCCAGGGGAAAAATGTGAGGGCCCGAGCTGAAAGTTAGGCAGGCCTTCTTTTTGTTGAAATGAAATGTTCTTTGTTATGTTAAGGACCACCTATTTCGGTTCACTTGTGTCCTGTTTTTCAGTACCTCTGACTTTCTTCTTCAACTTTTATCTTATTGTAAAAGGTTCAGGGTGACTCAGGTCAGGGGAATAACTATGCACAAATTCTAAATATTTTATTAGGAGAACACTTGACAGGAACGAACGATAGATAACACTTGACAGGAACGAACGATAGATAACACTTGACAGGAACGAGCGATAGATAACACTTGACAGGAATGAACGATAGATAACATTGCCCAGAGCTCGGAACTGGATGGTTAACAGTCAAGGCCGCTCACGGAACAACACGTGAAAATAGAAGTTGACTAATATGTTCTCGAAATACTTTCTCCTCTGCCAGACGCAGCACCAGACCCTATGGAATGGCGCACGGACTGCCTGAGGTCACATGACAACCGGGTCAGAGAAGGTCGCGCTAGAATGAACACGAGACGAGAATATGATGTACGCTTTTACACTTATTTCATGAACTTCTTTCTCAACTTTACTGTTGCTATGCCCCTTCTGCATAGATTCATCATTCTCTTATCTCCATACTAAATGGTGCCTTCCTCCTTTCCTCTCTTAGATACGCTCTTTTTATGTAGCGGTTTGGAATGGGAGGCTTAAACTAACTTATAATCTAATCTAATTCCACAGCTAATATATTTCATCGTAGAAATAATTAAAAAATTCATTCTCGTGATAGTCATTGAATTAACAGCAGAGTTACTTCACAGTGCCGGTATTTTGCCAGCTAATTAGGTGGAAGGCGTCCTATTTCTTAGCCATGTTGCACGCCAAAGAAGCATGTTATTGTAGCGATGCAAACAAAAAAATTTAGACAGGGTTCTTTGACACTTCGAGTTACAAAAGGTGCTAAAAGCGAAAGGAAGAAGCTATAAAATTAGTTACAAAAGTTCATATAAACAAAAGAGCACAGTTAGCAACCTAAAACATGCAATATATGTTTGTATTCTCACTGTCTTTCTTAGGCGCAGTAGCACGGACGTAGAATTTGATATAGCTGCGATCATGCCTAGAATTCCGTCAACCAAAATTGAAGCACTAAGGGTTCTACAACTGAGTGTTGAGGAAAGTTTATGCATATTAATAAAGGCAAGGTAGTTTTTTCCAAAAACCTCTGAATTTCCTCACCCGCCTTTCAGGAAATGAAGAAATATGATAACTTTACGATCATCTTTATGAGTTGATAAGTAAATGTGATTGCAACGAAGTCTCTGAGAAGCATATGGATTGTAACAAGATTGGATAAAATCCGTTATGAAAAGCTATGACGAAGGTAATGTGTGAGGGAAGCTAGAAAGTCATTACAGAGAGTGTATCAAAGTGTTAGGTTAGATTGAGCATGTGGAAAGAATGGCTGAAGTGCGTGAATGGATCGAAAATTAAATAAAAAATAAATATTTGTACTAGGACTAGGGATAGGTACACATATTATTGCATTTCTTGCAGCATAGCAGATGATCGCGCACCGAGTGAGGAAGAGCCAACGACACCACCTCGAAAAAAGGAAAGCTCCACGTGAAAGCTAGAAACAACCAGCAGAAATTTAAAGATTCGTTGACATCGGAACCTGAGTTTGAGGGATGGTTAGCCAAGTTCTCAAAATCAACAGAGCAAAAGGATGTGGAATATTGTTAGGTTTGTCGAACCTATATTACTTGTGGGAAATCGAAGATCAGGCGTCACATGCTCTCAGCGACACAAACAACGATCCATGGTGGCAAAAAAACCATCAATTGCCAGCCACGTGCTATCCAATGATCCTCTCGAAAATCGTGCTCGTAAAGTGGAACTGTAAGTTTGTGTATTTTTAGCTAAGCACCACCTATCTCACTGTGGGAGCCTCTTTTAGTTTGATGAAAACAATGTTCCCAGATCAGGAGTTGCAGAAAAAAGGGCGCTTTGGAAAACAGCGGGCATCAAAATTAATTCGACAGGTTTTTGGCAAACATCTTGTACGTGATATCGTCTGGATATCAAACCAGCATTCTAACGTCGTTCGAATGGATTTCCCTCCTGACGCTCATGCAGTATAACAACAGGACTTATTCATACTAACAGAGCTCTGGAAACCAGTCTATTTACCTTTTAGTTCATTAATAGATCATAGGTCAGGATTAGCTGTTTTAGGGTAATCTGGGGTAATCAACACCCTTCAGCTAGGGTAATTGGAGTCGCCTTGCGTGGAAACCCTGATGCTGGGACTGCCTCGGAGCGACAGTGCGCTCCAGACAGTCTTGAAGGTGTGATGTATGTCTTAGCTGCTCTGTCGTCATGTTCTCATGCGTAATCTGAATGCAAAAAAGTCTCTCCTGATCTGGAAAAGTGGCTGAAGGCTAAAGTTTTCACATTGATATATTTATTGAAAGCAAAGCGTCAGTCTGATTGTATTTATGGCGGCTGTAAATATACTTTTTTATTATGTACTATTACTGAAATGATTTTCGATCTAATTCAAAAGTAATTACCTCTAACAATAGTAACACAAATTGTTCGCTATCATGCTATTATTAACACAAGATGGCTCGTGATAGGACTTAGACCGATATAGTTTTTGTTACTTATTTCTATATCCTGTAATCAGACTCTATCGCGCATATTTCATTTATTTTTGTCTCTATATACATCTGCTGGGCAAGCTATATTTTATTATTCCTCAGTTTGGGCATTAAGTTCATACAAGAAGCTATATACGCGCGAAGTTTTATTGATTCGCCTCCATTCCTTATTTATCTAATTGACACATTCGTTTCTGCCAAGGCACTTGGCCTTCGTTTAAGAAGTAATTCTTGAATTCTTCACGAATACGTTGATCTCATGCCGGCCTCTGTGAAATAGTTTACAGGTTAAAAATAGTATCTTCTTTTCTGCGCGTACCTTGAATTATATTTCGACATCCTCACTCAGTCACTGTTATCTCCAGGGTTGCCGGTTTTTTTTTCTGATGATCGTACAAAACCTTCATGAAAATGTACCAAAAATTGTTAGAGCGTACCAAATCTATTTAACTAGCAATAAAACGAAAATTTTAAGGTTTTACCTACTTTTCCTGCTAGAATGAACTTTTTTCCTCCTCTTCTTTCTTCATCTGCCAATGTTTTTTATTTAATTTGTTGACTAAGCTACCGTGGTGGTTCCAATTTTTGCAGTCTGTGTTCTCTAACGTAGATTTTGATCTCATTCAAGCATTTAGTCTTGCTCTTTTTAACGAAATCCTGTTTGTTGCCAATATGTAGTTAGGGTCGAAAAATTTTTCTAGCTGCTGCAAAATATTGCGGTATTGACAAAAGCTGCATCATGAACTCGGGAAGCAGCGAGTAACAAAGCTGCGTACCAGAATTTTTCAGACACAATTTTTGTCTTGAAAGGAGCATCTTGACCAAACAGTTCTCACCACTTCATATTGATATTTTCATGCTGCTCCTTTTTCGCAAAATTGGAGAAATGCATTGAATATGGTATTATTGAATTACATTTATTAAGATCTTTCAATCCAAACTCTTCTAGTTTTTTGGTACATATTTTGTTGACATTTCTCTGGAGAATGCTTTCTGCAGCAGCACTAAAATAAATCTCATTTATATTGACATAGTTTGAGGGGTTGCCTACATTTGTTTTGCAATTATTGTCATTCGAAATCAATTGATCCCTTTTTATGAAGTTGCCCATAGTAAAATTCTCACTCCAGAGAAATTAAAATTCATTTTTGTAAGGGGAACTTGTACATTTGCTGAACGCACCAATTTCGGCAGCCCTGGGCATCTCACCCTCCGTCTAAACGCAAGTGGGGAAGCTTGAGCGGGTGAGAGGGGTAGGGTGGGGCGTCACCCTGGGGAAGTCACCCTCCGTGTAAACCCAGCTTGAGCGGGTGAGAGGGGTAGGGTAGGGGCGTCACCCTGGGGAAAACACCCTCCGTGTAAACCCAGCTTTAGTGGCGAGTAGAGCGACAGACTTCATCTGTAGCATTCCATATCTGTTAGTCATGACCGATCAGATATGATAGTGTGTGGCCAGCTTTAATGTCGGCTGCTCTGTAGCTGTAACTCTGCAACGCCAGAGCCCATCTCATCAGACGACCGTTGTTAGGTTTCATCGACTGCAGGTAAGTCAGAGGCTGGTGGTCAGTTTCTAAAACGAATTATTTTCCATAAAGATGGGTATGGAACTTTGCAAAGGCCTAGAGTATTGCCAAGCATTCTTCCTCAATGGCTGCGTAGTTTTTTGTTCGCTCTCGGTGAGTTAACGACAAGCGTAGGCCACCGGAAGCGGGACGTCATCATGGTACTGCAGTAAGACTGCTCCAACGGCTGCTCCTGAAGCATCAGTTCGGACGATGAAGACTTTTCTTGAGTCAGGTCCCCAGCACTAGAGTCTTCGTAAGAAGTTTTTTCGAAGAGATGAATGATGCATTTGCCAGCCACTGTAATTTCTCAGGCGAAGACTTTCGCAGCATCTCGGTGAGGGGGCAGATTTTTCTGCTAGATTCGAAATGAAGCGTCGATAAAAAGATATTGTTCTTAGGAAAGATCTTATTTCTTTCTTAGTCTTGCATTGTGGCATAGCAGCGATTGCTTCAATTCTATCAACCGTAGGTGTGACTTGGTCATCACCCAGCTCCAAGCCCAAATAAGAAATACGGTTTTAAGCCAATGAAGCATTTGCTCGGGCCGGCGTTGAGGCCATGCTTCCACAATCAGTCGCAAGAGCACTTCTCTCAAACTTATGTTTCAGCCATTTTGAAGAGAACACATATGCATTATCAAAATAACAGTACACATTTTCTACCCCTATGAAAGCTAGTCGCATTAATCTAACATATGTTGTACAGACTGTAGAAAGACCTAAAGGTAATTTTGTGAACTGCATCAGACCATATTGCGTAGGAAAACCAGTGTATTACTTTGAATCTTTATCGACAGGAATTTGAAAATATGCCTTACACATTTCGACTTCAGAGATATAACGCGTCCAATGGACTGATAGAGATCTTTTTCTAAAGGCCTGTTGACACGTGGAGTGTGCGAGCGCTTCACCACGAGCTCAGTAAAATGCTTGTTCGAGTCAGGGTGTCCACACGGACCATGGCAGAGGTGCAGACTGCTCCAAGTAAAATCCTCAGTCTGCTCCTAGCAGCGGTAGAGAGAGAACGTACGAAGGTGGCTCTGCGACAGGCAATGGCGTTTTCAATCTCTATCAGTTGTCGCGGCTATAAAGAAGAAACAAAAACGAATGAGGAAAATGTGGGCGAAGCGTTGGCTTAAAAAAGTCCTTTTTTGGCAGCTAAACGCCACTTTTCCAAGAGAACGTGTAGGCAGGGAGCAGAGACGCACACCCTACACGTTCAGCGTCTGAAATTGCACTGGCAACATTGCCTCGCTCGACGAAGACCAAACTGAGACAGACTGTTGTCTACTGCTCCATTCAGTCTGAAACGAGAGAAAATGGGCGTGGTTTAAGCCTCTCTTTCCCGGTGGAGCGCTCGCCCACTCCTCGTGTCAACAGGCCTTAATGTCGAAATTGGCTCTGCATCAAACACCGATATGCTATAAATCCCTTTCAGATCTACGTAAATGCGGTAGTTTGAATTTTTCTTCCTAACCATGACTACAAGTGAACAGTATGGAGAGCAAGAAAGTTCAACAACGCCTAATTCTAACATTCTATCTACCTCTTCGTTAAACATCTTCTTTAGGGCTAATGATACAGGATGCGTTTTTTTCTACGCAGGTTCAGTTGTCGTCCCTTCGATCTTATGAGTGATGCTGGAGGTCGTACCAGGCTTATTGGAAATAACATCAGAAAATTCAACAGGTATTGAATTTACTTCACTATTCTGATCAATCGCCAGACCTGGATTCACCGTCACCTGAGAGTAATCCGTAGTCTTAAGAAGAATTACGAGATCAAGTACATTAGGGTCTTAATATTTGACGACCTCTATTACGCTAGCCTGAACTACTTCAAAGCTAAGACCCAACTTAGTTTCTTCGGCACTTGCAACTCTATCGATTACATCTAGTTTGTGAACTCTAGTCATCTGGTGGTAAAGTTTCAAAGTATTTGCATGGAAAAGCTTATTCTGACTTTCCATCTTAACAACATAGTCTACAAGATTACGATATTCTACAATTTTATACGGGTCTTCCACTTCATGAGAAGTCTGTTCCGATTAGTTAGTAGCAATAATAGAACTTCATCACCTACTCTTAACTTCTTTATTTGGGACTTTCTATCAAAGAAACTCTTATAAAGAGATGTCTTAGTTTTCGCGTTTTTAGCAGCAATGCGTGAGCTTTCTTCTAATTTTTGCCGGAGCTCGAAAACGTACTGGTAAGAATTACGAATTTCTTTATCGAGATCGGGATTTTCCCAAAGCTCGCTTCGCAAGGTTAGAGAACCTCGTACGCGCCTGCCATACAGAAGTTCAAAGGGAGAAAATTCTGGGGCAGTGATTCTTAACCTAGGGGCGTGAGCAGACTCCAGGGGGGGGGGGGGGGGGGGGGGGTTGCGCGAGCCTTCGTAGTGAGGCATGATTTTTCTCAGTTATGTTTCTAACATAAGAGAGTCTTGTGACTCTCTAGACAACAGTAAAGGAAGACTTCAACGATTTAGATTTGGAGTTCTGGGTCAAGTACCATCCAGTTTACCTATAATCGCACGTAAGGCTTTTTAGGTTCTTGTGATGCTTGGATTCACACATTTATGTGAAACTGTATTTTCCGCGCTCGTAGCTATCAAAACTAAACAAAGAGATCGTCCGAGCGTGAGCGTCGAATGAGATTTACGTTTTTATCATTCAGCCTCACATTCAAAATTTAGTGTCGAAGAAAAAGGGCCAAAAGTTTCGTGCCCAATCCCGTGAAAGTTGCTTTGTGAAACACCAAAGTCGTGAATTTGTCTCCAGATCTTGTAACTTTTACATCTAAAGATATAGAGACAAATTCACGTCTTCAGTGTTTCGCAAAGCAACTTTCACGTGATTGGGCACGAACTTTTTCAGTAATATATTCTCAAAATACAAAATTTCAGGGATAGTAACGTTATTCACAGAGCTTTTGAAATTTCATCGTCTTACAAGTTGTTCCATTTAGAAATGAATTGTTTACAAAATTATTTTTGTTCGGATAACTACCCAAAGAATGTTTAAACTAAAGTGAAGTGTTACGATACGAGCATGGGCCTGTCGGCTTCTCGTTACCGAAAGAGGAATTCAAACCTCTATAGATGAAGAATAAAGGAAAATTAAGACGGAAATACACAGGAGGAGAATGGGACAGGAAAGAAAGAAATTATAATAGTAGTGTTCGCATAGTGCACCCCGAGTCTCCCTTAGTCTATCAGCATGGATAATAACGACAACACTAAAAGATTAGACATATTTTTATTCTTGACCGTAGAATGTTGAACACGTGAGTTAAAGGTGATAATTGGCAACAAACACTAACACAAAGTGACACACACCATGAAAAACCTGCGCTTCGAATCATGATAGGCGCCCGCAACGGTTGCATGTTTTAACGTTACACAAAAATTTTTATGATGACTATCAAAAGATCTACTCACAATAAACCAGAACAAGAAAATAATTAATAGCTGGGCTAGAGTACGCCCGTAATAAAAATGGGGATAATGTAAAACAATAAAACCCTTGACTCACACAAGGTGTTAAATGCGGAACACTTAAATTTGCGCTACGCACAATGTGAAGCTCCACACACCACGATAGACAAACAAAATCGAAATCACTCCAGATAGCGCGCCATTTCCAACACTTTCCAATGTGCTGTTTTGTACCTAAGCTTGCACTTTTATTCACCGTTCAATTTCTCAACTCCACTATGTCATCCTAACTCTTCTGTGATGCGTCGTTGAAGTGAGGCGAACTCTGCTTCCACTTATGGCTTGAGGAATGCACGAATGTTCAGTTGATCAGACTAACATCCGCTGATGCCCCACTGCCGGCGGCCGGCTGGTGCTGCTCCCTGTCTGCAACGCGTTTGCCGCTCTTGAGTGCCGAAGGAGCTTGTTCATCGTGGCTTGCGCGGGATCGATGTTGTATGACTGCAGCTTTCGTAAATGCGTGGTTCCAAGGGGCATGCTGGACTTTCGTAAATGCGTGGTTCCAAGGGGCATGCTGGAGTTGCCTGTGAGATTGGAACTGGCGTAGACAAACTGAATGCTTTCGCTGCAGTTGTTGACTCGTTTGCACTTGACGATCATTGCTGTGAAGCTGATGTGCTTCGAGTGGATTTCTGCCGCACGTTGATACTTCAATGGCTGCTTTTTTCCCAACTTTTACTCGCGAGACTTCAATGTTGACACCTCACACCGATGTTAAAGTTTTGGTACTCTTGTGCGAGGTACGCCGGCAAAGCCGGAGTCCTCTGTTTGCGTGCGTGTCCTCACTCTCTCTTTGCTGTGAAACCCCGCGAAAAAGACCTCGATTATTCTTGTCGTATCCTTATATGTGCGTGGCTCGGATCCTTCTCGAATGTTCACGAATGTTCGCAGTTACAATGCTAGTATTTTACAGCTGATTGGAGTAATTCTTCCTTGTCCTGACGTCTCGAAATTTCATTGGCTAGGTGCCCGCTTTCTTGTGCCACACCTTCGACGTGCGGCCTGTTTATTGGCCCAGATGTTGCGGCTTTTGCTAAGGCCAACCAACCTTCGTATTGCGCCTTCGTGCGAGGCCTGTTCCCATGCCCAAGCGACGGCCGGCTTAACGGTTTGGACATTCCAACGTCTATCGCAGCTTTTACCTCAAACTGGCCTCGCAACACATCGTATTATATAAGATATAAGATATTTCACTACTAGTATATAAGATATTTCACTACAGAAGCACGAAAATTTTTGAGTAAAAAGTTCACTGCATAGCCGAGATTCTTACTGTGCCGAAGTTGATGTTGTATTTTCAGTTAAATTTTATAGGATCCCGCACAGAGAAAATGAAAATGGAAGTTGTGTAAACAGTTAAGAGGTTTTTCCCACAAATAAACCCTTGCTCATATTTTAAAAATGATAGGAAACTCGGATCATATTTTAAGCGAAGGGATACTCCGGATGTGATGTTGCGCACCTCAGTTGTATATCAATATACGTGTGACCGCTGCGAGTGCCACAGACCATATACTAGAAGATCCGCAACTTATCACTAAGTGAGTTTGAGCTCCGGGCCGCGATGACGTAGGTGCCAATTGGCCAATGAGGAGCCAAGAAATTGTGACGTCACGAAAAATCGGCAGGAGACTCTTTTTGAATCTGAAAGCAGCTGTGACAGAGGTGTGACGAAGATTGCTGCAGAAATGGCCCCGTACGTTACGCTTTAAAACGTGTTTGATGGAAAATTGTGGAAATGATAACCGTCAATGTCCTGATTTGTCGTTTTTCCTATTTCCAAAAGGAAATTACGACGAGTGGATGGCAGCATGTGGTTCTGTAACGTTGAAGATGGATAAGAGATCCAAAAGGCCGGAGAGGGCTGATGTGTGTGCCAGCAATTCTCTCGTTCAGACTATAACTTCATTTTGTCCCCATTCAGAAATGCCAAAAAGTTATTGAAATCTTTAGCAGTTCCAGAAAAAGCTGTGCAAGACCAAGGTAATGTAAAACTTTTTGTTGTTTCGTTTATTCCAAGTTAACCCAGTAAATCAAAGTTTCACTAGGCCTAATTATGATTACCCTCATACCCTTGATGTATAATAACTGTGTTAATCAAGAGTAGAAATTTTATGGGCTTCAAATTTTTATCAAAAATATATTAAGAAATATTGTTGGTAGCTTTTAGCTGAAATAAATAAATAATGCAGTCGGTAGATAACCCCAAAATTTAATTGACATTAAGAAATATGAATGCTATACTTTTCATGCAAGATTTAGTTGCAAATGCTATTCTAAAAGTAATGTTTCAACAGATAAATAGATGCTGATTTAAATTGTCTAAAATTGGCTATAATTTTGTATTGCCAGTAAGGCAGTAACTGCTTGTATTGTATTAAAATTTAACACAATCAAAATCTCTCATTAGTAGGTTTTTTAATAAGTGATGGTTAAACACTTTGAATCATCCTATGTTTTTTATCTAAGTTCTTTCAATTTGCTTGTAACTTATAAGATACTCTAAAATAATTTATATATGGCTATTGTGTGAAGTAATTATTGTGATATCTTGATTGCACTCAATGAGCATGAATGATCCATTTCAAATAATTTTGTTAGCTTTTTAAAATTTATAGTTATTTTCGCACCACTCATTGCCTTTATTATACTGAAAAGAAACATCATGCAGGCTTCTCTACTTTAGTAGGAAAATAGTAGCATACCTACTCTTACTTTACACAGCTTTAAAATAAATGATTAGGTGTGAAGAATAAGTCAGCTTTCAATCCTACATCTTGTCACTTTCAAAGGTGACTTTCAATACTATGAACAGTGATCAGACTGTGTTATTCATAAAGGTGGCCTTTTAGAGTTGGTCACCAAAGATGACCTTACAAAGTTTACATAGTTTATGTAGGGTTCCTCTTGGTTAATTCAAGGTCCAGAAACATGATCAATGGATCTTTCTTAAAAAAAATGTTCAGAGTAGGCTACATGGAATCTCAATTATTATGAACTTCAAATTCAAATAAAAATTTTACTAAAATTGAATGAATATAAATCTAGGTAAAAGGAAAAAAACGTATTGAGATCAAAAGCATTCACATTGAGATTGGGGAATTTACATACTAATAATACTAAAAATAATAAATTGAAATTTCATAAGGATCAGTACAACAGTTTACAAGATACAGGGGCTAGAAGCTGGGTAGTGGATTGATGTACTTGAATAAAAGGTTTAAATTCATATGATTAATTTTACACTGAAGGGATGATAAGAACCTATTTATTGAATCTCTAAGGCTGTGTTTTGAAAATGGTATGGGTACTCCAGAAGCCAACATACCTCTCAATGACTTTGGTTTGTGGGGATTAATATTGAATGGTACTTAGCTCTATGAGTATATTACTCATCCCCTTTTACTTTCTCTGTGAAACTATGTTATGGTGGTGGAGCCTTAAAATGACTTATTTTCTCCTAAAGTATTAATTGGCGATGCCATGACACAGAAGTTCAGAAAAAATTAAGGTTGTTGGAAATATCTTTCATTGTGTAGTGTGCTTCAATTTCATGCAAGATGCCATATCACTGTTCTAAATTTATTCCCTTATTTCTCCATCAGCTGCTGGCACTGAACCTCCTGCTCTTGGTGCTACAAGCCTTGGCACTCCTGGTGCAAGGCCTGCCCTACTTCTTGCTACAATGCCTGGTGCTGCAACGCCTGCCACTCCTAACAAAAGTAAGTTTACATTTTAAATGATGATTCCCCAATCCAATTGAGGAATATTGAAATGAAAGAAAAGAATGTTAACATTGAGTTCAATGCATTGAAATTTTTGAAAAAGTCAAGGCCACTTGAAAAATATTCATCCCATGTAAAAATTGAAGCCAATAAGCTTAATTTACACTTATTTAGAGAGTGCATGGCTGTCACTTATGAAGCCTTAGTGTACACAAAGAAAGGGTAGTACATTTCCAATTACTTTTGAGACTGGTATTCACACATGTTTTACAGTGTGTAGCATTTATCCAGGAAATGAGTGCTACACAATTCATTATTACACTCAATGAAACATAGCAAAGAAAGTTTTTTGTAGGGAAACAAACTTCAGCATTGAATTGGAAATTATTTAATATATAATACAGGGGTCAAAATGTTACTAGCAATCTTTTTCCATGTACATTTAGTGTTGAATTAAGAAAAATAATTGAAATGTTCAAAAATGTTGTTACGAACACCGAAGATAATCAATATAATCTCAATTACAATCCTGTGATAACTCAGGCGCTTCATGAATGAGAAATAACTAGTGCAGTGTTTGTGTTGACAGGTTAGGTTAGGTAAAAATAGGTTTTGTATTTATTTAATTAGATGAGCTCTTCCAATTTTTGATGAGCCTCCTCTGTACCCCAGTGGTTCATTCCTTATGTACCCTTACAGTGCAGCAGATCTTTAATTTACCAATTGGCTTTGCCTATTTTACATTATAAAGGATCACTTACATTAGATGATTTCCAAATAAATGGGTTAAAACTTTTGTATCCATTGGAAGTAGTATTCCATGAGAGAGAATGTCAGGGCCTGAGCTAATGGTGAGGTCGGCTTTCTTTTTTGTTTGTACCTAAGTGTTTTCCTTGCATACTAGATGCTTCCTTCCACTTCCTCTGTGAAATTATGTTATGGGGTGGAGCCTTAAACCGCCTTCTCTACTAATGAGTAAGAATTGAATGACATGAATTAAAGCATCTGGAAGAATTAAATTTGTTGAAAATACCACTCATTTTGTAGTGTGCTTCAATTTCATTTGAGATGCAATATCACTGTTCCTAATTTATTCCCTCATTTCTCCATCAGCTGCTGGTACTGTACCTCCTGCCCTTGGTGCTACGAGACCTGCCACTCCTGGCACCTCAAGGCCTGCCACTCTTGGCACCTCAAGGCCTTCCACTCCTGGCACCTCAAGGCCTGCCACTCCTGGTACCTCAAGGCCTGCCACTCCTGGCACCTCAAGACCTGCCACTCCTGGCGCCTCAAGGCCTGCCACTACTGGCACCTCAAGGCCTGCCACTACTGGCACCTCAAGGCCTGCCACTCCTGGCACCTCAAGGCCTGCCACTACTGGCACCGCAAGGCCTGCCACTCCTGGCACCCCAAGGCCTGCCACTCCTGGCACCTCAAGGCCTGCCACTCTTGGTACCTCAAGGTTTGCCACTCTTGGCACCTCAAGGCCTGCCACCAGTGCTTCCAGCAAACAATGCTGCTCTTCTTCGTGGTGGGAAACGACACAGGTTAGTCGTGTTGAAATAACCCCTGAATTCGTACTTTTTTGAAGTGTCTTTGAATTCTAGCGAGATAGATTTTTCAAGTTACAAGCCAGAATTGGACAGCGTTCGATGAGTGCTAGCTGCAAAAGCTCAAAAGATTGCTGAAAAGTTATCACATACGCATTATTCTAAGACACAGCAGCATTTGTAGAATTATTGTGAGAACTACCTGCTGCCATTTCCATCAGTGTCAATACCATATTCACTTTCACTCATTTACCTCTCTGATCATTCAACTTCTCGATTTAATACATCATTAAATTATATAATTATCTTTGGGTAAAAAATAAAATTAAAATGTGATTCTCGTAGCATATTTCTGAACTATACTTTATTTCTTGTGTCCTTGGAATTGAATTAATGCAAACATTTAGGTATTGCTTGTTTGCACAATGCATCCAATTATATTGCTTGATTCATTAGAAGGGTGGGCTCGCGGTACTCGCTGACTTTCTTGGGTACTGAACAGGGCTAGCCTGTCTCTCATTGGTACTCACTTTATACCTATCGGTATGTTTGAACTCATTCGTAATTTAATGCTAGAAATCTTGGAAAAGAACACTGACCAGAGCTGTGATTCCAACCCATGTAGATTAAATGTGGCATATTTTTTAATTAGATGTGTTGTGTTCAAAACCTAAACTTTCAATCACTTTAAAGTTTGATTTATGTGTACAATTAATACTTTCTTCAAGTTGGGGAAGTAAATATAACATACAATCTAATTTTCGTCAATTTATTTCAGAATTCGTGTGGCAAAAGCAGCAGTTCTTTGTTGGAAGATACAGGTCCTCCAGTGGTACCTTGTAAGCGACGGTTGTTCGCTTCTCCTTCTGGAACGACAATTGCCCTTGAAAACAGCAGACCAGCTCCCGAGAGAAAACTTAGGAAAAGGCTCAGGAGAAAATCAAAGGTACTGTACAAGCGGTTGAACACAAATAATTTCCTGAGAAGTGTAAGTGGCAGACTTGGTCCTTATCTCAGTGCATTTGTCAAGCTCTAATTAAGGGGCAAGAGATCATACACCATGTATCAGAAGTGGCTCGCTGTGAACATTCTTGTAAGCTCATCAAAGACCCACTATCAACTGATGAGGAACTTGATACCATTACCCTCACTTTCGACTGTGCGTGCAATGATGAAAAAATTCGAAGTACGTCATGGTACAAGTGCTAAAAGTGTGTCCATGTTGAAAATGAAGGTAGAACCCGTCAGTGCTAGAGATAAACTTTGTTTCATTTTAGTGGATGAGATGTCGCTCCGGAAAGTATTATTGTACAACCGAGAGAACGATGCCATAGCTGGATTTGAGACTATTTATTGACCTGATTATTTTGTACGAGAGAGTATTTTTGTATTGCTTTCTCAATTATCGGCACGTATCAGGATTTCGTAAACTAGTCTTAAGTTCTTAGATTTGTGTCAGCATCACTGTAATTTCTGCTGTGTTCATGTCACCGACAAGTTGCAACAATTTTTTGCCGTGTGTAGAACGCTCCAATGCACAAGACACGTGAACAGACTTATGTCCTCCAAAAGTTGTACTGAAAAACTCAAGAAAATTCTCCATGAGTAATATTACCATCTGGTAGCAAGTTTGGTTTATATTTTTTGATTGACCTAAGTATATTTTATTGTTAATGCATTAATTTTGTTCATTAGCTTATATCGCTACAATATTTCTGAAGTGCATCATGGTAGGAAGCTCATGTACTGTTACTAGCTCGTAATTTATCCAAATGATTGCTCTTCTTGCACTGCAGTGTCAACCATGACAGTGCAAGCTTTCAACAGACGCAGAGATTGGATTTAATGTCTCATATCTATATTCTTGTTTCTTACACACGCTTGTGTACATACTGAAAGTTTTAATTGCACAAAATCTTCATGCTTAGTTCATTGCTTTGTATACATAAGCATTTTTACCCCGCTATTATTTAGCATATACACTCACTACTGATATGTTGTAACTGGAAAATGTAATGAAAAGCCATGCCGACGGCTCTGCTTAGGCGTCAGTTATTAGCTCACCTAGCCACCTCAGTACTGTAGTTCACTTCTGATACTAGTTAATTAATGCTGTGTGTTGAGCCTCGTCCAAAAACTGGATGCTTGTAAACCCTAATCCAAAGTGTTTGCGTGGCGGTCTTTGTACTCTCCTTCCTCAATATTCTCAATTATTGTTACGAAACAACGTTCGTGCCCCTCAGGTGGACACAGCTATTATATCTATGGGAATTAGCGCTCCCAAGGGAAAAATATGAGGTACTGTGCTGATAGTTAGGTAAGCCTTCTTACTGTTGAAATAAAATGTTCGTAGTTTTGTGTAGGACCATCTTTTTTCGGTCTACTACTGTCCTGTTTTTCAATACCTCTAACTTTCTTCGTCAACTTTTGTCATGTTTCTTAACCTTCCTTCTTAACTGACTTTCCATGCGCACGGGATCCTGTGCCGGAACTCACCTTGTACATAAATTCAGCGTTCCCTCAACTCCATACTATATGGTGCCTTCATCCTTCCTCATTTAGAACCTCTTTGTTGTGGTATGTGGTAAAGGGAGGCTAAAACTAATCTATAATCAATCAAGCAACGTACGCACGAATCATTCATCAATGAACGTAACATAAAAAACATTACGTTAACGTAAACTTCTTCCCATTTCTCCTTTGTAACTATTTATGTAATCTTTACGTATAATAAATATGAATAACATCGCAACATATTATTAGCAGTTTTTTTTTATCACCCAAATAACTTAATTTCTTCATTATCGTAATGTTTCGACTGGTATGAGAATCTGATATTGAATGGTTTTAAAAGACAATGAACTCTTTCCGAAAACTTTTAATATACGGCACCAACGTTTTATCACATTCAGTACCTTAGTCTAATCTAAATGCGCCTTAGTCTTTATATATGAATTGCAAATATGTACATGAATGCGCATTCACGTGTATGTATAGAGAATGAAATAATAAAAAGTGTTGTCAACGTAACCACAATTCACTATTTCGGCTTTCACTATCCTTACTACGCTCAGAAACGTTTATACCTTGAGCATGAAAATTAGACTTACAATCCAAACGAGTATCACAGTAAAGCCTGGATACGCAGCCAATTGGAAGCTTTGGCCGTGATGACGTCAGCGGCCAGTCGTGACTGCTGGCTGCTGATTGGTTAGCGTGCGTGCGTATGTTTGTGTAGAGCGGGCTTGGGGTCCACCGTAGTTTTGATGTTCTTCTTATGTAAATGTTCTGTGCGAGTGCTCTTACATTGGTAGCACTGTGCTCCAATTGTTTGTGAGGTGTGCACAACACAGGGGAGTCTCCTTTCGCACCGGCTGTAACCTCACCAAACCATCCAACTCATCTATAAGAGAACACTGTTTGAAGAAAGACCATATTTTTAAAAATAAAAATTTTAAATTGTTGGATTCAATGTCAAATTTGTCCGATCTCTTCGTATTAGAAACGATATACATTTTAAAAAATCGTCCGTCAATAAATGAGTGTGATACGGCGGTGAAACTTTCCATTGTTTGTTGAAATTTTGTATAGTTTTTTTATCATGTCTTTTAGATTTCATTATCTTACATCCAATTTATTCAGAAGATTTATAGTTACAATGTTTTAATACTTCGATGTATTGTATTTCAGAACACTGAAGATGGATTTTTATAATCCAAAACGTTTGTTTTTTATCATGATATTCTTGGCCACGTTGGCTTTCCTTTTCATCCTATATGCTTCGTAAACTGACTAATGAAACCATGACAACCCGTAACGATCTGCAACAAGAACTTAAGTCTCATGGAGTGGGCGTCAGTCAAAAAACTATCAGTAGAGAATTGCACCATAGTGGTATACGGACCTTCAGTCCTCGTAGGACTCTGTTGAATAGTTGGTGAGGCGTATCCGCATTGGGCGCCAAATTGTTAGATATTTGGTTTTGGCAATATCCTCTTTGGGTGCCAAATTGTAGATAGTTGCAATTTTTGCTGGTCCTTCTTGGGAGCCAGAATTTCAGAGTCTTCTTATCCCGGAAGGATCTTCCTGATATCTTCAGGGAAAATGGAAAGTCAGGTTTTGGCGACTTAATTTATTAGTTGGGGCTTGCCCACAGGTTTTCAGGAGGCGAATTATTTTCCAGCAGTTGAAATTTTAGCCGATATAAAAATCAAGCTTTGAAGTTTTAGAGCCGAAGAATTTTCTGGCTATGGAGCTTTTCACGCTGGTAATGCAGCCGTCGAAAGTTAGAGCCGAAATGAAATTCGAGCTGCGAAATTGGAGCCGATATAAAAATCAAGCTTTGAAGTTTTAGAGCCGAAGAATTTTCTGGCTGTTGAAATTTTGAAATCTGTGATGGATATAGGGTTCGCAAGTATCTGTGATACGCCAGTTCGATTATTTGCGAGAGAATTATTTTTCCTCCCGCGAAATTACAAAGCACTAGTCAGCATCTCTGACAATAGCCTGACACGCCCTTACCGAGAAGACATTACTGCAAGTAATGTCGCGAACATGCTATTAAGCCAGATGTCGACTGTGCCTTTTTTTTTAACCTATAAATGAATATAATGGTACACATGTACATCAGATAGCTTATACAGAATACTTAAGAATATTTCTTAACAATTAGAAACACTTATTCTAATACAGCTCAGGAACAGTCTTGTCCTTTCTCTTCTGAAGAGGCTGAATCCAGTTCTGGTTGGTTGGGAGAGCGCGATAAGAAGTCGGCGAGATGGTTCTCCATTCCCGGAATATGTTCCGATTTAAATTGGAAGAGGCTGAAGTATGAAGCCCTCGTCGGTTTAGTTTACCAGCTTGTTGCAGATATATAAGAGGTCGATGGTCGCCAAGGTGCATCGTTGATCTTGGTCGCCAATTTTGGTCGCTGATATGGTCGCCAATTTTCGATTGCTGATCTGGTCGCCAGTTTGATCGGTGATCTGGTCGCCAGTTTGATTGCTGATCTGGTCGCCAGTTTGATCGCTGATCTGGTCGCCAGTTTGATCGCTGATCTGGTCGCCAGTTTTGTTTGTTGATCCTTTTGAGATGACGAGCTCGGAACGCATTCGTCGTTTTCTGGCAGCAGCTGCTGTTTGGAGGCCAGGGTGTCCTGCGGTCTACCGTAGATGCCGGTGGCCATGGACGCCTTGGTCTTTTTAGGTGTAGGCCTTTATCGCGCATGAAAGACCTTAGTGTATTAAGATCATCACTTTCTAATTTCTCTATTTCTTCTTTGATTGGCTCAAGCACCTTTCCATATAGCGGAGACTCCTTATTAGAGTTGATGTGGCCATTTTGGAGAGTCTTTCGATAAGGAACTTCTTTTTGAGGCTCGTACGTAGCGATTCCGCTATTTTTCTGAATTTCTTCAGTTTTATTATCTACTCTTTTGAAGAGCTGCTTTGAAGGAGCACAGTTGTGCTGAAGTTTAATGAACTCTTTCTTATTGATTTGCAGCTGTTTTGGTTCTTTAGAATTGTCAATTTCTTCTCTCTTTGCACTTGCTTTTGTAGTGTCATGAGAGGTTTCAATAATGATAGGAGGCGTGTGTTCTTCTTCAAAGGATGTAGTTCCTGGCACACGTCCTAGGATTATGTCGGTTGCAGGGTTTTCCATCACTACGACTGTGATGTTGCCTCGATAATATGGGCAGTCAAGTTTTACGTTTGCTAACGGCGCTACGAAAGTTTGGCTGTCAGCTAGCTTCACGGTGATTTTGTTTTTAGATATATTTTGTCCGGGCACAAGGGCTTTATTTACAAATACGGCTGTGGCTCCTCCATCCAGTAAGATTTCCACAGGTTGATCATTGAGTTGGCCTTGGCACTTTTTTAATTCTCCTAATAGTACTTCGGTTGTATTCGAAATTACCGCAGCATGATTGCATTCGACGGGTGGCAGGGTATATCCTGGGGACTCTTCTTCGATATAATTGATGTGGGCAGTAGGTTGGGCCGCACCTCTTTCATTTCGGGAAGAGGTATTTTGCTGAGATTGCGGGTTAAGTACTTGGCACTCCGCGCTAGAATGAGTTGGGTTTTCTCCATGGTGATTACAGAAGAATGTTCTCCAGTTGATTGGCGGACGGTTAAAGTAGTTGGGTCTGCCTTCTACGTGAGCTGGTCCAGTTGTCCTTGGCCTATACTGGAAATTCTGATTCTGAGGCGGTGCAGGTCGATACTGGGGATTTCGGTTCTGAGGAGGTCGATAGTTGAAATTTTGGTTCTGAGGAGGTGAAGGTCGATAGTTTCCGGTTGTGGTGTTAGAAAATCGATTCACTTGAGAACTTCTGGAAGGTTTTCCCATTGAAGATTCTTGACCTTCGTTTTTGTTAGTCGACAGACGGTTCTCACAGAGTTTCTGGAGAGTTGTATTTGGTCGGGCTTGTAGAAATTTGTCCCCTTGTTCAGCTAGAGTCGCTAAGGTGTTACCGCTTCTGTCCTTGAGTTGAGTGGCAAGGTGAGACGGTAGACTGGAGTAGACCCTATCCATAAGCATGAAATTTTTCAGTTGGTCGTAGTTTTCTTCTACTTGGCTTCCGGTGAGCCATGCGTTAAGCGCTTGTTCCAATCTCCGGATGTATCGACTCATGTTGTCTCCTTCCTCAGGCTTCAGTTCATAGTAGTTACTGCGCAGTTTAGCGGGGGTTATCTTGTGGGACTCCAGCAGTAAATTTTTGATTTCCCTAAATTGGTAGCGGTCGACAGCGGCCAATGTCTGGATGAGTCTTCTTTCCTTAGCCGTTACTAGATTTTCTAGTGCGAGAACAGCCTCAAATTCCGCGTATTCGAGTGCGTTGCTGTGACTCTCGAAACGCTGCATGAATTCTTGGATCCCCTCTTGTTCAGGGTTGAAAGCAGCGATATCGGGTATTTTGACCCGTCTGGCTTCTGGTGCCCTTGGTTGGTTGAGTTGTTGGAGCTGGATTTCATGCTCTCGTTCTCTTTCTCTCTCTCGTTCTCTTTCTCTCTCTCGTTCTCGCTCTTCTCTTTCTCGTTCTCTTTCTCTCTCTCGTTCTCTTTCTCTCTCTCGTTCTCTTTCTCGTTCTTCTCTTTCTAGTGCTCGTTCTCGTTCTCGTTCTTCTCTTTCTAGTGCTCGTTCTCGTTCTTCAGCTTCCTCTAGAATTCGGATTCTTTGAAGAAAGGTTTCACGATAGTCTGGTTGCTCCGGAGTGAGGCCTAGGGCAGTCATGTACTCTCGGGCACGTTGGACGCAATCCATTTCTCTTTGCTTCAGGAAGTCGAGGTTCCTTTTTATTTTTCTTGGTTTTCAGGATTCAAAGTCCTTCTTTATTTTCTTCTGCTTCAGGGAGTCAAGTCCTCTTGTTTTTATTTTAGTTTTTTTTTTTCTTAGCTTTCAGGATTCGTAGTCCTTCTGTTCGGGCGCCAAATTGTTGAATAGTTGGTGAGGCGTATCCGCATTGGGCGCCAAATTGTTAGATATTTGGTTTTGGCAATATCCTCTTTGGGTGCCAAATTGTAGATAGTTGCAATTTTTGCTGGTCCTTCTTGGGAGCCAGAATTTCAGAGTCTTCTTATCCCGGAAGGATCTTCCTGATATCTTCAGGGAAAATGGAAAGTCAGGTTTTGGCGACTTAATTTATTAGTTGGGGCTTGCCCACAGGTTTTCAGGAGGCGAATTATTTTCCAGCAGTTGAAATTTTAGCCGATATAAAAATCAAGCTTTGAAGTTTTAGAGCCGAAGAATTTTCTGGCTATGGAGCTTTTCACGCTGGTAATGCAGCCGTCGAAAGTTAGAGCCGAAATGAAATTCGAGCTGCGAAATTGGAGCCGATATAAAAATCAAGCTTTGAAGTTTTAGAGCCGAAGAATTTTCTGGCTGTTGAAATTTTGAAATCTGTGATGGATATAGGGTTCGCAAGTATCTGTGATACGCCAGTTCGATTATTTGCGAGAGAATTATTTTTCCTCCCGCGAAATTACAAAGCACTAGTCAGCATCTCTGACAATAGCCTGACAGACTCCTCTTTTGACAGCTAAGCATAAGAACCGTTTGAGGTTTGACAAAGACCATCTTGACAAAAATTATGAGTTTTGGGAACGGGTTGTGAGGTCCGACAAAAGTAAAATTGAGCTCTTCGGCCGCAATGACTATCGTCGTGTTGGGAGGAGACCAGGGCTTCGCCTATGATCCTAAGAACACCCAGTGCTGCCAAGCATTGAGGAAGCAATATCATGATTTCAGGCTGGTCCACTTCTCAGCGTGTAGGGGAACTGCACTTCAGTGATTGCAAAATGGATAGTGCCATGTACAGGCAGATAATGGAACACAAGCTGATTCCAAGCGCAAGGAAATTCTTCGGCTTGTTCAAGTGGATCTTCCAGCAAGACAATAACCCAAAGAATACGGCCAAGCTTATGAAAGAATGGTTGGCAACTAAGAAAATGAGTGATATTTGATGGCCCAGTCAGTCTCCTGACCTCAATCCCATAGAAAATTTGTTGAAAATACTGAAATCTGCACTGAAGAAAATGAACCGAAATATTCTTGCTGAATTAAGGACAATCTGCGTTGAAGAATGAAACAAGATTCCACCAAAAGAGTGTAAGCAGATAGCTTCAAACTACAATAACCGTCTCCAAGCTGTAACTACAAACAAGGGCCATGCAACTATATATTAGATTTTTATTTGTTTTGGCCAAATAATTTTGTACCTGGTATTTTGTGTTCGGGTGATGTAATAAGTTGATCATTTAATTCTCTTTGTTCGATTATAATATTCTGTTGAATTCTAAAGAGTTCTCTGGACCATTTGTAATCTTTACCTCAACACAGAACTCGAAGTCCTTGAAATACTCGAAAAATTATGCTGTGTAAATACTTTTGTCCGGGCACTGTAGCGCCACATTAATTCGAAAACACCAAAGGGTGGCTCGAAGGAAAAACTATATCCTTGAGGGGGCGTGAGAGCCAAGAGGTTAAGAACCACTGTCCTAGGGCAGTGGTTCCCAAACTGGGGTCCCCGGACCCTTGGGGATCCCTGAGAAGGTCCTAGGGGGTCCGCGACGCAATGAATAAAATTAACCTCAGACAAAAATTTACACAAAAATATACAACACTGATTCTCTGTGATCATAATAGGTGGTATCGAAATTTTGGTGTGCGAGCAGCCAGCACTTCTCTATTATAGATTTATATCTGTCATAATCTTTCACTTATGTGTGTGGGTCTACACATGCTACCGGCTTAATTGGAGTACTGTGTTTACTTTTAGGGTGTGTGTTATGTTCTCCAGAATGTGTGTGATGGGTTTTTGGAATGTGTGAAAATGTTGAAGAAAGCCTTATGTATTGGTTGGCTTTACTGTCTCTAATTCTCAAATCAATATCATTAGCATTAGCAGTTTCTTAAGTTTCTGTTGCAAGAGACTTAAACTTAACAGCATCTCAACCCTTATAACTCACGCCTATGGTATTTGTTCAAACTACACTGACCTTCATAAAGAATTTACTTTTTTGCAGTCGTATTTTACAACCAATGGTTATCCAAATTCAGTTATTTTTCATGCCATTAATAAGTTCACAAATAGTAAATTTATTCCAAAATCTCGTGTTCAAGCTCTAAACTATAGTTACTGCGTTTTGCCATATTTTGGATATCAATCGGTATAGTTGAGAAAAGACCTTTCTCATTTCCTTTCCTTTCTCATTTCCTCAAAATAAATTTCCTTCTGTATTATTTTAGTTAACAAACATACCATTGGATCATTTTTAGATTTAAAGATGTGCTCCCGACCGACATGCGATCTTCCCTCGTCTATAATTTCAGTTGTGCGCATTGCGCATCGTAGTATGTGAGTTCCACCTAACGGGCACTTTACGTCAGGGTTGCTGAACATGCAGGTCTAAGTCATCGTGCAGGTCGCTTACTTACTTCTCCTACTCAATCTAGTATCAGACAACATTGTACTAATGGTTCTTGTGAACAGATTATTGACATTAGCAAATTTAAAATATTAGACACGGTTACCGCCAACTTAGACCTACGTATTTTAGAGTCATTATTCATTCATAAGCTCAAACCTTCTCTCAACGAAATGCAGAGTGTATACCCTCTGAAAATAGTCAACCGATAAATTATTATTATATTTTATGTTTGTTTGTTTTTCGTGCTTATATCCTGCGCTTCTGTAATTTTGGGTGTACTGACTTGTCTATAATTTTATTTGCAGACTTTTTGTTGAGAATGAGCCTAGGCTCGAAACGTTCAGAGTAAATGTTTTTAAAATACTCCGATCTCCATTTCTTTCATTGTAAATTTGCTTCGCCAAAAAGATTTTCCTTTGTTAATATTATTAGCTTAATTTCAATCTATAACGATGAAGCAACTTCGATCCTTCGCCAGTCCAACTGTCACTACCGTGAGTCTTGTGACCAGCAGTCTGGCCCCAAGTCCATTTAGGCTCTAGCTGTTTGATCGGTCTGGCTGCATGCTATACAACACATTGTACACAGATGGCATTCGCTATATGTTGCTATAATATAAAAAATGACAGTATATCGGTATCGAGTTATTGATAATTGACAAAACTGTATTTGGCAAGTTTGCCTAAACATCCTGTAGCTGTAGGCTGCTCTGTTTCTTCTTAATTATTTATATTCATTCAAGCGTCATTTCATGCTCATAGAAAGTGTAAACTGAAGATATAGAAGTTTCAAACTAAAATTTGACTGAGTTTTCCACTGCTACTTCATCAAGACAAAGTGAAGGAAGTAATTTGGGTAGAAAGGAAAGAAAGTCAAAACTGAGAGTATAATTCCTCATGTATTGCATATGTGTTTACCTTTGAGGTAAAAAACGTAGGAGTGGAGTACCCGCAGTGCGTTCGTTATCTGTCAAGAAATACTCTCCAATGAAGGTATGAAACCATCGAAAATACAAAGACACAAGAAAAACATACAACTAAGCCCCAAAATTCATTGATTTCTTCAAACGACAAGAGTCATCAGTAGCCAGCCAAGCAAATACGTTCGAACAGAAATTCACACTTCCACACAGAGCACCGAAAGCTTCATTCATAGATTCTTTTCATATTATTCATGGCAAAAATCCAACAGAGAAAAGATAGACTTTTTGAAGCCCTTTGTCACGAAATGGATGCTGATTTTCATGGCTTGCTGCTCCACTCTGAAGTGCGATGGTTATCGCGTGGAGCAGTTTTGAATCGTGTATTTGCACTGCGGAGAGAGTTAGCTGTTTTTCTCTCATTGCCTGAATCAGATCTTTGCATCTATTTTTGGATAAGTCCTGGATGCTAAAGCTAGCAAACCCATCAGACATATTCCGACATCTAATTGTACTAAACAAGGGCATGCAAGATCTTGAATTATGCATTTTGAATGTGGAGGCCAAAGTACGTGCATTCATGCAGAAGCTTTTATTGTGGAAAAGCAAATGCCAGGAAGGATTCATTGAAATATTCCCATTTCATCACCGAGAATGTATGACAGCAAGTGAAGACATCACCGCATCATTGCGTCCCATTTATCTCGTATGCAAAGCTACTTCAAGGAGTATTGGTCCTGAACTGGAAAATTTCCACCTGAGCTGGATTAGAAACTCTTTTGCAGCCGGGGTAGGTGCACATCTTGATATAAAGTCGAAAGAGAAACTCATTGAACTATCAAATGATGGGGGTATGAAAATAAAGTTCTCTGCCCTTCCATTGGCAGAGTTCTGGATCTACTCAAGAACTGTATACCATGCTCTGGCTGAGAAAACTCTGAAACACATTTTGCCATTCGCCACAACCTACTTATGTGGAAAAGAATTTTCCACATTGATAATACTGAAAACCAGGCCCAGAGCACGCCTACAGGTGAACAACGAAATGCGTTTGGCTCTTACCAACATCAAGCCCCTGATTGATCAACTGCGTAGGAGCCATCAAGCTCATCCATCCCACTAAAAAAAGAAATGTTTGATAGTTTTTGTGTTTAATTCTGCACTTTTCATGATGGTACTTCTTTTTTTGTTTATCTGTGGGGACAGTACATACTGTAACGAGTGTAATCATCTTTTTACTGTGGCTGTTTCTACCAATTTTATTTTGAATTGAATTTAAAACAATGAGCAATTTTCAAAATACTTTAAAAGCCTAATTCTATACTTTCTTTGAGTAGAAATATGCAAATAGTAGATTTACTGCATAATAACCTTGTAATGGGTATTTTGGTATGACAATAATAGCTTTTGATTGGCTGAAGGTCCTCGCATGGGGCTTAAATATCTGAGGGGTCCTTGGCATGGTAATGTTTGGGAACCTCTGTCATAGGGTATCGTGAGGAATTTCACAACACGCGAACAACACATCAGGAAAGTATTTATACTACTCAGTTGGGTGATCTGTACACAGTTCCAAAGGAGAGATTTCAAAACACCGTTAATTTTTTCGTGAACACCGTTTGCCATAGGATGATAAGGGACCCAAAATAATGGCTTAATAAAAAGAAGTTTGTCTATTTTGCCCATTAGATCTGAGGTGAGTTGCCGGCCGCGGTCTGACGAAATCTCTTTAGGGATGCCAACTTGCGCAAACGCTCCTACTAGGGCTTGAGCAACTGCAATTGTATCAATATTTACCGAAGGTACTGCTTCTGATAAACGCGTTCCTACGTCAAAAACAGTTAAAATGAACTTATGGCCATCTGATGGAGCAGGATAGATGGGCCCGACAATATTAACAGCAAATCGAACAAACGGCTCTGAAATGATGGGCTTCTGAAGAGGGACTGGTTTCACGCGGCCACAAACAGTGACTTTTTTGGCACACATCACTCGACTGGCAATATCTGCGAATGTCAGCGCCAGGACGTGGCCAGTAAAATATGTCGAAGACTTTCATATCAGTTTTCCTGAAAGAAAAGCGTCCAGAGAAAAGATTATCATTAGCCAACTTTAGGACCAGATCTCTGTACAATTTAGGTATTACAAGAACATGCTACCCGACATCTATACCATTTTTGCTTGAAATGCATTCCCTGTAGATTAAAAAGTTTTGGTCAACGTACTTTACCAGTACCCAGATTTACTATGCTCCACTACTCTGTTACTCAATTTATCCCTGACTCCTGCTACAGATTCACAAGATTTTTGATGGCGTTGGAGATCTGCTGGAGTAGAGTTAGACTAGCAACATCATCGGAAAGTTTTGATTTTGATCTAGTCCCTGTACCAGCAAGTTGAGTGCCACTAAACGTCACAGTAGAATTTTTATTTAATAGGCTTATGAAAATTTTTAAACACAGACCCTACATTTACATCATTACTAATTACAACTGAGCAGAACTTAATAGGAGCTTTCACAGCTTCAACCCAGCCTGTCAAGTAAGGACAAGAAATACGGCAGCAGACTACCAGAAATTCCTTAGTTCGTCCTAAATAATTAGAAATTGACACGGTTCGCAAGACATTTACAGTTACATGGAATCAATTTATCGGATACAATCAAACATGAACACCCTGTATCTCTTCGAATAATTGACACATAAGCGCCGTTAACGGTCCCTCACACAAGCTCACCCGGACGCTTTCCTGCATTTAGCGCGAACTTCACCCGGCAACCTGAGGCGCTCATGGCAAACGTCGCCGGATTTTGAGGACAATTACGCCTAATGTGACTTATTTAGTGGTAAAAGAGCTTTGAACAGGTTTAGTATTTGTTTTAGGATACATTGGTTCGTTACTGGGTTTTACATCAAAGAGTTTCGCTCGTGAGGGTCGTGCGTCTGAGTAAGCGTCAGCCAATTGTGCCTTTTCACGCAGTGAAATTGGTTTACGCTCTTTGATAAAGAGACGCAATTCTGGAGAACAAACACTCAACAATTGGTCATTCAAAATAAATTATATTAGGCGGTCGAAACTTTTCGTCAACTCGCAGGATTCAAACCACTGATCGAACAACCTACTCAAAGTAGTTACAAATTGTAAATAATTTTCGATGGAGGAGAGGCGAGCTGATCTGAATATCTTCCAATGCTGGTCAGAAGTGTACTTAAATGCTACAAGTAAAGCATTCTTCAGATCATCATAGTTTGACGTTATTTCTGTAGGGAGAGATGAATAAACGGACATCGCTTTACCCTTCAATAAGTACCCAAGCTTAATAGCGTAATCCCTCTTTAATCCAACCACGTAAGGGTGCGTACACACTACAAGCAGAGCGGCGCGGAGCGTGTGTTCACATGTAAGCTGAGTGGTCCAGCGGAGCGACCTACTCCATGGTAGACTAAAGGAGGTACCGTCACTTCTACGGGGACAGCCGCGCACATTCGCCATTTCGACTAGCCAATAGAAGGCTTCATTTCAAACCAACCGTGTGACGTCACCTACACACCATGACGTCAGCGGCGGCGGCAGCGTACTACTACTACTACCACGGTACACATAAGAAGGTAGGAGCATTCAAGTCTTTTCTTAAAAGAGCCCTGGGGACGGTGACGTCACGGGTCCAGAACGAATAGCAACACAGATCAACAGAGTAGCGCTCTCTGGCGACCATATGTGACAATATCGGGTCTGCTGTACGACAACTTGTACAACAACAACGCGACCAGTAACAATTCGTCGACGTTGGTGTCTGCAAGAATGGCGTCTTCAATTAGAATGAAAAAATGTTCTTTCATCAAATGTGAAATTAATTCTAGAGATCAACCTGATATCAAGTACTTCCAATATCCTCATGCATATTTTAAAGAGTGGTCAAGAGCAAGTGGACATGAAATTTTAGGTTCAATTAAGGAATCTAATTTGTGCAAACATATTGTGTGTAGCCGCCATTTTCGAAAACAGATTACAGAAGAATCCTTTCACCGTTCAAAACAAAAGTACTTCTTAAAAACATTGTGGTGCCAGTGCCTTATAATGACATGAATTTGAGTATTGGAGGTAAGATATACAATTGTCATCATGTGTAAATTTTGTACGAATTTGTCAGTACGTTTCCAATCCGTGAATTGGCTGATGGTGGTACAATTTTGTTGAAAGCTTTCGTGACACGTTGAGATCCCGTAGAAGAATAATTAAACAGGTAAATTAATATTGAGAAGAGTAATTCAAGGTAATGGTTTCAAATATTTTTGATGAATTTATACGAATGGTGCAAATTGGAATGAATGTTTTTGTTCCTAATATGACAATTTTTACTAGCTGGATGGCTAATTAGGGATTATTATACAATTTGTAAGTAGGGGTATGAATAATTTCTACAGATGGTAGAACTTATTTTGAGAACTCAAAAACTAAGCATTTGCAAGCACAATGTCATTCCTTTAAAACATCTTAAAATCAACCACATTACCTATTTATGACAACAAAATTATTCAAATGGGCTAGTTGACAACAATAAACTCAATATTGACTAAATTTATAGTTATTTGGAGTAAATCTGTAATGCTAAACAAATTAAAATCTATGAAAATAATTTTCAGAATTATCCCATGTAATTGCAGTTCCTGCATTCATTTTCAAGTAAAATTAGGATATATGTTATACTTTAAGGGCTGCTGGTAGTACTCGTATGACTTGACCTGAGATTATAGCTGAAAGACACTCTGAGGATATGATTTTTAGAATTTGTTCATGATTCAGTTCATTTTATATGATTGAAGGGTTCTGTTGCATCAAATGTTGAATTATAATTATTGTCTGCCAAATTATAATGATTTCATCTGTGGGTAACTTCTATTCGATCCATCATTGACTGAACAACAGTACACTTGAGTTGTTGAATGTTTAGAGACTATTGGGGTAAAGTTTTTTACTTGCATTGTTTGCAACCTTGATTACTTATCATTTTTCAAAATTAGTTCCGGTCAATATGGAGTTTAATGCGCTCACAGACATTAAAAATCCTGTTCCCAAGAATCACTACAGGACTGCTTTTAAAAATGTTTTACAAGAATGACATTCTGTGATGATCCTTTATTTTTGAGACATACCTAGCAATCATTACTTTATAATAAGAGTAACATCATATAGTCGGTTGCTTAGCCGCCGCATTGTTGGGTCACGCTCATTTTTTTAGGGGGACGAGCCCACTTTTTTGTGGGAAAATAACAGCCTCAGTTTGGGTAAGTTAAGGTAAGCTATTTTAGGTTGCTGTGTTATTTTAGGTTAGTTTACTTAACTAACCTATCATTACCTAACTTAACCTTACCCATCGTAACGTCAATACCGTATTTGAGCATATTTACGTCTCCATTCCTTCACTTTCAAGTACAACATTCCTATAACTTCAGAGTTGAATAGTTTAAAAATTACGCATCAGCGAGCAGAATGTCATTCATGTAAAACGTTTTTAAATGTGTTCCTTTAGTGATTCTTGGGAACAGAATTTTTAATTTCTGTGAGCGCATTAGACTCCATATTGACCATAGTTCCCTCAGAAAAAAAATTATTTTGTGCTTAAGGCTCATTTTGTATTGAAGCATTCAAATGAATTAAAATCTGTTATATTATCCTGAATTACTTAGTCAATAATTTGGAAAGAAAATTTTTTTTGTGGATGTGAAGGTAAAGCTACAAGTAGCTCATGTCAACTGAAGTAAGCGTGCTACGTTAATCAATTTTGCTGCAGTTGAATAACTGTACTCAATTTTTATTTTACAACACTTTTTAAAAATATAGGAAATACAATTTTATATATTCTATTTTATAATTATAATAATTTTTAACTATTTTTGAATTACTCTGTTTTCTGGAGGATTACAAGTTATATCTCACAGCAATATTAATTGACTTTAGCCCCTCTCAGGGGGATGCAACTAGTGTATCTATGGGAATGAATTAGTGTTCCCAGGGGTACCATGTGTGGGCACGAGCTAAAGGTTAGGTAGGCTTTCTTTTTGTTGAAATAATATAGGTTTTTGTTTCGTTACGGACCATCTTTTTTTGGTTTACTGCTGTCCTGTTTTTTCAGCACCTACTACTTCTTCAACTTTGATCTTGTTTCATGAACTTTTTTCTCATCTTACCGTTTCTATGCGTTTTCTGCAAAGATCATGCGTTCCCTTAACTCCATACTATATGGTGCCTTCTTCCTTCCTCTCTCTGGATCTCATTTGTTGAGGATAGGGAGGCTTGAACTAACTAATAATCTAATTGACTTTAGCCTAAAAGAACTATCCTGAAATTTTCATTGTTTTGTGGGAAATGAAAAATTAAAATGTCTGAAATATTTGATGCAGTGTAACAATTTTTCAGTTTAATTTAACTGCATTTGGTGATAAAATATCTTATATATAGATTCATGCATTGGGTGTATCGGGTAGTGAGCCGTTCTAAAATACTGTTCATGTTTTTATAACTTATTTTCATTTCACAGGAAGATGTTGAAGAGTTCATGAGCAAAAAATCTGGTGGTGCAGAAGAAGTGATCAGGCGCCATGAAGAGCAGCTCAGCAACTATCGCAGCATGGAGTCGCACCTCACTGCCACTCGCTTGAAATGGGTCTATTATTTTATCATAAATATTTAAAAGATGCACATTTGTGTAGAGTATATTTATTTTATGTTAACTATGTCAGTATTAGTTGAAGTAGTATCCTCTTTTTTTGACTAAATCAAAAAAGCGCTCTTATGCCCAATGTAAAATTTTCTCTTGCTTATTGGTGAGGACACAAGTGTTTTGTATCAAAGTTCATCATTAGTATTTTTTGCTCATTAGGCAAGACAAAGGATGGGTTTTGTAAAAAGTGCTACTCTAATCTTTTTAATGCTATGCATCTAATTTCATTAGTGTAATTAAGATGTCTTAATGTTTTGATGTAAGCCAACTCGCCAAAGTAATATTTTTCCCTTCTGCAGCATGCATTGAATGTAGGTGGGATATATTGTTAATTGCCATTCAGAAAGTTTAAAACTTTCCTCTTTGGCTATAATCTCTTATTCTTCATAGACTAAATTCATATGTCCATCATTTTTATTTTTCTAACACTATTTGTCAAAAAATGTTTAGAATTTATGTTCCATGAAGTGAATAATTTTGACACATCTGCATAAATATTCACTCATCAATTATTTATTGGTGCAGGCTGAAGCACCAGATGCCAGACATCAAAAGCCGCCTGCAGATCATAGAAGAAATGAAGGCTCGACAAGACAGCACGGAGGATTTGGAAACTTGATTACTGCTTTCTCACCAAGTCTATGTTTAAGCTACCATTCAACAAAGTCTCCTTATGGCTTGGGGTTAGTGAAACTGGACTAAGTTCAACTGCTGTTAGAAATTATGAGAAGTTAAGAAAATGTGAAAGATTTTAATCACATTGTTTCTTTTACTAACATGTTTGGGTAGGGAGAAATTCATTTTCATTTTTATTTTAGTTTGAAATTAGAGCAAAGCAAAAAATTCTGATTATGTCTTTGTATTTTTCTTTTTAATTTGAGATCATTTCTAAGTTTATTTTCTTAAGGTGGGTGTAATATGTCATTTTTACGCAGAAGCTTTGTACTTCGTAGTATCCTGCTCATGTGTTTGCTTCATTGCTACTGCTTTTACAGTTAATTTCATGAAGCAGCATATGCCTTTATTTTAGGTGTATCTGTGCTATAGTTAGATCAATATAACCAGTACGCCCTCTCATGGAAGTACAACTTTTGCATCGATAGGAATTCGTACTGCCAGGGGTGAGATGTGAGGATCCAAGCTGAAGATTAGGTAGGTTTTCCTTTGGTTGATGTAGAATTTTTTTTGTTTTGTCGTAGGCAATTTTTTTTTGTGTTTACTGGTGTCTAATTTTTCATGTTATCTAAACAAACCAGTGTACATAATTATTGTGTATATTTTACTGGCGGTTTTACCCCTTTTTGTGAAAGCTTAAAATATCTATTAAGAATGACTGAAAACTCTTCAGTAGTATGAGCAATTTCTAAGCTCTTCTAAAGGTACATATGCATAAGTGCCTCTTCTTATCAATGCATGAAACCTCTTGAATTACTATGTCTATCCCCATTTCTTAAAGGAAACTGCAATTTCAGCTGCAATAATTACATCTATGCGTGTGTTTTGCAGATAACGAGTGTTACTGCAATACTGTAAGATCTTTGCATCAGTGCTTATTTGGATGTATTCTCTTTTCTGGTCTTTTGGAGAACCCAGTGTACCAACCAAGGAATTTGTTATGTGTGATTGCTTACTTCATTTTATCAGTTCAGTTATTGAAAGTAAATTTTTGCATTTCTTCCAATTCCATTGATAGGTCGAAGTCTACCAACATAGACATTGATTTTCTGCATTTTTTAAATGCTTTAGTTCAAACTGCTACAGCAAAATTCCTCTGCTTTGATGCTTTGTTACTGATCTATGTATCTCTTGGTTAATTGTAGAAAACTTATTAATTGAACTTAAACCATGGTTTTAACCTAAATAATACAGTGATGACTCGTGTGTGCAGGCGAATGTGATGCTAGAGTATGACCTGGAGGCAGCAGAGGTCTGCTCAACAAGAACCTCAGCAACGCGAACATCAAGCTCACCCAGGTCGTTTCGGACCTTGATTTTCTTAGGTGAGGTTTAGTAGATTTTCATGTGGCTACATAACTGCATTTTATAAGTTCTATAGAATGTTTAAAAAAATGCATGTATATACGTTATGTTTTAAAATACTCTTCTGTCATGGTTTTTCTGTCAAAAAAAGAATACTGTAAAAATTTGGTGAAATCGCCCGTTACTGGCACAATTAGGAATACGACTGTTTTCTTGCGTTTTCACGACGTGCTTATCTCGACATGTGTTTATGGCCACACCTAATCTTTTATTTCGTCATTAGAGAGCTGCAGACTCCATTCAGCAGCTACCTAGAATTCACATTAGAGTAGGAGTTTCGGTACGGCCCAAAACATATGATGTTTTTGGCCGTACGTAATCATCTACTCGAATGTCACTTCTCAGTAGCCACTGAATGGAGTCTGCAGCTCTCTAATGATGAAATAAAATTAGTGATTGGAGATCAATTATTTCAGATACCGTAACCCTAGTAAGATGTATGCTCCCCCAACCAATAACTAAGATCTCAATCAAGACAAAGATCATCTGGAAAGTTGAGAATATTTATCCCTCTTCAAAAAACCATTTCAAGAAAGTTTCGTGCTGAGATTTTTTGCTCGTGTCTTTACGAGTGTTGAATTGATCGTTTTCTTCATTCAAACTTATGTTACGATCGTCTTTCTTTTTTTGATCGAATAAGCAGATTTTTATATTTTCCAGGACAATTCTTCTAATTGAGTAAATTTCTTTTCTTAATCTCTGTATAATTTTCAAGAACGGCATTCAAATTAGAGCACATCTATAGCAGGTATTGAAACACTCGTTATGCATGGCCACACATTTTTACTGTTTCACGTTGATATCACCAAGATGACGAGGGACAATTGGAACCCGCAAACTTAGCGAAAAATGAAGATGGGTTTTTGATCTCTTACGCCACTTTGAAGGAAGTACAGGTGCTGATGTCGCTGTATTCGAAGTAATCTCGTTTACGTTACTTATTTAATTAGTCGTTCTAAATATGAAATCACAAATGACAATTATACAGTAACAACTCTCAGTACGCCGGGCTGAGTTCTATCTCAAAGATTCAAGCAATGGCGGCGTATACGAGATCCTTCTACTATGATGACACGCTCGGGAATGGATACTCCTAACTCTAAGTACAATCTTTTATAGAAGCAATTACCGCAGCTACCTCCCATGGCGGTTGGTAGCAACCAACGGTCGGGGAACCTTCTTTTTATGAATCTTTTTCTGATGTCCTCTGCTGATGCCTGGCGAGCGTCGCCTTCCTCTGCTGATGCAGCTTTCTGTCGAGGTTATTATGCCGAGTTGCAACGGTCTTTCAGGGCACGGAGCACGTGATTCTTGCTCGTTGATGTAACCGTCGTCTTCGATGCGCCGTTATGTAGAAAGGTATATGACAATTCCCCCCATGTCGTTTTTATTGATATCCTCCTGGATATTGTCACGTCGTAAGTATCCGTCTACTTGAAGTTACGAGAAATCTCATGCTTCATTGCATGGGAAGATTCAGACAAGCCGACGAGATTTGTGCTTCTGACGCACGATGAAACGAAGAGCTTAAATATACGATGATGAATAGTTGGCATCGGGATACCCTGTCCTGTTCTACCATCGAAGATCTTCTCTCGTGACTGTTGATGTTCTTCCGGAGGCCATCCGGAGACATCTGGTAGTTAAGACCACCTCAATATAATAAATATCGAGCATACGCTCGAATTTGCCATTACTTCCGCTTGCATGTAGTTATTTTGAACGTATTAGTGTTCAACGGTGTCTTCTTGTTTTCTTCCGCCATAATCGAATCCATGTTTAGGCGTATATCGAAATAGGGGGAAGTTCCACCTTCGTTGTGGAGTCGCATCACTCTCCAGATCGGAGCTCCGTCGACGGGTTGCATCACGCTGGGCAGCTGTAGTCCCTTCCATGTCTCGCAGCCAGCTGTGTTAGACCTTTAAACTCGCATTAAGCTCGTGCGTGTGCCGTCCTGCTGCACAACATCAATGGAGCGCGGTGTTGCCAGATCTTCGTTGACTGCGTGAGGAGTATTACGCTGCCAGACGTAGCCAAGCGTAGTATACAGGTCTCCGTCTCTGCGTAGCGGTCGGTGATCTACTCGTAGTTGCTGCAGGTCGCCATGACCTTGAGTCAGTACCGCTGGTCTGCCATGGGTAGTCGCTGCCCATGCCTGCTCTGCAGAGAGCCGCTGCCGCTGCGCTACAGCAGATTCACGGATCGCTGTAACAACCGTTATAGATTAATTTATGAACATGATAAATATTTTCCATGGATTTCCCGTGAGATTGCATTCCCTCATCATCAGTCTACTTATTTCAACTTATTCCCCGTCATTTAAATTTTGGTATATCATTATTCTACGCAATAACTCAAAGGAATCCATTTGGAAAATGTCATAATTAATACATAATGAATAATTGCATCGTGAAAGAAGTTCATACATAAAACATATCGTTTCAGATCACCTATGAAAAGGGAAATTTTTATCGCACGGAAAAAGGTTACACGCATCAATACACATTCCTGTCAAGGGATTAGAAAATGACCTAATAACAGGTTACACATTGAAATCAGCAAAATACGAATAAGAAATACCTATGAGCCAAGACATCCTACTTATTTTTTTTTCACTGAAGAGTTTAAACAATTAACGCATTATAAAATGAAAGTAATTAAACCCAAAGAAAACAATGGTTAAGCACCTTAATATTAGACATATTATGTTTAAATTAAATGAGACAATCATGATCGAAGTTTTGGGGACGTCCTTGCAAGACACATACAATTACAGATAGTTCGGACGCTTGTTTCTATTCCTCAGAGAATATCGAGGAATCATTCCTTCATTCTCGCGACTCGTGTTTGGCATAATTGGAACATCGTTCATTTCCGCTTCTGGGGTTTCATCTTCTTCTTCACCATTGTTGAAAGGGAAGGCCATAGCGTCGTCCAGGTATGCTCGCTTAACTCGGCTCAGATTAACATTCTGTTCCTTGCGGTCTGAAAACACTCCCTTGACGATGATATTATTTCCACGGCGACTCAAATACGGAAGGGTCCGCGGAAGCGTGTTGGAAAAGCTCTGTCATCAGCACGACCTGATTCATTCCGGAGCATCACTAATTCTCCAGGTTGAATGTCACACTCCTTGGCCGTCCGATTGTAAATGTTTGCTGACGCTTGTCTCGCTGCTTCAGAATTTTTGCGAACTGCTGCGAATGCTTTCATAAGTCTGAGTGACACTTCGATTGAGTAGTCCTGGTCACACGCATAGTTGATTGGCCCTTCCTTGAAGATATCGTGGTAGGGAAGATTTGCATCTCTGCCGTAGAACAAGAAGAACGGCGTGTCTTTAATTGCAGTCTGATAGGAGGTATTCACTGCTAGAGTTACAAATGGTACACTTTGGTCCCAACTGAACTTGTCTTCAGCCGCTAGATGTGAGATTGCAGTTTTCAGGATGCCATTGAGTCTTTCACAACAGCCATTTGCCATTGCGTGATAGGCAGTAGTGGTCTGTGATTTGGCGTTCAGATTTTTGCACACATCTTGAAATAGTTTATTCGTGAACTCGCTACCTCTGTCACTGACAATCGTATTTGGGGCTGAAAAATTTCCGACATATTGAACAAAAGCTCTGGTAACAGAATCGGCAGACTTGTCTGGGAGTGGATAAGCATCGACATATCGTGTGAAGTGATCGACTATAGTTAAGAGGAATTGATTGCCATTGCAACTAACAGGCAATTCCACAAGATCAACAGCAACTCTTTCAAGGGGATAAGAAGTTTCAGGGAATTTGCAGAGAGGAACTTTATATTGTCCCTGCCATTTTCTCCTCTGACATGGTAGACACCTTTTCACGTATTCTTTAACATCGCGGATCTGATTAGTCCAGAAGAATTTATCTCTGGCACGTTCAAGAGTTCTCAGGAAGCCCATGTGTGCAGACAAATCATTGTCATGGCTTAACTTTAAGGCAAATTTAACTAAGGACTTCGGGATTACAATTTGCACATTAGTCCTACCATTTCTACGTTTTTTCCTATATAGCCTACACAGGACGTTATTATTGTCTATGAAATATTCGTCAATATTTGAAATCTTAACATTACTTTGATCATTTCCGTTCAATAAGTTCCTTACGCTAGACAAATAGGGATATTTTTCTTGCTCTGAGACATCATCTAAGCTTAGCTGCTTTGCTTCGACAGCAACATCTTGCACATGTTCACCGGACACAGGTTGCGGGCACCCGTCGTTGACAGAACCACCTGTCGCATCATTACTAGAGCAAGGCTTAACTCTAACAGGAACATTAGTATTATTTTTATGATTACTCTTATTACTACATTTCGGCTCACGGGCACCAGTCACAACATTGACAGTTCTCTCCGATCGGGAAAGGAAATCAGGCAAGTGGTGTTGACAACCAGGCTTATATCTGACAGAGAAGTTATATTCCTGCAGAAGCAAAGCCCATCTTGAAATGCGGTGATTACCTGTTTTATTAGCAAAAATAAACGTTAAAGGACGATGGTCCGTCACCACGACGAATTCATTCAAGTACAAATACGCATCATAATGTTTGATTGAATCATGAATGGCAAGTGCTTCAAGTTCCGTTGCAGAGTATTTTAATTCGTTGCCTTTCAATTTTCTACTGTAGTAAGCAACCGGCAATTCTACACCATCGTGCACCTGAAGTAATGCTCCACCAATTGCGATACCGGAGGCATCAGTGTGAAGAACAAACTCTTTCTGAAAATCAGGGAACTTAAGAATAGGCGCTGATACAAGTTTATCCTTCAAATCGTCGAAAGCTCGCTGATGAACATCAGTCCCCTTGAAAGTATTCGTCTTCTTTGTTAACTCTGTCAGAGGTGCTGCAACATGTGCATAATTTTGAACGAACTTGCGAAAGAAACCTGTCGCGCCCAAAAATCTCTTTACTTCCTTTACATTTCTGGGTCTTGAAGCATCTGCCAAGGCTTGCACCTTTTCGGGTCGGAGAGTTAGTCCATCCGAACTAACTTTTATACCGAGGAAGGTCACGGTATTTGCAGCAAATTGACACTTTTTCATACTTAATTTGAAACCTGAGGCTGCTGTTTGTGACAGCGCTTTTTCCAAATGCTCAATGTGAGTTTCAAAATCTCTGGAATAGATGATGATGTCATCAACATAACAGAACAGAAACTTTGAGATGAAAGGAGCAAATGCCATATTAACTGCTCTTTGAAGTGCTGCTGCAGACGTGATGAGGCCTTGTGGAGAACGAAAGTACCTATAGCTACCTGTCGATGTTCTGAAAGCGGTTATATCACGGCTTTCTGGAGATAGTTCAACCTGATGGTAAGAGCTCTTCATGTCTAGAGTGGTGAACAAATTTGAGCCCTTTAAACTCTCTAGAGTGTCTGTCATATTGGGGATCGGGAACGTATCTTTCTTACAAATCTTATTGATAAGACGAAAGTCCACGACTATTCTGTGAGTTCCGTCGCTTTTCCTGACAGTCAGAATTGGTGAAGACCATGGCGAGTAAGAAGGTTCTATGACACCTTGTTTAAGCATTTCTTGAATATGCTCCTCAACTAACTGTTTTGTCGCATGTGGAACACGGTACTGAGGTGTATTTACAGGTTCATGACCTTGTACATCCAATTTATGTAAGACATTACGTGCTCTTCCTATCTCACTTCCGACGGCGAAAGATTCCCTATGCTTATTTATTAACTTTACAAGGGTAGTTTTCTGTTCAACATTCAAGTGAGATAAGTCTACATCGTCAATCATTTGGTTGAATTCAGGTTCATTGCGCTTCTCTGCGGCTGTCAGGAGTTCACTGTTAGGCTGCTCACGATAGCACTGGCCCGGGAGGCATTCAGGCTGTGCATGTGCTCGTCTGGCATCGTACACTGTTGCCACATCTACATCCCTAGTGCTCTCGAGTGCAGCCACGGTACGGGCGCAACTTTCAATTTCGTTTGGGTCTGGCTCACTGGTGGCCACGTCTAGCACTGCACGGATCTTATTTCTAGGTATCAGAACATTTTTATCGTTATAATTAACAAATACTATTGGCACAGCACCATCACGAACTGTAGCAAGGGTACGTGGAATAGCTACTCCTTTGCAAGTAGAACTTTGCTGAATTACAACGTCTTTATTGTTCATATGTTTTGGCACTCTTAGATAGGAATGGCATAGCGTTCCTCCATCCACGGTCAGGTCATTGTGCATTCTCTCAACGCTAAATGATGCATCCTCTGACTGCTTCACAAAATTTACAGAATTCGAAGCAGCAATTGATTGAAATAGGTAAATTCTGTCATTGATTCTCACATGACCCTTTTCGTGCTGACTGTATTTTATTTCAACACCGAATCTCTTAAGGAAATCTCGGCCTAGTAAGACAGCTCCAGGAAAGGAAGAATCTTCCACAATGATAGCGGCATGGCAAAATTCTAAATCACCTAGTTTAAATTTCAGGTCGATCGTACCTAGAGTGTGGAGGTTGTCTCCATTTACAGAACAAAGAACTTTCGTGCATCGTTTAATTCTGGGAGGATTTTTGAACAATTTATTAATTACACAAGATTTTACAAGAGTCACAGAAGAGCCCGAGTCAACGAAAGTGGAGCATTTTCTTTGTTCGATATTCAACATAATTACCGGGGAAAAGCTTTTTGGTTGCTTTGGAAGTTTTTTGATTTCACAGCAGCGATGTTACTATTCTGATTTCGATGGTCATTGAATTTACGTTGGTAGTTATTAGAGGGACGAGCGTTTTTGTGCGATGCACTTTGCCATTTGTATGGATTTTTAGGCTGGTATGCTCGCTTTTGTGGTGAATGGTATTGATACTTCTCTACTACCACATCACTTTCGTGGGCTCGTCTCTTCCTACTCCACACAGCCCTCTCTTCGAGCTGAGACTCCTCAATTGATCTCGCTTTATCCAAGAGTTTGGTAACGTTTTCCGGGTCAAAATCATGAGGTAATTTTTCACTGATCTTGGGATTCATATTCTTAATTATGGTAGGGATTAAGATCTTTTGTGCTTTGTCATCCTCGTAGTGCCATTCTTGGCCGAATGTGTCTTTCCAACTGGCTAAGACACGTGTTGCATAAGCATTGACCGTCTCATCATTCTCTTGATGCAAATTAAATAGGATTTTGTGGACTGTTTTCCTATAGTTTGTGGCTCCTTTATACATAGAAATGAGCCAACTTTTGACATCATCCAACGTAACTAGTTGGTCAGATTTGAGAACATAAGAATCCCAAGCTTTGCCAGTAAGGCATTTTTCAAATAACGACATTACAAGTCTGCGTCGTTTGTGTAAATATCGACTCTGGTTTGGAAATGCTTTAAAAACGAAGTTACACAACCTTCACCATTAAATTTAGGCAGTTCAATTGCATGATTTAAGGTAGCAATATTTTCATTATTGTTCTCTGCCATGATTTCAATAGATAATTAGATAAAAATTAGCAATGTAAATGGATTCACAGTAAACACTGATAGCAATTAGAGTTTTAAATTAGAAATTCAAAGGCAACATTTCGTACAACATGTTTCCAAATACATCGATATAATTGAATATTTCGTACAATAAGTTTCCAAATACACGAATATAAATGGATCGATCAAATATAAGCAATGCATATGGACACAATGATATCAAAATAGTGTTCAATAATCTTATTACAAAAAACGATTTAAATCAATTAATGAAACGGGTTAAATCAATTAGTAAACGTTGTAAGGAAATAAATTGATGAATAAAAGCAATACACATGAATACAATGATATCAAATAGAGTGTACAATAATCTTATTACAAAAAACGGGTTAAATCAATTAATGAAACGGGTTAAAACAATTAATACACGTTGTCAGGAAATAAATCAATGAAGAATTAGTATAAATTACAATGCGCAAATACGCAAATAAAGTGACATGAGAATACACAAATTAGAGAAATAACACAAATTATGAATGAGATGAATGAATTTCGAACAATTATTTGGCCAATTGCATAATTCTTATTTTTGTTTTAGGTAGCGTGACATTTGAGTGGCCTCTTTACGGAAGCGTGGGGCCGGCAAGGTCAAATTATATCAAATTTGATCCTACTACGCTGCCGCCATTTTGTTTCGATCGTCTTTCTTTTTTTGATCGAATAAGCTGATTTTTATATTTTCCAGGACAATTCTTCTAATTGAATAAATTTCTTTTCTTAATATTAGTATAATTTTCAAGAACGGCATTCAAATTAGAGCACATCTATAGCAGGTATTGAAACACTCGTTATGCATGGCCACACATTTTTACTGTTTTACGTTGATATCACCTAGATGACAAGGGACAATTGGAACCCGCAAACTTAGAGCAAAAAAATGAAGATGGGTTTTTGGTCTCTTACGCAACTTTGAAGGAAGTACAGGTGCTGAAGTCGCTGTATTCGAAGTAATCTCGTTTACGTTACTTATTTAATTAGTCGTTCTAAATATGAAATCACAAATGACAATTATACAGTAACAACTCTCAGTACGCCGGGCTGAGTTCTATCTCAAAGATTCAAGCAATGGCGGCGTATACGAGATCCTTCTACTATGATGACACGCTCGGGAATGGATACTCCTAACTCTAAGTACAATCTTCTATAGAAGCAATTACCGCAGCTACCTCCCATGGCGGTTGGTAGCAACCAACGGTCGGGAAACCTTCTTTTTATGAATCTTTTTCTGATGTCCTCTGCTGATGCCCGGCGAGCGTCGCCTTCCTCTGCTGATGCAGCTTTCTATCGAAGTTATTATGCCGCGTTGCAACGGTCTTTCAGGGCACGGAGCACGTGATTCTTGCTCGTTGATGTAACCGTCGTCTTCGATGCGCCGTTATGTAGAAAGGTATATGACACTTAGCTCTGGGTGCAGCTTCTGTTTTCAAGCTTGTAGAAAAATTTCAATTGTGGGACTGAACTGTCTTTCCCCGCCTCAGAAATGTGAGGTCCCGAGATGAGAGGTAGGCTTTCTTTGTATTGAAATAAAACTATTTTTTGTTGTTGTAATAGATCATCGTTTTCTGTTCACTGCTGTTGTGTTTTGAGTTATGTATTCATTCTTAGCTCACAGTTTCTAAGCCTTAGAGACCTTGTGTGGGAACGTACGCTAGTTTCCGTGCAACTTCATACTTCATGGTTCCTTCATCCTTCCTCTCTTTGAAACACTTTGTTGTGGTTAGAGAGGCTCAAACGGTGCTACTATAGCGTGAGGTCTATTGCCATATATCGCCTACCCAGGTACAGTTTGAGATGTACTAATTGTTTTTATCCAAATCAAATGTATGAAGATTGGTAATATCCATTAGTAACCTAACCTTACCCTATAGTATTAGCTAGAGGTAGACCTCACGCTATAGTATTAGCTAGAGGTAGACCTCACGCCATAGCACTAGCTATAGGTAGACCTCACGCTATAGCACTAGCTAGAGTTAGATCTCATGCTGTAGTGTTGTAGGCCTCACGCTATAGCAACGCCCGCTTAAACTAACGTAAAACCGATCAATCTTGCCCACCTCAGAACGCAGTGCACCACCACCAAGGTCACCATAGCCGGCGTTTACAACTGGGACGTGAGGCGCCGCAGAGCCGAGGCTGGCAAGAAGGCTCAGCAACGGAAAAACTAACCCCATAGTAGCCTTAAATATTCAGCTTCTACTTCACTGCCTCCTGCCTAGGGCTATGTTGTCATATACGAGAATGTAACCCTGATCCAGCTTCATTTGTGTTACTTGTTGGCCGTCATTGGACGACTTCCCCTCAGGGGGATACAACTATTGTATCTATGGGAATTAGCGCTCCCAGGGGGACTATGTAAGGGCCTGAGCTAAAGGTTAGGTAGGCTTTCTTTTTGTTAAAATAGAATAGATTTTTGTTTTGTTACGGACCATCTTTTTTCGGTTCACTGCTGTCCTGTTGTTCAGCACCTACTACTTTCTTCTTCAACTTTTTCTTGTTTCATGATCTTCTTTCTTAGCTTTCTGTTTCTGTGCCTTTTCTGCATAGATTCCGCGTTTCCTCAACTCCATACTAAATGGTGCCTTCTTCCTTCCTCTCTTAGATAGCCTTTGTTGCGGATAGGGAGGCTTAAACTAAATAATAATCTAATCTAACCCGAGCTGAGTTAGGTAGGCCTTCTTTTTGTTAAAATAAAATGTTTTTTGTTATGTTAAGGACCACCTTTTTTCGGTTCACTACTGTCCTGTTTTTTAGCACCTCTGACTTTCTTCTTCAACTTGTATCTTATTTCATGAACTTCTTTCCCATCTTACTGTTTCTATGCCCTTTCTGCATAGATTCCTCATTTTCTTATCTCCGTACTAAATGACACCTTCTTCCTTCCTCTCTTCGATACGCTCTATTTTTGCAGCGGTTAGGGAGGCTGAAACTAACTTATAATCTAATCTAATAATCTAATCTAATCTAATCATTGGACGACTAATTTGCTGCGGCGGTTGCAATGCGTGAGTCTTTTCTTTTGTAGTACCACGTGTTAGACTCAAATGTGTCAAGATGGGTAGATTTCAAGTTTGATTTAAAGTCTTAGGTTAGCTATACTTGACCTCAAGAATTATAGAACTGTGAGAAATTGCGTTGAGATTTCCTCCTTTAGTATCGGTTGTGCGCAGCGTTCGTTTTCCTCCATCACAGTTGAATGGAACGACCTCATTGCTAGCTTACCGTAGTACATATTTGACGGAGATGTTTCACGGCATTTCTCGTTCCTCGTGTGACGAATGTTTAGGCAAGGCTTCATTAAATTGTGCAAGAAGATTGGGCGAGGATTTTGAATTTTACATCCTAACTAATAGTCATGTCCGAGAACCACATGCTCCCTGTTGAGTTAATTCTCACTTCAGATATTTGAGCATTAAGATAATCATTGTCACAGGACATTAGGGCAGTAAAACAGGTACGTTTTATCTTCGTCTAATGTCCTGTATCAGGATGGAGCTTCATTCTCTCACATTTAAATCTTATTTATTTGCTCAAGAAACCAAAACACGCTCTTGGCATAAATTCTAAAGTTTCTGACGTGCATATTATTGAATTGTGAATACTGATGTGAATTTACTGAAAGAGAGTGGCGTAGCATGAAATTCTTTTATATTTAGTGATCATAATGTGTATTTTACATTTCAAGCGTCTGGTTACAGCTGAAGTCTTATAATTTGTTATGTCCAACAGGGAAGGAAATGAGATTTGAAATTTCTAAGCGGTCACAGGAGGAAACATAAGTGTGGCCAACTTGTTTTCTGATGGGGGACTTATTCATAAAGTAATGGAATTTGTTAAAGAAGTGAATGTATTCGGGAATATATGATGTTAAATCTGAGTGGGCCTACCCAGTTCAAGAGAGGCGAGGTTGTGTTTTAATGTTTGTATTACGGTTTGTCTAAGTCTTAGAGGCTTGTAGCAGTTGTTATGTTCTGCGGCACAGTTTAGAACCAAAATTGCCGAGCGTACTGCGCTCCTTTACTCAGCGCTGAGTTCAGAAAGTGTTTCAGCGCTGGTAAGACGCTCGGCCAAAGTGAGGGTGGGAGCTGGAACCCCAAAAGTTCAGCTTCAATCCTTCCACATTTATTGATCCCTTGCATCCATGTACCCTGGTTCTTCAGGTAAAAATTACGCGTTTCATCTATATTGGCCTCAATTTTTGTTCATGTGGTGATTGAATCCTTATGATGACGGGTAAAAAGAAGCAAATGTTGTAATAAGTGTTAGAATGTCCATGATGGCTCCTTTTCTGGTTGTTCTTGGTAAACGGTAGTTATCGACATTTATGTAATGCTATATCGCTGTGTAACGAATGGGAGTGAAGTTCTGGAGAATTGTTGTGGCCCGACGAAAGGAGGGCATACTTTATGTGTTATGCCAGCTGTTGTTGAAGTCGGACATGAGTTTTGTTGTTTTGGGGAAAAGTGTATTGTATTGAGTGGTTTCGCACTTGACTGAGTAAGATGGAATATGCGAGCAATAACGTAATTGAAGTAATCTGTATAGATAGCGGATAGAAAGATGGAAGGCACTGATGACCTCAGCGTACCACCTTACAACAGCAGAACAACTTAATTAGAAATGCCCAAAGCGACGACTAAAGATCTATGACCGAAGTTGTCGGTAACTGAGTTTATATTGTTGTCGTTATTATTATTATTATTATTATTATTATTATTATTCATTAATACCATAATTAACCGGAGCAAGTTGCATATTATAGGATGTGTGCCGTATTTGTCTATATATGTACATGTATATTCAATAATTAAAGTGCGTAGTGTTCAATATTTAATTGCTACAATAATGTATTCATCGAATGAATATAGATGTAAGGCTACTTTTGCCATGTAGTAAAACGAGGCCAAATGCATGTTTTACTGTATCGAGGGATTTTCACTGGGAAAAGTGTAGCTGCTGGAATGACTAAAGCAATAATGCCAATATTCCTGTGGTTACTCAAAGCGGGTACACTTTTAGTTCAACGATGCTCGTTATTCAAATTTTCAACTGTTAACACGTCGATCATGGATACAGAGCAATTCGAAAATTAACTAATCTTGATAACACATTCTTTATAACGCAATTTGATGTAGCGGTGATTATTCAAAAATCGTCTGAACAAATCGGTAGGTAAGAGTAAAAGAGCACAGCAGAATATGGAAAAGGTGCAAGAGAAAGATTTGTACGGGAGATTTGTACTTCGGGAGCCTATTCTTATAATTTGAGTTTATACGAGGCCTCTAATATATATATATATAGTCTAAAATAAATGTCCATTAAAGATGATGGACATTGTAAAATAACTAATCCTGCTTCCTGTGTATATCGTTCAAAAAGTATTCTAAAAGAATAGAAGACTTTCTTGAAGCGGAAAGCATTGTTTGCGAGAGTAATTTTATCCTGTGTTTAATTTACATTGAAAAATGATGAACTCAGTGTTTCGTTCTGAAATATAAAGTAACATTATGAGGACTTTCATTTGATTTATCCTTTCAACACTCGAGAAGAAAAATTAGAATTTGAGAATTACAATGAGTATGCAAGTCGCAAACGGAGCTTTGTATTGATAAATATGAAGCTTTTGCCCAGTGAACACACAAATTTTAATTATTACGTGGCTATTAAGCATTGCATACGAGATTATCAAAGTTTTTCAGTTTCATAGTTTCCAGATTATTTAAAAAATTTTCAATACGTATGTGCGGAAATCCGGCAGTTCCTGCCATGGTGCAATCATACGTACGGCAGCCAGTGCATCGCTTCCGCGAGTGTGGTGTGAATCACGTGGTATGGGGTTGGTGACGTATCAGCGCAAACGTCTCGAATTGGCTGGCTTGTCTAACGGTTTCGAGCAGCTGTCCCCTTTGAAGTGGACTTACCTGTCTTCTGTATACCGTGACTACTACGCAGCGTACTCTCTCCTTCCAGACGTACGATCAACAACAGGACCGACTGCCGGTGTGCCGCCGTAGGTACGGATTCGGATTTTCGAAAATTTTAATTCTGATCGGCTACGTGCAAATCTACCAGTACTAAAAGGTTATCGATCTTCAATTTAATCATACCAGCAGTTTCATAAATTGAAAGCTCTAACCAAACTATAGTAAAATTTACTTTATTCAATCATACAAAACGTTTTAATACCTTTTTCCCCCTCACGCCATCCTGTTTTTGTCGCGGGGAGGGGGCTTGTGTGTTCAATGAAGCCCAAGGCTATGCTGTCCCAGGTTCAACCATGACAGACAGGCTTGGGCCGAGATCCAGACCAACTGGGATGGCAACATTGACAACCGAGCTGACAACTGGATACTCTCCTGGACACACACTGACCTCTCCTTGGATTTGATTGTAAGGCCGGCCGGGACCTAGACCCGACCTGCCGGCTTGATAGTCGTGCGCGGCAAGGGTTAGCCGATGGCCGGGTGGAAAGGCGGGGGGCGGTTTAAACGCCAGTGAGGCGCGGAAACGTCTCGCTGGTTAGTCAAGCGCAACAACCTGCTGCATCTGCTCGTGCCAGGAGCTATGCCTGTGCTTAGTGAGTGTACCCGTCGGGACTCCGTGAGCCTGACAGAAGGGTTCCCCTTGTTGGCGGCCGCCCAAAGCTGGTGCCGGCTCAGGGCACAGGTGAGACCTAACCTATTAACCATGGATATTTCAAACTCAAACCCCCCCCCAAACCGTAAAACAACTTGATGGTGACGACTTCAACCCGCCCCCGGACTTCTTGGACACCTCCCAGACAGGAAATGCGGAAGGCAATTCTCTGTCAACCTCCGCGGCACCAAAACCGTTGCAGAGCATATCTGCGAGTGGCGAGGAACGCGAGGAGCTGCAACAGCAAAGTGAATACACACTCGAGCCTTTCAATCCGACATTTAATGATAAGAGACGCAACACAAATTCTAATCACCGAGGAGAGCCAGCTTGGACTCGGCCCAGAAGATGGCACAAGAGAAGGCACACCAGAAGCAACTACTTATTGCACGAGAGACTGGGATGCCTGAAACACCGCTAGGTCCCCACGATAGTGGCCCACGGTGGACGAGAGTAAACAGAGGAGGACCTGAACGACGTAGGCGCCCGCAGCGAACGGGAAGACAGTGGACTGCATATGATGAAGAGTATAAAGATACGCCGTACTATGCAAAGTACATCAATATAAATTTTCCAAACCTAGACATAATCAGAAACCTCAACGTGATCCAAGTTGACAAAGACATCAGAACCCAAATAGGTGACCCGAGAAAATCTTAAGATGGGGCAAGAGTTCTCTACTAATAACCACCCAGTCGGAAGACCAAACGAAGAAACTCCAGTCCATAACACGCATTGCTGGAAATCCAGCTGTCGTTTCTCCTCATCGGACCCTCAATGTGGTTAAGGGCGTTGTGCGTAGCCACGCTTTTGGAGGATGCTCAGAGGACGATTTGAGAAGGCAACTGAGCGACCAAGGAGTTACAGACGTCCGGCGAGTGAAGATAAAGAGAGAAGGAGAACTAGTTACAACAAATACCTACATCCTTTTGAAAAACATTCCCTTTCAAGAACCATCTCCCTCACATCCTGGCACCACGAAATTGTCGAAGCATACAAGGAGAGACCGCAGCAATGCTTTAGATGCCAGCGATTTGGCCACGTAGCTAAGTATTGCGGAAGTGAGACTGAAACCTGTGCCCGATGTGGAGGAACAGGACACAAAAAACTGGATTGTAGAAATCCGATCTGCTGCTTCCATTGTCAGCAAGAACATTATTCCAACGATAGAAGCTGTCCCAAGTACATACTTGAAAATGAAGACCTGGCCACTCAAGGAAAAGAAAAAATTCCCCGTCCTGAAGCTCTCCAAATGGTTCTGGAACGATCACCAGACCACAACCGCCTCTACAGCACGGTACTGCAAACGCCAAGATCAAACCCCGACACAGCAAATAACCCGGCGCGCAACCAAACGAATCTACAGGCAAGCACATCTAGTACAATACCTGGCGCTCTCAACACAACAACGCAAACGCTAAAACTCCCAGATGCAACACCCGGACTCGACTCCACAATCAGCTGCAGAGGACGCTAATGTAAATAAGACGCCACATAGACTGCCGGACAAAAGTGCCGTACCCCCGAAGCCACCAACGGAGGAAAGTGTGAGCGAACCCGGTAGCGGCAAAGACTTACCTCCTGGTGCAGCAAAAATAACGACTCATGGCAAAACCCAAGATAATTCACAAAAGCAACTGGATCCTACTTGCCCACCACGGACCCAGAAAACGAAGGAACCAACTAAGGAAACGCCAGCGCGCGAAGAAGGAAAAGCGAACAGATACACTTTTAAGAGACTCAATAGGCCAGACAGTCTAAACCAGCTATCAACATACGACAGTGACAGCTCGGTCGATCAAACCAGCAATAGCAAAAAAGACAATCCATCAAAGAAAGTACGGCAAAAGTCACCCAATAAATTCCACAGGACATCCTTGGGAACAAAGGAAATACCACCACGTGGAAGACCAGCCGTACGCCCTAGCTCTGGAGCTGCCAATCGTGGCTCTAATGAGTGCAAAATTCCTGTAATAGGCCAACAACCGCGGCCTTGGGAGCAGAATAGGCGCTGATGCTGAAGACATTCATCCAATGGAAACCGAACCAAATTCAATGAAATCAAAAAACCTTACATGACCAAACACCAATTTGTATGTGTCTAAAAGAAACAATGTTACGAAATCAACAAGCCCATCCCCCCTCGCATTATAAAATAATCATATCCACTGTTACTCGTGCCGACAACCATGAGCGAGGTGCTGCAATCCTCGTCCATTATTCAGTCCCATACAAAATATTGAGGCTGAACACAAACTTGCAGGCAGTTGCTGCTCGGATTCACCTCAACAAAAGCTACACTCTATGCTCCCTCTACCTACCCCACCTGGATGTCACCTATGAAGACCTAAACTCGCTAATACTACAGCTGCCTGAACCGTTCATAATCATGGGAGATTTTAATGCACGAAGTACGCTGTGGGGAGACCATACTACAAACGCCCGAGGACGATTGCTGGAGCGCCTACTGCTAACGCACGACGTCGCACTCCTCAACTCAGGCCAGCACACCCACTTCCATCACCAAACATCCACTACCTATGCAATAGACCTGACGATTGGCTCGTCAAACTGCCAGCTCGACTTTAGATACTCTGTTCACGATGATCTGCACGACAGTGATCACTATCCAATTCAATTAGAACTCATCCAACCAACCACAAACCACGAGCGCATCCCCCGGTTTAATACTGCAAAAGCAAACTGGCCCATGTATTACACCCAAACTGCCGTCGAGAACCCTGAGTTGTATACAAGTGAAAATACAAAGATATTCCTGGACAACGTGTGCAACATTCTCCTATCAGCCGCCAATGCCGCCATACCTCTCACCAGCGGAACGCTTCAGAGACCACCAGTCCCGTGGTGGGATGAAGAATACGACGACGTAAAGCGTGAGAGAAGAAGAGCAGGAAGAGCCTTGCGCAGATGCAACAGCATCGCCAACAAAATACGTTACAACCGAGCGAGAGCCATTTGTGGGAAAACATTTCAACAGAAACGTTCCAAGTCATGGGAAACATACCTCAACAGCATCACATCCCGGACGAGCATGACCTCTGTCTGGAAAAGAGTGAAGAAACTATCAAGTAAGTTCACTCACTCCCCAACGCCAGTAATAGTGGACAACGACCAACGCCTCCATAGCAATCCGACTACAGTTGCAAACCTAATCGGAAACCACAAAGCCAGGACGAGCAACATCTCCAACGTCAGCGCTAACTTCTCAACCCATAAGCAAAGAATGGAGAGCCAGGTGCTACGCTTTGGAGACAACAACGATATTTACAATGTTCCACTTAATATAGAAGAACTACACGGAGCCCTATCAAAAAGTAAAGAAAAAGCCCCGGGACCTGATACCATTACCTATGCAATGGTAAAACGCGCGCATGAATCTTTCCACCAGCTCCTATTACACCTATTCAACCATATCTTTTTACACGATGTATTCCCGGACCAGTGGAAAACTGCAATAATAATCCCCATCCCCAAACCAGGAAAAGACCCGCAGTGCGTGGGAAATTACAGACCGATTGCCCTCACAAGTTGCCTGAGCAAACTATTGGAAAGAATAATCAACTCACGGCTCATGTTCTTCTTAGAAGCAAATAATAAAATTACAAACGTGCAGTGCGGCTTCAGATCGTTCCGTAGTACGACCGACAACGTCGTGTGCCTAGAAACCGCTATCCGTACGGCAATGGGTCAGAAGCAGCACTTCCTGGTCATCTTCTTCGACTTGGCTAGGGCGTATGATACTGCATGGCGATATAATATAATTAAAAAGCTCCACACTGGAGGACTCAGAGGACACCTACTGCACTTTGTCAATAATTTCCTCACCGACCGCAGGACAAAGGTACGTGTAGGGAATTCCTTCTCCGACACAAAATATTTACAAGAAGGAGTGCTCCAGGGCAGTGTGCTAAGTTGCACCTGCTTCCTGATTGCGATCAACGATATAGCAGAAGACTTACCTCTCTATGTAAAAAGCTCCCTATATGTGGATGATGTTGCCGTATATATAGCAGGACACCGAACGGACACGCTGGAAAGACAACTCCAAATCGCAATAAACCGACTGAAGCGCTGGACTGACCGAATTGGATTTCGTTTTTTTACTACCAAGACAAACAGCATGCATATCTGCCGAGTACGTGGGTGTAACAAAATCGCACCGCAACTGGTCCTACATGGGGAAAACATCAACCAGGTGCAGACATACAAATACCTCGGCTTAACTATAGATGAGAGCCTAACATGGCGACCCCACATTCAACAACTGAAGACGTCATGCATTAAAGGACTGAACCTCCTGAAGTTCCTCGCCCACTCGTCGTACGGATCCGACAAAAAACTGTTACTACGTCTCTACATAGCCCTAATCAAACCTAAAATTGATTATGGATGCGAAGCCTATGGGTCCGCTTGCCCTTCGCTACTGGCGACTATACAACCAATCCAAAATGAGGCTTTGAGAATACCAGCTGGCGCCTTTCGAAGCTCGCCCATAGATTCACTACACAGCGAGACCGGGACCAAGACAGTAGAGCAATATCGTGCATTAAAAATTATGAACTACTATCTCCACCTGCAAATAAACCCCAATACATACACACTTCAAGAACTTAGAAATATCCCGCCTCATACCTACGCTCCAGAATCGACGACACCTCGACCATTTTACGTGAGAGCCACGAATCTGCTGGAATACTACGATGTACGCTTCGACAATGTGCTGGTGGAAATGCCATACGTCTTCCCACCCTGGCAAGCAGGTGCTCAAAGATTGTGCAGGGAGATGTACAATGTGAGGAAATCGCAGGTGGGGCCAGTGGCAGCTCGATCGGTGTTCTTGGACCACTTGGCATCCCACAGCGCGTCAACAATATATTACACGGACGGTGCTCGTAACGAATCCGGTACTGGATTTGCTGTAGTACGGGGGGATAATGAAACATCTGAAAGCATCCAACGAGTAGCATCCAGCTACACAGCTGAACTGTATGCTATCCTGACTGCTGTCCAAGCCTGCAACTTTGCTTCCACGGGATCTGTGACCATTGTGTCTGACTGTCGTAGTGCGCTTATGGGGATTGCACAATACAAACCTCGACACCCTCTCAGCCTTGCAATCCAACTGGCGATACAGCAAAGTGGGAAACGGATTGCGCTCTGCTGGGTACCTAGTCACGTTGGGGTGAGGGGCAACGAGCGGGCGGATACTGCCGCCGTTCTGGCAACCCACCGGCAAACCATCGTACGAAAGCCAATTCCCTCAACTGACTACAAAGCAGCAATAAAGAGTAAGGTGAATCGAAAGTGGGCAGAGGAGTGGGCAGCCCAAGCGGACAACAAACTGAGATTATTAAAAGAATCAATAGTGCCCTTCGCTACCAGCTACCAGCAAAACCGCCCTTGGGAAGTGAAACTATGCCGACTACGCATTGGCCACACGCACGCCACTCATGGACATTTGATGGAGGGGGGCATGGCACCGACGTGCGGGGCTTGTGAGGCCCCACTGACAGTGCACCACATACTTGTCGAGTGTCGGTGTCATGATGCTGCGCGGAACCTTTGGTTTGGCGGACGTCCCCCGGACACCTTGGAGGGTTACCTTGGAGATGGGGACCAGGTGAAGTTTGGGGGACCGTTGTACAACTTTACCAGACAAATAAACTTCTACAACTACATCTGAAAGTGAAACTTGCCTACGCAGTGGATTAACTACTACGGAACCAACTCGCCCTGATACGGAAACGACAAGAAAATCTAACGCAACAAACCAGTATAACTGAGAATCACTGCTGAGATCAACACTTGTGCGGCTGCGGGGGTAAAACTAGGAATATAATAATAATTTAATACCTTTTCCATGCAGATGGAGCTGACGATTTCGCGCCGTGTTTAATCGTAAAAAAGGATAATATAAGATTCAGTTTTCAGATATTTATTTGAAATAAAACCTGCCATATATTCCGCTTGTAAGTTCATGAACTGAATGGGCAGGAGTATTGATTTGCAGTTGTATATTAATTTTCAGCATCTAAACTTTCAAGCTAAAAAATGACCTCCGAAGAGAGGAAGGCACCATTCAGTGTGGAGTTGAGGGAACGCGGAATCTATGCACAAGGTGTACAGAAACAGTAAGCTAGGAAAGAAGTTCATGAAACAAGAAAAAAGTTGAAGAAGAAAGTAGTATGGGCTGAAAAATAGGACAACAGTGAACCGAAAAAAGATGGTCCGCAACGAAACAAAAACCTATTTTATTACAACAAAAAGGAAGCCTACCTAACCTTTAGCTCGGGCCCTCACATGGTTCCCCTGGGAGCGCTAATTCCCGGAACCTACCCAAAAGGAGACATAGAAACAGTAAGTTGAGAAAGAAGCTCATGAAAATAGAAAAAAGTTGACGAAGAAAGTAATAGGTGCTGAAAAACAGGACAGCAGTGAACCGAAAAAAGTGGTAAAAAAAATAAAAAAATTTCTTCATTTCAACGAAAGGCTTCCCTAACCTTTAGCTCAAGACCTCGTACATTCCCCATGGGAGCGCTAAGAACAGAGAGCATTGGTTATTGTTATCGTTGTGAGGGAAAGTTATAATTACTCGCGTTCACATTGTTGCAATGATTATAGAAATAAATGATAAAATACAGGAAATCTAGATGAATACATCATTTCAGCACTTCTCCCCACAAAAAGATGTTTCGTGAACAGGAAGGAAGAAGGCACCAATCGGTATGGACATAAGAAATCAGGAAATCTATGCACGAGGTGTTTCCATATATGTTTTGGATGGAAGCATCGAGGCACGAAGTTTGTAATAAAAAATCTACCATGAAAATGTAAGGTTCCAGAGAACAGGACAGCAATGTGCCGAAAAAAAGTCGGTACAACCTAAACACAAAATTGTAAGGTTAGATTATTGGTAGTACAAGCCTCCCTACCACAACAAATTTCAATCAAAGGAAGTTAGAAATCATTCAATGGTAACTTGACACAACGGGTAATGTAAGCACAAGACTCCATCATACACGTAGATTCGATTATTAGTTAGTTTAAGCCTTCCTATCCGCAACAAAGGCGATCCAAAGAGAAGAAGAAGGAAGGCACCATTTAGTATGGAGTTAAGGGAGCGCAGAATCTATGCACAAGGTGCACAGAAACGGTAAGCTAAGAAAAAAGTTCATGAAACCAGAAAAAATTGAAGACAGTAGTAGGTGCTGAAATACAGGACAGCAGTGACTCTAAAAAAGACGGTCCGTAACAAAACCAAACCTCTTCTACTTCAAGAAAAAGGAAGCCTTCCTAATGTTTAGCTCGGGCCCTCACATAGTCCCCCTACCAGAGCTAATTCCCATAGATACAATAGTTGTATCCCCCTGAGGGGCATACCAGTAAGTAAAGAAGTATTAAATAAAAAGAAAATGAACAGGTATAATCAAAAAGGAAAAAATGTAGCATATTAGACCTCAAAGATAAACATTAGAAAGACCAGTTCACGTCAAACTTTCTATTTGGGTACCTATTCTTCTAGCTCAGTGCGAGTGGGAAGCCTACGACGCATCTTTCACCAACTAATGGCTGCATGCTGCAAATCAATCATTCATAACGGTAAAATAATTTTTACACACAATTGTATGATCATCAATAAGCAGAAGTAAATTCAGCGGCACGTTCAGAAGCAAAATGAGTTGTTTAATAACCAGACAACACTCCAGGTAACTTTTTAAAGAGTACGTTAACTCCTTCGAGACTGCCGGGAAGACCTATTCCAACCTAAGCCTCAGATTACATTAGATTAGTCGTTAGTTTTAGGCTCCCTGCTCAGCAACAAATGCGATCCAAAGAGAGGAAGGAGGAAGGCACCATTTAGTATGGAGTTAAGGAAACGCGGAATCCACGCAGAAAGGGCATAGAAACAGTAAGTAGTGAAAAAAGAGTTAAAACAAGACCAAAATTGAGGAAGAAAGTAGTAGGTGCTGAAGAACAGGACAGCAGTGAACCGAAAAAGCTGGTCCTTCACATTTCAAAAACATTTTATTTCAAAAAAAAGAAGGACTATCTAACTCTCAGCTGAGGCCCTCACATTGCATAAGCCTCAGAATGCAAAAATTTGAAAGGTGAGCATAATTCTAGTTACGTGAGTATTTTCAAAGCCAGTCTAATGTTTTTTCAAATAATTCATTTTGAAATCAAAATTATGAATATGTCATAGGAATGCAAAGGTTTCAATGAGTAAATACAATTGATTTTTTTCTGCATAGTTCCAATTACGAGAAGAAAAAAAGGATAACAAATATGTGTAGCGTGTAGATAGTAATGCTTATTTGTAACGCTTCACCCTATCAATGCACTTAGCCAAATCAACAAATAATCCTTGCACTACCAGCCGTTAATGACTAGACAACATTGAACGACATAATAGTTCCCAGCCTTGAATTATAAACAGAAAAAGAAAAAAGTTTTATCACAAGCTTGCTACAACATAACACATTAAAGCCTTAAATTCATCTCAAGCTAACAAAATAAGGCTGCACAAGTCGAAGACTAGTAGGTTGTTCATTAGCTGTCATTGGGAGTTTAATCACCACTTACAGAGCTGGGAGCGAGTAGTGCGCAGGTATATTAGTACAGATTTAGGTCGTAGTTTTAATTTGGCATACATCTGAGTAGTCGAGTGCGTAACATAATGACTAAAATTAGGCTTTGTTATATTTAAATCGGAATGTATGAAGTGCTGCTGTACATACAACAACGTGAAAGTTATTTACTGGAGGAAACATGAACTCACTCATTGTTTTCAATGAAGTGCCGGAACTATGGCATAAATTTATTATGCACAGAGAAGTGCATTCAAACAGCTGCTCTTCAACATATCTGCCCAATGTGTCCGTAACAACATTGCCAGCAGCGTACACCTATGTAATTATATTCCAGAAACCATATATAATAAAATAAATAATTTACACAACAAAATTTATCATATTTCACTCTAGAACAACATGAGAACAAGGACTCAGGAGCAAAGTGCATCACTTTCTCATGTTGATCCACACAGAGTGAATATTGAGTGCGGATGTCGTGGCGCTATGACGTGGTGGCTTATCAGACGGAACTTCCTGAAAAATTTACCTACTAGTGGCATATAATTCAGTTAAAAATCTGTTTATAAGCCAAAAATTGATTCAAATCAAATTATTTTGACTTATTTCTTGGTAAACTGCTGCTGGGGCCTTGGGCCCGCCGGATAATCCTAAATTACTATTTTTGTTTTGCCGGATCTTGGATAACACTGATACATAAAAGGATATTGTTCTACAAATAACATAAAACAACAAAAATCTGATTATTTCTTTTGATAAAGGTAGCACAAAGAAATAAATCTTTATCAAGCAATAGATACTATCAAGGATAAACTCTTGAAAGTTATCAACAAACTTGATAATACAATGCCTCCCAAAATCAAACTTCCTTATGACCCCGGAGGAGGTGAAAGCAGTGTCAAGGGGCAAGTTACCCGCGCCTACACTCGACCTATCTCAGAGTCAGAGAAATCTGAATTTAATAATGCTAGGAAACCTAACAAAAATGACCTGGTGACAACCTCTACTCCTAAGAGTAAATCACAGCCAGCTCCAAGATGAGAAGCCCCAAGGGCAAGCCCTAACAATGGGAGCCCAAAGCAAAAGAATAAATGACCTTATAACAATACTTCTAAGAGAACATTAGAGAATAGTCAAGAAAAATTTTTGTAATTGCAGTGTGAAAAGAAGAGGGAAACACAATGTCTCTGACTCAGAAATGTCTCAGCACAATGTGTCATTGCTCAGTGAGTCACATTCCTCAGGAGTTCTTTCTAGCAATGATTCTCTTTTTGAATCAACTATGGTAATTCCAAACAATCACAAAGAGCTAAAACAAAACTTTCAATGCCCTGCAGGGATAAAATCTGCTAAAATAGACCTCAACTTGTCAGAAAATGCAGATAAAATCCCAAATACAGTTAGGAATGTACTAATAAATGCACAAGATGATGACCAAAATTTGACAAAACTGAATTCTTTCAAAGTACAAGCTACAATAAACCAAATTTGTGGTGAAGTTGAGAGAAAGTGTAGTACAAAAGATCAGGCAATCTCATTATTAGAGTTAAAACAGAAAACAATGATGTTTAACCTAAATCACTTAACCTAGTTTCGCATTAGACTGATCAGTGAGATAATTTAATCGATATCAGATATTTCATTTTACAATATAGGTTATATGGACTATATTTAACAGCATATTCGATAAAAGATTTAACAGCACACTGAAGGCAAATTACATATTACATATTATCCATGGAAAATTTCATTATTGGAAACAGTCATGTAGGAGACAAGATTTGACTTGGTGATCTTACATGACTAATATTCCGATACCGGCTAACCATTTTAGAGAACCCATCTAAGATCCTACGCGAATTTCCCTGACAAAAAGGGTAATTTCTAAACTATAAGACGTACAATCTTGAAATTAGTACCAAATTAATGGGCGTGACGAGTACAACATATTTAAGCAATTAAAAAATTTTTTACGCCCCTGTGGGGAGCAGGAAAAGGGCCTCTCGTGGCCCGTCAATGGTCGGCCGATTTTCTCTTTGAGGCTCATTTTGATGCCGTTATAATTCGTGAACTATTGCACCTAAAAACTTGAAATTAGTCTCATTGTAAAGATCGATTTATTCTCCAAGCCTGAGTGTAAAATAAAACTATCATACGCTCCCTGGGGAGGCATGGATAGATGTTTTCCGACCCTCTGAATGGTCGACCGATTTTCTCTTTAAGGCTCAGTTTGATGTCGTTATAATTCCTGAACTATTGCACCTAAAAATTTGAAATTGATATCATTATAAAGATCGATTCATTCTCCAAGCCTGAGTGTATAATAAAACTGTCATACGCTCCTTGGGGGATGACAGAGAGCAAGGTTTCTCCACCTTCTCCTAGCCTGGTAATCCGCGCTGCCGAAGGCCGCGCTCACCTAAGTTATGAAGTGCTGTTTGAATTCTTGTCCATAGCCTTGTCGTTCCCCACATCTTGGGTCTCTCCTTCGAATCCCGGAGGTGACGATTTTTTTCTCAGTTGTAGAATAATCATTTTCGTGTGTCTTACTCATGTAAACTTTTGTTATACAATATTATAAGTAGAGCTGTGCAATTGCATAACTTGCATGTATGCTCTCCTAAGAATGTTTTATGCATTGCAAAATATTATCTTGTGCATGTGCAAAATCTCATATGCAATTAATTATCCATGTACACTATAACAGATGTAATATGAAAAGTGCTTTAAGCATGTGCACAATATCATTGAATATATCCTGTAAGGCGAGGGGTGTAATTTCATTGTCCTGTTTTTAAGGGAAAACTGTACATTTGTTCCTTACTCCAGAAATTTTGTACATATATGGGAACTCCCGCATACATACTCTCACTTGCAATCAACATCACAAGTTTTACCCGGTGCACTGTCGTCAGTACCTGATCCCCAGGTTACGTTTTTGACCTGTTCTTCAGTTGTTAAATATGGTTCATCAATAAAATACAATAGAGGTGTCCGAACTGAATTTAATGAAGTTTGAAGTATTTCAGGATTGCATAGTGTGAGAGTTTTTGTACATCTAGTGATAGTTTTCTTGTTCTCTTCTACACATAGGCCTACCTATACTTACAAAAGTGTTCAAGTGAAAATACAACTGTGAAATTTGTATCAATTTCCGAAACATATGCATTTAGGGAAGTAATAATAAATACCTCTGTTGTGCTCTGCCTGTTTATTAAAAAATGAGAAAGAACTTATCAAACCAACTTTCGGTGCTCGCATGACCAAGTTCCCTTCCGTCAAGGTGTCACGGGTTCAAATCCCATCGCTGCGCATGACTTTTTGCATGACTATCCATCGTTATCACATACGTTAAGCCCTGTTTTACTTTGGAATCCAGTGAATATTTTCATGTTTCTAATATTTTCATGTTTCTTCATTATCAGCAAATGCATGATATTTTAAATATTGAAGACTATCGTAAAGAACAATTACTTTACGGTTCAATATTTGAAATATCGCACAAGTTCCAACTAACTGAAGTCCTTCATTCAGCAGTCGCTTATTGCTTGCATATAAATGAGAGTTCAGCACGCAGGCAGGGAAGTCGGCCAATAAGTTTCATTTTCCGCTGAGTCGAATTTCTAAGCTATTGCACCTTCGAACTTCAAGTAGCACGGGTCATCGACGACGAAATTAAAATTTCTTCCTTCCTTCAACATCCGAGACGAGTTGATCGCGTGTCCGTTTTCATATCTGCCGCTCGTTTTCCGAAGCTCGTCGCTGTAACTGTTTAAAATCCAGTTTTCTTCTCGTGTTGTGAGTAGGCTTTATTTCTAACCCCACTATATAGGCAAGCTAGCAGAAATCAGCTGGCCGTAATAGTGAGGCTAAAATTTGGGCCGCTCTGTGCCTTTATTGAAACAAGCAAAGTAGATTCATTCCATGCTTAAGAATAGAAAGTTGCAGTTGTCTGCGGTTCCTCAGATCCTGCTACGTAAACATGTTTGTATACGAATTACGCATCATATATTAGGGGCAGTATTTTATGAAATCATACAATCTTTCTAAAACAATTATATCACAAAACGCTACTAGAATACTTAGAAACAAGGTTAGCCAAAAATGAGCTATACTAAACGTCGCACATCAAGAAACAAGCACACACTTAAGCCTGCACAATGAATTTCACAGCTTGCTCATCTTATAGATGGCAATAAAATTTGTTTCCAGAAACGTATGCTGACCTTGCATACTTATCATTCTTTTCTTTTCAGTCATGTCAAACACAAACATGACCAAAAATCATATAGAAAAACACAAGCAAAGAAAATTTGATAAAAATCGCAATAACGCAAATGGCAGTCGCCCGCCCTGCTTTATCGAAGTGACGGTTTTCTTCCTTATAATAGTCGACAGAAATAATTTTGTTATAAATTTTAATGACTTAGTGAACGTGAAAATGAGTTCATTGCTAATCTTCGAACAGGATTTTTATGAAAATCAAGCTACAGTTTCAGAACAACAACTCCTTCATCCTCGCAGGATTCGCATTAACAAACAACAGACAGACATGGGTACGTGGGATCAAATACAGGCACCGTAATAAATTTATATTTCACCTACAAATAGGTAAAAAGATTATACGCATGGGTGATTTATGAACCTAATTATTGTTTCATAATGAACTGCACTTTGCAGGCAAATGAACAAAGATATGCGATCTGAAGTGAAACATTTCCTTTCCATTACATTCTCTAGCAGTTTTGGTTTTTATATGCTCGGGAAGCGGCTTGTATTCACGAGACACTGATGGATGAACTTGCAACTTAGGACATTTGATATGACTACACAATAAATAAAAATTACGATTCATGATTTGACTACTCTCGCTCATTTGAAGGAATCTCATAAGTAAGTTGTAATAGCCGCACGAAATAACCTACGCTTTTGGAGACATCCAAGTTATTATTCTAGGCTAATTGTTTGACGGGTAATAACTTCGGGTCCGTGCAGTCCAATTGGTTTTCCCCCTTTCATCGTGAAATTTTTCTCTTTTATCAACGAAGGGAAGGGTGTTATAGAGCGTCCTTGAAGACACTGGATGATATGGGAACGCATTTCCTCCTTCACATATGTGACGAGGCACGGGTTTTCTCCATTTACCACGGACGTCATAAATGCCAGTGAGAATGGACCGCAACTCGCTCCATCCCTTTGGTGTTGTACTCCTAGACACTCTATCAGAATGTGTCTTATGTTCTTCACGTACGCGTATAAATTTTTCAAGTACTCTGTCACATCACGACTGGGATTACCATTCATAGAGCACAGGTACTGGACGCGCGCTACGCCTTCTTCAGCTCGGCGGTCACGACACAGTGCGTAAAGGGGTGTTTACACTAGGGGACATTTCGGCCGTGAGGCGCGACTCGTGTAGACGAGGCTCACCACAGAAGTTCATATTTGTGTGTGTGTGTTCGAAATTCCCGATTCGTTTTGCTCGAATCCGTGCAGCGCCCCATATGTGAGAGGCGCAGCTCTAGACCGGTCAGTGTGCAGTTGTTATGCTGGGTTCACATTGACACTCGCATTTGAAGCTCACAACCATCGGGCGCGGGCAAGTGCTCGCAGCGAAAGGGCAGCGATCGTTCACATTGGCACAGCGCTAGCAGGCAGCAGAAGCGTCAAAGTCGGCGGGCAGAGTGTGTTGCTCACACTGCTCAGTTGCAATCCAGACGCTACGTTGGGAGGTACTGCGCTCCGCGCTCTAGTACTTCTCGCCAGGAGCGGCTGATGCTTAGTAGAATAGCGCTAATAATTTATTTCGTATGTCATTGATTGCACGTTCTTCAATGTTCTTGTTTTTGCTTATTTTTGTTGCGCATATGCAGCATAAAATATGAAGGCTTCGGCAAGAATTATGCTTGTAAAACCATATGTAGAAACACTCGATGCATATATGCTACACTCCAAGGCATAAATGTGGAAGCGCATATTACATGCTAAGCAGAAATATCTATTAATATAATTGCTTAACTTGAATAGCTCCAAATTTATAATTTTATTGTGGGGAAGATTGCGCAGAAACAATGATATAGGATACAGTGTACTTCTTCATGCACGGAAAAAAAATAATTTATTTCATAATTTTCTATTAATTATTAAGGGTATACAATTCTCAAATTAAGTTTTATAACTTATCTGAACATAAATATTTTGAAACAGTAACAATTCTAATCTGAACGAATTAAGGACGATGATAACGAACGAAAAAAAAGTGCTCTAATCCAAGTTTGATTTTGAAGTACATATAATATTTTTCATGAATGCAAGGAATATTTTTTAACCCTTATTTTATACGAGGAATATATTTTAGTGTCAAATTCGTGGGTTGCACCTGAAAATTGCGTGGTATTTTAGATTTTCAGAAACAAATCTTCTGCGATTATCTGCCAGCAAAGTTTTATGCAGCGAAAACTTCCACTCGACATCGCAAGAAACAAGTGGAGCAAAAGTGAAGCAAGTTAGTTCGAGTATTCCTTTATGGATTCATCCATTGCGCCAGAGATCTCACGAGTCAAAATTGAGTTGATTGTTTTTATCTTTTCAAAACCTTTGTTTATCACCAAAATGCAATTTAACTCTTCATAATACCTTGTATCATATCTGTTCTTCAACGTTTCCTCTACGATATCCATTAATTTAATTGCTCTCGAAGTAAGAAGTCCCTGTGTTGTTATGCAAGAGCAATAATAATTATTCATATCCTTCGATGACAATAATTTGATAAAGTGTGCACTAAGCCCAACAAAGTTCTGCGTGATAACATTTATAAACTGAAACCTTGTACCACGCAAAACTTCTCTAACGTGTTCTGAGTGGAAAAAAGTTTTATATAGCACCTGTTTCTCGCAATAAATGCGATAGAGAAATTCTTCCTGGGCTTGAAAATCTTCAAATTCCTTGAAGTATTCTAAATATGATGCTCCTTGTTCACCTTCGGCATGATTGTAGATCACTTTTAGCCGCACTAATCTCAAATACACTTCATAAGGAACTATATCTAAAAAAAAACTTGAGCTAATTCCCGCAAAATTAAAGTAAACTTTTGAAGTAGCTGTAGCAACTTACAATTATTATTGATTTACGAAAAATTTCAATTTACAAAATTGATCCAGTTATTCAAAAAGAATTAAATAAAACTGGATGAAAAAAAGAATATAATTTAAAAGTAATGGGAAGGTTTTACTAGGTTTCAGTTTACTGCCACTTACAGTTAATCATGCATGTTCGTCATATTTTATGCTGTTCCGAGGAAAATATGCGATATGCTCACACTGCATATATACTTGCGGGCATATTTTATGCTATCTAAAATATACTCAAAAGCATATAGATGCAATATGTTCAATGTCACATCCCTACTGATGACATGCTGCAGGCTACGGCTCATCTGTAGATGGAGTGATTGACGGGCAGGCGGCGGCAAAGAATGGCTAGGGAGAATGTCCAAGTGAACCTCACTTTGCCCGCCTGCTAGCCCGGCAACAGTGTATGTGCCCGTCGAAGTGACACTCAGAGTGTTGGAAAGAGTGTCAATGTGAACCCACCATTAGTCATCAAGTGAGGTAGCGCCTCTGCGGCCTCTCGCTCACCCGTTTTGGCTGACTCAACACTGCCGCGAGAAACTACACTGCTATTAATTGAAATGTACTAAGCCCATCAATGCCTTTGGCAGACTAAAAGCTGCGAATATAAGGAGGCTGCTTTCCATTTTATTTTAATAAAAATGAACGAATATAGTAACATTTCACTCATGCAAATAAAAAAGCAGGCCACACTGACTGGTTTTGTGCTGCATGGCTGCCACTTTTGTTTGACCAAAAAAATCTAGTGTGACCTCAAAAAATATCGAGAAACATCTAGATTTAAAAATAAAACATCCAAAAATATATCTAGAAATAAATTAACTATCTACTATAATAAATTAGTTGAACAATAGCATATAAGAATATTTATATCATAAATTGCTTTATATTAGGCAATTTATCTTTATATAAATTATCTAGTATCCTGATATTTACCCTAATAAAGCTTGGTATCTAAATATTCTTTAATTTCACACGTGTTGCGAGTAGAAAGGTCAGTCTCTATTGCATTGCAATTATCAATGCTCAGATTCCTACTTATCAACAATTGTTTTAAGGCTTTCATACCGCTATCTTCATCACTTATAATAATTTTGCAATTACTAAGTAAGTTGATTCTACTTTATTAGATGCTTCACTCTAGTATATAACTGATACACCAAGTAGTTTCATGATAGAAATATCATTGCTTCCATCCAACAATAAACTGAACTCATTGTTACCAATATCATTGGCCAGTCTTTTGTCAAAATGAGGCCACAATACATTCTTGATAATGTATGTGCATTTTATTCCATGATTTTTTATATCATCACTAGTTTTGCAATTGGAGATAGTGTGCTTTAGCTTATGAACCGTGAAATAGCCGTCTTGGTGTCGTTCATAATCTGAACATAACATGATCAGAATATGGTTGCTTCACTATTCAGACAATTTGCTTAAGTGAATTAACAAATATAATAAGAATGAAGTAGTAACCAACCATTGTGGTAAATTCCTAATTCGAATTTACAGTAATCTTTCATATACATATCTTAATTGTAATTCTAGCTAGAAAATTTCTAGCACGCTGAAAAAACTATATAGATTTTATAGCTAATATCTAGGTTCGAAATTTTAAATCTAGGCTTCAGCAAAAACATCTAGATCTAGCTATATAATATCTAGAGTGGCAGCCCTGTTGAGCAGCGCGCGCTCCATATGGCTCGCTCCAATGGTGTCTAGTCTAAACGCACATGTCTCTTGTGAAGCTCCACACGAGGCGTCTACACGTGAGCCTGCAGCAAAATGTAGACCAGTGTAAACGGCCCTTTAGTCACGACGATCCAATGACTTCCGGTGTGACTAGCTTTTTTGTAACCTTCTTCACGGACCTTTACCGCACATTGCAAATACGAGGTATTTAATATTTGCACAAACAGCTCTGCGTGACAACTCAGCGGCTTCGGTTCGAAAACCGTGAGGGGGGAGTGAACTCTGTATTGTTGGTTCTCCCTGCGAATAAGAGTACAAAAGGGATCAATCTCGTCACTCGAAAGCCAACTCGTTGTTTGAATGATATTTTGTTTGTTTTTAGTTTCCAGGTTCAAATCTTTGAGCCACCAAATCTTGCTTGATGTACTTCTGTCTTCTGATTCACAAGTCCCGACACATAGGAGGTCTTTTGTATTTCTTTTTTGCTCATGATCCGTATAGGATTCACACTTTCTCCGTCGTTCCCCAGGCAGTCCCAGCATCTAGGGCAGCAGCGTCGACACGCATGGGGTATTAGTGAGAGGCGTTAGACCGGGGGATTGGGCTTTTTTTGAAGAGGCGGAGAGGGAGAGAGAGCGTTGCCCCGGGGAAGTCACCCTCCGTGTAAACCACAGTACAATGAATAGAAGTATAGTAATTACAGTCAAATTAAAGGGAGATGTGCATCATTGACGTCATCACACCGTCGGACCAATCACCGAACGACTGGATGCTGCCAGATAAAAGTTTGAAATATTTCTGATGCAGTTTCATCATGGCGTCGTACGCGAGAACCAAGCGTTGCGATTTTCGTGATTGTATGAATACTTCAGAAAATAGTAACGTGATATTTCACCGATTTCCAAGAGCCAATTATAAAGAATGGATAGTTTTGTGTGAACACCAAAAGTTATTGGACGTGAAATTGGAAACACTTTTAACGCATCATTTTGTGTGCGAAGATCGTTTTCGAAGGGATCAATATCGACGTATTTTGTCACCTTTCAGACGATTTTTAAAACGAGGAGAAGTACCTAATACTAAAAAAGAACTTTCTCAAGCTGCTGGTAAGATATTACAAATAAAAACCTGTAAAATCAGTGCAATTAGAAGCTAGTACTCTGGATTCATGATTAAGAAAGAAAATGTTAGTTTTTTTGAGATTATTGCTAGGTAGTTAGGTTATCTTTACATTTAAACATCTAATGTAACATTTATTTTTATAAACTTCAGCTTCTCACACGAAACTGGATCTAGTTAGGCCTTTACTCAGTATTAACTTTGTCATTTGCTCTGCATGGCCAACACATGATTGGTAGCAGTATGTCTAACTAGTTATGCTTTCCTTGGGTTTGTGGTGTTAGATTAGGCTTAAATTTACCTAATCCTATTTTAGTTAAACATGTTTTTTGTTCTGATCTCATAAGAAGATTCAATCAAATGTGAAACATATTTTTCTAGTTTTAGCTACTTAGAATGCATCATTTGAGTAAGGGTTATTAGGACCATTAGGCAATATACATATAATGCCATGACCCTCTCAAAAGTACCCAAAATCTTGAGATTTTCCAATGGCAGGATTTTTCTTACTGTTTTCCTACTGAATACTTGCAATGGTTGAAGTTTCAACATGTCAGTTTTTCAATTCAGAGTTTGTTGACCATTATAGGCAAAAAGCTTAACAGGCATGATGAGCACAGCTAATGATAGTATGGTTGTATTGGGGGAAAAAGACAGTAAGGAGGGTGGACAAGTAAGAATTTAGGAAAAGTGAATACCAGTTGCTGGGATCTGCTCATCATAAATTCTGCTAGTCATTGATGGACCTTTCCTAGATTTCAAAATGAGTTGACCTTCATCAGCTTGCTGTGAATGACAGAATGGAAAACTTCCATGAAGTCTATGTAAATGCCTAAACAGATCAAACCTTGTTCAAAATTTGATTACAGGAATTATTTTATTGCCTTCACTCAAATTAACATCAATGGTGAATCAGGGCCTATGGGTGATACATAATTACACTGCAGAGTCTTGACAGTGTCAGAGTTTAAGACAAGCTCAATGCTCTAGAGTTTATTAGATGTTTTGCAAATTTTGGCTATTTTCTCTGAGGTATGCTTCTAATGTAGTAGTGTGAGGCTTTGAAACTGTTACATCCTAATGAACCAGTGTCCTGAAAAACTTTCTACAGATGTCATTTTCTTTAGAAATCCTTATGCCTCTGGTTATTTCAAATGCATCATTTTCTGAAATGAAATGAAAAATTTTTTGATGAATATTTCCAATAATTACTGTAATAAATATATCACACAATTAGTCTCCAAAAGCGGTATTCAACAATTCAGGGGCTTTCATGTGTGTTATGATTGATGATTTTTTTGAATATTTTTAATTTTTCTTGAGCAGTTATCTTGATAATAAGCAAAAATTTGTCTGTATTTAAAATATGTATTATACATAGAGTCCCTACCCCGGATGCCAACTTTGGCAGGGTACTGTATGAGTTCACTTCAAGTGCATAGGTCCACTGGTGATGTCCAATGTTATTTGTTACACATACTAAATATGTATTTAAAGCTATTGCAAATATTATTGGATTTCAGGTAGGTAGATCAATTTATGTTATTCATATTGTGTTGATCTTATAAATTTTCAGTCCTTTTTGATGACACTGATCCACTACTCTTCTTTCACAATGTTCAACATGTATTTACTTATCTAAAAGATTCGGAGACTTGTATACTCAACTCCATATCCTGAATACTGACCTAATCAAGGAATTGCTTATCAAAAGTTTCATAACATATATGGAGCATAAAAAATTGAAATATTTTTACTTGAAATTATGATAATGTTTATATATACCTTGATTTATATTAAAATTCTTCAGGTCAGAATGAAATATAATTCTGTATAGAAATTTATCAACATTTGAAGAATTGTATTCAAATGAACAAAAATGTGAAAACTAAGAATGCAAGCCCTTCATAGGGCATGGATGGGCAATAGGGTTAGGTTTGATTAGATAGGTTACCTATCTTGTGCCATAAGAGGGTGATGACCATACTCTGTATATAGAAATCCTTTTTCTTCAATAGAACTTGGGGTCTTCTCTAATTCCTACTTTGCTCTTTGCTTCTGGCTTTGCTGTGCCTTGCACCTACCTAAATTTTGTTTCGCATCAGCCTCACTGATCTATTTCTGAGTTGTGCTTCCTCTGACATTTATATTTATACAATATCCCAGTTATTTCAGTTACCGAGCTGCCTTTCTTGTCATTTTATTTGGTTTATCCTGTGTTATTGGTTGAGTCAATATTTTGTTCTGTTAAAAACTGTGTGATTTATGGTTTACGGACATTGTTTTCACATCATCCATTTATCTCATTTGCCATCAACTGTGTACTATTGGGTGTTAACCAACTAATAATTTATTTCATCATTTTTTTAGTTTGTTAGAAATACAGTATTTTTTATTTATATTTTTGTTTGGTTCTTCTTCTTGATTTGACCATTTGACAGATTGGACCTTTAGTGTTTGAGTGTACTCATAGGGTTGGGCCCTTACAACACAAACACATGCTGATAACTTACCATCACTGGTAAGAGGCTCAAAAACAAAGATGCTCCAACACAAAACAATAATAATATTTTGCCAATATGATCAGCCGCTCCTATCTTGGAGCTGAGAGTGGGACTGGACCACACTCTGATGAACCTGAACATAAGCTAATGAATCTAGAAGGAAATGGCATGCAGCTTTCTTTAGTGCTGAAATAATGGTAAACAAATGGGCATTGTACTTCATTCAATTCTGTTTCATGATATACATATTGTATGATTGTAAAAACTTAACGACCTTTAATACAAAAAAATGAAATAAACGTATGAAAGTGAGTCGCATAGACGGTCTTGGGGCCCCGCATGCCACTATGATGCGGCCGGGGTAAACCAGCAGTAGCTGTTGGGCCTGGATGCTGAAACAAATGCCCGAAACGCAAAGTTGTGTGTTTGTGAGTGGACTGGGAAATTTGTGAAGAATGAAATGTATATTTATTTTTTCTCTCTTTTCTTTTTCCTTCTTGTTCATGTTTCGTAAACTTTACTCTTTCTGTGCTTGTTGTAGCTACTCCTCCTTTTTGGAGGAAGGAAGGTTTTTCATATGCATACATACATCTTAGTTTATATTATCAAAGATATACAAATGAGTGCAAAATATTAACGGTCACTTGAATGAATTTTTATCAATTCAAACAATCTGCATATTATACTTGCCTATTCTTGAAATTGTCATGAAAGATTCAATGGTAGATAAGACTGTAAGACTTTGCCACAATCAAAGTATCCTGATGAAGAAATATTTTCTTCAACAATGATAGAAATATATAAGTATATTTTCCAAATAGTTTGAATTTCTTCGAAGAAGTTGATTGAAAATATTAATTACTGTGGTTATATGTTTATCGCAATAAGGACTTTGATGATTTTTATAACTTGAATACCTATATCTATCATTCACTAGTTCATCTGTGACAGAAAATTTTACTCAACATGGAATGCATAGGCAAAATTATTTTGCCCCCACAAGGGAGGGGTAGCTACAACAAACACAGAAATTCGCAGGTAGAGCATCACTCTCCACCTTTTCTTTATGCTTGTTGGTTTGTAGGAAGGTAATACAAGAAGAGGGGATTTTCATTCCTCTTGGCTCGTGACTTTTCATCGCCTGTTACGATTCACAGGGAGTACGGTGGAAGTATTCTTTTCCCCTCTTCCCACAGGGGAAAATAACTCAATTTACTCAATATACATAATGAAAATATCTCATTTGCTGTGTTCCTGAAGTAAATACATTAATTGGGATTGACTGTTTTTTATTACAAGTGTTTTACATTATTTCAATTTTGCAGCATGAATTTTTGAAGATGTATATCTATAAAATCCTTATGCTGTTTCCATGTGTTATCTTCATACTTGATAATCATTGTCAACTATTTTGCCTATACACAGATTATTGAAATATAATTTACCCCCTGGGGGCATAAAAAGCAGTAAGGTTAGGATAGTTAGGTTTGCCTCTCTTATGCTAAGTGGAATGACTATCCCAAGAATTATTTCTTGGAACCCATAGCCTTAGATATGTCTTCAGGACTTCTCTCTTCCATGCCAACTGGGCTTCCATCTTTCTTTGTATCATGTTAAACTTCCTCATCTTACTCTTCTCATTTTACGTGCTGTTTTCCTGTGTAAGAAAGGCAGCAATACTGCCTTAGCCTTGGATCTTTTTTTTTTGTCTAGTTCATACTACTCGTAGATGGTTTTGTCTCAATAATCTGTGTAGAATGTCACTTCCTGCTGGAACTATGTAGGCAGTGTGATACGTCTGTGTGAAATTCAATTTCTGTTCACATGCTGATTATGTAGAGCATGATTAAAAGCTCTTAATTAGATTTTGAATTCTGGAGAAATGGTGATAGTTTATAGGTTTTCTCCAGCATAACATCCTAGATGCACTCTTAGTGATCTTTGAATGACTCCGTGCCTGAAGAGGCATGAAAATATCAGATAATAATAATTATAATTTTAACGTTATTTAAACAAATATTGCTGGTTATTATGGAATACTTTAACTTCTGCTGTGGTGAAGAATTGTTTCATATATATGCATGGCCATGGGTAACCTTTCAGGTCACAAGATAGGCAATAAAGTTAGTTATATTTGTGTTGTGGGAAGTGGCAACCTGAGGAAGAATTGCCAGGGATCCCAGCCTTATTCAAGCCTCTGGGACATCTATCTTTGGTGCCCATTTTGCTTTTTTTAACTTTGAGCCTTCTTTGCTCAGTTTTCCTTGTCGTTTCGTCTTCTTTCTCCAATTTTTTTTTGATGCACTCTAAATGTGTGTACATTGCCTTTGCATGTGATTCACATTAGTCCTTCTCATTCCATCCACTCTTTACAATGGTATAACTGCTCTGGCTAAAGAGGCTTCAACTCTTCTATTCAATTCATATACCTATAGAACATCTTTACTGATAAATTACACATGTGTGGTGGTAAATATTGTATTTTAGAACTCTTCCATGTCATTGATATATGTAGTTAAAATTTATGGGATATGAGATGGAGAAATGTAGTATACAGCTTGCTGTATTTTATGTCTTGGGAGAGTGTTTTTCATGAAAATTTAGGTGTAAGCTTTTTCTGTAGCCATAAACTAGATCTTTGTATGTATGTCCGTACATTTGTGTGGATTGTTCAAGTTGGAAATCCATGCCTGTTTCTTTAGAGAAATAATACCATGTATTTCCCTGTAATTCCTTCTCTCAATTATATCCACATTATCCAACATAACTTAAATATTACAGTTGCAGGGTCCTTTGTTGATGAGTCTCCCCCTAACGATGAGCTGGTTCATGTGGGAAGCTCCGCATCAGTAGCATCTCATTCCCAATGCACTGCAACCTCTGTTGATGAAGCTCCAATCATTACAGGAAGCTCATCCGGTTTTCTTTCAGCATCACGAAAAAGAAGCGCAAAGGTCTGTTTACCCTGATACACCCATAATAATTACTGAGTTATCCAGAATCCATAGTTTAAAGCAGAAAATGTAATTGTGCATATACATGACCAATCTGTTTTATTGCTGTGTGTATATATATATATGCATAGAATTGTAGCAATTTGAGCAGTAGGTATGTGTCTTTTTAGTATTGTTGGCAGAATGCATGCGATATAATAAGTGAACAAAAATCCCATGGAATGAATTGAGACTACAATAACAGAGGAATAGTGTGGTTTAATTTATTTTTTGACAAAATATAACTTTATGCTAAAATATCATCCTGTTTTTACCCATATACCTGTATATCAATATATCTGTAAAATAGTATGTATGTACATATGTTAGTATAAGCATGTGTATCGATATTTTTAATGCATATGTATATGGCTATATCTCCACAAAAAGATAAGATAGGTAGTAAGTTAGGGTTAGTTAAGTTTGCATATCTTGTGTTATAAAGAGTGATTTTATGTATATTCAGCAGAATATCTATCAAAACCAGGCGCCTGACGATTCCGTATCTTTCCCACTGATTCTTCACTTCTTCCATTGCCATCCATTATTCATTCCATTAACCTAGCAACCGCATATTTCTCTTTTCCACAGTACTTGTGATAATCACAGCTTTGTTATCTGCTTTGACATTTTTAAAAATATAATTTAAATTCTGCCCATTGCCTCTTTGCAACCCGATTTTCAGGCAATAATATATTTTGTTTTTCAACATTCAGTTTGTGATCTTTTCTTTCATTAGTTGTCTGTAACCTTTTCCTCCTTTCAGAATACTTTTAAAATTACTTGAAAGTCAACTTCAAGATTTTTCTTGCCGCCAATCGGCAGCAAGTAGCACTCTTTTTGCAAGTCAGGTTTCTCTTTGCTGCCCTTCTTTTCTCCTTGTAATGGTCATGCAACTTAGATTCACTTTTTTACAACTATTCCTCATACATCATTCTTTTATCAGTTGCCATTTGCAGCTTTTTACTCCTACACTTCCGACTTTCATTCCATATCTTTCTTCTTTTTCATCTTGAGTCATATGTACACTGGAGTCTTTTTCATGATAGTTTCGCCTTGCACTGTAGACAATTATCTTCTTCAAGCACTTTATTTTCAAAATCCGTCAAGTATGGATAATTGAATATTAGATAATGACTACTTTATTGCTTTCATACCTCGAAGTTGATAAATTAGTTTTATAGTTTTGTTTTTTCATGATAGTTTCAATATGGATGATAAGCCTTGTATTCAAATAGTCAATCATAGTATGATATATCAATTTTTGTTTTGAACCTATTCACCAGAATTGCACAACCCTTCAAATTAACTGAAGAGTAAACAATAACACTAATTATAGCTTTTGAACATTTTAGTTTGAAAGGATATGAATTTGGTGATTAATGTACTGAATCGTGAGAGAATACATTCAGCGTGGCTAACCATATTGTGTACCTTATTTCTAAAGAGTGTTGCATACTTTTCATAATTATGGTACTGTGGGCTCTGAAATAATATTTCTGTAACCCCTTTTGCAGAAATACAACCAATACATACATCGTACATGATTGCTCCGTGAGCTCTAAAAATGTTTATCTTTGTGTTGTTTTTACATATTGATAACCTGATTGATAACCTTCAGGGATGTATTGTAATACATTTGACAGTATTTGGTATAAAGGGCACTATTGTTATAGGGTCTCAAGTATACATGTTTTTTGCAGGCAAACGTCAAGACAGTTGAAACTGCCACTCTGCAGACCCGACACTCATGCAGCAGCTCAACTGGCCATAAGTCGTCTGGAGAAGGAGAAAGAGCAAGCCAACTCTCTCATGGCGGGTCACAAGACTGATCTTACTACGTTCAAGGTCTGGTCTTCTTTACTTTACTTTACTTTCATGTCACAGCTAGGTTTTCAAAGATGTTTTGTGTATACACACATGATTTAGATTATGAGGTATATATGATAGGTATTTGATTATAAGGAGTGCTAGAAGAAGACCAAAGTTAGGATGGAAAAACGGAGTGTTAAGAGCTTTGAATGACAGAGGTATGTCGATGGAAGAGGCATCTGTGTGTGCGCAGAATAGAGAGGAGTGGAGGGCAATTGTGAATGTTTGACTTTGACGCAGCATAAAGGGCATGGCGCGGAGGTGCCCGTTCATATTGAGGCGTGACTTTTAGAAATATTTAAAGTAAAAAATAAAAAATTTAAATAATAAAAAAAAAATTACTATGAATGATGTTCACGTCGAAAAGTTCGGGGGCCCCCGCGCCACTCATGATGCGGCCGGGGTAAGCCAGCGGTAGCTGTCGGGCCTGGCTGCTGAATCCATATGACTGGAGTGCAAAGGGTGTCCGATTGTGATTAGATGGAGATGTGTGAACGTTGAAAAATTTTCTTTTATCTATGTTTTTATGAAATTTTTTGGTTTTCTGCACTTGTTGTAGCTACCCTTCCCTTGTGGAGGGAGAAAGCTCTCGCATATACATACATACATTTGATTATGAGGTATTTACTTATGTACGTGCAATGAATATATATATGCATTGCAACAGAGTGTGTCGAGAAAGAATTATACTTGTGATACGAGTCGAGTCTTGAATTATTTGAGATATGTAATGCTTCTAAGACTCGAAGTGGCGCTAAATCTGAAGATGCTTGAAGAATTGATTATTCAGTATGCGGGTGCCAATTGTGTTAAGTTGTGCGAATAGGTCAAAAGTTAGAAAAGGAATGACAAGCAACGTATTGGGGTTTCAAGGCATTTTTTAAGTGATAGAGCCTTTGCGTTCCAATGTGAACATGTGAGGTTTATAGTGAATTTGTGATACCTTTGAATTGAGAAACTCGAAGACAGAGTGTAGTGAAAATTATTTACTTAGCTTTCTCCCACGAGACATTCTATTATAATACAAAGGCAAGTAGGGCAATTAGGTTCGATTAACTAAGCTTACATAGCTTATGTTACTAGCATTGGCGACCTCAAGGGGAAATTAGGTGAACTGAGCTCTAGTTAGGGCTTGGGGACTACTGTTCTTCACCCCTAGCTTCTTGTATCTTTTCACCTTTTTGCTTGACTATCCTTGAACTCCATTTCCTCTACTTTTTTATCTTGCTGATTTCACGTGCAGGGAATGTGCAGAATAATAATATTATTATTACTAAGTCTGCACATTCCAAACTAATTCGTTCCTTCTCATTCCGCTTTAGAATGACAAAAATGGCTGCGGTTAGGTTCTTGGACGCTGATATTTAATTTCTATTTTATTATTATGAAAAGACTAAATTGTTAGACAAGTTTCAGTTTTTCTTGGATGTATTCATGAATTGAACCTTTTTTTTAGGCTTCTTCTTGTTCCTGTAAGCGCACATTCGGTGCTCTCTCCGCTTCAAGTGGTCCCAAAAGAATGAAATCATCTAATTTAAACGAACATGCAAGTTTCAAGGGACCCCGGGTAAGTGTAAGATTCTCTGCATTTTTGTTATCGTCACATTGAAATTGGCCACATGGAAAGAATGAGTGAAGGTCGACTCGTGAAGAAAGTGATGAGATCCAGTGTGAATGGAAATGGTGCTAGAGGCAGACTGAAATTCAGGTGGTGGGATGGGGTGAAAAGAGCTGTGAATACTAGGGGCGTGTCAATGCAGAGGCAGCGGTGCGTGCGCAGAAATAGAGAGGAACGGAAAGCAATTATGAATGCCTGATTTTGACGCGGCAGGAAGGGCATGGGCCCGTGCATGTTTTACGCGACCTTTACAAGAAAAAAAATGTTGTATGAAAGTGAGTCGCGTAGACGGCTTCGGGGCCTCCGCGCCCCACTAAAATGCGGCTGGGGTAAACCAGCGTTAGCTGTCGGGCCTGTCATACCTTTGTCACTCATATCTCTTCACCCCATTCTCACTCCAAATTTTGGCCTACCTCTATCACTCTCTTTTATTTACCTGTGAACTCATCACTTTCCGCTAGACGATCTTCATTATTCTCTTGTGACGATATCATTTTAACACGTTGCACTCAACTCGTTCTGCCATGTCATTGACCACCAGTCGTTCTCTGCACTTCATCATTTCACCAGCTGTCTACCAGTCACCCCCGCCATGTTTCTCGAACATCTCATTTCAACTACATTGAACTCATCTTTCACTTTGTCCCAGCCCACATGTTTCGGCCCATACATCACTGTTGGCACAACCACACTTTCACAGTTTGCTGTTAGCTCTCATACCTACTAATCTATTCCTTACGATCGCCTTCAATTCCACCCCACGCTTGATATCCCTTCGTACCCGCGATCTCACCCCCTCACCCAACTCATCATTTGCTGTCACACTGACACCTAAGTATTTGAAGCAGCTCACTTCTTCAAGTAACTCCCCATTCAGCGTCACTCCTATTTCTTCAACCATTCCATCTCTTGAGCACTTCATAACTTTACCTTGTATCACATATACTCGCTCGTTTCATATGTATGTGGATGGGGGGGGGGGGGTGGTGGTGGTGAATGCGAGAGTGCTGAGTAGAGGACTAGAAATTTTGTGGATACAATTTACCGAGAGTATGAAATAAATCAGTTGTTGTTTCTGGGTTCATACAAAGAAATTGCAGAAAGAGTTGATTGCAGCGAGTTAAGATGGTTTGGCACATGGACAGCGCATACGTGGAGATCGGCTCGTGAAGAAAATAATGCGATTATAATATAAATGGAATGATAGCTAGAGGCAAACCAAAATTTGGATGGAGAAATGGGGTGAAGAAAGCTGTGGATGCGAGAGGAATGTCAATGGATAAGGCAACTGTGCGTACGCAAAAAAGAGAGAAGTGCAAATCAATTTTGTTACATTTTAGTTTGTCACTATGAATGCGAGTCAAGCCGACAAGTTCTGGGTCTCCCGCGCTTTTTATGATGCGGTCGAGGGAACCATCGTGCTCTGTCAGGCCTGGCTTCTGACAGTATGTGCATGAAATACCAAGTTTACATGCGATTGTGAGTTGAGTATGAATGTATGAGTGTAGACGTTTTCTTTCATTATATTCAATGCACAACAATTAGGTTTCTTGCAAATATTTGATTTGCTGTGCTTGTTGTAGCTACCTCTTCTTTGTGGATAGACAAAAGTCATGCCTATGCATTTTTATACGTTTATATTTTTGAGCATCGAAAATAAATTTTGTATCCGATTTATCTTGCGATGGTTAAGTTTTTGATACTTTGATAGTATTTCGTTTTTCAATGTTCGACCTACGAAATATTGGTGATTACCTGTTTTTTTTTCAGTCTGCTCCTCCAAAATTACTAAATTATGACCGACCTACAGTTGAAGTATCACAAAAAAACCTTCCCATTGCGATTTCTGTACCAGATTGTAAGCCACCGCCCAAATGTAGGCGCAATCTATTTGGAGAAGGTTATCCCTCAAATACTTTCACTGATATACAGTTCAGAAGGTTGAAAGCTGAGAAAAAGGTTCATCGGAGAAGTGTGAAAACTAAAACAAATGCTTCAAAATGCCGACGAAAATGTGTCAATGTGGATGATTTTTTAAATGACGTTCATCCTCGTTTGGGCAATTACTTGCCTGAATTTATCCGTCTGAAACTTCGTCGAAAATCCAGGTACACTGTTAAACAAAAATGGATAGCATTAAACATGCTCATAGGTGGCCGAAAGGCGTACGAAATCAATAGAAAATTTCTGCCATTGCCTTCACAATCCACGTTGAAGAAACATTTGCAAGATTGCAAGAAGAAGCCAGGAATAAACTCCTTGAGCGTTGAAATGATCAAATCAAAAGTAGACATCGTTGAAGAGAAAGATAAGCTCTGTTTTTTGCTCCTCGATGAAATGTCTCTCCGCAAAGGATTAGTGTTCGACCCGAAGGAAGACAGGGTTGTTGGGTATGAAGATGATGGGCAGACACGTTCTCCTCTGCTTGCAAACTCTGCTCTATGTGTAATGGCCGTCGGCGTGATAAAAACTTGGAAACAGCCAATAGGGTATTTTCTCACCAAAGGACCCATGAAATCCCCCCTGGTTATCAAAGTCATCGAAGAGGCTGTTCGTGCTATGAAGTCGGAGGGTTTTCTTGTTCTTGGTATAACGACTGACCAGGGTTCAAATTTTGAGAAGGCATTCAGGGACTTAGGCTGTTCTGTTGATAGACCACAGATTTGTATTGATGGGGAGACTTGCTACATTTTCCGTGACCCACCCCATCTAACTAAGAGTGCGAGAAATTTCTTTCTGAAAAAAGAAGTTAAAATGCCTCCATCCGGACCCTCAGCCAAATGGGAACATCTCCTGGAGATGTTCAGCATCAATGAAATGAATAGCATGAGATTGGTACCTAGGCTCAGTCGAAAACATCTATCAGATTTGCACTTTCAAAACAAAATGAAGTGAAGCTGGCAACTCAAGTCTTATCCAACAGTAGTTCTTGTGCTATCGACTATCTCGTAGCAAATTGTCGTATAGGATCTGATCGTCTGAGCACTAGCACATATTGCAAGAAATTCAACGATATGTTTGATGTTTTGAACTCTTCGTCTTCGAAGTCCGTAGTTCCTCTTCGGCGTCCGATCAACTCGAGCAGTTCTTCATTCAAGAAGATACCATCCTACGTTGCTTGGTTGAAAAAACTCGACGAAGCCAATCATGATCGTCGACCTCTTTTCATTCGTGGTTGGGTGCAGTCCTTCAATGTTCTCCAAAGTTTGAGGAATAAATTAGATAAAATGTCACTTCCTTACCTTGCTACTAGGAACTTGTGTCAAGACAGCTTGGAAAACTTTTTCTGCAAAATCCGATTAATTCAAAAGTTTCCTAATGGCAAGCAATTCATCGACAACTACTCCCAGTTATGTGTTTCGTCACTCATTGGACATTCAGTGTCTGGGAACTGCGAGACTGACGGGAATGCAGGAGAAGAAATCACCGGATATATCTTCAATGTAAGCAATACCACTTAATGCATATAAGAAACCTTAGACTTAACTCCATTCCCGTATTTCGTTGTAGTTTGTTTAAGTTTGCCTCTGAATAGCACGTTTGATACACAAAATACCTTAACGAAGTAAACTAACCTTTGTGTACATTTTTTTTTGTTGAAGTTATCGCCTAAGACCATAATTATAGAGGCGATTTTCTTTGTGTCATTAACCGGGAAAGCATTCCAAGCGCTTTGGAAAATTGTTTATGTACAATATATTTAAAACAGCAGTTTTAAGATTTACTTCTAATGTGATGAATATTTTTCAATTCTTTTCCCCTTAGAAAAAGAAGCTTCAGACTGAACGGGCATCGAAATTTGAGCTTGATGAAGCTCACATTGAAGCAGCTCTGACTTTTGATGGACAAACGACCATTGGCGGTGCCGCGAAGTGTATCGTTTCAGAAGGAGCAACAGGCTATTTCAGCGGCTACCTAGCGCACAAAATGAACTCCTATCATCAGCGGATGGATGGCGTGACGCTAATGAATTGTTCGAAGTGCTCATCAATCCTCACTACCCAAGACCTCAACCTGCACCTATTTGTTTCGTTTAATGAATACCAAGGAACCGTCGACTCGTCAAAGGGTTTGAAGTTCTGTTCTTCAGATTTTATTGACATTATTTCCCAGAACGAGAGAGTTTTTTTGTACTTTTTCAAACATTTCAGCCACATGCCTAATTTTTCAACCGGTGTTATTGTTGGCTTACCTCAAATTTTGCCCGGTGCCGTCACCGCCAGCAAAACCGCCAAGCAGCTGCCGCAGCTGTTTGGCCTTCCTCGTTGGCCCAGAGGAACGAAAGCAAGGCACCTGCCTTGCTTTGCACAGGTAAAGAAAACGCGCCGAAGACGATGCGAACCGAAAAGCGAAAACACACGCGCGTCTACTCTCCGTCACTGCCATTAGAACACTGCCGACCGGGCGGCTGCGACGCGTGGCGGTTGCATCATGGTACGACAACTGTCGCAACGTACGACAGTCCCACATCTCCCCCAGTTTCTCGGGTAACTAGTGTAGCGGGGTGCCTAGCACTCGTACTCGCTTAGGTACGAGGGACACCGTCGCTCACGGCGTGACAGCCTCAATTGCGCCGGCTCCCCCCGGGGCTGCTCCGCCTCTCCGTAGATAGCGGCAGGCTCCTCGCCCTCTTCTTCAGGGGAGTCTTCACTCGACGCGCTGTCTGCTGCCGGCACCCCTGGCGCCGCGTTTAGTGCGTCAACAACCGCTCTCTCGGGCAACGCAAGAGGAGCTGCACCGCCGCCGCCACCTCCACCGAAGCTAACTGCTTCGGGCTCCGCAGCGCCATCAACGCCCCTATGATTCTCGGGAACACGGCCCCGGTCACCACCAATTCGCCGTCTCCTGACGTCGCGCACATGCCTAGGCATGCCGTCTACGCAGACTACGTACTTTGACACGACGCTGGTGACCTCACCTGACGTCCACTGCTTCGTGCATGAAGGCAGTGGGGGTTTCACCCACACCTCATCACCGACAGCAAAGCTGTTGTCCGCGCAGCCATCAATCGCCCGAAGATTGACGTCGAACGGCACTCGCCAGCGATACCGAAAAATACCGCTCGAAGGGACTGAGCCCGCCTCAGTGTCCTTCCGGGGCGTCACATTATACCAAAATGTAGCCTCCTCAGGAGTGATCCCTCTCCTGGCGGCGATCCTCTTGATCGTCCGATGATTTCTCTCCACGATCCCGTTGCCGCTCGGGGCGTAGGCGGCACGGAATCGCAGCGAAATCCCCCACGCATCAGCGAACTGTTCCACAGTCGCTGATCGAAACGCCGTAGAATTGTCCAGTAGCAACTCGTCACACGGTCCTCGCTCAATTACGACCTCACGCAAGTGAGCGACAATGCTCGCTGCTGACTCATTCAGCAGCCGTCGCCAGATGGCGAACCGTGAGGGACCACAGTCAACCAATGACAGGTAGAGCCTATTGCCATAATGGGTTACGTCAATCGCAACCCGGCGCCAACTCTCCTCCACAGACAGCTCCCCTCGCTCCACGAGATTTTCCCCCCGCAGCGCAGGATCGATCCGCTGGCAGGCCTCGCATCCAGCCAGCTCCCGCTTCACCTGTTCGCGCGACAGATCACTACGGATCTGACGCGCCAAGTAGAGCGTCCGATCGATGCCCAAATGATGCGGCAGATGAGCCGCCCAAATGGCATCCTCGAGACTCTCCCCAGTGGCAAGCACGGCAGACACCTCTGCGACGGCTTCACCACCATCGCGGTAACTAAGCCACCTCTTAGGTACCCTGGTCAGCTGGTCGGCCTTATTCTCGATCGTCGAGACGAAGCGAACAGACACGACCAGACCATGCTCAGCGATCGTCTCACGAATCACCCCAAGACGTCGCTTCACGAGCATCTCCGCCGTACCCTTCGTGCGAACACGATTGCGACCATCGACAGTGCTGTCCATCCATGTGACGACTGTCCGGGAATCGCTGGCGACCGTGAAGGTCTCAAAACCCCACGCGATCGCCAAATTGATACCCCGCGCCACCGCTTCCAACTCGGCCACATTGATGTGAAGGTGGCCCGACTCTTTTCGGAGCCAAGGCGCATCCTCCACAATGCGGCCATCGACCTCAAGGGCCACACCAACTCCGAGGGAGCTGGCGTCAGCCCACTCGGTAACCGTACCATGCGAGTCGACACCCCACACGCCCCCAACAGGGTCGTCCCGACGAGCCCGCGCCAACAGCTCTGCAGCCAACGAGTTGACAGAACTGTCAACCGGGTCGTCCCAAGAGCCGCTGCACCCCAGCCGTTTCAAAAAACTGCAACAAGGACGCAGCCACCCCGCCACGGGGTAATGGCCGACTAACCGACCGCACAAGGAAAACAGCCCTCTCTTCGTTAAGCCGACATTCACCGAGCCAAACTCGGAGAGAGCAGTCCACCGAGACATCCGAAGATGTCCGTTGGCATCTTTCCGCAAAGAAATGCCCAACAGCCGGCCTCCATCCAGGCACTCAGGCTCCTTCGACACGAGTCCGTACCGTGCCAGATGCTCCCGGAGCTCCTGCGCGCTGAGAATGGACTCACACACCACTACATCATCGATATAGTGGTCCGTCCCTCAACGAACGCGATCGTTCAACGACAGAACCTTGCCGAGAATCACCGTCATGATTCGAGGCGCACACGAGAGGCCGAAGCCTAATCGCGTCAAAGCGTAAGGCCCACCCTTAAACTTCACGATCTGGTACCGCCACAGATCCTCGGAAACGTGGATCTGCAGGTACGCGGACTTAAGGTCGACGACCTTAAGCTCGCCCCGCAGCTGCCGCCACTTCCGAATCTTGTCGCCACACACAGCGACCATGTCATCACCAGTATGACATTCGACAAAGCCGTTCAATTCACGATAATCCATGACCGGACGGACTTTATCCTTCGTTGGTTGCACGACGGCCAGCAACGGAATGACGCCCGGGATGGGGCCATGCCATCGCCGCAACCAACCCTTAGAGATCCAACTCTGAATTTCCGCATCATAGCGCTCACGCACGTGAGGCGCCCGAGTACATCCGTACTCCGCGACCCGAGTCTGCAACACCTAGGGCGGCTTCTCAGACCACCGCCAACTGACGGTCCACCGACCGTCAGCGAACCTAGCAACAAAGTCAGGGTCGACGATCTCGATCGGTGCTGGCGCACCTCTCGACTCCACCGACCCCGCCCCCGTCACCAGGCCGGCTCCCAGCTTGGCACAGGCGAGTCCATTGCTGGACCCCCTACAGCATCCAGCTGACCGGGATCTCCCCCAGTCAACTGCATACTTCGAGTCAGGACCTCTCCTAACGGTGACGCCCCCCATGTGATCAATAACATCACTCCCGAGGAGACAGTCCACGCCAAGATTCCCCAACTCCGGCATGACGAGCGCAGTGACACCAAAGCAATGCCCCTGCAACCCGACTACCACACGACAGTGCTTCCCCACATGGGAAGTTCTGCCGTCCGCCGTTAGCAACGGCCGCCCCGGCCGGGGGCATTGGCCCACCACCACCCGCGGACAAACCACCGTCCGCTCGCTCCCGGAGTCTACCAGACACCAAGAACAATGCCCATTCAAGATGGCACAAACGACTGGTAACCGATGCCCCGTCGTAACGCCAGTCGCTCCGAGCGATTCTAGATCGCCCCGACCCAGCGACACACCCGTGCCGCTCAAGGTCCCTCTCTCCGAGGGGGCGCCGTCACCTCCCTCGGGGGGAGGAGACCTCCGGTAAGCTTGGCTTACACGGTTTCCATTGAGGAGGACGCGTCGCCCCGATTGGCGTCCTCCGCAGAGAAACCCGACCCACCAACCGCAGGCCTACTTACCGCCGGACAGTCGCAAGCGAAATGCCCGACCTCCCCACATGCAAAGCATGCAAACTTCCTTTTGGCGGGAGCCTTCATGGCCCCCCTACCAGCAGGCGCCGCCGCGCCTTGCTTCTGCGGGCAAGCCCGCACGCGGTGTGCACCGCCACAGCGGTAGCAAGCACTCTTGCCACCACTGCCCTGCTTCCCCGAAGCAGCAAGGTCTGCTCCGAGCCTGGCCTCCTGGCCTCGCCCGGCTGCAGCCCTCTGTGCGGCCATTCTCTCCCGCACTTTCGACACCACAGCATCGAACGGCGCAGTATACGCGTCCTCACGCGAAACTGCCCAAGTATACAGAGTAGTGGGGAGACCCTCGCAGAACTTGACCCTAAAAATCAAATCCTTCTTAGTCGACCCCACTCTCCCACCCAGACGCGCCAAGTCATCCAGGTACACGTCCACCGACTCCCCGGCTGCAAGCCGACGGTCGGTGAACCGCCTATACGCCTCCTGCATAGGCAACGCAAATTGCAAGACCAGCGTAGACCGGACTACCGACCACTGAGCAGCATCACCGACAGTCATCGAGCGAAACACCCGAGCGGCGTTGCCGTCGAGCATGAACCCGATGACGTCGGTCGGAGCTACCCGCTCCAGCTGGCAGAGCCTCTCCAGGTTCTCCAGCCACTCCAGCGCGTCGACCGATCCATCGCCAGTCAACTTAGGCAACTGCCTAGACAACCGGTCGAGGATCGGGCCACGCGCCTGAGTCAGAATGTTAGCCAACAGGCTAACATCCACGAGCACTCCCGACGTGCTCCCCGCCGGCGGCACTGGCGATCCCGCATCGCCAGCTCCGGCTGCCGCAGCCTTCTCAGCTGCGTCAGCTACCTCAGCTGACGCAGCCTTTCCAGCCGCCGCCATCTTGCTGCCCACAAGAAGGCTACCACCGCCAAAAGCCTAGATAGCTTGTTGGCTTACCTCAAATTTTGCCCGGTGCCGTCACCGCCAGCAAAACCGCCAAGCAGCTGCCGCAGCTGTTTGGCCTTCCTCGTTGGCCCAGAGGAACGAAAGCAAGGCACCTGCCTTGATTTGCACAGGTAAAGAAAACGCGCCGAAGACGATGCGAACCGAAAAGCGAAAACACACGCGCGTCTACTCTCCGTCACTGCGATTAGAACACTGCCGACCGGGCGGCTGCGACGCGTGGCGGTTGCATCATGGTACGACAACTGTCGCAACGTACGACAGTCCCACAGTTATCAATGTCATTTCCAAACGCTGCTCTCAACCATCTCTCTGTTCCTCTAAGATAACACAGTTTTTAGAGCGATTCTTTGTCAAGTGTCGAACTTTTCAAGCTGTAAAAGAAATGAACAAAAAAATACAGTCTACCTCAAAATGTAGTGACAAGGTTAAAAAGCTCATGCATGCTTAAAAAGTGAATTTTGTGCACTCGATCGATTCATAATGTACAGTATGAAATGAAGCACAAAAACTTCAACTGTTTGAAAACTTCAACTTTTTTGATCGTTCCATGCTAGATGGTCCCTCTCTTAACTCATAAAGCTTAAGATAGGCTATAAGTTAAGTTTGCCATCTTGTGTTATGTAGAGTTGCGACCACAAGTGTAATTACTAGGAATCCTCAGCCTTCGAGGTGTCTATCTTTTGTGCTCGATTAGCTTACTTCTACGTTTCCTACTCTCTCACAAGCTCTACTACCAAAGTAAAAACTATTCACAGCCTCAAACAACTTACCGCCTACTCCGTACACCTTCCACACTTCCCACATCGCCTTTCGGTCATCTGTCATACACCTTCTCAGGATCCGTAAATTCCAAGAACAATTCCTTACCTTTTTCCAATAATCTCATACAGCTGTCGCACTGTAAATATCTGGTCTACACAACTCCTGCCTCTCCTAAAATCGCAACAATTACCATTCACTCTCACTTTAGCTACTAAGTGATGATCTGACTCACCCCCTCCTCCTCATTTTTTGTAGGATGCATAAATTCAATTTTCGTAATAATGTCTTAATATCCTTATTTGTCATTATGATAAATTTTCAAGTCTTTTTTAAGCTTAATAATATGCAAGGCTTCTTCATGTTAATGACACTATACCTTATGCAATTTGTACGATATTACTTATGTGACGCTAGAACCTCTGATTCAAGAACGCATGATTTATTGTAGACTCAACGCCAAATGAAGGCACCACCGAATATGATGCGTAGAAAATTACTAGTCAAAAGGTGTCTGTTGGTTATTTTGATTAATTCCTACGTAAAAAAATGTTTTTTATCCATGTGTGTTTATATCCTTCTTTGTTGGACCATCGTCATTTGTGAGCAAAGACTATTAATTTACCCAAAAATGATGTAGCAAGATTATAATGCGTATACATGTTGATCAGGTGAAAATACTTTAGTTACCCTTGCTTAAAATTTTCTACTGTTGAAAAAAGAAAATACTTTAGTTGCCCTTGCATCAATTCTTTACTGTTAAGAAAAGAAAATTTGTGCAATTTCGAACGTCATCGAATTCTCGAGCCCTGATTGGTTCACGAGTGCAGCGTATGTACGCTTTCAAGTTGTCGTACTTCCTTTCATTGTACTGTGGTGTAAACCCAGCTTAACTGCTCAGTGCTCAGTTGCCATCGAGACGCTACGTTGGGAGGTACTGCGCTCCGCGCTCTAGTACTTCTCGCCAGGAAGCGGCAGATGATTAATAGAACAGCGCTAATAATTTATTTCGTATGTCATTGATAGCTCTTTCTTTAATGTTCCTGTTTCTGTGCGTTTTACTCGAGGTTCGCCACAAACATTCGTACTTGCGTACTATATGAATCTCAGTACCTGGGTGTGTCAAAACGTATTCTGATGACTGGGATGTGACAATATGCAGCGTAAAATATGCTGCATATTTGCTTATTTATGTAGCGCATATGTAGCATAAAATATGAAGGCTTCGGCAAGAATTATGCTAGTAAACCTTAAAATATGTATAAACACTCGATGCATATATGCTACACTCTATGCATAATTGTGAAAGCGCATATTACATGCTAAGCAGAAATATGCATCCATATAAATGCTTCACTTGAATATCTCCATATTTATATTTTTTGTGAGGAAGATTGTACAGAAACAATGATACAGGATACAGTGTACTTCTTCATACACGGAAACAATAATTTCTTCCATAATTTTCTGTTAATAATTAAGTGTATACAATTCTCAACTAAGTTTTATAATTTATCTGAACATAAATATTTTGAAACAGTAACAATTCTAATCTGAACGAGTGTAGGACGATGATAACGAAGGAAAAAAAGTAATCTAATCCAAGGCTGGTTATGAAGTATATATAATGTTTTTCATGAATGCAAGGAATATTTTTTAATCCTTCTTTTATACGAGGAATATATTTTAGCATCAAATTCGAGGGTTGCACTTGATAATTGCGTGGTAGTTGAGATTTTTAAAAATAAATCTTCTACGATTATCTGCCAGCAAAGTTTTATACTGCGAAAACTTCCACTCGACATCGCAAGAAACAAGTGGAACAAAAGTGAAGCAAGTTAGTTCGGAAGGTGAATATTCCTTAATAGATTCATCCATTGCGTCAGCGATCACACGAGTCAAAACTGAGTTGATTGTTGTTATCTTTTCAAAACCTTTGTTTATCACCAAAATGCATTTTAACTCTTCATAATACCTTTTATCATATCTGTTTTTCAATGTTTCCTCTACGCTATCCATTAATTTTATTGCTCTCGAAGTAAGAAGTCCCTGTGTTGTTATGCAAGAGCAATAATAATTATTCATATCCTTCGATAACAATAATTTGATAAAGTGTGCACTAAGCCCAACATGGTTCTACGTGATAATATTTAGAAACTAAAACCTTGTACCCCGCAAAACTTCTCTCACGTGTACTGAGTGAAAAAAAGTTTTACATTTCACCTGTTTCTCGCAATAAATGCAATACAGAAATTCTTTCTCGGCTTGAAAATCTTCAAATTCCTTAAAGTATTCTAAAAATGATGCTCCTTAATCACCTTCGGCATGATTGTAGATCACTACTAGCCGCACTAATCTCAAATACACTTCATTAGGTAACTATATCTCAAAAAACTTGAGCTAATTTCCGCAAAATTAAAGTAAACTTTTGACGTAGCTGTAGCAACTTACAATTGTTATTGATTTACGAAAAATTTCAATTTACAAAATTGATCCAGTTATATAAAAAGAATTATATTAAACTGGATGAAAAAAAGAATATAATTTAAAAGTAATGGGAAGGTTTTACTAGGTTTCAGTTTACTGCCACTCACAGTTAATCATGCATGTTCGTCATATTTTATGCTGTTCCGAGGAAAATATGCGATATGCTCACACTGCGTATATACTTGCGGGCATATTTTATGCTATCTAAAATATACTCAAAAGCATATATATGCAATATGTTCAATGTCAGACCCCTACTGATGACATACTGCAGGCTACGGCTCATCTGTAGATGGAGTGATTGACGGGCAGGCGGCGGCAAAGAATGGTTCGGGAGAATGTCCAAATGAACCTCACGGTACCCGCCTGCAAGCCCGGCAACAGTGTATGTGCCCGCCGAAGTGACGCTCAGTGTGGTGAAAAGAGTGTCAATGTGAACCCACCATTACATGTGAACACACGTTCCGCTCTGCTCCGCTTGTACTTTTCCCTTGTAGTGTGTATGCACCCTAACGCAGTCAGACGTTCGAATCTAGTCAAGTAAACAACCAGGTCGTCACCGTCCTCAAGAGGAGTCGGCTTAGGAAAATATTGTGAAGGAAGAATATTCTGAGGTTGCTCGGTATGACCAGTTAGTTCAGCTAACTTTAATTTATGTTTTTTCTGCTTAGCTCTTTCTTCTCTTTCCCTCTGTTTTTCTCTCGCCCTATCTTCACGAGCAGCAGTCAGCTGAAAACAGGTGAATGTAGCTAACTCTGAGCCGGTCAAACCCCTGTCTCCTATCTTTCTAAACACGTTGACTTCGGAGTGAGACAAATGTGTACCACTAGGTAAATTGTTCATAGAGGCATCAATATAAATGAATAACATTTCAAATCATTTCGCAAACTCTTTCTAAAAAAATTTATTATACGAAGAAAATATTATTTAGCACTTATATTCTTTACATTTCTCACAAAGGATGGAGACTTATTCGAGCAGGTAAGTCGATTTTCCCAGTCTTTTTTACAACCTAGCCAAATCAACTTTATGACCCGAGCAATCGTAGTCAATGTGTTAACTCCATTAGAGTGGGCACAGGCTGATCTATTATGATAGATAAAACTATTTATGCGCTCAATTACAAAGAAAGAACAGAGTTGCCTTGAAATTAGGGTTTCACTAGCACACAGAAAACGTAATTTCACAGTTTTCGTGGCCTCACGAAGCTATACTAGTGCTAGCAGCACAACAAAAGGGACTGATGGAAACTAAAGAATTGACACGAAATGGAAAGGATGCCTCTAGAGGTACACAAGTTCTTAAGAAAGCCTCACACGAGCATCACAATCACACAACCAAAGAAGTGTAGTTTACACAAGGCGACTCATCTCAACAAGTCGTTACAATCGCCTGCCTAATTCTTAGCTGATCTAAACTGGTTCCTGTGCACAGTCATTTGAATAACGACATTAAAACGCATCCGGAGCATCACTGTCTCCACTTTTGGCTGCAAACCTCTAGGATAATATTTACAAGAATAAAATGGGAACAACTAATGAAATACGTGCACTATCGAATGGAAGTTTTACGACAAATAAATAATACTGTCTACAGCGCCACTGGTGAGGTTAAGGGAAGAGTACCCCCAAGATGCCGAATTTTCTCGAGATATTGGGTTTCAGCTGCCATAGGAAGGGTGAGATGTCAGGTACATCCTGTGAAAAAATGAAGTTCGTACGTTCATTGGTTCGCCCGCTACGGGGATTTGAAGAATGGGTGGGTGGGAGGTGGAAGAGATATTTTATCATTTTACACGTCCCCCTTGGCACTTTCTTCACGGCTTGACGTTGCCATGTCATCTTCTATGTCTCTTTATTACTGTATAATAATTTCAAGGGTCCTAGATGACCCAATAAAGAAAATTTGAGATTGTTTATAAATCTTTGTTTACCTGTTTTGCCTTATTTTGGAGGATCGGAATGTAGCGGTTTCAAAATGTATCTCCTACCACAGTTTTTGAGCTACGGTTATGATTTTGGTATCATTGGATGCGGAATGACAAGGGCTTTCCGAAAACTAACTATGCAATTCAAAATTCATTTGTGATCAAGAGAAATAAAGACATTCCTAGGAATGTCTTTTTTGTTCCTAGGAATGTCTTTAATTTCTTAAAGACATTCCTAGGAATGTATTTATTTCTCTTGATCACAAATGAATTTTGAATTGCATAGTTAGTTTTCGGAAAGCCCTTGTCATTCCGCATTCAATGATACCGAAATCATAACTGAAGCTCAAAAACTGTAGTAGGAGATACATTTTGAAACCGCTACATTCCGATCCTCCAAAATAAGGCAAAACAGGTGAACAAAGATTTATAAACAATCTCAATTTTTCTTTATTGGGTCATCTAGGACCCTTAAAATTATTATACAGTAATAAAGAGACATAGAAGATGACATGGCAACGTCAAGCCGTGAAGAAAGTGCCAAGGGGGACGTGTAAAATGATAAAATATCTCTTCCACCTCCCACCCACCCATTCTTCAAATCCCCGTAGCGGGCGAACCAATGAACGTGCGAACTTCATTTTTTCACAGGATGTACCTGACATCTCACCCTTCCTATGGCAGCTGAAGCCCAATATCTCAAGAAAATTCGGCATCTTGGGGGTACTCTTCCCATCGCTTGTTCAAGACAAGGGACGACCTAATCATACCTGCTGCATCTTTTAGAGTTGCAGCCAATTAAGAGGACGACCCAAGGATTTTCGGGCCCACTTGGACATTTTTTCTTTGTTGAAAAAGGATCCATAGGTGGTGGGCTATTGTACCCTAATATTTTATAGGGCTACGGGCACTAGATCCCCCCTCCCAGAGGGGTGTTTGGGGATCAAAAATCATGAATGTATGAATTCATACAAAAAGAAAACTAGAAAAATAAAACATCTGACTTTTTTGTTTGTAAGCAATGTTTCAAGGATTCCAAAACTATCTTTGGTTGTGTTGTAGCATGAAAACTCATTGACTTTTATTCATTTAAAATATCAGATAAAATGCCATAAAAAATAACAGTATTTCCCATTGCTTGAAAAACAAAGGACAGAATTGAAAAAATTAATGGAACAAAATGCGTTTCTTGTTAAAAATTACGTGTAATGTCTTATTTCAGAAGAATTAGTCCACAAATAAAAATTTACCATTTTTCATGGAATGAATAATGAATTTATTTTTTTATATAATTTATTCATGTATATCATACAATTCCCAGTGTTGATATAGAATTATGCATGCATATTATTTGTAGATGATGATCCAACATGGATAAAACATTCACGTAAAAAAATGTCGATTATATTACACTTAACAACAATATGTTTTTCTTAACTTCTTGGTAAAACCTCGTTTTCAACATAAAGAATAGAAGTCAGTGAATTTTCATGCTAGGAAAACACAAAGACAGTTTTGAAATCCTTGAAACATTTATAACAAACTAAAGCTCTTCGATTTCCAAATTTGTACATTGGATATTTTTTTTCAGTTAAAAAAAATGGTTCATTTTAGTTAGTGATCAAAAATCGCATTTTGAAAGAAAAGGAAAATGAAAATTGAAAATTCAAGAGCTTTAGTTTGTTTGCAATGCTTCAAGGATTCCAAAACTTTCTTTGAATTTGTTCTAGCATAAAAACTCATTGACTTCTATTATTTTTAAAATACCAATAAAATTGAACTAGAAAACTTATTTTTGAATTTTTTAAAAACTAAGGCCTAAATCGAAAAAGTTACCCGAGTACAATTCGTCTTTTTTCAAAGAAATACATATACTGACCAAATTTTAAAACAATCAGATCAAAATGTAAAAATCGCTGGGTTGTCGCCCTAAAATCGTCCCCGTTGGATTTCTAGCAAACTCTTTCGTTGGGATGTCTTGCACTAAGTAAGATAGTAATTTATCTGTCAGATGATGATGAAAACATCAAACTTGAATGCCTTGTCGAGTTTCACTCTGTTTATGCAAAATGTAATTTTTAGCTTTAATTACATCGAAATATGAAACTAACTTCTGTATCATATCCATAATATAAGTTTGGGCTTTAATTGCAGAAGCCTTAGCGACAGCCAAATCCAGACCAGAGGTAATCCAAGCAACGAATTAGCCGAGTATGGAATCAGAAGCTGGCCTAAACAGTTCGCAATTCAAGATGGAAAAATCCCTGAAACCCTGACACAATCAATCCAATCAGGAGTTTGTCTTGATAAGAAGGAGCCGTCTGCACTTCTCAATTTCCTGTATGAAGAAATGACCCGAAATACATGGTAAGTATATTAGCTAATATAGGCACATTGAAAGATTTACCATACATTTAAGTTTTGTTATCCCAATTTCGGGTCATGTATTGTTCCGAATTAAGGTAATTTTATCATTAGCCAGTGTAAGTGACCTCAAATTAGCTTCCTATAACAATATCTAGGAATAGTATGCCATGTAACTAGAGAGAAAGCATGCTGTGTAGAAAACGTTTGTTTCATTGCTCCTATTTTTCATTTCTCCGACGCCAAGGAATAATGATGAGGTAGCTACAGCTCTACTAAGGAAATTTCCTCATCTGAAGGAGTGTTCATCTATTGGTGATGCTAAGGTAATCATGGTAACTAATCATAAACTTCAATTTATTCAGTAGAGGACGAGGTTTTTACTGGAAGTTAGAGATCTCAGTGAAAATCGGATTGCTTTGTCATAAGTATATTTCAAATGCAGTCTGTGGTTGAAACTGGACTATGTCACAGTTGATTAAATGCCATGTAATAATTCAAACATACAACCCTCAGTGTAATGATACAATATTGTGGGTTTATTCGAGTTCTTCAAGTGGACAGAGCATGTTAAGAAAATATTGCACCACAATACTGATATTTACTTTATATAAAGAAAATCCTATATTTTTAACATCGTTCACGAAATTGTAGAGCACCCATTTCTAACCAATAATGATATTCAACAATATTGTGTTACTGTATAAATTTCCATGCTCTATAATAAAGTAGAAAAAATTTCAGGGAAGCTCGTGTTCGTCATCATTGCTGGAAGTCTCCGTTTTACATCCTATATGAATATTTCATTCATGTCAGTCCAAACTTTTCCATTTTGTAGGAGCTTTTGAAGATCAAACTTTCTACAAAGGCTCGCAACTCATGACGTAGGAAGGATCATTCCCTACCTGTAGTTGTTCAGAAGAGAGATAAAAAAGATGGACCTGAAGGAAGCAGCGTTGTTCAGTCACACAAATGTAAACCAGCGCATGGAGTATCAAATTACCTGCCTACAAACCCAAATCCAGATGATGCGTCTGTTGAAAAACACATAAAATTTCTTCAAAAGGAAAGTGGCAAAAATTATACCAGAGACCCCCGAAAAATTGAAGTCAGTATGAAACGTTTTATCATCGCCGACAACCTACTGTTACGCAAAAAATAACAATCTTAGCTGAGAAGGACGTCTATCCCATTTCGTTCGACTCCAAACAGGTGCGAAAACTCTTTAGAAATAAGTTAATACCAGTGCGATAACTTCTCAATGGGTGTGGGATAGGAAATTGGTTTAATGGACACTATATAGTGCTCCCGGGTGGGATACTGTTACGGTATCTCAGCTTTAGATAGGCATTTGAAGCATCTATCATTGTATTTTCCTTCGTTTCTTTTCAAACCTGATGTTAGTATCTAGATTAGATGTTAGTTTAAGCATCCCTAAACACGAGACAGGTGTTCCAAAGGAAGGAAAAAGAAGGCATCATTTAATAGGAATGTAGCTAACCCGTAATCTATGCACAAGGCGTATAGTAACAGTATGTTGAGAAAAATTTCCTTCAACGTGATAAAGGTTGCGGAAGGTTATAGGTGCTGAAAAACAGGACAACCGTGAACTGAAGAAAAGATTATCCATAACAAAACCACTAATAAAGCCTGCCTAGCTTTAGATGGGACCTCGCATATTCCGTTTTGGGATACTAACTCCCATAAATAAAATAATTATATTCCTCTGAGGGACGTACGGTATCCATTTTGGATCGCACCTTATACATAGATAACTGTATAATAATTATACAATTACCATTTGTGTAATAATTTTAGGACTATGAATTATAGAATTGAGAAATGATGCAATTGCTTCACTTATCAAGCAACACGGTTCACCGAGTCCATATTTAATGGTCCTTGTTGGCTTTCTAGCGAATTCTTTTGTTGGAATGTCTTGAACTAAATAATAAAATTATCTAAATTTAAATTATATTATCATTGCCTTCTCAAGATTGCAGCCCTGTTCCTTTTTGTTAAATTAAATGCACCAAAACCTAACTACCAGCTTAAGTTCCAACCTTGACTTCATTTGAGTTTTAACGCTGAACAAATCGTGTAAATTTGTTAATTTTAGCAGCGCATTTCAGCATGTCTGCTGTGTGAATCTCATACACGGGAGAGAGGCAGGCGTTAGTCCATGCAATGAAAATTTTAGTCATTGAAAGTTTCTCACGACACTGATGAAAATAAAAGTAATTAACACTATAAAACGACAACACTCGAGACGAGGCTCGAAATGATGCATTAAGTAAAATTTTTGCTGTTTTAGGTAGATAATAACATATAACTGATTTTTTTAGATATGCTACGATTTCTCGAGGATCACTGAGATGGACATCATCGCTACCATGCGAGCCAATTTGCTGCAATATGCAGAAGGAATATTAGAAGGATCTCGTACACCGTATGAGATAGATACTTCTCCTTGTGAAGACGTGCAAAAAGGTACTGATATTTTTTGATGTTGTAGGGATTACAAAACTTGTTCTTTCAGCAGTTTTTCTCGCACAGTTATTATTGAACCATCTAAAATTATACATTCGTCTTCTGAAGCCAGCTGAAACAAATCAAAGTGAAGGCTTTGCTGGAAGCAAAAAATATAACTTGTCGAGCCTTCAAAAAAGAAAAATCCAATCGATGTGATTTTATCGTCTGTTCTCTTATTCCAGAGTTGTTGGCGTGCACAGCAGTGAGCAAATTACCTCCACTGATAGAAACCTTGGATTTCACTGATGTTCCGGAGGTGAAAATGTGTGACGCATTCAAACTTATTGTGAAACTTGAACAGTTATTACCAATTGACTCTGGTTTCATATAAAAGAAGTGGTCAGTGTGCATTTTAAGGTTAAAAACGTGTTTTCAGCCCATCATGTTTCTTTACTGTGTGAGAAAATTGTATATTTAACCCATTAATCAAACTGAAAGATGAATTGGATTTAGTCTTGACGTCATTCATGAAAGCAGTGTGTGGATAGTAGTAACCTTACAAATCCCCAATAAAGGAATTAAATGAAATTATAAAATTCTCATGGTGTTATAGATCAAGTTTTTGGGGGATGTAGGTTATACAGATACTCAGCTTTTCTTTTTTTTACCTAGATGCCGTCACCGATGATCCTCTTTGACGGCCCAAATTTGGTTCCAACATCTCGCGGCCGACTTTGTGGCTGAAGAAGTCAGCGTTTTCGAGGGGCCTATAGCTGGCGCGGTGTTCAGGTTACGGATATACGACTGGGTGAACCGGTGGAAAAATAAGAATAAGATTTTATAATTTACTGAAGTTCAATATTTTAAGTGAAATGAAATGAAATCTAGAGCGTGACACTTGAATACACGAAATTAGAATAGAACACATGATACACATGAATAATAAATACGAACACCTTGATAGCTATAGTTTACGAAGTTTAACAAAATGCACTAAGCGCAAGCCTGACCATGGTAATGCCGTAGCAACGAAACAAGTAAATAAAGAACTCCCTAAACACTATTAGGATGCACTGCTTCGGGCCGGCCAGATCGCAGCTCCTTGCGTGGACCGTCAAGTTGTAGGTCAAACGAGTGCCGGAAGAGACGTGAAGTCAAGTCCACGACACGAAAAGTCGTCAGCATAGAAGCCGGGAAATTATCGGTGTTCCAGAAACCGCCACCAGCCGTTGCCTCGGGCACTCTTCGGCGTTTAGCTCGGAGTTACGTTGAACAAATGTGTATTCTTCTTAACATATAAGAACCGGTTAGGTTGTGGCTGGAACTTGCCAGAGTATCTCAGTGTGGGGGACGACTGAAGACCTCGCTGATGAACAATCAAAACAAAGCTGTTACACACTAGAACATGAAAATGAAAATATTGGAAATTTTGCCAGGGCTAAAACGGATAAATAAAGCACATAAGTATCCTAAAACAAAACGCACCTCCGCCTCGAGCGGTGACTGCTGAAGCTATGAATGAATTCACTAATCTCCCTGACTATATAGGAAAAGATGTTGCGTTCAGCACGCGTTTTCTTCCGACGCAAAACTACAGCAAGAAAGACCGATGAACAAAAAGCAAGCTGAATCACAATACCGGGCGACATAAAATAAGAAAGAAGTAAACCCGAAAACATTAATTCCTACGGCTTTCCATTCCTTGACACGCGGCAGTCTGGCTTGCGAGTTACTACCGTTTCGATTGCAGCTATCCCAAGTGTTGGAGTAGAACCTTAGTTTTCTGCAGCGAGGCATTTTTTGTCTCAAGGATCAAACGAAAGCTCCTCTCACTGTAATGACGACTTGACATAAAATAAAACTCGCTCAGGTAAGTGGCCAATATGTCATATGTTTAGACTAGTTCGTTTTAAAAATTCAATCATGGAATTATAACAAGTTGAACAATCCTATTTTTGAATAAAAAGGGAATTGTGGATTATTTTCATAGGGGCAATCCCCAAATACTATGTGAAGTCCTAGCACACTGATAGCCACACAGGTATATCATGAGAGAAGTAGCAGCTCGTTTATTAAATCGTGAAGGAATCAAAGTTCCTTCAATTAACACTGCTGTAACGCGTCTAGTACTTTGCGAAACATCAGCCAGACGATACGGTTTAGTTTATGTAATTATTTAAATTCTAGCTACAGTTTTAATCTGCAAAAAGCAGCGAACAAAACTCAACTTAAGGTAACAAACAAACGGTCGTTTTATCGAGCAATTCATTCAGCGAGACTGAAGCGAAGCTTAACAACAGCAAAGATTTCAATTTTACAATAATAAAACTGGTCGTTGACCATTTCAAGAATTATTAGTCAAACACATTGTGCCCAGCGAACTAAAATGCCCGTGCAGATGAATAAAGTGTTACATACAATTTTGCATGCCCTTGCAGAGGCAAGCTGACACGAACAGGGTGCGAGGTAATGCCAAGGTAACTTCACGATGACTATGTGGCAATGTTTGCGTTGTGGCGAAGAAAGAAAACGAGCTGGGCACGCAGAGTCATTAGCAGCCCCAGGAGGTGAAGCCGCCCACAGCGTGGTCTCGACTCCTTATGAAGAAAATTCAATTATTAGAATGGCAGTAAGGATGAGCGATCTTAGTTTATGACCACTGCTTCAAACTATCATAGTGAAAGGACGTCACACCAATTTGAAATTTACACTACGTGTTCTCATGAACTGACCAAGCGCACCCAACGCACCTAAATGTTATGACATGCTATGCGGCTGCGAAAGCGGGAAACCGCTGCCTCAACCGCGCGCGGTAAAACCGCATTTGTTGTTAGATGACACATTGGCGCAAAAACCGTGAAGGTTGTCGCGCGTTTTTTCGTACAGTGCTGTTTGAAACTCTGAACAGAATGGAGATTTCGCATTTCATAAATGTTTCAACTGTGTGCGCTGCTGAAGCGAAGGATTTTTGGATATGCCTCGTGTACGGAGGGATTCCGTGCACCCATACAACCGTGGCCGAGACAAGTTTACTGGTTTTTATGAAAATATTAGAAAGTATAATGATAAATGTAACAATAATAGCTGTTACATATTAGAAATAATGATAGATGAAAATAATAGATAGTGGATGAAATAATATAAATATTAGATGAAAATATCTGGATGATTTCCTGGTATTCTATGGGGAACTAGAAATGAATTGAGTTTAATGCAGCGCTGTGAGCGGCTAATGTGACATTAGCCATTCCTTTCTTTGTGTTGACTGTTCTAAGCAGCGCCACGGTAAATTTCCTTCCGCCGATATGCGGGGTAGAAAAAATACCGCTCGCGTTTTCCGCGTTGCGGTTTCTCTAGCATGTCAGGCTTCGTTAGACAACACAACACGTGCTGGCGAATTTGCGGCTACCGCAGCAGCTTTGGGCGGAGCTGCGTTTCAACACGGAGTAGTCACTACACATATATAGGCCCGTCCACACTATCAATCTTTCGCCCGAAGTTCGTGTTTTTCGGCAGTCCGCGAACACGAACACAGGTGAAAAGTTCGCAGATTTCGGTGTGTTTGTGTTTTCGAGCGTGTTGGAAAACACGAACACGAACTTTCGGTCAAACAGCGAACACTTGTTTTGTTTATGTATTGTGGAAGGTGGTTTTGCGAGTGAATTACTTGGTTTCTATGTATTTTTTCCTATTTCATCGATTTATTTATGTTTTTGGTGCAAATTATGTTAATTGTAAGGTGGCACGGACATTTATTTACCAAAATGAACCACGTAACGATGTTATTTCATTTTTTTCAGATATGGCTGAATATGTGAGTAGGTTTGGATTTAATTGATGTGAATGTAATTAAATAAAAATCGCTGAAACTGAAGCTGAATATGCATAAAATTATCAAAGTTTACTTATTTTGACATCTAAATATAATTTTGGATATTTTTCAGTAGTATGCCAAGAGTGGTAGCTACTAATTTGCTGCTGATAAAACTGGCACAAAAATTAATTTGCAAAATCTGTTGCTATTATTTATTGTATTTCTTTTTAAATTTTTTTTGTTAAAATAGAATACTTTATTTCCCTTATAGCCTGATACTGATATTAGAATCGTCCGTAGATTAGAAATTGTACTATAAAAAAAATCATCTGGGAGATATATATACTCTCTTGCTAACTTATAATTTGTAGTTTAAAAAGCATAATTACCACCAATTTTAAAAATGGACCTGCACTGTTGAACCATTGATTTGGAAAAAAGCATGAGCTGTTTGTAGTCATTTACATATTTGTTCAGAATTTGAATATTTTTGTTTATAGAAAAGCATTGGGAAACTCTTATTATAATAAGAAAAGAGACCTAGATAATTATCTAGGTCTCTTTATGCATTTTAGAAACTGCTTTATGGGACTTGTTAGGCTTATGAAAATTTCAACTTTTGCTTGTGGATCCAAAAGTGAATTGCTGTAAATTTAGCTTTTTCTACAATTTTGGTAACAGCTAATCCTATTCAAATATGTCTTAAAATCTTTTGCTTTGGGTAATGTATTGTTTTAACTTGTTATATCATGAATGTGGCCCTATTGGAAGTGGGATAAATTATCTGTTCTAAACTATTATGTCTGAAACCTAATTCAAAAATATCCGCTATATATCTAGAAAAGTAAATTCATCCAACATGTCATTCTTTATGGTAAAGTGTGTGCTGTAGTAGAAGCATCAATTATCATTGCATTGAATTGATGTATGTTTGTGTAGACTTTGCTGTAACATTGATAATTATCATTTAGGGCTGTTTCTTAACTGTCGTGTGTCATAGGCGCAGTCAGTAAAATAAAACCAAATGCTTTACCCCTTTTTGTGTATTTTTCAGAAAGTTTTCAAACAATTGGCTATTTTAAATAAAAACTAAGGCAGTTGCCTTAGGTTGCCTATGTAGTACTTCAAAGTTGTTTTGAGCAGTGGTGACTCAATGTCATTAGGTGTCTCTCCTATGGAACTGCAGAGCTGGGTCTTCAGAATCTTCAATAATGGTAAGTAGTTCAGTGAATTGTTCAATTTTTCTACCTAACTTCATTCATGACTATTGAAGTCAGTAAGGTTAGTATGTATGAAAGCTTTGTTTAAAAAATATGGTCCTTAAGTAATGAATTTTCATGGCAAATAGGCCAAACAATGAAAAATAAATGCAGAAGTGTGAATTAGAATAGATTTTTTCATTTATTTGTGAACCAAAATTTTGGTTCTCTTACAAACCAGCCTGTTATGCAGGTTGTAAATTGGATACATTTTTTCTTAATCAATATTATTTTTTACAAATACTATTGGAAATGATTTTCAACTTTTAACATCAGGTGTCACTTCCAGCGCTTTAGCTTTGGCAAAATTCTGGCTTTGTCACATCTCTCTACAAAAACGACTTTGATGAACTTCATCTATGTTTGATTGAAATTTTACAAAATTAAACTTTGATTTGCTCCAGCATATAATTCCAATGTACCAAGTCATTCATAATTATTCAAGAGTTTCTATCATTTTTAGAGAGCCACCTATGGTTAATAGGCAAATTATTTTCTTCTCTTCTGTCAGGTTGAGAAGCCCATTGCCACCCGAGAAGCAATTGAAATCATTGAAGACTATTCACGGGCCTTCCTCGAATGGGTTACCATCATTACAGGTCGTCACAAAGACCCTGCCTTCAAGTTCAAGCATCTCTGATGAATCCCTACCACCATCACCGTGGTCCTTTTTGTTGGTAGTCCTCTTCTCCCAACACAAGTCTCTAAACAGACTTGTGTTGGGTAAGTTTTGATTAGAGTCTACATGAGTTGAAAAGTGAAGGTTAAAATTTTTTTTAACACTTTCCCTGCTTTTCCATGACTGTTGGTTTGGTTAGCTTATAAGTAGCAGAACAGGTAAATCAATTTTCCGGCTTGAATGTACACTCTATTTTAATTTTTCCTAATGATTATGAAAATTACAATTGCACGATAACATTTACCTCGTATGTTTTCAATTATTTATTAAAATGTCGGGAAACATCAGATGTCGTACATTTATATCTGCACTTAATTGAGCAATTAACCTGTTGGTACACATGTGGCCCAATACGCAGGGAACGTGTTAAAAGAATGAGGCAGGGTGCTCTTTCTTCATTGTGGCATAATGATTTAGCTGTTGTTTAATTTTTTGTTGATTATAATTCCACAAAGGAAATTTTTCCACTGATCAACATCAGCCAATCATATAGTAAACAATTTTGTTGTCATTAGCATCCTGATGTGCTGAAACAAAATGTATGTATTTACTTTGGTAGTACAGATGTTAATCAATTGTGTATGAAGTATTAAAAACAAAGTTCCTGCAATGCAAAAAATAATGTCGAGATCATGAAATGAGTAAAGTGCGTGATTGATCAAATTCTAGTCTTTTTGTATCTTGGTAATGATGTGCTTGACCAGTAATTACAAATGTACTCATCCGTTTGTTATGCTACATTATATGCTAGTTATGATTATTTACATTACAATACCAGAGGGTATTTAAACTGTGCTTTAATATACTTTTTATATTAGTCATAAAGACAAATTATCTGTATTAGATATGTAGAATATAAATGCTATAATTCAATGAAATATTTTTTCATTGAGCTGAATGTTCACCAAATGTTTACCAGAATGCCAATTAGATTGTGTAGTGATGATTTTCATAAAAAAATATTTATTTGCAATATACTTTTCATCAGTTTCATGTCAGAATTAGATGGCTTGCGGTTGACTACTTATTACAGAAATATGTTATTATTGTTAGCGGATTTTTAAACATTGCACAAACCCTGTGTACATGTTTGTACTCAATGATCCCTACTTTATACCTCTCTTTGGAACACCCTTGCTGTGGTTAAGGGAATCAAACGATTTTTTGGTATAAAACCTCAAAATTTAATATAAAATATTTCAATAGCGTCAAAAGCGAAATAAGCTTGCAGGTATTCACAACATGTTTGGAACATTCGAATGGACGTTCAGAGCCCTATGTGATGTGGATGTGGGTATGGGTATGGTAAATTTTAACAAATTTTGGACTACAACTGTCTATTCGAATGTTATAAACATGCTGCGAATATCCGAGAGCTTATTTCCCTACAGACGTATTTTTTTTATTTTTCAAAGAATTTACAAGAAAAATCGTTTGATTCCCTTAAGGAGGCTCAAAGTAACATGTATGTTCTCTTCATTGGTAATGAAAATAGTGCAATGTATGGGGAACAACAAACTTGCAATTTAAGCTGAAAGAAACAATTAACAACTTATGAGAAACCTTTAAAATAGTTTAGAAATTAAATCTTTATTGGTGAATTAATTTTACATAGCACTGCAATTTGGTTTAATTATAGTTTTTGTCAATGGATGATTAGATATGCAGTTTTTAGATATCTGTGCATACAACAAGTCACCTTTGCAATTTACCTTTCAAGGTATTTCTATGACTTGTTTCTGGTGCCTTTATCCTTTGACTTACTATTTTTATCCATGCAGTTATTTTCATTGTGAATATTGAATAAAATGAATTCACACACTTACTCTTTGAGAACACCTGTTCTGGGTTCACTGTTGTCCTTATGTTAATCAGTTTCATGAAAATGCATTTTTCAACATGGTTGTAGGTAATTGACCTACAAAATTGTATTCAGAACAGGTTTATCATCTTCTTGGTAACTGATCGATGTCCTTCACGTTTGGGATCATACACAAAAATATTCAACTGTTTTTTCCCTTGCTTGAATACAGGACTACATGTTTTTTTCAAAATTAAGTGATTAAGAATGCACCCTTTATGGGGTAGGTGTCTGTTTTTTGAATCCCAGCGGCATGCAGTGATTTCTCCCCGTTGGGAAAGGAGAAAACTCAGATACACCCTACCCAGGTGTCGGAAATGGGTACAGACTTGACCGGGTAACCGTCATTGTATCCTGATGTCAGTTATAAAGCATTTGAAAAACCAATGTGCATGATGATATGATGGCGGGTAAGGAAAGTATTAAGACACCAGTGCATTATAATATGGTAGTATTGTAAAGTCATGAATCATTTACACCAGTAGTGCAAATGCCCCTCTCCAGTCGTGGAAAACCAAACCAGGAAGGTTTGGCAGCGCAGGACAGGACCACGGCTGGCCCACGAGCACAAACGAATAGGAGGGTCGAGCTCGGGCTGTGAACAAACATTGACGTCAAACAATGTCCCAAGGAAATGAATTGCTTCAAGCGGAGAGAGTTCAGTTTATAATTCAAGAAATGCAATATTTTAGCTTTTCATAAATTGAAACATTGGCGGTATTATGGCAACTTTGCAAAATACCTTTTAGATTGAACCATACCTTCACTAAATCAAAAGATTATTACAATAATTAGAGTAGTTTGAATACCAGAAAATGTTTAAAATGATAATTCTTGGCATACTAGCATGTGTACATAAAACCTAATCCCTTCTCATCATTGAAGACCTCAAACTCCACTCCAACCAACATAGAAATTATGGAAAGGGATGGAATGAAGGATTAACATTTTTGATGGGAAATTCTCAAAAAAAAAGGTCAACCGAACCAAGCGCTACATGTCACTGCGACCCACCTCAAAAGCGAACTCGTTCTGAAGTCTATGGTACCGCTGCAGTCGTCCACAGGAAGTTCACGGGGACGCTATTTGTGCAATGCCTATGTAGGTAGTTGAGGCGGTCCATAGTTCATAATAGCTCTAGGACGCAGCAGCAGTTTTGCCTCCACGGATGAAAGCGGCACGGCAGCACCACATCGCGGAGCAGCACAGTTGCAGCGTCCACCGCTGCCGCCAGCTCAAGGAGCTCTCTCTTCTCACTTCATCATAGTGATGCTGAAGTGGCATGCAATCTCTAGAGAAGAGTTCATGAAATTCAAGATGTTTTATGGGAAACTTCACTTCAGGTAGAAATCACTGGCTGCAGATTCCGACTCTGCTTGCGATTGTGGAGTCTGTAAATGAGTACAACGAAGGGAATTACAGATGGAAGTCCACCGCAAAATTTTTTGACGGTTTATGCATTATTGTTTCATGAGATGTGAACAATATTACTGGAAGAAAACAGTGGTTATACAGATTCCCCTAGAAATCACAATATACATTTTGCTCATGCACCTGAAAGTTCACAAATAATGGAACTAGTTTGGTTTCAAAGTAATTCTAATTGTAGTAGGTTACAATCAACTACGAGAAAAACTGAAATATACTTTGCACACCACTACTTTTTTGTGAGAGAGTTCATCAATTCAAGTAGCACCCCAAGACCAGACAGTGTAGCAAAAACATAGTGTTCAGCTCTGCTATTGTACCAAGTCAATACCATATTTATGATATGTGGGTCACTTGACTCGTTTCATTACCATATTTCAAGGGATTTCAACTTACTGCAAGTTTCATAATGGTTTCAATATTAAAAATTATTTTTCTATTTGAGCAACATTACAATATTCATTGCAAAGTAATATATGAACCCAACACTGCAATGGGATGCATACCTTCATGTTTTCATCCTTAAGTAGAGCATAGATGGCCTCACAAGTTTCAGGTATGATAGAGAGCAACTGCTTTGATATTCTTGTCAAATACTGTAGAGAAGTGCATGAATCACCTCGTAGCAGCCACCTGTAAAAATATAATCCATACATAAGGAACACATTATAATGATTATGTACTACCTAGCATCAAAATTTGTGGAATATAATTGTCATGAGGTCCTGAATAGGAGCAAATTATTTATAATCAATGTGAGATGTCTTAACAATAATTCAGAATAATTACCTATTATACTTTTATTTTTTATTTACGCATTATATTTCATTATATATTATCATACACGGATTATATTTTTATACACAGAATTTATACACAAAGTTATATACATGGATAACTTTCATTCCACTGTCACACTTTTCATGAAATATATAAGTGAGCAGGTGCTGACATAAATGATAATGAATTAAAAAAATATGGTCCTTAACAAGCAAAAAAAAATTCAATATAAAGATGGCCTGCTTGACATTCAGCTTTGAGTTCTCAAATTCTTCCCTTAGAACTATTTCTTATATATGTTCAATAGTTATAAGAGATCTAGGTGTTTACAATGTTCACAGAAAAGCACTCAAAAATTTTTTGTGCAATAGTAAAAAAACATTCAGGTATGCTTGACGGAGTAATGGATGCTTAAAAAATGTGCACAGAAAGTATGGATCCTGCATATAGTTTAAGACACTAATAAAATACATAAGCTAAACTTTAAATTTTTGAAATAAATTGTTGGCTTAATTGAACAGAAAAATATTAAATACCTTCGGTAAATTACTTCCAATATTGTAGGAATATTTCATGACAAATGAAAAATATGAGCATTTTTCACCTCTTACAGAAAATTTAGGTCACAAAAAGTAAAAAAAAAACATTCTATAGGCTGAGTAAGAGCATATTTCAAAGTTTTAAGCTCAAGTCTAAAATTTAAACTTAATGAAGAGCATTGAAAAAGATCAAGGACATCAGCTGATCCCATCTTACCACTGTAACACTGACGGTATTCGAAATATTCTCATAATAAATCAGCGATTCTTAATATTTTCTGTTCACACATGCTCACACAGATAAATTATGGTTATTAACTCTCAAAAAATTAAATTTACCATATATATGCATCAATTAACTACAATTTACTTGGGAAGCAGTATTGTTAGTTTACATGTTGCTCGCGAACAACTTCTGTCCGCCGAAAGCGTATAGTCTGGACGTCTGGACACGATTCGGAAAAGTTTGTGTTTCTGTTCGCGTTTTGGTGTGTTCGTGATTGACGAAGAGTTTGATAGTGTAGACGGGCCTATAAGCCCGTGCCACACCTTGCAACTTTGAGTGCTCCATGCCGCACCGACGAGTTCCCCAGAGCTCTCTCACCGCTCGGGCAGCCACATGAGCAAAAGTTCAGCCACCTTGATTCACGTAGCAAGACGACACCGCACAGCAGAGCCAATGCGAGCCAAGCAGGCATTGAGCACGGTTGTCTCGCTCAAGCGCTCACTATTGTCTCGCTAGCGCGTTCCGCGGAAATCCGAGCGCAGCTGCTTTGCAGAGCACATTGTCGTCTGACGTCCTGCTCCTCTCAAAGCTTCAATGCAACTGACTACCGCGCGTTGTCACGCGCTCATCCAAAAGCTCGTTAAGCCGCAGCGGTTGTTCTGCGACGCCAATACAGTCACAAGTAGCATTGACATAATGCAAGGTGTGGCACGGGCTTTAGGGGCCGTTTACACTAGGGGATATTTCGGCCGGTGGGTGCGACACGTGTATACGAGGCTAATCACTGAGTTTCATGTTTGTGGGTGTTAATACGAAGTTCCCTATTCGCCACGGTAGTTACGAGGCTCTTGAGTGTCGAGGATTATGAATTTCGATCTGAGCGATTAGGAAACTTCGTATAAACACACACAAATATGAGCCTGAGTGGTGAGCCTCGTATAAACGTGTCTCGCCTCACGGCCGAATTGTCCCCTAATGTAAACGGCCATTAAGCCTAGCAAAAGATGGCCCACCCACAAACAGGCAGGCGCTGGACGAGACACGGTTGACATCACGGCCAAAAAAATCGGTAAGTATTATTATGTAGCACCAACATCTCTGAATTACTGCGTGCAATGGAGAAAGAAATGAAACTCACGAATGAAGCGAGTTGGGGGGCTATGTAGAAAAATGCCAATATTGCAAACAAGGTGAAATGTATTTAAGCACCCGAGCCTATCACCACCAGAGAATTGTCTCACCCAAAACAAACGGTGGTAGAAAGTAGCAGATGTTTCTGTTCTCGAGAAGAGATGTCAGAGGAAATAGAAGTAGAGATTGGTCGAAAAGAGTTGAATTAAATTAACGTTAAGGGTTGGTAATTTCAGAGCCTCCGAAGGAATAGGGTTTTCGCCGCTACAAGTTTTAGAATCTTCGGCTCTGGTTAAGCAATTCAATTGGCAAATGCCGCAAGGACCAATCTATTATAAGGTTCAAATTCGAGAAAGTACAATAAGATACGGAAATTAAGGGAATAAGTAGAAGTTGAAAAATACGTGAAGCCGGTCTAGCACACCGTCGCAGCGTTAGCAACGCAATGCAACGCTGTCGCGTACGGACGGTACGGGGGGGAGGACTGGCGCCGTTTGTTCGAACTTCGAAGTCACGAGCACTGCTGCCCCTCTAGGACCGAACTTCCGAAAGGTACAGTCACGACAACCAACAGCTGTTTGATGACAGATTAGAAAACCGCGGAATGATGGTGAAGTAAAGTGAACCAATTTTATTACAGGTCAAACTAAACTGTACCTTCAGGGAAATTTCCACAGAATATCTATGCTGGTTTGGACAATCGGATAATTCAATTTGACATATATGCTGTACATTTGTGGTTGAATATTTGATCACTATATATAGGTATTGCCAATATAGACCGACCGGGGCCCCGGCCCCGGCCAACCCCGGCCATTTTGGCTGACCCCGGCCCCGGCCCCGGCAATCCCCGAAAATTTTTGCAGACCTCGGCCCCGGCCCCGGCAAAATAGTGCCCTAAACCGGGGTTTGGGCCGGGGCTTATAGTTTTTACTACACCTTTTTCACATCAAATTAATCCAAGTCAAGTTCAATTTATTCCAAGATAAGTTCAATTTAATCCAAGTCAGATTCAATTTACCCCAAGTCAAGTTCAAATTAATCCGAGTCAAGTTCAAATTATTGCAAGTCAAATTCAAATTAAAGGTGCTAAGTATCCAGCATCAGGAGGCAGAGTGTGATGCAGCTCTTTGAACGGAGTAACATATAGAAATCAATTATAAAACTTCGTATTAACTATACATTAAAGTTGTTTTTCAATTCTACAATAATGTCAGTGTGCATCCATTCAAATATTTATGTTCAAAGACAATTTTATGTTACACATGCACATACACATAGTAGTATCGAGGATTTAATTACTCATATAGAGATTTATATGCGTGAAATTTCGTTTTATCACATATATAAAGTCATATATGCATGCAACTACGAAAGATTACCATTGGATGATATGTAGATTTAACCTTTAAAAGAAATATAGCAACGAAGTCTGTTTTTGCTTGTTCAAACGATTTTTGTACAAACAAGTTTCAATTTTTTCATCGATCGAGAAGTTATATTTGCCTAGGCCTATTCATTTGAAGGGATGGCACAATTTTTATTGCTATTGCAGGATTGTATCTGTGTAGTAATGTACTCATATCAATTGTATTCAAATGGTATCGTACATAAGTACTCACTGAATCGCATTTGCTCATTTCTTTTAAAGGGTAAATCTACACATCGTCCAGTGGCAATCATTTGTAATTGCATGCACATATGATTTCATAAATGTGATAAAGTGGAATTTCAGGCATGTAAATCTTCAAATGAGTGTAAACAAATCCTCGATCCTATGTGTATCTGTTACATAAAAGTACCTTTGAACATAATTATTTGAATGGATGCATACTGCCATTAATTTAGAATTATAAAACAACTTTAATGTGTAGTATAATACGAAGTTTTTATAATTGACTTCTAACTGTTACTCCGCTCAAAGATCTGAATCACACTCTGCCTCCTGATGCTGGATACTTAGTACATTTTACGACAGCTTGTTTTAACACTGCAGGAATTTTATGTATTCCTTGCTGAAAGGAAAACGTTTTTCTTGCTCATCACATCCAACAGATACATTTTTAATGCAAAAAACGCTCAAATTAAGGAGAGATTTATGTCGATTCTTAACTCTACTTGGAGCTGGATTAATTTGAACTTGATTTGGATTAATTTAAACTTGACTTGGATTAATTTGCACTTGACTTGGACTAATTTGAACTTGACTTGGATTGATATGAATTTGATTTGGATTAATTTGAACTTGACTTGGATTAAATTGAAGTTGATTTGGATTAATTTGAACTTGACTTGGATTAATTTGAACTTGACTTGGACTAATAGTTTGAAGTGAATAAAACGTAGTGTACCCGGCTACCCGCACGTGAAAAATTCGTGTCTTTTAAACAAATTTTAAACGATTTCTCAAGAGATTTGCGATTTCATTGCAATCCTTAAGACCATGCAGTCACTGAGAAGGAAAAGCAGTATCTATGCTACCATCCAGTGTAATTATAATCCAGTGCGCAGTTATTGACATGAAAGAATGTCGACTTGGAGAGGTCCTAATATCAGCAGTTATTGAGAAGACGCTATTTTTGTTAACTTGCTTTTATATTTCCTCTGAAATAGCAAACTGAATTTGGATACTGAGGTCCGGAATTAGTCTTGTTGTGATTACCTTCTCTGATGGAACTTGAAACTTCTTATTTAAAAACCCTACAAAATTAAAAAAGTTTTCTTTTCCATAGGGTCGTGAGGATTGAGCTCGTCACAAAGCCAGTAAATTAACAATTTCTCTCTATGTATTTGGTCAGTGTTATTTGGCTCCCAGTTTTTAGATTTAGTAAATGTTTCTTTTAAAGTCAGCTGTTTGCCGGTAGATGAAGACGACTTGCCGAAATTTTATAAAACGAAATTTTATAAAATTAGACGAAATTTTATAAAATTCATGCTATAATGATAGACATTTTCTCCGTTTCCCTCGATTGGAATTCTGGTTTATACTGACTAGTTTACGCTGATATTTGCGCACATGCTTACTTGTGTAAATGTGTACGTGTCCACGCTATGCGTATGACACTCTGTAGAATGCGTATGTATTGCCTCGATGCATAGAAATGCATTTGTGTATGCTTACGAGTTAGGTGTAAATATGTGCGTGGGTATATGTGTGCATGTGTATGTGTAAATATTTACATGTACACGTGCACATATGTGTGTACTAGACTGACAACTAGCATTTTACTAGAGATAATGGTCTTTTTTCTGTGCACTCTCAACTTGTAACATTACCTAACTCGTCATATCTTTAGTATTGTAAAGCATTCATGTAAAAACTATACATTTGTTGTGCGATCATCCATTTATATTTAAATAAAATGCTTGTTAACTAATGACCGTTATGTTAAAATTGTTGAATCAGAAATACAAAACCTATAATCTTCTTGGTCCTCATGCTTATATGTACACATATGTATATATGTGTGTGTGTGTGTATGTGTGTGTGTGTGAGTGTGTGTATGGATATATACACACATGCATACGTATGTGTACATATGTGTGTATATGGATATATATTTATATATATATATTTTTCTTTTTTTCATGCTTCCTTGAAATGACACTTGTGAACATTGACCGAAACAAGCGATTTCATATATTATTTCCTGGCGTCAAGAATTGCGAAGTTTTGTCATGTACATGTAAACTGTCAAAAGTGTTTTCACCCCACAATGAAAATGCATCGTCCATGAAATTGTGTTATCTCTTACAATTATCATTACATGTACTATCAAATGTAGATTAAGCTAGATTAGGAGTTCATTGCCCTCAATCATTTCTTTTGACTAGTGACACGAGTTTTTCAATACTCGTGTGTGTGTGTATCATCTAAGTGTATCAATTTTAAGATATTTTAAAAACCAATGATGGTACTTTTGTACCATCTCTATTGGAAATAAACCGTTTTCTTTTCTTTCTTTCTTGCTACAATCGGCAGTTTTGTCACTGCTGAAGCCTAAACTGTCTTTGTTTTCAATACATAGACATTTGGTTTTTCTTCTTGTTCGTTTTGTTTCTATTTTTCAATTCTTTTTCGTTGCTTGGTTTTCTTCAGCTTCCAGGAATTGATCATTTTGTGTCGATTTTAGATGGCCCCTTAAATATTTAGTTGAGAAAGTTTTCTAAGATGCACCACCCGCTCCTCGTCGTATATTTGCTTCACAAATGGTGCACTCTTCAATTTCTACACTCATCATAGATATGTAAAAGTAATCCCGTACTGCTGACGCCCTACTTTTAGTCATTATACCGGGTGTCCCACAAAAATGTCACTGAGTCTTAATTGATTATATTTCCGCTTTAAATTTACATATTTTAATTTTTATTTTTTCACAATGTAGTAAATTTTATTTTATTTTCGAATAATTTATGTTTATGAAAATCGTTTAATAACCACTTTACAATGATCGATTATCTGAAACGGATAGAAAAACTAATTTTTCGATGGAAAACATTTCAAAACAATATTGAAATTCTTCCTTATTTTGCACTTTCCAAAAAACCGAACAAACAAAAACTTAAAAGAGTAGCAAATCAATACATTAAATAAAGTTTAAATGAAAAAATAATTTAGTATCCTTCGACATACCCACCATTTCTCTCAAGGCAAGCATTACTTCTAGCCACCATTAAACGAAGAGTTTTGCGGATCATTTCACCGTTTTCTTTTAGTTCTTGAAACACTTCAACTCGTTGTCGAAGAATTATTAACGATGGAGGTGATATTTTGGAAACGCGTTCCTTCACAGTAGGTATTGAGAAATAAAGAAGATCACCACTGTTGTTTTTAAAACTTTTCCTTTGAAAAATAATTAATGGCACATTCTTTTAATGGCAAAGGTTTCGGAATCTCTGATTCCATCATCAGTGCTGTAAAACAAGGAATAAAATACCTAATGTGAAATACCTTGTGAAATACCTTGTGAAATACCTACTGTGAATGTATCGTTCACAGGAAGAGGCTTTAAAATTCTTTGATTACATAAATGGATATCACGCCAAGATAAATTTCACAATGGCAACTGAGCAGAATGATAAATTGCAATTTTTAGACTTTCTCGTAAGGAAAACTAATTCAACGTTCACCACATCTGTTTATAGAAAACCTACATTTGCGAGATTATGTACCAATTTCTTCAGTTGCATTTACATGGGTTATATCAAAACAAGTGGCACTACATTGTTGCATAGAGCATACCGTATTTCAAATTCATTTAAAATATTTCATGACGAAGTGAAATATATCACAAAGTTACTTGTACAAAATAAATACCCTGTATCTTTAATTAACAATCTGGTTAAAAAGTTTTTAGACAAAAAACTTTCCCCTCCGTGTACAATTCTGACTGCACCAAAGCAAAAAGTTGTCGTCGAGCTCTCTTTCTTGGGCTATCTTTCAAGAAAGTGAGAAAGGATCTTTTATCTCTGATACACTCTCATTTTCCTTTCATTGACGTGTTATCATTTTATAGAAATAGTTTTAAAATAAGTTCATTTTTCAATAGGAAATAGCGTTTGGAAGAGTACCTGAGAAATGTTTGTGTCTACTTGTATAAATGTGATTGCTGCCTGCAGTCCTACGTTGGAAGTACCACACTCCAGCAATTTATTCGTAACAGCCAACACTCTGGTATCTCCCATGGAATCGGCCGTCCATACTCATCTCCCTCCCTTCAGAGATCATTGCCATAGTTCAAACCGCCCTTTCAAAATTTCCAATTTCTCCATACTTTGTAGAACTGCAGAGGAATTTGACCTTAGAATTTTGGAATCATTGTTCATTTTTACCCAGAAATCTCAGCTAAATAATGATCAAAGTGCGATGAAATTAAATATTGCCCCAACTGTAAATAAGAGTGTGTTGGAATGTGTGTGTGTGTGTTTTGTGTGTGTGTGTATATGCAGTAATGTTATTTTGTGTGGATGTTATTGTGTGTTGGTTTGATTGCTAGAATTTAGGTGTATGTGTACGTATGGCATCGAAAGTGTAAGAGAAATTGTGTTTTTATTTTTAATGGTTAGGCATAGCTATTTTTCGGCGCAGGTATGTGATATTAATTTCTTATAGCTTTTTCTCAATTTGTTCATTATCGTTTCTTATTCCTTGTTTTACAGCACTGATGATGGAATCAGAGATTCCGAAACGTTTGCCATCAAAAGAATTTTCCCTTTTATATTGGTTTTTCTTATCATTTTACGTATTAGATTTCCCAAAAAATCGCCCTTTTAATTCTATTAATTATTCGAAAAGGAAACAAGATTTACCACATTGTGAAAAAAAGACAATTCAAATATGTTAATTTAAAGTGGAGATAGAATCAATTAAGAAGTCGGAGACATTTTTTGTGGAACACCAGGTACATTTAATTACCATAATTGTTTCTATATTAATTAATTGAACAAGCACTGCAACTGCAAGTCTACAAACTTTATTGACTTGACATAAATACACACCCAACCGCAACCGTAATTCAACATGCATTGAGCCACTAACCGGCGTTGTGCATTACGTCATCGTGATACCTCCTGACACGGTCTGAACCCCGGCCCCTGCCCCAGCCCCGACCCCGGCCGTGGTGAATTTGATAACCCCGGCCCGGGCCATGACAAATTTGTTGACCCCGGCCCCGGCCAAATTTTCAACCCCGGTCGGTCTATAATTGCCAACCCCACTCTTAACCACAGTCCACTGAGCACTATCTTCTGTGTAACTAAATTGGTAAAATTCAATGAACTTATTCACTCATCAGCAAACCTACCAATTTATTAAAAAGTGTTATTTAATCAAACACTCCTTTGTATTATTTATTAACAAAGAAAAACGTTTTCATTATCAAGCAGAACTCTCCGCCTAGTTAGGCAGTCGTGCCCTATTCCGTTTCCTCAGCTATGAACCTTGTTTGGTTTAATCAAATGTATTGCATCGTTTCCTTCAGTATTTATCAGCTGATGCTGATATATATAATCAGAAAATTCACAGTAGAACTCCTAAAAGGCATTGAATAGGCAATTAGATACTGGTGGGATACTTCAGCAATTGAGAGGCCTTTGGAACTGCTATCTTTCGTCCCCACTTTGATTCTCTCAGTTGATGTGTCATCATCGCTGTCTTATTTTTATATTTCATTTTCGTTCGCAATCTTTACTTGCGGTTTCAATGTGCAGAATACCCTATGCAAGAACAAACTTTTAGCGGAGATTCCTTATTTTTTACATTTCATACCAAATCTTAGGTCCCTTCTACTCGCTCTCTTTGAATCGCGTTTCTTGGGAGTCTTAAGAAGACTGATGCAGTAATTAAGTAAAAATAATAATGGCATTGTTAAATTAAAAATTACATATCACAGCTGAACTTTCTTGAGGCTGTTACTCTGACCCATTTAGGTTAATCACATTGTTATAGAGAGCTATAATAGATGTTCAGGAGAGCAACAGTTTTACAGATATGAAAGAAAAAAGCATTAAATTTATTGATAAAAAACCAATAAGTGTGTTCTTACTTGAGCAGATTGCAGAACAAGCTTGCAATCCAGTGACAGTGAACGAGACCAGTAGGGCGACAACCTAGCCCAGACACCATCTTCACCTCAAAACCTCGGTATCGCTATACCAGCGGCAGTCACCCCACCGTTTTCAGTGTCACAAGTGATAGTCATTAAATGAAACAATGGACACATCATGATTTGATGAGACGTTATTGAATCAGTTTTTTTGTTTGAAATATTTTATTTTCTGTTATTTCGAATGGCACGCCAATTTTTTCCATATGTTTGAACGTTTTTTGATTCGTAACAAAATGTATAACCGAATAACTAATAATTTGTATCACCCTTCTGAGGAGTGTTCGCACATTTATTATTATTATTATTTGCTGTTTCAATGCGGAAATTTTTATTATACTATAGTGAAAGACTTCTTTCACTTTTAGAGCACTCAAAGTTAATATGAGTCTACAAAATAAAATAAAATTATTTTCGTTTGTTTGAACATTTCTGACTCCAAAAAGAAACGTGTATGTAAATGTTAAACTCTTTTGTTTTCATTTGATCTCAAATATATTATGGTAGCAATTACTTGAGCTGTGATCAGTGAGTTACTAGCGTACAAACAATTTCTAAAGCATTTCATTTTTCACCTCAGTACGCTGCTCTAAATGCTAGTCAATAACTTGAATACTTTGTACAAATTAGAATTGTTGGATTTTCCTTGAGTGAAAATGGAACTCATATTGTAATTGTGTAGTGGTGAACGAAAATTTCATTAGAGAGGTAGTAAGGGCTGGAAGTTATTTTAATGTTTCAAAATAGAGAGCATATTTACTAATTCAGTGCTTAGTACTAATATTTCCATGGTTACTAATGCGACTCTTCGATTTTAGAGAACTCAAAGTATTTGCACTAACGGTGAAAAATAATCTTTTTCTTGGTTTTATACATTTCTTGGTTTGTGGAGAAATGTGCGTGCCATTGTAAGAAGTTATTGTTCACATATTCTCTCATTTTATAGCGCACATTCGTTGAACAGTGATTAGTAATATGCAGTGTTCTGTTTATTTAGTATAAAAAACTATTAATTTGTACTGTCATAATGATGAATAAGAAAATCATTTGTATGTTAATAACTATCGAATTATTACGGCTGATTCATAATAGAAAGTATTTTCTGTGCTGTTGCATAAAACGTCACCTTTAACTTAGCACGTACTCTTGTTATTCATGAAGGCGAAAGTAAAAAATGAAAAATTTTTGTTTATTTGAAAGTTTTTAATTCATTCGAAAATATTCAAACAATTTTGAATATTTTATTTGTTTTACTTTCAGTTCATTATTTCTATACGAATTGAAAACTGGACTGGTCACTAAAAATAGGTGATGAATTTGTCATGAATCCAAATGCAACTATCATGTAGTATATAGGAATAAACGAGGATTTCACTTGTGTGAGGTGAATAATGATTGGTTTCTCACTCCAAAATAGAAAAAAAATTCCTGCCGTTTTCGAATTTTCCTCACTGGTGGAGAACTTTAGGCAATTACGAAACTAAAACCTAAACCAAGTATTTTCGCTTGTTTGCACATTTCTAACTTCAGATGGAAATGTACATGCAGTTGTTGAGTAGTATTTTAATTTTATTTCTTTTGAATTATATTAATGATTAACTTAAGCTGTGATAGGTGATATATAGTGTTAGATTTTTTGTACATTTAGAGGTGAAACAAATAATTTTTATGGAATAATGATGAAATAAGGTCTCATGGGTGATTGCGTATTCCATGAATTTTTTGGGCTGTTTCAAAGTAAAGATTTTTTTTCTATTGTATTGTTAGATCTCTTTCAACTTTTCGAGAAACCATAATTGAGGAACATAATTTATTTGATATGATAGAATGTTTTTGGATTTATTTGCAAACGTTTAGAAACCACTGGGTAAATATTTTATTCTTCACTCTCAGTACACTACTTTATTGTTCGTCAATAATTTGAACGGTGTGTACAAACATATGTTGCTCATTTATCTTGGGTGAGAACTAAACTCACGAATTGTAACGGTGTAGTAGTGAATGAAACTTTCATTCGTAAGATTATTAGTTTTCGAAAATTATTTTAACGTTTCCGAATAATAAGAATGCTTCCTACTTTAATCTGAAACGTTCACTTTTCGAAAACACAAAGAAAATATAAGAGTAAAAGTGAAAAATGTAATATTTTCATCTGCTCCAAGAATTTTTGATTCCTATAAAATGTGCGTGAAGTTTTAAAACAAATTATTGGTCTCTAAAATTCTCTGATTTATGGAGCCCATTGCCTTGAACTGTGATAAGTAATATGTAATGTTCTATTTTGCGCGCAATTTCTTCATTGGTCAACTAATCTTAAGTCATCGAAGTGACCGCACGAGTGAAATTATTCACTTGGTGAAAATTATCGTCCTTCGATGAGACTGAGAAAACTTTCTACTGCGTTGCATAATAAAACCGTTTATCCTTGGGTATGGCAAATTTTCAAGTTGGTTCACGTTTCATTACTGATCGTGCGAAGTGAAAAAACTTAGAAAGATCTAAATGGCCTTTTGTGTCTATTATATTTCGGGGATTAAATCAAACAAACTATTGAAACTAGTGATCCTCCTCATTACTCTTTCCTTTATGAGAAAAAACATCCTACGTTTAGGATGTTCATTAAAATAACAAACAATGCTTACTTTCGAAACAAAAGGTTAATATGTACTAGCAACAGTTAGGAATATTGAACGATTCCAAAATAATGAACATTATGATGAACATTGCACAAGAGTCGTTGAACTTTTTTGAAATCGCTGTAACACTGAGTGCCTGTTCACACCTTTTTTAACTGTTATCACAAGCAAAAAAAATCATCACTACGATGCACATTGCACAATTATAAGATACAGTAGATACGAACCGTACGCGTAATTAACATCTGCCATACTGCCACTGGTATAAAACCTACCTGAATATGAGCAGTGGTGTGTGAGCTTTCATATTGTTTTACGAGTTGACATCAACATCTATTAGTAGAGAACACGTTTTCGAATTCTATGCACCATCTGTAAGTGAAAAACACGTTATCGAATTCTATGTATGGCTGTGCGTTAATCTTATTACACTAAATAAATTTGCACTAAACACATAGCTCAAAACCCTGTTTATAAAATATCCATTTTACGATACGGTCTTCATGGGACTAGTGCTCATTGTCTTACTGAGTTTCATGTGATGAAAATTCGACTTTTTTCTTCTACACTAGGCAAATATATAGTCAGACTGGATCAATTATAGTCTAATTTTCTTGATGTTCATGTTTTTGAGAAATAAATGGTTGCAGATAAATCTATAGGAAGTTAGGGTTTGGGTAAAACCCGTCTTTATGTCAGACTCTCATGTCGACTTCACAGAAAATCGACCAGGTGAGAAAATATGTGAAGTTCACCTTTGCTCTTGTCTCTACTCAACGCCCCTTTTTAAATCACCCTATTAGGATGTTTTACGTATTTAAGGGCGTTGGGCAAATCTCAGCAAAAAGGTCGCAACTCCTATAGAAGGTACAGACATTCAAGGTATCTGTTTTAGATGTCACATCGATTTCGATCTACTAAATCTTTACGTCACCCTCAAGTTCGATCAAATTGAAACTGATGATCAATTTTATCAATAGACCCAATGATAACACTACTCGAACCATTGACCCAACTGTTCAACTTTACATAAAATATCACGAGAAGAAACGATATGGGAACTGTTTTCAACAACTTTTTAGTGAATATGGGTAAAAATATTACCGATAGTATTGCTAGTGATCTAAATGCCCTCTTGAACTACATCCATGTATCGTGTCCAAGTACCCAGCTCATTTTCCTCTAACCTCCTAATTGCTATGATGTTCTTGACTAAAGAAACAGAAAAATGAACAGAACGCTCTCCGTCAAAACTTGAAGGTACAGCTGATACAATAACTCTCATCGATTCGTGCATCATAAAGCACTCAATCATCAAATACGGAATAGAAGCATGACATGTAGTGGAGAAAATTTGACCTAATTGCTCTTTACACTGCAAAAAAGAGCTATTACAGCATTGAGAAATTCACAAAATGTTCACACAAATGATTGATAGAAACTAGAAGCGATACGCACTTTCATGATTCTTCAAGCTACTAATTTTAACTTGTATGAAGTTGAACATTACAGAAGAAGCGATAGAAGTGAAGAAGGTAACAAAGATCTTGAACGATTAATATCTCCGTGAACTGACCAGCATGATACTGTAAAGCCCATATAAAACGGTGGCAAGGAGTGTGAACATTTGCGCGTAGCATCGCTAGCTCCTCCCATTTCCTCTCTTTCTGTCGCAACTCTGCTCTCTGTGGCCGTGTTCGAACTTACACGAGTGTGGAAATCCGTGATCGCGCTCTGCACGATACGGCGAACATCAGTAGCTAGCCAGGCTTCGTATGAGAAGGATGTCTGCGATAAGTTGTTCTCTCCCTTCACCTCCGCCGCTGGCTGACTGGTGCGGGCGGTCGACCATATTATTTATAGAAATTCTCAGAACACACCCATGTTTATGTAGAGAGATAAGTAGCGAGTATAGAGATAGATCTCTACGAAAAATAGCACTAAACAACATCTTTAAAGAAATGAAGCCAGAGATTGAATTAACTCCAGAGTAAATAAATAAATACACTTCAGTCGCAGTTCAGGCAGGAAAACAAAACTAAAAAGATTCCCAGAAATCAGGTACAGGAACTGATGAAATGGTATTCCCAAATTGCGATTCCCATTTCCAATAGTATTCCCATTCTTAGACGAAGGTGACATTCATTGCGCCTCGTCTTCGTCATTGTATGAAATACTTCATTCTCAGCCCAATGTAGGTAACAAGTTAGTTCTTCCACATGTATTATTACTTCTCTTGTTTCCTGCATAAAAATTACTATTATGATTTTTTTTCGGAAGTTCGAAATCGCAGTTACATTATGCAGAAGTAAAAAATGACGGAAACAAGCATGTATACGCTATTTGTACTTTTTCAGGAGAGTAAGTGTTCTAGTGTAAATTTATACTGTACCGCTATGTACAAATTTTCAATTCGTTTCTCTAATACTCATATTTATTATTGTTCAAAATACAGTCAGTACAGTGTTAAAGTTTGTATGTCAGCCTGATGACTAAACCAAGCATTAAATAATCGAACTAAGTATATAAAATGTGGTGATAGTCATTTCTTCACTTACATCAGAGCTATTTTAATGTACGATGCAGTATTATTAAAGATGGTACCTGCTCTTAAAATTAGAGTTACCTGTACCAATGCACATGCTGCAATTGTGTGTACAAGTGCCTCAGTATTACCAGTATTGGATGTTTTTCATATTTACGACAATCAATCTGCATTCCACCGTGCAAAAAAAACCTTCAATTGCAATCAAGCGTAGTTGCTTGCATTCACGGGCGCCACGCATTCCACACTAGTTGTTAATCATATATATATGACGCAGATATTGAGCCATATTAATTTCATAATTCTTTTCTAAATGGTATACATATTTTGCTGGTATCAGAACCCCTAAAATAATATTGATGCATTTAATTAACCATGTTTTAATTTTGAATTTCTGTGAATTAACCGTCGAAAATGAACATGACTTGAAAGACATGTATTGGTGAATAAAATAATGAAAACAAATCCAGCTTCTGATTTCCGTGCGCTACTGCGCGCCGTGTCTGTGGCAGGCCAACACCGTCTCGTGTAATAACATTGCAGTGTGTTGGTGACGGCGGCCGCCATGACTTCGGAGAAGAGAGCGCATCTCTCGCACCCATGAGTGCCACTTCTTGCCACCGTCTCATACGGGCTTAAAGGCCTGTTGACATGAGGAGTGGGCGAGCTCTCCACCGGGAAAGAGAGGCTTAAACCACGCCCATTTTCTCTCGTTTCAGAATGAATGGAGCAGTAGACAACAGTCTGTCTCAGTTTGGTCTTCGTCGAGCGAGTCAATGTTGCCAGTGCAATTTCAGACGCTGAACGTGTAGGGTGTGCGTCTCTGCTCCCTGCCTACACGTTCTCTTGGAAAAGTGGCGTTTAGCTGCCAAAAAAGGACTTTTTTAAGCCAACGCTTCGCCCACATTTTCCTCATTCGTTTTTGTTTCTTCTTTATAGCTGCGACAACTGATAGAGATTGAAAACGCCATTGCCTGTCGCAGAGCCACCTTCGTACGTTCTCTCTCTACCGCTGCTAGGAGCAGACTGAGGATTTTACTTGGAGCAGTCTGCACCTCTGCCATGGTCCGTGTGGACACCCTGACTCGAACAAGCATTTTACTGAGCTCGTGGTGAAGCGCTCGCACACTCCACGTGTCAACAGGCCTTAACGCGAAATAGAAGTAATTTTTCGCTTCCTTATTCAGAAATACGATCTCAACACACTTTCCGTATTATCAAAATGAAACAATAACTTTTCTCTCTCCTGAAATCCCTGTTAAAAGATCGTTCACTGCTTTCTAAAAAGATCTTGACTCCGTTTTTATCAGAGTTTAATAACACACGGTAATAAAGCAAAATAAGTTCTACTAAAGACTCAACTAGATATGTTAGTTTACCTTATAGTGAAGCAGATCATGTGTTTTGTAGAAGATCCTGTTTCCATTTGCTCCTTTTTACGATTGTTGTAAATGTACGCATCAAAATCTGTGCAAACCTATAAATTAATCAGTCTATAGTCCAACCAAAATGAAATGACCGTTTGGGTGCGGGGCATGAAACGTCATCCACATTGCCAAATTGCTATGGGGGTACATTTTCTTCAATGCAAATGGTATTAAAGGGCCAACTAATTCGTTTTGTTTCAGGCTGGAGAAATAGTGATATCAAGAATATGTATTTGATATAATGAAGTAATTAACAATTCAATAATTACCCATAATAATAGTGCAACTGAACAGGTTTACAGCGTACCACGACCGGAAGGCATCTGGCACCGGAAGGCACCCTCTTGACACGAATAAGATGTGGCAACAATGTATGACTTCCCAGGAAAGCTATGCCAAACGCACCAAGAGTGCGGACATTTTAAGTGTAATATACATGTATATTTTAAACAATTTAAACAATTTATTTACCACAGGTGATACAGAGATAGAATGTTTCTTTAGTCTAGTACAATGGTCAAATTTGAGTATAGCTACCTGAGGGCCCGAATAAGTTCAGTGACTTCTAGGACATCCTACCATAAAGGTTAGTCTAAGGAGTACAATAATGTTTAACCTAATTCACTTAAACTAGAGACGCATTAGACTGATCAATGAGATAATTAACTCGAAATTAGATACTTCATTTTACAATATAGTTCATATGGACTAGATTTAACAGTATATTCGACAAACGATTCAAGAACAGACTGAAGATCGGCGAAATTAACCAAGGCAAATTACATTATTAGGACCAGTTATGTAGGGGACAAGGTTTGACTCTGTGATCTTACACGACTAGTAATCTGATAGGAAGTGAGACTCAAGATTTTTTTTTAATACCTTATAAGAATTACATTCACGGATCTCCGCAGGAATTGAGTTCCAAGTTTTAGTTCCAACGAAGAGGATACTGTGTTGTGACCGAGCCTTTGAGTAATAAGGAAGCATGAATTTACTTCTATTTCGGGTTACATGGTCGTGATGACTAGTTTGCGCAGTTAATAATTGTTTTAGGCTATTGTCGCCATCATTTGTTAATGTTTTGCAAATGAAATTGCAAATGGAGATTTTGTAGAGATCCGAAAGCTCAAGTATTCGTAAATTTTTGAATGAGTCATTTGTGTGAGCATTATATTCTAGATTCTTTACCGCTCTTATAGCTCTTTTTTACAGGGTAAAAATTTTGTTAGTTTTATTTTTATCAGTTCCGTGCCATGCTTCTATTCCGTATTGTTTAATGTATGTAAGAATATTATAAGAAATATATATTGATAATAGAAGTTTCATATTTTCAGCTTAAATTATCGTTGTTTTCTAATGTTTTCGATGGGTAGGGATTAATGATTTGGAAACGGTGCATTTCTGGGAACTGCCCCTAAACAGTCATTTCATTCTGGTCGGACTATAGTGTGCGACTAGATTAAGTGTGGTAGGTGTTAGATGATTTCAGTAGCCGAGTCCTTACTTGGATGGCGTTTTATTAAGTCCCTGTCTTAAGGTTTTTCTGAGGGTTGTTATGCTTTCTTCGGGGAAGAGAAGATTCGTTTTTAAGGGAAGCATTTCCTGGGGCTATTTGGGGCATCTGAGTCCAAAGGTCGATTCTCCCGATTTTTGTTTTTATTGCTTTAAATGAGTTAGAGACATGTCCCCGAATGTCTGTAAAAATATCAGGAACCTACCCCAGACCTAACGTCCCTCCCGGGGGGGGGGAGGGCATCCCTCTTACGGACCTTTTTTTTCATTTTTGAACCTAAAGCAATGAAATTTGGTATACTGATAGGAAATGCAATTTTGAATCATTTATCATCAATGACAAAATGCGATTTTCTTGAAAAGAAAACGGGAAATCATAGAAAACGACATTTTTGGGGGGGTTTTCTAAATGCTTCTCCTCCTACATTTTTTGAGCTACAGTAATGATTTTGGTATCATTGAATGCAGAATAACGTGGACAAAAAAAAATAAAAAAAAAATCTGAAATTTTCAATTTTTTTCCATTTCATTTTTATATGTATTTCATCATTCATATTCCTCATCCCCATCCGAATATTTTTTTTGTTATTGAATTTAGAGCAATGAAATTTGGTATACTGATAGGAAATACAATTTAGAATCATTTATCATTTATGACAAAATGCGATTTTCTTGAAAAGAAAATGGGAAATCATAGAAAACGACATTTGGGGGGGGGTTTCTAAATGCTTTTTCTCTGATAGTTTTTGAGCTACAGTAATGATTTTGGTATTATTGGATGCAGAATAACGTGGACATTCCAAAAACTTGAATGCTTTTCCCCAAATTTCCAATATAAAAATTTAAAAAATTAAAAAGAAAAAAAAATCAAAATATTCTCAAGAAAATTAAAATTTATGACGTCATAACTTTGAAACAAGAATGAATTTTGAAAAACTTCTCAATACATTGTAAAGCCCTTGTTTTTCTGCATCCAATGATACCAAAATCATCACTGTAGCTCGAAAAATGTAGGAGGAGAAGCATTTTGTTTCTTAAAAATAGGTTTTATAAGAAAAGTAACTTATCAAGACGTTTGTCGTTATAACTCCGAAGTTTACAAAGCTAGACCAATGCGGTTTGTTGCATTTGAAAGTGACATGTATGCTCTATCGAAATTATGGGGGCATTTCCAAATTTTTTTCTGTAAAGCTTTTCGTGGACTTTTTTACCCTAAAAGTATAACTTTTGCTCTGACCCTTACAAAAAAATTCATATAAATTCTGAAAAAAAATAAATCAAAAATCCCCCCATAATTTTGATAGAGCATAAGTTTGACTTTCAAATGCAACAAACCGCATTGCTCTAGCTTTGTAAATTAAAAAGCCTTAGCAAATAATATATGTATATATATAATTTTTTTTTTTCAAATAAAAAATTTTCTATGGCCTTATGAAAAATTTTTGTTTAAGATAAGTTGTTACAAATGTGGAGATCTAGTAGTCTGCAAATTTTCATAGACGTACGTCCAATAGAACCAAAGTTGACCATTTTGTCAAAATGCTTCCCTTAAGTTTACTATTTTTATTCGTACGATAAACAAGGTTAGTCGCAGAGTCATTCAATATTGGTTAAGACGGTTCCGGAATTTCCAGGGAGCTGACCGAAGTTATTTTCGTCGCTCTCCCGAATTTCAGATCAGCCGGATTCAAGGGGGTTGGGCGAGTATCTAGGATACTAGGATTAAATTCCGGCGAACATTATTTACAAAGCCGGGAGCGTAATACTATAATATCCTGGCCATACTGGCGCGGGGCTTGACACGCCCATAATGACAAGACTTTACTTGTGAAGCAAAGTCGTTAAAAACCCATGCCAGTTTGGTCGTTAAATTATAGAAACGAAGGTCGGTTAGGTATCTGATTGTTTTCGAGACCGTTCGACAGGTAGGGGTTACGTGCTAATCAATTCTATAATCTAAAGGAATATAGGCCTTATTTAGCGCCTTTTTTAACATCCTATCTAAACAGAGAACATATTTACAAGCTTTATTTCGAAATATCTCGGGAACATTCTAGGATACCTTGCGGTTTTATTCGTTTCCTTAGAAGGTTGCGGAACGGGATGGGAAATCGGCGATATGATTCTCGGTTCCCGAGATATGCTCGGCTTGGAATTGAAACAGGCTCAGGTAGAGGGCCCATCGTTTCAAGCGAGGGTTTAATTTATCGGTCTGTTGTAGATAGAGCAGAGGCCGGTGATCCGTTCGTAGAATAAATTCTCGGCCGTACAGATAGGTTTCGAATTTTTGGAACGCCCAGTAGAGTAGTTCCTCTCCGCTCCTTTGAGTCGGCGGGATGCATAGGCAATTGGGGCATAGCGCCTGAAGTCGATTTTGCTGAGCTGGAGAAGAAAAGCGCCTAGACCAGTTTCAGATACGTCTGTGCGTAGGATGAATGGGATATTTGGGTCCGGTAACTGAAACACGGGGGAGAAGAAAAGCGCCTAGACCAGTTTCAGATACGTCTGTGCGTAGGATGAATGGGATATTTGGGTCCGGTAACTGTAACACGGGATTAGTCGTTAAGGCCAATTTCAGTGCCTCGAATACGTCTTGGGTGATGTCGGTCCAGGGAATCTCTTCTGGAGAATTTTTCCGTAGGAAGTCTTGCAGAGGTGCGGCCCGATCGGTGTAATGCGGAATAAACTGTTGGTATCCCCTACACTGCCTAGAAAACTCCTTAGGTCTTTCTTATTCTTAGGTAAAGAGGAGGTGCGTAGCGCTTCTATCCGTTCGGTCCTTGGTCGGAGCTGCTCGCTACTTAAGTGATGGCCGAGGTATTGGAGATTACTATAGCCGAAAGCGCCTTTCGAGGGTTTCGCAGTTAGACCGTGTTGTGTCAATGCTTCCAATAACTTTTTCAGGGAATCCAGACGCTCTTCCCAGGTGGCGGAAGCGATCAGAATGTCGTCCATGTGAACTTCTATGTCTTTTAGGCCGCTTGTTACTCGACGAATAAGGCGAGAAAAGGTAGCAGGTGCATTGGCCAGTCCGAACGGCATTACCTTGAATTCGTATATTCCGGACCTCGTTTTGAAAGCCATATAAGGACAGGATGCTGGGTGCAAAGGAACTTGCCAGTAGCCGTTGGTTAAGTCCATTTTACTAGAGATAGTTTTCCCTGCCAATCGAGTAAAGGTGGAGGTGATGTCGGCTATGGGTTCGGCATCGAAGCGCGTTTGATTGTTAAAGGTGACGACAATCCAGACAGAATCTATGACTTCCGTCCTTTTTTCGAACTGCTAACAAGGGGGAGTAGTGCGGGGAGTTGGACGGCTTGATTATACCTAGTTGTAGCCATTGCGCGATATTTTCCTGTAGTTGAGGTTCGAGTGATAGCGGCATGGAGTAGGCATGTTGGAGGCGGAAGTTGCTGGGATCTTTTAGCTTGATTTCGTGAACTACGGTCCTGGTTTCTCCCGGTGTGTCGGTGAATAGATGACTGAATTTGGTAAGCAACTCCTTCAGTTGTTTTTGTTCCCTTTCGTCTCGACGGTTGTCGAGGGAGCAGTCGGTAACGGTTTCTCCCAACACGAGGGGAATTTCCGGTTCTTTTGTGTCGAGCTCCTCTTCTGCATTGGTAGGTTCGACAGCGAGGCAGGCGGCAGTGAACGCTTCTCTAACGGCGTTTCCTTCAAGTTCTTCGAGTTCCAAGTAGATGGGATTAACATTGCTGCTTGGAGCCTCGGGTTCCTGATACTTCCGGAGTAAATTGATATGGTATGGTTTACTGTTTCCTTCTATTTCTAATAAATAAGTGTAGGTTCCTAGCCGCGTGGTGATTTTATATGGGTCTTTCCATGCCATAGTTAATTTGTTTCTTTGGTCCGAAACAAATACTAGTACTTGGTCTCCGGGTTTCAACATTTGAAGTTTGGTTTTTCGGTTTAGATATTTGATCGTCTTGTTCTGACTTTGTTTCAGATTAGTTTGGACAATGGCACGTTTTTTTAAGCGATGCCGGAGATCGAGTAGATAGTGGGCCTGAGCATGGTCGGTGTCTACTGCAGGATTCTCTGTCCAGCATTCCTTCAGGATAGTCAGGGGTCCTCGTACTCGGTGGCCATAGATTAACTCGAGGTGTGAGTACCCGGTAGAGGCTTACGGAGCGTCGCGATACGAGATTAATAATGAGGGGAGATACAAGTCCCAGTCCCTGGGTGGTTCGGCAGTCAGTTTCCGGAGCATGGACTTCATTGTTCCATTGAATCGTTCTACGATCCCATTTGATTGTGCATGACATAGGGGCGTGCGGTGGTGCTGAATGCCTATCTGTTTTAGGAACTCTTCGAAGTAGGCAGCTGTAAATTGTGTTCCATTATCCGTGGTTAGGGTCTGCGGGTAACCGGTGCGGGTGCAGATCTCGTTTAATGCTTCTGCGACTGTTACTGCGTCTATATGCCGTAGGGCTTTTGCATCCGCATAGCGGGTGGCTTGATCGACTACAGTTAGAATGTATCGATTTCCTCTAGCTGAGGACGGTTGAATCGGACCTACGATGTCCACGCTTAGCGCGGCAAATGGAGTTCCGGTTAGGGATGGAGTAGCAATAGATGCTTTGGGAGGCCGGGCTGGCGCATGTGTTTGGCATTGGTGGCACGAATGGCAGTACCGGTTTACCTCTTGGTTTAGCTGGGGCCAGTAGAAATCTCGTTCGATTCGTGCCTGGGTTTTCTTTTGGGAATAGTGACCTGCCAGGGGGTTATCGTGACCCATCTCGAGTACTTGCTGAAAACTGGTTTGACCGTTCTGTAATGTTTTCCGATACAGAATCTCATCCCTTAGTTCGTACGCTATGACTTGGCCGTCTTTCCTAATATCCTCTGTTTTGTTTCTCGCCTTTTTGAACATTCCTTGTAAGGTGTCAAAATTACGCTGTAACGTTTCCAGCTCTTTTTTATCTGGGTTGAGTCGTTCTTGAACTGCGCGTTCAGCTTCGGCTTCCTTTCTGGTGGTCGCTCGAGTTGTCACGTGGTAGGTGGCTGCGTCCGGAGGAGGTAGGATCGGATAAAGGGTGCCTGGTATGTGTCCTAAAATAACGTCGTGCGAAGGATTTTCCATGACGACGACGGTGACGTCGCCTCGGTAGTAGGGACATTCGAGCCGTACTTTAATCAATGGGGCTTGAAACGTTTGGCTATTGGCCAGTTTCACGGTGATTTTTGTTCCGGTAAGCGCGTCTCGTGGCACGAGGGTCTTCCTTATAAACACTGCATTAGCCCCTCCGTTTAATAACACTGTGACGTGTTGTTCGTTGATTCGGCCTTTACAGGTCTTCAATTTCCCTAGTGCGAGCTCTTTTTCCAAACCAACGTGATTGCAGTTGATTGGCGGCAAGCTGGAGCATTCTTCTGGTTCCTCGTCGAAGCTGGCAGTATTCGCGTGTACTCTTGCGTTGGAGGCTTCGCCCTCTCTCTGGCCGTTGTTTCCTGGATGACGCCAGTTTTGAGGATACCTTTGGTATCGAGAATTAAGCACGGCACATTTAGTGCTGGAATGAGTGGCGTTTTCCCCATGGTGTGAACAATAGAAAGTTCGTCGTGCCTCTTGCGGGCCAGTTGAATTTGTGCGGTCATGGTTGGTTCGTTGGGAAGTTGCTGCGTCGCGTGCTGGTTCGTTACGCGCGCTTGCCGGAACTGCGTTGATTTACGCACGGATATAGGGGGACCAAAAGTTCGCATGGTTCGGATAGTTGCGGTAGATTTGTTCGTATGTAGCTCGTTGTTTTTTGTCCGGTCATTGCTGTTACAGTTGCCGAATAGCTGTTGCAGGGAGATGTGTGGTCGAGTTTGTAAGAAGCTATCCCCCTGTTCGCTCAGTGTCGCCAGAGTACTACTGCCGCGGTCTTTAATGGGTGACCACGAACGGCGGTAGGTCGGAGGAATATTCGGTCTATCAGGACAATATCCCTTAAGGCCCCCTCACACGTACAAATATGTTGGCAGACAATCTGAACTGAATTTGGTTTGTCGGTTTCAAGGCCCCTCACACGGTGCAAACAACACACTGCAAACTTGACAAAGACTGGCGCACGCTTCACTATACCAGTTGCAGCTAGGTGGAGAGTACGCACAAGAATAGCGACTCCAGACGGCGAGTTCGTACAATTGATAGGATTCGCTATAGTTGCAATGAATAAGAAATAAAAGAGATGTAAAAGCTCGCTCAAAATGGGCTAAAGAATAGTTCCTAAAAAGTAGTGAACATATAAATAAGAAATTGCTTATTGAAGTGCATAAGGAGGGAGAGAGGCAAAGTACAGTCGTGCACCACTCACGAAGGCTGGCGTGACACTGCAGTGGTGTCAAGCAGGCCGCAGGGCTGCCACTGAGGTTTTTCTCTTTCCCCCAGATTTGCGGTAGAAATTCCTCCATTTTCGTCAAAAATCCCCCAAAATTAAGGTAAAAACGTATTATGGTATATATATTAAAGAGAAACTGACATTACTTAATGTATATTAAATCCAAATGTAATTTCGTCTTTTTCATTGACAGCTTGTGCGCTATTTTGCTGTCGGGGTAAATTGTTTTACCCTCAGGTAAGAAATTATACACTCTTGCTCGCGGTGGCACAGCGGTTTAGGGATCGGACTTGTATGTTGGAGTCGCGGGTTCGTATCCCAGCGCTGGCGCTGCGATTTTCCCCGTTGGGTATAAGGGAAAGCTCAAGCACAATACCCCACTCAACCCAGGTGTCGGAAATGGGTACCGGCTTTACGGGGGAGCCGTCATGGTGTCCTATATATAGTGTTAGTTATAAGACATTTGAAAAACCAATGCTTAAGATCATATGTATCAGGCTTGATTGGAAATAAAGCATCTCAAAGATGCCGATGTTTGTTTTTTGTTTTTCTTGAGGAAAGGTCGTGTTAGTGTTTTCTACATAAGTAAGCTGGATGGCTTTCCTACTATATCAGCGCTGGTACTTGCAACATTTATGTTTCTCTTATGTAGCACTGAGCATAGTTTTGTTTTAATTTTTCAAAGAAATAGTGCAGCACTTACAATACCTACAGATGGGATTACTATTTTATTTCAGGCGAATTTTAATTCGGTTGCACCGAGCCAATCATTTCTAAATGACTCTGTACAGAACTTTCGTTTCGTAGAACATGATTCGGTACGGTAAGCCATTGGAAAAAATAATCAGTATTCTAAAGCAAAAATAATAATTATGAAATAGTGAAATTATATACATGGCATTAATCACTAAAATGAACCTATTTGTCATCTAGTAAAGTTTTGCTCGTTAAAACGCAAAGTTAATATTCAAAGTTGAAGAACTAATTGCTGAAAAGCATGTAACAGAGTTAGTCTCTGTAACGCATATAAGTTATGAAAAGACACATAAATAAAACGTTAATATTGAAAGTTACTGATTGAAACCTAGGCGGGCCGCACATTTTTAACATCTCATAATTTTGAACCACACATGTATTCAATCTACAAGAACTCCTCCTTCCGCCTCTTTTGCCCAAGAAAATACGATAAAAATATCTGAATTCCCAAATTAACATATAAAAATAATTACCACATAATTCAAGTAATGAGGAGAATATTGATCAAAAAGTATTCGCTCAGAGGAAGGAAGCTAGCAACCGTCACGGTCACTGTTTGCCTTTTTATTCCTTTTATAGAGCGAACTCTCGAGACTTTTAGCTCTGTGAGTTGTGAGAATGAGAGTAATGAGACTGTTCATTGTTCCGATGTGAATCTCGTTGCTAGTCTAACGAGTTCGATCGTCGTTCAAACTTCGTATATCGCCTTTTATTCAAATTTAAAAGGGGGTATTTCCTGTTCTGCATCGTAATTTCTCCATCCAAATGAGCGTACGCCCACTTGTAATTCAAAATTATCCATGGTATACATTTTTTGCATAGGAAATAATTCCTGGCCGAATTCCCCCAAATTTTATGGTTTTTGCGAAAGTTTCCCCCATTCCCCTAGACTGCGAGCGTTTCCCCCAGATCTATGGGAAATCCCCCATCAGTGGCAGCCCTGGTGTCTAGGTTTGCAGCCGGTCGCTCCAAAATTATCAAGCATGGCTCATCTGTCTCATACAGTCAGTGCCAACCTGAAATGAGCGTACAAACGCACGAATTCACCACCAGTTCAGATATGTCAGCAAAAATATTTGCGCGTGTGAGGGGGCCTTTAGTTGTACGTAACCTGGCTCGACTTGGCTTCCCGTAATCCAGGCATCAAAAGCTTGTTCGATCCTGCGGACATAACGACTCATATTATCGCCCTCTTCTGGTTTTACTTTCAAGTAATTATCGCGCAGTGTAGCTGTAGTGACCTTATGGGATTCCAATAGTAGGGTCCTGATTTCATTAAAGCGGTATCGATCGACGGCGGGTATCGTTTGGATGAGCCTTCGTTCTTTGGCCGTTATTAAGGTTTCGAGGGCAATGACGGCCTCGTATTCGGTGCGCTCTTGGGCTGTACTGTGGTTCTCAAACCGTTGTAGAAATTCCTGCAAATCATCCTTTTCTGGCTCGAATGGCGTTATTTCAGGAATCTTTCGCCTCTGGGGCTCTGGGCTGGTTGAGCTGTTGGATACGAATCTCATGCTCGCGTTCGCGTTCTCGCTCTCGTTCTCGTTCCTCTCGTTCTCGTTCCTCTCGTTCTTCTTGCTCCAGCCTTTGCTATCACCCGAGGAAAATCTCTCAGTAATCCGGCTGTTCCGGGGTTGCTCCCAGATGCTTCTGCATATCGTTGCGCTTTTTGTACGCAATCCATCTAAACCGAGCTGTTCGATGTTTGAGTATTAGGCGTAGTTCCTTTAGCCCTGCTCCAACAGGGAATTTCTGTGGAGGCAGGAGATGCGGGTTTTATTTTATCGACTTTGCAGAATGGTTGATTCGAGACGTTGATTCCTCTGCCGCAGCTTTGAGCTGAGCTTGATAATAGATGCAGCTTTCCAGAGTTCAGGTCGCTGAGTTCGGGCGCCAATTGTTAGATATTTGGTTGGGCAGTCCCTGTTCGGGGGCCAATTGTTAGATGTTTTCAGTAGCCGAGTCCTTATTTGGATGGCGTTTTATTAAAGTCCCTGTCTTTAGGGTTTTTCTGAGGGTTGTTATGCTTTCTTCGGGGAAGAGAATATTCGTTTTTAAGTTTTCTTTTTTTATTGGTACGGTAAACAAGGTTATTCGCAGAGTCATTCAATATTGGGTAAGACGGTTCCAGAATTTCCAGGGAGCTGACCGAAGTTCTTTTCGTCGCTCTCTCGAATTTCAGATCAGCCGGATTCAATGGGGTTTGGCGATTGTCTAGGATACTCGGATTAAATTCCAGCGAACATGATTTACAAAGCCGGGAGCGTAATACTATAATATCCTTCTGGCCATACTAGCGCAGGGACTAACATACATGTTCAATTTACGTTCACTATTATTATAAAAATATAATCTTAAAAAGATATTACGCCACCAAATTCCCATGAAGACGTGCTGAATAAAAAGTTTAGAGCAGTAAAAAATCCTCTAATGTGTATGAAGAAAGGGAATGTTCCAAAACATTAAAAAATGAAGTAGTTTATTATTATATATAGGATAAATGAAGGATATTAGTGTTATTGACGCCATAGTACTTCAAAGCTCAACTCGTTCTATCCCCGTAATTGATTGAATTATCGTAAAAATATAATTTTAGGTATGACAAATTACTGTTACTGATACCCCGGTACTATAAAGCTCAACTCGCTCTTTCCTTTCATTGCTTAAAGAATCGTAAAAATATGATTTTCGGTAAAGAAACATTTACAGAGGGAAACATAAATGAAGAGTATAATTTTAGCACCATTACACCTATTACGAGAGGTGGTGAACAAGTTGGCTACTTCTCAACAAATCTCTTACCTCGTCTGCACACAATTACAGTCCCTCCTTTTCACTTTGAAATTTTAATTAACAATAATGCTGCGTGAGAGGAGCTTATTTTGAATCCTATAAACATTTACACACATTTTTAACCTTGTAGCGTAGACCTTTGCATTGTCTGTTCATTTATCTCGATTGTCTAGTAGTCTTATACGTCTGCTCAAATATTAATCAACTGCCCTCACAAACTCATGCCTCAATATGCACCTAAAAGCGTTAAAACTTAATTAATTGAAAACAATGCAATATTAGAATTAAGTATGTTATAAAATAAACAAAACTCAAAACAACAATTATTCATACACGCGTACAATACTTACTTGATGTGACTGTTACGTTTGAAGGTTAAGACGCTACCCGCCCCTGCAACAGTTTTTCAGGCAACGGACAAGTTCTGTAACATTACCTTCCCTGAGCCACCGCACCTTTATCACGACTTTCAGTAAATATTTAATTCGACTGAAGAACTTGCTTCTTTTATTATTAGCCTAATTTCCTGCAAAAAAAAACAATTTAATGTTACGTAAATTTTTTGAATATGAATGAAATCAAGAAACATAATGAGAAAGCAATCTATCTTGAGTACATTTATATAAATACCATTAAAAAAATACCCTTCACATAACAGAATTTAAGAAATTAAACTAAGCTAGAACTCTCCTACCGACAAGAAAGTTTTATCTAAGAGAGTAACGGCCGATCGACTCAAAATCGTTTAAAAACTTTCATCCACTACAAATTCTAAATTTACCAATACATAGAACGTTCAAACACCTGCGTTACAATCAATAAAATCTCAGTTTTTAAGCAATAATTGCGAATCACACAGTCACTTCACCTCGGACAACTTTAAAAACTAATCACCTGCCAGTGCAGCTGTACTGCAGCAGCCCTGACGCGGTGTCACGGACTGCCATTTCGAAACTTCGAGACTTCGATTGCTTCGAACCAGCTCATAGAGCAAGTTTTTAGGGTAAATTAACTCGCAGCATCACGTTTGATTGTTCGTTACAAATTTTTGAGTGACTACATGATACTTGACTAAAAATATTGTAAATATTTCACGTGTTCTTGGAAGGCTGTAAGGGTGTAATACATAATACTTTTTGTTATTCCATTTTAATTTAAACTGGCAAGGCTAGGGTAGTTTGTAGATTGGTCGTCGACTGACCTTCGACTGATAGACGATTCAACGACCTCATGCTTACCGAACTCTTGACAAATCTCTTGTAAACTTCTTTTCCAGACCTGCTTATTTATTATATGCCTTTTAAGGAGGCCGTCTGGGTACCGTCTTGATAGAAATCTGGATATGTGTTGACTTTCTGTTTTAATATGCATCTTATAGAGGATTTTCTTGCGCTTCCATTGGTACTTTCCGTTTACATCTACCCCGAATAGTGCGCCCACCAGGGGGGGGGAAAGCGATGGGGGTGGCGTGACCTTGAACCCTCCCCCCCTCATTATTGGGGTCAATTGAGGGAGGGTCCTCATTATTGGGGTCAAAAACAGATTTTTAGTTTTTGTTCGAAGTGCTGTGGTATGTGACGAATGTTTAAAACGCATGTATGCTATTCAAGATGAAAGAGTTTAATAGTGTCTCTAGTTTCCTCATCTCCTCTCTCTCTCTCTCTCTCATCCAAACGAATATTCATTTGTGCGATGTGATCCTTCCATCTTACAAACACTCAGATGTTTTGAGAAGACTTCAGCTACGCACGACTGGCTCGGTATTAAAAAAAGTTCAATTAAAATTAAAAATCAATGTTACTTGGATTGCGAACCACGAAAACTTAGACTTGTATTGCTTTGCTTTTTCAAACGTGAATTAATTTGATTACTTGCTGAAATAAAAGTGTTCCTTATTCCCACATGTTATTTTTGCAACGTAACTAGCAAAGTTTTATGCGTTATTTCGTTCGGAAAACTACAGCGGGTACTGTCAGGAAACTTGTTGTTAGAAACGATCATAATGAAATACGCTTTCACTAAGCACTGTTTGAAATCTATGTTCTTGAAATATTTAGCACTGCCAACACCTCAATATCTTCACCATAAAAAAGAAAACGACTTAGAATAAAATTTAGGAATCAGATTAATCTTAGGAATAATTCGAATTACTATATTCTCGATTTGTTAATTTCATTTCATGTTATTTTTTATTTTTAAAATTTCCGAATGATTATTAAATTCATTAGAACATATTTAGATCTAGAAGTGCTTAAACTGATTTCACTCATGAATATCATTTCTCAATGTAAAATCTTGCATAGATAAGAAGAATAAATATTCATGTCCTCTCAGTAAGTAGCACTTCTCTTCTGAGAGAGATATAGACTGCTGGGACTGTAGTAACGCGTTTGGCTTGTCTGGTATTGAAGAATGGAATAAAAACAAACACATAACAATGGCACGGTAAAAATACATGAATGACCACAAGCAAACGCACCAATGCATTTATTCCGCAGCACAGTAAAGTTTTCAGTTTCAATGTTTCAATTCAACTAGGTTAAGTGAATTAGGTTAAACATTATTTTGCACCTTAGAATAACGTGATGGTAGGATGCCCTAGAAGTTGCTGAACTTGTTTGGGCCCACAGGTAGCTATACTCAAGTTTGACCATTGTAACATTCTGCCTCTTTATCACCTGTGGTAAATAAATTGTTTAAAATTGTTTAAATTGTTTAAATGTTGTGAATATTTCTGGAGAAGCATGAAATTGAATAAAATATGTGAAATAGTTTCGAGCTTGATGCATTGTTCGCAACAATGTCAGAACACACGTTTCATGTCGATAGTTTAATGATATTTGTATGGCTGTAAATAACGGATGGCCGTTCCCAAATATTACGACCATTAACCAACTGAGAAGTTTGCGCCCTCGAATCATAACTGGCCGGCTCACCAAATCACGTCCGAGCTCGATCGTGCTTAGTTATGAGCGCGGAAAGAGAGTTATAAGGCCGAGCCGGCCGACTCGCTTTTAATTCATACTTGATCGACTGTCTCGTCCTTAATTCACCGGCGACACGTCCTTGATTTTCAATTGGGATACGGACGCCAAAGCTCTAAAACATTCCCATTCCTACATTCCAAAGATATTACAAGCCTTGGTAACACCAGGGGGAAAAGTGTGTCTACATCCTAGGGTGATACTTCGAAAGATATTGAATGTAATACTTGAAATGTGAGCAATTCTGTTTGTCACGGACTAAGGTGTGGTACTTTTGATTTGACCTCGGTAGCGAATGAGTGAAGCACGTACGATCGTCACAGTTACCAGTCTGATGTCCTCTCACTGCTTGTTTGTACGAATTAATTTTTAAAGATATTTTGCATACGCTTAAATACAGAAAAATCGTCGATGAACATCGTTCTTTTGATGATAGTTCTTTTTTAACAAAGAAAATTACAAATAATTTTTCTTGAATATTTCTGGGTTTTCTATTTATTGAAAGGCTATACCAGCCATAGGCAACGTGGCACATGCACAAGACTTTTTCAATTTTAGCGCATAACTTACGAAAAATCATCCCCTAACTTCTTAGATTTTTTTTAGGTTCAAGTTGTCTTCCAACCACAAGGGAACAAATGATGACAGTCCATCAGCAGTCTCTACTAGCTCTGAGAAAAAGGATAACCCAAAAATTTTACACCCCTGAAGTTACCTCTTAAGGAGTTGCACTCCGACTTTTGCAACCTGAAAAAAATGCATCCGAAGAATTTCAATAACTTTAGAAATAGTACTTAAAAAACTTGGTTGCTGAAACTCTTTATTTCGCTTGAAAATGCATGCAACACAAGATCACAGCTTGTAGAAATAATTACGATACAGAAGTAACTATCTTTGTTGCTACAAGAAGCAGGAAAAGTACATATACCTAAAGTACTTATTTGACGTTTGTACTTTAACTTATCTAATCTAGGGTACTAACAACATGGAATGATTTCTAGTTAACGTTGCAGAAGAAATATCAGATCGTACAAACTAATTTAATCCCATGACTCACTCTTCAAGTAAAAACACTTTCATTTCATATCAACTTTAAAAGAAGCCGGCTGCTTCTTAGAAGATTTCCTGCTGCAGCACTGAAATATATTTGTTGAAGCTAACATTCGCGTGTATATATAAGTCCATCGGAAAGGCATCCTTTATTGTAGTGAATTTGAATTCATGCTCAAAAATTAATAATAAAAAATTGAATGCCATCGCTTCATATTTACTATGCAATGTTCTAGAGCAAAGTCTAATTTTCACGTAAAAAGGAAGAATCTCAAATAGATAAAGAGATACCCAAAACGATTCTAGATGTATGTAATGTAATCACAGTTTGGCGAGAGTCATAACAGTGAATGAACTAGGTATAACCGATGCTGCTGTGTGACTTTCGATGTTGAAGTTGTCCAATAACTGATAAGATTGCGTTCACGCCTACGAGTTTCTTCTGCATGTATCTATCAGGGACTAATAAAGGTCGTGATGAAAATATTTACTATTAATAGCAATTAATAACTTATGTAGCCTTGAAGGAAATATTCATTGAAGATTGGAAATACGGTGGTCAGCCTCTAGCAATAAAAGCAAATCGATTTTGCATCTCCTTTCTTGAGTAGTTTTTGGCTCATGTTTACTTCTGAATGATTTTTAAATTTAAAATAATTATTGAATGATCGGACGTATTGTAATAACGATCATATTTTTCCAAGTGATCCGCATCAGTAACGAAAGATTTTGGGAAAAGGAAGTAATAATAAAAGTAGTGCAGCCGGGAGTAATTTTATGCCTCCAAATACCAAAGAACTGGTGCGTATCGAGTTAGTAGTACAGAAGTTCCCGGACGCCGAGATTGGGTAGGTATCGCTTTGGTAGAGGACCACAAGGGCGCAGGTCCTCAACTCCAATCTCTATCTCCCGTGGCCTGGTGAGATAAGGTTATAAGTTTACTAATAATAACAGTTATTGGGCGTACTAACAGCAACAGTTATTGGGCGTACTATAACAGCAACAGTTATTGGGCGTACTAACAGTAACAGTTATTGGGCGTACTAACAGTAACAGTTATTGGGCGTACTAACAGTAACAGTTATTGGGCGTACTAACAGTTACAGTTATTGGGCGTACTAACAGTAACAGTTATTGGGCGTACTAACAGTAGCAGTTATTGGGCGTACTAACAGTAAGTTATTGGGCGTACTACCAGTAACAGTTATAGGCGTACTAACAGTAACAGTTATAGGCGTACTAAGAGTAACAGTTATAGGCGTACTTACAGTAACAGTTATAGGCGTACTTACAGTAACAGTTATAGGCGTACTAACAGTAACAGTTATAGGCGTACTAACAGTAACAGTTATAGGCGTACTAACAGTAACAGTTATAGTCGTACTAACAGTAACAGGTATAGGCGTACTAACAGTAACAGTTATAGGCGTACTAACAGTAACAGTTATAGGCGTACTAACAGTAACAGTTATAGGCGTACTAACAGTAACAGTTATAGGCGTACTAACAGTAACAGTTATAGGTTAACTATAGAGCTAGATTTAGAGTTTTGGCCCAGGCAAGCGAGGGTTAAGTTGTAGGTTTTAAATACAGCCGATTCCAGCATCACCAGCTAGCTAACGCCAAGCTAACCGGTAACTAACCTCTAGAACGTTGACTATGAGGCGGAGCGGCGGACGAAGACCGACGCGGTGTGTTGAGAAGGTCCCTAGAAGCGTCCACCAGGCTCGCCGGAAGTTATCCCTCGTAGGGGTGACGGAATGCGTGACGGACGACAGGACGTGGACGGGACGACGATTCTGGCACTTAGCTGTTTAACTCGCCATGTCGAGGAAATTCTTCTCTAGGAGCAGAGGATTATAATCGTAACGACTCTAGTATGGTGGATAGACGATTTAGTGATGTCAACGGCTTTAGGGTTTGGAGCGTTTTGCCGACAGCCTGCGCAGTAGGTGCATAAGTACTGCGTGCAGGTTGTAGTCAGAGTATCTACGTCGTATTCAAAATAGTTACCGGAAAGTAAGGATTAGCCACCGGTGATGCTTCAAGACTACTATGATTTTTCATTTTACCGCATAAATAACTTTCCCCATATTTCAATTTTTGCCATTTTATTGAAAAAAAAATTTGATATAATTAAGGCAGATAAGAACGACCCGAGATCCCATCCTGGCAACGCATCCAGTTGAAATAACGCCAAAGTTATCTCAGAAGGATGCCTGCTTCTGAGTGTTGGGACGCTACCGACGCCCGTCGTCAACGTCTCCTTTCTACGAAGTTGCTCAAGGGAAACCCGTGAAGGCGTCCTCTGTCAATCCTCAATTTGACGATTTCAAATGGTGCATTGGTTTTCTTTCTTTCACATCTGCTGATCTTCCTTCACCTCAGATGGTGAAGTGATTTCCAAAGTAAAAATATGAACTCAGATCAGCGGATTCATAACACCTTGGGAAGCTTTTAAGAAGTACAAAGCACCCAGTTTATGCTAAACTTGCTCGTAAGTAATAAAAACAAATACTTGGCGTACGTTTAGATTTCATAAATTTCCTAGCTAAGAAGGCGCGAAACACTTCATTTAAATGATTTCATCTGAATACAAGCTAAAGGATGAAGTAACGAATAAAATCACCAACGTTTTTCGTCGCAATTCCTTTTTTGCTCACACTGAAAATCTACTCATGGCAATGATCTCTGAAGATAGGAAAGAGATACGGAAACATGGAGAAGAGTGAGAAAGGCCAGGGTTGGAAGAGACTTGGATGGGAATACGAGGGCATTAACTGCATCAAAAAATATATCTGAATGCAAACGATTACCTTCATGTGATTGATTAGCGTGACTAACAGCTTACTGAACCTCCTGGGGTTCAATTAAGGATTTTCAGACGATAGGATTGCTAAGCTGATGGAATCTGGAGACTTGGAGCTAGCAATTCCTTAGCTTCCAAGTCACACCCGGGCAGTGGAAAGGGCAGTTAAGCTGGTCACTGAAGTATCAGTAAAGGTTTGCGGGCAAGAAGAAAGAGATGGCTTCATCAAGAATGTTTTGGAAACGAGAAGGAAGGTCGGAAAGTTCGATACTAAGAAGAATTTTAAAGAGTTCTTCAATTAAATGTCATTAAGTTAAACTAAGTTTAGGACCATGGAATGGTGGATGGTGTCGGATAAGGTGGGACTCGCTTACAGCCACCTCCCCGCGATGAGTCCTGGTAATTTTTTATTACTTATTTCATCAATAATAAGTAAAAATATATGTAACAAACCACCAGAGAGATATAATTAATAATCTAATGGGCCTAACTCGGAAAATAAATTGCCATCACAAATTATGAATAATATTATTTTATGGTCAAAGTAGTGACGTTGAGGACAATAGAACTCTTGGGTATATAGACAATAGAACTCTTGGGTATTGAATTCCTTTGGGTAACACTGCTCTGTTATAGCAGTAGCGACAAAAATAGGAGCTAGGAGGAGAGAAAGATATTTCACTTTCACCAAACCGAACCTAAAGTGCTTCCATAGTAGAAAAACAGTTATTACCGAAAAGATAGACTTCAGTTTAGAAAAACAAAACTTATACTCTGAATAATCAGAAATCTTCAAGTGTTCGGATTGGTAAGTATTCTAAAAATTAATGAGCTAACGAACACTAACAAATATGAAAAATAAATAGCAGTTACCCCTAATACAATAACTTTCCTTAATTGCCACAAATTATCAAACAGTCATTTAACCGCCCGAGAAGCACCGCACACCCGCACATAGCGACAACCCACAACAGATTAATAGGGTGCGGTGGCAGGCCTCCGTACGTAACCTCAGAGGCGGCTTCTCTGTTCGCTTAAACAGATGCATGAAGAGCAACTAAAATTAATATTTCTTAGAAATATGACAAACAATGATACAAACTGAAAATAATACGAACAGTACGAAATAAAATGAATGATAAAGTTATAGGAACAAAGGCAAAGTTCTTAACCCTATATGTGCAACGCAGGCACCTACAAGAGACAGGCTGGAAAAATCAGCTCTATTACAGCAACACCCATACATATTAATCAACTAAGGGTATTAAGTTAAGGCTTTCAAAATCCGATGACCTGTGTCATTAATGTAAATCTAATTTTCATTCAAATTCGAAACCCGCTCGCAGTAAAATGGAATAGCTGATGCACTCTACTATTTGTTGGCGCTAGACCTGAAATTAAGAGTCGGAGGCAACGTAACGACATTTTTTCGATGGTTTTGTTTAAATATTCTTCAGATCTGAGAGAAGTATTCGCTTGCTTAATGAAGTTTTATTAATAATTATTGTTCTGCTCATTCCAGATATGAAAATTCGAGTGAATAAAGGCAATTTGTGAATAAATTCATGATCAGAATTTAGCTTTAGTGGATTGTATGGTTAACGATAAAATCCCACGCTAAAGGTTAGGCTCATGAGATTCTGAAAGGAAGGCTGTTGAGATTCAGACATTATTTTAGAGAAAATAACCACGAAATGGTGCAAATTGGTGCATGCAAAGATTGCAACATCATTTAAGAACGATAAGGCAACACAACGCGGTCTCCACCACCTATAGCTTCGCTGTCTCGCGGTGAGAGCCACGTGCTGATGAAGAGGTATAACCAGATGAGAGCCATTGATGATATACATAAATAGAATAACTTTGAAAGCTTACCTTCTGTCGCTTCTATGCTGTTAAATTTCAGGGGCAACCTGCGCTTAAATAGAATGAAAATAGCGAAAGATTTTTAACGGCTCCTAATCTGGATGCGTTGGAATGATCAGTAAACCTGTTTCGCCTGAAAGATAATATGCGGTGAACTCACAGTAAAACTAAGTGTTCTAAGTAGCCTCGGTATTAAGGAATACAACTGTTCAAAAACATTTGTTATTTACCATCAGAAACCGTGAAAAATATAACGGAAACTTTTGCTAATCAACTTATTGTGCCCAAGTATTGTAAGTACGGTGCGAACTTTCTATGCAGCATGAATAAATTTTTCGTTACGATATTTTTGAAAGGAAGATTTTCGTCACAAATATCTAACTATGGAAGTGTGACACGTGAAGATAAAGTCTGCAGTGTGATGTATATACGTATCGTGTACAAGCTTATTGAGGTATTGCTCATACTAAAATTTAAATTGATATGAAATAGGACTTTGACACCTAAAAGCAACGAACTGAGCCAACTTTCTCAGTGCGATCTCAATGAGGAGAACTCCATCAGATCATTTACACTTCATCTGAACATCTGACCGCTGGAGGTGAAGGACGCCACCATTCTAATTATGACGACACCTCTCATCCCGACAAGTTGAGCACACTTGGTAGAGTTAGTGAAAGTCCTGCCATCGCAGTACATCAAAACTATATCTGAATTCTTGTGAAGTTTGTGCGTTTAAAACTAACTTTCGGCAACTAATCACTGTTGTGCAGACGAAGTCGTTTCCGTAATTTATGTTAATTTAGCAGAGTTCCATGATACTTAGAGACAAAATTTGCGGGAATGATATTAAATATGCATTTGATTTAAGGAAATCTTATGGGAAATGCAGTGAAGTTCGTTGATTAGTCAAGAATCTTTTGAAAACCCTTATTCTTTGCCTCCAGAATATTGTATTAAACCGCTGAAAGAATTTTGATTAAATGGCATTTAGAGAAATCATTAATTTCACTAGATTTATATCATCAATTTCACCAGATAAATAAAATCCTTAACAGTAAAACCAAAATTTTTCCAGAAGTGGAAAATTTTTACAGTAGATCCTATAATAAAAACGTGAAGTGTTGCCAAGTCGATCCCTCAGGAAACAGGTAAAATAGCATTTTCGAAATTCCTTCCATTCGTTATTTTTCTCATCGCTATTGCTCCGACAGTATTATTGCATTAATATACAAAACGATAAATTATAATTACTAGATGAAAACCGTGTATTGAGATTTAAAATGTGCTTTTACTCAAAAATTTTAAAACAGAATTTTTTTTCAACATTTTGGCGAGTATATCTATGTGAAATAGGAGGTTTTTTTGACTACTCTGGCCAAAAACTTTGAGCAAACGTTAAACTGTGTGAAACAACATGCTCAAGCACGATGTTCCATTCGAATACAGAGTACTAATCTCAAAGTATCAATATGAAACACTGACCAGATTTTTATCACACATGAATAAAAGATTTTATCAAGTGATACAGAATGGTAAGAAAGCATTAATCAAGCGAACTGAATTTATTACATTAGCACAAGGACTATAATTGCCATATACAAAAATTTTTGGCATATTTGCCGAACCACCAGCACCTTTGAAAGCACGAGTGCTGTTACACTCAGAAGAAAAGAAAAACCAACTTAAAGGCAGTGATTTTTTCTAGAGCTTCGAAGGTTTGAAATGATATTGTGAAATGATATTGATGTTGTATTTAACTATAAGTAAATAAATGCATAATTCTGTAAATTTTTACATGTAGGCTATTAAAATGAACTCATTAAACATTTGGGCCGTGAGTCAAATGCTCCACGAGTCTTCTGTGGCAACCTGTAAGGGGAGAAACTGAAAATAAAGTTTGACCGGTAATTTAGTCATTAATGAATTTTCGGATAATTATTTTTTTTATATTGTTGAATATGACTTTTTACCAAATTGTAATCATACCGAAGATTTAACGCTGCCCAAGTACAGTCTTAGCACAAATAATGACTTCTTAAACAGTGTGAGAAGCCAGTAAAACGTGGCCAACGGCACCCGCATGGGAGTTCACTAACTGATGATATTCTAAAATTGTAACAATGTATAGAAACTGAGGAGAAGTATTCAACAGCTGTTCATAAATCTAATAAACATGGAAGCGTTTTTTTCAGCAATTGAATGAAAGAATCAATGAGCGAATCACCTATCCAGGTGATACCTGAACATTTCAGGATGAACAAATGCTGGCCAATAGGTAATTAATTATAATTTTTTTGTCGATAACACCAATCATTGGCTCAAATCTTGACGGAAGTCTGTTTCGAGCTCGTTTCTTATATTTTCGATTTGGCACAAATCTAACGCACAAGCCATCATTCTTTTTGATCTAATCATCCCTCATTTTCAATGCGCTATTTTTTGCACGACATGAACTCTGGTGATGCGAGCATTGTCATTGTGCCAAATTTATTTCATCACTGCATGTAAGCCATTTTATGATTTATTTTGTTACTCCGTTAAACATTTACAGGTAGTGTGTCTCAAAATATTCCCCAAATCTACGCCTCAAAATATTTCTAGGAACCTAAACTATAAGTGAATAATTCCCAGCCTTCATCTTTCCCCTCGCTTAATTCTCTCCCGCACTTGTGATTTCACTCATTCCCATCACAATGATCACGACATTCAGGAGACGCTGCAATTGTAACATGAGCAAGTGCAAACCACTAGTTCGAGAATGATTTCCTCTTGTTCTGCGATAACAGTGTGCATTTCAGTTACTGTTTTTTGACCCATTTTTCATTCAAGCAAAAAAAATTAGCATTTTAACATCCCAGAGGACTACACGGTCTTCTTTAGCCTTTATGTAATGTACATATTTTTATATAATTTGTTCCCAGATGAATTTCTGAAGTTCACTGCAGAGCAGCAGTTCCGTCCTCATTCCAATGCTGCAAATGACAACCTGATGCCAAAGCCAGCCCAATTACGGCGGTTTTGACGAGTGTAATACCAGCTCAAAATTCGGACTTACAAGAGGTGATCATGTACGAGCAAAGGCATCTCTCCACCTCTTAATACGAGTTTTCTTCTTAATGGAAATATCAAAGCTATTTATTAATCACTTTAGCAAAATAAAATTAATTTTTCAAATTTATTTTCAGGGTTATCCCTCTACTCCGAGTACTGGCTTATCCCGTCTTTTTCCAAGCGCTATCATGTTATCGTTGATACGCTGCTGAGAAGTCAGTTGCGAAGAAGAGTCTATGGTGTGTGGTTGGCTCATGTGTATAGAAGCTTGCGGTTACTTGTGCTAAACGATATGAATCTATTAAACTACGGTACGCTTGCATTCACGACTAAATGCCAAAAAAACAGCACGGCTAAAGCCCTGTAAAAAGATACGTTTTAAATCATGTTTTATACATAAAAAGTTAATTATTCATAAAATATTCATCTCATTTACCGGGTGTATATTCGTTTTGGACGAATATATATTTTTTTCTTTGGCTGAGAACGTGCATATTTTCCCAAAAAGTTACATGAATTTTTTCACGAGATGTGGAGCACAATTTGTTCAGTTATAATCGGTATTATCGTGTTCTTGCGGCAACGTACAACTAAATGATGAAAAATTTTGCGTAATATCGAGCTTGCAACATCTTTAGATAAAGTCTTTCATAAGTCACTTGCTGACCTTATCAGATCCGTATAATGCTCAAAAGTATCAGTAGCGCGTAAAACGTTCTATTATTTTTTAGTTTTCTGGAAGTTGTGTCCGTTCAAAAGACAAGGCCCCATATGGTTTCGAGCTTAGAGGGCTTGTAAAGCATTTATTTTATCAATTGTTAACGTTACTCTATCTGGCCTAACCTAACCAAATATAACCAACAAGTGACCAATTGATCTTCATATAAGTGAAATTTGACAGGTTAAAGGCATGACGGATCGATCATCACATATGAACAGGTTTTATAATTTCGTAATTTTTTAGCAGCTTGAGTAACGGGTAAGGATATTAAAGTTGTTTTTACGAAAAAATCCTATAAATTCAAGTAAAGCAGATTAATAGTTTCTTCCCCATTATTAGTTTAAATTATGCACGTAATTGAGAAGAAGATTTCGATTTCAGACAAACACTGAATACTGCAGTAAACAGTCGAAAAGGCCTTTAACCTCAGAATTTTAGGCTAGATCATGCATTCTTACTCACGAATTTCCTAAAATTGAGTGACCGTTTAGGTAATAAGGGCGCGTGCAAGAGTGCCATTTATAAGGGATCTTTATGGGCATTTAGCTTACATGCGTCCATGTTCCTTTAGATTGCTTGCCTAAACTGGTGTAACTCGCAACTTTAACTTGATTGCTTAAATTAACGCTACTTTTAGCTTTAACTTTCTTTACCTGAATTTACGCAACTTATTGCTTCAACTTTCTTACCTGAAATTGTCAAGTTTGTTGTGATATCTTTTTTGCCTAAGTAAGCAACACTGAAGTGCATCACTTATATGCTTAGTTTGAAACTAGCAATTAACATTTAGTGTTCGTTTCACAAACGCAACGGAGCAATCGAAATGTTCAGAGGTTAACTTCGTCGCGTTGACCGAAGTCCAGCCTTCATTGTAAGATCACTCTAGTATCCTAAGCATGCAAATTACGACGTTTACAAGCGTTTTGATGAAACTGGTCATCACTGCACAACCCTCCCCCTCCTCCTAAACCTAAGGGATGATAAGACACGAAATTCGCTTCCTACGTGTCCTCAAAAGAAGCGTCATGGCCAATTCAAGCATGCCGCTATCAACATTTACTACGAGTAGAACTTTCAATCATAAATAATTTTCAAAATGATGCACTGATAACATATCAAAAATGATGATTTCGTAAAGATTTGCTGCTCACATTCAAATTTCATTTCAATTTTTTAATACAGATTCCGATTCACTAAAAATTCGTGTTTGCTCACACAAACGCTCAAAATTGTTGCTGAAAGACCTATATTCGGTGTAGAGAAAGTGATTTCGTTTTAAACTGTGATGAACCCGAAAAGTGTCAAGCGATACTTATTTCTTCTCGGGTCCGTACTGCTTCTACTTTTTTTAAATGGGTAAGTAGCTCACCGTGTGAAAGAGACTGTAAGCATATAATAAGCGTAATTCAAAACAAAATAAAGCCAACACTAAATTTCAGAGTTCACTTTATACGTGGGAAAAACTTGCGACTCCAAAAAATTATTCGTTAATAGTGAGAATCATCATCATTTTTTATATAATCCCGTTCACAAGTAATTAGTTTTTATTGTGATCAAAATAGTTCTGAGAATTGCAATACGCAGCATCAATTCGATCTGCTTTGAACTTCAGCTTTCGGCGTCAATTTAAAATCATCTTAACCTGCCTGTAGTCCCATGATTAGTTATTTGTGACTGGTGAGGCCTTAGGTCTGCAAATTATACAAAATCAAGAAATGAATACTTAAAGAAGAAAGGCACTGTAGTTTTCATGGCCTTAACTGAAAATCTTAGCATTTCTGATCACAATGTTTTCGTTTTCAATTTTTAACCATAACTCAAAAAATCATGGTTGTAGCGAAGAACAGTAGTCAAACAATAGAATAGTGTTTAATCCGTTATTCTGTATTACTATATTCAAAAGTGATCATTGGAGTCCAGCAATGTTCAAGTAATGCCTAAAGCTTTGCCAAATTCATATTAAGATTATGTAGTTCAGAGTCTGCTTATGATAACATTTTTGAGTCCTTTTTTTGCTTAATTTATCAAGGTCAGTGCATGAAAGCTTAGGTGTTGAAGCCAATAGTTGCAATGCGAGTTCATCAACAACTGCCTGATTACTTGAGTCGAGGAACAAGATTGAAAATTGTCGAATTAGAGCAACAAGGCATTCATTTTTCATGCTCCACTCGAGCTTATATTGGACAATATTTGATACAACCTTTATGACACATCCAGAAAATAGCGTTTAATTATATTAGTACCTTTTAGTACCCTTTTAGTACTTAATTACTAATTAGTAGGGTACTAATAGGTTAGTACCTTTTTGACGGTATGTTGCCATTTAGGTATCATTTAAAATTTTTCATGTGGTACAAATCTTTTTAATTCTTATATTCTACTCATGATGAGAAAGTGCCCCAGCATTTGGCCATAACAATATTTTAGGCTACATCAACAGGCAGAGTACTTTGTTATTTTTGTGATTGACTATGCAAAATAGTTTGCAGAAAAATGCAGACGTCCTTATAAAATCTGAACTATCCGGAGCTGATCTAAGAGCCGACATCTTAAAAAGGCATTTTTAAGATCGAGAAATTCTTGAGTAGATCTAACAAAGCTTTCGAACGCTACTAAAAACAACTAGAAATACATCCGTAAATCAGACCATTGTGAGGCATTTAATGCATTTTCGTCCTGCTATGTCCTTCGCATTGTAATTTAGGGGGGCCCTCCCGTCAGAATTGAATTTTGATCCGGTTGGTCTGAAATTTGGACACTATATGTATTTTTGCAAGAGAAACATATTTCATTCGAAAAGTTTTCTGATTTAGGCCTTAGTTTTTAAAAAAACTCGTTTTTTGGTTCATTTTTGGGATGTTTTCAAAAGAATAAAAGTCAATGAATTTTTATGCTAGAACAAATGCAAAAACAGTTTTGAAATTCTCATAACATTGCAAACAAACTGACATTCCTGAATTTTCCATTTGAATTTTTTTTAATGCGATATTTGATCATACCTAAAATATACCGAATTTTTAGGTTTTGAACTAGCAGAAAAAAAACGTACAAATTGGGAAATCAAGAAATGTCAGTTTATTTGAATTGTTCCAAGGATTCTAAAACTGTCTTTGTTTTCTTCCTAGCATAAAAACTCAATGACTTCTATTCTTTTGAATTTTGAAAATAAGTGACTTTACAGTATAGGCCATAAACAAAATTTTTTGTTGATATTTAATATAATGGAAAATTTATGTAATTGAATGCTGTTTTCATTTTCATTTCGATAATCTCCATGCATAACATAATATTCACACTGTGAATTGTAATTTACAAAAAAAAAAAAATTAAAATTTTTCTTATTTCATAAATTATGAATTTTTTTGTTTACAGTCTGATTCTTATGAAATTTGACTATTGTATGTAACCTTTGAAAAGAAACACAATTTCCTCTATACATTTTTTTGAGTCAGGCCTAAGTTTTTGAAAGAATTTGACATATTGGTTTTTAGTCAACTGGTTTTGATATTTCAAAAGAATAAAATTCATTGAGTTTTTATGCTAGAACAAAAACAAAGACAGTTTTAGAATCCTTGAAACATATCTAACACAAGTAAATTCGCATATATTCCATTTCTTCTTTTGTTTTCTTTTCACATGGGGTCGAAAATTTAAGATTTTGGTCCCCTTACTTCCCCCTTGGGGGGGGATCTATTGTCCGTAGCGCCATAAAATTTTAGGACCGATTAGTCCGCCCCCTAAGGGTCTTTTTCTAACAGAAACATGAAAAATGACCATCGGAGAAAAAAGGGGCCTCGGAGGGCCCCCTTAATTGCAAATAATTCCCTGTCTTGCATCCAGAGTCCGTGTAATTAAAATTAAAGAATATGTCTTGCTTGAGTACTTGCTCTGAAAACTATTTTCGTACCGAAAATCGAAAGTAGGGTCTTCAAAATTACAGTTCAGCTAAAAATTGAGAGTCTTTCATTAAAGATAGCTGACGAGTAGCGTGGGTTTCAGCAGATATTTTCTCTCAGTTGCATTGTACAGTATGTATATGTTTATGCAGTAAAATTTTAATCTAACTTTTTTTAAATTGTGTAACAAAAATATCAACGCAAGCAATTAAGTATCGTAGTATTTGAACTCTAATACCGGCGATGGCTCAGTGAAATGAAATCTCAATAAAGCATTGAGAGAGTTAACTGTATACTTCTTTTTCACGAGGTGACACTGAATAAAAAAGGTCTTTTGTAATGGTCATGAAGAAATTCCTTTTCATCAGGCTTTAAAATTCTAGGTACGAGTGTAATTTTTCTAGATTTTTGTCGTAACCAAAATGAAAAGTTTTTTACTGCAGAGTTAGGATTAGGGATAAGCAGTTTTACGTAAGCAGGAATGTCAAATTTGATATTTCATAATGTTAACTGAGTGGAAAACGTTTAAATATCTTCCTGCAACGTACTGCTCTTCATTTGCCGAGTTATGATTGTCATATCATGTTTAAATATAATTTTCATAATTTTAAATGAAAAATATGTATGTTAGTTCTCCATATATTGAAATACGAAGAAAAGTACTTGACATATTTACTGAAACACTGCCAATCGTTGAAATTCTATACCTTTGCTCGTATATAAAAAGCGACGTTTCGATGCGACAAACATCATTGTCAGGCCACCAAAGATTTGATGATTATTTGTTTCATTTGAATTAATCGACATGCAAATCTAGCACTTCCTCTACATCAGACGCAATAAAAAATATTGAAAAATCCCGGTAGAAAAAATATCTGGATAGACAAAATGTGCACCACGAGAGCACTGAAGTTATTGCTTACTGTAGGAGGAAATAAATACTCGCACATCAAGAAATTCTTTGCTGATTTTCTGCCAAGATGTAACGAAATTATTTTAAAGAAAAATGTCTGTTAAATACATAATCACAAAGTATACGAAAAAATAAAAGGTAAGTCAGTTTTAAAAAATTATTTTCACCTATTTTTCGGACAAACTTTGCTTTTAACGACTAATATTTTGTCACGTACTGTAGTTTCGTTTTAGCTCATCAAAAATTTGCTCCACGGAGAATTTATTGTAGCGCGAATATTTTTTTCCTATCAACGTATTAGCCGAAGAAGAACCAACGCATGATTTCATTGAATAAAATTGCTAGGCGTAAAAAGATTACCTAAGGCTTGCATTTTACAAAATATCCGAAGTGCTTAATCCCTACGGCGTCACTGCAGGCTAGGTAATAATTCAACTTTTTAGGACTACTTAAAAATATTATTCATATTCGGCCAGTCTAATTTTATAATTTGTTCTACGCTTTCTGTGCAACATTTATCAAATAACCAGTAATGATTTTGATGAAAACAAGAACTTCATGACCTCTGATAGGATTGCCAATGAATCAGCTGTATGTCTGACGATGCAATTGATTCCAGTGCAACGCTTCTGTATCTGAACACTATTTTCAAATTCAGTAATTGCACGCCGCACTTCCCAACTTCTGTTGGATTTCGTTAAAATTTCATGAATGAGAGCGGAAAACACGAGCGCGTTCCGCCCAGCTCGGCCTTTGCCGACTTGAGCACTGCGCGGAATTTTAACAGTGTAAAAATATCATCAAATGCTAATTGGCCTCTCAAAAGCCCTGATTTAAACTCAATCGAAAATGCTCATCCATGATGAAAATTTCATTTCATTGAATGACTAACAATATATCACTTTACTCATATACAGAAAAGAATTGAAGACTGTGTGAGAAATTTCCCAGTTTGTTATTCTCTGAATATTTATTAATTGATTTCTCAGATAGATCCGGAAAAAAGCATCAATCATTAGAGTCAATCTTCTTTATTTAGTTGTCGCATCTCAACGCTGAGTTAAAATAAAAAATATTTTTTCTCAATGCTTCAAAAATTTCCCAGCGTGGAAATTTAAATGCCGTGAGTTAAATTTCAACAGCTAGGCGTTAAAATAAGGAATTATTTTTAATCAGCCATTGTAATCAGTCCACGCGCGGTAATTTCCTTCAGACTAAGAATGATGCCCAACTCATTAGGCATGGAAACTGTGATCCCGAGGCCAGTTTGTGAGCTAAGAGTTGAGGACACACCAAGCACAAAGCCAAAATTCAGTTGCATCACAAGGAAGTAGAGCATCTGCTCCATTGAGGAGTAACACGAAGACGAGGTTCGAAGTACAGAATACGTTCACAGAACTCGGCTGAGTAGCTAACGATGTTCATGTATCGCCATGACGTGCAACTCAGACCAGAAGCTTGGTCGTTTGAGTTCAAATTCAGCCTCTTCAGATCGAAGGGCGAGTGAGGGTATGTCGACACCCACTCGAAGCTGTGGATATCTGTAAAAGTAACAAGGTAGGGTCAAACAAGTCTTTTTCTCTTCGACCGTGTGGCATTGCTTGCGTCATGGTTACGAACCAATAGCAGCGCTCATATTGCATCTGGCAACACTGCTAGGGCCAAATCTGGCACCAGTATTAGACGATAGATATGTTGCAATGGTGGCGTCTTAAAGTTTGTTTAAAATGAAGCCTTTATATTGGCTAGCCGAACACGAAGAGGTGTATTTTCCTCCATTGAAATGCCTGTACCTTGTTTCCTCTAACGTGCTACGGATCCATCTTCATTCAGGTATCTAGAGAGCCTGTAGTGCTTTGGGGCTATTTATGCTGGAATATCATAGAATCTGACACTCTCTACCATAACAAAATGAGCACATAAGACTAGTTGCAAGTACACTTTGACCACGTGTATCCATCCATGCAGTTGAACTTTTTGAGAGCTACGGGATTTTTCAGGATGATGATGCTTCCACTCATAGAGCTAGAAATGGTACAAATTGGTTCATGGCGAATGAGAGAAAATTTGAGCAGGAAGACTGGGCATTAGAATCTCCTGACTTGAATCCCATTACAATTTTATTGAATGAATTTTTTGAGGGACCTGCGGGACTCCTTGCCCCTTCCTTCAATGTTGACGGTCTTTAGGAACGGGTACTTCAATTATAGCCAAAAACAAAGCTACACGGAATTCAGGATCTCATAGAATGATATTTCCAAAAAGGGCGATTGCTCGAGAATCTTACTCGTAGAATAAAAAAATAACCAGTGTTGAAAATTACATTACATTTATTGCAAACGTTTCAGAATTATTAAAATTCCATCATCAGTACAGTCAAACGTGATAAAGTGCAGTAAAACATTGTTCCCTTTATAACGTTTTACTGCGTTGATGATGTAAATTTAATATTTCTGATACGTTTACAATAAATATTATGAGCGTTTTTACACTGGTTCTTCGTTTTATTCTCATTGAATGAATACCAAGTAGAATAAATGCTGCAATTCGAGCCAAACGTCATCGAATCGCCTACTGAAAAAATACTAAACAACGCAATCTTTTTTTTAAAAATTGGTGTTATAGAGATGAAATAAAAATACTTCAAGCCGCACTTAGAGACCAAGGAGACTCGTGGGAGGAGCCACTCCACCTCACCTTGAGAAACTAAGTCACACAAGTTCAGAACTGTGATCATCTGATGTGAGTTCCAACAAAAATGATCGCTGGCGTTCACAGCAGCACGTACGCGAAGCAGCGATCTATAGGCTTACACCACAACACAAGCGAGAGTTTCTCGTGCAAGCTCGTTACGAACAGAAGAACTTCATTCTTGCCAACAGGGCATCGCATGCCCCGCAGCAGTGCGAGAGTTGGTCAGTGCGCAGCAAAGCTCGCACAGCAGTTTTAACCCTTTAGCTCCTGCGTTTTGTACTCGTATTAACATCATCACAACTACCATCACTGAACTAGCTCTGACATCAGGTTGCCACCGATAGCAGAATGAGGACACATTTGGGAAAACTACAAAAAAACAATATATTGCTGCTATTTTTGAAGGAGGGCCGAATAGTCCTGTGAAGCGTTATAGGGTTAAATTCATACACACGACTTTGATGCAGTCGCGTGAGGCTGCATGTTTACGAATAATGACGAATGAGGCTACGTGAAATTAAAAATCCTCATCATAATCACATTCTGATAGTAACTAAACGTTTCTAGAATTCCTCGGACATTTATTCAGATTGTTAGGTTTCAACTGTATGGAGAGAACTCTCGCTACTGGAAAACAGTATTGCTCTGCAATAGGGCTATGATATTTCGAGTAATGGTACCCCTTAAAGACAGAATTCAAATGAATGCTTTCAAGCATATCAGAAAGCGTTTCTTCAAAAAATACAACGTGATGACGTTACTTGTACTATATCTAGCACGTATCATTGCTAGTGTCCGTTATTGCTTCAAGTTTGAGACCACTTTGTTCTATCGCGCCACTAACTTATCGAACTCATTTAACACGCTCCCCGCATATTGGGCCATATGTGTACTAAAAAGTAAATTGTTCATTCACGCACCGGTATAAATGCAATAAATTTAATTTTTTCACGACCTTCTCAAAAAATAACCATTATCATACGCGGGGAAATATTTTCGTACAATTTTTTTTTTATATTTCTTAGGAAGGATAAAATTACATATGAGCAGTTAAGTCGATTTCCTTCTTCTGCCATTCACAACCTAACCAAACGAACCGTCAACACACGGGGAAACGCGGTGGACGTGTTGATCAGAGCATTTGCCCACAGGTCTTACTGGGCTGGGAAACCTCGAAGAGTCACTACAGAAGAACATTCACAGGGCTACGCTGCTCCGAAAATCGGTAAGTATAGAAGTGAATATATGATGTCATTTACTCTACCTTCAAAAATACTTGACTCTTCAAATATGGCCGTTAAGCTGTTGCTTGTTTTTGACAATCCCACTTTTTGCTCGTTTACTCTAAACGAATAGAATCCCCAGAGCAATTTTAAAATACTAGTTTTATTTTCATGACATGCACTACTTATTTACAGTATTTCAAAGTCTTTTCGTAAGCGATTCAAGATACGTTACTTTATATTTCTTATAGCGTACAACTAATTGGACGGGCACAATAACCCAGGGAGGTAAGGTTCGAAAACACTAGCAAAATTTTTACATTTTCTGACCCATTAATGAATTTTTTTCTGGTTATTTTATGCTTTTTTCTGAGCATAGATAAGCAAACTTTATGATCCTCTCTTTATCTTTGGCTGCAGATGGACATGAGAGAATAATATTCGCTGTAAAAACGTTCAAATTACAAAACACGATCGAAATGTGGTCAGGATGTCCAGCTCTCAAGATGCAATACTCGTTTTTAATGAACAGTAGCTACGGCTATGATATAACCAGAGTTGCGGGGTCGGAGGAGTAAATTTGCGACTCCGACTCCACGTTTTCAGAATTTGGCGACTTCAACTCCAACTCCGACTCCGCCTTTTCAGTATTTTGCGTCTCCGACACCGACTCCCCTATTCACAATTTTGTGACTCCAACTCCACCTCTTCGCAATTTGTACGATGAATATTTTATTTTGTAATAGTTGCAGGTGTTGTAACCTGTACATATGTTTAGTACATTCTTTATTTACGAACGACTTTTAAATTGAAAAAAGACTGTTAAAAATCCATTTCTACTACATCATTTTGTTAAGTGTTCCTGATCCGTCAAAAACGACGGGATTCGATAGTTTTCTTGAAAAAAGTCTCAAGATATCGAGGACAATTTAATAGATCCATCCTAATAGCACCCGCGATTAAAATAATCTTGTACTTGTCCACTGGTGAAACTCGTATCACAAATACGATCATTAAGCATCCTTAAGATCGTCACAGACGCACGCACCAACCCAGCAAGCACAACTGCGAAGTATAATTCAAATTATAATTAGCCGAGAAGTTTTTAAAAACCTTGCGATATCTTTTTACCGCGAAAAGCTGCATTTTCTTAACAATTGATTCAATTTTCACGCAATATTTTTACATAGAAATAAAAGTGATTAGATGCCAGGTTTTTCATATTATTTGAAAGGTATTTTTGATACCCTCCAATCAAGCTGATTCCCATTGTAATAAGATAGTATGCAACAACTTTAATGAATAGTATAATACGAAGTTTTTATAATTGACTTGTATCTTTTACGCCGATCAAAGATCTGAATCACACTCTGCCTCCACATGCTGGATACTTAGGACATTTTACTACAGCTTGTCTTTAGATTGTAACACCGGCAGAAATTTTATGAATTCCTTACTGAAAGGAAAACCATTGTCTCGCTCATCACATCCAATCGATACATATTTAGCACAAAAAATGCTCAAATTAACGGGTAATTATGTCAATTCTTGACTCAACTTAGGGTTGGATTAATTTGAATTTGACTTGGATAAATTTGACCTTGACTTGGATTAAATTGAACTTGACTTGGATTAAATTGAACTTGCCTTGGAATAATTTAAACTTGACTTCAATTAATTCGAACTTGACTGGGATTAAATTGAAATTTACTTGGATTAATGCGAAGTAAAAATGCGTAGTCTTTATAGTTTCGACTCCACTAAAAAAAGGTTTTTGATATTTTTACAATAAAAACTGCAAGCATTTAACGGTGAGGAAAAATATCTGCAGCTTCAAGTTATTAGGCATTTAATAATGTTTGCAGGTTTATTAATTTGATGAAATAACTACTAAAGTTTACCATTGATGGCGAGTGTTAATTTCCTAACGAACATTTGACCTCCAAATTTTTCATAACTGAAAAATGCTTGCAGGTTTTTTGTCAAAATATAAAAAAATGCTTTAGTGGGGTCGGAGCTATCAAGACTAGCGCTAACATTGGCGCGCACGTGTTATTATACTTTGAGTTTTAAAATTTCATTAAGTAATTATCATTCGCGAAGATCGATTAACTTTGAGTTTTTTACCTATGATTGAATGTTGTCCGCGCAAAAAAAACACCCTATATAGAATGGATTATTCTTGTACAATGAAATGCCAAGTGTCTCCTTAAACAAATAAATAAATAGATTTAGGTATTTCCTGCGCATAATTTCTCTTATATTATTGCAATGTTCACTTCGGTATTGAACAAATAAAGTTGTTTCGTCCGTCTTGGTAGGTTGGTCTGTCTCCTTTTCACGCTCATACAGGATGCTTAATGATCGTATCTGTGATCTGTGATACGAGTTTGACCAGTGCACAAGTACAAGAACATTTTAATCGCAAATTTATTATTAGGATGGATATATTTCTTTATGATCCACATCTGGAAGATTTGTATAAAGACAAATTGAATACCGTCATTTATGACGGGTCGTGTGGACTATTAAATATATATATATTTATTTATATATATATATTACCGACAGGCGCCTCCAGAGTTGGCAGAATAGGCAGTGCCTACCCTGAGAGGCATAAAGTATCAACAGTTTTTTCTATCAAAATGGTGCAGTAATCGTTGAAAATGCTAGGGGAAAACCTAACCATGCATAAAAATCATGCAATCAGTGAATGTGTTTGCTACCTGTGGAACTGCGAAAAGAAAAAAATAACTTTTGTCTTATATCTGCTTAAATCAGTGCAATTTAAATGCGAAGTTAACAAAGCAGTGCTAGCAACACGAGGGAAATGGTGTGCTCAGCCCAGTCTCGAACGAAAGGCCTGTCTGAAGTGTCCTTGTTCCCTCAATCACCCCTCACCGAGCCCTAACCCCCCCCCCCCTCCTCTTCCCATACCCCTGCCTCCCGTCTTTCTGACCGTTCAGAGCATGGCAAATCCTGAACTTTTTCGCTCCAAGCAACCAGAGAAATTAAGTTTGATTTGAAAATTTTTTGGTAATGTCTAACCTCTCAGTAAAGTTTTTGTTCACTTCCTACGTGGCCGAGACGGCAAAAGTGCACGAAATAATTATTGTGTTTCGTACCTCCGTTTTCCTACTGACACCGAATAGTTTAAAGTGAGCTACCAGTAAGAACAACGGGTGAACGAGAAGTTAAAAAAAATTCACAATTACCAGAGAAAATAGGATAAAAAGTGCAACAAACTTTGAATTGTAATTAAAATATGTTCTCACTAAAAGCGTTAGTCATCCTACTGACGATGTGTTTCTTGATCCTACAAAATTTCCCGCAAAATTACCGCAGCGAAAGGAAGCCCATCCGAACGAAGGAAAAGACTGAAGAAGAGACTGCACACTAAGATACGCTCCCCTTTATAATAAATGAGACTAAAATGTAAAAATTGTGCTGTCCCTCAATATAATCATACCAAATTTCGCACCAGATCTCATTCTGTTGAATAATTAAAGCGTCCCTCAAATAGGACGAAACTCTCGGTCAACTAAAAAAAAAATCACGACTTATGTCGGAGACTGACCTGGTCGTACAAAATGCAAAATTACGTACAGCAAATTTCGAGAAACAGACATCTCGAACTCAGAGCACCACTGGGCATAACCAACCTTCATCATGAAGACGTCATTGTTCACGTTCACGGCCGAACCCAACCCTCCCTGTTCCTCGCCTCCTTCCTCCAGCATTTAAGGGCAACCCCTCATCTCTCAGCTGTAAGCTTCAATACCTCGATGAACGGCTTGGATTTACCTTACTTTTCATAAAATACTTGCTGAGCGAGGTAAAAATTAGCAAATCAGTATCAGCGATATATATATACAAAAGCTATTTCGTTCTCAAAATCCAGTCATAGCTTTGCAAATATAACGCACGATGCATCATTACGAGACTCGCTTCGCAGGCCGGAAAGTGGCGTTCTCTGAACAAATGTTGCCCTCCACAACATCCCGAAAAATGGGTTCTCTCAGAGGCAAAAATACGGCCTTACCATGAAAAATGCCTGCCAGTACAAGAACTACATCCCCTCACTCAAAAGATTCTAATGCTCAAATGACAGAAGACTTGCAAACAGCTGCCAGTAACCCCGTCAGAGAATGTGTGTCACCTTCCGAAGTAACGTCAGTGAAGATTATACAACCAATATAGCCGGATGAGGGAATACACATATGCCAAACCTCCAGCAATCCTTTGAAGGCTCGAAGCAGTGAAATCTCAGCCGCATCACCACAATCACCGCCTCATCTCAACGAGCTAACCGGCGCGCCAGCTCCCCAGCTCTGCGTCACCAACAACGCTCCGAATAATTGTCCGCCAGCGACGGGGACACAAACACCATCCTCATCAGTGGTACAAGACAGAATAGTTGTTATTAATAAGGACATTTCAAGCGTGGTAGACTCTCCTCATTCTCCAGATTATATGTTCGATAATATTCACGCACAAACCGATACTGGCAGTAATTTACCCCAGAACGTAAGCTGCGAGAGCAAAATAAAATTTCCAGTCCAATGTTATAGAAGAAACATTGTTGCTTCTTTTAATGGCTACTTGCACCCGCTTCAAATAACAAGCTCTCCAAAAATTCATGAAATTATTCACACTTTGTCTCTAACAGCAGGGTTTTTCAATAAATACCTAAGACAACGTGAGCCTCCTAGCCCGTCGTCGATTTTCTACAGTATCAAACATTCAGAACTTAACCGAGCAACTTTTTGCTTTAAATTCACATATAAGTTCTCAAGACCTTGCACCTGTGGTACCTACTAGTATCTCTTGTGAAGTTGACTCCAATTGTCGAGAACCTTATGATACTTTGCTGCTAGGTGGCAATATCCTAAGCACAATCAGAAAGAAGGACATCGATCGCTCGTGCTGGATCAAAACTGTTCCATCTGGGCGCTTCGATGACCTTCTCCATACTATAAATTGCATGACTAGATTTAAAAATTATATACTAAGTTTTGATGGTCTCTGCCACTCACCCTCAGACCTTGCTCGAATCAAACAACAAATTGTAAAGAAGTGCGTACTTTCTCGTATTTATATTGCCAATGCTTGCAGTGCGAAAGGATTCAACAACGCGATGAATTTTTGCAAAAACCTGGGTTTAAACCTGATTCAATTTCAAACTTACCCAGATAATGAAAATTGTGATGCACTCAATAACTTTCAAAGGCCTCGCAACCATGAAGAAAACTTTTGTTTTCTTGAACAACTTGCAATGAAATCAACATCGCGAATCACGGTGCCACATTGTCCTCATTTCAACAAATGTCAAGCAATAAATGGAATTGCAGATCATTCCAATGAATCGAAAACTTCACGGAATGAGACAAATAGTCTCACTTTAAACTTTGAAAAAGAAAATAAGCATATGCACGTCACTTCACATGGTACACCAAATCCTTCAAAGTTGATTGCGTCATCAAGCAGAGCTCAGAGTAACTCACTCACCCACAGCATGAGGAACGTGAATAACCCTGAGCCTTTCCCTGACTCGATCTCAGACAAATATAATGTCGGTACGAAAAATAAATTTGCGTTACTTGCAACAGACACAAATAGTGACTGTGACATACCCTCCTTTTCAACCTATTCTCAACTTTCCAGTTAAGTACGCAAGAACAGTGGAAAGTCAAGCGAACAACGATATTCAAAACCATTAAAAAAAAATAAAATTATTCGAAAAAATGTTTCGCCCAACAAGCCTATTTTTGGAAATCAGAATCCCTTGCGCAGTCACGTAAAGAATCACTTTAATGGAAAACAACCCCTGAAAAAATCTTATGCCTCTGCCAGGCCTCCATCGAACGACCAAACCGATACTGCTACCGCTAAAACAACAGTGAACAAGTTTGCACACGCGTTGCAGACACACTGGACGACTTGAAACGATCGCTCAAAATGGAGCCTGTTTACACTTTAGGTGACGGACACTGTCTCCTCCACGCTGTAACGACACAGCTTGCTTCACAACAAATATCGAAATGGAATTATATATCTCTAAAAAAAAACTTCAAAACTGAGAGCTTCAGAAACATGGACCTGTATGCAAAATTCGTTGACAAGAACAGTGGCAGTTTCGAACAACTCATCGATAAGTACATCGATAGAAAAGTCTTCGATCACGCAGTTGGAAACCTCATACCACAAATACTTTCTAATGTGACGAGAACACCACTTCATATATTTGATGAAAGAGAAAATGGGATTTGGAAGACGACAATCACCCCTACATCAAATGCTCTGATAAACTGTCCTCCGGTAAGCATACACCGGAAACAGGACCACTATAGCGCCCTCTTAAAAATGCGTGATGAAAATCATGTTGCTCCCGCCCCCATTTTGTGGCTAAATAACAGTGATCAAATTGAATTTCTTCCTAAAGCTGAAATCACAAAAAGTGAACGAAATGAAGTGAAAAGTGAAATAAAGACATAGAGACGAATACTAAATGCCCTGCTAGACCTAACAAATGCAATAACTCCACCAAAGATCTGCCTATTGAGATTAATAATATCAAAATATTGCACATAAATGCTCGCGGTCTCAATGGTAAAATGGATGACGTACGAGTAATGTTGATCACTAACGATGTCGATATTTTATGCGTATCTGAAACATGGTTCGATTCACGAAATGAAAGCTCAAATCTCAGCATTACCGGGTACACATTGTACCGTTATGACGGAGTCAAGAGTAAGAAAGGTAGCGGTTCATGCATTTTCATCAAAGATGTCTACTCTACATCCTTAGTTCCGATAAAAGAAAAATGCGAAGACATAGAAATGGTTTGGCTCAATGTTCAAGTAAGCAAACACAAGTCTTTCATTATCGGCAGTGTTTACAGACATCCGTCAGCATCTCTACGTCCAACATTAGATTTCATTGAAAATACGCTTAAATTAATCTCTGCAGCCAAAAAGTCGTTCTATGTTTTCGGAGATTTTAACGTAGATCTGACAGATGAAAACAATCAGCTAAGCAAGATGCTGCACAGACTTAATCTTTCTCAAATGGTCCAAGAACCAACGCGAATTACCAACACTTCCAAGACTCTTCTTGACCCAGCAATTACAAACAATCCCCATGCAGTACTCAGCACAGAGGTCTTACCGTCCTTTTCTGATCACCATTCGGTAGAATGCCGAATCAATATTGCAAAAGAGAAACAGAAATCTAGTTACATTACATATCGCATGAAAAACCACTACTTCCCTGAAATATTTCAAGAAAAGCTATTCGACAGATTGAGTGAATTTCAAGGCATGGAAAACACCTATGATGTCAATCTACAAGTTTCGCTTTTCTACGAAAATTTCATATCAGCCCTTAACGAATGCGCACCTTTCACTACGAAGAAAGTCAAGCCAAGAATTTCTAAATGGATAACACATGAGATAAAACAGTTGAGCAGAGCTAAAAGAAATTTGCAGCGTGAGTACAAACTGAATAAATTAGACAGTACGCGTCGAAAATGATATAAAGATCATGAGAAGATCCTACGAAGAAAATTTAAGGAAGCAAAACGGGACTACTTCCACAAAGAACTATTGGCGGCAAAACAAAACCCAAAAAGAACTTGGAAAATCATTGGAGAAGTTGCTCAGTATACAAATTCGGACTGCAAAAACACTTTTGACAACCCCTCAAAAACGGCGAATGACTTTAACACTTTCTTCTCAAAAGTTGGCGAAGATGTTTTCATTGAAGTATCCAGGACAGTTCCAGACACATCTACAGGGGCAAATCTGAGCGATGTTTCATCCCCAAATAGTAGAAACAAATGGAGACCAAAGCCGGTTAGCGTCATAAAGATACGAAAAATCTTATACTCACTAAAGAATACTAAAGCGACTGAACATGATGGCATAAGCCTCCAACATATAAAAGACAGCTTCCCTGTCACAGCACCCCTCATTCGCTTGGTGATAAATACGTCTATAGCCACAAAAAAGTTTCCCGATCAATGGAAACTATCCATTATTAAGCCATCACATAAATCTGGTGATATCGACATAGCGTCAAACTACAGACCAATCAGTCTCCTGCCTGTTATGTCCAAAATATTAGAAAAAGTAATAAGAAACCAGCTCTCGTCTTACATAGACGAGTCACATCTACTGCATCGCAATGTACTCAGGACGCCCTGTTAAACATAACAGAAAAAATTTACAATGATATTGACCAAAAAAATTAACTCTCTTACTATTGCTTGATCTCTTCAAAGCTTTCGACAGTGTTGAGCATAAGAAACTTCAACAAAAAATTTCAAACCTCAGAATAGACACTCAGTGGTTTGAAAGCTACCCACTAAACCGCTCTCATGCAGTGTGCTTGAATAACAAAATGTCATCATTCATACCAAACAATTTTAGCGTTCCTCAAGATTCAATCATCGGCCCGCTCCTATTTTCAATCTTCATCAATGATTTCCCCACCATGCCGGCAAACACAAAAGCTCCACGTATGCTGATGACGTACAAATTGCCATGACAAGCTCAACAGCGGATTGAAAAGAAACACAAGCCAACGCTGAAAACCATCTGAGAAATCTGAAATGGTGGTATGATCATAATGGCCTAAAACTTAACGCAAGTAAAACGCAATGCATTATTTTTGGATCACAGAATGCGACTAAAAATTTACCACCATTCACGTTAGCATTTGGAGACGATACAATTGAACCAGTAGATAAGGTAAAAAACATGGTGTTTGGTTCGACAAAAATATGACTTTCAATTCACACGTAGAAACAATGTGCAACAAAATTAACGGAACCTTAATGTTCTTTCATCGCATTAAGAACACACTTGACGAAAAATCTAGATTACTAGTAATTCAGTCTTTAGTTTTATCACGTCTGGACTACTGCAGTCTTGTGTGGGGAGATTTACCTCAATGTCGTCAGGAAGAGTTGAAAAATGTGTAAAGTTCGCCGCCAAAGTGGTATGCAAAAGAAATTTCAATAAATACGATCATGTCACCCCTCTTTTAAGAAAAAGATTCATGATCCAAAAAGCTCGACGAGTGTTCTCCTCTCTGTACCTTTCCCAAAGTAATGAAGAGGTGGTAAAATTTTTTCCATCTAATATCCCAAACAAAAAACCAAATGGGGGGACTGATGTCTTAGTCAGTTACCGTTCATTTAACGTGAGACAAAAAGCTCTCTCAGTTTCTGGAGCTTTTTTGTGGAGCAAGCTTCCCCAGCATATCAAAAACTCTAAAACTGTAAAAGAATTTAGAGTAAATGTGTCACGTCATTTTGCATCGCTGTTATAGACCTGCAGCATTTCCGTGTGAATTTCCCATCTACCTGAAATTTAAATTTTCCAGAAATTTCTGTTAGGAAATTAGAAACTATTTCATTTCACGTTTGCTAAGCCATTCTTATATTCTTCTTGCTCATTTCTGTCGACGACAATGAGCACCACAGCCGTCAATACAATGCAGCAGAACGAACGTTTTTCCATAATTATGAGTATTTCCTCATCTTTATTTGTTATTATTTCTTTTCTGTATTAATGGCTAACGTCCGTATGACAAACATACCCTGAAATATATTTTGTGTTTACACCAATATACAGGTTTATAGATGTGAGGGTTGAGCAAAGTTTTTAATGAATTAAATTTTGGCTAACGTTGTCTCGCTATTTCAAAATCATTCTCGAAGATGTTTTCAACCGATTAAGGCTGAGCTGAGGGAGGGGGTAATTCAAGCATTTCATTTAGTCTTTTTATATTTTTCCGTGCGTTCAGCGCACATTAGCACTGAACTTTCAAATCTGAAAAAACTCTAAATTTCCGTAATTAAAATTATCATTTTGGACCATTGTTTAATACACCTATATGTGCCAAATTATGTAAACGTTCGCCATTCAGATGTGATATCCGGCCATAATGCTATTCCATTTTATCCCATGTACACATGTCCGTATAATGCTGAAGAGTTGTGTTGGTTCTTGACTGTAACCTGAGTTTTCTTAAAAATTTCTATGAAGAAACAAAAATTAATTCATTCGTACGTTTTTCGAAGTTTTCTTTTCCTTTTAGTTATTTTTTTCCCAATAATTTCTTAGGATTACAGTGAGCTCAACTGTCATTTTCAGTGTAGTAGATGGGAGGTTTTTTATCTTTTTTATATATGTATTTTTTTCTCTTATATTTCATTTTCAGTAAGTATATATATTAATATGTGTGTGTACTAGGGTGACACTTATATGGGCGTAAAAAGTTTTTTTTCCAATTTCTGCTGGGACTGGCAGCCATCTTGTGAAGTTCCACCTAAAAAAATGTGTGCAATTTTTTTTCAAAAATATCGATATTTAGAGGTCGCTCAAGGAGGTAAAAGTTCGTAAAATTGCAATAAAATATATTTTGAGTTTTTTTCGTCATATATGCTTAATATTTGGTTGTTTTGATTAGAAACTAGTAAATGGCGATTATTTTTTGGTTAATAATTTTTAGGTCCCCCTCACAGTATGTCGTGAGTATTAGCTGCTCAAAGGCAGGGGTCTCATGGGCGCAATATCCCACTCATGTCGCCTAGTTTGCAGGATCAAAGTTTGACTGCTGGCGGTTGGGAAGGATTTTCGGTGAGCCTCTACAACCTGCAATAGGTACTGCTTTTGTCCTTCATCCTTAGTTAAGGCCAGATTGTATGTTCGCATCATTGCCACTCCACGCTCTGCGAAGTCGTTGACCACTCGAAGAGCTTTGATACGCTGTTGGGCGTCCAAGTAAGCTGGGTTAGTATTCCAGGCAGCTGGGTCAGTGGAAAAAAAGGTTGTGTGAATATCAAATGGCTGCAAAAGCTTCATGGATCCTTTTGTTACAAAGTCTGCGATAGTTTTATTGGTGAATGATGCGGTTCTGGTGTCAGCTGTGACTCGATTTGGAGGATCCTCTGAACCTTCTTCATTGTTACAGGCCTTCACCATGTCTCGCTTTATTTCCAAGCTTACACTGTCATCAAAGAACGCCAAAGCAACCAATCGTTTACTCAAGTACCACAAGTGGCGCCCCAATGAAGTAGATGTAGATTTAGCTATTTCCTTATCCGGATATGCTATTAGTTCCTTCAATAGAGCTAGGTCTTCCGTTGGGGCTGATGATGGACATGGAGCTTTGTACCAAGGAGCCATATAGGTAGAGACGCTGAATTCCACAAATCGCTTGATCCTGGAAAGCTCATTGCGTGTTAGCACGAATTTATCTTGGTGACGAAACAAGAACACCTTTATGGCATATATTATTTTGCCATCCATCGTGCACGATGTAGAGCACCAGGGGAAGCAATGTGTGTTCCTCGTTTTGGCTGCCCACCAAGAACAATAATTGACAGCTCCAGTAGCTCACGATAATCATGTCTTGGGTGCTTCCCATCAAGTAGGCATTGGAACTCTACCAAAAGGTCATTACGTCGATTGAGTAGGTTTTCTGACATGTTATCCATTTCCATTGCTTTTGGTGCTGTCTTGTCCAACTCAGCCCATGTTGTTTTGAACCTCTTGAAAAGTTGAATCTCAGGACCACAAGAGGGTCCAAAGCAAGTGGAGAACGCTTTCTCACCGACTAATTCGTACATGTGGTGGCGACAGGCTAGGTGGAGAACTTCATGCCCTAGTCGTTCCTCTACGATAGTACATGCCCCTGCTGCCAAACCTGTGTTCGAAGCAGTGGTATCAAAGGATAGAACAACCACCTGTTTTTCAATGCCCCAATCGCATCGCAGAGTGATGTCATTATTGCGTCGGCAGCAGCTTGTCCGGTTCCATTGGGGAGACTGGGCACAGCAAGAAGCTTTTCAACCCCATCTCCCGAAACCAATACTGGGAGGTGGTCAACGGCTGGTCCTCCGTCTGCTGCAGGAACAATCTTACCATCCCAATGAACAGTGAGTGGAACAGACGTGAAGGATTTTTTGATCTCAGCAGCAGTACTGTTGCAGCGCGGAATTTTTGTCGATCCCGACGAAAGGATTCACGGTTTATGACAAGTTTGTTGGGATCATGTCCGAGACTTTGAGCAGCAGCACTAAGAAGGAAAACAGCATCATGATCAGTAGTTAAGGTACGATCCATTGCGGCTGACAATTCGCTATCCATTATTTTCTTGGACGCCTGCGTACGTTTAGAGGGAGGCATCTGAGACGTAGATGGACCAGCGCAATTATCTTTATCAGATTTTCGTTCTGGAGAAGATGTTGAACTTGAGCTCGATGCCAACTGGCCTATTTCATTGATCTTCTCTTTTTCTTGAAGAGACTTTGTTTTACGGTGTTGTTCCTTTTCTTCCCGTTTCCGGCGCCGAGACACTTCATTTGAAAGTACCATATCCTTAGAAATCATCGAGCCTCGCCTCCCTTCTTCCCGTTGTGACTTCAAGAACTGTCTGTCTTCTTCAAGATCTATCATTGACATTGCACTTGCGTGAGCGATATCGAACAGATTTTCAAACGAGTTGACAAACTTTTTTTCATTTTCCTTTTGGGTCTTTGTCGTTCGGCTTTTGTTCTTTTTTAGACAGGCCCATTCCTTGTACAAACGTATGATGTTTTAGTTTGCTCGCTGGTTTTTCTGCATAGGAATTCGAGCGCGCTGCCAGTAATCTCTCATAACTTTCAATGTATCAGCTGCTGCGTCCTTCCTTGTCATTTTTTCTTCCAGATGATAATAGAGAAAAACCTGCAGCACCTGCTTTCTTGAGGGCAGCTTACTTCCTGATAGGGTTTTCTCCAGCGAGCCAAGTAAATAGATGTCTGTCTCAGATCGTGTTGACGCCATTCTAGATTACATCCAGAATGAACAATCAATATCTAGCTAATATAGCTATAACCTATTATTCAGCATCTGAAAAAAAACAAGTTCACAATAAACAAAGCAATAAACATGCAAATATGTTTTCGTTAAATTTAGAAACAATTTTGAATCGGTTTTGTGGAACGAATAACTAGCTATATCCGGAGAGCGCTTCCCACCACAACCTCACTTACCAATGGTCACATCGCTACTGATAAACCTCCTTGCAACAAACGTAACATTGCGCCATAAAACCTTGTTTACAATTTCGGCATTCCTTTCAGGCATTCACAAAATTAGAATTGACCGGCTTTTCCATATATCACACTTTGAATGATATCTGCAAAAATCTGGAATAGTTGGGATTTTTACACTAATTAGTATTAATACGACAAACTTTGAGCTCCTAGAGCGACCTCTAGATATTAATATTTTTCAAAAAAAAATTGTGTTCATTGATTCTGGCTAGAACCTCACAATATGGCCGCCAGTCCCAGTTGAAATTCACAAGTCGAAAAATAAGTGTCACCCTAGTGTGTACGTATGTAGGTGTATATATATCTACATAAATAGATATATGTACATGTTTCTATTTCATTTATTTACGCGAAAACCATCCGGTTAATAAATTTTATTGCTCTAGCGAAATGATTCAAAAATGAATCTATCACTTCCCCAGAGGGCGTTTTTGTGAATCGGATTAATGACAAATACAATTAATGAAATAAAGCGCAATTGAAGCAAATGAATTGTGGTAAAATTATCTTTCTGTCCGTATGTTGTACAAGCTAAGAATTTTGATGTTGAGTATATGTTTGTTTGCGCATTTCTGCCAATATTTTGTAGATATTTGTCAACCATGAGCTGTAACCGGCCTACACCGTATCTCCATTTTATCCCATGTACAGCGGATTTTCGCATGATGTTGCAGAGAATATCGAGAAGATATGAAAAATGTTTTTTTTTGTTGTTGTTGTTCCTCGACGGTAACTTGAGTTTTCTTTAAAAATTTCTTTTACGAAATTAAAAAACCCATTTCATTTATACGTTTTTCGAAGTCCTTTTTCTATTCCTTATTTTCCTCAGGTCATTTCTTACGATTCATCAGAGCTTTGACTGTCATTTCAAATGTAGAGAGAGCACGATTATTTTTTATGTTTATTAGCATTTTTCTTATATTCATTTTCAATACGTATATATATGAATATGTGTGTGTGTGCATGAGTGTGTATGTGTGCGCACACAAACATGAATGTCAATGTATCAGTGTACACATGCACACGTTCGCACATATATATACGCACATGTACATATAAATGTTTCTATTTCTATTTTTTGCGTGAAAAGCAAAACCTCAAGACACATTAAATTTTACCTAAAGCTCTGTGATCAGTTAATACTGAAGCAAATTCCATAAATAAACAAATTAATTGCGCTTGCTTAATGATTCATAAATCGATCTATCATGGCCCCGAAGGGCATTTCTGCGAATAGAAGAAATTAAAAGTATAAACAGACAAATTTAAACAATTTAAACAATTTATTTACCACAGGTGATACAGAGATAAAATGTTTCTTAAGTCTAGTACAATGGTCAAATTTGAGTATAGCTACCTGTGGGCCCGAATAAGTTCAGTGACTTCTAGGGTATCCTACCATCAAGGTTAGTCTTAGGAGTACAATAATGTTTAACCTAATTCACTTAAACTAGAGACGCATTAGACTGATCAATGAGATAATTAACTCGAAATTAGACACTTCATTTCACAATATAGTTCATAAGGACTAGATTTAACAGTATATTCGACAAACGATTCAAGAACAGACTGAAGATCGGCGAAATTAACCAAGGCAAATTACATTATTAGGACCAGTTATGTAGGGGACAAGGTTTGACTCTGTGATCTTACACGACTAGTAATCTGATAGGAAGTGAGACTCAAGACTTTTTTTTAATACCTTATAAGAATTACTTTCACGGATCTCCGCAGGTATTGAGTTCCAAGTTTTAGTTCCAACGAAGAGGATACTGTGTTGTGACCGAGCCTTTGTGTAATAAGGAAGCATGAATTTACTTCTATTTCGGGTTAAATGGTCGTGATGACCAGTTTGCGCAGTTAATAGTTGTTTTAGGCTATTGTCGCCATCATTTGTTAATGTTTCGTAAACGAAATTGCAAATGGAGATTTTGTAGAGATCCGAGAGCTTAAGTATTCGTAAATTTTTGAATGAGTCATTTGTGTGAGCATTATATTCTAGATTCTTTACCGCTCTTATGGCTCTTTTTTGCAGGGTAAAAATTTTGTTGGTTTTATTTTTATCAGTTCCGTGCCATGCTTCTATTCCGTATTGCAAGTATGGTGAAATGAGCGTTCGGTAGAGCATTTGTAAGGCTGTTTCAGGCAGGAAATTTTTAACTTTAGTTAGGATTCCGATAGATTTTGATAATTTAGAACTAATATGAGCGATGTGCTCTTTAAAGGTTAGATGTTTGTCTATTATGATGCCGAGGAATTTACTTGAGTTGGTTTCTTCGATTTCACCTTCGCCAATTTGAATGCGTGGGAGAGATATATTTTTCTTGTATGAGAATGTAATATATTTTGTTTTATCGATATTAAGGCTTATTTTATTAGCTTTAAGCCACAATGAAACCTTATTAAGTTCATTATTTATACACTCCGCCATCCTAGCGGGATTTTGGTCTGGAAGGACCGCAGAAAGGGTACTGTCATCGGCAAAAAGTATGAATTTGAAGAATGATGTAGATTTAATGATATCATTGATAAAAATTAGAAATAGGAGAGGCCCAAGGACAGATCCTTGTGGAACCCCATGGCTAATTGTCTGTGGGTCTGATTTTGCGTCGTCAATGACAACGTATTGTTTCCGATTCGCTAAGTATGATCTAAACCAATCATGGGCAGCCCCTCGAATGCCATAACAATGTAGTTTCGAGAGTAATACGTTAGGGTCCACACAATCGAATGCTTTTCGAAAGTCAAGAAATACGGAGAAAACAAGCTTTCCTTCATCTATATTAGAATAACGGTATTGCAAATGATTTAATACAGCTTGTATCGTAGATTTGACTTAAAGCGCTCGTGCAAAAGTTATCTCTATATTTGTATGCCGAACAAACCATGCATTTCATTTTTGAGTGTGTTTGTTTACGCATTTCTATTTGTGCGTGCTGTGTTGCGCGATGTTTTTTATAAATTACTTCGTGATTAACCTTTTCTCAATACTTGATTGTCATTTACGATGGTGTTTCAATCTGCTCCAGTATAGCGTTTTTGTTTGTCCTTTTCTTACTTCGATAATTTCAACTAATAATTTGAGAGTTCCGAAGAGTTCTTTAGTTAGTATTCGAATTATTTATAAGTTGTTAGCCATCTCTTGGAATATAAAATATCCAAGAGATGATATTTTTCATTCCTTATTCAACTACCCCTTGACAGAGTTAGAATATTAGCACGCCACGTATGGTTTGTCTATTAGTACGCCTCGTATATTTTGTCTAATTATATGCCTCGTATGGTCTATCTCCCAATTGAAAATCAAGGACGTTTCGCCGGTGGGTACGCGTCGGTTCCTAGGCGTTTTTTAGTTGTATTACGCGCGGTTTAAGGGTCAAATATCCACTTTTTCGGACACAAAACTGTACGCGAATCGCCGTTGTTCCGCCCTACCTAAGGGTGCCCACACACTAACAGCAGTTGAGCAGGCAGGCAGGCAGGCGGGCAGGCAGTCCGGCAGTGTGTCCCACACACCAGGAGCAGTATAGCGGTGCGGCAGTGTGTGACAGACGGTCGTTGCAGTTGGTGTTGCAGCAGTGCTCTACGCTGTGACTACGGTACAATGAGTTTTGCAAAGAGAATGTACTTATTAGACAACACTGCTCTGAAATTTAATTTGCTAGGAGCATCAGATCGCGAAATATGGGTTCACCCTATTAATGAAGAAAGAGACACATTTGGGGAGTACCATCATCTGATTCCCCAATTGCGAAATGATCCCACTAAGCTTAAAGAGTATTTTCGGATGTCGCCGGCAACATTTGACTATATTTTGGAACGAGTGTCTCCATTAAATAGTGAAGAATACCACCAACTTCAAGAAATCCATCTCACCAGAGGAGAGGCTTTCTGTAACTCTCAGGTAAGGAAATCAAATGATACTAATTTTTATCAGATTATTTGTATAAAGAAAATAAAAAATATGCAAATCAATGAAACAATTCCCTTTGTAATCGATTGGAGAGTACAATAAACAAGAACATAATATAAATTTATTCCAGTGATGGCATTTTATTACGATACATAACATTTGCACTGACACTTTCTGATCACCTAGAAATAATTGTTTACACTTTAATTAGAGAGAATTCTCTTCAGTGTCTCCATAAGTAGCTTCATGTAATAGTGTGATATATTTTATTTTCAATGCTCTTAATTTCTTAGGAGGAAAGCTTTTCATCTGTGGCAGAAGACTAAGTAGAAACTTCCGATCAGCATCATCGTCTTCTTCGGTAGATTTTTTGAACCACTCCATTTTTTCTCTTTCAACGTTGAGTAGCTGTTCTTGAACTAAGAGTGTTTTACTTTTCTTGCTACGAGGTCCAATAGGAGTTTCGCTACGGGAACGAGAAGTACTGCGCGAACAGGTAGGAATAGAACATGTGTCACTAGAACATGAATGCTATTCCTCTTGGGCTAGATGTACGGGTTGTTCGGTAGTAGGTAGTGGTGGGGTCGGTGTCATATCAATATTTTCATCGTTGATTAAAGACAACATGTCTGACGATAACTCTTGCGACGTTGTTGGTTGGTTTACGGGGAGCAAAACTTGTGACCTGATGTTCGCAGCTGTTTGCGTCAAGTTTCCAACCGTTTTCCGCCCTTGCATTTCGTCTCGCAGAAAGAACATCAGTTTGAAAAACGGCCACATAGACAAGTATTCGTCAATTGGCAGGCCTGGATCTCCGGACTTGCCGAAAGGAACTTTCTTGATTTCTAGTCGAAACTGGTCCCGGAGAATTTTGAATTTCTTCTTAGCTGCGTCCGCTGAAAATAAAAATTTAATTTCATAAAACTCAAGAGCCAACTGAATGCATGGAACGCAAATACATAAGTAGTTGCAGCAGAATTTATTTCGAAGATGCAATCAATAACAGATATAATGGTTGTTGTGAAATATACCTAGCGGTCGGCAACAGATAAAGGTTTTACGTGTAGACTAATAAAAAATCGTCAACGATACTACTGAGACTCCATATCTAGTCATTAAATGCTCGTCCATATTATTGCAGTTACTGGCCCGCTTATATACCGAGCAATCAAACAAAGTTCCAGTAGTATACATACTGTGCAATTCACTACTGGAGATGCTTTTGGGAACTGAACACATTTCTCTGTTTCCACCTGTACATATACAAAAAGATTTTACAAGGAATAATTGCAGCGAGTGTAATCTGCGTGGATATTTATTGTCTTTTTATTGCAGGTTCTTGGCTACAGGACTGTCATTCAGTGGATTAGCTTTCTCGTTCAGAATGGGAGCATCAACCGTGGCTTCGATCGTTGCAGAAACGTGTGAAGCTCTGTGGGATGTTCTACAGCCTGTGCATATGCCAACTCCGAATCAGACTTCCTGCAAGAAAGTTGAAGAAGGGTTTCGTACAAAATGGAATTTCCCTAATTGCTTCGGGTGCATAGACGGGAAACATATCAGAGTCACGTGTCCTGAGCTATCAGGGTCCCAATTCTATAACTATAAACAATATTTCTCCATTGTGTTGCAAGGAGTTGCTGACGCTAACTTGAAATTTATTACGATTGATGTTGGAGCTGCAGGAAAACAGAGCGACGGAGGTGTTTTTAGAAACAGTGATTTGTACATTTGTCTAGAAACTAATGCATTAAATGTCCCTTCGTCTGTTAATCTTCCAGGTACAAATATTAAAACTTCATATGTTATTTTAGGTGACGAAGCTTACCCGCTTCTCACTTATTTGATGCGCCCTTTTCCTAGAGCGTCGTTGGATAACTCAAAAAAGATTTTTAACTATAGGTTGTCGAGGGCTAGGCGCTGCGTAGAATGCGCGTTTGGAATCATGACCTAAAAATTTCGCATTCTACACAAAGCAATCGAAACAAAACCTTCCAATGCTGTACTCATCGTCAAGGCAGCATGTGTGCTTCACAATACGATAATCGATAAAGAGGATGTAGATTATTCTTTGATTGCTGAGAACCCAGAAACTGCTTGAAAAAGAGAGACTCAACTAATTCGCGTCGCATTGCACAGAATACCAGAAATAAATTTAAGGAGTATTTTGTATCCGAACAGGGCTCTGTTCCTTGGCAAAATTTCATCACTATGTAATGTACAAAGGTTCAAGAACACTTAACCCTTTACCGCAAAAATGGACTTCTACGTCCCTCTTCAAGTTTGAGAAAGACTCGGTAACTACTAGTAATTTACACTTAATTAGTTTGGAACAGATAATGGAGCGTTCACGCGCGGTAGCTACGTTCTTTCTGTGCGTACATTGTCTACCGATTATTTTGAGGTACTTCTTGAGGTCAAACACTTTATCTTTCCAAATATTTTAGAAGTTAGGCTGAAATTATTTTTGTAGTAAAGGGTTAATGTGCACATTCAAGTATAATGCATTTTCAACTACAAAACTATTTTATCCAATTATGCCTTTTTTCACATCTAATTATGTCTGTTACATTCACATTTGTTTATAATAAAAACTCACCTGTGACTCCAAGTTTTACTCCTATATTTTCCCATTGCTTGGCAACATAAAGTCTGTCGCTATGTTGAGCATTTTTCGCACACCATATGGCTGGACAAGCAAACACTTCGGAAATAAGCAATTCTGCATCCATAGCTGAGCGAGCAACACTTCATACCTGACCTTACAACGTCTCTCTACACACTGATCGTGCATTGCCAGGAATGCCAGCGCAACACAGCAGCAGTTTGAGCAGGAAGCGCTTGCAACGCGCGCCGACAGCTGACCGCTCGGCCAACTGCTGCTGCCTGCTCAACCGCCAGCTTCCAATGTGTGCGCTTCCAACGCATTCACTGATTCACAAATACTGCCTGCCTGCCTGCCTGCTACTCGCTGAACTGCTGTTAGTGTGTAAGCACCCCAACGGCCGTTTACCGCCTCAGACCGCGCGTATCCACTACATTCGCCTCTAACCCAACTTCAAACCAAATTCGAATCGCGGCTGGCCGTCCGTGGATTATGGGTAAAAAAATTGCTCCCGGTTGCACGTGGTTCACCTCACGGGGTGTACAATGTTGCACTGAAAGCTTTGGATCTTACAATACATTCACACTTAATGCATTGTGAATGTATTGACCCAATAAGCTCAGTACAATAACGTGCATCCAATGAGATCGATGCACGTGCAACTGGGAGCTCAGGTACGTACGTTAGAGCTCAGGTACGCTCAGGTACATACGATCGAAGACTATACGTTAGAAAGGACAAGGAATCCCGCTCTTTCTTCAGCTTTTATTACAAAAATCAAACATTCTCTACATGAAAATTTACATGAATATATTACTTCGATTAATTACAGCCTTCCCACCAATGGCACACCAAAATAATATGGCAAGTAAACACAAAATCACAATCCGTTTGAAATGCTGCATGTAACAAACAAATATCAACTACATAAACATAAGGATGGGAATGAAATTCCCATACCACAAAGTTCCCTTTCAACGCTCGTTTAAATTATAGATTAGATTATTGGTTAATCTAAGCCTCCATATCCGCAATAAATACGATCCAAAGAGAGGAAAAGGAAGGCACCATTTAGTATGGAAGCAACACGTGGACTACGTTTTGGGACATACGTGTACCCCTAGGTAAATTGCTCATTTGCAACCGGCATAAATGAATAGCATTTCCATAATTTCACTACCTTTTTCAGAATTGATTTTAGCATACCAGGTAAAAATTATCGTACACGTATATTTTTCACACTTTGTATGAAGGACATGAAGGGATTTGAGCAGTACAGTCGGTTTCTAAATTCTGCTACTCACAATCTAACTGAACCAATCGTAGCAATCGCACAAACGTACTCAACGTTTTAAGGGAGCACGGAATCTGTGCAGAAAAGGTAATAAAAACAGTAAGTTGAGAAAAAAGTACATGATACATGATCAAAGTTGAAGAAGAAAGTAGTAGGTGCTAAAAAACAGGGTGCAATGAACCGAAAATATGTGGTCTTTAAATAACAAACATTCCCACAAAAATGTCCCCGAGTTTTTAATTGATTATATCTCCGCTTTAAATAAACATATTTAAAATGTATTTTTTCGCAATGTAGTATATTTTGTTTCCGTTTTGAATAGTCTAATTTTTTGAAATCGTTTAATAACCACTTTACAGAGATCGATTTACTGAAGGAGGTAGAAAAACTAATTGTTCAAAAGGAAGGTTTTAAAAACAACAACACTGGAGTTCTTCTTCATTTTTTAATCCCTACTGTTGAAAATAATTTCACAATGATGTATCCTACATCCCATCAAGTATTTAGACGCTCTGAGAGGTTAATTACTCTCTTATTTCATTATTTAAAGACAACTAAATTGCAGTTCACTAACGATCAACGAATTTTCATCGTATTGGAATATGAAGCACCGATAAACTGTGGAAAAGTTCAATGAGCAATTAATGAAAAATTCCCAGAAAGGTACTCGTCCGATAAGAAAACTGTGTTTCGCACAGTTAGAAAACTAGAAAGAAAATTAAATGCTCCTCTAACTTTGTCACACTTTTTCGTTGCTTCATAGTCTAATACGATGAAAATATTTTGATCGTTAGTGAGCTGCATTTTAGGTGTCTTCAAATGATGAAATAAGGAAGTAATGTATTGAGAAATGAAGAACACCAGCGTTGTTTTGTAAATTTTTCATTTGAACAATTAGGTTTTCCACCTGTTTCACTAAATCGATCACTGTACAGTGGTTATTAAACGATTTTCAAAACTTAAATTATCTGAAAATGGAACAAAATTCATTGCATTGTGAAAAAAAAAGACATTTCAAGTATGTTAATTTAAAGCAGAGATATAATCAATTAAGATGTCGGGGAATTTTTGTGGGACACCCGGTATATACAGGATGTTGTGTGATGCGATGCACATATTTCAACCATATACAAATAAACGCAAAATAAAACGATTTTCAGGAGTGACAAAAACCTCAAAACTTCTTTGTTTTCGAGAAATGATGACCCGAAACAATTATAAATTCCCGAAAGAATAGCCTGAAGCGCGCGCCAAAGAAGTTAGATTTTACTCGTTGGCTGCATGTCAAGCCCATTCTCACGGGAATCTAAAATTATTTCAGGTCATCATTTCTCGAAAACGAAGAAGCTTTGAGGTTTTTGTCACTCATGTAAATCGTTTTCTTTTGCGTTTTTCTGTATTTGGTTGCAATATGCGCATTGAATTACACAACACCCTATATATATATGTATACTTCCACTACATCGCACGATGGCCCACAGACATGAACTAACAGATCGCGAACAGTGGTTAGCCCGTAGATCAAATTTTAAGTTACCCTAAAAATTGGCCAACGGACACTTACGTTTGAATGTTCGAAATACATTTTTGGAGAAGTACATACTACTAGACGACAAAATATTGCAAATATTTCACGTATGTATGTAAGGGTGTATTAGATTATATTTTCTTATCATTCAATTCTATTTCAAACTGGCAAGGCTAACGTAAAATAAGAATTGATCTTCAGTTTTTTTTCTAAGGACTGGGGTATGTGACGTGTTTAAAACGCACGCCACAACTTAATTCGTTTTTTACGATTAAAGTTTAAAATTTGCTGACATTGTTAAAATATACTAATTCATCAAGTTCAAACATTTGAAAACAACTTAAACTAACATACTTTCATGACAATTTAGAAAAACCGCGTATTAAAGCTGTTCGTGAAATTAAGTACATTTACTGTGTTAACTCCTGAGTTATTTTTGAAACTATTTCAGCTGACTAGTGACATTCCATTGAAGAATGAAATAAAAACATACCCAAAGCAATCGTAAACACATAAATGAACGCAAGTGAGCGCACCAATGTTTTTATTGTAAGCATAGGTCTTGAAAATAATTCTGGATGGGCCAGTAATGACAGCTCACGAGAACAGAGTTTATTAAAGTAAGTTAAACTTGGCTGGTTCCCGGGCCGTCACCCCAGGCGGTCGGAGGGTTCCGCTCTCAATGGGTAGAGAACGGAGGGCGACCCCCTTCCCAGCACCCCGAAGTTTCCCAAGAAACGGCAACCTGTTAGAGAAAGTCACGCATTATAAAGTCACGCATTATAGACGAGACTAACGGAGCATGACCTACGCAATATAGAGATGTGCAGTAAGTTACATTTAAAAGAAAGGATATTCCCAAAAACACTTTAGATTTACGTATTTACGCACTTCACGCATTTCAATGAAAATCACGTTATACTGAAGAGATCTCATCTAAAATGAATGGTCAAATTTGACTGGAAAACGTAACGAGATCACTTCGATGAAATACAAGTTGCCGTATGAATTTTTTATGGGTTCTCACCTAATTTGTAGGACAATTACAATTGCTCGTAATGCCTCCCAGCGAATGGTCAAAGCTAGTAGCGCCCACTACCTCTCCAACCAACATCCGTCGAGAGTCGTCCCACGAAGAGTCCCGAAGTGGTTCCCGCGTGCCGAGAAGACCCTCTCCCAGCGAAGACCGAATGGATTTAGCTCATCGCGCTGGCTGACTGGCTCCACGAAGGTCTACGTTTGGTAAACGTATAACGTAGGAGCGGCAGGTGTAACCGTTCCACCATTGCAGCAGCAGAAGATGTAGCCGTGACCTTAACAATGGCCGTAGCAGAAGATGTAGCCGTGACCTTAACAATGGCCGTAGCAGAAGATGTAGCCGTGACCTTAACAATGGCGTAGCAGAAGATGTAGCCGTGACCTTAACAATGGCCGTAGCAGAAGATGTAGCCGTGACCTTAACAATGGCCGTAGCAGAAGATGTAGCTGTGACCTTAACAATGGCCGCAGCAGAAGATGAAACCGTGATCTCAACGATGGCTGCAGCAGAAGATGTAGCCGTGATCTCAACAATGGCCGTAAAGACACCACCAACGCTGTACCTTAACACAGTACACAACACGGCACATGCTTATAACCGCTGCCACACGGTAACTTGGACAGCCAGAGACATGGCCTTGTCACTGCGCTCGCTGCCTCTTATCCAGCACTGTCCCGAACTGGACATGAACTGATGCGCAGTCGTACGCGCGGAAGGAGCTCTGCTGCGCTGTGAACATAGAAGGTTCAACGCAGACGAGCATATCATGAGCCCCTTGAAAACTAAGTTGAAGTGGCATTGAGTCTACTGCAATGCCAACGTCTGGAATAAATACGAGCAATTGTAATTTATAAGAGGGGAAAATTCCCCGTTTCTACATAGGAAAGTAAAGTGTTCATTTATTATGTTGTGAACATTTTGGGAAAAGAATGAATATGAAATAAAATTTTCGACATTTTGTTTTAAGAATAATGCAGTGTGCGCAACACTGTCATAACCCCCGTTTGATGGGTGACGTCCATCCATTATATGCTCGGCGATAATTCGGTGCAGCACACCACCTGCAGTACACCACCTGCAGCACATCACCTGCAGCACACCACCTGCAGCACACCACCTGCAGCACACCACCTGCAGCACACCACCGGCAGCACACCGCCGGCAGCACACCACTGGCAGCACACCACCGGCAGCACACCGCCGGCAGCACACCACTGGCAGCACACCACCGGCAGCACACCACCGGCAGCACACCACCGGGAGCACAACACCGGCAGCACACCACTGGCAGAACACCACTGGCAGCACACCACTGGCAGCACACCACCTGCAGCATACCACCTGCAGCACACAACCTACAGCACACCATCTGCAGCACACCATTTGCAGCACACCGCTTGCAGAACACCCCCTATAGCACACCAACGACAGCACACCACTGGCAGCACACCACTGGCAGCACACCACCTGCACCACACTACCGGCAGCATACATTTGTAAGGCTGTAAACCACGGATGGCCGCTCTCAAATGTTACGGCCATTAACCAACTGAAAATTTTGCGCCTTCAAATCGTCCATGGCCAACTATGAATTTCACGTCCGAGCTCGACCCCAATTGAAAATCATGGACGTATCACCGGTGGGTTAAGGACGTGACGGTCGATTATGTGCGATTTATAGGCTGGTCGGCCTACTCCACATTAACACTCCTTCAACGCGCTCTTAACTACCCGCGGTCGAGTTCGGACGGGAAATTCATGGTTGGCCATGGACGATTTGAAGGCGCAAAATTTTCAGTTGGGGAATGGCCGTAACATTTGAGAGCGACCATCCGTGGTTTACAGCCGTACAAATGTATGCTGCCGGTAGTGTGCTGCAGCCTGCCGGTACGCGTCGCGATCTGTTAGACTTAGTTTAAGACTGTGAGTCATCGAGTTATGTACTGGAAGTTATCGTTTTTGCAATCGCGATTACTGATGTGAGTTTTCCTTGTGAATGTGTTCTTCGCAATTATTGCATTAGATAAACGGTAATTTAGTAGTGCATCATCATGTTAAAAACATGTTTTTGATTGTTTATCGGGATGTTGAGGCCATCGAGAGTTACGCTCATCTTTAGATTTTCGCGTTGGTCGACGAGCTCAAGCTGAGTTCAAATTTTTAAACACAGTTGTGTGCAGTGTTGTCCGTCCAACTGTTTTGAAACTAGAGCAGTGGTATTCATATCAAAGTACTCTGGATAGATTATTGAACAAGTTTACAGAACAGTTCACATTCACTTGATTCATTTGTAAGTTATATTCATGAACATTGGAAGCACGTAGAAGATAGGTCATTGTGCAGGTGGGTCATTTTATATCGTAATTATTATTATGCCTTTCATGATGGACATTTTTTATTCATTTTTTTACTGTCCATGTCAGCTTGTCTTTCTGTCTTCAACTATTCTCTTGTTTAATTTTTTTCAAGATTTTTAATTCTGTGCATCAAGTCCTGTGCTACAGTGAACCCTATCTATCATTCGAGGGTATTTTTTATTGTAAATACTTTTTTGGTAGAGAATTGCGCTAGCTAATTGTGTTCTAGTTTTTTCTCTAAAACAGCTTTAGTAATGCAAGAAAATTCTTCTGTGCTATTCTTTACCTTCATTTGCTATTTGGTTCGCTAATGAAATATATTGCAGAGTTTAAAATTGTTATATAAAATTTTGATTAGCATCCAGCCGATAAACGAGCACATTCAGTCAATTTTAAGTGCCTACGTATGTAATTTATGAATGATGCGTTTCTTTTGCAAAAAATTTTTTTGCTGGTTCATTGGTCACCCAGCTAAGGTAGGGTATTGAAAACTTACACAGTAACCCCAATTTCATTTGTTATGTTCTCTAATGATATTTAACATGTTCCCTGCAGGCAAATCATTCCTATGTTGTCTAAAAATTTGAGAGATCTATCAAGAATACTATATATATATATATACATATAATGTACATTGTACATGAGTGTTGAAAAGGCACTCAGTGCACTCGATTTGATACATCTATATTAAGAAAAAATAAAATGTGACATATTTTATTGATTTATTTTTTGATGTATAGATATATGAAGAATGAAATATATATAAAGGGTGTTGTGTAATTCGATGAACATATTTCAACCAAAAACAGAAAAATGCAAAATAAAACGATTTTCATGGGTGACAAAAACCTCAAAACTTCTTTGTTTTCGAGAAATGATGACCTGAAATAATTTTAGATTCCCGTAAGAATGGGTTTGACGTGCAGCCAACGAGTAAAACCTAATTTATTTGGCGCGCGCTTCAGGCTTTTCCTACGGGAATCTATAATTAATTCTGGTCATCATTTCTCGAAAACAAAGAAGTTTTGAGGTTTTTGTCACTCATGAAAATCGTTTTATTTTTGCGTTTTTCTGTATTTGGTTGAATTACCTGCATCGTAAACACACAACACCCTGTATATACCGGGTGTATAATTTCAGTTTTTGAAAATCGTTTAGCAACCACTCTACAGTGATCGATTTACTGAAACAGGTGGAAAAACTAATCGTTGAAAGGAAAAGTTTTCAAGACAACACTGGTGTTCTTCATTTCTCAATACTGTACATTATTTACTTCCTTATTTTATCATTTGAAGGCACCTAAAATTTAGCTCACTAACGATCAAAGAATTTTCATCGTATTAGAATATGAAGCAACGGCAAACTGAAAAATTAGAAGAGCGTTAAATTTTCTTTCTAATTTTCTAACTGTGCGATACACAGTTTTCTTATTGGACGAGTGCATTTCTGAGAATTTTTCATTAATTGCTCTTCGAACTTTTTCACAGTTTTTCGTTGCTTCATATTCCAATACGATGAAAATTCTTTGATCGTTTTGTGAACTGCATTTTAGTTGACTTCAAATAATGAAATGAGGTAGTAAATAACCTCTCAGAGGGTTTAAATATTTGGTGTTATATTGGATATATCATCGTGAAAATATTTTCAACGTTTGGTATTTAGAAATGAAGAACACCAGTGTTGTTTTTAAAATCTTCCGTTTGAACAATCAGTTTTTCTACCTCTTCTAGTAAATCTATCACTGTAAAGTGGTTATTAAACGATTTTGCTGAAATTAGACTATTCGAAACGGAAACAAAATTTACTACGTTGTGAAAAAAAGACATTTCAAATATGTCAAGTCAAAGCGGAGATATAATCAATTAAAAACTCGCGGACAATTTTGTGGGACACGCGATGTAATGTAGACGCTCCGCAGAAGGATACAACTATTGTATCTATGGAAACTCGCGCTCCTAGGGAGGAAAATGTGAGGGCCAGAGCTAAGAGTTCGGTTGGCCTTCTTTTTTGTTGAAATAAAATGTTTTTGTTATGTTAAGGACCACCTATTTTCGGTTCACTGCTGTCCTGTTTTCCAGCTCCTACTATTTTCTTCTTCAACTTTGATCTTGTTTCATGAACATTTTTGTCAACTTACTGCTTTCAAGGTGATCATCCCAGTTGTTCAACGCTTTTCATCCGATTCGTTTGAAAATTGGCCAATATATGTATTTTTTGAGAGTAAACTTACTTTACTCATGTCCCATTTTCGATTTAGGCCCAAGTGTTTTTATACGGAAAATGAGTTTTTTGGTATATTTTTATGTATACATATTTCAAGTTTTATCTCCTCATTAAGTTTTGATGCTAGAACAAAACCAAAGACAGTTTTAGAATCCTTGAAGCATTGCTAACAATAAAATGACGCGGTTTTTTACCATTTAAAAAAAATTGTGTGATAAGCGATATTTTATGATTACATTAAAAAAAAATTAATTTTGGGGTTTAGAGCTATATAACTTTTTTTTCAAATTTGGCTAAAAAGATTCATTTTATTTTTAGAAATGTTCCAAGGATTCTAATACTGTCTTTGGTTTTGTCCTTGCATCAAAGCTCAATGAGGAGATACAGTTTGAATGTGAAAGTTATTTGTTTTGAGGATATGCCAAAACAAATTTTTTTGTTGAAGTGTAATATAATGGACAATTTATGTAATTGAATGCAGTTTTAATTTTTATTTCGATAATTTCCATGCATAAACTCAAATTCAAACTGTGAATTGTGATTTCCAAACAAAAAAAATTAATATTATTTCAAAATTTTGAATTTTTTATTTTCAGTCTGATTCTTATGAAATTTGACCATAAAATGTAACTTTTGAAAAGAAACACGATTTCTTCTACTCATTTTGTTGATTTAGGCATTAGTTTTTGAAAAAAATTGACATGTTGGTTTTTTTAGTTCATTTTTATGGATTTTTCAACACGGATCTCCTCATTGAGTTTTTATGCAAGAACAAAACCAAAGATAGTTTTAGAATCCTTGAAACATTTAAAACAAAAATAAATTTTTCAAATTATCCATTTCCCGTTTTGTTTTCTTTTTATATGGGGTTTTAAATGGGGACGGAAATTCAAGATTTTTGTTCCCTTATATCAATATATCCCCCCCCCCCCTGGGGGGATATATTGTCCGTAGAGCCGTAAAATTTTAGGACCGAATAGTCCACCACCTAAGGGTCCTTTTCCAACAAAAACATGAAAAATTGCCATCAGAGCGACAGGGGCCTGGCAGGGGCCTGGGATGATCACTTTAATTAAACCCTTTCCACATAGATTTCGCGTTCCCTTAAAACGTTGACTACGTTTGTGCGATTGCTACGGTTGGTTTGGTTAAGTTGTGAGTAGAAGAATTTATAAACCGACTGTACTACTCAAATCCATCCATGTCCTTTATAGAAAGTGTGAAAAATTTAAGTGTACGATCATTTTAACTGGTATGCTGAAATCAATTCTGAAAAAGGAAGTGAAATTTTGGAAATGCTATTCATTTATGCCAGTATGCAAGTGAACAATTTACTTAGTGGTACACATATGTCCCAAAGCGTAGCCCACGTTTTGCCTCTATACTAAACGGTGCCTCCCTTTTCTTCTCTTTGGATCGCATTTGTTGCGGATACGGAGGCTTAAACTAACCAATAATCTAATCTATAATGTAAACGAGCGTTGAAAGGGAACTTTGTGATATGGAAATTTCATTCCCATCCTTATGTTTATGTAGTATATTTGTTTGTTATATGCAGCATTTTACACGTATTGTGATTTTATGTTTAATGCCTATATTATTTTGGTGTGCCATTGGTGGGAAGGCTGTGATTTAATGGAAGTAAGATATTCATGTAAATTTTTATTTAGAGAATGTTTAATTTTTGTGATAGAAGTTAAAAAAGAGCGGGATTTCTTGTCCTTCCTAATGTATTGTCTTATGGACCTGAGCTCCCAGTTGCACGTGCATCGATCTTATTAGATGTACAATAACGTAAGGAGCTTGATGGGTCAATACATTCACAATGCATTGAGTGTGAATGTATTGTAAGATCCGAAGCTTTCAGTGCAATATTGTACACCCCGTGAGGCGAGGCACGTGCAACCGGGAGCGATTTTTTAACCTGTAATCCATGGACGGCCAGCCGCGATTCGAATCTGGTTCTGAGGCGGTAAACGGCCGTTAGGTAGGGCGGAACAACGGCGATTTGCGTGCAGTTTTGTGTCCTAAAAAGTGTACCTTTGACCCTTAAACCGCGCGTAATACAACTAAAAAACGCCTAGGAACCGACGCGTACCCACCGGCGAAACGTCCTTGATTTTCAATTGGGACCGCGCGTAGTTAAGAGCGCGTTGAGGGAGTGTTAAGGCAAAGCAGGCTGACCAGCCTATAAATCGCACATAATCGACAGTCACGTCCTTAACCCACCGGCGATACGTCCTTTATTTTCAATTGGGTTTATTTGTACACCTATGATAGTTTGTCAATTTGTTTACCTCGTATAGTTTGTTTATTAGTATGCTTCGTATGGCTAATCAATATGTACACCTCGGATGGTTTGTCAATTAGTACTCCTCGGATGGAACTTTTGTTTTAGGATGTCTTATATTAAGAAATTTTTAAAAGCCAATATGTTGGCATGTATCTCACGTGGCAACTTGGAAATAAACGTTTTCTGTTTCTGTTCAGTTTCAAATACTAAGTATGCACCAATCCAACGAAATTATAATAGTTGATTCAATTACTATGTTCAAAATCCCCAAAATCATAATATCCATGTAGATAAGGTAGGCAAGATTTGCACACTGTCTTTTCTTCTCTGTATCTTCACTCTGCAGGGTAACAATGCAGAAAAGGTGTCTTATTATTGCTCAACATTATGTTATATCTCGGCTATAATAGGCAAAAGTTCTTTTGCTCTCATCGCAAAGGTCTGACATTTTTAGAACGTTTTCTTTAAGAATAAAAACGAATTTTTGCTTCTTTGTGTGTAATACGGTAATGTCTTTTATTCTCGTTTGACTTTTTACTATGTATTTGACACTTTCTTATTTTAATGAACGCCCATGTTCTTTTCATTTTGTTTTTTTGGTACAATTTGGGACATTATCAGCAAGAAAATTTGTACCATCGCACAAATGCAACAATCATTGCAGCTGAGATAGTGAATTGATCTTAGTTACAACATCTGCGAGGCTAAGTGAAATTTTTGTTAGTGTTGTGTTATTTCTTCACTGCAGCTCGTTTACATTGTATTTTATTTCTTTTTCATGTGACCCAATATCTGTATTAATTACCTTACAACATTGCCAAATCTTTCTTAAGAAGAAGTACTTCGTTATATAACGCCGAGAAACAGATACTATTTCAGTTTTAAAAGCGTGAAAACACAGTTATTAAAATATCTATTTCAGCGTATGCATACTAGAAACTCGGGATTGGTCAGAAGATAAAAATTAAACATGTAAATGAAATGTTCAAATACAACATACCTCTTAAAGAACCGAACAATATTTAAGGAAAAACTTTAGAAATGAGAAAATTTTTTCGTTATTTATACATGTTAACTTGACTTAACGACAAGGAAGTAAACAAAACAAAGAGATCAATTTGAAGTACATAGGTACTACAAATTGTTGAAAAAATCGACTAATTTTCCAGTAATTAATATCAGAATAAGCTAATTGAATTTTTATTATCAATATTGATAACGTAACCTGAAAACTAGAAGTCTTTATGTTTTACACCATGTCTTCAGGTTTTGGCAACGACTAGTCAGTATCAATGGATCATAACCTAAAGCTCGAAATATTAATGATCACTATATAATTTTTGGGGTCTGCAAAAATTAGTCATTATTAATCCTTACATCAAAGCATAATCAAAAGATGGACTAGAAAAGTTCGTTATAAGGAACCACTGTTGTAGAATATAGAAACATTAAAAGTGTACAGAGGTACGACTCTTAATGTGAGCACAATGTATTGTGTACATCAGCTGAGCTGTTCTGCAAATAACTTGCAACACATTTACTACTAGTTCCTACATCCTATGTATTAATTGAAGGGGAAATGAACGAAACAGAAATAAACAGATTGAATTTGCGATATTTTCAGTTCGAATTCCGGCTTTTTAAATGTAAGTTTTGTATTACTGCTCCGGTATAAAAGTTATGTTTCGCACTCTCAGGCATCTCATATATGTGTGAGGACCGACAATGACTCGATATCAATAACAGTATTAGGTTATAGGTATAAATACGCTATTTCGAACCTCGAACAAAATAATCAACAAAAACTTTGCGTATTTTTTAGGTTTTCAGCAAACTATTTTAACTGTGTTTTGTTTAATTTTGGTTTTAGACAATTATAAATTCTTTAAAGCAAAAATTAAAATCGAAGACACCAAAAAATAGCGACTCCAAATTCAACTCCACCACATCCGAATGAACGACTCCGACTCCACCATATCCGAATGAACGACTCAGACTCCGACTCCGAATCCGCAACCCTGAATTTAACCATTATATTCTATCAAATAGTACTCCCATTTAATTTATACCCATTGAAATCTTCATTCATAAGTACATGTTAATGATATACATGCCATAGATGTATACAAGGTGTCTAAAAATGTACTCACTCTTTGACTGTCAAGTGCTCAAGCATTTTGTTTTATTGTAGGAGTTCACGGACATGTGTAGATACAAGTCCAATGAGGTAAATCGAAACAGAAAACATCAAATTTGAGACAACTGAATATCATCAAACACTTAGTTTCACCTGAAACAAAAACGAAAAATGCATGAGAAATCGTCAGTTATACAATGAATGCATAATTTTAAATTTTGTTATTTATACCTGAATTTTACCTGTATTAGTATTTTTACCCGAACTCATCGACTGCATGTTGACACATCTGTGCATGTATAACTATATATACTGCTCATGCAAGTATCGGCATAAATGTAAAGCATTTCAATTGCTTCGCTACGTTTTTCAAAATAGATTTCAGCGCACATGGTGAAATGAAATTTGCAATTATATATTTCCCATTTTCTGGAATGGTTAGAAATACGTACAACCAAAACTAAATAACTGAAAAAGCCGTGCAAACGAAGTAAACGAGCTAATACTGGATTACTTATAACTGTAAACGGAGTGATAGGTATCGAATATCCGGTATCGATCATCACAGAAAGTTTTTATCAAGTTCGGCATTCGGTCCTGCAAACTTTTTTTGCAACCGATGTCTGTAAAATATTCCCAGCTGATCGTAGTCGATTTTCAACCACGCATGAGACGGGCGAAAACAAATTTGACCGGCAGTCTCGATTTGACATGCAGTCTTAATTTGATAAACAGTCTCGATTTGACAGGCTGTCTCAATTTGATAAGCAGTCTCAAATTGACAGGCAGTCTCAATTTGACAGGCAGTGTCAATTTGACAGGCAGTCTCAATTTGACAAGCAGTCTCAATTTGATAGGCAGTCTCAATATGATAGGCAGTCTCAATTTGACAGGCAGTCTTAATTTGACAGGCAGTCTCAATTTGACAGGCAGTCTCAATTTGACGGGTAGTCTCAGTTTGAAAGGCAGTCTCATTTTGACAGGCAGTCGTAATTTGACAAGCAGTCTCAATGTGACAGGCAGTCTCAATTTGACAGGCAGTCTCAATTTGACAGGCAGTCTCAATTTGACAAGCAGTCTCAATTTGATAGGCAGTCTCAATTTGACAGTCAGTCTCAATTTGATAGCCAGTCTCAATCTGACAGGCAGTCGCAATTTGAAAAACCAGTCTCAATTTGACAGGCAGTCTCAATTTGACAGGCAGTCTCAATTTGACAGGCAGTCTTAATTTGACAGGCAGTCTCAATTTGACAGGCAGTCTCAATTTGACGGGTAGTCTCAATTTGGAAGGCAGTCTCATTTTGACAGGCACTCTCAATTCGACAGGCAGTCTCAATTTGATAGGCAGTCTCAATTTGACGGGCAGTCTCAATTTGATAGGCAGTCTCAATTTAACAGGCAATTTCAATTTAATAGGCAATCTCAATTTGGAAGACAATCTCAATTTGATAAGCAGTCTCAATATGATAGGCAGTCTCAATTTGACAGGCAGTCTCAATTTGACAGGCAGTCTCAATTTGACAGGCTGTCTCAATTTGACAAGCATTCTCGAATTGACAGGCAGTCTCAATTTGACAGGCAGTCTCAATTTAACAATTTATTTACCACAGGAGATACAGAGGTAGAATGTTTCTTAAGTCTAGTACAATGGACAAGTTTGAATATAGCTACCTGTGGGCCCGAATAAGTTCAGCGACTTCTAGGGCATCCTACCATCACGCTATTCTAGGGTGTACAAAAGTTTAACCTAGTTTACTTTACCTAGTTTCGCATTAGACTGATCATTGAGATAATTAACTCGATATTTTACAAGTCGGCTATATTTAACAGTATGTTCGATAAAACGATTCAAGAGCAGAGAGAAGATTGGTTATGGTACACAAGGCAAGTTACATTATGACATTATCATTAGTTACATGTAGGAGGCAAGATTTCGACACGGTGATCTTACACTACTAGTATTCTGATAGGAAGTGAGACTCAAGATGTCTTTTGAATACTTTGTACGAATTACATTCACGGATCTCTGCAGGTATAGAGTTCCAAGTTTTGGTTCCAACGAAGAGAATACTGTGCTGCGACCTGGCCTTTGAATAATAAGGAAGCATGAATTTACTTCTATTTCGGGTTAAATGGTCGTGATGACCAGTTTGCGCAGTCAATAATTGTCTTAGGCTATTGTCGCCATCATTTCTTAATGTTTTGTAAATGAAATTACAGATGGAGATTTTGTAGAGATCCGAAAGTTTAAGTATTTGTAAATTTTTGAAAGAATCATTTGTGTGAGCATTATATTCTAGGTTCTTTACCACTCTGACAGCCCTTTTCTACAGAGTAAAAATTTTGTTGGTTTTATTTTTATCAGTTCCGTGCCATGCTTCTATTCCGTATTGCAAGTATGGGGAAATGAGCGTACGGTAGAGCATTTGTAAAGCTGTTTCAGGCAGAAAATTTTTAACTTTATTTAGGATTCCGATGGATTTTGATAATTTAGAACTAATATGAGTGATGTGCTCTTTGAAGGTCAGATGTTTATCTATTATGATGCCCAGAAATTTACATGAGTTGGTTTCTTCGATTTCACCTTCGCCAATTTTAATGCATGGGAGAGATACATCTTTCTTGTATGAGAAAGTAATATAATTTGTTTTATCGATATTTAGGCTTATTTTATTAGCTTTGAGCCACGATGAAACCTTGTGAAGTTCAGTATTTATACTCTCCACAATCATAGCAGGATTTTGGTTCGGAAGGACCGCAGAAAGCGTACTGTCATCGGCAAAAAGTATGAATTTGAAGAATGATGTAGATTTTACAATATCATTGATAAAAATCAGAAACAAGAGAGGCCCGAGAACAGATCCTTGTGGAACTCCATGGCTAATTGTCTGTGGGTCTGATTTTGCGTCGTCAATGACAACGTATTGCTTCCGATTTGTTAGGTATGATCTGAACCAATCATGGGCAATCCCTCGAATGCCATAACAGTGTAGTTTCGATAATAGTATTTTATGGTCCACACAATCAAATGCTTTTCGGAAGTCAAGAAATACAGAGAAGACAGGCTTTCCTTATTTGACAGGCAGTCTCAATTTGACAAGCAGTCTCAATTTGATAGGCAGTCTCAATTTGACAGTCAGTCTCAATTTGATAGCCAGTCTCAATCTGACAGGCAGTCGCAATTTGAAAAACCAGTCTCAATTTGACAGGCAGTCTCTTGCAATTTGACGGGTATTCTCAATTTGAAAGGCAGTCTCATTTTGACAGGCAGTCTCAATTTGACAAGCAGTCTCAATTTGATAGGCAGTCTCAATATGATAGGCAGTCTCAATTTGACGGGCAGTCTCGAATTGACAGGCAGTCTCAATTTGACAGGCAGTCTCAATTTGACATGCAGTCTCAATTTGACAGACAGTCTCAATTTGACAGGCAGTCTCAATTTGACAGGCAGTCTCAATTTGACAAGCAGTCTCAATTTGATAGGCAGTCTCAATTTGACAGTCAGTCTCAATTTGATAGCCAGTCTCAATCTGACAGGCAGTCGCAATTTGAAAAACCAGTCTCAATTTGACAGGCAGTCTCTTGCAATTTGACGGGTATTCTCAATTTGAAAGGCAGTCTCATTTTGACAGGCACTCTCAATTTGACAGGCTGTCTCAATATGATAGGCAGTCTCAATTTGACGGGCAGTCTCGAATTGACAGGCAGTCGCAATTTGAAATACCAGTCTCAATTTGACAGGCAGTCTCAATTTGACAGGCAGTCTCAATTTGACAGGCAGTCTTAATTTGACAGGCAGTCTCAATTTGACAGGCAGTCTCAATTTGACGGGTAGTCTCAGTTTGAAAGGCAGTCTCATTTTGACAGGCAGTCGTAATTTGACAAGCAGTCTCAATTTGACAGGCAGTCTCAATTTGAAAGGCAGTCTCAATTTGACAAGCAGTCTCAATTTGATAGGCAGTCTCAATTTGACAGTCAGTCTCAATTTGATAGCCAGTCTCAATCTGACAGGCAGTCGCAATTTGAAAAACCAGTCTCAATTTGACAGGCAGTCTCAATTTGACTGGCAGTCTCAATTTGACAGGCAGTCTTAATTTGACAGGCAGTCTCAATTTGACAGGCAGTCTCAATTTGACGGGTAGTCTCAATTTGAAAGGCAGTCTCATTTTGACAGGCACTCTCAATTTGACAGGCAGTCTCAATTTGACAGGCGTCTCAATTTGACGGGCAGTCTCAATTTGATGGGCAGTCTCAATTTGACAGGCAGTCTCAATTTGACGGGTAGTCTCAGTTTGAATGGCAGTCTCATTTTGACAGGCAGTCGTAATTTGACAAGCAGTCTCAATTTGACAGGCAGTCTCAATTTGAAAGGCAGTCTCAATTTGACAAGCAGTCTCAATTTGATAGGCAGTCTCAATTTGACAGTCAGTCTCAATTTGATAGCCAGTCTCAATCTGACAGGCAGTCGCAATTTGAAAAACCAGTCTCAATTTGACAGGCAGTCTCAATTTGACAGGCAGTCTCAATTTGACAGGCAGTCTTAATTTGACAGGCAGTCTCAATTTGACAGGCAGTCTCAATTTGACGGGTAGTCTCAATTTGATAAGCAGTCTCAATTTGATAGGCAGTCTCAATCTGAAAGAGTCTTAATTTGATATTCAGTCTCAATTTGACAAGCAGTCTCAATTTGACAGGCAGTCTCAATTTGACGGGAAGTCTGAATCTGACAGGCAGTCTCAATTTGACGGGAAGTCTGAATTTGAAAGGCAGTCTCAATGTAACGCCCCAGGATAGGGAAACGTAGACGGAGAGCTGAGTGGTTTACTGGTACGTTGTGGGGAGTACTGACAAAATGCCCCGGTTAAAGCATGCCACACACTGTCTCAGAACCGACGCGTCAGATCGGAAACGAAATGTCTGAAAGAAATCGAAAACGAACATTCGTACCTGGCAACGCTCACTGCCTCAGATCAGAACCGAAGCCAAGCTTCAGATCGGAACCGAACTGCCTCAGAATTCTTTGAAAGCTATTTTTTCCGAAGGTTCTGAAGCGTCTGACGGGCTGCGCATGCGCAGAACGGCTGCTGCGGGTGTGTTTGAGGGGGTTGCCGAGGAGTTCCTTCTATTTGCGATAGAAGATCACGAAAATTTTCATTGCTCATGCGAAAATATTGGAAGAATTTATTATTGTCTTGCTTTGAATGCGGAAACAATGTTTTGTGTTCCTCTTCTTCCTCTCTCTTGAACCGCATATATCGTGCAACCACTTTTTTGTTCCTTTTTACTCTTTCTTCCTTCTCAGGGGTATACAACTATTGTGTCTATGGGAATAAGCGCTCCCAGGGAGACTATGTGAGGGCCCGAGCTAAAGGTTAGGTAGGCTTTCTTTTTGTTAAAATAGAATAGGTTTTTGTTTTGTTATGGACCATCTTTTTTCGGTTCATTGCTGTCCTGTTTTCAGCACCTGTTTTCACTTTCTTCTTCAACTTTTTCTATTTTCATGATATTCTTTCTTAGCTTACTGTTTCTATGCACCTTGTGCATAGATTCCGCATTTCCTCAACTCCATACTAAATGGTGACTTCATCCTTCCTCTCTTGGAGCATCTTTGTCGTGGTTAAGGGAGGTTAAAACTTATAATTTTAATAATAATAATAATAATAATAATAATAATACTGGCAATAATGATAATTGTTCTTTCTTCTTCTCTTCATCTTTTAGTGCTAAACAAAGCACTAATACTTCTTCATCACTGCTGAGCGGTGAGTCGCTCATCTTATGTAAATGGAATTAAGGTAATGCTTTAATAATTTTTTATGGTTTTGAAGAACGCAAAGCACGATTTTCTTCTGCCAAAGCTAACTGAAGACTGGCTGTGTCGGTTCCGTTCTGATGGCTTCTGCGCCAGTGTGCGAGCTGAACGTCGTTTCTGTTCTGTTTTGAGGCTTCGGAAGCTTCGGCGGCGGTTCTGTTCTGAAGCAGTGTGCGACAAGCTTAAAGGCCCGCACCATTATTTATATAAGGAAAATTGCTGATTCAGCATGCGCATTACGGACACCCGCATTGAGAGCAACGGGGCAACGTACTGAGAACGCACATACGAACATATGCCCGCACACATCTCCCCCAGACCAACGGATGAGCGCAACCGTCAAAAAAACTTCCCAATCACGATATCAAAATTAAGAAAATCAAATTCAGATCGAAATCAAACACCAAAACAACAAGTGAAAGCCAAACAGCTCATTAATGACAAACCAATATAATATTTGCGAAGCAAAAACAGCTATAAATATCGAAAAGTAACACAAGCATCAAGCTAATAGGATAAGAAGGAACGCAAGCATAAATAGGTAAATGCCCTTCTTTATCAAAGCAAATCTCAAACTAAATACTACGCAACATCAAAAAGAATAAAAAACACACAAGCTCGCATAATGTCTAAAAATTATTGGTTTAAAAATAACCAACACCAATACTAATTTTTACGTATCGCCATAAAAAGAACACAAATTCACCAAAGAACACAATTGGTAAAAGGCTAACTTAATTTTTTTCTCAACATTTTTCTCAAATTGCACTGCGTAATGAAAACAAAGGAAACATGATATACTACTGCGTAAAAAAATGTTCGAATTTGAAAGAGTTATAGCACTAGAAAAAGTTTTTAAAGTTTTTTACAAAGTTTAAAACGCAGGAAAAGAATCCAATACCATAATAATACAGTCTATTCAAATTACGCTAACTCTCATTAACATAAGAACGACTTTTGATTCATAGAAACAAACAAAAATACATCATAAACGCATTTATTAACATTGAAAACCGCAAAATGAAATTCAGATCAAACTTAAATCATAAAAAATTTTTACCCCATCACACACCAACTTCGCAAAACCTTGCGCATGAGTATCAGAAATAAAAAGAAATTTCAAATAAGTCCAAAATAAACAATAACAACGAAAATAATAATTAAACGCAATTAAGTCGATTCCATTAATTAAATTTCACACATTTACAAATGTTAACACCATCGTTTTCTCCAAACACGTTGCACTCGCTCGATCGCATAGTGAGCGTGAAACACATCTCAACGTCTAATTGAATGAATTATTGATGGCATTCTCCACCATTTCTAAACACTGGTCCCACTCACTATGTACCAGGGAATTTACGTACAATGATTAAATAGTGATTATATAGGGAGAAATAAATTAAATAGTGATTATATAGGAAGAATTTTCGAACTACACCTCGGTCGCCAGACTTTTCAAAGCTGGTTTCGACCGTTTTGCACCATTCACAAAAACTCGAACACCTCCCACAATGACAATGTGAGAGCTTTGGGCAACACCGCATAATTTACACATGCGGCACGCCCATCTTCATTGTTCATGATGCGGTGAGCGTAACTGCTGGCGACGGAGAATCAAGTCCTCCGAGCGGACTCTTTCTGTCATCACATTCATTTCCTTAGGGACGTAATATACGATAACTCCAAGTGCCATTACAATTAGCACGAGGAAAATCATAGCCACGTCCGTAACCCAATCCGGGAGCAGATCAACTTGCTGATTAGCTTTGATCATATCCCCCGAAATCTGTCCTTGGTGTTCTGCCAAGACATTCGTGAGGGCCTCCACCGTCACGGTGCTGACCTTGTTGCCCATAGCGGTTGAGAACTGCTATGAGTGATGGGCAAGGCCAGCAGACGTACTCGATAACTCGGGCACGCGAACTGCTGTCAGCTCACACTCGCGTCCTTGCTCTGCGAAGGGAACGAGACAGGCCGATTAGCATGACCCAAAAAAACAACAGCAAACAAAAATCCTAGCTTCGAGCAGATAATGAAACGCTGAGTAAGCAATAAAAATACGCCGAGTTAGCAATAAACATACGCCGAGTAAGCGCTGAGTAAGCAATAAATATCTCGGTGTCAGCAGTCTTGCTGCACCGTTTGCAAATTCTGACTCTGCATCAGCGATGAGGGCACAATGAACCTCGCAAGCTGAGCGCTGCTTACCACTACCTTAATACAAATGAAGCTAGAGTACAAAGCAAGCAAAATGACAAGTTAAAACATATTCAGAAACATTGATTACAATTTTAAATTAAACGAGACACATGTAAAGCGTAACAATAAATAGTTGCATCACGATGCAGACATTCATAGACCCTGTTTTTAAAACTTTTAGGTCATTTTACGTAAGGGAAGTACATGGCTCTTGTTGCTTTTATACATTTTGTTTCCAATTTTCAATTCCACATAGTTTCCGTTAACTTTAGTTACAATCGCAGGACCTAACCAAGCTAATTCTAATTTGTTTTTCTTCAGATGGTTCCTTAATAGGACACGGTCTCCTACGGAGAAATTCTTATCCTTACGTCGAATGTTATGGTACATCGTTCGTTCAGCTGTATTGTTGACAATTACGGACCTAACATTTTCAACAATACGAGCCGCCTCTTTAGCTCTAAATTTTACAAGATCAACGTCGGTATCATAACTGTAAATAGCTTCAAAAGTTTGCGCTTGAAAATTCGAACAAGTGTCTCTAGTGAAGATAATATAACTGGGTGTATCACCCAACGTCTAATTCAACGAATTATTGATGGCATTCTCCGCCATTTCTAAACACTGGTCCCACTCACTATGTACCAGGGAATTTACGTACAATTCAAGTAGGTTATTGATTTTCCTAACATTTCTTTCCACAACTGCGTTAGCATGAGGACTCCATGGGAGAACTTCCTTCTTTGCAATGGCATGAATTTTAGCATAATGTTTTACTGCCAATGACTTGAACTCAAGCGCTTGATCCGACAATAAAGTTTTAGGATAGCCAAACGTTCTGAAACAGCTGTTTAGTCATGAAATAACCGTATCTGCCACCCGATTTGAGGTAGCGTACAGTTTGCAATATCTAGAGAACGAATCGATGATCACTAAGATATACCTATTCTCTTTATCCGTCGAAGGAAGTGGTCCAAGAAAGTCCATTGACACAATTTCAAATGGCTCTTTTGCTATAGGAGCGTCTAGGATCATAATGGGCACGGTAGTATTTGCCTTCAGAATCTTACATACTTCGCATATACTTACAAATTTCCTTATTATCGTTTTTTTTTATTAAATGAAAATATCTAAGTTTAAACTTAAACAAGGTGTGTAAATAATCGGTATGATACAAAGAATGGATTCCGAGCACCGCTCTATTCATCAGCGACGTCGGCCTAACTGAAGTTAAAATAGTACTGGTTCTCGAATCAATCTGTCTTCCTTTGTAAAGCACATCGTTTAAAATTAAATAGCTTTGCAAATCGGGATTCGTAGACTTATTACAATTTAGTAAAGCTTCCCTAACCTCGGAACAAAAGGGGTCCTTATCTTGTTCAGCCCGAAATTCTTCAAGTCCCCAAGAAACTTCTGACAGCTTTGGAATATATTTTGTCAATCTCGGTACGGCCGACTTTGGCAACACCCTGTCTGCTTGCGTCAGCGTCTCGCCAGAGTTCGTAGCACCTTGCCTGGTGGTCACAGCACACACCTCTGCCTCTCCGAGCTCAGCACAATCATCTAGGTCAGATGCAGTCAATTGCTCAGGTAATCTACTCAAACAATCGGCAACAATATTTTGTTTACCGGGGTAATACTTTACAATGGGCTCAAAAGAATGTACTGTTAGATACCAACGCGCCATGGTCGAATCATCCGGAAGTCTTTTTTGGAATAACGGAACGAGTGGCTGGTGATCCGTGTATAAGTATATGGGATATCCTAAAATTAAATATCTAAACGCTATTAAGAGCTCAAACAATTGCCATAAATTCCTTTTTAGTAATGCTATAACGCTTTTGCGTGGAATTCAAACTCTTACTGAAGTACGCTATTGGATGCATAGGTTTAATCGCATCGTTTCCGTGCTGTAAAAGCACTGCTCCTATTCCAAAATTAGAAGCATCTATAAACACGTGGAATGGCTTAGTGAAATCCGGATGCCGTAAAACGGTATCCGATGTCAAAGCAGATTTAATATTCTCAAAAGCTTCCTGGCATTTAGCCACCCATACAAACTCAACATTTTTTTGTAATAACTGATAAAGCAGATTCGAAATCGAGTTCGCTACACATAAAAAACTCTGCAATTCCTTCACGTTTCGTGGAACAGGGAAATTTTAAGTTTTTCCGACTCCTTACAGCGTATGCCGTCAGCGGATACAACATGACCTAGATATTCTATAGAACTCTTTAGGAATTGGCATTTCTCAAGCTTCAGGGATAGATTGCCTTCACGTAATTTCTCAAAGACATTTTTTAAATCTTTCAGATGCTGGTTCATGGATTTAGAGAAAACTAACATATCATCGAGAAACACAAAACAGAGTTTCCCGATGATATTTGCAAGAACGGAAGATATTACGGGCTGGAAAACGCTGGGACTCGAGGTAAGCCCAAATGGCAACCTCTTAAATTGGAACTTCTCATAACCGATACTAAAAGCAGTATATTTACGGCTACTTTCTTCCAATTTGACCTGGTGGAAAGCCGATCTCAAGTCCAAGCTTGAGAAAACGCTATTTCCACCGAGGGTATAAAAGATCTCATCTATCCTAGGTATCGGATAGGATTCCTTGAGAACAATCTTGTTTAACGCTCTGAAGTCAATCACGGAACGTATCTCGCCCGACTTCTTTTTTAAAATAATCACTGGAAAATTATATTCTGACATGGAAGGTTCATTCAATAATACCTTGATCCAGCATCTGTTTATTTGCCTGCACCAAATCCTCTCGTTATTTATGCAGAATTCTGTACGGTACCAAGTTTAGTACTGGTGCATCTGCTTTTACTACGATTTTGTGTCTCATTACATTAGTAGTGCCAATTTATTCGCCTTCCAACGTAATAACGTCACTGTATTCATTTAGCAAATTGATCAGTAAGGGTTTTTCTTCATTTTCATCGCAATCTACGTCTTTACTCGTTAACGGGCGTCGTTCGCCCCTGGATGCATTCTGTACATCCTAATCCTGTACATTAATTCCTAGTTCGTCAACCCGAGTAAAATAACAACAATGCCTCGTCTGATCAGCCCCCAACACAAGCTCATTCCCAGTGATGGTATTGAAACTTCCACCATAACACCTGTCGACCTTGGTTGTATCCGCCAGTTCGTTGACCTCACATAAATTGGCCTCTCTCGCGGTTCTTGCACAGTAGTCATGTATACCTCTTGTTCTACGTCAAGATCATCTACTGCCTCTCTTTCACTTAGCATGCTATTTTCACTTAGATAAACCTCTTCTTCAGAGACGTTTAGTAGCAACACGGGTACAAAGCCCTCCGAGTCTATTTTCATCAAAGATTCGGCCACATAGATGCCATTACTCAAAACTTTTTTCCTCATTAGATATTTTCCGGGTCTCGCCTTCCGCACATATCCATTTATGACCCTTAATGAATTACTCGGTATTTCCACTGCTCCGGAGTGCACAATAAATGGTCGGCTTACCATTCTTTTCTCTTCTTTCCTCAGACTCTCCCTCTGCTGCTCAGCAGATTTTTTATCTCTAGGCCTTCTTGCCTCTCGCCATTTTCTAGGCTGCTTTTTTCTCTCTGCTTCTGTCAATATATTTTTTTTCGCATGCTCTGAGCAACCACATCTGCCATAAGACAATCTGTTTTATTTACGGTTGGAAAAGTTTCGTCTAAAAGGGGAGCTAAAATTGATGTTGCTAAGCTGTACACGATCAAGTCTTCCGCAAATTTTGTTAACTCATTGGGATTCGTCTCGCTACGACAAAGGGATGCCTTTGAAAAACAACCTCCGAGCTTGTTAGAATGTGCTCGCTCAATTTTCTTATCTTGCCTAGGGCTGTTATCAGCTGAGCTGCTAGGCTATCATTCCCCAAAAATTTTAACTGATTTAAATCGCAAGCAAGAGCATGTATGGACTTTCCGCCCTTGGATATATAAATATCGTCCTGTATACTCACTACCTCCTCAAACGAGTAATTTTAATCCTGATTTACTAATTTAGTTACTACTGAATTAAATCTCCGACTTGCTTGTGAGCACTACGTACCAACAACTCCTTTTTAGCATCATCTGAATTTACATCGGGAAGCATGCTAAGATAACCACGTAGATTTGAAACGTGAGTACGAAATGTTTTCGTCTCACAAAAGTCTGGATCTTCCCTCCGCTTTCTACCGTGAAACAACGGCAGTTCGGCACTCGACAGTATTGTACTGCCTCGCGCTAGCATTGTTGGTCCGGAGTTACTCGTAGTTGTCATTGTGTTTACACTGGGTGTACTGAACGTTACTGTTTGCGTAGTTATTACGCTAGTACCAGCGGTCGACAAATCCGTCATCTTTGACGTCCTATTGCTTTGAACACTCAGGTTGTTAAAACGCGGCACCGACACACGACCCCGACTAGTTTTAATTGATACTGCACGAATCTTCTCCAACTCTGAATCAGATGAGGACATAAATTAAACACTACCAAAACTAGTGAGAACACCACCTAATTAATTATTTATCACGCCTACAAAAAGATAGTACTACGTCAGGATCAATATAAAAATAGACGTCTCAAAGTAATATACGAAATCTATCCAACAACTTCTTCGCCACAATAATGAACAGTAAAGTTCAGCACTACGCTAAAATAAATCTCTTTAAATCGAACAATTTAAATCAACCATCAAGACCAAGTTCATGTTGCAAATGTTAATTATTCCTGAGATTAGCTCTGACAATAAATCAATCACCGTAATTAAAGTACAAGGCCGTCTTTCCAATACAACAACCTCACTGCAAAAAACCACTACTGCAAAAATACAAAACGTCAAAATATGCTTACTCAACTCTGAGTCGCAGGGATGGCTCTCAGTTGGCTTTGCTGGCGTTGCTTGCTGCTTGTGCTTTTGCCTGAAGACTGATGTTGTTGAGCACTTTTGACTGGAAGTGTTTATGCTTAAACTGTTTATATATTAAATTCTTCGTTGATAATAAAATACAACAGACTGATATTCTCACAGTCCAAAACAACTAATACACGTCACTGTCCCAAAATGTTGTTGCACCAGCACTTTACAATAGAATCCGCTTGCTAGCACTGTTATTTCTGATTTCTATGAAAGTTCATGCAGATAACGATGTTGAACAAATCTTCTTCTTTACACAAGGACAACTGCATCTTATAGCCTTCAGTAAGAGGCACATAAAGTTCTACGTGGTACGGTGTCCGGAGCTGTTCTTCAGAGACTCGACGAGTTACGAAACTGAAAATGCTGGGGTATGCTTCTCTTATTTCTCGTCCGCTGATCCTTCCTTTATCCATACTCTTCTGCAGATACACTCAGGAAATCACAGCTGGGAACTTCTTCGATTCCTCTTGATCCTTTTGCGAAAATTTACCAAACTCTCTTCAAGCACGAAGAAAAGTATCTCGCGTTGTCACAAAACGCAATTTCTTCTGACGCGAACTTCCGTGGAATTCGAATACAAGACGGGCCACCAATGTAACGCCCAAGGATAGAGAAACGTAGACGGAGAGCTGAGTAGTTTACTGGTACGTTGTGGGGAGTACTGACAAATTGCAAGGGTTCCTGAGGCGCTCAAATCTGCGAGATTTAAGCCTGAAATAATACTACATAACTTATTCAAGGATTGAATTGAGTCCATATATTTGCCCTAGATGTATCACGCATGTTCAACAAAAAACGAAAAAAATTGCATCTTCGTTTCTTCAATAAACTGCCGAAATAAATAGGGTGAGCAGTAAGTCTTTAGACTAAACAAAATACGTTTGAACTGATCAGAAAGTCAGACAACAGAAAACATAAACTGCCAAGGTGTTTGCCAATACTCTTTTGGAACAATTTGAGGCTTAATTTTCAAAAATTCTCTCCCTCAGGTCGAATTATCCAGTCGGAGGTGACAAATTTATTTATAAATTTTCTTCTGACTATTTATGTCCATTACCGCAGAAATAATTTTTCATGAATTCTCTTTGGGGACGACATTCATCAATGCTAAATTTTTTGTCCCTACCATAATATCATGTAAATTTGATTGAACCTCTTCAATAGTTTAAGAAAATTTTAATTTCTCATTCTTTCGTAAGGGAGTTCTACTGTATAATAGCTACACGATTGTCTAATTTCTTCGGGTAAATCGAACTGTTAGAACTAAATCTGAGCAATAAAAAGAACAGCTGCGGTTTTTTATACCATTTCAAATTATTTTAATACAGAGATCAGTTAAACATTCCTGTTTTTTTACGTTTGTGAAAGTTCAGGGTCTTTCCGTACACCCTGTATAAGCGTCACGTTTTATCACAGGAGGTTGAAGGTGAGAAGCTGATCACTAATGCGTGGCAATAGCAATTTTCCCTGATTTTTTTTTGTTCTTTTACTAATGAATCAATGTGTATGTCGTTCAAATACGGTAACGCCAATTTCTGCATAAAAAGATTGGAATAGACAACTTCGATTTTTCGATAAACCGCTTTCCATCATTTTTACGACTGAACTGTAAAATTATACTTATCATCTATCATTTAAAATTCCACACCATAGCAGAGAGAGAAACGTGTAACCCATCAGTTGCTTGCATTTTTGTTTCTCTTTTGATGAGAGAAATTATGATCCTAGTAACGAACGACCATTACATGATGCTACTCGTAGAGGTTCTTATTATATCGTCTGCCAATTGGTGAAATTTTTCATCCGGATAGCTGCGTCCACCATTAGTCTAAAATATTCATCATTAGAGTACAGAGTAGTGACTTTAAATAACCAGTACTTTAATTGTGATGTTTTTATACTAATACGGGAAAAAAATCTGCAGTGATAAATATTATTTCAATGCTGACCATAAGACGTTTCGGTGCTTCCTAAACTTTTAAGACTAATTTTGAGAAATCGTCTCACTATTTTTCTCAAAACTGTCATATGCAGCTCCTTCTGTCGCTGTTTTAACATTACTTTCCACATCTTCATCAAGGAATTAGCCCCTAAACGCTCTAAATTAAAATAATTTAACAAGTTTAATTTCTTCATATTTTTGATACAATTCCATTTAGTAGATAATTTTGACAAAAAATGATTTGCAAACAGCTTAAACAATTTTATTTTTTGGATAGAATGATTTTACTTCGCTTGACCGATCAGACCTTGATCTTACGAGTTTTACCCCAGTTCACTGGTCCACGCGACTGCTTGACCTCGTACTTAAAATGAAGTGCTGAAATTCAAGTATGATACAAGACGCTGCGATGTGAGGAAATTCAGATTGTGTCAGCCGCCCATTTGGGTACGGGCGAAAAACTCATAACTAATCAAGTGTTACGGTATGCTATACAGCTGGCAGCGATGCGTTTTCATTGACCCATTTCGAAATCTTTGTCTTCGTTTTTGACGCCGGACTAACTCGAAGGTTAATGTTAGTAGTCCCGCTTGCTATGCACAGATGTGGTCTGGCGCATTTTTTATTGTTGTTGTCTTTGATTTAGTTTGATGCTTCTCATCTTAACTCCACTGTGCAATAAATTTCAGGTTCAAAAAAGTCCATGTTACGAGGGATTAGTCCATGTTACGAATGTCCTAATTGTGAATTTGACATTTAATGTTTTTAGATTAGGCACACTTCGCTTTTACCATGAAACAAATGTTATTATCGGTTATGAGTGAGAAACACTCACCTGCCAGTTTAACAACATTTGTCCTCGTGAGCTTTTTGAGTGAGGTGTGATCTCTTTTTATATTCCGGCAGTAGTCTGCCAACATGCTACTTTTCCATTGTCCGTTTCTTTGCCACTAAATATTCGGATGGAATATCTCGCCATGGGTATCACTGACATCACCAAGATTCTCCGCAAAAATCCAAAGATCAGTGGATCGGATGTACTTCTTGAGACATCTTACATCTCACATTTTGATAACGACTCAGCAGATCATTCACAACTTGCACATAGTCAACTGAACGATGTTTCCCCACAAACTTTCTTGAACGACAAACTTCTTTTCTCTCATGAGATATGTGATCAAAGTTTCATCGAGTACCATTTTTGAATTTGGAAGCTCTCCAGATGCCTTCTTTGATTTTAACTTGAATTAGCGAAGAGAATTTCTCTGTAACAAATGCAAATGCTGAAGAAACCTTGTCCAGGGCTTTCATAAATTACTTGAACAAACCAAGTTTAATACGCAAAAGTGTTAAAGGAATTCTATCACTTTTCCCAAGTGCTTTGTGCGTGATGGTATGTTTTTCTTGAACAGTATCATCTCGGATCTGCCATTCTTTACGTACATGATGTTTATTAGTTCTTGCTTAGAAGTTTCAAAAGCACAGGAAGCAGCAAAATTTAGTACAGCCGAGTTGAACGCCAGAAAGCTTGACCACAACCTTTAAATGTGCTCAAATATGCCAGTTATAATCATCATTCTGTACGCTTGTAAGAAATGTTTTCAGATTTTCAAATGATTCTTTCATGATTGCGCAATAAGCTATGGGAACAGATGGCAGAGTGCTACAGTTGTGTAGCAGAACAGTTTTGATGATGTCCTTTCATGCACCAAGTCACCATTTGGTGTTATTGCACGGTATTCAGTATTCAGTTACTCAAAAATTCCATTGATATCTTAATAGAAGTGAAGAATGCAAGTAGCTTCTCTGTACGTTTTCTGTACAGTATTATATCCACTCCTCTTTCACAAAGATTACGTTCTTAAAGCCCTGATGCCAGAAGCGCACTTTTGTCTTGGGTTAAATATAGATCTCTGCACAAGTCATTTAGAGCATCTTAAGAAAATGGCATAGGTTTGCTCTCGCTTTCTGGATCACTGGGTTCAACATATTCAACACTGGAGTGTTCTTCTGCACAGTTGGAACTACGCACTTCTTTATCTGGAGGTTTGGGGACAGGTAAATCTTTTGATTACTCTACTGGGCGCCATGCTGATTGCAAATTTGGGGAAGTAATGTGTTTTTTCTTTGCTGTACTACAGCATGTAAAGTCCTGATGACAGAAATAACAGTCATTAAAGTGATCTTTCTGCTCACGCCAAATCATTGGCACACCAATCTTCAATAGAACGTTTTCACTGCATATCAGGCGCTCAATGTCCTCACGCATGTCAGGCAACATACATAAGGAGCTCCAGATTTATCATTGTCTGTTATGTCACAATCAAAGTACGCTTTGCACAATTATTAATATCGCTAATAATACTGCACTTTTCTTTTGGCAAATGGTAGTTTCCTGTGTATTTAGCACTATCTACTTGGATAATTTTTTCTCTGTCGTGTACTCATTGTTGAAAACGTGAGATCTGAAAGAAAAGACTAAACACAAGCGTTGTGGGATTGAGTATCAAATGCTAAATTCATTTAAATATAAGCACATAGTAATAAATATGTGCAAAACAAAAAAACACTAGAGACCTGTGGCCATTTCGTATACAAAATAACATGAAAATCCATTTCTGCCTTCTTTTTGCTGAAATTCTATGCAGTGACAATATTACAAAATTAAATGAAAAAAAAATACAGAAATGAATTTCTCATGTCATTTTGTCCATAAACTTGGCACAGATCTCTTGTACTGTTTTTGAGTGTTGCACAGTGTTATTGCCTTCATTCTCTCACTCAAATTGTAAATGTTTGCCCATAGCAATGGTGAGGTTTGGCTACACTGATGTTTGAAGGGAAGTGATTTCGGACATCTCGCGATTCCTCCGAGCCTCAAGGATCCGTTGCGTGTTCTGCCCTGTCATAATTTGAACGAGACTTCATTTTTTCTACCTCACTCTCTTTAGTTATTTTTCAACAACTAAATTATATGCACTGTATATTTTTTTTACGCAACATTAGGACCGATTCTTTCGCAGCAATTGTATGCATCATAAATACGAATTTCAAACCTTTCGTAATGCTGTAGGTTTTGCGTTGCGAGGTCGAAGAGTAAATTGTGCCATTGCACTTCAACGGTGTGTTAGCGACTGAACTAGATTTGAAATTGTTTCTTACTGGCTGACTTCAACCAAAACAATAGGACTATGAATTTTCAAGTCCTTGAGTTAGAGGATGATTGTGAAATATTTGCCAACTTCTTTATTTGCTAATTCGAACTTTAACATTGATATTTTCATTAGTGACGAGTGAGGAATCAGTTTTGTAAAATTTGAAAGTTCATCACAGGTGAGTGTTAGGCGTAAGTTAGCTGTTAAAACTTGTGATTTTGCGTTCAGAAAACTTCATTATCAACTTCTACTAACAGCTGACAGTTTGAATTCCCAATTTCGTTTTGATGCTCAACAGGTGAAAAAATTCACCCATCCTATGGCACTCTCTCTGATATTTGTCACAAGAATTTCTAAACTGGGACCAAGTACCCTAAGCGTTTTGATCAAAGCTCTCCGTTTTTTTCGAAGTGTGGAGGGTGGGGGTGGGGGAAGGGAAAGGTGGTGGGGTTTCTTGTGGCAGTTTGTACACGGTTTTCAGGTTAATAGTATACGAACCGAAGGAATATAATTTTTATTTACTCATATTATTTGATTCAATTATTGATGCAACTTCATACTATATGCATATTACGGCTTAATTACCATTTGATGACCTCTAGCTAAAGAAATGTTTAACAAACAATACTGCGTAGTTTATGTATAAACATGACTGAAAATAAATAATTGTTTTCTTTACATAATGTAAAACAGACACAATGTCAAAATCATAAGTAGGAAAGGAAAATTTCGATTCGCGTAACAGTCCAGTCGTTTAGTTGGGGCCACGAAAGCCAGAATTACCTGGTAGATGTCTTATTTTCGCAGAATGATAACAAAACATTAACCTAATACATCATTATCGTATAAATTTAAAAAACTCACAGCATCGCGTGTGAGAGGAGGTACTGAAATGCTTGATTATGTAGTATTTCGATTTCGTAAAAGTATTTTCCAGTCGATAGTCAAAATACCAGGCACATAATTCATCAGATCACAGGGTACACGATGTACGTACATTCAACAGAAAATGAGCCCCTAAAAATAGAAATAAAAAACTTAGGTCAATTCCAATCAGATGACAATGCAGAACCTCATTTTACATGAATAGCTTGAATTATATTGATAGATACAAATTCATTAAAATATGATTGACGGTTTCTTTCATAAATTCTTGGAACTACAGATCAAGCAATTGGGGGCCACGGAGAGAAGTTGAACGTAACTCGCAAGAAAGAAATTTTTTCACATCACAAGGCAGTTCCCTTATCTGACGAAAAAATACAAGTACCTACTTCTCGCGGCAAAAAAGCATCTCCTTCACTTCTTGAAAAACCTGGCCCCTCACCAAGAGAAAAAACAGATGCCTCTTCAGGAGACGACGCCGTTCCCTCACTTCAAGAAGAAGAAATAACCTCACAGCAGGGGAAAAAAATTCCCTCACAACAAGAAAAAGCAATTGTCTCACCCAGTATTCCAGACCACCCACCTTTCAGGCAAGATTTAAACAGCACTGTTGTTTCACGTCCTTGGATAAACGACTCAGCATGCCGAAGGTAGGTATTGTAATAAATTCAGAAAAGACAAATGTTACTCTGGATTTTTACATTTTGTTTATTCATGTTCTATTCATAGATGTTTAAATATCTTCTCTATGCTGAAGCTGAATGCTTCTCAATTCGGAATGAAATGAGAGGTTGAGCTCAAGCACACCATACTACATTTGCTTAAGTATATGCCAATCATTTGTTTTCCAAGAATCTCGAGAGACATCTGAATAACGAGCTGAAATTTAAATACATATGTCTTTGATCTTAGTATCATCATCAGTAAATAGATCCAACAAGGTATAATGAGGTTAACGAAAAATGAGAGGAGAATTCTAGGTTCTATAGAAATTTTGAATACAACTAATGATGCTAAATAATGGTATTTTTCGATAGAGCAATATTTCAACCACATATGACGCATTTGGTATAAATATATCTACCAACCCTAACACGAGGCATGACAAAATGAAGATAAATCACCGAAAAGCAAAATGAAAAACAATCCGTAACTAGGTAACCGCATCTCCGATTGCTTGGACTGGTTTTTCTTGAGTAAAAATGAGTGCGAGGTCTAAAAATAGAAACCAACATTTGCTGTTTATTTACTACCTTACGTTCATTGGTATACAAGTATTTCTCGACTGTGGAGATTACGTTATATTTTTAAAAGCACAAGTTTCAGACTTTTGGATTCAACCTGAAATTCGTCTGATTTCTGCATTCTAGAGACTTTTTTGTCGCAATTTTTTGCAGTATTTATATAATTAATTTTTCAAATCTCAATGTCTTCTATCCGGTTTATTCAAAAGATGTTGAGTAACAATTTTCTTAACACTTTGATTTATTGTATTTTACACATAAGATGAAATTTTTGTAATCCGGAAGGTTTGTTTTTTATCATGATGTTCTTTTCATCCTAAAAGTGAGGTTTCCTAAAAATCAGTCGATTTCCTGTTATTCAGGTGATGATTAGGGAACAAATTAACCTTCTACCGCAGACAGTTAAATTTCGTGGCGGAAAAATTTCACGCGCAATATTTTTCTGTCTGAATAACAAATAAACAAATTAGTCAAATATTAGGAAAATACTGAGGCTCCAAAATATGAAAATATTTCACTGATAAGGAACATCAAGCATTCCGCTGTCAAATTTCTGCGTCACTCAGAGGAAGGTATCTCACCTTTGCAGTATCTGCGCTGGGTGTTCCCTCAGTGTTAAAAATCATAACTATAATTCTGTAAATGACACATTCGGAAACTAAAACGATAGCACTGTTGAAATACTCAAAATCTTCACCAGGAAAAGTTCTCAACACTTCAACTCATCTCCCATTTCACCCCATGTGCTGAAAAGCCAATCGAGTGGATGGAACAGTTACTTACATCACCATCTCATAATGGCTCGAACAAAACTAGCGCAAATCATTACGTGGCTACTACCTGGGTTCTGAGCAACAACTCGAAGATGTTACATACCTGCAAGGAACAACCGTGTTCATGTTCTTTCTGCCGATCTTATACCTACGATGTACGTTTACTTCTGTGTTACCGCTGTGTAGACGGTTGTGTTTAATTTTTTGTGACATTGTTTCCAATTATTTTCACTGGTCATTATCGCATTTTTCTGGTTCAATGGGTCTAAGTGGCATTTTTTACACGACATACTTCCAGATATCACCATATGAGTATTTTTATTTATATCTCTCACTGTCATTACGTAATAATCGACGAATTCTGATAAATTTGAGGAAGGGTAGTCAATAAAAGAAAACAATCCTTGTTCGATTACATATATGTTTCCACTGAACCTCAGAAGAAATGAAGTCACTCTAATCCAGAGGAAAACTTCGTTCAGAAACTTTACACATTTCAGTTACGAAGTACGACTGGGTGTGGACATTCCCCCGGTGTACCTCGTGTCGTTCCCGCGGTCTGGCAACACCTGGACGCGCTACCTCGTGGAGGGCGCCACCGGCATCTTCACCGGCTCTGTCTACAACGACAAATTTCTCAAGAAAACAGGTACTCTCAACTCACATTTCCCTCTACGAGTTAATTGCCGATATCACGATGAAATCGCAATGAGAACAAAACTCCAATTTTTCTTTTAATTAGCTAGTTTATCCTTACCACAGAGGTTCATTAATAATAACATTCAAGTAACGGTAGCGAGGATCTTTTCAGATAAGCCCCGTTATGAATGCAACACATAAGTTCACCCACTTGTAACTTTTGGAATAATGCACCTATCGACTTCAAATTGCTCTTAGATGAAAGAATATTTTAATCTTCCGTTTGAGAGTAATTTGAATTCGATGGGTGCATTATTTCGAAAGTTACAAGTGGGTAAACTTGTGTGTTACATTAGTGGTGGGGCTTATCTGGAATAGATCCCATTAGCAGTGTCTTACTGAGACACCAGACTTGATCACTGGCTTATAAACTTAGTACCATTATAATGGAAAATCGAATCATTCTACAATATGGGTAAACATTTACCTGACTGCAGGATAGGATTCGTTGCTATATATAGTGCAACCCGTAGTATTTATCATGGAACAGAAAATATCACGGTTTTATTGCATGGATAATCCTTCAAAAAATTAATTAGTGGTTGAAAGATTGAAAAATATTGGAAGAATTCTAATTTTGAATCTATAACGAAAATTCTGACCTGAAAGCAAAATAAATTTGAATGATTTACTCTGAGTGCCCTAAACGATGTAAAAATCTGATCACTAAACAACCTTTTTATGAAACAATGCAAATAAGCTCGGATTATTTGTCTCAAACTTATGAAGTAGAGTTAGATTTAACTTGCAATCCATTTGAAACCTAGTTAGAGAAGCCAGTTTTAAATTCCATTTATATGTTTAAAGATAAATTGTATCTACCATTTGGAGACGTATAATTGGATCATCCATCAAGATCGAGATCCGCGGTTTTATTTTGAGTTATTAGGAAGTAACTTGGTAATCTTAGTATAGGTACTATTTACTGTAAAACTATGTTTTGTAGGTGGTTTGCTGATGACAATTTTGTCATATTTCATGGAAAATCTTGTCACGATTTTTTTGGTGATAATAATCATACATTGAAAAAGCATAGAAATACAAGCTTGCTTGCCTAGATTGCGTTATCACAAAAGAAAGTCATGAATTTCTAGCTTTTGTTTGTAGGGAGCACATTCTTACAGACTTACACATTGTTTTTAGTAGTCCATTTTCATTTCAATTTATTGGCGTAAAACCTCGATTGTATTCAGTATAAGTTCAACTTTCATTAGATGCATCTGGAATTCAATTTGAAAATAAATTATCTCTTTAATAATAGGTTTCTTTACAATCATTCTGTGTGCTCTTGCATAGACAGCGTCTCCTTACTTGTCTACTTGAATAATTTTCAATTACTGTTGCCCGCAGAGTAGTTTTAGCAATGTTGGTTGTTCCTAAGTGTCTCAAAAGAAAATTTTTCGAGCGTGCTTTCAAGAACCTCAAAATTTTAAAGACCTTTTATTTTTATAAGTCTACGCTGATGCTTAATTTTTTTCAATGCTCTTTTCAGTTGTTAACAATGCTATATTCTAAATATGGTGAACTAATGACTCTTTTGCGTGTTTTTGTCTTTTTTCTAGCGGTCTATCAAAATCGATTTCAACATTTTACTTCATTCTTTTTTAAAAGCGTTAATAACGCTGTTAGCATGAGTCTAAATGTCCAGATTTATTGAACAAACAAACAAACATCGGCATCTTTGGGATGCTTTATTTCCAATCAAGCCTGATACATATGATCTTGGGCATTGGTTTTTCAAATGTCTTATAACTAACACTATATATAGGACACCATGACGGTTCCCCCGTAAAGCCGGTACCCATTCCGACACCTGGGTCGAGTGGGGTTGTGTGCTTGAGCTTTCCCTTATACCCAACGGGGAAAATCGCCGCGCCAGTGCCGGAAAACGAACCCTCGTCTCCAACATAAAAAGCCGATCCCTTAACCACTGTGCCACGGCGAGCACTAAAAACTGTATTTTATATCTGCTATATTAACCGTAATTTAATTTTTTAATCTTTTATGTACATGTTTTTGCAAAATATTTTTTAAAAACATGCAATCTACCTGTAATTTTTTTTATATAAAAATGACTATCTTACTAGTACGAACCACTCAGTGCCAATTCAAATTTTCAAGTTACAGTGTGTTGTTGAAAAATGTCGCCAAACCTGAGAAATGGAAACTTGTTTAAAAGTATAGAACTAAGAAAAATCAGAAAAAAACAAATAAGTCGTACTATATGAATGCAATCGATAAACTATCTTATGTTATCGTATCTGTGAAGGATGACAGGGCAATGATGTAAAGTGATGTTATCATTCATCGATACTCATACCTAATGCATATTAGAGTTTTGTAACACCTCCACCGTTGGATGTACCATAAAATATCTCATCCTGGTGAGGCGAGGTTGTTTCTAATTTCTCCAGTGGACAATGCGTGGTCATTTGGAAAAAAAAACAGTATCCCAAGTACCAATGCCTCATTCTCTCATCCTTGTAATTTAAATAAGGGAATTGAAGTGATATTTTACTTCAATATGAAAACGAATAGGCGTCACCATCCGCCAGTGTTGAAAGTTTTGCGTGTTTCGCTCGCGATTTTTCGCAAGCAATTATAAATTATCAGGCTTATTCACGTGTATTTTTTGTTCCTCCAGGATATCTCGGAGAGTATGTGAAACCAACTTCCAAGAAAGTTTTGCTGATCAAAGACCACCTGTTTTCTTCAAAACGGCTGCCCAAAAAAACTCCAACAGTTTTCCTCATCCGAGATCCAAAAGCGTAAGGTTACTTAAAATCTGAGTGTAATTGAGTCTTAAACACCGAAGAAAATGAACGCGCGTTAAACAGCCATTAACTTTCCGGTACAATGAAAGCTCAACAGTTAGTACACGTCCTTTTGCTCGCGATTAAGAAAAGCCACGTTACTCATACATAGTCAGAGAGTGAATGGTCAAAACGCTCTAAGTAGTCGATGGGAACAATTTACAGCAAAATTTGATCTGAGAAGACCAGGCTTAGCCATGATTTGAACGTTTTAACCATTTTTTTCTATCAGGAATTGAGCTTAACTTTATTGACAATTGGCCACGATTTTATCCTAAATTTTAAAAACCCACCTATTCCCCACTGTAGGTAGCTCTCAAAGTTTGAAGGATTGAACGCTTGAGGTTAATTCAATTTTCTTTCACTGAAGAGTTCATTCATGTACACTCTCAAATAAAATGAACGTGTGAAACATAGGACCACCCATTTAAGTTTTTAAAAACCTGCTGGAACCAACTTGGTTCGAAAAATATCCTTAGGGCCGTCATAAAAACGAGAAGTCCATCGTCCCCACAGAACAGTGCGCACTTTACTCATTAGCGATTGAATCGGAAGAGGTAACAAAATTTGAGATTGTGTACGACAAGACGCGTACAAAAAATCTCGATAGTGTTCAGAAAGGCTCTGCTACAGAGAACTTTCGGTTAGAATGCAGCACCCTCGGAGCAACCTAATAATCTAAGCATAACAACGAAACCCTCTCTCTAAATTCCCATGGGGAGATGCACAGTTAAAAATCAATAAAGTTAACTATATTTATAATATAAGAAAAATTTATTACTTCTTACCGCACTGAAATAGACTGGTCTTGAATTTTTACCACACTCATAACCTACTCGCATTGCGCCAAGAAAGACTTCAGTGGCTGCCAAAAATGCTGGTGGAAGAAACGAAATGGGAGTGAATTACGAGTTTCAGGGTTAAATAATCTTCTAGGTCTTTGCTTCAACATAGCAACACGACTAAACAAACCAATCCCATGTTCAACCTCACCTAGTTTAGGTTGCATGTAGTCCAGCGCGTGAAATTGATAGGCAAAACCAGCGAGGGTTCAAAATAAAAATTAGGCAGACATCTTAGGTGTCATTAGGAATAGAGTTAGTGTTTCTCTTGATTTACATTGTCTGTGAATCTATTAATTACATGGGCCCTATTAGGGGACACTTGAACAAATTAATTTAACACGTTGACTGCGCACTGGGTATGTGGATACGTACCTGTTCATTTCAATTATTTTAACACCTTTTTTCGGAAAGATTTTAGCATATGAGGTAGAATATCATCGTGTTATTACTTATTTCACACTTCTTAAAAGCTATGAAAGTTTTTCGAGCATTAAAGTAGTTTATTAAACTCTGCTACTTACAACCCAACTAATCTAATTCACAACCCAACTAAATTCAATCTTAATATGACATTCTCTATGAAATTGAATCACAAAAGAACTCAAAATTGAAATCATTAAAAACCTTGCCTACTCAGAGAGCACGTGTCTGCAATGTATAAAGTAAATGGCAAACCTTGATTTTTTAACATTCTGTTACCAATTTGGTTGTCATTTGTAAATAAAGAATCTAAAAACTGTATACAGGTTGTAATACCTGAAACCTTCAAAAAATTAAAGTATTAATCCTAAACACTGGGAAGAGGTGCAGTTGGAGTCGCAAAATTGTCAATAGATGGAGTCGCCAATTTATTAAAAAATTGTGAAATTAGCGAAAAACTCTCTTTTAGAAATTAGATGATTCAGTTGTGATTCTCGATAAGACTAAGAAGTGGGGCTGAGACTAAGATGAGCGATAAGACTAAGATGTGAATAGATAAGACTAAGATGTGTGACTGCTTCTGAACCATGCTAAGCTAGACGCAATAGCAAAACGGTAGCAATGAAACGGGTTCAAGCTATATGTCGTCTTCTTGTCGACGGCTTGCGATGAGGGGCTATGATGCATTGCAAGCGTGTGCTGCAGCCCCTGCTTGTTGACGTGAAGTTGAAAATGTTACACTGATCTAATCGTGCCGAGTATTTGAATAGGTCGAGTTGAATCTGGACACAGAAGGAAAAATGTAGCTTTAAATCAACCGGGTAGGTAATGCCTCACAGGTAAGAAAAGAAAAGAAAAAAAAAAGAAAAAACTTTTATTTCCAATAGAGGTAGTACAAAATTCCTATCATTGGTTTTTAAAATATCTTAAAGTTAATACACTTAAGTGATACACACACATGAGTATTGTAATACTCATGTCACTAGTCGAAAATAAATGATTGAGGGCACTGTTCTCCTAATCTTGCTTAATCTACATTTGATAATTCATATAATGATAATTATAACGTGCTCCCTAGTTATTCTACATTTGATGATACATGTAATGGAAATTATGAGACAACACAATTTCATAGACGATGCATTTTCATTGTGGGTTTAGAACACTTTTTACAATTTACACATACATAATATAAAACTTCGCAATTCTTGGCGCTAGGAAATAATATTAGAGTTGTTGTTTCGGAAGATGTTCAAAAATGTCATTTTAAGAAAGCAGGAAAAAATATTAATTTACACATATAAAAGCATGAGGACCACGAAAATTATACGATTTGTATGTCTAATTAAACAATTTTAACATAACGGTCATTAATTGCTCAACATTTTATTTAAATATAAATGGATGATCACACAACAAATGTATAATTGTTTACGTGAATGCTTTACAATAATAAAGAGATGACGAGTTAGGTAATGTTACAAGATGAGAGTGAACAGAAAAAACAACAACAACAAAAAACATCATCTCTAGTTAAAATGCCAGTTGTCTGTTTAGTACACACATATGGCATTAGATGGCATTAGAGTGCTCATCATAACAGATGGCATTAGAGTGCTCATCAGCTTATAATTTTGAAATAACATGAAATAGGTTTCACAGCGAGTAACGAGTAAATATGCAAATGCCAGGCTTTCTAAAATCAGGCCATACTTTGGCGAATTCCTTTCATGAAATTATTATAACCTACAGTACCCTACGCTGGTCTTCAAATTACGGATAGCATTCAGGTGTAAATGGTAAAAGGACAGTAAGTTGCTTTGCACAATTCTGTTGATACGACTGTACTGGAATCCAGGTACAACGAGATAAATTTTCTCGAAACAGAACGTTACCAAACGACTTTCTTGAAGGCGCTATCTACTTTTAAGCAGTACTCACTATAGAACCGCTGTTTTTTGAACAGTGATATTTGACGTAGTCCATTGATTAATGAATTACGTATGGAAACAGGTATTCATTGTTAGAGAAATATTAAAGCTTTATGGACCTCAATCACAATGAGCCTGCCGATATAAATGGTTGAAAAGTGTAAGTGAAATGAAAAAAATGACAACAAATTCTCTTTGCTCACCCAAATGAGCAAAGAGGTGTAAACTAGCTCGAACAGAGGCGCGTATGTGGTCAACAAAGCTCATCAAAAGATGCTTTTCACGATTCACACGTATTACGGATAAAATTATGGGTAAGGGTATAACAAATTTCTCTTCCATATCGAATCATTGATCAAGATAACATTGGCCATAGGCTGTGCGCACAACCAAAAGTATGGTGAGAACTACAATCAATAGTTGAAATACCTGAAACAGAAACTGGCCACCCTTGACAACTCTAAATGACTTCTAAAGATTTAAACGACAGACCGTACGAATCACCAAAAAAGCTGTAACGAAAAGTCGAGACCGTTTGTTTTACTTGAATTTTATAATCATGATTTATTCATGCGTGAAATTTATACCGATAATTATCATCAGATTTCTTATTAAGACATCAGTGTTTCGTGCTTCGGCTCCGTGGTGTGCTCTTCTTAGATATTCAAATTGTTGACTCGAGTATTGTGATGAACAGTGAAGAACCTTTCGTTCATGTGATTTATCGTACTTTGTTTTTAGAAAAAATGTTCACCGAAAATGCGAAAGAGTTGAACCTATTACTTCCGGTTCAGTGGCTCCGCATGTCCTTGCAAACAACTTTCTCCTGCATATAGCACATTGAAGCTCCTGTAATTAAAATAAATCCAGTACTCAGATTACAAATGGGCAAATAAACCCCTATTTTGATCCGATCTTCGTCGGAACTGTTTCAGTAGTCATAGAGTTGATGACCAAATTGTGAATGTCACTAGAGGAATTGTTGTACAGGGCGATTTTTAGAAATAGGGACTAAATGAATCCCTTATATACTAAAACGCCACCCTCCTTAAATTTTTAAATAAATAAATTTACATATTCTCCGTCCGTAAGTTCTAATATTTCTTTACAATGGGAATATCATTGATCACATTCTAAATTTGTGGAGAATATTGTGCACTTATAAAAAATAACAATACACAGTTACCACTTGCTTAATTGCTACGTTTCTCCGCCACGTTTTAAAGACACGAATTTCACCAATGCACAAGTAAAAGAATATTTCAATCACGAGTACTATTAGGTTGGAAGTATTTGTTTGTCGTCCATATCTTTGAAATTATTTAAGGAAACTAACGACTTCCGTCATTTTTGACGGGTCGTGTACACTAGTTTCTAATTACTCCCACATTATTGAGAGAGATTCTAAGTACATGTAATTAGAAAAGCCTGAAAATACTAGTTTTGTTGTTTATGCTTGTAACAAAGATACACAGTCAGGCCTAAAAGCCACGTTCAAAGGAAAAACCCGTGCGATTTTAGCATGACTGTAAAAATTACTAGCTGGTTAAAGTAGCAACTCAACTTCTTCATTTTTTTCGAAATAATGTACTGATTTATGTCAGTGTTATTTTCGTTACTTATATTATGACAAGTCTTTCTAAGCGGCAAGTCTTTCTAATCAACATTCCATAGTCGGAAATGAAGTATCGCTGCTTAAATTGTGCACACCAACTGCATCACGCGAGTGATCTATGTATTTTGTTTCTAGACTCCTGTCCGCTCCATCTGTTTCACCTCATACACGGTGTTTTCAGTGTCATAGCTTTTATTTTTGTTAGTTTTGTTTCTATATGTATCAAACGTTTTCAAGTTTCATCCTCAAATTCCGTACATTTATGACATTAGCGGTCTATGGAATCAGTAAATTACTGAAGAAGTACACGCTGCGGTCGAAAGCGCTTTTCAAATAGTCAAGTTGGCGGAACCGTTTTAACTAGAATTATTACCTGCCAAAAATTACCAGGGGAGGTATTGTAAACTCATTCACCAAAGAATTTTATCAATGAAGTTACGTTCATCCTAAATAGATTAGAAAAAAAACTTTTCAGGAACATTTGATGACTTAAATTATGTTAATGACGATGGTATCTGTGCTTCCGAACAGAGCTGTGGCGTCTTACTTGGCCTACAATAAAGGACGTTTGACGCGTGGAGTAAGTGAGTTCTTCTACAAGGGCTCAGTGGGCGATCCTCACAGTAAGGGTAAGTAATTGACAATCACCTAAAAAAATAGAATATCAATATTTGAACTTGCTGTGTTGTTTTAGTTCCTTATTTTATGGCAGTATTTTTTAGGATTTCGGTAATACCTCATTTTTTAACTCCATTCATTATTTCAGGAGTTATTAAAGACTAATGTCATATTTGAAATAAGGGCAAACAATATCTACTGATGAAGTGGCTAAGACTGTTGGCTTCAAAGTACGTTTGGGTTTCGAAGATACTTATATCAAAAATGAACGCACATTGATTTCACCTTATGAGAAAATAGTGTCCATTCACCCATCACACAGGAGAATTATTAAAGAATGTTCACACCGTTTGAACTATGGAGCAGATATAAAGACATAAGGATGAATTTTGAGATGAAGAAAAATTGTAATTCTATTTTATAAATAAACATACTTGTAAATCAAGCCAAAGGTTTCAGAGGCGTGTTTGGTTTTTAAATTGCTGAGCAGCAGCAGCAGCAACAATACATTTCAGGGTACAAGCCACAACATATTCTGGACTTAGCAACGAAGTGTGTAATGCAGTTTTTGAACGCACCACATGGAGCGCAATCTAGAGTGTATCCAGCTTACGAGGTCTACGAGAGTACACCTCTTCTTTTATTGTACCCCATAAAAAAGTCTAACTTTGTACATTGATGGAAGAGCGAGTACAGAAAACTCGATTGGTCCACGGCGTCCTATTCACTAGTGTGGTACATTCTGAACCGGGTATGCTCGAACATCCTGATGATAGTGCGGCGGAGGATCAAATTGTTGACAATAAAACATAACAGAGATTTGCGTAGAAATCCTTTTAGGCACCTGGGTGATTGCGAAAGATTTTAGGGAAGGATTGTAATAAAAGTTATCAGCAGCCTGGAGCAATTTAAACATATTACACAATTTAGTTACCGCAAGTAATACAAAGTAAGATTGTTTTTTAAGTCTAGTGCAATGGTGAAATTTGCGTATAGCTACATGTGGGCCCGAATAAGTTCAGCGACTTTTAGGACTTCCTAATCAACGTTATTCTAGGGTGTACAATAATGTTTCCTTTAAGTCACTTTACCTACTTATGCGTTAGACTGATCAATGGGATGGTTAATTCAATATTCGATGGTTCATTTCACAAAATAGTTTATATGGACTAGATGTTAACAGTTCACGAGCAGACTGAAGATCAGCGATTATAACCGTGGTAAAGTACATTATCAGAACCAGTCATGTAGGAGACAAAATTTGACTTGGTTATATTACACGACTAGTATTATGATAGGAAATGAGATGCAAGATTTATTTTAAACAATTTGTAAGAATTACTTTCACGAATCTCCGCAGGAATTGAGTTCCAAGTTTTAGTTTCAACGAAGAAGAAGAAGGCAGCATGAATTTACTTCTAATACGGGTCAAATGGTCGTGACGACCAGCTTGTGCAGTTAATAATTGTTTTAGGTTATTGTCGCCGTCATTGGTCGATGTTTTGTGAATGAAATTAGACATGGAGAGTTTGTAAAGATCCGTAAGTTTAAGTATTTGTATACTTTTGAATGATTCATTTGTGTGAGCATTATATTCTAGAATCTTTACCGCTCTGATGGCTCTTTTTTTGCAGATTAAAAAGTATATTGGTTTATTTTTATCAGTTCCGTGTCACGCTTCTATTCCGTATTGCAAGTATGGGGAACCCAATTGAAAAGCAAGGACGTGTCGCCGGTGAATTAAGGTCGAGACGGTTGATTAGGGACGAGACAGTAGCCAAGTAGGTCGGCTCAGCCTTGTAACTCTCTTTCCGCGCTCTTAACAACTCACGGTCGAGCATGGACGGCGTATTTGAAGCTGGCCAGATATGATTTGAGGCTGCAAAATTTCCGTTTGATGATGGCCGTAATATTTAAGGACGGCCAACGATGGTTTACAGCTATACAAACATCGTTGAATTATGGCCGTACAACGGACGGACATAAGCCATCAAACACGTGTTTTTACGCTGTTGTGTACACTGTATCAAGCTTGAAAATGTCGCATGTTTTAAAATTGTCTTCATCAAAAATGTTCACATCAATGTCAATGAAGACTTAACTGTGCAGTACAAGAGAAGCATTGGTGCGTTTACTTGTGTGTTTCGTTATGTTTTTGTATCTTTGCCAGCGCACGCGGCACATCACAGATAGGACTGCATTCTACAATATTCGAGAAATTATATATTATCCGTTCTTTTTTAAATATGTGATTTAAGTACTGCATTAGTTATATTTGACTAATTCAAAAGAAAATTTGAGAAGTGATGAAGAATGCATATTAGACTCAGAATACAGCTCTGAAACGATCGTTGAGCAACTGTTTATATTTTCCTAGCTAATATTGAACAAGTCGCAAATATGAAATTACATACCAGAATACGTTTAAAGGTTTTGTCACTAACACTTAAAGAATCTTAGGAACTTTTTGCCCCTAACCGCTGAAAGCTCGTTGAACATGCAGTATTTGAGATAAGGGCTTCACTTAAATCCCGAATTTTCCCTTTGTGGTCTTTTACATGCAGCCGTGTAACAATTCAATGCACGTATGTGTGATGGATATCTAATTGGTCACAAAGTATATCTAATTTGGAACGCAGGATATCTATTTTGTTCGAAAAGTTACCTAATTTATAACAGAGGCTTGCTGATTTATTACAAAGGCTACCTAATTCGCCGCAATGGATATCTAAATTATCACTGATGAAATATCATATGTCATCAAGGATACATAATTCTTGATCAATTGTGTCTAATTTATCTTCAAGGCTATGATATTTGTCACCAAGAATATCTAATTTGTCACATAAGTGATGAAGTGTAACAGAAACAAATTTGACTGTCTTCCGATGTAAAATTTGAATTGTCATGAATGAAATATTCAGTCAAACATTAAGAAATGTTTCAGTCAAACATTTCTTAATGTGATTTGACCTATCATAAATGAATATTGGTTAACCTCTGTCTAAAATACTAGGAATGTTCATTTTATTTTGTTTCTTACTTTATTTTTATATTTTCATTTATCGAACAATTTTCTAAACGAAATTATGCTCTTTCATTGTAAACTGAGCTAACGCTAATCCTGAGGTAAGTCGCACTGTCTAGACCAACCGTTCAGAGAAACCTGTATAAAATAGGTCTGCCTTTGAAAGGAAATATATTTAGGCTGTATGAATATTTCAGAAGAAATGTTTTCCAAGAAAATAATACTACATTTTTCAGATTAGATTATCTTTCAATACCTAAAATTCTTTAAAGTAGGCTATATCATTTCTTTACATATACGAGTATCTATCCATTGTAAAAATAAGTTGTGAACAATAAAATGTACACAAATATGATCTGAAATATGTACTGCAAAACTCGAGTATTATCATTAATGACATGCCAAGATTTTTTTCTATCAAATTACACTACACGAATGAGCAACTAAATTCCATTAATGTCAATTGAAAGTTGCTTTGATCTAAATCGACATGAAAATGGTACACCATGAATGTACTCGTGAATTTGTCACACATCAGCTGAAATAGTTTGGAAATCACGCAAGAGTTAAGTCTGAAGATCTACTTCATTTTACGAACAATTTCATTACTCAGTATTTCCAAATTTTCATGAAAAGTGGTAAGTTTGATTTTATTTCAAATATTTTTCCTGAAGAATTACTATATTTTAGCAACGCCGTAAAATTTTGCACCTTAATAAAACGAATTTAGTCGATGGGTGCATTTTTAACATACGTCATATACCAGAGCACTCTGAACGAAGACTAATGATCAGTTATTATATCTATTCAATTTAAAATTAAGACTTCATCATCAACGAATAGTATTGAAAATGCTGAAACGACCCATAAAAAACCTATGTCTGGAAAAAAATTCGTACGAGATGGGGTAAGCGGCTTGGTAAACACGAGATCAATAAATAATAGGACATCGACCATGACATCGACTATGAATCGCAGGCAGACCAATTGAGGATCAAGCTAAAAATTACCCTAGCCTTGTACGTTTATATAAGAATGAAAAAAGGAAAATGTAATCTCCCTTGCAGCCTTACACACACACACTCAGGTGGAATATTTTCAAAATGTTTCGGTCAGTATTGTGTATTCGTTTGAAAAATGAGTTCCGAATATTCAAAGCCTACGCTACTGAACAGTTAAACTCTACATTTTTCCAGGGTAAAAATTAGCTTTACAAGCAGGTTCAAACTTCCAACGCTGAGTCCAAGGCTCCGCGCCAGCCAGCGGCCCAGCGATCAGTGCTTCCACTCCTAGGGTAATTACCCTAGTCTAGGGTAATCAGACCCCTCCTATGGTACAGTTTAGGGTAAGGGGAAAAAATGCAAAATCTAGGGTAAAATATGTATTTCAAATCTGGTTGGTAAAAATCATGAGAAAACATGAAGGTTAATAACTACAGTTGAATTATCCAAATAATGATTAAATGAGCAGAAGGTATTAATTCAAAGATGGATCGTATGGAAATTTGATTCTTAAATATAGCACAAGTTAATGTGTTCCATTGAACAAGTTGCGATTCTTTTCGCAATGTGCGGTGTGCAGTTTCTTAACAAGCTTGTGTACGAAGATTGCTGGAGCAGTGGGTGGCACTCCCACTTTGTTGAGTTGTCGTTTTGCGATCCAACTCAGATAAATGATATGATAGCAAACGCTCTCAAAAACTAGCAAACCCTCGCTCATTTGAAGTTCTTAGATTAAAATTTGAGGAAATTGAACGCATTGAACACCTCACTCTCCGAATATCTTCAATCTGTTTCAGTCTGACTCTCCGAATATCTTCAATCTGGGATAAAAAAATTGTAGCCTTATTAGGAGCTTTTGGTCGGATTTTATGCGTATTGCTCTTGTGAAGAATGCGACCATTTTTATGCTGAATCCATCCCATCCAACATTCACTAGCGCTTTAGTGCCAGTAGTTGATAAAGGTATGCACAACATTGGGATGACAGCAACTGAAGCGATATCAGAGATAACTTACATTATTTACTTCACAAGAGAAAGTGCTTTTTCCTAATTGTAGACGCTTCTTGGTTGATACAGTTTCACAAATCCAAAAACGGTTTTTCGTCGAGGATCCTGAACATGACCTCGGACGCTGTCTAAATCCGCTTAATGCGCAACACCAATTGCAAAATCTTTGTCTTATATGTTAGACGAAATTTCCCCAGTGGAAAAGTTTGTCGATAAGAAATTTTTTGATTAAGAGTGGCGAAAACATTACTTGGATGAACAATCGATACCAGTCATGTAAGCCGTTGATTACTGGGAAAAAGCGCTTAGCCGTAAAAATGCCTGTGGGCTACTATGCTACCCAAATCTTACAACTATAATTCGAACGTTGTTGGTCCTCCCATTTTCAAATGCAATCGTTGATTAAGGAGCGATTAAGGAGTCATCTGAGCGATTTTGGTCACAATGACCATTTTTTTTCTTTGCTGAAAAAGGATCTTTAGGTAGTTAGCTATTGTGTCCTAAAACTTCATGGGACGACCGGCACTAAAACTCCCCCCAAAAGGGGTCTAAAGGAAAATTGATGTGGGTCGAAAATCATGAATTTTTAACCCAGTATCGCAAGAGAACAGAAAAGAAAATGGAAAATCTGGCTTCGCTAGTTTGTTATAAATGTTTCAAGCATTCCAAAACTGTCTTTGGTTCGTAGGGTTTTTAACCGGAACACAGGATATGACGCACAGATGAACTCAAACTTTTAATAATTCAAACTTTTTCAACAAGATAAAATTGTTAACGATAAGCTCCCAATTATGAGAATTCACAGAAATAAATAGTCTTCATAGTGGTAGAAGACCCAACGAGTTCTACGGCGTATCTTGTTACGTCTTTAAGTTTACCAAAGAGAACTGGAGGCCATTATAGTTCCGGCACCTCCCAGTCCAACACAGACTGCATTTTAATAAGGAGGAATGAATTAGTGATTAAATGAGGCACCACAGCGTCAGATCATATAACACTTTTACTTCATTCTTAGAATGTTTCATTAGTATTCACATACGAACCTAGGCACTACCTCGAATCGAAGAAATTAAATTTGGAGATGAAACACACGCTGGAGAAGAGAAGTTAGGCTTTGTAAACCAAAGAAAGTGGCCTCTTAAAGACGCATCCCATCCTGATCTCGCTCGCCAAAGGATTCTGAGGGGGAACAAAAAGCCACAACAGAAACTAGAACCTCATCACGTTTCACGTATATAGGAAATCTCATATGACCACCGGCTCGCCTTGAAATAGTGTCTAAATCGCTTTTGATTTCAAGAGGGCACCGCAGAGCCACGTGTAGTATGATAGTGAAAAAAGTTTAAGAGTCACAAGGACCGAGTAGTTCAAGAGCCAAAAGGACTGAGTAGTTCAAGAGTCACAAGGACCGAGTAGTTCAAGAGTCACAAGGACCGAGTAGTTCAAGAGTCGCATGGACCGAGTAGTTCAAGAGTCACAAGGACCGAGTAGTTCAAGAGTCACAAGAACCGAGTAGTTCAAGAGTCACAAGGACCGAGTAGTTCAAGAGTCACTAGGACCGAGTAGCTCAAGAGTCACACAAGGACCGAGTAGTTTAAGAGTCACAAGGACCGAGTAGTTTAAGAGTCATAAGGACCGAGTAGTTTGTGAGTCACAATGACCGAGTAGGTTAAAGTCACAAGGACCGAGTAGTTCAAAGTCACAAGGACCGAGTAGTTTAAGATGGGTAGAAAAGAGGTTGCGAACATGCAAGATAAATAACTGAACAAAATGAACAGAAAACGCGATTGCAATCACAAATTAGAATAGTAAAGAAAAGGCGATCACATACTCCCTGACAGGTGCTGCGCACAAGAGGCCAAGAACCTCCTCAGCGCGGTTTAATTCAATCTTATTTGTCACAGACAAGGCACCTGTCGAGCTTAGTGTTGCCACAAGCTGCAACTTTAGCGAGATTTTGCTTGAAGAAAATTAGCGACTTAAAATAAAAAACATTTTAAACTTAAATTTATTACCGGTTTTGTTTAATCATGATAATTTCTTGACCTATAATTTTTTTAAATGTCCGAACAAAATAGCATAAAAAAACGAATATTTCCGCTTTTCTAAAAACTTAGGTCAAAATCGGAAAAGGAACACGATTAAAAATGTGTTTATGTTTAAAAATTACATAAACCTGAAAAAATTTCAAAACAATCGGTCGACAAATGAAAAATTTACCGTGTCTGAACAAAAATAATAAAAGTTAAATGTATTTCATTCGTGTAATTTATACATGTAACATGTTTTTCACATTGTAAATATAGAATTACGCATGCATAATGTTTGTAGATGGTGACGCAACGTGAACAAAGGATTCAAGTAAGAAATAAGCGTTATGTCACATTTCACAACAAAATGTTTGGTTTTCGCGTTTCATGAAAATCAAATTTTCCACCTAAAAATGAATAAAAGACAATGAGTTTTCATGCAAGAAATAAAAATCATAGATAGTTTTGGAACTCTTATAACATTTCCAACATTCTAACATATTGATTTTTCAAATGTTTACATTCGATTTTTTGTCATACTACAAAATTGAATTTTTTTATATATACTGATAAAAAATTGCATATGAAAATAGAATAGAGAAGAAAATAGAAAATTCGAATATTCAAGCATGAAAACTCATTGCCTTCTATTCCTTTGAAACTTCTGATAATATTGCATAAAAATTTTTTATTACCCATATCCTCAAAAATTAAAATTAAAATCGAAAAAGTTTCATAAGTGAAATGTGTTTCTTTTTAAAATTTACATATTCTGGTCAAATTTCTGAACTATCGGTTCATAAACAAAAAAATCGATCAGATGCCCCTTAATTTGACCTAAACTTTTCAAAGAACCAATTTGAAGAATGAAACCGTGTGTGGTTTGGTGCATGCAGTATATTCACTGCATCTAATGTCCAAATTAATACAAATTTAATTAGGGCTTTTAATGAAGCGAAAAATAATGTCATGTGCTCATAAGCTTCAGCAATGTCAATACATTAGAAACATAAGATACGAAACACGTGATAATGTTTTTATTATATTGTAAATGGTAGTTTGTACTAGGTATTTCCAGAACTTTACTTTTTATGTGAGTAATATAGTTTCCATGACAATGGAAATTATTTGCATGAAGATCTAAGTCTATACTTAACAGCGTACGTAGAGTTCATCCATGGTTTATTTGTTTGAATCGGTCAAAAGGCTTTATACAAGAAGTGGGAAAAAATATTACATAGGTCTGCATTTATTATCCAGAAAATTTTAACTTGGTTTTGTTAACAATTATCATATATGTATTGTGAACACTAATTATGTAAACCTAGACTTCAACTTGGTCGGCCACAGCGGTTTGTGTGTTTGTTTGAGTAGTTTATCGACCCACATTTGAATTATACTTTGTAATTTTAATGGAATGATAGAATTTTATACACATTTCCAATATAAAGGTGTTCAGATAAATCATTCATTCGTTAACATATCCTTAGGAACTTTAAAAAAATCTGTCAATGTGACTTAATTAAAGGCAAAGACAGTACCATTATTAAAGACTATACGGTAATTATTAGATTGCCCTCAACACATTTTCTAGTGTAATCGAGGAGCATTCTAGAGTAAAATACATGTCAGCCTAGGGTACAAAGTTTGACGAGCGTGGAAGGCCTGCAAGCGATAGCGTTAGTTCAAATCTTAGTTTCCAATGTGATTTTGCGAGAGGCGGTGTGGTTTCAAGTGGTTCGCAATGATTGTGAAAGAATAATGCTCATGTAATGCATAAGCTGTGAACATGGATTTTAAAAATTAATTTTATTGATAGTTTTTCGGTGGGTTTCATTCTATTGGCATAATTCAAATTTTTACTAGCTTAAACTTCTAAAACGAATTTGTGCTAACCGTTATTGCTTAGATCGGTTTGTCACTTGGTGAGCTGAAGGTTAGTTCAATATTTTTTAATCAGTTATGTGGAGGGTTGCTCTTTGTACAGGTTTTGGAAATAGAGCAATGGTAAATTTTTCAAAATGAACGGGATAAATTGTTATTTCATAGTATTTTTCGATTTCTTTTATATTCAATGTGTTATTTGACTTACTTTGGAAAAAGTAGCTTTTGGAGCAATAAATCATAAATGTACTGGAAACATTTTTCGATTCCTTTCCAGTTTTAATTCCAAGAATATCAGGAAATTAACTAATTCAACGTATCGCGCTAAATTCAGTGGCGCAATTCGTTTTGGCTCAGTTAGAAATTCGCGAAGAAAGAATTGGAATTTATTTCCACAACTGATGTAGTATTATCAACTTCTACGAATAAGTTTAAAATTTAGCCACTCGTGGCTCTGAAGCAGTTTCAGAACTTCTAAGGTAATTTCCAGTAGATTGAATGAGTCAAGAAAGAACAGCATATTTGCTTGGGCTTAAGCTGTAATCCGTTGCATGGAATTTGATTTGATTTATTCCATTTGATTTTTGGCATAGATTTGATTAATTGAATATTAGATTTCAATTGTATGCAAGCAGACTTCATTGAACATTTGTTTCAGCAGCCTATTGATAAAAAGTAAGGTTCAAGATAAGTTTCGAAAAATTTCAGGATGTGAGAAGGGGAGGAGTTTTAAGTTTTGCTCTCAAAACGTAGAAACTGATTGCCATTTCATTTTGTAAGTCAAGAAGTACTTATTTCTATTTCTCAGGTTTTAATGACAATTTTGAACGGCCGTTGAATGTCATAAAACCATTATCGCTTTCATTTGTCTTTTAAATCAGTTTGGCCAAGAAACATTAGAAAAGTTTAGATTTGTGATGGGTCAAATATTTTCATGAGTTCGAATGAATCGGTTCCTCAGTGTTCTGTTGGCTTCTATTGTACTGAAGAGTTGGTTCGTTTTTCATCAGCTTCATTTTTTTGCTTCTTATACGCACCGCAGAAATGAATTTATTGAAGTTAGGCACAATATTTTCAAAACATTCTCAGATGAACCATCTTTTTGTAGCTCCATCGAGAATTGTTACAGATTCAGCTTATTTAGTTCAAATCTGAAACATGGGCTTTAAAAAATAGCTTTTAGTTGGTAATAATACTTCAATATTTTTTAATTAGTCACATCTGGCTGGCCATCACTGATCTTGATGCAAGATATATTTCGCTTATAAAACAGAATGTATTTTTCGTTATCGATCAAAATTAATGGATATTTTATTTGCATCGAGACATACAATTTTTTTCCAGCTCAGTATTTATTCTATTTGTCCGTGAGATGTCGTTTTCATTAGGTAGAGTCGTAGCAAGTGTACTATCATCAGTAAAACGCATGAATTTGACAAATGGAGTTCATTGAACTGCATCACTGACCAATATCAAAACCTGGAGGAGACCAAAACTGTTCTTTGAGAAGCTACATGGTAGTGGTAGTTCTAATAGAGCCTTACCAGTTACAACACATGGTTTCGATTCGTCATGTCATGTATGAGTTAAATCAGTTCTGAATAACCCCTCTAATGCCCTAGCGTTGCAACTTCGAGAGCAATAGGTTTGTTTCCCAAAATGGAGAAACGGAAAGAAACTATATGGAAAACACTATGGAAATAAATTATCGAAGATGATTTAGAATGACCTGCGTTATCGACTTTTAAAGATCTGAAATCAAATGACTTGTCACAAAGAAATTATTTTGGTGCTAGGGTTTGAGAGGACAGGAGATTTTCAATAAAAATTTGGCAAGTTCACCGAGTTCAAGTTCACTGAGTTCAAGTTCACTGAGTTCAAGTTCACTGAGTTCAAGTTCACTGAGTTCAAGTTCACTTTTTTATTATGTTTATTCATCGTCGAGTTGTTAATACATTCATTATATCGGAGCCCTGAGTTACGTTAAAAAGATAGAATTAGTTTCGTGAAATCGATTCTAGTAATTCTAGTGGAAAGTTGAGTCAGGAATGATTTAATCAGCAGCGTTTTCGCTATGTTAATAATGAATTTGTTTGTTTGATTTAGAATTTGTTTTTTAAGGGAACCCTGTCGTTTTGGCTTCTAAAATTCAAAAATTCATGAAAAATACTCATAAAAAAGCGAAATAAGCTTGGAGGTATTCGCAACATGTTTAGAACATTCGAATGAATGTTCAGAGCCCCAAAAAATTTTAAACTTCCCCATACCCCCCTCCCCCCCCTTCAAAGGGAAATTTCTAAAAATGTTTTTATCTCAGCCAATACTGTACGTAGAGACGATTAGTTTTTTGTCCGATTCAGAATGAACTGGTCTACAAATGTATCAAGACAGTTTTTTCATATCGCTTCAAAAAAAATTTAAATTTTTCTTCAATTTTTTATCACTAAATATGTTGAATTTTAGTCATTACTTTGAATGGCAATGAAAAAATTTCAATTAACTGATCAACAAACGACTGAGCAGGTTTGTAGCGCTCACCTTGATCTTTACAACGCAAAAAAGATCTCCTCCATAAGTAAAAAACTGTTGGAGATTTAGTTGAAAAAGTTTAGCGCTTTTTTCTCGCAATGTGTTTTTTTGCTGTGCGGCTTGATATTTCATACAGTTTTTTACTTATGAAGGAGATCTTTTCATCATTGTAAAGATCAAGGTGAGTACAATCAATTTACCAAGTAGTTTTTTGATTAGCTGATTAAAAATTTTTTTAAAGCCATTTGAAAAACAAAACACCGAAAAAAAATTTTCCCCTCAAAAATTTTTTTTTTTTGAAGCGATATAAAAAAATGTCTTGATACTTTTGTAGACCAGTTCATTGTGAATCGGACAAAAAAACTAATCGTCTCTACGTACAGTATTGGCTGAGATAAAAACATTTTTAGAAATTTCCCTATGAGGGAGGTAAATTCAAAATTTTGGGGGCTCTGAACATTCATTCGAATGTTCTAAACATGTTGTGAATACCTCCAAGCTTATTTCGCTCTAGAAGTATTTTTTATTATTTTTAAATTTTAGAAGCCAAAACCGACATGGTTCCCTTAATGAATAATAATAATATTGTTACATTTTCTTGAAGGATGGATACGATTTTCCTTGTCTAATTCTTTGTGATTTATAAACAGAATTGAACGGACACAATTAGTCTTCAATATCGTTTTTGAATCAGGTAAATGTGAAAATGAAATTATTTTTCTGGATATTATTTTACGTGATTTCTTACATGGATTCTAAGCCTCCCATACACTGATTGGGATAATATCCCATCATGAGTCAATCCAAAGTATGGTAGGCGCTGTCGTACTTTCATATTTTGAGTAATCCGAGACGTTTGTTATTTTTTGGGATTAATTTACGCTTGACTATCAGACAACAATAGATGGAATTTACTGTGAAATGAATATAAACGTTTATTGATTGACCTAAATATGATGACGTTACACTCGATATTGTCAGTGATATTAGCATTATGAATAGCAAGCCGTGTGGTGAACTATCATCGAGGCAGCAGAAAAGCGTTGGAATCTTCAATTGGCCTCTGTAATAACTCATAACCTACTGACGGAGGAAGCTTAAAATCACGTGGTGATTTATCAGGGGATCCCTACCTTGAAAAAAGAAGAATACCTCGGCAGTGTCTGTTCTGCCTCCAATGACACTACAACGACAAGAGCAGCAGCAGCATCAAGTTTGGGCGATGCCTGAAACGGGTCCGAGATGAGAACGGTATTTCGGGAAGAGCAAAGCAACGACACCGATGAAAGCTGTCATTCAGAAAACTCTGAAGGTAAGTTGCATCACAACCACTATGCTCTTATTTGATTTCTAATATATGGCTTCATCATCGATATAAATTGTTTTCATTCGCGTAAACAGATTGTCAAATGAATGTGAATAAGCTCGAAATCATACAATCAAGAGCACCTGACTCCTGAATAGCATCATGTGGTCAGACAGATACCAATTTTTGTGCCCAATTTTAGTTGTTCCTAAATAACTCAGGTCACCAAGCGCCCATTATGAGGCTCAAACGCCCTTTCTCGACAAGACGACTACGTACTGTATCTATCTATTAGTCATCCACTCTGAGTGTCGAGTGATATGCACGCACATGAATTTCGAAATAAATCTTCATGAGTATATATTTTAACATTTTGACCGCAATTGTTTAAACTGAATTTCAGTACTCAACTGAAATTTGAAGTCAATTAATTAAAGTTAGCTATTTTGAAATGCAAACAATAACCGGATCCGGCCTTTATTTTGCTTTAATTAAATATTAATTAAAAATTTACTTTGTGATACTGTTCGGTTAGCAGCAATAGAAAAATCCTCTCCGCTGAAAGTATAAGTGATGATATTTGTCATTTGGAGCAATACTAGGTGTGGCCTGTTTTTAAATAGGGGATGACGGGAGTGCCGGATACGGGTAGTGTCTCAACTGACCATCATTTACAATGCTCATTGCGCACGTAGCACTGAAATTAGATTTCTTTTGTGCTTATAACGACTGATTGATAGTATAATAGAGATGTTTTTTAATTATTCCAACACAATTTATTTTCCAACTCTTAAACTTATCGAAATTGTTTTAGTTCACGTGTTAGAATACAAAGATAGTCACACATATCATTTTACTGAAATGAACACACAATTTCTCAAAAATTCTATAAATATCAGTCTATAAATGGCATCGTTTCGCTGTTACTAACATCATCCTCGGGATGCCAAAGACTAAACAAACAATCACTTTGATAAAACAATGGCAATCCAAAACGTAAGCTACATCAGACTGAATATAAATATTGGTAATCCCATTGCGATATGACAGGGTAGGACTTATTGTGTGCAAGATTATAATAACAGATTCCTAGTTATTGATCACCAGATATTCATATGGCAACGGCACCAGAGATAGGGCAAAATGGATGATCTACCAGAGGTTCAAAATGTCTAAGCCACAGTCCTACAGGAAAATTTTAGAGCAAAAGATAATTTGTATTTTCGTTGAGGGTAGGTTCAAGTTTATAAATCTGCAGTGCTTCTATAACTTGAATTCTATACCGGTAAAGCCGATTTTATACGGAAGGTACGTGGACGATATTATCGTTGAAATTGAGATGGTGGAGCAGTTGGAGATTTTGAGGAATTTGATGACTGATAATCCGGTGTTACGTTTACGTATGAGCTGGGTGTAAATGGGAAGCTGCCATTTCTTGACGTTTCAGTTGCAGCATCTCACGGTGCTTTTCGCATAACTGTGTATGTAAAGCCCTCACATGCTGGTGGAACCAGAAACTGTGATTGTGATGCAGCGCATGTGTATTAAGAAGGCGTTATCCATACCTTGTTAAAGAGCACTTATGAAGTGTGCAGCAGCTGGGCTAGTTTCCATTTAGAAATGCTACAATGTAAGCGGTTGCTAGTTAATAAAAATTTCTCCAATACGCCTATTGATGAAATTGGTAACTTCATAAATCGAATTTTGAATGAGGACCATAATCCTGGATATTATGCGAAACATAAATATATTTTATGAAGATCAAATGCCTTGCAATTACAAAATTAATGAACGTGTTATCAAAAATGGTAAAATTTTCGTGGAATCCATAGATTCAAATATGTCAATAAAACTTCGTGTGTACTACAAAATCAGTGATTTCCTAGTTAGAAACAACATATCCAGATCGGGAGTCAGTGACCTTGGCAGAGGCAATGTGATACATCAGTTCGAATGTAACAGGATAGAACGCAAGTCTTTCAATAAATGTTGCACTGGCATGACTAGGATGACACTGAAGCTTATATTAACCTCGCGCAAGTATAAAGATTCCATTTTTAATCACCTCCGTGTTGATCATAGCTGCAAGCCCTCAAATGAAGATCTGTGCACCAATGCAAAAAAATAGTAGAATGTTGTAAAATGTAACACATTCAAATTAAAGAAGTCATAAACTTAAACCTAGCCTCAACCAAATTACAAATAATTTTTTAGTTCTAAAATTGTTCAATAGGACTGTGGCTTACAGACATGTGAAACCTCCAGTTCGTTCATTTTACCTCTATCTCTGGTGCCGTTAACATGCGAATATCTGGTGAGCATTATCAACTAGTCTAGTACTAGTAGTAATTACCTTACTTAGTCTTCTCGCATTGTGATATTTGATACCAATATATGTAATACCAAAAACTTTGTTCTGTCTAATCTAGCTTAAATCAGTGATTATCTTTGTATTCTAACATGTGTAGAACTATTGAAACACAAGTAATTCGGTATTTTTCTCTAACAAAGTTTTTCCAGCCAGTTTACCCTTATTAATTAAATGAGTTAAGCTACTGATATGCAGTGGTGGGCCCGCAACTTTTAAAACGTTGGGGCGCAACCGCAACAGCAACACCACAAGAAAAGTTGCGACGCAACCGCAACAGCAACTTTGAAAAAACCAAAGTTGCGATCGCAACCGCAACTCGCAACCGCAACTTTTTAATTATTAAATATAATTTTAATTAATTATTGTTCAATTTATTTTACGTATATATTTCTATGAATGAAAATAATATTAGGATATTCAAAGTAGTGCATTGTTTTACTAAAAATAACGAATCGATCGATTAAATGTGTGGACTAGAATTGAATGAAATATCAAGATACTGAAAGAAACGTTTCATTTGTAAACATAGCATGAAAAATAAAATGAACTATACTTTCTAATCATAATAATAAGGTTGAAAAGGTACCTAGCTTGGAGCTATATTTTCATAGGAGCTCCGTATATATAGAAAAAAAAATCAGAAAACAGAAAAGTGCAGAAAATTTTTATACAGCAAAACCATACATTTATGCTCCTGTTATATATGATATTCCTCTACTTTTATTGTTCTTCTGTTGTGATTTAATATGTTCATGATCTCAATATGACGATGTCAATGCACTGACGATCAACGTTGCCGTTCAAAAATGTTAACATTTCAAAAAGTTTGTCAGAAAGCCATGCACGTCGTGGTCTCAAAATTTCTTTGCCTAAGGAGAACTGTCATGCGACCGCAGCACTCGATAGTATTGGCGCGTTAAATTGGACAAACGAGGCGACAAATTCACTGGAAGGTAAGATTGCTCAGAGAAACATCAGGGTGGCTAGTTCTGTTGATTACTGCCTGTTTCAGCCAATCATTGTCTTGTTTCAACGAACTTTTCTTCGTTTTTTCCTTATCATCCGATATCATTACGACGTTGAGAGTCAACTTCGTCATCTACGTCCTCGGCACTGCTCTCAGCTGAAATACCATTTTCCGATCTGCTATTAAGATGGGCGATTAGTTTTTTGTTATTTCCTCCACTCTCTGTACATCGTTTAGCTATTTTAGCTTAAAAAGTGGATGCAGAGAGGACGCCAAGATAAAATCGTCGTTGTGAAGTACATTGATAAATCGCAACATCTAGCTATTTAGATTTGCCGTATAACACGTAATTTTACACTTACAACTCACATCATTCTTAATAACATATGCTATTTGAGTTACATTAAATACACTTATATACTGTGAGCAAAGTATATGTGTATTACTATATCCCCTAATGCTAATAATGAACAGTTGTCAGATGGGTTGTACCCTGTACGGTTTAGTTTCAAACGAGAATATAACGCGTATCAAACTTTATTGAAGTTATTTTAAAAAATAAATTACCATCGGGATGTTGCGGTGGCGAGTTGCGGCCTGACAGGTCGAAAATTGTTGCGATTGCAACAGATTCGCAACTTTCCAAAAATTGTTGCTGCGCAACCGCAACAGAAAAAGTTGCGATCGCAATTGCGGCCGCAACATTGCTGATATGGAACTTAAAACGATGGATAAACTTTACCAACGTATGCTGTGAGGAGTGAGGAGCATTTACTCTCACTAAAATTTGACCAGGAAACTATTGAAGGTATTTCGTACTTGAAATATTCATTGGTTGGATGGCAATCCTATACTTGACATCCAACTATTTTTTTTTCAACAGGACCATTTGATTGTGATGGAAGAGAGGCAAGAGACCCATCACTTATCTTCCAGCTATCACTTGGGCATTTGAAAATTGTGCGCTAGCCCTTGACGAGCCAGCTTCACTCGAGTTAGACAGAAAGACACAGGGTGTATTCTAAGATGAAGTGTCACAGAAGGTTTAGACCTCTTAGGGCATACAACTATTATATCCATGGGAACTAGCGATCCCAGAGGAATTTCTGAGGCCCGTCCGAAGGTAAGGTAGGCATTCCATTTGATTTCACATGCTTTTGTTTTATTACCGATCAATTTTTTGCAACTTACTGCTGAATTTTTCGTTTTTATTTCGTTTTTCTATAACTTCTATCCTGTTTCATAAACTTCTGCGTATCTTGTTGATTCTGAAAACAAGGTGTGTATACACGCCTTGTTCATAGATTCCCTGTTTGCTTAATTCCGTTCAAGTTTGTGTGTTCCGTGTTCCACTCTTTACAACGCATTAATATGGCTAGGGAGGCTTATCCTAATATTCTAGATTTAGCTTGAATAAAGGATTAATTTTAATGAAATATTTCATTTATACCTTTTTTGGGTGCTTAATGCCGGTCGTGCTTAGCATTTTCGTAAAAAATTTAAATAACAAAGAACTTAAATGTCAAAACATGTTTTAATAACTGCGAGTCCAGTATGTGATCGTAGAAATAAAACCAGCGCAGTCTATGCTGTAATTGGACAGGTGAGCTTAATTTTCGGCAATGATGAGCCGGTATTTTGTTTCTTTCCGTAATTAAAAGCGGGGTTAAGCATTTGAGTGTTTACCAAGCTTTGTCATTAGAAACTCTCTGCCACGCTCAGTGAAGTTGTCGTTTTGAAGAGCAACACTCTATTATTAAATATATATTTGAGTGCTGCTCTTCAAAACGACGACTTTCAGCGACAAAAAACTTTAGGCCACGCTTTGCCGAGATTTATCGCCTCTAAGCGACTCTCAAGTATAAATACATATATGTATATTATTTATATATATATATATTTGTATTTGAGGGTCGTTTAGAGGCGATAAATCTCGGCTGTGCGCGGCCGAAAGTTTTTTTAACGCCAAATTCAAGGGATGGCCATCCGCGAATCATGTGCGTATCGCCGGTGAAATGGGTCGAGCAGGGATGCAGCATAGACTTGGCATGTATGATCATCGCAGACGGCAGCGTATGTATCTGAGCCATAAAGTTCGTCTTCAAGTGGACATTTCGCGTACGATTCGGAGGCGATTTACCGATGTTACGTTCCTTAGGTTCTTCCTTGCCCGGCCATAACACATCGGCGATACGTCCTCGATTTTCAATTGGGAATGAGCGTTCGGTAAAGCGTTTGCAAAGCTGATTCAGGCAATAAATTTTTGACTGTATTTAGGATTCTGATGGATTTTGATATCTTAGTACTAATATGAGCGATATGGTCTATGAAGGTCAGATATTTATCTATCATGATGCCAGGAACTTAAGTGAGTCGATTTCTTCGATTTCACTTTCTCCAATTTTAATGCGTGGGAGAGATATATTTTTCTTGTATAAAAATGTAATATATTTTGTTTTATCGATATTGAGGTTTATTTTATTTGCTTTAATGAAACCTTAAGGAGTTCCTTATTTATCCTATCCGCAATCAGAACGGGATTTTGGTTTGGAAGGACTGCAGAAAGCGTGCCATCATCGGAAAAATGTATGAATTTGAAGAACGAAGTAGATTTAACAATATCATTTATAAAAATTAGAAATAGGAGAGGCCCAAGGACAGATCTTCGTGGAACGCCATGGCTAATTGTCTGTAGGTCCGATATTGCATCGTCAATGACAACGTATTGCTTCTAATTTGTTTGGTATGATCTGAACCAATCATGGGAAACCCCTCAAATGCCATAACAGCGTAGTTTCGAGAGTAATATGTTAATGTCCATACAATCGAGTACTTTTCGAAAGTCAAGAAATTCAGAGAAGACAGGCTTTCCTTCATCTATATTAGAATAAAGGTATTCTAAATGATTTAATATAGCCTACGTTGTTAATTTATTTGAGTGAAAACAAAATTTTTCATCATAGAGAAATCATTTATGTTCAAAATAAGAATTCTCTTTTTATAGACAATTTTCTCGAATACTTTGCTAATAATTGGTAGAACAGAGATAGGTCTATCATTGTTTACACAGTTTTTTTACACCACTTTTAAAAACAGGGGAAACTCTAGCATGTTTGAGGAAGTTCTGGGAAATGCCTAGGAAAAAAGACTGGTTATTGATGTGGGGTATAAGCGGGGCTACAATATCAGCAATGACTTTAAGTACTATAGTCGTAAACGTTTGCAACCCACTCGATTTGTTTTCAGGAGGCTTTTTCACGCAGTTACATCGGAAGAGTTGGTAGGCGTAAAGAAAATAGAGTTGTGTTCACGAATATGATCCATGTATTCCAGGTGATCAGTAGGTTCACTTTGAATACCATCAGGCATGGTTTTCCCTATGTTTACCAAGAAATTGTTAAAAAGATTAGCAACATCTTTTTTCTCATGGTATTTTACATTATCTTGAACAACCGATTCAATTTTTTTTCTTATCGGCGTTTTTCGGTTTAGAGCAAGAATAATTGAGCAGTGCGCCAAGTTTTTTTAATATCAGCTTTAAATTGAGTAAACTTGAGCGTAAAGTAGTTCTCTTTTATGTCCTTATCTGGTTTGTCCCTTAGCTTCTGAATCTGTTATATGTTTCTCTAGATATGCGCCCTTCGAAAAAGGAGGGCTAGGTACGCTTGACGTTTCTCTATATATATCACGATGTCTTCAGTGATCCAGGGTTTTTGTCTATTTTTCGAAGTAATTGTACGAGATACAATTGGACAACACTGATTGTATGCGGTCATTGTAGTTTCAGCCAACTTTACTACTGCTTTATTGATGCTTGTTGCATTTTTGTTTTGTTGAGAGGTGTGCAATGTTGGCATTAAATTTTCTAGAACGTTGCGCATTTCTTTCAAATTTGATTCATTTTCTTTACGATATGAGTAAATCTCAGCCCGCGGCTTGGTGCAAGTGACATAAACATTTTTCTTAATAAGAAAAACTGAAAAATGATCTGACAACTCAGAAGTAATTATTCCATTAGAAAAATCAGTTAGGTCGTGGGGGGTGTCGTAAAGATATGGTCGAGCGGGGTAGCAGATTCTGAGGATACCCGTGTAGGCTTTATGATGATCGTAAGGAAAGATTAGGACTGAAAGACATATAGGGAATTTGAGATTGGTTCACAGCTTTCATGTTTCAGTATATCATAATTGAAGTCACCGCAGATTTTTCTGTCGTTGTGTCAAGACCTGTTATACTGGGTGTAGGAGGCCTATACACCGTTCCAAGCATAATTAGTTTACCATTTGTGGTCAGTTCTACGAATAGTGACCTATGTGATCCCGATTTATAGTTGCACTTGCTCTGAGTCTCCAGTCTATGTGCTTAGATATGTACGTACTAATGCCCCGACCCGCGTATAATTGCGTATCGAGTGATGGCTATGATAATTTTCCATTCTTACCATTTCTTTAGTTGAGTAATTCAGCCAGCTTTCGGTGAAGCTAATCACGTCGAAATTATAATTCAGTTCAGTTAGGGCACCATTATCTCTTCTAATTTTGGATAGAGTGACATGCAGTTCCAACACAGGAGCGAATTTCATTGCGAGTTTCGTTGTATTTTGGTATATTAGTATATTCCCAGCTTTCAAATTCGTTGAGGTTTGGATATTGTCATGAAAATGAATTTGAAATTGAGGGCCGACAGTGTCAGAGCCTGTGTAACAGTCTACAATTCCCTCCTCAATACTCACAGTAACCACACAAAAGAGTTCAGCGCCTGTGTACCAGACTTGTCCAATAAACTACTCAGGATCCACCAATCCTGGTCACAAACTGCCATAAGAGGGTATCACTGGGATAACCAATACGTCAAGACATCATGCCCGGGCATGGTGGGACAATGCAGCCCACTCTACATGACTGGCACATCCCTCACTGTCTTTAACTCCAGGCCCGCAAAAGAAAAATTTTCATAGCGTCATAGAATCTTAAATTACACTCCGGATCCAATCCAACAAGACAGCTGATGCCACAATCATCTTCAGGCCTACCACTGGCATACCACTCATTTTCTCCATACTGCTCAAGCACTTCATTCATCAATTTTCCCTCTTTCTTGCTCATACCTACTACATTCCAACACAAAATGCTCAATTGTTTCCTCCACTCCCCTATCACACTGCTGATAATCTATTATTATTTTCATTCCACCTCCATGCACGCCTATTCATACTCAATGACTTACACCTCTCAGCAAACAAGAGTTGACTTCCAAAACAACCATCATAGAACATCTCACACTTGGTACTTCCTTTTGCAAATACCAGATTAGTGTAGGCTTCCGCGTCATGCTCAGCATCCACTTATTCAATCCATTCTCTTTTGTTCGCCTCTCAATCTCTTTTTTCCACCTCTTGCAGTCCCACTCTGGTCCTTCACCTTCAACATTCATTAAACTCCAGTCATCCACAGGTCTCCCGATTCTAACACGAATAATCTTTTGCATACTCAATTTTCTTGCATGCCCCCAACATATTTTCCCCCAATGGCTTACACTCAGATTCCATTCAAAAATTGGCTTTACCCACCTGCTATTCTAAATTCTCTCAATTCTTAACTTATAATTCAGCACAGCTTTCATCATTCTTTCTGAAGATAGGCTCCATCCTAGATCACCTCTAATAGCTTCCATAGCCGTCCATTTTGGAGCACCCAAAGCTAGACGCCATACCTTATTTTGTTTCACATCAGGCCTCTCAAGATCGTTTCCATTCCAGGCTAGAGCATTCATACCATACATGACACTACGTACAGCAACGTATTCCCACATTCCTTTCAAACATTCATACTTGTTTGCTCTGTATCTGGCCACACTCCTTAACCGCACACTTCACTGCATTGCTTTTACCACTTTTTCACCCTTAGTTCTACTGCATCCATCTTCACTTATCATACAACCTATATTTTTGTTTTCTTCAGTTTTACCTATTCTGATTTCTCCATTCTTCCACTGTCTGTCTCCATCAGTTTCATCACTATTTATAACCATAACCTTATTTTTATCAGCTCCAAATTTTATCTTGAAATCTATACTATATCCATTCACAATGTGAAGCATCCTTTGTAGTTCATGTCCAGATTCACTGACCACAACCACATCATCAGCATACAACAGACAACTCAGTTTCTCCTTACCAACTTTCAGTTCTAAACCACTCATTCTCATTCGAATTACTAATTCTTCTGTGTACAATCGAAACAACAGGGGAGACAGTACATACCTGTCTCACTCCTCTAACACTCCTCGCTTGCCCAGTTTCCGAATTTCCTAACCTATAGACAGCGCTTATGTTTTCATGCAGACATTGAACAATGTTTCCTATTTTTCTACTTAATCTAACTTTTCTGAAAATTTCAAACAGCCTAAATCGATTCACTCTGTCATATGCCTTTCAATATTCAGAAATGCTAAGTATACCTTCTCATCATCCTTCCTCATTTGCTCAACTATTTCACTCACTACAAACAGGTTATCTTCACCACGTCTATCTTGCCTAAAACCATTCTGTTCTTCACCCAGGACTCCTAGTTGTTCAACAGAGTGTTTCACTCTATCATTAAAAATACCGCAAAAAATTTGACATACCGAATGCCAAGGCAATTGGTATGTAATTTTTAAGTTCTTTCATCCTCTTATGCCCACCCTTATGTAATAGAACTACATTAACTTGTTCCAGTCATCCGGTACTCTTTCACTCTTCCATATCTCATCAAATAAACACTTTAACGAATTAACTACACTCTCTCCTCCACATTTACAGAACTCATATGGGATCTTATCAGAGACACATGCCTTTCCACTTTTAAGGCGATCATCCCAGTTGTTCAACTATTTTCGTCCGATTTGTTCGAAAATTGGCCAGTATATGTATTTTTTGAAAGTAAACACTTTTTACTCGTGTCCCTTTTTCGATTTAGGCCTAAGTTTTTTCCAAAAATTTAGTTTTTGGTACATTTTTATGTATATTTTAAGACGTATCTACTTATTCAGTTTTGATGCTAGAACAAAACCAAAGACAGTTTTAGAATCCTTGAAGCATTTCTAACAAGAAAATGAAGGAAACTTTTACCATTTTGAATTCTTTTTTGTGATAAGCGATATTTTATGATTACATCACAAAAGAATTATTTTTGGGTTTAGAGCCCTGTAACTTTTTTTCCCCAAATTTGGCAAAAAAAAGCCTTCATTTTATTGTTAGAAATGTTCTAAGGATTCCAAAACTGTCTTTGGTTTTGTTCTAGCATCAAAACTCAATGAGGAGATAGGGTTTGAATGTTGAAAGTCATTAGTTTTGGGTATAAGCCATAACAAAACTTTTTGTTGAAGTGTAATATAATGGACAATGGTTGTAATTGAATGCAGTTTTAATTTTTATTTCGATAATTTCCATACATAACTTCATATTCACACTGTGATATGTGATTGCCACACCCCCCAATTATAGATTTTTTCTAATATGAAATTTTTCATTTTCAATCTGATTCTTATGAAATTTAACTATGATATGTAACTTTTGAAAAGAAATTAAATTTCATCTATTCATTTTTTTATTTAGGCCTTAGTTTTGAAAAAAATCGACAAATTGGTTTTTAGGTATTGATATTTCAAAAGAATAGCTCTCATTGAGTTTTTATGCTAGAACAAAAAAAGAGTTTTAGAATCCTTGGAATATATCTAACAAAAGTATAGTCGCAAATTTTCCATTTCCGGTTTTTTTCTTTTTATATGGGGTCGAAAATTAAAGATTTTGGTCCCAACCTCCCCCCCCCCCCAAGGGGGGAGATCTATTGTCCTTAGCGCCATAAAATTTTAGGACTGAATAGTCCACCACCTAAGGGTCCTTTTAGAACAAAAACATGAAAAATGACCATCGGAGCGACAGGGGCCTGGGATGATCACCTTAACTTTCTTCAGAAAATTTACGATCTCTTCACAAGTAATTTTATCTTCCATTTGCAGCTCATGTTCATCAATCAGAAAATTTTCGGGTTCATCATCTGTTACCTGCTCATTCATTTCACCAATGTCATCTCAGTAGTCTTCAACTGCTTTCACCATTTGCATCCTGTCACGCACATTCCAATCACTGACTACTAAATCGTCAACTTGAACTTCACTACTTATATCATTCCCTGGTATAAACTTATACCAATCTTGTATTCCATCCGGACCTTTTTTCTTAGATTTTCAAATTGGTGTCTCTCCTCGTTAACTCTAGCCTGATTAATCATTTTCTTTGCTTTCTTCTGCTGTTCCTTGTACTCATTCAATGCATTCAAGCATTCATCCTCAGTAATTCTGTGTCTTTCCTACATTTTCCTCATTTTCCGTTGTTTCTTGTTTATAGTTTTTCTTCTCGTTCGTTCTTCCTATATCTCACTCGTAATTCACCTGGCACTCCCTGTACTTTTTCTGCATTTCATTTTGCCAATCTTTCGCGCTGCCACATCATACATGGTTCTTGCAATCTCACCGTTTATGCCATTTACATTTTCGCATCTGCTTCAGTTACATCTGCTCAATTGATTTCTAAATTCTTTCAAGGTAGCCATTTTTATCCACCAGTTTTCTTTCACACTCCTGGCCTTCTGCATTGACTCTATGCCACTCCACTTATTTTCATGCACAAGCATTTTATGGTCAATATCAACATCAAAATCATCCTCATCTACAAACATTTCTTTGACACAAACTCCTGCTCTACTATTCACTATCATATGGTAGATTGCACTTGTTCATTAACTGTCATGTCATGGTTGCAAACCATTTCCTGTTGTGGCATTCAGGTTTTCAAGTTCATTGTCAACATAGAAATCAATCCATTTTTGTCCTTTAGCATTCACATGCTCACCTTATATACTACCATTGCCATTCATGTCACTTACCAGAATCGCAGGGCACTTGCAGTGTTCTCGCACAATTTTTGTTATTATTTCAGATTTTTTTACTTTCTCTTGATCAAGGTTGCAGAGTCGGAGTCGGTAGTCGGAGTCGCTTTTCCGAATTTGGTGGAGTTGGAGTCGCTGTTTGTGCTGTTTTCCGAATGTCGTTCATTCGGATGTGATGGAGTCGAGGTTGGAATCGCTATTTTTTGGTATTTTTGTTTCTAAATTTTGCAAAAAATAATTTATAATTGTTTCAAACTGAAAGTAAACAAAACAGAGTTAAAATACTTTACTGAAACGCTAAAAATACGCAATGTTTTAGTGATCATTTCGTTCGAGGTTCGAAAAAGCATTTTGTCATTTTGCACACACATACATATATATGTGATACCTACGAGTACGAAGCATAATCGAATTGAAAATCGAGGACGTATCACCGATGTGGTTTGGTCGGGCAAGAGAGAACCCAAGGGACGTAAAATGCATAAATCTCCTCCGAATCATGGGCGTAATGTCCACTTGAGGACGAACTTTTCAGCTCAGATACGTAAACTGCCGTCCGCGACGATCATACATGCGAGGTCCATGCTATGTCCCTGCTCGACCCATTTCACCGGCGATACGCACATGATTCGAGGATGGCCATCCTTAAATTTGGCGTTAAAAAAAAAAACTTTCGGCCGCGCACAGACGGGATTTATCGCCTCTAAACGACCCTCAAATGCAAATATATATATATATTTATAATTGAGGTTTGATTAAAGGCGGTAAATCTCGGCTGTGCGCGGTCGAAAGTTTTTTTTTTGTCGCCGAAAGTTGTCGTTTTGAAGAGAAACACTCAAATATTTAATATATATCAAATATTTGAGTGTTGCTCTTCAAAACGACAACTTCGCTGAGCGTGGCAGAGAGTTTCTAATGACAAAGCTTACTAAACACTGAAATGCTTACCTTCGCTGTTAATTATGTAAAGAAACAAAATTCCGGCTCATTTTGGCCGAAAATTAAGCATACCTGTCCAAATACAGCATAGACTGCGCTGGTCTTATTTCTACGATCACATACTGGACTCGCAGTTATTAAAACATGTTTTGACATCTAAGTAATTTATTGCGTTATTTTTTTACGAAAATGCAAAGCACGATCGGCATTAAGCATCCAAAAAGGTATAAATAAAATATTTCATTAAAATTAGTCCTTTATTTAAGCTAAATCTAGAATATTAGGATAAGCCTTTTTAGCCATATAAATGCGTTGTAAAGAATGGATGATGGAACACACAAATTTGAAGGGAATTAATTAAGCAAACGGGGAATCTATGAATAATGCGTCTCTACACTCCTCGTTTTCAGAATCAATAAGATACACAGAAGTTAATGAAACATGATAGAAGTTATAGAAGAACGAAATAAACAATGAAAAATTCAGCAGTAAGATGCAAAAAAATTATCCGTAGTAAAACAAAAGCATATGAAATAAAAAGGAATGCCTACCTTACCTTCAGCTGGACTTCAGAAATTCCCCTGGGATCGCTAGTTCCCATGGATGTAATAGTTTTATGCCCTGAGGGGTCTAAACCTTCTGTGACACTTCACCTTAGAATACACCCAGTGTCTTTCTGTCTAACTCGAGTGCAACTGGCTCGTCAAGGGCTGGCGCACAATTTTCAAATGCCCAAGATCAAAGCTGGAAGATAAGTGACGGGTGTCTTGCCTCCCCTCCATCCCAGTCAACTGATCCTGTTGAAAGAAATAGTTGGATATTAAGTATAGGATTGCTATCCAACCAATGAATATTCAGCGTTCGAAAGACCGTTAATAGTTATTATTATTATATAAGAAAGCTGAAGCCTCCCTTACCACGACAAAGATGTTCTAAGAGAGGAAGGAGGAAGGCACCATTTAGTTTGGAGTTGAAAGAACTCGGAATCTATGCACACGGTGCACAGAAACAGGAAGCCAAGAAAGAAGTTCACGAAACAAGAAAAAGTTGAAGAAAAAATTAGTAAGTGCTGAAAAACAGGACAGCAGTGAACCGAAAAAAAGATGGTCCATAACAAAACAAAAACCCATTCTATTTCAACAAAAGAAAGCCTACCTAACCTTTAGCTCGGGCCTTCACATAGTCCCCCTGGGAGCGCAAATTCCCATAGATACAATATTTGTATCCCCCTGAGGGGATATACCTATAATAGTTTCCTGGTCAAATTTCAGTGAGAATAAATGCTCCTCACTCCTCACAGCATAGGCTTGTAAAGTTTATCCTTCGTTTCAGGTTCCATATCAGTAGCTTTACTTATTTAATTAGTAAGGGTATACTGGCTGGAAAAAAACTTTGTTAGAGAAAAATATCGAACTACTTGTGTTTCAATTGTTCTACACATGTTAGAAAACAAAGATAATCACTGATTTAAGCTAGATTAAACAGAACAAAATTATTGGTATCAAATATCACAATGCGAGAAGACTAGGTAAGGTAATTTTGTACATGATTGAAATTGCAGATGACTAGTTATTTCTGCTCACCAGATGTTCGCATGTTAACGGCACCAGAGATGGAGGCAAAATGAATGAAGTACTGGAGGTTTCACATGTCTATAAGCCACAGTCCTATTGAACAATTTTAGAACAAAAAAATTATTTGTAATTTCGTTGACGCTAGGTTAAAGTGTATGACTTTTGTTATTTGAATATGCTCCGTTTTACAACATTATACAACTTTTTTGCATGTTTGAGCTCAGATCTTCATTTGAGGGCTTACAGCTATGATCTACACAGAAATGATTAAAAATGAAACCTTAACACTTGCGTGAGGTTAATCTAAGCTTCAGTGTCATCCTAGTCATGCCAATGCAACATTTATTGAAAGACTTGCGTTCTATCCTGTTACATTCGAAATGATATATCACATTGCCTCTGCCATGGTCATTGAATCCGGATCTGGAAATATTGTTTCTAACTAGGAAATCACTGATTTTGTGATTTTGTAGTACACACGAAGTTTTATTGACATATCTGGTTCTATTGGTTTCACGAAAGTTTTAACAACATTTTTGAAGACACGTTCATTAATTTTGTAATTGCAATGCATTTGATTTCCATAGTATGTATTTATGTTCCGAATAATGTCCTGGATTATGATCCTCATTCAAAATTCGATTCATAAAGTAACTAATTCCATCAATAAGCGTTTGGAGAAATTTTTATTAACTAGCAAACGCTTGCATCATAGCATTTCTGAATGAAAACTAGCCCAGCTGCTGCACACTTCATAAGTGTTTTTTAACAAGGTAAGGAGAACGCCTTCTTAATACACATGCGCTGCATCACAATCACAGTTTCTGGTTCCACCAGCATGTGAGGGCTTTGCATACACAGTTGTGCGTATAGCACCCTGAGATGCTTCAACTGAAACGTCAAGAAATGGCGGCTTCCCATTTACACCCAGCTCATACGTAAACGTAACACCAGATTATCAGTCATCAAATTCCTCAACATCTCCAACTGCTCTACCATATCAATTTCAACGATAAAATCGTCCACGTAACCTCCGTATGAAATCGGCTTCATCGGTATAGAGTTCAAGTTATAGAAGCACTGCACATTTATGAATTTGAACCTACCCTCAACGAAAATACAAATTATCTTTTGCTCTAAAATTTTTCTGTAGGACTGTGGCTTAGAGGTTTGTAACCTCTAGTAGATCATCCATTTTGCCTCTATCTCTGATGCCGTTACCATATGAATATCTGGTGATCAGTAACTAGGCATCTGTAATTTTAATCTTGCACACAATAAGTCCTATCTAGTATTATCGCAATGGGGTTACCAATATTTATATTCAGTCTGATGTAGCTTACGTTTTGGATTGATATAGATTTATCAAAGTGATTGTTTTGTCTTTGGCATCGCGAGGATGATAGTAACATCGAAACGATGCCTTTTATAGACATATATATATACATAGAATTTTTTGGAAATTGAGTGTACATTTCAGTGAAATGATATGTGACTGTCTTTGTATTTTAACACGTGGAGAACTAAAACAATTTCGCAAAGTTGAAAAGTTGGAAAATAAATTGTGTTAGAATAATTTGAAAAAAATCTTTATTTTACTAGCAATCTGTCGTTATAAGCACAGGAAAAAACTAATTTCAGTGCTACGTGCGCAATGAGCATGGTGAATGATGGTCAGTTGAGACAATACCCATACCCGGCACTCCCCTCATCCCCCATTTATTAGCAGGCTACACTTAGTATCTCTCCAAATAACTACTATCATCATTTACACTTTCAGCGCAACATACTCTACCGGTGATCTCGGAGGGGATTTTTCTAATGCTGCTGACCGAACAGTATCACAAACTACATTTTAATGAATATTTAATTAGAGCAAAATAAAGGCCGGATCCGGTTATTGTTTGCATTTTCAAAATAACTCACTTCATTTGATTTCAAATTTTAGTTGAATATTGAAATTCAGTTTAAACAATTGCGGTCAAAGTGATAAAATATATACTCATGAAGATTTATTTTGAAATTCATGCGCGTGCATATCACTCGCAACTCGCAACAAGGGGATGACTAATAGATAGATACAGTATGTAGTCGTCTTGTCGAGAAAGGGCGTTTGAGCCTCATTCGAGCCTTTCTTTCTTCGTTTGAGCCTGGGCGCTTGGTGACCTGAGTTATTTCGGAACAATCAAAATTGGGCACAAAAATTGGTATCTGTCTGACCACATGATGCCATTCAGGGGTCAGGTGCCCTTGCTTGTATGATTCCGAGCTTATTCACAATATTTTGACAATCTGCTTATGCGAATGAAAACAATTTACATTGATTATATGGCCATATATTAGAACTCAAATAAGAGCATAGTGGTTGTGATGCAACTTACCTTCAGAGCTTTCTGAATGACAGCTATCATCGGTGTCGTTGCTTTGCTCTTCCCGAAACACCGTTCACAGCTCGGACCCGTTTAAGGAGGCCGTCTGGGTAGAAATCAGGATATGTGTTGATTTTCTGTTTTTATACGCATCTTATAGAGGATTTTTTCCGCTTCCATTGGTACTTTCCGTTTACGTCTACTCCGAATAGTGCGCCCACCAGAGGGGGGGGGAAAACGATGAGGGTGGCGTGACCTTGACCCCTCCCCCCCCTCATTATTGGGGGTCAATTGAGCGTGTTTCTCTGCGGCAATGGCAATATAGTTCGTTCATGGGCTCCTCAAAGTGCTTTCATTATTCAAGCGAAACATTCTAACGCTGAATAAATATTTTTTTTATAATTTTTGACAATTTCAGAATTTAGCTGTTCTGCCGTATCTATGATACCGCAGCTTTCATTCATAGCTCGATGACAGCTGCAGTATCATAGCTACAGCTATGGCGAGCACACCAATCCGAAGGGCTTGAAAAGAGCTATAAAACAAAGGAGTTGACATGACAAAAAACGTATTTTGGTCAAAAAAAAATGAAAAATTAAAAAATTGGTTGTTTTCAAGAATTACACCTATTCTCTTTTGTTGTATATTTTTTCCCAGAGTTACAGAGCTACAGCAATGTAAATTATATCAATCGAAAGGGCTTGAAAAGAGCTACAAACGCTGAAGAGTTCATAATAGAAAAGCCTGTAGTTCAAAAGATGAAAAGAAAAACATTTTTTTTTGTGAAAAAACACGTTTTTCTGGAAACTTGATAATTGGTTTCTCAAATGTATCTCCCTCCACAATTTTAGAGCTACGAAAATGGTTTATATACCGTTCGATAGGGCTTAGCATGGTGTATCCATAAGCAATAGCATTTTTTGGTACATTCATTATTTTGAAAATAACACCACATGAAAAAAAATAGAAAAAAAAGTCATTTTTTTCTTTTAATTCCCAAAATCCACAAAAAAAGTTATCGAAATTCCCTATTGCTTATGATTATATAGACATATGAGCAATCTAAAAACGAAGTACTGGTTCTGTAACTTCAAAGTTGTAGAAGGAGATAGATTTTAAAAAACCCTCCATTTTATCATATTTTTCGAAAATAAAAAAAAGTGCAGCCACAAAAATTTCGTCGAAATAACAAATGATCTATGCATCATTTCACACCCACTGTGAAAATTTCAGAGAAATCTATCCATAAATAACGGACATTTTTTACCCAGACGGTGTCCTTAAGGCATCGCACAAACTTGATGCTGCTGCTCTTGTTGTTGTAGTATCATTGGAGGTAGAACAGACACTGCCGAGGTGTTCTTCTTTATTCAAGGTAGGGATCCCCTGATAATTCACCACGTGATTTTAAGCTTCCCTTGTCAGTAGGTTATGTGTAATTACAGAGGCCAATTTAAGATTTCTACACTTTTCTGCTGCCTCGATGATAGTTCACCACACGGTTTGCTATTCATAATGCTAATATCACAGTCAATATCGAGTGTAACGTCATCATATTTAGGTCAATCAATAAACATTTATATTCACATTTCACAGTAAATTCCATCTATTGTTCTTTGGTAATCAAGCGGAAATTATACCCAAAAAATAAAAAACGTCTCGGATTACTCAATATATGCTAGTAAGACAGCGCCTACCATACTTTGCATTGACTCATGATGGGAAATTATCCCAATCAGTGGATGCAAAGTTTAGAATCTATGTAAGAAATAACGTAAAATAATATCCAGAAAAAGAATTTCATTTTCACATTTACCTGATTCATAAACGATAATGAACACTAATTGTGCCTGTTCAATTCTGTTTATAAATCACAAATAATTAGACCAGGAAAATCGAATCCACCCTTCAAGAAAATGTAACAATTCATTAAGAATCAAATATTCTAAATCAATCAACCAAATTCATTATTACCATAGCGAAAACGCTCCTGATTGAATCATTACTGACTCAACTCTCCACTAGAAATTATTACTAGAATCGATTTCACGAAACTAATTCTATCTTTTTAACTCAACTCTGAGCTCCGATATCATGAATGTATTAACAACTCGAAAATGAATAAAAAGAATGGAAACAGTGAACTTGAACTCAGTGAACTTGAACTCAGTGAACTTGAACTCAGTGAACCTGAACTCAGTGAACTTGAACTCAGTGAACTTGAACTCAGTGAACTTGAACTCAGTGAACTTGAACTCAGTGAACTTGAACTCAGTGAACTTGAACTCAGTGAACTTGAACTCAGTGAACTTGAACTCAGTGAACTTGAACTCAGTGAACTTGAACTCAGTGAACTTGAACTCAGTGAACTTGAACTCAGTGAACTTGAACTCAGTGAACTTGAACTCAGTGAACTTGAACTCGGTGAACTTGAACTCGGTGAACTTGAACTCGGTGAACTTGAACTCGGTGAACTTGAACTCGGTGAACTTGAACTCGGTGAACTTGAACTCGGTGAACTTGAACTCGGTGAACTTGAACTCGGTGAACTTGAACTCGGTGAACTTGAACTCGGTGAACTTGAACTCAGTGAACTTGAACTCAGTGAACTTGAACCCAGTGAACTTGAACTCAGTGAACTTGAACGAACTCAGTGAACTAGAACTCAGGGAACTTGAACTCAGTGAACTTGAACTCTTGGAACTTGAACGAACTCAGTGAACTTGAACGAACTCAGTGAATTTGAACGAACTCAGTGAACTTTAACGAACTCAGTGAACTTGAACGAACTCAGTGAACTTGAACGAACTCAGTGAACTTGAAAGAACTCAGTGGACTTGAATGAATTCAGTGAACTTGAACGAACTCAGTGAACTTGAACGAACTCAGTGAACTTGAACAAACTCAGTGAACTTGAACGAACTCAGTGAACTTGAACGAACTCAGTGAACTTGAACGAACTCAGTGAACTTGAACGAACTCAGTGAACTTGAACGAACTCAGTGAACTTGAACGAACTCAGTGAACTTGAATGAACTCAGTGAACTTGAACTAACTCAGTGAACTTGAACGAATTCAGTGAACTTGATCGAACTCAGTGAACTTGAACGAACTCAGGGAACTTGAACTCAGGGACCTTGAACTCAGGGAACTTGAACTCAGGGAACTTGAACTCAGGGAACTTGAACTCAGGACACTTGAACGAACTCAGTGAACTCAGCAATGTAGACATTTTTCTTAATAAGAAAATATGTCTATATTGCTTGCACCAAGGCACGGGCTGAAACTTACTCATATCGTAAAATAAACGAATCAAATCTTGATGAAATGCGCACCGTTCTAGAAGAATCAATGCCTACATTGCACATCTCTCAACAAAACAATAATGCTACGAGCATTGATGAAGCAGTAGTAAAGTTGACTGAAACTATAATGACCGCACACAATCACTGTTGCCCAATTGTAACTCGTACAGTTACCCCGAAAAATAAACAAAAGCCCTGGATTACAAGAGACATCGTGATAAATATAAAGAAACGTCAAGCGTACCTAGCCCTCCTTTGCGAAGGGCGAATATCTAGAGAAACATATAACCGATTCAGAAACTATGTAACAAACCAGATAAGAACATCAAAAAAGAACTACTTTACGCTCAAGCTTACTCAATTCAAAACTGACGTTGAAAAGACTTGGCATCTCCTTAACTCTTGCTGTAAACCGAATAATGCCGATAAAAAGAAAATTGAATATGTTATTCAAGATAATGTAAAATACCATGAGAAGAAAGGAATTGCTAATCTCTTCAACTTCTTCGTAAACGTAGGGAAAACTATGGCTGATGGTATTCCGAGTGAACCTACTGATCACCTGGAATTTATGGATCATATTCGAGAACCCAACTCCTTTTTCTTTACGCCTACAAACTCCTCCGATGTAATTACGTGCATAAACAACATGAAAAATAAATCGAGTGGGTTACAAACGTTTCCGACTAAAGTACTTAAAGTTATTGTTGACATTGTAGCCCCGCTGATATCAAATATTATTAACCAGTCTCTCTTACTAGGCACTTTCCCGAACTCCCTCAAAGTTGCTAGAGTAACCCCTATCTTTGAAAGTGGTGGAAAAACCTGTGTAAACAATTATCGACCTACCTCCTTACTACCAATTATTAGCAAAGTATTCGAAAATATTGTGTATAAAAAAGTGTACTCTTATTTTGAACAAAAATCATTTCTTCACGATAAACAATACGGCTTTCGCTCTAAAAAATCAACAACACAGGCTATTTCAAATCATTTACAATTCCTCTATTCTAATATAGATGAAGGAAAGCATGTCTTCTCTGTATTTCTTGACTTTCGAAAAGCATTCGATTGTGTGGACCATAAAATACTACTCTCGAAACTACACTGTTATGGCATTCGAGGGATTGCCCATGATTGGTTCAGATCATACCTAACAAATCGGAAGCAATACGTTGTCATTGACGACGCAAAATCAGACCCACCGACAATTAGCCATGGAGTTCCACAAGGATCTGTTCTTGGGCCTCTCCTCTTTCTGATTTTTAATGATATTGTAAAATCTACATCATTCTTCAAATTCATACTTTTTGCCGATGACAGTACGCTTTCTGCGGTCCTTCCGAACCAAAATCCTGCTATGATTGTGGAGAGTATGAATAATGAACTTCATAAGGTTTCATCGTGGCTCGAAGCTAATAAAATAACCCTTAATATTGATAAAACAAATTATATTACATTCTCATACAAGAAAGATGTATCTCTCCCATGCATTAAAATTGGCGAAGGTGAAATCGAAGAAACAAACTCATGTAAGCTTCTGGGCATCATAATAGATAAACATCTGACCTTCAAAGAGCACATCACTCATATTAGTTCAAATTATCAAAATCCATCGGAATCCTAAATAAAGTTAAAAATTTTCAGCCTGAAACAGCTTTACAAATGCTCTACTGAACGCTCATTTCTCCATCCCTGCAATACGGAATAGAAGCATGGCACGGAACTGATAAAAATAAAACCAACAAAATTTTTACTCTGCAGAAAAGAGCTGTCAGAGCGGTAAAGAACCTAGAATATAATGCTCACACAAATGATTCTTTCAGAAATTTACAAATACTTAAACTTTCGGATCTCTACAAAATCTCCATCTGTAATTTCATTTACAAAACATTAAGAAATGATGGCGACGATAGCCTAAGACAATTATTGACTGCGCAAACTGGTCATCACGACCATTTAACCCGGAATAGAAGTAAATTCATGCTTCCTTATTATTCAAAGGCCCGGTCGCAACACAGTATCCTCTTCGTTGGAACCAAAACTTGGAACTCTATACCTGCGGAGATCTCTAAATGTAATTCGTACAAAGTATTCATGAGACATCTTGAGTCTCCCTTCTATCAGAATACTAGTCGTGTAAGATCACCATGTCAAATCTTGCCTCCTACATGTAACTAATGATAATGTAATAATGTAACTTGCCTTGGGTAACATAACCGAACTTCAGTCTGCTCTTGAATCGTTTTTTCGAACATACTGTTAAATATAGCTGATTTGACCTATATTGTAAAATACAACATAAAATATCGAGTTAATTATCTCAATGATCAGTCTAATGCGAAACTAGGTTAAGTGAACTAGGTTAAACATTATTGTACACCTTAAAATAACGTGATGATAGGATGCCCTAGAAGTCGCTAAACTTGTTCGGGCCCACAGGTAGCTGTACTCAAATTTGACCATTGTACTAGACTTAAGAAACATTCTACCTCTGTGTCACCTGTGGTAAATAAATTGTTTAAATTGTTTAACTTGAACGAACTCAGTGAACTTGCACGAACTCAGTGAACTTGAACGAACTCAGTGAACTTGAACGAACTCAGTGAACTTGAACGAACTCAGTGAACTTGAACGAACTCAGTGAACTTGAACGAACTCAGTAACTCGAACTCAGGGAACTTGAACTCAGGGAACTTGAAATCAGTGAACTTCAACTCAGTGAATTTGAACTCAGTGAACTTGAACTCAGTGAACTTGAACTCAGCGAACTTGAACTTAGCGAACATGAACTCAGTGAACTTGAACTCAGTGAACTTGAACCCAGTGAACTTGAACTCAGTGAACTTGAACTCAGTGAACTTGAACTCAGTGAACTTGAACTCAGTGAACTTGAACTCAGTGAACTTGAACCCAGTGAACTTGAACCCAGTGAACTTGAAATCAGTGAACTTGAAATCAGTGAACTTGAACTCAGTGAACTTGAACTCAGTGAACTTGAACTCAGTGAACTTGAACTCAGTGAACTTGAACTCAGTGAACTTGAATTCAGTGAACTTGAACTCAGTTAACTTGCCAAATATTTATCGTATATCTCCTATCCTCTCAAACCATAGCACAAAAATATTATATGACAATTCATTTGATTTCAGATCTTCAAAAATCGACAACGCAGGCCATTCTAAATCATCTTCGATGATTTATTTCACAGCGTTTTCTATATAGTTTCTTTCCGTTTCTCCATTTTCGGAAACAAACCTATTGCTCTCGAAGTTGCAACGCTAGGGCATTAGAGGGGTTATTCAAAACTGATTTAACTCATACATGACATGACGAATCGAAACCATGTGTTGTGACTGGTATGGCTCTACCAGAACTACTATTAACCATGTAGTTTCTCAAAGAACAGTTTCGGGTCTCCTCCAGGTTTTGAAATTTATCAGTGATGCAATTCATTGTACTCCATTTTTGAAATTCATGCTTTTTACTGACGATAGCACAATTGCTACGACTCCTAATGAAAACTACATCTCACGGACAAATAGCATAAATACTGAACTGGAAAAAATTTGTATGCATCTCAACGCAAATAAAATATCCATTAATTTTGATCGGTAAGGATAAATGCATTCTGTTTTGTAGCGAAATATATCTTGCATCAAGATCAGTGATGGCCAGCCAGATGGAAGCGACTAATCAAAAAAATATCGAAGTATTATTCCCAACTAAAAGCTATCGGTAAATCTGAAGGATATGACAGTAATCGATTTTGTAAATTTTAACGCCTAAACATAGTTAATTTAATCAAAATAAACAAGTTGTCTTCTATGGACTTTCCGTCTGAAATGAGTATTTTATTAGTTATAGCGGTGAATGACTTACCGCAACTCCAGTGTTTGAAGCGGAAAGAAATTCATCGATCGCGCGAAATGGCAGACTCTCGTTTTCGACACGCTCGTCATCAAAGACGAAACTAAACCTACCGATATACCTCGTTACACACTCATTTAACGAAAAAAGTGTAAAGAAGAAAAGTTGTTTATTTCGATGTTATTACCATGATTCAAGCAACAAAAATCCGAAAATCGATGAGTAGCTGTTTATTTGAGCGCGTTCGTCTTCAGAGACGAAACTAAACCTAACACCATAACTGGTAACATAATTATTTCAGACGGAAAGTGCATGGGAAAAACTTGTTTATTTTGATTTCATTAATTATGTTTAGGCATCGAAAAGTGGGAAATCGATTACTGTCATATCCTTCAGATTTATCAAGCTATCTTTCAAAGTCCATGTTTCATATTGGAACTAAATTAGCTGAATCTGTAACCATTCTCGATCGAGCTACAGATGGTTCATTTGAGAATGTTTTGAAAATATTGTGCCTAACTTCAATACATTCATTTCTGCGGTGCGTATAAGAAGCAAAAACTATAGCTGATGAAAAGCGAACCAACTCTTCAGTACAATAGAAGCCAACAGAACAGTGAGGAATCGGTTCATTCGAACTCCTGAAAATATTTGAAGGTTTTTTTTGACCCTTCGCAAATCTAAACGTTTCTAATGTTTCTTGGCCAAACTGATTGTCAAAGACAAACGAAAGCGACAATGATCTTATAACATTCAACGGTCGCTCAAAATTGTCATTAAAACCTGAGAAACAGAAATAAGTACCTCGTGACTATTACAAAATTAAATTAAAATCAGTTTCTACATCTTGAAAGCAAAACTTAAAACTGTTTCCCTTCTCACATCCTGAAATTTTTCGAAACTTTTCTTAAACCTTACTTTTTATCAATTGGCTGCTGAAACAAATGTTCAATGAAAGTCTTCTTGCATACAATTGAAATCTAATACTCAATTAATCAAATCTATGCCAAAAATCAAATAGAATGAATCAAATCAAATTCCATGCAACGGATCACATCTTAAGCCCAAGCTAATATGTTGTTCTATCTTGACTCATTCAATCTACTGAAAATTACCTTAGAAGTTCTGAAACTGCTTCAGAGCCACGAGTGGCTAAATTTAAAACTTATTCGTAGAAGTTGATATTACTACATCAGTTGTGGAAATAAATACCAATTCCTTCTTCGCGAGTTTTTGACTGAGCCAAAACGAATTGCGCCACTGAATTTAGCGCGATCCGTTGAATTAGTTAATTTCCTGAGATTCTTGGAATTAAAAATGGAAAGGAATCCAAAAATGCTTTCAGTAATTTATGACTTATTGCTCCAAAAGCTTCTTTTTCCAAAGTAAGTCAAACAACACCTTGAATATAAAAGAAATCGAGAAATACTATGAAATAACAATATATCCCGTTCATTTTGAAAAATATACCATTGCTCTATTTCCAAAACCTGTGCGAAGAGCAACCCTCCACATAACAGATTAAAAAATATTGAACTAACCTTCAGCTCACCAAGTGACGAAACAGATCCAAGCAATAACGGTTAGCACAAATTCGTTTTAGAAGTTTAAGCTAGTAAAAATTCGAATTATGCCAACAGAATGAAACCAACCGAAAAACCATCAATAAAATTAATTTTTAAAATCCATGTTTACAGCTTATGCATTATTCTTTCACAATCATTACGAACCACTTAAATCCACACCGCCTCTCGCAAAATCACATTGAGAACTAAGATTTGAACTAACGCTGTTGGCTGTCGCTGGGCCGTTGACGGACTCGGAGCCTTGGACTCGCCGTTCGAAGTTTGAACCTGCTTGTACACCTAATTCTTACTATAGAAAAGTAGAGTTTAACTGTTCAGTAGCGTGAGCTTTGAATATTCGGAACTAATTCTTCAAAAGAATACATAATACTAAACGAAACATTTTGAAAATATTTCACCTGAGTGTGTGTGTGTAAGGCTGCAAGGGAGATTACATTTTACATTTTTATTTATATTTAATATAAACGTACAAGGCTAGGGTAATTTTTAGCTTGATCCTCAATTTGTCTGCCTGCGATTCGTAGTCGGTGTCCTATTATTTATCGATTTCGTGTTCACCTAGCCGCTTACCACATCTCGTACGAATTTCTTTTCCAGACATAGGGTTTTATAGGTCTTTTCAGCATTTTCAATACTTTTCATTTATGATGAAGTCTTAGTTTTAAATTTAATAGATTTTATAATTGATCATTAGTCTTCGTTCAAAGTGCTCTGGTATATGACGTATGTTAACAATGCACCCTTCGATTAAATTCGCTTCATTAAGGTTTAAAATTTTGCGGCGTTGCTAAAATATAGTAATTCTTCAAGTTGAAATACTTGAAATAAAATCAAACTAATTACCCCCTCAGGGGGATACAATTATTGTATCTATGGGAATTAGCGCTCCCAGGGGGACTATGTGAGGGCGCGAGCTAAAGGTTAGGTAGGCCTTCTTTTTTGTTGAAATAGAATAGGTTTTTGTTTTGTTTAACTTTTCTTGTTACATGAACTTCTTTCTCATCTTACTGTTTCTGTGCCCTTTCTGCATAGATTCCACGTTCCCTTTACTCTATACTAAATGGTGCCTTCTTCCTTCCTCTCTTTAAATCGCCTTTGTGGCGGATAGGGAGGCTTAAACTAACTAATAATCTAATCAAACTAACTACTTTTCGTGACAATTTGGAAATACTGAGTAATGAGAATGATCGTAAAATGAAGTAGACCTTCAAATTTAACTCTTGCGTGATTTCCAAACTATTTCAGCTGATGTGTGACAAATTCACGAGTACATTCATAGTATACCATTTTCATGTCGATTTAGATCAAAGCAACTTTCAATTGATTTGAATGGAATTTAGTTGATCATTAGTGTAGTGTAACTCGGTAGGAATGATTCTTTGCATGTCATTAATGATAATAGACAAGTTTTGTAGTACATATTTCAGATCATATTTGTGTACATTTTATTGTTTACAACCTATTTTTACAATAGATACTCGTATATGCGAAGAAATTATTTATTTTAAAGAATGTTAGGTATTGAAAGAAAATCTAATCTAAAAAATGTAGTATTATTTTCTTGGAAAACATTTCTTGTAAAATAATTATACAGCCTAAATATATTTCCTTTCAAAAGCAGTCCTATTTTATACAGGTGTCTCTGAACGGTTGGTCTAGACACTGCGACTCACTTCAGGATTGTTGCGATACGGAGAAGAGGGTGGGTTTAGGACCCCCTTCCCAGACGCTGAGGGACTCTCAACCCCCGCAAATGTTAAAGTATTGTCCTTCATGCTTGCGTACACCTGTATACCAGACATGGAGAATAAAAGGATTGAAGATTTACATGAATTTATTTTGGGAAACACGTGGCTAAAGTACACAAGGCATTGGAACGAAATGATTTGAAAGGGCACAATTGCGTTAACGAAAGGCACACACATATCTACCGTCATAAGACTTTAAACACGACATGATATATATGTGATGCTTACCGAGAATTCAAGTTACCAATACTCCATCGCTGACAACAATTTACGCATCCACAAAATTGCAGGTTCCACAAGCAACACAAAGCACAGAAATTACGAGGTTGACAAATTACAATTTAACCTTGACTCACAACCAGGAATCAAATTATAGGATGCTCAGTACTGCACACAACGTAGTCTAAGCACTCATCTGAAAAGAATCACACTTAAATCACGCGCCAGGTGAAAACACTTTTCTGTGTATAACCCTCCATTTTAAAAATTGCACTTAAGCGCCCTCATTTTTCGAATTCACCCTGCCGACAATTATACACTTTCCACTCCGCTGTGATGTGCGGCTGCAGCTGACCTAATTCCATTCCATTGAGGCTGGATTCCTCTTCAATTCTGAAGCCTGTAAGCGGACTCAGTCTGATCTTCTCGTTCGGCGATGCTGCAGCCAGCCTGGCGGCGCTTGCGTTCGCGTTGAGAAATGCGTAACAACGCCTGCCCGCTAACTGCAGAGCTCCCAGCGCCCGACATCACTGCTGGCTTGAAGATAAACGTGGACAATTGTCTTGCTGGAGAAGGTGGAGTTGTTTGCGAATTTGGAGTTGATGTAGAAGAAAATAGAATGCTTTCTGTAGAGTTGTTGACACTTTGTCTCTTGTCGATAATCACCGCGCAGCCGAGGTGTTTTGAACGGTCTTTGTTGCAAGTTGTCGTTTCGATGCAGTTGAGGTGTTTTGAGCGGTCTTTCTTGCAAGTTATCGTATCGATGTCTGCTGGTAACTTCACGCAGATATCCATTTCGTTGTTCTTGTGCGCCCCCTCCCGGCAAGGGACGGGTGCACTTGCTCACGCACTCAGGTTCTAGCTGCTTCCCTTGTGCCGCTCCACCAAAAATCCTCCCTCGTCGCGTAACCAAGTGAAAATCCTCCCTAGGCTTCATCTCCCCTCATTATAAGCGTTTCGCCTCCTTGCTTCGAGATTGATCCAGATCATTCCATTGTACAGAGGCAGCATCTGCATCCTGATTGGCGGAATCCTTGCTTGTTCTGACGTCTGGGACTCCCATTGGTGTGTGCTCAGACACACCTTCTCGCATGATCGCTAGGCAAGCGTTCATTGGTGTAGCACAATTGGTTCTCTGCTAACGTCTTCCCCTTTCCCCCTCGAAGCAGCCCCGCTTGGCGCGCCGCCGCCTGCGGCACCGGCCTAACCGTCAAATTCCCATCCTTGCCGCCAACAATGTAACATCTCTCACAAAATAAAGTACAGCATCTTTGAACCATAAAGTGAAGTATTTTCCCAAAGAACATTTTACGAGCCTGTTTCCCCCAAAAAAATATTTTACGAGAGTATTTCTCAATAATTACCAAAAACATTTTATGAGAGTCGTATTTCCTCACAGGATTAACGTTCGCTCAGTTTACAATGAAAGAGCATAATTTCGCTTAGAAAATTGATCGCTAAATGGAAATATAAAAATAAAGTGAGAAACAAAATAAAATGAACATTCCTAGTATTTTAGACAGAGGATAACCAATATTTATTTATGATAGATCAAATTACATCAAGAAAAAGACAAATTTGTTATGTTTGACTGAATATTTCATTCATAACAATTCAAATTTTACATCGGAAGACAGTCAAATTTGTTTCTGTTACACTTCATCACTTATGTGACAAATTAGATTTTCTTGGTGACAAATATCATAGCCTTGACGATATATTAGATACAATTGATCAAGAATTATGTATCCTTGATGACATATGATATTTCATCAGTGACAATTTAGATGTCCATTGCGGCGAATTAGGTAGCCTTAGTAATAAATTAGATAGCCTTTGTAATAAATTAGATAACTTTTCCAACAAAATAGATATCCTGCATTCAAAATTAGATATACTTTGTGACCTATTAGATATCCATCGCACATACGTGCATTGAATTGTTACACGGCTGCATGTAAAAGACCACAAAGGGAAAATTCGGGATATAAGTGAAGCCCTTATCTCAAATACTGCAAGTTCAACGAGATTTCAGCGGTTAGGGGCAAAAAGTTCTTAAGATTCTCTAGGTCTTAGCGACAAAACCTGGATACGTATTCTTCTATATAATTTCTTATTTGCGACTTGTTCAATATTAGCTAGGAAAATATAAACAGATGCTTAACGATCGGTTCAGAGCTGTATCCTGAGGCTAATATGCATGCTTCAACACTTCTCAAATTTTCCTTTGAATTAATAAAATATACCTAATGCAGTACTCAAATCCAATATTTTAAAAAGAACGGGTAATATCTACTTTATCGAACATTGTATAATGCCGTCATATCTGTGATGTGCCGCGTACGCTGGCAAAGATACAAACACATAAAAAAACACATAAGTAAACGCACCAATGCTTCTATTGTACAGCACAGTTAAGTGTTCATTCACATTGATGTGACCATTTTTGATGAAGACAATTTTAAAACATGCGACATTTAGTTTCAAGCTTCATGCAGTGTACACATCAACGTAAAAACTCGTGTTTAATGGCTTATGTCCGTCCATTGTGCGGCCATAATTCAACGATGTTTGTATAGCTGTAATCCACCGATGGCCGTCCTTAGATATTACGGTCATCGTCAACTGAAAATTTTGCAGTCTCAAATCATATCTGGCCAACTTCAAATACGCCGTCCATGCTCGACCGTGAGTTGTTAAGAGCGCGGAAAGAGAGTTGCAAGGCTGAGCCGGCCTACTTGGCTCCTGTCTCGTCTCTAATCAACCGTCTCGACCTTAATTCACCGGCGACACGTCCTTGATTTTCTAATTGGGAATTTCCGTACCGGAGCAATAATGCACATCTTACAGTGAAAAAGCCGGAATTCGCAATTGAAAGCATTGCAAATTCATTCTGTTTGTTTTATTTTTCTCATTCCCCTTTCAAATAATACTTAGGGTCTAGAAACTAGAAGTTAACGTGTTGCAAGTTACTTGCAGAACAGCACAGCTGATATAATACATTGTACTCACGTAAAGAGTGGTAACTCTGTACGCCCTTAATGTGTCTATATTCTATACCAGTAGTTCCTTGAAACGATCTTTTCTAGTCTTTCTTTTGCTTGTGCTTTGGTGCATTCATTGATAATGACTATTCTTTGCTGTAACCAAAAGTTATGTTGCGATCAAAAATATTTCTAGTCTTTAGGTTGTGATATATTGATAATGACCAGTCTGTCAAAACCTGAAGCTATATGGTCTGATACATAAAGACTTCTAGTTTTCAGGTTGCGTAGTCGCTATTGATAATGGAAATTCAATCAGCTTATTTTGATGTTAATAACTGTAAAATGGATTGATTTTTTCAGCTATATGAAGAACCTATGTACTTCACCTTTATTTTTGTTTTGTTTACTTCCTTGTATGTAGGTCAAGTTAACATGTATTAATGATAAAAAAATTCTGCTCATTTCTAAAATCATTCCTTGAATTTTATTTGGCTCTTCAGGAGTTACATTGTATTTCACCATTTCATTTTCATGTTTAATTTTAATCTTTTGATCGCTCCCCAATTTCTAAGTAAGCATACGCTGAAATGGAGATTTTTACAATTATGTTTTCACAATTTAAAAACTGAAATATTATCTGTTTCTCAGCGTTATATAACTAATTACTTTTTCTTTAGAAAGTTTTTGAAATGTTGTAACGTAATCAATATCGGTATTGGGACACATGAAAAAATAAAATACGATGTGAAAGAGCTGCAGTGAAAATAATATCACAACACTAGCAAATACTTCACTTGGTCACACATATAATGGAACTGCAAGCAATGCACTATCTCTGCTGCAATGATTGTTGCATTTGTACGATAGTACAAATTTTCTTGATGAAAACGTTCCAAATTTACCAAAAAATACAAAAAGAAAAAAAACGTGGACGTCTATTAAATTAAGAAAGTGTCATATACATAGTGAAAAGTCAATCGAGAATAAAAGACAGTATCATCGTACACAGAGAAGCTGAAAGTGGCTTTTATTCGTAAAAAAAACTTCCAAAACGCGAGATCCCTGCGACGAAAGCAGTACAACTTTTACCTATTATAGCCGAAATGTAAAATTGCGTTGAGCCATAATATGACACCTTTTCTGCATTGTTACCCCGAATAGTGTAGGTGCAGAGAAGAAAAAGCAGTATGAAAATCTTGCCTACCTCATCTACACGTATGTGTATCATATTTTTGGTGATTTTGAGCATAATAATTGAATAAACTACTGTAATTTCGTTAAATCGGTGCATACTTAGGAATAGAAAAAAACTATTGATACTTATCTATGCCTATCAGGGTTTGCACTGCCTACTTAGCCTATACCTGTCAGTATATATATATATATATATATAAAATAGTGTAATAGTGTAACAGTGTACACGACCCGTTATAAATGACGGGATTCAATATTGTCGTTATACAAATCTTCCAGATGTAGATGACAAAAACAAATATATCCATTCTAATAGTACACGCGATTAAAACGCGCATCACAGATTCGATCATTAAGCATCCTTTAAGAGCGTGAAAGAGACAGACCAACCAACCAAGACGGACAAACCAATTTTATTTGTTCAATATTGAGTTAAGCATTGTAATAACATAGAAGTCATGCACAGGAAATACCCCAATCTATTCATTCATATTCGTTTAAAGAGACACTTGGCATTTTATTGTAAAAGAATAATCAACATTATATAGGGTGTTTTTTCTTCGGACAGATTTCAACTATAGGTACATGAACTCAAAATAAATCGATTTTCACGAATGATAAAATGCACAAATCTCCCTAGTTGTCGAGTTATAAGAACTTACAGAAACTTCAAAACTCAAAGTAGGATACCACATTCGGCGCTTATGTTAGCGCTTGTTTTGTTAGTTCTGACACCACTAAAGCTATTTTTTGCTATTTTTAACAATAAAACCTGCGAGCATTTAATAGTTACGAAAAATGTGCAATTAAGATGTTCGTTTGGAAATTAACACTAAATCATTAATGATGAACTTTAGTGTTCATTTCATTTATTTAATAAAACGTACAAACATTAGTAAATGCTTCAAAGCTTGAAATTGCAGATACTTTTCCTAACTGTAAAATGCTTACATTTTTAACATGTTAAAAATATCAAAAACCTGTTTTAGTGGGGTCGGAACGACATGTCAAGACTTCACCTTCTGACTTGAAATCAATCCAAGTCAAGGTCAATTTAATCTAAGTCAAGGTCAATTTAATCCAAGTCAAGGTCAATTTAATCCAAGTCTGGGACAATTTAATCAAGGTCAAATTCGTTTTAAACCAGCCCTAATTTGAGATATGAATTTTTGATGTAATCACTCGTTAATATGAGCGTTTTTGTGTTAAATATGCATTTAATCATTCGTGAAAATTGATTTATTTGGAGTTTTTCAACCTATGGGGGAAATTTCTCCACACAAAAAATACCCTATATGTTTGTAATGAAACGCTAGGTGACTCCATCAATTTATAAATAAATAAATGTTTTGTCTGTAATTTCACCAATGTTATTACAATGGGTATCACCTTGGTTGGATGGAATCATAAATACCATTCAAATAATATGAAATATCTGCTATCTGCTCACTTTTGTTTATAAGTGAAAAATATTCTTTGAAAATTGAATCTATTGTTGAGAAAATGCAGCTTATCGTGGTAAAAAGGTGTGCCGAATTTGTTGCAAACTTCTTTGCTAATAATAATTTGAAATATAGAACACAGATGTGGCTTGCTTGGTTGGTGTGTGCGTTTGTGCCGTTCAAAAGGATGCTTAATGACCGTATCTCTTATTCGAGTTTCCCCAGTTCACAAGTACAAGAATAATTTAATTACGAGTACTATTAGGGTGTATCTCTTTGTTTGTCATCTATATCTTGAGACTTTTTAAAGGAAACTATCGAATCTCATCATTTTTGACGGATCATGTACACTAGCAGATATATATATTGGTAAAACTTGGTTTTTAACATTCTGTTGCCAATTTAAAAGTCGTTCGTAAATAAAGAACACAACAATCATACGTACAGGTTGCAACACCTGCAACCAGTAATATTCATCATATAAATGAATAGGTGGAGTTGGAGTCACAAAATTGTGATTAGGTGGAATCGGTGTTGGAGTCCCAAAATTCTGGAGAGACGGAGTCGGAGTCGAAAAATTCTGAAAAGGTGGAGTCGGAGTCGGAGCCTCAAATTTACTCCTCTGACTCCACAACCCTGCTCTTGATAAGCTAAACTCCCCTCAGTTGTCATATAACATACACTCTCAACAACACATTCTCTGGCATGCATTCTTTCACACTTAATACCTAAAAAATCTTCACTCTCAGATTTATTTCCAACAGGATTTTTTTCTAATTTCCAATTTAGAGCATAATTTATAATAAGATCAACTCCATTACTTCCTTTTTGCCAACTTACACGCCTTTTTCCTATCAAATGGAACTTACTCTCCTTACATGTTAAGCTGACATTATCACGCATTTGGGTCTCTACTACACCAACACAATCTAATTTTCCATTCTCAAATTTCGCTACAAGGTCATCAAACTTTCCTGCATTCCATCCGCGCACATTTATACATCCAAACCTCACAACACTATTAGACAGTTCAATACATTCTTCATTTTCCTCTGACAGCTTTTCATTCATCCTGTTCCACTTTCTATTACAATAAGAGTGGATCTGATCTACTATATGTATCTCCTGGAAAGTTTCATCTCACCTTCGAGTGTAAGTTGGACTCCATCTCCAAGATCTTCCATTCTGTTCCGGATCACGCTATCCATATCCTGGAAGCTGGAACCCAACTCATGCTTTCTCTTTCTCCGTCCTCATACTCATAATCCTTTGATGCACCTCCCTGTTCACCTCCTTTCGTACCCTTTCATACCCTTCATCACAATCATGCAGGCGTTCTCAGGAGACTCGTCACAGCAACTCTAACATTCTTCTTCCGTGCACTTTCAACCATTTTCATGACCGCGTTCGCTGTGCGTTCTTTCCCACATTCAAGCAACCGAGTGCCACCTCCTTGCAATACAATCATACCTTCATCCATACCATCTATCATTCTCTCAGCTTACCGACAAATCTCTTCCACTCCCTTCCCTCTCATGTTCGTGCATCCACTACTTTCACTCATCCTTATAAACCTATCCACATTCTTCAGCACATCAGCACATCCACATATTCTAATCATAGGTCTCACTCTTCCTTTCATAGGACTTTTTCTCTCAATTCTTCCGCTCACTTCATTCTTTCCATTCACTTCCACTATGGGTGCACGCACCTCACCTGCCACATGAACAGGTTTCTCATTCACTCTCTTTCCATTTGTACTTCTTTCACCAAGATTATTTATCTTTTTACTTTCAACTGTCACATTTAACTATCATTCTCTTCAACATTTACTGCACTTTCACTCCTTTCATCATTCTCATTTTCCCCTGCTTTCAGCTTCCTTCCATCCTCTAAATTACTCCTCAACCTAACATTCAGAGCTTTCAGCCTCTCAACCTCTTCTTCCAACTTCTCTCCCACAGCATTCAAGCCTTTCTAACACGTAAACACAAGATCCTTCAACTTTATCTGACTCATCTCTCTCAAACCGCTGCATGCATCTACAGTAGAACTCCTAAAATTCGAACATTTTGCTATTCCGGATATTAGGAAGTTTTCTGATTTCGGGAAGGACACATTTAGCATTGTGTACCCTCAACGTTTTCTATGAACAAATTTTCTTTCTCAAAAGAAAACATATTACTCGTATTCTACGGCCAACTGAGTCATAAAAATTTCAACTAAGGGTCTAAACTCTAAAGCTTTATGACTGTGTTAAAAGTTCAAATCAAACAACTGTTCGTGGAAATGTATTATTTGTGAACTTAAAGAGTATCTACCATGACAAGGTATGACGCAAACGGAAAATATGCAGCAATATAAATATTTATGACTAACATATATTGAATATATATTATTAAACACAAAAAGATTTACATAAACTTATTGTAGAAAACTAAATTACAAATATTTATGTTGTAGAAATATAGTATAGTGGAAAGCATTGTATTGTTCATTTAGACAATATGTAGTTAAAAATTAGACAAATACAACAGGAAACAACACACATAATGTAATAGCAATTTCAAATGTGGTTGAACAGAAACTGACAAACTGTAATCATTTATCATGCTTCTCTATCATAATCAGTAAAATCAAAGGACTCTTGTATACCTTTCTTGATGCTTTGGCGGACTTCGTTCAATTTTGCGTTGCTTGCTTTACGAGAAAGTAATGTTGTTTTTAAGTTATACGCCTGCAATGTGTCATCACCGTTGAAACAAGGAGTCATTTCCATAAATTCTATAACTTTATCTATGTAGGATTCTGCTTCATTCCACGTTGTTTTACCTTGGCATTCATTGTCAGTAAGGTTGCTTTCGCTACTATCTGGATTCGGCAAGCATTCAATGTTCTCATAATGTTTTGGAGCGGAGTGTATGATCTCGTTTATGTCTTCCATCCACTTTTCCACATCCTCACGTTCAATATCTGCGAATGCGCCGCTTGATGAAGCTAAGTGAAATGATTCATTAATTAACTCTTTATTTCGTGACTTTACAGAATTGTTGTGTTCATGGTATGCTTCATTCATTGACTTGATGCCATGCAACAATTGATGCCATGCATTCGAGAGAGTTTCGCATTTCACAGTGTTCCACGCTGACGCTATCGTATACAAAGCGTGTTTGATGGTAAAGCAGCGCTGAAATTCGCCAGGATGTGTGTCGCCATGTATCATTTGAAGAATGAAATTTCTCTTGTAGAAGCATTTCAAACTTTGTATTACACCTTGATCCATAGGTTGGATCAGTGCCGTCACATTTGGGGGAAAATAACATGCGAATATATTGCCATCATCAGAAACCAGTTCCGTTTCCTCTGGATGCGCTGCACAACTATCTAAAAGAAGCACGCACTTTGCACGAGGCTTTCCCACTGCTTGCAGATTTTTTGTACTGCTGGAACGAATTCATTGAAAAAGCATTCTCTGAAGATGTATTTGTTCATCCATGCATTAGGTTGTGAACGATATGTGACTGGCAAATTATGTGTTCCTTTCAATGCTTTTGGATTTTTGGACTTTCCAATCACTAGAAGTTTTAATTTGTGCTTCCCAGAAGCATTGGCGCAAGTTAATACCGTAACTCTTTCTTTATTCTTTTTAAATCCAGTTGCTGTTGCTTCTTCATTTGCAGCAAGTGTTTTACTAGGTAGGCATTTCCAATTGAGCCCTGTCTCGTCGCAGTTATAAATTTGATCGGGCGTAAGTTCATTTTCTTTCATAACATTTTCAAAGGTGTTCTTGAAGACTGTGGCTGCATCTGCGTCTGCCGATCGCTTTTCCCCAGAAATATTTAGCTGTCGTATGCCATGCCGTTGCTTGAATGATCGCAACCAACCTTGACTAAATGTAATATCCGAAGTTATTTTCATTTCTTCCTTCAATATCTTAGCTCTAGCAATCAACAATGGGCCTGATACAGGTACACCTTCCTTCCGATTATTTGCATCTCTTGGTTGGTGTAATGTTTTCCTTATTAACGTTCTTTTACGTTGGGAATTACCAACGGCAGCCAGAATTTTACTCTTCTTTTTTTTAATATCACAAATGGTAAAAATACCAATTTCATATCGTCTTTTAATTTTTTTATATGACATTCCGTCTTCTATGCATTGCAGTACTTGCCGTTTTTCCACAAGAGTTAATACCTTATATCTTGCTATTGCTCGTTGCTGTTCTTTTCGTTCAGACGCCATTATGGGTTTCTCGATGAATAAATTATAACTACCTATCTATGTATTATCGATGAATCTGTGGTATAAATAAATCATTGAGAAATACATCTAAAGACCAGTTGTACGTTTTAAACGGTATTGTAACTAAGAGTAACATGGTAACTTTACAACACGAATTGTTTGTATTACGCACACATACACGGCTACTGCTCATTTACAATCCTGTTGCTTAGGTAAAGTTATGAATTTGCCCGGTTAGCAACAGATGACGCTACCGTCGGTTCGGATTTTAGAATTTTCGGGTTTTAGGATGTCGGATTTTACGAGTATTTCGAATTTTGGGATTTCGGATTTTAGGAGTTCTACTGTATATCCACCCACTCTAAACAAGTCATGCAGTCAATCGTCTCATCCATCCCACTTGCACCTCCCTTCCTACGACCACTCCGATTTCTTGTCATTCTCAAACATCGACATCTATCTCAGCACAAACTTTACTGGCAGAAGATGCCTTCGCTCAGTAAATCAACCAAAAATCAAGTTAGCAAATAAGAAACAAAAACGTTACACATTACTCTCACAGTCACTCCACACAATGTCACACACTATGCTTCTTACAGGCACATAAAGACCACAAACTTCTGTCTCAGCACAGACTTACAGTCAAATATAGGACTTCTAGTCAAAACACTCTAGTCAAAAGTTGCAAGTCACGATACAAACGCTCAGTCTTAACTCTCAAGCAACAAAGGAACTACTCTAACGGGTAATCCATACAATGTCACACACTCTACTCACGTGAATATACAAATTATTCCAGTTTTTCAGCAACTTCACTGAATCCACCACAATTTTAGTCAGAGGTTCAGGGGCACACGTGTACACGCTATCGCTTTATCTCTACATTCAAATGATTGAATGAATGAATATCTCTTTAAATGATTGAGATCTGGGTTCAATTTCATCAAATACATCAGCGTGATCAGTCATTTAAAATTACTGAACTGTAAGTAGTAAGTTATATATAACTTAGAAAAAAATGAAAACCGACTTTAGATAAAAAAGATATGCCTATCTAAAACTATTTAAGGAAGTAGGAGAGAGAAGAAAAATCTATCGCGTTCTCGTGAGTACACACACACTCAGTCCATGAGCGAAAAATATTGGAGTTCAACAATCACAACATTTGTGAGAACATTTTGCTGAAGGCGTTGTTGCAAAGTTCACAGACATGAGGTAGTATGTTATAAAAAATTTTACGACAGTGATATATTTAATCAGTGACAGTTACATGTTATGAAAGGGACATATTTGATTGAGGTGACAATGATAGATCTAATCGTATAAAAGCCGCAGTTGATTTTGGAGGTTAGTAATAAAGGTTACACGCAAATAATTCCTTACAAGTAAAAATTGCCTACAAATAAGAAGGGAAAGCGAACAAGGTGGAAATCTAAATTCACTCACAACATTGGTAAGAACAAATTGCTGAAGGCGTTGTCGCAAAGTTCACATACGTCTGTCATAATTTTTCGTATAATTGAGGTGAAAGTGATATATCTAATGGTATAAAGCTTGAAATTGATTTCGAAACCTGGAATTATTGCATAAAGTTGTAAAATTTAGGCGTCAGTGACATATCTAATCAGTTACATTTACATGTTATGAAATTTATGTGATATCTAATTTGGGTGGAGATCATATATCTACACTGAGAAAAAATATAGGGTCATTTTGACACACTTAAGCGTGTCATACGTTTGTCACAAAACCGGCACACAATTGTGTGTCATGGAGGCGCCATGACACACTTTAGTGTGTTACATGACACACTTAGGGCAGTCATGACACACTTAGGGGAAATCTACGGAACCTAACACATAGATTTTACTTACTCCTACCATACCCCTCTGTCTTGCCTCTGGATGAAGAAAAATGAGTATTTGCAGAATTAATGAATCATTCGAGGCTTATTTTGTACCATACTGACCATTAAATTTTAAATTATCACAATATTTCAACAGGAAAAATTCACTACTTATAAAATCAGCGTATTCTGCAATTTTACAAAAACATACAAAACATCTCATGCCGTCGTGTAGAGAAACTTCACGAATTTATGCGCAGAGTTGAACAGATTAATTGCAATCTGTGAATAAATTAGGAGCGTCTAAAAGATCTTCCTCACAACAGCGTTAAATGTATTTTAACATGACACATGAATTCGATTAATTGTGACGGTTTCAATGCCTTAACGTTTATCAAAAGAAGAAAGCCCTGATTTCAAGCTAAATTGAAATTTAGATACCTAAAAATTTTCTACGCATTAAACATAGGCTTCAGCATAACCACATCTTACATTCATCTGTTCAAATAAAAACAGCATCAGTTTAGTTCGCTCATTTTATTCAACACTGAAATGACACATTTTCCCTGCATTTCAATTCTCGGTAAATTTATAGTTGGATTCAAAGCAATAAAAATGATGGAAACAAATTCAGCACTGAATGTTTATCTACTTAGAACTGGAAGTGATCAAAATTATTCTACGTTTGCGAACACATTTCCGAATAATCGAGAAATAGTCTAACAATCAGAATCAATCTTATTTTCCCCTTTCAGTTCCATTTAACTTGGAAAGTAAAGGTCTCACGCTTCAGCACAAGAATTCTCCATTTTGAAACGAAAAATTCCAACACCTGTTATCACGCACAAACGAAATTCTAGTTTATCACAATCCCTTAGAAATTTTAAATCTCATTTTTCACACGAATAAAATAAAAAATTCATTTATAAAAAAATATTTACAATTGCATGCCCATTTCCAGGTAAGTCTAGAAATACTCAAACGGACGAAAATAATTTAGTTCTGCGTTAAGTTTTATAATCAACTTCTCGTAAAATTAAGCATGTCTTTCACTGTGATGAAAATAATTTCATTTGGAAAAAGGATTCACACCTATCTCGCACAAATGAAATCCCGATTTATCTGTATACAGAAAGATTTCATTTTAATTCAAGAAAGAACCTAAAAATGCTTATTTAGTTTTTTACTTTAACACGAGTAACAAAATGAAGGTGAAGAATAAAATATTTCAAGGATTGTTTGAACGTTCACAAATAAATCCAGGAACTTTCGAATAAATGGAAATATTTTATTCATCATTTTTGAGGTCCATAAATAACGAGTTCTCACAAAGTTAGAGAAAGTCTTACATTAAAATAAACAAAATATTTTCTGGAGTTGTATCAGCCAAAAGAATTATACCATAAATATCGCACATAAGAATTCTCATTAAATTACTATGGCAATACAGCTTAATAACACTATTTTGATATATGACAAATAGAACATTATATATTACTAATTGCAGTTCAAGGCAATGGGCGCTATAAAATCAGATAATTCTAGTGACTTGAATTTTTTGAACAACTGTACCTACTTTTCTACAAAAATCAAAAAATATTAGGGCAGACGAAATAGTATCTTACTTCTATTTTACGTAAAGTTAAGGTCTCGTACAACGCTAGGAAACATTCTCTCTATTCTGAAACTGTGGAATAATTTTTTCACACTTGTCATCTGAAAAACGAAATTTTCATTTACATACTACTACGCACATACAATGTGAGAGTTTCATTTGCACTCGAAGAAATTTTCAGCAATATTTATTTTAGAGTAGTGTACTGAAAGGTGTGTACGTTTGTGACTCAGATCACAGCTCAAGCAGCTAAGTTAATTACTAACATATGTATATATAAAAATTAAATAGAAAATAAAATTATTTAATATTTGGATGCATGTTTCTATAAGTCAGAAATGTTCAAACAAACGAAAATAATTTTAATAATCACTTTTAGTTTCATATTGAGCTCAAATTCTTGCTAAGTTAACAATATCTCAAGTAAGAATTTACGTTTCGATACAGTGAAAACATTTAAGTATGTATCAGAACTTGGAATCTCAAATTTCATGTGACCATAAAATGAAAGTAATCGTGTTCCTTTTGAACTATATAAAATAAAAAATTTCCACGCAAAACTGGAATTCCATAACGTCGCTTTTAACGATGTTCATTGGTTTTACTGAGTCATAAGGCCGTCATTCGTGATGTGTTGACCGCCATTGGTAACGATACCGAGGTCGATCGGTGAAGATACTCTGACTTGCATATAAACTTGCATCAATAATAAATTTACGAGGATCTAATGAATAAGCTTAAGTCTCCTTGGAAAGTTTTGTTATGTTAATAAATTGATTGTGAAATTAACAAAACAAAATTAAGTACTATATATGTACAAAACTCAGCACTAAAACAGTTCATGTTAATAGCACCTCTATCTTAATGGTTTTAAAACATCTGATATTCCTGGAAAGAGACCAATCAAAATTTCATTCTCAACTCAATCGACGGCATTTAAATTAATCAAATTTCAAATAATTTCATATAGTTTATAATATTTAATTAGTTTATCCAAATTCAATAGTTGCAAAATTAGAATCCCCATTCACTTATCAAACTAAGAAAGTTTTGTTCCAGTTTATGGACAAAATTGTGAACTTATCAAAAACAGGCTCATGCACGACCACGTCCATCAAGGTCTGAAATAATGTCATTTGCTGTAAAAGTATCGCTTATATTCCGCATAGAAATAACACGGTAGTTTATATATCTTTAAAAAAATCAATTTCATTTCGAAAACGCAAAAAATTCACGATTTTATCCTACATGTTCTGATTTGATATTCAGTAGCAGCACACAAATAAAAATTGATTTATGCATAAAAATATAACACATATATTTGTTTTTAGAACTCATATTCTTAGCAGATTAGATTAGTCGTTAGTTTTAGCCTCCCTACCCGCACCAACAAATGCGATCCAAAGAGAGGAAGGAAAAAGGCACCATTTAGTATGGAGTAAAGGGAACGCGGAATCTATGCAGAAAGGGCATAGAAACAGTAGGATGAGAAAGAAGTTCATGAAACAAGATCAGAGTTGAAGAAGAAAGTAGTAGGGACTAAAAAAACAGCACAACAGTGAACCGAAAAAATGGTCCGCAACAAAACCAAAACCTATTCTATTTCAACAAAAAGAAAGCCTACCTAACCTTTAGCTCGGCCCTCACATTGTCCTCCTGGGAGCGCTAATTCCCATAGACACAATAGCTGCATCCGCCTGAGAGGACTCATATTTTTATCAGGTAGCAAAGGAACTACCAGAAGTAAAAACTAAAGCTATTCAGCACCAGTTTGGACGTCTCTATGTAAATCCAGAGACTTGCAAACAAATGCAATGAATTTTGTTTCACACATTTGAGCAAAAAAAAGGAAACCGAAACTTTGCAAAGTTAAACAAGTCTACCACAATAATAAAAATGTTCATTCTAATTGATACTGAAAAAAATTTCCATACCTATTTATCCATACGCATTAATTCTCCTCAAATCGTCAAATCCGCATTAAATAACCCACTCTTATCAAGGAATAATTCCATTTTCATTTACATGAATACAATAATCGCTATAGGCAATCACACTTGAAGTTCTTGGCTACCATAAAAATATTATATATTCGTTCAACAAGTTTTCTGCTCAGAGTTAAACTGCAGTTCACTATTCAATGCAAATTTAAAGTCAATTGCAGTAACAAACATTGAAAATAGCAATCATTAACTCGATCTTACTTGTTGTTAGCTACTATTAACTATTTATAAAAATTGAGTGACCGGAGGTAGGTCTGCAGCATTATGAAAATCCCTTGAGTGACCACCAGTGGGTTCTTCGCAGGAAACGCGTTAAGCGAGAACGCGGTTCAATGCACTGTATAGAGGTGTCGTTACAATATATCCTCTGTGTATAGAAACAGTACGTTGGAGTAACTTGCTAAGTCGAGCGCACTGTTGGGGCGAGTCTCCAAAACAGACTGAGACGAGGTAGGACGAGGACGACAACTGCCGAGGATGTCGGAACTACAGGTTGAGACCACTGAGCGCCCTGACGCGGGTGTTGTGCTGAAACAAATGAGATAAGGTTTTCATTCTGAAATCCAATGCGCTCACACCTAGGCAAGTTTTATTGAGCAGTGGTTTTGTGGAGAATCCATTCATTAAAGGTGCCCACTAAACTGCGTAGCAATGTAACCAGGGTTAAGTTTAAAAATATTCTTAAACGCCTTTAAAAATCCTGCATAGATTTACTAATTTTTTTACTCAAACTTTAATCCACAATGTGTAATCTAAAACCACCATCAAGTACCAAATATTGCTAATTTACTCGGCCATGTGTGATAAGGCTACGAATAATTTCCTGACCTCAAGTGTAGATGAATTTTCAAAAATTATTGAGCTTCATCAGTCCACTGTATATTTTATACTCGCCTCTGCACATAACAAAATATTATATGAATTTGGATGCAAGTTGATCTGAACCTCTCAAACTAAAACAAGGATTCAACAATTATGAAAGAAGGTGCTGTTCAAAATGAAATGAAGGGAACGGGGAATCTGTGCACATGGACTGTCCCAACAACTTGTCCATGAAAACCATACAATTGAAAAGGGCATCATGATAACAAGATATTAATTTCATTAAAACCACTAATATTGAAAGAAGCTTTAGAAACCAAATAAGAGTGGAAGAAACTAGCAATGAGTAACAATTAAAAACATCAACAGTATACCGAGAAACGATGTTCCTCAACCATACAAAAGTCCTAATTCATTTGTACAAAGAATTCCTAAGCTTTAGTTGGCGACCTCACCAATTGTGAAACATCTGTTCAATTGAGGCAAAACAGGATGAACTCACATTTAACTGCAGAATGAACGTGGAGAAGCATCCTAGCTGCCCTTTCAGCAGCGGCTTCTTTCGTGTTTGCTGAATTCTACTATTTAACACCAAGTCTACCATTTTTGTGCTATACAGGATAAAAATGAATCAATCAGCACCAGTAAGATGTCTGAATATTCAAACATTTGTGAAGCACCTAGAGGTTCCTTACCTTTCTGAAAAGAGTTCCTTGAAATATTTCAAACCAAGCGTTGCTCCTTGCAGAAAAGGTTGACAAGGTTTTGAAGAATCGTTTAGACAAGCAGCAGAAACAAGTTAGCCAGACCATCATGACTGATGTCCCTCAATGATGCAGACCTCTTCCCAACATGCGAGTGACACAGTAGTTAGCAGTAAAATGAGGGTGTCACAGATGACCACTTGTCACGGTACCTGAACAAACAAAAAAGAGGTGAGAATGTGGATAACATATTAAAAACACAAATAATTCTGCTTGTTTGCCTTTTTTGTTTAGTTAGCAATGTGCTCAGTGGCTTGCTTATCACCATCCACCCTTTTTGTTTTCAGTAAAAATGAAAGAATGAGCCTAGGTAGTCAGCCTGATTTTCCAAAACTTCTACAAAGTGGAGGAGAATGAGAATACATGGACATGAATGAATTAAAAATTGTTAACAATTTTCAATTGCTAATGTTCTTGATAAGGGAAGAATTAAAAATGAAGGCTTCCCAAAATATCTCTGTAAGTGCTATGAAAAAAAGATAGTGATAAAACATTTTTGTTTTGTTAGTGTTCTTAATTAGGACAGAATTAAAAATGAAGGCTTCCTAAAATATCCCAGTGTGCTATGAAAGGAAATACAGCAATAAAATAATTTTGGTTTGTTACTGGAAAATTGGCAAAAAATTAATTCATATCTATGAAGTTGATACAAAATCCATATATGTTTATGAAATTTGTTAACATAAAGATACTCGTTTGAAAAGCACACATGGTATCATACTAATCCATGGCAATGTTTCTACAATTGATTAAAAAAAACACAAATACAACCAAATTATTCCCAGCAAAAATAAATATTAATACTGGTAATTATGAAAAACAACACAGAAATACTGAAATAGCAAAGTAATTAGATAAGTTTTAATATATTTATTTCATTAAGTGCTTTAACTATTTTCAGAACAGCACTTGATTGTGATATAATCATTTTAACATGCCCACAAAACAGGTAATATACACACCATGTACTGAAAGATGTTTCTTGGTACAGAAAGTGTAGACCACTTCTTTCTGACATAAATCTCAAGCAGATTTATGCATATCTCATTAGAAGCATACTCACTTTGTACAAGACACAAAAATTTCAGGAGCATTATGATACTAACAAAATATTTTTACAGCAACCCTGCAGAAAATCAGATCATATTTGGTATGCAAGTATACCAAGGCTTCAACAATTCTGAAAGTAAAAAACAAAAATAATTACCAATATTGTAACATTGAAACATTTGAAATTGTTAGCAATTGAAGTATTGTAGTCATATTAAATGATCTAGCAAAAGGCTTTAAAATCAGTCTTTTGACCCATCCTTCCAATTAAATCAACAACAACTTAAAAGATATTATAGGCAATCTATGATGGATTAGAGAACTGGTTTGAAAATATCAGATAACATGGAAGCAAAATAAAGTAATAATATTAACCACAAATCAAATTTTAGAAAAATGACATATGTTATTCAGAAAGTATTTTTTTCCACCAATCAAAGTTAAAAAAAACTTAGATTTAAGCCATCACTTTGACAAAGTCAAATTAGAGGATGATAAGTTTACGTGTTATTGAAGGCCAGTGATAGAACAAGAGAAAAAGTTGTAAGATTGCCAAAAAAATACTTTCCAAAACTTAATAGTGCAAAACCACTTACACAGTTTCATTTAGCCTTGTGTGTTTGGCAAAATCACAATGCTTAAGTTTTTAATATGTATGTTCTACAAATTGCCATTGTTGATCATGAATCAGAAGCATATCCTTAAATTTTTATTAAGTTGAGTATGGAATCATGCTAACTAATAAAACCAGACATTTAACCAGTTATACTTTTTTCTTCAAGGATCAGTGGAAATTGTACATAAATTATGCTGAAACCTACATGCAGCAATTATGAAATGCTGAGATTATGTTGTGAACAGCTATAGTACGCAATATTTAGCTTCATCCATAATGTTTCAAATAATACATATAGGTATCAAAATTACCCAATTTCATTTCTGTCAGAATAATGTGAACTATTTTGCATTCAAGAGGGAAAAATATTTGATAAAATATGATAAAAATTTTAAATTTTAATAGAATCATTTTATGATGAACAATATAAATGTTTGCTCAAAGCTAAATTATGTTTGGAATATATTTTATTAATCATCTACCACAATCCCAACTGTCACTAACAAACAGCCACATATCTTTTTAAATATATCCAGTAACAACATTCTAGCAAAAAAGTAACAAATTCATTAGTAGAATTCTTTAAAGAATTATTCGACAGAACATTGTTCATCACTTCCAAATCTCATGTTAGCTTCAGTCACATCTTTGTGCTCTAGTTGACATTCCATTCTCACTTCTCAACCTTGAACGGTTTTGCAATTCTACACACAAACTGGCTTTAGCCACATTTAACACCAGAAAAACGCATGCTTCCTAAGCCTAATTAAATTTCCTTTCTTTAACAATTATGAAAAAGCAATCATCACACACAAGAAGCACACGTACGACCGTGAAAGGCACTGAACTGTTTTTTAGAACATATGAGACAGAGATTCCGGGCCGCAGCCGATGCACTCTTCACAATTTTCGCAGTAGTTTGTGACTGGCGGATGTTGGGTTGAGCTCATGGCTGACGTACGACACAAAGCACCATTGAATGAGTAATTCATTGAATCCTCAAACTTCTTCAACCAACTGCTTTTTCGAAGGCCCCAGCCTATTGAAATCAGTCTAATCAGTGCAGATAAATCACACTGAAGCTATCACTAGGTATGGAAACCAAAAATTTAGTCGGCTGCAATCTAGTGCTTGACAATAAAATGTTTCCAATGTGTCATACACTCCCTACAACAGATGCACCAATTTTTTTGCACAAGAAAAATATATACAAGGCTATTAGCAATTAAAAGCATTAAAATAACAGACATGTAGAAAGAATGCTCCTTCTATGAATAAAAACAAAATATAAGATGAATACATTTCTTACAGATTTAAACGACTAAAAGAAAAAAATCGTCACAAGCCAAATATGTATTCCACGAGGAATCAGAGGACTAAATCATGCAATCAACTTAATCTCAATAGTGATGGAATACCTTTTCCTTGAGCACCAACCAGCATATTATGAGCTTTCTCTTCTGTGCTTAACGATAAGTTTGATGACCAACTGAATGGAAGAATTGTGGTACATTGTACGTCAACTTTAATTTAATCGAAATGGCGATTGATCAATTTTTCCGAACGAATGATTAATTTTTATAACATATTTTCTTATGATTGATAGCTATTTTTTAGCAGCTTCCATCGACAAGGTTCTGTGCTAAATAAAAAAATTAGGCTATCTTCTGCAAATAGTGTTCATTTTTGTGGTATATTTTACGAAAATTAAGGTTTCATAATTCAGGACGAACAAAAGAAAACGTTAAATATACCGAAAAATTCATGATTCTTCAATGTTCTGTGCTCAGAACATATTAGACGTGACCAATCCAGACCAAAGACCTGACTAGAGACCCGACCAGAGACCTGACCAGAGACCTGACCAGAGACCTGACCAGAGACCTGACCAGAGACCTGACCAGAGACCTGACCAGAGACCCGACCAGATACCTGACTAGAGACCTAACCAGAGACATGACCAGAAGCCCGACCAGAAGCCCGACCAGAAGCCCGACCAGAAGCCCGACCAGAAGCCCGACCAGAAGCCCGACCAGAGACCTGACCAGAGACCTGACCAGAGACCTGACCAGAGACCTGACCAGAGACCTGACCAGAGACCGGACCAGAGACCTGACCAGAGACCGGACCAGAGACCGGACCAGAGACCGGACCGGAGACCGGACCGGAGACCTGACCAGAGACCTGCCCAGAGACCGGACCAGAGACCGGACCAGAGACCGGACCAGAGACCGGACCAGAGACCGGACCAGAGACCTGACCAGAGACCGGACCAGAGACCGGACCAGAGACCGGACCAGAGACCGGACCAGAGACCGGACCAGAGACCGGACCAGAGACCGGACCAGAGACCGGACCAGAGACCTGACCAGAGACCGGACCAGAGACCGGACCAGAGACCGGACCAGAGACCTGACCAGAGACCGGACCAGAGACCGGACCAGAGACCGGACCAGAGACCGGACCAGAGACCGGACCAGAGACCGGACCAGAGACCGGACCAGAGACCGGACCAGAGACCGGACCAGAGACCGGACCAGAGACCGGACCAGAGACCGGACCAGAGACCTGACCAGAGACCGGACCAGAGACAGGACCAGAGACCGGACCAGAGACCGGACCAGAGACCGGACCAGAGACCGGAACGGGGATAATCAGACAAAATTAGATTAGAGTAGATTAAATTATGTTTTTAAGCCTCCTTAACCGCAATACAGGCGTTCAAAAGAGAGGAAAGAGGAATACATTAATGAGTATGGACTTGAAGGGATGCCAAATCTATACGCGAGTCATATGGAAATGGGAAGTTGAGAAAGAAATTCATAAAACCAGATAACGAGTGAAGAGGAAAGTTGTGGGTACTGAACAACCGCTTAGTAGTAACCGAAAAAATTGATCCGTAACCAAATAAAAACTACCTTATTTCAACTGAAAGAAGGCATATCTAACCTTTTGCTCGGGACCTCACATATCCCCCCGGGAGCCTAAATTCTCATAGATACAACAGCTGTATTCTCCTCAGGGGTTTAAAATTTTTCCGTTTACACAATTCTAAGTTGGAAGAAGTAAAACTTTCATGAAATAAGCATAAATTCGATAATTACCACATTTGAACTCAATGTGGCCGTTAAAAATATTTATTGGCATGGATTAGAGAGGAAACACTCAGCAACTTCAACCTTGGCAACGTTCTATCGGTAGAAGCTAGTCTACGTTCTCGACCAACTTGAAGGATTGTCATGGTGACACACTTAAGTGTGTCATAATGACACATCCAGGTGTGTCAAGATTTCTCTGAGTGTAATCTTAGAAAGGTTGAAATTGATTTTTGGAGGTTCGTAATAAAGGTTACACGTAATAATAATATGAACGGGAAGTTACATAAAGATAAGGTGGGAGAGCGAACAAGGTGGGAATTGAAGATATATCTGACACAAATGGTTCGGGAAGTATATAGGTGCAATTCTGGAATTTCTGGATCATTTCTGTGGTAGTATGAGTGATATGAAGTTTTGCTAACAGTCAGTAGAATACTAATTACTAATCACCCACGACCTGTTTCGATGACATGTCCAGTTCATCAGGTATTGGTCGAGTTCTTCTGGCGTGATAATGTGATGACATGTTGAATCCGGATTTCCAGGGATGGATGCAAAGGTGTTTGCGTCCTGACTTCTCGATATTCGAATTTTCTTCGAGAATTTTTTCTGGCTACTCTCAAAGTGTACATAATGTTCGCTCGTGAAAGTATGAGATACTCAGTTGTGAAGAACTTTGATTAATTCGCTCGGCAGGCGGTCAAAATTTTTCAACGTTTCTTGTAATGTTTTAGATCGAAAGCAATGTTTCTTCGATCTTCGTTTCCAGTGACATGTTTTCTCCCCATTTTGTTAGCTGACCTGACGTAATATCAGTATCACTAAGGTCGATGTTGATTTCGTCCATCAGAAATTTGAGGACTGTTTTTTACAGTTTTCGTCCTCATGTGTGCGATAGTTTCCCTTCAGAAAGGACGTGAGTGCACTTCCTGTTTTCTAACTCTTAACGCTCATCGTTTGTCTCGATGCGATCGAGGCTGGAGACTAGGCTATTCATTTTCTTATTTTGGTCTTCGAGAATATCTTTGCGTTCTGCTTCATTTTTCGCAAGCATTTCAAAGAATGTTTCAATGTTACCTATTTCATTTTGATATTTTTCCATTTCAGTTTTTAATTTTTCATTACTGAGTCCAAGTATTTTATTAGGCAGTGACCACTTCCTTGCCGTCTTTCGTTAAGCTAGACACATCGGGATATGGTCCAAACTTTGGCTGAAACTCACTGCTGCTGCTGCTGTGTCGTTTTTTTCTAGGCAACATCTTGATGATTGAAGGAGCTGAGTTCCTTGTGAAGACGAGGTTTGAACACTTTCAGCACTCTTCTTAGAGGGAATATTATACTTTCAGTTTGATAATTTTGATTATGACAGGTTTAAATACATTTGAATCCTCATGGCGAGAGTGGGTACCCATTTGATTTAGCAATACATTGTTTCTAACCAATAAAGGCACTTTGTTTCTTAGTAATTTGATTACCTACAAAAACTAAACAACGGGAATAAACAGGTGGGTATTCTTCAGGTAAGCAGGAACTTTCCGGAAGTCGCGATTGGATAGATATCGCTTAGGTAGAGGACCACAAGGGCACAGCTAGGACCTCCGATACTACTTTCATCTCACGTTGCCTGGTGAGATAACATGGATAATAATTTGACGTGCTTAAATGGTTATCGGAATAAGGTTATGAAGTTAGAGTTATAGGTTTACTAGCAGGAGTTATAGGTTACTAGTAAGAGTTATAGGTGACTAGCGCGAGTTATAGGCTGGCTAGCAAGAGTTGTAGTCATAATAGTACATTATAAGTAATAAGTTGAAGTTATACAGTAATAGTTATTAACCTGGCAGTTATGAGTCAAGATATAAGTTTTAAGTATAGCCAACTCTAGCCTCACCAGCTAGCTAACGCCAAGCCAATAGGTAGTTAACCTCTAGAATGTCGACTAGAAGGCCGAAGGTGGAAGTACAACCGACACGATGAGATGTGACGATCCGTAGATGATATATGACGATCCGATATTGAATTGTAAACACACACAAATAAAATCAGTAGTGAATTAAAAACATAGTTTCTTGTATTATTATTATTGTGTATTGTAAGTGGATCCAACATTTGTTCACATTGACTAACACGGAATTAGAATGGATGGCAACATTTTTATTGCTAAAGCAGGAATGTATCTGGGTAGTAATGTGCAAGTATAAATTGTAATCAAACAGAATCGCACATTAATACATAGTGAATCGCACTTGTATATTTCTTTTAAAGATAAAATCTACATATCGTTCAATGATAAGCTTTTGTATTTGCATGTATATGATTTCATAGATGTGATAAAGTGGAATTTCACGTGTATAAATAAATATCTATGAGTGTAAATAAATCCTCGAAACCAGTTTTGCTCATCACATCCAAAAGATACATATATAACAAAAAAAAATCATATTAACAAATTATTATGTCATTTTATAACTCAACTTAGGGTTGGATTAATATGAACTTGACTCGGACTAATTTGAACTTGACTCGTATTAATTTGTACTTGATTTGGATTAATTTGAACTTGGCTTGGATTAATTTGAGCTTGACTTAGATTAATTTGCAGTGAAAAAGGTGTAAATGACAGAGACAGACTCTTTAAAGAGATCAGTGAAAAAAAATTGGCGTTTTTCTACGCAAATTAAAACTAGCCATGTTTGCGACGGTCAAAAAATAATTCCTCAAAGAACTGCGCATCAACAATTAAAGGTAATGAATTTAGGTAGATGCAACTCTACTGTTAAACTATTACTGTCAGCAGCAATTCAGAAAATTGTGTTTGAATTGCTGGAGAACACCGATATTAGACTGTTGAGGACGGAAAGATTCTTCAGGGGGGTACAACTATTGTGTGTATGGGAATTAGCACTCACACGGGGACAATGAGGGGTCCCGAGCTTAATGTTAAGTATTGTTTTTTTTGGTGGAATAACGTGATTTTGTTACGTGGAGGACCATCTTTTTTTCAGTTCACAGCTTTCCTGTTTTTCAGCATCTCGTACTTTTTTCTTCAACTTTTATCTTGTTTCATGAGCTTCTTTCTCAACTTATTGTTTCTATGCACCTTCTGCATATATTCCGCGTTCCTTTATCTCCATACTAAATAGTGCCTTTCTCGTTCATTTTTTTGGAACGCCCTTTGTTCCATGCTATTTCATCTTGTCCATAACATAAGAGTATTTTACTGGAACAGCTGTAATTGTTAAATGAGTCTGTCTCTGAAAGAGGTTCCATTACTTTAAAGGGGTGAATACCACATATAAATTGACAATAATTTTACACGGATTAGTTTCATGTTTGCTTGTGAAACATTAATAAACACTAACAACATTTGTGAGGTAAGAAAGTATGAATCACAGATATGCTCATTTCACATTTGGGATTTTTAAGAAAGCAGATCTAAGAGTCAATTCAGAATGATTGCTAGCCTCAGTAAATGAATTACTCAATTTAGTCAATATTTTCAGTTCCAGCAATTTTTTTCATCTACCGGGTTCTTTAGTCGTGGAATACTAATTAAGAAGCGTATAGTGACACATTGAAGAATCAAACCATTAAAATGCCATGGAGTGTGTGTGTAATAGTATGTACAGAAAGAGATCATGCCTAACTGGGAGAATTTCTGTAGAAATCCAACCAACATTCATTACTGACCATGCCCAAAGCTCTCGTCATTGTATCCAAGATCTCTCAAGCTGCAGCGTAATTATTGTTTTTAGATGTCGTTAGTCTGTTACACAGTGGAAAGTTGTAAACAGCATATTTCTCATCAGGTATATCAAATCAGTTCGTGTTCGTCCACTACAAAATGCTGAACTTTTTGTACGTCATAAAAGAAAGTTTCTCAATTGCCTATGAAACGATTTAGAACAAATGATAGTGTACAGACTGTTTTTGCCTATAATCAGTGTAAAAATAATTTGAATGATTCAGTATTTATTTTCCTCGCCCACAGGTTTGGAGAAAAAAATTCGAAGCGACATATCATTCTGGAAGCAGGTAAACTGGAGCTCTATTTCATGACATCACCAATGTTCGTTTGAATAGAACTCATGGCAGTAAAAAAATTATTTTCACACTTTCTGAAATCTCGCTTAGACTCTAAAATATAAGTCGTCTCTGAAATATCTCAACAGGTCGCCGAAAAAGTTCTCGATAATCCAACGCTACTAGTCCTGCATTATGAAGATATCAAAACTGATCCCATCAAGTCTGTGAAATCAATTCTCAGCTTCCTGAAGATAACTCCTGACGAAAAGCGGCTTCAGTGCTTGGCCAAATATGTAGAGGGCAAGGTCAACCGAGGACAGCCAGATGTACGTAACTATTACATGCACCGATGGTCATAATTTAATAAGAAAAATAAAATTCTGCATGCTGGAATGCGGATCGGAGGTAGAAACTGAAGCCTCGTCGTGGTGAAATCGGGTATCACATGAGAATCCCCACAAATTTTCCAAATTTTTGCAAGACATGTATTTTAAACTTTTTATGTTTTCGGAGTTACTTTGAGCAGTACCATATGTCTTTCTTAATGTTTCATGTTCCACGTTTATTTGTGAATTCTCAGTTGCTTCTGCGGGAGATCTTAAGTATTTCAAAATTATGATCCAGTATTTCGTGCAATAACGATTCAAAGAACATTTTCTACAATTTGAATTTATGAATGTATTTTCAGGCATTCTGCAAGCCATAAATCAAAAAGCCCTTAATCTGGAGGCCAATAATTTCGGCAAAGGTTAATGATAATTACTTTATTTATTTCGAGTAAGTCACTCCATCCATTAATTTGTAATAAGGCGCCCTACATCAGGGCAATAATTGTTGGACAACTTTCTCGCCGTTTCAAGCCACGAGTCACACTTCACATCAACAGCTGAGAACAACGCTCACTCATAGTAAACTATATGGCTTGCAATACTTTCCATTGTGTTTTTCGGACAACCTATATACAGGAGAAGCTTCTTTGGGAGAGGTATTCTAATCCTAGTGAAAAAAGCATACAGAGATAAAAAACGCCTTTCTAAAATTCAACAAATATTTTTTTACTGAATGCTTAATTACTATGTATACTGCATTTTTACTGAAAATATTGTGAGTTTAATATTGAAAATATCACTGTTTTGTGTGGGGTTTTAAGTGGATCAACTTGAATTATAAGCACCGTAAATTTCCACGGCTTAGCTCGAGTGCAATATCGTAATTATTATTTTAATAAACTATTGTGTTTTTGGGTCTCATCAACAGCTCCCGTCGTACACGGCAGAGCAAATCAAGCTCTTCAGAAATGCCATTCGAAAAGTATCTGACATGTTGAAGAAGAGAGGATTGGCACCGCTTCCCTACAGTCAGTGAGAGCTTCAGCAAGTTGTGAACCTACACATCAAAGTTCTGTTCAATGTATGTTAGGGGGGCGTCATCTGATTCGTGTGCAAATTTTCAAGTGGCTAATCTGTAGCCGCATGAAAAAGATTAACCTGCTGAGCATAGCTTATGTAACGCTGAATCATGCTGAAAACAATAAAATTAAGGAGGGCGCCCCCCATTTGGATCCCTGGTTTGTAGAAACAGGGATTTTTGCTGCTAAAGGAAGTGTAGGAGGTCAGGTACATCCTGTGGAAAAATGAGACTCGTACGTTTACTCGTTCGCCCGCTACGGGGGTTTGAAGAATGGGGGGAGAGGAAGGGGGAAATGGCATTTTATCATGTTACACCTCCCCATTGGCACTTTCTTCGCGGCGCAACATCGCTATGTCATCTCCTATATCGCTGTATTACTCTATAATTATTTCAGAGGTCTAACCTGGACCGAAAACATTTACCTATTTTAATTAAAATTGTTTACGTATCCTTGTTTTGCCTTATTTTGGAGGTTCGGAATGGGGGGTTTCAAAATGCGTCTCCTCCTACAGTTTTTAAGCTACCGTGATGATTTTTGTATCATTGGCGCAAGAAAAGCGTGGAGATTACGGAAAGTGAAAGGGCAATTCGAAATTTATCGCAAACAAAGCTATGACGTCACAAATGAAAATTTTGTCCCTCAAATAAAATGGCGCAACGGAATTTTTTTTTCATATTGGCTTGACAGATTTTCTGTTTACTTTCTATAATTTCCACGATATTCCGCATCCAATGATACCAAAATCATCCCTGTAGCTTGAAAACTGTAGGAGGAGATGCATTTAGAAACCTTTCAAATAATCCGTTTTTTTATGAATATCTCGTTTTTTTTCAAGAAAATTGCATTTTTTCATAGAGGACAATAAATTTTAAATTGCAATTCCTATCAGTATACCGAATTTCATAGTTCTAGGTTCAAAAAAGAAAGGTCCGTACAACAAAGGAAAGGTCCGTTAGGGGGACGCCGTCCTTAAAACACTTTTTTCCCACCGAATACTCCCAAACACCTTCAAATATCTTTCGTGATCTACAGGTATTGTAAACCAAGTGATTGAAACTCGTTAGAAATTTATTAAAATTCGTATAAAATATTTTCCCTGTTTGTCCCCCAGTCTACCTCACGATCACATGACCTTCATAAACAAAATTTTCATTCCTTAATCTAACATAGAGTGATTCAGTGAATAAATCTAGAAACTCAAATGGCTTGGGTAAACTAGATTGGGTTTCAGAAGCCGGTGACAAAAAGTTCATGATGGTAGAGTCTGGTGCCCACTTTTATATCACTCTGAAAGATTTAGTCGTTATATATTACTATCTAGCGGGTTATTGTTCCCAAAAGTATTCATCCTATCGCATGAACCAAGTTTGTTGGAAGTTTGCCTAAAGATGATAAAAGGTATACAGGTACAAATGCAATGGAAAGATTTGTTCTTTACGAACAAAATATTTGCGTCCTTAAACTTCTAATTACTGCTCATGAAGTACATAGTACTATATTTTAGAGTTTAGAAATTAGTGCATAGTTGAGAAAATTGTCGAAATTGTAATCACATTAGGTTATAAAATATGTTTCCTCAATTCAAGCTATTTTCGGAGGTAACTGCCCCATGGAGCTAACCATTGTTGAAAAATTTTTGCTCCTAGAAACAATGAAATTGGTTGGCAGAGTTTTGGAATCAGAAGTAAAGGAACTATTGAAGATTCATTGAAACTTTTTGAGGTATCTGAAGAATATATGCACAGTGTGATTTTGAGGAACTTTAGGTCATTGAAGTGATTCTTGAGTGATTTTATAGATATTAAAATTATTGTTTAGCAGATTTTCGTTCTTTGAAGCACTAACTATAAAATTTTTATAGTGTGAATGACTGATTGAAATTTTTTGCTTATTCACATTTTATGATTTGAATAAGCAGCTTCTGCATCCGAGATTCAAGATCGTCATTTCATTTAGTAACGAATGTTTTTGATGCATATAAAATGAATAAATTAAAAATATTGATAATCGACAGTACATGTTGTAAAACTTGGAAGTATCCTTTACATTTCCCATGAATGCTAATTGAACTTTTTCGAAAACGACACATTACTTACATATAATGTGTTCTGTTTTACTGTTCCTGTGTTTTACACTTACTATTTCATATGCAAAGGAATTCTTATGCGTAAATATTTTCCTCCCAGTACTGTAACTTCTTACTTCATGGAGGTTGCAACGGGAAGCGTTGCAGTACTTTTCGTCAGTCAAGTGTGCACTTAAGTCATAGCCATGTAATTTTTAAGCGATATCAAATAAACTCCAAAAATATCAAAATAAGCCGAAGAAAACGTTATCTATGAAAATACTACTGGCATATACGTGGTGCATGAATACAACTTAACAAAATAAATGAATGAGTTAAAGCTTTAGGGTAAATGAGAGAGAAGTAAATAAAAACGTTAGGTAGACTTCGGAAATTCTATAGGTGAATGTACTAAAGTAGTTATAATTGGGAAAATACAATCAAATATTCATATATTCTGAAAAAATCTTATTTTACAATATGTGCCTAGAATAATCAAACAACATTCGATATAAATTCAAATTTATTCTGGCAATACCACATTAAAAAAACATTATTCAAATTGTTTTAACAAATCTTGACGACATTAATATGTATTTCATACGCTATTCGTCTGGTTTTGAATATAAACTTCATATAAACATTGTAAAAGCTTTAAACTAATATTTCGCTGGGCATGTGCTCAAAACCTATCTCCTTCTCTTCTGTATCCTGCCTAAACTTCTGCTGGTAAATTATTAAGGGTGATCTATGACTTTCATTCGAATCCTCTCGGTCTTGCATGAAACAGAAACACGCGGCTTTTGAAACTGGTCAAAGCTAATGTTGTTCCCTGAAAGAGATTTGAAGTCTGGAAGCAGAGGCTAACACGTACGTCAAAACATTCAGGTTCTCAACAACTTGATATCAATATGGTTTATTATATTCTAACGAGATTGATATCCATGGTCAATTAAATAGTAAATAATTATGGGTCCTATTTTATTCTTCATTCATAACACCTATTAATTATCGCAACAAAAACAGGTAGTATTCGAAAATAGAGCTGGAAAATAGAAAACAGGTAGTATTCGTGAGATATTTTTTATGGAAGAGGTAGTATTCGTACAAGAAATCAGCATGATTTATTATTGTATTGACACAAACATTTTTAGTGGATTGATGAAATCACCGGAATTGCTGACGAAACAATTCAAAGAGAAAAACCTAAAATTTTAGTTCCGGTACGAAAAGGATATTTTTAATGACTGCCAAAACCCACTTCTGCATTAACGTGAGTAGTGGTTTCACGTTTATGTATAAAGTCAGGGTATGAAGTCAGATTCATCCCATCTTTGTCGTTGGCGTTGCCGAGCGAAAATATATAATTGATGTTAAGACGAGATCTCTGAATACACGGGTCATAAAAATTAATGCCCGCGGTCATGCTTGGGTTTGGGAAATGCACGATCTGGACGTTCTCATACGGAACACTGGTCATATTAAATTCGATAAAGTTGGTGCGCTTGGGCTGCCGCGGTTACACAGCGCTGAGAAGCGCTGGTGCTGATTAGCGTCGGTCAGGGATAGTAAAATATCCAGACCTTAATATAAAAACAATGGGCCGTCCCGATCGTGTAGCTGGGGAGCCGAGCGTGGGATCAGTCGTTGAATTAGCCATGGCTAAAGGGAGGGCTGGGGGCCATGAGACCCGACCCCTTCCCCCCCCCAGCCGTACCCCCGGTTGTGTGGGGGAGGAGCGGCTCAGAACCCTAGCCACCCCTTGTTACCCAGCTCGTGTAGCGACCACCCCCCCTTCGGGGAGGGGTGAGCACTGTCCGAGCAGGATCGGGTAGGACGAGCGGTGGCCACTTGGTGCGGAGCGGTAGTCGGGAAAGGACAGACGGTGTAGAGAGCCGTGGTCGTGAACGGACGTTCTAGAGTCAGTCACATCATGAGACGAACCGCCGGTTTTGATACTTAGGAATTTGAGTTGATAGTAAAGGCCCATATCGTCAAGTGTTGAATTTAGAGGCTGTGTTCGAGTATAAGCGTGGCACGATCAACGATAACCCTTGGACTTGTATGAGGGCGCATAATTTCAAGCGTTTGCTATACGCTTACCTTGGCTCAGCCTTTCGGTGATTGCAGAACACCCCTCGGGCTCGTGTTTCCTTGGCTCGTGTGTTGGCTGTTGTACACAGTCTGTTGTCGTGAGAAATCGATCGAAGGAAGATCGTGAGGTGATGGTCGTATTGTTCCCCGATATTTTATATGTTGTCTTTACCTCGTGTGCTCGTGCCATCCGTACTTGCCTTCCCATCAATAAATAAAAATAAACCTGGGCCTCATCTATATCCTCTCTCTCATCTCTCTCAAAAAGGGCACAAGAAACACGTGCCGGCCATAAGCCATCGCTACCAAATTGACAATCTGAGTTAACGTAACCAATCCTTTAATTTTAGTCGAGGCTATCTACACGCCTCGTGGTGGCAGCTATCAGCGCTACCTTTCTCTTACCTGTAACGTACAGTCATACCGGAGGAATCTGTCAGAAAGAAACAGAACTAACGAACTCTTGAACATAGAGAGTGCGGAAGAAAAACCCGACTCATACAGTGGAGCCAGCGGTGTAGGCTTCCCAATCTGAGAGAGAGAGAGAATATTGTGTTAGCAAGACAGAAGAAGCAACCAGTCCAACAGCTGCAAGCGAGCAACGGCGTCCAAGATCAACAAAAACCGTAAGTAGACACCATTTCATTTCATTTCGTGTGTGTACGTATATCATAGTTAGAAGTGTGGGGAAAATTTCTTTTTCTATTCAGTTCGGTATTATTTTGCTGCGCGGCTGTGCCTTTCAGTGCGGATAATCATCGAAAAGTAACTCGGAGTTATAGTGATTTATTTTTCGTTCCGCGGGGATAAATCGTTGAGTTGTGTGCCTTGTCGTAAATTAGGTACATATTGGGTAATTATTGTGTTGTGAGCAGGATTGCAAAGTTAGGGATTGTTCGTGCAAATCTAGTTTGCAAATAGATATTATTGTGTCGTTCTACTCCGTTATTGGGAGTAAACCAACGATTCGTCTGTAGAAACACCCATTTAAATGTTCGTGTGTTCCCTAGGAAAGAAATAATACGTAGCAAGTCCGCACTTTGTCGGTCGCTCCTTATCGGTGTTTGGGGAAGAGATCAACACTCCACATAAAGGTTTATTCTGTTGTCCCAAGAAAAGAATTAATATTTTTTTGTGTCGTGGACTGAACTAGGATCAGTGAGATGATTATGCAAGAATAACATTGCAAATTGAGGGAACGATTAACGTAAATATTTACGCAAAGTTGTGCTGGTATAGGACTCGTTTAATTAACGGTATTTGGTAAGGAGATTCCCTCCTGACTTATGATTTGATGCCCTACGCACGAGAGTCCGCATTTCGGTAATTTTTGCCAGTGGGGCCCTCATATTTCCTCTCTTGGATACACCGGAAAAATTTTTTTTGTGTGTTTATGCTTGGATACCATTATTTATCGTAAAAATTAGAGGTTCAGTGTAGTGCGTGTGCGTGCAACTGCAAATAGATAGACTTGAAAAAAAAAATATATAAAATAAAATTCGTGCTGATCATCGCTGAGTTCAAGCTTCAAAATGGGAAAGAACGAAGATAGCAACTCGGGAAGTGCTGCTGCAAATAAACAGGACGCAGGAACCGATCAAACAGCGCCAAGCGGGCCAGTGCTTGGCAAACTGCCAAAATTCGACGGAAAGTCGAACGTGGTGAAGTTTATCAACACAGTGAAAAAAAGGGCACTCCTAGAAAACTGGTCAGACGCCCGAAGCGCTGACGTCATCAGATATCTCTGCACCGACACCGCGGAAAACTTCCTGGATTCAAACCCCGAGCTCGAAGAATGCGATCTGACGGAGCTGACCAAACGCCTTGAGGATCGTTTCCTTAAAAGCATTTCGCTGACGGATGCACATATGGAACTGGCTGCAATAAAAATGAACCGGGGCACAATAAGAGTTTGCTTCGCGACTGGAGACCGCCTCGGCTGCCTTGGCGCATGTTATCGTGGAGCTGCAAAAAACAGCATCTCGCGACAAGCTCTTGGCGAGCGTGTTTATCAATGGTCTCGACCCGGCATTGAAGAAGACAATGGCAACATACGAACCAGAAAGGCTCGCAGATTGTGTCAAGATGGCACAGAAATGCGAAAGGATGCTGGAGGACGAGAAACCACGCCGGCCGATCTGCACGATAGACGCAGTAGAAGCCGCCCCACCCCGGCCACCACCTAGGTGCTGGTCGTGCAACCAAGTAGGCCATTTTTCTCGAGAGTGTCGCAACTCAGCGGTGATTCCGAGACAAAATACATTTGCCCAGAACGTACAGCGAAGAACCATAAACTGCTTCAACTGTGGCCAAGCCGGCCATATGGCCAGACAATGTAGGGCACAGTGGCGGTCACAAAACCCAGCACAGCCGAACCGACAGTTAGGCGGGGCACAAGGCCCGAACCACGCAGCCCATCGGAGTTTCAACGGGGATAACAACACACCGTGGCGATACGCACAAGGCCCGCCTAATATAAAAAACTAGCCCCGCCTGCCGATGCACAGGAGACAAAGCCGATCATAAAAATAAAAGTGAATGAACAAGACTGCGAAGCATTCCTGGACACCGGATCGGTGTGCTGTCTAATAAGGCCGGAAACGGCTGAACAAATTGTGTCGGCAGGATCAGGTACAGTAAGAATAAAGACGGCCAAGCTAAAGTTAAGTACAGTAAGTGGCGCAGAAATAGATGTGCGGGGCAGAATCGCGCTGAACATTAAGATAGGAGGTAAAACGTATGTGCACGACACGGTTGTAGCGCAGGTCGGAAATTATCCAGGAGACATACTAGTAGGGCTCGATTTACTCCAGCGCATAGGTAAGGTGACGCTGGACATGACCGGTAGATATGGTAGTAGAGTGATCGTGAACGGTCATTCGTATGCGTTTAAGGACGGTAAGTATGCCGGAGAGTCGATCAATTTGATCAGACAAAGAAAAACGGTAAGTATGCGACAGTCTGAGGTCGCGGCGGTGCTACCAACAGTGAGCAGTGACGATGGTGAGTATGGTATAACCGACGAGCTACCCGAGGCGGAAGTACCAAGCCTAGAGCATCTGCACACGCAGCAGCGTGAGAGTTTGTTAGCGCTCATCGGTAAGTATGCGCCAGCCATTTCTCAGCATGAGCAAGATTTAGGACGATGTGACTTGCTCCCACATCGAATTGACACCAGGAACGCGGCGCCGATTGCTACGAAACAGTGGCCGCTACCCCAAGCAACACGCGCAGCAATCGAAGAACAAGTGCAGAATATGTTAAAAATGGATGTAATTGAGCCATCAGCAAGCGCGTGGGCATCTCCAGTGCTCCTCATCAAAAAGAAGGACGGCACGCATAGGTTCTGTGTTGATTTTCGACGAATTAATGAAGTCACGCTCGCAGACAAATATCCAATGCCACGCATCGAGCAAATTTTGGAGTCCCTCGGAGGCGCATGCTACTTCTCAGCAATAGACTTGAAGTCAGGCTACTGGCAGATTCCTGTCGCGGAAGCAGACCGCGACAAGACAGCATTTGCTACTGAGTCGGCTCAGTACCGATTCAAGAGGATGCCCTTCGGATTGACTACAGCTCCGGCCACATTCCAGCGTTTGGTCAATCGAGTGTTAGAGCCAGTGATTGGAAAAACGAGCTACGTTTTCATAGACGACGTAGTGGTATTTTCGAAGACGTTTGAGGATCACATCGCTCATTTGGAAGAAGTTCTCGCTCTCCTTAAGAGGTCAGGTTTAAAAATTTCCCTGAAAAAGTGCAGCTTTGCAAAACCCTCCATCGAATATTTAGGCCATGTTGTCTCGAAGGACGGAATTCAAGTTGACCAAAGGAAAATCACGGCCATTCGCGAGTTGTTACCACCGAAAAAACCGAAAGATGTACGAAGAATTTTGGGAATGGCAGGCTACTATCGAAGACACATACCAAACTTCTCTGAACGCGTCGCACTTTTGACGGCTTTGACTAAGAAGTGTGCCAAGTTTGTGTGGACGAACGAACATCAGGCCGCATTCGACGCGCTCAAATCGGCTCTAGCTGAAGCGCCGGTGTTGGGTTACCCAGATTTCGAGCGACCGTTCAGGCTGCATACCGACGCCAGTGATGTCGCTCTAGGAGGAGTACTGACGCAAGAAAAGGACGGCCTGGATCACCCGATAGCATACTATTCACGGAAATTTACACCGGCAGAGACCCGGTACTCTACCACCGAACGAGAAGCTCTAGCTATTGTGGAAAACGTCCGCCATTTTGCTCGATACCTCTACGGTCGGAAGTTTCAGATCCTAACCGACCATCAACCGCTGCGATATTTGTTCCAATACAAAGCTACCGTTCCACGGATCGCCCGCTGGGCAGTGCTACTGTCACAGTTCGAATATGAAATTTCGTATAGACCCGGCAAGGAGAATGTGATTCCAGACACGCTCTCACGCGGAGTGGCAGCCGTCCGCCCGACCGTGACGGAAGCGCTGGACCCGTACGAAGTTTTCTGTGCGGAAAAGGTAAGTATGGAGCAGCGCAAAGCACAGTACTGGGCCAAGGTCATCAACGCATTGGAAGGAAAGGGTGAATTGGTGACAGATCCGAGCCAGTATAAGGATTTCGTGCTAGACAATGACTGCCTATTTTACCTAGAAATTAAAGACAATGGAGACATTCGCAAACGTGCAGTGATTCCTGAATCCCTAATAAAGCCCGCGTTAATAATGTCGCACGATACGCGAATTTCCGGACATTTTGGAGCAAGAAAAACCCTCCACCGTGCTAGAGAATTATTCTTTGGGCCAAATATGGCACGACACGTGTAAGAGCACGTGAAAAATTGCACGACGTGTCAGAAACGAAGTCCCCACGGGGGCCTCAAAGCAAAAATAGGCGAATTACCGCCAGTCTCACGACCATTAGAAAGGGTGGGGATTGATCTCATTGGAGAGCTGACACAGTCACACGCCGGACATAGATATATTCTGACGATCGTGTGCCACTTCTCTAGACACGTGCAGGCATACCCACTGCGCGATAAGAAGAGCGAAACAGTAGCGCGAGCGTTCATGGACTATGTATGCAGGTATGGCTGTCCGGAACACATCGTGTCAGATCGAGGTACGGAGTTTACCGCCCAAAATTTCCAAGAAATGTGCCGCATTTTGAAGTCCAAGTTGCATTTCACCACGGCCTTCCACCCAGCCAGTAACGGTATGACGGAAGCCTTCAACAAGTTGATAAAGACAACGTTGGCCACAACAGTAGAGAAGGATCTCACATCATGGGACGAGCAGCTACCTTTCGCCACGCTCGCCCTAAACTGTTCGTATCATGCCTCGGTAGACAACACACCGTACTTCTTGTTCCATGGACGCGACGCTCCTTTGCCACTGTCTGATATTCTGCAGCCCAGGATACTAAACTATGCCTTGGAGGAGAATTTTCCTCACGCCGCTTTTGCCAGATTGCAAATTGCGTTCGAAAACGCGATGTCAGCAAGCCGAAATGCACATGACAAAAATGTGAGATATCAGCGCGTGAGAGATAGAGAACTTAGAGTCGGCGACTGCGTATTCCTACGGAATACAGCAGGAAGAAACAAGGCGATGGGTAAATTCCGACCTAATTGGTTAGGCCCGTACAGAATTCAGGCCCTTCCAACACCGATGAACGTCGTAATACGACAAGTCCACGGCCGCCGGCACGAGATAACGGTCCACCGAAATAGACTTAAGCCCGCGTCATTTCAACCAGAGGAGACAATAGTAATACGAGACGAGCGTCCCAGCGGCAAGGGGAGGGGCGTCGAGCACGTCACCAAGGAACTGCACGAAGATAGCGATTCGGACAGCAGCGATGACGACATCTATGTAACAAGGCCTGAAGCACCCTCACCCCTACCCACCCCGGCAGCTAGACGTCCTTACGCTCTAAGATCCGCCGGTCCGGTAGAAGAGTAGAGGAGTAGAGGAGAAGATAACATCAGCATAACTACTATGTAACAAGTAGAGAGGAGATAAGCCTACTAATTTCATGTTCTCTTTCAGATTAACCTAGTAAATAAGTAGGTAGATAAGCTGACTGATCTAATTTTTCTTTTCAGATTAAACCTAGCAAAATAAGTAGTAGATAAGCACTAATCTAATTCCTTTACAGAATAGCTTAGCAACAACTAGGTTGGCAGGAAAATTTCTGAGTAGTCGACTGCTAGGCAAATAACTTTAGGAATGCTAGCAGCCAGCACGAGCGACTGAGCGCAGAGCTTTAGAGCCGGCACAGGACGAGTCATAAAATCGAGAGGCATAAAGGAACTCAGTCCGGGCCTGGGAAATACGAGTAGAGACGTGGCATACAAATTATCATAACGCACTAGGAAAAGTGTATCGTGCTGGCTGCGCATTTTGAATGACGAGAATAAAACTTAGATATAATGACTTCACATCGAAATAGAAATTTGATTGCTGGTCAGTTGTTGAGATGTATAAGGAAAGAAGAGGGATTTCGAAGGAAACTAGCCGTCTAGGCAGAGATATAATTAGACAGTATTAAAATATAAGTATAGCACAGCCGCAGCAGAGGTTCCTTCACATAATACGGCCAGTAGTGGGTACGGCTCTTTAGTCCTCTCATGACTAGTAGGTTACAACTGAGTGGACGAAGTTTTTTTGAGTGGCCTGAGAAATGACTAGTTATAAGCACTAATAAGCCATTGCCTTTCAGGTGTAGGTTCGAAGAGTCAGCAACTTGGATGGGAAAGGGATATATCCTTCTCGTAATTGTTTGTTAGCGTGAAAAATTCCCCGTGAAGGAATTTTTCTTGGATCGTCGGAGGGGAAGATAAATTTGAAAAATTTATTGATTTCTGGAAAAAAAGGAGAGAAATAGGCTCAATGCAGCGAGAGACGTCAAATTAGAGTTATCTCGGGATGAGTCTTGCTTCATTTCGAAGAGCGAAACCTGAGCCTGTCATGAGCTGATAGGAGGCGGATACTAGCCGATAGTAAGATCTCGTATAACAGAACCCCTGAGAGCTGTGCAGAACTCATACCGAGACACTAGAGTTAATCAAGTCCCATTACGGACATAGTATAATTTAGCAAATACTGCTCTTTAATAATAAACGTAGCTTAGTGTGGAAAGGCAGGCTGGACGAGCACTTGCGAGGCAGAGACTCGAGGCGTAAGCCCACGAGACAAAACAGCCACAGAGGGACCATAAAACTTGAGATGCGTTCCACGCTGGAACCCATGTAATATGAGCGGCGACACGCCGGAGATTAGAGAAGGCAGTCTGAACAGAGAGAAGCGCACAGCGATTCGTGTGCGATGCTAATTACGAGATAGATGGGAGAACAAAATAAATAGAGATGAGCAAAAAGAATATAGATAACAGAGATGGACGGCTCCTGTGCTGAGAAATCAGAGCGTGAACCGCACCGAACCGACGCTAGAGCTGAAATATTTAATGATAAATGTACTAAGGTTATTTTGAAGATTTTCAGGAAGGCGATAGCGAGCGAGGTGCGGGCGTGTGCGTGTGCTAAAGAGCACCACAGCGGCATCCAGCAGAACGGAAGTAGCAGACGACGTAAGAGAGATGCAGAGGCATTCGGCAAGGGTAAGATCGGGAACACTCCTGCGCGTAGGAAACACGGGCGTGAACTGTGGATAGTGTTATAAATATCTGGTCTGCTAATGAGCGTTGGAGTGATACGGCGTGAAGCATGACTGAGAGGGATTGATGGGCCATCCAGAGGCATGTGCGCAATGCTTGAGGCATCGCAGCGGTTACCGATACCATGAGATTTGAAGATTAAAAAGATAAGTCGTGTGCGACTGGTACATAAAATATATTGCAAACAAGGGACGCCTGAGTATTGCAAACGATACGAAAATCTAGGCTGCTTTTCACGAGAGATTAGCAAATGCCATTCAGTAAAAAAAAAACAGTCAGCTGACACGGAAAGAATAGGAATTAGGAGAATTTCATCCATCATTTAATCATAAGGACCTGCACCACGAGTGAAAGACAAATGAACAGGAGATGTGCGTGTTGTCAGAGTGTGTGCGTTTTCGTGTGCTGTAGCGTGTGCAGGAGTGTGTGCGGTATCATGTGGCAGAATTGTACTTTTAGCCATTCAAGTCCGGATTAGGACTGTGTAGACTCATAAAAATCACATATCATTCATGTAATACACGCTCTCATTATGAGGCGAAGAGAGGAAAAATTTAAAGAATAAGCTCTATATTGATGTCTAACCCATGTAACCATGAATTAATGCCGACCGTGTGCCGTAGGAAACGGTGACGTACATGCATCGAGGGCGGAGACGGAAGCCGAGCGAAGTGGTGCGCCAGCTCGGGACATACGTCGCAGCGCGCAACTACGAGACGTCGCTGTGGCTACCAGACGGGAGTCTGGCGACCGTCTCGGCCGAGACGGACTGGGGGCGGGCGGCCGCGACCCTGGAGGGTCGAGCGCTCATTGTCCACTTCGTCCCGAAGCCGGACGAACGCCTGACCGAGGCGACTCTCAGCAACTTGCTGCAGCATTTAGTTGTGCCCCGAAACGACGGAGAGATCGAGGCCAGGACCGCGAACAAGCGAATATCCTCGGTTTCGGTCTTTCCATACTATATATGGAAGGAAACACTAAGAGGGAGCGAATTTCTCCTCACAATGGAAGGCTAAAAGGGGATTTCCCCTGGAAGCAGACGACGACAATGCCGGAGGCCGAAGAGCTCGCCTCCACAGACCCGAGGGAGGCCAATATTATGTGAAAATGGCCGAAGCATAGGCGAGCGAGTTGTGGTCGCCGTCCTAGTTTTTTTTTGTGATATTGTAATTGATGTCATGTTGTATTGTGTTGCATTGTGATTTGATGTCAGGTTGTATCAGTGTTCGCCAGTCGGGTAAGAAATGCACTGAGGCCAAGACATAGAAAAAGAAATTATTACATAATTTCTTTTTGCGCAAGTGGGGGAAGGGTGTATAAAGTCAGGGTATGAAGTCAGATTCATCCCATCTTTGTCGTTGGCGTTGCCGAGCGAAAATATATAATTGATGTTAAGACGAGATCTCTGAATACACGGGTCATAAAAATTAATGCCCGCGGTCATGCTTGGGTTTGGGAAATGCACGATCTGGACGTTCTCATACGGAACACTGGTCATATTAAATTCGATAAAGTTGGTGCGCTTGGGCTGCCGCGGTTACACAGCGCTGAGAAGCGCTGGTGCTGATTAGCGTCGGTCAGGGATAGTAAAATATCCAGACCTTAATATAAAAACAATGGGCCGTCCCGATCGTGTAGCTGGGGAGCCGAGCGTGGGATCAGTCGTTGAATTAGCCATGGCTAAAGGGAGGGCTGGGGCCATGAGACCCGACCCCTTCCCCCCCCAGCCGTACCCCCGGTTGTGTGGGGGAGGAGCGGCTCAGAACCCTAGCCACCCCTTGTTACCCAGCTCGTGTAGCGACCACCCCCCCCTTCGGGGAGGGGTGAGCACTGTCCGAGCAGGATCGGGTAGGACGAGCGGTGGTCACTTGGTGCGGAGCGGTAGTCGGGAAAGGACAGACGGTGTAGAGAGCCGTGGTCGTGAACGGACGTTCTAGAGTCAGTCACATCATGAGACGAACCGCCGGTTTTGATACTTAGGAATTTGAGTTGATAGTATAGGCCCATATCGTCAAGTGTTGAATTTAGAGGCTGTGTTCGAGTATAAGCGTGGCACGATCAACGATAACCCTTGGACTTGTTTGAGGGCGCATAATTTCAAGCGTTTGCTATACGCTTACCTTGGCTCAGCCTTTCGGTGATTGCAGAACACCCCTCGGGCTCGTGTTTCCTTGGCTCGTGTGTTGGCTGTTGTACACAGTCTGTTGTCGTGAGAAATCGATCGAAGGAAGATCGTGAGGTGATGGTCGTATTGTTCCTCGATATTTTATATGTTGTCTTTACCTCGTGTGCTCGTGCCATCCGTACTTGCCTTCCCATCAATAAATAAAAATAAACCTGGGCCTCATCTATATCCTCTCTCTCATCTCTCTCAAAAAGGGCATAAGAAACACGTGCCGGCCATAAGCCATCGCTACCAAATTGACAATCTGAGTTAACGTAACCAATCCTTTAATTTTAGTCGAGGCTATCTACACGCCTCGTGGTGGCAGCTATCAGCGCTACCTTTCTCTTACCTGTAACGTACAGTCATACCGGAGGAACCTGTCAGAAAGAAACAGAACTAACGAACTCTTGAACATAGAGAGTGCGGAAGAAAAACCCGACTCATACATTTAAATTAATACTTACTGTACTTAATTAATTCGTGGGCATGGCTTCCAATAATAAGCTTAACAATCCAAATTTGCGTTAGACGAGCACATAAATGGATTGATTTTTTTTACAAATGTCAATTAGCTGAACCAACATAATTATTCACTACTGTAAATGAAAACATCGCCACAGGACTTATATTAACGTCACTTTTCAAACAAAAATTACTAAAATAATCCTTGGTGAAGTTCTGATGAAGTTCATTCGTTATTCGTATATTTCAGGTTTACAGCAACGGTGTCATGGATTCTGAGAGTTTGTCAGTCGAATACAGGCGTGAGCTCTAGCTTTTGAGAAGTTTAGTCACGAAATAGTCAGTTGAAGTCCAAGAGTTTCGTAAAGAAATATTTCCTTCTCCATGCTTCCTTACACTATATTGAAATATATAATAGTATATCAGGCTCTACTATACTTGACACTGGTGAGTCGTTCTTGAAAGAATTTCAAAATATTTCTCATTTTTCGTTGAAAATATGGCTCACGAAAGCTTTTTTCCCTCCCTGACCTGTTTCTTATCACAGAAGCTGAATTCATCAGTGATCCCGTTTTTGCATTGTTTATTATATCGTAAGACTAGAAATGATATGATCTCTTAACTCCAATAGCTAAATGTTTTTCCTTGATCATCATTATCCCATTGGCATAACGGCTGAAGAATAATTTTCATGGAAAAAAGAATATGGTGTTCGCAATCCTGTAGAAAAATAGTTCATAAGCACAAATTATGAAATGGGTTAAATAGAGGCAAGAATCATCAAGACAACAGCTTTCGCAAATACTGTAATACTGTACTACTGCAGTCGAAACTATTTATTACACCATGCTACTCGAAGATAGACATATAGTGAAGTATAAATTTATAATGCAAATCTTACATCAGGTGTTAACAAAAACAGTCAAGGTCAACTGCACAAGGAGAATAAACCAAATAGCTGGAGATAATTTATTGAAGAAAATTCAGCTACAGGCATGTAGTGTTGTAGAGGTCGCGAGATGCGACAGCTTTCACGGCACCCGCCGCTCTGCAGCCTGAGGTTGCCTGCTCTGACCCGCTCTAGGACGAGTTCGGACCCGACTGGCCAGCGCCAGTGGTTGCCCTCCCATGTGTTCCGGTTCAACTTGGCCTCGATAATTTGCTTGAAGTGGAAAGCCAGGAAAACTTTCAATCGCGAACCCAGGAAAATAAACAAAACATAGGAAAAAAACTATCATTTCTGAAATTAGGGAAACAAACTATCATTTGAGAAATTAAGGAAACGCACAATCATTTGAAAAATTAAGGAAATAAACTATTATTTGAGAAATTAGGGAAACAAACAATCATTTGAAAAATAAGGGAAACAAACTATCATTTGAGAAATTAGGGAAACAAACTATCAATTAAGAAATTAAGGAAATTAGAATACTGGTAAGGATATTTATTACAGATGAAAACACAGGCTCCACTAATTTATATTGAGGTCTCGAGAAGCGAGCAAAGTGACAGGCGGAACGGTCTACTGACCCCCCTCGGCCCCGCATGTGCCAATGCGTTGGCGCGATCATTCCATCAAAGGGTATGTGCCCGCCAGATGCTCGCCGGCTTCGTCCCCCAAGTAAGGTGATCAGTAGTCACCCATCTTCGAATTCAGTAACTTAAAACTGAATAATGAAAAAGTAATTTATGGTGAATCTCAGGATCGTAGAAACTTCTGTACTAGTCAGAGAGGAGTGCAGTAGTTGAAGGCTGGGACCAGACTCTCGATCTGAAGCCGCTGACTGAGGAGGTCGCGTTCGGTGGTTGCGTCGCGAACTTAAACTTGACACATTGAACGTACAGTCTATTTAAATCAAAGCGCTAAAATTTTGCGACGCAGTGTGGAATTTAAATCCAACTGACGGTAACTTATTTCAGGTCAGGGGCAATGTTTACAGGAGCTATTCTATTCATGGGTACTAATAGCACTTGCATTCGATGTAGCGTAATTATCAAATTAATTTTTATTTATATAACCACTGTCCATTGTCGTTCAAGTCTCTTGTAAAAATATCCATTAAAACTATACCAGGAATGGGTTTGTGAATTTAAGAGCTGCAGTATAGGTAACCGTTTTTCTTGATCGCTGGGCACCGTATAGCTACTACAAGCTCATATTGCTACTAGAAACACTGCTAGCCACAAATCTGGCGACACTAACGGCCTAACGAAATGTCGCAATGGTGACGCCATAAAGTTTGTTTTAAATAAAACCGTTCTATTGGCTAGCCGAACCAGAGAAGGTGTATTTTCCCCAAAGAAATTACTCTACCTAGTTTCCTCCACCGTGGTGGAGACCCAGGATGCGTGTTCAAGACATGTGCGATAACATTCGACTCGAAGACGCAGGAAAACCACACGTGCCACCTGCAAGGACCTCACTGCCAGGGCTGCCACTCTAGATATTTTATAGCTAGATCTAGATAGTTTTGCTGAAGCCTAGATGTAAAATTTGGAACCTAGATATTAGCTATAAAATCTAGATAGTTTTTTCAGAGTCCTAGATATTATCTAGAGGGAATTAGAATTTGGTGATGCATATTACATATCACTTTAAATTTGCATTAGAAATTCGCTATAATGTTTACTACTTTATTCTTGTTACATTCTTATTTCGCTTGACCAAATTATTTGAACGACGAACTAACAACGTTCAAACGTGTTTGTTCCGATTATGAACAAGACCGAGACGGCGTCGGTGCGGGTGACTCAAGGCCCCGATACACTGGCGTTCATGACTCGAGAAATTGCGGCAGTGGATCCGTCCGCCAGTTGAAGTGAGAACTGGCGACTCAGCACGCAAGATGAAGCACCGCGGACTGCAATGCAAGGCGTCAGTCTGCCTCAGCGTGTCGTACGGGTAGGTGCGCGATTGCGACCAGCCGTATGGAGCGCAGGATTAAACCAAAGCGCACGTTGCGCTGTGCTTTAGCGTTCTGTAAGCGCTTTTGATCACATTCTGCAAGCAGTCGAATTTTTTAAATGCGTCTATAGAATTCAGCGTTCGAGTTTTGTCTACTCAGTTGCGGAGCAAGACATGGCTGTGCAGTGTGCACCTCTCCCGTCAACGTTCAAATCGGTACTGCTCGTTGCAGTGACGACTGTCCTAATCCAGACATGCTCGGATCGCTGAAAGCTCGGTGGCCACTCTGCCAACTGGCTGGTGTGCAGGGATGGGAGGCACATTGAGAGGCGTGCTGGCGGTTATCACCGCGATTTTTGCCCAGTGTATCGGGGCCTTAACAGTCACTCGGTGCGCAGTCTTGGTTTTGGTGTGAAGTTGTTGGGTCAAATTTCGGTGCTTCATCTTAGTTGTAAATCCCAGAATTTGTGTTTGATTGAAATTATTTGTTTTCACAATCACTAACCCTTCAAAATGCCGAAGTTTAAACAATACCAGCAAAAATTTAGAAAAGAATGGCTCAAGGAATCACCCTTCAAGGAATGGATTGCGGCTACAGAGGATGAAAACAAGGCCTATTGTAAGTTCTGCAGGTGTGAAATAAATGCTAAGTATCAAGATTTGAAAATTCATGCACTTACTAACAAGCACAAAAAATCTTTACCATTTAACGCTATTCCAATAACATCTTTTCTCAGTAAAGAGAAGAATCCTGACGCTCACGCCTTTGAAGGATCCATTGCAGTGTTTTTGTGCTGCCACAGTGCAATTTATAATTGCGATAATATGGTTGAGATGCTTAAGCACAACATCTCCAATTGCAAAACTGTTGATGATGTTAAAATGCACCGAACAAAATGCAGAAACATTATCAAGAATGTATTGTGTCCTCATTTCGAAGAAGAACTTACAAATGATATCGGCAACAACAAGTTCAGTTTGTTATTGGACGAAAGCAATGATATTTCAGTCACAAAACTACTTGGCGTATTAGTAATATACTACAGCAATGAATTAAACAAAGTGGTATCAACTTACTTAGGAATTGCAAAATTAGTCCAATGTGATGCAAGTAGCATTGTGACAGCATTGAAACAATTATTGATCAGTAAGAATCTGAAAATTGGTGATTGTGTTGCATTAGGGACTGATAATGCAAGTGTCATGGTCGGCATCAATAATGGAGTCTATGAAGTGTCTATAAAAGCGAAACTCACACTCAAATACCTTAACTTAGAAAGAAGAAGAAGAAGAGGAAAAACAGTTTATTTCCAAAAGAGATGGTACAAAACATCATTCTTGTTTTAATATCTCAAAGTAAGGAAAATACACTTATATGATACACACAGATGAGTATTGTAATAACCATGTCACTAGTCTAAATAAATGATTGAGGGCAATGTATCCCTAGTGTTGCTTGATCCAGATTTGATGATGCATGTTACTACAATTATAAAAAAACACCATTCGCGTCACAGTGTATGGTTGAGAATACTCTTTTTGGAGCACACTTTCAGTGAAATACGAACTCAGAGACTTGCGGTATTAGTACTCGTAATTTGTTGAAAGTAAATTATAACGGGTGGATCAAAATAATTCTGCGTCTAAGGCAGCGATGTTGATATTCAGAACTATATTTTTTTATTCCCACGTATAGACTAGTATTACAATCAGGGGACTCGGAGAAAATGTCTTTTATCACGCAACAAAATTATGATATTTCAATGCTAATAACATTGCCACAAAACAGTCTACATGAGTCAGAAACATGAAAATGATTATTTTACAACGGTTTCCAAGAAATGTTCAACATAATTAGAGTGATACGTGAAAGTGACCACCAAGATAGGGTTGTCATAACATTCTCACGAGCGTGTAACGATTTGCATCACACAAGACTAACAAGAACATTTTAGGACGTGAATAATAGAATAACACATTAGTGTTCTATAAAGTTACCAAATTAGAAAAATTTACGTTATTTTCGAAACATGACGCAAATGTCTTCAAATGAGAAACATAAATAGGTGTCACGACGGTCCAGTTTAATGCGTGTACAAAAACGGAGAGAAAAAGCATAAAAATATATCCTATAGCTGCTTAATTGAAATTGAGTAGTGTTTGTGAATTCATGGCAGCAATAAAGATAAGAACTTTGTTGGGTGGAAACACTTGTAACAGTTTGCACGTACAATGACAAATCAGCATGGATTTCACGAAATCAGGGAATAAGATTATAGTTGCGTGTTGTGTCAGAAATTCGAAAATATCACTTCGAGTGAGCGTGGACAAAAAAAAATATTTCTATGAAAAATTACACTTAACTGATTACTTAATGAGCACGCGATAACCCAAACACAAATTAAGTTTACGAGACAAATGCGAGTCAATCGATAAGAGATTTTGCAAGAACTGTTATGAGTAGATATACAACTGTACAAACATATACAAATGAACGCATACGTACACACACACACACACACATGCATACAGATACCAGGGAACAAGCATGAAAATTATGAAAATAACAAATTCATTTTTTCTAATTAAAAATTTTTAACATAACGGGCAGTATTTGATAAGAATCTTATTCGAACGTGTATGGGTGATCTCACAACATATTTAATTTTTTGCGAATGTTTTAAAGTAATAAAGGGAAAATGCTGAGTTAGGGCAGTATTACAAGTTGCGAGTGAGAAATGGCGATATTTATAGTCCATATGCTAGTTGCTAGTTCAGTACACACAGATTTAGATGGGTACGCACACACATTCACACGGATACCAGTATACAAGCATGAATGATATAAAAATTACAAGTTTGTTTTCCGAATTAAAAATTTATTTTAAACACAGCTGTCAGTAGTTGATAAGCATCTTAGCAAAACATATATGAGTGATCACGCACCAGATTTATACTTTATAGTGAGTGCTTTACAATAGTAAAGAGAGATAATGTATAATAGTAAAGAAAGATAATGTTACAAGTTGAGAGGGAACAGAAAAAAAGCGGTTTTTCACATCCAAATTCTAATTGCCCGTTTAGTGCACAAATATATGTATATGTGCATACATATACGCACACACATGCACATACACAGTATTTATAGTTCAAATGCTAGATGCTAGTCCAGTGCACACAGGTATATGCGCACATATGCACAGATACACCCATGTACGCTCACGTATATGCAAGTAAGCATATGTGCAAATCCCAACGTGTACCCAATTGAAAATTAAGGACGTGTCGCCGGCGAATTTAGGACGAGACAGTCGATCATGGACGTATTATAGGCGCGACGGCCACTTCGACCGTAAAACGCCTATGCGACGCTTATTTTGATCTCATCCGTGCAACGCCCGACAATTCGTCGACGTGTACTCGCCGATTTACAGGTGTGATATTATCGACGTTTTTTGGCCGTGCAACAGTCGATCAGACGGCTATGTTTGTGATGTCATCGTTATCTGTTGGCTATTATGTTAAGTTATAAAGAAATAATTATATTAAATAAATAAATAATTTAACCACACATTACATGAAGAACCTCGAATTCATACGTTTTTATTTCACATGACTCCTAATGTCTAACGTATTTTAATTTAATTTTAGTTAAACCACAAGCGTTGTTCATGTCTCGTTGCGAATTCATACATATCCGTTATTAGTTTGTTTTGACTGCTAAGAGTGCTTACGTAGCTGCGTCAGCAATTTTGATTAAATCATTTTAGTTTCACCGATGGTACGAGCAATTGAGCAAATACAATTTCTTATGATATCAGAAAATAATGAAATGAAAAGGAAAGCGTTCTTATGCCAAAATTCACTCTTCATTACGTTTATCGTTATTAGAGTCTAACTAATTTGCGTGAAAACATAGGCGAATGAGTGAGTACACCTCATATTACAATCAAGTTATAGAAATATGTCTTCGACAGTCTTCCAATCGTAGGAGATAGGATAGTCTCTCCAGCGGCAAAAACTTTAGCAAAATCTTAGACACGTATGTCAACATGAATCGAACGACAGGAAAGCGAACTAACCATACAAAATTTATGCATTCAAAATTGGAATACTTCCAGACAGAAATGAAGCAGCCCGTTAAAATTGCCCCACTCCTCTACAGCTAAAAAATTCAGGATGAAAGTAGCTAGTTACCGTTGTTAAACTAAACAATAAAACATCTCTAATTTTCAAGTCAATTAGCGAATTTGTTGATCGCATTCCAATTATGATCTCTTTTGATACTAATTAAAAAGTCTGAAGCATAAAAAAGTCGGTACATGTATTGTTCTGTGATCTCTTAAGCGATGTTGCCAGATGTTGCCTGCCAATTAATCTTTTCAGAGTGCGAACATCTGAATTTCAAAAAGTTATTAACATTTATGCAACATTATTTTTTATCAAATTTGCTTACCTCTTATTCTTGTGAAATATTTTCTTACAGCTATTTTCAAGCAGCTGAATTAACTATACCTCCCAGCATACGTATTGACGTCTCACGTTTCGGTTATGCCTTCGTAACGGTGTTCCCTGCAAGGCTGCAAGTGCTGAGCGAGTACGTTCAGTCCTGCTTCAAGTATGGTTGAAAGTGCTGGTGCGTGTGTATGTCATTCTTAAGGAAGCAGCTACCACTTTACTTTTCTATAGACGTGTGATAACAAAAAAGTGATCTAATTACGTGCTTGTGATAAGTGCAGTAGTTTTGTGTTTGCTAGTCTGTGTATTGGGAAATTCTTCTGCAAATTTGATGATTTTTTCATGTGTTCACGCGACTGGAATGGGTTAGGTAACTAACTTAGGCTAGGCTAGTTAGTTAGGGTAAATTTTTACTTTAGGCCCAATTAGGTCTATTTTTTGCCCATTTTTTACTAAATGAACTAATTTTTTGACGTTCATTACGAATCTGAAGTCCGTTTGTGGCGGTCGGACTTAATTTTTGAGATATAGCGATTTAAAAATTTCAAATTTCCGGTAAGAATAACCTTAACCGCGAGGACGTGGGCTGGTATGGTTCGTAAGGGAGAGTCCATTTGCAGAGGAAGGAGGGTACCTAGGCTATTTTTAAGCAGTCAAACTAAGAAAAAACAGCTCGTTTGGACCACATATTGTTTTTAATCTGTATAATGGATGTCAGACGTGTGTTTCGATCCTACTGCTGAATTTTGAATTATCTAATGACAATGAGTAAGTATTAAACGAGCAGTAGCCATCAGGCATTAGCACATTCAAGGTGAAATTATGCCAATATTCCACTTTTAGCGCATATAAGGGGAATCTATGCACAAGCAGGTACCAACAAGAGGACTCCATGCACAATACTCCAGTCTTAGCACATACAAGGGGAATCTATGCAGAAAACTCCAGTTTGAGCACATTCAAGGGGAATTCATGCACAAAACTCCAGTTTGAACACCTACAAGGGGAATCTATGCACAAGGACCAACAAGAGGGCGCTATGCACAATACTTCAGTTTAAGCACATACAAGGGGAATCTATGCAGGAGTCTCCAGTATGAGCACATTCAAGGGGAAATTATGCACAATATTCCACTTCAAGCGCATATAAGGGGAATGTATGCACAATGTACTTTTCATGTTCTTCGGTACTTTCTAGTACTTTATGGTACTTTATGGTACTTATTGGTACTTATTGGTACTTATTGGTACTTGTTAGTACTTATTGGTACCTATTGGTTCTTATTGGTTCTTATCGGTACTTGATGGTGCTTTTCGGTACTGTTTGGTACTTCTTGAAATTTTTGGGTTCTTTTTGGTACTTGTTGGACAAATTAGTACCTATTTTCACTATTTGGTTTTCATTGGTACTTGTTGGTATTTATTGGTACATGATGATTTTTTTCGCTACTGTTTGGTACTTATTGGAACTTTTGGGTTATTTTTGGTACTTATGGTATTTATTGATACTTATTGGTAATTATTGGTACATTTTGGTACTTCTTGGTTTTTATTGGTACTTATTTGTACTGATTGGTAATTATTTGTTCTGATTGGTACTTATTGGTACTAATTGGTCTTGATTCCTATTCAGTGGTACTTATTGGTACTTGTTGGTACTGATTGCTACTTATTGGTACTTATTGGTACCCATGAGCATTTATTGGCACTTATTGGTTTTCAATGACACACATTGGTACTTATTGACACTTATTGGTTCTAATTGGTACTTGTTGGTACTTGATGGTGCTTTTCGGTACTGTTTGGTATTTTTTGGTACTTTTGGGTTCTTTTTGATACGTATTTTTACCTACTGGTACTAATCGGTACTTATTGGTAATTATTTGTACTTTTTGGTACTTCTTGGTTATTATTAGTTCTTATTGGTGCTTATTGATACTTATTGGAGCTCATTGGTACTTATTGGTACTTATTGGTATTAATTGGTCCTAATTGCTATTTAGTGGTAGTTATTGGTATTTTTGGCATTTATTGGCACTAATTGGTTCTCAGTGGCACTTATTGGTACTTATTGGTACTTATTGGCATTTATTGGGACTAAATAGTTCTTATTGGTACTTGATGGTGCTTTTCGGTACTGTTTGGTACTTTGTGTGACTTCTAGGTTCTTTTTGGTACCTATTAACACTTATTAGTACTTATTTTCAGTTACCCTACATACAATGTCACATGGAAACCACATGGTTAGTTGCTGGTTTCGTGGATTTCAGCTGGCAAAATGGATTTGTCACTGAATATACTCATCATAGCCATGTTAGTACATTGCATGCTGGATTTGATACGTGGGGTCCACGTGGGATTTCCTATTAGCGAACACATTGGCTTAAGGGGAATATCTTGAGCCAAATTGGGCCCCGGCGGCTCCCCCAACTGAAAGTTTTTTTTCTGAAGCGAAACAAACTCACTTCCACCAGGCACTGATAACGGCTAAAAATAACCCGAAACGAACTTGGGAAAGCATTAGTGAGGTAGCCCCATATAAAAATCTAGATCGCAAAAGTAAATTTGAAAATCCCTTGGCAACAGCCACAGATTTCAACACATTCTTTTCCAAAGTAGGGGCTCAAGTTTTCAGTGAGGTGTGTACCAATCCAGATGAAACGACAATTGAAAATTCATGCCCCACTGCACCCTCGAGGACTGATGTCAAGTGGAGACCACGCCCTGTCGATTTACCGGAGTTACAAAATATCTTGTACTCACTAAAAAACACAAAGGCAATTGGACATGATGGGATCAGTCTTCAATATATCAAAGACAGTTTCTCTGTTACAGCACCATGGATTCGTCTGATAATTAATACATCAATAGCAACCAACATGTTTCCAAGCCAATGGAAACACTCCATTATTAGACCGTTGCATAAAAGTGGTGACCTAAATACAGCATCAAACTACAGGCCCATCAGTCTTTTGCCTGTCATGTCAAAACTATTAGAGAAAGTGGTGACGAATCAACTGTCGTTTCACCTGGACGAGTCAAATCTACTCCACCAAAATCAATATGCCTATAGAAGAAATACTAGCACTCAAGACGCTCTGCTCAATATCTCTGAAAAAATATACAGTGACATCGATCAAAAGAATGTAACACTCTTGCTGCTACTCGATCTCTCTAAGGCGTTCGATAGCGTCGAACATGATAGACTTCTACGTAAAATACTGAACTTGGGAATAGACACGCAATGGTTTGAAAGTTACTTGTCAAATCGATCTCATGCAGTCCGCATAGAAAACAATTTGTCCCCATTCATTCAAAACAATTTTGGTGTTCCCCAAGGATCCATTCTTGGTCCGCTACTGTTTTCTATTTTCATTAATGATTTCCCTCCAATGCCTTCTAACACACGGATCTCGATGTATGCAGATGATGTTCAAATTGCAATAACAAGTTCTGTATCGGAAATACCACAGACACAAATTGAAGCCGAAACTTTACTGACTAGCCTGAAATCATGGTACGACCGAAATGGTCTTAAATTAAATGCTAATAAAACACAATGCATTATTTTTGGATCCAAAGATGCAATTAAAAAAACTTCAGATCTTACTCTTGAAGTTGGAAATGATAAAATAAATGCATCAGAAAAAGTTAAAAATCTAGGGATCTGGTTCGATAGAAATATGTCCTTCAAATCTCACGTCGAGACTACTTGCAACAAAATCTACGGAACTTTAATTTTTTTTCATCGTATAAAAAGTATGCTAGACGAAAAATCCAGATTATTAGCAATTCAATCCCTTTAGTTATCGCGCATTGACTACTGCAGCCTAGTATGGGGAGACTTACCTAAATACCTTCAAAGGGACTTACAAAAGTGCATGAATTTTGCAGCGAAGGTGGTATGCAACGGTAATTCCAAAAGAAGTGACCACGTAACCCCTCTCCTCAATAAACTCGGCTGGATTCCTATCCAAGAAAGGCTCCTCATGCAGAAGGCCCAATACGTATTCTCCTCGTTATATCTTCCTCAGAGCAATGCTGAGATAGTGTGTTTCCATCCACCCACTGTTACCAATCAAAAACCGAATAGAAACAATAATGTCTTAGTCAACTATCGTTCATCTCACTTAGGGCAGAAGGCTCTGTCCATATCAGGCGCTTTACTGTGAAACAAACTTCCCCTGAGTATTAAAGTCCCTCAAAGACCGAGAGAATTTAAAGCCAAAATAACTCGTCATCTAGTGTCTCAAGAATAATTCTTAGTTACAGAACACACAAAATAAGTACTGTCGAATCTCATTTGCCTGGTATCTCCATTGCTCAATAACCTCCCTCGCTTATTGTTTTATAATACAAGATATCACAAAACAGTTTTAGAGTATGCGTAGGTAGTGTGAATTGATCGCCTATACGCTGCCGTTTGCAAACATGCTTATTTGAATATGTGTGTACGTATATAGGTGTATGTGGGCATATGGGTGTGCATATGTGCACGTACACCTGTGTGCACTAGAGTAGATAAACCAGTCGAAGGTTGCATTTTATGCCATTCCTCTCCATTTCTGTGCAAGCATCAAACTAGACCGTCATGGTACCTACGTGTGTGTGTGTGTGTTTATCAATTGCAGACATTCTAATATGACATTTTATTCTAATATGAAATTGTAAAGCAACCATGTAAAAAAAGCAATAAATTCGTTGTGTGATCACCCATTTATACTGCAGTATTACGCTTATAGTTATATGCTTATAATAATGTGATACCTATGTCTGTTTATCAATTGCCGACAATTTGCGCCATATTTCAAAGATAATGTGATTTTTTTTTTCTAAAATGAAACCTTTATAGGACATTAATGTTTTCTTTCTAATTCACGTCCCACAATCGTTTTCATGTTTTAGACTTAGGTAGACTGTTTTGTGCCACTATTTGTAGTACGAAATTTTATAAAATTCATGCGATAATAAAAGATATTTTCTCCGTTTCCCTCGATTGGAATTTCTGGTTTATACTGACTGGTTTACGCTGATATTCGCGCACATGCTTACTTGTAGATATCTGTACGTGTGCACGCTGTGCGTATGACACTAAATAGAATGCGTATGTATTGCCTCGATGCATAGAAATGCATTTGTGTATCCTTACGAGTTTGGTGTAATTATGTGCGTGCATGTGTATATGTATATATTTGCGTGTATATGTGCACACATGTGTGTACTAGACTGACAACTAGCATTTTACTAGAGATAATGGTCTTTTTTCTGTTCACTCTCAACTTGTAACATTACCTAACTCGTCATCTCTTTATTATTGTAAAGCATTCATGTAAAAACCATACATTTGTTGTGCGATCATCCACTTTTTGTTTAAATAAAAGGCTTATCAACTAATGACTGCTATGTTAAAATTGTTGGATTAGAAATACAAAACTTATTATCTTCTTGGTCCTCATGCTTATGTGTACGTGTATACATGTATATGTATGTGTGTATATGTACATGTATATATATGTATGAATATGTATATATGTGTGTATATGTATACGGATGTATATTTATATATATATATATATTTCATGCTTCCTCAAAATGACACTTTTGAACATTGTCCGAAACAAGCGATTCATGTATTATTTCCTGGCATCAGGAATTGCGAAGTTTTATGTCATGTATATGTAAACTGTCAAAAGTGTTTTCACCTCACAATGAAAATGCATCGTCCATGAAATTGTGTTGTCTCTTATAATTATCATTACATGTATTATCAAATGTAGATTAAGCAAGATTAGGAGTATACATTGCCCTCAATCATTTATTTTCGACTAGTGACACGAGTTTTACAATACTCGTGTGTGTGTATCATCTAAGTGTATTAATTTTAAGAGATTTTAAAAACCAATGATGGTACTTTTGTACCATCTATATTAGAAATATACTGTTTTTCTTTTCTTTCTTTTTTTTCTTATGTTGAAAAAAGCTCCTTAGGGGATGGGTTAATGTGCCATGAAATTTTATGGCCCTACGGACACTAGAACCCCCCCCCCCCAGGGGGGTGAGGCCCAATTCTATTTGAGGCCCAATTTTGAAAAAAATAGAATAAATTTGAATTTGAAAAAAGCCGAATTTTAGTTTGTTAGAAATGTTCCAAGGGTTCTAAAACTGTCTTTGTTTTTGTTCTAGCATCATAACTGAAGGAGGAGTTTCAATCTGAAATATCAATAAAACTATATCAAAAAACACATTTTTCGTCAGAAAAAAAAATAATAAGGCCTAAATCGAAAAAATGACACGAGTAAAAAAGGTTTACTTTCACAAAAGACATATACTGGCCAATTTTCAAACAAATCGGACGGAAAAAATTGATAAAGTCAGATCATGGTGATTACTGAAATGAAATGTATTATTTTTATTTACTCATAAGTACGATATTTCTTATATGTTTACTTGAAATTCACAAGGAAAATGCTGCTCATTGTTCGTACATCGAAATAGAACATGGAAACTGCATTCATGTACACAAATTTTCCTTATATTCAAATTCAATAGACATAGTTTGTTTTTGAGCTCTAGTGAAAAGTTGACTTTTTTACATTCAAAACGGAACTCGTCCTCGAGTTTTGATGCTAGAACAAATCCAAAGACAGTTTTAGAATCCTTGGAACATTTCTAACAAACTCAAATTCGGCTTTTTTCCAAATTCGAATTCTTCGAAAACATATATACCTCTGAACCCCCCCAAAATTTTGGGTTTAGAAATTTTGAAAAAATCGACAAAATTTTGAAACTTTTCAAATTGGAAAAAAAGCTAATTTGAGTTTGTTAGAAATGTTTCAAGGATTCTAAAACTAGTTTTGGTTTTGTTCTAGCATCGAAACTCGATGACGAGTCTCGTTTTGAAATATCCAAAAAAATATACCGAAATCCTCTTTTTTCGTCAAAAACATTAAAACCAAGGCATAAATCGAAAAAGGGACACGAGTAAAAAAGGTTTCCCTTCACGAAATACATATACTGGCCAATTTTCGAACAAATCGGACGGAAAAAATTGATAAAGTCTGATCATGGTGATTACTGAAATAAAATGTATTATTTTTATTTACTCATAAGTACGATATTTTTTAAATCTTTACTTAAAATTCACAAGAAAAATGCTGCTCATTGTTCGTACATCGAAATAGATCATGGAAACTGCATTCATGTACAAAAAATTTTTCGTTACTTTCAAATTCAATAGACACAGTTCGTTTTTGGGATGTAGTGAAAAATTTTCCTTTTTTAGCATTCAAAACGCTACTTCTCCTCGAGTTTTGATGCTATAACAAATCCAAATACAGTTTTAGAATCCTTGAAACATTTCTAACAAACTAAAATTCGTTTTTTTTCTCAAATTCGAATTTTTTGAAGAAATATATATTTCTAAACCCAAAAAATTGTCGCTGATTTTTGAAAAAAATAGAAAAAATTTGAATTTGAAAAAAGCTGAATTTGAGTTTGCTAGAAATGTTCCAAGGGTTCTAAAACTGTCTTTGTTTTTGTTCTGGCATCAAAACTGAAGGAGGAGTAGCAATCTGAAATATCAATAAAAATATACCAAAAAACATATTTTTCGCAAAAAAAAAAAAATAAGGCCTAAATCGAAAAAATTACATGAGTAAAAAAGGTTTACTTTCACAAAAGACATATACTGGCCAATTTTCAAACGAATCGGACGAAAAAAGGCAAGATCTCGAGATATTCCCCTTAAATGAACTTATCCACATGGAAGGCACGTGTGTTTGCAACGTACTTGATTTTGAACGGCTATAAAAAACATTGTATTTATATATATATATATAAACGCTGTTATTCGTGTTTTGATAAAATCGTAGAGATACCTTTCAGAGCACATATTGAATACTGCATTTATAACAAATTTATAACCTGTTTACACGTCTGATTTGTCTCAAATTTAACTGCTATTTGCTTCTGGGTCAAAAATATGTACTTTATTTTTTGCAGTATTCAGGATCAAGCTGAGATAAAATAAATTCCGTGTGCTATAAAATCTAACATTCGCCTGTGTAAGACTTAGTTGTGTCTTAATCAGTTGTAATGCTCATTTTAAACATTTGTTATAACTAATAAGGTGATCATTGCCCGCGAAATATATGCTGTTAACCTCATTGAACAAATAATTGTGATAAATGAATTCTTTATATGAGTGAGGTACCATTTCAAAATCTTTCGTTTAATAATGCTAGGGGACAGAACACACCAATAAATAAATTGATACACACACATGTAACTATTTAGATAAGTTTTGAGATTTCGATTTCGAAAGCTTCCGCATCTGGCAGCTCTGCAGACTTGATTTCAGGGATCCCCCTCCCCTGCCCCTCCTCTCAGACGCTCTAGCGTCATGGTTCAACTTCCGTGTTGCGTCACTCGTGACCGTTACATAGTTCAGCTCGAGACGTGAACTGATCAGTGTCAATTGTGCTCCTCGATATCTCAAGGAATTTCATTCAATTCATGGTATTAGTGAATGAAAGGGATAATTAATATGACGAGCTTTTTACTGTCGATATTGAAATAATTAAATTTGAGCTTAGTTCTTATGCGCTGCTGGTTAAAACGATATAGCAGGTAAATTACTTCTGTTGAAGTGTTGCTAATTTCGGTCAATATCAACATCTGATTTTATTACAATATTTTCTCTCATAAGCGCTCCGTTGTGATGGGAAGTGATAAGTTATTAGAAGTCGTGTAAGATATATATGCATAGTTTTAATTCGTATACATGTGCAAGCCTTTCGATGACTGTAAGCCATTTCTCCACCTATGCTGAAAGAATATCATAGCTTTTACTTCATATTGTTGTGCCAAACTAGTCATAAATGAAATAATATTTTTTGAATGTTTGAATATGTATATATGTACTTAAGTATATTAATTTGAAATGATCAATGAGAAATCCATCAGTACAATTTTTCACTTTGTAAAATTTTGTTTCTTATTTCTTATTTCGTAATTTATTTCATTGACCTTTATTTTGAGGGTTTATCAGTTTTCACAATATGGATGAGGTTTGTTTGTGTAATTCATTTTGTCAATGTTTTGCCTTGATAAAATAGAAATGTATGAAGAACAAATTTACACCTTCAAAGACATATCCATGTATTATAAACTATTATATATGATTTTGAATGTATTGGAATTGAATTGTTAGAAATGTTAATGCATTTGAAAGTTAAATTCATTCATCATGGTTCATTTACATAGAATCATGATATTTTAAATTTGAGCATCGAAGTTTGCGCTGTCATTGTGTTAAAGGAATTTAATTTGCTTCTAAGAAATGTTAATAAGAATGTACAATTTAGCTTGTTCGACTCCTTGATTTTGAATGATGAAGTTTGCACTGCCATTTTATTATAGGAATTTGATTTGCTTTCATGAAAATAACAATTCATTACGGAACAATTCAACTAGTATCATGATTTTTTGAGTTTGAATATTGAAGTTCGCTGCCATAGTATTAGAGGTTTTTAATTTTTCTGAAAATCGTTGCAAAATTAAACAAAAAATTACTTCTTGACGGCCAGTTTTTTCCATTCCATGTTAATTTGGCGGATATCTGCTACGGAAAAAATTGATGGCCGTTGTTTTACCACGAGTACCTGTACCGGGTGTCCCATAAAAATGTCCCCGACTTTTAATTGATTATATCACTGCTTTAAATTAGCATATTTGCACTACCTTTTTTTCACAATGTTGGTGATTTTGTTTCCTTTTTGAGCAATTTCAGTTTTTGAAAATCTTTTTATAACCACTTTACAGCTATCGATTTACTGAAAGAGGTAGAAAAACTAGTTGTTCAAAAGAAATGTTTTAAAAACAACACTGGTGTTCTTCATTTCTCAATACCTACTGTTAAAATAAATTTCACAATGATGTATCCAACATACCACCAAGTATTTAAACCCTCTGAGAGGTTATTCACTTCCTTATTTCATCATTTGAAGACACCTAATCAATAACAATCGAAGAATTTTCAGCGTGTTGGAATATGAAGCAACGAAAAACTGTGGAAAAGTTAGAAGAACATTTATTGAAAAATTCCCAGAAATGGAATCTCCTGATAAGAATACTGTGTATCGCACAGGTAAAAAATTAGAAGTAAATTAAATGCTTTTCTAACTTTTTCACGGTTTTTCGTTGCTTCATATTCCAACACGCTGAAAATTCTCCGATAGTTATTGAGCTGCATTTTCGGCGTCTTCAAATGATGAAATAAGGAAGTGGATAACCTCTAAGAGGGTTTAAATACTTGTGGTATGTAGGATAAATCATTGTAAAATTATTTTCAACAGTAGGTAATGAGAAATGAAGAAGAACACCAGTGTTGTTTTTAACACATTTCCTTTGACCAATTCGTTTTACCTCTTTCAGTAAATCGATCCCTGTAAAGTGGTTATTAAACGATTGTCAAAAACTTTATATTTAAATCATTCGAAAAAAACAACATTTATTAGATTGTGGAAAAAGATATTTCAAATATATATGTTTATATAAAGCGGAGATATAATCAATCAAAAATGTCGGGGGCATTTTTGTCGGGAGACCTGGTATAGCTTGGTATAAGTTATACCATGGAGGGTTCATAGTTTTCGGTCTTTTTTGAAAGCCTTAATTTTAGAAAAATTCAATTTTTGAATTTCTCATATTACAAGTCAATGAGTATAAATAAAATTGGAAATGTTTGAATGATGGAATCGTTCATTGCATCTTAGCCTGGCTGCTAACCTACATTCTACACCCTGAAAAAAATATCTCAATTCGCAAGTTCTTCCGAGATCTTCGGTTGAGGTTTCGTTCACCATGCATGTACGACTTTATGAATTAACAGCCTTGTGACATAAATATGAGTATAATACTTATATATATGTCACTAAAACACGCGACAACGAGTGGTGGAGGCTGCCATGAAACCCTATGAATACTGAGATGCCATTGTTTTCGCCACTAATTACTGTACCGGCTGATAAATTACTTCAAAGAAAATCGCGAAACATTTGCGATCAGTTTACATAACATAACCATGTATGGTATCAAGATTCAGTGCGTGATGAGAATGGCATTTTGGGGGGACCTGTTCTCAACAGGTCATCTGCTACAAGACGTGGCATTACAACGGCACCGGAGCGACCAACCAACTTCGATAACCACATGGAAACAATGTATAATACACGTCAGCAGAATTCATGGCAAGTCTGCTTGATTTATACATGGAACCCATGCGTTATTACCACATGGATCCTAGCTGGCAGAAGCGAGGGATGTCCACAAGGCATATGGTTTCCATGTAGGACCCACATCCTCTACATGTGTCCTAACCAGGTGGGAACCACATGGGGCCACTTTCCAAAAGTCCATGCGGTTTCCACATAGCATGGGCACGCAGAACCCATATGGCAAACATGGACAATCCATGTCGTAACCATGTGGCTTCCACGTGACCTTGTATATAGGGTATTGGTTGTTATTGGTACTTATTAGTACTTGATGGTTCTTTTCGGTACTGTTTGGTACTTTTGGGTTCTTTTTGCTACTTATTGGTAGTTATTGGTAATTATTGATTTTTCTTGGTATATCTTGGTACTTATAGGTACTTCTTGGTACTTATTGGCATTTATTGGTACTTATTGGTTCTTATTTGTACTTATTGTTTCTTATTTGTACTTATTGGTTCTTATTTGTACTTGATGGTACTTGATGGTGCTTTTCGGTAGTGTTTGGTACTTTTTGTTACTTATTGGTACTTTTTGGTACTTGCTTGTACTCATTCGTACTTTTTGTACTTATTGGTGCTTCTCGGTACTTTTTCGTTCATGTTGGTACTTATTGGTATTTAAGGGTACCTATTGGTTCTTATTAATACTCCTTGGTACATCATGGTACTTTTTGATACAACTGGTAGTTATTGGTAGTTGAAATTGGACACTCCGTTTTTGGGGACTTAGCATGTGTGTGTGGGATCGCACAGATGAAAAACGAGCAAATCAGTGGCTGTGGCGACTTTGAAGGTTGCCGCTGCCACTGGTTTGCTCGTTTTTTATCTGCGCGATCCCACACACACACCTACGTATAATACAGTGTAATAAGAACATCTCTATTTGACTTTTCTTCTTTTCTGTGTATGCATGGTTGTATAGATGTTGTGGAAACGTACCTTTAATTGAAGAGAATGTGTAATCAGAATTGTGAAGTTTATATATCCGTTTACTATTGTCGATGTGTATAAATATATATGTGGAAATGTCAATAATGGGAAGGCGTTTGAATAAAATTCGCTCAATACAATCAACACAGAGAGGGTCCAATGAGTGTGAAAAAGAGTGTGAAGAATGCACAATCAAAGTTTTGTTTTTGATAGTGTTATGCACAACTCCCATGTCTTCCATCCTGACAAGGATGTATAGTTAATGTTGCGCACGTGTGTTGCGCGAGTTGTGTGGGGGAGATGTCTGGTTACGACTTTCAGAAACACGGAGAAAGTACAATATCACACAAGAACTTTAGATTGGGTTAAATTGTGGATGTCTTTCATCAGTAAACCGGTAAAACAGATTGAGTGTTTTATGTGGCAGATTATGCTATAAGTTATTGTAGTCGCAAAAATAAGAACTTATGCTTCACAATGAACCACTTCCAGCACGCTGAACTAATTACAATAATAACTGAATTCATTTAAATTGATTTCTTCAAGTAATGAGCTGTGGCCGGCAAATGGTGCATTGCTCTTGGCTAATTATTTTCGGTAAATTTGCGTTTAGGTCCGTCATGTCTTTTTTTATTTTTTAACACCATTTATAGATGAAATAAGCCATTTAAGACAGTTTCACGAATACCATTTTTTGCGCAAACGCCTAAAATTCGAGATAAACTCGTTTATATATCGCAATTATGTTTCCGGTACGAATAGCATTACCACGACCACACCGCTCGACGGTATGAATGCTTCCGCTGTGAATGGTGCGAGCGACACTTGTTCTCTCACATATTGTGACTGCGTTTCTACAAAGGCGATAATGCTAGCATTGAATTTTTCGTACATCATGATGTAACCAAATCTAACTTGACCCAATCCAACGTAATCTAATTTAATCTAACCTAACTTTATATGACCTAACCGAATATAACCTAACCTAATCTTGCCGAACTTAATCTTACCTAACCTAACGCAACGTAGGCCTTATCACAACCTAACCTAACCGAACCTCATTCTCACGTGCTAGTGGCGTGGTCGCGGTAATGATATTCCTACCGGAAATATAATTGCGCTATATCTCTAATTCTAGGCGTTTACGCAAAAAATGATATTCATGAAAAACGTCTCAAAGTGGCTCCTATTATCTATATATGGTGTCAAAAATTCGGAAAGAGGCGGCTGACCTAAAATGCAAAAATACCTTTTTTTCTTCTAGGTAGTGATTTATTTTTCGAGTGAAAGGTTGAGATTGAAGAATTTCAGTTCGAGAAAAGATCTAGGAGATAATTGCGTCAAATAGCCTACTTGCTTGATGAAAATGGGCCGTGTTAGGGGTAATTGCGGTATGTAACATAGAAAAAGTTATCAGGAATATGTAATTGGGTATATATTGAATAGATATCTCACGATTTGTTTCTGTGCGACAATATTTCAGTATTTAGCGCAAGAAATCTTGATTTGCTAATTTTATTTGCATCGATGCGCAGAGCTTAAACTAATTTAAATCTTTTATGCAATTATATAAGTTAAATAAAATGAACAGAAAACCTTATTCAAAGCTCTCGAAACGACAGCAAAGACATCGTAGGAGTTGTGTGCTGGAATTTTTTAATCAACAAAAATTAGCAGTTGAAGGGAAACGAAATGACGCTACTATGCTAGGTGATGAATCATATTCAGCTGTTGATGCAAGCGCAAGCCAAATTATTTTAGGCAGAAGAAAACAACCACGCAAGTCATCAGAACAAGAAAACAAACAAAATTCCCCGCAGCCTACGACTTGCTTAGAAGAATGCGAAGAAAACCAAAACTCTGACTCTGAAAACCCTATAGGAGAGTTACGTACATCTGATTTGATATCGACAGAGAGCAAAATTGAAGCGGCTATTAGAAATTGGTCCATTGACTGCCCCACGTACCTAATCTTACGACTACGATTCTTTTACATCATATGAATGACTTCTTTCCCTGAGTGATTTTAGGTGCTAAAACTCTGAATTGAATTAGCATTGTAAAAAACTGATACAAGAAACTATATACTGTTAGTCTAAATTTTATCGAACCTTTGAAATTTTAAAATTAGAACGTGTGATTTGATATTTTAACGTGCATTCCTTTTCATTGTCAGATGCGTTTCTTCACCAAAACCAAGCCCATCTTCAGAAGAAGTGGTAGCCATTCATACTAGGCTCGCCCGAATCGAGAGTCTCATCGTAGAAAATAACTTAATTCTCGAAGAAAATCGAAGCGATAAGCCTGCACAACCGCCAGCCGTGTCTCGAGGATGTGCACCTGCAAATAATGACGATGAACTAAATGAAATACTACAAAGAAGCGACCTGGTAAGTCTTTCTTTCTGTCACAATACCCTCAATGGCAATGAATGTATACTTATTGTTTGTATCTTAGGTTGTTTTCATACCGAACATCAATAGTCGTGTGTCTTGAACGATTCGAGAGGTAGCTATATTATAAATCATTGTTGAATCGCCTTTTTTGAAACCCAAGGTTCCTTATCTGGTCGCGGCAAAGGAAGTAAACCTCACACGGACAGCAATATCTATGATGAAATTGCTGCTGTCGCGAGAATTTGTCAACGAATTCTCCATGACAGGGCTGGGAGCAAAGAGGAAACGTACGAAAGTAAAGTTTGCCGAAAGTGCAGCCTGCAAGGCGATTGAAAGTAAGTATGATTTCCGTGAAAATCATCTAAGCACAAAATGAATAAATACCCTGATGCAAAATAAAACGATAATTAAGTCTTGTTGATACTAAATCTAATCGTGTATACATAAACACAAAATAATGTCGAGTGCTTAATCTATACTAATCCGCTATATTGTCAATCCAACCAGGTTCCATATCAAAAAATCCAGAGTTCCAACAGGCACCTCGCAGCGCTGTAAAAACCGCCATTCAGAAAGCGTTAAAAGGTAATTACATTGCTGGTACTCAAACGAAAATTGGCTCATTGTATCCTACTAAAACATTCATGCTGTTTAGCGTGTCACTCGTGTGGGAATTCATTGATACAAATTAGGCTGCGGAGTCGGAGTGTGTACAAGTCGGATATTTTAGAGGGAAGCAGGAGTCAAATGAAGTATGAAGAAATGTGAAGAATTTTGTGGAGTAGAAATTCAGAGGTGGAGTCCAAATCAGATATTCAAATATTTCAGGATTCCGAGTCGTATATTCACCATTCGGTTCTGTAATCCTAGCGTAAAATAAATCGCAAAAAGATAGGTATTTGATGAGCATTAGTGCACTAGCTACCTATTTAGACCATACAAAACATAGCTAATTTATAATAGTTAACAGACGAGGAAACTGGGTTATGGTATGATTTCTTGATTATTGTACTTTCTAGTAAGTTCTTATACCTGAGAGTAAGCAAACTATCCTCAGCTATTTCTTGTGTAAAAGTTTTAATAGAAGATATTTTCCTCACAGTTATTAAATTTATAGTGGACTCAAACAGTGTCATGGGTATTTAAATGATTCATCTTTTTCCATTCAGGATCAACTGACTGGGACGGCTACCGAGGGAAAAGACCGTCAAGCTCTCGGATCCCAGAAGGCGAGAGCAACGAAGACACCAATCCAGAGCTTGTTGCAGTCGAAGAAAATACAGCCGGCATGCCACATGCACTCAGCCCCAAAAGTGGAAAAATATTCATTACTTTATAAACATGAGAGGGAACATACTGAGAAATGGAAACGTGCACAGCACAATCAAGTTTTTCTACAGGCCATCACTTTCAATCTATTTCGCTTGACGAATTCAGTCGTTGAAATCTAGGGCGCAGAGATTTGTGGATTATAAATCACAAATGGAATGGTCATTTACTGGAAATCCGTGGCAGTAAAGCCAAGGTTGAGACGGAAGGGGAAATTTTATCAAACATATGTTGTTCTTCCGTTAAGATAGCTACTTATTTGCAAAATACACAAGTAACACAATATTACACGCGATATAATATAGTTCATTGAGAAATATTTCGTCGTCACTTAGAACACAACGTGTATGTTTAGGGGAATCTTTTTTGATGTTTATTTTGTGTTTTATTCCTTCAATGGCATTTATTCGTATTACAGTAATAAGTCAATCATTTAAGATCGTTCTATGGCAGAGGAAGCGCATGCTGCAGTTCCTTAATTGTGTTTAGATTTTAGTGGAACTTAGACTCATACAAACTTTACCCATAAATGAGTTGTTTTATCGTGTTATTCGGGAAACAATATTATTTTGTATGCGAAGTGGGAGCAGAAACTTTAAATAGTTTAATGAATAATTTTGATCCATTCGATTGGCTGCTTGTAAATGACATTGTTAAACGAGTTGTTTACTCTATTTTTATCCCTCGCTTATTTAACGCTTGTTGTTCCAGAATGCACAATTTAAAACGTTTCTCTTGTTCACGCCAAACAAAACAGTTATTTTAAATACAAGGTTACGTTTTCCGCATTTTTAGTATTGAAGTGTCAAACCGAAAAAGCGCGGAAAACGTAAATGCTCTCGCGGAAAACGAATATGAGAGCTGGGACAGAAAAATATACTCTAATCGAACAACAGTTGTCATTCGAATAGAAGTCACATTGAAAGTCTGGTGATGATTACAGAAATTCAGTGCCTCGTTCGAATGATCTTTTTTTTTTATTTGCCTGCGCTTGTACAAACTTATGCGTACACACGTATGCATATATATGTGTGGATGTGTGAACATATCTACAGGTATATAAAAAGCTCTCGGTGGCGCTCAGCTGATATTGTCGTCTATGCATAGTCATCACGCTCACGCGTAAATACGCACTTATGCAATATGGTCATATGTGCGTGTGAGTGTAATGGCTATGCAGACGACGAATAATCAGCTGGGCGCAGCCGAGAGCCGTTTTTTTTAAATCGAAATTTGGGGACGGCCACGTGTGCATCATCGACGCGTCGCGTCCAATGAGAGACGTGTAGAGCCGTGCAGGGACGCGCTAAGGACGTGCTTCGCGAACGGCCGTCGACGTGTAGTGGTCGTGTGACACGACCACTACAGCGGCGGTTTCTCCGTCGCGGCGGACGTGCCGCATCGACGCGACGGCTCTAGCTACGCGCATGCACGGCCTTCCCACATCGGCGACACGTCCTTAATTTTTAATTGGGTAGAAGATCGAATCATAATTCGTACGCATACTTCAAAACTGTTGTATAACGTGTTGAATTATAAAATAATAAGCAAGGGAGATTGTTCAGCAATGGAGATGTTGAGCAAATGAGAAACCAAATTTCGGTTTCAAAATGTACACTGGTTCAAAAACAAATACCTCTCATTGGAATTATTGATGAGTAGTGCCGACTTTTCTATTAAGATCACTGCAGACATTCTGTCCAGAATTTGATGCACTGAACTGCAGTGACCGGTGAAGAAAAATTTCTTCCCAAACTGGTCCCCGCACTGATCCTAAAAAAGATGCACAGTCCCCAAATAACCGATGCCGATCCGCATTAGCCATTCTGACTAGGTTTGAATCGGTTTTCTTAACTTAACTAGTGAGATTGAATCTGAGGAAATTATAATAATAGTTTTTTATGCAAATAATATTAATAATTGAAACATCAAAAGACATCAACGTGTGGGAGAAATGTTGGCATGAACGATTATAAGAATGAACTTCACAGGTGATTCAATATTTTTTGAAATTAGCAGCAAGTGGTTCTACAATGTTTGGTAAACTAAGGCTAGGAACTTGATCAACAGACGATAGTGAAATCAGAAGGGTAGAGAATCCTTGAAAAACGCTCGTCTATATGTAAATACACACTGTTCGAGGGGTAATTGAGAACTGGTTGTTTTTAGATCCTGAGAGTATTAAATAACAGGCTCGTGTAAATTCACCGGATGTCAAATTGAGCTAGTGATCATTTTGCACCATAGAATGAGATGAGACGTTTAAGCAACTCTGTCCAACATATAACCGAAACGAATACCAGTATTATACGTGATTGAGGAAATGCATATTTAAGCCCTTCAAGAATAGGAGTTTGAAGTTTTAATATTTTACAAGTATTCGTATTTTCAGATAGAACAGTATTTATTCCCCTGGTTCGACAAAAATAAAGCGTAACTGCTTCAACTGTATCAAACCACACACAAAAGATTTTGTCAGCTGGCTGTAGTTTGATTAACGTCATTGATTGCATAAGTCAAATTTGGAATATAATTTCAAAAAACAGTACAAAACCGATATGAAATTTTACGGTATTATTGTCTTTTTATTCATTATAGCTTACGTATATATCTGGAATTTGTACTAAGGAAATTAGAAGAAAACATTCCTTTCAATAATTGTGTTTAAATCAACTTGTGAACCTGGAAATTTGAGTCTACCAATCAGCGTTGTCTCGTCCATTAGTATACTTACATTCCGCAAGGAGCAAGCGGGGTCAAAGAAAATTTCCCCCTCTGCAACTCTGAGCCATGCATGGTTCCTGAGCGTCATTCAGTGAAAAAGAAAGGTGGACAGGAATAGAATAAAAATGAGGGCAGCATATTATAATGTCCTTTGAGATAAACTTAAACTTTCTTCCAATGAAACCAAGAATTTTGTTGGCATTCATAACGCTTTTTTTCCATTCCCGGGTGCACACACATGCACCCGCGGTTTTTTTGAGATCCTTGGTGATAGTGATGCCAATATTCTTCGTTCGCGTACAGCTTCAATTGGAGTAACATTCATGGTCTTTAGAAAGCCCTGATTATTACTTCCAATGTGCAATACTGAGCATTGGTCGATGTTTAAGTTCATTCGCCACATTTCGATCCATTGCAGAAGAAGGTTTAGGTTCGCACACGTGAGAGCCCACTGTTGAGAGAGCGCGCGAGTACGTCGGCCTAGCTAAATTATGCACACCTGACATAACAAACTGTCGAAGAGTCCTGAAAGCTTTGTCTATTATTTGCATAGCACCACCTGCTTCTCGTATGACCGGTGCTCAGCCCCCTGAACTCTTGCGCGCGTCTTCGTTCCTGATTTTCTCTCCTCACATCACCTTTTCTTCACCACAGTAGCGACAGCCGACATAGGAGACCAAGGTATCTAAAACTGGTGTGATGCTGTATGAATGCAATATTTTACTCACCTTTTTCGGCGATTGTATCAGAGCAATCATGATGATTACTTCGAAACAAGTCAACATTAAAAAATGCAAGCTATTGTCCCATGAACGAATTAACACGTGAACTTCTCAGAAGCTATTCTGTTTTAAGTGTCAAATATTAATTGTACCCAATATTAAGCCACGAACAAGGACTGCATTTAAGGCCCTGATACACTGGCGTTCATGACTCGAGAAATCGCGGCAGTGGATCCGGCCCCCAGTTGAAGTGAGAACTGGCGACATGATACACTCAGCGCGCAAGATGAAGCACCACAGCGGAATGCATTGCAAGGCGTCAGTCTGCCTCTGCGTGTCGTACAGTTAAGGGATGTTTACACTAGGGGACATTTCGGCCGTGAGGCGCGACTCGTGTAGACGAGGCTCACCACAGAGGCTCATATTTGTGTGTGTGAGCCCGAAATTCCCTATTCGCTCTGATCGAATTCTTGAGGCGCGGCGCACGAGAGCCTTGCAACTCTAGACCGATCAGATCGCAGTTGGCAGTCATCAAGTGAGGTAGTGCCTCTCGCTCATCCGTTATGGCTGACGCAACACTGCCGCGGGAAACTACATTGCTTTTAATTGAAATGTACTAAGCCCATCAATGCCTTTGGCAGACTACAAGCTGCAAATTTTAAGGAGGCTGCTATCCATTATATTTTAATGAAAATGAAGGAATATAGTAACATTTCGCTCATGCAGATAAAAATGTGATTACGTAGCTTTCGATGCAGCAACAATATTCACACACGCTTGTCTACAGCAATCCATATTTCATAGCAGCTGGCCACACTGACTGATTTTGAGTAGCATGGCTGCCACTTTAGTTTGTTTAAAAAAATCTAGTGTGACCTCATAAATATCTAGAAACATCTAGATTTAAAAATACAACATCCAAAAATAAATCTAGAAATAAATTAATTATCTACTATAGTAAATTAGTTAAACAATAGCATATAAGAATATTTCTATCATAAATTGCTTCATATTACGCAATTTATCATCATATAAATTATCTAGTATCCTGATATTTATAGTAATAAAGCTTGGTATACCGGCGCGCCATTTTAGAGAACCCATCTAAGATCCTTCGCGAATTACCCTGACAAAAAGGGTAATTTCTAAACTATAAGACGTACAATCTTGAAATTAGTACCAAATTAATGCGCGTGACGAGTACAACATATTTATGTAATTAAAAAAATTTTTACGCCCCTAGCGGGGGCAGGAAGCAGGGCTTTCGTGGCCCGTCAATGGTCGGCCGATTTTCTCTTTAAGGCTCATTTTAACGCGCTCATAATTCCTGAACTATTGCACCTAAAAACTTGAAATTGGTCTCATTATAAAGATCGATTCATTCTCCAACTCTGAGTGTGTAATAAAACTGTCATACGCTCCCTGGGGAGGCATGGATAGATGTTTCCCTACCCTCTGAATGATCGACCGATTTTCTCTATAATGCTCATTTTGACGCGCTCATAATTCCTGAACTATTGCACCTAAAAATTAGAAATTAGTCTCATTTTAAAGATCGGTTCATTCTCCAACTCTGAGTGTATAATAAAACTGTCATACGCTCCCTGGGGAGGCATCGACAGATGTTTCCCTACCCTCTGAATGGTCGACCGATTTTCTCTATAAGGCTCATTTTGAAGCGCTCATAATTCCTAAACTATTGCACCTAAAAATTTGAAATTAGTCTCATTTTGAAGATCGATTCATTCTCCAACTCTGAGTGTATAATAAAACTGTCATACGCCCCCTGGGGAGGCATGGATAGATGTTTCCCTACCCTCTGAATGGTCGACCAATTTTCTCTATAAGGCTCATTTTGACGCGCTCATAATTCCTGAACTATTGCACCTAATAATTTGAAATTGGTCTCATTATAAATTTAGATTCATTTTCCAACTCTGAGTGTATAATAAAACTGTCATACGCTCCTTGGGGGATGACAGAGAGCAAGGTTTCTCCACCTTCTCCTAGCCTGGTAATCCGCGCTGCCGAAGGCCGCGCTCACCTAAGTTATGAAGTGCTGTTTGAATTCTTGTCCATAGCCTTGTCGTTCCCACATCGTGGGTCTTCGAATCCCGGAGGTGACGATTTTTTTTTCTCAGTTGTAGAATAATCATTTTCATGTGTCTTACTCATGTAGACTTTTTCTACGTAATCCCTCTCGTTTGTTGTTAAATATGGTTCATCAATAAAATACAATAGAGGTGTCCGAACTGAAATTAATGCAGTTTCAAGTTTTGAAGACTTTTATAGCGTGATAGTTTTGTGCATCTAGTGATAGTTTTCTTGTTCTCTTCTACACATAGGCCTACCTATACGTACAAAAGTGTTCAAGTGAAAAAAAAACTGTGAAATGTGTATCAATTTCCGAAACATATGCATTCAGTGAAGTAATAATAAATTCCTCTGTTGTGCTGTGCCTGTTTATTAAAAAATGAGAAGAAACTCAACAAAGTAATCCCTCTAATTCCAGAAATCCAACGAATTCCCAAAGTTTGCATCATTATAGTGATTTCGCTTTCTGGACTTAGATAAGGGCAATCAAATCTGCAATCGACATTTAGAGATTATATACTGATTTGAATATTCCTGCAATACTTCGTTATTCAAAACCTAATGCGAATGTTTGGTATTCTGGGATCTCCGAAATGAGAGGGATTACGTAGAGGAAAATTATGATAATTTTTTTCTAATTTTTTTATTAATTTTCGTATTGAAATTTAGCGATATATTTCATAATATGTAGATGATTGAAGAAGTGAACAAATTTCTTATACTATTCTAATGATTATCATTATTCAGGAGTTATACCATGCGCAAAGTACCCCAAAGTGTAAGGAATGATACTTTCATGAATGAATTCCCAGAATATGACTCTGTGGACGGAAATCTGTTCAATACTTATTGCGGGAAAACTGTTCGTTTATCTTGCAACATTATAAGAGTCTACACTGTTTTTGTCCAAATATCGGCTAAGGCTTCATCTTTATCAATAACGAAGATAATCCTTTTGGTTCAGCATAAAGTTAACTAAAATTAACCATTTTCATCTACGATAAAATCAAAGAAAGCTGGTAGCTCGCTTTGACTAAGTTCCCTTCTGTCAAGGTGTCGCGGGTTCGAATCCCACCGCTGCGCACCGATTTTTGCATGGCATCCAGTGAATATTTTCATGTTTTCTTCATTAGCAGCAAATGCATATTTTAAATATTGAAGACTATCGTAAAGAATCATTACTTTACGGTTCAATATTTGATATATCGCACAATTTCCAACTAACTGACGCCCTTCATTCAGCAGCCGCATATTGCTTGCATATAATTGCGAGTACTGTGCATACGGCACTCCGCAATCGCATATATCTAACCTGAAGCCGCATATTTTAAGCGCTGACAATTTCACATACGCGTCCATATATGCATGTGTATATTAGCACAGCTTTAATTATAAGCATTATTAGGTTTCCTCAAAGCGTTACTGCAGAAATAGAAAGTTAGTATCAAGTTCTTAGTTGGAAAAGTTATGCCAATATGTCAATACAAGCGCGCCCCAACGAGAGTGTTCTCAACTATCCGCAGTTTTAGGCAGCTGCGCCGCAACAAGTTGCGGCCGCAATTGCGATCGCAACTTTTTCTGTTGCGGTTGCAACCGGTTGCACCGCAATAATTTTTGGAAAGTTGCGAACCTGTTGCGATCGCAACAATTTTCGACGTGTCAGGCCTCAACTCGCAACCGCAACATCACGATGTCAATTAAATTTGCAAAATAACTTCAATAAAGTTCAATACGCGTTTCATTCTCGTTTGAAACTAAACCGTACAGGGTCCAACCCATCTGGCAACTGTTTATTATAAGCATTAGGCGATACAGTGAAACACATACACTTTGCTTACAGTATATAAGTATATTTTAATGTAACTCATTATATAACATATGTTACTAGTAATGATGTGAGTTGTCAGTGTAGAAATATGTGTTATACGGCAAATTTACATAGCTAGATGATGCGATTTGCCAATGTACTTCAAATCGGCGATTTTATCTTGGCGTCCTCTCTGCATCCACATTTTAAGCTAATATGGCTAAACGAAGTGCAAAGAGTGGAGGTAATAACAACAAACTAATCGCCCATCTTAAGACAGATCGGAAAATGGTATTTCAGCTTAGGGGAGCAGTGCCGAGGACGTAGATGACGAAGATGACTTCTTCAACGTCGTAATGAAATCGGATGAGATGGAAAAAACGAAGAGAAGTTCGTTGAAACAAGTCGATGATTAGCTGAAAAATTTTTGAGAGGCAACGTTGATCGTCATTACAGTGCATAGACATTGTCACATCGAGATCACGAACCAGTATTAAAATCATAGGAGTGGAATAACAAAAAGCAGAGGAATATCATACATTACAGGAGCATATGCATGGTTTTTCTTTATGCGTCATATAGGCAATACAAATGTTCTGCACTTTTCTGTTTTCAAATTTATTTGCTATATATGCGGAACTCCTATCAAAATATAGCTACTAGCTAAGTACCTTCTCATTATTATTAGTAAAAAATGAAATTCATTTTATTTTAGGGTGTCATAAGAAAGCGAAGTGAATCGAACACACTCCAGCACTTGTTGCCCTTGTTTCCTGTCGTAAGAAATTAACCAGGGAAATTTTTAGCTTCATATCTCGTCTTTTACTGGTCGCGCATTTCATTCAGTTTTGTGCTGGGCGTCAGGTTGTGCAGCGGTCACTGGTATAGCGTGCAGCGATCACTGGAATATAGCGTGCAGCGGTCACTGGTATAGCGTGCAGCGGTCAATGTTGTAAGGGCATTTGGTAGGTGAGCTCTATTTTACAATAACAAATATTTTTCTTGTTTCATGAACTTCTTCCTTAGCTTAATGTTTCTATGCACCTTGTGCAATGTGCATAGATTCCGCGTTCCTTCAACTACATACTAAATGATGCCTTCATCCTTCCTCTTTTTGAACATCTTTGTTGTGGTAAAGGGAGGCTAAAACTTTCTTATATAATAATAGTAATGCTTCCATAGGATAAACCGAGCTCGCGTCTCGTAGATACTTGTGAATCAGACTTCTGTCACGATTTTCAAATTTTCGTGTCAGCTTGTTTGCTTTTCGCTTTTTCACCGGACTTATTGCGGAAATTTAGCTTTCACTCATCTTATGGTGCCTTATGGGGTGAGTAGAGGTGTGAGTGGTGCCTCGCTGTAGAGGGGTGAGTGGTGCCTCGCTGTAGAGGGGTGAGTGGCGCCATAAGGCACCACTCACACCTCTACACACCCCATAAGGCACCATAAGATGAGTGAAAGCTAAATTTCCGCAATAAGTCCGGTGAAAAAGCAAAAAGCAAACAAGCTGACGAAAATTTGAAAATCGTGACAGAAGTCTGATTCACAAGTATCTACGAGACGCGAGCTCGGTTTATCCTATGGAAGCATTACTATTATTATTTAAGAAAGTTTTAGCCTCCCTTTACCACAACAAAGATGTTCAAAAAGAGGAAGGATGAAGGCATCATTTAGTATGTAGTTGAAGGAACGCGGAATCTATGCACATTGCACAAGGTGCATAGAAACATTAAGCTAAGAAAGAAGTTCATGAAACAAGAAAAATATTTGTTATTGTAAAATAGAGCTCACCTACCTAATGCCCTTACAACATTGACCGCTGCACGCTATACCAGTGACCGCTGCACGCTATATTCCAGTGATCGCTGCACGCTATACCAGTGACCGCTGCACAACCTGACGCCCAGCACAAAACTGAATGAAATGCGCGACCAGTAAAAACGAGATATGAAGCTGAAAATTTCCCTGGTTAAATTTCTTACGACAGGAAACAAGGGAAACAAGTGCTGGAGTGTGTCCGATTCACTTCGCTTTCTTGTGACACCCTAAAATAAAATGAATTTCATTTTTTACTAATAATAATGAGAAGGTACTTAGCTAGTAGCTATATTTTGATAAGAGTTCCGTATATATAGCAAATAAATTAGAAAACAGAAAAGTGCAGAACATTTGTATTGCCTATATGACTCATAAAGAAAAACCATGCATATGCTCCTGTAATATATGATATTCCTCTGCTTTTTGTTATTCCACTCCTATGATTTTAATACTGGTTCGTGATCTCGATGTGACAATGTCTATGCACTGTAATGACGATCAACGTTGCCTCTCAAAAAATTTTCAGCCAATCATCGACTTGTTTCAACGAACTTCTCTTCGTTTTTTCCATCTCATCCGATTTCATTACGACGTTGAAGAAGTCATCTTCGTCATCTACGTCCTCGGCACTGCTCCCCTAAGCTGAAATACCATTTTCCGATCTGTCATTAAGATGGGCGATTAGTTTGTTGTTATTACCTCCACTCTTTGCACTTCGTTTAGCCATTTTAGCTTAAAATGTGGATGCAGAGAGGACGCCAAGATAAAATTGCCGATTTGAAGTACATTGGCAAATCGCATCATCTAGCTATGTAAATTTGCCGTATAACACATAATTCTACAATGACAACTCACATCATTCCTAATAACATATGTTATATAATGAGTTAGATCAAAATATACTTATATACTGTAAGCAAAGTGTATGTGTTTCACTGTATCGCCTAATGCTTATAATAAACAGTTGCCAGATGGGTTGGACCCTGTACGGTTTAGTTTCAAACGAGAATGAAACGCGTATTGAACTTTATTGAAGTTATTTTGCAAATTTAATTGACATCGTGATGTTGCGGTTGCGAGTTGTGGCCTGACACGTCGAAAATTGTTGCGATCGCAACAGGTTCGCAAGTTTCAAAAAATTATTGCGGTGCAACCGGTTGCAACCGAAACAGAAAAAGTTGCGATCGCAATTGCGGCCGCAACTTGTTGCGGCGCAGCTGCCTAAAACTGCGGATAGTTGAGAACACTCTCGTTGGGGCGCGCTTGTATTGGCATATTGGCATAAATTTTCCAACTAAGAACTTGATACTAACTTTCTATTTCTGCAGTAACGCTTTGAGGAAACCTAATAATGCTTATAATTAAAGCTGTGCTAATATACACATGCATATATGGACGCGTATGTGAAATTGTCAGCGCTTAAAATATGCGGCTCCAGGTTAGATATATGCGATTGCGGAGTGCCGTATGCACAGTACTCGCAATTATATGCAAGCAATATGCGGCTGCTGAATGAAGGGCGTCAGTTAGTTGGAAATTGTGCGATATATCAAATATTGAACCGTAAAGTAATGATTCTTTACGATAGTCTTCAATAATTAAAATATCATGCATTTGCTGCTAATGAAGAAAACATGAAAATATTCACTGGATGCCATGCAAAAATCGATGCGCAGTGGTGGGGTTCGAACCCGCGACACCTTGACAGAAGGGAACTTAGTCAAAGCGAGCTACCAGCTTTCTTTGATTTTATCGTAGATGAAAATGGTTAATTTTAGTTAACTTTATGCTGAACCAAAAGGATTATCTTCGTTATTGGTAAAGATGAAGTCTTAGCCGATATTTGGACAAAAACAGTGTAGACTCTTGTAATGTTTCACGATAAACGAACAGTTTTCCCGCAATAAGTATTGTACAGATTTCCGTCCACAGAGTCATATTCTGGGAATTCATTCATGAAAGTATCATTCCTTACACTTTGGGGTACTTTGCGCATGGTGTAACTACTGAATAATGATAATCATTAGAATAGTATAAGAAATTTGTTCACTTCTTCAATCATCTACATATTAAGAAATATATCGCTAAATTTCAATACGAAAATTAATAAAAAAATTAGAAAAAAATTATCATAATTTTCCTCTACGTAATCCCTCTCATTTCGGAGATCCCAGAATACCAAACATTCGCATTAGGTTTTGAATAACGAAGTATTGCAGGAATATTCAAATCAGTACATAATCTCTAAATGTCGATTGCAGATTTGATTGCCCTTATCTAAGTCCAGAAAGCGAAATCACTATAATGATGCAAACTTTGGGAATTCGTTGGATTTCTGGAATTAGAGGGATTACTTTGTTGAGTTTCTTCTCATTTTTCAATAAACAGGCACAGCACAACAGAGGAATTTATTATTACTTCACTGAATGCATATGTTTCGGAAATTGATACAAATTTCAGTTTTTTTTTTCACTTGAACACTTTTGTACGTATAGGTAGGCCTATGTGTAGAAGAGAACAAGAAAACTATCACTAGATGCACAAAACTATCACGCTATAGAAGTCTTCAAAACTTGAAACTGCATTAATTTCAGTTCGGTCACCTCTATTGTATTTTATTGATGAACCATATTTAACAACAAATGAGAGGGATTACGTAGAAAAAGTCTACATGAGTAAGACACATGAAAATGATTATTCTACAACTGAGAAAAAAAAATCGTCACCTCCGGGATTCGAAGACCCACGATGTGGGAACGACAAGGCTATGGACAAGAATTCAAACAGCACTTCATAACTTAGGTGAGCGCGGCCTTCGGCAGCGCGGATTACCAGGCTAGGAGAAGGTGGAGAAACCTTGCTCTCTGTCATCCCCCAGGAAGCGTATGACAGTTTTATTATACACTCAGAGTTGGAAAATGAATCTAACTTCATAATGAGACCAATTTCAAATTTTAAGGTGCAATAGTTCAGGAATTATGAGCGCGTCAAAATGAGCCTTATAGAGAAAATTGGTCGACCATTCAGAGGGTAGGGAAACATCTATCCATGCCTCCCCAGGGAGCGTATGACAGTTTTATCATACACTCAGAGTTGGAAAATGAATCGATCTTTAAAATGAGACTAATTTCAAATTTTTAGGTGCAATAGTTCAGGAATTATGAGCGCGTCAAAATTAGCCTTATAGAGAAAATCGGTCGACCATTCAGAGGGTAGGGAAACATCTATCCATGCCTACCCAGGGAGCGTATGACAGTTTTATTATACACTCAGAGTTGGAGAATGAATCGATCTTTAAAATGAGACTAATTTCAAATTTTTAGGTGCAATAGTTCAGGAATTATGAGCGCGTCAAAATGAGCCTTATAGAGAAAATCGGTCGACCATTCGGAGGGTAGGGAAACATCTATCCATGCCTCCCCGGGGAGCGTATGACAGTTTTATTATACACTCAGAGTTGGAGAATGAATGGATCTTTAAAATGAGACTAATTTCAAATTTTTAGGTGGAATAGTTCAGGAATTATGAGCGCGTCAAAATGAGCCTTAAAGAGAAAATCGGCCGACCATTGACTGGCCACGAAAGCCCTGCTTCCTGCCCCCGCTAGGGGCGTAAAAATTTTTTTAATTACATAAATATGTTGTACTCGTCACGCGCATTAATTTGGTACTAATTTCAAGATTGTACGTCTTATAGTTTGGAAATTCCCCTTTTTGTCAGGATAATTCGCGAAGGATCTTAGATGGGTTCTCAAAAATGGCTAGCCGGTGCTTGGTATCCAAATATTATTCAATTTCACACGTGTTGCGAGTAGGAAGGTCAGTCTCGATTGCATTGCAATTGTCAATGCTCAGATTCCTACTTATCAACAATTTTTTTACTGCTCTCACAATGCTATATGCATCACTTTTAATAATTTTGCAATTGAAGGGTGGAAAGGTTGAATGGACTACTCCACACGTTTTCAAAAATCAGGGGTCTTAACCGCAATAGTAGCTTACTGGGCTCTAGATTTCTTTTTCTGGTATTCTCGTGTGGCTCAAGCGTCGATTGAAGGCGACTACAAGCAGGAGTCACGTTTTCTTCCTAAGAACGGCACCGTTGAAGTGGACTACCAGTGGTCTGCCAAAGGAGCGTGAGACAGCTGCTGTGATTGGTCCACAGATTGGTGTACAGTTCTCTAGTTTTCATAATCATGATAGAAAATTGTTCAAGATTTTTTTGTGGGTAACTATAATAAATTTTCAATTATTTGTTTCGATGACTGGATGTTATTTTGATTGCTGCCTGTTAATTATGGTGAAAAAATTATTAATGAAATAAATGCACGAGCACCTAATTAGAATAATTTGTATACTGAATTGGAAACCAATATTATATTATATGTGAGCCAATACAGATTGTGTTAGATGGTACTAAATTGAGTTAATGGAGCATTAACCTCGCTGAACTTTCAAAGCTTTAAAACAGCATAATAGATATCGCAACGTTTATAACCGTCGCTGCAGCTAATTTCCTAGATCGATGTCACTTCACAGACACTTTTTTCTTGAATCGTTTGTAAATATCTTTTGGACGTGTACTTTTTGGCTACAGTACTGATTAAAAAAATGCAGATTTCAAAATGTGACTTCCCTGATAACAAATAGTATTAACGAGGCCTGAGTTTTACGGAAAGATAATTTTTTTCAAATTTTTCAAGCAACCTACGATCAAGAATTGAAGAATAACCCATGAAAGTTATTGACACTGATAATTTCAAGACTTTTGGCAGCTCTTCTTCAAACTTTGATCTGTACACTCTTGAATCTCTGTACACTAGTAAATTATAATCATCACTCAACGTAATTCAGAGCTCTTGCCGTGAAAAAATTTGGCCGTTAATCCACTTCCCCACTCCTTCCTCCGTTTTCCCTTTCATAATAGTACTAGAAAATTGCTTCTGTTTTTTGAAGCGCTTTCACGTAATTTTTATATTTTCAGCAAGCGTCTATTCGTCAAGCTGAATTTTGAATGAACGGTTCATTCAGTTTCAAAGTTCTAGAGAACTATCTTATGAACGAAAGATTCGAATAAATCTTAAAACTTTTCGTTTCTATTGGCATCTGTGTTAATACTTTATTTAATTTTCTTAAACAAAAATATATTAGTCGAAATGCATCTTCTACGATATTTATCAATATTTACTCCAGCTTTTATTCCACTTCACTTATGATTCCGGTTCTAGACTTGGAAGAAAATTTTGAAACTATGGTTGGCAACTGGTCCCAAATTTATTCATTCATTTGGTTAGGAAATTTTACAGTAATGAAAATACTACTATCCCGTTAAACGCAGAGATATTGAATTGCAGTGGAGAATACTGATATATGCAATCTTCTACTTAAAACAAGCGTGGTTTTACCACCACAATGGGAATGTTGTTTGGAACACCTCTCTTGTACGAGGAAATACTGGTATGTTACTCCACTGTTATCTTATCATTTCTTTTTCAAAACCCAGAGGCTCCCAACCATTCACCGCATCTTGAGATCATTGAAAAAACATTCATCTAATCCTAGCGTGAATTTTAGGCTACAATATGTGGGATATTTTTAAGGTGGAAAAAATTGTTACTGGTAAATTCAGAATTAAACGCAACTATCAATGACAAGTATATCTGAATCATGGGATATGGTAGCTTAACTTTGCATGAATCTTCCAAAAATTCCTCGGGAGATTTGAAAGCTTTCGCCTGTATCTCTGCTCAGAGCGAATTTAAATGGAACCGTACATCTTTTACATTTGATGCTTTATATTTTTTAATACGAGAGGTTGATGTGTTGGAAATTAATTTTTGATTGGTACCGATGCGGCACTGGTATTGAACATCAGAATAATTATTAATCTTTAATTGTGGTCCCGAAAAAGTTCATTGAATTCTACAGCAGCCCAACAAACACTGTTAAAATCATTGGTTTAACCTGGTAGCCTTGACCTATTGGCCTAATCAAATAATAGGTTGGTGCTAGATGTAATTCCTAATTAATTAGCTAAAATAAGCGTGAAAATGTGCACTGCGAACGGTTGAAATGAAAAATTATATTGAATTACCATGAAGGCTTATGAAAAAACGATGGAAATGTGCACGACGCGTGTTATTCATGAAAAAGAAATAGGTAAAATTCATGAGTAAATTATCTTGATATTTTAAATCTTCCCAAGACGAACGATTTCCCTTTTCATCATTAATACTTAGATTAGAGAATAGATTCGTGATTAATTTTGAGTGCGTTATAGGATTTTTTATCGCTGATTTTGGCAAGAACCGAGTAACAGGGTTTAGTTAAATTTTGTTGAGATTGTTCTCTTTCGTTGCTCATTTGTATGAGCATTGTATTGCGGGAAATTTTCTGAATTCTCACACAATCACTCAAGGAGAAGGAATACACAAGAATTTTTTCAAATTGTTTTTCTATGTTATTGTTGGTTTAACAATAACATAGAAAAACAATTTGAAAAAATTCTTGTGTATTCCTTCTCCTTGAGTGATTGTGTGAGAATTCAGAAAATTTCCCGCAATACAATGCTCTTACAAATGAGCAACGCAAGAGAACAATCTCAACAAAATTTAACTAAACCCTGTCACTCGGTTCTTGCTAAAATCAGCGATAAAAAATCCTATAACGCACTTAAAATTAATCACGAATCTATTCTCTAATCTAAGTATTAATGATGAAAAGGGAAATCGTTGTACGAGTGTATGTACGAGTGAATGGAAATGGATGTACGAGTGAATTATTAGTCTACGTATACCAAACATTTCAGAAGAAGTCTATTAAAGCACGGCCAGATTAGAAGTTCAAAAACTCTTTGATAATGTTAAAAGAGTTCATATGTAGCTGACAGAAAGTGTGCATTAAAGTATCGTAACGGCGATCTTTAATTTAATTTTCGTGGTCTGAAATTTTATTAGTTTAAAATTCTTTCACATTCTTGTTAAAATTGTAAAAGCTCTGCGTTAGCAGTTGCTCCGGGTACAGGTACGCTTGGCAGGTCGCTATTGGACAGCGTCCGACAGTAATTTTACAAGAACATTGGGATCTCAGCGTCCCCAGCCAGACCAAAACTCCGGCTTACAAACGTCCAATTTCTGTTAACGACAGCTGGAAAATAATGGTAGAATTTAAAGAAATCAGTCAATATCAAATGAGCTCATATGAATGAATATAATCAAATATGAGGATTAAGCGAGGTCAAAGTTAAGGAAAATTACAGTAGAAAAATCCCACCATAATTTGATAATATCTTTTATTTATTTCAGTTTATATCTGATAACCTAAACGTATTTGTTAATTAACAATATACCCCTGACCTTATGGTGCACCTCTGGGTTGGAACGCTTGGTATTAATCAGCACACGCTGACACACACACACCCACACACTAATTTAGAATAGAGATAGAGCACCAAAGGAACTGACGAAGAGGAGATGGGGAGTAGACAGGGAATTTACGCAGGGGACGCCTATACTCCCCCCATGCCAGCGGGATGCAACCGCAGCACCAAACTCAGCGTCGAAGGCGACGCGCAGCTGCGCAGCTGCGCAGCGCATTTAACCGGAACTCATATCCTTAGTAAATCTCAAAGGTATATCAAAAACAACTGCCCGGTAAAGCCGGTCGAAGCCCCTCTTGCTCGAGTGGAAAAATTGCAGGAGCCTGAACACAACTTATCTGTTAATCTAAATAGGACATTAAAAACTGAACATGACATTTCCCATTTAATTTTAAAAATGAACTGCATAAATTCAAAACCGATCAATTTTCCAACAGTGTCCTTTAATTTTCTTACCGCTAGTAGTGGTGATTTTCGTTTTCAATCCAGTGAATGTGTAATTTGTCATGGCACCTTTTTGAGAATAGTTTGAGGATCGGTATTATTAAGTATGCTTCGATAGAATTTTTTTACTTGATGTTATTTTCATTATTATTTTATAAGAGAACTAATGCCAGATTGTGTATAACTCGAAAGATTACATAACTAGGTAGTGGCTGATTAAGAATTATTCAATTGGGTTCGTATGAGTTTGCACCATTACTGACAAATTTTGTAGCTTGCCTTTTGCAATTAAATAATTCCTACACACTGTCCGTTACAAATGAATGTTTTAGTTGTCCTGGGGACTTGAAAAGTGTTATTTTAAACTTGTGACGCAGTCATTCATTAGCGGTTTGGAATTGCTAGCCACTTTTGTTTGTTAGTCATCAAAAGTAAAATATTCTTATGATATATTTATGTGTCATATTCTATTAGTCTTTATAAGCATAATTTTAAATAATTTTAAAAGAAGTAAAACATTTGTATCCGAATTAATACATTTTGGACGCTAGTTAAACTCCACATCTCTCCAATGCCACCCCATTAATCTCTATTTAGAATAAAATGGAATATATAGTGGCAACAGGAACGAATAACTTTCTTCACTCTCGAGAAGCTTTTCAAGTTTCATGCCGTCAGAGACGTAACGCACAGCCACCGGAGTAGAATAAGAACCAAAAGATACGGTCACATTCGATTCCATGCTTATTTACACGTTTGTGTTCGTGTCTTTTATTGTCATTAGAAACCTGTTCTTTCTTAGGTTCGCTTAATCGCGATGTACCTCTACAACGATATATTTGGTTGAACGAGTGCATTTACTTACGTGCGTTTAGTTATTAATTTTATCTCCCATTGGAGCTCTGTCACAACGTTATATATTTATAAATTTGTATACTTGTGAACAAATGAAACAAATGAATACGTGCATAAACTTACAGATTTATGAGGCGTACTTTGTCCAAACGAACAAATTCTACACCTAATTCATGCTTAGCTCGGTTAAATGGTACCCATCCTCACTTTTATTTTTAATTCTATGCACAAATCAAACTTCACTGACAACTCAGCACTAATTAAAGCTTTCATGCGCATTGCACACGTAGTAGCTTCGGTAAAAACGTGGAAACGCTGCATAAAGTCACTGTGGACTCAACCGAACTCAGATAACCCGCGAATCGACATTGAATATTGGTGGGCGCATAGCACGCACAGAGTTATCGTTCTGAGTGGTCCAAGGTCGTTCGGCGTCCTGCAGCACTCGAAACTCAGCTGTGATTGGTTACCAAGAAAAAGATTATGTTTAATATGTTGACAAACATGGAATCAATCTAAATTAGTGTAAGAATTCTTGTATATGACGAAAAAAGAATTGAAAGGCTTCACACTCAGCGAGTATATTTAATGTGATACATCCACTATGGGAGAACCATCTATTGCATTCGTGATAAGTGGCGCTCCTATTGGTGAAGCGCGAGTGCCCAAGTTTATTAAAGGTACTTCTCTTGTTGAAGTATGTTTTTTTATCAATTTCATCTTTTTTATGCTCACTGTTATCCCTTTCTCCAGAGCTGAATGTTTTCTTCTTCAACTTTTGTTAGCGTGACTTGTTCGAATGCTTTGGGTGACCTGCGTTGGGAAACGCTCGTGTTTACTACACAAGGATGCCCAGTGAGGTAGCACACCATGTGTATATATTCCCCAAGTATGTGTCGAAAATGGATGGTTACTTCCTCCCGCTTAGCGTAAATAACTCTGTGTTTGGAACTAAGCTATGAACGAACTCCTATAATAATATGAATGTTGTGATACACTTCATAGTCAGTTGAATTTCACTGTTAGACAGTCGTTAAGCAGTCTTGAAAATAGTTTGTTCCTGGATGAACTCAACTTTTTAATCATTACTAAATTAATACGTAATTGAAAATACTGTGATTTGCCCCATCTCAGTCTTCAAAATGTTTGAAAACTGTCTTGAAATCGTTTTAAGGAGATCATCCCAGGCCCCTGCCAGGCCCCTGTCGCTCCGATGGTTATTTTTCATGTTTTTGTTGGAAAAGACCCTTAGGTCGTGGACTATTCGGTCCTAAAAAACATAACGGGCAAAGGAAAATTTTCGCTTCAGTTTTTTGTCATAAATGTTTCAAGGATTCAAAAACTGTCTTTGGTTTTGATCTAGCATCAAAACTGAATGAGGAAATACGTCTTGAAATGTACATAAAAATTTACCAAAAAACTAATTTTTCGTAAAAAAACTAAGGCCTAAATCGAAAAAGGGATATGAGTAAAAAGTGTTTACTTTCCAAAAACAGATAAACTGGCCAATTTTCGAACGAATCGGACGAAAAAAGTTATCCAACTGGGATGACCTCCTTAAATCATGTTGAAAGCATGTGAGATGTCATGAAAATTCAAGGATTGGTTATTAATTTACAGCTATCACAGAACAAAGGCCTTGATTTTGGTCAATTGATAAATTTGTTCATACGTCCTCGAGGGGGCAAGTACTGTTTCCTTCCGTGTTCCTCGCAAGGACAACTCCGAAGTTCGAGACTGAGCAGTGTAATTCAGGGGGGACCGACAAGCGTTGTCATTTCAAAAAAATTGTTGTGGTTTGAAAAATAATGAGAGAGGACGTGCACCATTGAATACAGAATCCGTAAGACCAGATGAACAGATGCGACTCGATCTCCGCTTGGAAAATTATTTCATATACCAGAAATTAATCGAGCTTAAAACTTGTGAAAAGCGCATTTTAACTGAAATAAATTATTGCTTAAGACTTCACAGTAATATTTTCTACTAGATATTGAAATTTCAACGGCGACTGCAAACTTATGAAAATCCGATGTCAGGTAGAATGCTTATTGGCCTAGCTGTTTCTTTTTCCGTTCGAAGCCCTGTGAGCTGCAGACGTGTATTGAGAATGGAAGTAAGTTCAAATCTTTGTGTACTTTTCATAGATATTGATGGAGTTAATTTCCACTCGAACCATCTATTGTCGGGTATAATTTAAAAATCATTCCTGCTAGTATTTTATTTTGATTTAATGCGAGCGGTTCACTTAAAAATCGAAGCAGAGTTCCTACAGCCAGATGCCGTTATTAAGATTGTGAGGCAGGTAGGTACCTGAATATATAATCAAGAATATATCATGATTTTTTTTGCCTACAATTAAATGTTTAAGCCTTTCAAAATTATTCTCGATGCTGGAAATGTTGGTGCAAGGTCTAACACCAACGGTCACACCTCAGCTTGCACACACAAGCAGTATGTTTCTGACTGCGTTACACAATTGCCCTGATTACAAGTAATGCACGTGAAAACTTTGTGCTATTACATGGTTGCTGACAGGCACCAGCAGCTCTTTCATTCACTGTATGTCATTCATTAATTACTAGTTACCAAAAATACCCTGTGAGTGAAAAACAATTATAAATTGCATTAAGGTTTTCTATTTTACCTGCATAAACTTCAACTTATTCAAATAAAAACCAGAGTCAGAAAAAGGGAGAATTTTTGTGGCCAAACCAATTTGAGTGTTTCTTTACCTACATTTATTGGTTGTTAGAGACTGCAATCAAAATTGACTTGTAAAAAATACTATAGGAAATAAAAAAAACACCAGCTAAGCTTCTATTTACGACGTGTTTAGTTTCAGAGTTTCAAATTTTGTTTGCATTTTCACCTATTTTAAGATATAAATTCTGTTAATACCTCTGGATCCTTTGCCAAACAAAAACAAATGCAGTGAAGCACTTTTATAATTGACTCACAGCAAGATTAGTGTAGCGATCTGACCATCATTTCCGTCTTCACGTAATGTTCTAATTCCTTATTTGCGTTGTGCGTTATTTTACATTGAGCTCAAAGAAGCTGAGGCGAATGGTAGCCAGTGAATATTCGTATAACTATTCTCTCCTAACATTCATGCTAACATTTGCAACACTGTGAAGAACAGGCCTAAGGGGAGACATAGGAAAAAAATTACGTTTTCATGAATCAATCCATACTCCGAGAGATCGAATTAAAACAAAGTTGTGTGAGGTAGGCTTGCAAATAGGGAATTATTTATGAAGAACAGTGCATTAAGGTACAGTCACTTCTAATTCAATACAGAAAATTGACGGGGCTAGAAGCTGCCTTCGAACCAATTCCTCGCAAAACTTTTGCACTCTTATCACCTTTGTAATTAGTATAAAGACGTCCTGATCCGATAGTTTCCCCTTTCCTGGCATAATACAAAGTTTGTTGACCAACCGTAGATTTTTTAACCAAATGAAAAATACAAAAAACCTGAATAAATCATTTCAGTATTACTCGTTAAGGAATGAGTACCAGCAGTTTATTTTTCGGCAAATCAGTCAGCAATTCAGCCCGCCATAGCCGTCTCAAATGATCCGATGATATTTAAAATGAAATTGAACATTTAAGATAAACTTGGCTCAACACCAATGCCGTTCTCATCTCAGTTTTAGGGTAAAATTTTAATTATACGATAATGGTATCCACTATGCTGAGGGTCCTTGTGGTTTAGGTTACACGCTATAAAATCATTTTAACTTATCAAAATGATGCCCCATGCTCAATTTATACAAATTATGTGACGGAAAACGTGGAAATAATCCGCGCTAACACAAACCCTGCGCGTGTAAGATAATATATTCATCAGCTAAAAACCAAAATATACCTTTGAAATTTTTCGCGTTCCAGTAAAAATGAATGAAGTTGAAACACATCCGTTCTTCATTTGCACTGATGCGTAGCACCTGCGCAAAATTACTTGATTGAAAAATTCTATTCATGAATTTTTTTGAACTAAGCATGATTAGGTATTTGTGTTAAGTTAAATTTGTATTATTTCGTTAAATTCAACAAAGCACTTTGCAGTGAACGTTTTCCGGCTACAGATGCGACGCGTGTGATATAAGCTAATGAACTTATGATGGCGATGATGAACCATTAATTAAAGTCTGCAGTAAATAAAATGATCAATTTCGACCCCTTGGTTATAATCTGCATTTTCTTGAAATCTCGTACGAACGTGCTACCTCCAGCTATTTGCATTGAGCGAAGACAGGGCGCGTTCCATATGATATTAGTGGATGTATCGCACGTGATGTGATATACGAGGGTTGTTTTTCCGCTTGTGATTGGTCCGCTGTGCATAATTTTGTATTTACTTCACTGTAGTTTGATAAGCAGAACAGAACCGTAACGTATTTTCAAGTGTTTCGGGCTTGAAACTGCTTTTGCGTACGAAATGAGGATACGTAAGCTTTTCGTGAACACAAACCGCAGGAGAAAATAATGTTTATAACTTAACAATATTTACTTACAGCTAGTGTCATCCCAGGTTATCGATAGGACGAACGCGTGGATATTGTTTCTTATTGTACGATATTGAGTCGTGTGTTTTATAGCTTTGGTACATCAACTTATTCATGGAAATAACTAGATGACACGCAAAGAAAATTAATTCTGAGGAATGAATAGACTGTTTTTGTGAACAGGAAAGTGGATTATGCAATATGCAGTTATGTTTGTGGAAGTTATTTATCAGTAAATTCGACAATAAGTTAAATACGGAAGTCATTCGCATTCAGCAAAACAATATTTTGCATCAAATATTGGTGTGCGGACGCAGCTCTTTCAAAATCATTCTTTGCATTATTTTATAAATATTATCAATATTCTTCCATATGTACAATTGTTTATTCAACAAAAATTAAAATGAGTATGCTTATTGCGGGTAAAAAAGTCTACTCTGTCGTTTCGACGGTAAAAATAGCACGAATTTAGTTACGAATTTTTAAAGTGTATTTGAATGCTACGGAGAAGAGCTTTCTGCTGCAAATTTTTGCTCCGGCGGATGATCTAATGATCGAAAACTGCGCAGTCGCTCATGGTCCTTAGCAGGGTCAATGACCTGCTAATCTAAGCGAACAAACTTGATGGCTTTTATTTAATGTTTGATAATGTATTGCGTGTCAAATTTGTGTGTAATAAGTTTTATCAAAAGTTTACTAGCACGTGGAAGTTAATTCCCTATTCTGAAGACTGTGTGATAAAGTCACTGTGAAGTGAAAACATGAGTCATGCCCAGGAAAGGATTGACGTGTCTTTAAACGGTAATTGGTCAAAAAGTTCTGGTAGCTGCACAGGTCGATCGCGACAATCTCAGCTGATCACATGTAATTGATATCACTCCGTGTAGTTCACGAGGCTTATGATTACAACGGCAGGGGCTACCTCAGAATTGAATTGACTACACAATTCATTAGTGCATCTTTAAAAAATATCTCTCTACTTTGCTATCACTACTTCAATCAGCAAGCAATTATGGGAAATTGCTCACGATTTTTGTGTTCCATTGAATGTTAATAATACCTAAAGTTTAGCCAATTATACTGCTGTAATCGAAACGAAATTCCATGGATCTAAATGTAAAACATATCAGGTCTAGCCGCGCTGCCTGATTATCGTGCAATGGAAGGTGAGAACCCCGTGCGATTGGAAGATTTTCTCCAGCTTCGAACCTAACTTCACATTGTACGCTACACTACTATTACCGCGGTTAAGCATGAATTGTTAACACTGCAATTAATTAGTTATTATCCACTGAATTATGCGTTAAATTGTGAATGAAACTCAAAACTATTTTAAGTACGTATTATTTTACTTCATTCCAGATTATTTGATGAAAAACTATGTAGTAGGAACCCTGATGCGACAGCAGAGCGAATCTCTCAGAAGCGCCGCACATGAGAAAGGTGGGTGTGTTCACAGAACGCTCGAATTAAGGTTGCATTTTAACTTGGCCAAACACGTTAAGGTCAATATTGAATTTAATGTTGTCAACGAATTTAATAATTTTGTAGGTATAGATTGGTAATATAGTCGATTTTTAAACGTTTTACATGAATGACAATGTGCCCGGAAATGCTTAGTTTTGGAGTTATAGGATAAATAACGCCAGGTGAGAATAGCATTAACGGCAGTTTCGATATGGCTCTTCCGGCGTTTTGCGGACGCGGACCACGCCAAGTTTTTTGGCGGGAGTCATCGGCCTCGGTATGGTTGAGTTAAATTAAGATATTTTGGCTTACTTAGGTTAGGATACTTAACTAAATTAGCTTTACCAAACCTAACCTTACCTATCGTTACGTCAGAACCGGATTTCTGCTTATTTACCTCTCCGTTTGTTCAATTTTATAAACGACGTTCCTATAACTTCAAAGTTAAATATCTCCAAAAATAAGCATTTCCGGGCACATTGTCATTCATGTAAAACGTCTTAAAATCGACTATATTACCTATCTATTCTTACGAAATTATGAAATTCGTTGACAACATTAAATTCAATATTGACCCACGTTAAACATGTTTACGAGGACTATTGCATGACACTGTGGTGATCCCAGCGGCAAGCCGCGGACCTCCACAAGACCTGAGAAAAGCTGCCTCCAGACTACAACCGCATCCGTTCCAGAGCACCTCCGGACCCGAAGCGCCTAGTCAACCAAACACTGGACCTGAGAGAAGCCGCCTCGCGACTATGAGAAAAGGTGCCCGTAAGCTACAACGGCTTCCTGCCTCCAGCACCACAGGCCCACAAACTCGCGACCAATCAGGACTCACGCCCGGACTCAAGGCTTGCACACGAGGCCTACATAAGGCGACCCCAACAAGGCTCGCACTCACTCAAGCCCTCGTCCTCGTTCAAGTCACATCTCCAGCACCAGCCTCGTGTTCCTGCATCTAGCTGCCGAGATCGACTTTATCTCTCGCGTACCTGCACCAAGCTCCGGAGACCGGCCCTGCCTATCGACGCTTCAAGGTGTTTCAAAGCCTAAAAAAGGTCACGTTGCAACGCCCCGCGCCGGCGTCGTCGGCCAAGCCGCTCTACGACATCTCTCGCCCGCTCCGGCCGGCTAGCCTCGCCGTAGCTACTTACCAGCTACAACGGTGAACCGCGTGGCGGCTGTGCCCGACCCAGCTGACTAGCCTCGTCTCGGCGCCCCGCTAGCACCGACCTGTTCGTAACAGTCGCACGACGTAGCCCCAATCATCACGTCTCGCCGCTGCGTTCGTAAGTAGCGTCCTCGCGGACGTTACCCGCTATTGGTGCCTATTTCATTCATTACGTAATTCTCGCATAGTATTGTATTTCAATCATCACGCATTAGTGCTATTCTCGCATAGGATTGTGTTTCAATCATTTCGTAATTTATGTCATTTTCGAATAGGATTGTATTTCAATCATCACGTATTAGTACTATTCTCGCATAGGAGTGTGTTTCAATCATTACGTCATTCCCGAATAGGATTGTGCTTCAATCATCACGTATTTGTGCTATTCTCGCATAGGATTGTGTTTCAATCATTACGTCATTCCCGAATAGGATTGTGCTTCAATCATCACGTATTTGTGCTATTCTCGCATAGGATTGTGTTTCAATCATTACGTAATTTATGTCACTTTCGAATAGGATTGTATTTCAATCATCACGTATTAGTACTATTCTCGCATAGGATTGTGTTTCAATCATTACGTCATTCCCGAATAGGATTGTGCTTCAATCATCACGTATTTGTGCTATTTTCGCATAGGATTGTGTTTCAATCATTGCGTCATTCCCGAATAGGATTGTGCTTCAATCATCACGTATTTGTGCTATTCTCGCATAGGATTAAGTTTCAAGTTATGTCATTCTCGAATAGGATTGTACTTCAATCACCACATATTGGTACTATTCTCACATAGGATTGTGTTTCAATCATTACGTACTTCTCGAATAGTATTGTGTTTCAACCAACACGTATTAGTGTTGTGTTCCAATCATTACGTAATTTACGAGTAACGAACAGTGCTCATAGTAGTCACCGAGGGCCCAGTGTAATGGTCCGTGTTCCGTGTACCTAACAGTCACCAATATGATTACCGTGTTACCCCTGTGTTGTCCATATCCTGCCGAATACGGTTGTACCTCAGGCACTCGCTTCGGGCTATCCTATCACGAAAAAGATAGCTCAAAACCTGCCCGAAGCGTGTTGCAGCCTGGGGGAGAACACTACACTGGTTGACCCCAGAGGTATTCGGCAGGCAATAGGAGGCATGGCTGGGAAAGATATCCGGTTGCCCGCATTCAGCGGAGATGTGAAAGGATGGTTACTGCATTGCGACGTGTTCTTCGCACAAGTACCAAACCTGGACGACGGCGCAAAGTTCGGAGCGTTACTAGGAGGACTCCCAACACACATCGTATCCGAGATCCAAGAAATACTCCTGAACCCACCGGCAAACGACAAATACGACGCATTAAAAGCCGCATTAAAGCACCGTTTCGTGCGACACGACGAGGAAGCAAACTACGACACCATCGTCAAAACTACCATGGGAGACAATACGCCATCAGAATTGCTCCTCGAAATGAAACGACTGAACAGCTGCAGGCAAGCACCCCTACCACCGTCCGTCATCCGTTCCATGCACCTCGCAAAGCTACCAATCACAGCACAACCGCTGATCGAGGCACTAGGCAGGGGAAAAACGGACGAAGAATACAGAGTAATCGCAGATCAGATCATAGCAAGGCAAACCGCTTGCCAAACTGCCATGAGTGAACCCATCGCCGTAACTGCCATCAAACAACCACCATCTCTTACCGTCTCAAGAGCGGAATTTGACAAAGCCCTACAGGAAATAGCAGAACTCAAGAAAATGCTGGCAAACGCTTTACGCCCACAGGAAAACAAGAAGCAAGCAGAAGATTGGCGAAACCAAACCCCAGGACCTAGGTACGGAAACAGAAGCAATACAAGAATCAAGCAGGACCAAGCAATCTGCCATTACCACCAAACTTTCGGTAACCGAGCAAGAAACTGTACCCAACCTTGCAGTTTCGCGGGAAAACGACGACCGCGGAGAATGGTAAACGCCCCAGTCTCCGCACAGACAAAAAAAGGCGAGCTAATGTACGTCACAGACACCGGCAACGTACGATACCTCATCGACACCGGTTCAGCCGTCAGCCTAGTACCAGCCAAAAAGAAACACACGCTCAAACCCCCGTCCTACGACTTACTCGCCGCCAACAACACCCCCATAGCTTCTTACGGGACGACTGAGCGCATCATCCTGCTCAACCCCCTATGGCCCGTAAGCTGGAACTTCATAGAAGCGGACGTGGGACAACCGATCATTGGCATGGATTTCCTCGCCGCACACCAGCTGAGCGTCGACACCGCAAACGCAAGCCTATACGCCTAAGCTTCCGGAACCAAAGTACCCTGCAAACGTGTCGTTTCAAGAAGCCAACGAGTGCACAGGATCGAACACCAAACCGCCCCGGAATTCAACACATTGTACGAGGAATACCCCGGAATACTACCGACCTCCCAACACATCCGGCACACACAAAAGAAAATCGACGTAGAACACCACATCGAAACAACCGGACCCCCAGTATATGCACGACCAAGGAGACTGTCTCCGGAAAAATTGGAAGCGGCGCGACAAGAATTCAAGGAAATGCTGGAACATGGCATCATCAGGCCGTCGAAGAGCGCCTGGGCATCACCCATGCACATGGTACCAAAGGCAGCCGAACCCGGGGCATGGAGAATCTGCGGAGACTACAGACGACTGAACGCAAGCACCAAACCTGACCGTTACCCAATACCACACTGTCAAGACTTCCATTACAAACTGCATAACAAAACAATCTTCTCCAAAATCGACCTCGTCAAAGCCTATCACCAAATACCCGTCAAAAACGAGGACATCCATAAAACGGCCATCACCACACCATTTGGGCTGTACGAATACACCGTGATACACCAAACGTTCCAACGATACATCGACGCGGTAACAAGAGACATGGACTTCGTAACGGCATACATCGACGACATACTGATAGCGTCCGCAAACGCAGAGGAGCACCAAAAACACCTCCGACAACTCTTCCAACGGCTACAAGATGAAGGACTGCGCGTGCACCCCGCCAAGTGCATTTTCGGAGTGCCCGAGCTAGACTTTCTCGGACACAGAGTGTCAGCCGGCGGAATCTCACCACTCCCTCAGAAAATAGAGGAAATATGCAGTTTTCCCCAACCAGCAACAGTAAAAAAGCTACGACAATTCCTAGGAATAGTCAACTATTACCACCGATTCCTCCCAGCCGCAGCAGAAAAGATGCAAGCTCTGACCGGATTGACAAAAGGATACTCCAAAAACTCAAAGAAAATTATCAACTGGACAACAGAACTAGACGCAGCGTTCACTAGCCTAAAACGCGAGATCTCGCAACTCACCTTGCTAGCGCACCCCGCTCCAGAAGGCAAAAGCACCTTAATCACAGACGCATCAGGAACCGCAGTCGGCGCCGTACTACAACAAAAAGTCGGGCAAGAACAGCGCCCCGTAGCATTTTTCTCCAAAAAACTAGACGACACCCAACGTAAATACAGCACCTACGACCGCGAACTAATGGCGATATTCCTCGCAGTGAAACACTTCGAGCATTTTTTGGAAGGCCGAAGCTTCGAAATCAGGACAGACCATAAACCGCTCTGTTTTGCCCTGCAAAAAGCCACGGAAGGCAACAGCCCCCGGGTAGCAAGACAGCTCTCCTACCTCTCACAGTTCGACTGCGAAATCAAGCACATCAGCGGCGACAACAACACGGTCGCAGACGCGCTATCACGTCTCGTGTCAACAATAATACCTAAAGGACCCGCGATCAACTACGACAAAATAATGACCGAACAAAACAGAGACGCAGAATTAGAAGAACTGCTGCACCCAGCATCAAAGAACGCGCTCAAACTACGCCCCATAATCAGACAGACCGGTAAACCACCCCTCTGGTGCGACGTGTCAACAGGCCTACGGAGGCCATACATCCCGGAATGCTGCAGAAAGAACGTATTTCAGCATTTCCACGGGGCGAGTCATCCCGGCATACAAGCAACAAGGGACCTCTTGAGGCAGCGAGTAATCTGGCCCGGACTCAACAAAGACGTCGGCAAGTGGACACGCGAGTGCATTCCATGCCAGACAAGCAAAATAATAAGGCACACCAAATGCCCGCCCGGGAAGATGCCGGTACCCAAGGAACGGTTCCAGACGATACACATCGATATCGTCGGACCACTACCCGTGTCACAAAACAAACGGTACCTGCTGACGTGCATTGACCGCTTCACCAGATGGTGCACCGCTACCCCAATGGCCGATTGTACGGCAGAAACAACAGCACGGGCATTCCTAAAAGACTGGGTAGCATCATTCGGCGCTCCAACAACAATCATCACGGACCAAGGCGTCCAGTTCGAGTCTAACTTATGGAAAAACTTGCTGACGGCGCTGGGCGCTGAGAGACAGCGAACGACAGCGTACCACCCGCAGAGCAACGAACTGGTGGAGAGGATGCACAGAAGATTGAAGGAGGCGTTAAAAGCTACGGTCACTGACGCAGACTGGGCAGACGCACTACCCCTCATACTGCTTAACATCCGAGCCACGCCACACACGGACGCAAACATCTCCCCCGCCGAAATGGTATACGGACAAACATTGCGCCTCGCAGGAGAGCTACCCGAGAAAGAAAAAGGAGACCGGCCCGCCAGAGAATTTCTACAATGCCTAAAAAAACGAGTGACAAACCTGCAGCCAATACTGCCACGACAACAGGGACCCCAAAAAGCCAATGTCCCGAGCGCTCTATACAAGGCGACCAACGTCTTCGTGAAACACGGGGGGCACAGAAGACCCTTACAGAAACCCTACGCAGGTCCCTTTCCCGTGCTCCAAAGGACACCAAACTACATCACCGTAGATATACAAGGAAAAAAAGCTAACATCGCGACGGAAAGGGTCAAAGCAGCGTACCTACCCACCATCGAGGATAAACCTCAACAACAGGCTAAGGCACCGAGAGCAACAAACTACGAAGTATACGAGGGAGTTCCGTTCCCTGGAACAGGCACAGCAATCCCTGAAACAGCAAAACAGGCAGTATTCACTAAATACGGCAGAGAAAGCAGACCACCAGTGAGGTACTAAGTGTTTAAAAAAAAAACAAAAAAAAAAAAACAGGAGAGGGACACCTGTGGTGATCCCAGCGGCAAGCCGCGGACCTCCACAAGACCTGAGAAAAGCTGCCTCCAGACTACAACCGCATCCGTTCCAGAGCACCTCCGGACCCGAAGCGCCTAGTCAACCAAACACGGGACCTGAGAGAAGCCGCCTCGCGACTATGAGAAAAGGTGCCCGTAAGCTACAACGGCTTCCTGCCTCCAGCACCACAGGCCCACAAACTCGCGACCAATCAGGACTCACGCCCGGACTCAAGGCTTGCACTCGAGGCCTACATAAGGCGACCCCAACAAGGCTCGCACTCACTCAAGCCCTCGTCCTCGTTCAAGTCACATCTCCAGCACCAGCCTCGTGTTCCTGCATCTAGCAGCCGAGATCGACTTTATCTCTCGCGTACCTGCACCAAGCTCCGGAGACCGGCCCTGCCTATCGACGCTTCAAGGTGTTTCAAAGCCTAAATAAGGTCACGTTGCAACGCCCCGCGCCGGCGTCGTCGGCCAAGCCGCTCTATGACATCTCTCGCCCGCTCCGGCCGGCTAGCCTCGCCGTAGCTACTTACCAGCTACAACGGTGAACCGCGTGGCGGCTGTGCCCGACCCAGCTGACTAGCCTCGTCTCGGCGCCCCGCTAGCACCAGCTGACCTGTTCGTAACAGTCGCACGACGTAGCCCCAATCATCACGTCTCGCCGCTGCGTTCGTAAGTAGCGTCCTCGCGGACGTTACCCGCTATTGGTGCCTATTTCATTCATTACGTAATTCTCGCATAGTATTGTATTTCAATCATCACGCATTAGTGCTATTCTCGCATAGGATTGTGTTTCAATCATTACGTAATTTATGTCATTTTCGAATAGGATTGTATTTCAATCATCACGTATTAGTACTATTCTCGCATAGGAGTGTGTTTCAATCATTACGTCATTCCCGAATAGGATTGTGCTTCAATCATCACGTATTTGTGCTATTCTCGCATAGGATTGTGTTTCAATCATTACGTCATTCCCGAATAGGATTGTGCTTCAATCATCACGTATTTGTGCTATTCTCGCATAGGATTGTGTTTCAATCATTACGTAATTTATGTCACTTTCGAATAGGATTGTATTTCAGTCATCACGTATTAGTACTATTCTCGCATAGGATTGTGTTTCAATCATTACGTCATTCCCGAATAGGATTGTGCTTCAATCATCACGTATTTGTGCTATTTTCGCATAGGATTGTGTTTCAATCATTGCGTCATTCCCGAATAGGATTGTGCTTCAATCATCACGTATTTGTGCTATTCTCGCATAGGATTAAGTTTCAAGTTATGTCATTCTCGAATAGGATTGTACTTCAATCACCACATATTGGTACTATTCTCACATAGGATTGTGTTTCAATCATTACGTACTTCTCGAATAGTATTGTGTTTCAACCATCACGTATTAGTGTTGTGTTCCAATCATTACGTAATTTACGAGTAACGAACAGTGCTCATAGTAGTCACCGAGGGCCCAGTGTAATGGTCCGTGTTCCGTGTACCTAACAGTCACCAATATAATTACCGTGTTACCCCCGTGTTGTCCATATCCTGCCGAATACGGTTGTACCTCAGGCACTCGCTTCGGGCTATCCTATCACGAAAAAGATAGCTCAAAACCTGCCCGAAGCGTGTTGCAGCCTGGGGGAGAACACTACAACACTGTCATTGAGTACTGCCATCATCATCATTGATGATATGAACAAAACAGTCCTCTACGAAATTTATGATCCATGGAACGCATTATAGAGCTACATTCATGCAAGTTAATTGTTTTGATTTCTTCCAAGTTATTTTCGGTGTCCACCGATCACAGAGCTCCTTAATATTGCTTGACACGTAGTGTCTCGCTGGCGCTACAGAGCAGAGCGATCGGCGGTCTCGTTTGTCTTGGTCAGTCGAAGCACAGTACAATGAATAGAAGTATAGTAATTACAGTCAAATTAAAGGGAGATGTGCATCATTGACGTCATCACACCGCCGGACCAATCACCGAACGACTGGATGATGCCAGATACAAGTTTGAAATATTTCTGATGCAGTTTCATCATGGCGTCGTACGCGAGAACCAAGCGTTGCGATTTTCGTGATTGTATGAATACTTCAGAAAATAGTAACGTGATATTTCACCGATTTCCAAGAGCCAATTATAAAGAATGGATAGTTTTGTGTGAAAACCAAAAGTTATTGGACGTGAAATTGGAAACACTTTTAACGCATCATTTTGTGTGCGAAGATCATTTTCGAAGGGATCAATATCGACGTATTTTGTCACCTTTCAGACGATTTTTAAAACGAGGAGAAGTACCTAACACTAAAAAAGAACTTTCTCAAGCTGCTGGTAAGATATTGCTAATAAAAACCTGTAAAATCAGTGTGCAATTAGAAGCTAGTACTCTGGATTCATGATTAGGAAAGAAAATGTTAGTTTTTTTGAGATTATTGCTAGGTAGTTAGGTTATCTATACATTTAAAGTTCTAATGTAACATTTATTTTTATAAACTTCAGCTTCTGACACAAAACTGGATCTAGTTAGGCCTTTACTCAGTATTTACTTTGTCATTTGCTATGCTTAGCCAACACATGATTGGTAGTAGTATGTCTAACTAGTTATGCTTTCCTTGGGTTTGTGGTGTTAGATTAGGCTTAAATTTGCCTAATCCTTTTTTGGTTAAATATGTTTTTTGTTCTGATCTCATAAGAAGATTCAATCAAATGCGAAACATATTTTTCTAGTTTTAGCTACTTAGAATGCATCATTTGAGTAAGGGTTATTAGGACCCTTAGGCAATATATAATGCCATGACCCTCTCAAAAGTACCCAAAATCTTGAGATTTTCCAATGGCAGGATTTTTCTTACTGTTTTCCTACTGAATACTTGCAATGGTTTAAGTTTCAACATGTCAGTTTTTCAATTCAGAGTTTGTTGACCATTATAGGCAAAAAGCTTTACAGGCATGATGAGCACAGCTAATGATAGTATGGTTGTATTGGGGGAAAAAGACAGTAAGGAGGGTGGACAAGTAAGAATTTAGGAAAAGTGACTACCACTTGCTGGGATCTGCTCATCATAAATTCTGCTAGTCATTGATGGACCTTTCCTAGATTTCAAAATGAGTTGACCTTCATCAGCTTGCTGTGAATGACAGAAAGGAAAACTTCCATGAAGTCTATGTAAATGCCTAAACAGATCAAACCTTGTTCAAAATTTGATTACAGGAATTATTTTATTGCCTTTACTTAAATTAACATCAATGGTGAAGCAGGGCCTATGGGTGATAAATAATTACACTGCAGAGTCTTGACAGTGTCAGAGTTTAAGACAAGCTCAATGCTCCAGAGTTTATTAGATGTCATGCAAATTTTGGCTATTTTCTCTGAGGTATGCTTCTAATGTAGTAGTGTGAGGCTTTGAAACTGTTACATTCTAATGAACCAGTGTCCTGAAAAACTTTCTACAGAACTCATTTTCTTTAGAAATCCTTATGCCTTTGGTTATTTCAAATGCATCATTTTCTGAAATGAAATGAAAAAATTTTTGATTAATATTTCCAATAATTACTGTAATAAATATATCACACAATTAGTCTCCAAAAGCGGTATTCAACAATTCAGGGGCTTTCATGTGTGTTATGATTGATGACTTTTTTGAATATTTTTAATTTTTCTTGAGCAGTTATCTTGATAATAAGCAAAAATTTATCTGTATTTAAAATATGTATTATACATAGAGTCCCTACCCCGGATGCCAACTTTGGCAGGGTACTGTATGAGTTCACTTCAAGTGCATAGGTCCACTGGTGATGTCCAATGTTATTTGTTACACATACTAAATATGTATTTAAAGCTATTGCAAATATTATTGGATTTCAGGTAGGTAGATCAATTTATGTTATTCATATTGTGTTGATATTATAAATTTGCAGTCCTTTTTGATGACACTGATCCACTACTCTTCTTTCATAATGTTCAACATGTATTTACTTATTTGAAAGATTCGGAGACTTGTATACTCAACTCCATATCCTGAATACTGACCTATTCAAGGAATTGCTTATCAAAAGTTTCATAACATATATGGAGCATAAAAAATTGAAATATTTCTACTTGAAATTATGATAATGGTTATATATACTATGATTTATATTAAAATTCTTCAGGTCAGAATGAAATATAATTCTGTATAGAAATTTATCAACATTTGAAGAATTGTATTCAAATGAACAAAAATGTGAAAACTAAGAATGCGAGCCCTTCATAGGGCATGGATGGGCAATAGGGTTAGGTTTGATTAGATAGGTTACCTATCTTGTGCCATAAGAGGGTGATGACCATACTCTGTATATAGAAATCCTTTTTCTTCAATGGAACTGGGGGTCTTCTCTCATTCCTACTTTGCTCTCTGCTTCTGGCTTTGCTGTGCCTTGCACCAACCTAAATTTTGTTTTGCATCAGCCTCACTGATCTATTTCTGAGTTGTGCTTCCTCTGACATTTATAGTTATACAATATCACAGTTATTTCAGTTACCGAGCTGCCTTTCTTGTCATTTTATTTGGTTTATCCTGTGTTATTGGTTGAGTCAATATTTTGTTCTGTTAAAAACTGTGTGATTTATGGTTTACGGACTTTGTTTTCACATCATCCATTTATCTCATTTGCCATCAACTGTGTACTATTGGGTGTTAACCAACTAATAATTTATTTCATCATTTTTAGTATTTTGTTAGAAATACAGTTTTTTTTATTTATATTTTTGTTTGGTTCTTCTTCTTGATTTGACCATTTGACAGATTGGACCTTTAGTGTTTGAGTGTACTCATAGGGTTGTGCCCTTACAACAAAAACACATGCTGACAACTTACCATCACTGGTAAGAGGCTCAAAAACAAAGATGCTCCAACACAAAACAATAATTATATTTTGCCAATATGATCAGCCGCTCCTATCTTGGAGCTGAGAGTGGGACTGGACCACACTCTGGTGAACCTGAACATAAGCTAATGAATCTAGAAGGAAATGGCATGCAGCTTGCGTTAGTGCTGGAATAATAGTAAACAAATGGGCATTGTACTTCATTCAATTCTGTTTTATGATATACATATTGTATGATTGTAAAAACTTAACGACCTTTAATAAAAAAAATGAAATAAACGTATGAAAGTGAGTCGCATAGACGGTCTTGGTGCCCCCGCATGCCACTATGATGCGGCCGGGGTAAACCAGCAGTAGCTGTTGGGCCTGGATGCTGAAACAAATGCCCGGAACGCAAAGTTGTGTGTTTGTGAGTGGACTGGGAAATTTATGAAGAATGAAATGTATATTTCTTTTTTCTCTCTTTTCTTTTTCCGTCTTGTTCCTGTTTTGTAAACTTTACTCTTTCTGTGCTTGTTGTAGCTACTCCTCCTTTTTGGAGGGAGGTAGGTTTTTCATATGCATACATACATATTAATTTATATTATCAAAGATATACAAATGAGTTCAAAATATTAACGGTCACTTGAATGAATTTTTATCAATTCAAACAATCTGCATATTATACTTGCCTATTCTTAAAATTGTCATGAAAGATTCAATGGTAGGTAAGACTGTAAGACTTTGCCACAATCAAAGTATCCTGATGAAGAAATATTTTCTTCAACAATGATAGAAATATATAAGTATATTTTCCAAATAGTTTGAATTTCTTCGAAGAAGTTGATTGAAAATATTAATTACTGTGGTTATATGTTTATCGCAATAAGGACTTTGATGATTTTTATAACTTGAATACCTATATCTATCATTCACTAGTTCATCTGTGCCAGAAAATTTTACTCAACATGGAATGCATAGGCAAAATTATTTTGCCCCCACAAGGGAGGGGTAGCTACAACAAACACAGAAATTCGCAGGTAGAGCATCACTCTCCACCTTTTCTTTATGCTTGTTGGTGTGTAGGAAGGTAATACAAGAAGAGGGGATTTTCATTCCTCTTGGCTCGTGACTTTTCATCGCCTATTACGATTCACAGGGAGTACGGTGGAAGTATTCTTTTCCCCTCTTCCCACAGGGGAAAATAACTCAATTTACTCAATATACATAATGAAAAAATCTCATTTGCTGTGTTCCTGAAGTAAATACATTAATTGGGCTTGACTGTTTTTTATTACAATTGTTTTACATTATTTCAATTTGGCAGCATGAATTTTTGAAGATGTATATCTATAAAATCCTTATGCTGTTTCCATGTGTTATCTTCATACTTGATAATCATTGTCAACTATTTTGCCTATACACAGATTATTGAAATATAATTTACCCCCTGGGGGCATAAAAAGCAGTAAGGTTAGGATAGTTAGGTTTGACTCTCTTATGCTAAGTAAAATGACTATCCCAAGAATTATTTCTTGGAACCCATAGCCTTAAATATGTCTTCAGGACTTCTCTCTTCCATGCCAATTGGGCTTCCATCTTTCTTTGTATCATGTTAAACTTCCTCATCTTACTCTTCTCATTTTACGTGATGGAGAAATGTAAATGTAGTATACAGCTTGCTGTATTTGATGTCTTGGGAGAGTGTTTATCATGAAAATTTAGGTGTAAGCATTTTCTGTAGCCATAAACTAGATCTTTGTATGGATGTCCGTACATTTGTATGGATTGTTCAAGTTGGAAATCCATGCCTGTTTCTTTAGAGAAATAATACCATGTATTTCCCTGTAATTCCTTCTCTCAATTATATCCACATTATCCAACATAACTTAAATATTACAGTTGCAGGGTCCTTTGTTGATGAGTCTCCACCTAACGATGAGCTGGTTCATGTGGGAAGCTCCGCATCAGTAGCATCTCATTCCCAATGCACTGCAACCTCTGTTGATGAAGCCCCAATCATTACAGGAAGCTCATCCGGTTTTCTTTCATCATCACGAAAAAGAAGCGCAAAGGTCTGTTTACCTTAATACACCCATAATAATTACTGAGTTATCCACAATCCATAGTTTAAAGCAGAAAATATAATTGTGCATATACATGACCAATCTGTTTTATTGCTGTGTGTATATATATATGCATAGAATTGTAGCAATTTGAGCAGTAGGTATATGTCTTTTTAGTATTGTTGGCAGAATGCATGCAGTATAATAAGTGAACAAAAATCCCATGGAATGAATTGAGACTACAATAACAGGAATAGTGTGGTTTAATTTATTTTCTGACAAAATATAACTTTATGCTAAAATATCTTCCTATTTTTACCCATATACCTGTATATCAATATATCTGTAAAATAGTATGTATGTACATTTGTTAGTATAAGCATGTGTATCTATATTTTTAATGCATATGTATATGGCTATATCTCTACAAAAAGATAAGATAGGTAGTAAGTTTGGGTTAGTTAAGTTTGCATATCTTGTGTTATAAAGAGTGATTTTATGTATATTCAGCAGAATATCTATCAAAACTAGGCGCCTGACGATTCCGTATCTTTCCCACTGATTCTTCACTTCTTCCATTGCCATCCATTATTCATTCCATTAACCTAGCAACTGCATATTTCTCTTTTCCACAGTACTTGTGATAATCACAGCTTTGTTATCTGCTTTGACATTTTTAAAAATATAATTTAAATTCTGCCCATTGCCTCTATGCAACCCCATTTTCAGGCAATAATATATTTTGTTTTTCAACATTCAGTTTGTGATCTTTTCTTCCATTAGTTGTCTGTAACCTTTTCCTCCTTTCAGAATACTTTTCATTTTACTTGAAAGTCAACTTCAAGATTTTTCTTGCCGCCAATCGGCAGCAAGCAGCACTCTTTTTGCAGGTCAGGTTTGTCTTTGCTCCCCTTCTTTTCTCCTTGTAATGGTCATGCAACTTAGATTCACTTTTTTACAACTATTGCTCATACATCATTCTTTTATCAGTTGCCATTTGCAGCTTTTTACTCCTACACTTCCGACTTTCATTCCATATCTTTCTTCTTTTTCATCTTGAGTCATATGTACACTGGAGTCTTTTTCATGATAGTTTCGCCTTGCAATGTAGACAATTATCTTCTTCAAGCACTTTATTTTCAAAATCCGTCAAGTATGGATAATTGAATATTAGATAATGACTACTTTATTGCTTTCATACCTCGAAGTTGATAAATTAGTTTTATAGTTTTGTTTTTTCATGATAGTTTCAATATGGATGATAAGCCTTGTATTCAAATAGTCAATCATAGTATGATATATCAATTTTTGTTTTGAACCTATTCACCAGAATTGCACAACCCTTCAAATTAACTGAAGAGTAAACAATAACACTAATTATAGCTTTTGAACATTTTAGTTTGAAAGGATATGAATTTGGTGATTAATGTACTGAATCGTGAGAGAATACATTCAGCGTGGCTAACCATATTGTGTACCTTATTTCTAAAGAGTGTCGCATACTTTTCATAATTATGGTACTGGGGGCTCTGAAATAATATTTCTGTAACCCCTTTTGCAGAAATACAACCAATACATACATCGTACATGATTGCTCCGTGAGCTCTAAAAATGTTTATCTTTGTGTTGTTTTTACATTTTGATAACCTGATTGATAACCTTCAGGGATGTATTGTAATACATTTGACAGTATTTGGTATAAAGGGCACTATTGTTATAGGGTCTCAAGTATACATGTTTTTTGCAGGCAAACGTCAAGACAGTTGAAACTGCCACTCTGCAGACCCGACACTCAGCAGCTCAACTGGCCATAAGTCGTCTGGAGAAGGAGAAAGAGCAAGCCAACACTCTCATGGCGGGTCACAAGACTGATCTTACTACGTTCAAGGTCTGGTCTTCTTTACTTTACTCTCATGTCACAGCTAGGTTTTCAAAGATGTTTTGTGTATACACACATGATTTAGATTATGAGGTATATATGATAGGTATTTGATTATAAGGAGTGCTAGAAGAAGACCAAAGTTAGGATGGAAAAACGGAGTGTTAAGAGCTTTGAATGCCAGAGGTATGTCGATGGAAGAGGCATCTGTGTGTGCGCAGAATAGAGAGGAGTGGAGGGCAATTGTGAATGTTTGACTTTGACGCAGCATAAAGGGCATGGCGCGGAGGTGCCCGTTCATATTGAGGCGTGACTTTTAGAAATATTTAAATAAAAAATGAAATGTTTAATTAATAAAAAAAATTAGTATGAATGATGGTCACGTCGAAAAGTTCGGGGGCCCCCGCGCCACTCATGATGCGGCCGGGGTAAACCAGCGGTAGCTGTCGGGCCTGGCTGCTGAATACATATGTCTGGAGCGCAAAGGGTGTCCGATTGTGATTAGATGGAGATGTGTGAACGTTGAAGAATTTTCTTTTATCTATGTTTTTATGAAATTTTTTGGTTTTCTGTACATGTTGTAGCTACCCTTCCCTTGTGGAGGGAGAAAGCTCTCGCATGTACATACATTTGATTATGAGGTATTTACTTATGTACGTGCAATGAATATATATATATGCATTGCAACAGAGTGTGTCGAGAAAGAATTATACTTGTGATACGAGTCGAGTCTTGAATTATTTGAAATATGTAATGCTTCTAAGACTCGAAGTGGCGCAAAATCTGAAGATGCTTGAAAAATTGATTATTCAGTATGCGGGTGCCAGTATGCGGGTGCCAATTGTGTTGAGTTGTGCGAATAGGTCAAAAGTTAGAAAAGGAATGACAAGCAACGTATTGGGGTTTCAAGGCATTTTTAAGTGATAGAGCCTTTGCGTTCCAATGTGAACATGTGAGGTTTATAGTGAATTTGTGATACCTTTGAATTGAGAAACTCGAAGACAGAGTGTAGTGAAAATTATTTACTTAGCTTTCTCCCAGGAGACATTCTATTATAATACAAAGGCAAGTAGGGCAATTAGGTTCGATTAACTAAGCTTACCTAGCTTATGTTACTAGCATTGGCGACCTCAAGGGGAAATTAGGTGAACTGAGCTCTAGTTAGGGCTTGGGGACTACTGTTCTTCACCCCTAGCTTCTTGTATCTTTTCACCTTTTTGCTTGACTATCCTTGAACTCCATTTCCTCTACTTTTTTATCTTGCTGATTTCACGTGCAGGGAATGTTCAGAATTACTAAGTCTGCACATTCCAAACTAATTCGTTCCTTCTCATTCCGCTTTAGAATGACAAAAATTGCTGCGGTTAGGTTCTTGGACGCTGATATTTAATTTCTATTTTATTATTATGAAAAGACTAAATTGTTAGACAAGTTTCAGTTTTTCTTGGATGTATTCATGAATTGAACCTTTTTTAGGCTTCTTCTTGTTCCTGTAAGCGCACATTCGGCGCTCTCTCCGCTTCAAGTGATCCCAAAAGAATGAAATCATCTAATTTAAACGAACATGCAAGTTTCAAGGGACCTCGGGTAAGTGTAAGATTCTCTGCATTTTTGTTATCGTCACATTGAAATTGGCCACATGGAAAGAATGAGTGAAGGTCGACTCGTGAAGAAAGTGATGAGATCCAGTGTGAATGGAAATGGTGCTAGAGGCAGACTGAAATTCAGGTTGTGGGATGGGGTGAAAAGAGCTGTGAATACTAGGGGTGTGTCAATGCAGAGGCAGCGGTGCGTGCGCAGAAATAGAGAGGAACGGAAAGCAATTATGAATGCCTGATTTTGACGTGGCAGGAAGGACATGGGCCCATGCATGTTTTACGCGACCTTTACAAGAAAAAAAATGTTGTATGAAAGTGAGTCGCGTAGACGGCCTCAGGGCCTCCGCGCCCCACTAAGATGCGGCTGGGGTAAACCAGCGTTAGCTGTCGGGCCTGTCATACCTTTGTCACTCATATCTCTTCACCCCATTCTCACTCCAAATTTTGGCCTACCTCTATCACTCCCTTTTATTTACCTGTGAACTCATCACTTTCCGCTAGACGATCTTCAATATTCTCTTGTGACCATATCATTTTAACACGTTGCACTCAACTCGTTCTGCCATTTCTTTGACCACCAGTCGTTCTCTGCACTTCATCATTTCACCAGCTGTCTACCAGTCACTCCTGCCATGTTTCTCGAACATCTTATTTCAACTACAGTGAACTCGTCTTCTTTCACTTTGTCCCAGCCCACATGTTTCGGCCCATACATCACTGTTGGCACAACCACACTTTCACAGTTTGCTGTTAGCTCTCATACCTACTAATCTATTCCTTACGATCGCCTTCAATTCCACCCCACGCTTGATATCCCTTCGTACCCGCGTTCTCACCCCCTCACCCAACTCATCATTTGCTGTCACACTGGCACCTAAGTATTTGAAGCAGCTCACTTCTTCAAGTATCTCCCCATTCAGCGTCACTCCTATTTCTTCAACCATTCCATCTCTTGAGCACTTCATAACTTTACCTTTTATCAGATATACTCGCTCGTTTCATATGTATATAGATGGGGGGGGGGGGGGGGTGGGGAATGCGAGAGTGCTGAGTAGAGGACTAGAAATTGTGGATACAATTGACCGAGAGTATGAAATAAATCAGTTGTTGTTTCTAGGTTCATACAAAGAAATTTCGGAAAGAGTTGAGTGCAGCGAGTTAAGATGGTTTGGCACATGGACAGCGCATACGTGGAGATCGGCTCGTGAAGAAAATAATGCGATTATAATATAAATGGAATGATAGCTAGAGGCAAACCAAAATTTGGATTGAGGAATGGGGTGAAGAAAGCTGTGGATGCGAGAGGAATGTCAATGGATAAGGCAACTGTGCGTACGCAAAAAAGAGAAGTGCAAATCAATTTTGTTGCATTTTAGTTTGTCACTATGAATGCGAGTCAAGCCGACAAGTTCTGGGTCTCCCGCGCTTTTTATGATGCGGTCGAGGGAACCATCGTGCTCTGTCAGGCCTGGCTTCTGACAGTATGTGCATGAAATACCAAGTTTACATGCGATTGTGAGTTGAGTATGAATGTATGAGTGTAGACGTTTTCTTTCATTATATTCAATGTACAACAATTAGATTTCTTGCAAATATTTGATTTGCTGTGCTTGTTGTAGCTACCTCTTCTTTGTGGATAGACAAAAGTCATGCCTATGCATTTATACGTTTATATTTTTGAGCATCGAAAATCAATTTTGTATCCGATTTATCTTGCGATTGTTTAGTTTTTGATGCTTTGATAGTATTTCGTTTTTCAATGTTAGACCTACGAAATATTGATGATTACCTGTTTTTTTTCAGTCTGCTCCTCCAAAATTACTAAATTATGACCGATCTACAGTTGAAGTATCGGAAAAAAAACCTTCCCATTGCGGTTTCTGTACCAGATTGTAAGCCACCGCCCAAATGTAGGCGCAATCTATTTGGAGAAGGTTACCCCTCAAATACTTTCACTGATATACAGTTCAGAAGGTTGAAAGCTGAGAAAAAGGTTCATCGGAGAGGTGTGAAAACTAAAACCAATGCTTCAAAATGCCGACGAAAACGTGTCAATGTGGATGATTTTTTAAATGACGTTCATCCTCGTTTAGGCAATTACTTGCCTGAATTTATCCGTCTGAAACTTCGTCGAAAATCCAGGTACACTGTTAAACAAAAATGGATAGCATTAAACATGCTCATGGGTGGCCGAAAGGCGTACGAAATCAATAGAAAATTTCTGCCATTGCCTTCACAATCCACGTTGAAGAAACATCTGCAAGATTGCAAGAAGAGTCCAGGAATAAACTCCTTGAGCGTTGAAATGATCAAATCAAAAGTAGACATCGTTGAAGAGAAAGATAAGCTCTGTTTTTTGCTCCTCGATGAAATGTCTCTCCGCAAAAGATTAGTGTTCGACCCGAAGGAAGACAGGGTTGTTGGGTATGAAGATGATGGGCAGACACGTTCTCCTCTGCTTGCAAACTCTGCTCTATGTGTAATGGCCGTCGGCGTGATAAAAACTTGGAAACAGCCAATAGGGTATTTCCTCACCAAAGGACCCATGAAATCCCCCCTGGTTATCAAAGTCATCGAAGAGGCTGTTCGTGCTATGAAGTCGGAGGGTTTTCTTGTTCTTGGTATAACGACTGACCAGGGTTCAAATTTTGAGAAGGCATTCAGGGACTTAGGCTGTTCTGTTGATAGACCACATATTTGTATTGATGGGGAGACTTGCTACATTTTCAGTGACCCACCCCATCTAATTAAGAGTGCGAGAAATTTCCTTCTGAAAAAAGAAGTTAAAATGCCTTCATCCGGACCCTCAGCCAAATGGGAACATCTCCTGGAGATGTTCAGCATCAATGAAATGAATAGCATGAGATTGGTACCTAGGCTTAGTCGAAAACATCTATCAGATTTGCACTTTCAAAACAAAATGAAAGTGAAGCTGGCAACTCAAGTCTTGTCCAACAGTAGTTCTTGTGCTATCGACTATCTCGTAGTAAATTGTCGTATAGGATCTGATCGTCTGAGCACTAGCACATATTGCAAAAAATTCAACGATATGTTTGATGTTTTGAACTCTTCGTCTTCGAAGTCCGTAGTTCCTCTTCGGCGTCCGATCAACTCGAGCAGTTCTTCATGCAAGAAGATACCATCCTACGTTGCTTGGTTGAAAAAACTCGACGAAGCCAATCATGATCGTCGACCTCTTTTCATTCGTGGTTGGGTGCAGTCCTTCAATGTTCTCCAAAGTTTGAGGAATAAATTAGATAAAATGTCACTTCCTTACCTTGCTACTAGGAACTTGTGTCAAGACAGCTTGGAAAACTTTTTCTGCAAAATCCGATTAATTCAAAAGTTTCCTAATGGCAAGCAATTCATCGACAACTACTCCCAGTTATGTGTATCGTCACTCATTGGACATTCAGTGTCTGGGAACTGCGAGACTGACGGGAATGCAGGAGAAGAAATCACCGGATACATCTTCAATGTAAGCAATACCACTTAATGCATATAAGAAACCTTAGACATAACTCCATTCCCGTATTTCGTTGTAGTTTGTTTAAGTTTGTCACTGAATAGCACGTTTGAAACACAAAATACCTTGACGAAGTAAACTAACCTTTGTGTACATTTTTTCTTTTTTGTTGAAGTTATCGCCTAAGATCATAATTATAGAGGCGATTTTCTTTGTGTCATTAACCGGGAAAGCATTCCAAGCGCTTTGGAAAATTGTTTATGTACAATTTATTTAAAACAGCAGTTTTAAGATTTACTTCTAATGTGATGAATATTTTTCAATTCTTTTCCCCTTAGAAAAAGAAGCTTCAGACTGAACGGGCATCGAAATTTGAACTTGATGAAGCTCACATAGAAGCAGCTCTGACTTTTGATGGACAAACGACCATTGGCGGTGCCGCGAAGTGTATCGTTTCAGAAGGAGCGACAGGCTATTTCAGCGGCTACCTAGCGCACAAAATGAACTCCTATCATCAGCGGATGGATGGCGTGACGCTAATGAATTGTTCGAAGTGCTCATCAATCCTCACTACCCAAGACCTCAACCTGCACCTATTTGTTTCGTTTAAAGAATACCAAGAAACCGTCGACTCGTCAAAGGGTTTGAAGTACTGTTCTTCAGATTTTATTGACATTATTTCCCAGTACGAGAGAGTTTTTTTGTACTTTTTCAAACATTTCAGCCACATGCCTAATTTTTCAACCGGCGTTATCAATGTCATTTCCAAACGCTGCTCTCAACCATCTCTCTGTTCCTCTAAGATAACACAGTTTTTAGAGCGATTCTTTGTCAAGTGCCGAACTTTTCAAGCTGTTAAAGAAATGAACAAAAAAATACAGTCTACCTCAAAATGTAGTGACAAGGTTAAAAAGCTCATGCATGCTTAAAAAGTGAATTTTGTGCACTCGATCGATTCATAATGTACAGTATGAAATGAAGCACAAAAACTTCAACTGTTTGAAAACGTCAACTTTTTTGATCGTTCCATGCTAGATGGTCCCTCTCTTAACTCATAAAGCTTAAGATAGGCTATAAGTTAAGTTTGCCATCTTTTGTTATGTAGAGTTGCGACCACAAGTGTAATTACTAGGAATCCTCAGCCTTCGAGGTGTCTATCTTTTGTGCTCGATTAGCTTCCTTCTACGTTTCCTCCTCTCTCACAAGCTCTACTACCAAAGTAAAAACTATTCACAGCCTCAAACAACTTACCGCCTACTCCGTACACCTTCCACACTTCCCACATCGCCTTTCGGTCATCTGTCATACACCTTCTCAGGATCCGTAAATTCCCAGAACAATTCCTTACCTTTTTCCAATTATCTCATACAGCTGTCGCACTGTAAATATCTGGTCTACACAACTCCTGCCTCTCCTAAAACCGCAACAATTACCATTCACTCTCACTTTAGCTACTAAGTGATGATCTGACTCACCCCCTCCTCCTCATTTTTTGTAGGATGCATAAATTTAATTTTCGTAATAATGTCTTAATATCCTTATTTGTCATTATGATAAATGTTCAAGTCATTTTTAAGCTTAATAATATGCAAGGTTTCTTCATGTTAATGACACTATACCTTATGCAATTTGTACGATATTACTTATGTGACGCTAGAACCTCTGATTCAAGAAGAACGCATGATTTATTGTAGACTCTACGCCAAATGAAGGCACCACCGAATATGATGCGTAGAAAATTACTAGTCAAAAGGTGTCTGTTGGTTATTTTGATTAATTCCTACGTAAAAAAATGTTTTTTATCCATGTGTGTTTATATCCTTTTTTGTTGGACAATCGTCATTTGTGAGCAAAGACTATTAATTTACCCAAAAATGATGTAGCAAGATAATAACGCGTATACATGTTGATCAGGTAAAAATACTTCAGTTACCCTTGCTTAAATTTTCTACTGTTGGAAAAAAGAAATACTTTAGTTGCCCCTGCATAAATTTTTTACTGTTAATAAAAGAAAATTTGTGCAATTTCGAACGTCATCGAATTCTCGAGCCCTGATTGGTTCACGAGTGCAGCGTATGTACGCTTTCAAGTTGTCGTACTTCCTTTCATTGTACTGTGGTCGAAGTGATATCAAGTGCTCAGGTGGAAGCATGTGTAGGTGGAAGTGAATGCCCACATTGATGTAATGAAGTTAGTACTACAGGTATATTGTGTCTTGAGCAGAAAGCCATGTATTCTAGAGGACAGATTTTGGTTCATATTGCCAAAGTTGAAGCTTGAGTGAAGTACGAATTCCTGGCAATGAAGGTAAGTTCTAACTTGGCATTCTCTAATTATTTTTCAATGTATATTGTAACCACATGGTGATCTAGCATGCTAGATTAGTTATTTTGATGTCAACTGTGGAATTTGTCCAATTCGCATAGGTATTCTTTTCTATTGCCTATTTTTTCATTAACTACTGCTTTCTGTGCCGGGAACATCCGTTAAAAACACATTACAGTAGCCTGTTATATGTCTACGTTTATGTGTTGTCACGAAATTATTGTATTGAAGATACTGTAAGTTAATTAAATTACTAATTACTTGGTGTTTGAGCCATTAAGCGAATTTTATCTAAGCTAGCTTTTACATTTTTTATAGCCCTGAATACCGGTAGTCAGTAAGATTTTTGTGTGAACAGGATAGGTTGGTTGCTAATGTTGGATATCACACGAATCTTATATATTTTATGTGCAACAGGTGATTCTGACATATCCGACTAGTTTGATTAAAGGCGAGACTATCTATCCACCATATGTTTGGGTACAGTTAAGAACATGAAGTATTTTCAGAATTATTGATCATGGATTATGAAAAGAGTCCAAAATATTGAAATCTAACATTAAACTAGTCAAGTTTTCCCACACATACAATTTGTTGTTTAAATAATGACATCTTTGATTTTAACAAAAAAAAATCTTCAAATAAATTTCCAGTCAATTAAATGTGCACATTTTTATTTTCTAATTCAATATCATTGGTAACTCGATTAGTTCTTGAACCGCAGATGTTCAGGTTTTTAACTTGGTGGATTTCTCATGATTTGTGAAGCGGTTGCTATGAGTATGGTGGTCTTCTGAAAACTACCGTTGAATCCGAGTTAATAACAGTGCTCATTCACGCATTATTTCTTAAAGGATGGATTTGAGCAATATCAGATTTCCATTCTTTTGAATGACTACTTCATTTTTTTTGTTGCTGTCTTTATTGTTTCCGGATTATCAAGCTATAAATTACATTCTCAGAGACTCTCAAGACAGTCTAACACACAACTCTGATCCTTTACAACTGCTACAGAAAGCATATAGTTACTCGCAAAACGGCTTTCTGCGTTTATAAACCTGTGTTTGAATACCTATATTTTAATAAATAACATAGTTTTAGTAAAAACTTCATTCCCCACACTCATTTAAAATTTCTAATGCGTACGATTTTATATCTATTCATTCGAAAAAAATATCAGTGTGTTGGATCTCCAAGGAAATACGTTGAAACTTGATTGGAAAGATTAAATTTTCATTTTTTGTATTAAAATATCTCAATGAAGTTAAACCGTTTATTTTAGTTAGTTACAAGTTTCATGTAACTATTTACATCATCGAAATGTTTATCTAATTTTCGTTTTTCATTCACATCCGGATCAACTCAACCCCAACGGAACTACCATACAAGATGCACAATACACATTCATTTTCAAAGGCATTTTTCACAGAGAAACAATGGACAGCGCCCCACATTTGTGCCTTGCACAAATGTGGTGCGCTGTGCAAGGTGTATTTGCTTCGTTTTGTGTTTGTAGTTGATGCTCAAGTATTTTTTGAATGTCTCAGTTGTGAATACATGTTAATGAGTAAGAAAGAAAACCACTTCAATTTAGGTACTAGGCGATTTTTGCTACTTATTCACGTGAAAAAGTCCTGCATGAACATGGTTTTTTTTTCTTCTAATGGCTCTATTTTTATTATTGATCACAGTCGACATACGTTTCGAAGTATGGACCATCGTTTCTTCAGTTCACTGCTATCCTTTTCTAAAGGCCCGTCTACACTATCCAACTCTTCGTCAATCACGAACACACCAAAACGCGAACAAAAACACAAACTTTTCCGAATCGTGTCCAGACGTCCAGACTATACGCTTTCGGCGGAGAGAAGTTGTTCGCGAGCAACATATAAACAAACAATACTGCTTCCCAAGTAAGTTTTAGTTAATTGATGCATATAATTGGTAAATTTAATTTGCTGAGAGTTAGTAACCATAATTTATCTGTGTGGGCATGTGTGAACAGAACATATTAAGAATCGCTGATATATTATGAGAATATTTCGAATACTATCAGTGTGACAGTGGTAAGATGGGATCAGCTGATGTCCTTGATCTTTTTCAATGCTCTTCATGATGTTTAAGTTTTTGGACTTGAGCTTAAACCTTTAAAATATGCTCCTACTCTGCCTATAGAATATTTTTTCTTACTTTTTGTGACCTAAATTTTCTATAAGAGGTGAAAAATGCTCACATTTTTCATTTGGTCATAAAATATTCCTACAATATTTGAAGTAATTTACCGAAATTATTTAATATTTTTCTGTTTAATTAAGCCAACAATTTATTTCTAAAATTTAAAATTTAGTTTATGCATTTTATTGGTGTCTTAAACTATATGCAGTATCTTTACTTTCTGTGCACATTTTTGAAGCATCCATTACTCAGTCAAGCATACCAGAATGTATTTCTACTATTGCGCAATACATTTTTGTGTGCTTTTCTGTGATATTTTTCTGAGAACATTGGTAACACCTAGATCTCTTATAACTATTAAACATATCTAAGAAATAGTTCTAAGGGAAGAATCTGAGAACTCAAAGCTGAATGTCAAGCAGACCATCTTTATATTGAAATTTTTTTTGCTTGTTAAAGGACCATATTTTTTTAGTTCATAATCTTTTATGTCAGCACCTGCTCACTTGCATATTTCATGAAAAGTATGACTGTGGAATGTAAGTTATCCATGTATATAATTTTGTGAATAAAATCTGAGTATAAGAATATAATCCGTGTATGAAAATATATGATGAAATATAATACGTATATAAAAAACAAAAGTATAATAGTTATTCTGACTTATTGTTAGACATCTCATGTTGATTATAAATAATTTGCTCCTATTCAGGATCTCATAAAAATTGTATTCCACAAATTTTGATGCTAGTACATAATTATTTTAATGTGTTCCTCATGTATGGATTATTTTTTTACAGGTGGCTGCCATGAGGTCATTCATGCACTTCTCTACAGTATTTGACAAGAATATCAAAGCAGTCGCTCTCTATCATACCTGAAACTTGTGAGGCCATCTATACTATACTTAAGGATGAAAACAGGAAGGTATGCATCCCATTGCAGTGTTGGGTTCAAATATTACTTTGCAATGAGTATTGTAATGTTCCTCAAATAGAAAACTAATTTTTCTGGAATATTGAAGCCATTGTGAAATTTGCAGTAGGTTGAAATCTCTTGAAATATGGTAATGAAATGAGTTAAGTGACCCACGTATCATCATAAATACGGTATTGACTTGGTACAATAGCAGAGCTGAGCACTATGTTTTTGCAACACTGTCTGGTCTTGGGGTGCTACTTGAATTGATGAACTCTCGCACAAAAAAGTAGTGGTGTGCAAAGTGCATATATATATTTCAATTGTTCTCATAGTTGATTGTAACCTATTACAATTAGAACTACTTTGAAACCAAACTAGTTCCATTATTTGTGAACTTTCAGGTGCGTGAACAAAATGTATATTGTGTGATATCTAGGGGAATCAATATAACCACTGTTTTCTTCCAGTAATATTGTTCACATCTCATGAAACGATAATGCATAAACCATCAAAAAATGTTGCGGTGGACTTCCATCTGTAATTCCCTTTGTTGTACTCATTTACAGACTCCACAAGCGCAAGCAGAGTCGGAATCAGCAGCCAGTGATTTCTATCTGAAGTGGAACTTCCCATGCAACTTCTCGAATTTCATGCACTCTTCTTTAGAGATTGCATGCCACTTTAGTGTCACTATGATGGAGTGAGAAGAGAGAGCTCCTTAGGCTGGCAGCAGCGGTGGGCAGCGGTTGGGGACTGTGTTGCTCCGCGATGGGGGTGATGCTCTGTGATGTTGTGTTGCCGTGCCATGGAGGCTAGACTGCTGCTGCGTCCTAGAGCGATCATGAGCTATTGGCTGCCTCGACTACCTACATTGGCAATGCACAGATAGCGTCCCCGTGAACTTCCTTTAGACGACCGCAACGGTACCAGAGACTTCAGAACCAGTTCCCTGTTGAGGTGGGTCGCAGTGAAGTGTAACGCTGGGTTTGGTCGACCATTTCTTTAGAGAATTTTCAATCAAAAATGTCCGTCCACTCTATCCCTTTCCATAATTTCAATGTTGGTTGGACTGGAGTTTGGGGTCTTAAATGAGAACGGATCTTTATCTACACATGTTAGAATGCCAAGAATGATCATTTTGATCACTTTCTTGTATTCAAACTATTCTTATGTTTGTAAGAATCCTTTCATTTTAAGGGAGCTATGATCCAATCTGAAAGGTATTTTGCAAAGTAAACGCTGCTGTAGTATTGTTAATGAATTAATTTATAAACAGCTAAAATCTTGCTAGGTGTTGAATTTTTGAAAACTAATAGTACTCAAAAAATTATGCTTTTTGTGAATTATAACTTAACTCCGCTCTGCATGAAATTATCCATTTCCTTGGGACCTTGTTTGATATTAATGTTTGTTCACAGCCCGAGCTCGACCTTCCTTTCGTTTCTGCCGGTGGGCCAGCCGTTGTCCTGTCAAGCGCTTCCAAACCTTCCTGGTTTTATTTTCATCGACTGGCGAGGGGCATTTGCACTACTGGTGTAAATAGTTCATGATTTTACAATACTATCAAATTATAATGCACTGGTGTCCCAATACTTTCCTTTACCCTCCATCATATCATCATGCACATTGGTTCTTCAAATGCTTTATAACTGACATCAGGATACAATGACGGTTACCTGGTCAAGGCGGTTCCCATTTCCAACGCCTGGGTTGGGTGTATCGGAGTTCTCTCCTTCCCCAACGGGGAGAAATCACCACATGGTGCTGAGATTCCAAAAATCGACACCTTCCCATAAAGGGTACATTTTTAACCATTAAATTTTGTAAAATCACGTAATCCTGTATTCAAGCCGGAGGAAAAAACAGTTGAATATTTTTATGTATTATCCCAAATATGCAGGTCATAGATTAGTCACCAAGAAGAGGATAAACCTATTCTGAATACAATTTTGTAGGCCGATAGAGTACAACCATATTAGTTAAAGAATGCATTTTCATAAAACCGATTAATATAAGGATAACAGAGAACCCAGAACAGGTGTTCTTAAAAAGTAAGTGTGTGGATCTATTTTATTTAATATTTACAATGAAAATTACAGCATGAATAAAAACGTAAGTCAAAGGTTGAGGCACCAGAAACAAGTTATAGAGATACCTTGAGGTAAAAATTTGCAAAGGTGACCTGCTGCATGCACAGATCTTGAATATCTTATCATCCATTGATAAAAACTAGAATTAAACAAAATGCAGTGCTATCTAAAAATAATTCACTGAAGATTTAATTTTTAAACTATTCCAAAGGTTTTTCACAAGTTGTTAATGGTATCTTTTAGCTTTGATTACATGTTTGTTGTTCCCCATACCTTGCACTATTTTCATTATCAAAGAAGAGAACATATGGTACTTTGAGCCTCCTTAACCACAACAACGGTGTTCCAAAGAGAGGAATAAAGTAGGGATCATCAAGTACAAACACGTACACAGGGTTTGTACAATGTTTTAAAATCCACTAACAATAATAACATATTTCTGTAATAAGTAGTCAACCGTAAGCCATCTAATTCTGAAATGAAACTGATGAAAAGTATATGGCAAATAAATATTTTTTATAACAAACATCACTATACAACATAACTTACATTCGGGTAAATAATAAGTGAACATTTAGCTCTATGGAAAAATCTGAATAGAGATGCGCATCCCTTAACCGCAGCCTCATCTTATATTTTGTACGCAAAGTAACGTCACTGCATAGAGCGAACTAGTATAGACTATCATGCTGCGCTTGACGTGCACTTCGATGGATTTTTAATGCAGCCTTGACCAATTCTCGGGTATCAAATTGTAGGGTTTACTTCAGCTTGAATTAAGTTAGAGACGTGCTTAATTTATATGTCTCTTGTATGGACACAAATGTAGCGTAAATCATCACTATACAACATAAGTGTCATTCTGGTAAAAAATTGGTGAACATTTAGCTCAATGGAAAAATATGTTTTAGAATTATGGCATTTAAATACCACATATGTAATACAGATAATTTGACTTATCAGTGACTTAATATAAAAAGTATATTAAAGCAACAATACCTTTTGGTATTGTAATTGTTAAATAATCATAACTGGACATAAAAAAAGTATAACTAGCATATAATGTAGCAAAATGAAAGTATAATTTGTAATTACTGGTCATGCACATCATTAGCAAGGTACAAAAAGACTAGAATTTCATCAATCCAGCACTTAACTCATTTCATTATCTCAACATTATTTTAAGCATTGCAGGAAAATTTTTTTAATACTTCATACACAATTGATTTGCATAGGTACTACAGAAGTAAATACTTACGTACATTTTGTTTGAGCACATCAGGATGCTAATGGAACAAAATTTTCCACTATACGAATATGATTGGCTCATGTTCATCAGTTGAAAAATTTCCTTTGTGGAATTATAATCAACAAAAAATTACACAACAGCCAAATCATTTAGACACGATGAAGAAAGGGCATCCTGCTTTATTCTCTTAGAAATTTTTAACCTTCACTGTTCAATTCATGTAGAGTATAACCAAAAACATGCCCAACACAAGTCTGTTTAGAGACTTGTGTTGGGTACCACCAGAGAAAAGGACCATAGTGATGGTGGTAGGGATTCATCCGATGTGCTTGAACTTGAAGGCATGGCCTTTGTAACAACCTGTAGGGAAGGTAACCAATTCGAGAAAGGCCCGTGGATAGTCTTCAATGATTTCAATTGTTTCTTGGATGGCAATGGGCTTCCCAACCTGACGGAAGAGAAGAAAATAATTAGCTTATGAACCATAGGTGGCTTTCTAAAAATGATAGAAACTCTAAATAATTATGAACAACTTGGTATATTTAGAATAACACGCTGCAGCAAATTAAAGTTTAATTTTTTTAAAAAAATTTGAATTTCAATCAAGCATAGATGAAGCTCATCAAAGTAGTTTTTGTAGAGAGATGTGACACAGCTAGAATTTTGCCAAATTTAAAGCACTGGAACTGTCACAGGATGTTAAAAGTTGACAATCATTTCCAATAGTATTTGTAACAAATAATATTCAGAAAAAAATGTATCCAATCTACAACCTGCATAACATGATGGCTTGTTGAAGTACCCAAATTTCAGTTCAGAAATAAATTAAAAAATATATTTTAATTTATACTTTTGCATTTCTTATTTTTTATTTTATATGCCATGAAAACTATATACTTATGGACTATATTTTTTAAATAGTGCTTCCATACATACAAATCTCACTAACCTCAATCGTCATGAATGAAGTTAGGAAGGAAAATTTTACAATGCAATGCAATACTAACCATTGTTGAAGATTCTGAAGACCCAGCTCTGCAGTTCCATAGTAGAGACACCTAATGACATTGAGTCACCACTGCTCAAGAAATGCTCTGAAGCACTACAGGGGCAAGAAAACTGCCTTAGGTTTCATTTAAATAATTTTTTCTATAATTGATTCTTCTACACAAACGTCTTTTATGCAAAGTAGCCAAATGTTTGAAAACTATCTGAAAAATATACAAAAAGGGATAAAACATTTGGTTGAATTTCACAGACTGTGCCTATGACACATGACAGTTAAGAAACAGCCCTAAATGTCAATTATTACTGTTACAGCAAAGTCTACACAAACATACATCTATTCAATATAATGATAATTGATGCTTATACTACAGCATACACTTTACCATTAAGAATGCAATGTTGGATGAATTTACTTTTGTAGATAGATAACAGAATTCTTTTGAATTAAATTTGAGGCATAATAGTTTAGAACAGCTGATTTATTCAACTTTTCATAGGGCCACATTCATGATATAACAAAGAAAAACAATATATTGTCCAAAGTAAAAGATTTTAAGCCAGATTTAAATAGAATTAGCTATTATCATAATTTTAGAAAAAGCGCAAATGAAAGGAATTCCCTTTTGGATCCACAAGCAAAAGCAGTTAAAATTTTTAGAAGCCTAACAAGTCCCAGCATGCAGTTTTTAGAAATGCAAAGAGAAACGTAAATGAGAGTTTACCAATGCTTTTTCATAAAAATATTTAAACTCTAAACATATGTAAATGCCTCTACATACAGCTATAACTTTTTTACCTACTAATTGGGTCAACAGGGCAGATAAATTTTTGAAATAAGTTGCAATTATGCTTACTTAAAACTACAACTATAAGTTTGTGAAAGATTACATATTTCTCTCTGATAATTCTTATATAATACAATTTCTAATCTGAGGACTTGATTTTAATGTAAGCATCAGGGTATAAGAGAAATGCAGTATTTTATTGAAATAAAAAAATTTTTACCAAGAAATACAATAAATAAAGGCCACTTATTGTGCAAATGAATTTTTGTGGCAATTCTATCATATAAGTAGCTACCATTTTTGAAATACTACTGAAATATTTCTAAAACTTTATTTAGATATCAAAATCACTAAACTTTGATAATTTTATGCATGTTCAGTTTCATTTCAGAGAGGAAATATTTCAATTACATTCACATCAATCAAATCCAAACCTACTTACATACCCAGCCATATCTGAATAAAATGAAATAACCACGTAACGAAGTTCATTTTGGTAAGTAAATGTCCGTGCCACCCTACAATCAACTAAATTTGCACCAAAAACATAATCAATTCGTTAAAATAGGAAAAAAAACAAATTATTCACTCGCAGTAGAACCACCTTCTACAATACATAAACACGCGAGTGTTCGCTGTTTGATGGAAAGTTCGTGTTCGTGTTTTCCAACACGATGGAAAACAAACACACCGAAATCTGCGAACTTTTCGTCTGTGTTCGTGTTCGCGGACTGCCGAAAAACACGAACTTCGGGCAGAAGATTGATAGTGTGGACGGGCCTTAAGACACCTACAACTTCCTTCCTAACATACATCTTGTTTGAATTTCCTTCCTGACTTGCTGTTTCATGTGCATTGGCCTGTGAAGCAACGCACTCGTGGTACCGCATAAAGGCCCCCTCACACGCGCAAATATATCTGCAGACATATCTGAACTGGTTCTGAATTCGTGCGCTTGTACGCTCATTTCAGGTTGGCACAGACTGTATGAGGCAGGTGAGCCATGCTTGATAATTTTGGAGCGACCGGCTGCAAACCTTGACACCACTGTTGCATGGAGCTAGGATATATGGAGGGAGCATAGCGCACTCCGATCGGGCTCAATTTGGCTGCAAAAGTTGAAAGACTCGGGCACTCTCAATGCCCGACACGTCACAATTCTGAGCCAACCACAGACGCTTGGCTGAAGTTGGCTCCACCCACCTTCCCTACAACCCCTCATTTTCCAAAGCACGATTAGTACCTCACCACAAGTCAGAGGGTGAGGTGTGCGTGCAAGTCGCTCTAATTTGTTATAATCAAGGGCCTGTAATGTTTATAGTTTTCAACTCTTAATGTATCTTTGCTAGTGATTTTGATGTTATTAAGTGTCCTCAAGTGAGGAAACACAATTTATTATCTTTCGGAGTCTTAGAATCCCAAATTAATGATTGACGATCAACTCAACAGCTGGAAGAGCATTCAGCGAGCGTGTGCGCACTCTAGCGTAGCCAGTAGGTAACTGACGTCCGTGCTGACGTCACACTTGCGAGACGGCTATTGGTTACCACAAACAGGAGAAATCTCACAAACTGGTCCTCTTCACAGACGGCTATGCTCCCTCCATATATACTCCCTCCACGCACTGTAGTTTCACACCAGCCATCGCCCATCGCGTGTGGTGCACGACTGTATTCTGCCTCTCTCGGTCTCTCCCTCCTTGTGCACTTCAATAAGCAATTTCGTATTTGTATGTTCACTACTTTTTAGGAACTATTCTTTAGCCCATTTTGAGCGAGCTTTTACATCTCTTTTATTTCTTATTCATTACAACTATAGCGAATCCTATCAATTGTACGAACTTGCCGTCTGGAGTCGCTATTCTTGTCATGGCTGCCACTTTTGTTTGACCAAAAAATCTAGTGTGACCTCAAAAATTTCTAGAAACATCTAGATTTAAAAATAAAACATCCAAAAATATATCTAGAAATAAAATAATTATCTACTATAATAAATTAGTTGACCAATGGCATATATGAATATTTATATCATAAATTGCTTTATATTAGGCGATTCATCTCTATATAAATTATCTAGTATCCTGATATTTACCCTAATAAAGCTTGGTATCCAAATATTCTTCAATTTCACACGTGTTGCAAGTAGAAAGGTCAGTCTCTATTGCATTGCAATTATCAATGCTCAGATTCCTACTTATCAACAATTGTTTTAAGGCTTTCACACCGCTATCTTCATCACTTTTAATAATTTTGCAATTACTAAGTAAGTTGATTCTACTTTATTAGATGTATTGCTTTAGTATATAACTGATACACCAAGTAGTTTCATGATAGAAATATCATTGCTTCCATCCAACAATAAACTGAACTCATTGTTATCAATATCATTGGTCAGTCTTTCATCAAAATGAGGCCACAATACATTCTTGATAATGTATGTGCATTTTATCCCATGATTTTTTGATATCACTGGTTGTGCAATTGGAGATAGTGTGCTTTAGCTTATGAACCGTGAAATAGCCGTCTTGGTGTCGTTCATAATCTGAACATAACATGATCAGAATATGGTTGCTTCACTATTTAGACAATATGCTTAAGTAAATTAAATATAATAAGAATGAAGTAGTAACCAACCATTATGGTAAATTCCTAATTCGAATTTACAGTAATCTATCATATACATAGCTTAATTGTAATTCTAGCTAGAAAATTTCTAGCGCGCTGAAAATACTATATAGATTTTATAGCTAATATCTAGGTTCGAAATTTTACATCTAGGCTTCAGCAAAAACATCTAGATCTAGCTATATAATATCTAGAGTGGCAGCCCTGATTCTTGTGCGTACTCTCCACCTAGCTGCTACTGGTATACTGAAGTTTGCGCCAGTCTTTGTCAAGTTTGCAGTGTTGTTTGCATCGTGTGAGGGGCCTTGAGACCGACAAACCAAATTCAGTTCAGATTGTCTGCCAACATATTTGTACGTGTGAGGGGGCCTTAAGGGTGGCCTGTGTGGGAACACACATTGTGCATAGATTCCCCGTGTACGTGTTGATACACGATGGTCCCTTCACTGTTACTCTCTTAACAACGCCGTCGAAGTGACGACTGAGGTTTAAACTAACGTAAATAATAAAAATAGTTATAATAATCCGTCCATTTCATTGGAGATCTCGTAACTATTTAACCAGTATTTTATGTGCATTTTTGACATAGAGTCTTCTATACCATTGTACCTCTAACTGAATCTATTTAAGTTGTGTTAGACACCATTTTCTCTAACGATAATTCAATTTTTAATCACAACAAAAAAGCAGTTTCAACGCTTACTATAAACTGCCCTGACTAATTCATTTTTCGTGTTCAATAGTAAAATTTATAAACAAATTGACAGACTCGCGATGGCTGCAGCCTCTCGCTTCTGATTGCTAATTGTTTTTACCAAGGAGGTTTAAGAATGGAGACGGCATCAGCGCTCTAAAGTGAAGCCAATTTTCGGTAGCTGTAGGGTATACGGGCACACACACGGAGATGGGGCTCAGTGCGTGTCAGACACTCAGCGTGACAGGGTGCCGCTATCCACGCTGCGGTCAAGAACGAGTTTCCTCAATATGAGTTTCTTTATCATTCAGCGAGGATGCAATTGAAATATATGCCTAAGAAAAAAACGTATAGCACAGAGTAGCGCAAGTCTGCCATTTAACAGCGCGGTCTTCAGTCGCTGATGATGGAGGTGGTGCTACCCCTCCACTGCAACACCACCTCCACACAGGGACCTAATGCCGGGTGGGCGGGGCTTGGGACGGCAGAAGTGGCTTCACTCGCTTGACTGGCAAAAGATAGCGATGCCGGTTCCATGTATCCAACTTCCTTGGTTTTTACCCTACTGAGAAAATACCTATTTAAAAACAGTCCTGTAAATTTAAACTTGTGTTTTATCGTAGGTACTTGGATAACACTTCTGTTTTACTTCCCTAACAAGACGAAGCTACTCAATTCTTTCAATCAACTACTCAAAATGATCGTCGTGTGTTTGTATGTTTACTAGCATCCACGACCCGACAAAAATGACGGGATTCAATACCTTTCTTGAAAAAATTTTCCAGATGAGAATGACAAACAAATATATCCATCCTAACAGTACCCGTGATAAAAACATTCTTGTCTTTGTGCACTGGTGAAACTCGTATCACATAGACGGTCATTATAACTATCCATACGATTGCGATAGAGAGGAAGAAGAGGACTCCAAAAACCAAGGGTATAATTAGGTAGTAGCAGAACCCGTAAAAATTCTACTGACAATGTTATCGTTGAGCTAAGCAAACCCGTAAAAAAATTCCGTCATCATTACCTAACCTACGCTGACCTATCATATCCTAACCTTTCCTATCCTAAACGAACGTATCCTGATAAAATGTCAAACATATCAATGTATGTAAGGGACAACTTTCAATGTTACACTGAGATTTTCGGTATCCATAATACCGCACACTCAGATACCCTATGTTTCTTAAGAAGCGGACATGAAATAAACAAATATATTAATAAACACAACGCGTAGTTAGATTTATATGTTTTTTGACGTGCTCTTAGTAAGAGATAAGAAGAAATAAGCACGGGCGGGCTTAGTTTCAGTTCACTGATAAATTAACACTTATATATTTGTTGTACGAAAGCAATTTAAAAAGCAACTATAAATTAGTCACTTTCAATAAAATTAGAGAGATCCAGAGGACCAGCCTCAAGTCCACATCGTGGATACCCAGTTCTGCGGAGGATTGCATATTACAAAATTCATACACAGGCTCGCAGTTGCTGTCAGTAATGCTGAATTTCGGTATCTAGGATATGACACGAATAGCTAAAACTACTTCTAATTGCGGCTCAAAAATACTGTATTCTTAGTGTGTATTACGTACACAAGAAAAAACAAGTTACACTTGGAATAAGGTCATGTTCAAATCATTGTTCATATGAACAATGATTTAAAAATACTGAGATCGTACTCAATTTGAGCTTCGCAGATTGTATTACAATTTGGAAATTTTACTGTGTCTTTAAACCCATTACAATGATCTCTAATTGCAGACTGAGAAGGGGGGTGTAAGGGCGATCAGTTTCGTGGGAGGCACCCGAATGCTGGCTGCGACGAATAAATTGCTGGAGAATAGTTCTTTCACGACTGCTAGCAGCAACTATACACATACAAATTACGCAGCAAGTATCGAGGTCCTCTTGTTCATATTAAAACCGTGTTTGGGCAGCGGTCAAACTTAAACGAAATTATGTATTGCTCCAACTTAAATCTGTCAGTTAAATTAGGGTTACCGAATTAGTAGTAATCTTTTTTTATTACTAAAAAGCCATGTAACTTTCATTTAATGTTTATTGTTTCAGCTCTGAAGATGAAACTTTAGCGTTTCGAAATGTTTGCTATTAAATACGTTTATCATTGGCGCTCATTTTAATTTCACGAGTGAGATTTCCTTGAAATTGTCCATTGAGGAATTTTAAATAAAAAAACATATAATAACAAGCTAACATCAAGTAAAAAACAAACCCGTATATGAAGATCTGACACAGCTGCCCTTGTGATAGAGACTTCTCACGAGAACAAAGTTCATTACGTGGAATTCGACGCGTTGCATCATTACCGCCAACTGAAGCAACTCTTATCGCACGAAAACCTAATAAACATCTTGCATCCGGCAACAACTCGAGACCTGCTTTGCAGCGCTCAACTGCTGATGCGCTGCACGGCGGGAAATTTCATGTATATAAATTCTAGTGACCGCTCAGTCATCTATGAACATGGATTCCCTGGCGATGTACTAGTGGTACAAAAGACGACAACGTAAACAATCCAGGCAATGGGTTCAGCCCAATAATCGTTTATGTGCAGGAAAAGGTGTAATGAAACGTTATACCTATATATACATCTGCGTAATAATTCCTTATTAATTATTGTTATATTCACCAATATGAAACCAAAATGGCATTATACCAAACTGCACGGAAGCTGGTGACCATCACGTCGTTGCTCGAAAAATGCAACACGCAGCATTTCGGTACAACAGACAAGCGAGGACGCGATTGAAGGCTAGAGTCGTATCGGTCATCAAATTGATCGATCGGCTATTGTCGCTATTCTTCGCTTGCTTTTCAGAATGATTCGGTTCTAGACTGTAATACCCATATTGGAATAGAGAAGAAACCAGCGAAATATTTGAGAAATGAACGAATGTTTTATAGACGCTTTAGTCAGACGCGCATCGGCGAGCTGCGCCGGCTGACACCTAACTTGAGCTCGGCTGCGTCGAAACTATTAGTCAGGAGTCAGGACTTAACGTAGTTTTCAACGAACATAGAGCAAACGTAGTTCTTTTGATTTAAGGTAAAAAAGAACGAATTTTGCTCAATTTGCTGCGGAACGGTGTTCTTAACGGACATTAATACCGTCTATTTTAACCAAATTAGGCAACCGCTGTGAAACCGGTGTCACGAACGACTGTTGATCAGATAGTTCATTTCATGCAGTTCGAACGTTCCCTATAGTTTAAGACTGCATGAAAGAACTGTATACCACTGCACGTAACCCGTTCAGAATGAGGCCATTAATTTGTGATGCAATTAGTGTAAATCGCTCTAAATAAACTGATTATATGCAACAGCTTGTAGTTTTGTTCACTTCACCACTGATAGCGTGGGCTTGCCTACCTAGGGTACAGTCACTGTCTGCGTTGCCTCCTAAATTTTCTCGATGTTAATCATTTGAACGATTAACAGATAATGTGGAGAAAAACATTGGAAATTTTGGTTTGATTTCTTCATCTTAAAATTATTTGTTTTCATTATAAATGACCCGAAATTTTTCAGAAGTTCAACTTTCAATAAAGAAATACGTTAGGAATCCTGGTAAACACATTACATATTCCTCGTGTTAATACTCGCGAGGCTGTGGAGCACACATCACAAATCAAAAGTCTCAAAAATAAAAATAGCATGTACTCTGGTACTTATTATATAGGAGGTTGTGGTCGACACTGGAAGGAAAATTCAGAATTATAGCGTGTCAAAAATTGCGTCGAGTAGATGAGGGATAAATGGAAACATCCATGATGAAAGAAAGGACCCCAAAAAAAGACAGTATGATTTGACTTTGGTTTTCGAGGAATTTCCCGTAGGATGTTTATCTCTTAGGGATAATAACAAGATCTAATCTAGTTTAAACCCTGTTAATCTCCTAGGGTCAGAAGAATGTAACAATCAAATTTTCGCATATGAGGTTTATTAGAGGTTATGGGTGAGACAGTTTCCCTAAGTAGGACCAATAAAGTCCGTTACTGTACTAGAGAGAAGGAGAGAGAACGATGGCAACCGTCCCCTCACGCAACTACACGAAACAAAAAAAAAAAACAAGTAAGACTAGGCTAATGCAAAATAAAAATATATGAAGCGTAATGACACGATATTTTACATTTATATTACATTCACGCCCCCAAGATTATAGCAGCATACACAAAACTAAAGTGCGTTCCGACGTAGTACGGGAGGATAAGATACCAGGATATACTACTGTGGGATTGAATTTGGAATCTCTTCACGCTCAAGAATACTGCTCACTACAGGGATAAAACTTTTTATTTACAGGATGTAGCGATTCCTGAGAAAAAACGTGAGGGCTCAAGCTATAGATTGCAGGATTATTGTCTACGAAATGGAGAATTCTTTTTTTCTGTCATGGATCATCTTTTTCAGTTTACCTACTGTCCTGGTATCATCGGCGATTACTTTCCTTTTCGACTATCATCATGGTTCACGAGATTTTTTATTGATTTGATATTTGATATTGGTATGGACAGGGTATATGGGTTTCTTTGGGCATATTCGTCTTATATAAGTCCGAACTTAATGATGAAAACAATTTTTCAGGAAAATACTTTTTTTACGAAAACTCTAACTAGTAGTCTAATCATTTCTGGTGAAGGTTATTCAGTTGAACGATGATTCCATCTTTTATAACAAATATTGCATCTGGTTATTGGGTGTTGATTGGTGCTGGCATATTTATTAAAAGCACGTTCATCGCATATTTCACTCCGTTGACGCTCCAGCGGGTTCAAAAAATGATGTACAGATACGATTGAGTTGAGCTCATTTTTTAAGTAAAATTAATTTTGTAGTGACGCAATGTCTGATACGATTATCACGATTTCGGTTGTGGAAAAGGAGAAAAATACTTACATATTACCAACAAACACTCGAGTGGTTCACGGTCTTCATTGATCAAAATTGAATGTTTTTGATGAGCCACTGCGCTCGGGTTAGATTAGGTGTGCAAAACTAGAAGATGATTACTCAAAATTATTCAACGACTCTCAGTAAAGGTGAACTAGGATTTATTTCCGTTGTCATGACCAAGCTGTTGGACTTCATTTTGCACAGTGCAATTCAGTTCTTCAGACGAAATTTTACTTTTTGAAATTAATATGACAAGATTTTCTTCGAACCTAATTTTACTGGCAAGAGGAGCAAAAAGGAATATAATGAATTAAAAATATTACAAACTATTAGTGAAGCAAGTAATCTTGGATGTAATCATAATTTGAATATCAGGAATTCTATATAAGCGAGCTTTTATTCGTTGGATAAAAAGTTCGTCTACGTTATTTTTTGTCTTTTGATACTATTTTGATATTTTATTATGTTTCGGGAAAGTATATTTTGTCTTAAATTACGAGCAGGTTGGTAGATTCGTGAATTGCGTTACAATTCTCCTTCATATTAGTAGTGTTTAAGATTTCGGATATTAACTTTTCTCTTTTGTTCGATGTACATTTTGTGTCGTGAACTTTATTGCTGAATTATTGTTAAATGCTCACGATTTCTCTGTTGAAACACTCGTGAAGCATAAAATTTGTGTGTTTCCACCAGGGGCTGAATGACCAAAGACAATACTTGCAATTACCATGTAATAATAGAAACTTGATATTCTTTTCTTTGAAAATGAATGTGCAGCTGTCTTTTTCATGTAAAAATATCAAATCCTTGTGCAAATGTAAAAAATCTCAGATGATAATTTGAAGAAAAATAGATTTCATTTCCATGCCTCAATTTGATGATCTTTTGGCTAATAAATTGAGGCATGGAAATGTAATCTATTTTTCTTCAAATTATCATCTGAGAATTTTCAAAGTAGGTAGAAGGTAGAACCCCTGATTCCGTAAAATTCTTACAAAAGTGATCTTCATTTCTGTTGTTTGGTAATGGTGCGATTTTTACTTCAAATAACTGTTAATATATTTTTATCTCATCTTCTACAGCCAAGATTATTTTACACTGCGATAGCAAAGGGACGACCCATAGTATTGACACGTGAACGAGTATATCTACCATGTGTCAGGTGTATTTTAATTTACATACTCTTATATTTTGCGTTAACATTTATACGTCAAAATTGAAGAACTGATATAACAGGAGACCATTGCATAGCTGTTTCATCAGTTGTCAGATAATTTTTTTCGTATGCTAGGCATGTGATAAAAATCAATTCTGATTTTACCAAATAAAACGTTAAAATAACCAATGGAATGGATGCCTGTATTCTGATATTTCTACATTTTTGAATGAGCATGTCCTTGACATTTTATTTCCTATGGAGTGCGTACGTAATCTTCAGACAGAAAACGCAAATGCAAATTCAAGTTGTTGCATTATTTATTTTCAAGTGCGATTTTTCATCAATAACATCTATCAATAATGTGTTATTGAAATTTTTCCGAAGTCATCGTTGATGTGCAATCTACGAAATTCGAAAATAACATGACGAAAATACTTTTTGAGCAATTTCTATTGACTTCGCATATAAATTTACGAAGGATAAGGGCGCAAACCCTTCCGCTCCGACTTGATGACTTGTGCTTTCGCCACATTAGGTTTCGGAACATCCTATTCTCCGCGCTAAATAGTCCATTCTCTCAAAGTAGTTCGATTATGTCTTATAGATTACAAAATCTTGAATTAAAGACGATATTTAGTTATTAAATAATATTGATTATATTTCTTTCCACGGTGGCTACTTCGCGTAGTTTCAATGAAACAAAAATTACATTTAGTTCATTATATTTCATGCAAACGTCTGATTAGCGTTCAAGCAAAATTGTAGGGCTAAAACTCTTGGAAAAGTAATACGTACATGAATGATTTTTTTCTCTGGACTAATATTAGTCAATTTGCCTGTAAACTAATATAAATGAATGAGTGAGGGTAATTCCACAGTGTGGCAGCGTTCATGGTTTCGGCATTAACTCTAATTAACGGGTCGGTTTCTTCCAGTAGCCGGTATTTATGACACATATTCTACGATTCTCCAGTAAGTCCACATTCCAAAATAATGAGTTCCCATCTTTGGCTTCAAGTAGAGCAGAGCAAAAAATAGATTAGAGACGTGAATGCGCTCAGAGGTTCCTGAAAAATGTGCAGGCACTTCAAGTTCGAATCCATAGTTGGCCGACATTTTACCAGCATTAAAAAATTTTATTAGAATATTTTGTACCCAGAAATTAATTTTAATTGAAATCCCAGGCCCCAACAAAGGCAATCTCAAGGAAGCGGTAAAAAGGACTATTTAGAAAAGACTTGAAAAAAGAGAATCTGTGCACAAGCTATGTCTCAACAACTTGCAAGTGGAAACGAAATTAAAGTTTAAGAAAAAATTTATGTGTGCTGAAGGACAGTAGTAAACCTCAAATTATGATTGTCCTAACTATTTCAACAAAAATGTCCTATTTTCATCTTGAATCCTCACATAATTAATTTTAAATCCGTTACATGTTCTCAACTTCATTTTGAATCAATTTTGTTGTTGAATGAACTTGTGAATAAAAAATTGCCCCAAGTCTCTTAATTGATTTTAGGGTTTACCAAAAATTATTTACGTTGCATAAGGTGGGCTTTATTTCCCTAAAAATTAAGGTTTGATGTATCACTGTAAGCGTTCCCATAATTAATAGGAAAAAATTGTATTCACTACTATATGTTTATACCAAAATTTGAGACACTATTATCATTTATATCTATCTTTAAAACACAAGTCATGAAACATGAAAGGTGGGGGATTAATAATTCGTAGATACTTCTGTAAGGGTTCAAGCATACATGAATGTGTAATGCTCAAGAAAACGCTGTTATTGGCTCTGGAGCTCTTTGTCAGGCGATGGCGTATCACCGGTCGATTGACTTTCGTCCTGAGTAACTCATAAGCCGCTCTAGCCGTGCACTTGTCCAGTTGAGACTTGGCGTTGCTCGTGGTACCATATGAATTTTTGGCTCGTCGTTTAGTTTGGTGCGTTCATGCTGAGGAGACGAGACGATTCCTCCCCCTGATTGCATCAAACCCTAATATTGGCTTTCGAAAGTATCATAAAAACGTATCGCCTACAAAACGGAAATTCGCAGCAATTTGGGTACAGTTCTTCTAGTATTAACCTATAAACTCGCGCTAAACTTCACCGTCTTCAAAAGGCTACTATGTCTGATGTATTCTGCATACATTTTATGGGCTACATTAAATGTGTTGTCGTTTTTATTTACATCATATACGATGAACTTCTTTCTACGCTCGTCCGGTAATCGAATAAAAAACATAAAAGAAACCCCGATAAAAGAAACCATTCTTCAACATGCTTTGAATCAGCCCGATCGTAGCTGATTATTGTTTTCAGTCTATAATAAGTCTCCGTCTGACTCAAATCGTCTTTATTAGGATGAATATATTTGTTTGTCATCTAATTTTTTTCCTTTTTTTAGGGAAACAGTCGTATTCCGTCATTTTTGACTGATCATGTACACTAGTAGATATATATAATAGTATAACCTAATTCTGCAATTCTGTCGCCAATTTATAAGTCGTTCGTATATAACGAATATTATAAATATATAAAAAAGGGTATTTCAAAGCTAGAGGTGACGGATGAAACTCTGTAAAAAATCTATGTTTAGCTTCATTTTTTGCCTCAAGTTCTGAAACACCCTGTATGCAAGTTGCAACACCTGCAACTATTACGAAGTAGAATGTTCATCTTACAAATTGCAAATAGGTGGAGGTGGAGTCAAGAAATTGTGAAAAGGTGGAGTCGAATAGGTCTTAGTCGCAAATTTATCCTCCGACTCCGGAACCATGCACTACGCACAGAAGGTTCAATGTTAATATAAATTTGAAAGCCAATTTTCTTAACATTTTGCGAGCTTTAGCCTTGATATGTAAATACGAACGAAAAGTGAATGCCATACAGTTCCTAACGTTTTCGATTATATCGTTATTATTTCAAAACGGTATCCTTGAAAACTATTTGTACTGAAACGCATTCACTTTTTGATAGCGATTTAGTTCTCACGATATTCTATGCATGACGGCATAGATTAAACGCAACTTTTCTACTGGCCGGTAGTAATTTCTCCATTGATCCGGGGAGGTTCCGTACATTCCGGCATCGATTTCTACCGACTGTAGTCACTGATCATCACTTGAGCTCGGTTTACTGCTGGTTCGTTGGTGCTGATCACCTATCAGTAATAATTAGACGAAGAAATCACTGGCCATTTGATTATTACGGCGGACCGGGGCTGCCACTCATGGGTTTCACGGTTTTTTTCCCCCCAGATCTTGGTTTTTTCGATTTTTTCTGGGTTGTTAGGTTTAATTTTTGATATATCGCTAAATCTGGTTTTTTATGAAGTCAGACAGCAAATTTATCATTACCTGGAGTAAATTGAATAATGCAGTTAAGAATTTTTGGTTGTAAATCGTATGAAAATGCCTACTAGATACAAAACTACGCCTATCGGATGGGTTGAATGCTGTTTCTCGCCCTTAAAAACGCGTAACGAACGAGTCTCTTACGAACTTGCAAGCCCAGCAAAGCTGAGGATAGCCGGCGCTCCATTTCAGTTTTTGGTGTGCTGGTGTAAATTGTGTTGCTTCGATTTTATGGCTCGTTGCAGTGAGGTGACGCTCAAACTGATCGTAAAACTGGTTGTGTATTATTTTAAAGTGAATATCTAAAAATTTATTATAGAAATTTAATTTTCAAATTTTAGCCGCACCAGTATTCAAAATGGCTAGCCCTAAAAACCGTGTCTAAAAAGTGATACACGCAATTTTTCAAAAAAGAATTGTTAAAGGAAAGAATAGAAAACCTGTCCCGATTGGAAACATAAACCAAAATTGGTAAGAGATGTCATCAACGGAGAACTTCACAAGCGTAATGAAAAGAGCCTTGCACAACAGAAAAGTCGTTTAAATGTCGATATTTCCGCTACAGAAGAGAATTAAGAGGAGGAACAGGAATTAAATCAGCATTAACATCTTTTTTAACACTCACGTGACTTCTACTTTTTTCTGATTAAAATAACACTTATAGTGTTTTTTTAACGAATCTCGGTTTTTTCATGTTCAATCTAGGTTTATCTGAAAATTTTGAGTGGGAGCCGTGCGGCGGACACTCCTTGCGCCGATTCCACAGCGAATCCTCCGGCTTTTTGGTTAGGCCCATATGATACGGTGGCAAAAAGTGGCACTTTTGAATGCGAGAGATGCGCTCTCTTCTCCGAAGTCATGGCGGCCGCCGTCACCAACACACTGCAATGTTATTACAGGAGACGGTGTTGGCCGGCCACAGACACGGCGCGCAGTAGCGCACGGAAATCGGAAGCCGGATTTGTTTTCATTATTGTATTCACCAAAGCATGTCCTTCAAGTCATGTTCATTTTCTACGGTTAATTCACAGAAATTCAAAATTAAAACATGGTTAAATAAATGCATTGATATTATTTTAGGGGTTCTGATACCAGCAAAATATATATAATATCTAGAAAAGAATTATGAAATTAATATGGCCTAATATCTACGTCATATATATGACTAACAACTAGTGTGGAATGCGTTGCGCCCGTGAATGCAACTACGCTTGATTGCAATTAAAGTTTTTTTGCTAGGTGGAATGCAGATTGATCATAATAAATATGAAAAACATCCAATACTGGTAATACTGAGGCACTTGTTCACACAATTGCAGCATGTGCGTTGGTGCAAATAACTCTAATTTTAAGAGCAGGTACCATCTTAAATAATACTTCATCGTACATTAGAATAGCTGTGATGTAAGTGAAGAAATGTCAATCACGACATTTTATATATTTAGTTCAATTGGTTTATGCTTGGCTTAGTCATCAGGCTGACATACAAACTGTAATACTGTACTGATTGTTTTTTTTTGAACAATAATAAATATGATATTAGACAAACAAATTGAAAATTTGTACATTGCAGTATAGTATAAATTCATACTAGAACACTTACTCTACTGAAAAAGTAGAAATAGCGTAAACCATGCTAATTTCCTTCATTTTTTACTTTTGCATAATGTAACTGTGATTTCGAACTTCCGGAAAAAAAAATCATAATAGTAATTTTTGTGCAGGAAAAAGAGACGCAATAATGCATGTTGAAGAATTAATTTGTTCCCTACATTGGGCTGAGAATGAAGTATTTCATACAATTATGAAGAAGAGGCGCAATGAATGTCACCTACGTCTAAGAATGGGAATACTATTGGGAATGGGAATCGCAATTTTGGAATACCATTTGGTCAGTTCCTGTACCTGATTTCTGGGAATATTTTAAGTTTTGTTTTCCTGCCTGAACTGCGACTGAAGTGTATTAATTTATTTTTTGTTTACTTTGGAGTTAATTCAATCTATGGCTTCATTTCTTTAAAGATGTTGTTTAGTGCTATTTTTTATAGAGATCCTTCATATACGAAGTCTCACGGACTACCATGGAGCTAGGATATATGGAGGTAGCATAGCGCACTCCGATCGGGCTCAATTTGGCTGCAAAAGTTGAAAGACTCGGGCACTGTCAAGGCCTGACACGTCACAATTCTGAGCCAACCACAAACGCTTGGCTGAAGTTGGCTCCATCCACCTTCCCTACAATCCTTCCTCTTTTTTTCCAAAGCAAGATTAGTACCCCACCACAAGTCAAAGGGTGAGGTGTGCGTGCAAGTCGCTCTAATTTGTTATAATCAAGGGCCTGTAATCTTTATAGTTTTCAACTCTTAATGTATCTTTGCTAGTGATTTTGATGTTATTAAGTGTCCTCACGTGAGGAAACACAATTTATTATCTTTCGGAGTCTTAGAATCCCAAATTAATGATTGACGATTAACTCAACAGCTGGAAGAGCATTTAGCGAGCGTGTGCGCACTCTAGCGTAGTCAGTAGATACCTGACTTCCGTGCTGACGTCACACTTGCGAGACGGGTATTGGTTACCCCAGACATAGGAGAAATCTCAAAAACTGGTTCTCTTCACAGACGGCTATGCTCCCTCCATATATACTCCCTCCACGCGGACTACTGACTAGTACTGAGCAGTACTGGCACAGCGTCTCTATGAACATGCTCAACCTGTCGCGCAGAGACCGATCAGAAAAGTTCACACTCTTGTACGCTGCCACAACGCGAAAGAGAGTAGAGCTGCGACAGAGAGAGAGAGGAAATGGGTGGAGCTAGCGATGCCGCGCACAAATGTTCACAGTTTTGTCCACCGTATAATATGGGCTTTAGAGATCGATGTTATTGTTAGTGATTTCTGATGGGTAGAGGCCCAATCAGAAGAAAGGAGGAGTACCTAACTTTGAACTCGACCTCACATATTCCCCTAGAGAGTGCTAATTTCCAATGTACGAGCACAATAGTAGTTTCTCCCTGAGGCGAGCAGACCAAGAACATCATCAGATACTGTACAGACGAGACTGCGCAATTGTGAGCTGATCGTCAAATGAACAATTGCGTGGTAGTTTCAGTACAATTAGGATTGAAAGTTCATCCAGCTCACGATACGTGCTGATTTTTCTCATTAAAAACTCAGGTTTGATCTCATATCAAATTTGGGCACAGAAAATCGCTACAACGCTAGATGCTGAATAACTCAATTGTTTTATAAGAAGTTCAAATTTGAATATTTTGGCCCGAAAGCACGACACATCTCGTAGCCAATCGGGAACTAAACTCATACTTCCTGATGAACAACTACAGCAATACGAAATGTCCGTGTATCCGACCCCAGAACCTACGCACTAAGTAAGGTTAAGTTCGGTTCCTGAGTTAAAAAATCGTATCAGTATCTCACTTGTCCGAAATGGAATTAGAACGGTTTGTTCAGTTCATACGAAACAAAATTATTTATAACTAAATGGAATTAAATTTTACCCCTTTAAATCGCTGGAATTCAGTTCACTCGTTGACATTATCTGGTAACAATTGGCTGTGCTACAAATTTTGGCATAAGCCACCAACACAAAATTTTAAAAAATTGTATCAAATCAATATTCACGCCCTCTATTTTCTAATGAGTTTCTAAAACACTGTCATTTGAATGACGGGAAATGATCACGCATTTATTTTCAACATAAAAAAGATTCCTTTCCCGAATAAAATCAACAATAGCAACTGAACGTCGACATACGAGGGCAATGACTATTTTCACTCTATTAGAGTCTGAACAGGCACAATAAACTTCCCAACGACAAGAAAAATCAGTAAATGAAGTAGACAAAATTTCGGAGACACTTGCTAATGGCAAACGATCTACTCAAGTTACTCAAGTTAGCTCCTGGGGACCGGATTGCACTCGCTAGAATTTTGTTCTTAATTTAGTTAGAAATGATCCTATACATGTTAGGAAGTAACATCGACGTCTGAAACGAATTTTTCCTTGAAAATTTTGCCATAAGCTATAAATTTCTCCCTAAATTCATTGGGAATGAATTCCGGCACATGTATGTGAAAAATAGTGAATAGGCAAAACTGGGCATGCAGAACACTTGATGACACAATGGTTGGACAAAAATATAAAAATTGATAACCGTAGCGCTTAGTGCCTGCCATTCGCATGAGTGGAAATGTCCATTTTTTCTGCCCAGATCTGGATCATGAATTTCAAGTTTCCACATTTCCTTCGACCATTTATCTCACAAGAAAAATGAACAAACTCACCGTCAGTAATTTTTTCAACACCTTCGAGGAGATGAGCGTCTAATTTGACCTTGAACAGTACTGTCCCACGCGTCACCTACGGTAAATTCAATTAAAATGCTCTTGCATTTTTTTCCTGTAGGATTAGTGCATTATGTGCTTATGGAAGATTACTGCCGAGAGTCAGTTCCGTCTCTATTTTGATGTCAGTGACTGCTTGATGTCATTGTTGGTCTAATGACTGTGGTTGAAACAATAGCGATATGAGTTACAAAATTGGGCGGGTAAGGGTCAGCGTTTTAGGAGAATTAGGGTTAGATGGGGACATCTTCAAAAAAGCGAATAATAATGAAAGAGATTGCTTACCAGCACTTTCCTTTAGCCGAAGCTAATTCAGAAATTCTTAACAAACTGCTCCATTGCTTTTTTTACTGAAATATCAAGGGATTTTATTGTTCATTGGTGGCCTCCACATAGATTTTCAGGAACTCCGTCAATCACGCACGTTCAGAATCATCTCTGATACTGAATAATGCGCATGAAGTTCATTTAAGTTAGTCGTGAGTAGTCTGGAAATACTTCTGATGGTCATGAGACTTCAGACGTTTTCTCACCTATCAAATTTTGAAAACTTTTTTATTGTTGTTTTGCCTCGAAGTTAAACAAATATTCAATGTTCTGTTCCATGAACAGCAACTGAACTGATCTTAAATTGTTTTAGGATAATTTTTAACTCAACCCAATAATATTGTACCTTGGAAAAATACAGAACAATGATAATTTAATTCTCTAAATTTTATAAATGATTCAGAAAATGATTGCCATTTTATCATCTGCTAGGGCACAAATCCGCTCAAATTTCCTCAGAAGTTTGAGGGGCATGTTAGAATGGTCACTTCATCTAGCTAACTCAAGCGATAATACTTAAATTTCTAGTAGTTCAATTCAATATGTATTTTGTTCTATATGGATCTTCATAATGATATATTGAGAGAACGTTTTTGTACTAGAAATGTTAAAAATAATGTCACATCCAGATAAAATAATAGTGCAAATTTCCTCCAATCAATTTTATTTTTTAACATGATCACCAATACTCCCCGATTGACCTCTATACAATTCTGTCTTCATCAGGACAAGGATAGGATGAAAACATCAGCAAATCTACTTAAGGTAAACAATTTTCTTTTTAGTTGTCGTATCAAAGAACGAACCAGTTAAATCATTTCAGGTGATGACGAGACAAACAGAATAAAAAGAAAGTTGAAGCAGCAAATCAAATTATCTGGTATGGCAAATAGCAGCAAAAGAAAATGAGACTAAAATATCCATCAAAGGGTCAACAATCTAATTCCCATTCAGACTACAAAGCACTCGAACACATTTGAGCACCATTGGTTGAATAATAAGAAATCACCAGCTTACTCTCATCCTAAATTTTGCTTTCAAAATATCTTCCAAAAAGTATGCATGAAGAGACTCTCACTACATTATTAGACAATAAAATAATGTGCTAAGCGGAAATATTTTTAAAAGATTGAAATGAGAATTTTATTTTAAACTTTCAATTAAATTTGTAGCATATTGTTTACCTTCATAAGAAGTGATTGTGAAATTTAAATTAAAATATGTTAATTCAGATAATAGACACTGATCAAATTATTGAGGTTGTGTTGGAATACCATGAAAGAGCCTAGGGGAAAAATGATACAACAATTTGGAGGTAAAAGTTAGAGCATTAAAGGAACTGCATCAAATACGCATTAGAAGAACGCTGCAGTATGTTGTCACGGACGCTGCCAAAATTAGAAAGAGGAGATTGAAAAATATGGGATCATGATTCCCGAACTTCAATCAAAATTAGCAACAACCTCCTACAGCTATAATTTCTGACAGCTATAGGCACCTATAATTACTAAAAAGAGTGTTACATTGAGAATTTAAATCAATGTCAGCGTTAAAATTCCATTATAAGTATTAATGAAAGCAGATCAAATATTTACCACGAAATCATCGTTGAATTGCTTAGGACGTGTTAACAAGTTACCTGCATCTTGATATATTTTAATGCTAATTACTATTGAGAGCAATTTTTATATATAAAAATTTCTAGCCCAGTAAATGCTGATATGAAGGCAAGATTTATGAATTCTGATCAATGAAATTTATTTCCAAATCTATTCACACAATGCATCAATGAAAGTCACCTTACACAATCATCTACTCGTGCACTCAATTGTGACGGACTATTCCAATCTCTTCTGTATCTGAATGAAGATGTGAATAAATATTTCAACATACCTAATTACATGACAGTAAAAGAAACACAAAGTTTTAAACCTCATTAGCATTTTGTAATTTGATGTTCATTTAGTTGTTCCTTTCAGCTGAGGTTGTGAGTTAAATTTGCAGCAAGTTAAATATGTAGTACATACCTAATTGCACCCACACACAAGTGAATTTTCAAGAATCCACAGTTCAGGCAACAATTTATCACATAATCATTTTTTAGTTTCTAAATATCATCTGAAAAATGACAGAATTTTGTTAGTTTTGCGTAACTACTATTAGTAAATAAATCAGTTATTTTTCATGAGCCCATAAACTGGAATACACTTGTGAAATGAATATAAATTATGATTAAAACTACAAATGTTCCAAATTTATTGTGAAGCACTTCAGTATACAATCTGATTTTGTGTGGCACTTCAGTATACAATCTAATAACTAATTTCAGTATAGGATTCCCATTATCAATTTAATGTAGTTGAGATTCTGCATAGGAAAAAAATATTTCAATTTATATCAGGAAATGAACATAAACAAAAAGTTCCCTTTGATATTATTCAGGTATAACAGCATAAACTGCCTGGCAGAAGCTACTACTTATTTCATTCGTTTGAAAAATGCGACTTTTTTTCATAGAAAACGAGATACGTATAGCAAACGAAATTTAGGAGGGGTTATCAAAATGCTTCTACTACAGCTTTTGAGCTACAGTGATATTGGTGTCATTGGGTGCGGGAAGACTCATGCATTATCATTAATTATATGGAAAAATAAAGAATCCGAAACAAATTTTTTTTTTCGAAAAATTTGAGCACCTCATAACTTATGATCGAGAACGAATTTTAAATCGCCATTAAAGTTATGGTAATTCTCGAGTCATTTCGCATTCAATGATACCCATATCATTACTGTAGCTTAAAAACTGTTGGACGACATGCATTTTTCCGGAAAAAGACAGGATGAACTAACATAACCAATCTCATTTTTGTTTTATTGTTATTTGTGGGGTCATCTAGGACCCTTACAATCATTATAAAGCAATAAAGAGACTTGAAAGATTACATAGCAACGTTGCACCGTGAAGAAGTAACAAAGGTGATCTGTAACATGATGAAATGCCATCTATCAACTCCCCCCATCCCCTTACTTAAAACCCTCGTAGCGGGCGAACAAGCGAGCTTACAAACCTCATTTTTTCACAAGATGTTCCTGACACATTACACTTCCTATACCAGCTAAAATCAAAGTTTCTCTAAATTTCATGATTATCACCTAATTTTGGGGGAACTATTGCCTTTAAAGTGAAGGTCACACGTTGGTGAAAGAGTCGTTGTAAATGAGTGCTACGAATTGCAATAAAAATTAATCACCAGTGCTTTAGGTTTCAAGTTAGGGAGGGAAAAACTTACAATTTTTTACATTAAAACATTTTACGAGCAACAGTAAACAAGCGTAAAACATTGAACTAACGAAAAATCCCAATAAACAAACAAAATATAGAAAATAAATTAAATACATCAAAATTCAAATCAACAAATTATTGAAACTTAACCGTTTATCCATAATCGGTAGGTTTTTCAAATGTACACCGGGTATCCTGAAGTGCGGAAATCGGAACACAAAGAGGTTCACTCAGTAGTTTAAAAATCTAGCATAAAAACTACAGTCCTTATTAAAATTTTGTTCCCCATAGATGAGTTGCGTAGTTTGGAAGCTATTGCTTGGTAAGCAGCGTTTACACGATCAATATGTACTGACAGTACCTTCGCAAAAACTTTATAAATTAAAGAGGAAGAGGAGTGATATCCGCCCACGGATTCAGGAATGTAGAACTTGAAGACGAATACGTAGACACCACCCTCAAGAGTCTCCCTCCTAAATTGCGGAGTACTACCAATACGTAGTTCAAGAAGTTGTAGGTAAAAGGGCTCGGGCTCCAGAGAGTTAAAACCATAAATGGCACAACTACCTCGGCAATCACTGAGTCCCTGAATCCTCTGCAACGACCACCCTTACGGACCGGTAGTGCCCGAGCTCTTCCACCGCGTTAATTAAAGGTAGGACTTCACAGCCCGCAATGATTACGCACACTCGAGTAAGATGTCGGTATAATCAAAAGCAGGTGATGAGGTGGTGAAGAATGCTACATTTATTTTAATTTACTAGCTCTTTGTAACATCCTAAAATGAATTTATTTTATTCTACATCAGAAGATTTAAGAAGTGCGGAAAAAATGCTACAATGAAAACCGATTTTGTACAGTATCGGATATTGACAGTATCGAGTTCGCACGATCAATAATGTTCTGTCAATATTTCCATCAGTAGTTGTTCGGACACCCTAGGAAGTGGTCGCTTACCCTTCGATGGTCACGCCTGTACGGAAAAATATTGTGATTGCGTTTGAACGATCAATATAGTACTTTCCATCTATCCAAGAATGCGCAAATGTTGATGAGATTTCTGAGCACTTTTGATCGCATCAATATTTTCATCAGTCCATCAGTACGCCGTTCACACGATCAATATAATGACACTATTAGTAAACATTGTCAATTATATTGATCGTGTGAACGCTGCTTTAGAAAGGAAACACTTCTGTGGTGTGCGCATAGAGCGAAAGCTTGGATCGAAGTGTTGCACACGTAAGATTACTTGCAGCTGTCATTCGTATTCTGATGCACAACAGAGGTGTTTAGCATCACCTTTGTTGTGTTGTAACATATTCCTTTTAAGCTCAATCAAATTTCTCCACCACTGATAAAAAGTAATTTAGGGGATCTACTACCCTGGACTCAACATCTTAGTTCAAACTTCACTGTACACATTTCTATTGCACCGATGGGAACGACAATTTACACGTGGATGTAAAATTTAATTGCGAACACATTTGCGTCTATAAAATTTTTTGATTTTCGCAAAAAAAAAACATTCATTTCGCGATTATTAGAAAAATATATATATAGTTGCGCAAAACCCTACCCACTCTATAATTTTCAACGTAGAAGCGTGATTTTAGTCTCATTTGACGCGGAAGGACTGTACCAAGAACGTAACGTAGGATTTTTTTAAATTTTGGATTAGAAAAAAATTTATTGTTACATATGTCAAAAAAGTGTTTTAAAAAGACAAATTCAATATACTTTTTTAATCTCAGATTACAGGATTCTATTTCAACTAGGTAAATGAAAATAAATACCGATATGTAAAATTAAATTCTAAACACATTTGATTGTATGAAAAATTTCGAAATTCGCGATGGAAAAGAAGTGATTGGGCGAACATATATATACATACACACATATATGTATTTTCTGCGCAAAACCACATCCCTTCTACAATTTTCAACGTAGAAACGTGATTTTGGTCTCATTCGATGCAGTTTAACAGTGGAAACAGCGTAGCGAAGAATAATTCTATTTGAATTCTAAATTTAATTTTAATTGGGAAAAAACGGAATTTTTTTTTCATAGGTTGGATATGTGTACCTATAACTTTTTTCTAGGTCGAAAATCAAAAAAATCCTACGTTACGGTCTTGGTACAGTCCTTCCGCGTCGAATGAGACCAAAATCACGCTTCTAGGTTGAAAATTATAGAGTGAGTAGGGTTTTGCGCAAGGATTCATATTTTTCTGATAATCGCGAAATCAATTATTTATTTTTGCGAAAACCGAAAAATATAATAGACGCAAATGTGTTTGGCATTCAATTTTACACATCTGTATGCATTTTTGTTCACCTAGTTGCGATAGAAACGGGAAAAAAGGCATTTGTAAAATTTGGTAGTCAAAGGGTAGTCCAGGGTAGTAGGTTCCCTTAAATGAATTCACTAGCCGTAATTTCATTTTTTAATTAAGGTTTCGTTCTTTTCTTATCTTTACCGGCTCTTGTGAACGTTGTCTGAAATTTCAGGCAACGTTTCATGAGCTTAAATTGAGAACCGTGATAAACTCATTTCTTGCAGTCAACGAATTGTTAGAACTGTTTAGATACTTCTGAAGAAAAAATGACGTGGAAATTATTATCGTGAAATTTCACCTAGTAGAACATTCAATTAAAAGCAAACTACATAATGAGACGATGAAAGTTTACAAACTAGACGTAATCGTGTTGATATTCCAGACAATTTTTCATATATCTTTTTTATACCGAGTGAAAAAATTGTTTCTTATATTCAATACAGCAACCGCAAAAATTATTCACACATTTAGATTTTTATTCCTATATGTTAAAGTTATGCATAGCATACATATGTACAGGGTACCTCAGAAAATGTACTCACTCTTTGATTGCCCAGAGCTTATGTGTTTTGGTTCAGTGTACGTGTTCATTGAAATGTAAGAGTATGAATCTAATGAGTTAAATCAAAGCGAAAATAAACGTTTGAGAACACTAAATATCATTAAAAACTTACATATGCACCTGAAACAAACACGATAAATGCATGAGTCTACTAAAGGATGACATATTTCCGGGACACTGTGTTGGCGGATGTTTACCTTGATACGTCCATTAAAAATTGGAACTCATGTCCACCAGTAGGTACATAGCTCATTAACGCACCGGTATATTTGTTGAGCATTTCATTTATTTCACTACTTCTTTTCCAACCGCAGCAGTATCGCAAGAAATACTGAATTAGTTTCGACTATTAACTGGAGTGATCGGTTAGAATAGTTCGGTACCGATGATCAAAGGACATGTTAACGAAGTTCGGCGCTGGGTTCCGTAGACTTTTCCTGGAGGCAATGTTTATCGAAAAATTTACTGCTGATCGCTGTTGATTACCTTAGGTGTGTCGGTAAAAAGTTTTGAGCGGCTGTAATCGTTAGACACAGGTCGTCTTCGTCAAGAATCGATGGTGATGTCGTCAGTAATTCTGATTGGAGGTCGATGAAACCGCCGTGATGAAGAGAAAGTTTGAAAAACGCAGGTACTCCCGACGGTTCTTTGTGTCGGGGGAATTTTAAAGAAGACTGAAAAATGTTTTTATATAATCGTGCTCCAATATATAATAAATAATAAACGAAAGTATACGTCCCGGTTCACGAATAATCAGGAACCGTTGGAGAAGGTGTTCTTGTATCGCTGATCTAGGAAATTTTCATGAAAGAACAAATCATTCTCAGTGCTTTACAGACCCTAAAACCCGAGATATGCATATTCAGAATGTGAAAGATTAGAGGTGCCACTTGAAAAATACATAAAAATAAGGGTACAATCACGAATAAAAAATTGGAAAGTTATGTTGAAGAATAGTTTTTTTTATTGAGAAAGATGCTTTCGGGCAATTATTATTGTTGTTTTCACTCAACAAATAAAGCGAGGACTCTAAAAAACGTATACATTCATATATTACTTCGTTAGAAGTGCAGTCGCTAATACAAATTTTTTCATGCAAAATATTAGTTCTTTAAAAAAATATATATACAGGAAGTTTTGGTGTTATTTAAGCGGCGAGTGTGGATTTGTATTATATTTCTGTTCACAGCTGAACCGGTCTACGCATGTACAGTATTTATATGGGCATAGTAGGTTTAGTGAGTTCGCATGATAAGCACTATCTCAGATGACTCGATAGCCCGAGATCCAATCGCCATCTGAACACACTCATGTCGTGGTCGCAGGGTGTGCATCATATTTGACCGTATCAGAGAGACGAATTTAACCAGTGCGCAAATACAAGAATTTTATTTTTAGAAGAATTTTTATTAATTCACTTTCAGGAACAGAGGCCCCGAAAAAATGTGTTTGACTTGATATCCAGCCGCAAATACGAGGAAAAATATCAACGGCTTTTTTCGACGCATTAACAACTAGTGTTATCAGACAGGATAACAGCCAAGAAGTGTGAGTTTGACACAACTCAGAGAACCTTCTAAGATAACTAACAATGTACTTGACGTTGATGGACATGCGGGCCATCCGCCACAGCGGGACAAGAAGGAAAGAAAGAAAGGAAGAAAAATAGTTTGTTTCCAATGGAGATGATACAAAATAAAATGTCATAAGATAAGGAACCTTATCGTAATACCCATGTCAATAGTCGAAATGAATTTTTGAAAGGAAATATAATGGCAAAATGCATTCCCTTGGTTGCTTAACCGGATGCGTCTGTGAAATGAAAATTTCTTAAGGTTCTTAAAACAATGAAAAATAAGGTATAAACAAATGTATTTACCATATAAAAGATTAACATAAACAACCATTTCGTGTTCAATAACCGAAATCAATTATTTTCCGAAAATAATGCCCTCTAGTGGACCTCCATTCCGACGCACACATTCTTCAAGGCGGCCGTGGAAATTATTCATGACGTATTTCAACGTGTTCAATGGAATCACAGCAATCTCATCTCTAATACGCTGTTTCAAGGCTGGAATGCTCCGGGGAGGATTGAACTTATACAGCTTTGTTACAGAAAGTCTTTGTTATGTCATGGAAAATGTCATGAACAATTTTCACAACAGCCTTGATGACTGTGTGCGTCGGAGTGGTCACCTAGAGGGCATTATTAAAAAAAATTCATTTCGGTTATTGTACACCAAATGGGGGTTTATGGTAATCATTTATACACCAAATAAACGATTTTAATACCATATGTATCGTTGTTTGAAAGAACCTTGGTAATTTTTCGTTTCACTGACGCAGCCTGTAAAAGCTCAAAAAAAACATAATACAATTGAAAATGTATAATAGAAAACACTCTCATTAGTGCGCACGTGCATTGAAATACGAGCTAAGGAACTTGCGATACTAGGACTTAATATTTAAAATGGGTGGAATTAAATAAGTATGCGTCTAAGACGATGAGGTAAATGTTCTGAACTAACTTTTCTGTGCCACTAAACGTGCGGCTGGTAAACGTGGTCGTGATAAGGAACTCGAGAGACGTTTTCACAGGTGTTTACTTGGAGAAGGGGACGCACTCGATAGCGATAGGCCTGAGGGGCCGTCTGCTTATAAAGCTTCCGAGGCGCTAGGGGTTGGGGCGTGTTTGGCTATGGTGCACACACGTGCCTCCCCCATCAATTATAGGAAGTAAGGTACGCAGCACCGAAATCGCAAAAAAAATTAATTTATTATAAATATATTTTTCACTGCAAATCAACAAAGTAAATTGATTACCATTTGTGCCGTGCAACAAGCGGGTAATTATTCAAAAATAATTATCTGATAACATAGTACAATATTCCAAACATTTTTCCATAGTACACCTCGTCTTAGTTTCATCAAGAACGGAAATACACAACACTTAAACACATTAACGTAGGCAGGAAAAAACGAGGCAGCGAAAAATATAAAGCTATCTTCTTCAATACTATGAAAGTAAAACACGAGTAGCTAAAGTACTCGATACATGCTGCGAACGAAATACGCACGTCATCAATTTATGGTAAGGGGATAAATAAACGCCAGATAAACACAATTCTAAACATAATTAATGGAAAACCAATTTCGATTCTTGGAATGCAATAGATGGTTAAAGTAATAAACAAGTAACACAATAGGTAATTTCGAAACCGTGAAGCATCACCAAATTACGCGAACACCATAACTTAATATTCGTAGATAAGCAATCGAAAAATGTTACCACGTTGGGAACGATTAATAAGTGCGCAGTATTTATTATAATGAATGCGCAAATGTAATAAATTAAAATAATGATTTAGTTCATTAGTTATCAAATGAATAATTACTTAGGAAAAAGGGATCACAGATCCGTAGAGTTCAATAAAGGTAAATGAAAATAAATTAACATTTCTCCCATAACGCTAGGTTCGTAATGATAGATCATAAAAGTTTTAAAACATTGGTAAAATCAATTGACGGGCAGTACGCAAATGACGAAGTACCTTAGAACTCGTTAATACACAACTTAATTATATCGGTTTCGTTGATATAAAACACATTGAGTATACGATTATATGAAATTTTAAAGAATTTTTTAGCGGAGCTTAATCCGATTAGATGGGGTTTGACACGTTAACTAATAGACCGAAAATAACAAATTGATTCAACAAACAAATTGATGCTACACTTCCGTAGCCAGCATGGCGACGGTTGTTTGACTCAGACTCGGCATTGTGCGACTAGACCGCCCCGGCCGTTTTGAGCGTCTGGGCTGTTTCAACCCAGACTGCACGTTGATTATCACGTGTCCCCCAACAGTTACTGTGCTTATATGTCCCCTGACAGGTTGTTTAATGTTCCCTTTGTTTTGAACGTGTTTCGACGGAGGTGAAAATCCTCCGTTCGTACGCGTTCGGCCAACAGCTCCATCTGTTTACCTATATAATAAGCTAAGACGATTAGGGCCATCACGACCACTATTAGTATCATTAGGTTGACGTCGCTGATTCTGTCTGGGACGAAGTCCATACTGGAATTCGCAGCTACCCAATCCTGAGTAAGAGAGCCTTTGTGCTCAACCAAAGCTGCAGTGAGCGTATCGACGCTCGCAGTACTAATTTTATTGCCCATACTACCGCCCTGTTTGTAGAACTTCGAAAGGATTGTCACTGGCTGCTCACCCAGTACGACCTGTAATAAGAACGAGAACGAGACTAGATTAGCATGGCCACGTATGAAAAAACTGTCATAAAGAAATAGTGATCTAACTAAATAAAATACAATCAATGGATAAATGTTACTTGTCCTCTAAACTTGAAAGTCAAAAACTTAGTACTAACTCTTTCCAAATCAGTTAACTGCAAGTGAAAAACAATTAAATTAATTGTCAATTAATAAATGAACAGTAGCCAGTAGCAAACACAGGAAATTTCCAGTCATCTTAAATGCTGATTCGAATCGAAGTGATTTTTGATTAAAGCTCCCACGATATACTTCGTCTTATCAACGTGAGGCCTTGTCAGCGATTGCTTTTTGCATATGCGGAAGTCCCTCACCATTTTAAACTGGCTATTCAGCATCAAGATTCGAGTCAACGCGGAGTCGACTGGCATCAACAAAAAAACTAATTAAAAAATGCAACTGCACAGATCGTAAGAACATACGTTGAAGGACGTGATCTGTGATATTTGTTACCTTGAAATTTGAAGTACAAAACTTAAGCTTAACATGGTTTAAACGGTTCAGAAGGTTATTGTATATTTTGCTGGCAAAGAAGACATTAATACTAGACCACAGGCATACACGATATCATTATAATGCGAAGCAAGTAACACAAAGAAGATACTTAATACCTAGTTAACACGTTAAATTGAGTAATTCAGTCATAACTCTTAGCAAAATCGTAACCTGTCACGTCTTGAGTGTTGAAGTCGCAAATATAGTTATAGGTAAAACCGTGAACGTTGTCATTTCGTTTTACGTAGCGGTAGCACATGGTTCATGTTAATTCTATGAGTTTTGTCTCCAATTATAATTTCGACCCAATATTCTTTGACTTTGGTAATAATTCCTGGCCCAAGCAATGAAAGATCTAATTTGTTTATTTTGAAATGGTTCTTGAACATCACTCTGCCACCAATAACAAATTTTTTACCTTGACGTCTCAGATTGTGGAACACAGTGCGTTCCGTCGTAATATTTATAATCAAATTCCTAACGTTCTCAACAATTGAAGGTGCTTCTTCTGAACGAAAGTTTACTAAGTCTATTTCGTCATCTTAACTGTAGGAATTTTCCCCCTGAAGGGGGAAATTTTCCCCCTGAAAATAAGGACACGTATCTCTTCCGAAAACAACATAACTGGGAGTATCTCCCAATGTGATATTCAATGAATTGTTTATCGCATTCTCTACCATTTACAAACACTGATCCCATTGCGTGTGAGCTAGGGAATTAATGTACAATTTAGCAAATTTGTTATTTTTTTATAATTTCGTTCAACAATAACATTCGAATGAGGGCTAAAAGCTAGAACTTCTTACTTTGCAATAGCGTGTATTTTGGCAAATTGTTTTAACTGCTACTGACTCAAACTCTAACGCTTGATCACTTAGCAATGTTTTCGGGTAGCCGAACGTTGCGAAGCAACTACCTAAACATGATATGACTGTGTCTGTTCGACGGTAAGAGGTCGCGTATAATTTAAAGTAGCGGGAGAAAAGATCAATCACAACAGGTATGTATTTATTCTCATTATCGGTCACTCTGAGTGGACCAACAAAGTCCATTGAAACTACTTCAAAAGATTCTTCCGCTATAGGAGCCGTTAAAACTTTTATGGGTACGGAAGGGTGCGCTTTAAAGAAGTTTTCAAACTTCACAACTTTGAACAAATTTTCTTACGATCGTTTTTTATAGAAAATAAAAATATTTAAGCTTGAATATGAATAGAGTGTGCAAAGCATCCGTATGGTACAAGGAATGTATAGCTAGAATTGCCTTCTTCATGAGAGCAGTTGGCCCTACTGATGTTTATATAGGGCTAGGTGGTGAGTCAATGCGTCGCCGTCGATACAATATGTCATTTACAATTAAATAACTCTGTAAGTCAGGAATTGTAGACGTACTCCTATGAAACAATTTTAAACAATTTAAACAATTTATTTACCACAGGAGATACAGAGGTAGAATGTTTCTTAAGTCTAGTACAATGGACAAGTTTGAATATAGCTACCTGTGGGCCCGAATAAGTTCAGCGACTTCTGGGGCATCCTACCATCACGTTATTCTAAGGTTTACAATACTGTTTTACCTAAATCATTTAACCTAGTTTCGCATAAGACTGATTAGTGAGATAATTTACTCGATATCAGATATTTCATTTTACAATATAGGGCATATGGAGTATATTAACAGTTAATTCGATAAACGATTTAACAGTAGACTGAATATCGACGATGTTACCCATGGCATATTCCATTATTGGAAACAGTCATGTAGGAGACAAGATTTGACTTGGTGATCTTACACGACTAATATTTCGATGAGAAGTGAGACTGAAGATTTCTTTTGAATACCTTGTAAGAATTACTATCACGGATCTCCGCAGGTATTGAGTTCCAAGTTTTAGTTCCAGCGAAGAGTATACTGTGTGGCGACCGGGCCTTTGAATAAAAAGGAAGCATGAATTTACTTCTATTTCGGGTTAAATGGTCGTGATGACTAGTTTTCGCATTTAATAATTGTTTTGGCTATTGTCGCCATCAATTGATAATGTTTTGTAAATGAAATTGCAAATGGAGATTTTGTAGAGATCCGAAAGTTTAAGTATTTGTTGATTTTTGAATGAATCATTTGTTTGAGCATTATATTCTAGATTCTTTACCGCTCTGATGGCTCTTTTTTGCAGAGTAAAAATTTTATTGGTTTTATTTTTATCAGTTCCGTTCCATGCTTCTATTCCGCATTGCAAGTATGGTGAAATTAGCGTTCGGCAGAGCGTTTGTAAACCCGTTTCAGGCAGGTAATTTTTAACTTTATTCAGGATTCCGATGGATTTTGATAATTTAGAACTAATATGAGCGATGTGCTCGTTTAAGGTCAGATGTATTCTATTATGATGCCCAGAAACTTGCATGAGTTGATTTTTTCGATTTCACCTTCGCCAATTTTTATGCGTGGGAGAGATGTATTTTTCTTGTATGAGAATGTAATATATTTTGTTTTATCGATGTTGAGGCTTATTTTATTAGCTTTAAGCCATAATGAAACCTTATGGAGTTCATTATTTATACTCTCCGCAATCATAGCGGGATTTTGGTTCGGAAGGACCGCAGAAAGCGTGCTGTCATCGGCAAAAAGTATGAAATTGAAAAATGATGTGGATTTGATATCATTCATAAATATCACAAATAGGAGAGGCCCAAGGACAGATCCTTGTGGAACTCCATGGCTAATTGTCTGTGGGTCTGATTTTGCATTGTCAATGACAACGTACTGATTCCGATTTGTTAGGTATGATTTGAACCAATCATGGGCGATTCCTCGAATGCCATAACTGTAGTTTCGAGAGTAGTATGTTATGGTCCACACAATCGAATGCTTTTCGAAAGTCAAGAAACACGGAGAAAACAAGCTTTCCTTCATCTGTATTAGAGTAAAGGTACTGTTAATGATTTAATAAAACTTTTGTCGTTGATTTTTTAGAACGAAAACCGAATTGTTTGTCGTAGAGAAAAGATTTTTGTTCAAAATACGAATAAACTTTTTTATACACAATTTTTTCAAATATTTTGCTAATAGTTGGCAGTACAGAGATAGGTCTATAATTATTAATGCAATTTTTATCACTATTTTTAAAAATAGGGGTCACTCTGGCAGTTTTGAGAGAGTTGGGGAAGATACCTTGAGAAAGTGAATGGTTGATAATATTAGATATGCACGGTGCTATTATATCGGCTATAGCCTTAATAACTTTAGCTGAGAATGTATTTTATCCATTTGATTTGTTTTTCAAGTTGTTTAAGCACGTAATTACATCGGAGGGATAAGATGGCGTGAAAAAGAAAGAGTTGTGTTCACGGACATGGTCCATGTATTGCAGGTGGTCTGTAGGTTCACTAACGACAATATCGGCAATATTTTCCCCTATATTTATAAAAAAGTTGTTAAACACTGTTGCAATATCTTGTTTGTCGCAATATTTTACATTTTCGCGAATGATTGACTAAATTGTTTTTGTAGCATTATTATTCGGTCTATAGCATGAATTTACCAGGCGCCAAGTTTTTTTAATATCAGTTTTGTACTCAGTAAATTTGCGCGTAAAGTAGTTTTGTTTCGATGTTCGTATTTGATTTGTCAAATGATTCCTGAATCTGTTATACGTTACTCTAGATATTCGTCCTTCGTATAGTAAGGCTAGTTAAGCTTGACGTTGTTTTATATTGATCACAATATCTTCAGTAATCCAAGGCTTTTGTCTATTTTTCGGCGTAATTTTGCGGGTGATTATTGGACAACACTGGTTGTATGCGGTCGTTATAATTTCAGTTAGATTTAGTATTGCTTGTTCAATGCTAATTGCATTATTATCCAGTTCATATATGTCCAATGATGGCATTAATTCTTCTAGAACAGTTCGCATTGTTCCCAAGTTATATTCGTTTACACAACGATATGAAAAAGTGTCAGCCTGTGGGCTGTTACAGGGACTATAGACATTTTTCTTGATGAGAAACACCGGAAAATGGTCAGATAAGTCAGAAATTATTATTCCTGTAAGAAAATCAGTCGGATCTAACATAAAAATGTTATCGAGCAACGTAGCTGATTCAGATGTAACACGCGTAGGTTTCGTGATGATTGGAAGGAAGGAGTTAGACTGAACAACATTTATGAAATTTGAGATTTGCTCAGAGCTTTCATATTGTAGAAGATCGTAGTTGAAATCCCCGTAAATTATTATGTCATTGTATAGAGATTTGTTAAACTGAGATATTATGCTTTGAAGCTCGTTCAGGAAAGAGACGTTACAAGCTGTAGGGGGCCTATATACAGTCCCAAGTATAATTCGCTTACCATTTTTCGATAGTTCTATAAACAGTCTCAATATGTTCACGATTCATAGTTGCAATTAAAATGATTTTCGATGATATGCGTTTAGATATGTACGTACTGATGCCACCGCCACGTTTGTTATTTCGGAGTGAATGATGGCTATTATAGTTCTGAATTTGAATTAGGTCTTTGGTTGAGTCATCTAGCCAACTTTCGGTGAAACTGAGAACATCAAAATTGCTGTTTAGCTCAGTGATAGTACAAGATATTTCATCTATTTTCGGATAAATGGACCTACAGTTCCGACATAATATTGAGAAATCGTTACAGGTTTTTCTCATCGATTCATTGAATTCTTTAATATTTAGGTATTTACAATTCCCAGTTTCATTTAGGTTTGGATGCAGTCTATTCAAATGATTAAGATCTGGATCAATATTATCGAGTATATCAACATGGTCAGTCATTACAATTAAAGAACAGTAAGTAAAATGTGACGTAAAAATAAGGAAGATGATACAGACTACAGAGTCAAGTTAAAAATAACGACATTCCTATTTATAAAAAAATTATGAAATGAAGAGAAACTAAAACACACAGAGATTAGTAGCCTAAATTGTCTAAAATCTAGTATGATTTCATAAGGAGAGCGCAAACTCAGTCCATGAATGGGAGCATTAGGGATCATAAATTGCGAATAATGTAGTTACGAGGCTGTCATACCAGTTGTATCTGCATATAACACATAAGATGTAGCAAAGACGAAATGGATTAGAATCGAAGTGACAGCGAAGTTATTTAATTAAAATAAAGATCTTGAGTACCTAAAAATTTTTCAGATTTAGAGACATGTGGTAACATATGATTTATGTCTGAGTAGAGAATTCGGTATGAGCCTTCTATAAAAAATGAGAAAAATAAGGAAATTAGAAAAAAAACAATTTAGTGAGCAGTAAAACAAAGTTGCAAGTTCAGCGGGGGTGCCTTGAAGAGGCAAAGGCGATTCTATCAGAAAACAAAAAGAAATCACGTGGACAGAGATCAAAATGCTTTTAAATTCGGTACATAAGTCCATAAATATACTAATTTCGAATAATTTCTTCTGAGGACTTGCCGACATGTTCCAATAAGTACTGGTGAAGGGCTTCAGGTGTGTTGATATTTACAGGTCTCAGAGTAGCTTATCCAGGTATCTTTGGAGAGTAGACGTTGATATTTTCATCCAGAGTTCTTGCGAAGCCTATGTTGTCCGGAAAGTTTCGTTTGGCCAATCTCAGAGTGTACATAATATTTGCTCGCGAAGGAATGAGGTATTCGTTTACGTAGAATTCCGGTTTAGTTACACGGCAGGCTGACAAAACTTCTTGTTTCTTTTCGAATTGTCGTAGCTCAAAAGTAATGTTTCTCCTATCGACGTTTCCGGGTGCAGGTGTTTTTCCCAGCCTATTCGCTGTAACGATGTCAGAGTTACTAAGGTTCACGTTGATTTGGTCCTTCAAGAGCTCGCGTACCGTCTGTCTACAGTCTTCATCAGAATGTGCTTGAGGTAGTTCCCCCTGTGATAACCAGAGTGCATTTTCTGTTTTCTAACTCTTCCCGTTCTTCTTTTCTTTCAAATCGCTCTAGACGTGGGACTATGCTATTTATCTTCTAATTTTGCTGTTCTATCATTGCCTTTTGATTTGATTCTTTCTTCGTTAGTGTTTCAATCGTCGCTTTCAAGTCATTAATTTCGCTTCGAAATTTCTCCATTACTGAGTTGAAGTGATCGATTATGATGGAGACCATTTGCTTATTCTGTTTTGACAGGTTTTGTACGTCTGGATGTTCAAGCTCCAGCGTACCCTCACTATTGTTCTTGCTCGGCCTGCTTGGCGCCATCTTGTGAGAAAGGAGACACTCGTGAAAAACAAGCAAGGATTGAGTGCTTTTTTGAAGGAATATCACACTTTTTGTTTGATTTTTTCGATTTTTGTAAGATGAAATTTACTCTTGGATCCTCATGGTCTGAGTGGGCACTATTTTTGGTTAGAAATGCATGTTCATTAAGGGGACCATGTAGGGCCAAATTGGGTCCCCGAATGGAAATGCGTGTTTTTATTGAAAAAGGATCCTTAGGGGGTGGGTTATTGTGCCATGAAATTTTATGGCGCTACGGACGCTAGAAACCCCCCCACGGGGGTTCCAAAGGGGACCGATAAACATCATTTTTGGACCCAATTTTTTTCTTGTTGAAAAAGGATCCTTAGGGATTGGGTTATTGTACCATGAAATTTTATGGCGCTACGGACGCTAGAAACCCCCCACGGGAGGTCCAAAGGGGACCCCCCGGGGGTCCAAAGGGGTCCCCCCGGGGGGGGGGACCCCTCCACGAATTTTTCGAAAAATAATAAAGAACTAAGGCCTGAATCGAAAAAGTGACATGAGTAAAAAAGGTTTACTTTCAACAAATACATATACTGGCCAATTTTCAAACGAATCGGACGAAAAAAGTTGGTGAGACCTCAATATGACTGAGTACTCAAAAGAACTGTAATATTTCTCTATAATTTTATGCACTATATTTCTTGTGTTTCATTGAAATTCAAGAGGGAAAACGTTGCTCATAATTCGTACATAGAAATGAATCATGGAAACTGCATTCATGTACTAAAATTTTTATGATATTCTAATTCACTGGACATACTTTGTTTTTGGGCTCTAGTGAAAAATTACCGTTTTTACCATTCAAATCGTATCAGGGCATTGAGTTTTGATGCTAGAACAAAACCAAAGACAGTTTTAGAATCCTTGGAACATTTCTAACAAAAGTACATTCTCTTTGTTTTCAAATTCAAATATTTCGAAAAAATATATTGTTCTAAGCCCAAAAAATTTTCAAGGGTTTAGAAAATTGAAATAAATAGAAAAAATTGGAATTTCCAAACAAACTAAATGTACTTTTGTTAGAAATGTTCCAAGGATTCTAAAACTGTCTTTGGTTTTGTTCTAGCATCAAAACTCAATGCCCTGATAGGATTTGAATGGTACCTAAATATGCCCCAAGAAACGAATTTTTCGTAAAAAAAATAAGGCCTAAATCGAAAAAGTGACGACAAGTGACGGTTTACTCTCAACAAATGCATATACTGGCCAATTTTCAAACGAATCGGACGAAATTAGTTCAACCACCCGGATGGTCCCCTTAACCAAATGGGCACTTTGTCTCCGAGCAAAGACACAGAACGTCCTCACTTCACAGAGACACAGGATTTACTGCTTCTATAACTTCGATGGAAAATGGATCTTGTTTTTGCTCGTCACTGAACTCTTTTAGAGTCCAGAAAATTTATTTTTCTGTAGGCACATAGTCAATTATTTTGATGTCAACACGTCGTCACCGTGTGATTGCATCGTGGAGTCAGTGGGAACGTCTTGTTTTGCTTTTGCTCGCGTCTGCGCTAAGGACACCTCAGATTCAAGTTCATGCATCGATGGGTCGCAGCATTCTAATTCTATAATAGTTAGTTGATCATTGTTTCCCCGGTAGCCTGCTTAGGTAGTCGGCTACGACGTTTTGCCTACCTGCTAAATAATGAACGATAGGTTCGTATGAGTGAACGTTAATGCACCATCGAGACATTGCTGTATCCTCTGGTAACTCTTTCGCAAAGAGGGGAGCAAGTGGCCGGTGGTCTGTGTACTCATGGATAGGATATCCAATAATTAGGTACTTAAAAGCTTTAAGAGCACTCCAAATGGCGAAAAACTCCTTTGTGGTAATGCTGTAACGTTTTTGGCTAGAATTTAAACTTGTACTGAAATATGCTACCCGGACGCATTAATTTGTCACCTGAATCTTCGGGCTGCATCAGGGCGGATTCTATGCCAAAATTTGAGGCATCAGTAAAAATGTGAAACGTCTTGGTAAAATCAGGGTGTCGTTAAACAGTGTTAGAAGTCAGGGCTGATTTTATATAGTCAGAACTTTTTTGACAGTCATTCGTCCAGTTGAAATTAACACATTTCTTTAATAATCTGTACAGGGGATTTGCAGTTATTGCAAACTGCGCTATGTAGTTGCGGAAATAATTGGCTGCACCAAGGAATTGCTGAAATTCTTTTACATTTATTGGTGCCGGACAATTTTGCAAGTTCTCGGAATACTATCACCGTATTCCATCTGCCGAGATAATATGACCTAGGTACTCTATTGTTTTCTTGAAAATTTAATTTTTCGAGTTTAATGGTTAATTTACCGATGCGGAGTGTCGTAAGGACAGTTCTAATATCGCACAAATGTTGCTCATTGGTTTTTGAGTAAATTAATATTTCATCTAGAAAAACAAAACAAAGGCGTCCTAAAATAGGTTCAAGAACAGATGACATGACACGTTGGAAAACGCTCGGACTTGAACTAAGTCCAAAGGGAATTCTACAGAATTGATATTTTTGGTAACCTACACCAAAGGCTGTAAATTTTAGACTTTCCTGTTCTAATTCTACTTGGTGGAATGCAGACTTTAGATCCAGAGTGGAAAAAACGCTATTGCCTCCTAATGTGGACAATATTTCGTCCATTCGTGGTATAGGATACGACTCCTTGACCACGATTTTGTTTAATGTTCAAAAATCAATCACTGGTCGAATCTCACCAGTCTTTTTCTTTACAACAATTACCGAAAAATGTAATCTGACATGGAATTCTCAATAATGCCCTGTGAGAGCATTTCTCTATTGACTTTGGTCAACTCCTCCTGATATTTATGAGGTAGGCGATGGAGTGGTATATATAAAATTGGTGCGTCATGTTTAAGTACAATTTTGTGCTTTATAACATTCGTAACACCTATAGTTTCGCATTCTAACGTGTTCACGTCACGAAAACTGTTCATTAATTCCAGCAATTTGAGTTTTACGTCAACTTCGTCGCATGGTATAACATGATTTGTTAACGGACGGCGTACGTCTTTCTGTACATTAGACACACTTTCGACTTGTGCATCAATTCATAGTTCCTTACTACTAGGAAACTCACAATTATTGCCGCGAACGTCAACCTTCGACTCAAGTTTCTCCTTAGCCATGGTCTTCATTTCATCACGACCTGAGATGACTTCAAGTGAATCCGACGTAACCTCAGAGCTCATCTTTACATTATTCGCTTCTTTCAGCGCTTCCTCTACATTCGTGAGATAAAGCTCTGTTTCTACTTCTACCCCATCTAATGATTCCATGTTACATAACATAGTGTTTTCGCTAAAATGATATGCATCATCTGTCGGGTTTAGTATTATTAAGGGTACATTACCATCTTCTCTGACTGTAACTATTGATTCTGCTATTAGCGCTCCACTCTTTAACACTAAATATTCACCGGGCTTAGCCTTTTTGACAAAAGCATTAATGAGCTCGATGCAATTACCAGGCACTTCTATTGCATCACAGTGAACCACCAGCGGGCTTACCTTTTTTACGTGTGGCCTTGGCAGTTCAGCCACAGGCTCAACGCAGCGTCTTTTTTCCTCGTATTTTTCTCTCGCGCTTTCTAACTCTTCTGCGGCATCTGGTCTGCTCAGCAATATCTGACAGCAGACAGTCGCTGTTTACAATATCCATTAACATGGCTACTGGCTTCTCTACTTAATTTAATTACGGTCAAATTTTAGGAAGAGATGTACTGAATAATGCAATGATAAATTTCAAAGAATGTTCCCTCGATTGGGTAGGAACCACGGTGCCTTTCAACGAAGTAGAAAATAAGCCTACGAAAATTTAGCATCTTTAATGATTAAAGCACTAGTCTTAAGCACCTTGTCAGCACCAGGAAATGAAATAGTCAGGTCGACTTCACCACTAACATTACTTTTACCGTTTATTCCTCTTACGCTTAAGTAACTCGGCTTTAATTTCTCATTTAGGCACTTGATTCGACTAATTTATGAGGCATTTCTCGCTACCACTATCTAGCAGCGCGCTTAAATATTTATCTTGATTAGAGAGGATGATTTTGGGCTTACTGGATTTTCTAAACGTGACAAGATTGGCACCTTCTTTTCTAAGACGTCCCGCTCCTACAACCGTAGTGTTAAAATAAACCTCAACTGCTTTCTTTTGTGGTATCTCATTGGCCATTTCCTCATCTTTCAAAATTTTAAACTTATTTCTAGATTCAAATAACGGATCAATATATGATTCACTCTGATCATGATTACACTCAGTCATCTCAGTCGTATCTGGATTCGTTCCGACCACAACTTTAGGATTAATGAGAGTCTTGCGGTGACTCTCGGGCTTAATCAACTCGCTCCTACCTACCCCTCCTGCTTCTCTTCTTGTAAAAAATCTCTTTCGTAATCCTCAGCATAGTGCTCCTGGTCCCTACCGCGGCTATTTAAGCCTCTATTTGCACTATACCTACGCAAGTAAGCCTTATACTGCCTGATATCATTTTCTGACGCTCCACAGTTTTGACCGAAATGTTCTCCCCCGCAAGCAAAGCAGGGGCCAACGGCTCACGGTTTGCTCTGACCTCCTCCTTGCTCAACATGACCTGAAACGGTGCATAGACTGCAGAGAGGAGAGCCTCTCGTTCTACCTGTAACGTGCCCTGGGGCATGACTCGAGCTTTCTGCCCGCAAGTGTTACATTCAAGGCAACCTATTCTTTTATCACCTACATAGCCATTAACATTCTTTCCTACTCTAGGATTTCTCAGCCAAGGTCGGGGAAATGACCTACGACCTGGCAAACGACCTGTACTGTAATTTCCGTAGAAATCTCACTTTCCTGAGCGGAATCTTGCGCATCAACCTTCTCTTCCGACTCGTTAGCAACATCTGATACGAAGGTTTCTCTATTGTACTGCGTCTGGTACTGGGTCGCTACTATTAGCTTATTTTCGGGTTGATTTCTAACAGCGGCCACTACTCGTGCCAATACTTCTTGCGACGTATTGAATGGTCCATCGAAAATTTTTTTCGAGAAAGACTCATCCAGCAAGGGTGCTAACACTGTAATAGCTAAGCTGACCCAGGTAGCAAAATTTATTGACCTAATATTGAGCCAATATACAGTCTCAATATTGACTGGATATTCAAAATGAACATTGGGGCAATACCTTATTTTGGAAAATTCGGTTGATATTAGAAAAATATATTGGCCCAATAACAATATTATCAGCAACCCAATATCAACTAATTATTGCATCAATATTGACTTGATAATGAAGTGTTCCCTACAATAACATTGGCTTAATACTCAATTCCTGATAGGTTGATATTTGTAAAACATATGGCCCCGATAATGATAATTTCACTAACCCAATATTAGTTAATTATAGTGTCACTATGGACTTGATATTGAGGTGTTCCTTAGAAAACTATTAACCTGTAAGGCCTGGAGTTGCTGCTGCTTTAGCAATTGAGTTCCGCTTGCGGCGAGTGAAGCAGCGACCTTACTTATATACTCGTACTTCTCCTGCAGTTGGTATCGGTGATACGCTATGGAGATGTTAGCACTAATTTCTTGGATAATTTTGCATTTACACATACTAGTATTACTGAACACAAAAGAACTAGAACTGAGTTTGTGGAGTAACTAAGGTAGGGTACTACAGGCACAATACTTATTTTCTGACATCAAGTGGATATTGGTAGAATATTTTGTCCTAATAATAATTTATTTTTAATCAAGTATCAGCTAATTACTGTGTCACTATTGACTTGATATTGAGGTGTTTCCTTAAACAACACTTTGGCTCAATAATTAATTTCGAATACCGCATCAATATTCAGAAGGGTTCAAAGACGAAAAATATATATAATTCTGATAACTATATTATCCGATGTACATACCTACACACCTACAAGACTATGAATTAAACTGCATTCAAAATTTATCTAACATCCATGATTACAAACCTCTTTGGCATCGTAGTCCAAATTTTGTGTTGCTCGTACGTACCAGTGGTCGGGCAACCTGTACTAAGCAGCATATATACGTTCATCTAAGCAGCACATATATATATGCGTGATTGAAAAATTACACGAAAGCGCTTTACTCAAAGAATGATGCATGCAAAATGGGTTATATGGTAGGAATAGGCCTACTCAATACTTTCGTTACGACATTAAGTCATTTATATCATCTATATAAATGACTTTATATCATCTTAATTCAATGTATAGACATTTATTGCTATATTAACACATGACAAACGATTTTAGCATATTTTTTGAAAAAATTAGACCTTCGAAACTCATTGGACGACTGAAAAAACAAGAACTGTGAACCTGTGATTACAGTTTTTCTGAATGTACATGTTGTTGTAACGTATTCACATTTCTTGATATCTGTCAAATATATCTGCACTCATTAATGGCTGCAATAACTATTCATTAACTTTATGGTACATTTCAAATAAATTACTCCGTATTAATGACGTACAGTATCAACCCAATATTTGGGCAATAATAATTTATATTTAAACAAATTTTATTAAATTGCGAGATTTTTAATAATTATGCGATAGTTTCCGCTTATATGAATATCGTACATATATATATATATATACACTGTTAGTTTAATATTAGAAATTAAAATTTTTACTACATTGTCCCAATAACAAGTTGATATCATAAATACATATATCTTTTTTCGATATTGTCTTGTTATTAGCCTATTATTGTGATCCAAGATTCCAATATCAGGTCAATAAATAATTATCAACCCAATATTGGCCTAATAATTTCTTGCTACCTGGGGAGATCTATACTGTCTCCTACAAGCCGTTTTAATTCTACTTGACTTGCACTAGCCCTGAAAAAAAGTGTCTCGACCACGCTATTGAGGCCGAATTTAACAAATGCTCTGACAACTTTCTAATATTAGCAAATGCGTTTACCAACTGGGCCGCAAGTGCGTCATTTCTCACGAAGCGCAACTGATTTAAATCACACGCTAACGCGTGGATAGACTTTTCGCCCCTAGCTACGAAGTTGTCGTTCAAGATTTTTACTACATTTTCAAATGAGTAGTGAAAGTCAGAATTAACCAACTTGGTAACTATTGAATTGAAATCCCTTACCTGTTTGTTAGTTGGTCGAACTAACAGTTCTTTTTTGGCACTTTCAGAGTTTACATCCGGTAATAAAGTCATGTAAGCGCGCAAGTTTCCTATATGCGTCTTAAATGTTTTATTTTTATTGAAATCGGGATCTTCCCGGCGTCTTGGACCGCGAAATAGTGGCAACTCTGCGGCCGAAAAGGTTGTCCCTGTTCTCGGCATGTTCGCTGCTATTTCTCGTGCTGAAGGGCTAGTATTGGTATTTGGGCCAACTGCCGCGCTTGCTGCTGTTTCGGTCATTGCTGGATTGCTCTTAACTCGAAATCTAGGTACACTAACACGACCTCTACTAGTTTTGGTCGATGTAGTTGAATAAATTCGTCCGAATCAGACGTATCAGACTGCAGTGGGCAATAAATTTGTACACAATCCTAATACTTAGAAATCAACATTTGCTAAAGGACCAATTTTACACACTACAGCAATAAAATCAATAAACACAAATAGTAATATAATTTACGAAATAAAAAAACTCATCAATAAAAATATCACTCACTTCTAACGTTATAGCTCTCCTGCACTTTTTCAATCTACTACTGGCATGACTGCGCTTGCTGCCTATTCTCTGAGCTTAAAGCAATGCCGCGGCCTTGAGCCGAATGCAAAAAATAAGCTGCTTCTTGCAGAGCAAAAAAAAACTACTCACTTCCTGCACGCGTTGCCTGCCTGCACAGCAACCACGCTGCTGCGCTAAGTTGAACAACCTATCAGTTAATTGAGTGCAAGCTATTTACTTAGCTTCCACTGGGTGAACGAAGGAAGTGAAGTCGCTTGCCCTGTAGATGTACACTGGGATGACTGCAGGGTAGATGTAGACGAAGTAGCCGTAAACTTGTAGTTCACTCGTTGTAGGGTGTCGCACCAAATTGTAATTCCAGGAATATTTTTATGTCCTCACCGGCGTCGAAGACGAGTACTTTCGTTTGGAAGGGGTAGCACGTATCTATCCACGCTGAAAACTGCACGTAGGTCTTTAGAAGTGATGAATTTGGGATTTTGAAGCTGATGTTGACAACAGACGGTAGCAGTTGTCGAAGACTCGTTTTGTTGTTGCTGCCAGTCATTGACGCGATTTAATTAACAATTTCCACTTCTTTTCTTGACTCTTGCTGAACTTCAAAAATCTTCGCAGTAGGAATTTCTAGTAGGTTTTCGAACTTGTAGTAATCATCTTGACCTCCTAATTACTTCTTCACAACGTCGTGTGTTCTTCGTAGTACTGGCCACCAAATGTGCCGCTAAACGTGTGGCTGGTAAACGTGGTCGTGGTAAGGAAACTCGAGAGACGTTTTCACAGGTGTTTACTTGGAGAAGGGGATGCGGTCGATAGCGATAGGCCTGAGGGGCCGTCTGCTTATAAAGCTTCGGAGGCGCATGGGGTTGGTGCGTGTGTGGCTATGGTGCACACACATTTCACTCCTACGCACCAACTCCACTGAAAGAAATAAAAGCCCGATTTTGAATCCCCTAGGTCCATCTGACGTTTGTCCCAAAACCGATACACGCAGATACGTCATCAATGTGATACTTCCCAGGCAGCAAAAATTATTGGGAAAATGTTGTGCCACTTCTGGCACTCAGCATTGGGGCAGTCTTAGTCACCAAAATTGGGACCCATGTTGGGATTTTACAAACCGGGACAATATTGGTAATTTTTATGGGGACGGAATTGGCACTCCAAACTGGGGACGGAATTGGCACTCCAAACTGGGGACCAGCTTGGAGTGCCAATTCCGTCCCCAGTTTGGAGTGCCAATTCCGTCCCCAGTTTGGAGTGCCAATTCCGTCCCCAGTTTGGAGTGCCAATTCCGTCCCCCAGTTTGGAGTGCCAATTCCGTCCCCAGTTCGGAGTGCCAATTCCGTCCCCAGTTTGGAGTGCCAATTTCGTCCCGGAATTGGCACTCCAAACTGGGACGGAATCGGTTCCCAAAATGGGATGAAATTGGTAACCAAAAGCTGAAATGAAATTGGTGCGAAATTTGTTCCAATTGTATCAGACACGGGACATAGTCTTACAAATTTTTCACTCTGCCAGCAAATGAAATAAATATTTTAATGTTATCACAGAAGAGCTAGAATCATATATGAATACCCTCAGGTATTAAATTTGTTTGCAAGCATTATTATAACAGAGCACCAATGAAATGTCAACACATGCATTCAAAATCAACAACAATCAAGCAACATTTTATTTTAATGACATCAATTCAGTGAAATAAATTGAAGAATGCTTTGTGCCAGTAAGTAGTTGCTAAAAATTAATTAACTACTGCATTGCTAATTACAATTAATATTCACTTGCGGTATGATATAGAAAAGAGCCCACAGGGATTTGAACACAACCTTCCACTCATTCAGAGTGAACGCTCTTCCGTTAAGCTATAAGCTCCATAAAAGTCATTGCGCAAGTAACATTTTTGTAATTATTTGCCAAGAATTATATTGCACTGCTAATTACTCGCACATTGCAAACATATTATTCAAACTTACCTCAAATGCCATCAGTGCATGCTGGCTGAACATGAAACTCTGAAGAACTTAGTGGATGTTGTATTCCGGCAGCCACCGATTTCGTGAGACCAGATATGCGAATTGACTGGGGATCAACTGAAAGACAAAAAATATTTCAGAAAAGTATGGATTGCCAAATTTACTATGTACATGGAAATACAAATACGTTGAGAATAGTCCCAACAAATTCAAGGAGCATTTCCACCAACTCCTTAGGCAAAGTAATTGTTATTTCCAATGCCATGAGGCCTCCTTGATGGTTGGTCGCTGACCTTTTGGGCGGAGGTCTCACCGTGGCAGAGCCAATAAAGTTGCTCATTCATGGCTCTACCACAGTCCTAGTATAACCGCATACATAACTTCCTTTGATATCTTTAAATCTATTTAAACTGTTGCTTTCCGTTGACTAAAACTAAAGTTCAGTGAAAACTTCACAACTTGAGATTAAGTTCGTATAATACATCTCTATTCAATATAACTTCCTGTAAATGTGGTTGGGTCAGTGATAGGAGTCACGGCTGCTTTGTGTACTTTTTTAAGTAATTTTATTTCTTCTTTAAGGTCAAGAATGTCCTTGTGTAATTTTCCATAGGCTTCCACTTGTTTATCAAAACACTTTTCAAGTTTCTTCACAATTTGTGTTTTACTGTCTTTCAATTCTTCATGAAAGAAAGCTTGCATTTCAGTAACATTCAATTTAGCTTCTGTTTTAGAAGGTCTAGACTGTTCTCGTTTTCTGATTTTTTGGGGAGGCTGGGGCACTTCATCATCACTACTGGTGTCACTGCAAGCACTAATTGCACTTTCAAGAAGTTCACCATCACTGTTAGGTTCTGTAGCACTTTGGTCTGAAGCCTCTTTTGATTTCTGTTTACATTCATTGTAAGTAGATGCTGCTGAAATAACTCGGCACTTAATACAGCACCACTCATTTGATGGTGGTTCACATTTTTTAATCATTTTGGATATTTTATCCATGGATTTGTTTTCTGGCCAACGACAATACTGCTCATTGTCAAGTTTTTGAAGCCAAGAAGTTGGAACACCTTCTACAGTGTTTTCCTTCTCAAAGTACACAATTGAATACATTTTGAAGATTCTAAGAAATCAATGAAGTCCAGCTGTCTTTGATTGGAAATTGAACAAAAAAATTCACATGACCCACAAACTGCAGTGTGAATGAAATTATAACATAAAAATTAATGCCAGGAATATGGGAACCTAACTAATGCACAAAATAAACACAAGAACATAAGCTTAAAATGAACAAAGCACATAAACGACTAAAACATACACATCAACATTCATAGAAGAGGAAGTACAATATACCTTTTTTTGAACGGTAGGATCAAACATTTTTTATAGATGTTGTTTCTTTTGATAATTTTGGTTTCAGAACTTTTGCTAACAATAAAAACATCAAAGATTGAGGAAGAAGTTGGATATTTGGCAGCAGGTTTGATTTTCATCAGCTTTTTCATAGTAATACAGTCTCCTATGACATTTGTAACCAAGCCAAATTCTTTGTTTTCTAGTAAAATACATGAATTTTTAAATTGATTTGGAATTATTCGATGGTTATTCACAGTTATTCCTCTTGATGTAATTTGATTACTATTAGAAAACTTATAACCCTCATTTACTCTTCTGCTAATTTGTGCTAATGGACTATTTGATGACCTTATTCTTCTCTTCATTCTGCCTAAGAAACTTTCAAATGGAAAGGCAGAAAAAGAGTCGAGTACACCATATTGTCGGACATCATCAACTAAGTGAATAAGTGAATGAACATTGAATGAAACATTTACATCCCTATAAATTTTTTTAAACTGTTTCACAAAATAAATAGACAACTTTTCAGCATAGTTCAGGTTACTCTCATCACTAATTAAATTTGGGTCACACAGAATCCTTACAATATACATCAAAATAAGAAAATGATTGTACATTTTTTCACACAAAATGTCTTTGAAAAGAACGATTCCATAATAAAGTAATATTGCTCGAAATTCTGAGCCTTTGAACCGATCTAATTCTTCAAAAGACCGTGGTTTGCGAACAAATTCAAGGGGAAAAAATTTATGTATCAAAGAAATTCTTTCAGTTACAATTTTCTTTTGTGAAGATGATATTTTATACGGCACTTTACTCCAAAACAATGATAGTAATTTTCTGACAATTCCTAACAGTATTACATGCAAGTAATCATACACAAAGCAGTTAACCATGTCAATTTCTAAACTTAAAAATGGGCTGGCCCCAATATGGTGCTGTTCTTGCAATCTATTTCTAAATGACTCGTTATTTCGCTTAGAAGCACTAGTCTCTTCGTAAGAAATGGCTTTATTTTTATAAACACCTTTAGTCAGGCACCTGTCGCATGCAAAGTATCCTCCATGACTTTTGGTCTGCTTAAGAAAAGCACGGGCAGGAGCATCCGCTATAATGCAGCGTACTTGTACATTATACCTTTTTCCTTCAATGACCATTCCATTCTCTAACAAAACTTTCAAATCAGAAATGAATCTATCAAGAAACTCAAAAATATTTGGCTTTTTAGCACCATAAAATATAGCAACCACAAATGGATGAACTGAGCAAAATTTATACGGAATTGAATTATCTAAAGAACACAGAATTGGCCAAAAAGATGTATTACGAGATTTAAATATTGGTATACCATCTATGTTGATATCCACTTTAATACAGTCAATATTTTCCAACTGAAAACGGAAGTTTTCTTTTATATTTTCCTCTAAGCCAAAGTAAACAAATTGACCATTTTCAACTGTTACAATATCTGAAGTTTTGGTTTGTAAAATTGTTCGTGGGTCAGAGGGCAAATCTGTGTGGACTATTTTCAAGATATTAAGTAATTGTTTGAATGCAACCAGTGTCACATTATGCTGCAGATACCAATCTCTTAGGTTATCCCTCAAACTTAGAGAATTTTCTACCAGGGCATTAATTCCTGTTGATGCCGCTGAAGAATGCAAAGAAGATTCTGAGATAGTTTCAATACTCACTTCAGAATGAGTTTCACATTCACTTTCACTGTAATCAAGATCAATTTCACTGTTCTGATTGCTTTCACTGTCATCATTATTAACTTTACCAGATTTTCCTACCTCAACAGTTTTGAGAGCTTCCTCATCATTACTTTCCTCAGGAGGAAGCTCGTTTTGATCCTCTTTTGAGTCAGCGGCAGTTGAGCTGTCCGAGTCACTATTTTGAATTTTCAAGCTACTGATGAACTCAAAATTGTTTTTCTTTATTACATAATAATTTTTTCGACCTGCCATTCACACGATGGATGAACGTTAATAGCAGAAGAGATTATTATATAATAATACAGTGGACAATAACTGAAAAACAGTTCGTGAAACATGACGCTTGTGCGAACGTTCGATTCAGAGAATATCAAGCAGCATAGCGTCGAACGAGATTTTGCAAAAATATGTCTTTCTGATCTCTGAAATGCTAGAAAATAGATTTATTTTAATAAATCACACCCATAAAAACTTTCCACAGTAGTTATTAAACACAAAAATCAGAACACGCGAGATAACATACCTAAAATACTTCAATTTAGCCACTTCAAGTTCACCGTATTGAGGTTCGCGCGCTTACTAAGAGACGCCAAGCGAATAGATGCCAAAGGCTACAGATTATTGTTGCTAAATTTCTTGATAATATTAAAATGGATCACATATTAAAAATTCGTTAGAGAGTTCATGTAAAGAACATTTCTCTTTCCATATTGTACAAATGACCCTAACGGTTTTCTAAGAACTACAGAAATTTATCGATAAGCCTCTCCGACTCGCGCGCCTCCAAAAAACTTAAGTTGACCCGCCTTCAACTTATGAAAAAATGCACCCATCGATTTCAAATTACTCTCAGATGAAAGAGTGAGACATTCTCTTTTCCATATTGTACACACGACCCTAACGCTTTTCTGGGAACTACAGAAATTCATCGATAAGCCTCTCCGGCTCGCGCGCCGTCGAAAAACTCAAGTTGACCCGCTTTTAACTTTGGAAAGAGAGCATCATCGACTTCAAATTACTTTCAAATGAAAGAATGAAACATTCTCTCTCTCTCCATATTGTACACACGACCCTAACGGTTTTCTGGGAACTACAATAATTTATCATTAAGCCTCTCCGACTCGTGCGCCGTCAAAAAACTCAATTTGACCCGCTGTTAACTTTTGAAAGGATGCACCCATCGAGTGTGTTATTGGGGCGAGTGTATTATTGGGGCGAGTGTGTTATTGGGGCGAGTGTGTTATTAGAGCGAGTGTGTTATTGGGGCAAGTGTGTTATTGAGGCAAGTGTGTTATTGGGGCGAGTGTTATTAGAGCGAGTGAATATATACAAAACTTGTAATCTTCTTGGTCCTCATGATTATGTGTACATATATATATATATATATTTATATATATATATAAATATATATATATAAACAAACGATTCATATATTATTTCCTGGCATCAATAATTGCGAAGTTTTATGTCATGTACATGTAAACTGTCAATAGTGTTTTCACCCCACGATGAAAATGCATCGTCCAAGAAATTGTGTTATCTCTTATAATTATCATTACATGTATTATCAAATGTAGATTAAGCAAGATTAGGAGTACATTGCCCTCAATCATTTCTTTTCGACTAGTGACATGGGTATTACAAGACTCATGAGTATGTATCATCTAAGTGTATTAACTTTAAGATACTTAAAAACCAATGATTGTAATATTGTACAATCTCTATTGGAAATAAAAAGTTTTTTCTTTCTTTTTTCTTTTCTTCCAAGGTCTCTAATAAAAATATTTATAATCCGCCTTAGGGATTTTTTTGGGACAAGGTTGTGAAATCAGTGCAATAGTGCAATTTTTTCCCAATACTGAAACAATTGATCGGTCCCAAGGTCCCAAACTGACAATAAAAAACCAACATTGTCCCAAGAGAAGCTTGCTGCCTGGGTTAAGATTAGGATGCATAACAGTCTCTCCAGACCAGATTTAGAGATACTCCAGTATCTCATCATAAATGCTTCAGTGTCTCATCGATGAGACACTTGGGCTTCTGTTTGATGCATTTATAACTGGTATTTCACATAAAACTCTACGGATATTATGCGTATCATTGCATTGCCTTCCATGGTTGATGCTCTCATGGCCTGCCGTTTCACTGTTAATTAGAAACGTTCTCCAATGTCCTGGAGAGCAGTGGCAGATGCTGGTGAGGACACCAGATGTAGGTGAACCTGCTGGAAAGTAACAATAGAAGCTGCTGTGGTCACCAGTTTAAGACCTACTGGTACTACCTCCGCTATTTCGTTCCATTCGGATAATGGCTGCATCACAGGAGCAGACGTGTTCACAGTGCTCACTGTGCTCTCTTTCGTGTGCATGAACAGGATGCAGGCAGTGATGATCAAACGAGAGCCAGCGAGTTGTCATACTTCATGGCATCCAGTGTTGCCAATTTGGCATATTTTATGTTAAATTGGGCATGAAATATGCTAAATTGAGCATATTTTCAAACTGTTTAGCATCCAAATTTGCTCAATGATCATCTACCATATTTTTTAGCTCTCAAAAATAAATTTTCAGCATATTTTTTAGCATATTTTGGGATAAACTTATGTTCAAAACTACAACTGAACGCGTTTGGTATGGGTATGAAACGAAATAACTACGAGCCTCCAGGGCGCTCCACACATTCTTTGTTGGTCAGATCATCGAGACCAGTCTCGCGGTTGATTACGAATGATTCGTGACACCAATAGCAGCGCGTTGCCGATTGCGGAAACTTACATAAACCTAAATCGTTGGTTGAACTGCACCTAGCTTAACATATTGATAAATACAAACACTAAAATGAGTAAAGATCTTAAAAAATATTCACAGAAGTTTAGGAAAATGCGGCTAAAAATGAAAGAGTTCAGTGTGTGGTTGTGCGAAGTACCGGGCGACAGTTTGAAGGCGCCCTGCAAGTTTTGCAGGTGTGACATTGAACAAAGTTGAGTTATTAAGGCTCGCCGAAGCAAAAAAAAATAAAAATCTGCTGTCCCACGTGGAGTGGGACAAAGCTTCTTTGCAAAGCTTCTTCGTTCCGAAATCAAAAGTTGGAAGTAGTCTTGCTCTGTACGTTTGCTGCAATTCACAGCTCAATTTGAGTGATCATTTAGTGGATTTACGTAAAACTACAATCAAAGACATTTCTGTACTTTTAAAGGTTAAAATGCACCGAACTAAATGTGCACTAATCGTTAAAATCGTTCTTGGCGTTGATTTTAAAGAGGATTTGATCACTGATATTGGACGTAATAAATTTAGCCTGCCACTAGATGAAAGCAATAACGTATCGGTGTACAAAATACTTGTAATTGCCATAATTTACTTCAGCAGAAAACACAGAAAGGTTTTTCGTACATTTCTGAGTTCAACTGTTCTAGAAAAATGTGATGCCACGAGTATCGCTTCTGCTGTAGAACAAGAACTGACAAGGCTGAAGCTAAACAATAACAAACTAGTTGGCGTTGGTGCAGACTACGCTAGTGTAATGACTGGAGTCACCAATGAAGTACACGAACGGTTAAAAGCCGATGTTTCCGACTTAATTCTTATCAAGCGAACTTGCCATTCCTTACAGTTGGCTATTTAGCATGCTTCTAATGAAACTCTTCCAGGAAATCTTGAATTTTTATTAAAGCAAACGTATAAATTCAGCGACAAGACAAATTGCCTACAAGCAGCTATATGAAACAATAAATGATGGCAGATCTCCTTTGAAAATTTTGAACAATTGCGCTACCAGTTGGCTGGCAATTGAGCCTGCAATAGCTTGATCATCAATCAATGACTCGAGTTGAGAACTTATTTTACGCTGATCAGGAAAATGTAGCACGGTTGAAGTCTTGCATAACATGTAGCCAGATGAAACGAACTTGCTATATATCTTGGCTTTACATCTAGTTCTAGTCCAGGGTTAGCAGGTGAATAAAGCATTTGATTGAAATGATCCTGACAAGACGAAACTCTTCGAAGATTTTACTCATTTGATGAAATCAATCACTAGAACATATAACTCAAAATGAAGTGAAATACATTACAACTAGATAACAAAAGTTTATTCTGAGCCTCTTTCAACAACTGAAGCAGAGACTTCCCGAAAACATCAGTGATTTGAAGCAAATCTCATCCTTTTCAGTTCAGAATACTGTAAAACATATTAAAGATTCAGTAACCCCTATATAGCACGTCTTGCTCATAACTGATGAAGAAGTAGCTGCAGCTGACTTGCAGTATAATAATATTCATTGAAGCCGTTGGAACCATGTTTCTAAAAGTGAAGAATTTTGGACTGAAGCCGATGCTTATACAGACACCCCAGGCAATAATCCATTCAAAAAGCTAGCCGGCTGTTCTTTGAGTTTGTAAGTGTTACCTAACTCGAATGCAGAAACTAAAAGAATGTTTAATTCCATGACCATTGTAAAAAGTAAATTAAGAAACACAATGGAACTGTCTTTACTAAACGAAATTTTGAAAGTCAAGTATCGCCAGGAACGTCATAGCAAATGCTGTCAAAACTACGAGTTGCCAGTTTCGACGATCAGATTTATTGGTACAATTGCAACGTACAGCAATGAAGAACAGAGTACTAGCTCTCTCGGAAGTGACGTTGTTGCCGTCTTCAATGACGAGGCAGACTTATGCTGCTGAATATACGTTTAGAGGTCTTGTCAGCTAAATATTGACTCAGAAATTGTAAGTTGTCATTAATCATGGATTTTAATTTAGCAGATTTTTTTAGCAGATTTTCAGAAAGTTGTTAGCATATATAGCACATTTTTTAGCTGTTTTGACACTTTTTACAGAATTTCATTGGGCAACACTGCTCCATGGAGCGGATTGCAGCCAGCTCGGGGTCAGTTCGATGCTAGACGTGGAAGTAAATGGAGTGCCAGCTCTGCGCTCTTACTGGAATGTTGTCAAAACGCAAAAAACTTCATTCACGTAGCTGCGTGCGCTGCAGACGACAATAAAAGCAAGCATGAATGCTGGATGAGATTTCAATGAACTTATCAAATTTTTGAGTCCGCGGCGTAACTGGTTGCGCTAGGTATTAATCTTGAATTTAACATTTTTAGCGTTAATCATTGTATCTACAATCTTACTGGTAGCTGCAGAACGAAAATTCACGATTTCTGTACCCTGGGTGTTTTATGTGCCTCAAGGAAGGCTTCGTTTTCAATGCATCATTGAAAACTAGAGTTTCATCAGAAACTCCATGTGGTAAAGACGTGCGTTCGGCTCGCTCCGAAAAAAAGTGCCTAACGCTAGAAAGAATGTACTCCTAACCTGAATGGGTACACACTCTCGCCATGAGGATTCAAATATGACTTAAACACACAACAAATAAAAAATCATCAAACTAAGTGTAAAATATTCCCTCAAAAAGTATGAAAGTGCTCATCCCTCGCGTACACGAGGAAACGAACTCTCTCAACCTACAAGATGGGGTCCAAGAAGCAGCGCAACAACAGCTGCGGCAACAATAACAGCGATGAGTTTCAGCCGAAGTTTGGTAAATAGCCTGATGTGTCTAGCCTAAAGAAAGACGGCAAAAAGTGGTTTCTGTCCTAATAAAATACTTCGACTCAGTGATGACAAATTTTAAGAGTGATATTGATGAAATGCAAATTGAAATAAGTCACCTGAAAACACTAGTTGAAACAATAGCGGGAAAAGAAGCTGAGCACAAGAAAACTCTCGAAGAACAGAATGAGAAAATAGATAGCTTAGCCTTGCGTCTCGACCAGTTGTAAAAAGGTGATCAGCGCCGAGACATTGAAGACAAAAAATGTCCTCTCGTCATTTCTGGAAAGGATCTACCGCAATCACATTCGAACGAAATCTGCAAGGAAACCGTCTGTAAGCTCCTGAAGGACAATATCAACATCGACCTCTGCGACACTGAAATCACATCAGCTAACAGAATGGGGAAAAACCAGTAGCTGGGAACGAAGATCGAAGAAACATTGCATTTGAACTAAAACATTATCACAAGAAACGTGAAATTCTCACCGCCTGCCGAGAAAAGAATCCAAAGTTTTTTTTTATAAATGAATACCTCATACCTTCACGAGCTAACGCTATGTTTATCCTTCGAATGGCCAAAAGGAAATTCCCGGATGAAATTGGAATACCGAGAACACAGGACGGAAACATCTTCGTATCTAACCCCGGAAACCCAGATTCAAGACGCCTTCAGATCAACACCCTGGAAGACCTCGAGAAATACCTGATGCAACAACTGGACATGTCATCAAAACAGGTCATGGGTGACTAGACTTGACAAATGTATAACAGATGTGTGTGTAAACATTTAATGACATCTGTGTGTGACATTTTGTAACAACGTAATCAGCAATTTTTCACCTACCAATATTACTGTGAATTCTTCTTTTTTACCACTAGTTATTATTACGCGTAAACCATATTAGCTGATTGTATCGTTGTCGTCATAATTTTTAAAACTTATTACCTCCTGTATGTGAACTTGTGATAACGCCCTAAGCAATCTGTTTGCACCAATGTAGTGATATCGAACTCCAATATAATAACAAATATATAACAAATGTGTGTGTAAACATTTATGACATCTGTATGTGACATTTTGTAACAACGCAATCAGTAACTTTTCACCTACCAATATTACTGTAAATTCTTCTTTATTTACCACTACAGTTATTATTACGCGTAAACCATATTAGCCGATTGTATCATTGTCGTCATAATCTTTAAAACTTATTACCTGTTGTATGTGAACTTGTGAAAACGCCCTTAGCAATCTGTTTGCACCAATGTTGTGATATTGAACTCCAATATTATTCGCTCATGGACTGAGTTTGTGTGTACTCACGAAATCGCGCTAGGTTTTTCTTTTTTACTCTATTCTCTCTTACTTAATAAGCTAATTTTTAGACAGGAATATCCCTTTAAGCTTGACTCTGTACTTGTTTTTTTATGGGTACCGTACTCCCCAAAAAACCTAAACTATTCGACCGATCTTCATGAAACTTGGTATAAGTATGTAAAATTGAACAAGGATTAAGATTGGACTCGTGTGTTTTTCCCATTTTCCCCATAGAAAACGTGTTTTTCAAAGAAAACGTCAAAATAAGGGGTCTGGGGAAAATCTATGGACGTAATCAGATTTTGAGTTCAGAGTTAATATTGGTATCAAAAGAAGCAGAAATGTATTCTCTACAACGTGACGTGGAGTTATATTGAATTTTCGAAATACTTTTCGAAAAAAATGAAAAATACAAAAATTTTACCCATTTGCACACTTTTCCCGACAAAAGAAAATGTAGCTAATTTTCTATTCCGAAAATGAATAAAAACCCACGTCATCTTGTATAGGATTAAATTCCGGTTCTTATGATACTAAAATCATAACTGTAGCTCACAAATTGAAAACTACCTTAGGTGTAGAAGCCGTAAATTTCAATTGTTCAGGAGAGCCATTTTTCCACACGCATAGTAGTTATAGTGTGAAAATGGGTAATTTTTTCATTTTTTTCAAAAAGTATTTCGAAAATTCAACATAACTCCACGTCACGTTGTAGAGAATACATTTCTGCTTCTTTTGATACCAACATTATCTCTGTATCTCAATATCTGATTACGTCCATAGATTTTCCCCAGACCCCTTATTTTGACGTTTTCTTTGAATAACACGGTTTCTATGGGGAAAATGGGAAAAACACACGAGTCCAATCCTAATCCTTGTTCAATTTTACATACATATACAAATTTTCATGAAGATCGGTCGAATAGTTTAGGATTTTTTTTGGGGGAGTACGGTCCCCTTAATCCATGATCTGAAACCGGATATGTTTTTGGGAGTACGGTGGCCTTAAGCTATATAGTACCTACATTTTACTGTTCACTAATTTTAAATGACTGATCACGCTGAAATACTGGAAGAAATCGACCCGGATCTCAATCATTCGAACAAGTTATGTCCAAACCTAAACGACCCGCACGACTGTAGGTATTCTAATATATCAAAATTCAACGAAACTATTCGAATAACACGCCATGAATTTGCACTCGTTTGTTGGAACTGTAGGTCACTCTATCCAAAATTGAAAGAGATACAATGCACTTTTACTGAACTTAAATATAACCTAGACGTGATTAGCTTCACCGAAAGCTGGCTAGATTACTCGACCAAAGACATGATTCGATTCGAGAATTATCATAGGTACCATTCGCTACGAAAAAACCAGCGAGGTGAAGGCGTCAGCACATATATATCTAACCAGATAGACTCGAGAATCATAGCAAATGCATCAATGAATCAGGATCATATAGAATTACTCGTCGTAGAACTGTCTAGAGATGGTAAACGCATTGTGCTTGGAACGGTGTATAGGCCTCCTTCAGCCTATCCTATATGCTTCCTAAATGAGCTAAATCGTATCATTTCTCAGTTCAACAGGTCCTTATACAATGATATAATAATATGCGGTGACTTCAATTATGATCTACTGAAACATGAAAGCTATGAACCAATCTCTAATTTCCTAACAGCCTTTCAGTCTCAATTTTTCCTTCCGATCATCACAAAGCCAACACGAATAACCTCTGAGTCTGCTTCGCTGCTTGACAATATCTTTATGACAGACCCAACTGATTTTCTTTCTGGAATCATTACCTCTGACTTATCAGATCATTTTCCAGTTTTTCTTGTTGAGAAAAATGTCTATATTGCTTGCACCAAGCCACGGGCTGAAACTTACTCATATCGTAAAGTAAGCGAGTCAAATTTAGAGGAAATGCGCACCGTTCTAGAAAAATCAATATCAACATTGCATATCTCTCAACACAATAATGCAACGAGCGTTGATGAAGCAGTAGTAAAGTTGACTGAAACTATAATGGTCACATTCAATCAGTGTTGATCAATAATTGTAACTCGTACAGTTACCCCAAAAAATAAACAAAGCCCTGGATTACAGGAGATATCGTGATAAATATAAAAAAACGTCAAGCGTACCTAACCCTCCTTTACGAAGGGCGAATATCTCGAGAAACATATAACCGATTCCGAAACTATGTGACAAATCAGATAAGGACATCAAAAAAGAGCTACTTTACGGGCAAGTTTACTCAATTTAAAGCAGATGTAAAAAGGCATGGCACCTCCTTAACTCTTGCTGTAAACCGAATAACGCCGATAAAAAGAAAATTGAACATGTTGTTCAAGATAATGTAGCATACCATGAGAAGAAAGAAATTGCTAATCTCTTTAACAATTTCTTCGTAAGCGTGGGGAAAACTATAGCTGATAGTATTCCAAGTGAGCCTACTGATCACCTGGAATACATGGATCATATCCGAGAACACAACTCCTTTTTCTTTACGCCTCCCAACTCATCTGATGTAATTGCGTGCATAAGCAACCTGAAAAATAAATCGAGTGGATTACAAACGTTTCCGACAAAAGTACTTAAAATTATTGCTGATATTGTAGCCCCACTGATGGCCAATCTTATTAACCAGTCTCTCTTACTGGGAACTTTCCCGAACTCCCTCAAAGTTGCTAGAGTAACCCTAATCTTTAAAAATGGTGTAAAAACCTGTGTAAACAATTATCGACCCATCTCCGTACTTCCAATTATAAGCAAAGCATTCGAAAAAATTTTGTATAAAAAAGTGTACTCTTATTTTGAACAACAAACATTTCTTTACGATAAACAATACGGCTTTCGCCCAAAAAAATCAACAACACAGGCTATATTAAATCATTTACAATTCCTTTATTCTAATATAGATGAAGGAAAGCCTGTCATCTCTGTATTTCTTGACTTTCGAAAAGTATTCGATTGTGTGGACCATAAAATATTACTCTCGAAACTACACTGTTATGGCATTCGAGGGGTTGCCCATGATTGGTTCAGATCATACCTAACAAATCGGAAACAATACGTTGTCATTGACGACGCAAAATCGGACCCACAGACATAAGCCATGGAGTTCCACAAGGATCTGTTCTTGGGCTTTTCCTATTTCTGATTTTTATCAATGATATTATTAAATCCACATCATTCTTCAAATTCATACTCTTTGCCAATGACAGTACGCTTTCTGCGGTCCTTCCGAACCAAAATCCCGCTATGATTGCGGAGAGTATAAATAATGAACTTCATATGGTTTCATTGTGGCTTAAAGGTAATAAAATAAGCCTTAATATCGATAAAACGAAATATATCACATTTTCATACAAGAAAAATTTATCACTCCCACGCATTAAAATTGGCGAAGGTGAAATCGAAGAAACCAACTCATGCAAGTTTCTGGGCATCATAATAGATAAACATCTGACCTTCAAAGAGCACATCGCTTATATTAGCACTAAATTATCAAAATCCATCGGAATCCTAAATAAAGTTAAAATTTTCCTGCCTGAAGCAGCTTTACAAATGCTCTACCAAACGCTCATTTATCCATACTTGCAATACGGAATAGAAGCATGGCACGGAACTGATCAAAATCAGGCCAGCAAAATTTTTACTCTGCAAAAAAGGGCTATCAGAGCGGTAAAGAACCTAGAATATAATGCTCACACAAATGATTCATTCAAAAAATTACAAATACTTAAACTTTCGGATCTCTATATTGTCTCCATTTGTTATTTCATTTACAAAACAATAACAAATGATGGCGACAATTGCCTAAAATAATTATTAACTGAGCAAACTGGTCATCACGACCATTTAACCCGAAATAGAAGTAAATTCATGCTTCCTTACTATTCAAAGGCCCGGTCGCAACGCAGTATCCTCTTCGTGGGAACTAAATCTTGGAACTTAATACCTGCGGAGATCCGTGAAAATAATTCTTACAAGGTATTCAAAAGATATCTTGAGTCTCACTTCCTATCAGAATACTAGTTTTGTAAGATCACCTAGTCACATCTTGCCTCCTACATGTCTGGTCCTAATAATGTAACTTGCCAAGGGTAGGATAACCGATTTTCAGTCTGCTCTTAAGTCGTTTTATTGAATACATCATTAAATATAGCCGATTTGACCTATACTGTAAAATACAACATCAAAATTATATCGAATTAATTATCTCCTTGATCAGTCTCAGGCGAAACTAGGTTAAGTGGATTAGGTTAAACATTATTGTACAAGTTAGAATAACGTGATGGTAGGATGCCCTAGAAGTCGCTGAACTTGTTCGGGCCCACAGACTTAAGAAACGTTCTGCCTCTGTATCTCCTGTGGTAAATAGTTAAATTGGTATTATTGTTAAAGTGGATACTTTGGTTCATTCCTTGGAAGGCGTGACAGTACCAGTAGGGTGCAATTCTGAAAGTTGAGACATGAGAGCTCCAACGCCATTCGTACCTTCGACAGTGACAGCTGAACAGTTACTGAGATGCACTCGCAACGCATAAGATACGAGGCCTGTCGAAAAAGTATCCGACCTTAATTTTTCCCGCGCAAAGTAGTGATTCTAAGGCGGCGCCACTGTGCACGGTGGAAGGAGGAATCTTAATGCGCATGCTTGACTTTTTTCACTGGCTGGTGGTCGCCAAGTAAGGTGCTGTTCTAAGTGTTTGTCGGATTTAGTTTTCTTGCAAGATGACTGAACGAATTGAGCAAAGACACTGCATCAAATTTTGTCAAAAGCTTGGTGATTCTCAAATTGAAACAATTCGTAAGATTCAGCAGGTGTTTGGGGAAGATGCTATGGGTGTAACACAAATTAAGGAGTGGTTCAACCGATTCAAAGATGGCCGCACATCAGCGGAGAGTGAGCAGCGTTGTGGCAGGCCCAAAACTTCTCGGAGTGCAGCTGTTGTTGAGAGGGTGCGAAATTTGGTGATGGCAGATCGTCGTTTGACCGTGCGGGAGATTGCCCAAGAGGTTGGAGTGAGTAAAGATTCTGCACATGCCATTTTGCGTGACGATTTGAACATGAACCGAGTGGCTGCGAAATTCGTGCCCAAGTTGTTGTCGCCGGAACAAAAAGACCTCCGTCGTGACGTTGCACAGGACCTTCTGGACACCGCCAACACTGATCCTGGGTTTCTGAACACCGTGATAACTGGAGATGAGTCATGGGTGTACGGGTACCACCCAGAAACAAAAAGACAGTCATCCCAATGGAAGCATCCCGAGTCTCCAAGGCCGAAGAAAGCGCGGCAGGTGCGAAGCAAAATCAAGGTGATGCTGACTGTTTTCTTTGATGTCCGTGGAATTGTGCATCACGAATACGCACCGGAAGGACAAACAGTGACAAAGGAGTACTATCAGGATGTTCTCCGGCGACTTCGTGATGCAGTTCGGCGCAAAAGACCAGACATGTGGACTGCGAACAACTGGCACTTGCATCACGACAACGCGCCCGCACATTCATCCCATTTGATCCGCAATTTCTTGGCCAAACATGGAATTACGACCGTTCGCCAACCTCCCTACTCTCCAGACCTGGCTCCTTGCGACTTCTGGTTGTTTCCAAAATTGAAGACACCACTGAAAGGATCCCGTTTTGAGAGTAGAGAAGAGATAATGCGGAACGCGACGACAGAGCTGAACACCATTCCAAAAGAAGACTTCCAGAGGTGTTTCCGGCAGTGGAAGGATCGGTGGGCTAAGTGTGTGGAAGCACAAGGAGCCTACTTTGAAGGGGATTAGGGTCCCAACCCCGTCAGGTTGTTGAAGTATTTTTTCTGGCCAAAGGTCGGATACTTTTTCGACAGGCCTCGTACGCATCCGTTCAACGCCTCATGCGGAGCAGCGTGCAACTTCATGCAGCACTGACGGTCGAGAGCATGGTAGACTAAAGGAGGCAAAGTCATTTCTATGGGGACAGCAGTGCACATTCGCTAATTCGACTAGCCAATAGCAAGCTTCGTTTCAAACAAGCCGAACGACGTCACCCGCACGCAACATGACGTCAGCGGCGGCAGTGTGCGTACTACCACGCAGCGTACTCTGCCCATCCAGACGTACGATCAACAACAGGACCGACTGCCGGTATGCCTCCACGGGTCCGGCTTTGGATTTTCGAAAAATTTAATTCCGTCCGGCTACTTGCAAATCTACAAAGAACTAAAAGGTTATCGATCTTCAATTTAATCACACCGGCAGCTTCGTAAATTGAAAGGCCTTTATGAACAATAGGAAAATTTACTTTAATCAATCATGCAAGACGTTGTATTACCTTATTCATGCGGATGAGACTGGCGATTGCGCACCGGATCGTAAGGATAACATAAAATTCCGTACTCAGATGTTTATTTGAAATAAAACATGCTATATATTTCGCTTCGCTAGATAAGATAAGTAAGTTTAAAGCTTCTCTTTAGTATGGAGATGAGAGAACGAGGAATCAATGCAGTAGGAGCATAGAAACAGTATGTTGAGAAAGAAGTTGATGAGATAAGATAAATGTTGTAGAAAAAAGTAATAGGTGCTGAAAAATAGGACAGCAGGGAACTGAAAAAAGATGGTCCATAACAAAACAAGAACCTATTCTATTTCAACAAAAAGAAAGCCTACCCAACCTTTAGCTCGGGCCCTCACATAAACCCCCTGGGAGTGCTCATTCCCATAGATACAACAGTTGTGTCTCCTTGAGGGGAAGATACTCTGCACATATGAATATTAAATTGAGGAGCAAGATTATGACAAAATTAACGCTGAAGAAGAAACGGAACAGCAGTGAATAAAATGAAAAGAGAGTTATTAACAAAAGAAAACGAAGCTTTTAAATTTCAACAAAAAGAAGCTCTACGAAACTCTCACTTTGGGACTTATAACTGGTTCTTCAAGAATGGGAAGCAAAATACAAGCAACAATTAGTCTCTGGAGAAATATTTCCCTCACTTAAAAATACATTAAATATGTATCACGTAACTTTTTGGCGATAATGAATGAAAAAACTATTTTCCTATCAAAACAACATTTGGTACACCACCGCTCTATGAGCGTTTCGACATTTTCCAGTTATAAATTCCAAAATCTACATAAAAGAAAGATCATAAAACTAAGTGTTTAAATCTAGGAAATGACTTGAGTAATCTCAGAAGACAAAAAACTAATAAATAATAAACTGCAGCACTCTCAATGCATTAGCGCTATATTCAAACATCAGGACACTCTGCATGCCAGTAAGTAAGGAACTATAAAATAAAAATGAAATGAATACTTAAACTTCAAAAATGAAGAAATTTTGCATAATAGATTAAAAAGATAAACTTTAGAATGACCAGTAAGTCAAAATCACAATTTGAGTACCGATTCTTTTACAGTAACTCGCTGAAATTCTGCATATAACAATAAATATATCATAGTTCTACAGAGGTTTCCATAATTTAATTATAAGTAACTTTTCAAAAGGGTTGCAGTGTAGAGGGGGAATGAAAGGAATAACAAATACGTATTGCGCGTACATAGTAATCCTTTTTTATGACATTTCAACCTAACTGTGCAGTGATCGAGAAATAGAAGTACACATACACACCATTAATGTGTAAGAAAATAGACAACATCCTACGAAATATTAGTTCACAACCTCAAATTCTACGCAAACTAATACACAAGGTTTATCACCCCCTTGATTCAACAGAACGCTTCGCAGCCTTAAATTCGTTTCACATTACCAAAATAAGGCTACCACAAGTTGAACATTTATGGTTGTCCATTAGCAGAAGCGAATCACTGTAAAGTGAATCAATGCAAATTGAATTGAATCATTTATGCACCATTTTATTGAGTTTCTCTTTGGAACAGGTGGTCCGCAGATATCTGTTGTACGCCCTAATTGACTGCAGTGTTCTACATCTTACAAAAAACTTTATTAGGTACACTGTTATTTGAGAACAGTAGGTGCGAGGTTTGGGGCAGTTATCATGGATTACTTTACACACAGATTTGAAGAAGCCCGGTAAGTGACTAATTTTACTGAAAAGATAAAGGAAAACTCTCTCATAACAAATGATAGTGCGTACAAAAGACTTACTGCACTATTTCATTCCCTTGCGCGGATCATCAGACTGAAAATACTTTTTAAATGAAACAAACAGATGAAAACTGAAATCTTTCACGCTAGGAATGGAAGAACATGTACTGCAGTCAGCCAATGATGTTTTTTTTCAGTTCCTGATGATAGACGTCTGTTTTCATGGCAAGGTAACCTGAGATATAAGCGGCAGCATCTTCCACTTCCACAGAAGCAAAAATTCCTCCTATCTCGGTGGCTCCGTTCAACACTACGGCAGCCTTTTGTTCTTCTTCAGACACCTCAATGATTAGTGGAATTCCTTCACTTTCTTCCGGCACCTGAAAGGCAAGAAAAAATGTAAACTCAGGTTGACAATTCTTTCAATCAAGTCTTTGGCTTCATAAGCAAGCATTTCAGTTGCAGTTAAGGGTACAGATTTAAATCTGTTGAATAAAATAGAGCTAATATGATAAATTGAGATGCAGGCGAGAACAACTCGAAAACGGGGTCAGTTGTAAAGAATTACGCTGAACGGGAAGCAGCATTGAAAAGTATACGAAAAAATGGAGATGATGAAATATAGCATACTACTAAGCGTAAAAATATAAGAAGTCTCAATGGAGAATGAGAAGAAAAGAGACTAAAAGATAGGATTAGATTATATACTAGTTTAAGCCTCCTTAAGGAGATCGTCCCAGGCCCCTGCCGCTCAGGTGGTCATTTTTCATGTTTTTGTTGGAATAGGACCCTTAGGTGGTGGACTATTCGGTCCTAGAATTTTATGGCGCTACGGACAATAGATCCCCCCCAGGGGGGGGGGGGGTAAGGGGACAAAAGTCTTTAATTTTGAGCCCATTTCAACCCCATATAAAAAGATAACAAATGGGAAATGGAAAAAAACAACGTGAGTTTGCTAAAAATGTTCCAAGGATTCTAAGACTGTCTTTGTTTTTGTTCTAGTATAAAAACTCGATGACGAGTCCCATTTTGAAATATCAATACCAGTTGAATATCATTACCTAAAAACAAATATGTCAAATTTTTTCAAAAACTAAGGCCTAAATAAAACTAATTGATGAAATAAATTGTGTTTCTTTTCAAAGGTTACATATCATAGTCAATTTCATAAGAATCAGACTGAAAATAAAAATTTCATATTTTTGAATAAAAAAAAAATTCTTGGTTTGGAAATCACAATTCACACTGTGTATATGAAGTTGTGTATGGAAATTATCGAAATAAAAGTGAAACTGCATTCAATGACATAAATTGTTCATTATATTACACTTCAACAAAAAAAATTCGTTTTTTGCTCATACCCAACACTTCTAACTTTCAACATTCAAAATGGGACTGGTCCTCGAGTTTTGATGCTAGAACAAAACAAAAGAGAGCTTTAGAATCCTTGGAACATTTCTAATAAACTTTCACGGCTTTTTTTTCAAATTTAAAATTTCGAAAAAATATATAGCTCTAAACCCAAAAAATTACTGTTGTTTTTAGAAATTTCAAAAATTGGAAAAAATTGAATATGAAAAAAGCCCATGAGAGTTTGTTAGAAATGCTTCAAGAATTATAAAACTATCTTTGGCACCAGTTCTAGCATCAAAACTCGATGACGAGTCCCGTTTTGAAATATCCATTTAATACATCAAAAAACTAATTTTTCTTGAAAAAAACTAAGCCTAAATCGAAAAAATGACACGAGTAAAAAAGGTTTACTTTCACAAAATACATATACTGGTCAATTATCAAACGAATCAGACGAAAAAAGTTGGATAAGTGGGACGATGTCCTTAACCGCTGAAAAAAGCATGTTTAGAGGAGAGGAAGGAGAAAGGCCCCATTTTGTGAGGAGAAAAGGGAATGTAATGTGGGATATCATGGGGGAAACAAGATATGAGGGGAAAAAAGGAAACACAAGATAGAAAGTAATAGGCATAGAAGTGTGAAATACATGGCTTAAACAAAACCTAAGTTTATGAACTTTATCTATTTCGGACAATTCATTTCTAACACTTAATGTTGTCTAATATATTTCGATTTTTGAGAGATATTGAATTATAATCCTAATCTAAACTCATGAAAACTTTGCAGGAATAGGTGTAAAAATTGAATATATCTATTTAATATGACTTTTAATAATTGAGTTGAGAAAATCGGTCTATAATCAAGACAACATATTAAATTTTATTCTGATATGTATGTATTCCTTAACGGGTTACCAGACTCATCTCACCTCTGCTAACTGTTATGGCGCGTCGTTTTCTTCCACAAATGTTCAATCATTGCCGTTTACAGTTACTATCCTCTCCTTTGATTGCGTGACATTAAGGTCACAATTTTTTTATTTATGAAATGAGGATCAAATAAGACATGAGACTCTTCAATGTCTAAAATTATAGTTGATTTTTTAGCAGATCAAATAAATATGGTAGCGTGTAACTAACATTATCGATAACCTATCTCCATCCTCATGGGAAATTTGTAAGGCATTAACACATCAGTCATTTATTTCCTAATCTCGACAAAGAAACATTGATACATCAAATGAATCTAACGCACCTAGTTTACAATTCAAATAATATTACGAGAGGCGTGGCATCGATAGAAACCAATGCACAGGGAGAATAGGTATGAACATGCTAAATGGGAATATGCACTGAATGGAACTCATCTTATTTGTGGATTCCAGGAAGGTGGCTACTACGTGCTCCGTGACAGCTAATTATCACGTTACTTTAGTAGGTAAGCGTATTTCACTCGATTTTACACATCGTAAGATAGGACAAAGCCCAGCCCGAAGGGGAGGCTGGCAAGACGTGCTTCTGTGCTCTTTACTGTGTGGCTGTCAGTCTGTCACCGGCTTAATGCCTGGCGTCTCCTCGCGGAGGTGCGGAGGTAGCCAGCTTCTCACGCCTGACTTCAAACGATCGCTGTAGTAAAATCTTGAGATGGATTAATTCCATAAACAAGCAGTTACGTATGACTCTAGCTCATTGAATTATATTCGAAATGGGAAACATAAATTATTCTCGGTAATTGTACTGATGATCTAATTAACGTTAGCTATTAAATAATGCTACTAATACAATGAATGATAACCTTCTTCGCTGTCGACGATGGGCAACTTCTTCAGTCGGACGATGCATTTTCCTTCGCGTTCTCGTAGTCGGTGTGATGTTGGTGTAAAGCAGAACATGGATAACCGTCAGCGTGGCTTACGACACTCCTCAGGGCTGATTCGAACAAATCAAATAGTGGAGCGTCCCCCCTAAATGATCGTTTCCTATACGTCGTGGTTAAAACCACGACATAAGAAGCCCAAGGTCTCTCCAAATTGCTCGTCAGGAGCTGTCTCGCAATTGGAAGCAAGAGGAGCTCGAATCAGAGAAGAGACAGTAATCTTGGCGTAGTTCTGCGTGAACGTTTGGGCATCTGAGAACTTGGGCAATGCATTTGGGCATCTGAGTTGAGCAATGAATTGAAGCAGTGGTTGGTTTAGGAGTCAAACAGGCTTGCTTGCTGAATGATTGGGACTTGAAAAAGCCTGCTTGGGGCTGATGAAAGACTGGAACTCCTGGTGGCTGTTTGAGGACTAGAACAGGCTCTCACAGAAGGTGATGAAATACTGGAACTCTTGGTGGCTGTTTGAGGACTTGAACACTGAACAGGCGCTTACAGAAGGTGATGAAAGACTGGAACTCTTGGTGTCTGTTGAGTACTTGAACAGGCTCTCACAGAAGGTGATGAAAGACTGAACTCTTGGTATCTGTTTGAGTACTTGAGGCTCTCACAGAAGCTGATGAAAGATTGGGACTCTTGGTGGCTGTTTGAGGACTTGAATGGTCTCTCTCAGAAGCTGATTGAAAACTCGAACGGGCTCTGATTGAGGACTTAAATAGGCTCTTTTGGTGGCTGATTGAGGACTTGAATAGGTTTTTTTTGATGGTTGATTGAGGACTTGAACCACTGGTCATATGAAGAGTTGGAGGATGCTAAGAAGATGATGAAATGGTGATCCCTGTTTCTGATATTGGTTGGGATGCTGGGATAGGAGCCAGTGTATGTAGGTGGATCATTATCCAATAGAAGTGAGTGATCAGTAGCTTGATTGGGTCGCATGTCAACTCCATATCCTGGAAGATAAAAAAATGCATATGAAACAGTACGTAGCAACACTTTATGTAAAAATTTAATCTCTCTCTGTAATGAAATCTTGAAAAAACACATGAAAACATAGACAAATATTGACCCTATATGACAACACTTGACTTTAAAGAGTTTCTATAATACTAAAACGAGCTCAATACAATCTAACAAAGCTAATAAAGAATTGATTTTAAATTTTGGAAAATAATTACCTTGGAAGAGAGAAACTAGACCAATAAGGACTTAGAGGAATCTCTAAACATTCTTGATAAAAAAATTTCAATGGACTTAATCTCTAGCTTATGAACATTACATACCTTGCAATGGATTAATGTATTAGATATTTTTATACTACTCTTAGAGATTTTGCAATACTCTATGAAGAAAAAGTTTATCAGAATCAATTAGAAAACTAAAAACTTACATTACCTACGGTAAAAATGAGTTATTAAAATGAAGGCCCAGTAAGTCATTGACAGATTGAAATTTAATAAAGGAATTTTGTTGCCAACTCTTCTTACTGAATTTGTACAATCAAGCCCAACTAGCTTCTATGAAGAACCAACTTGCAAAAAGAAATGTTTTACAATGTTTATATCCACCAAACTGGAGGAGTCAAATTTGAATTATGAAAACATAGATACCAAGAATAAGTATGGATTAGTCTTAAGCAATGGCTGCAGCTGCACCATTTGCACTTAAAACACAGCCTAATGGAGTACTGTACAAAGTCATTAAGGAGATCATCCCAGGCCCCTGCCAGGCCCTTGTCGCTCCGATGGTCATTTTTCATGTTTTAGTTGGAAAAGGACCCTTAGGTGGTGAACTATTCGGTCCTAAAATTTTATGGCGCTACGGACAATAGATCCCCCCCATTGGGGGGTAAAGTGACCAAAATCTTCTATTTTCGACCCCATATAAAAAGATAACAAAACGGGATATAAAAAATTTCGCTTAATTTTACTGTTGGAAATGTTCCATGGATTCAAAAACTGTCTTTGTTTTTGTTCTAGCATCAAAACTGAATGACTAAATGAGGAGATACGTCTTGAAATATCAATACCAGTGAAATATCAATACCTAAAAACCAATATTTTAATTTTTTCAAAAAATAAAGCCTTAATAAAAAAAGAATGAAATAAATTGTGTTTCTTTTCAAAAGGTACATAACATAGTCAAATTTTATAAGAATCAGACTGAATTTTTTTCTCACCTCTGAAAAAAAATTATTTTTTTTTGGGGGGGGGGGGCTTGAAAATCACAATTCACAGTGTGAATATGAAGTTACGTATAAAAATTATCGAAATAAAAATTAAAACTGCGTTCAATTACATACATTGTCCATTATATTACACTTCAACAAAAAATTTTGTTATGGCTTATACCCAAGAAAAATACCTTTCAACATTCAAACCGTATCTTCTCATTGAGTTTTGATGCTAGAACGAAACCAAAGACAGTTTTGGAATTCTTGGAACATTTCTAACAATAAAGTGAAAGCTTTTTCCAAATTCGAGAGCAAAAAAGTTATATAGCTCTAAACCCCAAAACTATTTCTTCGTGATGTATCATAAAAATCGCTCATCACGAAAAAAATTTTCGAAATGTTAAAATATCGCTTCATTTTCTTGTTAGCAATACTTCTAAGATTCTAAAACAGTCTTTGGTTTTGTTCTAGCATCAAAACTGAATGAGGATATACGTCTTGAAATATACATAAAAATTTACCAAAAAATAATTTTTCGTAAAAAAACTAAGGCCTAAATCGACAAAGTGACTTGAGTAAAAAGTGTACTTTCAAAAAATACATATACTGGACAATTTTCAAACGAATCGGACGAAAAAAAGTTGAAAATCGGGATGATCTCCTTAAGTGTGCAGAACTCAAATTTGGCATGAAATTAAATGGTGCTACAGTGTGGATAATAAATGAATATGCATGGGCCATATTTCCTTAATTCTAATATAATAACAAACAAAAGTCACCCATGATGAGCTATCACTATGGGATACTAATGGATAATTATTCTCGAAAACAATACTACCCGATAGATGAAAAAAATATGTATAACAGGATGTCCACTGATTTATTTCATTTCCAAATTTTAATAGTTAGTTTACTATTTTTTACTACCTTCAACGGTAAAAAATCACTACCCAATTTATACATAATGAATGTCATCAACATGTAAGTAATCGGCCTATAATGAGCAGTTTGAGTCAATAATACACGCAATAATACAGGTTCAAAAAAGAATGAAGTTTTTTATACTTAAAATACTTAATACTAAAAGCAGCAACCAACGCATTAATACCCAAAAATTACCTAAATTCCTTATATAACCTGTCCAAAATGGACTCTTAACAAATGTTAAGCAAAGACCTTGTCATAACATCTTCCAAATATAAGAGCAACAGTTCATCATATGAACAAAAAAAACAGACCAGAAACTAGTAGACACCGGGGGATTGTCAGATACACTGACAGAAATATTTCCAATAAACTGCAGCAAATTTCTGATTATTGGAGAAAGAAACTGTTAAAAATCTTTAAACTCTTTATACATGTAGAAAATTCCTTATTTATTTAATAAATTTTGGTAATGAAAATCATAGGGAAATTAAATTTTATTTATTCGTCACTGCATTCTATCGATTCCATAAATTGTGATGTTTATTGCGCTCAATCATTGCGTTCCATTCATTACAAATTCTTGAGCTACAGAATGGAACGCAAGCTGTGAACTGCGGCGATGGAAGAAGAAGGAAGGGCCATTATTTTCTGGTTCCCGAGGAAAGCGGTGCTGATCATGCTCGTGCTTCACTAAAGCCCCCTCCAGACCTTGCATTACCATGTTGCCTCTGGACGTCGGAGTGGCGCTGCAAAAGAACCGCTGATGACCAGACTGGCTTGTGAGAAAGCCCGCACCACAGTACAATGAAAGGAAGTACGACAACTTGAAAGCGTACATACGCTGCACTCGTGAACCAATCAGGGCTCGAGAATTCGATGACGTTCGAAATTGCACAAATTTTCTTTTATTAACAGTAAAAAATTTATGCAAGGGCAACTAAAGTATTTCTTTTTTCCAACAGTAGAAAATTTAAGCAAGGGTAACTGAAGTATTTTTACCTGATCAACATGTATACGCGTTATTATCTTGCTACATCATTTTTGGGTAAATTAATAGTCTTTGCTCACAAATGACGATTGTCCAACAAAAAAGGATATAAACACACATGGATAAAAAACATTTTTTTACGTAGGAATTAATCAAAATAACCAACAGACATCTCTTGACTAGTAATTTTCTACGCATCATATTCGGTGGTGCCTTCATTTGGCGTAGAGTCTACAATAAATCATGCGTTCTTCTTGAATCAGAGGTTCTAGCGTCACATAAGTAATATCGTACAAATTGCATAAGGTATAGTGTCATTAACATGAAGAAACCTTGCATATTATTAAGCTTAAAAATGACTTGAACATTTATCACAATGACAAATAAGGATATTAAGACATTATTACGAAAATTAAATTTATGCATCCTACAAAAAATGAGGAGGAGGGGGTGAGTCAGATCATCTCTTAGTAGCTTAAGTGAGAGTGAATGGTAATTTTTGCGGTTTTAGGAGAGGCAGGAGTTGTGTAGACCAGATATTTACAGTGCGACAGCTGTATGAGATAATTGGAAAAAGGTAAGGAATTGTTCTGGGAATTTACGGATCCTGAGAAGGTGTATGACAGATGACCGAAAGGCGATGTGGGAAGTGTGGAAGGTGTACGGAGTAGGCGGTAAGTTGTTTGAGGCTGTGAATAGTTTTTACTTTGGTAGTAGAGCTTGTGAGAGAGGAGGAAACGTAGAAGGAAGCTAATCGAGCACAAAAGATAGACACCTCGAAGGCTGAGGATTCCTAGTAATTACACTTGTGGTCGCAACTCTACATAACAAAAGATGGCAAACTTAACTTATAGCCTATCTTAAGCTTTATGAGTTAAGAGAGGGACCATCTAGCATGGAACGATCAAAAAAGTTGACGTTTTCAATCAGTTGAAGTTTTTGTGCTTCATTTCATACTGTACATTATGAATCGATCGAGTGCACAAAATTCACTTTTTAAGCATGCATGAGCTTTTTAACCTTGTCACTACATTTTGAGGTAGACTGTATTTTTTTGTTCATTTCTTTAACAGCTTGAAAAGTTCGGCACTTGACAAAGAATCGCTCTAAAAACTGTGTTATCTTAGAGGAACAGAGAGATGGTTGAGAGCAGCGTTTGGAAATGACATTGATAACGCCGGTTGAAAAATTAGGCATGTGGCTGAAATGTTTGAAAAAGTACAAAAAAACTCTCTCGTACTGGGAAATAATGTCAATAAAATCTGAAGAACAGTACTTCAAACCCTTTGACGAGTCGACGGTTTCTTGGTATTCTTTAAACGAAACAAATAGGTGCAGGTTGAGGTCTTGGGTAGTGAGGATTGATGAGCACTTCGAACAATTCATTAGCGTCACGCCATCCATCCGCTGATGATAGGAGTTCATTTTGTGCGCTAGGTAGCCGCTGAAATAGCCTGTTGCTCCTTCTGAAACGATACACTTCGCGGCACCGCCAATGGTCGTTTGTCCATCAAAAGTCAGAGCTGCTTCTATGTGAGCTTCATCAAGCTCAAATTTCGATGCCCGTTCAGTCTGAAGCTTCTTTTTCTAAGGGGAAAATAATTGAAAAATATTCATCACATTAGAAGTAAATCTTAAAACTGCTGTTTTAAATAAATTGTACAAAAACAATTTTCCAAAGCGCTTGGAATGCTTTCCCGGTTAATGACACAAAGAAAATCGCCTCTATAATTATGGTCTTAGGCGATAACTTCAACAAAAAAGAAAAAATGTACACAAAGGTTAGTTTACTTCGTCAAGGTATTTTGTGTTTCAAACGTGCTATTCAGTGGCAAACTTAAACATACAACGAAATACGGGAATGGAGTTATGTCTAAGGTTTCTTATATGCATTAAGTGGTATTGCTTACATTGAAGATGTATCCGGTGATTTCTTCTCCTGCATTCCCGTCAGTCTCGCAGTTCCCAGACACTGAATGTCCAATGAGTGACGATACACATAACTGGGAGTAGTTGTCGATGAATTGCTTGCCATTAGGAAACTTTTGAATTAATCGGATTTTGCAGAAAAAGTTTTCCAAGCTGTCTTGACACAAGTTCCTAGTAGCAAGGTAAGGAAGTGACATTTTATCTAATTTATTCCTCAAACTTTGGAGAACATTGAAGGACTGCACCCAACCACGAATGAAAAGAGGTCGACGATCATGATTGGCTTCGTCGAGTTTTTTCAACCAAGCAACGTAGGATGGTATCTTCTTGCATGAAGAACTGCTCGAGTTGATCGGACGCCGAAGAGGAACTACGGACTTCGAAGACGAAGAGTTCAAAACATCAAACATATCGTTGAATTTTTTGCAATATGTGCTAGTGCTCAGACGATCAGATCCTATACGACAATTTGCTACGAGATAGTCGATAGCACAAGAACTACTGTTGGACAAGACTTGAGTTGCCAGTTTCACTTTCATTTTGTTTTGAAAGTGCAAATCTGATAGATGTTTTCGACTAAGCCTAGGTACCAATCTCATGCTATTCATTTCATTGATGCTGAACATCTCCAGGAGATGTTCCCATTTGGCTGAGGGTCCGGATGAAGGCATTTTAACTTCTTTTTTCAGAAGGAAATTTCTCGCACTCTTAATTAGATGGGGTGGGTCACGGAAAATGTAGCAAGTCTCCCCATCAATACAAATATGTGGTCTATCAACAGAACAGCCTAAGTCCCTGAATGCCTTCTCAAAATTTGAACCCTGGTCAGTCGTTATACCAAGAACAAGAAAACCCTCCGACTTCATAGCACGAACAGCCTCTTCGATGACTTTGATAACCAGGGGGGATTTCATGGGTCCTTTGGTGAGAAAATACCCTATTGGCTGTTTCCAAGTTTTTATCACGCCGACGGCCATTACACACAGAGCAGAGTTTGCAAGCAGAGGAGAACGTGTCTGCCCATCATCTTCATACCCAACAACCCTGTCCTCCTTCGGGTCGAACACTAATCCTTTGCGGAGAGACATTTCATCGAGGAGCAAAAAACAGAGCTTATCTTTCTCTTCAACGATGTCTACTTTTGATTTGATCATTTCAACGCTCAAGGAGTTTATTCCTGGCTTCTTCTTGCAATCTTGCAGATGTTTCTTCAACGTGGATTGTGAAGGCAATGGCAGAAATTTTCTATTGATTTCGTACGCCTTTCGGCCACCCATGAGCATGTTTAATGCTATCCATTTTTGTTTAACAGTGTACCTGGATTTTCGACGAAGTTTCAGACGGATAAATTCAGGCAAGTAATTGCCTAAGCGAGGATGAACGTCATTTAAAAAATCATCCACATTGACACGTTTTCGTCGGCATTTTGAAGCATTGGTTTTAGTTTTCACACTTCTCCGATGAACCTTTTTCTCAGCTTTCAACCTTCTGAACTGTATATCAGTGAAAGTATTTGAGGGGTAACCTTCTCCAAATAGATTGCGCCTACATTTGGGCGGTGGCTTACAATCTGGTACAGAAACCGCAATGGGAAGGTTTTTTTCCGATACTTCAACTGTAGATCGGTCATAATTTAGTAATTTTGGAGGAGCAGACTGAAAAAAAAAACAGGTAATCATCAATATTTCGTAGGTCTAACATTGAAAAACGAAATACTATCAAAGCATCAAAAACTAAACAATCTCAAGATAAATCGGATACAAAATTGATTTTCGATGCTCAAAAATATAAACGTATAAATGCATAGGCATGACTTTTGTCTATCCACAAAGAAGAGGTAGCTACAACAAGCACAGCAAATCAAATATTTGCAAGAAACCTAATTGTTGTACATTGAATATAATGAAAGAAAACGGTTACACTCATACATTCATACTCAACTCACAATCGCATGTAAACTTGGTATTTCATGCACATACTGTCAGAAGCCAGGCCTGACAGAGCACGATGGTTCCCTCGACCGCATCATAAAAAGCGCGGGAGACCCAGAACTTGTCGGCTTGACTCGCATTCATAGTGACAAACTAAAATGCAACAAAATTGATTTGCACTTCTCTTTTTTGCGTACGCACAGTTGCCTTATCCATTGACATTCCTCTCGCATCCACAGCTTTCTTCACCCCATTCCTCAATCCAAATTTTGGTTTGCCTCTAGCTATCATTCCATTTATATTATAATCGCATTATTTTCTTCACGAGCCGATCTCCACGTATGCGCTGTCCATGTGCCAAACCATCTTAACTCGCTGCAATCAACTCTTTCCGAAATTTCTTTGTATGAACCTAGAAACAACAACTGATTTATTTCATACTCTCGGTCAATTGTATCCACAATTTCTAGTCCTCTACTCAGCACTCTCGCATTCCCCCCCCCCCCCCCCATCTATATACATATGAAACGAGCGAGTATATCTGATAAAAGGTAAAGTTATAAAGTGCTCAAGAGATGGAATGGTTGAAGAAATAGGAGTGACGCTGAATGGGGTGATACTTGAAGAAGTGAGCTGCTTCAAATACTTAGGTCCCAGTGAGACAGCAAATGATGAGTTGGGTGAGGGGGTGAGAACGCGGGTACGAAGGGATATCAAGCGTGGGGTGGAATTGAAGGCGATCGTAAGGAATAGATTAGTAGGTATGAGAGCTAACAGCAAACTGTGAAAGTGTGGTTGTGCCAACAGTGATGTATGGGCCGAAACATGTGGGCTGGGACAAAGTGAAAGAAGACGAGTTCACTGTAGTTGAAATAAGATGTTCGAGAAACATGGCAGGGGTGACTGGTAGACAGCTGGTGAAATGATGAAGTGCAGAGAACGACTGGTGGTCAAAGAAATGGCAGAACGAGTTGAGTGCAACGTGTTAAAATGATATGGTCACAAGAGAATATTGAAGATCGTCTAGCGGAAAGTGATGAGTTCACAGGTAAATAAAAGGGAGTGATAGAGGTAGGCCAAAATTTGGAGTGAGAATGGGGTGAAGAGATATGAGTGACAAAGGTATGACAGGCCCGACAGCTAACGCTGGTTTACCCCCAGCCGCATCTTACTGGGGCGCGGAGGCCCTGAGGCCGTCTACGCGACTCACTTTCATACAACATTTTTTTTCTTGTAAAGGTCGCGTAAAACATGCATGGGCCCATGTCCTTCCTGCCACGTCAAAATCAGGCATTCATAATTGCTTTCCGTTCCTCTCTATTTCTGCGTACGCACCATTGCCTCTCCATTGACACGCCCCTAGTATTTACAGCTCTTTTCACCCCATCCCACAACCTGAATTTCAGTCTGCCTCTAGCACCATTTCCATTCACACTGGATCTCATCACTTTCTTCACGAGTCGACCTTCACTCATTCTTTCCATGTGGCCAATTTCAATGTGACGATAACAAAAATGCAGAGAATCTTACACTTACCCGGGGTCCCTTGAAACTTGCATGTTCGTTTAAATTAGATGATTTCATTCTTTTGGGATCACTTGAAGCGGAGAGAGCGCCGAATGTGCGCTTACAGGAACAAGAAAAAGCCTAAAAAAAAGGTTCAATTCATGAATACAGCCAAGAAAAACTGAAACTTGTCTAACAATTTAGTCTTTTCATAATAATCAAATAGAAATTAAATATCAGCGTCCAAGAACCTAACCGCAGCAATTTTTGTCATTTTAAAGCGGAATGAGAAGGAACGAATTAGTTTGGAATGTGCAGACTTAGTAATTCTGAACATTCCCTGCACGTGAAATCAGCAAGATAAAAAAGAAGAGGAAATGGAGTTCAAGGATAGTCAAGCAAAAAGGTGAAAAGATACAAGAAGCTAGGGGTGAAGAACAGTAGTCCCCAAGCCCTAACTAGAGCTCAGTTCACCTAATTTCCCCTTGAGGTCGCCAATGCTAGTAACATAAGCTAGGTAAGCTTAGTTAATCGAACCTAATTGCCCTACTTGCCTTTGTATTATAATAGAATGTCTCCTGGGAGAAAGCTAAGTAAATAATTTTCACTACACTCTGTCTTCGAGTTTCTCAATTCAAAGGTATCACAAATTCACTATAAACCTCACATGTTCACATTGGAACGCAAAGGCTCTATCACTTAAAAATGCCTTGAAACCCCAATACCTTGCTTGTCATTCCTTTTCTAACTTTTGACCTATTCGCACAACTTAACACAATTGGCACCCGCATACTGGCACCCGCATACTGAATAATCAATTTTTCTAGCATCTTCAGATTTAGCGCCACTTCGAGTCTTAGAAGCATTACATATTTCAAATAATTCAAGACTCGACTCGTATCACAAGTATAATTCTTTCTCGACACACTCTGTTGCAATGCATATATATATTCATTGCACGTACATAAGTAAATACCTCATAATCAAATGTATGTATGTATGTATATGCGAGAGCTTTCTCCCTCCACATGGGAAGGGTAGCTACAACATGTGCAGAAAAGCAAAAAATTTCATAAAAACATAGATAAAAGAAAATTCTTCAACGTTCACACATCTCCATCTATTCACAATCGGACACCCTTTGCGCTCCAGGCATATGTATTCAGCAGCCAGGCCCGACAGCTACCGCTGGTTTACCCCGGCCGCATCATGAGTGGCGCGGGGGCCCCCGAACTTTTCGACGTGACCATCATTCATACTAATTTTTTTTATTAATTAAACATTTCATTTTTTATTTAAAATATTTCTAAAAGTCACGCCTCAATATGAACGGGCACCTCCGCGCCATGCCCTTCATGCTGCGTCAAAGTCAAACATTCACAATTGCCCTCCACTCCTCTCTATTCTGCGCACACACAGATGCCTCTTCCATCGACATACCTCTGGCATTCAAAGCTCTCAACACTCCGTTTTTCCATCCTAACTTTGGTCTTCTTCTAGCACTCCTTATAATCAAATACCTATCATATATACCTCATAAACTAAATCATGTGTGTATACACAAAACATCTTTGAAAACCTAGCTGTGACATGAAAGTAAAGTAAAGAAGACCAGACCTTGAACGTAGTAAGATCAGTCTTGTGACCCGCCATGAGAGTGTTGGCTTGCTCTTTCTCCTTCTCCAGACGACTTATGGCCAGTTGAGCTGCTGAGTGTCGGGTCTGCAGAGTGGCAGTTTCAACTGTCTTGACGTTCGCCTGCAAAAAACATGTATACTTGAGACCCTATAACAATAGTGCCCTTTATACCAAATACTGTCAAATGTATTACAATACATCCCTGAAGGTTATCAATCAGGTTATCAAAATGTAAAAACAACACAAAGATAAACATTTTTAGAGCTCACGGAGCAATCATGTACGATGTATGTATTGGTTGTATTTCTGCAAAAGGGGTTACAGAAATATTATTTCAGAGCCCACAGTACCATAATTATGAAAAGTATGCGACACTCTTTAGAAATAAGGTACACAATATGGTTAGCCACGCTGAATGTATTCTCTCACGATTCAGTACATTAATCACCAAATTCATATCCTTTTAAACTAAAATGTTCAAAAGCTATAATTAGTGTTATTGTTTACTCTTCAGTTAATTTGAAGGGTTGTGCAATTCTGGTGAATAGGTTCAAAACAAAAATTAATATATCATACTATGATTGACTATTTGAATACAAGGCTTATCATCCATATTGAAACTATCATGAAAAAACAAAACTATAAAACTAATTTATCAACTTCGAGGTATGAAAGCAATAAAGTAGTCATTATCTAATATTCAATTATCCATACTTGACGGATTTTGAAATAAAGTGCTTGAAGTAGATAATTGTCTACATTGCAAGGCGAAACTATCATGAAAAAGACTCCAGTGTACATATGACTCAAGATGAAAAAGAAGAAAGATATGGAATGAAAGTCGGAAGTGTAGGAGTAAAAAGCTGCAAATGGCAACTGATAAAAGAATGATGTATGAGCAATAGTTGTAAAAAAGTGAATCTAAGTTGCATGACCATTACAAGGAGAAAAGAAGGGCAGCAAAGACAAACCTGACTTGCAAAAAGAGTGCTGCTTGCTGCCGATTGGCGGCAAGAAAAATCCTGAAGTTGACTTTCAAGTAAAATGAAAAGTATTCTGAAAGGAGGAAAAGGTTACAGACAACTAATGGAAGAAAAGATCACAAACTGAATGTTGAAAAACAAAATATATTATTGCCTGAAAATGGGGTTGCATAGAGGCAATGGGCAGAATTTAAATTATATTTTTAAAAATGTCAAAGCAGATAACAAAGCTGTGATTATCACAAGTACTGTGGAAAAGAGAAATATGCAGTTGCTAGGTTAATGGAATGAATAATGGATGGCAATGGAAGAAGTGAAGAATCAGTGGGAAAGATACGGAATCGTCAGGCGCCTAGTTTTGATAGATATTCTGCTGAATATACATAAAATCACTCTTTATAACACAAGATATGCAAACTTAACTAACCCAAACTTACTACCTATCTAATCTTTTTGTAGAGATATAGCCATATACATATGCATTAAAAATATAGATACACATGCTTATACTAACAAATGTACATACATACTATTTTACAGATATATTGATATACAGGTATTTGGGTAAAAATAGGAAGATATTTTAGCATAAAGTTATATTTTGTCAGAAAATAAATTAAACCACACTATTCCTCTGTTATTGTAGTCTCAATTCATTCCATGGGATTTTTGTTCACTTATTATACTGCATGCATTCTGCCAACAATACTAAAAAGACATATACCTACTGCTCAAATTGCTACAATTCTATGCATATATATATACACACAGCAATAAAACAGATTGGTCATGTATATGCACAATTATATTTTCTGCTTTAAACTATGGGTTGTGGAAAACTCAGTAATTATTATGGGTGTATTAAGGTAAACAGACCTTTGCGCTTCTTTTCGTGATGATGAAAGAAAACCGGATGAGCTTCCTGTAATGATTGGAGCTTCATCAACAGAGGTTGCAGTGCATTGGGAATGAGATGCTACTGATGCGGAGCTTCCCACATGAACCAGCTCATCGTTAGGTGGAGACTCATCAACAAAGGACCCTGCAACTGTAATATTTAAGTTATGTTGGATAATGTGGATATAATTGAGAGAAGGAATTACAGGGAAATACATGGTATTATTTCTCTAAAGAAACAGGCATGGATTTCCAACTTGAACAATCCATACAAATGTACGGACATACATACAAAGATCTAGTTTATGGCTACAGAAAAAGCTTACACCTAAATTTTCATGATAAACACTCTCCCAAGACATCAAATACAGCAAGCTGTATACTACATTTACATTTCTCCATCACGTAAAATGAGAAGAGAAAGATGAGGAAGTTTAACATGATACAAAGAAAGATGGAAGCCCAATTGGCATGGAAGAGAGAAGTCCTGAAGACATATTTAAGGCTATGGGTTCCAAGAAATAATTCTTGGGATAGTCATTTTACTTAGCATAAGAGAGTCAAACCTAACTATCCTAACCTTACTGCTTTTTATGCCCCCAGGGGGTAAATTATATTTCAATAATCTGTGTATAGGCAAAATAGTTGACAATGATTATCAAGTATGAAGATAACACATGGAAACAGCACAAGGATTTTATAGATATACATCTTCAAAAATTCATGCTGCCAAATTGAAATAATATTTCCAATAGGGCGATTCTTCGAGAATCTTATTCGTAGAATAAAAAGAAGAACCAGAGTAAAAACGAACATTACATTTATTGCAAACGTTTCGGAATTAAAATTCCATCATCAGTGCTGGAACAGGAGAGAAAAAAAAAATAAATTGTCTATTCTAAACACAAAAATCATATTATTCCACATAATTCTCTAAATGACTAAAAACCTAATTTGTTCGTTCATACTCAAACAATAGCATACTCCTAATTCACACAAAAACACATGTACACGCTAATTCAGAAAACAACAACGAAACACACTATGCATTCACACACACACACACACACACACACACATGCACATGCAGAATTACGTCAGTAGGTGGGGGCAATTGATAACTTTACGGCACTAATGTCTTTGTTGAGGTTTGGTTTATGAGTGAATATGAAAAGGGACTCTAGAATTCTTAGGTCATGCTCACTATTAGCTCGGCATAAAGTTGAAAAATTAATAGTTTTGAATGAATGGTTCGTATTTTCACAGTGATCCCTAATTGCTGATTGGGGTGGAGTGGTTAGTGCACGACCGGTTCTATGAGATATTCCTGCATGTTGGCTATGTCTGATGAATTGTTGGAGTTTGGTACTACCAACGTAAGACTGCATGCAGCAGTCACACTTATAAAAATAGACACAGCCACTCCACAGGCACTCATCCAGTCGTTCCTTCCTGCTAAAAAAGGATGCAATCTTAAAACTATTTCTATAAAACACTCTGACGTCGACCGTTGTAAAAAACCTACTAACCAACGATACTACCTCCTTCTTCAGCTCTGCGTTCAAATAACCCATGAATGGTAACTCGACGTACAAGGTCTGCTTAGGTACGCTCAAGGTTGCAGGAGAGGGGCAAATTTTACAATCTAAAAATTTTTTTACACAATTCTGAATTAGTGATTTCGGATATTTGTTGTTGACCAATAAATTTACAATGTACTCAACTTCAAGATGGAATATTTCATACGTACTGGATATGCGGTATGCACGATGAAGTAAACAGTCAATACATGATTTTATATACCCTTTATATACACAACTAAAATAGCTCATAGTAAGCCCAGTGAATGTTGGCTTCCTATAGACAGAAGTAATGAGTTTTGAATTTGACTTTTTTATGAGAACGTCTAGGAATGGGATCTGATCATTTTGTTCTACCTCCATCGTAAATTTAATATTAGGATGAGATGTGTTAATATACTGAAAGAAACTATTGGCTGCAATTTCAGAGCGAAACAAAACAAATGTATCGTCCAGATACCTTCGATAAAATAAAGGCTTAAACTCCGGAGGACATTGGTTCAAAAAATGTTTTTCCAAATGGGCTAGAAAGGAGTTCGCTATTAAAGGAGAGAGGTTAGATCCCATTGCAATATAGAGTGATATAGAGTTTTTGAGTGCATGTTATCACTATGAAGTCGTACCGAAATTCCTCCGAGTTCGTCTCTACCGCCGTCAATTGGAGACTTCGGACCTGTGGCGTTCCTTGCAGCGTAAGCTACTCTGGAACGAACTGAGGTTCAAGCAACGGACACTCAAGACCGTAAAAGACGCCATGAAGATTTCCTTCACAACCTGAAGTCACTGGTATCCTCTATAGACTTAGCCTGTCTAAAATTATGGCTTTATCGCAAACAAGTGCAATATGTGAACCGCATCCGAGCAGTACAAAAGAACAAACTAGTCAGGTTAGGAGTTTCACCCCTGTGCAATAATATTGATCCGTCTAATGTTATTTTTAATTTTTCGTCAAAGACTCTGTCTTCAGACGAAAAACGGGTTTTATGCTTAGGTCTAGACTTTGGCTTACCAATTACCAAGCTGAATTTCTACAGATATTTTTTAGTATTTGAGCGGCTGTACGACAAATTGTCAAAGTTTGAAATTTCTCCATTTATTCACAATAGTAGAGCAACTTTCACCAACGAACTGAAAACACTTGCTCATAAATTTTATAACAAATTTGATCGCCATCGTAACGCTTGTGCTATGTTTAAAATCAAAGATTTTTCGATTCTTAAGAAATTATGCACTGATGATTCAATTTACGTTACCAAACCCGATAAAGGGAATGGTGTTGTTATTCTTAACAAACGGGATTATATTTCAAAAATGGAATCAATTCTATCAGACAGAGATAAATTTTGTGAAGACCTTAGTGACACAAAAACCTTACTGTTGAAACTGGAAAATAAGGTCAACTACAAACTTAAAAAAGATAAAGATTTAGGAATTTTAACGGATGATTTTTATAAAACTTGTCGCTCTGTAGGATCTCAACTTGGAGTGTTATATGGTTTGCCCAAAATTCATAAGCCTGATGTACCGCTGAGACCTATTTTATCTGCGTGCAATACCCACAACTCTAAACTGTGTGCGAACTTAGTTCCTATTCTATCCCCATTTTGTAATAGTAAATATACAGTAGAAAATTCGTATGAATTTGTTCGCGATTTGTCGACTGTTGGCAACATAGATAATCTCTTCATGTGTAGTTATGATGTGGAGTCTATGTACACTAATGTTCCACTGGATGAGGCAATTAATGTTTTGTTGGACCGCATTTTTCAAGATAACCGAACCATCCTGAGTGACGACAGACCCCAATTCAAACGTTTACTTGAAGTAGCGCTGAAAGATTCGTATTTTGTATTTAATGGTAAAACGTACAAGCAAATTGACGGACTTGCAATGGGATCTAACCTCTCTCCTTTAATAGCGAACTCCTTTCTAGCCCATTTGGAAAAACATTTTTTGAACCAATGTCCTCCGGAGTTTAAGCCATTATTTTACCGAAGGTATCTGGACGATACATTTGTTTTGTTTCGCTCTGAAATTGCAGCCAATAGTTTCTTTCAGTATATTAACACATCTCATCCTAATATTAAATTTACGATGGAGGTAGAACAAAATGATCAGATCCCATTCCTAGACGTTCTCATAAAAAAGTCAAATTCAAAACTCATTACTTCTGTCTATAGGAAGCCAACATTCACTGGGCTTACTATGAACTATTTTAGTTGTGTATATAAAGGGTATATAAAATCATGTATTGACTGTTTACTTCATCGTGCATACCGCATATCCAGTACGTATGAAATATTCCATCTTGAAGTTGAGTACATTGTAAATTTATTGGTCAACAACAAATATCCGAAATCACTAATTCAGAATTGTATAAAAAAATTTTTAGATCGTAAAATTTGCCCCTCTCCTGCAACCTTGAGCGTACCTAAGCAGACCTTGTACGTCGAGTTACCATTCATGGGTTATTTGAACGCAGAGCTGAAGAAGGAGGTAGTATCGTTGGTTAGTAGGTTTTTTACAACGGTCGACGTCAGAGTGTTTTATAGAAATAGTTTTAAGATTGCATCCTTTTTTAGCAGGAAGGAACGACTGGATGAGTGCCTGTGGAGTGGCTGTGTCTATTTTTATAAGTGTGACTGCTGCATGCAGTCTTACGTTGGTAGTACCAAACTCCAACAATTCATCAGACATAGCCAACATGCAGGAATATCTCATAGAACCGGTCGTGCACTAACCACTCCACCCCAATCAGCAACTAGGGATCACTGTGAAAATACGAACCATTCATTCAAAACTATTAATTTTTCAACTTTATGCCGAGCTAATAGTGAGCATGACCTAAGAATTCTAGAGTCCCTTTTCATATTCACTCATAAACCTAACCTCAACAAAGACATTAGTGCCGTAAAGTTATCAATTGCCCCCACCTACTGACGTAATTCTGCATGTGCATGTGTGTGTGTGTGTGTGTGTGTGAATGCATAGTGTGTTTCGTTGTTGTTTTCTGAATTAGCGTGTACATGTGTTTTTGTGTGAATTAGGAGTATGCTATTGTTTGAGTATGAACGAACAAATTAGGTTTTTGGTCATTTAGAGAATTATGTGGAATAATATGATTATTGTGTTTAGAATAGACAATTTATTTATTTTTTTCTCTCCTGTTCCAGCACTGATGATGGAATTTTAATTCCGAAACGTTTGCAATAAATGTAATGTTCGTTTTTACTCTGGTTCTTCTTTTTATTCTACAAATTGAAATGATGTAAAACAATTGTAATAAAAAACAGTCAAGCCCAATTAATGTATTTACTTCAGGAACACAGCAAATGAGATTTTTTCATTATGTATATTGAGTAAATTGAGTTATTTTCCCCTGTGGGAAGAGGGGAAAAGAATACTTCCACCGTACTCCCTGTGAATCGTAATAAGCGATGAAAAGTCACGAGCCAAGAGGAATGAAAATCCCCTCTTCTTGTATTACCTTCCTACACACCAACAAGCATAAAGAAAAGGTGGAGAGTGATGCTCTACCTGCGAATTTCTGTGTTTGTTGTAGCTACCCCTCCCTTGTGGGGGCAAAATAATTTTGCCTATGCATTCCATGTTGAGTAAAATTTTCTGGCACAGATGAACTAGTGAATGATAGATATAGGTATTCAAGTTATAAAAATCATCAAAGTCCTTATTGCGATAAACATAGAACCACAGTAAATAATATTTTCAATCAACTTCTTCGAAGAAATTCAAGCTATTTGGAAAATATACTTATATATTTCTATCATTGTTGAAGAAAATATTTCTTCATCAGGATACTTTGATTGTGGCAAAGTCTTACAGTCTTACCTACCATTGAATCTTTCATGACAATTTTAAGAATAGGCAAGTATAATATGCAGATTGTTTGAATTGATAAAAATTCATTCAAGTGACCGTTAATATTTTGCACTCATTTGTATATCTTTGATAATATAAATTAATATGTATGTATGCATATGAAAAACCTTCCTCCCTCCAAAAAGGAGGAGTAGCTACAACAAGCACAGAAAGAGTAAAGTTTACAAAACACGAACAAGACGGAAAAAGAAAAGAGAGAAAAAAGAAATATACATTTCATTCTTCATAAATTTCCCAGTCCACTCACAAACACACAACTTTGCGTTCCGGGCATTTGTTTCAGCATCCAGGCCCAACAGCTACTGCTGGTTTACCCCGGCCGCATCATAGTGGCATGCGGGGGCACCAAGACCGTCTATGCGACTCACTTTCATACGTTTATTTCATTTTTTTTATTAAAGGTCGTTAAGTTTTTACAATCATACAATATGTATATCATAAAACAGAATTGAATGAAGTACAATGCCCATTTGTTTACTATTATTCCAGCACTAAAGCAAGCTGCATGCCATTTCCTTCTAGATTCATTAGCTTATGTTCAGGTTCACCAGAGTGTGGTCCAGTCCCACTCTCAGCTCCAAGATAGGAGCGGCTGATCATATTGGCAAAATATAACTATTGTTTTGTGTTGGAGCATCTTTGTTTTTGAGCCTCTTACCAGTGATGGTAAGTTATCAGCATGTGTTTGTGTTGTAAGGGCACAACCCTATGAGTACACTCAAACACTAAAGGTCCAATCTGTCAAATGGTCAAATCAAGAAGAAGAACCAAACAAAAATATAAATAAAAAAAAACTGTATTTCTACAAAATACTAAAAATGATGAAATAAATTATTAGTTGGTTAACACCCAATAGTACACAGTTGATGGCAAATGAGATAAATGGATGATGTGAAAACAAAGTCCGTAAACCATAAATCACACAGTTTTTAACAGAACAAAATATTGACTCAACCAATAACACAGGATAAACCAAATAAAATGACAAGAAAGGCAGCTCGGTAACTGAAATAACTGTGATATTGTATAACTATAAATGTCAGAGGAAGCACAACTCAGAAATAGATCAGTGAGGCTGATGCAAAACAAAATTTAGGTAGGTGCAAGGCACAGCAAAGCCAGAAGCAGAGAGCAAAGTAGGAATGAGAGAAGACCCCAAGTTCCATTGAAGAAAAAGGATTTCTATATACAGAGTATGGTCATCACCCTCTTATGGCACAAGATAGGTAACCTATCTAATCAAACCTAACCCTATTGCCCATCCATGCCCTATGAAGGGCTCGCATTCTTAGTTTTCACATTTTTGTTCATTTGAATACAATTCTTCAAATGTTGATAAATTTCTATACAGAATTATATTTCATTCTGACCTGAAGAATTTCAATATAAATCAAGGTATATATAACCATTATCATAATTTCAAGTAAAAATATTTCAATTTTTTATGCTCCATATATGTTATGAAACTTTTGATAAGCAATTCCTTGAATAGGTCAGTATTCAGGATATGGAGTTGAGTATACAAGTCTCCGAATCTTTCAAATAAGTAAATACATGTTGAACATTATGAAAGAAGAGTAGTGGATCAGTGTCATCAAAAAGGACTGCAAATTTATAATATCAACACAATATGAATAACATAAATTGATCTACCTACCTGAAATCCAATAATATTTGCAATAGCTTTAAATACATATTTAGTATGTGTAACAAATAACATTGGACATCACCAGTGGACCTATGCACTTGAAGTGAACTCATACAGTACCCTGCCAAAGTTGGCATCCGGGGTAGGGACTCTATGTATAATACATATTTTAAATACAGATAAATTTTTGCTTATTATCAAGATAACTGCTCAAGAAAAATTAAAAATATTCAAAAAAGTCATCAATCATAACACACATGAAAGCCCCTGAATTGTTGAATACCGCTTTTGGAGACTAATTGTGTGATATATTTATTACAGTAATTATTGGAAATATTAATCAAAAATTTTTTCATTTCATTTCAGAAAATGATGCATTTGAAATAACCAAAGGCATAAGGATTTCTAAAGAAAATGAGTTCTGTAGAAAGTTTTTCAGGACACTGGTTCATTAGAATGTAACAGTTTCAAAGCCTCACACTACTACATTAGAAGCATACCTCAGAGAAAATAGCCAAAATTTGCATGACATCTAATAAACTCTGGAGCATTGAGCTTGTCTTAAACTCTGACACTGTCAAGACTCTGCAGTGTAATTATGTATCACCCATAGGCCCTGATTCACCATTGATGTTAATTTAAGTAAAGGCAATAAAATAATTCCTGTAATCAAATTTTGAACAAGGTTTGATCTGTTTAGGCATTTACATAGACTTCATGGAAGTTTTCCTTTCTGTCATTCACAGCAAGCTGATGAAGGTCAACTCATTTTGAAATCTAGGAAAGGTCCATCAATGACTAGCAGAATTTATGATGAGCAGATCCCAGCAAGTGGTAGTCACTTTTCCTAAATTCTTACTTGTCCACCCTCCTTACTGTCTTTTTCCCCCAATACAACCATACTATCATTAGCTGTGCTCATCATGCCTGTAAAGCTTTTTGCCTATAATGGTCAACAAACTCTGAATTGAGAAACTGACACGTTGAAACTTAAACCATTGCAAGTATTCAGTAGGAAAACAGTAAGAAAAATCCTGCCATTGGAAAATCTCAAGATTTTGGGTACTTTTGAGAGGGTCATGGCATTATATATTGCCTAAGGGTCCTAATAACCCTTACTCAAATGATGCATTCTAAGTAGCTAAAACTAGAAAAATATGTTTTGCATTTGATTGAATCTTCTTATGAGATCAGAACAAAAAACATATTTAACCAAAAAAGGATTAGGCAAATTTAAGCCTAATCTAACACCACAAACCCAAGGAAAGCATAACTAGTTAGACATACTACTACCAATCATGTGTTGGCTAAGCATAGCAAATGACAAAGTTAATACTGAGTGAAGGCCTTACTAGATCCAGTTTTGTGTCAGAAGCTGAAGTTTATAAAAATAAATGTTACATTAGAACTTTAAATGTATAGATAACCTAACTACCTAGCAATAATCTCGAAAAAACTAACATTTTCTTTCCTAATCATGAATCTAGAGTACTAGCTTCTAATTGCACACTGATTTTACAGGTTTTTATTAGCAATATCTTACCAGCAGCTTGAGAAAGTTCTTTTTTAGTGTTAGGTACTTCTCCTCGTTTTAAAAATCGTCTGAAAGGTGACAAAATACGTCGATATTGATCCCTTCGAAAATGATCTTCGCACACAAAATGATGCGTAAAAAGTGTTTCCAATTTCACGTCCAATAACTTTTGGTTTTCACACAAAACTATCCATTCTTTATAATTGGCTCTTGGAAATCGGTGAAATATCACGTTACTATTTTCTGAAGTATTCATACAATCACGAAAATCGCAACGCTTGGTTCTCGCGTACGACGCCATGATGAAACTGCATCAGCAATATTTCAAACTTGTATCTGGCATCATCCAGTCGTTCGGTGATTGGTCCGGCGGTGTGATGACGTCAATGATGCACATCTCCCTTTAATTTGACTGTAATTACTATACTTCTATTCATTGTACTGTGCCCGCACTGCAATGGCATTCAGTTGCTCAAGAGCTCTGAGAGGATGAGGATGCTTGCGAGCTATACGCGGGAGCTACTCACTCCCGCGTATAGCTCAGGGCTGCCAATGAGAATTTTACCAAAACCCCAGCATACGCTAGAAAAAAAAACAGATTGCTGCTTAAAACCCCAGATTCGCGGAAAAGCGTGTTAATGAAGTAATTTGCGTACTTTTGTACTCGTATTACTCTGAATCAGTTGCTGCCGTCTAACATATAGCGTTGCTCCGTAATTTCTCATTCTGCCTCTCCAAATATCGGTGACTTATTGCTCCGCTTTCCATATCGCGTATTAATTCTTTTCGTGGTTGCCAAGTAGTTCAATCATTACTGCTCCTCTTAATTAATTGTTTTGCCAAAATTCTATCTCTTACAGTTTCTGCTTTCAGAAAACTGGTTTGTTTCGTTTTAACACAATTCATGACTGAAAAAATTCGTTCAACCGAAGCAGACGAATGTGGCAGAATAGTTTGACTTGTCATAAAAGCAGAAAAGAGGCCGAATTTTGAAAACCGTCCTTGATTTCTTTCAGTTTGTTCCGGTATCTGGGAGGATTTTATACACAGAACAATTACTATGTAGGTGTTTTCAATAATTATGTGTTACATGTACCACAATAACAGGTACTGCATAAATGGTACTTGAACATTTAAATTGTTCGATATTTTTTGCTGGTAGTAAACAGACGTCAATTAGATTTCGACAGAATGCAGATGCAACAGGAATATAATAGCAAAAATGCGCCCAATTTCAATTGAACGAATTTGATAATGTAATACCATAATTTTCATTGCATCAAGCGCCAAAAAAATTTATTATATATAAAAACCTTCAATTTGTTACCTCTATATAGAAAACCCCGGATTTTTTGCCAATTTTTTATAAAAAACCCAAAACCTTAGGCCATAGCTAAAAACCCAAGATCTGGGGTTAAAACCCCAGCTATGGCAGCCCTGGTATAGCTCGTCAGTCAACGTGGAGCGCGCCACCGACACGACCTTCCGCAATGCCTTGTATTAACATACTGACTCGCGTCGCCCTACGACAGCAATCATGAACGCGCAACTCTGTGGTTAGCTTGAAAAATCGGCTTCTCAAGCGGTCGGAAAGCTATCTACAGCTCGTCTAAGCGGCATCAAGCAACATGGTAATGCAAGGTCTGGAGGGGGCTTAAGACTGTGATGAAGTCCCTACACTGCTGTAGGTTCGAAGCAATTCTTTGCCAGGGGATCGGCAATCGTTCATCAGTAATTGCATCGTGGTGCTCTTCATCGTAGCTGATCAGTGGTTTCCCCATGGCGATCATCGTAATTTTTTACTTTATTCTTCATGAAATTTGATTGATGCAAGTCAAAGATTCATTAATTATGACGGCAAAAACCGAGTAGACTACAGCGGCCGACGCCCGTGAGACTGGGACATCATGGACAACAGCAGGCGCCTCACCCTGGGAGTTTCATTGGACCCAAGACGAAGGCCCTTCTCCGATACTAACGCCGTAAGTCACACATTTATGTCGTCGTGTGAATGTCAGTGACGAGGTTTTTCAGAGACATGGGGTTTGCTGCACAGCCTGCAGAAAAATAAAGATGAGAAGCCTGGACAAACCCAGCTTAAGTAGTTGATAATTGATGGTAATTGATAATTGATGGTAATTGATAATCGGTAGTAATTGATAATCGGTAGTAATTGATAATTGATAGTAATTGATAATTGATAGTAATTGATAATTGATAGTTCGTTCTAAATAGGTTAAAGGTAGGTATCCCCTAACCTGTTGCCTGATCGCAACATTCTTCGTGAGTTAGTAGTTAACGAGTACGGTTTCGTGTTCAACAGATGGTTACTTGCTTCTCATTGAACGAGTCCTTGGCGGGTAGACGGAAGGTGACGCGACGCTGTCCCCCTCACTCTCTACGGGTCGACAGTCCTTCCGTTTCATCGACTTTATTATTTATTTAAATGGTCGAAATTTTCAGTGTTTATTTCATCTTTAGTAATTGTTTTCCATCAATTGCTGCATCAAAATTTACGATGCAAGATAATAAACCAATTACATTTCCTGTTTTGTCATTATCCGCCATACGTGATTTTCGTTATGGCGACCATGACAGGACTGATGTAGCATCTTGGTGTATCCGAAACTTTTCCCTTGGCGTGTATGTTCCGATGTCCTTAGTTTTGCGGGTGGTCGGTCGCTTTGTCTATTCGCCTTTGTCTAATACTTTGAATTTCAGAACATAATATTTTTTACGCTTCGTTCTTAACTATGGCTGATACCGAGTATTCCTTCCGTTCGAGAGGTCATTTGAGGGCTCGTCTTACCCGACTTCATGATAAAGTTAGGGATTCCCTTCCTGCTCTTTCTAATAGCGAGAGATTGACTTATCTAACTACTCTTGAAGGTTTGAAAGAGGACTTAAAAAAACTTGACGATGAAATTTGTGCCTCTATGTGGAAAAAATTGAAAGACGAGAGTGCGCTCAATAGTGAGTGGGATTGTTGTACGAGCAAAAGATTCTAATCACTATCACGAGGCTTAAAGATAGTTTGAATCCTGAGCAGGTCAGTTCCGCTGAATCCTTTCCCTCAGGTTCTGGCGATCGTAGAAATAAATTAAAACTGCCTGAAATTCCCTTGCCGACGTATAGTAATGCGTCTGGCGAAACTCTCGTAAATTCTCTCGATGATTTTGAGCACATCATCAATAAATACGAACTTTCAGATTATGAGAAATTCGTTTATCTGAAAGGACGGATGAGTTCAGAGCCTCTTACCCTTATTAACTCATTGTCGGGCTCTAAACAATCCTATGAAGGGGCGAAAAGTCTCTTGAAGGAAGCCTTCGCGGATTCCATATCGCAAAGATACGAGGCTATACGAAATTTATCGCAGTTGAAACTTCACGAAAGTGGAGATCCTTACATGTACATCAATCAAATGCGCGCTGTTCAAGACCTATTTCGCAGCTTAGATATCAAGGTAGACACTATTCTACAGTATTTTATTTGGACTGGCCTACACAGTTCTTTGCAGGGGCATCTAGTGAGCATTTGCAATAAAAATAAGCCTAGTCTAGAAGAGATCAATGGGAACATTTTCAAAGCCTTGGATAGATGCAAGGAAATGGGTGGCGCTGTAAGAAAGGAAATTTTATCAAAGAAAAAGCCAATAACGATAATGTTCAGACATTGGCCGCAGATGTCAGGTATGAGCCTAGCTTTAAGAGCAGAACCTCATTTTGTAGCCATTGTACTAAAAGTCAAGGAAAGAAAGATTCTTCCCATACAACCAAGGACTGTACAGTTTAAAAAACTGCGCAGTCTAAAGATGAGCGGCTCAGATCTCTTGGGGCATGTGTGCGCTGTGGTTACGCGAATCACGGAACTGCTGAATGCACGTTCAAGTTCAATAAGAATTGCTTTCATTGTCAGGGTGATCATATGAGCTTTCTTTGCATGAACCATGCTAAACCTAAGAACGGGCCTTTTCCTAAAATGAAAGATAAACAAAAGCAATCACAGAATTCTAACGTAAATACAGGAATTGTTTGGGCTGAGTCTGCTCTTCAGACGGGTGTTGGAAACGAGGCAATTTTGCCAACTTTTACTTGCTCTGTTCTGAATCACAGAATAAGAGCGTTGAAAGACTCTGGATGCCAACCTCTTTTCATTGTAGAGTCAGTTGCAGATCAGCTTAATTTGCCTATCCTTGACCATAATTATTCAGTAACCGTAAATGGGTTCAACGAAGCTAAACAATACCTGACAAAACTAGTTTCAGTGCCATTGTACTTGGGAAATAAAGTTCATAATTTAAAAGCAATTTGTGTTCCAAGCATCAAAACTAAACTCCAGCTGCCTGGATTACAACAGGTAGTAAATGAATTTAAACGAAGAGGGTACAATTTGGCAGATAAGACTCTAGGGGACAGCGACGAAGTGTCCAACATTGATTTAATACTGGGTATTAATGACTCTGACGTCCTACTAGAGGGACAAATTAGCTTCGGGTCCCCCGATGTCTCAGTGATTTCCAAAACTGCAGCCGGTATTCTCTGGTACGGCAGCTTAGATCGCATAAAAAATAATCTTTCCCAACTGCCATCAGGAACTTTGCCTTCGCCTCAGTTGTTGACTGGTACGCACTCTCCTCACTGTGGGGAGAAAAATAAACATCCTGAGTTAGATGGAATTTCTCTTCGTGGAAATGATATCTCGCTAGAAGCAAATGTTACAGTCATAGACTGTAGGGGTAAAATCAACGAAGTAGACCTTCATCAAGCTACAGGGGAGATGCTCAAAATTCAGTGCGACCTATCTTAGCATTATGACGGTGAAACTTACAAAGAGGACACGACGGAGACTAATGACAAAATTGTTAAATACGTTTTGGACAATACCTATCGTAGTTCTGATGGAAGATTGGTTATGCCGTTAACTTGGAGGGAAGATATTTCTCAGTTTCTAGGAAGCAATTATAAATTATCAAAGCAAATCCTTTTAAGTCTGAAACAAAAATCAAGCGATAAATTAGAAATGATGAACGATTGCGTACTGGAATGGGAAGAAGCTGGAGTGGTAGAACGAGTACCAAATTTACCTTTGTTTTTGAGGGAACATCCTTCGCACAGTTTTCTTCCTCATATGGGTGTATTTCGGTTGGATAGGGAAACCACAAAGTGTCGAATAGTGTTCCTTTCGAACTTGGGTGAGCGCAGCAGCTCCTCGAAACAGGTTAGCGTGAGCCATAACCAGGCCATTCATCCAGGGCCAAACCTGAATCAGAAATTGACCACTGCCATCACTCGTTTGAGGTTTGGCGAGAAACTAATTGGCTTCGATTTGAAGAAGGCCTTTCTTCAGATCGCACTCAACGAAATTGATTCAAATAGGTTGTTGTTTTTGTGGTTCAAAGATGTCAAACGGAGGGATTTCTCGGTAGTGGCGTATCGGAACATGCGTCTTAGTTTTGGTCTCCGATGTAGCCCTTCTATTCTCATGTTGGCCTTATACAAAATCTTGTGTATTGACACTGTTGGGGATTCGGAAGAGCTCAGAACGATTAAACGCAAATTGTTTGCCTTAATTTACATGGATAATGGGGCATTTACCGGGTCAGCTACGGAAGTCAAAGTTGCGTACCAATATCTTGATAAGATCTTCAATCCTTATTGCTTTGAGGTGCAACAACTAATAACAAATGATCAAGCTCTACAGGACAAAATGGACAGCGACAACGGTGGAACTACTCCTGACGAAGTGAGACTGCTGGGTCTTACCTGGAATAGAAAAAAAGACACTTTATCCACCAGGAAAATTACTTTGAACGAAAATGCACGCACTAAACGCGAAATTCTTCAAACTATCGCCAGCCAATATGACCCCTTCAATTTTCAAGGCCCTTGCCTCAACAGGGCGAGGTTGTTCGTACATCAATTACAGATCGACAAGGAACTAACCTGGTACTCCATCCTCGATGATCATCAGAAGAAGGAGTGGCGAAACATCGCTCGGCAGGCCAACAAGGGGTCACCAATTGAAGTCGACCGATTTGTGGGCAATCGGACGGACGAATACGAACTCATCGCGTTCACTGACGCAAGCAAGAGAACCTACGCGGCAGTGGTGTATCTGAGGAATTTAACCACTAGTAGCATTCATTTTGTAATGGCCAACAACAGGTTAGTGAATAAACAATTGGAGCTCAAAACTATTCCCACTTTAGAGCTACAAGCCATCACGTTGGGAGTGGAAATGCTGTCTGACTTGAAGGAGGAACTTTCTGGTCCTTCATGCGTAGTCCCAATTAACATAGTAAGTCTACGCTTGTTCACCGACAGCACAATTTCTCTGCACTGGCTAAATTCACAAACTCAAAAATTTAACAAAATGCAGAAATTATCTGTATTCACGCAGAATCGGTTGAACTTCATTGAACAACAATGTCAGAAATTTCCAATTAATTTCGATTTTGTAGCGACTAACGATAATCCTGCTGATTGCATTTCAAGATGTCTTAGCTTTTCCCAGCTTAGTAAAAGTTGTTATCTGGAAGGGGCGGAGTTCTTGAGACATCTTCAGAAAGTTCCGTCTGATCTCTCAATAACCGTGCCTAACCTGCCTAGCGTAGGTAATTCTTGCATAGAATACCAAGCGTCAATTACTAGCCAGCCTTCAGAACTTCTTGCTTTGGACAGGTTTAGTAGCCTGGCTAAGCTGGTGAAGGTCTATCAATTGGTCTTGACTTTCATAGATAAATTGAAGACAAAGGTCAAAATCAGTAATCCAAATAAATTTTCTCGTATTCAAAATATCAATGATGACTGTAAGCTATACAAGAAAGCCCTTGAGCTAGTTATCGGGGCTGACCAGAGGAAGTTCTTCCCAGAGCTGTTTGTTTTTTTCAAATCAGGCAACTGGAAGCTGAAAGAAATACCTCCTCTGGTCTCTAAACTTAATGTCTTTCTTGACAGTACTGATGGCTTGCTCAAGGTCAAGAGCAAGTTTGACAGGTGGAAAAATGACAAGCAATTCGCCTTCCCAATTCTGTTGGCAAAGGACAGCCCGTTAACAACTATGATCATTAGAGATGCGCACGAACGTTTGGCACATGCGGGCTGCTACACCATTCTATCTCATCTTCGAAAGCAATTTTTTACGACTCATATTTTCTTTACTGTCAAACAAATACTCAAGAATTGCATAATCTGCAGGCGATTAAATGCTCGACCTGTAAAAATAAACCAGAGTTCTTACCGTAGTTTCCGAGCAGAACCGCCATCCGTGCCATTCCGCTATGTTTTTCTCGATTACTTGGGCCATTCGTAGTTAGGCTGTGCGCCCGCCGAGTATATAAATAGAATCAGCAAGAGACATCGCCGTTCACTAGCGGTAGCCTGCCGTAGAGGTAGCACATTAAAAGAGACGTCGCTGTTCATTAGCGGAAGCGCGACTGTCGAGGAAGCACCTGTACAGATCACAGATGCATTATAGAAGTAACATCACTCGTATTAGCCCCTATCATCCGATCTAATAGATTCCTTGCCAATTACTAAGCCTGTGTCAACTCTGAAGTACCATTAAAGGATAACCACGTTACTGCATCTGATTCACTCCCGAACCTCATTCGCGTTAGTTTCGACCGGTATACTGAAAAGGGACGGAACATATTTGGTGGCCGTGTATGGGGATGCCACATTAAAGATATCCACATTGCCACATTGCCCCATTGAAGAAGAAAGATATCAAGAATTGATCTTCGGTTCTGCTGATCCGTGATTTTAAATGTGAGGAGTGTCACCCTGTTTGGAGTAACGTCGCATAGTTATCACATTACTTCAGAGCATCGAGAAAAGGAAGAAAGACGTCAGCGCAGAAAATCGAAGTTCTTTCCAAGAAACTCTTTGAGAAAGAAACTCTTCGAGAAAGAAACACTTCGAGGGAGAAAAAAATCGAAAATTTACACGCTATGCAGTCTTCACCAGTCTGGATCATCGCTACTCAAAGGAGAAGATGAAGTGAAAGGGTCCAGACCAACAACCTGGTCTGTCGACGAGATCTACGCATTTACGCACCGTCATCTGCAACGAGAAGATCGACGAGAGCTACGCATCGCCAAAATATTAAGTTAAGTGTACACCGATAATGTTGCTTGCAAATTAAAAATAAGCATGCGCTCAAATTAATGATTATACATCATCATTATAAAATTAATGAGTAGGAAGCTGAGCAGCGAGCAGTAAGCAGTAAGCAGTAAGCATTGCAAGCGCTGATTCCTGGGAGTTGGAAGTTGAGCGGCGAAGCAGCATAGGCATTGCAAGCGCGGATTCCTGGTAAGTGGGAGAGAGCGTGTACGCTACGCGGAAGCGGTAGTCCATTGTTCTCTAGAACAATTGAAGGAAGTTGTAGCTATTGTTCTCGGGCCCATTGTTCTCTGGCACATAAGAGTAAGATGGAGCAGCCTGTCTCTGTTCAGTTTGCTGCAGACCTTCACGAGCTTTGACTTTGTGTGCTGAAATAACCTGTTTAAAGTCCGCTGAAAATGTGAGTTATTATTTTATTGTATGTAGAATATTTTCATTATATGTGTGTAGAACATTTTTCGCTTAAAGGTAATTAGAGGTCTAAGAATATAGGATTATTTTTGTGCTTATGTCGGACAGTGACTCTGACGAATACGAGTACATAAGAACTACCCCGTACGTGACTCGATTAGGAAGAGTTTCAGTTCCTATTTTTTCCGCGAAGTCGATTTCTGTACCTATCACGATGACGACCACCACCACAGTCACCCCTGTTACCAGTGCAGTCACTACCACAGTTAGCCGTGTAACTAGTACGGTTACCGCTGTGACGACTTCTATTGTCAGTCCGATACCTAGTGTTGTAATTGCTGGGCAGGATCTGCCGCAGTACCGAGGTAGAAAACGAAGAAACGACCCTGACTTCATAGAAAATAAGTCACTAGAAACGCATATAAAGAATGTGCGAGCATATTTCAATATGCTGTCAGATAATTCGGAGGAAGCAAAATTAAATCTATTATTGCGAACTGCAGACAAGCGGGTAGGCGACTTCAACACGGTCGTCGCTTCCATAATTAGTGAAGGTTATGAATTAAGTTTCGAAGAAGTCGTACACCTGTTAGAAAATATCTACGTGTCAAAAGGTGAAAGATCTTTGCACGCGGTCGCCTGTGATCTAAATAACGTACGCCTAAAACGTAATGATGCTTTAGCGAGCCAGTTTGTTGCTATACTATCCAAAATCCGTAAGCTAACCCACAGAATAATGACCAGCCCGGAGTGTTCGAACAGAGCCCACCCCTATGTAGTAAATTGTCCCGATCCTGTTGCTCTCGATAAGTATGTCGAGAATACTTTAATTGTTGCGTTAGCTATGGTCATCATCAACCCCCTAGTAACAGAAGATTTTTCCAAAAAACTATTTAACAAACCCTTTAACTCGTCGGAAGAGCTCCTTCAGAGACTCGTGACTGTCATTAGGAATTTTCCCGAGGATAAGCAAATATTAGCGACTCGATCTGAGAGATCTGTGGAAATCTATTGTGCAGAGGATGACCATTCGTCCGAATCAAACTTTGATGCAGCCTATGATGAGGCCGAAGTGCATACAATGACAAGAGGCGGATTTCAAGGTAGAGGTAGGACGCGTAGGCCCTACTGGAGACCAAATTTCCCGAGACCAACTTTCCGTGCTAGACCTCACGTAAAATCTTTTGTTGGAGATCGTGAATTAGGAACTCTCGAAGTCCAAGCATTAGAGACAGCTGAAGCGAAGCGTTGCTCGAATTGTTACAATCATGTGTGTGTCTGTCAAGGACAAGGTGTGTCGGTACCCACTGTGGCTAGGAAACCGACTGATTGGTACAAACCAGGTTCATCTCAGACAGCCACCGAGCGTTCACTGCGTGATGTAGCTTGTTTTCGTTGTAATAAGTTAGGACACTACGCAAGAGACTGTAGGTCCAGACGAGACTATTTCAACAGAACAGGTAGACCTGATCGTGTCCGTGCGCGAGGACAGCATAAAACTAGTGTACCAGAAAAAGGCCAGGTAGAAACTTACCAAACTAACAGTGGCGATATTTTTTTAGCGTAAGCTGCGGAGACGATTTCATTTCCGATAGAAATAACGTCAATGATAAAAATGAAATCGAAATAACTAAGTGTGACTCTACGTCAGTAGCTCCCTGTGAACCCGAGGAGAATTCTGGTGCTGAAGATTCCCTCGTTAAAAATGTCGAGAGAGTTGATGTGTTAAACATGTCTGGAGGTTCCCTCGTTAAAAATGTTGAGATGATAGACCCACTCATTAAGTGTCAAAATAGATATGAATCGCTGGGAGAGGCGGAATTAAGCGATGATTTGAATGCTCATGGCACTAGTTTTGAAAGCCATTTGACGGCGAACGTTTGTAAATACGAAGAAGATGAAGAAGTTGAAGTTACAGGACAAAATGAATTATTTCTAATACGAAAAAGTCATAAGCCCATGATTGTGCTTAGAAAAGATGCAGACCTGTGGAATGCATTGATTGATTCAGGATCAGAGAAATGCCTAATCAGCTACCACAGAATAAGTGAGATAAGTAATGACGTGAAGCCAAGTTCTCTGACTATAAAAGGCGTTAACGCTAAGAGTAATGTTGAAGGCGAGGTGAAGCTTGTCCTAAAGTTAAAAAACGGTATAAGTTTAAAGACAAATGCTTTAATAATTAAAGATGGTATTCACAATTATGACGTCATTATTGGGCGTGATTTATTAGACAAGAACGCCGTTGTAGACTTAAAACAAAGATGTTTAATTATCAAAGACGAGAAAATTCCCTTTGCAGAGGTAAAACGACGAAAAAAGAGAAAGACAGAGTGTCTCGAGTATTTAATAGAGAATACTGAGTGTCTCATGGCAGACACGATTACGTCCAGAGCTAAGAAAAAAGTCGTAAATAAGCTAAGAGAGAAGAGAGAAAACCTCAGGACGTGCAATGCTGAGAGAGCAGGCGAGGAAGTAAAAAGGGATGGTAAGAGAGAAAATCAGCCTGTTCGAGGCGTAGTTGCAGTTACCAATTCCCACACAGGGCCAAGGCCGTTAAGAGTGCATACTCGACGAGTGGAGATTGCTCCCAATGTAATTTTGAAACATTTTGGACATGTTGGAAAGTGTAAAAATGGAGAATACATAATAAAGAAAGCAACTTTAAAAGAAGGCATTTGTGTCGCAGAAGCAATTGTGAGAGTTAACAATAGGAGAAAGATTCCGTTGTTGTTAATTAATAGCTCCGACAGAGCGATTGTTTTACCAGAGAATGCAATTATAAGTACCTTAGAAAAAGTGGAGAAGGATCACGTTGAATCCGAAGTTTACTTGTCAGATGTACAAGGAGAATTAAAAGGAGGATTGAGTACCTTTGTGCAGGCAGCGAGTGTTGTTCAGGACAGTCATTTAGATGTCGAGAAGAAAGACACTAATAGTAAATCTGTCGGGATCACAGGAGTTGTCGACAAAGGGTACGTTTCTGATTCCAAAGAAATAGCCCGTGGTCGGCGGAAATTAAATAATGATGATATCAAGTGTAACGATGACGAAATGAAGCCTGAATTGCTGAGTTTGTTGAATGAATTCAGAGACGTTATTACTATAGACAATGAATCGATCTCCGCTGCTGCGATTAAACCATACAAAATACGTTTGAAACCTAACGTGGATGTCGTAAATGTCCCTCCCTATCGTATTGCCCACCGTTACATGGAAGACTTGAAAGTCGTTAACGAAAAAATGTTAGACGACGGAATTATTAGACCATCGATTTCAGCTTTTAATTCACCGATAATTGTAGTTCATAAGAAAGATGGAACCATACGTCCGGTGGTTGACTTTCGCAAAGTAAATGAGGTTATTTATGAAGAATCGTTCCCTCTGCTGCGCATGGACGAATTTCTCTATAGTTTAAATGGTCAGAAATACTTTTCAAAATTAGATCTTAGGTCAGGATATCATAATATTACACTGACCGATGAGAGTAAGGAAATAACAGCGTTTACAGTTGGTAGCAGAAAATACGAGTTCAATCGTTTACCCTTTGGTTTAAAAACCTCACCTGCATATTTTCAGTCAGTAATGACGCAAACGCTATCTCCTGTTCTAGGAAAACTATCTTTCGTCTTTATGGACGACGTGCTCATATTTTCTAAGGAAAAGGCACAGCATCTTGCCGATATAAAAGTTGTACTTGAACTATTAAGAAACGCTAGATTGTCAATAAAAACGGAAAAATGCCAATTTTTCAATAACGAGATTGAATATCTCGGACATTCCATTAGTGGAATGGGAACCAGAAGCACCGGTACTGACAAAGTAAAGAATTTAGAAATTCCTAAGAATGTGAAACAATTACAATCATTCCTAGGTCTAGTAAATTTCTTTCGTAGGTACATAAAAAATTTTGCGAGTATCGCAAGCCCGCTCTATAATCTTCTGAAGAAAAATGTTGAATTCAATTGGTCTAAGGATTGTCAAAACGCTTTTGAAAAATTAAAGGATGAACTGTGTGACAACACAATCCTGAGTCACCCAAACTTCGATCAAAATTTTCATCTATTTTGTGATGCATCAAACGTTGGCATAGGAGCTGTTTTACTCCAGTCATCTACTGATAAAGTTCGAAACATGAGACCTGTCGCATTTTTTTCTAAAACGTTGAATTCCACCCAACGAAGATACTCAACAACTAAAAAGGAGATGTTTGCTATAGTTGAAGCGTTGAAGTACTTTAAATATCTTGTTTTAGGCTATGATCTGGTCATTTACGCCGATCATAAGCCTTTAGTTCCTTTATTTTCAAAGAAATTGCCTGAAGACAACACGCTCGCTAGATGGAGTATATATGTGCAAGCTTTTGATGCCAAACTAAAGTATTTTTCTGGGAAGGCGAATAGTGCCGCCGATGCATTAAGTAGATTAAATCATGACAAAAATCCTTTAACAGAAAGAGAACTATTAGAGTGTTCTGAAATAACCCCGGATATAGAGACTTTTCCCGTTGTAACCAGGCTGCAAGCCGCTGCTGCGGGTAACAAATGTAACAAGCCCGTGACTGAGGAAGAGTTCGAGGAGACAATGCCAGGAAGTAAGGACGGAAGAAACAACAACAGTATTGCTGAACAACAGACAGACCCCAGACGTGAACCCAGTGACTTTAATAGCAGACAGAAAACGAGCTTATGCAGACTGGATAAAGTTAACACGACTACAGACCATTCAAGTATTAACGACAACTAATCGTTAGACGAATTTAAACGTGAACAAGATAGTGATCCCTTTTGTTCTGAAATAAAGGATGCCCTAGAGAATGCAACAAAAGTTAATAATACTGACATGAATGAATTTCTGATTATGAATGACATTTTGTATAAAAGACGAAGAATTGACAACAGACCCAGCACCATTCTGACTATTGTGGTGCCATATACTCTGCTACACAAGACAATTCTGTTCATCCACAATTTGTCCCATACAGATTTGAATCATACCTTGTTTAAGTTTAAATTAAAATATTTTCATCCGTACGAACGGACAATTACACGCAAAATTGTTGAATCTTGTGACATCTGTAAGATTCTAAAATCACGAATACCGACGCCGATTAAAATTCTAAATGCTCCAATTGGAACACGATGTTTTCAAACGGTCAGCATGGACTTCTACGGTCCATTAACAATGACAGACAATGGGAACAAATATATTCTTGTCATTATCGACCTATTTTCCCGTTTTGTTAAATTATATTCGACTAGTGACCGATGTACAGAGACTGTTACAGATTGTCTATGGAATTTTTGCTGTTTGTTCGGTACCCCGGACGTATTGTTGTCCGACAACGCTCTAGAATTTAAATCATCTAATGTGAGAAATTTCACAAAAGGACTTTCTATCTTAAAAAGGGAAGTTCTGGCTTATTCCCCTTTTTCTAATGGCATTGATGAGCGATGTAATGGAAAAATTCGACACCTGCTCAAGTTATATCTAAATTTTCTTACTCATAACGAGTGGGATAGATTATTGGATATTGTGGAGAATTCGATTAACAATAGTTTTAACGAAACATTAGGAGATACCCCCGCATACACGGTTTTCAGTAGAGATACGTGTGTGTATATTAGTTCTACTAATTTAGAAGACTTCAATGTTGCGACTACATATGAAGATGTTCACAAACAAAAATTTAAAGAGTCATCTATTGTAGTGAACAATATTAGAAATGCAATCATTAACGCTACAATCGAAAGAACTACCTATAGAAACGTGAGACGTCGCGATAAAAATTTAAAAGTGACGGACCGTGTACTAGTGAAAAATCATGCCAAAAAACACAAACTACAGCTAAATTTCTTAGGACCAGGTATCATTGAAAGGCTAGGTAAAAATTACGCAGATATTAAGATCGGTAACAAGATTATCCGAACGAACTTAAACCATGTACTGCCTTTAGATAAGTTAAAAAGGTAAAATTGTCAACCTAGTTTGGAACTGTTCATTCCTTATATTCTGAAATTGCCATTCCATATATGTATTTAAATGGTATTTAGCTTGTAAGTGCGTTCTATGAGTTTTTAGCTTGTAAGTGCGTTCTATGAGTTTCTTTCTTAAGACTTTATGTATGTCTTGCGTTAGGAAATATTGTTTTGCGCAAACACCTTGTGACGAGATGTTGAGCTTCGGATGTTGTCATACTGTTGTTGCGACATCAAAAGCTGTGTTCGTCAAGCCGTAAGCTAGAGTTGATAAACTTAGGTGCAATCTTGGAAATGTCAACTCGAGAGTGCGAGTGCGAAACCCGCGAGAACTGCATCGCATCTGTCGCAACTTGTTTGAAAACAATGTCAGGCATTGTAGTTGGAATGAATGTGTCTTAATGAGAAGGAAGCGTTGCCTTAGTATAAACGAGAATTGTTTACTTTAAACTTGTGGCCATGCTAATTTCCTGTTTCGTCTCCTTTCAGATTCGGGCGACTCCTGAACAACTATTTGCAGTTCCACCTCATATTGGCGCATAACAATACAACGCTAGACTTCCGCATTCATTCACTGCTTATTTTGAACACTCTTAAATCCCGATGTGTACCGGAGGTAACAATCAACTCTGGCAGCCGCAGGAAACAACGATCGTTTTCGGAATCAGTGCACCGAAAGAAGTATCACAAGAAGCTTATTGCAAATTCAGATTGTTCCTGAACCTCGATTCCCCGTTGCGTACACGTATTTTGGTATATGAATCCGGAGACGACATCGAACTTGTTTTAAAAATCACAATCGCTGCATTCCCTGCAAACATCCGGTGAAGAAATAAGTTTTCTACATCTGAAAGTGCTACAAACAATATAAATTGTGTGGAGGTACACATACAAGATCGATCTGAATATTTTCAGAATATTTCTTTTAGAATATATTGTCTTAGAATATTTCATTTTATACGGAAAATTACGTGTTCTTGGTGTCGTTAATTATATCCTTTGATGTTGTTTTACTCGCCCCATGGAAATGTTTTGTTTCAAGATAAGGAGACGAATTATTTGTATTGCGAATAAAAACCGAATTGCACGCTTGTAGATTGGTTGAATTGAATTAGTTCATTTATTGATTATTCTATTTAATTTACTTTCACTATTTAATTTAGTTGAATTGAAATAAGTTAATTCGAATCGTAGGACATTTATTAATTTTATAATGATTATGTATTTGATTTGAATCGTACGGAAAAGCAAATCGACGTTTAACTTGCCAATTGTAGTAATGCAATGTATTGTCTTGCGTATATAAATTTATACTCTATATCTTTATACCATATAGATTTATGATGGATTTTTCCTTCTAAATTTTTCATTTGTATAAAAAATTGTGTTTCTCGACTTGACGGTATGTGTCCAGTTTGTTCAAAAATAGTGTACCTTATAGAGGTGATTTATTACGTATGTGATTTGATTTTTGATTTCGATTTGTTAATAAATTTGTGTGGTGTATCCAATAGTGAACATCGGAAGCATTTTGTGTCATACGTTCTGATCTGTTCGAATTAATTTGACGGATTGTAAGATTAATTGATAGTCAAGGGAAAATCAAAGTTAATTGAATAACGTTTTAAAAATTTTTATTGTAATAAAGAATTTTTGAAAAATGGGGGGAGCATTATGTGCGCCCGCCGAGTATATAAATAGAATCAGCAAGAGACATCGCCGTTCACTAGCGGTAGCCTGCCGTAGAGGTAGCACATTAAAAGAGACGTCGCTGTTCATTAGCGGAAGCGCGACTGTCGAAGAAGCACCTGTACAGATCACAGATGCATTATAGAAGTAACATCACTCGTATTAGCCCCTATCATCCGATCTAATAGATTCCTTGCCAATTACTAAGCCTGTGTCAACTCTGAAGTACCATTAAAGGATAACCACGTTACTGCATCTGATTCACTCCCGAACCTCATTCGCGTTAGTTTCGACCGGTATACTGAAAAGGGACGGAACAAGGCAAAGTGACTCGAAGGAAAAATTGTGGCTTCTCTGCGTCACTTGCCTGTGGAGCCGGTCCATAAACTTGATCATCTGTCCTGATAAGACCGTGGGAAGTTTTCTGAGAGCCCTGCAAATTCATGTGTATCAGGAAGGTTTACCCAACTTGATTCTCTCAGACTTGGGGTCTCAAATTACGGCTGCGGCAGATATAATTAGGAATTTCCTCGACAACTGCGATACTCACGCCTATCTCGCTGAAAACGGAGTGGGTAAATTTTAATTTGAACATTATTTTAAAGGGAACAGTTCTCTGGGCTCTTTAGTTGAAATTTGTGTAAAGTTCGTCAAGAGGTTAATTTTCGGGTCAATCCGTAATAATATATTGTTGTACCGTGATTTTGAATTGTTAGTGCAGCAAATTATCCACATAGTCAACAAGAGGCCGATTGCTTTCAAAGAAGCTCTGCGGGACGAAGACTGTTCTTCCGCTCCAGCTGTTATTACGCCGGAGCTACTGTGCAAGGGTAGGGATTTGCCATCTTTGAACTTGATTCCGGCATTACAACCTGACCCAGACGCAGATCCTGATTGGAATAAGAAGTTGGGATCAGAGGATGCGCTAAGAAAGCAATTTGCCAAACTACGTAAAGTTAGAACCGACCTAATTAAAATTTACACTGACGAATTTCACCAAACATTAATCCAGCAGGCTGCCAATGCCCTACTACGATATAAACCGGTTCCTCACAGACTCATAAACGTGGGAGATATCATTTTGCTCAAAGACCCAATGCTGAAGTCCAGCCATTTTCCGGTGGCGGTGGTTACAAAAGCCATCTACAACGAGCTGGGTGAAGTCACTAACGTTATTGCAAAGAAAGGAAACACGTGTGAGTCAGTGACGAGACATGTCACTTCCGTAATTCCTGTTTTCACTCCTGATAGAACTGTCTCTTCTTTTGACTGTTCAACGTCTGCCAATTCAGATTCTCACCATAAACTCGAACGACCGCAAAGGTTTGCTGCAGTACGTGGCGAAAAGAAAACGAAGGACCTGCAAAGGGCGGGCCTGGTTTGATAATTTGTTGAACAACTTTCTCGGCCTGTTGTTGTTTTGCTGGGTTGTAGTTGTTCTTTTATTGTTCTTTGTCGACGTAGGTTAAGATTAAGGATTTGAGAAAAGATCGTCCCTCGTTCGAAAGAAAGTTCAGGCTGAGGTTGGCGGTCTTGTCTTTAATTCTTAGGTTATTTATTGTACTAATTAGATTAGTATCCTGATACAAACTTACATGTAGAATAAGGAACTTAATTGTAGTTAAATAATTGAAGTGGGGATTGTTAAGACAAGTAAGATTTAGTTAGAATTCTGTTTAGAACCTAATTCGGATTTTTCGCAAGTGTTTCCTAAAAATCTGAATCCCCGTCCCCGCAGTGTAGAAAATTCCTTATTTATTTAATAAATTTTGGTAATGAATATCATAGGGAAATTAAATTTTATTTATTCGTCACTGCATTCTATCGATTCCATAAATTGTGATGTTTATTGCGACCAATCATTGCGTTCCATTCATTACAAATTCTTGAGCTACAGAATGGAACGCAAGCTGTGAACTGCGGCGATGGAAGAAGAAGGAGGGGCCATTATTTTCTGGTTCCCGAGGAAAGCGGTGCTGATCATGCTCGTGCTTCACTAAAGGTCCGTCCACACTATCAATCTTTTGCCCGAAGTTCGTGTTTTTCGGCAGTCCGTGAACACGAACACAGGTGAAAAGTTCGCAGATTTCGGTGTGTTTGTGTTTTCGAACGTGTTGGAAAACACGAACACGAACTTTCCGTCAAACAGCGAACACTCGCTTGTTTATGTATTGTGGAAGGTGGTTCTGCTGCGAGTGAATAATTTGTTTTTTTCCTATTTTATCGATTTAATTATGTTTTTGGTGCAAATTTAGTTGATTGTAGGGTGGCACGGACATTTACTTACCAAAATGAACTTCGTTACGTGGTTATTTCATTTTATTCAGATATGGCTGAGTATGTAAGTAGGTTTGGATTTAATTGTTGTTTATGTAATTGAAATTTTACCTCTCTGAAAGAAAACTGAACATGCATAAAATTATCAAAGTTTAGTGATTTTGACATCATAATAAAATTTTGGATAAATTTCATTAGTATTTCAACAATGGTAGCTACTATTATGATGATGAAATTGCCCCAAAAATTCATTTGCACAATATGTTGCCTTTATATATTTTATTTCTTGGTAACAATTTTTTATTTTAATAAAATACTACATTTTCCTTATAGCCTGTTTCTTACATTAGAATCAAGTACCCAGATTAGAAATAGTATGATAAAAAAGTTATCAGGGAGAGATATTCAATCTTTTACAAACTTATAGTTGTAATTTTAAATAAGAAGAATTGCAACTTATTTTAAAAATTTACCTGTCCTGTTGACCCAATTAGTTAGTTGGTAAAAAAGTTATAGCTGTATGTAGTCATTTACAAGTATACTTAGAGTTTAATTTTTTTTATGAAAAAGCATTAGTTAGAAAACTCTTCTCATATATGATTCTCTTTGCATTTTTAAAAACTGCATGCTGGAACTTGTTAGGCTTCTAATAATTTTAACTGCTTCTGCTTCTGGATCCAAAAGTTAATTGCTTTTATTTAAGATTTTTCCAAAATCATGATTATAGCTAATTCTATTTTAATTTAACTTAACATCCTTTGCTTTGGGTAGTGTATTGTTTTCATTCGTTATATCATGAATGGGGCTCTATTGGAAGTTGGATAAGTCAGCTGTTCTAAATTTATTTCAAAAGATTTCTGTTATCCATCTACAAAAATAAATTTATCCAACATGCCATTCTTAATCATAAAGTGTATGAAATAGTATAAGCATCAACTATCATTATTTTGAATTGCTGTATGTTTGTTCAGACTTAGTTGTGACAGTAATAATTAACATTTAGGGCTGTTTCTTAACTGTCATGTGTTATGGGCACAGTCTGTGAAATTAAACCAAATGTTTTATCCCTTTTTGTGTATTTTTCAGATAGTTTTCAAACATTTGGCTATTCTGCATAAAAGACGTTTGTGTGAGAATCAATTATAGAAATTTTTTTAAATGAAAATTGAGGCAGTTTTCTTGCCTCTGTAGAGCTTCCGAGGATTTTTTGAGCAGTGGTGACTCAATGCCATCAGGTGTCTCTACTATGGAACTGCAGAGCTGGGTCTTCTGAATCTTCAACAATGGTTAGTATTTCATTGCATTATAAAATTTCCCTTTCTAACTTCATTCGTGACTATTGAAGTTAGTGAGATTAGTATATATGAAAGCATTATTTTAAAAATATAGTTCATAAAGAATTAGTTTTCATGGCATACAACAATAAAAAAATATGGAGTGCAAAATTGTGGATTAAAGTAAATTTTCCATTTATTTCTGAACCAAAATTTTGGTACTTCAACATGTCAGCATGCTATGCAGGTTGTAAATTGGATACATTTTTCATAATCAATATTATTTGTTACAAATACTATTGGAAATGATAATCAACTTTTAACATCCTGTGACAGTTCCAGCATGTCATTAATTTAAAAATTTGCTCCAGCGTGTCATTATAATATACCAAGTTGTTCATAATTATTTTGAGTTTGTCATTTTTAGAAAGTCACCTATGGTTAATAAGCTAATTATTTTCTTCTCTTCCATCAGGTTGAGATGCCCATGGCCACCCAAGTCCTTCAGTCCATTGCTACCCAAGAAACAATTGAAATCATTGAAGACTATCCATGGGTCTTCCTCGAATTGGGGACCTTCCCTACAGGTCGTTACAAAGGCCCTGCTTTCAAGATCAAGCACCTCTGAATCCCTACCACCATCACAATGGCCCTTTTCTCTGTTGGTCATTGCACAAACCCTGTGTACATGTTTGTTCTCAATGGTCGCTACTTTATTCCTCTCTTTGGAACCCCGTTGTTGGGGTTAAGGAGGCTCAAAGTAACATATGTTCTGTTCATTGGTAATAAAAATAGTGCAAGATATGGGGAACAACAAACTTGCGATCAAAGCTGAAATAAACAATTAAAAACTTAAGAAAAACGTTTGAAAAAGTTTGGAAATTAATTCTTTATTGGTGAATTAATTTTAGATCGCACAGCATTTTGTTTAATCCCAGTTTTTTGTCAATGGATGATTAAATATTCAAGATCTAAGCATAGAACAAGTCATCTGTGCAAATTTTCACCTTTCAAGGTATCTCTATAGCTTGTTTCTGGTGCCTCAACCTTTTACTTACCAGTTTTATTCATGCTGTTATTTTCATTGTAAGTATTGAATAAAATAAATCCACTCGCTTACTCTTTGAGAACACCTGTTCTGGGTTCACTGTTATCCTTATGTTAATCAGTTTCATGAAAATGCATTCTTTAACTAACATGGTTTTAGGTAATGAACATACAAAATTGTCTTCAGAACATGTTTATTATCTTCTTGGGAACTGATCAATGTCCTGCATGTTTGGGATAATACACAAAAATATTCAACTGTTTTTCCCCTCGCTTGAATATGGTACTACATGATTTTATGAAATTAAGTGATTAAATATGCACCCTTAATGGGTAGGTGTCGGTTTTTTGAATCCCGAATCCCACGCCATGCAGTGATTTCTCTCCGTTGGGGAAGGAGAGAACTCAGATACACCCTACCCAGGTGTCGGAAATGGGTACAAACTTGACCGGGTAACAGTCATTGTATCCTGATGTTAATCATAAAGTATTTGAAAAACTAATGTACATGACGATATGATGGCCGGAGAAGGAAAGTATGTAGACACCAGTGCATTATAATTTGATAGTATTGTAAAGTAATGAATCATTTACATCAGTAGCACAAATGCCTCTCGCCAGTCTTGGAAAACCAAACCAGGAAGGTTTGGCTGCGCAGGACAGGACCACGGCTGGTCCACGAGCACAAACGAATAGGAGGGTCGAGCTCGGGCTGTGAACAAACATTAACTTCAAACAAGGTCCCAAGGAAATGAATAATTTTAAGCGGAGAGAGTTAAATTTATAATTCAAGAAATGCAATACTTTAGCTGTTCATAAATTGAAACATTGGTGATATTATAGCAGCGTTTACTTCGCAAAATACCTTTTAGATTGAACCATAGCTTCCATAAATCAAAAGATTATTGCGACAATTAGAGGACTTTGAATACCAGAAAATGTTTAAAATGATAATTCTTGGCATACTAGCATGTGCACTTAAAACCTAATCCCTTCTCATCATTGAAGACCCCAAACTTCAATCCGACCAACACAGAAATTATGGAAAGGGATGGAATGGAGGATTAACATTTTTGATGGGAAATTCTCAAGAAAATGTCGACCGAACCGTGCGCTACATGTTACTGCGACCCACCTCAAAAGCGAACTTGTTCTGAAGTCTCTGATGCTGCTGCAGTCGTCCACAGGAAGTTCACGGGGACGCTATCTGTGCAGTGTCAATGTAGGTCGTCTATAGTTCATAATGGCTCTAGGACGCAGCAGCAGTCTAGCCTCCACAGATGAAAGCGGCACGGCAGCACCACATTGCGGAGCAGCACAGTTGCAGCGCCCATCGCTGCCGCCAGCCCAAGGAGCTCTCTCTTCTCACTCCATCATAGTGATGCTAAAGTGGCATGCAATCTCTAGAGAAGAGTTCATGAAATTCAAGAAGTTTTATGGGACGTTTCACTTCAGGTAGAAATCACTGGCTGCTGATTCCAACTCTGCTTGCGCTTGCGGAGTCTGTAAATGAGTACAACAAAGGGAATTTCAGATGGAAGTCCACCGCAACATTTTATAATGGTTTATGCATTACCGTTTCATGAGATTTGAGCAATAATACTGGAAGAAAACAGTGGTGATATAGATTCCCCTAGATATCACACAATATACATTTTGCTCATGCACCTGAAAATTCACAAATAATGGAACTAGTTTGGGTTCAAAGTAGTTCCAATTGTAGTAGGTTACAATCAACTATGAGAACAATTGAAATATTTATATTTACTTTGCACACCACTACTTTTTTGTGCGAGAATTCATCAATTCAAGTAGCACCCCAAGACCAGACATTGTAGCAAAAACATAGTGCTCAGCTCTGCTATTGTACCAAGTCAATACCGTATTTTTGATGATACGTGGGTCACTTAACTTATTTCATTACCATATTTCAAGGGATTTCAACCTACTCCAAATTTCTTAATGGTTTCAATATTCCAGAAAAATTAGTTTTCTATTTGAAGAACATTACAATACTCATTGCAAAGTAATATTTGAACCCAACACTGCAATGGGATGCATACCTTCATGTTCTTGTCCTTAAGTAGAATATTGATGGCCTCACAAGTTTCAGGTATGATAGAGAGCAACTGCTTTGACATTCTTGTCAAATACTGTAGAGAAGCGCATGAATCACCTCGTGGCAGCCACCTGTAAAAAATAATTCATAGGTGAGGAACACATAAAAATTATTATGTACCAGCATAAAAATTTGTGAAACAATTGTTATGAGGTCCTGAATGGGAACAAATTATTTATAATCAATATGAGCTGCCTAATAATAATTCAGAATGGTTATTAAACTTTTTGGTAAATCTGAAGGACATGACAGTTGTCGATTTTGCAAATTTTAATGGCTAAACATGGTTAATGACACCAAAATAAACAAGTTTCTTCTATGCACTTTTCGTCTCGAGTGAGTATTTTATTAGTTATAGCGGTAAATGACTTACCGCAACTCCAGTCTTTGAAGCGGAAAGAAATTCCTTGATCGAGTTGTATGGCAATACTCCAATGGCGTCTCGCTTCCAGCGCTCTGTCTTGAAAGACGAAACCAAACCTACCGCTATACCTCGTTAAATACCCATTTGACGAAAAAAGTGTATAGAAGAAAAGTTGTTTATTTCGATGTCATTACCATGGATCAAGCAACAAAAATTCGAAAATCGATGAGTAGCTGTTTATTCCAGCGCATTCGTCATCAATGACGAAACTAAACTTACCGCTATAAATCGTAAAATACTCATTTGAGACGAAAAGTGCATAGAAGAAAACTTGTTTATTTCGATTCAATTTATTAGGTTCAGGCACCAAAAAGTGGAAAATCGACAACTGTCATCTCCTTCAGATTTACCAACTTTTTTTTATAGACGTATTATATTTTATGCACGGATTATATTTTATACACAAAATGATATACATGGATAACTTACATTCCACAGCCATACTTTTCATGAAATATGTAAGTGAGCAGGTGCTGACATAAATGATAATGAACTAAGAAAAACATGGTCCTTAACAAGCAAAAAAATTTCAATATAAAAATGGCCTGCTTGACTTTCAGCTTTGAGTTCTCAAATTCTTCCCTCAGATCTATTTCTCAGACATGTTTAGTAGTTTTAAGAGATCTAGGTGTGAACAATATTCTCAGAAAAATGTCACAGAAAAGCATACAAAAATATATTGTGCAATAGTAGAAATACATTCTGGTATGCTTGACTGAGCAATGGATGGGTCAAAAATGTGCACAGAAAGTATGGATACTGGACATACATAGTTTAAGACACTAATAAAATGCATAAGCTAATCTTCAAATTTTTGAAATAAATTTTTGGCTTAATTAAACAGAAAAATGTTAAATAACTTTGGTAAATTACTTCAAATATTGTAGGAATATTTTATGACAAAATGAAAAACATGATCATTTTTCACCTCTTATAGAAAATTTAGGTCACAAAAAGTAAAAAAAAACATTCTATAGGCAGATTAGGAGTATATTTTTAAGTTTTAAACTCAAGTACAAAAATTTAAACTTCATGAAGAGCATTGAAAAAGATCAAGGGCATCAGCTGATCCCATCTTACCACTGTAACACTGATAGTATTCGAAATGTTCTCGTAATACATAAGCGATTCATGATATTTTCTGTTCACACATGCCCACACAGACAAATTATGGTTACTAACTCTCAACAAATTAAATTTACCAATTATATGCATCAATTAACTAAAACTTACCTGGGAAGCAGTATTGTTTGTTTACATGTTGCTCGCGAACAACTTCTGTCCGCTGAAAGCGTATGGTCTGGACGTCTGGACACGATTCGGAAAAGTTTGTGTTTTTGTTCGCGTTTTGGTGTGTTCGTGATTGACGAAGAGTTTGATAGTGTAGACGGGCTTTTTAGACTGTGATGAAGTCCCTACACTGCTGTAGGTTCGAAGCAATTCTTTGCCAGGGGATCGGCAATCGTTCATCAGTAATTGCATCGTGGTGCTCTTCATCGTAGCTGATCAGTGGTTTCCTCGTGGCGATCATCGTAATTTTTTACTTTATTCTTCTTCATGAAATTTGATTGATGCAAGTCAAAGATTCATTAATTATGACGGCAAAAACCGAGTAGACTACAGCGGCCGACGCCCGTGAGACTGGGACATCATGGACAACAGCAGGCGCCTCACCCTGGGAGTTTCATTGGACCCAAGACGAAGGCCCTTCTCCGATACTAACGCCGTAAGTCACACATTTATGTCGTCGTGTGAATGTCAGTGACGAGGTTTTTCAGAGACATGGGGTTAGCTGCACAGCCTGCAGAAAAATAAAGATGAGAAGCCTGGACAAACCCAGCTTAAGTAGTTGATAATTGATAGTAATTGATAATCGGTAGTAATTGATAATCGGTAGTAACTGATAATCGATAGTAATTGATAATTGATAGTAATTGATAATTGATAGTAATTGATAATTGATAGTTCGTTCTAAATAGGTTAAAGGTAGGTATCTCCTAACCTGTTGCCTGATCGCAACATTCTTCGTAAGTTAGTAGTTAACGAGTACGGTTTCGTGTTCAACAGATGGTTACTTGCTTCTCATTGAACGAGTCCTTGGCGGGTAGACGGAAGGTGACGCGACGCTGCCCCCTCACTCTCTACGGGTCGACAGTCCTTCCGTTTCATCGACTTTATTATTTATTTAAATGGTCGAAATTTTCAGTGTTCATTCATCTCTAGTAATTGTTTTCCATCAATTGCTGTATCAAAATTTACGATGCAAGATAATAAACCAATTACATTTCCTGTTTTGTCATTATCCGCCATACGTGATTTTCGTTAATACATAAGTACATAACTCTCAATTTTCATGGAATTATCTCTTTTCATAATGGAATTAACCCACTTATCATACAACCTAGGTACTTGTATCTATTTGTTCTACCTATTCTGATTTCCCTAATATTCCACAGTCTGTCTGTATCAGTCTCATCACTATTTATAACCATAACCTTACTTTTATAAGCACCGAAGTTCATCTTGAGATCTGTACTATATCCATTCACAATGTTAAGCCTTTTTTTAGTTCATGTCTTTATTCACTAACCAAAACCTCATCATCAGCATACAACAAACAATTCAGTCTCTCCTTACCAACTTTCAATTCTAAGCCCCTCATTCTGAGTCGAATTGCCAATTCTTCTGTGTACAAACCAAACAACAGGGGAGACAGATTACAGCCCTGCATAACTGCTTTAAGGAGATCGTCCCAGACCCCTGCCACTCAGGTGGTCAGTTTTCATGTTTTTGTTGGAAAAGGACCCTTAGGTGGTGGACTATTCGGTCCTAAAATTTTATGGCGCTACGGACAATAGATCCCCCCCAGGGGGGGCGGGGGGTATGGGGACCAAAATCATCAATTTTGAGCCCATTTCAACCTCATATAAAAAGAAAAAAAATGGGAAATGGAAAAAAAAGCATGTGAGAGTTTGTTAGAAATGTTCCAAGGATTCTATAACTGTCTTTATTTTTGTTCTAGCATCAAAAATCGATGACGAGTCCCATATTGAAATATCAATATCAGTGAAATATCAATACCTAAAAACCAATATGTCAAATTTTTTCAAAACTATGGCCTAAATAAAAAAAATTGATGGAATAATTTGTGTTTCTTTTCAAATGTGACATATCATAGTCAAATTTCATGAGAATCAGACTGAAAATAAAAAATTTCATATTTTTGAAATGAATAAAAAAAGTATTTTTTGGGGGGTTTGGAAATCACAATTCACACTGTGAATATGAAGTTATGTATGGAAATTATCGAAATAAAATAAAACTGCATTCAATTACATAAATTGTTCATTATTTAACACTTCAATAAAAAATTTCGTTTTTTGCTTATACCCAACACTTCTAACTTTCAACATTCAAAATGGGACTAGTCCTCGAGTTTTGATGCTAGAACAAAACCAAAGAAAGTTTTAGAATCCTTTGAACATTTCTAACAAACTCTCAAGCTTTTTTTCAAATTCGAATTTTTTGAAAAAATATATAGCTCTAAACCCAAAAAATTACTGTTGTTTTTAGAAATTTTAAAAAATTTGAGAAAAAATAAAAAAAATTGGAATTTGAAAAAAGCATGTGAGAGTTTGTTAGAAATGTTCCGAGAATTCTAAAACTGTCTTTGGTTTTGATCTAGCATAAAAACTCGAGGACTTGTCCCATTTTGAAATATCCATAAAATATACAAAAAACTAATTTTTCTTGAAAAAAAACACTAAGGCCTAAATCGAAAAAATGACAGGAGTAAAAAAGGTTTACTTTCACAAAATACATATAGTGGCCACTTTTCAAACGAATCGGGTGAAAAAAGTTCAAAAAGTGGGACGATCTCCTTAATCGTCAAAATTGAATTTTGATCCGATTGGTCTGAAATTTGGCCACTGTGTATTTTTGTATGGGAAATATATTTTATCTGGAATTTTTTTTATTTAGACCTTAGTTTTTTTTAAACTCCTTTTTTGGTTCATTTTTGGGATGTTTTCAAAAGAATAGAAGACAATGAATTTTCATGCTAGAACAAATACAAAGACAGTTTGGAAATCCTCGTAACATTGCAAAAAAACTGACATTCCTGAATTTTCTATTTGAAATGTTTTTTTTTATAAATGCGATATTTGATCATACTAAAAAATATACCGAATTTGTAGGTTTTGAACTAGCAGAAAAAAAAAGACAACGTACAAATTGGGAAATCAAGAATTGTCAGTTTGTTAGACTTGTTCCAAGGATTCCAAAACTGTCTTTGTTTTCTTCCTAGCATAAAAACTCAAAGACTTCTATTCTTTTGAATTTTGAGAATAAGTGACTTAACAGTATAGGCCATAAACAAAATTTTTTGTTGAAGTGTAATATAATGGAAAATTTATGTAATTGAATGCTGTTTTCATTTTTATTTCGATAATCTCCATGCATAACATCATATTCACACTGTTAATTGAAATTTACAAAAAAAATTAATTTTTTTTCCAATATAAAATTATGAAATTTTTGTTTTCAGTCTGATTCTTATGAAATTTGACTGTTATATGTAACTTTTGAAAAGAAACACAATTTCATTGATATATTTTTTTGATTCAGGCCCTAGTTTTTGAAAAAAATTGACATATTGGTTTTGAGTCAACTGGTATTGATATTTCAAAAGAATAGAACTCATTGAGTTTTTATGTTAGAACAAAAACAAAGACCGTTTTAGAATCCTTGGAACATATCTAACATAAGTACATACGCAAATTTTCCATTTCTTTTTTTGTTTTCTTTTTATATGGGGTCGAAATGGGGTACTAAATTTAAGATTTTGGTCCCCTTACCCCCCCCTAAAGGGGGATCTATTGTCCGCAGCGCCATAAAATTTTAGGATCGAATAGTCCACCGCCTAAGGGTCCTTTTCCAACAAAAACATAAAAAATGCCCATCGGAGAGAAAAGGGGCCTCGGAGGGCCCCCTTAACACTCCTCACTTGCCCTGTCTCCAAATTTCATAACCTGTAGATAGCGCTTGTGTTCTCATACAGACTTTGTACAAGGTTTACTATGTTTTGGCTAAATACAACTTTTCTCAAAATTTCAACTAGCCTACCACACTCCACTCTGTCATACGCTTTCTCAATATCCAGGAATGCTAAATATACCCGCTTATCATCCTTACGCATTTGCTCAATTATTTCACTAACTACAAACAGATTACCTTCCCCACGTCTATCTTGCGTAAAAACCATTCTGTTCTTCGCCCAGGACTCCTAATTCCTCGACTGAATGTTTCATTCTCTCATTCAAAATACCCCAAAAACTTTACCTACAGTGTTGCAATTGGTCCGTATTTTTAAGTAAAGTAAGTAAGCAAGTTATTTTAAAGTAAAGTAATATTTTAGGTAATATTAAGTAGATACTCATTTGCACCGGAAATGGCATAGAAGAAAAGTTCTTTATTTTGATGTGTCTACCATGATTCAAGCAAAACAAATTTTGAAAATCGATTAGTGTGTTCTGAAAATTGACCCAAATTTTGAACAATACCAGTGAAATTTTTTTTATTGTAAACCTGGTAGAATTTGTCATCACATCCTACTTCCAGATTATTTTAAACACAGAAATTTAGATACAACTGAAGCTGATAGCACCCTACCACAAGATATAGGGTACCCTTTTGGAATGAAAAGCTCCAAGTTATTAAAAAAAATCGAACATAAGCAGTATGTCATTACTTAGCATTGAATTGTAGCACATCATATTCCTCTTTTTTATTTCCTGTATATTTTGAATTTCAGGTGAGTCAACAGCATTTTCCCATGGAACTAGCATATCAAATTTGAACTGTTCTAACTGTCTCTGGTTTCAAAGCTTTGATAAAGAGATGCAACTTCATCTAGGGAAAAAATCAATTATGAGCCTTCCTTTTTAAATTATATTAAAATAACATTCAAATTTTAATTTCTTACCTCCTAGTTCCAAACTCCAGTGATCATATAACAACAGCACAACACCACTTTTCATTAAAATGTGCGTCTTATATACTGATAGGATTTTTCGGTAGTCGGTCGTTTTGAAATGGCTGCTGCTAACATAAATGAGACTTATTAAAATTAAACTGGACATTTCAACTCGGCGAAATCCATTCTTTAAAATTGAAACCAGGACATTGAAATATCTTAGGTAGATTTTTAGAATTATTCCGACATTAAATTAAGGAACACGTATTTAATTTAGCGTTAGGCGGCGACATTGCACTTCACTTGACTAGACCACACTTCGTTTGAACGGCATAACAGATTGTCGTAACAGTAACGCTAACAGTGATGCCAGATTTCGGGTTAGCATTGTTGCCATATGCAATCTAAGCACTGCTATTGGTGCGATGCCATGACGTCACTCGCACGCAGCAATATTCGATAAAAGACTGGTTTGCCGCTACCTCCTTTCGTGTACCATGTTAGCGAGCAAAATGGGCGGATCCGAGATGAATCGATACTCACAACTCGTCCAAGCAGAATATAACTGATCGTATGATGAAGCTATAAGTGCGGTAGCGGTCTTACAATAGCCTCTACTGTAGTTTTTATGGGTGAAACATTTAGTAGCAGTCGGAACTTTAATGAGACAAACTAAATTGGTACGTCTTACATTTACTGAACACTTATATGACTAGAGTCAAAGTTGAGGGGTGAGTAAGCCACTTCAATCTCATTGAAATAAAACATATAAAACATTTAACCCTCATCAAACGGTCGCACTTCCGATGAGACATCTGCTCTCTCTTTGGGATGTTCATGCTACCTATGAGACACATTAGCGGCCATGAGATATTTAGAGTGGCAAAAAATTATTTCAGTCTAGTGTGTCAATTAACGAGCTCGTAGAAAATGAAAAATATTTCACCACAACTAAAATTTATGATATTTTATGCGGTATTAATACAAACATAAAAGAGTTCACCGGAGTAAGACTCATGAAAGAACTGTTGTGCAACGCTAACCAATCCATTTACACCATAATTGGAGCAATATGAGAAATTAACTGTCGAAATAATGCTGTCATAATATACGCAGGAGCACGAGAAACGAAAAATTGCCCCAGAACCCTAACATAAGTATTTTAGGACACGAATAAGAAAATAAAAGTTTTATGTCTTAGAATTTTAAGAGCACTGTCAGGCGGAAAAAAAGTCCATCGGTTCTCGACGGATTTTCCTAAGATTTTGACAGTAGGTGTCAAATGATGCGGCATTTCTTTTTGAACTCATGTGTTTTTTCGTAAATTAAAAAAATATGATTTTTTTGAAACCTGAAAAAGTGTGTGTTGCGGAAAAGTGTCCGTCGCCCACAATTTTAAAGTTAAAGAACTGGATAGAGGTTTGATAGGTAGCTAACTGTCTTTTCTTGTGATCCGCTGGTGAGGTTTTTCGATAATTTGATTTTTTGAATTATGAGAATTTTTTTCCAAAAATCGACCATTTTTTCCGTTTTTTCAAATTGTTCTGTTTATAATTTTCAACACAATTTGAATTTCAAGAAACTGTACCAGCGCCTCTCTATCAGGTTTCAATTGCTATCGATTGATATGTTGGCCATTCCTGTCCCTTCAAAACTGTGAGAGAAGGGCCTCTTAAAAGAAAAAAAAGTTAAGATTTCAATAGAGCCATTTTTCTAGAATTATTCTTATTTTCTTCGTATTATTTTTGAACTAGGCATTTTTTCTAATAAATATTACACCTAATGTAGATCTTTCTAAGCTCTATCGATTGGTATATTAGCCATTCCTGTACCTTGAAAACTGTGGGAAAGGATCCGTATCAAAAAACGATGAATGCAAATCTCAGAACCCCAGTCTTTTTTTAAAGTTATTTTTCTTAATTACAAACAAACTTTTCTTTTTCAACTCTTTCGCTTGGTAGCTCTTTTTGAGCCCTTTCGAAGAATATATTTGCCATTCATGTACCTTCAAAACTGCAGGAGGCGATTATATGTTTACACAACAGCTAATTAGCTGATGACCCAGAGCATCCGGACTCAAAACAAACACTCAGTTACATCATCATAATTAACACTGAGAGTTAGAATGTTTCGTTTGAGTACCAAAGCATTTAAGCAAGGCCATGAATGAACTCTCTTGCTATTCACCTCGAGGAACGCCCAAAACTGATTCGTATTAGGAGAGGGGGGAAGGGGGAAATCACTCATACACTGGCGCGCCAAGGTCACGTTACTGCGCGTCTTCTACTCCGTCTAGGAGACGAACCAATGTGCGTACTTGAGCGCAAATTATACCGTTGGATGCGTAAGAAAATTCTCAACAAGATGAGTTTATAAACCGAAAACCTACCATTATCCAAATTCGACCCAGACCGTGCCCTTAATACCTAAGACGAATTACATCGTTTTTTTAAATGTCTGAACATAAAGGTTCTTTGCTGACAGACATACATGGGTGCCATGACAGCCCATGTCAATACTGTTACAAAATATGGAAAGAAAACGTAACAGTGTATCCCATAGCAAGTTGTTTTCAATAACGTGCATTAATGAATTAATAAAACAAATGTAAAGATGACCTCAGGGTGTTGAAGCGCTTGACAGTCTCCACGAACATTGACGTATGAGCTTTGGCTTATGTGATATCAGAAAATAATGATGGTGCTTGTAGATAATTGTTATTCAGAACTATAAGGTAATAATAGCAGAAAGTCACATATTAATTTTCGTGCGAACATAACAAAATAAAACTAAGTTGAATGGCTGTAAATATGTGCTTTAAATTACACCACAAATTTACGATATTCATAATAAAAAATGGTCAAAAATATAAGGAAGTGACGTGTTAGCTAGCGTGACAAGTTGATAGTTAATTAAAAATGTGGAATTTATAATACAAAAGCCTTCCGCTAGACTAGGAATTTTGCAGTAACTGCTGTGCGTGTATATACACTCTTGATGAAAAGTTTAAGACCACTTGAAAGTTTAGAAAAATGCCAACTTTTCTTTGATAAATAATTAAATGCATTCAACTAGGGATCGGTAATTACTAAAGGGAAAAGGTGAGAAAGACAAAATTTTTTTTTCACAATTCATTAAGAAATCAATTGTTTTAATGAATTATGAATTTTTCAGTTGATCATGACTATAAGACCAGGGTAAAAAAGTTTAGTTTAAGGGTAATTTCCGGCATTTTAGATTAGTTACAGGTTGGCACTGATAGCGTAAAGGTTTCACCATGCCCAAAGCAAGCAAACTTTCCCAATTTGAACGTGTTCGAATTGTCGAACTTCATAAGCAAGGCTTGTCGCAACGCGCAATCGCAGCTGAGATTCACTGCAGTAAAACTGTAATTTGCAACTTCCTATAGGAACCAGAGAATTATGGAACAGCAAAATCTAGTGGTAGACCGAATAAAATTTCACCTGCATTGGGTAGGAGAATAAAACGGGTGGTTTCTCAAGACAGAGGACGGTCTTCCAAGCAAATTAAGGCTGTCATAGGTGCTGATTGCAGTGCAGTAACGATCAGGCGACACTTACGACAAAACGGCATGAAGAACAAAGAGCGTCTACAAGGTCCTCGGTTGCTTCAACGTAACAAAGTGGCCCGTTTACAATTTGCTCGTGAGTACCAAACATGGGACGTTGAGAAGTGGTCTCAAGTTTTGTTTTCTGATGAGAAAAAATTAAATATGGATGGCCCTGATTTCTTCCAACGGTACTGGCATGACAAAGAAATCCCTCCTGAAATGTTTTCCACGCGCCATAGTGGTGGAGGCTCCGTTATGGTATGGGGCGCATTTTCCTACAGCGGAACCATGGAGCTTCAGGAGGCGCAGGGTCGTCAAACATTTGCTGGTTACGTCGGAATGCTGCAAAGATCATCTTTGTCAGCAGAGGGTCCTCGTCTGTGTGGTGATGGATGGATTTTTCGGCAGGATAATGCAGCAATCCACACCGCCCGCCAGACTACGACTTTCTTTCAAGAAAATGGGGTCACTGTTTTGCGTCATCCAGCATGTTCGCCGGACTTAATCCCAAAAGAAAATGTTTGGGGGTGAATGGCGAGAGGTGTTTATGGAAATGGTTAACAACTTGCGCCAGTAAACGAACTTCATGCTGCCATCTTCAGGAGCTGGGACAACATTCCTCGAGCCCTCATGGAAACCCTCGTTTCTAGCATGCCACGAAGAATTTTTGATTTTATTAACATGAATAGAGGTGTGCGGTCAGAGAAACACTTGGGAAGCTTGGCGAGTTTATTCCACTAGGTGTTGACAGCAGGATGGGAATCGGTAGATTGAGCGACTGGCTTCGACATTAGCAGCCTTTATATAAGTGTCGTACAGATACAGAATGACGCGGGATACAGACATGTGCGGGAGATGGCCGCACATAGTTCCCCCCTCTCACGCAACTGGTGAGCGAGTACCATAATAAAAACGTTGAATTCGAAATTCAAATCGGCTTACTAATCAAAAGCCTAGAAGCCAGGCAATCAACTAGCGTGCTCAAACCCAACGATAGAAAAAAGAATGACAATTAATTGACAAATTGAACGACAATTCAAAATCAAATAACATTATGAAGTTAATTCAACCAAACAGACCGTAAATCGTTTCAATTACGTTAAATCAATCTCAACTCAAACTGTCAACAAGATCAACCTCACCAACACTTTATACTTCAAGAAAACAAGCAAAACGAGGGTAACTTCGCGAACATAATACGTACACACTCGCTTTAAACTTCGATATATTAGGCTTAACAGCCTTTAACTAACACGCACAGTAAAACTGTTAAGATAAACGCAGTCAACTGTTAAGTAGAAACCGCTAACACCCTTATGATTAAAGATTACACGCAAGCACAAGCAGATTATAGGTAAAACGCCCCTAAAAGTTAAACACATGGGAACATGTTCGTAACTTCAACGGAACATCAAAACATGTTAGGGGAAGGAACCGTTAATACTTTACCCCGCCCCTCTAAAAGAGCACCGTTTAACATTTCCGCAATAAATCAAAACACGTTACCGCAATCACCCAACAAAAGAATAAAATCAATTTTAATACATCCTCAGGAAAAAAAATTAATACGTCACGGAAAGAGTCAGAATAAATTAGTTAGAGACTTTAATTTCAAGAAAAAAAACATACGATATACCAAAACTTTCTCTATTAATACTTTCAAATAAAAATGTTTAAACTCCTTCCTTGGTAAAAAAACCATATCACCAATTTACCACAAACATCCAAAAAGAAATTGCAGGTAAAAATTCAATTTTAACACACTTCTAACAAAACCCAATGCACGTAAAAAAAAATCAAAACCTTAATAATTAGAAAGCATACAAGCAAGCAAAGGGAACAAGCAAAAAGCAAGGCTGCTGACTTACCGTGCATATAAATAAACTGCACGCTGACAGCCACGTAGAACGTTGTAAAAAGGGTCATATTGAAACGCCATTTTAATATTTTTTAAAAACAACCTGCGCCATATCAATTAACAAATAATTACCCGTTGCATCATCGCAAATATCTTTTGTGTTTTCGCATAATACCCCTATTAGAAAAATTTAAAAATGCGCAGTGTTTCGAATTCGAATTGTCACACAATTAAAAATATAATGCAATCAAAACACAACATATTCAAATCAGTAATGTCACTTCTAACACCAAAAACAAATAAGGCATTTGCTAATTAAAACTTTTGCGTCAATATTAAAACCAGTATACTTAAATTAAACACATGCGTTAAATAGATTTAAAAATACATTAAAGAGAACACTGCGCGCATATTTTATCGCGTGTTTCATGCGATTTGCGTTTCATTTAACCGCGCGCCAGATTTTCAAATAATTTAAAATCTAACACTTATAATTTTTCTGTTAATAAATCTTCAATTAATTCAAATAAAATTTTTCAACGTTATCATTTTTCAACCTAAACTCTTCGCGCACCACCGGATTTACTTGGACGGCCTGCATCCCTGGGACGTCCAGCCCGCCCCAAGTGTGTCACATTCACCACCACAAGATCGCGCGCAACGCGAATTATGGGTCCTGATGCAGGACCCTTGGCGGCCTGCCCCGCACCATCGCGTAGGAAAAATTTTCTCGTTGCGTCGCCGTCAACGTCTGTACCTCCTTCTTGAGATGATATAGTACAGTTCCCATAATCATCGTAGACAGGATCAGACCCATAATGATGATGTCCGTCAGCCGGTCTGGAAGTAATTCCATCTTGGTTACCGCGTTTTCTTTGACCCACTGTTCGTTAACGGTTGTGGAGTGCGTGGACAAAGCCGCGACGAGGGTATCTACGTCGATATTACTCTGTGCATTACCCATCGAGCACCCTCTCCTGCAAGTGAAGGATACAGAAAAATTAGCATGGCCGTATTCAATGAAAATAAATACAACATATAATTTGGTATCAATCTTGGTTGACTCCCAAGAGTCATTGAACCACGATAACTCTCGCGTACAAAATATAGTCGCCGATCGCTGAGAAAAAAAATGTGGCAGGTGACAAGACAACTGCCTTATGAATTTAATTTAAATTTCTGCTGATCGTCGAACGATCGGAATCATTCACATCTAGATCAGTGACATTCTGGTCAGATAAAAATAGCTCGGCAAGACCGCAAGTGCGCGTCTCGCTGCATAAATTCCTGGCTCAGCGAACTCAATTCACCGCCTGATCAAACGTTCACAATTAAAAACCGTCAATTTAGCAATACCAATGTCTGAGTGAATTTGAGAAAAAATTTATAAAACGTCCTAGCGACACTGAAAGCTAGACGGTACAAATTCCTCAGGGTAAATACCTAACATAACCTCCTTACCTGGGCATAAAGCAACATTAAAATTAACATAAAAAATACAACGCATTGATTAGTGAGATTAATATGAACGCAAAGCATATTGCCCAGAGCAAAAATGCGCCTAAAATTACGATTATATTCCGTAACATTATTGGTAAACAACGGTAACTACGGTAACAGGGTAAAAACGGTAAAGCGGAGTAGACAACGATAAAAAGGTAAATCGTTATTCTTCGATTAGTTAGAACGTCATACAGTCCAATGAATTCGTCGTTTTAACTCACAGATTTTAACTTTTTGAGTGGTAAAATATGATTAAGGTTACTTCTAATGATTTTCGATCCAATTTTAATATCAGCGTAATTACGTTTAACCTTTTGGACTACTGCCGGACCAATCCAAGTTAATTCAAGTTTATGGGTCTTGTTATGATTCCTTAATAGGACTCTATCACCAACTTGAATATCCTTATTGCGCCGCTTAAGGTTTTTATAGAGATTTCGCTCTGTTGTGTTATTAATAATTAAATTTCGTATATTTTCTACTGTTCGAACGGCTTCTCTAGCTCTAATATTCACTAAATCTATTTCTTCATCAAAACTGTAAGTTACTGACTCTAAACTGTCAGACTGATAGTAAGCACACGTATCGCGATTGAACATAATATAGCTTGGTGTTTCGCCAATAGTAGAATTTAAAGAATTATTCAGTGCATTTTCTACTACTTCCAATAATTGGTGCCACTCTACATTAACAAGTGTATTAATATAAAGTTTCAGCAGATTCGTAATTTTTTTATTGTTGCGTTCCACAATGGCGTTAGAATGTGGGCTGTAAGCCAATACTTCCCTTTTTGAAATGGCATGTAATTTTGCAAATTGTTTGAGAGCCACTGATTTAAACTCCCAAGCATTATCTGAAATGAGCGTCTTAGGGTAACCTAGTAATGAGAAACAGCTGCTTAAACAAGAAATCACTGTTTCTGTATTTCGATTTGAAATTGCATACAAACGACAAAACCTCGAGAAAAGGTCAATCACCACTAGAATATATTTATTTCCATTATCAGTTACTTTAAGTGGCCCCAGCAGATCAATTGATACAACTTCGAAAGGTTCGGTGGCTATTGGAGCTGTTAAAATTTTAATTGGAACTGAAGGTCTCGCTTTAATAATCTTACAAACTTCGCAATCGCTAACAAATTTTCGCACAAAAGTTTTCTCTAATTGATTCCAATATTTTAACTTAAATTTAAACAAGGTATGCTTGTAATCCACATGATATAAACTGTGGATCGCTAGGATAGCTTTACTCATTAATGAATTAGGAACGACTGCAGTCAAAATTGTACTCGGTCGATTATCGATTTCTCTACGTCTATAAAGAATATTATTTAACACTAGAAATTTATCTAAGTCAGGAATAGTCGAAACACTGTCATGCAACAAAGCATTTTTAAGCTCTATACAGAAAGCGTCATTTTTTTGTTCGTCGATAAATTCCTTAATCGTCCAAGATATTTCAGCTTCAGTCGGTACGTAGTCTATCAGCGCGGGTCTAGCGCCCTTGTCTGCTGCACTGTCAGCATCGTCTCGAGTCGAGGGCAGGTCAACTACCTCGCTTCTTGTCGTTCGTTTGTGTCGTGCTCGAGTCTCCACAACACAAACTTCTGATTCAAATGCGACTTCCAAATCATCACAAGAATTTAGTTCTTTAAGATTTAATTTCTCGTTATTAACAGGTAATCTGCTTAAATAGTCTGCAACAACGTTCTCCTTACCAGGCAGATATTTTACAACCGGGTCAAGGGAATTTACATCTATGCACCAACGAGCCATGTTAGTGTCCTCAGGTAATTTTTTATTAAACAATGGTGCAAGAGGACGGTGGTCGGTGTAGACGCGAACCGTATATCCTGTAATTAAGTATTTAAAATGCTTTAAGGCAGCGTGTATCGCGTAGAATTCTTTTTTGGTAGTCGAGTACCGACGCTGGCTGGAGTTTAAATTTTTACTATAATAAGCTATGGGTCTTAGAATTTTGTCGCTTGAATCATCCGCTTGCATTAATACAGCACCTATTCCTGAATTGGAAGCATCAGTAAACACATGAAAGTCCTTGTTATAGTCGGGATGTCTCAGAACTGTGTCAGAAGTCAATAAAGATTTCAGAAACTCAAAACTCTTTTGACATTCGTTAGTCCAAGTGTAAACTACATTTTTTCTCAAAAGATTGTACAAGGGACTTGCTACTTCAGCGAAATTTGGTAGGAAACTGCGAAAATAATTCGCCAAACCTAAAAACTGTTGTAATTCTTTAACATTGGTTGGCGCTCGGCATTCTTGCAATTTTTTTGAATATTTACATTTAATTCCATCTGCGGCAATGATATGGCCCAAATACTCGAGTTCTTTTTTAAAAAAATGGCATTTCTCAAGCTTTAAGGATAATTTACCGGCTCGCAGCAATTTAAGCACCATTTCTATATCAGTTAAATGTTGAGTTTTATTTTTAGAAAATACCAAGATGTCATCGAGGAATACAAACGCGAGCTTTCCCAAAATGGGTGAGAGCGCTGATATCATGAGTTTTTGAAATATTCCCGGACTCGTTGAGAGTCCGAACGGTACCCTACAGAACTGGTACTTACGGTAATTGACGCTAAAAGCAGTATACTTCCTACTTTCTTTTTCTAATTCAATTTGATGGAATGCGCTGCGCAAATCAAGGTTAGAGAACCACGTATTACCTCCTAACGTTGCTAGGATATCGTCAATGCGGGGAATTGGGTAAGAATGTTTAATCAAAACTTTATTCAAAGCACGGAAGTCGATAACGGGCCGTAAATCTCCCGATTTCTTTTTAACTACAATGACAGGGAAATTGAAGTCAGAGGACGACTCCTCTATTATTCCCTGATCGAGCATATCGTTGGTTATTCTCATTACCTCTTCTTGGTACTTATGAGGTATGCGGTAGGGAGCTAAATTTAACACAGGCGCATCAGTCTTCAACTGAATATGATGCTTCAAAATATTCGTTACTCCTATTTGTTCGTTTTCTAAAGTCACCACATCTCTAAATTTATTTAACAAATTAACTAAAGGTAATTGAATGTCTTCTTCCGTACATGAAATATCATTTACTGTTAACTCACGTCGTAACTCCTTTTCTCCACTTTCTCCACTTAATAAATTTACATTTACTTCTGCATTAAAATCTAGCTTCTTGTCATCAGCAAAAATTTCTCCTCTGCCACGAGTATCAGCATCCAACTCAAGTTTACTATCGACTATGGCATTAATTCCACCACCTGACGAAACAACCTTAGTCGTACCCGACCCCGCGACAGCATTTACTTCAACATCACTAGCATCTCTGAGCGCTTTTTCCACATTCGTTAAAAATACTTCGCTCTCAATCTCATTAGCTCCTATTAATTCCGCATGACATAGCATAGAATTCTCAGAGAGATACACTGTTTCATCACTTGGATTCAAAACCATAATCGGTACCACACCGTCTTCATTTATTTGAACAATTGAGTCAGCTATAAGAGCACCATTATCAAGACATCTTTTCTGAATGACGTATTCTCCTGCAATTGGTTTCTTAAGGAAGCCATAAATGACATTAAGTGAATTCCCAGGCACTTCAGCCTGATTGCAATGAACGATTAATTGCTTCGTACTCATTGTCTGTGCCTGAGCTACCGCAGCTCTCATTGTCTCGCAGTCAGCATCTTTTCTCCTGCAGTCAGCATTGTTTCTGCCGCAGTCATCATTTTTCCTGCTGCAGTCCTCAATTTTTAACCTCCTGTTGCTCTTCCTCGCAACAGCAATCTCAGACAACAGACAGTCGCTGTTAACTATCTTTCTCATTACTACTTCTCTACTTAACAATGGTTCCATATTTAAATCTTGAAAAGGAATTGAAATATCATTCCAAAGAAGTTCTTTGTCCTTAAAGTTAATTGTTGCATTTGTTAATACGTCTCGACCTAGTATCAGGTCATAATTGAATTTCGCCTCTTTTATGATGAGTGCGCTTGTTTTAATTACTCTACTAGTGCCGGGGATTTTAATAGCTAACTCCACCTCACCAGTGACGTCACTTTTTCCGTTCACGCCTTTCACTCTTAATTTACTCGGCTTTACTTCCTCACTTAGATTTTTAACCTGTCTGAAACTCAGAAGACACTTATCTGAGCCGCTGTCGAGCAAAGCGCTTAAATACTGGTCATTATTTTTGAGAATAATGGTCGGTTTGTTGGAATCCTTGAATGATATTAAACCAGCATCATTTTTGTTAACATTTTTTACAACGGATACCGAAAAATATGATTCCACAGTATTGTCTTGATAATGATCATTCTCAAGCTCTTTTTCTTGCAACAAATTATATCGATTTTTACATTGAAATAAGGGGTCAACATACGACTTGGTTATCTCGGTTGCATCTGGAACCTTTGCCACGGTCTCTAGTTTTACGAGGTTAGTACCGTTAAATACCTCGGGCTCAATCTGTTTCAATTCCCCCCTACTACCTTCACCTAGTTTAAAAAATCGCTTGACTTGCACTCCGCCCAATGAACTTCACTTTGCCCACGGTTCGTGCTACCCCTACTGCGTAAATACGCCCTATAGTTACGGACTTCCGAACCGCTCGCTCTACAATTTTTTACTACATGAGTTCCACCACAGGCAAAACATCCCCTCGGCAATTGAGATCCTCTTTGAGATCTGCACTCGAAGTGCCCTACTGTCGAACAACTGCTACAGTACGGGAATCCTGGTTTTTTCGTTCCTGAATTTCCTCCTGAATTTCCTGAATTTCCTGCGAATTGTACAGTACCAGAACTACTACTATCTGATTTCATCATATTACACTCTAAGTATCCATTTCCTCTATCTCCTACATAACTGTTAAACTCTCTACCTCTTGAGCGAGGATTCCGTGCGAGCCAGGGCCTAGGTACAATCCTACGTGCCCCTGATCGGAAATTCCTACGGTAATTTCCTATACTTCCGTAGTACACTTCGTTCTCCTGGAATTGATCTGGCTCCTCCAAAACTTCCTCGAATTCACTAGTCACTTCACCTACGTAACTCTCGCTCTCCTGTCTGACAGGATACTTTTGCGCTAGAATTTTCTTTGACTCGCTCTGGCTTCGCACCGCGGAAATTAACTTGGCTAATAGCTCCTCTGCAGTCGAAAATTGTGTTTCAAAAATTTTTCTAGCGAACGTCTCATCAAATAAAGGACCTAGAACCCCCAACGCCAGACTGTACGACATGCTGTCGCCTACGAATTTTTTTAACTCAGCCTGCGTGGTGCAGTTCTGGAAATAAGCGTGGCGCTGCCACCCGAGTGAGTTTGAACTAAGAATACTCTCTGTTAGCTTCCTTATTTTTGAAAATGCGTTCACGATCTGAGCAGCAAGTGCATTGTTTTTAACTAACTTCAACTCGTTTAGATCGCAAGCTAATGCATGGATACTCTTCTCTCCCCTCGAGACGTAAATGTCCTCTAGTATCTGAACGACCTGATCGAAAGAATAATTTAAATCGGCATTAACTAACTTAGTTACTACACTATTGAAATCGCCGATGTTCTTGTTTGCAGATCGTACCAAAAATTCCTTCTTACGCTCATCACTAGTGGCATCTGGCAACAGGCTCATATAGGCCTTAAGATTTTGAATATGTGTCGAAAATGTCTTATTCTCTAGGAACTCCCCATCATGCAAACGGCGTCTTCCACGAAAGGTTGGAAGCTCTGCATTAGTCATTATTGTACCGACAGAGGGAACATTTAGATTTGCAGCTATGTCACGTGCAAGTTGTGACGCGTCAACGTTACTAGGTCCAGCACTAGCACTAGGTCCAGCTGTCGCTGCCGTAGGAGTCGTCATTTTGCTAACTACTGGGTTACTCACTCGTCCGTATTTAGTTACAGTAGGTTTAGTTCGTACTACTTCGTCCTCACTGTCCAAAGAATCAGAGAAGTCCGACATGTGTCGTTTTTCATTGAAAAATATCCTATTCTACTAAAATTTAACAATTCACTACCAAAATTCACTCCAATTTAATTCAAAAATTAATATCGTACTCCGAGAATAATAATAAACACCCTAAAACCAGTTAGAATGATAACAACCAACATAAAAGCAGTTAGAACCCACAAAATTAATTAATCACACACATTGAAGAACCATAGCAAAAAAATCAGTTCTTTATCACCAACTTCCAAATAAGAATTAGCGTCCCTAATCCTGCAAATTAAAATTTTTAGCAGCACAATTATACAGTTGAAATGGTCAACAATAATACTCAGTCCACACGGAACTGCTTCAACGCACGACACAGATTTCTACCAGGCGTCAAAAAAAAATTTTGCCGCTCCACAGCAAAAACGTGAATTTCTATCAATTAAAGCTTCAAATTTTGAAATCAAAGTGACTCAGACACCTCTACTGATACTCCTATTCAACTGGCAAATAAAATTTGACACTTACGATGCAAATTGAAGTGAAAAGCTGGTAACCAGCTACGTTCCAGATTCGTTGGACAACGTGTCTCTCTCACAACGCTCAGAATGTAACTGATTTTGAGTGCAAACTGCGACTCAGCGATTTCAGCTGTATAGGAAGCGGGCGTGGTAAAAAAAAACCATGGCAATAAGTGCAACAAAGAAAGACTAGCTGCTCGGGACAGAGCGAGATAGCACTAAACAAAGAAAAAAAATTTTCACAAAAGACTTAACTGTGTAAAAAACTGAAGACAGCTGATCACGTCTCTTGCAGGCAATGATGGGACGCTGTGATGCTGTGCTTTGTAGGCAATGTTGTCGGCTGGTACAGCAAGATTATACTGCGTTTATACTGTGCACCACGTTGGAGAAATTACACTTTAAAAATGAAAGTACGTGTCTCCTCACTGCTACAGTCACTGCTACTGTTCTTGGTGCAATCGTAGTAATTTATTTTACACAAAATAAATTGTTCTTAGTACTTGTAGATGTGAATTCACTTCTTGTAGATGTAAAATTCACTCAATGGTTGACGCTGGGAACGCTGCAATTCTGACTTGAAATACGAATTCGATAGTCTCGTTTTCACACTCGTAGACCAAAATTTTTGTACGCAGGGGTGAGTTTAAATTAAGAAATACTGTAAATCTACAGTAAGCTTCCGTCAACAATTCTTTAGAGACGATGATTCCAAACACAATAACTGTTTGTTGAGGCTGCCAGAGCTGGTTGTTTTCGCTGGAACACATTTGGATTTTATACTGTTCAAAGCTGTCTGCACGGAGTACTTGAACTTCAGTTAACACTTATGCGAATGTGAGTTCGAATCGCAACATCTGGCCACCACTTAATGTGCGGTCAGAGAAACACTTGGGAAGCTTGGCGAGTTTATTCCACTAGGTGTTGACAGCAGGATGGGAATCGGTAGATTGAGCGACTGGCTTCGACATTAGCAGCCTTTATATAAGTGTCGTACAGATACAGAATGACGCGGGATACAGACATGTGCGGGAGATGGCCGCACAGAGGCAGCACACATTACTAAGTTGAATGTTTGCTCACCTCAACGTCGTCGAAGAAAGATTTCCTATGATTTTTGTACGTGGTTTTATCATTTTGATTGACTGAAAAAATCATTATTCATTAAAAGTGTTGATTTCTTAATAAATTGTTATAATTGTTATTTTTTGTCTTTCTCACCTTTTACTTAAGTAAATACCGATCCCAAGTTGAATTTTTTTAATTATTTCTAACTGAAAAGTTTGCATATTTCTAAATTTTCTAGTGGTCTTAAACTTTTGATCAGGAGTGTATATACGTAAATCCTAGCATGCATGCAATCACCATCGCATCCGCACACTACAAAAATGTAGCTTAATGTAGTGAAATGAATTAAAAGGTTAAAAAGCGAAAGAAATTCGTAACTACTATTTCATGAAGTATCACAGCATACAATTCTTGTTGAAACGCAAAACGACGTTCTATTTTAGTCGTAAATTCCTTCATCGTTTAGGAGATTTTGATACGCTCCGGAAGTTTGTTACATAGTTAGGCACCTGATATTGATGGATTTTTCTTTCCTATGTCATATGAACGGTAGTTCACTAAGACATTATTTCTCCGATTCAGCTTTTGGCTGGTTACAGCGGAGTGAAGGAATTGCGCAACATCAGCGTTGCCTTGAAGGAGATTTAAAGAAGAAAATACGTATCGGACTTCACAAATGAGGAATCTTTCGTGAATAGGAGTCCAGCCTTATTTATTTAGGAGAGTAGCTGTTGATTACTCCTCTTGAATTTACCTTTGCATTGCGCCTTGGCCGCAAAATCCACATATTTTTGCAACACTTTTTGAAGGTGTCGAGGTATTTCTTCCCATACCAGTCTACAATAGTCAATAAACGATGACACTAAAGATTGAATGCCTAATAATCTAAATTTTTATTTCAGCATGCTTTTTATACGACAGAAAAATATAAAGTTCAGTAAATTTTTGTTGCAAGTTTTCTCAACGTGAAATTTAAAGGACATGTTTTGATCTAACCAAAAACCTAAATTCTTAACGTTTTCTTAAAGCTTACGGACATCGTCCCCCCTAGAAATTCATGTTTTTGAGATCACTTCAGAAACTGGGATTTTTCCTGCTATAAGAAATGTAAGAGGTCAGGTAAATCCCATGAAAAAATGAGACTCGCACGTTCACTCGTTCGCCTGCTACGGGGGTTTGAAGAATGAGGGGAGGAGAGGGGGAAGTTGTATTTTATCATGTTACACCTCCCCCATGGCAGTTTCTTCACGGCGCGACGTTGCTATGTGATCTCCTATGTCTCTGGATTACTCTATAATGATTTCAGGGGTCTAACCTGAACCAAAAATTTTAATTACAATAGTTTATGTCTCTTTGTTTTGCTTAAAATGTAAATAATGGAATTAGGGGTTTCAAAATCCATCTTCTCCGACAGTTTTTGAGCTACAGTAATGATTTAAAAATCATTGGATGCGGAAAAACAAGGGCTTCCCAAAAATTTAAATGGTTTTCTCAATAAATTCATGTTCAAAAGTTATGACGTCATATATCCTTATTTTTTCGATCATATTTTTTTCGATTTTTTCAATTTTTTTTTAAACTGGAAAATTGGGGAAAACCATTTAAATTTTAGGAATGTCCACGTCTTTCCGCATCCAATGATACCAAAATTATTACTGTAGCTCAAAAACTGTCGGAAAGAAGCATTTTGAAACCCCAAAGTCCATTGTTTACATTATAAGCAAAACAAAGAGACATAAACAATTGTAATTCAAATTTTTGTTTCAGTTTAGACACCTGATATCGTTATAAAGTAATCCAGAGACATCGGACAAGAAGCATTCTGAACAACACCCCCCCCCCCCACCTAATATATAGTTTTCTTTGATTTCCCATTTTCTTTTCAGGAAAATCGCACTTATTCATGGAAGATAATCGATTCTCAATTTCATTTCCTATCAGTATACCAAATATCATTGCTCTAGATTCAATAATAAAGAAAAGGGTCCGTAAGGGGGACGGTGTCCTTAATTTCATTATTCCCTACCATGAGATGCAAATTTAGAATTTTTCTAACTGTATCATTGGATATGAAAATAATGCATTGTGTTTGGTCAGCATTTAGTTTTAAGACCATTTTAATCGATAGGGTTTAACTGCGATAAATAAAGCTAAAACTTATTGTAACTTGAACATCATCTGTATACATAGAGATTTGTGTGTTAGGAGGTATTGGAGGGAAATCGCAAATGAAAATAGAAAATCATCGCGGACCAAGGATGGATCCTAGAAGAACACCAAAATTATTTTGATTGAATGGGGACAATTTATTTTTTAAGCGGACTGCATGAGATTGATGATGCTTCTAAGCCATTATGTGTCTACTCGTGAAAGTTGCTCATATTCGACGCTATCGAACGCTTTCGAGAGATTGAATAACAGCAAGAGTGTTATACTCTTTTGATTGATAAGAAGCTTCAATGTTCCTCCTTGTGAAATGGTTTGTTTCTAAATCTCTAAACAGTTGGTCGCTTTCCTTCTCGCGTAGGACTCGCGTAACATGATCACGCAAAAACTTATGACCTAAAAATAACTGCTGTCAATGTGAAATATATCACTCAATAGATTCATAATTGTCACCTAAAAAGGATGCAAAAGAGTGGTTATTTTTGCGAAATATAAATTTCTAATAAATTCAAATTATTGTTCAAGGCAGAAAAAATTTCCAACATTTAACAATGACACAGTGGTAAAACAAACTCAAATTCTAGCTGTTGCTGAGGTGAACTCATATTCCAGGTTGAACCTGTTTATTTTATTGGGAAGGCCTATTTGTGGAAATTTCGATTATTTGTGCGTTTTATTGCCAGAAAGGACTTTCTTAATTATAAACAAGCAGGAGAAAAACTCATTATTGTGGCTGATTTGCTGAGCAAAGTAATGTGATGCTCAAGTTCCTAATTTCCATATGGTACAAATTTTACTTCTGACCATGACTAAGAAGCAATCAATTTTCCTAGTACTCAATGAAGTATGAAATAATGCATAAAATAGTTAAATACAATCTTGAAAGTATCATTTAATACTAAATTCAAAAGACACTGGAAATTACATGCAGAAAATGGGAAAAATATTGGGATTTTATAATTTAAAGTTCCGCGAGCATAATAGCTTCACCCAGTGTGTTCCTATAAACGTAGCTAACACAATAACGGTAAATAAAACGATCAAAATAATGTGAACTATTGCATTTTGGAAAACCATGAAAGCATATATTATGAATCATAAATATTTTAATACAAACACTTTATTACAAACAGTGAATATTAGCATGCTCAGAGCTGAATAAAAGTGTGAAGTCTACTGTTGCTTCAATATTTAGTAGGAATCATACTACTTATTAACTAACAGCTTTAAGGGAAAGAGTCCTCTTATAGGAAGTTTTTTTAAATATTAAACCTAGAGCAATAAAATCTGGTATACTGAAAGGAAATGCAATTTGGAGTCATTTGTCCTCTACGAAAAAATGCGTTTTTATGTTAAGGAAACGAGATATTCATAGAAAACTTGATTTTGGGAAGGTTTTCTAAATACATCTCCTCCGACAGTTTTGAAGTAAAAGTGATGGTTTTGGTACCATTGGATGAAGAAATACTTGGAAATTCCAAACACTAACATGGCATTACCACACTCTTAGTTTGAAATGAAAAAAACATAAGAAATTCCAAGGTATGTGTTCTTTCGTAAAATAACGTTTTTAGGACGTCACAACTTTTGATCAAAAAGAAATTTCGAATCACCATTTTAGTTTTTGAAATGCCAACGTCTTTCCGCGTCCAATTATACCAAAATCATCACTGTAGCTCAAAAACTGTAGGAGATGCATTTTGAAACCCCACATTCCGAACCTCCCAAAAAAGGTAAACAAAGAAACGCATTCTCAATTTTTCTTTATTATTATTGGTTGGGTCAGCTAGGACCCTTGAAATCATTATACAGTTATAAAGAGACATAGAAGATGACAAAGCAGCGTCGCACCGTGAAGAAACAGCAGAGGTGAGGTGTAACATAATGAAATACCAGTTCCCCCCTCCCCCTCTATCATCTCCCATACTTCAAACCCTTGTAGCGGGCGAACGAGCGAACGTACAAACCTCATTTTTTCACAGGATGTACCTGAAATCTTTCCCTTCCTATTGCAGCCAAAATCAATATCTCTAAAAAAATTGCCATTCTTGGGGTACTTCCCTTAATAATACACATAAAATATTCATCTACACGGCTGTAAAATAAAAAAATACATATTTTGTTCGCAAGAGTTATTCATAAGTACATGGTTCTTCGGTTTAATTTCACATGTTAGCTTCAATCACGGTTTTGTGCCCTCCGTTGTATTCCATTTTCAAACTTAATCGTGAACAACTTCGTTGTAGTTGTTCATATATATGAATCTAGTCATGCTCTACACCTGAAAAACACATTCCTGCAATTGTAAATTAATTGAACATTTATTTAACGATTGAGTACTGGCATTTCTCTTACCTGGGAGGCCTTGATACTAATTCAGTTATTCAAAATATTCGGGATCAAACAACACGTATTTTATTGCGGTGCTTGGTGATTGATAGGCGCCGTTATACATAAGCGATACACAGCTACATGAGCGAAGACGTGTTACAAGTGGAACGAAATATGATGTTGACGTAAGTAAGTATATTGTAAGTTCAATAGTTGTGCTGTTGTTTTTTTGTAGCAGCTAGATTTTTTTTCTTTTAAATGTTGAGGATAAGGGCATTATGTTATATCGCTTCAGCGCCCATGTACTTCTTGCTTGTGTTGCAGAGTGTTATAAATAATTCTTGGGCGAGGTACCTTTTACTGAGTTTGATCAAATTTAATTGTTTGGATTAATGGTGTTATCTTCGAGTTTGACACGCATGAAAGGCGGAGACGAAATCGATTTTAGTAATCTTGTTTGAAGTTAAATTATTTTGTTCTTGCTCACGCCTGAAAATTATTTTTTTTTATTTGTGATTTGAGTACCTAAATTGTTGGAGGGGGGAGGTAATGTGCACGCGAGCATACTCTCGCCCCCCCCCCTACCCTAAGCACCTCAGAGGTCTTATACGCGATGAGCTCATTAGGGCCCGCGCATTTGGTCCGCATCCCGTCCGTTACAACATCGCTACCATTAAACGTCGCAGTTCTCCAGCGTTTCCCTAACCCTGGTCCTCACATTGGTGGCCAGTATGGGGACGTATTGACGAAAAATACTCTAAATTTTAATCGTTCAATCAGTTGTAAATTGTCCCGTGGAAACTTTATGAGACTTGACGATAAATTTTACATTCTTTTACGTTTGAATAATTTCAAATTACACAACATAAAACTTTACTGATTATGAAATTCGAGTAGGCTTGCAAAATGACTGTATGACGCACTAGATCGTAAACGTGCTCAAAAAATATTAAAAACAGCCACCCTCGTTTAACAAATAACTAAGAAATAAATTAAGTTTTGCTCTTACTTTTAATTAGTTTCCACTATTCAATTATTCGGTAATTATTCAAAACACATCTTATTCATGACTATTCTTATTCATGACAATTATTTGTCAATTATCCAAAACACATCTTATTCATGACTATTCACCAGTCATACTCATGAATATTCACCTAGTCACATTCATGACCACGCTGTCGTCTATCCGCTGTCTGGGCACTACTGTCAGCCAGAGCCGCCACCGGAAATACGGCGCTCACGGCCTTGGTCAAGTTCAATGCCTGCATGGTACAGCATGAGCTACTTGCGGCCTTGTTCCAATGCAAAAAATAATCTGCAAAAACTACTCACTCGTACTGCACATGAAATTATGCGTGCTGCTCTGCACACTCTACCTTTCTATTACTCGTTACTCTTAACTAATTACCAGACCACCACGTGTGGTTCATTAATGGGCGTCTATCGCCTCTCATTATTACTCTCGTATGGTACTTCTGTTCCCCAGCACAATGACAACCGCAATCTACAGTGATAAACTCTGACCGTCATGGTATCAATGGTATTATTTCCACCACATGAAATTATGAACTAAAGTCAGAGTCCCATCGAAAATCAACGTTAACAGCTTCTCTTAAAGCTTATTCACTTGTCTGCGCGCATTAATTTAATACTATTCCTCAACAGTATTACTCGACCTCGCTGGTAAATTTACCTGGTAACCTTAAACCATTTACCAGATATATCCCCAGCCTTGTCGGTATCATTTATCCCTCTGGGTTTACCATTTACGTACACTAGAAGAGTCTTTGTCTTTTTTATTTTTATTATCTCACAGACACTAACTCTGCCGCGGTCTCTAGAAGAGTCTTTCTCTTCTTTATTTTTATTCTCGCTCTTGAGCGCCTCGCTCAAGGTTCCTGCTTCTCTTTTTGCTCTCAATTTTTCTCACATATTACTTCTTTTATACTCAGAGCAATGACATCAATTATCATCAGAAAAACATCCACTATTATTCACTTCACTCGGAAGAGTCTCTGTACTCCTTCCTACTTTCATTTTTCCTCTTTACTGATAATCATATTAATTACCACAGCACATCTCATCATTATTTCATCATTTCACTGCATTGTACTACTTGTACATCATCTTTCAGTCAATTCCTGTCCTCTTAATACAGCAAATTTTCCTCTCAATAATAGATCCTTTGACCAGTAGTACTTTCTCGAAATCATGATGCAATGATTCTCTTGCAACAATTTCCTCTTATTCCTTAATGCTAGAGTGTTGAGTTTTACAAAGGTCTTCAGCATTACCTTTGGGCAAATTGGAACGCACTTCCCCCCCTGCAACATCACAACAGCATTTCCAAAAAAAACAATCACCCGTACGGTAATTCTGAATTTGACAAACTATTACTTAAATTAAACATTGCCACAGCTGATTTCTTCGCAACTACGCAGCTTATAATAGGTGGGACACTCGGTAAACCTATCGTTGTCGTAGTACTAGTCATAGTTCTTATAGTACTCTCTCCAGCCGCGCTGGTTACAGAAAATTCAGGCATATTTACGTTACTAGTTTGGTGTCTAGGTAATACACATATAACATTACTGCTCAACTGAGCTTAACGGTTGCTCAAGTGCAAATTCATACAACCTTCACTAAAACAATACCACTATACTTGAATCACTTTTAGCAACACTTCAAGAAAATAGCACCACTCACTTTAAAAAAACAGCTCTCTTAAACTCTTAAAAACAGCTCATGCCTAGGGGTGTTGAATACGCTGCTTGCACTCACTGCAAGTGCAGCTTTTGTTTGGCCTTGACGCCAGCACGCACTGGCTATTACAAAAAAAAACTGCCAGACAAAAACTCTACCACTGCACGCTGTCTGCCTCACGCACAACGAATATCTAGTCTGCAACAGAACTGTAACAATTATAACAATTAATAATTGCTGCTTTACTTATCTTAAATTGTAGTTTTAGTTGTCGCATGATGTCGCGATCTCCGCAGTCGTTGTAGGCGATGCACCGTTACTGCTTCGTCCGCAGCACGAGGATATCGTAGCTGTAGTCGGCTGACGCTACGTTGATGTAGTTTTTAGGTCTGTAGTCGCCCTTTCCGTAGATCTCTGAAGCCCTCTCTCTGTAGATGCTGTCCTTGTAATCGATTTCTCGTTGCTCTGACTATCTCTGCAGATCCTCTTCTTAGACGTTGCAATAATTCTCGTCACCAGACGATCGTCACGGTAGTTTTCTTGATTTTTCTGTAGCTATCTCCGCCGTGTTGATTTGCTGAAGTCACTGGATCTTCTACTCAAACTTCTGTAGGTTTCTCGTCGAATACTATATCTTCTTGACTTCTCAATTATATCCTCTTATCTTCGTGGGTCCGTCAACTCACTGGCCACCAATTTGAGGACCAGGGTTAGGGAAACGCTGGAGAACTGCGACGTTTATTGGTAGCGAAGTTGTAACAGGACGGGATGCGGACCAAATGCGCGGGCCCTAATGAGCTCACCGCTTATAAGACCTCTGAGGTGCTTAGGGTAGGGGGGCGAGAGTATGCGCGCGTGCACAATACGCTAATACTTACCAATGAACCAAAGTTTTTATGCTTAACAATATCTACATGAATATTACAAAAGAAAAGTTGTAAAAATAACAGAAAAGAAAACGAAATGATTATTTTTCGTTATCACTGAAAAGAAATTAGAAAATAAATGTACGTCTAACGTGTAAAGACGACTAAACGGAGAGGATCGTTAAAGACCGTATTTGTATTTCCCATTTCACTAAAAATCCCAGAACTCAAACGTGCATCTGAATAATTTTACAATAATGCTGGAATAACTTCTACTCGTGCACCTGCCCGCTCATTTCGAGCGTTCTCTTCTTTACCTAATTAAGATGTTCGGTGATCAACCGCATGAGGATATTGATATGCATTGTGCTTCATCTTTATGTTAATCAAAGTTGGGAGTAATTAATTGTCTTTTGGATGAATGTTTTTTGCTCTCATATTTGCTCATAGGCGTAAGTTTTTTTTCTAATAACCAGCCTGAGTCTTCATCGACGGGATTCTATACTAAATAACTCTTTGTGAAGCTATCTTGTGCAAACGGTGCGAACACGGTAGCCCTGGCAATGTTTTCTTGCTGGATGCTACTTCACGTTCTCGGCCGACCTGTGAAAGTGTCAGTATTTCTGTGAGTGTAAATTAGCTTTAGAGGAGATGGTCAACCCTAACAATTTTTTGATTGGGCAGAGAGCAGCGAATTAAAATTGCAATCGAATCTTAGGGAAATTTGGCCATATTAACATAAATAAATAAAATTTTATGTTGAGATTAATTGGATAATTAATGAGTACATAGTGGTTTTGTACTTGTATTGCATTTTCATTTTACGTAAAATTTTAAATGAAATCAGCCATACCGTGTATGCAATTGTTTTCAGCATTTTTTTGTCAACAACTGCGTCTCCTTGTATGTACTGTGAAATGTTCTCTTTTGCAACGACGAGGAAGATTTGCGGCTTCCTTAGGAACTTCGCTTTTCTCACGACTACTGTGCTTTTGGTTTTTACATACAACAGGTAAGCTTCCTAGCATGAGAAAAATGTAAGCGAATTGTTATCCACCTAAATTTAATAAGAAACAAAAATAATAAACAAGATCAAGGAGCATTTAACGTTAAAAACCAAAGTTATTCCAATGTTTTCAGTCAAAAACGAATTTTTTGTTGGTTTTGTAAACTTCATCTCATCAACTTAAAGTTTACTTGCATAACGTTTAAAATAAATCGAACCGGTAATATAAGAAATTAACCTAAATCAATTTTAAAATCTGTTTCTGATGTCACTCTTAAGCAGGGTTGCGGAGTTGGAGTCGCATGTTTTAGGGTGGAGTCGGAGTCGGAGTTCGAGTCGGAGTCGCTTCTCTGAATGTGTGTGGAGTCGGAGCTGCTTTTCCGAATGTGATGGAGTCGGAGTCGGAGTCGTTCATTCGGATGTGGTGTAGTCGAGGTTGCAGTAGCTGTTTTTTGGTGTCTTCGATTCTAATTTTCGCAAAAAAATTATTCATATATGTTTAAAACCGAAAGTAAACAAAACAGAGTTAAAATACTTAACTGAATAGCCACAAAAATACGCAATATTTTTGTTGATTATTTTTTTCGAAGTTCATATGAACGTATTTTTACCTATCACCTAATACGGCCAATGTTCATTGATATCCAGTCATTGTGTGTTCGCAAACACACACACACATATATATATATACAGTATATATATATAATATATATGTGAAACCCACGAATTCGAATTATAATTTTCACACTGGAGCAATGATGCATGTATTACAGTGAAAAGCCAGAATTAGTAATTGACAGCATCGCAAATTCATTCTGTTTGTTTCTGATTCTCTCATTCCCCCTTCAATTTTTACATAGGATCTAGAAACTAGTAGTTAATGTGTTGCAAGTTACTTGCAGAAGAGCTCAGATGATGTAATACTCACATAAAGAGTGGTAACTTTGTACGCTCTTACTGTGTCTATATTCTATACCAGTGGTTCTTTATAATAATTTTTTCTAATCTTTCTTTTGGTTGTGCTTTGATGTATTGATTGGTACTGACTAGTCTTTGCAGTAAGCAAAAGTTATGTTGTGATCATAAATATTTCTAGTCTCTAGGTAGTGATATATTGATAATGACTAGTATTTGCCAAAACGTGAAGCTATGGTCGGATACATAAAGAGTTCTAGTGTTCAGGTTACGTAATCGCTATTGATAATGAAAATTCAATTATCTTTTTTTTAGGTTAAGAACTGTAATATTAGTTGATTTTTTTAGCCATATGTAGAACCTATATACCTGAAATTAATTTCTTTGTTTTTTCACTTCCTTGTCTTTAGGTCAAGTTAACATGCATTAATAAAAAAATCTTCTGCTGATTTCTAAAGTTATTCCTTGAATTTTGTTAGGTTCTTCAAGAGTTATATTGTATTATACCCTCTAATGTTCATGTTTTATTTTTATCTTCTGATCACTCCCCAGTTTCTAAGTAAGCATACGCTGAAGTGGGGATCTTTATAACTATGTTTTTACAATTTTAAAATCAGAAATAGTGTCTGTTTTTCAGCATTATATAGTTAATGACTTTTTCTGAAAAAAGGTTTGGAAAGGTTGTAAGGTAATCTAAAGCGGTATTGGGACACTCGAAAAGATAAATACAATGTGCAAGAGCTGCAATGAAAATGATATCACAACACTAGAAAATACTTCACTTAGTCACACACATATTGTAGCTGAAAGCAATGCACTATCTCTGCTGATATGATTTGTGCATTTATGCGATAGTACAACTTTTCTTGCTGAAAACTCACCAAATTTCACCAAAAGTACAAAATGAACAGAATGTGGACGTTTATTAAAATAAGAATGTGTCAAATACATAGTAGAAAGTCAAACGAGAATAAAAGACAGTATCATATTGCACACAATGAAGATGTAAGTGGCTTTTATTCGTAAACAAAACGTTCCGAAATCGTCAGGCCCCGGCGAAGAAAGCGGAACAACTTTTGCCTATAATAGCCGAGGTATAATATAGCGTTGAGCTATAATATGCCACCTTTTCTGTATTGTTACCTTGCATAGTTTAGATACAGAGAATAAAAGGCGGTGCGGAAATCTTGCCTACCTTATCTACATGTATGTATGAAATAGCATAAGTTTGAAGATTTTGAGCATAGTTATTGAATCAACAATTGTAATTTCGTTAGATCGGAGTATACTTAGCAATAGAAAATAACTGTTTATACTTACGTATATTTATCAGGCGATGCAGTGCCTTGCTTTGCCTTCTCAGAAGACACCAGTCAGTAATATATATACATATAATAGTGTACACGACCTGTCATAAATGACGTGATTCGATATTGTCGTTTTAACAAATCTTCCAGATATGGATGACAAATAAAGAAATCCATCGTAATAGTAGCCACGATTAAAATATTTTTGTGATTGTGCACTGATGAAACTCGTATCACAGATACGATCATTAAGCATCCTCTCAGAGCGTGAAAGGGACAGACCAACCAACCAAGACGGACCAATCAATTTTATTTGTTCAATACTGAATTGGACATTGTTATAACATTGAAGTTATGCACAGGAAATATCCAAATGTATTTATTCATTTATTTGTTCAAGGAGAAATTCGGCATTTTATTTGATAAGAAAAATCGACACTATATAGGGTATTTTTTTTGTGCGGACAAAGTTCAATCATGGGTACAGAAACTCAAAATAAATTGATTTTCCCGAATGATAAGATGCCAAAACGCCTTAGTTTTCGAGTTATGAGGACTTAAAGAAATTTTACAACTCAAAGTAGGAGACCTCGTGTGCGCCAATGTTAACGCTAGTTTTGATAGTTCCAACCGCACTAAAGCAGTTTTTTATTATTTTTAGGATAAAACCTGGAAGCATTTTACAATTATGAAAAATTTGCAATTTAAAAATTTGTTAGGAAATTAACACTAAGTCATCAATGATGAACTTTGGTCGCTATGTCTTTAAATTAATAAAACGTGCAAACATTATTTAATGCTTAGTAACTTGCCGTGAAATGCTTGCAGTTATTGTAGAAATATCAAAAACCTGTTTTAGTGAGGTAGGAACTTCAAGACTTCACCTTCACCTTATCCACCTTTTCACCCATCAAGACTTCACCTTTTTCATTTCAAATTAATTAAAGTCAATGTCAATTTAATCCAAGTCAAGATCAATTTAATATAAGTCAAATTCATATTAAACCAATCCTAAGTTGAGTTAAGAATTGACGTAATCACTCGTTAATTTGAGCGTTTTTGTATTAAAAATGCCTTTATTTTAAATATAATGGACAAGACAGTCGTTTTTCTTTTCAGCAAGGAATACATAAAATTTCCGCCGGTGTCCGGAGTTGCAATCTAAAGACAAACCGTTGTAAAATGTGCTAAATATCCAGCATCAGGAGGCAGAGTGTGATTCAGATCTGTGAGCGGCGTAAAAGATACCAGTCAATTATAAAAACTTCTCAATATACTACACACTAAAGTTGTTTGTAATTCTACTTTTATGGCAGTTTGCACCCATTCAAATATTTATGTTCAAAAGGTAATTTTATGTAACACATAAATATAGAAGTATCGAGGAATTATTCACACTCAAATAGAGATTTATGTGCGTGAAATTTCACTTCATCACATAAATGAAATCATATATAAATACAAATAAAAAAGATTATCATTGGACGAAATGTAAGTTTAATCCATAAAAAATAGCAACGAAGTTCTTTATTTGCTCGCCCAAATGATTTTCGTAAAACAAGTTACAATTTATTTCATCGACAGAGATGATATATTTGCCTTGGCCAATTAATTTGAAGTTATGGCAACACTTTTATTGTTAATATGAGAATATATGAGTGTAGTAATAAACTCCTATAAATTGTATTCAATTGGAATCGTATATAAGTACTCTGTGAATCGCATTTGTTTATATCTCTTAAAGATTAAATCTACATAACGTCCAATAGTAATCTTATGTATTCGCATGTATATGATTACATACATGTGATAAAATGAAATTTCACATATGTAATTCTCTCAATGAGAGTAAATAAATCCCTGATACTACTATGTGTAACATAAAATTACCTATATGAACATAAATATTTGAATGGATGCATACTAACATTAATGTAGAATTTTAGAATAACTTCAATGAGTAGTACAATAATAAGTGAACTGATTATATTTTATATTGGACTGGTTTCTTTTAAGCCGGCCAAAGATCTAAATCACACTCTGCCTTCTGATGCTATGTGCTTAGCACGTTTTACGACAGATTGTCTTTAAATTCTAACACAGGCGAAGGTTTTATGTATTCCTTGCTGAAAGAAAAAAACGATTGTCTTTCTCATCACATCCAATAAAACATATTTAACGCAAAAAACGCTCTATTTAACGAGTGATTGAGTGAATTCTTAACTCAACTTAGAGTTGGATTAACTTGAATTTGACTTGGATTAAATTGAACTTGACTTGGATTAATTTGCAGTGAAATAGGTAGCGCTTATATCGGCGCGAACGTGGTATCATACTTCAGGTTTCAAAGCTTCTTTAATTCCTTATAATTCCAAAAGAAAGGAGTTTTGAGCATTTTATCATTCGCGAAAAAATTTTTATTTTGATTTTTTCAACCTATGGTGGAAATTTCTCCGCTTGAAAAAAACTACATATACGAATAACACTATATATTTCCCCTATGTTATTACAATTGGAATCAGCTTGATTTGATGGTGTCATAAATACCATTCAAATGATGTGAAAAACCTAACATCTGCTCACTTTTGCATACAAGTACAAAATTTAATCTACTGTTGAGAAAATGCAGCTTATCGTGGAAAAAAGGTATGGCAAATTTGTTGAAAACTTCTTTGTTAATAATAATTTTGAATATAATACACAGTTGTTGCTTGCTTGGCTGGTATGTGCGTCAGTGACGTTTATAAGGATACTAATTGACCGTATCTATGATATGAGTTTCACCGGTGCACAGCACAAGAATACTTTAATGGCGGGTACTATTAGCGTACATCTATTTGTTTGTCATCTATATCTAGGGACTTTCTTCAAGGAAACTATCGAATCCTGCCATTTTAGAAGAATCATGTATACCAGAAGATATATAATACAGAAACACGATTTTTAACATTCTATGGCCAATTTAAAAGTCGTTTGTAAATCAAGATCATAATAAACTTATGTACAGGCTCCAACACCTGCACGCAGTAATTTTCATCTTATAAATTGTGAATAGGTAGAGTTGTAGGCGCCAAATTGTGATTAGGTGGAGTCGGTGTTGGAGTCACAAAATTCTGGAAAGGTTGAGTCGGAGTCGGAATCGGAGACGAAAAATTCTTGTAAGGTGGAGTCGGATCGGAGTCGGAGTCACAAAATTCTGGAAAGGTGAAGTCGGAGTCAGAGTCGGAGTCGCAAAATTCTGAAAAGTCGGAGTCGGAGTCGGAATCGCAAATTTATTCCTCCGAATCCGTAACCCTGCTCTTAAGCCCCTATAGTTTCTTTAGTCTTTGAAATAACTTGTAACTTTAGTTCAGGTGAGAGAAACCATGGTCAAAGTACACGATAAGGCAAAATGTATTTTTCGATCACTTTTAGGAAATCTCTAGTTATTCGATCTGTAAGACGACAGAAGTTACCATTCAAAAAGATGATACCCTCTACATTCAGCAAGATCTCGTATAATTTCTTACCTTAGATTGAGAAACGGAAAAGTTTTCATACCATGTTTTGGTCCACCTAAACAATACTAAATAAACTTTTAGTGAAATTTTACAGACGCGTGTAAGTCAACCCACTTTAAATTGTATTTGACAACACAAACTTTGAGGCATTACATGTGTATCGCTAGGTAAACCATTTTATAGTTATTGTTTTAAGCTGTTTGATTAAAATTTTCCCTTCATGATAAGAGAGGATCAGAATTCAGAAAATTCTACGAAGAACTATGGAAAAATGGGAAATAACATCTTATGTCATAGTCAGCGAACATTCACAGATTTTATAGAAGATGTTGAAAGAAAGAAAGTTTCAAGTCTCCGTTGTTTTTCATCAAAAATTAAATTACAATTGAATCACACATTCGCTTCATATTATTTTCATTGAGCGAACAAATTTTTTAACTGCAAATACTCTCGAAATGGATACGACAGCCCGATGGACATAACCTATGGATCCAAAACCGCAGTTGAAAAAATATTAAATCTGACTTCAACTGTAGGAAATGAGAGAGTTGAGCCATTAGAAATATGTGGGCATTTGGTTCAATCCAGGTATGTCTTTCAAATTTCTCGTGGAGAAAACTTGCAGCAAATTTAAAGGAGCACTAACGTTTTTCCATCGCATAAAAAGAATGCTCAACGAAAATCCTAGAATATTAGTTATTCAGTTTAAGTACTATGGCGTCTGAGCATTGCTGAAAAGTCTGGGGAGAAAGATTGTAATACAATCAAAGAAAGTTAAAATGTGCGAATCAGGTGGTGAAGCGGGTATGCGAAGAGCAGGGATCATGTAATGCAGAAAAGCGATCATGTAATCTTTCTAAAAATTTAGGATTCCAGCTGGCTGTTCCTAATGCACTAAGCCTAGCAGGAACTGTGATAATGTCGCTGTCAAGTTCAATGGATTTTCAAATACATAGTTTAATCCGTTCGAAATTCAAACCAATCTCTAGCAAGTATTCAACTATTATTTGTTGATACATAATGGGATTATCATTTTCAGCTTTCTTACCTCATTCTAGCATGGACAAAAGTTAGGAAGTACGGGTTGAAGGGACATCAACTTCAAAAGAAGATCACGGACACATGAATGTAAACAAATATAGAAAAATGGACTTCGAATTTTTAATTGAGGGGGTCACTTCAGGCCACATTTGGCCCGGGCGCCCAACTGGGGTCCATTTTTTGATTGTTGTTGAAAAAGGACCCTTAAGTGGTGGACTATTAGGCCCTGAAATTTCATGGCGCTGCGGACGCTAGAACCTGGTCTCCGCAGGCTAGAACAGAACCTGGCTGGAACCCCCCTGGTCTCCCAGGGGGGTGTAAGGGGACCAAAAATCATGAATTTTTGATTTCATGTAAATGGAAAATTTTCTACCGTACTTTTGTTAGAAATGTTCCAAGGATTCTAAAACTGTCTTCTTTTTCGTTCTAGCATCAAAACTCAATGAGTTCTATTCATTTGACATATCAATAAAAATAATATGTCTAATTTTTCAAAAAACTAAGGCCTGAATCGAAGAAATGAGTTGACGAAATTGTGTTTCTATTTAAAAATTACATATAATAGTCAAATTTCATAAGAATCAGACTACAAAAAAAGTTCATAATTTTGATAAAAAAAGAATATTTTTTCTTTTTTTTTCTTTTTTTTTTGAAAATTACAATTCACAGTGAAAATATGAAGTAAAGCATAGAGATTATCGAAATAAAAATGAAAACAGCATTCAATTACATAAATTGTCCATGATATTACAATTCAAGAAATTTATTTTTGTTTATTGGCTCTCTGAAAAATCATATATTTGATCATTCAAAAGAGTAGTAGTCATTTAGTTTTCATGCTAGAACAAAACCAAAACCAGTTTTAGAATTCTTGGAACATTTCTAACAATAGTACGGTCTCAAACTTCCAAATTTAACAAACATTTTTGTTTTCAAGCTCAAAACTCAAAATTATTTTATATGCTTAATATTTATATAATATAGCATATAAAAAAATTAACAATTTTGAACCGTACTATGGTTAGAAATGCTCCGAGGATTCTAAAACTGTCTATGGTTTTGTTCTAGCATGAAAACTCAATGACTCCTACTCGTTTGAAATATCCATAAAAATGTACCGAAAAACTAATTTTCCCTATTTTCCAAAAAAAATTAAGCCTAAATCGAAAAAGTTACATGAGTAAAAAATGTGAACTCTCAGCATATACATATACTGGCTAAATTTCAAACGAATCGGATGAAAATAACTAAAATCGTGAAGTGACCCCCTTTAACATTACGGTCGCACTGTGAGCCGCTGATGAACGCGAAGGGAATTTTCAATACGTTACTGACAGACCAGTAGTCTTTAAAATAATTCAGGATGGGCCAGAGCTAACACTTCACGAGAGCAGTTAATTATATGAAAGGTAAACTTGGCCGGTTCTCAAGCTGTCACCCCAGCCGGTCGGAGAGCTCCGCTCTCAACAGGTAGAAAGAGAACGGAGGGCAATCCCTTCCCAGCACCCCGAAGTTTCCCAAGAAACGGCCACCAGTCACAGATGGAGTCACGCATTATAACCGAAAAGTATCAAAGCGTAACTTACGTAATATTTGGATAGAGTTAAATTACGTTCATGAGAATGGATGGCATTACTAAAATATTTTAGTTGTACGCATTTTCCGCAATAGATTAATTATAAAGTTAAAAATACGTTAGAAAAGACTATAACTGAACTGACGAGGCGAACTTGACCCGAGAACGTAAACGAGACCAATTCGATGAAATACAAGTTGTCGTTTACATTTCTTATGGGTTCTTACATAATTTGTAAGACGATTACAATTGCTCGTAAGGCCTCCCAAGAATGGTCAAAGCTAGCAGTGCCAACTACCTCTCCAACCAACCTCCGTCGAGAGTCGTCCCACGAGGAGTCCCGCAGTGGTTCCCGCGTGCCGAGAAGACCCCCTCATAGCGCAGACCGAATGGATTAGCTCATCGTGCTAGCTGGCGGGCTCCACAAAGATCTACGTTTTTAAACGTATGATGTAGGAGCGGCAGGTGTAACCGTAACATCATAGCAGCAGCAGATGAAGCCGTGGCCCGATAGAAGCCGTAACTGCAGGTATAGCTGTGACCCGACAGTAGCCGTAGTAGCAGGTGTAGCCGTGACCCGATAGTCGCAGTCGCAGAAGGTATAGCGGTGACCCGATAGTAGCAGTAGAAACAGGCGTAGCTGTGACAATCGCAGCACGACACAGACGCCCAAGCGGCAAGCGCAGTTGCAAAGACAGGTACCCTGTCATGGAGCACAACACCACGGCACAAACTTGAAGTCGCCGCCACAATGCTTCACAAGCTAAAATTGCCCAGTGAGAGGCAAGGCTTTCCGACCGTCCCTGCTGCCTCTTATCAATGTCACATAGTCGTACGCGCCGATGGAGCTTGCTGCGCTGTGAACATAAAAGGTTCTACGTAGACTACCATGTCAAGAGCACTTGGAAAAAACTATTTTGAAGTGGCATCTGGTCTATCGCAATGCCAACGTCTGGAATGATCAATACGAACAATAGTTGTATATATATGCGAGGGAAAAATTGTCGTTTCCTACATTCATGTAGTCACAAACTCAATTATTATAAACTCCTAATCGAAGGTAAAAGAACTCACGACCCGGGTAATGTTAGCTGTTTCCAAATTTCCTCACTACACTCAACTTTAAATTTGTGTTGAATTTTACTGCACTCCAACCCATCTTGGCCAACGTGTTGGTGATTGCGTTAAAAGTTATAACAAACGAGTCACACTGAAATGGTCTAAACTTAATAGTTTACGAACACTAGTTAATTAACGAAGATGTTAAAACGGAATTTACAGGATTATCTGATCAATTCGTGCAAATTTAACAACGTTGATATTTCTGATCCCTGAAAAAAGGAGCAACGTTGAAATGCATCGGTAATGCTTAGTTAGCTATGAAGGTGACCATAATAATATTTTGAGTTCTTAGCATCAACATTACGCAATGGAGCAGTCAAAAAATTTAGTCAGGCTCGTTACTCTAGAGTCTAGACAAACTCAAAATTTTATTGCAAAATCCCGTCAGTATTCTAAGCAGACAGCTCACGATGTTTGTGAGCGTTTTGATGAAGTTGACCGAGGTTGCAGAACTACTCACATGCCAAAAAGCGATCAAATTTATGAACCTTATAATCTAGCCAGCCTCATAAGAAGTGTCAAGGACAATCCAACCGTCATTATCGACATTGGGTAAAGAAATGTTCGTCAGCATTACGATAACTCGCAGTTCGATCAAAGTCTCCGGTCTGACTTCTTGCGCTTTATGTAGGAATCATTTCCTAACTTATGAGATGAAAGAAGTTAATTTGGAAAGGTGCAAGCAAATTTTTAAGGGAATTTAGACCATCGGATAGAGCGCTATGTTTTTTTCCGACGATAAGATTTTTGTAGTTCATATGGCTTTGAACAGGCCTAACGATCGTTGGATTTCTTCTTTAACACGTTGTATGGCCATTTGTGTTCCAATCGGTAAATTGCTCATTCACGTACCGGTATAAATGACTGACATTTCTCCTGTTTCGTTATTTTTTATAACTAACTGGGTTAAATGACTGGGTTTATAGGGTAAATCAACTCAGAGACTTCATGTTTGAATGTTCGTTACAAATTTTTGAATGAACACATTACTCTAGACAAAAAACTTACACATATCACTTGTTCTTGGAAGGCTGTATGAGTGTAATACAAAATACTTTTTTGTTATTCCATTTTAATTCAAACTAGCAAGGATAGGGTAGTTTGTAGATTAGTCGTCGACTGGCCTTCGACTGATAATCGACTCTTTACAAATCACTCGTTAACTTCTATTCCAGACATGTTTATTTATTAAATGTCTTCTCAGTATGTTTCGTTGATGATTAAGTTTTTGTTTTACATTGAGTAAAAATAATAATCGATTTTTAGTTTTTGTTCTAAGTGTTGAGGTATGTGGGGAATTTGTAAGCATTTTGCTATTCAAAATGCAAGAGTGTAGAAGTAAATCTCTAATTTTCTCATCTCTTCTTTCTCTCATTCAAACGAATATTCATTTGTGTGATGTCTCTAGAACGTAATAATTAGAATAACATTAATATTTTATGTATTATTTCCATCTTACAAACACTCATATGTCTTGAGAAGAGACTTCAGCTTACGCACGACTGCGTCGGGAATAAAAACAGTTCTATAAAAATTAAAAGATCAACGTTACTTGAATTGTGAACAACGAAAACTTAGACTTGTATTGCTTTATTATTCTTATTATTATTATTATTGTTATTATTATTATTTTTATCAGTATAATTATCATATAAGAAAGTTTTAGCCTCCCTTAACCACGACAAAGTTGTTCTAAGAGAGGAAGGAGGAAGGCGCCTTTCAGTATGGAGTTGAAGGAACGCGGAATCTATGCACAAGGTGCACAGCAACAGGAAGCTAAGAAAGAAGTTCATGAAACGAGATAAAATTGAAGAAGAAAGTAGTAAGTGCTGAAAAACAGGACAGCAGTGAACAGAAAAATGATGGTCCGTAACAAAACAAAAACCTATTCTATTTTACCAAAAAGGAAGAATACCTACCTTTAGCTCGGGCGCTCACAAAGTCTCCCTGAGAGCGCTAATACCCATAGATACAACAGTTGTATCCCCCTGAGGGGAACTTGTATTGCTTTACTTTTTCAAACAATAATCAATTTGATTACTCGTTAGAATAAAAGTGTTTCTTATTGCCAGATGTAATTGTTTGCAAAGTAATTAGCAAAGTTTTATGCGGTATTTCGTTTAGGAAACTACAGCGTGTACTGTCAGGAAACTTGTTATTAGAAACTATCATAATGAAATGCGCTTTCTCTTAGCATTGTTTGAAATCTTTGTGCTTCTTGAAATAATTAGCATTGTCAACATCACGATATCTTCACCATAAAAAAGAAAACCACTAAGAATAAAATTTAGAAATACAATTATTCTTTGGTAAAATTCTTAGGTATATGATTCACGATTTATAAATTCCATTTTATGTTACTTCTTATTTTATAAATTTCCGAATAGTGATTAAATTCATTAGAATGTATTATGAACTAAAAAGTAATCACACCGATTTCACTCGTGAATATTATTTCTCAATGTAAAATCTTGCATAGACATGAATAAATATTCATGTCCTCTCAGTAAGTAGCACTTCTCTTCTGAGAGAGATAGACTGCTGGGACTGTGGTAATGTGTTTGACTTGTGTCTGGTTTTGAAGAATGAAATAAAAATATGCGTATAACAATGGCATGGTAAAAAATACACAATTGAACACAGATAAACGCAGCAATGCATTTATTCTGCAGTACAGTAAAGTCTGCACTTTCAATGTTGTGAATATTTCTGGAAAAGCATGAAATTGAATAAAATATGTGAAATATAATTTCTAGCTTGATGCATTGTACGCCACAATGTCAGAGCATACGTTTCATTGCGATAGATCAATGATATTTGTATGGCTGTAAACAACGGATGGCCGTCCTCAAATACTACGACCTTAACCAACTTAGAAGTTTGCGCCCTCAAATTACAACTGGCCGTCTCAGCATATTACGTCCGAGCTCGACCGTTCGTGGTTAAGAGCGCGGAGATAGAGTTATAAGGGCGAACCGGCCGACTCGCCTTTAATTCATACTTGATCGACTGTCTCGTCTTTAATTCACCGGCGACACGTCCTTGATTTTCAATTGGGTAGTCCCATGCATGCTCTCGATTTCAAAATGTCAGATACAGTTTTAATTCCAAATGGGCTCAGGATTTGAGACTCATTACATATTTTCAAGCGAAAAGTTTAAGTAACATTACAGACGGCTCATATCTCTTGGAAATAGTCAATAGATAACGATCTGCTCATTAACTGATATTTTTAGATATTTAACCAAACATTTCTGTTTCTATTGATTTTGATATTTATGTTTAAATATCTCCTATTCACTCCTGTTTGATCTTTTATGTCAGAGATGTAATGATCATTTACTCGACCTGATGAAAGAGATGGAGCTCCACTTCGAAACGTATTCCTACTGAGTATGATTAATTTACTTACAAAATTCTTCATTTTTAAGTTTTCATGATGTTGTGGTTCTTGCAAGCCACTGACTTATCCAGATGATTACAGTTTTCAATTTTTTTTATCAAATGTCATTTTTGATTCATTGAAATAAGGTCAGCATTTTCTTAAAACACCTCAGGGACTTTTATGAATTAGTGCATTTTATTTTTACACAATAATTTACCACTTATGAGTTATCATTCTCTGCTCTACATCTTTAAAAGCTCAAATAATTTGCCGAATTTTATAATCTGCCTAGTCTTAACCTCTGACAAATTTTCAATAATATTTTCTAACATTCATCGAAACTAAAACATTTAAGCTTCTGAATTGTTTAATTGAGGAATCAAATTTTGCTCCATAAATTAGTTTCTGCCATAATTGACAATTCTAAGAAGAGGAAAATTGGTATGAGGGGAAATATGTTAAATAATTATTCAAGAATTACTAAGTTCGGCAAAGATTTTAGTTTGCATATTACTGAGTAGTATTGTGCCGTTTCGTTATATCGAATTTGGCGAAATTTATCTGTTTCCGCAAGCGTGCACCCTTATTATATTATTATACATCCTAAATAACTATAAGCTACTCAATTTTAATTTTAGCTCATTATTCTCCGGTCCCCCCCCCTTTACAAAAAAGCACAATTTGAATGATTAATTCAACCCGCGGTTTCGTTCAATATTAAGTGCAATTCAAAATGTCGTGTGTTACGTATTGAACCTCGCCATGAGATTGCTCACGATTCATTTATTCAAGAAATGTTCATTGCGATAAACATCTATAACACGCACTGGGTATACATTACGTAGGTAAGTAACCATATGTGTCTCTTCTATTAGACACCTATTTTTGGCCAAAAGGCGTACCTTCATACTGATTGAAAATATTTTTGTAGTGTAGACCTTCACACGAATGTGGTTTTACGGTCATCACATCTCAAGAAATAAATTGGCTATTCAAATACGGACGAGACAGAATGCTAAAATTCGAAATATGTTGAAATGAGGGGAGTTAACATTGAAAATTTTTTTTTATTAATACAAGTTACAAAAGTTCAGGCTATGTGCAAAATACTGAGACAATTGCATAAAAGAAAAAGGCTTCAGAGGAGCTCTAAAGTTGGTAGGCTATACATCACGTTTCGCGTACTCGGCAAAATCGTAGTTGCTTCTCAGCATGTCATCTAAGTTAAAAGGAAAGTGAAAAAAAATTATTTTTCAGCCACAGAAAAACTTCTAAGAATATCGTAATAAAATTATTGAAATACTTGGGTGCACTTCTGCTCTCCCCAGCAGCCTTTAAATTGCTTGGCAGAATCTCTAAAGCGTAGTGTATTGGCTTAGTTTTCGCGTTCTCATTTGTACGTACAAATACCAGCTAAATAAATGTAAAAAATTTGAATAAAGTGAAATGAGAAGTCCCTCCATTATTGTTTCTCACTTCTTTATCTGATTTTGTCGTGCTCCGCCATACAAAATTGAGTTTTTTATATAATGACGTATAGGATGGCAAAATGTCATTGAACTCTCCCCGCCTAAAATCTAGTACCCACACACATTTGAACATCACACTCTCTTCGTTTCACACAAAATTTAGTACTGTTTCTTTATTTTTGTTTGATGTCCAATACATATTATTCTCAAGTTCCGGCATATCTTTACAAATTCAATCAGTTGTTGGATAAAAGTTAAACAAATCAGTTCCTACTGTTGAACTTTAGATGTCACTATCAACGTTCTCTAAAAGTATAACACCATTTCATCGAAAAGTTGGTTGATTCTTCTGAAAGAAAATCTGTCAAAATATTTTTGAATAAAGAAGGAAAACGGGGAACTGTGCTCGTTCTCCCGACACTATTGTTGAGTCACGGCTGTTCGAGGTCTTTAAATCTGTAAAGATGTTTTATTTGAGGCTAGTCAATTTTGAGGCTAGTTTGGATTTAACACATTGTATTCAATCACCCATGAGTAATTCATATTAACACAGTCAAATGTCATGTTATGCATCATCTTTTCCAAAATTTCTATATTAAAAGAAATGTTGTAATCAATCCGAGTTTTTAATTTATTTATTCAGATCTCGTATAGCTGAATAACGAAACCTAAATTTTACCAGCGTGATTCGAGCTTTTTTGTTCCCACTGCAGAGTTCTAGAGGTTTTCGAACTCTGTAGGGTTCAATAAAGGTATTTTCTAGGCCAGCTGAAGCAACGCAAGAGTTTGGAAGCTCATAATTTCGGATTCACATTTTGAACTAAAAAAAATTTGTGACTGAAATTTTGGTTCATAAAAGTTTGGTCGTTATTTCATCTGAGGTAGTTATAATCAGTATCAAAATTCCCTTCGGCATGAGCTTAGACAATCAAAGTCATTGAGGTAAGTGGAGGTTACGGTTAATAATTATTAAGCCGGTGTCTTGTTCAATGGAAATTTGTCAATTTAATTAAATATCAATTCGTACCTGACATTTTAGGGCTCTTTGATTACTTTCGTAATTCTACCCTTAAATTTCATTTGTTTACGTCTCGTCGTATTGCTGGAACCAGAAACTACCTGCACATTGCATTCCAGAGTTTACTTGGCTGGTCTGTAATCTGTAAAAAATAGGGTAATTAAATTCGAAGCATTTTTTGTAATTAAGCTATGATATGTGTAAATTTAGACACAAGAAAAAATAAAACAAAGCTAATCCGGAAAATTTGTCTCTTTACGATTTCGAGGAGTAGGAACTCAGTGTGTTTTTAAAGGAGTGTTTTAGCTTGTATATAAAGGCAGAGAAATTTTAAAATTCCTATTCATATTGGATGAACATGAGTCTAAAATTTTCAATCAGTCACTATTAATAGTTTCTGCCCCACGTTTTTTTGAACAATACTGTCATGTACTTGGATGTGCAAAAAACATGAAAAAAAACATGGAAACTGTCACTTCAGTAACTGCGACCAGTTTGACTCTGCCATCCTAGCGTATAGTTCTCGAAAAGTAGAAACACTGTCTCCTATGCATTTATCCAGGTCTGCTCCTTTACCAGCAACATTGCAATGACGCCACATTAGAGTTGCAAAGATGGTGGCACTCATGATTGAAATTCAATGGCGGTAAATCCACTTCTCCGTAGAATATCTTCCAGAACATGTTTCATATTGTGTGTGAGTGGTCAAAAAACATATATATTGTGCTAAAAAAATTCTGATATTGTTTTTCAAGCTCAAAGATACAGAGTTTTACGATTTATTTACTAATAATGAAGGAAATCGCATTTGTTCAGAAGAACTATGTAGCGGTAAGAGCAACGATATTGTTCGTTAGGAAGGTTTCAATCATCATTTCAGAATTTTAATGCTGTTTTGAGGTTCGTCGAACTGTGCCAGTCTTTTACAATAGAAGGCAATTTTTAACGCTCGTATGTTTCATAGGATCAACATGGGAGTAAAGCTGTGTGTGTTTGTCTTTTCGAATCCAACCCTATAGTTCCAGGGATATAATAAAGACCCCGACTCTGTTGATAGAAAAAAATGTATGAGTACTAAATTGAATTCGATAAATTTGTTGACCTAATAATTCATGCCACTGTCGTGCTCACATAAGCCCTACTTCGCTTCTATTTTCTGTCGTATAGAAAACAATTATGAAAACTGCAATTTTTCATATACTTATTTAAAAGAAAATACATCACTGCGCATGTCATAGGATTTCCCAAAGCCTAGTCAGCTCCGTGCCTTGGGAATTCAACGATAGGTTGGAGCTAAGTTAATATCGTCACAAATAGTGGATCACTGTGACAACTTCCTAATACATGTGAGCAGGCTTTGAGATATTGTAAGCATTATTGGGACCCATATACCGCTACGCTAATCATAATTTAAGGCTAGACCAGCCTCGCGCTGGACGTGATGAACAGGTTACTAGGGATATTCATAAAAAAAATTTTTCGGTATCTTTTCAGATTAAAATACAAAACGTTGTTCAAACTGGAAGTCCTTGTATAAAAACCAGAAAGCGATCAATTGATTTTTTTGGATTCATATTGACTATATTTAATCTCAAACTTTTTAAATCCGTTCACATTCTCTAGCTAATACCATCTATCAATTAGGCAAAAAGCTTCCCCTCGGAAAACAGTCAAGCGGCAGAGCTTTCACTCAATTTTTTCTTTGCTTTGAAACTTGCATATTAAATTTTGTCAATTCGTCGAAATCTTTTTTTCATTCATTATTTGATTGATATTTCTTGATGAAAAATGTTATTGAATTTTTTAATATTTTCCTTCATTATCATTACAGTGAATTTGCACGGTAAATATTATTTCCAAAAAAATTTCATATATTGTCCAGTGATACAAACGTGCAACTCGTGTTAGGTGAATTTTTTGAAGAACGAACAGCAACGAGGAGTTTTCTCGATGTCATTTGTCATAGAAAAAATGACCAGCACACTTTCGTTTTCATTTATGTAAACTGAAAATACAAAATCGCTCAATTTCAAGAAATCTTTCAAACAGAAAAAGTTTACAGTACAACTTCGTAAATCTGTATGAGTGACCACGATTGCTCCCTGTGTAACCGGCTTCTTTCTAATTTTCTAAACTTGTGTATTTGAGCGCGTCCAAAAAATGAATACTGAAATTATTGTTGAAGGATAAATAAACTGCTTTGTACAGTTATAGATATTATATTCTAATGAAAATTGACTTATTTTGCACTCACAAAACCTAACCATTATCAGCCACATAAGAGGAAAATATAGTAGGGAACTTGGCGATATAGGGGCGTAATGTAGAAGACAACCAATTATTGTTCACGTAACGGATATTTAACTTGGGTGAACCGATGGTGGAAGAAAATAAGGTTGTACAGCTTACTAGTATTTCAGCACTTTAACACAAATTTAGTACAGAGCACATGATAACGAATACACAAAATTACAAATGAATTTAAAATAAAACAAATACGGACACCCAGATAGGTATAGTTAAAAAATTTAGGCCAAATGAGATTCGCGCAAAAACGTTTGCCACAATACTGCCGGAACCACAAACTAAAGAACTGTTCAAAACACTGCAGTTAGAGTCTAAGCCGGCTTGATCTTAGCTTCAGTGTAGGAAGTGAAGTTGTTGGTAGATTGAATGCTGGAAAAGTTACGGAGTCCGAGTCCCCGAAAATAACCTGCAATTATGGAACGTAGGAAATTGCTTGGTGTCCAGAGTCCGCCACTCGGAGCAACATTCGCAGCAGCGCAGGAGTTCAAGCGTAGTGGTGAGCTTAGCCTCTGGCACACTTAAGCTTTCAATTCCAAGTTACGTGGAACGAAAATAAATCCTCTAAAATTACAGCAACCGGTTGGGTTGTGGCTGGGCTTTACCCAAGTATCCCAGTCTGGGGGTCGTCTGACGAACTCACTGAAGAATAAATATACCAAAACAAACGTGATACGAGCTAAAAACACAAATTAATGAGAATATTGTCGGGGCTATAACTTCAAACCAATCGATAAATAAAGCTCAGTTTATTATCGTTACTACAACGCACCTCCGCCTCAAGCGGTGACTGCCGAAGCTATGAAAAAACCGACGGTTGTTTCGAACTATATAATACGAAGTGTTGCGCTCAGCAGGTATTGCCTTTAACCTAAAATAGAGTAACGGAGATAGAGGCTCTAAAATATAAACAAGCTGAAGCTCAGTATCGGGCGACATAAATTAAGAAAATTTAAGCCCGCAAACCCTTCAATACCTACGGCTTTCCATTCCCCTGACACTAATGATCCTTAAACAACAACAATTGAGTCGCATAAGTTCATCGGTTTCAAGTAGGAAATGAAGCGTTTCTACTAAATTTTGTCGCTGTTATTCACACTTCGTTACACACTAACCACAGCATTTTGAATTGACGGATACAGGTAGCAGTTTTTCATGCACTCTCGTCATTACACGTTTGTCGATGGGAAAGCGCAAGTTCATCATAGCGCCCACGTGGGTCGGTGCATCTATGCTTGTTGATGAGCTTCCAATTAATTCAGGCGCCTGCACTTAGCTGCTTTCGATAGAAAATGAGAGTTGGAGAAGGTATGTGTTTCTCTAATCTGTATAGTCTCTTACCAAATGATCAGAAAAGACACGATTTGCATTCATTCGCGAAACATTCTAGCAAAGACATGACATTTAAAAATTGAGGAAGCTCATGGTAAGGTTTGAACTTCATATCTACATAACTTCGAAAAATTCTGATTAACGTTACTATACTCAAGCATTTGAATGGAAATGATGATGCAGAGCTGATCAGTTATACACACAGAAAGTAGGCGAATATCAGAGTTCTTAGTCTCCGAGAAAACAATTATAAATTATATTTTTAGATTGTTTTGCATTTTCCAGAAAACATAGGCCTGCTTTCAGTTTTGGCGCACATTGTCCGACGGAAAACTAACATTTCTGTGTCACCTCATGTGTGTGCGCAGTTCTCCCTGGACTCAAAAAATCCAAGAAGTCTCTACACAATTACACCTGGAAGTACCTTCAGGTACTGTATCAAAGGAGCAAGCAGCAATAGTACGAGGTAAGTAAACATTGATGTTCTACAGCCAGGACTTCCAAAACCCCGTAGATTATATTGCACTGTTTCACGATTTTTTTCTTAAAAGACACTGCCACTCTGCACGTGCTGATGCGCGAGACAGAAAACGTTGCGAACACCTTGAGGATAAACATATTAATACGTAAAAAATAAATATAGTTGTTTGAGAATTTTCCTCTAGTTTATTTTACAAGTAATTTTAAGCTCATTGAGTAGTTCAGGAAAAATATATAAGCGCCAAGAAAATGAACCGAGGTACTGCAGAGCTTGAATTTTGTGCCAGGGCAAATGTTAGGAAAAATCCCTACGAATTCTAATTTGGAGAAGCGTACCAACATCCCAAGTGAAGCAGCCTACCTTACCTTGCAAAAATGCAAGATAAGGCAGAATGATTATTCTTGATGCTCATTGCTGCCTGGGCTTATGCAAGCGATGTAAAACGCTTGCTGGCATTGAATCATCGAAATTCTTATAAACAAATATTTTTATTCTGTATTCAGCTTTTGAAAATATGTAAAACGTCACATCGTACCATTTCTTCCACTCGCAGACTTGAAGTTCATAAGTGATATAATAATAATTATTGGGATTATTATGACATTCATTTATAAATTTATGCATATTAAACAGGTTTACTTGAAGTAGCGCTGAAAGATTCGTATTTTGTATTTAATGGTAAAACGTACAAGCAAATTGACGGACTTGCAATGGGATCTAACCTCTCTCCTTTAATAGCGAACTCCTTTCTAGCCCACTTGGAAAAACATTTTTTGAACCAATGTCCTCCGGAGTTTAAGCCATTATTTTACCGAAGGTATCTGGACGATACATTTGTTTTGTTTCGCTCTGAAATTGCAGCCAATAGTTTCTTTCAGTATATTAACACATCTCATCCTAATATTAAATTTACGATGGAGGTAGAACAAAATGATCAGATCCCATTCCTAGACGTTCTCATAAAAAAGTCAAATTCCAAACTCATTACTTCTGTCTATAGGAAGCCAACATTCATTGGGCTTGCTTTGAACTATTTTAGTTGTGTATATAAAGGGTATATAAAATCATGTATTGACTGTTTACTTCATCGTGCATACCGCATATCCAGTAGGTATGAAATATTCCATCTTGAAGTTGAGTACATTGTAAAATTATTGGTCAACAACAAATATCCGAAATCACTAATTCAGAATTTTGTAAAAAAATTTTTAGATCGTAAAATTTGCCCCTCTCCTGCAACCTTGAGCGTACCAAAGCAGACCTTGTACGTTGAGTTACCATTCATGGGTTATTTGAACGCAGAGCAGAAGAAGGAGGTAGTATCGTTGGTTAGTAGGTTTTTTACAACGGTCGACGTCAGAGTGTTTTATAGAAATAGTTTTAAGATTGCATCCTTTTTTCGCAGGAAGGAACGATTGGATGAGTGCCTGTGGAGTGGCTGTGTCTATTTTTATAAGTGTGACTGCTGCATGCAGTCTTACGTTGGTAGTACCAAACTCCAACAATTCATCAGACATAGCCAACATGCAGGAATATCTCATAGAACCGGTCGTGCACTAACCACTCCACCCCAATCAGCAATTAGGGATCACTGTGAAAATTCGAACCATTCATTCAAAACTATTAATTTTGTTCCGGCCCTTTCTCGATCAGGTCGTAACTAAACGCGAATGAGGTTCGGGAGTGAATCACAGCCGAATGTGGTTATTCTTTATTGTACTTCAGAATTGACACAGGCTTCGTAATTGGTATAGAACCTCTAGATCGGAAGATAATCTATAGCGTATCTGTGATCTCTACAGATTCTTTCTTGACAGCCGAGCTCCGCTACTGACAGCGACGCTTTTGTTTGTAAACTCGACCTCTACGGCAGACCACCGCCAAATGAACGCCGGTGTCTCTCGCCGATCCTATTTATATAGCCTGACGGGAACGGGCGCACATATAAACGGGCGCACATATAGTCCCCCCGTACTTAAAATTTTTTATCACAATAAAAATATTTTTAAAATGTCAGTCAATCACATTGATTATCCTTTTACGGTCAAGAAATCTTACAACTCGTCAATTTAATTACACAGATCAGAACGTATGACAATTGTTTCCGAATTATGAACGCAGGTAAGCAGGTATGGCCTTTGCTGTTATCATAACAAATTTCAACGGTAATCCTACATCATGTTAAACATTATTTTAGTGTCAATACTATTCAATATTATATTATACTATTCAATACTAGATTTATTACCCAAAATCAACCAAATAATCACTTTACGCACTTAGCTCAAACAATATGTTCATTCACATCAAGTTATTTATCAATTGATTTTTAGAATAATTATTCTTGGATACTTCAGATATTTTGGATACGAATGGATACACCACACAATTTTATTAACATATCAAAACGCATACGGAACAAACCAACTACCTAAGGTACAATTTATTTATAGCAAAATTTTTAATGCAAATGAAAATTATCGCGACACATTCTTAAGGTTAAGAAATGAAAAAGGAAAAATCCATCATAAATCTAGGTTACATAAAATGTAGAATATAAGTTCAAATACGCAGGAGAGTACATTACATTACTACAATTTGCAAGGTAAAAAGATTCAAATCGTCCTTCGATTCAATTTAAATTGTTTCAATTTAACTAAAGTGAAGTAAAGTGAAAGTGAAGTAAAGAGAATAATCAATAGCTAATTCAATTCCACCAATCTAAAACAATAAATGAACTTAGCAGAGGCAAGTAACGCGACATCAATGTTTATAAGTAACGACAATAAAGAACACAATCCGTATATAATAGAACTTTTAAAATACAGCATATAAAATAGAAATAATCTAAGACATGGAGGGTTTCTACCCCTCGGAAGATTGGATAATCAGAACATGATATTTAGATCTATGGTATTCAAATACAAAATGTGGGAGTCTAGAATTGTAATGTTACACGTTAACTTGAGGTGAGACTGAAGGGATCTGCCTAGGACCGTTACAGATTTCTTTTAAAGCGGTTCGACGCAAGGCGACGTACTCACCACTAAGTCGGCTAATGACCTTGTGTAGATCCCGTTTTATATAAATAATCATCACCGCAAGGATGATAGTAATTACCGTGTAGAGAAGCAACATTATGTCGCTCAACTGGTCAGGAATGAGATCAACTCTCGTTTCCTCAGTGTGTCGGATAAGTTCATCCGAAATTTGACCATTATTTGCTTTTATCGCGGTTATGATGGTATCGACGTTAACATTTGACACCCTATTTCCCATCTTAGCGGGCCAGAACGCGGCTATCAATGCGGGGATTAGAATTGTGATTTATTTTAATCACATAAATGTGATGAATGAATTATGACTTTATAATGTTGATGTAGAAAAAGTAATTCCTCACTCGATATTTGTTGGAAATGCAGCAATTCTGATTATGAACACGAGTTCGACGTGTTCTCCAGATTCATAAATTTTGATTCGAGTACGCAACGGTGAATCGAGGTTCAGAAACACTTGAAAAGAGCAGTATGCTTCTTGTAATACTTCCTTTCGTATCTTGATACCGAAGACTATTTTTGTTTCCTGCGGTTGCCACAGTTGATTTACTCCGGTGCACATCGGGATTTAAATGTGTTCAGAATAAAAAGTGGAAGTCTAGCGTTGTAGTATTAAACGCTAACCTTAGGTGGGACAGCAAATATTTGCTTATTACAATGGTATTAAACTTTGATTCATTTATTGATGTTAGATAAGTACGCTGCCAATTTCTAATTGATGGTTCAAAGTGTGTGTGTATCTTGTAAATCGAAGTGTGCACTGTCCTGGAATTGTTCAGGAATCGCCCAAGGAATCTGCAAAAGAAACGACACAGGACATTAGCATGGCCGCAAGTTTAAGTAAGCAATTGTCGTTTCATAATAAGGCAACGCTTCATTCTCATTAAGACACATTCTCATTAAGACACATTCTCATTAAGACACATTCTCATTAAGACACTTTCATTCCAACTACACTGCCTAGCATTGTTGCCAAACAATTTGCGGCAGAATCGAGGCAGTTCTCGCGGTTGCACACTCGCACTCTCGTGTCGACATCTCCACGATTCTCTTAATCTCCACAGCTCAGTTTATCAACTCTAGCTGACGGCTTGATGAGCACAGCTCTTGATGTCGCAACAACAGTATGACAACATCCTGAGCTCAACATCTCTTCTGAAGGTGTTAGCGCAACACAATATTTCCTAACGCAAGACATACATAAAGTCTTAAGAAAGAAACTCGTAGAACACTCTTACAAGCTAGAAACTCATTGAACGAACTTACAAACTAAATACCATTGAATACATGTATGGAATGGCATTTTCAGAATATAAGGAATGAACAGCTCCAACTAGGTTGACAATTTTACCTTCTTAACTTATCTAAAGGCAGCACATAGTTTAGGTTCGATCGGATAATCTTGTTACCGATCTTAATATCTGCGTAATTTTTACCTAGCTTTTCAATGATACCTGGTCCTAAGAAATTTAGCTGTAATTTGTGTTTTTTGGCATGATTTTTTACTAGTACACGGTCCATCGCTTTTAAATTTTTATCGCGACGTTTCATATTTCTATAGGCAGTTCTTTCAATTGTGGCGTTAATGATCGCATTTCTAATATTGTTCACTACAATAGATGACTCGGTAAATTTTTGTTTGTGAACATCTTCATATGTAGTCGCAACATTGAAGTCTTCTAAATTAGTAGAACTGATATAAACACACGTATCTCTACCGAAAACCGTGTATGCAGGTGTATCTCCTAGGGTTTCGTTATAGCTATTATTAATCGAATTCTCTACAATATCCAGCAATCTATCCCACTCATTATGAGTAAGAAAATTTAGATATAACTTGAGCAGGTGTCGAATTTTACCATTACATCGCTCAACAATGCCGTTTGAAAAAGGGGAATAAGCTAGAACTTCCTTTTTTAAGATAGAAAGTCCTTTTGTGAAATTTCTTACATTAGAGGATTTAAATTCCAGGGCATTGTCGGACAGTAGCACGTCCGGGGTACCGAACAAACAGCAAAAATTCCATAGACAGTCTGTAACAGTCTCTGTACATCGGTCACTAGTCGAATATAATTTAACAAATCGTGAAAATAGGTCGATAAATACAAGAATATATTTGTTACCATTGTCCGTCATTGGTAATGGACCGTAGAAGTCCATGCTGACCGTTTGAAAGCATCGTGTTCCAATTGGAGCATTTAGAATTTTATTCGGCGTCGATATTCGTGATTTTAGAATCTTACAGGTATCACAGGATTCAACAATTTTGCGCGTAATTGTCCGTTCGTACGGATGAAAATAATTTAATTTAAATTTAAACAAGGTATGATTTAAATCCGTATGTGATAAATTATGAATGAAAGAAATCATCTTGTGTAGCAGAGTATATGGCACCACGATCGTCAGAATGGTGCTGGGTCTGTTGTCAATTCTTCGTTTTTTATACAAAATGTCATTCATAATCAGAAATTCATTTAAGTCAGTATTAGAAACTTTCGTTGCATTCTCTATGCCATCCTTTATTTCGGAACAATAGGGATCGTTATCTTGTTCACGTTTAAATTCGTCTAACGACCAGTTGTCATTAATACTAGATCGACGAGATCTACGAGAAGATCGACGAGATCTGCGAGAAGATCGACGAGATCTGCGCATCGCCAAATAGCAAGCTGAGTATACGCCGATAATGTTTGCTTGCGAATTAATTAAGCATGAGCTCAATTTAATGATTACACATAATCATTGTAAAATTAATAAATAAGAAGTTCTCTATGTAAAAACTATTTAAGCAGCATAGGCATAGCAAGCGCAGTGTGCACGCTGTTTCTTAGTAAGTGGGAGAGCCTTAACGCGGAAGCTGATTCTTGGGAGTAAGAGAGCCGAGGCGGTAGTCCATTGTCCCATTGTCCACTGTGGGTAAACAGTTGAAGGAAGTTGCAGCCAGTGCCGCTAGCACCCATTGTCCTCTAGCACCCATTGTTCTCTGGCGCCCATTGTCTCTAGCATATAAAAGTAAGCTGAAGCAGCTTGCCTCTGTTCACAATGGTGCCAGCCTTCACGAGTAATTAGCAATTAGCCTGTTTAAGTCCACGGAAGTCCACTGAAAATGTGAGTTATAATTCTATTGTATGTAGAATATTATCAATTGCATGTAGAAAATTTTATTGTGTGTAGAACATTTTTCTTTTAATGGAAATTGGAGGTTTATGAATATAGGATTATTTTTGTGCTTATGTCGAACAGTGACTCTGACGAATACGAGTACATAAGAACAACCCCGTATTTGACTAACTTTGGCAGGTTATCCGTCCCTGTTTTCAGATTATCAATTCCTCAAATACCTAGCACGATGGCGACCACTGTTACCCCTGTTATCAGTGCAGCCGTTACGACAGTTAGCGCTGTAACTAGTACGGTTACCGCTGTGACAACTTCTATTGTAGGTCCGATACCTAGTGTTGTGATTGCTGGCCAGGATCTACCGCAGTACAGAGGTAGAAGACGTAGAAATGACCCGGACTTCATAGAAAACAAATCACTAGAAACGCATATAAAAAATGTGAGAGCGTATTTCAACATGCTCTCAGACAATTCAGAACAAGCGAAACTAAACTTATTGTTGCGAACTGCAGACAAGCGGGTAGGAGACTTCAATACGGTCGTAGCCTCCATAATCAGTGAAGGTTATGAGTTGAGTTTCGAAGAAGTCGTGCACCTGTTAGAAAATATCTACGTATCAAAAGGTGAAAGATCTTTGCACGCGGTCGCCTGTGATCTAAATAACGTACGCCTGAAAAGAAACGATGCATTAGCTAGCCAGTTCGTGGCGATATTATCCAAAATCCGTAAGCTAACCCACAGAATAATGACCAGCCCGGAGTGTTCGAACAGAGCCCACCCCTATGTAGTAAATTGTCCCGATCCTGTTGCCCTCGATAAGTATGTCGAGAATACTTTAATTGTTGCATTAGCTATGGTTATCATCAACCCCCTAGTAACCGAAGATTTCTCTAAAAAACTATTCAATAAACCCTTTAACTCGTCGGAAGAGCTCCTTCAGAGACTAGTGACTGTAATTCGCAATTTTCCCGAGGATAAACAAATATTAGCGACTCGATCTGAGAGATCTACGGAAATCTATTGTGCAGAAGATGATCATTCGTCCGAATCAAACTTTGATGCAGCCTGTGATGAGGCCGAAGTGCATACAACAGAAAGAGGCGGATTTCGAGGTAGAGGTAGGACGCGTAGGCCCTACTGGAGACCAAATTTCCCGAGACCAACTTTCCGTGCTAGACCTCACGTAAAATCTTATGTTGGAGATAGAGAATTAGGAACTCTAGAAGTTCAGGCAGTAGAGACAGCTGAAACAAAGCGTTGCTCGAATTGTTACAATCATGCGTGTGTCTGTCAAGGACAAAGTGTGTCGGGAACCGTCGTGGCTAGGAAACCGACTGATTGGTACAAACCAGGTTCATCTCAGACAGCCACCGAGCATTCACTGCGTGATGTAGCTTGTTTTCGTTGTAATAAGTTAGGACACTACGCAAGAGATTGTAGGTCCAGAAGAGACTATTTAAACAGACCCGGCAGACCGGCTCGTGTCCGTGCGCGAGGACAGTATAAAACTCGTATGTCAGAAAAAGGCCAGGTAGAAACTTACCAAACTAACAGTGCCAATGATTTTTTAGCGTAAACAGCAGAGACGATTTCATTTCCAATAGAAACAACGTCGATGGTAAAAATGAAACTACAATAACTAAGTATGACTCTACGGCGACAAATCCCTGTGAACCCGAGGAGAATTCTGGTGCTGAAGATTCCCTCGTTAAAAATGTTGAGATAATTGACACACTAATTAAGTGTCAAAATAGATATGAATCGCTGGGAGAGGTGGAATTAAGTGATGATCTGAACGATCATGGCATTAATTATGAAAGCCATTTAACGACGAACGTTTGTAAATACGAAGAAGATGAAGAAGTTGAAGTTAGAGGACAAAATGAATTATTTGTAATACGAAAAAGTCATAAGCCCATGATTGTGCTTAGAAAAGATGCAGACCTGTGGAATGCATTGATTGATTCAGGATCAGAGAAGTGCCTAATCAGCTACCACAGAATAAGTGAGATAAGTAATAACGTGAAGCCAAGTTCTCTGACTATAAAAGGCGTTAACGCTAAGAGTAATGTTGAGGGCGAGGTGGAGCTTGTCCTAAAGTTAAAAAACGGTGTAAGTTTAAAGACAAATGCTTTAATAATTAAAGATGGTATTTACAATTATGACGTCATTATTGGGCGTGATTTATTGGACAAGAACGCCGTTGTAGACTTAAAACAAAGATGTTTAATTATCAAAGACGAGAAAATCCCCTTTGCAGAGGTAAAACGACGAAAAAAGAAAAAGACAGAGTGTCTCGAGTATTTAATAGAGAATACTGAGTGTCTCATGGCAGACACGATTACGTCCAGAGCTAAGAAAAAAGTCCTAAATAAGCTAAGAGAGAAGAGGACGTGCATTGCTGAGAAAGCAAGTGAGGAAGTAAGAAGGGATGGTAAGAGAGAAAATCAGCCTGTTCGAGGCGTAGTTGCAGTTACCAATTCCCAAACAAGGCCAAGGCCGTTAAGAGTGCATACTCAAAGAATTGAAATTGCTCCTAATGTAATTTTGAAACATGTTGGACATGTTGGAAAGTGTAAAAATGGAGAATACATAATAAAGAAAGCAACTTTAAAAGAAGGCGTGTGTGTCGCCGAAGCAATTGTGAGAGTTAATAATAGGAGAAAGATTCCGTTGTTGTTAATTAATAGCTCCGACAGAGCGATTGTTTTACCAGAGAATGCAATTATAAGTACTTTAGAAAAAGTGGAGAGGGATCACATTGAATCCGAAGTTTACTTGTCAGATGTACAAGGAGAATTAAAGGAAGGATTAAGTACCTTTGTACAGGCAACGAGTGTTGTTCAGGACAGTCATTTAGATGTCGAGAAGAAAGACACTAATAGTAAATCTGTCGGGATCACAGGAGTTGTCGACGAAGGGTACGTTTATGATTCCAAAGAAGTAGCCCGTGGTCGGCGGAAATTAAATAATGATGATATCAAGTGTAACGATGACGAAATGAAGCCTGAATTGCTGAGTTTGTTGAATGAATTCAGAGACGTTATTACTATAGACAATGAATCGATCTCAGCTGCTGCGATTAAACCATACAAAATACGTTTGAAACCTAACGTGGATGTCGTAAATGTCCCTCCCTATCGTATTGCCCACCGTTACATGGAAGACTTGAAAGTCGTTAACGAAAAAATGTTAGACGACGGAATTATTAGACCATCGATTTCAGCTTATAATTCACCGATAATTGTAGTTCATAAGAAAGATGGAACTATACGTCCGGTAGTTGACTTTCGCAAAGTAAATGAGGTAATTCATGAAGAATCATTCCCGCTACCGAGAGTGGACGAGCTTCTCTATAGTTTAAATGGTCAAAAATATTTCTCCAAATTAGATCTTAGGTCAGGATATCATAATATTACACTGACCGATGAGAGTAAAGAAATAACCGCATTTACAGTTGGTAGTAGAAAATATGAATTTAATCGTTTACCCTTTGGTTTAAAAACCTCACCTGCATATTTCCAGTCTGTCATGACGCAAACGCTATCTCCTGTTCTAGGAAAACTATCTTTCGTCTTTATGGACGACGTGCTCATATTTTCTAAGGAGAAGGCACAGCATCTTGCCGATATAAAAGTTGTACTTGAACTATTAAGAAACGCTAGATTGTCAATCAAAACGGAAAAATGTGAGTTTTTCCGTGACGAGATTGAATATTTAGGACATTCCATTAGTGGAATGGGAACCAGAAGCACCGGTACTGACAAAGTAAAGAATTTAGAAATTCCAAAGAATGTTAAACAACTACAGTCATTTCTAGGACTAGTAAATTTCTTTCGTAGGTACATAAAAAATTTTGCGAGTATCGCAAGCCCACTCTATAATCTTCTAAAGAAAAATGTCGAATTCAATTGGTCAAAAGATTGTCAAAACGCTTTTGAAAAATTAAAGGGTGAACTGTGTGAAAGCACGGTCTTGAGTCACCCAAACTTCGATCAAAAATTTCATCTGTTTTGTGATGCATCGAATGTAGGCATAGGAGCTGTTTTACTCCAGTCATCTACTGATAAAGTTCGAAACATGAGACCTGTCGCATTTTTCTCTAAAACGTTGAATTCCACTCAACGACGATACTCAACTACGAAAAAGGAAATGTTCGCTATAGTTGAAGCGTTAAAGTACTTTAAATATCTTGTTTTAGGCTATGATCTGGTTATATACACCGATCATAAGCCGCTCGTCCCATTATTTTCAAAGAAATTACCTGAAGACAACACGCTCGCGAGATGGAGCATATATGTCCAAGCCTTTGATGCCAAATTAAAGTATTTTTCCGGAAAAGCGAATAGTGCCGCCGATGCATTAAGTAGATTAAATCATGAAGATAATCCTTTAACAGAAAAAGAACTATCAGAGTGTTCTGACTTAAACCCAGATGTAGAGACTTTTCCCGTTGTAACCAGGTTGCAAGCCGCTGTTGCAGGTAAAAAATGTAACAAGCAGGTAACTGAGGGAGAGTTCGAGAAAACAATGCCAGGAAGTGATGATGAAAGACACGACAACAGGACGGCTGAAGCCCCCGGACGTGAGCCCAATGACTTTAAGAGCAGACAGAAAACGTGCTTATGCAGACTGAATAAAGTGAACACGACTACAGACCATTCAAGTATTAATGACAACTGGTCGTTAGACGAATTTAAACGTGAACAAGATAACGATCCCTATTGTTCCGAAATAAAGGATGGCATAGAGAATGCAACGAAAGTTTCTAATACTGACTTAAATGAATTTCTTATTATGAATGACATTTTGTATAAAAAACGAAGAATTGACAACAGACCCAGCACTATTCTGACGATCGTGGTGCCATATACTCTGCTACACAAGATGATTTCTTTCATTCATAATTTATCACATACGGATTTAAATCATACCTTGTTTAAATTTAAATTAAATTATTTTCATCCGTACGAACGGACAATTACGCGCAAAATTGTTGAATCCTGTGATACCTGTAAGATTCTAAAATCACGAATATCGACGCCGATTAAAATTTTGTTGTCTGTTTGTTCGGTACCCCGGACGTGCTACTGTCCGACAATGCCCTGGAATTTAAATCCTCTAATGTAAGAAATTTCACAAAAGGACTTTCTATCTTAAAAAAGGAAGTTCTAGCGTATTCCCCTTTTTCAAACGGCATTGTTGAGCGATGTAATGGTAAAATTCGACACCTGCTCAAGTTATATCTAAATTTTCTTACTCATAATGAGTGGGATAGATTGCTGGATATTGTAGAGAATTCGATTAATAATAGCTATAACGAAACCCTAGGAGATACACCTGCATACACGGTTTTCGGTAGAGATACGCGTGTTTATATCAGTTCTACTAATTTAGAAGACTTCAATGTTGCGACTACATATGAAGATATTCTACACACAATAAAATTTTCTACATGCAATTGATAATATTCTACATACAATAGAATTATAACTCACATTTTCAGTGGACTTCCGTGGACTTAAACAGGCTAATTGCTAATTACTCGTGAAGGCTGGCACCATTGTGAACAGAGGCAAGCTGCTTCAGCTTACTTTTATATGCTAGAGACAATGGGCGCCAGAGAACAATGGGTGCTAGAGGACAATGGGTGCTAGCGGCACTGGCTGCAACTTCCTTCAACTGTTTACCCACAGTGGACAATGGGACAATGGACTACCGCCTCGGCTCTCTTACTCCCAAGAATCAGCTTCCGCGTTAAGGCTCTCCCACTTACTAAGAAACAGCGTGCACACTGCGCTTGCTATGCCTATGCTGCTTAAATAGTTTTTACATAGAGAACTTCTTATTTATTAATTTTACAATGATTATGTGTAATCATTAAATTGAGCTCATGCTTAATTAATTCGCAAGCAAACATTATCGGCGTATACTCAGCTTGCTATTTGGCGATGCGCAGATCTCGTCGATCTTCTCGCAGATCTCGTCGATCTTCTCGTAGATCTCGTCGATCTTCTCGTAGATCTCGTCGATCTTCTCGTAGATCTCGTCGACAGATCAGTTTGTTGATCTGGACCCCTCACATCATCTTCTCCTTTGAGTAGCCCATTTTGTAGATTTTCGATTTTTTTCTCCCTCGAAGTGTTTCTTTCTCGAAGAGTTTCTTTCTCGAAGAGTTTCTTGGAAAGCACTTTGACTTTCTGCGCTGACGTCTTTCTTCCCTTTCTCGATGCTCTGAAGTAATGTGATAACTATGCGACGTTACTCCAACAGGGTGACACTCCTCACATTTAAAATCACGGATCAGCAGAACCGAAGATCAATTCTTGATATCTTTCTTCTTCAATGGGGCAATGTGGCAATGTGGATATCTTGAATGTGGCTCCCCATACTGGCCACCAGAAATGTTCCGGCCCTTTCTCGACCAGGTCGTAACTAAACGCGAATGAGGTTCGGGAGTGAATCACAGCCGAATGTGGTTATTCTTTATTGTACTTCAGAATTGACACAGGCTTCGTAATTGGTATAGAACCTCTAGATCGGAAGATAATCTATAGCGTATCTGTGATCTCTACAGATTCTTTCTTGACAGCCGAGCTCCGCTACTGACAGCGACGCTTTTGTTTGTAAACTCGACCTCTACGGCAGACCACCGCCAAATGAACGCCGGTGTCTCTCGCCGATCCTATTTATATAGCCTGACGGGAACGGGCGCACATATAAACGGGCGCACAATTTTTTAACTTTATGCCGAGCTAATAGTGAGCATGACCTAAGAATTCTAGAGTCCCTTTCCATATTCACTCATTAACCTAACCTCAACAAAGACATTAGTGCCGTACAGTTATCAATTGCCCCCACCTACTGATGCAATTCTGTATGTATGTGTGTATGTGTGTGTGTGTGTGTGTGTGTGTGTGTGTGTGTGTGTGTGAGAATGCATAGTGTGTTTCGTTGTTGTTTCTGAATTAGCGTGTGCATGTGTTTTTGTGTGAATTAGGAGTGTGCTATTGTTTGAGTATGAATGAACAAATTAGGTTTTTTAGTCATTTAGAGAATTATGTGGAATAATATGATTTTTGTGTTAAGAATTGACAATTTATTTTTTTTTTCTCTCCTGTTCCAGCACTGATGATGGAATTTTAATTCCGTAACGTTTGCAATAGATGTAATGTTCGTTTTTACTCTGGTTCTTCTTTTTATTCTACGAATAAGATTCTCGAAGAATCGCCCTATTGGAAATATAAACAGGTTCACATTTACGAACTCTGGTTAGCAAGTACCTCAAAAATTCAATAAGATATGCACGTTCACATTTTAGGAATACTGGTAAAAATAACTGCTTGATACTTAATTAAGATATTTAGATGGGGAAAGAAGAAATGAGCAATCACGAGTTTCTGTCCAACAAGTACAATGAACTCCAATGAATTTACTAATGCATTAGAGGAATCATCGGTAAATGTTGAGCGTTTGCTAGTAATCGATTTCCAGTTTTCGGTGCCTAAACATAGTTATTTAGATCGAAATAAAAAGTTTTCTTCCATGCACTTTCCGTCGGAAATGAGTATTGTATGAGTTATAGCGGTTAATGACTTTTCGCAACTCTAATGTTTGAAGCGGACAGAAATTCATCGAGCACATCGCATGGCAACACTGCAATGGACTCTCCCTTTCGACGCTCTCGAATGATGGAGCGCATTCCCGCCATCTAAGACGAAAATTAACATACCGCTATAAATCGTTATTTTTGGGTGATAACCTTTATTGCGTTATTAACTAAAAGATCCTAGAAGTGGTTCAGGCTCCGCAGGCTCTACGGGGTGAGCTAATAATAAATTACAAAGTATTCAAAGGTACTCAAACAGCTCAAACTTGCAAAAATAAAACCTACCGCTCTAACTCGTGAAATACTCATTTGCCGCAAAAATTATATGGTAGAAAAGTAGTTTATTTCGATGTTATTCACATGATTCAAGCAACAAAAAATCGAAAAAAGATTAGTAGCTGTTTATTCGATTGCATTCGTCATCAAAGACGAAAATTAACACACCAATATAATTCGTAAAATACTCGTTTCCAACGGAAAGTGCATAGAAGAAAACTTGTTTATTTCGATCTAATTAACTACGTTTAGCACCGAAAACTAGAAAATCAATTCCTAGCAAACGCTTCACATTCACCGATTCACTAAATTTAATTCAATTTGTAATCCGAAATATCAGACGCATCAGCAAAACCTTGAAACATCCGATCGAGAAAAAAGATGTTCGCTGAAAAGAGTATATGGCACAACAGCTAATTTTCGTCCCAACAGGAATGTTTCCCAAACATTTGTATATCTTGGTATTAAGTTTGTGCTTTTGATTAAATTAGCTGCCTTCACAACATGCATCACAATATCGGGGTGTTATCATGAGGCGCACAATACGCGATGTTTGAGCCTGAAAAAATATTACATAACTTATTCGAGGGTTGAATTAAGTCCATATAACTGCACTCCTTATATTACGTATGTTCAGCATAAAACAAAAATTAACAGCTTCTTCGGTTCTTCAAGAAACTGCAAAAATAAATAGGGTACGCAGAAAGTCTTTAGACTAAACAAAATACGTTTAAACTGATCAGAAACTCAGACAACAGAAAACAAAAACAGCCGTGATGTTTGCCTATAATTTTTGAAACAATTTGAGGCTTAATTTTCGAAAATTCTCTCCCTCAGGTCGAATTATCAAGTCGGAGGTGACACATGAAATTTATTAAATTTTCTTCTGGGTATTCATATCCATTACCGCAGAAATAATTTTTCCAGAATTCTATTTGGGGACGACATTTAGGGGTCCTCCGGAAAAAATATTTTTTTGATCCGATTGGTCTGAAATTTGGTCATTATATGTATTTTTGGAAGAAAAACATATTTGAACTCATGAAATTTTTTTATTTAGGCCTTAGTATTTTCGAAAGATTTGAAATATTAGTTTTTTGGGTCATTTTTATACCTATTTCAAAGGAATAGAAGTCATTGAGTTTTAATGCTAGAACAAATTCAAAGACAGTTTTGGAATCTATGGAACATTTCCAACAAAGTTATATTCGGGGATTTTTTTAAATTTTTATATAGATGCGATATTTTACCAATATATTAAATATACCGAAATTTTCCTATTTGATATGTGATAAAAAAAATTAAAATGCAAAAATGGAAAAAAGTGGCAATATAACTTTGTTGGAAATGTTCCGTTCCAAGGATTCTAAAACTGTCTTTTTTTTCTTCCTAGCATAAAAACTCAATTAGTTCTATTCTTTTTAATTTTGAAAGTAAGTAACTTAACAGTACAGGCTAAAAACAAAATTTTTTGTTGGAGTGTAATATAATGAAAAATTTATGTAATTGATTGTTGTTTTCATGTTTATTTCGATAACCTCCATGCATAACTTCATATTCACACTGTGAATTGTAATGTTCATGAAAAAACAAAACAAAAAACTTTTATTCATAAAAATTATGAAATTTTTTATTTACAGTCTGATTCATATGAAATTTGACTAAAACATGTAACTTAAAAAAAACACAATTTCTTCCATGCATTTTTTAGATTCAGGCCTTAGTTTTTGAAAAAATTTGATATAGTGGTTTTTAGTCCGTTGGTGTTGATATTTCAAAAGAATAGAACTCATTGAGTTTTTATGCTAGAACAAAAAAAAGAGTTTTAGAATCCTTGAAACATATCTAAAAGAAGTATAGTCGCATATTTTTTATTTCCCGTTTTGTTTTCTTTTTATATGGGGACGAAATGGGGTCGAAAATTAAAGATTTTGGTCTCCTCACCCCCCTAAGGGGGGATCTATTGTCCGTAGCTCCATAAAATTTTAGGACCGAATAGTCCACCACCTAAGGGTCCTTTTCCAACAATAACATGAAAAATGACCTTCGGAGAGAAAAGGGGCCTCGATGGACCCCCTTAACTAATGCTAAATTTTTTGTAACTACCATATCATGTAAATTTGATTGAACTTCTTCAATAGTTTAAGAAAACTTTAATTTCTCATTCTTTCGTAAGGGAGTACTACTGTTTAATAGCTTTACGATTGCCTAATTTCTTCTGGGAAATTGAACTGTTAGAACTAAATCTGAGCTATAAAAAGAACAACTGCAGTTTTTCCTAACGTTTCAAATTATTTCAATGCACAGATCAGCTGCAAACTCGTGTTTTTTTCCATTTCTGAAAGTTCAGAGTTTTTGCGTATTAGCGTCGCGTTTTATCACAGGAGGTTGAAGGTGAGAAGTTGATCACTTATGCGTGGCAATAGAAGTTTTTACTGAATTTTTTTGTGCTTTAACTAATGAATCAATGTATACGTCGTTCAAATACGGTAACGCCAATTTCTGCATAAAAAGGTTGAAATAAAAACTTCGATGTTTCGATAAACCGCTTTCCATCGTTTTTACGACTGAACTATAAAATTATGCTAATCATCTATCATTTAAAATACCACACCATAGCAGAGAGAGAAACATGTAACCCATCAGTCGCTTGCATTTTTATTTCTCTTTTGATGGGAGAAATTATCATCCTAGTAACGAACGACCATAACATGATGCTATTCTTAGAGGTTCTCATTATATCGTCTGCCAATTGGTAAAAATTTTCATCCGGATAGCTGAGTCCACCATTAGTATCGTTCTAAAACATTCAACATCAGAATACAGAGCAGTGACTTTAACTAACCAGTACTTTAATTGTGATGCTTTTTATACTAATCCGGGAAAAGTTGTGCAGCAATAAATATTATTTCAGAGGTGACCAAAGACGTTTCGGTGCTTCCCAAACTTTTAAGACTAATTTTGAGAAATTTTCCCACTATTTTTTACAAAACTGTCATATGCACCGCCTTCTGTCGCTCTTTTAACATTACTATCCACATCTTCATCTGGGATTTAGCCCCTAAACGCTTTCAATTATAAGAATTTAACAAGTTTTATTTCTTTATATTTTTGATGCAATTCCATTTAGTAGATTATTTTGACAAGAAATGATTTGCAGACAGCTTAAACAATTTTATTTTTTGGGTAGAATGATTTTACTTCGCTTGACCGATCAGACCTTGATCTTTACGAGTTTTACCCCATTTCACTGGTCTACGCGACTGCTTGACCTCGTACTTAAAACGAAGTGCTGAAATTCAAGTATGATACAAGACGCTGCGATGTGAGGAAATTCAGATTGTGTCAGCCGCCCATTTGGGTACGGGCGAAAAACTCATAACTAATCAAGTGTTACGGTATGCTATACAGCTGGCAGCGATGCGTTTTCATTGAAACCTTTCTAAATCTTTGTCTTCGTTTTTGACGCCGGACTAACTCGAAGGTTAATGTTAGTAGTTCCGCTTGCTATGCACAGATGTGGTCTGGCACACTTGTTATTGTTGCTGACATTGTTTTAGTTTGATGCTCCTCATCTTAATTCCATGTGCAACAAATTTCAGGTTCAAAAAAAGTCCATGATACGAAGGACTAGTCCATGTTCCGAATGTTCTAATTGTGAATTTGACATTTAATATTTTTAGATTAGGCATACTTCGCTAATACCATGAACCAGATGTTATTGTCGGTTATGAGTGAGAAACACTCACCTGTCAGTTCAAACAACATTTGTTCTCGTGAGCCTTTTGAATGGAGTGTGATCTCTTTTTACATTCCGGCAGTAGTCTGCCAACATGCTACTTTTTCATTTTCCCTTTCTTCGTCACTGAATATCCTGATGGAATATCTCGCCATGGGTATCACTAACATCGCCAAGATTCTCCACAAAAATTCCAAAGCTCAGTGGATCGGATGAACTTCTAGAAACATCTTACATCTAAAATTTTGATAACAACTCAGCAGATCATTCATAACTTGCACTTAATCAACTGAACGATGTTTCCCCACAAACTTTCCTGAATGACAAACTTCTTTTCTCTCTTGAGATGTGTGATCAAAGTTTCATCGAGTACAATTTTTGAATTTGGAAGCTATCCAGCCTTCCTTAATTTTAACTTGAATTAGCGAAGGGAATTTCTTTGTAGGAAATGCAAATGCTGAAGAAACCTTGTCCAAAGCTTTCATAAATTACTTGAAAAAAACAAGTTTAAAACGCAGAGGTGGTAAATGAATTCTATCCCTTTTCCCAAGTGCTTTTGCGTGATGCTATGTTTTCCTTGTTCAGTTTCATCTCGGATCGGCTATTCTTTACATACATAATGAACAATTCTTGCTCAAAAGTTTCAGAAGCACAGGAAGCAGTAAAATTTAGTAAAGCCGAGTTGAACGCCAGAAAGCCTTACCACAATCAATTCTCAAATATCCCAGTTATGATCATTATGCAGTACGCTTGTAGGAACTGTTTTCACATATTCAAATGATTCTTTTTATGATTGCGCAATAAGCTATGGGAACAGATGGCAGAGTGCTACTGTTGTGTAACAGAACAGTTTTGATGATGTCCTTTCATGCACAAAGTCACCATTTGGTGTTATTGCACGGTATTCAGTATTCAGTTACCCAAAAATTTCATTGATGTTTTTACAGAAGTGACGAATGCGAGTAGCTTCTATGTACGTTTTCTGTACAGTATTATCTCCACTCCTCTCTCACGTAATCTTCGAAGCCTTGAAGCCAGAAGCGCACTTTCGTCTTGGGTTAAATAGAAATCTTTGCACGTCATTTAGAGCTTCTTAAGAAAATGACATTTGTTTGCTCTCGCTTTCTGGATCACTGGGTTCCACATTTTCAACACTGGAGTGTTCTTCTGCGCAGTTGGAACTACGCACTTCTTGATCTGGAGGTTTGGGGACAGGTAAATCTTTTGAGTACTCTACTCCATGGGAGCCATGCTGATTGCAAATTTGGGTAAGTAATGTGTTTTTTCTTTGCTGTACTACAGCATGTAAAGTCCCGATGACAGAAATAACAGTCAAAAGTGTGATCTTTCTACTCACGCCGAATCATTGGCACACCAATCTTCATATGAACATTTTTACTGCATATCAGGCGCTCAGTGTCTTCACGCATGTCAGGCAACATACATAAGGAGCCCCAGATTTGTTATTGTCTGTTATGTCCCAATCAAAGAACGCCTTGCACAATTACTTAATATCGCTAATAATACTGTTCTTTTCTTAGTGCAAATGGTAATTTCCTGTGTATTTAGCATTATCTACTTGGATAATTTTTCTCTGACATGTACTCATTGTTGAAAACATGAGATCTGAAAGAAAAGACTAAACACAAGCTTTGTAGCATTGAGTATCAAATACTAAATTTATTTAAATATAAGCACACAGTAATAAATATGTGCAAAACTCAAAAAAGCACTAGACCTGTAGCCATTTTATATACAAAATAGCATGAAAATCCATTTCTGCCTTTTTTTTGCTGAAATTCTATGCAGTGACAATGTTACGAAAATTCACTAAAAAAAAACAAAAATGGATTTCTCATGTCATTTTGTACATAACTTGGCACAGATCTCTTGTACTCTTTTTGTGTTGCACAGTGTTATTGCCATCATTCTCTCACTCAAATTGTAAATGTTTGCCCATAGCATTGGTGAGGTTTGGCTGCACTGATGTTTGTGAGGGGAGGGATTTCGGTCGTCTCGCGATTCTTCCGAGCCTCAAGGAGCCGTGGAGTGTTCTGCTCTGTCATAATTTGAATGAGTCTTCATTTTTTCTACCTTACGATCTTTATTTATTTTAATGAACTAAATTATATGCACTGTATTTAATTTTTTTACGCAACATTAGGAGCGATTCTCTCGCAGCAATTGTGTGCATCATATATACGAATTTTAAACTTTCCGTAATGCTGAAGGCTTTGCGTTGCGAGGTCGATGAGTTAATTGTGCCATTGCACTTCAACGTGTGTTAGCGACTGAACTAGATTTGAAATTGTTTCTTACTAGCAGGCTTCAACAAAAACAATAGGACAATGAATTTTAAAGTCCTTTAGTTAGAGGAAGATAGTGACCTATTTGCCAACTTCTTTATTTGACAATTCGAACTTTAATATTGATATTTTCATTAGTGACGAGTGAGGAATCAGTTTTGTAAAATTTGAAAGTTCATCACAGGTGAGTGTTAGGCGTAAGTTAGCTGTTAAAACTTGTTGTGATTTTGCCTTCGGAAAACTTCATTATCAACTTCTCATAACAGTTGACAGTTTGAATTCCCAATTTCGTTTTGCTCACGAGGTGAAGGAATTCACCCATCCAAAGGCACTCTCTGATACTTGTCACATTAATTTGTAAACTAAGACCAGGTACCCCAAAGCGTTTTGATCAAGGCTCTCCGTTTTTTCGAAGTTTGGAGCGTGGAGGTGGGGAAGGGAGAGGTGGTGGAATTTCTTGCGGCAGTTTGTATACGGTCTTCAGGTTTATAGTATACGTACCGAAGGAATACATAGTTTATTTTCTCCTGGTATTTGATTCAATTATTGACGCAACTTCATACTATATGCCTATTACCGCTTACTCACCAATTGCTGACTTCTAGCTTGCTTAAGAAATGCTTAACAAGCGATACTGCGTATTATATTTATAAACATGACTGGAAGTAAATAGTTTTCTTTAGATAATGTAAAACAGAAAAAATGTCAACATAATCAGTACGAAAGGAAAATTTCGATTCGCTGAACAGTCCAGTGGTTCAGTTGGTGCCAAGAAAGCCAGAATTACCTGGTAGATGTCTAATTTTCGCAGAATGATGACCAAAGATTAACCTAATACATCATTATTGTATAAATTCAAAAAACTCACAGCATCGCGTGTGAGAAGAGGTACTGAAATGCTTGGGTAAGTAGTATTTCAATGTCGTAAAAGTATTTTCCAGTCGATATCCAAAATACCAGGCACATAATTAATCTGATCACAGAGTATACGATGTACTTGCATTCAACAGAAAATGAGCTGCTAAAAACAGAAATAAAAAACTAAGGCCAATTCTAATCAAATGGCAATGCATTTTACATGAATAGCTTGAATTATATTGATAGTAATAAATTCATTAAAATATGGTTGACGGTTTCTTTCATAAGTTCTTGGAATTACAGATCAAGCAATTGGGGGCCACGGAGAGGAGTTGAACGTAACTCGCAAAGAAGAAATTTTTTCACATCACAAGGCAGTTCCCTTATCTGACGAAAAAATACGAGTACTCACTTCTCGAGGCAAAAAAGCATCTCCTTCACTTCTTGAAAAACCTGGTCCCTCACCACGAGAAAAAACAGATCTCTCTTCAGGAGACGATGCCGTTCCCTCACTCGAAGGAAAAGAAATAACCTCACAGCAGGGGAAAAAAATTCCCTCACAACAAGAAAAAGCAGTTGTCTCACCCAGTATTCCAGACCACCCTCCTTTCAGGCAAGATTTGAACAGCACTGTTGTTTCACGTCCTTGGGTAAACGACTCAGCATGTCGAAGGTAGGTATTGTAATAAATTCAGTGAAGACAAATATTACTCCGGATTTTTACATTTGGTTTATTCATGTTATGTTCACAGATGTTTGAATATGTTCTCTAACTGAAGCTGAATGCTACTCAATTCGGAATGAAATGAGAGATTGAGCTCAAGCATACCATACTACATTTGCTTAAATATATGCCAATCATTTGTTTTCCAAGAATCTCAAGAGACATCTGAATAACGAGTTGAAATATAAATACAAATGTCGTTGATCTTAGTATCATCATCAGTAAATAGATCCAACAAGGTATAATGAGGTTAACGACAAATGAGAGGAGAATTCTAGGTTCTATAGAAACTTTGAGTACAACTAACTATGGTAAATAATGGTATTTTTCGGTAAAGCAATATTTTAACCACGTATGACGCATGTGGTATAACCATATCTACCAACCCTAACATGAGGCATAAAAAAATGAAAAAAAATCAACGAAAAGCAAAATAAAAAACGATCCGTAACTAGGTAACCTGAGCTATACATATACCGCATCTCCGATTCCTTGGACTGATTTTTCTTGAGTAAAAATGAGTGCGAGGGCTAAAAATACAAACCAACATATGCTTTTTACTTACTACTTTTCGTTCATTGGTATCCAAGTACTTTTCGATTGTGGAGATTATGTTATATTTTTAAAAACACAAATTTCAAAATTTTGGATTCAACCTCAAGTTCATCTGGTTTCTGCATTTTAGAGACTTTATTGTTTGTCGATTTTTTTTGCAGTTTTTTGTTTTATTATTTTTTCAATCTCAATGTCTTATATCCGGTTTATTCAGAAAATGTAGAGTTACAATTTTTTTTAACACTTTGATTTATTGTATTTCAGAACACTAAAGATGGATTTTTTGTTATCCGGAAGGTTTGTTTTTATCATGATATTCTTAGCCACGTTGGTATTTCTTTTCATCCTAAAAGTGAGGTTCCCTAGAAATCGGTCTATTTCCCGTTATTTAGGGGATGCTTAGGGAACAAATTAACCTTCTACTGCTGAAAATTAAATTTCGTGCCGGAAAAAATTTCACGTGCGATATTTTTCTGTTTGAATAACAAATAAACAACAAATTAGTCAAATATTAGGAAAATACTAATGCTTCGAAATATGTAAATATTTCACTGATGAGGAACATCAAGCATTCCAGCGTGTAATTTCTGCGTCACTCAGAGGAAGGTATCTCACCTTTGCAGTATCTGCGCTGGGTGTTCCCTCAGGGTTAAAAATCATAACTATAATTCCGTAAATGACACATTCGGCAACTAAAACGATAGCACTATAGATATACTCAAAATAATCACCAGGAAAAGTTCACAACACTTCAACTCACCTCCCAGTTCCCCCATGTGCTGAAAAACCAATCCAGTGGACTGAACAGTTACTTACATCACCATCTCACAATGGCTCTAACACAGTGGTTCCCAAACTAGGGGGCGCGCCCCCCTAGGGGGGCGCGAGGAGGATACAAAGGGGGCGTGAAGTCATCTGTTCAAAATTTTTGTTTAATTAGAATAATAAAATCATTCAAAGAACAAATATCTGTCATTACATACATGCAAAGTATAATTATATCAGCCACTCCAACCCGTTTTCTATTAAGCTAGTTCTCTTTAGACGCTTAGGACAAGTCAATGATGCCAACCACACTGACGCCACTGAGGGACTCGTCACAAACTCCCAATACTCTGTAGTGCCCTTCCTTAGTTACCCCTCAAATCTCCATTCTAGTAAAAAGTTCCCACGTCTCCACTGCGTATCACCGATACCTACCGCAGGAGGAGTATAAGTAAGGCCGCTGCTTCACTCGCCTCAAACGGAACTCGACGGCAGAAGCAGCAACATCATGGCCTTACAACTCCATCCCGTCAACCTGAGCACATATTCCCCTTGTCCACGGTAGGGATTTATTTCACACTTCAATTCTGGATCACATACGTGTATGAATGACATTTTAACCTTGATTTGCAAGGGTAGAACGATGCAGAATGGAATGTCTTGTTCATTGTGTGAAATACTCGTGATTGAAAGTGTGAAATGTGAATAATACGCGGAGAGTTTTGTACGCTAGTTTGAATGTATGTGGTGAAGTGTGTGCGTTGATTCCAGTGTAGGCGGCGAAAAGTGTGTGTGACAAATTAAGTGTACTGTACATGTTGCTGGGTTGATGGTTCAATCGCCATATCTATTCACTTGATAAAAAACATTAATAAAAATCTCAGACAGCAGAAAGAAGCGAATCTATTATAAAAAAGTGGAAATGATAAAACAAAGCCTAAAAACACGATAACAGACTAAACCACTGAAAACACAAACTCAACTCTCGACACGTAAACAAAACTAAACCACCATGCACGCACTACTCTATATCACTCCAAAAACGTACCATCATATCACAATTCAGTCATCGCCAAAATCGCTAATATAAGGGTGCTTGCACACGAAAAGATTTGAAGCGAGAAAGCAAGCGAGCTTGAATCGATTATCATGTATTCCTATGGGAGTCCACACATTGAAAGCGAGCAAGTGAGCGAGCGAGAAAGACTGAAGATTGGCTGAAGCTGCTGTAAAAAATCCTGCTGTAACTGGGACTCACTGTGTTATCCACAGACAATCATTTGCAAGCAGAACTCTGCCTGGTAATCTACGCAGTTCACTGAATTTAGCAATAAAAGTGGAGTATTTTGTAAAGAATAACTATTTGATTCTAGGCTTTGCGCAGCTCTTTGTTCAGATTTGGGCACTGATTACAAGACTCTCCTGTTTCACACCGACGTCAGCTGGCTTTCCAAGGGAAACATGCTGAGTCGTATTTACGAGCTCAAATATGAAGTGGAAATTTTCTTGCAGAAGCGGAAACGAGACAAATTGTATGAAGCATTCAGAGAGGAAGACTCTCAGCTCTCACTAGCATACCTTGTGGACTTTTTTGAGGCTATCAACAACCTCAATTTGAAGTTACAAGGAAGAAACACCAACATCATTGCACAATCTGATGTGATCAGAGTGGAAAAAAAATTCATCTATGGAAACGAAAAGTACAAGTTGGGAACTTTTCCTCGTTCTCACATCTGAATGAGCACATATTTGAGAAGAGAAACATTGAGCAGTATGACGTGACAGAAGAGGTTTTATCATATCTGCATTACCTTGCTTAGGAATTTATGCACTATTTTCCAGATGTCTCAGTGGAGAATTCTCTTTGGAAATTTGTCCATTTAACACTGATGTGGAGTTGTTACTGGAATCTCTGCAAGAGGAAGCCATCGATTTGAACTGTAACTCCAGCGCGAAGAGGGACTTAGAAACATTTGCTAATGTTCAAACCTTTTTTTTCGCTCACTTTGAACCAAATGCTTCCTTTTTAGTTACCGGAATGTAGTATTATTTGTTTGAGTTGCTTTCATTATTAAAATGTAATAGAAACAAATATGTTTTCATGAACAATGCTAAGAAATAAATGCAAAAATCATTTCATATGAAAAAAAGAGGCACTGGGGGCGTGCGGGTCTACTGGAAGCAAAAAGGGGGGCGTCTGGTAAGATAGTTTGGGAACCACTGCTCTAACATAACTAGCGCAAATCATTACGTGGCTGCCACGTGGGTTTTGAGCAATAACTCGAAGATGTTACATACCTGCAAGGAACAACCGTGTTCATGTTCTTTCTGCCGATCTTATCACTACGATGTGCGTTTACTTCTGTGTTCCCGCTGTGTGGACGGTAATGTTTTTACTTTTTTGTGACATTGTTTCCGATTATTCTCCCCTAGTCATTAACGCATTTTTCAGGTTCAATGGGTCTAAGTGACATTTTTTACACGACATATTTCCAGATATCATCATATGAGATTTCTTTATTAATATCTCTGTGTCATTATGGAATAATCGACACATCCTGAAAAATTTGAGGAAGGGTAGTCAATAAAAGAAAACAATCCTTGTTTGATTACATATATGCTTCTACTGAGCCTCAGAAGAAATGAAGCCATTCTTATCCAAATGACAACTTCGTTCATAAACTTTACACATTTCAGTTACGAAGTACGACTGGGTGTTGACATTCCCCCGGTGTACCTCGTGTCGTTCCCGCGGTCCGGCAACACCTGGACGCGCTACCTCGTGGAGGGCGCCACCGGCATTTTCACCGGTTCTGTCTACAACGAAAAATTTATCAAGAAAAATGGTACTGTCAACTCAAATTCCCCTCTACGAGTTTATTGCCGATATCACGATGAAATCACCATGAAAATAAAGTTTTAATTTTTCTTTTAATTAGCTAGTTCATCTGCACCATAACGGTACGCTAATAACATTCAAGTAACGGTAGCGGGGATCTTTTCCAGATCAGCGCCGTCACTAATGCAGCACAAAAGTTCACCAACTTGTAACTTTCGAAATAATGCACTAAATGCACTCTCAAACGAAAGAGAAAAATATTATTTCGTTTGAGAGTAATTTAAAGTCGATTGGTGCGTTATTTCGAAAGTTACAAGTAAATGAACTTATGAGTTGCATTAATGACAGGGCTTATCTGGGAAAGATCCCAGTAGCAGTGTCTTACTGAGACACCAGACTTGATCAAGGGCTTATAAACTTAGTACCATTATAATGGAAAATCGTATCATTCTACAATATGTGTAAACATTTGCCTGAATGCAGGATGCATTGCTCGTGCAACCCGTAGTATTTCTCATGGAACGGAGTATATATCACTGTTTTACTGCACGGATAATTCTTCAAAATTAATTACTGGTTGAAAGGTTGGAAAATTTTGTGAGAATTCGAATTTTGAATCAGTAAAGAAAATTCTGACCTAAACGCAAAATAAATTTAAATGAGTAACTCTAAGTCCCTTAACGACGTAAAAATCCGATCTCTAACCAACTTTTTCATGGAACAATGCAAAGATGCTCGGATTACTTGACTCAAACTTCTGATGTATATTTAGATATAACACGCAATCCATTTGAAACCTTGTGAGAGAAGCCAGTTATATACACAATTTTTATGTTTTAAGATAAATTTTACCCACCAATTGGAGGCATGAAAATGGATCATCCATCAAGATCCGCGGAATGTTTTTGAGTTATCAGGAAGTAACTTGGTAATCTTAGTGTAAGTACCATTAACTCTAAAACTATATTTTGTAGGTGGTTTGCTGATGACACTTTTATCATATATCGTGAAAAATCTAGTCAGAACTTTTTTGGTAACACGAATCTTAATGTGAAAAAGCATAAAAATACAAGCTTGCTTGCCTAGATTGCACTTTCACAAAAGAAAGTCATGAATTTCTAACTTTTGTCTGTAGGGAGCTCATTTTTACAAACTTAGACACTCTTTTAGTTGTCCATTTTCATTTCAATTTAATGGCATTAAGCCTTCATTGCATTCAGTATAAGTTCAATCTTCATTGGATGCATCTGGAATTTAATTTGTAAGTAAATTATCTCTAAAATGATAGGTTTTCAAGGTTTTCATAAAATCATTCCCAAAAATTATGTGGTAATTTTGATGAAAATAATTACTTTTGTGCTTTGAAACAAGTGAAAAGGAACAAAATTATTACACCGACTTACCCTTCTACGACGAGCAGTAGGAGATTCTAGCCGGGGACATTTCGAGAGTCCTAAAAAACAGTAGTGTTCACTTCAATGTTGACTACTAAAGGTACTCTTGGATAGACAATGTCTCCTTACCTGTCTACTTGAATAATTTTCAAGTACTGTTACCCGAAGAATATTTTTAGTAATGTTAGTTGTTCCTTAGTGTTTAAAAAAAAAAATTTCGAGCGAGCTTGTCGAAGTTATAGAAAAGAAAGAATTTAAAATAAACATTTATTTTCATCAGCTACGGAACAAGCGATGCAACATAATGTTATTGGAATCGAATCTATTTCCCAATTTTATTTTTCTGTTCCTATATTAAGAACCACCTAATTTTAGAGACCCTTTATTTTCATAAGCTTGCACTGATGCGGATTTTTGTCAATGCTCTTTTCAGTTGTATTAATGCTATATTCTTAATGTGGCAAACTAGTGACTCTTTTGTGTGTATTTGTCTTTTTTATGGCGGTCTGTTGATATCAATTTTAACATTTTTCTTCATTCTTTTTTATAGCCGTTAATAACTACGTTGGGATGTGCCGAAATGTTCAGTTGTTTTTAACACTGTATTTTAGAACTGCTATATTAAGAGTAAGTAAATTTTTTTTGATCCTTTTATGTACATGTTTTGCTAAATTTTCGTTAAAAATATGCAATGTACCTGTAATTTTTGTATAAAATGCCTATCTTACCGGTAAAAAACAACTTCGTGCCAAGTCATATTTTCAAGTTAGAGTAATTTGTTGAAAAATGCCACCAAACATGACAAATGGAAACTTGTATAAAATATAGAACTAAGAAAAACCAGAAAAAAACAAATGAGTCCTACTATGTGAATGCAATCGATAAACAACCTCATGTTGTCGTAACAGTAAAGGACGACAGGGCACTGACGTAATGTGGTGTGATCCCACATCGATACTCATACTCAAAGCATATTAGAGTTCATAACACCTTCACCGTTAGCTGCAAAATCATATATCAAATTCTGGTGAGGCGAGGTAGTTTATTAATTTCCACAATGAAAAATACGTGGCCACTTGGAATAACCCAGTACCCCCAAGTACCAATGCCTCATTCTCTCATCCTTGTAATTTAAATAAGGGAACTGAAGTGATATTTGACTTCAACGGAAAAATGCATGGGCGTCACTATCTGCCAGTGTTGAAAGTGTAGCGTGCTTCACTCGCGATTTTTTACAAACAATTATCAGGCTTATTCAGGTGTACTTTTTTTCATTCCCCCAGGATATCTCGGAGAGTTTGAGAAACCAACTTCCAAGAAAGTTTTGCTGATCAAAGACCACCTCATTTCTTCAAAACGGCTGCCTAAGAAAACTCCAGCAGTTTTCCTCATCCGAGATCCTAGAGCGTAAGATTACTCAAAATCTTCGTGTAATTGAGTTTTGAACACCGTCATCATGTGTCACGGAACGGGTGTAAGGCGCGCGGCTGACGCCTCTCGTTACGATTGAGGAATTTAAACTTCGATAATCGAAGGAGGAAAATGAAAAAGGTTAGAAAAATACACAGAAGGAGAAGGGACAGAAAAGGTGGGAAAATAGAAATAGCAGTATTAGCATAGTGTGCACTACGAGCTTACCTCAGTTTGATCAGCATGGAATAATGACACGCAAATTTGAAAGTTTTAATTCGATTTTTTTTATTGTTGAACACGTGGATTAAGACACACAAAGACCTCTGTACGAAATGATAAGAAGAACAAAAGTGCAATAATAAAATTCACGCATAACATTACCGACATAAAAATTCAATACGACATGGTGTTCAAAAAAAAGTGTGATGCTCACCGAGAATCAAAATCATCAATTATCAAGCGTTAGCAAACGATTTACGATTGCACAAAATTTAAGGCAACTCTAAACAACATAAAAGCACTATAGGCGAGGATAACACAATTCCGCACCCCTAGACTCACCACAAGGTAGCTAAGAAATAGAACGCTTTGCACTATGCCCAACGTGAAACTCTTGCTTTAAACCCAAACCACACATTTTAGCTAAGTGCACAACATCACAATATAACACAAAATTAACTTTAAAAACAGCGCGCCATTTCAAATCACTATTCAATGTGCTACTTGATTTGCAATCTTTACACGTGAGATCACTATTTCTGGGATCTTTGGATAATGGCTGATCACTATTTGATCAGCCATTATCAAATTGAGGTAAGCTCGTAATGCACACTATGCCAATACTGCTATTTCTATTTTCCTACCTTTTCTGTCCCCTCTCCTTCTGTGTATTTTTCTAACCTTTTTTCTTTCTCTCCTTCGACTATCGAGGTTTAAGGACATCGTCCCAGGCCTCTGTCGCTCAGGTGGTCATTTTTCATGTTTTTGTTGGAAAAGAACCCTTAGGTGGTGGACTATTCGGTCCTAAAATTTTATGGCGCTACGGACAATAGATTGACCCCCAGGGGGTGGGGAGGGGACCAAAATTTTTGATCGTCGACCCAATTTAAACCCCATATAAAAAGAAAACAAATGGGAAATGGAAAAAAGCCAATTTGAGTTTGTTAGATATGTTCCAAGGATTCTAAAACTGTCTTTGTTTTGTTCTAGCATCAAAACTGATTGAGGAGATACATCTTGAAATATCAATACCAGTGAAAAGCACCAAAATCTGTAATTTTCGAGCCCATTTCAACCCCATGTAAAAAGAGAACAAATGGGAAATGGAAAAAAGCCCATTTGAGTTTGTTAAAAATGTTCCAAAGATTCTAAAACTGTTTTTGTTTTTGTGCTAGCATCAAAACTGAATGAGGAGATACATCTTGAAATATCAATACCAGTAAAATATCGATACCTAAAAACCAATAGGTCAAATTTTTTCAAAAACAAAGGCCTAAATCAAAAAAAATAAATGGAATAAATTGTGTTTCTTTTCAAAGGTTACATATCATAGTCAAATTTAATAAGAATCAGACTGAAAATAAAATTTTTCAAATTTTGGAAAAAAAGAATTTTTTTGGGGGTGGTTTGGAAATCCCAATTCACAGTATGAATATGAAGTTATGTATGGAAATTATCAAAATAAAAATTAAAACTGCATTCAATTACATAAATTATTCTTTATATTACACTTCAATAAAAAATTTTGTTTTGGCTTAACCCATAACAAATAACTTCCAACATTCAAAACGGGACTAGTCAGCGAGTTTTGATGCTAGAACAAAACCAAAGACAGATTTAGAATCCTTGAAATATTTCTAACAAACTCAAATGGGCTTTTTTTCAATTTCAAATTTTTCGAAAAAATATGTAGCTCTAAACCCAAGAAATTATTGTTGGGTTTAGAAATTTTAAAAAAATTGAAAAAAATTGAACAAATTTGAATTTGAAAAAAAAACATTTGATTTGGTTAGAAATGTTCCAATGATTCTAAAACTCTCTTTGGTTTTGTTCTAGCATCAAAACTCGATGACGAGTCCCATTTTGAAATAGGCTATCCATAAAATATACCAAAAAACTAATTTTTCGTAAAACAAAAACTAAGGCCTCAATCGAAAAAGTGACACGAGTAAAAAAGGTTTACTTTCCCAAAATACATATACTGGCCAATTTTCAAACGAATCGGACGAAAAAAGTTTAAAAAGTGGGACGATCTCCTTAAATTCCTCAATCGTAACGAGAGGCGTCAGTCGCGCGCCTTACACCCGTTCCATGACACATGTATTCAAGATTAAATTGTCTAAAAACCTTTTTTATTACGTTGACTACGTTTACATGGTTACTACGGCTGGTAACGTTATGAGTGGCAACATTCAAGACAGACTTCACTCCTCTAAAATAATATCATTCTAAATAAGTGTTAAGTATGTAATAACATCATAATATTATTCATTGTACGGTGGTGTCTAATTAAAAAAAATGTAGGGAAATACTTGAAATCCTATTCATTTTGGTTGGTACGTAAATGAGCAACTCAACGAGCAGTACCCAAAAAAATACACACATGTCCCAATACGTATTAAACGAGTAAAAATGCAAATGGCAGTAGCATTCAATTTAAAAAATAACCTTAGGACCCCCATTAAAAACGAGAAGTCCATCGCCCCACACGACAGTGCGCACTTTACTCATTAGTGATTGCATCGAAAGAGATAACATAAATTGAGCTTGTGCACGAGAAGACGAGTACAAAATATCTCGATAGTGTTCAAAAAGGCCTTGCGACGGAGAACTTTCGGTTAGAATGTAGCACCCTCGGAGCAACCTAACAACCTAGGAATAACAACAAAACCCTCCCTATAAATTCCCATGGGGAGATGCACAGATGAAAATCAATAAAGTGAACTACAGTATATTTATAATATAAGAAAAATTTATTACTTCTTACCACACTGAAATAGACTGGCCAAAAATACCAGAGGAAGAAACGAAAAGGGGAGATAATTCCGAGTCTCAGATTTAAATTAATAACCTATTATTTGCTTCAACATAGCAATACGACTAAACAAACAAATTCCATGTTCAACCTCACATAGTTTATGTTGCATGTAGTGCAGTGATTGAAATTGACAGGCAAAACTAGCGAGGATGCAAAATAAAACTAGGGAGACAGCTTAGATGTCATGAGCAATAGAGGAAGTGCATTTTTTATTTACATTGTCTGTGAACGTATTAATCACATGGACTCTATTAGGGGGCACTTTAACGAATTAATTTAACGCGTTGACCGTGTATTAGAAATGTGTAACACTAGATAAATTTCTATTCACGTATCAGTTTATTTAAATTATTTAACACCGTTTTCGAAAAGGTTTTAGCATACGAGGTAGAATATCATCGTGTTATTACTTATTCCACTTATTCCTTATTACTTATTTCTTCTTAGAAGTTATGAAAGTTTTTCGAGCATTTAAGTAGTTTTTCACACTCTGCTACATACAACCTTACTAAACAACCGTATCAACCGCTCTAACGCAGTCAACTTGTTAACACGTTAACTGCGACGGGTTTAATTGAAGTTCAAAACTCAAGTTTAAAAAACAGTCAATTTTATCGATCAATTTTCAAAATAATAATCATGGAATGAATCGTACCTCCATTAGTTTTAGTATTTACTTATAAAAACTGAGTTTACAACTAATGATCGGTCAACAGCATTATAAAAATCTTCTCACTGAGCACCAATGGTTCACGCCGCCATTAAAGTGTTCAGAAAATGAGTTCATCATTCAAATTTTATCGTTAACGCACATTTAGTTTCGTAAAAAAGACAAAAAATGAATTTAGGCATGAACTAAGATGAATAAAATTCTTAAATAACAAAGTTAAATAAAGACGAAAAACAAAATTAATTAATGTAGAAGTTTTACCAGAGACGCTAGATTTTGTTCCTGCTCTGAAATTTAGAGTATGGAAGAATGATTCAACTCTGTCTAATCCTTACGGTAAACGCACACTTAGAAAAATAACTTTTCAGGAATAATTGATAATGACTTCTTCTTAAATGATGTTACTGACGATAGTATCTATGTTTCCGAACAGAGCTGTAGCGTCTGAATTGGCCTACGATAAAGGTCATTTGATGCGTGGAGTAAGTGGATTCTTCTACAAAGGCTCAGTGGGCGATCCCCACAGTAAGGGTAAGTAATTGACTATCACCTAAAAAATAGAATATGAATATTCTAAATTGCTGTGTTGTTTCCGTTTCTTATATTATGGCCGCAACTGTATTTTTTAGGATTTCGGCAATATTTCGTTTTTTAAATCCATCCATTTAATAAAGGAGTTATTAGAGGCGAGTGTCATTTTTGAAATAAGGTTCAAACAATATTTATTTATGAAGGGACTAAGAATATTGGCTTTAAATTACCTTTTGGTTCCGAAGACACATCAAAAATGAACGGACATTGATTTTCACTCATCCATCACAAAGGAGAATCAAAGAATGTTTACACCGTTTGAACTATCAAGCAAATATAAGGAAAATAATGATGCATTTTGAGACGATCAAAAACTGTTATTCAAGTCAAGTCAATGGTTTCAGAGGCGAGTTGAGTTTTTTGAATAGGTGAGCAGCAGCAGCAATGCATTTCAGGCTACAAGCCAAAATTTATTCTAGACTTTCCACCAAGGTGTGTTGGAGAGTTTTTGGACGCTCCACATGAATCGCATTCTAGAGTGTGTCCAGCATACGAGGTCTACGAGAGTATACTTTTTCTTTTCCTGTGTCCTATAAAAAGTCTAACTACGTTGAAGGAAGCGCGTATGCAACTCGATTGGTCCGCCGCGTCCTATTCACTACTCTGGAACATTCTGAACAGGGTATTGTTCGAACATCCTGATGATAGTGCGGTGGAGCATCATATTGTTGACAATAAAACACAACAGTAATGTGCGTAGAAATCTCTTTACTCACCTTGACGAGTGCGAAAGATTTTAGGGAAGGATTGTAACAAGAGTTTTCAGCAGCCTGGAGCAATTTAAACACATTAAACAATTTATTTCCCGAAAGTGCGACAGAGGTAGAGTGTCTTAAGTCTAGTACAATGGTCAAATTTGAGTATAGCTACCTGTGGGCCCAAATGAGTTCAGCGACTTCTAAGGCATTCTACCATCAACGTTATTCTAGGGTGTACAATAACGTTTAACCTTATTCACTAACCTAGTTACGCATTAGACTGATCTGATCAATGAAATAGTTAACTCGATATTCGATGCTTCTTTAAAAAAATAGTTTGTAAGGACCAGATGTTGACACGATTTTCTTTAAACGATTTAAGAGCAGACATGGCAAATTACATTATCATAACGTCATGTAGGAGACAAGGTTTGGCTTGGTTATCTTACACGACTAGTATTCTGATAGGGAAATGAGATTCAAGATTTATTTTGAAATCTTTGTAGGAATAACTTTTAAGGATCTCGGCAGGGATTGAGTTTCAAGATTTAGTTCCAACGAAGAGGATACCGTGTGGCGACTTAAAGAATAAGGAAGGATGAATTTACTTCTGTTATGGGTTAAATAGTCGTGACGACCAGTTTGTGCAGTTAATAATAGTTTATGGTTATTGTCGCCATCATTGGTGAATGTTTTATAAATGAAATCACATTTGAAGAGTTTGTAGAGATCCGTTAATTTAAGCATTTGTAAACTTTAGAATGAATCATTGGTGTAAACATTATGTTCTAGATTATACACCGCTCTGATGGCTCTTTTTTGCAGAGTGAAAAGTTTATTATTTTTTTATCAGTTCCGTGCCATGCTTCAATTCCACATTGCAGTTATGGTGAAATAAGTGTTCGGTAAAGCATTTGCAAAGCTGTTTCAAGCGGGAAATTTTTAACTTTATTGGATTCCGGTGGATTTTGATAACTTAGTACTAGTATGAGCAATGTGCTCTTTGAAGATCAGATGTTTATCTATTATTATGCCCAGGAACATACATGAGTTGGTTTCTTCGATTTCACTTTCGCCAACTTTAATGCGTGGGAGAGACATTTCTCTTGTTTGAGAATGTAATATATTTTGTTTTATCGAAATATATTTATTTAGGAGGTCAACCCAGGCCCCTGGCGGTCCGATAAGCCATTTTTTGTTGCTGTTGAAAAAGGACTCTTAGGTGGTGGACTATTCGGTCCCAAAATTTTATGGCGCTACGGACACTAGATCCTCCCCCCTCAACCCCAAGGGGGTGAAAGGGGACCACAAATCCTGAATATTCGACCCTATATGAAAAGAAAACAAAACGGGAAATGGAAAATTTGAAAGCATAACTTTGTTTACAATGCTTCAAGGATTCTAAAACTGTCATTGATTTTGTTCTAGCATAAAAACTCAATGAGCTCCATTTTTTAGGAATATCAATAAAAATTAACTAAAAAACCAATATGTTCAATATTTCAAAAAAACTAAGGCATGAATCGAAAAAAATGAAAAGAAATTGTGTTTCTTCTTAAATAATTACATATTATAGTCAAATTTCATAAGAATCAGACTACAAATGTAAAAGTTCATGATTTTCATGAAAAAGAAAATTTATTTTATTTTTTTTTCTCGTAAATTACAATCCACAGAGTGACTTTGAGTTACGCGTGGAGATTATCGAAATAAAAATGAAAACAGCATTGAATAACATCAATTGTCCATTATATTACAGTTCAGATAGAAATTTATTTATGCCTTATTACTAACAACCCTAATTTTCAAAATTCAAAAGAATAGAAGTCAGTGAGTTTTTATGCTAGGAAAAAAACAAAAACAGCTTTAGAATCCTTGATACATTGCAAACAGAGTTACGCGAACCTATTTTTCATTTGAAACTTTTCTTTTTTTATATGCAAACATTAGTTCACAAATTTAGATGTTACTAGTGATCAAATATCGCATATAAAAAATAAACGAAAAGTTTCAAATGGAAAATTGGTTAGCTAAACTTTCTTTGCAATACTTCAAGGATTCTAAAACTGTTTTTGGTTTTGTTCTAGCGTAAAAACTCAATGGCTTCTATCCCTTTAAAATATCCATGAAAATGTAACAAAAAACTAACATTTCGTATTTTTCAAAGAATAAGGCCTAAATCGAATAAGTTACACTATTAAAAAACGTTTTTTTCCAACTAATACATATACTGGCAAAATTTCAAACGAATCGAACTAAAATTTAAAAATTACTGGGCTGACCCCCTTAAGGCTTATTTCATTAGTTTCAAGCCACAATGGAACCTCATGACTTCGTTATTCAAGCGGTCCTCAGTCAGAGCGGAATTTTAGTTTGGAAGGACCGCAGAAAGCGTGCTGTCATCGGGAAGAAGTATGAATTTGAAAAATGATGTAGATTTAACAATATCATTGATAAAATCAGAAATAGGACTGGCCCAAGGACAGATCCTTGTGGAACTCCATGGCTAATTGTCTGCAGGTTCGATTTTGCATCGTCAATGACAGCCTATTGCTTCCGTGTGTTAGGTATGATCTGAACCAATCATGGGCAACCCCTCAAATGTCATAACAGTGTAGTTTCGAGAGTAATGTTATCATCAACATAATCGAATGCTTTTGAAAGCCAATAAATACAGAGAAGACAGGCTTCCCTTCATCTCTATTACAACAAAGGTATTGTAATTGATTTAATATTGCCTGTGTGGTTGATATTTTAGAGCGAGAACCAAATTGTTAAACGCGAAGAAATGATTTTAGTTCAAAATAAGAATACACTTTTTCATTCACAATTTTCTCGAGAACCTCGCCAATAATCGATAACACAGAGATAGGTCTATAATGGTTTCCACCGGTTTATTACCACTTTTAAAAAATAGGGGTTACTCTTTCAACTTTGAGGGAGTTTGGGAAAGTGTCTAGGAAAAGAGACTGGTTAACAATATTGGATATGAGAGGGGATACAATATCAGTAATAAATTTAAGGAATTTAGTCGAAAACGTTTGTAACCCACTCGATTTATTTTTCAGGTTGTTTACGCACGCAATTACATTGAAAGTGTTGGTAGGCGTATATAAAAAGGAGTTGTGTTCACGAATATGATCCATGGATTCCAGGTGATCAGTAAGTTCACTTGGAATACCAGCAGCTATAGTTTTCCCTACGTTTACGAATACATTTCTAAAAAGATTAGCAGTATCTTTCTTCTGATGTATTTTACATTATCTTGAACAACTGATTCAATATTTTTCTAAGCGGCGATAATTTAGGGTGATACTTATTTTTCGACTTGTGAATTTCAACTGGGACTCTCGGCGATATTGTGAGGTTCTATCCAGAAACAATGTACAAAAATTATTTTGAAAAAAAATAATATTTAGAGGTCGCTCAAGGAGCTCAAAGTTTGACGTATTAATACTAATTAGTGTAAAAATCCCAACTATTCCGTTGTTTTGCAGATATCATTTAAAGTGTGATACATGGAAAAGCCGGTCAATTCTAAACTCTGTGAATGGCAAAAAGGAATGCCGAAATTGTAAACAAGGTTTTATGGCGCAATGTTATGGTTGTTGCAAGGAGGTTTATCAGTAGCGATGTGACCATTGGTAACTGATGTTGTGGTGGGAAGCGCTCTCTGGAAGTAGCTAGTTATTCGTTCCACAAAACAGATTCAAAATTGTTTCTAAATTTAACGAAAACATATTTGCACGTTTATTTCTTTGTTTATTGTGAACTTGTTATTTGTTTTTTTTTTCAGATGCTGAATAATAGGTAATAGCTATATTAGCTAGATATTAATTGTTCATTCTGGATTTAATCTAGGATGGCTTCACCAAGATCTAAGACAGACATCTATTTACTTGGCTCGCTGGAGAAAACCATAACAGGAAGTAAGCTGCCCTCAAGAAAGCAGGTGCTGCAGGTTTTTCTCTATTATTATCTGGAAGAAAAGAGGACAAGGAAGGACGCAGCAGCTGATACATTGAAAGTTTTGGGAGATTTCTGACAGCGCGCTCGAATTCCTATGCAGAAAGACCAGCGAGCAAAAGAAAACATCTTACCTTTGTACAAGGAATGGGCCAGTCTGAAAATAAAACAAAAGCCGAACGACAAAGACCCGAAAGGAAAGTGAAAAAAAGTTTGTCAACTCGTTTGAAAATCTGTTCGATATCGCTCACGCAAGTGCAATGTCAATGATAGATCTTGAAGAAGACAGAAAGTTCTTGAAGGCACAACGGGAAGAAGGGAGGCGAGGCTCGATTATTTCTAAGGATATGGTACTTTCAAATAAAGTGTCTCGACGCCGGGAACGGGAAGAAAAGGAACAACACCGTAAAACAAAGTCTCTTCAAGAAAAAGAGATGATCAATGAAATAGGCCAGTTGGCATCGAGCTCAAGGCCAACATCTTCTCCAGAACGAAAATCTGACGAAGACAATTGCGCTGGTCCATCTATGCCTCAGATGCCTCCCATTAAACGTACGCGGGCGTCCATGAAGATAATGGATAGCGAATTGTCAGCCGCAATGGATCGTACCTTAACTACTGATCTTGATGCAGTATTCCTTCTCAGTGCTGCTGCTCGAAGTCTCCGACATGATCCCTACAAACTTGTCATAAACCGTGATTCCTTCCGGCGGGATCGGCAAAAATTTCGCGCTGCAACTGCTGCTGAGATCAAAAAATCCTTCAAACCGTTTGTTCCACTCAATGTTCATTGGGACGGGATCTTCAAGCTTAAACAATTAAATTAAGCAAAACATAATCGACATTTACTAGTTTCTTATCAAAACAACCAAATATTAAGCATATATGACGAAAAAACCTCAAAAAAGATTTTATTGCGATTTTACGAACTTTTACCTCCTTGAGCGACCTCTAAATATCGATATTTTTGAAAAAAATTTCACACACATTGTTTTTAGGTGGAACCTCACAAGATGGCTGTCAGTCCCAGCAGAAATTGGGAAAAAAATTTTACCCCCAAATAAGTGTCACCCTAGGCGATATTTGGTTTAAAGCAAGAATTAAGAAGGCGCCAAGTCTTTTTAACGTCAGCTTTAAATTGAGTAAACTTGAGCGTAGAGCAATTTTTAACGTTTTCTCTGGTTTGTTACATAGTTTCTGAATCTTTTACATAGTTCTCTAGATATTTGCCCTTCGCAAAAGAGGGCTAGGTTCGCTTGACGTTTCTTTACATTTATCACGATATCTTCATTGATCTAGGGCTTTTATCTATTTTTCGGCGTAACACGAGTTACAATTGGACGACACTGATTATATGCGGTCATTATAGTTCCAGTCAACTTTACTACTGCTTCATCCATGCTCGTTGCATTAATGTTTTGTTGAGAGCCGGCAATGTTGGCAGTAAATCTTCTAGAACGGCGTCGATTTCTCCCAAATTTGATTCGTTTTCATTACTATATGGGTAAGTTTCAGCTCGTGGCTCGGTGCAAGTGACATGCGTTTTTCTTACTAAGAAAAACTGGAAAATGATCTAATGAGTCAGAAGTAATTATTCCAGTAAGAAAATCAGTTGGGTCTGTCATAAAGAAATGGTTGAGCAGCGTAGCAGATTCTGAGAATATCCGTGTCGGCTTTGTGGTGATCTAGAGGAAAGATTATGAAGTCACCGCAGATTTTATGTCATTGTATAAGGCCCTTTAGAATTCCAACATTGAGCTCATTCAGGAAGAATACAGGCCAAGCTGTAGGAGGCTTATACACCGTTCCAGGCATAATTAGTTTACCATTTGTTGTCAGTTCTACGAATAGTGACTCTATGTGATCCCGATTCATAGTAGCACTTGCTATGAGTCTCGAGTCTATGTGCTTAGATATGTACGTACTGATGCCGCCGACCCGCTCACTATTGCGTATCGAGTGGTAGCAATGATTATTTTCCATTCTAAAACCATGTCTTTAGGTGAGTCATCCAGCCAGCTTTGTTGAGTCATCCAGCCAGCTAATCACGTCGAAGTTTTACTTTAGTTCAGTTATGGTACCAACATCTCTTCCAATTTTGGATAGAGTGACCTACAGTTCCAACACAGGAGCGAAATTTCATTGCGAGCTATTCGCATAGTTTTGTTGAATTTTGATATATTAGAATATTCACAGTTTTCAGTTTCGTTTAGGTTTGAATATAGTCTGTTCAAATGATTGAGATTTGGGTAAATTTCATCGAATACATCAGTGTGATCAGTTAGTTAAAATTAGTAAGCTGTAAGCAGGAAGTAATATATAACTTAGCAAAAAATGAAATACAGAGTCAAGGTAAAAAAGATATTCCTACCTAAAACTAACTTAGGAAGTAAGAGGGAAAAGAAAAAATATAGCGAGTTTTCATGAGTTCACACATACTCAGCCCATGAGCGAACAATGTTGAAGTTCAAGAATCACTACATTTTTGAGAACAAATTGCTGAAGATATTGTTGCCAAGTTCACATACATGAGGTAGTGAGTTATAAAAATTTTGATGACACTGATATATTTAATCAGTGACAGTTACATGTTGTGAAAGGGACATATCTATTTGAGGTGACATTAATAGATCTAATCGTATAAAGGATGCAATTGATTTTGGAGGTTAGTAATAAAGGTTATACGCAAATAATAGCCTTACTAGTGAAAATTACATATAAATAGGAACAGATGCGAGCAAGGTAAAAATCTAAATTCCATCACAACATTGGTAATTAGAAAGTGCTGAAGGCGTTGTCGCAAAGTTGAAAAACATCTGTCATAATTGTTCACACAATTGAGGTGAAAGTGACATATTTAATAGTATACAAGTTGAAATTGATTTCGAAACGAGAAGTTATACAACATGAAATTATAGTATAAAGTTATACAATTAAGCGTCAGTGACATATCTGATCAGAGACAGTTAAATGTTATGAAATGACATGAGATCTAATTGAGGTGAAAGTGATATATCTAATCTTATAGAGGATAAAAGTAATGTTTGAAACATGAAATTATAGAATATGAAATTATAGTGTAAAGTTATGAAATTTAGGCGTCAGTGACATTTCTAATCAGTGATAGTTACATGTTATCAAAGTGACATGATATCTAATTGAGGTGACAGTGATAAATTTAATCTTAGAAAGGTTGAAATTGATTTATGGAGGTTAGTAATAAAGGTTACACGTAATAATAATCTGAACGGGAAGTTACACAAAGATAAGGCGGGAAAGTGAACAAGGTAGGAATCGAAGAGATATCTGATGCAGATGGCTTGAGAAGCATAAAGGGGCAATTCTGGCATTTCTGGATCATTTCTGTGGTACGATGAGTGGTAGGAAGTTTAGCTAACAGTCAACAGAATACTAAATACTGATCACTCAAGACCTGTTTCGATGACATATCCAGTTGCAGCATCACATATTGGTCGAGCTCTTCTTGCGTGATAATCTGATGGCATCTTGAATCCGGTTTTTTCAGGGATGGATGTGCAAAGTGTTTCCGTCATGACTTCTCGGGATTCCAGATTTTTATGGGAATTTTTTCTGGCTACTCGCAAAGTGTTCATAATGTTAGCTCGTGAAGGTGTGAGATACTCGTTTATGAATAACTTGGCTTTACTCGCTCGGCAGGCGGTCAAAATTTTGCGTATCATGTTTTAATCCTTTAGTTCGTAAGCAATGTTTCTTCGATCTTCGCTTCCAGTTACAGGTTTTCTCCTCGCTCTGTTGGCTGACGTGATATCAGTATCAATGAGGTCGATGTTGATTTGGTCCTTTTGGAGTTTATGGACTGTTTTTTACAGTTTTCGTCCGCATGTGGGTGCAACAGTTCCTCTCCAGAGAGGACGAGAGTTCACTTCCTATTTTCTAACTTTTTACGCTCATCATTTGTCTTTAGGCGATCTAAATGGGAAACTAGGTTATTTATTTTCTTATTTTGGTCTTCACGATTTTTCTTGTGTTCTGCTTCTTTTTCCGCTATTGTTTCAAGTGATGTTTTGATGTTACCTATTTCATTTTGCACTTTTTCCATTTTACTTTTAAATTTTATTATTACTGAGTCGAGGTATTTTATTAGGACAGAGACTACTTTCTTGCCGTCTTTCGTTAAGCTAGACAAATCAAACGAAACTTTGACCAAATTTTGACTGAAACTCACTGCTGCTGCTGTACCGTTTGTTTCTAGGCGTCATCTTGACAATTGAGGGAGTTGAGTTTCTTGTGAAGAAGAGGGTTGAACACTTTCAGCACTCTTTATAGAGGGAATATTATACTTTTAGTTTGATAATTTTGATTATGGCAGGTTTAAATCACATTTGAATCCTCATGGCAAGAGTGGGTACCCATTTAGGTTAGCAATACATTGTTTTTAACCAATGGAGGCACTTTGTTTCTTAGTTATTTAATTGCCTACATAAAATAAACCACGGGAATAAACAGGTGAGTATTCTTCAAGTAAACAGGAACTTTCCGGAAGTCGTGATTGGATAGATATCGCTTAGGTAGAGGACCACAAGGGTGCAGGAACTCCGATACTACTTGCGTCTCACGTTGCCTGTTGAGATAATTAGGATAATAATTTGACGTGCCCAATGGTTATCGGAATAAGGTTATGAAGTTAGAGTTATAGGTTTACTAGTAAGAGTTATGGGTTACTAGTAAGAGTTATAAGTCACCAGCGCGAGTAATAGGTTGGCTAGCAGAAGTTATAGCTAATACATTATAAGTAATAAGTTAAAGTTAGAAAGTAATAGTTATCAACTTGACAGTTATGAGTCAAGATATAAGTTTTTAAGTATAGCCGACTCTAAGATCACCAGCTAGCTAACACCAAGCTAATAGGTAGTTAACCTCTAGAACGTCGACTAGATGGCCGAAGGTGGAGGTAGACCGACACGATGAGATGTGACGATCTGTAGAAGAGTCCAAGGCCCAAATTTGGAGACTTTGGAGAGGCCCAAATTTTATCCCTCGAAGGGTTGTGAAGTTGCGGGGCGGACGAAGGGAGAGCACTGGACGACCGAGGCACTTGCAAGCTTAACTCTCCATCTGGATGGCTATCTTCGCTACCAGCTGATGATTATGATAATTACGCATCTTTAACGGACGATAGAAGAATCAGTGGAAATGTTAACATTTTAAGGGCTTATGGTGTTCCCTCGTTGGACTGAGCAGCAGGCTTCGTATATCGAGTCTACGTCGTAGTCAAAGTGACTACGTTATACAGTCAGATTAGCTGCCTGTAAGTAAATATTAGCTACTGGTGATGCCTTTAATACTACTGCTGCAATTTTTGTTTGAACAGTTTAAAAGGCAGTAAAATTTGTACTGGGTGGGAAGGGGAAAGGCGCCCTCAATTTTTTAGTTTCTCTGCTAAAGCTAATTATGTTCGGATATCTTCAAGCCATCGCTAGGTTCCTTGAAGACTACCAATGGCACTCGTTTCCTGTAGTGTACGGTATAGAAAAATATCTAGAGAACAATTTGCTTAGGAATGCATCTTTTCTTGAAAAACATTTTTGAACCTCAGCTTAGCTGTGGGATTTATAAGTGCATGGGAAATACGAGTACAGTTTTTTCATAATTTTGCATGGGCTTTTAAAAATTGATAAAAAATCGGGTAACACGACAGAACAATGTAAGAGAGCAGAAAATATTCGGACTGGTGGAGGTTGGTGTAATGGAAAGGAAAGGAAGTTATTCAAAGATGCGGTGATAAAGAGAGAGAGGCAAGTATTTGGGGTAAGGAAGGTTGGAGGGGGAATTAGAAAAGGGAATGAATGGTGGAACGGAGATGTAAAAGCGGCTTTGAGAAGAATGCGGGGGGCATTCGAAAGATGGCTGCAGCAAAGGGGCAGCAACCATAATTTCGAAGAATATAAGGAAAGGAAAAAAGAAGTAAGAAGAGTGGTAAAGGCAGCACAGGGGGCGGCGGATGAGGAGTGAGGAAGGAAGTGAGGGACTTCATGGAGAGAAGGAAAGTTTTTTGGTAGGAAGTGAAGAGCTTTAGGAGAGGACAGGTGGAGAGTGATCCAAGATTGAAGGATGATAATGGTAGACTGCCAATGACGGGATGCGATGTGCGGAAGCGATGGGCGGAGTATTTTGAGGAACTGATGAACAAGATGGTTGATAGGGTTGCGAGAGTGGTAGCTGTTGGAAGTGATGTTGGAATGGCTGTTTGGAGAAGGAAATAGAAGTCGAATAAGAAGTGAAGATGTAGAGGTGCGTTGAAATGATGAAAAATGGGAAAGCTCCCTGTATGGATGACTGCACGTTTGAATGCCAAAAGAAAGGAAGAAATGTAGTAATAAAAGGTTGGTAAGTTTGTTAAATGTGTGTTTTGATACTAATAATGTGCCTGTAGATTGCAGTAGCACGTGTGTAGTTATGTTGCATAAGGGGAAACGTGACAGGTACGAGTGCAGTAATTCCAGAGGTATGAGTCAACTAAATGTCTTCGGGATGCTGTATGGAAGAGTTTAAATTGGAGGAGTGAGAATGATGACGGATGGTGGGCTGGCTGAAGAACAACGTGTTTTTTTACAAGTGATAGAGGTTGTGTGGAACAAAATATGTTTGATGTGAGACAGGTGATTGAGAAATACTTGGCAAAAGGAAAAGATGTGTATTGTGTACTGTTTATGGATCTGGAGAAGGCGTATGACAGGGTGGACCGTGAGGCCTTATGCCAGATTGTAGGCTTACATGGAGCGGGCGGGAGACTGTTGAATGCGATCAAGAGTTTCTAAATTCGTAGCAGAGCATGTGTGAGAGTAAGGAATGAGGTGTTTGATTGGTTACCAGTTGTGACAGGAGTGAGACAGGGATGTGTGCTGCCGCTGTGGTTGTTCAATTTGTTTATGGATTGTGTAGTGAGAGAAGTGAATGCGAGTGTTGAGGAAAGGTGTGCAGTTGGTGGGACAAAATGGTATCAATTGAGAAGAGTGTCAGCTGTTGTTTGCAGATGATACAGCACTTGTGGCTGATTCAGAGGAAAAACTGAGGAAACTGATCGCAGAGTTTGGTAGATTGTGCGAGACTGTGCGAAAGGCGTGAGTTGAGAGTGAATGTAAATAAAAGCAAGGTGATGAGATGTTAAAGAGGTTGAGTGTTTATAACACTGAATGTGAGGATGAATGGTGAAGTGTTGGTGGAGGTAGAGCATTTTAGGTACCTCGGGTTGGACGCGACTGTGAATAATAGTATGGACCGGAGTAGAAGTGAAACATTGAGTGATTGAAGGCTCCAAGAAAATATGGGCAACGAGGGATGTTTTTGAATGCAGGATTAAGAGCATGAGTGCTAAAAGGGGATTGTTTGAAAGGTTAATCGTGCCAGTTTTGCTGTATGAAGCAGAGTCTTGGGGTTTGAGAGCAGCTGAGAGGAAGAAGCTGGATGTGTTTGAGATAAAGTGTTTGGGGAGCATGTTTGGAGTCACAAGAAGATATAGGGTTAGCAATGAGTTGGTTAGGATGCAGACGGGTTTTGTGAAAAAGATGAGTAGGCGGGTGAATGAAAGAGTGCTTGTATGGTTTGGGCATATTGAAAGAATAAATGTTGAGCAGCTGGTTAAAAAGATTTACGCGTCGGAGGTGAGTGGTATTGGATCACGTCTTTTATTAAGCTTCATTTTTCTCTGAGTGAATGCCACAATATTGTTTTCTCAGTTTTGAAATTAGGATTTCTCATTATCTGTCAAAAGACTTGAATCTTGGCTTCATTCAAGACAGTTAATTGCATGAATTTTTTCTTGATCTATGTAAGTCGTTATTGTGTTGGTCTTGCGGTTTTTGGGAGAAAGTGACGCATGTTATCAATAGGCTGATGAAAAAGTTCTTTAATTTAGCATATACCCATGGATGTTTGATCTCCTGGTGTCTTGACCCTACCTTGAAACCGTACCAATAGCTCATAGGGATATAATTTCGCCCCCATTGACACAGCAACCCGAAATCTCTAAACTGATTTTTAATTATTTTTGCGAAAATGGTTCTTAGTCTCCTCATCTGACGTACCTTCACCGTGTGATACGATTCATCCCTGGAGTGATCCCGTTAAAATAATTATTTCAATCTCGTCACGTATTGTGTAGCAAGTTCAAAAATGTTTTTTTGTTTTATTTTTGAACTTCCAAATAGGTTTCAACAATTATTGTGATAAATAAGTTATGATCTGTCAAACGCGTAGGTACTGTTTAAAGTAGACATATTCTTATTCTTTAACAAAAAATTTCGATGAAGAGCAGTTTGGAATCTACTGGGCTGAAAATTGGAGAAATAAATACCAAATACCCAAGATGTACATTTTGTAATCTATTAGACTATTTAATTATAGTAACTTTCATTTTTAAAGGATGTTTCCAGGTTAATTTTAATCAATTGTGTTTATTATTTGCCTACCGCTTAATTTGACAAAGTTCGTCCTTTAATACTTTTACAGAACCTGTAAATTCGTTGATGGATAGACCATCTTCGAGCTAAACCTGTAGATTTTTTCCGTATTACAACTGGAGTAGCTTATTCTACATAACCTTCTTCGGAGAAAGTTAAAATAAACACCCAAAAAACTTTCCTAAATAAAAGTTCAATTTTTTCCAATCGAAGCAATGCGAAAAAAGGGAGAAATAGGAGAAGGAACAGTGTAAAACTTCTGCACTGTTAAAAAACGTCAAGAAGAAATGAAATAGCGATCAAATTTTTATGAAGATCTAATAATTCCAGATTTTTTGCTGAGGAATTTTTCTGAAGATACCATGAATGTCCGAAACGTTCATTTTTTATTCAATCATGACTGGATCATTTGTAAAGAAATGGCTTTGCATTTCTGGATTTTTGCCTTTCTTTCTATGAAATTTGTAACATTAATGCTAAGTTATTATTGGATGAAGTTGACGACGCTACGCAAATTGATACTTTATGATTATTTCCCGTGATAATTCCTTATTTATTCCTGAAATTTTCGACAACCAAATAATGAAGCTAAGTCAATAACATTTCATTTTAATTTTAATTACCTCTGGAAATTCTCAAAAAATCTACATTCTCATTCTTATTATAGTTCTGATATTTAGAACCAAATGTTGTATTCGACAAATACATTTACGCATAAATTGTGTGCATCGTGAACATTTCAGCGCAGTAATTTATAATCGTGTCCAACTATCTATCAACAAAAGAACTAATTATTGTCTTGGCGTAACGAAAAATTTTTGCAGGAAAGGCCTAGAAATAACGGGCTCGGAATGCAACAAAGTGAAACTGGTAGCATTTGCACTAAATTAAATCATAATAACTTTTACCACGAACAAAGTTAATCAGGGACACAAGGTCTGTGATGGCGATAGCGAGACAGATGACAAGGCAGTCTAGTCTGTCCACGCTCGAAACACGGACTGCGGATCCACTGTAATCCGAGAGTCGTGCCGTCTTCTAGCTGCCCGTCTTTTCCGCTAAGGGAAAGCAGCTGTAAAAAAATAGTTAATTATCAATACGAGGCTAAAACCGAAGAATGCGGATCAGGTCTTGACGAAGGATACCACTTCCGTGGCAAGTAGAGGATAGTGAAGCAACGTTAAATTGTCTTCCAATTAGAAGAAGTTACAATTGCCTATCAATTAAAAGAAGTTACCTTTGAATATCAATTAGAAGAAGTTATAATTCCCTATCAATTAGAAGAAGTTACCATTGCCTATCAATTAGAAGAAGTTACAATTGTCAATCAATTAGGAGAAGTTATATTTACTAGCAGGACCCGTGGAAATTCCACGGACAATGCCATTGGTACTTTAGATCGACCCGTGAAAAAAAATCAGTCAACATTACCTTACTATTCCAATATAACATATTCTAAGCCAACGTGTACTATCCTATCCTAACCGAACCGATCCTGATAATATGTCATACGTAAAAAACCGTGGACACGTTAAAAAATTTCATCATCATTACCGAACCCATACTAACCTAACCTTTACTAACCTAACATATACTAACTTAACCGAATCTTTCTTAACCTATCCTAACCTAACTTATTTTAACCTACCGTAACTGAACATATCCTGATAATATATCAAACACAAAGAAAACAGTGGAGCCGTGAATTTTTTTTTGTCAAAATTACTTGAAAAATTCTAACATAACATATTCTAACCTAACCTATCCTAACCTAACATATCTTAACCTATCCTAACCCTATCCTGACCATTCCAAACCTATCCTATCCTAACCTATGCTATCCTATCCTAACCAATCCTAACCTATCCTAACCTATCCTAACCTATCCTAACCTATCCTAACCTATCCTAACCTATCCTAACCTATCCTAACCTAGCCTATCATAACCTATCCAAACCTATCCTATCCTAAACTAGCTTAACTAATGTCATCGTTAGGCTAGGTGGACTCATGAGAAAATTCGGTCAACATTAACAAACAAATTCTAACATAACATATTCTAACGTTATCCATCCTAACGGGGTATATACTAACCAATCCTATGCCAATCGAAGCTTTCCTGATAATATGTTAAACATCAAAAAACCGTTGACCCGTGGAAATATGTCGGCAACATTACGTAACCTATCCTAACCTATCCTAACCTATCCTAACCTATCCTAACCTATCCTAACCTATCCTAACCTATCCTAACCTATCCTAACCTATCCTAACTTATCCTAACCTATCCTAACCTATCCTAACCTATCCTAACCTATCCTAACCTATCCTAACCTATCCTAACCTATCCTAACCTATCCTAACCTATCCTAACCTATCCTAACCTATCCTAACCTATCCTAACCTCTCCTAACCTATCCTAACCTATCCTAACCTATCCTAACCTATCCTAACCTATCCTAACCTATCCTAACCTATCCTAACCTATCCTAACCTATCCTAACCTATCCTAACCTATCCTAACCTATCCTAACCTATTCTAACCTATCCTAACCTATCCTAACCTATCCTAACCTAACCTAACCTATCCTAACCTATCCTAACCTATCCTAACCTATCCTAACCTATTCTAACCTATCCTAACCTATCCTAACCTATCTTAACCTATCCTAACCTATCCTAACCTATCCTAACCTATCCTAACCTATCCTAACCTATCCTAACCTATCCTAACCTATCCTAACCTATCCTAACCTATCCTAACCTATCCTAACCTATCCTAACCTATCCTAACCTATTCTAACCTATCCTAACCTATCCTAACCTATCCTAACCTAACCTAACCTATCCTAACCTATCCTACAAAATTCTGTCCTATCCTCTTCTAATCGAACCGATCCTGATAATATGTGAAACGGAAAAAAACGTGAACCCATAGAAAAAAATCCGTCAGTATTAACTTACCTAACCTATCCGAACCTAACCTATGTAACATATCCTAACCTACCCTGACCAAACCGATCCTGATAATATGTCAAGGAAAACACATGGACCCGATAAAAAATTTCATCAACATTACATAACAAATTCTAACATAACATATTCTAACCTGTCTCTTATTGATCTATGCTAACCCAACCTATCATGATAATACAGTATGTCAAACATAGAAAACGTGGACCCGTGAAAAAATTCTGTCATCATTACCCAACCTATGGTAATCTAACCTTTCGTAAACTCTCCAATCCCATCCTAAGCTATCCTAACCTAACTTGACCAATTTCATTGTTAGGCTTGGTGAACCCGTGATAAGGTTCGGTCAACATTACCCAAAAAATTGTAACATAACATATTTACATAGCCCATCCCAACATAATATATACTTACTTATCCTATGCTAACCGATGCTTTTCTGATGAAATGTCAAACATTAAAAACCGTTGACCCTTGAAAAAATGTCGTCAACATTACGTAACCTATGCTAACCTATCATAACCTACCTTACCCTATCCTAACCATACGTATTCTAACCTAACTTAACCGATGTCATCGTTAAGCTCGGTGGACCCATGAAAAAAATGGGTTAACGTTTCCTGAGAAATTCAAACATAACATTCTAACCTAAACCCTCCTAACCTCACATATCCTACTATCCTATTCTAACTGAAGCTATTCTGATAATATGTCATATATGAAAAACCCATGGACCCGATGAAAAACTTCATGAACATTGCCTAACCTATGTTGAAATAAATAAAAAAAAAGAAAAAATTCAAATTTGGAAAAACAAAATAAATGAATACAGAAGTGATGAAATAAAAATGAAAAAAAGAAATAATTAAAATTGGAAAAAAACTGAAAACATAAAAAAAAAATTCAAAAAGAAAAAAAGAAAAAATGATAAATGAAAAAATGAAGAAATGAATAGTGGGAAAAAATACAAAAACACAAAATTAACATAAATGAAAAATGAATATAATAAAATTAAAAAAAATAATAATAAAATAAAAATAATAATAATAAAAAAAAATAATTATGAAAAAAATTACGAAAATATACATATAAATAAAACACAATTTAAACAATATATGTATTGAAAAAAATTAAAAAAACATTAATGAATAAGAAAATACAAAATAAATGAAAATAATATAATAAATCAACATATTAAAATAATGAAACATATTAAAATAAGTTGACATATTAAAAAAATTGACAGTTTAAAAAAATTAACATAATAAAAAAATTGACATAAAAAAAAAAGATAAAAAAAATAAATTGAAAAAGTTGAGAAATAAAGAAATTGACAAATAAAAATAAAATTATCAAATGAAAAATTAACATATAAAAATTTAAAAATAGTAAATGAAAAAATATATATAATTTGGAAAAAAATTAAAAAAATTATTATTAAATAATAATTATCCAACCCTAACCTAATTTAACCTATCCTACCTATCCTTTCTTGATAAAATGTCAAACGTATCAATGCATGTATAGGCGATCTTTTTATGTAACACTCAGGAATTTGGTATCCATGATACCACCTACTCGGATGAGAGCGTTACCCACGAACTTAGTTTTAAGCGTATTAATATACAGATGTCCATTAGACGAGAGATAAAAGTGATTCAAAAATTATCGTAAGCTGCAATTTCCCCTTTTTAGATTACAGACCGTGTTGCAATGACTTCAGGCTACCCGAAGCAATCACTGGCATTCAGCACGACTTCATTCCAAATACCTCTGACTTACTGCTTCAGTTGTGAAGCCGGTCCTGGCTGCCGATGGTGGCTGTCGTAGTGGTGCAGATCGGTGGGGTCCAGGGGGAGGGCTCGGTGGGAATTAGCCACCCATTCCTGAAGGCGGGTGTCGCGGTTAATCAGAGTCTGCTATAAGCAGCGCCCAGCTTGCGCGGTTGCGCCGAAGCAGAGAACGATACGGTCAGTAGTGATGCCTGTCCGACCGTCCGGGATTCAGGAGAGCGACCTCGTCCGAGTTCGCGTAGTTCCTCATTTTAGCTTCCTATATGTGGTCTGATGTTAAGAAGGCTGGAAGAAGCTTAACAAATTTTTAATGAAAGTCAGGGCAATGAAATGAAGGTGAAGCCAAATGCCAGTGACTCTTCCTACTGAATTTATATGAAATTAGATTCTTAATTGACCTATGGTTGGGGATTTTCCTAACACAAGTGTAATACAAAGTATCAATTAAGTTGAGTGTATTCAGGTGTGATGAAAGATAATAGCCGAATATTGAAACCTGAGAGAAAAATTTATTTTCTTTCATGCTGAACTTATTACCTTCCTCTGAGGTGCAGAATGTTGACTCTTATGATTTAATACCTCCTCGATTTGGCTGGGCGTGCAAGAAATTACAGATTTGATATTATACATCTAAGGAATTCCCTTCTTAGCGTAAGAATAACTTATTTCTTTCTTAAATCTTTTTTCACTGCTTACTATTAATTTAAAAAAGGCTCAAAGAACTGGCTGGACGGGGCTCCAAAATTTTATCTTTTGGCCTCAAATAAAAAAATCGAATTCACTTAGGCTTAGATGAGCCTAATGGAGTAAAGTTTGTACTTTGAGCCGGGCGAGGAAATGAAATGTATAAGTTAGAGAACATTTTCATCGCGACGTTAAGAAACAAAATAACACGGTTAATTAGTATGACCTCAAAAATACTGTACATTTTTTAATTAGGATAGGTATTTAAAAAAAATTTTCAACATGACAAAGTTCAACATGCAGACGTTTAAACACCTGTGCAATGATTCCGGACCGCATGAAAGACACCAGCGTTTCACGAATCCTTGCGGAGGCTTTAATAATTCTACCGATGAGGTTTTCTTCAGAATGAATCGTTTTTTTGTACGCAAAACTTAGTAAATGTTCGCACATTTAAAAATCTATGGGCGTAATATAAGACGACTTCGGTGGTCATTCGAAAATTTCAAATATTTGCAGCTTTAACGGAATGTTTTCGACAACACTGTTATTGAGTATAAAGGGTTTATTTTATCAGTGCTAACCGAATGTTAAAGTTGTTCACAATAGTGTCGTTCACCCTGTATTTAATAAACAGGCATAATGACCCGCACTTCATTTTTCCCAACTCTTTATATTCTTGTCTTTCGCATCGTTATATTCCAGTGTTCATTTTTTTGTGACACTGTGCACGCTAATACTTTGAAGTGTATATGAAGTTATGAATTCCTGTTTTAAGTGCTCATAGAAGGATAAAGTTTCATTCACATCGGAAAACTGATGACACGTGGGAAGGACCTGTAACCATTTGAGAAAGTTAGGTTTCATCAAAGTCGAAAATCAACTGGTGAAATGTGTAGAGTAACCAGTTTAATAGTCACAACGATCCATAGTACAGTAGCATACTTGGCACTGGTGGACGGCCATAACATTCGCCTAGTAGTGGGGCCGCCACCAGCGCCCACCTGGGCACTGGTGGACGGCTTATGTTAGGACGGCTTATGTTAAGACGGCCTACCGTTCTAGATGACAGAGACAGACTCTCTTTGAAGAGATCAGTGAAGAAAAATCGGCGTTTATATCCGGAAATGATAACTAGCCATGTTGGCAAAGTTTAAATAACATACATATACACATACACATATACCGGGCTTATAAATAACATACATATACACATACACATATACCGGGCTTATCCTTCCCATGGGAGGGTAGCCGACAGCAGGCCACAATCACCACACTTAGTCACTAGGAGGCGAGAGAGGCAGCACTGGCCACACCTGAACTGCAAGGATCAGCAGCAGCCCAGCACAACTACCTTCCACAGTCAGGCCCGACAGCCACAGCTGGTTTACCCCGACCGCTTCATTGAGTGCAGCCCCTCCCCCCGCACATGACAGGTCAACCCCATCACACGCGGGCAGCTTCCAGTAACGCGTCAAAAATAAAATTACCTCCTTATACACTGCCCCCACTCACTTCTGTCCGCAGCCATCCCTCTCGCCACGTTCACAGTCAGACCCCTCTCATACAAAGCACGTCGCACCCCATCCATCCAACTCATCCGTGGTCTACCTCGCGCCCGAAGACCACTCACTTCCGACATATATATCTTTTTCACCCGCCGCTCAACATTTATTCTTTCAACATGCCCAAACCATCCAAGCACTCTTTCATCCACTCGCCTGCTCAACTTTTTGATAACACCCGTCTGCCCCCTAACCAACTCATTTCTGATCCTATCTCTTCTAGTTACTCCATACATTCTCCTCAAACACTTCATCTCAAACACATCCAACTTCCTCCTCTCAGCTGCTCTCAACCCCCAGGACTCTGCTCCATACAACAAAACTGGCACAATCAAACTTTCATACAGTCCCCTCTTAGCATTCATACTCGAACGCCTGCATTCAAAAACTTTCCTCATTGCACCCAATGTCTTACAACCTTCACTCACTCGATGCTTCACTTCTACTTCCATACTATCCTTAACAGTCACATCCGACCCGAGGTACCTAAAATGCTCTACCTCCTCTAAAACGTCCCCATTCAACCTCACATCCAAAGTTCCAAACACTCCACCTCTTGAACATCTCATCACCTTACTTTTATTCACATTCACCTTCAATTTCCGCCTTTCGCACACTCTACCAAACTCTGCAACCAGTCTCCTCAGTTTTTCCTCTGAATCAACCACAAGCGCTGTATCATCTGCAAACAACAGCTGACACACTTCCCAATACATACCATTTCGTCGCACCAACTGCGCACCTTTTCCCAACACTCTGGCATTCACTTCTCTCTCCACACCATCCTTAAACAAATTAAACAACCACGGCGACATCACACATCCCTGTCTCACACCTGTCACAACTGAGAACCAGTCACTCCCCTCATTCCCTACTCTCACACATGCTCTGCAATCAATGTAGAAACTCTTGATCGCATTCAACAGTCTCCCACCCACTCCATACAAACTTACCACTTGCCATAGAGCCTCGCGATCCACTCTGTCATACGGCTTCTCTAGATCCATAAATGCCCAATATACATCCTTTCCCTTTAATAAGTAATTTTCATTCACCTGCCTCACAGCAAACATTTGATCCACACAACCTCTACCACACCTAAAACCACACTGTTCTTCAGCAAGCACACGATCCGTCAACACTCTCACTCTTCCAATTAACACTCTTCCATACAGCTTCCTAACGACACTCAGTAGACTTATACCCCTAGAATTACTGCACTCATACCAGTCACCTTTCCCCTTGTACAACGGAACTACGCACGCGCTACTCCAATCAACCGGCACTTTACTAGCCTCGAAACACATATTTAATAAACGCACCAACCATTCTATAACTACATTTCCTCCTTTCTTTAGACATTCAACCGTGCAACCATCCAACCCTGGAGATTTCCCATTTTTCATTTCATCCAACGCACTTCACTTCATTTCCAGTTTAAAAAACAAATCCTTAAAAAATTGTGCATCGAGAGTTAAAGGTAATTAATTTAGGTCGTGACACTTTACCAGGAAACCATTAGTGTCAGCAGCAAATCAGAAAAAACGTTTTGTAATTGCTGGAAAACACCGATATTAGTCGGTTAGGACTGAAAGATACCTCAAGGGGGTACAACTATTGTATGTACGGGAATTAGCACTCCCAAGGGGATAATGTGAGGTCCCGAGCTACAAGTTAAGTAGGCCTATTTGTGATGAAGTAATATATTTTTTGTTATGTTAAGTACCACCTTTTTTTAAGTCCACAGCTTTCTTGTTTTGTCAGCACCTACTACTTTTTTCTTCAACTTTTATCTTGTTTCATGAACTTCTTTCTTAACTTCCTATTTCTATGCAACTTCTGCAAATATTCCGCGTTCCTTTATCTTCATACTAAATGGTGCATTTTTCCTTCCTCTCTGTGGAACGCTCTTTGTTCCATGCTATTTCATCCTGTCTATAACATAAGAGTGTGTTTCTGGAACGGCTGTAGTTGTTTGATGAGTTAATCTTTGAAAGAGGTTTTATTACTCTACAGGGATGAATATCACATAGAGTGACGATAATTTTACATTGATTAGTTTCGTTTTTGCTTGTAATACATTAATACATACTGACAACATTTGTGAGGTAAGAAGGTATGAATCACAGAAATGCTCATTTCACATTTCAGATCTTTTAGGAAGCAGATCTAAGAGTCAATTCAGAATGATCGCTAGCCTCATTAAATGAATTACTCGATTTATTCAATATTTTCAGTTTCAGCAATTTTTTTCATTTGCTGTGTATTTTAGTGCGGGAATACTAATTAAGAAGCGTATAGTGATACATTGCAGAATCAAACCATTAAAATGCCATAGAGTGTGTGTGTGTAATAGTATGTACAAAGAGCGATCATGCCAAACTGGGAGAATTTCTGTAGAAATCCAACCAACATTCATTACTAACCATGATCAAAGCTCTCGTCATTGTATCCAAGATCTCTCAAACTGCAGCGTAATTATTGTTCTTATATGTCGTTAGTCCGTTATACAGTGGAAAGTTGTAAACAGCATATTCCTTATCAGGAATATCAAATCATTTCGTGTTCGTCCATTCTAAAATGCTGAACTTTTTGTTCGCCATAAAAGATAGTTTCTCAATTGCTTTTGAAACGATTTAGAACACATGATAGTGTACGGACTGTTTTTGCCTATAACTCAGTGTAAAAATAATTCGAATGATTCAGTATTTATTTTCCTCGCCCACAGGTTTGGAGAAAAAAATTCGAAGCGCCGTATCATTCTGGAAGCAGGTAAACTAGAGCTCTATTTCATGATATCACGCAGGTTCGTTAGGTAGTGATTAGAACTCATGGCAGTGAAAAAATCATTTTCCCACTTTCTGAAATCTCGCTTAGGCTCTAAAATATAAATCATCTCAACAGGTCGCCGAAAAAGTTCTCGATAATCCAACTCTACTAGTCCTGCATTACGAAGATATAAAAGCTAATCCCATCAAGTCTGTGAAATCAATACTCAGCTTCCTGAAGATAACTCCTGACGAAAAGCGGCTCCAATGTTTGGCCAAACATGTAGAGGGCAAGTTCAACCGAGGCCAGCCAGATGTACGTAACAACTCACATGAACCGATTGTCATTATTAAAAAAGAAAAATGATATTCTGCATGCTGAAATGCGGATCGGAGGTAGAAACTGAAGCCTCGTCATGGTGAAATCGTGAATCATAGGAGAATCACCACAAATTTTCGAGATTTTTGCTAGACATACATTTTCAACTTTTCATGTTTTCGGAGTTACTTTCAACAGTTTAATATGTCTTTCTTAATGCTTTATGTTCCACGTTTTTTGTGAATTATCAGTTACTTCTGCGGAGAACTTAAGTATTTCAAAATTATGATCCAGTATTTCGTGCAATAACGATTCAAAGAACATTTTCTACAATTTGAATTTGTGAACGCTTTTTTCAAGCATTCTGCCAGCCACAAATCAAAAAGCTCTTACTCTGTAGACCAATAAGTTCGGCAAATGTCAATGATCGTTATTTTATTTCTTTCGAATGAGTCACTCTTCCATTATTTTGATAGAACCCACCCTACATCAGGGCAATAATTATTTACCAACTTTCTCGCCGCCGTTTCAAGCCACGAGTCACACGCTACATTAACGGCTGAGAACAACGTTCACTCAGAGTAAACTATGTGGCTTGCAATCCTTTCCATTGTGATTTTCGGACAACTTATGTACAGGAGAAGCAATTTTGTAAGAGGTATTCCAATCCTCGTGAAAAACGCACACAAACAAAAAAACTTTCCTAAATTCAACAAAATCTCTTACCAATGAATGCCTACTATGATAGTGCGTTTCTACTAAAAATATTGTTTTTTACTTTTGAAAATATTACTGTTTTGTGTGGGGTTTTAAGTGGGTCAACTTGAATTACAACTACCGTAAATTTCCACGGCTTAGCTCGAGTGCAATACCGTAATTCTTATTTTGATAAACTATTGTATTTTTGGTTCTCTTCAACAGCTCCCTTCATATACGGCAGAGCAAATCAAGCTCTTCAGAAGTGCCATTCGAAAAGTCTCTGACATGTTGGAGAAAAGAGGATTGGCGCCACTCCCTACAGTCACCAGTGAGAGCTTCAGCAAGTTGTGAACCTACACATCAGAGTTCTGTTCAATGTATGTTGGGTTGGCGTAACCTGGTTCGTGTGCACATTTTCAAGTGGCTAAGCTGCAGCCGCATGAAAAAAATGAACCTGCTGAGCATAGCTTTTGTAATAAAGCTGAATCATGCTGAAAACATTAAAGTTAAAATACTCACTTTTTCCCATCAAATACTCCCTAAAAACCTTCAAATATATTCTGTGATCTACAGGTAATGTAAACCAAGTGATCGAAATTCGTTAAAAATTTAACAACATGTGTATAAAATGTATTCCCTGTTTGTTACTCAGTCTCCCTCACGATCACATGGCCTTCATAAACAAAATTATCATTCCTTAGTCCAACATAGAGTAACTCAGTGAATAGATCTAAAGACTTAGATCAGTTAGATGGGTTGGGTGAACAAGATTGGGTTTCAGAAATCGCTGACAAAATCTGATGCACATTTTCATATCACTATGGAAGATTCAGTCGTTATTTGTTACTATCTAGCGGGTTATTATTCCCAAATGCATTCATCCAATCGTCTGAACCAAGTTTGTTGGAAGTTTGACTAAAGATTGTAAACGGTGTTGAGGTACAAATGCAAAGGAAAGATTTGTTCCTTACGAACTAAATACGTGCGTCCATAAATTTCTAATTACTGCTCATGAAGTACATAGTACTATATTTTAAAGTCTAATAATTCGTTCATTGTTGAGAAAAAATTTTCAAAATATAATTACATTCGTAAAGAAAATATGTTTACTCAATTCAAGCTATGTTCGGGTGTAATTGGCCCATGGAGCTAGCCATTGTTAAGAAATTTTTCCTCTTAGAAACTATGAAATTGATTAACGGAGTTTTGTCATCAAAAATTAAAATAACTGTTGAAGTATTATTGAAACGTTTTAGAGTACTTGGAGATTACATTCTTTGTGTGATTTTCAGGAACTTTTTGTCATAGAAGTGATTCTTGAGTGCTTTTATAGAAGTTAAAATTTGTTTAGCATATTTTCGTTCTTCGAAACAGTAAATTTTAAATTTTTAATTGTGTGAATGACTGATTGAACTTTTTTGCTCGTTCACATTTTATGATTCGTATAAGCAGCTTCTGTATCAGTGTTTCAAGATCGTCATTTTATTCATCAACGGATGTTGTTGATGCGAATAAAATGAATATATTAAAAATGTTGATAATCGATAGTACATGTTGTAGAACATGGAAACATCCTTTTAATTTACTAGGAATGCTATTTGATATGGATCTTTTAGAAAACGACACATTACTTACATATAATGTGTTGTGTTTTGCTGTTCTTGTGTTTCACAATTACCGTTTCACATGCAAAGTAATTCTTTTGCGTAGATATTTTTCTCTCAGTACTGTAACTTCCTACATCTTCATGGAGGTTGAAACGGGAAGGGTTGCAGTACTTTTGGTCAGTAATGTGTGCACTTGTGTCATATAGCAATCTAATTTTAAAAGTGAATTCAAAGAAACTCCGAAAAAATCAAAATAACTCGTCATCTAAGAAAATACTACTGGCAAATACGAGGTGTGTTACTACAGCTTAACGCTCCTTCAGAACACTATGAACGAATGAGTCCAAGATGAGTTGCAGCTTTAAATTAAATGAGAGGGAAGTAAATAAGAACATTAGGTAAATTTGGGAAATTCTCAAAAAGGATTTTTTTAATTCTTACAATTTGTGCCTTTAATAATCAAACAACATCCGACTTGAATTCAAATTTATTTTTTCGTCTCCACATTGACAAACTTTCTTATTCATGTGGCGAGATAAGGTTCAGCCCGATGATAAAAAATATTATTTGAGCTGTTTCAACAAATCTTGATAATAATAATATGGATTTCTCATGCAATTCGTTTGGTTTTGAATGTTAACTTCGAATGTACCTTTCAGAAGGTAAAAAGCTTTAAACCAAAATTACACTAGGAATGTGCTCAAGCCTATCTCCCTCTCTCCTGTATCCTTCCCACCATCTACTAGTAAATTAGTAGGAGTAATAGTCTATGAGTTTCATTCGAATCCTCTTGGTCTTGCATGAAACAGAAACATGTGGCTTTTGAAACTGGTCAGAGCAAACGTTGTACCCTGGAAGATATTAAAAGTCTAGATTCAGAGGCTAACACGTACGTCAAAACATTCAGGTACTCAACATCTTGGCATCAATATGTCCCATTATATTCTAACGAGATTGATATCCATGGTCAATTTAATAAAGATTAATTATGGGTGCTTTTCTATTCTTCAATCATAACGTTCAATTATTTTAGTAACAAAAACAGGTAGTATTCATAGAAGAAATCAACACGATTCATTATTGCATTTACACAAACAATTTTTTGTGGATGGATAAAATCTCCGGAATTGCTGACAAAACAGTTCAAAGAGAAATACCTAAAATTTAATTCCCGTAAGATAATGTGAATTTTCATGATTGCCAAAAACCATTTCTGCATTAACGGGAATAGTGGTTTTTATGTTTAATTAAGGTAATACTTCTCGTAAAATTCGTGAGCATGGCTATCAATGATAGGCTTAACAACCCAGACGAGCATATCAGGGTTGATTGGGTTTTACAAATGTCAATTAGCAAAACCTTAACTATTAGCAAAACCTTAACAAAACCAGGCCTTAACTGTTATTAACAATTATTCACTGCTTAAATGAGAATATCGTCCCATTACTTATAATAACGTCACTTTTTAGATAAAATTCCTAAAATAATGCATTGCGAAGTTTAGATAAAGTTCATTCGTTATTCGTATATTTCAGGTTTACAGCAAAGGCGTATCAGATTCTGAGAGTTTGTCAGTTTGTTGAGAGTTCGTCAGTCGAATACAGCGAGAGCTCTAGCTTTTGAGAAGTTAAGTCACGAAATGGTCAGTTGCAGTCTAAGAATTTCGTAAAGAAATATTGCGTTTTTCATGTTTCCCAACACTATATTAAAATATACAATAGTATATCAGGCTGTATGTCGATACCGTCGTGCGGTCGACGTGAGGGTTCGGGGAAAAGGGCTGTCTTCTGTGCAGCTACCTTTTTCCGGGGCGCTAGCTTTTCGGTGCAGCTGCCCTTCCTGAGGTTCGTGGGGGTACCGCCTACGCCGTGTTTAGTCCGCTAGGGCAACAGAAGTAGTTTCTGTTTGCGCCGAACTACGGCGGTACCTTTAGGACAGATTTGTGTGGGTACCACCTGCGCCGTAATTAGTCCGCTAGGGCAACAGAAGTAGATTCTGTTTGTGCCGAACTACGGTGGTACCGCTGGAGTGAGGTATGTGTGGATACCACCTACGCCGTATTTAGTCCGCTAGGGCAACAGAAGTAAACTCTGTTAATGCCGAACTACGGCGGTATCGTTAGGAAGACGAGCTACTGTCTGCGCCGTAATCAGTCCGTTAGGGCAACAGAAGTAAATTGTGTTAGTGTCGAACTACGACAGCGTCTTCCTGTGAGTCAAACTATGCGGAATAGTTTGTCCTCCCAAGGTTGTTTCCTTAAGCCCCCTTTTAGGCGAGAGTGTCGTATTAGACTAAAGCCTGTGTCAAAAAAGAGAGAGGAAAACTCTCTCGACCTCAGGATGTGAGTTGTTTTTTGCAGAATTTCTTTACAATGCCTCTTAAATAAACAGATACATTTCAACAAAGAACATGATTTTATTTAGTTTCTGTGAAAATAGCGTACATAGACATGAGTTACTGCATAACACAATACAACACGCAAAATTACATTTTAAATGTTAGTCTTATTCAGCTAGGTAATCAAAATAACATCGAAATATTGAAATGCAATACGAATGAAACATAAGGGCTAACTAAAATAAATGCACAAACGCAACATCAGCGCAGAGAAACTGACCTAGGGCCCGTATCGGGAACTGAACACATATAGAAAATATTTATGATTTTGGGTAACTCTAATAAAAGACTCGACAACACCTGTGCAGCCTGACACTGTACTACACTTGACACTTGTGAGTCGTTCTTGAAAGAATATCAGAATATTTCTCACCTTTTGTTGAAAATGTGGCACACCAAAGTTTTTTATCCTTCCTGATCTTTGTCTCATCACTGAAACTGAATTCATCAGTGATCCCGTTTTTGCATTGTTTACTATATCGTAAGGCTAGAAATGATTTGATCTTTTCATTCCAATAGCTTAGTGTTTATCCTTGATCATTATTAGCCCAGTGGCGTGACAGCGGAAGAATAATTTCATGGAAAAAAGGGTATGATTTTCGAAATCCTGTGGAAAAAAGTTTACAAGGACAAATTAAGGAATGAGTTAAATAGAGGCAAAAATAATCAAAGGCAACAGCTTTCACAAATACTGTAATACTGAAGTTTAAAGTATTAATTACAGCATGCTACTGAAGATACAAATATAGTGAAGTATTAATGTATAATGCAAATCTTACATCAGGTGGTAAAAAAACAGTCATAGTCAACTGCAGAAGGGGAATAAACCAAATGGCTAGAGATAATTTATTGAAGAAAATTCGGCTAAAGGCATGTGGAATTGTAAATGTCGCGAGAGGCGACAGCCCTCACAGCACCCGCTGCACTGCAGCCTGAGGTTGTCTACTCTGACCCGTTCTAAGACGAGTTCGGACCGGACTGGCCAGCGCCAAGTGCTTGCCCTCCCGTGTGTTGCGGTCTGACTTGACAATGATTATTTGCTAGAAGTGGAAAGCCAGGAAAAATTTCAATGTCGAACCCAGGAAAATGAACCAAAAAATATGGAAACAAACTATCAATTCTGAAATTAGGGAAACAAACTATCATATGAGAAATTAAGGAAACAAACTATAATTTGAAAAATTAAGGAAATAAACTATTATTTGAAAAATTAGGGAAACAAACTATCATTTGAGAAATTAAGGAAATTAGAATACTGGTAAGGATATTTATTACAGATGAAAACATCGGCTACACTAATTTATATTGAGGTCTCGAGAAGCGAGCAAAGTGACAGGCGGAACGGTCTACTGACCCACCTCGGCCCCGCGTCTGCCAATGCGTTGGCGCGATCATTCCATCAAAGGGTAGGTGCTCCCCAGATGCTCGCCGGCGTCGTCCCCCAAGTAAGGTGATTAGTCGATCTTCGAACTCAGTAACTTAAAACTGAATAATGAAGAAGTTTTTTGTGGTGAATCACAGGATCGTAGAAACTTCTGTACTAGTCAGAGAGGAGTGCAGTAGTTAAAGGCTGGAACCAGACTCTCGATCCGGAGCCGCTGACTGAGGAGGTTGAGTTCGGTGGTTGCGTAGCGAACTTAAACTTGACACATTAAACGTACAGTCTATTTAAATCAAAGCGCTAAAATTTTGCGACGCTGTCTGGAATTTAAATCCAACTGACGGTAACTTATTTCAGGTCAGGGGCAATGTTTGCAAAAGATATTCTATTCTTGGGTACTAATAGCACTTGCATTCGATGTAACGTAATTGTCAAATTAATTTTTATTTATGCAACCACTCTCCATTGTCGCTCAATTCTCTTGTAGAAATATCCAGTAAAACTATACCAAGAATGGGTTTGTGAATATAAGAGCTGCAGTATAGGTAACCGTGTTTCTTGATCGCCGGGCACCGTATAGCTACTACAAGCTCATATTGCTACTGGAAACACTGCTAGCCACAAATCTGGCGCCACTATTGGCCTAACAAAATGTCGCAATGGTGACGACATGAAGTTTGTTTGAAATAAAACCGTTCTATTGGCTAACCGAACCAGAGGAGGTGTATTTTCCCCAAAGAAATTATTCTTCCTAGTTTCCTCTACCGTGGTGGAGACCCAGGATGCGTGTTCAAGACGTGTGCGATGACATTCCCTGAGGCCCCGCAAGGACGACTCGGAGACGCAGTAAAACCACACCTGCCACCTGCAAAGACCTCACTGCAGCACGCAGCTACAGTACCATTTCTGCAGCTTCAAGGCGCCCGCTGCAGCGAGCCCGCGTTAGCCACGGTAGAGGAAAGAAAGAAAGAAAAAAAGAAAAACAGTTTATTTCCAATAGATTAAAAACATGAAATGTTGAAACATTGGTTTTTAAAATACCTTAACATTAAATTCCTTTACTGATAATAAACACATAAGTATCGTGATACCCTTGCAAGATGTTGAAACAAAAAATGATTGACAGAAAAGCACAACAAAAATGAGTTCCCTTCGTTGCGTAATCTGATTAGTTTAAATATAGGTAAATAAAAGAACACAATCCTCGTAACGCTTAGTTGAAAAATGCATAAGTTTGCGCGCACTTATATTAAAATAAAAGCAAAAATCACATTCAAATACCTCAACTTAGAAAGAAGAATAAAAGCGGTTTATATCCAATAAAGATGGTACATAATATCATTGGTGTTTTAAATCTCAAAGTAAGGAAAATGCACTCACATATATGATACACACACATGAGTATTGTAATACCTATGGCACTATAGTCGAAAAAAATGATTTAGCGCAATGCATACCAAGTGTTGCTTAATCTAGATTTGATGAAATATGTAACTACAATTATAAAGGAAAACACGATTCGCGTCACAGTGTATGGTTGAGAATACTCTTTTTGGAGCACACTTACAGTGAAATACGAACTCAGTGACTTGCGGTACCCAGTCGGAAATAATGGTTGTGATTATAGTTGAATATAGTGGTGTATAAGAGATTAAAGTCGATTATGGACGATGAAACAATATGGTAGATATATCGACCATAACATAACGTTGATTTTAGTATGTTTCGGTCGATATTGGTAGAGGTAATATTGGTTGTTTATGGTTTGTTAACATATCGTAGATTTTAGTTTATTTAGGTCGATATTGGTGGAGGCAACAATGGTTGATTAAGGTTTGCTATTACATGGATGTTTCAAGACTACATATGGCAGAGCATAAATAAATGTAGCTTTAACTTTGCTCCGTAAATTAAGTACATAAAAAGCAGCTGTTCATAATAAATTATAAATTTTATCGTCTTTATATTTGCAAAATGTTTTGTTTCTTCATTTAGCACCTACATAAGCAAAAAATTATTGGAATTACGCAATGTATTTCTATTTACTTTAATTATGCATATACGGTATTGTTGATTCAAGTTGTGTCCTCATATAGTGTATCAATTAAATATTCTATGAGTGATGGTCAAATGACTCTTAAAGAAAACGTACTGTGACGTTACTGTTTATATGTTGAAGTTACCTGGAAAGCAATACTTTAATAATGAAATGACATTTAAGACAGTCCAGTCTATTTTCATTCCTTCGCTACGAATCACATTTGAAATTAGCACTCATACTTTAGGTTAAAACACTGTTTGCCCATCCAGAGAATGATTACTGTAATGAAATGTGCCATAAAAATAGAAAAGTTATGTGGCGCGTTCAAAATTTGTTACCCGAACTCAGCGTTTCATACGCCATGAATTTTTTCAAATTTCTGTACTAAAAATAGTGGCATAAAACAGTCTGCCTGAGTCAGAAACATGAAAACGATTGTTCTACAGCGGTTCCCAAGTACAGAATATTTTCAGAAATACGTGAGGCTTAGGTGCAGTCGTTATAATATACTCTAGAGCGTCAGAGATGATAAGATAATTTGCACTATACTATCATAACAAGAGAATTTTTGGACATGAAGAAGAAAGAAAACATGAATGTCCTATAAGGGTTTCATATTAGGAAAAAAATCACATTATCTTTGAAATATGGCGCAAAGTGTTTGCAATTAATAAACATGCATAGGTACCACATTTTAGATGTACAAGACATTTAAGCTGTGGATTGCTTTATAATAATAAAATGAAATGATGTGCTGGGTAGCGTTAGAAGTCTGGAGTTAGAAAAAAGGCTGGTATTTATAGTTAATATACAAGTTTCCATTCCAGTGCACACAGGTTTATGTGCACATATGCACACCCATATGCGCACATACACCCATATAGGGACACACACATACAAGTAAGCAGGTTTGCAAATCCCAGCGGATAGGCGATCAAATCATAATACCTACGCATACTTCAAGACTGTTGTTTGATATCTTGAATTCTAAAGAAAATGAGCAAGGGAGAGTATTCAGCAATGGAGATACCAGGCAAATGAGATTCGTCAATACGTGTTCATTATGTTCTGTAACTAAGAATTATCGTTGAAACGCAAGATGACGAATTATTTTGGCTTTAAATTCTCTCGGTCTTTGAGGGATTTTTACACTCAGGGGAAGTTTGTTCCACAGTAAGACGCCTGATATTAACAGAGCCTTCTGCCCATTGTCAGGTGAACGATAGTTGACTAAGACATTATTGTTCCTGTTCGGCTTTTGGTTGGTTACAGTGCGTGGATGGAAACGCACTATCTCAGCATTGCTCTGAGGAAGATACAACGAGGAGAATACGTATTGGGCCTCTGTACGAGGAGCCTTTCTTGAATAGGAATCCAGCCGAGTTTATTAAGGAGAGGGGTTACATGATTACTTCTTTTGAAATTACCGTTGCATACCACCTTGGCTGCGAAGTTTACCCATTTTGTAAGATGGAATCTCTAAACTCTAGAACTAGCTGAAAATCCGCTAAATTGGCAACACTGGTCAGTCGCCCCTGAGTTTTTCCAGCATGAAGGTTGGTAGCGACGACACGCATGGGGAACGGGTGGGGGGGCATTTAATCGGGGGGCTTAGGGTTTTTTTTGAAGAGGCGGGGAGGGAGAAAGGGCGTTTCCCCGAGGAAAGCATCCTTCGTCTAAACCCAGCTTAAGGGAGGAGCATCATAACTTGTTGTCGACGGAGCTAGCAAATAAGGCGACTGAGAGGCGGTCAAAGTAAGCGATGAAGAAACTAGTAGACTTTGAGGAAGTGTACTGGTTTCGTCCGGCCACTTCTCTGATTCAATCCGTCGTCTTTGAGCCAGCCCAATCGTTGCAACGACGCAGGACCCCTTGGATGGCTGACGCCTTCAGTTTCATTTCTTCATCACACCCGACTGCAATTAAAGCATTTGATAACTTGAAATACATTAGTAGATATTAACTGTGCAAATGAAAACAAAAAATAAATTGCCATTTGCTGAATGACTGTGTTCGGAACAAGCCAGGCCAGCTCTACTTGTGATCGCAACATTTGGCCCATCTGGCTTTGGCTGCCATCAGAGAATAAGTCGATTAACCTAACCCTGAATACAACACTTGATATCGGTAACCTATTGGACAGCTGGGCGTTAAGTTATTGATAATTCATTTTTGTAGGAAACTTTGAACCCATTTGGCTTGGTAAATTTGAATCAAATGATGTGTGAATAAAACAAACTGATATTAAAACGTGACATTGAGGACTGACGTCCATGCTATGCACAAATATACTGAAGAATGACAAATTCTTAAACGAAAAAACAGATTATTCATAATAGCATTTTATTAACGATTCTGCTTTCTGCAATGCTAATACGTTGTCAAATGTTGCAACCGATCTCCCAGTATTTGATACAAAACTATTGTATCAATAAATCCCTTTATTTGCATTACTATGACGAAAGATAATTATTAGTTAGTGTAAGCCTTCCTATCCGCAGCAACATATCTGTGATGCCAAGAGAGGGAGGATGAAGGTGCCATTTAGTATGGAGTTAAGGGAACGCGGAATCAATGCCGAAGGGGCACAGAAACAATAAGTTGGGTAAGAAGTTCATGAAAAAAGATCGAAGTTCAAGAAGAAAGTTGTAGGTGCTGAAAAACAGGACTGCAGTGAACAGAAAAAAAGAAGGTCATTAACATAAAAAAAATATTTTAGTTCAACAAGCAGAAGGCCTAACTAGCTATTAAATCGGGCCCTCACATCTTCCCCCTGGGAGAGCTAATTCCCAAAGATACAATAGTCGTCTCCCCCGGCGGAGTATTACTATATTGGAATGCTATATAAGATATTAGTTAGATAAGATGCTAGTTTAAGGAGTTCACCCCAAGGCCCATGTCGGTCAGGTGATCCATTGTTTTTTGTTGTTGAAAAGGACCCTTAGTTGGTGAACTATTCGGTCCTAAAATTTTATGGCACTACGGACACTAGACCCCCCCCCCCCCTAGGGTGATGTAAGGGTACCAAAAATCCTGAATTTTCGACCCCATATGAGACCCCACGTGAAAAGATAACAAAACGGGAAATGGGAAATTTGCTATCGTAACTTTGTTTATAATGCTTCAAGGATTCAAAAACTGTCTTTGGATTTGTTCTAGCATAAAAACTCAATGAGATCTAATCTTTTGAAATATCAACAAAAATTAACTAAAAAACCAATATGTAATTTTTTTTAAACTAAGGCCTGAATCGAAAAAGTGCACTAATGAAATTGTGTTTCTTTTAAAAAAACATACAATAATCCAATCTCATAATAATCAGACGACATATATGAAAGTTCAAAATTTTTATAAATTTTTATAATTTCTTTTTTTTTGTAAATTACATTTCACAGTGTGAATATGAAGTTATGCAAGGAGATTATCTAAATAAAATGAAAACAGCATTCAATTACATAAATTATCCATTATATTACACCTTAACAAAAAATTTTGTTTTCGACTTACACCCAAAACCACTCACTATAAACATTCAAAAGAATAGAAGTCTGAGAGTATTCATGCTAGGAAAAAAAGACAGTTTTAGAATCCTTGGAACATTTCTAACAAAAGTACGGTAGCAAACTTCCATATTGTAGAGAAAATTTTTTTTATCTAGCGCAAAACCCAAAATTAGTGTATATATGAGGTAGTGATAAAATATCGCATATAAAAAATCAAAAGTTACGTATGTAAAAATTCTCTACCGTACTTTTCTTAGAAATGCTTCAAGGATTCTAAAACTGTATGTGGTTTTGTTCTAGTATAAAACTCAATGACTTCTATTCCTTTTAAATGTCCATAAAAATGGACCATAAATGTAATTTTTCGAATTTTTAAAAAAATAAGGCATAAATCGAAAAAGTTACAGAAGTAAAATATGTTTTTTTAAACATATACATATAGTGGCTAAATTTCAAGCGAATCGGATCAAAATTTAAAAATCGTTGGGTTGATCTCCTTTAACCCTCCCAAACCGCTAAAAGGAGCGTTTCGAAGAGAAGAAAAAGGGAAGCACCATTCAGTATTAAGGTAAGGGAACGCGGAATCTATGCAGAAGGGGCATGGGAACAAAAAGTTTGCAAAGAAGTTCATGAATAAGATGAAAGTTGAAGATGACAGTAGTATGTGCAGAAAAACAGGACAGCAGTGAACCGAAAACTGGTGGTCCTTGACATAACATTAAAATTCTATTCAAATAAGAAAGGCCTACGTAACTCTCAGCTCGGGCTCTCACACATTTTCTCCATGGGAGCGCTAATTCTCAAAGATACAATAGTTGTATCCCCCTGAGGGGAAAGATATTAGTTAATGAACGAAAATAACTCTATGAGCTTACACGAACCTTATATTAACTGACGGGTGGAATGCACCTTGAAAGAGTTCTTCGTCCGTTGAATAGCTTGCTCTAACCCAGAGTAGGACATTTCCAAGGCCACACCACCGACATGACGTCATGGTGACCTGGTTACGTGCAGACTGACGCCCGCACATCGCTGAAGCTCCGTCATCTAGAAATTAAACAGACAAATGTAATTTTGAGCGATAAATCGAAATCAAATGCACTCCCCATTTTGGAAACTGCCCAATTACAAGGAGAGTGAAGCTTTGTTTTCAAAAACCTTTACCACACCATATCATACTGAATAATGAATGACAAGGACATCCAGACATATAAGAAAGATCGAGATTCATGCCGCTTTTGCCTCCACAGGAAAGTTTTCATGGTGTTAAATTCTAAATAAACGGTGGATAGGCCAGTCTGTCTAGCCTTTGTACGATAAATCGTAGCCTCTGAGGGTAGGTACTGTAAAGAGACCCATCACAGCGAAGTATGTGTTATTCATTCTGGTAATAAAAAGCTTTTTGTGTGCAATCACTGACCAGCTTCACATTTTCACCGAATTTTTCAATAAGTTTATCCTTTTTGCCTACTGAATGCAGTTGGAAACTGGTATCTTTGATGTCATTTCTGTAAAGAGTTTTTATGTCTATCCTTATTCATTCATAAAATTATAATTTCCAAATTTATTCCACACACAAAACATAGCTGGAAAGTCATTCCTGGTTATAAATATAGTGTTATATGTTCCTCATTAGAGAAAAATTCATTTTGAAAATTTATATATACACAGAAGCATCAAAACAATTCAAACATAAACATTTTGCAGGATGTCTCATGATATTTCATTTCCAAATTTTAATACTTCTTAATACCTTTAACAGCAAAAAATGACTTCCTAATTTTTACATAATGAATGTCCAAATGTCCAAATGTAAGAAATCATCTTATAATGAGTAGTTTGAGTCAAACATACACGCAATAACATGGGTTCAAAAAATTCCAAGTTTATTATTATATAAAAAACTTCATTAGAAACTTATTGCTAAATGAAACATCCAATGCAATATTGCAAAAAATACCCAATTTTTTAATGCCCCCCTTCCCAAACGGACCCTAAAAAATGTTTGGCAAAGACCCTGTCTTAACATCTTTCAACAATGAGAGCAACAGCTCATCATATGCAAAAAAATAAACTAACTGGAAATTAACAGACACCGGGGAATTTTCCAATCCCCTTACTGGAATATTTCCCATAAACTGCAGCAAATATCCGATTATGGGGGAAATAAATTTTTGAAAATCTTTAAACTCTATATACATATGTATTTTACTTTTAATTTTCATTGAATTATCCAACTTCACAATTTTTTACAACCCTGACAGGTAAAGTAGAGCCCTAAGCTAAATTTCACTACTCCTTACTTCCTTTTTACTACTTTTCGAATATTTTACTCTTTACTACTTTACTACCAGTAGACATCCTGTTACGGAAATGAAAGAAACGTCCAATAAGAAACTAAGGCTTTAGTACTGAATCATATGAATTAAATACTTCATATTGCATCATGACAGGTCTTAGTTTACTTGAGGTATCAGCCAATGCTTCATTGTAGGAATTGCATAAAAAAACTTCTGTCTCTAGCTTCAGGCTCAAGCAATCTAGAGGGACTTCACTCACTGAGTTTCCAAAGACATATTTACCTTTACCTGTTAAATGAAACATATTCGCTGATCAAGTCTAAGCGTTTATCAGGAAGTGACTAAGAATTAAAGGGAACTAAGAGCTGTTCCCTCCATATACATCATTGGATGATTCTGAAATTAAATTATCATTAACACAATGTTTAGAGACCGTACCAAGTACATCAAGGCAAGTGTGAAAAACTAGATTTTTTTATCTAACTTTTCAACGTTACAAAATCTTTCCAGAACATCACGGTAAGAACAGTATTAGGAAATTCACTAAACATTTATTTATTGATCCACTGTCAATAGTTGAAAAAATCACTAACTCTCTAGTATTTGAAAAGCAATATTTTGATGTACAAAGATCATCTTCAGGCTGAAAAAACATACAAAACATTTCCAGTCACATTGATAAAATACAAATCTAATACTCACAGCTACATCAGACAAAGCAATAAAGTTGAAAATGGCAGCATTAGAAAATGATTGGAAGCCAAATTTGTACCAGAACAATAGGTACTGGTAAGACTACATCTTTTCACCTATAATTTAAAGAACTACATTTTTGTCTAAAAAAGCTTAAGTTTCATATAAACAAGGTCATATTAAATTTTAAGAGGTCAAATTCAATTAAAAAAAGATCAAAATCATTTCTAAAAACGTCAAATTCAATTGAAAAAAGGTCAAATTCAATTTAAAAAAAGTCAAACTCAATTTAAAAAGGTCAAATTCAATTTTAAAAAGGTCCAATTCAATTTAAAAAAGGTAAAATTCAATTCAAAAAAGGTCCAATTCAATTTAAAAAAGTCAAGTTCAATGTAAAAAAGCTCATGTTCAATGTAAAATAGCTTAAGTTCAATGTAAAGAGCTCAAGTTCAATGCAAAAAAAGCTCAAGTTCATTGCAAAAAAGCTCAAGGTAAACGTAAAAAAGCTCAAGTTCAATGTAAAATAGCTCAAGTTCACTGTCAAAAAGCTCAATTTCACCGTGAAAAATCTCAAGTTCTATGTAAATAAGCTCAAGTTCAATGTTAAAAATATTAGGTTTAATCTAAAAAACTCAAATTTTATGTAAAAAGCTCAAGTTATGTGTAAAAAAGCTCAAGTTGAATGGAAAAAAGCTCATGTTGAATGGAAAAAAGCTCAAATTGAATGTAAAAAAGCTCAAGTTTAATTTTAAAATGCTCAACTACATTTTAAAAAATGTCACAACCAGTTTTAAAAAAGCTCAAGTTCAATTTTAAGGAACTCAATTTCGATGTAAAAAAGGTCATGTTTAATTTATAAAAGGTCAAGTACATAGGTTTAAGTAAACAACTTTAGCAACATAAGCTTTTCCAAATTTAACTTCTTCCATATTTAGATCATTGACATTTTAAAATTAAACTTGATCTGTTCTGAATTCAACTTGAGGGGACGGTCTGGGTCCACTTCCGGATTATGGCCGGATTTCAGTTCTTAAATTCATCTTATAGAGCAGTTTCTTGCGCATCCAACGGTATAATTCGCTCTCAAGTACGTACATTGGTTCGTCTTCTAGACGGGGTAAAAGACGCGCACTAGCGTGACCTTGGGGCGCACTAGCGTGACCTCTTCCCCCCTCATTACGAGTCAGTATTGAGAGTTTCTCTACGGGAATAGCAAGAGAGTTCATTCATGGCCTTGCTTGAAATGCTTTAGTACTCATACGAAACACACCAACGCTCAGTGTTGATTATGATGATGTACTGAGTGTTTGTTTTGAGTCCGGCTACTCTGGGTCATCAGCTAATTAGCTGTTGTGTAAACATACAATCACCTCCCGCAGTTTTGAAGGTATGAGAACGGCAATTATATCATTCGAAAGGGCTCAAGAGAGCTACCAGGAGAAAGAGTTGAAAAAATTAAAATTTCTATGTAAGTAAAAATAATCGTTTTTTTAAAAATGACTGGTTTTCTGAAATTTGGATTCATTGTTTTTGATATGAATCCTTTCCCACAGTTTTGAAGTCACAGGAATGGCTATTATAGCAATCGATAGAGATTGGAAAGATCTACAATAGCTGTAAAATTTACTGAAAACAAATGATAAGTTTAGAAATAAAACGAAAAAAATTTTTTTTTTAAGAAAAATGGCTCTCCTGAAAAGTTAACTTTTTGAACTTTGAAGAGACACCTGCCCCACAGTTTTGAAGGTACAGGAATGGAAATATATCAATCGAAAGCGATTGAATTGTCTTAGAGAGGCAGTGGTTTGGTTTTTCGAATTTCAAATCAAGTTGAAAATTAGAAGAAGAAGAATTTGAAGAAACGGAAAAAGTGGTCGGTTTTTGGGAAAAAATTTCTCATAATTCGAAAAATCAAACTATCGAAAAACCATACCACCGGATCTAAAGGCAAGACAATTAGCCACCTAGAAAACCTTTATCCAGTTTTGTAACTCTGAGGACACCGTCTGGGTAAAAAAAGTCCGTTATTTATGGATGGATTTCTCTGAAATTTTCACAGTAGGTGTGAAATGATGCAAAGATCAATTGTTATTTCGACAAAATTGTTGTATCTGCACATTTTTTTTTCGAAAAATATGATAAAATAGTTTTTTTTTTTAATCTATCTTCTTCTACATATCTGAAGTTACAGAACCAGTACTTCGTTTTTAAATTGCTTATATGTCTGTTTAACCATACGGGGTAGGGAATTTCGATAACTTTTTTTGTGGATTTTGGGAATTTTTTTTTTAAATGTGACCTTTTTTTTCATTTTTTTAAGTCGTGTAATTTTCAAAATAATATATGTATAGAAAAATGCTACCCCTTATGGATACACATTGCTAAGCCCTATCGAATGGTACATAAACTATTCTTGTAGCTCTAAAATTGTGGAAGAAGATACATTTGAGAAACCAATTATCATGTTTCCAGAAAAACGTGTTTTTCACACAAAAAAATTGTTTTTCTTTTTATCTTTTGAACAACAAGATTTTCTACAATGAACTCTTGAGCGTTTTTAACTCTTTTCAAGCCCTTTCGATTGATATAATTTACATTGCTGTAGCTCTGTAACTCTGGGAAAAAATATAAAACAAAAGACAATACGTGTAATTCTGCAAAACAACCACTTTTTTTATTTTTTCATTTTTTTCGACCAAAATACGGTTTTTTCCAAGTCAACTCCTATGTTTTGTAGCACTTTTCAAGCCCTTTGGATTGGTGTGCTCGCCATAGCCGTAGCTATGATACTGCACCTGTCATCGAGCTATGAATGAAAGCTGCGGTATCATAAATACGGCAGAGCAGCTGAATTCTGAAATTGTCAAAAATTAAAAAAAAATATTAAAATGTTTCGTTTGTATAATGTAAGCACTTTGAGTAGCCCATGAACGAACTATATTGCTATTCCCGCAAAGAAACACGCTCAATTGACCCCAATAATGAGGGGGGAAGGGTTCAAGGTCACGCCACCCCCATCGCTTTCCCCCCCTCTGGTGGGCGCACTATTCGGAGTAGACGTAAACGGAAAGTACCAATGAAAGCGCAAGAAAATCCTCTATAAGATGCATATGAAAACAGGAATTCAACGCATATCCCGATTTCTATCAAGACGGTCCCCAGACGGTCTCCTTAAAGTTGTGAGCAAAGTCCATTTTTCCGCAACACCCTTTCTTCAAGTTTTTTTTTTAAATCATATTTTTATGAATATACGAAAAAACACACGAGTTAAAAAAGAAATGCCGCATCTATTGACACCTATTGAGAAAATCTTGAAAAAATCCGTCGATAAACGACGGACTTTCCCCCCCCCCCCCCCAGACCATCCCCTTGAGTTATTTTACATTGAACTTGAGCTTTTTAAAAGTAAAATTAAAAATGTGTAGGTAACAGTATTGCTTTAGGTGTAATACTAAAAATTTGTTAATACTGTTACCTAATCTTACTACAGTAGTACATATGGCTGTGGTACAAATTTAGTTTTTAGTCATTTTCTTGTGCTGTCATTTCCAACATTATTACTTTGTCTGATGTAGCTTTGTGTATTAGATTTGCATTTCATCAATAAGACAAAATTTTATTCATGTATAATTTTATCCTGAACATGATGTTCGTACATCAAAACATCTCTTTTTATAGATTACAGAGGTAGAGAATTTTTCAACAATAGACACCGTTTCAATGGAAATATGTTGAGTGAATTTATTACTACTTTACCACATGATGAACTGGAATGATTTTGTAAAGTGGAAAATTGTGACACAATAATTCATATTCGTCATTAGATTGAGAACAATCATCTGAATTAATTATGCTCATGACATTCCTCTAATTCTTCTACTGCACAAGCAATCCAGAACATAATTTGAGCGTCTGCAAAGACATTGTAGATAGGTAGTGGGATGTTAGCAAAGGTATATCAGAATGTAACTATCAGTAGAAATAGGTCATCGTCATCATCTCACCTCATCTCTAGAAACACAGCTGAGATGACTCAGAATAGAATTTGTAATGTCACCACATTTGTAAACACAAAATTTTACTAACTTCACCCTTTTTGACTATTTTATGCAGTTGGAAACTGCTCTCTTTGATGCCTTATATGTAATAACTTTTAATGTCTAAAAATATAATACTAATAAAGAAAATATGCATGTCCAAATAATTTTCACAAACAAATGTATTACTAGAAAGTAAGGTCAATATTGAATTCAATGTTTTCAAGGATTTCAATAATTTTGTTGCCACATATTGGTAATATGGTATAATTGAAGACGTTTTACAAAAAAATGACATAATGCTCGCAAATGCTCAGTTTTCGAGATATTTAACTTTGAAGATATAAGAACGTCGTTTATAAAATTGAACCAACAGACACGTAAATAAGCAGAAATACGGTTTGACGTAACAATAGGTGAGGTTAGGTTAGGTAAAGTTAGGTTAGTAACATTAAATTCAACATTACATTGACATCATTAAATTCAATATTGACCGAAAGTGATTTCCTGTAGTGATTACACAAGGTTATAGTTTCCATCAGAAGGAAAGTCACTTTTGAAATTTTACATTTGCACTCAAACTAATCAAAATAATTATTACAGCAACATTGTACAAATTTTATGATCCAATGAGATACATTACCTTAGTAGTCAATGAATGAGCATTGAATGCTTCACAATTATCAGGATAGGCCTTCTAGAGCTGGACTCAATGGTAATATTTTTAGGCTATTATACATAGTTATTAATAAATTTTCTCACTCAGAAAACAATTGCCATCATCAGAAACACAAATAAAATTGGCAGTAGTAAGTTACCAAAGTTTAGTGAGAGTGACTATCAGCACAAATAAATCTGAGGGTAGGAAACTATTTTCCATCAAAATTTTGCTCAAACCATGATTTTTCTGGCATTAATCAGCATCTTGATTCAGTTATACATCCATTTTCATCCACACTGTTTTAAGAAACGCAGCTGAAGTAAATCTGAATAGTAATTTTAATAGTACCAAACAACTTAACTAACCTCTTTATACCTTAATCCTTGTTTATAATAGCAGAGTAACTTGAATGGTAAGTTTGAGGCGTAATTGTTATAAATAAATAAATGAACATATCTATACATATATGTATTACACAAATCCACATATAAAAAGCAATTTTTTCTTTTGAATGCACAGGGAATAATTTTAAAATCTCACGTTACCAGTAAAATATATCAAAACAACTTAAAATTCCAATATTAGGGAAATTAGATCTTGGTCCACATATTTTTAGCGATGAAACAATTTCAATGTTTGGACCTTAATACTTTGAAGCAATCCAAACAGTAAACAGTGCCAACGCTCAAACTTGGATCACCGTAATGAACATTGTGCAATGTGATACCTTAACATCAGGGTTGCTACTTTTCTCTGTGCTAAAATATCTAGAATCGTTTGCAAATATATCTAGAAATAGCTAGTTTCAATAAAACATAATCCAGAAAAATAGCTAAACACAGTAATGAATAACTCTTAATAAGTACTGTGACTATACTATCTGCATAACATTAATCCAGTTGTTTCAGTCCAAAGAAGTCGATTCAAATTTATTAGATACATTACTGAAATATATTATTGTAACTCTTAACAGTTTTGTAACTGAAAAATCATTTGATTTGTCCAATACCAAACTAAATTTGTCATTTAGCTCTTCTTCGTATTGAGGACAGAGCACATTCTGAATAATATTCGTGCACTTATAATAATCGTGCACTTAGTGCAATGCATTTTCATGTGACCTTGAGTGTAGTGATGTACCGATGTTTCGATATCGGCGGTATCGGTCATTTTTACTGCTATCGGTACCTGCAAAATCCGGCCGATACTTTACCGATACTTAGTAATAATATATATTTCATCATATAAATAAAGGTCATAAATCATGAAAGTAAAAATATAATCAAATAAAGAGCCTATTCATACCTAGTAAATTAGTCAGCGAACTGTTGAATCACAGCGTTTACCCAATTGAAAATCATGGACGTATCACCGGTGGGTTAAGGACGTGATGGTCAATTATGTGCGATTTATAGGCTGGTCGGCCTACTCTGCATTAACACTCCTTCAACGCGCTCTAAACTACCCGCGGTCGAGTTCGGACGTGAAATTCATTGTTGGCCATGGACGATTTGAAGGCGCAAAATTTTCAGTTGGGGAATGACCGTAACATTTGAGTGGGGCCATCCGTGGTTTACAGCCTTACAAAAATGTATGCTGCCGGTAGTGTGCTGCATGTGTCGCGATCTGTTAGACTTAGTTCACCGTTCACGACTGTAAGCAGGGCTGCCACTGATGGGGGATTTCCCCTAAATCTGGGGGAAACGCTCGTGATCTAGGGGAATGGGGGAAACTTTTGCAAAAACCATAAAATTTGGGGGAATTCGGCCAGGAATTATTTCCAATGTAAAAAAATTATACCAAGGATAATTTTGAATTACAAGTGGACGTAAGCTCATTCGAACGGATAAATTATGATGCAGAACAGGAAATACCCCCTTTTAAATATGAATAAAAGGCGATATAAGGAAGTTTGAACGAGGATCGAACTCATTAAACTAGCAACGAGATTCACATCGGAACAATGAACAGTAACATTACTCTCATTCTCACAGCTTACAGATCAAAGTCTCGAGAGTTCGCTCTATAAAAGGAATTAAAAGGCAAACAGTGACCGTGACGGTTGCTAGCTTCCTTCCTCTGAGCGAATACTTTTTGATCAACATTCTCCTCATTAAACTTAAATTATGTGGTAATTCTTCTTATATGTTACCTTGGGAAATCAGATATTTTTATCGTATTTTCTTAAGCAAAAAAGGCGGAAGCAGGAGTTCTTGATGATTGAATACTTGTGTGCTTCAAAATTAAGAGATGTTGAAAATGTGCAGCACTCCTAGGTTTCAATCAGTAACTTTCAATATTAACATATTATTTATATGTCTTTTCATAAGTTATATGCGTTACAGAAACTAACTCTGTTTCATGCTTTTCAGCAATTAGTTCTTCAACTTTGAATATGAACTTTACGTTTTAACGAGCAAAATTTTACAAAGATGACAAATAGGTTCATTTTAGTAATTAATGCTATTTATATAATGATTTCATCATTTCATAATTATTATTTTTGGTTTAGAATGCTGATTATTTTTTCGTAGGGCTTACCGTACCGAATCTCGTTCTACGAAACGAAAGTTCTGTACGCAGTCATATAGAAATAATTTTCTCGGTGCAACCGAATGAAAACTCGCCTGAAATGAAATAATAATCCCACCTGTAGGTATTGTAAGTGCTGCAATATTTCTTTGAAAAATTAAAACGAAACTATGCTCAGTGCTACATAAGAGAAACATAAATGTTGCAAGTACCAGCGCTGATATCGTAGGAGAGCCGTCCAAGAAATCCTGTGGAATTATCATAAGTGAGCTTACTCTTGTAGAAAACTTAGACCAACACGACCTTTCCTCAAGTGTGTATAATTTCTTACCTGTGGATAAAACAATTTACCCCTACAGCAAAATAGCTCACAAGCTGTCAATGAGAGGACGAAATTACATTTGGATTCAATATACATTAAAAGTAATGTAAGTTTCTATTTAATATAGACCATAATACGTTTTCTCCCTAATTTTGGGGGATTTTTGGTGAAAATGGGGGAATTTCTACCGCAAATCTGGGGGAAAGAGAAAAACCTCAGTGGCAGCCCTGACTGTAAGTCATCGAGTGATGTACTGGAAGTTATCGTTTTTGCAATCGCGATTGCTGGTGTGAGTTTTCCTTGTGAGTGTGTTCTTTACAATTATTGCATTAGATAAACGGTGATTTAGAAATGCATCATCATGCTTAAAACGTGTTTTTTGATTGTTCATCGGGATGTTGAGGCCATCGACAGTTACGCTCATCTATAGATTTTCGCGTTAGTCGACGAGCTCAAGCTGAGTTCAAATTTTTAAGCACAGTTGTGTGAAGAAAGAGTTGTTCGTCCAACTGTTTTGAAACTAGAGCAGTGATATTCATGTCAAAGTATTCTGGATAGATTATTGAACAAGTTTACAGCACATTTCACATTCACTTGATTCATTTGCAAGTTATATTCATGAACATTGGAAGCACGTAGAAGATGGGTCATTGTGCAGGTGGGTCATTTTATATCGTAATTATTGTTATGCCTTTCATGATGGACATTTTTTATTCATCTTTTTACTGTCCATGTCAGCTTGTCTTTCTGTCTTCAACTGTTCTCTTATTTAATTTTTTTCATGATTTTTAATTCTGTGCATCAAACCCTGTTCAATAGTGCACCCTATCTATCATTTGAGGGTATGGTTTATTGTAGATACTTTTTTGGTAGATAATTGCGCTAGCTAGTTGTGCTCTAGTTTTTTCCCTAAAACCGCATTAGTAATGCAAGAAAATTATTTTGTGCTATTCTTTACCTATATTTTCTATTTGGTTCGCTAATGAAATATTTTGCAGAGTTTAAAATTGTTATATAAAATGTTGCTCAGCATCCAGCCGATAAACAAGCACATTCATACAATTTCAATTGCCTACGTATGTAATTTATGAATGATGCGTTTCTTTTGCAAAAATTTTTTTTGCTGGTTCATTGGTCACCCAGCTAAGGTTGTCAGGGTATTGAAAACTTACATTTTAACTCTAATTTCATTTGTTATGTTCTTTAATGATATTTAAAATGTTTCTTGCTGGCAAATCATTTCTATGTTGTCTAAAAATTTGAGAGATCTATCAAGAATACTTTATATATATAATGTACATTGTACATGAGTGTTGAAAAGGCACTCAGTGCACTCGATTTTATATATCTATATTAAGAATAAATAAAATGTGACATATTTTATTGAGTTATTTTCTGATGTATAGATATTTGAAAAATGATATATATATAAAGGGTGTTGTGTAATTCGATGAACATATTTTGACCAAATACAGAAAAATGCAAAATAAAACGATTTCCAGTGGTGACAAAAGCCTCAAAACTTCTTTGTTTTCGAGAAATGATGACCTGAAATAATTTTAGATTCCCGTATGAATGGGTTTGACAGGCAGCCAACGAGTAAAATCTAACTTCTTTGGCGCGCGCTTCAGGCAATTCGTACGGGAATCTATAATTATTTCAGGTCATCATTTCTCGAAAACAAAGAAGTTTTGAGGTTTTTGTCACTCATGGAAATCGTTTATTTTTGCGTTTTTCTGTATTTGGTTAAATTATCTGCATCGTAAACACACAACACCCTGTATATACCGGGTGTCCCACAAAAATGTCCCCGACTTTTGGATTGATTATACCTCCGCTTTCAATTAACATGTTTGAAATGTATTTTTTTCCCAATGCAATGAGTTTTGTTCCCGTTTCGGATAATTTAGGTTTTTGAAAATCCTTTAGCAACCACTTCACAGTGATCGATTTACTGAAACAGGTGGAAAAACTAATTGTTGAAAGGAAACGTTTTCAAGACGACACTGGTGTTCTTCATTTCTCAATACTGTACGTTATTTACTTCCTTATTTCATCATTTGAAGGCACCTAAAATGCAGCTCACTAACGATCAAAGAATTTTCATCTTATTAGAATATGAAGCAACGGCAAACTGAAAAGTTATAAGAGGGTTTAATTTTCTTTCTAATTTTCTAACTGTGCGATACACAGTTTTCTTATCGGACGAGTGCCTTTCTGAGAATTTTTCATTAATTGCTCTTCGAACTTTTTCACAGTTTTTCGTTGCTTCATATGCCAATACGATGAGAATTCTTCGATCGGTAATGAACTGCATTTTAGTTGACTTCAAATAATGGAATAAGGGAGTTAATAACCTCTCAGAGGGTTAAAATATTTGGTGGTATGTAGGTTATATCGTAGTGAAATCATTTTCAACGGTAGGTATTTAGAAATGAAGAACACTAGTGTTGTTTTTAAAATCTTCGTTTGAACAATTAGTTTTTCAACCTCTTTCAGTAAATCTATCAATGTAAAGTGGCTATTAAACGATTTTATAAGAAATTAGACTATTAGAAACAGAAACAAAATTTACTACATTGTGAAAAAAAAGACATTTCAAATAAGTTAAGTCAGAGCGGAGATATAATCAATTAAAAACTCGCGGACATTTTTGTGGGACACGCGATGTAATATAGACGCTCCTCAGAAGGATACAACTATTGTATCCTAGGAGCTTTAATGGAATGGAGGCGGCATCACTATCTTTTGCCAGTCAAGCGAGTGAAGCCAATTTTGCCGACCCAAGCCCCGCCCACCGGGCATTGGGTCCCAGTGTGGAGGTGGTATTGCAGTGGAGGGGTAGCACCAAGGAAGTTGGATACATGGAACCGGCATCGCTATCTTTTGCCAGTCAAGCGAGTGAAGCCACTTCTGCCGTCCCAAGCCCCGCCCACCCGGCATTAGGTCCCTGTGTGGAGGTGGTGTTGCAGTGGAGGGGTAGCACCACCTCCATCATCAGCGACTGAAGACCGCGCTGTTAAATGGCAGACTTGCGCTACTCTGTGCTATACGTTTTTTTCTTAGTCATATATTTCAATTGCGTCCTCGCTGAATGATAAAGAAACTCATATTGAGGAAACTTGTCTTTGACCGCGGCGTGGATAGCGGCGCCCTGTCACGCTGAGTGTCCGACACGCACTGAGCCCCATCTCCGTGTGTGTGCCCGTATACCCTACAGCTACCGAAAATTGGCTTCACTTTAGAGCGCTGATGCCGCCTCCATTCTTAAACCTCCTTGGGTAGCACCACCTCCATCATCAGCGACTGAAGACCGCGCTGTTAAATGGCAGACTTGCGCTACTCTGTGCTATACATTTTTTTCTTAGGCATATATTTCAATTGCGTCCTCGCTGAATGATAAAGAAACTCATATTGAAAAAAAACTCGTCCTTGACCGCAGAGTGGATAAGCGGCGCATTGTCACGCTGAGTGTCTGACGCGCACTGAGCCCCATCTCCGTGTGTGTGCCCGTATACCCTACAGCTACCGAAAATTGGCTTCACTTTAGAGCGCTGATGCCGCCTCCATTCCATTAAAGCTCCTTGATTGTATCTATGGAAACTCGCGCTCCTAGGGAGGAAAATATGAGGGCCAGAGCTAAGAGTTAGGTAGGCCTTCTTTTTGTTGAAATAAAATGTTTTTGTTATGTTAAGGACCACCTATTTTCGGTTCACTGTTGTCCTGTTTTTCAGCACCTACTACTTTCTTCTTCAACTTTGATCTTGTTTCATGAACTTTTTTGTCAACTTACTGCTCTTAAGGTGATCATCCCAGTTGTTCAACGTTTTTCTTCCGATTCGTTTGAAAATTGGCCAATATATATATTTTTTTAAAGTAAACTTACTTTACTCATGTCCCTTTTCGATTTAGGCCTTATTTTTTTACGAAAAATAAGTTTTTTGGTATATTTTGATGTATATATCAAGTTTTATCTCCTCATTGAGTTGTGATGCTTGAACAAAACCAAAGACAGTTTTAGAATCCTTGAAGCATTGCTAACAATAAAATGACGCGTTATTTCAACATTTTGAAAAAAAATTTGTGTGGTATTCTATGATTATATTAAAAAAATTAAATTTTAGGTTTAGAGCTATATTACATTTTTTTCTTAAATTCGGCTAAAAAGCGTCATTTTATTTTTGGAAATGTTTCAAGGATTCTAAAACTGTCTTTGGTTTTGTTCTAGCATCAAAACTAGATGAGGAGATACAGTTTGAATGTGAAAGTTATTTGTTTTGAGTATAAGCCACAACAAACTTTTTTGTTGAAGTGTAATATAATGGACAATTTATGTAATTGACTGCAGTTTTAATTTTTATTTCGATAACTTCCACGCATAAACTCAAATTCAAGCTGTGAATTGTGATTTACGAACAAAAAAAATTATTTTTTCAAAATTATGCATTTTTTTTCAGTCTGATTCTTATGAAATTTGACCTCTATATGTAACTTTTGAAAAGAAATACAATTTCTTCTATTCATTTTGTTGATTCAGGCTTTAGTTTTTGAAAAAATGACATATTGTTTTTTTGGGTCATTTTTATGGATTTTCCAACCCGTATCTCCTCATTGAGTTTTTATGCTAAAACAAAACCAAAGATAGTTTTAGAATCCTTGAAACATTTCTAACATAAGTAAAATTTTAAATTATCCATTTCCCGTTTTGTTTTCTTTTTATATGGGGTTTGAAATTGGGACAGAAGACGGAAATTCAAGATTTTTGTCCCCTTAACCCAGGCCCTCCTGGAGGAGGGGATATATTGCCCGTAGCGCCATAAAACTTTAGGACCGAATAGTCTACCACCTAAGGGTCATTTTCCAACAAAAAACATGATAAATGACCATCAGAGCGACAGGGGCCTGGCAGGGGCCTGGGATGATCACCTTAAACCCTTTCCGCACAGATTCCGCGTTCCCTTAAAACGTTGACTACGTTTGTGCGATTGCTCCGGTTGGTTCGGTTAAGTTGTGAGTAGCAGAATTTAGAAACCGACTGTACTACTCAAAATCACTCTTGTCCTCTATAGAAAGTGTGAAAAATTCAAGTGTACGATCATTCAAACTGGTATGCGGAAATCAATTCCGAAAAAGGAAGTGAAATTATGGAAATGCTATTCATTTATGCCGGTATGCAAGTGAGCAATTTACTTAGTGGTACAGATATGTCCCAAAGCGTAGTCCACGTGTTGCCTCCATACTAAATGGTGCCTCCCTTTTCCTCTCTTTGTATCGCATTTGTTGCGGATAGGGAGGCTTAAACTAACCAATAATCTAATCTATAATATAAACGAGCGTTGAAAGGGAACTTAGTGATATGGAAATTTCATTCCCATCCTGATGTTAATGTAGTTGATATTTGTTTGTTATATGCAGCATTTTAATTAAACGTATTGTGATTTTATGTTTAATGCCTATATTATTTTGGTGTGCCATTGGTGGGAAGGCTATGATTTAATGGAAGTAAGATATTCATGAAAATTATTATTTAGAGATGGTTTTATTTTTCTGATAAAAGTTAAAAAGAGCGGGATTCCTTGTCTTTCCTAATGTATTGTCTTATGTACCTGAGCTCCCAGTTGCACTTGCATCGATCTCGTTAGATGAACAATATTGTACTGAGCTTAATGGGTCAATACATTCACAACTCATTAAGTGTGAATGTATTGTAAGATTCAAAGCTTCCAGTGCACTATTATACACCCCGTGAGGCGAGGCACGTGCAACCGGGAGCGATTTTTTAACCTATGATCCATGGACGGCCAGCCGCGATTCGAATCTGGTTCTGAGGCGGTAAACGGCAATTAAGTAGGGCGGAACAACGGCGATTCGCGTGCAGTTTTGTGTCAGAAAAAGTGGACATTTGACCCTTGAACCGCGCGTAATACAACTAAAAAACGCCTAGGAACCGACGCGCACCCACCGGCGAAACGTCCTTGATTTTCAATTGGGTAATCAGTCCCGTTAACTGAATTTACTAATTTGAATTCCCGATAAGTCACGTACGGTCTGTGAGTAAAAGCTATGTAGCATGAATAGTTAATGAAATTTCTATACTTTCCCAGCTAAAACCTTTTGATTGTCTCTGGGCTGTTATCAGTGGGAGTCTCACATATTTAACTTTGCCTGTTAAATGAAACATATTCACTGATCAAGTCTAAGCGTTTATCAGGAAGTGACTAAGAATTAAAAGGAACTAAGAGCTGTTTTTCTCCATTTACATTATTAGATGATTCTGAAATTAAATTATCATTAACACAAGGTTTGGAGACCGTACCAAGTACATCAGGGCAAGTGTGAAAAACTAGATTATTTCTTATCTTACTTTTCAACGCTCCAAATCTTTCCAGAACATCACGGTGAGAACAGTAGCAAGAAATGCACTGAACATATATTTATTGATCCACTGTCAATAGTTGAAAAAATCACTAACTCTCTAGTATATAAAAAGCAATATTTTGATGTACAAAGATCATCAATTCAGGCTGAAAAAATATACAAAAAATTTCCAGTCACATTGATAAAATGCAAATCTAATACTCACAGCTACATCAGATAAAGCAATAAAGTTGAAAATGGCAGCATTAGAAAATGATTGGAAGCAAAATTTGTGCCAGAACAATAGGTACTGGTAAGACTACATCTTACTATCCTTTACCTTAATGACCTATTTCCTAATAAAATAATTTTATGTGATGTGATTAAAAACATTTTTTATCCCAGATATCATTTTTGCTGTTATCGGTATCGGCAAAATCTGGCCGATACTTTACCGATACTTAACAATAATACGTATTTCATCATATAAATGAAGGTCATAAATCATGAAAGTAAAAATATAATCAAATAAAGAGCCTATTCATACCGAGTAAATTAGTTACCGAACTATTGAATCACATCGTTCAACCAGGCCCTTTAACTGAATTTACTAATTTGAATTCCTGATGAGTCACGTACGGTCAGTAAGTGAAAGCTAAGTAGCATGAATAGTTAATGAAATTTCTCTATTTTCACAGCCAAAACCTATATAGTTTGACCCTGTTTCCATATCTAGAATACTGTGACAGGCTAAATATCGGTATTTTCACGAGGGTCAAGGTATCACTAACAAGTATCCACACAAGCTGACGACAACATTACTGAGAAACTGATCACTGATGTTCCCGAGTCCCGACAAATCCCAAGTCCAACTAACTTGATTAACTTCCCGCGGAATCTCTCACACAGACTAACGTGACTAAACGAGTAGCGACGCTCAAACAACGCTTGAACGCCTTTCAATCATGAAATATACGGTCTCAACTGTTGTCATATTTAACGCATTTCAGCTTCCAATTAGTTACTGATGCTTTTAGCTAAAAACTATCTGGGATATTTCAAAAACTATCTAGATTTATAGCTATTAGCATGAATACCAAATTCGATACCTAGATTGAACGAAAAATATCTAGGTCTAGCTATTTTATAGCTAGAGTGACAACTATGCTTAACATTTCGTTAAGCTCACATGCACGTTCAGAACTCCGAAGGCTCCAATAATTTTCCATGTTGATTAACTAATTTAAAAATAATAAGGGCTGTGAATTTATAAAGGTACACGTGTTCTTTTTTGATATGTTGGTTTTCAATCACATCACATATAATTATTTTATTATGAAATAGGCCATTAAGGTTAAGGATTGTTAAAATACGACCGTGATAAACAATTGTACTCACGTATTCTAACTCTTTTAGAACGAGAAATATTTCAAAGCCTGAGCTATATAATGAGTAGAGCCTGAAATATATTTAGTTTATTAGAATAAAAATATTATAGTGCATGAATGAGATATTTCGTAGGAATATTTATATTTTATATATATACCATTATAGTCCAGCATTTTTAACTTCACAGTTTCACTTTAATATAAAGTATAAAGAGTTAAAATTAAAATATTAGAAATTAAATTCAAAACATTTGAAGCCTTATTTATAGAATTTGAACTTCATATTACAATGTGTGAAGTTAAAATGTATAAAAATAGAAAAATAATATGTAAAAATCCAATTGAAATATCATAGCTTCGAATTAAAGTTTTCACTTTCACAATAAAATAACACAAGCTCAAATTACATCATGTGAAGGTTACGTAAACTAATTAGATATTATCATTTAACCACGAGAAATACATAATATAACTTTATCTGACCTATCCTTGATTAAACTTAGACATGGGCTTTTGAATCAAGAAATATAGTCTGGAAAACAACAGTAGTTTTACCGTCGTATTTCTACGGTAGGAATGACAGTCAAAAATTGACGGTAAATATCGGTCATCATCGTCGGCGGGCATTTTTAGCGTTTGAAATTACCGTTGATCACCGATAATATATATACCGTCGGAATACTTACGATAAACCATGAAAACCGATGATAATTACCGTTACGCCGACGATAAAATTAGGACTTGGACTATCTGAACGTCTCAACAAGATGACAAATCACCTAGAAACACTATTCCAGGTTGATGAACATCATACGATTATTGAATTCGTCTATTGAACTCGATTATTGAACTCGTCCCTCAGTCGGGCACACACAATCCCCACAATAAAGGCGCACACAGATTTTCGTAGTCCAAATTGTTAAAGAATATCAAACATTGAAATGCATGCAGTGCAGTAAAATATTGACAGTATAGATTTAGTTAATTCATTCATGAAATTACATTGCAAATGAACAGAGAAAAAAATATTGTATAACGCATCAAGGTGCACCTGGGCTCAGGTATCAAGGGAGTCGTGCACCTGTACAACCGATTTAACTCAGTGTTTTAAAGTGTAACAGGCAGCGCAATGAACGAGTAGCACAGAACTTATTTACTAAAACTTTAGGATTTTAAACAATATGGAATGGGAATAGCGTCACAGATTCAAGTATAATATCCACTAAAAGGACTTGCAATTTCGGACGTACGCTGACTTGGAACAAAACCATCTAATATGGATTCTCAATGTTTTTCGAATGGAGTTTTTGGACAAATTTTCAAACCCAAAATCATTTGGTATTTCATTCACTCTTATGTATGACGTGAACCGATAACCATGACTAATTTGCATATTGTTGCAGACTGCAAGACACTGCATTATTTGGCTCAACAAGTTCACATCGTCGTTGATGTTTATCTGACTTGATAATTTGTAGGTCAAATGACTAACTTTTTATTTTTAATTTCATCTTAATGCTTCAATAGATTTGAGTACTTGCTTCTTTGCTTCGCATGGTTTAGCACTAAATTTTTATTTCAAGGTTTGACATTGCTGATGGACACACAATATCAGAGTTATGAATGTTGCAATGACTCTCACCAAGCTTGAGTTTTTCGCATCGTGCTGCACCTTAATATCAAGTTTTTTATCGGCTTCAGCACCTGCAACAGAGAGACAGTTTATCACTGATAAGGTATTCAGGCATTATTTCTTTATGTTACACCAATTAAGAAATAAAACTCACAACTTAATCTAAAAAAAGAATTTAATATACAGCGTATATGAGGTCATAAGGTTTTGTACTATTATGTTTCACTGTCTGATAAAAATGTTTGTTTAATTTGGAAGAAATTAGTTTTTTATCACAGTACCAATCATTTTTTTCAACCTTCAATACCTAGGTGATAATTATGGTGATAGAAATCCTTCAACGATGACCCATTCATCACCTTTAAGTGCAGTAAAAATTAAATCAAATTACTCACTATCAATATCACTCAATAAAAGCTGATGTGCGTTCGTTCATGTGTTTGTATGCTTGTGTTTTTATTTTCCACCGTATTTTGTTTTCAGTTGTCGAGAGGTGTATAATCTGTTTATGGAAGAGATTAGCACAATTTTTTGCAGTTCTGAAACTGCTCCTGGTAGAGATCAAATTATCAGAACTATTTAAAATAAGAAGTTTCACCGAAAAATGAAATGATCGTTTAGGCCATGCATGTTAGTAAATGTCCTAATGAAAGAATATTATTGTCGTACATGGTTGCATCTTGTCCTGGACACAAACTTTTCAGCGTCACTGTGCAAATCTGAAGAACTTCATTGTCATAACTAACCTAATAGAATGGTTTTCCTACTTTATCATACGGTTTTGCATGCCGTCTCTATTGACAAATCGTGTACGCTAGTATTGAAACATTCGTAATGGTGCAATTACTTCAGGAGAGGACAGTATTTCTCATTCTGCAACCCAATTTCGTCACACATCAATTACCTACGTTGTTTGAGAGCTTCCTCCTTCCTCATAAAGGTAACAACAATAGTAGTAGTAACAATTATAATAACAAATGATAAAAAATATCCTTTACTTTAAAACGCTAAGGTGTCTCTACTCTCTTAGAGTACTAAGAAATTTACCTCATCAATCCGAGACCATATAGTGTGAGGTATGGTGATATTTCGCTGAACACTCTGCATAAGATTGCGTGTGGCAAAAATTGTTTATTTGTATATAAATATTCTCACTGTGCACTTGCGTCGACATTAAGTCTACGCAAATGATCCAGTTGTGCTCGTGATGCTTCAATAAGCCCATGACCATTCTTAAATCATCATAGTCTTCATGCAAATGCAATGAGTGACCGACAGGTACTGCTCCATAAACATTGCCATTATGTAAAAGAACACAATTTAGACAGCATTTTTAGCTGTTTAAAAACAGTCTCCATTCAGCAGGACTATAGTTAGGTACATACTTTGAGAAGCCCTGGGATGTCATGGCAGTAAACAAACTGTCTGTCTTCTGAGAATGTCACAAAAAGCTGTTCATGCTTTCTGACATATGATACTTCATAATATGATAGGGCAGAAATAAAATATATATATTTTTAGTAATTACCTAAATTTTAAAGAGTACAAATTTGAATAGGAAGTGGAAAGAAAATACAGAACTCATGCACGTAATGCTCACTCCATTTTTCAGTTCGCAAATGCTGCAGCAGATCCCAATACGAGGAGAAAGTATGCCAAGCCCAACGTGGTTTTCTGAAAAAGTTTGGCCACCGTCATTTAAAAATGGCTTACATTACATATGAAACTACTTGAAAGATTTCTATACTGACGTCGAATGATGCGTTCATTCTCAAGATGGGAATCCTTTTCTGATAGTATTGTCGCTCCTGACTAAGGCAATAGGAACAGTTTCATTCGAACCACCACTCTTGAGAACCAACTATATTTTTTACACGTTGAAAAAAATAGATATTCACTTACTATTATTAATTTGACAATAGTAGAAACGTAACTATACGCGTGCATTACAAACTGGGCTCTGAATCATTGAGCTGAATACATAGCATGAGGTGTCTTATATAGCCGAGCAATTACGTGGAACACCTGTGCGAATTAAAGAGAGAGAGAGGGGAATGTTGAACCATTGTTTCGCCGTTGTGACTGAAAGAAAAAACATTAGTGCAATAAATTCATTGTATATGAAATTGATTTCTTACTGATTGATACTGACATCGTAAAAATATTTCCTAAATACAAACACAATTGCATATTATTTCACCTTGGTGATAAAGTGCCCATGTTTTATATTTCAACACAGCGTTTTAGTACGGTAGTGATATTCTATGCATAAACCGGCGGAAAATTCATCATACTCTACGAGATGTCACTAGATGTCAAATTGACTGACCAAAAAAATATTAATGCTAGACACGTTGTTTTTGGCCATAGAATGAAATGAGACATTTAGCAAATCTACCCAACATGCATTTAGTATTATTTATGCATCTAATATTTTTAAAATATTTTGTCTTCAGTTCATAAGAACATAAAGCAGTGGAGCTTCCTGATTCATTGGCCACTGCTTTCATAACCGTCTCATTTTTAGCACGGCAGACTTTCCCATTGAATACTTGAGCTCATTTTAAATTTCGGCCTTGTTGCCCGACTCTCTAGACTAGAGGCCTACACTTCGATTTACCAACATGCTCTCTAGATATCACATGTTACTTTTTAAACAATTTTAAACAATTTATTTACCACAGGAGATACAGAGGTAGAATGTTTCTTAACTCTAGTACAATGGACAAGTTTGAACATAGCTACCTGTGGGCCCGAATAAGTTCAGCGACTTCTGGGGCATCCTACCATCACATTATTCTAAGGTTTACAATACTGTTTTACCTAAATCATTTAACCTAGTTTCGCATTAGACTGATCAGTGAGATAATTTACTCGATATCAGATATTTCATTTTACAATATAGGTCATATGGACTGTATTAACAGTACACTCGATAAACGATTTAACAGTAGATTGAATATCGGCGATATTACCCATGGTACATTACATTAATGGCAACAGTCATTTAGGAGACAAGATTTTGACTTGGTGATCTTACACGACTAATATTTCGGTAGGAAGTGAGACTCAAGATTTCTTTTGAATACCTTGTAAGAATTACTATCACGGATCTCCGCATGTATTGAGTTCCAAGTTTTAGTTTCAACGAAGAGGATACTGTGTTGCGACCGGGCCTTTGAACAATAAGGAAGCATGAATTTACTTCAATTTCGGGTTAAATGGTCGTGATGACCAGTTTTCGCAGTTAATAATTGTTTTAGGCTATTGTCGCCATCAATTGATAATGTTTTGTGAATGAAATTGCAAATGGAGATTTTGTAGAGATCCGAAAGTTTAAGTATTTGTAAATTTTTGAATGAATCACTTGTGTGAGCATTATATGCTAGATTCTTTACCGCTCTGATGGCTCTTTTTTGCAGAGTAAAATTTTATTGGTTTTATTTTTATCAGTTCCGTGCCATGCTTCTATTCCGTATTCCAAGTAATAGAGCATTCGTAAAGCTGTTTCAGGCAGGTAAGTTTTAACTTTATTCAGGATTCCAATGGATTTTGATAATTTAGAACTAATATGAGCGATGTGCTCGTTAAAGGTCAGATGTTTATCTATTATGATACCCAGAAACTTGCATGAGTTGGTTTCTTCGATTTCACCTTCGCCAATTTTTATGCGTGGGAGAGATATATTTTTCTTGTATGAGAATTTAATATATTTTGTTTTATCGATGTTGAGGCTTATTTTATTAGCTTTAAGCCATAATGAAAACTTATGGAGTTCATTATTTATACTCTCCGCAATCATAGCGGGATTTTGGTTCGGAAGGACCGCAGAAAGCGTGCTGTCGCTCCTTCAGCCAACTTGCTCCTATCTTTCTCCCTCAGCTTTAGTTGGCTGAAGTACATATCGCGGAAAAACTTTTTTGAGTTCCACGTCTTTCCTCACAGATGTCATCAAACTCCATCTGTTCTCTACCATGGTTTGGAATTATTGATACTGTAGAATCATGTTATCTGTTTCAACTTGTAGAGTTTTGTTCAGTTGTAACGCCCTTCAAAGGCCTTACCATTTAACAAATTCCCCTAATCCCAACGCATTAAAACTCCGGTAACGAGTTTAAAGATGGCCTCTTGATTCATAGTGAGTGTTCTTTCACTTATTCTGTGATTTGGTTCTCATCTGGTATATTCAGATGAGTGAAATTTCGCGATTATATATGGTCAAATATAATAACTGTAGAGCTCAGCCTTTTGCAGAACAACTCCCTTTAACTCAAACTTATGAGTAACTATTCATTTTATTCCAAAAGGTACTTCGCCTATTCACTGTCATCGTGAATAATTATTTTTTCAATTGGAAATTCAAAATGAAAGCAATCCCATGGTCTTTTATTTGACTCTCACATGCAGGAATTTCATTGACCTTCATTATACATTTTTTCATAACCTCGTCACAATGGCCTCCGCTGGAAACGGCTAATAAAGGCCCTGATACACTCAGCAAATATCACGGTGATAACCGCTAGCATGCCTCCCAACGTGCCTCCCATCCCTGCACACCAGCCAGTTGGCAGAGTGGCCACCGAGCTTCGCAGAGATCCATGCATGTTGGAAACAGAAGGTCGTCAGTGACTCGTCACAGCGATGAGCAGCACCGTTTTGTACGTTGACGGGTGGGATGTGCAGCTATGTCATGCTCCGAAACTGAGTGGACAAAACTCAAGCGCTGAATTTTATTGACGCATTTCATAAATACGACTGCTTTTGGAATGTGATAAGTAGCTCTTACAGAAAGCTAAAGCACAGCGCATTGGGCGCTGCTTTTTCTTTATCCTACGCTCTATTCGGCTGGTCGCAATCGTGCACCTAAAGCCCTGTTTACACTGGTATCCATTTTGCTGCAGGCTCACGTGTCAACGCCTCGTGTGGAGCTTCACAAGAGCCATGTGCGTTTAGACTACACCTTTTTCACTTCAAATTAATCTAAGTCAAGTTCAATTTTAGCCGAGTCAAGTTCAATTTAATCCGAGTCAAGTTCAATTTAATCCGAGTCAAGTTCAAATTAATCCAAGTCAAGTTCAATTTAATCCAAGTCAAGTTCAAATTAATCCGAGTCAAGTTCAAATTAATCCGAGTCAAGTTCAAATTAATCCGAGTCAAGTTCAAATTAATCCAAGTCAAGTTCAAATTAATCCAACCCTTAGTTGAGGTAAAAATGACGTAATAATTTGTTAATATGAGTTTTTTGTTAAATATGTAACTATTGGATGTGATGAGCAAAACTGTTTTCGAGGATTTATTTACACTCATATATATTTATACACGTGAAATTCCACTTTATCACATATATGAAATCAAATATATGCAAGTACAAAATATTATCATTGGACGATATGTAGATTTAATCTTTGAAAGAAATATACAAGTGCGATTCACTGAGTACTACTTTCAATACTTAAATATTCATAAAATGATTATTATAAAAGTTATTGTAGTCTTAAAATATTATATATTGAATTGTGAACACACACAAATAAAATCAGTATTAAATTAGAAACATTGTTTCTTGTATTATTATTGTGCATTGTAAGTGGATCCTATATTTCTTCGCAATGACTAACACGGAATTCGAACGGATGGCAACATTTATATTGCTAATGCAAGAATGTATCTGGGTAGTAATGTACAAGTATAAATTGTAATCAAACGAAATCGTGTATTAGTACTCAGTGAAACGCACTTGTATATTTCTTTTAAAGATTAAATCTACATATCGTCCAATGATAATATTTTGTAATGGCATATATTTGATTTCATATATATGTGATAAAGTGAAATTTCACATGTAAAAATATCTATGAGTGTAAATAAATCCTCAAAAACAGTTTTGCTCATCACATCCAATAGATACATATTTAACAAAAAACTCAAATTAATAAATTATTACGTCATTTTTACTTCAACTAAGAGTTGGATTAATTTGAACTTGACTTGGATTAAATTGAACTTGACTTGGATTAATTTGAACTTGACTCGGATTAAATTGAACTTGACTCGGATTAAATTGAACTTGACTTAGGTTAATTTGAAGTGAAAAAGGTGTAGACATGGAGCGAGCCACGGAGCGCGCGCTGCTCAACAGAGCTGCCACTCTAGATATTTTATAGCTAGATCTAGATGTTTTTGCTGAATGCTTGATGTAAAATTTGGAACCTAGATATTAGCTATAAAATCTAGATAATTTTTTATCAACGTGCTTGATATTTTCTAGCTAGAATTACAATTGGGCTATGTATATGATAGATTACTGTAAATTCGAATTAGGAATTCACTATAATGGTTGGTTACTACTTCATTCCTATTATATATGTTAATTTTCTTAACCAAATTGTCTGAATAGTGAACCAACTATATTCTGATCACGTTATGTTCAGGTTATGAACGACACCAAGACAGCTATTTCAATGTTTTTGTGCTGCCATAGTGTAATTCCTAATTGTGATCTTACGATTCATAAGCTAAAGCACACTATCTACAATTGCGATACTAGTGATGATATCAAAAAATCATGGAATAAAATGCACATACATTATCAACAATGTATTGTGGCCTCATTTTGACGAAAGACTGACCAATGATATTAGTAACAATGAGTTCAGTTTATTGTTGGATGGAAGCAATGATATTTCCATCATGAAACTACTTGGTGTATCAGTTGTAAACTAAAGTCATGCATCTATAAAGTGGAATCAACTTACTTAGTAATTGCAAAATTATTAAAGTGATGCAGATAACGTTGTGAGAGCATTAAAAAAATTGTTGATAAGTAGGAATCTGAGCATTGATAATTGCAATGCAATAGAGACTGACCTTCCTACTCGCAACACGTGTGAAATTGAATAATATTTGGATACCAAGCTTTATTAGGATAAACATCAGGATACTAGATAATTTAAATAAAGATAAATTGCGAAAAATGAAGCAATTTATGATACAAATATTCATATATGCTATTGTTTAACTAATTTACTATTGTAGATAATTAATTTATTTCTAAATATACTTTCGGATGTTATATTTTTAAATCTAGATGTTTCTAGATATTTTTTGAGGTCACACTAGATTTTTTGGTCAAACTAAAGGGGCAGCCATGCTGCTCAAAACCAGTCAGTGTGGGCAGTTGCCATGAAATATGGATTGCAGTAGACGAGCTTGTGTGAATATTGTTGCTGCATCGTAAGCTTCGTAATCTCTTCTTCATTTGCATGAGCGAAATGTTACTATATTCGTTCATTTTCATTAAAATATAATGGAAAGCAGCCTACTTAAATTCGTAGCTTTTAGTCTGCCAAAGGCATTGATGGGCTTAGTACATTTCAATTAAAAGCAATGTTGTTTCCCGAGGCAGTGTTGCGTCAGCCATAACGGATGAGCCAGAGGTACTACCTCACTTGATGACTGCCAACTGCGCTCTGATCGGTCTAGAGTTGCAAGGCTCTCGTGCGCCGCGTCCCACGAATTCGATCAGAGCGAATAGGGAATTTCGGGCTCACACACACAAATATGAACCTTTGTGGTGAGCCTCGTCTACACGAGTCGCACCTCACGGCCGAAATGTCCCCTAGTGTAAACATCCCTTAACTGTACGACACGCAGAGGCAGACCGACGCCTTGCAATGCATTCCGCCGTGTTGCTTCATCTTGCGCGCTGAGTGTATCATGTCACCAGTTCTCACTTCAACTGGCTGCCGGATCCACTGCCGCGATTTCTCGAGTCATGAACGCCAGTGTATCAGGGCCTTAATGCAGTCCTTGTTCATGGCTTAATATTGGGTACAATTAATATTAGACTCTTAAAAGCAGAATAGCTTCTGAGAAGTTCACGTGTAAATTCGTTCATGGGACATTAGCTTGCATTTTTTTGATTTTGACTTGTCTCGAAGTAATCATCATGATTGCTCTGATACAATCGCCGAAAAAGGCGAGTAAAATATTGCATTCATACAGCATCACACCAGTTTTAGATACCTTGGTCTCCTTTGTCGGCTGTCGCTACTGTGGTGAAGAAAAGGTGATGTGAGGAGAGAAAATCAGGAACGAAGACGCGCGCAAGAGTACAGGGGCGCTGAGCACCGGTCACACGAGTAGCAGGTGGTGCTATGCAAATAATAGACAAAACCTTCAGGACTCTTCGACAGTTTGTTATGTCAGGTGTGCATAATTTAACTAGGCCAACTGGTGCGTACTCGCGCACTCTCTCAACAGTGAGTTCTCACGTGTGCGAACCTAAACCTTCTTCTCCAATGGATCGAAATGAGGCAAATGAACTTAAACATCGACCAATGCTCAGTATTGCACATTGGAAGTAATAATCAGGGCTTTCTAAAGACCATGAATGTTACTCCAATTGAAGCTGTACACCAGCGAAGAATATTGGCATCACTATCACCAAGAATCTCAAAAGAACCGCGGGTGCATGTGTGTGCACCCGGGAATGGAAAAAAAGCGTTATGAATGCCAACAAAATTCTTGGTTTCATTGGAAGAAAGTTTAAGTTTATCTCAAAGGACATTTTAATATGCTGCCCTCATTTTTATTCTATTCCTGCCCACCTTTCTTTCTCACTGAATGACGCTCAGGAACCATGCATGACTCAAAGTTGCAGAGGGGGAAATTTGCTTTGACCCCGCTTGCTCCTTGCGGAATGTAAGTATGCTAATGGACGAGACAATGCCGATTGGTAGACTCAAATTTCAAGGTTCACAAGTTGATTTAAAAACAATTATTAAAAGGAATATTTTCTTCTAATTTCCAAAGTCCAAATTCCAGACATATACGTAAGCTACAATGAATAACAAGACAATAATACGGTAAAATTTCGTATCGGTTTTGTACTGTTTTTTGAAATTATATTCCAAATTTGACTTATGCAATCAATGACGTTAATCAAACTACAGCCAGCTGTCAAAATCTTTTGTGTGTGGTTTGATGCAGTTGAAGCAGTTACGCTTGATTTTTGTCTAACCACGGGAATAAATACTGTTCTATCTGAAAATAAGAATGCTTGTAAAATATTAAAACTTCAAATTCCTATTCTTGAAGGGCTTAAATATGCATTTCCTCAATCACGTATAATACTGGTATTCGTTTCGGTTATATGTTGGACTGAGTTTCTTAACGTCTCATCTCATTCTATGGTGCAAAAAGATCACATAGCTCAATTTGACATCCGGTGAATTTACACGACCCTGTTATTTAATACTCTCAGGATCTAAAAACAACCAGTTCTCAATTACCCCTCGAACAGTGTGTATTTACATATAGACGAGCGTATTTTCAAGGATTCTCTACCCTTCTGATTTCACTATCGTCTGTTGATCAAGTTCCTAACCTTAGTTTTCCAGACATTGCAGAACCAATTGCAGCTAATTTAAAAAAATATTGAATCACCTGTAACGTTCATTCTTAATCGCTCATACCAACATTTCTCCCACACGTTGATGTCGTTTGATATTACAATTATTAATATTATTTGAATAAAAAAACATGATTATAATTTACTCAAATTCAACCTCACTAGTTAAGAAAACCAATTCAAACCCAGTCAGAAATGCTAAAGCGGATCGGCATCGATTATTTGGGGACTGTGCATCTTTTTTTTTGGATCAGTGCAGGGACCAGTTCGGGAAGAAATTTTTCTTCACCGGTCACCGCAGATCAATGCATCAAATTGTGGACAGAATGTCTGCAGTGATCTTAATAGTTTATTCGGCACTCCTCATTAATAATTCCAATGAGAGGTATTTGTTTTTGAACCAGTGTACATTATGAAACCGAAATTTTATTTCTCATTTGTATCTCCATTGCTGAACAATCTCCCGTGCTTATTATTTTTATTATTCAACACGTTAAACAACAGTTTTGAAGTATGCGTACGTATTATGATTCGATCTTCTATACGTGGGGATTTGCAGATATGCTTATTTGGATATACGTGTGCGTACATGGATGTATCTGTGCATATGTGCGCATATACCTGTGTGCACTGGACTAGCATCTAGCATTTGAACTATAAATACTGTGTATGTGCATGTGTGTGCGTATATGTGTGCACATATACATATATTTGTGCACTAAACGCGCAAATAGAATTTGGATGTGAAATACCGCTTTTTTTCTGTTCACTCTCAACTTGTAACACTACCTAACACGTCATCTCTCTTTACTATTGTAAAGCACTCACTATAAAGTATAAATCTGTTGCGTGATCACTCATGTATGTTTTGCTAAGATCCTCATCAACTACTGACAGTTGTGTTAGAAATAAATTTTTAATTCGGAAAACAAACTTGTAATTTTTATATCATTCATGCTTGTATACTGGTATCCGTGTGAATATGTGTGTCTATGTATGCGTACCCACATAAATCTGTGTGTACTGAACTAGCAACTAGCATATGAACTGTGAATACCGCCATTTCTCACTCGCAACTTGTAACATTACCCTAACTCATTATTTTCCCTTTATTACTTCAAAACATTCGCAAAAAATTAAATATGTTGTGAGATCACCCATACATGTTCGAATAAGATTCTTACCAAATAATGCCCGTTATGTTAAAATTTTTAATTAGAAAAACCAAATTTATTATTTATATAATTTTCATGCTGGTTCCATGGTTTCTGTATGCATGTGTGTGTGTGTGTGTATATATATGCGTACATTTGTATATGTTTGTACAGTAATATATCCACTCACAACAGTTCTTGCAAAATCTCTTCTCGATTGACTTGCATTTGTCTTGTAAACTTAATTTGTGTTTGGGTTATAGCGTGCTCATTTAAGTAATCAGCTAAGTGTAATTTTTCATAGATAAATTTTTTGTCCATGCTCACTCGAAATGATATTTTCGCATTTCTGCCACAACACGCAACTATAATCTTATTCCCTGATTTCGTGAAATCCAAAGCTGATTTGTCATTGTACGTGCAAACTGTTACAAGTGTTTCCACCCAACAAAGTTCTGATCTTTATTGCTGCCATGAATTCACAAACACTACTCAATTTCAATTAAGCAGCTATAGGATGCATTTTTATGCTTTTTCTCTCCGTTTTTGTACATGCATTACACTGGACCGTCGTGACACCTATTTATGTTTCTCATTTAAAGACATTTGCGCCATGTTTCGAAAATAACGTAACTTTTTCTAATTTGGTAATTCTACAGAACACTAATGTGTTCTTCTATTATTCCCGTCCTAATATGTTCTTGTTAGTCTTGTGTGATGCAAATCGTTACACGCTCGTGAGAATGTTTTGACAACCCTATCTTTGTGGTCATTTTCACGTATCACTCTAATTATTTAGTACATTTCTTGGTAACCGTTGTAAAATAATCATTTTCATGTTTCTGAAACATGTAGACTGTTTTGTGGCAATGATATTAGCATTGAAATATCATAATTTTGTTGCGTGATAAAAGACATTTCCTCCGAGTCCCCTGATTGTAATATTCGTCTTTACGTGGGAATAAAAAAAATATAGTTCTGAATATCAACCTCGCTCCCTTAGACGCAGAATTATTTATATCCACCCGGCCGGCCGTTATACTTTACTTGCAACAAAGTACGAGTACTTATACCGCAAGTCACTGAGTTTGTATTTCACTGAAAGTGTGCTCCAAAAAGAGTATTCTCAACCATACACTGTGACGCGAATCGTGTTTTCTTTTATAATTGTAGTAACATATATCATCAAATCTGGATTGAGCAACACCAGGGATACATTACCCTCAATCATTCATTAAGACTAGTGACATGAGTATTACAATACTCATGTGTGTGTATCATATAAGTGTATTTTCCTTACTTTAAGATACTAAAACAAGAATGATGTTTTGTACCATCTCTATTGGAAATGAACTGTTTTTCTTCTTCTGCTTTCTAAGTTAAGGTATTTGAATGTGATTTTCGCTTTTATTTCAAAAAAATGCGCACAAACTTATGCATTTTTCAACTAAGCGTTACGCTGATTGTGTTCTCTTATTTACTTATACTTAACAGAATAAGATTACGCAACGAAAGGAACTAATTTTTGTTGTCCCTTTCTGTCAATCATTTTTCGTTTCAACATCTTGCAAGGGTATTACGATTTCAATGTGTTATCAGTTAAGGATTTTAGTGTTAGAGTATTTTAAAAAACAAAGTATCAACATTTCATGTTATTACTCTATTAGAAATTAACTGCTTCTGCTTTTCTTTCTTTCTTTCCTCTACCGTGGCTAACGCCGGCTCGCTGTGGCGAGCGCCTTGGTGCTGCAGAAATGGTACTGTAGCTGCGGGCTGCAGTGAGGTCCTTGCACGTGGCACGTGTGGTTTTCCTGCGTCTCCGAGTCGAATGTTATCGCACGTCTTGAACACGCATCCTGGGTCTCCACCACGGTGGAGGAAACTAGGTAGAGTAATTTCTTTGGGGAAAATACACCTACTCTGGCTCGGCTAGCCAATAGAACGGTTTTATTTAAAACAAACTTTATGGCGTCACCATTGCGACATTTCGTTAGGCCAATAGTGGTACCAGATTTGTGGCTAGCAGTGTTTCCAGTAGCAATATGAGCTTGTAGTAGCTATACGGTGCCCGGCGATCAAGAAACACGGTTACCTATATTGCAGCTCTTGAATTCACAAACCCATTCTTGGTATAGTTTTAATGGATATTTCTACAAGAGACTTGAACGACAATGGACAGTGGTTGTATAAATAAAAATTAATTTGACAATTACGCTACATCGAATGCAAGTGCTATTAGTACCCAAGAATAGAATATCTCTTGTAAACATTGCCCCTGACCTGAAAAGAGTTACCGTCAGTTGGATTTAAATTCCAGACTGCGTCGCAAAATTTTAGCGCTTTGATTTAAATAGACTGTACGTTTAATGTGTCAAGTTTAAGTTCGCGACCCAACCACCGAACGCGACCTCCTCAGTCAGCGGCTTCGGATCGAGAATCTGGACCCAGCCTTCAACTACTGCACTCCTCTCTGACTAGTACAGAAGTTTCTACGATCCTGAGATTCACCATGAATTACTTTTGCATTATTCAGTTTTAAGTTACTGAATTCGAAGGTGGGTGACTACTGATCACCTTACTTGGGGGACGACGCCGGCGAGCATCTGGGGAGCACCTACCCTTTGATGGAATGATCGCGCCAACGCATTGGCAGACGCGGGGCCGAGGTGGGTCAGTAGACCGTTCCGCCTGTCACTTTGCTCGCTTCTCGAGACCTCAATATAAATTAGTGGAGCCGGTGTTTTCATCTGTAATGAATATCCTTACCAGTATTCTAATTTCCTTAATTTCTTAATTGATAGTTTGTTTCCTTAATTTCTCAAATGATAGTTTGTTTCCTTAATTTTTCAAATGATTGTTTGTTTCCCTAATTTCTCAAATAATAGTTTACTTCCTTAATTTTTCAAATGATTGTGTGTTTCCTTAATTTCTCAAATGATAGTTTGTTTCCCTAATTTCAGAAATGATAGTTTTTTTCCTATGTTTTGTTTATTTTCCTGGGTTCGCGATTAAAAGTTTTCCTGGCTTTCCAATTCAGCCAAATTATCAAGGCCAAGTTGAACCGGAACACATGGGAGGGCAACCACTGGCGCTGGCCAGACGGGTCCGAACTCGTCCTGGAGCGGGTCAGAGCAGGCAACCTCAGGCTGCAGAGCGACGGGTGCCGTGAAAGCTGTTGCATCTCGCGACCTCTACAACACTACATGCCTGTAGCTGTATTTTCTTCAATAAATTATCTCCAGCTATTTGGTTTATTTTCCTTGTGCAGTTGACCTTGACTGTTTTTGTTAACACCTGATGTAAGATTTGCTATATAAATTTATACATCACTATATGTCTATCCTCGAGTAGCATGCTGTAATAAATAGTTTTGACTGCAGTAGTACAGTATTATAGTATTTGCGAAAGCTGTTGTCTTGATTATTTTTGCCTCTATTTAACCCATCCTTTAATTTGTCTTATGAACTTTTTTCTACAGGATTGCGAACACCATATTCTTTTTTCCAGAAAATTATTCTTCAGCCGTTATGCCAATGGGATAATGATGATCAAGGAAAAACATTTAGCTATTGCAGTTGAGAGATCATATCATTTCTACTCGTACGATATAATAAACAATGCAAAAACGGGATCACTGATGAATTCAATCAGCTTCAGTGATGAGAAATAGGTCAGGGAGGGATAAAAAGCTTTCGTGTGCCATGTTTTCAACGAAAGATGAGAAATATTTTGAAATTCTTTCAAGAACGACTCACCTGTGTCAAGCATAGTAGAGCCTGATATACTATTATATATTTCAATATAGTGTTAGGAAGCATGGAGAAGGAAATATTTCTTTTTCTCTTTCTCTTGGACTTCAACTGACTATTTCGTGACTAAACTTCTCAAAAGCTAGAGCTCACGCCTGTATTCGACTGACGAACTCTCAACAAACTGACAAACTCTCAGAATCCGTGACACCGTTGTAGTAAACCTGAAATATACGAATAACGAATGAGCTTTATCAGAACTTCACCAAGGATTATTTTGGGAATTTTTGTTTGAAAAGTGACGTTAATATAAGTCCTGTGGCACTGTTTTCATTCAAAGTAGTGAATAATTATGTTGGCTTAACTAAATGGCATTTGTAAGAAACATTCAATCCTTGTATGCTCGTCTAACGCAGATCTGGATGGTAAAGCCTATCATTGGAAGCCATGCCCACGAATTTCACGGCAAGTATTAACTTAAACATGAAACCACTGCTCACGTTAATGCAGAAGTGGTTTTTGGCAGTCATTAAAAATATCCTTTTCGTGCCGGAATTAAAATGTTAGGTTTTTCTCTTTGATTTGTTTCGTCAGCAATTCCGGAGATTTCATCAATCCACTAAAATTGTTTTTGTCAGTACAATAATAAATCATATTGATTTCTTGTACGAATACTACCTGTTTTTGTTACGATAATAAATAGGTGTTATGAATGAAGAATAAAATACGACCCACAATGATTAGTTATTAAATTGACCATAGATATCAATCTCGTTGGAATATAATAAACCATATTGATATCAAGTTGTTGAGTACCTGAATGTTTTGACGTACGTGTTAGCCTTTGCTTCCAGACTTCAAATCTCTTTCAGGGAACAACGTTAGCTCTGACCGGTTTCGAAAGCCGCGTGTTCCTGTTTCATGCAAGACCGAGAGGATTCGAATGAAAGTCATAGATCACTCTTAATAATTTACCAGCAGAAGTTGAGGCAGGAAACAGGAGAGAAGGAGATAGGTTTGAGCTCATGCCCATCGAAATATTAGTTTAAAGCTTTTTACTTTTTACAATGTACATTTGAAGTTCATATTCAAAACCAGACGAATAGCGTATGAAATACGTATTAATGTCGTCAAGATTTGTTAAAACAATTTGAATAATATTTTTTTACTTTTGGAGTTTAAGTTATTTTGCCCTATGAATAAGAAAGTTGGTGGTATTGCCAGAATAAGTTTGAATTTAAGTCGAATGTTGTTTGATTATTCAAGGCGCATATTGTAACAATTAAGAGTTTTTTTTCAAGATTTATAAATATTTGATTGTATTTTCCCAATTATAACTACTTTAGTATACTCACCTATAGAATTTCCCAAGTCTACCTATAACGTTTTTATGTACTTCTCTCTCATTTACCCTAAAGCTTTAACTCATTCATTTATTTTGTTAAGTCGTATTCATGCACCTCGTATTTGCCAGTAGTATTTTCATAGATAACGGGTTATTCGCCTTATTTTAATATTTGCAGAGTTTAGTTGATTTCACTTAAAAATTATTTGACTATGACTTAGGGGCACACAAGCTTTACTGACGAAAAGTACTGCAACGCATCCCGTTGCAACCTCCATGAAGTAAAAAGTTACAGTACTGGGAGAAAAATATTACGCACAATAATTACTTTGCAAATGAAATGGTAAATGTGAAACACAGGAACAGAAAAACAGAATATATTATATGTAAGTAATGTGTCGTTTTCGAAAAGGTTCAAATAACATTCAAAGGAAATGAATTCCATGTATTACGACATGTACTATCAATTATCAATATTTTTAATTTATTCATTTTATACGCAACAAAAACATTCGTTACTAAATAAAATGATGATCTTGAATCACTGATACAAAAGCTGCTTATTCAAATCATAAAATGTGAACAAGCAAAAAATTTCAATCAGTCACTCACACTAATAAAAATTTAAAAATGAGTTCTTCAAAGAACGAAAATCTGCTAAACAATAATTTTAATATCTATAAAAGCACTCAAGAATCGTTACAATGACCTGAAGTTCCTGAAAATCACACAATGCATTTATTCTAAATGTACTTCAAAAAGTTTCAATGAATCTTCAATAGTTCCTTTACTTCTGATTCCAAAACTCTGCCAACCGATTTCATTGTTTCTAGGAGCAAAAATGTTTCAACAATTATTGCTAGCTCCATGGGCCAATTACCTTCAAACATAGCTTGAATTGAGTAAACATATTTTATTAACTAATGGAATTACAATTCCGACAATTTTTTCAACTATGTACTAATTTTTATACTCTAAAATGTAGTACTATGCACTTCATGAGCAGTAATTAGAAGTTTGAGGACGCAAATGTTTTGTTCGTAGGGAACAAATATTTCCATTGCATTTCTACCTGAACACCTTTTATCATCTTTAGTCAAACTTCCAAAAAATTTGATTCATGCGATGGGATGAATACTTTTGGGAACAATAACCCGCTAGATAGTAATAAACAACGACTGAATCTTTCAGAGTGACATAAAAATGGGCACCAGACTCTACCATCATGAACTTTTTTGTCAGCGGTTTCTGAAACCCAATCTAGTTCACCCAAACCATTTGAGTTTCTAGATCTATCCACTGAATAACTCTATGTTGGACTAAGGAATGAAAAATTTGTTTATGAGGAACATGTGATCGTGAGGGAGATTGGAGGACAAACAGGGAATATATTTTATACGAATGTTATTAAATTTCTAACAAGTTTCAATCACTTGGTTTCCATTACCTGTAGATCACGAAAGATATTTGAAGGTTTTTGGGGAGTATTTGGTGGGAAAAAGTGAGCGTTTTAAGGACGGTGTCCCTCTTACGGACCTTTTCCTTCGTTATTGAACCTAGAGCAATGAAATTCGATATACTCGTACTGATAGGAATTGCAATCTGAAATCGTTTGTCCTCTATGAAAAAAATGCAATTTTCTTGGAAGAAAACGAGATATACCTAAAAAACGGAATCTAATGGGGGGTTTCTAAATGCATCTCCTCCTACAGTTTTCATACAACAGGGATGATTTTGGTATCATTGGATGCGGAATGTCGTGGAAATTACGGAAGGTAAACAGAAAATCTGTAAAGTCATTATAAAAAAATGAAATTTCGTGGCGCAATTTTTTTTGAGGGGCAAATTTTTCATTTGTGACGTCAAAACTTTTGTTTGCAACATATTTCGAACTGCCCGTTTACTTTCTGTAATCTCCACGCTTTTTCGCATCCAATGATACCAAAATCATCAATGTAGCTTAAAAACTGTAGGAGGAGATGCATTTTGAAACCCCACATTCGGAACCTCCAAAAAAAGGCAAAACAAGGAAACCTAAACAATTTTAATTAAAATTTGTTGAATATTTCTAATCCAGGTTAGACCACTGAAATAATTATCGAGTAATAATACAGAGACACAAGAGATGACATAGCAATGTTGCACCGTGAAGAAAGTGCCAATGGAGAGGTGTAACATGATAAAATACCACTTCCCGCTCCCCTCTCCCCCATTCTTCAAACCCCTGTAACGGGCGAACGAGTGAACGTACGAGTCTCATTTTTTCACAGGATGTACCTGACCTCCTACACTTCCTACAGCAGCAAAAATCCCTGTTTTTACAAACCAGGGGTTCAAATGGGGTGACGCCCTCCTAAAATTTAATTTTTTCAGCATGATTCAGCTTTACATACGCTCTGCGCAGCAGGTTAATCTTTTTATGCGGCTACAGCTTAGCCACTTGAAAATGCGCACACGAACCAGGTGACGCCCACCTAACATACATTGAACAGAACTCTGATGTGTAGGTTCACAACTTGCTGAAGCTCTCACTGGCTGTAGGGAAGCGGAGCCAATCCTCTTTTCTTCAACATGTCAGATACTTTTCGAATGGCATTTCTGAAGAGCTTGATTTGGTCTGCCGTATATGACGGGAGCTGGTGATGGGACCCAAAAACACAATAGTTTATTAAAATAATAGTTACGAGACTGCACTCGAGCTAAGAGGTGGAAATTTACTGTGGTTATAATTCAAGTTGACCCACTTAAAAACCCTCACAAAACAGTGATATTTTCAATATTAAACTTACAATATTTTCGGTAAGAACGCAGTATAAAATCATAGTAAGCATTCAGTGAGAAGAAATTTTGTTGAATTTTGGAAAGTCGCTTTCTATTTTTGTATGCGTTTTTCACGAGAATTAGAATACCGTTTCCAAAACTGCTTCTCCTGTACATAGGTTGTCCGAAAAACAATGGAAAGTACAGCAAGCTATATAGTTTACTATGAGCGAGCGTTGTTCTCAGCTTTTGATGTAGAGTGTGTTACTCGTGGCTTGAAACGGCTAGAAAGTTGCAAATAATTATTGCCTTGTTGTAGGGCGTCTTTTTACAAATTAATGGACGAGTGACTTGCTCGAAAGAAATAAAATAATTATCATTGATATTTGCCGCAATTATTGGTCTCCAGATTAAGGGCTTTTTGATTTATGGCTTGCAGAATGCTTGAAAAAAACATTCAGAAATTCAAATTGTAGAAAATGTTCCTTGAAACGTTATTGCACGAAATACTGGATCATAATTTTGAAATACTTAAGATCTCCTGCAGAAGTAACTGAGAATTCACAAATAAGCGTGGAACATAAAGCATTAAGAAAGACGTATGATACTGCTCAAAGTAACTCCGAAAACATGAAAAGTTGAAAATGCATGTCTTGCAAAAATCTGGAAAATTTGTGGTGATTCTCATGTGATTCACGATTTCACCACGACGAGGCTTTATTTTCTACCTCCGATCCGCATTTCAGCATGCAGAATTTTATATTTATTTTTAAATTATGACAATCGGTTCATGTAAGTAGTTACGTACATCTGGCTGTCCTCGGTTGACCTTGCCCTCTACATGTTTGGCCAAACATTGGAGCCGCTTTTCGTCAGGAGTTATCTTCAGGAAGCTGAGTATTGATTTCACAGACTTGATGGGATCAGTTTTGATATCTTCGTAATGCAGGACTAGTAGAGTTGGATTATCGAGAACTTTTTCGGCGACCTGTTGAGATATTTCAGAGACGATTTATATTTTAGAGTCTAAGCGAGATTTCGGAAAGTGTGAAAATTATTTTTTGACTACAATGAGTTCTATTCAAGCGAACCTTGGTAATGTCATGAAATAGAGCTCCAGTTTACCTGCTTCCAGAATAATATGTCGCTTCGAATTTTGTTCTCCAAACCTGTGGGGGAGGAAAATCAATACTGAATCGTTCGAATTATTTTTACACTGAATTATAGGCAAAAACAGTCCGTACACTATCATTTGTTCTAAATCGTTTCAAAGGCAATTGAGAAAATTAATTTTATGACGAACAAAAAGATCAGCATTTTGGAGTGGACGAACACGAAATGATTTGATATTCCTGATGAGGGATTTGCTATTTACAACTTTCCACTGTGTAACAGACTAACGACATGTAACAACTATAATTACGCAGCAGCTTGAGAGATCTTGGATACAATGACGAGAGCTTTGAGCATGGTCGGTAATGGCTGTTGGTTGAATTTCTACAGAAATTCTCCCAGTTAGGCATGATCTCTTTTTGTCCATACTATTACACACACACTCCATGGCATTTTAATGGTTTGATTTTTCAATGTATAACTAAACGCTTCTTAATTAGTATTCCACGACTAAAGTACACGGCAAATAAAAAAAATTGCTGAAACTGAAAATATTGACTAAATCGAGTAATTCATTTACTGAGGCTAGCACTCATTCTGAATTGACTCTTAGATCTGCTTTCTTAAAAATCTCAAATGTGAAATGAGCATATTTGGGATTCATACTTTCTTACCTCACAAATGTTGTTAGTGTATATTAATGTATCACATGCAAACATGAAACTAATTCGTGTAAAATTATTGTCAATTTACATGTGATATTCACCCCTGTAGAGTAATGGAACCTCTTTCAAAGACAGACTCATCAAACAATTACAGCTTTTCCAGTAAAACACTCTTTCGTTATGGACAGGATGAAATAGCATGGAATAAAGGGTGTTCCCAAGAGAGGAAGGAGAAAGGCACTATTTAGTATGGAGATAAGGGAACACGAATATATGCAGAAGGTGAATAGAAACAGTAAGTTGAGAAAGAAGATCATGAAACAAGATAAAAGTTGAAGAAAAAAGTATGAGGTGCTGAAAAAAAGGAAAGCTGCGAACTGAAAAAAAGATGGTCCTTTACGTAACAAAATCACGTTATTTCACAAAAAAGAAGTCCTACTTAACTTTCAGCTTGGGACCTCTCATTGTCCCCGTGGGAGTGCTAATTCCCATACATACAATAGCTGTCCCCTCCTGAAGAATCTTTCAGTCCTCAACAGTCTATATAATATCGGTGTTCTCCAGCAATTACAAAACATTTTACTGATTTGCTGCTTACACTAATGGTTTTCTGGTTGAGTTGCATCTACCTAAATTCATTACCTTTAATTCTTGATGCACAGTTCTTTGAGGAATTGTTTTTTGACCATCGCAAACATGATTAGTTTTAATTTGCGTAAATAACCGGCAATTTTTTTTCACTTATCTCTTCAAAGAGTCTGTCTCTGTCATCTAGAACGGTAGGCTGTCCTAACATAAGCCGTCCACCAGTGTCCAGGTGGACGCTGGAGGCGGCCCCACTAGTAAGCGAATGTTAGGCCTGCTATTGTACTATGGATTGTTATGATTTTTAAACTAGTTACTCTACACATTTCGCCAGTTGATTTTCAACTTCGATGAAACCTAACTTTCTCAAATGGTAACAGGTGCTTCCCACGCGTCTTCATTTTTCCGATGTAAATGAAACTGTATCATTCTATAAGTACTTAAACAGGTATTCATAACTTCATATACACTTTAAAGTATTAGTGTGCACTGTTTCACAAAAAAATGAACCCAGAAATATAACGATGCGAAAGACAAGAATATACAGAGATGGGAAAAATGTAGTGCAAGACATCATGCCTGTTTATTGCATGCAGGGTGAACGACACTGTCTTGAACAACTTTAAATAAACCCTTTTTACTCAATAACCGTGTTGTCGAAAATAATTCGTGAAAAAGCCACATATAGTTGAAATTTTCACATGACCACCGAAGTCTACTGATACTACGCCCCTAAATTTCTAAACCTGTGAACATTTGCTGAGTTTTGCGTACAGAAAACCGATTAATTCTGAAGAAGACCTCATCGGTAGAATTATTAAAGCCTCCACAAGGCTTCGTGCAACGCTGGTGTCTTTCATCCGGTCCGGAATCAGTGCACTGGCGTTCGAACGTCTGCATTGCAAGAACTTTGTCATGTTGAATATCTTTTTTAAATAACCTATACTAACTAAAAAATGTACAGTATTTTTGAGGTCAAACTAATTAAGTTTTTTTTGTTTTCAAAGTCGGCGATGAAAATGCTTTCTACCAGATATATTTCATTTCCTCGCCACGCTTTCTAATACAAACTTTATTCCAGAAAGTTCGTCTAAGCCTAAGAGAGTTCATTTTTTTTAGGCAAAGAGTTAAAATTTTGGAGCCCCGTCCAGCCAGTTCTCTAAGCCGTATTTTTTTTCAAATTAATAGTACCCAATGAAAAAAGATTCAATAAACTAATAAGTTATTTCTACGGTATGAAGGGAATTCCTTAAATGCATAATGTCAAATCACTAATTTCTTTCACGCTCAGCCAAATCGAGGAGGTATTAAAGTATAAGAGTCATCATTCTGCACATCAGAGGAATATCAGTTCAGCATGAAAGAAAGTAAATTTTCTCTCAGGTTTTAAATTTAGGCTATTATCTTTCATCACACTTGAATACACTCAACTAAATTGATACTTTGCATTACACTTGTATAATTACACCAAGACAATAGTTAGTTCTTTTGTTGATAGTTGGACACGACTATAAATTACTGTGCTGAAATGTTCACGATGCATACAATTTATGCGTAAAATATATTTTCTCGAATACAATATTTGGTTCTAAATATCAAAACTATAATAAGAAGGAGAATGTGGATTTTTAAGGATTTCCAGAGGTAATTAAAATTAAAATGAAATGTAACAGATTCAGATTCAATAATTGGTTGTCGAAAATTTCACGAATAAAAAACAATTATCATGATAAATAATTATAAACTATCAATTTGCGTAGCGTTGTCAACTTCATCCAAAATTAACTTAGCATTAATGTTACAGATTTTATAGAAAGAAAGCGAAAATCAAATAATGCAAAGCCATTTCATTACAAATGATCCAGTCATGATTGAATAAAAAATAAACGTTTCGGACATTCATGGTATCTTCAGAAGAATTCCTCAGCTAAAAATCTGCGAATTATTAGATCTCCATAAAAATTTGATCGCTATTTCATTTCTTTTCATTGTTTTTTTAACAATGCAGAAGTTTGACACTGTTCCTTCTCCTATTTCTCCCGTTTTTCGCACTGTTTAGTCATGAAAAATTAGTTCTTTTTTTTAGGAAAGTTTTTTGTATGTTCATCGTAATTTTCTCCGAAGAAGGTCATATAGAATAAGCTACTCCAGTTGCAATACGGAAAAAAATGTATTGGTTTAGCTCGAAGATGGTCTATCCATCTAGGAATTTACAGGTTCTGTAAAAGTATTAAAGGACAAACTTTGTCAAAATAAACCGTAGGCAAATAATAAAAACGATTATTTAAAATTACCAAGGAAACATCCTCTAGAAATGAAAGTTACTATAATTAAATATTCTAATAGATTCCAAAATGTACATCTGAGGTATAACTTATTCATTTCACTAATTTTCAGACCAGTAGATTCCAAACTGCACTTCATCGAAATTTTTTGTTAAGGAATAAAAACATGTCTACTTAAACAGTACCTGCGCGTTTGACAGATCATAACTTATTTATCTGAATGATTGTTGAAACCTATTTGGAAGTTCAAAAAAGAAAAAAAAACACTTGAACTTGCTACACAGTACGTGAAAAGACTGAAATAATTATTTCAAGGGGATCACTCCAGGGATGAATCGGATCAGACGGTGAAGGTACGTCAAATGAGGAGACTAGGAACCATTTTCGTAAAAAAATAATTAAAAATCAGTTTAGAGATTTCCGTTTGCTGTGTCAATGGTGGCGAAATGATATTCGTAGGAGCTATAGGTACGGTTTCAAGGTAGGGTCAAGACACCAATAGATCAAGCATTCATGGGTAAATGCTAAATTAAAGATTTTTTTCCTGAGCCTATTGCTAACATGCGTCACTTTCTCCCGAAACCGTAAGACCAACACGGTCATGACTTCCATAGAACAAAAAAAATTCATTCAATTAACTGTCCTGAATGAAGCCAAGATTTGAGCACCACGCCTTTTGACAGATAATGAAAAATCATAATTTCAAATCCGAGAACAGAATATTGTGTCATTGCCTCAGAAAAAACGAAAATTAATGAAAGACTTAATACTTCAAAGCCGAAGAATACAGCACGGATAGGCATCATATTTGATAGAATTACGATTCTAAATTTAAAATATCTAAATTAGTCAATTTTAAACGTTTCGGAGACCAGTTCCATCTTCAGTAAGTCTGAAAAAATAAAATCCAAAATTGTTTAGTTCATGACAAAGTGATCAGTAAGAACAGAAAAAAATTCTAAACAAAAATTTCTTAAGGATATGAACTACTAGCATTATTTAAAAGCGGCTTCTCTTTTACAATGTGAAGGGATTCTAAAATGCGCAAATCTAACTTGTTAGGTGCAGAGCATAAAAAGTAAAAATAGTCCTCGTAAATACGGCTGCTACACTGTTCGTTATGAAGGCGGATTGATGAATGAGGAGGTTGAGCCAAAGGTCTCCCGGTAGCACACACTCCAAACCCGCAGATCTGGACTCCGCCCATCCACCTCCGTGTTGCTACATCACGTTGCCATTCGCGCCAATTATTTAACTATGTAGTACTTCTGAGGTTTTTACCTATCTGTTCGTTATACATTTATTATTATCCAATGCATTATAAACACTACATGTATTTAGTAAGTGGATACTACAGCGGAATACCAAAGTTAACCTGTATTAAATCATAATAATAAGTTTTGACAACGACCGCTGGTGTTTGGCTATTCTACCCTCCACCTCGGCACGCAAAAACAGTCATTTTTAAACTTTTCAAAGTTAACCTTAAGCTAACTGAACTTGGCCTAACCTTACCCAACCTAACCTAACTTAACCTAACCTCTTAACCTAACTTAACTTAACTTAACCTAACCTGAATAAATTTAACCTAACATTTCTGTAGCTGCTCGGAGGTGGTGCTGTAGCTGCTTGGAGGTGGAGGGAGAGGGGTGGGCGGCGTCCAAATCTGCGGGTTTGGAGTGTGTGCCTCCCGGTACGAAAGCTAACTCCACGGTGCTGGGCGGTCCTGACGTAAAAAGGCAGCGTCGTCATGCCGACGTAACCAGACGTACACTGTACGCAACAAAATTAATATACCAGGGATGCCCGCATCCGCTTAGGAATCCTATCTTTGTACCGAAAGAACCAACTCGCAGCAGATTCACAGTAATTACATTTAATTTTACCGCAGGAAAGTGGTGTTTAAAAAGGTTTTCAATATCCCGGGACATCTTGCTCGTAAATCACCAAAATATGGAAATACACAGTAGAGCTGTTGCACCGAATCAGCGACATCGTTAATACCTGAATATTTCTTGGCTAAAAATTTTTCAACAAATAGCATGAAGGGAACCCGTTTTTACAAAAAAATGAGACTATAAAATAAATTTCAGCATGCAGATCCACAAAAGTAGAACAAATGTTGTAGGCACGATCTAATAAGGTTTTAATAGCATTAATTTTAAATCTATAGTTACAGTTGCTCTAGAAACTTGGTAATATGTATAAACAAATCGAAAATCTGGGCATGGGCCTTCCGTTAGGACCTACATTTGCAAATATTTTCATGTGTCACTGGGAACAAAAATGGCTGGCCGATTGTACTGTGGAATTTAAACCAGAATTATATCAACCTTACATTGATGACACATTTTTGTTGTTTCGTGATCCAAGTCATGCTCAAATGTTCAGAGACTATTTAAATGAGAAACATTTATCAATAAAATTTACAATCGAAATTGAGAATAATGGCTCGTTATCTTTTTTGGACTCAAAAATTACTAGAGTAGGTCAAGTTTTCACTTCTTTAGTTTCTCGTAAGGCTACTTTTCCTGGATTGGGCATTTGTTTCTACAGCAACTGTAAATATAGATTAAAAATTAATGCGATTAAAACTTTATTAGATCGTGCCTACCACATTTGTTCTTTTTTTGTGGATCTGCATGCTGAAATTTATTTTTAGTTTCATTTTTTTGTAAAAAAGGGTTCCCTTCATGATCGTGCCTACAACATTTGTTCTACTTTTGTTTTCCAATTAAAAAACTTTTAGCCAAGAAATATTCAGGTATTAACGATGTCGCTGATTCGGTGCAACAGCTTTACTGTGTATTTCCATATTTTGGTGATTTTACGAGCAAGATGTCCCGGGATATTGAAAACCTTTTTAAACACCACTTTCCTGCGGTAAAATTAAATGTGATTACTGTGATTCTGCTGCTAATTGGTTCTTTCTTTCGGTACATAGACAGGATTCCTAAGCGGATGCGGGCATCCCTGGGATATAAATTTAGTTGCCTACAGTGTACGTCTGGCTACGTCGGCATGACGACGCTGCTTTTTTACGTCAGGATCGCCCAGCACCGTGGAGTTAGCATTCGTACCGGGAGACCTATAGCTCAACCTCCTCATTCATCAATCCGCCTTCATACCGAGCAGTGTAGCAGCCGTATTTCCGAGGACACTTTTCTATTTTATGCTCTGCACCTAACGAGTTAGATTTGCGCATTTTAGAATCCCTTCACATTTCAAAAGAGAAGCCGTTTTTAAATAATGCTAATACTTCACTTCCTTTAAAAATTTTTGTTTAGAATTTTATTTTCTGTTCCTACTGATCACTTTGTCATGAACTAACCAATTTTGGTTTCAATTTTTTCAGATTTACTGAAGATGGAGCTGGTCTCCGAAACGTTTAAAATTGACTAATTTAGATATTTTAAATTTAGCTTCGTAAATTCTATTAAATATGATACCTATCCGTGCTGTATTCTTCGTCTAAAAGTTATTAATGATAGTCCGACCAAGGAGTGGTTATTTTACGAAAGACTTAACACCAGATACTAACAGGGATTTTTCTTTCAACCTTATTTATAATTCGATTGATTACATACACTAAGGTGGTTTTCCCTCGTCAGTGGAGGGTAGCCGACAGCGAGCCACACTCTTTCATTCTTAGCCACTCGGAGGCGAGGGAGGCAGTACAGGCCGCACCAACACTGCCCGGATCAATAGCAGCCCAGCTCAACCCTTTTCCCCAATCAGGCCCGACAGCCAGGCCTTCCTCGCTCGTCAATCTTTGTACCTTAGGCTGACATGTATTTTACCCTAGAATGCTCCTCGATTACCCTAAAAAATATGAATGAGGGCAATCTAATAATTACCGTATAGTCTTTAATAATAGTACTGTCTTTGCCTTTAATTAAATCACATTGACAGATTTTTCAAAGTTACTAGGGATATGTTAACGAATGAATGATTTATCTGAACACCTTTATTTTTGAAATGTGTATAAAATGATATATTTCCATTAAAATTACAAAGTATATTTCAAATGTGGATCGATAAACTACCCAAACAAACAAAGCGCTGTGGCCGACAAAGTTGAAGTCTAGGTATACATAACTAGTGTTCACTATATATATATAATAATTGTTAACAAAACCCAGTTAAAATTTCCTGGATAAAAAATGCAGACCTATGTTATATTTTCCCCGCTTCTTGTATTGAACCTTTTGACCGATTCAAACAAATAAAAAATGGTGAACTTTACGTACGTTGTTAAGTATAGCCTTAGATCTTAATGCAAATATTTTCTAGTGTCCAGGAAATTATATTACTCACATTAAAAGTAAAGTTCTGGAAATACCTAGTACAAACTACAATCTACAACATAATAGAAACGTTATTACGTTTTTCGTATTTTATGTTTCTAATGTGAAGCTGAAGCTTCACATTGCTTCACATTGCTTCATTGCTGAAGCTTCTGATCACGAAATTATTTTTCACTTCATTAAAAGCCCTAATTTAATTAGTATTAATTGGGACATTAGATGCAGTGAATACACTGCATGCATCAAACCACACACGGTTTCATTCTTCAAACTGGTTCTTTGGAAAGTTTTGGTCAAATTAAAGGGGTTATCTGATCGATTTTTTGTTTATGAACCGATAGTTCAGAAATTTGACCAGAATGTGTAATTTTTAAAAAGAAACACATTTCACTTATGAAACTTTTTTGATTTTAACCTTAGTTTTTGAGAATATGGGCAAAAATAATTTTTTTTGCAATATTATCAGAAATTTCGAAGGAATAGAAGTCAATGAGTTTTCATGCTTGAACACGACTAAGGGTTGTTGTATAGAATCCTTGAAATATTTCTGACAAAATAACTAAGTCGAATTTTCTATTTTCTTCTCTATTCTATTTTCATACGCGTTTTTTTATCAGTATCTAAAATATAAAAAAATTTCGATTTTGTGGAATGACAAAAAATTTAATGTAAACATTTGAAAAATCAATCTGTCAGAATGTTTCAAATGTTACAAGGGTTTCAAAACTATCTTTGATTTTTCTCCTTGCATGAAAACTCATTGTCTTCTATTCATTTTTAGGTGGAAAATTTGATTTTCATGAAATGCGAAAACCATAAATTTTGTGGTGAAATGTGATATAACGCTTATTTTTTATTTTAATCCTTTGTACATGTTGTATCACCATCTACAAACATTACGCATGCGTAATTCTATATTTATACTGTGAAAAACATATTACATGTATAAATTACACGAACGAAATACATTTAACTTTCATTATTTTTGTGCATACACGGTTAATTTTTCATTTGTCGACCGATTGTTTTGAAATTTTTTCAAGTATCTGTAATTTTTAAACAGAAACACGTTTTTAATCGTGTTTCTTTTCCGATTTTGACCTTAGTTTTTAGAAAATAGGAAATATTCGTTTTCTATTTTGTTCGGATATTGAAAAAAATTATAGGTCAAGAAATTTTCATGATTGAACAAAACCTGTTGGAAATTTAAATTTAAAATGTTTTTTTGTCGCTAATTTTCTTCAAGCGAAATCTCGCTGAAGTTGCGGCTTGTGGCAACAATAAGCTCGACAGGTGCATTGTTTGTGACAAATGAGATTGAATTAAACCGCGCTGTGAGGTGGCTGGCCTCTTGTGCGTAGCACCTGTCAGGGAGTATGTGATCGCCTTTTCTTTACTATTTTAATTTGTGATTGCAAGCGCGTTTTCTGTTCATTTTATTCAGTTATTTATCTTGATTGTTCGCAACCACTTTTATACCCATCTTAAACTACTTGGTCCTTGTGACTTTGAACTTCTCGGTCCTTGTGACTTTGAACTACTCGGTCCTTGTGACTTTAAGCTACTCGGTCCTTGCGACTTTAAGGAGATCATCCCAGGCCCCTGTCGCTCCGATGGTCATTTTTCATGTTTTTTTTTTGGAAAAGGACCCTTAGGTGGGGGACTTTCGGTCCTAAAATATTATGGCGCTACGGACAATATTGATCCCCTCCAAGAGGGGAGGGGGGTAGGGGGACCAAAATCTTTAATTTTCGACCCCATTTCGACCCCATATAAAAAGACAACAAAACGAAAAATGGAAAATTTGCAAACATAAGTTTGTTAGATATGTTTCACGGATTCTAACACTGTCTTTGTTTTTGTTCTAGCATCAAAACTGAATGAGGAGATACGTCTTGAAATATCAATACCAGTGGAATATCAATACCTAAAACCAATATGTCAAATTTATCCAAAAACTAAGGACTAAATAAAAAAAATGAATGGAATGAATTGTGTTTCTTTTCAAAAGTTACATATCATAGTCAAAGAATCTGCTTGAAAATTAACAATTTCATATTTTTGAGAATTTTTTTGGAGGGGTTTGGAAATCACAATTCACAGTGTGAATATGAAGTTATGTATGGAAATTATCGAAATAAAAATAAAAACTGCATTCAATTACATACATTGTCCATTATATTACACTTCAACAAAAAATTTTGTTATGGCTAATACCAAAAAAAATAACTTTCAACATTCAAACTGTATCTCCTCATTGAGTTTTGATGCTAGAACAAAACCAAAGACAGTTTTGGTATCCTTGGAACATTTCTAACAATAAAATGAAGACTTTTTTCATATTTGAGAAAAAAAAGTTATATAGCTCTAAACCCAAAAATAATTTCTTCGTGATGTAATCATAAAAATAGTTTATCACAAATATTTTTTTTTACAAAATTGTAAAATTTTCCTTCATTTTCTTGTTAGAAATGCTTCAAGGATTCTAAAACTGTCTTTGGTTTTGTTCTAGCATCAAAACTGAATGAGGAGATACGTCTTGAAATATACATAAAAATCTACCAAAAAACTATTTTTTCGTAAAAAACTAACGCCTAAATCGAAAAAGTGACATGAGTAAAAAGTGTTTACTTTCAGAGAAATACATATACTGACTAATTTTCGAACGAATCGGACGAAAAAAGTTGAACAACTGGGATGGCCTCTTAAACTACTCTGTCCTTGTGACTCTTCAACTATTTTCACTATCATACTACCCGTGGCTCTACGGTACCCTCTTGAAATCATAAGCGATTTAGGCACTATTTCAAGGTGAGCGGGTGGTGATATGAGATTTCCTATATATGTGAAACGTGATGAGGTTCTAGTTTCTGCTGTGGCTTTTTGTTCTCCCTCAGAATCCTTCGGCGAGCGAGATCTGGATGGGATGCTCCTTCAAGAGGCCACTTTATTTGGTTTACTAAGCCTAACTTCTCTTCTCAAGCGTGTGTTTCATCTCCGAATTTAATTTCTTCGATTCGAGGTAGTGCCTAGGTTCGTATGTGAATACTGATGAAACATTCTAAGAATGAAGTCAAAGTGTTATATGATCTGACGCGGTGGTGCCTCATTTAATCACTAACTCATTCCTCCTTATTAAATTGCAGTTCTGTGTTGGGCTGGGAGGTGTGGAACTATAATGGCCTCCAGTTCTCTTTGGTAACAACGTAACAAGATACCCCGTAGAACTCGTTGGGTCTTCTTCCACTATGAAGACTATTTATTTCTGTGAATTCTCCTAATTGGGAGCTTAGCGTTAACAATTTCATCATGTTGAAAAAGTTTGAATTATTAAAAGTTTGAGTTCATCTGTGCGTCATATTCTGTGTTCCGGTTAAAAAACCCTACGAACCAAAGGCAGTTTCGGAATGCTTGAAATATTTCTAACAAACTAGCGAAGCCAGATTTTCCATTTTCTTTTCTGTTCTATTTTGATACTGGGTTAAAAATTCATGATTTTTGACCCACATCAATTTTCTTTTAGACCCCTTTTGGGGGGAGTTTTAGTGCCGGTCGTCCCACGAAATTTTAGGATACAATAGCTAACCACCTAAAGATCCTTTTTCAGCAAAGAAAAAAAATGATCATTATGACCAAAATCGCTCAGATGACCCCCTTAATCAATGATTGCATTTGAAAATGGGAGGACCAACAACGTTCAAATTATAGTTGTAAGATTTGGATAGCATAGTAGCCCACAGGCATTTTTACGGCCAAGCGCTTTTTCCCAGTAATCAACGGCTTACGTGACTGGTATCGATTGTTCATCCAAGTAATGTTTTCGCCACTCTTAATCAAGAAATTTCTTATCGACAAACTTTTCCACTGGAGAAATTTTGTCTAACATATTTGACAAAGATTTTGCAATTGGTGTTGCGCATTAAGCGGATTTAGACAGCGTCCGAGGTCATGTTCAGAATCCTCGACGAAAAACCGTTTTTGGATTTGTGAAACTGTATCAACCAAGAAGCGTCTACAATTAGGAAAAAGCACTTTCTCTTGTGAAGTAAATAATGTAAGTTATCTCTGATATCGCTTCAGTTGCTGTCATCCCAATGTTGTGCATACCTTTATCAACTACTGGCACTAAAGCGCTAGTGAATGTTGGATGGGATGGATTCAGCATAAAAATGGTCGCATTCTTCACAAGAGCAATACGCATAAAATCCGACCAAAAGCTCCTAATAAGGCTACAATTTTTTTATCCCAGATTGAAGATATTCGGAGAGTCAGACTGAAACAGATTGAAGATATTCGGAGAGTGAGGTGTTCAATGCGTTCAATTTCCTCAAATTTTAATCTAAGAACTTCAAATAAGCGAGGGTTTGCTAGTTTTTGAGAGCGTTTGCTATCATATCATTTATCTGAGTTGGATCGCAAAACGACAACTCAACAAAGTAGGAGTGCCACCCACTGCTCCAGCAATCGTCGTACACAAGCTTGTTAAGAAACTGCACACCGCACATTGCGAAAAGAATCGCAACTTGTTCAATGGAACACATTAACTTGTGCTATATTTAAGAATAAAATTTCCATACGATCCATCTTTGAATTAATACCTTCTGCTCATTTAATCTTTATTTGGATAATTCAACTGTAGTTATTAACCTTCATGTTTTCTCATGATTTTTACCAACCAGATTTGAAATATAGATTTTACCCTAGATTTTGCATTTTCCCCTTACCCTAAACTGTACCATAGGAGGGGTCTGATTACCCTAGACTAGGGTAATTACCCTAGGAGTGGAAGCACTGATCGCTGGGCCGCTGGCTGGCGCGGAGCCTTGGAGTCGGCGTTGGAAGTTTGAACCTGCTTGTAAAACTAATTTTTACCCTGGAAAAAAGTAGAGTTTAACTGTTCAGTAGCGTAAGCTTTGAATATTCGGAACTAATTTTTCAAAAGAATACATAATACTGAACGAAACATTTTGAAAATATTCCACCTGAGTGTGTGTGTGTGTGAGGCTGCAAGGGAGATTACATTTTCTTTTTTATTTAATTCTTATATAAACGTTCAAGGCTAGGGTAATTTTTAGCTTGATCCTCAATTGGCCTGCCTGCGATTCATAGTCGATGTCATGGTCGATGTCCTATTATATATATAATTATTTATCAATCTCATGTTTACCAAGACGCTTACGACATCTCGTTCGAATTTTTTTCCAGACATAGGTTTTTTATAGGTCGTTTCAGCATTTTCAATACTTTTCGTTGATGATGAAGTCTTAGTTTTAAATTGAATGTATATAATAATTGATCATTAGTCTTCGTTCAGAGTGCTCTGGTATATGACGTATGTTAAAAATGCACCCATCGACTAAATTCGTTTTATTAAGGTGTAAAATTTGACGGCGTTGCTAAAATAAAGTAATTCTTCAGGTTTTATTTCAAATATTTGAAATGAAATCAAACTTACTACTTTTCATGAAAATTTGGAAATACTGAGTAATGAAATTGATCGTAAAATGAAGTAGATCTTCAGATTTCACTCTTGCTTGATTTCCAAACTATTTCAGCAGATGTGTGACAAATTCACGAGTACATTCATAGTGTACCATTTTCATGTCGATTTAGATCAAAGCAACTTTCAATTGACATTAATGGAATTTAGTTGATCATTTGTGCAGTGTAATTTGAAAGGAAAAATTCTTGGCATGTCATTAATGATGATAGACAAGTTTTGCAGTATATTTCAGATCATATTTTTGTACATTTTATTGTTTACAACCTATTTTAACAATAGATAGATACTCGTATGTGCAAAGAAATGATATAGCCTACTTTAAAAAATGTTAGGTATTGAAAGAAAATCTAATCTGAAAAATGTAGTATTATTTTCTTGGGAAACACTTTTTCTAAAATATTCATATAGCCTAAATATATTTCCTTTCAAAAGCAGACCTATTTTATACAGGTTTATCTGACAGTTGGTCTAGACAGTGCGACTTACCTCAGGATTAGCGTTCGCTCAGTTTACAATGAAAAAGCAGAGTTTCGCTTAGAAAATTGTTCGATAAATGAAAATAAAAAAATAAAGTAAGAAACAAAATAAAATGAACATTCCTAGTATTTTAGACAGAGGTTAACCAATATTCATTTATGATAGATCAAATCACATTAAGAAAAAAACAAATTTTTAATGTTTGACTGAATATTTCATTCATGACAATTCAAATTTTACATCGGAAGACAGTCAAATTTGTTTCTGTTACACTTCATCACTTATGTGACAAATTAGATATTCTTGGTGACAAATATCATAGCATTGAAGATAAATTAGACACAATTGATCAAGAATTATGTATCCTTGATGACATACGATATTTCATCAGTGACAATTTAGATATCCATTGCGGTGAATTAGATAGCCTTTGTAATAAATTAGATAGCCTCTGTAATAAATTAGGAAACTTTTCCAACAAAATAGGTATCCTGAGTTCCAAATTAGATATACTTCGTGACCAATTAGATATCCATCGCACATACGTGCATTGAATTGTTACACGGCTGCATGTGAAAGACCACAAAGGGAAAATTCGGGATTTAAGTGAAGCCCTTATCTCAAATACTGCATGTTCAACGAGCTTTCAGCGGTTAGGGGCAAAAAGTTCCTAAGATTCTCTAAGTGTTAGCGACAAAACTTTTAAACGTTTCCTTGTATATAATTTCTTATTTGCGACTTGTTCAATAATAGCTAGGAAAATATAAACAGTTGCTCAACGATCGGTTCAGAGCTGTATTCTGAGTCTAATATGCATGCTTCAACACTTCTCAAATTTTCTTCTGAATTAGTAAAATATACCTAATGCAGTACTTAAATCACATATTTAAAAAAGAATGGATAATTTATAATTTATCGAATTTTGTAGAATGCCGTCCTATCAAAGATGTGCTGCGTGCGCTGGCAAAGATACAAAAACATAAATAAACACACAAGTAAACGCACCAATGCTTCTCTTGTACTGCACAGTTAAGTCTTCATTCACATTGATGTGAACATTTTTGATGAAGACAATTTTAAAACATGCGACATTTTCAAGCTTGATACAGTGTACACAACAGCGTATAAACAAGTGTTTGATGGCTTATGTCCGTCCATTGTACGGTCATAATTCAACGATTCTTGTATAGCTGTAAACCACCGATGGCCGTCCTTAAATATTACGGCCATCATCAACTGAAAATTTTGCAGCCTCAAATCATATCTGGCCAGCTTCAAATACGCCGTCCATACTCGACCGTGAGTTGTTAAGAGCGCGGAAAAAGAGTTGAAAGGCTGAGCCGACCTACTTGGCTCCTGTCTCGTCCCTAATCAACCGTCTCAACCTTAATTCACCGGCGACACGTCCTTGATTTTCAATTGGGTTTCCCCATACTTGCAATACGGAATAGGAGCATGACACGGAACTGATAAAAATAAACGAATATACTTTTTAACCTGCAAAAAAGAGCCATCAGAGCGGTAAAGATTCTAGAATATATTGCTCACACAAATGAATCATTCAAAAGTATACAAATACTTAAACTTACGGATCTCTACAAACTCTCCATGTCAAATTTCATTCACAAAACATCGACCAATGACGGCGATAATAACCTAAAACAATTATTAAGTGCACAAACTGGTCGCCACGACCATTTAACCGTATTAGAAGTAAATTCATGCTGCCCTATTATTCAAAGGCTCGATCGCAACACATCATCTTCTTCGTTGGAACTAAAACTTGGAACTCAATTCCTGCGGAGATTCGTGAAAGTAATTCTTACAAATTGTTCAAAATAAATCTTGCATCTCATTTCCTATCATAATGCTAGTCGTGTAATATAACCAAGTCAAATTTTGTCTCCTACATGACTGGTTCTGAAAATGTAATTTACCATGGTTATAATCGCTGATCTTCAGTCTGCTCGTGAACTATTAACATCTAGTCCATATAAACTATTTTGTGAAATGAACCATCGAATATTGAATTAACCGTCTCATTGATCAGCCAAACGCATAACTAGGTAAAGTGAATTAGGGGAAATATTATTGTACACCCTAGAATAACGTTGATTATGATGCCCTAGAAGTCACTGAACTGATTCGGGCCCACATGTAGCTATACGCAAATTTCACCATTGCACTAGACTTAAGAAACAATCTAACTTTGTATTACTTGCGGTAACTAAATTGTGTAATATGTTTAAATTGCTCCAGGCTGCTGATAACTTTCATTACAATCCTTCCCTAAAATCTTTCGCAATCACCCAGGTGCCTAAAAGGATTTCTACGCAAATCTCTGTTATGTCTTATTGTCAACAATATGATCCTCCGCCGCACTATCATCAGGATGTTCGAGCATACCCGGTTCAGAATGTACCACACTAGTGAATAGGACGCCGTGGACCAATCGAGTTTTCTGTACTCGCTCTTCCATCAATGTACATAGTTAGACTTTTTTTATGGGGTACAATAAAAGAAGAGGTGTACTCTCGTAGACCTCGTAAGCTGGATACACTCTAGATTGCGCTCCATGTGGTGCGTTCAAAAACTCCATTACACACTTCGTTGCTAAGTCCAGAATATGTTGTGGCTTGTACCCTGAAATGTATTGTTGCTGCTGCTGCTGGTCAGCAATTTAAAAACCAAACACGCCTCTGAAACCTTTGGCTTGATTTAAAAGTATGTTTATTTATCAAATTGAATTTCAATTTTTCTTCATCTCAAAATTCATCCTTAATGTCTTTATATCTGCTACATATTTCAAACGGTGTGAACATTCTTTAATAATTCTCCTGTGTGATGGGTGAATGGACACTATTTTCTCATTAGGTGAAATTAATGTGCGTTCTTTTTTTATGTCTTCGAAACCCAGAGGTAATTTAAAGCCAACAGTCTTAGCCACTTCATCAGTAGATATTGTTTGCCCTTATTTCAAATATGACATTAGTCTTTAATAACTCCTGAATTAATGAATGGATTTAAAAAACGAGGTATTACCGAAATCATAAAAAATACAGTTGTTGCCATAATATAAGGAACTAAAACAACACAGCAAGTTCGAATATTGATATTCTATTTTTTTAGGTGATTGTCAATTACTTACCCTTACTGTGAGGATCACCCACTGAGCCCTTGTAGAAGAATTCACTTACTCCACGCATCAAACGTCCTTTATTGTAGGCCAAGTCAGACGCTACAGCTCTGTTCGGAAACACAGATACTATCGTCATTAACATTATTTAAGTTATCAATTATTCCGGAAAAGTTTTTTTTTCTAATCTATTTAGGATAAACGTAACTTCATTGACAAAATTCTTTGGAGAATGAGTTTACAATAACTCCTGAACCTCCCCTGGTAATTTTTGGCAGGTATTATTTCTACTTAAAATGGTTCCGCCAACTTGACTAGTTGAAAAGCGCTTGCGACCGCAGCGTGTACTTCTTCAGTAGTCTACTGATTCCATACACCGCTAATGTCATAAATGTAGGGAATTTGCGGATGAAACTTGAAAACGTTTGATACATATAGAAACAAAACTAACAAAAATAAACGCTATGACACTGAACACATCGTGTATGAGGTGAAACAGATGGAGCGGACAGGAGTCTAGAAACAAAATACATAGATCACTCGCGTGATGCAGTTGGTGTGCACAATTTAAGCAGCGATACTTCATTTCCGACTATGGAATGTTGATTAGAAAGACTTGCCGCTTAGAAAAACTTGTCATAATATAAGTAACGAAAATAACACTGACATAAATCAGTACATTATTTCGAAAAAAATGAAGAAGATGAGTTGCTACTTTAACCAGCTAGTAATTTTTACAGTCATGCTAAAATCACATGGGTTTTTCCTTTGAATGTGGCTTTTAGGCCTGCCTGTGTATCTTTGTTACAAGCATAAACAACAAAACTAGTATTTTCAGGCTTTTCTAATTACATGTACTTTAAACCTCTTTCAATAATGTGGGAGTTATTAAAAACTACTGTAGTGTACACGACCCCTCAAAAATGACGGAAGTCGTTAGTTTCCTTAAATAATTTTAGAGATATGGATGACAAACAAATACTTCCAACCTAATAGTACTCGTGATTGAAATATTCTTTTACTTGTGCATTGGTGAAATTCGTGTCTTTAAAACGTGGCGGAGAAACGGAGCAATTAAGCAAGTGGTAACTGTGTGTTGTTATTTATTATAAGTGCACGATATTTTATACAAATTTAGTATGTGTTCAATGATATTCCCATTGTAATGAAATAGGAGAACTTACGGACAGAGAATATGTAAATTTATTTATTTAGAAATTTAAGGAGAGTGGCGTTTTAGTATATAAGGGATTCATTTAGTCCCTATTTCTAAAAATCGCCCAGTACAACAATTCCTCTAGTGACATTCACAATTTGGTCATCAACTCTATGACTACTGAAACAGTTCCAACGAAGATCGGATCAAAATAGGGGTTTATTTTCCCATTTGTAATCTGAGTATTGGATTTATTTTAATTGAAGGAGCTTCAATGTGCTATATGCAGGAGAAAGTTGTTTGCAAGGACATGCGGAGCCACTGAACCGGAAGTAATAGGTTCAACTCTTTCACATTTTCGGTGAACATTTTTTCTAAAAACAAAGTACGATAAATCACATGAACGAAAGGTTCTACACTGTTCGCCACAATACCCAAGTCAACAATAAGAACATCTAAGAAGAGCACACCACGGAGCCGACGCACGAAACACTGATGTGTTAATAAGAAATCTGATGATAATTATCGGTATAAATTTCACACATGAATAAATCATGATTATAAAATTCAAGCAAAACAAACGGTCTCGACTTTTCGTTACAGCTTTTTTGGCGATTCGTACGGTCGGTCGTTTAAATCTTTATGTCATTTAGTGTTGTCAAGGGTGGCCAGTTTCTGTTTCGGGTATTTCAACTATTGATTGTAGTTCTCACCATACTTTTGTTGTGCGCACAGCCTATGGCCAATGTTATCGTGATCAATGATTCGATATCGAAGAGAAATTTGTTATACCCTTACCCATAATTTTATCCGTAATACGTGTGAATCGTGAAAAGCATCTTTTGATGAGCTTTGTTGACCACATACGCTCCTCTGCTCGAGCTAGTTTACACCTCTTTGCTCATTTGGGTGAGCAAAGAGAATTTGTTGTCATTTTTTTTATTTCACTTACACTTTTCAACCATTTATATCGGCAGGCTCATTGTGATTGACGTCCATAAAGCTTTAATATTTCTCTACCAATGAATAACTGTTTCCATACGTAATTCATTAATTAATGGACTCCGTCAAATATCACTGTTGAAAAAACAGCGGTTCAAGTAAATACTGCTTAAAAGTAGATAGCGCCTTCAAGAAAGTCGTTTGGTAACGTTCTGTTTCGAGAAAATTTATCTCGTTGTACCTGGATTCCAGTACAGTCGTATCAACAGAATTGCGCAAAGCAACTTACTGTCCTTTTACCATTTACACCTGAATGCTATCCGTAATCTTGAAGACCAGCTTAGGGTACTGTAGGTTATAATAATTTCATGCAAGGAATTCGCCAAAGTATGGCCTTATTTTAGAAAGCCTGGAGCACTTAATCGGTCCCTCAGGGGATTTTGAAAGTAGAATAATCTGTGAAATCTATTTCATGTTATTTAAAAATGATAACCTGATGAGCACTCTAATGCCATCTGTTCTTACCTGTGAGGCATAACCTACCTGATTGATTTATAGCTACATTTTTCCTTCTGTGTCCAGATTCAACTCGACCTATTCGAATACTCGGCACGATTGGATCAGTGTAACATTTTCAACATCACGTCAACAAGCAGGGGCTGGGCTGCAACACACGCTTGCAATGCATCATAGCCCCTCATCGCAAGCCGTCGACAAATAAGACGACATATAGCTTGAACCCGTTTCATTGCTATCGTTTTGCTATTGCGTCTAGCTTAGCATGGTTCAGAAGTAGTCACACATCTTAGTCTTATCTATTCACATCTTAGTCTTATCGCACATCTTAGTCCCAGCCCCACTTCTTAGTCTTATCGAGAATCACAACTGAATCATCTAATTTCTAAAAGAGAGTTTTTTTGTTAATTTTACAATTTTTTAATAAATTGGCGACTCCATCTATTGACAATTTTGCGACTCCAACTGCACCTCTTCACAGTGTTTAGGATTGATACTTTAATTTTTTAAAGGTTGCAGGTATTACAACCTGAATACAGTTTTTAGATTCTTCATTTAAAAATGACAACCAAATTGGTAACAGAATGTTAAAAAATCAAGGTTTGTCATGTACTTTATATTTTGCAGACACGTGCTCTCTGAGTGGGCAAGGTTTTTAATACTTTTAATTTTGAGTTCTGTTGAGATTCAATTTCATAGAGAATGTCATATTAAGATTGAATTTAGTTGGGTTGTAAATTAGATTAGTTGGGTTGTGAGCAGCAGAGTTTAATAAACTACTTTGATGCTCGAAAAACTTTCATAGCTTTTAAGAAGTGTGAAATAAGTAATAACACGATGATATTCTACCTCATATGCTAAAATCTTTCCGAAAAAAGGTGTTAAAATAATTGAAATGAACAGGTACGTATCCCCATATCCAGTACGCAGTCAACGTGTTAAATTAATTTGTTCAAGTGTCCCCTAATAGGGCCCATGTAATTAATAGATTCACAGACAATGTAAATCAAGAGAAACACCAACTCTATTTCTAATGACACCTAAACTGTCTGCCTAAATTTGATTTTGAACCCTCGCAGGTTTTGCCTATCAATTTCACGCGCTGGACTACATGCACCCTAAACTAGGTGAGGTTGAACATGGGATTGGTTTGTTTAGTCGTGTTGCTATGTTGAAGCAAATACCTAGAAGATTACTTAACCCTGAGACTCGTAATTCACTCCAAGTTCGTCTCTTCCACTAGCATTTTTGGCAGCCACTGAAACCTTTTTTGGCGCAATGCGAGTAGGTAATGAGTGTGGTAAAAATTCAAGACCAGTCTATTTCAGTGCGGTAAGAAGTAATAAATTTTTCTTATATTATAAATATAGTGCACTTTATTGATTTTTAACTGTGCATCTCCCCATGGGAATTTAGAGAGAGGGTATCGTTGTTATGCTTAGATTGTTAGGTTGCTCCGAGGGTGCTGCACTCTAACCCAAAGTTCTCTGTAGCAGAGCCTTTCTGAACACTATCGAGATTTTTTGTACGCGTCTTCTCGTACACAATCTCAAATTTTGTTACCTCTTTCGATTCAATCGCTAATGAGTAAAGTGCGCACTGTTCTATGGGGACGATGGACTTCTCGTTTTTATGACGGCCCTAAGGATATTTTTTAAATTGAATGCTACTGGCATTTGCATATTTACTCGTTAACTACGTACTGGGGCATGCGCGTATTTTTTGAGTTGCGGGCTTGTTGAGTTGCTCATTTACGTACCAGCCAAAATGAATAGTATTTCAATTATTTCAATACTTTATATTTTAATTGGATACCTCCGTACCATGAACAATATTATGATGCTATTACACACTTCGCACTTACTTGGAAGAATATTATTTTAGAGGAGTAAAATCTGTTTTCAAATTTTGACACTCATAACGTTACCAACTGTAGCAATCATGCAAACGTAGTCAACTTGATAAAATAAAATATTTTTAAACAATTTAATTATGAATCGCTGGTGCAGAATTGTTGAAGCATTTCGTTGACGAAACACGCTATTGCTTTAAAATTCGATATTAATTCTCTCTACTGATTTGGTGATGGTGTGAAAACATTTTTACTTCTTTTAATCGATCCAAGTTGGTTCCAGCAGGTTTTTAAAGCTTAAATGGGTGGTCCTATGTTTCACACGTTCATTTTACTGGAGAGTGTACATGAATGAACTCTTCAGTGAAAGAAAATTGAATAAGCCTCAAGCGTTCAATCCTTCAAACTTTGAGAGCTATACCTACAGTGGCGAATAGGTGGGTTTTTAAAATTTAGGATAAAATCGTGGCCAGTTGTCTATAAAGTTAAGCTCAATTCCTGATAGAAAAAAATGGTTAAAACGTTCAAATCATAGCTAAGCCTGGTCATCTCAGATCAAATTTTGCTGTAAATTGTTCCCATTCGCGACTACTTAGAGCGTTTTGACCATTCACTCTCTGACTATGTATGATTAACGTGGCTTTTCTTAATCGCGAGCAAAAGGACGTGTAGCAACTGTTGAGCTTTCATTGTACCGGAAAGTTAATGGCTGTTTAACGCGCGTTCATTTTCTTCGGTGTTTAAGACTCAATTACACTCAGATTTTAAGTAATCTTACGCTTTTGGATCTCGGATGAGGAAAACTGTTGGAGTTTTTTTGGGCAGCCGTTTTGAAGAAAACAGGTGGTCTTTGATCAGCAAAACTTTCTTGGAAGTTGGTTTCTCATACTCTCCGAGATATCCTGGGGGAACAAAAAAATACACGTGAATAAGCCTGATAATTGTTTGCGAAAAATCGAGAGCGAAACACGCAAAACTTTCAACACTGGCGGATGGTGATGCCTATTCGTTTTCATATTGAAGTAAAATATCACTTCAATTCCCTTATTTAAATTACAAGGATGAGAGAATGAGGCATTGGTACTTGGGATACTGTTTTTTTTCCAAATGACCACGCATTGTCCACTGGAGAAATTAGAAACAACCTCGCCTCACCAGAATGAGATATTTCAGTGTACAGCCAACGGTGGAGGTGTTACAAAACTCTAATATGCATTAGGTATGAGTATCTATGAATGAATAACATCACATTACATCAGTGACCTGTCATCCTTCACAGATACGATAACATAAGATAGTTTATCGATTGCATTCATATAGTACGACTTATTTGTTTTTTTCTGATTTTTCTTAGATCTATATTTTTATGCAAGTTTCCATTTCTCAGGTTTGGTGACATTTTTTAACAACTTACTGTAACTTGAAAATTTGAATTGGCATGGAGTGGTTCGTACTAGTAAGATAGTCATTTTTAAATAAAAAAATACAGGTAGATTGCACGTCTTTAAAGAATATTTAGCGAAAACATGTACATAAAAGATTAAAAAATTAAATTAGAGTTAAGATAGCAGATATAAAATACAGTTTTTAGTGCTCGCCGTGGCACAGTAGTTAAGGGATCGGCCTTGTATGTTGGAGACGAGGGTTCGTATTCCGGCCCTGGCGCGGCGATTTTCCCCGTTGGGTATAAGGGAAAGCTCAAGCACAATACCCCACTCAACCCAGGTGTCGGAAATGGGTACCGGCTTTACGGGGGGAACTGTCATGGTGTCCTATTTAAAGTGTTAGTTATAAGACATTTGAAAACCAATGCTCAAGATCGTATGTATCAGGCTTGATTGGAAATAAAGCATCCCAAAGATGCCGATGTTTGTTTGTTTGTTTGTTTGTTCAATAAATCTGAACATTTCGACTCATGCTAACGGCGTTATTAACCCCTTTAAAAAAGAATGAAGTAAAATGTTGAAATCGATTTTGATAGACCGCTAGAAAAAAGACAAAAACACGCAAAAGAGTCATTAGTTCACCATATATAGAATATAGCATTGTTAACAACTGAAAAGAGCATTGAAAAAAATTAAGCATCAGCGTAGACTTATAAAAATAAAGGGTCTTTAAAATTTGGAGGTTCTTGAAAGCACGCTCGAAAAATTTTCTTTGGAGACACTTGGGAACAACCAACATTGCTAAAACTACTCTGCGAGCAACAGTAATTGAAAATTATTCAAGTAGACAAGTAAGGAGACACTGTCTATGCAAGAGCACACTTAGTAGTCAACATTGAATTGAAGATTACTTGTTTTCTTGCACTCTCGAAATGTCACCGGCTAGAATCTCCTACTGCTCGTCGTAGAAGTGTGAGTCGGTGTAATAATTTTGTTCCTTTTCACTTGTTTCAGAGGACGATAGTAATTATTTTCATCAATATTGCCACATAATTTTTGAGAATGATTCTATAGAAACCTATTATTAAAGAGATAATTTATTTACAAATTGAATTCCAGATGCATCCAATGAAAGTTGAACTTATACTGAATACAATCGAGGTTTTATGCCAATAAATTGAAATGAAAATGGACTACTAAAAAACAATGTGTAAGTCTGTAAAAATGTGCTCCCTACAAACAAAAGCTAGAAATTCATGACTTTCTTTTGTGATAATGCAATCTAGGCAAGCACGCTTGTATTTCTATGCTTTTTCAATGTATGATTATTATTACCAAAAAAATCGTGACAAGATTTTCCATGAAATATGACAAAATTGTCATCAGCAAACCACCTACAAAATATAGTTTTACAGTAAATAGTACCAATACTAAGATTACCATGTTACTTCCTAATAACTCGAAATAATTCGCGGATCTTGATCTTGATGGATGATCCAATTATACGCCTCCAATTGGTAGATACAATTTATCTCTAACATAGAAATGAAATTTAAAACTGGCTTCTCTCACAAGGTTAGAGTTGCGGGTTAAATCTATCTCTACTTCATCAGTTTGAGACAAGTAATCCGAGCTTATTTGCATTGAGTTGCGGGTTAAATCTATCTCTACTTCATCAGTTTGAGACAAGTAATCCGAGCTTATTTGCATTGTTTCATAAAAATGTTTTTTAGTGATCAGATTTTTATATCGTTTAGGGCACTCAGAGTTACTCATTCATATTTATTTTGCTTTCAGGTCAGAATTTTTGTAACCGATTCAAAATCGAAATTCTTTCAACCACTAATTAATTTTTTAAAAAATTATCCATGCAATAAAACCGTGAATTTCTCTGTTCCATGGAAAATACTACGGGTTGCACGGGCTGCAACACACAAGTTCACCCACTGGTAACTTTCGAAATAATGCACCTATCGAATTCAAATTACTCTCGAACGGAAGATTAAAACATTCTTTCATTTAAGAGTAATTTGAAATCGATAGATGCATTATTTCGAAAGTTACAAGTGGATGAACTTATGTGTTGCATTAGTGACGGGGCTTATCTGGAAAAATTCCCCGCTACCGTTACTTGAATGTTATTATTAGCGAACCTTTATGATAAGGATGAACTAGCTAATTAAAAGAAAAATTGGAACTTTATTTTTATAGTGATTTCATCGTGATATCGGCAATAAGCTCATAGAGGGAAATGTGAGTTGACAGTACCTGTTTTTTTGAGAAATTTGTCGTTGTAGACAGAGCCGGTGAAGATGCCGGTGGCGCCCTCGACGAGGTAACGCGTCCAGGTGTTGCCAGACCGCGGGAACGACACGAGGTACACCGGGGGAATGTTCACACCTAGTCGTACTTCGTAACTGAAATGTGTGAAGTTTATGAACGAGGGTTTCCTTGGGATAAGAATGACTTCATTTCTTCTGAGGCTCAGTGGAAACATAAATGTACTTAAACAAGGATTGTTTTCTTTTATTGACTACCCTTCCTCAAATTTATTTTTATCCATCGATTATTACGTAATGACACTGAGAGATATAAATAAAAACACTCATTTGATGATACCTGGAAGTATGTCGTGTAAAAAATGTCACTTAGACCCATTCAACCTGAAAAATGAGATAATGAGCAATGAAAATAATTTGAAACAATGTCACAAAAAAGTAAACACATTAGCGTCTACACGGCAGGAACACATAAGTAAACGCACATCGCAGGTATAAGATCGGTAGAAAGAACATAAACACGGCTTTCCCTTGCAGATATGTAATATCTTCGAGTTATCGCTCAGAACCCACGTAGTAGCCACGTAATGATTTGTGCTAGTTATGTTAGACAGTTAGAGCCATTGTGAGATGGTGATGTAAGTAACTGTTCCGTCCACTGGATTGGCTTTTCAGCACATGGGGGAAATGGGAGATGAGTTGAAGTGTTGTGAACTTTTCCTGGTGATTATTTTGAGTATATCAATAGTGCTATCGTTTTAGTTGCCGAATGTGTCATTAATTATGGTTATGATTTTTAACACTGAGGGAACACCCAGCGCAGATACTGCAAAGGTGAGATACCTTCCTCTGAGTGACGCAGAAATTACACGCTGGAATGCTTGATGTTCTTTATCAGTGAAATATTTTAATATTTTGAAGCATTGGTATTTTCCTAATATTTGACAAATTTGTTCTTTATTTGTTTTTCAGACAGAAAAATACCGAGCGTGAATTTTTTTTCGCCACGAAATTTAGTTTTCAGCAGTAAAAGGGTAATTTGTTCCCTAAGCGTCCCCTAAATAATGGGAAATAGACCGATTTCTAGGAAACCTCATTTTTAGGATCAAAAGAAATACCAACGTGGCTAAGAATATCATGATGAAAACAAACCTTCCGGATTACATAAAATCCATCATTAGTGTTCTGAAATACAATAAATCAAAGTGTTAAAAAAAATTGTAACTCTACATTTTCTGAATTAACCGGATATAAGACATTGAAATTTAAGAAATAATAAAACAAAAAACTGCAAAAAAATTCGACAAACAATAAAGTCTCTAAAATGCAGAAATCAGACGAATTCAAGGTTGAATCCAAAATTTTGAAATATTTGTTTTTAAAAAATAACGTAATCTCCACAGTCGAAAAGTACTTGGATACCAATGAACGAAAATTAGTAAGTAAAAAGCATATGTTGGTTTCTATTTTTAGCCCTCGCACTCATTTTTACTCAAGAAAAATCAGTCCAAGGAATCGGAGATGCGGTCTATGTATAGATCAGGTTACCTAGTTACGGATTGTTTTTCATTTTGCTTTTCGTTGATTTATTTTCATTTTTTATGCCTCGTGTTAGGGTTGGTAGATATGGTTATACCACATGCGTCATACGTGGTTAAAATATTGCTTTACCGAAAAATACCATTATTTACCATAGTTAGTTGTACTCAAAGTTTCTATAGAACCTAGAATTCTCCTCTCATTTGTCGTTAACCTCATTATACCTTGTTGGATCTATTTACTGATGATGATACTAAGATCAACGACATTTGTATTTATATTTCAGCTCGTTATTCAGATGTCTCTCGAGATTCTTGGAAAACAAATGATTGGCATATATTTAAGCAAATGTAGTATGGTATGCTTGAGCTCAATCTCTCATTTCATTCCGAATTGAGTAGCATTCAGCTTCAGTTAGAGAACATATGCAAACATCTGTGAACATAACATGAATAAACCAAATGTAAAAATCTAGAGTAACATCTGTGTTCTCTGAATTTATTACAATACCTACCTTCGACATGCTGAGTCGTTTACCCAAGGACGTGAAACAACAGTGCTGTTCAAATCTTGCCTGAAAGGAGGGTGGTCTGGAATACTGGGTGAGACAACTGCTTTTTCTTGTTTTGAGGGAATTTTTTCTACCTGCTGTGAGGCTATTTCTTTTCCTTGGAGTGAGGGAACGGCGTCGTCTCCTGAAGAGGGACCTGTTTTTTCTCGTGGTGAGGGACCAGGTTTTTCAAGAAGTGGAGATGCTTTTTGGCCGCGAGAAGTAGGTACTCGTATTTTTTCGTCAGATAAGGGAACTGCCTTGTGATGTGAAAAAATTTCTTCTTTGCGAGTTACGTTCAACTCCTCTCCGTGGCCCCCAATTGCTTGGTCTGTAATTCCAAGAAGTTATGAAAGAAACCGTCATACTTCAATGAATTTGTATCTATCAATATGATTCAAGCTACTCATGTGAAATGCATTGCCATTTGATTGGAATTGACCCAAGTCTTTTATTTCGGTTTTTAGCGGCTCATCTTCTGTTGGGTGTTCGTACATCGTATACTCTATGATCAGATTAATTATGTGCCTGGTATTTTGACTATCGTCTGAAAAATACTTTTACTACATTGAAATACTACATAACCAAGCATTTCAGTACCTCCTCTTACAAGCGATGCTGTGAGTTTTTTGAATATATACGAAAATGATGTATTAGGTTAATCTTATTTTTATTCAAAATGATCAAATAAAACTGAACGTTTCGGACTAACTGTCCAGCTTCAGCAAGAAACCTCTGTAAAACGAAACCAAAAGAAGAAGAATTAATACACTAAAGTAGTATCTATAAAAAATCTAAACCTTGAAAAAACACGAACAACGGTAAAACATTATAAAAGGCAAAGGAAAAACGTAGCAACTGAATTAGGTGTTGGCAACATGAAGCGGGAAAGCACTTTGGGTGTCATGCAGAGCAGGTTTCATTTTGTAAATATGCAATGATTCGAGAAGGCGCAGATCTGTTCTGTAAGAGATACTGGCCAAGATTGTAAAGTCATTTAGGGAGACAGGAACATCGCACTCTTCAGCATGAGATCTAACAGAGGACAGGGGGGGGGGGGGGGGACCCAAGAGGAAGACCAGTTCTGCAACTACGCCCAGCATGCTCGAAAACTCTAGTCATCAGGGTACGGCTGGTAGAACCAATGTGCCGCGATTCACAACGTGAACAACTGTATTGGTACACCAGAGACGAGCACAGTGAGGGTGGCAGTTTATCTTTGAAACGAATAAGAGAACCCATTGTAAAATTATTCACGAGGATCATTTGAAATTTTAGCTGCAGGAAAAACTTGTTAATAAGGGATTTAACATCCTCGCTTAATTTCAATGACTGATCCCCAAAATACGGCAACTTCACAGAGAAAGCTTGTTGTGCACAAGATTGAACAGATTGAGAGTTATCATAAATTTTTGACAAAAATCTCTTAATTAGCCTGTCAACAACAGAAGAAGGAAATCCGTTCGTGGCAAAATATCGTCGAAAAAATCGAACTCTTTGTGTAAGTATTGAAAGTTAGAACACACATTGAACGCTCTATGGACATGCGTACGGATGCCGCAAACCTTAAAATTGTATGAACAAAAGCTAAATAAGCTAGTCCCGAGCCCAGAAAAAGTTTTCTTTCGAAAAACAGAGCACTGAAAAGTATTACCGAAGTATTACTTTCTTTGTGAAGTTGCCGTATTTTGGGGATCAGTCATTGAAACTAAGCGAGGATGTTGAATCCCTTATTAACAAGTTTTTCCCGCAGCTAAAATTTCAAATGATCCTCGTGAATAATTTTACAATTGGTTCTCTTATTCGTTTCAAAGACAAACTGCCACCCTCACTGTGCTCGTCTCTGGTGTACCAATACAGTTGTTCACGTTGTGAATCGCGGCACGTTGGTTCTACCAGCCGTACCCTGATGACTAGAGTTTTTGAGCATGTTGGGCGTAGTTGCAGAACTGGTCTTCCTCCTGGGTCCCCCCCACTGTCCTCTGTTAGATCTCATGCTGAAGAGTGCGATGTTCCTGTCTCCCTAAATGATTTTAAAATCTTGGCCAGTACCTCTTACAGAACAGATCTGCGCCTTCTCGAATCATTGCATATTAACAAAATGAAACCTGCTCTGAATGAAACCCAAAGTGCGTTCCCGCTTCATGTTGCCGACGCCTAATTCAGTTGCTCAGTTTTTCCTTCACCTTTTATAATTTTTTTACCTTGTTCGTGTTTTTTCAAAGTTTAGATTTTTTATAGATACTACTTTAGTGTATTAATTCTTCTTCTTTTTGTTTCGTTTTACAGAGATTTCTTGCTGAAGATGGACAGTTAGTCCGAAACGTTCAGTTTTATTTGATAATTTTTAATAAAAATGAGTTTACGTGTAGCGATTTTGGCCTTGCTTTTTATTCTCAAGCTGAGAAGCATCAATGATGGAGTTATTTTAGGTAAATTTTTGGTTATCATTCTGCGAAAATAAAACATCTACCAGGTAGTTCTGGCTTTTGTGGCCCCAACTAAACGACTGGCTTGTTTTGCGAATCCAAATTTTCTTTTCCTACTGATGATGTTGACATTTTTTGTGTTTTACATTATCTAAAGAAAACAATTATTTATTTTCAGTCATGTTTAGAAATAAAGTACGCAGTATTGTTTGTTAAACATTTCTTAAGCTAGAGGTCTTCAAATGGTGAGTAAGCCGTAATAGGCATATAGTATGAAGTAATAATTGAATAAAATACCAGGAGAAAACAGAAAATGTATTTTTTCGGTTCGTATACTATAAACCTGAAAACCGTATACAAACTGTCGTAAGAAATTCCACCACCTCTCCCTTCCCCACCTCCACCCGCCAAACTTCGAAAAAATGGGAGAGCTTTGATCAAAACGCTTTGGGGTGGGCTCAGTTTACAAATTAATGTGACAAGTATCAGAGAGAGTGCATTTGGATGGGTGAATTCCTTCACCTCGTGAGCATCAAAACGAAATTGGGAATTCAAACTGTCAACTGTTATTAGAAGTTGATAATGAAGTTTTCTGAAGGGAAAATCACAACAAGTTTTAACAGCTAACTTACGCCTAACACTCACCAATGATGAAATTTCAAAGGTTACAAAACTGATTCCTCACTCGTCACTAATGAAAATATCAATGTTAAAGTTCGAATGGACAAATAAAGAAGTTGACAAATAGGTCACTATCTTCCTCTAACTAAAGGACTTTAAAATTCATAGTCCTATTGTTTTTGTTGAAGCTGGCCAGTAAGAAACAACTTTAAATCTAGTTCAGTTGCTCACACACCGTTGAAGTGCAATGGCATTATTTACTGTCCGACCTCGCAACGCAAAGCCCTCAGCATGACGGAAAGTTTATAATTCGTATTTCTGATGCATACAATTGCTGCTAGAGAATCGGTCCCAATGTTGCGTAAAAAAATTAAATCCAGGGCATATAATTTAGTTGTTGAAAAATTAATAAAGAGCGTGAGGTAGAAAAAATGAAAACTCTTTCAAATTATGACCGGGCAGAACACACAACGACTCCTTGAGGCTCGGAGGAATTGCGAGACGTCCGAAATCACTTCCCTTACAAACATCAGTGCAGCCAAACCTCACCAATGCTATGGGCAAACATTTACAATTTGAGTGAGAAAATGAAGGCAACACATTGTGCAACGCTCAAAAACAGTACAAGAGATCTGTGCCAAGTTTATGTACAAAATGACATGAGAAATCCACTTCTGGGTTATTTTTCCATTGATTTTTTGTGACAATGTCACTGCATAGAATTTCAGCAAAAAGAAGGCAGAAATGGATTTTCATGCTATTTTGTTTATGAAATGGCCACAGGTCTCGTGTGCTTTTTTGAGTTTTGCCCATATTTATTACTGTGTGCTTATATTTAAACGAATTTAGCATCTGAAACTCAATACTACAAAACTTGTGTTTAGTCTTTTCTTTCAGATCTCGTTTCCAACAATGAGTGCATGACAGAGCAAAAATTATCCAAGTAGATAATGCGATGTACATAGGAAATTACCATTTGCCAAAAGAAAAGTACAGTATTATTAGCGATATTAAGTAATTGTGCAAAACGTACTTTGATTGGGACATAACAGACAATGACAAATCTGGGGCACCTTATATGTGTTGCCTGACATGCGTGAGGACATTGAGCGCCTGATATGCAGTAAAAATGTTCATATGAAGATTGGTGTGCCAATGATTTGGCGTCAGCAGAAAGATCACTCTAATGACTGTTATTTCTGTCATCAGGACTTTACATGCTGTAGTACAGCAAACAAAAAACACGTTACTTACCCAAATTTGCAATCAGCATGGCGCCCAGTAGAGTACTCAAAAGATTTACCTGTCCCCAAACCTCAAGATCAAGAAGTGCGTAGTTCCAACTGTGCAGAAAAACACTCCAGTGTTGAATATAAGTTACCCAGTGATCTAGAAAGCTAAAGCAAACAAATGTCATTTTCTTAAGAAGCTCTAAATGACGTGCAAAGATCTCTATTTAACCCAAGACGAAAGTGCGCTTCTGGCATCAAGGCTTTAAGTTGGAAAGCGGTTTATCGAAACATCGGAGTGGTTCATTTCAACCTATTTATGCAGAAATTGGCGTTACCGTATTTGAACGACTTATACATTGATTCATTAGTTAAAGCACAAAAAATTCAGTAAAAACGGCAATTGCCACGCCTAAGTGATCAGCTTCTCACCTTCAACCTCCTGTGATAAACGCGTCGCTTATACAGGGTGTACGGAAAGACCTTGAACTTTCAGAAAGGGAAAAAAACATGAGTTTGCAAATGTTCGTCGTATTAAAATAATTTGAAACGTTAGAAAAAACTGCAGCTGTTCTTTTTATTGCTCAGATTTAGTTCTAACAATTCGATTTACCCGAAGAAATTAGGCAGTCGTGAAGCTATTATACAGTTGAACTAAACTATTAAAGAGCTCCAATCAAATTTACATGTTATGGTAGGGATAAAAAATTAGCATTAGTGAATGTCGCCTCCAAAGATAATTCCGGAAAAATTATTTCTGCGGTAATGGATACACAGAAGAAAATGTAATACACTTTTTGTGTCACCTCCGATTGCATAATTCGACCTGAGAGAGAAACTTTTTGAAAATTAGGCCTCAAATTGTTCCAAAAGATTATATGCAAGCAATCCGGCTGTTTTTGTTTTCTGTTGTCTGAGTTTCTGATCAGTTCAAACGTATTTTGTTTAGTCTGAAGACTTTCTGCGTACCCTATTTATTTCGGCAGTTTGTTGAAGAACCGAAGAAGCAATTTATTTTCGTTTCTTGTTGAACATGCGTAATACAAGGAGTGCAAATAGTATGGACTTAATTCAACCCTTGAATAAGTTATGTAGTATTATTTCAGGCTCAAACATCGCAGATTTGAGCGCCTCCGGAATAACACCCCGGTATTGTGATGCATGTTGTGAAGGCAACTGATTTAATCAAAAACCCAAACATATTACCAAGGTATACAAACGTTTGGGAAACATTCCTTTTGGGACGAAAATTAGCTGTTGTGCCATATACTCTTTTCAGCGGACATCTTTTCTCTCGATCGGACGTTCTCAGGTTTTCCTGACGCTTCCGATATTTCGGAAGGATTACAAATTGAATTATATATAACGAGTCCTCTAATTCATTAATAAATTCATTGGAATTTATTTACACTCGTTAGACTGAATCTCGTGATTGTTCATTTCTTCTTTCCTCATCTAAATATCTTAATTAAATATGAAATAATTACTCCTACCAGTATTCCTAAAATTGAACGTTCATATCTCATTGAAGTTTTGAGGTGATTGCTTCCCCGAGCTCATAAATGTGAACCTGCTTAATATGCATAGATTTTATCAATGAATGACAAAATTATCCCGATTATTAACGCATCACTTATGAACTTCAAGCCTGCCAGTAGAAGAATTGGTACGATGTGACGTTTTACATATTTTCAAACCTGAAAACAGAGGAAAAGCATTTGTTTTTAAGAATTTCGATTATTAATGCCAGCAAGTATTTTATATCGCTAGCATAAGCCCAGGAAGCAATGAGCATCGAGAATAATCATTCTGCCCATTCTTGAACTTTTGCAAGGTAAGGCAGGTTGCTTCAGTTGGGATGTTAGGTTACGCTTCTCCAAATTAGAATTCGTAGGGATTTTTCCTCACCTTGGCCCTGACTCAAAGTTCAAGCTCTGTAGTTCCTTGGTTCATTTTCCTGGCGCTTATATTTTTTCCTGTAACTACTCAATGAGCTCAAAATTACTTGTAAAATATACTAGAGGAAAATAATTAAACAACTATATTTCTTTTTTACGTATAAATATGTTTATCCTCAAGATGTTTGAAACGTTTTCAGTCTCGCGCATCAGCACGGGCAAAGTGGCAGTGTATTTTAGGATAAAATCGTAAAACAGTGCAAAAAATCTACGTGGTTTTGGAAGTCCTGACTGAAGAACACCAATGTTTACTCACCTCGTACTGTTACTGCTTGCTCCTTTGATACAGTATCTGAAGGTACTTCCAAATGTAATTGTGTGGAGACTTCTTGGATTTTTTGAGTCCAGGGAGAACTGCGCTCAGACATGAGGTGAGACAGAAATGTTAGTTTTCCGTCGGACAATGTGCGCCAAAACTGAAAGCAGGCCTATACTTTCTAGAAAATATAAAACAAACTAAAAATTTTATTTACAATTGTTTCCTCGGAGACTAAGTACTCTGAAATTCGCTTACTTTCTGTGTGTATAACTGATCAGCTTTGCAGCATCATTTCCATTCAAATGCTGGAGTATGGCAACGTTAATCAGAATTTTTGAAGTTTTGTAAATATGAAGTTTCAAAACATGATCATGAGCTTTCACAATTTTTAAATGTATTGTCTTAGCTAGAATGCTTTGTGAATGAATGAAAATCATCCTACTTCTGATAATTTGGCTAGAGACTATATAGACTAATGAAACACAAACCTTCTCCAAGTCCCATTTTCTATCAAAAGCAGCTAAGAGCAGGCGCCTGAATTAATTGGAAGCTCACCAACAAGCATATAGATGCATCGACTCACGTGTGCTTAGGCGCTATGATGAACTTGCGCTTTCCCGTCGACATACGTGTAAAGACGAGATTACGTAAAGACGAGATTACTAACTATACGTGCATCCGTCAATTCCAAATGCTGTGGTAAGTGTGTAACGAACTGTGAATAACAGCAACTAAATCTAGTAGAAACGCTTCATTTCCTACTTGAAACTGATGAACTTATGCGACTCAATAATATTGTTGCCTAAGGATCATTAGTATAAAGGGAATGGAAAGCCGTAGGTATTAAAGGATTTGCGGGCTCATCTTTTCTTCATTTATGTCGCCCAGTACTGAGCTTCAGCTTGTTTATATTTTAGGACCCCTATTTTCAATACTGTATTTTACGTTAAAAGACAATACCAGCTGAACGCAACACTTCGTATTATATAGTCCGAGAAATCCGTTGGTTTTTTCATAGCTTCAGCAGTCAATGCTCAAGGTAGAGGTGCGTTGTTGTAACGATACTAAACTGAGCTTTATTTATCGATTGGTTTTGAAGTTATAGCCCTGCCAATATTCTCATTAATTTCTGTTTTAGGTCGTTTCACGTTTGTTTTGGTATATTCTTCAGTGAGTTCGTCAGTCGAGCCCCAGACTGGGATACTCTGGGCAACCTCACCCACAACCCAACCGGTTGCTGTACTTTTATTTTCGTTCCCTGTAACTTGGAATTGAAAGCTGAAGTGGGCCAGATGCTAAGCTCGCCACTTCGTTTGAATTCCTGCGCTACTGCGAAGTTTGCTGCGAGTGGCGGATTCTGGGCTCCAAACAATTTCCTAGTTTCTATAATAGCAGGTTATTTTCGGGGCCAGAGACTTCGCAACTTTTCCAGCATTCAATCTATCAGCAACTTCACTTTCTACACTGGAAGCGAAGATCAGGCCGGCTCCCAGCATTAGACTCTATTTGCAGTGTTATAAGAGTTGTTTATTTCGTGGCTCCGGCAGTATTTTGGCTAACGTTTTCGCGTGAAACACATATGTCTTAAATTTCTGAACTATAGCTTTTTGGGTCTCCGTATTTATTTTATCATATATGCATTTGTAATTTTGTGTATTCGTTATCATGTGCTCTATACTAAATTTCCTTTGAATTCTAGAAATACTAGTGAACTGTGAAACCTTACTTTTCTCTCGCCACCGGTTCACCTATATTGAATATCCGTTACCTGAACAATTGGTTGTTTTCTACATTACACCCCTATATCCAGCAGAATCCTACTATTCTTTCCCCTTATGTGGCTGATGATGGGTAGATTTAATTAGTGCAAAATAAGTCAATTTTCGGTTGAATATAATATCAATAACTGTACAAAACAGTATATTTGTCCTTCAACAAGTTAATTATTTATTCTTTGAACGCGCTCAAATACACAAGTATAGCGAAATTAGAGAGAAGCCAGGTTACAAAGGGAGCAATTGTTGCCACTCAAATAGATTTACGAAGTTCTATACTTTTATTTTTGAATGACTATTTCAAATTGAACGATTTTGTATTCTCAGTTAACATGAATGCAAACGATAGTGTGCTGGTCATTTTTCCTATGACATATGAGATCGAGAAAACTCCTCGATGCCATTAGTTCTTCAAAAAATTCACGTACCATGAGTGGCACGTCTGCATCTCTACACAATATATGAATTTTTGGGGGGATATTATATAGCGTGTAAATTCACTACAATGATAATGAAGGTAATTTTTTTTCAAATTCACTAAAAACATTTTTCATCAAGAACTATTTTCGAAATAATGAATGAAAAAAAGTTTCGAAGAATTGACAAAATTTAATATGAAAGTTAAAAAGTAAGGAAAAATTAAGTGAAAACTCTGCCTCTTGTCTGTTTTCAGAGGGGAAGCATTGTGCATGTTACTGAGAGATGGTATTAGGTAGAGAATGTAAACGGATTTAAAAAGTTTGTGCTAAAATATTATCAATATGAATCCAAAAATTTAAATTGATCGCTTTCTGGTTTTTATACAAGGATTGCTCGTTTGAAGAATGTTTTGTATTTCAATCTGTAGAGATACCGAAAAAACTGTTTTATGACTATCCCAGATATGCTCTTCATCACATCCAGCGCGAGGCTAGTCTAGCCTCAAATCATGATTAGCGTAGCGGTATATGGGTCTCAATAATGCTTACAATATCTAAAAGCCTGCTCAGATGTATTAGGAAGTTGTGACAGTGATCCACTAATTGTGACGAAATTAATTTAGCTCCAACCTATCGTTGAATTCCCGCGGAACGGAGCTCATCCGGCTTTGGGAAGTCCTAGAGATACGCAGCGATGTATTTTCTTTTAAATAAGTATATGAAAAATTGCAGTTTTCATAATTGTTTTCTATACGACAGAAAGTAGAAGCGAAGTCGGGCTTGTTTGAGTACGACGGTGGCATACATTATCAGGTCAACAAATTTATCGAAGACAATTTAGTACTCACATATTTTTTCTATCAGCGGAGTCGGGGTCTTTATATTATCCTTGAAACTAAAGAGTGGGATAAGATAATACTAATATACACAGTTTTACTCTCATGTTGATCCTGTGAAACACACGAGCGTTAAAAATTGCCTTCTATCACAAAAGACTGGCACAGTTCGATGAAAAACAGGATAACATTAAAAATCTAAAATGAGGATTGAAACCTTCCTAACAAACAAACATCGGTATCTAAGGATGCTTTATTTCCAATCAAGCCATATCATCTTGTGTTTTGGTTTTTCAAATGCCTTATAACTAACACTATATATAGGACACCATGACGGTTTCCCCTGTAAAGCCAGTACCCATTTCCGACACCTGGGTTGAGTGGGGTATTGTGCTCGAGTTTTCCCTCATACCCAACGGGGAAATCGCCGCGCAGCGCCGGGATTCAAACCCTCGACACCTTCATGGAAGGGCGATGCTTTAACCACTGTGCCACGGCGAGCAAACCAACAATATTTTTCCTCTTAACGCTACACAGTTCCACTGGACAAATGCGATTTTCCTCATTGATAGTAAATAAATCACAAAACATCGTATTTTTGAGCTTGAAAAACCATTACACAATTTTTTTTAATTCAGCAAATGTATTTTTGACCACTCACGAACACAATAAAAAGAAGTTTGGAAGGATATTGGGCGGAGAAATAGATTTACCACTTATGAATTTTAATCATTAGTGTGTGACTCCATTTTTGCAATTCTAGTGTGATGTAATTTCAATGCTCCTGGGCAAGGAGGAGACCTGGAGATATGGGAGACAGTGTTTTTACTTATTGAGAACTATACACTAGGGCTGCAGAGTCAAACAGGTCGCAGTGACTGATTAAAAATTTTGGATTCATATTCGTCCGATTTAAACTCAGAATTTTAAAATTTCTATACCTTCATATACAAGCTCAACCAATCCTTTAACAACACACGAAGTCCTTACTCCTTGAAATCGTAAACAGACTAATTTTACAGGTTAGCTTTGTTATATATTTCTTTTTTTCTAAGTTTGCTCATATCATAGCATAATTATAATAATGTATCGAATTTAAGTCCCGATTTTTTACAGATTGTAAGACTATAATGTGCTTAGACATGAAACTTTCGAATGAAAGTTTTTCATTATATATATGTTCTCTATTTCTTTGATCTGAATTCTAATTCAACCACCAGAAAATTAAGAGCACGAATGTAGTGCAATTGGCTACATGACCCCCAAGAGTTGTGTAAGTGTAAAATGAGGTGAGACTTGCGTGACGTAATGCCACCCTATGAGAAACCAGCCTTCAGGTAACCTCTGGAATACAAAGTGCAGGTAATGTCTGGTTCCAGCAATACGATGAGACGTAAACAAATAAATTTTGGCGTAGAATTACGAAAATAATCAAAGAACCGTACAATTCATGTACGAACTGATATTTAAGTAAATGAACACATTTCCACTGAACAAGACACCTGCTTGATCAATTAATCGTAACCTGCACTTCTCTCATGCATTGCCTTCATTAGTTTTAGCCCAGAAAGGAATTTTGATACTGAGTACAACTACCTCACCCGAAATAACGACCAAAAATTTTTGAACAAACATTTTAGTCATATCAGGTCAAAAATTTTCTTCGAGCTTAAACTGTGAATACGAAACCAAGAGCTTCTAAACATTTGCGTTGCTTCAGCTGGCATAGCAAATACAGAGTGTTAATTTCCAGCAGGTACAAACTGTCACAGGTGATGGGAATACTCAAAATGAGCCCTTTTTCAGGAATACCAATAATTGCACAACTCTTTCGTTTTCGAGAAATTTAGCTTTATAGTTTAGAATGTCACTAACGTATTTAGCAAGTAATTTACGCTTCTAACAAATGAGAATGGAAAATGAAACAAATATTGCGTAAACAGGTGTGCTTTAAATCAATATCTACAATAATATTGTTCAAAGTGTCTGTCTCGTGCTTCAATGCAGACCTGACACCTCCTCTGAAAAGACTGCTGCACACGAGACAACAGACTTTGATCTTGAGCAATATCGCCTGCTGCAGCCTCTACTCTTGCAATAAGATCCATCTCAGATTCAACTGGTGTTTCGTAGATCAATGTCTTTATGTGGCCCCACAGAAAAACGTCCACAGAGTTAAAGCCTGGAGATCTTGCAGGCCATGCCACAGGTCCATTGCGTCCTATTCACCTGTTCCCAAACGTTTCGTTGAGGGATTAGCGAGCATTTCCATCATTATGAGCAGGAGCTACGTCGTGCTGGAACCACATGTTGCGGCGTACACCTAGAGGCACATCTTCTAGCAGTCCTGGCAATGTATCCCTAAGAAAAGTGAGATACGTTTGTCCATTTAGAAGGGATGGCATCAGATATGGGCCAATGAGATATTTACCGACAATACCTGCCCATACTTTCACACTAAACTTACGTTGGTAGCAGAAGCAATGCACTTTATGAGGGTTCTCCTCCTGCCTGCTGTGCAAATTGTGCGTGTTGAACAGTCCAGACCGTGTGAAAGTTGCTTCGTGTGTAAACAGAACACGCTTGAAAAACTGTTCATCATTCTCTACCTGCGTCAGGCACCAACGTGCAAAGTTAACCCTTGGGATGTGGTCGTTTGAGAGCAGATCTTGCACTCGCTGGAAATGGTAACGATGTAAATTGTTGTCGCGCAGAACATTCCACGCATCCACATGGTTGGGGATTGCTAAGTCACGTGCCGCAGCTCTAGTACTTGCGCGATGCCTGTTACGGAAGTAGTGCAACACATCCTTTTCAACCACCTCATGCACTGGCCGGGGCCGGTCATAGACTTTCCTGTTCACATTGAAAGTGTCATGTTTACGTAGTTGACGGTGTATATACCATAAGTCAAATGCATGTCAGCCAGCTCTTTGTTTGACAAATGTGCCGCCATGTTACAAGATAGTGAACTGGTTCGTAAACACAGAGTGTTGCCAAATTGTAACTCAACATTACTGTAATTAGAATTTACGCAGACCAAACTTGAAACTTTAAAGTTCAATATCTCGAAAACTAGAGTTTTGCAATTTTTTAACCATGACATAAGATTCGTTGTTAGTATTCCTATCACCCGTGAAAGTTTATACCTGTAGAAAATTATCACCCTGTATATTGATGTTAGGATATAATGTTATGTGCACATACATATATTTAGATGAGTAGGGCAACCGGCTCCAGAGTCAGCCATGCGCGAACCGTGAGGGGTATAGGGGTGTGCATTACATCAGGAGAAGGGAGGAGCACGTAGGGGGTAGCGGCTGTATTGAGAGCTAGTCCGAAATGCATCACAAATACGGAAGTTATTGTTAATAAACAACAAAGCACAGGAAAATAATGGGTTAAAAAGATTATTATCTACGAGCAAGGGACTAAAGGGTGTTGGTATTTGAGAGGGAAGCGCGGAGTAATTTCAAATTGGAGAGAGGAACACGTAGCATAAGGGAAGTGACGCTTAAGAACGAACCAATAAGAGGGCGAGGATTTTCGCGGGCATCTCGCACAGCCCACGGTGCGCGTTCTTTTGTTCGAGGGGAGGTATAAATAATGGAAGGAGTATGGTAACCGGTCTATTTGTCTTTGGCCAGGTGCTAGACAAGATGTAGGACAGCGAGTTCTTCGAGGGGGAGGTGAGAACACTTGGTTAATTTGTTCTTTGTTTGTTTAACACACTTTCATTGCACTTTCCAAAAGCCCAATGCAAAGCATCCTGTTCGAGAGCATCAATTTAAAAAATGAAAAACAAAAACTAATTGGCATTCTGCCATTAAAAATGAAAATCACTGCGTCCCAAAAGTTAGACATTATATACAACCCAAAGACTGCGCTTCGATGACTCCACAATTAATTATGAAGCAAAATTTAAACTGCGCTTCAATAAGAACATCCTAAACAAATACACTTTCCCCCACTTACGGTGCTCAGATCGATCTTCAAATTTGAAAGCTTATTAAGTAAGCATCTCTCTAGCGAATAAAGCAATAAAAAAATCCGGATTATGGCTGGACGTTCCCCTTAAGAATAGACAGATTATAAAAGTTCTGAAAAATATTTTGCATTTTAAAGTTGTGAAACAGAGAATGATGACTCATCAGTGGTAAATTATTGTGAAAAATTATAATTCACGAATTTATAAAAAGCCGCTGAAACCTTTTAAGAAAATGCTGACCTTATTTTACTAAATGGAAATGTCATTTGATTAAAATGTTGATGAATAAATTAACCATCTGGATATGTTAGTGGCTTGCAGGAATCACAATATCTTGAAAAAATTGAAAATTAAGAACCTTGTAAGCAAATTATCATGCTTATTAAAATACATTGCGGAGTTGAGCTCCATCTTCATTCATCAGTTCGCGTAAATGATCATTACATCTCTGACATAAAAGACTAAACAGGAGTAAATAGGAGATATTAAAATAGAAACATAAAAGACAACAGATACAGAAATGTTTGGTTGTATACCTCAAAATATCAGTTAAATAGCTAGATCGTTATCTATTGACTATTTCCGAGAGATATGAGCTGTCTATATTGTTCAGGCTAGGTTTTCGCTTGAAAATATGTAATAACTCTCAAATCCTGAGGTCATTCGAAATCGAAACTGTATTTAAAATTTTGAAATCGAGAGTATGTGTGGGTATAGTTTGTTTTTCGGCTTAATTGTGCGCTTCAAAATCAAATGGGAGAGCACGTCGAATCCTAGTACGGAAGTCACCCTGAAATAACAATTTCATGACGTCTTGCCGATATACAACGGTGAGCACAGAAGACAACAGTAAAAGTAAACCAGAGAAGCTTGCATCTCAGTGAAAACGTATCCTCGTATCGGAAAAGGGAGCACCCTTGAAATTATTTACAAGATTTACATGCAACAGAAAATTACGCAATGATTTTGCACACAATAATTTCAAGTCGCGTGACAACCTTTGGGACGTCACTGAAATACGGAAATAAGTAGTTTAAATTGTTACCATTGTTTTCTATAAAAGTACGTGGCTTGTATTGAATTTGTTTAAATTTAGGAATAAACGACGCCTAAAATAACATATGTACGTAAAAATTCACATTTACAAAGAACAATTTTGATTGGAAAACGTACTTTGTCACCCTTATTGATCAGTGTCTGTTCGCAGTTCATTTTGAAACTTGATGAGTAAAAATGAAAGAACTGAAGCCTAAACCTGTAAAATGAACCGCCGACTCCTGTGAAGCAGGCAGATGTGTGAAATTGATTTCCTCATCGTATTGCGGGCTGTCCAGAAAAACATGTGTATTATTCTTTAAACTTCAACGGTAAACTTAACAATGCCATTAATTAATTATACCACATTTACGTGGTGCAAATTAAAAAGACTGCCATGAAATTGAAAGTATTGATCAATTTTTTGAAAAATTAAAATGTTTCACAGAAATTAGGACAAATGCTGATTCTCTGGAATATGATGTATTTATTCATCCACCAACATCGAAAATTCCTTTCAATGAAGACTGCATGGTCTAACTAACACCTACATGGGGTGTCAGAATTTAAGTCAGAATTTTATCGGGTCGTGCGACTTCGCATCTTCTGTGTACTCCGTACGACCTGTTAAGTTCGTGGCTGCAATGTTCATCACACATTAGCGGTAGCACTTGGTGTATCACTACCACAAACAGGTCATAAACCCTAGTCTCAAAAAGAATAAACAATTAACAACGGAGCACTATTGAATTTGCAATATGCGAACTTGGAAAAATACTGAACAGATTTAATTATACTTAACGCGCAGAGACCGAAGTGTAAGGGTAGCTGCACACCAAAAGACGGCAAGCGACAAAGCAAGCGAGAGAGAAAGATGTTTGGCGAGATCTACAGCACACCAAAAGACAGCTAGTCTGCTCCTAAATGCCATGAAGAGAGGTTTATACCAGAAACAAGCATTACAAACATGTGTTTGTAACGTTGAGTTTCATTTCTACATCGTCCCATGGCTTTGACAAATGTAATCTGTCACTTTGCTTTGGATTTTATGAGTTCGAAAGGCACAGCTCAGCATAAACTTTGGATATTAGGAGTTCAGTCTATGCTGAAAGAATTGAGCAGCACACCTCCCTCGTCGACATCTCACAACGCACTGCCAGACGCTTCTCACAGCAGGGTTGCCAGATAACTTCATGAATTTTAGGCCAAATTTTACAATGAAAAAAGCCAAAAAAGGCCAAATTTATTTATAGGTAAACTAATATAGCAGGTAGATGCCCATAGAGCAGGGGTCTTCAAACTTTTCAGACTTAGGGCCATACTGATTACTCCAGTAAGTTCCAAGGGCCAAAAAAGTTTTAATTTTCCTGTCATTATCTATAATTTTTAGAGTAGTCGCCGAGTACGCGGTCGGCTTAACCGTCGCGGGCCGGATTGAACACACTGGCGGGCCGGATTTGGCCCGCGGGCCGTGGTTTGAAGACCCTTGCCTTAGAGTATCATTATTCTACTAGCCATTCAAAAAATCTTATTACAAAGGAAAAATAGACCTAACTTACCCTATTCTTAGAGGAATAACATAAATTACTTTGACTTTTCTTCCTCAGCAGGAGTTTGAGAGGTAGAAGCAGCTAGAGAGCTAGTTTCTTGGTTTCAGTTTGGCAAAAGATGCTCGATTTGATATTAGATTGCATTCTTGAAGCAACTTCGAAGTCCTTACAACAAAAGAACTATTGTTGAGGTGTGCTCGGATTTGCACTTTTTCATCTACCTTTCAAGTTCGTAATCTAATGTTGGGCTTTGTTTTGACTGCTACCACCATAGAAAACATTCTTCCAACAATAGCATTGCTAGCGGGAGTCACCAGGCAATGAGCGCACAACCTGAGAGTTCTTTAACCAAGTCAAAACTGCATGGTGTCTTTAGGAATCTCAACACCGCCAAAATGCCCTCCTGCTTCCAGTCTATGATACTGATTTTTCGGTACTGCGGCTCACTAATGTTGATACAATCCTGAGCTAAATACAGCCTGTGCAAATCTGCAAATTCTCCTTTGATTACTTGATTTGATATTCGCAAAGGATTTAATAATATTCAGCAAGATCTAGCTGATCCTGTTGGAGACTAGCTGATCCTGTTGCTCCTGTGTTCAACTGTCAAGTTTCAGTTTTACGCCTTGGGCGGCACAAAAACCGGAAAATGACTAAAAAAGCCAGAAAAAAGCCAAATTTAAGAAAAAGGCCAAACCTATAATCTCGAAGCCAAACGCTTGCAAAAAAAGCCAGATTTGTGATATTTGGCCTTAAAAAGGCCAATATGGCAACCCTGTCTCACAGCAGCTGTCAAGCGTGAAACCATCTTCAAGACGCTTTCTCGCTGCAGCCAATCTTCAATCTTTCTCACTCGCTCGCTAGCTTGCTTGCGGTGTACGCACTCCCATAGGAATACATGTATATCGATTCAAGCTTGCTCGCTTTCTCGCCTCAAATCTTTTGGTGTGCAGCTACCCTTAGTAAGTGCAACACCGGCAGAGGCAACTGCGCCCTGCGCTAACGAATTTGAAGTGTCGCGGAAAGTACGAGAGGGAACGAAGTAAGACTAACTGAAACACAAAAACTAGAAAAACAAAGTTGAAACACGCCTTACTATGTTTTTTTGCGAGTCCGCTTCTCTTCCAGATGAGCATTCCTATCGTAACTTCTGCGCTCTCGTAACCATGTTGTCAGATCTGCTTACTGATTCTCTTTTAGTCTATCTACTGTGTCCTCCTGATAAATCCGAGCAATTTCCTTTCTGTGTCCAAATTAAAATAACCGAGAGAAAAATCAATATAAATTTTCGTAGTTTTAAGAGCTTAATACGTGGGGACCCAGCAATTTTCGGCCCAATTGTCACTTTTGTTTCTTAGTTGAGAAGGATCCTTAGGTGGTGGGATATTGTGCCCTAAAATTGAATGGGGGTAAGGGCATTAGGTGCCTCCCAAGGGGTGTTAGGGGACCAAAAATCACAAAATTTTGACCCCATATAAAAATAAAATAAAAAATAAAATGATAAATCTGAATCTTTTAGTTTCTTAGCAACGTTTCAAGGATTCTAAAACTGCCTTTAAATTTGTGCTAGCATAAAAACTTATTGACTTCTATTCTTTTTAAAATATCACTAAAAATGAACTTAAAATGAACTAATTTTCGAAAATGAACTAATTTTCTCAAAAAAACGAAGGCCTAAATCAAAAAAGATTCAGGAGCAAAATTTATTTTTTTCAAAAAGATACATATACCGGCCAAATTTCAGAACAATGGGGTCAAAAAATAATAAAAATGGGTCGTCCCCTTTTCGACCAGAAAACTTTCATTCGATTTGACTATCTTCAGCCATAGTGACGTCTTCTACACGCTGTGGAAAGCTGAAACCGTCTTCGGATCACTTAAAGGGGGACAACCCAGTGATTTTCAAAGTTTGATCAGATTGTTTTAAAATTTGACCAGTACATGTATATTTTTGAAAAAAAACGAATTGTTCTCGTGTAAAATATTTTATGAAGGCCTTAGTTTTTGAAAAATTTCAAAAATTAGTTTTTAGTTCATTTATAGTGATATTTAAAAAAGAATAGAAGTCTGTAAGTTTTTATGCCAGAACAAATTCCAAGACAGTTTTGTAGTCCTTAAAGCATTGCAAATAACAAAAAACGCTTGAATTTTCTTTTTTTCATTTTCGTTTTCTTTTGAAATGCAATTTTTGATAACTTACTAAAATATACGATATTTTTTTTTAACTGTGATAAAAAATATTAAATGTACAAATTTAAAAATCAAAGGGTTTTAGGTTGTTATAAATGTTTCAAGAATTTTAAAAGTCTTTGTTTTTTTCCTAGCATGAAAATTCTCTGAATTCTACTTTTTTGGATGTTGAAAATTATGCTTTTTCAAAGAAGGCAAAAAACCATTTTTGTGTGTGTTAGATATTGTACAATTTTTGTACTTGACTGCTGTTTTCATTTTTTATTTTCATCTGAAAATAATATGCATGCATAATATCATATCGTCACTGTGAATTGCATGTTACATGCGTAAATTATACATAAATAAAATATACATTTTTCTTATGAACCGTGCTAAAAGAAATTATATGCCCAAATTGAGAAATCAAAATCTTTCAGATCGGTAGAAATGTTCCAGGGATTCTAAAAGTGTCTTTGTTCTTTTCCTAGCATGAAAACTCACTGACTTTTATTATTTTTTACAGTAAAAATGAGGTTTTTACATGAAGGGCAACAATTAATTTTTTTGGTGAAGTGTAAAATAAAGAACAATTTTTCACTTGAATGCTGTATTCATGTTTTATGATCATCTACAAATAATATGCATGCATCATTTCATATCAACACTGTGAATTGCATGTTATACATCTATAAAATATATAAAGAAATACATTTATTTTTCATTTCTTGATGAATAGTGAATATTAATTTGTAGACCGATTCTTCTAAAATAAGCCATTATATGTAATTTTTGAAAAGAATCCCATTATGTCCCAATAATTTCTTCGATTTTGGCCCTAGTTTTTGCGGAAATGGGAAATATTTGCTTTTTATGTCATTTTATCTGATGTTTCAAATGAATACAAGTCAATGACTTTCATGCTACAACAAAATCAATGACAGTTTTAGAATCTTTGAAACATTGCTAACAAATGAAAAGAGCCAGATTTTTCATTTTCTTTTTCGTTTTCTTTTTATATGGGGCCAAAATTAATGTTTTCTGATCCCCTTACACCCCCCTGGGCGGAATCTAGTGCTCGTAGTCCCATAAAATTTTAGGGCACAATAGCCCACCACCTAAGTATCCTTTCTCAATAAAGAAACAAAGGCCTCTGGGGAAGGTCCCTGGGGTGTCCCCCCTTAATTAAGTGGTTTGGTTGCACAAGCTTTGGCCTCTATTATCAATTAAAAATAGTAATCCAAAGAGAACAGATCAGTCGAGTTGCACCGCCTAAAAACTTCCAGAATCGCAAGCTGGGCCTCTTCGGCAAGTCATTGGTTTTGCTCGCGTTGCGGGCGGAAACCGTTTCCTTTAAGAACTTGAATTTCGTACTTGCAGTTTCTCCATTCATCGATTGAACGATTTCTGTGAGAAAAGCATAGAGGTAGGATTCACCCTTTCAGTGTCGGCGATGAAGGGTGAAGACATCATCTTCGCTAGAAACCACGACGAGGGTGTTGACGCTAGCTTGTTCCTTCGGGGTCATTGTGGATTGAACATCATTACGTAACACGTTCGCTTCGTTTCAGCTGTTGTTAACGGCTGGTTTGGTTAGATTGTAAATAGCAGAATTGGGAAATCGGCTTTACTGCTCGAACACATTTTTTTCCTTACAAATAAGTATGAAAAAGAAATTGTACGATAACATTTCCCCTAGTATGATAACAGTGGTTGTTTGAAAAGCGAACAAAACAGGTAAAGTGTCATTCAATTAAACCGGTACGTGAATGAGCAGTTTACCGATTGAAACACATAAGTCATATAACGAGTTAAAGGACAAATCCAGCAATTTTTACGTCTGTTCAAAGCCATCAGAACTGTAAAAATCTTGTCATCGGAAAAGAACTTGGCGCTCTATCTGATTGTCTAAAATCTCTTAAAAATTTACTTGCGCCTTTCCAAACTAACTTCTTCCATCTTATTAGTTAGGAAATGATTCCTACCTTAAGCTCAAGAAGTCAGACCGGAGACTTTGATCGAACTGTTAGTTATCGAAACGCTGACGAGGCTTTTTTTACCCAATGTCGATAATGACGGTTGGATTGTCCTCGACACTTTTTATGAGGCCGGCTTGATAATAAGGTTCAAAAATTTGATCGTGTTTTGGCATGTGAGTAGTTCTGCAACCTCGGTCAACTTCATCAAAACGCTCACAAACATCATGAACTGTCTTCCTAGGATACTAAAGAGATTTTGCTCTAAAAATTGGAGTTGGTCTAGAGCAGAGGTCTCCAAACTTTTCAATGTAAGGGCCACATTATATACTTTCCACGTTTAAGCGAGCCGAAGGAATAAATAATGAAAAACTACCATTGAATTCAGCGATGCCAGTCGTAAGATAATTATTTTTTCAAGTTCACCACAAAGGGATTTATTTGGAGGGCCAGATAAAATTATATCGCGGGCGGATGTAGCCCAAGGGCCATAGTTCGGAGATCCCTGGTCTAGAGTAACGAGCCTGACTGAATTTTTTGACTGCGTAATGTTTATGCTACGAACTCTAAATATTATTATTGCTAGCTTCATAGTTAACTGAGCATTACAGACTCATTTCAACGTTGCCCCTTTTTTCAGGGATCAGAACTTTCCACGTTGTTAAATTTGTACGAATTTATCAGAAAACCCTGCGAATTTCGTTGTAACATCTTCCTTACCTAGTGTTTGTGAACTATTAAAGTTTTGATCATTTCAGTGTGACCTGCTTGTAACTTTTAACGCAATAACTAATACGTTGACCGAGATGGGTGGGAGTGTAGTAAAATTCAACACAAATTTAAACTCGAGTCTAGCGAGCAAATTTGGAAACAGCAAACATTACCCAGGTCGTGAGTTCATATAGCTTTGATTACGTTTTTATAATAATTGAGTTTGAGACTTCTTGTAGGGAACTAAAAATTTTCACTCGCAGAAAAATACAATTGTTCGTATTGTTCATTCGAGACGTTGGCATTGCGGAAGTCCCAATGCCACTTCAACTTAGTTTTTTTCAAGTGCGCACAACATGCTCGTATACGTAGAACCTTTTATTGGGTGGTGCAGAGGAAACGCATGTTTTTCAATATTGAATTATTGGGACACAATGGGTTGAAAAGAATAAAAACAAGTATTAAATGATAGGTTTTTTAATGCAGTTTTTGAAATTACACACCATATTTAGGTTCGGAAAATTATGTCTTTGAGATGACGTTCTTCTTGCTGGATACAAATTTGGATCCTCTTTTGAAATTACGGACGGCTCTCCCCATTATTTCATTCGGAACGGCTTCAATTTCCTGACGAATGGAATTCTCAAGGTCATCGAGTGTGCAAGGCTTGTTGATTTACACTTTCACTTTTGATTTCAAATATCCCCACAAAAAGAAGTCACATATCGACAGGTAAGGTGAGCACATGTCCTGGGAATAAACATGTCCCGGGAAATCACATGTCCTGGGAACAAACACACGATGTTGTACGCTCCAACACTCCATAGCGACTAAAACGGCATTGTATGGGCCGTTTGCCAACATTCGTTCAAGGTCATTACCCCCTCCCGTCGCCACGTACTAGCGGTTCTAAAAACATGCGTTTCCTCTGCACCACCGAGTGAAAGTTGTGCATTAGCGGCGAGTGAAAGTTTGTGCATTGGTGTTGTGCTCCGTGACGGTATCGTGTCTTTGCCACTGCGCTTGGACGTCTGTGTCGTGTTAAAAAAATTACCTGTCTAAAATTTTTCTGACTACGTTTTCGATCAAGAATTTAGAATATTTGTTCATGGTTAAAATTCGATAGATTTGCTGAATTTCACGATGGAACAGTTCATATGAACTGTTCCGCCAGTTTTTTTGTCCGCCACCGGTTGTCCAAAGTGCAGCAAAGCAGACGTCGTATATCGAAATACCATTCTTAGGTTATTTGAACGCCAGTCTTAGGAAGGAATTGTTAGCTCTGGTCCGGAATTTTTTTTTGTCTGTGGACGTGCGAATCTTTTATAGAAACAATTTCAAAATTGTATCGTTTTTTAATAGGAAGGAATGTTTGGAGGAGTGTCTGTGGAGTGGATGTGTTTACATGTATAAGTGTGATTGCTGCATGCAATCTTATGTTGGGAGTACTACTGTCCAACAATTCATCAGACACAGCCAACATGCAGGTATTTCTCATAGAACAGGCCGACCATTAGCTTCACCATCGCAATCCTCCATCAGGGAGCACTGTGAAAATTCAGATCATTCATTTAAAACCAGTAACTTTTCAACACTTTGTAAAACTAATAATGAACAAGATCTTCGAATCTTAGGATCACTTTATATATTTTCTCATAGACCTCAATTGAATAAAGATAACAGTGCCACTAAACTAAACATTGTCCTACTTACTAGCATGAGGTTGAATGTACTTAGTGTGTGAATGAATCCGGGATATGAGCGTGTGAATGAATGGCTTTTGAATAATTGGGTTTGTTTAGGTATCTTATTTTTTGAATTTGTATATATACGTTATTTTTAGGCTTGCTTATTTTCTGATGAATTTTAGTATTGGGTTAGGTAGTTTAGTTTCTTAATATGTGAATTACTTTTCATTTATAAAGTTTGCGAACATTTTCTCATGTACAGTATTTTACTTTGTTTCAGCACTGAAGATGGAATTTATGTATTCCGAAACGTTTGCTTTTAATTAAAATGTATATATGCACTTTGGTTCTTCTGTTTATTTTACGCATAAGATTCCTTAAGAATCGTCCAATAAGTACTATACATGTAAACATATACACATACACATGCACACACATACCCACGCACATACACCAAACTCGTAAGCATACACAAATGCATTTTTATGCATCGAGGCAATACATACGCATTCTACAGTGTGTCATACGCATAGCGTGCACACGTACACATTTACACAAGTAAGCATGTGCGCAAATATCAGCGTAAACTAATCGGTATAAACCAGAATTCCAATCGAGGGAAACGGAGAAAATATCTTTTATTAGGGCATGAATTTTATAAAATTTCGTACTAAAAATAGTGGCACAAAACAGTCTACCTAAGTCAGAAACATGAAAACGATTGTGGGACGTGAATAAGAAAGAAAACATTAATGTCCTATAAAGGTTTCATATTAGAAAAAAATCACATTATCTTTGAAATATGGCGCAAATTGTCGGTAATTGATTAACAAACATCCCAGTTAAAAATCGGCGCAGTGTCTCGAATGGTTTACTGCAGTTCGGCGCAGTAAGTGGAGTTTAGGGCAGGTTCAGCGCAGCACCTCTCTCCAGTAGTTGTCGCTGCAGCAAATCAATTGTGGCCGCTAGTAGTTCAGCGCAGTGAAAACTACACGCGCGTTACCGCAGCACTCACTGCGTTGAGCCGCTAATGGTCAACTGAAGTTCATTCTAATATTGAATTACATATAGAATAATGAACTTATTCTATATTCTATATTCTTTTTGAATTTCATATAGTCATGTTCATGCTTGTTTCTATTGTCAATGGTTTTTTATTCTTATATGCAAAAGAGTGTGTTATTAAAAAACAGAAAATAATTTTTTCATCTATGCCAAAATAATCACTGCGTCTGTCACAGGCACCACTAATAGAACATAGAAAAGTAATTTAATTTACAATACTTCTTTGCGAAGTAGCCCAAGTGGTGAAAATAAGTAATATGCTAAAAATTCGCCACATGGTTATGCATTAATTGAACGAACCGCCTGAGGGCATATAAAATGAATACAATATTTGTGAATGATTTCCTGGTTTATGTTAAGTAATGTGGACACATCGTAGTTACACTTTATTTTATACACTTCATTGATTCTTCATAACGAGTAATGAACTATTTATTATACAAACAAAACTTTTAAACGTTTATGGCTCAAAGGGTAGGGTCTTGGGATCAAGAAGTGAATCATATTCAGCATATTCTTTTATTTGATCGTAGTTTTTCTAATACAATGATGAAAATTTCATATTATGACGGATTGATTGATTCCCTTAATGACATCTTTAAAAACATTCGCCCTGATATATGTACTCATTCCATTAAGGGTAAAATGTGCAATTTAAAAAAAAATCCCTTGTGGTAGTTTGTTGCTGTTACCAATTGTTCAGGATATACATATTTATCAATATTGACACTTTAATTGAAATTTAACGAAAATGTTATGAAAATATTGTGACTGTGGAAGTAGTATGACAACATGGGTTCTTGGTACGATAAACAGCGGCAGTGAACCAGGTCGTCCATCGGTCATCATTCCTTAATTTTTTCAAATAAATTAAAAGTTTTTAACTGGCATTTCGGTGATGGATCCCTTTAATACCATAAATGAAAATCAACCATGAATCTACTATATAAATTTTCATTAAATACTCCAAATTGTGCTTCCTTTGCTTCGATTATACTGGTTACGAACGACGAATGAACATAAGCAGTAAATTTTTAAGTTTCGATGCCCCTATCCGATCGCCGGTTAACTTCAGTTGTCATCTTGGGTCAATGAAGAGAAGTTGTGCGATCGATATTGTTAGTCCGGTGAAATCTCGGTGTAGGGTTAGGTTAGATTTTGATGTGATTAAGGGGAAATGCTAGTTTGTCTGAAGTGAAATTCAACATACAGAAGGAAAAAGTTTTTAGATGAGTGATTTTTTATAGTAACGTACAAGTTAGGTGTTGAAAAGTGGATTAAGCAAGAATTTACTGATAGAGTCGTCAGATGCTAAAAAGTCGTAACAAATTGAACATTTCGGTTTTTGCAAGATATTTTGCGAAGGGAAGTCGTTGTTGTTATTGCTGTTTACGTCAGACTCTAACATTGGTTCATCATATACGGACCTTTAGCTGTTTTGTATTGTTAGTGTAGGTTTGCATGATCCATGTCTTCGAATCGTAAGCATATTTTTCGTATTTTTTTCATGCATCATGTTAACGTCAGATGTACTGAGTTTTTATCCTATTACTAGGATTTTATTGACATTTGGAAGTTTGAGAACCTTTTCCTCGTATATATTTTGTCTTTTTATCGTAGAATGTCCCCAAAGCATTCCTTTGTATGTGCATTCGAGTCCATCGAATTATGTAAACGCGAGCACATGCATTGCGACCGTTGAAAGGCTGGCGGGAAGTAAGGTGACGTCAGAGTTCAGCGCAACTTAACTTAGTCTGAAAGATCGCTCGTTTACCTTTCTCTAATAAATTTTATCCCGGTTCGTTTGTGTTGGCTGTTGGTTTTTGAGTTGTTTACGTTGCATTATGAATCTAGTTTAGTTGCACTTAGTGCGTCTTTTTATAATTTTGTCCGTTCGTCCTTTGGTAGTTGTGGTATCAACATTCAAACACCGTAGCAGTATTGGTGTCAGTTGCGCATACCGCAAACGTTTGTCTATTTTAGATGAAAGGCAACTAAATATTCACAGCAGACCACTAAATCATACCAAATACTTTTAAGTCAATAATAATTCATTTTTTATACCGTTAGGGCCTAGACATTTTATTTGTCAGAATAAAGATTTAAGCCTGCCATTTTTTACAGCGAAAAAAATATTAACAACTAGGCCTAATTTACTCGTTTGTAAAATTTTTGCCTTATTAAAAATGATAGTTTATAATTTAAAAAATATTTTCAACTAGGCCTTCTGAAAAACGACAATATCAGAAAATGTTGAACATATTAACACTTTACGTAACGTAACTATTTAATCAAATCAGGAGCTGGTGTAATTAATACATTTTTGAAGAAACTGCCTATGCCAGGAATCTACTTGAGCCTTCCCGAAGGTATTGATTCAGAAAAAGTTGCTGATTGTTAATTTAAACGATGTCATTATTGCACAATATATGTATCATCAAATTTTTTTTTCTCACGTTCTTTCTAGGATTCTAGAATAGGACTATAAATATCTCTGAAGTCTGTTATCCTTTAGCAATAGATAGAAAATAAATAACTTCAAACACCTATAACTCAAAATGTTTCGATTTCTCGATTAAATGGTTATGATTATCGGATTCTATAGTCAAAAATGCATATTGAAATCAGTTAATATATAATTTGATATTGGCCAAATGCGGTAGATAATTTTTCCTTTATGAAGTCTTTTAAGCTTGAAGTCTTTGAGGCTGCAGGCAATGTACGTGAGTCGGCAGGCAGTGTGCGTTAGACCATAGGCAGTATATGTGACTGCACGCAGTGTTGGTTAGACTGTAGGCTGTATACATACCATATGATAAAATCAGGCGGAGAATACAATAAACATATCGATGAAAAGCATTTCATCCTCATCAATATTGCGCCTGATGTGAGGAAATTCTCAGGCAGTCACACTGTGTGATGAATTAAGCACACTGGTAGGTTTCTAAACTGTTACGATCATGTCCCGATGATGCTCAGCAATTCCAAACTTAACGGTTTGAAAACTATTGCATTTGATGAAAGTTCGAGAAACGAGCAGTGAATAATTCTAGGCTAACTTTTCGCTGTTGCATCAAATTTTTGCAGTCTGGTATAAAATGCAGTAGCAAATAAAATTTCCCGATACGGCATTGAGAAAGTTATGCTGGAATCTTTCGGATTTTATAATTCATTTTCGGAATCTGGATTTTTTTAATTTTGAACAGTAAAGTTTTATGGTGTTCTGTGGTTATTTACGGACAGTTTTCAGAGATACAAGCAGTTATTTTAAATTTTTTTCTAATTCATTATGCGTAACCAATCCATCCTCTTCATTGTCTGGTTGATCGTGAGGATACGATGTGAGAGACCCCTCTAAAAATGTTATTGCAAGTAATTATATCCGATTCATTTTAATACCATCACGACGTATGAAATATGAAGTATTACTTCCTGAATAGAAAATCGTACACAACACCAATGAAAATGAAATTCATTTATTGAAAGAAAAAGATTTTATACACCGTTCCACTTCCGTATTACTCTTAATATAAACCATTGCAAATAATGATTTGATCTTCATCAAGGGTTCTCCTTTACTATTACTCTCGTCACTATTACTCCTCAAATCAACCGTTAAAGATAAAAATTGGTTTAATTGAAGTTTTTTTCATTTTGCTAGTACTCTACAAAGTAAACAACCATTGTCTTTTCTAATAACCTAATGTGAGTATTCCTCACTATTGCTTTTCAAAATCATTCTATTTTGATTTCGGTTAATACTTTGAACTCATTTGAAATTTGATATATTTTACTAGAAACGCAGCGAATGAAGAGTGAAGTTTATTGAGCCTGTTCATTTAACTTGGAATATCACATCTAACACATTTTTAGTCATTGATTCGAGGTTTAGGCTGAATATAAGATATTTTTTACTACCGAGGTTGTTGAAAATTAGAGCACATTATTTTAATTTATGCACCAAGTGTATTTGTGTTGATGATGTTGCCGATTGCATTCAAAACTAAGTCACTTGCACATACGTGCTTTGTTACATTGTCTAATTTTTTCATTTGTATATATTTTCAGATTGAATTTATTTCCTAGAGTTTATCCGAACATTTAAGACCGATCTTAAATGGGAAAAAAATATAAACCCTATCTCACGCTGTCAGCTCGTCATAAGAGACGGCGGAGACAAGGTCCCTTGCTCTCTACTGGCAACCAAAATTTGTTAACAACTGCTCTCGATCGTCAATATCAGCATGCAAGCCAAGATGGTCATATTTCTTCGATTGAAAATGTGCCTTCTGAGCATGACTGTGTTCCTCGTCACGATACTTCACTGGACCCTTTACCTAATATCATTCATAAACCACAGCAGTACGAGTGCGAAGTCTTTGCGCCTGAAAATCCTCTGGCTATTACTAATAAGAAAAACAACGAATTTGTTAGCCATGAAGCCCAGTGTACCTCTTCAGATCTTACAGGTTCAATATCAGCTAATGAGTTGGAGGCTTCTGCTGCTGAAAATTCGTTGAGGGATACTCCTGAAGATCTTCCTTATGCAAGTTCTAAGGTCAATTCAAATTCATGTCAGACAAAGGAACTGATGGCGGATACAATTCTCAGCACTGAAGACAAAATAGAAGCTGCAATTGTTAATTGGACTGTAGATTGCCCCAATGTTCCTGCTCTTACAGTCACAAAACTACTGCACAATCTTCATGAATTTTTTCCTGGACTGTTACTAACAGCAAAAACTTTGACAGCTAAGGATATTTCGGGCATTTCGTATAATTGCTGGCAATATGGACGCTACGTTCACCTTGAAAATTGGCCGAATTCTTTAAAAGCTCATCTCGACTCTCAGACCCAAGCTCCAAATGTAATAAAATTGCTGATTAACATCGATGGAATTCCATTGTTTAACGATTCAAGGAAACATCACGCATATCCAATACTAATAAAAGTGTTCAAATTGAATAAAATAATTTGTGCGGGTATTTATCTGTCTGAAAATGAACAATCCAACAAAATGCCGCACATCAATACGCTTTTTGAAAAGACTTTGTCAGACATTAAAATATTAGAGAGAAACGGAATCCGTATAGGAGGAAAGTGTCACCCTGTTGTAGTGCATGCTATTGTAGCTGATGCTGTTGCTAGAGCAGACCTGAAGTGTATCGTCAATCATAATAGCTATAACAGTTGTGAACGATGCGTTCAAAAAGGCCAGTATTCAGGTGGGCATGTAATATTACCCAATTTGAACGCACCGAAAAGAACACCGGCGCGCCATTTCAGAGAACCCATCTTAGATCCTTACCGAGTTACCCTAACAAAAAGGGTAATTTCTGAACTATAAGACGTACAATCTTGAAATTATAACCAAATTACTGCTTGTGATGAGTACAACATTTTTATGTATTTAAATAATTTTTTACGCCCCCGTGGGCGGCAGGAAGCGTGGCTCTCGTGACCCCTCAGTAGTCGGCCGATTTTCTCGATTAACTTCATTTTCCGCCATCATTTATTCCTAAACTATTGCACCTAAAAATTTGAAATTGGTTTCATTTTAAACATCAATTCATTCTGCAACGGAGAGTGTATAATAAAACTCTCAAACGTTTCTTGGCGAAGCATGGATGGAAGTTTTCATGCGCTCGCAATGGTCGGCCGATTTTCTCGATTAACCCCATTTTCCGCCATCATTTATTCCTAAACTATTGCACCTAAAAATTTGAAATTGGTGTCATTTTAAACATCAATTCATTCTGCAACGGAGAGTGTATAATAAAACTCTCAAACGTTTCTTGGCGAGGCATGGATGGAAGTTTTCATACGCTCGCAATGGTCGGCCGATTTTCTCGATTAACCCCATTTTCCGCCATCATTTATTCCTAAACTATTGCACCTAAAAATTTGAAATTGGTGTCATTTTAAACATCAATTCATTCTGCAACGGAGAGTGTATAATACAACTCTCAAACCTTTTATGGCGAAGCATGGATGGAAGTTTTCATACGCTCGCAATGGTCGGCCGGTGTTCTCGATTAACATCATTTTCCGCCATCATTTATTCCTAAACTATTGCACCTAAAAACTTGAAATTGGTTTCATTTTAAACATCAATTCATTCTGCAACGGAGAGTGTATAATAAAACTGTCATACGCTCCCTGAAGGATGACAGAGAGCAAGGTTTCTCCACCTTCTCCTAGCCCGATAATTCGCGCTCGCAAATGCCGCGCTCACCTAAGTTATGACGTGCTGTTCGAATGCTGGTCCATAGCCATGTCTTTCTAGGCACACTCAACCAACATCGTGCCTCTTCGAATCCCGGAGGTGACAAATTTTTTTCTCAGTTGAGAATGATCATTTTCATGTTTTTCTTACTCATGTAGACTTTTGTGAGGCAATATTATAAGTACAGCTGTGCAATTGCATAACTTGCATATATGCACTCAAAGAGATATGCAGAATGTTTTATGCAATGCAAGAAATTATCTTGTGCATATGCAAAATCACATATGCGATTACGCATATACACTATAACAGGTGTAATATGCAAAGTGCTTTATGCATATGCACAATATCATTGAATATATCCTGTAAGACGAGTGGTGCAATTTGATTGTCCTGTTTTTAAGGGAACACTGCAAATTTGTTCATTAATCCAGAAAGTTTGTACAATTATGGGACCTCTCGCATACATACTCAGTTGCAAGCAACATCACACGTTACACCCGGTGCACTGTCGTCAATACCTGATCCCCAGGTTACCTTCTTGACCTGTTCTTCAGTTGTTGAATATGGTTCATCAATGAAATACAATAAAGGTTTTCGAACTGAAAGAATTTTATAGCTTGATAGTTTTGTACATCTAGTGATAGTTTTCTTGTTCTCTTCTACACATAGGCCTACCTATACTTACAAAAGTGTTCAAGTGAAAATACAACTGTGAACTTTGTATCAAGTTCCGAAACATATGCATTTAGGGAAGTGATTATAAATACCTCTGTTGTGCTCTGCCTGTTCATTAAAAAATGAGAAAGAACTTACCAAACCAACTTTCGGTGCTCGCATGACCAAGTTCCCTTACGTCAAGTCAAGGTGTCACGGGTTCAAATCCCATCGCTGCGCATGACTTTTTGCATGACTATCCATCGTTATCACATACGTTTTACTTTGGAATCCAGTGAATATTTTCATGTTTCTAATATTTTGATGTTTCAGTGAATATTTTCTTGTTTCTTCATTATCAGCAAATGCATGATATTTTAAATATTGAAGACTATCCTAGAGAATCACTACTTTACGGTTCAATATTTGAAATATCGCACAAGTTCCAACTAACTGAAGTCCTTCATTCAGGAGTCGCAGATTGCTTGCATATAAATGAGAGTACAGCACGTAGGCACGGAAGTCGGCCCAATAAGTTTCATTTTCCGCTGAGTCGAATTTCTAAACTATCGCACCTTCGAACTTCAAATAGCACTGGTCATTGACGACGAAATTAAAATTTCTTCCTTCCTTCAACATCCGAGACGAGTTGATCGCGTGTCCGTTTTCATATCTGCCGCTCGTTTTCCGAAGCTCGTCGTTGTAAATGTTTAAAATCCAGTTTTCTTCTCGTGTTGTGAGTAGGCTTTATTTCTAACCCCACTATATAGGCAAGCTAGCAGAAATCAGCTGGCCGTAATAGTGAGGCTAAAATTTGGGCCGCTCTCAGCCTTTATTTAAAAAAAAAAGTAGATTCATTCCATGCTTAAAAATGGAAAGTTGCAGTTGTCTACGGTTCCTCAGATCCTGCTACGTAAACATGTTTGTATATGAATTACGCCTCATTTATTAGGTGCCAGTATTTTATGAAATCATACAATCTTTCTAAAACAATTATTTCACAAAACGCTACTACAATACTTAGAAACAAGGTTAGCCAAAAATGAGCTATACTAAACGTCGCACATCAAGAAACAAGCATTTTCCGCCAACATTTATTCCTAAACTATTGCACCTAAATATTTTAAAGAGTTTCATTTTAAACATCAATTCATTTTTCAACGGTGAGTGTATAATAAAGCTCTCATACTTTTCCTGGGATGATGACAGAGAGCAAGGTTCTCCTACCCCCCATAAACGGCGCATGCTATGGACTGAACAACTGCATTTTTATTGGTCTCTCCTCTTTCTGATATTTTTTATACCTCTCTCGTTTCGTTTTCTTCGAAACCCAGGAAGTACTGTTTTAAATGTCAGTCAATTGCTGTGTTTCATAATCAGAGATTCATTATCCTTGTTTCTGCCTTTGATTTTGCTTTCTCTACTTCTCTTGGCCGAACCTATACGCTACTTGATTATGCCTATTACGAACTCATCTAATTACTTTGGTGATACAATGAGTCACATACTTAGCTTTTCTGCGTCCAAAATACGAAAACACTTTTGGATCAAGTGTGCACAGTTTTCTTCCCATTTTTCATTTTTATTTCCCTATCTTCCTCATAAAATGCTCTTGTTAGTCGTGTCGGACAACTTCCGTTTTCTCACGCTGTTGAGTTTATTATCACAAATCTATTTTCGGTAGTTAATTTTTCGCTCTGTTCCAGCTATGGTGCAAATGTTATGGTTTCCATTGTACAACAATCCTCATTTCCCTATCGCGAGTGAACTCTTTTGTGCCAGTATTATCAACGCACTTTGTGATTTTTTTTATATTTGTCTTATGATAAAACATGTTATTCACTTCGAGATCGTTATTTTGGTAAACTAATCGATACTTAAGAACGAAAAAAAAATCATTCTGAATGTCGACCTCATAATCTTAGACGCAAAATAATTTAAATCTGTCCAACCTACTCTTAACATTCAATCCTCCAATCACCAGTTCCTGTGTTGGTTTGCTCATATTCCAATACAAGTGCGCCCTAACGAGAGTGCTTTACACGTATGCGTTACGAGGATTATGTTTTTTAGTTACTTATATTTATTACCTAGTTATTACATAATATTATTATATAAATTACTGAGTGCTAGTGTGCTTTCAGCCCACACTAGCACTGAACTTTCAAATGAAAACATATATATAAATTTCCTCTGCGTAAATTACCGGCTAGCCCATTTTTGAGATCAGATCTAAGATTCTTTGAAAGAACCTATGAAAAAAATAGGACAAATAGAGTAATTTCTAAATTATAAGACGTACAACCTTGAAATTGGTGCCAAATTAATTCTCGTGGCGAAAACAACAGTTTTACGTACTCAAAAATATTTTAGACGCCCCGTGTGGGGCAGAGAGCGACGCTCTCGTAGCCCCTCAATGGTCGGTCAATTTTCTCGATTAACCTCGTTTTGTGCAACATTAATTTCTAAACTATTGCACTTACAAGACAAATTAACCAAGTGAAATTATCGTTATCAAAATTAGGAATGAGGGGCAAACATGCTCAAACGAAATCATACGTCAATATGCACCTTTTTTACTTAAAATGAATCCAAGTCAAGTTCCATTGAACTCCAGTCAAGTTGAATTTAATTGAAGTCAAGTTCAAATTAATCCAACCTTAAGTTGAGTTCAGAATTGACATAGTCGCTCTTTAATTTCAGCCTCTTTTGTGTTATATATGTACCTATTGGATGTGATGTGCAAGACCATCGGTTTTCATATCAGGAAGGAATTCATAAAATTTCAAACGGCAATGAAATTTAAAGAAAAGCTGTCTCAAAATGTACCAAGTATCCTGCATCAAGAGGCAGATCGAGTGTGATTCATACATTTGAGCGACGTGATAATTACAAGTAAATTATAAAGACTTCGAATCATACTAGGCCTACTCATTACAGTTGTTCAAAATTTTCACATTAATGACAGAATGCATCCATTCAAAAATTTATGTTCAAAAGGTAACTTCTTGTTACGCATAGTAGTATCGAGGATTTATTTACACTTAAAGTTGATGTTTGTTGAAATAGAGATTTATATGCGTGAAATTAAACTTTTTTCACCCATTAGGCTTTGACTTGCACTAATTTGAACTTGTTATGGATTAAAATGAATTAGACTTGGATTAATTTGAACTTGACTTGAATTAAATCGAACTCGACTTTGGTTAACTTTAACTTGACCTGGATTCATTTGGAGTGAAAAAGGTGTATTTGTTACATTCCACATATGCGATTAGATCAAACGCGATAACAACTTTTTTATAATGATGTTCAATGTAGTCGTACTAAAGGCGACACTGAAGGGCAGACTGGTTGAGCAATGGCTAAGGGCAATATTTATAATCATTGTATGATGTTTGCATTAGGGGAGTTATGCTGACTCTGCTGAAGCCCTAAAATTGTTTAGGTGTTTCTCCGTCTCGCACAGCGGTCTCACGCATCGGGATAACATTCGGGGTATAGTGTCGTTACGGCTGCTCTAGTGTCTGGTTCAACTTGAAAGTTGCACGTGGAAAAGACTTCCGATGTTTGAGTTTATGTTGAAATTTATGAGAACTATAATATTGTCTGAGTAATTTAGGAACACAAAAAGACAATCTCGTAAAGTGAAACACTTGAAATGGAACGTGAAATAGATTTCTTAAAAACGCTTGAAGGCAATAGTGTTGAAAGTAAAGAAAAAATTTACGGGAAGCTAATTGTGGAATTTCGTTACAAACGATACCGTAAAGAAAGGTCACGATTTCAAAAGCTAGAAAAGACGTGCCCCCCCTTCAATTTTCAAGTTCAGAGAATTCTACGTGTAAGTATTACCATCGAGACCTCATAATTTCACTTCTAACACAGGATGCAATTTCCTCTTTTTGTTTATCCGTCTTTCCTTCCATTCATCTTTTTCTCTGTTTTCCTCTCATTTATTTGTGTGGAAGAAAGTATCAGAGCGCATTAAGTTTGGCGGGCAGTGCCATATGGGTCGCATATATTAAGCTATTTTGAATTCTCGTAATTGAAAACTGTAATTTGGGTATAATGATTCATGTAAACGATCGCCATGAATTGTACTGCAAGCAAGATAAATGTATAATGTAATTGGAAATCTCTTGGTTTAAAACGTACGTACAATGCTGTGATGTTGGTTGACCCATTTGCACTACGCTAAGAATCTATGGGCTGCCTACCATTGTCTCACATGTTGAATTTTCAATTCGGATTAATGTCACTTTCTTAATTCTAAGCGTGCGTAATGTGCACTCCATTTATGTAAGCCGATTTGAAATAATCAGCTTGGCTATTTTCGCTATAAATAATTAACCGGTGGTTTTTAAGGTTAGTTCTTTTTCCAATTTATCATCAATCGAAATCATTTCATGTCTTTTCAGGTAAATTTGTTTTGTGATGAAGATGAGCGAATGCTTGAAACGTTCAATTATATAGGTTTACTTGCCATTTTTAATTCGAGTAAATGTTTTATACGGTATTTTTAGTTCTCTCCTATTTAATTAAGATTAGGAAGCCTCCCGATAACTTTTTAACTATTTTTTCTTATTATGTGAGCGACATGAATCAGCTCTGTTAGGCCGGTGACACAGTTGATGTTTTGTTTTCGATTGGATTTTTTCCCGTTGCGGCCGTACCAGAAGTAGTATTAAATTGTTTCGGACACATTGAGCGGAAAAATTAACGAGCGGATTGTTTTAACGCCGATGGCTGCAATGCAGCCGCCTACTACCGCTATACACTCGAGGGTTTTTTTACCGCCTTCCCAGAAATGGTGGCAAATAGGGGGCTGTGTTCTGCACACAAATACAAGATTTTGCAACCTTATATTTTTACTTACCTTTAAAGTCATGACCAGGATCTCCACCGGTTGAATGCAATTCCGCAGTCTCGTGTTTTGGGGTGTAGTCGGAGTCTGAGTCGCTTTTCCGAATGCGGTGGAGTAGAGGTAGGAGTCGCTATTTTGTGTGACTCCAATTTTAATTTTCGTTGTAAATGATTTGGAATTGTTTAAAACTAAAGGAAACACAAGAGAGTTAAAATACTTGACCGAAAAGCTAAAAAATTCGCAATGTTTTTCCCGATATTTTTTCCGAAGTTCGAAACAGCATATTTTTACCAATTACCTCCCACTGTCATTGAAATGTAGACAAAGTAGGTTCGCACACATACAAATATGTGAGGTTTCTACGTTTCGAAACAGAAGTTTCGTACTGAATCAATAATGAATATTTTGCAGTTAAACAGCAGGAATGAGAAACTTAAAACTTCGCAAACTTAATTTGTTTCTTTCTGTTTCGTTCATTTCCCCTTCAATTCATACATAGGAAGTACAAACTAGCTGTAAATGTGTTTCAAGTTACTTGCAGAACAGCTCAGCTGACGCAATACGTGGCACTCACATAAAGAGTGGTAGGACTGCACGTACTTAATGTGTCTATTATAGACCGACCGGGGTTGAAAATTTGGCCGGGGCCGGGGCCGGGGTCAACAAATTAGTCATGGCCGGGGCCGGGCCGGGGCCGGGGTTATCAAATTTACCACGGCCGGGGCCGGGGCCGAGGTTCAGACCGTGTCAGGACGTGACACGACGACGTAATGCATAACGCCGGTTAGTGGCTCAATGCATGTTGAATTACGGGTGCGGTTGGGTGTGTATTTATGTCAAGTCAATAAAGTTTTGTAGACTTGCAGTTGCTCTGCTTGTTGAATTGATTAATAGAGATACAATTATAGTAATTGAATATACCGGATGAATTTTATTGTATGCAATATCAATATACTGATTTAATTTAAAAATATTTTCGTTTTAGACGTGTGAGAAACGCTGTGTTTTTGGCCGACCCATCTGCACTTCATAAATAATTTTTTTGTGACTTGCATTCTCTCACATTTTTAAGTTTTAATTCGGGCTGATGTCGCTCTCTTAATCCTAAACGTGCGTATTGAGCACTTCAATGTTGTAAGTTACATCGGTGAACCCAGTAGCAAGTCTATATGAATGACCCACGTTAGCACAACTCACGAATTTATAGACCGACCGGGGCCCCGGCCCCGGCCCCGGCCAACCCCGGCCATTTTGGCTGACCCCGGCCCCGGCCCCGGCAAGCCCCGACAATTTTTGCAGACCCCGGCCCCGGCCCCGGCAAGCCCCGACAATTTTTGCAGACCCCGGCCCCGGCCGGCCCCGGCAAAATAGTGCCCTAAACCGGGGTTTTGGCCGGGGTTTTTAGTTTTTTACTCCACCTTTTTCACTTCAAATTAATCCAAGTCAAGGTCAATTTACTCCAAGATAAGTTCAATTTAATCCAAGTCAGATTAAAATTAATCCGAGTCAGGTTCAAATTAATCCGAGTCAAGTTCAAATTAATGCAAGTCAAATTCAAATTAAACGTGCTGAGTATCCAGCATCAGGAGGCAGAGTGTGATGCAGATCTTTGAACGGAGTAACACATAGAAATGAATTATAAAAACTTCGTATTAACTATTCATTAATTTTTTTTCAATTTTACACTAATGGCAGTGTGCATCCACTCAAATATTTATGTTCAAAGACAACTTTATGTTACACACGCACATACGCATAGTAGTATCGAGGATTTAATTACTCATATAAATATTTATATGCGTTAAATTTCGTTCGTATGCATGCAACTACGAAAGATTACCAATTGATGATATGTAGATTTAACCTTTAAAAGAAATGTAGCAACGAAGTCTGTTTTTGGTTGTTCAAACGCTTTTTGTAAAAACAGGTTTCAACTTTTTTCACCGGTCGAGATGATATATTTGCCTAGGCCTATTCATTTGAAGGGATGGCCCAATTTTTATTGCTATTAGAGAATTGTATCTTTGTAGTAATGTACTCATATAAATTGTAATCAAATGGTATCGTACATAAGTACTCAGGGAATCTCATTTGCTCATTTCTTTTAAAGGGTAAATCTACACATCGTCCAGTGGCAATCATTTGTAATTGCATGCACATTTGATTTCCAAAATGTGAAGAAGTGGAATTTCAGGCATGTAAATCTTTATATGAGTGTAAATAAATCCTCGATACTATGTGTATCTGTAACATAAAAGTAGCTATGAACATAATTATTTGAATGGATGCATACTACCATCAATTTAGAATTATAAAACAACTTTAATGTGTAGTATAATAGGAAGTTTTTATAATTGTCTTCTAACTGTTACTCCGCCCAAAGATCTGAATCACACTCTGCCTCCTGATGCTGGATACTTTGTACATTTTACGACTGCTTGTTTTAACACTGCAGAAATTTTATGTATTCCTTGCTTGAAAGGAAAAACGTTTTTCTTGCTCATCACATCCAACAGATACATTTTTACTCCAAAAAAACGCTCAAATTAACGAGGGATTTATGTAAATTCTAAATTCAACTTGGAGCTTGATTAATTTGAACTTGATTTGAATTAATTTAAACTTGACTTGGATTAATTTTAACTTGACTTGGTCTAATTTGAACTTTCCTTGGATTGATATGAACTTGATTTGGATTCATATGAACTTGACGTGGATTCAATTTAGTTTGAACTTGACTTGGATTAATTTTAACTTGACTTGGATTGATATGAATTTGATTTGGATTAATTTGAACTTGACTTGGATTAAATGGAAGTTGATTTAGATTAATTTGAACTTGACTTGGATTAATTTGAACTTGACTTGGACTAATAGTTTGAAGTGAATAAAGCGTAGTGTGCCCGGCTACCCGCACGTGAAAAATTCATCATTCTCGAGACTGCAAATCATCATCAGCAAAAAAAACAAATTTAAGTGAAAAGACATGAAATGAATTACATTGATGATAAATTGAAAAAATAACCCTAAAAACTACCGCTTAACGCTTGATAACGGAAAAGAACTAAAGTGGTTGTTTAGAATTGGAATAATTTTTAGAATGAATTAAGACTCTAAAATTCTGAAATCGGTGGCAAATTAAGATCTGGTGAGGATTTTAAAATCTAGTCTTCGTACTCAGCTGCTAAGCGGCCCATACACGATCAATTATACTGCGCAACATCATTGTCAATACCCTCAATTGTCAATTAAATTGACCGTGTATGGGCGATATTGAGGACTTGCGCGACTGTATTGAGTAAATCAAGTTCCGCTTGATATCTTTTGCGCAAGTCTCTAGCATTGCGCAATTATTTGACTGTGTATGCTGCCCTTCAATGGTATTGTGCAAGCTAAAATATTTTCTGTTTCACATTGAGTAAGTAGCCTACAATTATAATGTATGGAATAGAAGACAGGCAATTCGTATTTGAAGGTTTACAAGTTCATAAAACTTTACCACTTTTATCGAAAGTAAAATGTGATAGTTACTCAAACAGGCCGAAGAAAGATGCAGTATATGCTGTCTTTGTTGAAAACTTCCAGGACAAATACTCAAATTCCATGAGAGGAGATATAAAAAAAGATAATAGCATATAGGACCAACTATCGCAAAGAACTCAGAACAGTTTTGGATTTAGAAATATCTGGCGCTGGAGCGGACCAGGTATATCAGCCAACTTTGTAGCAGAACAAACTGCCTTTTTTACGCATGTATATTGATCGTGTGCGGCTAACTGAAAGTTGTCAATTACGTTGTGCAAGCCAGACTTGCACAATACAATTGATCGTGTATGTGCCGCTTTAGGGATCATTGAGAGCATTGTAATAGCCCATTTGACATCAGTGATTTTAAAATTCTTACCAGATTTGAATTTGCCACCGATTCGATAATTTTGGAGTCTTTACTATTTATTCATTTTCAAATATAAACCGATTGCAGATAACCAGCTTAGTTGTTTTCCGTTATCAAAAGTTAACTAGCAGTTTTTAAGTTTTTTTCAATTGATCATCAATCTAAATCATTGCATGTCTTTTTAGGTGAATTTGTTTTTTGCTGAAGATGAACGAATGGTCTAAACGTCATATTTTATGTTTACTTGTAATTTTTACTCAGAGTAAGTATTTTATATGGTATTTTTATTTACCTCCTTTTTACTCAAGATTAGGAAGCCTCCCGATAACTTTTTAACAATTTTGAGTATGTAAGTGACATGAATCAGCTCTGTTAGGCCGTTGACGCAGTTGGCGTTTTGTTTTTGATTGGATTTTTCACCGTTGCGGCCGTACCAGAAGCAGCGCGTAGGATTTGATTGTTTCGGACACATTGAGCTGAAAAATTAACATTGGTAACATTACAGTACTGCCATCGGCTTGTTTGTGGAGTGTGTTTGCGCGCGTCTGTTTGTTAGGTTCCCATGTGTAAATGTATGGATGTATGTACTGGTATAATGGTGGGTGAATGAGCCGATGGGAATGATCGTTTTTACTGTAGTTGAATCATCAGTAGGATTAAAGTTTTATAGATGTTTGTATGCTATAAATTTATTTTTTATATAGTTTTTTAACATGTATGAACTTTATGTAGTTTGAGTTTTTTCATCTTTTTGACCTTTTTGTATGTTTTTCTGCACTGAAGATGGAACTGAAATATTTCGAAACGTTTGCCATTAAAATAAATAAATAGATATGTATATTTGTACGTTGGTTCTCTTTTTTATCTTACGCGTGAGATTCCCTAAGAATCGACCCATTGGAAATATATCATGATTTTTTGCTGTACCGCAGAAACAATCACTTAACAACTTTTACGAGCGTGAAAGGGAGAAACACCAAGCAAGACGGACTAACCAATGTCATTTATTCAATGAAATTTCCATTGTAATAAGATAGGAGAAATTATGAACAGTAAAACCCTAAATCTATTTATGAAATTATTTGTTTAAGGAAACACTTTGTATTTTATTGTATAAGAATTTTCGACGGGTACTATGCACTCGTAATATTAGAACTTCATTTTTGAACTTCTGTTGCCTATTTAAAATTAGAAGAAAAAATAAATTGGGGTAAACATATGTACACATTGCAACACATACAAACATTGAGAAATAAAATAGTCATACTATAGATTGTGAATAGGTAGAGTTTAAGTCGCAAAATTATGAAGATGTGCAGTCGCAGTTAGAGCCGGAATCGTTCGTGTAGACCATTGGTTCCCAACCTGGGGGTAAATAACCCCCTGGGGGTAATTTAGCAATTTTTCGGGGGTAATGGAGGGGTGATAGAAAAATGTAAATGCTTCAAATATGCAACTCCAACCATCTCACTGATGCTCTTGACATATCGGTAAGTCATTAGAGATGCAAAATGTACTAATACAATAAGTAAAATACATTTTCTCTAGTGTTTTAGTTTAGCCATATATATATTAATGTTGACAACATTTTGTGAAAGGGGTAACATGCTTAATGTGGCATGCTAAATTGGGTAACAAGCTGAAAAAGGTTGGGAACTACTGGTGTAGACAAATCAGATCGGAAACGAAACTCCGAGTGTGTCACCGGCATGAGGAATACCATGCATTTATTTAGTCGTGAGCATTCTTCACTTCATCGTACGACTTCCACAATTTCGCTCTCTCGCTCTATCTCTCCCCTCCCTCACTCCCTCCTTCTGTCTCTTCGTTTCCCTCCCTCTCGCTTTCTCTTTACGCTTGATACACCGAAGACTCACAAATGAAGACCGTTCTTAAAGCTGTACGTTAATAGTGTTCTGTCCTTTTCCTCTTCAGCGCCAATGCAAGACTCTCCCAGACCCCCCTGCAGGGGCGGTCCCTCTGAATGAATTCTTCCACGCCGAATTTGCAGCAGCAGCAGTAGCTACGAAGAAATCATCATATGTGAGTTCCTATAATCTATAGAGCTTGGAGAATTGTTTACTTATATATGTAAATAAGTGTTAACAATTGTACCAATGATGGACTCCAAAATGAGCAATACAAATGTTTCTTTGATTACAATCCCACTTTTGTACATCCATTGCAGATAGCTGAAAATGAGTACGAAAGTAACGACGGCGAGGAAAGTGAAGAGCACTCCTACCGCTCAAAAAATTCCGACGACGACTTCCAGAATAGAATCTCGGAAAATGAGTACGAGAGTAACGACGGCGAGGAAAGTGAAGAGCACTCCTACCGCTCAAAAAATTCCGACGACGACTTCCAGAATAGAATCTCGGAAAATGAGTACGAGAGTAACGACGGCGAGGAAAGTGAAGAGCACTCCTACCGCTCAAAAAATTCCGACGACGACTTCCAGAATAGAATCTCGGAAAATGAGTACGAGAGTAACGACGGCGAGGAAAGTGAAGAACACTCCTACCGCTCAAAAAATTCCGACGACGACTTCCAGAATAAAATCTCGGAAAATGAGTACGAGAGTAACGACGGCGAGGAAAGTGAAGAGCACTCCTACCGCTCAAAAAATTCCGACGACGACTTCCAGTATGAAATGTCCTCCGGAAAATGCGAACGAAAGTACGAAAGTACGACAGATAACGTTTTTATGGAATGGCAACTAGCAGCGCAAAGAAGAACCGTCGAAGAAAATTTCGAAAGCTTCATGACAGCAAAGAAAAATAAGATTTATCGTTTGAAAGAACGGTTTAGTGTAAGGCTTCACGGTTGCAATAATAAACATATTTATGAACGAGGACATGAAAGGCACATTGCTCTGTTGAAAGGCATAGCAAATCTCAACCAAGAGTGTGATTGCACATTTTATAAGAGAAAATTATATCCGAGCTCCCTTCTTGCAGGACGACCCTTGTTCAGTTTCCTAGTTCGCTGCCAAGACCCGCTCTGCGGCCTCAAGCAAAAAATTGTCTGTTTCAACGGGCAGGAAGAAATAGCGGGAAGATGTACAGTGTTCTTGTTAGAAGCAAAGGAAGCGAATATTAATCATAAAATGAGTAAGAGACAGGCAAAAGTTGAGGAAAAACAACGCATTGGACAGGCTGTCTTACTGGAAGGCGCGGCGAGTGTTTACTATAAACAATTTGCCAATACGGGAAATGGTACGGATACCACGAAAATTTCGTCCCTCGATCGTGTCAGGAAACTCGGACAGATGGAGAAGAACCGCAATAAACTTGCTAAGGATGACAAGTCGGACTTAGAGTTAACCATCCAAGGCTTGAAAGCCTCTGACAAGGCCAACCAAAAAATTATCCCCACTTTTGTGCAAGAATACGATACGATCAACTCGAAAATAATACTTCAGACCGAAGAAGAGCTGCGCGAGCTTGCCAGAACCCCGGATGCCACTCTCCATTTGGATTCCACTGGAGGAATCGTACAAGGTGACGAATCGAACAAATACCTCTATCATGCAGCAGTTTTTCAAAGAAAAAAAGGTGATTCGCCATTACCAGCCATCTCTATGGTATGTCAAAAAAGTTCTACAAGCTACATCGAAGGTATGCTCGCAATCCTCGTACAGAACTATAGAGAAGTCAACGGCAAAGACTTCAAACCGAAGTGCATAGTAGTCGACCACAGTTTCGCATACTTACATGCGATCACTGCTGCCCTGAAATTGGGCGAACTACCATCTTATCTTGACCGCCTGTGGATGACTCCCGATCAGGCGGAGCTCAATTATACACAGGTGAAGCTTTGCCACGCGCATTTTATGAAGACAATTGCTGGCAAATCTAAGAAGTTCTTCCCAAAACTGAAGCCTCAGAAACGCAGTATAATAAACCAGTATTTTGCCGATATGGCGCAAGCTCCTTCAAAACAGCATATCTACGCAATCTTTAGGAACCTTTGCCAACTTATGCTCACTCCTTTCCTTGGAGAGGGAATTGAACATCTCATGAGTAGGGATGTTTCCATCGACGTTGACCCTGACGATGTCGAGCCTACTAACGCAATGATAGTAGAAGACACCGGGAGATACCGCGATAAGTGTGCCGTGGGTAAGAAATTCGTGGCTATCGCGGCAGACGTTCAAAAAAACATGACTATTGAAGGAAAAATCCCTAATCCTTTGTATTCCCCTGAGATGCTGGAGGACGTATTGACGTTTTCCATGCCATTCACTCCACTCTGGTGTGGAGTGCATGGTGGAACTAAGACAAATGGATTAGTAGAAGGGTGGCATAAAATTGTGAAGCATGATATACTTCAAGGAGATCGAAAAACACTAGCAGAGTTCATTCGTACTATGAAGACACAAGCGGAGGGTAGAGCGAAAGAAGCATCGCTCGATTACAAGGAACGCAATAAGAAGGCCGTGAAAGAAGTGAAAGAAGGCGAAAACGAGTATGAAGAGCGCTGGGGGGGAAAGCGATCAAAGCGATCTCGGCCACAATCTGTAACTGAGAAAGCTCGAGAGAAATTCAATAAAATTCTGCAGGGTCGACCCCAAGAGGGTACTAAGACGATCAAAACGAAATTGAAAAGTGTCCATTCAATTTTGAAACTTCAAACAATCCGTGTTAGTAGAGCGCTTTCGATTTCTCCCCAAAAAAAGACTGCACAAAAAAAAGTGAAATTCACCAATGACACGCAACACGAAAGCATTGTACAAAACCTGGCCCCTGTATTCTCTCTTGATAATCGAAGTAAATGCATTACAGGAAAACAAGGTTCTGATACATGTCTTAGCACTCAGCAGGGAATAATAACAGTTGATCTCATCTCCGAGCTTCCTAATGCGAAACAAAATGAAGGAAAAATATCTAGCATTAAGTGTGAATCCTATACGGATCATGAGCAAAAAACAAATACAAAAGACCTCCTATGTGTCGGGACTTGTGAATCGGAAGACAGAAGTACATTAAGCAAGATTTGGTGGCTCAAAGATTTGAACCTGGAAACTAAACACAAACAAAATATCATGAAACGAACCAGTTGGCTTTCGAGTGACGAGATTGAACCCTTTTGTATTCTTATTCGCAGGGAGAACCAACAATACAGAGTTCACTCCCCCCTCACGGTTTTCCAACCGAACCCGCTGAGTTGTCACGCAGAGCTGTTTGTGCAAATATTAAATACCTCGTATTTGCAATGTGCGGTAAAGGTCCGTGAAGAAGGTTACAAAAAAGCTAGCGACACCGGAAGTCATTGGATCGTCGTGACTAACGCGCTGTGTCGCGACCGCCGAGCTGAAGAAGGCGTAGCGCGCGTCCAGTACCTGTGCTCTTTGAATGGTAATCCCAGTTATGATGTGATAAAGTACTTGAGAAATTTATACGCGAACGTGAAGAACATAAGACACATTCTGATAGAGTGTCTAGGAGTACAACACCAAGAGGATGGAGCGAGTTGCGGTCCATTCTCACTGGCATTTATGACGTCCGTGGTAAATGGAGAAAACCCGTGCCTCGTCACATATGTGAAGGAGGAAATGCGTTCCCATATCATAGAGTGCCTTCAAGGCCGCTCTATAACACCCTTCCCTTCGTTGATAAAAGGCAAAAATTTCACGATGAAAGGGGGGGAACCAACTGGACTGCACGGACCCGAAGTTATTACCCGTCAAACAATTAGCCTAGAATAATAACTTGGATGTCTCCAAAAGCGTAGCTTATTTCGTGCGGCTATTACAACTATCTTATGAGATTCCTTCAAATGAGCGAGAGTAGTAAAATTATGAATCTTAATTTTTATTTATTGTATAGTCACATCAAATGTCCTAAGTTGCAAGTTCATCCATCAGTGTCTCGTGAATACAAGCCGCTTCCCGAGCATATAAAAACCAAAAGTGCTAGAGAATGTAATGGAAAGGAAATATTTCACTTCACATCGCATATCTTTGTTCATTTGCCTGCAAAGTGCAGTTCATTTAGAAACCATAATTAGGTTCATAAATCACCCATGCGTATAATCTTTTTACCTATTTCTTGTTGTGATATAAATTTATTACGGTGCCTGTATTTGCTCCCACGTACCCATGTCTGTCTGTTCTTTGTTAATGCGAATCCTGCGAGGATGAAGTTGTTGTTCTGAAACTGTAGCTTGATTTCCATGAAAATCCTGTTCGAAGATTAGCAATGAACTCATTTTCACGTTCACTAAGTCATTAAAATTTATAAAAAAATTATTTCTGTCGACTATATGAGGAAGAAAACCGTCACTTCGATATAGCAGGACGGGCGACTGCGAGTTTTATCAAAGTTTCTTGGCTTGTGTTTTTCTATATGATTTTTGGTCATTTTTGTGTTTGACATGACTGCAAAGAAAAGAATGATACGTATGCAATGTCAGCATACGTTTCTGGAAACAAATTTTAATGCCATCTATAAGATGAGCAAGCTATGAAATTCATTGTGCAGGCTTTTAAGTGTGTGCTTGTTTCTTGATGTGCGACGTTTAGTATAGCTCATTTTTGGCTAACCTTGTTTCTAAGTATTGTAGTAGCGTTTTGTGAAATAATTGTTTTAGAAAGATTGTATGATTTCATAAAATACTGGCACCTAATAAATGAGGCGTAATTCATATACAAACATGTTTACGTAGCAGGATCTGAGGAACCGTAGACAACTGCAACTTTCCATTTTTAAGCATGGAATGAATCTACTTTTTTTTTTAAATAAAGGCTGAGAGCGGCCCAAATTTTAGCCTCACTATTACGGCCAGCTGATTTCTGCTAGCTTGCCTATATAGTGGGGTTAGAAATAAAGCCTACTCACAACACGAGAAGAAAACTGGATTTTAAACATTTACAACGACGAGCTTCGGAAAACGAGCGGCAGATATGAAAACGGACACGCGATCAACTCGTCTCGGATGTTGAAGGAAGGAAGAAATTTTAATTTCGTCGTCAATGACCAGTGCTATTTGAAGTTCGAAGGTGCGATAGTTTAGAAATTCGACTCAGCGGAAAATGAAACTTATTGGGCCGACTTCCGTGCCTACGTGCTGTACTCTCATTTATATGCAAGCAATCTGCGACTCCTGAATGAAGGACTTCAGTTAGTTGGAACTTGTGCGATATTTCAAATATTGAACCGTAAAGTAGTGATTCTCTAGGATAGTCTTCAATATTTAAAATATCATGCATTTGCTGATAATGAAGAAACAAGAAAATATTCACTGAAACATCAAAATATTAGAAACATGAAAATATTCACTGGATTCCAAAGTAAAACGTATGTGATAACGATGGATAGTCATGCAAAAAGTCATGCGCAGCGATGGGATTTGAACCCGTGACACCTTGACTTGACGTAAGGGAACTTGGTCATGCGAGCACCGAAAGTTGGTTTGGTAAGTTCTTTCTCATTTTTTAATGAACAGGCAGAGCACAACAGAGGTATTTATAATCACTTCCCTAAATGCATATGTTTCGGAACTTGATACAAAGTTCACAGTTGTATTTTCACTTGAACACTTTTGTAAGTATAGGTAGGCCTATGTGTAGAAGAGAACAAGAAAACTATCACTAGATGTACAAAACTATCAAGCTATAAAATTCTTTCAGTTCGAAAACCTTTATTGTATTTCATTGATGAACCATATTCAACAACTGAAGAACAGGTCAAGAAGGTAACCTGGGGATCAGGTATTGACGACAGTGCACCGGGTGTAACGTGTGATGTTGCTTGCAACTGAGTATGTATGCGAGAGGTCCCATAATTGTACAAACTTTCTGGATTAATGAACAAATTTGCAGTGTTCCCTTAAAAACAGGACAATCAAATTGCACCACTCGTCTTACAGGATATATTCAATGATATTGTGCATATGCATAAAGCACCTTGCATATTACACCTGTTATAGTGTATATGCGTAATCGCATATGTGATTTTGCATATGCACAAGATAATTTCTTGCATTGCATAAAACATTCTGCATATCTCTTTGAGTGCATATATGCAAGTTATGCAATTGCACAGCTGTACTTATAATATTGCCTCACAAAAGTCTACATGAGTAAGAAAAACATGAAAATGATCATTCTCAACTGAGAAAAAAATTTGTCACCTCCGGGATTCGAAGAGGCACGATGTTGGTTGAGTGTGCCTAGAAAGACATGGCTATGGACCAGCATTCGAACAGCACGTCATAACTTAGGTGAGCGCGGCATTTGCGAGCGCGAATTATCGGGCTAGGAGAAGGTGGAGAAACCTTGCTCTCTGTCATCCTTCAGGGAGCGTATGACAGTTTTATTATACACTCTCCGTTGCAGAATGAATTGATGTTTAAAATGAAACCAATTTCAAGTTTTTAGGTGCAATAGTTTAGGAATAAATGATGGCGGAAAATGATGTTAATCGAGAACACCGGCCGACCATTGCGAGCGTATGAAAACTTCCATCCATGCTTCGCCATAAAAGGTTTGAGAGTTGTATTATACACTCTCCGTTGCAGAATGAATTGATGTTTAAAATGACACCAATTTCAAATTTTTATGTGCAATAGTTTAGGAATAAATGATGGCGGAAAATGGGGTTAATCGAGAAAATCGGCCGACCATTGCGAGCGTATGAAAACTTCCATCCATGCCTCGCCAAGAAACGTTTGAGAGTTTTATTATACACTCTCCGTTGCAGAATGAATTGATGTTTAAAATGACACCAATTTCAAACTTTTAGGTGCAATAGTTTAGGAATAAATGATGGCGGAAAATGGGGTTAATCGAGAAAATCGGCCGACCATTGCGAGCGCATGAAAACTTCCATCCATGCTTCGCCAAGAAACGTTTGAGAGTTTTATTATACACTCTCCGTTGCAGAATGAATTGATGTTTAAAATGAAACCAATTTCAAATTTTTAGGTGCAATAGTTTAGGAATAAATGATGGCGGAAAATGAAGTTAATCGAGAAAATCGGCCGACTACTGAGGGGTCACGAGAGCCACGCTTCCTGCCGCCCACGGGGGCGTAAAAAATTATTTAAATACATAAAAATGTTGTACTCATCACAAGCAGTAATTTGGTTATAATTTCAAGATTGTACGTCTTATAGTTCAGAAATTACCCTTTTTGTTAGGGTAACTCGGTAAGGATCTAAGATGGGTTCTCTGAAATGGCGCGCCGGTGAAAAGAACCAATGAGAGCTTCCGCTCAAAGTACGATATTTCTCATCATAAACCAGGTGTGACGTCATTGCTTGAAAATCTAAACGTTGGCTTGGTTTCAAATGTACCCTTGGATTATATGCACCTAGTGTGTTTAGGGATTGTAAAAAAGATCATGCTAAGGCTGAAATCTAGTAAGAAGCATCAAAATAAGTGTCATTTGCCTGACGAAAAAATTGTTGCGCTTGACGGATTCATAAAAGAACTTCAAAAACACATTCCCTCAGAATTTTCTAGAAAACTTAGTGGAGGAATGCGCACAGTTTCATTTTGGAAAGCTACAGAGTTTCGTTTTGTATTGCTTTACGTAGGCATTGTTTTGTTTAAAGATGTACTACCCACTTCTCAATATGTAAACTTTCTTTACTTGAGTTTGTCTATGAGACTACTGTTGGTAGACGGTGAAAAGGATAACATCCCAGCTGTAGAACAGATGCTCAAAAATTTTGTGCAAGGCTCAAAAAAAATTTACGGTGATAGTTTTTTATCGTATAACGTTCACAGTGTTATCCATCTTGTTGACGATTATATAAATTTTGGGCCTTTAGGGAATATTTCATGTTTCTCATTCGAAAATTATTTAGGCATGATAAAATATAGGCTCACAGGCAAGAATAGAGTACTGGAACAGCTAGCGAAACATTTGAGTCTTGAAAATGAGAAAATCGACAAGACCGAAATTCAGAACGAAAGTTCAAAGGGAAGAATTTTCATTGGTCACACTGGTTACAAAGCTGGACTTCTTGGTGCTAAAGATAACGGGATTATTCTTAAGAGTGGCGAACTTGGGATTATTAAATACATTGATGGAGATTCACTAGGAGTAGATGTTTATTCTGCATGCGAATACTTCAATGAGCCAGTGAATTCAATGGCGGTAGGAGTGTTCCGACTGCAAGGCTTTTTAAAATCAATTAAAGTTTCGACAAATGAAGTTCGCGCCAAGCTCATGATAATTCCTAATAATGAGTTTTTCATTGCTATCGTTATGATTCATTCTCGAGAGTAATGCGATATTTTCGCGAAAGCATTATTTGCAGTTGGAACGTTCCATTGATGCATGTGTTATGCATTTAATTGATACTCTTGTAGGTAGGATGCCAATATTCTTACCAATAATAATGTTAATAAATAATTTAAATGAGCCTCAAGGATTAACCTGTACTTATGATTACTTCATGAGCACTAAGTAAAGAAGCCATTCCCCATCCAAACAACATATTCGTGGAAGTAAATTCTACTATCAAAAACATCCAATTGATGAATTTTATCATTGAATAGCCGGTGTTAAATATTTTGCTTGAATTCGCGAATATATTGTTAATCCCGGCCATCGGTAGGGGTTCATAAAAATTTTATTTTTCAGAGGTGTGAGGTTCTTTATAGTAACTACTAATTACCGAAATTGAACTATCATTATAATATTTTCCAAGTTATCTAATACAGCTGCTTACCTAACCATGCGTGGTATATTACCATTTCGTAACCAAGGTTTGCGGAAATACTCAGTGCCCTCCATCGAAAATAAATGGGCATAAATTGTAGATTTGTTAAAATGTGTAGCTTTGGGGCCATTGAATGAATTTTATTGTTTAGTGTAGGTATCTGCGTTGTTAAAATATTGACAGATATATCATAAATCGGCGTTACTCTGACTGTCGGAAATACTGTGACTTAATTATCGAATCTTGAATACATAATCCAATAGCTCTTGAATATTTTCATGGAACACAAACAACTTTATACAATTTTCTAACCACTCTCCAACTATAAAAATATCCTGTCAAAAATTACTTCGGTTTGTATTAGGGATGTATTTAGAATTAGTTCATAGTTGCTCTGACAGTCAGAGTAACTCCGATGTATGGTGAAGTATTTATAAGGGCCAGTAACCAAATGACTGAACTTCCGTCCTGTTATTTTTCAAACTCAATCTAAGTAGGTAGGCTAAAAATGTGCGTATGTTTCATATCTTACTAACATTTTTGCAGTCAGCCTCGATAATTATCGCCATCTACGCAAATTTTTTTATACATGGACGACGCTCATTTTCGATGATGACGGCGAAACGTTATACTGACCGATTATTTTACGCAAAAAGGATATGCAACAACAAGTTTTCTTCGTAGTGTGAGCGAAGAACGAGTAAAGTTGTGAAAATAACAAAACAGTATTTTTATTACCCTAATTTTTTTTACCGCGCGTAGTCGAGGTTACTGCGGTGAACTGCAGTAAATTACTAAGAGCAGTTCACCGCAGTAATCCTCGACTGCGCGCGTTATTTTTTTAACGGCTTACGAGTGGTGGCCACTAGTTGCATTGCGGCAGCGCAGTCTGCTCAATGGAGGTTTAGTGCAGCAGCGCTGCACTGGCGCGACTGGCGCAAATGGGCGGACATCTTCAGGTGGCGGCCGAGAGCAGCCTCTGCGCAGCCGCGCTACTCAGCGCTGCACTAACCCTGCGCCTACACTGCAGTAACACTGCGCCGATTTTTAATTGGGATAGGTATCACATTATTTAAAGCATATAACTATAAGCAGAATAAGCATATTACTGCAGTATAAATGGATGATCACCCAACGAATTTTTTTTTACATGGATGCTTTACAATTTCATAATAGAAAAAAAAACACATTATCTTTGTAATATGATGCAGAATGTCTGCAATTGATAAACACACACACACATAGGTACCATGACGGTCTAGTTTGATGCTTGCACAGAAACGGAGAGGAATGACATAAAATGCAACCTTCGACTGGTTTATCTACTCTAGTGCACACAGGTGTACGTGCACATATACACTGAGAGAAATTTTGGCCCCTCTGAGTGTCTCATGGCTGTTCAGGTGTCTCACATGGAGCAAAAACATCGCCAAGAGAGAGCAGATGCCTCATTGGAAGTGCGACTTTTAGATAAGCGCTTTGTGTCTCAGAGCAAGGTGTTGTTCGTTCGTTTGTACGCAAACACAATGTGGTAAGTATGATAACAAAACATTTGCTAAATAGTGTGGAAGTATACCGTTGGTACTTGAGCATAACATTTAATGCCAACTTCTTTGCAAATTGTGCAAATGTATAATCGATGCAGAGAACTAGATTGCTCTGCGGAAAGCTAGGAGCTTGATACTGAATTGTATTATTACGCATCAGTCCCACAGGATAAATGGTGCATTGCTGTGCTGGAGTTGTATTTGTGTGATGTATCGTTTAAATAACTGGTGGATTCTTTTGCATGTAGTCCATTTGTGCATGACAGGTGTTTGTTTATGTATACATACAAGACTGATTAAGATATGGTACTTCGTTCATCGAAAAATGAGCTTGTAATCTGCGTTGCGCTGGATTGCGTCTCTGTAACAAGTTGTGATCGTCATAATCGCGATGAAGCGTTTTAATGAATAATTCAATGATTGCTGTTCATTTGGATTGCAAAGTTAAAGTTAAGAGGTTAAGTTTATTAATATGTCAAGCGTCATTATACTAAATTTTCTCAAAATATTCTATGATTTTTTAAAATTTAAGCAGTTGAACTTGTTCAACAATCTACCCCATTTTATGGCCACCGTCCCTTAAAAGATTATGAGTCATATTCGTGAAACTAGGTCATTATGTTAAATAATGAGATTGCCGATTTCTCAGTATATTTTGAATTATCTAATAACTCTCAAAACTGTATGCTAAATAAACTAAGATGTATAAATTTATCTTGTGCTTGGCAACCATGAATCAATTTAAACTAGCTCTGTTGGTTGTGCCTCATGTTGCCAAAGTTACATGGCCATGAAGCAGTATTATATATACAGGTACTTTGGGTTATCTATAACCACTTGTTCAGGGGAAAAGTTTTCTTAAGAGAAAAGGTAAAAAATTGAATTGTTATATGAATATTGAATTGATGTTCTTGACTGTGTGAATGGATTTTTCATGTGAGAAAGCATCCTTGTTGAATAATATTAATTTCTAATGCAATTTATCTTCTTAACATATATATGAGACCTTCATTTTCAGTTCATGGAAGGTCCCAGAGATTCATTTTGGAGTGAAAGATAACAAAAATTTTAAATGATAAAAAATAATACCAGTTTAATAATCTACCCTAACTTGACTTATCCTCAAGATCAAAAGGAAACCATAAATTAAAAGTGGTGACAGATAACCCACAATACCTATTTGCATAATTGTGTATGCTTCAGCTGGTTAACTTGCTTAGGAAGTAGACAAACGTAAAAAAAGCTGATCATTATGAGTATTTTATTAGCTAAAGCACCATTTAAGCTGATGTTCAAGTTAGCCTGATACTATTACTTGCCATGTTTACAGTTTGCTATTAGTCCTGTGCATGTTCCATTAAGAGGTCATATTTAGCGCTCCCAGGGGGGACTACGTGAGGGCCCAAGCTAAAGGTTAGGTAGGCTCTCTTTTTGTTGAAATTAAATAGGTTTTTGTTTTGTTACGGACCATCTTTTTTTGGTTCACTGCTGTCCTGTTTTATCAGCACCTACTACTTTCTTCAACAAGAAATTTTTTTTCGTATATCAGAGAAAAACAAGAGGTCACTGAAAAAAAACTGAAGTTATTGTTCAAGAATTTGAAACAATTGTTGAAAACTGCATAAAAGTGACAAGTGATTTGGATGCTAGTAATATCCCTGCTGATGAGAAAGTGAACATACTTCACCCTATATTGCAACTGAAAGCAAACCTTAATGCAAACAATAGTGTATTCAAAAAAAGAAAAATGTTCATATAAAAAGGGTTTGTTGCTCCCAATGAAGTTGACCTGAGTGAAGGAGGCTCTGTCATGTATGTGCCCATCTTAGAATATCTAAAAGTTCTTTCAAAGCATGCAGATGTTCAGATGTTTGCAACCACATGAAAGGAGAACCAATCCTGACTAAGGGATACATCAATAGCTTTAAAGAGAGTAATTGGTGTGTATCAAGTCCTTTCCCCTCAGCTAAAAATTGCCTTTATATGCGGCTATGTATAGATGATTTCCAGATAGATAATGCGTTGGGAACTGCCACAAAAGATAACAAAATTTGTGCCCTTTACTGGGTACTTGGCAACATCTCTGCTCATCTCTGAAGCAAATTATTTGCCATTCAAATTCTCTGTTCAACAAAAAGCCCCAACATGAAAGAATATGGTTTTCACACTATCCTGCAAAATTTTATTGAAGATATGAGAATTCGAGAAAGTCATGCAATATCAGTGCATACATCATCATCATGGAAGCTTCACTTTGTTGGAACTATTTCCATGCTTATCAGTGATAATATGGCAGCTCATCAAATTGGAGGTTTTGTGGACAGTTTTTCTTCACTTTGCATCCGCAGATTCTGCACAGCCACTGAAGAAAAGCTCAGAGAAAGTTTTTTTGGTGATCACTTTGAGAAAAGAACCATTCTCAGTTACAATGAAAAGGTGGCAATTCGAAAAAATTCAGATGGAATCAAAATTTACTCTGGTCTAAATGCGCTGGACCAATTTCATATTAGTTGGGGATCATCTCTGACATTGCTCATGATTTATTCGAAGGATTTTGCATTGACCTCTTGAAAGCTACATTGCTACATTGTCTTCTTTCAAAATACTTTGACCTAAAATTTCTAAATGATCGAATTTGCAACTTTCCTTGTTCAAGAAGACAAATGAACCTACTTCAATTGGGAAAGATCAAACCAGAAATTTGACAATAAAACAAGCTGCTGCTCAGATGTTAAACTTGGTTAGAATGCTTCCATTGTTTGTTGCTGGAAAAATTCCAGAAAGTGATCTTTACTAGAAATGCTATCTTGACTTCTTAGAAGTTTTAAAATCCATTTCAGCCCCATCACTCAATGTTGGACAAATTCTACATATGGGTACACTAATTTCTGAATTTCTTCAGGAATTTTTTTCTTTAAATCCTGAATTATCAGTCAAACCCAAAGCTCACTATCTCGTTCACTATGCTAGTCAATATCTAACATTTGGTCCCCTACTGAACCAACAGTGAGATTTGAAGGAAAACATGCTTTCCTGAAGTCAATTATTTTGAGGACAAAAAAGTACAGAAATCCATGCAAGACAATAATATATTGCACTCCATCAGCTGTCCATGCAGTGTTTGCTCATGTGTGAGGATTATCTTCAAGCTGGAAGGCTTTAGGCCGACCTGCTGGATTGTCGTCATAACGAGATAATTAAATTTACTTTGTAAGTTTATCTCATGAGACTTGAAATCGCTAAAATTGTTATGAATGATTTGCTATTTGAGCCAAGGTCTTTTTGGTATAAGGTATAGTGATGTAATTTACTAACTATTCATGTCTGTTGTAGTTAACCATCTTCGAGCAACTATGATGGAGTGGCCACAGCACTCCTAGTGAAGTATCCATATTTACAACAGTGTATTAGCTTCGGTGATGCTAAGGTTAGTGGCCGACAGTTGATATTCAGTCATATCCAAAAAAATGAGCATTTTTTCTATTTTTCAATAGATTCCTCATCTTTCACAATTTGAGTATCATATATGCAGTGTAAGAGCGTGAAGCAGATATATAATGTATGAGTAAATTGTTTGCAAACTAATAAGCGCTTCAAAATTCTAGGAAATCGGGAAAGTAAGGATGTCCACAAAAGCACGAAATACTAGACAAAGAAGAGACAGTTCAGTGTCGTGTGTAGTGGCAAAACGCGAAAAGAGGAGGCAGCACGCTGCTAAGGAGAATGCAAGCAATCGTAAGCTTTCAAAAAAAATGTTCCTGCTTTTGGAATGGTGAACTATTTGCCTGAGCAATTATCAACCTAAGATGATGTGTCCATTCCCCTCAGGGGGATACAATTATTGTATATATGGGAACTAGCGCTCCTAGGGGGACAATGTCAGGGCCCGAGCTGAGAGTTAGGTAGGCCTTCTTTTTTTGTTGAAATAAAATGTTTTTGTCATGTTAAGGACCACCTTTTTTCGATTCACTGCTGTCCTGTTCTTCATCACCTACTACTTTCCTCATCAACTTTGGTCTTGTTTCATGATCTGCTTTCACAACTTACTGTTTCTATGCCTTTCTGCTTAGATTCCGCGTTCCCTTAACTCCATGCTGAATGGTGCTTTCCTCCTTCCTCTTTTTGGATCGCATTCATTTCTGTGTAGGGGGGCTAAAACTAACGACTAATCGAATCGAAACTAATTGATGTGTTCATTGCGCGACACCAGAGTGGAATGATTAAGGAAATACAGAAAGTTTTCCCAAATCACAAAAAAATGATGAAGCCATGCGCTTGACTTTCCCTCATCAAAATAACCTCATCATTAATGAGACTGCTCTTGTTGCATTCATTAAAGAATTGTATCCCGCTCTCTTCGGTTCCAATCAGGTAGAAACTTGAAGTTGAATGATCATAATAAAGTACGTTTCAATATATGTGTTCAAAAACAATTCAATTTATTCAAGCTATCATTGCAATAACTTAACCATGAATTTCAGATCTGTTTTGAGTTCAACCGTTTGACGGAACAAGACATTGCCACACTTCTCCAGAACAGTATGTTGGAGTACTGGCAACCCATTCTCCAAATGCGTAAATCCATGTGCCACACTGCCCTCCTGAGCTACCACCTGCAGTATTTGAAGGTACCTCGAGTAATTTGTGTTTTATGGTAAGACGTGGAACGATTGTCCGCAAATGAATAAGTGCAAGTGATTGTGTTTTACAGATCGAGTGGGTTAGCTTCAGTGATGCGTGCTGACCTTGTGATTGATTGTACATGCATGGTATGGGGAGAGATCAATGTAAGTTTCAGATAGGTAAACGCTTGAAGGATATACGGGGCAGTGCCTTTGGTGTAAAGTAATTACTGTTTGCGCATGACTCTTCATTGGTTGATAAGTTGGAAGTTAGGTTGTGCAGATTGGTACAAAAGTTAAGACTTGTTTAGCAGAAGGAGGTTGAAACCGCATGTGGGAAGAATAATGTTACGAGGTGTTCAAGAGATGGAAATGTTAGTAAAATGAATGTAGCATTAAATTAAGATTTAAAAAGTAATTCTAGAAACCATGAGTCATGTATAGTAGGTGCGTATAGCGATGTGAAGGAAGTGCAAGCATGAGCTGGCAAAAAGATTAAGAGCGTCAAGAGGTCTGAAATATGTGGAGGAAATGAAAGCTTATGCAAAAGTGCACAATGGTCGTTGTAACAAAAGTGAGGTTACATTTACTTTGTTACATGGAGCTGAGATTTGGTGTATGAGATTAGCTATAACAAAACAATTGACTGTATATCAGATGAGATGTCTGAAAAGTATAGCAGTAGTGACTCTGGGAGGTAGAGTAAGAACTGAAGTGGAGAGAGCTGTGTTGGAAAAAAGCTGTCAAGAAGTGCAGACTGTTCTCTATTAATATAGTTGTCAACTTTTATCTTATGAAAAAATGAGGAGCATCTAAGTGAATTAAGTAATGTAACCACATACTGTAATGCTGCCATTATGCTTCACTTGGAGGAGGAATGAAATGCTGAAGAAATAGGGTAAATTGGCCATCAGCTCTTAGGTACATTTGTGCAGGAAAAAGTAAAATTAAGTTAGATAGCTGGATACAGCTTCAGATTGAGCTTTTTATAATACGTAAGCATGGTAGTGGAGTGAAAATTGGCAAACTAACATGTCAGTAACAACAAACCAAACAGAGCCATTAATATATAAGATGATTTCTATTACAGAGGATTTTGAGTCATTATTTCCAAATGTTAGAACAACATCTCGTCCCTCATATAATCCTTGGCAAATCACTGACTTAAGCTGCTGTTACTGAAGGAATACCTCATGCGACATTGAAGACGAGTTCACTCACAGTCTCATTCATGTCAATAATATTCACTTATTTGGATGAAGATAGCCAAGTTTGGGATGATTAAACGGAGTTCAAAAATTGTTTCGTGACGAATTTGACTATAGAAGAAATAAATTGATATGGCTTGAAGAATGGTAAATGGGAATAGCTTGCGAGTGTCTGATTTGAACGCAACCAGAAGAGTAGAGTGAGTGTTCGGAGCGGTGTTGGCGACATCTATTGTATTGTGGGTGGTCGCCAGTGTTAGTCTGGACATTCGCACCCCATACCATGGGGCGGGAGTAGGTTTTGTGTGCTGCAGGCCCCACAACTGAGGTAAAGCTCGGAGGGTAAGCTTGGCTAATGGTGAACAGAGGAGCGTTAGCGCTTACCCTTTAGTTACCGCTCTTGACTGAAGGAAAGAGGCTATAATTGTAAAGTTTCAGATTTTAATAATTTACGCGTCTGATAATTAGGATAATTACCAGGGATAATTATCTTCCATTAATTTTGTCGGCAGAACGTATGGTCTGCAGTGCCCGTCTCCAAGAGCCCAGTCTAATGAAGGAATCTGTAAGCTTTACCTCTACCCCACAAGTAAGTTGCAACGAATTTTTAATGTGACGTCTCAGTGCTTGATGTTCTGAAGTAAGAGAAACTGAGATATAAATTACGAAGTTATCAATTGCTGTAATTCTTTTAGGTTTGTTAGGAATTACATCACTGTAATTCTTTTGGGTTGTTTCATCACTGTAATTTTTTTGGGTTTGTTTTCTTTGATAAATTTTGTTTCATAATGGAATTGGATCTATTTATTTTAATGTTAGAGAAGTTTTTTCTAATATTCTACTGGTAAGTGTATCCATTTAAATGATTTTTGATTTTTATTACATTTTGGTCAGTTGTCAGGAGAAGCTGATATTTGTAAATAACGAGTGTAGAAAATTAGGACAATGAGATCATGAATATTGGTTTACTAATGGGTGTGGACTGAACACTAATGTTATAACATGTATTCTGCATGTCAGGGGAATACGATTTTCCATTCTTCCAGGCCCCATGCAATTTGATGTACGCAAACCTGCAGTTACTACGTTTTTTTTCATTATTAGATATACTTCTTGCTCACTACAAATGTTAACACAAATTATTCGTACATGCACAAAATACTTCGACTGTATCTGTTCATAATGATGAAGCATATATAATTTATGGGAGTTTATGAATTGAATTTTCGTTCTAACCCTCTGCTAAATACATTCCACTAACCAAGTGGTACTAATTGCTCGGCTTGCGATGACTCAATTCTTGGCTCTCAAAAAATATATGAATTGATTAATATATAATTCATATTATATACGCTAACTTGCAGTAACTAAGGCTCTCTCAATCAATGTGTTTAACTGAAGTGACTCTCATGCAAAAATTAGTGAATAACACTGCACTAGACTATTTATTCCCAGAATAATTTGTGCTGTGAGAGGTGCTGTCTACTACATTCAAAGTTTTTCCATTCTCTAATGAAACGCATGAAAGCCTCCAGTTTTGAAGCATGATGATACTTCTTGTCGATATGCCTTGATGAATTTGTTTTCTTCATGAGCAGTTACCTTCATACTAAAAGTGTAACCAATAGTTCATGCCACAAGATTTTATAAAATTCGGTTCATGTTCAAAATAAGATTTGCCTTCTATCTGTTATGTTCATTCTAATTCAAGTTGTTGGTCAAGACATGCGCTTGTTAAAAAGCTAAAATTGTATACACGCACGTATTTCCTCAAACCCATGTTGAGCAATTTTCGGCATTAATTTAGGAACCTAGTTCCCGATTACACGAAGCACCGAATACTAAGGAATAAGTGGAGTAAATTGCACAGTTTATTTTCCACATGATGTAGATGTCTTTGGCCTGAAGGTGTTAATTTTTTTAACTTGGGTTGGCTCGTGATCGTTTTTATGGTAGTGTTCTTAAGACATTCGTTATTTCCAGGAAGAGACTGGATCTGCTCCTATGCTTCACTTCAGTGACCCTGCCGACCGATCAACTTGCTCTGTGGATCTGACCGTCATTCGTGCTGCACTCCGCATGATTGAGGAGCGGCTTGCTTCGGGTTTTTACGTGTTGCTCTCCGATTCCAAGGCTGTTCTTCAGTCACTGATGTCCTACAACTCCACACATCTGATAATTTCTGGAATAATGTCAAGCCTGATGCAACTTGCAGGCTCCCCAAAACTTCTATCCCTATTCTGGGTACCTGGCTATGTTGAAGTACGTGACAACAAGCAGGCAGACGAGTTAGCGCGAAGTAATGCAACCTCTGCTGCTGACCCAACAAATACCGCAGCACTCGCCTGAGATTACTACCCTATAATTAAAGCTGCAGTAACTAAACTTTGGCAGTGGCAGTGGGAAAACACCCAAGACAACAAGTTGCGCAAGATTAAGAAGTGTCCGAGCCTGGCCTGGCCTCCCACCTCACCCATGGTCATTTAATGGAGCGTCACCCGGCCTCTCTTCGGGATCGCTGCTTGGTGCCGTTATCGGTGCAGCATATATTGGTTGTGTCTTCATTTTTCCGATGTACGTTCCCGTTATTACCCTGATTTAACAGTGCGCTGACTCTGGTTTTATCATGTGTAAGATCCCCTCAGGGGGATACAACTATTGTATCTATGGGAATTAGCGCTCCCAGGGGGACTATGTGAGGGCCTGAGCTAAAGGTTAGGTAGACTTTATTTTTGTTGAAGTGGAATAGGTTTTTATTTTGTTACGGACCATCTTTTTCCGGTTCATTGCTATCCTGTTTTTCAGCACCTACTTCTTTCTTCTTCAACTTTGATCTTGTTTCATGAACTTCTTTCTCATCTTACTGTTTCTGTGCCCTTTCTGCATAGATTCCACGTTCCCTTAACTCCATACTAAATGGTGCCTTCTTCTTTCCTCTCTTTGGATCGCCTTTGTTGCGGATAGGGAGGCTTAAACTAACTAATAATCTAATCTAATCTCTTGTGTAAGATGTTGGGAGAACAGGCTCGTCGGCGTGTTTTAATCGTTGGCGACTTATTAGTTATCTCTCTGACTCATCTCTTGTGAAAATTATAGCGCATCTGTACATTGAAAACTTCGAAAAGATTTATATGTTTGAATTCTTTTCTAGTCGAACAGTTCTTGGTGAGTCCGCAATATTTGTGTTATTTAGTTTAATATGCCAAATCTTCGTGGCTGCGCGGAAAATGTGTTGGTTGGAATACTCAGGGAAGACGAACGCTCGGGCTTAAACGCAGCAGCGTTGCTGCTGTTCCTGGAGAGGTGCAAGCTATATTCTGAAATTTAACAAGAACCCACGCAGTAACGCACTGTAGCCAGGCGTGATACCGTCTTGGAAGATTGTAGATGAGGAAACTGCAATATTGCCAGGTGCGCTGCGTTGGTACCTCGGGGGGTTTCAGCGTGGGTAAGGCGTCCGCCCACAAATGGGTAGGCAGCTGGAACCCCCTAAGGGGTTTGGCTGCCCAGTGCGATCGAATGTACTGTAGTATGTAAAAATTTTTGATCGGGAGACAATTATAATCTTGAGTTGTAATTTATAATCTTGGTGTTCATATAATTTTGATATTCAAATAATATTGATGTTCGTCTCATGTGGTAAATTGTAAAGGTCTGATACTTATTAAATTATGTGACCTTCGGGGTGATATAGTTGAGTAACAGAAGCGCAAACAAACCCATGTCACTACTACTTCTACTACTACCCTGCCAACCCTGATGCCGAGGGTATTATTCTTGTTGAAGCTGTTGAGGTATGCCGCTTGAAGGGTTTATTGCAAGGTGTTACTGTGTGGCTAGCGTGTTACTATATATTTAACATGAGCTACCCCAAATCATGTAAAAAACGCTGCTATTCATACAAAGAGGACTTCTTGGGTTGAAGGACAAGTGCAAGACTCCTCTAATCGCCCTTAACACCGTTAAGAGCTTAAAAACTTTCACAAGTACAAACCAAATTTAAGTCTTCAATTTGAACCCCTTTTTTACGTCAATTAAGTTATGGTTGGGTGAGCCTTCGTTTCAATGGAACAAGTTTATTTTTAAGCTAGGGGCAATTTTCTTTTCGGGCCATTGCTACTCGTTGTTAAGTTCCTCCCGCTTTCTTCAACTTTTTTATTCTTTCCTTTCCTTATTCCCCTCAGGGTGGTACAAATATTATATCTATCAGAATTACCACTCTCAGTGGAAAATGTGTGAGGCCCGAGCTGAGAGTTAAATGGGTTAGGCCTTCTTCTTGTTGAAATATGATATTTTTATTGTTGTGTGTCAAGGCACAGTTCTTTTCCGAATCACTGTTGAGCTGTTCTTCAGCACCTACTACTTTCTTCGTTAACTTTTATCATGCTTCATGTGCATATTTCTCAACTTATTGTTTCTATTCCCCTTGTGCATATATTCCATTATCTTCATACTAAATGGTGCCTTCCTCCTTCCTCTCTTCGAAACGTTTATTTATTTTAGCGGTTAGAAATTGTTAAACTAAGATAATCTAGTCCAACCCTTTCTTTATTCTACCCCCCCCCCCCCCTCCACGGTTCTGGAGTCCTAGCTGTTCTCGCACTCACTTTCCTACGTATCCTCTTTATTTTCAACTCACGGCGCTAACCGGTGTAAATTTTAAACGCGACTAGCAAATAGATCCCACCTATTAAGTATGCAGTTATTATGTGCTTTGTAAGCAATTATCATTCTATATATTAAGCTACTGATAATTTTTGCTAATCACCGAAATATAGATTATATAACACTGTCTCTGAAGTGATGTGAAAATCTGTATTTAATCCATGTGACCTTATGGGCGATATAGTCCGGGTTACCAAAGCACTAGTAAGCCTGCGCTGCTACCACTACTGCTGATAGTCAAACAATTTTTCAAACATCCATCAGTACACTCCACTCCATCTGCGTTGTAACTTTGCTGGTTTGTTTTAAGCCGACCGTGTGCTCTGTTATCGAAAACCATCTCCCCTACTTTCCCAATACTTATGGAGGGGTCCGCAGTTGCATTTTGGTGGTGACTTTGGTGGAAAATTTTCCATAAAATTCTTCTTCTTTATTCTAACTTTTTGTTTTTCTCGCTGTGTAGCCTATACGGAAACACCCCCTGAGCAGAGATGCATTTTTCCAACATATTCATGCTAAGCAGGATCTTGTTCTTTGTTCTTTTGATACTACTTGAATGTTGTTTATGCAAGCCTCAAAACTAATTAATAACCTACTAACTTAACACTCGCCGTAAAACTGTCAACTCTAAAATAATATAGCTAACGATAAATATCTTTGAGAAAGCCAAGTGTCTTAATTATACCGAAGTACATCGCTCGAAAGAAGACATAGAGAGGAAACAACAGATTCTTAACAAACACAGGAAAACATTCAACAAATGGAAAGATTTAAATTCAAATCGAAGATAAAATTATTGATTGGTTTATGGCTTGCATGAAAAACATTTAAGTAGCATCAAAAGAGGAAAGAACAAGAACCCGTTTAGCATGAATATGTTGGAAAAGGGTCTCTCTGCAGAGAGTGGATTCCCGTATAGCCTATACAGTGCGAAAAAACAAACAGGTAGAATAAAAAAAGGAATATACGGAGAATCTATTATGGATGTAACTTTTCATTTTATTTTCAATAGGTAACTTTTTTTTCGCACTGTTTCATATAATTTTTAATGGGGGTGTTGTATTTTGTGCTTGGAACGATTGTTTTATCATTCACCCTCCTTTCAACTCTGTGAAAACGAGTCCCTTGGTCGGGATGATACCCTCTGCTTAACTCATTTTTAAAACATGAGTTAAGTTAGTAATACTAATGTTTCTTTGTGCTTCAATTAATTGTTCCCTTTTTATAAGGTATTATGTTTCCTATCTTCATTTAAAACTCACTTTAAATCATTTAAATAATACAAATAAATAATGAGGGGACTGAGAGCCATTCCAAGTTTATTTTTTTTATAAAATATATCCATAAATGTTCTTGTGTAACTGCTTTTCATTCCTCCCTAACTTCGAGAGCATTTCTAATTGACAGTGAAACTGCAAACTATACGAGCGTCAACCATGCAGGGTAATGCAATGCATTGTATTAGTAGTAGTAGAGTAGAATTAGTAGTAGTAGTAGTAGTTGTGGTAGTAGTATAGTAGTAGCAGCAAGCCCTCTACTACTATTACCTACTACTATAACTACTACTACTACGAATTCTACTCTACTACTACAAGTAAAATGCTACGGTTAATATCCGTAGAGTTTTATTTGAGACACCAGTTAAAAATGCATCAAACTAAGTGTCTCATCGATGAGACACGTGAGCATCTCTAATGAGACACTGGAGCGTCTCTAAATCGGGTCAGGAGACACTGGCATGCATCCAAATCTCGAGTGTCTCGTTGGTGATGCATCTGCGTGTCTCGGTTTTGGGACAAACGTCAGATGCACCAGGGTGTTTCGAAATAGGGCCATTATTTCTTTCAGTGTACACACCTATGTGCGCACATACACCTATATACGTACAAACATATACAAGAAAGCATGTTTGCAAATGACAACGTATAGGCGGTCAAATTATTTATACCTACGCATACTTCAAACTTGTTGGTGATGTCTTGAATTATAAAACAATGAGTGAGGGAGATTGTTCAGCAATGGAGATACCAGGCAAATGAGATTCGTCAGTACTTATTCAGTATGTTCTGTAACTAAGAATTATTTTTGAGACACAAGATGACGAGTTATTTTGGCTTTAAATTCTCTCGGTCTTTGAGGGACTTTAATACTCAGGGGAAGTTTGTTCCACAGTAAGGCGCCTGATATGGACAGAGCCTTCTGCCCTAAGTGAGATGAACGATAGTTGACTAAGACATTATTGTTTCTGTTCGGTTTTTGATTGGTTACAGTGGGTGGATGGAAACGCACTATCTGAGCATTGCTCTGAGGAAGATATAACGAGGAGAATACGTATTGGGCCTTCTGCATGAGGAGCCTTTCTTGGACAGGAATCCAGCCGAGTTCATTGAGGAGAGGGGTTACGTGATCACTTCTTTTGAAATTACCGTTGCATACCACGTTGGCCGCAAAGTTCATGCACTTTTGTAAGTCCCTTTGAAGGTATTGAGGTAGGTCTCCCCATACTAGGTTGCAGTAGTCAATGCGCGATAACACCAGCGATTGAATGGCTAATAATCTGGACTTTTCGTCTAGCATACTCTTTGTGCGATGAAAAAACATCAAAGTTCCATAAATTTTGTTGCAAGTATTCTCAACATGAGATTTGAAGGACATGTTTCTATCGAACCAGATACCTAGATTTTTAACTTTTTGTGATGCATTAATTTTATCATTTCCAACTGCAAGAGTAAGATCTGAAGTTTTTTTAATTGCATTTTTGGATCCAAAAATAATGCATTGTGTTTTATTAGCATTTAATTTGAGGCGATTTCGGTCGTACCATGATTTCAGGCTAGTCAGTAAAGCTTCGGTTTTAATTTGCGTCTGTGGTATTTCAGATACAAAACTTGTTATTGCAATTTGAACATCATCTGCATACATTGAGATCCGTGTGTTGGAAGGCATTGGAGGGAAATCATTAATGAAAATAGAAAACAGTAGCGGACCAAGAATGGATCCTTGGGGAACGCCAAAATGGTTCTGAATAAATGGGGACAATTTGTTTTCTATGCGGACTTCATGAGATCGATTTTACAAGTAACTTTCAAACCATTGCGTGTCTATTCCCAAGTTCAGTATTTTACGTAGAAGTCTATTATGTTCGACGCTATCGAACGCCTTAGAGAGATCGAGTAGCAGCAAGAGTGTTAATCATGAAGGAAAATTTTTCACCAAAAAGCTTAAAACAATAACTATAAAGTGGTCTACCTAGCGATGCACATGTAATACCTCGAAGTATGTGTTGCCAAATACAACTTAAAATTTTAGAGGGTTGACTTACACGCGTCTGTAAAATTTCACTAAAAGTTTATTTAGTATTGTTTAGGTGGACCAAAACATGGTATGAAAACTTTTCCGTTTCCCAATCTAAGGTAAGAAATTATACGAGATCCTGCTGAATGTAGAGGGTGTCACTTTTTTGAATGGTAACCTCTCGTCTTACAGATCAAATAAATAGAGATTTCCTAAAAGTGGTCGAAAAAGACATTTTGCCTAATCATGTACTTTGACCTTGGTTCCTCTCACCTGAACTAAAGTTACAAGTTATTTCAAAGACTGAAGAAACTATAGGGTCTTGAGAGTGACATTGGAAACAGATTTTTAAAATGATTTTTTTTCATTTGTTGTATTGACGTTCGACTTATTTCCAACGTTATGCGAGCAAACTTTCAGTTGATGAGATGAAGTTTCCGAAACCAACAAAAATTTCGTTTTTGTGTGAAAACATTGGAATAACTTTGGTTTTCAACGTTATATGATCCATACTCTTGTTTATTACTTTCGTTTCTGATTAAATTCACCTGGATAACAATTCGTTCAAATTTTTCTTATGCTAGGAAGCTCACCTGTTGTATGTAAAAACCAGAAGCATAGTAGTGGTGAGAAGAACGAGGCTCCTAAGGAAGCAGCCAATCCTCCTCGTCGTTACAAGGGAGAACATTTCACAGAACATACTAGGAGACGTAATCGTTGACAATATAATGTTGATATCAATTGCATACACGGTGTGGCTGATTACTTTTAAAATTTCACGAAAAATAAAAATGAAATGCAATTACAATAACACTATGTACTCAATAATTATCCAATTTATCTAAAAATAACATTTCATATATGTATTTTTGTCAATATTGCAAATTTTTCCCAAGATTGGATTGCAATTTTAATTCACTGCTCTCTGCCCAATCAAAAAATTGTTAAGTTTGACCGTTTCCTCTGAAACTAATTTACACTCAGAGAAAAACTCACACACCGCGATGTGCAACCATGACACATCGCAGTGTGTCTCGATGACACACTCATAGGTCGGCCGAGAACGTGAAGTAGCATCCTGCAACAAAAATATAGCCAGGGCTATCGTTTCTGAGTGTTTGCACTGTTTGCACAAGATAAATTTACAAAGAGATATTTAGTACAAAATCCCATCGATGAAGACTCAGCCTGATTGGTAAAAAATCTTACACATATGACCTAATATGAGAGCAGAAAACATTTATCCAAAAGAAAATTAATTACTTCCACCTTTGATTAACATCAAGATGAAGCACAATGCATATCAATATTCTCATGCGGTTGATCACCAAACATCTTAAGTGAAGAAGAGATCGCTCGAAGTGAGGTGGCAGGTACACGAGTGGAAGTTAATTGTTCCAGCATTTTTGTAAAATTATTCGGATGCAAGATTGAGTTCTAGCATTTTTAGTGCAATGGGAAATACAACTACGGTATTTAACGATCCTCTCCGTTTAGTCGACTTTACACGAAAGAAATACATTCATTTTCCAATTTCTTGTCAGTGAATAAGAAAAATAGTCATTTCGTCAACTTTTTTGTTATTTTCACTGTTTTTCTTTTGTAATATTCAAGTAGATATTGTTGTAAAACATTAAATTTTTGGTTCATCGGTAAGTATTAGCGTATGACAACATTATATTTCGTTTCACTTGTGACACGTCTTCGCTCATGTAGCTGTGTATCGCTTATGTATCACGGCGTCTACCAATCACCGAATGCCGCAATAAAATACGTGTTGCTTCATCCCGAATATTCAAAATAACTGAATTAGTATCATTGCCTCTCAGGTAAGGGAAATGCCAGTACTCAATCGTTAAATAAATGTGCTTTCAATTTAAAATTGCAGGAACAAGTTTTTTAGGTGTAGAGCTTGACTATATTTATATATATATTTAAATATGTATACAACTGCAAGGAAGTTGTTCACGACTAAGTTGGAAAGAGGGAACGCAACGAGGGGCACAAAGCCGTGATTGAAGCTAACATGTGAAATTAAACCGAAGAACAATGTAGTTATCAATAACTCTTGCAAAAAAATTTGTAATTTTTTTATTCTAGAGCCGTGTAGATTCATACTTTATGTGTATTATTACGGGAAGTATCCCCAGGTTAGCGAATTTTTTAAAAGTATTGATTTTAGCTGCCATAGGAAGGGTAAGATGTCATTTACATCCTGTGAAAAAATGAGGTTCGTCCGTTCGCCCGTTCCCCCGCTACGGGGTTTTGAAGTATGGGAGAGCGGAAGGGGAGAGGGGAGCTGGTATTTCATGTTACACCTCACCTCTGCTGTTTCTTCTCGGCGCGACGCTGCTATGTCATCTTCTATGTCTCTTTATTACTGTATAATGATTTCAAGGGTCGTAGCTGACCCAACCAATAATAATAAAAAAAATTGAGATTGTTTAGGTTTCTTTGTTTACCTTTTTTGTGAGGTTCGGAATGTGGGATTTCAAAATGTATCTCCTCCTACAGTTTTTGAGCTACAGTGATGTTTTTGGTATCATTGAATGCGGAAAGATGTGAGCATTTCAAAAACTAAAATGGCGATTCGAAATTCATTTCGATCAAAATTTATGACGACGTCATAAAGAACGTAATTTTGCGAAAGAAGACATGCCTTAGAATTGTTTTTGTTTTTTTATAATAAACTAAGAGTTTGGCAATGCCTGTTAGTTTTTGGATATTCAAGTATTTTTGTATCCAATGACACCAAAATAATTATATTTACTCAAAAACTGTCGGAGGAGATGCATTTTGAGACCAACGAAATCTCGTTTTCTATGAATATCTCGTTTTCCTTACAGAAAATCGCATTTTTTTATGGGACACAAATGATTCCAAATTGTATTTCCTATCAGTATATAAAATTTCATTGCTCTAGGTTCAATAATTAAGAAAATCTTCCGAAAAGGGTACTCAAGCTTTCCTTAAAGTTTGCTTGATAAGAACAAGTCGGAATCATCAGCTCTTAACCGTTCGTGTACTTCATTGTTGATTCCAGTACTTACACTAGCGTAGTCTGCACCAACGCCAACTAGTTTGGTATTGTTTAGCTTCAGCCTTGTCAGTTCATGTTTTACAACAGAAGTAATACTCGTGGCATCACATTTTTCTAAAGCAGTTGAACGCAGAAATATACGAATAACCATTCAGTTTTTCTGCTGAAGTTAGTTATGGAAATTCCAAGTATTTTGTACACCTACACGTTCTTGCTTTCATCTAATAGCAGGCTAAATTTATTACTTCCAATATCAGTGATCAAATCCTCTTCAAAATCAACGCCAAGAACGATTTTAACGATTGGTGCACATTTAGTGCGATGCATTTTAACCTTTAGAAGTAAAAAAATGTCTTTGATTGTAGTTTTACGTAAATCCATTAAATGATCGCATGAATTGAGCGGTGAATGGCAGCAGACGTACAGATCAAGACTACTTCCAACTTTTGCTTTCGGCACGAAGAAGCTTTGCAAAGAGCTCACTCGACGTGTGACAGCAGATTTATGTTTTTTTTGCTTCGGCGAGCCTTAATAACTCACCGACCACTCTTTCCAAATCTTTTGTGAATATTTTTTAAGATCTTTACTCATTTTAGTGTTTGTATAAATCAATTAGGTTAAGCTAGGTGACAGTTCAACCATCGTTTTATGTTTATGTAAGTTTTCCTCAACAGGCAACGCACTGCTGTTGGTGTCACGAATCATTCGTAATCAACCGCTAGACTGATCTGTATGATCTGACACACAAAGGATGTGTAGAGCGCTCAGGCGGCTCGTTATTATTTCGTTTCATACCCATCTTAAACGGGTTCAGTTGTAGTTTTGAACATAAGTTTGCCCCAAAATATGCTTAAAATATGCTTAAAATTTGTTTTGAGAGCTAACAAATATGATAGATGATCAATGAGCAAATTTGGATGCTAAACAGTTTAAAAATATGCTGAATTGGCAACACTGGATGCCATGAAGTGTGACAACTCGCTGGCTCTCGTGTGGTCATCACTGCCTGCATCCTGTTCATGCACACGAAAGAGAGCACAGTGAGCACTGCAAACACGTCTGCTCTTGTGTTGCAGCCATTAGCCGAATGGAACGAAATACGGAGATAGTACCAGTAGGTCTCAAACTGAAGACCATAGCAGCTTCTGCTGTTGCTCTCCACCAGGTTCAACTACATCTGGTGTCTTCAGCAACATCTGCCGCTGCTATCCAGAACATTGGGGAATGTTTCTAATTAACAGTTATATTGCAGGCCAGAAAGCGTGAACCATGTAAGGCAGTGCAATGATACGCTTAATAACCGTAGAGTTTTCTGTGAAATACCAATTTTAAATGCATCAAACAGAAGCTCAAGTGTCGCATCGATGAGACACTGCAGCGTTTTTGATGAGATACTGGAGTACCTTTGAATCGGGTTTGGAGAGACTGGTGTGTATCTTAATCTTAGGTGTCACATTGATGACGCATCTGCGTGTCTCGGTTTTGGGACAAACGTCAGAAGCACCTAGGTGTTTCAAAATTGGGCTTTTATTTCTTTTAGTGAAGCTGGTGCGTGGGAGTGAAAAGTTAGTTCAGAATATCACTCTCATCGTCTTAGACGCAGAATTATTTAATTTCACTCATTTCAAATATTAATTCCTGGTATCAGAAGTTCCTTAACTCGTATTTCAATGCACGTGCGCACTAATTAGAGTGTTTTCTATTATACATCTTCACTGGTTTTATGTCTTTTTTTGAACTTCTACAGGCTGCGTCAGTTAAACGAAAAATTACCAAGGTTCTTTAAAACAGCGATACATAATGTAATAAAAACGTTTATTTAGTGTATAAATGATTACCAGAAACAACCATTTGTCATACAATAACCGAAATGGATTATATATTTTAAATAATGTCCTCTAGGTGACCATTCCGACGCACACATTCATTAATGCTGCCGTAGAAATTGTTCATGACATTGTTCATGAGACGTCTTTAACAAAGGTGTATAAGTTGAATCCTCCCCGGAGCATTCCAGCCTTGAAACAGCGTATTCGAGATGAGATTGCTGTGATTCCACTTAACACGTTAAGCGATGTCATGAACAATTTCCATGACCACCTTGAAGAATGTGTGTGCGTCGAAATGGAGGCCCCCTAGAGGGCATTATTTTCGGAAAATAATTCACTTCGGTCATTGAACACAAAATTTTTGTTTATGTTAATCACTTATATGATATATATATTTGTTTAAACCTCATTTTTAATTGTTTTAAGAACCTTAAAAAATTTTCATTCAACTGACGCACCCAGTTACGCAACCAAGGGAATGAATATTACCATGATTTCCTTTCAAACATTCGTTTCGAATATTGACATGGGTATTACGATACCCATGAGTGTATATTAACTAAGGTTTCTTATGTTAAGACATTTTAAAAACCATTGATTGTTTTTGTATCATATCTATTGGAAACAAACTGTTTTTCTTCTTTCCTTTCTTTCCTTCCTGTCCCGCTGGTGGATGGCCCGCATGTTCATCAACGTTAATTTCATTTTTAGTTATCTTAGAAGATTTTCTCTGAGTTGTGTCAATCTCACATTTACTGGCTGCTTTCCAGTCTGATGTCACTAGTTGTTAATGTGTTGAAAAAAGCTATTAAAATTGTTCCTCGTATTTGCAGCTGGATACCAAGTCAAACTCAATTTTTTGTGGCCTCTGTTATTGAAAGTGAATCATTAAAATAATTCTAAAATAAAAAGTTCTTGTATTTGCGCACTGGTTAAATGCGTCTCCATATACGGTCAAACATGATACACACCCTGCGACCATGACATGCGTTTATGAGTTCAGGTGGCGATTGGATCTCAGGCTATCGAGTCATGTGAGATAGTGCTTATCATACGAACTCACTAAGCCCACTATGCTCATAGAAATACATGTGTGGACCGGTTCAGCTGTGAACAGAAATATTATACAAATCCCCATTCGCCGCTTAAATAACACCAAAACTTCCTATATATCAATATTTTTGAATGAACTAATATTTTGTCGGAAAAAAATTGTATTAGCGACTGCACTTCTAACGAAGGAATACATGAATATATATGTTATTTAAAATCCTCTCTTTATTAGTTACGTGAAAACAACAACCATAATTACCCGAAAGCATTTTTTTTCATTAAAAAAAATAAATATTCTTCAACATAACTTTCTAATTTTTTTTCGTGATTCTACCCCCATTTTTTATGTATTTTTCTAGTGGCACACGTGATCTTTCACATTCTGCTTATGTATCTCTCTCTCGATTGTCAGGGTCTACAAAGCATTTAGAACGATTTGTTCTTTCATGAAAATATCCAAGAACAGCAATGCTAGAACACCTTCTCCAACAGCTCCTGATTATTCGTGAACCGGGATGTATACTGTCATTTATTATATGTTGGAGCACAATATATAAAAACATTTTTCAGTCTTCCTTAAAATTCCACCGACACAACAAACCGTTGAGAGTAACCTGCCTTTTTCAAACTTTCTCTACATCACGGTGGTTTCATCGACCGTCAATCAGAATTACTGACGACATCACCATCGAATCCTGACGGGGACGACCGGTATCTAATGATTACAGCGCCGCTCAAAAATTTCGACCGTCACACCTATGGTAATCGACAGCGATCAGCAGAGAATTTTTCTGTAAACATCGCCTGCAGGAAAAGTCTGCAGTACCCAGCGCCGAACTTCGTTTAGGGGATCATACCAGGCCCCTGCCAGGCCCCTGTCGCTCCGATGACCATTTATTATGTTTTTGTTGAAAAAGGACCCTTAGGTGGTGGACTATTCGGTCCTAAAATTTTATGGCGCTCCGGACAATAGATCCCCCCAGTGGGGGATCTATTGGGATCTATCTATCCCCCCCAGGGGGGGATCCCCCCAGGGGAGGGGATCTATTGGGGACAAAAATCACGAATTTTTTGGGACGTAAAGGGACAAAAATCTGAAATTTTCGACCCCATTTCGACTCCATATAAAAAGAAAACAAAACGGGTGATGGATAATTTGAACCTGTACTTTTGTTATAAATGTTCCAAGGATTCTAAAACTGTGTTTGGTTTTGTTCCAGCATAAAAACTCAATGACTAGTCCTTTTTTGAATTATCAATACAAATGAACGAAAAAACCAATATGTCCATTTTTTTCAAAAACTAAGGCCTGAACCAGAAAATTGATTTGAGGAAATTGTGTTTCTTTTCAAAAGGGACAGATTGTAGTCAAATTTCATATGAATCAGACTGGAAATAAAAAAATTCATAATTTTTATAAAAAAACATTTTTTATTTTTATATATCGAAATTACAATTCACAGTGTCAATATGAAGTTATGCATGGATATTATCGAAATAAAAATGAAACAGCATTTAATTACATAAATTTTTCATTATATTACACTTCAACAAAAAATTCTGTTTATGGCTTATACCAACACCTCTAAGTTTCAACATTCAAAACGGGACTCCTTATTGAGTTTTGATGCGAGAACAAAACCAAAGATAGTTTTAGAATCCTTAGAACATTTCTAATAAAAGTACATTGGCTTTTTTCCAAATTTGAGACAAAAAAATTATATAGCTCAAAACCCAAAAATAGTGTATTTTTGATGTAATGATAAAATATCGGATATCACAAAGAAAAATTCCAAATGTTAAAATTTTCCAATGTACTTTTGTTAAAAATGCTTCATGAATTCTAAAACTGTCTTTGGTTATGTTCTAGCATCAAAACTCAATGAGGAGTTTTGTTTTGAAATATCTATAAAAATGTACCAAAAAACTAAATTTTCGTAAAAGAATAAGGCCTAAATCGAAAAAGTTACATGAGTAAAAAAAGTTGACTCAAAAATACATATACTGGCTAATTTTCAAACGAATCGGACGAAAAAAGTTGAAAAATCCGGATGATCCCCTTAATACGTCTTTTGATCATTGGTACCGAACTATTGTTATCGTTCACTTTAGCTTACAATCGAAACATAATTCAGTATTTCTTGCGTGACTGCTACGATTGGAAAAAAGTGGTGAAATAAATGAAATGCTCAACATATATACTGATGCGTTAATGAGCTATGTACCTAGTGGTAGACATGAGATCCAATTTGTAATGGACGTATCAAGGTAAACATCCACCAACAGTGTCCCGGAAAGATGTCATCCTATAGTTGACACATGCATTTATCTTGTTTGTTTCAGGTACACTTCGATGTCACTGAACACGTACACTGAAACAAAATACATAAGTTCTGGACAATCAGAGAGTGAGTACATTTTTCGAAGTACCCTGTACACTTGTATGCTATGCATAACTTTAAATTTAGGAATACAAATCTAAATGTGTGGATGATTCTTACGGTTGCTGTATTGATTAGAATAGACACAATTTTTACTTGGTATCAATACAAATATTTTAAAAATTGTCATGAGTAGCAACTCGATTGAGTCCAGTTTGTACACTTTCATCGTCTCTTAATGTAGTTTGCCATTAATTGAATGATTTACTGGTAAAATTTTTGAAAATAATTTCTCAGATCATTTTTTTTTATGTATCTTAACAGTTTTAACATTACGTTTACTGTAAGAGATCAGTTTAACTGAGTTGTCAGTTTAGGCTCCCGAAACGTTGCCTGAAACTTCAGGCTACGTTCGAGAGAGCCGGTAAAGATAAGAAAAGAACGACACCTTAATGAAAAATAACGAAATTACGGATAGTGAATTCATATAATTAATTTTTATCAGCGGTGGAGTAATTTCATTAAGATTAAAAGGAATATGTTACAACACAACAGAGGTGAAGCTAAACACCTCTGTTGTGCATCAGAATACGAATGACAGCTGCAAGCAATCTTACGTGTGCCGCACTAGATCCAAGCTTTTGCTCTAAGTGCACAGCACAGAAGTGTTTCCTTTCTAACAAGCAATAACTTCCAAACCACGCAACTCAACTATGGGGAACAATATTTTAATAAGGACTGTGGTTTTTATGCTAGATTTTCAAATTACTTAACGAGCCTCTTTGTTATCTTATTTACGCACTTCAGGATCCCCGGTTTACGTTTGAAAAACATACCGATTTCGGCTAGTGGATAAACGGTTAATTATTTTTTATTTGTCATATTTTGTTTGTTAATTGTGATTTTTTGTTAGTTCAATTTTTCATACTCGTTAACTGTTGTTTGTAAAATGTTTTAAAGTAAAGAAATTTAAGTTTTCCGCTCATTAACTTGAAATCTAAATCAATGTTGATTTGTTTTTGTTGCTATTCATAGCACTCATTTACCACGACTTTTTCACCTTAAGGCAATAGTTCCCCCAAAATTAGGTGAAAATTGTTAAATTTAGGGAATCTTTGACTCTAGCTACTATAGGAAGTATAATATGTTAGGTACATCCTGTGTAAAATGAGGTTCGTACGTTCGCTCGTGCCTGCTACGAGGGTTTTAAGTAAGGGGGTAAGGGAAGAAGGTAGGTGGTATTTCTTCATATTATAGACCACCTTTGCTTCTTCACGGTGCAACGTTGCTATTTAAACTCTTAAGTCTATTTATTACTGCATAATGGTTGTAAGGGTCCTAGCTGACCCAACAAATAATAACAAAACAAAAAAGTGATTGGTCATGTTTGTTCATTTTACCTATTTTCGGAGGTTCGGATTTTGGGGTTTCAAAATGCATTTCCTCCGACAGTTTTTGAGCTACGGTAATAATGTGGGTGTAATTGAATGCGGAAGGACTTAGAAATTACCATAACTCATATTGCAATTCTAAATTCGTTCTCGATCAGAAGTTATAACTTCAAACGTTTGAAATTAAAAAAAATCTGGATTTTTTTTCAATTTAAATAATGCCTCATAAGTTTTGGTAATGCCTGAGTCTTTCCGCATCCAATGACATCAATATCATCATTGTAGCTCAAAAACCAAAGGAGATGCATTTGGAAAACCCCTCCTGAATTCCGTTTTCTATACGTATATCATTTTCTATGAAAAAAATCGCATTTTTTACCCGTATGAAAAAAGCTTTCTCTTTGCATTTCTCTCTGTATACCAAGTTTCATTGTTATAGGTTCAATAACAAAAGAATTTTTGCCTATGGGGTACGATCTCCTGTTAAAAAAAAAATAAAAAGATTGATCAATCCCATTCATAAAATTTTGTCATTTCATTTTGACTAGTATTTAGTCAGCTATGTACTGATCCGGCTGTTAATGAACGGAGGTATCCAACCAGTATCAGGTAATATTAGTTATTCCGTAAGTAGTAGCTTTTGCAAGGCTGTTTGTGCCTTTATACCAGGATTATTTAAAAGAAAATTTTTGTTTGTTTTCTAAAATAGATTAAAATTTTATTTTCCTAGGTGGAATCTCAACTTTATTGAATTAACAGTGAGAATGCTTTACTGAAATTTATTATTATATTGTATACTGAAGTGTCACACAATATCAGATTATATACCGGAGTGCTTCACAATAAATTTGGAAAATTTGTAATTTCAACTTTGCTTCATATTTATTTAAAAGTGTATTTTAATTTATGGGCTCATAAAATATAACTGAATTATTTATCAATATAAGTAATGCAAAAATCATGAATTTATGTCATTTTAAAGATGACATTCAGAGATCAAAGAACTATTTATGTGGAAAATGGTTACGTGAACTGAGGATTCTCGAAAATTCATTTGTGTGGGGGTGCAATTAGGTATGTACTACATATTTAACTTGCTGCAAATTTAACTCTCAACCTCAGCTGAAAGAAACAACGAAATGATCATCAAATAGCAAAATGTTTATAAGGTTTAAAACTTTGTGCTTCTTTTACTGTCATGTAATTAGGTAAATTGAAATATTTACTCACATCTTCATTCAGATACAAAAGAGGCTGGAATAGTCCGTCACAATTAAGTACATGCGCAGATGACTGTGTTAGGTGACTTTTATTGATGCATTGTGTGAATAGTTTTGTAAATAAATTTTATTGATCAGAATTCCTAAATTTTGTTTTTATACCTTGATCAGAATTCATAAATTTTGTCTTTATACCAGCATTTGCTAGAAATTTTTATGTATAAAAATTCATGTCAATAGTAATTAACAGTAAAATATATCATGATACAGGTACGAGTAAGTTGTTGACACGCCCTTAGCAATTCAACGATGATTTCATGATAATTTTTTAACCTGGTTCCATTTATGCATCCAATAGAATTTTAATGCTGACATTAATGTAAATTCTGAATATAATATTTATTTTAGTAATTATAGATGCCTAAATCTGTCAGAAATTATAGCGGTAGGAGGTTGTGGCTAATTTTTGTTGGAGTTAGGGAATTATGATCCCATATTTTTCCATCTTCTCTTTCTAATTTTGGCAGCGCCCGGGACATCATACAGCAGCGTCCTTCTAATGAGTATTTGATGCAGTTCCTTCAACGCTCTAACTTTTACCTCCAAATTGTGTGATCATTTTTCTCCTAGGATCTTTCACGGTATTCCAGCACAACCTCAAAAATTTAATCAGTGTCTATTACCTGAATGAACATATTTTAGTTTAAATTTCACAATCGCTTCTAGTGAAGGTAAACAATATGCTACAAATTTAATTGAAAGCTTAAAATATAATTCCTAGTTCAATCTTTTAAAAATATTTCAGCTATGCACATTATTTTATGGTCTAATTATGTAGTGTGAGTATCTTCATGCATACTTCTGGAAGATATTTTGAAAGCAAAATTTATGATAGAGTAAGCTGGTTATTTCTTATTATTCACACCATAGTGCTCAAATCTGTTCGAGTGCTTTATTGTCTGAATGGGTATTAGACTATTGACCCTTTGATTGATATTTTAGTCTTCATTTTCATTTACTGCTATTTGTCACTCCTGATAATATTATTTGCTACTTCAATTTTCTTTTTCTTTTGTTCGTTTTGTCATCACCTGAAATAATTTTACTGGTCCGTTCTCTGACGCGACAACTAAAAAGAAAATTGTTTACCCTAATTAGATCTGTTGATGTTTTTATCCTATCACTGTCCTGATTAAGACAAAATTGTGTGCATGTCAGTTGGGGAGTATTGGTGATCATGTTAAAAAATAAAATTGATTTGAGCAGATATGCACAATTATTTCATCTGGATATGACATTGTTTTTAACATTTCTAGTACAAAAACTTTATCTCAATTCATCATTATGAAGATCCATTTAGAACAAAATACATGTTGAACTGAACTAAAAGAAATGTAAGTATTATCGCTTGAGTTAGCTAGATGAAGTGACCATTCTAACATGCCTCTCAAACTTCTGAGAAAATGTGAGTAGATTTGTGCCCTAGCAGATTGTAAAATGCCAATCATTTTTTGAATAAATTTCTCAAATTTAAAGTATTGAACTAATATTTTTCTGTATTTTTCCAAGGCACAATAATATTGGGTTGAGCTAAAAATTATCTCAAGATAATTTAAAATCAGTTCAGTTGCTGTTCATGGGACAGAACATTGAATATTTTTTTAACTTCGAGGCAAAAGAACAGAAATAAAGTTTTTCAGAATTCGCTTGATGAGAAGACGTCTGAAGTCTCATGACCATCAGAAGTATTTCCAGACTTCTCACGACTAACTTAAATGAACTTCGTGCGCATTATTCAGTATCATAGATGATTCTGGACGTGCGTGATTGACAGAGAGTTACTGAAAATCTTTTTGGAGGCCACCAATGAACATTGAAATCACGTGACGAATCACAATAAAAAACAATGAAGCAGTTTATTAAGAACTTCTGAATTAGCTTCTGCTAAAGAAAAGTGCTGGTAAACATTCTCTTTTAATATTATTCGCTTTTTTGAAGATGTCCCCTTCTATCTCAAACTCTCTTAAATTTTGCAACTCATATCACTATTGTTACAACCGCAGTCATTAGACCGACAATGACATCGTGCTGTCACTAAAATCAAAATAGAGAAGGAACTGACTCCCGGCAGTAATCTTCCAAAAACACATAATGCACTAATCCGACAGGAAAAAAATGTAAAAGCATTTTTATTGTATTTACCGTAGTTGACGCGTGGGACAGTACTGTTGAAGGTCAAATTAGACGCTCATCTCCTGTAAGGTGTTGAAAAAATTACTGACGGTGAGTTTGTTCATTTTTCTTGTGAGATAAATTGTCGAAGAAATTGTGGAAACTTGAAATTCATGATCCAGATCTGGGTTGAAAAAATTGACATATCCTCTCATGCGAAAGGCACTGTGCGCTACGATAATCATTTTTCATATTTTTGTCCAGCCATTGTGTCATCAAGTGTTCTGCATGCCCAGTTTGGCCTATTCATTATTTTTCACATACATGTGCCGGAATTCATTGCCCAATGAATTTAGGGAGAAATTTATAGCTTATGGCAAAATTTTCAGGGAAAAATTTGTGTCAGACGTCGATGCTACTTCCTAACATGTATCGGATCATTTCTAACTAAATTACGAACAAAATTCTAGCGAGTGCAATCCGGTCCCCAGGAGCTAACTTGAGTATCTTGAGTAGATCGTTTGCCATTTGCAAGTGTCTCCGAAATTTTGCCTACTCCATTCCCTGATTTTTCTTGTCGTTGGGAAGTTTATTGTGCCTGTTCAGACGCTCATAAAGTGAAAATAGTCATTGGCCACGTATGTCGACGCTCAGTTGCTATTGTTGATTTTATTCGGGAAATTTATTTTTTATGTGGAAAATAAATGCGCGATCATTTCCCGTTATTCAAATGCCAGTGTTTTAGAAACTCATTAAATAATGGAAGGCATGAATATTGATTTGATACTATTATTTAAAACTTTATATTGGTGGTTTATGCCAAAATTTGAAGCACACTGTCAATTGTTACCAGATAATGTCAATGAGTTAACTGAAATCCAGCGAGTTAAAGGGGTAAAATTTAGTTCCATTAAATTATAAGTTATTTTGCTTCGTATAATCTGAACGAACCGTTCTAATTCCATTTTGGACGAGTGAGATTCGGAGACGATTTTTTAACTCAGGAACCGGAATTAACCTTACTTAGTGCCTAAGTTCAGGGGTCGGATACACGAACTTTTCGTATCACAGTAGTTGTTCATCAGGAAGTAGGAGTTTAGTTCTCGATTGGCTACGAGATGTGTCGTGATTTCTGGCCAAAATATTCAAATTTGATCTTCTTGTAAAGCACTAGAGCTATTCAGCACGTGGAGGGAGTATATATGGAGGGAGCATAGCCGTCTGTGAAGAGAACCTGTTTTTGAGATTTCTTCTATTTCTGTGGTAACCAATAGCCGTCTCGCGAGTGTGACGTCAGCACGGAAGGAAGTTACCTACTGACTACGTTGGAGTGTACACACGCTCGCTGAATGCTCTTCCAGCTTTTCAGTTAATCGCATCATCGTTAATCATTAATTTGGGATTCTAAGACTACGAAAGATAATAACTTGTGTTTCCTCACTTCAGGACACTTATTAATATCAAAATTACTAGCAAATGTACATTAAGAGTTGAGAACTATAAAGATTATAGGCCCTTGATTTTAACGAATTAGAGCGACTTGCACGCACACCTCACCCTTTGACATGTGGTGGGGTACTAATCTTGCTTTGGAAAATGAGAGGAGGGGTTGTAGGGAAGATGGGTGGAGCAACTTCAGCCAAGCGTCTCTGGTTGGCTCAGAATTGTGACGTCACAGGCCTTGACAGTGCCCGAGTCTTTCAACTTTTGCAGCCAAATTGAGCCCGATCGGAGTGCGCTATGCTCCCTCCATATATCCTAGCTCCGTGATTCAGCATCTAGCGTCGTAGCGATATTTTGTGTCCAAATTTAATTTGATAAGAGATCAAACCTGAGTTTTTAATGAGAAAAATCAGCATGTATCGTGAACTGGATGACCTTTCAATCCTGACTGTACTGAAACTACAACGTCAGAAATCCGTAACAACAACATCGATCTTTAACCAAAAAGCCGGAGGATTTGCTGTGGAATCGGCGCAAGGAGTGTCCGCCGTAATAATCGAATCGCCAGTGGTTTCTTCATCGATTCATTACTGATCAGCACCGACGAACCAGCAAGCCGAGCTCTAGTAATGATCAGTGACGACAGTCGGTAGAAATCGATGCCTGAATGTGCGGAACCTCCCCCCATTAATGGAGAAATTACTACCGGCCAGTATAAAAGTTGCGTTTATTCTATGCCGTCATGCAAAGAATATCGTGAGAAATAGAACGCTGTCAAAAAGTGAATGCGTTTCAGTACAAAATATTTTCAGGGATACCGTTTTGAAAGAATAACGATATAATCGAAAACGTTAGGAACTGGGAAGCATGCACTTTTCATTCGTATTTACATATCAAAGCTATAGCTCGCGAAATGTTACGAAAATTCGCTTTCAAATTTACATTAACGTTGAATCTTCTGTGCGTAGAGGATGGTTGCGGAGTCGGAGGAATAAAATTGCAACTAAGACTCCTACTCCATCTCTTCATAATTTGGCGATTCCAACATCTACTCTACCTATCCACAATTTTCTGACTCCAACTCCACCTATTCACAATTTATAAGATGAACTTTCTACTTCTTAATGGTTGAAAGTGTTGCAACCTGTATAAAGGGTGTTTCAGAACTAGAGTTAAAAAAATGAAACTAAACATAGATAATCGCAAAATAAGGCGATTTTCATGAATAACAAAAATCTCAAACATCCACGGTTTTCGAGTGAAGGTTTGTGGTAAATATTAACCGCAATGATAAAATTCCTTATTTGTAATTGGTTATGTTTTTCCTACAAAAAATCATTCCTTAAATAGTCTATATTAGTATTATTTTGTAATCAACGACGCAAACTCTCGTGAATACAGTAATTTTACTTCTTAACTAGGTCACCTGAAACCTAACTTTGCTGGCAGCCGGTGCGTGAGCTCTTAATATTTTAGAGAACCTTTCAACTTGGGATTACTCGAAACTGGTAGAGTTTTAGGAACTTTATTACTGCTAAAAATCGCAGTTTTTTGCAATTTTTCATAGAGTTTTATTTGTTACCTCTAGCTTTGAAACATCCTTCCTATAAAGTGTTTATAATCGTCATTTACAAACGACTTTTAAATTGGCAAAAGAGTATTAGAATCAGGTTATACTATTATCTATATCCACTAGTGTACATGATCCGCTAAAAATGACGGGATACGACTGTTTCCCTTAAAAAAGTCTCAAGATATAGATGACAAACAAACATATTCATCCTAATAAAGACGATTTAAGTCAGACGGAGACTTATTATGGACTGAAAACAATAATCAGCTACGATCTGGCTGATTCAGAGCATGTTGAAGAATGGTTTCTTTTATCGGGGTTTCTTTTATGTTTTTTTTTCGATTACCGGGCGAGCGTAGAAAGAAGTTCATCGTATATTTGATGTAAATAAATAAGAGAACACATTTAATGTAGCCCAGAAAATGTGTGCAGAAAACATCAGACATATTAGCCTTTTGAAGACAGCGAAGTTTAGCGCGAGTTTATAGGTTAATACTATAAGAACTGTACCCAAATTGCTGCGAACTTCCGTTTTGTGGGTGATACGTTTTTATGGCACTTTCGAAAGCTTATATTAGGGTATGATGCAATCAGGGGCAAGAATCGTCTTGTCTTCTCAGCATGAACGCACCAAACTAAACGACGAGCCAAAAATCCATGCGTTACGACGAGCAACGCCAAGTCTCAACTGAACAAGTGCACGGCTAGAGCGGCTTTGTTACTCAGGACGAAAGTCAATCGACCAGGCAAAAGCCATCGCCTGACAAATAGTTCCAGAGCCATTAACAGCGCTTATATAGCTTAAGCATGACACATTCGTATATGCTTAAACCTTACAGAAGTATCTACAAATTAGTAATGACCCCCACCTCTCACGTATCATGACTTGTATTTTAAAGATAGAAATGATAATAGTGTCTCACATTTTGCTATAAATTTATATCAGTGAATTATTTTTTCACTTTTAATTGTGGGAACGCTAACAGCGATACATAAAGCCATAATTTTTAGAGAAATAAAACCCACTTTATGCATGATAAATAATTTTTAGTAAACCCTCCAATCAATTAAGAGACTTGGGGCAATTTTTTATCCACAAGTTCATTCAACAACAAAATTGATTCAAAATGAAGTTGAGAATATGTAACCAATTTAAAATTAATTTTGCATTAATAAATAGTGCATGCATTAATTAATTATGCATAGCCCATTTAAAACTAATTATTCAAGCTGAAAATAGCGCTTTTTGTTGAAAAAGAAAAAGGTTTTGTTATGGACAGTCATTATATAGGGGTTTACTACTGTCCATCAGCACATATAAATTTTTTCTTCAACTTTAATTTCGTTTCCGCTTGCAAGTTGTTGAGAAATAGCTTGTGCACAGATTCTCTTTTTTACAGTCTTTTCTAAATGGTCTTCTTTTTTCTGCTTCCTTGAGATTGCCTTTGTTGGGGTCAGGAATTTTTATTCAAATTAATTTCTGGACACAATATAAGACTAATAACATTTTTTAGTACTGGTAAAATGTCGGCCAACTATGGATTATTCCCGAACTTGAAGTGTCTGCACATTCTTCAAGAACCTCTGAGCGCATTCACGTCTATAATCTTTTTGCCGCTGTGCTCTACCTGAAGCCAAACATGGGAACTCATTACTTTGAAATGTGGACTTACTGGAGAATCGTAGAACTGCAAAAACATTTTTCAATTCTTTTCATAGAAGTTCTTTTTGTCTTTATTGTATTTGTTTTCACTTTTTTTTTGGCTCTGCGGAAAAAATAAATGAATCACGTAGCATATGAGGACCATTTGAATACATGCACAACATTTATTCAGCACCCAAACAAGCAAGTTTGATCTATATACACTTCTACAATAACTTTGAGAGTGAATTGTCCTGACCTAAGAGAATTAGTTCCCTCCACTGAAGCATTCACCCACGTCAAACTTAATATCTAAACATGTGAGAAGAAGAAGAAGCAGGCAGTGCAATTTTGATACTTTTTATATCATCTTATGAATCATATACAGGGTGGGGCAAATCAAATGCCCGCGTTCTGAAAGGTTTTTAGTTCAAATCGAATGCGCGTGTTATTAAAGGCTGTAAGGAAATGTAAAACAATGCTTATAGAATTATTTGTTTTTGATTTTAATCAGTATACAATGCCGTTTGTGTACCCACCTCCTGAACGTGGCATCACGAACATGATGGTGACCACACACACCTTACCATCACCACCAATGCCGTTACTCACGCCTTTCATTACTCGGGCATTTGATTTGCATCCACCCTATCTCTTACAAGAGCTTTGAATTTAGTTGTGAATAAAGGTTTAATGGTGCAATAAGGGACTGAATCAGTATCTGAACACAAAATCAGACCTCATGGCCGTATCCAAATTTTTATTTTCTAATCTGATTCAAATTAAACCCTGCCTAAAGCAGAATTCAAAACTCACCTCAGACATTGAACCAACCATTCACCTTTGAACATCATGACTCAAGGGATCTCAAGTTTAAAAAAAACAGTAAAAATCTTGGAAAACTTAAAACTATGCCTAAATGACTTCTACCAAATGCTTTAGGTTTTCAATAAGTTTCTGATAACTGTCGAAATACAATCACGTGTCCCATTCACTATTGAAGAAAATTCAGATTATTTTCTCGACTCATATGCTGGATTTAAATTTTCAAATGAAAAACTTAATTTATCGGAAAATAATCATAAGGTCTCAATTTAAAAAAGTGTCTTGTCATGAATTTAGGGTTCAGTGTTAAATTACTGTATTCCAATTTCTTTTGTTCGATTTCTTTAAATCCAATGACTGTCCTCGCACGATAATCAATGTCTAGGTTGGTTATTTTTTAAACGAGAAATACGATTTTACTCCACCTACCCTGGCAGCTGAGAAGTCAGAGTAATCAGGAATTTCAATTGTAAAACAGCTTTGGTTGTAACACTTTTTAATTAACGAGTTGTTTCAAAGTCATCAGATGTGCGAATATTATCAAGGTAATCCATGAATTTTAGAATTAGTGTGCTTCTCAAAAAAATTAGTAGCATCACAGTTAGCCGAGGAAATTAACCGTATTTAAAAATACAGTTTTGGAATCCACGACAAAATTCGACCTTGTGATCCTGATAAGGTGGTTGACAATTTCAGTTAAATTCAGCTACCTCATGGAGTGAAAATTTTTCTAGCATTTCGTTTATACTTCTGTCACTCGTTTTACGAACATAATTTCTTTAAATGTTTCTTAGTATTATAGAAAATTTACTAATACATTTGAAAATAAGGCGTGTTTCAACTATCCAGAATTAAATGGCAAACTAAAAGCACTTGCTGACAAGCATCATTAGAGTTTTAAGCCTTACAATGTATTTATATCCCTCTCTCATAAAAATGACACATCCCTCCTGAAATCACTCGCAACTGACGAGTAGTTGATAATGTGCAAATCTGATATAGGCAAAGAGATAGAGTTAGTTAATCGCAAAAAGTATCAAGAACGCATATGAACTGAACTTACTGTCTGGTGCTTCCAAATTCGTTGAGATTACAGAGCCAACGAATACAGTAATATTCAGGGTGGAAAATTGAACAAATTTTTTTACGTGGTTTGAAAGAGTCTACCAAATCACCATCAGAGAATTTCTCCAGCTTGCATGTGTCAGGTTCTTCTCCTGCGGAGTTGTGGGGTCTGCCGAAAATATAAAAGCCCGATTTTGCTTCAGGATTTCAATTTAGACCATTTGCAGCAGCTGGTGATATTCGTAGTTATAAATGAAAAACTTCTTGTACCAGTCCTTAGTAAAATAACTACAAATCAGTATACAGTTGACAATGCTTTCAAATTTATCGAAAATATTAGAAGTATTCCTTATGGGAAAGGTTTGACCATAGCTTCATTTGATGTTGAATCGCTTTACACTAAAAATGTTCTTCAGTAAACTATTGATATTTGTATACACTGGTTGTTTTCAGAGGGTAGCTTTAAATTTACGTTGTTCACTCGCAAAATGTTCAATACTTAGTGAAATTATCAGTGATGCACCCTTTATTTACATTGTGGGTAAATTTTACAAATAAATAAACAGGCTAGCCATGGGACTTCCATCAGCACGATCACTTGCCGACATTTTATTTGTTTTCATACAGCAAAGTGATTAGACGAATGTCCTAACCTGAAACAAGTGTTCTACGAACGATACGTGGACGACACTTTTGTCGTCCTTTTGTCGACGACTCTTTTGTCGTTCTTAGGCAACAATTAATTAAGTTTACCGTGGAGGTAGAAAAGAATAACACTCTTGCCATTTTAGACTGTCTCGCTACAAAAGACGTAGATCTGTTTCAGATTTCAGTGTCTCGAAGCCAACTTTCGCAGGATTAGTCTCCATTTTCTTCAGTTTTTACTCAACAGGTTTCAAAATTATTTGTATTCGAACCCTGATTAATTTAGATTACAAAGTATGTTCAACTTTCACAAGTGTTTTAATGTAAATTATAATGTTACGCAGATTTTCACAGCTAAACGGTTTCGTTGGGTGTCATTAATTCTCACATTAAGAGATCCCAATGCTCTTAGGACTATAGAGTCTTTAAATATTTTTAATCAAAAATATGCCTTCAACAATACTGACAGTTCATACATTTTGCAAATAGTTAATAAATAGTAATCCATTCATTTTCATTTTTCTCTGACATCTGTTTTCGTGATATCCAGCCATTCGCTGTATTTTGATGTTTTATTTACGAGATATAATGATTTCTTCTTATGACCTGATAATGGAGCTGGAGTCGAAAACGTTTTTTTATTAAATATTATTAATTTTCTCGGAATTTTCCTCGTTTTTAAGGACGTCTGGGTAAAAAAAGTCCGTTATTTACGAATGGATTTGTCTGAAATTTTCACAGTAAGTGTGAAATGATGCAAAGATTATTTCTTACTTGGACAAAATTTTTGTATCTGCACTGGATTTTATTTTATTTTCGAAAAATAAGATAAAATAGGTTTTTTCAAAATCTACCTTCTTCTACAATTTTGAAGTTACAGAACCAGTACTTCGTTTTTAAATTGCTTGTGTGGGAATTTCGATAACTTTTTTTGTAGATTTTGGGAATTTTTTTTATGTGACCTTTTTTTCATGTTTTTCTTCCTGTCGTGTAATTTTCAAAATAATGGTTGTATCGAAAAATGCTACCCCTTATGGATACACCTTGCTAAGCCCTATCGAATGGTATAGAAACCGTTCTTGTAGCTATAAAATTGTGGCAGAAGATACATTTGAGAATTTAATTATCAAGTTTCCAGAAAAACGTGTTTTTCACAAAAAAAATGTTTTTCTTCTTATCTTTTGAGCTACTGGGTTTTCTACCATGAACTTTTGAGGTTTTGTAGCTCATTTCAAGCCCTTTCAATTGATATAATTTACATTGCTGTAGCTCTGCAACTCTGGGAAAAAATCTACATCAAAAGAAAATACGTGAAATTCGTCAATTCAACCACTTTTTTTAATTTTTTTTTACTACCACACGTTTTTTTCAAGTCAACTCTTTTGTTTTGTAGCTCTTTTTAAGCCCTTCGAATTGGTGTGCTCGCCATAGCCGTAGCTATGATACTGCAGCTGTCATCAAGCTATGAATGAAAGCTTTCGTATCATAGCTACGGCAGAACAGCTAAATTCTTAAATTGTCAAAAATTATCTAAAATTTTTACTCAGCGTTAGAATGTTTCGTTTGAATAATGAAAGCACTTTAAGTAGCCCATGAACGAACTCTATTGCCATTGCCGCAAAGAAACGCGCTCAATTGAACCCCAATAATGAGAGGGTGGGAGGGGTCAAGGTCCCGCCACCCCCATCGCCTTCCCCCCCTCTATAAGATGCATATAAAAACAGAAAATCAACACTTATCCCGATTTCTACCCAGACGGTGTCCTTAAGTTCCTCATAAAATTGCGACCAAAAATACACACAGGATGTTCCGTATAAATTTTACCGACAAATATTTGGTTGATTTCCCAGATGTGGTAAAGGTGTTCACGCACACTACGCTTCTTTTGAAAGTTTAAACCCTTAGTCATCCATATACGTGATGACAACGAGAATGGAAGCTAAGAGAGTATTAAATTAAATTCTGATGCTAACGTAGAAGTATTGATGACCATTATAGTTGAGTCCTGGATAACGAGGGTAGGCAATAATAGGCCATATGTATGGCACCAGGAGGGAAAAGGAAGAACAGTTGTCAGTCAACTTTTACGGCGACACCATTCCCAATGTTTGGCCTCCGAACTTCCCGCACCTTTATCCGATGGACTATTATGTATAGGCCGATGACGAGGAAGATGCTAATAGCCGTGCCAGTTCTACGAAAGCCCAGTTAATCGACAGAATTAACGCAGATCTTGCGGCCCTTCTCAGGGTAAGTGTAAAATCAGCCTGCTCCAGATTCCGCAGCTGAATTAAGGCTGTGATAGACGCTAATGGGGGTTATTTTGAGTAATATTTCTTGACAATAATGTAATATCATTATATTTTGAATTGCTTTTAAATCTACCAAATTTTGTAGCTACTATACATTTTTCTCATGATTTGACTCAAATTTATTCCAAACACTATATATATATATATATATGTGGATGTTTATGTGGATATTATGTATGAACGAACAGGGTGTTGGAAAATTCAGTGCAAATATTTTAACCACAAGTTAAGTCATTATAGCCGTACACAGTGGCAATTTTTTTTGGCAAATTCACTTTTTTAAAGAAGTTACAGCGTTTTTGATTTTATTCCGATAAACAATTTTCGCTCTAAAAAATTCATTTTCGAACCAGTTTTAATGAAAATTGGTCTCGAAGTGAATCTTCAAATGCTCTATGCGCACATGTGGAAATTTGATAAAAGTTTGAAATAAGTAAGAAAATGAAGTTCAAATTCAAAATACGCTGAAGAAATTAATAGTCACAATTGTAAAAAACGAGGAGCCTACAATGAAAGCCTATTTTAAAACCTTTTAGATGGTGTACTGCATGACAAAAAATAATCAGATTGAGTGCATTTGCCAAAAGGAAAACTGAAATAAATTCAACAGTATTGACGCGCACCCTCATGTTGTCCTGTCACTCCACTAGATAGGCATGGCTAGACGGACGTGAGTGCTGCGGTAAGTGGGGTTTAGGCCTACTAAGTTTTAGGAGAATGTTGGAAAAAAGATGTGAATTTGACAGCTTTAACCTGTTCCATGGTACTGACTATGGTACTGTGCAAATGTTGATTCTCATTATTTTAACTTAAAAGTAATTGAAAATCTGGTTCCCATGAACACATATATACGTAGATATGAAAGAAAAAAATAATGTAAAATTTTACAACACAAAATTATTAAGTTACTGAAGCTCATACTACGCTGTGTTATTTCAGTACATGATGTATCATCATTCAGGATTAAGATTAAAGTTACAACAGATGTTCAAAATGTTTCCGAGTTTCTTCTATGCGCAACCTCCACCGATTCTCTGAAGACTGCCGTACTCGTTCGAACACTCCTCTCTTTTCTGCTATGTCTCCAGCAGACACCGCAATCCTGGCAGTCAAATCTTTCCCTTAGTCCACGGGCGTCTCAGACAGGAGGCTCTTCTTATGTCCCCACAGAAAAAAAGTCTAATGCTTTCAGAACAGCAGACCTAAAACGTCAGTTAATGGTCCTCCACGTCATATCCATCTGTCTGGGAACTTAATGCTCAGACAGCTCAGTGTGTCTCTTGCTGCTCTTGAAAAATGAGGCGGGGCACCAACTTGTTTCAACAACATTCTGCGGCGAATATCTCGAGGAACATTTTCCAATCTTACGGGAAGAGTCATTTGCAGGAAAATATCGTAAGTATCCGCTGTGAGTGTTGCACGGAAAATATGTGGATTGATAAAGTGATTCCCTACAATACCTGCCCAATTGTTGATACTGTGCCGATGTAGGTGTTTGGGTTAAATAATGTTGTGGGAATTTTATTCTGCCCAGTGGTACCGGTTTTGATGGTTAAAAACACCCTCTCTTGAAAAATTTGCTTCATTTGTAAATATAATTGACGAAGAAAAATTCCTGTTGTAGAGTTACTCATTTATTAAGAAACCTTCTTGAAGAGACTACTCGAAGTTGGTAATCTGCTGTTAGCAATTCTTGAACTCTTTCATACCTGCTGGGATAAAGATCGCTCACACGCAAGACGTTCCACACTTCAGCCTGATCTGTGATCCCCAGTGCAACAGTAACACAACGACAACTTCCATTAGGATGATCTTGAATGTACTCTAGAACCTCCTGCTCCCGTTCAAGATTTAATCTTTCTCTCTCTGCGTTAACGCGTTAAAAGAACCATTTTCTCGAAGCCTACTGTGAAAAGCAGTGAGCAGGTCCTGTACAGAATTGCTGCTTGCCTCTAGCTTCCTTGTGCTTCTCCGTGTCATGTGAATGTCAGCCATTTTTTCATTTTTGAATCGTTGCATGACTGGACAGTAGGCAATGTTACTCTTAACGCAATGAAGTCCAGACACGAAATGATAAGCAACCAATCGTCTAGCGGCAAAAAGAATTTTTGCAGCTAATAATTTGTTGCTGTCTGTAAACTTTGAAAGTTTAAATTTTTTAATGTGAAATTACTCAGAGAATTTCTTTGTTGACACTTCTTGTCACAGCTTCATTGACTTACAAACTTTAACTTCGCTGAATATTAGCGACACGGTTGCAAATGTAATGTACCTTATCAGGGTTTTAAAGCCCTGATTACTCAACGATTTTTACCGGGTGTTACAGAAAATGTTCCCGACTTTTTAATTGAATATATCTCCGTTTTAAATTAACAAATTTGATTGGTTATTTCTTTCAAAATGGTGAAAATTTGGTTTCTTTTCGAGTGATTTTGGTTATTGAAAATCAGTTGAATAACCATTTCACAATGATCGATTTACTGAATGGGGTATAAAATCTTATTGTTCAAGGGATATTTTTTAAAAACAACACTAGTGTTCTTCTTCATTTCTCAATACTTACTGCTAAAAATAGTTTCACAATGATGTATCCTACATACCACTAAGCGTGTATCACCTCTATCATTATTAATACTTCGAAAATGGTTTGGAGAACTGTTTCAAGAACTAAAAGAAAACGGTGAAATAATCCGCAAAATTCTTCGTTCATAGGTGGCTAGAAGTTATATTTGCCTTGAGAGAAATGAAGGGTTTGTCGAAGGATACCAAATTACTTTATTAATATAAACGTTATTTTAAAGTAATGATTTGTTACTCTTTTGAATGTTTCTTTGTTCGTTTTTTTGGAAAGAACAAAATAAGGAAAAATATCAATATTGTTTTAAGAACTGTTTCTATGAACAATTAGTTTTTCAACCCCTTTCAGTAAATCAATCATAGTAAAGTGTTTATTTAAACGATTTTTAAAAACTTAAATTATTCGAAAAGGAAACAAAATTTACTATGTTTTGAAGAAAAAAAAATTCAAATATATTAATTTACAGCGGAGATACAATTTATTAAAAAGTCGGGGACATTTTTGTGGGACACCCGCTTTATGGGGTGTACCAGAAGTCGCGCACAATACAATAACTTGTATTTCTTTCTTTGTGTCTCAAATTAAAACTGTTTATAGGTAAAAAACTAACAGTACAATAAGAATTAAATTGGTTTTATGTCTGGAGGAGAACAGGCAATATACTGCTCTGTAGCTCAAAAATTCAACTGCAATCACTCTGATCGAGAACAGCCATTGTGACTCAATGGCTGTTAACGGTAGACCACTGTCTACCGTTTGATCAAAAGCTTTCATGAAACTAGCCCGGCAGCTGACCGTGAGAGATGTGGTCGGGTCGACGAAAGAGTGCAACGAAGAAATAGCCACCATGGTTTTGACGAGTGTTGCTATTAGCCACATAAAAGAAGTAAGAAGAATAAAAAATTGTCAGTGTATCGGAAGCCAACTTTCTCAGCAATGAGCTCCGGTTTCTTTAGTTGTACTCAACAAGTTTCAAAATTGTTTGTATTCGAACTCTTATCAATTGAGGTTACATAGAATGTTCAACTTTCAAAAAATGTAAATTTTAATTTTAGTCACAATTTTTACAGATACTGGGTTTCTGTCGGGTGTCAATAATGTTCCTACCTGGTCCTGGATTACACGCGACTCTATATGCTCTTTCATCCCGTAGTATTAACTTATAAATGAATAAATGTACACATATGTAAATAATTCATTGGATTGGATCATTTTTCTGAACACACTGAAATTTTAAAGTTCATCTTCATTAATATTAATAAATATTCCGCAATAGCAACCCTAATTTGCGCAGTTTGTGAGTATTCATCGTCGTGTAATTTGTTCTATTTCTAATTTAATTATTTACAGAGTAAAATTTCACGACAATAATTACACCAAAAAATATTTCATTCGAAAATATAAAAAAATTGGGACAATAAGTTTACTGTGATAGATCAGATCCATAGTACTTATAGTTTAATCTCATAATTTCCGGTGACGTTCATGGGAGCCCGCAGAGATAAAAAAAATCAATCATTGTTGAAGCATAAGAAATTTCTCCGCAAATAAATCAGTGCAACAACTTTAAAAATGGTAAAATATATTTGAGCTTATGGACAGCGTCCCCCTTACGGACCTTTTTTATCATCGAACCTAGATCAATGAAATTTGGTGTACTGATAGAGAATGCAATTTGGAATCGTTCGTCTTCTGTAAAAATATGCGGTTTTCTTTGAAGAAAACGACATATTCGTAGAAAACGGTGTCAATATTTACTCTAATGTTTTCAACGATTTTTATAATTTCGTTACGAAGAATCAATAAAGGAACACATTTAAGAATGTTTTACATGAATGACATTCTGCTCGCTGATGCGGTATTTTCGAATTATTCAACTTTGAAGTTGGCTTGTGCGCGCCAGGGAAGCGTGCACGCATAGCGTGATTTAATTAATAACGGAAGGAAACCCCCTATTACAAACATAAAGAGGTTGGGTTGTGAGGGGTAGCCACAGTTCTTCTAGTGAAAGTTATAAATAAAGGTTTCTATTGACGTCCGTTTACATCATCTCCAATGGCACCACTCGGTACCCAAGATGGCGGCAGCCATCTTGGAGTCGATGTAAACGGACGTCACTAGAAACCTTTATTTATAATTTTCACTAGAAAAACTATGGCTACCCCTCACGACCCAGCCTCTTTACGTTTGTAATAGGGGGTTAGCTTCCGTTTCTATTGTAAAAACAATGACTGCTTTTGTGCAAAAAAGGCCATTCAGGAGCGCCGTTCGTATAACTTCAAACTCAAATAACTCGAAAACTAAGCATTTGCGAGCACATTGCCATTCATGTAAAACGTCTTAAAATCGACTGCATTACTTATCTATAGCAACGAAATTATGAAAATCGTTGACAACATTAAAGTAAATATTGACCGAAAACGGAATTTGAGGGGGTCAAAATGCATCTCTTCCTACAGTTTTCATTCACGCTACAGTAATGATTTCGGTATCATAAGATGCGAAATATCGTGGACATTACGGGATACTAAAAAGAAAATCTCTAAATTCGTAATAAACATTGTAAAAAAAAATTTCGAGGTGCCATTTTATGGGGGAGAAGATTTTCATTTCTGACGTCACAACTTTTGTTTGCAACACACTTAGGATTTCAATTTTCGTATCCTTTATTCTGCACGTTTTTTCCGCATCTAATGATAGCAAAATCATCACTGTACATTAAAAACTGAAGGAGGAGATGCATTTTGAAACCCCGCATTCCGACCCTCCAAAAAAAGGCAGAGTAGGTAAATATAAACAATCTCAATTTTTCTGCGTTGTCATTTGTGGGTTCAGCTAGGACTCTTGAAATCATTATTCAGTAATGAAAAGACATAGAAGATGACATAGCAACGTCGCGCCGTGAAGAAACTGCAGTGGTGGGGTGTAACCTGTTGGAATACCACCTCTCACCCCCCCCCCCCCCCCAAACTTCAAATCCCCGAAGCGGGCCAACGAGCGAACGTACGAACCTCATTTTTTCACAGGATGTATTTGACCTCTTTCACCTCCCATACCAGCTAAAATCTATTTTCCCCATTTTTCCCAATTCCTGGGATACGCTGTCCTTAAAAGGAAGCGAAACTCCTGATGTAATATTTCACACCTGCATAACGCATTAGTATGCGTTTTACAGTACATCTGCGAGTAGTCTTCCGTTCACAGAACCACCCTCCAAGTATTCTTTCGATGTGCAAAGCACATTAGTGCACCTTTTCAGTTGAGGAAATCTTTCTCCTCCAATCTCCGCACTTTGAGATTCATTCATATTAGAAAAACATACCTTTAAAAGATCGTGAAAACGATGTGAAGCTCCTAATTATTGTTTTGGAGTTTTGATGGAATTTTTTTTGCTGCTGGCTTTCATTTGGAAATGTTTTATACCCGAATATTCTATAGAATAAATTATTTATTGGACTTCTTCCCACTAACTTTGAACTCCAAAGCAGTGATGACCGATTTTTATCGCAATCCGAAACAATCATTCACTATGAACTTGAAATCGATCTATCTCTTCTCGATCTTCACACGCAATTATTATTTACATCATCTCCAATGGCACCACTCGGTACCCAAGATGGCGGCAGCCATCTTGGAGTCGATGTAAACGGACGTCACTAGAAACCTTTATTTTCGAATGAAAGTTATGTCATATCATTTTAAATAATCTACTAATTACAATTTTCACTTGTTTTTCTAAGTTGCTGATGACAAGGTCAGGTAGATATTGATTAGTTAAGTACTCTGAACTCATGGTTAAACTCAGAATAAGTGGAAACAACTTTTTCCGTGGTAAGTAACAGGTTATGTAAGATATGTGTCATCATGAATGGGTAAAAATGTAGAAAAAAATTGCTCGTGCTTTGAAATAAATTAAAACATCATCATAATCACCGGTAAAATCTGAATTATTTTAATTAACAGTGAAAATGCTTTTCTGAAATTAATTTCCTGATTTTATGTTTTTATGATGTCCACAATAATTATTAATTTTTGACACTCTTTCACTCATCAGTTAAGGTGATCATCCCAGGCCCCTGCCAGGCCCCTGTCGATCCGGTGAGTTTTTTTTATTTTGTTGTTCGAAAAGGACCCTTAGGTGGTGGACTATTCGGTCCTAAAAATTTTATGGCGCTACGGACAATAGATCCCCTCCCCCCAGGTAAGGGGACAAAATCTTGAATTTTCGACCCCATTTCAACCGCATATAAATAAGGGAAATGGATAATTTCAAAATTTACATCTGGTAAAAATATTCCAAGGATTCTAAAACTGTCTTTATTGTTGTTCTACTATAAAAACTTAATGAGGAGAAACGGTTTGAAATATCCATACGAATGAACTAAAAAACCAATATTTCCAATTTTTCCAAAAAATAAAGCCTGAATCAAAAAAATGAATAAATGAAATTGTGTTTCTTTTCAAAAGTTGATTATTAAAGTCAAATTTCATAAGAATTAGACTGAAAATAAAAAAATTATAATTATATATTAAAAAAAAAAATTTCTGTTTGAAAATCACAATTCACAGTGTGAATATGAAATTATGTATGGAAATCATCGAAAAAAAAATTAAAACTGCATTCAATTATATGAATTGCCTATTATATTACACTTTAGCAAAAAATTTTGTTATGGCTTATACCCAAACAAATAACTTTCAACATTCAAACCGGATCTCCTCATTGAGTTTTGATGCAAGAACAAAACTAAAGACAGTTTTAGAATCATTGGAACATTTCTAACAAAAAATGAAGGCTTTTTTCCAAATTTGTGAAAAAATATATACCTCTACACCCAAAAATTATTTTTGTGATGTAATCATAAAATATAGCATTTCACCGAAATTTTTTTCCAAATGTTAAAATTTTCCTACGTTTTCTTGTTAGAAATGCTTCAAGGATTCTAAAACTGTCTTTGGTTTTGTTCTAGCATCAAAACTCAATGAGGAGATACGTCTTGAAATACACATAAAAATGTACCAAAAAACTAATTTTTCGTGAAAAAATAAACTAAGGTCTAAATCGAAAAAGTGACACGAGTAAAAAAGGTGACTCTCAAAAAATACATATACTGGTCAATTTTCAAACGAATCGGACGAAAAAAGTTGAACAACTGGGATGATCACCTTAAGACGCATTACTGAACTACTCATTGTTAATAGCTATAGAAAACTCCTAAATACTTTTTCATAAACAGTAAAATTTTCTTAGATGAACGAAATGGTTTTGCAGTAAAATAGTCTCTTGAACTGATGAATCTTGAATGACTATTTTAATCTCTGTAATTACTTCTCTGGCTGTTAAATTTAATTTACGTCCAACTTGAACAGAGAAGAACAGCCAAGTAGAAAAACGCTACCAAACCCCAAAACTGTGAATATGCCTTACACTAGTAAAATTAGGCATAGTAAAAATTCTCAACTCAGTTCTGTTGAAATTCTGAACAACTATGAATAGTCTGTCAGTCCCCAAAGCAAAAGTAAATTTCTGTCCTTGTTAGGTGACTGTTGACTATGTATTGTGAGAATGATTTTAAAAGTTTATATCAATTATGGCAACATTAATTCATAAATGTCGCATTTATAGCAGTACTTCGCGGGGCTATAAGTTTTTCCTGACAAAAATCCCTGTCATGAGTAATCATTGATAAAAAGAATCATAAGGTACTATAGGGGACATGTATTTGAGCCGTACGCGGTTAAAAAATTATTTATTGTTTTACGTTACCAAACTTACTTTCAACAAGGTATCCAATAGTCTCTCTCAGCTCTGATCATTATCAATTCATAATTCTACATTTTTTTAGTTATTCTAGCTACCTAAAGCAATTAGAAATGCATGTGGCAGAAGGATGTGGTTATTTTTTTAAATTAAGAGCCCTGACCTTTTATTTTTCCACTTTCTGTTTTTTTTTGCGAGTACCGGTGTCATCATACAGACACTACCTGTTCGTTAGTATTTAATGGAGTTTTTCTACAGGTCTTATTTTTTGCCTAAAATTTTTTGTACCATATTTCCTGCCTCCTGTTTCACGCTGTTATAACATAACATAAAAAATGGAACTCATTACTATCGCTTGAATTCAACATGCTATTGTTGCGAATTCAGAATTGCTTATAACAAATATGAAGAGTAGGGTACAAATGCAATTGAAAGTGTAAAATGAATTTCTCGAGGTAAAACGTTTACGAATATTTTAGTTCAGCAGAAAATTTTGGTTAAGCAAATGATTTTTCGAGGGTAACTTAGTGCATACCTCTAGAAGATATTTGAATTATCAAATTTAATAAAGAATTATATCATTATATCTTATTCGTCTGTTTCATTCGGCATTTGCACCCTACCTACTCTCAAGTCTGTTTGAATACTTCGTTGTTTGTTGTCTTTGGAGAAACATCCCTTCATATTTCTCGCTTCAATTCCTTTCCCTACATCATTTCACATTTATTCTGCTTATCTTATCACTAGATGAGATAATTTTGCTGGTCATTTTATTACGCTTATCAACCAATGATCTTTCGATACAATATTTAATAAAACATCGTTACAATATTTCATTAGAAATTGTAAGCAGCAACACATACCGAAAGAGTTGTCACGAATTTCTTTTGCTCATTATCCTATATTTCAGAACATCTCACAACATTTTTATAGAACGCGCATATATTGTGATTGCCTGGATGCATAGAAATGTATTTGTGTATGTTTACGTGTTAGGTGTATGTATTTGCGTAGGTATGTATGTTCATGTAAATGTGTATATATTTACAATTTTACATGTATATATGTACATATGTGTGTACTAAACTGACAACTGACATTTTAGCTAGAGATAATTTTTTTTTACTGTTCACTCTCAACTAGTAACATTACATAACGCGTCATCTCATTATTATTGTAAAGCATTCACGTAAAAAAACTATAGATTTGTTGTGTGATCATCCATTTATATTTAAGTAAAATGCTTATCAACTAATGACCGTTATGTTAAAATTGTTTAATTAGAAATACAAATCTTGTAATTCTCGTGCATCTCATGCTTATATATATGTATATTAATTTTTTTCATGCTTCCTTAAAATGACATTTTTGAACATCTTCCGAAACAAACAAACAATTATTCTAATATTATTTCCTGGCGTCAAGAATTGCGAAGTTTTTATAATGTATATGTAAATTGTCAAAGGTGTTTTCAACCCACAACGAAAATGCATCGTCCATGAAATTGTGTTGTCTCTGATAATCATCATTACATGTATCATCAAATGTGAATTAACTAGGGAGCACGTTATAATTATCATTTCATGTATTATCAAATGTAGATTAAGCAAGATTAGGAGTACATTGCCCTCAATCATTTATTTTCGACCAGTGACATGAGTATTACAATACTCGTGTGTGTGTATCATCTAAGTGAATTAACATTGAGATATTTTGAAAACCAATGATAGTAATTTTGTACTATCTCTATTGGAAATAAAGTGTTTGTCTTTCTTTTCTTTCTTTTTTCTTTTATTTTTTGTTTTTATTCATTTCTTTTTTCTGATGAAAGCGAAATTGTGTGTGTGTCAGTATCGGGAATAATATACTGATCATGTTAATATTAAAAGTGAAGTGAGGAGATACATACGAAGTATGAAGTCAATACATTGTCTTTCAACATACGTAGTTAAAGATTCTCTTCCAATATATATACTGCTATAGACACATTCAAAATATAATATGAATTGGACTGATAAAAATATCAAAATTATTGCTAAAACTAACTATATAAAATAACCATTCTAACTCGCCTCTCAAACTCTGTAAGGAAATGTGATCAAATTAGTGCATTAGCTGATAATAGAATGCCTTTAAAAAGAAAATTTAGAGAATAAAACAAACATGTAGCTATGATTTTTTTCAGGAAACAAGATTAGTGATTTAAGCTGAAAAATCTTGCATGTAAATCGAAATCATTTCAATTGTTATTCAATTGCTACAGGAGCAAAGATGGCGTCTTGATTTTTTAAGAAACGCAAGTGTCTAAAAATTTACCTGATGAGAAGACGTCTGAAGTTCCAAGAGCTTTAAGAGTTCTCTCAAACTACGCAGAAAATCAAGTGAACTGATAAATTTTGCCTTATAAAATGATTTTTATTGAACTTCACCGACAAATTCCATACTTGTGAAGGGCTATCAGTGAGTTGCGAAATGACTTTGGAGGTCACTGAAAAAATTTAAATTCTCCAACAAATTGCAATGACGTACGTGGTGACGCGGTTTACTCCGAACTTTTGAATTGGTTTCTGCTAAAGAAAAGTGTTGATGAATATTCTCTTTCAAAATTATACTCAGTAGTAAGTGAAAGGAGCCACCCGGAACAATTTAGGCCTAGTAGAGAATTACAGTAATTAAAGAACGATCTCGAAAAGCCTCAAAATCCATGTTTTCAGAAACTTAAATAGTGAAACATATATTATCATTTTGTTTAATTATAATGCTTAAAATGTGAGAGTTCTATCTCACGATCAATAACATTTATTGTTAACAAAATTTCAAAATAAACATTATTTCAACATGTTTTAATTGAAATATGCAATTAACTACTTACAATACTTGAATCTCTGTGTGAGTACAGGCTGATGTTTCAAATTCTAAGTTTTTACAAAGACTTTTTAAATACTTTGGAATACAAAGTTGGTTCATATTCCTAAAATATTTTCCCTTTAATAGTTGTACGTCTTTGTTTATCATTATGTAGCTGCAAGGAATTTTGAGAGCGTCACTGCAAAATTCCATAAATTCTCCTTAAGACATGCCTCCTGAGACAATGAACATGTGAATATTTCTTAAATCATTTGTCGACAATTTAAATAGAAGCAATACGTTTGCATTCATCCGTATCTACTGACGAGGTAATAAATAATAATTTTGAGTTTAGTAAATCGAGCTGCAATTATTATTCCTCCCTCGGGTGTAAAAATGATCAGCTTGTCTGATTCTTTTCAGTTGCTATATAATCAAATATAAACAAATTTTTTTCTCAGCATCTACTTCACTAGCATCAGGAATAGAAGCGATGTCTTCAAAATATTTAACGATAAACTTTGCTCTGCGTTTCACAGGTAAGCCTTCGAGAAATTTATCAATATTTCCACTACCGATTTTTAAATTGATCAATATTTCCACTAACGATCTTTCGCCCGGTGGTCGGGCAAAAGCCCGACCACCCGCAAAACATACCTTCCCCCTTTTCTCTGACCCCCCCCATTGCGGGAGCGCTATCCATGAGTACATTAAGACATGATTTGAGACTTCACTTAGAGTCAGGAAGAGAAGTAGAGAGGTCAGGGACTGAGAGGCGGGTCACGAAGGACGAGGGTCAGAGACTTGCGTAGAGCGGTGACCAGGGAGGCAAAACTGTTAGATGACATTAATAAGTCCAGCACACGAGCGGTACTTTGATTATTTTTGCGTAGTTGTCCCTAGTCAGAATCGACTTGTTCAAATATCCTGGGGATAAAGTCATGGGTTGTTCTTGATTGTCTGTTAACAATCGTGCCCTGGTTTGTTCTTGATTGTCTGTTAAACAATCGTACCATGGTTTGTTCTTGATTGTCTGTTGAACAATCGTACTGGTGCGTTGTCATTCTGAACGGTCATAACGTGGTTTTGTTGCCTCTGTTGTACGGGCGACTCCTCCGGAACCACGAGTGCCGTCTGTGCGTGCTCTAGTCCGTCCATTATTTGCCTACCCCAGTGAACACTAGAAAGATATTCCAGTTTCCTTGCCCTCTCCCTTGCAAGGAATTACTTAGTTGAATCATGCGCCTTTGAAACGCAGGTCAGCTACCGTACCGTATACGCAAAGTCAATTAAATTATAAATCAATAAATTTGATGCCGTGTGCCTCTGGTGGCAGCGAAAATACTCCTTTATTAAAATCAACCCTTCAATATTAACTTAATACCTATGCGTTGCGATTAAATCAGCACGTGAAGAACTTGAAGTCATTCAATTGAGAAACAGCAATATATACAGTAGATTGGTTTATTAAATTTAAATTTTTGTTCATGCAAATTACATTTTATCAATTTTTTTAGAATATTTCAAAACAGTTAAAGTTCGGTGTATTTGCTAATTTAATTAATTCTTTCTGTGACCATTAAACACACATCTACTCTACTTCTAATATTTTCCATTGTTTAACCATATACTGAATTGTTCATCAGTTTGAAGTCTTTTTCAAATTCAGATTTAGCTTGCTGACGCATTTTTGTTTTGATACCAACATATAATTTCATCCATGGACTTTCATCAAACTCTAATTTTCTGTGAATTTTCTCTATCCTCAATCGTAAATCTAGATATTGTGTCAGAGATTTGTGATGAAAAACATATTTTTCTAAGTTCCAAGACGAGGAACTAATTTATTTACATCGTTTACTCAGACACTTTTTGAGCTAAGGGTAAATCATTATGTAAAGCATGTATATCTTTCGGATAACTTGAATCAACTTCTAATATATAACCTTTATCTGCTTCAAGTCTCGACTTTGAACCTTTCCATTTAAAGTCTCCAGTTGGTAATGCTTGGCATATAGCCCAGCAATAAAGATTATTTGCATCTATATATGAGATAAAACCATTTAATTTTCCTCTATCGAATGTGTCTTGCATATATGGATTGTTTGCTTTCGTATATAGTGATGATATTGTAGAAATCCCACCTCTTATTCCCTTTTCGATGCATAGGAGCATATGAGGATTTCAAACAAGTCCTATTCTATTTTTGCATGTTTTAGTAAAGTATCGAAAGACAATCCTGGCGCTGTAGAGTAATGTGTTGGATCTAGAGAATAAGTTTTCATGCATGTTAGTCTGAATTGTTCAAATACTTCTGCTAATAATAATGTATCGAGTTTTAGATATAAATTATAGTAACCTTTGAATGTTGTACAATTGAAAGTTCTCCACACTTTGAGTGCATGCTGATATTCATCCTCTGAAATATTTTTATTATTTAGTCTACTGTAAAACTAACTTATGGGGAGCATCCCCCCAGAAAGTGGGAAATCTGGGGAAAAATAGATTTTAGCTGCTATCGGAGGTGAAGGAGGTCAGGTACATCCTGTGAAAAAATGAGGTTAGTACGTTTGCTCATTCGCCCGCTACGGGGGTTTGAAGTAGTGGTGAGGGGAGGGGGGAGGTGGTATTTCATCATGTTACGCCCCACCTCTGCAGTTTCTTCACGGGGCGACGTTGTTATGGCATCTTCTATGTCTATTTATTACTGTTTAATGGTTTCAAGGATCCTAACTGACTTCACATATAATAACGAAGAAAAATTGAGATTGTTTATGTTTGTTTACCTGTTTTGCCTTTTTTTTTGAGGATCGGAATGTGGTGCTTCAAAATGCATCTCCTCCTATAGTTTTCAAGCTACAGTGATGATTTTGGTATCATTGGATGCGTAGAAGCGTTTTAATTATGGGGTGTAAAGTGCTACTTCGAAATTTGTCATAATTGAACGTTGTGACGTCACAAATGGAAATTTTCGCCCTAAAAAAATGGCGCCTCGAAAAAATTGTTTAAATTTTTTGTTATGACTTGAGAGATTTCCTGTTTACACCCAATAATCTACACGATATTCCGCATTCAGTAATACTAAAATCATCTCTGAAGATTAAAAACTGTAGGAGGAGATGCATTTAGAATATCTTAAATTTCTTCATTTTCTTTTTAAAAAAATCGCATTTTTTCATAGAAGACAAACGATTCCAAATTGCATTTCCTATCAGTATTCCAAATTTCACTGCTCTAGCTTTAATAAAAAAGAAAAAGGTCCATAAGGAGGACGCCTTAAATATAGCTCGTAAACTATTAGAGTTCATTTCTTCATAACTATTTACACATTCATGCGGATAAATACCTTTTTCGTTGATCAATTCTAATTGCTCTTCATTGAAAAAGCACTTCGACGATTCTGTTTGCTCGAATAAATTCTTCGAAAGTTTATCTAGAGATGAAGGTAAAAACCTGTAGCTGTCTAAGAACCGTCAGTCACAGGTGGTGTCTTAAATTTTTCCATTATGTTTATTTACATAAGAATCAACTTTTATTGTTCGTGTAAAACTAAGATATTCTTCATATGTTTATGGTATAACATTCAACTTTCCGGATATATTTCCCAAGTTTGTCACGAACAAATGAGCATCGTAATTAGACAGATTATGTAAAAACACCGGTATAAAGTTTAGATTCCTTATTCTTAAATTTCATTTTGAATAAGGTGGACCTCTGTAATGACCTGTCAAATGATTGTGGTCGTGAACTTTGAAATTTTCATTCGTAAATTTTTCCTAACATACAAAACATCTTGCGGCTTCTTTACATTCTTTGAATTTATCTGAGGTAAATACATTTTTTATTCATTTTCAACAGACTATAAATTCTCTTGGTTTCTTTAATAAATATTATAAAAACTGTTGGGCTGCACCTTTACCATTATATATTTCTAAACGGGAGATTTCATCTACTTTAGATTTTGCATAGTAACAGAAGGAATTACGATTGGGTTCCTGATTGTTGATGGTGTAACTTGAATTTGATTTGGTTGACACGTGTCTATTTTTGTCAACGTTGACTCGAAATCAGCATAAATTGCAAAAGGATGCTCAATTGTGTTTTTGCACTGTTTAAATTTTTATTTTACTCCTTCCAGTGCATACTTTGTTGGAGTGTGAACTGAGCAATCGTCTTTGTGTTTATCTAGAATATCTGCTCTTTTAAAAACGGATAAACAATACGGACATACATGTTTTGTGTAATTATTACTTGTTTTACAAAAAGGACTTAATGATTTCAAAGGAACATAATGAGTATTGTTTTTATCTCCCAATTGAAAACCAAGGACGTTTCGCCGGGGGGTACGCGTCGGTTCCTAGGCGTTTTTTAGTTGTATTACGCGTGGTTTAAGGGTCAAATGTCCACTTTTTCGGACACAGAACTGCACGCGAATCGCCGTTGTTCCGCCCTACCTAACGGCCGTTTACCGCCTCAGAACCAGATTCGAATCGCGGCTGGCCGTCCATGGGTTATATGTTAAAAAATCGCTCCCGGTTGCACGTGCCTCGCCTCACGGGGTGTACAATATTGCACTGGAAGCTTTGGATCCTACAATACATTCACACTTACTGCATTGTGAATTTATTGACCCATTAAGCTCAGTACAATATTGTACATCCAATGAGATCGATGCACGTGCAACTGGGAGCTCAGGTACATGAGACAATTCATTAGGAAGGACATAGAATCCCGCTCTTTCTTTAACTTTTATTACAAAAATGAAACATTCTCTACACTAAAATTTACATGAATATCTTACTTCCACTAATCACAGCCTTCTCACCAATAAAACAACAAAATAATATAGGAATTAAAAATAAAATCACAATCCGTTTAAAATGCTGCATGTAACAAACAAATATCATGCATAAACACAAGAATGGGAATGTAATTTCCGCATCTCAAAGTTCCCTTTCAACGCTTGTTTACATGAAAGATTAGATTATTGGTTAGCTTAAGCCTCCCTATCCGCAACAAATGCGACCCAAAGAGAGGAAAAGGAAGGCACCATTTAGTATGGAGGCAACACGTGCACTACATTTTGGGACATATCATATGTGTACCATTAGGTACATTGCATACCGGCATAAATGAATGGGATTTCCATAATTTCACTACCTTTTTCAGAATTGATTTCAACCTACCTGGGAAAAATTATAGTACACTTACATTGTTCACACTTTTTATAAAGGACATGAATGGACTTGAGCAGTACAGTAAGTTTCTAAATTCTGCTACTCACAACTTAACCGAACCAACCGTAGCAATTGCACAAACGTAGTCAACGTTTTAAAGGGAACGCGGGATCTGTGCAGAAAGGGTATAAAAACAGTAAATTGAGAAAAAGTTCATGAAACCAGATCAAAGCTGAAGAAGAAAGTAGTATGTGCTAAAAAACAGGACAGCAGTGAACCGAAAATATCTGGTCCTTAACATAACAAAAACATTTTATTTCAACAAAAAGAAGGCCTACCTAACTCATAGCTCGGGCCCTCACATTTTCCTTCCTGGGAGCGCTAGCTCCCATAGATACAATAGTTGTATCCCTCTGAGGAGTGTCTACATTATATCGCGTGTCCCATAAAAATATCTCGGAGTTTTTAAATGATTATATCTCCGCTTTAAATCAACATATTTAAAATGTATTTTTTCACAATGTATTAAATTTTGTTTCCGTTTCGAATAATCAATTTTTTTGAAAATCGTTTAGTAACCACTTTACACTGATCGATTTAAAGAAAAAGTAGAAAACTAATTGTTCAGGGGAAAGATTTTAAAAACAACGCTGGTGTTCTTTATTTCTAAATACCTACCTTTGAAAATAATTTCACAATGATATATCCTAAAGACCACCAAATATTTAAACCCTCTGAAAGATCATTTACTCCCTTATTTCATCATTTGAAGACACCTAAAATGCAGCTCACTAACGATCAAAGAATTTTCATCGCATTGGAATATGAAGCAACGAAAAACTGTGAAAAAGTTCGAAGTGCAATTAATGAAAAAATCCCGAAAGGAACTCGTCCGATAAGAAAACTGTACGTGTATTGTTTGAGTTAGAAAATTAGAAAGAAAATTAAATGCTCCTCTAGCTTTGTCACAGTTTTTCGTTGCTTCATATTCTAATACGAAGAAAATTCTTTGATGGTTAGTGAGTTGCGTTTTAGGTGTCTTTAAATAATGAAATAAGAAAGTAAATAATCTCTACGAGGATTTAAATACTTCGTGATGTGTAGGATACATCATTGTAAAATTATTTTCAACAGTAGGTATTGCGAAATTAAGAATACCATAATTGTTTCCTTTGAACAATTAGTTGCCTCTGAACAAGTAATTTTCCATCTGTTTCAGTAAATCGATCACTGTAAAGTTAAACGTTTTGAAAAAACTTGAATTACTAGAAAAGAAAAGAAAATTTATTGCATTGTGAGAAGAAGAAATTTCAAATATGTTAATTTAAAGCGGAGATATAATCAACGAAAAAGTTGGAAACATTTCTATAGGACACTCGGTATGTACAGGGTGTTGTGTAATGCGATGCATATATTTTACCCAAATACCGAAAAACGTGAAATAAAACGATTTTCACGAGTGACAAAAACCTCAAAACTCCGTTTTCGAGAAATAATGATCTGAAATAATTATAGATTCCCGTAGGAATAGCCTGAAGCGCGTACCAACAGCCTGCCAAAGAAGTTAGATTTTACTCGCTGGCTGCATGGTAAGCCTATTCGTGTGAGAATCTAAAATTATTTCAGGCCACCATTTCTCGAAAACAAAGAAGTTTTGGGTTTATTCTCAATTGAAAAAAAAAATTTCGTATATATATATATAGTATTTTTCATATATCTATACATCAAGAAATAAACTCAAAGAAAATATATTTTTTCTAAATATACAGATATATCAACTCATGTATACAGAATTCACTTTCAACGCTCATTTATAACATATACATATCATTCATGAGATCTTTCTAAAATTTTTTGATTTCAAAGAAATGATTGGTCTGCAGGAACATTTTGAACATCATTAAAGAAAATAACGAATGAAATTAAAGTTACAATGTAAGTTTTCAATACCCCTTCCTCAGCTGGGTCACCAATGAACCAGCACCGAATTTTTTTTTTTGCAAAAGAAATGCATCATTCATAAAATGCATACGTAGGCACTTAAAATCGATTAAATGTGCTTGTTTATTGGCAGGATGCTGAACAGCATCTTTCATAACAAATTCAAACACTGAAAAAAAGTATTTAAAATATTTCATTAGAGAATCAAATGGAAAATAATGGCAGAGAATAGCACAAAAAAATTTCCTTGCGTAACTAATGCGGTTTTAGAGAAGAAACTAGAGCACAATTAGCTGGCGCAATTATCTACCAAAAAAGTATTTGCAATAAACCACACCCTCATATGATAGATAGGGTGCACTGTTGCGTAGGACTCAATGCACAGGATTACAAATCTTGAAAAACAAATTAAACAAGAGAATAGTTGAAAACAGAAAGACGAGCTGACATGGACAGTAAGAAAATGAATAAAAAATGTCCATCATGAAAAGGCAAAACACTAATTACAATATAAAACGACCCAAATGCACATCTCTCGGACCCTGTAGGAGTGCTCAGTCCCAAAAGTGCAAGAGTCATACAACGTTGTGGTATTTTTTGGCAATGATACATATTTACAGCAATCGATTTTTCATTATAAACTCACAGTTTTGGTTTCTCACCAGCGTTCTCCTCCATTCTTGTCGGCACTGATACAAAGCACTGTGAAAAGCAAATTGGTTTAATTTATTGTTCAATGTCAGCATTTGCACTTTTTAATATTGTGAAAAGAAGTAACTTATTGTGACATCAATACACTTTTGAAAAACAGTCTTTGTAGCCACTCTGTGAAAAACTTACAAATGAATCAAGTGAATGTGAACTGTTCTGTAAACTTGCTCAGTTATCTATCCAGAGTACTTTGATATGAATACCACTGTTCTAGTTTCAAAACAGTTGGACGAACAACACTTCACATAACTATATATGTTTTAAAAATTGAACTCAGCTTGAGCTCGAGAAGTGACGAGAAAAATCTGAGGATGAGCATAACGGTTGATCGCCACAACATCCCAGAAAACAATCAATATAATATCAATAAACATGTTTTGGGCATTCAATGCAATATACTACGTCACAATTTGCCTAACGCAATGATTGTGAAGAACACAGTCGAAACACCAAACGCGACCTTTGCAAAGGCAGTAACCGCCAGTACGCTCACGATGACACGCTGTCATTAACTGACAGATCGAGTCATGCTGCTTTCAAATGTTACGGCCGTTAATCAACTGAAAATTTTGCGCCATCGAATCATCCATGACCAACTATGAATTTCACGTCCGAGCTCGACCGCGCTTGGTTTGGGGCGCGTAGAGGCAGAGTTAAGGCAGAGCAGGCCGACTAGCCTATTAATCGTGCATAATCGACCCTAACGTCCTCAATACACCGGCGATACGTGCTTGATTTTCAATTGGGCTGTAATCAACAGTAATGATACCAAATTTTTTTTCTTTGATGTTGATATTCTTAATGAACACAATTCATACTTAAAACTGTGAAGGTATACTAAATGTTATTGCTGTTCTCAAATTTTCTTATTATTTTTAGTTCTACGGGGAACCTGATATCAGCAAAATTAAGTTTTTTCTGTTTCTGCTTTTAATCTTTTAGAAATTCGTTGACCGTTTTTTTCATCTAGACAGAAATATCTCGCGATACACCACTTAAAGTGTTGCGATACGAAGAAGGGGGTGGGTTTAGGACCTCCTTCCAATACGCTGAGGGACTCTCAATCCCCGCAAAATTTAAAATATTGTCCTTCATGCTTGCGTACACCTGCATACCAGACATGGAGAATAAAAGGATTGAAGATTTACATGAATTTATTTTGGGAAAAACACGTGGATCAAGTACACAAGGCATTGGAACGAAATGATTTGAAAGGGCACAACTGCGTTAATGAAAGTATGCACATTTCTACCGCCATAAAACTTTAAACACGACATGGTATAAATTTGATGCTTACCGATAATTCAAGTTACCAATACTCCTTCGTTGACAACAAATTACGCATCCACACAATCGCGGGCTCCACAGCAACACAAGCATAATATTTACGATAATGACACATCACGATTTAACCTGTGATTGTGACAAGGTGTCGAATCATATGAAGCGTCGCACCATTCACAACGTGAATTCGATCCTCGACTAAATGAACACAGGAAACCGATTGCCTATAATTTATATGATTTGCGCAACACTTTGAAAAGCACTTTTCTGGGTGCTGTTCTACATCTGAAATTGAACTTTTATCACCACCTAACAGGGCTCTCATTTTTCGAATTCACCCTGCCGACAATTTTACACTTTCCACTCCGCTGTGATGTGCGGCTGCAGCTGACCTAATTCCATTTCATTGATGCTGGATTTTCTTTTCAATTCTGAAGCCTGCACGCGGACTCGGTCTGCTCATCTTGCTCGGCGATGCTGGGGTTTTTCTGGCTGCGTGACAACGTCTGCCCGCCACTTGCAGATCTTTCAGCGCTCGACATCACTGCTGGCTTGAAGATGAACTTGGACAATTATTTTGCTGGAGAGAGACGTAGCAGAGAACCAATTGTGCTAAACCAATGAACGCTTGCCTAGGGATCACGCGAGAAGGTGTGTCTGAGCACACACCAATGGGAGTCCCAGACGTCAGAACAATTGTTTTTCACATATTTTATTCAATTTCATGTTTTTTCCAGAAATATTCACAACATTGAAACTGAAGACTTTACTGTACTGCATAATAAATGCATTGGTGCGTTTACTTGTGTTCATTTGTGTATTTTTCACCATGCCATTGTTATACGCATGTTTTTATTTCATTCTTCAATACCAGACAAGTTAAACACATTACTACAGTCCCAGCAGTCTATCTCTCTCAGAGGAGAAGTGCTACTTACTGAGAGGACATGAATATTTATTTATATCTATGCAAGATTTTACATTGAGAAATGGTATTCACGAGTGAAATCGGTGTAATTACTTCTTAGTTCTAAATACATTCTAATGAATTTAATCATCATTCGGAAATTTATAAAATAAGAAGTAACATAAAATGGAATTTATAAATCATGAATCATATACCTAAGAATTATACCTAAGATTAATCGTATTTCTAAATTTTATTCCTAGTCGTTTTCTTTTTTATGGTGAAGATATCGTGATGTTGACAATGCTAATTATTTCAAGAAGCACAAAGATTTCAAACAATGCTTCGAGAAAGCGCACTGCATTATGATAGTTTCTAATAACAAGTTTCCTGACAGTACGCGCTGTAGTTTCCTAAACGAAATACCGCATAAAACTTTGCTTATTACTTCGCAAAGAATTATATGTGGTAATAAGCAACACTTTTATTCTAACAAGTAATCAAATTGATTATTGTTTGAAAAAGTAAAGCAATACAAGTTCCCCTCAGGGGTATACAACTGTTGTATCTATGGGAATTAGCGCTGCCAGGGGGACATTGTGAACGCCCGAGCTAAAGGTTAGGTAGGCTTCCTTTTTGTTAAAATAGAATAGGTTTTTGTTTTGTTACGGACCATCTTTTTTCGGTTCACTGCTGTCCTGTTTTTCAACACTTACTACTTTCTTCTTCAATTTTATCTCGTTTCATGAACTTCTTTCTTAGCTTCCTGTTTCTGTGCACCTTGTGCATACATAGATTCCGCGTTCCCTCAACTCCATACTGAATGACACCTTCCTCCTTCCTCCCTTAGAACACCTTTGTCGTGGTTAAGGGAGGCTAAAACTTTTTTATATGATAATGATAATGATAAAAAAAATAATAATAAAAATAATAGTAAAGCAATACAAGTCTGTTTTCGTGGTTCGCAATTCAAGTAACGTTGATCTTCTAATTTTTATAGAACTTTTTTTTTATTCCCGAGGCAGTCGTGCGTAAGCTGAAGTCTCTTCTCAAGACATATGAGTGTTTGTAAGATGAAAATAATACATAAAATATTAATGTTTTTCTAATTATTACGTTCTAGAGACATCGCACAAATGAATTTTCGTTTGGATGGGAGAAAGAGGAGATGAGAAAATTAGAGACTCTTTTACACTCTTGCATTTTGAATAGCAAAATGATTACAAATTCGCCACATACCTCAACACTTAGAACGAAAAATGAGAATCGGTCATTATTTTTACTCAATGCAAAACAAAAACTTAATCATCAACGAAACATACTGAGATGACATATAATTATTAAACATGTCTGGAATAGAAGTCAACAAGTGATTTGTAAAGAGTCGGTTATCAGTCGAAGGCTAGTCGACGACCAATCTACAAACTACCCTATCCTTGCTAGTTTGAATTAAAATGGAATAACAAAAAAGTATTTTGTATAACACTCATACAGCCTTCCAAGACCAAGTGATATGTATAATTTTTTTGTCTGGAATAATGTATTCATTCAAAAATTTGTAACGAACATTCAAACATGAAGTCTCTGAGTTGAGTTACCCTAAAAACTTGCCCTATGAGCTGGTCGAAGCACTCGAACTCTCGAACAGGGTTGCCATATTGGCCTTTTTAAGGCCAAATATCACAAATCTGGCTTTTTTTGCAAGCGTTTGGCTTCGAGATTATAGGTTTGGCCTTTTTCTTAAATTTGGCTTTTTTCTGGCTTTTTTAGTGATTTTCCGGTTTTTGTGCCGCCCAAGGCGTAAAACTGAAACTTGACAGTTGAACACAGGAGCAACAGGATCAGCTAGTCTCCAACAGGATCAGCTAGATCTTGCTGAATATTATTAAATCCTTTGCGAATATCAAATCAAGTAATCAAAGGAGAATTTGCAGATTTGCACAGGCTGTATTTAGCTCAGGATTGTATCAACATTAGTGAGCCGCAGTACCGAAAAATCAGTATCATAGACTGGAAGCAGGAGGGCATTTTGGCGGTGTTGAGATTCCTAAAGACACCATGCAGTTTTGACTTGGTTAAAGAACTCTCAGGTTGTGCGCTCATTGCCTGGTGACTCCCGCTAGCAATGCTATTGTTGGAAGAATGTTTTCTATGGTGGTAGCAGTCAAAACAAAGCCCAACATTAGATTACGAACTTGAAAGGTAGATGAAAAAGTGCAAATCCGAGCACACCTCAACAATAGTTCTTTTGTTGTAAGGACTTCGAAGTTGCTTCAAGAATGCAATCTAATATCAAATCGAGCATCTTTTGCCAAACTGAAACCAAGAAACTAGCTCTCTAGCTGCTTCTACCTCTCAAACTCCTGCTGAGGAAGAAAAGTCAAAGTAATTTATGTTATTCCTCGAAGAATAGGGTAAGTTAGGTCTATTTTTCCTTTGTAATAAGATTTTTTGAATGGCTAGTAGAATAATGATACTCTAAGGCAAGGGTCTTCAAACCACGGCCCGCGGGCCAAATCCGGCCCACCAGTGTGTTCAATCCGGCCCGCGACGGTTAAGCCGACCGCGTACTCGGCGACTACTCTAAAAATTATAGATAATGACAGGAAAATTAAAACTTTTTTGGCCCTTGGAACTTACTGCAGTAATCAGTATGGCCCTAAGTCTGAAAAGTTTGAAGACCCCTGCTCTATGGGCATCTACCTGCTATATTAGTTTACCTATAAATAAATTTGGCCTTTTTTGGCTTTTTTCATGGTAAAATTTGGCCTAAAATTCATGAAGTTATCTGGCAACCCTGCTCTCGAAGTTTTGCAGTAGCAGTCCGTTTCACCGCCCCGGCGCTGCTGCACTGGCAGTTGGTTAGTTTTCGAAGTTGCCCGACGTGAAATGACTAATTCGCAATTATTGCTTCAAAACTGAGATTTTATTGATTGTAATGCAGGTGTTTGAACGTGATATGCATGGGCAAACTTAGAATTTGTACTGGAAGAAAGTTTTAAACGATTTTGTGTCGATCGACAGTTACTCTCATCGTTAGAACTTCCTTATCGGTAGGTAGGAGAGTTCAAGCTTAGTTTAATTTTTCAAATTCTGTTATATGAAGGGTATTTTTTAGAGGTATTTATGTAAAAGTACTCAAGATGGATTGCTTTTTCATTATATTTCTTGATTTACGTCTTATTCAAAAAATTTACTTATTGAAAAATGTTTTTTTCCAGTTAAAAATAAACAAGAAAGTTCTATCGAATTAAATATTTACTGAAGGCCGTGATAAAAGTGCGGTGGCCCAGTGAATGAAATGTTACAGAACTTGCTCGTTGCCTGAAAAAACTGCTGCAAGGGCGAGGAGCGTTCTTACACCTTCAAACTTGTCACATCAAGTAAGTATTTTACGCGTGTGTGAACAACTGTTTTGAGGTTTGGTTATTTTTAAATATACATATTGCTAATATTTCATTGTTTTCAATTTCTTGAGTTTCAACGCTTTTAGGTGCTTATTGAGGCAGTTGATAAATATTTGAGTAGACATATGACAACTACAGCTTTTTAACTCTAATTTATAAAAGCTCAAGTTCAATTTAAAAAAGCTCAAGTTCAATTTAAAAAAGCTCGAGTACAATTTGAAAAAGCTCAAGTTCAATTTAAAAAAGCTCAAGTTCAATTTAAAAAAGCTCAAGTTTAATTTAAAAAAGGTCAAGTTCAATTTAAAAAAGCTCAAGTTTAATTTAAAAAAGGTCAAGTTCAATTTAAAAAAGCTCAAGTTTAATTTTAAAAAGTTTAAGGTCAATTTTAAAAAGCTCAAGTTCAATTTAAAAAAGATCAAGTTTAATTTGAAAAGTCTCAAGCAGGCTATATATGAAAAAAGACGAATTTCAATTTTAAAACCTTATGTTTCTAAAATTTCATACCTATGTAATAATAATAAAAGTAAAGTTTATTTCTGAGAATGCATGCACATATTTAAAAATACTGACTCTGAAAATAGAATAAATCAAATGTCAGACAAACCAAGCTGTTGTGATTTTGTACTTAATTTGACATTCTTCAAGTTTTACCAATGAATCATTTGGTAAACATTTGACAAACAGATCATCAGTACATACAGCGTATATCTATTGACCAAAAAATTCAAGATAAATTTTATGTTATAAGTAACTGTGTGACATTTATCAAACTGCACTGACTGAAAAGTTGAACATTATATAGCTTCAAAATTATATTTAAACAATAATGCTCTACAATAATGGCTTATTATATCATATTATATAACATAGTATTACACATAAAATGTATACTAAATTAAAGGCCAATCTCTCAACTAATAATTTAATTTTTGCCCCTTTATACCATACCTAAGTGCATTTATACGTTATTTCCCATCGCAAAAACTTCTAACGCAAGTATTCCAGCAGAATGCTTCTATATATGATTGTAGGAGCGTAGACATAGCCTGGGTGTTATGGCAGTAATGGATTCATCTAAAAGTCAACTTTTTAAATCAAACTTCATCTTTTTTAAATTAAACTTGAGCTTTTTAAATTGACCTTGAACTTTTAAAATTAAACTTGAGCTTTTTAAAATTAAACTTGACCTTTTTAAATTAAACTTGAGCTTTTTTAAATTAAACTTGAGCTTTTTAAAATTGAACTTGACCTTTTTTAAATTAAACTTGAGCTGTTTTAAATTGAACTTGATCTTTTTTAAATTGAAGTTAAAAAGATGTAGAGAATTGAGGTAAGTGAACAGACAATGCAAGGGTCTACGCTACAAACTTGAAAATGCGTATAAATGTTTATACAAATAAAAATAGGCTGATCTCACTCAGCATTATTGTTCATTAGAATATCAAAGTGAAAAGGAAGGACTGTAATTGTGTGCAGACGAGGTAAGAGATTTTTGTTGAGAAGTAATCAACTTGTCGTTCACCACCTCTCGTAATAAGTGGAACGGCGCGCAAATTATACTCGTCATATATGCTTCCCCCTGTAAATGTTTCTTTACCGAAAATCATATTTTTACGATGCTTTTATCAATGATAAGGAAAGAGCGAGTTGAGCTTTAAAGTACTGTGGCATCAATAACAGTAATACCCTTTATTTACCTATATACTAATAATGTACTTCATTTTATAATGCTTTGGAACATTCCCTTTCTTCATACACATTAGAGGATTTTTTATTGCTAAAACCTTTTTCTTCAGCACATCTTCATAGGAATTTTTTTTAGTATCTTTTTGAGAATATATTTTTATAATTATAGCAGTGGACGTAAATTGTAAGTGTTTTTAATACAAATGTGTGAATATAATAATTCTTTAGTGTAAACATAATTGAATATGAACAGGATAATTTAACAACTTCCATTTATAGTTGCCAGTTCGATTTCTAATAAAAATCTCCCATTAGTTCTCTTGCAATCGATATTGTAGAATTGAATCCAACATTAAAAATCTGCAGCCCACGCAAAATTTAACAGTGCCATTAACATATTTTCTCCGTCCACAGTAATGTTTTCTTTTTGTTCGATTGAACATTAAATGACTTGTCATAACTCACCCTAAAAAAGCTTAACTCAACTTTGGACGACAAGTAGACTGCTTAAACACAAAAACACTTGAATATGTTTAGCAGGAAACCTAAATAATATTCAACATCTCAATTTAGAGGTTACGTATTAAGCAGTCATCCACACATGTACCTATAGGGGTGAAATTGTTAATCTTCTGCAAGAAATTTAATAAGACTATTATTGTATAAAAACTAAGGTGGAATAAAGGAATTTTCTTTTCAGAAAAAAATACGTGATACGTCCTTACATTGACCTAGACCTATCTGGAAGTATCTCATATCCGCGTTTTACTTTCAGAAGAATCGGATTCATCTGAGGCCCTGAGAGAGATACTCAACCTGCCCCAATTATGAAAATGGATCAATTCTTTCTTGACGTAAGCCGGTGAGAACAACGCTCAGATAACGTTGTTTCGTTTAGATTGATATGTAAAATTTGTTTTGTTCTGCTCATATGAGGCCTCGCGTTGGAAGGAAATCTATTCCGGTTAATGTTTAGTGCTAATTTATTTCATTTTTTTCTATTTTTTTGTAATATTTTGGGAGCGTAATGTATTGGGACTTTCCTATTCTTGATTTCTTGATACACACTAGAGGATTTTGTATTGCTATAACCTTTTTCTTCAACGCTTGATAGGAATTTGATGGTATAGTTTCTTTTTAAAAATACAATTTTATCATCATAGTAGTGAAAGCATAATTTTACATGTGTCTCTAATATATACGTCAAAATATAATTAAAATGAAAGGTTGGTAATATATTAAAGATTTTTGTTTTGATTTTAATACACAAGTAATTTGATATTTTTCTATTTCTGAGTTTTTGTCTAGCCAGTATCCTTATTAACACGTTAACTGCGATGGGGTGAACTGAAGTTCAATATTCAATTCAAATTTCAAGTCAATTATGGTAATCAACTTTGAAAATAGCGAACATTAACTGTATCGAGCCTTTATTTAGCTTTCATTAAGCATTAATACTCAATGAGTTAGTGACTGCAGGTGGGTCAGCAGCACTTTGAAAATAACCTAAGTGACCACCCGTTGGTCACTTCGCAGGAAATGTGTTAGAAGGAGTTAAGCTGCTGATACATGACCTAAAATGCAGATTAAACTTGATAAACCTCTTTCTGTGACGAGCATTTATCCTCATTGAAATTCAATTTATGAAATAGTTAAAGAAAAAGCAGCTGCGCACCAGACTGCTTTTCGGAGGTGATATTTTGGCCACACTGCGAAGTTTTCCTTGCATTTTGCATAACTGGTTCGTATAAAAGTTCCAATCAAAAATAAAAACTGTTCGTAGAATGCCAGAAATATCGGTAAACTGGAGTTAAGGTATTTTGCAATGATAGAATATTCATTTGTTTTATTGTAATCCAATGCTTGGCAATTAACCATGCTTTTTATACAGGATCGGCTAACTGGAGTGTAGGAAGAGGCAAGAGACTCCTTACTTCTCCTCCAGCAGTGGAGACTCGTTCACCAGCCGGTGTGGTGCCACTGTCAGTGTCAGTAGAATTAGACAGGAAGACATTAGCCGTGCTCTGAGTTGGAGTGATAAAAGTTTCCTTAGAACTATTGTATCTATGAGAACTAGCGCTCACAAGATGATTCGTAAGCACGAGGTTAGGTAGGCCATTCATTAGTTGTTATAATAGAGCATTTTCAGGAAGCCAGGAAAGTTACTTTTTTTGAAGCGAATGATCTTTGGGAATTTAAAAACGAAGAAAGGACTAAGTATCAAAATTATATTTAATAAGATTTCTGGAAATATATGATATGATTTAAGGGAGCTGGTCTTCGAAACGTTTAATAGAACTGACGCTATGTACTTATTTAGAAACTTAAGAAGGAAGAAAATTCTGCTAAAATTTATCATCGTTACTAAGAACACATTTCGGAGTCCCGCTCCATCATCAGTTCAAGGGAAAACAAGAATTACCTCTGAAAGAAAAGATCAAAGTACAGTGAATTGTTGGCACCAAAAATGTATCAGGAGAGTAAAAATACAATGTATGGCACGAGAAAATGAAGAAAAAAACACAGAAGCACAGGCCTCATATGCTAGCCGCATTGATGTACTCTTGTGTGTGCAGTGCACATCTTTGTTCGTTGGTATTACGTTACGAAATTTCTATATCAGAGTGGCAAAGCATTGAGGTAGAAGCTTGCGTACTGGGAATCAACCAGCACACCCACCGCATTCTGCAGTGCGAAATCATGCCGGAAATGTAATGTCCCTACATCTCCTACCGATTTCGAAATTTTAGACTCTGCTTCAACACCGTATGGCCTCAGAATTTTTAAGTCCGTGCATTTTTTAAGCGAAACTCTGATTTGAACAACATGGACAGTTCGTACATTTTGCAAGTATTGAATAGGTAGAAACCTTGTCATTACCAGCTCAATTTCATTTCATACTCATATTATACGGGATTTTTTTTTGTGCTTCTGTGTTTTTTTTTTGTTTCCGTGCCATACTTTGTTTTTACTCGCATGATATATTTTTAGTCTCTGCAATTTATTGTACTTAGATCTTTTATTTCAGACGTAATGATTTTTTTTTCCTTTGAACCGATGATGGAGCAGGACTCTGGAATGTTTTCTCAGTAAAGATGATAAATTTTATCGGAAAGTTTCCTTAAGTCTCTGATAAGGTTGCGTTCAAAGCAAATCACTGACTTGTTCAGGAATTTTAAACCAATGTACGGTGATGAGGAAATTCGTTCTTATTTTAGTTTTAAATTTTGTGAACTCGTTATTAAATATTATTTTAATACTTAGAGCTTTTTGGTTTATATGTATACGTAAATATATATCCGTGTCCTAAAGTGTTCTTGTTAAACTTGTGTGGCACTAAATCGTTTCTTGCGCTCTTGATTACATTATAACAACACTATTTTAGGTAGTTTGACTTTTTGTGTTGTCCAAGCTATGCGGCAAATGCAATGGTTGGCATTGTACAACAATCCTTATGTTTTTGACAAGTAAACTTTTTTTGCGCCAGTATTATTACCGGAGGAAATTATAACTTTGTGTTATGGTAAAATATTTTATTCACCTCGAGCTCGTTATTTTGGCACAATAGTAGATACGCCAAAATGAAAAATTGTCCCGAATGTTGACCTCATTGACTTAGACGCAAAATAATTGAAATATGTCCATTTTACTTTCAACATTAAGCTCTCAAGTGACTAGGTCCTATGTTCGCATGCTAAAATGACAATGTAAGTGCGCACTTCTTAGATTGTTTTCAAGAATACATCATTATGATTATGTTTCCTTATCACTTGTATTTATATGCATTATCAAAATCAGATTAACGCAACGAAGGGAACGTAGATAAAGGCACGTAGACCGTGCCTTTCTCTCAATCACTTTGTGTTTCGACAATAATTGACATGAGTATTACGATACCCATGTGCGAATATCAACCAAGGATCTTAATATTAAGATGTTTTAATTGTTTCGTTCCGAATTCTGCTTGAGAAAAAACTCTCGGCTGTGCGTGGCCGAGAGTTTTTTTTTAAAGCAGAATTCAAGGATGGCCAGCCGCGTATCATGTACATGTCGCCGGCGAAATTAGACATGCCGGAGACGAGCAAAGACGTAGAATGGTCGATCATCGCAGTTGGCCGCCGATGTCCCTGGGCCAAAAATTTTGTCCCTAAGTGGACATTTCGCCTATGATGCCGAGATGATTTACCGGCGATACGTCTCTTAAGTTATCCCTTGCTCGGCCATAACACATCGGCGCGACGTCCTCGATTTTCAATTGGGACGTAGGTTACACGCTTTGGTGAGATTCCCAAAGTAGAACAAAACACTGCCTTGCACACTCTGTGGTCATGTACAGCGCAATGAAATGAATTACTTTTGTGAAGATTCAGTGGGGTTTGGTTGTGACTCTTCACTTGCATTAACAGAAAAAGTTTCATAAAGCAATTTACGTAGATAGGAAAGTCGTAGTAACCAGGAGAAAAAGTTACTTGAAAGTCAAATAATCTGTGGTTTCGTCAATAATAAGGGAGAACTTCGTCGCATTTAGTTTAGATACAAGGCTGCTTTAAACTGCAGAAACTATTATAATTGAAAAATTGCTGGATTCTTTCGTTCATGTTCACTTGATGTCTTTGACAAATTTTGAGTCAGAACATACCTTAGAAGTGGTTCCAGGCAAATGATCTAAAAGAGCAATGGGTAGGTAATTTGCGGCAATAAAGCTACACAATTTTAGTTCTGCAGATCCACTTTGTCTTGGTGATCTGACGGTTCACTTCTCATAAAATCAGTGACGTTAATCAATTTGCGATCAACCTTCGCATTGCTTTTATGCTTATCAGTTTCCTTATGTCTATTCACACTGCCGGCTGTCTCACAATTGCACAAATTGCAGTACTCTTTGCTGGAGTTGAGAGGATCATCCGGATTTTTCAACTTTTTTCGTCCGATTCGTTTGAAATTTGGCCAGTATATGTATTTGTTGAGAGTAAACTTTTTTTTACTCATGTAACCTTTCGATTTAGGCCTTTTTTACGAAAAATTAGTTTTATGGTACATTTTTATGGATATTTCAAGAGAAGACTCGTTATTGAATTTTTATGCTAGAACAAAATTAAACACAGTTTTAGAATCCTTAAAGCATTTCTAACAAACGTATTGAAGAAAGTTGGAAAATTTGAAATTTTTTTTGTGATAAGCGATATTTACATTACATCAATAATACATTATTTTTGGTTTTGAGCTACATAATTTTTTCCCGAATTTGGAAGTTTTCTTCAACAGTTTGTTAGAGATATTCCAAGGGTTCTAAAACTGTTTTTGGTTTTGTTCTAGCGTCAAAACTCAATGACGAGTCCTCTGTTGAATGTTGAAAGTTAGAGGTTTTGGGTATAAAGCCAAAAACAAATTTTTTTGTGGAAGTGTAATATAATGGACAATTTATGTAATTGAATGCTGTTTTCATTTTTATTTCAATTCATTTACATGCATAATTTCATATTCACACTGTGAAATGTAATTCCCCCCAAAAAAATTATATTTTTTTTTCAGCACATTTTATGAAATTTTATATTTGTAGCCTGATTCTTATCAAATTTTACTATTATGTGTAACTTATGAAAAGAAACCCAACTTCTTCTATTCATTTTTTTCTATTCAGGCCTTAGTTTTTGGAAAAATTGGACATATTGTTTTTTTAGTTTATCTTTATTGATATTTCATATAAATAGATAAATAAATAAATAAATGTAGGAGAGTTAAAACCAATTAAACGATCTGTCAACTTCCTCGCTTCTCTTCAATCTCTAGCTAGACAGATATTTGGCCCTTATCGGGCCTTGTATATACTCCTAGATTGTATAACCACATTTGTCTCTAATAAAGAGCAGCAGATGTGTTGAGGTAAGGAATCGGCTGATTATATTATGCTAGAACAAAACCAAAGACAGTTTAAGAATCCTTGAAACATTGTGAACAAAGTTACGGTTTCAAATTTTCCGTTTCCCATTTTGTTTTGTTTTTATATGGGGTCGAAATGAGGTCGAAAATTCAGGATTTTAAATCCTTTTACCCCGCGCCCCGTATGGCGGGAGATCTAGTGTCCGTAGCGCCATAAAATTTTAGGACCGAATAGTCCACCACCTAAGGGTCCTTTTCCAACAACAAAACAAAAAAAACTCACCGGACCGACAAGGGCCTAGCAGGGGCCGGGATGTTGACAATTTAGCAGGGGCCGGGATGCTGACTTGTTGACGTGGCTACAAGTTTGCTGTCTTGTAGCCACGATGAATATTTCTCATCCGTCAGTAATGTTAATGAAACTTTCCATTCATTTCTAACTTTCTGTTTCTTTCTCCGAATATCACTGGCCTCACTTACGGAGGAATCCTCAATATTCACTTTCTTAAAATTCATTATTTCTCAACGCTTACTAATTAAAGAAGAATAGAAAGCTGGCAAATATTAGTTTTCAAATCCATGCCTAACCAAATTCCATGAGGAACTCACTTCACTCAGGAAGTGCATTAGACTGACTCTCATTGACACGTGGGAGTAAATCAGGCGGAGAATGAGCCACAGTAAACGTACCGAAACAGAACCAAAACGCGACGAGTGCAGAACAAATCAAGCATACTCATCACTCAAATGCTTGTTACTCTGAGTTAACGAAACGGTTTCGTAGAAAAGCAATTTTAGCAAGTAACGTAACTAGCATTGCATAAAAATTGTCAACTCTATTTGTACATCAAGTGTACACATCAAACTTTAGACTGCAGAAATGCCGCGTGACACGGGTGACGATGCTACGAGTTTCAAACTTCAAACTGGTATCAAACGAGTTGCGTAACTCTATTTAGTTACACATTAAGTTTAATTTATCTCTCACTAACACGACAAGTTTTGTAACGGCCAAAAATAAGGCTAATATTTCTTGGTAGGGGATAATTTCTTAAATAAATTATAAAAATCTTGAAACTTAACAAAATTCGCAGCTTCCTTCCGTCGTCCCAAATGTACGAGTACAACAAAGTCAGATTTGGGGCAGATCGTAGCAAATTTGTACGAACGTACCAATTTCGGCAGCCCTGATAATGAGCTTGCACCCAAAAGAATGCAGTGCACGCATGATGCAACTCTGTACTGTGGTGCAACAGCTCATCGTTGCCATGGTAACATGCACCTACTGCTGCGATTTTGCCACAGCCAGTCAAGACGCTCCGCTCATTTTGTTTGCGCCAGAGTGGCCGAAACAACTGAGCTATTCCTTGTCCAGCATATAGGAGAAACGCTGTCGCTTATCCCACTTTGCTTATCACTGGCCTGAAATGCAGGATTTTGTGGGTTAGGACACTGCATATTTGCCCTCCAATTATAACTATCCTGTTGAGCGGGGCAGAGAAATGGAAGATAAGGAATAAAAACAAATTTATGAATAAATATGTGAATCAAAACACAAGGGGTACTATTAGGTTAGTTTATATCCGTCTTAAGAGGTACTATCACTGAACACAAAAAATAAGCAGGTATATTAAGCATATATTAGAGCATATTTATTAGATTCAAATAAAACAAATGAAGAAAGGTAAAAATGCTTACTTACTTGCAGGAAGGGTGGGCTCTGACTGATAGTCTTAGTCCCAGGCGCTGCATTTGTTCACTAGGTCAAGCTTCAAGCTCATAAGTTTTCACAGCGAAAGGTGATAATTATCAAAGAATCGTGCTGGGTGTGCTGGCGGTAATAACTAACAATGGTTGTCTCGCAACAAGCAATCTGAGCAGCAACCTGAAAGTGTGACAGCATAAATACGGCTCATTGGAAACCGAGCGCGCATACACGCGACTGCGCGCACAACTAGGTTGTGTGAAGGTGACGAGAAAGCGCGAGTGACCGTAACTGTCGTATGAAAGTTGAAGAAACTTTAAATTCCAAAGAAGTATTTACGAAGTCTTTGTAAAAATTTAGAATTTGAAACATCAGCCTGTACTCACACAGAGATTTACGCATTGTTAGTAGTTATTTCATATTTTAATCCTTTTATTGATATTATATGTTTGTTTTGAAATTATATTAGAAATCACTTTTCTTGATCGTACGATAGAACCCTTACCATTCAAGTGTTATAATTATGCAAAATTATAATAATTTTTTACAATTTAAGTAAATTTCTAAAAACATGGATTTTGACGCTTTTCGACATCGTTCTTAAATTGCTGAAATTCTCTAAAAGCTCTAAGTTGTTCCGGGAGGCTCTTTTCACTTACTACTATTCTCTTTTTTGATAGAGAATTTATTTCCATTCCTAACGTATCTATTACTTAAATTAGGTTCGCATTTCTTTTGCGTGTTCAAAAATGGGTGACGGTGAGTTAGCTAATTTTTATTATGACATAAATAGTGAATGGAAATGCAAATGTAATTAAAATTCATGAACTACGATGTGGGCAAAAAAATGAACATTTCCACTAATATGGTTTGCACTGTCTTGTACCCGAATTAAATATTTTTTTAGTTCTATACAAGCTCTTTATCACTGTTATTCTGTATGCCCTATACCGATCTTATCTATCCACTGTGCTTGACACCCAGGGTTGTTGCTAAAAGTGTATACTTTTTAAAATTTCAATGCCATTTTAAATACACGAATTAGGAGACCTATCATATAGAACATCCAAAAGGACATAATTCTATGTTTTATTAAGTGTATGGTAAACCCTCCAAATAAGCATGAGCATCAAGGGTGCAGGAGAGAAGATTATTGTAATCAGCAAACATGACACAACTGACTCTTCAAAAACGCAAGTTCATCATCGAAAAAATGACGAAAATTGGATCCGTTGTTGGAACTCTGAGGAAATTCTTCTTTGAAAACAGATTCAAACATAAAAAGTAATGATTCTGAAGAATATCCAAAATTGGCCATCTTAGTTTATTCTGAGAAACATTAATGAATGAAAATCTTGAAGAAAAGTTCCTGAACGCACCACGGAAAAAGTTGAAATATAACGAGGTCATGGGGGGCGTTTTGAATCGTATTCATACCTTAAATTTGTTAATCAGTGTTATTCCGTAGATGATTCATTCAGTTTAATTTTGATTATAATATAACTGAATCAGGATAAATTTTAGGTTCTGCATGCTAAAAATTGTTCATAATGGGGTTGAAATAAATAACTTTGATTGTTATTTTTTCGACCTTTTCTAAAAGATATTTCAAATACACTTGAGGCATTGGGAAGAGTTATCGACATCCCACAACTATTTCACAGAGCACATGTTGGATTCTTCATACAATACATTTGAAGTTCAAATGAAATTGAAAACCTGTTTTTGCAGTACTTCACAAGCTTTGGCTTACTGATACGAGCTTTAACTTTAGAGGTACTTCGAAATATTTCCTGTGGAATGTTATCAAGTTCCTTGTAGCTCAGCCTCTAATATCGTGACCAATTATGATTGAAAAATGGGTGTATGTAGTAAAAAACATTTTCGACAGTATGACACAATTTGCACTGAAACGTATTCAGTTTTTAACCCAAGTTTCCACTCTAATCTGTGCATAACATCACAGAATATCTGTTAATTAAAAATAGGAAGACTAGTGACACAACGCTTAGACTCATTTTGTACTAATTTTGTACTAATTGGTGAATAAAATCGATAAAATTGAACGTTTCGACCAACTAGCAGTGGTCATTCTCAACACTGTAAAAGTAAAGATTACAAATCAGACATCATTCAGAAAATCACAATGGTAAAAAAAACATAAAATTAGAAACATTTGCTAACAAACTATTTGTAGGGGATAGGCAGACTGCATATCATTGAGATTTGGCTTCAGTCTATAAATGAAAAGAGATTCTAATATTCTGAGTTCTATTGGGTTACTTCCTCGGCCTAATACTTCAAAGTCAGATAGTCTAACAGGCAGGTCGCATTTTTCTGCATGTGTGCGTATTGCAGAGTGAGAAGGTGCTGATAAAAGGTTATTAGTACGGTGACTTCGTCCAGCATGCTCAGCCACACGAATACGCAGGCTACGGGATGTAGATCCAACGTATTCAGATGCACCACATCGTGCACAACTATGCTTGTATATAACCGAGCTAAGCATGCCTTTAGGAAGTTCATCCTTAAATTTGTATACTTTTTATACTTTATACTTCCTTTGTATACTTTATTTGTATACTTTATTTGTATACTTTATACTTCCTAAAGGCATGCTTAGCTCGGTTATATACAAGCATAGTTGTGCACGATGTGGTGCATCTGAATACGTTGGATCTACATCCCGTAGCCTGCGTATTCGTGTGGCTGAGCATGCTGGACGAAGTCACCGTACTAATAACCTTTTATCAGCACCTTCTCACTCTGCAATACGCACACATGCAGAAAAATGCGACCTGCCTGTTAGACTATCTGACTTTGAAGTATTAGGCCGAGGAAGTAACCCAATAGAACTCAGAGAATATTAGAATCTCTTTTCATTTATAGACTAAAGCCAAATCTCAATGATATGCAGTCTGCCTATCCCCTACAAATAGTTTGTTAGCAAATGCTTCTAATTTTATGTTTGTTTTTACCATTGTGAGTTTCTGAATGATGTCTGATTTGTAATCTTTACTTTTACAGTGTTGAGAATGACCACTGCTAGTTGGTCGAAACGTTCACTTTCATCGATTTTATCCACCAATTAGTACAAAATTAGTACAAAATGAGTCTAAGCGTTGTGTCACTAGTCTTCCTATTTTTAATTAAGATCTCCAAGAATTGGAACTTTGACTTCTTTAACTAGAATATCTGTTATTTCGCCACTGGCTGGTAGTAATGTCTTCACTGATCGGTGGAGATTCCACTAATCGGTAGAGATTTCATCACATCGATTTCTACCTACTGTCGTCACTAGTTGTCAGGAGTGCCCGGTTTACTACCATTCATTCGCTGTTGGTGTTCGGAAGTGAATTGATCAAGAAATCACTGCCAATTCAAATGCTATTGGAGATATTCGCTATGCCGAAGCGGAAGTTATGTCTGCGGAATCCTTCGTCTAATTTGTTATCGCTTGGTGATATCGTATATGATTTCTGATTGGGAAGAAGTCCTAAGAACCTTACCGATTTGAGGATCATTTACATGTAAAAACGGAATAAGACACCACAAAAGGAGCGTCGAAACTTTATTTTTAATGAAAATGAACCTCCTCATACTCCTATTTACTTGAGCCATGTTTTGAATTTCACTCAAATTCATTTGAACTGCATTTTTCTATCAGTTGATCATTTAATTGATGACACATTTTTTTATTTCGTTTGAATATTGCCTGCTATGAGCCCGCACACATCACCCCAAACGAGCGCTCATAATTTACAAATTACATGAAAAAGGTTGTGCAAATATCATACTTATGTCCAGGCAATGTCTCTGGAGTTAAATCTACAAGAGAATACCCCTGAATCATTCTAAGCCATTCTTACTGTAGGCTTAACTTCAATAATCAGTACCTATTATATCATGCGGCGAAGTGTTGAATGTTTTCATATGAATATAGGTTTCACGTAAAATTAATTTCTGCACATGTTGATTAATATACTTATCTAAAAAAAAAGTGGAAATTTTAAATTAATGTCTTATTACACCGTAGTGCTGGCTAATGCTTAGGAACCCTTCCTTTTTCCTATTAACGTGTATGTATGTATATATACATACATGTTTAAAACTCCTTCAAATAGGAACAAATATTACCAGTTGAACCCAAAACGTTTTAGAAAAATTCAAGTCCAAATTGAAGAACCAACAAGTGCATACACCCAGTTGAACACTAACTTCCGCAAGTATTTTTGTAAGCTCAAATTTTTCATTTTAGATCATACACCAATTGGAGGGCAAATATGTGGAGTGTCCTAGCCCACAAATCATAAGTCAAAACAGGCGGAGTGGATTAAGTGATAATTTCACCTCATAGCGGCGTAGATGTCTTTCAGGCAGAGTGGCCTAGTTCCTAGTTCAGTTCCTAGTCAGTTACTTGGCTAGGAAAAGCCAGTTTGACAACCTTGCGATGAACACCACGCCTCTATCTTGGGTGTCCTAAAATTCTGTGTTATGTGGGTTAGGAATTTCTGCATATTTTCCCTCCAATAAAAAAAGAAAAATAATGTAAAATTAATCACGAAGCCCATTCGCGAATTTCAACGCAATTACGCTCCGAATGACGTTTCACACCTTAATACATTTTCTGCAAAGTGACCCATCGGTGGTTGCTTAAGTGATTTTCATAGTGCTGCTGACCCACCTGCATTCACTAACTCATTTGTTATTAATACCTAATGAAATCTAAATAAAGCCACAATCCAGTTAATGTTGGCTAATTTCAAAGTTTATTACCAGAATTCAATTTATATTTTAATTGAAAATTGAACTTCAGTTTAACCCATCGCAGGTAACGTGTTGATGATCGACCTAAATCGGAATATAAAATATTCCACTTCGTCTGTCCATATTAACGAAGCACAAGCTCATCCAAATTGGATTTAGTTGTAATTAGTACGACCATGATCTCAGACAGATTCTTTCCCTTCATGCACAACATTTGTATTCCTTGCTCAATCATAAGAGGTGAAAACAAGATATGTTTTCGGGTTTCTGAAGGTCACGACGTAACCATAAATCGTAATTCGATTCCATCATTTTTCGGCATTCACGATTCAGAAAGCTGAATAATAGCTTAGTAGGAGACAAATGATTGCACACTAAAATAAAATTTAGATATAATAATGCCTCTGACCCTAACTTTACAACGCATGTCGAGTAGAGATAAATATTCGTCTCCGTTATCACAACCGAAGAAGAAACACTCACTTGGCACCTCATTATGGCACCTGGGCACCTTGGCACGTAGGGCAAGTAAGGGGAGGAAGATCGCTGTAGTATAGGTGATTTGCTGCCAAGGCTGTCTAAAGAATTAATCGAAAATGCAGCTCATTCTTTCAGAGATATATCGCAATTGAAAATCAAGGTCGTTTCGCCGGTGGGTACGCGTCGGTTCCTAGGCGTTTTTTAGTTGTATTACGCGCGGTTTAAGGGTCAAATGTCCACTTTTTCGGACACAAAACTGCTCACGAATCGCCGTTGTTCCGCCCTACCTCACGGTCGTTTACCGCCTTAGAACCAGATTCGAGTTGCGGCTGGCCGTCCATGGATTATAGGTTGAAAAATCGCTCCCGGTTGCACGTGCCCCGCCTCACGGGGTGTACAATATTGCACTGGAAGCTTTGGATCCTACAATACATTCACACTTACTGCATTGCGAATTTATTGACCCATTAAGCTCAGTACAATATTGTACATCCAATGAGATCGATGCACGTGCAACTGGGAGCTCAGGTACATAAGACGATACATATTAGAAAGGACATAGAATCTCGCTCTTTCTTCAACTTTTATAAACAAAATGAAACATTCTCTACACTATTATTTACATGAATATCTTATTTCCATTATACACAGCCTTCTCACCAATAAAACACCAAAATAATATAGGAATTAAAAATAAAAACACAATCCGTTTAAAATGCTGCATGTAACAAATAGATATCAAATGCATAAACATAAGAATGGGAATGTAATTTCCGTATCTCAAAATTCCCTTTCAACGCTTGTTTACATTATAGATTAGATTATTGGTTAGCTTAAGCCTCCCTATCCGCAATAAATGCGACACAAAGAGAGGAAAAGGAAGGCACCATTTAGTATGGAGGCAACACGTGCACTACATTTTGGGACATATCATATGTGTACCATTAGGTACATTAAATACCGGCATAAATGAATAGCATTTCCATAATTTCACTAACTTTTTTAGAATTGATTTTAACCTACCTGGTACAAATTATAGTACACTTATATTGTTCACATTTTTCATAAAGGACAAGAATGTACCTGAGCAGTACAGTCAGTTTCTAAATTCTGCTACTCACAACTTAACCGAACCAACCGTAGCAATCGCAGAAACGTAGTCAACGTTTTAAAGGGAACGCGGAATCTGTGCAGAAAGGGTATAAAAACAGTAAATTGAGAAAAAAGTTCATGAAACCAGATCAAAGCTGAAGAAGAAAGTAGTACATGTTAAAAAACAGGACAGTAGTGAACCGAAAATTTGTGGTCCTTAACATAACAAAAACATTTTATTTCAACAAAAAGAAGGCCTACCTAACTCATAGCTCAGGCCCTCACATTTTCCTCCCTGGGAGAGCTAGCTCCCGTAGATACAATAGTTGTATCACTCTGAGGAGTGTGTACATTATATCGCGTGCCCCATAAAAATGTCTCGGAGTTTTTAAAAATGATCATATCTCCGCTTTAAATTAACATATTTAAAGTGTATTTTTTCACAATGTTTTAAATTTGGTTTCCGTTTCGAATAATCATTTTTTTTTGAAAATCGTTAGTAACCACTTTATACCGATCGATTTAAAGAAAGAGGTAGAAAACTAATTGTTCAGGTGAAAGGTTTTAAAAACAACGCTGGTGTTCTTCATTTCTAAATAACTACTTTGAAAATAATTTCATAATGATATATCATACAGACCACCAAATATTTAAACCCTCTGAAAGGTTATTTACTCCCTTATTTCATCATTTGAAGACACCTAAAATGCAGCTCACCAACGATCAAAGAATTTTCATCGCATTGGAATATGAAGCAACGAAAAACTGTGAAAAAGTTCGAAGTGCAATTAATGACAAAATCCCGAAAGGAACTCGTCCGATAAGAAAACTGTGTATCGTTTGAGTTTGAAAATTAGAAAGAAAATTAAATGCTCCTTTAGCTTTGTCACAGTTTTTCGTTGCTTCATTTTCTAATACGATGAAAATTCTTTGATGGTTGGTGAGTTGTGTTTTAGGTGTCTTGAAATAATGAAATAAGAAAGTAAATAATCTCTACGAGGATTTAAATACTTCGTGATATGTAGGATCCATCATTGTAAAATTATTTTTAACAGTAGGTATTGAGAAATTAAAAACACCATGATTGTTTCCTTTGAACAATTAGTTGCCTCTGAACAATTAATTTTCCATCTGTTTCAGTAAATCGATCACTGTAAAGTTAGACGGTTTGAAAAAAACTAGAATTATTAGAAAAGAAAAAAAAAATTTATTGCATTGTGAGAAGAAGAAATTTCTAATAGGCCCTATTTTAATTCAAAGCGGAGATTTAATCAATGAAAAAGTTGGAAACATTTCTATGGGACACTAGGTATGTACAGGGTGTTGTGTAATGCGATGCATATATTTTAACCAAATACCGAAAAACGTGAAATAAAACAATTTTCACGAGTGACAAAAACCTCAAAACTCCGTTTTCGAGAAATAATGATCTGAAATAATTATAGATTCCCGTAGGAATAGCCCGAAGCGGATGCAAACAGCCTGCCAAAGAAGTTAGATTTTACTCGTTGGCTGCATAGTAAGCCTATTCGTATGGGAATCTTAAATTATTTCAGGCCACCATTTCTCGAAAACAAATGAGTTCTGGGTTTTTCTCACTTGAGAAAATTGTTTTATTTTGCGTTTATATATATACATATATAAATATACGAGTATGTTATTTTCATATATCTATACATCAAGAAATAAACCATTAGAAAATACATCTTTTTTAAATATACAGATATATCAACTCATGTATACAGAATTCCCTTTCAACGCTCATTTATAAAATATATATATATCATTCATGAGATCTCTCTCAAATTTTTTGACTTCATAGAAATGATTGGCCTGCAGGAACATTTTGAATATCATTAAAGAAAACAACGAATGAAATTAAAGTTACAATGTAAGTTTTCAATACCCCTTTCTCAGCTGGGTCACCAATGAACTAGCACCGAATTTTTTTTTTTTTTTGCAAAAGAAATGCATCATTCATAAAGTGCATAGGTAGGCACTTAAAATCGACTGAATGTGCTTGTTTATTGGCTGGATGCTGAACAGCATCTTTTATAACAAATTCAAACACTGAAATATAATATTTAAAATATTTCATTAGAGAACCAAATGGAAAATAATGGCAGAGAATAGCACAAAAAATTTCCTTGCATTACTAATGCGGTTTTAGAGAAAAAACTAGAGCACAATAAGCTAGCGCAATTATCTACCAAAATGTATTTGCAATAAACCATACCCTCAAATGATAGATGAGCTTTATGCACTTTCGGGTGCACTGTTGCGCAGGACTCAATGCACAGGATTACAAATCTTGAAAAACAAATTAAACAAGAGAATAGTTGAAGACAGAAAGACGAGCTGACATGGACAGTAAGAAAATGAATAAAAAATGTCCATCATGAAAAGGCAAAACAATAATTACAATATAAAATGACCTGAATGCACATCTCTCGGACCCTGTAGGAGTGCTAAGTCCCAAAAGTGCAAGAGTCATACAACGTTGTGCTATTTTTTGGCCATGATACATATTCACAGCAATCGATTTTTCATTATAAACTCACAGTTTTGGTTTATCACCAGCGTTTTCCTCTATTCTTGTTACACTGATACAAAGCACTGTGATAAGCATAACGGTTACATTTATTGTTCAATGTCAGCATTTACACTTATTAATATCGTGAAAATAAGTAACTTATTGTGACATCAATACACATTTGAAAAACAGTCTTTGTAGCCACTCTGTGAAAAACTTGCAAATGAATTAAGTGAATGTGAACTGTTCTGCAAACTTGCTCAGTAATCTTTTCAGAGTACTTTGATATGAATACCACTGTTTTAGTTTCGAAACAGTTGGACGAACAACACTTCACATAACTATGTTTAAAAAATTGAACTCAGCTTGAGCTCGAGAAGTGACGAGAAAAATCTGAGGATGAGCATAACGGTTGATCGCCACAACATCCCAGAAAACAATCAATATAATATCAATAAACATGTTTTGGGAATCTGATGCAATACTACGTCACAATTTGCCTAACGCAATGATTGTGAAAAAGACAGTCGAAACACCAACGCGACCTTTGCAGAGGCAGTAACCGCCAGTTCGCTCACGATGACACGCTGTCATTAACTGACAGGTCGAGTCATGCCGCTTTCAAATGTTACGGCCGTTAATCAACTGAAAATTTTGCGCCTTCGAATCATCCAAGACCAACTATGAATTTCACGTCCGAGCTCGACAGCGCTCGGTTTGGGGCGCGTAGAGGCGGTGTTAAAGCAGAGCAGGCCGACTAGCCTATAAATCGTGCATAATCGACCCTCACGTCCTTAATACACCGGCGATACGTCCTTGATTTTCAATTGGGATTTACCATAAGTCAATTAGTGGAGTGAAGATTTCTGTCACTTTTGTTGACTTTTCATCTCACAGCAATCACACTTCATTTCTTCATTTTGCAACAATCACTGTCACTGATACTTCCAGCTGAATTAATTGATTATTTGTAAAGAGTTCCTACCTTGGGAGTTCAATTGAAATAAATTCGTACAAAGACATCTAACGTTAACCTTCAATCATGTGTAAAAGCAGTTGAAATTTATTTCATTAGAATGGAGGTTTGCAAGATTCGAAAATGTAATGAAACGATGTAACCTTCAGTATATTTGTTTGAGAATAGAGAAAAACTGCAAGTCTTTTCAGTTTTACTCTGCCGAGACAAATACCAGGAAAAAGTAAAGTATAGAGTTTATTTACCAAGAACAGGTTTTAAGAGCTCTACTAAGAAAAAGGTCAGATTTGTGTTTGAAATCAAAGGCATCAACCTCTTTCAGAATATGATGGATGTGCTCATATAGAATATAGAAAAAGAGAGAATGAATCTTGTCCAAAAACCATCGATACGAGGCCACATTCGAGTCTATGTATGTACCAACGTCAGTTGAAGTATACGAGCCGCTTACGTGCTGCAGGCTCGTGCTAAATGAAGTGCACTACTGCATTCTTAATTTTTACTCGTCATCCGTCTTTGACATGCAGTATGGCCATCTCACTTCTTTCATCGTATGGAAATGAACGAAGCTGACTGAAGCGAGAGGACCTAAACGATTTTCAACGAATTCAAGATTGGGACGTGTGAGAGTAAACAGACAGGCGTCGGAAAAATTACCCCGACTTAATTTAAGCAAGAATTTTTGCGCACTAGCTAGGTGTGCTATAAAGATGAGAAAAGATGTACAAGGGAGAATCTCGGTTGGCATTGTTGACTCGGTAGAAGCATTAAAATTTATATAAGTTAATAAATTTTGTAAATTAATTTGTATTGTAGAGCATCTAATATTTTCGTTCCCGATGGAAATAGTCGTTTTGAACAAAAAATAAACTCTGTGTTGATGCAGTTGATCTATGTAATAGGAACATGAACGTTGGTTAGTGAGTGTTTAGGGGATCAATTTCCGTAATATTACTGCATGAAAAACGTTTTCAATAGGTGGATATGATGGGTTCCTTCAATTGAAAAATTATTGCCTTAAACACTGCAAATGTTTCTTTCTATTTTTCGTCAGCCGATTAAAATTGTTCAAGTATTGACGTGTCTGGGATGATGAAGGAATAGTATGAAAATTAATATGAAATTCGTGAAAACATCGAAGGGTATCTAATATTACAATAGACGAGGTATTGAAATGAGTTTACCCCGAAGTACTTTTTCTAAATAAAAAATGACCTTTAAATCGTTTTTCTGTGTGATCATATTGACGGTCACCTACAGCTTTGAGAGAAATTGTTTATCAATTTCCTAGAAGGCTCACAAGCATGCCGTGTGCTGGAGCTCATGCTTCTTATTATCGCTCAAGTAACGAAGTTCAATCAATTTCTATCTATTATTACTGGAGAGTGCCAATTAACTCGGCAAGAGGTCAAAACTTTTGTGCTTATTAAATGAAATATACAAGTACTTCCAATAAAGAGTTGTGAACAAGAGCTACTCATCTGTTTCATCCTTAAAATTTTACTTCTTTTAAGCGCTTGAACTCAAGCTAATTAAACGCTACGCAAACAAGTTTAGCCTTAATTAGTTGCTTCGCAAGCGTTACGACCATGGTGCTAGTACAAATGAGTAACACTGAATCCTATCATGACTTGTAACTATTACGTTGATTGAACGAATACACGGTCTCAAATGGGTTTTTCCGATAATTCAATTGCAAAACTGCCCTTGATGTTATGAGGGCTTGTAATATAAATATACACAGTTCCGATCAATGCTTGTGGATTATAATAAACTTTAACTCTTCGTTTACGACCCGTCGTTTCATGAGATATTTCAGGTGATGATTTTAAACGAAGTAACCTTGAGATTATGAGTACATAAAGACGTTTATAACAGTAAATGTACTTCTTTGCAGAATTGTGGTCAAACGACCATGTATGCTCATAGCTCAACATTCCTGAGAGCGCAGCAAGGTTCTTGAGGTTGTTCAAAGGCAGATAAAGTTGCCGTTCCTCGTTGGCATTCAAATGCAATTTTTGTTTCTCACGAACTACTGAACTATTGGTTGGCACTGTTTATAAAACTTTCGACTTCTTGATATAGTAGAAAAAGACCAGAGTAGATTACTTCACTTGCAGAAGTAGATTACTCTTCATGTTCGTTTAAATTGCAATTCTATGCCGACAAATATGATTTTGTGCGTCAAGATGTCCATTTGCATTGAATTTTTCCCGCATCATACTTTTTACGTGAATTATAGCGTACACTGTGCTTCACTTGTGTAATGAAATATTACTGGTTGTTAGAGGGTACTTCAGAATTCACGGAATAACGGTTCAGTTCATAGAGGATAATTTTTTTAATGTAAACTCGAACCACTATGAATTATTCATTTCGCATGCTGGTGGAGATCAGACTTGTGTTCTGGTATATATGGCACTAATCTTGTTAGAAAATCACATAGTTTAACAAATGAAAGAGAAACAGATGCAATTGAAACGATATTTTTGTTATTTTGCTTATAAAAACTCTACAGTTGACGTGATATCACAGAAAAAAAGCATTTCAAAAATTGAAACTGCAAATTTTTCATGTAAATACGATGATGTAATACATAAATGTACGCAACGTTTGTGTTGCCACATTTAGTGGGTGCAACATAGATTATAATTAAATGCAATGTAATAGACGCAACTAAACTGAAGGAGACGAGCAACCAAACTGTGGTAATTGCAATTGAAGGGATGAGCTGTCGACTGAAGTGCGATAGACGCTGAAATTGAACGAAATGTTATTTTGTAAGTTAGTTTAAATGATTAGTAACGATGAGGAACCTCAATCGGGAAACAAGATTGCAAGATAACAATACATAAACTAGTCTTCGTACATACATATGCAGAGTTGGGTGCATGTATGTATAATTATTTTTTAGAAGAAATAGAATACAAAGGAATGATCCACGTTTCTTTATCGAACTTTTGACCTGCTTCAGGCGAACTCAAAGTAAATGAGGATGATGAAATCGGAATAGTAAAATGGACTATTGGGACGTGTAATCGCTGTCAATCATTTACCGCTTGGGTGTTTCAGGAGTTGAATTTCAAATTGAAGATCGGCTCCTACAATTTGGTTTCTTTCAATTTTGTCCAATCACAACCACCGATGGAACAGTCGAAAAAAATTGATGCCTGAATCATAATCGAAGAATTAACTCTGGAAAACTACCATCATAGTTCTTTAATTAAGAACATCATCTGCTAAACAATGAATTGCCTCATCATAACAGTCTACATGTAAGTCAGTTTATTCCGATTGAATGATAATTCGTTGCATTATTTTCTTCCGATTTGCTGACAACGCACGGTAGAAAATTGCAATCGTGTTGAAACTAGTGCTTGAAAATGTCTCTTGCGTTCATAAAAAAAATTCTTCTCAGGCCTGTTAGCTGCGAGGTGGTAAAATCCCATCACGTGAAATATTCAAGGGAGATAACTTTATCATCTCGACTAAAAACTTAGAAGCAACTTAGAATATCATTCACGATGTTGTTGAAGCTAAAACTTGATTTTCGATTTTCTGTCATTATGTAAGTGTTATTAAATTTACTAGTGAACGCGGCCTGTTAAGAATGACGAGATTCAATATTTTCCTAAAATAAATTATCCGGTTGTGGATGTCAAACAAATATATCCATCCTAATAGTACCTGCAGTTTAAATATTTTTGTATCTCGTGCATTGGTGATACTCGTGTCACAGATACAACCATTAAGCATCCTGAAGAGAGTGACAGAAAGACAAAAGAAGCTTACGCCAACCAAATCTAGAAATATATAAACACGCCAAGGGTATCATTTAGTATGATAGGGAGCCAAAACTTCTAATTCCCACTTTAAAGAGCGCTAAACGACGGACTTGGTTCGGATAAAATTATGAAAATTCTTAAAATAACTGTTGCCATGCCATATTCACTGGATAAAGACTAGTGGCATTAATATTAAGTTGCAGTCTTCTCGAAATGATTATAAAGTCCTGCATGGTTTTTGATGAAATTTAATATTATTCTTAATGCGAACAGGAGCTAAGTTCAGGTTTTTAATGATGGAGGTGAATTGCCATTACGGGTTTTTCTTCACAGAGTGAATAGTAATGGCCCCAAAATTTTGAAATCTGCTTACTGTGGTGGCCAGGGGAGATGCACTAAATTACTCTCAAGTCTATTAAAACTATCCTGAACGATCCTATATGTGTGAAAAGGGGTGTTGCTTCAGAACACAGAATCACAATTGGAAAACAAACAGTGTGCCATGGAATAGACATGATAGGCCATAATAGTCACAGATTATTGCTAGTAATCATGGGGCACGGGGAATATCACGATATAGTTCAACACCGAACTTTTGCCACGTGTTGCTCACATCAAACAGTCTATTGTGCAGGCCTAGGATAGAGTTTACCAGACGTAAGCACGGCTAGATATTGGGAACAGTATGAAACTAGACTAATCCTACTAAATAATTGCCTGCCCTTGTTCGATAGTCCAGATTTTTGAGGATTCGATATCACGTTTTCCTTGTTCTGGTATTTGCATCACAGATGAGAGGTTTGGGATTAGCAACTCGCCCTGGAAATATCTGAGTATAGGACTTCCTTCTGTTTTTGTGCAATTGTGACTTATACAGCTGGTATCCTCTTATTTTTTGCTACAATTTTCTTCAATGGCCGTCTACCATAATCATCTTACGCACGCTTTCATTCGAGGAGCGACTTAACTGGAGACTTTTTATGCTTCTCTTGTATGCGAGGTAAATCTTCGGCGTGGTACCTATTGAAACATTAATACTTCGGCTACCGTGGTGACGGAAGCACTCATCATATAAGTACTAACAACGTGTGCTCGTCCGCCTTCTTTTAATTTCGACATAGTGAACTTACAACTACACAGAACGCCTTTCTGAAAATGACAAAAACTTGCAAGGAATTGAAGATACTGTACTGTGAGCGTTAGTAAGCAAATACATCACAACCGATATGCTCGGGTGGAATCTAATTTAACGTTCAAGCTTGAATTTCATGAGGTGTTTCCATATTTTTTCTGGCTCTCGCAGTTATTCTTTCATTGAAAGATTACTTCAAACCCTGGACTCATGAGAAACTAAGGAGCAGAACTCACAAACCAAGAGAACTTGAATAAATTACAAACACAAATCAGTGACAACTTCAATCTGTAGAAACTGTACAACTACAGATCAAACTAAAAATAGAAGTATTTTTTTAACAGGAAATTTCGAATTCGCCTTTGATTGATTTCCAGGTTTTAATAACGAAAAATTCCAGGAATATGTGATTCCAACTGAAAATATCTAAGTGGCAGAAGTTTTCTGTTACATTGAAATGTTCATAGTAGAAATAGCATTTCGAATGACTCACAGGAGAAAAAAATCCTTCCTATGCATGTTGGAGCTTCACTAACCTCAAAAATTCCGCTTCATAAATATTTATTCAAACTATGCGTAGCCCTGGCCACGTACACGAGATTGTTACGAGTTCGAGCAGTTCGAAATCATTGAGTAGTGAATGCCTTCACAATCACCATGGACATGTGAAACAAAAGGGCAGTTCGAAATCATTGAGTAGTAATGCCTTCACAATCACCATGGACATGTGAAACAAAAGGGTGGTATACAGATACTCGTACAAGCCTAGAATGTGTGAACATACAGACTTCAGCACTAAGACGATTTCGCTGTACATTTTTACACTTTGTTTCTTTAATAAGTTTGATCTTCCCAAGCGTACGCTGTTTTTCGCTTGATTCTAACCACTATTTCTGTTAGACGCTTCGACACCTTGGCCACTTATTTACCATTGCCAAATTTTCACTATGACCATTGATTATTGAAGACGTAATTATCTTGATTGTTACGACGTGATTAGCTCCGCAAAATAATAATCTTGTCAACTCCATCATCTTAGCACTAACGATTTCTTGACCAGTATTTTACACACACTTCAGTTGAAACAAGTTCTTAGAGATATGCATTTAAAAACCGTTTACCTGAGACTATGTGCTACACTGAACCTCGCACTGTATGGCTATTGTTTTAATATGTGTAGGTCAATATTAAAAAGGTAGAAATGCTGGGACAAAAAGTACAATAATGAAAGCGGACGGCGTTGTCAAGCCATTGGCTCGCGAAATAAATGTCGGAATGAATAATTATCAATCAAAATAATTTATGTAAATTTTCATTTTCATTTTGAACTTTGTCTTTATAAAACTATTTTACTACCATACATAACGAAAAGTAGAATTTACTCAATATCAAGCTAAAAATGCGAATATGAATATTTCAGACCATTTACATATTTTTCCCTTACAACGAATTGCACATTATATGATGAATGGAATACCAATTGGTGAATGTAGAAATTGAGGAAATCTTTTCTCTCTTGATTATCTTCTCTTCTGAGGGAATTCTCTTATAGTGAATTATAAAATTCTCCATTGCCCTGAGAGGGGCATTGGGGTTAGACCTTTACTTTCAGTTCGACGTGGCTTCAGGCAGTTGAGCTGAGAGGTTCCTTAGCTAATTTCCCAATAGATATATTTTGAACTCCTCTTTTTCAGCATACGCTAATGCGTGCATTTTTAATTGAGGGCTATTTTTATTGGCGTTCTCGGTGCTGTCGCCGCCGCACTTAGTGTGCTATGAGTGAGCTTTATCATGGAGCAAATGTGCCTTGCGGGCGTCTCTTGTTGACTTTAACTGGCCGTCGATCCTGCGGCGCTGGACCTGCGGCATCTCGCCTTCCTCCGTGCTTCCTCGTCCACTTCCTCTTCAAATGTTGTCTTCTTAATTCTTCTTGCTTATTTACTTGGTCGTTACTGGCCGACTTGTAACTCTTGATTCCCAACTGTTTCGGCTTTACATGAGCATATCTTTACTTTGCCCTTTTAAGTCTTTCCTTCTCAACTCCGGAAGTGTTCACCACACTGAGGCACAACTTTAACTCAGGTTAGCATTGCTGTGCTTTGATTAGGCTTTGGTTGTATCTCGAAACTTAAGCTGAATCATAAAGGCCCCAGCTGCTCTCCTTTTTGTTAATCAGTCTATCCATCTGTCGATACCGTCGTGCGGTCGACGTTAGGGTTCGTGGAAAAGGGGGGCTGTCTTCTGTGCAGCTACCTTTTTCCGGGGCGCTAGCTTTTTCTTTGCAGCTGCCCTTCCTGAGGTTCGTGTGGGTACCGCTTACGCCGTAATCAGTCCGCTAGGGCAACAGGAGTAAATTCTGTTAGTGCCGAACTACGGCGGTACCGTTGTGTGTGTGTGGGGTGAGGTTTGTGTGGGTACCACCTGCGCCGTATTCAGTCCGCTAGGGCAACAGAAGTTAATTATTTTTTGTGCCGAACTACGGTGGTACCGCTAGAGTGATGTGTGTATGGGTACCGCCTACGCCGTATTCAGGCGCTAGGGCAACAGAAGTAAATTCCGTTTTGTGCCGAACTACGGCGGTACCGTTAGGAAGACGAGCAACTGTCTGCGCCGGATGAGACCGCTAGGGCAACAGAAGTGAACTCTGATAGTGCCGAACTGCGACAGCGTCTTCCTAATCGACAAAAATATGCGAAATAGTTCGTCCTTCCGAGGTGGCTCCTTAAACCCCTTATTAGGCGAGTTGTCGTATGAGACTAGAGCCTGTATCAATAAGGAGAATGAAAACTCTTTTGACCTCAGGGTGTGACTTGTTGAATGCTGAATCTCTTCGCAGTCCCTATTACATATACTGATATATTTTAACAAAGACAGTGATTTATTTTCTATTGCAAAAATAGTGCGTACAGACATGAGCTACTGCATAACAAGGTACAACACTCAAAATCGCATTTAAAATATTAGTCTTATTTAGCTAGGTAATCAAAGAAACATTGGAATATCGACATGTAATACAAATGATATTTAAGGGGACGGTTCGGGGTAAAAAAAGTCTGTAAGCTCTCGGTGGATTTTTCTGAGATATCTAACGTAGGTGTAAATTGTCATGAATATTTTTTTGATTTGTGCTTATTTTTCGTAACCATACGTGAAAAAGATTAAAAAAAACATGAAAAACATGTGTTGCGGAAAATCCTACTCCTACAATTTTGAACTCGGAGAACTGAGAAAATATTTTCTAGATAACAAATTGTCTTGTCCAGAGTTCTGGTGCAAAAGTTTTTCGATTATGGGATTTTTTGAGTTTTGAAAACTTTTTTCCCAAAAAATGTCCTTTTTTCCACTTTTTTAATAATTTACTTCTAATTTTAAAGGTGAATTGAAATTGAAAAAACTTTTCCACTGGATCTGTTTTCCCTCTCAAACGCTATTGATTGGTATGCTCGCCATCTCTATACCTTCAAAACTGTGGGAGGAGTAGGTTTTCGAAAATCAAAAAGTGAGTGTGCAGAAAAACCACTTTTCCAAAAAAAAAAATTTTCGTTCTTCACTAATTTTTAAATTGAGTCTTATCAGCGATTCTGTACCTTCTTATGTACCTTCAAAACAGTGGGAAAAGATCCATATCAAAAGGTCAATAAATACAAGTTTCAGAACAGAGTTTTTTTTAACAACTTTTTTTTCAAAGCTGGCTAATTTTTTTTTCAATTACCTAATTTGCTTTGTAGCTCTTTTTAAGCCCTTTCGATTGATATAATTGCCATTGCTGTAGCTTTAAAACTCCGGGAGTCGTTTATGTTTACATAACCAGCTAATTAGCTGACGACTCAGCAGCCGGACTCAAAACAGACACTCAAATACACCATCATAATTTATCACTGAGTAATAGAATGTTTCGTTTGAGTGCAAAAGCATTTCAAGTAAGGCCATGAATGAACTCTCATGCTATTCCCGTAGAGAAACACTCAATACTGGCTCGTAATGGGGGGGAAGAGGGAGGTCACCCATCCATTGGTGCACCCCAAGGTCACACTAGTGAGCGTCTTTTACCCCGTCCAGAAGACTAACCAATTGACGTACTTGAAAGCCAATTATATCGTTGGATGCGCAAGAAAATTCTCTATAAGATGAGTTTATAAACCGAAAATTTACCATAATCCGGAAATAGACCCGAACCGTGCCCTTAAGGGCTAACTTAAGTAAATGCGCAGACGCAACATCAGCACAGAGAAACAGACAAGTCGGCGTTCAGGGAGCTGGACACATAAAGAAAATACTTGGTATTATGGGTAACTAACACAAAAGGCTCGACAACCCCTGCTCGGCCTGACACGCCCGGGGGAGGGTGTCTCTGTTACGGTAGCCGAGACAGGAAATCCGCAAGGTGGTTGTCGACTCCCGAAAGGTGTTCTGCTCGGAACCTGAAAAGGCTGAAATACAAGGCCCAGCGTTTCAATCGGGGGTTCAACTTGTCTGCCTGTTGCAAATAAAGGAGCGGTCGATGGTCGGTTTGTAACACAAATTCTCGTCCATACAGGTAGACCTCAAACTTCTGTAGAACCCAGTAGATGCTTAACGCTTCTTTTTCAATGGTAGAATAGTTTATTTCTGCTCCTCTCAGTCGACGTGAAGCATATGCTACGGGTGCGTAGTGACGGAAGTCTCGTTTGCTTGGCTGGAGGAGAGCTGCTCCAAGTCCAGTTTGAGAGGCATCTGTCCTCAGAATGAAAGGACATCTGGGGTCTGGTAGCTGTAAGACCGGTCTCTTGACTAACGCTGTCTTCAAACTTTCGAACAGATCTTCTGTTGTATCGGTCCAAGGTATTTGTTCTGGGGAGTTCTTCTTTAGGAAATCATGGAGTTTAGATGTCAGTTGAGAGTAGTTAGGAATATACTGTTGGTAGTACCCAACTGTACCGAGAAAACTTCGGAGCTCCCGTTTTGTTTTTGGGAGTTGAGCTGATTTTAAGGCTTCGACTCGGTTCTCCAGAGGCTGGATCTGATTACTGCTCAGTTGATGACCCAAATACTGGAGGCTGTCAAATCCGAATTCGCATTTGGATGGCTTCGCTTTAAGGCCATGTCGAGAGAGAGCGTCGAACAGTTCAGCTAATGCTGCACAAGGATCTTCCCAAGTAGTCGAGGCGATTAAGATGTCGTTCATGTAGACCTCGGTATCTTGCAGTGCTGCAGTGACTTGACGTATAAGGCGGGAAAAAGTGCCTGGAGCATTTGCTAGGCCGAAAGGCATGACGTTGAATTCATATAGGCCAGACCTAGTTTTGAAGGCGGTGAATTGGCGGGACTCAGGTTGTAAAGGTACCTGCCAATATCCACTGGTGAGATCCATTTTGCAGAAGATTGTTTTGCCAGCTAAATTGGTGAAGATAGCAGTGGTGTCTGCTATTGGCTCGGCATCGAATACTGTCTGGCTGTTGAGGTGCCTGCAGTCCAAACAAAATCGGTGGGTACCGTCTTTCTCCCGGACGGCAAGGAGCGGTGAATAGTAAGGTGATGTGGATGGCGTCACGATTCCCATCCTCATCCACTTCTCTAAACTTGACTGCAGTTCAGGCGCTAGCGCTAGGGGAAGTGGATACGAATGCTGAAGTCGAAAACTGGAAGTATCCTTTAATTTTATTCAATGAACAGCCGTGCTGGTTCTTCCGGGAGTATCTGTGGAGAGATCGCGATATTCTCCGAGTAGTTCATGGAGTTCTGAGCGTTGTGTTGTAGTCAACGTAGGGGAGATGAGGCAATCTTCAATGGTTTCCCCGACGGGTGACGGTATCTCTGGTTCTTTCCGGTCGAGCTCTTCTTCTTCGCATGTAGGTTCTAAGGCGAGGCCAACCGCTGCAAAAGCCTCCTCTACTCTCTCGTCGCCTATTCGCGATCGCTTTTGCTTGGTGAGGCGGAACTTTGCTGCTCCCGGTCGTGGTACTGGCGAAGGAGGTTGATGTGATATACTTTGTTGTTTCCATCCACGTCCAATGTATAGGTATTGGTTCCCAGGCGTGATTTTACTGTATAGAGGGACCTTTCCAAGTCATAAGTAGCTTCTTTCGAGAATCGGGCAGAAATACGAGGACTTTATCTCCTTGTTTTAGAGTTCGCATCTTGGTACGTCTGTTGAAGAACTTGGCGCTTTTCTCTTGGCTCCTGTTTAGATTCTCGCGAGCGATTTTGCATGTTTCTTTCAATCGGTGCTTCATTTCCATTAGATACTGGGCAGTGCTCGTGTCGTCTTGCAAGCTCCCATCTATCCAACATTCTTTGAGCACGGTTAAAGGTCCACGGACGCGATGGCCGTAGATGAGTTCGAAAGGAGAATACCCGGTTGAGGCCTGAGGAGCGTCTCGATAAGCAAAAAGGAGGGAAGGCAGATACAGGTCCCAGTCTCGCGGTTGTTCTACGGCTAATTTCCGCAACATGACTTTGAGCGTACCATTGAAGCGTTCGACAATGCCGTTCGATTGGGCATGGTATCATGGCGTCAATCGGTGCTGGATACCGACGAGTTTCGGGAAAGCTTCGAAGGTTGCGGCGGTGAACTGAGTGCCGTTGTCACTCGTTAGCGTGTGAGGGAAACCAACTCTGCTGCAGATTTCGAGTAGCTCCTGGGCGACCGTTTCTGCATCTATATGTCTGAGCGGGGCTGCGTCTGCGTACCGAGTTGCTTGGTCCACCACGGTGAGAATGTATCGGTGGCCACATGCCGATGCTGGTTGCAATGGGCCTACCAAATCAACACTGAGCGCGGAGAATGGAGTGGTGATCGGTGGGGTTGAGATTGGTGCCTTCCTTGGTCGAGATGGAGCGTGCGTCTGGCAGGTGTGACAAGAGTGACAGTATTGGACCCCATCTTTTGCCAGGGACGGCCAGTGGAAATCACGTTCTAATCGAGCCTGAGTCTTCTTTTGGGAGTAATGGCCAGCAAGTGGATTGTCGTGAGCCATTTCCAAGATTTGTGGGCGCACGCTTGCAGGTGCTACAAGTTGAGTTTCCTGACCGTCTCGTAACGTTTTCCGGTGCAGAATGCCGTCGTGGAGTTCATAGATAATGACTCTGCCATCCTTGTGCGTTTTTTCTTTACCAGTGTCAACTTTCTTGAATAAAAACTGTAATGTTTTGCACTCCCGCTGTAATTTCTTGAAATCTTCTTTGTTGTGCTGCAACATATCGACAGTGCTTGGTGCGGCAGGGGGATTTTCGCTCGATTTTGCTGCTGCCCTTGTGACAACATGAGAGACTTCTGCAGCAACTGGTTGCTCTTCATGGCCGATCATCTGTTCTTCGAAGGAGGTGGTTCCGGGAACTCGGCCGAGGATGACATCATGGGAGAGTTCTTCCATGGCTACGCTGTCACCTCTCCATGGTAGTAGGGACAAACGAGAGTTAACCGGGCAAGGAATGATTCTTAGCCAGCCGAACGATAATTTCTTTCTTCAAAATGGCGTCAGTTGGGACGAGAGCCTTCTAGACGGAGACAGCTGTTGCTCCTCCATCGAGTAGTACTTGGACGGGTTGTTGGTTCACAGTGCCGGAGCATGTTTTCAGTTGTCCCAATTCGATCAGTTTGTTTGAGGCGATGTGATTGCATGCGACTGGGGGAATATCGTCGTATTCATCTGCTTCTTCATGCGTTGTTAGATTGTTTACTCGAGCTGTAGTACTGGAGATAGGTGGGCTTGCATGGGCTGCTCCATTACTGTGGCTATCAGGTTGCCTCCTCTGTAACTGGCGGCACTCATCACTGGAATGTGATCGGTTGGGGCCATGGAAAGTGCAGTAATATCCAGTGTAAGGTCCTCGTTGTTCCTCGCGCTGCGGAGTGTTGATCGATCTTGAGCTGGTGGGAACATCACGAGTGTTAGAAGTTCTTGGTGGCGTTCCTCGAGAGTTGCTGCTGGAGTTGGTTGATCTTGCTGGGGTGCTAGGGGCTCGGACAGGAAATGTCACCTCTCCATGGTAGTAGGGACAAACGAGAGTTAACCGGGCAAGGAATGATTCTTAGCCAGCCGAACGGTAATTTCTTTCTTCAAAATCGCGTCAGTTGGGACGAGAGCCTTCTAGACAAAGACAGCTGTTGCTCCTCCATCGAGTAGTACTTGGACGGGTTGTTGGTTCACAGTGCCGGAGCATGTTTTCAGTTGTCCCAATTCGATCAGTTTGTTTGAGGCGATGTGATTGCATGCGACTGGGGGAATATCGTCGTATTCATCTGCTTCTTCATGCGTTGTTAGATTGTTTACTCGAGCTGTAGTACTGGAGATAGGTGGGCTTGCATGGGCTGCTCCATTACTGTGGCTATCAGGTTGCCTCCTCTGTAACTGGCGGCACTCATCACTGGAATGTGATCGGTTGGGGCCATGGAAAGTGCAGTAATATCCAGTGTAAGGTCCTCGTTGTTCCTCGCGCTGCGGAGTGTTGGTCGATCTTGAGCTGGTGGGAACATCACGAGTGTTAGAAGTTCTTGGTGGCGTTCCTCGAGAGTTGCTGCTGGAGTTGGTTGATCTTGCTGGGGTGCTAGGGGCTCGGACAGGAAATGTCGAGCGTCGCTCTGGTGCTGATGATGCTTTGAGTGCTGGAGGGCCCGCATCCGTTGTCGATGTCAGTGTGCGACCCTTACGAAGCTGCTGGAGCGATGTATGAGGCCTTGCTTGCAAGAAGCGATCACCCTGCTCTCCTAGGCTTGCGACTGTGCTACCACCCCTGTCACGCAATTGAGTAGCGAGGAAGGAAGGCAAGCTGGAATATGCGCGGTCAACAAGAAGAAAATCACGAAGAGTCTCGTAGTTGGCTTCGATATTGCATCCTTTTAACCAAGCGTCTAAGGCTTGTTCTAGTCGCCGTAGGTAATGTGACATATTGTCGCCTTCTTCTGGCTTCAGTTCGTAGTAGTTAGCGCGTAGTTTTGCTGGAGTGACTCTATGAGCATCTAGTAGAAGCAAGTTGATTTTAGGAAGCTTGAAGCGATCTGCTGCGGGCAGGGTATCGATGACTACGATGAGTCGACGTTCCTTCGGTGTGATCGAGTTATGACAACAGCATCGACTTCAGTGAATCCCATTGCTGTTGTATGACTGCAGAAGCGTTGCAAAAATTCATCCATCCTTTCTTTTGTGGGATCGAATGGAGTCGGTGGAGGTATCTTTACTCTAGCATTTTGAGGAGCGATTTCAGCATCGAGTTGTCTGAGTCTGAGTCGTGGTCTCGTTGTGCTGCTTCTCGTTCAGCTTCTCGTTCCGCTGTTCGTTCAGCGGCTTCTCGTTCTGCTGCTCGTTCTGCGACTTCTCGCTCCGCAGCTTCTCGTTCCGCTTCTTCCAAATGCCTCAGGCGGCTGGTAAATTCTTCCCTGTACTCCGCATCGGTGGGAGTGAGGCCGAGGGCTTCGACGGATTCTCGAGCTTGAGCGACGAGGTTCATCTTGTTTTAATGGTGCGGTGTCCGCGTAGTTGTGTAGAACCCAGAAATCACAGGCAACGTTGGTAGTTGCGCGACGCTTCTGGGTCCCTGTTCGGGCGCCAGAATATGTCGATACCGTCGTGCGGTCGACGTGAGGGTTCGTAGAAAAGGGGGGCTGTCTTCTGTGCAGCTACCTTTTTCCGGGGCGCTAGCTTTTTCTTTGCAGCTGCCTTTCCTGAGGTTCGTGTGGGTACCGCCTACGCCGTAATCAGTCAGCTAGGGCAACAGAAGTAAATTCTGTTAGTGCCGAACTACGGCGGTACCATTGTGTGTGTGTGGGGTGAGGTTTGTGTGGGTACCACCTGCGCCGTATACAGTCCGCTAGGGCAACAGAAGTAAATTCTGTTTTGTGCCGAACTACGGTGGTACTGCTAGAGTGATGTGTGTGTGGGTACCGCCTACGCCGTATTCAGCCCGCTAGGGCAAAAGAAGTAAATTCCGTTTTGTGCCGAACTACGGCGGTACCGTTAGGAAGACGAGCAACTGTCTGCGCCGTATGAGACCGCTAGTGCAACAGAAGTGAACTCTGATAGTGCCGAACAGCAACAGCGTCTTCCTAATCGACAAAACTATGCGAAATAGTTCGTCCTCCCGAGGTGGCTCCTTAAACCCCTTATTAGGCGAGGTGTCGTATGAGACTAAAGCCTGTGTCAAAAGGAGAAAGAAAACTCATTTGACCTCAGGGTTTGACTTGTTTAATGCTGAATCTCTTTGCAGTCACTATTACATATACCGTGAAGAAAATATGCACCGTGCAGAAAACTCGGTACAGTGAAAACTCGTAGGGGACTTGGTGGAGGATTTTACTGGCGAGAATTGAGGCCGGTAACAGGTAGGACGCTTAATGGACGATTGAGCGTCAACCGACAGGTAAACACGCCTTAAATAGACTGCGAGACGAGAGACATCAAGATATCAAGAGAAACCCAAGATCAAGACAATGGTATCAAGACTTAAGACAATGAAGGCAAGAGTAAGCGCACGTTACTCGCACACTGATATATTTTAACAAAGACAGTGATTTATTTTCTATTGCAAAAATAGTGCGTACAGACATGAGCTACTGCATAACAAGGTACAACACTCAAAGTTGCATTTGAAATATTATTCTTATTTAGCTAGGTAATCGAAGAAACATTGGAATATCGACATGTAATACAAATGATATATAAGGGCTAACTAAAGTAAATGCGCAGACGCAACATCAGCGCAGAGAAACAGACAAGTGGGCGTTCAGGGAGCTGGACACGTAAAGAAAATACTTGGGATTATGGGTAACTAACACAAAAGGCTCGACAACCCCTGTGCGGCCTGACACCATCCTTACAGTATCTTCAACTTAACATCTTTAATAACCGGGGGTGAGGAGGCGGATCAGCGGGTCGCACGGGACGCCTGGTTTTATTGCGACGCGTCTAACTGCAGCGGAGCCGTCACTTAAAAGTTCTACTTCATTGATCTGAGACTGCTTGTCTGCCTACTGCTTAAGCTGGTTTAATTAAGAGTCCTACGGCAGACCTTCGCCTGACTCGACGCTGAGACCTGCATTGACCTGGGCCACAGTCTCTGTACTTGAAGGATTCCCGCAGAATACACCGCTCCTCACGTTCGCTCGTCGCTGCGGCGGTGGCATCGCCCAAGCCGTGCAAGGGGACGCCAATCTCAACTGGTTTTAGATTTTAACCCTTAAATAAGTAAATTCTGTAATTCCTATTCGCATGAGCGTTAACATTGTTAATCTTTACGTCAAATATTCCCTTAAATTTGCCTTCTATGTTCCGTTGAAGGCTTTTTAATAACTTTTCAACTTGCAGGAAAATAAAAATTCTTGCAATTGACTTCGTCGTATTAATCCCATTTGTGTGGGTTTCCCACACCCTTTTAATTTTAATAGGAGAGCTGGTCTTATGTTTTATTCCCTGTGTCGTATTTGGTTTCACGAATGACATTTAAATTTTCACAATTACAAAGACTGCAAAATTGAAGCTGTCTCACTATATTTATTTTTTTGCGCTGTGTCCTGGATTTGGCTAATTCCTTCAGGAGAAAGTAATTCCAGTCCAATCTATTGTAATTGGGGCATCGATGATTACTAAAATAACACTGAACGTAATAAAAGATAAAATTAAGAAAGCAAATCTTTAATATGTTGTGCTTCATACTTGCAAATGGATTGCCACTTATGACACATATAACACGACGCATGAAGCAGATATTGAATTGCTCAACTGAAAACATCAAATCTGTGTACCCAATAGATTTCACGAACAAACATTGGAAAAAAATTAAAATGTGCTATTTCGAAGATCTGTAATCCGATTAAAGAAGCTGTCTCTGATGAAATACAGTAGACGTTACATGGAGAAGGTATGCTTCTCTTTCGATTTAACGCTAGAAAGTTGTAATGTTTGAATTTCCGTGTTTCAAATCTGAGTATCGTTCATTTTGTCACGGAGAGCTCGGTCGCGTTTTCAAATAGACCTTTTGAAAACAAAGCCATGCAATGATGATATTCACATATTATTCATTGGTTTTTATTATGTTCTCCAGCTGACTCAGCTTATGTGTCACAAAGTACTAATTCATCATTATAAATAAAAAATGATAAAGAATAATTATCTATAACTTGCCATTCTATCAGGTTGTTTCAATATAACCTGAAAAATTAAAAAATACTGATAAAGTGACTTGAAAAGGTCTAAAGGAGTAAAATGATTTTCATGTTAACATGTTTGATCTCATTATTCACCACCTATTTCAATTTACTCAGCACTTTAAGTGGTACTTATTTTTAAAGTAAAATCGTTCATTGGTTTGTGTATCCTCAATAAAATCATGAAGTAAAAAATCTACTTCATTAGCTTGACTGAAGTCGGAAGTAGAGCTATCACAGACTTGGAATTTTATCTTTACTAGCTGAATAATATGAAATCAAACACGACACTGTCCGTATGACACCAACCGAACACGATAATGACTTTCACATTCGCGTCAAAATGCTGGTGCTTGAGTCCAGCTCAGTATGGAAAGATATCCCTTGTTTAAAGTGATTATGATAACAGTGGTGGACTTTGTCGCAAAAATTTTTGCATTCAAAGCAATTATCCTTATTTTTTTTATGTCATTATTTATCTTCGTTTTAAATGAAGTGAGATTTATGAAAACTAGTAAAACATAGATTTCTAAAATTTGATTAATCGTTTGAGTTCTAGATTTCTTTCTTGAATCATTTTCAAGAGGTATAAAATATTGCGAAAAGCACACAGCATAATTGGAGTGCTGATTTACCTATAACTTGGTGGTGAAATGATGACATTTCGTTTCTTCTCAATGATTCACGACAGACTTAAGACCAATAATTATTTCAGCTAAAGCTATGTACAGGAATGTATACAGTGCAATATTTTCGATGAAAAACTTTTTCAGAATCACAAATCACAGGTCAGGTTTCAAGCAAATGTCTTTTCTCAACAACAAAATTCTCTTATATCGCGTCATAAATAGGTATAAACAGATGCCGGATTTGGAGGTAGAACATACCTATTAAAGAGATGAAGAACTACATACTCGTATAAAATTTTGCTCGGATCCCGGAAATGGAAGCAAATACTGTAAAGGTGTTTGATAATAATACAGTAGACTGTCATTCGTTCTGCTGCATTTTGTTCATTATTTATTTATGGCCTAATACTAGCGCAGTACGTATATTTATGCATATACCAAAAAGAAAGGGATGTTGCTTTGGAAAAATTGATGATCTGACAGATACAAATCTGGATCGAAGAGTGCGAGAGAATGAATTTCTTGTGCTGTATAGTTGTAAATAATTGAAAAATAGCTAATGCTTCCATTTGTTAATAATAATAATGAAAGTACGAAGAAGCTCATCTGGGATGATCATAGTTAGAGCTGTGCCATTGCATAACTTGCATATATGCACGCCAAGAAATATGCATAAGGTTTTATGCAATGCAAAGAATTATATTGTGCATATGCAAAATCACATATGCAATTTTGCATATGCAATATAAAAGATGTAATATGCCAAATGCATTACGCATATGCACTATGTCATTGCATATATGTTGTAATACGAGTGGTGTAATTTGATTTTTTTATTGTAAAACTGCAAATTTGTTCCTTGATCCCGAAATTTTGTGCATTGATTGGACCTCTCGTATACACACTATCAGCTGCTAAAGTAACATCTCAAGTTTTACCCGGTGCGCTATGTTAAGTACTTAATGCTCAGGTTTCCTTCTTTACCTGTTCTTCAGTTAAATTTGGTTCATAATTAAAATACAATAGAGGAGTCCGAACTGAATTTAATGGAGTTTGAAGTTTTTAAGAATTGCACGGTGTAATAGTTTTTGTACACCTAGTGATAGTTTTCTTGTTATGTTCTACACATAGGCCTACCTATACGTACAAAAGTGTTGAAGTGGAAATGCAACTGTGAAGTTTGTATTAATTCCCGAAACATGTGCGCTCAGTGAATTAATAATAAATAATGTTTTTGTGCTACGCTGTTCATAAAAAAAATGAGAAAACTCAATAAGGTATTCCCTCAAATTCCGAATATGCCACAAATTCCCAAATTATGCATCATTATAGTGATTTAGCTTCCTGGACATGAGGACAATCAAATCTGCAATTGACATTTAGTGATCATATGTTGATTTGAATATTCCTGAAATATTTGGTTGTTCAAAACCTAATGCAAATGTTTGGTATTCGTGGGATGTCTGGAATAAGGGGGATTACCTAGAGGAAGATTATGAGAACTTTTTTATATCAAATTTTTATTAATTTTTGTTGAAATTTACAGATGTTTTGGATAATATGTTGATGAACGAAGTAATGAACAAATTTCTCTTATTATTCTAATGATTACCATTACTTATTAATTACGCCATCCCAAAGTACCAGAAAGTGTAAGGAATGATACTTTTAAGAATGAATTCCTAGAATATGACTTTCGGGACGGAAATCTGTATTGTACTTATCGCCGGAAAACTGTAAGTTTGTCATGCAATATATTACGAAAGTATACATCGTTATGGTCAAAATATCTACTGTGACTTCATAGATATGAACAACGAAGAGAATAATTTTTGGTTCAGCATAAGGTTAACCGATACTGACCCATTTTCATTTACGATAAAATCACCGAAAGCTGGAAGTTTAAGCTCCATGTCTCATTTAACGTACGAAACCAAATTTTAGAGCACGCCGTGGCCGAGTGTTTGAGAACGCACACTTCCATGAAGGTGTCAAGAGTTCGAATCCCCGCGATGCGCGGCGAAATTTCCCGTTGGTTAAAGGGAAAACTCAAACGCAAAACCCCACTCTACCCAGATATCTGAAATGGGTACCGGCTCGACATGGGAGTAATTAATCGTCCTGGTGATAGTTGTACGGCATTTGAAAAGCCAATGTACAAGATGATATTTATCATGCTTAATGGATTGGAATATATATTTTAATCTAGAATTCTAGCACGAGAAGATCAACCCATGATTAAGGATGTTAATTCTATTTTACATGTCTATCCTGTTGCGGAACGAAGATCAACCAACCAAATTCGTTGACCAACGAAGTACAGTAGTTGGTCAACTCTTTCCATTTGACATGGAGAATTTTAAATTTGCTCCCCTGGTGTCGTACATTGTAGAAAGAGTGTTTTCGCAATAGTTAAGCCCCCATAGTCACATACACACAGTGCGCGTCCCCTATTTTATAATGACTGGCGAGAGACAGTCTTTTCGAGTTTCATATCTTTATAATGGAAATGTGACACTATGCCATTATGAAATCAATTTGTTTAAAACGTTTCATCAAAGTAAGACAAGTTCCGTTTCAAGTTTCCCCTTTTTTATAGAAAATGAAGCACGCAAATATATTTCTTATCACAAACTTCAAAGTAATAGTAATCTGGTATTCTACTTGTTGAAAAAAGCTCCGGTTGAAGAAGATTCGGAATGACGCTACTCACTCAGAGTATTTAATTTTATTGACCTAATTGAATGATGCGATAAAAGGGATGAAAGTTAAATATGTTTATCTAATATTTATCGGGAAAAGTCGTCGTCATTAGATACGACCGCTTCCGTGTTCTGTGAATCGATACGAGAAGGAAAAGAATGGTTTGGTTTTTTATTCAAATTCCGCCTTTATTTCTGCTAGAAGTAAAATGGACGGAAACGAAAAAAGTTCAGTAGTAACAAAAGTTCTGACCTACAAGAGTATTAACAGAAAGAGAATAATAACATTTAAAATTTCCGTGGAATAGTATAACATCAACTCATCTAAATGTACGATGTGGAATGGGTTTCAATGTCAGTTCAGAAGATGTCTATTGAAAATGTAAATTCACTCACTTTCAGCACTTATGTAAAGTTACGTGAAAATTGGCATGATACGGCAAATCTATAGTCTAAATAGCTAAAAAACATTTTATTATCATTGCCTTATATACAGTCCTTGCCTTGGCAAGCGATGAGTCAAAATACATCCAAAATCGATGTCGCCCAATAATCACCTGCAGACTCTAGTACAAATGTTTTTTTGGCGGTAATAATGTTTTACACTACTTCTACGTGTTGCGAAGTTATTGATATTTTCAGCATAAGAAGAACTGTGAAATTCTAATGAAAATGATTCACATTTCTCCGCCATGAATTAAAATGAAATCTCAAGGGACACATTACTTTGTGAAGCTCATAACTGAAGCCCGTTCCTACCCATCAGAAATTACTGATGAGGTGGGCATCGATTCCTGACGACGACTGCCAGTGTCTAACGATTAGAGCCGGTCTAACTTTCTGTCATTCTCATACGTTGTAATCGACAATGATCGACAGCGTACTATGCTGTAATCATCGGCTACATGAAAAGCCTACAGTATCATAGCCAACCTTTGCAGATTTTTATCTTAAAATCGGCGGTAAGCATTCATTATCAAGCATTCACCCTTATACTGCTGAAAATATTTTAGTTGCGAGGTATAAATACCCGTACATCTATGCTATCTATATCTATAACATTAAAGCTAACGCTTTTCTCTAACTTTTAAAAGACTCAAATTTCTTTGCCTGCTGGAGGGGGGTGGAAGCGGACCTCCCACCGCAACCCCGCTATAAGCTCCCTCTTTAGGAAAATCTATCATATTGTGTGGACTCTAATTTCTCATTTATTGCACTTGGGAAGTTAAATTTAGTTTTAAATTGAGGCTAATACTTCCTTCTAACTTTTCAACACTCACAAATTTATTTGCTGGCTAGAGGATGGAGGAAGCGGACCTCTCACCGACCTTCCCTATATACTCCCTCCTTCTGTGGCGGGGAACGATCAGAAATGACGGGATTCGGTATTTCACTGATGGGAATTCTTCAGATGTGGATGATAAACAAAAATGCTTCCATCTCTATAGTGCCCGCGATTAAAATATTATTCTACTTATGCACTGGCGAAACTTGTATCACAGATACGGTCATTAAGTATCCTTTATGAGCGTGGAAGAGAGACGGGCCAATTAATTTAATGTGTTAATTTGTTATGAGATGAGAAAAATTACGCCAAAAATAAATAAATTCAATTATTTATAAATTTAGGGAGCCACTCGGTGTTTTATTACATGATATTGAATTATCTCAGCATATCACAGGTAGACGTGAAATGTGTGTGCACCATTGATACCCCATCCTCAAGCCTCGAGGAGTCTTTATAAGCCCTCGGCCCGTTGGAATTCTTGCTATCGACCGCGTCCTCCTCCGAGTAAACATCTGTGAAAACGTCTCCAGAGTTTCCTTTACCACGACATAGGTTACTCGCCGCACATTGGTGGCCAGCACTTGATCTAGCCCACGACGTTGTGAAGAAGTTATTATAACGTTAGAAGATTCCTAAAAATTCGAAAACCTACGAGAAATTCCTACTGCGAAGATTTTTTAAGTTCAGCGAGAGTCAAGAAAAGAAAAGAACATTTGTGAATTCGCGTCAATGACTTGCAGCAACAACAATACGAGTTTTCGACAACTGTTTCTGTCTCTTGTCAACATCAGCTTCAAGATCCCGTGTGCTACACTTCTGGAGACCTACGTGCAGTTTTCAGCGTGGATAGATACGTGCTATCCCTTCCGAACAAAAGTATTCGTCTTCGACACCGGTGAGGACATAGAAGTAGTCCTAGAACTACAATTTTGTGCGACGCCCTACAACAAGTGATCAACAAGTCTACGGCTACTTCGTCTACATCTACCCTGCAGTCATCCCAGTGTACCTCCACAGGGCGAGCGACTTCACTTCCTTTATTCAGCCAGTGGAAGCTAAGTAAACTACTTGCACTCAATTAACGGATAGTTTGTTCACCTTATCGTAGCAGCGCGGTTGCTGTGCAGGCAGTGAGTAGTTTTTTTGCTCTGCAAGAGGAAGCTTATTTTTTGCAATTAGGCTCAAAGCCGCAGCAGTGCTCTTGCTCAGGCAGCAAGCCTTGCATAGGTAGGGCAACGCAGAGATGCCAGTAGTAAATTGATGCAGTGCAAGAAAGCTATAGCGTTAAGAAGTGAGTGATATTTTTTTGATGAGTTCGTTATTTCGTAAATTGTGTTACTAATTATGTTTATTAATGTTATTGCTGTAGTGTGTAAAGTTGATCTTTTAGTAAATGTTGATTTCTAAGTATTAGGATTGTGTAAAAATTGATTGCTTACTGTATGTCTGATACGTCCGATTTAGATGAATATATTCGAACAACAGCGACCATAACTAGTAGAGGTCGTGTTAGTGTACCTAGATTTCGTTCTGAGAGCAATCCAGCAATTACTGAACCAGCAACTAGCGCGGCAGGTGGCCCAAATACTAATACTGGCACTTTAGCACGAGAAATTGCAACAAACATGCCGAGATCAGGAACAATCCTTTCGGCCGCAGAGTTGTCACTATTTCGCGGTCGTAGACGTCGGGAAGACCGCGATTTCATTGAGAACAAAACATTTAAGACGCATATAGGAAAATTGCGGGCTTACATGACTTTATTGCCCGATGTAAACTCTGATAGTGCCAAAAATGAATTGTAAGTTCGATCAGCTAATAAGCAGGTAAGAGAATTCAATTCAATAGTGGCCAAGTTGGCTGATTCCGACCTTCACTACTCGTTTTAAGAGGTCGTGAAAATCTTGGACAACATCTACGTAGCTAGAGGCAAAATGTCTATCCTCGCGTTAGCGCGTGATTTAAATCAGTTACGCTTCGTTAGGAACGAGGCACTTGCGGCCCAGCTGGTAACCGCATTTGCTAATATTAGGAAGTTTTCGGAAGATTTGTTAAACCCGACCTCAATAGCGTGGTCGAGACACCCTTTTTTCAGGGCTAGTACAAGTCAAATAGAACTAAAACGTTTTGTAGGAGACAGTATTGATCTAAGTTTAGCTATTACAGTGTTAGCACCCATGCTCGATGAGTCTTTTGCTAAGGAATTATTTGATACGTCGTTCAATACGTCAGAGGAATTATTGGCAAGAATTGTTGCCGCTGTTCGAAAACAACCCGAGAATAAACAGATAGTAGCGACTCAGTACGAAACGCAGTACATTAGAGAAACCTTTGTAGTAGAAGTTGCCGAGTCAGAAGACCTTAGTGAGGTGCAAGATTCCCCTCAGGAAAGTAAAGTTTTCTACGGAAATTACCGTAGAGGGCGTTTCCCGAGTCGTAGGTCATTTCCCCGACCTTGGCTGGGAAATCCTAGAGTAGGAAGGAATGTTAGTGGCTATGTAGGTGATAGAAGAATAGGTTCCCTTGAATGTAACACCTTGCGGGCAGAAAGTTCGAGTTACGCCCCAGTGCTCTTTCCGCTAAAACGAGAGGCTCACCTTTCTGCAGTTCATGCAACATTTCAAGTCATGTTGAAGCCAATTGTCGATCTCGAGGAGGTTAGAGCAAACAAAGAGTATCCATTGACCCCTGCTTTGCTTGTGGGGGAGAGCATTTCGTTCGAAACTGTAGAGCGTCAGAGAACAGGCACTATAAAGCTTACTTGCGGAGGTACAATACATATAGAGGCGTAAATAACTTTGGGAGGCACGAGGTGCACTATGGTGAGGAGTACGAAAGAGACAAAAGAGATATTTTACAGGAAGAGTAGTAGGAGGAGTAGGAAAGAGCGAGTCCAAGCCGAGTGTCACCGCAAGACTCTTGTTAATCCTGAAGTTGTGGTCGAAAAGAATCCAGATACTGAGATGGCTGAGTGTAATCGCGATCAGAGTGTATCATATATTGATCCATTATTCTAAAAATAAAAAGAACCAACGTTATAGAGAACATTTATTGTAGCAAACGATCTATTTTTTTGCGTATTTGCTTAATATTTTTATTCAGACCTAATCCGTCTTATGCATGACTGAAAATTACTTTTTATTTCTTCCAGCACTTATGATGGAATAACTTGTATTTCGAAACGTTTGCTACAATAAATGTTTTCTATAACGTTGGTTCTTCTTTTTATTTTGAGGATAAGATTCCCTAAGAATCGCCCTATAAGTACTACTATAGTTCGTCGATATGGAGACCCAACACTTCGTAACTTCCGTTCATTGGAGAAAACCTGGAAAAAGACAGACAAGCTGCAGTGTGACGTGGTGTTTCTCAACGGCTGTTTATAGTATGGTGTCATTCCAAAGTTTCTCCTTGTTCGTCTCTACCGTCGTCAATTGGGGGACTCTAGCCTGCGGCGATCTTGGGAGCGCAAGCTTCTGGTGAATGAACTGAAGTTTAAGGAGCGCTGTTTGAGGAATGCCCAGCGTTTTTGTGCCACGGGTTTGAATGTTTTTAAGGCGAACGTTTCGTCAATTGATTACGCGTGCGTAAAATTATGGTTAACTAGGAAGCAATCGCAATATGTAAACTCAACAAAAAGAGTACAAAACAATAAGCTAGTCAGACTCGGAATTTCCCTTTTGCGCAATTTTACAGATCCAGATTCAGTGATATTTTATTACTCAAATAAGGTACTTGCTAATGATGAAAAACGTGTTTTAAGCTTAGGTTTAGATTTTGGCCTACCAATTTCAAAACTGAATTTTCACAGGTATTTTATATATTTAAACGCATATTGACAGGTTTTCTAAATTAGAAATTAACCTTAATAATCAGTGAGCTTTGTTTAGACGTAAATATCTTTCGGAAATTAAGCTCGGATTCTAGTCTTAATGTCACAAAACCAGATAAAGGCAACGGTGTTGTTCTACTTGATAAGCATGAGTATATTTCTAACGTTGAACGGCTATTGACTGATCCGGATAAGTTTCTAAAAGTTACCACAGATCCTAAGACTTTTATTGTAAAGCTCGAAAATAAAATAAACTATAGGCTTAAGAAGGATAAGGACGCTGGAATTTTATCTGATGAATTTTTCAAGTCCAGCCGTGCTAGTGGATCTAGACTGGGAGTGTTGTATGGATTACCTAAGGTACATAAGCCTGACGTACCCATGATACCTATTCTCTCTGCGTGCAGTACGCGGAACTCCAGGCTGTGTGCAAAGTTGGTCCCCGTTCTAACTCCATTCACTACTAGTCCTTATACAGTGGAGAACTCTAGTCATTTCCTTCGTGAACTATCCAGTATCGACAATACAAGTGATCTTATCATGTGCAGCTTTGATGTTGAATCTTTGTACACAAATGTGCCTTTGGGGGAATCTATCAATATTTTACTGGATAAGATTTTTAAAACATAGCCATTTTATGAACTATGACCGACAGCAATTCGAGCGTTTTTTGGAAATCTCTCTCAAAGATTCTCATTTTGTATTCTATAAGGTAATATATCAACAACTAGATGGACTAGCCATGGGCTCTAGCCGGTCTCCTGTCATTGCTAATATGTTTTTGGCCCATTTTGAAACAAATTTTCTTTATTCGTGCTCGACTGAATATAAACCTGTTTTCTATAGACGTTACTTGGATGATACCTTTCTATTGTTTAGGTCCCGTGATCAAGCTAATAAAAATTTTTCAGTATGTTAATGCCGTTCACCACAACATTAAATTCACAATGGAATGTGAACAGAATGGTGAAATACCGTTTTAAGATGTCATGGTAAGGAAGTCTGCCATGAAGTTTATTTCGTCAGTTTATCGAAAACCCAAATTTACCGGTCTTTGAACAAATTATTATAGCTGTGTCTACAAAGGTTATGTTAAATCGTGTGTGAAAACTTTATTACATAGGGCCTATTGCATCTCGAGCACGTATCAAATATTTCACAATGAATTAGAATATCTGCAAAATATGTTTACGCGTAATAATTATCCAAAATATCTTGTTAACCAAATAGTAAGAAAATTTCTAGATAATAAATTTCCCCCCCCCCCCCCCCCTCATGTAACCTTGACCATACCGAAACAGAAAATATTTATTGGCCTTCCATTCCTAGGTTACCTGAGCAGTGACTTTCAAAGAGAGTTTCTAGTCGTTGTGTGAACCTTCTTTATAACGATTGACGTTCATGTTCATTATAAGAATACTTTTAAGATATCGTCTTTTTTTTTAACAGGAAAGAGCGACAGGATGAGTGCCTGGAAAGTTGCTGTGTATACGTGTATGTTTGTGATTGCTGCCAGCAATCGTACCTTGGAAGCACTACCCTCCAACTATTTATCCGTCACAGTCAACATTCAGTTTTTTCTTATATTACTGGCCGCCCATTTGCTTGTCCCCCTCAGTCCGCCATTAGAAACCATTGCAATATTTCAAATCACCCTTTTAAAATGTCAATTTTTTTTATTTTATGCAAAGCATTTAATGAACAAGACCTCCGTATTTTAGAATCTCTTTATATATTCACAAATAAACCTTCACTTAATAACGATTTCAGCTCGACAAACTTATTTGTAGCCCCTACTTCCTAACTTGCGGTATGCTGAGGTGTGCTTAGTGTGTGTGCATGTAGAGAGCGTGTGTATGTGTGTGTGTATATATTATAAATGTGTAGGTGTATGAGTGTGTTGGGTATGTATGGTTATGTACGCCTGTATGCACTGTGTATATTGCCTAAACGCTTAAGGGTGGTATTCTAGTCGTTAGGAATAGATTTGTTTCATTTTTTTTGCGTTTTTGCTCGGTATTTCTTTTCAGACCTCATCCGTCTTATGCATGACTGAAAATTACTTGTTATTTCTTCCAGCACTGATGATGGAATAACTTGTATTCCGAAACGTTTGCTACAATAAATGTTCTCCATAACGTTGGTTCTTCTTTTTATTTTGAGAATAAGATTCCTCAAGAATCGCCCTATAAGTACTACTATGATCCATTATTTAAATGTAGAAATAGGTTTGAAGTTTTGAAAGATGGGGAAATGGCCAATAAAATACCACAATGAAAGCAGTTGAGGTTTATTTCAACACAACGGTTGTAGGAGCAGAACGTCTTAAGAAAGAAGGCACCGATCTTGTTACGTTTAGAAAATCCAGTAAGACCACAATCATCCTCTCTAATCAAGGTAGGTAAGTACTTAAGCGCGCTGCTGGATAGTGGTAGCGAAAAATGCCTCATTAGTTACAGTAACATCAAATACCCCAAAGAAAAGTTAAAACCGAATTTTTTGAGCGTTAGAGGCATAAACGGAAGGAGTAATGTTAGCGGTGAGGTTGACATAAATATCTCTACACCTGGTACTGACAAAATACTTACGACTAGTGCTTTAATAATTAAAGATGCTAATTTCATATGTGATTTGATTTTAGGAAGAGACGTGTTAACCAATGCAGTGATTAACTTGAAAGATGGTTCCCTCATGTGGGAAGGAGCATGAGTATCTTTCAATGAAATCGAAAATAAGCCTAAAATAAGTAGAGAAGCCATATTAATGGATAAAATAAACAGTGACTGTTTGCTGTCAGATATAGTAGTTGCTAAGCAGAGCAAAAAATACCGCTGAAGAGTTAGTGCGCGCGAGAGAAAAACACATGTGGACAAAAAAAGAGGCTCAGCTCGAGAGTGTAGCTGAGCAGCCAAGGTCAGACGTAAAAAAGGAAACACCGCTGGCGGTTCACTGTGACGTAATAGAAGTGCCTGCTAATTGCATCAAGCTCATTAATGCCTTTGTCAAAAAGGCTAACCCCGGTGAATATATAGTGTTAAAAAGAGGGCTAATTGGTGGAGCGCTATTAGCAGAATCAATAGTTACAGTCAGAGAAGATGGGAATGTACCCTTATTAATATTGAACCCGACAGATGATGCCATTCATTTTAGCGAAAACACAATGCTGTGTAACATGGCAGCATTAGCTGGGGAAGAAGTTGAGGCCGAACTTTATCTCACGAATGTTGAGGAAGCGCTGAAAGAGGCGAAAATGTTGAGATGAGCTCTGAAGTTACGTCGGATTCACCTGAAGTCATCTCAGGACGTGGTGAAATGAAGACCATAGCCACGGAGAAACTTGAGTCGAAGGTCGACGTTCGCGGCAATAATTTTGAGAGTCCTGGTAGTAAGAAACTAGGAATTGATGCACAACTCGATAGTGTGTCTAATATAAAGAAGGACGTACGCCGTCCGTTAACAAATAATGATAAAACATGCGACGAAGTTGACGTAAAACTAAAATTACTAGAATTGATTAACAGTTTCCGTGACGTGATCACGTTAGAAGGCAAAACTATGGGTGCTACGAATGTGAAAAACATAAAATTGTGCTTAAAACTGATGCACCAGTTTTGAATATACCACCCCATCGCATACCTCATAAATAACAGGAGGAGTTGGCCAAGGTCAACAGAGAAATGCTCTCACAGGGCATAATTGAGAATTCCATGTCAGATTACATTTTTCCCGTCATTATTGTAAAGAAAAAGACTGGTGAAATTCTACCCTTGTTGAATTTTAGGTCATTAAACAAAATTGTGGTCAAGGAGTCGTATCCTATACCAAGAATAGACGAAATATTGTCCACATTAGGTGGCAATAGCGTCTTTTCCCCTCTGGATCTAAAGTCTGCATTACACCAAGTAGAATTAGAACAGGAAAGTCGGAAATTTACAGCCTTTAGTATATGTTACCAAAAATACATGTTCAAAAGTATTCCATTTGGACTCAGTTCAAGTCCGAGCGTTTTTCAACGTGTCATGTCATCTGTTCATGTGCCTATCTTAAGACGCCTTTGCTTTGTATTTTTAGACGACTGACTGATTTACTAAAAAACCAATGAGCAACATTAATTTTTGTGCTATATTAAAACTGTCTGTACGACGCTCCGCACCGGTAAATTATCCATCAATCTCGAAAAATGTCAATTTTTCAAGAAGAACAAAGTGTACCTAGGTCATATTATTTCGGCCGATGGAATACGTTGTAAGCATTCCGACAATTTGCAGAACTGTCCGGCACCAATAATTGTAAAAGAATTGCAGCAATTCCTTGGTGCAGCCAATTATTTCTGCAACTACATAGCGCAGTTTGTAACAATTGCAAGCCCCCTGTACAGATTGTTGAAGAAAATTTTAATTTTAACTGGAGTAATGACTGTCAGAAAAGTTTTGACTATATAAAATTAGCCCTGACTTCTGACACTGTTTACGACACCCTGATTTTACTAAGACGTTTCGCATATTTACTGATGCATCAAATTTTGGCATAGGATCCGTCCTGATGCAGCCAGAAAATTCAGGCGACAAATTAATGCGTCCAGTTGCATATTTCAGTAAAAGTTTAAATTCTAGTCGAAAACGTTACAGCACTACCAAAAAAGAATTTTTTGCCATTCACAGTGCTCTTATAGCATTTAAGTACCTAATCATTGGATATCCTTTCTATGTGTACACAGACCACCGGCCACTTGCTGCTCTCTTTGCGAAATAATTACCAGAGTATACAGCAATGGCTCGATGGTGCATTAACGTTCACTCATACGACCCTGTCGTTCATTATTTATCAGGTAGACAAAACGTCGTAGCCGACAACCTAAGCAGGCTACCAAACAACAATGATCAACTAACTATTAAAGAATTAGAATGCTTTGACACATTAATGCCTGAGCTTGAATCTGAGGTGTCCTTAGCGCAGACGCGAGCTAAAGTAAAACAAGACTTTCCCATGCACTGACTCGACGATGCAATCACACTGTAACGACGTGTTGACACCTAAATTAGTTGATTATGTGCCGACAGAAAGGGAAATTTCCCTGACTTTAAAAGAGTTCATCGACGAGTAAAAAAAGATCCCTTTGTATCGAAGTTAGAGAGGCGTTACTTCATAGAGATTCGTCTGCAATTCCTGACTTACCGAGTTATTTAATTGTAAATGACATATTGTATCAACGGCGACGCATTGACTCACGACCTAGCACTATATTAACATCGGCAGTGCCAACTTCTCTCATGGAGAAGGCAATTCTAGCTATACATTCCTTATACCATGCGGATGCTTTGTACACTCTATTTAAATTCAAGCTGAAATATTTTAATAGCCTAGAGAAAACGACTGTAAGAAAATTCGTACAAAATTGTGAAGTTCGCAAACTTCTTAGAGCACACCCTTCCGTACCCATAAAAATTTTAACGGCTCCTATAGCGAAAGAACCTTTCAAAGTAGTTTCAATGGACTTTGTTGGTCCGCTAAAAGTGACCGATAATGAGAATAAATACATACATGTTGTAATTGATTTGTTTTCACGATACTGTAAATTGTACCCAACCAATAACCGTCGAACAGACACAGTCACATCATGTTTAGGAAGTTGCTCTAGCACTTTCGGGTACCCGAAAACGCTGATAAGTGATAACGCCCTGGAATTTAAATCGGTAGCAGTAAAACAATTTGCCAAAATACATGCTATTGCAAAGAAAGAAGTTCTTGCTTTTAGCCCTCATTCGAATGCTATTGTTGAACGAAATAATAAAAAAATAACAAATTTGCAATAATTATACCTTAATTCCCTCGCTCACAGGGAATAGGATTAGTGTTTGGAAATGGTAGAGAATGCAATAAATAATGCATTAAATATGACTTTGGGAGATACTCCCAGTTATGTTGTTTTCAGAAGAGATGCGTGTCCTTATTTTCGCAGGGAAAATTTCAACATTTCCTACAGTTACGATGACAAAATAGACAGTAAATTTTCGTGCAAAAGAAGCAGCTCGAATTGTTGAGAACGTTAGGCATTTGATTGTAAATAATAAGGCGGAACGCACTATCTTCCACAATATTAGACGCAAAGATAAAATATTTGTTATCGGAGACAGAGTGATGTTAAAGAACCATTTTAAAATAAACAAATTAGAGCTTTCATGGCTTGGGCCAGGAACTATTACCAAAGTCAGAGGACATTGGATCGAAATTAAAATTGGAGACAAAATTCATAGGAGCAACATGAACCATGTGCCACAGCTAAGTAAAACGAACTGACAACGTTTACGGTTTTACCTATAACTTTGCGACTTTAACAGTTTAGACATGGCAGGTTACGATTTTGCTAAAAGTTATGACTATATTACTCAATTTAACGTGTAGACTAGGTATTAAGTATCTTCTTTGGGTTACTTGTTTCGCATAATAATAATCTCGTGCATGCCTGTGCTCTAATATTAAGTGTTTCATTACTAGCAAAATATGCAATAACCTGAAAAGGTTAACAAATGTTAAGCTAAGTTTTGTACTTTAACTTTCGAGGTTAACAAATATCACAGATCACGGCCTTCAAAGTATGTTCTCACGATCTGTGCAGTTGCATTTTTGACTCGAATCTTGATGCTAAATAGCCAAGTTAAGGGGATCTACTACCCTGGACTCGACATCTTCGTTCAAAATTCACTGTACACATTTCTATTGCACCGATGGGAACGAAAATTTACACGTGGATGTAAAATTTAATTGCAAACACCTCTGTGTACGTAAATTTTTTTGATTTTCGCAAAAAAAAATTATTTCGCAATTATAAGAAAAATGTATACAGTTGCGCAAAACCCTACTGTCAGGCTATTGTCAAAAATGCCGACTAGTGCCTATATAATTTAATAGGAGGGAAAATAATCCTCCCCGCATAACTGAACACTCGTATCACAGATACTTGAGAAACTACTTCCATCACGATCCTCAAAATTTCAGGAAGAAATACTTGAGAATGAAAACTTTAATCGCAAAACTAAGAAGAAAACTTGAATGGAAATACGAAAACGAAAAACTCCTTAGCCAGAATTCGTTCGGCTCTAAAACTTCAAAGCTTGATTAGCTCGATGCTTGAATCTCAATTCGGCTCTTAACTTTCGAAGCTTGTATTACCAGCGCGAAAAACTTAGCTTGATTTCGTCTCGACTCAAATTACGAAAGCTTGAAAAACCAGCTCAAATCTTCAAACCTTGCAACCAGATCGGACTCCGAAAATTACCGAATAATACTCGCAACTTGGAAACTGTTGAAAAGCCCTCGCCTTAATAAAATAATTACTCAGCAACTGACTTCTCTCATATCCCTGAAAAATCTGGAAGATTCTCCGGAATAAAAGCCTCGGAACTTACTGTCCTCAGAACCCTAAAATAGGAAAACTATTATCGCTGGCTGCCAAGACGATACAGCCAAACCAAATATTCAACAAGTGGCGCCCGAACTCAGCGACCCGAACTCTGGAAAGTTGCATCGAACAGAAGGACTACGAATCCTGAAAGCTAAGAAAAACTAAAATCAAGCGAGCAGAAGGACTACGAATCCTGAAAGCTAAGAAAAGCTAAAATCAAACGAACAGGAGGACTCGACTCCCTGAAGCAGAAGAAAAATAAAGTAGGACTTTGAATTCCGAAAACCAACAAAAACAAAAGTAGAAAAGGAATTTCGACTTCCTGAAGCAAAATCAAAATAAAAAGGAACCTCGACTTCCTGAAGCAAAATAAAAATAAAAATAAACTATTACCAACGAACGGGAAGCCAGTACCGACGAACGGGAAACTATTACCGCCGATCGGGAAACTATTACCGCCGAATGAGAAACTATTTCCAACGAATCCTGAAAATAAAAGATCAGCTATCAACAATGGCTTGTCAGCCCAAAAACTCAATGGCTACTCAGCCCAAAAACTCAATGGCTTCTCAGCCCAAAAAATCAATGGCTTCTCAGCCCAAAAACTCAATGGCTTCTCAGCCCAAAAAACTCGATGGCTTCTCAGCCCAAAAACTGAATGGCTTCTCAGCCCAAAAAACTCAATGGCTTGTCAACCCAGAAACTCAATGGCTTCTCAGCCCAAAAACTCAATGCCTTGTCAGCCAAAAAACTCAATGGCGACCAGATCAACGATCAAGCAAGGTCCAGATCAGCGATCCACAATGGCGACCAGATCAGCGACTGATCACACAGGCGACCAGAAAAACGATCAAACATGGCGTCCTGATCAGCGAGCGATCAAGCATTGGTCAACTAGATCAACGATCAACATTGGTGACCAGATCAGCGATCAACAATGGTGACCATCGACTATATCTGCAACAAGCTGATTAACTAAACCCACTACTTAAGCGATGGGCCTTAGACTTCAGCCTCTTCCAATTTAAATCAAAACATATTCGGGAGCGGAGAACCATCTCGCCGACTTCTTTTCCCGCTCTCCCAACCAACCAGAACTGGATTCAGTCTCTTCAGAAAAGAAGGACAAAACTGTTCCTGTGCTGTTTTAGGATGAGTTATTATTCCTAAATTAGTTAGACGATTATATGTGCCATAACATTAATTTATAGGCTAAATAGCACAGTCGACATCTGGCTTAATAGCATGTTCGCGACATTACTTGCAGTAATGTCTTCTCAGTAAGGGCGTGTCAGGCTATTGTCAAAAATGCCGAATTGTGCCTATATAATTTAATAGGAAGGAAAATAATCCTCCCCGCATAATTGAACACTCGTATCACAGATAACTGAGAAAACTACTTCCATCACGATCCTCAAAATTGCAGGAAGAAATACTTGAGAAGAAAAACTTCAATCGCAAAACTAAGAAGAAAACTTGAATGGGAATACGAAAACGAAGAACTCCTTAGCCAGAATTCGTTCGGCTCTAAAACTTCAAAGCTTGATTAGCTCGATGCTTGAATCTCAATTCGGCTCTTAACTTTCGAAGCCTGTATTACCAGCGCGAAAAACTTAGTTTGATTTCGTCTCGACTCAAATTTCGACAGCTTGAAAAACCAGCTCAAATCTACAAACCTTGTAACCAGATCGGACTCCGAAAATTACCGAATAATACTCGCAACTTGGAAACTGTTGAAAAGCCCTCGCTCTAATAAAATAATTACTCAGCAACTGACTTCTCTCAAATCCCTGAAAAATCAGGAAGATCCTCCGGAATAAAAGCCTTGGAACTTACGGCCCTCAGAACCCTAAAATAGGGAAACTATTATCGCTGGCTCCCAAGAGGATACAGCCAAACCAAATATTCAACACCTACCCACTCTATAATTTTCAACGAAGAAGCGTGATTTTGATCTCATTTGACACGAAAGGACTGTACCAAGACCGTAACGTAAGATTTTTTTGAATTTTGGATTAGTAAAAAATTTATGGTTACATATGTCAAAAAGTGTTTCAAAAAGACTAATTCAACCAACTTTTGTCGCGAAACTATGCTGGTTAGGCACATAACGTAAGAGGATTATCAACCTCCACAAATCAATAATAATTGTACACCTTTGTGTTCGCGTGCTACCCACATAATAAGCATGGAAAGTAAAAGAAATGAGAGATTCAAATGGGTTTTATTTTACTAAAGAACACGTGGATATTCACACAGGAAAATATATGATCGCAATAATAAAATGCGCACCCGTGCCCTCAGGCAAGATGCTCATGATCTGCGACATGACCCTTCCATCCCACACAATGCGATAGCCACACCTTAGCTGCATAGACAAACGGGGAAAAATGTGATACATGACATCAATATCCTGCTTACCACACGGTATTCACAATGAGGAGAACACTTCACATTGCGCCCAACATGGACTCGACTCCCTTGTAAAATTTGCACTCGCTACCTAATTCATCATGAATATAGCGCGCCAGTATGGATTTGCACTGTTCAGCGTGCCACTTTGTCTTATTCCTTCTCCACAATTACCATTTGGGAGCTCTCACTACTATGATGCATTCGCACTCTTGATAATGCTTTAATTCACTGAATGATGTTCTCCCTCGATTTCCTATTCACCCGCTGTCGTCGGTCGGTCGTGGCACGGACGCGCCGGACCCAGTACACTCATATGAGCGACGAATATCAGGCTGGCTGGCCGCTGCAAGACTGTGAATGCCCGGCTGCAGCTACTGCCTCGGTTGTGGAGAGCACCACGGTTGCGGCGCTACAACCTCACCCTCCTGGAATCAATAAACAGGGTTGCATAATCTATTCCCTGAGACGTGAACGTACTTAAATCCCACTTTAAGAAATGATCACTTTACCCTCATACCAAAAGCCCAATGCAAAAGCATCCTATTTGAGAGCATCAATTTAATAAAATGAAAAACAAAACTAATTGGCAATCTGTCATAAAATGAAATCACTGCGTCCCAAAAGTTAGACATACTACGCTTCGATGACTCCACAATGAATTATCAAGCAAAATTTAAACTGCGCTTCAATAAGAACATCCTATTTTCACACATTAACCAAGTGTTCTCACCTCTCCTCTCCTCTCAGGCAGCCTACATCCTTGACACCGCACCAGGCGAAAATAGACCGGTTAGCCTTCTCCCTGCGTTATTTATACGTCGTTCCGAACAAGTGACGCACATCGGCTAAACGGAAGCCCGCGAAAACCGGAGGCCTGCCATTGGCCATCCCTCGAGAGTCACCTATGACGTGTTCTCCACTTCACAAGATTTGGTATTGCTACGCGCCTTTCCCTCTAACATATTCTTCTCAGATGCATATATTTCTTAGTTCCCTCACTCGTCTGTAATTACTTTTGATCCGCTATTTTTCTATGCTACACATTCAAGTTGCCCTCGTGTCATAATGTGTGTAGTTTTCGAGATAGCTTTCAATACAGATGCTACCCCCTACGGGCTCCTCCCTTCTCCTGCTCTGCTCCCTTTCTAAGCCCCCTCGGCCCGAGTAGCATCTATATCCCGGCTGCCGGCTCTGTAGTGTTGGTTTTGCCTATATATATGCATCATATCCCTTAAATTACAACATATCCCCGCGCGCTTTACAAAATTTTAACCAAAGGTTCAAATTTTCTATGATAATTTCAAATTCTTATCAGCTGAAAAATTTTCAAATAATTCAGTGAAGCGCTACCCTCAAAATTCCATCCTTACTTTGCGTACACGCAGAAAAAGAACAAAACTCTCACGCTATCATATTATTAAGGCACCCTAACGTAAAATAAAAATAGACGTATGCAACTAATCAAACACACTTATCGGACGCATAGACATATCAAATATTGAAACACACACATCACATTTTATTATTCGCGACTTGCCTACAGCAAATTCAACGAAATGCATAAACATTTAAATAGCGATCGCTTAGTAGGCGAATGTGGTACACAGAGACATCATTTCCATGTCATCGTTTGTGATCCACCTAACAAAATCTCACAGATGGAGGTGATTTTCCAGCCTCAAATATTTCTTTCAATCATCAGTTCATGTTCCATTTTTAGTTTACGTGCATATGGTCAACAAAGTGGGCCCTGCTGAGAATAGGTTTTTCAAAAATACTAAAGTTGTTTTCAACTGAATCCATCCTGCGTCGCGTACATTTCGCGGAAAATTCGATGTATATCCATTCTTTTGCGTCGCGTACATTTCGCGGAAAATTCATTAGATATCCATCGTTGGGGCTCGTCAGCCCTTTTATCATTATTCCAGAATATGAAGCATATTTATCTACGAAGACCGTCAGGTTAGGTTCTCCACTTACTCATCGACTAGCAAATATTTACCCCTGAGGTTCGCGTCAAACTTCTATGATTGCCTTCATAATGCCACCATTGTGTGTGTAACATTGTCATGAATCGATCGAGAGACAGCGCATTATTTTTATTGATCCAAGTAGAATTCCTCTCTTGTATTTTTCTCTCAAGTCTGCCATAACTGAGGCGGAAGTGGGGTTATACAAAAATTCCTCCTACACAAAGAAATAAGACATTGTGTTTCAGAACGTACGACTCGCCCCATTTTCATTCGCAGGCGGCGTCGATCACTTTGGCACAAGACTATATAAACATTCATACAAATATTGTACGCAAAAAATCGGGAGATTTACCAATTAGGCTGAAATCCCTCACGCACCAACATAATAAAAGTGTACACATAATGTGTGTTATCAATTCGTCAGACTTTACATCATACTTTTGCTGAGAACAGCAGTTCGGATGATATGACATTCTGAATACACACACACAAGAAAATGCAAAAAAATGACATAATTATTCACCTAATTCTCAGTCTTTGAGACAGTGCAATTATCCTTTAAATGGTTTCATTCCCCGTGAAGAGATGTCCCTCATATTCACGCTATTCATCAATGTATTTACACAGCTCGGGAACCTGCAGAATATGTGTGCCGTTAAATACGGATTCTGTGTTGTGTCGGCCTAAAAAATAACTATTTCTACTAAATAAAATTAATTTGCATATCCGTCGATGCTGGAGTACAAACAGTGTCAGTGCCATCAACATCCCTATTGGAAGAAACTGATCAAAACTCCCACACAGAGACGCTGAGACAACTCACACCAGCTTGCCTCCGAAAATTAGTATCCAAGTCATGAGTCAAATTCGTTAAAATTCACAATTACGCCAATCAGTAAAAATAGGATATGCTTTATCTCCTAAGTTGCGCCACTGCAAAAGTAGGTCAAATCGAAGTTCCTATCCTCATTCCCTCACACAACGTTCACCAGGCGGATGAGAGCAAAAGTTCCTAGCAACGCGCATAAGAGTTTCAAAGTTAAGGAACAGTTCTTATTCTATCACACTTAGAACAAACTGAAACGTCCCCAGTACATCAAGCTTCACGGAATTCTGCTTCGGTTAGGAAAAAGGTCAAAACACACCGAGCGAACCTACCTTCATGAAATTTCGGTACATAGGAATACGTTTACTTTTTTTATTTAAATTAACATACAACAGTACCGTGTCATCTGTGTTATTATTTTACAAAGTCTGCAGTGAACCCTTAACTTACACATTCATTATCTTATGTGTTCCTTGCCGCTACTGCCTAAAGTCCGACGTTTAAGACAGCACCGACATAGGAAAACGATTTCGTTACTTACTCTGATAATTTCATTAAGCTGATAAAGGAATGGCACAGGGGACTTTTCTATATCTCTACAACTCGTAAAAGACAGAGAACAGAAAACGAGCTTGTGGAAATTCTAGCCGTTGCTCTAAGCCGAGATCCTCTGCGGGCTTAGTAACGCGTTATTAACGGCCTTCCGCAGTAAGGGGTCTTAGGCTGCTGTCAAGTCAATAAACTTAAGAGGCTATAAAACAAATATTAAACGAATAACAGAGCAATGGTGGAGGTGCCTCACAACTTCGATGGCAAGCGTATTTCCTCACTACTAAAAATGCGCTTGCGCTTTCTTGCCGAGTTCGATGCCAATGCAACGGATTCGGAGGAGAGACGATGTGTGCCGCCTTCACCGCGGACACGTCAGACATGGAGCTAGGATATATGGAGGGAGCATAGCGCACTCCGATCGGGCTCAATTTGGCTGCAAAAGTTAAAACACTCGGGCACTCTCAATGCCCGATTCTGAGCCAACCACAGACGCTTGGCTGAAGTTGCTCCACCCACCTTCCCTACAACCCTTCCTCTCAATGGCTCTCATTTTCCAAAGCAAGATTAGTACCTCACCACAAGTCAAAGGGTGAGGTGCGCGTGCAAGTCGCTCTAATTTGTTATAATCAAGGGCCTTTAATCTTTATAGTTTTCAACTCTTAATGTATCTTTGCTAGTAATTTTGATACTATTAAGTGTCCTCAAGTGAGGAAACACAATTTATAATCTTTCGGAGTCTTAGAATCCCAAATTAATCATTTACGATTGAATGACTAACTAAACAGCTGGAAGAGCATTCAGCGAGCGTGTGCGCACTCTAGCGTAGTTGGTAGGTAACTGGCTTCCGTGCTGACGTCACACTCGCGAGACGGCCATTGGTTACCACAGACACAGGAGAAATCTCAAAAACTGGTTCTCTTCACAGACGGCTATGCTCCCTCCATATATACTCCCTCCACGACGTCAGACGACTTCTAGCCTTGGCCACGAGTGCACGCAACTTTGTGCCTCGCGGGTCACCGGTTAACATTCCCGCTTCTTGGTACCTTGCGTTCATGGACAGCCGGCTCATTGAAGAATTAGTTCATCTGAACAAATAAGTTTTCGAAAGGTGAGAACCCTTTTCGCCATGCTCTGATTGTTCCTAATTATTGGTGTTACTGTCCCTTTCTGGGTTTCTGGTGTTAGTGTGATTTAGTGCCCCACCCCTTGGGGACTTCGTAGCCTCTTAGTGGCCGGGAGGCATCACACACGACGTTTCAGACAGCACCGACATGGGAAAACGATTTCGTTACTTACTCTGATAATTTCATTAAGCTGATAAAGAAATGGAACAGGGGACTTTTCTATATCTCTACAACTCGTAAAAGGCAGAAGACAGACAATAAGAACATCCTATAACAATAAGAACATCCTATTTTCACACATTAACAAAGTGTTCTCACCTCTCCTCTCTTCTCAGGCAGCCTACATCCTTGTCACCGCACCAGGCAAAAATAGAGCGGTTAGCCTTCTCCCTGTGTCATTTATACGTCGTTCCGAACAAGTGACGCGCATCGGCTAAGCGGAAGCCTGCGAAAACCGGAGGTCTGCCATTGGCCATCCCTCGAGCGTCACCTATGACGTGTTCTCCACTTCACAAGATTTGGTATTGCTACGCGCCTTTCCCTCTAACATATTCTTCTCAGATGCATATATTCCCTAGTTCCCTTACTCGTCGGTAATTACTTTTGATCCGCTATTTTTTTATGCTACACTTTCAAGTTGCCCTCGTGTCATAATGTGTGTAGTTTTAGAGCTAGCTTTCAATACAGCCGCTACCCCCTACGTGCTCCTCCCTTCTCCTGCTCTCCTCCATTTCTAAGCCCCCTCGGCCCGCGCAGCATTTATATCCCGGATGCCGGCTCTGTAGTGTTGGTTTTGCCTTTATATATGCAATATATCCCTTATATTACAACACTTTTTTTAATCTCAGGTTGCAGGATTCTATTGCAACTAGGTAAATGAAAATGAATACCGATATGTAAAATTAAATTCTGAACACGTTTGATGTTATGTCAAATTTCGAAATTCACGATAGGAAAGAAGTGATTGCGAGAACATATATGTATGTACATATATATATTTTTTTTCTGCTCAAAACCACATCCCTTCTACAATTTTAAACGTAGAAGCGTGATTTTGGTCTCATTCGATGCAGTTTAATAGTGGAAACAGCGTAGCAAAGCAAAATTCTGTTTGAATTTTAAATTAATATTTTATTGAGAAAAAATTGAATTTTTTTTCAAATGTTGGATGTGTGTACTTATAACTTTTTTCCTAGGTCGAAAATCAAAAAATCCTACGTTACGGTCTTTGTACAGTCCTTCCTCGTCGAATGCGACCAAAATCATGCTTCTACGTTGAAAATTATAGTGTGAGTAGGGTTTTGCGCAAGGATTTATATTTTTCTAATAATCGCGAAATAAATTATTTATTTTTGCGAAAATCGAAAAATTTTATAGATGCAAATGTGTTTGACATTCAATTTTACACATCTGTATGCATTTTTGTTAATATATGCCAATCGCTGACAAGACCTTACGTTGATGAGACGAAGTACATCGTGAGAGCTTTAATCTAAAATCACTTCGATTCAAATCAGCGTTTAAAATAACTGGACATTTCCTGTATGCAACTTTGTATGCGGATGCGTTTGCTACTAGCTACTGTTGTCAATTTATTAATTGACAATTAGTTTAATTGTTTTTCACCTGCAGTTAACTGATTCGGAAACGTTTAGTAATACGTGATTGACTTTGAAGTTTAGAGGACAAGTAACGTTTATCCAGTGATTATATTTTTAATTGTTTTTGATTTAGTTAGATCATTGTTTCTTTAGGACATTGTGTGGTTCATACATGGCCATGCTAATTCAAGTCTCGCTCTCGTTCCAATTGCAGGTCCTAGTGGGTGAACAAACAAGCCGAGATAGGCCACAAAATTACATCGGTGAGTGTCGATACCCTTACTGCAGCCTTGGTAGAGCACAGGGGCTCACTGACCCATGATTGGGTGGCTGCAAACGCTTTCATGGACTTCATACCAGACAGGATCAGCGACGTGATAGTAATGATACTAATAGTCCTCGTGATGGCCCTAATCGTTTTAGTTTTTTACATAAGAAAACAAATGGAGCTGCTGGCCGAACGAATGAGAGCGGAGGACTTTCTCCTCCGTCGGAACGCGTTCAAAACAAAAGGAACATTAAACAGGGGACAGGGGACATTTAAGCACTGTAACTGTTGGGGGCACCGGACAATCAACGTGCAGTCTGGTTTGAAACGGCCTAGCCGCTCAAGACGGCCGGAGCATTCTAGTTGCGCTATGCCAAGTTTGGATCAAACCTTCGCCTTGCTGGCAACGAAAGTGTAATATAAATTTGTGGTAAATCAAGATAACTTGTGCAAGGGAAGGATAACGATGCAAAATTGTTGATGCCAATTGAGTACTTTAATTTGTGTGTTCAACTTGGGTGATTATCTAAAATTAACTATGATTGTTTAACTGTGTTTATCTTGAACGGTGTGATGCATTTTACTTCTGACGGATTTACCAAATTTCCTAATTTCTTCTTGTTCTTTATTGTCCATGTTGGGTATATAACTAACCCGAATTTCACGTAACCGCATATTTGATGTTTTATATAACCATTTAACGGATATCATTAGGTTTTGAAAAAACGAGTTCTAAAGTACTTCGTCATTTGTTTTGTCTAATCTATCATTACGATCCCAGTCACAGCGAGTATGGGAGAGGCACGTATCAAACAGGTGAAGACTTCACGCACTAAACTGTGCGAGGTCCGGCCCAGACAACCTGGCACACGACCGACTTGTCAACAATTACGGCTTTGATCCCAGCTTTACCGACGTTAGGGGAGACTTGTTCATTTACCTCTATTGAAGTCTACGGAATTATTATCCCTTTTTGTGAGAATTTTGGTACTCACTAATCCAATCACTATATTGATCATCTAAAAATTACTACTGCGTACTCATAAATCGTTACCTACGTGGTAAAAGTTTTCGATTATTTATCTACGAATATTAAGTAACGGTGTTCGCGTAATTGGTGATGTTTCTCAGTAGAATTGTCTACTATGCAATTATTTTCAAAATTAAATAGGTGATTACCTATTAGTTACGATGTTTAGTAGTTATTGATTTATTGCGTTGCACGAAAACTGTTTAAATTCTAAGAGATTGTTTATGTTAATCCGAATCATAAATATTCTTCTATTAAATATTTTAAGAATTGTTTTTATCTAGCGTTTATTTTTCCTCTCACCATAAAATTAATGACGAGTCAATTTCGTTGGCAGCGTGTATCAAGTACTTTAACAAATCGTATTTTAATTTTATAGTATTGGAAAGGAAGGCTTATATTGTTCGCTGTCTCCCTTTTTCCAGCTTACGTTAAGGGGACTATTATCCCATTTTTAAAACTCCTATACTATTCGACCGATCTTCATGAAACATGGTATAGGTATGTAAAATTGAACAAGGATTAAGATTAAACTTATGTGTTTTTCCATTTTCCCCATAGAAACGAGTTATTTGTAGAAAACGAAAAAATAAAATGGGGGGGTCTGGGGAAAATCCCTGGACTCAATCAGATTTGGAGATACAGAGATAATAATGGTATAAAAAAGCAGAATTGGATTCTCTATAACTTAACGTGTAGTTTTGTAGAATTTTCGAAACACTTTTTGAGAAAAATTAAAAATATAAAAAATTAACCCACTATCACACCTATCCCACAAGAAAATTTAGCTAATTTTCTATTGCGAAAATGACTAAAAAGTTGACGTCATCTTGTAGAAGATTAAATAATGGTTCTTTTGATACCAAAATAGTTACTGTAGCTCAAAAACTGAAAACTACCCTCGGTGGAGAAGCCTTGAATTGAAATTGTTCAAGGGCGCGTGCGGAAGAGCGCCTAAGCAGTGGTGGGCACGATAACGAAAAAACGATATCGCGATAACCGATAAATCGATAACGAAAACCTTATCGGCGATTACCGATAATCGATAATTGGCAAAATATTTATCGTCGATATCGATAACCGATAAATCGAAAAATCCCAAATTCCGATACTAGCGATAACGATATTGGCGATAACGATAATGGCAAAAAACAAGATTGTCTAGATCGTAAATGACACTTAGAATTATACGCCAACATCAATAATACCAGAAAAATGGCCCTAGTGGAGCTAGTCTAGCTCCACGAAATTTGTGAAAACGAACTGAATATGTGCCGTCACGGTCTCACAGACAGGGTTGCCAGTTGTCCCAGTCCACATGAGGCCACACTTTTGATCAAAAAGGCCACAAAAGAGGCCAACCTTATTACACCATAACACGTACATCCTACACGTATAGTTCCTGTCCCGAACTCGTCCCGCCCCGTCATGTCGAATCCCAGCGGGAAAAACTGAAATTATCGATTATCGATAGTTTGGAACCAAAAGTATCGGCGATACCGATGAAGCGATAACTCGATAAAAAAATTATCGGACAACCGATAACCCGAAATCGTTATCGCGATAATTTATCGCGATAACGCCCAGCTTTACGCCCAAGTGGTGAAAGCGGTGCCCTCTTAGGCATTACATAACTTCCCCCTAGCAATTCAGGCAGGTGACTGACGGATTCCTCAACTACAAACTCAAGCACACACTCATGGACAGGTTGCCAAACATCGCCAGATAAGACAATTACATAGAGAAAAAGGTTAAAAGCTGAATGGCAACCACCGCTTCCCGCACCCTACCGTTCTCGCCTCTCTTCTTCTTTTGACCCACTTTCCGCCCACAATGAGAGTAAAATTTCACCAATGTGTCCGCTACATATATACAGTACGTACATTTTAAATGAATGAAAACGAATTCCGAAACTTTTTAGATTCTTTGGGATGATAGTCCCCTTAATGCGTTTTATTGTTGCGTATTTTCGTTCTTGATGAAACTAAGACGAGGTGTGCTATGAATAAATGTTTTGAATATTGTACTAAATTTTTTCTGATAACACATAAATAATTTTGAATAATTAACCGCTTGAGGTACGGCACCAATGGTATTCAATACTCTATTGATCAGGAGTGATAAAAATTTTTTTTTATTATTACACCGAAAATTAGTTTTATGATTTCAGTGATGAGTACCTAACTTACAAAGTGGGATGGGGGAGGCATGTGTGTGCACCATTGATACCCAACCCTCGAGGAGTCTTTAAAAGCCCTCAACCCTTTAGAATTTTTGCTATCGACTGCGTCCTCCTCCAAGTAAACACCTGTGAAAACGTCTCCAGAATTTCCTTACCACGACCACGTACCAGCCGCACGTTTAGCGGCAAAAAGAAAATTGAAATTGAAGATAAATTATTACTTAAGGAGATCGTCCCACTTTTTCAACTTTTTTCTTCCGATTCGTTTGCAAATTGGCCAGTATATGTCTTTTGTGAAAGAAAACCTTTTTTACTCGTGTCATTTTTTCTATTTAGGCCTTATTTTTTTTTTGACGAAAAATGTGTTTTTGGTATATTTTTATTGATATTTCAGATTGGAACTTCTCCTTCAGTTTTGATGCTAGAACAAAAACAAAGACAGTTTTAGAACCCTTGGAACATTTATAACAAACTCAAATTCGTTTTTTTTTCAAATTCAATTTTTTTCAATTTTTTCAAAATTTTTTGAAATTTCAAAAATCAGCAACTTTTTTTTTGTTTTTAGAGCTATATATTTCTTCAAAGAATTCGAATTTAAAAAAAGCTGAATTTGAGTTTGTTAGAAATGTTTCAAGGATTCTAAAACTGTCTTTGGATTTGTTCTAGCATCAAAACTCTAGAACTAGTTCCAGGATGAATGTTGAAAATTGGAAGTGTTGGGTATAAGCAAAAAACAAAATTGTTTGTTGAAGTGTAACATAATGAAAAATTGATGTAATAGAATGCAGTTTTAATTTTTATTCTGATATTTTCCATACATAACTTCATATTCAAACTGTGAATTGTGATTTCAAAAAAAAAAAAAAAAAGTCATTTTTTTCCAAAAAAATAAAATTTCTATTTTCAGTCTGATTCTTATGAAATTTTACCATGATATGTAACCTTAGAAAAGAAACACAATTGATTACATTCATTTTTTCGATTGAGGCCTTAGATTTTGCAAAAATTCGACATTGGTTTTTCAGGTATTGATATTTCACTAATATTGATATTTCATAATGGAACTCCTCCTTCAGTTTTGATGCTAGAACAAAAGCAAAGACAGTTTTAGAATCCTTGGAACATTTCTAACAAACTCAAATTCAGCTTTTTTTTCATTTCCCATTTGCTCTCTTTTTATATGGGGTCAAAATCGGGAAAAAATGGAAAATTTTAGGTGCTTTTTATTTATATTGATAATTCAAAATGGAACTCCTCCTTCAGTTTTGATGCTAGAACAAAAGCAAAGACAGTTTTAGAATCCTTGGAACATTTCTAACAAACTCAAATTGAGCTTTTTTCCATTTCCCTTCTCATTTTAGGTGGGGTCAAAATCGGGAAAAAGTGAAAGATATTGGTCCCCTCACCCCCCTTCGTGGGGGGGGGGGAATTATTGTCCGTAGCGCCATAAAATTTTAGGAACGAATAGTCTACCACCTAAGGGTCATTTTACAACAAAAACATGCAAAATGACCATGGAATCGACAGAATCTGGCAAGGGCCTGGGACGATCTCCTTAAGGAGACCATGTCCGATTTTCAGTCAAAAACTCATCATTTTTTTTTATTGATTTAAAAGACTTTCGAAGATGTACCTGAATAACTGTCGAAATTTTCGAAACGTCTTGGAACTCCAGCGCCCCCCAGAAGGTGGTAAGTAGTGTTAGTTAGAGATAAATGGAAGGCAAGGTGTGACAGCCGTATTTGTACGCCTATCTTGGTGTGATAATATGTAGATTTCTATGGTAAATCATTATTGATTTCAACTGAATGTATATACCGTTACTTGGAAAATTCGCTCACGACCCCCTCCCTCCTCCGAAAGGGAGGGGGGTAGCAGTTTAGGGGTTGGAGTTGCAAAGGTGTTGATTGGCTGGTAAAGCAAGCAATTAGTGTTTTTCATGCGTATATTTTTATAAGAAATGGTATATAAACTTTAAAAATTACGTATCACAGGTGCCCCAATAAGCTGAAAATATTTCATGGACTACTGAAATATACTTTTACCTAGATAAATAACGTATTTCTCATGAAATATTTTCCAAAATTTTTTTCTAATCCAAAATTCATGAAATATTTTCAGCTTTTTGGGCGCACCTGTGATCCGTAAGTTTTCAACACTGACACGCATATTTCTGAGCCAATTTTATAACTATATTGATGCGGTTTGTTGGATTTGAAATTATAACGTTTGTTCTAAAATGGCTAGTGATCTAATTTTGGAAAAAAAAATTGTTACATTTTCAAGACATTCGTGTCCATTTCTCCGAACTTTACAGAGCTAGAGCAATGTGGTTTGCTGCATTTGAAAGTGAAATATGTGCTCTAAAATTCCCAGGACGTTTATTTTCAAAAAATTGTCCTAAAACATCTTCCGTAGACTTTTTACCCTAAGATTACAGCTTTTACCCTACATTTTCCAGAATTTTTTATGAATTCGGAATGAATTCAAATTCGGAAAAAGGCTCCTGAGAATTTTTGAGCACACATTTTACTTTCAAATGCAACACATCGCATTGCTCTAGCTTTGTAAATTTCGGAGAAACGGGAACGAATGGTATGTATATATATTTTTTAATTATCATGAATAACCTATTTCTAACGCAAAATGTAAAAAACGTGTTTAATAAAAGTTGTTAGGAATCTAGAGATCTAGTAGTCTGCAAATTTTCATAGACGTAAGTCCAGTAGAAAAAAATCTACGGTTGAAAATCCATTTCTGGGCTGACCGGTGGACATGGTCCCTCTAAGCACCACACAATTCAGTCGATATTTAGGAGAAAACTGATCATTACTCAACCTTCTCACGTAAATCCACGGTCGTATACCCGAATTTCTTCATGTTAATTATTTTATGTTGTGTAAAACGGTACTTACATCCACGGAAGGTAAATGGGACCGATAATAGTTATAAAGAATTTGCAGAGCTGAATTTCATTACAGGGTGTAAAATTACAGACTTTACTTTGAATTCATAAAATCTATTTACAGAAGTTGATGTCTTAGATAAGGTCCAATGTAATGTAAGGATGCCTCTGTAAATCACGAACAATACGATTGAACTATGATTGTGACCACAAACATTTTTTTCTTTTGTTAGCTGCATAATGAAGGGTATTTACGAGGAAAAACGGTCATGAAAACATGTTTTATTCCTGCAAGCGGTATTGTAGATACCTTTTTACTTCAATAAAACCTGGCTTTGCACAACTAAATTATCAACAATAACTGGAAAGCTCCACCAATTTGAAGTTCGGTCTGCTATTTAGGGACCCAGTGTATACATAGCTATGCTGTCACAACAGGAAGGGTAAGCTTGACTCGACGAACTTCGGTTCGCGTGTTTATCCTTTCATCAATACATCGGCGGGCAACTTATTTTGGCCGACCGTTGCAGTCAGTCCTTTCGAATTTGCTGTGGTTCCAGGTTAGCCAGGTTCTTATTCAAAGTCACTGGACGACGATTCTTAGAGAGACGAACGGGACGAAAACGCCTGTACTTGTCCAATGGGTCCCGGCACACAACATATTCAGTGGGTTCAGACACACAAAACATTCTGTGAGTATGGACACACAACACATTCGACGGGTCTAGACGCACGGCACATTAAGTGTCTCTGGACGCACACTGAGGTGGTCTACATATTTCAACTTTAGCTGATGAGCACAGCTGCAAGCACACGTCAGCCGTTGTTTCAGTGGTCAGGAGTGTGGGGTGTGATCATCCCTGGAGGTGTGTTCATCTCTGGGGTGTGCTCATCTCTGAGGTGTGCTCATCTCTGGGGTGTGCTCATCTCTAGGGGTGTGCTCATCTCTAGGGGTGTGCTCATCCCTGGGAGTGTGCTCATCCGTGGGAGTGTGTTCATCCCTGGGGGTGTGCTCATCCCTGTGGGTTCAACTAAAATTCAATTTTTTCGTTAAATTTTTCGTTGTTTCGTTAAGGTCATTAGGCATTTGAAAATGAAGAACGCCCTGAGCTTTGAAATTATATTTACTGAAGATTTCTCAAAATATGAATTTAAGATAAGTACTCGGTGTCAATTATAAAAAAACGTGTTAGAGACTAGCTTCATCTTCAGTTATTAGTCTGAAAAATTGAAATATAAAGAAAAAATCAGTAATTTCATAAAATACAAGGACGCAGTAAAATCTACATGTGAATTAGCAAAGAATTTGAGCTATTGGTGTTGTTGAGAATATGTTTTTCGTAGACATATAAATAAATTTTAAATGCGTAAGTCTAACTCATTTGGCCTTTCGCTACGATGGCTGACTTTGCGGTGATGGGCAATCCCAATATAGGGCAAAGTCGTCATGCCGACCTAGCCAGATGTACTGTATGAAGTCAGATTCATCCCCTATCTCGCATTTGCCGAGCGGGAGGTACATCAGGGATTTTAGCCGTTAGCGTGGCCGAGCGAAAATCATATAATTGATATTAAAACTGGATCTCTTACTACACGGGTCATAAAAATTAATGCCGGTTTCGTGCTATGGTCTTGGGAAAGATATAAACGGGACGTTCCCAGAAGAGAAACACTCCCCATATTCAATTTGGTAATTCGATGCGCTGGCACATGTAGCCACAGCGTAATAAAAAATGCGGGGACCCGTGGCCAGCGGCTCCAGGGCTCCGCCGAGAGTTGCCGTCAGGCAAACCATTATTTAATTGCCGTAGCGGGAGGAGGCTGGGGCCATGAGACCCGACCCCTCTCACCCAGCCGTACCCCCGGTTGTGTGGGGGGAAGGGCGACTCAGAACCCTGGTCACCCCTGTTACCCTGCTCGTGTGGCGACCACCCTCCCCTTCGGGAGAGGGGGGGCGCTGTCCGAGCGAGTTATGTTGGACGAGTAGAGATGACTAGACGGCGGGCCGTAGTTGAGAACGGACATCGGGTTGTCGGGCTTGAGGCGTGAGACAGTCACGCCGGTTTTTACGCACTTAGAATAGTGCAGTTACTCGCGAGGCAGTGTTTTCAATTTATACTTGAATTTAGAAACGGTGGCTGTTTATACGTTGGAGAGGTCAACAGCACTCGAGTTGTTTTGAGGGCGCATGATTTCAAGCGTCTGCTATACGCTTAATTGGCTCGACCCTTTCGGTGGCTTGTACATTCTTTGGCTCGACAAATGTTCTGGATTTAAAATATTGTTACACCGTGGTTGTGGTGGTATCGGAAGAGTCCCTCGGAGGGGAAGTTAGAATTGATGAGTCCTGTTGTTTCCGAGATTGTAAATGTTGCTGTGATCGCGTGTGCTCTCGCCCTCCTGACGTGTTTTCCCATAGTACACGAAATAAATTGTGGCCTCGTATCATTCCTTCTCTCTCTCGTCACTGGCACATGAAACACGTGCCGGGGCCCTCTGCCCACGTCACCAATAGATGGAATGATGCACTTTGTTTAATAATTTATTTAAAACTTAGTCGGGGCTATCAGCTCCTGGTGGCAGCGAAACACGCTACCTTTCAACGTAACGTCAGGCCAATTGAGTCTATCAGAAATGAAACAGAAAATAATGAACTAAGAGAACTCATAAATATAGAGAGCGGAAGGAAATACCCGCTAGATTATACAGTAATAATGAACTAAGAGAACTCATAAATATAGAGAGCGGAAGAAAATACCCGCTAGAATATACAGAAATAATGAACTAAGAGAACTCATAAATATCGAGAGCGGAAGAAAATACCCGCAAAACGGTAGAACATTCAGTGGTGGCAGCGGTGGTGGAAACTAGTGGCGAGAGAGAGGTAAAACAATAGAGAAAGAACTCAAGAAAGAAGAAGCAACCAGTCGAGAGGCAGCGAGCAGCAACGGCGTCCAAGATCAACAAAAACTGTAAGTAGACACCATTTCATTTCATTTTGTGTGTGTTACGTATACCGTAATTAGAAGTGTGGGGAAAAATTTCTTTTCTACTCGGTTCGGTATTAGTTTGCTGCGCGGCTGTGTCTTTCAATGTGGATAGATATCGAAAAGTAACTCGGAATTATAGTGATTTATTTAAATTTGTTCGTTCCGCGGGGAGAAAGCGTTGATTCGCGTGCCTTGTTGTAAATTAGGTACATATTGGGTAATTATCGTGTTGTGAGCAGGATTGCAAATTTAGGGATTGTTCGTGCAAATCTAGATTGCAAATAGATATTCCTGTGTCATAGTGAGGGCCAACTGTGAGTAATTAGGCTTTGGTGCTGGAAGGAAATACAGGATTATTTAACGACCACATTTCGGTTCACAAACGTCTTGTTTCAGTTCTTAACTGTTCTTCACTTGATCTTGGTTAATGAACCGCATCAAACTAGTCTGACAACTTATCCTGACCTAAACTGTTCTTGCTATTAGAGGCCCAACTTGCTGTTCTATGTACCTTTGCCGAGAGACTGCATTCAGCTGGTGCCTTCCTCCTTTCTCTCTTGGAGACACCTTTAAGTTTTATTAGCGACTAGAGCTGTTTCTTAAACCAACCGAACATCTACTCTGTTATTGGGGGTAAATCAACGAATCGTCTGTAGAAACATCCATTTAAATATTTGTGTGTTCCCTAGGACAGAAATAATACGTACCAATTCCGCATTTTGTCGGTCGCTCTTTATCTGTGTTTGGGGAAGAGATCAACACTCCACATAAAAGTTTATTCTGTTGTCCAAAGAAAATATATAATATTTTTGTGTGTCGTGGGCTGAACTAGGATCAGTGAGATGAATAGGTATGAGTGACATTGCAAGTACAGGGAACGATCAACGTGAATATTTACATAAATTTGCGCTGTTATATGACTCGTGTTAACTGAATTTTCGTGTGAGGAGATTCCCTCCTGACGTCTGATTTTGATGCACTACGCATGAGCGTCCGCATTTCGGTATTTTTCCCAGTGGTGCCCTCCTCTTTCCTCTCTTGGATACACCCAGAATAATTTTTTTGTGTGTTTATGCTTGGATACCAGTACTTATCGTAAAAGTTGGATGTTCAGTGTTGTGCGTCGTTGAGTTACAACTGCCAATAGATATATTGAGGAAAAATGGTTGATCATCGCTGAGTGTAAGCTGCAAAATGACTAACGAAGAAAAGGCAACCGTAGAGAAGGATCTCAAATCATGGGACGAGCAGCTACCTTTCACCACGCTCGCTCTAAACTGTTCGTATCATACCTCGGTTGATAATACCCCGTACTATTTATTCCACGGACACGACGCTCCCTTGCCACTGTCTGATATTCTGCAGCCCAGGATACTAAACTATGCTTTGGAGGAGAATTTTCCTCACGCCGCCTTTGCCAGATTGCAAATTGCGTTCGAAAACGCGATGTCAGCAAGCCGAAATGCACATGACAAGAATGTTAGATATCAGCGCGTGAGAGATAAGGAACTTAGAGTCGGCGATTGCGTATTCCTACGGAATACAGCAGGAAGAAACAAAGCGATGGGAAAATTCCGACCGAACTGGATAGGCCCGTACAGGATTCAGGCCCTTCCAACACCGATGAACGTCGTAATACGACAAGTCCACGGCCGCCGGCATGAGATAACGGTCCACAGAAACAGACTTAAGCCCGCGTCATTTCAACCAGAGGAGGCATTAATAATACAAGACGAGCGTTCCCGAAGCAATGGTAGGAGCGTCGAGCACGTCACCGAAGCACCTCACGAAGATAGCGATTCGGACGGCAGCGACGACGAGATCTATGTAACGAGACCTGAAGTTCCCTCACCCCTACCCACCCCGGCAGCTAGGCGTCCTTACGCTCTAAGATCGGCCGGTCCGGTAGAGGAGTAGAGGAGAGGACGACATAAGCAAAACGACTATGTAACAAGTAGAGAGTAAATAAGCTTACTAATCTAATCTTCCTTTACAGAATAAACTAGCAAGTAAATAATAGATAAGCCTACTAATCTAATGTTCTTTTTCAGAATAACCTAGCGAATAAGTAGTAGATAAGCTCACTAAGCTAATTCCTTGCAGAATAGCTTAGCAAGAACTATGTAGAAGTACAAATAAACTTATAAATAGCAGTAGTACGATCGAGCGTTAACTGCTATGTAGAAAATTTTTACGAATGCGGTCAGCCAACATGAACGACGGTGCTCAGAGCTTGAGAGCGCGACACCGGACGAAAGTCATAAAATCGACAGAGACATAAAGATGAGCTCAACCGCAGGAAGCAAGTGCGACGCTCAGGAAGGAGGCTTGGGATACGAGTAGAGATTTGGCATACAAATTATAACAGCGTACTGGGCAAATTATATCGTTGTTGGCTGCGCATTTTAGAATGACTGGAATAAACCCAGAGGTAAAAATTACATTGTAAGGTTGGACATTTTCAAACAACTGCAGAGAGATAATGTCCGTCATGTCGAAATAAGGATTTGATTGCTGGTCAATTGATGGAGATGTGTAAGGAATGAAGAGAGATTTCGAAGGAAACTAGCCGGCTAGGCAGAGATACAATTAGACAGTATTCAAATCTAAGTATAGCACAGCCGCAGCAGATGTTTTCCTTCACATAATACGGCCAGTAGTGAGTACGGCTCTTTAGTCCTCTCATAACTAGTAGGTTAAAATAACCAATGAGGGGACGAAATTTTAATTTTTTCTTGAGTAGTATTTATAAGTACAATCTTACTAATAAAATTGCCTTTCAGGTGTAGTCTTAAGAGTCTGCAACTTGGCTGGGAAGTAGATATATCCTGCGTGTAGTTGTTTGTTTAGCGTGAAAAATTCCCTGTGAAGGAATTTTCTGTGATCGTCGGAGGGGGAGAGAAATTTAGGAAATAAAATTTTTTTTGCTTCTAAATGACGTTTTAAAAAGAGAAATAGGCACAATGCAGGCGCAAAAAGAGAGACGTCAACTTAAAAGTTATCTTGGGATGGGACGTGCTGCACTCGGCAGAGCGAAACCGGAACCTGTCATGAGCTGATTGGAGCCGATAATAAGATCTCGTATAGCAGAACTCCCGAGAGTTGAGCAGAACTTCTACCGAGACATCTAATAATTAAGTCCTATTACGGACATAGTATAAAATTTTAGCAAATACGGTTCTTTAATAATAACGTAGCCTAGTGTGGAAAGGCAGGCGGAACAAGCACTTGCGAGGTAGAGACTCGAGGCGTGAACCTTCGGGACAATGGGGCTACAATAGGTCATAAAAATTTAAAGGCGCTGCATTGCGGAGACGCATGTAACCTGAGAGAGAGCCGACTTCAAGATAGAGAAGACAGGCTGAACAGAGAGAAGCGCACAGCGAGGCATTTGAGATGCTAAATACGAGAGTTTGATTTAGGACGAAAAGGAAATAGCAAGGGCAATAAAGGCCAAGAAAATAAGACAAAATATATATAACAGAGATGGATAGCTCCTGTGCTGAGAAATCGGAGCGTGAACAGCATCGAACCGACGCTAGAGCCGAAATATTTAATGATAAATGTACTAAGGTGAATTTGGAAGATTTTCAGGAAGGCGACGAGCGGGCGAGGTGCTGGCGTGTGCGCGTGCTAACACCAGCACCACAGCGGCATCCATCGGAGCGGAACGGAAGTAGCAGTCGACGTAAGAGAGATGGAGAGGCATTCATCAATGGTAAGATCGGGAACACTCCTGCGCGTAGGAAACACGTGCGTGAACTGTGGAGAGTGTTATAAATATCTGGTCTGCTGACGAGCGTGATAAGGGAGATTACGGGAAGCATGACAGAGGGATTTTTAGGCCTGTCCAGAGGCATGTGCGCAATGCTTGAGGCATCGCAGCTGTTACCCGATACCATGAGATTTTGGAGGTTAAAAGATAAGTCATGTGCGACTTGTGGATAAAACATACATGCATACGAAGGGACGCCTTACGTATTGCACCCATACGAAATTTATGCTTGCTTCTCACGAGAGATTAACAAATGCTATTCAGTAAAAAGAAAGGAAAAAACGGTCAGCTGACATGGAAATAGTACTAATGTCGGAAAATCACATTTCTCATCATTTAAGCATAAGGACCTGCACCACGAGTGAAAGACGAATGGAAGAATGTGCGTGTGTTGTCAGAGTGTGTGCGGTTTCGGGTGCTGTATCGTGTGCAGGAGTATGTGCGGAATCGTGTTGCAGGAGTTGTACTCTTAGCCATTCAAGTCCGGTTAGGACTGTTTAGACTCATAAAAATCATATATCATTCATGTAATACGCGCTCTCATTATGAGGCGAAGAGAGGAAAATTTGAAAGAACAGGCTCTATATTGATGTCTAATCCATGTAACAAGGAATTAATGCCCGACCGTGTGCCGTAGGAAACGGTGACGTACATGAATCGAGGGCGGAGACGGAGGCCGAGCGAGGTGGTGCGCCAGCTCGGAACCTATGTCGCAGCGCGCCACTACGAGGTGGCAGTGTGGCTACCCGACGGAAGTCTGGCGAGCGTCTCACCCGAGACGGACTGGGCGCGGGCGGCCGCGACCCTGGAGGGGCGCGCACTCGTCGTCCACTTCGTCCCGAAGCCGGACAAACGCCTGACCGAGGCGACCCTCAGCGGCTTGCTGCAGCACCTAGTTGTGCCCCGGGACGGCGGAGAGATCGAGGCCAGGACCGCGTACACGCGAATCTCCTCGGCTTCGGTCTACCCCTATTTTCTATGGAAGGAACCACTACGAGGGAAAGAATTCATCATCATCATACAAGTCTAGTAAGGATTCCCCCTAGAACAGAAGCCGAAGATCTCGGGAGGGAAGAACTCGGAAGAACTTATATTACACTGGAAGCAGACGACGACAATTCCGGAGGCTGAAGAGCTCGCCTCCACAGTCCCGAAGGAGGCCAATATTATTAAATCGCTGAAGCACGTGCGAGCGAATTGTGGTCGCCGTTCGTTTTTTTTGTGTTTTTTTTTGTGTTGTAGTTGATGTCATGTTGTACAAGTGTTCGCCAGTCGGGTGGGGAAGGCACTGAGGCCAAGACATAGAAAAAGAAATTATTATATAATTTCTTTTTGCGCAAGTGGGGGAAGGGTGTATGAAGTCAGATTCATCCCCTATCTCGCATTTGCCGAGCGGGAGGTAAATCAGGGATTTTAGCCGTTAGCGTGGCTGAGCGAAAATCATATAATTGATGTTAAGACTGGATCTCTTACTACACGGGTCATAAAAACTAATGCCGGTTTCGTGCTATGGTCTTGGGAAAGATATAAACGGGACGTTCCCAGAAAAGAAACACTCCCCATATTCAATTTGGTAATTCGATGCGCTGGCACATGTAGCCACAGCGTAATAAAAAATGCGGGGCCCCGTGGCCAGCGGCTCCAGGGCTCCGCCGAGAGTTGCCGTCAGGCAAACCATTATTTAATTGCCGTAGCGGGAGGAGGCTGGGGCCATGAGACCCGACCCCTCTCCCCCAGCCGTACCCCCGGTTGTGTGGGGGGAAGGGCGACTCAGAACCCTGGCCACCCCTGTTACCCTGCTCGTGTGGCGATCACCCTCCCCTTCGGGAGAGGGGGGGGCGCTGTCCGAGCGAGTTATGTCGGACGAGTAGAGATGACTAGACGGCGGGCCGTAGTTGAGAACGGACATCGGGTTGTCGGGCTTGAGGCGTGAGACAGTCACGCCGGTTTTTACGCACTTAGAATTGTGCAGTTACTCGCGAGGCAGTGTTTTCAATTTATACTTGAATTTAGAAACGGTGGCTGTTTATACGTTGGCAAGGTCAACAGCACTCGAGTTGTTTTGATGGCGCATGATTTCAAGCGTCTGCTATGCGCCTAATTGGCTCGACCCTTTCGGTGGCTTGTACATTCTTTGGCTCGACAAATGTTCTGGATTTAAAATATTGTTACACCGTGGTTGTGGTGGTATCGGAAGAGTCCCTCGGAGGGGAAGTTAGAATTGATGAGTCCTGTTGTTTCCGAGATTGTAAATGTTGCTGTGATCGCGCGTGCTCTCGCCCTCCTGACGTGTTTTCCCATAGTACACGTAATAAATTGTGGCCTCGTATCATTCCTTCTCTCTCTCGTCACTGGCACATGAAACACGTGCCGGGGCCCTCTGCCCACGTTACCAATAGATAGAATGATGCACTTTGTTTAATAATTTATTTAAAATTTAGTCGGAGCTATCAGCTCCTGGAGGCAGCGAAACACGCTACCTTTCAACGTAACGTCAGGCCAATTGAGTCTATCAGAAATGAAACAGAAATAATGAACTAAGAGAACTCATAAATATAGAGAGCGGAAGGAAATACCCGCTAGATTATACAGTAATAATGAACTAAGAGAACTCATAAATATCGAGAGCGGAAGAAAATACCCGCAAACCCGCGAGAACATTCAGTACATTATTCTCAACTAAACTTATACACGATGAATGCCTACATCCGTTTAGGAATTACGTCCTTGTAGCCAAAAAAAGCCAACAGTGAATTAACAGATATAGACACAGTTTTACGGTGAGACATTGATGTTAAAAAAAAAGAATTACAGATCTCGCAACGTTTTATCTGTGTAATCTCCGAAATATGGGGAAATGCAACCAAGACGTAGCAGCGGTTCTATAACCGCATCAGTAACATAATATTCATTGGACAGAAATAAAAGCTGACAATGGAAGAAGGCCCTAAGCCAACAAGCCCATATAATTTTACAGGAAAGAGAGCTAAGGATATAGATCGAACGTAATGTGATCAAATAATGAATGCACGATTCAATAATGCCTCTATGGTATTAATTTCGATTCTACTGTATAACTATAGAAACCAAAAATAGCTCAAAACTAAACCAGTGAACTTAGTTTAATTGGGAATCTGAAGATCAAAACTTCAGAGGGCTTACTATTAGGGTACATAAAAGTAAACTTGATAATCTAGGCTTACAATACGAAATTAACCCAAGTGATCAAAAAGATGTGCTTTTCAAGGTGGTAGTCGTGATACGTTTACTCTATATGCGGAAGAGGGAGGAGCAGGTGTTGCGGTTGACCAGGGAGGGAGGCTACACCGAGGGTCGCTACACAGACTTCGAGTGGAGACAAAGTTTACAGAAAGCACCAGTCTGATTTGCACAATAAAATTGGTCACAACTGATTGTATTTGATTACTGTTTTTCACTTTCGCGGTTCAATGAGGTAGAAAGCACATTCACAGATACTCAGTTCGAGTTTGGGGTTTTGGGAAAGTTTCGTTCCCTTACATTTTGAAATGTTTGACGCCGCGTTTACGCGGAGCGTCAGTTCACCTCCGCACCCGACTCGAAAGTCCATGAAGCATGAAATTCTAGTCTTTTTTCTAGATGAAATTCTAGACTTTTTGTACCTTGCTAATGATGTGCTTGACCAGTAATTACAAATTATACGTTCGTTATGCTACATTATATGCTAATTATACTTTTGTTACGCCCAGTTATGATTATTTAACAATACAATACCAAAGGGTATTTAAACATTGCTTTAGTATACTTTTTATATTAGTCACTGACAAGACAAATTATCTGTATTAGGTATGTGGTAAATAAATGCCATAATTCTAAGAAATATTTCTCCATTAAGCTAAATGTTCACCAATTATTTACCAGAATGCCAGTTATGTTGTATAGTGATGATTTACGCTACATTTGTGTCCATACAGGAGACGTAGAAATTAAGCACGTGTGTAACTTAATTCAAGCTGAAGTAAACCCTACAATTTGTTACCCGAGAATTGGTCAAGGCTGCGTTAAAAATCCAACGAAGTGCACGTCAAGCGCGGCATGATAGCTTATACTAGTTTGCTTTATGCAGTGACGTTACTTTGCTCACAAAATATAAGATGAGGCTGTGGTTGAGGGATGCGCATCTCTATTCAGATTTTTCCATTGAGCTAAATGTTCACCAATTATTTACCAGAATGTCAGTTATGTTGCATAGTGATGATTGTCATAAGAAATATTTTTATGCCATATACTTTTCATCAGTTTCATTTCAGAATTAGATGGCTTGCGGTTGACTACTTATTACAGAAATATGTTATTATTGTTAGTGGATTTTAAAACCTTTTACAAACCCTGTGTACGCGTTGGTACATGATGATCCCTACTTTATTCCTCTCTTTGGAACACCGTTGTTGTGGTTAAAGAGGCTCAAAGTATCATATGTTCTCTTCTTTGGTAATGAAAATTGTGTAAGGTATGGGGAACAACAAACATGTAATCAAAGCTAAAAGAAACCATTAACAACTTATGGAAAACCATTGGAATAGTTTAAAAATTGTATCTTTAGTGGTGAATTATATTTAGATAGCACTGCATTTTGTTTATTTATAATTTTTGTCGATGGATGATGAGATATTCAAGATATGTGCATGCAGCAAGTCACCTTTGCAAATTTTTACCTTTCAAGGTGTCTCTATAACTTGTTTCTTGTGCCTCAACCTTTGACTTACCGTTTTTATTCATGCTGTTATTTTCATTGTAAATATTGAATAAAATAAATCCACACACTTACTCTTTAAGAATGCCTGTTCTGGGTTCACTGTTATCCTTATGTTGATCAGTTGTATAAAAATGTATTCTTTAACTAATATGGTTGTAGTCTATGGGCCTACAAAATTGTTTTCAGAATAGGTTTATCATCTTCTTGGTGACTGATCTATGACCTGCATTGTTGGGATAAGACATAAAAATATTCAACTGTTTTTTCCTCTGGCTTGAATACAGGATTACATGATTTTACAAAATTTAATGGTTAAGAATGCACCCTTCATGGGAAGGTGTCGATTTTTGGAATCTCTGCACCATGTGGTGATTTCTCCCCATTGGGGAAGGAGAGAACTCCGATACACCCAACCCAGGTGTCGCAAATGGGTACCGCCTTGACCAGGTAACCGTCATTGTCTCCTGTCAGTTATAAAGCATTTGAAAAACCATTGTGCATGATGATATGATGGCGGGTGAAGGAAAGTATTTGGACACCTGTGCATTATAATTTGATAGTATTGTAAAATCATGAATCATTTACACCAGTAGTGCAAATGCCCCTCGCCAGTCGTGGAAAACCAAACCAGGAAGTTTTGGCAGCGCAGGACAGAACCACGGCTGGCCCACCGGCACAAACGAAAGGAAGGTCGAGCTTGGGCTGTGAACAAACATTAACGTCAAACAAGGTCCTAAGGAAATGGATAATTTCATGCAGAGAGGAGTTAAGTTTATAATTCAAGAAGATCATAATTGTTTGAGTACTGTATGTTTTCAGAAATTCAACACTTAGCAATATTTTAGCTGTTTATAAATAAATACATTAACAATACTATAGCAGCGTTTACTTTGCAAAATACCTTTCAGATTGAACCATAGCTCCTTAAAATCAAAGGATTATTACAAAAATAAGAGTAGTTTGAATACAAGAAAGTGTTCAAAATGAACCTTTTTGGCATTCTAACATGTGTAGATAAAGCCCATTCCCTTCTCATTGAAGACCCCAAACTCCAATCCAACCAACATTGAAATTATGGAACGGGATAGAGTGGACTGACATTTTTGATCGAAAATTCTCAAAAGAAATGGTCGACCGAACCCAGCGTTACACGTCACTGCGACTCACCTCAAAAGCGAACTGGTTCTGAAGTCTCTGGTACCGTTGTGGTCGTCTACAGGAAGTTCATGGGACGCTATCTGTGCATTGCCAATGTAGGTAGTCGAGGCGGCCAATAGCTCATGGTAGCTCTAGGACACAGCAGTAGTCTAGCCTACACGGCACGGCAGCACAACATCACAGAGCAGCACACATCGCAGCGCCCACCGCTGCCGCCAGCCCAAGGAGCTCTCTCTTCTCACTCAATCATAGTGACACTAAAGTGGCATGCAATCTCTAGAGAAGAGTTCATGAAATTCGAGAAGTTGTATGGGAAGTTCCACTTCTGGTAGAAATCACTGGCTGCTAATTACCACTCTGCTTGAGTTTTTGGAGTCTGTAATAGAGTACAACAGAGAGAATTATAGATTGAGGTTCACCACACAATTTTTTGATGGTTTATGCAATATCGTTTCATGAGATGTGAACAATATTACTGGAAGAAGACAGTGGTTAGCCCACTACTATCCCTGCATTAATTTATCACACAATATACATTTAGCTCATGCGCCTGAAAGTTCACAAATAATGGAACTAGTTTGATTTCAGTATAGTTCTAATTGTAGTAGGTTACAATCAACTACGAGAAGAATTGAAATATATATGTGTACTTTGCACACCACTACCACTTCGAGCATGAGTTCATCAGTAGCATGAGTAGCACCCCAAGACCAGATAGTATAGCAAAACACAGTGCTCTTATTATATTCAGCTCTGTTATTGCACCAATTCATAACCGTATTTATGATGAAACGTAATACATTCTGGTGTGCTTGGCTGAGCAATGGACGCTTCAAAAATGTGCACAGAAAAAATGGGTACTGCATATAGTTTAGGATACAAATAAAATGCATTAGCTAAATTTCAAATTTTTAAAACAAATTGTAGGGCTTATTAAACAGAAACAAATTAAATAACTTTGGCAAATCATTTCGAATATTGTATGATGTTTTTTGCCAAAAATTACAAATATGAGCATTTCTCTCCTCTTTTAGAAAATATAGGTCACAAAATAGCATAAAAAAAGATTCTTTAGACAAAGTAGGAACATATTTTAAAGTTTTAAGCTCAAATACAAGAATTTTAACTTTATGAAGAGCACTGAAAAAGGTAAAATTATATCAGCTGATCCCATCTGTGAAACTAATAGTATTCGAAATGTTCGCATAATATATTAGCGATTCTTAATATTTTCCGTTCACACATGCCCACATAGATAAATCATAGTCAATAACTCTCAACAAATTAAATTTACCAATTATATGCATCTAAAACTTACTAGGGAAGCAGTCTTGTTTGTTTACATATTGTTCGCGAACAACTTCACTCCGACGAACACGTAGTCTGGACGTCTGGACACGATTCGGAAAAGTTCGTGTTTTGTTCGCGTTTTGGTGTGTTCGTGATTGACGAAAAGTTTGATAGTATAGACGGTGCTTAACAGAATGAGACGGAAACTTAAGAGTCAACCTAGTATATCGAAGGGAATTCCTGCGTCTCCAAGCAACATCGATGTTGAAGATCCAGCCTTTCACGACTCATCTACTGAATCTTCATCTGACAGTATCTCATCTGATTATAAGCCGAGTTCTAGCACCTTGAGACGTATTAAGAGAATAGAGACCGATTCAGCATTAAAACTGAAATCTTTGTCCATCCTCTCTGATATAACTGGTGTATCAGGCCGTGCTGCTGCTATAGCAACTGCAGTTTTGCAGGAGCTAACGGGGTTGGTGTGAATGATGAAAGCATCATTATAGACAGACATAAGATAAGGAGAACCAGGAAAAGAGTTGGACACGAATTGGAAGAAAATGTAATCGTTGAAGAATCCTTAGAAAGTATTCATTTTGACGGGAGAAAGGATTTGGCTAAGGTTAAAGATGGATAAAATCGATTACAACTTGTGAGAGAAGAACACATTTTGTTTATTCGAGAACCAGGAGCTCACTATATCGGTCACATAAACCTGAATCGGACACTTCAAAATGCATCGCATCAACTACAGGGGGTATTTAAATACGGGTTCCGAAAAAATTTTTAATAAATTTTGATACAATGAACGGATTTTTGAAACAAAACGGCAGTAGAATCCCGAAATTTAAATCTTTTATTTGGTACCTGCATAAATTCATGATACCGCAGTCAAAATAAGAATCAAAAGACGCAGTAAAATTCATTCTGCATTGAAACTGCCACCAAGATGACGAACTGTACAAAGGAACAATTAGCTATCATAAGCCGCCAAAACTTGGCAGGTTGAACTTTCTCTTGAAACTTCGATGGGCTAGGACAATGTTCCTTCCATTGGAGAAGTATGCAGGCTTGTGAAATCTAATTGTTCCTTTGTCCAGTTCGTCATCTTGGTGGCAGTTTCAAAGCATGATGAATATTACTGTGTCCTCTGATTCATATTTTGGCTGCTATATCATGAATACGTAGGTACCAAATAATATTAACCTCAGGATTCTACTGCCTTTTTGTTTTTCAATATTACATCAATGTATCAAAAGTTATTAAAGATTTTTTCGTGTCCCGTATGTAAAAAAACACCCTGTATAATGGATATATCTTATTCCAAAACAGTGGGTACATCAAGAGTTGTAGCCATAGGCTGCGACATAACAGCGGTCAAAACTGGACTAAGAGGTGGCTGAGAACAACTCGGGAGACCAGTGCATTGGTTTGTGTGTTTATTGCACTAAAGCATCTTATTCACGCATTGATGGAAAAAACTACAGTACTAAGTACTTTCATCTGCGCAATAGGAGAACAGTTGGCTGACTGTGAAAAAAATGATATCATAGAATTTGAACCAATAATTATAAACAGCGGAAACAAAACAGTTGACCAAGACATCTTGAGTACCAATTAAAAGTACGATCTCATAATTTATTCGGTTGTCTCGAGTGGTATTTGTCCATAAAACTTGGCCAAAATGAAACCTGGAACAATACATCACCCTACATGGTTGGCAACTGCCAACCGGATTCTAAGACTGTAATTTCAACGATTGCGCCATCTGAGACATTGAAAATTTTGGTGTAGTACACCATGAAAGTCTACATACCAGTTTGGTTTCAAATAAAATGTATCCCTTATGAAAATCAGGGAGCAAAGCTTTTCGACCAACTGATTCTCAAGACAAAGTTTCTTTCAGAGAAATACCGCACGATTGTGAAAAAAGTCATCCATTACAACTCTTACTTTGCACTCAGCGAGAATCTTTTGCGTGCTATGATGTATGATACGAATGTTACCATTCGAAAACTAGGTATCAGTAGGATTATAAAGGCTAGAACAGCAGGACAAATCTCTTTGAAGCCGTTTAAACTGCCTCAATTGCTGTTCGATTTCCAAGAGTTTTATTTTATGTATGTTCAATTGGCAAACAACCCAACTGAATGAACTTCCAGTCACAACGCATTTGTCGACTGATCTCACGACATCCAGAGGGGATCAGACGACTTACCTCACCCAACGTCATTTTGCAACCACACCCAGGCAATGGAGTGATGCTGCATTAAAATGGTAACAGATGCCTCTTCCACTGTAATGGAGATGGAAATCATGGAAGCAAGAGACGGACTAACACGAAGTAAATTAGAAGGGAGGAAAAGACCTCCTAGGTTGGAAACCAACAAAGGATATTCGTTCTAATAATTGGTCTCATTCCTATGGTAGGGTGGATGGGATGGGTGGGGCGGAACTCGACGTGCAGCCACCTCCTCGTGGTGTGTTATGGATTATTTTTTGTATGGTGCAATACTATCACAACGCATAAAATAAACTAAGAGTTGTACCATTTACTACCCAAAACCACTAGTCAGAAGTAACTAACAATGATCATAATTAATCAAAATGACACTCAAATCAATTTTTTGTGAAAAACATGATGTTATTAGGTAATAAAATATGATTCAACTATCGTAATTTTAGGAAAATTTGTCATTTTCAGAGAGACCATCGAACCATGAACATGGTGAGACAGAGCTCAGAAAATTTGCAACATATATCTTAGAGACGTTTTCGTGATTGTTTTTATCTATCACGACCCCCAAGTAGTCAAAATATATTTTTTGGGAACTCTACATACATGTGTTTTTTTCTCGTATTTTCGAAATTTTCTTATGACCCTCGAATCATGAAGATGATATGAGAGCTTTGAAATATGAAACATTCATTCTTAAGACGTTTTTATATTGTTTTCACGTATTATGTCCCCTAAGCCCGCAAAATGGATTTAGGAGGAATTTTTCATATACAGTAATACCTTCTTCATTGCGCCTTTTGTTATACAGGGTGTTTCAAAAATACACGGCATAATTTCAGGTATGTATTTCCCACATGTAGACAATCAAAATAGTTCATTACAACATATGTCCGGAAATGCTTCATTTCCGAGTTATGGCCTTCACAACATTGAAATTCACCGGAACGTTTTTCTTTCCGCAGGTCGTTGCCATTACAGAAGATGTTCAAAATGACCACCTCCTGCTTGAATACAGACCTCACATCGATGTCTCATTGACCTGCGAACACGATCCCACACTCCAGGAATGTGGCGTATGTCCTCAGAGCGTGCCACAATTCGATTCCGAAGGGATTCCAAATCAGGCACCGGAGACGAATAAACCAATGATTTTAAATGGCCCCACAAGTAGAAATCGAGAGGGTTCAGATCAGGTGAGCGTGGAGGCCAAGCAATTGGGCCACCTCTACCTATCCATCGATCAGGAAATCTTCGATCCAAGTACCGGCGAGCCGTACGACTGAAGTGTGCAGGAGCGCCGTCATGCAAGAAGTGAGCGTGCTGACGATCGATCAGTGGAGTGTCGTCATAAACATCAGGTATGATGTTTTCCAGGAAGTTTGTGTACGCCTGCCCCGTAAGTCTGTTTACAAGTACATGGGGTCCAACTAACCGATCACCAATGATACCGGCCCACATGTTGAGGGAGAACCGCACCTGGTGATGAGATACAACAGTTGCATTTGGGTTTTCATACGCCCATACATGCTGATTGTGGAGATTTGTTATGCCATCTCGTGTGAACTGTGCTTCATCTGTAAATAATACTAAGGCAGGAAAGTTCGGATTTGCAGCACATTGCTGCAAGAACCACTGACAGTACCTAACTCGTGCAGGGTAATCTGCTGGTGACAGCGCCTGTACACGTTGCAAATGGTAAGGATACAATTGATACTCTTTCAGCAGTCTCCAGACAGTCGTATGGGGAACATTCACTTGCAACGCTAACCTTCGTGTGCTGATAGAAGGAGTTCTGTTCACAATCTCCAGAATCTCCTCCTGTTCTTCTGGAGTTGTAGATCTTGGTCGTCCCCTTCCCAATCCAGGAGAGTCAAATTTTCCATACTCGCACAGACGCTGATGGAGACTTACAAATGTCTTCCGATCTGGACATTGTCGCTGTGGGTACCTCTCCTGGTACAAACGACGAGCCAGCGCAGCATTGCCGTCTGCCTTACCGTAGATCAAGTGCATCTCTGCCAGCTCCTGATTTGTGTACATGACACACAGTCGAACGCCAACCACAACACTGAATTTAACCTTCGCCTAGGAATGATCTGTCAGAGTGCCCTCTTAATGTGTCCTTTGACGGCAACGACCTGCGGAAAGAAAAACGTTCCGGTGAATTTCAATGTTGTGAAGGCCATAACTCGGAAATGAAGCATTTCCGGACATATGTTGTAATGAACTATTTTGATTGTCTACATGTGGGAAATACATACCTGAAATTATGCCGTGTATTTTTGAAACACCCTGTATAAGGGAACCATGTCGTGTTTTCATTAAAAAATGTCCTAATTTTTTTATTGCTTTTAAAGACTTTGAAAGATGTTCTTGAATCACTGTCAAAATGTTGGGAACGTTTTGCAATTCCAGCGCCCCCCAGAAGGGATGAAAGGGGGGTTACTCCGCTCGAAATCAAAGGTGAGGCCGTTCACGTCTGCCTATCTTTGTGTAATATATATTTAAATGGTAAATCATTATCTATTTGAATTGAAGGTATAAAAAACAGTGCTTTTGAAGGTCGGTGACGACAGAACACCGCACTCCCTCCAGGGGTACTTCGGGGGAGGGGAGGGGAGGGGGTACTACTGGGGGGGGGGGGAGGGTACTACTAGTTGCAAGAGTTTTCATTGGCTCGTAAAAGAAGCAAGTAGTGTTTATTTGTGTGAACATTTTTATGAGAAATACGTTATTCATCTCGGTGAATGAATGTAACAATAGTCCACAAAATGTTATAAGCCAATGGTCGAAAAAATATCTGTTTTTCAAACGCGATGTTGGTCATGTAATATCAGTGTAAAAATAGCAAGCGACAACTCCTAGCTAGCCTCGAAAAGGACACTGTTTATTCACAGAAGCTTGCTTTCAGTCTGTGATTAGCATTCGTGTGGAATGGTGCTGTGCTTTTCCGCTGGAGTGTCACTGTCACGCGAAATTTAGTGCCTGTTCACGCTGTTGATTGGTAACGTAATGGTCGGAACGTCAAATAAGCCTAGAGCAGCAAGGCGAAATCTTGATGCTGCAAATGCCGCCAAGAGGCTTTAGGAAGCGGGCCTGTCTGGGGCAAATTACCCGTCTGGGGCAAGCCCCCTGTCTATTCAACCTGGACCGTCTGGGGCAGGCCGTTTCGATCGGCTCTTTTGATACGTAAGTTATAGACACTAAGTCCGTCATTTCTCCGGCAATTTTATAGGCATATTGATGCGGTTTGTTGCTTTTGAAATTATATTGTATCCTCTAAAATGGCTTTGGGTTTGATTTTCGAAAATTTGTATGTAACATATTTTCCATTGACTTTCTAACTTCAATCGGCTTTTTTGAAGAATCCTAATTTTCAAGACATTCGTTATATTGTGGCCGAAATTTACAAAGCCAGAGCAATGTGGTTTGCTACATTTGGAAGTCACATGTGTAATCTACAATTGTCAAAACGTTGATTTTCAAAAATTTTTACGTGAAACTTTTTACGTAGACTTTTTACCCTAAATTAAAACTCTAACTATAGCTTTTTCAAAAAAGTTCTATAAATTCAAAATGATTCAAATTCAAAAACCGTCTTCAGAATTTTTGGTGCACACATTGTACTTTCACATGCAATAAACCGCATTGCTCTAGCTTTGTAAATTTTGGCCCCATTATAACGAATGTTATATATTTATTTTTTTTATTTATCATGAATAACTCATTTTCTATGCCCTAATGCAAAGAACTTGTTGAAAAAAAGTTGGTGGGAATTGAGAGATCTAGTAGTCTGCAAATTTTGATAGACGTAAGTCATATAGAAAAAAATCTACGGATGAAAATCAAGTAATGGGCTGACCGGGGTGCATGGTTCCCTTATTGCAAGATTTCGTCATTGCTCTTTCGTTCTCGAGATTGCGCTTTTGTTACTGCTCAGAGAATGGAGTTCCCAGACAGATCCATTTGACCAAGCAAGCAGTACCTCTTCGGTCAGCTCAATTTATGTACTATTTTCTATCAGCTTGTGGTTTCTTGCCCTCAAAATGAAGCGGAAGAAAGTAACACGAGTTCTGGAGGCAAATTCGGAAGCCCTAAATAAGAGGAAAGGGACAAGCATACACACAAAATTGAAAGTGTTGAAAAAATATCAGGAAGGCATAAATGGTATGGAGATATCTAGAGTTATAGGGATCCTTGCATCAACAGTACGATTTATTATCAAAAATGAAACTGAAATTAAGGCCATCGAACGTTTTATTCCTCAAAATTTTCAAAAAATAAATAGAAAAACTTCCCGAGTGAAATAGGCTCTTAGGTATTAACAGCATGTTTATAACAATCTAATAAACATTCATAGCCCATAAAATTTTTAAATTTACCCATACCCCCCTTTCCCCCCTCATAGGGAAATTTCTAAAAAATCTTATTTCTCAGCCAATATTGTACATAGAGATGATTAGTTTTTTTTTGTTCGATTCACAATGAACTGGTCTACAAATTTAAGATCCATTTTTTTTATATTGCTTCAGAAAAAATTTTGAAAATGTTTGAATTATTCAAAAAAATTATTATATTTTTTTCTTTAAATGACTATAAAAAAATTTCTAATCAACTTATCAACGAGCTACATCTTAGCTTTATAGTACTCACCTTTATCTATACGATACGGAAAAGATCTTCATAAGTGAAAAACTGTAGGAGAAATAAAGCCGCACAGCCAAAAAAAACACTTTGAGGAAAAAGCGCTTAACTTTTTCAAGTAGATCTCCAACAGTTTTTCACTTATGGAGGAGATCATTTTTGCATTGTAAAGATCAAGGTGAGTACTATAAATCAGCGTAGTAGTTTTTTGATAAGTTAAATAGAATTTTTTATTGTCATTCAAATTAATAACTAAAACGTAATATATTTAGTGATAAAAAATTCAAAAACTTCTTAATTTTTTTTTTTGAAGCGATATCAAAAAACTGGATCTTAGCTGTTTACACCAGTTCATTGTAAATAAAACAAAAAAAAATAATCGTCTCTATGTACAATATGGGCTGAGAAATAAGATTTTTCAGATATTTCCCTTTGAGGGGGGAGGAGGGGGTGCGGGTAAATTTAAAAAAATTTGCGTTCTGAACATCCATTCGAATGTTCTAAACATGTTGTGAATACCTCCAAGCTTATTTCGCTCGTGAAGTCTCTTATACTAATTTTTGAAGTTTTATAAGAAAAACCGTTCGATGGCCTTAAACAGAGTGCAAAACATGTTGCTGTCTCTGATACTCAAAAAATAGGAGAGACCCGTACTTGAAATGATGTCGCTTATAGAATCTATGCTATTTCAATGGATATGGGATCAAAGAGCACGTAGCTTGTCCTTTAGTAAACATTTCGTTCAGACTTAAGTTTTGTCTTTGTATGCATACTTAAAATCAAGTGCTGAGTACAAATTTGATTCTATTCCTAATTTTCCCGCCAATCGAGAATGGTTTTCTGGTTATAAACGGAGGTTCAATTTTAAAAATATTGTAATACACGGAGAGGAGGCTAGTTCAGATTTTGGCTCTGTGGCGCCATTTGTTGAAAAATTTAAGCACATGATTATACAAGGGGGATATTCGCCTCATCAGGTATTTCATGTTGATGAGACGGGATTGTTTTGGAAGAAATTACCTTTGAGAACATTTATAACAGAGGCAGAGAAACATGCGACAGGATTCAAAGTAAGCAAAGGTAGATTGACCCTACTCTTAAGTGGGAATGCGTCTGGCAGCGTGAAGCTTAAGCCACTACTCCTGTACAAATCGAAGAACCCCAGAGCTTTGAAAAATGGAGCTACAGCCTGTTATCTGGAAAAGTAACCTTAAGGCCCGGATAACAAGAAAGGAGTTCATAGAGTGGTTCAGAGATAATTTTGTTCCGTTTATTGAACAATTTACAAAGAAAGAAAACCTAGGTTAGGAAGCTCTGTTACTTTTGAATAATGCTCCGGGTCATCTCCTGGAGGAACTGAACGTTATGTTTCCACACATACAGGTTACATTCCTGCTCCCGGATACTACTTCTGTACTACACCCTATGGACCAGGGCGTCTTCAGAGCTTTTAATGTTCATTACTTACTAGACACTATGAAAAAACTTGTAGATGAGACTGATAGAAGTATGGAGGGTATCAAATGATTGGAAAAGTTTCAATAATAAACAGTTATAGAAATCTTTTCTAACTTTTCAGCCCTACGAAATAGTTCAATTTCTTCACGTGTAAGTTGATTAAGAAATGCACCTAGCATTTTCGTACTAAAACACTGCGTACTTAAAGACGTACTTAAAGACGAACGGGTCTTTAAAAACATTGTTAAAACTTTTGTTAAACCAATAAATCCAGAAACTTCTATTAAAGTTTGCGTGTATTATAAGAACCGTAAAATCAGTGACCAATTAGTAAAAAATAATCTGTCTGCATCTGGGGTCAACGATCTGGACAAGGCCAGTGTGATTTATCAATTTAAATGTAACCGAAGAGAATGTAAGTCTCTTGATAAACGTTACATTGGCATGACCAGAATGACCCTGAAGCAAAGATTAACCGCTCATAAATATCAAGGTTCCATTTTCAATCATTTTCGTGTTGACCATAGTTGCAAACCATCCAATGAAGATCTGTTCCCTAACACCAAAATTCTTTATAATGTTATTAAAAAAGATCATATTCATATAATTGAAGCATTACACATTCATGAGCTTAAACCTCCCCTTAATGAAAACACGAATGATTTTTTCGCTCTCAAACTGTTTCGTAGAACTTCAGCTTGCTAGGTACGACGAGACTGCTCGACCATTTTGCTCTTGTCTCTCGTGTGATGAACATCGGTTTTGTACAATGTATCTAGTCATACTACTATTTCTGTGATAAAAAGGTTGTTATTTTGTCTAGTCGCTTTCGTCTTTTGTGATCTACTTATCTAGTCTATATTACTTAAGTGTTAGTTTATGCATTTTTTCCAATGTGACTGAAAATCATTCTGTTTTTTTTACAGCCTGAGGATGATGTTTGATACGTCGAAACGTTGCATTTTATAATTAGACAGAAATATAGATTTTAACGAATTGCTGTGTTTTAGTACGAAAATGCTAGGTGCATTTCTTAATCAACTTACACGTGAAGAAATTGAACTAGTTATAGAAATCATGAAAAACGGTTTGAATAAAGTGTCTTCGACAACATTGAATACCGCATAAAATAAATTGAGGCCAGTGTATGATTCAAACGATTCAAAGCCCATCGAAGGAGCTTGCAACAGAAGCTGATTTTGCGGAACTAACATCTGATCATATTAATGAATTCCTAAGCAGTCACGAACAGGAACTTCCAGTTGATGAATTAGTAGCTATACACAATGATAACAGTAAAGGCGATGTTAGAGAAATTCTTGCTGAAGATTTACCTGACGATGTAGTTGCAGCAAATGAAAGGAAGAAGGATATAGCATAATTTCTGGGAGTGGCTGAAAAGCTCAAGAGGAAGGCATCATCAGTAGAAGTGGATGCAAATAAACTTCACTCATTCCACCAATCAATTGACGCATTGATGAGTTACTGTAAGAATGAAAGAGTTATTGGTAGTAGCTATTATATTTCATTAGTTATTATTAAAATTTCACTGGTTACAGCAGTGATAACATAAAAACGTTGTTTTATTTTTTAATTTTCATATCTTATTTTCAGTAAGATATTGAATGTGTTAAATCGTGTTAGTTTGTCATAATTTGATATAACTTCAAAATTACAAACGAGTTTTCCTCCTCCAGTATCATAACGATAGCCTAAAAAAAACTCTAGAGACCCTACTCCAGAACCATACGTAAATAGCTTAGTTACCACAAATAACCACTTTCTCTGAATGTTTTTGTCATTGCGTTGCTTCCCTCATTGCTCAAAGTTTCGGGAACGCGACTCAGCAATGACGGAGGTATTACTGCATATGCTATTTTTTCGTATTTTCGAATTTTTTAAACGTCCCTCGAATTAGAAAAAATCGACCAAGGTGTCATGAATTTTTCACCCATCGTTTTTATGCACTTCACTACTTTTTCGCACTATTGCGAACTTGAGTTGTAAAAAGTTGAAAAAATGCTCAACCATAGTGTTTACTTGTAAGAAATACATTCACGATCTTATGTTTTCTTTTTGATCATAAAAGGGTATTTTCTCTCCTTGTCTGTCGTTTTATTGATTTTGATGGGTAATATTCAAGTAGATATTTTCCTTTTTTTAAACTGGTTCTTCTGTGGGTAGAAGAATATGACAACTTTGAAATATTTTACTCCACAGGTAACTCGTGATCTTTATGCGGCTTTATATCGTGCGTCAGACAGGAACCCAACCTCCGCCTATCAAAGACTGCGGGTAAAAATTACGAATTGTGCCTCTCCGAATGTTTTGAAAAATAGTTCCGTACCTCTGCATTTTGCATAGGAGGATTGCTTGTTCATAGTTTTTAAAAAAATGCAATTACATTTGGCCTTTTCGGAAGGGATTTTCAGGTATTGAGCTTGAGCCCTATTTGCGTGTAGAACTGCAACGTCTTCGGTTCCAGTTCGAGGATGGATTTTTAAGTAGAACCCAAAGCTGTTACTAAAGCCAACATGAGATTTTGAGGTGATGAACAATGTTTTGTTGATTTTTTGTTATTGCTCCTGCAAATAAAGTCAAATCAACTTTAATGCTAGAATATTGTCACTGAATATTTTCTACGTCTAATGAAAGCTGTTTATTAGTTATGGTGTCGATTCTGGTAAATGTTACAAACAAAACTAATTTAAAAACACAATTTATCTTTGAGCAAGCTGATTTCTATTGTTAACCATAGATTTTTTACAATAAAATTTTATTCATGAAATTTTATGCAATATTTTTCAACTTTTGTGTGAAAAATAGTTCACATTATTATGACATGTTTGATATAAGGTTATTTTGATACATTCTTTCTTTAAAACATGATGGATAGAGTCATCCATTGTGTACTGTAGCTGCTCAAATCATAATCTTAGCATTTTCATATTTACGGCATGTAATTTACAGCGTGTTTTACATTTTTAAAGAAAAGTATATAAATGGTTTTCTTAGCATGGTCCCATACCTAATTTATTAAAAGGATATGGATATTAACCACAATGATCAATAACAATTTGTAGCACATGCAAATAAAAAACTTGAACATTTCATTATTTTTCCTAACAACAAGGGAAAATGAAGCTTTGGTAGAAATTTTGTACTAGTACATTATTAATGGAAAGTATCTTCCTTGCAATAGATTAGTACAACAAATCCTCTAGTTCAACCAATGGCCTTCTATAGAATGTAAGCTTTATCATCCTCTAATTTGATTCGGCCAAAACTGTAGCCACAGAAATATACTCTGAATAGACAGTTTAATCGTTCGAAAAATTTGATTTGTGGCAAATATTATTTGCATTTTTTGCATCCATTTCACGTTATAACTTTGAATTAGTTCAGTGATTCATTTTAGATTGACTACAATGTATTTCCAACTATTTTTGTTTTAATTTCTAAGGTGTCCCAAAAGACTTGATTTTAAACCTTATGTTAGAATAACCTTGTAAATATCAATACGCTAACGATTATGTGCGTCACACCCTTCAACATCATTGCGGCATCTATGATACGGGTGGCTCGTGTCGGGTCGCGTTACATTAGAGGGAAAGAGAGTGAGGGTGAGAAGGAAGGGAGGGGAAAGGGAAAGGGGGAGAGGAACATTGTTTAAATTTTTTAATTTTTTAATTCTTTAAATTTGTTAGGATAGGTTACGATACGATAGGTTAGTATATGTTATGTTAGGATGGGTTAGGTTAGAATATGTTGTATTAGAATTTGGCAGGTAATGTTGACCGAATTTTTTCACGAGTCCACCTAGCGGCCTAGCCTAACGATGACATTGGTTAAAGTTAGGTTAGGATAGGTTAGGTTAGGATAGATTGTGTTACCATAGGTTAGGTCAAGATAGGTTAGAAAATGTTGTGTTAAAATTTGATCACGTTTTTTTGTTTTAAATATTATCAGGGTAGCTTCGGTTAGGATAGGATGGGTTAGTATATGTTATGTTAGGATGGGTTAGGTTAGAATATGTTGTATCAGAATTCACTAGGTAATGTAGACCGAATTTTTTCACCGGTCTACCTAGCCTAACGACATTTGTTAAAGTTAGATTAAAATAGGTTTGCTTAGATTAGGGTAGGACTAAGATATGTTAGGTTCGGATAGATTTGGTTAGCATAGGTAAGGGCAAGATAGGTTAGAATAAGTCAGGTTAAGATAGGTTAGGTTAGAATTTGCTATTTTAATATTTATTAAATGGTGTTGACCGAATTTTTTCACGGGTTCACCTAGCTTATGATGACCCGTGGAATTTCCACGGGTTCTGCTAGCAGACACAATTACAAGACTTCAGTTGCTGACAAGTTCAGATGTTTTAATACTGCAATGTAGATTGAAAAAAATTAGTAATATCATGAACTTTCGAACTTTCAGAATTATTAAAAGCTTGATATACTCACAAGCCAAATATGACAAGAATTACCAAGTTTGAGGAGTCGGAGGAATAAAATTGCTACTCCTACTCTATCTTTCCAGAATTTTTCGACTCCAATTCCGACTCCGACTCCGCCTTTTCAGAATTTTGTCACTCGAACACTGACTTCACTTATTCGCAATTTTGTGACTCAAAATCCACTTATTCACAATTTTACGATGAATATTAGGTGCTGCAGCCTGTCTTCATATTTTTTAAGTTTTATTTTTTAGAAATGACATTTTAATTGGAAACAGTATGTTGGACCTTAAAGGGTTTTATTATTATATATAATATATACTAGTCAACCCGCCTATATGTGAAATAAGAAAGCAAGCGAAATGAAAGAAAGGCCGTTAGAAATAAAAAATTGAATCTCTCGAGAGTTGATGAGGCCGAGTGCACACGGCCCGTCAAAAATGTAAAATAATGTTCGACAAATCACATGACACATATCGCTATTCCCTAAGAATTCATGTGATATTCAATTTTACTTGAATCTGATGGATTAATACGCTAGAAATTGTGGAGTTGATGCAGCTTGTATCACAGATACGCTCATCACACACTGCAGGCTGGCTTCGGACAGAGAGACAGACAGACGGACGGACGCGGCGAGGCTCTTATTATAGTATAGATTACAAACTCGTGCCCTCTGAGCAGGCAAGGTAGGCAGTGCCTACCCAAAGAAGAATAGATCAGCATCAACAATTTCTTTCTGTGACTAAAGATATCTAACGAAATTATATTTGATCTAATTACAGTGATCGAAATTCCAACAATTTTGATGTATTTGTAGTTAATTAAGGTAGGCACGATTTGCACAGCATATCATTTTCTGTATCTACACTACGCAGAGTAACAATGCAGTACGAGTGTACATCAATGCTCAACACTGTTACAGTACAATAAAGAGAAGAACCAGAGTTAAAACGAACATTACATTTATTGCAAACGTTTCGGAATTAAAATTCCATTATCAGTGCTGGAACAGGAGAGAAAAAAGTAAATTGTCTATTTTAAACACAAAAATTATATTATTCCACATAATTCTCTAAATGACTAAAAAACCTAATTTGTTCATTCATACTCAAACAATAACATACTCCTAATTCACACAAAACACATGTACACGCTAATTCAGAAACAACAACGAAACACACTATGCATTCACACACACACACACATACATACAGAATTACGTCAGTAGGTGGGGCAATTGATAACTTTACGGCACTAATGTCTTTGTTGAGGTTTGGTTTATGAGTGAATATGGAAAGGGACTCTAGAATTCTTAGGTCATGCTCACTATTAGCTCGGCATAAAGTTGAAAAATTAATAGTTTTGAATGAATGGTTCGAATTTTCACAGTGATCCCTAATTGCTGATTGGGGTGGAGTGGTTCTATGAGCACGACCGGTTCTATGAGATATTCCTGCATGTTGGCTATGTCTGATGAGTTGTTGGAGTTTGGTACTGCCAACGTAAGACTGCATGCAGCAGTCACACTTATAAAAACAGACACAGCCACTCCACAGGCACTCATCCAATCGTTCCTTCCTGCTAAAAAAGGATGCAATCTTAAAACTATTTCTATAAAACACTCCGTAATGAGTTACAGTAAAATTAAATACTGTGCAACTATACTGTATTACAGCTACAATAGGCGAATATCGTTTTGCTTCCATCTCAGCGGGTCAGACGTTTATGGTACGTTTCGTGTACGAGTAAAAGCCGCGTTCAACTTCTCTGAATGTAATATAATACAATTTTTTCTCTTCTATCTTTTACTATGTATATGACAGTTTCTTAGTTTAATAAAAACTCATTTTCTGCTCATTTTGCATTTCTTGTGCAATTTGAAAAATTTTCTGCTAAGTATTTTATATCATCGCTTAAAATGCAACAATCATTGCAGCTAAAGCAGTGCATTGCTCTCAGTTGCCTGTGTGTGACTTCCTGAGATTTTTATTAGTGTTGTGTAATTTTTTTAACTGCTGCTCGTTTACAGTGCATTTTAATTTGTTCATGTATCCCAATAACGATATTGATTATCTGAAAATGTTCCCAAATCTTTTTAATGAAGAAGTAATTAACGACATAAAGCCCAAAAGCACATACTATTACATTTGATCAATTACGTATATATAAATATAAATAACTAGTATACCGGTTCAACCCGAGTATCGGGTTGTCCGACTTGCCTAAAAATGAAAAATAAAATAATAAAAAAAAAAATAAAAAAAAAATAAAAAAAAAAATAAAGAAAAAAATAAAGAAAAAAATAAAAAAAATAATAAAAAAAGAATAAAAAAAGAAGAAAAAAAATGAATAAATAAATAGTTTTCTGCAAATATAGACACCATTGGCTTCAATTTAATACCTCACTTGACCATATAGACTCAGCCAATTTTCTAAACGGACTCAGACAAATTTTGAGTTACTGAATTAAGTATATAGATAACAAATTAGCGTTTGCTCGCCGAAAAACTGGGAAGTAAGCAAAAGATAAAAGTAAAACATGATAATGATACATTGAAAGACAATATGACTCTCAAAGAACCAAAAAATATTCATGGTATAGCAATAAAAATGTGTAGTAATTTTCGTTACTAATACATATGATCTTGACTGAAAGACTTGAAAGTAAACAATTCAAAGAGAACAATATGCAAAGAGATCAAAAGTACTACATACATATATCAGGCTTTTTCTCCTTACGTGTGGAGCTTCACAAGAGCCACGTGCGTTTAGACTGGACACGGAGCGAGCCACGAAGCGCGCGCTGCTCAACAGGGCTGCCATGCACTCTGGGTATTTTATAGGGTAGGTCCAGGTGTTTTTGCTGAAGCCGAGATGAAAAATTTGGAACCTATTTATTAGCTATATAATCTAGATAGTTTTTTCAGCGTGCTAGATATTTTCTAGGTAGAATTACAATTAAGCTATGTTTATGATAGATTACTGTAAATTAGAATTATGAATTCACTATATTGGTTGGTTACTACTTCATTCTTATTATATTTGTTAATTTCCTTAACCAAATTGTCTGAATAGTGAACCAACCAAAGTCTGATCATGTTATGTTCAGATTATGAACGACTCCAAGACGGATATTTCAATGGTTTTTTGCTGCCATAGTGTAATTCCTAATTGTGATCATACGGTTCATAAGCTAAAGCACACTATCTCCAATTGAAAAACTAGTGATGATATCAAAAAATAATGGAATAAAATGCACATCCAGTACATTATAAAGAATGAATTGTGGCTTCATTTTGACGGAAGACTGAGCAATGTTATTGGTAACAATGAGTTCAATTTATTGTTGGAAGGAAGCAATGATATTTCTATTATAAAACTACTAGGTGTATCAGTTATACAGTAAAGTCATGCATCTAATAAAGTGGAATCAACTTACTTAGTAATTGCAAAATTATTAAAAGTGATGCAGATAGCGTTGTGAAAGCCTTACAATAATTGTTGATAAGTAGGAATCTGAGCATTGATAATTGCAATGCATTAGAGACTGACCTACCTACTCGAGTGAAATTTAAGAATATTTGGATACCAAGCTTTATTAGTATAAATATCAGGATACTAAATATTTTATTTCAAGATAAATTGCCAAATATAGAGCAATTTATGATATAAATATTCTTATATGCTATTGTTTAGCTAATTTATTATAGTAAATAATAAATTTATTTCTAGATATATTTTTTAATGTTTTATTTCCAAATCTAGATGTTTCTAGATATTTTTGAGGTCACTCTAGATTTTTTGGTCAAACTAAAGTGGCAGCCATGCTGCTCAAAACCAGTCAGTGTGGCCAGCTGCTATGAAATATGGATTTCTGTAGACGAGCTTGTGTGAATATTGTTGCTGCATCATGAGCTACGTAATCTCTTTTTTATTTGCATGAGCGAAATGTTACTATATTCGTTCATTTTCATTAAAATATAGTGGAAAGCAGCCTTCTTATATTCGCAGCTTTTAGTCTGCCAAAGGCATTGATGGGCTTAGTACATTTCAATTAAAAGCAATGTAGTTTCTTGTAGCAGTATTGCGTCAGCCATAACGAATGAGCGAGAGGCACAACCCTACTTGATGACTGCCAACTGCATACTGAGCGTGGAGGGAGTATATTATGGAGGGAGCATTGGCGACTGTGAAGTGAACCAGTTTTTGCGATTTCTCTCATCTCTGTGGGAACCAATAGGGTTCTCGCAACTGTGACGTCAGTTACCTACTAACTACGATGGAGTGCGCACGTGCGCGCTCTATGCTCCTCTAGCTCTTGAGTTAATCGCCCCTGTGCTTTTCAACCCAGGTCTTAGTTTTCTCAAGAAATATCTATGTTTTGATTTTGCGTGAAGGCAAAGTTACCAAATTACGCACTTTTTTCTGGACATAATTCTTCAGCTGATATCTTGAGAGACAAAACTTGATTGTTGAAATTGAAAGCATTTAACAGTCCCAGCAAAGTTCAAAGTCTATGAATGAATTTCGGTGTCAAATTTCAGATCGAAAAAAGTCAACTCCAGGGTTTTGTTCACAGAAATGACAAGTTTGGTAACACTGCTTCAGGGCGTCACCTGGGTTTTTTCATAATTTCGCCCAATACTGAAATCTATTTGACCCAAATTAATTAAAAATTCAAAGGAAATGTGAACAATTAATTTACCACAGGCGATACAGAGGTAGAATTTTTCTTAAGTCTAATACAATGGTTAAATTTTGAGTATAGCTACCTGTGAGCCCGAACACGTTCAGCGGCTTCTAGGGCATCCTACCATCAACGTTATTCTAGGGTGCACAATAATGTTAAACCTAATTCACTTAACCTAGTTTCGCATTAAACTGGTCAATGAGATAGTTAACTCGATATTGGATGCTGCATTTAAAAAAAAGTTTATACGAGCATAGACTAGACGTTGACAGCATATCAGTCATGGACCAGTCATGGAGGAGACAAGATTTGACTCGGTGATTTTACACGGCTAGTATTATGATAGAAAATGAGACTAAAAATATCTTTTGAATACCTCGTAAGAATTACTTACACGTATCTCCGCAGGGATTGAGTTCCAAGTTTTAGTTCCAACGAAGAGGATACTGTCCTCTCATTATAGCGCAAGGATTTACTACTTTTTCGTGGAGTACTTTCCGTCAAATTGACATCAAAGGCTAGAAGTAAGGCTCAATCGATTGTTCAAATTCAGCCCTGCGCGCTAAGGAAAAAATTCATGTTACCTCTCTAGGGGAACACTAGCTCCAATCCACTATCGGGAGACAACGCAAGAACGCGATAATTCACTTCCTTGTCTGTCAGATCATTCATTCCATATGAAATCAACCTACAAGCCTAAAATTAGGCTAAACCGAAAGCTTGAAACGCCTATTTTAAAAGCAATAACACAAAAGTGGAAAGAACATTTTGTACATCATCCACGACACAAGAAAATTATTTAAAGACATACAATTGGTTGAAGACGCTGCTAATACATAATTCAGGTGATAGCAAATGCTGAATGGGTAAATAATGAAAAAATAATTGCAGAATAACCAAAGCTGATTGACGTTGATATATTTTCAAGTGGAAAATGTACACACGATAATAAATTATTCTTTCGAACAATAAATTTTGTAGGAATGATTAAATAATAAATCAAGATAGAGACTAGCTTTTCAATTTAATATTAAGACTATTTTCCGTAATGGGGTCAAAATAAATCAAACCTCCAGGACTGTAAGTACCAAGATAATTCAAATAGCATTGAATTTCCTACATATTAATACTAAAAATATTGTAGTAAATGATACTAACAGCATGAAATAATTAATCCGTTTGCTAAACAGTATGAGTAAAAGAGGTGCAGTGTAAATCTCTGTTTTGATAAATAACAAAGCGAACCGGTTTCAGCTCAAAAACAGTTGACTAGTTCAGACAGATATGGTATTCACTAGTTTAGAAAGTTAGGTCAACAAACTTACATCATACATATTTGAAAAACAAACATCACTTTTGTCCTGTACAAAAAAGTAAATAATTAACCGTAAACTGACCTTGGCACAATCGAATGAATGAAATAAGATTATATGAAAACATATGTTTGTTAAAAACCTCCCTATCCTCAACAAAGCCGTTCAAAAGAGAGGAAGAATGAAGTAACCCATTGGGGATGGTGATTATGAGGGAACGCGGATTCTATGCACACGGTGTGTTTTTGCACAGAATCCCTTGCACTTAGAAGATTAAGATTAAATATTAAGAAAGGAAATATCAGGAAGGAAATAAAAAGGAATAATGAAGGCTCTATTTAGGACGGTCATTACGGAACGCGGATTCTATATGCACAAGGCGTGTTCCCGCACAGGATCCCCTGCGCAGAGAAACAGCAAGTTTAGAAAGAAAGTTGAAAGAAGGAAAAAAGTCAGGAAGAAAGTGAGGAGCTGCAAAACATGACAGCAGTGAACCGGAAAAAAAATGGTCTTAACAAAACGAAAAGCATACTTTATTTCAGCAAAATGAAGGCCTACCAACCCATCGGATCGGGCTCATACATTATCTCCCGCGAAGCGCTGATTCCCAGGGATTAAATAATTGTATCCTCTTGAGGGCATTCACTTGAGGGGATGAATGAAATAAAAATACGAATGACTCGAATAAGAGTAAGAATAGTAGCGAGTCTACTTGCGCTTCATAATAAGGACCTATTGATTATATTAGTTCGGTGCACGCATAATGGTACATTTTGCATTTGTGGAAATGGAAATTTGTGCTATGATGAGTTTCTGCACAGAAATCGTGGTGCAAAGTTTAAAGAAGGTTCAAAAGAAGAAAAACACGAAACGAGACAGAGAAGTGCAGAAAGGATACCAGTGTAACGAATGAAAGATAGTCTTCAACTAACAATATTTCACACTAAACAGATTTTTTTTCATGGTAATTGGATATATCATTCAAGAATACACATGCTGCATTTTTATTACTGCTTGCAGCCAAATTGCTGAGAAAAACTGATACAAGCAACCCTCCACTTTGGCTACTGATGGGCTTTTCAACATTACCGTTAACTAACAGGGAGAAATCAAGCAGGATGTGATGAATGAGAAGCGTCCCTTCAAAAATATAACTCTAAGGAGGATCAATTAGAAGGTCGCCATTGATTTCAATCGAAATGATGACCTATATTTATAATCGTGTCTTTTGTGAAATACAGGTCATTGAAAAATTGCAGTAAAAATTGCACATTCTATAGTAAATTTGCTGATGAAATAATGATACCTTAATGTATAAGAAGCACAAAAAAAGACTAGATCACTACGGAATTTATCAGGAAACTATGAACCCAAATCTTTGTTCTCAGCCAAGTGCTTGGTCCAATATTTTAATACCAATTAAACAATTAATGCATTTGTATGAGACCATGTGGCCCTTTTCGTGCCGTATACATAACACTCTCTATCATAAACTAAATGCCTACATAACATTGCATCCAATTAGCGGCGGAATAATGAGTTATTACTTAACATTACTTTTACCAAGGATTACCCAATAACTACCCTGTCTCCTTGAACAAAATTTTTATACAGAAGAAACTAGTGATGGAATGTATTTCTGCATATTCCTTAAATTTTTTACGAAATATTTCCTTGACGTCCCAATTCTCCATTGTAAATACAATTTTGAATTTTAAAAAACATCATTCAAAAAGAAATATGTACACTTTTAACCAGGGTTAAAGTAAAGATGAGAGAAATATTTGTTTACCTAAAAAACAGCCTTATAAAACAATAACATCCTAACTTTAACAGTATTTAAATGGTGATCACTGACTCGCGAATGAGTGATATACTGCATGAAATCTAATGTTGCCTAAATTTACAATCCGCTGAAAAGGATTAATTTATTTGACATTTGTCTGCTTGAACTATTTTTCGCGATAACCAATTTAGCAGTCATTTTGGCAGCATGCGCAACTCTGCATTCCAAATACTTAGCAGACACGGCTTTGATCAGAAGGCCTATATGATTGCTCAGAGGATCAGTATCCATGGAGTGTTCACGCAAACTTTCGAAGATGGGCATGCCTAGAAGAGACAAAGAGACTAAATTGACTAACTTATTGAAACTTAGGTTTGGAGCAAATGAAGAAATGTTTGCTTTGTACTGCTGTTCTGTAGATAAATAAATAGTAACTACATCTTTGCTGGGATAAATCAGATTCCCTTTTGAAACCAGGTTTAGGAATCTAAAGCATGACTGCTTTTGAAGAGTTTCCGAGCTTTCACTAAGGCACTCACAGCATTTTGAACATTTCAATTTCTTAATAATTTGACGAACCACAAATCCACCAACATAAGACACTACATTCTTATAGTAAGTATCATTTGCTGAAAAATGATATTGAACTTCAGTGTCTACATCGAAATCCAATTCAAACTTTGCTTCCGAGTCATCTACCACGATCTTAGTTTCTGTTAGGCTCTCATTTATTCTACGTACGAGATACGAGCTTAAAGGCATTGATGTCGTTTTAGATGCACTGGATACGGTAAGTATTGGGACCTTTTCCAATGGGTAGCAGTTGCCTGTAAGGCTATCGGACAAGTCGTTATGTAGCATCAACCGCTTGTAAGCGGCAGCGAAATGCCTTGCAGTTGGGTTGTTATTGCATGCACCATAAGCTCGAATTTTTCCGAAAAAAAGTTCCAGATGGTCCTGACTGAACTTATATGTGCATAGGAAGCTCATTTCAAGATCATTCAACTTGTTGTACAGTGAAAATGTTCCTTCTATCAACATTAGAAAACCGAGAAAACCTGTTTTGCGGTTCGAACAGATAAGCTTTTGGCCAGTGTTGGGACATTGCAATCCTTTGACGTACTCTGCGTCTAGCTTCAACTGGTGAGAAATCATTTGAAAATTTTCAGTACAGAGGGGCTTTTTGAAGGCACGAGACAGTAAATTACGAGAATTGAACACATCAAATAGACGGTTAAACGTCCTCAAAAATTTAATCGTAGCTGTGGCATCCTCGAATCCTTCAATGTTGTTATCCATGCAGAATTGCAATGAATCAGCGACTGAATCGCTCAGCATTTGCGCTGCCAGCTTGACATTCATTTTCTTTCGAAAATAAGATACGTGCTGAGGCTTCAGCTTGTTTCTAAGATGAAGACCAGTTTCTTCTTGAAGCTGATGAAGTTTATTTATTAGAGAAAATTTTATACCATTGCCATCCATATCCTTTAAGTAACCGAAATCTCCAAATGTATTTCTCACTAGTTTTAGCATGTGGCAGGCATCTAAAAAGACATGCACATCAGTACCTGATACGGGATGAGGAAATCGAGGCCGGAAGTTTATTAAGTCAAGTGAGCAACCTAAGTTTTTCGCCATGGATATGTTAGACGCAGCACCATCAAAAGTAACGCACTCGACATCAACTCCATTCTGATGCAGCAGAGAAATGCATCTTAAGATTAAACCTTTACGTTCTAGCCCTCCTAGAGAATCTATTAAAAAGTATCCAACTGGCAACTTCCAATTCGAATTGAGTGGAACAATCATGAACACCAGAGCATTCTTAGCGATAGGGCAATCGTCACTCACAGCAGGCACACCACAATCCACATAGCCGTACACTTGATTGTTGACGCACTCGATGTGCTGTCGAATCGCCATTTCGTCCAGGAGGAGTGCGCACGGAATGCGCTTATGATCATTTTCCGAGCGTAATTTCAATGAATTCAGAGCTTCTTCACTGAAAACTGGTGCTCCGTCAATGCTTTGATACCATTTTCCAATGGTTTTGGGGTGAGGGAGGCAATTATTGAAGGACTTTCTAACATACTTGTAAGCTCTCGGAGAGTAGAAATTCAAAGTTAAGGCGAACTTGCGAATATTGGGTGAGTAGGACAACGGGACCTTCTTCTTCTTATTCTTAGCCAAATTTCTTTCAAACAGCTCTTTCACTCCCGTTCCTGAATCTTCTAAAAGAGCTGACACCTCATGAGTTAGATAACATTTATTTTGTACTTCTTTGATAATTTCATTTAAAGACAAGATCTTTCGTTTCAATTTGGCTTTCTGTTTGCGAAGCCTGTTATTTTCTAAGCGTGTTAATTTTAAAGACTTTTTAGCCTTGATCAACTTATTTGTTGACAGATTCAGTTTCTTCTTAAGAAACACTTTCCTAGGCGAATCCAATACATTTCTTTCTAGTTTTTCCAGCAGTCGAAGAGAAGAATTGTAGGATGGAGTATTTTCTATATCCATCGTAGATGGATGGTAGGCTGTGGACGGAAAGGGAGATGGCAGAGTGGAAGCAGACGCAGTGGGAGCAGACGCAGTGAGAGCAGACGCACTGAGAGCAGACGCAGTGGGAGCAGACGCAGTGGGAGCAGACGCATGCAAAGAGCATGCAGTGGAAGCCGACGGAATGGGCTCATGGCCTGAATGGATCGGAATGGAATCAGGTATAACTGAAACTTCATAAGAAGGCTCAAATTGTTGATCGTCAAAGAAGCTAGGCACAGCCCCTTCTTTTCGGATGCCTTTCCTGAGACAAGCTGAGAAAGCCCAGTCTTGATCCTTGAAATGATTAGAGCAAACATAAGATGCGTCTGTAACCGGCCTCTTCAATTTATGCCTTCCGATCGCCTCCATCCACTGCTTCTTGGCCGATTCGCTCCTAGGAAACCTTAAAAAGAAATAAATGGATTAGAATAATAACTGAAGATGAACCGAGAAGTTACAGTACACGGAATTGTTGTTGTTATTACATAATAAAGTTTCAGCTTCCATTTACCACGACAAAGATGTTCCAAGAGAGGAAGGATGAAGGCACCATTTAGTATGGAGTTGAGGGAAAGCGGAATCTATGCACCAGGTGCATAGAAACAGTAAGCTAAGAAAGAATATCAGTAAACCAGAAAAAAATCGAAGAAGAAAGTAGTATGTGCTGAAAAACAGGAGAGCAGTGAACTGAAAATAGATGGTCGGTAACAAAACAAAAACCTATCCTATTTTAAAAAGAAGAGAGCCTACCCAACCTTTAGCTCGGGCCTTCACAACTTGACTCTCTCAAACCCCGTTCCCTGATAACTGAAATGAACTACCTCAAAACTGAAACAGTTCCCTCATTGCACGGCCTTTAGTTTAGGGTACACCATGTTAGGCTCTTTGACTGATTTTGTAAGCAATTCCACGGTTAGTCTTGCTATTCGACATTCGATACTTTTACAATTTTATTAAAATAAAACCAATGTAAGCCGTACACGGGTAGAATAATGAAATTGTTTGCTAATATATCTAACAATATATATTTAATACTTACATTAAAGTTTTCGACTAGGGATAATAACACTAATTTTGCTATGTTAATTTTATAATTGATAAAAAATAAACTGAAATCCATTCGATAGATAAGTGTTTTTAATCGTATTGCAACGCAATGTAGATTAGCTATAATAACAACAGGTTATGGAAGTGTTCCCAAACAATCTCTCAAATCAATTCAAAACAAAAATAGTTTCAAAATTATCTTTCTCATCAATAATCGTTCCAAAATTGCGGATAAATTACTGGGGAAAAATCAGGCTTAGTCCGGAGTCTCGAGCCTGGAATCCGATCACACACCTCTATTTTAAGAACGACTTTTCTCAGAGATCGTTTTAAGAAGTTCTAACTCTGAAGACATGCTTTTCTTCTTTCGTTTCCTCACAAAATTAGTTGATTGGAGGTTACCATTAAACAATCAAAACAACTAAAGCACTCCTGCACGCATGGATGAATGACCAACGAAATATAAGTTTTCCTATTATTCATGCATCAAAGAAAAAGAAAGAAAGACATTTTATTTCCAATACAGTACAAACATGAAATGTCAATACGTTGGTTTTTAAGACACCTTAACATTAACATCCTCAACTTATAATAACACATTTGTATCGTAACACCCGTGTAAAAAGTTGAATCAAAAAATGATTGACAGAAAAGGACAACAAAAATGAGTTCCCTTTCTTGCCTAATCTGATTTTGATAGTGCATTTAAATATAAAGTAACTAAGAGAACACAATCCTCGTAACGAGGAATGTGCTCGTACAGGTAAAACATGTGGTCGTACAGGTATAAATGTACATGTGCTTTAATTACTCTACTCCTTATATCTATTCCTCTGCTCAACACATTATTACCGACTGAGGAAAAATTTTATTTCATCTCTTAAAACTGTTCACCAAGGAAAAGCGTGGTCTATTCACTAATTACTGGAAACTGAGAAATGCGTTGAATAAGATTTTCAAGCAAGTTATGGACGGCTCCATTTGTGAACGAGGAGGTGAATTTTGAAATTTATGGGATAAAAGGATTAAATTAATATGTGATGTGAAGACCTGTTTTCTTGAATTTCTGAGAATATGTCAATGCACTTAGAATTCACGTACTAATCTATCAAGTGCTAATTTTCTTCCAAACAGACCTCGAAACACGTATTTGCCTCGTAAGACGTCGGTCCATTTTTGTTCGTGTTATAGGATCCGCCAGTAGTGATATGTAGCTACAACCTTAGTCTTCACATACCCGTTCAACAGAGCTTCATTACAGAGCTTTCATTATGAGATGCTTCTGCCATCATCAGAGCAAATGTATTTATTTATTGATGAAGGCAACCGAAGTACTTCCAACATACATCTTGTTTTAACTAGCTATCTTTCTAAGATTGCTTAATCTGTTATGGAAAAATCTTCAAAAACCCTTCATGAAAATTTTTAGAGCAATGAACAATCAAGAGTTTCTCGATTGGTCCGCCTACTTAAATGTCTAAAAATTTTCCCTCTAATATTTGAAATCTATTCACTGATCTCACTTTAGACTTGCTTGTTATAGTATATGCAATAATAATTATTTTCTCCCTTTACCTTAATTTTCCAAAAAGATCCAGAACTGAAATTCCAGTACATATTTTTTATAATCCCGTTTTGCCGAAAGAGTTTAAGGTGAACAGATATTACGCCTAAGCAGATTTTTTATAATTTCCAGATTTATATTCAAACCACTCATTCATAACGTACGTCGACTAAACTTACTTGAAGAATGCGAGTCCAGGATTCTTTTCTGCTGCAAGCCCACAAATGCAGCAATACCGAGTGCGAACCATTACGGTAACGCTGTACTCGTACACTTTGGGGAGTCAAGTTTAGTAACGTGAGCAATGTCTTGCTGAACAGCTACAATTGACACAAATTTCTTCGGTAACCTGCTGTCTGTAAAACATTTTTGCAATATAAATGATATGAGCATACACGAGCTTTCATTATGTTATTCTATGTATAAAATATAACAGCTTAGATATTAAGTTTTACCTTACAATATTTTAATGTACTTCATTTATTTATTCAACGAAATTGGCTGTTTTAATTTTTTATATACTACCGTATCTTATAGTAATAAACATCGTTTCTTTCTTATAACTAGTTAAGAGACGAGATGCATACGCTGGATCTTGATGAAGAGCGTTAAATTATAATTATTCCCAACTATATTCCTTAACTCATACGGAGCAGACACTGTCTGCCATGGTATAATGGTGGATGCTGATGTTGACGTTTTCTCATCCAACTGTAACCTATCATAGGCTACATTGCCTCACGCCACTATAAGCTGATGCATAAAAGTCAGTTTAGAACGTAATAACTCCGTTCACAACACGCAGTGTTAGAAGTAAAGGCTTTAGGTAGAGTCAATGTCAGCGAAAATTGCATGCAGATGCACTGGTAAATAAGACTTCCCACCAAACAAATATTATCATAAATAGGCACTGGAACTCATTCAACTGGGAAAGTTCACTTCTATCGGATAAATTACTAGGTGGTCATGTTTTCATTATGGTCATTGAGTTACCATGAGTCAAGAAATAGATACTAGAAAGCAATTGAAAATGACTAAATTTAATACAATGGTAAAATCGCCTTATAATATGCTAGATTTTTCATTATAACGTTTTTTCCCTGTTTGATGATAGATTCATACGTCATTGCTAAGTTGGCATCACTGCAGTCCAGTGTCATTATTTCATTCGTTTTCCTCACAAAGTATTCCGATTGCGTCATCTTTCCGCTTTATCGTCGTATGATACCGCAATCAGCATACATGAACAAATAAGTATTCACTGTTTAGCAATCTTTATTTGAACTGAAGTTATTATTGGATTAAATTTAATCTTAAATGATATTTTTCTTCCTTTACAGGCGTAAACTAGTAATATAATGTAGCATTTAGTCTCAGAAATGTCAGCGTGAACGCAAATAGTATACGTATGTACGAACACACAGTGTGCAGGAGAAGCAAACACCGCTCTTTTTGGTTTGGGGGCTATCGAATTTTAATTTTTTTCCGCTAAAGTATGTGTTCTGGTGTTGGAAACACGAAAATACTAACCATTTTGTGGAACAAATTTTTATTAAGCTTGAAATTTACTTATTCCATTAATGATAATAGTGCGGTTTCTCGATACGTTTCATCCACGCAAACTCACGAGTCTATCATTTGTCGGTGAGTGACTCCCTGACGTTTGCCCTCAATCATTTCTTTTGACTAGTGACACGAGTTTTTCAATACTAGTGTGTGTGTGTGTGTGTGTATCATCTAAATGTATTAATTTTAAGATATTTAAAAATCAATGATGGTACTTTTGTACTATCTCTATTGGAAATAAACCGTTTTTCTTTCTTTTTTTCTTTCTTAAGACTATGCCATACACTCTCAGTAGTGTGTGCGTGCACCTGTTGCAGGATCTACGAAATTTTTAATGTGATTGACAGTGAGGTGTATGAAATTATACCCTTGATTAGGTTAGTAAGACTTAATGAATAATTACTGCACAAAATTGTTATCATTTTCGTGTTTTTCACACCAAAATAGATACTTTGGCGAAAAGAAAACATTAAAATTCGATAGGTCCCGAAACAGAAATGATCCGAAAACACGCAAAGTGTGAAATTGTTCGTGAATTTTTCAAACATCTTAAAATCGAAGAAAAATGCAAGATTCGTAATGTACGGCAATTTACATGCTAAATTAAAATAGAATTTTCAGCTACTTCTATTGTAAATTTGCAAAAACTTTAAAATGCACCTTCAACTTTATTTAATTGGTTTGATTTTTGTTAGCCTGTCACATACTTTAAGAAATTGAAATTGGGTCGAACTTTATAAGTTTTAGTAGTAAAATGATAAGAATTTTATGTCGCTACTGTGTTTAATAATTCATGCTACATAGCTTTCCCTTACTGACCGTATGTGACTCATCAGAAGTTCTAAGTAGTAAATTCAGTTCGCGGGCCTGATTAAACGCTGTAATTCAACAGTTAGCTAACGAATTTACCAGGCACCAATAGGCTCTTTATTTGATTATACTTTTACTTTCATTATTTATGATCATTTTTATGATAAAATACGTATTATTGAAAAGTATCGGCCAGATTTTGTCTATACCGATACCAGTAAATAAGACCGATACTGCCGATACCGATACATCACTACAAAATATTCAAGTATTAGTTCACATACATCATTTTATCTCATCAGAGAGTAGTAATGAATAAATGACAAATAATTTAGTATTAAAATGAAGTCAAATCACAATAGGGTTTGAGAAATTAAATAAAGATGATTAATAAGGTAATACCTAACAATAAAATTGGTAAGTGAACCGTAAAAATTAAAAACGAAACAAAAACCTAATTTAACAGACTAACAAGAAGTCCGACCTCACCATACTAAGGTCAACAAAATCCTGTGAGAGCGGTCAGCGTTCATACTCCTAACACATGTTAAATGCATTTATTTATTATCTCATTTCGATTCAGCATGCCCATTCGTTATATTAGACAATCAGCTCCACAGTCACCTTTTAACCTAATTTAATCGCCTTTGCCAAAGTTAGATGACGGCTTTATAAGTTGAAATACCTTCTAGCCTGAACAAGTAATGAATGCAACAAAAGAGGAACAAAGCGCAAGTTATTGAATACTTCTAAAGCGACATATGAAAGTTCAACTCATTATATTTATATCACTCTTGTTATCAAATGGGAAGAATAATAATGGGACTGTACCTATACGCACGAACTCGATCATCACTCAAGATTCCTCGTAGATACCATGTCAGGCAAAATTATCTGACCCGTATCTAGGTCTAATAATATGCAAATGAAGTAAAGCAACAAAAAAGTGTTTTCAGTTTCAAAAGTGTTTTCGGTTTTAATGCAATTTTGTTCCCATATATTTTAAAAATTAAATCAATCAAAATATCAAAAGGGATCCATTATTTTCCTCGCACAGTCAAAGGCGTTCACGATAGTTGTCTAGATTTACCTTCATATGTGTCGTATGATTTTGCCTAACCCTGTACAAAAACAAGGTTATGAAAATAAATGGAAAAGATGTTCCATGGAAAACAGTAATTGGATATGGACTATGGCATTCACTTTGCCGAAAATTTAGTTTCTAACTTATACAGAAAGAAAGTCGATATTATGCTAAACTTAGGCTGAACGTAACTTATCGATTTGAGATTCTTAGATTTCGAAAGATAATAAATTGTCTTTCCTCACTTGGGGAGACTTGATAATATCAGAATTCCTAACAATGACACACCAACAGTTTAAAACAATAAATATTACAGGCCCTGAAGAAAAAGATAAATATCACAGAGCGATTTTCACGCACACCTCACGCTAAGATTTCTCTTGCAACACTAATGTTGCTTTGGAAAATCGGAGGTGGAGTCGTACAGGAGGTTAGGTTCAAGCGTCTGTGATTGGCTGTGAGGTAGCCACGTATGGGGCCGTGGTTTCACCCCAGTCTCTCAACTTTTGCAGCCTAATTGAGCCCGATCGGAGTGCGCTATGCTCCCTCCATATATCCTAGCTCCATGATACTGAGTTGCGAGGCTCTCGTGCGCTGCGCCTCACGAATTCGATCAGAGCGAATAGGGAATTTCGGACACACACACACAAATATGAGTCTCTGTGGTGAGCCTCGTCTACATGAGTCGCGCCTCACGGCCGAAATGTCCCCTAGTGTAACACCCCTTTAGTCACTAGGATGCGAGAGAGGCAGCACAGGCTGCACCAGAACTGCCCGGTTCAATAGCTCACTTCTGTCTGTAGTCATGCCTCTCTCCACGTCCACAGTTAGACCTCTTTCATACTATAAACGTTTCACTCCATCTATCCAACTCATCCGTGTCTTTCCTCGCGCTCTAATACCCCTCACCTTCGACGTATAAATATTTTTTTACAAGCTGCTCAACATTCATTCTTTCAACATGCCCAAACCACCCAAGCTCTCTTTCATACACTCGCCTACTCATCTTTTTACCAACTCCCGTCTGCTTCCTAACCAACTCATTCCTAATCCTATATCTTCTTGTTACTCCAAACATGCTCCTCAAACACTTTATCTCAAACACATCCAGCTTCTTCCTCTCGGCTGGATGTGCCCCCAAGACTCAGCTCCATACAGCAAAACTGGCACGATTAAGCTTTCAAACAGTTCCCTTGTAGCACTCCTGCATTCAAAAACTTTCCTCATTGCACCCATGTCTTGCAGCCTTCACTCACTCGATGTCTGACTTCTACTTCCATACTATCATTCACAGCCACGTCCGACCCGAGGTACCTAAAATGCTCTACCTCCTCTAACACTTCATGATTCATTCTCACATCCTATGTTCCACACCTCACCTCTTGAACATCTCATCACCCTGCTTTTCGTTACATTCACTTTCAACTTACTCCTTTTGCACATTCTACAAAACTCTGCAACCAGTCTCAACAGTTTTTCGTCTGAATCAGCCACAAGCGCTGTATCATCTGCAAACATAAGCTGACACACTTCCCAGTTGGTACCATTTTGTCTCACCAACTGCGCATCTTTTCCTAACACTCTCGTATTCACTTTTCTCACTACACCATCCATAAACAAATTTAACAACCTCGGCGACATCACACATCTTTGTCTCACGCCTGTCACAACTGGGAACCATTCACTCACCTCATTTCCCCACTCTCACACACGTTCTGCTTTACATTTATAAACTCTTGATCGCATTCAACAGTCTCCCACCCACTCCGCAAAAGCCTACGATCTGCCATAATGCCTCAAGTACAACATATTGCTGATAAAATCGATTTATACTGCAGTTATTAACATTAGAAAAACCAAATTAAATTTCCGTGAACAATAGTGGTAACATAATCTGAAGACAGGAAATCTTTAAACATCAGAACACAGCTTTAGGCAAAGACTGATCATTATCAATATATCATGACCTTAAGACTAGATATATTTATGATCACCGCATAACTTTGGGGTATGCAATGACTAGTTATTATTAGAGTCCAGATTTCAAGGATTTATTTTATATATGCTATAACGACCATAAATGCAAATAAAAAATTGTATTCATGGCAAAAATGCTATTTCTATAATGAACGTTATTTTAACCTGGCACAAAGACGAAAATTAGACATTATGTAATAAATTACTTTGAAACTTGCACAAACTAGTAGTAAACGAAGAAGAGAAAGAGAAAAAGAACCAAAGAAATAAAATAAAAACCGTTTATTTCCAAAACCATTGATACATGAGATGAATGTCAACATATCGTGTTTGAATTTTTTTTTAAAATAAGACGTCCTTAGACAAACGTACCATACGAGGCGTACTAATGAGAAAACTATACGAGGTGTACTAATAGACAAACCAAACGAGGCGTACTGACAGACAAACTATACGAGATGTACTAATATATTAACTCTGTCAAGGGCTAATTGAATCAAAAATATCATCGCTTGGATATTTTATAAATCAAGAGATGGCTGACAACCTAAAAATAACTTATATACAACAAGAGACTTCCTTGGAATTTCTAAATTATTCGTTGTAACGAAGAAAGAAAAGACAAAAACCACTATACCGAAGCAGATTGAAACACCCTCGAATGTCCCTCGTAGTTGATTATCTATATAGTAGCGAGAAAAGGTTTAATCACGAAGTAATTTATGAAAAACATCGTGGAACACATCATGAACATCTAGAAAAGTGTAAACAAACATATACGAAAAATAAAATTCATAGCTTGATCAATATTCGGACAGAAAAATAATTTTTCATGATTCCTATGCTCAAATTGCCTTTTTTTCATTTCTCCATTTGTTATTGTCATTTTTTCAATTCACGGAAATTAACGCCTCTATGGTAGTGATAGATCTATTTTTGAGTAATGTAACAAGTACAGTTAATTTATTTACTGAACAATGTAATAGACACTGAGGTTTTGTTTTTTACGCGAAAGAGAAGAATTTACAACAATGGAAATTTTTCAAGGTGTTAAAAATGGTCTCAATTTATGTGGATCCTTTGCAGTTTGTATCCCATGCGCTTTCTCTTTCGTTATCTTGGTACTTTCATTTGCTAGTCCGGCTTGTGAAAAATATTATCCGTTTTCATCGCTGCACATGAAAGAAAACTGCTAAATTGTAGCCAAAACGTGCAAAGTTTCACGTTCTATTTTGTAACGAATGAAAACTATTTTGCTATTATACCCATAATATCAACTTTTTTTAGTGCTAGTTTGACCATGTTTTGGCGCTATTTTGACCACTTATTTAGGACTAGAATTCCGGGCTCTAGTCATTATCAATCAATACATCATAGCATCTTTAGCATCTTTAGTAATCAATACATCAAAGATTAGTGACATGCAACGCATTTATTACTAATTTCTGCCTCCTGTATTGTTATCGAAGGGAAAATAAACAAGACGGAAATAAACAGAATGAATTTACGATACTTTCAAGGAATAATTCTTTCATTTTAACTGTAAAATATGCATTGACAGTCCTGTATCAAAATTATTTTCCGTACTCGTATGTGTCATATGTATGTGTACGAACCCACAGTGACTACACATCAATGACAGTATTTGGAAACATACGGTGTTTCTTACTTTTAACAAAATAATCAATAAAAAGAATGCATACTTTTTAACTTTTAAGTAAAGTATTTCAAGTCTGTTTTGTTTACTTTCAATTTTAAAAACAAAATTTGGCAATACATAGTTAGGCTCGAAGGCATTAAACAATAACAACTCCGACCTCGACTCCACATCCTAATGAACGACTCCGACTCCACCACATTCATAAAAACTACTCCGACTCTGACTCCACCTTAAACGTGCGATTCAGGGGACTCCGACTTCGGATTCCGACTGCGCATCCCAGTGAATTTCTGCCGGGTTGCTCTAAAAATATTTTTTATAGCATCATAATGTTCTTGAAATTTTTGTGTTTTATACAAAGTGAACATGCTTTTATAACAAGAGCCTACTGCAGTGTAAAAAGTGAGAGCAAAAAGTCAATGACTCAGAACAGGGAATTTAGATGCATTCAAGACAGAAAGAAGTTGCCTTCATTTTCTGTACCAAGAAGTCCTGTTCAGTAGATGGTTTGCATATTACCTATATTATAGTCATGTTCAGTTGATTATATCACAATTCTTAAAATAAAATGGAGCACCAACGTTATAGAGAACACTTATTGAAGCAAACATTTAGGAATAAAATTATTCCATCATCAGTGCTGGTAGAAATAAAAGTACTTTCAGCCATGAATACGACGTTTAAGGTCTGAATAAAAATTACAAAGCACAAACGCAAAAAATCCTTTTCTAACTATTAAAGCACCGTACGTAAGCGTATAGGCAATACACACAGTACATACAGGCGCACACAACCATACATACTCATACACGCACGCCATTGTACATATATGTATATATATATATATATATATATATATATACTCGTATATATCTACAAACACACACGCACACACATGCACGTACACTAAACACACCTCAGCATACCGCAAGTTAGGAAGTAGGGTCTACAAATAATTTAGTCGCGCTGAAATCGATATTTAGTGAAGCTTGGAGCGGGGGTTCACTTATAATCGATTGGTTCACTTTTGACCTGCGAAACACAAAAATAGTAGAAGCTAATTAAACAAACAAAACGAAGCTGCTGGTGAAATAGCAGCTAGGAAGATTCTCCACGTTCGTTCTGCAGTTTCATGTGCGTTCATATAGTTCCGCCCCAATCGAACGGTTATGTTTGACATTAGGTGATGTGGCGAACTGAAGATTAGGTAGTCTTTTTTGTACAAATAAAGTAGGATTTTTGTAGGGTTTCGGAACCTCTTACCTCGGTTCACTGCCAATCTTTTTAATTTAACTCTTATTTTGTTTCAAAAGTTTCTTTCAAAATCACTGGTTTCAATCCAATTAATATCTTGTTTTCGGAAACCCCTTTCAATCGTATGGTTTCTACGCACAAGTTGTTGGGACACTCGATGTGATGTGCGGAGGTTCCCCGTTCCCTTTATTCCATTCTAAACAGCGCCTTTTTCTTATATATTTATGGAACCCTGTTATATATAGTTCAGGAGGTTCAGATAACCTTGCAATCAAATTTCTATGTCACATTTTCTTATGTGCATCGCACAACGTGAAATATACAGTGGACTGATGAAGCCTAATTTTTTTTGAAAACTCATAGTCACGTGAGGTTGGTAAATTAATTAGCGTTATACATTATATAACCGATAAATTAACAAAATGTGGTACTTAACGGTTAGTTTAGAACACATATTGGCGAATGAATTTTGAGTAGAATAATAAGGAATTTTATTCCCAATTTTCAAAGTTTTATGCTTGTTTTAAATGAAAACAAACATATAGTGAATTTTTAAAGTTGAACTACGTGGCGTTTCAGCCACACTCTGTTTATGGTACCACGCAGTTGAGTGAGTACCTTCACAAAATGGATATTTGACGAAGCCAATGCTCAATAACAATTGCTCGGTGTACGGGCTATGATTTTCTGAACGAAAATTTTCTGCTCATTTGGGCGTTCAGGGCGTTGTGCTCCAGGGCGTTCAGTGGTCGCAACCGATAGTTCTACAATCTAGACAGTTATCGTCCCCACCAAACCTCGTCTGGTCGTCCCAACTCCCAATCGGTACCGGAGACCGGCCCCACCAGTGAGTTCGACTTGAAAGTGATAGCCAAGTAATCCAATGTACTGATTTCCAGCGTACTGTTTCTAGACGCAGAAGATCTCAAGTGACAACACATCAAAATTGTGCATTGAACTGAGTTCTCCCTTAATGCGTTTCCCGTGAAGAACCGTTGCTTACTACAATTGACTTTAACTTAGAATTTTAATTCGAACTTCAGCTTTAACCCATCGAAGAAAACATGTTAAGCTATTTAATAATTTAATCTAATTCTGGTCAAGCACTTAACGTGTGATAACCTATAGGGATTGTTGTATTTATTTCAATTAAAATAGAAATATTCCTTCGTAGTGGTTGGTTATTGAAAATTTGATGTGGGCGTATGGATAGGTATTGTAATATTTTTTTCATTACTTATAACGAATGTTTCTATTTTTGTGATAGACTTGTTAAATTTTGCAAACTTTCATCTTCATTTTCCAACTATATGTCAAAATAATATTCATTGCGTTTTTTTTTGCATGTTTCTGAACTTACTGTGTATAAAGACAAACAAACCGGTGCTGAATAACTATATTTTTTACTTATTAAGTAAAAAAACCTACATTTTTTACTTATTACGTATTAATATGAGTTTTAATCTCAAAAATTTATTCTACCTTGTCGTATATAAATATTTCCTTAATGGTATAATGCTACCGACAATTTAATCAGAACATGTAGTAATATATTTTGAATTTTTACGTTTTCTATACATAACTAATGTTTGTTTAAAGTATTAGGAATACTGTATTATTTCCGTGCAAATAAAATTAATACTTTGTACAGCTATTGTAATTATTTCCGAACTTAATGGACGTGGTCATGCATGAGCCTGTTTTTGACGAGTGCAAAGTTTTGTCTTTAAACTGCAACAAAATTTAAGGTGTTTTTTTCATTTGATAAGTGCATAGACACATAAACTTTCACAACTAGTTGAATACATTAATTAGATATTACGAGTTATTTGAAATGATTTTCAATTCAATTGAGCGATTTAATTGACGTCGATTGAATTCAGAGTGAAATTTTGATGGGTGTTTCTCCAGGAATCTCAGATGTTTTAAAATTATTTGGATAGAGTGTTAATAATCATGAAGTTTTAGTGCTAATTTATTTTTTTGGGGGGGAGGGCATATTGTTGTGCATATTCCAAATTTCACAAGAAATTTACTAACATAGCAATGCTTTCCAGGGAGACATAAACTTATTCATTCGGTCTTCGTAAATAGCAATTGTTCCAAGTTTACAAAAAAGTCATCGGATTCTCCACTTAGCGTAGAGTTCCGCTTAGTGTGACATGGTTACCGTAACTGCGTCACGTGACACACAAAAGTGTGTCATAACACCTCCATGACAAGCATTTGTGTGCTATTTTGGTGGCAAACGAATGATACACTTATGTGTGTCAAAGATTGACATTATTTTTTCTCAGTGTTGGAGCAACTGAATTAAGTTTTACGATCATTATCAAGTGATCGCCTCTAATAAGCTTGAAACTGAACATTGTAATACAAAATAAACTATCGACGCCTTGACCTATGAACTAATTTTATTAATAAGTTTATTTATTACTGCCACCTAGGTCATTTGCCAGCACTTGAAAGGTAAAATTAAATATTTGTTCCTCATTGAATTATTAATTAGTGTTTTATGTGATGCGAAAGCAAAGAGCTACACCGAGAGCGATAAGGTCCTGGATTCTAATTCTGCCATTAAAAAATTCATTCACATGCCTGGGCATATAGTTATTCTGGTTAAGTAGAAAATGAAGTATGATCGTAGAAGCACACACCCACAAAAAACCATCTGCCGCGGAACTCTCTCTATATATATATAGCCCTCGGCTATATTCTGAGCCATTTGGCTGAAGAATTGCAGGACTGTAAATTCTACAAGGTAAATGCAATACTTTTGTGAGAAATTTAATCAGACGCTGGCATAACAGCTATATTCATTATTATGTGTCGCTGTTTGACTGCTTTGCATCGAGACATGAAGCACACTGAAGTCAGTGTAAAGCAAGAACTTCAGCTTATCTTCTAATTCATTTCTCTCTGGGTTTAATCTTGAAAACTTTTCCTTATGAAATTATTGATGAAGAGATTTTTTGTGTATATTCCATACATAGGAAAGGTGGGCATATCAAAGGAAAGAAAAGATTAGTAATGTGTCTACACTTGTCGTAAACATTGACCTCTCATGAGCCTGCGAGGACAGATAAAGTTGGTCCCAGGCGTAACGTTTACTGGATTACATGGCTTGTAGGATGGCGGACTGTTGCTGTACATGATAAGAGGCCGTTCTCTCAAATACGCGCTCAACCACAACATGAGCGCTTTTATGTACTCATTGGCAAGCGGGGTAAGGGGGATATACCTCCCCATCTCCAAATCATGCGGTTCAACATAATTGACTTCATCAATTTTACGACGTAAATAATCAATATAATATATACCGATAATTAATATTTCAATATCTGTGAGTAAACGCTCGAATATGAAAAATTTTTTATTTGAAAAGCAACAATAGACACACAGTCCGCCATTTTTAAACAAATTAAATTAAAGCAAATTTAAAGCAAAATGGGAGAAGGCAGCTAAAGCAAAATAAATGAATATGCCTCTTCCTTGTGTGGTAGTTCTGGCAGTCGGGGTCGCGGAATTTTCTATTAACCCTGGGCTGCGCGACCCCCACTTCACCAGCCTAGCCAACGTAAAGCACGGGTCGTAGCGCTGCTACCCTATTTCCACTACACTCAAGGATCCGTCTTACCCTACCAACATATCTCGGGAGCATCTAAGGCTCGACTCAGCCAACAAATTCCAGAGACTTCCCAGGCTTCGGTCCAGTCGCCGACCAATAGGTTTACCAAAACACACCTGAGCACCAGTTACGACCGAACTTCTCTTGACAACTTGCACCAGTTCCTGTTAATTTTCCGACCCAATCTCGTGGCGCTATTCTCAAACCGGCCTTCATGAAAACACCGAAATGTGAAACTTACGTTTTATTGACATCCAGCAGACCGGAAATTGCACTTTAAAACATACCACTTACGATAAAACCGGTCGGCATGACTATGCTACATGAAACTATCCAATCCTGCTTTATACATCGGCGACTATCTTATGGCGGAGTCATCTAGCACCGGACGTTAGCCTTTATTAACTTGTCCATGCTCAGACCCACCATATCACGCACAACGTAGACACGGGCAGAAAGTATACACGGATCAGTACAGAGCTAGTCACGCCGTCCTCTACAGGCTCCAAAATTCAACAACCTCCACAACCTATCTTCTGAAGCCTTCCACATGCTCTCGCTATTGCGCGTAACAGGTCGATCATGGATGTTACTCTCCAGGGTACACAGGAATCTCTACTTAAGCACTTCTAGCACAACGCAACTAACAATTAACTAACTAACGCAACTAACTAACTATAACACAACGCAACTAACACTAACAAGATTCAAAATAGTAGCACACTACTATACTTGGAGCAAACAAACATTAAAGAATACTTGTTCTAAATCACATATTCCTATCAAACACTTCTACAGAGTAGTCGGCCAGTAACTAGGTAAAGAATTAATCAAAGGAACATTGTTAAAAAGATTAGAGTCGATTGTTCTCATCCTCCCCCCGACGTCGAAAGCATTCGCAAAAAATTTTAGATAACCGAATAGGGGGAGTTTTTATTTTGAGGTGGGGACGCTGTAGGAAATCGCACGGTTACAATGTTACCGTGGATTATTATACATCCAAATTGATTGTCGGTTGATGCTGGGTTGATTGTTTTGCTTTGGAGGCTTGGGGTATTATCTTTTGAGGATAAAATCCTTGGACTTATCGCGTTCAGACAGCGAAGTAACTCGCTTGTTTCGATAGTATACAACTACCACTTGACCAATATAATCGCGACCGTGGGGAACATTAGTAAAATGTCCGTCATCCGGTCGGATGGCAAATCAATGAGTGCATTTGACTCCACTCACCCTTGTGACAGCTTCCCTTGGCACTCAATGAGAGCAGCCGTAAGTGCATCCACGCTCAAGGAAGAAACCGTACGACCCATTGCCGACCACCTTTGAAAAAACTACGCAAAAAACGGTTAATAAACAATTCTAATTAGCTAAAACAAAAAAAATCCTTGGTCTTGTGCCGTGTGCCTTGAAACGCGCTATGATTGGGGGTACAGAAAGCAGGTCACAAGTCCTCGCTCACTCGCTCACACACGCTCGACCTGAAACTGAAACGATGCGAACAGCATGGGTCTTAGCGCATAATGTAGGACATGAATGCATGCATGAACGCACTTATGAAGGAAAATTAGAAACGCATCCAGTGTCATAGTGATCATTTTTCCAAATGTTACTTTTTAGTCAAAGACTAATAAATTTCCTTAGAAATTCTTTAAAGTCAATCAATTAAATGTCAAACTAAAAGCAGATTTCTCATCATTATTCAGTAATTTCCCAGAAAAGAAATGCTGAATCAATAACGGTCGACGAAATTCCGTAGAGACATTTAATTTTGCTGAGAAATCAAAACACTCAGTCTTCTCATTAAAATAACGGCATCTGCAGCCTCAATTCGAAAGCTGCAAATTCAAGCAATATTTTAACTGCCAATTCAGCGTTTATATCCTGCACAAAACGGGAGCGTTCCCTGAAAAAGAAAGAAAGAAAGAAAAAGAAAAGAAAAACATTTTATTTCCAATAAAGTACCAACATGAAATGTCGATACATTGGTTTTTAAAACACCTTAACATTAACATCCTTAAATGATTATAACACATTGGTATCGTAATACCCGTGTAGAATGTTGAAACAAAATGATTGATAGAAAAGTACAACAAAATTGAGTTCCTTTCCTTGCCTGATCTGATTTTGAACTAAGAGAGCACAATCCTCGCGACGCTCATTTGAAAAACACTTTCATTAGTACGCACAAGTATTGAAAAATGAAAGCTAAAAATGCATTCAAATACCTTAGCATAGAAATCCTTAATTGCTATTTATACATGGTTATCGTAATACCCATGTTAAGTGTTGGAACATATGATTTAGATCCTTAATTTCTATTCTTACATGGTTATCGTAATACACATGATAGTTGTCGACACAGGATTTAGGGAGAAGCACAAGTTAATAAAAAATAAACAATAATATGTATAAGAGGATCGTTTGCATTTGGAGGGCGGCACTAAGTTTCAGTTTCTGTGTTTCAATTTCTAAGTTTCAATTTCTGAAATTTTTGCTAGGAAGTAAAAATTTATCTTATTTTACGTTCGCTAAGTCATTCTAATATTGATCTTACTTATTCCTGTCGAATAAACTGAGCATCACAACTGTTGGTTCCATGCAGCGGAATGAGGTTGCTTTCCACAATTACTAGTACTTCATCTGTGGTGCCCGGAAATGGAAATGGAGCTTATTATTTTTCTATTAAATTATCAACTCCAAAATCCAAAAATTCCTTTCGCCCATCCGACGACACTTCACCCCTCTTCCGGTGATGCCCCGCATCCGGTCATGCCTCAACATTCGGTTACGCTTCACATTTGTTTATATCTTACATCCGGTGAAAGCCCACATCCGATCTTTCATCCTTATGTAAGGTGTCCCAACGATAATATTTGCTATAAAAAATCACAATATGGTTATGATATTTCTTACTTGCGCTAATAGTACTGGCGCAAAGAGTACATCGGGGTTAAAGACATGAAAAGTATTGATTTACATCGCTAGCTGTAATATTTTCAACATAGGTGGAACCGTACAAAAGTTAACTATCTAAAATTAGTGTTGTCGTAGTGTATTCACGAGAATAAAAAGGTAAGAAGAGTTTACCACACAAACCTTACGACAGCAATTTGAGACCAGAATAAGAAGATTAAAATGATGATCTTTAAAGTTATGACATTCGTCAGATCCGAGGCCTTTTTTAAATGTTTCAATGAGACCGAAAGTAGAGAAAGCATGTACTAAAATACCCTAACATTTAACATCCTCCCTCTCTTTGCGGTAATTAATTTGGGTTTGGAAATGCAAGATGAAAGTGAGTCACTAAGAACACAAAATCCCTGTGACACATAGCTGAAAAAACTCTTGTTAGGGTGCGCGTTATTGGATCACGAGTCCGTAATATTTGCTACATAGCTGGAACACCAATGTACACACGAGCGCAGGAAAGTAAAAAATTGCTAATGAACTACGTCGCATGTTCAAAAAGCTTCAATATGAGCGAAAAGTACTTACGAGTATCTTAAATTTAAGACCATGAGTTGAGATCGAATATATGAGGATCGTAATATTTATATTGGTTGATTTTGAAACAAATGGTTGGGAGAAAAGTACAAAGAAATGCATTCCTTCCATTGTGTTGATATCAAATACATGAGGATCGTAATATTTCTATCGGTTAAGGTTTGGAACAAATAATTAGGAGAAAAGTGCGTAGGTAAATGCATTCTCTCCGTTGTGTTGGTCTGATTTCAACACTGGATTTTATTTCAAGTTGTCAAGAAAACATTGCACATGTGATGCGTTGTTAAGAACACTCCAGTTGGTGCTCTTCCATATTGAAATTTGAGCTTACGAACGTTGGAACTAGTGAAATGAGGGATTAAAGGTAGAAAGTACAACGGGTAGATCCAAAATTAATTTGCATCTTTGACTGCTAGGTTGATGCTAGAGGCAGTTTTACATTGTTTTGTATCAACTCGTAAGCTAAAATACCTGGTATGGATGAAATGAAGGATTTTACAATAACGGAAAAATTTAAATTTCGTATACTACAAGCTTTGGCACAGAAAAATTCACAGGATTCAAAATAGATGAGAGGGACCGATGTACAATGCCAACCGTAACATTATCAGGATTGCTGGGGCAAAAGGAGAAAGTCAAAACAACCTCAAATGGTGTGGCCGAAGCATACTGGAAGAGTGTAAAGGACGACACTGCGTCACAACAGGATCAACATGAGCGTTTTAAAGGGGAATATGTTCTAAACATACAGACACGCACATATGTACACATATATCCATACGCATATACGCACACACGTACTGCATATACGCACTCTTCCAGCATGTACTGCAGTTCACATTTATTGTGTTGACGCAAGATAGAGAGCCATTAGTTTTCAATTCTCTCAGTGTTTGAGGGGTTTTGAAGCTCTGGGGGAGTCTGTTCCACAGTAAGGCGCCTGATACTGACACAGCTTTCTGCCCGATGTTAGATGAACGGTATTTGATTGAGACATCACGTCTCCTGTTCGGCTTTTGGTTCGTGACGGTAGGGGAGTGGATTTCCACTATTTCAGCACTGCTATGAGGAAGATATAAAGAGGAGAAAACGTATTGGGCTTTGTGCGCCAGAAACCTTTCCCGAATCGGAGCCCAGCCAAGTTTATTCACGAGAGGTGTTACGTGGTCATGCTTTTTGAATTTACCGTTGCATACAACCTTTGCTGCAAAATTCATGCATTTTTGTAGGTCTTTCTGAAGATCTTTCGATATATCTCCTCAGACCAGGCTACAGTAGTCAATACGTGATAAGACCAAAGAATGAACGGCCAACAATCTAGATTCTTCGTCAAGCATATTTTTTATACGATTGAAAAATAATAAGGTCCCGTGAATTGCGTTGCAGGTTTTATCAACGTGGGATTTGAAGGACATGTTTCTATCGAACCAAATACCTAAATTTTTTACTTTTTCTGACGGGTGAATTTTATCATTCCCAACTGTAAGAGTTAGATCTAGATTTCGAATGTTGTTTATTGAATGCTTTGACCCAAAAATAATGAATTGTGTTTTGTTCGCGTTTAGCTTGAGACCATTTTGGTCATACCATGACTTGAGGCTGATCAATAGAGCTTCACCTCCTTTTTTCGGCTGTGGTATTTCTGCTACAGAGCTTGTCATTGCAATTTGGACGTCATCTGCATACATGGAGATTCGTGTGTTAGAAGGTATTGGAGGGAAATCGTTAATGAAAATTGAAAACAGTAGCGGGCCCAGAATTGATCCTTGAGGGACACCAAAGCTATTTTGAAGGAATGGAGACAACTTGTTATCTAAGAGGACGGCATGAGACCGATTTGAAAGGTAACTTTTAAACCACTGTGTATCCACTCCTAAGTTCAGTATTTTTCGTAGGAGTTGATCATGTTCGACCCTGTCGAATGCTTTAGAGAGATCAAGTAGCAGCAGAAGTGTTACATTTTTTTGATCGATGTCGTTGTATATTTTTTCAGTGATGTTAAGCAGGGCATCTTGAGTGCTAGTATTCTTCCTATTGGCATATTGATTTCGATGAAGTAAATTTGACTCGTCCAGGTGAGATGACAGTTTATCCGTTACTACTTTTTCTAATATTTTGGACAGGACAGGTAAAAGGCTAATGGGCCTGTAATTTAACGCTGTATTTATGTCACCAGTTTTATGCAACGGTCTAATTATAGAGTGTTTCAATTGTTTTGGAAACTTATTAGTAGCTATTGATGTGTTGATAATCAAACGAATCAATGGTGCTGTGACTGGAAAACTGTCTTTTATGTATTGGAGGTTGATTCCATCATGTCCAACTGCTTTTGTGTTTTTCAATGAGTATAAAATAGTTTTTAACTCTGATAAATCGATAGGGCGTGGCTTCCACAGGGCGCCAGCCTTTAAAAGTGCAGTAGGGCATGAACATTCAACTGTCAACTTCCTCGGACTGGTTTTACTCACTTCATCGAAGACTTGGGCACCTACTTTTGAAAAGAAAGTGTTGAACTCAGTGGCTTTTTCCAAAGGATTTTCAAAATTGCTTTTGCGCTCTAAGTTTTTATATTGAGCCACCTCACTAATGATTTCCCATGTACGTTTTGGATTATTTTTTGCCATGAATAGTTCTTGGTGGAAGTGAGTTTGTTTTGCTTGCGTGATTTTCTTCCGAAGAATCTTTCCAAGTTCTTTGTATCTCCTGTATAAAGTAATGTTTGACCTGTTTTCTCTTTACTCTGGCAAGTAAATTTTCTTTATTCTGCTTAGGTCTTTAATTTCGCTGGTGATCCACAGAGAGCGTTTTGGCCTAGTTTTTTGGTGATATAAGGAGCGCATTCATTTAGAGCTGCTGTAAAGTTCTCGTTAAAGATAGAAACTTGAATGTCCACATCGTCAGATTGCATCATGCTCTGAAATTCGGTGAACCTGTTTAGGAGTTTTTCATTATATAGTTCCGGCGAATATTAACTTTTTAGGCGGTAAGTCATGAGACGATAGTTTTGTCTTTCTTTTGCAATATTAATTTTACATTCTACAGAGTGGTGATCGGCGACAGAGGGTGATATTACTGTATTAAGTATTGCCGTAGGTTTGTTTGTGATTGCTAGATCGAGGAGAGTCTTAGATATTCTTGTAACGCGAGTCGGTTCTTTAACCATTTGTGAAAGGTTTAGTTTGTCTAACAGTCTGCTAAGCTGATTGTTTTCATCCGTTAGGTCAATATTAAAATCACCGAAAGCAAAGAATGACTTTTTTGTAGCTAAAATTTCTTTGAAAATTTTCTCAATGAACTCTACTGTTGTTGGTAGAGAAGCTTATGGGTGCCGGTAAAGGCTGCCGGTGATGATGGATTTATGTTTATTTATTTGCACTTTCAACCAAACCATTTCTATGCCCTCGCACACTTCGTTTGTTAAAAGTAAAGACGACTGGTAAATTTCTTTTCCGAAAATACAAGAACCACTACCTTTGCTATTTTTAACGCAGTCATGGCGGTACAGCACGTAATCGGGAATATTGAAAAAGGAGCTCTGAGTTCGCGAATCGAATCATGTCTCGGAAACACATAAAATGTCAATGTCTTCTGTCACCAACATTACTCTAATGTCATCCAGCTTACTAAAGAGGCTACGAGCATTGATATGTTTAATTTTAATGTTTTTTGTTTTATGGCGATTATTTGTGGCATCAGAGGGATTTTTTGGTAGGGACTGTTACGTGGATTTATTGATTTTATCATTGTTGCCCAGAGTGTCAAGTCTAGCATCTGGTGTATTTGAGAGACCGCCATTCAACTGGACAACAGTATTTTGTCATGAAGATGATGTGATATCAGTCTTGTTTTTGTCTCGTGCGACAAGGGTACTGTAGTGATAATTTTTCCGATGAAGCATCAAAGGATGGTTATTAGTTGATACTTCTGGTGAGGGGTCGACTACTGTTCTCCAAATACCATCGCCTTGCTCATCGAAGATGAAAATTCTCATACCAGTGATCTTTGATATGATATGTGGTATTAGGTCCCCAGCATCATGATCAAAATGTTTTTCGTCAATGTATTTACTTATGAGCCTAGGTAGATCACCGCTTTTCTTGGCAAGGAAATTGACATATTTGTTTTCATTTGTAGTTCTTTCTTTTTTTATTGCTGCTTTTAAGGAATTGTAACTCCATTTTGAGGGCGATTTTGTTTTAAGCTGGTGAGTTACTGCATGAAGGAGGCAGTGACCATCGGCCATGGTAGGATACAGCTTCACTTTCAATGATCGTTTTAATTCATCCATGGTGGTACTGACGAGTGAGTACATGGGGCTTGAGTGATATTTAGGCTGACATTCAGCATTTTCAGACGAGAGTTGTTTGGATTTCTTGCTTTCCTGGCTTTGAATTGGCAGGCTGTGGCCAGTTTTAGTTGAGTGAGCGACTGAGAAATGAGGGGTGCTCATGTCGTTTCCACTCTCTTGGTGGTGGTTATGTGTGCGGTTTGGCTGTAAATATTTTATCGGATTTTGACTGAGATTCTGCTGCAATTTTTCTCTTTGTATTGATTTCACTGCTTCCGAGTACGTGGTTGGTAGTTGATGATTTGTACTCGTTTGTGATGAGGGTATATCGCTCTCTGAGTTCAGATAATAACGAGAACCTGTTTTTTTTGGGTACTCTGCGGTAGCCGGAGATCAATGGAGGGGAACGTTCATTCCCAATAGGCAAGGAATGAATCAGGTTTCTGGAGACTTCACTGGAAGCAGTGAGTGATCGAGTAGAATTCTTCAATTCATTTTGCTGTTTTGCACTGATGTTGGAGCATTCAGTTTTGTCATTTAGGCCATTTGAGTTTATGATACATGAGCTAGATTGTAAAGTGAGTTTTAGACTCGATCTGAGAGCAATCTGTTGAAGAAAATGGTGTGTTTCTTCTCTTGTACCGGGCCAAGTACGAACATCATTGCAAGTTCTGAGATCAGTTTTCGTTTGTTCGGAGCGGAATCAATTTAATACCGTTTGTTTTGCACAAGTTCAACGCCTGATGCAATTTTTTACCGCTACACGCACTCACGACATAAATACGGGCTAAGGCATGCTTAGAAAATATGAGTTCTTTGATTTTAGCAATGTTAGGTTGTGAGAGGCTTAAGTCTCTGAAGCAAACGATGTAGTTAGTGAATTGAGGCATTCGGCCAATTACGTTCAGGAGATCATCAATGCGACTGGAAATTACAGTTCGTATTTTACAAGAGGGGTCAATGTCGGTCCTTTGGACCGTCGTGAGAATTTTATCTCCGACAAGAAAAGTATCTAGAGGTTTTTTGAAGTGTGAGTCAGAAAATTGGCATGTCGAAAACGGGATCTTTGGCGTAAGATCGAAAGAGCTCACATGCAAGTTCAATTTGAAAAGTTGTTCTGTAATGAGCCTAATATTTGAAGCGGTTGAAGATATCGAAAGTGGACTTGGAGGCGTCCGCTGTTTTGACATTTTGGTTAAGTGGGCTGCAGTGAGAGACAGGTTATTGTTTACCTGGTGAATGAAATGGAACATTGAAATTTGAAGTGGGTGTAAGCTGTTTGATGTAATATTCAGGTAATCATGATCTCTAGAATTATAAATATTAGAAATATTAGAATCGCAAATATTAGGCTCATTCATCGCATCATTCTCGGTAGCTAGTGACAAATTTACATTTTTACCCATCATACCCCGTGGGATACTTGTTGATGCTTTCGCTGGTGTATCTTCTCGAGGACTGCTTGGATTGTGGAGTTCAGGCTCAGGGGCTTCTTCCTTGCTCTTGCTAGGGCTTGTTTTGACTGCTTGCGATGCCGATGTGAAAATTTCATTGTTACCAGCAGCGCTTGGGAGATTTCTGTCTGTGGCGGGTGACTCAGAAACTCGACTCTCAGTCGGGCGACCTTCTGTCGACTCTCAGTCTGTTCGCTCTGGTGATGGTAGATGTGTTGCGGTGCTTTCGTTGACGTTGCACTGCTTTACCGTCGGGGTTTCTTCTGTTATTTTGAGCGGTTGAGGCTTTTGAACGAGCTATTTTACGCGTGACGTTTTTGGTGGTTTTCGTTTCCGTTTTATGAACGGTTCAGATATATTCTGCTTATTTGGCTTTGAATTTTCAAGCGGCGTTGTGAGGGTTGTTATTTCTCCAGATAAAGCCGCTTTACGAGTAGCAGAGCGAGTTTCATATGAATACATCGTGAAAGATATATTAGGTTTTGTTCACTGATTAGAAGTTATTGAAATCGTTAAGGAGAGCGTCCCCCTAATGAATCCTTGCTTCTGGGATTTCTTGAAAAACTGGGATTTTTGCTGTTATAAGAAGTGCAAGAGGTCAGGTACATCCTGTGAAAAAATGAGACTCGTACGTTCACTCATTCGCCCGCTACGGGAATTTAAAGAATGGGGGGAGGGGAGGGGGAAGTTGTATTTTATCATGTTACACCTCCCCCATGGCACTTTCTTCACGGCGCAAAGTTGCTATGTCATCTCCTATGTCTCTGGATTACTCTATAATGATTTCAGGGGTCTAACTTGAACCAAAAATTTTAAAAAAATTTTTATTCGTATTGTTTGTTTCTTTGTTTTGCTTATAACGTAAACAATGGTTTTTGGGGTTTCAAAATGCTTCTCCTCCTGCAGTTTTCGAGCTACAGTGATGGTTTTGGTATCATTAAATGCAGGAAGACGCGGGCTTTTATGGATGCTGAAATTCGTTTCCTCAAATTTACATTTAAATATGAAAAAGTGTAAAAATAGAAAAAAAGCCTCTTTTTCGGAAATGTAAAATTTTATGACGTCATAACTCATGAGCAAAAAATAATTTTGAAATGAATTTTAGCATCCATGAAAGCCCGTGTCTTTCCGCATTCATTGATACCAAAATTATCACTGTAGCTCAAAAACTGTAGGAGGAGAAGATTTTTGAAACCCCCCCTCCAAACTTCGTTTTCTACGATTTCCCATTTTCTTTTCAAGAAAATTGAATATTTGTTCTAAGCAAAAACGATTAGAAATTCAATATCATATCAGTATATCAAATTTCATTGTTCTAGGTTCAATAATAAAGAAAAAAGTCCGTATGGGGGGTGCTCTCCTTACCAAAGCATGATCCCTGAAAGTTCATTGTCACGAAGCACGGTCTTGCCAGAGTACAACTTCTATTTTGCTGCGATTTTGGTTTCCATGGTTTGAGAAATAGGAGACATAGGTGACATTGCTTTTAAAATGGGATGAAAAATAAACTGTCAGGCGATGAAAAGAAACCCACAGACACTCAGTTCATATTCACTGACACTCAACATAAATTTCGCAATAACAGATGAGAATTGCATAAATTTATCACTGTATTTTATGTCGGTGTTCACAAAGTTCAACTTTGCTATTTCGTCAGGTCTTTTTTGCTTCTACGTTAGTATTTGTGGTAAGCTTGTTCCGGTTCAAGTCGGTGCGAGTGACAGGGGATGCGGAGGAGGAGGGAGGGGGTTGTTGCAGTTCACCAGGGAGGGAGGCGGAAGTGACCATTTCCGGGGGCTGTTGCACACACTTCGAGTCTAAACATAGTTTACAGAAAGCGCCATTCAGTTTTGCACGATGAAATTCAGCACTTTTCTCAGCTGATTTTTTTGATGACTTTTTCCAGTTTCACGATTCAATGATGTAGAAAGTACATTCACGGATGCTCAGTTTTCTATCACATTTTGAAGTGTTTGAATAATGGCACCAACAACTCCTCGCTGGAGCAGCGCGCGACACCTCACCTCCTCTCACTACCGCAGCCTCAACTCAACCAAATCACTGAATGGTCTTTCAAGAGCAGATTCACTCTAGGTACTTCCTCATTTCGTGCTGCAAGAACTTGAATAGTCCTGCAGGAGTTGGGTGCAGAGACTGTTCAGTTTTCACATGAAGTCTGAAGAACGAGTGGGTGCGGATGTTGTGACGCTAGTACGTGGTGGCTTATCCAACGGAACTTCCCAAACTTGGGTCAGGCTCTCGGTGTCTTGCAGGAAGCTTTGGACATTCTACTAAGTTGGTCGTAATGCTGGGGCTTTCAAATATCTGCAGTAAACGTGGTAAAGGGAACACGAAAAATTTCCGTGGTAAAGTGAACACGATGCATAAAAAAATTGCAAAAGTATGTGCCAAGCGGAAAATTAATGAGCACAAGCGTATACGTCGTTATGATGAAGCATAAGCAAAAATACATTAATACATAAACCAATGCATATGACTTAACAATAGTAATTTAGTAATACAAAAATCGATATATTACAACTAAGTCGTTAGTCGTAAGAGTTTTCATGTCATCTTACCCAGGAGCAGTACATGGTTCATATTACCTTTGTGAATTTTCTCTCATATTTCAATGTGAACCCAATGGTTGTGAATCTTCCTTACTATCCCAGGACCCAACCAGGGTTTTTTATAGTCTTTTTGATGGTTTTCAGTATTACTTGGATCTCAAAAATGGTTTTTCCTTTCGTCTCAAATTATAGTACATATTACGCACAGCTGAATTGTTAATAATAATATTCCTAACATTTTTCGACAATTCTGGCAGCTTCTTTTGCGCGAAATTTCACCAAGTCACTGTCGGGATCGTGATTATATGTAACCCCAAAATTCTCACCTTGAAAATACGGACAAGTATCTCTCCCAAAAATAACATAACTGGGAGTGTCTCAAATAAATGAAATAGATTGATTTCTGGGAAGTCTCACTTTTAGGATAAAACGAAAACCAACGTTGCTAAGACTATTTTGATAAAAACCAAACGTTTCGGATTATAAAAAATCAATCTTCAGTGTTCTGAAATACAATAAATCGAAGTATGAAAACATTGCAGCTATAAATCTTCTGAATAAACCGGATGTAAGATGATGAAATAGAAAATACATGATAAAACCAAAACTATACAAAATATCAACGAACAATGGAAAGTTTCACCGCCTACTGGGAGTGTCTCCTTACGTTGTGTTCAATGGATTATTTATAGCATTTTCTGCCATTTCCAGGAACTGATCCCACTTGCTCTGTGATAAGGAATTTATGTATAATTAAAGGTGTGTAATTTTTGTTATTATTACGTTCGACAATAGCATTTGAATGTGGGCTCCACGGTAGTTCTTGCTTTTTAGCAATTGCATGAATTTTGGCGAATTGCTTTACCGCTAGGGATTTAAATTCAAAAGCTTGGTCGCTTATCAATATCTTTGGAAACTCGAAAGTTGAAAAACAATTACTTTAACAAAAAAAACGTACCTGTTCACCGGTTTGAAGTCGGATAAAATTTATAATAACGCAAAAACAAATAGATAAATATAAAAGTGTACTTACTTTGACTATCGGTTACGGGAGAGGGCTCAAGAAATCTACGGAAACTAACTCGAAAGACTGTTTAACTATTGGAGCAGAACGAATCCTATTTGGTACAGGAGCATTCGCTTTTAATAGTTAAAAGACTTCCCAACGTTCGACGAATTTTTGAATTGCTGCCTTTTCAAGCGGGTGGGAATATTTTAGTTTAAGTTTAAATAAAGTATGCAATAAATCAGTATGATAGGTCGAATGAACTCCAAGGCCCTCTTGAAAAGAGTTGGCAAGTCCGCTATCCGAGAAATCCTAGAAGCATTTGCATTTTGGTTATGGAGTTTGATTTTTAAGAAAAGAGTACCCCTTACGGAACTTTTTTTTTGTTATTGAACTTAAAACAATGAAATTTGGTAAACAGATAGAAAATATGAAGAGAATTTTTTTTTCGTTTAGATAAGGCGATTTTTTATAGAAAACGAGATATGTATAGAAAACGATATTGAAGGGGAATTTCAAAATGCATTTTCTCCTACAGTTTATGAGCTACAGTAATTATTTTGATATTTTTGGATGCAAAAATACTCAGGGATTACCATAACTTGTATGGCATTTTTCAAATTTTTGTTTGGGAGTTTTTAAATGAAAAATTTTGATAATAAAAAAAAAATTTTGGGAAAAATTTCGACTTTTTGACGTCATATTTTTCATCAACAACGAAATAAGAATTGCTATATAGGATATGATCAATTCTGGGCCTTTCCCCATCCAATGACAGCAAAATCATTTCTGTAACTCAAAAACTGTAAGAGGAGATGCATTTTGAAATCCCAATGTCCGAACCTCTGAAAAAAGACAAAACAAAGAAACATATATAAACATAAACAATCTCAATTTCTCTTCATTATTATTTTAGGGGTCAGCTAGGACCCTTGTAATTATCATACAGTAATAAAAAGACATAAGAGATTATATAGCAACGTTGCACTATGAAGAAATAGCAAAGGTTGTATGTAACATGATGAAATACCACCTCCTCCTGCCCCTCCTCCTCCCCCATACTTCAAACCCTTGTAGCGGGCGAACGAGTAAACGTACGAACCTCATTTTATCACAGGATGTACCTGAGTTATTACACTTACTATAGCAGCTAATATCATAATCTTTAAAAATATTCCCAATAAAGAGGTACTCTTCATATAAGACTTCACAAACTCGCATTGTGATTCACTCTTCTACAAGGAAATCATTATCATAAACGACCTCATCAGGAATATAGAAGAGATAAATGATCCACTGAAGACTGGTTGTTTCTTGGGCACTCTACAAAGTAATGATGTACGCTTGTTTCAAGCCCTTTCTAAAACTCTTCTTTTCGTTGCTGGTCTGTAGAAGTAATCCAGTATCCTGACTATTCTCGTCAACAAACTGGTCTAGGGTGGGAAACTGGGCTATCAATTCTTTCTCCAAGCACCGAATCCAGTGTCAAAGTTCCAACAGAAATCAGGTATAGTCTGAATGGGATCAATGGCATTCGTGTTTCGGCCCTGAAATTGCAAATTACAGCTCCAAAAATTTTGAAATCGAGTGAACCACTAATTATGAGTGAACACGGTAGCAAAAGGAGATTCTTTTTGCTGCACAATTTATTGAATAGACATTCTTAGCGCAATGAGTCGACGTACAATTTCGCCTCTTGACAACTAGCGAACATCGATCGGTGTGGTGGAGCTGAACTTGACAACGCTTTAACATTTCCTTGCACAGCTCTTTGAAAAGCGCGAATTCACATTCTCGGATTTGATATTTAGGATTTTCAACGCAGTTTCAAGCGATAACTCCAGATGACCAGCAAAGTTTTTCGCTCACAGAGATAATCAATCAGCTAGGCTTTTCATTCAAGAGAAAACAGATGAATAATGGAATGGTTAACAGAAATTTCTAGGTTCACAGAATGAGGTCCTTAATCGACGATGACCTCTCACTTCGACGGTGTTCCATCGGGGGGGACATGGATTAAAAGAAAAGTTATTATAGAATTTGTCAGTTAGTCATTCTCACACATCTTCTTCATTACAATTTTTTGGGTTAAATATAGTTCGTATTTTCGGTATTTTAATACATCAGTAAGACACACGCGGTATATTTTTTAAACCATTTACGAAATATGAGCGACACTACTGCTAGGTATAAAACAAATACAGTGTATATGATTAAATACCATGTGATTACTTGTATATATAATAATAATTTTTGAGATTTGTAAAAACGTCTCTCCTTGTCTATTGAACTTTCTTTCAAACGAATCCATTCTTGGTAAAGAAAATATTGATGATATTGAAGACATCTCTGTGACTGGTTGTCAGCAGATCCTAGCATCATATGAATTCATTTATTAACATGTTCTGGGGCACGTAACGAAAGAACTAAAGCAGGACAGCACGACTTGTTAAGTCACACGATTCATGAAATTACACAAAGAGTTTGCTATTTGAACTTTCATTGATCCCTGTAGCAACTTGGGACAGGATGTCTGCAGTTATGTCATCGATATCGTCGGGTGATAGATGTTTGACATTTAGTTTCTTCACTTGATCCTTTCCAAATACCTTGCTCACCAACTAGTATGCACAAGGGATAATCAGTTTTTATGCAATCGTGCAGCATAGCCGTTCTTCGGTAACTTAATGTGCAACTGCGTACGATGCTTCGACCGCAGTTTGCATTTCTTGAGCGTGAATTCGAAAGAAACTGAAATGTATATTCTTCAGTGCTTCAGCTTTTCACTGGGAATAAGCCTGATCCATGTTTTGGAAACTTGTATCGCCCTTCTTGAGGTGAGCTGAGAAGTGAGCTCATTCTTTAATATTTTCGATGACGCATTATATCGCTAAAGCAGATCAGAAGTATTTGACTGAAGACGCGTAACATGCATTTTGGTGAAGGGTGTTTTCTCAACATCCGAACTCCTAGCAAATGAAATTTGTGAGGGAAGAGAATTGGTCGTGCTCACTGTACTGTACAAGGCAATAAAAAAAATCCTTTACCTTCGGAAGCCTTTACAGGCACTCACCAGCCCATCTACGTCCAATGTAAGACTTTATGGAAAAATGTTCAAAATGATTTCAGAAGTGAAAAATCTTTCTTTTTCCCGTGAACTTTACAGTGGCATCGATAAAAAAATAATGTAACACTCCTGCTATCGCATGATGACTCCAAAGCTTTCGACAGCGTAGAACTAAGGAGCAGACACATATGTGCATTAAAAGTGATCAATAAACCGATGCCATGAAATTCTCTTGAAAATCAAATGTTCATAATGAAAATAGTTCGGCGCACGCTTGAACGCCACAATGAATTTCAACTTCTGTTGTCGCCTTATTCCGTTGAGTAGCATTGCCTATTTCGTGTAGTGCAGAATTGCATGTTATAAGAAATTGGACGATTCCTAGGAAACCTAATTTTTAGTATAAAAAGAAACACAAGGGTCAATAAAAATCATCTATTTGTACTCAGACCAGCTGGTTTCGACTTTTCATTTTCAATGAATGCTTCTGAAACAAAAAGACAAAAATATTTTTTATACAATCAAAATTACAAGGTATTGGAAAAAAACTTGTAACAATTAATAGGAAATTAAATGGGTCCTTGATAAAAAATATATAAAAACGGAAACTAAATCATTGGGTGTACAGGGGCACGGAAATTTGATCGGTGTTGAGCTGCGGTCTATGTTTGGTTATATAAAGGGATTCTGAAATTCTAATTTCTGACTCCTGAGCTGATCCTATGATTTCAAAATTATCTATTGAGAACGAATGATTGGTCTGTTGTTGGTTGGTTAGGTCTGCTAACAAACAGGTAGGAGATTTTAATAGCATTGTAACAAAGTTAGTCAATTCAGATCTTCAATATTCTTTCGAAGATGTCGTCAAAATCTTGGACGACATCTATGTCGCAAGAGGCGAAAAATCAATTCACGCATTAGCATGCGATTTAAATAAGTTACGTTTCGTTAGGAATGATGCACTTGCAGCCCAGTTGGTAACCGCGTTTGCAAAAATCAGAAAGTCGTCGGAACATTTATTGAACTCAAATTCAATAGCGTGGACGAGACACCCATTTTTCAGGGCAAGTTCAAATCAAGTAGAACTAAAACGTTTTGTAGGAGACAGCATTGATCTTAGTTTCACCATCAGCGTGTTAGCACCATTACTCGAAGAATCATTTGCTAAGAAACTATTTGATACGTCGTTCAATACGTCAGAGGAATTATTGGCACGTATTGTTGCCGCGGTTCGAAATCAGCCTGAAAATAAACAGATAGTAGCGACTCACTACGAGACGCAGTACAATAGAGAAACCTTTGTAGCCGAAGTTGCCGAGTCAGAAGACAATATTGATGAGCAAGATTCCCCTCAGGAAAGTGAAGTTTTCTACGGAAATTACCGTAGAGGGCGTTTCGCTGGTCGGAGATCAATTCCTCGACCCTGGTTGAGAAATCCTAGAGTAGGAAGAAATGTTAGTGGCTATGTGGGCGATAGAAGAATAGGTTCCCTTGAATGTAACACTTTGCGGGCAGAAAGTTCGAATCATGCCCCAGTGCACTCTGCAGCTAGAACGAGAGGCTCTTCTTTCTGCAGTATATGCAACGTTTCAGGACATGTTGAAGCCAATTGTCGAACTCAAAGAGATCTGAGCAAACCAAGAGTGTACATTGGCCCCTGCTTTGCATGCGGTTCAAAAGAACACCTCGTCCGAAACTGCAGAGCGTCAGAAAATGAAATCAGGCAATATAAAACATATTTGCGTAGGTATAATGCCTACAGAGGCAATAACCGTGGAAGACACGAAGTGCACTATGGTGAGGAGTACGAAAGAGACGACAGAGATTTTTTAGAGCGAGAATAATTAAAGGTCGAGATAAAGGTGGAGAAAAAAATCAGACGAAGCCCGAGAATCACCGCACAATTCTCGTTAATCCAAACGCTGTGGTCGAAATGAATCCAGATACTGAGGTGACAAAGTGCAATCATGATGAGAGTGAATCATACACTGACCCATTATTTAAATGTAGAAATAGGTTTGCCAAGTTAAAAGATGAAGAACTGACTCATGAGATATCACAGAAAAAAGCAGTTGAAGTTTATTTTAACACTACAGTTGTAAGTGGAGAAAGACGTGAAAATGGAGCCGATCTTGTTACGTTTAGGAGAACTAAACGGCCGACCATTATACTGTCTAATAAAGACAAGTACTTGAGTGCGCTGCTTGACAGCGGTAGTAAAAAATGCCTCATTAGTTACAGTAACATCAAAAACCCCAAGGAAAAGTTAAAACCAAGTTTTTTGAGCGTTAGAGGCATAAACGCGAAGAGTAATGTTAGCGGTGAGATTGATTTAAATATCTCAATACCTGGTACTGACAAAGTACTTAAGACTAGTGCTTTAGTAATTAAAGATGCTAATTTCAAATATGATTTAATTTTAGGTAGAGATCTATTAACCAACGCGGTTATTAATTTGAGGGATGGTTCACTCCTTTGGGAGGGAACCAGAGTGCCCTTCAATGAAATAGAGAGTAAGCATACAATAAGTAGAGAAGCCATATTAATGGATATAATAAACAGTGATTGTTTAATGTCGGAAGTAGTTGCCTGTGCTAAGAAGAGCACCAGATGCCGCGGCTTAATGAATGGTCGCGAGAGAAAAAAAGATGCTGTAAGACCAGGCAAGAAAAAATTGGCTGAACTCGAGTGTGTACCCGAGCTGCCAAAGCCAGTGGCAAGAGAAAAAAATAGACCTCTAGTGGTTCACTGTGACGCAATAGAAGTGCCTGCTAATTGCATCAAGCTCATTAATGCCTTTGTTAAAAAAGCTAAACAAGGTAATTATTTCGTGTTGAAACGAGGATTTGATAATGGATCACTGATAGCAGAAGCAATAGTTACAGTCAATGAAAATGGGAATGTACCTTTATTAACACTGAACCCGACAGATGAGGCCATTCATCTTAGTGAAAACACAATGCTCTGTAACATGGAGGCATTACCTGAAGAGGAAGTTGAGGCCGAACTTTACCTCAAAAATGTAGAGGAAGCGCTTAATGAGGCGAATAATGTTGAGATAAACTCTGAGGTTACATCGGATTCAAACAAAGTCATCTCAGGACTTGGTGAAACAAAGACCATAGCCACGGAGAGACTTGAGTCGAAGGTCGGTGTTCTTGGTGATTTTTGTGAGTGTGGTGCACAAGTCGAAAGTGTATCTAATGTACAGAAGGACGTACGCCGTCCGTTAACATGTAATGATGTAACATGCGATGAAGCTGATGTAAAACTAAAGTTACTGGAATTAATGAACAATTTCCGTGACGTGATCACGTTACAAGGCGAAACTATAGGTGTCACGAATGTGACCAAGCATAAGATTGTATTAAAAACTGATGCACCAGTTATAAACATACCGCCATATCGCATACCTCACAAATACCAGGAGGAGTTGGCCAAGGTCAACAAAGAAATGCTCTCACAGGGAATTATTGAAAAATCAACATCAGAGTTCAATTTCCCAATTATCGTGGTAAAAAAAAGACGGGTGAAATTAGACCTGTGATAGATTTCAGAGCCTTAAATGAAATAGTAATCAAGGAGACATATCCTATACCCCGAGTAGACGAAATATTGTCTACCCTTGGTGGCAATACCGTATTTTCCTCTCTAGATTTAAAAACTGCCTTCCATCAGGTGGAATTAGAACAGGAATGTCGAAAATTTACAGCATTTAGTGTAATTTATCAAACATTTCAATTCCAACGTATCCCGTTCGGGCTCGCTTCGAGTCCGAGCGTTCTTCAAAGCGTAATGTCATCTGTTCTAGCACCTATTTTAGGAAAATTGTGCTTTGTATTCATGGATGATATATTAATTTACTCAAAAGCTAATGAGCAACATTTGTGCGATATTAGAACTGTCCTCTCTACGCTCCGTTCTGGCAAACTATCTATCAAACTCGAAAAATGTCAATTTTTCAAGAAAAAATAGAGTACCTAGGGCATATTATTTCGGCAGAGGGTATACATTGTAAATATTCCGAGAAACTGCAAAATTGTCCAGCACCAACAAATGTAAAGGAATTGCAACAATTCCTTGGCGTATCCAACTATTTTCGAAACTTCATAGCTCAGTTCGCGGTGATTGCTAATCCCCTGTACAGATTGTTAAGGAAATATGTTAATTTCGACTGGACAAACGACTGTCAAAAAAGTTTTGACTACATAAAACAGCTCTGACTTCTGACACTGTTTTACGACACCCTGATTTTACGGAGACATTTCACATATTTACTGATGCATCAAATTTTGGCATAGGATCTGTCTTGATGCAGCCCGAAGATACAGGCGATGAATTGATGCGTCCAATTGGATATTTCAGCAAAACTTTAAATGCAAGTCAAATGCGTTACTCAACCACAAAAAAAGAGTTCTTTGCAATATATAGTGCTCTTAAAGCATTCAAATACTTAATTATTGGGTATCCCATCCATGTGTATACGGACAACCGTCCGTTAGCGCCTCTATTCACACGAAAATTGCCAGACGACACCACCATGTCCAGATGGTGTATAAACATACATTCTTACGACCCTATCGTTCATTATTAACCAGGTAGACAAAATGTCGTAGCGGACTACCTAAGTAGGCTACCAAACAACAATGATCAGCTAACTATTAAAGTATTAGAAAGCTGTGACACATTAATGCCTGAACTTGAATCTGAGACATGTATTGCGCAGACGCGAGCCAAGACGCAAGCAAAGCAAGACGTTCTCACTGACCAGACGATGCAATCACACGATAACGACGTGTTGACACCAAAATTAATTGACTATGTCCCGACAGAAAAAGAGATCTCATGGACTTTAAAAGAGTTCACTGACGAGCAAAAGCTTGATCCCTTTTGTATTGAAGTTCGAGAAGGATTACTTCATAAAAGTACGTCTGTAATTCTTGACTTACCGAGATATATAATTGTCAATGACATTTTGTATCGACGACGACGCATTGACTCCCGAATTACAACAATACTAACAGCGGTAATGCCAGCTTCGTTGTTGAATAAAGCAATCTTAAGCATACACTATATGTACCATACAGATGCGTTGCACACGCTATTCAAGTTTAGGCTGAAGTACTTCAATATTTTAGAGAAAACGGTTGTAAGAAAATTTGTTCAGGATTGTGAAATGTGCAAACTTCTTAAAGCAAATCCTACCGTACCTACTAAAATATTAACAGCCCCGATAGCAAAGGAACCGTTTGAAGTAGTTTCTATGGATTTTCTTGGTCCCCTTAAAACTACCGATAGTGGGAATAAATTCATACTAGATGTGATTGGTCTTTTTTCACGCTTCGGTAGATTATACGCGACCTCTAACCGTCGAACGGACACAGTAATATCATGTTTAGGAAGTTGTTTCTCCGTGTTCGGGTACCTCAAAACTCTCATAAGTGACAACGCAGTTGAATTTAAATCGGTAGCAGTGAAACAATTTGCAAAAATTCATGCTATTGCTAAAAAAGAAGTTCTAGCTTTTAGCCCCCATTCAAATGCAATTGTTGAACGAAATAAAAAGAAAATAAGCAATTTACTAAAATTATATATTAATTCCCTAGCTCATACCGAATGGGACCATTGTTTGGAGATGGTGGAGAACGCCATCAACAAAAGCATAAAATTCTACTTTAGGTGATACACCTAGCTATGTACTGTTCAACAGAGACACGTGCGCATTTTTCCGCGGGGAAGATCTCCCCATTTCATACAGTTACGATGACGAAATTGACTTAGTGAATTTTCGTGCAAGGGAAGCGGTGCGAACCGTAGAAAACGTTAGAAATCTTATTTTGAATAATACGGCTGTACGTACAATGTACCAGAACCTAAAAAGGAGGGACAAAGATTTCAGAATAGGTGACAGGGTTTTGTTAAAAAATCATTACAAAACAAATAAACTACCGCTGACATGGCAGGGGCCGGGCCTAATTACGAAAATCAAAGGATACTGGGTCGAAATCAAAATAGGAGATAAAATCCATAAAAGTAACATGAACCATGTGTTGCACCTAAGTAAAAGGAAATGACAACGTTACAACGTTGGGTTTCACCTATAACTATTTCTGCGGCTATAACGTTTCAGACGTGACGAGTTAATATTTTCCTAAAAATACGACTGTGTGACAATGTATTAGGTAAATTAACTATTAAGTATCTACTTTGCGTTACATCCTTCGCATCATATTAATCTCATATATGCTATATCTCGTTTCATATTAATCCCTTGTATGCTTGTGTTAAATAATCTCGTGTGTTCTAGTATTAGTGATTTTCATTGCTAGCAGCAAAGGAATTAACCTAAACAGGTTACCCTATGGTAAAGTTCAAGTTTGTAAGTAAAAGTCAAGATTAACGAATATCACAGAGAACATCCTTCAACGAATGTTCTCACGATCTGTGAAATTGCAATGTTTCACAACAGTCAATAATTACGTTCAAAATTTGATGCTGAACAGCCAATTAAAAAAGATGGGCGAGTTCCGCATTTGCTAAATGCATCACATCAACAGAGCACCAATGTTGATGGAAAAATCAACCTCGCGACTTGAGGACATCAACAAATTATTCGAAATACATCGTGAATATATCGTGAGAAACTTCCGGGTTGAAACTGGATACTGTTGTTGACTTATTTGATTGACAATCAGTTTGATAGTTTTTCACTTCAATTGTTTTCACAATCAGTCAACTGTTTCAGAAATATTTAGTATTTCAGTTAGCATTTAATAATTTCGGTTAATACTTAGTTTTCACTGTTAACATTCAAATTTAAACGACGAATACATTAATATTTTATTTGCATTTATAATTGTATTTAGGGTTATATGCTTCTTTGTTTGTGTGTAACTTTATAAAATTTGCGGCCATGCTAATAGTCTTGGTTTTGTTTCCATTGCAGATCCGGGTGGCTGATACACGAGTAAACAATCACCACTTCAAATACTAAATACGGGAAACACTACATTATGGGCAACAAGATAAGTAGTATTAGTGTCGACACACTAACTGCAGCTCTAGTTGACATTAAGGGCCAAATAACCAACGACTGGATAGCAGCAAACAGTAATACGGACTGGATACCAGACCGAGTGAGGGATGTGCTCCTCATGATCCTAATCATCGTCATGATAACCCTAACAGTCCTAGTTTATTATTTGCGAAAGCAAATGGAGCTTCTGGCCGAGCGCATAAAACAAGAGGATATTCAGCTACGTCAAAACATGCTCAAAACAAAGGGAACATTATCAGAAATGTAACCACTGTAACTGTAGGGGGACACGTAGTAATAAATTTGCAACCCATCTTGAAATGGTCTAGGCACCCAAACCGACCGGCGCGGGCTAACATGCCAAAGCTGGCAACAACCTTCGAAATGCTGTCAACGGAAGTGTAACCAAATTTGGCTCTAAATAAGTTTGTTTTACTTGGGTTCTTTGTAAACGTGTCAAACCCCATTAAATAGAGTGCAGCTGCTGAAAAATGTTCCGTTTAAACATATTTCATAAAACCAAATGTTTACTCGATGCCTAATCAATGTTTTTATAATCATAAAATAGCCCTACACGTAATTTAAGTTCTTATGAGTTCCACAATCTACTATTACCTCTGCGTTCACACCGTCGTTTGCTTTAATTTAATAGTCTGATAGTCATTCAAAGCTTGAAAGCTTCCAACTTGCTCAATAATAGTTGAAAAAAATAATAATACCTCCAACTCCGGTGCGGTGTCTAGCTGAGACCGCAGGACACCGAGCGACTGTCAACAAACATTGATTCCCCAGCCTGAAATTAACCTTCGGCACAGTCAAGAACTTTGACTTCAATTAACCTTGAAAGCAGTTCTCCGTTTTCTCTGTGTGAGACCGGGAACGAGGCCAAACTTGCGACTATTCAAGTACACGGACGTGTACACCCATTTTTCCTATCCATGTTAAATCGAACAAGGTTAAATACGAAATTTTATTTAAAATAATTGAATTTTCCGTAGCGATATTCAGTTTCTTTTAATTGTGTTTTTAAAACCTTATACCTGGCGTTTTTATTTATAGTCCCTTAATTAACCTAAAATACTGACGATTTTTATTTTTCCATAGTAGTGTAGGAACTCGTGTTATAGTTTATACTGTTGAAGAAGAGGGCATTATTATTGTTAACCAATCGCTGCCTCCTTTCTTCCTGCTTGCGTTAGTGCGTTTCTTTATTCTGTTGTTACTGTTAAAATAAAACAAGGTGTATTATGGATAAAAAACACGTTTACTTATATTTAAAATAACATTGTTCAATATTGTGATTTTTGAGATGTTTACCTTTCAACAATCACCCGGTGAGGAGCAAACAATTTGCGACGTTAGTAGTGATTAATTTCATACATGAAATTTTTTTTTAATCACTTATTAAAAATTAAATTTTCTTTTTGAGATAAGTACCTCACTTTAAAAGAGGGATGGGGAGATATGTACGCGCAACCCCCATCCATGCGTACCGGAGCCTTTATAAGCACTAGACAATTTAGTCCTGGTGTTATCGTTCTCGTCACCTCCATCAAGTTAACACCTAAGAAAACGTCTCCGTGTTTCCTTACCACGACCAAGGCCGCACCTCTAGCGGCACAGCTCAACACCGATCAAATTGCCGTGCCCCTGTACACCCAATGATTTAGTTTCCGTTTTTATATATTTTTTATCAAGGACCCATTTAATTTCCTATGAGTTGTTACGAGTTTTTTTCGAATACTTTTTAATTTTGACTGTATAAAAAAAAATTTTGTCCTTTTGTTTCAGAAGCATTCATTGAAAATTAAAAGTCGAAACCAGCTGGTCTGAGTGCAAATAGATGATTTTTATTGTGACCCTCGTGTGTCTTTTTATGCATGTTATAATTTCCACTTCAGTTGACTTTTCAGCACTTAGAGTTTAATTACAATGCTCTTGTCAATTGTTTCAATCAATAACTAAGTAGAAGGTAGAGGTTTTAGAAAATTGAAGAACTTCCCATAATTGTGCTGAAGCTCTTGGAAATCTTTTTGAAGCGAATACCAATTCTATTCGTGCTGCTACGGTGCTTCTAGCTGGACAACTCATTTGACAGCTTACAGCCGTCAGAGCAGGGGCTCCTAATTCGACTGGGAGTAAATTACCCCCCGGTAATTTTTATTCATTTCCAGCATGTTTCACGACTCACTACGCTAGGAAATTTTAAGCGCTTAAAGACTTTAAAACCCTTCCAAATATGTGTGTGTGTGTGGTAGTGTGCTGGGTCTCTGAACAGGTCTGACAGGACTTTTCGGAGAGCCAGTATACTTCCACACGCAAATTTTTAGAAAGCCTTTAATGTGGAAGGGTCTTCATGTGGGTTTATGAATTTAACAGGTCTGAGAAGATTGGCATAAGTTCTGTTGAACAAAATAACCTAATTTATGCAAAAAAATGTATTCATTTATATCGGGTGATGACTTTCATTTTCTTTAAATCTGATCCTAAAGAAACAAACGCAAATGATGATGAATTATAAATTGCAGTTGATGCAGTTGATTATTTTATCACAGATATATACGCATGAAAGGTTATTTAGGATTAAGAAGAAAAGGAAACTCCTCAGCCACCATGTACTCACGTCTTAAGGGAATGTACTTCCCTGGACTCGACCTCATCGTTCAAACTTCACTGTACACATTTCTATTACACCTATGGGAACGAAAATTTACACGTTTATGCAAAATAAAATTCTGAACACATTTGCATCAATAAAATTTTTCGATTTTCGCAAAAAAAATTATTTTACGATTATTATAAAAATATATATACTTGCGCAAAACCCTACCCACTCGATATTTTTCAACTTAGAAGCGTGATTTTGGTCTCATTCGACGCGAAAGGACTGTACCAAGACCGTAACGAAGGATTTTTTGAATTTCGGATTAGAAAAAAATGTATGGTTACAAATGTCAAAAAAGTGTGTTAAAAATATAAATTCAATATACTTTTTTAAATCTCAAATTACAGGATTCTATTGCAACTAGGTAAATGAAAATAAATACCGATATGTAAAATTGAATTCTCAACACATTTGAGTCTATGAAAAATTTCAAAATTCGAGATAGAAAAAGTTATTGGGCGAACATATATATATTATTTCTGCGCAAAACCACACCCCTTCTACAATTTTCAACGTAGAAGCGTGATTTTGGTCTTATTCGATGCGGTTTGACAGTGGGAACAGCGTAGCGAAGCAAAATTCTATTTGAATTCTAAATTAAATTTTTATTGGGAAAAACTGAATTATTTTTACATGTTGGATATGTGTAACTATAACTTTTTTTCTAGTTCGAAAATCGAAAAGATCCTTCATTACAGCGCTCCTACAGTCTTTCCGCTTTGAATGAAATTCTAGGTTGAAAGGTCGAGTCTAGGTTGAAAATTATAGAGTGAGTAGGGTTTTGCGCAAGTGTATATATTTTTCTAATAATCGCGAAATAATTTTGGTTTTTGCGATTATCAAAAAATTTTATGGATGCAAATGTGTTTGGAATTCAATTTTACACATCTGTATGCATTTTTGTTAACCTAGTTGCGATAGAAATAGGAAAAAAAAACATTTGTAAAATTTGGTAGTCAAAGGGTAGTCCAGGGTAGTAGATCCCCTTAAAGACCTGGCTGGCACTACCCGTCGTTGAAACGGACGTTCTTACGCACATCAACATGATCATGTCAATGGGCTCCTCTCGATCACATCAACATGATCATGTCGATGGGCTCTTCGCGATTTGATAGATGTCATCTGAACCTATAATCCTATAATCTGAACCTATAATCTATAGTCCATTGTACTTTTTGAGCTTTCTTAACATTGATAATCGTATTTACTGAAGGAGGCTTGTACAAGTGACTGCGCAGATATGCACAAACGTATCACTAATTCGTTGCACCTTCAGGCAAACACGAGAAGCCTTTTCTCCACTGTGCCTGGAGAGTCACTGAGCAAATACCTAATGATCGCAATTTTGACTTTGTACTTCAAATTTCGTTCAAAACGAGCGAACAACGGTCAATCTCAGCAAACGTTCTTAGTTTCTAGTGATTCTGAAGAATACTTTCATTATATCTGACACGCTGTTAATAATTACTTCGTCTGTCCTATCTTCAAACATACCTGTAATAACATTAATAAATACAGAATGACCTGCTTAATCTGGAGAATTAACCTGAACATTAGCTTCTGTCATAGTATTCAGAACTGTACACTGAAGAGGAATTAGTGAACGTTGTATCTCTGACTCACATTAAGTGACCTTCCAATAAGGCTACATATCTAATGCATTGGTCCAGCATCCAGTTTAAATTCAAACCTAACCAACGTAACACAACATCCAATTCTAACGCATAACTTTTCACGCTCTGACGCAAGTATCCCCAGTCTCAAACGCGGACTCCCTATAGTGAGCACCAAATTAGCGTTACCGAATTTAATTCAACGCATTTAGCACATTAGTTCAGCTATTAGTTAAGAGTAAAGTTCCTAATAATGCTTTTAGTTAAGAGTAAAGCACAGTACAGCAATTATTCGTGGACAAAAATTCTAAAAGAAAAACAACATATGCATCCAGGGTTCAATTAAATAATTCGAGAAATCTGGCTGAACCAAATAAGTTTCTTGAAATTGTAAACTGAAAATATTTTCGGACTACGAACGAAGTCATTAATATATGATCATCGGTAAGGCTCATGATGAACAGTAAAAGGTCATTCGTGAAATTGCCTTAACAGGATTAAATATCTTCGACGGATCTAATTTACGCAGAATGTATCACTCTCTCTTTTTCAGGAGTATACGACTATTTTATCTTCCCCTATTTTAGAACCCTTTTGTTGTGATAAGAGAATCTCTAACGAACCCATTTAATCTGGTAGCAAATGAGTTGCCGATGAAATCGATGACATGACAGCAGGGACGTGCTTAAAGTCAGCACAGATCTGTTATTACTCTGAAAATTTACGGTGCAGGATTGGATATATCTGATAATACAAGGCCATTATGCCAAAAAGTGCTCAGCAAACGCAATGGACTACTAAGCTAAAGCATTTAAGGTAGTGTGCTGAATTAGATTAAAACATAAATTAGCTTGCAGGTACTTTATTTGAGCCACGTCACATGACATGCAGGCAATTGCAGCATGCCACTATAGGTGCAAACTTGTGCCTTAAGAAGAGGTTAGGTATATCAATATGCCAAGTTTTATTAGATAAAAAAAGTTCAGTAAGTCACCAGCACTATAATATTGTTTGATGAACTTTTGTCACGAAACTAAGAACTGTGGCTTTATTTCATCTTCTGTTTCATGAGACTAGCTACTTCGGCTAAATTCATTCATCAGTAACGAATCATGTATTTTGGCCAATATTTACATTTATATTACAAATTTCAAACTCAAATCCGTTTTTATGACTCTGGTAACGATCCGAGTATGCACCTTGATTGGCGTATAACACCATATGCTGAGAACAAGTGTTTAAATTAAACTATTAGAATTGAATCCTCCAGTTTTCCATTGAAAATATTTTGCAAACTTTTAGAAGTACTGAAATTAAATTCAAGACTGTGAATATAGTTACAGGAAAGTAAATTCGAAGACCAAGAAATTCCGTATTAAATAAATTTCGGACAAACTGAGATGGAACTTTCGACAAAATATTTTCATTAAAATGCTTCGAAACATATAATTGTACAAAAATCGAAAAAATATAACAACTGAAACACGCATATGAATTTTTTTGCATATAAGAATCAAGAAAATGTCCGTACAATTTTATTTTCAACTTTTATAACGGTGATATTGCCTATTATTGACACAGTTTCGTACATAACTTCATAGATAGTTTCTGTATAATACCCTCATTAGCTGATACAGTATCTAAATACTTTCGTCTTCAACCAATACTGCAGCACCGCGGCGTGCGATGCAGTCACGGCTAAAAGACAAGAACATTCAAATTAAGAAAAAAAAACAGTTGGGAAAGCGAAAACATACGAAACTTATAACATGATATCAGGAGAAAACATGTAAGAAGATACCAGGAAACTTCGAGGACAATTCTCACAAATTATTATTACAATCAAAAGGTCGCGCATAAAGAGTTGTAAGACGGTTTGTCAGCATCAGACACAATTACCTTCCACGATGTTGATATGATAGAAACGCCGAATTTAAATTCGCTTAAACGCGTAAGCCTAAATCCGAAACATTTTACGAACACCGAAGGACACAATCCCTCCTGTCAAGTTAGGCGTAGGTAGGCACCATGGTCAGGGGATGTTTTACGGCCAATGTTATTGAAAATATACTCAGAATTGATAGCAGAGTGAATGTAAAACTCTACTAAGATGTTTTGCACACATGCTCACATGCTTCAGTAGCAAAACTAAAAAGCCCTGTAGATTGAATCTTCCACCAAAATAACAATTTTGAGCATATAAAATCTCAAAAAAATAGGTGAGTGATCACAATATCAAACAACTTGAATAACCAAGCCAGTCGTCAGACTCGAACCCAGTAGAAAATTTACCGTGGTTTTTAAAAGTTAAAATTCGATCAAGATTATGAAATTTCAACCTAGATTTGAGAAAGATTTACGTAGAAGTTTGGGCAGATAACATACCTCAAGAAGCGAGCTAATAATTAATCGAAAGTTATAGACAGTGATTGATTGTTGCAGAAGTGACTATAAGGAATATGCTGTGCAGTTTTGAATAATGATTTTCATTTAATTTTGAGTTGTACTTATAGTTTTTACACCCTCAAATACGTAAAGTTTGTATACTCTCCTTGATAGTTGATTGCATTGTTTTTATTTTACAATTGGTCTGCATACACTTTGATACAAATATTTCATCACTTATATCGTTTTTTAAATATTAGTTTCCTAAACTTATTTCGGAAATATTTTCTTACTGCTCTGATATGTGTTTCTTCTTACTGTTGGTTATAATCTTATTGCTCATCCTCGTATCAATTGTCACTGCTTAACTGACTGAAAGGCATGCCCTTAATTAACAGATATGTAGGTTGCGCTGTATAAGTGCTCTCGGGGGGATCTCTTCTTACCAAAAAATATTGTGTGGCCGAAATCCTTTCGAGTTTTTGTATCAGAAATATAACATATTAGTGGAACAAAAAATGTACGTTGAATTTGTACTAATATAATTTACATGAATATTTCAATATTTAAACGTTTAGAGCTACTTATTTCACGAGTATATATTGAAGAATTGGATATCGAGTCATAGAAAAATAATTAGGGACGATAATCTTCCAATAATGTTAATGACGAACGATTTGCCGCTCGAAAGACGTTAGGTTCGCTAATGCATTCGTGTCAGGTGCGTCGATCAGTGTAGCACTGGGCTGTGTATGATTGTAGGACTTTTCTTCGCTAAATATAGTCTTACTGCATTTTCTTACGCGCGTGAGGGGTAATGGCGTTTCTCTTATTTCGAAAGACACTCAGACGAGATATCCAACTAATGAAGTGAGGAAACCCTGTGACCGACAAGTCCCTTGATGCATTGAGATCAGATAACAGCTTCATGTCTCATCGGTAAAAATAGAGGCAAATTGCTCTCCATCAGCGTAAGGGCACCAGTAATACTTTCGGAATAAGGATCATGCACAAGAAAAAACCATGACAAAGCCCGAGGTCGAACCAATATCAATGGGACATGAAGACATTGCTTTCGTTAGATTTTAAAACTGTTTTTCGTTCAAGTAAAATACCTAGAAACACAATGTTCATATCTATGTAACTTAGTTTTATTGCATGTACATAACTGATTTCGATACGAGCTGTCACGAAAACAATTATTTCCCTGATTATTACGGAATCAGTGCTTAATTGAAGTGAATAACTTATTCAGCTTCAACCTTTCTCTAATTCTTATATTGTTGGTTAAAATTTTCAATGAACGAAATGTTTTTATTTATTAGATGGTATGGAACAAATTATTAAAAAATAGTTTCGAGAGTCATAAATTATTTTCCAGAAAATCAAGTGGATAACACCAACTGTATTTTACACATTAGAAACTCTGACGTTGATCAAATTATTTCAATTCTTACGAATTGTATTTATATTAATGATTGATCTGCAACATCATTAAAAATTTAGTGTCCACACTCAATGAAATTTTTAGCTCTCAAAGTGTCTCAAGGCGGTTCAGGTCTCTCATAGGTAAAAGTGATCGAGTAACTCTCGGAGTTACGAGGGTTACTCGATCCGTCAAAAACAGTGTTTCAAAAGATGATCCATTGCCGAGGTTGCTTTTAGAAACACAGGTTAGTGTCACCCAGATAACTTTCTCAGCAAGCTCGTTTTGAAAAAGTGTGAGGACCAAGGTTTAGGAAACGCTGGAGAACTGCGACGTTTACTGGTAGCGATGTTGTTACAGGATGGGATGCGGACCAAATGCGCGGGCCCTAGCGAGCTAACCGCTTATGAGACCTCTGAGGCGCTCAGGGTAGGGGGTGGCGAAGGTATGCGCGCGTGCACATTACCTCCCCCAACCAACATTTTAGGTACTCAAATTACAAATGCAAAAAAAAATGAAATTCAGGCGGGAGAAAAAGAAATAATTTTAACTTCAAACAAAATCACCAAAATCAATTTTGTCTCCGCCTTTCATGCGTGTTAAACTCAGGATGAAATCATTAATCCAAACAATTAAATTCGGTCAAACTTAGTAACAGTACCCTGCCCAAGAAGTATCAATAATACTCGGCAACACAAGCAAGAAGTACAAGTGCGGCGAAGCCATATAACACAAATGCCCTTTTCTTCAAAATTGAAAAGAAAAAAGCACTAGCTGCTACAAAAGGACAGCATTACCAATGGACTTACCAATAACGTCAACAAGGCATGGCAAAGGAAAGAAAATGAAACGCCAGATATTCTCATTAAAAAAACCATGGTCAAATAATTTCGCTTCCTTCGTAATTAAAAGTTATCACTCGTAATATCAATTGTGTAAATAACCAACAATTTAGACATCAGGTAACCACATGGATAATTTTGAAATCGTGGCCACTGTAAACACTTCTACAGAAAACATTACCAAATTGTTTGAACATCGTTACTTGACGTTTGGAAAGTCGCGCATAAACACAAGTATTACTATTTAAACAAAATAAACCTAGGGTTTGTAGGGATTATAGATTAACTACAAAGTAAAACACAAGTTCCTCGGCAAAACAATTACGGAAAATTTAATAAGAATCAAAACTATTACCTCGTAGGTAATGAAAAATGAGTGCAGAAATAGTAATGAATCTAAGTGGTAATCAAATTAAAAAATCATTAGTTTCAACCCAAAAGAAAATATTGACGTTAGATAATGATTACAAAAATCGTATGCGTTTCCGTAGACTTCAGAATAGACGTTAGTTAAAGTTATTGTTATCATAAGCGTATGTTATCGTCATTGATAGTTATAACGTTATAACCAATCATCGCACCAATTAGAACAGAACTTTTCCACTATTAGTTAAACAGTGCCACATGTTGCTATATTACAAAACTCTAGTGCGAAGATTTATTATTGTATAGCTCTGCCTTATAAGTATCATTTAATAATGAAATAAAATACATTACGTGTCATTTTACCCTTGAAAGTCACCGGTATAAAACGACACACATTATAAAATGAGTTAGACCAAATAACAGCACTGTTACTGCGATACTACCGTATGTTATAATGTATTGTTCGTTGGTCAAAATGTACCGTTATCAATGCAAATCGCATTTAGTTTTTATTATAAATTGTTAGTTAATTTGAGAAATTACCAAGTGCTATATCAATGGAATGAAAAATATTCTTGAGCTGATGCTTTTTGTAAGTTACATTTTTTGCATATTTACGCCAAATGAATTCGATTTCTTTACTTAGAAAATGTGACTATAAAATTTTATGTGCTCATATCAGTATAATTAATTGTTACTTCCCTTTCGTTATTATAATTTAGGTCGTAAAGTGCAAAATAAAAGAACCTCTATGCTCACATTAGAGACAAACAAAGCTTAACGCCTACACACCCAAGTAATAAATGTTTTGGATTTCATCACAAATATTGCGCCTTTTTCGTTTGCGTCAGGAAATTGTGTACAGCCTCTGTACACACCACTTGCCCTTTCATGTATGACATACAAGCATAATGCTTCATCAACTCAAAATTCTTTTTAGCTGCGCTGGCGGTAATGCCACAGTTTATAAATGAAATTAATGCTTGTGACCCCACCACTCAACACTACAAAATTTGTTCATTTATTCTTACTTTACGTGACAACCATAATATTTTAGATGATATTCAATGTCATTTTCAAAACTTCCTAAGTAAGTAATAAAAACTATGAGAAATTAAAGACAAAACATGTATTAATATGCATTTTATTATGTCATGCATCATTTCATTATTTATCTATCTTATAATAATTCATTATTTATAATGAAAGAAATGGAGACGAAATACTTTGAAAACATCGAACGTTTCCAGCTTTGGCTCATTCTAAACAAAAAGTCTACAAATACAATAATAGACAAGTCAGTACACTCAAAATTACAGAAGCGCAGAATATAAGCATGAAAAAACATATAATAATAAAAACTTATCGGTTGACGACTTTCAGAGGGTACGGCACTCTGCATTTCGTTGAGAGAAGATTTGAGTTTATGAATAAATAATGACTCTAAAATACGTAGGTCTAAGTTGGCGGTACAATTGTCTAATATTTTAAATTTGCTAATTTCAATAATCTTTTCACAGGAACCATTACTATAATGTTGTCTTATACTAAAATGAGGAGGAGAAGTGAGCAAGCGACCTGTACGATGTACGATGCAGGTCGAAGTCGTCGTACAGGTCGCTCGCTTAAGTTTTCTTACTAAGCAAGTGCATAATCTAACTGCATTGCGACATCTCGTAACTCATGATAGACGATACAGCGACTTCTGGCAATGACGTAAACTCTGGACCAGTGCACAAGACGCATCTTTCACGCACACGGACGCTGCGACACACGTACATGAAAATGTGCGAACTTGACGTGGGTGCTACCCGGCACTCCCCTCATCCCCCATTTAATAACAGGCTACACTTAGTATCGCTCGAAATCACTTCTATCATCTTTTACACTTTCAGCGCAACGTACTCTACCGGTGGTCTCGGAGGGGATTTTTCTAATGCTGCTGACCGAACAGTATCAGAACCTAAATTTTCAATGAATATTTAATTAAAGCAAAATGAATGCCATATCCGGTTATTGTTTGCAGTTTCAAAATAACTCACTTCATTTGATTTCAAATTTTAGCTGAATATTGAAATTCAGTTTAAACAGTTGCGGTCAAAGTGCTAAAATATATGCTCATGAAGATTCATTTCGAAATTCATGTGCGTGCATATCACTCGCAACTCGCAACAAGTGGATGACTAATAGATAGATACAGTACGTAGTCGTCTTGTCGAGAAAGGGCGTTTGAGCCTCATTTGAGCATTTCTTTCTTAGTTTGAGCCTGGGCGCTTAGTGACCTGAGTTATTTAGGAACAATCAAAATTGGGCACAAAAATTGGTATCTGTCTGACCACATGATGCCATTCAGGGGTCAGGTGCCCTTGATTGTATGATTTATAGCTTATTCACATTCTATTGACAATCTGCTTATGCGAATGAAAACAATTTACATCGATTATAAGGCCATATATTAGATATCAAAAAAGAGCATAGTGGTTGTGATGCAACTTACCTTCAGAGCTTTCTGAATGACAGCTTTCATCGGAGTCGTTGCTTTGCTCTTCCCGAAACACCGTTCTCAGCTCGGACCCGTTTAAGGCATCGCCCAAACTTGATACTGCTGCTGCTCTTGTTGTTGTATAGTATCATTGGAGGCAGAACAGACACTGCCGAGGTATTCTTCTTTATTAAAGGTAGGTATCCCCTGATAATTCACCACGTGATTTTAAGCTTCCCTTGTCAGTAGGTTATGTGTTATTACAGAGGGCAATTTAAGATTCCTACACTTTTCTACTGAGTCGATGATAGTTCACCACACGGTTTTCTATTCATAATGCTAATATCACTGTCAATATCGAGTGCAATGTCATCATATTTAGGTCAATTAATAAAAATTTATATTCATTTTCCGGTAAATTCCATCTATTTTTTGATAATTAAGCGGAAATTATGCCCAAAAAATAACAAACATCTCGGATTACTCAAGATATGAAACCATACTTTGCATTGACTCATGTTGGGAAATTATCCCGATCAGTGTATGCAAAGTTTAGAATCTATGTAAGAAATCACGTAAAATAATATCCAGAAAAATAATTTCATTTTCACATTTACCTGATTCAAAAACGATATTGAACACTAATTGTGCCCGTTCAATTCTGTTTATAAATCACAAATAATTAGACATGGAGAATCGTATCCATCCTTCAACAAAATGTAACAATTCATTAAGAAACAGAAATTCTAAATCAATCAACAAAATTCAATATTACCATAGCGAAAACGCTCCTGATTAAATCATTACTGACTCAACTCTCCACTAGAATTACTAGAATCGATTTCACGAAACTGATTCTATCGTTTTAACGCATCTCTGGGCTCCGATATCATGAATGTATTAACAACTCGAAAAAGAATAAAACGAATGAAAACAGGAACTTGAATTAGGTAAACTTGAACTCGGTTAACTTGAATTAAGTGAACTTGAATTAAGTGAACTTGAATTAAGTGAACTTGAATTAAGTGAACTTGAATTAAATGAACTTGAATTAAGTGAACTTGAATTAAGTGAACTTGAATTAAGTGAACATGAATTAAGTGAACTTGAATTAAGTGAACATGAATTAAGTGAACTTGAATTAAGTGAAGTTGAATTAAGTGAACTTGAATTAAATGAACTTGAATTAAGTGAACTTGAATTAAGTGAACTTGAATTAAGTGAACATGAATTAAGTGAACTTGAATTAAGTGAACATGAATTAAGTGAACTTGAATTAAGTGAACTTGAATTAAGTGAACTTGAATTAAGTGAACATGAATTAAGTGAACTTGAATTAAGTGAACATGAATTAAGTGAACTTGAATTAAGTGAACTTGAATTAAGTGAACTTGAATTAAGTGAACTTGAATTAAGTGAACTTGAACTCGGTTAACTTGAACTCGGTTAACTTGAATTAAGTGAACTTGAATTAAGTGAACTTGAACTCGGTTAACTTGAACTCGGTTAACTCGAACTCGGTTAACTTGAACTCGTTTAACTAGAACTCGGTTAACTTGAACTCGGTTAACTAGTACTCGGTTAACTTGAACTCGGTTAACTTGAACTCGGTTAACTTGAACTCGGTTAACTTGAACTCGGTTAACTTGAACTCGGTTAACTTGAACTCGGTTAACTAGAACTCGGTTAACTTGAACTCGGTTAACTAGTACTCGGTTAACTTGAACTCGGTTAACTTGAACTCGGTTAACTTGAACTCGGTTAACTTGAACTCGGTTAACTTGAATTCGGTTAACTTTAACTCGGTTAACTTGAACTCGGTTAACTTGAACTCGGTTATCTTGAACTCGGTTAACTTGAACTCGGTTAACTTGAACTCGGTTAACTTGAACTCATTTAACTTGAACTCAGTTAACTTGAACTCAGTGAACTTGAACTCAGTTAACTTGAACTCAGTTAACTTGCCAAATATTTATCGTATATCTCCTATCCTCTCAAACCATATCACAAAAATATTATATGACAAGTCATTTGATTTCAGATCTTTAAAAGTCGACAACGCAGGCCATTCTAAATCATCTTCGATAATTTATTTCATAGTGTTTTCCATGTAGTTTCTTTCCGTTTCTCCATTTTCGGAAACAAACCTATTACTCTCGAAGTTGTAATGCTACGGTATTAGTGGGGCTATTCAAAACTAATTTAACTCATACATGACATGACGAATCGAAACCATGTGTTGTAACTGGTAAGGCTTTATCAGAACTACTATTAACCATGTAGTTTCTCAAAGAACAGTTTTGGGTCTCCTCCAGATTTTGATATTTATCAGTGATGCAATTTAATGTACTCCATTTTTCAAATTCATGCTTTTTACTGATGATAGTACACTTGCTACGACTCTACCTAATGAAAACTACATCTCACGGACAAATAGAATAAATACTGGACTTGAAAAAAATTTATATGCGTCTCAACGCAAACAAAATATCCATTAATTTTCATCGGTAACGAGAAATACATTCATTTTTATAAGCGAAATATATCTTGCAACAAGATCAGTGATGGCCAGCCAGATGGAAGCGACTATTTAAAATAATATCAAAGTATTATTACCAACTAAAAGCTACCTTTCAAAGTCCATGTTTCATATTTGAACTAAATAAGCTGAATCTGCATCAATTCTCGATGGAGCTACAAATGGTTCATTTGAGAATGTTTTAGAAATATTGTGCCTAACTTCAATACATTCATTTCTGCGGTGCGTATAGGAAGCAAAAAATGGAGCTGATGAGAAACGAACCAACTCTTCAGTACAATAGAAGCGAACAGAACAGTGAGGAACCAATTCATTCGAACTCCTGAAAATATTTGACGGTTTTTTGACCCTTCACAAATCTAAATTTTTCTAATGTTTTTTTCCCAAACTGATTGTCAAAGACAAATGAAAGCGATGATGATCTTACAACATTCAACGGTCGCTCAAAATTTCCATTAAAACCTGAGAAACAAAAATAAGTACTTCTTGACTATTACAAAATGAAATTGCAATCAGTTCCTACATCTTGAAAGCAAAACTTAAAACTCCTTCCTTTCTCACATCCTGAAAGTTTTCGAACTTATCTTGAACCTTACTTTTTATCAATGGGCTGCTGAAACAAATGTTCAATGAAATTCTTCTTGCATACAATTGAAATCTAATTATCAATTAATCAAATCTATGATAAAAATAAAATGGAATAAGTCAAATCTAATTCCATGCAACGGATCACATCTTAAGCCGAAGCTAATATGCTGTTCTTTCTTGACTCATTCAATCTACTGAAAACTACCTTAGAAGTTCTGGAACTGCTTCAGAGCCACGAGTGGCTAAATTTAAAACTTATTAGTAGTGTACAGAAAACTTACAGGCTATCCTGTAATCGTTTACAGTTAATTAACTTTAAGCTTGTTCCTGCATGAGCTTAAAATTAAGGACCAAAATTAAATTAACATTCAACGTATCAGTAAAACTTAATATCTGAATATCAAATCTAAAATTAGTGTAGCAAATTTCATTACCTTGATATCTAACAATTTTTATAACCCAGCTCTAGGCTTGTCTTTGGTTTTTGAACTTTAGTTTACCATCCTGAATACAGCCTATTGAATACAAAATTTAAGCCAAGCCGCACTTACTTCGTACATTTTCTGTATGCCAATTCAAATCGCCTCCAGCCATTCACCATAAAACTTGATTATCAACTTTATTACTGAAGCCTACACCGCCTTCGCCGTTTCCACCTGCCTCCGCATCCCCGACGGAACCTCCCGTGCTGCCAACGCAGGGACGCCAGAGGGTTTTCCTTCGCTTCGCTACGCTGCGCTTCTCCTCCATAGAGGACTGAGCGGCCGGAGGATTAGAGGCTGAGGCGCCTTGCTCCGCTCACCATCCACCCGCCTGACTGTGCTTCCCGGCATGTTTCGAAGCTGACGAGTACTTGTGGAGGTTCGTAAACTATAAGTTCAGGACCAATTACTTGCCATGCCATGAGCTGGGTACTTAAGACCACGTTTCCCCATGCATTCTTAAACTTATAACTCAAAAACTTATAACTCAAACTTATATATTATAACAACTTATAAATTATAACAACTTATAACTTATCTAATAACTCAAAAACTTATAAATTATAACTTATAACTTAAAACTTACCCTAGAACTCAAAAACTTATAACTTATTACTTGAAACTTACCGTGTAACTCAAACTTATAACTTAACCCCTTACCGTATAACTCAAACTTATAACTTAACCCTTACCGTATAAATCAAACTTATAACTTAAAAGTTACCTTGTAACGATAAACTGTACTAAACCTATGATTAAAACTATATCACGACTAACCGCAACCAACTCCACAGAGCACGGTTTGCTTCCTACGACGGCACTGTAGCAGACCGCAAGTCGAACGCCCGCCTGTCTGCTTGAAGTCCTGGTCCGAGGAGTTTATGGTTTTTTATTGCTTTTCACTTTAGCGCTTTGTCCAATTCGACCAAATGTCGTGCCGACATTTCTCTTAATAAATTGAAGCAATATTTCCTATTACGGAATTGAGTGTTCTCACTCTCCTTTATATAAATAGATTTTTTTTTCTAAACGTAGAAGTTGATATTACTACATCAGTTGTGGAAATAAATAGCTTGAATTGTTGAAGGAAACGGCACCCCTAAAAAACACTCTCTACTATGGAGGTTGAAGCTTTAAACTATACAAGTTTTCATTTTGTAAAATAAACGACTGTGGTTTCAAACATTTTTCCCATTTTTGTAATAAAAATTTGGAAAAATAACGGAACGTGGTTTCCAAATTCCTTCTTCGCGAGTAATTGACCGAGCCAAAACGAATTGCGCCACTGAATTTCGCACGATACGTAGAATTAGGTAATTTCCTGAAATTCTTGGAATTAAAAATGGAAAGGAATCGAAAAATGATTCCAGTAAATTTATGATTTATTGCTCCAGAAGCTACTTTTTCCAAAGTAAGTCATATAACACCTTGAATATAAAAGAAATCGAGAAATACTATGAAATAACAACATATCCCGTTTATTTTGATGTATAAACCAATGCTCTATTTCCAAATCCTGTACGAAGAGCACCACTCTGTGGTGGTTCCACCTAGCTGTACGCGCTCACCACCACACAAGCACAAAAGCGCCACCCCACTGCCTCGAAGCGCTCTCGCTGAACGACCAATCAGCGCTCGAGGCTGGCGCTGGGGGGGGGGGGGGGCGGTGACAATAGGAAAGAAGAGAAGAGAATTAGAGTTTGGCACAGTGTGTGCCAGAAGAGAAAAAGGAGGAGAGAAAAGGAAAAGGATAGTGGAAGAAGAAAAAGGCGCTTAACGCATAATTAGGTGATCATGTGCATCTTGTTTAATTTATACTGCTAGTTAGTTAATATAATAAGGGAAAAGTACCCGTCAGGGCTTTTTATGCTAAAAGTGATTTCATGTTTTGCATTATGCCGCGTCTGCTGTGCTCTATTGTCTTATTATATCCGGTAGAGGGCGACATGAGAAATCCGTACACCGAGTGAATTTTAATTTAAGCTTAGGAGATTTTATGCTCGTCTACAAGTTCCTATATACATAAACTATATATACATATACTGTATACCAACCTATACATTTGTATATACCTAATTTAGTGCAATTTTTTTTTTTTTTTTTTTATACATATGCATATATAAAAATTTTACATTCATATACACACACATACCCGACACGTGCACACATACTTGTTTTTTTTTTCAAATTACGCACACACACAATACACAGGCATACATATCAGTATATAAAGCTTGGTTTTATCATACATATATACACAACACCACCCACACACACGACACATGAGCACACAATGGTTATAAACGTTTCCATACTCCTACACCCACTAACCTACACACACACGCACACTATACGCATGCACACCTATGACGATTTTTTTTTTTTTTTTATTTATTTTTTCTATTTTTTTTTATTTATTTTTTTTTTATTGTTTTTTTTTTATTTATTTATTTATTTTTTTTCATTTTTTTTATGTTTTTTTCCTTATTTTATTTTTTTATATATATATTTTTTTTTATTTTTTTTTTTATTTTTTTTTTTCTCACATTACCTACATTACATCCTAGCTATCTAAACAATTATACTTATCTTACCTACACAGTAAGCAATACCTAAAACTTCATTCTTTGTTACTGAACTATGACTTAGGCCTATCTAGTTATGAACTACGAGTATATACAATCTAATATCTACACATGTACATCATCTAGCGCCTATAATTAAAGAATAAGTTTTTACTCATTCACTACCCAATTTACGAGTGTTGTCCATCTCTTAAATACACGAGCACATGTGTTACGCTACTACGACCCACCATATATATCTACATACGTATATACATTTCAAGTAACTTGTTTTTCTCTACCTATTAACAATAATAGCGCCTGTGCCCATCTTGCATTATATACACCTAGATACAGTTTTGCAGACATGCACTTTACACTATATACATTTAAACCAATAGGCGATTGGGTAATTAGAGGTGTAAGCAAACAGGAATTTAAGAGCTTTTGAAGTAATGAAAAATAATTAATGGAAAAGTCTTGTGTATGTCAGTGCAACTGAAATGAAGTTAAAAGTCTGGGGTTTTGGCTTCCCACCCATGGGGGGGAAGACCGTCCTACCGCTCGCCAAAACCCCAGAAAACAAAAAAAAAATAAAAAAATACTATTGAAATTTGTTTGGTCTTCCCCCACGTCTTCCTAAAAGGACTAGAAATTGTCTTAGTAGGTCTGCCTGGCAAGGTTGTTGGTTCATGTATATTTTGGAGGTGGAGGGGGGGCCATTGCAAGTAGTCTAGAGCTTTTAAATCGGGAATGTTGATTGGGGATAAGCTCCGGAGGAAAACTTAATTTTGTATACAGGTCTGGATCGAATTGCTGCATGTTGTGCCAGATCCTGTTAGCATGCTCGTGCAGCAGTATGTTTATGGGAGGGACATTTAGATGATTGTGCAGGTGTTTGGATGGTACTGCTTCTATTAAACTTGTGCCGGTGATAAATCTAAGTGCTTTGTTTTGAACTCTTTGTAATTTGGATATTGCTGTTGCTGATGCTGTGTGTAAAGGTATGACTGGGTATATTAATGCTGATCTAACAAAGGCCATATATAGTTTCAGTTTGGTTTCTGTACTGAGGTGAGTAAAACGGTAAATTTTTTTTAGATTTTTGTAGGCTATTGCTTGTCTAATGGAGGCTTGTGATGAAATACCATGTGTTGTTATGTTCAACCCCAGGACTTTTCCTTTATTTGTGTATGGTATTGATTTGTCATTTATGGTAACTTCAAATGTTTTCCTTCTATTTATAGGGATTATGACAAATTTACTACTATTGGTTAATATTTTCCATTTCCTTTCAAACGTGTTTATTTGTTCTATTGCTTTTTTGGTGTTGGCTGTCGCGTATTTTGGTGAATATTTCCCGGCTGTTATCTGTGTGATGTCATCTGCAAAACATATGTAATCTGTTTTAGGTAGCGGCGGTGGTAAATCATGAGTATAAAAGCTGAAAAGTGTAGGGGATAGGCATGCTCCTTGGGGTACACCTGTACACAGTGAGAATCTCGACCCTATATAATTGGATATTCTTATTGAGGCTGTCCTACTATTAAGGTAATTGTTCAGGGTCCGGAGAAATATAGGGTGAAGATTGATTTGTGAAAGTTTGAAGATGAGACCAGAGTGCCATACCCTGTCGAATGCTTTTTTAACACCTCTTAAGCAAATGTCTATTGTGAATTTTTTTGCTAATTGAATGGAAATTGATTCGTGCAGGGTTGCCAGTGCAGTATGTGTGCCTCTATTACATCTGAAACCGTGTTGTCTGCTATTTAAATGATTTTGAATTGTAAGGAAATTTGTTAACCTATTATTTAAAATTTTATCTAGTAGTTTGCCGTGTACATCCAGGAGGGAAATTGGTCTGTAATTTTGAACTGATTTTGGGGATGTGTTTGGTTTTGGGAGGAAAATCATTATGGCATGTTTTAGATTGTTCGGGAAGTAGCCAGCTGATATGGACATATTGAAAATATAAATCAGAAAGTAAATCATGTTTTTTGGTAAGTTTTTAAGTTGTAAGGTGGTTATTTCCGTTGTCCCTGGTGCTTTCTGTTTAAACGGTCTCAGCGCTTGTAATAGTTCTTCATATGTAATAGGGGGAAAATGTATAGGGTCCAATCTGTTGATATTTCCAGTTCGGTATGGTTTGATTGTATTTGCTATGTTGTTCATTTGTTCTTGTACTATTGCAATGTGTTCTCTGTCGAAGTGGGGTTCATCTTGTTCTGTAAATATTTCCTTCCAATGTGCTCTGAAGATGGGTTCTTTTTCTTGAGGAGTATATAACTGTTCTTTATTATGTTCTATGTATGGTATTTGTTGTTTGGTGTTGCCGCCCATCATCCTCTTGCAGGAGGACCAAAACATTTTCGGATCCTCCTGCAGTTTAAGGTTATGAATTAAATCCTCCCAAGCTTGCTGGTATTTGCCCTTGTAAATATCTTGTAAACGGAATCTTATTGTGTTCAAATGTCGGTTCAAACCAATAGATGGCCCATATCTGGAGATAAATTGGATTGTCTGTCGGTATTGTGCTTGTATCGTCAAAGTTTCGTGAGTTGGTTTGATCCCCGGGATTATCCTATGGGTTATGAGTGGGACTGCTGTATTTGTGGCATCCTGCACGTGTTTGGTCCATGCGTCTAGGTACTGGTTTATTTCGTTAATAGTTGGATCCAGTTGTGAAGGGGGTGTGATAGGTGATAGTAACTGCTTCTATAAATTCCAGTTTGCTTTATGATAGTGTCTTCGCGGTTTGATGGGAATTTGTATTGGGTTGGCTGTGATGGTGGCGATTATTGGAATGTGATCCGATGGTGTGATGGGGCCGGGCTTCAAGAAAATATTATGGAATGCATGCTTGTTTTGTAGAACTACATCGGGTGAGGTGGTGCTATTGTGAGTTATTAGAGTGGGAAAAAAGGGTCCAATGTGTGTGCATTTTTGTTTTGAAATTAGGTAGTAGAGATGGTTACCTCTATTGTTCCTATGTGAATATCCTGTTATACTATGTGCTGCATTTATGTCTCCAAGAAAGTAAGTTGGATGAGGTCTGTTAAAAAGCGTGTGAAAGTCTATGAAGTGCAGATAGTCCGTTCTGGGGGGTGTATAAGTAGTGCCTATAGTGATTGGTCCTTGAAATGTGTCTATTGTTACTGCCATCATGTCTGAATGAAAATTATCGTGAAGTCTGCATGAAATGTTTTTCTTAAGAGCTATTGCGGTGCCTGCGTGATTTTCGTTCAACTTATTTGAGTAGAATGTATTGTAATTGAAGATCTTGAGGGGTTGGTTATTTATGAGGCAGTGACTATTGATGAGTATTATGTCCGGGTCTAGCGTGTTGTATATGTTGGACAGAGTGATTTTATTGGTATTCCATGATTGTACGTTGTGTTGAATTATTGTTATTTTCTTCAAATTCATTTTTGAGCAATTAATGTTTTGGGTTTCTTAGTGACTGCTATTAGTGACTGGTGTCTTGGAAGGTTTGTGAAGTCCTCATGTGGGATGATGTTTATTTTAGTTCTTGTGAATTGTACCCTGTTATTGTTTATGTATTCCAGTAATGTTTGCGATCTCATGTCTTGAACAGTAAGTTTTAATCCTTTGTCATCTTCTTTTCTATTGAATTCCTGGATGTACCATTCTGTCGGGGGATTTTCTGGGATTGGTGAGTTGTCGAGGAAATTTCTGTAGAGTTTGATGTTTAGGTTGTGCTTATTGTCCAGTACTATGCTTGAATTTCCAACGTCATCACTGATCCTACGCTTTGCTCTCGCCTCCGTTTCCATGGCCTCCTCCACGAGCTCCTGCTCACATTCCAGAGACACATCCACCGTTTTTTCTTGGTCAGTTTCCGTTTCCTGTGGGGTTGATTCTGATTTGTAATAGAAGTTGAAAATTGCTGCAGAGTCTCGATCTGGAAAGGTGGTGTCAATATTGAAATTCATCTTTAGGGATTGCGATAGAATGTCACCAAATTTTTGGGTTCTATTGAGCGCTGCTATATGTGCTTCCAATATGAGTGCTGTGAGTTTTATATGTGTTTTTGTAGTTAGTGTGAGAGTATGTTCGGGAGGGGTTTGTTTGTTGAATTGCGTGCTTCACAATTTCAGCATAGGTGTTTTGGGTTTGCTGATGCTGTTCATGTTTTTCATTTTCGATTTTTTGTTTAATTACATTTTTTCTGTACGGGCAACTTGATGCTAATGTCCTATGAGGTCCATTACAGTTGAGGCATTGCTTGAGTGTGCTTGTGCATTGATCGTACGTGTGTTCTTGAGAGGAGCATTCTGAGCAGTATTGAGTTGGTTGGGTGCATTTGTTTGTTGGGTGGTCTTCATGTTTATAGCATTTGTAGCAGATGAGGATGTGTGTATATTGCTCTTGTTCACATTGATAGGGTGTAATTTTCGTGTGGAACATGTAAAAACCATCTCGGAGGATCCTTTGTGCAGTAGTAGTATCGGAAGTTATCAGTTTGATTAGATGAGTGTATTGTTTTATTTTGACTATTTCTGTTACTGATAGCCATGAGTTTTGTTGCTGGATTTCTGCTTTTATTTCTTCTGCAGGTCTTGAGCCTATTTCACCGTCTATTTGTCGACAAAAATAGATCTTTTTGCTCTTAGGTCCGGGGGAATGGCTGGAATGATGTTCAATTTCTGAAATGCGTTAATTGCTTTGCTTGAGGTTAGTTTGTCAACTGAGGTGGCATCATCTGTTACTGCATAAAAACCGGTTTTGGTGGGAGTTAGTCGAATAAGGGGAGCATTGAGGTCTTTAAAGGTCGTTTCGAAAATTTTTGTTTTATCTACTGGCTTTGAACTGTCAATAAGTTTTAGTTGAATTCTGTACGTTGGTGATTTGGTTCTATGTGCAGAATCGGTTGCGGCACTGCTTGAAGTTGGCGGTATTAGTACCGTGGGTGGGAGGTTACTAGGATTTATGGGGAGAGACCCCGGAATAGCATTCCTAGTTTTAGAAGTAGAACGAGGGTTTGGAAGAAGAGGGGCCCTGGGGGGGCGGCCACCCAAACCTCCCCACCCAGCAGCAGCTCCCCTCCCCCGATCTGGGGGAGGCATATCGGAAAACGCCTAGCCCTACCCTTATTATATTTACAATACAATATACAGTATTATACTACAATATATACAACTTTCGACCACACAATTTGGAACCAACTTAGGGCACACCTAGCTGCAGTTTAACTGAGTGAGATATCAGGTTCCTTAACTGGCGAAATCTAGATTGAATACGTTAAACTGTACAGTACTGATACATTAAAACTATACAATGAAAATACATTAAACTGTACAACACTAATACATTAAACTATACAATACTTATACACCTAACTATACAATATCAATACAGTAAACTATACACATCAACACAGCAAACTATACAATTTCAATACATTTAAACAAGTATGCACAAGATCACCGGAATAGAATGACGGAGACAAATGAAAAAGGCAATAGTTGAAAAAAAATCTCACCTCTGGCCCGGAGGGGTTGCCCCGGGGCCGGTGGTCAAAAACCACACTCCGATCCGACTAAGCTACCTCTTAAGCTTTCAAATAGAAAGAATAGAAAAATTAGGTAGCTGAAGAAAGAATTGTTTTTAAGCACATTAATCGCACAAAGAGAGCCACAAACCATCCACGGCGCATTCACGAGAGTCCCGGCGCTGGGGTGGCGGACCGAGCCTCTACAAGCTGCGTGCTCCCAGTAGTCAGGCAACGTCGATAGAAACCTCCGTAAGTATAGCACAAGCCTAGACTGCGAAAAGTGGGCACCCCCGTCTTGACCAATCGGAGACCTGGACGGTCAGAAGTTAAGCTCCAGCGAGGCCTATATAAACAGCCGCGCAGCCAGCGCACCCTCAGTACACTCGCAGCGTCCCTGATATTCACACTAAGTCTCGACGCTCCGCCAGCACCTCACCCGTTGCCTTCACCGCCGCCTCGACTGCCAGCCGCCACGTCTTGTTGCTTGCTAGACGCACCAGTTCCCTGCTAGCGCCTCTGGTACTCCTTGGTCGGAGACACTCGGCCAGCAGCAGCCTCACCGGTTTGCTCTCGTCCTTCAACCACGCAGCGTCTCCCCGGCAACCGTCGGTCCGCCAAGACGTCATCGGTCACTATATTACTCGACTGTAATATTCCCTTGTGCCATTATTGTCGGCGATCTTCATAATAATACGGCGTTTATTCCAGTTGTGTTTTCCTTACCTTGCCGGGTTCGTTTGCACCTCAGGCACTCACTTCGGGCAAAGATATTTTACAAGTCTATCGATATTCACAAGTCTCTAGATATTCACAAGTCTGCCCGGAGTGTAAAGCAGCCTGAGGGAGAACCCCACACTGGTTGACCCCAGAGTGACCCGGCAGGTGGAAGCATGGCCTGGAAAGATGTCCGATTATCCGCCTTCGAAGGCGACATGAAAGGATGGCTCCTCCACTGCGAAGTTTATCTCGCTCAAATCCCAAATCTCAACGACGCTTCGAAGTTCGGGGCTCTCCTCGGAGGGCTACCTACGCACATCATCACCGGAGTACAAGAGATACTACTGAACCCTCCGGCTAACGGTAAATTCGAGTTCCTAAAAGCCGCACTCACAAAACGTTTCGTTCGTCACGACGACGAGACCAACTACGACGCCATTGTCAAACTAACGCTCGGAGACAGCACGCCATCCGAATTACTCTTGGACATGACGCGTCTCAACAACTGCAGACAAGCTCCGCTCCCACCTTCAGTCATCCGCTCCATGCATCTCGCAAAATTACCGACTGAAACGCAGCCACTGATTGAAGCCTTAGGAAAAGGAAAAACAGACGACGAGTACGGAGAGATAGCAGATCAAGTTACTACAAGGCAATCAACGTGCCGGGCCGCAACTACCAAGCCCGTCACCGTAAATGCGATCAAGCCATCGCCTACCCCGACAGTGTCAAGAACCGAGTTTGACGCCGCTATGAAAGAAATAGCCGAACTCAAGAAAATTTTAGGAAGAATAGTACGCTCGCACGAAGACACCCTCAAAGGCGACAACTGGCGGAATCAAGTTCCAGCACCTAGAAACCTTCAACACTCGAACGAAGGAAGTACGCTCGACCAAGTACGCTGCTACTACCACCGCACATTCGGCGACCGCGCAAGAAAGTGCACAACACCATGCAGCTATGCTCAACGAAGGTCGCACAGGATAGTAAGCGCCATCTCCTACTCACGGGCAAACGCAGCAGATTTGCCGTACGCCACCGACTCCAACAATACTCGGTATCTCGTCGATACTGGCTCGTCGATCAGATCAATTCCGCCCGACGAAAAACCCTCAACCAGACCCCCGTCCAACGATCTTCTAGCGGCTAACGACCCTCCAATAGCCTCAGACGAGACGCTGTCTTCATACGAACGCCCTTCTCAACAAGAAAACCAAATATCCATTGAGGTACTCGGAAACTTAAAAAACAACAGGGGGGCACCTGTGGTGGTTCCGCCTAGCTGTACGCGCTCACCACCACACAAGCACAAAAGCGCCACCCCACTGCCTCGAAGCGCTCTCGCTGAACGACCAATCAGCGCTCGAGGCTGGCGCTGGGGTGGCGGACCGAGCCTCTACAAGCTGCGTGCTCCCAGTAGTCAGGCAACGTCGATAGAAACCTCCGTAAGTATAGCACAAGCCTAGACTGCGAAAAGTGGGCACCCCCGTCTTGACCAATCGGAGACCTGGACGGTCAGATGTTAAGCTCCAGCGAGGCCTATATAAACAGCCGCGCAGCCAGCGCACCCTCAGTACACTCGCAGCGTCCCTGATATTCACACTAAGTCTCGACGCTCCGCCAGCACCTCACCCGTTGCCTTCACCGCCGCCTCGACTGCCAGCCGCCACGTCTTGTTGCTTGCTAGACGCACCAGTTCCCTGCTAGCGCCTCTGGTACTCCTTGGTCGGAGACACTCGGCCAGCAGCAGCCTCACCGGTCTGCTCTCGTCCTTCAACCACGCAGCGTCTCCCTGGCAACCGTCGGTCCGCCAAGACGTCATCGGTCACTATATTACTCGACTGTAATATTCCCTTGTGCCATTATTGTCGGCGATCTTCATAATAATACGGCGTTTATTCCAGTTGTGTTTTCCTTACCTTGCCGGGTTCGTTTGCACCTCAGGCACTCACTTCGGGCAAAGATTATTCACAAGTCTATCGATATTCACAAGTCTCTAGATATTCACAAGTCTGCCCGGAGTGTAAAGCAGCCTGAGGGAGAACACCACACCTCCATATAACTGATTAAAAATATTGAACTAACCTTCAGCTCACCAAGTGACAAACAGATCTAAGCAATAACGGTTAGCAAAAATTCGTTTTAGAAGTTTAAGCTAGTAAAAATTTGAATTATGCCGATAGAATGAAACCCACCGAAAATCCATCAATAAAATTAATTTGTAAAATCCATGTTTACAGCTTATGCATTATTATGTGAGCATTATTCTTTCACAATCATTGCGAAACACTTAAAAAACACACCGGCTGTCGCAAAATCACATTGAGAACTAAGGGTGCCCACACACTAACAGCAGTTCAGCGAGTAGCAGGCAGGCAGGCAGTATTTGTGAAGCAGTGAATGCATTGGAAGCGCACACACCTTTAGCTGGCGGTTGAGCAGGCAGCAGCAGTTGGCCGAGCGGTCAGCTGTTGGCGCGCGTTGCAAGCGGTTCCTGCCATGGAGCTAGGATATATGGAGGGAGCATAGCGCACTCCGATCGGGCTCAATTTGGCTGCAAAAGTTGAAAGACTCGGGCAGTGTGAATGCCCGACACGTCACAATTCTGAGCCAACCACAGACGCTTGGCTGAAGTTGGCTCCTCCCACCTCCTCTACCACTCCCCTCCCATTTTCCGAAGCAAGATTAGTACCACACCACAAGTCATAGGGTGAGGTGTGCGTGCAAGTCGCTCCAATTTGTTATAATCAAGGGCCTGTAATCTTCATAGTTTTCAACTCTTAATGTACCTTTGCTAGAAATTTTGATATTATTAAGTGTCCTCAAGTGGGGAAACCAATTTATTATCTTTCGGAGTCTTAGAATCCCAAATTAATGATTAGAGATTAACTCAACAGCTGGAAGAGCATTCAGCGAGCGTGTCCGCACTCTCGCGTAGTCAGTAGGTAACTGGCTTCCGTGCTGACGTCACACTTGCGAGACGGCTATTGGTTACCACAGAAAGAGGAAAAATCTAAAAAACTGGTTCTCTTCACAGACGGCTATGCTCCCTCCATATATCCTAGCTCCATGGTTCCTGCTCAAACTGCTGCTGTGTTCAGTGCTTCCACTCCTAGGGTAATTACCCTAGTTTAGGGTAATCAGACCCTCCTAGGGTACAGTCTAGGGTAAGGGGAAAAAATCCGAAATCTGGGGTAAAATCTATATTTCAAATCTATATAATAAAAATCATGATAAACAGAAGATTGTCAATAACTACATTTGAGTTACCCACATAAGAATTAATTGCGCAGAAGACATTAGAAGACAAAATGGAACGTTTAAACATTTGAATAGTCAATTTAGCACAACTTAAACTTGCTCCACACCAGTACTGAACAAGGTGATGTTCGTTTCGCATTGTGCGACGTTCAGTTTCTTTGCAAGCTGTGTGCGACGATCGCTGGAGCAGTGGGATGCACTTGTACTTATTTTGTTGAGTTGTTTAGAAATCGAACTCAAGTAAAAGAGAGCGAATGCTTTAAACAACAAGCTAACCTGTGATTATTCGGAGTTCTTAGATTTCAAGTTTAGGGAGTTAACGTTGTTTCATTCTGACTCTCCAAATATTGTCAATTTTAGATCAGAAATCTATAGCCTAATTATGAGCTTTTGTTCAGATTTTATGCGTGTAACTCTTGTGAAGAATGCGACCATTTCTTGCCTGAATCCATCCTATTCAACATTCACTGTGCTTTTGTGGCAGTAGGTGATATATACATTGGGATGACAGCAGCTGAAACGATGTCAGATATAACTGGTATTATTTCAGAAGACCAAGTTTGTTTTACTAATTGTAGATGCTTCTTTGGTAAAAGAGTTTCACAAATTCAAAAAAATTTTCCGTCGAGGATTGTGTACATGACCTCGTATGTTGGCTAAATCTGCGTAATGCTGCTACATTGACTCCAAAATCTGTATCACATATTTTAAACGTAATTCTTCAAATGAAAAGTTAGTCGATAAGAAAGGTATTGAGGAAGAGTGGCGAAAACGTTACTTGGATGAACAATTGAAACCAGAAATATCAGCCGTTCATTACTTGGAAACAGTTTAGCAGTAAAGATACCAGTGGGCTACCAAGTTATCCAAATCTCAAAATTATAATTTCAACGTTTTTGTTCCTCCCACTTTCAAATGCTTTCGTTGAACGTTTTCCTTAGCCAAATAAATTTGAACAAAACTTTACAAAGTACCAGTTGAATGAATAAAACTGCGCTTGGTTTCATGCATTCAGTGTATTCCCTCAAAGAATCTGGCTTCATTGCATCTAATTTCCCAAATGATACATCTAGTGAAGGCTATTGATAATGTGGAAAGTAATGCCACGAGAGCTAAATATTCAGCAATGCCAATACCGTAGATATATAACATGCAGAAGGCGTGATAACGTTTTTATTATGGAAAATCTTATTTGCTACGTAATATCATCATCTAGTCTGAGAAGACACATTGCATCACTCACATAAAAAAAATTGGCAAGCGGTACTGAACAAAGTAGAGAAAAATAGTTTGAGTTAGACATGATGTACAATACGATTTTAGCAGCCGTTAAATACTCAAGATAATTCCCTCTATAAGTGGGCAAATTTTTGAGCGAATATCTGAACTCGACCCACGCTCTCCCTCCTACGAGACATGCCGCTTGCGGTTGCTTTATGGCTCAGGAATTTTCTGATGAACCTCTCATGCTTGCAAAGCTCGACAATGGCTAGCACCGAGCATCTTACTACAGAATATTTTCAAACAGATATTTGCCAAATTCAGGGAAATTACGTTAATACACAAATTAATGCGATATACTGCAAATAAATTCATGTTCACTGTAATTTATCTGACATCCACGGTAATTAGTCACTCAGTATTCTCAGCATTCAGATAAAGCACCTACAGCTCATGTCTTGAGAATTTTAAACAAGAATTGGAAGTGTAAAAACATAAGATGATTGACTTCACCAGCATGAGAGTTCACAAAAAAAACACAGTTTAGAATGCACATAAACAATAATTACAATTTGCAATGCATTGACTGAGAATCGGTATTAACTGCTCAAAACACTGCATCATTTTCACAGAAAAATTGCATGACGTGCATATATTATCTACCACCCGCCAGACTCATGATATCATTCGAGCAAAATTCAATTTCTGTTTTTCAACATTTAGAGAGAGCAAATTCAATTTCTGTTTTTCAACATTTAGAGAGATAATAAAAAAATCACTGCTTGAAAATACTGGTCACACTGAAACACGCTACTTTACACATGCTCTCACTTAGCATAATTCACTGAGCCATTGCATACTTATGCCACTCAAAGCTAACTTATATGCGCGCTGCTGATGCCTCTACACTTCAAACTCGAATTTTATGGAGCCAGCTATGGAATGCGCTTACAGACCGTACAGCTCATTCGAACAGGGAGCCAGAAACCGCAAGCTTAAGCCGCTGCTTTACTGCACTCCAGTCTCAGCATCCACTACAGTTTTAGAGTGCTCGACTGGATTTAAAGAATCACTTTGAATTATTATTAAATTTTTATCAAACAGAAAGAATTACGACACAACAAAAAAATTTCCCATGTAAACCGAAGTACCGGGTGGTAAGCAGGACAGCATATAATTAAATTCAGTTTGAGGTGTCACGAAACTTTGCACAGTGTTGCGTACGTGGCGCTGATCAGGCGCCTACACTGTGTTAGTTCGAATGGAGGACTCGAAACCTCCTTAGTAAGAGGGGAAAAATGAAAATACCAGAGCGGAAAACACAGCAAGAGGAAATGGTAGAATAGTTGGAAAAATAGAGAAAGTAGCTACTGATCTGCTCACCCACACCAATACCTCAGTTCAACATGGGAAATGAAACACTCGGTTAATGGTACATTATTGATTACTTTATTTCGAGTTAGTTAATGAACACGTGATTGGCATGAGACACTCTCGGCAAGCAAAGAAATTTGCGACACACAATATTAGCGAAAGTTACTGGCGCGCGTACCTTGTAACGCCAACGCAAAACACCAACCAGAGACATATCCTGCACAATCCTAGGCAATCGCAGCGCGCGCGGAAGGAAAAAAAACACAGTCACCTATGGCCTATTATCCATGACTTCTCTTGATCGTTCCGAACGAAGCGTTTCCAAGGCATACCCCGAGCTCCTCTTGAATTTCAGAGAGCCTGAACATTTTCTAAGCTCTATTGCTTGCATAACTTCCCTCTCAGTGTGACTGGTAGGCAGTAGGCCCTGGCACTTCAGCTTGGTAAGCGCCATATGGTCAGGTTGCTCTGCAACCTGGAGTCGCCTAGTCCCACATCGTTGAAAACTCCAAGCCGCTCCACACTCAAACACCCGACCCCTCCTGGGAACAAGGATTATATTAAGTGACTACACTCCACTTGAATCTTTATTCCTTGCAATGCCCCTACTTCAAATCGAATTGATTGAATTTTACCCCCCTTTAATCCCCAAATCAATCATAAAATTTATTTATTTTCCCTCTGAGAATAATTGGATTATTTCACCCCGCTTTACAAAACAAATCACAAAGCACTCTGTTTCGAGATAAGTTACATGAAAACCATTTAGCCTACACTTCAATAGTTCAATAAGACACGAACATTCTGATTTCCCTCTAAAAATAATGCAATAATTCTTTCATTCCCGTCATTAAAGTGAACTCCAAACACGAGAACAATTCGAGGATGATTTAAAATGAAAACCCATAGATCAAATTCCAATATTAACAATGAAAATTACTGCGCCCCACCTAGACAAAAACTTCAATTGCAATAAAAATTGTCAACCATTTCTACTTGAATCACTCCACTCTTTTTATGAACACAAATTTAATAAGCTGCATGAGAATCTTCAAAGAACAAAGAACAATATCTCACCTCCCCATTGAAGAACTCGTATCCCTACATCCTGCACTGAGTCAGTAAATCGGCAAAATAGGCCGGCTCGCAAACTCTCTGCGTATTTATGGTCCCCTCGAACAAAGAATGCGCTCCTTGGCTTTGCTACACCCGCGAAAACTGAAAGTGACGTAGCGTTTCGCGATTGGCTAACCCTCAAGCGTCACCTCCCTATACTGACGTGTCCCTTACCTCACCATATTGCTACGCATATATCTCTAAAATAAACCCCGAAACCCCTGAGTTCTTACTCATATGAAATTCAATTTTTAACCCACTGTTTTCTGTGCTATGTTGTTTATTTACAACAACTCCCGTATATGTGATGTATTTTGGACTAGCTCTCGAAATAGTCTCTACCTCCCTTTACGAACTCCTCCTTGCTCCTGATGTACGTATGTACGTACGTCACACCTTCCAATTCCTCTCGGTATGCTGCGCTGCGTCGACTCTGGAGCCGGTTGCCTGCCTATCGTTTCTACGTATATATATATATATGTAGAACTCTTGTTGAATATATCGTTACAGCCCCGCGCCCTTCATAAAAATTTGAGCCAATGCAGTTGGTTCAAATTTTCAAATTGTTTTTTAGTTCTAAATAATTGATTACATCAAACTCTGGTCTTGACATCGCATATCACACAAGCCGTAAAATATCATCCGTACATTGAAAACATACATGGACACACAAAAGGAATGAAAACGCACATGACATATTATTAGGGCACCCTAACAAAGAACACAATGCTCTTGAGAACCACATCTGTTTCATATATTCTCACATACTCAAAAACGAAGAAAACTCGCATCCGCTATGTATAATCTTCCATTTGCAAAACGAAGGAGACTCTCATCTGTTACAAATAATAGATGCACAACGACATCGATTAAAAAAAATCGAACATTATCCGCTTGATTTCTCTTCATAAAATTCAGCCACATAAGCAGAGAAAAGAAAACACAATGCGCTCAATTAATACAGCGAACTTAGCACAAGGACATAGGCATCTTAAATCATCCTATCACTTGGCATTCACGTAAAAGATCTCAAAATGAAATAAAGTTTTCTCTTGAAATATCTTATTCTCGATGAATCTCGTTGATAACTTCCATCTTGTTATTTCTGTACAAGTCTTTCGGGGGGTACCCCTGGGTCTCAGGTAATTTCAAAATATAGCAATGCTCCAAAATTTTTCATCCTTGCGTTGTAGTCCATCACTCCTGTGGTATTATCAGCGACTCGCGTTAATACGCGTATGATTCCTTTGGGTGGGCTCGTCAGCCTGTCTCCTCGATGAAAGTTGATCATTTATGATTATCTACAAAGCCATCAGGTTAGGACAACTCATTTCCCGCCGGCTGGAAGTGCAGTTTAAACCCCTGAGGTTTGCATATATGACATCTCTATTGACGGTACAAGTCTACTCTATTGGAGCAGAAGTTACCCATGAGATTTCCTAAGTGTAGCAATAACTTGGTATCAATCAGCGACAAGTTTAAAAAAAAATAATTTTCAATAGTGTCGCCTGACCGTTCATTACTGCACACAAATATATATTTCGTAATACAAGTAAAAACACATGCTAGCATTCCAGTGACATTGCGAATGGGCCCCGATTTTTTTTTTCGATGCCTTTCGATCACAGGACTACTAAAATAAATAAAAAACACTCATTTAATTTCACATACATAATGACTTGCAGATTGCCAAGAGATCTACCCACTGGGCCGAAATCTTGTACCTGAGAACAAGCACACAAATACATGTAATATTGTGACGTTGATCAGACGTGTGTCATACTCTGCTGCACACATCATTTCCGACAATCCGACCAACACACACGAAAAATAATCCTAAAGTCATTAAGTACTGGCATTGTGAGCATCAACCTGATCCCAGCCCCGAGACTGTACTCTTCATCTTCATTCATCTCTCTAGATGAGAGGTATTCCGTATTCACCTAATCAACAACTCTTCTGTATATACAACGTTCGGGTCAGCAGAATTATCTTGAATCCGTTGATTTCACGGCAATGTTTGTGTCTTAAAAGCTACGTGTGATTTGCATATCCTTTAGTTTGGAGTATTTAAACTATCAGTTTCTTCAATCACGACCGGTGCGGAGAGAAGCGAATTTTAAGTTCACACCAGATCGTATTAAGTACTAAAGTCAAAACTCCAATTATGAAACCCGGGCATAGTATCAACTGCCTATTGTTTCCTTTAAAAGATGGAAGTTGTGATGCACTTGCAGAAACACAGACATTATAATACACGTTCCCTTTGCCAGTAGACAATCCATGAAGACGCAATCGATTAGTTAACCACCCACAACCACTTGCTTGGATATGCACAAGTATGTTAGTTATGAGTAGGCAAAACAAAAGTCATATTCGGTAATAAAATCACAGTTCCTATGTTAACCCCACAGTCAATGCTCAGCAGGCGAAAAGCAAGAAAATTCCTGATGACACACATGATAGGTTAGGGAATCAGGAACCATTCTTACACTATAGATATAATACTTAGAATAAATGAAAACATCCTAGCACAGTCAAATCACGAGATCAGCTCAGCCAGAACATGAGGCAAAAGACACCGAGCGAACCCTCCTGAATTTCAGCGACCAGGAAACAATTTTCATTTGCAACTTAAATAAATACTCAATATGTTTTTGAATTATTTACAAATATTCATGCGTTGACCCGAGAATTTATATTTTCTATATGCTGCCTAGTTGAACCACTCGACGTCTGATCTATCGACCAACACAATCCTAGCTACACAATTTTATTATTTGTTCTGCTCCTTTCAAAAACTGACACACAGGGTATGGCACGCAGAACACTTGTCAAATTTAATAACTCGTAAAGGGCAAAGCAAAAAAAAACGAGTCACAATTATTTCAAGTGAAATCCCGGCCATTTAAATTTACATACATATTTTCAAATTTTACTCATCATCAGTGTTACTTTTATTTTAACCTATTGCGCTATCACATTCCTTCGGCTCGTACGGGCCTCACTCTTGACCTACTAACACAGACAACGAGTGCCCTGGTGCCCGAGCGCACTTTTATGATCCTTGCGTAGAACAAGTTGTAAAATTCGAACACACCCTCAGCTTCACTCGCGGTTATACACACTCAGTTACATCCTACTATCAGCCTCACAGAACCAAGATATCGCTTGAGAATATTTTTGCCTGCCCAAGCTGATATGAAACACTCCATGGACACATTACACTACATGTATAGGAATGGTCACTTGGACAGTATAACACAAATACAAGGCATGAATTCATCTTCCCAATAGCATTCCCGTCAATTTTAGATTCCTCTAAATTTTTCAACGTAGATAAAAAAAATTGCAACATACCTCTCACGTGTTCATCAAAATAATCACTAAATTTAATTGAGACTCCTTCCTCATTTCGAGGTAGATCAATGAGATAAGAAAATCCTACATTTACTCGCCAATGCACGGTAGACATTCTATTGACAGTTCCATTTTTAACGTAAATTTTCATTTATAATATTCTGTGAAGGAGCATTACTTCTACTGCAATTCACTTTGGTAATTTAACATTAGCAAGAAGTGCGTAGTTTCTCCATCCACCTTCCAGATAGATTTAATTTCAATCTCAACAAAATTAAATTAGTTTATCAATCAAGTTCCGCAACAAAATATTTGATGACTTTTAATTTCTTGAGAAATTCTGTTGACTTTGCCAGATGAATAATTAGCATCTCGTTTTCTATACAAATGCTTTGGAATTATTAAGCTTTAAAGAAAATTTTGTATGTTTCATGTATCTAAATGACAATTTCACAAGTTGTCAACCGTGCAATAGACGTTAACCTACACTAAGGCACTAAAATTAAGCTTTGAGCAGCACGAGCAACATCCTAAAATGCTGTCACATAACTTGTGAAATTTTACATTCCCATGTCACTGATTCGCGCGCTCCTACATAGATCTATTTTCCGTGTCTATTTTAATACTTCTCCAGCCAAATGCCGCCTAATACTACTTTAAGATGCCTAATACTACTTTAATATTGACATATGTGATTATCCAAAAATATTTTGAAATTGTACACGCAGCACACTATTAAGAAAGGTTTTAGATAATCTCTTTCTATTTCACTGCCCAAGTGCTACGTAATATCATCATCTAGTCTGAGAAGACACATTGCATCACTCACATAAAAAAAATTGGCAAGCGGTACTGAACAAAGTAGAGAAAAATAGTTTGAGTTAGACATGATGTACAATACGATTTTAGCAGCCGTTAAATACTCAAGATAATTCCCTCTATAAGTGGGCAAATTTTTGAGCGAATATCTGAACTCGACCCACGCTCTCCCTCCTACGAGACATGCCGCTTGCGGTTGCTTTATGGCTCAGGAATTTTCTGATGAACCTCTCATGCTTGCAAAGCTCGACAATGGCTAGCACCGAGCATCTTACTACAGAATATTTTCAAACAGATATTTGCCAAATTCAGGGAAATTACGTTAATACACAAATTAATGCGATATACTGCAAATAAAATCATGTTCACTGTAATTTATCTGACATCCACGGTAATTAGTCACTCAGTATTCTCAGCATTCAGATAAAGCACCTACAGCTCATGTCTTGAGAATTTTAAACAAGAATTGGAAGTGTAAAAACATAAGATGATTGACTTCACCAGCATGAGAGTTCACAAAAAAAAACACAGTTTAGAATGCACATAAACAATAATTACAATTTGCAATGCATTGACTGAGAATCGGTATTAACTGCTCAAAACACTGCATCATATTCACAGAAAAATTGCATGACGTGCATATATTATCTACCACCCGCCAGACTCATGATATCATTCGAGCAAAATTCAATTTCTGTTCTTCAACATTTAGAGAGAGCAAATTCAATTTCTGTTTTTCAACATTTAGAGAGATAAAAAAAAAATCACTGCTTGAAAATACTGGTCACACTGAAACACGCTACTTTACACATGCTCTCACTTAGCATTATTCACTGAGCCATTGCATACTTATGCCACTCAAAGCTAACTTATATGCGCGCTGCTGATGCCTCTACACTTCAAACTCGAATTTTATGGAGCCAGCTATGGAATGCGCTTACAGACCGTACAGCTCATTCGAACAGGAAGCCAGAAACCGCAAGCTTAAGCCGCTGCTTTACTGCACTCCAGTCTCAGCATCCACTACAGTTTTAGAGTGCTCGACTGGATTTAAAGAATCACTTGGAATTATTATTAAATTTTTATCGAACAGAAAGAATTACGACACAACAAAAAAATTTCCCATGTAAACCGAAGTACCGGGTGGTAAGCAGGACAGCATATAATTAAATTCAGTTTGAGGTGTCACGAAACTTTGCACAGTGTTGCGTACGTGGCGCTGATCAGGCGCCTACACTGTGTTAGTTCGAATGGAGGACTCGAAACCTCCTTAGTAAGAGGGGAAAAATGAAAATACCAGAGCGGAAAACACAGCAAGAGGAAATGGTAGAACAGTTGGAAAAATAGAGAAAGTAGCTACTGATCTGCTCACCCACACCAATACCTCAGTTCAACATGGGAAATGAAACACTCGGTTAATGGTACATTATTGATTACTTTATTTCGAGTTAGTTAATGAACACGTGATTGGCATGAGACACTCTCGGCAAGCAAAGAAATTTGCGACACACAATATTAGCGAAAGTTACTGGCGCGCGTACCTTGTAACGCCAACACAAAACACCAACCAGAGACATATCCTGCACAATCCTAGGCAATCGCAGCGCGCGCGGAAGGAAAAAAAACACAGTCACCTATGGCCTATTATCCATGACTTCTCTTGATCGTTCCGAACGAAGCGTTTCCAAGGCATACCCCGAGCTCCTCTTGAATTTCAGAGAGCCTGAACATTTTCTAAGCTCTATTGCTTGCATAACTTCCCTCTCAGTGTGACTGGTAGGCAGTAGGCCCTGGCACTTCAGCTTGGTAAGCGCCATATGGTCAGGTTGCTCTGCAACCTGGAGTCGCCTAGTCCCACATCGTTGAAAACTCCAAGCCGCTCCACACTCAAACACCCGACCCCTCCTGGGAACAAGGATTATATTAAGTGACTACACTCCACTTGAATCTTTATTCCTTGCAATGCCCCTACTTCAAATCGAATTGATTGAATTTTACCCCCCTTTAATCCCTAAATCAATCATAAAATTTATTTATTTTCCCTCTGAGAATAATTGGATTATTTCACCCCGCTTTACAAAACAAATCACAAAGCACTCTGTTTCGAGATAAGTTACATGAAAACCATTTAGCCTACACTTCAATAGTTCAATAAGACACGAACATTCTGATTTCCCTCTAAAAATAATGCAATAGTTCTTTCATTCCCGTCATTAAAGTGAACTCCAAACACGAGAACAATTCGAGGATGATTTAAAATGAAAACCCATAGATCAAATTCCAATATTAACAATGAAAATTACTGCGCCCCACCTAGACAAAAACTTCAATTGCAATAAAAATTGTCAACCATTTCTACTTGAATCACTCCACTCTTTTTATGAACACAAATTTAATAAGCTGCATGAGAATCTTCAAAGAACAAAGAACAATATCTCACCTCCCCATTGAAGAACTCGTATCCCTACATCCTGCACTGAGTCAGTAAATCGGCGAAATAGGCCGGCTCGCAAACTCTCTGCGTATTTATGGTCCCCTCGAACAAAGAATGCGCTCCTTGGCTTTGCTACACCCGCGAAAACTGAAAGTGACGTAGCGTTTCGCGATTGGCTAACCCTCAAGCGTCACCTCCCTATACTGACGTGTCCCTTACCTCACCATATTGCTACGCATATATCTCTAAAATAAACCCCGAATCCCCTGAGTTCTTACTCATATGAAATTCAATTTTTAACCCACTGTTTTCTGTGCTATGTTGTTTATTTACAACAACTCCCGTATATGTGATGTATTTTGGACTAGCTCTCGAAATAGCCTCTACCTCCCTTTACGAACTCCTCCTTGCTCCTGATGTACGTATGTACGTACGTCACACCTTCCAATTCCTCTCGGTATGCTGCGCTGCGTCGACTCTGGAGCCGGTTGCCTGCCTATCGTTTCTACGTATATATATATATATATGTAGAACTCTTGTTGAATATATCGTTACAGCCCCGCGCCCTTCATAAAAATTTGAGCCAATGCAGTTGGTTCAAATTTTCAAATTGTTTTTTAGTTCTAAATAATTGATTACATCAAACTCTGGTCTTGACATCGCATATCACACAAGCCGTAAAATATCATCCGTACATTGAAAACATACATGGACACACAAAAGGAATGAAAACGCACATGACATATTATTAGGGCACCCTAACAAAGAACACAATGCTCTTGAGAACCACATCTGTTTCTTATATTCTCACATACTCAAAAACGAAGAAAACTCGCATCCGCTATGTATAATCTTCCATTTGCAAAACGAAGGAGACTCTCATCTGTTACAAATAATAGACGCACAACGACATCGATTAAAAAAAATCGAACATTATCCGCTTGATTTCTCTTCATAAAATTCAGCCACATAAGCAGAGAAAAGAAAACACAATGCGCTCAATTAATACAGCGAACTTAGCACAAGGACATAGGCATCTTAAATCATCCTATCACTTGGCATTCACGTAAAAGATCTCAAAATGAAATAAAGTTTTCTCTTGAAATATCTTATTCTCGATGAATCTCGTTGATAACTTCCATCTTGTTATTTCTGTACAAGTCTTTCGGGGGGTACCCCTGGGTCTCAGGTAATTTCAAAATATAGCAATGCTCCAAAATTTTTCATCCTTGCGTTGTAGTCCATCACTCCTGTGGTATTATCAGCGACTCGCGTTAATACGCGTATGATTCCTTTGGGTGGGCTCGTCAGCCTGTCTCCTCGATGAAAGTTGACCATTTATGATTATCTACAAAGCCATCAGGTTAGGACAACTCATTTCCCGCCGGCTGGAAGTGCAGTTTAAACCCCTGAGGTTTGCATATATGACATCTCTATTGACGGTACAAGTCTACTCTATTGGAGCAGAAGTTACCCATGAGATTTCCTAAGTGTAGCAATAACTTGGTATCAATCAGCGACAAGTTTAAAAAAAAATAATTTTCAATAGTGTCGCCTGACCGTTCATTACTGCACACAAATATATATTTCGTAATACAAGTAAAAACACATGCTTGCATTCCAGTGACATTGCGAATGGGCCCCGATTTTTTTTTCGATGCCTTTCGATCACAGGACTACTAAAATAAATAAAAAACACTCATTCAATTTCACATACATAATGACTTGCAGATTGCCAAGAGATCTACCCACTGGGCCGAAATCTTGTACCTGAGAACAAGCACACAAATACATGTAATATTGTGACGTTGATCAGACGTGTGTCATACTCTGCTGCACACATCATTTCCGACAATCCGACCAACACACACGAAAAATAATCCTAAAGTCATTAAGTACTGGCATTGTGAGCATCAACCTGATCCCAGCCCCGAGACTGTACTCTTCATCTTCATTCATCTCTCTAGATGAGAGGTATTCCGTATTCACCTAATCAACAACTCTTCTGTATATACAACGTTCGGGTCAGCAGAATTATCTTGAATCCGTTGATTTCACGGCAATGTTTGTGTCTTAAAAGCTACGTGTGATTTGCATATCCTTTAGTTTGGAGTATTTAAACTATCAGTTTCTTCAATCACGACCGGTGCGGAGAGAAGCGAATTTTAAGTTCACACCAGATCGTATTAAGTACTAAAGTCAAAACTCCAATTATGAAACCCGGGCATAGTATCAACTGCCTATTGTTTCCTTTAAAAGATGGAAGTTGTGATGCACTTGCAGAAACACAGACATTATAATACACGTTCCCTTTGCCAGTAGACAATCCATGAAGACGCAATCGATTAGTTAACCACCCACAACCACTTGCTTGGATATGCACAAGTATGTTAGTTATGAGTAGGCAAAACAAAAGTCATATTCGGTAATAAAATCACAGTTCCTATGTTAACCCCACAGTCAATGCTCAGCAGGCGAAAAGCAAGAAAATTCCTGATGACACACATGATAGGTTAGGGAATCAGGAACCATTCTTACACTATAGATATAATACTTAGAATAAATGAAAACATCCTAGCACAGTCAAATCACGAGATCAGCTCAGCCAGAACATGAGGCAAAAGACACCGAGCGAACCCTCCTGAATTTCAGCGACCAGGAAACAATTTTCATTTGCAACTTAAATAAATACTCAATATGTTTTTGAATTATTTACAAATATTCATGCGTTGACCCGAGAATTTATATTTTCTATATGCTGCCTAGTTGAACCACTCGACGTCTGATCTATCGACCAACACAATCCTAGCAACACAATTTTATTATTTGTTCTGCTCCTTTCAAAAACTGACACACAGGGTATGGCACGCAGAACACTTTTCAAATTTAATAACTCGTAAAGGGCAAAGCAAAAAAAAAACGAGTCACAATTATTTCAAGTGAAATCCCGGCCATTTAAATTTACATACATATTTTCAAATTTTACTCATCATCAGTGTTACTTTTATTTTAACCTATTGCGCTATCACATTCCTTCGGCTCGTACGGGCCTCACTCTTGACCTACTGACACAGACAACGAGTGCCCTGGTGCCCGAGCGCACTGTTATGATCCTTGCGTAGAACAAGTTGTAAAATTCGAACACACCCTCAGCTTCACTCGCGGTTATACACACTCAGTTACATCCTACTATCAGCCTCACAGAACCAAGATATCGCTTGAGAATATTTTTGCCTGCCCAAGCTGATATGAAACACTCCATGGACACATTACACTACATGTATAGGAATGGTCACTTGGACAGTATAACACAAATACAAGGCATGAATTCATCTTCCCAATAGCATTCCCGTCAATTTTAGATTCCTCTAAATTTTTCAACGTAGATAAAAAAAATTGCAACATACCTCTCACGTGTTCAAAATAATCACTAAATTTAATTAAGACTCCTTCCTCATTTCGAGGTAGATCAATGAGATAAGAAAATCCTACATTTACTCGCCAATGCACGGTAGACATTCTATTGACAGTTCCATTTTTAACGTAAATTTTCATTTATAATATTCTGTGAAGGAGCATTACTTCTACTGCAATTCACTTTGGTAATTTAACATTAGCAAGAAGTGCGTAGTTTCTCCATCCACCTTCCAGATAGATTTAATTTCAATCTCAACAAAATTAAATTAGTTTATCAATCAAGTTCCGCAACAAAATATTTGATGACTTTTAATTTCTTGAGAAATTCTGTTGACTTTGCCAAATGAATAATTAGCATCTCGTTTTCTATACAAATGCTTTGGAATTATTAAGCTTTAAAGAAAATTTTGTATGTTTCATGTATCTAAATGACAATTTCACAAGTTGTCAACCGTGCAATAGACGTTAACCTACACTAAGGCACTAAAATTAAGCTTTGAGCAGCACGAGCAACATCCTAAAATGCTGTCACATAACTTGTGAAATTTTACATTCCCATGTCACTGATTCGCGCGCTCCTACATAGATCTATTTTCCGTGTCTATTTTAATACTTCTCCAGCCAAATGCCGCCTAATACTACTTTAAGATGCCTAATACTACTTTAATATTGACATATGTGATTATCCAAAAATATTTTGAAATTGTACACGCAGCACACTATTAAGAAAGGTTTTAGATAATCTCTTTCTATTTCACTGCCCAAGTGCTACGTAATATCATCATCTAGTCTGAGAAGACACATTGCATCACTCACATAAAAAAAATTGGCAAGCGGTACTGAACAAAGTAGAGAAAAATAGTTTGAGTTAGACATGATGTACAATACGATTTTAGCAGCCGTTAAATACTCAAGATAATTCCCTCTATAAGTGGGCAAATTTTTGAGCGAATATCTGAACTCGACCCACGCTCTCCCTCCTACGAGACATGCCGCTTGCGGCTGCTTTATGGCTCAGGAATTTTCTGATGAACCTCTCATGCTTGCAAAGCTCGACAATGGCTAGCACCGAGCATCTTACTACAGAATATTTTCAAACAGATATTTGCAAAATTCAGGGAAATTACGTTAATACACAAATTAATGCGATATACTGCAAATAAAATCATGTTCACTGTAATTTATCTGACATCCACGGTAATTAGTCACTCAGTATTCTCAGCATTCAGATAAAGCACCTACAGCTCATGTCTTGAGAATTTTAAACAAGAATTGGAAGTGTAAAAACATAAGATGATTGACTTCACCAACATGAGAGTTCACAAAAAAAAAACACAGTTTAGAATGCACATAAACAATAATTACAATTTGCAATGCATTGACTGAGAATCGGTATTAACTGCTCAAAACACTGCATCATTTTCACAGAAAAATTGCATGACGTGCATATATTATCTACCACCCGCCAGACTCATGATATCATTCGAGCAAAATTCAATTTCTGTTTTTCAACATTTAGAGAGAGCAAATTCAATTTCTGTTTTTCAACATTTAGAGAGATAAAAAAAAAATCACTGCTTGAAAATACTGGTCACACTGAAACACGCTACTTTACACATGCTCTCACTTAGCATTATTCACTGAGCCATTGCATACTTATGCCACTCAAAGCTAACTTATATGCGCGCTGCTGATGCCTCTACACTTCAAACTCGAATTTTATGGAGCCAGCTATGGAATGCGCTTACAGACCGTACAGCTCATTCGAACAGGAAGCCAGAAACCGCAAGCTTAAGCCGCTGCTTTACTGCACTCCAGTCTCAGCATCCACTACAGTTTTAGAGTGCTCGACTGGATTTAAAGAATCACTTTGAATTATTATTAAATTTTTATCAAACAGAAAGAATTACGACACAACAAAAAAATTTCCCATGTAAACCGAAGTACCGGGTGGTAAGCAGGACAGCATATAATTAAATTCAGTTTGAGGTGTCACGAAACTTTGCACAGTGTTGCGTACGTGGCGCTGATCAGGCGCCTACACTGTGTTAGTTCGAATGGAGGACTCGAAACCTCCTTAGTAAGAGGGGAAAAATGAAAATACCAGAGCGGAAAACACAGCAAGAGGAAATGGTAGAACAGTTGGAAAAATAGAGAAAGTAGCTACTGATCTGCTCACCCACACCAATACCTCAGTTCAACATGGGAAATGAAACACTCGGTTAATGGTACATTATTGATTACTTTATTTCGAGTTAGTTAATGAACACGTGATTGGCATGAGACACTCTCGGCAAGCAAAGAAATTTGCGACACACAATATTAGCGAAAGTTACTGGCGCGCGTACCTTGTAACGCCAACACAAAACACCAACCAGAGACATATCCTGCACAATCCTAGGCAATCGCAGCGCGCGCGGAAGGAAAAAAACACAGTCACCTATGGCCTATTATCCATGACTTCTCTTGATCGTTCCGAACGAAGCGTTTCCAAGGCATACCCCGAGCTCCTCTTGAATTTCAGAGAGCCTGAACATTTTCTAAGCTCTATTGCTTGCATAACTTCCCTCTCAGTGTGACTGGTAGGCAGTAGGCCCTGGCACTTCAGCTTGGTAAGCGCCATATGGTCAGGTTGCTCTGCAACCCGGAGTCGCCTAGTCCCACATCGTTGAAAACTCCAAGCCGCTCCACACTCAAACACCCGACCCCTCCTGGGAACAAGGATTATATTAAGTGACTACACTCCACTTAAATCTTTATTCCTTGCAATGCCCCTACTTCAAATCGAATTGATTGAATTTTACCCCCCTTTAATCCCCAAATCAATCATAAAATTTATTTATTTTCCCTCTGAGAATAATTGGATTATTTCACCCCGCTTTACAAAACAAATCACAAAGCACTCTGTTTCGAGATAAGTTACATGAAAACCATTTAGCCTACACTTCAATAGTTCAATAAGACACGAACATTCTGATTTCCCTATAAAAATAATGCAATAATTCTTTCATTCCCGTCATTAAAGTGAACTCCAAACACGAGAACAATTCGAGGATGATTTAAAATGAAAACCCATAGATCAAATTCCAATATTAACAATGAAAATTACTGCGCCCCACCTAGACAAAAACTTCAATTGCAATAAAAATTGTCAACCATTTCTACTTGAATCACTCCACTCTTTTTATGAACACAAATTTAATAAGCTGCATGAGAATCTTCAAAGAACAAAGAACAATATCTCACCTCCCCATTGAATAACTCGTATCCCTACATCCTGCACTGAGTCAGTAAATCGGCGAAATAGGCCGGCTCGCAAACTCTCTGCGTATTTATGGTCCCCTCGAACAAAGAATGCGCTCCTTGGCTTTGCTACACCCGCGAAAACTGAAAGTGACGTAGCGTTTCGCGATTGGCTAACCCTCAAGCGTCACCTCCCTATACTGACGTGTCCCTTACCTCACCATATTGCTACGCATATATCTCTAAAATAAACCCCGAAACCCCTGAGTTCTTACTCATATGAAATTCAATTTTTAACCCACTGTTTTCTGTGCTATGTTGTTTATTTACAACTCCCGTATATGTGATGTATTTTGGACTAGCTCTCGAAATAGCCTCTACCTCCCTTTACGAACTCCTCCTTGCTCCTGATGTACGTATGTACGTCACACCTTCCAATTCCTCTCGGTATGCTGCGCTGCGTCGACTCTGGAGCCGGTTGCCTGCCTATCGTTTCTACGTATATATATATATGTAGAACTCTTGTTGAATATATCGTTACAGCCCCGCGCCCTTCATAAAAATTTGAGCCAATGCAGTTGGTTCAAATTTTCAAATTGTTTTTTAGTTCTAAATAATTGATTACATCAAACTCTGGGCTTGACATCGCATATCACACAAGCCGTAAAATAACATCCGTACATTGAAAACATACATGGACACACAAAAGGAATGAAAACGCACATGACATATTATTAGGGCACCCTAACAAAGAACACAATGCTCTTGAGAACCACATCTGTTTCATATATTCTCACATACTCAAAAACGAAGAAAACTCGCATCCGCTATGTATAATCTTCCATTTGCAAAACGAAGGAGACTCTCATCTGTTACAAATAATAGACGCACAACGACATCGATTAAAAAAAATCGAACATTATCCGCTTGATTTCTCTTCATAAAATTCAGCCATATAAGCGGAGAAAAGAAAACACAATGCGCTCAATTAATACAGCGAACTTAGCACAAGGACATAGGCATCTTAAATCATCCTATCACTTGGCATTCACGTAAAAGATCTCAAAATGAAATAAAGTTTTCTCTTGAAATATCTTATTCTCGATGAATCTCGTTGATAACTTCCATCTTGTTATTTCTGTACAAGTCTTTCGGGGGGTACCCCTGGGTCTCAGGTAATTTCAAAATATAGCAATGCTCCAAAATTTTTCATCCTTGCGTTGTAGTCCATCACTCCTGTGGTATTATCAGCGACTCGCGTTAATACGCGTATGATTCCTTTGGGTGGGCTCGTCAGCCTGTCTCCTCGATGAAAGTTGATCATTTATGATTATCTACAAAGCCATCAGGTTAGGACAACTCATTTCCCGCCGGCTGGAAGTGCAGTTTAAACCCCTGAGGTTTGCATATATGACATCTCTATTGACGGTACAAGTCTACTCTATTGGAGCAGAAGTTACCCATGAGATTTCCTAAGTGTAGCAATAACTTGGTATCAATCAGCGACAAGTTTAAAAAAAAATAATTTTCAATAGTGTCGCCTGACCGTTCATTACTGCACACAAATATATATTTCGTAATACAAGTAAAAACACATGCTTGCATTCCAGTGACATTGCGAATGGGCCCCGATTTTTTTTTCGATGCCTTTCGATCACAGGACTACTAAAATAAATAAAAAACACTCATTCAATTTCACATACATAATGACTTGCAGATTGCCAAGAGATCTACCCACTGGGCCGAAATCTTGTACCTGAGAACAAGCACACAAATACATGTAATATTGTGACGTTGATCAGACGTGTGTCATACTCTGCTGCACACATCATTTCCGACAATCCGACCAACACACACGAAAAATAATCCTAAAGTCATTAAGTACTGGCATTGTGAGCATCAACCTGATCCCAGCCCCGAGACTGTACTCTTCATCTTCATTCATCTCTCTAGATGAGAGGTATTCCGTATTCACCTAATCAACAACTCTTCTGTATATACAACGTTCGGGTCAGCAGAATTATCTTGAATCCGTTGATTTCACGGCAATGTTTGTGTCTTAAAAGCTACGTGTGATTTGCATATCCTTTAGTTTGGAGTATTTAAACTATCAGTTTCTTCAATCACGACCGGTGCGGAGAGAAGCGAATTTTAAGTTCACACCAGATCGTATTAAGTACTAAAGTCAAAACTCCAATTATGAAACCCGGGCATAGTATCAACTGCCTATTGTTTCCTTTAAAAGATGGAAGTTGTGATGCACTTGCAGAAACACAGACATTATAATACACGTTCCCTTTGCCAGTAGACAATCCATGAAGACGCAATCGATTAGTTAACCACCCACAACCACTTGCTTGGATATGCACAAGTATGTTAGTTATGAGTAGGCAAAACAAAAGTCATATTCGGTAATAAAATCACAGTTCCTATGTTAACCCCACAGTCAATGCTCAGCAGGCGAAAAGCAAGAAAATTCCTGATGACACACATGATAGGTTAGGGAATCAGGAACCATTCTTACACTATAGATATAATACTTAGAATAAATGAAAACATCCTAGCACAGTCAAATCACGAGATCAGCTCAGCCAGAACATGAGGCAAAAGACACCGAGCGAACCCTCCTGAATTTCAGCGACCAGGAAACAATTTTCATTTGCAACTTAAATAAATACTCAATATGTTTTTGAATTATTTACAAATATTCATGCGTTGACCCGAGAATTTATATTTTCTATATGCTGCCTAGTTGAACCACTCGACGTCTGATCTATCGACCAACACAATCCTAGCAACACAATTTTATTATTTGTTCTGCTCCTTTCAAAAACTGACACACAGGGTATGGCACGCAGAACACTTTTCAAATTTAATAACTCGTAAAGGGCAAAGCAAAAAAAAAACGAGTCACAATTATTTCAAGTGAAATCCCGGCCATTTAAATTTACATACATATTTTCAAATTTTACTCATCATCAGTGTTACTTTTATTTTAACCTATTGCGCTATCACATTCCTTCGGCTCGTACGGGCCTCACTCTTGACCTACTGACACAGACAACGAGTGCCCTGGTGCCCGAGCGCACTTTTATGATCCTTGCGTAGAACAAGTTGTAAAATTCGAACACACCCTCAGCTTCACTCGCGGTTATACACACTCAGTTACATCCTACTATCAGCCTCACAGAACCAAGATATCGCTTGAGAATATTTTTGCCTGCCCAAGCTGATATGAAACACTCCATGGACACATTACACTACATGTATAGGAATGGTCACTTGGACAGTATAACACAAATACAAGGCATGAATTCATCTTCCCAATAGCATTCCCGTCAATTTTAGATTCCTCTAAATTTTTCAACGTAGATAAAAAAAATTGCAACATACCTCTCACGTGTTCAAAATAATCACTAAATTTAATTAAGACTCCTTCCTCATTTCGAGGTAGATCAATGAGATAAGAAAATCCTACATTTACTCGCCAATGCACGGTAGACATTCTATTGACAGTTCCATTTTTAACGTAAATTTTCATTTATAATATTCTGTGAAGGAGCATTACTTCTACTGCAATTCACTTTGGTAATTTAACATTAGCAAGAAGTGCGTAGTTTCTCCATCCACCTTCCAGATAGATTTAATTTCAATCTCAACAAAATTAAATTAGTTTATCAATCAAGTTCCGCAACAAAATATTTGATGACTTTTAATTTCTTGAGAAATTCTGTTGACTTTGCCAAATGAATAATTAGCATCTCGTTTTCTATACAAATGCTTTGGAATTATTAAGCTTTAAAGAAAATTTTGTATGTTTCATGTATCTAAATGACAATTTCACAAGTTGTCAACCGTGCAATAGACGTTAACCTACACTAAGGCACTAAAATTAAGCTTTGAGCAGCACGAGCAACATCCTAAAATGCTGTCACATAACTTGTGAAATTTTACATTCCCATGTCACTGATTCGCGCGCTCCTACATAGATCTATTTTCCGTGTCTATTTTAATACTTCTCCAGCCAAATGCCGCCTAATACTACTTTAAGATGCCTAATACTACTTTAATATTGACATATGTGATTATCCAAAAATATTTTGAAATTGTACACGCAGCACACTATTAAGAAAGGTTTTAGATAATCTCTTTCTATTTCACTGCCCAAGTGCTACGTAATATCATCATCTAGTCTGAGAAGACACATTGCATCACTCACATAAAAAAAATTGGCAAGCGGTACTGAACAAAGTAGAGAAAAATAGTTTGAGTTAGACATGATGTACAATACGATTTTAGCAGCCGTTAAATACTCAAGATAATTCCCTCTATAAGTGGGCAAATTTTTGAGCGAATATCTGAACTCGACCCACGCTCTCCCTCCTACGAGACATGCCGCTTGCGGCTGCTTTATGGCTCAGGAATTTTCTGATGAACCTCTCATGCTTGCAAAGCTCGACAATGGCTAGCACCGAGCATCTTACTACAGAATATTTTCAAACAGATATTTGCAAAATTCAGGGAAATTACGTTAATACACAAATTAATGCGATATACTGCAAATAAAATCATGTTCACTGTAATTTATCTGACATCCACGGTAATTAGTCACTCAGTATTCTCAGCATTCAGATAAAGCACCTACAGCTCATGTCTTGAGAATTTTAAATAAGAATTGGAAGTGTAAAAACATAAGATGATTGACTTCACCAACATGAGAGTTCACAAAAAAAAAACACAGTTTAGAATGCACATAAACAATAATTACAATTTGCAATGCATTGACTGAGAATCGGTATTAACTGCTCAAAACACTGCATCATTTTCACAGAAAAATTGCATGACGTGCATATATTATCTACCACCCGCCAGACTCATGATATCATTCGAGCAAAATTCAATTTCTGTTTTTCAACATTTAGAGAGAGCAAATTCAATTTCTGTTTTTCAACATTTAGAGAGATAAAAAAAAAATCACTGCTTGAAAATACTGGTCACACTGAAACACGCTACTTTACACATGCTCTCACTTAGCATTATTCACTGAGCCATTGCATACTTATGCCACTCAAAGCTAACTTATATGCGCGCTGCTGATGCCTCTACACTTCAAACTCGAATTTTATGGAGCCAGCTATGGAATGCGCTTACAGACCGTACAGCTCATTCGAACAGGAAGCCAGAAACCGCAAGCTTAAGCCGCTGCTTTACTGCACTCCAGTCTCAGCATCCACTACAGTTTTAGAGTGCTCGACTGGATTTAAAGAATCACTTTGAATTATTATTAAATTTTTATCAAACAGAAAGAATTACGACACAACAAAAAAATTTCCCATGTAAACCGAAGTACCGGGTGGTAAGCAGGACAGCATATAATTAAATTCAGTTTGAGGTGTCACGAAACTTTGCACAGTGTTGCGTACGTGGCGCTGATCAGGCGCCTACACTGTGTTAGTTCGAATGGAGGACTCGAAACCTCCTTAGTAAGAGGGGAAAAATGAAAATACCAGAGCGGAAAACACAGCAAGAGGAAATGGTAGAACAGTTGGAAAAATAGAGAAAGTAGCTACTGATCTGCTCACCCACACCAATACCTCAGTTCAACATGGGAAATGAAACACTCGGTTAATGGTACATTATTGATTACTTTATTTCGAGTTAGTTAATGAACACGTGATTGGCATGAGACACTCTCGGCAAGCAAAGAAATTTGCGACACACAATATTAGCGAAAGTTACTGGCGCGCGTACCTTGTAACGCCAACACAAAACACCAACCAGAGACATATCCTGCACAATCCTAGGCAATCGCAGCGCGCGCGGAAGGAAAAAAACACAGTCACCTATGGCCTATTATCCATGACTTCTCTTGATCGTTCCGAACGAAGCGTTTCCAAGGCATACCCCGAGCTCCTCTTGAATTTCAGAGAGCCTGAACATTTTCTAAGCTCTATTGCTTGCATAACTTCCCTCTCAGTGTGACTGGTAGGCAGTAGGCCCTGGCACTTCAGCTTGGTAAGCGCCATATGGTCAGGTTGCTCTGCAACCCGGAGTCGCCTAGTCCCACATCGTTGAAAACTCCAAGCCGCTCCACACTCAAACACCCGACCCCTCCTGGGAACAAGGATTATATTAAGTGACTACACTCCACTTAAATCTTTATTCCTTGCAATGCCCCTACTTCAAATCGAATTGATTGAATTTTACCCCCCTTTAATCCCCAAATCAATCATAAAATTTATTTATTTTCCCTCTGAGAATAATTGGATTATTTCACCCCGCTTTACAAAACAAATCACAAAGCACTCTGTTTCGAGATAAGTTACATGAAAACCATTTAGCCTACACTTCAATAGTTCAATAAGACACGAACATTCTGATTTCCCTATAAAAATAATGCAATAATTCTTTCATTCCCGTCATTAAAGTGAACTCCAAACACGAGAACAATTCGAGGATGATTTAAAATGAAAACCCATAGATCAAATTCCAATATTAACAATGAAAATTACTGCGCCCCACCTAGACAAAAACTTCAATTGCAATAAAAATTGTCAACCATTTCTACTTGAATCACTCCACTCTTTTTATGAACACAAATTTAATAAGCTGCATGAGAATCTTCAAAGAACAAAGAACAATATCTCACCTCCCCATTGAATAACTCGTATCCCTACATCCTGCACTGAGTCAGTAAATCGGCGAAATAGGCCGGCTCGCAAACTCTCTGCGTATTTATGGTCCCCTCGAACAAAGAATGCGCTCCTTGGCTTTGCTACACCCGCGAAAACTGAAAGTGACGTAGCGTTTCGCGATTGGCTAACCCTCAAGCGTCACCTCCCTATACTGACGTGTCCCTTACCTCACCATATTGCTACGCATATATCTCTAAAATAAACCCCGAAACCCCTGAGTTCTTACTCATATGAAATTCAATTTTTAACCCACTGTTTTCTGTGCTATGTTGTTTATTTACAACTCCCGTATATGTGATGTATTTTGGACTAGCTCTCGAAATAGCCTCTACCTCCCTTTACGAACTCCTCCTTGCTCCTGATGTACGTATGTACGTCACACCTTCCAATTCCTCTCGGTATGCTGCGCTGCGTCGACTCTGGAGCCGGTTGCCTGCCTATCGTTTCTACGTATATATATATATGTAGAACTCTTGTTGAATATATCGTTACAGCCCCGCGCCCTTCATAAAAATTTGAGCCAATGCAGTTGGTTCAAATTTTCAAATTGTTTTTTAGTTCTAAATAATTGATTACATCAAACTCTGGGCTTGACATCGCATATCACACAAGCCGTAAAATAACATCCGTACATTGAAAACATACATGGACACACAAAAGGAATGAAAACGCACATGACATATTATTAGGGCACCCTAACAAAGAACACAATGCTCTTGAGAACCACATCTGTTTCATATATTCTCACATACTCAAAAACGAAGAAAACTCGCATCCGCTATGTATAATCTTCCATTTGCAAAACGAAGGAGACTCTCATCTGTTACAAATAATAGACGCACAACGACATCGATTAAAAAAAATCGAACATTATCCGCTTGATTTCTCTTCATAAAATTCAGCCATATAAGCGGAGAAAAGAAAACACAATGCGCTCAATTAATACAGCGAACTTAGCACAAGGACATAGGCATCTTAAATCATCCTATCACTTGGCATTCACGTAAAAGATCTCAAAATGAAATAAAGTTTTCTCTTGAAATATCTTATTCTCGATGAATCTCGTTGATAACTTCCATCTTGTTATTTCTGTACAAGTCTTTCGGGGGGTACCCCTGGGTCTCAGGTAATTTCAAAATATAGCAATGCTCCAAAATTTTTCATCCTAGCGTTGTAGTCCATCACTCCTGTGGTATTATCAGCGACTCGCGTTAATACGCGTATGATTCCTTTGGGTGGGCTCGTCAGCCTGTCTCCTCGATGAAAGTTGATCATTTATGATTATCTACAAAGCCATCAGGTTAGGACAACTCATTTCCCGCCGGCTGGAAGTGCAGTTTAAACCCCTGAGGTTTGCATATATGACATCTCTATTGACGGTACAAGTCTACTCTATTGGAGCAGAAGTTACCCATGAGATTTCCTAAGTGTAGCAATAACTTGGTATCAATCAGCGACAAGTTTAAAAAAAATAATTTTCAATAGTGTCGCCTGACCGTTCATTACTGCACACAAATATATATTTCGTAATACAAGTAAAAACACATGCTAGCATTCCAGTGACATTGCGAATGGGCCCCGATTTTTTTTTTCGATGCCTTTCGATCACAGGACTACTAAAATAAATAAAAAACACTCATTTAATTTCACATACATAATGACTCGCAGATTGCCAAGAGATCTACCCACTGGGCCGAAATCTTGTACCTGAGAACAAGCACACAAATACATGTAATATTGTGACGTTGATCAGACGTGTGTCATACTCTGCTGCACACATCATTTCCGACAATCCGACCAACACACACGAAAAATAATCCTAAAGTCATTAAGTACTGGCATTGTGAGCATCAACCTGATCCCAGCCCCGAGACTGTACTCTTCATCTTCATTCATCTCTCTAGATGAGAGGTATTCCGTATTCACCTAATCAACAACTCTTCTGTATATACAACGTTCGGGTCAGCAGAATTATCTTGAATCCGTTGATTTCACGGCAATGTTTGTGTCTTAAAAGCTACGTGTGATTTGCATATCCTTTAGTTTGGAGTATTTAAACTATCAGTTTCTTCAATCACGACCGGTGCGGAGAGAAGCGAATTTTAAGTTCACACCAGATCGTATTAAGTACTAAAGTCAAAACTCCAATTATGAAACCCGGGCATAGTATCAACTGCCTATTGTTTCCTTTAAAAGATGGAAGTTGTGATGCACTTGCAGAAACACAGACATTATAATACACGTTCCCTTTGCCAGTAGACAATCCATGAAGACGCAATCGATTAGTTAACCACCCACAACCACTTGCTTGGATATGCACAAGTATGTTAGTTATGAGTAGGCAAAACAAAAGTCACATTCGGTAATAAAATCACAGTTCCTATGTTAACCCCACAGTCAATGCTCACCAGGCGAAAAGCAAGAAAATTCCTGATGACACACATGATAGGTTAGGGAATCAGGAACCATTCCTACACTATAGATATAATACTTAGAATAAATGAAAACATCCTAGCACAGTCAAATCACGAGATCAGCTCAGCCAGAACATGAGGCAAAAGACACCGAGCGAACCCTCCTGAATTTCAGCGACCAGGAAACAATTTTCATTTGCAACTTAAATAAATACTCAATATGTTTTTGAAGTTTTTACAAATATTCATGCGTTGACCCGAGAATTTATATTTTCTATATGCTGCCTAGTTGAACCACTCGACGTCTGATCTATCGACCAACACAATCCTAGCAACACAATTTTATTATTTGCTCTGCTCCTTTCAAAAACTGACACACAGGGTATGGCACGCAGAACACTTTTCAAATTTAATAACTCGTAAAGGGCAAAGCAAAAAAAAACGAGTCACAATTATTTCAAGTGAAATCCCGGCCATTTAAATTTACATACATATTTTCTAATTTTACTCATCATCAGTGTTACTTTTATTTTAACCTATTGCGCTATCACATTCCTTCGGCTCGTACGGGCCTCACTCTTGACCTACTGACACAGACAACGAGTGCCCTGGTGCCCGAGCGCACTTTTATGATCCTTGCGTAGAACAAGTTGTAAAATTCGAACACACCCTCAGCTTCACTCGCGGTTATACACACTCAGTTACATCCTACTATCAGCCTCACAGAACCAAGATATCGCTTGAGAATATTTTTGCCTGCCCAAGCTGATATGAAACACTCCATGGACACATTACACTACATGTATAGGAATGGTCACTTGGACAGTATAACACAAATACAAGGCATGAATTCATCTTCCCAATAGCATTCCCGTCAATTTTAGATTCCTCTAAATTTTTCAACGTAGATAAAAAAAATTGCAACATACCTCTCACGTGTTCATCAAAATAATCACTAAATTTAATTAAGACTCCTTCCTCATTTCGAGGTGGATCAATGAGATTAGAAAATCCTACATTTACTCGCCAATGCACGGTAGACATTCTATTGACAGTTCCATTTTTAACGTAAATTTTCATTTATAATATTCTGTGAAGGAGCATTACTTCTACTGCAATTCACTTTGGTAATTTAACATTAGCAAGAAGTGCGTAGTTTCTCCATCCACCTTCCAGATAGATTTAATTTCAATCTCAACAAAATTAAATTAGTTTATCAATCAAGTTCCGCAACAAAATATTTGATGACTTTTAATTTCTTGAGAAATTCTGTTGACTTTGCCAGATGAATAATTAGCATCTCGTTTTCTATACAAATGCTTTGGAATTATTAAGCTTTAAAGAAAATTTTGTATGTTTCATGTATCTAAATGACAATTTCACAAGTTGTCAACCGTGCAATAGACGTTAACCTACACTAAGGCACTAAAATTAAGCTTTGAGCAGCACGAGCAACATCCTGAAATGCTGTCACATAACTTGTGAAATTTTACATTCCCATGTCACTGATTCGCGCGCTCCTACATAGATCTATTTTCCGTGTCTATTTTAATACTTCTCCAGCCAAATGCCGCCTAATACTACTTTAAGATGCCTAATACTACTTTAATATTGACATATGTGATTATCCAAAAATATTTTGAAATTGTACACGCAGCACACTATTAAGAAAGGTTTTAGATAATCTCTTTCTATTTCACTGCCCAAGTGCTACGTAATATCATCATCTAGTCTGAGAAGACACATTGCATCACTCACATAAAACAAATTGGCAAGCGGTACTGAACAAAGTAGAGAAAAATAGTTTGAGTTAGACATGATGTACAATACGATTTTAGCAGCCGTTAAATACCCAAGATAATTCCCTCTATAAGTGGGCAAATTTTTGAGCGAATATCTGAACTCGACCCACGCTCTCCCTCCTACGAGACATGCCGCTTGCGGTTGCTTTATGGCTCAGGAATTTTCTGATGAACCTCTCATGCTTGCAAAGCTCGACAATGGCTAGCACCGAGCATCTTACTACAGAATATTTTCAAACAGATATTTGCCAAATTCAGGGAAATTACGTTAATACACAAATTAATGCGATATACTGCAAATAAAATCATGTTCACTGTAATTTATCTGACATCCACGGTAATTAGTCACTCAGTATTCTCAGCATTCAGATAAAGCACCTACAGCTCATGTCTTGAGAATTTTAAACAAGAATTAGAAGTGTAAAAACATAAGATGATTGACTTCACCAGCATGAGAGTTCACAAAAAAAAACACAGTTTAGAATGCACATAAACAATAATTACAATTTGCAATGCATTGACTGAGAATCGGTATTAACTGCTCAAAACACTGCATCATTTTCACAGAAAAATTGCATGACGTGCATATATTATCTACCACCCGCCAGACTCATGATATCATTCGAGCAAAATTCAATTTCTGTTTTTCAACATTTAGAGAGAGCAAATTCAATTTCTGTTTTTCAACATTTAGAGAGATAAAAAAAAAATCACTGCTTGAAAATACTGGTCACACTGAAACACGCTACTTTACACATGCTCTCACTTAGCATTATTCACTGAGCCATTGCATACTTATGCCACTCAAAGCTAACTTATATGCGCGCTGCTGATGCCTCTACACTTCAAACTCGAATTTTATGGAGCCAGCTATGGAATGCGCTTACAGACCGTACAGCTCATTCGAACAGGAAGCCAGAAACCGCAAGCTTAAGCCGCTGCTTTACTGCACTCCAGTCTCAGCATCCACTACAGTTTTAGAGTGCTCGACTGGATTTAAAGAATCACTTTGAATTATTTTTAAATTTTTATCAAACAGAAAGAATTACGACACAACAAAAAAATTTCCCATGTAAACCGAAGTACCGGGTGGTAAGCAGGACAGCATATAATTAAATTCAGTTTGAGGTGTCACGAAACTTTGCACAGTGTTGCGTACGTGGCGCTGATCAGGCGCCTACACTGTGTTAGTTCGAATGGAGGACTCGAAACCTCCTTAGTAAGAGGGGAAAAATGAAAATACCAGAGCGGAAAACACAGCAAGAGGAAATGGTAGAACAGTTGGAAAAATAGAGAAAGTAGCTACTGATCTGCTCACCCACACCAATACCTCAGTTCAACATGGGAAATGAAATACTCGGTTAATGGTACATTATTGATTACTTTATTTCGAGTTAGTTAATGAACACGTGATTGGCATGAGACACTCTCGGCAAGCAAAGAAATTTGCGACACACAATATTAGCGAAAGTTACTGGCGCGCGTACCTTGTAACGCCAACACAAAACACCAACCAGAGACATATCCTGCACAATCCCAGGCAATCGCAGCGCGCGCGGAAGGAAAAAAGACACAGTCACCCATGGCCTATTATCCATGACTTCTCTTGATCGTTCCGAACGAAGCGTTTCCAAGGCATACCCCGAGCTCCTCTTGAATTTCAGAGAGCCTGAACATTTTCTAAGCTCTATTGCTTGCATAACTTCCCTCTCAGTGTGACTGGTAGGCAGTAGGCCCTGGCACTTCAGCTTGGTAAGCGCCATATGGTCAGGTTGCTCTGCAACCCGGAGTCGCCTAGTCCCACATCGTTGAAAACTCCAAGCCGCTCCACACTCAAACACCCGACCCCTCCTGGGAACAAGGATTATATTAAGTGACTACACTCCACTTGAATCTTTATTCCTTGCAATGCCCCTACTTCAAATCGAATTGATTGAATTTTACCCCCCTTTAATCCCCAAATCAATCATAAAATTTATTTATTTTCCCTCTGAGAATAATTGGATTATTTCACCCCGCTTTACAAAACAAATCACAAAGCACTCTGCTTCGAGATAAGTTACATGAAAACCATTTAGCCTACACTTCAATAGTTCAATAAGACACGAACATTCTGATTTCCCTCTAAAAATAATGCAATAATTCTTTCATTCCCGTCATTAAAGTGAACTCCAAACACGAGAACAATTCGAGGATGATTTAAAATGAAAACCCATAGATCAAATTCCAATATTAACAATGAAAATTACTGCGCCCCACCTAGACAAAAACTTCAATTGCAATAAAAATTGTCAACCATTTCTACTTGAATCACTCCACTCTTTTTATGAACACAAATTTAATAAGCTGCATGAGAATCTTCAAAGAACAAAGAACAATATCTCACCTCCCCATTGAATAACTCGTATCCCTACATCCTGCACTGAGTCAGTAAATCGGCGAAATAGGCCGGCTCGCAAACTCTCTGCGTATTTATGGTCGCCTCGAACAAAGAATGCGCTCCTTGGCTTTGCTACACCCGCGAAAACTGAAAGTGACGTAGCGTTTCGCGATTGGCTAACCCTCAAGCGTCACCTCCCTATACTGACGTGTCCCTTACCTCACCATATTGCTACGCATATATCTCTAAAATAAACCCCGAAACCCCTGAGTTCTTACTCATATGAAATTCAATTTTTAACCCACTGTTTTCTGTGCTATGTTGTTTATTTACAACAACTCCCGTATATGTGATGTATTTTGGACTAGCTCTCGAAATAGCCTCTACCTCCCTTTACGAACTCCTCCTTGCTCCTGATGTACGTATGTACGTCACACCTTCCAATTCCTCTCGGTATGCTGCGCTGCGTCGACTCTGGAGCCGGTTGCCTGCCTATCGTTTCTACGTATATATATATATGTAGAACTCTTGTTGAATATATCGTTATATCCCGCATTCCGAACCTACAAAATAAGGCAAATTAGGTAAACATGAACAATCTATATCATTTTTCGTTGTCATTTATGGGGCCAGCTGGGACCATTGAAATCATTCTATAGTAATAAATAGACATAGAAAATAACATAAAAACGTTGCGCCGTGAAGAAAGAGCTAAGGGGGAGGTGTAAGATGATAAAATACCAATTCCCCCTCCCCTCCCCCCCATTCCTCAAACCCCCGTAGCGGGCGAACAAGCGAACTTACAAAATTCATTTTATCACAGGATGTACCTGACCTTTTTCCTCTCCTATAGCAGCTAAAACCTATTTTTCACACATATCCCCATTTTTATGGGGGACGCTCCCCTCAAGTTGGTGGCTTAAGTATCTAATATTACAAATCTACTAATGTCAATAATTTGTTCGCAAGAACCAATAATACAATGTAGTCTTATACTAGAATTAGTAGAAGTAAGGAAGCGACCTGTACGATAACTTCGACTTGCTGTTCAGCAACCCTGACGCAAAGTGCTCGGTGCGTGGATTTCACATACTACGATACACAATGCGCACTACTACAATTATAGACGAGGGTGGTTGGTATTAAATCTAAAAAATGATCCAAAAGTACGTTTGTTATTGAAATAATACAATAGGAAGCATCCGGGAAAATTCAGTTAAAAGCTTTAAAAGATCTTTTTTCGATTCATATTCAAAATATGGTGAAACGCAGTAACTATAGTTCGGAGCTTGAACATAAGATTTCAGAATGAATTTACTCTTCAGGAAGTTGTTAACTGAACGAAAAAAAACTGAATACGGATAACCATTGGTTGTAAAATAAGGCTGCAAAAAAATATATTTTTATGAATGACAGTGTAGTTTAAAAAAAATACCATAGACGTGAGTTATTAGGGTTGAAATGCTATTATGTTTGAATCGCTTGCGATAAAAGCTTAACCTATACCTACCCCGGAGAATGTTAGTTTCCTGTAGACAGAGGTTATGAATTTATTACCAGATCGGGGGACATTAATATCAAGATAATTCAATTGATTGTTTTTCTCTAGATCCAAAGTGAATTTTATATTGGAATGTCTAGAACTGAAATACTGAAGGAAAGAGTGGGCATCAAATTTGTTTTTGAAAAGGACGAAAGCATCGTCAATGTAGCGCCTATAGAAGCCGGCTTGAATGAAGTCGGACACCGATGTAACCATTTCTGTCTATTGTGGCATATGAAAATGTTGGCATAAGTAGGTCCTAATGAGAAACCCATCCCTAGCCCCTCAATCTGTTTATTTATACGTCCTTTGGAAATAACAAAGGAATTTCGCACGCATAGTTCTAAAAGAGATCTAAAATAATTTTATAAGCCCATGATTGAAGAGGACGAATCAGAAAACAGAGAATTAATCAAATATCAATGGTTTCGTAAATAGGTACATCAGTAAGAAATATTATTAGGATGTAAATTGTAGTTTTGTGCCATGTATTCAGAGAATATCATATTATTTATGTGAGCAGTCTAGATTCCAGGAGATTATAAAATATTTGTATTATGTTAAGCTTTTTTTCAATTCAAACTGATTGATCTAAGACTCTACCCAGCAACGCACTTATATTTCAATCATTTTTCGTTTTGGATTGTTCAAAAGACTCGAACAACTAATGGAAAAAATATTATATAGGCCTGCATTTGTCATTCAAAATTTTGTGTTAGGTTTCTGCAGTAATTATTATTTATCTGTAGTGAACACTAGTTACACAAGCCTGGATTTCAATTTTGTCGACCACAGTGCTTGTGTGTTTGAGCTGTTTATTTATCCGCATTTGGATATATCTTTTGGAATTTTATTGGAAAGACGTTATTTTAAATACATTTTCACTATAAAGGTGTTCAAATCATTCATTTATTAATTAATGAATCCCCAGAAACTTTTAAAAAGCGGTCTATGTGACGTAATTAAGGGTAAACCTAATAGCATTATTAGAGACTTTACGGTAATTACTATATTGCCCTGATTTATATTTTCTGGGGTAATCAGGGAGCATTCTAGGGTAAAATACATGCCAGCCTAGGGTACAAAGATTGACGAGCGTGGAAGGCCTGGCTGTGTTGCGCTGGCAATGCACGAATAGCAGCACGATCAGTGTGTAGAGAGACGTTGTAAGGTCAGGTGTGAAGTGTTGCTCGCTCAGCTATGGATGCAGAATTGCTTATTTCCGAAGTGTTTGCTTGTCCAGCCATATGGTGTGCGAAAGATGCTCAACATAGCGACAGACTTTATGTTGCAAAGCAATGGGAAAATATAGGAGTAAAACTTGGAGTCACAGCTGAATTTTTATTATAAACAAATGTGAACGTAACAGACATAATTAGATGTGAAAAAAGGCATAATTGGATAAAATATTTTGGTAGTTGAAAATGCATTATACTTGAATGTGCACATTAACCCTTTACTACAAAAATAATTTCAGCCTAACTTCTAAAATATTTGGAAAGATAAAGTGTTTTAACTCAAGAAGTACCTCAAAATAATCGGTAGACAATGTACGTACAGGAAGAACGTAGCTACCGCGCGTGAACGCTCCACTATCTGTTCCAAACTAATTTAGTGTAAATTACTAGTAGTAACCGAGTCTTTCTCGAACTTGAAGAGGGACGTAGAAGTCCATTTTTGCGGTAAAGGGTTAAGTGTTCTTGAACCTTTGTACATTACATAGTGATGAAATTTTGCCAAGGAACAGAGCCCTGTTCGGATACAAAATACTCCTTAAATTTATTTCTGGTATTCTGTGCAATGCGACGCGAATTAGTTGAGTCTCTCTTTAGAGAAGCCTTATTCAAGGCAGTTTCTGGGTTCTCAGCAATCAAAGAATAATCTACACCCTCTTTATCGATTATCGTATTGTGAAGCACACATGCTGCCTTGACGATGAGTACAGCATTGGAAGGTTTTGTTTCGATTGCTTTGTGTAGAATGCGAAATTTTTGAGTCATGATTCCAAAGCGCATTCTACGCAGCGCCTAGCCCTCGACAACCTAATGTTAAAAATCTTTTTTGAGTTATCCAATGACGCTCTAGGAAAAGGGCGCATCAAATAAGTGAGAAGCGGGTACGCTTCGTCACCTAAAATAACATGAAGTTTTAAGGGGATCATCCGGGTTTGAGACCTTTTTTCGTCCAATTCGTTTGAAAATTGGCCAGTATATGTCTTATGTGAAAGTAAACCTTTTTTACTCATGTCATTTTTTCGATTTAGGCCTTAGTTTTTTTTGACGAAAAATGTGTTTTTTGTATATTTTTATTGATATTTCAGATTGGAACTCTTCCTTCAGTTTTGATGCTAGAACAAAAACAAAGACAGTTTTAGAACCCTTGGAACATTTCTAACAAACGCTCATTCATTTTTTTTCAAATTCAAATTTTTTCTATTTTTTCAAAATTTTTGGAAATTTCAAAAATCAGGAACAATTTATTGGGTTTAGAGCTATACATTTCTTCAAAGCATTCAAATTTGATAAAAAGCAGAACGAACGTTTGTTAGAAATGTTCCAAGGATTCCAAAACTGTCTTTGGATTTGTTCTAGCATCAAAACTCGAGAACTAGTCCCAGGATGAATGTTGAAAATTCAAAGTGTTGGGTATAAGTAAAAAATAAAATTTGGTGTTGAAGTGTAATATAATGAACAACTGATGTAATTGAATGCAGTTGTAATTTTTATTTCGATACTTTCCATACATAACTTCATATTCAAACTGTGAATTGTACATACATATACATACATATACCGGGCTTATCCTCCCCCATGGGAGGGTAGCCGACAGCAGGCCACAATCACCACACTTAGTCACTAGGAGGCGAGAGAGGCAGCACTGGCCGCACCTGAACTGCCAGGATCAGCAGCATCCCAGCACAACCACCTTCCACAGTCAGGCCCGACAGCAACAGCTGGTTTACCCCGACTACTTCATTGAGTGCAGCCCCTCCCCCGCACATGACAGGTCAACCCCATCACACGCGGGCAGCTTCCAGTAACGCGTCAAAAATAAAATTACCTCCTTATACACTGCCCCCACTCACTTCTGTCCGCAGCCATCCCTCTCGCCACGTCCACAGTCAGACCCCTCTCATACAAAGCACGTCGCACCCCATCCATCCAACTCATCCGTGGTCTACCTCGCGCTTGAAGACCACTCACTTCCGACATATATATCTTTTTCACCAGCCGCTCAACATTAATTCTTTCAACATGCCCAAACCATCCAAGCACTCTTTCATCCACTCGCCTGCTCAACTTTTTGATAACACCCGTCTGCTTCCTAACCAACTCATTCCTGATCCTTTCTCTTCTAGTTACTCCATACATGCTCCTCAAACACTTCATCTCAAACACATCCAACTTCCTCCTCTCAGCTGCTCTCAACCCCCAGGACTCTGCTCCATACAACAAAACTGGCACAATCAAACTTTCATACAGTCCCCTCTTAGCATTCATACTCAAACTCCTGCATTCAAAAACTTTCCTCATTGCACCCAATGTCTTACAACCTTCACTCACTCGATGCTTCACTTCTACTTCCATACTATTCTTAACAGTCACATCCGACCCGAGGTACCTAAAATGCTCTACCTGTGAGAAAAACTGAATTGTGATTTAAAAAAAAGTTCTAAATTTTTTTTCTTTTTTATCGAAAAAAAAATAATTTTTTTTTCTTTTTTCAGTGTGGTTCTTATGAAATTTGACTACGATATGTAACCTTTGAAAAGAAACACAATTTATTCCATTCATTTTTTTTATTCAGGCCTTAGATTTTGCAAAAATTTGACATATTGATTTATAGGTATTGATATTTCACTAATATTGATATTTCAAAATGGGACTCCTCCATCAGTTTTGATGCTAGAACAAAAAAAATGCAGTTTTGGAACCCTTGGAACATTTCTAACCCACTCACATTCGGCTTTTTTCCATTTCCCATTTGTTCTCTTTATATATGGGGTCAAAATCAGGAAAAAGTTAAAAAAATTTTGGGTGCTTTTCATTGATATCGATATTTCAAAATGGGACTCCTCCTTCAGTTTTGATGCTAGAACAAAAACAAATGCAGTTTTAGAATCCTTGAAACATTTCTAACACACTCACGTTCGGCTTTTTTTCCATTTCCCATTTTTACTCTTTATATGGGGTCAAAATCGGAAAAATTGAAATATTTTGGTCTTATAACCCCCCCCCCCCCGGGAAGGGGGGAGTTATTGTCGTAGCGCCACTATGCGGGGCAGGTAAACACTGGTGAAGCTTGGGTGGAGTTTATTGGCAGGTGATGACAGAGGGTAAGTAGTTGAACGACTGAGCACCTGAGCCTCGACAAGTACGGCCTTATATAGGTGGCATCCAGATACAGACAAGACTACAGATAGACATGTGCGGTGTGCGGCACATAGCTCCCTTTTCTCACAGGAGAGAGCATCATACTCAAAAATTAAAAAAAAATACATAAAAACGGTTAAGCAAAATTCAAGTATTCTCAGAATTAAAGCAATCAATAAAAGGACAATTAATGAAGTGACAATTAATAAATTATTTAAAAAATTAAATGACAATTTTAAATGAAAGATAACTATTATGAAATCGCTTGTAAACCGTTTTATATTAAATTACGTTAACCGTATCGCAATTTATATTATCAAAAAGCAAAAAGAAACTCAACAAATGTTATCAATACCAAGCATTATTACAGTTTCAAGCAAAAACAAGCAATCACGAGGGTAGCTTAAGCGAACACAATATATACGTACCCGTTCGTTTAAAAAAAATTCGATACATTATGGTTAATAACCTTAACTAAAAAAACGCACAGCTAAAATTGTTAAAGAAGAAACGTTTACATCACTAAAATGATTATAGGTAAAACGCATCGAAAATAGAACGCAAAAAAGAAATCAGAATCTCCAAGGAAAAGAATTAAATCTCAGAAAACATGTTAAAGAAAGAGACATTCTCTATTAACAATTTACCATTCGCCAACACTTGAGTCATCAATATGGTTATAATAAAACGCCAAAAAAACAATATTATTAAGTAAATTTTTAGAAATACTGAAAATTAAATTCACGCACCGCAAACATCAATAACTATAACATCGCATCCAACAAATGTTTAAACCCTTTTTTACTGTTAAATTGTTAACATGCTACCGCAATCAACCAAACAGAGATTTAAAAAGAAATTTAAACGCGCTCTCAACACATGATTATAGATCAATAAAACACCTTAATAATTAAAAGCCAAAAAAGCGAAAGCAAGGAAACCAGCAAAAGCAAAGCAACTGACTTACCGTGCTTCAACAAAAAAAAATATTTCAGCACGACGACAGCCACGTGAAGCGATGTTTAAGGATCAAAAGTAAAAAACGCAACACATGTTCTTTCAACATAACGGCAGAAAAACCCACTCAAATAAAAGCTTTTCGCATAGTACACATCAATCGTAGAAAATACCGCTATGCAAATATACATAGTAGACACATTTAAAATTTTCGCAAGAAATCGGAAATACTATCAAAAAAAATAATGCAGCTCGAAGCAAAACATTTTCAAATTAGAAATGTTCAAGTAAATTTCTAACGCAAAAATTAATAATTAATTTGCTAATTAATATTTTAAAAGTTTTAACGCGTCGATATTAAAAAAACAACCTTAAAGGTAAAATTACATGGCACAATTAATAGAAACACTGCGCGCATTCATTATCGCATTTTCATTTAACTGCGCGCCAACATTTCAAGAGCGTGGTAATTTTCAACTACCTAAATTTTAAACACTTTTAAATTTTCTAATTCACTTTAAATTTCGATTATTTTCAAATTCCCAACCATTCTCAAATTTCTTCCCTTTCCTAAATTTTTGCTTATTTTTCTGTCCCAATTATTTTGTTTATTTCATTTTCAAGTTTCCTTTAGGCCGGATCTTGTTGAACAAATCTAGGCCCAGCTCTAGGCAAACGTCGCAACTGGTAGTCCTCTAACCTATCAGCTCGATCAGCCAAAGACTCCAGTGCTCGCTTTGTATAGTAGATCATCGCGCCTAAAACCATTGTGGTTAAGGCGAGTAGCATTGTCACCACGTCCGTTACGCTATCGGGTAGGTAGTCTACCCGGGAGTTGCTCACTATCAATTCCTTTAAAAGTTCATTACTGGCACCTTGATTCTTCGCAATTGCAGAAGAAAGAGCCTTGACGTCCACTGAGACCTGGTTGCCCATAGCAAAGGTGTCCATGCAAATCCTGCAAGGAACAGATACAAAAACGATTAGCATGACCAATGAAAAAAAACTAAACAACATAAATTTTGATATCAGAACTCGTTGATCTGACTGTCATCAATCACCCACGATAAATCTCGAATAAAAAAACTCTGCTCGTATCGAAACTACTCAGACGACTAGACACCTGTCGATGAATTTTAATTAAATTATGCTGGTCACCGGACATTCCGGCTCGATAAAAATAGCACTGCGGTACACAGCCGCAGCGTCAAAACAACCCATCTCGCAAGGTGAACAGCAAGCTCAGCGATTACATTTCGCAGTCGGCGCATCCGTTCATGATTAAAACTGTCAATTTAGCAACATTAGCTTCTTGAGCGAATAAAAAAAACAAATGAAACGTCTGAGCGACAAGCTGAAACCAGACAGTACACATTCTATTTACCACTCAGGTTAATATCAAGTATTATGCTTAAACAAATTAGTTCAACGCGGTACAAGCAATTGTGAACATCACACAGAAAATATTATATGCGGATTATTGAGAATATTATGGAACACAGCAAAAACAGCAAAACTCCTTAACCTATGGTTATTAAACTTAAAACAAGTGTTTACTGTTAAAACAAGGGTAAAAAGTCGTCATTTTAAGTCACAGTTTAACCTTCTTCAAGGGTAATAAATGATTAAGATTGCTTTTTGTAAATTTTTGCTCCAATTTTGATCTCAGCCCAATTTCTCTTCACCTTTTGAACGATAGCAGGCCCCATCCAAGTAAGCTCGAGTTTATGTTTTTTTTCGTGATTTTTTAAGAGAACGCGATCGCCTACGTTTATATCCTTATTGCGTCGCTTTAGGTTTCTGTACAAATTTCTCTCTGTCGTATTATTTATAATTAAATTTCGAATATTTTCCACCGTCCGGACGGCTTCCTTTGCCCGGAAGTTCACCAAATTCAATTCCTCATCATAATAATAAGTTATCGAATCAAAACTCTCGGATTGGTAGTATGCACACGTGTCACGATTAAACATTACGAAACTAGGGGTTTCGCCCAAAGTAGAATTCAATGCGTTGTTCAAAGCATTCTCTACAACTTCCAGCAATTGATCCCACTCTGCATGTGGAAGTGTGTTCACATATAATTTTAACAGGTTTGTTAGGGTCCAAACGGGACCCTACAAAAATGAAATTTCCTATAATTTATGCTGAAGGCAGTGAATTTCCTACTTTCTTGTTCTTATTCGACCTGATGGAAGGCCGAGCGGAGGTCTAAATTCGTGAACCACGCGTTACCGCCCAAGGTCGACAAAATATAGTCTATTCTGGGTATTGGATTAGAATGTTTTACCAACACCTTGTTAAGTGCACGGAAATCAATCACGGGACGAAGGTCTCCGGATTTTTTCTTAACTACGATTACAGGGAAATTAAAGTCAGAACTGGACTCTTCGATTATCCCCTGCTCGAGCATGTCATCTGTTATTTTCATGACCTCTTCCTGATACTTGTGGGGAATGCGATAAAGAGCTAAATTTAGTACCGGAGCATCCGGTATTTACTGAATTTGGTGCTTCATAATATTTGTAACACCTATAGTCTCCCCTTCAAGAGTAACTACGTCTCGGAACTCATTCAATAAATTAATTAATGATAACTGTATGTCTTCTTCATTACATGAAACATCATCTTTCGTTAAAACACGTCGTACCTCTTGCTTTCCACCTTTTGAAACACCTACTCCTGCACCTGCTTGTGTATTAACTCATAACTCCTCGTCACAAACGAGAATTTCACGTCCACCGCGAGCGTTAGCGTCCAACTCAAGTTTTCTATTGACCATGGCATTCATTCCGCCACCTGCCGAGACAACTTGCATCGTATCTGACCCCGCGATGGAATTTACTTCAACATTATGAGCGTCTCTAAGTGCTGTTTTCACACTTGTCAAATACACCTCGCTCTCAATAACATCAGCTTCGATTAATTCAATATTACATAACATGGTATTCTCAGACAAATACACAGTCTCTTCACTTGCATTTAAAAGCATAACAGGCACCACGCCGTCTTCGTCAATTCGAACAATTGAATCTGCTATAATAGCACCATTTTCGAGACTTCTTTTTAAAATCATGTATTCTCCTGGAGTTGCTTTCTTAAGGAAACCATACACAACATTTACTGAGTTACCAGGCACTTCAGCCTCGGTACAATGCACTATTAATTGCTTCGTACTCTGTGACGTCTCAGCCACCGCTGGACTTTCTTTCTTTTTTCTGCAGTCATCATTTTTTAATTGCCTATTACTCCTTCTCGCAACAGCAACCTCTGATAACAGACAGTCGCTGTTCACAATTTTTCTCATTACTGTTTCTCTGCTCGACAAAGGCTCCATATTTAAATCACGAAAGGGAATTGAAATATTCTCCCGAAGAAGTTTTTTATCTTTAAAGTTAATGACGGCATCTTTCAAAACGTCACGGCCTAGGATCAGGTCATAGTTAAACTTAGCCTCTTTTACGATCAGTGCACTTGTTTTAATTACTCTGTTAGTGCCTGGAATTGCAATGGATAATTCTACTTCACCTGTTACGTTACTCTTGCCGTTTATGCCTTTCACTGTTAAATGACTCGGTTTAACTTCTCCACTCAAATTTTTCACCTGCCGGTAACTAATCAGACATTTTTCTGAGCCACTGTCAAGCAAAGCGCTTAAATACTGGTCATTGTTCTTAATTATTATGGTTGGTTTGTTGCAGTCTTTGAATGCGAATAATCCAGCATTTTTATTAACATTTTTTACAACGCTTACTGAAAAATAGGACTCCACAGTCTTGCTTCGATCATGAGTATTCTCAAGCTCTTCGTCTTGTAATAATTTATACCTATTTTGACAATTAAATAAGAGATCAACGAACGATTTGGTTGTCTCGGAGATATCTGGAATTTTAGCCACGGTCGCAAGATTAACGAGGTTGCCGCCCACCTCGGGCTCAGTCAAATTCAAATCCCCGTTACTACCCTTACCTGTTTCTAGTTTAAAAAATCGCTTGACTCGGTCTCCGCCCAATGGACTTCACTCTTTCCACGATTTGTGCTACCTCACCCCGTAAATACGCCTTATAGTTGCGGACTTCTGTACCTGTCGCTCGACAATTCTTTACTACATGGGTTCCGCCGCAGGCAAAGCAACCTCTCGGAAACTGATCTCTCTTGGATCTGCACTCGAAATGCCCTACCATTGAACAACTATTACAAAACGGGAAACCGCGTTTTTTTGTTGCTTCATACTTGGGAAAATGACCTGAAGCCTGACCATAAACATTAGAACTACTGTTGTCTGTTCTCATCATATTACACTCCAAGGATCCACTAGCTCTGTCACCTACTTAACTACTAAATTCTCTTCCTCTGCTACGAGGATTTCTTAACCAAGGCTTGGGAGTTATCCTACGTACTCCTGGACGGTAGTTTCTGCGGTAATTACCGACACTTCCGTAGAACACCTCACTTTCTGGAAACTGATCTGCGGCATCAATGCCTTCATCAAACTCACTGTTTACTTCACCTACGTAACTCTCAGGTTCGTGCCTGACTTGGTACTTTTGCGCGATTATTTTCTTGGTCTCGGCTTGCATTCTGACAGTTGAAATTAGCCTCGCTAGCAATTCTTCAGCGGTGCTGAATTGTTGCTCGAAAATTTTCCTAGCGAACGACTCATCTAATAACGGACCAAGAATAGCTAATGCTAAACCGTAAGAAATACTATCACCAACAAATTTTTTCAACTCTGCCTTTCAACTCGTACAGGTTTGATAGTACTGGTGCCTTTGCCACCCCAGTGAGGTTGAAGTCAAAATACTCTCAGTAAGCTTTCGTATCTTTGAAAATGCAGTGACCAACTGCGCCGCTAAAGCGTTATTTTTGATTAGTTGCATTTCATTTAAATCACAGGCAAGGGCGTGAATACTTTTCTCACCTCGACAAACATAAATATCCTCGAGAATTTTAACTACTTGATCAAATGTATGGTTTAAATCTGCGTTTACAAGTTTGGTCACTACTGCATTGAAATCACCGACATTCTTATTTGCTGATCGTACAAGAAATTCTTTGCGTCTTTCGTCGCTGGTAGCGTCTGGCAGTAACGTCATATATGCCTTCAGGTTCTGTATATGGGTGGAAAATGTCTTATTTTCGAGAAACTCCCCATCATTCTGACGGCGTCTCCCACGGAAAATGGGCCACTCAGCATTAGTCATTATGGTACCTACAGTAGGAACATTTATATTCGCAGCAATGTCGCGTGCAAGTTGAGTCAGGTTAACATTACCACTAGTACTGGGACCAGCCGGAGTCGTCATCGTGGCAACTTCTGTCACACTAGTCACTCTTGGGTTGCTAATTCGTCCGTATCTAGTTACAGTAGGATCTGTCCGTATGACCTCGTCGTCACTGTCATAGTAATCAGACATCAATCCTATTTCCTAACATCAATTTAAAAATTTCCCTATTCTCAATGAAATGTCAAACTCACAAAAAATCAATCATAAACAATGGCGCACTCCGAAAAACGAAAAGAGAAAATATACATCTAAACTCAATCAATACACGGAAAAATTAGAAATTGCACACAAAATAATAACCTCAAATAGCAGTATTAGTAACTAAAAACACTAATAACCTCAAATAGCAGTATTAGTAACTAAAAACACACCCCCAATACTCTCAATGAAAGCAATAATTAGCGGCACTATTTCCTAAGAAATTAACTTTTCAAGCACCACAATCAGATCTACTCGTGCTGTCTTACCAACACTACTACCGTGCACATTACAGCGCCTCTCACGCAAGAGCATCAAAAAAAAATATAGCTGCTGAACAGCAAAAGGAATTTCTTTCGAAATTACAGCTCCGAATAATCAAAATCAAGGTTTTTAAATACTTCTACTAACTCTGCTACTCAAAAACAGTAAAATATTCGACTTACAATAATTATTGAAGTTAAACAGGTGGTTTAACAGCTAATTCCAGATACGATGGTCGCAGATGCGCCTTCCACAATTCTCACAGCGCAACTGCCAGCTTGTGGCACAGCAGTGCTCTACCGGACGTACACGGGAAAAAAACGCTATAAAAAAAATATGCCTGCTTGGAGACAGAGACTCGCTCGCACCTAGAGACAAAAATTCTTCTATAAAGACTTAACTGAAACAAAGATGACGGCTGCAGATCACCTCGCTTGGCTGCTGCTATGCTGCTGCCGTTGTCGAAACGCTGGGAATATTGTTGACTGATGCTGCAAGATGGTACTAATGTATAATTTGGTACCACGTTGATGAATTGATACCTTATAATGTTAGTACGTGTCACTCAGCACTGGTACAGTTATTGGCACGTTTTATAACACCACAAGTTCGTAGTAAAGTATCTCAAAACAAGTTAAATCAAGTTGTTGATCAATAAATTGTTTGTATCACTTGTAGAATTAAAAAAATTGTTCCTTTACTGACTATTTGTTGCTGGGAATGCGGAGATTTTGACTTCGAAGACTATCTCAATATCGTCTCCGGATTCATACACCAAAATCCTGGTTCGTAACGGTGAGTCGTGGTGTAGAAAAATGTTAATTTGGGCGTATGCTTCTTGTAACACTTCTTTTGGTACACTTATTCCGAAAACGATTGTAGTTTCTTGCGGCTGCCACAGCTGGTTATCCGTTCCGTTACACATTGAGATGTTACAATGTTACGAAATAGTCAGTTATCGGACACTTGTAATCCACTTAATCACTTATGCACGATTATGCGAACGTGAGTTCAGTTCAACACACATACTTTGGCCACCACATATGCGGGGCAGGTAAACACTGGTGAAGCTTGGGCGGAGTTTATTGGCAGGTGATGACAGAGGGTAAGTAGTTGAACGACTGAGCACCTGAGCCTCGACAAGTACGGCCTTATATAGGTGGCATCCAGATACAGACAAGACTACAGATAGACATGTGCGGTGTGCGGCACACCACAAAATTTTAGGAACGAATAGTCCACCAACTAAGGGTCCTTCTACAACATAAACATGCAAAATGACCATGACATCGACAGGATCTGGCAAGGGCCCCGGATGATCCCCTTAATATTTGTACCTGGAAGATTAACAGACGAAGGGACATTAAATGCATTAGTTTCTAGACAAATGTACAAATCACTGTTTCTAAAAACACCTCCGTCGCTCTGTTTTCATGCAGCTCCAACATCAATCATAATAAATTTCAAGTTAGCGTCAGCAACTCCTTGCAACACAATGGAGAAATATTGTTTATAGTTATAGAATTGGGACCCTGATAGCTCAGGACACGTGACTCTGATATGTTTCCCGTCTATGCACCCGAAGCAATTAGGGAAATTCCATTTTGTACGAAACCCTTCTCCAACTTTCTTGCAGGAACTCTGATTCGGAGTTGGCATATGCACAGGCTGTAGAACATCCCACAGAGCTTCACACGTTTCTGCAACGATCAAAGCCACGGTTGATGCTTCCATTCTGAACGAGAAAGCTAATCCACTGAATGACAGTCCTGTAGCCAAGAACCTGCAATAAAAAGACAATAAATACCCACGCAGATTACAATCGCTGCAATTATTCCTTGTAAAATCTTTTTGTATATGTACAGGTGGAAACAGAGAAATGTGTTCAGTTCCCAAAAGCATCTCCAGTAGTGAATTCCACAGTATGTATACTACTGGAACTGTTTGATTGCTCGGTATATAAGCGGGCCAGTAACTGCAATAATATGGACGAGCATTTAATGACTAGATATGGAGTCTCAGTAGTATCGTTGACGATTTTTATTAGTCTACACGGAAAACCTTTATCTGTTGCCGACCGCTAGGTATATTTCACAACAACCATTATATCTGTTATTGATTGCATCTTCGAAATAAATTCTGCTGCAACTACTTATGTATTTGCTTTCCATGCATTCAGTTGGCTCTTGAGTTTTATTAAATTCATTTTTTATTTTCAGCGGACGCAGCTAAGAAGAAATTTAAAATTCTCCGGGACCAGTTTCGACTAGAAATCAAGAAAGTTCCTTTCGGCAAGTCCGGAGATCCAGGCCTGCCAATTGACGAATACTTGTCTACGTGGCCGTTTTTCAAACGGATGTTCTTTCTGCGAGACGAAATGCAAAGGCGGAAAACGGTTGGAAGCTTGACTCAAACAGCTGCGAACATCAGGTCACAAGTTTTTCTCCCCGTAAACCAACCAATAACGTCGCAAGAGTTATCGTCAGACATGTTGTCTTCAATCAACGATGAAAATATTGATATGACACCGACCCCACCACTACCTACGACCGAACAACCCGTACATCTAGCCCAAGAGGAACAGCATTCATATTCTAGTGACACAGGTTCTATTCCTACCTGTTCGCGCAGTACTTCTCGTTCCCGTAGCGAAACTCCTATTGGACCTCGTAGCAAGAAAAGTAAAACACTCTTAGTTCAAGAACAGCTAATCAATGCTGAAAGAGAAAAAATGGAGTGGTTCAAAAAATCTACCGAAGAAGACGATGATGCTGATCGGAAGTTTCTACTTAGTCTTCTGCCGCAGATGAAAAGCTTTCCTCCTAAGAAATTAAGCGCATTGAAAATAAAATATATCACACTATTACATGAAGCTACTTATGGAGACACTGAAGAGAATTCTCTCTAATTAAAGTGTCAACAATTATTTCTAAATGATCAGAAAGTGTCAGTGCAAATGTTATGTATCGTAATAAAATGCCATCACTGGAATAAATATATATTATGTTCTTTTTTATTGTACTCTCCAATAGATCATAAAGGGAATTGTTTCATTGATTTGCATATTTTTTATTTTCTTTATAAAAATAATCTGATAAAAATTAGTATCATTTGATTTCCTTACCTGAGAGTTACAGAAAGCCTCTCCTCTGTTGAGATGGATTTCCTGAAGTTGGTGGTATTCTTCACTATTAGTGGAGACACTCGTTCCAAAATATAGTCAAATGTTGCCGGCGACATCCGAAAATACTCTTTAAACTTTGTGGGATCATTTCGCAATTGGAGAATCAGATGATGGTACTCCCCAAATGTGTCTCTTTCTTCATTATTAGGGTGAACCCAAATTTCGCGATCTGATGCTCCTAGCAAACTAAATTTCAGAGCAGTGTTGTCTAATAAGTACATTCTCTTTGCAAAACTCCTTGTACCGTAGTCACAGCGTAGAGCACTGCAGCAACACCAACTCCAACGACCGTCTGTCACACACTGCCGCACCGCTACATACTGCTCCTGGTGTGTGGGACACACTGCCGGACTGCCTGCCCGCCTGCCTGCCTGCCTGCCTGCTCAACTGCTGTTAGTGTGTGGGTGCCCTAAGATTTGAACTAACGCTGTCGGCTGTCGCTGGGCAGCTGGCTGACTCGGGTCTCGGAGCATTGGACTCGCCGTTCGAAGTTTGAACCTGCTTGTAAAGCTAATTCTTACCTTAAAAAAGTAGGGTTTAACTGTTCAGTGGCGTAAGCTTTGAATATTCGGAACTAATTTTTCGAAAAAATACATAATACTAAACGAAAAATTTTGAAAATATTTCACCTGAGTGTGTGTGTGTAAGGCTGCAAGAGAGATTACATTTTACTTTTTTATTTATTTCTAATATAAACGTACAAAGCTAGGATAATTTTTAGCTTGATCCTCAATTTGTCTGCCTGCGATTCATAGTCGATGTCCTATTATTTATCGATCTCGTGTTCACCAAGCCGCTTACCACATCTCGAACGAATTTCTTTTCCAGACATAGGTTTTTTATTGGTCTTTTCAGAATTTTCATACTTTTGTTTGATGATGAAATCTTAGTTTTCAATTGAATATATATAGTAATTTATCATTAGTCTTCGTTCAAAGTGCTCTGGTATATGACGTATGTTAAAAATGCACCCATCGACTAAATTCGTTTCATTAAGGTTTAAAATTTTGCTGCTTTGCTATAATATAGTTATTCTTCAAGTTAAAATATTTGAAATAAAATCAAACTAACTACTTTTCGTGACAATTTGGAAATACTGAGTAATGAAATTGATCGTAAAATGAAGTATATCTTCAGATTTAACTCTTGCGTGATTTCCAAACTGTTTCAGCTTATGTGTGACAAATTCACGAGTACATTCATTGTATACCATTTTCATGTCGATTTAGATCAAAGCAACTTTCAATTGACATGAATGGAATATAGTTGATCGTACGTGTAGTGTAATTTGATATCAATAATTCTTGGCATGTCATTAATGATAATAGACAAGTTTTGCAGTACATATTTCAAATCATATTTGTGTACATTTAATTGTTTAAAACCTATTTTTACAATAGATAGATACTCGTATATGCAAAGAAATCATATATTTTAAAAAATTTGAGGTATTGGAAGAAAATCTAATCTAAAAAATGTAGTATTATTTTCATGGAAAACATTTCTTCTAAAATATTTATACAGCCTAAATATATTTCCTTTCAAAAGCAGTCCTATTTCATACAGGTTTCTCTGAACGGTTGGTCTAGACACTGCGACTTACTTCAGGATTAACGTTCGCTCAGTTTACAATGCAAGAGAATAATTAGCTTAGAAAATTGTTCGATAAATGAAAATATAAAAATAAAGTATGAAACAAAATAAAATGAACATTCCTAGTATTTTAGACAAAGGTTAACCAATATTCATTAATAATAGATCCAATTACACTATGAATAAGACAAATTTTACATCGGAAGACAGTTAAATTTGTTTCTGGTACACTTCATTACTTATGTGACAAATTAGATATTCTTGGTAACAAATATCATAGCCTTGACGATAAATTAGATGTAATTGATCAAGAATTATGTATCCTTGATGACATGACATTTCATCGGTGACAATTTAGATATACATTGCGGCGAATTAGATAGCCTTTAAAATGAATTAGATAACCTTTCCAACAAAATAGATAGCCTGAGTTCCAAATTAGATATCCGTTGTGACCAATTAGACATCCTTCACACATACGTACATTGAATTGTTACTCGGCTGCATGCAAAAACCATAAAGGGAAAATTCGGGATTTAAGTGAAGCCCTTATCTCAAATACTGCATGTTCAACGAACTTTCAGCGGTTAGGGGCAAAAAGTTCTTCAGATTCTCTAAGTGTTAGCGACAAAACCTATGTACGTATTCTTGTATATAATTTCTTTTTTGCGACTTGTTTAATATTAGCTAGGAAAATATAAACAGTTGCTTAACGATCTGTTCAGAGCTGTATTCTGAGGCTAATATGCATGCTTCAACACTTCTCAAATTTTCCTTTGAATTAATAAGATATACCTAATGCAGTACTTAAATCCAACATTTTAAAAAGAACGGGTAATTTCTACTTTATCGAATATTGTAGAATGCCGTCCCATCTGTGATGTGCCGCGTGCGCTGGCAAAGATCCCAGCACATAAATAAACACACAAGTAAACGCACCAATGCTTCTTTCTACAGCAAAGTTAAGTGTTCATTCACATTGATGTGATCATTTTTGATGAAGAAAATTTTAAAACGTGCGACATTTAGTTTCAAGCTCGATGCAGTGTACACAACAACGTAAAAACACGTGTTTGATGGCTTATGTCCATCCATTGTACGACCATAATTCAACGATGTTTGTATAGCTGTAAACCACTGATGGCCGTCCTTAAATATTACGGCCATCATCAACTGAAAATTTTGCAGCCTCAAATCGTATCTGGCCAGCTTCGAATACGCCGTCCGTGCTCGACCGTGAGTTGTTGAGAGCGCGGAAAGAGAGTTACAAGGCTGAGCCGGCCTACTTGACTCCTGTCTCGTCCCTAATCAACCGTCTCGACCTTAATTCACCGGTTCACCTTAATTCACCTTAATTCCTTGATTTTCAATTGGGTAGGATGGTGGCCTTTGACCCATCACAGAAATCGAAGTGTTATTTCTGTTAACAGTGGCTTTGTATATCTAAGACACAGCATTTCTGTAAAGACCATTTCCACTCTGAATACATATCCCTGAGAGCTACAAGTTAATTCCCTTTTCTTTCTCCTTCAGAGTCCTGTCCACAGGAGTTTCCTTTGTTTTCTAATATCAGTAGAGTAAATTATTTGGTTTGAAACTACCACATTGGTACCGAGAAGCTCCAGGCTGCACCGTCCCAGGCTGGACCTTCAATTAAACCTCGTATACTCATGTGCGACACAAGTTAAGGCATGCCCTAGTTACTAACATACACTTAAGTGCTGTTCCGTGTTTTGTCCATTTCTGTGAAAGTACATATAAAATAAAGTGGTGAGAAAATAATGATATATATTGAAAGCTAATGAGTGTTTGTAATGTGAAACGCAGTAACTCCTATGACCAGGCGTGATATAGTCTTGGTAGATTATAGATGAGGAAACTGCAATATGGCCGGGCGCGCTGCGTTGGTACCTCGGTGGGTTTCAGCATGGGTAAGGCGTCCGGCCATAAATGGGTGGGCAGCTGAAGCCCCCTACGGGGTTTGACTGCCCAGTGCGATCAAATGTACTGTCGTAGGTACAAAATTTAAATTAGGAAAAAATTTTAATCTTGACTTGAAACACTACTAATGAACAACTCTTAAGTGCTGCATAGTGAAATGCTTCTCCTTTCTGTTAAACCAGACCCAGCTGTGACGAGAGAGACATGCGCTCAGCCGTGGAACTGCATGGAGACCGCTTCGAAGCTCCACTAAACCCCAACTAAAGAAAAGATGTGACGAAGTCGGTGCCGCACCTGTTTGCTGTGATGTAGATGCCGAGAATTATGTCAATCGCGTAATTCAGTGTATGCATGAGTCTTGTGATCAAATCAGTGAATGAAACGCTGCCTTTTATATTTTTGTAAAAGGCGTGTGGTTAATTAATTATTGTGACGTGTGCATGATAATTCTCAAGTGTTTTAAGGCCCTATGCCATTTTCGAATCTTCAGCATTCAGGTTTCTCGGATCAAAATGATTGAATATAATAGTGGTTATTCGTATAGTTTTTTTGTGCTTTGAATTTAATTCGCATGTTGCATGATGCTATTCTTTGCTAGAAGGCAACTATTAACTATTTTTTCTCTCTATGTAAAAGGACCTATTTTAAGACATTTTACAGAAGTGCCCATTCCGTCAGAAATGCATTTTTTTTTGAGCCGAGGCCTAGGCTTGATGCATTCCATGTTTTAGTAGGAATAACGCGTAGGTATTCACCACTGGCCTGCCATGTTTGTTTATTTGTTGCGTTTGCATGGTGAGAATAGTATAGTTATTTTTTCTAAGATGAACTTTTCCTACACAAATTTAACCCATATTTTGAGGAATATGGTAGAGTGGGAACTTTTTAGTTTAAGGCCTAGTAATAGTTTATAATTCAAAATTGGTATTTTAGTAGGCTAAGGCCTACTTGGTATCAGCACTTTTATGACATTCATTTGTAATTACAGATTTTTGTGTATAAAGTTTATTAAAAATGAAGCACAGAAAATCATTTTCACATCTGTCTGCCAGACAGAAGATACGACGTTTCAATGCAGAATATGAGAGACTAACACTGCAAATAACTGAAAAAAAATAAACAATGATGAGGCTAGGCCTACTGAAGAAATTTTGTCTTTCTCTGATAGCAGCTCTGACAATGAGAACAACTGTTTGAATGAATCTGCACCGTCATCATCCTGTCATACCAAATTACCAAAGAGTTTGAGTAATGAAAGTTCTGATGTAAGTGCCCTGGATAATCAGCATGAGTTAAGCAGTGACAATATCATTGAGCATGAGCCCATGAACCCTGCAGGGAGTCAGGAACTGTCAACTGAAACTAAAATTGAATCGGCTATTTCAAACTGGTTAAAAGATTTTCCAAGCATTCATGAATATGCCGTTACTGGTTTACTAAAGCCCATGAACTCATTTTTACCTGGTATCATAGTTTCAGCAAGTACCCTGATCAGAAAAAGGAATGACATAACTTATGAAGAAATGCATTGTGGACGATACGCTCACATAACTTGTTGGAAAATACAAATGCAACAATACCTTCAACATATCAATTACAATGACAGTAATTTTCCCATAAATATAAACTGTGATAGAATACCGCTTTTCAGTGACACGAGGAAATATGCATTTCCTATTCTTGTTCAAGTTTGTTCACTGCCACCTAAAATATTCTGCGCTGGAACTTATGTCTCTGAGAAAGGGCTTTCTAACAAACTGCCAGGTTTTGACCAATTTTTCAAAAAGTTTGCAATTGATATTTCATCATTATTAAATGATAGGTTACAAATTCATGATAAATTTGTATCTGCAATTGTAAAAGCCATAGTGTGTGATGCACCTGTGAGAGCAGATTTGAAGAAAGTTGTCAATTACAATGCTTATAATGCTTGTGAACGTTGTATACGAAAGGGAAATATTCCTAAACATAGTTGTTTCCTCAGCTCTACTTCGTACTAATAATGGATGTCAAAGCAAAGAAGATAAAAATCACCATCAAGAAGGAAGCCCATCAATTTTGAAATCTCTTGGTATCGGAATCGTTACCCAATTTGCTCCTTACTACATGCATATGATATGCATTGGCGTGATGAAGCGCCGACATAACCGATGGCTTTGGCTTCTAATCATTTGCCGTCTGATTTTAACCGCAGACTATCTGGGGGTCTTCATTCAGTAGCTCATTTCAAAGCTACTGAATGGAGGACTTACTTATTATACATTGGTATAGCAGTTCTTCTGGAAGATATTTTACCTCATGAAAAGTACATCAACTTCCTGAATCTGAGTGTGGCCATGAGGCTCTTGTTAACTCCTAACCAAGAAAAAAGTATTGCCTCAGTGAAATCATTGCTTCTCAATTTTGTGAAGTCATCAGTCAAGCTATATGATAAAGAATTTCTATCTTATAATGTCCATTGTACAACACATTTGACTGAGAATTATTTTAAGTTTGGACTTCTAGAGTCTAGACAATGTTTCCTGCTCCCCATTTGAAAACCATCTGGGGATGTTAAAAAGACATATAAAGGGACACTACAGGCCATTAGAACAACTGTCTCAACATGCATGTCGAGACAATGATATTTTCAGAAAAACGTCTCAGCATACTGCCAGCAAATCATTTAAAATTGAAGAAACAATGTTTAAATGTGGTGAGTGAGGCAGCAGAGTCAATAGAGTGATGCTCAAAACTGGTGAAGTAGGTTTCCTCTGCTCGTGGGATTGTGATCAAGTTGAATTAAAAGTGTTCACTGAATCAAGTGCTTTGTTTGAAGTACCTGTGAATTCAATAGAAGTAGGTATTTACAAAGTGACAGGCAAAACCTTGAAGAAAACAGCAACAAAGAAAGATATTTTTGCTAAAATGGCTATTTTCTGGACTCCTAATGAGTCTTGCTACATTGCAATAAAAATTGGTATTTGTGAAGGAGAGGACAATAGACGATTTTCCAATTTTCGCTGCCTAACATAGTTGATTAGATCTAAACAAAAAACTTTTCTTTTATGTTCTTTTTGTGGGAAATGAGTATTTACCGAGTTAAAGCGGTAGGTTTAGCTTCGTGTTCCATAGCAGTTCCAGTCATTCAAACAGCAGAAACCGTTGCGCGTTTGAGCTGTTAGAGTACGTTTGGGTACTTTGTAATTTATAATTAGCCAACCCCGCGGAGCCTGAACCCACTTCTAGGATCTTTTAGTTAATAACACAATAAAGGTCATCACCCAAAAATAACGAGTTTTATCGGTATGTTAATTTTCGTCTTTGATGGCTGGAATGCGCTCGATCATTTGAACGCGTCGGAAGGGAGAGTCCATTGTAGTCTTTCCCTCCGAACAATTTCTTTCCGCTTCAAACACTGAAGTTGCGGTAAGTAATTTACCGCCATAACTCATTAGATACTCATTCCCCCAAAAAGTGCATTGAAGAAAAGTTGTTTATTTAGATCCAATTAACTATGATTAGGCATCGAAAAGTGGAAAATCGATTAATGTCCTCTACTTCACATTTACCTAAAAATTCTTCATCAAATTGTCATATATAAAAAGAAAATTTATTCATGTCCATTATATTCACTACAACTGCAATTAAAGAATATTCGATCATAAGTTTCAAATTTTGGTTGCAGATAAGTGCAAAATATGGATGTACATTTTAGGCATAAAAATTTTGTAGGTTTGTATTTTAATAGCAAGGGTTCATGGGCTGTTGTTCCTAATAAATGGCTAATAAAAGGGAAAAGAAGCGTTCAATGCTTTTGGGCAATAAACCAAGATCCAGAAACAGCTGCCCGGAATCAAGCAGATCCTGAAGACTCTTGGTCAAAATATAAAGTGAAAGATAATTGCTTAAACAAGTAAGTCTTGAATAAATGGAAGATGTGTTATTTATATGTCTTATGAGGCTCTTTTGCACATACCATACTTATTTTGAAAACTTATTGCTAATTTTTGGTATCTAGTGATGTTTTCTACCAAATAATTCAATTCTACTTTCTTACTTTCTCAAGATGACTATGCTCGCGCTGCCAAGAAAATTATGAAGATGAACGTCCCAACTACTGCATCTGAAAATGAGTCTATGGAACCGTCAACTAAGAAAAAGAAGATTGTTGAATGTGATGCCCTTCTGACTTGTGTTCTGCCTCAGTAGAGCAGAGAAGAACCTGCATCATCATCAAGGAAGAATTTATTTGGAACGTTATCTCAAGGTAACAATCATAGACAGTAATTAATAATTACTCTCATGTTCATGGTAAATGTGTAGCGTTGGTCAGTAATCGATTTTCCACTTTTCGGTATCTAATCGTAGTTAATTAGATCGAAATAAACCAGTTTTCTTCTATGCACTTTCCGTCGTAAATGAATATTTTACAAGTTATAGCGGTAAATTACTGACCGCAACTCCAGTGTTTGAAGCGGGAACTAATTCAAACAGCACGTCGGACAGCAGCACTGCATTGCTGTCTCGCTTTTAGTTCGATCGTCATCAAAGACGAAACCAAACCTACCGCTATACCTCGTTAAATATATACTCATTTGACGAAAAAAATGTATAGAAGAAAAGTTGTTTATTTCGATGTTATTACCATGATTCAAGCAACAAAAATTTGAAAATCGATGAGTAGCTGTTAATTCGAGCGCATTCGTCATCAAAGACGAAACTAAACTTACCGCCATAACTCGTTAAATACTCATTTACGACGGAAAGTGCATAGAAGAAAACTTGTTTATTTCGATCTAATTAACTACGTTTAGGCACTGAAAACTCAAAAATCGATTACTGACCAACGCTACACATTTACCCATGTTCATTTCAAAGTGTTATTTCATTGAAGTAGTTATATTTATATCATATGCAATTCATGAGAGACATTGCTAGGCCTATTTTAGACAGATGCCTGCCTCTTTAAAGTTCTGAATCCCCAGTAAAACTAAGGCCGGGAGGCCTAAACAATTCATATAAAAAGAATAATTGTCCTAACGTTTATGCTTAATGAAAGCAAATGTCTATTGAAAGATTAGGTTACACAATTATAATTGCATATTAGTGTTAATCTTGATAACATGGAACTATTTCTTATTTACTATTTTTCTCAATGCTGAATTGTTTTATTCACAGGAGATGTATCGGATTCTGACAGTTCAGATTCCAGTGGGAGTTAACACATCATTAATTCTCCTTTGCCTCTGCTCAACACTAAGAAATTTCTTCCAGAACGGTATGTATTGAAATATCAACCAAGTGAAAAACATCTGTGAAAATAGCATTATAGGATATATTTCTTTAACATCGCCTTGATTCAAATCAAGGTCTCTGATGTCCAAGCAAGTTTTCTAGCTATTGCATTGTCATAATGTTATGCCTGGCACCTGGAGTCGAGTTTAGTGGCAAATGGTGAGGTGGGGACTAAATGAAGGAAAAGGTAAGGATGGGGGACCAAGCGTTGGATGGGTTGAAAGTAGTAATGAGATATAGAGCGCTGACTATGGGATTGAAACAGTTGATATGAGAGTGTGGTTGTGCCTACTGTGTTGTACGGCGCTGAAACGTGGGGTCTGAGAGTGTCTGAAAGAGGTTAAGGATGATTGAAACATAAGAACGAAAGGGTAGGGGGGAACCAGCGTAATGCTGTTGGGCCTTGCCACTGAAACAGAGCCCAAAAGACGCAGGTGCTTGAGCGTGAAGAACTTGATGCTTGTCAGGTAGCTACTCCTCCTTTGTAGAGAAAAAATACTTTCGCCTATAGATACATAGCATTGTCACAATTTAAATGCGAGTAGCTTGAAAGCTTTTTGATTTGACAACGTATATCTATGAGCAGGAATGCACCATCTCAGGTTCCTGTGACCATGAACATTGAAGGCTTATTGAAGAGCGTCATAAGAGAACTACATGTGATCATGGAAGACCTACATGAATTAAAGAGTATTATGAAAGAAAACGCAAATCAAGGCAATGGTCAAGAGCAAACCCCTGCCACTATGAGATACCGTCCACCACCAGCAAACACTCCTGAAGAATTGGATTACATTTCTCAATTACCAGAAATGGTAGGTATTGATGCCAAGTTCATCATAGCTATTGAAAGTTTACTTGTCTTTTTTTTCCATCCAAGTATTGGCTACATAATCGGACTTTCAGTGGGGTTTATTTTAGATCACTGATGCCTGCAAAGGAGGATAGCATTTAATCTTAGTTTTCTCATTCAATCCCATGCCAGATTCAGCTGCTCAAGGAAACCCAGGAATGTACACTCTCCAGGACGATAACTCACATGCTGAAGCTTCTGCTATCTAAAGAATTAGCAGTGAAGTGCTCTCTAATAGGGTTGGGTCGCTCTTAAAGACAGGAAAATTTCCTTTCAAGAATAGTCCTGCTTTCCGAGCCGTTGAACTTAAGCATTATCAATTACAGTTGAAATAAGATGCAGAAAAATATATATGAAAAATTACAACTAGTAAAATCCGTCGTTTGAGGAACTTATAACTCATTTTATTCAGATTCCCTGCGTAAAGGTTTTGAATAGAACTCTTCACAGCTTCATAGTCTTCAATTGACTGGTTTCATTTCAACACTTGTTGTCCTTTACGTTTACTAAATTATGTTCGACTAGTTCAGATTCTGTAGTGTTATCAGAAATGTACCGCAATACACCGAGAAAGCAAGTCTACAGATGCATCCCCCCATGCCCTAAAAAATGCCGGCGACTGGCTTGGACGACGGCATGTAAAAGAACAGTCTAGAGCGGTGGATATAGAAAATGGTAAGAGCATTTAATTTTAAATAGCTATTAAATAGTATATTCATGCACACATACAATACATGTGAATATAAACTGTAATTTTTGCATCAGACAATAGCTTGCTGCTCTTGGAAGCAAGCAGATCTAGTTTCGTCTTCTGGTGATGAGGGGACTAGGGTTCCCATCCAATTGTTATCCTATGATTTGGTTGACAGTCTTTATGGTTAGGGTTGTTTCCTCATAGGCTTCATTTTTTCTTTTGGTTTATTCGTGTGGTACTACTTTCTCGATGTTTTCCCTATTTTATAATGCTTTTTTCCCTTTTTCGATTTTTATGTATCACAAGGACCCAGCATGTGTTCCCATTTAGGACTGACAGGCTTAGGAGTCACCTCATGTGTAGGATTTTCATTACCTAAAATTCATTTTTTTCAATAGATTAAGTTTATTTCTCAGTTGAGGGCCCTCTGTCTATCGGTTCACTTCCATTCATTTCTTCTGTACCTCTTACTATCTATTTGAACTTTCTCTCCTTTCCATCCTTCTTTCAGCACTTACTGTTTCTATGCGCAGGATTTCCTGTGCAGGAGCACACTTTTGTATAGATTCTCCATCCCCACGTCTACACACTAGATGGTGCCTTGTACTTCGTTCTGTTGTTGCAACGAGTATTGCCCGTGCGAGCCTTAAACTAATCTAATAATCTAACTCCTAAATTTCATACTAAATTGTCTCTTCAACCAGTAATTTTATGGTTGTCCACTGGCGAGACTTGGCAAGGCCTTCTGTTGGGTACCATAATCTCTAGCATCAAACTCATGTACATGTACAATAAGACAAACTACCTCTTGCAAACGAAAGGCAAATGGGTAGGTATATGTATTCAATGCTTAATTCATTTTTTTTTGGCTTCATGAAACCGTGTCATCAATGAAGCAACTGGTGCAGCTACGACTTCTGGCATGGACTTCTCCAGTGAAGGGGTCACCGGTGGCTTCATTCACCAAGCCACAAGCATTCTCAACCATTCGTAGTGCACTTTCAGTTTTTCCTAAGGTGAAGTATTTTGCGTCGATACTGAAAAAAGTTAACTCTTTGTTAACTTTATATGTATTTATATGTACGAGTATAAGCGTATGGAGGTTTTAAGTGGGTGAAAATAATGAGTAATATATTATGAAGTACTAATTTTATGAGGGCGTGATTGTTAACGTTGTAAGACGTGCATAAACATGTATTTGTGCTTAGAATTTTCTTTGTGAACCATGTGTCTTCAGCATCTTGCACGGCCAGTATTTCGCCAGTATTTCTGCTTTGAAACAACGGAAGAACTTTTTTTATATTGTTTTAATAAAGGGAAATCCGCCCCAAAATTTTAGTTTCACCTCTGAAATCGAGTTCGTGTTGTTGTCCAAATTGATCTGAGGTGGAGCTATAATCAAACGGCTTAACATCTGATTAGCAAACCACGGGGATCTTCGAGTGCAAAAAATACCCATGAAAATGGTACAAACAGAAAAATTCACAGCGTTGGTGTATCATCAAAAATTCTTCATGGAAGACGGAACATTCTTATTTCTCCTACATCATCGCAATACTGGAATTTTTTTTGAATGCTTTAGTAGTTTACGAGTTGGTCAAATTTTTTTCTTCATAGTTTATTGGTGAGTGGGTTAGAAAATGAACGCGTGCACGTATCGCAGCCGCAACCTGTATGTGACTGGAAAAATTGATTGCATGAGTATGGTTTTAAGTTTTTCAACTTCGACCTTTTCATCTACAGCAGTGCTGTGGTTACATCCAGAAGCTCTTAGTTACAAATGTGCTGTTTGCTGCAAATCTAGCTGCTGCAGGATGCTGTTGCTCTTTTGCTGCTATAAGGTATAGCGCTGAGAGGATCTGGAATAGTCTTTCAAGGCAGTAGCCTGGTCTTTTTGAGGTCGTTGCAAGGCCTGCTATAAGTCGTACGCAAGCAAAATAAGGCCGTTATTAGCCTTGATCAAGCAGTAATGAAGTACACAAAGGCCAATACGAGACTCGTTCAAGCAATGAAAAGGAAAAAAAGGTCATGAATAGCCTCGTTCAAGTAGTAGAGAAGCCCAAAATAGCCGTAGCATTAACCGTTGTGATGCCCACATATAACCGTTTAACAGGGCTTAAAATAAGTGACATAGCGACCTGGAATGGGCTAATTTCCTGCTTGAAAACGACTAATCTCTTGGCTTATAACTGCCCAAAAACGCTTTATAAAAGGCTCAGAATTTCAATAGGGTTAAAACATTTGATGTTGCTGAAATGAAATACATTAACATTTCATACTGAATTCATATAACGTCATTTAAATCAGTCCATCCAAAGTAAATGTTTTCCAATCGTTAGTTCATAGCAATGTCAAATGAATATATTCGAATGATTGTAGAGGATAGAACACATATGCAGTCCTCAAATCTCTTACTTTACGAAATTTGAGCTTCATTTGTAACATAATTGTGAAAAAATTGAATTCCTAACTTTTGTTCTTATGTTTCTGAATTCGAGCACGAACGTTGAAATGAATGTGTAGTTGCTTTATTTCTCACTTGTAGTCATTCTGTTAATACTAGCCGAAAATGTGAGCTTTGATAAATGAAATGTTATTGTCGTTTTTTGTTTACATATGATCAGTTTGTATTGGTATACTGCTAAATGCTAACTTGATGCTCTCGTAGTATAAGGTCGTTCAATTTTTTCTCTTTCTATTTGTGAACAATGGTTCATTTAGAATGATATGTAGAGGTTACTGAATTATTCCTGTGCTGAGTAAAATAGATACGTAGAACATCTATTGTTTTCCTTTCCCACGGTCTGCGTCGTGGTGTTGAATGAGCTTTTTTGACAAGTACAAAATATTCTCCTTATACTGATAATTTATAATTATATACGTATAATACATGTATTTTCCTTGCTCAAATTGAATAATATTGATGAAATGAGTGTCGTACACTAACAATTATCGGACTACCAAGCATTATCACTACCCTCGAAGTCTCCAGCGTTATTCTCTATTTTGCTTGTAAATTTTAGTTTCCAAACTGGAGCAAATTTGAATGCTGACTAATTTGGGCGCTGTTCTTGATTGGAAAGGATTTGATGTTCCGAATATTGCCTTGAAAAGGCCGGCCTTAACTCTTTTCAGCTGTTATAACATTTTGGGCTATTTATTGTTACAGGACAAATTTTTAATAGTTTTCACGAGTTCATCACACATGCATGATAATAATTCGTAGCCGTTCGAATTGTACTCGCATTTTTTTCCATTAGTTTAAATATTTTGAAGCAAAAATATAGGAATAACGAACGCCAAACAATATTCGACAATGAAAATAAGAAAATTCAATTTTGTTTATTCTTTTCATTTTCTCTGTCGTAACTGTGCTTCCGTCCATTAGTTTATTTATTGTTGGTTGTAGCAATGGTGCCCTGCCGTCTTCTGCGCCAAACTTCGAGTCAAAAAGTATATTTTCTAACTTTACTGAACATGCGCTAACACCATTTTTCCATGCCTAATGCAACGATTCTGCTTTTATCAATGGCGAATTTCTAAAACTTGGAAAAATTTCCAAGATGTTAAAAGTTTTTCTACATCAGTGAGCTGCCACTATTGTGGAATTGACCACATTGACTAAGTAATAAAAAAAAGGAAACGGAAAACTGCTCACCGGACAATATATTACAGAATTGTTTTCAAATGCTAGAAAATTATGATTGATTCGTGGTACACCAAATAATAAGAAAGTGAGGAAGAAACAAAATCGTGCTAATTGTACATTTGTCAACGGTGAGGCCAATGGAAATGAGGCAATGGAAATAGAAAGAAGGTTGTCGTGCACCCTGGTTCACATATCTCGTGTATTGTGATGTAAAGTTCGAAGTTTGTTCGGTAATGAGATATTTTATTTTCATCACATTTTGATCAGATTGTGGGATAAATTAGGCCATATGAGTGAAAGAGAAGAAAAGAGGCAATAATTATTGTTCATGTTTCAACGAAAATATTATTCAAGCCAAAAAAATTGCAACTCATGGGAACTACTCTGGGAGTTTCATTCAAGGTTTTTATCAGTGAGATGCAAATTAAGTGGAAGCAGTCTTAGAGCTTCCATTGTACCGCCAGTTGACAAAATTTGATTCGATATAAAATGTAGCGTCATAACTGTCGTCTGGAAGTCCCTGTTTAGAGTACCATTACAGCGCAATATGTTCTGCTGACCTCCAATCCTTTTAGTAAAAAAATTCGATACCGTTATATATGACAAAAGAAAAATGAATTTTACAAGTCCACGAGCAAGGTTAATGCTACTCGTACTTTAAAATTATTCTAGGTTTGATCTGCGCACAAAGAATATAACATCATGGACAATGTAGTTATCTTTGGGTAGTGAATACGTAGCAACAAAGAAGTTTTAAGAACATTATACTCGCATGAAATAAGCGAAAAAAGTAGTTGAGTGGAGGATCACACGGTCAAGCACGTAAGGTATTAGCACAGAACGGAATATGTTTATTAAGTTGAGCAATCCAACTAATTTAAGTCTGTGATGCTACCTTCGATAACTGTAGTGAGGTCAGAGTTATCAAACAAGTTACTCGATAGGAAGGAGATTTTAGGTTCAGGATGGATGCACACAATTTGAGAAAAGAACTATAGGAATTAACCAGGAAATTTTTAATTTAACACAATGCAATTACTGATGACGGTAAACTGATTACTAAACGCTACGTGAGGCTTGATGTAAGCTTATTTAAAAAAAAGTAGTATTTTAATGAGGATTGCAAAGTTTTCCTTGAAACAAAATACTAGGGACTTAGTGATGGCAAATGAGCGACAAAATCATTCCGATATAATTACTCCTCAAACTTTACTAATAATTCTTCGTGTGCTTCGTCCGTGTGTCTGTTATCGTTAGAATGCGTTACGTTTTCTAGCTCGAAGCAGTATCATAGTTACAATTGGCTGTCGATAGGTAACTGATGTTTGATAGGTATTATAGTCATGGTTAGATTAGGATACCTAGGATTGTGATGCCTAAACTATTTATGTTAGCGTAGGATAAGATTAGAATGCTTATTTGGTACAGGTTGGAGGATAGGTCATAGAAGGATCGGTTATAGTTATGCTCGCCAAACAACTAATTGTCTCCAACTACGTAAAAGTTCATAGGGTAATAGGACTTTTCTTCGACTTTTCTCATGTAGATGTTCTCCTTTTCACAGCGGAGAGAATCACCAGGCGGCCGTACTGCCAGGATCCGAACTGCCGATCCTTCCCGTGAAAGGACTGCACTCCAAGCCACCTGACCACGGTGACCACAAGTCTTTCCTTGAGAACTCAATGAGGTTTTCGATAAAGACGATGGCTGTCATTATTGGTTAAGATGCTAAATCTTGATTTATCCGACCAAATGACACTTTGCCAGTCTAGTACAATCCAATGAGTCCGTGTTTTGAAACATGCTAAACGAATAATTCTATGGAGAGGAGTTCATACCGGCTGTTCACGAGTGCCGTAGTGCTACCTATCTCCTTAAAATGGAGTTTCTTATAAAAATTCCAACCAAAAATAGCTGAAAAAAACATTATTGCCACTTCGCAGTATTTCCAACTTAGACACAAAACGATCCAAGTCAACAGTTCGCGACAAAATGGCGGTTTGATAGGTTAAAAGTATCTGCCAATCACATTTCTGTTTTGAACTGCCTCATGTCTTGGGTCTCGTTTTCAATGTTAGTACACCCTAGTGATGCATTAAAAACCAGCAAATTCGATTACCACCTTCGTTAAGTACCACTTTGTCCAACCAAATGTAATACATTGCTCTGTTTCGCCATTCTGAGACGTCTTGCTTTCTTTCCATCGTTGCAGCTCAACTAAAGAACAAGTTTATACCTTGCCAACTCTAAATGAAGACTGATCTGTTCAGTGCTCACTTCAATAATTGAACATGACCTAAAATTCAGTCACAGCTTTGTACACCATCAAAAAACGGAATGAATAACTAAACTTCGAGAGCCAAAGGCTCCTACATTTTTGTCCATTGAGCTTATAAAACTGGAATCGCATTGAAACGTTTCATGTCAGTTTTCCAATATCGGCATCATTGGATTCATAATAAAATTAAGCCGTAATAAACATACTTTTTACTGTAATGAGTTTGAAGTTTTTGAGCGTATATGCTGTATGAATAAATTTGTATTCACCTTTGTCATAGATGTGCAATTTGAGGTCAAGTACTTTAAAATCCATTTTGTCTCTCAGAAAATACTTATGGGCTGGAGTATTGAAATCGAAGGATGTGCTCGATCAACGTGAGGAGAGATAAAATTCACTGAGTATATAAGCGAAGACCCAAGCCCATAGTTATGCAAAACATTGGCTCGGTGATTAAGAAAGTCAATTATTCATTTCCGTGTAGCAAAGAACTGAATTCTTTACAAACTAGCCGATCAGTGGGTTCTCAAGGTCATACAAGCTTTGAAAGAGCACTGCGTGATTTTTATTTTGACATGTTTTTAATAACCGATACCTTGTTTAGCAAAGATTCACAGACCATTTATTCTAAAACCTCTCACGAATTGAGATATAAAATTTCCTCACCTCACCATCACTTTCTTATGTACTTTCCTTGATTATAATAAAAATATATTAATCTTCAAGGCAAAGAACTACCTCATGGGCAGTCGTCTAAATCCACAGATGAAATGAATGGAGTAAGTTACGCAAACGTCATCCCCAACGTCATAAGAATCTTTGACTTTGCATTGTGTTTCAGATAAAGGTGGGCATCTCGAAATTCTTTACTAAACATATCAGAATTACTACTATCGAATGCTCTTGAAAAACAAGCTGGTACTAAGGCTACTCCCATGAACAATGATGTTTTGCTAACAGTGAGGGTATAGATCTTGATGTTATGGAATAAATATTCATCAAGTTCACATGTATAATCCAGGATATGTAGCAGCAATGCTTCCCAAATTTTCAGGTTTACTTGTGAACGTGACAATTTACCAATGATGTCACACTATTGTAGTCCGGATTAACTGCGGCAGTTTTGAATTGAATTCACTTATGGTATAAATTTTTTTTGTACAATTTTTAACAGGTTTTCTGTACTATGGTCTATGAGTATTGAAATACTAAAAAAATTGTGAGCAAGGGAATGACGGTTCGTAGTATAAACGTAGTTTCCTCATATAATGTTAGTTTTCCGGTTTATTAGCGTTTTTATGGGGTAATCGCAGTCGTGGTGCGAGCTGTGCAGCACTCATAAGAAAGAAATAAGTAAGGCTGTTTGCAAAGCCGTAATGTTCAATTTTGAGCGTTTTTCCGTTTTTTTTTTTTGTTAAACTGTGCGAGGGTTTTTTTGTTGCAATTCTTACCATTCTCGTGAAACATAGGATCAGCATCAATAGGGAATTAGGTGTAGAAGCCTTACTCTACCTAACACTTATGCTCTAGTGACGCCCCTATTTTAGCTACTTCGATTCTTCAAAAATGGCTGGAAGCCTCCTACCACTCCTGTGACGTTATAAATTTCATCAGTATGTCTGAAGATGTAGGGGGCACTGGTGTGTGGGACATCGTGGGTTTTGCAGTTGGACAGTTAATTAATATGACTATAGTTACTGCTGAATGTCTTTTTCATCGAAACCAATGTTAACAGCCCAAGAAAAATTCGAGAAAGAAACCCATGACTCAGATTAGTTAGGGCTTGTAACTGCTGCATTGGTTATGAAACAGAAACAAACTGACTTCTGCATTCAGTGGGGATGCCGGAAAGGATGAAGTAGTGAGAACAGCGTTTCTCATACTCACACGTTTTGCTAGAAATACCTCAAATAATATAGCTTTGGAACTGATACGTTTCTCAGTTCATCGTATCCTATAAGACGAACTGAAACTACACTCGTACGAAAAAGTCTTTGCCCTGCAGCCAGCAGAAGGATATTTTGGAAAATGAAAAGAATTTTGTGCACAAGGATATTTTGCAAAATGAAGAGAATTTTCAAAATAAATTTTGAACAAAGCAATGCACATATTTAGGGTGAGGCTTTGGAAGCGTGTGCGAAAGGACGTCATGTGATTAATATTATTTCCCATACAAAGTTCCCAATAATTTTTGAAATGTATTTAAAATATAAGAAGTGCATTCATTTTCGGTCGTTCAAAAGTTCTGCTTCGGTAAATAGTAACGTAAACCACAATTAAAATCAAGTATTTCATTATTTATCCCCAACCAGGTCCAGCCCATTGGTACATAACAGGTTTCGAAATGTTCAATCGTTATGCCAGCAAAATCTATTACCATTGGTAGTTTTACCAATTGAAAATTAATTAAGATATATTAGCAAGATCATAAAATCACCAAAAAATCAAGACGAATATCCGCACATTGAAAACTAAAAAAGCAGTGACTATTGGGTTATCATAGACGAAACTAGTAGGAAATAGACCATAGTTTCAGTATTGAAGTACAAAAATAATTCAGTTATTTCCCGACTCAGGCCTCTCATTATCAATGGATGACAAAAGGGTTTTGAAGTTCTCATCAAATTACTTTCTAATGAAAAAATGTTCGTTTTAGCTTTAGATTTTGTCTCCATTCAGCATAACAACATACTTCGTTCAGCATGTTAACCTTTTCGATGTGTTCTGTTTATTAGGCTATTTGATAAAACATGAACCGACTAGATATGACATGCCTCATACCCGCCGAAAGTCTGTAGTTCCTCAACTGGATTTTCTGTCGTGTACGCAGAAACTTTCAATAGTTGTAGGGAAGAGGCGCTAAGCCTCTCTTCTCCAGCTGGTAAGATATTCTTCGAGTCGCATCCCTGAAAAGCTCAATTTGCTCTGCCGTGAACGGAGGGAGCTGTTGGATCACCAGAAGACACATCACTTTAATATGGTAAGAATTATGATCATGTGTGCATATGTCAATTTCTGCCAAGGCGAAACACGGTAATTCTCAATAGAGCTATGTCAAGATTAACGAACTTAGAGCCCGGTGTAAACTATAGTGAGTGATATATTTGGAAGAATTATCACACCGGCGCTTTCTTGAACACACTTTACAGCAGGTTGACACAGATGGAATAAAATCGTTGTACTCAATAACCGAGTGGCCGGAAATGCTTCGTTAACGAGCTACGAGGACTTGAAATTTGAAACGTACTGAAGAAAGATTCTTACATTGACAGGAGCAGGGAATTGATAGGTGAAAGTTATGAAAGAAGTTTTATAATGAACACAAGATACGGAATGACAGTCTTAATAATTATGATCACAAAAAATAAATTTTTGAATTAGGTTAAGTATTAACTAAGGCTGTTCATCGTCTGTTCGCTCATCTGTTGCGATGGACTTCCGTATCTCTACAAACCCTCCATACGTAATTTCATGTAAAAAACAATGACCAATGGTGGCGATAAAGACCTCAAATAATTACTAGCTGCACAAATTGGTCATCACGACCATTTAACCAGAAATAAATTAACTTCATGCTTCATTATTATTCAAAAGCTCGGTCAAAACATAGAATCCTCTTCATTGGAACTATGACTTGGAACTCAATCCCTGCGTAAATCCGTGAAATAAATTCTTCCAAAGCTTTCAAAATTAATCTTGAATCACTTTTCTATCGAAATATTAAACATGTAAGATAATCAAGTCAAGTCTTCTCCGAAGTGACTCATCCTGATACAGCATTTTTCCATGTTAAGGTTAATGATCTTTAGTCCATAATAAGGTCAATAAATGGTTTAAATTTTTTAAAACAACAAGAGGTTTACAATTATTTACCGAGGCTATTCTTTAATTATTCTGGCTATTCTGGTTCTGTGTTCATAATAAAAATGTTTTGGTAACTTCTACATTTCATTTCCCTGACACCCTCAAAGCATAAACTTTTCTCCAAAAGGTTTCAAATCCTCGCAACTCTTTCACAAAGCACTTTCGACTGCAGGGTTATCAAGCAAAAAAGTTTTATTTCAATTGTCCCAACCTGATCTGAATTAAAGTTTGTCACACAAATTCCTCGTCATCCTGTATACATTTCTGTACTAACTACTAAGCACCCGATGATACACTCGAGTGGAGAAATGAGGTAAGCTCAATCCATCTGGGTCATTTCCTATTAGGAGAAACGTTTAGAAATCAAATCGCTTTTGCGCATTGAACACTTGCAACACATGCTGCACTTGCTGCGTATTTTGTCACGATTGTGCTGTACTCACATATCCTGTGGTAACGTGTGATTCGTAGCCTTTTAAGGGGGTCATCTCAGGCCCCTGCCGGGCCGCTGTCGGTTCGGTGAGCTTTTTTTGTTTTTTTTTTTATTGGAAAAGGACCCTTAGGTGGTGGACTATTCGGTCCTAAAATTTTATGGCGCAAAGGACGCTAGATCCCCCCCCCCCCAGGGGGAGGTAAGGGGACTAAAAATCCTGAATTCTCGACCCTATTTTGACCCCATATAAAAGGAAAACAAAACGGGAAATAGAAAATTTAAAACCGGAACTTTGTTTACAATGCTTCAAGGATTCAAAACTGTCTTTTGTTTTTTTTAGCACAAAAACTCAATGAGTTATATTCAATTGAAATATCAATAAAAATGAACTAAAAAACCTATATGTCCAATTTTGTCAAAAAACTAAAGCCTGAATCGAAAAAATGAATAGAAGAAAATGTGTTTCTATTCAAAAGTTACATTTAGTAGTCAAAATTCATAAGAATCAGACTACAAACCAAAAAAATTCATTATTTTTATAAAAATAGAAATTTTTATTGTTTCTGATTTTTTGTAAATTACAATTCACATTGTGAATATGAAGTTATGCATGGAGAATATCGAAATAAAAATGAAAACAGCATTCAATTACATAAATTGTCCATTATGTTACCCTTCAACAAAAAATTTTGTTTATGTCTTATACCCATAACCTCTAACTTTCAACAGTCAAAATAGGACTCGTTAGTGTGTTTTTCTGCTAGGAAAAAAACAAAGACAGTTTTAGAATCTTTGGAACATTTCTAACAAACGTAAAGTAGCAAAACTTTCAAATTTGGGGGAAAAATTAAATAGCTCAAAGCCCAAAAATAATGTATTTATGATGTAATGATAAAATATCGCTTATCACAAATTTTTTTTTCAAATGATCCAATTATCTACTTTAAGTTTGTTATAAATGCTTCGAGGATTCTAAAACTGTGTTCAGTTTTGTTCTAGCATCAAAACTCAATGGCGAGTTCTCTTTTGAAATATGCATAAAAATGTACAAAAAACATTTTTCGTAAAAAAATAGGGCCTAAATCGAAAAAGTTACTCAAGTAAAAAAAGTTCACTTTCAACAAATACATATACTGGCCAAATTTCAAACGAATCGAATGAAAATAGTCAAAATCTTGAGATGACCCCCTTTAAGGTGATACACTTTATAAACAATTTTTGCACATATGAAGGAAGATCCATGATTTCAAGTAAAAAATTCATCGGCATGAATATTGATGATCAACCTCCAAAGTTTTCTTGATTCATTGATTAAGAACGTTCTCAATCTCTAGATTTAAAGCTATATTATTTCTGACAAGAAATACAAGAATACTTGAAAGAATGGTAATTACGAATAATTATAAATTTGCCTAAATTGGCGGTGAGCATAGATCGATCAATACATGATATTTTAAGCGATCGGAAATAACGTCGATTCATGCTCCAAACACGCATGTGACGTACATTACGTGCGCATGTTGCAAAACCTAGACGGCTGCAAAGTTTTGATATGCGTTTGTTGCTCTATTGAGACAAGATTTGTTCGAAGGCAAAATGGTGTTCATCAGGAATCCTATCACCAGCTCATGAGAAATGTAAATACAAAGTCCTTTTTCGCAGAATTCAGTTAGAAAGATAAGTGAAATTTGACGCAGAAACATAAAAAAAATATAATTGAGTGCTTTTAACGAAAAATTTAACTGCATGTACTGCTAATTCGGACGCATTCAACAATGAACGAGAAAATTTCCTGCATGAAATATGAAGCTAAACATTTAGAGCAATAAAAGTTGAGAAATGCTGCCCCTGCAAAATGATTTCATTTGATAAATAACATTTACAAGAAATCCGAAGTGCGGCTATATGGCTGAGCAACTTCTTTCACATCCCTCATTATAACATCTATTTTTCTAACTAATACTTCCCAATTTGGGATTACAATCGCCTCTCGTTATTTTATACATACTTCGGGCTGTCCGCGGTTGAACTTGCCCTCCACATTTCTCTCCAAACATTGGAGTCGTCCTTCATCCGGAGGTACCTTCAGGAAGCTCAGGATCTGTCTCACTGAGCTGATCGGATCAGCTTTGATGTCTTCGTACAGCAGGACCATAAGAATGGGGTATTCGAGCGATATCGTTGCGACCTGTTCAGATTATTAGAAATACGGAAGAGTGTAAGTTGTTTGTACAGCTTTACTACTACCACACTTCGTGCCTCCGATTTTCTACAAGTTGTTGGCAACCGTAAAATATGGAAAAAGCATACCCACGTTGAATAAATAAATTATAATATTTGTTGTAATCTTCTTCGGAAATCAAGAGGTAATTATAAAGTATGGCTTTCGGAATGTCTGAAAAAAGTTTAATTTATGCAAATATTTGCCCTAATGTTGTCGTTAATTTTTAAATTTTGTTCTGCCAGCTAAGCTCAAAATTCAGTTAGCTACCCTTATCTGGAAGAACTACCTATCTCCATTCAGTAGTTACATTCTGTTGACAATGGATTAAGAAAAAAGTATATGAAATCAGATAATAATTGAAAAAGGAACTAGCAAGGCCTGGAAATCTGGACAGCAGTGAACCAAATGAAAGCTTTCTAAGCCTCAGATTATGACCTCACACTTTCTTCATGATAGTACTAATTCCCATGGATATAACAATTGTAACCACCTCGAGAAAAACACAGGACATTTCAAAATGAAGCAAAACTTGACGATTTAAATGATATTCCGGCTTAAAATACAATTCCGTTCTTAAGATAGTAAAATAATTTTTCAGTTCTTTCAAACCTTACTGAGATTTTATTCGAATAACTTATTTTGAAGCATTTCCACGACAGAGACTGAGCAAATCATTATTTTGACGACCTTTGTACACGTATCTGCTTTATACTTTTGAGCTATGCCGGGGTATTAAAAGTAAAAAGTGTGCTCGAAATCCCACTTTACTCACAAATGCTGTTCACGCGGCAGCACTGCCATGCGTTTCTGAATAATTATCCATAGAAGCCCTGGGAAATCTCAAGACGTTTCGCCTCATCGAAATAAGTCCTCTTGAGACTACACTCACTGTAACTTTAACTGCACTCCAGCTTACAGCTTACCTGTTCCCAAACTGAGAGCGAATGCTGAATTTTCATGTTTACACCTGTGGGCAAATTCATAGCGACAGAAAAATTATAAATATTAATGCTGGCACATAGATTCTAAGCGTATGTTCTGCATCCTGTTATAATAGTAGTGACAGTAGTTGTTTAACTAGGAGTTCCAGTATTTTGACGTCACTCTGACCAGCCCAAAAGAGTTAAGACACACCAGGCAAGGACTACATACAACGCTTACCAACAAATCAGAACATGAGATAATTAAGGAATGTAACATGTTATTAGGCTGTTTTTTTGAAGCAATTTTGACAATATCAGTGGTCTTAACCCTATTAAATTTGGTAACGGAGGCAATTTTTCTATATAATAGCTCTTTTAGTTATATTTTATCCTCTCCCTTTCATCATTTCATGTTATATATACTCTTTCACATGTTTATGATTAAATATCTTGATATCTATCAGAAAATACGTGAAATATTATGGCGTGATTATCAGGCAACACATGCTATATCCAATCAAATTGAAAAATTCAAGAAGCGAAAAATATTGATGGGACAAATACATTGAAATCATCTGAGGAGAAGCTGCATGAAAATTGTTTTTTTTTGGTTCATAGGCAATATTTGTTCCATATACCAGGCGTCATCTCATTTTTAATTAGAAGAAAATCTCCTACTAATTCAAGAAGAACTAAGCGAGGGAAAGTACAGGAAGAATTATCGAAAACCTTTTTTCGAATGATCATGAGCTACTCTTATAATAAAGGATTCCTATGCTAGAAAATTAAGTCTCTGCCAATAAACACTGGCAAATGAAAATGTACTCTTCTTTAATATATCATTCGATGGACGGTTGTAAATGAGTCGCAATGTGGGGTGTGTGTGAAATACAAAAAAAAAACTAGTTACACCTGGAAAACCACAACGCATTGATAGTTTTCCATACTTCGTTTGAAATCGTTCGTCTCAAAAAGGGTGACAGGAGTCTGAAAAACATATTAACTCGTTCACTTCATACGTACAGAAGAACGCACTCATGTTTAACAGAGCAAAGTTGTCTCAGGTGATGATTCTAGAGGGAATTAATGTTTTTACAAGGGTTGAGAAAAGCCAGTTTTAAATCACACAGTCCATATCGGAATCAGTTAAACACAATATATATCATTTTTGCGTAAAATTTTATCATTTTACGTGACATTTTACTGTTTTACGTTTTTTCGGCTTAGATCGTTGTCAGGCCGCACAGGTGTTGTCGAGGCTTTTGTGTTAGTTACCCATTATCTTAAGTATTTTCTTTACGTGTCCAGCTCCCTGAACGCCGACTTGTCTGTTTCTCCGCGCTGATGTTGCGTCTGTGCATTTACTTTAGTTAGCCCTCAAATAACATTTGTATTACATGTCGATATTCCAATGTTTCTTTGATTACCTAGCTAAATAAGACTAATATTTCGTATGCAATTTTGAGTGTTCTACCCTGTTATGCAGTAGCTCATGCCTGTACGCACTATTTTGCAACAGAAAATAAATCACTGTCTTTGTTAAAATATATCGGTGTATGTAATAGGGACTTCAAACAGATTCAGCAACAGAAAAGTCATACTCTTAAGTCAAAACAGTGTTCCTTTCTCCTTATTGACACAGGGTTTAGTGTCATACGAGATCTCGCACATTAAAGGGTTTAAGAAACCATCTCGGAATGACGAACTACTCCGCATAGTCTGGCGAATAGGAAGACGCTGTCGCAGTTCGGCATTATCAGAATTCACTTCTGTTCCCCTAAAGGTCTTATTACGGCGCAGACAGTTCCTCGTCTTCCTAACGGTACCGCCGTAGTTCGGCACGAAACGGAATTTACTTCTGTTGCCCTAGCCGACTGAATACGGCGTAGGCGGTACCCACACACACTTCACTCTAGCGGTACCACCGTAGTTCGGCAGAAAACAGAATTTACTTCTGTTTGAAAATTGAAAATGACAGCAAACAGAATGACGGGTAGCTTGAGAAGTTCTTGTTGAAGTACCCTGAGTGATACACACAAAATTCTTCACGAATATGTAAGAGACACAATCCCTCCTCTGCTTTTTCCGATAAGGTGGTATAAATAATATTGCTGAATACTTGGAGCAGCTGAAAACAGTTATGAAGTCCTTGACTATTAAATTGTGCTCTGAAAGTTCTTGTAGTACTTCAGCAAAACTCAGCAGCTTCTCACAAACCCCATGAACCATAGAACGGTTGTCAAACTTCATTCTTTAAACTCGTCAGATTTAGGCCAACATGAACGATCATGAGTGGAACTCTGGTGACCGGAAGTACTATGTTTTTATACATCGTATTGCAAGCATTAATTTCATACAATGACGCGAAAGAACACAATGTAGGCAAACATCAGCTGATGGGTAGCAATACATTTCTTCACGAAAACAAAAATCAGCTTAACGCTGTCGAGATAATAATTACAGAACTGAAACTGAAAAATTCTAAGCGCACAGCTGTTATGCATGCATTCCAGTCTAATGTTACATGAATCACTGTAAGATGTTAATTCAACAGGAGTGCATTCTAGTTGTCTTCTCGTTATACGAACGGAAATTAGACGCGATGTATGTACTCGACCTCGTCAGAAATGAGTCTTTTTTCAGACCCGAATTTAAAGCATGACATACATGTTTCAGACGGCGTGAACATCCTCATTGGAAGACAGGGGAATACATAGAATTTTATTCTTATTCAAGAATTATGTTAGTTCACTTACGTTCAGTGTGAGGATCGCTTACTGAATCCTTGAAAAGGAAAAAATTCTCTTCGTGCATCGACCGGGCCTCCTGGAAGGTCAGGTAAGAGGCGACAGCACTGCTCAGAAATACAATATCGTCAGTAACATCATCAACTAGGACGTTCAACCATTGCTAGATTCTATGAATTAAATCTTACCACACAGAGGTGCAAAGTGCCGTCGGTACGAACTATTTTTCGTCAGAACGATTTAATGTTTGTTTATGAACCTCACATGGTCATATTCTACTTCGAATCAACGTATTTTCAGAAGGTAAAGCAGTCACACGTCGTTGTTATCAAACTCATAAAACAGGCGCTCTGGATCATTATTTCATTATCTTGAGGAACTTAACGACAGTAGCCACTTAAAGAAGGTTAAATGAACGGGTCGATGCATGTCTAGGGGAAGAAAAATTAAATTATTATGCTGAAAGTTGAAGTACTAAATACATTCAAGCAGGAGGTTGGTTTCACCGAGTCCCGTCTTAATCCTAGAAAGAGAGAGCTGATTAGGTTGGTGCATAGAAACATGCCTATAACTTTTTACTGAATCCACATGGACCTACTGTTAAAAGTTTTAAGGTTTTTGTGGCGAGATTCTTTTTTAACTTTCAGGCAGAGCTATTTCCCTCCGTATTATAAATTAACGAGAACGTGTAATAAATCCCTCCATTTCCTCTGGTAGTTGTTCAAGAGTCCGACACATCCTTTGAGGTGAGGCTAGTCTCGGGGACGCTAAAGAACTAAATGCCTCCTGAAATTTTATGTTTAAACACACCATAATCTTCTGCCGATAGACACACCATATCCAGGGTGTTCGGGATAAATTTGACAGTTTTATCACGAAAAGAAAAATCCCTTGGTATCTATAAAATTTAATTGAATTGAAAGAAATTCGATAGGCAACAAAATTAGACTATTGTCGAAGAGTTTTACTAAAAAAACGCCATTAGCGCGTACTGCAGCGTCAATTCGGGCCCGGAACCTGGAGCAAGCTGATTTTCCTTTTTCCCTAGTAGACCCTCAAAAACCACTGTAATTATATCGATTAACTGGTCTCTTGTGGTACTAGCATGGCGATTGGTATGTATCTTTCTCGACAGCGCCCCATACATAATAATCCATCGGGTTAAGATCAGGGGAGCTTGGAGCCCAAATATGGGATTTGGGTGCATCACATCACTCTGTGAGGATACGCATCTGAAAACATGATCGGGAAATTTAATCTCCTCGTACCCTCGTAGTCACCATTGCAATTCTCAAGTTCATGCCGGATTGTTTTTACAGTGTTCAGGGAGCATTGAGCACAGACCATAATCTCCTTATTTTGGTGGCTGGCGCGAATCATCATGATACACATTGTTCTCTTCCACGATTCAAGTGGCTCCCAGTCATCAATTCTTGATCTCGTCATGTATATAGATGAAGGAGGGCTTGAACTTTAAACATAAGCCTGGTTGGTATGAATAAATTTAAAATTTATGGAAAATTTAATATGTTATTCTGCCAAATTTATTCCTAACACCCTGCGTTTTGACTTCTCGGTACAGTGTGATTCAAATGCTGAGGCAGATCAGCACAACTGTGAGCAAAAAAATTTATTTCAGCTGCTTTTATCTACTTTATAAACATCTTAATAAGAAAAGGACATAATATATGAATTGGTATTACAATTAGTCTATTCAGTGTAATTCAATTTTCAAAAATGTAATGAATCGATGAGAACCAGTTACACAGATGTTTTGCTGTTGTGTTGGAACCGCAGGTCACTATCTCCAAAAATGGATGAATAACATGTACCATCACTGAGCTAAATTGTAACATTAGTATTACAAGCTTCACTAGAATTTGGTTATAGATAACTCATCAAAAAATTTAATTCAAATGCAGAATTATATTAGCCACCATTCACTACGCAATAATAATAAACATTAGTGGACGCAGGAGGACGTCTACATCTGAGCCTATATCAAGTAGAATCTTAGCAAATGCAACAAAAAATGTGATCATATCGAAATGTTACTTTTTGAATTCAGAAAAAACGATAAACGTAGAAAAACTGTAACTGTGTATAGGTGTCAGTCAACCTACCCAGTATCTTTCCTAAATACACTCAATACTGTAACATCGCAGTTAAACAAGTCTTTATACGATGACAAAATAACCTGCGCTAACTTCAATTACGATCTTCTAAAATATGAAAGCTGCGAGCAAAGTTCAAATTTCATAACTGCATGGCAGTCTAAACGTAACCTTCCAATAATCACGCAGGCTACAGGTGACTCGTCAGAACCTGCTATATGCCGCTAAATAACATTTGAATGACAAACGAAATTTTGTTTCTACGAAAATAATTAATTTTGCCTTTTAAGATCTATTTCCATAGTAGATTATTCAGAAAAATGTCTTTATTACTTGTGCCATGTCAAAAGTTCGAACTTGCTCGAAATGATGTATAATTATCATTGTAATATTATTGTTTAACCACCTCTACCAGCAAAATAATGTTCAACTGAATCAAATTCGAGAAAAGTGCGTAATATTCGAAAATAATTTAATTCACCAATAATTACCCGTCAACAGGTCATTAAAACGACAAAAATTAACACAGCAATACTTAACTTGACTTAAATTATAACTACTGTATATTCAATGAATTTCTATCATCACTTGCACAATTACACAGAAAAAATAGCTAAAGGCCGTGGATAACTGAAAATATCCCGAATAGTATAAGGAAACATTAATTGGACGTTGAAATACTCTACTATATAAGGGAGAATATCAAAAAATGTAAGTTAAATTTTGAAATTAAATAAGGATACCGATTCACAACGACTTTACAACTGAATTCACTATATTTTTTAAACTGATATTTGGGCCTGGTGAATTATGATATTTCATCAAATAAAATTATAGTTGTACGGAAACCGTTGAATAAACTGTCCCACATAATGTGAAATAACACAATGAGAAATACAGCGCAGCTTTGTTTAACAAATTATTTGTGAAAGTTTAGGTAAAAATAATGCTGATGCTATAACTAGTGGACCGACTGACCACTTTGAATACACGGATTTTGTCCATTACCATAACTCTCTCTTATCTACGCCTACTGATACCTTTGATGCGACTGTGCGGATAAACGATTTGAAAAATACAACAAATGGATCAAGTACGTTCTATGCTTAGGTACTAAGAGCCATAAATGGTTATAATGGCACTGATGAAATCTAACTTCATTAACTAGTAGCTTTTCCAATGTATTTTCGAAAACTCTTTTATATTGCCAAAACATTGTTTAAAATGGTGAAAAATAGAGTTCACAAATATAGACCGGTTTCTCTACACCAAATTTTAGAAAAATATTGGAAAAAATTATCTAATTGTGTAATCATTCATGAAATATTTATTTAAGTATTTCCGAAGGAAAGCTTGTTTTATCAGGGTTCATTTACTTCCGAATTGCAGTCGGCTGCGTATAGAAAGGTAAATCACTGCCGTAATATACCTCTTACTTTCATAATTATTATTCAGATAATGTTATTCAGTCTAACTCATTCCTTCCAATCATCACGAAACATACATGTGTTACATCTGAATCTGCTACGTTGCTCGATAATATTTTTATGTTACATCCGACTGATTTTCTTACAGGAATAATAATTTATGACTTAACTCACCATTTTCCGGTGTTTCCCATCAAGAAAAATGTCTATGGTCCCTGTAACAGCATACAGGCTGAAATTTTTTCATATCGTTGTGTAAACGAAAATAATATGGGAACAATGCAAACTGTTCTAGAAGAATTATTGCCATCATTGAACATCTATGAACTGGCTAATAATGCGATTAACATTGATCAAGCAATACTAAATCTAAGTGAAATTATAACGACCGCATACAACCAGTGTTGTCCAATAATACCCCGCACACTTACGCCGAAAAATAGACAAAAGCCTTGGATTACTGAAGATATCGTGATCAATATAAAGAAACGTCAAGCGTACCTAGCCTTACTATACGAAGGACGAATATGTAGAGTAACGTATAACAGATTCAGAAATCATGTGACAAATCAAATACGAACATCGAAACAAAAATACTCTACTGTCAAATTTACTGAAAACAAAACTGATATTAAAAAAACTTGGCGCCTGCTTAATTCATGCTATAGACCGAATAACAATTCTACAAAAACAATTGAGTCCATCGTTAACAAAAATGTGAAATATCACGATAAACATGATATTGCAAGTGTTTAACAATTTTTTTATAAATATAGGGAAAAATATAGCCGATAGTGTCGTTAGTGAACCTACAGACCACTTGCAATGCATGAACCATGTCCGCGAACACAACTCTTTCTTTTTCACGCCAACTAATCCCTCCGATGTAATTACGTGCATAAACAAATTGAAAAACAAATCAAATGGATTAAAGACATTCTCAGCTAAAGTTATTAAGGCTATATACAATAGCACCGTGCATATCTAATATTATCAACCATTCACTTTCTCAAGATATCTTCCCAAACTTTCTCAAAACTGCCAGAGTGACCCCTATTTATAAAAATGATGATAAAAATTGCATTAATAATTATAGACCTATCTCTGTACTGCGAATTATTAGCAAAATATTTTAAAAAATATGTATATAAAAGTGTATTCGTATTTTGAACACAAATCTTTTCTCAACGAAAGACAATACGGTTTTCGTTCTAAAAAATCAACGAAACAAGTTGTATTAAATCATCCACAGTACCTTTACTCTAATATAGATGGTGGAAAGCTTGTTTTCTCCGCATTTATTGACTTTTGAGAAGCATTCGGTTGTGTGGACCATAACATATTACTCTCGAAACTACACTGGTATGGATGGCATTCGAGAAATTGCCCATGATTGGTTCAAATCATACCTAACAATTCGGAAGCAATAAGTTGTCATTGACGACGCAAAATCAGACCCACAAACAATTAGCCATGGAGTTCCACAAGGATCTGTCCTTGGGCCTCTCCTATTTCTGATATTTATAAATGATATTGTCAAATCTACATCATTTTTAAAATTCATACTTTTTGCCGCTGACAGCACGCTTTCTGCGGCCCTTCCGAACTAAAATCACGCTATGATTGCGGAGAGTATAAATAATGAACTCCATAAGGTTTCATTATGGCTTAAAGCTAATAAAATAAGCCTCAACATCGATAAAACAAAATATGTTACATTCTCATACAAGGAAAATAAATCTCTCCCACGCATAAAAATTGGCTAAGGTGAAATCGAAGAAACCAACTCATGCAAGTTTATGGGCATCGTAATACATAAACATCTGATCTTTAAGGAGCACATCGCTCATATCAGTTCTAAATAACCAAAATCCATCGGAATCCTGAATAAAGTTAAAAATTACCTGCCAGAAACAGCTTAACGAATGCTCTACCGAACGCTCATTTCACAATACCTGCAATACGGAATAGAAGCATGGCACGGAACTGCTAAAAATAAAACGAATATCATTTTTACTCTGCAAAAAAGAGCCATCAGAGGGGTAAAGAATCTAGAATATAATGCTCACACAAATATTCATTCAAAATTCACAAATACTTAAACTTTCGGATCTCTACAAAATCTCCATTTGCAATTTCATTTACAAAACACTAACAAATGATGGCGAAAATAGCCTAAAACAATTATTAACTACGAAAACTGGTCATCACGACCATTTAACCCGAAATAGAAGTAAATTCATGCTTCCTTATTATTCAAAGGCCCAGTCACAACACAGTATCCTCTTCGTTGGAACTAAAACTTAGAACTTAATACCTGCGGAGATCCGTGATAGTAATTCTTACAAGGTATTCAAAAGGAATCTTGAGTCTCACTTCCTATCGGAATACTAGTCGTGTAAGAACACAAAGTCAAATCTTGTCTCCTACATGACTGTTTCCAATAATGCAATTTGCCATGGGTAATATCGCCGATCTTCAGTCTGCTGTTAAATCGTTTATCGAATATACTGTTAAATATAGTCCATATGACCTATATTGAAACATGAAATATCTGATATCGAGTTAATTATCTCACTGATCAGTCTAATGCGAAACTAGGTTAAGTGATTTAGGTTCAACATTATTGTACACCTTAGAATAACGTTGATGGTAGGATGCCCCAGAAGTCGCAGAACTTATTCGGGCCCACAGGTAGCTATATTCCTATTTGACCTTTGTACTTGACTTAAGAAACATTCTACCTCTGTATATCCTGTGGTAAATAAATTGTTTAATAATATACCGTAAAATACAAAGGTATATCACGGCATCATAGAAGTTGTTCATGATTGGTTCAAATCATACCTGACAAATCAGAAGAAGGATGTTACCTTGAAAATACACACACGGAACTACTAGGAATTAGCCATGGACTTCTGCATTGGTCTGTCCTAGAGCCTCCCCATGCTGTTTATAATTTTTATCAACGATATTGGTAAATATACTTGACTTTGTAATCAAATTCATACTTCTTGCCGACGATTGTACGCTTTTACACCTCTTCCGGAAGAACAGCACATTTTAATTGCAAAGAGGATGCGACGAACTGTAAAACCATTCGATGGGATCATAGCGAATAAATTATGCATCAATATCGATACGACAGGAGACATGTTTCCTCCTCCTAAGTGCGATCCACTAAGCACGTTCCAGTATCTATAAATCATTTCTAAAACTTAGCGAAGAGCATTATAGGATACCCCAGTGGTTTAGGGTTTTGCTTTCTCAATGGTAATGAAGCTCTTGTACATGCTCTTGATAAATTTCAAAATAAAGAGTTATTTGAATATTTAGTTGACTCTCCTTTAGCTTCAATTAACATTTTTACATCGTATTGTACATATATAATCATACATAAATGAAATAAATTTTCAATACCAACGAATTATTTTGTCAATTATTGTCTCAGTGTTTCGTGTCGAAAATCATTGTACATGAAGTTAGTGAAGGGTAAAAATAGCCTAAAACAAAACAGATGAGTAAGTGTGTGCGAAGTCAAATCTAAACTCAACCTTGAAATGAGATATATCATGTACAAATCGCCGACAACATGAAACGTTTTGAACGAGCAATGCAAATATCTAAAGAAATTCAGAGGAAAGAAAGTTGGAAAAACAATTCAAAGAACAGGTAGCAAAAAGGCTTCATACCATGGTGATCCCAGCTAGATCTGTTGTCCTCCAGTCAATCTGAATCGGATGAGAAATTTCGTCATAGCTCTAGTCGCGTAGACTTCAATATTATAAGCCAAATATCAATCATCAATCCTATAAAATATTATACCGAGGACTGAAAGGCTTCAAAGCCAAGAAAAAGCACTCGGCTTTCTAAAGCGAATATGAAAAACTCTCCAGTACAGCAAAAACATTCAACTTGGACGAACGAGCTATGGTCGAAATTCATATGGCCAGATAAAAGTGACCATGAGGTAAGATAGCGATTTAATCCAATCAATAAATGCACACAATTTCATTGGTTTGCCACCCAAGAATTCAAAAGATGTACAGTAATATTTTTCGTCTTTTGACTCAAGATTTCGGCACATTTGGTGCAGCCTTCGTCCATCGTAAAGCTGGAGAAGTTTTTCGGCCAAATGTCTCGTATCAACCCGCAGAGCATAGGGAGGTTCTACTCGTATCATCGAGGGAAAACTGCATGTACACTGCAGAAATAGCAGAATCGGGTGAAATACTTTAGGCTAGGGAAGGATGATTTCAACTACGTATGTTCCCATGTTATCAATGAGTGATTTTCAATCGCTGAATTACACACTGGAGAGTCGGGAACATTGTAAAATTTTGACAGATTAACGCTCCGTGTTTTGCAGCAAGAGTGGGCGGTACAGGCTTGAGACACACGGTAATGTTTCATAAAGAAACTAGCTAAACGCGCTTTCCAATATCCGATTGGGTACCTGCAGGGAATTCATTTTAAAGCCATGCACACAACAATTGAAATAAAAGAGCATTTAAACCAAGAATTGAGGAAGGATTAGAGCAGCATCGCACCTAGCACCAGTAAGAAATTAGTTGATTTAATACTCATGCAACCGCATGGAAACGGTAATTGATTGTGAAGAGGAGTCAACGGAAAAATAAAACTGAAGTATATTGTAGGGGAATATCGTAACTCGACTAAACCACGAAATTTTATACTAAGCTCCCAACAAGAATATTATTTAACCATTAAGCTATTCAAAAAGCGAGTTTGACACAGAGTGTGCAATAAAGAAAAGAAACGAAACGGAAGTGGATGAATGGGAAGCGAAGGGTATTGAGAAACGAAATAAGCGCGTCGCACATTAATTAATGCTGGTGTGATTGAGTGTTCTTGGGTGATTGGTTGGAGGAGGAAATTAGCTACCCGTCATAGCTGTGGATAAGCGGGCATTAGGTTAGTGGACATATTTAGTGCTGTTGGTGTTAGCTTACGTTTACTGTACGCACAGTTAGGCTTAGACAGCCTCTGCTCTTGCGTGAAGAAAAACTGTGAGAATTATTGTTTGTTGCTTGGTCGTCAGGTGTACTTTGGTAGCAGTTGTGGTGCATATGCTTTCATTTTTGAGCTTTAAAATTTTTTGTACAGTTCATGTAAGATGTGTTGTGGGAATGTGAGTTGTAAGAAAAGTTATGAGTTATAACCAAGCTGGGGAGCTATGAGACATCTCAAACCTACACAAAATATTTCATAAAAATTGCCCTTCGAAGGCATGGCGCAGCTGGGCCGATCTAACACGTTCCGTGTGAAGGAGCAAACATGTAGTCGTAAATTCTTTTTATGTACATAAGTAAAATAAAATTTAAATGAATGCAGTTTGACTAATTTTAGTTAACGTGTTGGTAAAAAATTTGGGCCATCTGTTAACTACATAGACTTTAAAAATACTTGAAATATTTTTACACACATATCAAGTACCGAGTCAGTCTTAACTTTGATTAATTTGCTTTGTGTTTGAAACTCAACCACAAAGAAAAAGTGAGTAAACTTACCTTTTAGGATCGCGAATAAGCAGAATTGCTGGAGAATCAGAGAGTGGTTTTCCAGAATAGAGGTGGTCTTTGATCAATAAAACGTTCTTAGAAGACGGTTTCTCAATCTCACCAAGGAATCCTAGGGTAAATAAAGAAATGAACCACAATTGAGCTCATGTTTGACAAAATGTTTACAATGTAAATAAAGTTTGATATCAATTATAACTTACGAATTCGATTTGAATTATGGTTCAAATTGAACTGTGAGCTGAAAAATTAAAAGAACGCAATTAATTCTTTCAACATAGTCAAGTAGTATTGAATATTAATAGATTTATACCAACCCTAAACCACAGCTTGAAATTTAATCTTACGACTAATAGAGCCAACTTTTTGATAAGTAATTCACAGGAATTATCATTTCAAAATCATCTCATTACCGCTGCAAAACTGGTTAAGTATCAGTGCTGTGAAGTGCCACTGATGGTACATTGAAACAAAGTTATGACCAATTTACTGCGGTTTTGTTACATCGTGGTCTCGGGAGCCAGGGTAGCATTTCTAGCTATAGACTCCACTGAAAAATGATTATAATTTTATTTTGGTCTCTATTCACCAATAATAGCACAGCTTCAGCAAAGGTTTAGCCCATACAGCGTGGAACTGATTGCTGCATGGTCGTTACTGTAGATTATTTTCTCCTAGCTCAGAATAGGCCCGTCTGCACTATCCAACTATTCGTCAATTACTAATAAAACACCTTTTGCACCTAAATTGATCCAAGTGAGACAAATTTTACTGTATGTTATGCTTTGTTTTCGATCTTTTATGGAGATAGCACTAAGTTTTTCAAACTGCAATCGTGTTTGGCGCATTAGTTAAACACCGCTACCGAAATTAATATTCAACAATGATCAATGAGTGTCTCATACACTAAGATGAACTTCATATCTAACAATAAAGTAATTTCTATTAGAATGTTGACTTAATTATATTATTATTTTCTTGACTTTTGTTATTGTTATTATTGAGAAAATTCAAATAGGATACACTAGTACCCCACAGGACGCAAGGATATTCTTTACCAAAAAGAAGAGATAAGTAAAGAATCGGAAAAAGTACATAAACGCTCTCATTGATACAGCCAGGAGTTACCTGCCCGCTGAAAACCATCCCATGCAATGGAGACAAACGCCAGGGAAGAAGAAAGTTTCACTGACCCAAGTATCTAGGAACAGAGCTACGACAAATTACGTGTAGGTTGAGGTGGTTGTACCGGATTTGTAAAGGAGCGAGCATGTGAAGACGGAGCCGGTAAAGATGCCGGTGGCGCCCTCCACGAGGTAGCGCGTCCAGGTGTTGCCAGACCGCGGGAACGACACGAGGTACACCGGGGGAATGTCCACACCCAGTCGTACTTCGTACCTGTAATGTTGTGTATAATATCGTATGAACCATAAAAAGTAATCCTAACTTTAAATGTTAAAAACTTTATAGTGAATGAAGATAATTTATTTTTTTTATTAGTAAGAGAAAATATTTTACCTTAAAGTGTCATCACATTAAAAGTAGTTGTACCAGTAATGACATGAAAAACAATTGTAAAAATGTGTTTTGCACATTACACTTTAAATGAGGCCAAAAATAATACAAAAGTCAAAAGGTTATTGTAATGTGATTCTAAAAAAACTAGTTATAACGAGAGTTCCTTTCTGGAAATCTCTGTTCGAATATATTTCGAACTTCATTTAAGACACGGTTGGGGGAAACCAAAAGTCCGTCGGTTCTCGACGGATTTTTCTGAGATTTTCAAAGTAGGTGTCAAATGATGCGGCATTTATTTTTGAACTCATGTGTTTTTTTCATAAATTTATAAAAAATAACATTTAAAAAAACTGAAAAAGTAGGTGTTGTGGAAAAGTGTTCATCGCCTACAATTTTGAAGTTACAGAACTGGAAAAAGGTTTTCTAGGTATATAACTATCTTGTCTTGAGATCCGGTTGCAACGTTTTTCGATAATTTTATTTATTGAATTATAAGAATTTTTTTCCTCCAAATCGAAAACTTTCTCCGTTTTTCCAAATTATTCTGCTTATAATTTTCAAAAGAATTTTAAATTCAAAAAACCTTACCACCGTCTTGCTAGAATGTTTCAATCGCTATCGATTGATATATTTGCCATTCCTGAACCTTCAAAACTGTGGGAGAAGGACCTCTTCAAAGATCAAAAAGTTACGTTTTCAGTAGAGCCATTAATCTGAAAATTTTCCTATTTTATTTGAAGTGGGCATTTTTTCAATAAATTTTAGTCGCATTGTTGATCTTTCTAAGCTCTATCAATTAACATATTAGCCATTCCTGTACCTTCAAAACTGTGGGAAAGGATCCATATCGAAAGACAATAAATACAAGTTTCAGAACTCCAGTCATTTTCTAAAAAAGTTTTTTCTTAATTACAAGCAAATTTTTTTTCATCAACTCTATCTCTTGGTATCTTTTTTTAGCCCTTTCGAATGAGATATTTGCCATTCTTGTACCTTAAAGATTGCGGGAGGCGATTAAATGTTTACACAACAGCTAATTAGCTGATGATTCAGAGCAGCCGGACTCAAAACATACACCCAGTTATATCGTCATAACTAACACTGAGTGCACGTGTTAGAATGTTTCGTTTGAGTATTAAAGCATTTCAAGCAGGGCCATGAATGAACTTTTTTGCTATTCACGTAGAGAAAAACCCAAAACTGATTCGTAATGAAGAAGGGGGGGAAATCACTCATCCATTGACGTACCAAGGTCACGTTAGTGGGGCGTCTTCTACTCCGTACGTATTAGAGAGCCAATTATATCGTTGGATGCGCAAGAATATTCTTTATAAGATGAGTTTATAAACCGAAAACCTACCGTCATCCAAATTCGACCCAGACCGTGCCCTCAAACTCTTTGTTCCTGCTTAGACGATGTTGATGAAAATGCGTTGCTCTTTGTTAGTTTCATAACGATTAGCTTAGTCACTTGAAAATTTACATTTAAAGGCAAATTTTTAAACAACTTGTACCATATTCATACTCAGACCTAAACTTCATAGTGAGGATACAAATCTCTGAGTGTAATGCATCAAATGAAACTTAAATATATTACTCTTATGTTAATAACATTTAAAGTTGGGTTCTCTTTTTATTGACTCCTATTTTATTGACTTTGACATAACGTCAAAGTTAGTATAAAAAGAAACACAAGGGTCACAATAAAAATCATCTACTTGCACTCAGACCAGCTGGTTTCGAGTTTTCATTTTCAATGAATGCTTCTGAAACAAAAGGACAAAAAAAATTTTTATACAATCAAAATTACAAAGTATTCGAAAAAACACTTGCAACACTACATAGGAAATTTACATGGGTCCTTGATAAAAAAATATATAAAAAAAACGAAAACTAAACTAAATCATTGGGTGTACAGGGGCACGGCAATTTGATCGGTGTTGAGCTGCGGTCTATGTTTGGTTATATAAAGGGATTCTAAAATTCTAATATCCGATTCCTGAGCTGATCCTATGATTTCAAAATTATCTATTGAGAACGAATGATTGGTCTGTTCACAATCATTGTTCACGTTCACAATCATTGTGAACAGACCAATCATTCGAAATTTTTATTGTGACCCTTGTGTTTCTTTTTATACTAAAAATTAGGTTTCCTACCAATCGTCCAATTTCTGATATTTTAACGTCAAAGTTTACTCAGCTTACAACTCATGTCCCTTTCTTGACCCTTAATGAGTAGGTATCAGGTCATACCAAAAGTTCATTCTGTTTTCAACATGTCAAGTACCATTCATTAATTCAACGACATATTCTCCATCGTTAGTAATAACTTCTCACTCCCAACTAACCAATTTTTGCATGTCTCGTTCATAGACATCTTTGTTTTTTAAGCAAAAAAGACCTGTAACTCATTTTCAATGTCGTTTATTTGTCTCTCTAAGATTTTCCCCTTAAGTGATTGTCTAAACTCCTAAAGTGATGGAAGTCCGAGGGAGCAATATCTAAAAAATAAAGCCGATGCAACAATGTTTCCTATTTCAGCGTTTAAGTTTTGTCCAAAGTTATTAATGCTGTATGCGGACGCGTATTGGCGTGCTGTAGGATGACGTCCTTAGCTGGGCGTCTCTTTTTTAAAGCGGTATTTAACCATTGTAACTAATGACAGTATAGTTCTTCAGTGATGTTTGGTTGTTTTCAAGAAGCTCGTGGTGAGCAATTCCCCTCATATCCCACCAAAACATACAACAATATTTTTTTCGGATGGAGTCAGCGTTTTGGGTGTGATTGCGGTTTTGCATGTCGATCTAGCCATTGATGTTGACGGTTAATATTGCTGTACATAATCCATTTAATATATATAACAACTTTATCAAGAAAAGGTTCTTGCAGTTGTCGGGAATGCAAAGATACGCAGACATTCACGCAACGCTGACAATTAACAGCGGAGTGGTCATATGGAACCCACTTCCCAAGTTTAAAGTTTCTTTCCCAGCTTCTTTAAACAACGTTGAATTGTCATTGCACGGTGCACATACGTGAAGTTTAGAACTCAAATGCCAAATGAATACTGCAGGATTAGCTTCAAACTGTTCCAACATGACAGGACTTATGATACGACCTGATAAATACTTTGATGTAATGAGTACTGTAGAACTGGATTGATTACCTGCACCCGATGATTTACCACTACCCTACAATGAGTATGGGACAATGCGGAGTAAAAGCTGATGATATATGAGGTGAGTAAAGTGACTATATTCAATTATTATTTAGTTTAAACTTATTTAAGGAGAAAATAGTTGCTCCAACTTGCACATTTTAGCGTATAGAACCAGTATCATCGGAGAAAATAAGTTAGAAATCATAACAGGAAACATGCATTGTTTGTCGTCGCTTGAATAACGAGTGAAGCTCTGACAAATTAAAAATTCCCTTTAAAATTCTCATAGGTCTGTAGAGCCGAATAATTCATACGTTGTATCCCTCCTCTCACACAGAATGTCGATTTTGGCATACATGGACCATGAATTACCCCGCCACGTAAGATTTTGATCTGAAATGGAAACAATCGTTTCAGACAAAAAGTATGAATTCTTCAACTGTTCAGATCTATCGATCAGTCCATCTGAAACGATCACAATCTGCGCAAATTCCCCCCCCCCCCCCCTCCCTCCCCTACACGTTCGATTTATCGTAACTATTTGTCTGCACATATAAATCGTTCAGATAAACAGTTACGTGTAGGGCCGGCCTTAGAGAGCCAATTATATCGCTGGATGCGCAAGAATATTCTACATAAGATGAATTTATAAGCCGAATTGGCATACATGGACCATGTTCGTGGACAGAAGTCTTATTTTCACGCCAGCTAGATCCTCCGATGTAATTGCGTACATAAACAACTTGACAAATTAATCAAGTGGATTAAAACTTTCTCGGCTAAAGTTCTTAAAGCCATAGCTGATATAATAGCACATTTCTTATCTTATGTCACCAAGGTGTTCCTGTGAGTAGCCTCTCAGAAGTCTGGATCTTACAGCAAACGGCTTTTTCTTGAGAGGCAATGTGATAAATAAAGTCTTCAATTCCCAATCCTATTTGAGGAAATAGGACGCCAGTGAGAAAAGGATGCTTATGATGCCCTCGGGAACGACCAAAAAATTATTTTAGAAAAACTGAATGCAATGAAGCAAGTATGTATACGAGGTTTGATATATTCAGAGCACCGCAGCTTCGCTGCACCCACTTTAAGATAACGTTGGGATCGTTACAAGAAACTCTTGGTTCAATAGAGACTCATTTTATCAGAATAATACAAAATGCATACACTCGTTCCTTCTGATATGAGAAAATTCGGTCACCTGCCCAAGTTCAACATGTTAGGACTAATTCACCATCACACTCAAGGAGTGCTTTGTAGTATAAAACATGTCATCATGAACCTCACGTTCACTGAAAAGAATGTTGATGTCCAGTCTGATAGTTTGAAGTCATACGATCTCTAAAGCATAATATACTTTCAAACACAAATGCCATCGTTACATCATTTCTAGAAACGCTGATAGTATTAACGACCGGTACGGATATTTACTGCAGGTGACTCAGTCATTTTTAAAGCTTTCAGAGAATAGTCTACAAAACGATTTATTGAAACAATTCTTTTATTGAACTTTTTTCCTTCATTCATTTTTATAAGTGCTAGACATTTTATTCGATGATGTCTTTTTATAACCGGGTCAAAAATTGAGGAACTATTCCTTTGCTAAATTTTCTCACGTTTGAAGTATAGAGACACTGAAAGTAATAACACTAACAGCAGTTTCGAGACATCTTATGTCTCAGTTATTTAAATTTTATTTCGGTATCAACTCGTGGATTATGTCTGCTGGCGCTGGACATTAGCACACGCCTGAGAACGGATCGCTCATCAGGTTGCGTTCGTTATATCCGATTCCGTTGTATTTATTCGATTTGGATTATCCTAGCAAGCACGTCACGTGAACCATTCATGCATAAAAGAACGTCCTGAAGTAGAAAAATAGCCAAAACAGAGTAACCAAGTAGTTTCCATCTTAATTGATCACTCCAACTCAGTTATGAAGAAATTTCAAATCAAAATTAATGACCTGGAAACGCTAATTGAAACACTCACGTAGAAAAAATATGATCTACATATATGTAAAGAAGATAAGAAAACCAACATAAGGAAATGAATAGCCAAGTCTCTCGTCCGGACCGATTCGATAGAAAAGACAAAAGTGAAGAGATAGAAAACAGATAATGCACTCTAGTTATTTCTGGGGAATTACCTCATTCACGTGCGGGCGAAGCTTGTAAAAAAAGGTTTCCCAAACTCCTCAAGGACAAAATTAGGTTCAACCTAAGTAACTTTGACGTCACTACAACGACTACAATGGAGAAGAAACCTACACAGAGCTAACAAGACTAGCGCTTAAATTGAACATCTATGAACATGATAATAATGCAATTAACGTTGATGAAACAGCCCTAAATTTAACTGAAATGATAATGACCGCATTTAATCAGTGTTGTCAGACCATCACTCGTACAATTACACTGAAAAATCGACAAAAGCCCTAGATTACTGACGACAATGTGATCCATATAACGAAACGAAAAGCGTACCTATAGTCCTACCCAGCGAAAGACGAATATCTAAAGAAATCTATAATAGATTCTGGAATCATGTGACAAATCAAATACGAACATCGAAAATAACTACTTTTCGCTCAAATTCACCTAATACAAAACTAATGTTAAAAAAATTTAGCGCCTGCTTAATTCATGCTATGATCGAATAATAATGCTACGAAAGCAATTTTAAGACAATGTAAAGCATCACGAGAAGAAAGATATTGCAACAGCATGTACCAGCTTTTTTGTAAACGTAGGCAAAATATAGCTGATAGTATTTTTACAGAACCTATAGCTGACAACTTGGCATACATGGACCATGTTCGTGGACAGAACTCTTATTTTCACGCCAGCTAGATCCTCCGATGTAATTGCGTACATAAACAACTTGACAAATTAATCAAGTGGATTAAAACTTTCTCGGCTAAAGTTCTAAAAGCCATAGCTGATATAATAGCACATTTCTTATCTTATAATAGCCAATCATTTTTCCAGGGTATTTTCTCGAACTCGCTCAAAATTGCCAGTAACCCCAATTTTTACAAATGGTGATAAAACTTGCATTAATAATTAAAGAGCTGTTTTTTGCTTCCAATTATAAGCAAAATTTTCTAGAAAATTGTTATAAAAAAGTGTATTCTTATTATGAAAGAAAATTTTTTTCTGTACAATAAACAGTACGGTTTTAGTTCTAAAAAAAATCAGCAACACAGGCTATATTAAATCATTTACAATACCTTTACTCGATTATATGTGGATGATGGAAAGCTTATTTTTTGCATTTATTGGCTTTCGAAAAACATTCGACTGCATGGACAATAACATTTTGCTATCGAAACTACTTTGTTATGGCATCAGAGGATCGAGTTTTACATAATTGGTCCAACGCATACTGAACAAATCGGAAGCAATATGTTGGCATTGACGATATACAATCGGAACTGCTGACTATCAGCCATAGAATACCCCAAGGGTATCTCCTCGGACCTCTCCTACTTTTGATCTTTATCAACGATATAGTTGAACCTACTTTATTTTTCAAATTCATACTTTTGGCCGACGACATCACTCGCTCTCTGCGGCTCTTTCAATTGAAAATCCAATTTTAATTTCAGAGAGTGTGAATAATGAGCTACAAACGCTTTCGACGTGGCAGCTTCAATTAAAAGCTAATAAAATACGCCTCAATATCGATAAAACATAATTCATTATATTCTCTTAAAAGAGAAATATGTCTTTTCAACGTATTAAAATTGGTGATGGTGAACTGAAGAAACCAACTCTTGTAAGTTTCTGGGCATTATATTAAATAAATATCAGACCTTCAAAGAGCATATGGCACATATCAGTTGCACAAGGAGCTGATAAAATAAAACCAATATGATCTTCTGTCGGCAAAAAAAGCCATTGCAGCGGTAAAGAAATTAGACTATAATGCTCTCCTAAATGATTAATTTAAGAGTTTAAAAATACTTATGCTCTCGGATTTCTACAAGCGTTCCTTATGCAATTTCATGTAAAAAACCCTGACTGATGAGAGCAACAGAGAACTCAAATAATTATTAACTCCATAATCTGGCCATTATGATCATTTGGCTAACATTCGGTTCACCGGATTGGCGCCATGTGGCAAACCTATATATATTTCAACATAACTTTTCATTCTGAGTCGATTGACATGACTCATAGCGTCCGCAAAGGTGAAATAAAAAAGTTGCTCAGAATCGCTCCTTTCGATAAATGGCGACAGTATCGCTGCTTGGCAAAGTTAGCGCATGCAGTTCAGACTTCATTGAGAGCAGTTGTTAGGTTGGGTTAGGTCAGGTTAGGTTGGGTTAGGTGAGGTTAGGTTAGGTGCGGAGCACGGTTAGGTTAGGTGCGGAGCACCTAACCCTTTAAAACGGTGTTTTAGGCGTTTTTGAGCGACTTTTTTGTTTGACCTCTGCGCAGACGCTAGGGGTCATGTCGATCGACTCAGAATGAAAAGTCGAGTCGAATGGTGTATACCATCGCCCCCTAGCGGCAATCCGGTGAACCGAATTTTTACCCTAAGAATAGGTATGCATCTACTCCTAAACGTTTTCTAGAGCATACTGTTACCATCTAGCCCATATAAACTATTTCTGTGAAAATTGAGCATAGAATCTTGAAAAAACAATTGATTGATCAGTCTAGTATGACCCTAAGTTAAGTAAATTAGGTTAAACATAATTCGACGCCTTGAAATAGCGTTGATGATAGGATGCTCTCGAAGCTACTGCACAGATTCGGGCTCACAAGTAGCTTGTGGGCCCGAACCGAATTATCGCCGTGCGTAACATGGGGAAGTTATGGGAAAGGGTGCGGGCCCACTATAAAATGGTCCATTGTACTAGACTTAAAAACGATCTCCTCCTTTATGACTTCAGGTAAGTAAATGGTTTAAATTGTTCATCATTTGATCCAAAATTTGAAAAGACTAATTAATATGTCTAAGCGTTTCACAAATAGTGTTGAATAATCTTGTAAAAAGTTGAAGACGTCCATAATGGCGTAGAAAAGTAAAAGATATTACGCAAAAAAATTGAACAACATCTGTTGAGTTGCCATCATTGCTTTGCAGGTAAAGTTTAAAGAATCTGTTAAACTACGTTCGGTCATTATTTGAAGTGGAATCTTTTAAAAAGGGACGGTGGGACATCAGAAACCTCATTTCGTTAATGAGTGACAATAGTTCATTTAGTCAACAATGTTTACCCTACATTCGGTAAAAACTCAATAGCTATGCACAATTATTTGCAAAAAGTGGGAATTTCAAAATGATGCTTATTGTTTGCCATATTATCATATTTAAAGTTAGGTAATAGAAAGAGCTGCAAAGGATGAGCTTAAAGGGCTTTTAGGATCATGTTTTGCAGCGCTAAATTTTAAATGCTGATTACTATGTATTGGTTGTGATTTACGAAGTGGAATTGCAATCATTCATGGACCAGTCTATTATAGCCAAGACTATTTCAACAAAATTATATTCTGATCTACATAGAGTCGAATGTTGTTCGAACATCATGAAATATAGAGCGTACAAGGTTTCACTCGACTAAAAATGATTTTCATGGGCATGAGTGGTTGATTTCGGAGCTATTGTGAGAAAAAGACGAGATACACTGCATAAAACAGTATGCAGGAACACAATAATGCCTTATCTAGTGCGCCTATGTTAGTCTAACCTAAGACTGCGCAAATAAATATTGAGCGGACATAGAATTCGATGATCAGTTTACTTTGGTATAGGTCTACCTCTTCGGCCGATATTCGCAAATATATATCACGTGTTTCTTCAAAACCAAATGGCTGACAAAATGTTAGCATGAATTCAAGTCAAATTTTTGTATTATCTAACTTCACAAATCATTATTCCTTCAACCTTTCGATTGCCAGTATCGCAATGCTCAATTTACCTAAAATTTGAAGGTTCATTTAAGAGAGATACTGTTTCTAGACAGCAAGATTAAAAAATCATCTGAGAAATTTGTAATGCACGCCTTTCATGGAAAATTGTTTGCTAATGTGGATAGTTTTCGCAGTTATTGTACCTCTTGCTAACAAACGAAATACGTTTAAACCTCACTCCTGCGTGTTTACAAGATGTGAACTAATACGATAGTTTACGATTAATTTTATACTTGATGAGCTATTTCTCGCAAATGACATTTGATAGTAGAGAAATTTGCTTTTTCTTCTAACTCTGTGTACTGTTATATATATAGTCACCTCTTAACCCAAGATTAGATTAGTCGTTAGTTTTAGCCTCCCTACCTGCAGTAACAAATGCAATCCAAAGAGAGGTAGGAGGAAGGCACCATTTAGGATGGAGTTAAGAAAACGCGGAATCTACGCAGAAAGGGCATAGAAACAGTAAGTTGTGAAAGAAGGTTATGAAACAAGACCAAAGTTGAAGAAGAAAGTAATGGGTGCTGAAAAACAGGACAGCAGTGAACCGAAAAAAAAATTTGTTCTTAACAGAACAAAAACATTTTATTTCAACAAAAAGAAAGCCTACCTAACTCTCAGCTCGGTCCCTTACATTGTCCTCCTGGGAGTACTAATTCCCATAGATACAATAATTGTATCCGTCTGAGGGACTTCTTAACCCAATCTATTTATCATTGCCTTAATTAGTTCCTCATTCAGAAAACATACACTTGGATGTACTAAAACTACGAGCTCATTATTTTCCGAAATTTAAATGTTTTATTATTTTGATTAGTGAAATGAACAATTAGAGCACTATAAACTTTATCATTGAAGTACTATTTCTTGATATTAAAATCTTCTCTTAGCTTCCTGAGCAATTAATTCTGTTTCTTATCCACTGCTCTATTTTTACACCGTTAATTCCAGTCCTTTTCGAAAATGGTGTTGTTTTATTGCAGCCGACGTAGTCATAACAATGCAGCGATATAAATAGTAAGGCTGTTTTTTCAACAGTTATCTTTTACCATGGCTGCACGTATCCCTTTTTTAAGTCCGTCAATTACCTCCAGTGACCGAAAATAAACCACAGCGGACGATCGCTATTGATAAGAAGTGATCGCTATTGACCTGTTGTGACGTCTGCTGGTATGAATAGTGCTGTTAAGCGCGTTTAGTTTCCACGGTACTAAATAAAGTGGCTGCAATCGAGCTTTGCCGCTGCAACTAAAGCTATTGGAACATTGAACTGCATTCAGGCGACCTTACAGTGCATCGCAGCGCCGAAGTGCAGTAAATTGTTGGAGAAACTGCGTCTTTTTTTACTTGGCTTTAATATGATTTTCGTTTTCTCTCCTAGCCTACGTTTGATGGAATTTTCGAAAACACTCCAACGCGATTCGATTGCGTTCAGTAAATAAGAATATGGCACTAGTCTATGAAAGTGAACATGTGGATATTATCGAAGAAGTTTTCCTAATCTGTCATTCACTGGAACATTATCAAAAAAGAAACTAGCGTATTCGATACCTAGGTGACCGAGTTCTTGAACAAAATTTTCAACCTACTCGTTACTGTCGTTAGATTCGAAGGAATGACGACTGGTGAAAAAGATAACACTTCTGACGGATATGGCATTAATGCAGTGCGAATTCGCTCATTTATTAAAGGTAGTTAAATTTACGTTCTTGGACAGATCTTTGACCACTCTGGTCTACGCTTACAACAGAGATTAAAGTTTACATATAAATAGTAAAACTAAGGCGGGTAAAAACATCTTTCACAAAATCTCACGATGTATTTTAAAAATAGAGCTTTCGAGCATATCCATACTCATTTTCAATATCTGGAATAATAAATTGAAACATGGTAAATACAGTACATGAATACAAATTGTTAATGGAAATTAAATGAAAAAATTAGGACAAGATATTTAGAGGCGCAGAAGATGACATATCATTGAGACTTGGTTTAAATTGATGAATTATGATACTTTCTAGTAACATTAAGGCTATGTTTATTACAAGTTGAGACTATTTTGAAATTATCAGTGCGGATTGGATGGTTACCCGCCTTAGTTTTATCTTAGTTTTATCTTAGTTTTACTATTTATATGTAAATTACGCTTTCCCAAGAATAAATCTAAATAGATTAAAGTTTGTTTCACATATCCAAGTGAGAGTTCTACCAGTAAATCTTGCATCAAAATATTTTGCCTTAAACTTTGATTTATTTTATATTACTTTTTTGGATACCCGTACCATCAATTAAAATTCTTGCATATTTGGCCGTGAACGATTTTCCTCTCAATCAATTTTAAATTGTATTGTCGCATGTATTTCATCGAAATAATAACTGTAGTTTCAACAGAGACAATGTAATAGGTGGATTAGCGGAGCACATTTCCATCTTGACCTAGTCGACCATCCTGGATTTGCAACCGCTTTTTAGCGAGGGTATGTCTATTCTTCTTCAACATCCAGAGACTGTTTTAATGTTTACGTCCAAAGTTCTTGTAACTGCCAGCCAATTATCCTCGGTGTCTTAGGCTTAAAAAATTTTTGTTTCTATAATTTGACTGGTTTTTGGTGTATTTCATTTTGGATATTATGATAGTGATGCAATTAGTGTTCTTAGCAATCGTGATTGCTAGTTTTTAAACTTCTAACTTATATAGCTCCAATTGTGCATTGCATCTAACATGCGCATCAAGAGACAGGAGATTTAAAGCATAGCCCTTATTGAGTATTATCACTTGAGTATATGAGGGAGATGAAATCAATTCCAGAAATGGGTTTGCTAGGAAATTTAATATCTCATTTTACTTATTTTGATTGTCACTCCGAGGAACTTGATTTTGGTGACATGGTTTACAATTAGAGGGAAGTAATTTTCACTTCGCTAAAATTTAAAAGCATTTCGTGGAACTTCATTTGAATTTAGAGATAATTATTCTTCACACAGATAATTGTGGTATTCATTTGACGGAAATTAATTTCCACAATGAAGAACTTGAATTTCAGTTGAAGGAATCAGATCAAGAAATTTTATAGTTCTACTGGCAGTCTCCATCAACCTGGGCAGTAAGGCTCGCAACGCGGCCAGCGCTCCGGGCTTGATCTGCCATTGTCTCCCAATCCCGAGTGCGTGGTGGAACTCCAGCGTTTTTAGAAGTACTCGTATTCAAAACTGAACCACCATAACATTTTGAACAATCATTCGCGTCGTGGCCTATATTGATTGGTTTAGCCCTAGGATATATATCTCATCTTTGAGTAAAGGCTTACGCTGTAGGAAATATACAAACTTAGGGAATTTCTCTGAAAGGCCGTTTTCATAAACTTCTTTTTGTAAGCCCATGTCGGGTGACCGTTCAAACGTTGTAATGCAATACATATTTTCAGAATAAGCATAACTTAGAATATAGAGAATTAGTCGCTTCGTTTTTTTATTACAGTGAAATTACATCCAAAGCGTTTTGACTCTAAGTTTTTGAATGACAAAAAATTAAACTCTGCCCATTATAATGTGCCTCACAATAAAACACTCGTTAGTGAAATCCAGAAATTTATACCTTTAAAATCAACGTGTTCTGTCAATAAAAAATCATAATCATTTATTTTTTTCGCGTTTGAGAAACAGTATTTACATGTTAACTTTAGACATTTTACACGCTTTAGAACATTATTATTTGCTTTCCAATAACACGTAATTTCTTGCACAACTATGCAATCAAACGTGAGTCATTCATGAAAAAACGTTTTTGTGTTAGAGTGCGCGCGAAATTATTTTTTCTGTGATTTGCTAAGAAAAAATAATTCAATAGGAGGGGTGACTTCGGACTACAAGCAGCTCTCGCCTAAAGTGCCTCACTGAGTCCAATAAACATGTATCATAAATGTCATTGCAGAGCACACGTGCATACATGAATATCAACGTCGTTGAGGATGAAGTGCATTAGCTAATCAATGATAGCGAAAAACATTGGTAGCTTTTGATTTGGCTTAGATTAGTTTAGGTTTGGTTGGGCAACTGATATTACGGCTTAACTTACATAAGCTAGATAATCCACGAATGATTTATCTTCCGTTGACTATTTAAACGTGCAAGGATTGGTCTTTTATCTATTCATAATTATGTTTGAAATAAAAATACAAGTGGCTATTTGTGGCTAATTTTCTCAGAACATTTGGCTAAAAGTGGTGCTAATCATCTGGCAACCCTGGGAGAAAATCAGTCAATGTGTGTCCAGCTGCTATGAAAGATGGGTTGCAGTCGACGAGGTTGTCTGAATATTGCTGCTGCGTCATAAACTACGTGATCTCTTTTTTATTTGCATGAGTGAAATGATACTATATTCGTTTATTTTCATTCAAATATAATGGAAAGCAGCCTGCTTATATTCCCAGCTTTTGGTCTGCTAAATGCATTGATAGGATTAGTAAATTTCAATTAAAAGCAATGTAGTTTCTCGTGGCAGCGTTATGTCAGCCATAATCGATGAGCAAAGGGCTACACCTAACCTGATAACTGCTAACTACACACTGACCGGAGACTGAGCTGCGAGGCTCACGTGCGGCGCGCCTCACGAATTCAATCAGAGTGAATAGGGAACTTCGGGCTCACACACACAAATATGAGCCTCAGTGCTGAGCCTCGTCTACACGAGTCGCGCCTCACGGCCAAAATGTCCTCTAGTGTAAACACCCCTTTAGTCAGTGATAGAGCTGCGTAGTTGCGAAGCAGCTGTAGTTGTCCGAGTGACAGAGTGCTCGCGACGGCGACTCGTAGAGCGATTTGTTTCCTCCTGATTGGAAGGAGTAGGGCTGCAACAGTGAAAGGTCGTAGAGTTGCGGAAGGCGTCGTACCTCTGGCACGGTTCTCCACCTGAGGACGGCTCTGAGGAAGGTAAGGTAGGCGTGCTATCCTCTCACTCGCGGCTTTATTTCCGTTTAAAGATCCCAAGCTACCTAGGCCTTTAGCTTTGACCTGTGGTAGCCATCTTTGTGGCTGGCAAGATGGCGCGGCTGGGAAGGCTGCGGCGGTTGGGGCTGGCGATCTGGGATCGTTAGTGCTGTCGGCGAGGAGTACGCCGAGCTTGCTCGTGGATGTGTGCATGTTGGCCAACATCCTGACTCAGGTGCGAGGGCCGATTCTGGATCGATTGGCCAGGCAGCTACCTAAGTTGACATGATGGATAGATCGATGCGATTGGGTGGTTTGAAAATCTGGAGGGGCTCTGTCAGCTGGAGTGTGTGGCGCCAACCGACGTCATTGAGTTTATGATGACGGCAACGCCGCTCGGGTGTTTCGCTGCATGACTGTCAGCGATGCTGCTCTGTGGCAGGTAGTTACGTCTACGCTAGTCGCGAAATTCGCGTTGCCAACGAAGGAGGCTTATAAGCGGTACACCGAACGTCGGCTTGGAGCTGGCGAGTTGGTGGACGTATCAGGGTTGCGGAGTCGGAGGAATAAATTTGCGACTCCGACTCCGACTCCACCTCTCCAGAATTTGGCGACTCCGACTCCGACTCCACCTTTCCAAAAATTTGGCGACTCCAACACCGACTCCGCCTATTCGCAATTTTGGGACTCCAACTCCACCTATTCATGATTTATAAGATGAGTATTTTATTTCTTAACTAGCGTACACGGTCCGTCAAAAATGACGAGATTCAATACCTTTCTTCAACAAATTTTCGTTCGAGTGGAGTTTCCATGCTTAAACTCATTCCAAAGGTAACTTATTTTTCTTATTAGAGTAATGAACACTTGGAACACAGTATTTTTGAGCCGCAAGAGAAGTAGTTTTAGCCATTCGTGTCGTATCCTAGATACAGAAATTCAGCATTACTGAAAGCAACTGCGAGCTTGTGTATGTATATTGTAATATGCAATAGAGTGTATTGTAATACAGTACATTGTAGTATACAATACCTCGCCGAACTCGGTATCCACGATTAGAACTCTGGTATATAAGGCTCTGGATCTCAATTGTTTTGAAAGTGGCATTATAGCTAGAGCCAGGGTTGCGGAGTCGGTGGAATAAATTTGCGACTCCGACTCCGACTCCGACTCCGACTCCACCTTTCCAGATTTTGGCGACTCCGACTCCGACTCCACCTTTTCAGAATTTGGCGACTCCGACTCCGACTCCACCTTTTCAGAATTTGGCGACTCCGACTCCGACTCCATTTCTCCAGAATTTGGCGACTCCAACACCGACTCCGCCTATTCACAATTTTATGACTCCAACTTCACCTATTCATAATTTATAAGATGAATACTTCATTTCTTAACTAGTGTACACAGACCGTCAAAAATGACGAGATTCAATACCTTTCTTCAACAAATTTTCGTTTGAGTGGAGTTTCCATGCTTTCAGCTTATTCCAAAGGTAACATAATTTTCTTATAAGAGTAATAAACACTCAGAACACAGCATTTTTGAGCCGCAAGAGAAGTAGTTATAGCCATTCGTGTCGTATCCAAGATACAGAAATTCAGCATTAGTGAAAGCAACTGCGAACTTGTGTATGTATATTTTAATATGCAATACAGTACATTGCAATACAGTATATTGTAATATACAATACAGTACATTGTAATATGCAATACCCCGCCGAACTCGGTATTCACGATACAAACTTGAGTATATAAGGCCATGGATCGCTCTAATTGTGATGAAAGTGACTTATTATAGAGCTATTGCACAACGAAAATGAGTGTATTAATTGACCGTGAACTGGAACCAAGACCGCCAGTGCAAATTTTTTCCTATCAATTATTCTTAACAGCGTGACACAAAACGTATAAATAAACACACGACAATCATTCTAAGTAGTAAGCGGTTGCAGGTGTTGAAACCTGTGCATATATTCATTATATTCTTTATTAGCGAACGACTTTTAAATTGACTACAGATTGTTAATAATCAAGATACTAGTGTACATGATTGGTCAAAAATGACGGGATCCAATGTTATCGTTTTAAAAAAACCTCAAGATAAAAATGGCAACAAATATATCCATTGTAATAGTACCCGCGATTTAAATACAGTATTCTCATACTTGTGCACTGGTAAAACTCGTATCACTGATACGGTCATTAAGCATATTTAAAAACGTCACAAACGCACACAACAACCAAGCAAATTGTATAACATAATACCTATCTAAATTGTAATTTAAATTATTGTTTGCCAGAGGTTTTTAAAAATTTGTCATACCTTTCAAGCAAAAAAAATGCCTTTGAAATTTAAATGCGATGAGCCGCATTTTATTTACAGTTGATTCGATTTTCACGCGATGGTTTTTACTTATAAACATAAGTGAGCATATGCCTGGTTTTTCATATTTTGATGGTATTTATGATACTGTCCAAGCAAGCAGATTCCCATTGTAATGAGATAGGGGAAATTACGCACGAGAACATATGCTTATCATTGACGGACACCTGGCTTTTTATTATATCGGGTGTCCTGTAAAAATGTCACCGATTTTTAATTAATTATATCTCAGCTTTGAATTAACATATTTGAATTGCTTTTGTTCACAATGTAGTAAATTTTGTTTCCTTTTCGAATAATTTAAGTTATTGAAAATCGGTTGAATAACCACTTTATAATGTCCAATTTACTGAAAGGAGTAGAAAAATTAATTGTTCAAATGAAAAGTTTTTAAAACAATTTTGATATTCTTCCTTATTTTGTAGTTTCCATAAAACTGAACACACAAAAATTTTAAGGAGAAACAAATCATAACCTTAAATAACGTTTAAATAAATAAAGTAATTTAGTACCCTTCGACGTACCCTTCATTTCTCTCAAGGCAAGTATTACTTCTAGCCACCATTGAACGAAGAGTTTTACCCATTATTCCACCGTTTTCTATCAGTCCTTGAAACACTATTATTGAGAACACTTGAAACTTGAAACCTCTCAGAGGGTTTAAATACTTAATTGTATGTACGATACATCGTTATGAAATTATTCTCAACAGTAGGTATTGAGGAATGAAGAAAAACACCAGTGTTGTTTTTGAAACTTTCCCTTTGAACAATTTTTCTACCCCTTTCCGTAAATCGATCATCTTGAAGTTTATTCAACTGATTTTCAAAAACTTAAATTATTTCAAAAGGAAACAAAATTGACTAAATTGTAAATAAAAGACAATTAAAATATGTTAATTTAAAGCGGAGATATTATCAATTAAAAAGTCCGGGACATTTTTGTGGGACACGCAGTAGAGTATTGATTGTTCCTATACAATAAATGGTCAAGTGTCTCCTTTGAACAAATTAATAAATAGGTTTAGCTATTTCGTGAGCGTAATCTCTCCTATGTTAGTACAATAGAGTTTTAGGATTCAAAACTTAAGAGCAACTGCTCGAACATTTATTTCAAATACAGAAGAACTTCAAGGGAACAACAGCAAGTCGTTTCCCGAGATGCGCAAAAGAGAAACCGTACCCAAGTTAAGCGGATCTTGAGGATTCCAACAGTACGCGCAGGAGCGTCCTCTGTGAAATTTTTGTTATGAAATTCCTTTAAATGGAGACCGAAGATCTTCTTTAACGTAAGGTTAGTTTTTAAAACGATACTTGCTAAAAATAGAAGACACCCAATGGACTCGGCCGGTCATCAGCACGGTACTCCGGTAGGAAATTTTAGAGGCGTTCTGAGTAGAGAGATACAGAGTTTTAAGATGTCCGGTCGCTGACTAGGTGAATATCGTATCTTACTGTAAGATTACATATAGCATTAGGATTTGAACAATTAATTGGCAATTAATTACCTTGAATAGTAAGTGCCTATTCAAGAGGCTGCAAAAGCCGGGTTGAGAAGTTCAAGTCGCAGAAAGAAACTGCTTTTTACGCTATAGAAATAAGTTAGAGGTACCAGACCCACTTTTATTAAAAGGACGACATGCTGCCCAATTAAGCAGAGCAAGCTCAAAGATAATTTAATGAGTGAACGCCAAAGCGTCACAAGTAATGTTAATTAAAGCTATTTAAGGTTAATGCAGGTCAGCTAGAAGCGCAAACATGCGTATTTATAGAAAGTTAAATTTAAACACAAAAACCGAAAAAAATATGCAGCTGCAAAACAAAAAACAACGAACAAAAAGATCTAATTTCATCACTTTCAAATTCTTGTCTGTGAACTAAGAGAGGCCAACTGAAGAAAACTTTTTCTTCCACAAAGCCGCCATCAGAAATACGGAAAATATTCCACAGGAAATTTCATTGAACAAACAAAATTGGCTGTTCGTCTTTGTTGGTTGATCTGTCTCCCTTTTACGCTCTTAAAGATGCTTAACTACTGTATCTGTGATGCGAGTTTCACCAGTGCACAAGTATTAGAATATTTTAATCGCGGGTGCTATTAGGATGAAAATATTTCTTTATGGTCCACATCTGGAAGAATTCTATACAGACTATATCGAATCCCGTCATTTGACGAGTCGTGTACACAATTATGTATACTGAGTGTTTCAGAACACGAGGTACAAAATTGCACATCAAGTAGAAAATGGCCAAATAAACACTTTTTGTCCTCTGAAATTTTCCCCCAAAAAATCGGGGTTGGGAGGTATTAGGTGTTTATTGTTTTTAAGGTTGAAATTTAATGGCACAATATTAATTACTCGCGGTATTGAATCTGAATTTACTTTACAAAAATTGTTCAAAATGTGTTCCACCTACATCTATGCACTTTTCGAATGTTAGCCTTAACGGCTGCCGAATATTAGGAAACACGTCTGGCATTAAGGTATCTCACCTGCAGCCACTGCAATTCTGGCCACAAGATCTTCCTCAGACTCAATTAATGGGTGTAGCATAGACAAGGCTCTTCACGTGTCCCCAAAAATTGAAATCGAGTGGAGTCATGTCAGGAGATCTAGGAGGTCTTGCAACTAGCACATTTCGCCCGATCAACGTAAATTCAAAATAAATATTGCGAGTAGTTTATTCATTAAATTTCACCCCTTAAAACCATAAACGGCTAATATCTCAATGTCTCTTTCTTCGGAAAATTTAATAGAAGAAAAAGTTTTATTCGGACATCTTCTACTTGGTGGGCAATTTTTTGCCTCTTATTCTGAAACACCCTGTATATTACTGACAAGTGTTTTCTGAGTAGGTAATGTAGGCATTGTCTACACTGAGAAGCATAGATATGCATCAACAGTTTTTTATTACTAAGTATGCACTAATTCAGTGAAATTATAGTAGTTAATTCAATGACTATGCTTCAAATCCCCAAAATTATGATATAAGTATAGATATGGTAGGTAAGATTTGCACTCTGCCTTTTCTTCTTTGTATCTACACTATGCAAGGTAACAATGCAGAAAAGGTGTCATATTATTGCTCAACACTATGTTACATTTCGGCTATAATAAGCAAAAGTTGTTCTGCTTTCATTGCAGGGGCTGACGTTTTCGGAACGTTTTTTTACGAATAAAAGTCACTTTTAGCTTCTTTGCGTGTAATGTGATACTATCTCTTATTTTCGTCTAACGTTTTACTTTGTATTGGACACTTTGTTATTTTAATAAACGCCCAGGTTCTTCTCATTTCGTGTTTTTTGGAGCAATTTGAAACGTTTCCAGCAAGAGAATTTGTACTATCGCATAAATGCAAAAACCATTGCAGCTGAGATAGTGCATTGTTTTCAGTTACAATACGTGTGTGACTGTAAGTGAAGTTTTTCCTGGTGTGTGTGTAATTATTTTCATTGCAGCTCGTTTACATCGTATTTTGATTTTTTTCATTTGTCTCAATGCCGATATAGATAACCTTACAACATTTCCAAATCTTCCTTAACAAGAAGTAATTAATTATATAATGCTACAAAACAAATACTATTTCAGTTTTTAAAATGTATCAACATAATTATATAATTTTCCATTTCAGCGTATGCTAGCTTAGAAACTGGGGAGTGATACGAAGATAAAAATTAAACATGATGATGATGTAGTGTTTAACAATACATATAACTCTCAAAGAACCAAATTACATTCAGGGAATAACTTGAGAAATGAGCAGAAATTTTTGTTATTAATACATGTTAACTTGACTTAAAAACACGGAAGCCATATCAATTTTGATAACATGACTTGAAAACTATAAGTCTTTGTGCACTAGACCATAGCTTCAGGTTTCGGCAAAGACTACTCATTGGCAATGAATCATAACCAAAAGACTAGAAATGTTCATGATCATTATCAATCAATGCATCATTTTGAGCATACAGAGTTACCACTCTTTATGTGAGTACAATGTATTGCATCAGGTGAAATGTTCTGCAAGTAACTTGCAACACATTTACTACTATTTTCCAGTTCCTATGTATTAATTGAAGGAAAAATGAACAAAACAGAAATATACAGAATGAATTTGCGATGCTTTCAATTACTAATTCCTGCTTTTAACTACAAAATATACATTAATGCTGGGTACAAAAATTATATTTCGCACTCGTAGGTTTCGCATATATATCTGTGCAAACCCTCAATGACTAGATGACATGACGGTATTAGGTGATAGGAATAAATACGCTGTTTCAAACTGAGAACAAAACAATCAACGAAAACATTGCGTATTTTTTAGATTTTTCAGCAACGCATTCTAACTCTGTTTTGGTTTACTTCTAGTTTTGAAGAATTATAAATAATTTTTAGCAAAAATTAGAATCGAAGACACCAAAAAATAGCGACTCCAACCACGACTCTACCACATCCGAATGAACGACTCCGACTCCGACTCCACCACATACGGAAAAGCGACTCCGACTCCGACTCCATCACACTTCAGAGTAGCGACTCCGACTCCGACTCCGACTCCATCACACTTCAGAGAAGTGACTCCGACTCCGACTCCGATTCCACCCTGAAACATCCGACTCCGGCGACTCCGACTCCCGACTCCGACTCCGACTCCGCAACCCTGGCTAGAGCACTTGTACGAAAATAAGTGCATTAATTGACCGTGAACTGAAACCAAGACCGCCAGTGCTAATTTTTTCCTATCGATTCTTAAGAGCGTGACACGAAACGTATAAATAAACACACGACTGTCATTCTTAATAGTAAACGGATGCAGATGTTGAAACCTGTACATATGTTCACTATATTCTTTAATAACGAACGACTTTCAAATTGACTGCAGAATGTTAATTGACAAATTACTAGTGTACATGAATGGTGAAAAATGACGGGATTCGATGGTATCGTTTTAAAAAAATATCAAGATAAAGATGACAAACAAACATGCCCATCCTAATAGCACCAGCGATCAATATACAGTATTCTCGTACTTGTGCACTGGTAAAACTTTTATCGCAGTTACGGTCATTAGGCACCTTTAAGAATGTCACAGACGCACACACCAACCAACCAAGCAACAACACTGTATTATAATTTAAATTATTATCCGGCAAAAAGTTTTCAAAAAAAATTGCCATACCTTTTTACTGCGATTAGTCGCATTTTCGTGAACATAGATTCGATTTTGACGCAATGCCTTTTTATTTATAAACACAAGTGAGCAGTTGCCAGGTTTTTCATATTTCAATGGTATTCATGATACTGTCCAAGCAAGCAGATTCCAATTGTAATAAAATAGGAGAAATTACGCGCGAGAACATATATTTATTTACAAATTGACGGACACATGGGTTTTTATTATACCGGGTGTCCCAAAAAATGTCCCCGATTTTTCAATTAATTATATCTCCGCTTTAAATTAAAATATTTTAACTGTCTTTTTTCACAATGTAATAAATTTTGTTTCCTTTTCGAATAATTTCAGTTTTTAAAAATCAGTTGAATAAACACTTTACAATGATCAATTTACTGAAAGGAGTAGAAAAAATCATTGTTCAAAGAAAAAGTTTTTTAAGCAATATTGATACTCTTCCTTTTTCTCTACTTTCCTAAAAAATGAACAAGCAAAAATATAAAAAAGTAACCAATCATTGCCATAAATAACGTTTAAACAAATAAAGCAATTCAGTATCCTTCGACATACCCTCCATTTCTCACAAGGCAAGTATCACTTCTGGCCACCATTGAACGAAGAGTTTTACAGATTATTTCACCGTTTTCTTTCAGTTCTTGAAACACTGTTATTGAAAACACTTGAAACCTCTCAGAGTGTTTAAATACTTTGTGGTATGTAGGATACATCATTATGAAATTATTCTTAACAGTAGGTATTGAGAAATGAAGAAGAACACCAGTGCTGCTTTTAAAACTTGCCCTTTGAAAAATAAGTTTTTCTACCCTTTTCAGTAAATCGATCATTGTAAAGTGGTTATTCAACTGATTTTCAAAAACTTAAATTATTTGAAAAGGGAATGAAATTTACTACAATTTGAAACACAGACAATAAAAATATTTTTATTCAAAGCGGAGATATAATCAATTAAAAAGTCGGGGACATTTTTGTGGGGCACCCGGTATAGCGTTGATTGTTCTTATACAATAAAAGGGCAAGTGTCCCCTTAAACAAATAAATAAATTGGCTTAGGTATTTTCTGTGCGTAATCTCTCCTATGTTATTAAAATAGAATTTTAGGATTTCAAACTTCAGCGCTACTGTTCGAACATTTATTTCAAATACAGAAGAACTTCAAGGGAACAATAGCAAGTCGTTTCCCGAGATGCGCAAAAAGGGAAACAGCACCCAAGTTAGGCATATCTTGAGGATTCCAACAGTACGCACAGCAGCGTCCTCTGTACTATTTTTATTATTAAATTCCTTTAAAACAGAGACCGAAAGTTTTCTTTACCGAAATGTTAGTTTTAAAAACGAAACTTCTTAAAAATAGAAGACAACCAATGGACGTGGCCGGTCATCAGCACGATACTCCGGTAGGAAGTTTTAGTGGTGTTCTGAGTAGATAGAAACAGAGCTTTAAGATGTTTGGTCGCCGACTAGCTGAATATCGTATCTTGTTGCAAGATTGCATATAGCATTAAGATTTGAACTATTAATTGACAATTAATTACCTTGAATAATAAGTGCCGGCTTACCGGGTCGGGGAGTAAAGTCGCAGAAAGAGACTGCTTTTTACGCAAGAGAAATAAGTTAAGAGGTGCCAGACCGACTTTTATTAAAAGGGCGACATGCTGCCAAAGCAGAGTAAGCTCAAAGATAATTTAATTAATGAACGCTAGTGCGTCACGAGTAATGGTAATTTAAGCGGTTTTAAGTTAATGCAGGTCTGGTAGAAGCTCAAACAAGCTTAATCATAGAAAGTTAAATTTAAACAAAAACGAAAAGAAAAGATGTAGCTGCAACACAAAAAGAAGAAGAAAAAAAGAACTAATTTCAACAGTTTCAAATTCTTGTCTGTCAACTATGACAGGCCAGCTGAAGGAAACTTTTTCTTCTACAAAGCCGCCATCAGAAATACGGAAGGTTTTCAACAGGAAATTTCATTGAACAAATAAAGTTGGCTGTCCGTCTTTGTTGGTTGGTCTGTCTCCTTTTCACGCTCTTAAAGATGCTTAATGACTGTATCTGTGATGCGAGTTTCACCAGAGCACTAGTGCTAGAATATTTTAATCGCGGGTACTATTAGGTTGGATATATTTTTTATGATCCACATCTGGAGAATTCGTATAAAGACAATATTAAATCCCATCATTTATCACGGGTCGAGTACACAATTTTATATACTGAGTGTTTCAGAACACGAGGTACAAAATTGCACACCAAGTAGAAAATGGCTAAATAAACACTTTTAATTCCATGAAATTTTCCCTTAAAAATCGGGGTCGTGAGATATTAGCTGTTTATTGTTTTAAATGATGAAATGATTGTATGACACAATTACTCGCAATATTTATTTTAAATTTACCTTGCATAATTGTTCAAAATGTGTTCCACCTACACCAATGCACTTTTCGAGTGTTAGCCTTAACGACTGCCGGATATTAGGAAACACGTCTGGCATTTAGGTATCTCACCAGCAGCCACTGCAATTATGGTCATAAGATCTTCCTCAGACTCACTGAGTGTAGTATAAACAAGGCTCTTCACGTGTCCCAAAAAAATGAAATCGAATGGAGTCATGTCAGGAGATCTAGGAGGTCATGCAACTAGCACATTTCGCCGGATCAACGTAAATTCAAAATCAATATTGCGAGTAGTTTATTCATTAAATTTCACCCTTAAAAACAATAAACTGCTAATATCTCAATGTCTCTTTCTTCGGAAAATTTTATAGAAGAAAAAGTTTTCATTTGGATATCTTCTAGTTGGTGTGCAATTTTTTGCCTCTTATTCTGAAACACTCTGTATATTACTGATAAGTGTCTTCTGAGTAGGTAAAGTAGTCACTGCCTACACTGAGAAGCATTGATATGTATCCACAGTTATTTTATTACTAAGTAAACACTCATTCAGTGAAATTATAATAGTTAATTCAATGACTATGCTTAAAATCCACAAAATGATATACATGTAGATAAAGTAGGCAAGATTTGCACACTGCCTCTTATTCTCTGTGTCTACACTATGCAGGGTAACAATGCAGAAAAGGTGTCATATTATTTCTCAACACCATTTTTTATCTCGGCTATAATAGGCAAAAGTTGTTTTGCTTTCGTCGCAGGGGACTGAAGTTTTCGGAACGTTTTGTTTACGAAAAAAGTCACTTTTAGCGTCTTTGCGTCTAATATGATACTATCTCTTATTCTCGTCTAACTTTTTACTTTATGTTTGACACTTTCTTATTTTAATAAACGCCCATGTTCTTCTAATTTCATGTTTTTTGGAGCGATTTGAAACGTTTCTAGTAAGAAAATTTGTACTATCGCATAAATGTAACAACCAGTGCAGCTAAGGTAGTGCATTGCTTTCAGTTACAATATGTGTGTGACTAAGAGAAGTTTTTGCTAGTGTGTTATTATTTTTATTGCAGCTCGTTTACATTGTATTTTAATTTTCCATGTGTCTCAATGGCGATATTGATTACCTTAAAACATTTCCAAATCTTCCATAAGAAGAAGTAAGTAATTATGTAATGCTGCAAAACGGATACTATTTTAGTGTTTAAAATTGTAGAAGCATAATATAACATTCTCCGTTTCAGCGTATGCTTACTTAAAAACTGGGGAGTGATACGAAGATAAAAATTCAACATGATAATGATATAGTGAAATACAATGTAACTCTGAAAAAACCAAACAACATTCAAGAAATAACTTTAGATATGAGCAGAAATTTTTATTAATAATACATGTTAACTTGACCTAAAGACAAGAAAGCCATAACAATTTTGATAACATATCCTGAAAACTAGAATTATGTACCAGACCATAGCTTCAGGTTTTGGCAAAGACTACTCATTGGCAAGGAATCATAGCATAAAGACTAAAAATATTTATGATCACAACATAACTTTAAGTTTCTGCAAAGACTAGTCATTATCAATGAATGCATCATTAAGAGCGTACATAGTTACCACTCCTTACGTGAGTACAATGTATTGCATCAGCTGAAATGTTCTACAAGTAACTTGCAACACATATAGTACTATTTGCTACTTCCTGTGTACCAATGGAAGGGGAATTGAACTAAACAGAAATATACAGAACAAATTTTCAATGCTTCAAGTTACTAATTCTTGCTTGAATAACTGCCAAATATTCATTATTACTCCAGTGCAATTATACTTCTTTCTTGTATTTATCATATATAGGAATCCAAACCCACAACGACTACACAACAATGACGGTATTAGGTGATAGGTATAAATACGCTGTTTCAAACTTAAAACAAAATAATCAACAAAAACATTGCGTATTTTTAGATTTTCAGCAAAGTATCCTAACTCTGTTTTGTTTATTTTCGGTTTTAAACAGTTATAAATAATTTTTAGTAAAAATTAGAATCGAAGACAGCAAAAAATAGCGGCCTCAACTTCGACTCCACCCCATCCGAATGAACGACTCCGACTCCGACTCCACCACACTAGGAAAAGCGACCCCGACTCCGACTCCGACTCCACCACACTTCAGAGAAGCGACTCCGACTCCACCCTAAAACATGCGACTTCGGCGAATCCGACTCCCGACTCCGACTCCGACTCCGCAACCCTTGTGAGAGCTAAGGAATTCCAACTTTCATTTTTACCCCCATATAAGTTCCACCTTATTGAGCAGGCATGAGATTCAGGATGAAAAGAGTCTCTAATACTTGTATGTGTTCAATTTTGATGACGTAGTTCAGAATTTTCGAGTTCTAAAAGCGATCTTTTTAGATCGTTTCTAAATATTATGAATGCAGAAAATATTATAAATTGAACCCTGATACTTATAAACATTTATTCATTGCTCAAGGGTCATTTCAGTCAAGTCAATATACCTGTTATCATGAGGCTAGCATTATTTTTTTTTAAACTCAAGCAGTGATAAATCACATTAGCTCAGTGCAATTCAGTCAACACTGCCTAGAACTGTTGTTTCTCACGATTAGGTCACTGATTTTTCGATTCGTACAGTAAGTTAGTTTTGTTCACCGTAAATATCAATCGGTTTAATATAAGTCTCCGTAATTTTTGTTATCATATATCATTACGTCGAAAATGATTATACAATTCACGTGGCTAGATGTTTAGGTTTTGACTGTTGCACCACAGTTCTTCTATTTTCCTATGAACAAATACTATTAATGTTCTGCTGTAGAATCATATTTACAGAGGTGTCATGCATCCAACCCTTTGAGAAATCATAATGTCAAAGGTATATTTTAATTTTACTGTGATTCAACATACTTCATTTTTCACTGGAAAGACCGATTATCAGTTCCAGCTCAAAAGGTAACAATCATAGTAGTTTATTACTTCTGAAAAGCTAATTTTATTGTCACACTCGCAGTTTATTGATAAATTGTAATTTATTTCAGAGATTACACATTTACCTCCTCAGATTTTTAGGTAATGTAACATGTAATTACAGCGCAAAACAATGAATTTCGTAACCGTTAATTTTAGGTTCAATATTAGAGAAAATTCAGTTTTAAGACACTATCGATTCTAATTTCCAGAAATAAACACAATGGAAAAGATACCAGGAATACCAAAATATGAGCTAAAGAAAATATAACAGCTACATTACCATACACATCTGATTCAAGCCGACCTAGATGCCATTTTGCCTCAAAAAGGTAAGATAGCCTATAATATTAATTAATTAATCCTATAGGAAAAATTTACAGGAGTTAAGAAAATGCGGTTGTCCTTTCATATGTTTTAAAATAGAGTATAACTATACCTATGGCAAGCGGAGTCGTTTATCCAAGGACGTGAAACAATTGAGCTCTCGAAATCTTGCTGGAAAGGTGGATGGTCTGGAATACTGGGGGAGTAAACTGCTTCTTCGAGACGCGCTTGCAGCTTCTCTCCGTGGCCACCAACTGCTCGACCATAGAATAATATAAAATTCAGAATATCATTTAAAGCTATGAAATAATTTTTTTAATGTGAGTAAAGTCTAAGAAGAAAAGAAAGGGCTTATGTCGTACGTGGGTTGAATTAACTTAAAATGTCACAGTCATTTGTGCCATACAACATCAGTGGGACACTTATTCACCATAAACTCTGTAATTTGAGGCTTTGCTTACATTTCATCTGAAATAACGACTGGGATTCCGGTCGATTGCAAAAAATGCAAGCTTAAACGCTCAGTTTCTCTATTCTTAACAGGAAATTTAATCAATTTTTCGCTTATGTTATCTTTTTCCTCTTCATGATGCTAACTCTGTTCCATTCGAACTAATTTGCGTTTCAAGATATGGGTAATTTGCACGAATTACTCATACCTTGTCATGAGTGTTACTACACGATCGAGGTGTAGAAATGATGAGATAAAACTATCTCAATCGTGTCAGAAACTAAGAAATATATTTATATGAAATTTTCACGTAATGTCCACAGATTTGATATGCACATGCTGTAAATAAAGGGAATTCAGTTCTGAACGTGATTATAAGTAATTGCGTTCACTTTGAGTACCTATAGATTTTAATGAGACAAATTATTAGAGAAGGTTATTGAAACTAATCAGATCTGAGAGATGATCGCTTCAACCGCTGTTTCTTACATTGAACTATGAAAATAAGAGTAGCGTAAAGTAAGAAAATTAATGAATGTGCAACAATTATCATCAATATAAACATCTAGAAGGCATTAGCATGAAAATGTATTTCTTTCTTAGAAAAGACTTGAATGAGTAGTTAGTTCGCGCATTTGTTTCATTTTAGCGATTCAACTGTAATAATTCCCAGCGATGTGTCACGAAAAGTGTCCCGCAACTCATTCTTGATCTTGAATTGATTTCTATTTGAGTTGAGTCTTTGTGTCAGAAGTCTCTCCTGGCTTCCTAAAAGGCTTAGATATGAAGAATTCATATGTCACTTCATCTTTCGTAGACCAAAGAACCCCAGTTTTTGGAGATACTCTATAGATCTATGAGCTGCGCGCAAGGAAACATTTTCGTGCATCGAAATACTCTTTCTTTCAGGTGCTATCCTCTGTTTGTTCGACCGAGGTTCGAGGTGCTTCTGCCGAAAAATGTTTCAATTCAATTTATTCCCTCTGGGGTTTTCACGGGTTCATTAAGTTTTCCCAGATAATTCCTGTCTAAATCATTATCCCTCCACCGTATTACAGGTGCCTCAAACGATAATGGCGCTTCCGCCCATTTACCACCCATAATCTCCTCCAAACATAAGCGCCATCGTAAAAAGCTCGCGTCTCACCAGTAATTAAATCTTCCGAAAATCGACTTTAATTAAAGTTGTCCGCTACTAATTTCAGTCTTTGTTTCAGTTGAGGCTCTGATCCTCGTTTACTGACTGTAATTTTTACATGATGACATCGAGTATTTTTCCACACATTTATCAAACCAATGGGGTTAAAAACTTTTCTAATATTAATATAAGGCTCCTCACAGATTGACGTTTAATTTTTAGCTCGTTGTCATAATTCCATTGATATTTCTCAGTTCTTTGATGTGCCTCCGTAAGATCACCGGAAAAGTTTTCCCCATTGGGTGACGACCACAATTTATTCTAGGTTTTTCCACGGTAGTTTTACCTCGTATAATTCAGAAGAAATAAACCCCCCTCCAAATTAAACCAAGCTGAATTCATGATTCATATTAAATACAAACTCAAGCTCCTCGTTGTCAATTTGGCACTCGTAAAACAGCGTGAAAAAAAACACTTTTGGCTTTAGGTCATTCAAAATTATTCTGTACGATTTTTTAGCATCATTTACGAGTCAGGAGCTTCAACATTTCATATAAATTCGTCTCTTAGCTTGTAACATTTCGGAAAAATGTTACCGGTTCTTAATTTGACGCGTAATGTAGCTTAATCCCATAAGTTTCTTCATGGCTTAGGTTTTTAGGCACAATTTTCCTTCTAATCATTTTTGGCAGGCTTTAATTACAAGCGAGAAGTCTTAATTCCTGATATTCAATGTCGGACTTTTCACCATCCTAGCGAATAATAGAAAATATTTCAATTCTTGTTCATGGTTCACTCCACTACCACATTTGTGCCGATTGCTGTGTGTTAGGCCCAGCGCCAGTATGCCAGAAAGATATTCTAGTATTACGCTACCGGCTCTGTAAATAATGTTCGCCGGAATTTAATTCGAGTATCCTAGACACTCGACAAACCCCATTGAATCCGGCTGATCTTAAATTCCAGAGAGCGACGAAAAGAACCGTCAGCTCCCTGGAAATTTGGAACCTTATTATTTGATATTGAATGCTCTGCAGCCAACTTTGTTTCTGCTAATAAACCTTGTAAAATAATCGAATATTATCATCCATTGAGGAAAATACCAACGACTAAAATAGTTAACCTTTGGCGTCCCAACGAGGATAAGCCTAACCATACTATCTAACACTGTGATTAGTTGGGAGTTCAATAAGTGAGGGTATGTGATACGTGGTAATAGTTTAAACTTCGGAAGGTGTTATGGCGGCTGTTATGAACAAACTGGAATGGCGGTAAAATCGTCTCTCTGTTCTATTTCTATCAGAGCATCTGATATATTGAGTGATAGTAATTAAAACAACACATATGACCTGTTGAGACATGCACATTCATTGTATTTACTTTTAAACTCATAGATTGAGCAATTTATGTTTTATTTCCTATTAATTGGGCGAATCGCAGTTGCAATGAGAAGCAGAGTAGCGTTCAGAAGTAGTAAATTGTGGTTTCAGTCGCATTGTCCAACTTTGTGCGTTTTTCTATTTATTTGCTAAGCTTTATTTTTCTTTTTTTAAACCTGACCGTTTCTAACGATCTCGTTTTAATATAATTTGAGTTTCAAAAAAATTTTTACGATCCATCACTTTTGGCGGACCACTAATGTGACGCGGCAATTTCTTCACACGAGCAGGCTTGGAGACATAGGATATATACGCGCATCTATGATTTGTTAAAATGTATTAAATGATGACTGCTAACTATCGTCATAAAAAGTGAAAGTGATCTAATAGATTAAAATTTGTGTGGAATCCTAGAGACACAGAAGGCTCTCTTCTTTGCCGTAACAGGCAGAATTCAGGGAGGTGAAGAGTCAACGTCAAATTTGCTCGTGTGCATGTGTGGTCCTCTTATTTTGTTCAAGTTTAAAGCTCTGGAAGTTTCTTCTTCCTGTATATTTTCTCGGCTACAACTAAAGCACACCTTTTACTATGCGAAAATGCAAATTAATTAGCAAACCAAAAGTGATAATCGAAATCCAAAACATTCATGAGAACGATTTGGAATAAAACGCATTATTAGCTGGAAAACAGGATAAAACAATGTCTATGTGTATGAAGTAAATAGAGTGACGACATTAGGGAATTCAGGTTATGTCGTTGGTAAATTAACACTGAGTAAAACATTTGAGGCACATGGCTAGTGGTGCGAGGTTAGTGAGCACAAGCACAGGTTGATCAAACAGGTACCGAGCAATATGAAAATTGGAAATCAAAATGAAGATTCTTATGCATACGTAGAAACAATTTGCATTGCTCAAAATTGTCTGAAGTTACGTCAAAAAAATGAAAATAAAACAATAAGTGACTAAAAAATACAGAAAAGGAGCTATTTTGATTCTGCGCAAATCTTAAGGTATGTTGTAACCCACAATAAATTAGAAATTACTACTGAAATCATCCACACTAATTTTTCGAAAATTCAACGCAACCAGTGATATTCATTTATAGATTGCTTACAACATTATAGCGGAGTCCTATCTAAATTCGTTTTCATCGTACAGTGGTCTTCAGTCTTCACAATTTCTAATATAAGTGCGCTTGTCTTACTTGACACAATCAAGCTCGGCAAGATCTGCCATCATTCGAAGTATAATGTAGGGTCGCTTAGACTACTTTACTGTCTTCTCCGCCGGTCGAGACGTTATTCTCTTTTTGTGGTTCAAAGTTAACCCCCTTAAAACATTACTTATCGACAAAACTATAGAACAGTTTACAATTGCTACGCTCTAACAAAAACTAGTGTTACTAGTTCAGAGTATATGAAATGTATTTCTAGTGAGTGAATTCCTTACGACTATTTGAAGTTTAGGTCAGAAAAATATAAACATGTCTTTTATACTCTTCTATAGAAAATAGAATCAAAGCACTTAACCCATTTAGAACGTACAAGCTTCGTCTAACATTAATTTTCCCTTAATGAAAATTAAATTGTCATAATCATGAAGTATGAAAGTCTCCTATTTCCAACGATATAACATAAGGAAATTAAAACCGTGTTTGATTTAGTTGGTACGCTTAATTTTTTTGTTTTTCAAACTTTTTATTTTAAAAAACTAAACTCAATAATGTTTTACCTATAAAGCATTTGCATAGGCATTTCAGCAAGGGCGGAAAGGTTTTTAAAGAGATACAAATTAAAGAAAGAAGTTTATTCATTAAGAATCGAAGACATTCGTGCGGGTCAGTTCCGAGGCATCCATCACGAGAGAGACACGGAAGGGAAAAACTAATGAATAAGGCTGTTTGTTAACAAAAACTAAACCTTCCACACGCTCGCGCAACAAATATTGCTTACGTTACGGTACGTAGCCTGATCGAATTCTCGTTGAGGAGTATTAAAATGACGAAGACAGACGTTATCAGAGTGTGGAGCTCGGAAATCCTAGTACTCGAGGAATGCTAAGTCCCAAATACATGTAGGAGACAATCTTGTTAACATCACTCCCTCTGGGGCTTCTCATGGAATCTATTTCAAAGGAATGTACCCAAATAGTGTCTGCATTGACATTAAGTACTGTATTTGATAAAATTATACCACGCATCGTCATTGGCCATTAATCAGAATAATAAAGGACAGGTTAGGCAGGATGTTACAGAATGGTATTGGTGTTTGATTTTTGAATAACATTGAAAATAGTAATTAGGAATAAAATCATACTCACAACATTTATGTCATTCATTTTCCATGTGATTTATAAAGTGCAGAGTTGAGTCTTAAGACAAATATGATAGTTACTACTGATACCTAATGTTCCAGTCGCGTTTTTATTATTTCGAAGCTTGCGTGGCGAATGATAATACATCGCCCATATTCGAATTCGACAAATAACTCTAGATGAGTTAAATCTTGAAGATTATCAGCCCATTCAATCTACGAGTATCTTGATTCTTCAACACGTAAATTTAGATTCAAAGAGAAGAATTGACTGAATTTTTAAAATAAATTTCATCCCTTTAGTATTTAGGATATAAGTACGTACATTTGAAAGACGTAAACAGTCATTAGTATTGAAATGCATACAAAGTATCTGGTGCCCATCACTGTTAATGTAGATGACAAAAAAAACTGATGTTAAACTCCAGATCAAACTAAATTCTTGCGAAAAATATTTCAAACTTTCGATACAACTTGATACGAACTAGTTTACAAGGTCCAGACGGACGGATGCTTATGTTAACTCACCGTATGGCAGAGCAGCTCGCCTCTCGTTGGTTGTTCCGCCCCACCGACAACTGCAAGTAAATATTAGGTGAAAAAAATTGTCGATCTCGTAGAACGAAAGTCATCAGTCTATCAGAACTCAACATAACGAGATACTCATTCATTAATGAAAGCTATAGATATTACGAGATTTTGGAGCTTAAAGAGTTTTTATTCCACGCAATAGATAAACTTCTGAACAAGCATTTCCAATTTTTACAGGAAAAAATTTCTGGGAAAATTTGTACAGTTTAAAGTGTTATAACATTCAATTTTGCAAAAAAACGACAAACTTTTTATCATCTCCAATTATAAAGGCCTGAGAACCCAATGCTCATACTGCACAGAAGAATAGTATGCGTGGTTCTTGCAAAACACCTCCTCTGGAAGAACGAACTTGGAATACTAAATCACATGACATCGGTTATAACGTAGACAAAATAATGAAGTTTTCGTTTTTTTTCTATGATCGGTCAAACTATTTCAATGTTTGTAAACGCTCAGTCCCAGAAGACGCGCAGAGTAGGAAAAAAGACTACGTAGAAACACGTAAATGGAGCAAAACGTTTATTAAATAACCCCATTTAAAGTTACTGCCAACGCATATCCTAGGAAGGGATCAAAATTTGTACAGAAAATAAGAAACCTGTTTTTTCGAGGAACGCATTGTTAAAAAAAGTAAAGTGGCAACTACACTGTATCACATATTTCCCTGCACACCATGGACATTATGAAAATCCTTGCAGATGAAAAATGTTCCGACTTGTTAAACCCCCAGCGTTCGGGCTCCGCCAACTCATATTCGGCCGCGTATATAATGATTAGTAAACATATAATTACTTATGAAAGTGGTTCTTCCTAATTTTTACAAAAGAGCTGATTTAGCCCAATACATTCAGTGAAACAGCCACACTCCAGATGAGTTCTTAATTTTTTCAGCATGCAACACAATAACGTGAGACATTTTCCTCACTGTTCGCTGAATAATTATATCGTCATAGTAGGGTTTGTTCAGAGCTTGGGTCAAGTTAGTTAATGGAAGCCTCCATATTCGTACAAGGCAGTCTGCATACTGTTACAGCGAGGAAATATTCATTTTTATTCGTCGCCAATGGAGAGAGTTTCAATGCAGCCGAATGAGACGGTCTTTTCAGAAACAATTTAAGAATTACGCCTATTTGAAATAAATACGCTCACACCACCACTGCGTTTGTCCTCTTAGGCAGCCTCTGTAAATTTGCGCTTTCATCAAGTTAAATAATAGTTGTACTGTACAATTAGTTCTCAGCAAAAAAGAGTATATTAATATTGAGATTTACCTCAGAACTGTGCAGCTTCTTCTGTCTGAGCTAGCATAAGATGACATGCAAATCCAGCATATGAGAGATATTTCTAGTTCCCTCCCCATTGAAAAATGATAAAAATTAGCAAGTGTATATGAGGCTGTACAGAAAACTTACAGGCTATCCTGTAATCGTTTACAGTTAATTAAATTTAAGCTTGTTTCCTCATGAACTTAAAATTAAGGACTAAAATTAAATTAGCATTTAACTTATAAGTAAAACTTAATCTCTGAATATTAAATCTAAAATTAATCTAGCAAAACTCATTACTTTGATATATAAAAATTTCTATAACCCAGCTCTAGGCTCTTCTTTGGTTTTTAACTTTAGTTTACCATCCTGAATACAGCCACTTGAATACACCATTTGAGCCAAGCTGCACTGACCTCTTAAATTTTCTGGATGCCGATTCAGATCGCCTCCAGCCATTGACCGCACTACTTCACTTCATAACTGAGCCTACACAGCCTCCGTCGTTTTCACCTGCCTCCGCATCCCCGACGGAACCTCCCGTGCTGCCAACGCAGGGATCCCGGTGAATTATCATCCGCGCCGCTTCGCTTCGCTTCGCTGCGCTTCCCCTCCGTCGAGGACTTAGCGGACGGAAGATGAGAGGCTGAGGCGCCTTACGTGCTGCTGACTGCTCCGCTCACCATCCACTCGCCTGACTCCGCTTCCCGGCACGTCCTGATGCTCACGAGCTTACTGGAGGTTTGTGAACTATTAGTTCAGTAACCAATTACTTGCCATGCCGTGAGCTGGGTACTTAGGACAACGTTTCCCCATGCATTCTTAAAAACTAAAACTTATAACTTATAACTTACCTTAAAACTTATAACTTGCCTTAAAACTTATAACTTGCCTTAAAACTTATAACTTGCCTTAAAACTTATAACTTGCCTTAAAACTTATAACTTGCCTTAAAACATATAACTGATCTTAAAACTTATCTTATAACGATAAACTGTGCTAAACCTATGATCAGAACTATATCACGACTAACCGCAACTAACTCCATAGAGCACGGTTTGCTTCCTACGACGGCACTGTCGCAGACCGCAAGTCCAGTGCCCGCCTGTCTACTTGAAGTCCTGCTCCGAGGAGTTTATAGTTTCTGGGTTCATTTAAGTTTAGCGGTTTGTCCTCTTCTTCCAAATGTCGTTCCGACATTTGACTTGTCGATCCGACATTTGACCTAATAAATTACGGCAAATTTTCCCATGACGGAACTCCGCGTATTTCACTCTCCTATATAATATGAATCAATCTTTTTTTCTATAGAGGCAGCGCTCAGAATCATTTAGGCAAAGACATGTTAAAGTTAAAGGGGTTTATGACCGGGTGAATATATGATAATATTTCCATTTGTGTAATTTTCTTGTTAGGCAAAGCAAAACTATACAAAGTTATTATTTAAATCATAATAATATTATAGTAAGACAGGTATCTATGAACCGAAAGTTACAATAGGAGCAAAGTGAAGTAAGACAACTCTCGTTCACGTAGGAGTTTGATGGTTGATTCTTTGGTAGGAAAAAAATTTACAGCGATGCACAAGCTTGTGGAGTAACTCAGTAAGACAGAGTAATTAAATTGCAGTCCGATAGCTATAAAATGAATTTTAACATTCGTTTGAAAACATAACACTATTAGTTGAAAAAATAATGCACAGTTTAAGGCATGGGAGGGAAACCAACTGCAAATGCACAAAATTCACCATGAAGAAAATCGAAATAATTTTTTGGGGCTATGTTTACTTGGAAAAGAAGTTTAAACTTTTATATCCAATGAATGCACTAAAAAGGTTCCATAGCCACTATATTTGCTCTACTAGGTTCTTCAGGAGCAGCCTGTTCGCTGGCTGAAGGAGCTTCCGCTACAGCATCTGCAGTTCATTAGAAAGACAAATGGGAATCCTGTATCAAAACAATAAGTCAAAATAGAGCATTGGAATACAAAAAATTAGGTTCGAAATTAACTCGAGTGATGGGACCTGCGGTGAAGGTCTTTACTTGACTCCATTCAAAAAAATAAAGTATGAAACAAGTACATTATGATGACAATTATTATATTACAGAAAATTAAGAAATATTCGAGGCTTTTCAAGAGAGATAGGTTCCGAGAAAATCCTTCATAACTCAACGAAAAATGGTATAACTGAATGATAATTATAATATGAAGAAAGAACGTGTTTGACTACCTCATCTATGAAAAAATTTAAAAACTGTTTTTTCCATCGTTGTTTGAAAATCTAATTGAATTTAAAAAGTATAATGTGGATTTCAATGTAATTAGGTTTGCTTCCAAAATACCGAAAATGTGAAAATATGTGTGCGGGCTTTTGTGCTTCGAAATTTTCTAATAATTGAAAATAGAGGGTATCCAGTGAGCATCCCAAACCACAAAAAATATGTTCCACGGATTGAATGGAGGGAGCCACCTTTTCGTACGGAGATTATGAAACTGTTTGTTTGTTCTACACAAAGTTTGTTCCCACCCGAAACCCTCAACACATAAAATCAGTTAATGTAAAAAATTATACAAGATAATAGAAGGTGAAAGAGAAAATCATAAGTGCCAAAAAAGACTGCGGTTACCCGAAAAAATCAAAATATAACAACACGAATGACTTTTCTACTTCAAGTAGGGAAAAGCCTACTAAATCTTCAGCTAGGAACCACAAATTTTCCATCTCAAGAGTGCTAATTCTTAGGTATAATAATTATAAGCTAATGAGGAAAACACATGTTATTTTTTCAAAAATTTTCAAATTCTTTTTCAAGCCCACCTTAATTTTACATTGGAGAAACAGCCAATGCAAATGTCTATATACCATGAAATTAATCTTTCTATTTTCTTGCAATGAACAGAAGAAATTATTAAAAGTAATTGGTATAAAGTTGTAAACAGTGCTGAAGCAATTTGATTGTAATATAGAGTTATTTTGAAATATGTACAACGGAAGTTGATGAAATGTGAAGGCTGAAATAGAGAATCATGCATAAACGCATTCGACCATGAGCCTATGAGTGCAAGAACTGACTTGCGAATTATATGCAAAGCAGTTTATTTAATAATCTTTTAATTGTTTGGAGTTCTAATTTTTTAGAATCAATAATTGTTTCAACCGGCTAGAAACTAATCAGTATTAGAGTCAGCATAACATGATCAAATTGAAGAAGTTGAAAAAATTAAAGCACAGCGAGATTAAGTAGATGTAAAAACTTAGGAGATTTACGAGCATTGCAAAAATATAGCGTCAACATGAAAAAATTCTATCGACGAAAATTAAAAATTTCAAAGTCTTCAATGAATGATTGAGTGCACAAGAAAAACTCAAATCTACTCTAATTTAAATCGTCTGAAGAAAGAGAGAAGTTGAGTAGTAATAATAAGCCTGTAAAATAGATTTATAATCAGGATAGTTGACGAAAACAATGTAGAATATGGAGTCATCCCTTAATCCAGTTGATTGAAATTAAAAAAAAATTAATCATGGATTATTAGTCATTTTTTAGAAAACGTAGGAGCGACTAGTTTAGATAAATGTAATAGGAGTTCGTGAGACATGAACTCAGGACTAGAAATTACCGTGCCAGCACGATATCGACCGCGCTATCGATCACCCTAAAAACTGATCGAAGCTAACTGTTAAATAACAGTTAACTGTTTCTGGGGGTGACTAGACTTTGAGCTCTCGACTAGTTTAGTTCAATGGTAGAAACTTATTCGTTATGGAGAGCTCAGTATTTGAATATGTCAATAAAAAAATAATTGAGAGCAAAGATAAAGAAAACTTGAAAAGAAAATTTTTTTGTGTTGTACTAAATGGTCATGGATTTCCGTTCTGAGTCAGTTCCAAAGTCTAAAGTTAAAAAGGTAGCTAATACTAAATGGAACCAAAATTGCTTTTCAGTATTTTTTCACAACAGGTTATCGCTAATAAAAAGTGATACGTCTAATTATATGAATATCGTTGAATTAACCTGATTTAAGTATACAAATCAAGGCATTGATAGAACGACTCAACGACGTGATCTCGATTCCAGTTCGAGAAATTTTAATCACTTGTGACATTTTACTGTCAAAATAGGTCCCGTTATTATTATTGAGCAACAAAAAACTGCATCAGCATCATCTATACTTCTGCTACATTCAGGAAAACGTTTGAAATATCTTCAAGCAGAAAATATGCTGTACACATGAAAAATTAGTAGTTGCTGATTTTCTCTGGAGATAATTATGATGCTGTAATTAACTATATACTGTACATATCACAAACTATTCCCACTCTTACAGTGCATATCAATAAGAACTTTATCAAGTTGGCAGTTAAGTTGAAAAAATGAAAGCTCTTGGAAAACACTTGAAAACAATTTTTAAAATATTGACTACGTCAGAGAGTGTTTTACAACAAATATAATACATTAAAAAATTAATTTTCGTTTGAAGCACTGAAATTGATTTTGAATAAGTTTTGGTATTAAGGATGAGAATGGTTGCTGAAGATAAAATACTTTTTTGCTGAAAACGAATAGTTTTCCATAAAAAAATAAGGGAAGAGTTCCCTCAAAATGTGGAATTTTCTGGAGATATTGGGTTTTAGCTGTAATAGGAAGGGTAAGATGTCAGGTACATCCTGTGAAAAAATGAAGTTCGGACGTTCATTGGTTCGCCCGCTACGGGGGTTCCCAATTGAAAATCAAGGACGTTTCGCCGGTGGGTACGCGTCGGTTCCTAGGCGTTTTTTAGTTGTATTACGCGTGGTTTAAGGGTCAAATTTCCACTTTTTCGGACACAAAACGGCACGCGAATCGCTGTTGTCCCGCCCTACCTAACGGCAGTTTACCGCCTCAGAACAAGATTCGAATCGCGGCTGGCCGTCTATGGATTATAGGTTGAAAAATCGCTCCCGGGTGCACGTGCCTCGTCTCACGGGGTGTACAATATTGCACTGGAAGCTTTGGATCCTACAATACATTCACACTTACTGCATTGTGAATTTATTGACCCATTAAGCTCAGTACAATATTGTACATCCAATGAGATCGATGCACGTGCAACTGGGAGCTCAGGTACATAAGACAATACATTAGAAAGGACATAGAATCCCGCTCTTTCTTCAACTTTTATTACAAAAATGAAACATTCTCTACACTATGATTTACGTGAATATCTTACTTCCATTAATCACAGCCTTCTCACCACTAAAACACCAAAATAATATAGGAATTAAAAATAAAATCACAATCCGTTAAAAATGCTGCATGTAACAAACAAATATCAACTTCATAAACATAAGGATGGGAATATAATTTCCGTATCTCAAAGTTCCCTTTCAACGCTTGTTTACATTATAGATTAGATTATTGGTTAGCTTAAGCCTCCTTATCCGCAACAAATGCGACCCAAAGAGAGGAAAAGGAAGGCACCATTTAGTATGGAGGCAACACGTGCACTACAATTTGGGACATATCATATGTGTACCATTAGGTACATTGCATACCGGCATAAATGAATAGCATTGCCATAATTTCACTACCTTTTTTAGAATTGATTTTAACCTACCTGGTAAAAATTATAATACACTTATATTGTTCACACTTTTTATAAAGGACATGAATGGACTTGAGCAGTACAGTCAGTTTCTAAACTCTGCTACTCAAAACTTAACCGAACCAACCGTAGCAATCGCACAAACGTAATCAACGTTTCAATGGGAACGCGGAATCTGTGCAGAAAGGGTATAAAAACAGTAAGTTGAGAAAAAAGTTCATGAAACCAGATCAAAGCTGAAGAAGAAAGTAGTATGTGCTAAAAAACAGGACAGTAGTGAACCGAAAATATGTGGTCCTTAACATAACAAAAACATTTTATTACAACAAAAAGAAGGCCTACCTAACTCATAGCTCGGGCCCTCACATTTTGCTCCCTGGGAGCGCTGGCTCCCATAGATACAATAGTTGTATCCCTCTGAGGAGTGTCTACATTATATCGCGTGTCCCATAAAAATGTCTCGGAGTTTTTAAATGATTATATCTCCGCTTTAAATTAACATATTTAAAATGTATTTTTTTCACAATGTATTAAATTTGGTTTCCGTTTCGAATAATCAATTTTTTTGAAAATCGTTTAGTAACCACTTTACACTGATCGATTTAAAGAAAGAGGTAGAAAGCTAGTTCTTCAGGGGAATGATTTCAAAAACAACGCTGGTGTTCTTCATATCTAAATACCTACCTTTGAAAATAATTTCACAATGACATATCCTACAGACCACCAAATATTTAAACCCTCTGTAAGGTTATTTACTCCCTTATTTCATCATTTGAAGACACCTAAAATGCAGCTCACTAACGACCAAAGAATTTTCATCGCATTGGAATATGAAGCAACGAAAAACTGTGAAAAAGTTTGAAGTGCAATTAATGAAAAAATCCGGAAAGGAACTCGTCCGATAAGAAAACTGTGTATCGTTTGAGTTAGAAAATTAGAAAGAAAATTAAATGCTCCTCTAGCTTTGTCACAGTTTTTCGTTGCTTCATATTCTAATAAGTTGAAAATTTTTTGATGGTTAGTGAGTTTTTTTTAGGTGTCTTGAAATAATGAAATAAGAAAGTAAATAATCTCTACGTGGATTTAAATACTTCGTGATAATGTGATATGTAGGAGGCATCATTGTAAACTAATTTTTAACAGTAGGTATTGAAAAATTAAGAACACCATAATTGTTTCCTTTGAACAATTAGTTGCCTCTGAACAATTAATTTTCCATCTGTTTCAGTAAATCGATCACTGTAAAGTTAAACGATTTGAAAAAAACTTGAATTATTAGAAAACAAAAGAAAATTTATTGCATTGTGAGAAGAAGAAATTTCAAATATGTTAATTTAAAGCGGAGATATAATCAATGAAAAAGGTGGAAACATTTCTGTGGGACACTCGGTATGTACAGGGTGTTGTGTAATGAGATGCATATATTTTAACCAAATACCGAAAAACGTAAAATGAAACGATTTTCGCGAGTGACAAAAACCTCAAAACTCCGTCTTCGAGAAATAATGATTTGAAATAATTATAGATTCCCGTAGGAATAGCCCGAAGCGCTTTCCAACAGCCTTCAAAAGAAGTTAGATTTTACTCGTTGGCTGCATGGTAAGCCTATTCGTGTGGGATTCTAAAATTATTTCAGGCCACCATTTCTCGAAAACAAAGGAGTTTTGGGTTTTTTCTCACTTGAGAAAATTGTTTTATTTTGCGTTTATATATATATATATATATATATATATATATATACTATTTTTCATATATCAATACATCAAGAAATAAACAAATAGAAAATATATTTTTTTCTAAATATACAGATATATCAACAAATGTATACAGAATTCCCTTTCAACGCTCATTTATAACATATATATATCAATCATGAGATCTCTCAAATTTTTTGACTTCATAGAAATGATTGGCCTGCAGGAACATTTTGAATATCATTAAAGAAAATAACGAATGAAATTAAAGTTACAATGTAAGTTTTCAATACCCCTCTCTCAGCTGGGTCACCAATGAACCAGCACCGAATTTTTTTTGCAAAAGAAATGCATCATTCATAAAATGCATAGGTAGGCACTTGAAATCGACTGAATGTGCTTGTTTATTGGCTGGATGCTGAACAGCATCTTTCATAACAAATTCAAACACTGAAAAATAATATTTTAAATAAATGGAAAATAATGGCAGAGAATAATACAAACGAATTTCCTTGCGTTACTAAAGCGGTTTTAGAGAAAAAATAGAGCACAATTAGCTGGCGCAATTATCTACCAAAAAAGTAATTGCAATAAACCATACCCTCAAATGATAGATGAGTTTTATGCACTTTCGGGTGCACTGTTGCGCAAGACTCAATGCACAGGATTACAAATCTTGAAAAACAAATTAACGAGAGAATAGTTGAAGAAGAAAGACGAGTTGACATGGACAGTAAGAAAACGAATAAAAAATGTCCATCATGAAAATACAAAACAATAATTACAATATAAAATGACCCAAATGCACATCTCTCGGACCCTGTAGGAGTGCTAAGTCCCAAAAGTGCAAGAGTCATACAACGTTCTGCTATTTTTTGGCCCTGATGCATATTTACAGCAATAGATTTTTCATTATAAACTCACAGTTTTGGTTTCTCACCAGCGTTTTCCTCTATTCTTGTTGGCACTGATACAAAGCACTGTGAAAAGCATATTGGTTTAATTTATTGTTTAATGTCAGCATTTGCACTTATTAATATCGTGAAAATAAGTAGCTTACTGTGACATCAATACACATTTGAAAAACAGTCTTTGCAGCCACTCTGTGAAAAACTTGCAAATGAATCAGGTGAATATGAACTGTTCTGTAAACTTGCTCAGTAATCTATCCAGAGTACTTTGATATGAACACCACTGTTCTAGGTTCAAAACAGTTGGACGAACAACACTTCACATAACTAGGTTTAATGGAGATTTAAATTGGAATTTGCAAGTTTCCCCAAAATATTTGTTGAATCGGGTATAAATATATCAAGCTTTAAAAAAATGAGTTTCAAAATACTTGGAAATGCTATAAGTTAGAATAAAATTTTACAATTGAAAATAATGTGAGGCATGATTTCAGATTGAAATATATGAATAAAAAACATTGAGGCGTGAGACTAAAACCATTGCACAAAATTGAATAGCACTAGAATGTCTTTGAAGTTTGAATTTGTAAATCGAATACCAATAGATGCATATTATGGAATTCTCTAAGTAAAAAATCACCTATTCGTTTGCTGTTGTGCAGGTACGATTCAGTTCAGTAAAATCCGTTTCCTCAAATAAACACACACTTGACAATCACACAAAAAGTTACAACGCAATTTTTTAAAACGGGAAATAACCTCTCTAAAACGCAAGTTATTTTTACAACTTTGCTCAATATTGCAGGCACTGTTTATAGACAATATTAGCCTCGTAATATTATCTCTAAGAATGGAGGCCTCTATCGCGAATGCTCAGTGAAAATTTGTAAATAATCCTTAGAAAATATACCGATTACAGATTAGCAAAAAAAGAAAGAAATTAAAGTTTAACTTTAGGGACAGAAATTATTCAGTTGAAGATTCAAACACAATAATTGCAGTTCGGATAAAAGTGCAAAGAATATTAAAATTTAGGGCTAGAAAACATTTCGTATTAATGCCAATATGGTCTAAAAAATAAACACAATCGGATTTCATACTTCCATTCATGAGTAAACGATATAATGTATTGGAAACATTAAATAGTGGCCAAATATATGTCATCTGGGAACATTTTTATGAGAAATTTATTCGTTTTGCTGATTTTTTGAGCGCAATAATTCAATACTCCAGCCAGCGCATACACTAATAAACGGGGCTTTTATTTACGCCAGGTTATAACATTTTTGAGCAGTTCAAGTGTGTCAAAACGTAGAGGTAATTTTGTTAAATTACACTTTAAATTACCATTACAACTACCATTGCCATTAGGGGACGGTCTGAGTGGAAAAAAGTCCGAAATTTACGGATGGATTGCTCTGAAATTTTTACAGAAGGTGTGAAATACTCTCAAGATCATTTTATTTTCGAATTGTTTTTCTTGTATTTGCATTATTTTTCTATTTTTTTACGAAAAAATAGGGTTTTTTTAAATTCTATCTTCTTCTACAACTTTGAAGTTACAGAATCGGAAATTCATTTTTATATAGTTTATATACTTGTATAACCGTAAGGAATGGGAAATTTCTATAACTTTATTTAGGGAATTTTGGGAATTTTTTAAAAAAAATTGACTTTTCTTTCATTTTTTTTTCATTCGTGTAATTTTCAAAGTAATAGATGCATCGAATATTTGTATTCCCCATGGATACAACTTGCTAAGCCCTATCGAATGGTATATAAACCATTCTTGTACCCCTAAAATTGTGGAAGAAGATACATTCGAAATACCAAATATCAAGTTTCTAGGAAAACCGTGTTCTTCACCAAAAAAAATTGTTTTTCATCTTATCTTTTGAACTAGGGGTTTTCTAAATGAACTCTTGAGCTTTTGTAGCTCTTTTTAAGTCCTTTCGATTGATATAATTTACATTGCTGTAGCTCTGGAACTCTGGGAAAAAATCTACATCAAAAGACAATACGTGTAATTCATCAAAACACCCACTTTTTTGAACATTTTTTCTTTTTTCGACCATAATACTTTTTTTTCAAGTCAACTCCTCTACTTTGTGGTTCTTTTCAAGCCCTTTGGATTGGTGTGCTCGCCATAGCCGTAGCTATGATACTGCAGCTGTCATCGAGCTATGAATTAAAGCGTGTGTACACAGAACAGCTAAATTCTTAAATTGTCAAAAAATTTAAAAAATTTTTACTAAGCGTTTAAATGTTTCGTTTGAATATGAAAGCACTTTGAGTAGCCCATTAACGAACTCTATTGCCATTGCCGCAAAGAAACACGCTCAATTGACCCCCAATAATGAGGGGTGGGAGGGGTCAAGGTCACGCCACCCCCATCGCTTTCCCCCCTCTGAGGGGCGTACCATTCGGAGTAGACGCAAGCGAAAAGTATGTGTGCGCAGTTGTATGTACATATGTTAGTACGTATGCTAGTGCAACGCCCTAGTGCGGTTTGTCGAATTGCGGATGCGTGGTCAGCAAAATCGAGAAGGTGTATAGGGACGTGCTCGGCTTGTAAAAGCGCATTTGGTCGTGTGTTTCCTCTCTACTCAAGTATACTCAGAAGCTCTCCCGGACTTTCTATATCCTTGGTTGTGACACTGGTGGCCAGAAAAGTAAAGGACCCACGAAGTTCAGAAGCTATACTTTAAGGGGTCAAGAAGATATCTCATTCGACGAGAAACCTACGGAAGTTTGAAACGAAGTGCCATTGACTTCAGCACATTAACACCGCGGAGAAGATAACTGATAACTACAACGAAATCAAGAGAACGACGGTGAGGAACGTCTGGTGACGAGAATAATTGTAACTTCTAAGAAAGAAGGTCTGCGCATCTCTCAGTGACAAGAGGATCAGTTTTGAAATAACGACGATATACTTTGGAGAACGGGTCCATCACCGCAAGGGAAGTCCGCGAAGCGTATCCTAACGTGTTCCGCTTTGTCCTGCGACGTGTTTCAGAAGAAAGGCTGGAGATCCGTACGATCTGGAGTTATACGTGACACTTGGTGAGGCCTACAAGGTAAATCTGTCTTTGCGCAAAGAAGGCGAATTCTTCAACGTTATACTCTGCGTTAACTTCCACCGAGATCGGCAGTAGAAGTGCTGTGGCTGTCTGCGAGGTTCGCTTCATCAGTGCAAATGTGGTTGGAACTTCTACTTACGACGCGAGTGTTTCAACATCTACGGCGACGTAGTGCGAGGTGTATGTGGTACCGTGTTGCGTACTGAACAGTGTTAGTATAAAGGTTTTAGTGAACAGTGAGCGGTGCTGGTAACGTTAAGTGTGGGACTTCGAACGAACATAAGCTCTGCGCGCTCAGTCAAGTGCAAGCGTTGCAGCTCGGCCGTCTCCAAGCGCTACAGCGTGTGACTTTGGCATCAGCAGTTGCGTCAACTGGGCGCCAGTGGCAGTGCGCGCTACAGTGCGTGACCTTGGCATCAGCTGTGTCGTCAACTGGGCTGCAGCGGCTGTGCAGCTAAGACAACCGAGTTGAGTACAGAACATTTTCAGCGTTTGGTTGTTTCTTTTTGTCTCAAGGTCGGATGACCTGCAGCAGTGCTCTGAGTCACTTTCAAATATTTGTGATCAGTATAGTTTTATTCTTGTACAGATATCATAGCACTTTCTTTTATTTGTTGATCGATTTGGCTAGTGTTAATTTCTGTGTGAGTGGAAGGTATTAGTAATTACTTTCTTACCAAATTTTTGATTTGGATTTCTAACGTGTCATTATTTTTATTTGTGTGAGGTGTCATTTTGGCGGTGTAACACTTTTCTTGTTGTGACATGCGATGTCAGACTCTGATTCCGAGAGTGAGTTTATTCGTTCTGCTGCAACTACGACTTGTAGCAGGCGTGTATCAGTGCCGAGATTTAGTACTACGATACCTATTACGACAATTATGTCAGGACCGGTGCCTACGACAGTTGTGTCTAACGTCATGACAACTCAAACTGTGACGTTCAGTACACCGAGTGTAACTACAATGACTACTACTAGTGGTCATACTGCTAGTGGTGGCGTAACCACGACGTTGCAAAGGGGCAGTACCATACTGTCAAGCGCCGAAATACCGTTGTTCAGAGGGAGAAAGCGCCAGGAGGGTCCAAATTTTTGTGAGACGAAAACATTTCGTACTCACGTTGCTAACCTAAAGGCGTACATGTCTTTACTTCCCGATATCACGTCCGACGAAGCTAAGAAGGATTTGCTCGTACGAAGCGCACACAAAAGTGTAGGTGATTTAAACGGTGTAGTTACTAAACTAGTGCATCCTGATGTTAACTATTCTTTCGACCAGGTTGTGGAGATTCTGGGAGATATTTATATCTCAAAGGGCGAGCGATCCGTACATGCGCTAGCTTGTGATTTAAATCAGCTCCGGCTCTTGCGAAATGAAGGATTAGCTGCTCAATTAGTGAATGCGCTGGCTAAGATCCGGAAATTGAGCGACCATATTTTAACTAGTTCAGACGTAGCGTTACAAAGACATCCCTTTGTCGTTGCTAGTGCGAATGCAAATGAATTAAACAAGTTTGAAGGAGATTTGGTTGTTTTTAGTCTAGCTACAGCAATTTTAGCTCCATTGTTGGAGGAAAATTTTTCCAACAAAATATTTTCGCGGCCATTTTTAACATCTGAAGAGCTATTAGCTCGTATTGTCTCCGCTGTGCGGAATAATCCTGAGAGTAAGCCGATCATTGCGCAAAAGCCTAGTGCACAGTACTCGCACCCAACTAGAGACACTTATCTAGTGGCCGTGCCTGACGAGCCCGTGTGTGACGAGCAGGAATCGTTTTCCGACGTTTTCTATAACTCACAACCCACCAATCGACGTTTTCAGGGACGGAGACCATTTTTGCGACCAGGTTGGCGACCTGCGAGGTTTTCGCGAGGACGACAGCATGCCTATATTGGCGATAGAGCTCTGGGTTCAATGGAGTGTAACGAGGCGTTCGTGGAGAATCCACAACAGATTACTAGTGAACGGACAAAACAACACCAGCCCTTCTGCTCACTATGTAATACCCTTGGTCACGTACAAAAGATGTGTGTGAAACAGCGAGGTCAGGGTAAACCGAGTTTCTGAGGTACTACTTTCTATAAGTGTGGTAAGCTTGGGCACGTTGCTCGTGAATGTCATTCACGCGGTAGAGGCCGCGGAAGGGGGGAAGCGTATTACGCTGCAGCTCCTAAGAGTGATGATTTTTTGGAATAAAGTCAGACGAAATGGAGAGTGTTGGTGTAGAGAGGGAGTATTTACCAGTGCCCGGGGGTCAGTCCACAGCTCCCGTTACCAATCATGTGGTGGTTTTGAAGCCAGATTCTATAATTAAGTCGACCGAAGTAGTGGATCCGTTGTTCCAGTGTGAAAATAAGTTCGAATTGCTAGGTGAACAAGAACTTACTGTAGGTGCAAACTCTGAATTACCCGTAGAAGTTTGTTTGTCAGCAACGATAATGAAAGAAGGTCGTTTGAGAAAAGAAAGCGATGGTTTGTTTTCTTTGAGGAGATCTAAAAAGCATACTATAATATTAAAAAATGATACACGATTGATGAGCGCTCTGATTGATAGCGGTAGCGACAGGTGTCTAATCAGTTACCGCAATATAAAACGCCTTAACGAGCGAATTAAGCCTAGTGCTTTGAATATCAGGGGAATCGATTCGAATAGGCAAGTGACAGGCGAAGTTGATCTTTGTATTACCCTGCCTAATAATAAGGAATTAAATACTAGCGCTTTGGTTTTGAAAGACGGTGAATTTAAATATGATGTAATCCTCGGTAGAGATGTACTGAAGGATGCCGTACTTGATTTTAAGGAAGGATTCATTGTTCTTGACGGAGTAAAAGTGCCGTTTCATGATGTGCAAGAATTGCACGGTCAAAGTAAGAGAGAAGTATTTTTCAATACCGTAAATAATGCAGAGTGTCTGATGGCAGACGTGATTACCCAGAGGAGGCGTAAAGAGAAATATCTGCTGAAGCAGAGGGAACCTAGAAAAAGAAGCCAAATGAATGGCGGTAGAGACGGCCTAGAAAATGGCGAAAGGCAACAAAAAAGCCTTGAGATAAATGCTGCGAAGCAGCGAAGTAACCCAGAGAAAAAAGTGAAAAAAAACTAAAAGACGAGCAACCGTTGTTCACTGTAGATCAGTGGAGATTCCGAGTAATTCCTTACGAGTAATTAATGGGTATGGCAAGGGGGTTAAACCCGGAAAGTATATAATGAATAAGAGAATTTTAGGAAATGGCATTTATGTGGCCGGATCAGTAGTGAAAATAGGTTCGGAGGGTTCTGTCCATGCCATGCTTTTGAACGTCTCGGATGACGTGGTATACTTGAGTGAAAATTTCTTTAGTTGTTGTTTCAACGATGCGATTTATTTTTTATTTTTACTGCGTTATAATTTCAAATGTTTTCACCAAAAATGTTAGAGCTAATTGTAATGTTCACGGTTGGTGTTGATGTTAGCGATTTTTGTTTTGGTTATAAATTTAGTATATGGGTGGGGGAGTTAGTTAAATCCTGGTTGTTGAAACCGTAGAGTTTCATCGAATTCATATTTTTACATGTTTGTTTTGATGTAAAGGGCGTTCGTTTTTTTTCTTTGCGATGCCTTTTGTCGAGTTTAACTGGACGCCTTTGTTTTTACTGTTTAATGGCAGTTGTTTTGCCACGAAAGTGTTGTTTTTATTTTTGGTTTTCATGAGCTGGGTGCCTTTACCTTGCGGTGTTGATTTTTTAAATTCCTTATCTTTGCTTCATTTATTTTGGTGCTTGGTCCTCGCTCCTACGAAGGGGGAAGGTATGTGTGCGCAGTTGTATGTACATATGTTAGTACGTATGCTAGTGCAACGCCCTGGTGTGGTTTGTCGCATTGTGGATGCGTGGTCAGCAAAATCGAGAAGGTATATAGGGACGTGCTCGGCTTGTAGAAGCGCATTTGGTCGTGTGTTACCTCTCTACCCAAGTATACTCAGACGCTCTCCCGGACTTTCTATATCCTTGGTTGTGACAAGTACCAATGGAAGCGCAAGAAAATCCTCTATAAGATTCATATAAAAACAGAAAACGGGCACCTCTCCCGATTTCCACCCAGACCGTCCCCTTAATCGTGCCCAACTTGATGCTAGGGAAATTCTTTGAAGGCAAAATCCTTCTTTTTTTTAATTTTGAAAGATATACGAGGCGACAGACGCCAACGAGAGCCCCACTGGTAACTTTTACTCAAGAGGTAGACATCACACTCATAAACCCCATTATTTGTCTGTAAACTATTTTTTTCCAGGTCATCAACCGGAACGAAATCAAACGTACTGATTCTTCTTGAGTTACATTTGATAGAAGTGAAAAACTTTCTCTCTGATATTGCTTGAGGCCTCTTTACAGCCAACCACTCGTCATTCGTGAATGAACTCAAATATTGTTTTGGAAAAGTTTAATAATTTCCATTCCCATAACGTAATAAATTATGGCGATTTTAACTATGATGTTTTCTGACATGAAGACTCCAAACCAACAATCAAACAACTTTTACATACAGAACACTTTGAATCCTTGCTTTTTTCGACCACTAATACGACGTGTATTTTTGTCAGGCTTTGGGTCGTTTCTTGATGATTTATTCTTGACAGAGGCAAATAACTGTTTTCACGAAAACAGATTTTTATTCTTCTGGTATGATAATTTTCGGGAATTCAAGCTACAAATGATTTTTTAAGTTATTGTGCCTCAGAGTTGGCTTACACTTACCATTATTGATGAATAAATGAAATGAATTAAAAAATGCAAAATACAAAGGTAGAACTTATCCACAGGAATATCGGGCGTCGTGGAATTTCACCGATACTCTATGTACCAAAGTTAGCACTAAAAACCCACCCAAAAATAAAAAACTGCTAAAAAAACACTACTCTAGTGATTTTTTAAAATTTCAATTTACATATGAATGCATAAGTTCAAGAAAAGCACGATGCAGGTGTTATTGTTTTTTCTTTCTTGACTACATTTCCAAATTAATAAATTGAATCTAACTTGAAGCAAAATTACTTTCAATGAGTCGTACAACACAATTTAGAACATCATGTAGAAGAGTCTCCTGGCAGTGGTAAGTATAAATTGCATCATCTTATAGACCAGCATTTTGCCTCAATAGATTTGCATAATTTAAGTAGCATTTGAGCTTCTTTGCTACTAACCTATACCAAACATTGTCACAGGCAATGCTGATTGGCGGTTTGGTCTGACAGTATGTATCCAGGTCGCATCACCAAACAGTACTTATGGAATCCTTTATTTTGTGTAAGATTAGAATTTAGATTCGAACTAAAGAAAAAGTTTCCCATTTGAACTGAATCTTCGTAAAAGGAAACGTCATAAGTAGTAGGTAGTATGCATCTCGAACTGCTCTAAGCTCTGTTTTAACGAAAAGATCGCCTATATATCTACCGTACAAAATGGGCTTAACCGCTATATAGCTCGACGCCAGGTTTTCTACGTAGATCCATTTGTAAAAAATTATTTAATTCGGGATTCAGTTAGAGACTGTAGATGTTGAAGAATATAAGAACTGGTAATTTGATGTTAGGTTTCACGTTGGAGTCAGGTGTACATGGAAAGCTGCTATTTCTGGATTTTTTAGGTGAAGCTTGACAGGGTGTTCTCCTGAGATCCGCGTTTGTTACAGTAAGCCCTTTAATGCTGGTGAAACCATAAATTATGATTGTGAAGCTCTACAAGTGTATAAAGATGGCCTAATTCATACCTTATTATATAGAGCTTATGAAGTGGGTAGTAACTAGGGTTTGTTTACATTAAGAAATGCTGAGTTAACTCTTCATCCAATACTGTGATTGATAAAACTATTAGTAACTTTATGATATAATAATAGACTTAATAGGCGGCATATAAATATATTTTCTAAAAATCAAATACCTAAGATTTCCAAATTGATGAATGAGTTTTAAAGAATATTGTTGAAACTCACATGAAGCGTACAGATCCAAGTATGACAAATCTAGTTTGTGTGTGTTGCAAAATCGCAAAATCAGTGATTTATTGGTAGGAAATGATATTTCCAGTGCTAGAATCAGTAATCTAGACTGATCCAATATGATATATTAATTCAAGTGTATCAGAAGAGAATGTAAGGCTCTTAATAAATTTCACACTGGCATGACTAGGATGACCTGAAACAAAGATTAAGTGCGCACCTAAATCAGAGTTCAATTTTCAATAGTTTCTGTGTCGATCGTAACTGCAATAGTAAGCTTTCAGTTGAAGATTCATATTCATACGCAAATATTGTATACAATGTGGACAAAAAGAGCATATCTAAATAATAGGAGGATTGCGTATTCAAAAAATTAAACATCCCCTAAACGAAAATACAAATTATATTTTTACTCTAAAATTATTCAATAGGACTACAGCTCGAGCCTTAGACGATTGGAACCTCCGCTAGGTCGTTCATTTTGTCTCTATCTCTGGTGCCGAGAACATACAAGTATCAGGTGTGCAATATTAACTAAACACCTGGTAAGTTCATATTCTTGCTTTACCAAATATTTTTTCTCTCTACTCAGTCATCTAGCGTTGCGATTACCAATATTTTTATTCAGTCTAATGTACACAGCATTAGTTTTGGATTTAAATTTTTTATCAATGTGGCTGTGATTTTTTCTTCAGTACATGCAGCCTGAAGATAATGTTTGAAACATCGAAATGTTACCTTTTATAGACCAACAGATCTAACGTTTTAACAGTCGAGTATTATAGTAAAAATGATATGAGATTATTTTGAAATTTTAACTCGTGAAAAACCCATACAATTTCACAGAGTTTAAAAGTTGGGAAAAAGATGTTAACTCCTAATTCTTATTTAATAACGATTGGATATCACTATAATTAAGTTACAAGTGTTTGCGAGCAAACCAGAGTGTTTCAGAAAGAAAAGAAAAGAAAAGAAAAACATTTATTTTCCAATAAAGTACAAACATGAAATGTCGATACATTGGTTTTTAAAACACCTTAACATTAACATCCTTAACTGATTATAATACATTGGTATCGTAATACCCGTGTAGAGAGTTGAGACAAAAATGATTGACAGAGAAGTACAACAAAAATGAGTTCCTTTCCTTGCCAAATCTGATTTTGAACTAAGAGAACACAATCCTCGCAACGCTCATTTGAGAAACACTTTCATTAGTGCGAACAAGTATTGAGATAAAAGCTAAAAATGCATTCAATTAAATTAGCATAGAGACCCTTAATTGTTATTTATACATGGTTATCGTAATACCCATGTTAAGTGTTGAAACAAATGATTTAGATCCTTAATTGCTATTACCGCATGGTTATCGTAATACACATGACAATTGTCGACACAGGATTTAGAGAGAAGCACAAGGTATTAAAAATAAACAATAGTATGTATAAAAGGATCGTTTGTATTTGGGGTGCGGCTCTGAGTTTCAGTTTCTAAGTTTCAATTCCTGAAATTTTTGCTAGAAAGTAAGAATTTATTTTATTTTACGGTCGCCAAGTCATTCTAATATTGATCTTCCTATTCCTGTCGACTAAAATGAGCATCATAACTGTTGGTCAATGTAGCGGAATGAAGGTTGTTTTTCCACAATTAGTATTGTTTCATCTGTGGTGCCCGGAAATGGAAAGGGGGCTTAGTATTTTTCTAATAAATTATCAACACCAAAATCCAAAAATTCCTTCCGCCCATCCGGCACCACTTCACTCCCTCTTCCGGTGATGCCCCGCATCCGGTCATGCCTCTACCTATGGTTATGCCTCACATTTGTTTATACCCTACATCCGGTGAAAACCCATATCCGGTCCTTCATCCTCATGTAAAGTGTCCCGACGATAATATTCGCTATAACAAAACAGAAGATGATTATGAAATTTCTTACTTGAGCTAATAGTACTGGCGCAAAGAGTTCATCGGGGTCAAAGACATGAAAGGTATTGTTTTACATTGCTGGCTGTAATATTTTCAACATAGGTGGGACCGTACAAAAGTTAACTATCTAAAATTAGTGTTGTCGTAGTGTATTCACTAAAATAAAAAGGTAAGAAGAGTTTACCACACAAAGCTTACGACAGCAATTTGAGACCAGAATAAGAAGATTAAAATTTAAAGTCATGACATTCGTCGAATCCGAGGCCTTTTACAAATGTTTCAATAAGACCGAAGTAGAGAAAGTATTTACTAAAATATCCTTACATTTAACATCCTCTTTTTTTGCGGTAATTAATTTGGGTTTGTAAGTGCAAACTGCAATGTGAGTCACTAAGAACACAAAATCCCTGTGACACATAGCTGATAATACTCTTGTTAGGGTGTGCGTAATTGGATCACGAGTCCATAATATTTTTAACATAGCTGGAACACCAATGCACACACGAGCGCAGGAAAGTAGGCCATTGCCAATGAACTACGTCTCATGTTCAGAATGCTTCAATATGAGCGAAAAGTGCTTTCGAATATCTTAAAATTAAGACCTTGACTTGATATCGAGTACATGATGATCGTAATATTTATATCGGTTAATTTTGAAACAAATGGTAGGGAGAAAACTACGAAGAAAAATGCATTCCCTCCATTGTGTTAGTCTAATTTTACCACTGGATTTTATTTCAAGTGGTCAAGAAAACATCTTCCATGTGATGCCTTTCTAAAAACACTCTAGTTGGTGCACTTCCAAATTGAAATTTGAGCTTACGAACGTTGGAACTTGTGAAATGAGGGATTAAGGTTGAAAGTAAAACGGGTAGATCCTAATTAATTTGCATCCTAGACTGCGAGGTTGATATTAGAGGCAATTTTACATTGTTTGTACCAACTAGTAAGCTAAAATACCTGGTACGGATAAAATGAAAGATTTTACAATAACAGAAAAAAAAATTAATTTTCGTATGCTACTAGCTTTGGCACCGAAAAGTTCACCTGATTCTAAATAGATGAGAAGGATCGATGTGCAATGCCAACCGTAACATTATCAACATTGCTAGGGCAAAACGAGAAAGTCAAAACAACCTAAAATGGTGTGGCCGAAGCATACTAGAAGAGTGTAAGGGACGACACTGTGTCACACAAGATTAACATGAGCATTTTAGGAGGGGAATAGGTTTTAAAACATGCAGACACGCACATACTTACACATATATCCATACGCATATACACACAAATATTCACATACGTGCGCTACATGTGCGCACATACATGTACTTAGTACTCGTGTACTGGCAGTCATATTGCATGTGCATGTTATAAATCTGTCTCGATTGTTGTATAATGTAGCGAGAGAGAAGATAACCAGCAATAAAAGTTCCCGACTTCTTTTCCAGCTCTTACTGCAGTTCACACTTATGGTGTTGACGCAAGATAGAGAGCCAATTTAGTTTTGAGTTCTCTCAGTGTTTGAGGGGTTTTGATGCTCTGGGGGAGTCTGTTCCACAGTAAGGCGCCTGATACTGACAGAGCTTTCTGCCCGATGTTAGATGAACGGTATTTGATTGAGACATCACGTCTCCTGTTCGGCTTTTCGTTGGTGACGGTAGGGGAGTGGAATTCAACTATTTCAGCACTGCTATGAGGGAGATATAAAGAGGAGAAAACATATTGGGCTTTGTGCGCCAGAAACCTTTCCCGAATCGGAGCCCAGCCAAGTTTATGCAGGAGAGGTGTTACGTGGTCATTCTTTTTGAAAGTACCGTTGCATACAACCTTTGCTGCCAAATTCATGCATTTTTGTAGGTCTTTCTGAAGTTGTTTCGATATATCTCCCCAAACCAGGCTAGAGTAGTCAATACGTGATAAGGCCAAAGATTGAACGGCCAACAATCTAGATTCTTCGTCAAGCATACTTTTTATACGATTAAAAACAATAAAGTCCCGTGAATTGTGCTGCAGGTTTTATAAACGTGGGATTTGATGGACATGTTTCTATCGAACCATATGCCTAAATTTTTTACTTTTTCTGATGGGGAATTTTATCATTGCAAACTGTATGAGTTAGAACTAGATTTCGAATGTTGTTTATTGAATGCTTTGACCCCAAAATAATGAATTGTGTTTTACTCGCGTTTAGCTTGAGACCGTTTTGGTCATACCATGACTTGAGGCTGATCAATAGAGCTTCAGCTCCTTTTTTCGTCTGAGGTATTTCTGCTACAGAGCTTGTCATTGCAATTTGGACATCATCTGCGTACATGGAGATTCGTGTGTTAGAAGGCATTGGAGGGAAGTCGTTAATGAAAATTGAAAACAATCGCGGGCCCAGAATTGATCCTTGAGGGACACCAAAGCTATTTTGAAGGAATGGGGACAACTTGTTATCTAAGAGGACTGCATGTGATCGATTTGATAGGTAACTTTTAAACAACTGCGTATCCACTCCTAAGTTCAGTATTTTTCGTAAGAGTTGATCATGTTCGACGTTGTCGAATGCTTTAGAGAGATCGAGTAGCAGCAAAAGATACATTTTTTTGATCGATATCGCCGTATATTTTTTCAGTGATGTTAAGCAGGGCGTCTTGAGCGCTAGTGTTCTTCCTATAGGCATATTGATTTCGATGAAGTAAATTTGACTCGTCCAGGTGAGATGACAGTTGGTTCGTTACTACTTTTTCTAATATTTTGGACAGGACAGGTAAAAGACTAATGGGCCTGTAATTTGACGCTATATTTATGTCACCAGTTTTATGCAACGGTCTTATTATGGAGTGTTTCCACTGTTTTGGGAACTTATTAGTTGCTATTGATGTGTTGATAATCAAACGAATCAATGGTGCTGTGACTGGAAAACTGTCTTTTATGTATTGGAGGCTGATTCCATCATGTCCGACTGCTTTTGTGTTTTTCAATGAGTATAAAATAGTTTGTGACTCTGATAAATCGACAGGACGTGGCTTCCACAGTGCACCAGCCTTTAAAAGTGCATTAGGGCATGAATTTTCAACTGTCAGTTTCCTCGGACTGGTTCTACTCACTTCCTCGAAGACTTGGGCACCTACTTTTCAAAAGAATGTGTTGAACTCAGTGGCTTTTTCCAAAGGATTTTCAAAATCACTTTTGCGCTCTAAGTTTTTATATTGAGCCACCTCAATAATGATCTCCCATGTACGTTTTAGATTATTTTTTGCCATGAATAGTTCTTGTTGGAAGTGAGTTTGTTTTACTTGCGTGATTTTCTTTCGAAGAATTTTTCCAAGTTCTTTATATCTCTTGTATAAAGTAATGTTTGACCTGTTTTCTTTATATTCTCGCAAGGAAACTTTCTTTATTCTGCTTAGGTCTTTAATTTCGCTGGTATTGCAGAGAGTGCGTTTTGGTTTAGTTTTTTTTGGCGATATAAGGAGCGCATTCATTGAGAGCTGCTGTGAAGTTCTCGTTAAAGATAGAAACTTGAATGTCCACATCGTTAGATTGCATCATACTGTGAAATTCGGTGAACCTATTTAGGAGTTTTTCATTAAGTAGTTCCGGTGAATATTGACTTTTTAGGCGGTAAGTCATGAAACGATAGTTTTGTCTTTCCATTGCAATATTAATTTTACATTCTACGGAGTGTTGATCGGAGACAGAGGGTGATATAACTGTATTAAGTATTGCCGTAGGTTTGTTTGTAATTGCCAGATCAAGGAGAGTCTTAGATACTCTTGTAACGCGAGTCGGTTCTTTAACCATTTGTGAAAAGTTTAGTTTGTACAACAGTCTGCTTAGCTGATTTTTTCATCCGTTAGGTCAATATTAAAATCACCGAATGCAAAGAATGACTTTTTTGTAGCTAAAATTTCTTTGAAAATTTTCTCAATGAACTCTATTGTTGTTGGTAGAGAAGCTGATGGGTGCCGGTAAAGGCTGCCGGTAATGATGGACTTATGTTTATTTATTTGCACTTTCAACCATGCCATTTCTATGCCCTCGCACACTTCATTTGTTAAAAGTAAAGACGACAGATAAATTTCCTTCACGAAAATACAAGATCCACTACCGTTGCTACTTTTAGCGCCGTCATGGCGGTACAGCACGTAATCGGGAATATTGAAAAAGGAGCTTTGAGTTCGCGAATCAAACCATGTCTCGAAAACACATAAAATGTCAATGTCTTCTGTGACCAACATTACTCTAATGTCATCCAGCTTGCTATTGAGGCTACGAGCATTGATATGTTTAATTTTGATGTTTTTTATTTTATGGCGACTATTTGTGGTATCAAGGTGATTTTTTGGTAGGGACTGTTTCGTGGATTCGTTGATCTTATCATTGCTGCCCAGAGTGTCAGGTCTAGCATCAGGTGTATTTGAGAGACTGCCATTCAACTGGACAACAGTATTTTGTCATGAAGATGATGTGATATCAGTCTTGTTTTTGTCTTGTGCAACAAGAGTACTGTAGTGATCATTTTTCCGATGAAGCATCAACGGATGGTTATTAGTTGATACTTCTGGTGAGGGGTCGACTACTGTTTTCCAAATACCACCGCCTTGCTCATCGAAGATGAAAATTCTCCTACCAGTGATCTTTGATATGATATGTGGTATTAGGTCCCCAGCATCATGATCAAAATGTTTTTCGTCAATGTATTTACTTATGAGCCTAGGTAGATCACCGCTTTTCTTGGCAAGGAAATTGACATATTTGTTTTCATTTGTAGTGCTCTCATTTTTGATTGCGGCTTTTAAGGAATTGTAATTCTATTTTGAAGACGATTGTGTTTTAAGCTGGTGAGTTACTGCATGAAGGAGGCAGTGCCCATCGGCTATGGTAGGAAGCAGCTTCACTTTCAATGATCGTTTTAATTCATCCATGGTGGTGCTGACGAGTGAGTACATGGGGCTTGAGTCATATTTAGGCTGACTTTCAGCATTATCAGACGAGAGTTGTTTGGATTTCTTGTTTTCCTGGCTTTGAATTGGCAGGCTGTGGCCAGTTTTAGTTGAGTGAGCGACTGAGAAATGAGGGGTGCCCTTGTCATTTCCACTCTCTTGGTGGTGGTTATGTATGCGGTTTGGCTGTAAATGTTTGATCGGATTTCGACTGAGATTCTGCTGCAATTTTTCTCTTTGTATTGATTTTAATGCTTCCGAGTACGTGGTTAGTGGTTGGTGGTTGATGCTTTGTGCTCGTTTGTGATGAGGGTATATCGCTCTCTGAGTTCGCGTCAGAAAATAACGAAAACCTGTTTTTTGTGGGTACTGTGCGGTAGTCGGAGATCAATGGGGGAGAACGTTCATCACCAATAGGTAAGCAATGATTCAGGTTTCTGGAGACTTCACTTGAAACAGCTAGTGATCGAGTAGAATTCTCCAATTCATTTTGTTGTTCTGCACTGATGTTGGAGCATTCAGTTTTGTCATTCAGGCCATTGGAGTTTACGATACTGGAGCTTGATTGTAAAGTGAGTTTTAGACTCGATCTAACAGCAATCTGTTGAAGAAAATTGTGTGTTTCTTCTCTTGTACCGGGCCAAGTACGAACATCATTGCAAGTTATGAGATCAGTTGCACTGTTTGTTTGGAGCGGAATCAATTTAATACCGTTTGTTTTACACAAATTCCACGCCTGATACAATTATTTGCCGCTACACGCACTCACTACATAAATACGGGCTAAGGCATTCTTAGACAATATGACTTCTTTGATTTTAGCAATGTTAGGTTGTGAGAGGCTTAAGTCTCTGAAGCAAACGATGTAGTTAGTGAATTGAGGCATTTGGCCAATTACGTCAAGGAGGTCATCAATGCGGCCGGAAATTAAAGTTCTTTTTTTACAAGTGGGGTCAATGTTGTTCCTTTGGACCGTCATGAGAATTTTATCTCCGACGAGAAATGTATCCAGAGGTTTTTTGCACTGTGAGCTTACAAGAGCTTACATGCAAGTTCAATTTGAAAAGTTGTTCTGTAATGAATCTAATATAATCTAATCTAATTGAACAAGAGCTTACATGCAAGTTCAATTTGAAAAGTTGTTCTGTAATGAATCTAATATTTGAAGCGGTGGAGGATATCGAAAGTGGACTTGGAGGCGTCCGCTGTTTTGACATTTTCATTAAGTGGGCTGCAGTGAGAGACTGGTTATTGTTTACCTGGTGAATGTAATGGGACATTGAAATTTGAAGCGGGTGCAAGCTGCTTGATGCAATATTCAGGTAATCATGATCACTAGAATTATAAATATTATAAATATTAGAACCGCTAATATTAGGCTCATTCATCACATCATTTTCGGTAGCTAGAGACAAATTTACATTTTTACACATCGTACCAAGTAAGATTTCTTTCGCTGGTGTATCCTCTCGAGGACTGCTTGGATAGTGGAGTCCAGGCTCAAGGGCTTCTTTCTTGCTCTTGCTAGGGCTTGTTTCGACTGCGTGCGATGCCGATGTGAAGACTTCATTGTTCCCAGCAGCGCTTGGGAGATTTTTGTCCGTGGCTGGTGAACCCGAAACTCGGCTCTCTGTCGGGCGACCTTCTGTCGACTCTCTGTCGGTTCGCTCTGGTGATGCCGGATGTGCTGCGGTGCTTTCGTTGACGTCGCACTGCTTTACCGTCGGGGTTTATTTTGTCATTTTGAGTGGTTGAGGCTTTTGAACGAGGGATTTTACGCGTGACGTTTTGGTGGTTTTCGTTCTTGTTGTATGAACGGTTCAGATATATTCCGCCTATTTTGCTTTGATTTTTCAAGCGACGTTGTGAGGGATGTTATTTCTCCAGATAAAGCCGCTTTACGAGTAGCAGAGCGAGTTTCGTATGAATACATCGTGAAATTGTATCGGATGCATGGATAGAAGGGAGGATATTTTAGGTTCTGTTCACTGAGTGGAAGTAATTGAGAGGAAAATTTGTTTTTAATGATGTGAAAAATCGTTAGTATTGAAAAATCGTTAACAAAGCGTGATCCCTGAAAGTTCGTTTTCACGAGGTACGGTCTTTCCAGAGTGCAACTTCTATTTTGCTGCGATTTTGGTATCGATGGTTTGAGAAATAGGAGACATAGGTGGCATCGCCTTTAAAATAGGATGAAAAATAAATTGTCATGCGATTAAAAGAAACCCACAGACACTCAACTCATATTCACTGACACTCAACATAAATTTCGCTATAACAGTTGAGAATTGCATAAATTTATCACTGTATTTTATGTTGGTGTTCACAAAATTCAACTTTGTTATTTCATCAGGTCATTTTTGCTTCCACGTTAGTATTCGTGGTAAGCTTATTCCGGTTCAAGTCGGTGGGAGTGACAGGGGATGCGGAGGAGGGGGAGGGGGCTTTTGCGGTTCGCCAGGGAGGGAGGCGGAAATGACCATTTCCGGGGGCTGTTGCACACACTTCGAGTCTAAGCGTAGTTTACAGAAAACACCATTCTGTTTTGCACGATGAAATTCAGCACTTATCACAGCTGATTTTTTTATGACTTTTCCAGTTTATCGATTCAATGATGTAGAAAGTACATTCACAGATGCTCAGTTTTCCATCACATTCCGAAGTGCTTGAAATTATAGCACCGACAACTTCTCGCCGGAGCTGCACGCGACACCCCACCTCCTCTCACCACCACAGCCTCAACGAAACAACGAAACAGACTTCCTTAGCTTTCTGAAATATCGGAACGAGCTCATTTTGAAGTTTACGAGTCACTTTGAAGCGGGTCTTCGGAGTAAGGAAGAGTCGTGAGAGAAAAGGATTCTTAGACCAGAATTAAAATAATGAATAACTGAACTCTTTCCCCACGCCTACAAAAATATCTCGTCACGTCTCTTAGTCCCAATTATGTCACGGAAAACTAGGAAATTTAAGCCCAAAGTTTAGAGCAGAGCTTACCTAATGCCTGAACATTACGGGCACAGAGGAATAGATAGACTGTACGTCGGGCGTCGGTCGCTACAAACTAAACACGTTCTCGAAAAGGAGTTTACCCGCAGATTCCCAAAATATTTTGAAAGTATGCTTTTTTCGCTAACAAATCCTTTCGTATTCAATTTTTAGTCTGCTCTTACTTTCAATTAGCCTAAAACATTAGATGAGCTGAACAAATGTTGTATTATTTGACCACAACTGCTAGCCTTAGCTGGACAAAAGAGCCTACCGAAAACAATATGTTTTTTCCGTGTATTATTCACCTTTTCATGAACAAACTTTGTGAAAACATTTATTGCGTAATACAGAAAAAGTTCAGAACAAATGGCGCTCTACCCAGTATTCAACCAGTAATTCATAACTGATATTTTTTCACGAATTAGATCTACACAGTTTCAAGATGAATCATTTCCAGAATATTTTAAATGTTCTTGGCATAGTCAATCAATGCAAAAATACTGATATATCAACAACAAGTGCAGCAGGAGCGCTCTTTAACATGTAAGTTCACTCCCTACGAGGCATTAGACAGGGAACAGTATTTCTTTACGGTCACAAACAGCAAAAATTGATACTCTGAGCAGCATCATATAAGGTTTCATTATAAATCGTTGCAATATGCATTATTCTTACGTAAAACATAGTTTCTCATCTAGATAGGTAGACACTCTCACAAGTGTATGTAAAGAATTCGCTATTTTGTAATCAAATTGGTGGATTGCAAAATACCATCACTTTCTAGGGAAGCAATATTGTGGTCGAAAGAAGACAAATATGAGTTAACGCCGCTTCAAAGGTGACCAATAATTTACAAAAATAACCAATTTAATTGAAATGAAAAAACAGCTAAATAAAATCGATCAGTACCAACCTGACAATCCACTATGACTCTTAAAACATTACTGATAACATAATAAGCATTTATCTCATGAAGAATACATACCAAATGCTTTTATGGATTATTTTTGGCATATGTGAAAATATTTCTTAAATCAATATCATAAAGTATCAATGAGGTGAATAATCTCAATATTGATATATTTGACGTATACATAATAATTTCAACCTATAATTACATAATAATTTCAATCAACACTTTCTGTGATTAGTTTTCATCATCATCGGCGTAAAATGAATTGACACTTCAATAAAGCTTTCCTTTGGTAATTTCCTGCCTATTCTCCCACTTATTAAACTATTCTACACTGCACCATGATAATGCCATACTACGATTACGCAGTCTAAATAATATAATATCTTAAATTCTATTTTACATAGCATTCAGGCACTAAATAGTAATTCTCGGAAATAAATAGGAACCTAAATATATCAAAATATGAAACTTCCGACAACGACACCAGAAAATTAACAGTCCTATCTCGCATTGGTCCCAAGTGAAAGAACAAAGGAGACAAAATAAAACATTTTTCCTAGTTATATGCGTCATAGAAATAAATTTCTCATTTGTTTCAACGGTGAAAGATGTGAGTGGCTAGTTTGCTATAGCTCACGTCACACGGTAAGGCACTCACCCATTATATGCAAAAAGCAGAACCAGTGGCGTGATGAGAAGGGCCAAGTGTCGAAGAGAGCGGTTATATTTCAGCATCGTTGCGAACAAAAACCTATAACTTTAAAAAAGAAGGACATTCGAAAGTTGGCATTCACAGTGTCAGTGCATACACAGGATTCGTTTGTACACCGCAACCTGCAATAGAAATCAAGATAAAACTCTGTCAGTCACTCATTAAGCGCAAAATGAAAAATAAAACAGTCAAGGTGCAATAATCCTTGGTTATTGTAAAACTTACCATATTAATCAACGATTTGTTACCATAGTTAATTATTTACGCTGTGCCTTGAACAAAAAATTAATGAATAAAACTTGTGCCTCTATGATATTTAGATATTTGGGAATATAAAGTCATAAACATTTTATTTATCTGTATCGTGCTTTTGCATTCATTTTGTCTTTTTATTGATGACAAAGTTGTAAAAATGTTAAAATGACATCTTTTCATCGTTCACATGAGACGTGAAACCAATTATACATATACAGTTAGCGCCGAGCATAAAAAAGCACAAAACTTTGAAGTTTTTCAACGTATCAGGTAGTTATGTAACGATTAACAGAAAGGTAACTAGTAGGGCAGAAGCCAAGATAAGTCGACTAGTGCCTTTGTAATTTAACAGGAGGCAGAAAATTCTTCTTACAAATAACTGAGCTCGCGTATCACAGATACTTGCGAAACATACTTCCATCACGGACTTCACAATTTTTCATTAGCTTGTTTTAGTTCGGCTCAAAATTCGAAGCTTGTTTTATCAGCTCGAAAACTTCAACGCTTGAAATCAACTCGCTCTCTCCAAAGCTTGAAAACAGCTCGAAAATCTTTAAAATTTGTAATCAGATCGAAAACTCTGAAGAAACCGGAAAGATTCGCAACAATTGAAAACTGTTGACGAATCCCATCTTAAAATAAATAATTAGTCAAAATCTCACTTCTCTCTTATCCCTGAAGTATCAGGAATATTCCCTCAGGAAAAACAAGCGTCAGAAATACGGCCCTCAGAAATCCCTAAGATAGGGACAATGTCAAAGGGTGGCATCCAAGGACGAACCCAAAATAATTATCGATTGGGCCGAACAGGACTCGGCCACCAAAATAATCTATCAGTTGGTGCCCAAGAAGGATACGCCGCCTAAATATTCAACAGTAACTATGTCAATGGTTATAAAGGTAAACAGAAAGAAATAGTACCTTAAAATCTCAATCATGTTTACATTCCTGGTAAGCTATTACAAAATAAATAACTTCGGTGAGAGTAATAGAAAATTGCGAGCTAACTTTTCGTTCTAATTTATTACAACGACTTACGTTAACAAACGTCTATCATGATAAAAGCCATAGAGGACTGTCTGCTGATTATGTGCAAACCAACGTTGTGTACTTGTGTTTGTGCAGCTTGTGTAATGCTACCGCACACTCGTGTTGCCTAGCACAAGGGGGTCTCCCCTCGCTCTGACTGTCGCCGAGCATTTTCCGTAACAGCAATATTCACGACCAAGATATGAGTTCAAACAAACCATCTCATCAACATCGAATGTATCACAATTTTCGTATCTAGTACCTTTAATTATTTCAAACCCCTAGAAAGAATTTTCATTTATGATCACAAAAGTCTTTTGAATGACGCTGTATCTTTGACTCTTCTTGGAATTTTAAATGATATGTTAAAAAAATTGTATACGAAAAGGTAAACTGTTATTTCACACAGAGATTATTTCCCTATGTTAAGCGGAATGGGTTCAGGTCTGCAAAATCGATAATGCATCTTAATACCATTTTATAATATCTAAATAATATGCAATATCTTCACTTCAAAAACTTCTACGAGGAAATGGTTCCTGCGTATTTCTTGATTTTCGCAAAGTGTTTGCATTATATCATGATTTCGCTCTGGAAGTTCCATAGTTTTATATTCACCATTTGAGGAGTTACTCATAGCTGGATTTAAATCATACCTAATGATTCATGAATAATTTAATGCAATTAGTTACTGTCAATCAAAACTTCTACATATTAGCTATCATACTCTGCAGATATCGGTGTGGAGCTCTAGATATTCATCAACGATATTGCTAAACGTATCTCGTTTTTGAAATTTTTACGTAAGGCTAATGATAGTATTCTCCCTCCAATCATTCCCACTGAACACTTCAATGTAATGGCAAACAGTATAAATGACAAACCATAAATAGCAGCCATTAACCGTATTTAACTTCCATGATGACTTAAAGCATCCTTGCTTCAAACCTACTTGAATCCCAAGCCAGCCATTTATTTCATTACCTACGCTAACTCTCTCTTCACTATCAGCGTGAAGTCCCTTGATAGCACGCGGTTATCTATCACCCACTCCATACGCTCTCAATACATTCCTCTATGCAATTTTCTCAACTCTATAATGCGTCATCCCTCCGTCTATAAATTTCTCAAATCTATTCAAGTCTACTAAATATTTCCCACAAACCTCCTGCACGTAAAATACTGAATCCACACCTCACTTCCCTGTTTGGAACCACACTGCTTTCCTGCACTCACCCTGGACTATCTCCTATCCTATTAATTAATTTCTTTTCATAAACTTTACAAACCAAACTTAACCAAGAAATACCTCTGAAACTGTTACATTTATTTGTTTTTCTTTACGCTGGTATAAGAGTTCCTCACGTTCCCTTTCTAATTCTTTAAAACTACTCCCGTGATAAAGCGGACACTAAACAACCTTATCAGCTAGTTGACTTCTGCTGCGCCACCTTTCTTCAAACATGCACTCGTACATTCATCTACCTTTGTCTATCTCTGGTGCCTTCCTAGTTTTCATTCTTTCCAAAGTATTCTTGTCTTCGTTTTTAGTTACTCACTCTCCATTATCCTCTCTCAACCAGTGCGTTTTCAAATTTTCAGCCGCTATATTCATTCATTCCCACTTATCTGAAACGCTCAATACTTAAGGAGAATACAAAAATATTCAACCCAATTTCTCCTTTTGATAACACCACACCATTCACGTTTCTCCCCTCAAGCTCATTCTCTCGATCTATCCTCAGATAATTCGTAGCTTGCCATCCATTCAAAATGTGTGCCTGGTCTTTCCTCTCATCAATCAGCAGTAGTATCATTTTCGCTTCATTTACCACATCTTTCTCCTTTCACAGAGGACGGGTTACTCATTACCTTTTAAAACATCTTTTCATTACTGCCTAAATTCAATCCTAACATAAAACCCCTCTCCCATCAGCCTTTCTTTAGCCTCTTGTACAGCCATATTTACATCTGTATTTCCCTCATTATAAGATGAATAAAAAAGCAAAGAAAATCGCTTTAATAGAAATCATATTTCTTTAAAAAAACATTTCAATAATGAGAAAGAACGTTTCGACCAATTTTTGGTCATTTTCAACTATCTGAAAAATACAAATACACCGAGTTATAATAAGTTCAAAATACATTCATCAGTGGAATTTATGACGTTAAAAAATAGAAAGACAGACTACACTAATTGCAGAGAGAAGGCTGATTGCGTATTGTTCATGGTAGGTGTATCTTTTAAAATGAACAGGGATTCTAAAATGCAAAGGTTAATTTTACCGGATATTGAACAAATTATTCTATAATCGTCTAGCCGAACTGGAATGTCACAACTCTTTGCATGAGAACGAACAGCAGATTGGGGAGAAGAAGAGAGTAATTGCTTAGTTTGAAAACTCCTACCGGCATGGCCTCTTTATACCTATCATACGACCTCCTATTTTTTTTTGCTACAGTATTCATACGTTATTTTTTGATACAGTTGCTTCATGACGTTATCGTTCCACCATGCACTCACTAACTTCTTTTCATTTCCTCTTGAATAACTTTGTTCACAAATTTCGCCCAAACTCTGCCTAGTCGCATCTATATATAAAATGGCTATAATCACTTTTCACAACCCCATCCGTGCTATCCTAGTATACCTCCATTAACTTATGTTTGAGCTCCCGTTCCTTTGGGATATCACCAACTCCTTTACTTTTACTACCTTTCAATCTCAGACTTCTCTCTGCTGAGCTGTCCACCTTGAGTTCATTTATACTGTCGCTTCCCCCTAAAGACCATCGGACATCCAAGTATCATTTTAAAATCAAATAACTTAGCTTGGATTCTAAAGTAGTACCTGAACACGAAAATACATTTCGATATGGTTCATGCACTAATGTCCGTTTTCCTACCAAAGAAATACTTGCTGCGTACTCTTTTTATATCCGTACATGAAATTTTTTCAAATTTAAATGTGTTTTTTCACTAAAGTATTGAGTGTAGCCAATTCAAAAACCACAATTATTAACAAGTTAACAACAGTATAGCACAGCAACATTAATCTCTAACACCTAGCATCACTATACGTGTTCTTATGAAGAAAATGCATTTATCATTTGCCAGAATGAGAAAATTTCACGTTATTTAAAATTTCCAAGTAGTTTAAATACCTGAAGGCGATTCACTCGTTTGAATCATTATATTAATCTATAAAAATGGACAAGTTGGTTCATAACTACTTTCAATGTCGAATTTTTCACCTCATTTTTCAAAAGTGTTCAGTTTTATTTAAACTGAATCATTACTCTTAAATATAAACTAAACTGATCAAACAAATCTATTAATTAAAAGAATTGAAACTTGTGCTGAATTTTACAATGTTATGTTAATGATTCAAACAGAAATTGCATGTTCTAAAAGCACGTTATGTTTGTAATCAATAAAGTGAAAGTATGAAAAAATCCAGGTAATAACTGTTTCTTATAAAAACTTCATCTATTAGTAGAGCTTTCAGGCATCACACAACTTATCATTAATACTAACTGAAAAATAATATTTTTACAAATTGAAGCAATAAATAACATGCGTATCATGGAATTTGCCTACAATCAATACATAGCGATAAGTAAACTGTAGGAACAATAAGAACAAACATTTCTGAAGAGCAGATTGCTGTGGGAGAACATGCATTCGCTGATAGGTTTTTACTTGACTGAACGGACTGCGTTAAAACGATGTGAAGGGAAATACGTATCGCTTCCACTGAGGGTTGGTTTTAAAATAAATAGATAAAGCTCTGAACATTTCCGCTTAGCCTGGTTACTCACGACTAAAATTTTGAAGTCAGATTGTTGCATTGGGTGATCTCAACTCATGGCATGATCTCTCATGTTGCAGTTGCGTAATCTTGCATAGGTTCTATCAGTGCGGGAGGACACACCCCGATACTCAGCAAAACGCGTGTGAAAATCATAACTCGTCTCTTTATCATAAGTTTCTTCTTGCTGACTACCCTTGTTCAAATGCATTACTTTGTTGAGCACCTCTCATGATATCTAGCAGTTTGTACTAAATCGGTTTGAAATGTATTGAGTCTTTCACCGCTCAAAACTTTAACCTGGGATTCGGAGGAGTAGTTGTTATTGATCTGTTGGAATCGTTAAATGTTATGTTTCGAACAGTCTATGCCAGGCAAACATTTTATCTGTATTTCTATTTTCTATCATAATTTTTTAAGAGCAATATTTTCAACATGACAGCTTTAGTAAAGCCATGCACATTTTTCAGGGTATTATTGTCAGAAATACAAGAGTTTCCACTAAAACATTAAAAAAAGAACTCAAGGAAGTCAAACTCTGTTGTATAGGGAATACTTGCTTTCATAAATCTTAAATTAGAGAGACACAAAATCTACAAAATTTACTGAAATGAGTAATCCCTTTAATGATGTTGAGAGCCTTTAAACAATACTTAAACCTTCTCTTTATTTTAAAGGGCACCATGAAATTCTTTTGAAATAATACTGTTTAATAATTATATATTCTGCACTGTTCATATTCCTGAATACATCTATTTGGTCATGCGGCCGATGAAAATGGGAACTTCAAGCTGAAAATTGTATTGTCTTCGGAATCGACTCATGGAAATTAGCACACTGGATGTCCTTTGTTTTGATAATCGTTGATCCAGCTTCTAACTGGCAAATAAAAACAAAGTCTAAAATTTTCTGAACAATTATTTACTAACATTTTCCGTGGCCTAACCTCTTACGCAGAACTATGTATATTTGAAGTAATAGTTCAACTAATATCTAACACCAGACACCAGGTGTTTTAGAGTGACGGTAACGTCTTAACATTTTTTCTGCTGATCAAATCCTACCGCAGCGCCTTGCAAGCAGAAATTACTTTATGAATGAAAGACAAGGCGACATATAAGAAGTATATTTTCAAACAAGACTGAACTCCCACTGAAACGGAGAGTCAAACTGTTGACTTACTCGATCAATGGGTCCAGTGTTTGATTCTGGAAGAAAGACTTGGCCTTCAAACTCGCCAGACCTGAACCGGTTGAATTACTATTTTGGTTGCATATAGAGATCAAAGATTGTTCAAAGCCTTACAACTGCGTCACAACCATTTAGAAAAAACGTACAGCCGTTGGAAACGCTAGAAGCTCATTGCACCGTGTCAGCTTTCAAAAGCATCTAGAAACCGTCATCATGGCTGAAGGTGGTAAGATCAAACAAAAATTTTATTTTCTTTAAATGCTAAATAAACTGCTGATATTTGAAATTAAATTGGTTCTTTTTCCTTGAGTTATTAGGATTTGAGCTTAGAAAGGTAAATTGTGCGGACTTTATAAAACACCCAGTAGAGTAGTTATCATTAATAATTTGAAATCCTTCGATAGTACGAGTATGTTGTTCCCATAGCTGCAGAATTGAAATTTTTCTTGATTTATTTTATAAACAAATTTAAGCGACTGTTTATTGGTCACACGACTGTTCAACCATTACCTATGGTTTATCTGTAGTTTTTTCGTTTATGACCGGTTTCATGTTCATCAGCATCAGATATTTCTAATGGTTGCTCTTTCAAGTCCAAGCCGATAGTTTTATACCAATCATGTTTCAGGAATTGATTTTGTCGTATAATTTTTTTTTGTCGATTTAGTGAAAATAGGATATAAAATCCAGAGACGCCAGAAAGAGATACCAAAATCTTCATTATGATAAGAAATTATTAAGATCATTTTGATCATTTGGTCATCATTAATTCATATTTTTCAAAGTAATGAAAAAAGAGACTGCGTCAGTTTTAACGCCCCACATTGCTAAACCTGGGCTTAATTATTATAAAGAAGTCGATAGAAAATCAGAGAAATGCCAATACATACATATTGATCGAGCACAGCACCAGAAGTGCATGACAACTCATTTTAGATTTAAATGAAGTAATTAATTTTCAGATTACTTTCATTTCATACATCAAATACAGCTTTTTTAAGCTAAGATTGGTTTACTAGTCAGGCAACTAATCGAATTCTTTGTACTTCTGAGCTTACGTAATTTCTCCGCAGTGAAGCTGTCGGCATTTGTCAAGGACCTCAGCCTTCAAATGAACACCTGCGCAGTAAAGCTTCACAGCTGCAGCCGCTAGTATTGTGCCGTAAACAATCACACACACAAACCCTCTGCCTGGAGTGATCGATTCAGACCTATATTTTTCCTTTACTCTTTAGAGCTAGTATGTCAATCGATATTTCCTCCCTTTTAACTTCTCAAGTCGTGCTTTCAAGCGAACAGGACAACTACACGAAGCTCATTTGTTGTCTGCCACAGTAATTTGTAAAATATAATAATGTTGCACTATTTTTTTCACAGCAAGGCCAAAATGAAACTTTAAACTGCTATAATGGCTTCCTCCTGCGTCCTAAGAAGAATGAAAACAGTAAAAATAGGTTACGGTTGGTGATGACAAAATACTTCGTCAACTAAAAGGATTCCTCGGAAAAATAATTATTTATTTTTTCCCATTCCATATTTTCTAAGATGAGGTGAAAGATTTCCTGTACCGTACGAATACATACAGGGTAATTCTACATCTCTAAAGCATCTCAAAACTGCTTTTATTTATTATTCTTTGAATCAGTAATTCACTTACATCATTGCATAAAATTAGATAGGGAGATGGGGGCTGGGAAACTGAAGCATTGAAAGACCACGATCTACTTTTCTGTGACAAAGCATAACATCATGAATGATTTGGTTCACCATTGATAAGAAACAACTGTCCAAAAAACTATCATCAGAACTCATAGTATCTATCACAGCAGTTTTCCGGTACTTGAAAAAAATTGGAGAAGTAAAGGAGGTGGAAAAATTTTTGTGAATTAACTATAATAAACCTAAATACTGTCGCTTCGAGTTGTTGTGTATGTTGCTTTCCAGAATGGAAAAATGAAAAAAATCATCACTTTTGAATTCTCAAATGTTTACTCCTCAACAATAGCAAAAGACATGCCCTCTGTTGGGTGTAAGTTAATAAGGACCACTCTGAGAAAAGACACGTGCGGTTGATCTCCTGGCATCGGTTGAGAAGGTCATCTCACCACGGTGTCCTTATTTTAGTTAGAACGGATATAATTAGTTCCCAAATATTTTGTAAAATAGTGTTAAAGATACAGATTAGCATTGAATGTACATTTATAATATATTATTCACAACTATTATTATAGTATACCTCGCTAACCCTGAATGGTTGGAGCACCAGGTGTACGTCAATAATATGATAGAAATTTTTCACTTCAAAGCCTTTGAATGTAATAAGTTTATGGTATTCTCTTATATTTATTAATGTTATTGTTTTAAGCACGGTTTTACCATACCTCAAATAATAATGAAAAGTTAAAATACAGGTTGACCGCTAATCATTGGGCATCCAAAAATCTAGGCCCATTCTAGACGATTACAATGCGAGTGATGGATATCAGACAACTATATTTCATTAATTAAGAAGGGGTCGATTAACTTTTCTAAATTATCAATGGACTTTCAAGTGGAGTAAATTCATTTTACTTATTTTCTGCTCTTCTTGTAATCCGATCCGCCACGCATTTAGTAGTTTTATAAAGAAAAATTCATGTTCCTCTAAAATTGTGCAACTGCAGATAATCATGAAAGTCTAAGCTCAGCTTATGTATAGCTGTGTATTGCAGGATTATATCTCAAAAACATTGCTCAAGCTGCTAATTGAAAATATCACGAATTTATAATCTTCCTACCTGTAAAAAAATCGCTGAACCAGGGCAAAACTCTGCGGGCTATGATCTCACTACCTTTCCCCTGAAGTTGTTGTTGATTTGAAGTCAGCTAGATATTTTTGTATTTAATTAATGAGACTGTTGGCACTTCCTATTTTTAAAGCATTGACCCAACCTCCGCACAGCAAAAATGCAGTTCCTTAATAGTTGTTAAAATTTTTAATTTCAATATATATCATATGAAAGCACATTTTTAATTATTTAAGTCTGTCGGAGGCTAGGCGTGAACTGAAGAAATGAGGAATGGTCGGCCACAAATGGACTAGCTTATGGCAAGTCAGAAATGATTCCATTTACTAATACATCTCGTCCGGGAAAAAACACAGGTCTTTTATTGCATGACTAGGGTTACAATCAAATGAACCTGATGCACCAGAGAATGATATATCTGAGAATGCTCCAACAATATTTTTGACGTATCTGTCACGTACGTCAAGCAACTCTGTCTGTCTCTGTCTCCGTCGTGGTTGACGGAGTGTACAGTTTCACATGTGAGCACTTGAGAGATCAATACCCAATTCTCCTGGGGACTCAAATTTTTCGCTTGATTTCATCCTGCTACAGTTGTTAGCGTCAATTTTGAATGAAAATACTATTAAAAACTTGGAGCGTCTACACTACTCTGGCACAAACTTCACCCAAACAATGAGCAGCCAGCCATCAACGTGGTTCCACAAGCAAAGTCAGATACGAACTGAATAAAAGATTGTAGATCGTGCAAGGTCCAATACGACTCAGAAATATACAAAACAAATCAAACCATCAGAAAGTTAACATGACTAAAATTAGCCCAGGAATGATATGACTATTCACGTCAGAACTTTTTTACTCGTATACTGTATAACGACACTGAACACTTGTGCCGACGCCCACGCCCTACAGCGGAGATAATATCATGCATATGTCTGACTACAAATTCATAGAAATAATAAATAAGATATAAATGCCAGCTATGTTTCGAAAGATCTAGCGTGGTAAAAATATCAGGTTGAACTTCAGAGTTTAACAGTAGAACACAAAACCCATTGATAGCATCAACTGTCTTGAAAAATAATTGAAGAAATAGAATTTACCAGTCAGCGACATTTAAGAACAAGCCTCTAAATTTAAATCTCACTTTTATTCTTCATTGGTGAAGGATCTAAAACTGCACTTACGGCCTGTAACGTTGAAGCAGTTTAACACGAACTATAACACATTAGGAACAGCAAGCAAATTTTACAATGTTCAGCAGTGATTTAGCTAGATCCAAAGAATTGGGCTACTATAGCCGTTAAACTTTGTTATGAAGATCATTCATTGAGAGGAAAACTGAAAACAGGGCTGATTTTAATTTTTGATTAAATATTTCAATAAACTTTGAACCAAAGTATTCTTGTCAAACGTTCATTGTTAACACTCTACTTTTTAACATCCCATTTGACAACCAAAAGCCTCTTTGAAAAGATAGGAAATCCAGGCAATCTAAGGTACTGGGCCTCCGTTACTTTAAAGGAAGGAAACCCAAAAAGATAAAAAAGATCAAGAATCTATATAACGTTATGTTTGGCAACAAATGACCCATCTTCATAACTTATTTTCATACCTAACTATTAATGACTTTTTCACCGCGGAATTTTGCTCAAGAAACAAGTTCCTCTAACCTAACGCGTAAACGGAGCTTCACGAAGAGAAAGTGAGGCTGTGGGTGCGGTTGAATCACGGTAGCATATGATCAAACCATTTCTAGCAAGGAGGTTGGAATAATGGAACCGGTGTCATCGCTTAAACGTGAAGCCAATCTGCCGCAGGTGGAGGCGAGCATGGAGGCGAACAACCCGGGCAACAGAGGTACCGCGAAGTTTGTCGCTGTCAGTAAGAGTAGGAGGACGCTGCTTATTCATACTGCGCTCAAAGACTGCTTTTTCAATTTGTCTGGCTCATGCTTTGTGCATAAGTGCAGAAGTACTATCAAAAATGTTCAGGCATAAGTTTTTACATATATGTATTATATTGTTTTGTAAGTGTCCAGCCAATGATGGAGGTGGTGAGTTTGAGTCCCCTCTCCTGCATTACCACCTCCACGGGTGGGCGGGGCTTCGGAGGGCTGATCTGGCTTCAAGGAAGTTGGATACATGGAACCGGCGTCATCGCTCTAAAGTGAAGCCAATTTTCGGTAGCTGTAGGCAGACGGCCCCAGATTCGGAGATGGGGTTCAGTGCGGAACTGGCACTCGGCGTGGAAGGGTGCAGCTTATTCATGCTGCGTTCAAGGACTACTTTCCCAATATGCCGAGCTCATGCATAATACACAAGTGCAGTAGTACTTGCATGAAAGATTCAGACATAAGTTCTCACGTGTACGTACAGAAATTTCATGGATTACATGAAATTTCGCTGATGATGGAGGTGGTGGTACACCTCCACTGCAACACCTCATCCACAACTGGGGGCGGGTGGGCGGGGCTTAGGACGGCAGAAGTGGCTTCACTCGCTTGACTGGCAAAAGATAGCGATGCCGGTTCCATGTATCCAACTTCCTTGTCTGGCTTCATTTGCTTCTCTAGTATAAGGCAGCGATGCCGTCGCCACCCATTCAACTTCCTTGATTTCTAGCACTCAAACCAAGGAGGTTGGATATTCGGAGCCGGTGTCATCGCCTTAATGCGAAGTCAATCGGCAGCAGCTGGAGGCGACAGGAAGTAGCAATGGATGTAATGCGCAGTTCGTCTTTGGGAGTCAATGTAAGAGGACACTGCTCATTCATGCTGCGTTCAAGACGGACTCTTTCAATACGACGCTCAACAGGAAAACAATTTGGCCCTTCCTATAAACGTCTATTCGTTCACAACCAAATAAATGATGTTCTTAATGGTAATTGGACGCCTTTTGAGGAGGTAACAATTCTGGCAGCATCTGGTAAAAGCAACCCATCTTTATTAATCACATTTTGTGCTATAACAGAGCATTACAATTCATGTTCTAAGAATAGAATAATGCCTGACGATGTTCAATTTAATGAACCATGCAAAGAGGAAACATATACCAAATATTTGGAAAATCGTTCTGAATTTTTTTCTAATTCAGCGTAGTGTTATAATATTGTTTCTTATATAGGATGATACATAATATGAAAATGTAAAAATAGTCGTCGTTGCAAATCATGTGTATTTGCCTTTGGTCAAAATAATGGTAATAAACATTCCTTCAAGCTCATTGATCTTAAAGAGGAATTGCAATTGGCCAATCCATCATAGGATGTTATTGGCATATGTTTACTTGAAAAACAAAAATGTCAGCAAGATCTTGCTATATGTATGAATCCTGATACTTTCAACTTGGAAAAATGCTTAATTTCACACTTTGTACTTGCACTGAAAAGAAACTGTTCACTTCCCTGCACAAGCACTCTTTGGAAGTTGATCCTCTATAGCAGAGGTTCCCAAACTTTACCATGCCAAGGACCTCTCCAGATATTTAAGCCTCATCCGAAGACCCCCAGCCAATCAAAAATTATTATTACCATTCCAATATATGCATTACATGATTATTATGCAGTAAATTTACTATTTGCATATTTCTACACAAAGAAAGAATGAAAATAAGCTCATAAAATATTTCAAAATTGTTTATTGTTTTAAATTCAACTCAAAATTAAATTGGTAGAAACAGCTACAATAGATAGATGATTACACTCATTACAGTATGTACTGTCACCGCAAATAACCAGAAAAACGAAACACCTTCATGAAAAAGTGCAGAATTAAACACCAAAGCTATCAAACATTTCTTGTTTAGTGGGATGGATGGGCTTGATGGCTCCTACATAGTTGATCAATGCGGGGCTTGATGTTAGTGAGTGCCAAACGCTTATCGTTGTTCACCTGTAGGCGTGCTCTGGGCTTGGCTTTCAGTATTGTCAATGGGCAAAATCCTTTTTCAAAAAAGTAAGTTGTGGCAAACGGTAAAATGTATTTCAGAATTTTCCCAGCAAGAAGATGATGTTCAGTTCTTGAGTAGATCCAGAACTCTGTCAATGGAAGGGCAGAGAACTTTATTTTCATACTCCCATCATTTGATAGTTCAATCAGTTGTCACGAGAAAAGGTCCCGCCTCCTTACTAATTTACATTAGTAAGAAGATCAGGCTCTCGGATTTTAGGGATTGGCTCACCTCCATGGGATACATAGACAACACAAAAAAACTCATGGACAATAATCAACATTACAGCACATATACTAAAAACAAACGGTACTCATCGATAACAGATGACCCCACTTACTTAGCGCATTTTCTGAGCGCCTTCGTGATGTTACGAGCTGTTGCTTCTGATATTGGGGCATGATACACAGGTAAAATTCGCTTAACATTTATGATTTCCAGCTATACGTCATACAAACATCAATGAGCGTACGCACAATGAATGGTATTAGGAATGATGCAAACTAGATGATGGAATCTAAAAAAAACTGCAAACGCTAAATGACTTACATCACATAATTAGACTGAATGTTTCGGCTGGCAGGCCACCACTAAGTTCACAAAAGCTACACATGAGAAATGATCTATTCTGGCCTATTTCCATCTCAGTTATTCCAGCAGCACAGGATGTGGTCATGACTTCAACCCACTCATTCATGAGCTAATACAGCTTTAGTTCAAATCACTGTCTTATGCACAGTGCAAAGAACGTCTGTTGCTAATCGCTAAATTCGGAGCTCCCGAGCATTTCCTTTCCTCGCGAACTTCTATCCACAGGCCTCCCTCCTGCAAGATCAATTTATAACTCGTTAATCATGATTGCGCCCATTACGTTCCCTAAAAACATTTCAATTTTTACATCACTGAATGCCAATAAATTTCAGTAATATTTATTTCAAAAAACAAATTATTTTTTCCCAAGAAACTGCATCTCTCTTACCCTCCCAGAGACGTTGCATCTAAATGTTCCATTAATGATTCCCACGTAGGTTGGGTTTTTTCAATTTACTTCTCTGCAAGTAAGAACAAAAAAATGTATAAATTTCTGGATTATATCATAGCGTGAAACTTTAGTATCAATTTTTAATATAGCCACTTTTTCCATAAACTCATTAAGCACGTTTGTTACCGCGAACACACGCGCGTTTATTTCTTGTACATCGCGTCACGGCGTCGTCTGTGGAACTGCTTTTTGTTCATCACGATGCCTAGCGTATCTTTGAGGGTTGTCCTCTTTCTCATATTCGACCAATAAGCTCCTTCCAAACTTCGCAAACGCCCGCCTACCACTTTCTTTTTTTTCTCTTTCTTGGCATCACTGTTTCGCACGCCCAAGCTCCTTCGAAACCGTTGATCTGCCACCTCTCTAGGCTTAAGTGTCGCGATCTATGTTCGACAACAAATCGGCTTTGTTTGCGACTGGGTATGCATTTTTTTTTGAACGTCTAAAGTTTCCAAGGGCTCGTCCGATGCCTCTCGAAAATTGCTAACTCAATGTAAACAGACCTCGCCAGGACCAATACAGCTTATGGCCCAAATGTATACAACCCTTTTTCCACTACACCTAACATTTGTTTAGCCCAAACATACAGGCATGTAACATTATGTTGAGGCGACCCATCCGTACTGCTGGAATATACTAAGATATTTCAACGGGCAAACTTTTAAGTAAGCACAAAATTTGTTACACACAATTAAAAAATTTATTACACATAATTAAAGTTTTCCTAAATTTTCAGTTTTAGTTCGCAAAATTAATCATTCTTAACAGACCGCCCTCCTACAGATAAAAAAATTGGCTCGACAATTTTTTTTAATTAGCTTTCAGCTATTTATTGAATAATGATTGCTGCAGTATTCGAACCCAACCTAAGACACACATGTTAACTTCTACTTGAGCACATTTTATCCTAAAATTAACTCAGCAGGAAACAGGTACATTACAATTAAGAATCCTATCCATTACAATCAGAAACATTGTTATATATTGTATCGTCTTCATTTAACCGATGTATCTGTGTTCCGCCGAAGAGAAATAAATCATAAATGCTTGAGTGCTGACCCTAATCACATTCACAAAATCTTACGGGCACATTTCCTATACCCTCAGACATCCTAAAGTATTGATGATTTTATATCTCGTAGATTTCAATTTAACTTTGCATGTTCTGTTGCACAACTTCTTGACCCTGCAATTGATGATTCGATCTTGATTCCTTTGGTTTCGCTGACTGTATTTGCTTTTTCTTCCATGCTTTTCTTTGTGGCATTATCATAGCTTCACACACCCGTTGATGATAGGTAACTCATTTTCAGGATGAAGAATTGCGAGTCCAATATCCAGACTCATATACAATTTCTATGGTCCACATTAACTGCACGATTCCGTTCTGTAATATGGATCCTTGTGACGATTCAAATTACTACTAAATCATGTCAAATGCAATCTTTCACTTACATTTTAAGACGTTTATTCAAACTCAGTTCCAATCATCAGATTATTCATTTACGCTGACCCGTTGATCAGGCAGGTCGGCTTGTCATGAAGTTGTGTTGCTCCGTTGATAAATACGAGTTGAAGCGTGGACAAATTTCATTCAATACAGACTCCATTCGCGATAAGGACCTGAATCCTACGAGGTAATCCTGAAGAATCCGAGGTGTATTCCCGGGCAATGCACAGTAGTACACTGTAGAACGCGTATCCGTAGTCCTTGATGTTGACGTAGAATTTTCTGGTAGACACGCGATGATGTTCCATCCATTTTTCCGAGTCAATACTCTTATTTGTGCGAGAACTTCGTGGGTTAATATTTTTCGAAGAGCGTACGTCTCATTCGAATTATATCCGACGTGATCTTTTTGAATTTCCTATTTCACGTGTAAATAAAGATGCCTCAAGATGCGGCTTCAGTATTCCAATGTGATTATTTGCCTAGTTAAAAAATTCACAGGGAACTTGCACTCGAGTTTCAGGAATGCCTTGCTAAGCATTTATGTCACAATGCAAATTCCAAATTACTCAAGTTAGTTTCAACACTCAATAATATAAAAGCATTGTTACTGTTTATTTGAGTGCCCATTATATAAAAGCATATTTGAACGCTAGTACATCAAGGCACCCTAAAATATTATCTCCATTATTTTCGTTTCTTCTTCCATCCTCGTGGTTATGCTTCTTTTGCTCTGTGGTGCTATACACTCCTAAGCATGGAGTACTAATTACTTGAGAAGCCCTTTCCTGGCTCTGCTGTTGGCTAACGATGGGTTTCGCCGCACGCTTCACCACAAGCAACTCTGAGGCAATTACTTGTGCCTTCAGCATTCTGCTGAAACATGATGCAAAATTTCCAGCTATACATTCGTCTTCGTCGTTTCTCAATGCAACGCTTGAATTTGTTCAATCTTCAAATACTTCCAATACAATTGTGATGAATCCCCTATGTCGTACCGCTGCAATCTGTTCTTCGTTCTTTTAACTAATCATTTGTGTGCCACGTAATTCTTCCTTGATTGCCCGTGCTTTCGTTTGCTCCTTATACGCTACGCATTCTTGTTATGCAATAGGCTGGCCTATTTTTGTGCTGAAGTAAGTCCTATTCTAATTTACCAAGAAAATTAATTCCTTGAGTCTGAAGAAAAGAAACGTACTACTGTCTACAGAATAAGGCAAGATTTGTTCCCTCCAGAACATCGTGTTTTACGATGTTCTTTCAGAGCAAGAGAAAGACACAAACACAGAAAAATTCACCACTACAGCAAGAATGAACACGCTACTTTTAATCTAATGCTAAACATATTCTCCCCGTCGCGAAGAAATGAACGGTTCAAAGGTATTGATAAAATCAGCGATCTTGAGATTACATCAACTTAAGAACTTCAGATAAAACTTAACTCATTCATTCGAGTTATTTCGTATTAAGCGCGTACGCTTTACGAGATATTGGCGAGAATATAAAAGCACACTATGAAAGGTAACATAGCACTCCTCTTGAGAAACACACTAAATTAACCTAATGAAAAGCTTAGTTTCCCTTTACTTAGCAATAATAGAAATGAAATTCTAAGCATAGCGTAAGATTAGAACACTCAGGCAAGCATCTCGTTTCCCAACGAGATCTCTCGTGAGCGGGAATTCAAAGTTACTCACAGCTAGGAAAACATACAACTACTCAAGGATACATCTCACTCTTGTGAGAGCAAATTACGGTAACACGAAGCTAGAACACGCTTTCCTATTGAAGAACATATCTAAAATAACACACGAAGGAAACATCCTGTAGAATTAAAGAAATTCATGAACTTAATTCATTGCATCTTATCATTGTTTTTGCCGACGATTCACCGACACCTTGAACTCAAATTGTATTTCCGCCGCTCTTTGAACGCCGCTCGCTCGTTCACGTTGTTTTTCGTCCTCAGGTCTTCATCTTCGCTATCAATTCTTTCATATTCGTTTCCGGTCCCTGGCTCAGCTGCGACGTCCGACGTACCGGGATAAGCCTCACCACGCAGGTGAGCAACCTTTAATCTATCCAGGTGAACCCTTTCTTGACGGTCGTCATACAGTGCCTTGATGGTAGCATTTGTGGCGTTCTTTTCAACAATGCGATAAGGTCCAATCCAGTCGGTGGGCCACGCGCTTGCAGCTTCGGCTTTTCCTGTCGGATTGTGTAATAAGACAAGATCTCCGATCTGCACCTGGTTGTTTTTCACTCCTCTCTCCTTCATTTGCACAGACTTGTCGTGTGACGCTTTTGATTTAGCCTTCACAATTTTGAACGCATTGTGGAGTCGGGCGCTAACCTCTGCACTGTAATTCTCCCCTAAAGAATAACCCATGCGAGGGGTTTTCAGCCAGTCAACAACAGGAATTTCGGCGTCCCGGCCAAAGAATAAATAGTACGGAATTTCTTCAATAACACTTTGGTAACTTGTGTTCAGCGCCAAGCACGTCCACGAAAGTGCATCCGGCCATGATGATTGATCGTTGGCGACAAGATGTGACAAAACCGTTTTGATGTTCTGGTTTTGCCGTTCTGTCATCCCGTTCGATTGGGGATGATATGCTAAGGTGTTGTAGTATTTTATTTTCAATTTTTCGCATACACTTCTGAATAAAGCTTACGTGAACTCGGTGTCCCTGTCTGAGATGAGCGTTTTGGCAGGGCCGTACGTAGTCACGAATTTAGTCAACGCTTTCGTTACTTCCTCAGTTGTCTTGCTTCTGAGTGGGAATTCTGCAACATATCTACTGAAGTGATCGACCACAGTCAGGATGTACTTGTGGCCTCATTCGTAACTGGCATTTCAATTAAGTCCACACCTACTCTGTTCAGAGGCTTGTCAATTTCAGGGAATGAACCCATGCTAACACAAATGCGATTGTTGATCTTTCGCTTCTGACACTGCATGCACGAATCGATGTATTTGTTAACGTCGCGCGCCATGTTAATCCAGTACCCGAATTCCATGAGCTTTTTCCACGTTTTAGCACGACTTTGGTGGGCACCGATTGTGCTGTCATGTGCTAACGTTATCGCTGCTTCTCTCAGAGCGTCTGGCACAACGATCAAGTGCCTCGTTCTATTAGGCTTTCGTTGCATTTTTCTGTAATACAGTATTCCATCATCGGCAAAAATTTCGGGACTCATGGCTAGACTTGGCACATTTCCCGTTTTGTCGCTCTCAAGGTAGCTTAGCACAGGCCCCCACACAGGATCCCTCAATTTTTCTTCTCGCACATTTTCCTTCTGCAAGCTGCTTTCCGCTTCTTGTACACTGGGTGCTTCATTTAACATCGACGTGACGAACACTATTTTCGGGGCTTCGTCGTCTTGATTTTCTTCTTCGTAAGTTAGCAATGAACCCAGCAGATACTGAAGTACCACCGGCATCAAATTCCGCTCGAGACAACTTCGAGGCGACAACCGGCACGTACAGAAATGTGTCAAATTGTTCTCCCGAGAGAACATAAATGTCAGTTCTACGTCGACTTCAAGCTAGCAGAAACACTCCAGCATATATTTTGAACTCTCACAGCTGCCAAATCTTCAACAACGTCAGGAATCGAAAATTCCACAGTGGTTAAGCTGTTCGGGCAATGAGAGCCGTGAGCGCAACTAATGAGCGCTCTGGGCGCAGCGTCTTCGATTTTTCAGCACCGGCCGACGCCTGCGATTAGAGCGGCCGCAGCGAAGAAACATGATTGCGGGCGCCCAAGAGTTGAACGAGCACGAAATTTGATGGCACCTGCAACGCAATACAGAGGAGTTGAAAATTTGTGGTATCGAGTATTTTGAAACAGTGCTTTAAAGTGAAATAGTGAAAATTAAAGTGGCACGCTGTTCAGTGCATTAAAAGTGGCGCGCTGTGTAATGAATTTGTGTCTGATGTTATCACAAATCGGTAAACGAATATATATACACATACACCGCGCTATCGCGCTAAGTTGAAGGCCCAAGAAATAAACTCTCCATTTTGGGAACGCTTGGCGAGACCTGAAGCTCTCGCCAAGCGAAAGCGTTCTTGTGTTGAAGTCAGTGAATACAAAGAAAGAACGCATTCACAGCAAATCTCTTGGAAACTTTCAACAATATTTGAGCATTTGGCCTTCACCAACAATTTTGAGTGCACTAACAACTTACATTCCACTAAAAGCTTTCTAATGCATCATTGACAAGAAATTCATCTCTTAGTCAAGGGTAACCGGCATGTGTCATCATTGTTCTGTGCTTTGTGTCGCGTAGGGATTGCTATAATTTTGTGCATTTGTGAATCGTTGTCAGCTCTTGAGTATTGATAATAGTTTTTTGCGGGGGAAGTTTTACATTTTAGAATGCAATGTCGTGGTGAATTTCACATTGGTTATTGTCATGAGCATCTCGCATCAGTGCACTGGTGCACCTTTTAACATTGCATTCAAGTATTTCCCTGTGCTTATAATCCTCGTGTTTCTTAAAAATAAAACCCATTCAATTTTTATTTCTTTTATTGTCCATGCTTTTATGTAGTATTCATGCGAACACAAAGGTGTACATTATATTTATTTGTGGAGGTTGAAATTCCTCTCATGCGTACGTGATTAATAACAGCATTGTATCGCGACACAGTTTCTCTTGCGACTTTATGTCAAAATGTGCTCCTACCCCGGCTGCGAAAGGGCTTCTAATCCAGCTCAAGGGGAAATTTTCCAGTTCAGGGTAATACTCCAAGTTGCTTTGAAGATGAGATAGATGGGTAATGGCAGTGATGTCTTCACTTGATGTAATACATTCTTGGTGATGAAATGGGAATATTTCAGTGACTCCTTGTTGGCAGTTTCTTTCCCGCAATGAAACGCAATGAAAGCTTTTGCATGAATGCACGTACTTTGTCAAGCACATACAAAATGCATAATTCAAGACCTTGCATGCTCTTGTTAGGATATTTAGATGTCCGAATATGTCTGATAGGTATGCTAGCTTTAGCATCCATGGCTTATCCACAAAATAGAAGCAAATATCTGATTCAGGTGATTATAGAAAAACAGCTTATTCTCTCCGCAGCGCAAATACCCGATTCAAAACTGCTCCACGCGATAACCATCGCACTTCAGAGCGGAGCGAGCAAGCCATGAAAATCAGTATCCATTTCGTGACAAAGGGCTTCAAAATGTCTATCATCTCACTGTCTGATTTTTAGCCATGAATAATATGAAAAGAATCTTAGAATTATACTTTCGATGCTCTATGTGGAAGTGTGAATTTCTGCTTGAATGTATTTGATTGGCTAGCTACTGATGACTTTTGCTGTTTGAAGGAATTAATCGATTTTGTGGCCTCAATGGGATGTTTTTTTTCATACTTTTATTAGGGAGTATCTCTTGACAGGTAACACACTTCGGGTACTTCACTTGAACGTTTTTTACCACACAAGTAAGCCCATATGCAATACATGAGGAATTATAATTTCTCAGTTTTATTTTCTTTCCTTTGTACCCAAACTACTTCATTCCCTATGTCTTAATGAAGTAGTAGTGGAAAGCTAATAAGCCGATTTTAAGCATGAATTAATATAAATAGTAATTTAAAAAAAACAGAGCAGCCTATAGTTACTGGATTTTGGGCAAACTTGCCAAATACAGTTTTGTTAATTATCAATAACTCACTACTGATATACTGTCATTTTTTTATATTATGGCAACAAATGGTGAATGTCATCTGCGTACAACGCGAATGTGTAGCAGCCAGACCGATCAAACAGCCAGAGCCTAAATGGACTTGGGGCCATACTGCCGGTCACAAGAGTCACGGAAGTGAAATTTGGACTGGCGAAGGATCGAAGTTGCTACATCGTAATAAATTTAAATTAAGCTAACGATACTGATTTGAAAATAAGGTACAGGAAAGCCTACCAATACATAGGCTTTCTTCAATATTTTCAAACATACCAAAAACCAACCACACACATTCTGGAAAACATAACACACACACCGCTAAAGTGAACACAGTGCTCCAATTAAGGGTGAGCCAATTAACCTAAATGAAATATTACGACAGATATAAAAATTTAATAGAGAAGTGCTGGCTGCTTGCACACCAAAATATCGATCCCACTTATTATAATGTCAGAGAATCAGTGTTGTATATTTTTTATACATATTTCTGTCTGAAGTTAATTTTTTTCATTGTGTCGCGGACCCCTTGTACCTTCTCAGGGACCCCCAAGGGTCCGGGACCCCAGTTTGGGAACCATTGCTCTACAGAATCATGTTTTCCTTTTAATAAAATGCGTTGTATCTCAATATATTTCTTCTAAGGCGGTATAACTCTATTAAACTATTTAATGAAACCATTTATAAACAGAAAACTTTAGCCGTCAGAGTTCAAATAAATTAACTTTAGATTCAGGTATATAAATATATTGACTATATTCTACAAAAATTGGTTTATGCAACGAAATAAAATTACTTCATGGCCGTAATTTACTCTTTTTGTTAACTTATATAACTCACAGCAAAAAATCGTGTGTGCAAAGCGTATGTAATTATTCATTTCTTTACATAAGTGGATATAAGTTGCTATCTAAATGTTGTTGCTTTTTACCCTTCAGCGAAGACAAAATTGAAATATATGTCTAAGAAAAAAACACCTAGGGCTCACAGAAGAGCAATCCTGCTATTTCAGAGCGCGGTGTCCAGTCCTTGATGTGGAGGTGTTAAGCTTGAGTCCCCTCCACTGCCTCACCACCTCCACAGCGTGTCCTATATAGCGGGTGGGCGGGGCTTGGGACGGCTGATTTGACTTCACTCGCTTGATTGAGAAAAGGTTGCGATACCGTCTGTACCCATTCAACCTCCTTGACTCAAACCTTAACCAAATATTAAATAGATATTAATTATGTTTACAAGTTCATAGTATTCATGCTAGCCTGTTAGAAATTGGCCAGAAACTACGCTGCCGTTCTGCTTATAACACGAAAACTCTCTCTACGTGAATCAGCTAAGTAATTTTTACCATTTAAATCTTTAATGTTACTCTATTACTTTATCCGTTGTTTCTCGAGATCATATATTGATAATTTGTCTATGCAATACAAGTAAATCTTTCGATGATAACAAGTTTTTTAAAAAAATGAAAGCTGTAGAAATTTTTTCTACTCAGGGCTCAGGGTTAACTTATAGGAAACGGTAAGCTCCGTGCTGAAACACGTGAAGTGAGTAGAGGAAAATGTTTCACTTTGTTGAATTAATTTCTTTCAATTTGCATTTGTTCGTCAAGATATATATATACATATATGTTAAAAATTAGAAAGAATAATTGATAGTACATGTGATTCAACCTGATGAATCAAATTTGCCTGCAATGTGTCTATTTATCTTCCATCACGTCATAACCTCATGCGACAACGAATAATAAATCCATAGAGAGGCTTCTGCTCACGAGAATTATTAATCAGAATCTTTCAATCAAAATCATATACATGCCTGTACTATTATATCTGTACTGAGTACTGTACTGAACTGTGAGTATTCGGCCAATAGTATCGGTGCATTTTTTATGGCGGGTTTGCCACAATTTGGTAAGAAAAACAGTAGGGGATTAGGTTGTAGTGTATTTATTCATTTGTATGTACAAGGAATTTTTCCCCCTGCTGCAATCAATTAGCAGAACACCCCGAATACGTGTTTTCACTTAGAATCTACTTATGAATGCTATTTTGTACTGCTGTTGTCTCGCGTCGTCTGAAGTTAGTCTAGTGTGTTTTGATGTAAATACAAATTCTGAAAGTGACATCTGACAATACGAAAAACAGTTTTCATTAAATGGTAGAGAAAATACGATCAAAAATTGAGAAATGTTAGATACATGAACGATGATGAACAGCATGCGACGGATGGGGGCATACTGAAAAATTTATTAGTTACATTGAATGCAGGAGATGCCAATATCCGCATAAGTTGATAATTTCGAATTTTAATTAGAAGCAAGTATGTTGACGTTTCTTGCACGTACTACAGTTTATTTATGTACGGAACTTATTTTAAGTATTTCCCTTCTTTTTAGAGGAAACGACCCTAAACTAACCAACAACATACCCTGTTTCAGTCTACTATCTGTGTTAGATACATTGATACTGCTATAGCGTTAGGTGAGGTCATAAGAAAATAAAATAAATTCCATCATTATCTCAGATCGAATCTTTGAATATACGCTCTGAAAAATTCGCGTGTTTTTACAGTCAAACATCGTAGTAAAGGGTATTATGCCGTTTTGCACATAATACTGTTGTTGTAGTCATTAGCGGTAGAAGGCCGGAAAATGAGAGATGGAATCATTCCCGTTCTTTTTCTTTTTTTTCCCGAATAAGATTGATTGCAATTCAAATCCTAACTGAAGTGAGGTTATAAAATGTTCAAGAGTTAGAAATTCTGAGAAGTGATTTGAGTGCTTGAAACAAAAATAATTTAACTCCAGTGTAAATATACTTTTTGGACTGACCTGTAAAATATCAAAGATAAAAATAAACAACAATAAAGTTTTCTCCATGTATATTTTATATCATGGAATAAATAATAAAATAAGTTCAAATTAACTTGCGCCAATTTATGAATGTAATGTTGGAACCAATTTTCCAAAAAAAAAACAAGGAAGTTAGCGCGGCTACTTGAACGACAGATCTTGTAAAGTAGGAAAGACAATTGAATATTATGAATATTATTATTATAATTGAATATTATGAATACAGTGATATGTTTAAAATTTGTTGTCAACGCTTTAACTTGCATTTTATGTTTTTTTTGGAGGAATTATTCATAGTCTAAAAAGTTTGTTTCCGTACTGACCTTTGTGACGAGCGGTCATTGCGTCCTAGTGTCTACTGCTTGATAGCTTCTACCATGCTTGACACTCAGCCTGCGTAGTTTCTATACTAGCGTTAAAAAAAATCTGTTTTCATCAGATGTACCTATATTATTTTATCGTTTTTATTTATTGCAACTAACCGTTTCTCTTGTCTTATAATATCGTACATATGAACAATCATGTATTAAGTTGTAGTACATATTGTGTCTGTATCAAAATTGACTAGCTTCTGGTGTAACGACTTACTCCTTCCTGTATATAACGTATTCCAGTGCCTTAAAAAATGTAATTTTAATTTTTTTTAAATCTCACACTGTAGTTTAAACTTATTCTTGACTCATTCAAAGCTGTACTGTGTAGTGTTCTTCCATGCTGTACACTGAAAAAATAACCGAAAAATTTCACGGTAAAATGTGTGGCAACTTCGCTGCCAACAAAAAACGTATAAAAATGTTAAAACCTGAGGGGAAAAACGGTTAAAACAGTAATTTCCAAGGAGTTTCCGTGCTTAAAACAATATTATCCGAAAATGAAAAATTTTAAAAACAGTAATTTATCCAAAATTTGCGTAAAAAAACAATCAATCTTGAAATTAAAACGGTAGAAACTCGTATTTTATTTTGAACTTCCGGGAAAAAACAGTGCAAATGGAAACCGTTCAAAAATTATTTTTAGCCGAACTATCGTGTAAAATCTGTTCAAACTCGAAAGGAAAATATGATGAAAATCCGTAATCGCTCAATTGCCAAGAAAAACAATCGCTTGTTGAAAATTTAAAATACGACGAACATATACACGCTAGATACCGTAGAAAAATGGTCAAAATAATTGAATGTCTGTAAAAGAATCGTTTACCTAAAGCAATAGAATGCTATACCGGCTTCCATTAGTCAACCCGAGTACTTCAACAAGCATTTTGCTACTTTCAAATCGCAGTTAAACTTTAAAATCGAACTTTATCATCTGCAGACGTGTTTTGTTCCCGCTGCTTATGCTCCGAAATTGACAGTGGTATGAAATCAACTATTTGGAAATACGTTCAGCTGACCTATCTTACCAAAAAACCTGAAAATCTCATAACGATAGGTCAATGACTTAAAGAATGATGTTTAATTTTACAACGTTTATTATTGGCTTCCTAAAGAAAAGCGTATCTTCGAAAAATGATAAATACGAATGTGACTATTTCAATTTGATTCAGTGTTAATATTATACAAGAAGTCCAACCAAAATGAAAAGATGAACCAACGTTATTGATAACATTTCTTGATGCAAACGTTTCGGACCATAATTATTGAGTCAATTGATGTTCTTAATAACGTTGGTTCTTTTTTTATTTTGAAAATGAGATTCCTTAAGAATCACCTATAAGTAATCCAAAAATCAAATCATTATATGCTTCGCGTACTGAAAAGTTCATTAAAAAAATTTCTGACAGGTCATACGAAAAATTACTAACTTCCAGTGTTCCTCTACCTTTCTATTAATGCCCAAAACAATTTCGTCTTAATATACATGTTCATGCAAATCAAATTATAACCCGAGCGCTTACACTTAAATAAAATGAATTTATTCCGTCTGTCTCACACTGGCAGGAGGCTTAAATTGGGTGAATCTAACAGGAATTACGTGTGTTTAATGGCTGTGGAAACATTTAGGTCTTAACTGGGTGTGCGTTTACAAGCAAGAGCCAGTAGATAGATCGAATTTTATAATGAGGCCATAAAACAGAAACCGCTGGTTCGGCACTCTGCTTCTGACGGCCGCACGTAGAAAATAAACTAGGCATGTATCGTCCATCGTTTATAAATTTATTGGAGAGAAAACCATCTCTCCACCCTTGTTTGTCGACCTTTTTGATTGGCTATTAGGCTACACATCGGACAAGCAGGAGCAACAGCTTAAAGATGCCCCACCCCTTACTCTTCCCCCCTTCTTGGTCGTGGCCCCGTTAATTATCTACGAAGAAAAACATTAGGGAGTCACTTAGGACTTAGAGGCGAAGGAGCGCGGACGAAGCGAGTGAGCGGAAAGTCACTTGGGTTCTGGTCACGAGATAGGCCTTGTGGAGCTAGAATTAGTCGCTTCGTATTAGAGTTAGACTCTGGTTCAAGATCGTTGTTTCATTTCATCATCGAGGGCTTCGTTTTCGTCGTCAAGGGCGTTATTTCATTCCATCATCGAGGGCTTCGGTTTCTATGTTCTGTATCTGAGGGCTAAGTCTCCTGGGATCGGGTTTCAACATTTTAGTGTTTAATGATTTCTCCACTTTTCTAAAATCACATTTTAGTTCATCGGAAATTTTAAAAAGATCAACTCTAAAGTACAAATATGAGCACGCTAAGTAAAAACGACGTTTCGACCTTCTATTGTGGTCATCAGCAAGGTATATCTGCAAAAACAAAAGACAAATCTTACTAAACCTGAACGTACAACGTCTAGACTAAATAATTATATACACAAATTTTCAGTAGTTCATGGTAAAATTTAGGAAGCTAGATAGATAAACGGAGCAGACAAGAAGAGGGAAGTGCACTGGTCGAAGCTTGACATGAGACTGTCGGCGTGAGTTCTTGACGATGCCTTAAGTAACCTCATGTGCTCGGCATGCTTTTTTTCTATGAACAAGTTTAGATAGTTGAAAAATTCGTTGTACTTTACCTTATTATTTTGATATCGGTGCATGTTTTCTGATTTTTAAGGCTTCTGTAATTTTTATTGATGAGGTGTCAGAGTAAGTGTTTGATCTCTGAAGTGTTTGAAGATGCTGCTGGACGAATAACGATGCTGTTTTGCTCTTCTCTCTAGCGTGCAGGTGGTGTGTCGAACGTAGGGAGCTAATTAACAAATGTGAAATTAAATGCAGATTATTTTGTTTTATAATCGTAACGCACAGCAACTATCATATTCATGTCAGCTCTTAATTTTTAAATGTGACTCGTAGTGAAAATTTTCTGTCGTTGTTGGGAAACGCAGAGAAGAACGATGCGCAGAGCTGGAATAGATTTTCTAAAACACTTTCGAAGTCATTCGTACATCTCTCAAATTCGTCCAAAATTATGTATTTAAGTCACTGCTCTTGGACCTCATTTTGTCGAGGTTTCTCGTATATCATCAGTCAACTTCTCTGAACACACCTTTTGAGTAACTTGGATCATGGATATATGTATAAAGCATAGGAGACCGCATGAAATTATATGAAAAACGCCAACGGGGTTATCATGCTTCAAAACAATGAACTTTGAGGGAACAGTGGATTTTAAAGGAAAAATCATTGTATTTTTACTCTTTCCCATTCAGAAATGCTAGTGCATATCGGCATCGATTATCTGGGGAGAGTGCATCTTTTTTAAGATCAATGCGGGGCCCAGTTCGGGAAGAAATTTTTCTTCACCGGTCACTGCAGATCAATGCAGAAATTCTGGACAGAAATGTCTGCAGATATCTCAACAGAAAAATTGGCACTGCTCATCAATAATTCGAATGAGAGGTATTTTTTTCTTCGCAAGTGTACATTGTGAAACCGAAATTTGATTTCAAATCGAACGTGTAACTTTCAAGTTAATTGCAACATGTCTAGCCCTGAAATTTTTCTAATTTTTCAAATTTCCCTATTTTGCATTTCTTTTGCAACTTGGGAAACCGAAATGCATAGGGATATGTATATTGAAATCTAAATACATTCGCTTCAATAAAACTTCGCAATAGGGAAAAATTTATTGCGCGAACATATGGAATATAAATATATATATATGTATATTGCTCAAAACACTTCTTCTACAATTTTCAACGTAGAAGCTTGATTTTCGTCTCATTCGACGCGGGAAGACAGTAGAAAAAGAGGAGCGAAGCGGAATTTCATTTGAACTCTAAATTGGATTTCGATGATGAAAAATTTGGGACTTTAAAAAAATTTTCTGACAAATTCATCAATAATTTTTTTAGAATTCAAAATTCAAAATAATCCTTTATTTTCAAGCTGTCACATTCTGTCTGCGTCGAATGACCCCAAAATAAAGCTTCTGCGTTGAAAATTGTAGAAGAAGTGTATTGCGCAATATATATGTATATATATAATATTCATATGTTCGCGTGATAACTTTTTCGATTCAAAAAATGAAAACTTTTTATTGAAGTATATGTGTTCCTAATAAAATTTTATATGTCGTTAGGAATTTTCGTTCCCCTAGTTGCACTAGAAAGTCGAAAAATGAAACTTGAAAAATTAGGTAAATTAGGTCAAGTGTAGAGCTCCCCTTAAAATAAGCATATTCACAAGTGAACTTGGTTTGTTTTAAATCAAATTTCACATTCATTACGTTTTCAGTAATAGTTTACCAACAAGAGACTCCAATGAAATATTCTGATCATTCTAAGAGAACAACGCTGGGAATTTTAGGTTATTTTTTGTAAAATGTGCTAGCCATGATGGAAATTTTGTTTGCTTATTTTTACATTTTTGAATTCCTTCACACAGTCATTCCATTCAGCAATTATTTTCTTGTAGAGATAAAATGCCAACTCCCTTGAAATCCCTTCGTCGTTCTGCTCCTAATTATGGAAACTTAAAATTCCGATGCTCAACATAAATGACTCGATCAATTGATAGGAAACAAACATGGCGTAACACACTAACTAACGACTAAACTTGCGCATTGATATAGGGAAAATTGAAGGGTGGAAAGCGTTAGTGGGCTATTTGCATTTTTTCCCCCGGAAAAAATGTACTAGACTAGTGGACTCTAGTAGAGTACCTCGGTATCGCTGAGAAAGTCATTGAGAGGATGCATTAGTAGACTTCTCGGTTTTGGTCGACTTCATCGGTTCAAAGCGAGGTGCATTCGAGATCTTTTTTACTAGACTAAACGCCAGTGAAGCTCTCCTTACGACGTTTTGAAAGCAGCTTTGCTATTGGTTCATCAAGTACACTAAGCTCCTCCCATTTTTCATCTTATCTTTGTTTTCAGTTCCAAATTGATTATTTTACTGGAGTGTTTCATTTTCAGCAATAGTAATATTCTTTGTTTTAGCATTCTACGCTTGTTAAAGTTATAAAAATTATGCGCATATGATTGAGGATTTTGATTTAAACACACGTTCATTCGTGTTTTATGACACACGATATTCTTCTAGCTGTGTGTGTCCGTGCTTCTAATTTCCAATTTCATTTTAACGCTCATTTCTGGGTCTGATACTATTGGTTGAGGTAAATTTAGTAGGTGGATATTCTCTCTAGACACGTTGTTAAAATTTTTCTCTTAATCAACCGATTCATTTTCACCATATATGATTTGTGCTGCTCATTCTACAGTTGGGGAGTATTTCATTTATGAGAAACGTTTCATCCAGAAAAAATAGTGGTTCTTGCTCTATAACAATCAATGAAGGTTATTGTGCCGGTTGCGTTTATGCTATCTGCAATTAATAAATCTGCGGCCTGTTAGGAATATGACATGGAAAAAATCAATTCACTAATTGAACACTAACCGAATTATTTTTCTTGCCATTTCACGTAGCCTAACACTAACTTTTCTGTTGCTCACTACTTGTAGTGCTCAAAAAGTATATTTTGAATCATCTGAAGTGTCTTCGGTAACACTGATCTCTGTTCAAATTGCAACCTGGAGAACTATGGTTTAGCCCACGTACAGGAGTAAAAGTTTCAGTTAGAGGACTCCATCAACGTTAATATTTAAAATATTTAAAAGTCACGCTTATCATGCTCGTGTATGAGTTTCACTTGCATTGCCCTAAGAAGTCACAGAATTTAGTTCAAGCTCACGATAGTTGAAAACTAATTACGGAATCATATCTCGTAACAATTTCGCTTTAATGCGTATATATGTTCTTTATTTTACTTCTGAGTCGCGTAAATTTTACCAAACATTAATTTTCTTTCGGTGCAACCTCCCCTCTTTTCTGTGTCTGTAATAAAGAACGGTAATGATGATGGTAACAGCCGGAATAAATTTTCTGTCCGCTTTCTGAGATAATATGTCGAAAAAATACCTAAAAGTGTATCCTGTTTAGCCATTTCGACATCTGAAAGTTAGCCTCGATATTCATCTACTAAATCTTCTTGGATTGTTGGTGGAATCATTTGTAGCCTTTAGATTGCGCGTACCAGCAGGCAGGAGTAATATAAAGCATAGGATTGATATACGAAGTCATCTAATCAACCAAAGCTAGTAATTCCAGTGTAGTGCATAGGCGAATAAAACACAGATTCCGAAATGTAGTAACCAACGTGAGTCGGCAAGGACTCCATTACTGACTTCCTACGTACAAAATATTTGGGTCTAATTAAAATCTATTAGGAAATAAAAATTCACACATCCGTATCAAAGTTTCATCAACGATAAAAAATGAATACATCAAAGTCGGAACGGAAATATAAGTCGCTGTGGCGTGAAAATATTTATTTGTTACATTTGGTCATGTTCATCACACAGAACCACGAAGTAACAGAAGTCAACGCAGGTTCATTCCGAAACCCAGGGAATTTCGAGACACATAAATAGACTTTCCACCTAGATGTCCCGCACTGTATTTACGGAATTTTTCGAAAAAGATTTCTGATAGACTGCTGATCGTTTATCAAAGAACGAGAGTTAATTTCTGTGTATCCCGGTGTTATCAAATTTGCCTTTTTACCACGAGTGTGCCTAAATAGAACATACTGTCATACTGAGTGCCACTCGCTGCCAGTGAAATCTAACTGCCAGTTTGAGTCAACAGATAGACACTACACGAATGATAAAGGCAGTTAGCGACGAAATTATTCGTACATCCACGTCTCTCATACCTTTCCAGAATTACCCAAAAACTATTGTTGCCACAGGCATAAGATTTTCAGAGTTTGAAGCACATATTAGCGACAATAATACGAAGTTTCTAGAACAAAATATTATCTTTGAAAGAATTAACAAGCTGAACTTCAGAAAAACGAAATAACAAAAACATTCACACAATTGAGAACATTACATTTCATTGAGAAGTTTTTACCGTTATACTTGTTTTATTGAAAAAAAATTGAGTTTAAAATTTTCATGAACATTCTAAAAGTGAGATCATTCTAAAAAATTGTGAGAGCTAACGGGAAGCCAGAGGAGTTGAGCTTTGTCATTCGTACACTAGCGCCACGATTGGAAAAACTAAGGAAATCGGTGTGGACCTCAGACAGAAGATAATTGACTGCAACAAAGCTGGAGATAGTTATGGGGACATTTCTAAGCGTTTAAGCATCCCAAGATCTACAGTACAGTCTGTTTTGAAAAAGTTTGCTAAGTTTAGTACTGTAGAAACGTGGCTTCAGCGTGATCGCAAACAAAAGCTCTCGGTGAAAACTTCTCGAAAATTGTGTCGTGAGATCAACGCTAATTCACGAGTGAAGCTAGATGACATTGCCGAGAGATTGAACGCTCAGGGAACTAGCGTGAGACATCGCACAATCCAGCGCTGTCTGAACAAGGAAGGCCTACACGGACGCTGACCTTGAAGGACTCCACTCCACAAACCATGTCATGTTGCTTCTCGCTTGAACTTTGCAAAGTCACACTTGGATAACGACAGATAACGATGCTGAGAGAAAGTATTATGGAGCGACGAAATCAAAATCGAGCTCTTTGGGCACAATGACGTGAAGAAGGTTTGGCGTAAGAATGGTGAAGCTTTCCTGCCCAAGAACACTGTGCCAACAGTTAAACACGGAAGTGGTTCACTGATGTTTTGGGGTTGTTTTGCTACATCGGGCACTGGAAAATTGGTTGCAATTGAAAGGAAGATTATCTCTGATGACTATATTTCTATTTAGGACGATAACCTGAGTGTATCGGCAAATAGCTTGGGACTCGGAAGGCGATGGGTATTTCAACAAGACAATGACTTATAGCACACGGCCAAGTCACAAACTACCTGGCTCCAATGAAACAATATAAATGTGCTGTCATGGCCTTCGATTAGTCCTGATCTCAATCCCATTGCAAATTTTTGGCAGGAATTAAAAGTCAACATCAACAAGAGAGCTTCAAAGAATCTTCATGAATTGAAACGCATCGCCACAGAAGAATGGAACAATATTTCATCTGAAACTACCGAAAAGGTAAAAAAATATAATAAAAGGCTTTTAAATGTTATGAAGATGAAAAGTCACGCTATTTATTATTATAAATGTACTCAATTGGTAGATTCACCTCGAAAAAAGAGTAATACTACTCACTGAATGAATAATTATGTCGTATCGTGTTTCTGCAGTTCAGCTTGTAAAATATTTTAAAAATAATATTTTGTTCATGAAACTTCGTACTATTGCCACTAATATGTGTTCCACATCCTGTGAAAATCTTATGCCTGTGGCAACAATTTTTTTTGAGTAACTCTAGGAAGTTTTGAAAGACGAGGGGTGTAAGAATAATTTCATCGCTAACTGTACATGTACTACGTGCTTAAAGTTCTAAATGAACATCGTTTCTCAATGAAGTTTTAAAAAATACCTACATTACTTGACTACCAATCAATAAACTATGGCATATGCATGACCTCTACATATTTGAAAAGATTTTCCTGCAATCCAAGTCGACACGAATATAGATTAATAGTGGCATAACAAATTCCTGCTCTTTTCGCACAGGTCAAGAAGACCATTCATGGAGAAAAATTGAGCTCACCTTCGGTAAAGGTTCTTATCTTTACACTTCAGAGCTCAAATAAAAATATTTTTTTAATATCATGTAAGAAGAAGCACGGCAAACTCTTCAATTACGTCATAAGTGTTCCCACATAAATGAATAAGAAATTTGTAGGACCCGAACTCCCAAATGGGGAATCCGTTCACTAGGTATAGCCGCTCATGTTCTGTTCAAAGTGTCTTACGAGAGGTATCCAGCGCACTTGATTAAAGAGGGAAAAACTTTTTAAAGTAATATAAAGGTGCTGGCAAGATGTCCGCAATGAACATCCAAGGTTCGTTACAAACATAGTAACAAAGTTATTATTTTAATTTTTTGAGGATTTAGTAACCAAGTTTTGTCTTCAATTTCAAGAGAAGTGGAAAATGGATATCTCAACTAAAGGATCTGTCATTTTACCTCCCTGAAGCCAAGCACCATATATATTTAAAAGCTACGGCGTCCAGTGAGTTGCATCAAAGTAAGTTAAGTTTCATTGAATTTGGATGCTTAAATCACAGATCTTAATTTAGGCGATATGACAGGATTCCCACGAGTAAGTGCTGGAGTGTTGACTTTCTTGCCATAACTTGAAATAACCGCAGCGAGGAAGCAGTGCAGAACTCTGGATGGTTCCATCTCTGCATCTACGACGTCTCTTGGCAAAACTGCACATAAATAGCAGATACTATTACCATTGGATTTCACACATACACCAGTTATTAATTACATATTATCATTATCAATTTTGATTGTGAATGTTTTACTCATACATTTAGCCATAACACGACGTGATCTTTATTCCTGTAGAAGAATGAATACTTCAATGGGAATCTACACACGCGGTGTGTACCAACAAAGGACATCCTAATGAAAGTCTCATTTTGCAGGGCAGAGGTAGTGATTGGCAGTGAAATTATTTCCCTCCCCCCGTCTCCGGAATACTGTCTGTGGAACCCACGCGCCGGGCTGTATTGAGTAGCCGGCTGATTACGCTGGGGAATATTATGAATGTTTCTAAACACTTTGACTGCGCCGTGAGCCATTTCCTGCAATCAAAGTCAATACTAATAAATACTAACGGTAGCATAACATATAAATTTAAGCGGCTAATCGACCAGTAGCCACAAACTCATTCTTCATAAATATTTAATGAAAACTCAATGAAGGCACGGTCCAGTTAATGCTCGCTATTTTCAACATTACTGACAAACATCGACTTTAAATTTGAGATGAATATTAAATTCCAGTTTTACCTACCGCAGCCAAAGTGTTAGGAGAGCCAACTGATGAGAAATTAGTTATGGTTCGAAGTTATGTCAAATATTGAACCAAATTTTATGGCTGGATACTACTTTCAATCCTCTATGAACACGAGTATTTCCCCGCAGCCTCCCTGCACATAGAGCCAGTCAGGAAATAAGTTTCAGAAAAATTGATTAAAATTTCAGAAAAAAATGTCAGCGCCGAGAAAAGAGGAACCATGAACTGAACATGGCTTTCAACGAATCAGAATATCTCTATTTCAACGACACGAAGCCTACCTAAACCATTAGCCGTAACCCTCACATGCTCCCTCTAGAAATGCAAGATCCCATCATCACAGTGTGTCCCCTTGTGGGGTTATTTTATAAAAATCGTACCAACAAATATTAATTTTTTTGTAAACGCAAATTTTGACATTCATTGTGTTGCCGTTGAGGTAAAGGCTCACTTCAAAAATTAATTCGTGGGAGTAGCTAGAAGAAATTCATAATTATAATGGGTTATTTCATGTCAGCAATGATTTTATAAGAAAACTTAAACGTCTGAACTTCTCACTCATGAATGGCTAAGTGACTGCAAATGTTAACGGGACCTACAATTTTTTCAGATCAGTACAGTGCATAGGCTTTGTGTATACAATGTAATGTTTCATTGGACTTTTTTAAATTTCCAGAGGTCGTCTACCATTGCGATAAACTTTTTCTCATGGAGACGACTAATTCGATGCTGAACTTTCTCTCGAGCGATATTCATGGATTGCCCTTTTTAACGGAAATAACTTTCAAAAACTAAAAACCTGTTGTATTTAACCGGCATAAAATGTCAGTTCCGTCTAGGTTCTGGTGCAAATAATTCGTGTTTTACCTTTAATTTATCACAAAACTATATTTTCAGGGGCCGAATGATTAGGTAGGCGGTTTACGGTCATCCTGTACCCAGTCTATTTACTTTAATTTTCAGGTTCCCGTTAAAAGTTTAGCGAACACTTCAACGGAATTTGAATGGGACACTAGACCAAAACTCACCGCGCATAACTACAAGTGATTCAAGAGGCGGTTGGTAGACCGTTTTGTTGCTTAGTATGTATGTTCTTAGTTCATCAATATTGACCCATTCCGTACCATCGGGATTTTAAAGTCCCACTTTTTTAACATGAATATTTCAATGTTTTTCGATGTTTTTCGCGAGCAGTAATAATATAATGGCCGGGGTAGAAGTACTCAATATTTATAGACTTGGAGCCAGAAGTGACCTCATCCCTTTGCACACGAAGTTTCAGAATGTCGCATAAAAAAAAGGAGTATTGGGAGCGGCTGCAAAGTCAAGTTTCTCCTCTACAAGTTAATAATTTCAACTAATGGTTTTGTTCTCATTGACACGTTTTGTACCTAGTATTTATCCATGAAAAGTTTTATACTGGAAAATTTATTTATATGCTAATAATCGTCAATTGAAATTTGTGGGACTTCAAAGTCCCGGTTGGTTTCCGATGGCTCAGTGATTTTTTTCTTGCGCTTTTTCGAGTCTTCTCGTTTTGACCAAGCGTTTTATCATACAGTATAATTGTTTCAAGTCGAAAAACCTCAATACAAATGAAATTCTAGACCTGCGCTTCGCCTCCGACGACGTGTTGGAGGAAAAGAACACAGAGGAGTACCGAGTGTACCTGCAATCGCCTGAACAGATTGGCGACACTGACTGTAACGACGATGATGACGAGGATGTTGAGAATGTTCAATCTGTGAACCCAGATGTCCTGCCTCGCATCATTCTACTTCCTCTTCCTAAATTGGGCAACATGGCCACCAAGACGCCCCAGATAATTGGTAAGAGGGAAATTGACACTGACGACGAGAGTGACACCAGTCCCGCCAGAGGGGATCACTTGGAAGATAACGAGACAGAGCAGAGAGAAGGAGAGCAGTGAGGTACAGCTGATGCGACTGCTCGTCGAGGCAGAGCTGCACATCAGCCCGTCGTACCCGAGGTGATATTGCCCGTGAGGGCAAATTACCACAGGCTGAACCTCAGCCTAAGAATGACGACGGCTGGCATAAGTAGGACAAAAAGAAAGTTGGCACTGAGATCCTTGAGTTCAAGTTGGACGAGGGTAACCCGAACTGGCAGCACCTTCAGAGCATTGTTATTGATTCCCCCCATACGGTTCAACAAATAGATGGTGCCACATGAGTTCATGGAGCAGGTCGTTGAACAGTCAAGGCTCTATGCCAAGCCGCCCAAAAGCAAAACGTGGGTCAAATGGCAGAACGGTCTAACCGTGAACAATGTGCGTATCGTCGAGGGGAGTCATGATGCACTCTCGGTATAACTCTCTGCCCTCCCGCCCCCTCTACTGAGAGCAGAGGGACGACGTGTACTACAAAATTGTTGCGGAAAACATCAGCAAAATCAAGTTTGAAGGGATTCTCAGTTGCCTTCACTATGCAGACAATTGTCAAGCCAATGATGTTAGATACTAGAAGGTCCGGCCAATCTTCAACAACCTCAACAAGCAGGCCTCCAAATACACCAACCTCATCCGCTTCTTTTCCGTCTCTGTCTTTTCCCTTCTCTGGTCGCCACAATACAAAGCAGTTCATCAGGGCAAGCCAATCAGGTTCGGCATCAAGGTGTGGGTTATCTGCTCAGCTGACGGCCTGGGTTTTACTTCGAGCCCTACTGGGGGCCGACACCGCCATCGTCGACATCGGGCTCGGCCAGGGTTCCAACATGGTAATGAGGAAGTTGAGAAAGCCGGCGTGCAGCGTGGCTATGCGATATACTTCGAATACTTGCTCACCTCCTTCCCCCTGCTGCAGAAGTTGTCAAACCTTGGCATTGGTGGAACAGGGACCATCCGAAAGCACAATCTTCTCCGCGTGCTCCTCCCCGATGCTAAAACTGCCTAGAAGATAGAGTGGCGCCTCTAGGTGTGTATACAAGGAGGACGAGGTATGAACGGTCTGGAGGGATAACAGGCTGTCTACGTGGCGAGCAACATCCACAACGTGACCAAGAAAACCGAGGAAAGGGCGATGAACCCAGCCAATGGTAAGCCAAAAGGTACTGCAAAGAAGCCGGCGAACAGGTCTTCATCAACAGGCCTCACTTGATCGCTCATCAACAAGCAGGTCAGTAAGTAGACCTGCTGGACTAGATTGTGGCCCTGTACCGCTGCTCAGTCAAAAAAAAAAAGAGTGGGTGGTTTGGCTTTGTCCCCTGGTCCGTCAATGTAGCGGCCATAAACGCCTGGCGCCTGAGGAACATGGCACTCACTGCACGTGGAATTGCCTTCAGCAAGTGTCAGCACACCCATCTCAACTGTATGAGGAATCTGGTGGAGGGGCTCGTCAAGTGCCACGGTAAGTATTCCCTCACCCTTCCTAGGCAGATGTGTCTACGCCGCTGCACAATAAGCTGAAGATGTTCACGAAACTCTTCACCGACGTGAGGTACGACAACGTCAGCCACCGCATCAAAAAGCACGAGAAGGGGCACAGAGGAAGGTGCAAGAAGTGCACAGAGGGCGAGCGCCCTTGCGACAACAGGTCCACTTACTTTTGCCCCAAGCGTAACTTGTTCCTCTCTGTCGACTGCTTCTGGGAGTTCCACAACGAGTAAATGTGCAGCAAAACGTAATGTTTGTGCAATTTGTTTTCTAAAAGGTAAACTGCAAATTTTTGTATTTCTTGCCCAAAAATAAACATTTTTTGAGAATGGGATTTGTGTTCAACAAGTAAAAGTGCAGTAAAATGTAGTGTGTGTGCAATTTCATTCCTACAGTAAAAAGGAAACTCCATTTCGATCGCTTTATTCACCCTAAGGCAGGGTTGGCACATAAAAAAACCACCCAAAAAAACCCACCCAAGAAAGCCCAAAAAAACCAACACTAAAAAACCCACTAAACAGTGGGTTTTTGGGGGCTTTTTTGGGTTTTATTATTACGTAAATTTTACTTGTTTTCAAGCTTATAGAATCAAAACGAGCTGAATATTTATCTTGTCAAAATAAGTATCTAAGTCATGTGCATGACTATGACAAGAAAGCATTGAAAAACAAAACACCAACCCTATACAAATCAAATTAGAAAAACCTTAATCACAAAAAAACTCAAGAGGCTAATATATTTTAATGAATTCCATTTCCAAAGTAAAAAAACAAAAATTTAGAAACAAATGCAGTTTGACTACTTAATATAGAAACTTCTGAATTTTTACTGTCTTCTAGACTAGACTGCTACTACAATACTACTGTGTTTCTCTTTCTACATCCACTGCCATTTCATCGTTGTCATCCACATCATGATCATTCGTGAGGTGGCGATATACTGAGACGATTTATGTGCGCGTTCTGATCCTAATCTATTTCTCAATTTATTCCACACAATTCCAAATAATGAGAAAATTCTCTCAATGGATCCTGAACTTGCGGGGCAAGAATGAAGATTGCTTATAAACTTGCAGCAACCCTCTGCCAGTGTTTTTTCATGAATCTGCATTTTCTGCTGTTTCATATCTTGATCAATATCCCACCATCAACAAGGAGTCATTGTCTTAGTGATATTCTCATTGAACATGTGTTTTGGGAAGATGTTGGAGTCCTTCAATTTATAGGAGTAAAGCGCACCGATGAACTCTGGATAGTACTCAGCCAACCACTCTTCAATATCAGTCTCCTGTGAGAGCTTTGCCTTAAATGTTGTAAAATGAAACATCAATATCAAGTTCATTATCTTGTTGATCAGTCTAATGTGAAACTAGGCTAAGTGAATTAGGTTAAACATTATTGTACACCCTAGAATAATGTAATGGTAGAATGCCCTAGAAGTCGCTGAACTTATTTGGGCCCACAGGTAGCTATACTCAAATTTGACCATTGTATTAGACTTAAGAAACATTCTACCTCTGTACCACCTGTGGTAAATAAATTGTTTAAATTGTTTAAATTGAAATAAGTCTAACTATTATAGTCAGATGGGGCAAGACAACCGCAGCCATCATGAGGTGAGAAAGTAAAGAAACTACTGGCCTATGGGGAGCATTCAAGCTGCACTGGAACAAATTTGACGATGGAATCAGTTAGAGCATTTCCTTCCTTTCATTTTAGTGTTTGTTGCTATCCTGTACTGCGAAAAGTTAATTTTTTGGCAAATTTAAAAAAAAATTTGGCATGTCACTACATGTTGTAACATGTAACAGTGTGGTTGACTGACTTGACTTGCGCAGCTAAGCACTCCAGCTCACACAATACACATGTTAAGTTGTTAACAGCATGACTGTTAAGTGATGTGCAGCTGTCTTGCTTCAATCTGCTTGTGGTGGTTACTTATGATCTGCATGGTGCTTCCCTCTCACATGACTTGCGCCTGTCTGCTGCTAAAACAACTTACTATGAATTGACGAGCATAGCAATTCTCTTTGGACATCTTATATCTTTACAGACTGCAGAGCTATGTCTCTATGCATATGGTAATTGGTAAATGGTAATTGTGATGGACAAACTTAATTCATATATTGTTCATGCAATGTAATAATTCATATAATAATGTAATACAATGTTGGAAATAAAGTAATCAAATAACAATATTTACTCAATAAGTGTATGCATATAAATCTGAAATAGGGGCAACGGGATTTGTGTGAATAGCTCTTTTACAAAAACAGGCATTACAAAAAAACCCAATAAAGGCCAAAAAAAAAATAATAAAACCCATAAAACCAAATTTAACCCCAAAAAAAAACAGGTGGGTTGGGTTTTTTTAAAAAACCCTGGGTCTTTTCCATCCCTGCCCTAAGGAAGTTCTGAAAATGAAAGATCGGAACCCTCGGAAACCCATTAGGACTCGTCCCACACTCCCACCTCGTACCGCGTTACTCATAACTCGTTACGTAACGCGAAATCGCTTTTTTCGTCTCTTAATGGGACCTAAACTAGCTACTACAGTAAAATTCATCAATCTGGAATAATTATTTGGTGGTAAGGAATGGGTTAACATCACATGGCACACACAAATTTTCAACAAATTGATGTATGTTGAAGACTAGGTGGCAAAACTTGTTATTAGGTAAACTAATTTTTTTCACTTGCTCAAGAACAGATCTATTGCGTTATCTTGCGCAATCTGGGGAACAGTAATTTATTAGGTAATGGCATACTCATTACTCTCACCGTCATTTGCAATGTTGGTCTCCTTGGGAAGGGCTCAGCTAGGGCAATCCTCATCTCTTCGTTCTCACCGCTTTCTGGAAATGAGGCAACAATGATGACTGCAGTCCATTAATTTCAATAAAACGAAGGAAATCGATGTTTAACACAAAAGCTCTTAGCCATCATACTGTATCCTCCACTCGCATTTGAACTATTAGGAATTATGACCCATTTAAAGGTTATACCAGGAGTTAAAATCTAGAAAGTCCACCGTCATAAAAATTGAAATGAAAACTCAATTAAACATACCTATGGAGCATTAAATTATATAGAAAAAAAATTGATGATAAAAATGACGAAGACATACAAAATAAGATATGAAGCCTAGAAGGAGCCTTATGGGCACATAAGATTAAAATCTTTAAAGCATAGGAAAAGCCGTGTGACAGTCTCCAAAGCTGAGGACTCCACGCCGCTCAGTTAATGATATAGAATCCTAACTCACGCTAGCATATTATTTGATATCCAATATGCATGTGCCCGAACTCTTAAAATAAAGCAAGGAATGACCGTGTGTTGAAGACGTGAGACCAGATGAAGCGTTTTTTTAATGCAGTCGCACGCATTCGATAAAAAAGATCAATCTATGTTATAAATGCTCAAGCTGAATGAAAATTAGGATATAAACTTATAATTTTCGTTAACTGCCAGACGTTAAACCATGGGATAACGAGTAATACCAAGATGACAAACGAGTGACTTGAGAAATCGATCCCAATATTAAATTTTGGGAATTTAATTATTAATTGAACTAATAACAGTGCGGATAATAAAGTTCCATTCGGAATGTTACTCCCACTCTTTTTTAATGCATTCATTCATAATCTAAAACGACACCACCGTTGTAGCTCTTTCAGAGAAGCCCTTTCACCTTCATTTCGGTGCACGGGGTACTCTGGAGTGAAATTTGTTTTATTATAATTCTCTCTGACCCTGAGTTAGTTAGTTTCTGTACTTAGTATGACCGTTACACTTTATTAAATCGATGAGCACTGTAGCAATCCTAAATCATTCCTATGAAAAAAACATTCCTCGCAATTTAAAGCATGCACAAGTCACCGCACCAACGACACTATTAGATTGTAACTTTCCTCTCAAACTGAACACAAATTTTTTTGTATTACTGCACTGAAAATTGAACCTCTTGCTCGTTTATCAACGTAGCGACTTGTTTAAGGGCTCATTATATTGCCAATTAAATTTACTGAACTGTGACCGAAGAGATTTTGGATAAACGTCCAGTTATTTATATGATGCTTTTAAAGTGAAAAAAATAAATTTTTACTATTACTTGAAAGATTTCTTAGAAATAACTATTTGACATGTTTGAATTTATTTTTATGTAATTTATGAAGCAACGTTTTCTGCGTCGAAGAGCAATTGAAATAACTTACTTTCCTCTAAAATTCTGTGTTTAGAAATTTCGATTTCACTAGTGCCCCAAAACCCTTTCTTTTTCCAATAACTTTTTTTTTATGCTTATATCCGAGCAAAAATTTCTTGGAGTTAAATTTTACTCATATCATTCTGGTTTCAAAACAATTGGTTCCATGGGGAAATTTTGTCGCGGATCAGAAGTTCTTCAAACGGTTTCAACAGCTGTAGATTCAAGCTCCTTTTTAGGAGGGTAGTATCATGGTTATGAAAGTATGTATAGCGTTTCAACTTATATCGTATATGAATGGGATAAGACCATCAGAATTTATACATCACGTCGAATGTTCAATCTTTCTGGTTTTACGAATCGCAACGTAAAAAAAATATTTTTTAACAAGCTTACAGTAATGAGAGCACAAAGCACTGGTCCACGGGTTTCGATTCGAACAGTCTACGATGAATGAAGTTAAATTAGGAAAATTACCTAATTAAGTGTGGTTAGATTCGATTATGTAAGTACAGGTGCATTGATATTTCGAATTGCAATAATAAAAATTTCAATCGTGTTGATATTTTCCGAGTAAAAAAGCAGGGGGTTGCCAAGCTTCCGTCCAAATACTTGAATACTTTACGATGGATGAAGGTAGGTTAGGTTAGGTTCAAGTTATATTAGGGTAAATTTGTTTTGATAGTTCTGATTCACTTATTTCCCTTATTGAAGCATAAAATGAAGTATGATAATAATAATAATAATAATAATATAAGAAAGTTTTAGCCTCCCTTAACCACGACAAAGATGTTTCAAGAGAGGAAAGAGGAAGGCACCATTTAGTATGGAGTTGAGGGAACGCGGAATCTATGCACAAAGTGCACAGAAAGCATAAAATGAAGTAAACTCGGAAAAATAATTATTTGAGTTAACACATTCTGGTTGAGTGAGTTCAGGTTCAAGTAGAATTTATTGAGCCAGAAAATTGTATTGAACAAACCAATCGTGAATGTCTACACGGGTCCAGTGGGTATCATAATTTTCCGACTGGGGTTGATCCTTCATTTCATCGACGGAAAAATTTGTCAGCTTTCCAAGAATAAGCTTACTTTTCATTATAACTGGAACAGCGTTGCGTGCACTTCACTACTATAGCTAAATATTTTTATGACATTTAAAATTATACCACACTACTGATATTCCTTTCTACAGGAAACTTATTTAGAGCTATTCTGCTAACACCAGAGTGCTGCTACTATCAAATCTGTATCAAGTGATACTAGTTCAGTAGCTTACCCAGAGTTTCGTTGAATTTGTCAGTGGAGCCGCCCAAAGATGAGAAGCTGAATCTTCTTCATCCGATCAGTGGTGCTCCAACTATTCGCAAACCATAGGATTGTCCCGATGAGGCTGTGTCCGTGCAAAACATGTTCGCCCTTCTGCAATTATATTCACGAATAAGTACACATAACAGTTGACATTCAGCTAAATCCTATGTTTTTGAATGCTCACAAGTCGATAGAATTCCGTAACAGTCTGCTTCGGCAAGATAAATCAAAATGCCTATATTCCACAATGAGATCAAATCTTGCCGAAACAACGCCGACTCGTGGGCGCTTATGGAAATGGTTAACCGTACGTAATCCGAGTGACGTCCACGAATAAGCCATTAATTAGAGAGGGGAAACAGAATAGGCTTGGCAAAAAAACCGATTACTTAGTATCAATAATTGCGATACATTCGTTGAGTCACTTCTTTTGCCAATGTCGCAAACAGCCTTTCCACCATCCTACACTCTTTACAGCGAAGGTCAACCATGCGAGAGTACTAACTATCCTTCGAGAACTTGGTGCCCAAGAAACATTCAAGTACAATCTCTGTAGTTTTGTTTTAGATGTTAGTTCAAGCCTCTCTATCCGCAACTACTCGTAAGACGATCCAATGAGAAGCATCACGGAACACGGAATCTATCCACAAGATGCATAGAAGTTGAGCAAGAAGCTCATGAAACAAGGTTTAAGTTGGAAAAAAGGTGTTGAAAAACAGAATAGCAGTGAACCGATAAAAATGGTTCTCATGTCTGGTGATGTACCGATGTATCTGTTTCGGTCATTTTTAGTGGTTTCGGTATCGGCAAAATTCGGCCGATACTTTCCAATAATACGTATTTCATCATATATATGAAGGTCATAAATCATGGAAGTAAAAGTGTTATCAAATAAAGTTTCTATTCATAAATAGTTAAATTAGTTAGGTAACTGTTAAATTACAGTGTTTAATCAGGCCCGCTAACTGAATTAACTCCTTTGAATTCCCGATGAGGCACGTACGGTCAGTAAGTGATAGCTAAGTAGCATGAACAGTTAGTAGCGACATAAAATTATTATTCTTTCACAACTAAAACCTATATAGATTGACCAAATTTCCATTATTTAAAGAATGTGACAGGCAAACAAAAATCAAATAAAGTTGAAGGTGCATTTTAAGGTTTTTATAAATTTAATTTATAAGTGGCTGAAAATTTCATTTTACTTTAGCTTGAATATTGTCAAATATTACGAAGCTAATAATTTTATTTTAATTTAGCAGGTAAATCACCGTACATTGCGAATCGTGCAGGTTTCTTCTATCTTAAGATGTTTGAAAAATTCACGAACAAACTTATTGTTGGGGTTGTGTTTGTGGATGTTTTCGGTTTAGGGGTTTTTAATGTTTTCTTTTCGCCAAAGTATGTATTTTGGTGTGGAACACACGAAAATGATAATCATGTTGTGGAGAAATTATTGTTTTGATCCACTTTTAGAACCAGTTGCTATTATAGCTAGTCTACATTACGTTGCAATACTATTAGAATCACTTATCTATCGAATGGATTTCATTTAGTTAGTTTTCTCAATAGCAGTTTTATAATTCCTAATCGAAAATTTTATTGCCACTATTGATATATTATTAGATATATTAGTAAATAATTTCATTTCAACAACCATGTAGGGCTTATAATGGTTTAATTTTAATAATTTTAATATAATTGCAAAAAAGTATCGGTGTAGTACCGGTCAAAGTATCGGTATTTCCAAGTATCGGAGTATCGGTATCGGCCAAAAAAATGGTATCGGTACATCGCTATCAAGGCCTACCTGTCAGCTCGGAACCTCATATTTTTCTCCTAGAAGGTCAATCTCCGAAACGCACTCAACTGAATTGTTTCATGGACATAGACACCTGCAATTTATCGCACGTTTCGCTCTAGCATACCATGCAACGACTGATCCAAGTTTTTTTTGCTGCTAAACCTACCAAATTATTTCCTTAATTAGGACTAATGCTACGGGGTAAACAGAAAATAAATCATTTTCTAACATGGAACCAGTAAGGAAGCTAATTGGTTAAGTATTACACTCCTGTGACTTGTCAGGACAGCTTCTGTGGAGCTGGTGTAATTTTTATTTCCCATAACTCAAGTTATGTCAACTCATCATGAAAGCCATGAGTTCTATACAAATAGGAAACGATGAAACAATTATCATTGAAATTCATTTATGTGTCATAAATACCGGCTACTGGAAGATTAGAAACCGACCCGTTAATTTGAGTTAATGCCGAAACCATGAACGTTGTAACACTGATAAATTACCCTCAACCATTCATTTACATTAGTTTACAGGCAAATTGACTAATATTAGTCCACAGAATAAAAAGTCTCCAAGAGTTTTAGCCCTACAATTTTGCTTGAAGGCTAATCTGACGTTTGCGTAAAATGTAATCAACTAAATTTAATATCTGTTTCATTGAAACTACGTGAAGTAGCTATCGTGGAAAGAAATAAAGTCAGTATTATTTAATAACTAAATAACTTCCTTAATTCAAGCTTTTGTAATCTATAAGACATAATCAAACTACTTTAAGAAAATGGACTATTTAGCGCGGAAATTAGGATGTGCCGAAATCTAATGTTGCCGAAGCACAAGTCATCAGGTCGAAGCTGAAGTGTTTGCGCCCTTTTCCTTCGTAAATTTATATTCGATGTTCACAGAAATTTCTCAAATAGTATTTTCGTCATGTTATCTTCGAATTCCGTAGATTGCACATTAACGATAACTTCAGAAAAAATTTCAATAACACATAATTTACAAATGTTATTGATGAAAAGTCATACCTAAATAAATAATCCAATGACTTGAATTAGCATTTACGTTTTTTGTCTGAAGGTTACGTACATGGGAAATAAAATGTCAAAGACATGCTCATTCAAAAATGTAGAAATACTAGAATACAGGCATCCATTCCATTGAGTGGCAGGTTATTTTAACGTTTTACTTGGTAAAATCAGAATTGGTTTTTATCTCATACGTAACATGCGAAAAAAACTATCTGACAACTGATAAAACAGCTATGCAATGGTCTCCAGTTATATCAGTTCTTCAATTTTGACGTAAAAATGTTAGCGCAAAATGATAAGAGTATGTAAATTAAAAATTTAAAATACACCTGACACATGGTAGGTAAACACGTTCACTCGTCCAAACTACGGGTCGTCCCTTTGCTGGCTGTCGCTGTGTAAAATAATCTCAGCTGTGGAAGCTGAGATAAAAATATGTTAACAGTAATTTAAAGTAAAAATCGCACCATTATCGAACAACAGAAACGAGGATCACTTTTGTAAGAATTTTACGGAATCAGGGGTTCTACCTAACATTTGAAGTACTTCTGGCTAATAAATTGAGGCATGGATATGTAATCTATTTTTCTTCAAATTATCATCTGAGATTTAATACATTTGCACAAGGATTTGACATTTTTACACGTAAAAGACAGCTGCACATTCGTTTTCAAAGAAACGAATATCAAGTTTCTATTATTATATGTTAACTGCAAGTATTGTTTTTGGTCATTCAGCCACTGGTGGAAACACGCAAATTTTATGCTTCACGAGTGTCAAAAGAGAAATCGTGAGCATTAATCAATAATTCAGCAATAAAGTCCACGACACAAAATGTACATCGAACAAGAGAGGAAAGTTACTATACGAAATCTTTAACACTGCTAATATGAACGAGAATTGTAACGCAATTCACGAATCTACTAACCAGCTCGTATTTCAAGACAAAATATACTCTGCAAAATAGTATAATAAGACAGAAATAACATAGATGAACTTTTTATCCAACAAATAAAAACTCGCTTATATGAAATTCCTGATGTTCAAATTATGATTATATCCCAGATTACTTGCTTCACGAATAGTTTGTAATATTGTTAATTCATTATATTCCTTTTTGCTCCTCTGGCCAGGAAAATTAGGTTCGAAGAAAATCTTGTCAAATTAATTTCAAAAAGTAAAATTTCGTCTGTAAAACTGAATTGCACTGTGCAAAATGACAGCTTGGTCATGACAACGGAAATAAATACTAGTTCACCTGTACTGCGAGTCGTTTAATAATTTTGAGTAATCATCTTCAAATTTCGCAAACCTAATCTAACCCGAGCGCAGTGGCTCGTCAAAAATATTCAATTTTGATCAATGAAGACCGTGAACCACTCGAGTGTTTGTTGGTAATATATAAGTATTTTTCTCCCTTTTTTCCAAAACCGAAATCGTGATAATCGTATCAGACATTGACGTCAATACAAAATTAATTGAACTTAACAAATGAGCTTAACTCAACCGTATCTGTATATCATTTTTGAATCCGCTGGAGCGTCAACGAAGTATAATATGCGATTAACGTGTTTTTAATAAATATGCCAGCACCAATCAACACCCAATAACAAGATGTAATATTTGTTATAAAAGATGGAATCATCGTTCAACTAAAAAAGTATTTCTCTGAAAAATTGTTTTCATCATTAAGTATCGACTTATAAAAGACGAATATGCTCAAGGAAGTCCATATACCCTGCCCATACAAATATCAAATCAAGAAAATATCTCGCGAACCAAGGTGATAGTCGAAAAGGAAAGTAATCGCCGCTGATAAAAGGACAGTAGGTAAACTGTAAAAGATGATCCTTGACTCAACAAAAGAATTCTCCATTTCATAGACAATAATCCTGCAATCTATAACTTGAGCCCTCACGTTTTTTCTCTGGAATCGCTACATCCTGTAAATAATAAGTTTTATCCCTTTAGTGGGCATTATTCTTGAGCATGAGGAGGTAGATTAAGTGAGCCGTGAGAATCCAAGTTCAATCCCACAGTAGCATATCCTGGTATCTTATCCTCCCGTACTACGTCGGAACGCCCTTCAGATCTGTGTATGCTGCTGTAATCCTGAGGGCGTGTATGTGATATAAATGTAAAATATCATGTCATTACGCTTCATATATTTTATCTTGCATCAGCCTAGTATTACTTCTGTTCTTTCTGTTTGGTGTAGGTTACGTGAGAGGACGGTTGCCATGGTTCTCTCTCCCTCTCTCTATTACAGTTACGAACTTTATAGGTCCTACTTAGGGAAACTGTCTCGCCCATAACCTCTAATAAACCTCATATGCAAAAATTTGGTTATTGGTTACATTCTTCTGACCCTGGGAGATTGACGGGATGAAGGGGCCTTAAACAAGATTAGATCTTGTTATAATCCCTAAGAGATAAACATCTACGGGAAATTCCTCAAAAACCAAAGTCAAATCATTCTGTCTTTTTTTTGGTCCTTTCTTTCATCACGGATGTTTCCATTTATCCCTTTCATCTACTCGACACAATTTTTGCCACGCTAGAATTCTGAATTTTCTTTCCAGTGTCGACCACAACCTCCGATACAATAAGACTATTATAAGAGCCAGAGTATATGCTCTACTTATTTTTCAGACTTTTTTTATTTGCGATATGTGCTCCACAGCCTCGTGAGTATGAACACGAGGAATGTGTGATGTGTTTACCAGGATTCCTAACGTATTTCTTTATTGAAAGTTGAACTTTCGAAAAACTGCGAATCATTTATAATGAAAACAAATAATTTTAAGATGAAGAAATCAACCAAAATTTCTAATATTTTTCTGCACATTACGTATTAAACGTTCAAATGATTAAGATCGAAAAAATTTAGGAGGCAACGCAGACAGTGACTACCATTGGTAGGCAAGCCCACGCTATCAGTGATGAATTGAACAAAAATACAAGCTGTTGCATATAATCAGTTCACTTATAGCGATTTACACTAATTGCATCACAAATTAACGGCCTCATTCTGAACGGGTTACGTGCAGTGGTGTACAGTACTCTCATGCAGTCTTTAACTAAAGGGAACGTTCGAACTACATGAAATGAACTATCTGATGAACAGTCGTTCGTGACAACGGTTTCACAGCGGTTGCCTAATTTGGTTAAAATAGACGGTATTAATGTCTTCGATAAGAACACCGTTCCGCAGCAAATTGAGCAAAATTCGTTCTCTTCACCTCAAATCGAAAGAACTACGTTTGCTCTATGTTCGTTGAAAACTACGTGAAGTCCTGACTAATAGTTTCGACGCAGCCGCAAGCCCAAGTTAGGTGTCTGCCGGCGCACCTCGCCGATGCGCGTCTGGCTAAAGCGTCTATAAAACATTCGTTCATTTCTCAAACAATTCGCTTGTTTCTTCTCTATTCCTATATGGGTTTTCAGTCTAGAACCGAATCATTCTGAAAACCAAGGAAAAAATAGCGAAAACAGCCGATCGATCAAATTGATGCCCGATCCGACTCTTTGTGCCGGCGCGGTTGCGCACTTTCTCTGTACATCTGTTCATACGTATGGTAATGCTACGCCTGGGCGCGGTTCTGCCGTAGTGCGGACGCTTAGTCAGCAATTTGACAGTATAAATGCAACGTGCGCGGCTTCTAGAGTCGCATTTGGAGATCTGTAACCCTTGCACCAAGTACACGCGGAAACTCTACTCGTCTTTGTCTACCCTCGGCCCAGATATCTTGCCTTCAATCGTTCTCATTCGTCTGTTGTACCAAAATGCTGCCTGTTGCATTTTTTTCGAGCAAAAATGTGATGGTCACCAGCTTACGTGCAGTTTGTCATAATGCCATTTTGGTTTCATATTGATGAATATAACGATAATTAATAGGGAATTATTCATGAGAATACTAAGAAATTTTTCTACGAAAAGTGATGCATGCTTGGGCGACCGCGTGAGGTAGACAATCTTGCTTACAATATGGTATTATGTTGCTATTCTCATCTATTAGCGATAAATGAGCTAACATTATAACATATAAGTCACATACTATAAGCGATAATTGAAAGTTTGTGTCAAGACCCTTCAATTTGAGATACACCTTTCCTAAAAACTCGTCGAATGCAGCAGCCGTCCTCTTCTTGCGTAGTTTCCAAAATTTTCTTCGTCATTACGCAGCTGTAAATACAGGCATAACGTTTTCATTACACCTCTTCCTGCATGTAAACGATTATTGGGCTGAACCCATCGCCTCGATTGTTTACGTTGTCGTCGTTTGTACCACAAGTACGTCACCAGGGAATCCATGTACATAGATGACTGAGAAGTCACTAGAATTTATATACCTGAAATTTCCCGCCGTGCAGCGCATCAGCAGTTGAGCGCTGCAAAGCAAGTCTCGAGTTGTTGCCAGATGCAAGATGTTTATTAGGTTTTCGTGCGATAAGAGTTGCTTCAGTTGGCGGTAATGATGCAAAGCGTTGAATGCCACGTAATGAGCCATGTTCTCGTGAGAAGTCTCATCTATCACATGTGCAGCTGTGCCAGATCTTCTTATACGGGTTGGTTTTTTACTTGATGTTAGCTTGTAATTGGATATGTTTTTTTATTTAAAATTCCTCAATGGACAATTTCAAGGAAATCTTACTCTTTAAATTAAAATGAGCGCCAATGATGAACGTATTTAATAGGCAACACTTCGATACGGTAAAGTTTCATCTCGAGAGCTGAAACGGTTGAAACAATGAACATTAAATGAGAGAAATTTACATGGCTTCTAAAATTTAGAAAAAGACTACAATTCGGTAACCCTAATTTAACTAATAGATTCAACTTGGAGCAATAAATAATTTTGTTTAAGTTTAATCGCTGCTCAAACGCGGTTTGTACGAACAATGGAATATGAACAAGAGGACCTCGATATTTGCTGCGTAATTTTTACGTGTATAGTTGCTGCTAGCAGTCTTGAAAGAACATTACTGTTCTCCAGCAACTTATTCGTCGCAGCCAGCATTCGGGTGTCTCCCATAAAACTGTTCGTCCCTACACTTCCCCTTCTCGTTCTACAATTAGAGATCATTGTAATAGGTTTAAAAACACATTCAAATTTCCAAATTTCAATACAATTTGCCAAGCTCAAAATGAGTACGATCTCAATATTATGAAATCATTGTTCATATGAACAATGATATGAACATGATCTTTGAACATGACCTTACCCCAAATGTAACTTATTTTTTCTTGTGTACGTAATACACACTAAGAATACAGTATTTTTGAGCCGTAATTAGAAGTACTTCTAGCTATTCGTGTCATACCCTGGATACCGAAATTCAGCATTACTGACAGCAACTGCGAGCTTGTGTATGTATATTGTAATATGCAATGCTCTGCAGAACTAGGTATCCACGATACGGATTTGAGACTATATATAAGGCTCTGTATCTCTCTGATTTTATTGAAAATGACTAATTTATAGTTACTTTTTATACTGCACTCGTACAACAAAAATAAAAGTATTAATTTATCAGTGAACTGAAACCAAGACCGCCAGTGCTAATTTCTTCCTATCTCTTATTAAGAGCATGGCACAAAACATGTAAATCTAACCTAATAATACGCGTTGTGTGTTTATTTATATACTTATCTATATATTTATTTGGTGTCCGCTTCTTAAGAAACATAGGATATCTGAGTGTGCGGTATTATGAATACCGAAAATCTCAGTGTAACATTGAAATATGTCCCTTACATCATGCATTGATATGTTTGATATTTTATCAGGATACGTTCGGTTAGGATAGGAGAGGTTAGAATATGATAGGTCAGCGTAGGTTAGGTAATGATGATGGAATTTTATTACGGGTTTGCTTAGCTCAACGATAAGATTGTCCGTAGAATTTTTACGGGTCCTGCTACTACCTAATTATACCCTTGGTTTTTGGAGTCCTCTTCTTCCTCTCTATCGCGCTCATATGGATAGTTATGATGACCGTCTATGTGATACGAGTTTCACCAGTACACAAGGACAATAATATTTTTATTACGGGTACTGTTAAGATGGATATATTTGTTTCTCATCCTCATCTGGAAATTTTTTTCGAAAAGGTATTGAATCCCGTCATTTTTGACGGGTCGTGGGTGTTAGTAAACATATAAACACACAACGGTCATTTTTAGTAGTAGATTGAAAGAATTGAGTAGCTTAGTCTTTTGAGTGAAGTAAAACAGAAGTGTCATCCAAGTACCTACGATAAAACAGGTTTAAATTCACAGGACTGTTTTCTAAATAGGTATTTTCTCAGTTAGGTAAAAACAATTAGCAATCAGAAGCGAGAGGCTGGAGCCATCGCGAGTCTGTCAATTTGTTCATAAATTTTACTATTGAACACGAAAAATGAATTAGCCAGGGCAGTTTATAGTGAGCGTTTAAACTGCTTCTTGTTGTAATTGAAAATTGAATTATCGTTAGAGAAAATGGTGTCAAACACAACTTGAATAGATTCAGTTAGAGGTACATTGTTATAGAAGACTCCATGTCAAAGTTGCACATAGAATACTGGTTAAATAGTTGCGAGATCTCCAATGAAATGGAGATTATTATTACTATTTTCATGATTTACGTTAGTTTAAACCTCAGTCGTCACTTCAACGGCGTTGTTAAGAGAGTAACAGTGAAGGGACCATCGAGTATGGACACGTACACGGGGAACCTATGCACAACGAATGTTCCCACACAAGCCACCCCTATGCTGTAACACGACTGTGTTGCTACAGAGGACACGATGCGCATGAAACAGCAAGTCAGGAAGGAAGTTCAAACAAGATGAAAGCTTAGGAAGGAAGTTGCAGGTGTCTTAGAAAAGGATAGCAGTGAACCGAAAAAAGATGGATCGTACTTCGAAACGGAATTCGACAGTGATCAATGATAAAAATAGAGCCATTAGAAGAAAAAATATCATGTTCATGCAGGACTTCTTCACGGAAACGAGTAGCAAAAATCGTCTACGACCTAAATGGAAGTGGTTTTCTTTCTTACTCATTAACATGTATTCACAACTGAGATATTCGAAAAATACTTGAGCATCAACTGCAAACACAAAACGAAGCCAATACACCTTGCACCACATTTGTGCAAGGCACAAATGTGGTACGCTGTCCATTGTTTCTCTGTGAAAAATGCATTTGAAAATGAATGTGAATTGTGCATCTTGTATGGTAGTTCCGTTGGGGTTGAGTTGATCCGGATGTGAATGAAAAACGAAAATTAGATATACATTTCAATGATGTAAATAGTTACATGAAACTTGTAACTAACTAAAATAAACGGTTTAACTTCAGTGAAATAATATACAACAAAAAATGAAATTTTATTCTTTCCAATCAAGTTTCAACGTATTTCCTTGGAGATTCAGCACACTGATATCTTTTTAAATGAATAGATATAAAATCGTACGCATTAGAAATTTTAAATGAGTGTCTCGAATGAAGTTTTTACTAAAATTATGTTATTTATTGAAATATAGGTAATGAAAAACAGGTTTACAAACGCGGTAAGCCTTTTTGCGTGCAACTATGTGCTTTACTGTTAGCAGTTGTAAAGGATTAGAGTTGTGTGTTAGACTCAAGAGAGTCTGAAAATGTAAATTATAGCTTGAGAACCCGGAAACAATAAAGACAGCAACACTTATTAGAAAATGAAGTAGTCATTTAAAACAAAAATGAAAATCTGAAATTGCTCAAATCCATCCTTTAAAAGAAATAATGCGTGAATGAACACTGTTATTAACTCGGATTCTACGGTAGTTTTCAGAAGACCACCATACTGCAAGGTAGAGAATATCAGGGAACTTAATTATGACCGTGCGCACGGCACAGGGTCCAATCTCGCAGGATTTCTACACCGCCCAACCCTCTCCCTCCACCTCCAAGCAGCTACAACACCACCTCCGAGAAGCTACAGAAATGTTAGGTTAAATTAATTAAGGTTCGGTTAAGTTAAGTTAGGTTAGGTTGGGTTAGGTTAGGCCAAGTTCAGTTAGTTTAAAGGTTAACTTAAAAAAGTTTAAAAATGCCTGTTTTTGCGTGCCGAGATGGAGGGTCGAATAGCCAAATACCAGCGGTCTTTGTCAAAACTTATTATAATGATTTAATACAGGTTAACTTTGGTATTCCGCTGAAGTATTCACTTACTAAGTACTTGTAGTGGTTATAATGCAGTGATTAGTAATAAATGTATAACGAACAGATAGGTTAATAAACCTCAGTAGTACTACATGGTTCAATCATTGGCGCGAATGGCAACTTTATGTAGCTGCTTGGAGGTGGAGGGAGAGGGTTGGGCGGTGTAGAAATTTGCGAGATTGGACCCTGTGCTGACCGGACACAATGGCGCTTGGAAACTGTAGTAGCAGTCGAACGAATTTTTGTGAACTATTTCTATCGCACCCCAAAATCTCAATCGGCACCCTAATTTGGATCAATAATGATAGCAAATAGGTTATTAATATGTTCTAATACGGAACAATGCACGAAAACGCTAATTTCACGTAGCTTTCCAATGTAGAGTAGAAGAATGAACTATGATAAGACAGAGCATCACCAAGCTCCTCAGACGACATTTTGGAGGTAAATGGATCGCCGTGACTGTCGAAAGGAACTTCAAAGGAACTTACTCTCGTTCAAATTATTACACATCGCATTAAAATATAATTTTACACCATAGTTCTTCCAGTATTTGGACGTAAATAACATCATTAGAAAGAGAAAACTTTCGGCTTTACGAAGAAGTAATTTTTATGGAAAAAAATATTTACAGTTTAAGTAATTCGTTATTGTTCCCCACACACCGTAGCAGACAGAATAAATTCCAGTCTTTTCAAAGTAAGAAATTAGCCTTGCGATCACGTTCCGTGAAGAAAAACCCCTTGCTGGATGTAAATGAACTAAGGAGTGCGGAGAAGTTCCTTTGACGTCATTCCGATGTTTCTATCCTGCCGCAACAATTTGGCAGTGTGTGTGTGCAGTGTGATGTACTGATGTTAAATTAAGGATATAATGATATATTGCAATGTTATGAGACATTTAAAATTTTAATCCTATGAACGTGGTGCGAAATAGTTGAAATGTAAATCTAGTTTTTCCCTTATATTTTTCGTAAAATAACGTACCATTTTTTTTGCATTGAAGTGCTTAGATTAATATTAAGATTATAAGTTAGTTCAAGCCTCCCTAACCGCATCAAAAATAGAGCGTATCGAAGAGAGGAATGAGGAAGGCACCATTTAGTATGGAGATAAGGAAATGAGGAATCTATGCAGAAAGGGCATAGAAACAGTAAGATGGGAAAGAAGTTCATGAAATAAGATAAAAGTTGAAGAAGAAAGTCAGAGGTGCTGAAAAACAGGACAGTAGTGACCCGAAAAAAGTTGGTCCTTAACATAACAAAAAACATTTCATTTCAACCAAAAGAAGGCCTACCTAACTCTCAGCTCGGGCCCTCACATTTTTCCCTGGGAGCGCTTATTCCCATAGATACAATAGTTGTATCCTCCTGAGGGGGAAGTGCTTAGATTGAGAACATTTATCTATAAATAAGAATTCGTTATATCAAGTTAATGATAATCAAGATTTTGCCAGTCAAACACATGACTTTGTTTAAACATTATTCATCGGAAAGAGAAATGTGATAAGTTAGATTCAAGACTTATTCATCTAAAATTGCAACAAGACTCTCTAAAAGCTAATAAAGATTCATTCAATTTATGTGCTTACATTTGTGAATAAAATACTCTAATTTTCTAGTGACAAGAGCACAAAAAGAACAATTATGTCATCTATGCTATGTATCCCACGGGCAACTGCACCCACTTAAGATGAAGTCCAATAAAACGTAATGGTTATTTCGTGATGAATACGACTACCTATTCGAAAATTTTGGCTAGACGTTTATTTATTAACTTTACAAGAATAAGTTCACATGATGTTTTACATTTAAAAAATCTTAATTCGCTAAAACATATAAATTATTTGATTTGACCAATACACTTTAATCAAAGCCACTTGATACACTTCAACGAAAAAATATGTAGCTAGGCTATATCATTTTTCCAAATTGTCTATATGCATATTTGATACGTAAGAGTAAAATATGTCGAATGACGACCTCATACTCATAAACGCAAAATTTTTAAATCTACATTTTGTTTTCAATATTAATCCCTGATATTTCAAGTTCTTAAGTTCATATTTCAACGTAAATGCGCACAAATAAAAGTGTCAACAATGCATCATCACTGGGATTATAGTTTTTTAATTTGTATTTATAGAAATTATGAAACATCGATTACCGCCTCAAAGCGACAGCTTTTTTATTGTTTTCTCTCGATAATTTGTTTCGACTATTGAAATGAGTATTACGAAACCAAACATCATGAAACATGTCAATCTACTAAGTATCTTTATCTCATATTTTAAAAACAAATGATCGTTTTCTACAACTTTTAGGAAACAAACTGCTCGAAATTATTTTCTCTGTCCTACATTATATTCGTAAGTTACGAAAATAGAGCAGTGGCTTGCAACTAAGAGCCTGTAAATAACATTTTCTTTGCCCATTTTTGGTTTTTATGATCGTAAAACTCTTTTCTAAAATGACGCTTTCCAATTTCATTTAGTATACAAATGAATAAATGAAAACTTATGTTCAAAGCGTGATACTTTTTAGCACGCGTTACACGGTCGTTCAACCAATTCATGTTCGAAGACTTTTGTGACATTACAGAAATAATTGAAGATTTGTGTGCAGAGTCCATCAAAACTAACGGCAATGGATGATCGAATAGTTTGACAGAGCACGTAGAAATTTTAATTGGTGAAAATAATATCAAATAGCATCAATTTCTCAACAATCATGTTCCGGCAATGAGCATGTAATAACTATTTGCAATAGAGGATGCACCAACTTTTGAATTTACCCTTCTAGATCTCTTGTGTGACCACAAAAAAATTAATATTTCTATTACAATGATACCTTCATTTCCAATATACTTTAAACAGTGAGGTTATACAATTTTTTTCTAGAGTCATTAGTACTATTACCGGTACCTGAGGAAAATAATATTTTAGCTATTCGGCCTTAGCGAAAATGAATGTCTCTATTCTATTCATGAAATTGAAGTATCCAAAATGTTGTGAACACTATAGCTAAATAGTAAAAATAACCTGCATGTATAAAATTGAGTTAGAAGCGACACTATGACAGCAATATTGTATTTCTTTGCGCACTTTTCTTCTGAAATGCGCGCTTTTTTACAGGTTATCGTATTAAGAAATAATAAAAAATTTAAAACAGAAGTGTTGTACCCTTACATCAATCCCTGCAAGTGGTTCAACTTTATTGCTTCATTTGGTAATTTGCTAAACACTCATAATTATTAACGTTTTGCATTGGTACCTCCCTTGGATGATTATTCTTTGAGTGATGATTCAAAGCGGATAATGGTATGCGTCAGTCCGATCTCGGAAGTTATGAGGTTCGAAGGCCCATACAAAGGCTCTGACGCTGTCGGCCCTCAACTTCAGGTTCAAACGATTGAGCGTGCAAGAGTTTTTCAATATTTGCGTTGCGACTCACTAGGTTTGTCACTGCTTATATTTTGAATATTTTACATTCATATTTGTGAGGTACTGTTAAATGATGCAACAATTTGAGAGAAGTGCTAGTATTAAACTCAGGGCGAGGACATTCAAATGCCCTCTATATGATGGATAAGTTTTACTTCGAAGATAACGAAATTGGGTTTATCCAAAGAAAATCATTAGAAGACAAGAACGGTGAATATTGTAGAGAAAAATAGGCACATAAAGTTGTTTTTTATTGAAAATAAACTGTTTTTCTTTCTTTTTTCTAAAAACTCAAGCACTAAACTAAATTCAATTTTTGAAAAGTTTATAATGCTTGATTATATACTGATCATTAGTCTAAAAATTCATCCAATGACAGTGAAAACATTATTCAAATAACAATGAAAAATTTAAAACGTGTAAATGACTTAAAATATTATTGATCATATGAACCTTCCATTATAAAATGAGAAAAACTAAACTATTTTTAGGGTCAAAATTTTGGAACTTTTTTCTAACTTGTATCCTTCAATCCCCAAATTACACCCTGCACCATAGCAACCGCTTCACAAATCATGAAAAATCCACCAAGTTAAAAACTTGAACATCTGCTGTTCAAGAACTAACCAAGTTACCGAATGACATTGACTTAGAAAAGAAAAATGTGCACATTTAATTGACGGGAAATTTATTTGAGATTTTTTTTTTAAATCAAACATGTCATTATTTAGACGACAAATTGTATGTGTGGGAAAACTTGACTATTTTAATGTTAGGTTTCAATAGTTCGGACTCTTTTCACAATCCATGATCAATAATTCTGAAAATACTTCCTGTTCCTGGCTGTACCCAAACCTATGGTGGATGGATAGTCTCCCCTTTAAACCAGTCGGAAATGTCGGAATTTCCTTTTGCACGTAATAAAATATAAGATTAGTGTGAAATCCAATGTAAACAACCATCCTATCCTGCTAAAACATGAACAAAAATCTTACTGACTGTACCGGTATTCAGTGCCACAAAAAAAATGCAAAAGCTAGCCTAGATAAAATTCGCTTAATGGCTTAACCACCAAGTAATTAGTAACTGAATTACCTTACAGTATCTTCAATACAATTATTTCGGGACAACACATCAACATACACAGATAATACTAATTTAATGTTTTTTAAACGGATGACATCAATATATCTAGTTGACATCAATATGTCTAATCTAGCATGATAGACCGTTAGGGTAATTCTTCAAATATCGAACAGAAATCACGTGTGTCTAGAAACAACCTTCATAAATCGGTAACTTTTGCTCTGAATAACTCTTGCGGGCCTCAAGGTTATTCTTGAACAGTTGCTTTCTTGTTCTGTGATGTCGCTTGAAAGACAACGTAGATTATTGAAATGTATTTATTGTTCTAAAAATCGAATTCTTTAGTAACATAATTTCATCAATATCGAACAGGAATCGAACAAGAATTTTGATTCGAACAGGATGGTTCGTCAATTAGTTCTCTTCGTATGGAACTTTTGTTAGACTATTAGCACGCCACGTATGGTTTGTCTATTAGTACGCCTCGTATATTTTGTCCATTAATATGCCTCGTATGGTCTATCTATTTGTACACCTCATGTGGCCACTTGGAAAATAAACGTTTTTCTTTCATTCTTTTTTTCTTTGGTGCACTGGATTTTCTTGGAAGTGCTCGCGGTGGCACATCGGTTAAGGGATCGGACTTGTATGTTGGAGTCGCGGGTTCGTATCCCGGCGCTGGCGCTGCGATTTTCCCCGTTGGGTATAAGGGAAAGCTCAAGCACAATACCCCACTCGACCCAGGTGTCGGAAATGGGTACCGGCTTTACGGGGGAACCGTCATGGTTCCTATATATAGTGTTAGTTATAAGACATTTGAAAAACCAATGCTTAAGATCATTTGTATCAGGCTTGATTGGAAATAAAGCATCCCAAAGATGCCGATGTTTGTTTTGTTTGTTTGTTTGAACTAACTGTCTCATTACTTATTTTCAAGATGCATTTGAATGGAGAGTTATCAAAATTTGAATATGATGTCGATGTTTCATTTGCAGTGTTTGTTGAACCATCATTGTGATCATCAACCTGTGTGACCTTTTTTGGAGTAGAGTGTAAAGCACTCGTCAATGAATTATTATTGATGCTTGCATCAATTTTCTTGGCAAGGGATTGATCATCAGTAAATGTAGCCAGACGAATCATCGATGATCTTGAGGGCTTTGGAACACCAGCAGATGATTGATAGCCCCTCACCAGAATTCCCATCTTCAACTATTCAATGTTATTATCAAGCGTTAATACAATATTTTAATGAAATAAAACAGGCGTTCAATAGATCGATTCAGTTATTTAAAAGAATTAAGAATCGAAAAGCTTTGTTCGAGGCATAAATTCATGATTTTTAAGGAATTTTGATTCGAACACCATTGTTCAGTATTTAATACTGACATGAAAAAGGAACTGAATGTCGAACATGGAATAATTATCAAGTTTTTGGCGGAAAAGAAAAAAATACAGTAACAGAACATCATATGACAACTCTACTCTCTAGTTATGACGGGAGGTTGACGGTGACCCAACAACAATTAAACCGTCGCAATTTTCCCGAGGTGCGTAAAATTTTTCGAGTGAAAAAATTTTACCGATTTGTAAGGGTCGTACAGAAAATGCGTTCGCAACAGCTGGTAGCAGTTTGCAGCTCACAGAAATGAGTTTTTATCACTAAAATAGGAGTTTTAGATGTAAGATCACTGGCACTAAGCAAGTTTGGATGCTTACTAAATTTATTACGCGCATATTTCCAAAGTTGTTCGATAATCAGTTCAGTTCGATATTTGATGAATTACCCTAGGTGGTTTTAATACACATCGATAAATAATCAGGGAATGCCAAGTTAGAACTTACCTTCATTGCCAGGAATTTGTACTTCATTCAAGCTTTAGCTTCGGCAAGATGAACCAAAAGCTGTTCTCTAGAATACGTGGCTTTCTGCTCAAGACACAATATACCTGTAGTTACTAGCTTCATAACAGTAACGTTGGCATTCACTTACACCTACACATGCTTCCGCCTGAGCACTTGATGACACCACTTCGACTGTCCAAGTCAAATGAAACCGCCGATCGCTCTCCTCTGTGGCGCCAGTGAGACTACGTATCATGGAGCTAGGATATATGGAGGGAGCATAGCCGATTCCAATCGGGTTCAAATTAGCTGCAAAAGTTGGGAGACTGGGGCATTGGCAAGGCCCCACACGTGAGCCAACCACAGACGCTTGGCTGAAGTTGGCTCCTCCTCGCCTCCTCTACAACTCGTTCATTTGCCAAAGCAAGATTAGTACCGCTCCACAAATCGAAGGATGAGGTGCGCGTGCAAGTCGCTCTCTAATTTGTTATATTCAAGGGCCTGTAATCTTTACAGTTTTTAACTCTTAATGTATCTTTGCTAGTAATTTTGATATTATTAAGTGTCCTCGAGTGAGGAAACACAATTTATTATCTTTCGGAGTCTTAGAATCCCAAATTAATGATTACGATAAACTCAACAGCTGGAAGAGCAATCAGCGAGCATGTGCACACCCCAACGTAGTTAGTAGGTAACTGGCTTCCGTGCTGACGTCACACTTGCGAGACGGCTATTGGTTACCACAAACATGGGAGAAATCTCAAAAACTGGTTCCCTTCACAGACGGCTATGCTCCCTCCATATATACTCCCTCCACGCTACGTATCAAGCAATATTAAGGAGCTCTGTGATTGGTGGAAACCGAAAAGAACTTGGAAAGAAATCAAAACAATTAACTTGCATGAATGTAGCTCTATAAAGCGTTCCATGCGTCATAAATTTCGTAGAGGACTGTTTTGCTCATATCATCAATGATGGTGATGGCAGTACTCAATGATAGTGTCATGCAATAGTCCTCGTGAACATGTTTAACGTGTTTTGCGAAGTTAATGCAACCTTAATTCGAGCGTTTTGTGAACACACCCACCTTTCTCATGTGCGGCGCTTAGAGATTCGATCTGCTGTCGCATCAGGGTTCCTAATACAGAGTTTTCATCAAATAATATGGAATGAAGTAAAATAATACGTACTTAATTAAGATAGTTTTGAGTTTCACTCACAATTTAACAGATAATTCAGTGGATAATAACTAATTAATTGCAGTGTTAACAATGCATGCTTAACCGCGGTAAAAGTAGTATAGCGTACAATGAGAAGTTAGGTTCGAAGCTGAAGAAAATCTTTCAATCGCACAGGGTTCTCATCTTCCATTGCAAGATAATCGGGCAGCGCGGCTAGCGAGCTGATATGTTTTACATTTAGATCCATGGCATTTCGTTTCGATTACAGCAGTATTATTGGCTAAACTTTGGGCATTATTATCATTCAATGGAACACAAAAATTGTGAGCAATTTCCCATATTTGCTTGCTGATGAAAATAGTGATAGCAAAGTAGAGAGATATTTTTTACAGATGCGCTAATGAATTGTGCAGTCAATTCAATTCCTTATTTGCGTTGTGCGTTATTTTACATTGAGCTCAAAGAAGCTGAGGCGAATGGTAGCCAGTGAATATTCGTATAACTATTCTCTCGTAACATTCATGCTAACATTTGCAACACTGTGAGGAACAGGCCTAAGGGGAGATATGGGAAAAAAAGTTACGTTTTCATGAATCAATCCATACTCCGAGAAATCGAATTAGAACAAAGTTGTTTGAGGTAGGCTTGCAAATAGTGAATTATTTGTAAAAAACAGTAAATTGAAGTACAGTCACTTCAAATTCAATACAGAAAATTGACGGGGAGAGAACTTTCCTTTGAACCAATTCCTTGCAAAACTTTCGCACTCATATCACCTTTGGAATTAGTCTAAAGACGTCCTTATCCGATAGTTTCCCCTTTCCTGATATAATACAAAGTTTATTGACCAACCTTAGATTTTTTAACCAAATGAAAAATACAAAAAAACCTGAAGAAATCATTTTAGTATTACTCGTTAAGGAATGAGTACAAGCAGTTCATTTTTCGACTAATCAGTCAGCAATTCAGCCCGCCATAGCTGTCTCAAATGATCCGATGATATTTAAAATGAAATCGAACATTTAACATAAACTTGGCTCAAAACCAATGCCATTTTCCACTCAGTTTTTGGGTAAAATTTTAATTATACAATAATGGTATCCACTATGCTGAGGGTCCTTGTGGTTTAGGTTACACGCTATAAAATGATTTTCATTTATCAAAATGACGACGCCCATGCTCAATACATACAAGTTATATGACGGAAAACGTGGAAATAATCCGCGCTAACACAAGCCATGCGCGTGTAAGATAATATATTCATCAGCTAAAACCCAAATACACGTTGAAAATTTTTCGCGTTCCAGTGAAAATGAATGAAGTTGAAACACCTCCGTTCTTCATTTGCACCAATGCGTAGCACCTACGCAAAATAACTTGATTGAAAAAATCTATTCATGAAATTTTTGGAAATAAGCATGATTAGGTATTTGTGTAAAATTAGATTTGTATTATTTCGTTCAATTCAACAAAGCACTCTGAGGCGGTTTTCCAGTCATAACCCCGAGAGTTACCCGCGTAACTCTCATCAGGGTAACTCCCGACCAGATCCGAAAATGCAACTGTGAACACGATTTTGAGGTTACTCAAGCAATGTTTACAATCAGATTGCATCAGCTGATAGTTGACGTAATGGTTTGTGTGAAAGAAGCGTGTTGAAAATTAATTTTTTAATTAATCAATGATTAATAATAGACCTATTACAAGCACACGTGTATTTAAATTAATTAATTATTTTCAATGTCGCAGTTACTATGACGTAACCGTCAGCGGATATAGCTCTGCCTTGCTATTGAATGTTTGATTGTATATTTATTCGTTCAAATGATTTAATTGCACCGAAAGGGACTGCAGATTTTTCTGTTAATACCCAATGAAGAATTTTCAATTGAATGATATGTTGTTCGCCATCTTTTTAAGCAATGTACATTAATCGTTGTTTCTCATTATCAATATGAACCCAAATGCTCCCGCATATCTAGTTATTTCACTCAATTTGCAACTTTTAATAAAGCTTTAGTAGCTTCTGCCTTATAATTTGTTAGCAATCTTCTTAAAATTGAGGAAGAATTATTGTATTTGATGTAACGGATTTAACTAATAATGAATCTAATGCAAAAGTTAGTCTGCGGTAGAATTTTCTGTTTTCACGAGGCTTTCTTAAAATGTTACTATTTTCAAGAATTTTACTGTAAAACAACAAAGTATTTAATCCGTGTAGGTAGCATGCGGTTGGGTAATTATTGTATACCGTCTTACCCAGCAATAGTATTTTGATATGGTTTCCTATAATTCTTTTAATATAATGTCCGACGAATAATTATGTTAAAATCTATGTATTGTAACATATCAGATAGAATAATCTTGATTTGCCACTTGATGTTATAAAATTATTTAAAATATTTTCTGCCAGCATGACCCAACTTGTTGTAGTTCCATGGAAGCAAGAAAATTTTTATGTCATTACCGCAGTGTTGTGTCTACTTCCCTAGTTTCATAATTTTTACTTTATTTTCAATAAAAGAGCTAACTAATTTGTGTTTCATTTAAACCAATAACACAGTTACTGTATAGCTTATTTAGATGCATTTCTTAGTTGCTTGAGACTTCAGTATAAGCATTTTAATCCTGGTATGAAACGATTACATAGTTCTTTGCTGAAAACAGTGAAATGAAAACAAGAACGAGTAGCATTGAAATTTATTTGGCAATAAAAATTTGATTAACAGAAATTCGGAACTTTATTCTATAGATGCACGCATTTCACTTACAATAACTGAAGAAACACGAGTGTTCATGCAAGACCTTAAATTCATGCACATTCTTTAAATTTATTTAGTATTCAGAAACATCACAGGTAGTTTAATAAAAAAAGAAAGCATCTATTTTGAAAAATTTCAAGCTCAAGCTCTAGTTAGCCCAAAGTAATTTGTAAACTGAGTTTATTTTTTAGAGGACATGTCAATTATAAATGAAGTGATCACAAAAATACTTCAAAATGATGAGACCTTGCAAAAGAAATGAAGTATCACAGCCAATTTGCACGCAGTACAATTATATAATACCATAAGGTTTTTGAAACGACATAATATAAAAAATTTCGGTGTCAATTCTTTTGCAATGAAATAGTGGACAGCATGACTCAATGACCACGTAGATGAAAATTTGTGCAATGCATCGAATATCTCAGCAGGTATCTTTTAACTTGGCTATCATTCAGATTGTAGCTAAAACAAGAAAAAATGCTTCAGTCTAACTAGAAATATGAAGCTCACATGAAGTACAAAAGTTGGGATATAAGTAAAAATTTGTCAATTTTTTGTAGCTGCCAAAAAAAAAAGATGTTAATATCTGAGAACTTCTTTATCATTAACACTACCAGCCACCCAAAGTGATGCAGTTAGCTTGTACTTGCTCAAGAAAAATTTCTCACACTTGAATATGAAAACAAAATTCCCAGTTTTAATGAAGCTTTGCATTCAATTGTTCTTGAATGCAAGAAATATTTTCAAAGCTATTTTACAATAACTTGAATGAATAATGAGAGGATAGAGCAATATGTTCACAAATTATATAAAAAACTACCAGCATCAGCATTTACTAGTTTTCTGTCTTGCACAAGTATTGAACATTTTGTTATACAGCAAGCTCTACTAAAAATTCATGTTTAGATTGCTCTTGAGGTTCTTTCCACAGCACTAATTTACTCTCATGTTACTCTGATTGAAGTTAAAATAAACTCCTGATGGAAAGCAGCCCAATTTTTCAAATATTTATGAGCAAGATAATTGAGGAATACTGGATTCAAAGAGATTTTATTTTTTTATTTTTGGCAGTCAAGATGTACTAACACACACTGTTCTTCCAAGAACAAAATATCCTCTTCCTTATTCTGTAAAGCAGGTGAACTCACTCGTAATGAAGCAAAAGCCGGTGATGTTTGGGAGCAAGTGTGAATTATGCCAAGTGCCTTTTATATGTGAACTTCATCAGCACTAAATTCACTAGGAGATATGCAGGATTTTTTCAAAATTTTCCAATAAGAAGAGGCAAGTTGCTTCACAATGCAAGAGGTTCTATGCCAATAGATTTGGTGGTATGGTTAATCAAGTCTGCTAATATATCACACTGAATAAATAAATTTATGTAAATCACAGCCATCACACAGGGCTTTTGCTAATAATGCACTCTATACACGGAGACATAATAATTATATTCTTGTTGCCCACACTCTTAATCCTGCTGCGCATATTGGCCCCGGCTTGCTGCTCACACCCGCCATCTCAAGCCGCTCACAGCCATCCCTCTGCCGTGACTGAGGTATTTGTTACAAACTGGAACGTTGTTCTTGACTTTTGGGACAGTTGCTCACAGGAGAAGTTCTACAACATTCTCTGCAATAAACAAAGATAATTAATACATTTTCATAAGATCATGATAAATTACACAAACGTGAATTTCTATGACCTATGAGTTCATTCAGGTGAAAATTAGTAAATATAAAGTAGTAACCATGACATCTATGGCATATATAAAGGTTTATTTTGATATAAACAAGATTTATAATTGATTTCAATTCATAAATCCTGTATGTAGAGAGGATAATTGGACTAGAACATAAGTTGGTTAAATCTTTCCCTACCATAATAGCTTTCCAAACTAAAACCACACCAAGAAGAGAAAAGAAGCCTTATAATATGGTATTAAATAAACAAGGTGTGTTGCAATACCCTACGCATAAAAAGTCAGCTCAACAAAACTTTGAAAAACATGACAGAAAATCAAGAAAGAAATAGATGCATAACTGACAGAGAAAAGCTTAGCACTGATGCAAGAAAAAGTAGGCAGTCATCTGCTAAAAAAAAAATATTTAAATTTATTCAACATAAGCAAAGTCTACCTAATGTCTGCCATCATACCTTCAATTCTTCACTATATAGGAGTTTAACTTTAACTGTTTTCCAACATTTTACTGTTTAAATTATTAAACAAGACTTTAATTACTCACAAAACTTTAATTAAGGCAAATAAGTATCATGAAAAAGTAAACATTTTGTCTTAGCCCTCAAATTTAGCAAAATTTGGTACAAGAATAAATACTAAGCTTTGATATTATTAAAGCAATTTGAGGGGAGACACTACCTTAATCTTTAATTTAATTTACTTACCTTTTATATAAGAGAATTAAATCCTACTTAGGTATAGGTAGAGCAAAACTAAAATCATCACTTCAAGTCAGCTAATAAAGCTGAAATAAAATAAAAATTGATATTAGCTCACGAGATGGAAATTTTTACTTGGGAAAAACATGAACATTTTTATATATAAAATATAGTAAGGTCTATCTCACCATATTGGAGAGAACACTTATTCTGATACAATGATAAATTTCTCACATATAGCTTAGGCAAAACCATTCATAATTCAACTTTTTTGAGTGTTAGATAATTACAACAACATGTAATAAAAATATCTGAATTAAAAATTGTTAGACTGGAAATATGAATTGTATTGTAGATTTTTATCAAAGTTTAACCAGTCAAAAGTGTTTTTAGAGATCTAATCTTCCAAGCTTTTTAGAGTGGAAGAATATTTGCAGCAAATTTTTATGAGAGGACCACAATCAATTTTCCACTTTTCGGTGCCTAAAGATTAGATTATAAGTTAGTTTAAGCCTCCCTAACCGCTGCAAAAATAGAGCGTATCGAAGAGAGGAAGGAGGAAGGCACCATTTAGTATGGAGATAAGAAAATGAGGAATCTATGCAAGGGCATAGAAACAGTATGTTGGGAAAGAAGTTCATGAAATAAGATAAAAGTTGAAGAAGAAAGTCAGGTGCTGAAAAACAGGACATTAGTGAACCGAAAAAAGGTGGTCCTTAACATAACAAAAAACATTTTATTTTAACAAAAAGAAGGCCTACCTAACTCAGCTCGGGCCCTCACATTTTTCCCCTGGGAGTGCTAATTCCCATAGATACAATGGTTGTATCCCCCTGAGGGGTTTCGGTGCCTAAACATAGTTAATTAGATATAAAAAAACAATTTTTCTTCTATGCACTTCCGTTGGAAACAAGTATTTAACGAGTTATAGCGGTAAATTAGTCACCGCAACTCCAGTGTTTGAAGCGGGAAGTAGCGTGTTGGATGGCAGCACTACAATGGACTCTTTCTCTTCCGACGCGCTCAAATGATCGAGTGCATTCCCATCATCTAAGACAAAAGTTTACATACCGCTATAACATTTTATTTTTGGGTAATAATTTCTATTGTTATCAACTAAAAGATCCTAGAAGTGGGTTCAGGCTCCGCGAGGTGGGCAGAGACAAAAAATTAACATTCGGCTATAACTCGTTGAATATTCATTTTCGACAAAAGCGCATAGAAGAAAAATTGTTTATTTACATCTAATTAGCTATAAATAGGCACTAAAAAGTGGAAAATCAATTATGGTCTTCTCCTCAACATTTACCATATTTGCAAATAATCAGTTAAACTTTATATTTTGAAAAAGAAATGAAATTTGAAAATGCATTTGATAGTTTTCATCCTTCATAGGAAAGAGTTAAGTGAGTTCACAAAAGAGTTAAAAAAACGTAATTCACATCAAAGAAGAATAAATACTGAATCATTTAGGCCTAAAGAAATTATATTACATACATGTTTAGTTTTTGTACAATGAGAAATATTAGAATTTGGATGGTAATATATTTTCCTCAGCCTTGCAATAAATGGCATATAATCAACACAGTGTGTGTGTACATATTTAACATTTATTTCAAATAATTCACCCTTTTAGTGCTTAAAAACTTCACACAATGTGCTCAAATACTAAAAATAATTGATAAATCTTTCAATTTTATCTGTAAAAATCACTCATTTATAAGTTAATACGAATATTTCACTCCATGAACACATTCCCGCCTAACACTTTGTTGGTAAACATTAGTGACGTCATAACCCAACCCGATAATAATCCTTTTCAAAACGAGGTTGCGGAGAAAGTTACTCAGTTGACACTAACCGGTGTTTCTAAAAGCAATCTTGGCGACGGATCACCTCTGGAAACACTGTTTTTGACGGATCGAGTAACCCGCGTAACCCCGAGGGTTACTCGATCACTTCGAGATTACGACTGGAAAACCGCCTCTGCAGTAAACATTTTCCTGCTACAGAAGCGACACGTGTGATATAAGCTAATTAATTAAAAATCTATTCATGAAATTTTTGGAAATGAGCATGATTAGGTATTTGTGTAAAATTAGATTTGTATTATTTCGTTCAATTCAACAAAGCACTCTGCAGTAAACATTTTCCTGCTACAGAAGCGACACGTGTGATATAAGCTAATTAACTTATGATGGCGATGATGAACCATTAATAAAAGTCTGCAGGAAATAAGATTATCAATTTCGATCCCTTGGTTATAATCTGCATTTTCTTATAATCTCGTACGAACATGCTACCTCCACCTATTTGCATTGAGCGAAGACAGGGCGCGTTCCCTATGAAAGTAATGGATGCATGTATCGCACGTGATGTGATATAGAAGCGTTGTTTTTCCGCTTGTAATTAGTCTGCTGTACATAATTTTGTATTTACTTCACTGTAGTTTGAAAGACAGAAAACAACTGTAACATATTTTCAAGTGTTTCGGGCTTGGAACTGCTTTTGCGTTTGAAATGAGGATACGTACGCTTTTCGTAAACACAAGCCGCAGGAGAAAATAATATATGTAACATAACAATATTTACTTACAGTTAGTTTCATCCCAGGTTACCGATAGGACGAACACGTGGATGTTGTTTCTTATTGTACGATATTGAGTCGTGTGTTTTATAGCTTTCATATACGTCAACTTATTCATGAAAATAACTAGATGACACGCCAAGAAAATTAATGTTGAGGGATGAATAGACTGTACTTGTGAACAGGAAAGTGGATTATGCAACATGCAGTCATGTTTGTGATAGTTATTTATCAGTAAATTCGATAATAAGTTATATACGGAAGTCATTCACATTCAACAAAACAATGTTTTGTATCAAATTTTGGTATGCGAACGCAGCTCGTTCAAAATAATTCTTTGCATTATTTTATCAATATTGCCAATATTCTTCCATATGTACAATTGTTTTTCAACAAAAATTAAAATGATTACACTTATTACGGGTAAAAAGTCTACTCTGTCAATTCCACAATAAAAATAGCAAGAATTGAGTAACGAATTTTTTAAGTGTATTTTAATGCTACGGAGAAGAGCTTTCTGCTGCAAATTTTTGCTCCGGCGAATGATCTAATGATCGAAAACTGCGCAGTCGCTCATGGTTCTTAGCAGGGTCAATGCCCTGCAGATCTAAGCGAACAAAAATTTGATGAATTTTATTTATAGTTTTATAATGTATAGCCTGTCAAATTTGTGTGTAATATGTTCTATCAAAAGTTTACAAGCACGTGGAAGTTTCTTCCCTATTCTGATGACTGTGTGATAAAGTCACTGTGAGTGAAAACATGAGTCATGCCCAGGGAAGGATTGACGTGTCTTTAAGCAGTAACAAGCAGTAATTTGTCAAAAAGTTCTGGTAGCTGCACAGGTCGATCGCGACAATCTCAGCTGATCACATGTGATTGATATCGCTCCGTGTAGTTCACGAGGCTTATGATTACAACGGCAGGGGCTGCCACAGAATTAGAACATTACGTGAAGACAGAAATGATGGTCAGATCGCTACACTAATCTTGCTGTGAGTCAACTTTAAAAGTGCTTCACTGCATTTATTTTTGTTTGGCAAAGGATCCAAAGGTATTAACAGAATTTATATCTTACAATAGGTGAAAATACAAACAAAATTTGAAACTTTGAAACTAAACACGTCGTAAATAGACGCTTAGCTTTTGTTTTTTTATATCTTATAGTATTTTTGACAGCTCAATTTTGATTGCAGTCTCTAACAACCAATAAATGTAGGTAAAGTATGACTCAAAATGCTTTGGCCACAAAAATTTTCCCTTTATCCGACTCTGATTTTTATTTGAATAAATTGAAGCCTATGCAGGTAAAATAGAAAACCTTAATGCAATTTATAATCACTTTTCACTTACAGGACATTTTTGGTTACTAGTAATTAATACCTTACATGCAGTGAATGAAAGAGCTGCTGGTACCTGTCAGCAACCATGTAATAGCACAATGTTTTCACGTGCATTACTTGTAATCAGGGAAATTGTGTAACGCAGTCAGAAACATACTGCTTGTGTGTGCAAGCTGAGGTGTGACCGTTGGTGTTAGACCTTGCACCAATATTTTCAGCATCGAGAATAATTTTAAAAGGCTTCAATATTGAATTACAACAAAAAAAAATGTATGATATATTCTTTATTATATATTCAAGTACTTGCTTCACAATCTCAATAACGCCAGGAACTCTGGCGTTGTTGAGGAACTCTGCTTCGATTTTTAAGTGAACCGCTCGCATTAAATCAAATAAAATACTAGTCAGGAATGATTTTTAAATTACACCTGCCAATAGATGCTTCGAGTGAAAATTACCTCCATTAATATCTATGAAAATTACACAAAGATTTGAAATCACTTCCATGGTCAATACACGTCTGCAGCTCACAGGGCTTCGAACGGAAAAAGAAACAGCTAGGCCAATAAGTATTCTACCTGACATCGGATTTTCATAAATTTGCAGTCGCCGTTGAAATTTCAATATCTAGTAGAAAATGTTACTATGAAGTCTTAAGCAATAATTTATTTCAGTTAAAATGCGCTTTTCACAAGTTTTAAGCTCGACTAATTTCTGGTATATGAAATAATTTAACAAGCGGGGATCAAGTCGCATCTGTTCATCTAGTCTTACGGATTCTGTTTTCAATGGTGCACGTCCTCTCTCATTTGTTTTCAAATCACTTAACAATTTTTTTGAAATGACAACGCTTGTCGGTCCCACCTGAGTTACGCTGCTTAGTCTCGAACTTCGGAGTTGTCCTTGCGAGTAAAACGGAAGGAAACAGTACTTGCAACCACGAGGACGTAAGGACCAATTTATCAATCGACCAAAATCAAGGCCTTTGTTCTGTGATAGCTGTTAATAACCAGTCCTTGAATTTTCATGACATCTCACATGCTTTCAGCATGATTTAAAACGATGTCAAGACAGTTTTCAAACATTTTGGAGACTGAGATGGGGCAAATCACAGTATTTTTAATAACGTATTAATTTAGTAATGATTCATAAGTTGAGTTCATTCAGGAACAAACCATTTTCAAGACTGCTTACCGACTGTCTAATAGTGTTTCAAGTGACTATCAAGCGTATCACAACATACTTATTATTATAGGAGTTCGTTCATAGCTTAGTTCTAAACACAGAGTTGTTTACGCTAAGCGAGAGGAAGGAACCATTCATTTTCAACACATACTTGGAGAATCTATACACATGGTGTGCTTCCCACCCTGGGCAGGCATCCTTGTGTAGTAACACGAGCGTTTCCCAACGCAGGTCACCCAAGGCATTGGAACAAGTCAGGAAGAAAGTTCTAACGCTACAAAAGTTGAAGAAGAAAACATTTAGCTCTGGAGAAAAAGATAACAGTGAGCATAAAAAAGATGGTATTGATAAATAAAAAAACATACTTCAACAAAAGAAGTATCTTTAATCAACTTGGGCACTCGTGCTTCACCAATGGGAGCGCCACTTACCACGAATGCAATACATGGTTCTCCCATAGTGGAAGTATCACATTAAATATACTCGCTGAGTGTGAAACCTATCCTTTTTTTTCTCACCATATGCAATAATTATTACACTAATTTAGTTTGATTCCATGTTTGACAACAAATTAAACATAATCTTTTTCTTGGTAACCAATCACAGCAGAGTTTCGAGTGCTGCAGGACGCCGAACCACCTTGGACCACTCAGAACGATGACTCGGTGCGTGCTACGCACCCACCAATATTCAATGTCGATTTGTGGGTTATTATCTGAGTTCGGCTGAGCCGACAGTGACTTTGTGCAGCGTTTCCACGTTTTTACCGAAGCTAATACGTGTGCAATGCGCATGAAAGCTTTAATTAGTGCTGAGATGTCAGTGATGTTTAAATTGCGCATAGAAATAAAGATAAAAGTGGGCATGAGAACCATTTAACCGAGCTAAGCATGAACTAGATGAGGAATTTGTTCGTTTAGACAAAGTACGCCTCATAAATCTTTAGGTTTATGCACGTATTCATCTGTTTCATTTTTTCCCATAAATACAAATATATAAATATATAACATTGTGACAGAGCTCCCATGGGAGGTAAAATTAATAACTAAACGCACACAAGTATATGCACTCGTTCAACCAAATTTATCGTTTTAGGGGTATCTTGCGGTTTAAGCGAGCCTAAGAAACCACAGGTTTCTAATGACAATAAAAGACACAAGTGCAAACGTGTACATAGGCATGGAATCGAATGTGACTGTATCTATTGGAACTTATTCTACTCCGGTGACTGTGCGTTACGTCTCTGACGGCATGAAACTTGAAAAGCTTCTCGAGAGTGAAGAAAGTTATTCTTTCCTGTTGCCCCTATATATTCAATTTTATTCTAAATAGAGATTATTGGGGTGGCATTGGAGAGATGTGGAGTTCAAATAGCGTCCAAAATGTATTAATTTGTATACAAATGTTTTACTTCTTCTAAAATTATTTAACATTATGCTTATAAAGACTCTAATAGAATATGACACATAAATATATCTTAAGAATATTTTACTTTTGACTACTAACAAACAAAAGTGGAGAGCAATTCTAAACCGCTAATGAATGAATGCGTTACAAGTTTAAAATAGGACTTTTCAAGTCCACAGGAGAACTAAAACATTCATTTGTAACGGACAGTGTATAGGAATTATTTAATTGCAAAAGGCAAGCTACAAAATTTGACAATAATGGTGTAAACTCATACGAACACAATTAAATAATTCTTAATCAGCCACCACCAAGTTTTGTAATCTTTCGAGTTATACTCAATCTTTCATTAGTTCTCTTATAAAAAGCATAATAATGAAAACTATATCAAGTAAAAAAATCTATCGAAGCATACTTAATAATATCGATCCTCAAACTATTCTCAAAAAGGCGCCATGACAAATTACACATTCACTGGATTAAAAACGAAAATCATCATTACTAGCGATAAGAAAATTAAAGTACACTGTTGGAAAATTTATCGGATTTGAATTTATGTCGTTCTTTTTTTAAATTAAATGGGAAATATCGTGTTCAGTTTTTAATGTCGTATTTAGATTAACAGTTAAGTTGTGTTCACGCTCCTGCAGTTTTTCCGCATGGGTAAGAAGGGCTTCGACCGGCTTTACCTGGCAGTTGTTTTTGATTTACTTTTGAGACTTACTAAGGATACGAGTTCCGGTTAAGCGCTTCGCAGCTGCGCGTCGCCTTTGACGCTGAGTTTGGTGCTGAGGTTGCATCCCGCTGGCATGGGGCGAGTCGAGGCGTCCCCAGCGTAAATTCCCTGTCCACTCCTCATCTCCTCTTCGTCAGTTCCTTTGGTGTTTTATCTCTATTCTAAATTAGTGTGTGCGTGTGTTTGTGTGTGTGTGTGTGTGTCAGCGTGTGCGTGAATAATACCAAGCGTTCCTACCCAGAGTTGCACCCAGTTCCCACCTGACCTTGTGGGTCAGGGGTATATAGTTTATTATCAAATACGTTCAGGTAATCAGAAATAAAATGAAATAAATTAAAGATATTATTAAATTATGGTGGGATTTTTCTACTGTAACTAACGGTGTTATTTGTTTTTCGCAGTATCCTCTAATCATCTTCCCGCAGTTTGTCTACCGTGGTTTCAAGTTTGTCGCACTACTTCAGCGGCTGTGCTTGGATGTGGTGTAGGTAATTTTCCTTAGCTTTGACCTCGCCTCATATATGATTATATTCAGTTCATGTGATATTGAATGATTTCTTTAAATTCTACCGTTATTTTCCAGCTGACGTTAACAAAAATTGGACGTTTGTCAGCCTCAGTATTGGTCTGGCTGGAGACGCTGAGATCCAATGTTCCTGTAAAATTACTGTCGGACGCTGTCCACTAGCGAACTGCCAAGCGTACCTGCTTCCCTCGATCGGATCAACTGCGAACGCAGAGCTTTTACCATTTCAACAAGAATTTAAAAAATTTTAAACTAATATAATTTCAGACCACTAAAATTAAATAAAAGATCGCCGCTACGATACTTTAATGCACACTTTCTGTCAGGTACATATGAACTCTTTTGAAATTATCAAAGAGTTTTTTAACTTCTAATCTGGCCGTGCTTTAATAGACATCTTCTGGAATGTTTGGTATACGTAGACTAATAATTCACTCGTATATCCACGGTTTGACAATAACATAGAGAAACAATTTGAATAAATTCTTGTGTATTCCTTCTCCTTGAATGATTGTGTGAGAATTCAGAAAATTTCCCGCAATACAATACTCAAACAAATCATTCATTTGAGACTCTGAAAACACATGAATTGTATGATTTTGTCAGTCATCCCTAAGCAATTTCATGAACAAAACTTTGACTAACGATGGCGAAAAAAATCTCAAAAAATTAGTATGCGCTCAAATTGACATTTTGTACCATTACCTAGAAAAATGTAGAAACAATTTCGTACTACTTTTTAAGAGAACAATCTCAACAAAATTTAACTAAACCTTGTTACTCGATTCTTGGTAAAATCAGCGATAAAAAATCCTATAACGCACTCAAAATAAATTACAAATCTTTTTCTAATCTAAGTATTAATGATGAAAAGGCAAATCGTTCGTCTTGGGAGGATTGAAAATATCAAGATAATTTACCCATGAATTTCACTTATTTCTTTTTCATGAATGATATGCGTCGTGCACTTTTCTATCATTTTTCATGGGTCTTGATGGAAATTCATTTGAATTTTTCATTTCAATCGTTCTCATTAGACATTTTCATGTTTGTTGGTAGGTAATTATTTAGGAATTACATTTATCACCAACCTATTATTTGATTAGGCCAATAGGTCAAGGCTACCAGGTTAAGCTAATGATTAAAACAGTGTTTGTTAGGCTGCTGTAGAATTCAATGAACTTTTTCGGGACCACAAGTAAAGATTGCCAATTATTCTGATGTTCACTTACGATGAATAAATTGTTTTAATATATACCAGTTCCGCATCAGTACCTATCAAAAATTAGTTTCTAACGCATCAACCTCTCGTACTAAAAGATATAAAGCATAAAATGTAGAAGAAGTACGGTTCCATTTAAATTCGCTCTGAGCCGAGATACAGGCGAAAGCTTTCAAATCTCCCGAGGAATTTTTGGAAGATTCAGCAAAGTTGAGCAATCATACCTCATGATTCAGATATACTTGTCATTAATAGTTGCGTTTAATTCTGAACTTATCAGTGACAATTTTTTACACCTTACAAATATCCCACATATTGGAGCCTAAAATTCATGCTAGGACTAGATGAATGTTTTTCAATGATCGCAAGATGCGGTGAATGGTTGGGAGCCTCTGGGTTACTAAAAAGAAATGATAAGATGATAACAGTGGAGTAACATACCAGTACTTCCTCGCACAAGAGGCGTGTTCCATACAGGATTCCCATTGTGGTGGTTAAACCACGCTTGTTTTAAGTAGAAGAATGCATATATCAGCATTCTCCACTGCAATTCATTATCTCGGTGTTTAACGGGATAGAGGTATTTTCATTACTGTAAAATTTCCTAACCAAAAGAATGAATAAATTTGGGACTAGTAGTCAACCATAGTTTCAAAATTTTCTTTCAAGTCTACAACTGAATCATAAGCGAAGTGGAATAAAAGCTGGAGTAAATATTGTTAAATATCGTAGGAGGTGCGTTTCGACTGATATATTTTTGATTAAGAAAATGATGTAAAGTATTAACACAGAAACCAATAGAAACGAAAAGTCTTAAGAAGATTTATTCGAACCTTTCGTTCATAAGATAGTTCTCTACAACTTTGAAACGGAATGAACCGTTCATTCAAAATTCAGGTCAACGAATAGACACTTGCCGAAAATATAAAAAATTACGTGAAAGCGGTTCAAAAACAGAAAAAAAATTTTAGTACTATTATGAAAGGGAAAACGGAGGAAGGAGTGGGGAAGTGGATTATAGGCCAACATTTTTTCACGCCAATAGCTTTGAATTACGTTGATTGATGATTATAATTAACTAGTATACAGAGGTTCACGAGTGTGCACATCAAAGTTTGAAGAAGAGCTGCCAAAAGTCTTGAAATTATCAGTGTCAATAACTTTCATGGGTTATTCTTCAATTCATGATCGTAAGTTGCGTGAAAAATTTGAAAAAATAGTTTTCCGAAAAACTCACGCCTCGTTAATATTATTTGTTATTAGGGAAGCCACATTTTGAAATCTGCATTTTTTTAATCAGTACTGTTGCCAAAAAGCACACGCCTCAAAGATATTTACAAACGGTTCAAGAAAAAAAGTTTCTGAGAAGTGATATCGATCTAGAAAATTAGCTGCAGCGACGGTTATAAACGGTGCGATATCTATTTTGCTGTTTTAATTACAGCTTTAAAAGTCCAGCGAGGTAAATGCTCCGTTAACTCAATCTAGTACTATCTCACCAAGCCCGTATTGGCTCACTTATAATATAATATTGGCTTCCAATTCAGTTTACAAAATATTCTAATTAAGTGCTCGTTCATTTGTTTCATTCATACTTTTTCCACCATAATTAACAGGCAACAATCAAAATAATATCGTCACCAAAATAAAAAATTGAAAATTTATTATAGTTACCCACAAAAAAAATTCGTGAATAATTTTCTATCATGTTCATGAAAACTAGAGAACTGTAAATCAATCTGTGGACCAATCACAGCAGCTGTCTCACGCTCCTTTGGCAGACCACTGGATAGTCCACTCCACCCATGGAGCTAGGATATATGGAGGGAGCATATCCGATTCCAATCGGGTTCAAATTAGCTGCAAAAGTTGGGAGACTGGGGCATTGGCAAGGCCCCACACGTGAGCCAACCACAGACGCTTGGCTGAAGTTGGCTCCTCCTCGCCTTCTCTACAACTCGTTCATTTGCCAAAGCAAGATTAGTACCGCTCCACAAATCGAAGGATGAGGTGCGCGTGCAAGTCGCTCTCTAATTTGTTATATTCAAGGGCCTGTAATCTTTACAGTTTTTAACTTTTAATGTATCTTTGCTAGTAATTTTGATATTATTAAGTGTCCTCGAGTGAGGAAACACAATTTATTATCTTTCGGAGTCTTAGAATCCCAAATTAATGATTACGATAAACTCAACAGCTGGAAGAGCAATCAGCGAGCATGTGCGCACCCTAGCGTAGTTAGTAGGTAACTGGCTTCCGTGCTGACGTCACACTTGCGAGACGGCTATTGGTTGCCACAAACATGGGAGAAATCTCAAAAACTGGTTCTCTTCACAGACGGCTATGCTCCCTCCATATATACTCCCTCCACGACTTCACCGGTGCCGTTCGTAGGAAGGAAACGTGACGACCGCATGTAGTCGCCTTCAATGGACGCTTGAGCCACACGAGAATACCAGAAAAATATATCTACAGCCCAGTAGACTACTATTGCGGTTAAGACCCCTGATTTTTGAAAACGTGTGGAGTAGTCCATTAAACCTTTCCACCCTTCAATTATTCTACTTGCAGCAGGGCTAAAATTATTTTGAGCCATTTAAACGCAACTTCCAAATTTTAAATGCAAGTATTGTATAAATTGTACAAGCATGTACATAAAGCGCCTGTGGTATTACTCTAGCAATAATAATTACTGCCAACTTTACACCATATTATTAAATTCATTCATCAATTATTTTATTCTACTGTGAAGAATATTTTAAAAACTTCGTTTTACAACGAAGTAGTTATATTGTCACATGAAATAGCAGAAATATAGAACTATTTTTTTGATCGCACACATTTCACCACTAGAGTGTGCAGCGGTCAGTGTTGACATCAGTCATAAACTTCAGAACAATCGTGTCAGTCAAACAAAGCTTTGGGTGTTCTTAGTTTGTAAGATAAGCTTTAAATTTAAAAAAATACGCTTTGCAATTATGCTATGTTGACGAAAAATCAAAGAACGAAGAAATTATTCTTTGAATAAAGTGAAAGACAGGAAAGGCCAAGGATTGTTGCTTGTTCAAAAAATTCATACCGACATAGGTAGCCTTTCAAAATGTCTTTCTCCAGAAAGAGTTGAAAAACGCGCAGTGAATCGGACATAATTTTAACGGCTGAAAATTTCAAGAGTTTTGTGTCAGTTTGTAACTGTGAAGAAGTTTTAGATGTGAAGGGAGTGACGTGTTTAATGGAGAGTGTGTGCACTTTGTTTGAATAAGTAGTTGAAAAAAATCGAAAATAAAATTCTAACATGAGAGTGCATCTCCCATTGGTTTAACAGTGAACATTGATGGCATACCCTTCTTCTATATAATAAATACACAGTTGATGCAATCCTTGTGTTTGCTAATGAATATCGAGCCATAATAATTTGTGTAGGCAACTATTGTTCAATCAAAGTCTATGAATGAAAACCTAACCCTGACATTGCTAAAAAAATTCTAGAAAGATCTGGAAACTTATCTGGGCAGTAGGAATGAAAAACAAGAATAAAATTGCCGCAGTTGAGTTTACTAATAAGAGAACAAGTGATGGTGTGCCATGTTCATGGCAAAACCCACATGAACAATCACAAAAAGAGCAACAACCAAAGACCTCCAAATGGCAGCAGTACCTGTGCACCATGCTCACAACTGCTAGTAAAGATTATATTTAGTCTATGTCATTGGTGCCTTGTATTTTAAGTTCCTTTCAGCATGTGTTGCATACAATTCTGGATTACCAATTCCAAGATGAATATCACAATGCAACATAGTGCCAATTTCTTTGCTTAGTGTTTTGAATTTTAGTGCAATACATTCCTTTCAGATATCACTCTGAAATCACAAATATTTTTAAAATATATCAAAAATTGTGTGTTTTTTATCTTTCTACGTATAATTTAATTGTCCAAACCTAGTGTTGAAGTTTTTTGACAAAGTGTGAGCACCTTGTAGAAATAAACATGTGGCAAACAGAAAATATTTATTTTGAATATAAGTATAACAAAAACTTAATTATATTGCCTGTGAAACAGTATTCTATAATGAACATGTAATGAATATGTAGCATGGGAAAAATGTTATTCACGTATTTCAAAACTTTTTCAATATTTTACAGTATAATTTTTTTCATTCCCCAGCAACGTATTAAGGGGATCATCGCGGTTGGAGACCTTTTTTCGTCCGATTCGTTTGAAAATTGGCCAGTATATGTCTTTTGTCAATGTAAACCTTGACTCCAGTCATTTTTTAGATTTAGGCAAAACTTTTTTTTATGGACGAAAAATGATTTTTTGGTATATTTTATGTATATTTCAAATTGTATCTCCTCATTCAGTTTTGATGCTATAACAAAAACAAAGACAGTTTTAGAATTCTTAAAACATTTCTAACAAACTCAGTAGGGCTTTTTTTGAAATTCAAATTTTTTCGATTCTTTCGAAATTTATGAAAATTTCTGAAACGAACACCAATTTTTTGGGTTTAGAGCTGTATATTTTTTTGAAAAATTTGAATTTCAAAAAAAGCCATCTTGAGTTTGTTAGAAATGTTCCAAGGATTCTAAAACTGTCTTTGGCTTTGTTCTAGCATCAAAACTCAATAAACTACAGGCCCATCAGTCTTTTGCCTGTCATGTCCAAACTATTGGAGAAAGTGGTGACAAATCAACTGTCATTTCACCTGGACGAGTCAAATTTACTCCACCAAAATCAATATGCCTATAGAAGAAATACTAGCACTCAAGACGCTCTGCTCAATATATCTGAAAAAATATACAGTGACATCGATCAAAAGAATGTAACACTCTTGCTACTACTCGATCTCTCTAAGGCGTTCGATAGCGTCCAACATGAAAGACTTCCACGTAAAATACTGAACTTGGGAATAGACACGCAATGGTTTGAAAGTTACTTGTCAAATCGATCTCATGCAGTCCGCATAGAAAACAAATTGTCCCCATTCATTCAAAACAATTTTGGTGTTCCCCAAGGATCCATTCTTGGTCCGCTACTGTTTTCTATTTTCATTAATGATTTCCCTCCAATGCCTTCTAACACACGGATCTCAATGTATGCAGATGATGTTCAAATTGCAATAACAAGTTCTGTATCGGAAATACCACAGACGCAAATTAAAGCCGAAACTTTACTGACTAGCCTGAAATCATGGTACGACCGAAATGGTCTCAAATTAAATGCTAATAAAACACAATGCATTATTTTTGGATCCAAAGATGCAATTAAAAAAATTTCAGATCTTACTCTTGCAGTTGGAAATGATAAAATTAATGCATCAGAAAAAGTTGAAAATCTAGGTATCTGGTTCGATAAAATATGTCCTTTAAATCTCACGTTGAGACTGCTTGCAACAAAATCTACGGAACTTTAATGTTTTTTCATCGTATAAAAAGTATGCTAGACGAAAAATCCAGATTATTAGCCATTCAATTCCTTGTGTTTTCGCGCATTGACTACTGCAGCCTAGTATGGGGAGACTTACCTCAATACCTTCAAAGGGACTTACAAAAATGCATGAATTTTGCAGCCAAGGTGGTATGCAACGGTAATTTCAAAAGAAGTGATCACGTAACCCCTCTCCTCAATAAACTCGGCTGGATCCCTATCCAAGAAAGGCTCCTCATGCAGAAGGCCCAATACGTATTCTCCTCGTTATATCTTCCTCAGAGCAATGCCGAGATAGTGCGTTTCCATCCACCCACTGTAACCAATCAAAAACCGAACAGAAACAATAATGTCTTGGTCAACTATCGTTCATCTCACTTAGGGCAGAAGGCTCTGTCCATATCAGGCGCCTTACTGTGGAACAAACTTCCCCTGAGTATTAAAGTCCCTCAAAGACCGAGAAAATTTAAAGCCAAAATAACTCGTCATCTTGTGTCTCAATAATAATCCTTAGTTACAGACCATACTGAATGAGTACTGACGAATCTCATTTACCTGGTATCTCCATTGCTGAACAATCTCCCTCGCTCATTGTTTTATAATTAAAGACATCACACAACAGTTTGGAAGTATGCGTAGGTATTATGATTTGACCGCCTATACGTTGTCATTTGCGGACATGCTTACTTGTATATGTGTGTACGTATATAGGTGTATGTGCGCTTATGGATGTGTATATGTGCACGTACAACTGTGTGCACTAGAGTAGATGAACCAGTCGAAGGTGCATTTTATGTCATTCCTCTCCGTTCCTGTGCAAGCATCAAACTAGACCGTCATGGTACCTATGTGTGTGTGTGTTGATCAATTACAGACATTCTGCACCATATTACAAAGATAATGTATTTTTTCTAATATGAAATTGTAAAGCATCCATGTAAAAAAAATAAATTCGTTGTGTGATCATCCATTTATACTGCAGTAATATACTTATTCGGCTTATAGTTATATGCTTATAATAATGTGATACCTATGTTTGTTCATCAATTGACGACAATTTGCGCCATATTTCAAAGATAATGTGATTTTTTTTCTAATATGAAACCTTTATAGGACATTAATGTTTTCTTTCTTATTCAGGTCCCACAATCGTTTTCATGTTTCTGACTTAAGTAGACTGTTTTGTGCCACTATTTTTAGTACGAAATTTTATAAAATTCATGCTATAACAAAAGATATTTTCTCCGTTTCCCTCGATTGGAATTCTGGTTTATACTGACTAGTTTACGCTGATATTTGCGCACATGCTTACTTGTGTAAATGTGTACGTGTCCACGCTATGCGTATGACACTCTGTAGAATGCGTATGTATTGCCTTGATGCATAGAAATGCATTTGTGTTTGCTTACGAGTTAGGTGTAAATATGTGCGTGGGTATATGTGTGCATGTGTATGTGTAAGTATTTACATGTATACGTGCACATATGTGTGTACTAGACTGACAACAAGCATTTTACTAGAGATAATGGTCTTTTTTCTGTGCACTCTCAACTTGTAACAATACCTAACTCGTCATATCTTTAGTATTGTCAAGCATTCATGTAAAAACTATACATTTGTTGTGCGATCATCCATTTATATTTAAATAAAATGCTTGTTAACTAATGACCGTTAAGTTAAAATTGTTGAATCAGAAATACAAAACCTATAATCTTCTTGGTCCTCATGCTTATATGTACACATATGTTTATATGTGTGTGTGTGTGTGTGTGTATGAGTGTGTGTGTGTGAGTGTGTGTATGGATATATACACACATGCATACGTATGTGTACATATGTGTGTATATGGATATATATATATATATATGTTTTTCTTTTTTTTTCATGCTTCCTTAAAATGACACTTGTGAACATTGACCGAAACAAGCGATTTCATATATTATTTCCTGGCGTCAAGAATTGCGAAGTTTTATGTCATGTACATGTAAACTGTCAAAAGTGTTTTCACCCCACAATGAAAATGCGTCGTCCATGAAATTGTGTTATCTCTTACAATTATCATTATATGTATTATCAAATGTAGATTAAGCTAGATTAGGAGTTCATTGCCCTCAATCATTTCTTTTGACTAGTGACACGAGTTTTTCAATACTCGTGTGTGTGTGTATCATCTAAGTGTATTAATTTTAAGATATTTTAAAAACCAATGATGGTACTTTTGTACCATCTCTATTGGAAATAAACCGTTTTTCTTTTTTTCTTTTTTCAATGAGGAGATACATTTTGAATGTTGAAGTTTGTTATTTTTTGGTATTAGCCATAACAAAATTTTTTGTTGAAGTGTCATGTAATGAACAATGTATGTAATTGGATGCAGTTTTAATTTTTATTTCGATAATTTCCATACATAACTTCATATTCATACTGTAAATTGTGATTTCCAGAATAAAAAAATAAAAATAAAAATAAATTATTTTATTTATATAATGAATTTTGATTTTTTTTAGTCTGATTCTTATGAAATTTGACTATGATATGTAACTTTTGAAAAGAAACACAATTTATTCCATTCGTTTTTTTGATTTAGGCTTTAGTTTTTGCAAAAAATTGACAAATTGGTTTTTACGTATTGATATTTCACTGATATTGATATTTAAAGACGTATCTCCTCCTCCAGTTTTGATGCTAGAACAAAAACAAAGACAGTTTCAGAATCCTTGGAACATTTCTAACAAACTCATTAGGGCTTTTTTTCAATTTCCCATTTGTTTTTTTTTTATATGGGGTCAAAATTGGTCAAAAATGAAAAACTTTGGTCCCCTCAACCCCCCCTGGGTAGGGGGAATTATTGTCCGTGGCGCCATAAAATTTTAGGACCGAATAGTCTACCAACTAAGGGTCCTTTTCCAACAAAAACATGAGAAATGACCCCCGGACCGACAGGGGCCTGGCAGAGGCCTGGGATGATCTCCTTAACACTGCGAAAATAACCTCTATGGTATCACTGAGACCTCAATTACAGAATGAGAATTTGATCAGGGCGGGGAAACTTCTTCTCAGGTTTCTGGCGCACAAAGCCCAATACGTTTTCTCCTCTTTATATCTTCTTCATAGCAGTGCTGAAATAGTGGAATTCCACTCCCCGACCGTCACGGACCAAACGCCGAACAGGAGACGTGATGTCTCAATCAAATACCGTTCATCTAACATCGGGCAGAAAGCTCTGTCAGTATCAGGCGCCTTACTGTGGAACAGACTCTCCCAGAGCTTCAAAACCCCTCAAACACTGAGAGAATTCAAAACTAAAATGGCCCTCTATCTTGCGTCAACACAATAAGTGTGAACTGCAGTAAGTGCTGGAAAAGAAGTCGGGAATTTTTATTGCTAGTTATCTTCTCTCTCGAAACATTATACAATAATCGAGACAGATTTATAATATGCACATGCAATATGACTGCCCGTACACGAGTATTAAGTACATGTACGTATGTACGCACATGTAGCGCACGTATGTGCGTATATGTGTGTATATGCGTATGGATATAGGTGTATGTATGTGCGTGCCTGTATGTTTAGAACATATTCCCCTTTAAAATGCTCATGTTGATCTTGTGTGACGCAGTGTCGTCCCTTACACTCTTCCAGTATGCTTCGGCCACACCATTTGAGGTGGTTTTGACTTTCTCGTTTTGCCCCAGCAATGTTAATAATGTTACGGTTGACATTGTACATCGGTTCCTCTCATCTATTTTGAATCCGGTAAATTTTTCTGTGCCAAAGCTTGTAGTATACGAAATTTAAATTTTTATGTTATTGTAAAATTTGTCATTTCATCCGTACCAGGTATTTTAGCTTACTAGTTGATACAAAACAGTGTAAAATTGCCTCTAACATCAACCTCGCAGTCAAAGATGCAAATTAATTTTGGATCTACCCGTTTTACTTCCAACCTTAATCCCTCATTTCACTAGTTCCAACGTTCGTAAGCTCAAATTTGAATATGGAAGTGCACCAACTAGAGTGTTCTTAACAACGCATCACATGTACAATATTTTCTTGACCACTTGGAATACAATCCAGTGTTAAAATCTGACCAACACTAAGGAGGGAATGCATTTATCTACGTACTTTTCTCCCAATTATTTAATTCAAAACTTAACCGATATACATATTACGATCCTCATGTATTTGATATCAACACAATGGAAGGAATGCATTTTCTTTGTACTTTTCTCCCAACCATTTGTTTCAAAATTAACCAATATAAATATTACGATCCTCATGTATCCGATCTCAAGTCATGGTCTTAACTTTAAGATACTCGAAAGTACTTTTCGCTCATATTGAAGCTTTTTGAACATGCGACGTAGTTCATAAGCAATTTCTTACTTTCCTGCGCTCGTGTGTACATTGGTGTTCCAGCTATGTAGCAAATATTACGGACTCGTGATCCAATAACGCGCACCCTAACAAAAGTATTTTCATCTATGTGTCACAGGGATTTTGTGTTCTTATATAGGGACTCACATTTATTTAGCATTTCCAAACCCAAATTAATTACCGCAAAGAAAGAGAGGATGTTAAATGTGAGGGTGTTTTAGTAACTATTTTCTCTACTTTTGTCTCATTGAAACATTTTAAAAAGGCCTCGCATTCGACGAATGTCATAACTTTAAAGATCATCATTTTAATCCTCTATTTCTGGTCTCAAATTGCTGTCGTAAGCTTTGTGTGGTAAACTTTTCTTACCTTTTTATTCTCGTGAATACACCACGACAACACTAATTTTAGATAGTTAACTTTTGTACGGTTCCACCTATGTTGAAAATATTACAGCTAGCAATGTAAAACAATACTTTTCATGTCTTTAACCACGATGAACTCTTTGCGCCAGTACTATTAGAGTATGTAAGAAATATCATAACCATTTTGTGTTTTGTTATAGCGAATATTATCGTTGGAAAACCTTACATAGGGATGAAGGACCGGATGTGGGTTTTCACCGGATGTAGGATACAGACAAATGTGAAGCGTGACCAAATGTAGAGGCTTGACCGGATGCGGGGCATCACCGGAAGAGGGGTGAAGTGTTGTCGGATGGGCGAAAGGAATTTTTGGATTTTGGAGTTGATAATTTATTAGAAAAATAATAAGCTCCATTTCCATTTCCGGGCACCACAGATGAAGTACTACTAATAGTGGAAAAACAACCTTCATTCCGCTGCATGGAACCAACAGTTGTGATGCTCATTATAGTCGACAGGAATAAGTAAGATCAATATTAGAATGACCAAGCGAACGTAAAATAAGATAAATTTTTACTTTCTAGCAAAACTTTCAGAAAATGAAACTTAGAATTTGAAACACAGAAACTGAAACTTAGTACCGCACTCCAAATGCAAACGATCCTTTTATACATATTATTGTTTATTTTCTATTAACTTGTGCTTCTCTCTAAATCCTGTGTCGACAATTATCATGTGTATTACGATAACCATGTATGAATAGCAATTAAGGATCTAAATTATATGTTTCAACACTAAACATGGGTATTACGATAACCATGTATAAATAGCAATTAAGGGTCTCTATGCTAAGGTATTTGAATGCATTTTTCGCTTTCATTTTTCAATACTTGTGCGCACTAATGAAAGTGTTTTTCAAATGAGCGTCGCTAGGATTGTGCTCTCTTAGTTCAAAATCAGATTAGGCAAGGAAAGGAACTCATTTCTGTTGTACTTTTCTATCAATCATTTTGTTTTAACATTCTACACAGGTATTACGATACCAATGTGTTAAAATCATTTAAGGATGTTAATGTTAAGGTGTTTTAAAAACCAATGTATCGAAATTTCATGTTTGTACTTTATTTGAAATAAAATGTTTTTCTTTCTCTTTCTTTTCTTTATTTCTTTCTTTTCTCAGCTTCCTCGAGGTATCACTTCCTCCCGGACGGCAGAACAAATCATCTGCCGGCCAAAGTAAGTTTTATTTCTAATTTGAATGGTATGCTAATTTAAGCTTTGCCATCCTAATAAGAGGTATAATGAAAACAGGTATAATGAAAGGTTATCCCTTAATTTTTAGAAAACAATTGAACTATTTATCTTATGTTTATGTTTATTATGTTTTTGTCAGAATGTATATGCCAAACTTCATTCCTTCCTTGCAGAAAGAATTGCTGTGAAATGAACACACTAAGTGTTCTCAGGCGAATTTAAAACACCGGCTTATGGTTTCTATTTGTCAAAGAACGATAAATATATCACTAGTTTGCTTGTGCCTTATTGCAAACAGTCTAGAAAGCCCATTATAATCAAAATTTTATTTCACAGAATGGTTTTGAATTTTTAGAAATGAGATAGAATAACTGTAGATGAGAATGCCTGGTTTATGATGGATATTTTTTATGTAGAGTTGTATTTTTAGGTTGATGTAAGAACTTGTTAAGTAGGTGGATAAGATGGAAGGAGAAAGCGAAAAATTTGAAGTTTGAATGCATTGAAGGCATTGCACTCGTAGAAGTGAAAATGTCCAAGATTGAGGGCCAGAAAACTGAGTTTGATTGGTTAAAGGGGAGAAGTAAAGATGAAAATAAGCAAAAAGGTGGAAGGTAGGGAATGATGCAAAACAATTTATGTTGATGTAAATAATTTGTGGGAGAAATGAAGCCCATGCTAGGAATAGAGTGGAATAGAGTTAATTACATATGTGCCCTAGTTTACTGTGAGGTAAGAAAGTATGTTACAGAAATTTAAGGTGGTGAAGGTTAATTTGAATGGAGTCAAATCATCATATGGCAGTGGTCAACTGGTACTGGATAATGAAGAATTTGGTACCGATGAGTGATGTGAAAGAATTAATATTCAGCAATCCGGCATAAGTATGAAAGTTTAGGGAACATGAAAAATAAAATACAAAAAAAGTGTTGGATGTTGCAGAAAAAAGCATGCAAACCATAAAATGTAGAAATAATTCAACTAGAATAATATGCATTGCTCTCCTCCATTTCATGTAATATTCTCGAAAGTTATTTTTGATCTTGCGCGCAGTAAACTTTGATATCAACTGAACTATTACTTTCAGATTGACAAACTTAAAGAGTACGTTGGGGTCGACAGCGGAGGCATCATACGCTGCATCCTCAAAAGAGTGATGTTCCGAAAGCTTGCTGTACAGTTTAGCTACACTGGGCTTGAAAACTGGAGGAGAGAAAAACAAGAATTCAGAGTGCATCCATTCTGAGTCCAAATCATTGGTGGGTAGATTCGCGGGAGAAGTCCACCCAAAATCAAGGAAATGGTTGTAACGTTTGTAGTATGAGACCCAGATCGATGAAAATTGTCATACGTATGTATTTTTGCAAGTAAATAGGGATCGTCTCAATAAATTTTTTCCACTTTCGACATAATTTTTGAGACAATACGGCAAAGGATAGGGGTAAGTGCATACTTTTCAAGAGACATCTTCTCAAAAAAACTTATCGAAGAGCAATGATTCAGTTGTCGTTGGATGCGTAATAAGTTGCTGCATGACGAGTCGAAAGATTATTTTGATAATTATGATAATTTCTGAGTTACATGGCAAAAATTCATGTGAAGAATTACAGATTGGAAGATATTAGTTTATTTTTTTTAAAAATGCCTGTAACGTTCTTTCTATAGAATCGACTCATCATGCAGCAACTTTTTGCGCATCCAATGACACCAAAATCATTGTTCTAAAATAACTACTTTTTGAGAAAACGTCTCTTGAAAAGTATGCACTACATCCCCCCCCTAATCCCCTTTCCCCCATTGTCACCATAATTGTGTCGAAAGTGGGGAAAATGTATAGAGACGACCCCTATTTATTTTCAAAAATACATGTTTGCCAATTTTCATCGATTTAAATTCCATAGAAAGAACATTACAGCCATTTCATCAATTAAGTCGATTTCAGCGTGGACGTCTCTCTTAATATTCCATGCATTCATTCAATATTCAATTAAATAATCAATTCAACCTACTAAATTTAACTTATGTTTTATTCAAACTCTGCTTCTTAGCTATTCTGATGCAATATACCGATGCTGATTTGTTAGAAAAGTTATTAATCGCATGTGCTAAGCATGTATGTGCACAGAGTTTGACAATTCATTTTTTCATGCAGTCCAATCTTGTTTTCAAGTTTCTTCATTTGATTGTTGATGTTTTTGAATCCAACTCAGGGCTTGTTGTCAGTTAACCAAGATTCTACTATGAACTTAGCTGGCTGGAAGCCCTCTCGTTTCTGCTAGACGTAAATGTTGTCTTTGTATTTCTCCTTCATTTCACCCACTGACATCATGCAAAGGAATGGTCAAATAATTTTAAATATGCTGCAAAACTATTACTCGTTGTAAAATCCACCACCACATTGCTTTAAATACGGTCTGTCATCAAAAAATGTGTCTTCATATCTTCAATTGAGCTCCCAGGTGGATAATATACGGGCCCGCTTGACGGTTAGGTGGGCCTTCTTTTTGACGAAAAAGTGTATTTTTTGTTTTGTTAAAACTATCTTTTTTGGGGTCAGTACTATCCTTTTCTTCGGAACCTATTACTTACTTTTGAACTTTAATCTTGTTGAGACTTTCTTTCTGACCTGCTGTTTCTATGAGCATTGTGTTCAGTTAACCTACAACACAATTGTGTTACCTCACAAGGATGGCCCATGTGGGAACTCACGTTGTGCATAGATTCTGTGCATGTACGAGTCCACACTAGATGGTCCCTTCATTATTCTTCTCTTTGAAACGCCTATTGTGGTTAGGGAAGCTTTAAATAACTTATATTAGAATTATAACCAATATGTTGATTGCTACACAGTTTTACCTCATTGTATAGTATTATCCTAAAGCTACAATTTAATTTTTAGATTGCGGTGCAGAATTGGGATTAAAGGTAAGAAGAGCCCGAGACTGGCACGGGAAACGAGGATCATCTTCGCTGGAGGTTACTTCAGGCGTTGATGAAGATGCATTGCAATTGAAACTTTCGGCATCAGACATCGGAAGCGAGGACGAGGAATGGAACCCCGAAGGACTTGATCTCAGGCATCTCATGTGGGCGCGTTTGTGCGAAGAAATTAGTGGTGCATCTGTCGTTAACAAGGGAGGTTGTGCGTACTCGTTTTTGACGAAACTGGCTGTTTGAATGCTCACATTTTAAAGGTGTCAATATATTCTTTTTCCCATAGCATTGTTTGCAACAAAATGCATTAGCGGAAAACTTGAAAATGCTTCTACTAGGTAGGCAAATCTGTGTATTTAAACTACGCTTAAGTTAAAAGCTCCTTATCATAAGAAAATGTTCATAGCAAGAGAATATTTGCAATGTTGTAAATGTGGAACTTTATGAGGTAATAGTACTGTTTCACCTGACCGCATTAACCTCTCAAGACCTGTATTTTATATTTTAGGTTTTGCAATGGATGCAAGCCATTCCTATTGAAGTAAACATACTCTGATTCTAATTCACAAATCTCGTGAAATTATTGAGGAACGAATGGATAATATTCGATATGAATTGTCACTAAAAAATTGAAGTGTCTCACGTAAATGAAATACATGACAAAATTCCTACGAGGCGTCTACCTATAATATTTAACATATTCGTTTCTACCAAACGAATATACCCGTGACGATATGTGCTACAAAATTATATGATTAATATTTATTTTATCACATTTAGAGCCGATGTGCACAGCTGGCAGCTCCTGGGCCACTGTAAAAAAATTACTACTTTATAAATTACTTAAATTTTTACATCACTCCCCTAAAGGGGGAGACTACTATTGTATCTATAGGAGTTAGCGCTCCAAGAGGGATTATGTGAGGTACCGAGCTAAATGTTTGGTCAGTTTGTTTTTTGTTGAAAAGGGCATCGATTTATTGTTTTGTTACGGACCATCTTTTTTCGTTTCACTGCTGTCCTGTTTTTAAGCACTACTTTCTTCTTCAACTTTTTTCTTGTTTCATCGACTTCTTTCTTAGCTTACTGTTTCTATGCTCCTTGCGCAATGATTCTGCGTTCCCTCAACTCCCTACTAAATAGTCCCTTCATCCTTCCTCTCTTTGAACATCTTTGTCGTGGTAATGGGAGGCTAATAAATTTTTCAGCACTTATTTATAAACATTGCTGCGGCTCTAGAGTCGCTAGGTTTGACTCTACAGTGGTCCAGTCAGTCTCACGGCAAGAAAGTACAAAGATGTTCTGCTAAAGCCATAGCAAATCCCAGCATAGTGTTCCATAATGATCCATCAGTATAAAAATTTATGGGAGAGAGGGATTTGAGCGACATGGTGCTCTCTTGACACAGGGTCAAAGTTAGAAATAACAAGTGTTATATTCCTTTATTTTTTTATTTTCTTAGGATTACTGTTACAAATGTGTGTTGCCGATCCGAATGATTATATTGGTAGTTTAGTTTTATTTTTAGTCCCGGATGCTAACATTTTTGCTTTTCACGTGAAAGAGCTCTGCTTTGAGTTTAAAGGATAAATTGTTTTCTGATCTAACTCGCGCTATAATAATTCCTTCCGAAAATCATAAGTCAGGGAATAGAGTGTCTCGCCCCTCTGTTATAGAGCCGAGCGTCCGTGTAGGTCGGGAGAAACCCTTCTCTCACACACAATTTATTGAACAAAATAGCTGACACGCACTTGCATAATTTCATTTCTACCTTTTCAGCCTTACGAATTATTTCAATTTCTTCGCGAGTAAGTTGATTCAGGAATGCTCCTAGAATTTTTGTACTGAAACACAGTAATTCATTAAAATCTATATTTCTGGCTCATTACGTTGCATTTTATAATTGGACAGATGTATAGATTTTGATGAATTGCTGTGTATTAGTACAAAAATGCCAGAAGCGTATCTAACTGACTTTTCTTTATTAAAAATCTCTGCCTCCAATAAAGAGATCCTTGTGTGTCGTTCTGATAAAGAAAGAGGCGTTGTTTTCTTAGATAAAGTTGACTAAATTGAAAGCATGAAAGAGATCATCTCTGACCGATCGAAATTTAAAGAGATATCTGAACCGATCCTAAACTACACTATACGGAAAAAAGATAAAATGAATAATTTTCTGCGCAAACTAAAGATATTAAATCTTATTACCGAAGAAATATATAAACATCTCTTCGAGACTGGCTCTGGCCCCAGAGTCTTGTACGGTTTACCCAAAATTCATAAACCAGATTTTAGAAATAAGTTTGCATTTCGGCCAACCTTTGCCGCCTATCGCATACCTAGCTTTAATTTGTCAAAATTTCTAGTCCTTACTTTGAATCTTTTAATGTGCAATGACTTTACAATTAAAAATTCGAATAAACTCAATAAATATTTACTCAATAAACGTGCATTAATGTGTGCAGTGTTCACACGATTCGATGCAGGGTGTTATGAAAACTTCAGTGGTGTTCAGGCTGTTGTGTAGGAGCCCTGGTGTCGTAGGTTCTCATCGACGCCTACGGGATGGTCAAAGTTTTCATCGACGTGAGCGTGCTGTCTGGCTTCATTGGCGTTGTCTACTTCATCGCCTACTACTGCGTGCGTTGGTGCAACAAGAGAGCTGGCCGCAACTCTAGACAAGGCAAAAAACATAAACTAACTCACACAACTGAATGCTAATGGTAAATGCTTTTAAAGTTCGTGATTTGTAGTATTTTGTGTTATAATGCTCCATGGTTTTACCTATAAATGTTCCGTGTTTTGCTGAGTTTTGACATCCTGTGACCGTTGCGGTCGTAAATGTTTCGCGTTTATATGAATTGGTTCACCTATTTACACTACACTGAGATAGTAATAAGCAGCAACACCGAATATAAGGAGCTAAACTTTTACCCTCGCATAGTGCCCCAAATGGAGTGGAGAGACACAAATGCTTTTGTTTGTTTATGAACTGTAGTAGGGAGGCGCTTAAGCTAACATCTGATTTAATCTAATCTTATTAATTTATGTCAAATAGTAACTAAATTAGGGTGTGTGAAAACTTTTGGTTAACTAACTCAGCACGATAGAAGAAGCTAAGTATAATTCACAACAATAGTAACCCAATGAATTATACAGGTGTCACCCACTGAATAACACAGGTTTCACCACTGAATTAAACATGTTTCACCCACTGAATTATACAGGTTTCACCCACTGAATTATACAGGTTTCACCCACTGAATTATACAGGTTTCACCCACTGAATTATGCAGGTTTCACCCATCGAATTATACAGGTTTCGGCTTTTGCATCTCTCAGCGGTCTGAAGTTGTGCGCTTCCTGAATGTGGGGTTTTTGCTACGAACAAATTAATGACGCGAATTGATAAACCGTTATATCAATGGAAGAGAAAGAAAACTTACCCTAAATGATAGGATCAATTCTACAAAAGCCCATTTGAATTTAATTGAAAATGTATATTTGTGCCTGCAATTCAGGTGCGTTTTCATATGCTGTAAAATTACTTCTGTAAATGCTTTTAAAAGTCTGAAATGGTATAATACCGAGTGTAAAAATTGAAAATTGTCAGTACTAAACTTAAGAATTGAAAAAGCCTACTACTTGATGTAAAATTTAAAATTGTCTTCCATCATTTTTAGATAGTGAAAATTGGCTCCTGCTGGTCTTTAAACCTGAAAATTGCCTTCTGTCATTCGAAAATAGTGTCATCCTCGAAATTATTTAAGAAATTTCATCCTCGAAGTTTCAAAATTTGAAAATAAAGTTTCTTGACAAGAAATGAAAATTTCTTGACAACTGCTGACTTCAAAACCCTGGAAATCACCTACTACTGAATTTAAAAATTGAATATTGCATACGATTTAATTTGAAAATCAAAAATTGCGTGCAACAACTGACTTTAAAAACTGAAAATTCTCTGCTGCTGAATTTGAAAATTGATATGTCTTCTAGAAAATTTAGAGTTTGAAATTTGCCTGTGAAGGAAGTTAAGAATTCAAAAGTAGTAATTACTAGATTTATATTCTAAAAATTGTCTAATATCAAAGTTGAATCTCGAAAATTTTCCATTTCTTAACGAAAAGAATTGAAGATTTTTCTCTTCATTGAATAGAAATAGAAAATTGAAAACTGTATACCACATCCTTTGGCCGTGAGTAGAACTCTCTGGGAACGGAAGGAATGCATTATGTGATTGTACGAAAATCCATTCAAGTTCTCAAATTGTATGTCTTAAAATAGGGAAAATTAAATTTAGTTATTAATTTGCATTTCGAATACATTGAAAATCTATGGAATTTAAATTCCATTATCTTTAATTGATTTGAAACGTTCAGCTACCAATGTGTACGAGTAGAAAGCCTGGATTTCATGTTAAAAAAAAAAGAACTTAAAATAAGATGTTGTTTTTTAGTTGTTCATAGTGTGAATCTACTAGGTGACATAAATACAGTGTATGGTTTTATATTTTAAAAATTGAAGGGAGGAATTAAAATTAAAGGGAGGAATTATTCTAGGTTCACTCTAAATCATAAGCTTAGTCATAGCTCTATTTTTACTGATTTAGCACTTTGACTGCAATATTATTGTTTAAACTGAAGTTCCATATTCAATTCAAATTTAAAGTCAATTGAAGTTAGTGATTTTAAAACTAAGAAACATTAATTGGCTCCTGCCTTCATTTAGCGTTAATTATGTTTTCATGGAATTTGAGTTTGTGACTACTTGTCGGTCTGCAGCATTATGAAAATCCCCTCCGTGGCCACTTGTGGCCTACGTTGCGGATTAATACTTATCAGATTAATCCGGCAATGTTACAAACGGCACCTACTTCCCAATCCCCCGAAAAGACCGAATCTTACAAATTCTGACAGCCCAACTTTCGTTGATGAGAACGAGTGGTACTCTGAATTTTGTGCAGGAGTTCTCCAATGTCGTATTTCCGAAGCTAATTTGTGAGATTTTAAGGGGTTTCCTACCATTAAGAGGAAATGAACAAAAGGAACGCCCAGTCAGAAATGCTAGTGCGGATCGGCATCGATTATCTGGGGGGCAGTGCATCTTTTCATGGATCAGTGCGGAGCCAGGTACAGGAATAATTTTTTTCACTGATCACTGCAGATCATGGCGAATCCCGATGTGCAGTGATGTGGGATGTGCGAATCCCGAGACCCAAGGTCTCAAAGCCGAGCTCCCAGAGCTCGGATCGGCCTCCAAACCTCCCTTACAGCCGACACCAGACACACACCTGAGCTCGTGGGTCAGAGGACACACCCAGTGTGAACACACGCTGCCGTGAAAACGAAAACACTCCACGGCAGAAAGGGAGCACACCCTAGCTCCAAACTAGTGAAAACACTTCACGGCTGCAGGTCCTACCTGCTTGTGTTTCAGCAAAGAAAAAGAGAAAACACAACACAAGTATCTCGCAAGGATACTTCAAGAGCGAAACCGGAAGCTCAAGCACGCACAACCGCACTCTCCAGCAACAGACGCAATAATCAAGGCCGGCGCACAGACTGATGCTCCATACGTCAGGAAGTAGATCCCACAAAATACCTCCTGCCACTCAAACGGAGCAGCTTACAACGTAAAAACCGTCGCATGTGTAATTCTAAACAGAATAAACACATTGGAACACCAAAACGTCCGTGAACACAAAATACGATGCGTACACAAGCAACCCGCCGACGGGTGCCGCCTTGTGATTGGCCGCGCGTAGGAATACGTGCCTGGCGTAGCAATACACCACATATCCCTCAGTTCCTCGAGGAACTCAGGTGACGTAATCACTCAACCATTGGGGGGAACGCCGCTCCCGAACGGGTCGTCCTGGCATCTCATTACCATTCTCCGTGACAACCTCGTCACCTGCGTCAACGACGGGCTCTCCCGTGTCGTTGGCAGTTTCAAGTTGTGTTTCCGGAACTTCCTCAACACTAACCTGAAGAGGCTCAACAGGAGTCTCATGGGGCCCATCGTCGTCTGAGTCACATGCATCGTACATGTCCTCAGAGTCAGAGCCGCGACGTTTCCTTATGTCGCTGACATGCCTAGGCGTGCCATCAATGCACACAACGTGCCTTGTTCGAACAGCAGTGACTCGCCCAGGAGTCCACTGGGTTTCCCAGGTTTCACCCACACCATGTCACCGACGGCAAAATGCACGTTTTTGCCGTCATCTCCGGCCTTACTTAAGCCGTTGTCGTAAGGCATCGTCCAAGGATAGGCAAATAACTTACGACAAGGCACTGAGTTGCTATCGACTCCGTGCCGTGGCGTTACATTGTACTAAAATGTCGCCACCTCGGGGGTGATCCCCCCCTGCGCAGCAATCCTCTTGATTGTGCGATGATTTCTCTCTACGATTCCATTACCGCTCGGGGCATAAGCGGCTCTGAAACGCAGAGAGATACCCCATTCGTTGGCAAACTGAGTGACAGTTGCCGACCTAAATGTGGCAGAATTTTCCAACAATAGCTCCACAAAAGGTCCTCGCTCAATCACCACCTGCTGGAGATGAGCGACTACACTGGCTGCCGACTCGTTCGACAGCCTTCGCCAAATTGCAAACCTAGATGGTCCACAATCGACGAGAGAGAGAAACTTTACACCGTTATAGTGCGTCACATCCGCAGCTACACGATGCCAGTCACTCTCGACGGCTAAATTGCCGTGCTCGACAAGGTTCTCCACCCGTCTTGCAGGATCAATGCGAAGACACTCCTCACACCCTGCAATGGTACGTTTCACTTGGTCTCGAGTAAGGCCCGGCCTGCACTGCTTGACCAAATAAAAGGTACGATCAACGCCCAAATGGTGAGGCAAATGAGCCTTCCAAATGGTGTTCTCTGGCGTCCCTTCTTCTGCGGAAGCCGCCACTGACGCAGCCAAGACAGAGTCCGGCTCGTCAGCCGTGTGATAACTAAGCCAGCTCTTAGTCACACGAGTGAGCTGATCAGCTTTGTTCTCGACCATGGGAGCGAATCGAAACTCAACCGACAGCTGATACTCATTGATGATCTCCTTTATCACCATCAAGCGACGCTTGATGAGCATCTGCGCTGCTCCTATGGTGCGCACACGACTGTGATCACTGACAGTGTTATCCAACCAGGAAAATACTGTCTTGGAATCAGTGGCTATAGTGAAAGTCTTGAAGCCCCACAAAATAGCCAGATTGATTCCACGTCCCACAGCCTCAAGCTCTGAGACATTAATGTGGAGATGATCTGTCTGCTTCCGCAGTCAGGTAGCATCCTCCACGATGCGATCATCCACCTGGATGACCACACCCATTGCCAGTGAACTGGCGTCAGTCCAGACGGTAACATTACCATCAGGATTGACATGCCAACGACCCTTGACAGGGTCATCAGCCAGTGCTCGCGAAGCCAGCTCCTTAGTTAGCTTCAGGACACTGTGACTGACAGGCTTATCCCATGGCCCGTCTGACCCCAGTCGCTTCAAAAAGCTACAGTGAGGTCGTAACCACCCAGCTACAGGATAATGAGCAACAAGGCGGCCACACAGAGAGAACAGCTCTCTCTTAGTCATCTCAGACGTCTCTGAAATGAAGGAAGACAACTCACTTCCTCTTGACATCAATAGATGTCCAGTAGGAGACCTCTTTGAGGCTATCCCGAGTACTCGACCCCCGTCGAGACTCACTGGTTCTTTAGATTCGAGCCCATACAACTGCAGGTGCTTTCTCACATGAGAAGCACTCACAATGGACTCTTGGACCATTATATCGTCAATATAATGATCCGTGGCACGATTAATCTTATCGTCCATGGAAAGAACCTTGCCCAAGATCATCGTCATAATCCTGGGCGCACATGACAAGCCAAACCCGAGGCGAGTCAAGGCATAATGCACACCATTATACCTCACGACTTGATACTGCCACAAGTCACGGGAGACACGAATTTGAAGATAGGCAGACTTAAGGTCAACGACCTTAAGCTCCCCTTCAAACTGCCTCCATTTGCGCACCTTATCGGCACACACAGCGGTTTGCTCATCACCAGTGTGAGACTCAATGAACAAGTTAAGTTCGCGGTAATCCATTACCGGTCTCACCTTGTCTTTGGTTGGCTGGACAACCGCCAAAAGTGGTATGACCCCTTTTAACGGGCCGTTCCACTTCACCAGCCAACCTTTAGAGATCCAACTCTGGATCTCCTCAGCATACCTCTCATGTACGCCTGGCGCGCGCGTACACCTGTACTCGCCAACACCAGTTTGAAGCTGCGTCGGCTCGCCGGCCGACCAACGCCAACTAACGGTCCAATGACCGTTAGAAAACGTGGCTTCAAAGTCGTGATCACTAATCGTAAGTGAGTTAACCCAACGAACAACCTCACGACCTCCCCTCATGGGAGCACTACCACAGCACCTGGCAAAGGTGGGTTGACCCCACTCAACCTGGTACCGAGAGTTGGGTCCTCTTTTGACAGTGACTCCTCCCATGTGATCGATTACATCGTCACCCAAGAGGCAGTCAACGCCAAGATTCTCCAACCCTTCAACTGCAATTGCTGGCACTCTACAAGAGTGCCCATGCAACTGCACGACTGCCTGACATTCCTTCCCCTCAGAGGAAGTTCTGCCATCAGCCGTCACAAAATGTCGGGCCTTGCGGCCCGACAGTCCCTCCACCACTCGGGTGGACACCATCGTGCACCCGCTGCCGGTATCAACCAGACACAAGGCAGAATGGCCATTCACAATGGCCTTGACAACTGGCATGCTAGTCGAAGTAAGCCTACCAGCTGCCACGGGTAAGCCCTGCTTACCCGTGACAGGTGCATGAGCGCCAGTCACGGCAACGTCCCCAGGACGCTGTTGGCTGTCCCTGACAGCCAAGCCTCTCGTAGAGAGATTAGTGGAAGTACCTAGACTTCCATGGTTTCCACGCCGGAGGAAGCGGTGCCCCTTTCCACTTTCTCCCCGCGGAAACCCGAACCGCGATCAGCGCCGCCAGCGGCAGCTGTGGGCTCTGGGCAGTCCCGAGCAAAGTACCCGGGCTTCGAGCAGCGAAAGCATAAGCTTTCTTTCTTGCTGTTCGAAGGAGGCACTGCCTTCGCCTTGCGGCGAATCTGGGTACAGTCCCTCACCCGGTGAGGACCTGTACACCTAGGGCATACAAGCCCAGGCTTCTTCCCGGAAGAAGCTGCGGCTGCCTTGGCCTTACTCGCATAAGTAAGGCCATCAGCAGCACGCTGTGCGGACACCCTGTCACGCACTTTCGACAGCAACTCGTCGAAGCTGGAGGTGTAAACCTCCGGGAGCACCACTGCCCACTTACGGATGGCCTGAGGCAGGCCCTCAAGGAACTTGACCCGGAAGATCAAGTCCTCCGGCCCTGCCCTCAGCCGAGCGCCTAGGCGCTGCAGGTCGTCCACATAGACGTCCATGGCCTCGCCAGCCTGAAGCTGACGGTCCGTGAAGCGCCTGTAGGCTTCCTGCCGCGACATGCCGTACTGCGCCAGCAGTGTCGCCTTCACTACCTCCCACTGGGAGGCCTCCGACACCCTAAGGGCGCGGAACACCCGAGCAGCATTGCCCTCGAGCAGGAAGTCTACGACCTCCTCAGGTCCAACCTGTTCGACCTTGCACCTGCGCTCAAGGTCATCCAGCCACTCCGACACATCCACTGTGCCGTCGCCGCTGAACTTGGGGAGAGCTCTCTCCAATCGGTCAATAATAGGCCCCTTAGCCTGCATCAGGATGCTGGCCAGTTGCCTAAGATCAACCGTGGTGGCTGTCCCAGACGCACCACTAGCCGCCCCGGACGACCCTGCATCATCTCTCGATGACGCAGTCCCTGCCTTACGCATCTCCGACATAAGGCAAGGCAAAAAAGCCTAGATAGCTTGTTGTGGGATGTGCAAATCCCGAGACCCAAGGTCTCAAAGCCGAGCTCCCAGAGCTCGGATCGGCCTCCAAACCTCCCCTACAGCCGACACCAAACACACACCTGAGCTCGTGTGTCAGAGGACACACCCAGTGTGAACACACGCTGCCGTGAAAACGAAAACACTTCACGGCAGAAAGGAAGCACACACTAGCTCCAAGCTAGTGAAAACACTTCACGGCTGCAGGTCCTACCTGCTTGTGTTTCAGCAAAGAAAAAGAGAAAACACAACACAAGTATCTCGCAAGGATACTTCAAGAGCGAAACCGGAAGCTCAAGCACGCACAACCGCACTCTCCAGCAACAGACGCAATAATCAAGGCCGGCGCACAGACCGACGCTCCATACGTCAGGAAGTAGATCCCACAAAATACCTCCTGCCACTCAAACGGAGCAGCTTACAACGTAAAAAACGTTGCATGTGTAATTCTAAACAGTATAAACACATTGGAACACCAAACCGTCCGTGAACACAAAATACGATGTGTACACAAGCAACCCGCCGACGGGTGCCCCCCTGTGATTGGCCGCGCGTAGGAATACGTGCCTGGCTTAGCAATACACCACAATGGCTGAAAATTCTGAGCTATGGGGTACATTTTGCATCAATTAATATGATTATTTTTCGTATTTTGAATGATTGAGCTCATTTCAGCAAGAGTGCAATATTAAAAAGTCCCCTACGTTGGATTTACTTTCTTTACATGTTTTTTAGGTCCTGAAAAATCTGTTGCACTGGATCGCTTATTTGAAAAAGGATTTTATGGCAAAGCTATTGTTCAGTTTAGTTGAATTTTTTAATAAAATATACTGCAAAGTCAATAAAAGTTTTCATGTAATATGTTGCAAAAATGTAGTCGTCTTGGTTGAGACTTACTGGATCACATTATTCTTTCAAAACAAACTCTTGTACTTGTTCGCTCTTGATAATTATTTGCGTTATACTGCATGCTCTCTAATCTTTTTGAACGATGATCAACGCAAAAGGTCCTTCGCTAACGCAAAAATGTTGGAAAATTGCTCGACTGTATTGGTAGATTAATTATTCTGTGAAAAAGCTGCAGTTGAGTCAAATCTCCGCTAATGTGCAATTTTGGGGAGAGTGCTGCGGTGGGATTGTGCAAGACTAATGAATAGAATGAATATTCCTAACCAAGCTTACCGAATCTCAAACAAACTTGTTCCCAGGGAAAAGTGTGGTTCTGAGCTAAAAGCTAGGGAGGCCTCGTGTTTGTTGCAATAAAAAATTTTTTATTGTGTTGTCAAGGAACTTTATTTTCGGTTCACTGCTGTCCTGTTTTTCAGCACCTCAACCATCATCTTGTTTCCTAACCTTTCTTCGTTGCTGAATGTTTCTATGCGCACCCTGTCCTGGGCGGGAACTCAACTTCTGCATAGATTACGCATTCCTTCAACTCTGTACTTAATGGTGTCTCTTTCCTTCATCTCTTGAACAACTTTTTTCTGGTATGGCGACAAAACTGCTTATAATCAATCTCAGACTCAAAGGGAGGACCGCGGCTGCAACTGCTCTTGAGAAATAATGTTCCATGCATCTTTGCAATTGCATTTATATTGGACGTAGAATGTTGTGAGTTTAACATTTGCAATTTATAGCTAATACCGTAATATTACTAACTACATTAAAATAGTGCAATCTTTCAATAGCAGCGTTTTGAAATTAATGTTTCTTACTTCACCTATTTCACCCTCTGAACCCAAAATATTTCATTTTGTTTTTTATAGTTTTTTGCGCTTATATTATTGTATATTATAGCTTAAACATGCTAGATTTTATTTACATTTTTTTGCAATATTCACATTACGTTTTAATATATCTGTAATCTTGTTTAAGATAGCTGGATAATTAAAGCACTAGCGCTTCTTCGCTTTCGTACAACGCACAATGGCAGTTATTTAAAACATAAAGGTTGAGCTCAGCAATTTAATTGCAAACCTGTTTTCACATCCGGTTCGATGCCATGCTGCCCTTTATCCATTACTGTTCATGTAAAAATGAGTGAGTCTTTTGCACGCTGAGATTTTGCAGCGCCTACTGCAAGTAAGGTTTTCCACCCACTCACCATCTGCAAGTTCTAGTTTTGGACATAGGCATTCCTCACATAATTTCTTACCTTGCGAAAAATTTTGACCAACTAATGAAAATGAGATAATTTTGGAACTGGAAGAACTTCATTAAATTTTTCAGAAACTTCGTTGATATCAACGGATCACTGCCCAAACACTTTTTCTCACTGTTCTCTAGGTAAATTTTTATTCAAACTGTGTCTTGAACAGCTTCAATTTTAGAAATCGAATGCAAAATCAAGCGAGTACGCTTTCAATAACTCTCAGCTGTCTATTTTAACGCCTTATTATAGTCATCGAAGCTTCGGTTTTTCATGGAGAACAAAAGAAAACACCGAAAATGTTCACCTGTCACGCGCACTAGGGTGTCCCAAGCGTATCGAGGTAGAAATTCAAAGTAATGATATCGAATCCAGCACATGCTGCTCTGGTTCCTCGTCATATGAAAATGATTCCACCAAATTTTCATCAACATTGGGCAATATTTAATGGTCGCACAAAACGAACGTTTTTTATTGCTCCTGTGAGATTCGACCTGAATTTCTATCAAATAATAAAATTCTGGCTTTCTCTTCTATTGCATATAGACCGAACACTAATGGTTGTAGAAATTTGATATTTATTGAAAGTATTATAAATACCACTGAAAGGAAATAAATATAAACTCTACCAAATTTCACTTTTCAAAATATTTATAATATAATCATCATAATGCAAGACATTTTACCGTACCAATAATTGCGTCTCAGGGCAACTAACTTTTTATCATTAATGTAACTGATGCATCGTCTTCTGATTACCTGTAGAAAACAAAGTATATTTGGTGAAGTGTTTGTTGTAGAGGGGTTAGAGGTATTTTGGGTGAGTGGTACCCCACTGTAAAGGGGTGAGTGGTGCCTCACTGTAGAGTGAGTGGTGCCTTGGTGTAGCGGGGTGAGTGGTGCCTTGCTGTAGAGGGATGAGTGGTGCCTTGCTGTAGAGGGGTGAGTGGTGCCTTGCTGTTGAGGGGTGAGTGGTGCCTTGCTGTAGAGGGGTGAGTGGTGCCTTGCTGTAGAGGGGTGAGTGGTGCCTTGCTGTAGAGGGGTGAATGGTGCCTTGCTGTAGAGGGGTGAGTGGTGTCTTGCTGTAGAGGGGTGAGTGGTGCCTTGCTGTATAGGGATGAGTGGTGCCTTGCTGTAGAGGGGTGAGTGGTGCCTTGCTGTAGAGGGGTGAGAGGTGCCTTGCTGTATAGGGATGAGTGGTGCCTTGCTGTAGAGGGGTGAGTGGTGCCTTGCTGTAGAGGGGTGAGTGGTGCCTTGCTGTATAGGGATGAGTGGTGCCTTGCTGTAGAGGGGTGAGTGGTGCCTTGCTGTAGAGGGGTGAGTGGTGCCTTGCTGTAGAGGGGTGAGTGGTGCCTTGCTGTATAGGGATGAGTGGTGCCTTGCTGTAGAGGGGTGAGTGGTGCCTTGCTGTAGAGGGGTGAGTGGTGCCTTGCTGTAGAGGGGTGAGTGGTGCCTTGCTGTATAGGGATGAGTGGTGCCTTGCTGTAGAGGGGTGAGTGGTGCCTTGCTGTAGAGGGGTGAGTGGTGCCTTGCTGTATAGGGATGAGTGGTGCCTTGCTGTATAGGGATGAGTGGTGCCTTGCTGTATAGGGATGAGTGGTGCCTTGCTGTAGAGGGGTGAGTGGTGCCTTGCTGTATAGGGATGAGTGGTGCCTTGCTGTATAGGGATGAGTGGTGCCTTGCTGTATAGGGATGAGTGGTGCCTTGCTGTATAGGGATGAGTGGTGCCTTGCTGTAGAGGGGTGAGTGGTGCCTTGCTGTAGAGGGGTGAGGTGCCTTGCTGTATAGGGATGAGTGGTGCCTTGCTGTAGAGGGGTGAGTGGTGCCTTGCTGTAGAGGGGTGAGTGGTGCCTTGCTGTATAGGGATGAGTGGTGCCTTGCTGTAGAGGGGTGAGTGGTGCCTTGCTGTAGAGGGGTGAGTGGTGCCTTGCTGTAGAGGGGTGAGTGGTGCCTTGCTGTATAGGGATGAGTGGTGCCTTGCTGTAGAGGGGTGAGTGGTGCCTTGCTGTAGAGGGGTGAGTGGTGCCTTGGTGTAGCGGGGTGAGTGGTGCCTTGCTGTATAGGGATGAGTGGTGCCTTGCTGTAGAGGGGTGAGTGGTGCCTTGCTGTAGAGGGGTGAGTGGTGCCATGCTGTCGAGGGGTAAGTGGTGCCTTGCTGATGAAGGGTGAGTGGTGCCTCCCTGCAGAGGGGTGAGTGGTGCCTTGCTGTAAAGGGGTGAGTGGCACCTTGCTGGAAAGGGATAAGTGGCACCATAAGGCACCATTCACACCTCTACACACCTCATAAGGCAGCATAAGATGAGTGCAAGCTAAATTTCCGCAATAAGTCCGGTGAAAAGCAAAGAGCAAAAAAGCTAACGAAAATTTGAAAATCGTGACAGAAGTCTGATTCGCAAGTATTTACGATACGTGAGCTCAGTTTATCCTATGGAAGCATTGTTATTATCATTATTATTATATAAGAAAGTTTTAGCTTCCCTTTACCATGACAAAGATGTTCAAAAAGAGGAAAGATGAAGGCACCATTTAGTATGGAGTTGAGGGAACGCGGAATCTATGCACAGCCCATGAGGTGCATAAAAACAGTAAGCTAAGAAGTAAGTGCATGAAACAAGAAAAATATTGGTTATTGTAAAATAGAGCTCACCTAATGCCCTTACAACATTGACCGCTGTACAACCTGATCCCCAGCAGAAAACTGAATGAAATGCGCCACCAGTAAAAGACGAAATAGGAAGCTGAAAATTTTCCTGGTTAAATTTCTTACGACAGAGAACAAGGGCAACAAGTGCTGGAGTGTGTCCGGTTCACTTCGATTTCTTTGGACATTCTAATGCGCACACAGATGTTTCAACATTCATACACTCAAAGAAAGGAATTATAGTGCAGAATATGAAAACATGAATGAATCATTCTCAAGCTGCTGCACAAGTCCACAAATGCAGCCATCAGATCCAGTTCTGAAGCCTTATTTCTTTAACTGTCATTTCATTTTGTATTTTCTTGAATTTTAATCGCTAAACTTCAGCTGGGATTATTACCCATTGTATCACATCGACAGGTACTATCTTTATCATCCGTTGATTTGATAACTAACCTCAAATATTCAGTCGACATCAGTGCAGCGTCATAAGGTGTACGTCGGTTCTGTTTACTCCACTTGCGCATCTTCATTCTCGTTCTTTTCAATCCCAGTGATGACATTTTAGGGGGAAACCTGTGAAAAATATTTTCAGTACGATTGAGATTTGATTGATTGTAGAGAGCATTTACACTTCAAGTTAATTGAGGAAGGTTTCTATGCCACTATAAATTAAAATCGGTCAAGTTTACTGTTGCCTTGGTATTCCGGTCTGTTGAATTAGACGTCTTATTTCGCTTGGCGGAAGACGGACGCGTTTGCCTCAAGCGTACGAGTGTGTTGTTCTGACCACATCAATTACAGCGTAATGACAACGCGTGGTCGGGCTCACGCCTCCAGATCTGAGCCCTATTCAACAAGCAGTGGCGCAGCCAGCCGAAAATTTCGGGGACGGAAGGGGGGGGGGGAAGGGCAGACACTAATTATCAGCAATCTTTTTATTATTTTACTTAAAACGGCGGATGAAACTGGCCCCTAGCTTAACATTTCGGAGGCGGCCATGGCCCCCGTGGCACTCCCTGGCTGCGCTACCATCAACCAGGGTTGTCAGAGTAAATATTTATGGGCTAAAATGTGCTAATTTAGCAACAAAGCATATTTTCTTGTGACCCAACGTATAACATGCCATGAAACAAGAGAAGACTGCGCGTGATTACATGTGTGATCGAAAAAATGACCCGAAGTGTAGGTAGTGTTCAATTTATATGGTAGACGTATGCATGAGTGTTAACATTACGATTCTACGATCATCAACGCTTTTGTACATTTATTTGTTACTAACGTATATAATTTTGTGTAAAATTTATTGTAATTTTCAAAAGAGCATGTTACTATATTTCTTTATTTGTCAGAATTTATTAGGTTCCGTTTGACGGGATGAAAAATTGAATGTTAGCATTCAGCTTACGAACCATTGCAGTAGGGTGACTCATTCTCGTTAACGGTGTTTTCTCAAGCAATAAAAACTGTGCTTGTTTGAAGCAAATGTCTACGCACACGCTAGAGAAGGACAAAATATGTAAGCAGCGCGAGATGACCGACAATTGAAGTGTAATGATGAACTGGCATGTTTAATGATTACAATATTGGGCATGATTCTATGTTCATGTTACTCGCAACAAGCTTTCTGTTTTTTAATTATTCCTCACGCTTTATTCGTATCTATTATGACAGCTATCTCTTGTAGGTCCTCCAGCCACTAGTTATTCCCCTTTTTACACGATGAGATTGAACTGCAGCTCACCTCCATTAACATCTAAGTTCAACTTCAGCGTGTTTTTTTTTTTGGGGGGGGGGATCATATATTACTTGTCAGAACATTAAAACAAGTTTACCTAATATGTGAACATCTGTGTTCGCATATCAGTTCATTCCATGTTAATAATAATTATACTAAATTTATAACAAATTAATGCATCCCCACTTATGTTGGAGTTGCATATTATGCGAATTGAAACATCCGTTCTTCGCATTTATAAATATTTTGTGGTACATGGAATGATCAAGAGAAAGAGAGAAACTAGTAAAATTCGGCTTGATTTTGCTTGGTTATGAGAACATGGAGAATGTTTCAGATTTGTGTTGTAAGCTATCAAAATTTTAGTTTAATTTGATACTCTAGTGTGGGATTTGGCTTTGTCTTGCTAGAGATGTCCAGCTGTTGAAATTAGATCTTGGGTGCTATATATATTTCGAGCTTATATAACATGAATGCATGTCTATGTTGATGCATTTCTGATCTTTCTTTATAGTTCAATTAGTATGTTTCCTTGCTGATGCTATACATGTGTGTACATTATGTAATCTGCGTGCATGTTATTCTCTAAGGTTTATAGAATACGATCCTGTCGTTCAATTATGGACCAAGTGTCGTTTGTTCAGTCAAGACTGGTTTTGTAAATCGTTTATGTTGATTGTATTACTTAAGAGAGATTTATTTTATCCCCTTAACTCTGAAAGACGGAGTAACATGCTGATATACTTAATTCAAGAGGAATCATCTGATTGGAGGAGGTTTTCACTGATTTTTTATTGGTTGATATTAGAATGGGATGTTAGAGCGGGCATTTGTCGGTCTGTGCCGTGACTGTTCTACTGCAACGGCATCGCTAATCTGCGACTGTATGAGTAGAATGGCTTAGATGCGGCTGAAGCAGTGATTTGGTGCTAATTCTATTATTTTAAACTCGTAGACATCTTGCTCCTAGTAGTGAAAGTCACGCTAGTCTGTCCGTCCGGGGTTTTATTGTATAAAATAATTTCCCGTAATTAAATCGCTAAAATAGAAAATATTTCAAGTCGTTTTCTGTTCCAGTATTTGGATCTTGATGCTAGTAACGTTTCTAATGAATGCTGTTTTCGCATCCACCATAAATTAATTTTACGTGTATGCGATAAAATGAAGTTGCATGGAGTATAAAATACATTTGGAGAGTAGATTGTATATATTTTCTTTTCCTCGGCATTGTTTGCTCTGGAAAGGTGCTGGCTCGTTGGGTATTTAGACTAACCAAAGAAAATAAGCGAAGATATCGTTGTCGTGCGATAAGTTGACTCGTCTTGCGATAAAGAGACTCGGTATACCTTTTAGAAAAGTCAATGTAGCTGGTTTATTGGGTTTGTTTCGTTTGTTAAAGTAGAATTCTGTAAAATCCCTTCGTAAAATTCTTCGAATGAGCCCAAGTGGCGATACTGATTCATTTCAAATAGTTAATAGAGGAGGAAGGTTTTGCTGCGTACAGTATCACCTTGCGATCCGTGAAAAATAAAAATTATTAAATTAGGCGAGTACGTAGTACTAAGCCGTAATAAGAGGCTTATCACCCCATAATGCTGACTTGAGGACTCTACGGAGAAATTTCTGCAATTCCTGTGTCAATGCGTTGTTTTTAAGTTTTGATATTTAACCTTTATGTCTCTTTTGTGTTTTTGCTTTTCTAAGTTAAATTAGATTGACCATTTATGTTTCAGCGAACTACATGTTGGTTGGCACTTTGTTGCACAAACTTCTATACGGGCAGTGAAACGACCGAGGACTTCTTGGAGGTACTTTATTGGGTGGTCCGTAGCAGGTGAGGTACAGACGAGATACGTGATCGATTGAGCACAGGCCCCAGTGAGCTCTCTGCTTATAAGGCCTCTGAGGCGTACGGGGAAGCATGGCGCACATACCTCCCCCCTTACCCAAGTTAGGTACTCAATTATAAATCCAAAAACAATATTTGGGTGAAAAAAAATTTTAATTTTAAAAGCCAAATCCGCCTCACATGCGTGTAATGCTCAAAGGTAATTCTGTTAACCCAAAAATACACTGGTGCAAAACTAATACGTTTTTCTCTATCCTTGAAAATCATTACGAACAAATTTGGCTCGGAGGAAGAACAAGAAGTCCTCGGTCGTCCTCGATCGAACAAGAAGTCCTCAGTCGTTTCACTGCCCGTATATTATGGTGGCCAGTGGGTTGACGGACCCACGAAGTTAACGGCAAGTTCGGTAGTTTTAAAAAGTGCATCATCTCCGAAGATTCGCGGTGCAGCGATAGCAGAAGAAGTCAGAAGAAATAAAGAAGTTACATTGATGACCGGCAGCAACAGCGACAATCGTATCAGACAGATACATTCATCGGTTATTACCCTCGGGTTCAAGATTCCTTTTTCGGTGCGGTTGGAAACCTACGTAAAATTTTCAGCTTGGATAGATACGACCTCTGCCTTTCGCACAAGAGTCATTCTCTTTGATGCTGGCGACGACCTGGAAGTGGTGTTGGAATTAACCTTCGGTTGACCGGTTTCCACGACAAGTGATCTGCATTAGTTCGGCGCACGACAGTGATAATTACCACATAAGCCCGGGATCCACGTCTGCACGTCTGCTGCACGGTACAGCGACGTCGAGCGCCTTCACGTCCTTCAATTCGACGGTTTGAGTTAAGTAAGAACTAAGAGTAAAATTTCATTCGTGCTTTGATAGAAGTGCAGTTGCATTGCAGTGCGTGCAGAGCGAGTGAGTAGTTCTTTTTTGCAGCTTATTTTCTACATCAGCACAAGGCTGCGAGTCAGCTATGCATTGCACAGAGGCGTCAGTCAGAATCTGATAAGGTGGAGGATAGCAGATTTACACTACAGATTTACAAATGCACGCTGACTGGAATTTTTCAAGTGAGTGGTGAGCCTACCAAATTTTCGTGTTCCTTGCATTAAGGAGATCGTCCCAGGCCCCTGCCGCTCAGGTGGTCATTTTTCATGTTTTTGTTGGAAAAGGACCCTTAGCGGGTGGACTATTTCGCCCTAAAATTTTATGGCGCTACGGACAATAGTTTTGTTTTAGCATCAAAACTCGATGACGAGTCCCATTTTGAAATATCAATACCAGTGAAATATTAATACCTAAAAACCAATATGTCAATTTTTTTCAAAAACTAAGGCCTAAATCAAAAAAATGTAATAAATTGTGTTTCTTTTCAAAGGTTACATATCATAGTCAGATTTCATAAGAATCAGACTGAAAATAAAAAAAATGATACATATGGTAAAAAAATAATTTTTTTGAGGGGGGGGGGGTTTGGAAATAACAATTCACAGTGTGAATATGAAGTTATGTATGGAAATTATCGAAATAAAAATTAAAACTGCATTCAATTACAGAAATTGTTCATTATATAACACTTTAACACAAAATTTCATTTTTTACTTTTACCCAACACTTTTAACTTTCAACATTCAAAATGGAACTAGTCCTTGAGTTTTGATGCTAGAACAAAACCAAAGACAGTTTTAGAATCCTTGAAACATTTCTAACAAACTCAAATGGGCTTTTTTCAAATTCGAATTCTTCGAAAAAATATATAGCTCTAAACCCAAAAAATGACTGTTGTTTTTAGAAATGTTGAAAAATTTGAAAAAATAGAAAAAATTTGAATTTGAAAAAAAACATTTGAGTTTGTTAGAAATGTTCCAAGGATTCTAAAACTGTCTTTGGTTTTGTTCTAGCATCAAAACTCGAAGACGAGTACCATTTTGAAATATCCATAAAATATACACAAAAACTAATTTTTCGAAAGAAAAACTAAGCCCTAAATCGAAAAAGTGACTTGAGTAAAAAAGGTTTACTTCAAAAATACATATACTGGCCAATTTTCAAACGAATCGGACGAAAAAGTTGAAAAAGTGGGACGATCTCCTTAATTAGAAGTGTGTAAAATTTATGCTTACCTGATGTGTATTTATGGTGATAAGATGTGTGAATTCGAGTGTAAATTTCATTTTTAAAAGAAAAACTGTATGTCTGAATCTTCCGATTCGGAGGAAAACATTAGGTCTACGTCGACTAAAACAAGTCGCGGCCGAGTGAGTGTTCCTAAGTTTAGAGATCAGAGTATTACAGCAATGACTGACTCAGCCGCAACGGGAGCGAGTGGTCCACACAGCAGTACAAGCGCGACAGATAAGACGCTGTTGGCGCGCGAGATCGCCGCAAACATGCCTAGGGCAGGAACCATCCTTTCCAAATCTGAAATCCCAATTTTTAGAGGACGCCGTAGGAATGAGGATCCCTATTTCCTTGAAAAAAAGAGTTGGCAAGCCCATGTGGATAATCTTAGGGCCTATATGACTCTTTTACCAGACGCAACTTCAGATGTGGCCAAGAAAGAACTCCTGGTTAGGTCAGCCAATAAACAAGTAGGTGATTTCAATTCAATTGTGACGAAATTGGTGAATTCCGACCCACGTTATTCATTTGAAGAGGTAATCAAGATTTTGGACGATATTTATGTCAGTAAGGGCGAAAAGTCGATTCACGCGTTGTCGTGCGATATGAATCAGTTACATTTAGTGCGAAATGATGCGCTGGCAGCCCAGTTGGTAACTGCTTTCGCTAAAATGCGAAAATTGTAGGATCATTTTTTGAATTCAGCTGCAGTAGGGTGGCAGCGTCATCCATTTTTTCAGGCTAGTACAAATCAGCCGCAGTTAAAACGGTTTTTAAGAGACAGCACTGTGTTCAGCTTGGCTATTACGGTGCTAGCGCCATTGTTAGACGAATCCTTTTCGAAGAAAATCTTCGACTCCCAGTTCAGTATTTCGGAAGAATTGTTGGCACGATTGGTTGCTACTGTTAGGAGTCAATCCGAAACAAAGAAAATTTTGGCGGCTCAGTACCCGACTCGGTACGATAATGAAAGCTATGTAACAGGTGTGCCTGATGATTCAGAGAAAAACGTTGATGGGCAGGAATCCCTTCAGGAGAGTGAAATTTTCTACGGAAATTACCGTAGGGGTCGTTTTCCGCGGCGCAGATCGTGTCCCCGACCTTGGTTAGGAATCCTCGTGGAAGAGTGAGAGAATTTAGTGACTACATTGGTGATAGGGGAATAGGTTCCCTTGAATGTAACACTTTGCGGGCAGAAGGCAGCTCGAATCAAGCTCCAGTGCACTTTGCAGCTAGAAAGAGAGGTTCTCCTTTCTGCAGTTCATGCAATGTTGTAGGTCACTTTGAAGCTAATTGTCGATCTCAAAGAGGTCAGAGTAAATCGAGGGGATTTGCCGGGCCATGTTTCACCTGTGGGGGACAACACTTTGTTAGGGATTGTAGAGCATCAGAAAATGAGGTGAAGAACTACAAAGCGTACCTACGCAGGTACAACGGATGTGGAAATAGATATGAATTATTGCAAGATGAAGAGCTTGCGGATGAGAGTCAACAAAATAGAGCCGTTGAGGCTTATTTTTCCACTAGTGTTGTAACGGGAAATTTTAAGAAAGAAGGCGCCGGTTTAGTTGCCTTTCGAAAAGTTAGAAAACCTATCATCATTTTGAGTAGGAAAGATAAATATTTGAGCGCAGGCCCCAGTGAGCTCTCTGCTTATAAAGCCTCTGAGGCGTACGGGGAAGGAGGCGTGTGTGGCGCATGGCACACACTTCAGCATAAAATTGGGACTGTTGTGGTAAGTGCTTTTTTTCTCAATCATCTTGTGGCCTAAAATGCTCTGTTAAAGAGTACAAAGACTTGATATTAGAAATATTTGAAATAAAAATTCGTAATTTGAGTGTGACAAGAAAAGAAAATGTAGAAACTAGGAAAATATTCCTAATACGAATTTCAGATACAGAATATCAGCCTTGATTGTAATGACCACAACAAACAGATTTTCAAATTCGGTTAGGTTAGGTTAGGCTTAGGCTTAAGCTTGGTTAGGTTAGGTTAGGTTAGGATAGGATTAACTGCCACAAAACTTGAATGTTTAACATGAAGTCCACCTGCTGCGATGCAGGCATTCAAACGACAATACAGTGATTGCTGGACGCGATCGAAGGCACCCGAAGTATCAGGAATCCTTGCGGAGCCATCCACAATTATTCTACCGATGAGTCTTCTTCGGAATGAATAGGTATTTCGTACACCTAACTCTTCAAGTTTTCCCAGAAGTATAAATCTAGGGGCGTAATATCAGGAGACCTTGGTGGCGATTTGAAAAGTTGAAGTCCTTGTAATGTGTCATTCTCGAATACATAGGCATTGAGTAAAACGTATTTATTTCAACGGTCCTAAACTAATGTTAAGGTTTAGTCCAAAAAGTACCATGGACCCTGTATAACATTTTTTTGCCACTACACCTGTGATTCGTTTGATAATAATTAATATATTAACAGCTTGTAATATGCTACTTGAACAAAGGAAACGCTAAATAAATAGACTGCTGCATAAACCTAGTGATATTAATATTGGATCAACCTGCAGTCCGTTAAGTTTTACCCAATATATTAGCGAAAGTAATGACAAATCAACTTCCATCTCACTCGAATAAACCTTTCTTTTATCGAAATCAATATGCTTATGAGAAGAACACTAACACTGAACAGATGCTAAACACCTCGAAAAATACATATTGATGTCAGTCCAAAGAATGTAACACTCTCACTGCTGCGCTGCTTGATATCTCCAAAGCGTTCGGCAGCGCCGAACACGAACGACTTCTACAGAAAATGTCGTATTTAGGAGTAGACACACATAGATCTAAACTCACACTATCCGTCTAGACAACAAATTGTCCCTATTCATTCAAAACAATTTTGGTGTTTCTCGAGGATCTGTTGTTGGTGCGCTATTGTTTTCCATTTTCATTATGCATTTTCAGTCCAATACGTTATAATACAAAAATTTCTAAGCAGTACGTTGATGATGTTCATATTGCAATGACGAGTGAGAATGAGGGCTGATTACCTTAAAGAGCTGTAGGCCTGGAATCATGGTGTGACCCACGGTGGTGTGAGCAAAATTGCCTCACGCTGAGTGCAAACGAAATTCAATGCATTTTTTCAAATCCAAAGAAGCCATTAAATTGTAACCGAATTTGACTCTAATGACAAGAAATGATAAAATTTAGCTCTTCGAAGAAGAGGAGTTGAGGGATTTGATTCTAGAAAAGCCATGTCCAAATCTCACGTTGGTCAAATGTACAGTAGAATTAATGGAACACTTATGCTTCTTCATTGAATGAAAAATGTGTTCGACGAAAAACCTAGATTATTAGGTATTCATTCTCAACGATATCGTGTCTCTTGACTTTTGCTCTCATTTGGGCAGAAATACCTCTATTTTTTTAAAAACTGCAGAAAAACATAAGTTTCACGCGGTCGAGTGGTATTTTCTGTACAATAACTTAGAGTAAAATTTAGTTTGTTTTGAAATATTTCAGGTTCATAGATTATGATATTGACAAATTCTTGACTAAATGTGATAGCTTTACGATTCGCTCGATCCGATGTGGAGCTATTTTTTGAATGAATGCCTAATACACTGAGTCTCACTTTGGTATGGAAATAAGATGTTTAAATACCAACTATCCTTATCGACTTAATAGAAGTTTCAGTGTCTGCAAAGTGCGCCATTCTCTCACCTTTTGGGAAATCGAATTCGGAAGTGCATGTTGTAGTCATTGGCGCTGTTTTCGTGTTTGTGGACATTGAATTTCAGTGTTAATACAGCGCTGATTAACATAAAAAATGGCAAAGAACAGAATTTTTCTTTCTTTTTTCTTTGACTTCCACAACACTATATCCCATCTAAGAGACAGTTCGAAAGCACTCCTCGTTAAAAATTATTGTATCAAATAATTTTATACAGATGCAGAATTAGAACAGTGGGCAGTATTAATATTACACTCCACATGCTGCCGAATCGAACTTGATCGCTAAAAATCGAGCACAAGTTTTACGTCTCTTAGAGAAAACTGTTACCTGAGCAAGAAATAATAAAAAAGGCAGATTGAATGATATTGCATTACCTTAAGCGCTCGAAGGACCAGTTAATAGTGAAATCGCATGTTTGGTCAGAAAACTAAGGCAAAATTATCCTGCAACAAAATATGTTTCACGTCATAATGAACTTGTGCACAATGCATTACTGCTAACTGCTAATTTTTTTAACGCTCAATTTGGAAAAAGTCGACAATGAATACATTTTTTGGTATCATGACCACATAAAATCGCGAGAATCTCTTTAAAATTTGCGTGTCGTTGGCATGATTGGTTAGACACGTTTAATGACAAAATAACCTTGTTCGGTTGTGGGTTAGAAGTTTACGTGGCCCAGCGCTGGAGAAAATTTGTAGAAATGATTTAGAGAAATCAGATAGATATGCAATGCAGTTCTCGCTTAATGGATCAATCGACTTTGCGAGACAGCGTGTCACTAGGCTGAGGATAGAACATGTGTCACAACAATTTGGTGAAAAATATTCGGAAGTGCCATAATTTTCTGCCACTGCTAATTTGATGATCTGTAAATTGTACACTTTCATAGGCTTGTGATCTGTTTTTAAATCTCGAGCTTAAAAGCTCTTGGGCAAAATGATGTTAACGAATAATTTTACTTTGGAGGTTGAGATTTTCGAAGAATTTATGAAAAAATTAATAATATAATCTTATTATTATTAATATTAATTAATGCAAGGATTAATGTAACAAGACTATTTATGTGACTGCACGCCTCAATTTTAACAATAAAATTCGAATTATGTTTTATCTGCGTTTTGATTTTGACTTCAGCTACAATGCATGTTTAGAAGTCATCACACCAAACTTCTACTGATAGGAAAAGTTGCTGTAGTTATTTAATGTACAAATTACTCTCTTCGAACGTTTTAAAATATCAGCACTGCGAATTTTCCTTGCCACCAAATGAATAAAATAGTATTTTGGTATTCAAGTGGAACTATTTCAATTCTTGAGTGTGGGATATTTTAATCTTCGGTGGCCTCAGAACTGAAATTCAGATTTTACGAGCAAATGTAGATGTGCGCCAAGCACCATCCATGCCCCTCTTCCCCCGTTCGCCTCAGAGGTCTTATAAGCGGTGAGCTCTTTAGGGCCGCGCATTTGGTTCGCATCCCCACCTGTAATTAAATACATCGTACCAGTAAACATCGCACGTAACCAGCTTATCTCTAACCTCTGTCTGCCTGTATATTTGGTGGCCAGAAAGTTGACGGACCCACGAATTCGTGAAGATATATTTGGGAAGTCAAGTAGATATAGTATTCGACGTACAGAAGTTTGAGAAGTTTGAGAAGTACAGAAGTTTGAGAAGAAGATCCAGTGACTTCAGCAAATCAACACGGCGGAGGAGATTACTGATAACTACAGAGAAATTAAGAGAACTACCGAGAAGATCGTCTGGTGACGACAAGAATTCCCAATTGAAAATCAAGGACGTATCGCCGATGTGTTATGGCCGTGCAAGGACGAACCTAAGAGACGTAACATGGGTAAATCACCTTCGAATCGTAGGCGAAATGTCCACTTGAGGACGAACTTTTGGCTCAGATACGTACGCGGCCGTCCGCGATGATCAGACATGCTTAGTCTATGCTACGTCCCTGCTCGACCCATTCCACCGGCGATACGTACATGATTTGCGGATGGCCATCCTTGAATTTAGCGTTAAAAAATAAACTTTCGGCCGCGCACAGACGAGATTTATCGCCTCTAAGCGACCCTCAAATATAAATATATATATGTATAATCACATATATATATTTATATTTCAGGATCGCTTAGAGGCGGTAAATCTCGGCTGTACGCGGCCGAAAGTTTTTGTCGAAAGTTGTTTTTAAAAGGAACACTCAAATATATATATATATATATATATATATATATATATATATATATATATATATATATATATATATACATTATATATTAAATATTATATTAAATAATATAATATAATATTTGATATAATATTTGAGTGTTGCTTTTCAAACAACTTCGCTGAGCGTGGCAGAGAGTTTCTAATGACAAAGCTTGGTATTAAAACACTCGAATGTTTACCCCCGCCCGCTGTTTATTATGTAAAGTAACAAAAATACCGGCTCATCTTGGCCGATAATTAAGCACACCTGTCCAATTACAGCATATACAGCGCTGGTCGTGTTTCTACGATCACATACTGGCCTCACAGTTTTTAAAACATGTTTTGACATTTAAGTTATTTATTGCTTAAGTTTTTCACGAAATTCAAAGCACGATCGGCATTAAGCACCCAAAAAGGTGAAAATAAAATATTTAATTGAAATTAATCCTTTATTTAAGCTAAATCTAGAATATTAGGATAAGCCTCCCTATTCAAATTAATGCGTTGTAGAGAGTGGAAGATGGAACACACAAATTTGTGGGGAATTAAGCGAACGGGGAATCTATGAACAAGGCGTGAAACACCTTGTTTTCAGAATCAACATGATACACAGAAGTTTATAAAACATGATAGAAGCTAAAGAACGTAATAAACAGCGTCTAACTCGAGTAAAACTGACTCGTCAAGGGATGGTGCATTATTTTCAAATGCCCAAGTGATAGCTGAAAGATAAGTGACGGGTCTCTTGCCTCTCCTCCATCCCAGTCAACTGATCCTGTTGAAAAAAAATAGTTCGTTATCATGTATAGGATTGCTATCCAACAAATTAAGATTCTGAGTACGAAATACCTTTAATAGTTTCCTGGTCAATCAAATTTTAGTGAGAATAAATGCTCTTCACAGCATAGTTTTGTGAGGTTTATCCTTCGTTTCAGGTTCCTTATCAGTAGCTTTACTCATTTAATTAATAAGGGTATACTGGGTCGAAAAAACATAGTTAGAGAGAAATATCGAATTACTTGTGTTTCAATAGTTCTAAACATGTTAGAATACAAAGATAATCACTGATTTACGCTAGATTAGACAGAACAAAAATATTGGTATCAAATATCACAATGCGAGAAGACCAGGTAGGGTAATTCTGTACATGATTGAAATTGCAGTTGACTAGTTATTGTCGCACACCAGATATTCGCATGTTAACGCCACCAGAGATAGAGGTAAAATGAATGAACAACTGGAGATTTCACGCGTCTACAAGCCACAGTCCTATTGAACAATTTTAGAACAAAAAATTATTTGTAATTTCGTTGAGGCTAGGTTTAAGTTTATGACTTATTTGAATATGCACCTTTCAACAACATTATACAAATTTTTTTGTATTTGAGCACAGATCTTCATTTGAGGGCTCACAGCTATGTTCAATACTGAAATGATTAAAAACGGAACCTTAATATTTGTGCGAGGTTAATCTAACCTTCAGTTTCATCCTAGTCATGCCAAGTGTAGCATTGCAACACTTACTGAAAGACTTGCGTTCTATCCTTTTACATTCGAACTGAAATATCACATTGCCTCGGCCAAGGTCACTGACTCCGGATCTGGAAATATTGTTTCTAAGTAAATCACCGATTTCTTGATTTTGTAGAGCACACGAAGTTTTAATGACATATCTGGATCTATTGGTTTCACGAAAGTTTTAACAACATTTTTGAAGACACGTTTATCAATTTTGTAATTGCTATGCATTTGACTTTCATAGAATATATTAATGTTTTGCATATCCCGGGTTATGGTCCTCACTCAAAATTCGATTCACAAAGTTACCAATTCCATCAATAAGCGTATTGGAGAATTTTTTATTAACTAGCAACCGATTACATAGTAGCATTTCTGAATGAAAACTTGCCCAGTTGCTGCACACTTCATAAATGTTCTAGACTTTAATAAGGTATGGATAACACCTTCATAATACACATGCGCTGCATCACAACCACAGTTTCTGGTTCCACCAGCATGCAAGGGTGACATACACTGTTATACGAAAAGCACCCTGATATTCTTCAACTGAAATGTCATGAAATGGCAGCTTCCCACTTACACGCCCAGCTCATACGTAAATGTAACACCGGATTATCAGTCACCAAATTCCTCAACATCTCCAACTACTCTACCATCTCAATTTCAACGATAATATCGTCCACGCACCATGCGTATAAATCGGCTTCACCGGTATAGAATTCATGTTATAAAAGCACTGCAGATTTATAAACTGGAACCTACCCTCAACGAAAATACAAGTTATTTTTTGCTCTAAAATTGTTCTGTAGGACTGTGGCATAGACGTTTGGAACCTCCGGTAGATCGTCCATTTTGCCTTCATCTCTGGTGCCGTTAACATATGAATATCTGTTGATCAATAAGTATGCATCTGTAATTTTAATCTTGCACAAAAAAGTCCTACCTTGTCATAACGCAATGGGATTACCAATATTAATATTCAGTCTGATGTAGCATAATTTTTGGATTGTCATTGTTTTATCAAAGTAATTGTTTGTTTTGTCTTTGGCATCCTCAAGATGATGTTAGTAACATCGAAATGTTGACTTTTATAAACTGATATATGTAAAATTTTTAAGAAATTGAGTGTTCATTTCAGTGAAATGATATGTGACTATCTTTGTATTCTAACACGTGGAGAACTAAAACAATTTCGCAAAGTTGAAAAGTTGGAAAATGAATTGTGTTAGAATAATGTGAAAACATCTTTATTATACTATCAATCTGTCGTTATAAGCACATGAAAAAATCTAATTTCAGTACTACGTGAGCAATGAGCTTAGTAAATGATGGTCAGTTGAGACAATACCCATATCCGGCACTCCCGTCATCCCCTATTTAATAACAGGCTACACTTAGTATCGCTCCAAATGACTACTATCATCATTTACACTTTCAGCGCAACATACTCTACCGGTGGTCTCGGAAGGGATATTCCTAATGCTGCTGACCGAACAGTACGACAAACTAAATTTTTAATGAATATTGAATTAAAGCAAAATGAAAGCCGGATCCGGTTATTGTTTGTATTTTCAAAATAACTAACTTTAATCGACTTCAAATTTTAGTTGAACATTGAACCTCAGTTTATCCCATTGAGGTCAAAGTATTGAAATATATACTCATGAAGTCACGTTTCGGAATTCACGTGCAGCATATCACTCGCAACTGAAAGTGGATGACTAATAAGTAGATACAGCACGAAGTCGTCTCGTCGAAAAGGGCGTTATAGAACCTAATTGTGGGGAGTGGGTGACTGGAGTTATTCATTAAACAATAAAAGTTTGGTACAAAATTTGTTATCTGTGAACCTACATGAGATTGCAAGTTTATCCTGGTGAAACTTCATAAAACATTATTCAGCAGAGCTTATCTATGAGATGAGAGCTTTCTGAAAGGCAGCTTTCACTTTACTCCTAGGCTCGTTTCGGTACTCGGGAATTTGAGCAAGAGCACCTGCATTGCAATGAAGGAAAAAATATGAAGAAAGTCGTTCGCAACAAATTATGGCAGGCTGTATCCTACTCTTCTATTTTACGTACTTAATTAAAAACAATCCAGATGTTGTGAACATGATTTACAAATATTAATTAGTTTTCTGTAACAATACTCTTAAATACATGGTATCATGGTTACTCACTTTTGATTACTGCACACGCGACGGAGCGGAGTTGTCAAACTTGATTTGGTCCTCACTCTGTGGGGGCCTAAACCTGGCATGGAGAATTCTGTCGCTAGGTTTCTCGCGAGTAAGATTTTCAACACCGCTGTCACTGTGCGACTAAGGTTTGCTTCCCTGGCGGTCATCAGATATGGAACCTGGAAATTTGAGAACAGGAAATTGTAGGACATGTTTAAAAATGTTAGTTTCTCCACAATTTCGAAGTACGTTAGCTTACAATTTTGTTTGAATCCTCAGCAGCATATTAACTTGGAAGTCTCACTACGAAAACTTGTGACTGCCAAAATGAAAGATTGTGTTTGTCCAAGTTTTTCGCGCATATTTCACGCCAACTCCCCATCATAACGAAGAAGCGTCAAATCCAGTGTTCACAAATATTTAAATAACAATTTGCTATAAATGGAGGGATATATTAGCAATTATTTGACCACAATACAACTTACAAGATCTTCGCGCTGAAGTATGTAGTCCAGTCTTCCATTGAAGTCGCACGCGTGAATCCTCGAACTGGTGTTACGTTGGCAGATTTTTCTGATTAAAGATGCTCCTTCAGAAGCAAGGCGATCCCAGCAACTTGATCGTTTAATATCTCAACTTTACACTCCCTGCGATCGAGTTGACTCTGAATGGCAGCTATTTCCATTTTTTTGGCGAAGCAACGGAACTGGAAATGAAAGGAACGATAGAATTATTTACCTAGTAAGTTCTTAAATATTATTTAAGAGTTCTTATGATAGTCTCGTAAAGTAAATGAAAGGATGTTCATATGTACATTATAGTACTCAAAGCCAGAAAAACAAGTAAAGTTTTTGCGTCATTTCATAGAAATTTCTGCATATAACGAAATGGAAATTAAAATGCTTAATTTGAAGGAAGATGATATGCACCATATTTGGGTAAATGAAGTAGTAAAACACGTCAAAACATATTGGAATTGTTCCGCGCAGTACTATGGAACTAGATATTCTTTGTGAGTTCCCTGAAAAGATTGCATTTCTATGAATTAATATACGATTTTTCACATGATTTACTTAATCGTTGATTTAAAATCGAATACCATTGATAAAAACGGAATCACATTCCTTGGCAGAGCCCTTTTACCGATATAGTCAATGGTAACATGAACACTAACGATGGTGTAAAGTATGAATTTACACACACAGCTTTTACAATTAAAAAAAGTAGAGATTCATTCCTTCTATTTTTCACAGTGTCATCGTACGTATCGAAAAGAAACTATTCCATCAAATTCCTATCTAGATATATCGAAGAAAAACATGTAAAGCAATAGTTGACCCTCCCAATAAATAATGAAATGAATAATGAAGGCATCTACGGATGCTTTATTTCCAATCAAGCCTGATACATATCACCTTGTACATTGGATTTTCAAATGCCTTATAACTAACACCAGGACGCCATGACGCTTTCCCCCGGTCAAGACCGGTTCCCATTCCAGACACCAGGGTAGAGTGGGGTATTGTACTTGGAATTTTTCTCCTATACCCGACAGAGAAAATCGCCACCACCAGCGCCGAAATTCGATCCTGAGTCTGCCGCACGGCGGCAGAAACCTCTGGCCACATGGCTATGGCGAGCACTATACATTACGCACCTAAAATATCACGCATAAAATTAGGTATACATAAAATAGATTAACACTCAACATGTACTGTAATAGATTTCTTTTTGATGAACGGACTCATAAACAAAACAAAATAAAACAAAGTTCACATTTCAATTTGATAATTATTATTATTATTATTATTATTATTATTATTATTATCATAACTATTATCAGCTCCCAGAGGAAAAATGTGAGGGCCCGAGATGAGAAATAGGTAGGCCTTCTTTTTGTTGAAATAAATGTTTTTTGTTATGTTAAGGACCACCTTTTTTCGGTTCACTACTGTCTTGTTCTTCAGCATCTCTGACTTTCTTCTTCAACTTTTATCTTATTTCATGAACTTCTTCCTCATCTTACTTTTTCTATGTCCCTTCAGCATTGATTCCTCATTTTCTTGACTCCATCCTAAATGGTGCCTTCCTCCTTCCTCTCTTCGATACGCTCTATTTCTGCAGCGGTTGGGGAGGCTTAAACTAACTTATAATCTAATCTAATCTTTTATTATTATCATTATTTAAGAAGGTTTTAGCCTCCCTTAACCATGACCAAGATGTTCCAAGAGAGGAAGGAGGAAGGCACCATTTACTATGGAGTTGAGGGAACGCGGAATCTATGCACAAGGTGCATAGAAACAGTAAGCCAAGAATGAAGACCATCAAACAAGAAAAAGCTGAAGAAGAAATTAGAAGGTGCTGAAAAACAGGACAGCAGTGAACCGAAAAAAGATGGTACGTAACAAAACAAAAACTTATTCTATTTCAACCAAAAAGAAAGCCTACCTAACCTTTAGCTCGGGCCCTCACATAGTCCCCCTGGGAGCGCTAATTTCCATTGATACAACAGTTGTATCCCCCTGAGGGGCACATATCAATGTGAAAGAAACACCGTTATCTGAACGTAATTCTCACCGGCTTAGGTCGGGAACGAATTCAGCAGTTGGGAGACAGGTTGAGCACCTTGCTCAGAGTCCTCGGATGAATCCAATTCTTCTGAAAGTAAAAACGCGTGTATGAGATATTTCCAGATATGTCAAGGTAAGGACGTGTAGCACATTTTTCCTGATAGCTAAACTTCTCTATTCCTCCTTAGCATCTTAAGATTTACAATTCCACCCCTATAGGTGCTAGTGTGGATGACTGCTTAAAACGTAACCTCTAAATTATAATGTAAGAAACTATATAAGTTTCTTGCGTTTTCATGCGTTTTTATATTTAAAAGCAGAGCATATGTAGAGCAAGGCTAAGTTAAGCTTCGTGAGGGTGAGTTAAGACAAGTCATGTTATGTTCAATTAAATAAAAGGGAAACTCTTTAATGTTAACGGTTAACCTACAGTTAATATTATGGTTTACGATGTGGTTAAAGCTTAAGTAGGTTGAAATTATATAATGTTGGATTTAATTTTATAATATAGATATCAAATAAACTAATGGGAGTTTTTAGTAGAAATTGAACTGGCAACCATAAATGAAAGTCGTTATAATATCCTGTTCACATTCAATTATGTATATGTTAAATTACAATTACAATTATATCCACACATTTATATTTGAAGAAAATGTGTAATTGTATAAACATCATATAATTACAATAATTATAAAAAAATAGTTTGAAAAAGAAACTACTCCACCAAATTCCCATCGAGATCTGTAGAAGAAAAAGGTTATAGAAATAAAAGATCATCTAATGTGTATCAAGAATGGAGAAGTCCCAATACATTAAAAAAAAAGTATATTATTAGTATATAGTAAAAATAAAGCATATTACTGTAATTGATGCCACAGACTTTATAGCTCGACTCGCCCTATCGTCGTTATTGATATAAGTATCGCAAAAATATGATTTTGAGTACGTCATATTACTGTTATTGGGATTTTTGGAGTTTAACTACACCACAATTTTTACGAAAAATATCAGAGAAACTTGATAACTGCTATTAATGAAATGTGTTTAAAATTAGTTTTATATAAAGTGTGCAAGTTTCATGAGAATCGGACCATATTTTAGTTTATTAAACAAGCAGAAACAACAAAAACATCCCTAATGAAATTAAACCAGTCAACAACTGTATGATCATCTAAACCCAATTGTTTACAGATCACAGTCATAGAAAGTTCCAATCACAAATAAAAATAAATTAGTTTCAAAATTTTTGGGATCGAAGGATGACTTTCCTGAAAAAAGCTCTTTCTCCCTGCGGAAACTAAAGTACGACACTTCCGTGTAAGAAATTATTTGGAAGTTGGATCCCCAAAATTTTAAAGCCGAAGCATTTAATTACATGGGGGAGCTACATTTTACACAACTCACATTAGTATGATTCAAATAATTGTAATACTGCAAATACGCTAATAGCGACACTTCACAATTCAATAAATGCTCAAGATCTTCTAATGTACTAACGAAAATGTTTTTTTTTTTCTGAAAATTAAGAAGAAAGATATAAAATTGTATAGGATAAAATGTGTTCCAAATCTAATTTTACACATACTAGTTTCATAAAAATTGCACAATAATTAAAAAAATTCTGCGTGGGGTTGTTAAACTTTAGAAATTTCCTGTTATTGAAGCCACTACTTTAAAGCTCAACTCGTTCTATCCTCGTCATTGATCAAAGTATGGTAAAAATATGATTTTGGATAGAAAAACATTAACAGAGGGTAACATACATTACGAAATAATTCACTCACCATTTCCCAAATTACTAGAGGTGGTGAAGTACGAGTTAGGCCATATCTCGAGAAAAATATCTGGTAAATGTGAAGAAGATGCGACTTATTGATTTTTGAAAGTTTGTTGCTTATAACATATCAATTATATCAAAATGAACAACTTTTCATCATTGCACTTTTTGGGGCAATTGAGTATTTAACGAGTTATAGCGGTAAATTACTGGCCGTAACTCTAGTGTTTGAAGCGGCAAGTAATTCGAGCAGCGCTTCTAACGGCAACACTGCAATGCCGTCTTACGTCCAGCGCGCTCGTCATCAGCAACGAAACCAAACCTACTGCTATACCTCGTTAAATACTCGTGTACCGCAAAAAGTGTATTGATGAAAAGTATTTTATATTAATATTACCAAGATTCAAGCAACAAAAGTTCTAAAATCGATTAGATGTTTATCCATCGCACCCATCATATACTAAAATTAACATACCGCTATAACTCGTTAAATACTCATTTGCCCTAAAAAGTGCATAGAAGAAAAGTTGCTTATTTCGTTATAATTACCATGATAGAGACAACAAAATTATCAAAATCGATTAGTTGCATCTCCACATTAACCAAATCTCTTACCTAGGCTGCACACTATTACAGTCCGTTTCTTCCACTTTGAAACTTAACAATAAGACTGCGTGATATCACCCTATTTTCAATTTTATGAACACTTGGAAGTATTTTTACCTTTGCAGCGTAGTCCTTGCATTGTCTGTTCACAAACCTCGGTTCTTTAGTAGTCTTATCCGTCTACTCAAACATGTATAAACTGCCCCACAAACTATTTACTCAATATGTACCTAAAAGGGTTAAAACTCAAGTGATTGAAAAATAATAAAATATTCGGTATATGTATATCACAAAATGACCAATACTCAAAACAACAACTATTCGCATAGGCACAAAATACTTACTTGATGCGGCTGCCTGCTAGGTTTGAAGGTGTAAGAACGCCAACTCGCCCTGCAGCGGCTTTTTTCAGGCAACAGGGAAATTCTGTAACACTTCCTTGAGTGGGCCACCGCACTTTTGTCACGGCCTTCAGTATATATCTTATGTGACAGAAGAACTAGCTTCGAGCACAATTTCAATTTTCTCCTCAAAAAAGCTATTTTCTAGCAAGTCAATTTCTAGATTACCAAAGAAATAGAGAAATATAATGAAAGAGTAATCTATCCTGAGTACTTTGATATAAATATCACTAAAACACCCTTCGCATAACTGAATTTAAAAAATTAAACTCAGCTTGAACGTTCCAGTCGACGAGAAAGTTCTACGGATGAGAGTAACGATCGAATCGGGTCGATCAACATAAAATCGTAGAACTTTCATCCAGTATAAATTCTGAATTTGCCAACATATAAAACGTTCAAACATCTGCACTACAATCAATAAAATTCACATTCCAAGATTTTAAGCAGTAATAATTGCGAATCACAAAGTCACAACACCTATGGGGACATTAAAAACTAACGAACTGTCTAAAGCTGGGGATACATTGACACTCGCATTGGAAGCTCACAACCATCGGGCGCGGGCAAGCGCGCGCAGCGAAAGGGCAGCGATCGTTCACATTGGCACAGCGCTAGCAGGCAGCAGAAGCGTCAAAGTCGGCAGGCAGAGTGTGTTGCTCACACTGCTCAGTTGCAATCCAGACGCTACGTTGGGAGGTACTGCGCTCCGCGCTCTAGTACTTCTCGCCAGGAGCTGCTGATGCTTAGTAGAATAGCGCTAATAATTATTTATTTCGTATGTCATTGATTGCACGTTCTTCAATGTTCTTGTTTTTGCTGATTTTTGTTGCGCATATGCAGCATAAAATATGAAGGCTTCGGCAAGAATTATGCTAGAAAAACCATATGTAGAAACACTCGATGCATATATGCTACACTCTATGCATAATTGTGGAAGCGCATATTACATGCTAAGCAGAAATATGCATCCATATAAATGCTTCACTTGAATAGCTCCAAATTTATATTTTTTGTGAGGAAAATTATACAGAAACAATGATACAGGATACAGTGTACTTCTTCATACACGGAAAAAATAATTTCTTTCATAATTTTCTATTAATAATTGAGTATATACAATTCTCAACTAATTTTTATAACTTATCTAAACATAAATATTTTGAAACAAAAATAATTCTAATCTGAACGAGTCAAGGACGATGATAACGAACGAAAAAAAAGTAATCTAATCCAAGGCTGGTTCTGAACTATATATTTTTTCACGAATGCAAGGAACATTTCTCAATCCTTCTTTTATACGAGGAATATATTTTAGCATCAAATTCGAGGGTTGCTCTTGATAATTGCGTGGTAGTTGAGATTTTTAAAAACAAATCTTCTACGATTATCTGCCAGCCAAGTTTTACACTGCGAAAACTTCCACTCGACATCGCAAGAAACAAGTGGAGCAAAAGTGAAGCAAGTTAGTTCGAATATTCCTTTATGGATTCATCCATTGCGTCAGAGATCTCACGAGTCAAAATTGAGTTGATTGTTTTTATCTTTTCAAAACCTTTGTTTATCACCAAAATGCAATTTAACTCTTCATAATACCTTGTATCATATCTGTTCTTCAATGTTTCCTCTACGATATCCATTAATTTTATTGCTCTCGAAGTAAGAAGTCCCTGTATTGTTATGCGAGAGCAATAATAATTATTCATATCCTTCGATAACAATAATTTGATAAAGTGTGCACTAAGCCCAACAAAGTTCTGCGTGATAATATTTAGAAACTAAAACCTTGTACCACGCAAAACTTCTCTAACGTGTTCTGAGTGAAAAAAAGTTTTATATATCACCTGTTTCTCGCAATAAATGCGATAGAGAAATTCTTCCTGGGCTTGAAAATCTTCAAATTCCTTGAAATATTCTAAATATGATGCTCCTTGTTCACCTTCGGCATGATTGTAGATCACTTTTAGCCGCACTAATCTCAAATACACTTCATAAGGAACTATATCTAAAAAAAACTTGAGCTAATTCCCGCAAAATTAAAGTAAACTTTTGAAGTAGCTGTAGCAACTTACAATTATTATTGATTTACGAAAAATTTCAATTTACAAAATTGATCCAGTTATTCAAAAAGAATTAGATAAAACTGGATGAAAAAAAGAATATAATTTAAAAGTAATGGGAAGGTTTTACTAGGTTTCAGTTTACTGCCACTTACAGTTAATCATGCATGTTCGCCATATTTTATGCTGTTCCGAGTAAAATATGCGATATGCTCACACTGCATATATACTTGCGGGCATATTTTATGCTACCTAAAATATACTCAAAAGCATATATATGCAATATGTTCAATGTCACATCCCTACTGATGACATGCTGCAGGCTACGGCTCATCTGTAGATGGAGTGATCGACGGGCAGGCGGCGGCAAAGAATGGCTAGGGAGAATGTCCAAGTGAACCTCACTTTGCCCGCCTGCTAGCCCGGCAACAGTGTATGTGCCCGTCGAAGTGACACTCAGAGTGTTGAAAAGAGTGTCAATGTATCCCCAGCTTAACTAAGCTGCACCGCTGGTGCGATGACACGGACAGTGACAGACTGCCCCTTGCCAGATCGAAACTTCCACTGGTAGTCTGGTACTCGTTCGAACCAGATCATAGAGCAAATTTTTAGGGTAAATTTGCTTACAGACAGTAACGTTTGAATGTTCGAAACAAATTTTTGGAAGAGTTCTTTAGACTAGACTAAATAATACTGTATATATATCACTTGTTCTTGGAAGGCAGTATGAGTGTAATACATCATACTTTTTGTTACTCCATTTTAATTCAAACTGGCATGGATAGGGTAATTTGTAGATTGGTCTTCGACTGGTCTTCGACTAGGTAGTAGACGATTCATCGATCTCGTACTTACCGAACTCATGACAAACCATTTGCCAACTTCTTTCCCAGACATGTTTTTTTTATTATATTCCTTCTCAGTGTATTTCGTAGATGATCAAGTCTTTGTTTTAAACTGAGTAAAAATAATAACCGATCTTTAGCCTACGTTTAAGTGCTGTGGTATGCGACATTTGCTTAAAACGCATGTACGAGTATACTATTTACAAGGCAAGAGTAATATAGTGTCTAATTTTCTCACTTCCTCTCTCTCTCTTCCTAACGAAGATTAATTTGTGCGATGTCATAAGAACGTAATTAGTGTTACATCATTGTTTTATGTATAATTTTCATGATGCAAACACTCGTATATCTTGAGAGCAGACTTCAGCTACGCACGACTGCCTAGGGAATAAAAAAATCCAACAGAAATTAAAAAGCAATGTTACTTGAATCGCGAACAATGGAAAGTTTGACTTGTAACCTTTACCTATACAAACTTGAATTAATTTGATTACTTGTTAGAATATAAGATTCCCTTATTACCATTAGTTATTCTTTCCAACGTAATTAGCCAAATTTTAACGACATGATGCGATATTTCGTTTCCTTTAAATTTCATTACCAGCTACAGTTGGTAACGTCAGGAAAGTTAATATTAGAAACTGTCATAATAAAATACGTTTTCGCTTAACACTGTCTGAAATCTGTGTTTTTCTTGAAATAATTAGCATTGTCAACAAAACGATATTTTCACCATAAAAAATAGAACGATATAGCATAAAATTTATGAATACGATTAATCTTAGGTATAATTTGAATCACAATGATACGAGATTTGTCAATTTTTTATGTTGTTCTTCATTTTAGAAATTACCAAATTATATTTAAATTTTTAGAATGCATTTAGAACTAAAAAGTGATTAAACAGATTTCACTCTTGAATCTCATTTCTCAATTTGAAATCTTGCGTTGTCTTCTCAATAAGTAGCAGTTCTCTTCTGAGAGAGATAGATATACTGCGGGGACTGTAGTTATATGTTTGACTATTCTGGTATCGAAGAATGAAATAAAAACATACCCATAACAAATGTATGGTGAAAATCTATAAATGAACGCAAGTAAACGCACGGAGGCATTTATTGTACAGCACCGAGAAGTCTTCAATTTTAATGTTGGCTATATTTTGGAAAACATGAAAATGAAAAAGAGTATGCGAAATATAGTATCAAACTTGATGCATTGTACGCAGCAATGTCAAAACACACGTTTCATGGCTTCCGTCCATTATAAGGCGAAAATTCAGTGATATTTGTATAGCTGCAAACCACGGATGGCCGTCAGCAAATGTTACGGCCATTAACCAACTGAAAATTGTGTACCCTCAAATCATAACTGGCCTGCTTAGAATATCACGTCCGAGCTCGACCGTGCGCAGCTATGAGCGTGGAAAGAGAGTTATAAGGCCGAGACGGCCGACTCGCCTTTAATTCATACTTGATCGACTGTCTCGTCCTTAATTCACCGGCGACACGTCCTTGATTTTCAATTGGGTTATAACTTCTAAGAAGAATCTGAAGAGACAGTCAGAGCAACAAGAAATCGAGAATAAGGACAGCGTCTACAGAGAGCTTCAGAGATCTACGGAAAGAGTGACCACAGACCTAAAACTACATCTACGAGGTGGTTCAGCTACGTTATCTTCGTGCTGCGGACGTTGCAGTAACGGTGCATCGCCTCCAACGACTGCAGAGATCGCGACATCGTTCGACAACGACAACTAAAACTACGATTTAAGATAAGTAACGCAGCAACAATTAGTTGTTATAATTGATACAGTATTGTTGCAGCCTAGATATTTATTGAGCGTGAGGCAGACAGCGTGCAGTGCGCCTTCCTTCATACATTCGTCGGCCGAGCCGCGTAAAAGCGCTCGTCAGCAGAAGTATAGTTTTTGCCAGGCAGTTTTTTTTGCATTTGCAGAGTGCAAGCAGTGTGTTCAATAACCCCTAGACATGAGCTGTTTTTCAGATGTTATGAGAGCTGTTTTTTAATGTGAGTGGCGCTATTTTCTCGAAGTGTTGCTATAAGTGTTTCAAGTAATTTTGTATTGTAGCCTGAAACACTAATTTTGTATTGTATTTGTATTGCAGCCTCAATTAATTTTCGCTTGAGCAATCATTAAGCTCAGTTGAGCAGTAATGTAAGGTGTAATACCTAAACACCAAACTAGTAACGTAACTATGCCTGAAGTTTCCGTAACCAGTGCGTTTGAAACGAGTACCATGACTACCACGGTTATTTTTCTTGCGTGGATATATTGGCGAAAGAGACATAAGTATCTTTAAATGCCTTTTGTAGCCTGTGCAGCATTTAGGTCATTACCTGAGTTTTTTTGCTGGTTGCGTCTGGTAGGATGTTGCAGGGGAAGGTGCGTTCCAATTTGCCCAAAGGTAATGCTGAAGACCTTTGTAAAACTCAACGTTCAAGCAGTTAGAGAGTAAGAGGAAAATTGTTTGCAAGAGAATCATTGCATCATGATTTCGAGGAAGTACTACTGATCAAAGGATCAATTATTGAAAGAACAATTCGCTGTATTAAGAGGACAGGAATTGATTAAAAGATGATGTACGAGTAGTACAATGCAGTAAAATGATGTAATAATGATGAAATATGTACTAAGAAATGCAATGTGATTTCGAGAATTAAATATATATTAAAGTAGGAAGAAGTAAAGGTACTCTTCCCGAGTGAAGTAAGTAATAGTGGATGTGCTGATGATACATTCCTGATGTTATTGCTCTGAGTACGAAAGAAGAAATATGTGAGAAATATGTGAGAAAAATAGAGCAAAAAGAGAAGATACCGCGGCAGAGGAATGTCCGTGAGAGAATAAATAAAGCGTTGCAGCGCTTGGTAAAAGATACCGACAAGTCTGTGGATATATCTGGTAAAATGGTTTAAAGTTACCAGGTAAATTTACCAGCGAGATCGAGTAATACTGTTGAGAAAATACTGTTGAGTATTGTAATACTGTTGAGTATTGCGCGCAGACAAATGAATAAGCTTTAAGAGAAGCTGTTACCGTTGATTTTCGATGGGACTCTGATTTTAGTTCATAACTTCATGTGGTGGAAATAATACCATTGATACCATGACGGTCAGAGTTTAGCGTTGTGGATTGCGGTTGTCATTGTGCTGGTAATAAGTTAACGAGTATCGAGTATCAAGTATCACTGGTAATGAGTATCGAGTAAAGTTACCAGTGCAGCTGCACTGCAGCGCACACGAGTGAGTGTGATGTTTTTTGGTGACGATGTATTACAGGTGGGGATGCGAACCAAATGCGCGGGCCCTAAAGAGCTCACCGCTTATAAGACCTCTGAGGCGAACGGGGGAAGAGGGGCATGGATGGTGCTTGGCCCAAGGTATGGAAAAAATTTGTCAAAGTAAGATCACAATAGCCTTGATCTTGAGAATGATTTCCCGCTCTGCGGCAAGTTTCACAAGCATTGCTGTGAGAGGATTTCGGATGATGGCCAAGAACAAGAAAAAGACATCAGCAACGCTTTTGGAGTCAGCGTATAAGTAGGCCTTAATATTTTATGTACAGGGGAGCTCTAGTGCAAGTTGCATGTTGATTGTCGTGACTAGATCAAAAATTTATCAAATTAACTTTTTAAAAATGCCTCTAAAAACTGAGATTCTTCTCGAAAACTACATGGAATATCAGTATTGAATAAAAAAACTAACAAATTTACTTTTTTGTTTAACCTGCAATGCTTGTGCTCTCCGTGGTACAGTGGTTAAGGGATCGGGCTCGTATGTTGGAGTCGCGGGTTCGTATCCCGGCGCTGGCGCGGAGATTTTCCTCGTTGGATATAAGGGAAAGCTCAAGCACAATACCCACACTCAACCCAGGTGTCGGAAATGGGTACCGGCTTTACGGGGGAACCGTCATGGTGTCCTATATATAGGGTTAGTTATAAGACATTTGAAAAACCAATGCTAAGATCATATGTATCAGGCTTGATTGGAAATAAAGCATCCCAAAGATGCCGATGTTAACCTGATATCACGAGGCCAACATTTCTATCGACTGAAGGGGAACTCTTTTTTCAATTTGGCAAACAACACTTCTCTGAAAGTAATCAACTTCCAGTTCTGCTCGACCAAGAAATCGAGGATGAAGTCCGAGGAATGATGTCGTACATTGGTAAATCTGTCTATGTAAACATATATTTTACTGAAACTTTTAGGTCCTAAGTACATGTATAAAGCTATCGATTAAATTTATTTTTTGATGATTGTTGAAGCAATATATTTATTTTAGATTAGATAAACTGTGGTAATTGAAAATTTGGAATGATGATTAATCAAATCAGAGAAATATTTGTTAAACTTATAAGTACAAAATCAGTCTTAGTCCTATAAGATCAGTTCAAAAAAATGTTGTCCGACTTTATCGCAACCTCCAACGAGGCTGAACTACTTGAAATATGTGTAACGAGCCACAGGCTTGATAATTTCTAAAAAAATTCAAGGGAAACGCAGGGCTAGTTTCGCTGAATCAAAGCTAACTGCTTAGCGGGAAAGAAAACGGGTGCACTAGTACTCGTACTACAAGTAAGGAACTTCCGGCCCTCAAATTCTGTGTATCATATGCTGGGAATACCACCGGCTGTTAAGCCTTCGTATTCGGAATGACAATATGTACTTCAATGTTCGTAAGTGACGGCGAAAAATAATTTTCGTTAGTTGAGAATTTGAGTTTTTTCTGTATATTAGTGTAGCACCAAATATTGAAGCTAGAAACTCGATGGCCCACAAAATGCATGCTTCTCTCGGTCATCTACGTTGTAGTAGTAATTATTACGCTCTGAGCTCTTTATAATCAAAGCTCTGCCAGAAGGCCCATGTCAAAAATTCGTAAAAAAAAACAATTTACGGTGGCAGAAGAACCAACTCTCCGGTGCATTCCTTCCCATTGTACCATTGAGTAGCGCACAGAAAAAAACGAAACCCATGATTACTACTGCAAACAGAATTTGTGGGTTTTTACTCCAGTATTCAGGCTCGTAAAAACTCAGACTCTAGAGTTTTTAACATTTTAAACGAATGCTCAGTTTCGTAAAACATGTTGATGGCGTTTACTGAGCACATTATTTAAATATCATAACTTACAAGACTCACCTGAACCTATGGGATCCTCGAATGACAGCAGGCTCAAACAGCAACACTCTTTAAAAATGTCATCTGGTCGTACGTATTATTGAACTGCTTCATAATGAAACGTTTTTCTATTCCATTATAAGAATCAACATTCGATCTAGGTGAATATCTTTGAATGCAGTTTTGAGTCTGACTAACCATAGGACTGGAGAAATCGTATTACCATAGATAAAACATATGACTTGTGCAGCGGCGCAGGGGTGCAGAAGGCTTGGGTGAGCGCCTACTGCGAACACACACGTGACTCTGAAAATAAAGTTGTAGGCGATGAGCCTACTTTTTGCAAGCTCGCAAATAGTGAGAGAAATTTAAAAAAAAATCACCTTGCTGTGAAGGTTCCTGAAATTAGGGGAACGCATTGCCCATTCATGAAATGTTCATTGCATTTGAAAGGAAAAAACGGAATCAATGTTGTTGAATAACCTGAAGGATGCAGCTTTAAATTAAAGCGTGAACTCAAATGTATGAAGTTCATTCATAGGCACTTGCATTTTAACTATTTCTGTAATATGCTAACACTAGCTCATGATGATAAGAACTGGTATAGTACAGGATTTTTTGAAGTAATATCACGACCACTGCGACGACATCGACTCAGATCACTGAGCTCATAAATGTTGTCTGAAAACATTTAATCTAACTCACACGCACTTATGCTCATTTTCCTGGAAAAATAGAACGTAATTTCTGAGCAAATTTTAGTACATTTTTTTCAATCGAAATTTTAAAATTTTTAACGAAGTTTTGAAACATTTATTTCTGCTTGTCAATTTTATGCTGCAAATAGCATTTTTGGTTGTCATTCTGCGAAGGCACGAGCAGGAATAACTTTCAACACCGATTAAGGCGACCAAAATAAGCCCTTGCAGTCATGGATGAGTTTTATTGATGAAAACTTGTGCATGAGCATCGCTTCAGTAATCTCCGGAGGCAGTTCTGGCATGTTTATTAACGAGCAATTATTTCATGGAAGGCGAATTATTGTCACACCGCACGAGTGTAACGTTGCTTGCTGTTCGCGTGATAAAAAAAGCCGAACAGGCAAAATCCCTTTTTCTAGCCCGTTATTTTGACGAATAAAAAATTATTTCAAGTTAGACTCTCAATTCCCTCACAATTCTGGGGAGACAATACCAATTTTTAATAAATCATTACAAAATTTGGATTTTATTTCTTGATATTTTAAGCGTCAAAAGATTTAGTCGAAAACTACAATATCATTGAAGACTTTAAAAGTAAATTTCTTATATCCAATTCCATGGCTCCATATTCACTATGACATATTTCTTATCGAATGAAATTCGTCAAAGAGATCGGTCAATTTCGATATAAACTCAAAGGATCGTTAATGTGCATCTACTACTGGCCGAAGACTAAAAGGAAATATTCGTGTGATAAACGTTTTACAAAAAAACTCTCCGAGATGACAGGAATGGAAGGAAAGCAGTTTTAAATCATCATACAAACGTACACGACGCCGCCCTTTTTAGGCGTAAATCTTATGGTCATAAACCTAGAGCAACGAATATTACATGATAGATTAATAGGTGTCGGGTTAAAGCTTATTTCGACGCAAATGACCTGGTTTAAATTTAACGAATATCCATTGATGTGTACAGTGATGTCGATTTGCTGCCACAGGTACGAGTAAATCATGCGGATGTCACGAATGGCCATACTAATTTATTCATTAATTATTTGTTATGTTATTAGTTCATTTGTAATGAGCTTGAATAGCCAAATTTTTCCACATAAATATCTCGGAATAATTAATATTTAGTGCCTGTTATACCTAGGATAATATCAGCGGTCAAACAACGAACGCGAATGTACATATAGGTCAAGTGCTGTTAATTAAAATGCATTCAACAACCGTGACTCCGTGCAGTGAGGACGTTCCTTGCTTTGTGCTCCGAAACAAAGTGCCTTCATTGGTAAGAAAACATGAATTTCTAACTCAAAAAAGCACCCACTCTCATCATGAGGATCCAAATGTGAACTAAACTTAACATGATCAAAACTATCAATCAAAAACTATAATATTCCCTCGACAAAGAGTGCCTCTCATCTTCTTTCACAAGGAATCGAGCTCCCTCGATCTTTCAGATGGCGCCCAAACAAAAAAACGCAGCACCAACATTGAGCCTGAGGCAAAGTTTGGCCCATATCCTGATGCGTCAAGCTTAACAAAAGATGGCAAGAGTATTGTCTCTATTCTAATAAAATACTTCGACTCAGTAATGACAACATTTCAAAATGAAATGATAAAAGTACAGAAAGAAATAAGTGACATTGAAACACTCTTTGAAACGCTACCGTAAAATGAATCCGAACACAAGCGAATCCTCGAACACCATAACATGAGAATAAGTAGCATAGTCTCCTGTCCAGATCGCTTGGAGCAAAATGATCAGCACACAGAGCTTGAAAACAGAAAATGCAGCCAGGTTATTTCTGGGGAACTACCGCAGTCGCATACTAACGAGAACTGTAGAGAAACAATCCGAAAGCTTCTAAAGGACAAAGTCAACATCGACTTCATTGACACCGACATCACGTCAGCGAACAGAACGGGGAGAAAACCTGGGGAGAGAGAAAACCTAGGTTCTTCAAAATGAGTTTTTCATACCTTCACGAGCTCAAATTATGTACGCTTTGAGTGTAGCCAGAAAAAATTTCCGGAGAAAATCGGAATCCCGAAAACTCAAGAAGAAAACATGTTCGCATCTATCCCTGGAAAACCGGATTAAAGACACATCGAACAACACGTCATATGAGCTCGACCAATACCTGATGCAGCAACTGGACATGTCATCGAAACAGGTCTTGAGTAATTAGGGATTGGTATGCTTCCGACTATTAGACAAATTTAATATCACTTAAACTCCAACAGAAATGATCCAGAAATGCTTACATTGCCCTCCCTCTGTATTTCCAAGTGGCATTTGCGTCAGTTATCCTCTTGATTTCAATCGTGTTCGCTCTCCCACCTTAGTCTTATTCGTGAAACCTTTATTACTAACCTCCAAAAATATGTAACAGTCTCTGATTAGATCTGTCACTATCGCCAAAATTTTATTACTTTATACTAAAACTTCATGCTCGAAAATTTTATACTATCTCATCCATCTTATTGAGTGTAAGAAACAGAGAGAAAGTAGTTGAATGGGGTGGGTGCGAGTGAAATGGGGGGGAAGAGTCATGGGTGTTTGTGAGCGCGTACGGACCGAGATCGGAGAGGAGTAGGCAAGAGAGAGACGAGTTTTGGGAGAAATTTTCCGAGTGTGTTGCAAGTGTGGGGAGTGGTTGTAGAGTTGTGGTGATGGGGGACCTGAATGCAATAGTGAGTGATGAGGTGGTGGATGGTGTTGTTGGTAAGTATGGAGTAGCTGGGGTGAATGCGAGTGGTGAATTCTTGGTGGGGTTATGTGTAGAGAGTAAATTAGTGATTGGGAATAGTTTGTTTCAGAAAAAAGTATAAACAAGTATACATATGTGAGGATGAATAGAGGTGTGATAGAGGAGAGAGCATTGATGGATTATTTTTGGTTAGCAGGGGAGTGATGGGTCGTTTGCTCGATGTGCATGTGTTCCGTGGTGAGATGAATGGGATTTCCGATCATTACTAGGTGGAAGGAAAGTTGAGAGTATGTGGAATGTGGGGAGGTGTAAAGAGGAGGAGTGAAAGGGAGGTGTTAAATGTAAGCAAGTTGCATGATTCTGAGCGTGAGTGTGAGTATCAGGAGAAGATGAAAGTAGAGTATGGGAGGGTGAAGGAAAGTGAGGTGGGTGGAGTGGAAGGGGAATGGAAGTTGTTTAAAGATGCGGTGGAGAAATGTGCACGAGAAGTGTGTGGGGTAAGGAAAGTTGGAGGGGGGATTAGAAAGGGGAGTGAATGGTGGAACGGAGAAGTAGGAGCGGCTGTGAGAAGAAAGCGGGGGGCGTTCGAAAGGTGGTTGCAACGAGGCAACCAGCAAGATTTCGAAGAGTATACGGAGAGGAAGAAAGAGGTGCAAAGAATGGTAAGGAGAGCAAAGAGGGCGGCGGCTGTGGAATGGGGGAGGAAGTTGGGAGGTGATTTCATGGAGAGAAGGAAGGGTTTCTGGAAGGAAGTGAAGAGAATTAAGAAAGGTCAGGTGGAGAATGAGGCAAGAGTGAAGGATGCAAATGGTAGGCTGCTAGTGGAGAGTTGTGATGTGAGTAAGAGATGGGCGGAGTATTTTGAGGAACTGCTGAACGTGAGGGATGATAGGGTTGCGAGAGTAGTAGCTGTTGGAAGTGATGTTAGAATGCTTGTGTTTGGTGAAGTGAATACAAGTCGAATAAGAAATGCAGAGGTGAAAGGTGCGTAGGATGAAATGAAAAATGGGAAAGATCCAGGTATGGATGGCTGCACGGTTGAATGTCTAATGAAAGGAGGAAATGTGGTTGTAGAATGGTTGGTACGTTTATTAAAATGTTTCGAGGGTAGTAAAGTGCCGGTTGATTGGAGTAGCGCGTGTGTAGTTCCGTTGTACAAGGGGAAAGGTGACAGGTATGAGTGCAGTAATTATAGGGGTATAAGTCTACTGGGTGTCGTTGGGAAGCTGTATGGAAGAGTTTTAACTGGAAGAGTGAGAGTGTTGACGGATCGTGTGCTTGCTGAAGAACAGTGTGGTTTTAGTTGGGGTAGAGGTTGTGTGGATCAAATGTTTGCTGTGAGGCAGGTGAATGAAAAATACTTATTAAAGGGAAAAGATGTATATTGGGCATTTATGGATCTAGAGAAGGCGTATGACAGAGTGGATCGTGAGGCTCTATGGCAAGTGGTAAGCTTGTATGGAGTGGATGGGAGACCGTTGAATGCGATCAAGAGTTTCTACATTGATAGCAGAGCATGTGTGAGAGTAGGGAATGAGGTGAGTGAAGGTTACCCAGTTGTGACAGGTGTGAGGCAGGAATGTGTGTTGTCGCCGTGGTTGTTTAATTTGTTTATGGATGGTGTGGTGAGAGAAGTGAATGCCAGAGTGTTGGGAAAAGGTGCGCAGTTGGTGGGACAAAATGGTATGTATTGGGAAGTGTGTCAGCTGTTGTTTGCAGAGGATACAGCGCTTGTGGCTGATTCAGAGGAAAAACTGAGGAGACTGGTTGCAAAGTTTGGTGGAGTGTGCGAAAGGCGGAAATGTAGGGTAAATGTGAATAAGAGTAAGGTGATGAGATGTTCGTGAGGTGGAGTGTTTGGAACTTTGGATGTGAGGTTGAATGGTGAAGTTTTAGAGGAGGTAGAGCATTTTAGGTACCTCGGGTCGGATGTGACTGTTAAGGATAGTATGAAAGTAGAAGTGAGGCATCGAGTGAGTGAGGGCTGTAAGACATTGGGTGCAATGAGGAAAGTTTTTGAATGCAGGAGTTTGAGTATGAATGCTAAGAGGAAACTGTGTAAAAGCTTGATTGTGCCAGTTTTGTTGTATGGAGCAGAGTCCTGGTGGTTGAGAGCAGCTGAGAGGGGGAAGTTGGATGTGTTTGAGATGAATTGTTTGAGGAGCATGTATGGAGTAACAAGAAGAGATAGGATCAGGAATGAGCTGGTTAGGGAGCAGACGGGTGTGATCAAAAAGTTGAGCAGGCGAGTGGATGAAAGAGTGCTTGGATGGTTTGGGCATGTTGAAAGAATGAATGTTGAGCGGCTGATGAAAAAGATATATATGTCGGAAGTGAGTGGTCTTCGAGCGCGAGGTAGACCACGGATGAGTTGGATGGATGGGGTGAAACGTGCTTTGTATGAGAGGGGTCTGACTGTGGGCGTGGCGAGGATGGCTGCGAACAGAAGTGAGTGGGGGCAGTGCATAAGAAGGTAATTTTATTTTTGACGCCGTACTGGGAGTTGCCCGCGTGTGATGGGGTTGACATGTCCTGTGCGGGGGGAGGGGCTGCACTCAATGAAGCGGTCGGGGTAAACCAGCTATAGATGTCGGCCTGACTGTGGAAGGTGGTTGTGCTGGGCTGCTGCTGATCCTGGCATTCAGGTGCGGCCAGTGCTGCCTCTCTCGCCTCCTAGTGACTAAGTGCGGTGATTGTGGCCTGCTGTCGGCTACCCTCACATAGGGAGGATATGCCCGGTATATGTATGCATCTCATCCATAGTTACATTTTTGCGAATACTCCCTAATGTATGTGAACTCTGCAACAACGCCTTCAGTAACTTATACTAATTAGTAACAATTTAAACTCAGAAAAAATAACTTGTAATTAGTATTTCTATGGTCTTACGCACTGGATTTCATATCATAATGGTTTCTATCCACGGGATTTCTCGTTTTCAGCTAAAATCATCTTTTGCCTCTCCGATGCACCCACATCGAGCCTTTAACTTTGATTTTCTGCTTACTAAATCTTTTTTTTATATTTATTTATTTCTCTTTCTTTTCGTTTTTATCAAGTGCTCATATCGAATAAGCTACTCAGAATTAATTTGTGTGTTACCACACATCTAAGCCTGAGAATAGTTTAGATTCTCAAGGTTTTTATGTTAAATAACGTCGTTGTCACTTCGATTTATATCCTTTCAAGTGCTATGCTACATCTTATGTTTATCTACGGATACCATTGGTATGACAGCCTTGTAACTTTATTATACGTCATTTATGATCCTAATGTTCTCGCTCATGGGCTGAGTGTGCGTATGTTTTGCTAATGAAACCGCACTGCATAGATTGTTGGCTATTAATCTCTGAGTGTTTTTATTTCTTTTTCTTCTTAATTTAGCTATAGGTAGGAATACCCTTAGTTTAATCTTGACTTAGTATCTCTTTTCTCATTTTATTTTCTACGTCACATAATTCTTGCTGATAATTATACTTCTATGACTCACCATGTTGATATATTTGAAAATATTGACCCAGATCTCAATCATTTGAATAGACTGCATCCAAACCTAAATTAAACCAAAAATTGCGAATGCATCAATATTAAAAAATTCAATGAATCGACGAGAACAACCCTCAAGGATTTTTCGCTATTATGTTGGAACTGTAGATCCATTTATTCGAAAATAGGCGAAATATCTTGTACTATCACTGAGCTGAACTGTAATTTTGATGTCCTTCGCTTCATCGAAAGTTGGCTAGCTGACTCAACTGAAGACCTGATTAAAATACAAAACTATTATAGCCATCGCTCACTCCGTGATAATAAAAGTGGCGGAAGCATCAGTACATAAATATCTGAACACATATCTTCGAAAATCATTGTAAACGCACTTATGAATCGTAAACATATTGAGACTCTATTTATAGAACTAACGAAAAATTGAAAACGGATTATACTCGGAACTGTGTATAAGCCTCCAACAGCTTGTCCTGTAACTTTCCTGAACGAGCTTCAAGTTATTCTATCTCAGCTTAACAAGACCTCCTACAATGACATAATAATCTGCGGGGATTTCAACAAAGATCTTCTAAAATATGAAAGCTGTGAGCAAATCTCAAACTTCATAAATATTCTTCAGTCTAAATTCTTCCTTCTAATCATCACGAAACCTACACGTGTTAAATCAAAATCTACTACCCTGCTCGATAATATTTTCATGTTAGATCCTATAATTATTGATTTTCTTACCGGAATAATAACTTCTGACTTATCTGACCATTTCCTGGTGTTTCTCATCCAGAAAAATGTCTATAGTGTCTGTATCAGCCCAGAAGCTGAAACCTACTCATATCGTTGTGCAAACGAACCTAGCCTTACTATACGAAGGACGAATACCTAAAGAAACGTAAAACAGAGTTAGAAATCATATTACAAATCAAATACGAAGATCGAAAAAAATACTGCAGACGCAAATTTACTGAATACAAAACTGATATTAAAAAAATTTGGAGCCTACTTAATTCATGCTATAAACCGAAAAATAATGCTGGGAAAACAATTGAGTCCATCGTTGAAGAAAATGTAAAATATCACGAGATAGAAGATACTACAACAGTGTTTAACAACTTTTCTGTAAACATTGGGAAAAATATAGCTAATAGTATTTCTAGTGAACCGACTGACTATTTGCAATACATGGACCATGTCCGAGAACACAACGTTTCTTTTTCACACCAAATAATCCCTCCCGTGTAATTGCGTTCATAATCAACTTAAAAAATCAATCAAATGGGTTAGAGACGTTCTCGGCTAAAGTTCTTAAGGCTATAGCTTATATAATAGCACCATGCATATCAAACATTTTCAACCAGTAACTTTTTTAGGGTACCTTCCCCAACCATCTCAAAATTGTCAGAATGACGCCTATCTTTAAAAATGGTAATAAAAATTGCATTAATAATAGACCTATCTTTGTACTACCAATTATTAGAAAAAAATTCGAGAATAACGTGTAAAAAAAGGATATTCTTATCTTGAACAAAAATATTTTCTCTATGACCAATAATACGGCTCCCGTTCTAAAAAATCGACAACACTGGCTGTATTAAATCATTTAAAATATCTTTATTCTAATATAGATGAAGGAAAGCTTGTTTTCTCCGTATTTCTTGACTTTCCAAAAGCATTCAATTGCGTGGACAACAACATTTTACTATCAAAACTACATTGTTATGGCATCAGAGGTGTTGCACATGATTGGTTCAAATCATACACAACAAATTGAGAGTAGTATGTTGGCACTGACGATGCACAATCTGAACTGCTAATAATCAGTCATGGAGTACCGCATGTGTCGCTCCTTGGCCTCTTTTATTCACGATCTTCATCAATGATATAGTTAAATCTACTTCATTCTTCAAATTTTTACTTGTTGCCGACGAAGGCACGCTCTTTTCGGTCCGTTCAAATTAAAAACCAATTTTAATTGCAGAGAGTATAAATAATGAGCTGCAAAATGTATCAATGTGGATTAAAGCTAATAAAATTTGCCTCGATATCGATAAGACAGAATACATTATATTCTCATGCATGAGAAATATGTCTCTTCAACACCTTAAAATTGGTGATGGTGAAATTGAGGATAACAACTCTTGTAAATTTCTGGGCAATGTATTAGAAATACATCTGACATTCAAAAAGCGTATTGCACGCATCAGAACTAAATTAGCAAAATCCGTTGGAATCCTTCATGAAGTAAAAAATGCATTGTCTGAAGAAGCTTTAAAAATGTTTTATCGAACGATCATTTCACCATATCTACAATACGGGATAGAAGCTTGGCATGGAACTAATAAAAATAAAACCAATCTGCTCTTTGGATAGCAAAAAAGAGCCATTCAATCTAGCGTTAATGAAATTCGAATATAATGCTCACACAAATGATTCATTCAAAAGCTTAAAAATACTCAAGCTTTTTGATCTCTACAAGCTTTCCATGCGTAATTTCATGTATAAAACACTAACTGATGATGGCGACAGAGAACTCAAACAATTATTCACTGCTCAAACTGGCCATCATGATCATTTAACACGAACAGAAGTAACTTCCTTATTATTTAAAATCTCGGTCACAACACAGAATCCTCTTCATAGAAACTAAGAATTGGAATGCAATCCCAGCAGAGATTCGTAGAAAAAGTTCTTACGAAGCTTTCAGAACAGATCTTGAATCATTTTTCTCATCGAAATAATAATCACAAAAGGTATTTCAAGTCAGTTTTTTCTCATCTTATTCGACTTATCCCGACAAGGTAATCTGCCATAATAGTAACTTAAATCTTATGCACCTAATCGTTTTTCTTGAATGTGCTGTTCCTATACAGTTCATTTTAACTATTTTTTTCAAATTAAGCATCAAAACATGATCAGTCTTGTGTGCCCCTAGGTTAAGTAAATTAGGTTAAACATAACTGCAAACTTCAAAAATAGCTTTGATGATAGGATGCCCTAGATGTCGCCGAACTATTCGGGCCCACAAGTAGCTATACTCAAATATATTCATTGTACTAAGCTCAAGAAACAACCTACTGCTGTATCACTTGTGGTGAATGAATTGCTCAAAATTTTTAATTTGTTTAAATTGTTTAGAAATGTTTAAAATAGCAAATTTGAAGAACAGTACGATTTAAAATAAAATATTCCACGAAAGGTGATCATATCACAAAGGACACGTACAGCTAATTCCCTGTGATCACTTGCAGAAGCCATTTCATTTCTCATTTTGAATGCCTTCTATTATTCAAAGGCATCACTAATAAGTCTTGAACGTTATATAGAATAATAGTCAATACCTTCAAAAGGTTAATGTGTAAAATGTTAGTATAAATTAGTAGTATTTGAGCATGGTATAGTAGCGTTTAGTATTCCTGATAGGTTGGAGTGTTACCCAGAAAACCTGCACTTCGATTGTTATAATTTCCCTTAAATATTTCTTATGATGTCACTATTGAGTACTCTTCTCGGAATTAACATGTCATTGTTAGAATATGAGAACAAGTTTTGGTCAATCTCGGTATGGTTATTTGTAATTCGATTGTAAAATAAGCCGGTTAGTCAATAGAAACAACAGATTAATTGCTTGACATTACAAATCATTCGTTAGTTATCCGGTGTTCTTGAATCTAAGTATTTTCAAACCTTCATTGATGTATTTCATCGCAATTTTGTTGCGTAGTTCAGCTACCGGTCAATTTGTTCTGGAATTGATTTCACCACAAAAATATTTTTCTTGTGCACAAAATCGGGCAAATAATCCGTACAGATGAAAATGATAGACTAACCCAGGTAGCAAGAAATTATTAGGCCAATATTGGATTGATAATTATTTATTGACCTGATATTGGAATCTTGGCTTACAATAATAGGCTAATAACAAGACAATATCGAAAACAGATATATTTATTAATGATATCAACTTGTTATTGGGACAATGTAGTAAATAGTTTTATTTCTAATATTAAACTAACAGTGTATATATATATGTACGATATTCATATAAGTGGAAACTATCTCATAATAATTAAAAATCTCGCAATTAAATCAAATCTGTTAAAATTTAAATTATTACTGCCCAAATATTGGGTTGATATTGTACGCCAATAATACGGAGTAATTTGTTTAAAATGTACCAATAAAGTTAATGAAGAGGTATTGCAGTCATTAATGAGTGCAGATATATTTGACAGATATCAAGAAATGTGAATACATTACAATAATATGCATATTCAGAATTACTGTAATCACAGGTTCACAGTTCTTGATTTTTCCGTCGTCCAATGAGTTTCGAAGGTCTAATTTTTTCAAAAAATATGCTAAAATCGTTTTTCATATATTACTATAGCAATATATGTCTATATATTGAATTAAGATGATATAAAGTCATTTATATAGATGATATAAATGACTTAATTTCGTAACGAAGGTATTTAGTAGGCCTATTCTTACCATATAACCCATTTTGCATTCATCATTCTTTGAGTAAAGCGCTTTCGTGCAATTTTTCAATCACGCATGTATATGCTGCTTAGATGAACGTATATATGCTGCTTAGAACAGGTTGCCCGACCACTGGTACGTACGTGCTTAACAAAATTTGGACTACGATGCCAAAGAGGTTTGTAGTCATGGATTTCAGATAAATTTTGAATGCAGTTTAATTCATAGTCTTGTAGGTGTGTAGGTATGTACATCGGATAACATAGTTATCAGAATTATATATATTTCTCGTCTTTGAACCCTTCTGAATATTGATGCGATATTAGAAATTAATTATTGAGCCAAAGTGTTGTTCAAGAAAACACCTCAATATCAAGTCAATAGTGACACAGTAATTAGCTGATACTGGGTTAAAAATAAATTGTTATTGGGACAATATATTCTACCATTAACCAAATTCTACCAATATCCAATATGTCAGAAAATAATTACTGGGCCTGTAGTACCCTACCTTAGTTACCCCTCATACTCAGTTTTAGTCCATTTGTGTTCAGTAATACTAATATGCGTAAATGTAAAATTATCCAAGAAGAAAGTGTTAAAATCTCCATAGCGTATAACTAATATCATCTGCAGGAGAGGTACGAGGATATAACATAGGGCGCTGGTTCACTCGTCGAAAGCGGAATGCAAGTGCTAAAGCAGCTACTGATCCAGGCCTCACTAGCCAAAATTTTTCTAAGGCACACCTCTATATCAAGTCCATAGTGACACAATAATTAGCTAATATTGGGTTTGTGAAATTATCAATATCGGAGCCATATGTTTTACAAAATCAACCTATCAGGAATTGAGTATTAAGCCAATGTTAATGTAGGGAACACTTCATTATCAAGTCAATTTTGACTCAATAATTAGTTGATATTGGGTTGATGATAATATTGTTATTGGGCCAATATATTTTTCTAATATCAAACGAATTTTCCAAAATAAGGAATTGCCCCAATGTTCATTTTGAATATCCAGTCAATATTGAGACTGTATATTGGCTCAATATTAGTTCAATAAATATTGCTACCTGGGAAGCTCAGTTCAAAAGAAATAGAACACAAAGCAATGAGGTAATTCGAAATCGAATATTCTGCCGCTAAAAAGAAATATCAACTGCTGATCTTCGTTTCTGCATGCAAACGCTAGTGCCAACGTAGACCTTTGTTCGGAATGATTTCATCAACTGAGAGGGTGATTGATTCAAATTTTTTGAGGCCCTGAAATTAGCAGTCTAATGTTCATCGAAAATGATACCATTTCTCGTTCTTTTGGAGGCATTGATTCACTGTATGAACGTTGTGGTTGATGCCTATGAAGAATTGAATTCAGAATTTCATCAGCCGGTGAGTTTCACTCATTTGAAAACTTTAATGGTGTTTGAGTGTTTCTGAAGTCTGAAGCATTAAATTCCATTATATAACAGTTGAGATTTGGTTATAACGGCAGGAACTCGTTGTTTCAGTCTTGGAAAACCTGATTTCAAGGAAAACTTCAGTTCATAGGTATAGACTGCACAACATCACCGACAGGAAATGTGTCAGAAAATTAAATTAATTAAGCAACTTAAAATTAATACAATCAATAAGAAACCTTAGAAAGATTTTAATCTTTGAACACCAATTTCTATTAAGAAACAAGGCACAGTCGAACACTGGGTAAGTATTAGATTACCCATTCCTAACTCAACCTAACATTCTTAAAATGCGCGCAACTTCAAGAAAATTGTGAGAACAGCAATCATAGTTGCTTGGCTTCTTTTCAAATATTTAAAATAAGCGTTCCCTCACTTTGTAGTCCTAATTTTAATAAAACTTATAATGGAACGAAATGATTTTGGTTTAACTTTACGAATAATTTAAATTTATTTCAAAACTTAGATTTCCCGTCAACCAGCCACTGTGACTAACACTATGATGCTGACGCTAATTATAATTTTAGTTGTCATGTGTTGATTCCGTCGAAAAAAAAATACGCCTCACTAATCAAACGAGTTGGTAAAAGTTGGTAGTAGAAATGTGAAAAAATGAGCGAAAGAAAACGCAGACAATCCATTGCTTTAGTATACCTCCAATCGGTGGTGAGTTACATGTGTTCTTCTATGAATTGATATTTCCATTTACATGAATTGAAATTTCCACTCATATAAATTTAAATAATTTTAAAGCTTGATTTCAATTTTAATCATCATTGCTATTGTATAATTTTTCTGTCAAATTCAATGGTTAACAATGAACACTGCAACATTGTTCTAATTTAGCAAAAGAACTTTTGAATCATCAGTAACCTTTTCAAATCCCGTAAGTATGAAACTTCGATCCCATTTTTAGCACAGTTCAAATTATCCGCGCAAAGAAATTAGATGGTGATCTTTTGGTTAGATTCTTAGTGGATATGCGTTTGTTAATCAACCAAGATCAACTCCACCTCATACTAGTTGATGTGCAGCTGTTCAATACCTATGATGATAATGATATTTAGGTAGACCTTACAATCCGTAATAATAATAGCCATCGTGTATTACAGCTATAAATACACACATTTTTAGTTTGTATGCATCGAAAATTTCGTCTGGAATTGTATGAAGTATAGAGGGGTACTCAATACATAACTAACTCTTTTGAAATCGATACCAAGAACACTATGAAGCTTGAAGAGTTCAGGTCGAGTTTAAATGAAAGGTGAAATTTAAATTTATCGATGAGTTGTATTTATTTTCTCAACAACCATGAGTTCTTGCATTATCACAAATCGCTAATTTTCTCTCTTAAAATGTTGAGCTGCACAAAAGAGCAGCGAGCAAAATGTGCAAAACTCCACCTTCAGTGCAGTGAAGCAATAACAAGCATACAGAAAAATTACATGAGCGATTTTTAATTAAAACAGCATGAAAGGTATGGTTTCTAAATTTAAAAGTTTAGACAAACAATGTTTTGACAAACAGCGAAACGTTCTAAACGATGCGAAAATTCAGCTTGTAGCCATAAGACATGCATCTCAGCCTACATTCAACTTCTACGAAGAAATGTTCAAATGAGCTTGGAAAGCCTTGAACATCATTGTAACGTATTAACAAAATAGATTTGATGTATCTTCCTCTTGAAATTGAACTGACACAGGAGTTCCAGTTAGCAGACTATCAAAAGAGCCATTAAATAGTAAATGTTAGTTAGCATAATAACGCTGGTCATATAAAAGATATTATACAATATACTTAAATCTATACGATAATGAGAGCGGTGTCTGTCTGTCTGTCCGAAGCCAGCTGAAAGTGTGTGATGAGTGTATCTGTGATACAAGCTTCATCAACCTCACAATTCTTTTATTTCGCCTTCTTTTTTATTTCGGATAAAGGGGGGTGGACCATACCTTTTCCAATCCAATTTCCTCCTAGTGAAACTAAATTTCCTCCTATTGAAATTGAATTTCCTCCTAGTGAAATTGAATTTCCTCATAGTAAAATTTAATTTCCTCCTATTGAAATTGAATTTCCCCCTATTGAAATTGAATTTCCTTCCTAGTGAATTTGTATTTCCTCGTGATAATATAAATTGATAATAAAAATTATTTATATTTTCTGTAGCTATGGGGATGAATGAGAAAATCTGCAATAGTGGTATACCATATATTATAATTATAATTCTCATGTAAACAATACCATGTCATATATAAAACATGCTTTTAAATCATTTACATAGTCACAACCCAAAGATAGGTGAAAGCTAAAATATATACTTGTAAATATTTGGCATAAAGGTTAAATAATGTAACAAGAGTAACTTATTTATTATGAGTAGTTATTGGAAGATTAGGGCACTTCTTTTAAGTCTTCTCTCCTTGTAGACGCTGGATAATATTTTTCTACTCTGTTAGTGAAGGCGAGTAACATATTTGGAGTGATATGTCCAATTGCATCTCTTGCAATCACTTCCAATTCTCTCATTCTTTGTTCAGCTATTGAAAGTCCATTATTTGCTGTTACATTTACTAAATAATCCATTCGCTCTCTAAGACTGTGTTTCATTTGGCTCTTGAAGGTACTCCAGACGAGTTCTATTGGGTTCAGTAGATAATAATATGGTGCTAGTCTGAGAAACTGAACAGATGGATATTCATTTGAAAGGCTTTCAATCCTGTAGTGGGATGGGGCATTATCAACGATAAATGTTGGTCTTTCTATCCCCTGGTCTATGCAAGCCTGGATGAGCTCTCGGAACCATTGGAGGCAATCATCAGCTTTGAAAGCGCCACGTCGAGTGGTAAAGAGTACCATTCTACTTGAAGTCATTGCCCCAATGCAATGGAGATTTGACCGCTTGCTCACTGGTGTCACAACCGATGCTCTTGTCCCAATTTTTGACCGGCCTTCCTTTCGCTTGCAAAAAAGATTAAAATTGGTTTCATCAACCCATATTGTAGTACGGCCTTATGATTTCGCTTGGAAAAAATTGTCCATGTATGTAGCTCTTTTATCCTTGTTTTCTGGGATGTTCATATTGCACGTTTGGGAACGCACAAGTTTTACTGTGAAGAGTTCACAGTCTAACCAGTTCTTCACGGTGTTAATGCTAACATTAATATTGAAATGGGTGCTGATAATGGTCTTCCGTTAAGCCAAGGTAGTTGAGGCGTTGTTTTCAATGGTAGAAGTAAGCAGTTCAACAATTTCATTTGTTTTCTTAGATATGCTGCCATTTTTCTTCTTTGGAGTTTCTTGTTTTTTTCTTTAACCATTCGTATGATGTTTTCAAATTAACCCCCATAGCGTTTGCAACTGTTCTCCAGTCCTCCTCGTTTATGTAAGCTTCATAAATTCTTTTCCAAACATTATCACTGATCTTCTTATACTTCATCTCGGAGGGGGCAATTTTTCGTCAGAATAATAAAAGCGTATGAAATCCTGTATTATATCACTAATAGTATCATAGTTACAAGCAGAGTACGTGCAGTTATATTTCCAAGTAAACTGATTTTAAAAGTGCTATATCAACTTCTTTCATCATGTGGAAATTTAATTTCACTTGGAGGAAATTTATATAGTTTCAATAAGAGGAAATTCAATTTCACTATGAGGAAATTCAATTTCACTAGGAGGAAATTCAGTTTCGCTGGGAGGAAATTCAGTTTCACTGCGAGGAAATTCAGTTTCACTGGGAGGAAATTCAGTTTCACTGGGAGGAAATTCAGTTTCACTGGGAGGAAATTCAGTTTCACTGGGAGGAAATTCAATTTCACTAGGAGGAAATTCAGTTTCACTTGGAGGAAATTCAATTTCACTAGGAGGAAATTCAATTTCACTAGGAGGAAATTGGATTAGAAATGGTATAGTTATGAATAAAGTTTGAATCTCTCTTGTATCTTTTCGTATTATCCCAAACTTTTCTAGTTTTATACTTCTTTTCTAATTGATATTCAGGAAATGAGTGTGACTTATTTTTAATTAAGGAGTATCTGTGATGTTAGTGTCTCTATCATTAGCCACAAATGACGCATTTGTCGTTGATATTTTCCGTCGTTCAAGGAGTCGGAAAATGCTGTTTTACCAAATAAAATTTCCAATCAAATTTAATTTACCCTTCCATCTGATAGTGCTACAAAATGAAATAAAACAGGACAGATAACAAGTTGAACAGTTCAAAGTTCAAATTTTCGAACACTAATTTTTCTTCCGACAGTTCTTTTGCCACATTTAACTGTGCTAAAGTTTTCTACAAGAGCCCAAAACAAACGATTTCGTTTTTTTCTTGTTGTGAATTTTTCTAGAAACATTACTCTGTGTAAATAGTTCAGATTATCAGTCTTTGTTTTTAATTTCTGAAACATTAAACGTACGTTTATCTCTCCCGTAAAAATAACAAAAGCGTTTGCTTCTGTCCTTTTCATGCTTGTAATGTCATAAAATGTTGCATTTAAGTAACATACTTATGTAATAAAACGCCAAGTGTCTCCTTAAATAAATAAGTAAATGAATGAGTAAATTTATATGTGTTATTTTTGTTCGTTATTTTTCGTGTATTAGTACAATGGGAATTTCATTGAATACATTACATTTATGGAGATTTTTATGTACTCAGTATGTCGCTCAACCATGTATGTACATATGTTGGATACACAGGTTTCATCCATAAGCAACATTACTGCAATGATGAAGGGTTAATCGGATAGCACTGTGAGACACAAATCACAAGCCGAGAAAAGCATACCAGCAAAATACAATTCTGAAATTAACGTTTTTCAATGAAGTAATAGGGGAAATAATTTTACAGATTCCCAAACACACATTTGAATTACTTTTCTAGGTCATAGAAGCAATATTCCATGTCCAAGTCCTTCCTTCAATTTAGTTTACATTCGATTGACACACAGTTTGATAATGATCCTCCATTATGTAATGAAACAGCACGTGTCTCCTTAAATTTCTACAAAAATAAATGAGATAATATGCTTTTAAGCTTAATTTCTCCAATGTTGTTACATTGGGAATCTCATTGATCAGATCGAATTTGGGAAGAATTTTATGCAAATAGAAATCTTATAATAGTTCTACTTGTCCCTTCCTTAGTTAGATACATAGTTACTTAGTTACTTATTCAGTCCGTCCGTTACGCTTTCGTCTGAGTTTGTGGAATTATGGATACCGAATTCCTGAGTGTTATATTAAAAGATCGCCTGTACATGCATTTTTTTCTCAATTTATAACAGTTTCGCCTAAATGCTATAAATACATTTTATCAGAAGACAATATCTTATATACAAATCTGTCATAATTCTACATAGGATCAGCGTTTTTCCTGTGGGTTTGAGTGATAATTGCACCTTAGAACCACACAATAGAGCAAAAATTGAATTCTGCTTGCGATAGAATAAGACTTTACCGGCAAAAAATAAGGAATGAAAAACGGCAGGAAATCCTTGGAAGGGACAGGCAACGTCAGCAGGTGAGGCGAGCTGCAATGAATGATGTACACCATGAAGAATACCTTCAACGAGACAGTCGAAGGCAGCAAATCATGCGTGGAAAGATAGAAGAGGAGCAGCAATCTTGGTACCTTGAGCGGCAGAGAAATTTACTTCGGTAAAGAAGGCAAAATATGAACGAGGAGCAGCAATCGTAGTATCGCGAGCAAAAAAGGAATTCATTCCAGCAATGAAGGCAAATTATGGAAGAGGAACAGCGGGCATAGTACCTAGAGCGTCAAAGAAATTAATTTCAGGAAAGAAGGCAAAATATGGACGCGGAACAGTAAAGGGTTAGGTTAGATAAAGTTGATGAAATTTTTTCATGGGTCCACGTTTTGTTTTATGTTTTACATATTATCAGGATAGGTGCTGTTAGGATTCGATAAGTTTGTATATTTTAGGTTAGGATAAGTTAGGTTTATATATGTTATGTTAGAATTTGTTAAGTAATTTTGACCGAATTTTTTCACGGGTCCACCTAGCTGAATGACGACATTTGTTAAGGGGGTCATCTAGGCCCCTGCCGGGCCCCTATCGGTCCGGTGAGCTTTTTTGTTTTGTTGTTGGAAAAGGACCCTTAGGTGGGGGACTATTCGATTCTAAAATTTTACGGTGCTACGGACACTTACCCACCCAGGGTTAGAGGACTAAAAATCAAGAATTTTAGACCCCACTTCGACCCCATATAAAAACAAAACAAAACGGGAAATGTAAAATTTAAAACCGTAACTTTGTTTACAATGCTTCAAGGATTCTAAAACTATCTTTGGTTTTGTTCTAGCATGAAAACTCAATGAGTTCTATTCATTTGAAATATCAATAAAAATGAACTAAAAAACAAATATATCCCATTTTTTCAAAAACTAAGGCCTGAATCGGAAAAATGATAGATTAAATTGTGTTTCTTTTCAAAAGTTACATATATTAATAAAATTTCATAAGAATCAGATTAAAAATATAAAATTTCACAATATTTATATTTAAATAAAAAATTTCTATTTTTTTTATAATTACAATTCACAGTGTGAAGGTGCAGTTATGCATGGAGATTATCGAAATAAAAATGGAAACAACATTCAATTACATAAATTATTGTCCATTATATTACACTTTAACAAAAAATTTTGTTTATGGCTTATTCCCAACACCTCTAACTTTCAACATTCAAAACGTATCTCCTCATTGAGCTTTGATGCTAGAGCAAAACCAAAGACAGTTTTAGAAACCTTGGAACATTTCTAACAAAAGTACATAAGCTTTTTTCCAAATTTGAAGAAAAAAGTATATAGCTCAAAACCCAAAAATAATTCATTTGTGGTGTAATGATAAAATATAGCTTATCACAGGAAAATTTTTTTTTCAAATGTTCAAATTTTATAATGTACTTTTGTCAGAAATGATTCAAGGATTCTAAAAGTGTCTTTGGTTTAGTTCTAGCATCAAAACTCAATGAGGAGATGCGTTTTGAAATATCCATAAAAATGTACCTAAAACCTAATTTTTCGTAAAAAATAAGGCCTGAATCGAAAAAGTGACACGAATAAAAAGAGTTTACCTTCAAAAAATACATATACTGGCCAATTAATTTTCAAACGAATCGGACGAAAAAAAGTTGAAAAATCCCGATGACCCCCTTAAGTTAGGTTACGATAGGGTAGGATAGGATAGGTAAAGATAGGATAGGTTAAGATATTTTAGGTTAGGATAGGTTAGGTAATTTTGACGGAATAATACAAGAATATTTTAATCGCGGGTACCATTAGGATGGCTACATTTGTTTGTCATCCATCTCATCAGAATAATTTAAGGAAACTTAATTTTTTTTGTCATTTTTGATGGATTGTGTGCACTTTTTTCAATAAACATGAGGTTGTAGAAATTCAAAACACTCAATTTCATTGTCTATTTCATCCAAATTTAGGCTTCTTTCAAAATACTGTACTTACAAAATTCAACTTCCATCTCGGTAGAATATCAAACTTCATCCCTGAATTTTTGAGGGTGTAATTTTATTGATGAATGTAAATGAGAGAAGTTGTGCTTTTCTTTTCAATGCTCGTAGGTGAGATACGGCATTGAAATAAGTTATTATTTCCATTATTAGAGTTATCATCCTTGTTACCACTACATCTATACATCGATTAAGATAATGACATGAATTAAACATTTTGGTTGATATAGGACTTCATGATTCTTTGAAAACTAAATTCCAATGGATACTTTCTGTGATTGTTGTTGGTTTTTTCATATCTTTTTGAGAATTGAAATCATGAACCCTGTTTATTTGTTCTTTCTTTTATTTAGTTTTGCTGTAATCTGTTGTGCTCTTGCGCGATTTCTATATATCTTTAGTCCAAAGTTGAGAAGTTTTTGGCAGATTCACGCATTCTGTGAGTGGAAAATGTAAATAATGATACACTGATCAATGCGCGAGATTTGTTTTGTAAGACAAAAGGGGCCCATGACCGACTTCACATGGCTACATTTTATAGCGATTTTTAGAAATGAGAGGTCCGCCCTACTCTCTATTTACATGTATTGTGGTCTTACGAAGATAGATCTTACATCTCTTCGGTTACGTGTTGCCACATTTCACTGCTTGTGAAGATCTTGAACTAGTGCTCAAAACTTTTAATCATGATATTCTTGGGATACCGATAAATTATTCCAACGTACTTTTTTACTGCCAAAATTTTAGGAAAAGATGGAATTCATAGGAAACCTCAACCATAATGAAATTGCAATGAATTCGAGTCAAAATTTTCTCAGTTCATAGCGCGCAATTTACTCCAACAAAACCACATGTGTATATTTAGGAAAAATCAAAGAGCCATCAATCAGTATACATTTTATTATGATCGACAACAGTATTCATCTTGAAATGGAATTTTAAAATCACTTTAGTCAATGCTAAGCTTGAATATAGACTTAAACTGGGGCTTGATGTAATTATCTGCTGGACAGATAGAGTAAATGAAGGTTCATTTCAAGCAAAACCATACAAAATTTTCGGTCATTTCACCAGTTCACGTTCACAATTGAAAATAATTGAATCTTATTTTCAACAATTCAAATAATTGAATTGTTTTCCAATACATGAATACAGCTTTTTTTGCTCTATGATATTTATTATACACGTCTCGTTCATTTCGCGCGAGTATTATTCTGAGGATTTTTCTTCGATCGCGACTCAACTCTGTCGATCAGACAAAAAACGCTGAATCTAAAAATTTTAATCAGATTTTTTGACAACTGTTGGTTCTCTTAGATGCAAGCCAGAGGTGGTTCTCCAAGCCAGAGGCTCTTGACCCTTTCAATCCCACGCTTCCTTAAGATTTGTCAGAAGAAATTGTGTGCAGATAGACTAGTAAATGAGAGCTCACAATAAACTAAGTCGTAAATAGGTCCTCAAAAATTTTTAAAGGTGAAAGTTTACTCTTTTGTCGAAACTTTACTGAGAAATATTAGGCTTTACTGCGGAGTCTCACATCCCCCAGGTTAAGAACCACTGCTCTAAACTTTCAGTTGGTGTTCTGTTGTGATGGTAAGAGGTACTATTCAAGCAATAAAAAACTCCAACTTGTACACTACAACTTGATGGAGTCATTTTCTCCTGAAAAATTTTGTTAAATGGACTTGGCGTTTTTTTTGTCTGATCGACAGAACTCTTCAAGGTCATTTCTTGAGTAGATATTTTTTGAAGCATTTAGAGTAACTTTCACGAACTTCTTGACACTAATAGTAACTGACAGACGACGGGGTATGTATGAGTGCAATACATAGTGTTGTCGTTCTTTTCTGGTAATTCTGGATCCAAGATGAAGCACAGACGGTTGCCGTGATCCGGCATCTCAGGGGCTGCGATGCTTGAATCTGAAAATAAATTCACGAAAATCCCACCACAACACCACCCCTTCGTCTCAATTTATTTTAGGGAGAGAGGCGTTCAAGTTGGTTTAAAAGTTAGTGAGAAATTAAAGTACATATTAAAAGTAGGTGAGGCATTGAAGGTATTAAAAGTAGGTGAAGCATTAAGTAGGTATCAAAAGTAAGTGAGGTATTAAAAATATATTTATCAAAAAACTGCAAGATTATTTGAGTGATTAAACCAACTCGTTTAACTTTGCGATCGCCGTTTACTTGATTTACGTCCTCTGAAATATTGAAAATGAGAAAGTTGAAAGACCGCGTGTTTGAGAAGAATTTCACAGCACAGATTTAAAATTCATTTACCAGGATCTGCATCATAGCAGTTATCGTAATATTATTTTCATGAAACTCATACTGTATTAAAATACACAACTCTAACTTATATTAAAACTGCGTGAGAATTTCGCTTAAATATTTATTCCATATTTTTTAAATCAATGTTCTCATGGACTATTGAATTCTCAGTCTGTAGTGCTGTACTCCATCTGTTTTCTCTTTTTTGAGACTCGTGTGATTAAATGCAATACTCATCTTATCAACTCTAAACCGACGTCCAACTTTAAAGGTTTTATCTTACCATTAGCAAGTATCCAAACGGTAGGTTCTGAGCCGATAATGTTACCCTCGGAGTCGTAAATGATCTTGCGAAAAGCACCCACCCACGTCTTCTGGATTCCTACGACATGAAAAGAGATAACGAGCTCAAAACTTAGTGTTAGTCATCTTAGAATTGGTTAATTTGTTGATTCACGGAGCACTGAGTTTTCGGTCGCTGTCTTAATTCAGTATCGATGTAAGTTGAAAACGTGTCTTTTAATGGAGAATATTCTTATACGACAGTGTTTCAAAACATCATTGTCATTACCCAATGCAAGATTAAGATTGAATGCACCGCCAATGACGAAAAAATGAAGAAATTCAAAGGTTATACGTCTCTCATGAAAAATAGCTTTGGTTGACCATTTTTTACCTTATTAGAAGTATACATTGGGCACAAGCATGTTCATTGCAGCAAAGACACAAGACGATACTGAATAGCTAACAATTTTCAATGTTAGCATTGGTGGCTGAATAAGCTACAAGGCTTCCAATGCTAACTTTTCAGGAGAGGAAATGCATAGTTCTGAAGTAAAACATACCATGGAATTTAAATAACTCGTGTTTCAAACTTGAAATTAGAAACGTATTTAAAATAGAATACGCTAATGTGAAATTAAAGGTAAAACCGCCCTTTAAATGCGTAATAGTTTTTTCTTTCATATAAACATTTTATACAATTGTATTTTTGTATATACATAGATACTCGTAGGAACGTATAGATACATACGAATCCATGTATCTATCGGTAGCTCTATAGTCAGAGTGTTATCTTGCATTAGTGAAGGTCAGCAATACATAGAGTGGAAAATGACATTCTGTATAATTTCTTTATTCAGTTTCCTTCCTTCAAACATTATTTTGACATATGTTTCATTTGTATACAATTTAAAAGCACAAGAGATTCAGTTTGTATTTTCAATGTTAAATAAGAAGGGGCATCAGAGACATCTTCCGGTAAAGATTTTTGGAAGTTCATAATAAAGAAATAAAAGCAAAATACTGTACATGAGAAAATGTTCGCAAACTGTAAAAATGAAAAGTAATTCACATATTAAGAAACAAATTTGATCGCCACCGCAATATCTGTGCAATGTTCAATAGGAAAGATTTTTCTGTTCTGAAGAAACTCAGGGATGACACTTCTATATATGTAACTAAGCCAGACAAAGGCAATGGAGTGGTTATTTTAGATAAGCAGGACTATGTGTCGAAGATGAAACTGATTTTATCCGACAAACAGAAATTCATAGAAGTTAGTACTGACAAAAAGACATTAATCATGAAGCTTGAGAATAAAATAAACTATAGACAAAAAAAAGACCATGATACGGGATTAATGCCTGAAAGTCTGTACAAAGCGAGCCGTTCAGTGGGATCACAGCTGGGAATTTTATATGGGTTACCTAAGATTCATAAGCCTGATACACCAATGAGACCTATTTTATCTACATGTAATACGCGTTTGTCCAAACTTTGTTCAAATTTGGTACCCATTTTAAAACCGTATTGTGGCTGTAAGTAATCAGTAGAGAACTCATTTGAATTTGTTAACCAGATTTCTAATATAGAAAATATTGACAAGTTTTTCATGTGCAGCTTTGATGTGGAATCTATGTATACCAACATACCCTTGAATGAAGCTATTGATGTGCTATTAGATCGGGTTTTTCAAGAAAATGGTAAGATTATGAATTACAACAGGACGCAGTTTAAACGATTACTTGAGGTTGCGCTTAAAGATTCACATTTTGCGTTTAACGGTACTACGTACAAACAACTTGATGGTTTGTCAATGGGGGCGAACCTAACACCCCTTGTAGCTAATATTTTTTTAGATCATTTAGAAAAACAGGTTGTTGACCAGTGCCCAATCGAATTCAAACCTCAGTTTTATCGAAGATATTTAGACGACACATTTGCATTGTTCCGCTCAGAAGATGATGCGAATAGGTTTTTCCAGCACATCAATTGTTGCCATGCTAATGTAAAATTCACGATGGAACCTGAACAAAATGATCAACTTGCATTTTCAGATGTTTTAATAAAAAAGTCACACGCGCAAGCAATCACGTCAGTTTACAGAAAACCTACTTTTACTGGACTCGGAACTAATTTCTTTAGCTGCATTTATGAAGGATACATCAAATCATGCATTACAACTTTATTGCATCGAGCATTTAAAATCTCCAGTTCATATGAACTGTTCCATCGTGAAATTCAGCAAATCTATCGAATTTTAACCATGAACAAATATCCTAAATTCTTGATAGACAACGTAGTAAGAAAATTTTTAGATAGGAAATTTTGTCCGCCACCGGTTGTCCAAAGGGCAGCAAAGCAGACGTCGTATATCGAAATACCATTCTTAGGTTATTTGGACGCCAGTCTCAGGAAGGAATTGTTAGCTCTGGTCCGGAATTTTTTTGTGTCTGTGGACGTGCGAATCTTTTATAGAAACAATTTCAAAATTGTATCGTTTTTTAATAGGAAGGAATGTTTGGAGGAGTGTCTGTGGAGTGGATGTGTTTACATGTATAAGTGTGATTGCTGCATGCAATTTTATGTTGGGAGTACTACTGTCCAACAATTCATCAGACACAGCCAACATGCAGGTATTTCTCATAGAACAGGCCGACCATTAGCTTCACCATCGCAATCCTCCATCAGGGAGCACTGTGAAAATTCAGATCATTCATTCAAAACCAGTAAATTTTCAACGCTTTGTAAAACTAATAATGAACAAGATTTTCGAATCTTAGAATCACTTTATATATTTTCTCATAGACCTCAATTGAATAAAGATAACAGTGCCACTAAACTAAACATTGTCCCTACTTACTAGCATGAGGTTGCATGTACTTAGTGTGTGAATGAATCCGGGATATGAGCGTGTGAATGAATGGCTTTTGAATAATTGGGTTTGTTTAGGTATCTTATTTTTTGAATTTGTAAATATACGTTATTTTTAGGCTTGCTTATTTTCTGATGAATTTTAGTATTGGGTTAGGTAGTTTAGTTTCTTAATATGTGAATTACTTTTCATTTTTACAGTTTGCGAATATTTTCTCATGTACAGTATTTTACTTTGTTTCAGCATTACTGCACTGAAGATGGAATTTATGTATTCCGAAACGTTTGCTTTTAATTAAAATGTATATATGCACTTTGGTTCTTCTGTTTATTTTACGCATAAGATTCCCTAAGAATCGTCCAATAAGTACTATAAAAATAAAAGCTATTTAGATATTCCGCTGTTGTGCATTACGGAGCTGCCAATTTTCTTATATTTCTGGCCAAGTACTCACAGTTGTGTGTTTGAGCATAAATTTGTTAGTTTTTAGCTTTTTATGCCCATGAAACATCCAAGAGGGAATAGATGGAAACCAAACAGATTCGAGGTTTTTAGGTTCTTGAAGATATCTAGAGGAGTACTCGTCCTCTAAGTCGGAGAAAGCGTCCTTTGAGACTGTATAATTTGAGTATATGTGATATTTTTCTGTTAGTTATTTGATGAACAACTTCACTTCAATTAATGCACAATATCATCCTAATATCAAACTACTGAGCGCTAGACCATTTGTTTCTCAAGCCATTATTTTTTGCCTCACATCGAGCCTCTCAGTAACATAGCTCATTATTTTCTTATCGAGCAAGCTGGTATCTATGTGAAGGCTATATTGATCTAGGAATTTCTGTTCAGCTTCTCAAAGTTTTCGCCTCATATGTCGTAGAGCGTCTAGGGTTGTTCTAATTTATGACAAACAATTAAGAGAGTACATTTTTACTGTTTGTCTTTCAATTGATTCTATCACTTTCGAATATATTCGAATACTTTAACATTGAGACATTTTCATCGATTTGATACGAGGACCTTCATATTAGAAAATTTCAATATCCAATGTGTTGACTTTTGAGTAAGAACATTCTAAAAAATGATGTTATTATTTTCTTCTCTTTTCCTTCATTGTGGGGCTCCATACGCAGCAGCAATGTAAGAAAATGCTTTAGAGAACATTTTTCAGTAAAGAAACCCTCTCATTATTAAGTATTATTTCGAATTATGTTGAAACATGAGGTGTTTCTATTACATATTGTATGAAAATTTGATCCACACTATTTCCGAGTTGCGTGATAAAATCTTACAGGAAAGTTTCAAGATAAGGAATTTCTTCAGACACTATACTTTTGATGAGAAACTAAGAATTTTAAATAAGCATATATACTTGCTTTATCTGACTCACCATAGTACACCATTATTTCTCGAAATTCATACTCAGTTTCTAGATTGAGCAGCACTGGAACTTGACCTCCATCAGAGAAACACGTGTCGTTTGTTTGGAAGAAGGACGAGTTTCCTAGCATTTTGCAGAAATGCTGTCCTCGCATCACGTAGTCTGCAAAAAATTAAGTACCCTATTTACACAACAACATGAGACGAAGTAACCACCGAAAATATTTTGTAGACAATGATATTCATTATTTCTTTATGGACTTGATCTTACGTACCATTCATAGTTTGTTATCAAATATCCCCAAGAAAATGAGGAATTCATGACAACCACGTCAACGACGTTCTGTTTATTGCTGCTTACTTAAACCAATGAAAATACGTTACCTGATTTGTGAACAATTTAGGAGTCGCTGTTTTCTTCCCAGGCGTAGCGGGGCACAGGCGGCACGGACACCCGACACTCCCTAACTCCCTCCCTCGACATCGTCACGGAGTAGGTGGTGCAGTCCAATTGGAGGCACCTCGTCTTGCACGCACCTAGTGTACGTACGCGCATACATCACTCCTGTAATCCTTATTACTTTCACATCTTTTCAACCTTGCGAAATTGTTCTAGTTCTAGACGTGTTAAAATACGAAGATAATCACTAATCTTTTTTACTAAAAGAATAATCAGTTGTTCAATTATTCTATGACTGATAGTTTCTAAATAACAACGAGGAACACTCTAACAATTGTGTGTTTTTAAGAAATGATGAGTGAATATCTTCGTATTTTAACAAGTGATCCTTATTAGGTAAAATAATAATAATGCGTACCATATCTGGGATTTTAATTTCGAAACTATTTACCTAATTAATGTATTTACTATCTTATTAAGTGTTCTACAGCCATCGCATATATAGATATACTCTAAATTTTATAGTTTTATTCAGCGTACGTTCATTAATTTGGCTGCCTAAGAAGTTGCATCCTTCTTTATCTGGATCGAGGTGTCAGAGTCAATTATTGTTTGAAGAAATGTAGGTACACAAACCTTGAAGATGTTTTTCTAGCAATGACAACAAAAAATCATTTTACTATTTATTTATTGAATGACTTCTCAGCATGCATGCATCAAGAAACCATGACGCGCAGCAAGCAAATGATTGTAAAATTTAAAGATCTATATAAAGTAGCCTACCCATATCGATCTTTGTATCTATATAAATCTTAGAGTTTTTAATCTCTTACGTTAACACCTTGCAAGGTGTTACTCGCAGCCTTACCTTTACGTCTTTTATCACCACACTGTTCTCCAATAGCTGGGTGACTACTGTTTTCCTCTAATCACAAACTCATTCTTTTACGTGTACCAATCACAAAAAAAGTTATCATGATCTATAATTATTGCTCTGCTTCAATCTACCAGCCCATTTCTTCTACTGAGAAGATCAAACAATAAATTGTTCGTGTCCACTCAGAGGTAACTTTAAAAAGATCAAACGGGATCCAGATAAGTCAAACCAATCAATTCTATTTTCGTTTTGCTGGTGCACTTCTTATCGATAAATTGATACTTATCAATACTACGTCTCAATATAATTGATACCTATCAATACTCCTTATCAATAGCACTCCTTATCATATAGCATTGCTATCAGAACAAGTAAGAAGCAAGTTTTAACCCTAAATAAAAAAATAATTAACTTGCAGGGATACTCAAATGCTGATTGCAAAAGCGTGATTTCTTTGAAATGCAAAATTTCTTGTCTGCAGCATTGGCGAACGATGGTGTTACGCAGTAAATCTTCCAGAAAACAATCATGGCTAAAACTGAAGCCATATAAACTATCTCCATAGTTTCAGATCACAGCTTCGTCTGGCTAACAGTATATTTAAACAGTATTTTATTTAACAGTATATTCGTGTAACATCAACTGGGAGTTGGTTTGGCGAGATCAGGAATTTGTTTATCGAATAATGTTTTTTCACACAGTGAGGTCGATTTCCTATGTGTTCGAAATTAGCCGTAATAGCTAACAGCTTTACCAGAAAATCCGCTTCTCTCGCTATCGTACGCGCAAGTGCTGTGTACGGAATTGTGTTACTGCACTTCATCTAAGACAGTTGACGCTCTCCAAACAAACAACTCCAAAACGACCTATTTCGATGATATTGTGCGAATTTTGTCGACACTTAACGATAGTGAACATGGTTCTTAGTAATGAACAAAAAATGTAGCATTATATCTTCAATATGAATAGGGAAATTGTTTAGAACAAAAAATTTTAGACATTTCAAACAGTTTGTGTTGGTTTCGAATAGAAATTGGAGCTTAGAATCTGACAACATTGTCAGTTTAAAAATGGAAGGGAAATGAAAATCGGTTCTCAAAAAAATTTGTTTAAAAATATTAGCAACTCACCCTGCACGTGTTTAGGTGAAATATTAAAAAAAAATTATGGTATTGATTTCAATTCTAGAATAAAAGAAAGTATGTTTCCGTTGTTTTCAAAAGCTTCATTTACGTAGCTTAAATTAATTTTTTTACAAACGTTCTTCAGTTTAACTCGCGATTTCAGTCATAAACACATAACTTCAATATTTCCCTCAATTTTAAATTAGATCAAGCTTATATGATGACGATACCATTCTGAGACATCGAGGTTGTTATCTTGGAACCATGGTCGCGTTATTCTGGCGGAATATATTTTTTTATCGCTACCCTGTTTAAATATGATGTAACGTCCATGCTGCAGCAATATCACACCTTTTGAAAGAGAAAACATCCTTTCTCTTTAATAAATTATTTGTTCTCCGATCCCCATTACATAAAGAAATCGATACAAACCCACTTTAATTTCTCTTCTTTCCAGAAATAAAGAAAAATTGTGTACCAACTTATCTACTTCATATTCGAGTGTGGGTGTGATGTTCTGTAGCTTATATTCAGTTCTTGTTTTCCTCCGTATTTAGTGCGAATGTTTCTCTCTTAACGTTCTATTTTCGTTCCGGCTGACCAAGTAATTTAATTTCACGCACTTTTGCAAATTTTACACGATTTTGCGCATGAATGCGTTATTAATCAATTTCAACAACAAGACTGAGTTATTTTCAATTTAGTCTGAAAATAACGCTTTATGTTTGATAACCTAAAATGCGTCATATTTGATGACCTAAAATGCGATATGTTTGATGACCTAGAATTTAGTCCTGCCTGAAGGAATGATCATTTAATTATATCTTCATTCCAAATCTAGCACACTTTAGAATATTTTGAATTATTTCTTTAGTTGAAAAGTATCTTTTTCAAGATACATCTCGCTACAGATCGTTTAGCAGTCACTATCAGGTCTCAAGGACTACTTCGTTCGGTGAGTGCCGTAATGAGGCTACTTTTCCTCTTGCAAATGTGAACAATGATGTTTACCGTGCTTATGTTCAAGACGAGATCTTTAGCAGCCCGTCGGTACCACATACGTTCTCTGTGACTGCACGAATATTTTCCGCGTATTATTCACCAATTATACGATTTAACCATCTTTATAACGTCTTACGCTATGCAGTGCTGTCAGCAGTGGCAGAGTGGGAACAGGTACAGTGATGTGATTGGTTGTGTACCAGTATGAACAAATACGCGATCATTTTCAAGTACGAGTTTTATTATGACATGTGTACAATATTTTCGATTTAATGTAATCGCGTGCAAACATTTTCATATTTTTTCCATTTTTCTACTGTGTACTGCTTGACGATGTTCGTCAGAATGCACATGACAAATTTTATTCTAAATTAACGTTCACTGTTTAAGAAACAATAAAATCCTTCATGCACCGAATATTTTTGCTAATCACTGAATTTTGTGTCAACAAATTTTGTTTGCAGTTAATGTTTATACTTTTACAATGAGACTTAAAGTTGCTCATCAGTTAAAAAATCGTTTGGAGTGTAAGTTCGTCTTTTCCTTAGCTCTTTCACGAATTTTACTCATCATTTTTTCAATGAATTTAATATCAATTAAAACGATAATTTTGGCTACTCGCGACCATCATGGTATGATATTGGAGCACGGATGAACGCTCTTGCTAAATTGTCTGCATCGAGACAATGAATAATACAGACTTTTAGCTTTGTTTCATGAAATGGGATACGAAAAAATTCGTGTGCTATACCAAAAAATATAATTCACAAAGATATTCGTAAAGTTTGTTCCTGAGCAACTTGGGTACAAAGTAGAGCCTTGGAGCACGGAATCTGAGCATGCGATCGCCACTAAGGCAGACCCCAGTGCAGATTGAAAGCAACAGTGGCATCTGAGCTTCATGTCAATGCGACGTTAGCGTGAGCTAGTAGTTTTTGTTGCAGTGTTTACTAGTTTCCAAGCAACCACAAGAGAGCAATGCTGGAAAAGAATTTCTCGGTCAATTGTCACATTCGTGATAAGCAGTGTTGCGGAGTCGGAGGAATAAATTTGCGAGTCCGACTCCGACGCCACCTTTTCAGAATTTGGCGACTCCGACACCGACTCCACCTATTCACAATTTTGTGACTCCAACTCCGCCTATTCACAATTTATTAGATTAATATTTAATTTCTTAATGGTTGCAGGTTTTGTAACCTGAACATATGTTTATTAAACTCTTTATTTACGAACAACTTTTGAATTGATAACCGAATGTTAAAAATCAAGTTTCAATATTACGAGTGCACACGATCCGTCGAAAATATATCTGTGATATTTTATTCTAATGTATTCTGGTATAAATATAAAGTGTAATATTCTAGAATAAATTTATCATAAGCAAGTGCACACGGCCTGCAAAAAAATGATAGGATTAGATATCGGATCAACTGACCTCTAACTTTCCCATAATTTCCCATGCTATTCTATGGCTTTCCAGTACTTTGCTATAAGTTTCAATTGCTGATATTCTATACAAACTAATCTAATCTACCAATACACGGGATATTCATTCTGACTTTGAATTTGCTGGGTTAATGCACCGAAAATTGTGGAGTTGATGAAGCTTGTATCACAGATACACTTATCACCCACTTTCGGTTGGTAGGTGTGACACACAGACAAACGGATGGACGTGGCTCTAACTAACCATTACAGTTGTTCACGTTGTGAATCGCGATATGTTGGCTCTACCTGCCGTACCCTAATGACTAGAGTTTCCGAGCATGCTGGGCGTAGTTGCAGAACTGGTCTTCCTCTTGGGCCCACCCCCCCACTGTCCTCTTTTAGATCTCATGCAGAAGAGTCCAATGTTCTGGTCTCCCTAACTGATTTTAAAATCTTGGCTGGTACCTATTACAGAACAAATCTGCGCCTTTGCGAATATTTGCATATTTACAAAAAAAAAACTATACTGAATGACACCCGAAGTGCTTTCCCGCTACATGTTGCCAACACCTAATTCAGTTACTCAGTTTTCCTCTTATATTATTTTACTGTTGTTCGTGTTTTCAAAGTTTAGATTATTATAGATACTTCTTTAGTATTAATTCTTCCCCTTATGGTTTCGTTTTACAGAGAATATTTGCTGAAGATGGACAGTTAGTCCGAAACGTTCAGTTTTATTTGATCATTTTTTAGTAAAAAAGACTTTAAGTGTAGCGATTTTTGCTCTGCTCTTTATTAGTACACTTTCTGGAGTAATTTTCTAAAACTGAAGGAACGGATGTACACAACTAACCTTCGGACCATGAATTAGTGCCCCATGAAAATTTACATATGCTACTTCCATTGTGTGCTTTTCAGTTACTTTCCGGATCCAGGAAGGAGAAATGAAACGTTCTACAGAGGATATTCATATCTTAAACAAATTATATACGAAAACTACTTTCGTGTGTATCTTTAAAAAGATATATAAATTATTTCGCCACGGTTTTCAAAAATAATTATTCAACAAAAGTTTTGCGCTAATAATTTGCCAAGATCACAAAGTTGCAATGAAAATTAACAAAAAAATGATCAAACGTTCAGTTTTATTTGATCATTTTTTAGTAAAAAAGACTTTAAGTGTAGCGATTTTTGCTCTGCTCTTTATTAGTACACTTTCTGGAGTAATTTTCTAAAACTGAAGGAACGGATGTACACAACTAACCTTCGGACCATGAATTAGTGCCCCATGAAAATTTACATATGCTACTTCCATTGTGTGCTTTTCAGTTACTTTCCGGATCCAGGAAGGAGAAATGAAACGTTCTACAGAGGATATTCATATCTTAAATAAATTATATACGAAAACTACTTTCGTGTGTATCTTTAAAAAGATATATAAATTATTTCGCCACGGTTTTCAAAAATAATTATTCAACAAAAGTTTTGCGCTAATAATTTGCCAAGATCACAAAGTTGCAATGAAAATTAACAAAAAAATGATCAAACGTCGGTTAATTTGCTAATCGCGTGAACCAGCCCAATTCTTCCAACGTCTTTCGTCAAATGATGCAATGCGACTTCTTGTCTATAAGATCTTTTATTAGAAGCCACTCATAGTAATCACTACGAATAAAATATAACATCCTGGAACACATCTTAAGCTGTTGAGTTCCTCAAAGTATTTACAATTTTAAAACCAAAATTTGTTTTTGTTCGAGAACAAGAGTCTTGAATTTCATTGAGGTCAGCATGGGATAACGAGTGCGTCCAGTGCAATAAATCTTCGTTTAATTTACGTGAAATGGTCCGAGGCTTATAAATTTCTTTAGTCGTGTGATCCTTAACAAAATTCCTCATTGAACTCTTAAAATTCAAATCTACCCATTGCGTGAAGTTTTGTGCTGTGCTGACAACATAATGTATAAAATCTTATCTTAATAAATGAACCCTACTCGGGTATGATTCTTTAAGAATTTTAAAACTCTCTAAACGTTCGTCCATATCTTTGCACAAAACAGCAGGCAAATAACAGTCTTGGTCCGTCGGCTTGCCCCACTCAACAGTTGACCGCCTCAGCTTTAAACTGGAAGGTGAATGTGGGAAATTTGTTTAGAATCTGTATACTTCTACCAAAAAGAAAATTTACAGTGAGTGTGTTACGTTTCTGTGAGCAATTAGTTATGCATTTAAGACTGGACACGCAATCATAGGATTAATCCTTTTCAATGAAGGATGATTCAAAAAATTATCCCCATAAAGTGCTGGAAAATAATTTGTTCTGCTGGAAAACGCTTTGTTTCGTATCGTATTTGATTCGTAATGAGTTCTTATAGTTCACTGCCTAGGGGAATTGTTCCTTTGACTTTACACTATCGGTGACAACCTGTTGCCTTACATGGCTTAGTATAATATCGTTGGTTGTTCTAACGACACATTGAGATAATTGTTTATCGCAAATGGGTTATAGGAAGATGTGTGACTTCAAGCTCCGTCAATGTTAGAACGACTATTGTCAAACTATAGCTACACTATATGATAAAGACCCAAAGCGCTCAGTTTAAAGTTGGAAGTAACCAAGCAAAAATCTTTTAGCGCAGTATGAAAGGAGCAGCCTCGAGGACTAAGCCAGCGTTTGCTAATATTATGCGCAGGCTACTTTTTTTGCAAAGAGGTCAAATTGAAATAGATAAAGTAAGATGTTGTGAATCAGTATGGTTACATAATTAGTGTCTGGTAAATTCATGGACTAACTGGAGATAGAAGCAGTTACTAGAAAAGATTAGATTTTTGTTTGAGCCTTCCTAACCACTAAAAAAAGCGTTCCGAAGAGAGGAAGGACACAGCACCATCTAGTACGGAGACAAGGGAACGTGGAATCTATGCAGAAGGAGCATAGAAACAGTTATTTGAGGAAAAAGTTTATGAAACAAGATAAAAGTTGAAGAAGATAGTAGTAGGTGCTGAAAAACCGGACAGCAGTGAACCGAAAACCGACTTGACGTCATAAAAAAAAATTTATTTCAACATAAAGCTGGCCTACCTAACTCTCAGCTCGGACCCTCACACATTTTCACCTTGGGATCACCAATTCCCATAGAAACAATAGCTGTATCCCCCTGAGGGGGCGGTTACTGGAAACAGAGATGAAAACTAGAATATGAAAATGGGAATTACCATTAGAATGAAAATGAGCAATGACACACAACCTCGAATATAGAGGCACAGCAACTAGTTGCATTCTTATTGGTTTCCGTTTACCTTCAATAGTTGTTCAGGTAACCACAAATCAGCCGACACTTACTTGCACTGCAGCAGGTCTCTTATTGACAATGCTGCAACTATAGCCCTCAAGTCAGTTCGTGCTCTATTGAGTCGAATTGGTAAAGAGGCTCGTAAATGCCAAACATGGCTGGATGACTGTCAAAAAATACTTCAGTAAAAGTATATCCTGACCTCCACGTAGTCACAATTGTAATCTGTGAGGGCGTCATAGTGTTGTATATTGAAGTAAATTAATTTCAATAACCAGAAAGGAAGAAAATATCGTAAGATAACCTAAGCACGTGTGATAAACGTGAAATCAGATAGTAATAATGAACTTTGTTAACGACAACTTCGGTCGAACACTATTTAGTTGTCGCTTTGGTAATTTTACCAAAGTAGTTTTCCACTGTCATAAGATGACACTTTCACTGAACGTCAAAGTAGTATTTCCCTTCTTTCTCTGCTTCCGATACGCATTCACTTCACCCTCTCTATGCTTTCTCTCTCTTCCCCTGCCTTCCTCAGCTCACTCCGGAAAGAACAGGGCATCACGCCTAGCCCAGCCCAGCCCAGCCCAGCCCAGCCCGATCCACATCACACGTTTCATTCAGCCTAAGGCGCTCTGACTTGTGAGTCAGTAGTAGAAGTAGCAACAACGTAAGGCCCAAGGTCTAACAAAATCAAACTCAAACCTCACTAATGACAATACAAAATAGTACATAGCTATCGGTCGGGTAATCATCAATATTAATAACACCAAAATGGCCAGGGTAACCACAGAGGGAGCTTTGCTGGACATTCACTAATCTAAAGGTAAACATGATCACGATTCAACAACCGTAGATGCTTCGTAAGCGACGTTATTGTGAAATTCAGAATCGTTTACTTCACGAGAAAAGTAAGTTTGAGAAATAAGAAAATTATTTATCAGAGGAATGGGAGTTGGAAGGGTAGTAGCGTCCAACTTCGTTAATACTCGTAGCTAGGACCACAAAGTGGGGTTCCAGCTACTCGCCCTCACTTTGGCCGAGCGTCTTATTTATGCTGGAATTCCCTCTCAACATAGCATCGAGGATAGCAGCATAGTGTGCTCGGCCATTTCGATTTCAAAGCGCCCAGCAGCGTATTTCCACTGAGTTTATAGTTCAGAGAAGGGAGTCAAAATTCCAATGAAATGTCTGCTGCGTTTGGTTTGCGTGCTTAAGTTTTCTCTTCCTTATAACTTAAAGAATACATTTACTCCCTTCACGTATTCCAGCACTTTATGGTTGAGTCACCCATTAGATAGTAAAGTTAGCCACTCTAATTCTTCTTCCAGTCACTGGTCGAAGTAATCGGTCTCTTATGTGCAGTAGCGCAGCTCATGCATGTTTCACTGTCAAGATTTGTCAGGACATTCTTCACTGTCAAGATTTCTCAGCACATGCTTCACTGTCAAGATTTCTCAGCACATGCTTCACTGTCAAGATTTGCCAGCACATGCTTCACTGTCAAGATTTGTCAGCACATGCTTCACTGTCAACATTTGTCAGCACATGCTTCACTGTTAAGATTTGTCAGCACATGCTTCACTGTCAACATTTGTCATCACATGTTTCACTGTCAAGATTTGTCAGTACATGCTTCACTGTCAAGACTGCTACCTTACACCACCCGCATTTAACCGGCAGGCCGCAGCCGAGACGGTACAGAAACGGTTTTGTGAAAAGTACAGAAATTTCTTGCGATACCTTCCCGACTCGTGCGCCGTCAAAACACAAAATTTCATTAACTTTATTCACCTGCAACTTTTGGAATAATGCACCTATTGAGTTTAAATTACTCTCAAAAGAAATAATACAACTTTCTTAAGAGTAAATCGTATATGACAAAATTCCCTAGAATTCACAGACAACAGGAACAGAAATTCCCGTAACCCCTCAATGGAAGGCAGATTTTTTCGTTGAGCCTCATTGTCTCGAAACTAATTTCTAAGCTATAGCACCTAAAAGCTTCAAAATTATTTTAAATTTTAACCTCTTATCATTCTTCACGGAAAAATGTATGACAAAACTCTCATACGCTTCCTGGGAGAACAGGGTTCCCGTAACCCCTCAATCGGAGGCAGATTTTTTCGATGAGCCTCATTTTCTCTTTATGCTAATTTTCAAACTAAAGCACCTAAAAACTTTCTTCCTTGTCTCTATTTAATCGCATGTAAAAAAGTGTTGTTAAAAAGAATACCGAGAGGATGAGAAACCAAAAATATTTTTTGTTGTTGCTCTCAAACGGTAACTTGATTTTCCTTAAATTTCTGTTAGACAATTAGGACTTATCTCTTCTTTAACTTGCCTAAAAACCTTTAATATATTTCTTGATTATTTCTGTCGACTACAATGAGCAACAAAGCCGTCAGCTCTATGTAGCAGTACGAAGTTCGTCCGTTTAATCACTTTTATTTTTTATTTCCTGTATTCATATATATATAATTATATATATAAATATATATATATATATATATATTCAGAAATTCAGGATTAAGGGGAATAAATTACTCAACCCCTTTGTTGTTCTCAAGGTGAGGAGGATGAGCAGCTTGAGGCTGCATCGCAGCGAGAGAGCCAGTCACAATAAATATAGAGGCTTTATCACTCAACCGTTTGGTGTCACATCAAGTTTCCATCAAGAAAACCCCAGTGCGCAAACTGGGGAACAGGCCCTCAATGTACAGGAAAGTTTCTGGCTGTTCGCGCGCGCTTAGTGCTAACCGTTTAGAGTGATGCGCAGTACGTTTCGCAGTTTGTGCTTTGGCATTTGTAGGTAATTATATTTCTATTCCCTGGTGTCGTCAATTGTAACGGAAAAATTTGTGCACCGCATCAGTGTAGGCTTCTCACATTGCTTTCGTATTTGTTTAGACGTATACTTGTAAATAAATCAACGTAATAATTCACGTGTTCATTAGCACTTAAATTAAGTGATAATAAATGTTCGAGTAGTTCTTATTTCCCGTGTTGAACTGAGGTGCTGAGGTGGATGAGCGGTTCAGCAGTTCCTTTATCTCTATTTTCCACCTGTTCTATTATTCCTCCTTCTGTGTTACTTCCGCTCTAATTTTCCATCTTTCTCTCTCACTAGAAGGTTTAAATCCCTCAATACGAATACAGTGGAGGCGTCAGCCTCATACCTGTTTCGTGACATAGCGGTATTCTTATTTTCGTTCTTGATGGCCGAAATGCGCTCGATCATTCGAGCGCGTCGGAAGAAAAAGTCCTGTGGTGATCTCAGCGGCAAGCCGCGGACCTCCACAAGACCTGAGAAAAGCTGCCTCCAGACTACAACCGCATCCGTTCCAGAGCACCTCCGGACCCGAAGCGCCTAGTCAACCAAACACGGGACCTGAGAGAAGCCGCCTCGCGACTATGAGAAAAGGTGCCCGTAAGCTACAACGGTTTCCTGCCTCCAGCACCACAGGCCCACAAACTCGCGACCAATCAGGACTCATGCCCGGACTCAAGGCTTGCACTCGAGGCCTGCATAAGGCGACCCCAACAAGGCTCGCACTCACTCAAGCCCTCGTCCTCGTTCAAGTCACATCTCCAGCTCCAGCCTCGTGTTCCTGCATCTAGCTTCCGAGATCGACTTTATCTCTCGCGTACCTGCACCAAGCCCCCGGAGACCGGCCCTGCCTATCGACGCCCCAAGGTGTTGCTCGGTGTTAAACCTAGTAGCGTCTTGACGCTTCAAGGTGTTTTAAAGCCTTAAAAAGATCACGTTGCAACGCCCCGCGCCGGCGTCGTCGGCCAAGCCGCTCTACGACATCTCTCGCCCGCTCCGGCCGACTAGCCTCGCCGTAGCTACTTACCAGCTACAACGGTGAACCGCGTGGCGGCTGTGCCCGACCCAGCTGACTAACCTCGTCTCGGCGCCCCGCTAGCACCAGCTGACCTGTTCGTAACAGTCGCACGTCGCAGCACCAATCATCACGTCTCGCCGCTGCGTTCGTAAGTAGCGTCCTCGCGGACGTTACCCGCTATTGGTGCTTGTTTCATTCATTACGTACTTCTCGAATAGTATTGTATTTCAATCATCACGTATTTGTGCTATTCTCGCATAGGATTGTGTTTCAATCATTACGTCATTCCCGAATAGGATTGTGCTTCAATCATCACGTATTTGTGCTATTCTCGCATAGGATTGTGTTTCAGTCATTACGTAACTTACGTCATTTTCGAATAGGATTGTATTTCAATCATCACGTATTAGTACTATTCTCGCATAGGATCGTGTTTCAATCATTACGTCATTCCCGAATAGGATTGTGCTTCAATCATCACGTATTTGTGCTATTCTCGCATAGGATTGTGTTTCAGTCATTACGTAACTTACGTCATTTTCGAATAGGATTGTATTTCAATCATCACGTATTAGTACTATTCTCGCATAGGATCGTGTTTCAATCATTACGCCATTCCCGAATAGGATTGTGCTTCAATCATCACGTATTTGTGCTATTCTCGCATAGGATTGTGTTTCAGTCATTACGTAACTTACGTCATTTTCGAATAGGATTGTATTTCAAACATCACGTATTAGTACTATTCTCGCATAGGATCGTGTTTCAATCATTACGTCATTCCCGAATAGGATTGTGCTTCAATCATCACGTATTTGTGCTATTCTCGCATAGGATTGTGTTTCAGTCATTACGTAACTTATGTCATTTTTGAATAGGATTGTATTTCAATCATCACGTATTAGTACTATTCTCGCATAGGATCGTGTTTCAATCATTACGCCATTCCCGAATAGGATTGTGCTTCAATCATCACGTATTTGTGCTATTCTCGCATAGGACTGTGTTTCAATCATTACGTACTTCTCGAATAGTATTGTATTTCAACCATCACTCATTAGTGCTGTGTTCCAATCATTACGTAATTTACGAGTAACGAACAGTGCTCATAGTAGTCACCGAGGGCCCAGCGTAAGGGTCCGTGTTCCGTGTACCCAACAGTCACCAATATAATTACCGTGTTACCCCCGTGTTGTCCATATCCTGCCGAATACGGTTGCACCTCAGGCACTCGCTTCGGGCTATCCTATCACGAAAAAGATAGCGCAAGGCCTGCCCGAAGCGTGTTGCAGCCTGGGGGAGAACACCACACTGGTTGACCCCAGAGGTATTCGGCAGGCAATAGGAGGCATGGCTGGGAAAGATATCCGGTTGCCCGCATTCAGCGGAGATGTGAAAGGATGGTTACTGCATTGCGACGTGTTCCTCGCACAAGTACCAAACCTGGACGACGGCGCAAAGTTCGGAGCGTTACTAGGAGGACTCCCAACACACATCGTATCCGAGATCCAAGAAATACTCCTGAACCCACCGGCAAACGACAAATACGACGCATTAAAAGCCGCATTAACGCACCGTTTCGTGCGACACGACGAGGAAGCAAACTACGACACCATCGTCAAAACTACCATGGGAGACAATACGCCATCAGAATTGCTCCTCGAAATGAAACGACTGAACAGCTGCAGGCAAGCACCCCTACCACCGTCCGTCATCCGTTCCATGCACCTCGCAAAGCTACCAATCACAGCACAACCGCTGATCGAGGCACTAGGCAGGGGAAAAACGGACGAAGAATACAGAGTAATCGCAGATCAGATCATAGCAAGGCAAACCGCTTGCCAAACTGCCATGAGTGAACCCATCGCCGTAACTGCCATCAAACAACCACCATCTCTTACCGTCTCAAGAGCGGAATTCGACAAAGCCCTACAGGAAATAGCAGAACTCAAGAAAATGCTGGCAAACGCTTTACGCCCACAGGAAAACAAGAAGCAAGCAGAAGATTGGCGAAACCAAACCCCAGGACCTAGGTACGGAAACAGAAGCAATACAAGAATCAAGCAGGACCAAGCAATCTGCTATTACCACCAAACTTTCGGTAACCGAGCAAGAAACTGTACCCAACCTTGCAGTTTCGCGGGAAACGACGACCGCGGAGAATGGTAAACGCCCCAGTCTCCGCACAGACAAAAAAAGGCGAGCTAATGTACGTCACAGACACCGGCAACGTACGATACCTCATCGACACCGGTTCAGCCGTCAGCCTAGTACCAGCCAAAAAGAAACACACGCTCAAACCCCCGTCCTGTCATGCCTTTCTCCGTCTTTAAAGCCATTTGGGTTTTATCTCGCCATTTAATTGAACCGTTTCCCATTTGACTGTCCTGGAAGCTTCCAGAGCAAATTCGTGATTTTGAAATGAGCGATTTAGGTCAATAACTTAATTCTATCGGCGAAATTAATCGTTAATGTCACCAAATGTCGATATATGAAGTCGATAATATCTTTATTAAAAATAAGAATATAAAATTCCGAGACATATTTCAACGTTCTAGTTCTATCCGCGTATGTAAGATCAATTGGCTGGAGTTCTCTGCCCGTTCGTAGATTCTGTCAGCTGGCTGCGCTTTCTGGGGTTTGTACCCGCGGATCTGGGTTTTTTATCTGTCTCCTGGGGTTTACAGTCATGAATTGTGTTGGCAAAACAATTAATTTCAAGGAGCTAAAATGATGTAACCTCGAAAACAATAGAAAAGTGTAAGAAAATTTATTCATTAACGCCTTTTTTCGCTGATCTGGGTTTTTTCTTAATCGTATGCTGGGGTTTTTTGGCAACATTCTCTGGGCGTCTATTGTGGCTTCAGCTCACGCTTCGTACTTGAGCAGGAGCTCTCCCGAGAGTGGGTGTGATATTTCGTGCTCAGGCTACCTACCTAATAAGCCTTAAATGTGTGTTTGAATCCTTTTTTAAGTGATGATCGAACTTAATATAAATTACAGAACTGAAGTGGAAGTGTGCCTTATATCTGTAAAAACGGTAGATAGCCATTCTACCTTTGCGTGTGTCAGTTTTCCCGTGTGTGCTTCAGTAGCTTCAGAATGTTTCGCTGGGCGTTTTGTCTTGTTCAAGTGAATTTTATTTCTCTGTAAGTTTTGACCACTGAGTCTCAAAATTATTTGTATGATCGAAGAAGTGCGTTATTTATTGAAGGGGCCGAGATGCTTTAATTTGCAGCATGACTAATTGAAAGTCATGTGCATATTACGAGTCTTCCATTGCAGTTGTCGTGTATTACTGCGCCTCGAGCGCCATATAAAAAATGGCCGACCTTGAACCCTTTCGTGTCTTTGTAAAGTTAAGCCTAGTCTGGTTTGTAAATCTCGTGTGCGCTTGATAACAATTTAATGTGATTTGTTTTACTTTACAGGCAATGTAAAACATACTGATCAGGTTAGGATATGTGTCATAGCGGAGGTCTCGAACAAAAGATGTAAGTATTTTAAAAGATGTAAAGGTAGTGTAATACTCACCGATTACCTCTGTTGTACCAGCAGCTGAGCACTAGCAATAAATTCTGAGACGATTAGAAACTTCTTATCTAATTTTACATTTGTTTTCTCGCAGTGCTTCTTATTTTTTCTTGAAATCTGCGTTGTTTTGAAACTGTTTAAATCGCAGAGGCATTGATCGCCTTTGTGAACTTGAATATCGGGAATTAGCGCTCCTCATTGAAAGCTATGGCTGCTCTGTAAAGTTACTGTCCTTATCGGTAGAGTATTTTTTATGAAATAGTTTCGTAGTTGAGTTGAGTTTCTCTTTTCTATCGTTCGGGCCCCAAAATTAAGGTGATGTTTTTCAGCCCCTTTAGGTATTTCATTTGTTCACGATAGAATTCATGAGAAATATTTTATAAATATACATACATTGATTAAGTTTCGATTCCCCCTCCTTTTCTGTCTATTACGGAAAGTTTGCGTATCGTGTAACTCATAGCTTTGTTTTGTTGCTTTCGTCTCTATGACTCAACTTTTTAAGCCGTTTATCTCTTATTGAGAAGTCCGTGATTGAACTTGTGTGCAACCTAAATTTCACACCCTTTCGATGTCATTATAATCTAATCTTTACTGAGTACGTGAGTAAAATTGTAGCAATTGGGTGAAAAATCCTGACTTTGAAAGTAGTAAAATATTAGTGGCTCTATTATGAAATGGCTTACCTTGCTTCCGTCTCGCTTCTTTCAAATTTGTGTGAACATTTTGTTGTGGCTACGACTCAGCATTCCGGTGCTGTTTCCACGTTTCAAAATACTTCGAGGAAATATTGTGTCTAATTGAAATCAGTGATCCAAGGAAAAGATATAAAGTTCCGAGCCGAAGCCTAGGTAGTGCCTCCATTTGTAGAACTAAATAACTCTTATTTTTGCAGTGACGTATTCAACCGCGCCCAATACAACCTCCTTCTTCTTCCGGTGTTTTTTTTACCTGGCGAAGGGGAATAAGGGCGCGACAGTCCTACGACTTACTCGCCGCCAACAACACCCCCATAGCTTCTTACGGGACGACTGAGCGCATCATCCTGCTCAACCCCCTATGGCCCGTAAGTTGGAACTTCATAGAAGCGGACGTGGGACAACCGATCATTGGCATGGATTTCCTCGCCGCACACCAGCTAAGCGTCGACACCGCAAACGCAAGCCTATACGCCCAAGCTTCCGGAACCAAAGTACCCTGCAAACGTGTCGTTTCAAGAAGCCAACGAGTGCACAGGATCGAACACCAAACCACCCCGGAATTCAACACATTGTACGAGGAATACCCCGGAATACTACCGACCTCCCAACACATCCGGCACACACAAAAGAAAATCGACGTAGAACACCACATCGAAACAACCGGACCCCCAGTATATGCACGACCAAGGAGACTGTGTCCGGAAAAATTGGAAGCGGCGCGACAAGAATTCAAGGAAATGCTGGAACATGGCATCATCAGGCCGTCGAAGAGCGCCTGGGCATCACCCATGCACATGGTACCAAAGGCAGCCGAACCCGGGGCATGGAGAATCTGCGGAGACTACAGACGACTGAACGCAAGCACCAAACCTGACCGTTACCCAATACCACACTGTCAAGATTTCCATTACAAACTGCATAACAAAACAATCTTCTCCAAAATCGACCTCGTCAAAGCCTATCACCAAATACCCGTCAAAAACGAGGACATCCAGAAAACGGCCATCACCACACCATTTGGGCTGTACGAATACACCGTGATGTCATTCGGGCTGCGGAACGCAGCCCAAACGTTCCAACGATACATCGACGCGGTAACAAGAGACATGGACTTCGTAACGGCATACATCGACGACATACTGATAGCGTCCGCAAACGCAGAGGAGCACCAAAAACACCTCCGACAACTCTTCCAACGGCTACAAGGAGAAGGACTGCGCGTGCACCCCGCCAAGTGCATTTTCGGAGTGCCCGAGCTAGACTTTCTCGGACACAGAGTGTCAGCCGGCGGAATCTCACCACTCCCTCAGAAAATAGAGGAAATATGCAGTTTTCCCCAACCAGCAACAGTAAAAAAGCTACGACAATTCCTAGGAATAGTCAACTATTACCACCGATTCCTACCAGCCGCAACAGAAAAGATGCAAGCTCTGACCGGATTGACAAAAGGATACTCCAAAAACTCAAAGAAAATTATCAACTGGACAACAGAACTAGACGCAGCGTTCACTAGCCTAAAACGCGAGATCTCGCAACTCACCTTGCTAGCGCACCCCGCTCCAGAAGGCAAAAGCACCTTAATCACAGACGCATCAGGAACCGCAGTCGGCGCCGTACTACAACAAAAAGTCGGGCAAGAACAGCGCCCCGTAGCATTTTTCTCCAAAAAAACTAGACGACACCCAACGTAAATACAGCACCTACGACCGCGAACTAATGGCGATATTCCTCGCAGTGAAACACTTCGAGCATTTTTTGGAAGGCCGAAGCTTCGAAATCAGGACTGACCATAAACCGCTCTGTTTTGCCCTGCAAAAAGCCGCGGAAGGCAACAGCCCCCGGGTAGCAAGACAGCTCTCCTACCTCTCACAGTTCGACTGCGAAATCAAGCACATCAGCGGCGACAACAACACGGTCGCAGACGCGCTATCACGTCTCGTGTCAACAATAATACCTAAAGGACCCGCGATCAACTACGACAAAATAATGACCGAACAAAACAGAGACGCAGAATTAGAAGAACTGCTGCACCCAGCATCAAAGAACGCGCTCAAACTACGCCCCATAATCAGACAGACCGGTAAACCACCCCTCTGGTGCGACGTGTCAACAGGCCTACGGAGGCCATACATCCCGGAATGCTGCAGAAAGAACGTATTTCAGCATTTCCACGGGGCGAGTCATCCCGGCATACAAGCAACAAGGGACCTCTTGAGGCAGCGAGTAATCTGGCCCGGACTCAACAAAGACGTCGGCAAGTGGACACGCGAGTGCATTCCATGCCAGACAAGCAAAATAATAAGGCACACCAAATGCCCGCCCGGGAAGATGCCGGTACCCAAGGAACGGTTCCAGACGATACACATCGATATCGTCGGACCACTACCCGTGTCACAAAACAAACGGTACCTGCTGACGTGCATCGACCGCTTCACCAGATGGTGCACCGCTACCCCAATGGCCGATTGTACGGCAGAAACAACAGCACGGGCATTCCTAAAAGACTGGGTAGCATCATTCGGCGCTCCAACAACAATCATCACGGACCAAGGCGTCCAATTCGAGTCTAACTTATGGAAAAACTTGCTGACGGCGCTGGGCGCTGAGAGACAGCGAACGACAGCGTACCACCCGCAGAGCAACGGACTGGTGGAGAGGATGCATAGAAGATTGAAGGAGGCGTTAAAAGCTACGGTCACTGACGCAGACTGGGCAGACGCACTACCCCTAATACTGCTTAACATCCGAGCCACGCCACACACGGACGCAAACATCTCCCCCGCCGAAATGGTATACGGACAAACATTGCGCCTCGCAGGAGAGCTACCCGAGAAAGAAAAAGGAGACCGGCCCGCCAGAGAATTTCTACAATGCCTAAAAAACGAGTGACAAACCTGCAGCCAATACTGCCACGACAACAGGGACCCCAAAAAGCCAATGTCCCGAGCGCTCTATACAAGGAAACCAACGTCTTCGTGAAACACGGGGGGCACAGAAGACCCTTACAGAAACCCTACGCAGGTCCCTTTCCCGTGCTCCAAAGGACACCAAACTACATCACCGTAGATATACAAGGAAAAAAAGCTAACATCGCGACGGAAAGGGTCAAAGCAGCGTACCTACCCACCATCGAGGATAAACCTCAACAACAGGCTAAGGCACCGAGAGCAACAAACTACGAAGTATACGAGGGAGTTCCGTTCCCTGGAACAGGCACAGCAATCCCTGAAACAGCAAAACAGGCAGTATTCACTAAATACGGCAGAGAAAGCAGACCACCAGTGAGGTACTAAGTTTTTTTGAAAAAAAAAAAAAAAACAGGAGAGGGACACCTGTGGTGATCCCAGCGGCAAGCCGCGGACCTCCACAAGACCTGAGAAAAGCTGCCTCCAGACTACAACCGCATCCGTTCCAGAGCACCTCCGGACCCGAAGCGCCTAGTCAACCAAACACGGGACCTGAGAGAAGCCGCCTCGCGACTATGAGAAAAGGTGCCCGTAAGCTACAACGGTTTCCTGCCTCCAGCACCACAGGCCCACAAACTCGCGACCAATCAGGACTCATGCCCGGACTCAAGGCTTGCACTCGAGGCCTACATAAGGCGACCCCAACAAGGCTCGCACTCACTCAAGCCCTCGTCCTCGTTCAAGTCACATCTCCAGCTCCAGCCTCGTGTTCCTGCATCTAGCTTCCGAGATCGACTTTATCTCTCGCGTACCTGCACCAAGCCCCCGGAGACCGGCCCTGCCTATCGACGCCCCAAGGTGTTGCTCGGTGTTAAACCTAGTAGCGTCTTGACGCTTCAAGGTGTTTTAAAGCCTTAAAAAGATCACGTTGCAACGCCCCGCGCCGGCGTCGTCGGCCAAGCCGCTCTACGACATCTCTCGCCCGCTCCGGCCGACTAGCCTCGCCGTAGCTACTTACCAGCTACAACGGTGAACCGCGTGGCGGCTGGGCCCGACCCAGCTGACTAACCTCGTCTCGGCGCCCCGCTAGCACCAGCTGACCTGTTCGTAACAGTCGCACGTCGCAGCACCAATCATCACGTCTCGCCGCTGCGTTCGTAAGTAGCGTCCTCGCAGACGTTACCCGCTATTGGTGCTTGTTTCATTCATTACGTACTTCTCGAATAGTATTGTATTTCAATCATCACGTATTTGTGCTATTCTCGCATAGGATTGTGTTTCAATCATTACGTCATTCCCGAATAGGATTGTGCTTCAATCATCACGTATTTGTGCTATTCTCGCATAGGATTGTGTTTCAGTCATTACGTAACTTACGTCATTTTCGAATAGGATTGTATTTCAATCATCACGTATTAGTACTATTCTCGCATAGGATCGTGTTTCAATCATTACGTCATTCCCGAATAGGGTTGTGCTTCAATCATCACGTATTTGTGCTATTCTCGCATAGGATTGTGTTTCAGTCATTACGTAACTTACGTCATTTTCGAATAGGATTGTATTTCAATCATCACGTATTAGTACTATTCTCGCATAGGATCGTGTTTCAATCATTACGTCATTCCCGAATAGGATTGTGCTTCAATCATCACGTATTTGTGCTATTCTCGCATAGGATTGTGTTTCAGTCATTACGTAACTTACGTCATTTTCGAATAGGATTGTATTTCAATCATCACGTATTAGTACTATTCTCGCATAGGATCGTGTTTCAATCATTACGTCATTCCCGAATAGGATTGTGCTTCAATCATCACGTATTTGTGCTATTCTCGCATAGGATTGTGTTTCAGTCATTACGTAACTTATGTCATTTTTGAATAGGATTGTATTTCAATCATCACGTATTAGTACTATTCTCGCATAGGATCGTGTTTCAATCATTACGCCATTCCCGAATAGGATTGTGCTTCAATCATCACGTATTTGTGCTATTCTCGCATAGGATTGTGTTTCAATCATTACGTACTTCTCGAATAGTATTGTATTTCAACCATCACTCATTAGTGCTGTGTTCCAATCATTACGTAATTTACGAGTAACGAACAGTGCTCATAGTAGTCACCGAGGGCCCAGCGTAAGGGTCCGTGTTCCGTGTACCCAACAGTCACCAATATAATTACCGTGTTACCCCCGTGTTGTCCATATCCTGCCGAATACGGTTGCACCTCAGGCACTCGCTTCGGGCTATCCTATCACGAAAAAGATAGCGCAAGGCCTGCCCGAAGCGTGTTGCAGCCTGGGGGAGAACACCACAGTCCATTATAGTCTTCACTCCGAACAATTTCTTCCCGCTTCAGACATTAGAGTTGCGGTAAGTGATTTACCGCTGTAACTCGTTAAATACTCATTTGCCCCCACAAGTGCATAGGTGAAAAGTTGTTTATTTCGATGTAATTACCATTATAAGGCAACAAATTTCCGAACATCGATTAGTTGCATCTCCTATACATTAACCGATTTTCAAAGATTAAGAACGATATTTAAACCAATCGAACGATAAAGAACCGATAAAGAACGATATTTAAACCAATCAAATTTTTTCATGTATATATTTAATAAAATAAGAAAATTCGTGTGTTGCCAAATCTTCTTAATATGAACTTTTGATCAAAAGGAACAGCTCTCTCGTACATAACTGAAAACTCAGCGCTTTTTGATCACGTCGGTGAAATTGGTTTCAGCTGTTCTAGCAAATTAAGTCAGATTAGCCGTTAGTTTCAACCTCACTAACCGCAACAAAAACTTTCCAAAGAGAGGAAGGAGGAAGGCACCATTGTCAGTGATTCACAAATAAACAGTCCGGATTACTGACACTAGAATCCTACTTCTTTCTGTTCTTGCGACGTGACCTTTTGTTGTCAGTTCTTGTTACCCTCACTCTCTCATAGGTGTCTTCCGACCCAGGTAAATAGGGAGTTAGCACTGCCCTGCTAATTTCTTTGGAATATTGTGAAATAAGGTTTAATTCCCGTTGTCGCGTATTCAACTTAGTTACTATTTAGCGTCTTAATTAGTCCATTCTTTGTAGGCGGCACTGTGGTCGACACCTCAAGGAGCCTGTTCCGTAGCTGATGCCTGATCGCTGTTTGTCCTACTTGCTTCATCTTCGGGCTTCGGTCGTGCTACCCAATGGAGTGTATAAACTAATACTATTTATTCTGGGGACGGGATCTAAATTAATTGGATGTGACTTTAATGCTAGTAATTCAGTGTACTTATTATTTGTAATGATGTGAAAACTTGTCTGTAAAATTAAAGTCTTATAATGAACTCGTGTGAAATCCCATATCGTTTGGAAGTTTAAGGGGTGGCTGGAACTTAACTCTAAAATTAGGTCAGCCGTTGGCTTTATCAAGCGACAAAACCCCAACAACCATTTAGTATGGAGAAATGGGAACACTGAATTTATGCATGAGGTGTAAAGAAACAGTAAGTTGAGACAGAAGCTCATGAAACAGTAAAAGTTAAAGAAGAAAGTAGTAGGTTCTGAAAAACTGGATAGCAGTGGAGCAAAATTGTTGCTCCTTAACACATAACAAAAAGCATTTTATTTCAACAAAAAGAAGGTCTACCTTACTTTTAGGTCGCTACCTCACATATTCTCCCTGCGAGTGCTAATTCCCATAGATACAATAGTTGTATCCTCAGTTCTGAGGGGACCTGTCTATTAAAAGGAATAAAGATTCCTCACCTGCGTGGGGTCTGGCACAATGCCTCCAGTCGCTGGATCTTCCACCAGTGTCTTGACGTCTTTGTCTACTAGTGTCTGGGAAACACAAATAGATGCCATTAGGGTTTGCGATATTGGAAATGCTGGGCAATGGCGAACACAGCCATCGAAACAATGCAAGTGACAGTCACAACCATCGAAACAATGCAAGTGACAATCACAACCATCGAAACAATGCAAGTGACAATCACAACCATCGAAACAATGCAAGTGACAATCACAACCATCGATACAATGCAATCGACGATCACAACCATCGAAACACTGCAATTACGACTACTACATGCCAGCCAGCGTTACTTCACGAGCTCTATAACATAAAAATCGCGAGTTTGTAAAAAAATTTACCTCAACTAGTCAAAATTCGCAATTACGCACACAATGATCAAATAAAATGCAAAATAGACTGTTAAAGTTTACAAACAATGAGTTCAGAGTTAACCTAATCAAGGAAAGAAAATCATTTTAATCGATTTTAGTCCTTTTTTACATATAAAATCTTACGTGACGGAGTCAAATTCTGTCATTAGAACGCAGATGAGCTCGTAGATGGCAGTTAATGTGAACTTTGTTACAAAATTAAGCTTTAGAATTTTCAATCGTCTCATGAAAACGATTGGCTCCCTCTTGCTTCAGACTAATTTCATAACCATCATTCATTTGTGTCCATTGTTTTAGTTGCGCATTTTGATTACGTGCCTTTGGTCGCACAAACAATACGTTTCTGAAAATCATTATTTGTTCAGAGCTGTTAAAATCTCACGTAACCTTCACAATACCAAAGGAAAATTTTCAAAATTCTAAAAATGTTTAAATTTTCAAGCGATTCGAATAGTTTTCTTTACAAAATATTTCAATTTTTTTGTATCATGCCGGTGATGAAAGTAGTATAAAAACTAAAAAAATATTTCAGCTGAATATTGGGAAATCTTCAACCACACACTAGAATTATATTAATGAATACCTTCAACTTCTGAAGTGCATCCTGTAAGTCTAGCCGGGTGACCTGTCTCGGGTGGTTGTATTCTCCTCCCCTTCTTCCAATACCCGCCTGAGGTCGGGGACCGCTCTTAATTAAACATACAGTCGATTGGTAGTACAATCTAAATTCAAAAATTTGGAGGAAAAATTTCTTGATCATTCAAGGTCTATAGTGTATTTTTTCTCTGCTCTGCGAGGCCAACAGCTCGATCTGAGGGCTTATCAAATTTGCCGTGTTAATTGCTTATCATTAATACATGTATAAATATTTCATTAAAAAAGTATTTTCACTAATGCAATTTTCGCGAGAAATTACGCAACACCGAAATTACTATTCTGACTCACACTAGCTGCCGCTATCGCTGTGGTGGCTGCACGAACGACAGAAAACAGCCGGCAATTGAGTGTTCGAGCATGACATTGTATAGGTTAGATAATAGCACATGACTATTACATACCTCATGAACAATCAGTCGAGTGATGCATGTGCCATTAAAGAGCTGAAGAGCTTCTTTGAGCTGAACTTTAACAAGTATTTGTATTTTCTCATGGTATTAAACGCATGATTACCATAAGATGATTCCCGCAATTTTTTTGAAATTTTTAGTCGATCTATAATATAGGTGAACTAAATTAGTAATTATTTCTTAAAAACATTAAATGAAGGACAATTATTCTAATAACTATAAAACAAACGTGGGTCAAGAACTTCAAATTCTTTTTCTAGACCAGAATTTTGTATTGTCAAGGTTTTTCCATGAACATTAAATTGAAGGAAGTAAGCGCCTACCGAGATGATGTATTAGTGATGTTCCAAAACCTTTATTATTATTATATTAGTTTATGACTCCCTAGCCGAAACAAAACGAATGAGTCGAGAGAATTAAGGGACCATTTAAAATGAAATATAGGGACCTATAAACAGCTAGGGTGTCATTACACAACTGACACTCTGCGCACAGAAACAGAGAATTAGGAAGGATTAGGTCTAAGAATTTTAAGGATACCTGAGAGGGAATTCATATACGTTAATAAAAATATAACTTCTATAACCCCTATGGGATCATATTAGACTATAAGTCTTTTTACGCCTCCCTAACCCCAATAAAAGTGTTCAAAAGAAAAGGATGAAAGTACCGTTTAGTATGGAATTAACAGAATGGGGAATCTATGTACAAGGTGTACTCGTACACCCTGTGCATATTAACAGCAAGTCTGGAAGAGACTTTGTGAAACAAAATGAAAGTTGATGAAGAAAGTACTAAGTGCTGAAAAAGCATGACAGCAGTTAACTGAATAAGATTGTCGGTGACAAAACAAAGGACTATTTGATTTCAACAAAAGGACTTACCTTACTCTCAGCACAGAACCTCATATTTACCTCCTGGAAGAGTTAACTCCAATAATAAGATCCTCTGCAATAGTTGTATTCCCGTGCGAGCCTATGACATCACCAAAGTCTGAATAAGTAAGATATTGCGCGTTAAGCGCTGTTAAGTTGCTTAATGATTCACGATATCTCTCAGCACGTGTAGATATTCAGAATACTAAAGAAATTAGTCGTACGCCGTGTATAGTAGAATTGCACGAGTTGGTTTTGCGAAGATTAAAAGTTTCTTCTATTTTATTCATTTGAATTTTTACACGGATCATTTAATAATCAATGAATATATGAGCACCGTTGAAAAGAAATACCTGTCGTGTTATGTGAGCGCGTTGGTGCGTTTGTCCCTTTGACCTCGTTTTGCGAGTATAAATATGCTCGCCACATTCTTAGATGCGCATTTGGACCGCATCTCACATCAACTACCTGTAAGCTGAGCAACGTGAGGAGCGTTTACCTATCCCGCCAGCAGACAATCCAGTGGCTCCGCTCTTCAGCCGCACTGTATATACGGTTAGCAGTGTTGTTAATTGAGCAAAATACTTAATGTCTGATGTACGAGCAACTGAAGAGACAGTGGTAACTCGAAGAAACATGGGGTAACTCATTATGAGGACCTCTCAGCAACAATCTTACTGGAAACAAGAGCTTGCAGTCTGGCAAACCTACGGTACTTACCACATTTTTCAGCGACGATGGAGAGTGAAGCATGAAACCGAGAGGTGGCGGGGCCGAATAATCTGTGAAAAGTTTCCCGTTTATTAAAGTATTGAAGAATTGCCATGAATATCTTATATTTATTTGATACATCACGATCAGAAAAATAATTTGGTTTACGCATGAAAGGAAATTTGTAATTGAAAATGACGTTCATCTGAAGACTGTTAAACTCTATTTCATCGTACAATAGTTTCGATACTAAGTGCATTGTCAACTAAATAACAGAAAAGCATATTAGGTCATAAAAACAATCAATAATTATACACAATGAACAATAACAAATTTAACAATTACATAACCAATACACTACCAACACCAGCTGACAACTCTGGGTTGAACTACCGTTCTGAAGAGGCCTGCCCTATGAAGAGTCCAGCAACGCGTGTGTATAGCTCGTAAAGCTCTTAATCAAACAGAAAATAAAATCTTCTGCATGCCAAACAGAGAGTCACTTGCTCTCAAAACGTGTTTCATGAAATTCCAAAACATTCAAAAACATGTAAGGTACAAAATAACTAACTCGTAAATATAACAAGCGACAATGAAAAAATAACTCGATGAAATAGCTTTGAAATGTGTATATGGATAAGTGTGACAAAATTTATTACGCCACATGAAGACGTCTCAGAAACGTGTTCTTTTCGTCAGAGGCGTTTAACATCACCACAACAGTTTGGCAGAACCCAGCACCAAACTACTTTGTGCACCTCAATTATCGAGCTTTGCTTTTTTCCTTTGACTTGAATTTTGGTTTCACGATGCCGTTATTTATTCATTTGATCATTTATAACTACGCATGTTTGAGCTTCTGCCCAGTCCAGTTTACCGGTACTCGTTACCGCCTGGTAGAGGGCTCTCAGGGTTTCGCCCTGAATGAGTTTAACCTGTAACCGTGACCAAGGGTCAATTAACCTGCAGCCATGCGCAAAGGTTATTTAACCTACAACCAAGCCCAAAATTTATTCAACCTACAACGATGCCCAAGGTTATTTAACCTGCTACCGTGCCTAAAGGTTATTTAACCTGCAGCCGTGTCCAAAGGTTATTTACCCTGCAGCCGTGTCCAAAGGTTATTTAACCTGCACCCGTGCCCAAAGGTTATTTAACCTGCAAGCGTGCCCAAAGGTTATTTAACTTTCAACCGTGCCCAAAGGTCATTTAACGTGTACTGTGTCCAAGAGCCATTTAACCTGCAACCGTATCCAAGGGTCATTCAACTATACTCAATTAGTTTGGGTATAATTTGAACTACTAATTTAGCTTGGGTATTTTTGCTATTTCGGTGGTGCTTTTATTCATGCGGCACTTTCAATGAACCACCTTCTGCAGTCAGCCGTGGGGGTTTCCTTACTCGGGGTACATATGTATGTGTGTGTACTAACTATTATTCGATTCTTATCTCAAATTGCAATTACTTCGCAAACACTGGACTGGCCCCTTCCACTGATTTCCCTCTAACACTTTCACAAAAGCAGGCAAAGATGAAATTTACTATTCGGGAAAAATTTCGAGTCAATTGTAGCGAGTAATGTTGAAAATACCAGACATCAACTGGATCGTGTTTTCATTTAGTTTTGACTAAGTATTTTTTTGAATTGAGTTTGTGACTACTGGTTGGTCAGCAGCATAATGATAAGACTCTCAGTGACTAAATGTGGCTCTAGTCCCAGTCAATGTGAGACGCTTTAGAAGCCCTAAGGCTCTTCTTCGGCATAAAATAAAGTACTTCCTGAGGTTTGAATCATTAATGACAATTATGACAGATGATCTACTCCTTATAGACTTTCTTGCATTAAATTGGTTTCCTCTTCCTTAGGAAGAAACAATTCCAAACATTACACCAGCTGCTGCATCAGTGCGCATTTCTGATCTCGAAAAAAAAGTCTTTTCAAGAAACTCGTTGAATATAAAGTTTAATCTTTCGGTTTTCGTTGTCTTTGGTAAAAGCTTTGGCTCGATTTTAATGTTTTGTATGAAATTATACTTCCTATACAATAAAAACTAGGTAAATTTAAAGGTCGATAATTTAAAGGTATCTTTCTCATAAAATTGTTTTGGTGCATTTGCTCTCGGAAGGTTTTTTGTTTGTTCGCGTTTCCTCTCTTCCTGAAGAACTGCGACGCGCTGAACTGTCGAAAAAATATTTCTAACAAATCAATTTTGATCAGTTTTCGTTCTCTCCTCTTGTTCCTCCTGCAAAATCAAGGCAAAGTATATGGAATAAAACTGAACATTTTAATGGAAAAATTTTCCTATCGCATTTCATTGGATCCGCGTAGAGCAAAGAAAAGTTTGTCAGTGTGCTTGTCCCGTGTTATTGTCAATTCATCATCTTTAAGAAGTTAGGTACCCAGTTGAAAATCAGCGCAGTGTTTATGGCGGTTTCTTGACGTTTTTGGCAGAGGTTATGGCGCCGCAGCTCAGTGGCAGCCCAGTGTAGCGGTCACTACGTCCGCTTTAAGGCCCCGATACACTGGGGTTCATGACTCGAGAAATTGCGGCAGTGGATCAGGCCGCCAGTTGAAGTGAGAACTGGCGACATGATACACTCATCACGCAAGATGAAGCACCGCGAAATGCGATACAAGGCGTCAGTCTGCCTCAGCGTGTCGTACGGGTAGGCGCGCGATTGCGACCAGCCGTATAGGGCGCAGGATAGATATAAAACACCCATTGCGCTGTGCTTTAGCTTTCTGTAAGAGCTGCTTTTCACATTCCACCAGCCGTCTAATTTTTAAATTTGGCAATAAAATTCAGCGTTTGAGTTTCGTCTACTCAATTACGGAGCAAGAACTACCTGCATACCTCTCCCGTCAACGCACGAAATGGTACTGGTCACATGGAGCTAGGATATATGGAGGGAGCATAGCGCACTCCGATCGGGCTCAATTTGGCTGCAAAAGTTGAAAGACTCGGGCACTCTCAATGCCCGACACGTCACAATTCTGAGCCAACCACAGACGCTTGGCTGGAGTTGGCTCCACCCACCTTCCCTACAACCCCACCTCATTTTCCAAAGCAAGGTTAGTACCTCACCACAAGTCAAATGGTGAGGTGTGCGTGCAAGTCCCTCTAATTTGTTATAATCAAGGGCCTATAATCTTTATAGTTTTAAACTTTTAATGTGTCGTTGCTAGTAATTTTGATATTATTAGGTGTCCTCAAGTGAGGAAACACAATTTATTTTCTTTCGGAGTCTTAGAATCCCAAATTAATGATTGACGCTGGAAAACAGCTGGAAGAGCATTCAGCGAGCGTGTGCGCACTCTAGCGTAGCCAGTAGGTAACTGACCTCCGTGCTGACGTCACACTTGCGAGACGGCTATTGGTTACCACAAACATAGGGGAAACCTCAAAAACTGGTTCTCTTCACAGACGGCTATGCTCCCTCCATATATACTCCCTCCACGACTGGTCATCATGGAGCTAGGATATATGGAGGGAGCATAGCGGACTCCGATCGGGCTCAATTTCGTTGCAAAAGTTGAGACGCTAGGGCATTGTCAAGGCCCGACACGTCACAATTTTGAGGCAACCACAGACGCTTGGCTGAAGTTGGCTCCACCCACCTTCCCTACAACCCCTCCTCTCATTTTCCAAAGCAAGATTAGTACCCCACCACAAGTCAAAGGGTGAGGTGTGCGTGCAAGTCGCTCTAATTTGTTATAATCAAGGGCCTGTAAATATATAGTTTTCAACTCTTAATGTATCTTTGCTAGTAATTTTGATATTATTAAGTGTCCTCAAGTGAGGAAACACAATTTATTATCTTTCGGATTTTAAGAATCCCAAATTAATGATAAACGATTGTGCGATTAACTCAACTGCTAGAAGAACATTCAGCGAGCGTGTGCGCACTCTATCGTTGTCAGTAGGTAACTGACTTCCGTGCTGACGTCACACTTGCGAGACGGCTATTGGTTACCCCAGACATAAGAGAAATCTCAAAATCTGGTTCTCTTCACAGACGGCTATGCTCCCTCCATATAGTATACTCCCTCCACGCTGGTCATCGCTGTGACGACCGTCTTCCCCAGACATGCACAGATCGCTGAAAGCTCGGTCGCCACTCTGCCAACTGACTGGTGTGCAGGGATGGGAGGCACATTGAGAGGCGTGCTGGCGGTTATCACCGTGATATTTGTTGAGTGTATCAGGGCCTTTAGGGCATACCATCTCTGCCGAGGCTGTCGGCAGCACTCGCTAGAACGCCTGCTTAGATCTGCCTAGAGCTGGTAGAGGCCGCTAGTGGCCACGACTCGAACGTTCAATAAAAAATGTTTCACACAATCGAATTATCTGCCAAGAACTGCCCTACATTTTTAGGCAGTTTTTTGGTAGTTCTTGGCAGATAAAAACGACAGTGTGGAGCATTTTTTGGTCCTCAAGACTACATGGAGAGGCTTGCATAATTTAATAAACCTGAAATCATTTTGAAATGAATTGCAACAACAGAGACCAAACCTAGAAAATTATAAGCTATTTATGTTCTGACTCCTTCCATACAAGGTTGAATAAAAGATCTTTTATGTAGTAAGCGTATTACTGAACTTTAATCCACGTATGATTCATCGAATGAATACGATTAGATTTGAGTATTCATTCATCGAATGAATACACAAAACTAATCGTATGAACGAGTTATGGACTCTACCATTTTCAATAAGAAAATGAGGAGAAAATAACAAGAATCGAATAACAAGATAGCTTCTAACGGAAAAAGCCTTTTAATCCATTTAAACAAAACTTGTATGTTCAGTAGCGCTGCTTAAAAAATTTAAGCCTCCTATAGGGACTGAAGTTCCTAAAACATTTTTGAAGTGAAACAACACATCTCAAAGTAATGCATCGAACATACTGACAGTTTTCTGTAATGAGGTCCAAAATGGCAACAATTTGAGTTCCATAATCGGAACACTGCGAACGATTGTGCGTTTTTCCAATAATTGGGACAGTTACGACTTCTTTTCGTTGAGTAGATTCTCCTTTTCGTCGTCTTGCTCCCTCTTCCTCTTGCCGCGGCCACCGTCCCAGTCGGTTCTATTCTTTAGGCTTACACCCATAGCTACATGTACTTCCTTCCTGGTAGCTGTTGCGTATTGAGGCATATCAGCCAGAGCACCTGTGGAAAAACGAAAAATATTTTATATCATACCTAACTTACTTCCACGTGCATTACTTACTTATACAATATACAAAGAGACGTTGACTCAAACACACATGCGCGCATGCACACTTGCATGCATTTATTTATACGAAGAAACATGTCTAATTTTTCCCGCTTATTAGTGATAGGATGAGATTTTATTTCCATGCGAGAACCGATAATGCAGAAGATACAACAGTAAACTCCCGGTTTTTAATTATACAAGCAATACGTATAGTTATACATAGTATTTGAACACCTCTCTCTCCCCCCCCCCCCACACACACACATATATTTGTTCATAATGACATTTTTTTACCAACATACATTTACATTTTTATGGGTAAAAAATATAGGTAAAAATATAGGTGTTTACATTTCTACAGCGTCTTTCAAACATTTAATTTAATTAGTTAAATCCAACAAAGGCTATTCATGTACTGTGACAGAAAGGCACTCCATAAATTACACTTACGTTCAATACAGTTGAAAGCGCGAGTTTTCCTGAAAGCCAATTTCGTTTGCTGGCGGCCCTTGTCTTTTCCCGTCATGGAATATTTTAGAGCTAATTTCTTGCTCATCAGACGCTTTGCGAATGCGGTGGTGGTTTTCGTCAGGGACTCTTGGCGTAACTTCTGCAACTCCTTCATCTGTAAAATTGCGAAAAGAAAATTTGAAATGTGTGAATGTAGAAACATCGTGTTATTGTTGAAACACTCTGAAGAGGTAATAATTTTTTGATTACTAGCATGCATGTGCCATGTACGCATAGTGCTACGCATAGGAATGGACTTACTATGGCAGGATGAACAACTAGAGCATGCAAGTCTTCTTCGGTTTCAGCAGGTGGCGGCAAATATTCGACTTGTACATCATCGGTGGTTCTGGTGGAAGTTCTTTTATCCTCAAAAATTTTATGAAATTATACTTCCTATACAATATAAACTAGGTAAATTTGAAGGTCGATAATTTAAAAGTATCTTTCTCATAAAATTGAAATATGTCTGTTATATAATTTGTTATATAATTGAAATAGTTGTTTTAACAGCTCATTGTTTTCATAAACCAACCTTTCGATCATCAAACTTCTCTTTTTAGTTTCTTTAATTTCGTTTTCAAGATCATTCAGCCCGTATGCGAGGTCAGCCGTCATTTTAGGAGAACAATCTCAACACTGGCATGCGGACGCGAAAAAATAAAATCTAAAGTTATAATTATATATTAATAATGCATTTTGCTCGACATTAGTTCCGCAAATGATGTTCACTAAGGCTAAACCTAAATACATAATACATATACACATATAAACATATATATATTTATATAATAGATAAATATATACACAAATATACTTACATAATCTATACATATATGTTGAGAGGGACTGCTTACTAAGTAGGCATATATATAAAGATTTACATATATATTTAGACATACGAGTACATATTTGATACAACAGTACAATATATGTGTACATGTGTACATAAGTGTTTGAGTGCTGGTATATGAAGTAAAAAATTGAATCAAACTCACGTTTCAGACGACTTAGGCTGATAAACAGTCTTCTGGAGCGTCACAGGTCGGATTGGAAGTTGGTCATCATCTGGGCTCAATGTTCCACTCGCTGTAAAAAAATTCCGCCATTATGTCATATACCTTTAAAAAGTCAATAAAGTTATTCATCAGCAATTAATCATATCAATATTTAAATCGTTTGGCGCCACTGAAAATTCCAAAAATGATTCATATTAAAAACGCTAAAGCTACTACATGTTCCCTCACCTTCCTCGAGAGCACGCTTCTTGTTCAAGAAAGAGTTCACATGGGACTTCACAAGATGGGAGGCCTGCAGCATAAGATTTTTTAAAACAGTTTATTAGACTTGTGTAGACTAGCATTCAATTAAGGCTCATAATAATTTCAATTATTCAGCATAGTTTTCAAACACGTAAAATCAGTTGGAAATAATGATTTATTTTGGTCGTACATTAGCAGTCAAAATCTTACATAATGTTTGGGAGAACAGCCAGCAGAGTTTGTAGCACCTTCTGTGTCCGTTGTAGGGACATTCTCGTTCAACATTTTTTTTATCGCCCTGTCGTAGGTGCCTGATAGACAAATAAATAAATCAGTAATCATTATGGGATGTTTTGTTTTGCTGCGCCAATGTAAAAGTGTTGAAATTTTATTAAAATTTCGATGCTTATTCACATTAAATTTGCTCATAAAAATAAATGCAAACAATTTTAACGCAGAATACACTGGCCTGCGCTGTGTTGAACATCTTACAGATAAAGCCTGCGTTTATTTAGGCTATTTTTGTGCGCTGAACCTAAAAAATCATGCTCACTTTACTCTATACAAGATCATGTTAATTATATAATGGCACATTATAAACATGCAAAATTCGGATATATTTTCAAGTAGGTGAAACACAATAATGTATTTGTTAATTTAAATCAAATGCTTATCTTGGTCCTTTGCTCTGACTGCACAGTAATCTTGAAATGGCGTCTTCAATTAATTTATAATTTTTGCATGACGGTTAGGAAGAACCACATGTCCGCAGATTTAGCATAACCTCTTAGAAAAGTTTTTACACTCTTTTCATTTTATGCATGTCTACACTATAAAACAAAAATAATGATTATTAAGGTTAACCACGATGCGGGTTTCAAAAATAAGTACATAATGCTTGGATAATTGTGATATTTGGGAAAATATACCGTAATAGAAATATACTATATCTTAGAAATTTTGCCTGGCCCAGAATAATTAATGAACTACGCTTTTGTAAAAATTATTTGAAATCCGTTAAAAAATTCATGACCTTTACAAAATAATTTTGAAATACAGGCCAATGATATCAACGTAATGTCGCTCAAGTTATTTTAACGATAGGAAGTGATTTGGCGTTTGCTGTACAGTTTTCAATGATTTAGGCCACTTCAGAAATTCAGCAGCACAACAAAAAATGTTTTACGAACCTGAGGATATGTCGATAGATTTCACGGGCCACTGCCTCCATGACGGCTGTGGAGGATTCAGTGCACGAGCAAGGTCTTCCACGTCACCACGATCAGGCCACAAGCACTTTGTATTTTGTGCTGTAAGCCACGAGCTAGGCACAACGGCCCAGGAGTTGGCAAAATGAACACCAACAGAATTTTTCATCGCTACGCTTAAATTGATCTGAAATAGAAATTTCTTTTCAATTAAAAAATGAAAAATTTTATTAATGCTATTTCTTTCAGTTTACAAAAACCCCTACCATCAGCCGGATGAACATAATATCTAGCCATACAGCTTTTTCAATTATTCTAATATCTTAATATGATTGAAAAGTGACACGTTTAAAAAACAATTGAGCTTCCATTGTAAAATGTAATTAAATTCATTGTTTGAAAATATTAAATATGGATAGATATTTTGTTTGGATGGGGACTGGCCTTGTTTCTTTTATTCATGTAATAGAACATATTTAAACAAAACAGAGTGATTAAATATGTCAAACGACCGAAACTGGCTAGAACTTGCATTGAAGTCAATCTCTTACTGCCTATTATCCATTTCAAAGAGAGCAAAAAATTTTTAATAGTGAGATACCGTCAGGCATACAATAGAGCTGCTATAGTCTAAATTGTGAACTATACGGAATGAATCAACACTAAACCAACATAGAATTGAGAATAGGGTAGTATCATCAACTTTCCGTAAATTTCGTTAATTGAAATAGATTTATTTCTAATTTGATTTCCCATTTTGAAGATTCCAACCAATTGAGAATCAACTGGATCAACAAAAAAGGCATCTTTTTCGTACGTAGCAACGCGCAATTCATGAGAGTCGATTGACAAAATGATTCCGATTTCACCATTATTTAAAATAACGCCATTATCCTTAGATCCCAATGGGCCAGGTTTGTAGAGAATGTTTCCTACTCTAATTTTTGGCTTAGAACTGACACGGTCATCACAATTATAAATGCTTTTGGAAACACATGGTTTCTCATTTTCAAAATACACATGTTTACTTAGCTGTTCTAAGACTTTATTTCTCCCAGTAAGACGACCTTTCAACATCCCTAAATAGTTTTCAAAGGCAAAACATGAAATTTCATCAAGAGGCCCATATTTCAAATAATCATCCACCAAGTGGATAATACTGTGTACATTATACGATAAGAAAGTGTCACCATACACATTTCTAGATGAGATTACAAAGTTCTTCAACATGACGTCCACATTAGGCATATTTTGTTCCTGATCAGAAGTCAGGAGCAGCCTTAAGGACAGGCACAAATACAAAAAATTCAAGTATTGTTTCCTAGGGAGAATATCTTTAAACACAACTACACCAACATACAGCAGCACTAATCGAAATTCCGATGCTTTCCAGAATGCGACGCTTTGCATTCCTCCAGACAACTTTCTTACAAATTCAGACGGAATAAGATTTCTGATAGTTTTCAATCTTGAATTCAAAATTTCAATTTTTTCTGAAGAAAGGTGACGTTTCACCTGAAGTTTCTTGCTTGTTTTTAAACGGTTCATAATTCTCTTCATTACTCCAATGCACACAAGATGCATGTAGTCTAGCGGAAATCCGGAAACCATTCCAAAAGTAAATGATTCAAGAATTGATGTTACCCCTTCCTTGAGATGCGCTGGATCAGTTTTGTGAATAAAATCTTCATCGCGACGTTTGATAGCCTCGACTTGCGTTAGTACTACGTGCCCTCCGCTGTAGGTACCGCGCTGTACGCAGCGCTCGCAACTATTATAGCTGTTGTGATTCACAACGCATTTAAGGTCTGCTCGAGCTACGGCATCAGCAACAAATGCGTGCACTTTTATGGCTAATATGCGTCCTTCAACCTCTAATCCATTTCTTACGAGAGATTTCAATTCTTCGGCAAATTTTTCGAGAAGAATGTTCACTCCCGGCATCTTGTTCGTCTTCTCACTTTCAGATAAATAAATTCCAGCACAAAATATTTTCTTCTTTTTGAAAACTTTAACCAAAATGGGATACGCATGGTATTTTCTGGAGTCTTTGAACAGAGGAATTCCATCGATGTTGATGAGCAACTTAATGTCTTGAAATTCTTGCAATGACTGAATATATTTACGAAAACTACTTTGCCAATCATTTATGTGAACATACCGTCCGTGATGCATGTTAACAATTGCAGAATCCTGTAAATTTCTATTTAGAAGTGTTTTAGCAGTCAATGTAATACTTGGGAAATGGTGGTGAAAATTGTGTAGCAGCTTAGTCACCGATGATCCCGGAACATTAGGGCATTCAATAACCAAATTCAGGATAATACTCTCAATTGTATCTTCAGTTCGTAGAAAATTTCTATCACAATCTTCAAAATTATGAATTACTTTATCTTCAGAAGATAGTGTAGAGTCAGATTCAAGTACTTGAAAACTTGGAGGCTGAGAAGCTGCTGACTCCGTCGGAGAGTCAGCTTTATGACATGAAACTGTAGTACTTACATTTTTCATAGATGTGCTAGTTGAGGCCAAAGTTATCGCAAGATTAGAATTCAGAGGAGTGTCTCGCACAGAAGAGCCATGACTCCTGATTCGGCGCCTTTTCTGACGAGCTGACAACGTTGAGTACAGTTTTCGCTTCTGCATTATTCAAATTAAGTCGAGGTCTGCCGCTCTAACGTGTCATGAAAAAATTTCAAGCTGCCTAAAATAACAAAGAGTTCTGAAAACATGACGATAAATTAGATTATGAACATGAAGTCGTAAGTGACGCAACAGACAACAGGAAAAATCTAGAAACTAGATTGGCAATTACATTATTGATTAAACCAACTATACGGGCACGTAATATACTCAAAAACACTTTTGTATTCAATCACTTTAGACAGACATAAATTAAATAAATCAAGTTGAACTGAACACTGAACACTAGTGATCCGTTGGTTATTCACTAACACCCACGCACGCGATGACAGTCAGAGTGGAACAGGCTGCCAGTTGCTGCTGGTGCGAAAAGCCAGGAAATGCAACGATGCATCGACAAATGATCGAGGTAAAATGTCGGAATGAACCGATGTCTTCTCAACTAATTGAAAAAACAAATACTTATACAGAAGTAGGATGAACAAATTAGCAATATTTAGCTAAAATTACCTTAAAAAAATTTAGAAAACTAGTTCTATGTACCTTGATATTTGAAAAAATTAGCAACATTTGGCACCTCTGTCGTCTCTTACTCGAATGAAATGCGGAAGCGCAGCGGATGCTGCAACTGCTTAGGGTTGATATTGTACTTGGTTGCTCAAGCACACGCTTGTGAACTATTTCGCTTAATAATTCCTGCAAATTTGCTATTTAAATCGAAACAATCCATTTTTCAGGAAAAGCATGTTAAACAAAAAAGTTGGGACTGTAAAGATTTGTCGTTAGAACATTTTAGCGCTCCATAAAAATTCGTTGAATAAACGTTGAACAGTAAGTTCAGATAGAAGAGTAAGAGAAGACAAACAAGAGATAGAGAAGAACGTACAAAAACTGAAAGAAGAAAAGTGGGAGTGTTAGATAAAAGTCCCGATGGTTAATCTATACTGTTGATGCAATCTAACAGATCGCAGATGGTGTCGCCAGTCTCAGCATGGAAGATAGTTGTAATGTATCTTACTTGGATTTGAGGAAAATACCCTTTCAAAGTGTTGTAAACAGCATAAGTGAAAAACCAGCTTTAAGAAAGCCCAAACTTTTTTGACCATCACATGAATGTACCTCTTGGCCCACTAAACTAGAAATATTGTAGAGATTGCAGTACTTTATCATGCAAGTATAACTGCATATCAACAGATTTCACATTATAATTCCTGAAATGCAACGCATATTTGCAAGTCGAATCTTCAACACACGAGCAAAAATTGGAATTTCCCTTCATGAGATGCTGCACCCGAAAATCTATTAGCAAACGCAATTTATAATTTATTTTTCATACTCTTTCATGCTTTCTTAATATAAAGTTCTTAACCGAGAGGTTGTGACATAAATTGGCGAGGTTAGGATTGGGTGCTTTATGAAGCTATATCAGAGCCATTTCGGAGTACGCCGGAAAGTAAAAAATAGAACGGTATGAAAAAGTAAAGGTGTGTATGTAGTTGTGTGTGCAGATGTGTAGGTGAATGCACATAAAAGATATATTTTTACTCTGATGTGGATTCAGAATGTTTGTAACCCGGTGTTTTTAGATGCAATCTCGGCAACGGATCATCACCTTTGGAAACACTGTTTTTGACGGATCGAGTAACTCGTGTGACTCCGAGAGTTGCTCAATCACTTAGAGATTACGACTGGAAAACCGCCCCTGATGTGATGTTAAACACCTCTGCTGTGCATCAGAATACGTGGGACAGCTGCAAGCAATCGTTGTATGCAACACAACGATCCAAGTTTTCGCTCTGTGTTTCCTTTTAGAAGTGTTTCCTTTCTAACAACCAATACCTATCCACACTACGCAACTCATCAATGGGGGAAAAATGTTTTAATGACTGTTTTTTATGCTAAATTTTAAAATTACCAATGAAACTCTTTGTTTTCTAATTTCCGCACTTCAAGATCCCAGGTTAAGTAACATTTAAAACTCAACCAATCAAGGCTTGTGGCTAGACGGTTAGCTGTAACTTGTTGATTTAGTTTTAGATGTATTTCATTTTGTTATTCATAACCTCATGTTTATTTATCGTGATTTTTTGTTTGTTTAATGTTTCATTCTCGTTCAATGTTGTTGTGAGATGTTTTACTCTTGAGAACTTAAAGTTTTCCTCTCCCTAACTTAAAATCTCATGCACTGGTGATAGATTTTTTGTTACGATTCGTAACACTCGTTTAACATGACTTTTTCGACAACGTGTGTATTTTTCTTTAATAAAAAATAAAAAATTCGATCAAACACATAAAATTTCGTCATTTCATCCTGACTCTAGTATTAAATCAGTTATGTACTTCTCCAAGCTGCTAATGAACAGAAGAGTAAAACCGGAACAATGTGAAATCATTAGGTATTTAGTAAGTGGCAGCTTCTGTTGGACAGAATGTGTTTTTATACTTGAATAAAATCAAAGGAAATTTTTTTTGTCAGTAGTAAGCAGCCTACCAATCAGGGCACAATTCACCCCAATTAGCTTAAAATTGAAATTATTTAAGAAACAATTTCAAAAATATTTATTCATTGATGAATTTTTGACTTTTTTATAACCAGAAATCAGTTACACAAACAACCAAGTATCTTTTAGATATAAATTTCAATTTTCTTAATCTACCTGTATTTTAACAAACGAAATTAATTGTACTCTGTTCGGGAGCATTTTAGAAATCCATGTTTTTTTTAGTTCAACGGTTCAACGGTTTCTCGTCTCAAAGTATTCTCTAACGATATTAATCTGTTTTTTATATCAGCGTAATAAACTATTTACAATACTTGAATCTCTATATACAGGAATAACGGCCACTCTCGCTTTCTCGTGACCCTTACAAATGCTGGCTGTGCGACCGCGCGCACGCACGTATGAGCGCTCGGTGGAAACCGAGCTGTAATTACCGTCACACTTTCTGGTTGCAGCTCAGATCGCATGTTGAGAGGTAATCATTGTTGGTTATTATCCCTGGCACACCCTGCACGATTCTATGGTGATTATGACCTCTAAGCAGTGAAACTTCTGAGCTTGAAGGTTGACCTACTGAATAAATAGAGTGCCATGGGACTGAGACTCGCAGTAACAGCTCAGCCTCCGTACAAGTAAGCATTTTTTACCTAAAAATATGTATATGTCCTGATTCTAATATATATGCTCAGATATATATATGCTTCGTTATTGTGTCAAGTGATAGTACTTCTTAAGAAATTTTAAAACTAACCTAAAAATACCTGTTATGTATTTAGTTACATATTTATTTAAAAATTTGTTTGTCATGCGTATCTTCCATTTCTGTCACGCTCATAAGGATGCTTAATGACCGTATCTGTGATATGAGTTTCACCAGAGCAAAAGTACAATAATATTATATTTTAATCATAGGTAATATTAGATTGGATATATTGATTTGTTATCCAAATTTGCAAGACTTATTGAAGGAAAATATTAAATCCCATTATTTTGACAGACCGTGTACACTAGTACAGATATTATACTCCTCTAATTGAACTTTATATGTCACTCGAATGAATGCTTGTTTATTATTTTTTTGTAAGTGGTTTTTATTACTTTAAACTGTACTTCAAGATAAATTTATTCCTCTTTACAGTGACGCTTCCAAAACGTAAAAAGCAAGAAGAATACCAAGACGAATTCGGAATGCGAAAGCGAAGAAAATTTGAATCAAAATCAAAGAATGTAACTATTTAATGATGTCAATTTTTTGAGAAAAACTTTCTAGTACTTTGAAGTTTTATTGCTTAGTTTTAAAAATGAAGTTTTGATGAAGTTTCAAATTGAAGTTTTATTGCTCAATTTTCAATCATGTAATGTAATACTTATTTGTCAAATTTTTGGAAAACTTTATAGCACTTTTTCTTTCCAGGAGGTGTTGATGTTTCACAAACGAAATATGAATGGTATTACCTACCCTGACCTGGCCAACCTCCTACAACATTTTAAATGCAAAGATAGTATTATTGACGCATTGTTTGAATTAAGTAAGAATGAACTTTCTGAAATTACATCTGCGTTATACTCAATTAAAGAGAAATATGATAGCTCACACGCGAAGCGAATGAAAAGTAAACAGCGTGTTTCTATTGACCAAACACTTATAAGAATTAATAATGCTCTGCATAAACTGAAAACCACATCCTCTGCTGATTTTAACATTAATTTGAGAGAAAACTTCGATGTCTATACAAAGCTACAAAAGCCAAACCTGACAGTGAATGAAGAGGAAATCGTGAGTGCAAACAATATGCTTACAGCTTCTGAAAATAAAGTGAAGTCGATGTTACTTATACCATGTTATATAAAGAGTGAACTTTATTCTTGGTTGTTACGTCAACCTAATATGAACAAAGACTATGTAGGTGTAATGTTTAAAGTGTCAGTTAGAACTATTGAAAATTATTTAATGTTAAATAAGTTTCTGAAAGAGTATCCATCCGCTGTAAAACTTGAATTACCTTTCAATTTCACTGTGAAAAACATTGCAAAAATAAAAGAGTGCATCGTATGTAGTGATGAAATAGAGCTGATTTGCCGTTCAAAAATATCGTGGTTTTCTGATAATTAAATTAATTGAGTTTCTACGTCATACACCTTTTGAGGAGCTACGTCACGATCCAACTGGAGAGAGCGTCACACAGCGATTGAGGAACTACGTCACGAACCAACTGGAGAGAGCGTCATACACCTTTTGAGGAGCTACGTCATGAACCAACTGGAGAGAGCGTCATACACCTTTTGAGGAGCTACGTCACGATCCAACTGGAGAGAGCGTCACACACTTTAAAGAACTCCGTTATCAGTTTTATACATAATTATTTTGTCTAATAAACAAAAACAATAAATAGTATGTTTAGGAATAATTCCATTCTCTGAAGTATTTTTTAGGAATATATAATTTATCAAAGTTTTGAAAGTACCTACCTTGAAGTGGATGTCTGTCTTTATTAATAAAGATAAAATTATATGGTTCTTTGTATGTGTTTGAACAAAACTCTTTAAATTCATCAAAGGGCATGTCCTGAGATATGATATCTGTGTAAATGTTCTTCATATCAGTTGAGTCTAAACCAAAAAGAATTATAACGTTAGCATTTGTTTTAATTGTTTGTCTCGGTAATATGTAATAATTTTGTGATAAGTAGATTGAACAGCAGTTGTTGTGTCTACCTCTAGTGTAAAAGCTATCAGCTGGACTTTGATCTCTTTCAGTGGCTATATCGTCGAAAATAAAAAGATTTTTCTTTTTTGAATCTACGTCACTTGGATCGGGAATAGCTGTCATATCTTGAAAATATTCAATTTTAGATTTTGAGTTTCTTTTAATAGGTAAATTCTCAAGGAAATCGTCAATATTACCATTGCCCTTTTCAAAAATTTCAATTATTTCAGATTGGTTATAGCCTTTATCAAAAGCATTCTTCAACAGTTTATATTCTGGTTGATGTATTGATTTACTGTACAGAAAAAGATGATTAAAATCGACAAATTTTTCTAACAGAAGCTTTATTAATAAAGAAGTTTTACCACAGTTTGATCTCCCTACGATGAGACATCTCAAGCCAGGAGAAGGAAAAATGAAGTGATTCTTTTGATTATTTCTTTTACTGTCTTTCCCAATATACACCATTTTATTTAACTAATAAAATACAACTGAATTTCCAAAATTTATTTTCTGTTTGTAGCAATTGTAAACATTGTTTTTTTAAATTTGCTACTTCATTAAGTTCAATTCTTCAATGTATTTTTCTTTCTTATTGGTTGTCTCGTTGGGCAATTACGAGAGAAAAAGCTACCATTGGTGTCATAAGAATCGTTACTGATTAATGTTTCAAGATGAATGATATCTGACTCTAATTGAGTTATAACTTCCCTATTTAATTCGACATCATTTTGAATTTGATCAACATCTAATTGCAATTGATTTATTTTTGCAGTATTGAGAACAACTTCTCTTTGAATATCTGTAATAATATCTTCCATTTTAATAAGTTTATTTCTTCAATGTGTTTTTCTTTTTATGGTTGTCTCGTTAGGCAATAACGAGAGAATGAGCTATCTTTGGTTGTAAATAAAGTAAATACATCGAGTTTGCAATTTTTGAGCATCTATTACTTCATATGGAATATTGCTTTTCATTTTGATTAATATAAATTTTCAGAATACTTTAAAATTTACATTGGATAAATACATTGAAATTTTTAAAATATACTGAGAAAATAATTTATTAAAAATGGAATCATTTAATGTATCACATCTATCTAATACTAAGAATACAAAAAGGCATAATAATTTAAAGAAAATTTCAGTAAAGATGACTTCATGTAACAATTTTTGTAATATATGTAATATTTACATCATCAACTTGAGAAGACATGAGAAAAGCATGAAACACAATAAAAACGTGAGTAAACTATTAATCTCGGATCTGTATTTTGATGAAAACAAAGATTTCTGTAATATATGTAATATAAATGTCTCTGATCTAAAAACACATCTAAAATCTACTAGGCATATTAAAAACATAAATCAAGAATTAATTTCCGATTCATATTTTGAGAAAAAGGTGTGTAAAATATGTAAAGTAGAAGTAAAAAATCTAGAACAGCATAAGAAATCAAAGAAGCATTTTAGAAACGTTTATGGCTGTAAATTCAGAGGAAAAAAATGTGCTATAAATGAAAAATGCCTGGAATATATGTTCTCTGATATATCAGTTATAGATCCGACAGTTTTCATGAGGAATATGACCCCGGTTGTGAAATCAATTTTGAGAGAGCAAAAGTTTGATAATATGAAGATACAATTGGCAATTTTAGTTCAATTTTATAAATACAAAGAAAAAAATGAAAAAGTATATTCAACAGCATGGATGAATACAGGTAAGTTTGTAGACATATCGAAAAACTTTACAAACATTGATGATCTGTATAAAGAAGCTATTAGAAAGGTTGAAGAATATACAAAAAACTCCTCGGGCTGGATAACAGATAAATTATTAGACTTCAATGTAAAAATTATTGAATACAAGCCTATCAAAGGTTCTAGTTATATAGAATTACCTGAAAAGTTTCAAAAGTCGACTTATAAACTAATTAATATTAAAAATACCGATAATAAATGCTTTATGTGGAGTGTTGCGAGATATTATTGCCGAGATGAAAAAAACGGCAATAGACTATCTAAAAGATTAAAAACTGAAGCTGAAAAGTTAAATTTCAGAGACATAACATTCCCAGTAAAACTTAAAGATATCGATAAATTTGAGAGAAACAATAATGTGTCAGTAAATGTTTACAACTTTAATTACTTGAAAGAATTATGTCCTTTGAGAATAACAAAAGTAAAAAATGAAGATGTTATATCACTTTTATTGTTAACAAATGAAAATAAAAGTCATTATGTATTGATGAAGTCGTTAAGTCCATTTATGCAAACTAAAGATGGTCATAAAAAACATGTCTGTCCATATTGTTTATGGCCATTCACAAAAGAATGTTTATTAACAAACCACATTAATGATTGTTCAGTTCACACTCCAACAAAGTATGTTCTTGAAGGAGGTAAATTGAAATTTAAACATTACCAAAAAACAATTAGACATCCTTTCACAATTTATGCTGACTTCGAATCAACATTGACAAAAATAGATACGTGTCAACCAAATCAAAACTCGAGTTACACCATGAACATTCAGAAGCACAATCCTAATTCATTCTGTTGCTATACAAAATCTGAAGCAGATGAATATTCCCGTTTAGAAATATATAATGGTAAAGATGCTTCCCAAAAGTTTGTAGAATATTTAGAAAAAGAAACCAAGAGAATTTATAGTCTGTTGAAAATAAATAAGAAAATCTATTTACCATCAGATGAATTCGAAAAATATAAAGAAGCCACAAGATGCTATGTATGTGGCGGAGAATTTACGGAAGATAACTATAAAGTTAGAGACCACAATCATTTGAAAGGTCATTATAGAGGTCCAGCGCATTTAAAATGTAATTTAAAAATTAGGAATCCTAATTTTTTACCTGTGTTTCTACACAATCTGTCTAATTACGATGCTCATTTGTTCGTGAAAGACTTGGGAAATATATCCGGAAAGTTGAACGTTATTCCACAAACAAATGAAGAATATATTAGTTTTACACAAACCATAAGAGTAGATTCCTATGTATGTAAACATACAGGAAAAATTAAAGATATCACCAGAGACTTACGGTTCTTAGACAGCTACAGGTTTTTACCTTCATCTCTAGATAAACTTTCGAAGAATTTATCTGAGCACAAAGAATTGTCGAAGTTCTTTCTCAATGAACAACAATTAGAGTTGATCAACAAAAAAGGTATTAATCCGTATGAATATGTAAATAGTTATGAAAAAATGAACGTTAATAGTTTACCAGCTAAAAGTGAATTCTACAGTAGATTAAATAATAAAAATATTTCAGAAAATGAATATCAGCATGCACTCAAAGTCTGGAGAGCTTTTAATTGTACAACATTCAAAGATTACCATAATTTATATCTAAAAGTCGATACATTATTACTAGCCGAAGTATTTGAAGAATTTAGACTAACATGCATGAAAACTTATTCTCTAGATCCAGCACATTATTTTACAGCTCCCGGATTGTCTTTCGATGCTCTACTGAAACATACAAAAATAGAATTGGACTTGTTTGAAGATCCTGATATGCTCCTATTCATCGAAAAAGGAATAAGAGGTGGGATTTCTACAATATCAACACGATATGCAAAAGCAAACAATCCATATATTCCAGAAACATTTGATAAAGGAAAACCAAATAGTTTTATCACATACATAGATGCAAATAATCTTTACGGATGGGCTATGTGTCGATCATTACCTACTGGAAACTTTAAATGGAAAAATCCAAAGTCGAAACTCAAAGCAGATAAAGGTTATATATTAGAAGTTGATTTAAGTTATCCGAAAGACTTACATGCTCTCCATAATGATTTACCATTAGCTCCAGAAAATATCAAAGTAAACGATGTATATAAATTAATTCCACATCTTGGAAAACGAGAAAAATATGTTGTACATCTTAAATCTCTAACACAATATCTAGATCTAGGATTGAAGTTAGAGAAAATTCATAGAATATTAGAGTTTGATGAAAGTCCATGGATGAAATCATATATTGATATCAACACAAAAATGCGTCAGCAAGCTAAATCTGAATTTCAAAAAGACTTCTACAAGCTGATGAACAATTCAGTATTTGGTAAAACAATGGAAAATATTAGAAATAGAGTAGATGTGTGTTTGGTAAAGTCAGAGAAAGAATTAATTAAATTAGCAAATAAACCAAACTTTACCAGTTTTAAAATATTCTCAGAAAATTTGATAGCATGTCATATGCAAAAACAAAGACTTAAATTTGATAAACCAATCTACGTAGGGTTATCTGTTTTGGATATAAGTAAAACACTAATGTATGATTTCCATTATAGTCATATTAAAAAGAAATATGGTAATAAGGCAAAGTTGTTGTTTACAGATACAGATTCATTATGTTATGATATCGAAACAAAAGATTTGTACAAAGATATGGAAAGAAATAAAGACTTGTATGATACATCAAACTATTCTAAAGAACACTTCCTATATTCAACTAAAAATATGAAAGTAATTGGGAAAATGAAAGACGAAACGTGTGGAATACCAATTAAAAATTCGTCGGTCTCAGAGCAAAACTATATTGTTACAAGACGAAAAATTCCGTGAGTAAGAAAGCAAAAGGGGTAAGTAAGAACATAACTGAGCACAATATCACAATGGATGAATATAAAAGAGCATTGAATAATGAAACAATATACAAAACGATGTATAATATCCAAAGTGTTAACCACGAATTATATACTAAAGAAATAAATAAGGTTGCATTAAATGGTAATGATGACAAGCGACATATATTACCAGATGGTATCAACACACTAGCATTAAATCACTATAAAATATATTAATTAAATAAAGTATAAAAAATGATTATCTACAACAATAATGACTTCTATAACCAAGATTTATTATCTGTTGAAAATGAACAGTATTTGAGTGATTTGAAATCAATAGTTAGTGAAGAAAAAACTGGGAAGGGTATTGTAAATACATTGCTTAGAAAACTTCCATTAACTGAAATGCATTTGAAATTACCATCTAATATTCAATCTGAACAAGTCCCGAACGGTTCATTCAACAATAAACATACCTACTCATTTTGCGGTCCAGGAACTAAGGTGCAGAAGCGAATTCAAGAAGGTTATCGAGGAGTTAACTCACTCGATCAGGCTTGTAAGAATCATGACATATTTTATTCACAATATTCAGCAACGAAAGAAAGAAATTATGCTGATGATATTCTAGCAAAAAGAGCCACTGAAATTGCAACTGATCCAAATGAATCAGAATACGTTCGGCAAGATGCTAAATTAGTTAACGCAATTATGGCTGGTAAGAGTTGGACAGGAATGGGCCTCTCGTCGACAAAAAACTTTTAAACACGCTCACTGATGTGAGCGATAAAATCTTGAATGATTTATATTATAATCCAAAGACTGGTTATACTGGAATGAATCAACCGGCTTATCCGGCTTATCTTCAAAAAAAATCCGGCTTATCTTCAACTCTCGTACGAAATTGGTTAGAAACTCAAAAAACTCACACTCTACATAAACCAATAAAACATAATTTCAAAACGAGAAGGGTGAAGGTATCAAAAATTGATGATCAATGGCAAGCTGATTTGGTTGACATGCAAAACTATAAAGATCAAGGAAAAAACTACATTTTAACAGTAATTGACATTTTCAGTAAATATGCATGGGCGATTCCAATAAGTAAGAAGACAGGTGAAGAAATCAAAACTTCATTTCAAAAAATATTTAAAATACGAATTCCTTCTAAAGTTCAGACAGATAAAGGCTTAGAGTTTACAAATAAATCCACTCAAGAACTATTCAAGAAACATAACATTCAGTGGTTTAGTTCAGAAAATGAAACCAAAGCTCAAGTTGTGGAACGCTTCAACAGGATGTTAAAAACTAAAATGTGGAAATATTTTACACATATGAAAACTAAAAAATGGGTGAATATTTTACAAGATTTATTGCAAAATTACAATAATAGCTATCATAGAACAATTAAAATGACACCTAACCAAGCATCATTGGAAAAGAACAGTAAAAAGGTTTATGATAACTTATTCCCTCCAACCGAACCAACTTTCACATCACCGAAACTCAAAATCGGGGATAGGGTAAGAATAAGCAAGAAACGGAAAGACTTTCGGAAGGGTTATTTGCCAAATTTCACTAATGAGTTATTCATTGTATCCGAAATACTGTCTACTGAACCAATTACTTATAGATTAAAAGATATGGATGATGAAGAAATAAAAGGAAGTTTTTATGAACAAGAACTATCAAAATATACTAGTGATGTTTATGCAATTGAGAAAATTCTCAAGAAGAGTAAAGGAAAACTTCTGGTCAAGTGGAAAGGTTATGATGAACCTTCATGGATCTCAGAAACTGAACTTAATGTCAGTTCAGAGTGAACTTATATTAAGTTAAAGTCTTTTTTGAATTTTTCTCTTTAAAAAATGGCGTTGATTGATATCAAAACTAAATCAGATTTACTAAACTTAGCAAAGAGTTTGAAAAAGCAATTCAAAAATGATAGAATAATCGAACAAGATTTATACCATGATGTTAAAAAAGTTTACAAACCATTGATTGAACCTTTATCTAAAATTGTTGACGAAACTAAACAAACTAGGTTGGCAATAAAAGATATACCTCATGAAAAACTTGAATCTATCCAAGGAAAACCTGTTGAGAAACTAGCTTTGCCATCTTCTGAATCCAACACTGTAGTTGGGCCTATCGCACTGGATTTCTTGCGTTTTGCATGGAAACCTGGAAATGAGTATGATAAAGCTTATGGCATTCGTTGGGATGGAAGTAAAGTTATGTTAGGAAATAAAAAGGTAGATATTTTGGGTAATGATTTGAAAATTGGAGATAAAGTATACGAAGGCACAACTGGATTATGGGAATTATTAACAAAGCAAAATCCTATTGATTTTAGGGATGAAGATAAAAATAATTATTATGATATGTTGTATTCAACTGATGCTTATTTGAGGGAAGACGGTACCATAAAAGCAAATAGAGGTGTGAAATATTATAAATTTATCAAACCCTTCTATCGAATAGTTCAACGAAAAAATGCTCAAGCTGCAGTTGAAACAATTAGATCAGCAAGTCCATCAAGTCGTGAATCAAGTCGTGAATCAAGCCCTGAACCAAGTCCTTTAAGATACCCAAAAATAGTAGAATCCTCAAGTTTGAGTCGACACAAAATTCCTTCAACAAGTCAGAGACCAATTTTCGACCCGTCACTAAGGTCTACTTTTAGACCAACTCCTACTCGTATACCTTCTCCTACATCTTCTCCTATACCTCCTCGTCATCCTCACAGAGAGGATTCAGACGTTTCAGGATCAGGTATTATTGTATTACCATCTAACATCAATGATCTTGTAAAAAGACACCAGTTATTGTTCGGTTCGTTTACCGCTGGAAATACAGGAGTTTTTAATGAACTGCAAATACTTACGCATGAACTTTTAAAGCAAGGTCTATTAAATACTGCTGAAGTAAAGGTGTTTGATGATTTATTGTTTAAAAAATGGAATCTCAAAGCATTGTAATTAGTGAAAGAAAAAGTGACATACGTATAAACTTTAGTCCAGCAATAGAATTGAACAAAAATAAATTTCACGAAATGGCACTGGTTGGGTTAGACATGTATCATTCTATTCCTAACATTGATGAAAATAATAATAAATTTTATTATGAATTAAATGGTATTGAAAATTTAATTACACTTCCAACAGGATGTTATGAAAAAGAAAGTATAAACGAATTCATTCAAAAAACATTGGCAGGCTTTATTGAAATCAAAGCAAATACTAATACTTTGAAATGCGTCATAGTTCTCCATTCATCTACGTTAAAAGTATTTTTCAATAAAGAAAAATCTTTAAATACATTGTTAGGATTTGTAGGAATTATCTTAGAAGGTGTTGGAGAACATGAAAGTATAAATATAGTGAACATAATGTCTGTTAACGCAATACTCGTTCATTGTAGCGCAATTAACGGCTCATACCTCAACGGTTCTTTGCATAATATTTTATATTCCTTTTTCCCAAACGTCCCACCAGGATATAAAATTGTAGAAAATCCAAATAAACCAATTTATCTACCGATATATCAACCTTTACTCTATGATTTGAGAATTTGGCTTACTGATCAAAATGGACATGCTCTGAATACTAGAGGTGAAGAAGTAACTGTTCGATTACACCTAAGGTCTAGAAATTAAAATAATTTGATAAAATTATCTTTAAAAAATGGATTCTTTAAGATGGAATGAAAATATTAAAGTTGATGAATCAATTGAAAAAATTGAAACGCATAACTATGAACCACAAATAGGTACTGATTTGAATCGTGAACATAATGATATCAAGATCATTATCCAGAATCAAGATCAGTTTCTATTACCTAGTAAAAGTTTTATATATATAGAAGGAGCTTTGAATAAAGAAGATGGAAGTGATTATAATTTTAAAGATGAAAAAATAACAATAATCAACAATGAATTAATGCATTTGTTTGATACAGAATTGGAGATGAAGAAATTGAAGGTTATAGTTACCCTGGAATTACAACAACTCTAAAAGGATTAGTTAGCTATCCCCGAAATGTTAAAGAAAACATGATATTTTTCTGGAGCGTCGATACTAAGAAGAATGAAAAATCAAGCGAAGGATTTAGCGATCGAAATGACTACTTAAGTTCAGCTTATGGGAAATTCAGCGCTGCTATCCCACTTGAACATGTGTTTGGATTTTGTGAAAATTATAAGAAGGTAATTTATGGAGTGAAACATGCTCTGACTTTAAGAAGAGGTGATAATTCTAATGCTATATTCAAATCAGATGAGAAAGATGCAAACCAGCAAGATAAAGTAGTTGATGGTAAAATTACTATTACAAAATTAATTTGGAAAATGCCAGCTTACAACTGTCTGATGAGTATATAATAAAGCTATATCGTCAAATTAAGGATAAAATAACATTACCTATTCCATATTTGAATAGACAATTGGAACAAACAATTGTAAACTCTCAACAGAAATTCTTAGATTGGACTTTAACTCCAAATTCAGGATCTCAAAGACCTCGATACATAATTTTAGCATTCCAAACTAAGAAAGCTAATTCACAAGCTGTAAACAATGCAATTTTCGATCATTGTAACTTGACGAATGCATATGTTCAGCTGAATAATGAACGATACCCTGATCACAATTTACAGATTGATTTCGATTCTAACAATTATGCTACAGCTTATAAGATGTTAATAGATTATGTACCTAATGAAAATTGTGCTATCGAATACAGACACTTTAAATATTTGTATCCCATCTATGTGTTTGATATCAGCAGACAAAATGAAAGTATCAAGGAAACTACAATTGATATTAAAATTAAAGCAGAATTTAAAACCAATATTCCTGATGATACACATGCATATGCACTGATTCTATCTGACAGAGTAATTCGATTGCAATCTGACGGTGATAAAATGAGTTTAAACTACTAAAAATTAAAATATATTCACATAATAATGTTTAAAAAATGTATTGTGTACAGTGTAAGAAGAAAACTGATACTGATAATCCTCAATATTTAATTACAAAGAACAATAAGATACTGGTCAAAGGTATGTGTATTATTTGTAAAAAGACAAAGACTTCTTTTGTTTCTAAAGATACTGCGACGAAAGGGGGTTTTATATTTACAATTCCAGCTTTATTAGCTGGCCTTGGGGCTGCTGGCTCTTTGGCTGGAGGTGCTGCTGCAATAGCATCCGCAGTTAATAAGAAAAAAGCTGACGATAAACTCTTGTCAGAAACTAAAAGGCACAATGAAGCAATGGAAAGTAAAAAAGGTTCAGGTATACGGATAACTCCGAGAAAAAAAAACCTTGTGGAAAGGGTCTCTACTTGAAACCACCAAAAAAGTAATACTTAACCAACCATTATCTAAACATGATTTAGAATACTACATAAATATATTAAAAATTCCGAATTTTCGAGGCATTTACATGAGAGATACTTTACCTAAACACCCTCTAGAAACGGAATGCGGAATCCTAAACTTAGACACTGAAAAAGGATTAGGAACGCATTGGACTTGTTGGTATAAGAAAGATAACATATGTTATTACTTTGACAGTTATGGTTTGATTTATCCAATTGAATTTAAAGACTACTTAACAGATTGTGTTAATATAATTTTCTCTACTTACAAAATCCAGAAAATCGGTGATGTAATTTGTGGACATTTATGTCTAGAAATGCTGAAGCGTTTAGAAAATGAAAGCTTTCATGCAATTCTTTTAGATCTGTATAAAACCCCAACTAGTTTTTAGAAAATAAACTAGAGTTAATTTTTTTTCTTTAAAAAATGTCTTGTGGAAATATTTATGCAGCAAAGTTGGTCTTTTTACCTTCCTGTAAAGGAAATCATGAACATGAAAATAGTGAAAATAATTCTGAAGGACTTTTGCAGAATGTAGAGCAAATAAAAAGTTTACTTGAAGATTCTAATATAGAATCATTGAAAGACACAATTGAAGCTCTCAAAAATGAAAGAACTGAATTGGAATCAATTATAAACGAGTATGATGAGAAATATGTAACTCTGAAAACAGATTTACAAGTGAAATTTTCTGATGTAGACTCAATCGTTAAATTCTTAGAGACGTTAATTTATGATTTATCTGAAAAGTTCGTTGCTCTTGAACCAAAAATTGTTTCAAATGATAAACGACTATCAAGCATAGACTCAACATTGATGAAGAAAATTGATGAAATTGATGCTAAATTTGAAAACATTGATTCAAACATAACCAACCTAACAGACGTAAAAATTCCAGAGATTGGGGACAAATTGAAGAGTCTAGAGTCAGGTATTGAAACTAGAATTGATGAAAAGCTGTTAGTTAAAGAGTCAGCATTAATCGATCAGATTAAAGGAGTTGAAGCTAAATTTGAGCTTGTGGACTCTAAGATAACCAATTTGATTGATGTTAAAATTCCTGAGATTCTAGAGAATTTTAAGAATCAAGAGTCAGTTATACAAAATCAAATGGATGATAAACTGAAGACTTTAGAAACTAAAATTAACGATCAAATTGATTCAAAGAACAAATTAATAAGTAATAAAGTTGAAGAACAAGAAATTAGTATAATTAATGTTGTGAATGAAAAAGAAATGAGCTTGCAGACATCACTTAATGATCAAATTGAAGAAAAGCTGAAGAGTTTAGAATCAACACTGAACAATACTGTTGAAGAAAAAAGTAAAAGCTTAGAGGCACATCTAAATGATTTAAGTGATAGAAACCTTTTTGTTATGGAAAGAACAGTAGCCTTAGCACCCTCGTTTGTTGAAGTTCACAATAAGCTGAAAAATTTAGAGTCAACCATAACCTCATCCAGCGAAGAAAAATTCAATGGTCTTAACAAAATTATAATGGAATTACGAGCAGAGTCAGTCCCATTAAGAAAAATAGAAGAACTAGCTAAGAACTTGAGTGATGTAGAAAGTCTTTTCCAGGAGTTTTCAAGAGACATTATTTCAAATCAGAATGAAATCAGTCAGTTCAAATTAATGCTTCAGAATGAAACTGATAAAAATGTAAAATTAAACCAGGAAGTGGAAAGTTTGAGTGACCGAGTAAATAATTTGATATCTATGAGAGTTAGAGAAAATTTAGAGAATTGAAAATTCTATGTATAAAAAATGATAGGCGTAAATATTTTTGGACAACAAGGAAAAAAATCATTTTTATCTTCACAACCAGGACCTCCTGGAATAGGTTTTAAATATCTTGATGAAGATCAAAATTTTGATTTAAATAATAGAAGGCTTGCAAATATTTCTTTTCCAACTGAAGAATTTGACGCTACGAACAAAAAATATGTTGACGAAGTTTTGGAAAATTTGAGGCTTCATCTCAGAAAATATATAGAGGTAAGAGAAAATCTTATCAATGAAAATTATCAGTTCAGAAGTGATTCTATCCAAGCATCTATAGATGAAAATACTACAGGTTTTCAAGAAAAACTCAGTGAAATTATGACAAATCTCGATGAACATAGTAAAATATCTGAGGAAAAAATAGAGGTGATTCGAACAGGTACTTTAGAACATACAGACTTTTTGAAAAATGAGATAAAGAGGTTGGAAGAAGAGGAAATAAAAAGTGTGAAATTAGACTATGCAAATCTCGAGAGAGTATTCAACGATATGAGTTCATACATTGAAACTTTCAGAAATAATCTTCATGAACAGGATAGAGAAACTATCATAAATACAAATGAAATAGAAAAATTGAAACAGTCATCACTGAAATTGGAGGGTGATTATGCTGATATAAAAAACAGATTAATATCGTTAGAGAATACTTTGAGACGAGAAACCGTTGAACCGTTGAACTAAAAAAAACATGGATTTCTAAAATGCTCCCGAACAGAGTACAATTAATTTCGTTTGTTAAAATACAGGTAGATTAAGAAAATTGAAATTTATATCTAAAAGATACTTGGTTGTTTGTGTAACTGATTTCTGGTTATAAAAAAGTCAAAAATTCATCAATGAATAAATATTTTTGAAATTGTTTCTTAAATAATTTCAATTTTAAGCTAATTGGGGTGAATTGTGCCCTGATTGGTAGGCTGCTTACTACTTCTGTCCATTCCCTAATATAAATTAAAATACTCTATTCTTAGGTAGAATCTGAACTACATCAAATTGACAGTGAGAATGCCCTACTGAAGTTTGTTAGATTGTATACTGAAGTATTGAGCAATAAATTTGAAACATTTCTAGTTCAAATCATGGTATATATTGATTTCAAAACTCTGTTTTAGTTTATATGCCTATAAAATATTACTGAATTATTTATCAATAAAAGTTGTACAAAAATCAAATAAATTTATGTAATTTTAAAGATGTTTTGCTGAGATAAAAGAACTATTAATGCGGCATATGGTACTTGAACTGTGGATTCATGGAAATTTATTCGTTTTTGAGTGCAAAAACGGATATACTACCTACTTCTCTTGCTGCAAATTTAACTCGCAACTTCAGCTGAAAGGAACAACCTAATGATCATATAGTAAACTTTCAACTTTGCAATTTAATAAAACTTTATGCTTGTCTTACTGTCATACATACAATTAGGTATATCGAAATATTTATGCACATCTTTTTTCAAATACAAAATAGATTGGAAAACTCTGTCGCAATTGAGTGCATGAGTAGAGAGCTGTTTTAGGGGACTTTTATTGATGCAATGTGTTAATAACTTTTTAAATAAATTGTATTGATCAGAATTCATAAACCTCACCTTTATAATTTCACTTAACGTAACTAGGAATTTTTATATATATAAATTCCTGTCAATAGGAATTTGTAATAAAAATATCGAGTAGCAATTAACTTGCATCAGTTTCTTGAACAATTTAAAAATTATTTCTTGGTAAATATCCTTTAACCTGAACCTGCTTTCATCTTAGCATCTAATGGAAATTTAATGGTGACATTGTTGTAAATTCAGAATACAACATCCTATTTAGTTATTATAGCTCCCTAAAGCAGTCAAAAATGATAGTTGCAGGAGGCTCCGGCAAATTTTGTTGGAAGTTAGGTCAGTGTGATCTCTTATTTTTCCATCTTCTTTTTCCTATTTTGGCAGTGCCTGTGATATCATTCAGCAGGGTCCGTCTATTGAGTATTTGATGTAGTTTCTCTGCTGCTCAAATATTTTGCCTCCAAATGTTTGTGTTTTTTTCCTCTCAGCTGTTACACGGTATTTCAATATACCACCAAAAATTTAACGTGTGTACTACCTGAATCAACATATTTTAGTTTAAATTTCACGATCACTTCTAATGAAGGTAAACAATATTCTGCAAATTTTAGTAAAAAGTTTAACATGAAATTCTTATTCGAGTCTTTTAAAAATTTGTTTTTTTAGCTCATTACTTTGTTATCAAAAGATTTCCAGAGAGTATCGTCATGTATACTTTATGAAGTTATTTTGATAGCAACATGTATGATAGAGCAAGCTGGTTATTTCTTAGTTTTTGATGTTACATGAGATTTACACCCTACCTCCACAAAAGTACTTAAAATTATTCATGCCATGGAGGTCAAATCTGTTTGAATGCTTTGTTGTCTGAGGGGGCATTAAGTTGTTGACCCTTTGATTGTTATTTTAGTCATCATTTTTTTTTGCTGCTGTGTGTCACACAAGATATGCTTTTATTAGCTTTTTCAACTTCTGCTCCATTCTGTTCGTCTTGTCATCACATGAAATAATTTTGCTGATCCATTCTGTGATGCGCCAACTTAAAAGAAAATAACTTGCCTTAAGTTTGATGGCCTTTTTATTCCTATCATTGTCCTGATGAAGGCAAAATTGTGTGAATGTCAACTGGAAAGTATTGGTGATCATGTTAATAATAAAATTAATGTGAGCAGATACCCACAAATTATTATTTCATCTGCATATGACATTGCCTTTTAACATTTTGAGTACAAAACTTTTCTCTCAATATATCATTATGTAGATCCATATAGAACAAAATACAAATTGAACTGAAGCAGATTATACAATTTTAATCATTTGAATCATTACTAAAATTTAAAGAATTAAACTAACATTTTTCTATCTTTTTCCAGGACTCAAAATTATTAGGTTGAGCTAAAAATTCATTAGAATAAATTAAGACCAGTTCAGTTGCTGCTCATGGGACAGAAGCATTGAAGACTTCTTGAATTTCAAGGCCCGAGAACAAAAAGAAAGTAATTCAAAATTAGCAAATTTAGAAGATATATGAAGTTTCAAGACCATCAGAAGTATTCCCAGACCACACACGACTTGCTTAAATAAACTTCATGAATGAACTTAAACAAACTTCGTCTAATCGAACTTTGACAAATTCCGTGTCAGGGATGATTCTGAACGTGAGTGACTAAAAGGGAGTTACGGAAAATCTTGCTGAGACGATCTAAGAACAATAAAATTACGTCACAAATCACATGAAAAATGTGATGAAGCAGTTTGTTATGCACTTTTGAATTAGCTTCGGCTGAAGAAAAATGCTGGTAAACATTCTCTTTCAATATTATTCACTTTATTGAAGGTGTTTCCTTCTATCCCAAATGCTCAAAATCCCAATTTTCATCTGAATTTTATTCCAATTCTATCCTAATTTTTCACCTATATCCCTGTTGTCACAACCACCATCTTTCGACCGACAATGAGATCAAGCTGTCACCGACTTCAGAATAGGGACGGGACTGAACACTCGGCAGCGAACTACAAAAAGTACATAAGAGAACGAATTCGACTAGAAATAAAATTTGAGCATTTATATTGAATTTACCGTATATGTATTTACCCTTCACTCATTATACCAGTTGAAGGTTAAATTATGTGCTCATCTCCTATAAGGTGTTCAAACTTACTTACGGTGAGTTTGTTCATTTTTCTTGTCAGAAGAAAATGCGGAAGCTTAAATTGATGACTCAGATGTGGGTAGAAAAAGTAAACATTTCCACTCCTGCGGATGGCACTGTATGCTACAAAAATAGTTTTATTTTTATTTTCTTCAACCCTTGTTGTGCAATTTTCTTACAAATCGTACTTGCAAAATTTTTCTATTGTAAATCATGTGTAGTTCGCCCTTTAATACCTGTGAAAGTCCGCCTACGAAGTTGACCTGAGAGAAAAATCTTCGCAAGTGACAGCTCAATTTTCACACCGTACACCTGGCGTATCGCAACGTAGCTCCTATAGGTGCTTCCTGGCCGCATCCTGCCGTCACTGCAGTGAGCTTATCGGTACGCACGTAATCATGGGTCATTATTTATTTTTGTTATCATCATCATTTAACCAAATTGTCGGCGTGACGCATCCGCCGACTTGTCAATATTTGCTACGAGTGACCATCGTTGTCATGTGTTGCTGCCTGACCTTTGGCCAGCATGGGCCAGCGTGGAGCTTTGGCTCGGAGAGTGACGTGAGCAGACGAAGGATCTCACGCCAACGGCCCTTATCTCCTGGGTATATTTATTGGCACTAATAGCCTATTCTCGAAGTTAGTCCCCAAGACGTGATTTACCATGTTCCAGATACGGAGGGAAAAGATTCCCTAACTTCTGTGTTCTTTCGGGACGGTCGGACGTACTGTTGTCCATTTAACATATCACTCTTCAAGAGTAATGTAGATAGTAAGCCCCATGTATGCTTAATCCACTATTTATTCGATATGTATCCAAGGGCCTTTTCTTTTGTTATCTTCCGAGAGGTTTTTTGAAGTAGGAGGCGGAAAGCGAGTTGAAGTATTTGTAACTTTCCATAATAAATGTAAACCTTAACTTAACTAATTCTCCTTTTGCTCCAACACGACTGCCGTAAGCTATACTGGGGAAACTATTAATGCACACAAAACCTCTATTGGAAAACTTTGAATAAAATATCCTACTTCCTTAAACTAGTAATTAGTTACGCAAATAAACAGAAACTATGTAAGATATAAAAACGAACATAAAAAGGTCTCGTAGAATATTTTTCTTCATTCACCAAGTCGAAAGTTTTCTTTAAAACGAAAAAACTTTACCGTTCAATTTCTGATTTTACTTTACAAATCGCTTGAACATGTCAATGTTTTCTTCCTTGCTTAAGAGTCAAGATTTCTGTGCATGATCATTTGTCATTCGTAGCTGTAGTTAACGACGCAGAGAATCATGACACTTTCCTTAGTTTAGTCCTACAGCGCAACGGAGAGATTTCTTACTACTGTGCTCCAGTTTTCTCAGGGAGACGATCATAAATTGGCTAAATTATCCTCCAAAATATGAAAAATCATCATTCCACGGCCTTATTAGATGGTTTCTGTTACCGTGTAGCTTTACTGTTTCAAGAAACACTAGACCAGAAGAAAATCTCTTGTATCAGTGTAGCTTATCTATACGAATATTTGCAAATGTTACGGCGGGTAATTAGCCATCCTTTTCCTCCTAAATGTGGCTAAATATCAACTAGAGAGATTGAAAACCTATTTCGAGTCGTATTTTCACGAACAAAGTTGCATCTTAGTGAAACTTGAACATTAAAGAAAGTAGGGTGTGGGTACAAGGTATAAAGCAAATAAATCAACAAGGAGTTTGAAATACACCGTTTAAAGGGAATTTGGCGCAAGAATTCAGACAATAATATAAGTTAATAATTGTATTGCTCAGTATAAGTCTTATTTATTTTATATTTGAAACATAATTAAGTGGTTTGTATTCGAAAAGAGACAATAAACAAGCGGGGAAAAATTATGACCAAAACAACAATCACCGTCATAATTTCTCAAAAAAACTGAGTATACTGTACTTCCATCGACTATTGATTATCATGAACATTATTGATGGCTGACAAAAAATACAACTGCTGAGACTTCACAAACTGTGAGCCGAGCATAATGAGAGCGGCGACCTTAAAATGGAAGCGCGAAATTCTTTTCGTTGCATTAAATTCGTAATGACTTGCATATCGGATCATTATTGATGAATATTAAAAACTTGAAATTCACATTGATGCCAACCCCAGCAGGATTCAACTTCTCATGAAGGTTTTCATTAAATCATGATATCTTAAAATTATATCTGGTAAATTATTCGTGCGAGCCTTTACCAAACATTCGAGGGCTAAGTTCATCGGAAGAGACTGAGAAGTGCATTCTTCACAGAAGACATCAAGCGAATGAAGAAATGCCAAGCTTTCTCACGGAGGCCCGGGACTGCAGCAACTGTGAAAAATCTATTATGAACCAGAGAAAACAAAAAATCAACTATCAAATATTAAAATCTGAAATGTTCACTCAATTACATCCTGAATTTTACTTTTGAATCACGAGTTATGAAAATATTAAAATTTTACAATCCCGTGTGTTAGGAAAATCATGCATGAAGCTCCCCTAACTTTTGCCGAGTTCATTTTTTGTTCGCAAAAAATAGAACGAATGCACGATTTTAAGTTAAAATTGAAAGAACTATTTCTTTATTTTCCAAAAATTATTTTAAGAATAACAAGTGCTATGAAAATGCGAGGTTACATTTTATAGTCAAGCCTGGTTCGGATCGCAATTGCTTATATCGTGCTGCATTAGTAAAATAGTCCTCAATTTAGATTATCTGTAAAACCGAAAAATATGAAAGTTGAAGACTGCAGGACAATGCCTGAATTCAGGGTTTACTGGTCATCCCGGATCACCGGTTACTCAGGCTTCACTAGTCATTCAGATCTTACTTAATATTCAGGCATGACTTCTTACTCTCTGGATCAACGACAACCTGTTTCATACCTCGCCTAAGATTTCTACTGCTTTATTTTTTATCATTAAGTGCGGAAACCGAAATTATTCTTGGTGTCAGTTAGAGGTGCTTAAAAAACCACTGCAGTATTTTATTGAATGTTTACATCGGTTATAAAAACTTATTTGGACTAATTTTATATTAACGGTAAAGTAAGTGATGCAAGCTCGATGAAGGAGGCGATTCTCTTGTCGGCATTTTTTTTAGAATGAACACTCAACATTATTTATTAAAGATTTCTTGGGAATTTCAAATTTTATAACATTCCGTAACTTAATTACTGATCTTTCGCAACTGCAAATACTGTTTGGATACACCAATTAATACAATTTTGCAAGATAACTACTATCGACCGTAAACTATAAGATTGACATCCTTTTAGTTTAGATGAACACATAAAAACCGTGACTCTCTTCAATTGGAAATTACTGATTCTCACCGGTCTCCTCCTTGACGAGCTCTGGGTCTGTGTCACTGATGAGCAGGATAGGGTAGTCTTCCCTTTTGAGAAAAGGAGGAATTACTGGAAAAATTATATAAATATAAACTCAAAACCCTTCGCATGAATAAAAATATAATTTGCTTCAGGCGAGGAAATGAACGACAATTCCAAAAAACTCTGAAACAAAAACTTGCTGAAAACAGCGTCATTTCTTAAAAAATTGTTGTATATATCATGCATGAGGGCAGCAATGCCTGCAAATAAAATGTTATAACAACTAAGGAAGGAAGTGGGTAGAATTTTTGTAAAATATGGTAGAGAGAAATTTTTCCCAATGAGGATTTGAAATGGGAAAACAACGGTATTTTGATGGCAAGTTTATTCCTCACTAGCCAAGTAGAGCTGGCTACACTTTTAATCAACCAGTTTCATACACCCAGAACATATGAGCTTAGGGATAGGGATTGACCACGAGTAAAAATACAACTCATTCATTTGGAGAAAAGTTATGACATTCAGCCCTAAATGCGACAAACATATCATACGATGAAATTCTCCATTTCAAATCCATTTCTAGTATGTAAGATTATATGAGCATTAAAAATTTCCTTTCAGCATTATTTCCTTTGCTGAATGCGCAAGTGTGGATTACCAAATTGTTATTTAACATCATTCTATAATCATTTTACTTGGCATTCAAAACGCAGATATGATAGTAGAGATTTAAGTTACTTTTATTTCTGCCCTATTCTTGCTTTTCATGATATCATCGTTAATTTTTTGCTGCAAGATACGTTGTCTACCCATTATGGAAAATTTCTGATATTCTGTCGCGTCTCATACTTATCACTTGAGAAGCAGGTGTCTCCTGAGCTCCTTGTCCGGATTCCGGCGTTGTATAAATCTCGAAGAAGCTGATGTTCCTCTTCAATGTCCAGGGGCGAGCCCTCCAAAATCAGATCGCGAAACCTCGATCGGATGTAATAAATTTACATTATTATTGTGAGATGATTTATTTTTATCTGAAGCTCTAAACGCGAACATTTAATTCTACTTCGTGAAAACATGCAAACCTACACAACACAATCCACTGCAGTGCGGCGTATGTTGAGAAATGCGGGATCTGACAAAGACAAACACGAGCCTAGTACCTATAGAAAAAAATTATAAAGGTTATAAGCCGAGCAACCATACCTAACATTCTATACAAGAACATCAGTACCAAATTTTTGAACTGAAAAGCATGGACTTTAGCTATTCTTCTAAGAAACATCCTGTCTTAACCTAAAATTAAGAAATGTTGTAAAAATCACCACGATTAACATTATTTTACTTCAACATGGTATATGAGAAGTAAATTTAAAAATTAAAAGGAATTTTTTACAGTTAAATACACGGTGATAAACATGTGATGTACAAAGATGGACATGGCAAATGTAGCGTATTGGAACGCAGCTCAGAATAGGGAACACAGGAATTTATCAGAGTGAGTCGTAAGTTGTTCCTTATGCTGACAATGAAACCCAGGGACGCCTTTCCAGCTTTATTCGTTGCCAAAATTTATTTCTGAGAAGTGGGGTACGCCTCGCTGCTTTAATCTAAGTATCAGTACAGACGAGTTGTGTTACTTGTGTTGAGAAGTTTGAAAACAATAGCTCATTAGATTCAGCAAAAACTTTAACGTGCTAATGTTAATTGACTCATTAGTGGGCTACACCCTTGCAATTACTTTTTTAAATTTCGTTCTGGGGATCATTATTCACTGATAAAGTGATGCATCAAGATGATCGTTAGGACATGATGAAAATGGTTAAAGAGATTTGCTGAAATTCAATTCTCACATAAGTACTAGTGAGGTCACATTCGTTTTATCACGTCCCAATCCACGATCTACAACCATATGGAGAGATGGGAAACTAATCAAATTAGAGAAGTGGGACCCTATGCTCATCATGAGAGGAATAACTACATTCAGGGCTAATGAAAGACCCTTTTCTCAAGTGTATCGTTAGAGCAGAGTACAGATAGTATTTCCTCCCAATCATCAACTAAAACACAGTGATTGCGAGAGACTTATCCCCTTAGCCTACTTTCAAAATAGAACTTCACAAACGAAAAGTAGCACTATATACATGGGGACATCGCCGCAATATTTTCCATTACGAGTAACTAAGCCACTAGCAATAATGAATGTAGATATCTTCTCTCAACTTTTTTGGTTTGTCATTGCTAACCAGTGAAAAAAAAGGCTCCCGTTAGTCTCGCTGAACCATGTTAAGCTTTATGCGACTTGAAAAATTACTCGTGTAAAATAACCTTAGCAAATATGCTAACGAAAGTGGCTGAGTGTCAGCTCATTCAAAAATTTTGTTTTAAAGCTTTCAATGCACTAAGGGATTTTCATTTTTTCAATCATTGAGTGTATTTTGGAGCATAAATTTGGCTGCGAAAGCACGAATGGCGAAAATATTCGAAAAATTTCATCAATTCAAATCAGGATTAATTTTAACTTAGTGTAATGAATATCCTCCGAACAAATGGCAAGACGGGTTTGGTGAAAGTGGTTATAAATTTATGGATATGCTATTATTTAAAATTATTCTTCTCCTTATGCACGTAGGAATACATAAAGAAGAGGAATTAAATGTGTGATTCAAATGGGTGTGTTGATTTTTGATCATCATGCAGAAAAACGAAGTCATCAAATTGGAAATTCGCTCGCGAAAATTCAATTTTTGAGGTCCAAATATATATTAAATGAGCTGTCAAACATTAAAATGGTTATTAAGAAGTGGTAAACTAATGTATGTAACATTGAACCGAAGTTTTGTCATTGAATTGTGAGCAAAATCTTACCGGAGCTTATAATCATGCTTCTATTCGCACATGTTTAAACAACTAAATCAGCACTTACTACCCATGTGAAATCTTGTAGCAAGTTTCGATTACAATTCTTAGAGTCTTTAAAACTTGCTGATAATTTACTTCTACATCGCGAAATTTAAAAGAGCTCAACCGAATAAAATGTGAAGATAATGACAGTTTCTTCGATAAAATCTTTACACGTAATCCAGAGGGAAGTTTTGAGGCAGATGAAAGATTCAATCTCGAGAAAGAAACACACATTCGGGCTTTAGATCTTACCATTTACTTGATGGGGCCAAGGACAGTACTGTGTGTACAATAGATTTGAGAGACCCATGCTGAGCATCAATTTGCAACCTCAACGGAGGATGCACTGGAAGTTGCAATGCCAAACTGGTTCCTTCATCATCAACATCGGCATTTTCACCTTCAGTCGAGGTTGCATCAAACGGTCGCGTGTAGACATCTGAATTTAAGGCAGGAGGAACATGAGCTTAAAATGGGAATACGATGCCTTTACATTTTAGAATAACAACTAGGCCTATGTATAGGGTGTCGTAAAAAACGGACAATTATGTTTCATATCAATAACTTTGCAACAAATGAAGATATTTCAGTTAAGTTAGATGGAAAACGAACTTATAGATGTTCTCTATCACCATAATGATAACTATCAAAATTGACGGATTTCTGTTTTCAGTGTTGAGTCGAGTGAAAATGGCTAAATGATGAGATGCTTATTTCACTTTTTATGGTGTTGAGATAGTGGCTCTTCAATATTGTGCAGCTTCCCGTTTTTCTGTGTTGTTATTTGAATAACAATGTTCGTTGATCACCTTTTAAAAACTTAGATTTCTTAGTGGGATCGATTGATGTATGGGATGTATCTTCCATTTTGAAAGATCATTTTGATGTAATCAAAAGTGGTAAGAATAAAATGAGTATATTTGAAGAGCAAATGGTCGTCTCTTAAAATAAAATTCAATATTCCAGTTATTTATGTGATTGAAGTGCATTCTCACGCTGCAACCTATCATATCATAAAAATTTTAATGTTTGCTAAATTTTAACTTCATTCAAAAGTGCGATGTGCAACTAAACTTTTAACTTATATAATCCAGCATTATACTGATTAAAAAAAATACAATAAATTTTAATGTTCCTCGAGATGATGAAAAGAATTCTTATTTTGCCCATAATGCAATGAACTGGCAAACACCTTTGGATTTTTTCGTATGCTTTTTATGGTTGAATTTAGAAGCTATTCATTTGTGAAATAGTGTGAACAAATACAAGTGAGGAATGATATTACGTTAATTAAACTTTTAAACATAACGGTAACTTATTTCAGGTTTTAAATAAAGTATTTGAGTTAGAACCCTAGGCATTAGATAGACTTGACACAGTAAATGATGAAATGGAAGTAACTTTCAGATCAAGCTGTCAGTGAGTAGGGGAGAACAGCTCTCCTTCAGAGAAATTGTATGAAATCAACCTGGCTTGTATTTCAACAAGAAGTTCAAACAAAAAATAACGCATAATTTTTGAAGAGCGACTCCCAATGACAAGATAACATTTCTTACGAGGCATCTAAAAAGAGTCTTCCTTGCAGAGCCCTAATATACCGAAGTACCAGCTACCGGTTTCTGTTTGGAACCGTTATTGATTTATTTTACTTCTTTCATCAGTTCCCACATTTTTACTCTTTGAGTTAATCAGAGCTCAGTGAGCATGCACAAATTAGCCGCTCAAAACAAGCTCCTTCCTAATCTGCGACTCCGAAGCCTACAAACGAACCTAAGCAATTCTATTAAACTTAAAAAGAACAGACAATGAACGTGTGAAAGTGTATTCAGCTTTTACCATTCATTTAACTAGAGTGATAACAACGTGAGAACCGATAACTATAGTAAATTAATCGATTACAGTTTCTAACAGAAACAGCTAGCAGATAATTTAACACATAAGTGCCCCAAATAGGTTGTTTTCAACAATTATTGTCAAAGCTTCTCTCTGTAGGAAATACTAGCATATGAATACTATTATTAGCGATGTAAAATTTTTTTCGTCAAAACGGAAAACTGTGAGAAAGAGGAGAAGCGAAGAGAGCTACAGCGGCTGGTTTTGTTTAACAACAACGTTGTGTACAGATACGTCGTAACTAAAAAAATCGTTCAACATTCATTTATTGATGTTTGTTAAAAAAAAATGTGAAAATATCTATCAAATGAAAGATGTGCAGAGTTTATAAGTATGTGTAAATAGATTCACAATTTATTAAATAAATGACCACGTATCGATACACATAGATTGACAGGAAAACATAAAAAACTAACCAGAATAACTATTCACCGATCCATGCATTGGTAAATCAAGACTGATCATTCAAACTCAAAAAAAAAACTACAATGCTGAAACGGACTGGGTGAATTGGAAGGAATTGTCTGAACAAATATCATCACGAAAGCGTTGAGTTATTTGAAATTTTCTGTATTATGAAGATGTGCTGTCTGAGATACCCTATGAAAGATATATGAAATAAGGATTTTAATAAATCTGCTCTCAGAAGCGAAACGGGGATAGTAAATAGCATTCATTTTTAGTCGTAGGTGGAGGGTTTTTTCTTTCCTGTGGTCCTGCAACCGTTGTTGTGAAAGGGAACATCGTTGGTAAAATTTAGCTTCCTTTGGTTAAATCGAAAACTGATGTCGCAATAATAATGAACAGAACGAGCATCCGGACACGGCATTAAGAAGTTGAAATATTCTGCGTAGGATGAAGCTATTGTGCGCCTTGTATTACAAATGTGTTTTTTTTTCATGTTATCGTTTACTGTAATTTGCTAGTGAAAGTCAGCGGATCTCTAATTACATATCTCAGTAGTGAATGTCTGAAATTGTGGAAGTAAATTGGCCAGCCGGGATCAGTATTTCAGAAGTGTCATTAATTGGCACAGACTAATTTTTAATAGTTAGTTCTCTGCATGGCGATTGTTTAATAGAATAAAATTTCTGAAAGTACAGTTTAGTAAAGTTATTTGACCGTATACTTTCCAAAATATATTTAGCAAGCAGGTGCTGCCTTACGATCACAGAAAAACCCACTCGAAAAAGGGTTATGGAGATTTTGGTCAATATAACTCCCAATCCCGTAACAATTTAAATTTTGTACTGCTGGCTTACTGGGCTGGGTTAATATGTCGATACTGTGTCTGTGTTTTACTCGTGGAAATTGCATTATCATTCATATGTTTGTGTAGAGGTGTGCCTCGCCTCCAATCCAAGAATCCCTCGTTAATACAAATTATCCAGGGGCAAACACGATTCGTGGCACCGTTACGGTAGTGAATTTTTTTCAAAAATTACCCGTTGTGATAAAAACTAGATAAAAACAGAAGCCTACGAGATCAAGACTATAACGCAGCCAAATCATCACTCACAAAGCCTTAAACACTTTCCCTCGAGACGGGAGCCGAGAGACAGCGGTGAATGCATCCAGATATGCACGACAGTCTGCTCGTTTGCAATGGAGGCGAGAGCCTCGACCGCCTCTATGGTTCTGATGGTCCCTCGGAAGCTGCTCAGGTGGCACCTGCGAAACAGGTTGCTGTGACTCTTGGAATGAAGGGCAGTATCCCTAAACTTCCAATAAAATCTGACCGCTATTATTAAAGAATAGCAAACTTAAACTTGCATTTTTCTAAAGATAGGCTTCTTGTGATAACAATGATATGTGGATGATTTTACTAAACCGAGTATGCTATTTCCGAATCTGTAATTAGAAAGGTTTAATCATGTATCGGTCCAGAGTTATAGTAGTAAAATGATATTATATAAAGTGATTGAGTTTTTTTCAGATTGATCTCCCAATTGATTGGTAACTGTACGTTTTCTACAGAATATATGCAAACTAAACCGAAAATTTGAATCGACGAAGATGTTTGTATAGCCCAGATAACTTGTGTTCTAGCTGAGGATGGTATATTTTGAGCAACCAGCAAAAAATTAAACAAAAAAGCGGAAACTGCATACAATTACTATTTTGTTCGTCAGGTTGGTGATCAAGGTAAACCCTGACCTCCTCTCAAATTTAGTCTAGGGTTTCATACAGGGCTCACACAGTGGATAAGAGATAAATGGAAAGGCATGTCTTTAACTATACTTATAACGTGTTGTGGGCCAGCAAATCTTCTTTCTGGTTGCTTATTTTGTATGATAGATATTTAGGAATTCTCATAAGAAAATTAGTTGAATAAAATTTTGCATCCATATGGTGAGACAGTTGTAAAACCAGCTGCTATAGTATGGATACCAATCCCAGTTCCTCTACCAGCTGGGGCAGTTACAGAAGATGATTCATCGCCTGATGGGGAAGATAACAATATGTGGATGAGTCTGAAAAGAAAAGAAATCAGTAGATAAACCAAAAGAGATTGAATGACTTTGTGAGGGATTTCTTGTTGTTAGATAGGGGTTGCTGAACTGCATAGGGCTCCAGACTACAGTAATGGAATCTTATGCAGGACAGCACAATAATATCAACTCTCCATGAGAGCATTGAGGCGTTAGCTGCCGTCTGTTGGAAAGAAGGTGCCTCTTGTTTTACTGATGTAAATAGCTTCATGAATTAGCCAAAAACGAGCATTTACCTAATGGATGGAGACTATTCATCCATGCAAACACTGCTAGCCTCAAACTGTGCTGCTACACAATGACAACAAAAAACTTCAATTCCTGTCGCACATATTGGGACTACAGAAACATATGACGCAGTTAAATTAATTTCGGAACGTGTTCATTACTCACATCTTAAGTGAAATGTCTGTGGCGATCACAAATATTGACTTTTTGGGCAACAATGGGTTACACAAAGGACATGAGTTCATATGTCAATGGAACCGCCGTGACGACAAAAATCTTTAGATTGTCAAAAAGTGGATCGAAAGAGAACCCACAGGTGGTCAATACAATGTGCTGTATATGCATTTGGGAATGCATATCCACTCATGATCGATATTACACCCTTTCATATTAAAGTTGACTTTATTAAGAATTTGTTAAGGTAATAGCACTTGATTCTGATAGGTTACAGCATCTCCTGGAGTAATTTTGTGCATAGGAAACTGACGCTAAATTTGAAGGCATTTTCGTATTACTGGATATTAGAGAAATAATTTGTAACAAGGAAATCCGTGATAAACTGACTAGGCTTAAGTTGGTACTTAAGCTTGGTACTCATTTGTTAATGTACTGTAGTGCTGAATGTCTTCGACACCTCGGCAATCATAGGGCTGGTAACTCTGAAGAACTAGTTTGTCATACAACAAGCTTTGGGCTCATCAAGCTATGAGATGTTGAATGTCTCCTAAGATGCATTTCTTACATTATAATTTAAATTTCTGCCCATCTAACACGGGTGATAGCAATGAAGAACGTGGAGAAAGGTTTCGCCAAGATATCGCAAGGATCGAGAGCAGATTTGAAAGCGATACAACGAAAACATGATAGGTGACTACTGATGGCTCATACTGAGGAAGAATTTTTTATCTACTCCCAAGCGCAGGAGTCTCAAACATTTTTTAAAATAATCTGTGTCAACAAAAAGATATACATACCTAATAGGGTATCCTGATTCCAAACGTTTGTACCGAAGCGTTTCGATTATTTTCATACTAATGATGAATATAATATATGCATAATTGAATAACTCAAGAACGTTACCTGCTAGGTCAAATCAATGCACAAATTTAAATCAGCTCACCAAAATTAGCTAGTTGCACCACGATTTCCTTAACTAGCAGGGAAAAGGGTAAAATCTGCTGGGTAGAGTTGTTGATGCAAACCTGTCTCGTATGCATTAAAATTCAGAAGCTCTTCGTCGTGGAATTATATTCACCTAATAGAACTTGTATACGAAAGCGATCATTCTTGCCTTTAGTCTCGTTATTTATGCGCTCAGTGGCCTTCCTTTCATTCTATATTGTCAGTCGGTTCAGCCTGATTTAGGTTGCAATGAAATCATGCGGGCAAATTGCAGAGAATATATGAATTGCGCCGTTGACTAGGTAACAGAGTTGTCACAATGCAGGACTGAGCAGGAGGCAACGTAAACGGGTAATGAGCAGTGCAACATGGGAGATCTCGCTGCACTTGAAGAATGGGAAGTGCGTTACGGGAGAAATTCAAAGCGATCTGTTTGCGTGAATTGTTATGGAATGTTGCAGGTAGTTAATCCTGTATCTTCCTATTCGCCACCTTACAATTTTAGGCAAGTGAGGCATGACTTCATAACTAAAAGTTACTTAAACAGTGAATTATTATAATTGAGACGATTTCATGTCAGTAATATCTCTACGCCAATTGAAATGAGGGGGATTTTCTGGCCCTCAACGTCGTGAAAAGCTATAATTCGAACGTTAGATACTCCTCCTTTTCAATGTCAATTTTTTAATTGACTTATTTCTTCTATGTTTTTCGTCATTACAGTGAAGAAACTCTCTTTTTATCTTTGCTCCCTCCCTCCTCTCTTGGGAGAAAATGAGGGAAAAGAGAAATCTCTCCTTTAAAATATCTTACTTTCCTGGTAATATACTAGCACAGTGAAAACATAGGTCTACAGTAGAAGTTCAATTTATCAAAAGTTATTAAATTTTCTCCGTATGCATGGTGGGTCATTCTTCCGCGTGTGTGTTTTCGCCATTCTACACGAGTGTTGGTGCTAATTAATTAATCTGACTACTAATTAAGAAAACGCAATGGGTAGTGAAGATATGATGTTTGAATATAAAATATTCATGCATGTTCAAAACGATCAAGCATGCAGATACAGTGAAAACAATTCTAAAGTAATAAAACATGAAAATTAGTCTCTGATACCAGTCTACTTAGGCGTAAGCCTATGAAATTAGTGTTAACTATGAAACAATTTTCCATAACCCCACCTTTGAATATCGCGTATCACAATCATGTTCGGTTGTGAGGAATTTCCAAAATCATCGTTCTGTATTACTGCAACTAGAGTTCTGTTGAAATAATATGATATGTACTACTGCAATGTATTCCTAATACAAATCTGCCTCTGTTGCCATTACTCTCTCGTTGGTGTTTTGATTCAGCCGGCACTGTGGTCTGCACCTGCAGGAGCCTGTCCTGTAGCTGACGCCTGGGCGCTGTTTGTTGTACTTGCTCCTATGTATCTTGGGCTCTGGTCGTGCAATCCCGGTGAAGTGCATAATCTTTAAATTCTGTTCTATTCAGGTGACAGGTTTTAAATTCAATCTGATGTGGATGTGACCTGTATATTTTTAATCTCCATGTAGCTTATTATTAATGTGACTTGATTCTCGGAACGCGATTTCCATTATTTGTTTGAAATGTCAGTTAATAATTGAAACGGTAATGCGTGTAACATCCTTTGTCGTTTGAAAGCGTTAGGGATAGTCGAAATTGAAATGGAGGTTTGTAACAGCAACAAAGATAATTAAATGTAAGCTTTATTTTGCTGGAAAAACGACCTAAACACTAACATTGATAACTAAAGTGTACTTCAGAAAAAAAAACGTGATTGCGACATACCTTAATCCAGCCACATGGCGTAACAGGTGGTCGCAAGCGTTATCAGGACCACCTCTCAGATCCAAAGAAAGAACTGTGTCCTCCGACAGGAACTGGATCAATCGTCGCCAAGTTGATTCCTTCAGGCACATGTCATCTCCAGGCTTAGATCTCACATCCAGCTCTGTTTTGCGTGCGTGAGGCAGCATTCGGATAATAGCCTCGCCCGTCAAGTCTGTTTCAATGGAGAGACTTAAAACTCAGTCCGATGACAGCCTATTTTGTCTGCTTGCAGAAGTGTGCTCGGTCAAATCATAGGAAAATAAAAAATTACCAATCAGAAAATGTGCGTTCCACGTTTTCAACAGTTAAAGATTCATCGTGAGGTTTCATCAAATCTACGTTAAATTGTGAACAGTTAAGTTCTGTCATGTAGAAAATGTGGACAAGTGGTGTCATGAAATCCGTGACGTAACAACAATAACATTACATAAAAATATTTCTTTCGCAGCACACTGGTAGCCTTTGCAATAGCCGCAAGGAATACGATCAATGCTTCCTAAATTTCATTCCTCATCATGTCTGCTGATAGAGATCGCGACGTCAGAGGAGTGATCGAAGTAAATCTCTTTTATGTGAAGAACCGAAGAAAATTTAGTTGATATGAATTAATTGTTGATTTACTTTGAAACGGATCTTAAATATATGGGATATTATGCAGTCAATTGCTTTCCGTGAATTGTGAGCATGAGAAGTTTAATTTACTATTGTTATTTCTGATACGACAGAAAACGAAAGTGTAGTCAAGGTTGATTGTTTCCGGCGTTAGCCCTGGCTACTTGATTAAACAATTCAGAGCGCATTGTCTTGCACTGTCACGTATTTCCATTTCCTACATTATCACGCATCATCAACGTACATTTTCTTTCATTATCTCATATGCTACTTACTGCATTATCAGTAAAGGGAGCATAAGAGTTACTCTAAGTGAAGTTCCGCTTACACAACGGGAAGCTGCAACAAAAATCAGTCAAGTTCAACAAGTAAACGTAAGAACCCCTAAAATTGGACACTATCTCGTTACCACAAGCCAAATTTTCAGTGTCGTTATTTCAAGCTCTGAATTACCCTAAAAACCGATGATTTTGATAGTCTCATTAGAAACGTTTATTCATCAAATGACGATGTTAGGCTATTGCCAAAAGACGTCGACTAGTGCCTTAGTAATTTAACAGGAGGGAAAATAATTCTTCTCGCAAATAACTGAGCTCGCGTATCACAAATACTTGCGAAACATACTTCCGTCACGAACTTCAAAATTTGAATAGCTTGATTTAGTTCGGCTCAAAATTCGCAGCTCCTTTAGATCAGCTCGACATCTCCGCAGCTTGATTTAGTTCGGCTCAAAATTCGGAGCTTTTTTTAACAGCTCGAATACGCAAAAGCTTGATTTAGTTCGGCTCAAATTTGAAGCTTGTTTTGACAACTCAAAAATCACCAGAGCGAAAAACTATGCAGCTTGATTTAGTTCGGCTCAAAATTCGAAGCTTGTTTTATCAGTTTGAAAATTTCAACGCTTGAAATCAGCTCGCCATCTCCAAGGCTTGAAAACAGCTCAAAATCTTCACAACTGGTAATCAGATCGAAAACTTTGAAGAAACCGGAAAGATTCACAACAATTGAAAACTGTTGACGAACCCCATCTTAAAATAAATCATTAGTCAAAATCTGACTTCTCTCTAATCCCTGAAGTATCAGGAAGATTTCCTCATGAATAACAAGCCCCAGAAATACGGCCCTCAGCAATCCCTAAGATAGGGACAATATCAAAGGGTGGCATGCAAGGACCAACCCAAAGTAACTATCATTTGGGCCAAACTAGACTCGCCCACCAAATTAACTTATCAATAAGCCGCCTAACTATTCAACAACTGGCGCCCAAGAAGGGATACGCCTACAATATAATTAACAATTTGGCGCCCGAACAGAAGGACACGAATCCTGAAAACTAAGAAAAGCTAAAATAAAACGAACAGAAGGACTCGACTTCCTGAAGCAAAAGAAAAATAAAAAGGAACTCGACTTCCTGGAGCAAAAAAAAATAAATAAAAAAGAACCTCGACTTCCTGAAGCAAAGTAAAAATAAAAATAAACCTCGACTTCCTTCCTGAAGTAAATTAAGAATAAAAAAGAACCTCGACTTCCTGAAGCAACAGAAAAATCTCAAAATGGACTGTGTTCAACGTGCCCGAGAATACATGACTGCCCTAGGCCTCACTCCGGAGCAACCAGACTACCGTGAGATCTTCCTCCCAAGACTCCAGGTGCTAGAGGAAGCAGAAAGAGAACGAGAAAGAGAAGAACGAGAGAGAGAAGACCGTGCTCAAGAAATCCAAGAGAGACAAGCTCAACGAGAGCGTGAAACCCGTCTCCAACAACTCAACCAGCCGAGGGCACCAGAAGCCAGACGGGCCAAAATACGCGATATCGCTGCATTTAACCCTGAGCAAGAACGAATCCAAGAATTTATGCAGCGTTTCGAGAGTCACAGCAACGCACTCGAATACACTGAATTTGAGGCTGTACCCTCGCTAGACAACCTCGTAACTGCTAAAGAAAGGAGATTAATCCAGACATTGGCTGCTGTCGACCGCTACCAATTTCTAGAAATTAAAAATATACTGCTGGAGTCCCACATGATAACCACCGCTAAATTGCGCAGTAACTACTTAGAACTGAAGTCGGAGGAAGGAGATAACATGAGCCGATACATTAAGAGGTTGGAACAAGCGCTTAACGCATGGCTTACCGGGAGCCAAGTAGAAGAAAACTACGACCAATTGAAAAACTTCATGCTCATGGATAGGGTCTACTCCAGTTTACCGTCTTTCCTTGCTACTCAACTAAATGACAGAAGCGGTAACACCTTAGCGACTCTAGCTGAACAAGGGGAAAAGTTTCTACCAGCCCGACCCAATACAACTCTGCAGAAACTGTGCGAGAGCCGTCCGCCGAATAATAAAAACGACGGTCAAGAATCTTCAACGGGAAAACCTTCCAGAAGTTCTCAAGCGAATCGATCCTCTAATATCACAACCGGAAATTATCAACCTTCACCTCCTCAGAACCAAAATTTCAAGTATCGACCTTCACCTCCTCAGAACCAAAAATTCAACTATCGACCTCAACTCCCCAGAATCAGAATTTCCAGTATCGACCAAGAACAACTGAATGAACTCTTGTAGGAGGCAGACCCAACTACTTTAACCGCCCGACGATAAATTGGAGAACATTCTTTTGTGATCGCCACGGAGAAAATCCAACTCATTCTAGTGCGGAGTGCCGAGTACTTAACCGGTAATCACAACAAAATAACTCTTCCCGAAATGAAGGAGGCGCGGCTCAACCTACTGCCCACATAAATAATATCGAAGAGGAGTCCCCAGGAAATACCCTGCCACCCGTTGAATGCAATCATGCTGCGGTAACTTCGAATACAACCGAACTATAATTAGGAGAATTGAAAAAGTGCCAGGGCCAACTCAATAACAAACCAGTCAAAATCTTGCTGGACGGAGGAGCCACAGCCGTGTTTGTGAAGAAAACCCTAGTGCCAGAACAAAATATATCCAAAAATAAAATCACCGTCAAGTTAGCTAACAGCCAAACTTTCGAAGTGCCATTAGCCAACGTAAAACTAGACTGCCCATACTATCGAGGCAACATCACAGTCGTAGTGATGGATAACCCTGCAACCGAAGTAATCTTAGGACGCGTGCCAGGAACAACATCCTTTGCAGAAGAACCTACGCCTCTTATCATAATAGGAACCTCTCATGTCACTACCGATGCGAGCGCAAAGAGAGAAGAAAACAAGAAATCTGAAGAACCGAAGCAGCCGCAAACCAATAAGGAAGAGTTTATTAAACTACAGCGAAACTGTGATACATTAAAACATCTCTTCAAAAAGTCCGATAATAAAACAAAAGAAATTCGGAAAAATGGAGGATTCATTGCGTACGAGCCTCACAAAAAAGTTCTCTATCGAAAAACCCCCATAATGGCCTCATCAACACGGACAAGGAGTGTCCGCTGTATGGGAAGGTGCTTGAACCAACCAAGGAAGAAATTGAGTTAGAAAATGATGATCGGAAGACACTAAGGTCTGGCATGCGCGATAAAGGCCTACACCTGAAAAGACCTTGGCATCCATGGCCATCGGCATCTACGGTCGGCCGCAGTACTCCCTGCCAGGGTTGCCAGAAGTGTTACGTTCGTAACAAAAGTGTTACTTTTTGCTATCAGATACCTATGTTGTTACTTTTGTTACGACTTGGACAAAAATCGACAAATGTTGTTACTTTTTGAAATTTCAGCTAATAATTCTTTAAAGAAGGTCCCGTTCCGTAGGCACTCGTGCTGACTACAGAGTCGTTTCAACCGCGCCTTTTCTCGTTCATAACTCGTATGGTCGAGTCGACAAGTTCAGCAACGTTCGCCGGTAACTGTCAAATGATGCAATGATTCATTGAGTTGAGTTGCGTCTGTTAAAGTGGTGCCGCAGTTCAGTTCGCTTGTGTTTTCCACTCAGATAAAAGCATCTTATCGGTTCATCTTTAAAATTTTTCAAGTTACGAACCATTATTCCATGATGAGTGCTAAAAGAGATAATTCGGAAAGTGATATTAACAAAACACCCGAAAAGAAAAAGTGTAAACTATCTAACGTTTACCAACGAAGCTCAGAAAAGAATGACTTGACGATGAAAAATTTTCAGCTTGGATTCAAGTTAGTACAGGAGGTGAAAATAAAGCACATTGCAAGTTTTGCAATTTTGAATTAGCTGGTGGGATAACACAGATTGAAAGACATGGAAATACAGAAAAGCACAAAAAAATGAGCGTACTATTAACAAGTGCTCTAAGGTGACTGACTTCGTGCGACCCAGTACGTAACGCTTCGTCCAAACAAAGTTGATGCAGCTGAACTAAAACTTTGTGTCTTCGTCGCAGAACACAACTTACCTGTCTCTATTTTGGACCACTTACCTGGGTTGGTGGCTAATGTTTGCATAGATTCCTCAATCAGTAAAGACATCAAATGCGGCCGAACGAAAGGCACCGGTGTGTTTCGTGCTGTCATTGGTAAGAATTATTTAAACGAACTTACTGCAAAATTACCGAAAACAAAATTTTCGTTAATTATCGATGAAACCACTGATGTTTCTACTACTAAACAACTTGTTTTGGTTGCCAGATGTTATGATCTTGATGTGCAAAAAACTGTGGATAAATTTTTGGGTTTAATTGAGGTAATGGATTGTAACGCTAAAGGAATTTTTGATTCTTTGACTACATTTTTTAAAAAACATGGCATTTCCTTTGATAATCTTATTGGGTTTGCAAGCGATAACGCAAGTGTCATGATGGGCCGGAAAAACGGTGTTCAACATTTGCTGAAGGAAAAGGTCCCAGCATTATATGTTCAAGGTTACGTATGCCATTCAATGCACCTGTGCGCTTCCAAGGCTTGCTTAGAACTCCCGAACGAGTTGGAAGATTTAGCTCGAAGTATTTACTCATACATAGCAAATAGTCCCAAACGTCTCAATGAGTATAAAAAATTTCAAAAGTTTACAGACACCGACCCAAGAAAAATCTTGCATCTAAGTTGCACTTGATGGCTGTCTCTTGAGCAAGTCGTAACGAGAATTCTGGATCAGTGGGCAGCTCTCACTTTATTCTTCACATCAGTAGCATTAGAAGATAATGTCAAGTCGGCTGCAGCAATATTAGAACAATTGCGGAACCCACAAAATAAGATGTACTATTCGTTCTTGGCCTTCATATTACTCAATGTCAGTAAGATTAACCTTGAATTTCAAACTGAGACCTTTCGACTGCACAAACTGAAGAGCTCTATAAATATTTTTGTAAAAACTATCCTGAGTTTCTTTGTGAAATGAGGAATAATCAAAAATAAGGATCTAGCAGAAATAGCTGTTAATGATCCTCCGGTCTTCCTTCCAATTGAGAAAATTTACCCTGGGGCCAAAGCAGAAGCTGTTTATTGCGAGAATTCTGAAAAAATTTCTGACAAGGACCTAAAACAATTTCGAGTGAACATCTTGAATTTTTATGTACGATTAATGAATGAAATGTTTAGCCGTTTTCTCTCGAATGAAATGCTTAAAAAGTTGGAATTACTTGAGGCTATGGACCCCGCCTACGTTAATATGGGAAAACCTGCCTCCATCATTCCTCTTGCCTTAAAATTTCCTAACATCACTTCTGAAGAAGAGTTCGAAACACTGAATACCGAGTGGCGAGAGCTCACCTTGGAGGACACGAACCGTATAACTGGCGAGGAACCTGAAAACTTCTGGTACACTGTTTCAAAAGAAAAGTGCGGTGATGGACTTCGATATCCACTATTATCAAAGTTAATGATGAGCCTACTTGCGTTGCCTCATTCCTCAGCCTGTGCCGAAAGAAAATTTTCCCTTTCAAATATTATTTAACGTAAAAATAGGTCTGTTAAAAACAGAAACTTTAAACGCACTTCTGTACTCCAAAAGCTTATTTACTGGCACTAACTGCATGAAATGGCAGCCTTCTCAAGAATTACTCAAATTGATGACGCAAGGGGACTTATACGGCAGTGCTGAAAAAGGAGCTACTTTTTGAAAGGTTAGTAAACACTTCCTTTAATATTAAATGATTTATTTGACGATTTTCAGGTTTCGTTACTTTTTGATTCAATTTGTTACCTTTTGCGATGGGAATTTGTTACTATTCACGAAAACCTTCTGGTAACCCTGCTCCCTGGCCTCCAACCAGCAGCTGCTACCGGAGGAAGACGGCTGCGTTCCGAGCTCATCGCAGAAAGATCAGCAATCAAAATTGGCGACCAGATCAGCGATCGACAAAAGCGACAAGATCAGCGATCAACAATGGCGACCAGATCAGCTATCCACAATGGCGACCAGATCATCAATCAACAATGGTTACAAGATCAGCGATCAACAATGCCAACCAGATCAGCGATCAAAGTTGGCGACCACGATCAACGTTCAACAATGGCGACAATCGACCTCTTATATATTACAACAAGCTGATAAACCCAAACCCACGATGGCTTTATACTTCAGCCTCTTCCAATTTAACTCGGAACATATTCCGGGAGGCACAGACGCCCATCTCGCCAGATTTGGATGCCGCCCACCTCTTCTCCCTCCACCTCCGAAAAGCTACAGAAATGTTAGGTTAAAGTAATTTAGGTTAGGTTAAGTTAAGTTAGGTTAAGTAGGTTAGGTTAAGTTACATTAGGTTGGGTTAGGTTAGGCCAAGTTCAGTTAGTTAAAGTTAGTTAAAAAAAATTAAAAATGCCTGTTCTTGAGTGCCGAGATGGAGGGTCAAATGGCCAAACACCAGCGGTCGTTGTCATAAGTTATTATAATGATTTAATGCAGGTTAACCTTGGTATTCCGCTGTATTACCCACTTACTAAGTACTTGTAGTGTTTAAAATGCAGTGATTAATAATAACTGTATAACGAACAGATAGGTTAATAAACCTCAGTAGTACTACATGGCTAAATATTTGGAGCGAATGACAACGTTATGTAGCAACACGGAGGTGGAGGGAGAGGGGTGGGTGGCGTCCAAATCTGGCGAGATTGGCGTCTGTGCTTCCGGGAGCGGAGAACCATCTCGCCGACTTCTTATTCCGTACACCCAACAAACCAGAACCGGATGCAGCCCCGTTAGAAGAAAAAGGACAAGACTGTTCCTGTGCTGTATTAGAATAAGTTGTTTCTATGTTATAGTTAAGAAATATTCTTAAGTATTCTTAACTTAGTTAGACGATTATACATGCCATTATATAATTTTTATGCTAAAAAGCACAGTCGACATCTGGCTTAATAGCATATTCGCGACATTACTTGCAGTAATATCTTCTCAGTAAGGGCGTGTTAGGCTATTGCCAAAAGATGTCGACTAATGTCTTTGTAATTTAACAGGGGGGAAAATAATTCTTCTCAAAAATAACTGAGCTCGCGTATCACAGATACTTGCAAAACATACTTCCATCACAAACTTCAAAATTACATTAGCTTGATTTAGTTCGGCTCAAAATTCGCAGCTCCGTTATCTCAGCTCGACATCTCCGAAGCTTGATTTAGTTCGGCTCAAAATTCGACGCTTGTTTTATCAGCTCGAAAACTTAAACGCTTGAAATCAGCTCGCTATCTCCAAGGTTTGAAACCAGCTCAAAATCTTCAAAACTGGTAATCAGATCGAAAATTTTGAAGAATACCGGAAAGATTCGCAACATTTGAAAGCTGTTGACGAACCCCATCTTAAAATAAATAATTAGTCAAAATCTGACTTCTCTCTTATCCCTGAAGTATCAGGAAGTTTTCCTCAGGAATAACAAGCCTCAGAAATACGGCCTTCAGAAATCCTTTAGATAGGGACAATATCAAAGGGTGGCATCCAAGAAGGACCAACCCAAAATAACTATCATTTGGGCCGAACAGGACTCGCCCTCCAAAATAATCTATCAGCTGGCACCCAAGAAGGATACGCCCTAACGATTTAACAACTGGGGCCCAAGAAGGAGTACACCGCTTACTATTTAACAACTGGCGCCCAAGAAGGGATACTCCTACAATATAATTAACAGACTCCAATAACTTTCTATTGGGACTCTACTTATCTTACACACCACAAACGTAGTTTTGAACTCTCGCACAAAATATCACAGAATCATTGATGATAATAATGCATAGTAAGGCATTTTATCTCATTCGGTTCATTTAAAACTAATGCCATCTTACGATCACTCTAGTGACGTCATTGCTGATGAGGTCAATCTAGGAGCATGACTGGGGATGAATAATGGTTACTTCTGCAATAGTGGCAGACCTGCAACAATTTGAGGCAATGGTATTGCCTGCAACGCATAAGGTCAGAGCCGCCACCTAGTGTTAAAAAGTTACCGTCCTACCTTACCATTTGAAACTACCTGTTTTCTTTCTACTGTGATCTAGGTTTCAATACTTATTCATGCTATACGGGATTTCCTGATCTTTAATTTTCGTTTCACAATGTTTACAGCGAAAATTGACTTTGCCGACAAATAACAGGAATTATACAATAAAAACAAGTACAAACCTCGAATATTTATCTAAGTAATAGGATTAAATTTCTTAGCACGTTATATCGTCCAATGTTGCCATGAGACATTAAGAGACATTAAGTACCCTAAAGTAGAGTACCACTAATTGTACATTTGCCACTAGATCAGCAAACATTATTTGGGCTACATCAGGGTTCTGGAACAATCGTTTAACGCCAGAGCAGAGAATAAACGTTTTTAAACATGAACCATGAGATGTGGTTTGTGAAGGAATTTAATCATGTATCTTTTTGGAAATTTGTTACTGATTTTAGGGTGTATGTCGTGTAAGTGCATGGCTACGTTTAGGTTAGTGTGGAGCTTCAATCTACGTAAAATGCCACAAGGGAAATTCTTCAACACGAAACCACCCTTAAAGTTGCAATCGAATTCGGCAGATTTTTTTAATTGATGTTGAATTTTAGTATTACCTAGCATGTTACCTCGTTCGTAACGAGTTTCCATATTATAGAAAGAAATTAAGCTCACAATTTCTTGCCACGAGCTATGTATGTATAAGTGAGTTGAATCTTTATTACAGTTTCCATGAACAGATTGAAATCTTCGCAACTGCTGAATTGCCGGCGCGAACAATATATTGAATTCTTAGACATCCCAGAAATCTCTTTCTACTGTACATATACATACTATATTTTTAAAAGATTTATTATATTTTACACTAGGCTGGTCAAAAAAGTTCTTAGCTTGAGAACATAAAAATTGATTTAAACTTATAGTAACAAGGGAATGACTCAAGCGAACACCGAATATTCCAGCACTGACTTCGGATTTGTTTATTTCAGAAGTGGCTCATGATATAGAACAATCTAGAGTAGATGGCCTTCTCTTCACAACTAGCCGTCTTCTCAGTACCTTGATAAACTCTTCACAGTACCTTGATAAAAAATAACATCTCAGATTCTTCTTGAATATTTCGGGATATTTTTCTCGTGTATACTAAAAGTTATCGAGTTTCAAGTACAGTGAAACTCCATCGATGTGGAAACTGCATTAAGAGCGACTTTTGTTGAAAAAAGGAGTCTGAATTTTCTTCGATTTCTGTTTGAAAGATTGTGAAGATCAGTTTGAGGAGATGCAACTTTTCAGTTCTTTGCCACCTTGATTATGCAGTGTCTTATTTATTAAATCTAAATGACAAAATAACTGGAGTTCGTACAACCCGAGAATTTTTTTGTATTTAAAAAGTTTTTTGAACATTCTTAAAATACCAAGTTACTTATTGCTCTATTTGCTCTTTCTTGTAAATTAAAAAGTAACGTCACTTCATTTTTCTCAATTCCAAGCATTGAGTTTTTTATATAAGGAAATGGATGAAGTGAGGTCCTACATAGTATCCTTAAGACTTCTTCAAGAAGATATTTTCTACAGTACTAACATATTGAGAATTTTGATGAAATTCATTTGTTTGGAACCAATGTACGGTGCATATCTTGAACGTTCGGTTATTATCGATGATAATCTCTATAAAGTGGAATGAATTAGTTTCCTCAATCTAGCCATCTCCAATTCTTTTCAGCGGTAGAGATAAATGCCGCTTATAGAATGATTAGATGTATGCAGTTGCATCGATTTTGCTGCATGAGTCATTTACTTTGAGGCCCATCAGTCCACTCCCTGGGCACTAATTTTTGTTTGCCAAAATATTTTAGGAAAAACCCGTTGAATTTCAACAATGACACTCGAATGATGAAACGAGGATTTCATTATTTTCCTGGACATCGTTAAATTTGAATAAAGATGCGAGCTCTATGCTGCGCCCATTTCCGAGCGCCGATGTAAACTTTCCTTGAATGCCCTCTCAAAACGTTAACAAATAAAATAAATCTCGACATGGTATATTTTTGTGCATGAAATCCAAATATTTGCTTAGTTTCGTTTAAGGAGGAAGACCAGTGTTGTTTATCTAAATGTGCATCGCGTTGGTCTTTGTGAGCGGGAGCGCCGGAAGTCGTTGTTACGCGAAGTCTTTGTTGTGCTCCGGGCAGCAGAAAGCCTTTGTTACACTCTCTTGCCAGACTTCCGGGCAAGTCGAGTTTTATATAGAGGAAGCTGTAACCGTCTGGGCCAGTATACAGATAAGTATGAAGCTGAGCCTTTTATTTCTCCGGCATCGGTAGTTTCAGGCTACTAAAACTGTGGTTTGCGGCTACAGCCAAATCTACCTCATGTTGTGTTGAAAGAAACGACTCAGCAACCAGGAATCTGAAGATTATTCGCTTTTTCTAACCTGCACAAGTGGGATTTGAATTGTAATAATTTTTAACTTCAGCAGGTGCCACGAGTACTATATTCCCCAGGTAAAGATAATCGTTTTCTTGTAAAAACTTAATTTACCATCATATTGAACAATCATCATAAATATGTCTTATTCTCACACGTAGTTTCTCGAGTAATACTTGAAGTAGTGACTGTCTGAATTAATGTCTGAGATAGATATATTTACCTGAGTGAATTGTTAGTCGTCCATCTTCGTCTATCATGCGTTTTGCAGCCAACTCAGCCACCTTCACATCATCATCAAGAGCTTTAATTATCAGAAGCCACAAGTTCGGGGGGACGGTGTCCTGGTCGTGCATTTCATTCACTTTTTGCTCCAATTGCCTCAATCTCTCAGGTGCGTGCATCTCAGTGACGGACAGGATCACATCCACAATTCTGCGGTAAAAAAACAATAGAGAAACGGACGTAGATTACGAGGGGGCTTCAAAAAGTTCGTGGAAAAAGGACAGTTTGAAAAAACGGTCAAAGTCATAATGTTTGTTTTTCAACATATGGTCCATCTAGGTCAATACATTTCTGCAAGCGCTGATACCAGCCTTCAAGTCCATCTGTGTAATACTGAGAGTCATGCGATTTGAACCATGTCATGGCAGCTCTTTTTACTGATTCAACTGATGGAAACTGGGTACCTTTCAATGAATTTTTCAGGTTTGAAAATAAAAAGAAGTCGAATGGGGCTAAGTCAGGGCTATAAGGTGGATGTCGAATGATTTCCCATCGAAATTCGCGTAGCACAGCTCTTGTCTGCAAAGCGCCATGATCGGGTGCATTGTCGTGGCAAGTGTCACATACTTTGTGTATGTGTAACATAAAATTGCCTTTGAACATAAATATTTAAATGAATGCATACTGACATTATTTAGAAGAGTAGAACAACTTTAATGTGTAGTATAATACGAAGCTTTTATAATTGACTTCTTTCTGTTACTCAGCTCAAAAATCTGAATCACACTCTGCCGTCTGATGCTTGATACTTACTACATTTTACTACAGCTGGTTTTTATATTTCAGAAAATTTGTGTATTCCTTACTGAAAGGAAAAACTTTTTTCTTGCTCATCACATCCAATAGATACATATTTAACACAAAAAAACTCAAATTAACAAGTGATTATGTCCATTTTTAGCTCAACTGAGGGTTGGCTTAATTTAAACTTGACTTGGATTAATTTGAACTTGACATAGATTAAATTGATCTTGACTTGGATTAATTTAAACTTGAATTGGATTAATTTGAACTTAACTTGGATTAAATTGATCTTGACTTTGATTAAATTGAACTTGACTTGGATTAATTTGAAGTGAAAAAGGTGTAGAATTTTAAACTTACGATAATAATTGATAATAGCGCTTACAAGTTGTTCCAGAATTTTCATTAACAGAACACATATGTCTTTAAATCTACATCACCTTCATTCTCGGTTTTATACTTCAGAGATCATCAGTGAATTTTTCACACGGCTCGCAATTTTCAAGTTTAAACAATGAAATAAATTTAAGTTAAAGGGCTAACTATTCTTCATTATAAGAAGAACTACCAATACCATCGGTTGGGGAGGGTACGTCACAAAAAGAACTCGGTAATTTCTAAGACAGCGATTTGGCTTTTACTGTCTCATCGGTGAAAACAGTATCCAAATATATCAGAATAATGAAAACCTTTCATTTTCAGGAGCTCAAGAAATCCAATTGAACGGAAAAATTTTCTTGCGAAGCAGGAGTGAAAAATGTAAAATTCTATCTATATTCACTTGCTAAATTCTAATTACGATTTTATTACTGAATGTAGCTTTGAAACGTCTGATAAAATGAAATTTTCATCCGACTAAGCCAACCTCAATCACAAACATGAACAAGGTTTCATCAGACATTGATCACGTTGTTGAATTTTTCATTCACTTGAATCAGTTTCAACCAAAATCTACCATTGCGGAAGAAGCTATACCAGTATAAAGAGAGAAGTACGACGCACAGATGATAAAAGCGAGTAAGCTGTCATGAATCTTGTGAACAGTAGGCAGTGAGTTGCTGCATGGAGCGTTTTATGTTATCCCACTTGTCGCTGGTAGAACTCCTAGAAAATGATTATGTTGTGCACAAAAATCAAATCGTCTGTAATTTTCATTTGAGCGTGCAAATTGTAATTCAGGACCTCGTAGAAGATGCATTCTCACCTCATTTCCGAAGTTAATTTAATGAACGGTGAGGCGGTGACAATTAGACCGGTAGTGCCATCACTGTTGAGAATAGGGTACAAAATTATACTCAAGCCTTAGCGAAATTTTTGTGTTGATATTGATTTACTATGATAAAAATCTATCCTCAATAAAGAAATTTTTTCGGTCTAAAAATGCACTCTCTGAACATCACCTCAGGTTGTCAACGGCTACTTAACTTTAATTTCGACATAACCAAGTTTCATCAAACTTTTTGCTCCTCAGTGGGATACGAGGAAAATAAACACCCATTTTTTCTTACGGTATGTTGGTGTTATGCTTTTTGACTGCCAATTTTCAATTTAACAAGTAGTTTGCCACTAATAATTAATAAAAATATCAAATGAAACAAAAATTTCACATTAATAATATTAAACGGCGGATTTCCAGTCGTAAAATTTGATTTAAATGAACAGATAAAGGGACAGGAGAAAACATTCCATACGATTAATCAGGATAACGTAAATTGAGGCATTAATAACACTATTGAGATAATCATTCACCTCGATTATTGGTAAAGCTCCCATGATTTAGTTTATTGCTCATATTAAACCGATTATCTACAGAGAACACCGTCTCTTCAACAAAACGTCACTTCCGAACACAAGCAATGAATTTGTTTCAACTTGCGGCAGTATTGCCAGCACTGATCGCTACTATCGTTGACAAATATACTGCGAATGACTATGTTTGCTTTATTTGTGCAGAAATATGAGGAGTGAGTGAACCTACCCGTGGCTGATGCTGCGAGTTCTGCCGGCGTTTTGCGTCCTCACGCCGCTCCTCTGCAGCTCGACCAGCAGGTCATCTATTTCGTCTTCGCTCAGTCTCTCTCTCCACAGCCGCAGGCCTCCGTACCTGGTGAAATTGCATGCTTCCATTATTTAATAGTTTGCACTGTTTTTTTCTATCTGTAATTTGTGTTTCGCTGATTAGTCAAAATCTCTGAGCAGAAGATAGTCTGAACTATTTATGTTCACTTTTTTTGTAGTTATGATTATAATAGCAAATAATATAGTTTGAAGTGTAACCTCGATTCGAAAATAATTCCTTATTTGTTGTATGGCATTACATTGATTGGGTTTGCTAACATACATGAATTGTTTACTAAACTTTCTGTTGTATACTTCTTTTCTTTAGAATCCAAGTTTACAGGGTTTTCAAATTTCTATCTTTTCAAGTCTAATCTTCAAATCAGAGGAGTTTTTTTCCGAAAGAAAACACGTTTCTTTCAATGTGGCCACATCAGTTTACTTGTTATAATGAAAGATGCACACAAAATATGACAATGGGGTAGATGAGACTAGCAAATTTAGGAACAATTGCTACCATAGTCTTACGCAACTTGGGAATGCAGCGATGACGCAGTATTATAATAAGGTCTCGAATTGTACGTTAAAGTTTTACGTGAAGGTTAACACAATATCGGGTTTTAATACGGAGTGCCCGCCGTATGCAAATTTAACAAATCTAATGAGGTGGCACGAAGAGACCTTCTAGTGACGGAGTTTCGCTCTATAATGATGATCCTAATTCCACTCGCGTCCTTTAAGTAGACCCTCAAGCTGCCAGAGCTGCCGCAGCTGATCGTAACCACCCCGACTGGAATACGCAGTATCGCTGCTGCTGCTGCTCGCGCTGTAGAGGCTGGGTCCCTGCCGCTATCTCGCTGAGACCGCGCTGCCATTGCCATCTGCGTTGCCACGCTGCCACACCGCTGCCACGTTGGTGCCACGTCGTTGCCACGCTGCCGCTGGGAGCGTAGGTGTTGCCTCTTTTTTGTAACTGTCGAGCCGCTGCTGTGCAAACATCGACATCTGGCGTGTTTGTATTATGCTGAGCTTTGCGATCTCCTGATAGCAGAGCCCGGTGTAGGCTCTCGCGTCCAACCGTCTTCATTCTTTTTTGTGGTGAAAACTTAACGGTTCGTACTTGGGACATAACATTTCTACACGTTAGTTGCTATGCTTTTTTTCTTTGCCCTGTAAAAAAACATAGTCATTAATGCTCGCACACATCAGTAAATTTTCATATGTAACCATTGGATTTTTTACGGAAACCGCTAAGTGCGTGATGAGCATACGGTGAACGTAACTGTTGAGTTAGGGATATTATGGGAGTATTCCTTTCGTGCACGAGTCTTAATTTTTTAGAAAATATCGTAAAAAATGAAGATAGAGAATATTGTTTTACATAGGAACAATATAATTAAATGATTTTTGAGCCTCATCGAACATTACCAAATCCCGTCATTTGGAAATAGTTGGATAAAATTAAGCCGCAGATATACGAGTCAAGTGGCCTATTATCGTATTCCAACCGAGCCCCGAGCCGTCAAGCATCGATCACCTACAGACATCAAGAAACCTATTAAAGATATCAATCCTCACAAGTACCAGTACATTAATTGTAACACTGTATCACTAAGCGCAGCCGTTACACAGAGTGTGGTCCCGTGATTTATTAGTTTCCCCATTATTAACAATGTTAGAACCGAGATCAGCCCATTTTTTCTCACGCCATGTTGACACTAATATCCGATAAAGGATTACTAATGGAATCGTAAAAGCAGCACAAAAAGAAACACTGGTTCTGATAACGCCGAGCGAATTAAGCGCATAATTATGTGGATATCAGTCAAATAATTCCCAGCAAACACTCCGATGAGTTAGAGCACGTACTTAGAATAATGATTTCACTTTTGTCAATTGTGCGGATGTCACGAGAAGTGTTTTCCCTTCACCTCCTTGTTAACAATTCATTAACAAGAAGATCAGGTTCTCGGAATAGAGGAATGGCACACCTCCAGGCTATATACACAACACAAATTAAATGAATTATCATCGGCAATTACAGCACATATACTAAAATAAAGGTACTCACCGGGGATCGCTGACCCACTTACGCAGCGCATTTTCTGGGCGCCCTCCGTTGCATTACGATGGATGCTTCTAATATTGTGGGGCATGATACACAGGGTGAATTATGCTTAACATTAATAATTCCCAGCTATACGTGATACAAACATCAATGAGCGCACACACAATGATTGGTGTTAGGAACAATTCTGATTAAGTCATGAAAGCAAATAGCATACGTCAAATGACCTACTGCACATAATTACACAGAAATTTGGCTGGCCAGCCTTTAACCTTTAACCGCAGATTGCTTATGCACCCAAACATAACACAAATGATGCCTACAATATCTCAGCGCCCCCCAGCAGCCCAGTAGGCGAAGGTCACTTCAACCACAAAATTCGTCCGCGACTCGCTTCAGTTCAAAGGCCTATCTTATGCACTGTTCAGAAAATGTCTAGTGAGGACGTTATCTTGCTCATTTCGTTTCAGCATGTTCACACGTCGATTCCCTTCATTCGAGCTGATCAATTTTCAGATGTGTGACTGAGTTACCGTCCCGCCTGTCAAAGATAAAAATTTAACTTGTTACTTTTTAAGCGCATCAATGTGTGAATGACAATGAATTATCGCAATATTTATCTCAACACTATCTTTACTCTTTCTTTTTTTTTAAAAAAAGCATCTCTTACCCTCCCTTCTAGTGCAGCATCTCCATGTTCCATCAATAACTCCCACGGTGTGTCATGTTTTGATAAATTTCCCCTTTTTGAACGTGGTGATGGGAACACGTAAAATTTCTGCAAGTGAAACGAGAATGTGTTACTTTCTGGATTACATTATAGCGTGAAACTTAGTATAATTTTCAATATAGCCACTTTTCTTATTATTGCATTAAGCACGCTTGTTATTGTGAACACACCCGCGTTTCTTGGTTGCACCTCACGTTACGGTTACGCCGGTCGAACTGTCCATTGTTCCTCCGACGCCTTGAGCCCTGGCGCATTCTCTTCGAGGGTTGAGAACTCTCACCTTCGGCCTATGAGAATCTTAGGAGCCTCGGAGTGCCCGCCTACCTCTTTTCTAATTGGTAGTGCCGCCGCTTGCCTTTATTTCTTTCTTAGCATCATTTTTCTTCTCACGCTCAGCTCCTTCGAACCGACCGTTGGTTTGCCGACTCTCTCGGTCTGAGTGTCTCGATTTATCTTTGACTACAAGGCGACTTTGTTCGCGCTTGGGTAGGCATTTTTCGACCGTATCGAGTTTCCCAAGGCTCGCTCGCATAACCACAACATAGGCCCCTCCAGAAACAAGACACACTGTAAACATACATCGTTTGGCTCTCGCACCTTATCACAGCCTCCTAACATTGCCGAGTTGAAAGAAAACATACAGGCGTAAAAAACATACATGTTGAAGCGACATAAAACATTCATGTTGAAGCGACCCCTCCGGCTGCTGGGATTATCTGAGACATTTCAAGACACAACTTTTTACGTAAGCACAAATTTGTTACATTACACACACTTACAAGAATTTTCATTTTTAATTCGCAAATTTTGATCATTCTGAACATATTCTCGACACGGGCTTTACCGCCAATGTTGATATTGGTTTTATTTTTGAGTTATCTGTCATTAAAAAATCTGAAAAAACTCTTTAGGTTGGTTGTGGCACGTGCTGCCGCTGTGATTTCTTCATTTCGCTTTGTATGTCTGATCAATCGTTCGACGGATATGCAAGCACGATTACGCTCCAGGTAATAGTTCGCTGCTTAATATATTTTATTTTTCAACACCATTGTTGATTGCATACATATAAGAAGTATCTAACCCTGTGTCTAAGCCTGCGAGGATTATTTGTCGATTCAGTGGCTTTGTTGCGATGTGATGATCTGAAGCGGTGTGAATCTTTTATTTTCGTATCGCCAAACACTCTTAAGCGTTTTCGTTCATTAGACCACCGAAGGTAACACTGCTGAGCTCCTTTTCATTAATATGAAGTTTACTCGTGATGGTTTGAAATGCAATTTCGTTATTTCTTGGCGTTTTTTACACCGACTGTGAGCGCCAAATATATCAAATGGTGACCTCCATCTTTATCCGTCATTTCCATAGCATTTATTCGAATGCGAGATGTCCTGATAACGAGATTTAGTGTGATATTTTGTCTTGTTCAGGAACATGCTTGTGTAAAGAGTGCGATTTAGAAATCAATAAACTTGTTACCCGGAGCATGAGATTATCGTGAGGCCAGTCAATGTAAAGAAGATTGAAAAAGCTCTAAATTAGCGTACTGAGAACATTTTCAAGAGGGTCATAAATGTTGTGCATCTTAGTTGGGTTCGCTTGCAAGCTGGACGAAGTATATTTAGACGAAGTATCTCATTTTTCCGTGTTCCTGTTTTCGATTTGAGCTTTGCTTATCACTTTACTTTGACATAATGCAAGGACCCTACACCTTTCTTGCTGGTTGAAGGGCTGTCAACGCTGTAGGGCACGTATCCTCTCAGTGAGACTCCCACTGGGAACGAGATGTCTTCCATTTAGATTTAACCAAGTTTCGTTAAGAGTTGTATTATTACGCCAGAACAGGGTTGAAACGATAACTTGCATTTCGTACACTTTTCGAAAAATATTGTTTAAGTTGCCCTCTGATAAATTTTTTGTAGGCGAGTCCCTGTTCGGCCGCCAATTGACAGATATTTTGTAGGCGAGTCCCTGTTCGGGCGCCAATTGATAGTTATTTTGTAGGCGAGTCCCAGTTCGGGCGCCAATTGATAGTTATTTTGGCGTCGGTCCTCATTTGGATGTCACCCTTATATTAATGTCCCTGTCTTAGAGGATTCCTGAGGGCCGTCAGTTGGTTTCAGAGAGGCAGTATTTTCTTAGGCTTGTTATTCCGTGTGAATCTTCCTGATACTTCAGGGATAAAAGAGAAGTCAGTTGCTGACTGATTATTTATTAGGGCGAGGGTTTTTCGTCAGTTTTTCTGTTCGCTGCGATAACTTCCAATTTTCTTCAGAGTTTCAAGTGGCTGCGGTCAAGTAGCGAAATTTTGAGCTGAGGTAAACAAGTTTCGGATTTGAGATGAGCTAAAACAAGCTTCAAGCTAATTTCAAGCTAACGAAATTTTGAAGTTCTTGACGGAAATTATTGACGGCTCAGTTATTTGGGGGAAGAATTATTTTCCCTCCGTAGCGTAGAGGCACCAGTCGACATATCTTGGCGATGGCCTAACACCCACCAATACTTTAATTAAGGGTATCATTATTTTGTTTAAGATGTTTTCGTTCTGTTTATTGATTTAATCCACGCTCGTCATTTTCCTCTGTGGCCGTTCATGTGCCATTTTCGTCATTTTGATCAGCGGCTAGGTCGTGAAATGGTTGTGCAGCCGATTCTAGCAGTTAATCTATGGCTGATTCATGAAGTTACAGTACCATTGGCCGGCTCATAGAGTTGGGTTCCATTATGTTCATATCCAGGGCTGGGTTCTGAGGATTGAATCGCCTCCGCTAGTAGTTGCTTTGTCAGTTTTTAGCATCATACGCTTTTACCGCGTTCGTGTCGTTACCCTGTTTGGTAATTGTATGGGCCATTAACGGGAGGTGTACGTTGATTTCAAATGAGGAACATGAATAAAATTTCACTCATGCAGCAATCTGTGAATCTAAGTGATTGGAACTAAAATGGAGTCACTGTGAAAAGGGAACACACACATATATGTTATATATATACATGGCATAAATAAATATCGTACTACAGCAGAAACATCTTATCAAGACTTGGCGCAGTAAAGCGAAGAAAACTATTCGTATTGCACCAAAAGAAGCAATTGCCACTAATTAAGTTCATTGCCATACATCTTTAAGATTCAAAACGTATACTGAATAAATAATAAAATCAGTTGCAAGATAAAATCTATCGAAATTATTCATTTATTGTAAATCATTATACTGAAAGCAAAAGTAATAAAACACTCTGGTAAAAAGGCCTCGGAACTTCTTTAACTACAAATAAATATCATGAGTTAGTAGCATGAACTGTTAAAAAACCTCTGTTTTTCTTCTTGTAGAATATTTGGAGCAATCTTACCAGTTTTCATTGTTAAGGACACACCAATAACTGTTTTGTCGTCAGTAAATCAACAGTTCTTTACGAATCAATTTTGCCGTATTCTCAGAAAGACAAAAGACAGAAGACAGTATTCATTTGAGGAATGTGATCCCTGTACAGCACACGTACGACTGGCAATAGCTACAATACAATTTTGAAAAAATCGTTCATAGTATTAGTTTCTTACAGACCATTTTTATGAAATGGAAATTGAAAGGAACAATGGCGAATATAGAAAGATCACATTTTACTCGCAAATTTTGGCAATAAGATTGTACCAAGCTTTGTATAATGGTAAAGAATGATCTAAATATGTATATGTTGTTGAGAATTTTCATATCACTCGCTATCAATAGGTTTGAGCGTATCAAAATTAACAATCGCCGATTCTTCGCGTAAAATTGATGGGAAGAAGCGCTCTACTCGAAAAATTTACTTATAACGAAAAATTTTGTTTGTGTACGGTTGAAATAAGCTAAGGCCGTTTTAAACGAAGTTGCCTATTTTGATTGCGTTTAATGGTCAAGTATTTTTAAATTTACCTCTTAGGTTACAATTACAATAGGATTGTTTTGCGACAGCAGAATACTTGTACGCAACAAAGAAACACTTGGTTCTCAGGTAGGCTTGTAGTATAGGCGCTTCATGCAGTTTTTTTACCTGCAGGCTCATGGAAATTTCGTGCGGTAAAAAGAACAATTCGATCAATTGTTCCATACTTTTGTCTCAAGTCGAAAAGTCAAGACTATAGATATCTGCTTCAGTAATACAGAAACCAAAAATACACATCGAAATTCATTCTAAATTGGCTCAACGACGAAAAAACTCGTGGTGTGTTTCACGCCACCATCTATGTCGCATCGTCGAATAATGACAACATACGAGGAAGGACTGCACCTGGCAAATGTAGTTTTATTCAATGCCTAGAAAAGAATTGCTATCTCGTGAGAGACGTCACAAGGAACCTGCATTTGTACAATCTTCTAAACTCCTCCTGATGGTCTTCAGCCAATTTATTTTGCGAAGACCGCTCCAAAACCGGTCTAGCACAAGCCGGCGCTTTAGTTGAATGTTTAAACACCCATTATCCCGCACCCTGTTCACATGTACCCAGCAATGGCACCCAAAGGGAACGCTACGTCATCGAAGGTTGCCACTTCGCTCTGAAGATTATATTTATATGTCTTTGTAATTTCAACGACGTAAAATCTTATGAATTTTATAAGATTAAACGCAGGATTCAGTTTCTCAATGATTAATTAGGATTGTTTGTCTTTACTCCAATTAACTGTCATTAACTGTAGTAACACATTTGTTCTAAAAGTAATATTGAAACGTGTAATTCATCGTTACAGAGCAGTTTTTACACTGAGGCAGAACACGTGGCGATGGCTTGACGGATGTATATTGATGTTTTCCGTAGGATCATTGGCTCAGGCATAGAATCCGCCTTATTTTGAAATGGCTTATACTAGTGAAAATTACCGCTGTATGAGGCATCATAAAAATCGGAAGACCCCGCATGCCTCAATTATACATGTCATACTTCAAATGAAATACAATCAACCTATCCATATCCACATCACCAACGCCCAAATGCACTTGTAAGGTAAGTACTCCTGATTACCACTATTTGTACTCAAGCTTCTCTCACAACAGCTCTGTGATATGTAGAAATCATCGTTCATCAGTTTTAATAGTGTTTTTATGTTTTCATTCCTTTTGCAAGATAGGAAGTTAGGAACGAAATCCATAATTGATGCAAACGATAATAAAATGCATGGATTATTCATTTTCTTGAAAATCCGGCTTTATTGATTTACTAGACACGTTTACCAAAAATATTTACTTGATAACGATAACAGATATAAATATTTATGTTTATATAATTATTAATAATTATTAAACGGCTGAAATTGAAATAGTTTGGTTTGAAGAAAAGGAAAATATCTCTCAGGACTCGAGCAAGACCCTCACTTCTTTCCAAAACAGGGACTGCAGGCAGTTGTACATAACAAAGGCTATGGGACTAAGTTTTAATGCATTTATGTTTTAAGTTACATTTACTTTTCTTCTTCCCTGTATTTGTAGTTTTGTTACACGATTTTTGATAAACGCATGATTTATTTATTTTCTATGTGATTTGATTTCGTCTATTTTCATGGAAACTTTTAAATTTCCTACAAACATGGAAGTGCATTTGAAAAGGGAAAAGCAGTTTTTAGGTTCGTTCCAAAACTTTTTAGACCCAATGTAAGTTGTCCAAAAAAGTCATCAAACTTCATTAAGTGCTCGAATAAAACATCGATAAAATTAACCACTTCGGTTATGAGCATGATAGAAATATTAAACTGACCTGTTAACAGTTGGAGCAAAAGTGCGAATTGTATGAGCCACTGCTCTCTGCGAACCCTCCGGAGCGTAATCGACTTGCAGTGTCGGAGGAGGATTGTCTGGTACTGCATAAACACTACCGGCAGAAGAGCCAGAACTGTCCGATTCGGAGACATCAATCACACGAGTGTACACCCCTGCGTTGTAGAGGTAAGAGAAACAATAAAGTATACCTGGTAACAATATGATTCATAGCAAAATTTTGTTTCATGCCCCGTTTTCTCATTTATAGAGATGCTAAAGACGAACTTGACAACTCCTACAAAAAAATTCAACTTGTGCACCCGAGCAATCAAAATTAATTTATGGCCATAATTCATTCATGATGCCTATTAATGAACAAGGATAGCCTCATATCACATGTTAACATTGTATATTACTATTGAATATTTGTTTTGAGAATTTGACTTCCATCTTGTCGTCAATGAAGTTGAAATTAAGTGTAATACAAATTCCGCGAAAAAAATGGCGCTCAGGTAGTTCTGTGTAAATATTTATTTCTAAACTCCCCACATAGGGTTAAACTTTCCATGCCCCACTATCTTCCTCAATTTTCGTCTAATTGCCACAATACTTTGGATGAGCAAAGAATTGAATCGTCCCCTCTCTTTCTCAGTTCTATAGTCTGACGCAATATTATTGCTCCCACACTTTCAGTCATCACGCCGACATTACTTGAATACTCACCCAGGGACTCAAATTCTGTCGCTCGTGAAAGGAATGTTTCAAACAAATCTTATGTGTCGTTTATTCTAAAAAGTGAGTAAAAACCAAAAACATGTTCTTTCATCTTTACTCAGCTCAAAGCGTACACTGAACGTGGCACATGGACAGTATCAGTATTCAGAAGCTCCCTCATTGCCATTATTTTCATACCATGAAACTATTTTAAATACTTTAGGGTTATTTTCATTCATCTCCTATAATTTTTTCCAATCCAAATATCTGAAGAAAACTGTGATACAGGAATACATTTCGGTGAAAAGTGAAAGATTTCACGTCATTTATATGGCTCGTACCTAATGTTTTTCGAAGGAAGAAGATACAGAAAACATGCCAAATGAAAATAATTCTGTTCGAAGTTTTTTGTAGCACTCACAAAGTTTCTTGTATTTCCCTTTTAGGGTTGCGCTCAGCATCACCGGTGACGGTAGTCTGACTCGCAGCTCTGTTGCTTCATAAGCGATGGAGGCCAGAGCGTCAACAGCCTCTTGCTTTGCCAAGCATCCCTCAAACTCTTCCAACCGACATCTTGTAAATGAAAGAAAGAGAAACAAATCAAAAACACCCAGTTACTGAGCTAATTGGAAGTCACAAGAACTGTAGATGATACAGTACAAAAAAAAAGTTTTTACGACTAATACTTTTGAAATAACGACAGAGACTTTATTTCGGCTGAGAGAGGAGTGTCACTTATCAAATTTTGTCTTGAAATACTGCTGTCTCCATACGATGAGAAACCCTAAACGACGAAAAAATTTCGCTATCGCATCAAAATAACACAAGTGCACCGATTCTCCAACAGATCCGTGGTACATTCCTCACAAATGAGAACCTACCCGAGTCAAACCTAACCCAAATTGATTGCTTGAAACTTTTTAGGCAGCTGCTTTTGATAGAGACATCAGTGGGCTATTTTATGCCAAACCTTTTTCAGTAATATATAACTGTTTTTCGTCATTGAAAATTTCTACAATTTCATGAGGTTTCAAAGACACTCACAAATATATCTAAACAAACCACCGAAAATTCAAGCTTATAGGTAAACACTTATCGTGCAATAATCAGTCGAAACTAACGAGGATCTTTAGAAAATACCCCAAATCCGGCTGCCCTCAAATCCAATAACGCACGCACCAAAATTTCACTGAGTGTTGATTAGAGGAATATACTTTCATGAACCACCTGCTAATCAAATTAGGACTTATAAAATATGAGCATGCGATTTAAAGTTTAGAAGCCCGTTCAAAAAGAGCTCAAAATGAAGTCAGGGCAACCGAGAGAGGGTGCACAATTCACCAGCAATGAATTGAAACATATTTGAGCTGAAATGAAGCCAGTTCTTGTATAACATTCAGCTGTTAAATCTTGTATCTGATGCAAGCAAAAAATTGGACAACCAGTCATGAAGGAGACCCATTGGGTTCAAAATCCGTATATTATCAATTTTCTGTTTACCTCAAGTCATAGAGATTTTTTTTCGAATCTAACAATATGCTTCACTTCCATGTGTGTTCATTCGTCTACTACAGCTTGCGAAAGACTATTCACTTGTCCCAGGTAGCCAAATTTATTGACCTAATATTGAGCCAATATACAGTCTCAATAATGACTGGATATTAAAAATGAACATTGGGGCAATACCTTATTTTGGAAAATTCGGTTGATATTAGAAAAATATATTGGCCCAATAACAATATTATCATCAACCCAATAATATCAACTAATTATTGAGTTAATATTGGCTTGATAATGAAGTGTTCCCTACAATAACATTGGCTTAATACTGAATTCCTGATAGGTTGATATTTGTAAAACATATGGCCCCGATAATGATAATTTCACTAACCCAATATTAGGTAATTATTGTATCACTATGGATTTTATACTGAGGTGTTCCTTAGAAATATTGGCCAGTAAGGCCTGGAGTTGTTGCTGCTATAGCAAATAAGTTCCGCTTGTGGCGAGTGAAGCAGCGACCTTAGTTCAAAAATCGTACTTCTCCTGCACCTGGTTTCGGTGTTACGCTATGCACACGTTAGCGCTATTTTGTTGAATAATTTTACATTTCCACATTTTATTATTACTGAACATAAATGGACTATAACCGAGTATGAGGGGTAACTAAGGTAGGATACGACAGGCCCAATACTTATTTTCTGACATCAAGTGGATATTGGTAGAATATATTGTCCCAATAATAATTAATTTTTACCCCAATATCAGCTAATTACTGTGTCACTATTGACTCGATATTGAGGTGTTTCCTTAAACAACACTTTTGCTCAATAATTAATTTCTAATATCGCATCAATATTCGAAAGGGTTCAAAGACGAGAAATATATATAATTCTGATAACTATGTTATCCGATGTACATACCTACACACCTACAAGACTATGAATTAAATTGCATTCAAAATTTATCTAAAATCCATGATTACAAGCCTCTTTGGCATCGTAGTCCAAATTTTGTGTTTCACGTACGTACCAGTGGTCGGGCAACCTGTACTAAGCAGCATATATACGTTCATCTAAGCAGCATATATATGCGTGATTGAAAAATTGCACGAAAGCACTTTACTCAAAGAATGATGCATGCAAAATGGGTTATATGGTAGGAATAGGCCTACTCAACACCTTCGTTACGAAATTAAGTCATTTATATCATCTATATAAATGACTTTATTTCATCTTAATTCAACATATAGACATTTATTGCTATAGTAACATATGACAAACGATTTTGGCATATTTTTTGAAAAAAATTAGACCTTCGAAACTCATTGGACGACTGGAAAAACAAGAGCTGTGAACCTGTGATTACAGTAATTCTGAATATACATATTATTGTAACGTATTCACATTTCTTGATATCTGTCAAATATATCTGCACTCATTAATAACTGCAATAACTATTCATTAACTTTATTGGTAAATTTTAAACAAATTACTCCGTATTATTGGCGTACAATATCAACCCAATATTCGGGCAATAATAATTTATATTTTAAAAAATTTTATAAAATTGCGAGATTTTTAATTATTATGAGATAGTTTCCACCTATATGAATATCGTACATATATATATATATATATATACACTGTTAGTTTAATATTAGAAATAAAACTAATGACTACATTGTCCTAAAAACAAGTTGATATCATAAATAAATATATCTTTTTTCGATATTGTCTTGTTATTATCCTATTTTTGTAATCCAAGATTCCAATATCAGGTCAATAAATAATTATCAACCCAATATTGGCCTAATAATTTCTTGCTACCTGGGGTGTCGCAGGCCCTACAGTACAGGGAGTTTGCCAGGCTCTCCTGAAAACTTGAACTTGTTGTCGTTTGAAATGTTACTCCTTCCACAGTTTTAGAGGTAATGAAATAACAATTTAATCATTCGAAAGGTTTTGAAAAAGCTACAAAATGACTGATACGTTTCCGAAAAATGACAGAGTTTGAAACTTTAGTAGAAATAAAAAAGTATTCAAATTTTTATTTTTTTTTAATTCCTATAATTAAACAGATCAAAACAACAAAAAATGCATTCACCTTTCTTTAGACATTGTATTTATATATCTGGAAAACGTATTGCTTTATCTGTAATTTTGAAATTGCAGGACGCGATACAATTTTCATGATATAATTTTTTTTAATTTTTTCGAAAAAAAAATCCCAATCAAAATGGAAAAAGCACTGGCAACAAAAAACGTTGCATAGTTTCACACCAATGGGGAAAATTTCAGAAAAATCCATTGGGAAAGGACGGACTGCTTTTACCCAGATGGTTGCCCTAGGTCGTTGAGCCTCTTTCCCTCCTCCTCCCTCTAACAACGACGCAAGTTCGAGAGTTCAGCAGGAGAGAGTTAGCCATACAGCTCACGGTCGAAATTATTTGGTACAAAGAAAAGTATTCTAACGCACACAGTAAACAAATTCTGAGTTAAGCAGCAGATCACTCATTGCACATAGTTGGTTAGGCTCTCCTCAACACTTGAACTTTGTGTCGCTTGAAATGCTACTTCTTCTACAGTTTAGAAGTTAAAGAAACAAAAAATATATCAATCGGTAGGGCTTAAAAATAGCTACTAATCTGTCAGACATTTTTTTGAAATTTGATTTAGATGAACCAATATATGAGAAATACAGGAAAAAAGTGGAAAATCGAAATTTTATGAAAATATTAATAAAAAAATAATTACAAAATCGAAAAATTATTGTTCAACAGATTTGTAGCTCTTTTAAGCCCTATCGAGCGTTGCATTTTTAATTTCTGCAACTTCCAAATTTTAGGAGTAGCATTTATTTTTAATCCATTTTTTACTCTTACCACGAAATAAATAAAAATTTTAATAAAGGTACAAAAACACTCAAACAAAAAGGAATCGTCGCATAATTTTACACCTGTTGTTAACATTTCATAGAAATCCGAAAAAAATTGACGGTTTTTTCTGCATTTGTCATAACTCTAATATTCTCCAGTTATAACAAAAAACAGAACGGTTAAAACATCGGTTCTAATTGCGTAAGAAAATATGCCTGTTTCAGAATTACTGTTAAAAATCGCGTAAAATAAATTTTCTGTGCTATAGGAGAACATATCTACGTCAGAATTGATCCATGCAACTAACTCAACATTGTGAAGAGGCAGAAGAAACTCGGTGCAATCTTCGTACGGATCAACTGATCTGATGTGCAATTTTACTCCCGGTAGACGTGAAGTGACGATTCGGCGCCAAGTGTCCAAATTAACGTCCTTGAGGCGCATTTGAATCACGAGGTTGTGGTCTTTGAAGTACGGGAGCATCAACGCCACTGCCTCTGCATCTCGGTCTGTGAACAACCGTGTGAGCAAAAACGGATGTAACAACACATGCGAAATGGAATGTTGAGACACATAGAGTTGTTAACTGCAGAGTTTTTCTACACTTAAGAAAACTTGATAGGGGGCAATTATTTTTTAGAAAGTTTCTTTAAAAATATTTTTTTGAAAAGCATTTTAACACTGCTCTCCGTATTTTACACTACCATCTTTAATAATTTAAAGCTACTGCTGTAACGCTTACTAAGAAGGAATGCAACTTAATGAAAAAATCACAAGGTATAATTGTTATCTCAAAATATTACGACGTTTTCTATTTCTCACAAATTTTCCATCCATCTACACCAAAACCCTAGTATATTGGACTCACAAATTCAAGTGAGTTTCAAGATTAAAACTTGAAAGCGAAGAAAATGTTAATAAAATTAGTCATTCCATTCAAAAGATCAAAAACGTTTTGGAGACCAGCTCCATCATTCGTGCTGTAAAATTCAAAGTATGATCAATTCATCGCAAGCATAAAAGCACGATCGACAATAATTTCAAGACTTTATACAAAAAAATCACCTATGCATTAACTATTTAGAGGAAACGAGCTGAGCATGTGGTTGAAATATGTTTTTTTCTTCAAAGTGTGCAAATATTCTAAAATTCTTAGGTCAAAATCATGGAAAGAACTGTCAATTATTTGAAAATCGCCATCCCGAATAATTGCCCTGTATTTCTCAACATTGCTGCGTATTGCTGAATGAGGAGTATGAGTCAGCAAGTTACCGGAACGAAAACTCCTTTCGCAGTGCTGCCTCTCTTGCGTAAATATTGCGTGACGTCATTCCCAAGTACGCCGATGGGCAAAGTGCACCTTTATATGTATAGACAACAGAAGAGCACATAAAGCCGGAAATTGAGCCTTTGTGCCGAAAAAATTAATCGATATCTACTGTGCGAACCAGCATGACGCGTAAACTCACTTTAAGAAAATGTTCACTGAATAAATAATTTAACTCAAATAATTCAATTCTTTAAAATAATTTAATACTCTAATTGATTCCGTTGATTTTGAAAGTGTTCCCGATCCCGTAAACGTTGGCTTGCAATAGCAGAAGTTACAAAATTTTCTTCGACCCTAAAGATATGACAACCGAAAAATGATAATTGCTTTACGTTTTCAATTTCGTAGTGAATTTAATTGATGAATGTTTCTCATTCAAATATTTGAGGAAAAGTTCAGCTTGTGAAAGTATTTTAAAGAGCAGGAAAGTATTGTCATTCTAACGACTATAAAATACTTGCTTAAAAAGTGAGGAACAATCAGCTAGCCCTTTTTTCTCGCGAAAGTACAAAAAAATTGCAAAGGTTGGTCCTTATGCGTTCCTCATGGCAATACCCTCATTTTTCTTCTAAAATCTCCCCGTAAACATGAGAAATAATTTAAATCAAAGAGCTTAAGCAACTTCTTGGAAAAAATTCTTTTGATATAACTTTTTCATCAGGCGCGTGAAACAAGGAATTTAGACAGTCTATGGCCTCATGAAGGGAAATATTTGTGAACAGGTTCTCAACGTCAAATGATGTCATAGTTATTTTTTCCGACATTCTTGATAGTTTTCGATGACTCCGTAAACGTAAAAGAGCTATCGCCAGTGAATTTCTTAGTTGTCAAATGATTGGAAACAGGCACTAAGAATTTCACCAGTTTAAAATTAGAATTAATTATAACTGAATACATGTGTCGAAATTGAAACGGGAAGCAAAGTCAGCCTTGTGAATTTTGGGTGGGCCATAGAGAACACCTGGACTAGATCCAGATACGTAAAGTTTAGTATAAGTTTCAGCGGCTAACAATGAAGTTTCTTTCAGCTTACGTGGCAAGTTATTGATGCGATCCTCAACCCTTAAGCAGTGTTCAACCGATCAATATGTACTGACAGTATTTTTATTGACAGTATCGGATATTGACAGTATCGGATATTGGCAGTATCGAGTTCACACGATCTATAATGTTCTGTCAATATTTCCATCAGTAGTTGCTCGGACTCCCCAGAATGTGGTAAGTGTTGTGCTAAAATGAGACGCAAAAAAGAATTTTGCGCTGCGCTAATTGTTTTGCTACAGAAAAAAAAGACGAAATCGGAAGAAATTGGCGAAGGAGCGGATTTTGAAACGCAATTATGTAAATTCATTAAATGACACAGGAGAAACGGAACACTGCAATAGACTCGTGTAACCCTCAATTTTAACATCTTTTTAGAAATATTGATCACGTCGGCAGTTCCATAGTACAAGTAGTTCTCTATATAAATTGATAAATTCCGTTAAAACAGTATTTCTGTCACTACTATCCATGATTAGAGCACTCGAATATAAACTCTCACCCTACGATGGCCACGCCTGTAATGACAGAAATATTGTGGTTGCGTTCAAACGATCAATATAGTACTTTCCATCAATCCAAGAATGCTCAAATATTGATGAGATTTCTGAGCACCTTTGACCGCATCAATATTTTCATCAGTCCATCAGTACGCCGTTCACACGATCAATATATTGACACTATTAGTAAATATTGTCAGTAATATTGATCATGTGAACGCTGCTTTAGTATGCATTTGTTATGGGGTCAAGAACTTTGTGCCTACAAATTCTTGTGGTACAAACCTCGTCTCTAGTCATTTATATATTTTTTGTGCTGTGACTTTATACCTTCTTCCTGTGTCTCATTTAGCTTAAGTATTAGATTTGCATTTATCGGTGTGACTGAACAAAATTATCTGTTTATTTTCATCCTGAAGATGATGTTTCTACATCGAAATGTTCCTCTTAATGAAAAATAACACTGGGTAACACTAATTTTGTTGCATTTTAAAAAAGACCGTTCTATAGTCAATTTGAGTGTGTTGATTTCAAATCTGGAGTCGATATTTGTCTACAAGCCAAAAATTCAATGCACATTGACATTTTAATTTTTCAATTTCACAATTTTGTCAAACTACAAGAAGAACCCATTGCTTGTTGTTAGTGATTCAGTCTTTATTTTTATCGCGCCTGGACTACTGCAGTCTTGTATGGGGAAATTTACCTCAATATCGTCAGGAAGAGTTGCAAAAATGTCTAAACTTCGCCGCCAAAGTGGTGTGCAAAGGAAATTTCAATAAATACGATCATGTCACCCCTCTTTTAAGAAAACTCGACTGGATCCCAATACCGAACAGATTCATGATCCAAAAAGCTCGACGAGTGTTCTCCTCTCTGTACCTCCCCCAAAGTAATGCAGAGGTGGTAAAATTTTATCCATCTAATATCCCAAACAAAAAACCAAATCGGAGGAATGATGTTTTAGTCAGTTACCGTTCATCTAACGTGGGACAAAAAGCTCTCTCAGTTTCTGGAGCTTTTTTGTGGAACAAGCTTCCCCAGCATATCAAAAACTCTAAAACTGTAAAAGAATTTAGAGTAAATGTGTCACGTCATTTTGCATCTCTATAGACCTGCAGCATTTCGGTGTGAATTTCCCATTTACCAGAAATTTTAATTTTCCTGAAATTTCTGTTAGAAAATTAGAAACTATTTCATTGTACGTTTGCTAAGCCATTCGTGCATTCATCTTAACTGTTTCTGTCGACAATAATGAGCACCCCAGCCGTGAGTTCAATACAGCAGAATGAACGTTTTTTCCATAATTAGGAGTATTTCCTCATCTTTATTTTGTTATTTTTTCTTCTCTGTGTTAATATTTAACATCCGTATGGAAAACATACTCTGAAATACATTTTGTGTACACCAATATACAGGTTTATAAATGTGAGGATTGTGCAAAGTTTATAATGAATTAAATTTTTGGCTAACGTTGTCTCGTTATTTCAAAATCATTCTCGAAGATGTTTAAATCGATTTCGGCTGAGCTGGGGGGAGGGGTTAATTTAAGCATTTTCATTTAGTCTTTTAATATTTTTCCGTGCGTTCAGTGCACACCAGCACTAAACTTTGAAATCGAAATAAACTGTTAATTTCTGTTATCAAAATTATCACTTTGGACCATTGCTTAATCTACCTATATGTGCCAAATTTTGTAAATATTCTCCACTCAAATGTGATATCCGGCCACAATATTACTCCATTTTATCCCATGTACCCATGTCTGTATAATGCTGAAGAGTTGTGTTGTTTCTTGACTGTAACCTGAGTTTTCTTAAAAATTTCTATGAAGAAACTAAAAACCAGTTCATTTTACGTTTTCCGAAGTCTTCTTTTCCTTTTAGTTATTTTTTTTCGAATAATTTCTTAGGATTACAATGAGCTCAACTGTCATTATCGGTGTAATAGATGGTAGGTTGTTTCTATCCTCTTATTTTATATTTGTATTTTTTTCTTATATTTCGTTCTCAATAAGTACATATATTAATATGTGTGTGTACGTATATAGGTATATATATATCTACATAAATAGATATACATGTTTCTATTTCATTTCTTTACACAAAAACCATCCGATTAATAAATTTTATTGCACTAGCGAAATGATTCAAAAATAGATCTCCCACTTACACCAGAGGACGTCTCTGTGAATCGGATTAATGACAAATACAATTAATGAAATTAATCGTAATTTTAGCGTATGAATCGTGGTAAAATTTTCTTTCTGTCCGTATGTTGTACAAGCAAATTTTGATGTTCAGTATATGTTTGTTTGCGCATTTCTGCCAAAATTTTGTAGATATTTATCAATCATGAGTGGTAACTGGCCTACACTGTATCTCCATTTTATCCCATGTACCCATGTCCGCATGATGTTGCAGAGAATATCGAGAAGATATGATATATGATATGATATATTGAAGATATATGTTTTTTTTGTTGTTGTTCATCAGCGGTAACTTGAGTTTTCTTAAAATTTCCTTTAGGAAATTAAAAAACCATTCCATTTATACGTTTTTCGAAGTCCTTTTCTATTCCTTATCTTTCCTCAGGTTATTTCTTACGATTCATCAGAGCTTGGGCTGTCATTTTAAATATTGAAAGAGTAAGATTATTTTTCATGTCTATTAGCATTTTTCTTATATTCGTTTTCAATACGTATATATATGAATATGTGTGTTGGTGTGTGCGTATGTACGTGTGCGCACGCAAACATGAATGTTTATGTATCAGTGTAAACATGCACACGTTTCGCACACATGTACATATATCGGTTTCTATTTCTACTTTTTGCATAAAAAGCAAAACCTCAAGACACATTACATTTTACCTAAAGCTCTGCGATCAGTTAACACTGCACCAAATTTCAGAAATAAACAAATTGATTGCGCTTGCTTTATGATTTATAAATCGATCTATCACGACCCCGAAGGGCATTTCTGTGAACAGAAGAAATTAAAAAGTATAAACAGACAAAGGAAATAAAGCACTCGTGCAAAAATTATCTCTATATTTGTATGCCGAACAAGCCATGCATTTCAATTTTGAGTGTAAGTTTGTTTACGCATTCCTAGATGTGCGTGCTGTGTTGCGCGATGTTCTTTACAAATTATTTCGAGACTATCTTTTTCTCAATACTTGATTGTCATTTACGGTGTTGTTTCAATCTAGTATGGTGTAGCGTATTTTTTTGTATTTTTCCTACTTCGATGATCTTATAAATAATTCGAAAAATACTAAAGAATTCTTCGAAACTGCCAAGTTCTTAGTTGAAATTATCGAAGTAGGAAAAAGGCAAGAAGCGCTGTACCGGAATCTCTTGGAATATAAAATATCCAAGAGATAATATTTCTCGTTTCTCATTCAACTACCCTTGACAGAGTTAAACTATTAGCACGACCCGTATGGTTTGTCTATTAGTACGCCTCGTATATTTTTTCTATTAATATGCCTCGTATGGTCTATCTATCTGTACACCTATGATAGTATTGTCTAATATTACATCTCGTATTGTTTGTCTATTATTATGCCTCGTACGGCTTATCGATTTGTACACCTCGTATGGTTTGTCAATTAGTATTCCTCGTATGGAACTTTGTTAGACTATTAGCACACCCCGTGTGGTTTGTCTATTATAGTACGCCTCGTATATTATGTCTATTAATATGCCTCGTATGGTCTATCTATTTGTGCACCTCTGATAGTTTATCTATTAGCACATCTCATATAGTTTGTCGATTATTATGCCTCGTATGGCTTATCTATTTTTACACCTCGGATGGTTTGTCAATTAATACTCCTCGTATGGATCTTTTGTTTTAGGACGTCTTATATTAAGGAAATTTTAAAAGCCAATATGTTGGCATATGTATCTCATGTGACAACTTGGAAATAATCGGTTTTGTTGTCTTGATCACCAAGGTGAACTTCAAAATATACCTTGTAGGCACGCTTGACGAACGAGGATACGTAACGTCTATGACGATTTAGTGTGTAGCATCCGCATATGTGGCAGAAGGCATCAGGCTTGTTTCTGCTATGATATATCCCTTTGGAAGCCATGTTTGAATTGGAACAAAAAAGAATGATCAAACTATTAGAAGCTATCTATATATAAGGACGTAAAAATGCTTATACTTGGTTTATGCAAGTCCTCAGTTGTCCAATTTCATTAACCTAAAATTGCACACAAACTAGAGCTTGTAGAGAAAAACTAATTTCAGATTTGACATCAGAGCCTAGACTGCCTTCAGAATCAGTTAAAATATCCGATTCAACTCACAGTAACTGAAAAAGCGTTCCCAAGTGTAATGTCTACATACAGGGTGGTCCAGACAGAGCCAGTGTAATATACCAGTTTAAATGTGACAGAAAAGAATGTAAGTTTCTCATTAAATTTTACATTGGCGTTACTAGGATGACCTTGAAACAAAGATTGACCGTTCATAAATACCAAGGTTCTAATTTTCATCATTTCCGAATTGACCATAGCTGCAAGCCTTCAAATGAAGATTTATATCTTACCACAAAAAAACTTGCGTAATGTTGTTAAAAAAGAGCATATTCATATAAAAGAAGCGTTACACATCCATAAATTATCAATAAAGTGATTTTTATGACCAATTAATGAAACCTCACTCACTTGACTTTATGACAAACTTTCCTTCCTCGTTTAAAGTTGTCGTGAAAGCCATCTCTGCTAGCTGGGTCACGTCTGGAGAACTCTGCATGACTTCTTGCCATTCAGTGCACTTGAAGAGCCCTACTGTGGCTTCCTTCAGCTCCGGAAAACGACATTTGAAATCATCAGGATGGCTTGCGCTCAAGGTTCTGATGATGTTAAGCACTACTTCCCGGATCCTAGGAGGAATGTCTTCGTTATTCCATATTTCCTTTTCGATGGCTCGAAATTTTTTTTAAATCGTTATGAATGCAATAAAAAGATTGTACATTAACAAAATATGAAAAGAATCTTGGGAACGTAAATTGAAAGCAGATAGTTTGGCTTGTAAAATTTACGCAGTTTTGAGCTTAAATTCATCAAACGAAAGAAGGATTACTTGAACAATCCAAAATTTGCACTCACGGTTCCAAAGGGTGTGTTGAATTCAGCGACCCATCTTGGCCTTCAGAAAATGACCTAGAAATAAAAAGCTATTTTATCACTGATCGTCGTAGGCGATCATTAGTAACAACTTTTGTCATTTCCTGATCTTGATTTCTGCATTGCAAGATGGTATTCCGTATTTTAAGAGTTGTACGTCAATATTTACCGTTCTAATTCTCATTATTTACAGAAATATATTTAAATTAAGTATACATCAGCAGCTAGCAATAGTATGAAGCACCGTTCTATTTACGGAAATGCGCTAATTACTCACCGAATGTAGAGCGTTAGGTCTTCTCTCTCTTAAAGTATGTGCTACATTCGTGGGAAGTAAAGAAGGGCATTTGATATAGAAACACTGAATCGAAAATAAAAGCTTACTGAAAACGTACAACACTTTAGTCTATGTTATAGATATGTAAGGAAAAATCTAAGTTACAAATTGAACTAGTAAATGAAGAAAAAAAGAGAGTTTATGCGCTATAAATGAGAGTCGACTCTTTTTCGGGCTCTCAGAATTTTACATATCATGAATTTACAGGCGACTCTTAGGGAGTGTTGTAGTATTTAAAAAAAATTCCGGATAAATAATTTATTCATCAAAAATCTAAAACTAATTCATTCTTTGCTGAGTCGAAGCTATTGGAAAACACCGCTCAAAAACATTCTACATCGAATATCACAATGATTCAAAACATAAATTATACTTCTGTTTTTTTTAAAGTGCCAGATAAGCTCACTACCACCCGCTATTCTGACTTTGTTATGATTATTTCAAAAATAATGTTGAAGAATTGTAAAGTGTCTGCTTCCACAACGAAAGGGAATTTTCCCTGTATATTTTGCACTGAAAATAAATTTTTACGTACAACTGAAGTTACTGGAAACAAAATGTGCTAGACGTAAGAAAATAATTTAATAAAACATAAAGGCTTCTTCCTCAAATATTATCTAATTCAGGTATTTTTTAGACTCTTTTGCTCGGTAGCGTATTCTATCGACAAGAATAGGCCGTCAGAAAACGACAACTCGGCAGAAGCACACTTCACACCGATGGCACGCAGTAAAATCCTTACGCTAAACATTTCTCATGTCAGAAGAAGCTCAATCCTAGTAGTTCATAGCCGATTTTTCGTTATTCGTTTTTGTAGTTAACCAAACGAAATTAGTAAATTATAATAATTCAAACCATGCTCGGGCACAAAGCAGCAACATTTAGCGCTATCCAATGAGGGGGAAAGAGTATTGAACAGTTCCACGATTTCAATAAATAATATTCTCGGAGGTTATTAAAACGTGAAGCTGATGTAAGAAGCAAAAGTGTACATTTATGTACATCACTGAATATTGAAATATATTTCTTTAAATATAATAATTAGCAAGTGATTTAATGAAAATAAAAAGGGTGGAAAAAATTCCTGTACTAAGTTAATTGGTAATACATCTACAGTAGGATAGTGTATAATGGATCAAAAAATCATCCTCATATTGAATTACTAACTACCAAAAACTTGATAAAAATTTATTTCTCAATGTCCCCTTCTTTTGTTTTGATTTTTGATTTTGTTTTGAAAAGCCTTGGATTACTGAAGATATCGTGATCAATATAAAGAAACGGCAAGCTTATCTAGCCTTACTATACGAAGGACGAATATCTAGAGTAACATATAACAGATTCAAGAGTTATGTGACAAATCAAATACGAACATCGAAACAAAACTACTTTACGCGAACTGATACAAACTGATATTAAAAAAACTTGGCGCCTGCTAAATTCATGCTATAGACCGAACAATAATGCTACAAAAACAATTGAGTCCATCATTCACGAAAATGTAAAATATCACGACAAACAAGATATTGCAACCGCGTTTAACAACTTTTTTATAAATATAGGGAAAAATATCGCCGATAGTGTCGCTAGTGAACCTACAGACCACCTGCAATACATGGACCATGTCCGTGAACACAACTCTTTCTTTTTCACGCCATCTAATCCCTCCGATGTAATTACGTGCATAAACAACTTGAAAAACAAATCAAATGGATTAAATACATTCTCAGTTAAAGTTATTAAGGCTATAGCTGATATAATAGCACCGTGCATATCTAATATTATCAACCATTCACTTTCTCAAGGTATCTTCCCCAACTCTCTCAAAACTGCCAGAGTGACCCCTATTTTTAAAAATGGTGATAAAAATTGCATTAATAATTATAGACCTATCTCTGTACTGCCAATTATTAGCAAAATATTTGAAAAAATTGTGTATAAAAAAGTTTATTCGTATTTTGAACAAAATTCTATTCTCTACGGCAAACAATACGGTTTTCGTTCTAAAAAACCAACGACACAAGCTATTTTAAATCATTTACAGTACCTTTATTCTAATATAGATGAAGGAAAGCTTGTTTTCTCCGTGTTTCTTGACTTTCGAAAAGCATTCGATTGTGTGGACCATAACATATTACTCTCGAAACTACACTGTTATGGCATTCGAGGAATCGCCCATGATTGGTTCAAATCATACCTAACAAGCCGGAAACAATACGTTGTCATTGACAATGCAAAATCAGACCCACAGAAAATTAGCCATGGAGTTCCACAAGGATCTGTCCTTGGGCCTCTCCTATTTCTGATATTTATAAATGATATTATCAAATCTACATCATTTTTCAATTTCATACTTTTTCCGATGACAGCACGCTTTCTGCGGTCCTTCCGAACCAAAATCCCGCTATGATTGCGGAGAGTAAAAATAATGAACTCCATAAGGTTTCATTATGGCTTAAAGCTAATAAAATAAGCCTCAACATCGATAAAACAAAATATATTACATTCTCATACAAGAAAAATATATATCTCCCACGCATAAAAATTGGCGAAAGTGAAATCGAAGAAACCAACTCATGCAAGTTTCTGGGTATCATAATAGATAAACATCTGAACTTTAACGAGCACATCGCTCATATTAGTTCTAAATTATCAAAATCCATCGGAATCCTGAATAAAGTTAAAAATTACCTGCCTGAAACAGCTTTACGAATGCTCTACCGAACGCTAATTTCACCATACTTGCAATACGGAATAGAAGCATGGCACGAAACTGATAAAAATAAAACCAATAAAATTTTTACTCTGCAAAAAAGAGCCATCGGAGCGGAAAAGAATCTAGCATATGATGCTAACACAAATGATTCATTCAAAAATTCACAAATGCTTAAACTTTCGGATCTCTACAAAATTTCCATTTGCAATTTCATTTACAAAACATTATCAATTGATGGCGACAATAGCCTAAAACAATTATTAACTGCGAAAACTGGTCATCACGACCATTTAACCCGAAATAGAAGTAAATTCATGCTTCCTTATTATTCAAAGGCCCGGTCGCAACACAGTATCCTCTTCGTTGGAACTAAAACTAGGAACTCAATACCTGCGGAGATCCGTGATAGTAATTCTTACAAGGTATTCAAAAGAAATCTTGAGTCTCACTTCCTATCGAAATATTAGTCGTGTAAGATCACCAAGTCAAAATCTTGTCTCCTACATGACTGTTTCCAATAATGTAATATGCCATGGGTAATATCGCCGATATTCAATCTACTGTTAAATCGTTTATCGAGTGTACTGTTAATACAGTCCATATGACCTATATTGTAAAATGAAATATCTGATATCGAGTAAATTATCTCACTGATCAGTCTAATGCGAAACTATGTTAAATGATTTAGGTTAAACAGTATTGTAAACCTTAGAATAACGTGATGGTAGGATGCCCCAGAAGTCGCTGAACTTATTCGGGCCCACAGGTAGCTATATTCAAACTTGTCCATTGTACTAGACTTAAGAAACATTCTACCTCTGTATCTCCTGTGGTAAATAAATTGTTTAAATTGTTTAAAATTGTTTAAATTACCCTTTGAAGTTTTCCTCTGAAACTTTCAAGAGACTCGCAGTTTCTTTTTAGGATTTTTGTCGCTAACAGACTGTTTTCTTTTTTCAGGGATGTTTTCTGCCTGGATTGCACGTCAAAATTCGTCCAGGTGTATTAAATCAAAGCTATTTTAAAGCTACAGGATGGATCAATGTGCTGACATTGCCTAGTCTGTCACCAGAATTGAAATCTGATTGAAACTAAAAATTGAAAAATCAGCTTCACATTAGCCGAGTGACTAACTACAGTGAATTGAAGGTGTTTGCCAAAAATGAATGGGCTCTAATTTCATTTAACTATCGTAAAAACTTTGTAAAAACTTACGAAAACCTTCATAGAGCTGTAATTGCAAGTGTGAAAATTGCAACCAGGCACTAAAAATAATTCTTTGAAATATAGCTCTTATCGTTTGCAATATACTTCTTTCTTCTCCCTGCACATTAAAGAATTTAATATTAACCTACTTATCATTGTTTTTCTTGATATATATCTTTACATATGTAGTTTTGTAGTAAAAACCTATGAAGAATTTTTTAGTTTTCTCTATGTATAGTTCTGTATCGTTTCGTATTCATTTTATCTCTTCTATTTTTAGGCCAGCGTTATTTTTTCTAAACTTTTATTAACTCCATTTTCATTCGTGAAAATGAACAACACTGTGTCATGCACTTTCAAATACATACCACAGTTTTCAAAATCCCAAAACAGGGAATCAGAAATGGTGAAAAGTTGCACTGCAAAGGTAATTGAAAAGATCCTAAGCTGCATTTCTGAGAGTGAGATAGAGAAATTAGAAATGAAATTTCCTAAAACCTCACCTGGGTAGTTGGTCGGATAAGAGTTTCTTGAAAGAAACTTTATTTTCTTTAACCAGTTCTCTTGTCAAAAAATTTCCAGCCAATTTCTCTGCTATCGATTTGTGACGGAAGACATGAATTACTTCATTGGAACCAATTCGTTGCTTCTCTTTCAGTAAAACCGAAAGAAATGAACTCGTTCCAACATTTTCCACTTGACGCAAGCAGCGCTCTCTCAAATCCTTTTCCTCTTCACTGGTGAATGAAATTGAATTTACAGCCACTTTTTGCAAAGCTATGCGCCCAACTTCATGAAATACTTCCCTTATTTTCAAATCTAAATCTGGGATGCATTTGTTGACCAATCTAGAAGTAACTTGTTCTTCATACAGACGTACTACGTTTGCCGAAAAATCAAAAAAAGATTTCCACTCTTTGATTTCTGCTCCTTGAGAGTGCCAATAAATATCACAGTAGTGGACTAGATGGATGGGTAGGTCGAACAATGCAATTAACGCTGGCTTCATTCTTAGGAAGGAACCAACTAGTCCGCTGTTATCTCTATCGCTCTTGAAACTTTTCTGGTATTTCATTAAGAAATTCTTCTTGTCATTGCGATTAGTGAGTGGCGATAGTTTACACGGGCTGAAAAGTACGCTCTTCTTTCGTAGGAGTGACTTAAGCTTTTCAGTAGCACATGGCCTCGTGGTAATTATTACGCGGCTTTTAGCACACCGCGCGTTTATAATAAGTTCTTCCAAGGCCTCAGCTGAGTTTTCGGAGATTTCATCGAAGGCGTCAACGAGGTATATAACTTTGAATTCTCGCAGGGCTCTGACGACGCTTCCGTCGTTAATTTTTTCACACGCATCTTTGAAGTTATTCTGCACGATTTGAAGAAACGTTTTTGTTATTATGTCTTGACAGTCGTAGTAGACGAGCAGGTCCCATTCTTCTAACGAACTTATCTCTGATGAGTTGGGTGAATGAAATTTTAGCGCCAGATTCTTCAACAGGGTACTTTTCCCTGAACCTGGTTCGCCAGTAAGAATAACAAACTGTTGAGTGTTTTCGAGCAGTTGCGTGTAAGAAATTTCAGTGTCTCCCAGTAGCATTTTCGGGTCATAGAAAATTTCCTCAATTGTAAAATGAACGTCATTAGTGATCATCGGATATCCACAAGAAAATATTTTCCGAATATATTCGCTATTATAAGGTTTTCCGTACACAAGAAACGTGGCAATGTTTTCTGTTAGTTCTTTCTTCTGGTGAGAACATGTACACTCTTTCGCAAACATTTCTGTAAGAGCTTTTTTTATTTCACCATACTTTTCATCTGAAATGCTACAGAGCACTTGAGCGTCATCGAGGAGGTTGAATAGATTTTCTTTTATTTCTATTAGAAAATCGGGAGTATCTAGCTTAGAAGGTGTGTGCAAGATATTTCTGGTTTTGACCAATTTGTCCAATGAATTTTTAATTTTATCAAAGTTCCTATTGGAATCACTCTGAGAGACGTGAAATAACATTAGTAACAGGCTATTAAGTGAGGTCACATCAAAGTCGCCCGGTTTAGTCTCAGTGGTAGTTTCGAACAAGTTTGCGATTAGTGGAAACCGAGTCATTTTCTTCCACTTGCACGTGCTTATGCCCTTTCGAACCATGTACTCAGCATAAGTTTCTTCCAATTTTTTATCATGTGTTAGCCACTGGACAATGCAGCTCAATAACCAAGGGGCAATCATCAGTAGAGCGTGAACGCTCCGCTGCATGTTCGGCCCAAATGTCGGCCCATGAACAGAAGGAGGATTTACTGCTCCAGGAAGCTCGCCTGAGGAGGCCATGACACACCGCACCTGAGAGCGAGGGAACAAAAAAATAATAAGCCCAACGCATCATATCATGACAGACGTTATAATTTAAATCATCCTTGTGTGAACACAGTGCTAAGGGAATTGAAATCACTCCGAATTAATATGAAGTTATTTTGAAAAATATGACTTTCCACCAACTTCACACTTCGTCATAACTCTGTCCGAACGGCTAGAATCTGCTTGAATAGTTTACAAGCTGTAATCTATACAAGCTGGAATCAACGAAAAATTCAACCGGCGTGCCGAATTTCGACCACTCGCACGATCACAAACTTGAACACAGTCTTTCTCCCTAAAAACAGAGTAAAAAAGGGGTAATTTTGAGGGAGCTCTAACTTTCGAAAGAATGCACCCATCGATTTCAAATTACCCTCAAACGAAAGAGTAAAACATTTTCTCTCTCCATACTGTACATACAACCGAAGCGATTTTCTGGAAACTGCAGAAATTTCTCGATAAACCTTTACGACTCGCGCGCCCTCACTCGTAACTCGCGCGTCGTCAAAACATCTACCTTTGCTCTGTCTAACGTACGAAATGATAATATCCTCAACGTTACTTCCAATCAACAGACCATTTCATGACAAAATAAGTCTTAGGAAAACAAAAACAATAATAACTAACCTCAGTGTCATATCCTTGCTTATATCAATATTTTCCGAGAATATAAGCTTAAGTTTTCCCTCTTCTATCAAGGTGTATCTGGAGCTCCACTCAAGCCGTTTTAATGGATATTTGATTTGTTCTGTGCTTATGTACTATCTAGAATATTATTTCTACTTTCCTTTCAAGCATTTGTTGAACCCTGCACTCAACTATTCGTTTTTTCCTTGCGGTTACTGTCTCAAGATTAGCTGTGTAACCTTGTTTTTCTTTTGTTTTCATTTTACTTAGGAATTTAATCAATCAAATGGTCTATTCGTACACTTGGTTTTGTTTTGTATCTTTACTAAAATTATATTGAACGATCATTACGGGGAATTATTTCTGATAAATAAATTTAATGCAGTGCATAACAGATTATTGTGGAATATATGTTTTTATTTTTTTTTGCTATTTTTCAAAATTTATTTCAGTTCAACAGGCGCTTACGATGCGTCTAGTTCAACATTAACGTTCTTAGTGTATTCACGGGTTTATTGCATATTTTACTTAAAATTCATATTATAGGTAAAAAAACATTCGCTTTGCTATTGTTTTTAAGAGATAAATTGATGAATTAACGAAATGAAAAAGTCCTCCACATTTCAAGAATAAATTCTTAAGAGCGAGAACCATGCTCTTCCGCCATGAAATTATTCAGAGATTTAATGTAGTCCACGTCCAATACGTCATTGTCTACTTTGATGTGTCTTCGGCCTTGACATTTGGGATCGAATTTTCCAACGAGCTCCAATGTGCACTAAATACTTTTTATTTTTTTCCTTTCAATCAGCTTTTCTACAAGCGACATGGCAATAGCATTATGTTACATTTTATGTGCCACTTATTAATCTTCATCTAGTTATCCATGTTTTGCTAAATCATAACGAATAAGAACCGCAAATTTTTACGGCTTACTCACCGTACATATAGCACTGCCAAATTAATTTTTACGTTTTGATTGAATTTTATTTCAAATTCTTATTTGAGCACTTTTATTTAATATTGAATCATTCTTACAGCCCAATATATAGATTCATCGTATTTGCATTTTGACGATAAAGATTTTTCAGTATTAATTTTTTATTCGTATCGATGAGTTTCGTTGAAGTTTTCAATATTTAAGAAACAATGGATGGGTGGCAGATTTTAGCTCTTGCATATGAAACTGTAAAACTTTTATTGGAAATAAACAAATCTGTTTTTTACTTCATATTTATAAAGAGAGTCTTAATCTGACTCGTAATAAATGTCTGCGAGTGAAAGCAACGCGACGAGATTGTTTTGCTGACACTGCATACGTCGCTGACCGAGCCTTGAATTGTTTTGGGACCCAGAGACCTGCGCTCGGGATGTTTTGAGATCCCTACCTGCAGTTACGCTTCGGATGTCTTCTTGCTCCGTGCATATTGCTTTAGTTTTATGCCAAGCGTTTTGGTGTCAGGTTGTCCTTTCCATTGGCCACAGCAGACCTTAATCGAAAATTCGGCTCATCAAAGATCAAAACTTGTGGCTATTAAGACTATAGAAAAGTGTACGTTTGTTATTTTGTGCATTGTTCTGTGAAAATGAAGAAGTAACTCGAGCTCTTGAAATCGTTTCCGAGCAAGTGCATTAAAAGTAAACGTGAACTGTACAAAAAATTATCGAATAATTTAGGAAGTAGGCGACACGGAAAAAACAGAACTCGCTTCAGAAGATTGGAATACACAAATTTTGCGTTCAACTACCAAGTAGCCAGAACAGTTCAAGTAAATTTATACACTTAAATTAGTTTTACGCAAAGCCAGTTGGTGACAAAAAGAGTTATATACAGATAGGCCTTCTCGATCACAGCGCACGATTGCGTAGAATTACTCTCTCTGGTTAAGCTTAATATAAGACCACGCCAACACCGTATCTCGAGATTATTATTTTTTTACACATATAAATTAAACTATATTCTTAATAGTGCGAGGATCGCTCTCGCAAAATGTAAGTCTGATCCCAATCCCGCCCTTAATACCAGTGTTACGGAGTCGGAGGAATAAATTTGCGACTCCGACTCCACCTTTTCAGAATTTAGCGACTCCGACTCCGACTCCACCTCTCCAGAATTTTGCTACTCCAACACTGACTCCACCTAATCATAATTTTGTAACTCCACCTCCGCCTCTCCTCAATTTATAAGATGAATATTTCTTCTTAATGGTTGCAGGCGTTGCAACCTGTACATATTGTTATTAAATTTTTTTTATTTGCGAACGACTTTTAAATTAGCAACAGAATGTTAAAGATTAAGTTTTACTAATATATATCTACCAGTGTACATGATCCGTCAAAAGTGACGGGATTCGATAGTTTTCTTTAAAAAAGTCATGAGATATGGATGACAAACAAATTTATCCATCCCAATATTACCCGCGATTAAAACATTTTTATACTCATGCACTGATGAAACTCTTATCACAGATACAGTTATTAAGCATCCTTAAGAACGTCACGAACACACACACCGACCAAGCAAGCAACAACTTATATAATATTTCAAATTATTATTAGCCAAAATGTTTTAAAAAAAATTGTCATGCCTTTTTACCACGATAAGCTGCATTTTCTCAACAATAGATTCAATTTTCGCGCAATATTTATTATTTACGAGTGCACTCGGCCCGTCAAAAAAATGACAAGATTAAATACAGGACCGACTGAGCTTCAACATGGCTTTCCCATGATTTCCCATGCTATTCTGTGGCTTTCCAATACTTTCCAAAGTCTCAACCGCTGATATTCTATTCAACCTAATCTAACCTACCAACAATACACGTGATATTCATTCCGACTCCCAATCTGCTGGATTAAGGCACCGAAAATTGTGGAGTTTATTTTATTATGTTTATGTGGAAAATTGTGATACAAAAGCTTGTATCACAAAGACGCTCATCTCACACTTTCGGCTGGTGAGTGTGACACACAGACGGACGGATGCGGCTCCTTTTATAATGGTGATTTATAAATTAATGGAGACACCTGGCGTTTCATTATATCGATATATAGGGTGTGTTTTTGTGCTGACAAATTTCCCCCATAGGTTGAAAAACTCAAAATAAATCGATCTTCACGAATGATAAAATGGACAAAACTCCGTAGTTTTAGAGTTATAAGAACTTAAAGAAACTTTAAAACTTAAAGTATTGGATACCAAATGCGCGCCAATGTTAGCACTACCTTTTTCACTTCAAATTAATCCAGTTCAGATTCAATTTAATCCAAGTCAAGTTTATTTTAATGCAAGTCAAGTTCAAATTAATCCAAGTCATGTTCAAATTAATCCAAGTCAAATTCAAATTATTCCAAGTCAAATTCAAATTAATACATGACAACCCTAATTTGAGTTAAGTATTGACATAATCACTCGTTAGTTTGAGCATTTTTTGCGTTAAATATGTTTATATTGGATGAGATGAGCAAGAAAATCGTTTTCCCTTTCAGCAAGGAATACATAAAACTTCCGCCGGTGTTACAATCTAAAAACAGCTGTCGTAAAATGTGCTAAGTACCAAGCATCAGGAGGCAGAGTGTGATTCAGATCTTTGATCGGCGTAAAAGAAATAAGTCATGTATAAAAACTTCGCATTGTACTACTCTTCTAAGTTATTTTAAAATTTTCCTTTAATGGCAGTATGCATCCATTCAAATTTTTGTGTTCAAAAGGTGATTTTATGTTACACATAGTTGTATCGAGGTATCTTCCTTTACACTCGAATGAAGATTTGTAGTGTCTTCATTTACACTCAAATGAAGATTTTTGTGCGTAAAATTTCACTTCATTACATATATGAAATCAAATATACCTACAACTACATAAGGTTATCATTGGACGATATGTAGATTCAATCTTTTTGAAGATATATGCAAATACGATTCACTTAGTACTTATGTACGATTCCATTGGAATATAATTTGTATGAGGACAAAACAACACTCATATATAAACCTGCATTAGCAATAAAAATGTTGCCCTCCCTTCAAATTAATAGGTCAAGGAAAATGTACCATCTTAGTCGTTGAAACAAATTGTAACTTGTACCACATTTACGAAAATCGTTTGGACTACCAAAAAAAGGATTTCGTTGCTATATTTTTGTACAAGATTAAATTTACAGATCGTTCAATCGTAATCTTTTGTAGTTGCATGTATTTCATATATATTGACAAAGACATATATATATATGCCGGATTTCATATTTGTAACAACGTGAAATTTACGTAAATAAATCTTTATTTAAGTGTAAATAAATCTTCGATACTACTTTGCGTACCATAAAATTACCTTTTGAACATAAATATTTGAATGGATGCATACTACAATTAATGTAGAATTGTAAAAATAAATTCAATGAGTAGTATAATACAAAGTTTTTATACTTGACTTACTCGTATATCGTTTACGCCGGTCGAAGATCTGAATCACACTCTGCCTCCTGATGTTGGATACTTTGCACATTTTACGACAGCTTGTCTTAAGATTGCAACACCAGCGGAAATTTTTTGTATTCCTTACTGAAAGGAAAAACGATTGTCTCGCTCATCACATCCAATAGATGCATATTTAACACAAAAAATGCTCAAATTAACGAGTGATGATGTCAATTTTAAATTCAACGTAGGGTTAGATTAATTTGAATTTGACTTGGATAAATCTGAACTTGACTTGGATTAAATTGAACTTGACTCGGTTTAAACTTGAAGTGAATAAGGTGTATTCTTGATAGTTCCAACCCCACTCAAACAGGTTTGTGATATTGTTACAATAAAAACTGTAAGCACTTTACGGTTAGGAAAAATATCTGCAGTTTCAAGCTATTAAGCATTTAATGATATTTGCGAGTTTCATTAATTTAATGGAAAAACTACTAAAGTTTTACGTGATGCCTTAGTGATAATTTCCTAAAGAACATATAACCTGCAAATTTTTCGTAATTGTAGGTTTTCTTGTATAATTGACAAAAAACTCCTTTAGTGGGGTCGGAACTATCAAGACTAGTGCTAACATTGGCGCGCACGTGGTATCTAGAGTTTGCAATGCCGGGCAAAAATGAAAATCATTGGATCCTGGGATTTCAGAAAGACAATCCCGGGAATCCCCGGGATCCAGGGATTTCTTTATATTTTACATTTATGCTATTGTAATTTCTTTCCCATGTCCAACGCAGCATTTGGCAATTCAGGAAGCGAAAAACCTTTTTCTGGGAAAGATTCTCTAATATATTCATTCTTTGTAACTGTATTTACTGACACACCACCAACTGCTACAAGCTTGGTCACTTGTTCTTCAGGATTACTTTGATGCATCTTAACGATACTGGTTATTTTTGTTCGTTTTGTGTTTAGAGCTTCTACTGCTCTCCCTTGCAAGAGGGCGCTTTTATTCCAGTACGAATTATTTTTTCTCAGCTACTAGTTGAAGCATCTAGGTCTACAGTTTCAGGCTTCACTGTTGTGTTTACTCTTTAGGTGGCGTAACAAACCACTGGTAGGCCAGCCTTTGCAAAGTAAATTCTTACCGCACTTTTTTCACTCCGCACTTTCTCGAGTTGCATCTTTAACATAGTACCGCCCCACATAGGCTTTAGTTTCTACAACATCGGCCGTTGCCATCGTATCACAGTCTATTCTTTATTAGCTGCAAAACCATACCTCAAAATACATTCTGATGAAATAGTTGAACTATATTATGAGGTAGTGAAGACTACACTGTGTAATGATGCATATTGCAATAATATTAAAACACTAAAGCCCTATCTTGAGCTCTCTAAGTGATTAATCATATTAAGCAGCATGATTTTACTGTTTTTTCATTACTATCTTGAGATATGTATATTAATTAGAATTATAGACCGACCGGGGTTGAAAATTTGGCCGGGGCCGGGGCCGGGGTCAACAAATTTGTCATGGCCGGGGCCGGGTCGGGGCCGGGGTTATCAAATTTACCACGGCCGGGGCCGGGGCCGAGGTCGGGGTCGGGATTCAGACCGTGTCAGGACGTGTCACGACGACGTAATGCATAACGCCGGTTAGTGGCTCAATGAATGTTGAATTACGGTTGCGGTTGGGTGCGTATTTATGTGAAGTCAATAAAGTTTTGTAGACTTGCAGTTGCTGTGCTTGTTGAATTAATTAATACAGAAACAATTATAGTAATTAAATATACCGGGTGTTCCAAATAAATGTCCCCGACTTTTTAATTGATTCTATCTCCGCTTTAAGTTAACATATTTGAATTGTCTGTTTTCACAATGTGGTTAATCTTGTTTCCTTTTCGAATAATTTAATAGAATTAAAAGAGTGGTTTTTGGGAAATCTATTACGTGAAATGAAAAGAAAAACCAATATAAAAGGGAACATTCTTTTAATGGCAAACGTTTCGGAATCTCTGATTCCATCATCAGTGCTGTAAAACAAGGAATATAAAACGATAATGAAAAAATTGCGAAAAAGCTATAAGATATTAATATCACTATACCTACATCGAAAAATAGCTATGCCTAACCATTAAAAATAAAACCACCATTTCTCTTAAACATTGGAAGCCATACGTACCCATACACCTAAATTCTAGCAATCAAACCAACACACAATAACATTTACATAAAGTAACAGAAGTGCAAACACACACACACACACAAAACACACACACACGGACACACACACATTCCAACACACTCCAATTTACACAGTTGAGGCAATATTTAATTTCATTGCACTTTGATCATTATTTAGTTGAGGTCTGTGGGTAAAAATGAACAATGATTCCAAAATTCTAAGGACAAATTCCTCTGCAGTTCTACCAAGTATGGAGAAATTGGAACTTTTGAAAGGGTGGTTTGAACTATGGCAATGATCTCAGATGGCTGACTGGGAGGGAGATGAGCATAAACGGCCGATTCTATGGGAGATATGAGTGTTGGCTTGACGAATAAATTACTGGAGTGTAGTACTTCCAACATAGGACTGCAGGCAGCAATCACATTTACACAAGTAGACACAACCATTTCTAAGGCACTCTTCCAAACGCTCCTTCCCACTGAAAAATAAACTTAGTTGAAAACTATTTCTATAAAATGGTAACACGTAAATGAAAGTAAAATGAGAGTGTATCAAAGATAAAAGATCCTTTCTCATCTTCTTGAAAAGATAGCCCAAGAAAGAGAGCTCAACGAAAACTTTCTGCATTGGTACGGTCAGAATTGTACACGGAGGGGAAATTTTTTGTCTAAAAACTTTTTAACCAGATTGTTAATTAAAGGTACAGGGTATTTATTTTGTCCAAGTAACTTTGTGATATATTTCACTTCGTCATGAAATATTCTATATTAATTTGATATACGGTATGCTCTACGCAATAATGTAGTGACACTTTTTTTACTATAATCCTTGTAAATGCAACTGAAGAAATTGGTACATAATCCCGTAAATGTAGGTTTTCTATAAACAGAGGTGGTGAACGTTGAATTAGTTTTCTTTCCGAGAACGTCTAAAAATGGCAATTTATTATTCTGCTTAGTTGCCATAGTCAAATTTATCTTGGCGTGATATCCATTTATGTAATCAAAGAATTTTAGAACCTCTTCCTGTGAACGATACATTCGCAGTAGGTATTTCACAAGGTATTTCACAGTAGGTATTTCACAAGGTATTTCACAGTTTGTATTTCACAGTAGGTATTTCACAAGGTATTTCAAAGTTGGTATTTCACAGTAGGTATTTCACAAGGTACTTCACAAGGTATTTCACAGTAGGTATTTTATTCCTTGTTTTACAGCACTGATGATGGAATCAGAGATTTCGAAACGTTTGCCATTAAAAGAATGTTCCATTTTATATTGGTTCTTCTTTTCATTTTACGAATAATTTAAGTTTTTAAAAGTCGTTTAATAACCACTTTACAGTGATCGATTCACTGAAAGAGGCAGAAAAACTATTTGTTCAAAGGAAAATTTTTAAAAACAACATTGGTGATCTTCTTCATTTCTCAATACCTACTGTGAAGGAACGCGTTTTCAAAACATCACCTCCATCATTAATAATTCTTCTACAACGAGTTGAAGTGTTTCAAGAACTAAAAGAAAACGGTGAAAATTAATGATCCGCAAAACTCTTCGTTTAATAGTGGCTAGAAGTAATGCTTGCCTTGAGAGAAATGGAGGGTATGTCGAAGGATGCTGAATTACTTTTTTATTTAAACTTTATTTAATGTATTGATTTGTTACTTTTTTAAGTTTTTGTTTGTTTGGTTTTTTGGAAAGTGGAAAATAAGGAAGAATATCAATATTGGTTACAATGTTTCCCTTCGAAAAATTAGTTTTTCTATCCGTTTCAGTTAATCGATCAATGTAAAGTTGTTATTTAACGATTTTCAAAAACATAAATCATTCGAAAATAAAATGAAAAAGTGAAAATTAAAATATGTAAATTTAAAGTGGAAATATAATCAATTAAAACTCACTGACATTTTTTTGGGACACCCGGTATAATGACTTAAAGTAGTGCGTCAGCAATATGGGATTATTTTTACATATCAGTGAAGGGTGTAGAAATTGAAGTGTGCACCATTTGTGAAGTAAATATACGACGAGGAGCGGCTGGTGCATCTTAGGAAACTTTCTCAACTAAATATTTATGGGGCCATCTAAAATCGACACAAAATGATCAATTCTTGGATGCTAAAGAAATGCCGGACAACGAAAACTAATTGAAAAATAGAAACAAAACGAACAAGAAGAAAAACTAAATGTCTATGTATTGAAAACAAACAAAGACAGTTTAGGCTGCAGCAGTGACAAAACTGCCGATTGTACATCATTGTAGCAACTAGCAAGTCGTCTTCGTCTACTGACAAACAGCTGACTTTAAAAAGACATTTACTCAATCTAAAAACTGGGAGCCGAATGATACTGACCAAATACATAGAGAGAAATTGTTAATATACTGGCTTTGTGATGCGCTCAATCCTTACGACCCTACGAAAAAGGAAACTTTTTTAATTTTGTAGGGTTTTTGAATAAGAAGTTTCAAGTTCCATCAGAGAAGGTAATTACAACAAGACTAATTCCGGACCTCAGTATCCAAATTCAGTTTGCTATTTCAGAGGAAATACATAAGTAAATTAACGAAAATAACGTCTTCTCAATGACTGCTGATATTAGGACCTCTCCAAGTCGAGATTCTTTCAGACAATAACTGCACACTGGATTATTAATTGATTACACTGGATGGTAGCATAGATACTGCTTTTTCTTCTCAGTGACTGCATGTTCTTCAGGATTGCAATAAAAACGCAAATCTCTTGAGAAATCGTTTTAAATTTATTTAAAAGACACGTGAATTTTTCACGTGCGGGTAGCCGTGCACACTACGCTTTATTCACTTCAAATTATTAATCCAAGTCAAGTTCAAATTAATCCAAGTCAAGTTCAAATGAATCCAAATCAACTTCAATTTACTCCAAGTCAAGTTCAAATTAATCCAAATCAAATTCATATCAATCCAAGTCAAGTTCAAATAAGTCCAAATCAAGTTCAAATTAATCCAAGTTAAGTTTAAATTAATCCAGCCCCAAGTTGAATTAAGAATCGACATAAATCCCTCGTTAATTTGAGCGTTTTTGTAATAAAAATGTATCTATTGGATGTGATGAGCAAGAAAAACGTTTTTCCTTTCAGCAAGGAATACATAAAATTTCTGCAGTATTGAAACAAGCTGTCGTAAAATGTGCTAAGTATCCAGCATCAGGAGGCAGAGTGTGATTCAGATCTTTGAGCGGAGTAACAGTTACAAGTCAATTTTAAAAACTTCGTATTATACTACACATTAAAGTTGTTTTATAATTCCAAACTAATGGCAGTATGCATCCATTCAAATAATTATGTTCAAAGGTACTTCTATGTTACAGATACACATAGTATCGAAGATTTATTTACACTCATTTGAAGATTTACATGCCTGAAATTCTACTTTATCACATTTATGCAATCATATGTGCATGCAATTACAAATGATTGCTACTGGACGATGTGTAGATTTAACCTGTAAAATAAATGAGAAAATGCGATTCAATGAGTACTTATCTACGATACCATTTGATTACAATTTATATGAGTACATTACTACACAGATACAATCCTACAATAGCAATAAAAATTGTGTCATCCCTTCAAATGAATAGGCCTAGGCAAATATATCATCTCGATCGATGAAAAAAATTGAAACTTGTTTTCACAAAAATCGTTTGAACAAGCAAAAACAGACTTCGTTGCTATATTTCTTTTAAAGGTTAAATCTACATATCATACAAGGTAATCTTTCGTAGTTGCATGCTTGTATAACTTTGTACATGTGATGAAACGAAATTTCACGCATATAAATCTCTATATGAGTAATTAAATCCTTGATACACACTGTGTATGTGCATGTGTAACATAAAATTGTCTTTGAACATAAATATTTGAATGGATGCACACTGCCATTAATGTAGAATTGAAAAACAACTTTAATGTATAGATAATACGAAGTTTTTATAATTGACTTCTATATGTCACGCCGCTCAAAGATCTGAATCACACTCTGCCTCCTGATGCTGGATACTTAGCATGTTTAATTTGAATTTAACTTGCATTAATTTGAACTTGACTCGGATTAATTTGAAGTGGAAAAAGTGTAGTAAAAAACTAAAAACCCCGGTTTAGGGCACTATTTTGCCGGGGCCGGGGCCGGGGTCTGCAAAAATTTTCGGGGCTTGCCGGGGCCGGGGCCGGGGTCAGCCAAAATGGCTGGGGTTGGCCGGGGCCGGGGCCGGGGCCCCGGTCGGTCTATAATTAGAATCCTAGGACTTCCAGGGAAGCAGCATGCTTTCAAGTTATTTTCTCACTAATATCTTGAAATATGTATACTATTTAGAGTCACGTGAATTCCCGGAGAAATAAGAATTCTCGGACCGGGAAATTTCAGCCCCAAATTATTTGGGATCCCTGGATCCCGGGATGCAAACCCTAGTGTTAGCCTACTTTGAGTTTTAAAGTTTCTTTTAACTCACTATAACTCGAAAACTAAGGAGTTTTGAGCATTTAATCATTCGTAAAAATCGATTTATTTTGAGTTTATGTACCAAAGGTTGAAGTTTGTCCATACAAAAGCAACACCCTAGTTTCCAGGAAACCTTTTGGATCGTTTGAACGGTATGGAGAGAGAGAATGTTCCACTCTTTTGTTTGAGACTAATTTGAAGCCGATAAGGGGATTCTTTCGAAAGTTACGAGTGGAGCAACTTAAGTCTTTTGATGGCGGGCGAGTCGGAAAGGTTTATCAAGAAATTTCTGTAGTTTCCAGAAAATCATTTGAGTCGTGTGTACGGTATGGAGAGAGAAAATGTTTCACTCGTTCGTTTGAGAGTAATTTTATGTCGATAGGTGCATTCTTTCGAAAGTTAGAGCTCTCTGAAAATTACCCCTTTTTCATCTTGTTTTTAGGGACAAATTTGACTCTGTTCAAGTTTGTGAAATTCGGCACGCTGGTGAAAAATTACGAGTTTCAGGGAGTAATCGTATTTAATGAGACTCTTATATGTTGAGACCGGATTTCTAACCCTAAAAAAGTAGTCAAAATAGCGCCAAAAATATGGTCGAAATAGCACTAAAAAAAGTTGATATGGCAGGTATAATAGAAAAAAGTTTTTACTTAAAGAAAAACAGTTCTCATTTGTAGCAAAATAGCGAGTGAAACTTTGCAAGTTCGGGTTAAAATTTGACAGTTTTCTTTCTGTGCAGCTATAAAAACGAATTATTTTTTTTACAAGCCAGACTTGCCGATAAAAATGCCAAGATAATGAAAGAGGAAGCGTATCGGAGACAAACTGCAAAGGATCAGTCCAGTAAATAAATTTATTGCACTAAGTAAATGATTCAAAAATAGATCTATCACTACCACAGAGGGGGTTTCTGAGAATAGAAAAATGAAAAACACAAATCGAAAAAAAAATAAAGCGGAATTTGAGCATAGGAATATTAAAAAAATCATCATTCTGTCCGAATGTTGAACAAGCTGTGAACTTCATTTGTCGTGTATGTTTATTTACGCGTTTTTAGATGCGCGTGTTGTGTTGCGCGATGTTTTTTTTAAATTACTTTGTGGTTTTAACATTTTCTCACTACTTTATAGTCATTTACGAAGGTGTTCCAATCTGCATTGGTGTGTTTTTCTGTCTTTTCTTACTTCCTTTCAACTAATAATTTAGAAATTCCAAAGAAATCTTTCGTAGTATTTAAATTATTTATAGGTTGTCAGACATCTCTTGAAGTATAAAATATTCAAGAGATGATATTATTTATTTAACTAGCCCGTAACAGGGTTAATCTATTAGCACGCCTCGTATGGTTTCTCTATTAGCACGCCTCAGATGGTTTCTCTATTAGCACGCCTCAGATGGTTTCTCTATTAGCACGCCTCGGATGGTTTCTCTATTAGCACGCCTCAGATGGTTTCTCTATTAGCACGCCTCGGATGGTTCCTCTATTAGCACGCCTCGGATGGTTTCTCTATTAGCACGCCTCAGATGGTTTCTCTATTAGCACGCCTCGTATGGTTTCTCTATTAGCACGCCTCAGATGGTTTCTCTATTAGCACGCCTCGGATGGTTCCTCTATTAGCACGCCTCGGATGGTTTCTCTATTAGCACGCCTCGGATGGTTTCTCTATTAGCACGCCTCGGATGGTTTCTCTATTAGCACGCCTCGTATGGTTTCTCTATTAGCACGCCTCGTATAGTTTCTCTATTAGCACGCCTCGGATGGTTTCTCTATTAGCACGCCTCGGATGGTTTCTCTATTAGCACGCCTCGGATGGTTTCTCTATTAGCACGCCTCGGATGGTTTCTCTATTAGCACGCCTCGGATGGTTTCTCTATTAGCACGCCTCGTATGGTTTCTCTATTAGCACGCCTCGTATGGTTTCTCTATCAGCACGTTCACGGTGTATTGATGTATATTGCAATAGCCTCAAGTACGGGCTAGTTACTTCAACATGTTGTATCCCCTGGTGTTTGTGTTTGACATGTGTTTTATGTGTGTTGTACGAAGTGTGTTTATTGTTTGGTTTATGGTTTTTCTATTAGTACACCTCGTATAGTTTGTCTATTAGTAAACCTCGTATGGTCTGTTCGTTAGTACACAACGTATAGTTTGTGCATTAGTTCGCCTCGTATGGTGCGTTTGTCTAAGGACGTCTAATATTAAGAAATTTTTATAACCCAGTGTGTTGTCATGCATCTCATATATCAACTTCTTTTGAAAAACGATTTATCTTTTCTTTCTTTCTCTTTTTCGTCTACTACTAGTTTGTGCAGGTTTTATTGTCATTTATTGCACAATGACTCCTTTTGCCTTTGTGCCTGGTCGAAATAGCGTTTGTAGTAAAATAGTATTTATGCTTTACATGCAGGGTTTTAATTGCATGCATAGTCTTTATAGCATTAATATGATAAATGCTGGAAATACAGGCTCTACTTATATGCTACCAACTCAGAAGAGAAAATAAAAAAACAATTCATGTCCAAGAACTCGATGCACCGAGTCAGTGGATTGTTTAACGCGATTTCCCAAGGAAAAATAAATTTTCGTCAAATTCGCTAAAAAAAACGTAACAATAAATGTCATAATATCTTTGACAGTGATTGGAGCAACTCGATGCAGAAAAGTTAAATTTCACGAATCTAGTCCACGTTGAGTTAGAATAAAATATAACGAAAATGTAACTTAAGCACTCGTGTAAAGGAAGGGGAAACGTTTAGTCGAACAGAAAAGCGTTGTAAGACATAGCCCTAAATTATTGATACATGCATGAGCTTTGCAATTAATGGTTCGATATTTTTGAGAGTATAATAAGTGGAAATAATTATGCTGCTCGCAAGACAAAATGGCCTATTGCTCTACACTTAGAACTTCTGTGGCTAAAAAGCAGTGTTTCTACCGGTCCGAGGGTGACTCCAATCAGATAATTTGTTTTCATATACTTTCGAGCCCACAGGGACAATTTTTGTGATGTGAACTTCAAACATTGCTCAAAAAAAGGGAAAATTCGCTCCTTTATCAACTTCAATACAACGTTAAGGGCAAAAACCAGAAAGTCCACATTGTTAAAATTGTCTGTTTTTAAAATCCATCATCAGCTGCAAATCTGCAGGTATAAGCGGAGAATTTAACATCCTGACTAGGTAATTGCACACATTGTATATAACTTAGAGATTTATACACCGGTATTTGCGGAAAGACTGCCATACCCTACAAGTTGAACACATGCATAGGGGAAAATTAATTAAATGCATAATGGGACCTGATAGAAATGTAAATAACACAGCCTTCCCTGAAACCTACGAACTTTACCGAAAAAATTAATTGGCATTTCATTTCTCTGTGACAAAAATAAAGAAATTTTGCATCATGTTCATCACGCATTCACTGTGAACAACGGGAGACCGATTCACAAGTCATTTTGAACAGCCGAATCCATTCAGCAGTTCTGTCAGCCGTCTTTTAAATTCGGATTCAGCCTGGATTTCTGTATCAATGTCACCATTTTGAAAATTTAAACTGAAGAAGACATTGAATAGTTGGAGAAATTTGTAGCTAAATTCTAGAATATAATATTTCATCAAAAACTCTACTGCGCAAATACGAAATACGACCGTTGCAGTATACAGGGTCGGGAAAAAAATTCGGACTAGATTAATTAGTAAAATATTTACAGTTGGATAGTGTAATAAAACAAAAATTGTCCTCACTTTAATTTACAAACTACCATGAAATCAAATAAAAGTTCATTTTACAATGTACCGTTTTTTTTTTTGCTTTGATTACCCTCTTAAGTCTTCCTCTGATACTTTCAACTGGCCCACATAGTTTCTACTGCGGTAATTTGTCTCGTGCATTCTTTAAGCCTTTGCCTCCCAAATTTTAGACAGTTTAGGGAGAAGTTTTCAGGAAAAAATGTTGTCAGTACTCTAAAATATCAGTGAAATTTCCTAAGCGTAAGTTCCTGTAAGTTCTTGAGCATTAAGCGATAAATATGTGCTCTTTAAAGAGCATATTGCACTTCTTAGTGATAAGTTTTCAATATCCGTAGGAATCCTCCATAAACCGAAAAATGTATGCCCGGAAGAAGCTTTGAAAATACTTGTACAAACGCTTATTTCACGATATTTACAATACGGAATACAAGCCTGGCACGGGACTGATAAATTTAAAATCAACTTCCGTTGGAAAATAAGCGGTAAGGAAATCAAAACATTATGCCCACACGAATTATTCATTGAAAAGTTCAAAAATACTCAAACTTTTGAATCTCTACTATCTCTTCATACGCAATTTCATGTACGAAACATTGGAAAATGAGTGGCATAGACCTTAAACAATTATTAGCTGCACAAACTGGTCATCATATTCATATAACCCAGAATAAGTAGATGTATATTCATGCTTTCGTAGTATTTAAAGCTCAGTCACAACACACCAACCTGTTTTTTTTTAACCAAAACTTGAAATTCGATCTTTGCTGAGATCCGTGAATAGACGTAGTTCTTACAAAACTTTCAAACCGAATCTTAAATCCCTATTTCTATCGAAATTTTAATCACAGATGGTAATCAAGTCAAATTTAGCTATGTTATTGATCCGGATAGGGCGACTTACCACGAAATATAACATAGATCTTAAGTCTTTTTTAGAATATATAGTTCTCATCTAGCCCATATTTTTAACTATTGTTGTAAAATTAAGCATTGAAAACTTGAGAGAACCATTTCATTGGTCAGTCTGGTGTGCATCTAGGTAAAGTGAATTACGTTAAGGGGGTCACCCCAGGCCCCTGCCAGGCTTCTGACGGTCCGATGAGCCATTTTCTGTTAGTTGTTGAAAAAGGACCCTTAGGTGGTGGACTATTTGGTCCTAAAATTTTATGGCGCTACGGACACTAGATCCCTCCCCCCCACCCCTAGGGGGGTGGGTATAAGGGGACAAAAAATGATGAATTTTCGACCCCATTTCGACCCCATATAAAAAAACGGGAAATGTAAAATTTGCTACCTACTTTTGTTAGAAATGTTCCAAGGATTCTAAAACTGTCTTGGTTTTTGTTCAAGCATAAAAACTCAATGACTTCTATTCTTTTGAAGTATCCAGAAATATCCATAAAAATGGATACGGTGATTCATATGAGATAATTTTATTCTATTCTATTCTATTTTTACGGTGATTCATAAGAGATCACGGTCTCTTACTGCTCTCGGTTTTAGCTGTATTGTCTCGCTGATCCATGAGAGAGAGATCATTGATTTTTATCCTTTTTACAGGCTTTACAGTTTTCCTGAGATAATTAAGGTTGATTCCTATTTCTGCCTCGCAGGTTTTACCATTTTATCACAATTTTTGTAGGTAGCGAAATTGACAGACAATTTGGCATGATATGTCAGCCATTTTTTCCAGTCATGATGAGACAGGATAAGCGGTATACATTAGAGTTCTAACATTGGTAAGTCTCAAGCTATTATACAGCAGAAACTGTAAAAGCCAGTTCCTAGCCCAGTGAAAGTTGATTTCCCTCACACAAACGATGCGAAGCTTTAGAAAAGCTTGATGCGAGACAGACCAGGAATGACAAGCAATTATTCTGCTCTCTATCCATTGCAAATATGATTGACGGTTACTTTTTGTTGAGGTAAGTTAGGAAAAGTACGAAAGGGGAATTTAGAACAGCATGAATGTTTCATCAACTCACCAATTATAGAGATCCGTCTTGAACAAGAAAAGATAGTCAGCAGGTCAGATTCTTCGTGAGAACGAAGAAAAATTGTTGGCATAGGTCGATCCTAGCGCGTGAAACGAAACATTTAAATTTTATGAATGTAATGAATTAATCACTAGACTGTATTTTTTTCTATGACTAAATTGTGTTTTACTTCATGTTTTGATTAGTTTTTTTACGAGGTTGCAATGGTGCTTGTTGCACTTTATTAAGATGCGTTCGTTGAAATTTTAGCACATAATATAAATTACGTTTCGAACAGTACGGGCTGGTTGCTTCAACATGTTGTATCCCTTGTCCTGGTGTTTATGTTTTACATGTGTTTTATGTGTGTTTTACGAAGTGTGTTGTGTTTGTGTAAGTTGTGTGCAAGCAATTTTGGATAGGCCTGGGGAAGTAGAGTTGGTGTTGTGGGTAGACGTCAGCCTGAGTTAAGAGGCGACACGATTTATGATGAACCCTTGAGCTGAAGGAACGCTAAAGCCAACGGTGAACCCAAAGATGGTGACATATAGCAGGCCACCTGAGCTTGAGGGGTATGCAAACAGCCTAGCGAGCCAAAGATCCCTCACCACAACGGGAAATGAGCTCAGCGGGATGTTGTGGTAGAAAATAAGCAAGGAAAAAGATTGAGTGTCGAATTTACAGGGAAATATCTGGAGCCGGACTCGAAAAAAGGTGGAGTAAGACGCGTTCTTGTCACAGCGTTCTCACAGCCAATAAGGACAATGCGAGCTTCAGGACCGCCAATTAAACAGCCAGACCGACATACATGAAGGGTTGTAGGCGTCACTTCTGAAATTGCTGAGGTGCTCACACATTGGTCGAAAAAGAATAGAAGGCAGCCCTCGAGAACACTTTAGGTATAGGTCACGGAAAGGGGAGTTGTGTGCCGAGAACCACCAGGGAAAGTGCGTGCGGAATAAATAGGAGGTTGTGATTAAAAATGTCACGAGAAAAGGTCCCGTCACCCTCTTGTTAACATTTCATTAACAAGAAGATCAGGTTCTCGGAATTGAGGGAATGGCAAACCTCCATGACATTACACAATACATAAAATGTGAGGATGTATCAAGAACACAGTCACTAAGAACAAAAAAAAACAATGATTGTATACTAAAATTAGAGCTGTACTCACCGATTAGCAGAGACACGACTTACGCAGCGCATTTTCTGAGCGCCCTCCGTGGTATTACGATCGATCGCTTCTAATATTGTGGGGCATGATACACAGGGTGAAATATGCTTAACATTTATGATTTCCAGCGATACGTCATACAAACATCAATGAGGGTACGCGCAATGAATGGTATTAGGAATGATGCCAATTAAGTAATGGAATCAAAACAGCATACGTCAAATGACTTACATCACCTAACTATACTATATGTTTCGGCTGGCCAGCCTTTCCCCGCATGTTGCTTACATACCCAAACATAACACAAACAAGGCCTACAATATCTTAGCGCTTCCAGCAGCACAGGATGTGGTCATCGCTCGACCCACACACTCACGAGCCAACGCAGCTTCAGTTCAAATAACTGCCTCATGCACTGTTCAAGGAATGTCTATTGCTCATTGCCAGTTTCGGAGCTCCCGCTTCAGTATCTTCGCACGTTAATTCCCTTTCCTCCGAGCAGATCAATTCTTCAATTAACTCCTTCCCACCTTTCAAGACAAGATTTTAACTTGTTACTTTTTAACGAGTGTCAATGACGTTCCCTCAAAATATCTCGATTTTTACATAACTGAATGACAATGAATTGTCGCAATATTTATTTCAACACATCTTTTTCAAAGGCAACTATATTTTTCTTACCCTCCCCTCTAGTGTGGCATCTCCGTTCCATCAAATGATTCATACAATTTGGTCGATTTGGTCATCTCCCCTTAGTGAACGTGGTAAAGGGAACACGTAAATTTTTTTTCTGCACAAAAAACGTAGAATATTTTTACTCGATTCCAACAGAAGAGAATTTTTTGATAATTTTTACTTCCTTTATTTGAAAGGCACTGTAACATTATGTCAGATGGGTATTTTCTTTATTTTCACCACTTCCTATTTATAGCACGTACTTTCTCCGACGGGCCCGGTGCTAGACTGAAATTATTCCATCAGCTTCCACCAAAATGTCTAGCGAAAGTGATTTTCTACTTTTTGTACCGCCAATCAACAGTTTCTAAGTTCACACGTAATGCTCGAAGCTCCGCCTGTGCGTCGCTTTTGCTGTCTTATACGTGGCTTCAGCCCTTCTAAATTTCCTTTCTTGGTATAATCGTTCCTTATTGGCCCAACGTTCTTATGCCCAGGATGTATTAAGTCCCGCCCTGCACAAGTCTTGAAGTATCCAAAACCGTTGCTATATTCACCCTCGCAGCTTAAGTGCAGCGATTTGTTACTGTCAAACCCTGTGGTGTTGTTTCTCAGGCATCGGCACTTTTGAAACTTCTCAAGTGGAGGGAGTGATTAAATTTCTAGGCCCAAGGGTTCGACCGAGCGACCGCGGCCTCTTAAGGATTGCTCACACAATGTAAACAGACATCGTTCGAGCCCTCACATCTCATCGCTCCACCTAACATTTGCTGAGTCCAAACATTCAGGCATAAAAACACACATGTTGAAGCGATTCTCCTGTACTGCTGGAATTTACTGAGATCTTTCAACGGTATTTCCACGGACAATTTTTTTTTTAAGTAAGCACAAAATTTATTACACACAATTGAAAGATTTATTACACATGATTAAAATTTTTCCCTAAAGCCTCATTTTCAATTCGAAAAATTGATTATTCTTAACAGATTCTCGACAGAAAGTTCTGCGGAAAAATGATATGTGCGTATAGCGTGCGTCGAAATATATTTACAGATTAAATAAATTAAAAGAAGTGTCCTAATTGAAGTTTCTCTTTCTATTTGCAGAAGAAAAAGAAATTGCATACAACAGCGTGGTGGTAGAAGGAAGAAAAAAAGATCAAACATCGTCGGGAGGGTGAGAATAAGTTTTCGTTCTCAGAAGAAATACTGTTCGAAATGCACGTTATGAAAATTGAATGGCATTGAAGTAAAACTAAATATTTGAATGAGCACGATTTTTTAATCATTGTAATGGGTAAGTAATGTGATTTTGCAGGTTGGGGCGGCTCGCAATAGAAATGTTGACGTGCGGAGTTTCAGAGGCGTGATGATCGGAATACAATCGTCTAAAGCAAATTTCTTGAACTGATTATGTCCCGAGATATAAACTGATGCCAGTGTGATTGTACGAGTGACCAGGAGTCATGACTATGTCCTGCGTTGTTGAAAAACGTAATATAGGAGAGGTTGCATTTTGTCACGTATTCTGTATGTATTTAACTTGTAGAGGGGTTGTTGGCCGGCCAAATCGTTATGATAGCGCTCGTATAATTCACAATTCTGTTAATCGCGTTAATGTGCTTGTAATAGAGGGTGATGTTTGAGGTAGTTGTAGGTGCACTATACCTTTATGATATGTTAATTGTATGACAGCCTCATGAACATGTGATACGATGTTCGGCCGTAATAATAAAAAATTTGCAACGAAATCTGGAGTATTAAAACCTGACGACACAAGCAGTCTCTCATCGAGGCAGATGCGCACAGAAAAACGCACTGTTGTATGTGGGTCTCTTCATTCCGGTGAGTACATCAATTTTTGTGTTTTTTGTAGTAATCAATTGTAACGACTCTGGTGTGTGGATTTCCAATGTCTTTTGTGTTTCATTGAGGGTATTCTCGTATGAATTTCTTTCTCGTGTATGTCATGACTTTATGGAGGCATGCTAAATCCTCAATTCCGAGAATCCGGTCTCCTTGTTAATGTAAATTAATGAGGGGCATGACCTTGTCTCGTGACACGCGGTACGTAAAGGCATCCCTAAAATTCTTTTACAAAATTTTGCAGCAAATATAAAGAAGGAATTTAACATGGATAATGCTAGAGCTGATGTAAAGGGCATGCGACTTGATCATACGGCAGTGTCGTCAGGGCTGAAGAATAATGAAAGGAGAAAAATCTCCACTGTTTCATCAATGGTTACGTTGATGTATAAGTTTCCAAATTAGAAGCTATTTTTAAGCCTGGAATATTAATTTAGTTTCAATTTTACGAACGAAGGTGGCAGCATTGTCAATGGTCCGTACGTTGGTAGATAGATTACTCGATATTCGAACTATTGCAGAAATTTTGTTGGCATGAAGTACGCCACTATAGTAACTTTGGATTGTAATATGAAATATACCTTACCTGAGAACGTCAGGGAGACTACGGAAAATACAGTCTCGAAACAGTAAAGAAGAATTTAGAGAAAAGTTCATCCGAGGTTTGAGTTCTTCCAATTGGCGTGAAAAGTTATTTTGATTTCAGTTCTCAGAAAGAATGTTCTGATTGACTCAGTTACCTCAAAATTTTCTAGGATCTGATATCAGTGTACTCAAGAATTTATGCTATTGTGAACGGTTCACGAGAACAACTCTTTACCATTATTCTTTTCGTCCTGCAAACGATGACGTCTTTATTGGATGCTATCGACCTGAAGAGTAAAAATTCACCTTTTTTGAACACTACCCTAAATATGTGAGATTATTTGAAGCCATGAAAACACCTGTATCAGATGGATTCCAAATTGCACAGAAATTATGGGTAGTACGATCACTGCAAATTCTAAGTCGTAAGTGCTATTCCTGCATGTTTATTATCTGTAATACTTCTCCCTGAATATAGTTGTTTTTCTCATATATACATCATATTATGTCTTAATTCCAAAATGATGATTGAGCTGGAATCGGGAACGTTTCCGTATCAAAGTTTAATTTCCTTGTTATTTTTTCGTCTTGAAATATTTTACGCCAGTTAAATCATTTTTAAAAAATGAGTAATTGAATTCACTTTGATTTTACGAATAAAATAGGTTTAACGTTGGCTGGAAGACCCGTTATTTTTGCTTTAATAAATACCGCATGCTAATCATCAATCATTTTATTGTCTTTATGTTAAAGACTCTTGTGAAGGCCATAATAATTTCATAAAGATATGTAGCAATACTTAAAGCTAACGTATTAGTTGCTAAAACGCCATGTCCTCTCGCCGGAAAGAGACAGAATCGAAAGCAATTCACCAGTAACACTTATGTACTGAACACGAGCGATGTCATCAAACTTTAATTTAAAAAGAAACAGCATTGGATTATAACCTATTGATTCTTTATGTGTTATTGAATGAATATCAGTGAATATGTGAAGGATAACATTTATTTCATTTTACTGTGAGGATAGTCAGTTGCATCGTCAGTAGAAGAACATACAGCCATATTCACTAATAATCCCACGAGTGAAGAGTACATTTGAGTTTGGGTTGGAGTTCTCTGATGGCATTGAATTTTTGTGCAATCGAGTCCACTACGTATATATCAGTACGACGCATGCAATGTTATCAATTTATTTTTATTGATCACGTCCTCAGTCTGTTAATCATGCTAAGATTCTGTTAAGTGATTTTTCGATCAATTATATATTTTTATTTTTTCTTTAAAGACGGCGTAAGTTAACAGTTCGAAAGTAAATAAATCAGCACCGTGGAAGTTCTACTCTCTAACCGAACGATAGCGATACAAACAGAATTCAGGTCTGATAGTACGGTTAGTACCCATAACTGCTCGTAAACGAGTGTGTTCAACTTAATAATATGACGTACGTTGGGACAATCCTATTTTGAATGTTGTTCGTTCCAGAAGCTCCTTGGAAGCTACGTACAAGAAATAAGCCTTCATTAATTCCTATGCGGGTCTACTCACATCACAAGCGTCGCTTGGCAACGCACTCTTCGTAATCGCTGCCAAATCACTGCAACCGTGGAGGCTGCACACGCTGTACTGGGTTCATGTAAGACAAGGCTGGCTATCTGAAATGTCAGTTCTTTATCGGTGATGATAGCTATATTCGGTGTAGACAAATGAGCAACTTTCACATGTCATAAACGGCTTATCTCAAAATTAGAGTTTTGCAGTTGCAAAAGTGTTAGAAAGAGTCAAGCTCTTTCGTTGCAAATCTATTTGTTCATAAGTATTTATTTTTTGGAAATCTTGTTCGTTCCGAATGGGCGATTATCGTTTCACAGCTATTGACGGCGCACAATCAAAGTGGCTGGTGATATCTCCAATCGCTTCAATGCGGTCTTGCTAAGCGTCCACCTAAGAGCGTCGGCTCTATTACTTGTCTCCCACGTGCAAGGGATACTTGCAAGAGAAATGATGCGACCGTGAGTAGGAAATTGCATTATTTTTTATGACCTTCAGCTTATTAATAATAAAAACACTTTGCTTTCTTATCAAAAATTTTTTCAATGATAACGAAAGGAGACCTCACACTGAAACCTCGTTATCTGAAAGTGCCTTAAGACAGCATACCGTGCTCTCGAAAATATCTAGAGTTCCTTCAAACTTGAAAAAAGTAAGTTGTACCGGGGACACGCTTGTCTTCGAGACTACTTCTTGCACGGCTTGTTTTGTCATTAAATAGAAGCCCTCAAACTCCCGCTTTGTACCACATGTATCGAGCTTTATATTAAGAAACTGTTTTCATTATCGCAGTGTTAGATCATTTTAAAAAAATTCTTTACCGGCAGCTGTCCGTCAATTTCGACGATGACGTTACTCTCTACATAAGTTGATATGCTGCTGGTGTGTTTTTCGATGAATGATGAGGCCAATTCTCGATGCGCAGACAAAGCGCCGCAAATGTCGCAGCAATTCTCCAAAACAGGAGCCGTTCCCGATGACCCTGGGGACGCTATTCCCCACAACTTAATTTTAGCCGCGAACACAAACGCAAAGTCCCTCTGCGCAAATCTTATATCTGTGTTAAATCTGCGTGCTGATGCATCCTCGAAGTTCCAGAGTGGTATGTTGCGTTTTCTCACGCCATCATCGAAGTAATACGTAAAAATGCGTGGAAGCTCTTACACTAAATAACTCATCCTGATTGGGTAATTTGCAATGGTTAGTGTCATTGATCTTCAGTCTGTTCTCAAGTCGTTTCAAAAATATACTGTTAACATCTAGCCCTTAAAAACTATTTTGTAAAATTAAGCATCGAATCTCGAGTGAACTTATTCATTGATCAGTCTATTGTATAACTAGGTTAGGTGAATTAGGTTAAACATAATTGTAAACCATAGAAGAGCGTTGATGGTAGAATACCCCATAAGTCACTGAACTTGTTCGGCCCACAGGTAGCTATACTCAAATTTGACCATTGTACTAGACTTAAGAAACAATCTACGTCTGTATCGTTAGTGGTAAATAAATTGTTTAAATTGTTTTAACCCCAGCAAAATGATCTTGCGCCAGCTCGCCTTTGAGCACTAGCCTTGAGAATTTTTTCGCAGGCTTTCTCAGGACTTGCCCAGACACACGTAATTGCTTTCTCACCATTGTCGACTCACTAGTTATACGTTGGTTCTCCTTCGGATTTTTATGCCTTGATTGTTGTGCCACCTCATCATTTCCTATTTCAGCTGTAGATATTGGCTATGGAAATGCTCCAGGCAGCTGACGAGCTTTCAGTACAATAGCTAGGTTACTGAGGTACAAAGAAGTATCAAGAACCACATAGCCCTATTACTCGAATATTGCCGTTCTGAATGACTCGGTCATTCCATGAAAAGACCATGTAGAGGTTCCAGTACTGCTCGATGTACTTTTTTGCACTTACCTCATACAGATTCCAGGTCAACTACGCTGCAATCTTTTCAGAGACCAACACGACGATGCACGTCGTTATAGTGGTTGAGGACACAACTAAGATAAATTAGAGCTGTCTACGCTTATTAAGACCCGGTTGTTCAGGTATCAGTTAACGGGACCTGCACCCGATTTCCTCATGACCATACCTCCAAATTTCTCTGCGTTAATAAAGAGTCAGCTAGCGATTACGCACTCTTGCAGGCTGTCAGACTACTTCGCGCCCCACCAGCCTCGCCCTCGATGTTGGCTGAATCATCAGCGTGCTGAAGTTTGGCAAGCGAATCCCCAAACACTTCTGCGAGCACTTTATGGTACTGCTAATTGAAGACATTACCATCAAACCGATATCTGAGCTGCACTGTGTTGTCTGGCCAAATCTCACGCTTAAGGACAGCGTCCCCCTAGGAACCCATGTTTTTGAGATCACATGAGAAACTGGGATTTTTGCTGCTATAAGAAGTGTAAGAAGTCAGGTACACCCTGTGAAAAAATGAGACTCGTACGTTCACTCGTTCGCCCGCTACGGGGGGTTGAAGAATGGGGGGAGGGGAGGGGGAACTGGAATTTTATCATGTAACACCTCCCCCTTGGCTCTTTCTTCACGGCGCGACGTTGCTATGTCACCTCCTATGTCTCTGTATCACTCTATAAAAATTTCAAGAGTCTAACCTGAACCAAAAATTGTTAAAAAATTTTAACTAAAATTGTTTATGTTTCTTTGTTTTGCTTATAGTGTAAACAATGGACTTTGGGATTTCAAAATGCATCTCCTCCGTCAGTTTTCAAGCTACTGTGATAATTTTGGTATCTTTCGATGCGGAAAGATAAGGGCTTTCCAAAAACTCCAATGAATTTTGTAAATTAGTTTTTTTCAAGTTGTGACGTCATCAATCCGAAATTTTTCGAAAAACAGGTTTGCTCTCTAATTTTTTCATTTTTTTTCTTTGAAACTGAAAATTTGGGGAAAAGCATTGAAGTTTTTGGAACGTCTTTCTGCATCCAATGATACCAAAATCATCCCTTTTCCCCAAATGTTGTCGGAGGAGATGCATTTTGAAACCCCCCCCTCCCAAAAAAAAATCTCGTTTTCTATGAATATCTCGTATTTTATTGGGAAAATCGCATTTTTTCATATAAGATAAACGATTCCAAATTGCATTTCCTATCAGTATACCAAATTTCATTGCTCTAGGTTCAATAATAGGTTCCATAAGGGGGAAGCTGTCCTTAAGGCCCGTCCACACTATCAATCTTCCGGCCGAAGTTCGTGTTTTTCGGCAGTCCGCGAACACGAACTTTCGTTTAAACAGCGAACACTCGCTTGTTTATGTATTGTGGAAAGTGGTTTTACGATTGAATTACTTGGATTTTATGTACTTTTTCCTATTTTATCGATTTAGTTATGTTTTTGGTGCAAATGTAGTCAATGGTAGGGCGGCATGGATATTTATTTACGAAAATTAACTACGTAACGTTGTTATTCCATGTTATTCAGCTATGACCGAATATGCTAGATTTAGATTTATTTGTTAATTTAATTAAAATGAACACTGAACAACGCGAACAACTTTACACCGACGAACACGTAGTTTGGACGTCTGAACACGATTCGGAAAAGTTCGTGTTTTTGTTCGCGTTTTGGTGTGTTCGTGATTGACGAAAAGTTTGGTAGTGTAGACGGGGCTTTAGCAACTGCCATCAGTGCGGTCAGGAAAACGTTCACTTCTGCCTCACTCCAGAGGAGACCTCAAACGGTCCAGAATTCTTCCCATCTTCACAGATGCAGTTTTTGCATCACAGATCAAGGCAACACTTACAGTGGACAATCAAATCTCTGCAGAACCACCGCAGCAGGGAACAACTGGTCCTTTCGAAGATCTTTGTTAAATTAATAAAGACCATGTAGAGGCTCCAGTACTGCTCGATGTACTTTTTTGCACTTACCTCGTACAGATTCCAGGTCAACTACGCTGCAATCTTTGCGGATTCGGCGCGGACTGTCAAAGAGTGTGCGACAATGATGCAAAGTAGACCGTGAGAAAGATTTTTCGTTTCATCGTTGGTCATTGTGGGAGCAAATATTTTGTCAGTGCTCATGCGTTCCTTGCCCCTCAAGGGTATTCTCCATATCGTGAGTCGTTTCGTATTTTCTTCAGTGGTGCGTAAAATTTTATTCAAAAACGTGCGGACTAATAAGCCACCCAGTGTTGACGATGCTCCCCACCAGATCAACCCTTCCAGAAGAATGTGAAGCCCTCTCCACAAAACCGTCGCCGCGATGTCGACAGTGTCTTTTTTAAGTTTACCAGCTGTTAGAGCAGTGCATTGCACCTCGCAGCGCGAATACATTCCAAGTAGCTATGTTGAGCCTGAGTTCATTTTCATCATTTTCTCGACTGCTTCAGGAATGCCACAACAGGAGCGGCTGCCGGTTCAGAGTGGGGTAGAACAAGCAGTATTGGGGCCCTTTTCTAGGACTCTCTCGCAGAAGATGTGGGAGCGTGGCTCCAAAATGAGCAGTTTGGACACCCTGAGTGCTATCGAAAGAAGCTGTCATTGCAGCCCTAGCTCGCCAACGACCATTACGCCTCGCATGAAGATCAGGAACTGGGAACTTTCTGCGTCATTCATCACCAGCCCCCGCTGCTCCGTCGCCAACACTGAGCGGCGATTTCTGGATGCCTCGAATGTGAGAAAGAAAACCAGTAGAAGGAGGAAGAGAAATGTGCAGGGAGCAAGGCTTGTGCAAAAATTTTGAAAGTAAAAGGCTAGAGCCTACCTATCTGTCTACTATCTAGACCTCCCACAGAGGCTCCAGTAGCAAGGTAGTCCGAAATGACTGGACCGCGGCGGGACTGCTCGTGTCTGGTGAACGACGCAAAACTCCTTAGTTTTCATCGGAGCTTCCACTCGGGAATGAGCCACTCGAAGGGTGTGCCACACGGGAGGTACGCTTCTTGGCAGTCACCCATGTGCGAGAAATAAAATATAAACAACATAGCCGGTTAAAAATGGGGAAAATTACTCGAAATACGCGTGCTGTAAAATAACACCAATTACTAACATGTTGTTGAGTCGAATAGACAGTTATTCTCGCGTATAACCTTGTTTATTTCGAACATCTACGGTTTGCCGTTCTGCGGACGATGATAAGACTTTCATTTAAACATTACACCTCTAAAAATTACTCCCTCTAATTGGAAATTGTTAGTCCATATCAATGTTGAAATGGTCGGAAAGATTTCCTCCAAAACAATTGCAAATCGTTTAGAAAGGATACTTGCGAAACTACTGGCCGTAACAAAAAAATTTGCTTCATTCTGTTATTCAGTACAATAAATTGATTACTTGTAAATATCAACGAATGATATTTTTAAAAACACAAATAACAAATGAAAAACTCTATATCGTAATTAAATACATGAAATTGATAATGTATCGACAGAAGAAACATCTTCGCCATTAAATTTACTCGATGCTTGTTAATTTGTCCTTCAATTTTTCTGAGATCTGAATTGAATTTGGAAGAATTCATTTTTGTTCTGGTAGTACTTCCGACATAATTATATTGAAACCAATATTATATTGGTGCAGCCATCAGCCAAAATAATCTGTTCCAATGACTGCTGCAGAGTAAGGAAAATGTTGTTCAATGTTGATCTCTGTAATTCCTTAAAGCTATCTGCCACTGCTTCAACTAATTCCTCAACGTTACGAGTTACTTTTTGAAGTTGAAGGGATTGGATTGAATTGAAATAGCCGAGGGGCTGTAGGTCTCTCAAGTAGTGCTGTACGCGAAACCCCAACCCCCATGCACGTCGGAGTCTTTATAAGCAGTACGCATCTTAGTCCTGGCGCCATCGTTCTCGCCACCTCCTCGAAGTAAACACCTAAGAAACGTCTCCGAGTTTTCCTACCACGATCAACCCGCACCTTTAGCGGCATATATGGTGGCCAGATTCGGTCAAACCCACGACGTTGTGAAGAAGTTGTTTTAAACTTAGAAGAAGATCACTACGAGATTGAAAACCTAGGAGAAATTTCTACTACGAAGATTTTTGAATTTCAGCAAGAGTCAAGAAAAGAGAAAATTGTTAAATCGCGTCAATGACTGGCAGCAACAACAATACGAGTCTTCGACAACTACTACCGTCGGTGCTCAACATCAGCTTCAAGATCCCGTATACTGCATTGGTAGAGACCTACGTCCAATTTTCTGCGTGGATAGATACCTGCTACCCCTTCAGCACCAAAGTACTCATCTTTGAATCAGGAGAAGACATAGAAGAAGTACTGCAACTACAGTTTGGAGCGACACCCTACAACGAGTGATCTACAACGACTACTACGTCTACAGGGACGAGCGACTTCACTTCCTCCACACTCATCCGAGTGTACGTCTACAGTGGCGAGCGACTACACAACTTCCTTCATTCACCCAGTTGAAGCTAAGTAAATAATAGCTTGCACTGAATTAACGGATAGTTAATCCGCCTTATCGCAGCAGTGCGATTGCTAGACAGCACAGGCAGGCAGAGTAACAGTTTTTTTTGTGAGTAGTTTTTTTTTTGCTCTGCGAGAAGCAGATTATTTTTTGCATCGGCTCAAGGCAATGCGCAGTGCATTGACAGCATGCGTCAGGCATAAGCAGAGTAGCAAGAGCAGTGAAGCCGCAGTAGTAAATTGAACTTGTGCAAGATAGCTATAGCGTTCAGAAGTGAGTGATAAAATTTTTTTATGAGTGCTTTATTTCATAAATTGTGTGTTTATTGAGGTGATTTCTAGGATGTGTAATATTGATTTCTAGGATGTGTAATATTGATTTATAGGGTGTGTAATATTGATCTGTAGCAAATGTTGATTTACAAGAAATAATATTGTGCAAAAATTATTAACTACCATATGTCGGAAACGTCCGAGTCAGAGGAAACTATTAGAACAACAGCGACCAAAACAAGTAGAGGTAGAATAAGTAAAGCTAGATTTCGTGCTGAGAGCAATCCAAACATTACTGAACCAGCAGCCAGCGCGGCCGTTGGCCCCAATACAAATACTAGTAGTTTAGCAAGAGAAATTGCAGCCAACATGCCGAGATCAGGAACAATCCTATCAGGCTCGGAACTTCCCCTCTTCCGTGGAAGAAGACGAAGAGAGGATCCTGATTTCATTGAGAATAAAACGTTTAAAACTCATATAGGAAATTTGCGTGCATACATGACATTACTACCGGATGTGAATTCCGACATTGCAAAGAAAGAGTTGTAGTTAGATCTGCTAACAAACAGGTAGGAGATTTTAATACCATAGTAACAAAGTTGGTCAATTCCGATCTTCAATATTCTTTCGAAGATGTCGTCAAAATCTTAGACGACATCTACGTCGCTAGAGGCGAGAAATCTATTCACGCATTAGCATGCGATTTAAATAAGTTACGTTTCGTTAGGAATGATGCACTTGCGGCCCAGTTGGTAACCGCATTTGCTAAAATCAGAAAGTTGTCGGAACATTTGTTGAACTCAAATTCAATAGCGTGGACGAGACACCCATTCTTCAGGGCAAGTTCAAATCAAGTAGAACTAAAACGTTTTGTAGGAGACAGCATTGATCTTAGTCTCGCCATCAGCGTGTTAGCACCATTACTCGAAGAATCATTTGCTAAGAAACTATTTGATACGTTGTTCAATACGTCAGAGGAATTATTGACACGTATTGTTGCCTCGGTTCGAAATCCACCCGAAAATAAACAGATAGTAGCGACTCAGTACGAGACGCAGTACAATAGAGAAACCTTTGTAGCCGAAATTGCCGAGTCAGAAGACCATATTGATGAGCAAGATTCCCCTCAGGAAAGTGAAGTTTTCTACGGAAATTACCGTAGAGGGCATTTCGCGGGTCGGAGATCAATTCCTCGACCCTAATTGACAAATCCTAGAGTAGGAGGGAATGTTATAGTGGCTATGTAGGTGATAGAAGAATAGGTTCAATTGAATGTAATACTTTGCGGGCAGAAAGCTCAAATCATGCCCCAGTGCACTCTGCAGCTAGAACGAGAGGCTCTTCTTTCTGCAGTATATGCAACGTTTCAGGCCATGTTGAAGCCAATTGTCGAACTCAAAGAGATCTGAGCAAACCGAGAGTGTACATTGGCCCCTGCTTTGCATGCGGTTCGAAAGAACACCTTGTCCGAAACTGTAGAGCGTCAGAAAATGAAATCAGGCAATATAGAACATACTTGCGTAGGTATAATGCCTACAGAGGCAATAACCATGGCAGACACGAGGTGCACTATGGTGAGGAGTACGAAAGAGACGACAGAGATATTTTATAGCGAGAGTAGTTAAAGGTGGAGGTAAAAAAGGTGGAGAAAAAAATGAAACGAAACCCGAGGATCACCGCACGATTCTCGCTAATCCTAACGCTGTGGTCGAAACGAATCCAGATACTGAGATGACAAAGTGTAATCATGATGAGAGTGAATCACACATTGATCCATTGTTTAAATGTAGAAATAGGTTTGCCAAGTTGAAAGATGAAGAACTGCTGATGAGATATCACAGAAAAAAGCAGTGGAAGTCTATTTTAACACTACAGTTGTATGTAGAGAACTACGTGAAAATGGAGCCGATCTTGTTACGTTTAAGAGAACTAAACGGCCGACCATTATACTGTCTAATAAAGACAAGTACTTGAAAAAGCTGCTTGACAGCGGTAGTAAAAAATGTCCCATTAGTTACAGTAACATCAAATACCCCAAAGAAAAGTTAAAACCAAGTTTTTTGAGTGTTAGAGGCATAAACGCAAAAAGTAATGTTAGCGGTGAGGTTGACTTAAATATCTCTATACCTGGTACTGACTGTATGAGTCGGGTTTTTCTTCCGCACTCTCTATGTTCAAGAGTTCGTTAGTTCTGTTTCTTTCTGACAGATTCCTCCGGTATGACTTCACGTTACAGGTAAGAGAAAGGTAGCGCTGATAGCTGCCACCACGAGGCGTGTAGATAGCCTCGACTAAAATTAAAGGATTGGTTACGTTAACTCAGATTGTCAATTTGGTAGCGATGGCGTATGGCCGGCACGTGGTTCTTATGCCCTTTTGAGAGAGATGAGAGAGAGGATACAGATGAGGCCCAGGTTTTTTTTTTTATCTATTGATGGGAAGGCAAGTACGGATGGCAAGAGCACACGAGGTAAAAACAACATATAAAATATCGGGGGACAATACGACCATCACCTCACGATCTTCCTTCGATCGATTTCTCACGACAACAGACTGTGTACAAACAGCCAACACACGAGCCAAGGAATGGGTAACCCCGAAGGTATGAGCCAAGGTAAGCGTATAGCAAACGCTTGAAATCATGCGCCCTCAAAACAAGTCAATGGATTTTCGTTGATCGTGCCACGCTCTACTCGAACACAGTCTCGAAATTCAACTATTGAAGATATGGGCTTTTGCTATCAACTCAAATTCCTAAGTATCAAAACCGGCTGTTCGTCGTAATCCTCAACTGCACTCTAGAACGTCCGTTCACGACCACGGCTCTCTACACCGTTCTCAACGACGGCTACCCGCGAAGTGTCCTCTGCTCGTCCGACATAACTCTCGCTTGGACCGCGCTCCCCCCTGCCCGAAGGGGGGGGGTGGTCGCCACACGAGCTGGGTAACAAGGGGTGGCTAGGGTTCTGAGCCGCTCCTCCCCTACGCAACCGGGGGTACGGCTGGGGGGGGGAGGGGTCGGGTCTCATGGCCTCAGCCCTCCCTTTAGCCATGGCTAATTCAACGACTGATCCCACGCTCGGCTCCCCAGCTACACGATCGGGACAGGCACATTGTTTTTAAATTAAAGTCTGGATATTTTACTATCCCTGACCGACGCTAATCAGCACCAGCGCTTCTCAGCGCTGTGTAACCGCGGCAGCCCAAGCGCACCAACTTTATCGAATTTAATATGACCAGTGTTCCGTATGAGAACGTCCAGATCGTGCATTTCCCAAACCCAAGCATGACCGCGGGCATTAATTTTTATGACCCGTGTATTCAGAGATCTCGTCTTAACATCAATTATATATTTTCGCTCGGCAACGCCAACGACAAAGATGGGATGAATCTGACTTCATACCCTGACTTTATACACCCTTCCCCCACTTGCGCAAAAAGAAATTATGTAATAATTTCTTTTTCTATGTCTTGGCCTCAGTGCATTTCTTACCCGACTGGCGAACACTGATACAACCTGACATCAATTCACAATGCAACACAATACAACATGACATCAATTACAATATCACAAAAAAACTAGGACGGCGACCACAACTCGCTCGCCTATGCTTCGGCCATTTTCACATAATATTGGCCCCCTTCGGGACTGGAGCGGCGAGCTCTTCCGTCCTGAGATCTTCGGCTTCTGTTCCAGGGGAAATCCTTCCCAGGCTTGTATGATAATGAGGTATTCCTTCCCCCGCAGTGTCTCTTTCCAGAGATAGTAGGGGAAAACCGAAACCGAGGAGATTCGCTTGTTCGCGGTCCTGGCCTCGATCTCTTCGTCGTTTCGGGGCACAACTAAATGCTGCAGCAAGTTGCTGAGAGTCGCCTCGGTCAGGCGTTCGTCCGGCTTCGGGACGAAGTGGACAATGAGCGCTCGACCCTCCAGGGTCGCGGCCGCCCGCCCCCAGTCCGTCTCGGCCGAGACGGTCGCCAGACTCCCGTCTGGTAGCCACAGCGACGTCTCGTAGTTGCGCGCTGCGACGTATGTCCCGAGCTGGCGCACGACTTCGCTCGGCCTCCGTCTCCGCCCTCGATGCATGTACGTCGCCGTTTCCTACGGCACACGGTCGGGCATTAATTTTGTTACATGGGTTAGATATCAATATAGAGCCTATTTTCAAAAATTTTCCTTTCTTCGCCTCATAATGAGCGCGTATGTTACATGATGAATGGTATATGATTTTGGGATTCATGAACCTAACAAGTCCTAGCAGACTTGAATGGCTAAGTCCCCACACTCCTGCACACTATACAGCACATACTCCTGCACACGTTACCGCACATACTCTGACAACACACACACCTCCTGTTCATTTGTCTTTCACTCGTGGTGCAGGTCCTTATGATTAAATGATGAGAACTGTTCCTACTTCCTATTCTTTCCGTGTCAGCTGACTGTTTTTTTTTTGTTACTGAATGGCATTTGCTAATCTCTCGTGAGAAGCAAGCATCAATTTCGTATGGGTGCAATACGGAGGCGTCCCTCGTTTGCAGATATATTTTATGTACCCGTCGCACACGACTTATCTTTTTAATCTTCAAATCTCATGGTATCGGTAACCGCTGCGATGCCTCAAGCATTGCGCACATATCTCTGGACATGCTTAAAAATCCCTCGGTCATGCTTCCCGTAATCTCCCTTATCCGCTCGTCAGCAGACCAGATATTCATAACACCCTCCACAGTTCACGCACGTGTTTCTTACGCGCAGGGGTATTCCCGATCTTACCATTGCCGAATGCCTCTCCGTCTTTCTTACGTCGACCGCAGTTCCGGTCCGTCTCCGTTGGAGGCCGCTGTGGTGCTGGTTTAGCACCGCGCACACGCCCGCACCTCGCTCGCTGTCGCCTTCCTGAAAATCTTCAAAATAACCTTAGTACATTTATCATTAAATATTTCAGCTCTAGCGTCGGTTCGGTGCTGTTCACGCTCTGATTTCTCAGCACAGGAGCCGTCCATCTCTGTTATCTATATTCTTTTTGCTCATCTCTATTTATTTTGTTCTCCCATCTATCTCGTAATTAGCATCGCACACGAATCGCTGTGCGCTTCTCTCTGCTCAGACTGCCTTCTCTAATCTTGAAGCCGGCTCTCTCTCAGGTTACATGCGTCTCCGCACTGCAGCGCCTTTAGATTTTATGACCCATTGTGGCTCTCATTGTCCCGTGGGCACATGCCTCGAGTCTCCACCACGCGAGTGCGTGTCCAACTTGCCTTTCCACACTAAGCTACGTTATTCTTAAAGACCGTAATGTTAAAGCTTATGCTAGGTCCGTAATGGACATCTTTAATTTAATCTGTTGTCTCGCTAAGCATTCTACCCAACTCTCAGGGTTCTGCTATACGCAATCTTATTATCGGCTCCACTCGGCTCATGACAGGCTCAGGTTTCTCTTTTTAAAACGTCATTTAGACGCAATAATAAAAAAAATTTACTTTCTTAAATTTTCTTCCCCTCCGACGATCCAAGAAAAATTCCTTCACGGGGAATTTTTCACGCTAACAAATAATTACGAGAAGGATATATCCCTTTCCCATCCAAGTTGCTGACTCTTCAAACCTACACCTGAAAGGCAATGGTTTATTAGTGCTTATAACTAGTCATTTCTCAGGCTACTCAAAAAAAAAAAAACTTCGTCCTCTCAGTTGTAACCTACTAGTTATGAGAGGACTAAAGAGCCGTACCCACTACTGGCCGTATTATGTGAAGGAACCTCTGCTGCGGCTGTGCTATACTTATATTTTAATACTGTTTAATTATATCTCTGCCTAGACGGCTAGTTTCCTTCGAAATCCCTCTTCATTCCTTATACATCTCAAACAACTGACCAGCAATCAAATTCCTATTTCGATGTGAAGTCATTATATCTAAGTTTTATTCTCGTCATTCAAAAATTGCGCAGCCAGCACGATACACTTTTCCTAGTGCGTTATCATAATTTGTATGCCACGTCTCTACTCGTATTTCCCAGGCCCGGACTGAGTTCCTTTATGCCTCTCGATTTTATGACTCGTCCTGTGCCGGCTCTAAAGCTCTGCGCTCAGTCGCTCGTGCTGGCTGCTAGCATTCCTAAAAGTTATTTGCCTAGCAGTCGACTACTCAGAAATTTTCCTGCCAACCTAGTTGTTGCTAAGCTATTCTGTAAAGGAATCAGATTAGTGCTTATCTACTACTTATTTTGCTAGGTTTAATCTGAAAAGAAAATTAGATCAGTCAGCTTATCTACCTACTTATTTACTAGGTTAATCTGAAAGAGAACATGAAATTAGTAGGCTTATCTCCTCTCTACTTGTTACATAGTAGTTTTGCTCATGTTATCTTCTCCTCTACTCCTCTACCCTTCTACCGGACCGGCGGATCTTAGAGCGTAAGGACGTCTAGCTGCCGGGGTGGGTAGGGGTGAGGGTGCTTCAGGCCTTGTTACATAGATGTCGTCATCGCTGCTTTCCGAATCGCTATCGTCGTGACGTACTTCGGTGACGTGCTCGACGCTCCTCCCATTCCTTCGAGGACGCTCGTCTTGTATTACTATTTTCTCCTCTGGTTGAAATGACGCGGGCTTAAGTCTATTTCTGTGGACCGTTATCTTGTGCCGGCGGCCGTGGACTTGTCGTATTACGACGTTCATCGGTGTTGGAAGGGCCTGAATTCTGTACGGGCCTAACCAATTAGGTCGGAATTTACCCATCGCCTTGTTTCTTCCTGCTGTATTCCGTAGGAATACGCAGTCGCCGACTCTAAGTTCTCTATCTCTCACGCGCTGATATCTCACATTCTTGTCATGTGCATTTCGGCTTGCTGACATCGCGTTTTCGAACGCAATTTGCAATCTGACAAAAGCGGCGTGAGGAAAATTCTCCTCCACAGCATAGTTTAGTATCCTGGGCTGCAGAATATCAGACAGTGGCAAAGGAGCGTCGCGTCCATGGAACAAGAAGTACGGTGTGTTGTCTACCGAGGCATGATACGAACAGTTTAGGGCGAGCGTGGCGAAAGGTAGCTGCTCGTCCCATGATGTGAGATCCTTCTCTACTGTTGTGGCCAACGTTGTCTTTATCAACTTGTTGAAGGCTTCCGTCATACCGTTACTGGCTGGGTGGAAGGCCGTGGTGAAATGTAACTTGGACTTTAAAATGCGGCACATTTCTTGGAAATTTTGGGCGGTAAACTCCGTACCTCGATCTGACACGATGTGTTCCGGACAGCCATACCTGCATACATAGTCCATGAATGCTCGCGCCACTGTTTCGCTCTTCTTATCGCGCAATGGGTACGCCTGCACGTGTCTCGAGAAATGGCACACGATCGTCAGAATATATCTATGTCCGGCGTGTGACTGTGTCAGCTCTCCAATGAGATCAATCCCCACCCTCTCTAATGGTCGGGAGACTGGCGGTAATTCTCCTATTTTTGCTTTGAGGCCCCCGTGCGGACTTCGTTTCTGACACGTCGTGCAGTTTTTCACGTGCTCTTGCACGTGTCGTGCCATATTTGGCCAAAAGAATAATTCTCTAGCACGATGGAGGGTCTTTTTCGCCCCAAAATGTCCGGAAATTCGCGTATCGTGCGACATTATTAACGCGGGCTTTATTAGAGATTCAGGAATCACTGCACGTTTGTAAATGTCTCCACTGTCTTTAACTTCCAGGTAGAAAAGGCAATTTTTGTCCAGCACGAAATCCTTATACTGGCTCGGATCTGTCACCATTTCGCCCTTTCCTTCCAATGCGTTGATGACCTTGGCCCAGTGCTGTGCTTTGCGCTGCTCCATACTTACCTTTTCCGCACAGAAAACTTCGTACGGGTCCAGCGCTTCCGTCACGGTCGGGCGGACGGCTGCCACTCCGCGTGAGAGCGTGTCTGGAATCACATTCTCCTTGCCGGGTCTATACGAAATTTCATATTCGAACTGTGACAGTAGCACTGCCCAGCGGGCGATCCGTGGAACGGTAGCTTTGTATTGGAACAAATATCGCAGCGGCTGATGGTCTGTTAGGATCTGAAACTTCCGACCGTAGAGGTATCGAGCAAAATGGCGGACGTTTTCCACAATAGCTAAAGCTTCTCTTTCGGTGGTAGAGTACCGGGTCTCTGCCGGTGTAAATTTCCGTGAATAGTATGCTATCGGGTGATCCAGGCCGTCCTTTTCTTGCGTCAGTACTCCTCCCAGAGCGACATCACTGGCGTCGGTATGCAGCCTGAACGGTCGCTCGAAATCTGGGTAACCCAACACCGGCGCTTCAGCTAGAGCCAATTTGAGCGCGTCGAATGCGGCCTGATGTTCGTTCGTCCACACAAACTTGGCACACTTCTTAGTCAATGCCGTCAAAAGTGCGACTCGCTCCGAGAAATTTGGTATGTGTCTTCGATAGTAGCCTGCCATTCCCAAAATTCTTCGTACATCTTTCGGTTTTTTCGGTGGTAACAACTCGCGAATGGCCGTGATTTTCCTTTGGTCAACTTGAATTCCGTCCTTCGAGACAACATGACCTAAATATTCGATGGAGGGTTTTGCAAAGCTGCACTTTTTCAGTGACATTTTTAAACCGGACTTCTGAAGGAGAGCGAGAACTTCTTCCAAATGAGCGATGTGATCCTCAAACGTCTTCGAAAATACCACTACGTCGTCTATGAAAACGTAGCTCGTTTTTCCAATCACTGGCTCTAACACTCGATTGACCAAACGCTGGAATGTGGCCGGAGCTGTAGTCAATCCGAAGGGCATCCTCTTGAATCGGTACTGAGCCGACTCAGTAGCAAATGCTGTCTTGTCGCGGTCTGCTTCCGCGACAGGAATCTGCCAGTTGCCTGACTTCAAGTCTATTGCTGAGAAGTAGCATGCGCCTCCGAGGGACTCCAAAATTTGCTCGATGCGTGGCATTGGATATTTGTCTGCGAGCGTGACTTCATTAATTCGTCGAAAATCAACACAGAACCTATGCGTGCCGTCCTTCTTTTTGATGAGGAGCACTGGAGATGCCCACGCGCTTGCTGATGGCTCAATTACATCCATTTTTAACATATTCTGCACTTGTTCTTCGATTGCTGCGCGTGTTGCTTGGGGTAGCGGCCACTGTTTCGTAGCAATCGGCGCCGCGTTCCTGGTGTCAATTCGATGTGGGAGCAAGTCACATCGTCCTAAATCTTGCTCATGCTGAGAAATGGCTGGCGCATACTTACCGATGAGCGCTAGCAACCTCTCACGCTGCTGCGTGTGCAGATGCTCTAGGCTTGGTACTTCCGCCTCGGGTAGCTCGTCGGTTATACCATACTCACCATCGTCACTGCTCACTGTTGGTAGCACCGCCGCGACCTCAGACTGTCGCATACTTACCCTTTTTCTTTGTCTGATCAAATTGATCGACTCTCCGGCATACTTACCGTCCTTAAATGCATACGAATGACCGTTCACGATCACTCTACTACCATATCTACCGGTCATGTCCAGCGTCACCTTACCTATGCGCTGGAGTAAATCGAGCCCTACTAGTATGTCTCCTGGATAATTTCCGACCTGCGCTACAACCGTGTCGTGCACATACGTTTTACCTCCTATCTTAATGTTCAGCGCGATTCTGCCCCGCACGTCTATTTCTGCGCCACTTACTGTACTTAACTTTAGCTTGGCCGTCTTTATTCTTACTGTACCTGATCCTGCCGACACAATTTGTTCAGCCGTTTCCGGCCTTATTAGACAGCACACCGATCCGGTGTCCAGGAATGCTTCGCAGTCTTGTTCATTCACTTTTATTTTTATGATCGGCTTTGTCTCGTGTGCATCGGCAGGCGGGGCTAGTTTTTTATATTAGGCGGGCCTTGTGCGTATCGCCACGGTGTGTTGTTATCCCCGTTGAAACTCCGATGGGCTGCGTGGTTCGGGCCTTGTGCCTCGCCTAACTGTCGGTTCGGCTGGGCTGGGTTTTGTGACCGCCACTGTGCCCTACATTGTCTGGCCATATGGCCGGCTTGGCCACAGTTGAAGCAGTTTATGGTTCTTCGCTGTACGTTCTGGGCAAATGTATTTTGTCTCGGGATCACCGCTGGGTTGCGACACTCTCGAGAAAAATGGCCTACTTGGTTGCATGACCAGCACCTAGGTGGTGGCCGGGGTGGGGCGGCTTCTACTGCATCTATCGTGCAGATCGGCCGGCGTGGTTTCTCGTCCTCCAGCATCCTTTCGCATTTCTGTGCCATCTTGACACAATCTGCGAGCCGTTCTGGTTCGTATGTTGCCATTGTCTTCTTCAATGCCGGGTCGAGACCATTGATAAACACGCTCGCCAAGAGCTTGTCGCGAGATGCTGTTTTTTGCAGCTCCACGATAACATGCGCCAAGGCAGCCGAGGCGGTCTCCAGTCGCGAAGCAAACTCTTCGATTGTGCCCCGGTTCATTTTTATTGCAGCCAGTTCCATATGTGCATCCGTCAGCGAAATGCTTTTAAGGAAACGATCCTCCAGGCGTTTGGTCAGCTCCGTCAGATCGCATTCTTCGAGCTCGGGGTTTGAATCCAGGAAGTTTTCTGCTGTGTCGGTGCAGAGGTATCTGATGACGTCAGCGCTTCGGGCGTCTGACCAGTTTTCTAGGAGTGCCCTTTTTTTCACTGTGTTGAGAAACTTCACCACGTTCGTCTTTCCGTCGAATTTTGGCAGTTTGCCAAGCACTGGCCCGCTTGCCGCTGTTTGATCGGTTCCTGCGTCCTGTTTATTTGCAGCAGCACTTCCCGAGTTGCTATCTTCGTTCTTTCCCATTTTGAAGCTTGAACTCAGCGATGATCAGCACGAATTTTATTTTATATATTTTTTTTTTCAAGTCTATCTATTTGCAGTTGCAACGCACACGCACTACACTGAACCTTTAATTTTTACGATAAATACTGGTATCCAAGCATAAACACACAAAAAAAATTTTTCGGGTGTATCCAAGAGAGGAAATATGAGGGCCCCACTGGCAAAAATTACCGAAATGCGGACTCTCGTGCGTAGGGCATCAAATCATCAGTCAGGAGGGAATCTCCTTACCAAATACCGTTAATTAAACGAGTCATATACTAGCACAACTTTGCGTAAATATTTACGTTAATCGTTCCCTCAATTTGCAATGTTATTCTTGCATAATCATCTCACTGATCCTAGTTCAGCCCACGACACACAAATTATTATATATTTTCTTATGAATGACAGTAAATTTTTATTTGGAGCGTTGCTCTCCTCCCCAATTTTATGGCTGAGTCCGGATCTAATCTCACGAACAAATGGCGTTTCCTTCCCGTGCCAAAGCTTAATTACTTTCAGCTGGCCTCACTATGACACAACGATATCTATTTGCAAACTAGATTTGCACGAACAATCCCTAAATTTGCAATCCTGCTCACAACACAATATTCACCCAATATGTACCTAATTTACAACACCAAGAGCCCGAGAATCAAATGTCTCTTACGAAGACATAAAAAAAACTATTCTAAAAGAATCTTCGATGCTTCTACTTCTCAGGTGCAGCAATCCCTACCAAATTGAAATGCACTTTCTTTTGGCTTTCTCGCGCTCAAGGACTGGCTGTAAGGTTTTATGGCTGGGTCCGCTTCTAATCTCACAGAAAATGACACTTCCTGGCTGCACCGCGATATGCGCAATATCTGTTAGGGGCTACACTCACACGACACACACCGAACAGAAAACAATAAATAAGTAAAATTTGCAGTTGAAGACATACGCAGAAATGAAATGAAATGGTGTTTACTTACAGTTTTTTGTTGATCTTGGACGCCGCTGCCCGCTTGCAGCTGTTGGACTGGTTGCTTCTTCTGTCTTGCTAACACAATATTCTCTCTCTCTCTCACAGATTGGGAAGCTTACACCGCTGGCTCCACTGTATGTGTCGCGTTTTTCTTCCGCACTCTCTATGTTCAAGAGTTCGTTAGTTCTGTTTCTTTCTGACAGATTCCTCCGGTATGACTTCACGTTACAGGTAAGAGAAAGGTAGCGCTGATAGCTGCCACCACGAGGCGTGTAGATAGCCTCGACTAAAATTAAAGGATTGGTTACGTTAACTCAGATTGTCAATTTGGTAGCGATGGCGTATGGCCGGCACGTGGTTCTTATGCCCTTTTGAGAGAGATGAGAGAGAGGATACAGATGAGGCCCAGGTTTTTTTTTTATCTATTGATGGGAAGGCAAGTACGGATGGCAAGAGCACACGAGGTAAAAACAACATATAAAATATCGGGGGACAATACGACCATCACCTCACGATCTTCCTTCGATCGATTTCTCACGACAACAGACTGTGTACAAACAGCCAACACACGAGCCAAGGAATGGGTAACCCCGAAGGTATGAGCCAAGGTAAGCGTATAGCAAACGCTTAAAATCATGCGCCCTCAAAACAAGTCAATGGATTTTCGTTGATCGTGCCACGCTCTACTCGAACACAGTCTCGAAATTCAACTATTGAAGATATGGGCTTTTACTATCAACTCAAATTCCTAAGTATCAAAACCGGCTGTTCGTCGTAATCCTCAACTGCACTCTAGAACGTCCGTTCACGACCACGGCTCTCTACACCGTTCTCAACGACGGCTACCCGCGAAGTGTCCTCTGCTCGTCCGACGTAACTCTCGCTTGGACCGCGCTCCCCCCTGCCCGAAGGGCAGGTGGTCGCCACACGAGCTGGGTAACAAGGGGTGGCTAGGGTTCTGAGCCGCTCCTCCCCTACGCAACCGGGGGTACGGCTGGGGGGGGGAGGGGTCGGGTCTCATGGCCTCAGCCCTCCCTTTAGCCATGGCTAATTCAACGACTGATCCCACGCTCGGCTCCCCAGCTACACGATCGGGACAGGCACATTGTTTTTATATTAAAGTCTGGATATTTTACTATCCCTGACCGACGCTAATCAGCACCAGCGCTTCTCAGCGCTGTGTAACCGCGGCAGCCCAAGCGCACCAACTTTATCGAATTTAATATGACCAGTGTTCCGTATGAGAACGTCCAGATCGTGCATTTCTCAAACCCAAGCATGACCGCGGGCATTAATTTTTATGACCCGTGTATTCAGAGATCTCGTCTTAACATCAATTATATATTTTCGCTCGGCAACGCCAACGACAAAGATGGGATGAATCTGACTTCATACCCTGACTTTATACACTGACAAAGTACTTAAGACTAGTGCTTTAGAAATTGAAGATGCCGAATTCATATATGATTTTATTTTAGGAAGAGATGGATTAACCAACGCGGTTATCAATTTGAAGGCTGGTTCACTCCTGTGGGAGGGAACCGGAGTACCTTTCAATGGAATAGAGAGTAAGCCTACAATAAGTGGAGAAGCCATATTAATGGATATAATAAACAGTGATTGTTTAATGTCAGAAGTAGTTGCCTGTGCTAAGAAGAGCACCAGATGCCGGGGCTTAATGAATGGCCGCGAGAGATAGAAAGACGCTGTAGGAACAGGCAGGATAAATGAAACTGGACTCGAGTGTGTACCCGAGCTGCCAAAGCCAGTGGTAAGAGAGAAAAAATAGACCTCTGGTGGTTCACTGTGACGCAATAGAAGTGCCTGCTAATTGCATCAAGCTCATTAATGCCTTTGTCAAAAAAGCTAAACAAGGTAATTATATCGTGTTGAAACGAGGATTTGACAATGGAGCACTGATAGCAGAATCAATAGTTACAGTCAATGAAGATGGGAATGTACCTTTATTAGTACTGAACCCGACGAATAAGGCCATTCATTTTAGTGAAAATACAATGTTGTGTAACATGGAAGCATTACCTGAAGAGGAAGTTGAGGCCGAACTTTACCTCACAAATGTAGAGGAAGCGCTTAATGAGGCGAATAATGTTGAGATAAACACTGAGTTTACATTGGATTCATATAAAGTCATCTCAGGACTTGGTGAAATAAAGACCATGGCCACGGAGGAACTTGAGTCGAAGGTCGATGTTCGCGGAGATTTTTGTGAGTGTGGTGCACAAGTCGAGAGTGCATCTGATGTACAGAAGGACGTACGCCGTCCGGTAACATGTAGTGATGTAACATGCGACGAAGTTAATGTAAAACTAAAATTACTGGAATTGATGAACAATTTCCGTGACGTGATCACGCTACAATGCGAAACTATAGGTGTCACGAATGTGACAAAACATAAGATTGTGCTTAAAGCTGATGCACCAGTTATAAAGAGACCGCCATATCGCATACCTCATAAATATCAGTAGGAGTTGGCCGAGGACAACAGAGAAATGCTCTCACAGGGCATTATTGAAAAATCAACATCAGATTACAATTTCCCAGTGGTCGTGGTAAAGAAAAAGACGGGTGAAATTAGATCCGTGATAGATTTCAGAACCTTAAATAAAATTGTGATCAAGGAGTCATATCCTATACCACGAGTAGATGAAATATTGTCTACCTTAGGTGGCAATACCGTATTTTCCAATCTGGATTTGAAATTCACCTTCCATCAGGTGGAATTAGAACAGGAAAGTCGGAAATTTACAGCATTTAGTATAAATTATAAAAAATTTCAATTCAGACGAATTCCGTTCGGACTCACTTCGAGTTCGAGCGTTTTTCAAAGTGTGATGTCTTCTGTTCTAGCGCATATTTTAGGAAAATTATGCTTTGTGTTCATTGATGATATATTAATTTCCTCAAAACCTAAGGAGCAACATTTGTGCGATATTAAAACTGTCCTCTCGACGCTCCGTTCCGGCAAACTATCTATTAAACTCGAAGAATATCAATTTTTCAAGAAGAAAATAGAGCACCTAGGTCATATTATTTCGGCAGAGGGTATACATTGTAAATTCTCCAAGAAATTGCAAAATTGTCCAGCACCAACAAATTTAAAAGAATTGCAGCAATTCCTTGGCGTAGCCAACTATTTCCGAAACTTCATAGCTCAATTTGCAGTGGTTGCAAATCCCCCGTACAGATTGTTAAAAAAATGTGTTAATTTCGACTCGACAAACGACTGTCAAAAAATTTTTGCCTACATAAAAGCAGCTCTGACTTCTGAGAATGTTTTACGACACCCCGATTTTACCAAGACATTTCACGTATTTACTGATGCATCAAATTTTGACATAGGATCTGTCTTGATGCAGCCCGAAGATTCAGGCGATAAATTATTGCGTCCAGTTGCATATTTCCGCAAAACTTTAAAATCTAGTGATAAACGTTATTGCACCACAAAAAAACAATTCGTTGCAATTTATAGTGCTCTTAAAGCTTTCAAATACCTAATTATTGGGTATTCCATCCATGTGTATACGGATCACCGTCCATTAGCGCCTCTATTCACGAGAAAATTGTCAGAGGACACAGCAATGGCAAGGTGGTGTAGAAACATACATTCTTACGATCCTATCGTTCATTATTTACCAGGTAGATAAAACGTCGTAGCTAACTACCTAAATAGGCTACCAAACAACAATGATCAGCTAACTATTAAAGAATTAGAAAGCTGTGACTCATTAATGCCTGAACTTGAATCTGAGGCATGTTTAGCGCAGACGCGAGCCAAGACGCAAGCAAAGCAAGACGTTCTCACTGACCAGACGAGGCAATCACACGATAACGACGTGTTGACACCAAAATTAATTGACTATGTCCCGACAGAAAAAGAGATCTCATGGACTTTAAAAGAGTTCACTGACGAGCAAAAGCTTGATCCCTTTTGTATTGAAGTTCGAGAAGCATTACTTCATGAAAGTACGTCTGTAATTCTTGACTTACCATGTTATCTAATTGTCAATGACATATTTTATCGACGACGACGCATTGACTCCCGAACTACCACAATATTAACAGCGGTTATGCCAGCTTCGTGGTTGAATAAAGCAATCTTAAGTATACACTATATGTACCATACAGATGCGTTGCACACGCTATTCAAATTTAGACTTAAATAATTTATTATTTTAGAGAAAAAGGTTGTAAGAAAATTTGTTCAGGGTTGTGAAGTTTGCAAACTTTTTAAAGCAAATACTTCCGTACCTATTAAAATATTAACAGCCCCGATAGCAAAGGAACCTTTTGAAGTAGTCTCAATGGAGTATCTTGGTCCCCTTAAAACTACCGATACCCAGTTAAAAATTCATGCCGTTTTTAGGTCGACAGGTAGCAGAGCACAGTGAAAGATAGCCGTTGAAGGTCAGAACGTTCCTCTGTCGGCCGCTCTCGACCAAAATTTGCCGTTCGACGGCTATCCGCTAGTCTCATTTAGACGGAAACAAGCCGGAAAAATCGAGCCCTTGCCCAAAGGCGGATTCAAGAGGAGAATGTCGCTTGCGTTCGACCTATTTGATTAACAGTCGAGCAACGGTTTTCTGGAAGCTACAGAAAATTCTTTAGAATATCTTAAGTGCAACTTTAGATTTTAGTCTAACACTCGTAACTTTTGAAATAATTCACCTGTTGAGTTCAAATTACTCTCAAATGAAAGATAAAAACATTCTTAAGGGAAAATCGTACATACCAACATTCTTGAGCACTCTCAGACAGCAAAATTCATTTGCCATGAAAATTACAGTCGGTAGCTGCCGAGGAAAACTTGCTAGTCAAAGCTGTCAAATAAAAAATGGTACATTTACCTAAAACTTTACCTTACGGATAGTTATGATGGTATAAGGTATTTAAAAGTCAATTTACATTTTCTATAGCGTACATTAAATAATATTATCCTGTTGTTCAACTGAGCCAAATTTTTATTTCCATTCGAGTTAGAGATGGCAACACTGCTCGCACGTGTGACAAGTCTGACTCAAGCTGCTCAAGCAAGCTTTTTCGCGGCAGTTATTCGAATGGTTTTGTGCGTCACAGGTGTAGTGGTGGCTTCTCATTATGCAATAAGTTTTTTCACGCAATGTCAGAATGTATTTCAGTGCGAGTGTGTAGTACGTTGAAGTGTCTCTTTTTCTGAAAAAAATTCTGCTCTAAAAAGGTATGAGGTGTTCGCTCTCACTCGAGTTTCTTATTCCATTGAAGACGTTAAGCCGGTATGGCATGTTGTCAAGTGCCTGATGAGGGATTGACCTTGTCGTCTCAATAATTTTTGAGTGTGAATGAATAGTAATATACATATATTAATGAGAAGGAACAATTACGCACTTTAGGTCAATCAGGAATCAGGATTGCACTACTGTGCGGCCAATGTTGATTTCATATGAGGTAGTGCACAATTGTATATACTTCAAAATTTAAACTGCAGTTTAAAGAAGCAATAAAAGCAAAATATAATAGGTTATGTTTATTCACCATTAATTTCATTCATATTTTACAGTAAGTGTTAACACAATTTGTCTTCAAACTTTCAAGTTGCAGTATAATTCCACTTGAGAAACCTTTGACAAGCAACAATGTGAAATGTTTTCAATTTAGATGTACGGATAGTATCGGTATCGGCCTTTTTCTATTATCAGTACATCACTAGTTTTCAATTTTTTGTAAGAAAAGTAAACTTCAGAAATATCTGAAGAGCTGCATTATAAAATTAAGGAATAACAATGATGAGAGAAGAATATGTCAATAATTTACTTAAATTCGTTCGCGGAAATTAAGAATTCTGTTTCAAAAAATCTCTAAAGTAACACATTTAAGAACGTTTCAAATGAATGACATTTTGCCCGCTGATGCGTAATTTTAGAGTTTTTAATCTGTGAAGTTATAGGAACTTAGTACATAAAAATGAAGAAACGGACGCGTAAATATGATGTAATACGGCATAACATGATGCTAGGTTAAATTAGGTTAGGTAACGTTAGATTAGCTGAATAAACTAACCTAAAATAACTTAACTTAGCCGTACTGACACTAATGATTACCGCCAAAATACTGGGAGTGTTTCAAGAATGCAGCTACGATTTAGACGATTATATAACGTTATTTTTACCTGTACGTAATTCATATTTTAGCTTGAAAATTACGTATCAGCGAGCAAAATGTCATTCGTGCTCTTTTAGTGATTCTTTAAAACAGAGGTCGTGATTTCCGTGAGCACATTAAAGTAAATACTGACCGAAGAAAAATCCTTAATCACCTGATGAACCTCAGCATTATCGATGAGTTAGGGTTGAATTATGCTTTAAATTGAGGAGCGTCCTACCAGCAAACGTTGCGTGATCGTAGGCTAGTGATGTACAGATATATCGGTAGCGGCAAAATCTGGCCGATATTTCATGGATACTTTCCAATAACACGTATTTTATCGTGAAAATGAAGGTCATAAATCATGAAAGTAAAATTAAATAAAGAGCCTATTCATTCATAGTAAATTAGTTAGCTAACTGTTAAATTACAGAGTTTAATCAGGCCCGCTAAGTGAATCTACTACGTGGAATTCCCGATGTCACGGACGGTCTGTAAGTGAAAGCTTTGTAGCATAAATAGTTAAACACAGAGGGGACGTAAAATTAGTATACTTTTACAACTGAAACCTATACAGTTTGAACCAATTTACATTTCTTAAAGTATGTGACAGGCTAACAAAAATCAAACCAATTAAATATAGTTGAAGGTGCATTTTAAAGTTTTCATAAATTTGACATATAAATAACTGAAAATTCTATTTTCATTAAGCTTGTAGATCGTAAAGTATTACAAAGCTAATTATTTTATTTTAATTAAGCATGTAAATCGCCGTTCATTACGAATCTAGCATTTTTCTTCATTTTAATATGTTTGAAAAATTCATGAACAATCTTATAACTGGTTGCGTTTGCGCATCTTTCCGGTTTCTGATCCTATCGAATTTTAATGTTTTCTTTTCGTCAAAGTATGTATTTTGGTGTGAAAAACATGAAAATGATAACTATTTTGTGGAGAAATAATTGTTTTGGTTTATGAACAATCTTATAAGATTGTTCGTGAATTTTTCAAACGTCTTAAAATAGAAGAAAAATGCAATATTCCTAAAGTACGGTGATTCACATGCTAAATTCAAATAAAATTATTAGCTTTGTAGTATTTGAAGATTTACGTAAAATTAACACTCCTTAGTCGGACTATCATTAAAAAATTTAAAGACGAAGAATATAGCACGGATAGGTATATTCAATACAGTTTAACGAAGCTAAATTTAAACTATGTGAAATAGTCACTTTTAAACGTTTCGGAGACCAGCTCCATCTTCAGTAAGTCTGAAAACATAACAACCAAAATTGGTTAGTTCATGACAACAATGAGAAAAGTGACAAAGTGATCGGTAAGAAAAAAAAATCAATACAAAAATTTCTAACGGATATGAACTATTAGCATCATTTAAAGATGGCTTCTATTTGGCAATGTGAATGGATTCTAAAATGCGCAAATCTAACTTGTTAGGTGCAGAGCATAAAATAGAAAAATTGTCCTCGGAAATACGGCTGCTACACTGTTCGGTATGAAGGCGGATTGATGAATGAGGAGGTTGAGCCACAGAACATTTACATAATCTGAAGGTTTTCTCTCCTGAACTGTACTCGAAGTTGTAGCTGCATCTGTCAGGTTCACGTTCGGGTGTCCTGTATGGTTTGCCAAAAATCCATAAGTTAGACTTTCCATCTAAATTTCAATTTCGTCCTATTTTTTCTGCAGTGAATATGCCTAATTTTAACTTAGCACGATTTCTATTTCCTGTGTTAAATCCTTTGACTGTAAATGAATATATTCTTGGTAACTCAACTCAATTTGTTAAGGAGATCATATCGTGTCAAAATGCTGAAAAGTTACTATGGCTTCATTTGATATTGAAAGTTTATTCAAAAATATTCCACTTGCAGAAACCATCGAAATAATTATAAATTCCTTGTTTGCTTTGCCTACTGATACAGTTTTAGGTCTAGGCAAATCTTATTCTAAGACGCTTCTCGAACTGTCTGTTATGAACTCTATATTTGTGTTTGCAGGCAATTTGTATAAACAAATCGAAGCCTGGGGTCTTCGAAGGCATGGGTCTTCCATTAGGACCCACATTTGCAAAAAATTTCATGTGTCACTGGGAACAAAAATGGCTGGCCGATTGTCCTGGGGAATTTAAACCAGAATTTTATCGCCGTTACATTGATGACACGTTTTTGTTGTTTCGTGATCCAAGTCATGCTCCAATGTTCAGGGACTATTTAAATGAGAAACATTCATCAATAGAATTTACAATCGAAATTGAGAATAATGGCTCGTTATCTTTTTTGGACTGAAAAATTACTCGAGTAGGTAAAGCTTTCACTTCTTCAGTTTTTCGTAAGGCTACTTTTACTGGATTGGGCATAAGTTTCTACAGTAACTGTAGCTATATATTTAAAATTAATGCGATTAAAACCTTATTGAATCGTGCCTACAACATTTGCTCTAGTTTTGTGGATCTGCATGCTGAATTTAGTTTTTTAGTCTCATTTTTTTGTAAAAATGGATTTCCTTCCTCAATTGTTCATGCTCATATTAAAAAATTTTTAGCCAAGAAATATTCAGATATTAACGATTTCGCCGATTCGGTGCAATAGCTCTACTGTGTATTTCCATATTTTGGTGATTTTACGATCAAGATGTGCCGGGATATTGAAAACCTTTTTGAACACCACTTTCCTGGGGTAAAATTGAATGTAATTACTGTGAATCTGCTGCGAGTTGGTTCTTTCGGTACAAAGATAGGATTCCTAAGCGGATGCGGGCATCCCTGGTATATAAATCTAGTTGCGTAGTGTACGTCTGGCTACGTCGGCATGACGTCACTGCCTTTTTACGTCAAGATCGCCCAGCACCGCGGAGTAAGCTTTCGAACCGGGAGACCTTTAGGTCAACCTCCTCATTCATTAATCGGCCTTCATACCGAACAGTGTAGCAGCCTTATTTCCGAGGACGATTTTTCTATTTTATGCTCTGCACCTAACGAGTTAGATTTGCGCATTGTAGAATCCCTTCACATTGCCAAAGAGAAGCCACCTTTAAATAATGCTGATAGTTCATATCCGATAGAAATTTTTTATAGATTTTTTTTTACCGATCACTTTGTCACTTTTCTCATTGTTGTTATGAACTAACCAATTTTGGTTTTTATGTTTTCATACATACTGAAGATGGAGCTGGTCTCCGAAACGTTTAAAATTGACTACTTCTCATATTTTAAATTTAGGATCGTTAAATTGTATTAAATATGATACCTATCCGTGCTGAATTCTTCGTCTCTAAATTTTTATTGAAGATTTATTAGATAAATTAAGATCGAATTTCCAGCTTTTTCTATAATAAATTTCAAAAACTTCAAAATACACCATCAACTTTATTTACATAATTGGTTGGATTTTTGTTAGTCTGTTTAGTTGTAAAAGTATAATAGTTTTAGGTCGCTTCTGTTTTCAATTATTCATGCTACATGCTTTCACTTACTGAACGTACGTGCCTCATCGGGAAGTCAAAGTATTAAATTCAGTTAGCGGGCCTGATTAAACTCTGTAATTCAACAGTTAGCTAACTAATTTGCTAGGTATGAATAGCCTCTTTATTTGATCATGCTTTTACTCTCATGATTTATGACCTTCATTTATATGATAAAATACGTATTATTGGAAAGTATCGGCCGGATTTTACCAATGCCAGTAAAACGACCGATACCGATAAATCGGTATATGAATAATTTTATGACAGGATTTTATAAATATTTGTCAACGTTTCGATCTGAATTTCAAATAAAAAAAGAAAACAATTTATATTTATGTGCCACGGCCAAAAAAAAAGACTGTTGGCCGCATTGGCTACTCTGGCTGAAGCTTCATAAAAAAATGACGCTGAAACTCACAATGAGTCGTTTTCTTCTATTTCGCATGGAGTTGAGTTTGGACTCGTAACTTCTGGTGAAGATGGCGATTCTTCAGAAGAAACAAGAGATGGAAGAAATGTAGAATGCTGGTCTGCAGAGGCACCATTTCAAGAGCAAGGGCCCAACTATTAGCTTCACCACATCGGTCAATTGGTATTTATCACGATTTATCTTTGTGGTGGGGCTGGTAGTGACGGCAAAGTGAGCAACGTAAACACAACAAAATGTGGAAACCAAGCCTGAATTTTCCCTCGTCAGTCTTCAGCAACCTCTGAATTGAAGGACGTCCTTGAAGGTGACCAACGATGTGTTCAGATACATATTTGTGTGTGTGGGAGGGTGGGTGTGTGTGTGTGTGTGTGTGTGTGTCTGGGTGTGTGTGAGGGGGGGTTATGGGTGTGTGGGTGCGGGGGGAGGGGTGTGTGTTGGGGATGGGGGGGGTGTATATAAATAGCCAGTGTAACTAAGTTCGGGCAAGGTCGATCTGCTGCCGCGGGAGGCCGGTACAAAGTCGAGTAAGGTCGGCGGAGAGCCGATACATAGAATGGAGAGCCGCGGAAGGTTGAATTGGGGCCGCGGAAAGTCGATATGTAGTCGATAAAGGTGGGAATTTCCGAACAGCTGCAATGGGAATTCAATGGTTTCGTAGCCGTTTTTTCCTGCCATAAAAAGGGGACATGGCGACCAAAAATCGGCTGCTTTTCCGAATAAAACACGGCTAGAAGTCTTGCCTGCCGCGGCACATAATCGACTTGAAAACGTCTTATTTTTTTAACTGGGATAGTGGTAATAAATACATACTAGTTGTGACAGGGTTATGTTAAAAAATCATTGCAAAACAAACAATTTTCAACTTTCATGGCAGGGGCCTGGCCTAATTAAGAAAATCAAAGGACATTGGGTCGAAATCAAAATAGGGGATAAAATCCATAGAAGTAACATGAACCATGTATTGCCCCTAAGTAAAAGGAAATGACAACGTTACTACGTACTGTTTCACCTATAGCTATTTTTGCGATTATTACGCTTCAGACGTGACAAGTTACTATTTTGCTGAAAATACGACTGTGTGACTATGTATTATGTTAATTAAATATTAAGTATCTACTTTGCGCTACTTGCTACGCATCATACTAATCTCATATATGCTATGTCTCGTTTCATATTAATCTCTTGTATGCTTGTGCTAAATAATCTCGTGTGTTTAAGTATTAGTGATTTTCATTGCTAACAGCAAATGAATTGACCTTCTAAACAGGTTACCCTATGTTAAAGTTTAAGTTTGTACGTTAAAATTCAAGGTTAACGTATGTCACAGAAGACATCCTTCAACGAATGTTCTCACGATCTGTGCAATTGCAATGTTTCACAACAGTCAATATTTACGTTCAAATTTTGATGCTGAACAGCCAATTAAAAATGATGGGCGAGTTCCGCATTTGCTAAATGCATCACATCAACAGAGCACCAATGTTGATGAAAAAATCAACCTCGCGACTTGAGGACATTAATAAATTATTCGAAACACATCGTGAATATATCGTGAGAAACTTAATGGTTGAAACTGGATACTGTTGTTAACTTATTTGATTGACAATCAGTTTAATAGTTTTCGCTTAAATTGTTTTCATGTCCAGTCAGAACTGATTCAGAAATAGTTAGTATTACAGTTAGTATTTAATAATTCAATTAATAGTTAGTGTTTCACTGTTGACTTTCAAAAATTTGAAAGACGATTAGATTGATATTTTAATTCCATTTACAGTTATGTTTAGGATTATATGTTTCATTGGCTGTGTATGACATTATAAATTTTAGGGCCATGCTAATTGTCTCGTTTTCGCTTTAATTGCAGATCCTTGTGGCTGAGAAACGAGTAAGCAATCACTACAAATACTAAATCCGGGAAACACTACATTATGGGCAACAAGATAAGTTCCATTAGCGTCGACACGCTAACTGCGGCTCTAGTTGACACAAAGGGCCAAATAACCAACGACTGGATAGCAGCAAACAGTAATACAGACTGGATACCCGACAGAGTAAGTGATGTCCTTCTGATGATCCTAACAGTCGTCATGATAAGCATAACAGTCCTAGTCTACTACTTACGAAAGCAAATGGAGCTTTTAGCTGAGCGCATACAACAAGAGGATTTTCAGCTACATCGAAACGTGCTCAAAACAAAAGGGACATTATCAGAAATATAACCACTGTAACTGTAGGGAGACACGTAGTAATTAATGTTCAACCCATCTTGAAATGGCCTAGGCACCCAAAACGACCGGCGCGGGCTAACATGCCAAAGCTGGCAACGACCTTCGGAATGCTGTCAACGGGGGAATAACCTAATTAGGCTCTAAATAAATTTGTTATATTCGGTTCTTTGTAAATGTCACGAGAAATGTCCCTTCACCTCCTTGTTAACATTTCATTAACAGGAAGATTCGGCTCTCGGAATTGAGGAATGACCCACCTCCAAAGTATACATATGCAACACAAATTAATGAATAAATATCGGCAATTACAGCACATATACTAAAAAAAGGAAAGGTACTCACCGGGGATCGCTGACCCACTTACGCAGCGCATTTTCTGGGCGCCCTCCGTTGCATTACGATGGATTGCTTCTAATATTGTGGGGCATGATACACAGGGTGAACTATGCTTAACATTTATAATTCCCAGCTATACGTGATACAAACATCAATGAGCGCACACACAATGATTGGTGTTAGGAACAATGCTAATTAAGTAATGAAAGCAAATAGCATACGTCAAATGACCTACTGCACATAATTACACAGAAATTTGGCTGGCCAGCCCTTCCCTCACTTTCCCACACATGAATATGACAGAATACCCCTCAATTATTGTGGCGTTCAGCAGTACAGATGTGGTCATAACGTTCGTTCACACGTTCCTTCTCAAAGGCACGAATCCAGTTCAGTCTCCACAAGTGATTCTCAGTTCAAAAAATTTATGACGACCACCTTCCAAATCTCCACTTCTGACTTCTAGCACGTAACCTCCAATCACGTTAGACATCTGCGACGACCGCCCTGCCTGCAAATAATTTACCAGCTCGTTACTTCTTTTAATTGCCGAAAAATTGTGCTCAAAAATTATTTTAAATTTTTACGTTAATGTGACATTATTTTTCATGACTTTTATTTCAAAACTTCTTTTCAAAAGGAACTGTATATCTTATGATCCGAAATACTCCTTACCCGCCCAACTGTCGTTAAAATTATTACTTCATATACTGCACAGTTTGGTTACGATGTTTTCATTTCTGGAAAATAGACGTGACATTTTTTTAATTTCATTTTAATTTACGGGCTCAAAACAACTTATTCAACTTCCTCTATACGTTCAATATATTCAATATTTTCACTTATATTTTTCAGAATGCTTTTCCAGTATGACACTTAGTTACACGTACTTCTTTCTATGATGATGAACCGCGTTAGACTGCTCGCATCTAATCAGCTCTGTCCCTCCGTTCAAAAGCTGTACTCCCCCTTTTCTTTTGTGAGACCAATCATGTTCTCACGGGCTTCTTGAGCGTCCTCCTAGACTTCCCTCTAACGTTCCCATTGGTTTTCCCTGAGGCTGTCCTTTTCTTATTTGATGTTGAAATTTTTTGCCAAGCGCGCCGTAATCTCCGCCTTCTTCTGAGGTTGTTTGCTTTTCGATAATATCGCTCGCTCTCTCACGGACCTCCTAAGTCTACCATGGTGTGTCATAAATCTGTCACCCTCTTCTGTCCAGCGTCCTCAGCCCCAACGCTTACGAGTGCTTCCAATAAATTTCTCTCCATGTGGTTCAGCCGAACCCTCTCAAGTTTCGCTGGCCTCTTCTCCTCATGTTATTTTAAGATCGCCCTGTCTACAAACACTTTTGTGGAAAGGTTTCTCTGCCCTGTAAGAGATCTTGTAACCAAGTTCCTTCGCACATTCCTTCGTGGTAAAATAAATACAAAACTGCCCGATGCTCTTCAGAATGGCCTTACCGAAACAATCTTTCAACGAACGCGTGGACTCGATCACTCTCTGTACTGCTGAATGCGCACCCTACAATGTTTTTACAACACATAAAGCAAAGCCCACTGACGTATTTTTTTTTTTTTTAAAGTACAAAATTTGTTACACGTAAATTTGTCACACATGATCAAAACTCGAATTTATTACACCTGGTTAAGATTTTCCCTAAATTCTCATTTTTAATTCGAAAATTGATTATTCTTAACAGATTCTCGACATAAACGTGTCAAACCCCATTAAATATAGTGCAGCTCTGATGAAAAATGTTTCATTTTAAAAATATTTCATATAACCAAATGTTTACTCGATGCCTAATCGATGTTTTTTATAATCGTAAACTAGCCCTACACGTAATTTAAGTTCTTATGAGTTCCACAATCTACAATTACCTCTGCGTTCACACCGTCGTTTGCTTTAATAAAGAATTGATATTTAATAGTCTAATAGTCATTCGAAGCTTTGAAAGCTTCCAACTTGTTTAGTAATACGTAAAAACATAATACCTCCAACTCCGGTGCGGTGTCTGGCTGAGACCGCATGACGCCGAGCGACTGTCAACAAACACGGATTGCCTAGACTGCAATTAACCTTCGGGCGCAGTCAAGAACTTTAACTTCAATAAAGATTGAACGCAGTTCTCCATTTTCTCTGTGTGAGACAGGGAACGATGCCAAACTTGCAACTATTCAAGTACACGGACGTGTACACCCATTTTTCATATCCATGTTAAATCGATCGAGGTTAAATGCGAAATGTTATTTAAAATTATTGAATTTATGCGTATCGATATTGAGTTTCTTTAAATTGTGTTTTTATAACTTTGTATCTGGCGTTTTTATTTTTATTCCCTTAACCTAAAAATACTGACGGTTTTTATTTTTCCATAGTAGTAGTGTAGGAACTCGTGTTATAGTATATACTGTTGAAGAAGATGGCATTATTATTGTTAACCAGTCGCTGCCTCCTTTCTTCCTGCTTGCGTTAGTGCGTTTCTATGTACTAATGTTAGTGCGTTATAGTTAATACTGTTGAAGAAGATGGCATTATTATTGTTAACCCGTCGCTGCCTCCTTTCTTCCTGCTTGCGTTAGTGCGTTTCTTTATTCTGTTGTTGTTGTTAAAATAAAAAAAGGTGTCTTATGGATAAAATATACGTTTACTTATATTTCAAATAATTTTGTTCAATATTTTCGATTTTTGAGATGTTTAATTTTCAATAATCTCCCGCTGAGGAGCAAACAGTTTCTATGTTAGTTAGTAGTGATTGATTTTATGAATGAAAATTTTTTCCCCATTTAATCACTTGTTAAAAATTAAAAAAAATTTTGCGATAAGTACCTCAATTTAAAAGAGGGAGGGTGAGATATGTACGCGAAACCCCAACCCCCATGCACGTCGGAGCCTTTATAAAGGCCCGGCTACACTATGCGTTTTTTACTGCGCAAATCTCAGGCATTTTTTAACTTCTGCATGCCTGAGCGGCTACACTACAGTCAGGGCTGCCACTGATGGGGGATTTCCCCTAGATCTGGGGGAAACGCTTGCAGTTTAGGGGAATGGGGGAAACTTTCCTAAAAACTACTAAATTTGGGGGAATTCAGCTAGGAATTATTTCCTATGCAGAAAATGTATACCCTGAATAATTTTGAATTACAAGTGGACGAAAGCTCATCCGGATGAAGATATTATGATGCAGAACAGGAAATGCCCCTTTTAACGACAAATAAAAGGCGATACAACGAAGTTTGAACAAGGATCGAACTCGTTAGACTTGCAATGAGATTCACATTGGAACAGTGAACAACAGTCACATTCTCACAGCTCGATCACTGAGCTAAGTCTCGAGAGTTCGCTCTATAAAAGGAATAAAAAGACAGACAGTGACCGTGACCATTGCTAGCTTCCTTCCTCTGAGCGAATACTTTTTGATCAACATTCCCCTCATTACCTTAAATTTTGAGGTAATTATTCGTATATAATAAATTGGGAATTCAGATATTTTTAGCTCATTTTCTTTGGCAAAAAAGGCGGAACGCAGATGTGCTTGAAAATTAAATACTTGTTTGATTCAAAATTAAGAGATGTTAAAAGTGTTAGCCAGGCGTAGTTTTCAATAAGTATTTTTCATTTATGTTTTTATTTATCTGCATTGTCATAACTCATATGCGTTACAGAGGCTAACTCTGTTACATGCTCTTCAGTTATTAGTTCATCTACTCGGAATATTAGCCTACCGTTTTAACCAGCAAAACTTTACACAGATGAAAAATAGGTTCATTTAAGTGATTATTGCTACTTATATACACATTTCATTATTTTATAATAATTATTTTTTGCTTAGGAATGTTGATTATTTTCTCCCAATAGCTTACCGAACCGAATCATCTTCTAAGAAACGAAAGTTCTGTACGCAGTTATTCATAAATGATTGGCTCGGTGCGTCGGAATTAAAACTCGCCTGAAATGAAATAGTAATCCCAACTGCAGGTAAGTGTGGCAATATTTCTTTGTAAAATTAAAACAAAACTATGTTCAGTGCAACATAAGAGAAGCATAAATGTTGCAAGTACCAGCGCTGATATCGTAGGAGAGCCGTCCAAGAAATCCAGTGGAATAACCATAATTGCGCTTACTCTTGTAGAAACTTTGATCAACACGACCTTTCCTCAAGTGTGTATTATTTCTTACCTGTAGGTAAAAAAACTTACCCTTACAGAAAAATAGCTCACAAGCTGTCAATGAAGAGGCTGAAATTACATTTGGATTTAATATACATTGAGTAATGTCAGTTTCTAGTTCATATATTCCATAATACGTTTTTTCCTTGATTTTGGGGGATTTTTGCCGAAAATAGGGGAATTTGTACAACAAATCTGGGGGAAAGAGAAAAACCTCAGCGGCAGCCCTGACTACAGTACGCGGAGCAGCGGGGTCAGTTGCATGCTGCGGCTCGGAAAGTATGGATGTCGATGAACGTGCGCTCCTGTTAGTAGCAATCGCATGTGCGATAGGGAAGAAAAAAAGAACGACAAGGGACTCACGCTACCTGTCTATTTCCTTCATGTACAAGTAATTTACAGTCAATCAAAGACAAAACTACCCAACTATGTTTCATACTAATTTCGGGTTAAGCTATCTAATTAACAAGAAACAGGGTTGATTTAATCGAAATAAATGCTATATATTTCAAAAATATATATGTACACGGTATTCATTTTTGATTTTGGTTTTATTCACTCAGGTACAAATGCAATGGGAAGAATTATTTAACTTGTATATTTTCTATGTACAAATAAATAATACACATGACTTACCTGAGCGACTACTTGACTATGCAAATTTGATGTTGACTGCCGTCTCTCTACCCATCATTAAGAAATGACAACATATTTGGGTCACAAGATTGGGTCAGTTGCTGTACCTCCTCTGTACCTGCTTCGATATTTTTTAAATGCTGAACATTTTGTTCAGCCTAAAAATACTGTGTCTTCAATGTGTGAATTTTATTTTTACTAGTTCAAAATGACAGAGTTACACCACAACGAAAAGTTACATGTCCTCTGTTTAGCAAGCATAAAACTAAGCTCGAAATGTCAATTGAGCCTGAAAAAACTAAAAACAATGTCAATTGAGCCTGAAAACATTTCTTTCCGTGGTGGCCTCTTTTGGTGGAATTTTATTCTGAAATGTCTATTATCTCTTCCGAGCTTTTCAAGGAAATCACAATTTCGAAAACGATAACTCAAGTTCCAAAATCTTGGGCTTTATACTAAGTGGTAGCCAGGTTACTGGTCAAACGAATTTAAAACATTTTTTCACATTATCAATTAGAAATATCAAAGCAAAATGATGAATTTCAACAGAGAAAGCTTCAAAGAAAATTTCTATTTGTAAAAATATGCTGATTGCGTATTCTGGATACCATAATCCAAATGAAAGGGAATTTAATCGCCACAGAAAAATAATGCAGTAGAATAATTTCTTGTATTTCTTAAGCTTATCCTTGTTGCTATCAAAGTTATCGATTAGAAGAGGGAGTCACACAGACGGATGGACGCGGCCACTTTTATAATAGTGGTTATATCAACTGTCAATGCCTTCTCAGTGTCTAGAGATGTTAACATAGTTTTGTAAGCAAATTCTTATACCTTTATATCTTATATGTTGAATTTTTGACGTTTCAGAGGCATTCCTTTCCTTTAAATTGGTCTATGAGCTGGAGCACCAGCTTGCGTGCCCAATCACTCGTTGTAGAAAGCGCAAGCAATAAACAGAAGTACAATAGAACACTCCATGATAAAGTACAACTGCAAAATGGGATAGCTGTCGGGCGATGACCCTGAAATGATGTGTATGTAGTTCACTCCTAACTACGCGCCACAAATGCTTGCTGCACAAGAAGACGCGTCAAAAACCGCACACCGTCGAAGTTCATGCAGCACTCGTGCATCCGACATGCATGCATCAAATTAGGGCGAGTCGCGCGTGAGTTGCACGAAGAAACGCATAGTGTAGCCGGGCCTTAAGCAGTACGCATCTTAGTCCTGGCGCTATCGTTCTCGTCAACTCCTCGAAGTAAACACCTAAGAAACGTCTCCGAGTTTTCCTACCACGATCAAGCCGCACCTCTAGCGGCATAGTGCCTGCCATACTGCTCTTCTCTCAGAATCTGTCAAATCTTGTCTCATGGTTATACGTGCATTTTCTATTAGTATCATCGTTATTTGCCCTATCCTTTGGTTAGTTTAGGATTTTTTAAATATTAGCTGAATTATGAAAAAGATAAAATTATATTAACTTTTACCCAATTATTTATTAAAGGTTAAAATTTGTGTTCAACACTCTGTACACGATCGTCTACAGCCATATGTCATTAATTCTAAAGAATGCATGACTTTCGAAGGCGAATTGGGACAAAAAATGTTTGCAATTCGATTTCGAAATTTGGAACAGTGACGGTTGACGGTACTAAGGTTGAGTACCTAATCACCAGTGTTGAACTTTATGCCCTTACGGTGTGTGAAAGCGAACATACTCGAGGGTCACACGAAATTTTTCAAGAGGTAGGAGGCATGGAGCAGACGACAGTGCGGCAAAATAGCCTAAATAGAAAATAACATTAGTTGAACCAGCAGTTGAAAACATTCGATCAGAATCGAGTTAACCTCCGCCAGCTACCCAGTTACTAAACGATGGTATTTTTTTTTTGTTCGTGTTTAAAGAATCGATAAAGCAAGCAAATTCGATCGCTTCTCCTCGTTTCGTTGCTGAGAGCTGATAACATGATGTCCGATAACTACCACAGTGTTATCGTGCGCTCACTCGCAATAACCATTAGTCATAAAGGAGAGTTGCTTTAGAAAACACTAATGTTTTTATTCATATTTGTTTGTTATCTGCACATACTAGCGTTCAATTCATCTAAAATTTATTGTTCCTCACAGACTTCACGGCAGTATAACAATAAGTTTGCTATCACAAAAATTCCCTGTCATTAAAAAAGAAATGACATTCTTATATTTCCTGTTTATTGTGTTCGTGGAAGATAGTTTGATTTGCTTGACTTATCACCTGCAGACTACATGTGATTATACGATAGCCACCGCGCGTCCACTCAGTGCTTGATGCTTACCTAGTATTAGTCACGAACTACTTCATAGTCTTCTTTCGTGTCAAATTTCATCAGCCACCATACTTCCAATACGTAATTCATTTCGATTTTTTTATTTAAATAATTACTGAGGTGAGCTCAGATTATAGCAAATGAAAGATACATGAATTATGGTAGAAAACAAGGCTTTGAACGAAGATGGAAATGTTTGATTTATTTTTCAGGCATAATATAATGTATAATTGGAAAGACCAAATTTTTATGGCGAAAGCTGAAAAATAGAATTTCTCGAACCCTCTTAATGATTTTAGAGAAAGAAGAAACAAATAAATTAAATAACGGGAGAAAGAAAATATGAAAAAGATAAAGAAAAAAAAAATTCTGATCTCAGAATCGACATACGAACAGACAGACAGACTCACCGATTCAAAAAACAGACAGGCTCACTGACTCACACTACAGACAGACACTTCGACTCACACAACAGATAGACACCCTCGACTCACACAACAGACAGACACACCGACTCACACAACACACTGACACACCGACTCACACAACAGACAGACACATCGACTCAAACAACAGACAGACACATCGACTCAAACAACAGACAGAATCACCGACTCACACACCAGACTGCCACACCGACTCACACAACAGACAGACACATCGACTCAAACAACAGACAGAATCAACGACTCACACAACAGACTGCCACACCGACTCACAACACAGACTGATACACCGACTCACACAACAGACAGACACACCGATTCAAAAAACAGACAGGCTCACTGACTCACACAACAGACAGACACTTCGACTCACACAACAGATAGACACCCTCGACTCACACAACAGACAGACACACCGACTCACACAACAGACTGACACACCGACTCACACAACAGACAGACACATCGACTCAAACAACAGACAGACACATCGACTCAAACAACAGACAGAATCACCGACTCACACAACAGACTGCCACACCGACTCACACAACAGACAGACACATCGACTCAAACAACAGACAGAATCACCGACTCACACAACAGACTGCCACACCGACTCACATAACAGACTGACACACCGACTCACACAACAGACTGACACACCGACTCACACAACAGACTGTCACACCGACTCACATAACAGACTGACACACCGACTCACACAACAGGCTGACACACCGACTCACACAACAGACAGACACACCGACTCACACAACAGACAGATACACCGACTCACACAACAGACAGAAACACCGACTCACATAACAGACTGATCCACCGACTCACACAACAGACAGACACACCATTTCAAAAAACAGACAGGCTCACTGACTCACACAACAGACAGACACTTCGACTCACACAACAGATAGACACCCTCGACTCACAACAGACAGACACACCGACTCACACAACAGACTGACACACCGACTCACACAACAGACAGACACATCGACTCAAACAACAGACAGAATCACCGACTCACACAACAGACTGCCACACCGACTCACATAACAGACTGACACACCGACTCACACAACAGACAGACACACCGATTCAAAAAACAGACAGAAACACCGACTCACACAACAGACACACCGACTCACACAACAGACAGACACACCGACTCACACAACAGACAGACACACCGACTCACACAACAGACAGACACACACACCGACTCACACAACAGACAGAAACACCGACTCGCACAACAGACAGACACACAGACTCACACAACAGACAGACACACCGACTCACACAACAGACAGACACACAGACTCACACAACAGACACACACACCGACTCACACAACAGACAGAAACACCGACTCACACAACAGACAGACACACAGACTCACACAACAGACAGACACACCGACTCACACAACAGACAGACACACAGACTCACACAACAGACACACACACCGACTCACACAACAGACAGAAACACCGACTCACACAACAGACAGACACACAGACTCACACAACAGACAGACTCACCGACTCACACAACAGACAGACATACAGACTCACACAACAGACAGACACGTCGACTCACACATCAGACAGGCACACCGACTCACACAACAGACAGACACACCGACTCACACAACAGACAGACACACCGACTCACACAACAGACAGAAACACCGACTCACACAACAGACAGACACACCGACTCACATAACAGACAGACACACCGACTCACACAACAGACAGACACACCGACTCACACAACAGACAGACACACCGACTCACACAACAGACAGACACACCGACTCACACAACAAACAGACACACCGACTCACACAACAGAGAGACACACCGACTCACACAACAGACAGACCCACCGACTCACACAACAGACAGACACACCGACTCACACAACAGACAGACTCACTGACTCACACAACAGACAGACACACCGACTCACATAACAGACAGACACACCGACTCACACAACAGACAGACACACCGACTCACACAACAGACAGACACACCGACTCACACAACAGACAGACACACCGACTCACACAACAGACACACCGACTCACACAACAGACAGTTGCACCGACTCACACAACAGACAGACACACTGACTCACACAACAGACAGACTCACCGACTCACACAACAGACAGACACACCGACTCACAAAACAGACAGACACACCAACTCACACAACAGACAGACACACCGACTCACACAACAGACTGCCACACCGACTCACATAACAGACTGACACACCGACTCACACAACAGACAGACACACCGATTCAAAAAACAGACAGGCTCACTGACTCACACAACAGACAGACACTTCGACTCACACAACAGATAGACACCCTCGACTCACACAACAGACAGACACACCGACTCACACAACAGACTGACACACCGACTCACACAACAGACAGACACATCGACTCAAACAACAGACAGAATCACCGACTCACACAACAGACTGCCACACCGACTCACCTAACAGACTGACACACCGACTCACACAACAGACAGACACACCGACTAAAAGAACAGACAGACACACCGACTCACACAACAGACAAACACACCGACTCACACAACAGACAGACACACCGACTCACACAACAGACAGACAAACCGACTCACACAACAGACTGACACCCCGACTCACACAACAGACAGACACACCGACTCACACAACAGACAGACACACTGACTCACACAACAGACAGAAACACCGACTCACACAACAGACTGACACACCGACTCACACAACAGACATACACGCCGATTCAAAAAACAGACAGGCTCACTGACTCACACAACAGACAGACACTTCGACTCACACAACAGATAGACACCCTCGACTCACACAACAGACAGACACACCGACTCACACAACAGACTGACACACCGACTCACACAACAGACAGACACATCGACTCAAACAACGGACTGAATCACCGACTCACACAACAGACTGCCACACCGACTCACATAACAGACTGACACATCGACTCACACAACAGATAGACACCCTCGACTCACACAACAGACAGACACACCGACTCACACAACAGACAGACACACCGACTCACACAACAGAGAGACACACCGACTCACACAACAGACAGACACACCGACTCACACAACAGACAGACACACCGACTCACACAACAGACAGACACACCGACTCACACAACAGACAGAAACACCGACTCACACAACAGACAGACACACCGACTCACACAACAGACAGACACACCGACTCACACAACAGACAGACACACCGACTCACACAACAGACAGACACACCGACTCACACAACAGAGAGACACCCCGACTCACACAACAGACAGACACACCGACTCACTCAACAGACAGACACACCGACTCACACAACAGACAGACACACTGACTCACACAACAGACAGAAACACCGACTCACACAACAGACAGACACACCGACTCACACAACAGACAGACACACCGACTCACACAACAGACAGACACACCGACTCACACAACATACAGACACACCGACTCACACAACAGAGAGACACACCGACTCACACAACAGACAGACACACCGACTCACACAACAGACAGACACACCGACTCACACAACAGACAGTCTCACCGACTCACACAACAGACAGACACACCGACTCACATAACAGACAGACACACCGACTCACAAAACAGACAGACACACCGACTCACACAACAGACAGACACACCGACTCACACAACAGACAGACACACCGACTCACACAACAGACAAACACACCGACTCACACAACAGACAGTTACACCGACTCACACAACAGACAGACACACCGACTCACTCAACAGACAGACTCACCGACTCACACAACAGACAGTCACACTGACTCACAAAACAGACAGACACACCGACTCACACAACAGACAGACACACCGACTCACACAACAGACAGACACACCGACTCACTCAACAGACAGACACACCGACTCACACAACAGACAGACACACCGACTCACACAACAGACAGTTACACCGACTCACACAACAGACAGACACACCGACACACAAACAGATAGGAGAAGGCATTTAGGTACACTGACATAGGGCGTACCCACCGACATTCACACGGACAAGAAGACTCGTCGTCACGCAAACGGGCTGACATACATACACAGACATGAAAACAGATAGACAAACACAGACACACAAACAGGCAAACGCACTGTGTCAAGCGGACACATGAAAAGGCCAGACACTCATACCTACACAAACTAACAGATCCATAAGAAAACAGACACATTTAAAAGACGGACCCACAGTCGCACAAACAGACAGACTGATTAACAAACAAACAGTTAGGCAGACAAATAGACAGAGTGACAGACGTACAGAGAGACAGACAGAGAAACAGACAAACAGAGACACAAACAAACTGACTGACGGACAGACAGAATAACGGACGTACGGACTAGGGTTGCGAAGTCGGAGTCGCCGGAGTCGCATGGTTCAGGTAGGAAGGAGTTGGAGACGTTTTTCCTAATGTGGTGGAGTCGGAGTCGCAGTCGTTCATTCAAATGTGGTAGAGTCAAGGTCGAAGTCGCTATTTTTTGGTACCTGCTACTTTAATTAGTGCTAACGTCTTTTTATAGTTGTTGAAAACCGAATGTGAACGAAACTGAATTGAAATACTTTACTAAAAAGTTGAAAATAGGCAATGTTTATGTTGATAATTACGTTCAAAGTTCAAAACAGCGTACCTATACCTATTACGTAATACCATCATTTATGTCTAGTCATTGAGGATAACAAACCCACAAGACTAGATTTCAATGAGTAGTCTGTGCCAAAACCTAAAGCTAGGTTGAGATACCTAAAGACTTCTAGTCTTCAAGTTATGTTATCACTATCGATAGTAGAAGTTCCATTAGCTTGTTCTAATGTTAATAATTGGAATATTAGTTAATATTTTAGATGATGTACTTCATATTGATCTCTTTCTTTTGCTTAATTCCTAGTCTTTAGGTTAGGTTAACATGTATTAAAAATAGAAATTTATGTACATTTCTAATGTTATACCTTGTATGTTGTTTGGTTCTTTCAGAGTTATAATGCCTTTCACTACATCATTTTCATGTTTTATTTGTAATATCTAATCACTTCTTTGATTTTACGTAAACATACTTCAATATAATGATTTTGAAAACTGTGTTTTATAATTTTGAAAACTGAAAAATGCATCTACTTTCAGGCATAATTTAGCTAATTACTTCTTCATAAGGAAAATTTGAAAACGTTTCAAGATAATACCTATAAAGGAATCAATAAAAAAAAACTATTTAAACGATTTAAACAATTGATTTACCACAGGAGATACAGAGGTAGAATGTTTCTTAAGTCTAGTACAATGGTCAAACTAGAGTATAGCTACCTGTGGGCCCGAACAAGTTCAGCGACTTCTAGGGCATCCTACCATCACGTTATTCTAAGGTTTACAATAATGTTTAACCTAATCCACTTAACCTAGTTTCGCATGAGACTGATTAAAGAGATAGTGAATTCGATATTTGATGCTGTATTTTACAGTATAGGTCAAATTGGCTATATTTAACCATATATTCAATAAAAAAACGATTTAAGAGCAGACTGAAGATCGGTTATCTGACCCATATGGCAAGTTAAATTATCAGGACCAGACATGTAGGAGGCAAGATGTGACTAGGTGATCTTAAACGACTAGTATTCTGATAGGAAGTGAGACTCAAGATGTCTTTGGAATACTTGGTAAAAATTGCTTTCACGGATCTCCGCAGGTATTGAGTTCCAAGTTTTAGTTCCAACGAAGAAGATACTGTGTTGCGACCGGGCCTTTGAATAGTAAGGATGCATGAATTTACTTCTATTTTGAGTTAAATGGTCGTGATGACCAGTTTTTGCACTTAATAATTGTTGTAGGCTATTGTCGCCATCATTTCTTAATGTTGTGTAAATGAAATTACAAATGGAGACATTACAGAGATCCGGAAGTTTAAGTATTTGTAAATTTTTGTATGAATGATTTGTGTGAGCATTATATTCTAGGTTATTTACCGCTCTGATAGCTCTTTTTTGCAGAGTAAAAATTTTGTTGGCTTTATTTTTATCAGTTCTGTGCCATGCTTCTATTCCGTATTGCAAGTATGGAGAAATGAGCGTTTGGTAGAGCATTTGTAAAGCTGCTTCAGGCAGGAAATTTTTAACTTTATTTAGGATTCCGATGGATTTTGATAATTTAGTACGAATATGAGCGATATATGTCCTTTGAAGGTCATATGTTTATCTATTACCCAATCCGAACTTTTTCGTCGGCGAACCGGTATTTATAATCGATTTCCATCGTTTATCGTAAGATTTCCAACAGTAAGTAAATTACTGGTAATCACCGGTAATTTTAGACGTTATAAATGCCCACCGACAATAGTGACCGTTATCTACCGTCGATTTTTGACGGTAATTTCAACCATAGAAAAACGCTGTTAAAAATACGATCGTTTTTTACGCTATATTTTATAATTTTAAATTAACGGTAATGCTGTATGGCCCAAGCCTAAGTTCAATTGATGAAAAGTTACATAATATTATGTGATATATTTCTGATAGTCGAATATTATTTTACTTATCCTTTACATGCAATAGTCTGACCCTCAATTCTTCCAACATGAGAGTCAAAAAACATAAGTTCAAAATTAAGAAATTGCAGGAGCAAATTTACATATTTCGCTATTTTTATACGTTCTAATTTTTAAGACGTTAGAATATGAAGTTCATGTTTTCTAATTAAAGCTTCAAATGTTGAGAATTTAACATGAAATATCTGAATTTTAGCGCTTGATAATTTCTTTGCAAATAATAGGTTGAATTTTAATAATACAGGACCATTATTGTGAAAACAAAAAATAGGTGCATTTCATTTAAATAGCTTATTTATATCTAAAGAAAAAATCCTGGATGTATAAAATGCATTATTATAGTTTGATGTCAACGGACAAAATGTATTTCTGACTTTATTCCGCTTCAAAACGTTTCAAATGATATAAAAGGTTCCAGCTCTTTGAAACGTGACCGTTTCGATGAGTTGGAATATCAGTTTTAAGTTCTTTTTTACGGTTGAAGAGAACGCAATCCTAAACCAGAAGGGCTTATTTTTAAATATTACAATTTGATGTGAATTCGTTAAGTGTTACATGTTCAAAAGATGGGCAACCTATAACCCTATACATTCACAGCATCAATTAATGAGAATGTTTTAAAATTTGATAATTTTTTCTAATGAAAATATTTTTTTCTCAAATCAGAGAAAAAATACAAGAAAAATTACTCGAACCTTCGCGTACAGTACACAAAGTTCCGAACGTTAATGTAGGCTTGAATTCGAAAATTATGCACATATTTAATTGCGACTCTAGCTATAAAATGGCTAGATCTAGATAGTTTTCGTTCCATCTAGATATCTAATTTTGTATTCTTGCTAATAGCTGTAAATCTAGATAGCTTAAAAATATCCTAGATAGTTTCTAACTAAAAACATCAGTAATGACTTGGAAGCTGAAATACATTAAATTTGACATCAGTTGAGACCTTACATTCCATGTTTGAAAGGCGTTCAAGCGTTGTTTGAGTGTCGATCGTTCCTCGTTTAGTCACGTGAGTCTGTGTGAGAGATTCCGCGGGAAGTTAGTTGTACTTGGGATTAGTCGGGAGTCGGTACTCGGAAACATGAGTGATCAGTTTCTCAGTAACTGTTGTTGTCAGCTTGTGTGGATACTCGTTGTGATACTGTGACTCCCTTGAAAATACCGAAATATAGCCTGTCACAGTATTAAAGAAATTGAAATTGGGTCAAACTATATAGGTTTTAGCTGTGAAAGTATAGAAATTTCGTTAACTATTCATGCTACATAGCTTTCACTTGCTGACCGTGCGTGACTCATCGGGAATTCAAATAGGTGAATTCAGTTAACGGGCCTGATTAAACGCTGTAATTCCACACTTAGCTACTAATTTACTAGGTATGAATAGGCTCTTTATTTGATTATATTTTCACTTGCATGATTTATGACCTTCATTTATAAGATAAAATCCGTATTATTGGAAAGTATTTTTATTACTTCAAGATATGAAGTCGAAATCATGAAATAGCTCAGCTGGTAACATGAATGACTAACAAGTAGTATGCTATTTGACTTAGTTGCACGAGTTAGAGCAGTGTTTTTTAACATATAACTCATTCTCTAGGTTTAAAAATAATATCTTGAACTGTGAAAGATTTGATTCTCATTAATTACAAATTTATGCAATGCATGACATAGAACTAAGATCTAACTCCCGATTACTATTGTTGGTATTTAAATTTTTTTAATTGCTTCACTGCTGATGTAAGATTTCAAAAATTGATTGAACGGTTTTAAAGCTCACCGTTGTGCATTCACATGAGAAATGCATATGTTTTATAAGTATATATGTATCCATTACAAATAAGACATGACTGTACCATGTTAAACTGTGTACAGTCATGAACAAGGATTTCTGAATATAACAACTGACTGATGCTAACAAAATCCCAGTTTGACCGAAAATTATAGTAAAATATCATTTTACACTCATATTCATTTGTGTTGCTTGTTCATTTGAGGGGTAATTTCTGAAAATTTAGTTTCCTTATCCTTACCAATTTAAATAATCTTTGCTTTTAGTAGTGTAAATTGTTTATGGGATGAATAATGTACTGAAATATGTATGTATAAAATTTCAAAATATCAATCTAGAATCTGTCTCTGAAAGATGCTGTCCAGGAAATGAGAAGCATTCAACTCATTCATTGAATACTATGGCAATGTTTCTCTTTGGGTCCTATTATTTGTACAATGTTGGTATAGAAATTATTTGATTGGTTTCAGTGCGAATGTAAAGTTTGTTAATCAATTTTCTTCTGATGAAACACATCACTCTGTCTATTCACTAAAGGAAACTACTTACCAGTAAAAATTTGTCCATGGAAAATATAGGAACCTATATGTGCATGCCTATTTTTTTCATATATAGATAGACATAGAAATTTATTCCAGATATTTGAGAGGTACCAGTTTCCAAACGAAAAAAGAACAAAAAAAACTATTGGTGAATGTTAATTGACACCAAAAATATTATTTGAGAAAAATTTTATGAAATATTCTCACATTATGACTCATGTGTACGGATAGACACTTTCTGATGAACTTTTGCTATCTTGACTCTACAAATCTACAATATCAAAGGAGAGCTTGAGTTTGATGATTGTAAAATGAGTTCATCCAGGAGATTGTTCTCAATCTAATGATAACAGACATGAATTAGTTTTTCATACTTGCCCAAGCAAACTTGTTTGACTTCAAACTTTGTGTGTACAATAAATTGATCTCAGAGTTGTCCAGTAATGCAAATGAAAGCTTAGTCAGAGATATCCCTCTAGATTTGTTTGAGTTCTGAACCTAAGGATAGAAGTTCATCTCATAGCAATTCTTCCAATGATGCTCCTATAAGTCCTCATATTAAATATTACTTCAGGTTTGCACGACCTATCTTGGTGAATTGTGAAGTATTTAGACCTTATTAAGTGAATGCTAATGCAATACTCATTAGGCGATCCTTTCATTCCAATAATTTTAGTATTTGAATTGCTTTGATGGCTCAGTGTAAAAAAAACTTCACAATAATTTTTCTTCTGATTAAAATTATTATCATTATTGTTCAAAACAGGAAATTACTTTCCAGGAATACTTTTGTTTGTGAAATATGTATGTAAGTTCAAATTCCTTACAAATATAAATATAGACATAAAACTTATTATAGATATGACATCAAAGTTTCCAGGTTCCAACTACGGTCAATAATGATTAAGGGGACAACAAACTAAGTTTTAATTTGTACACAGATTGCCCAGAAATTTGCCCAGTTTATGTGATTTTTTAAAAGAATAACATTTCGCTCCATATAAATTTCGGGATTTTGGGCATAGTTTTTGAGAAAATGAGGAATATTTTTCATAATATATGGGATTTATTTTGGACATTTCATAGGAATAGAAGTCTGAGTTTTTATATTCTAGAACAAAAATTAAGTCAGTTTTAGAATCTTTGTAACATTGCTAGCAAAGTTACAAAACTGGATGTTTCATTTTCCTTTCGTTTGCTGTTGAAATGTTGGTCAAAAATTCACGGTTTTTCACCCTCACCATCTATCTTTAGACCCCTTTTTGGGGGGCTCTAGTACCCGTAACTCCAATAACTTTTAGGACACAACAGCCCCTTCGACTTAATGAACCTTTCTCAGCAAAATTTAAAATTTTTGATCAAATCACACAGTTGTCCCCCTCAAGTTCTTAAGAACTTTTTCAAACATGTGGTAACACTACAAGTTCTATTGTGATATACTTTAACTGTGTATTTTGATATGAGATGTAGAGTTTTTGGATCAAACTGATCAACACAAGCAAAATCATTGCATGTAAAATGATTCATGTGAATATTTTTTTAACCCTCAGAGTCATTCAGCTTGAAAGTTACTTTCAGAAAAACCTTCGTCAGTTTGTTACTGGTAATCTACCATGCCTTAACAGGAACGCAAATTATTTTCTGAATTGTCGACGCGGCAGAAGCATCGGAGGATTATTGAAAGAATTTTTTCAGAAGATGATTCAGATGAAGCAGTTTCTCATACTTTCCCGTTGAAGATGGGTGTGATTCGAAATCTTGTTTTTATGATAAAATAATCCCAGAATCCTCCAATAATGCTATTGAAGCGAACTGCTCAAAGTTGTCGAGTGATACTCTTCCTGATAACAGATCGGACATGAACATGTCTGATCTGTTATCAAGATTCATTGGTTCATATCAATGGAGCAATGATCATTGCTCCATCGACTGTTCAATACGTGATGTTCCTAATCGCATAGGATCAACCAAAGAACCTTCAGAAGAATGTCTGAGCTCAATCAGTGATACTCCTGAGCATAGTGACACATCTTCATTTCATAGCGATTCCTCAAGTGATGGTTCAAGCAATTGTGTCCGAGACTGCAATTTTAGCGTTACTCCACTAACTACATCGGACAATCTTGACGAATTATTGGGTGAGATCTTAGCTAAGTGGGCCACCTCTGAAAAACAATTGTCAAGTGATTGTTTAAGTAGACTGTTATGCGATTTAAATGTGATTCACCCATCTATAACCGAAGACTGCCAAAGCTCTGACAAAATCGTATCAAGGTGTGAACGTCGAAACAATGAGTGAATTTGGAGAGTATGTTCATTTCGAAGACTGGATTAGATGTCGTGCATAATTAGTGAACAACTCTTCAATGCCTAATTTGCCAAAATTGTATTTGTGTGTTAATATTGACGGTATTCCTTTGTACACAAATTCAAGAAAATATTGTGCATATCCAATTTTAGTGAAGTTTATGCACATTGAAAAGCTTGTGTGTGCAGGTTTGTATTGCACAAACACTCCTGACAAGTTGCTTCCACCACCTGAAATTTTTCTTGACCAGTTCATCAAAGACTTAATGACATGCTCCGATTAGGAGCTATTTGAAGCAAATAATTGGACACTCCGGCTACAATAGTTGTGAACGATGTGTGCAAAAAGGAGAGTATTGGGGTGGGCATGTTGCTCTCCTTGAAACTGAATGTGATGTAAGAACAAACGACTCATTCAAACCAAAAGCTGACCGTGATCATCATCTCAAAGATCAGACACCTCCTCTTCTGTTATTAGATTTTCCAATGGTTTCACATTTTGTTCTTGATTATATGCACCTTGCATGATGTTGATGTCGATTCTCAAAGTGAAAATAATGCACAACCTGAAGAGAACTGGACTACATCTCGAGTGAAGAAAATTCTTGCACAGTCAAGTAAGTATTTTCTTACTTATCATTACTTATGTTTTGTGCATTGATCGTTCTAAAATTTACAAAATTTAAATCTTTAAAAGAAACCCACAGGTTTTAGAGGACGTGTCACTTCCTCTAATGTTGAATCTTTTGAATTTTCTATTGATATTTTTATACATGAGAAGTATTTAAATTGATAGCAAATCAAGAATGAGTTGTTGCAATCAATAATTTAAGAAGCAATGACTCATACTATTTGCTTCTATTATGCATGTACTAAGTATTTAATTTCTTTGTATGTTATGTTGTATAGCAATGGATTTTATGTGTAGATGAGCAAAAAACTTACTTGATATAGCTGTGGGCCTGAGAGAAATTTCGAACTGGGAATATGACCCTATCAAACCTTCTTTTGTCTCTCTTTTCTTTGGCACTGATAACCCGTGTTTGACTGGTGCACTGCATCTCACATCCCTCAACAAATGCTACAGTAGGTGAATAGTTTCAATTCATGAAGGTATGATGAGTCAGGTTTAGTTGGCTCACACAACAGCTTCATTTCAAGTAGTGTTACTTCTAGGCATTTTTTTATTCTTCTTTCCACTTAAGCTTTTTAAATGCGAAACAAACTTCTGTAAATTTATGTAAATGTTCAGTAATAAAATTGCATCTGTAATTAATACGATGCCATTTTTTCATTATTGCATTCAGGTACATTTAGAGGTGCTGAACTGAAGCTGTACACTCCTGGTGGCAATGAGACTGACACAGTTAAGCAACCTGAGTGTTCATCTTTTGTGTCATCGTCTGGAGCTTCAACTCAGTATACTACTTCTTCTCCTGCTGCAACTCGGTCTATTGCTTCCTCAGCTGCTTCGACTCAGTCAGTTGCTCCATCTGCAGCTACCTGTGGGGCACACTGACCAAGTGCTTTCAAGTTACACAAGCCCTTTGCTCCCACCCCCGTTTCAATTACAGACCCATGCAGGTAATGCTGTTAAGTATAGCAGTTAATTATTATGTATTAGAATCCTTGATAACAGATATTGTCATGAATTGTTATACATCTTGTTTATTGGTCATTTATAGGCAAGAGAATGCATGCACTTCATTTATGGAATGTACAAATTATTCTATTTAATTTCGTCTTGGCATTTGTTTTTTCCCTACACATTTTCACTTATTTTCGGAAACATAAATCAGGCAAAAATGTGTAACATGTATGTGTACTTCTTTTCTCTATATCATATTTTAAAAATGGATAAAATAAACATTCATGTTTCTTGGAGTTTCATGAGTTTCATTTTAAAATCGTGACTTAGGCCTCTAACTTTTAAGGGATGCTACCTGGGTTGGTTGCACTCAATTACCTGTAATAACTTTGGTTACTCAAGTTAAAGTTTAGCGTACTTTGAAATGTCAGCTGAAAAAATTTTTCGATTACTCCTGTGACTAACTATATTTTATTCTAATCTCCATGATAGACCTATCTTTATTTTTTGACTTTTATTTCAGGAAGGGCTGTACTGCGATTGAGAAGATCAACAATAAGATTGAGGTTCTGTTCAAAATGTCACTCAAACAGACGAGACATCAAGAAATTTTGGCCATTCTTGAACCTCAGAAGCCTTCTGCCACCTGTGCTCCGCCTGTCTCAAAATTTCATCGAACAACGTCAATGGAGGAGCTTAACCAAATGGCGACCAATCAAACAGTGGTGAGGAAACACAATAGCTCATAATAATTCAATACCACAAAAACAAACCTGAAGGTTAGGAACGCATTCTAATTTTTATGTGGATAAGATTAATTGTTCATTATGCATATGCTCCAGGCTGTCACAATACTTACATCCATACCTAGTGATTGCTCTTACGTTAATAGATGCCCCATCAGCTACAGGAGTTATCGTAGTGTAGGGCTCAATATCCCGTACAAAGTGGAAGATTAATCTAAACTATCATTTTATTAAGGCTAATATAACTGGTATACAAGACTTCAGGACTAAAATGTCTAAGACAAATTATTTTCTGTTGGGGATTAAGCAACTCTTGAATCCGTCAATGACGATCGTTAACTTTTGATGCCAGTTCAAAAGAAAATATTGTTCGAGTAAAATGGCATTTAATAATAAATTATCAGACCGTACAGATTAATGGATGTTTTATTCCTGTCATGTAAAATGATTATACTTCTAAGTTCCGGATGTTATGTTCTACTGACACGTTAAGTCAAATCTGAAAATGATCTCCGGAAAATTATTATTGGGTTCAACAGCCGCCCTCCTGATCTTAAGATGCATAAGTATCAAAGTATATAATTTTGACATGAAAAAAACATGAAGTTGGTCAGTGATCGCACACATTAAATTGATCATTACCTTGAAAGTAATTCATATTTTAGGCTATGATTGCTGTCTTTGCCACACCTACTCGCAGACGTGGTGAATTATCTCCACCAAACTGAACTGACAGAGTTATTCACCATTTCTAGAGAATATAGCACTCCATAGCAACTCTTCCGAAGGAGGTAGAAACTGTATGAATTTCGATTCTACTTGGTCGCTTAAATATCCAATCATCGAAGTTCCGCAATTGTTTCATTCGCTTCGTTTGTACTTCCGATTAGGTGAATGAAGTTTCGTTTTAATGAACTGTCGTTAGTTTAAGAACGCTTATGTTTATGGCTTCTTTATTTCTTGTTCTCAAGTGAGCGTTAATTATAAAGGCAAATCCAACTGAATGCGTCCTGGTCATTCAGCATGATACGGTGTTGATAAGAGATTTCACTGCGATTAGAGTTTCATCCGTACAGTTAGGCCATTCCTCACATAAACTGCGTATTTGATTTCGATTTACCACACACAATAATATTGCATCTTCTATCAATAGATGACGAAGCTCCAGCGATGCGTTGGCGTCAGTTTGCGGGACACCACGCGGCGAATGATGCAGCGCATCACGACGGCTGATGTAGCTAAAGAAATGTCCTACTCGCGATTAGGACAGGCTCTCCAACGGACGAAGATATCTTTCAAGGAGCATCCAGCCTGCCAGTTGATATTAGGTTCGTGTAAGTTCATACTTATTTTGGTTCATAGAGGACCAACATAGAAGAATGTTGTCTATTGAAATTACACTGCGATCAAATACAGTACGTATAATCGGTAATTTAATGTTGTAATAAATGAAAAAATGCGCTGATTTTTCTTGAGAGCATTCTTTATTCTTAAATGTATTTGATCGTAGTGTAATTGCAATAGACAACAGTCCTCTATGTTGCGTTGTAATATCAGTTCCCCTCAGGGGAATACAACTATTACATCTATGGGAATTGGCATTTCTAGGGGAAAATTTGAGAGCCCGACCAGATCGATAAGTGAGCCCTTTCTTGAATGAGATGTTTTTGTTCGGTAAAGGACCAGCTTTTTTCGGCTCACTTCCGTCCAGTTTTTCAGCATCTCAGACTATCTTCTTCAACTTTTATCATTGTTTCATAACCTTCCTACGTGACATTCTGTTTCTGTGTGTGCGGAATCCTATACGGGAACACCTCTTGTGCATAGATTTCACTTTCCCTTGACTCTACAGGCTGTCCCAAATAAACGATACCCAATTTCACGGGCTGTAATTCAAAAACCGTTAAGAAATTAGGAAGTCACATTTTGTTTCTTAGCATTTTTTCCATCTCTGTACAAAATTCCGGGAGAATTGATCCAGCCTTTTTTGTAAGCAGTATCTTTAGTGACCGATGCTGTAAACCTGTTTGCACTTTTTTGGTAAATTTCGAATGTTATGATATTAAAACCATGTTTTTAAAAGTTATAAACCGTTTATTAAATGGAAAATGCCACTAGAATAAAGAAGAAATGTTACTCCTATTGTTCGTTTCCTTCGGTGTGTCCTCTGTTTCTCTCAATATACAGTTGCATTCGCCTCATTCTCGCCATCACTTGTCTAACGTGAGCATCTCCTTGCAGCAAATTGGCGGATGATGCAAATTGATGATTGCAGCAAATGTTCCAAATCTCCTTGCAGCAAACGAACAATAGGAGGAACATTTTGTTAGTGTTCTTTCTTTTAGTGGTATTTTCCATTTAATAAATGAGTAAAAGTTAATAATAACATGGTTTTAATGTCATAAAATTCTAAGTTTACCAAAAGTGTGCGAACAGGCTTTCAGTATCAGTCGCTAAACTGCTTAATGAAACGGTTGAATGAATTCATCTGAAATTTTGTACAGAAATGGAACAAATGTTAGGAAACAAAATGTGACTTCTCATTTTTTTCAAGTTCAATAGTTTCTGAATTAAGCCCTGGAAAATTAGGTATAGGTTTTTTGGGACACCCGATAAACTTAATGGTGCTTTCATCCTTTCTCTTTTTGAACATCTTTGGAGTGGTAAGGAAGGCTATGACTAATTTATAAGCAATGTAATGGTTTTTTCATCCGTATAAAATAATTTGATTCAGATCTGACCGCCTATAGATATACTCAAAATTACCTTATAAATAAATTATCAATAACTTTACCGCCCAGTTGTGCAATAGGGTACAGATATCAAGTGTTGTATTCAGAGTTAAGTTAATTAACTTGTTCTCTGATAGCAGCCAAAGTTCCCAATGTTGCTATCACAAGTAGAGCTAGCCTGGCCTGCTCCAAACACAGTGGTAGCTTAAACAGTCATTGGGCAAACGGTAATTTAATTAATTTTATTTTTATTTGCACAGTTAATATTACTAATTTATTCCAACTTATCAGGTTCTTTAGCTGCAGTCGGGCATAATGAAGATCAGAGACTAAAGGCGTCAGCCATCCAAGAGGTCCAGCGTCACTGCAAAGGTTGGGCTGGCTCAAAGAGACGACGGATTGAGTCAGAAGTGTCCCCGGCGGAAACGAGTACACTTCCTCGAAGTCTACTTGCTTCTCCATCTCTTGCTTTGACCGTCTCTCAGACGCCTCATTTGCTTGCTCCGTCGGCATCAGCTGATCATGCTCCTCCCTTAACAGGAGTAGATAAAGTTCAAGTTGACAATGAAAATCCTACAACTATTTTTTTTCTACGGGTGATATGAGTGGGGGTGTATAACTTGGCGAACGTTGTGTCTCTGAAAATCCCTGCAGGGGGATACAAATATTGTATCTATGAGAATTAGCACTCCCAGGGGGAAAATAAGAGGGCACGAGCTGAAAGTTAGGTAGGCCTACTTTTTTGTTGAAATGATATGTTAGTTTTATGAAAGTCCATCTTTTTCCTTTATCTTTTCTTACCGGTTCACTGCTGTCCTGTTTTTTAGCATCTCTGACTTTCTTCTTTAAATTTTATCTTGTTTCATAAACTTTTTTTTCCAACTTGCTGTTTCTATGCCCCATCAACATAGATTCCGCATTCCCTAATAACCATAATAAATGGTGCCTTCCTCATTCCTTTCTTCGATACGCTCTTTTTCGCAGCGATAAGGGAGGCTCAACCCTCTAACGCCCATCAGGACTTTTCGATCCTCTTTCAAGAATAGCCTCAATATATTATGTTTCTTGTAATTTTGTTCTCTAATGTGTACTTCGGAATTCACTGCCGAGGGGTAGCTCCATCCTCGTTTTGAAACCTGTCACTCCCTGATGGCAGAGTAGGTCTTCTGATGGTAGTTATGTTTACGATCATTTGAGGAGTAAAATGCTGACGCTGAAGGGTTTCCTGTCAAATCTGAGTTTTGATACGATTGGCCTGAAATTTGGCCAGTACATGTATTTTTGAAAGAAAAACATTTTATTCGTGTAAATTTTTTTATTAAGGCTTTAGTTTTTTCGAAAAATTTGAAATATTAGTTTTTCAGTTATTTATATACATATTTCAAAAAGATACAAGTCCAAATGTTTTCATGGTGGAACAAATTCAAAGACAGATTTGGAATCCTGGAAACATTTCTAAGAAAGTGATAGTCCTTTTTTGTATTTGAATCTTGTTTTTATATATATATGCGTTATTATACCAATGTATAAAATATAGCGAAATTTTGTTTTTGGACTATGATAAAAAAAAATTAAAATGTACAAATTGGAAAAAGGGACTATCAGTTTGTTAGAAATGTTCCAAGAATTCTAAAACGGTCTTTTTTTTTCTTCCTAGCATAAAAAATCAATGATTCTATTCTTTTGAATGTTGAAAATAAGTAACTATACAGTACAGGCCAAAAACAAAACTTTGTTGAAGTGTAATTTACTGGAAAGTTTATGTAATTGAATGTTGTTTGTATTTCGATTTTCTATATGCATAACTTCATATTCACACTGAATATATTATATGTATTGTAATTTCCACAAAAATTTTTATTTATATTTTTCATAAAAAATTATGATTTTTTATTTTCAATCTGATTCATATGAAATTTGGGTGGAATATTACTATTTGAAAAAACACAATTTCTTCCATACATTTTTTTGATTCAGGCCTTAGTTTTTGAAAAAAATTGACATATTGGTATTTAGTCCATTGGTATTGATGTTTCAAAAGAATAGAACTCATTGAGCTTTTATGCTAGAACAAAAACAACGACAGTTTTAGAATCCTTGGAACATATATAACAAAAACATAGTAGCAATTTTTTATTTTCTCGTTTTGTTGTCTTTTTTTAAATGGGGTCGAAGATTCAAGGTTTTGGTAGGCTTTCTTTTTGTTGAAATAAAATGTTTTTGTTAGGTTTAAGACCACCTTTTTTCGGTTCACTGATGTCCTGTTTTTCAGCACCTACTACTTTCTTCTTCAACTTTGGTCTCGTTTCGTAATCTTCTTTCACAACTTACTGTTTTTATGCCCTTTCTGCGTAGATTCCGCGTTTCCTTAACTTCATACTAAATGATGCCTTCCTCCTTCCTCTCTTTGGATCTCATTTATTGCTGCGAGTAGGGAGGCTTAAACTAACAAATAAGCTAATATAACCTTTTATTTTAGTTTAATCAAACAGGAGGTATTGGCATTACAAAAATTTCGGTGTTGTAGCACCATTTTTATGGGAAAGTTGTATTTGAAAAATTTTGGGTTGTTTATTTGCTTATGATGTGAATATCTGGTAAATTAATAATTCTATAGAAATTACAAACGTTAGAGCCGCACAGAAGCGGGCGGTGAAGGGTAACTTCTTCTGAAGAGGTGTAGCTGTGGAGTATAACCTCGCCCTCTGCTACTTGCGACTCGATAGCATTAGTGCAGGCCCTGTCGTCTCCTCATCCCAATTAAAGGATGATGTGTAGTGGTTATGAGAGTTGGACATAGTAGATATTTGATGTGTAAAAATGGAAGTGCGCAAATTTAATTCAAAATTGGTAAAATTTTCTTAATAATCGGTTGCTTGATGAGTCCTTTCGTGGTGGTGGTGGTTAATTTTGAATGAAAGTTATATACGTAGTGTTTGTAGTGATGAATCTTACAAACAACCTGTGATGAAATTCTTTGCGTGCCGAAGATATTTTTGTAAAAATTTATTTCAATAGTTGAATGATGGCTGCTGAATATGAAATAAATATATTTGTTGAACATCTGTAATGTTTTATCCTATTTATAAATCACTGGCAATTTAAAATGGCTTTACATTTTTTGTGAGACTTATCGTAATTCTCTCGTGTTCTACGATGAAGATGACAATTTGAGCCTTCTTCCTGAAGCATTCATCAGCATCGCAGCAATTTTTTCTAATAATGCATTGTTACTTGTTACAATAGGCCTCACCCTGTAATACTAATCTGTTCAATTATCGCAATTTGCAAGAAACTTGCCGAAAAATATAGACAGTATTAAACATATTTGTTGAATTATAATAAGTAATTGTTATGGAGCTCTCTTTTGTGTTGTTATTTTTTATTTTATTTTCGTCTTTTTTAGCTCTCTTTTGGTAGTCGTGATTGAAGATCACATTTCTTCTATTTTTATAAGTCAAAGATAAACTGGGACTTTTCAACGTCCACGAATTTAATTAATGATTAAAGCGGCAATAAATTGGTAGCGTGGAATACCTCTCCACAGAAATTGATAATTCATCCATCTAATTAACAGGTAATTATACGAAATGACACATCGATATTTATTGCCTAATCTCGATACAAGAAATTGACGTTCTAAAAGAAAAGTAGATTTAACGCACTGATTTACATTTCAATTAACACTTTAGATATAAGATATATGCCGAGAACAAACGTTTATAAGTGGACGCTTAAGGCGTGGCGACAATAACCCTACGCACCGAGAAACTCAATACGGGGATGCTTATGGAAAAGTATACGAATGGGACTCATCTTAGTTTCGGATTCCGTTGTGGTGTCGCTTTATGTTACGCGGTCAGCCATTTACATTACTTTAAATGAATGATTAATTCACTATGACACAGGGTAAATGTAACGATGTCAGTTGAACAGGAAACCCAAAAGGGCTGCCCGAGGGCAAGGAAAGAATCTTAGTTGCGTACTCAGTGGCTGCCGCTTTCTAACTGACTCGCCCACGCCTGGTGCCGTGCGGCTGCGCCCTTCTCAGCAGGGTTGGCATAGTACGATAACATAAAATCTTTAAGATGAATTGATTCATAATCGAGCGTTGTAAATAACTCTATCGTCTTTAATTACTTCGCAATATGAAATATCAATTTATGACAACAGTATTAATGATCTAAGAAAATTAGCTATAGAACAATACAGACATTATTTAGAGTAAAACTTCTAGTAGCGATGTCTTGGAATCACTCGTTGGTCGGTTGACGCTCTCCTCCTTTCGTGTCCCCTTCGAAGATAGAATGAAGTGGATAGACGCAGAGATGATAACCGTCATTGACTCACGATATTCCTCTGGCTTCTTTGGATCCATTCGAATAGTGGAGCGTCCTCCTTCGAACAATCAAATTTTTTTTATATGTGTCGTGGGCAGAATCACAACATCTCCCCGTCGTCATTCAAAGATTCGATCTCCTGATCGATGATGGTTCCATACAGTATTTACGTGCAGATATATGCTGACGAAACGGATCAGTTCTCTTTTTATAATCTCCTCATAGTCCATCTGAGGCGATCTGAAGGCGGCGATTAACTCGATTTGTTCATGTGACGAACTCTGATACGAAGTCTCCAAACAAGGCCAAGTCCTACGTACGTTTTAGGCAAACGATGGTCCCCGCAGAAAATGGCGAAGGCTTCTCCAGCACGCGGAATATCTCTAGAAGATATTCAATGAGATAAAGATCCCAATAAGAAAATACGCGGAACACGTAGAGCTCCGGTTGCCTCGATTGCACTCATTTTGCATCCATACAGGAAAGATAAAGATCTTCGTAATCTCTGTTTCGAGGAACATCTTCAAACCGTGCTTCGTCATACACGATCTCTTTTTAGGACGGGATTTGATTTTTGAGTCCTGAAGACTTCTTTTAAACAGACACGAGGTCACGAAGAATCGTCGCAAGAAGATTATCGAAGTCTTTGCCGTCGTAGCCTCCTTCGTTGTCCATGCGCTGGTAAATCCGGGGTTTCGTTGTAGTCGAGTTTCCTCCCTCTTCTTGCCGATGTTGTCTATACTCAGGTTCCGCGGTTCCAAGTCTCTTCGTAGAATATTTTTAAAGCAGTTGACCCAGTCAGCTGGCGGACCGTTTTCTATCGTCGTTTTCTTGAGTTCATGCGTCGAGCTCAGACTGTTCTCGCCGCTGAAGTGTTGCTGTGCAATGTCCTGGCGGGTAGTTTTCTACGACGTTTTCTTCGTGTTTGTGCGTTGCGCTCAGGCTGCTCTGCACTCCTCGTCCTCCTTTGCCTTGATGTTGTTGGCGTCGTTGTTGTTGCTGTTATTGTTGTTGTTGCTGTCCGCACGCTGCGTCGAAACTTTGTGGACCACGTGAACGCGAAGCCTGCCGCGAGTGTGGTGGTTCAGACACCGTGGTAGAGAGTGGGTTGATGGTGTGGGTGCTGGTAGCGAAGACGTAGCAGTCCACCACGACCGCTCGCAGAGCCCACGGCATCAGCTGAAATTACCGTTTCTGTTATTTATCGTTCCTGTGAATTTCATTCATTCCCAGACAAGTTCTCATTCATTCGTCATACAATTCCTGCATCTCGGCCCGTTCTATTCTCTGTGCTCACAATAGGACATGGTATACTTATACTACGTTCCAGTTTCGAAGAGACATTATAATCTTATACGATGTGAAGCAAAATTTTTAAATAGCGCAATCACGGTGAGTAAGTCATTAACAAAATGTTCCAGTAATTTTAAATTCAAAGTGAAGCGCACATCAATAAAGATCACAATTTTGTATCATCATAAATTCCAATATCGCATTGTTGAAAATATTCTAAGTTCTTATGACGTTCTCCTCGTTGAGAAATAATATATAATGGACCTGAAGAATTCAATACTACATTTCGTACTCGAAAATTTCTAGTTTGTATATGTAAAATTGATTTTCAAATCAAACAATTATTGTTTATGTTTCGAAGCATCACATTTACAATAATAACTAAACACGAAACGTTCATTAATACTAAGTTCAAAGTTCATCCTCTAAGTTTTTCAATGTGACGGCTCAGCTAACTGTTTATCGAGGTAGAATTCGTGAAGCGACCGTTACAGTTGGAACAGAGAAGAGGGAGATGGAGATGGAGAGAGAAGTGAGAGAGAGCTAGCATGCACTGGCTGCCGGAGAGGAGGGCGGTGTTGAGGTTTGTTTCAAAACAAGCCGAGCCCAAGCTTCAGAATACCACACGCACACCACACAGCTGGTCTCGAAGATTTCTCCTCCATCTCACCACGAACATTCAAGCAACATTCGTGATGATTACATGGTTAAATTAGAGCATTAAAATTGTAATTTATACACGAACATCTGAATGAAATGAGTCGCCATAGATTTAGCATTATAACATCTACGATAATTACATTAATATGAATTTTAATCGTGTAAATATTTTCTGACTAAATGAAGTTTACTTCTAAAATGAATTTTCATTTGCGTATAAATATGATTGAATTCTGAGTAGATGATTTACTGAATGTCATTTATAAGTCGAATTAAAGGAAAGTTTCAAATTATCATTTATTTATAAGTATAATTTTTGCGATACGGAGATTCAGAGTTTAAAATGAATAGCACGTTACTTTATTCAACGTAAATCAGCAAATTAGACTCGATGTGTCTATTATTATCGAAGCTGCCTTGGCTCCATTCAAAACAAATCAGAAACAAAATGGCGAAAAGTGCGTTCGTCTAGAGTTGGTCATGTGGTAAATTCAAGAAATATATATAGCATATCATCATATTTTGCACATAAATCCATGAAGTACAGTCTAAACGAATAATACGCTAAATTGAATGATGTTGAATATTAAATTCGCATTAAGTAATCAAATGGTTTGAGATAAATAGTCGAATTATTGGATTCTACTTAGTTCAAACGGCTTCACATATCAAAGGTAATGATCAACACATATCTACTACTAGTGGAAACATGAATAAAATTTTAGTTAGCTATTGAGGCAAGTTCACACGTAAATAGAATTAATACATGCATGGCAAATAATTGAGGCAAGGTTCATAGTAAATAGGAAATTAATGGGTTCACAGTAATGAATTAGAATTTTAGCATACACATACATGAAATATTAAATTATACAAATATCCTAACGTGGAGATGAAACTATCAAGATCTGCTGGAGGTTTATTTAATTCATTTTTTTTTTGTAGGCACGAGCTTTATTTTTATTTGCATAGGTATAATTTGCATAGGTATAATTTGCATAGGTATTATTTGCATCGGTAGCGTGACGATATAGTTGAGCGGTCTCTTCCAGAGGCGGTAATACGATATTTAAATAGGTTTAGGTTTTGATCCCACATTCGCTGGTACCATTGTTATGGAGCTCTCTTTTGTGGTGTTATTTTTTATTTTCTTTTCGTCTTTTTTAGCTCTCTTTTGGTAGTCGTGATTGAATATCACAATTCTTCTATTTTTATTAGTCAAAGATAAACTGGGACTTTTCAACGTCCACGAATTTAATTAATGATTAAAGCGGCAATAAATTGGTAGCGTGGAATACCTCTCCACAGAAATTGATAATTCATCCATCTAATTAACAGGTAATTATACGAAATGACACATCGGTATTTATTGCCTAATCTCGATACAAGAAATTGACGTTCTAAAAGAAAAGTAGATTTAACGCACTAATTTACATTTCAATTAACACTTTAGATATAAGATATATGCCGAGAACAAACGTTTATAAGTGGACGCTTAAGGCGTGGCGACAATAACCCTACGCACAGAGAAACTCAATACGGGGATGCTTATGGAAAAGTATACGAATGGGACTCATCTTAGTTTCGGATTCCGTTGTGGTGTCGCTTTATGTTACGCGGTCAGCCATTTACATTACTTTAAATGAATGATTAATTCACTATGACACAGGGTAAATGTAACGATGTCAGTTGAACAGGAAACCCATAAGGGCTGCCCGAGGGCAAGGAAAGAATCTTAGTTGCGTACTCAGTGGCTGCCGCTTTCTAACTGACTCGCCCACGCCTGGTGCCGTGCGGCTGCGCCCTTCTCAGCAGGGTTGGCATAGTACGATAACATAAAATCCTTAATATGAATTGATTCATAATCGAGCGTTGTAAATAACTCTATCGTCTTTAATTACTTCGCAATATGAAATATCAATTTATGACAACAGTATTAATGATCTAAGAAAATTAGCTATAGAACAATACAGACATTATTTAAAGTAAAACTTCTAGTAGCGATGTCTTGGAATCCCTCGTTGGTCGGTTGACGCTCTTCTCCTTTCGTGTCCCCTTCGAAGATGGAATGAAGTGGATAGACGCAGAGATGATAACCGTTATTGACTCACGATATTCCTCTGGCTGCTTTGGATCCATTCGAATAGTGGAGCGTCCTCCTTCGAACAATCAATTTTTTTTATATGTGTCGTGGGCAGAATCACAACATAATTTCGGAATTTTTGCGCAGTCTTCAAATTCACGGTAGTTGGACAGGTGCATTTCACGAGGTGTGGCCTATTGTTTTTGGGAGCAATTCACTATTTTTGGGACAAATCGTTGCACTGCTTATTAATCTCCTGGAATATAGTGGTTAGAGTAGCCGATGTCACGAGAAATGTTACCCTTCACCTCCTTGTTAACAATTCATTAACAAGAAGATCAGGTTCTCGGAATAGAGGAATGGCACACCTCCAGGCTATATACACAACACAAATTAAATGAATTATCATCGGCAATTACAGTACATATACTAAAAAAAGGAAAGGTACTCACCGGGGATCGCTGACCCACTTACGCAGCGCATTTTCTGGGCGCCCTCCTTGGTGTTACGATTGATCGCTTCTAATATGGTGGGGCATGATACACAGGATGAACTATGCTTAACATTTATAATTTCCAGCTATACGTCATACAAACATTAATGAGCGTACACACAACGAATGGTGTTAGGAACAATGCTAATTAAGTAATGAAATCAAATAGCATTCGTCAAATGACTTACATCACATAATTACACAGAAATATTGGCTGGCCAGCCCTTCCCTCACTTTCCCACACATGAATACACCAGAATACCCCTCAATTATTGTGGCGTTCAGCAGTACAGATGTGGTCATAACGTTCGTTCACACGTTCCTTCTCAAAGGCACGAATCCAGTTCAGTCTCCACAAGTGATTCTCAGTTCAAAAATTTATGACGACCACCTTCCAAATCTCCACTTCTGACTTCTAGCGCGTAACCTCCAATCACGTCAGACATCTGCGACGACCGCCCTGCCTGCAAATAATTTACCAGCTCGTTACTTCTTTTAATTGCCAAAAATTGTGCTCAAAAATTATTTTAAATTTTTACGTTAATGTGACATTATTTTTCATGACTTTTATTTCAAAACTTCTTTTCAAAAGGAACTGTACATCTCATGATCCGAAATACTCCTTACCCGCCCAACTGTCGTTCAAATTATTACTTCATATACTGCACAGTTTGGTTACGATGTTTTCATTTCTGGAAAATAGACGTGACATTTTTTTAATTTCATTTTAATTTACGGGCTCAAAACAACTTATTCAACTTCCTCTATACGTTCAATATTTTCAATATTTTCACTTATATTTTTCAGAATGCTTTTCCAGTATGACACTTAGTTACACGTACTTCTTTCTATGATGATGAACCGCGTTAGACTGCTCGCATCTAATCAGCTCTGTCCCTCCGTTCAAAAGCTGTACTCCCCCTTTTCTTTTGTGAGACCAATCATGTTCTCACGGGCTTCTTGAGCGTCCTCCTAGGCTTCCCTCTAACGTTCCCATTGGTTTTCCCTGAGGCTGTCCTTTTCTTATTTGCTGTTGAAATGTTTTGCCAAGCGCGCCGTAATCTCCGCCTTCTTCTGAGGTTGTTTGCTTTTCGATAATATATCGCTCGCTTTCTAACGGACCTCCTAAGCCTACCATGGTGTGTCATAAATCTGTCACCCTCTTCTGTCCAGCGTCCTCAGCCCCAACGCTTACAAGTGTTTCCAATAAATTTCTCTCCATGTGGTTCAGCCGAACCCTCTCAAGTTTCGCTGGCCTCTTCTCCTCATGTTATTTTAAGATCGCCCTGTCTACAAACACTTTTGTGGAAAGGTTTCTCTGCCCTGTAAGAGATCTTGTAACCAAGTTCCCTCAGAAATTCCTTCGTTGTAAAATAAATACAAAACTGCCCGATGCTCTTCAGATTGGCCTTACCAAAACATTCTTTCAACGAACGTGTGGGCTCGATCACTCTCTGTACTGCTGAATGCGCACCCTACAATGTTTTAACAACACATAAAGCAAAGCCCACTGATGTATTTTTTCTTTTTAAAGTACAAAATTTGTTACACGTAAATTTGTTACACATGATCAAAAACTCGAATTTATCACACCTGGTTAAGATTTTCCCTAAATTCTCATTTCTAATTCGAAAATTGATTATTCTTAACAGATTCTCGACAGACGGCCCTCCTAGAGTTAAAAAATTGGCCTGACAATTTTTTTGAATTAGCCTTCAGCTATTTATTGAATAATAAGTACTACAGTATGCAGCCAATATAAGACACACATGGTAAATTCTACTTAAGCACATTATCATCTAAACTTTGTTCCGCAGAAACAGGGTACCTTACAATTAACACTACAATCATTACTATCAGCCACAGCGTGATATATTGTGTCGTGTTCTTCTAACCGATGTATCTGTTTTTCCCGCCGAAGTAAAGTGCGTACTAAATACTTGAGTACTTAACCCTAATAACATTCACAAAATTTCACGGGCATCTTTCCCACTCCTCAGACATCCTAAAGTATCGATGATTTTATGTCTCGTAGTTTCAATTTACGCTTGCGTTTTCTGTTCTCCAAATCCTTGCCGCTGCAGTTGACTATTCGATGTCGATTCCTTTGGTATCGTTGACGAATTTGCTCTCCTTCCATGCTTCTCTTCTGCCATTTCAATAGCTTCACACACGCGTTGAAGATGGGTACTTAATTTCATGAAGAAGTCTTGCGAGCCCAATCTCCAGACTCGTATAACATTTCTATACACCACACTAACTGCACGATTTCCTTTTGTAAGATGGATCATTATCACGATTCAAATTACCACTAAATCATGTTAAGTGCAATGTTTCACATATATTTTTATGACGTCTATTCAAACTCAAATTTTTAATCGGCAGATTACTCATGAATGCCTATTCGTTGATCAGACGATTTGGCAGATCAGGAATTTATGTTGACCTGTCGAAGAATACGAGTAGAATCGTCGATAATTCAATTCATTCAATATAGTCTCCCTTCGCGATAGGGTTCCTAATCCCACGAAGCAATGCTGAAGTATTCCGAGGCACAATCCTGCGCAGTGCACGCTGGTATCCTGTAGAATTCCCCTTCAGTATTCCTTGACGTCGACGTGGAATCCGATAGACACAAATAATATTTCATTTTCTCCGAGTGAACATTCTTATTTATGCGAGAATTTCGTGGGTTAATATACTTTGAAGATCGTACGTATCATTCAAAGGCTATCCGACGTAATCTCTTTTAATTTCTTTTTATTCACGTACAAATAGAGAGGCCTAAAATGCGGCTTCAATATTCCAATGGGGTGATTTGCCTAGTAAAATTCACAGGAACTTGCATTCGAATTTCAGGAATGCCTTACCAGGCATAAATGTCACGACGCAAATTCCAAAATACTTAAGTACGTTTCAACACCCAGTCATATAAAAGCATTATTATTATTTCATTGGAGTGTCCACTGTATAAAAGCATTTTTTGAACGCTAGTACATCTAGGCACCCTATAATATCACATGCTTTAATTTCGTTTATTCTTCCTTCCTCATCCTGGTACTGCGGCGCTCTGTGGTGCTTTCCACTTCGAAGTGTCGAGTGCTGCTAATTAACATAATTAGTCGAGAAGTCCTTCCTGGCTCGGCCGTTCACTAACGATGTCCTCCTTACAGCCTGACCACTGGCGAGTTAAGCTATTACTGATGTCCTCCGCATTCTTCGAACATGGTGCGCGACCTCTGGCTGTAGCTCAACCGCAAGCGGCTCTGAGCTAATTACTTGTGCCTTCGGCATTCTTCAGAACAGGGTGCAAAATTTCCAGCCGTACATACATCTTTCGTCGTTTCCCACGGCAACGCTGGAATTTGTCCCACAGTGAATGATCCCAATACAAGTGCGATGAATCCCCTATGTTGTACTGTTGTTCTATCTTCTTCGTTCTTGTAAATAATTACTTATATTCCACGTGATCCTTCCTTAATTTGCTGCTCATACGAGACGTATTCGTGTTATGCCATTGTTCCGGCCTATTCTGTGCTGAAGTACATACTACGCTAATCTACCAAGAAATTAATTCCTTAAGTCTGAAAAGAAATGTACTATACTTCTACAGAGTAAGAGGAGAATAATTCCTTCCGGAATACCGTGTTTACGATATTCTTTCAGGGCAAGAGTAAGACACAGAGTCAGAAATTCAACGCTACAGTACAAAAGAATACGAAATTTTAATATGACGCTAAACTTATTTTCCCCGTTGAGAAAATGAACGGTCTAAAGGTATAGATAAAATCAGCTAGCCTGAGATAGCCTCAGTCTAAGAACTTCTGATGAAGCTCAATTCATTCGCTAGAGCTGTTTCGTATGAAGCGCGCACACTTCACGAGAAGCTGGCGAGAATATAAGCATCCTACAAAAAGTCACATGGCATTCCTTTTGAGAAGCACACGACAGCAAACTACTGAAAGCTCAATTTCTCGTATCTTAGCAACAATAGAATGAAATTTCAAGTACAGCGTGAGATCAGAACACTCCTACAAGCCTCTCGTTTCCAACAAGATCGCTCGTGAGCAGAAATTCAACTTCACCCACAGCTAGTAACACATACAACTACTGAAAAACACATCTCACTCTTGCGAGTGCAAACTATGATAATACGAAACTCGAACACGTCTTCCTATTGAAGAACACATCTAAAATTACACACGAAGGAAACATCCTGAAAAATCAAAATTCATGAACTTAATTCATTGCAGCTGATTATTTTTGGCCGACGATTCACCTACACCTAGAACGTAAGTTATATTTTCGCTGCGTCACCGACGTAGCCTGTTCATTCGCAGCGTTTTCTGGCATATCTTCGTCCTCGCTGTCGATAGCTTCGCATCCGGCATCTGGCGGCGCTGCGGCATTCTGGTTGCAGGGGTAAGCTTCACCTCTCAAGTGGGCAATTTTTAATCTATCGAGGTGAACTCTTCTCTCGCAGTTACTATAGAGCGCCTTTATTGTGGCATTCGTCTCTGTTTTTACTGTAATCCGGTAGGGGCCGACCCAATCGGTAGGCCATGTTTTTGCAACTTCCGCCTTTCCCGTTGGATTATGCAGCAAGACGATATCGCCCACTTGCACCTGACTGTTTTTCACTCCGCGCTCCTTTAACTGCACCGATTTATCGTGTGAGGCTTTAGATTTTACCTTCACCATGTTGAACGCATTGTGGAGTCGTAAGCTTACCTCGGCACTGTAATTCTCACCTAGAGAGTAATCCATGCGAGGGGTTTTTAACCAGTCACCACAGGAATTTCAGCGTCCCTACCAAAAAATAAATAATACGGAATTTCTTCAATGACGCTCTGGTAGCTGGTGTTCAGTGCCAGGCATTTCCAAGGAAGTGCATCAGGCCACGAAGATTGATCGTTGGAGGCAAGGTGTGATAAAACAGTCTTGATATTCTGATTTTGACGTTCGGTCATTCCGTTTGATTGGGGATGATATGCTGAAGTGTTGTAGTATTTTATTTTCAATTTTTCACACACATTTCTGAACAAAGCTGACGTGAACTCGGTGCCCCTGTCTGAGATGAGAGTCTTGGCTGTGCCGTACGTAGTAACGAACTTAGTCAACGCTTTCGTTACTTCCTCAGTCGTCTTGCTTCTGAGCGGAAACGCTGCAACATATCTGCTAAAGTGATCGACCACCGTTAGGATGTATTTGTGGCCCTCATTCGACACTGGCATTTCGATTAAATCAACGCCTATTCTGTCCAGAGGCTTGTCAATTTCAGGGAATGAACCCATGCTAACACAAATGCGATTGTTGATCTTACGTTTCTGACATTGCATGCACGAATCGACGTACTTGTTAACGTCACGCGCCATGTTAATCCAGTACCCGAATTCCATGAGCTTTTTCCACGTTTTAGCACGACCTTGGTGTGCACCAATTGTGCTGTCATGCGCTAACGTTATTGCTGCTTCTCTCAGAGCGTCTGGCACCACGGTCAAGTGCCTTGTTCTGTTAGGCTTTCGTTGGGTTTTCCTGAAATGCAAGATGCCTCCGTCAGTGAAGATTTCGGATTTTAGAGCGAGACTTGGTGCGTCCCCTGATTTGTCACCTTCAAGATACCTCAGAACTGGCCCCCAAACAGGATCCTTCAATTGTTCTGCTCTCACATTTTCTTTCTGCAACTTACTTTCCGCCTCTTGTACATTGGGAGTTTCATCTAACATCGTCGTGACGAACACTGTTTTAGGGGCTTCGTCGTCTCGATTTTCTTCTTCGTTATCGTTCGCAATATTTCTCGACAATGCGTCGGGCACCACGTTCTGAGTTCCTGGCCGATAAATCACCTCAAAATCATATTGAGAGAGTGTTAGGGCCCATCTCATAATTCTGTTGTTCTTGGTATTTTTACCTTTGAACAAATATTTGAGAGCTGTGTGGTCAGTAATTACAACAAATTTATTGCCGTACAGGTAAGGTGAAAAGTGATTTACAGCGGCGACCACTGCTAATCCTTCCCGCTCCGTAATTGAATAACGTTTTTCAGCATCATTGAATCTTTTGCTGAAATATCCAATCGGTTGTTCCTTACCATTACATTTCTGAGCAAGGACCGCGCCCGCGCCCTCATTCGAGGCATCACAGCTCAAGTAATACGTCTCATTTAGAGAAGGCTTCTTCAGAACTGGAGCTTCTATCATGAGTTGCTTAAGTTTGCAGAAGGCTTGCTCGTGTTCTTCCTCCCACTTGAACCTTGCCCCCTTTTTTGTCAGAGCATTAAGGGGTGCAGCTGTTGTAGCGAAATGCGGAATGAACCGCCGGTAGAAGTTGAGTGCTGCGACGAAGGATCGGACTTTGCGCGCGGTCGTCGGTCTAGGGTAATTCTGCATTGCGTCCACGTTCTTGGGATCTGGAATAAGTCCCTCACGACTGATGTAACATCCTAGGTACTTCACTTGTTTTTTGCGCAAATTTGCACTTGTCTAAGCCTATTTTTACTCCGGCACATTGAAACTCGTGCAACACTTCCCTTAAATTTTCTAGGTGGCTCTCAAAAGTCATAGAGCTAACGCACACATCATCCAAGTAAATAGCGGCGAATTTTCCAAGTTGCCTTTTCAGAACATGACAAATCACTCTCTGGTACACTGATGTTGAGCACTTAAGTCCCATTGGTAGCCTAGAGAACTCGAAGTTGCCTTGTCGAGTCTGAAATGCCGTGTATTGCTTACTTTCTTCATCTAGCTCAATTTGATGGAAGGCTGATTTTGCGTCGACAATGGAATAGTATTCTTTGCCAGCCACCTCCTCCAGTGTCCCTACAATGTGTGGAATCGGATAATGTTCGTTTATCACCCGCATGTTTACAGCTCGCAAATCAAGGCAAACTCTGTGGCCTCCTCCTGGCTTCTTTACGAGTACGAGCGGGTTTTTCCAAGCACTTGTACTCTCTTGCACAATTCCACTTTCGATCATCTCCGAGACCTTTTTATCAATAATTTCTTGGCTGGAGTACGGAATACGCCATCCTTTCGTTTGAATTGGCCTGTAATCACTCAGCAAAATTTTGTATTTCACTCCTTTCACATGGCCAATATCCATCTCGTCTGCACTAATCGTCTTGTGATATTCCTTCAACAGGTTTCTGACTTGTCCTTGTTTTTCAGCAACCAAGTGACTGAGGTCAAGCTCATCAATTTGCTGGAAGCGCTTCTCTCTGCGGTGATCTTCTGCTTCGCTATTTTCCGCATTGTTTTCTTCTGCAGTTGCATCTTCATTTGCGATTTCGTGGCATGTTGCAATTATTGCTCCTTCGGTCAGAGCGATTTCTTCGGCAAAAGGGTTAAGTACAGGCATCAAAACATACCCGTTTTGTACTCTTGCAGCGGTGGCTCCGACGTAAGGCGCCCACTTAATTCTAGGCTCTAAAATTACTTCCTTTCCATCAAACTTGCCATCTGCTCGGCACTTTACCATGGCTTGCGTGCGAGGCTTCACTGTAATGTCCTCAGCCAGAGTTACCGATTTTTCTTCCCGCGTTACACACAGAATTTTCGGAGAAGCGTGTCCTGGTGCTGAAAACATGTTCACGTGAGTTCCAAAGAAGGATGCCCTACATTTTCCGAAGTCTATCTTTGCGTTGACTTTGTTCATTACTTCCACCCCTATTAGCAGGTCTCCTGGGAATGCATTTTCCTTCACAACAAAGCATCTCTGTACAATTTTCTGACCGTTAACTTTGATTGGCACATTAATCTTTCCCAGCACTGGTACGGGTTCCTCTCCAATTGTCTTTAATGCAGTCGATGTTCCTTTCACACTAGCATTTTTAATCCCCGCAACCACACGCTCTTTTACCAAGCATATATTTGCTCCGGTGTCAAGAAGTGCGGTAACAGGTGTACCCTTCACTTGGAGTATTACGCTGGGATTTATTATAGGAGCTAACGGTCTCCTATTCCGTTTTTTGGCTGTCCTGCAAACTGTTGCACCCTGCAATCAGCCCTTAGGTGCCCAAATTTTCCACAGTTTACGCACGGCGGTGGCACTGTTCTATACTGGGTAAGTCCACTGCAGGTGCAGGTGGTGCTTCCGAATGCGGCTGTGGCTTTCTTGCGTAGTATATTTGGTGCTGATGACTCCTAAGCCTGCCTTTTTCGCTCCAGTGGGGTGCTTCATAATTTCCTCTTCGATGATAAGGAGAGTGTCGTATCTGTCTGTTCCTTTCTCTCCAGGGTGGCACTTCATGGCGGTACCCTTTAGGCCGTTGTGGTGAATGCCGCATCGTATGGCCGACACGTGCAGTCTCATGATGTGGCCTCCTCTCGCTTCGCTGCGCTCTTTCTCTCTCCGGTTCCCTCTTCTCTGTCGTTTCCGTTGGCACTGGTACTATCCGTCGATTTTCCACCTCGATTGCCATGTCTCTCAGTTCTTGTACTGTCGTAGGTCGCGCATCACTTCGAAATGGTCTTGTGATGTTCTCCCTTAATCCGAGCCACATCAAATCTACAAGGATTCGTTCCGGATGTTCCAGATAATTCTCGTTGTACAGCCTTTCCAGGCGCGTCAGGTACTCTGAAACTCCTACCCGGCTTGTTTGCTTCTTGGTCACTATTTCAAACAGCGCTTGAGTTGGATGTTCGACCTGGTCGGCGTAAGAGCGCAGCCAGTTTTCTGCTTCTCGTAGGTTCGTTAGTGTATCAATTATTTGATTGCATTCCTTTGCCTCTTGTGGACCTAGGCAAAGGAAGAAGGCTTTCACCTGCTCACTGTTATTCAGATTACCCGTCAAAAACTTCAACCTCGCCATATGTTCCCCCACATTATCGCCCCTCCTGAATTTAGCACCAATGGCCCCCACGCAACTCGTTACCACGGGCATGTTTACTGCTTCCTCTTCGGGTTGTGGTGGCGTTGCTGGCGCATTTCTGCGGTCGTGATTCCTTCTCCCGCGCGCAGGCATATTGTCGATCTTCTCCAATTCACTTTCTCCAAAACTCAAAAATTTGCGATCACTCAAATGCTTTCCACACCTACTCACTGTAAAGCTTTTACTGAAACTTTGAAATTAATCGAGTGAACACACCAGAATTTTCTCACTCAAACTTATCACTTTTATAACCACTTTCACTTTCTTGATCCATATGGCAGTGTGCTTGCTGGCTTCTCACACCGGAACACAGAAAATCATCACTAAGAGACATGTACCTCTACTGAATTTCTGTACGTTTTGCACATGAAATAACTACGCAAAAAAAATACAATGCAACTGTCATACTACACTCACAAAATATTACAAAGCGATCGTGTTGATCTCACCAAATTCTGATGTCACGAGAAATGTTACCCTTCACCTCCTTGTTAACAATTCATTAACAAGAAGATCAGGTTCTCGGAATAGAGGAATGGCACACCTCCAGGCTATACACACAACACAAATTAAATGAATTATCATCGGCAATTACAGTACATATACTAAAAAAAGGAAAGGTACTCACCGGGGATCGCTGACCCACTTACGCAGCGCATTTTCTGGGCGCCCTCCTTGGTGTTACGATCGATCGCTTCTAATATGGTGGGGCATGATACACAGGATGAACTATGCTTAACATTTATAATTTCCAGCTATACGTCATACAAACATTAATGAGCGTACACACAATGAATGGTGTTAGGAACAATGCTAATTAAGTAATGAAATCAAATAGCATTCGTCAAATGACTTACATCACATAATTACACAGAAATATTGGCTGGCCAGCCCTTCCCTCACTTTCCCACACATGAATATGACAGAATACCCCTCAATTATTGTGGCGTTCAGCAGTACAGATGTGGTCATAACGTTCGTTCACACGTTCCTTCTCAAAGGCACGAATCCAGTTCAGTCTCCACAAGTGATTCTCAGTTCAAAAATTTATGACGACCACCTTCCAAATCTCCACTTCTGACTTCTAGCGCGTAACCTCCAATCACGTCAGACATCTGCGACGACCGCCCTGCCTGCAAATAATTTACCAGCTCGTTACTTCTTTTAATTGCCAAAAATTGTGCTCAAAAATTATTTTAAATTTTTACGTTAATGTGACATTATTTTTCATGACTTTTATTTCAAAACTTCTTTTCAAAAGGAACTGTACATCTCATGATCCGAAATACTTCTTACCCGCCCAACTGTCGTTCAAATTATTACTTCATATACTGCACAGTTTGGTTACGATGTTTTCATTTCTGGAAAATAGACGTGACATTTTTTTAATTTCATTTTAATTTACGGGCTCAAAACAACTTATTCAACTTCCTCTATACGTTCAATATATTCAATATTTTCACTTATATTTTTCAGAATGCTTTTCCAGTATGACACTTAGTTACACGTACTTCTTTCTGTGATGATAAACCGCGTTAGACTGCTCGCATCTAATCAGCTCTGTCCCTCCGTTCAAAAGCTGTACTCCCCCTTTTCTTTTGTGAGACCAATCATGTTCTCACGGGCTTCTTGAGCGTCCTCCTAGGCTTCCCTCTAACGTTCCCATTGGTTTTCCCTGAGGCTGTCCTTTTCTTATTTGCTGTTGAAATGTTTTGCCAAGCGCGCCGTAATCTCCGCCTTCTTCTGAGGGTGTTTGCTTTTCGATAATATATCGCTCGCTTTCTAACGGACCTCCTAAGCCTACCATGGTGTGTCATAAATCTGTCACCCTCTTCTGTCCAGCGTCCTCAGCCCCAACGCTTACAAGTGTTTCCAATAAATTTCTCTCCATGTGGTTCAGCCGAACCCTCTCAAGTTTCGCTGGCCTCTTCTCCTCATGTTATTTTAAGATCGCCCTGTCTACAAACACTTTTGTGGAAAGGTTTCTCTGCCCTGTAAGAGATCTTGTAACCAAGTTCCCTCAGAAATTCCTTCGTGGTAAAATAAATACAAAACTGCCCGATGCTCTTCAGATTGGCCTTACCAAAACATTCTTTCAACGAACGTGTGGGCTCGATCACTCTCTGTACTGCTGAATGCGCACCCTACAATGTTTTAACAACACATAAAGCAAAGCCCACTGATGTATTTTTTCTTTTTAAAGTACAAAATTTGTTACACGTAAATTTGTTACACATGATCAAAAACTCGAATTTATCACACCTGGTTAAGATTTTCCCTAAATTCTCATTTCTAATTCGAAAATTGATTATTCTTAACAGATTCTCGACACCATTTATAACGTTAAATCAACGGTAATTATCGTACGTTTTGAACGAAGACCGACTATAATAACCGTTGTACTGCCGGTAATTGACTGGTTAATATCGTCGGTCTTCGTCCAAAATTCACGATAAAAACCGGTAATTTAACGAAAATCGGACGATAATATGAGACATTCGCGAAACTAATTCTGACGATATATCGTCGGTTTATAGGAAGAAGAAGATGATAATTACTGGTATATTCGGACGTAAATTTTCGTCGGTCAGACGATAAATTTCTGACTGGGTATGATGCCCAGAAACTTACATGAGTTGGTTTCTTCGATTTCACCTTCGCCAATTTTGAAGCGTGGGAGAGATACATTTTCTTGTATGAAAATGTAATAAATTTCGTTTTATCGATATTAAGGCTTATGTTATTAGCTTTAAGCCACAATGAAACCTTATGAAGTTAATTATTTATACTTTTCGTAATCATAGCGGGATTTTGGTTCGGAAGGACCGCAGAAAGCGTACTGTTATCGGCAAAAAGTATGAATTTGAAGAATGATGTAGATTTAATAATATCATTGATAAAAATCAGAAATAGGAGAGGCCCAAGAACAGATCCTTGTGGAACTCCTTGGCTAATTGTCTGTGGGTCTAATTTTGCGTCGTTAATGACAACGTATTGTTTCCGATTTGTTAGGTATGATCTGAACCTATCATGGGCAACCCCTCGAATGCCATAACAGTGTAGTTTCGAGAGTAATATTTTATGGTCCACACAATCGAATGCTTTTCGAAAGTCAAGAAATACAGAGAAGACAGGATTTCCTTCATCTATATTAGAATAAAGGAATTGTAAATGATTTAATATAGCCTGCGTTGATTTTTTTGAGGGAAAGCCGTATTGTTTATCGTAAAGAAATGATTTTTGTTCATAATATGAGTACACTTTTTTATACACAATTTTTTCGAATACTTTGCTTATAATTGGAAGAACGGAGATAGGTCGATAATTGTTTACGCGGGTTTTTTCACCATTTTTGAAGATAGGGATTCCTCTAGCAACTTAGAGGGAGTTCGGGAAAGTGCCCAGTAAGAGAGACTGGTTAATAATATTGGATAACAACGGGGCTACAATATCAGCAATAATTTTAAGTACTTTAGTCGGAAATGTTTGATAATTAGCTTTTAAACCATTGCGTATCGAAGTTCAATAGTTTCCGTAGAAGTCGATCATGCTCGACGCTGTCGAAGGCTTTGGAGAGATCGAGTAGCAGTATGAGTGTTTTTATAGGCATATTGATTTTGATGAAGTAAATTTGACTCGTCCAAATGAGATGACAGTTGATTTGTTATCACTTTTTCCCATAGTTTGGACAGGGCAGGTGAAAGACTTAAGGGCCTGTAATTTGAGACTGTATTTGTGTCACCAGTTGTATGCAACACTGGTTTAATTATGGAGTGTTTCCAAAGATGGGGAAACTTATAAGTCGCTATTGATGTATGAATAATCAAAGGAATCCATGGGGAGCAATTCTGAACGTCAGCAATTCAATCACGTCAGCTAACAGAATGGGGAAAAACCTGTAACTGGAATGAAAGGAAGCTGTCTTTGATAAATTGAAGACTGATACCGTCATGTCCGACTGCCTCTGTGTTTTTCAATGAGTATTAGATATTTCGTAACTCTAATAAATAGAAAGGACTTGGTCTCCACATGGCACCATCCTTTGAAGGCGCAGTAGGGCACGAATTTTCGACCGATTGTTCATTTGGATTGGTTTTACTTTCTTCATTGAAAACTTGAGCAACTACTTTTAAAAAGAATGTGTTGAAATCCATGACTGTCGCCAAGGGATTTTTAAAAATGCTCAGAAGGCTTAATTTTTATGTTGAGCCACCACACTAATGAAATTCCACGTTCGTTTTGGGTTATTTTTTGCCGTTAACAGTTCCTGGTGAAGCGAATCTGTTTTTATTGTGTGATTTTCTTAAGAATAATCCTTTCATGTTCTTTATATCTTTTGTATAAAGTACTGTTTGATTTATTTTCTTTGTACTGTCGCAAGTATGTTTTCTTTATTCTGCTCAGCTCTTTTAGTTCGTTGGTAATCCAGAAAGAGCGTTTTGGCCTAGTTTTTTTGGTGATGTACGGTGTGCATTCATTGAGAGCTGCTGTAAAATTTTCGTTGAAGATTGAGACCTGTGTGTCAATATCGTCAGATTGAATCATGTTCTGAAATTCGGCGGAACAATTGAGTGTTTTTTCATGAAGAATCTCCTCTGAACTTTTCAAGCGGAAACTCATAAGCTTTTATTTACAATTTTCTTTGTAATACCTACTAGTGCTCGCGGTGGCACAGCGGTTAAGGGATCGGACTCGTATCTTGGAGTCACGGATTCGCATCCCGGCGCTGGCGCTGCGATTTTCCCCGTTGGGTATAAGGGAAAGCTCAAGCACAATACCCCACTCGGCCCAGGTGTCGGAAATGGGTACCGGCTTTACGGGGGAACCGTCATGGTGTCCTATATATAGTGTTAGTTATAAGACATTTGAAAAACCAATGCTTAAGATCATTTGTATCAGGCTTGATTGGAAATAAAGCATCCCAAAGATGCCGATGTTTGTTTTTTTGTTTTACTAATTTGTACATTCTATAGAGTGTTGATGGGAAACCGAGGGTGATATTGCTGTACTAAGTATTGCCGTAGGATTGTTTGTGATTGCCAGATCGATGAGGGTATTAGAGACTAATTCCACGAGTCGGTTCTTTGACCATTTGTGATAGGTTTAATTCACACAACAGTTTGCTAAGCTGATCTTTTTTATATTTTAAGTCAATATTAACATCTCCAAAAGCAAAGAATGACTTTTTTGTCGCTAGAATTTCTTTGAAGGTATTCTCAATGAATTCTAGTGTTGTACGTAGGGGAGCCGATAATGATGGATTTATGTTTATTTATTTGCACATTAGCCCAAACAATTTCCATGCCATCGCACACTTCATTCGCTAATAGTAAAGACGAAAAATAAATTTCTTTCGCGAAAATACAATATCCACTACTTAGGTTATTTTTAACGCCATCACAAATCGGGAATATTGAAGAACGAACTTAGGGTTCGTGGATCAAACCACGTCTCTGAAATACATAAGATGTCAATGTCTGCTGTGGCCAACATTACTCTTATGTGTCCAGTTTATCATTGAAGCTACGAGCATTGATATATTTAATTTTGGAATTTTTCTAAATGATGACGCTTATTAGGGGCAGCAAAGTAAATTTTTGGTAGAGATTGTTTAGTGGATTCGTTGATCTCAGTGTTGCTCATGGTGTCAAGTCTAGCTTCGGGTACATTTGAGAGACTTTCATTCAACTGGGCAACATTATTTTGTCATGAAGATGATGTGGTAACAGTCCGGTTTTTGTGTCTTGTGCATCAATGGTACTGTAGTGGTCGTCTTTTTGATGAAGCATTAACGGGGAGTCATTTGTGGATAATTTTGGTGAGGGGTCGACTGTTCAGGCAGAGGTTAGCAGGCCGAGGCAGACAGATGCAGGCACAGGCAGATATAGGCAGACAGAGACAGAAAGAGGCAGACAGAGAAAGGCAAAGGCAGACAGAGGCAGTTAGAGGCAGACAGAGGCAGTAAGGGGCAGACAGAGGCAGGCAGAGGCAGATAGACAGTCAAAACGTAGAATAATCTAAAGAGAATAGGAGAAAATGAAAACGATAATATGGGATGGATTAAAAAAAGAAAAGAAAAAGAACGAGAGGATGAAAAAACACATAAGAAGAAAAATTGAGAATGAAATAAAAAAATTAGAATGAAGATAGGAAAATAAGGAAACTGATAACGAGAAAAAGAATAGAGAAAAAATTATTAAACAAACAAGACAAAAAATCCCACGGAGGGAAAAATTAAATGAGAGAGTAAAGTGAAACAGAAAAAGAAAGAAAAGAAAGCAATGCAAAAAGGAAACAAAGAAGAACAAAAAGAAATGGTCAAATGCTCAAAATGGAAAAGTACCGCAGTCAGTAAAAGCAGACGAAAACTGTAAAGAAACAGTCCCCAAACTTCAGAAGGACAAAATCAACATCGACCTCAGTGATACTGATATCACGTCAGCTAACAGAATGGGGAAAAACCTGTAACTGGAAACGAAGATCAAAGATACAGTGCTGTCGAACTAAAACATTATGTAGGCCTATGCGCAACCCCAATCCCCATGCGCGCCGGAGTCTTTATAAGCACTAGACAACTTAGACCTGTCGCTAACGTTCTCGTCACCTCCTCAAAGTAAACACCTAAGAAAACGTCTCCGACTTTCCTTACCACGACCAAGCAGCACCTTTAGCGGCATATTTGGTGGCCAGTACTTGATCAAATCCACGACGTTGTGAAGAAGTTATTATAACGTTGGAAGAAGATTACTACAAGATCGAAAACCTACGAGAAATTCCTACTGCGAAGATTTTTGAAGTTCAGCAAAAGTCAAGGAAAGAAAAGAAAATTGTTAAATCGCGTCAATGACTGGCAGCAACAACAATACGAGTCTTCGACAACTGCTACCGTCTGTGCTTAACATCAGCTACAAGATCCCGTATACTGCATTGCTGGAGACCTACGTGCAGTTTTCAGCGTGGATAGATACCTGCTACCCCTTCCGAACCAAAGTACTCATCTTTGAAGCCGGAGAAGACATAGAAGTGGTACTGCAACTATAGTTTGGAGCGACACCCTACAACGAGTGATCTACTTACCTGTTATATGTGAACTTTGTAACAACGCCTTCAGCAATTTGTACGCATCAATTTTGTATATTGAACTCCAATATTAATCGCTCTTGGCTGAGTATTGAGTGTACCCACGAAATCACGCTAGATTTCTTACTCTTTTCTATACTTTCTAAGCTAGTTTTTAGATAGATATATCCTTTTAATCTTGACTCTGTATTTCGTTTTAAGTTGTACAATAGTACTTACTGCCTACTGTTTACTAATTTTGAATGACTGATCACGCTGATATATTAGATGAAATCGACCCGGATCTCAATCATTTGAACAGAATATTTCCAAACCTAAACGACTCTGAAAACTACAGATATACTAATGTATCAAAATTCAACGAATCTATACGAATAACCCGGCAGAATTTTTCGCTACTGTGTTGGAACTGTAGGTCACTCTATCCAAAATTGGAAGAGATACAATGCACTATTACTGAACTTAAGTATACCTTAGATGTGATTAGCTTCACCGAAAGCTGGCTAGATGACTCGACCAAAGACATGATTAAATTTGAAAATTATCATAGTTACCATTCGCTACGAAAAAACAAGCGAGGCGGGGGCATCAGTACATACATTTCTAAGCACATGGATTCGAGAATCATAGCAAGTGCAACACTGAATCAGGATCATATAGAATCATTATTCGTAGAACAGTCTAGAGATGGCAAACGAATTGTGCTTGGAACGGTGTATAGGCCGCCTACAGCCTGTCCTATATCCTTCCTTAATGAGCTTAATCGAATTATTTCTCAGTTCAACAGGTCCTTCTTCAATGACATAATAATATGCGGTGACTTCAACTATGATTTGCTGAAACATGAAAGCTATGAACCAATCTCTAATTTCTTAAATGCATTTCATTCTAAATCTTTCCTTCCGATCATCACAAAGCCAACACGAATAACCTCAGAATGTGCCACGCTGCTTGACAATATCTTTATGACAGACCCAAGTGATTTTCCTGCTGGAATAATTACTTCTGACTTATCAGATCATTTTCCAGTTTTTCTTATTAAGAAAAATGTCTATCTTGCGTGCACCAAAGCACGGGCTGAAACTTACTCATATCGTAAAATAAACGAATCAAATTTAGAAGAAATGCGCACCGTTCTAGAAGATTTAATGCCAACATTGCACATCACCCAACAAAACAATAATGCAAGGAGCATTGATGAATCAGTAGTAAAGTTGACTGAAACTATAATGAACGCATACAATCAGTGTTGCCCAATTGTAACTCGTACAGTTACCCCGAAAAATAAACAAAAGCCCTGGATTACTAGAGACATCGTGATAAATATAAAGAAACGCCAAGCGTACCTAGCCCTCCTTTGCGAAGGGCGAATATCTAGAGAAACATATAACCGATTCAGAAACTATGTGACAAACCAGATAAGAACATCAAAAAAGAGCTACTTTACCCTCAAGTTTACTCAATTCAAAGCTGACGTTAAAAAGCCTTGGCGCCTCCTTAACTCTTGTTATAACCGAATAACGCCGAAAAAAGAAAATTGGATATATCACTCAAGATAATGTAAAATACCATGAGAAGAATGAAATTGCTAATCTCTTCAACAACTTCTTTGTAAACGTAGGGAAAACTATAGCCAATGGTATTCCAAGTGAACCTACTGATCACCTGGAATTTATGGATCATATTCGAGAACACAACTCCTTTTTCTTCACGCCTACAAACTCCTCCGATGTAATTGCGTGCATAAACAACATGAAAAATAAATCGAGTGGGTTACAAACGTTTCCAACTAAAATACTTAAAATAATTGCTGATATTGTGGCCCCGCTGATATCCAATATTATTAACCAGTCTCTCTTACTAGGCACTTTCCCGAACTCCCTCAAAGTTGCTAGAGTAACCCCTATCTTTAAAAATGGTGAAAAAACCTGTGTAAACAATTATCGACCTATCTCCATGTTACCAATTATTAGCAAGGTATTCGAGAAAATTGTGTATAAAAAAAGTGTACTCTTATTTTGAACAAAAATCATTTCTCTATGATAAACAATACGGCTTTCGCTGTAAAAAATCAACAACACAGGCAATATTAAATCATTTACAATTCCTTTATTCTAATATAGATAACGGAAAGACTGTTTTCTCTGTATTTCTTGACTTTCGAAAGGCATTCGATTGTGTGGACCATAACATATTACTCTCGAAACTTCATTGTTATGGCATTCGTGGGGTTGCCCATGATTGGTTCAGATCATACCTAACAAATCGGAAGCAATACGTTGTCATTGACGACGCAAAATCGGACCCACAGAAAATTAGCCATGGAGTTCCACAAGGATCTGTTCTTGGGCCTCTCCTTTTTCTGATTTTTATCATTGATATGATTAAATCTACATAATTTTTTAAATTCATACTTTTTGCCGATGACAGTACGCTTTCTGCGGTCCTTCCGAACGAAAATCCCACTACGATTGCGGAGAGTATAAATAATGAACTCCATAAGGTTTCACTGTGGCTTAAAGCTAATAAAATAAGCCTCAATATCGATAAAACAAATTATTTTACGTTCTCATACAAGAAAAATGCATCTCTACCATCCATTAAAATTGGCGAAGGTGAAATCAAAGAAACCAACTCATGTAAATTTCTGGGCATCATAATAGATAAATATCTGACCTTCAAAGAGCACATCACTCATATTAGTTCTAAATTATCAAAATCCATCGGAATCCTGAATAAAGTTAAAAATTTCCTGCCTGAAACAGCCTTACTAATGCTTTATCGAACGCTCATTTCACCATACCTGCAATACGGAATAGAAGCATGGCATGGAACTGATAAAAATAAAACCAATATAATTTTTACTCTGCAAAAAAGAGCCATCAGAGCGGTAAAGAACCTAGAATATAATGCTCACACAAATGATTCATTCAAAAATTTACAAATACTTAAACTCTCGGATCTCTACAAAATCTCCATCTGCAATTTCATCTACAAAACATTAGCTAATGATGGCGACAATAGCCTTCAACAGTTATTAACTGCGCAAACTGGTCATCACGACCATTTAACACGAAATAAAAGTAAATTCATGCTTCGTTATTATTCAAAGGCCCGCTCGCAACATAGTATACTATTCGTTGGAACTAAAACCTGGAACTCAATACCTGCGGAGATCCGTGAAAGTAATTCTTACAAGGTATTTAAAAGAAAACTTGAGTCTCACTTCTTATCAGAATACTAGTCGTGTAAGATCACCAAGTCAAATCCTGCCTCCTACATGTCTGGTCCTAATAATGCAATTTGCCATGAGTAATATCGCCGATTTTCAGTCTGCTCCCAAATCGTTATCGAATGTACTGTTAAATATTGTCCATATGACCTATATTGTAAAATTAAACATCAATATCGAGTTCATTATCCTGTTGATCAGTCTAATGCGAAACTAGGCTGAGTGAATTAGGTTAAACATTATTGTACGCCCTAGAATAATGTAATGGTAGGATGCCCTAGAAGTCGCTGAACTTATTCGGGCCCACAGGTAGCTATACTCAACTCTGACCATTGTATTAGACTTAAGAAACATTCTACCTCTGTATCTCCTGTGGTAAATAAATTGTTTAAATTGTTTACTACGACTACTTGGTCTACATCTACCTTGCAGTCATCCCAGTGTACGTCTACAGTGGCGAGCGACTTCACTTCCTTCATTCACCCCAGTGTACGTCTACAGTGGCAAGCGACTTCACAACTTCCTTCATTCACCCAGTGGAAGCTAAATAAATAATAGCTTGCAATGAATTAACGGATGGTTTATCCGCCTAATCGCAGCAGCACGATTGCTAGGCAGCACATGCAGGCACAGGTTTTAGTAGTATTTTTTTTTTGCTCTGCGGGAGCAGATTATTTTTTGCATCGAGTCAAGGCCGTGCGCAATGCATAGAGCAGGCAGCAGACAACATGCGTAAGGCTTTGCAGAGTAGCAAGAGCAATGCCGCCGCATTAGCAAATTGAAGTTGTGCAAGATAGCTATAGCGTTTAGAAGTGAGTGATTGAATTTTTTTTATGACTGCTTTATTTCATAAATTGTGTGTTTATTGATGTTATTTCTAGGGTGTGTAATATTGATCTGTTAGCAAATGTTGATTTCCAAGTAGTAGATTTGCGTAAAATATTATTGCCTACTGAATGTCGGACACGTCCGAATCAGACGAACATATTAGAACAACAGCGACCAAACAAGTAGAGGTCGTGTAAGTAAAGCTAGATTCCGTGCTGAAAGCAATCCAACAATGACTGAACCAGCAGCTAGCGCGGCAGGTGGTACAAATACTAGTAGTTTAGCAAGAGAAATTGCAGCAAACATGCAGAGGTCAGGAACAACCCTGTCGGGCGCTGAGTTGCCACTTTTTCGTGGACGTAGACGAAGAGAGGGCCCTGATTTCATTGAGAATAAAACATTTAAAACTCATATAGGAAACTTGAGTGCCTACATGACACTACTACCGGATGTGAATTCCGACAGTGCAATGAAAGAGTTGTTAGTTAGATCAGCTAACAAACAATTAGGAGATTTTAATTCAATAGTAACAAAGTTGGTCAATTCCGACCTTCATTACTCTTTCGAAGATGGCTTTAAAATCTTGGACGACATCTATGTGGCTTGAGGCGAAAAGTCTATTCACGCATTAGCGTGCGATTTAAATCAGTTACGCTTCGTTAGGAACGATACACTTGCGGCCCAGTTGGTAACCGCATTTGCTAATATCAGAAATTTGTCGGAACATTTGTAAAACTCAACCTCAATAGCGTGGGTGAGACACCCATTTTTTAGGGCTAGTTCAAATCAAATAGAACTAAAACGTTTTGTGGGAAATAGCATTGATCTTAGCCTCGCTATCAGCGTGTTAGCACCCTTGCTCGAAGAGTCATTTGCTAAAAAATTATTTGATACGTCGTTCAATACGTCAGAGGAATTATTTGCACGAATTGTTGCCGCTGTTATCAATCAACGCGAAAATAACAGTTAGTAGCGACTCAGTACGAGGCGCAGTACAATAGAGAAACCTTTGTAGCCGAAGTTGCCGAATCAGAAGACCATATTGATGAGCAAGATTCCCCTCAGTAGAGTGAAGTTTTCTACGGAAATTACCGTAGAGGGCATTTCTTGGGTCGGAGGTCAATTCCTCGACCTTGGCTGAGAAATCCTAGAGTAGGAAGGAATGTTAGTGGCTATGTAGGTGATAGAAGAATAGGTTCCCTTAAATGTTACACTTTGCGGGCATAAAGCTCGAATCATGCCCCAGTGCACTTTGCAGCTAGAACGAGAGGTTCTCCTTTCTGCAGTATATGCAACGTGTCAGGTCATGTTGAAGCCAACTGTCGAGCTCAACTTAGCAAGCCTAGAACATCCATTGGCCCCTGGTTTGCATGCGGGTCGAAAGAACACTTCGTTAGAAACTGTAGAGCGTCAGAAAATGAAATCAAGCAGTAAAAAGCATACTTGCGTAGGTACAATGCATACAGAGGCAATAACCGTGGTAGACACGAGGGGCACTATGACAACACTGAAGAGACAACAGAGTTTTTTAGAGGGAGAGTAGTTAAAGGTGGAGGTAAAAAAGGTGTCGAAGGAAAAAACGAGTCGAAGCCCGAGAGTCACCGCACGACTCTCGTTAATCCTCAAGCTGTGGTCGAAACGAATACAGATACTGAGCTGGCTGAGTGTAACCTCGATCAGAGGGAATCATGTATTGAACCATTATTTAAATGTAGAAATAGGTTTGAAGTTTTGATAGATGAGGAAATGGCCGACGAGATATCACAAAAAAAAGCAGTTGAAGTCTATTTTAACACTACAGTTGTATGTAGAGAACGACATGAAAAAGGAGCCGATCTTGTGACGTTTAGGAGAACTAAACGGCCGACCATTAGCGCTGCTGGACAGCGGTGGTGAAAAATGCCTCATTAGTTACAGTAACATCTAATACCCCAAAGAAAAGTTAAAACCAAGTTTTTTGACCGTTAGAGGCATAAACGCGAAGAGTAATGTAAGCGGTGAGGTTGACTTAAATATCTCTATTCCTGGTACTGACAAAGTACTTAAGACTAGTGCATTAGTAATTAAAGATGGTAAATTCAAATGTGATTTAATTTTAGGAAGAGACGTGTTAACCAATGCCGTCATTAACTTGAAGGATGGGTCACTCATGTGGGAGGGAGCCCGAGCACCTTTCAATGAAATCGAGAATAAGCCTACAATAAGTAGAGAAGCCATATTAATGGATATAATAAACAGTGATTATTTACAGTCAGAAATAGTTGCCTGTGCTAAGAAAAGCACCAGATGCCGGGGCGTAATGAATTGCCGCGAGAGAAAAAAAGACGCTGTGAGAACAGGCAAGACAAAAGAGGCTGAACTCGAGTGTGTATCCGAGCTGCCAAAGCCAGTGGTAAGAGAGAAAAAAATAGACCTCTGGTGGTTCACTGTGACATAATAGAAGTGCCTGCTTACTGCATCAAACTCATTAATGCCTTTTGGTCAAAAAAGCTAAACAAGGTAATTATATCGTGTTGAAACGAGCATTTAATAATGGAGCACTGATAGCAGAATCAATAGTTACAGTCAATGAAGATGGGAACGTACCCTTATTAGTGCTGAACCCGACAGATAGGGCCATTTATTTTAGCGAAAACACAATGCTGTGTAACATGGAAAAATTTCCTGAGGAAGAAGTTGAGGCCGAACTTTATCTCACAAATCTAGAGGAAGCGCTTAATGAGACAAATAATGTTGAGATAAACTCTGAGGTTACATCGGATTCAATTGAAGTCATCTCAGGACTTGGTGAAATAAAGACCATGGCCACGGAGAAATTTGAGTCGAAATTCTATGTTCGCGGCAATAATTTCCTTTAGTTTCCTGGTAGTAAGGAACTAGAAATTGATGCACAAGTCGAAAGTGTGTCTAATGTACAGAAGGACGTACGCCGTCCGTTAACACATTATGATGTAACATGCGATGAAGTTGACGTGAAATTAAAATTATTGGAATTGATGAACAATTTCCGTGACGTAATCACGTTACAAGGCGAAACTATAGGTGTCACGAATGTGACAAAACATGAAATTGTGCTAAAAACTGATGCACCAGTTGTAAAGATACCACCATATCGCATACCTCATAAATATCAGGAGGAGTTGGCCAAGGTCAACAGAGAAATGCTCTCACAGGGCATAATTGAAAATTCAATATCAGAGTACAATTTCCCGGTGATTGTGATAAAGAAAAAGACGAATGAAATTAGACCCGTGATAGATTTTAGAGCATTAAATGAAATTGTGATCAAGGAGTCGTCTCCTATACCACGAATAGGTGAAATATTGTCTACGCTCGGTGGCAATAGCTTGTTTTCCTCTTTGGATTTGAAAGTCTGCCTTCCATCAGGTAGAATTAGAACAGGAAAGTCGGAAATTTACAGCCTTTAGTATAGGTTAACAAAAAAAAAACCAATTCACAAGAATCCCGTTCGGACTCAGTTCGAGTCCGAGCGTTTTGCAAAGTGTCTTGACATCTGTTCTGGCGCCTATTTTAGGCTGATTGGGCTTGGTTTTTCTTAGACGATATATTTATTTACTCAAAGACTAATGAGCAACATTTGTGCGATATTAAAACCGTCCTTTCGACACTCCGCTCCGGTAAACTATCTATCAAACTCGAAAAATGTCAATTTTTCAAGAAAAAATAGAGTACCTGGGTCATATTATTTCGGCAGAGGGTATACATTGTAAGTACTCCGAGAAATTGCAAAATTGTCCCGCACCAACAAATGTAAAAGAACTTCAGTAATTCCTTGGTGCAGCCTACTATTTCGGCAACTTCATAGCCCAATTTGCAGTAATTGCAAATCCCCTGTACAGATTGTTAAAAAATGTATTAATTTCAACTGGACAAACGACTGTCAAAAAAGTTTTGGCTACATAAAATCAGCGTTGACTTCTGAGACTGTTATACAACACCCTGATTTTACTAAGACTTTTCACATATTTACTGATGCATCAAATTTTGGCATAGGATCCGTCTTGATGCAGCCCGAAGATTCAGGCGATAAATTAATGCGTCACTTGCATATTTCAGCAAAAGTTTATATTCTAGTCAAAAACGTTACAGCACCACGAAAAAAGATTTCTTTGCCATTTATAGTGCTCTTAAAGCATTCAAATACCTAATTATAGGGTATCCCATCCATGTGTCCACGGATCACCGTCCATTAGCGCCTCTATTCACGAGGAAATTGCCAGAGGACACGGCAATGGCAAGATGGTGTATTAATATACATTCTTTCGATCCTATCGTTCATTATTTACCAGGTAGACAAAACGTCGTTGCCGACTACCAAAGTAGGCTACCAAACAACAATGATCAGATAACTATTAAGGAATTAGAAAGCTGTGACACATTAATGCCTGAGCTTGAATCTGAGGTGTGCTTAGCGCAGACGCGAGCCAAGACTCGAGCAAAGCAAGACGTTCTCACTGGCCAGACGATGCAATCACACGATAACGTCGTGTTGACACCAAAATTATTTGACTATGTCCCGACAGAAAAAGAAATTTCCTGTACTTTAAAAGAGTTCATTGACGAGCATAAGCAAGATCCCTTTTGTATTGGAGTTAGAGAAGCGTTACTTGATAGAAGTACGTCTGCAATTCTTGACTTACCGAATTATTTAATTGTAAATGACACATTGTATCGACGACGACGCATTGACTCCCGAACTACCACAATATTAACAGCGGTCATGCCAACTTCGTTGTTGAATAAAGCAATCTTAAGTATACACTATATGTACCACACAGATGCATTGCACACGGTATTCAAATTTACACTCAAATACTTTAACATTTTAGAGAAAACGATGGTAAGAAAATTTGTGCAAGATTGTGAAGTTTGCAACCCTCTTAAAGCAAACCTTTCCGTACCTATTAAAATATTTACAGCTCCTATAGCAAAGGAACCTTTTGAAGTAGTTTCAATTGACTTTCTTGGTCCCCTCAAAATTACCGATAATGGGAATAAATACATACCGGTTGTGATCGATCTTTTTTCCCGTTTCTGTAAATCATACGCGACCTCTAACCGTCGAACAGACACAGTAATATCATGTTTAGGAAGTTGTTTTAGTACTTTCGGGTACCCGAAAACCCTATTAAGCGACAAGGCACTTGAATTTAAATCGGTAGCAGTGAAACAGTTTGCCAAAATTCATGCTATTGCTAGAAAAGAAGTTCTAGCTTTTAGCCCCCATTCAAATGCAATTGTTGAACGAAATAACAAAAAATAAGCAATTTGCTAAAATTGTACATTAATTCCCTAGCGCATACCGAGTGGGACCAGTGTTTGGAAATGGTAGAGAACGCTATCAACAATTCATTTAATTCTACTTTAGGTGATACTCCCAGCTATCTAGTTTTCAACAGGGATAAGTGCCCATATTTTCGAGGGGAAAATCTCCCCATTTCATACAGTTACGATGACGAAATTGACTTAATGAATTCTCGCGCAAAAGACGCGGTTCGAATCGCTGAAAACGTTAGGAACCTAATTTTGAATAATACTGCTGTACGTACAAAGTACCAGAACCTAAAAAGAAAGGACAAAAATTTCAAAATTGGTGACCGGGTTATGTAAAGAAACCATTTCAAAACGAACAAGTTAGACCTGACATGGCATGGTCCTGGAATTATTACGAAAATCAAACGACACTGGGTCGAAATCAAAATTGGGGATAAAATCCACAGAAGTAACATGAACCATGTATTGCCCCTAAGTATAAGGAAATGACAACGTTACAACGTTCTGTTTCACCCATACCTATTTTTGCGACTATAATATTTCAGACGTAACAAGTTACGATTTTGCTAAAAACTACGACTGTGTGACTCTAGGTAACGTGTTAATTAAGTATTAAGTATGTACCTTGCGTTACTTGCTTCGCATAATAATAATCTCATATATGCTTGCGTTCTAATATTAGTGAATCTTCATTGCTAACAGCAAATGAATTCCCCTTCTAAGCAGGTGACCCTATGTTAAAGCTTAATTTTGTACTTTAAAAGTCAAGGTTAACGAATATCACAGAAAACATCCTTCAACGAATGTTCTCACGATCTGTGCAATTGCAATTTTTCATAACAGTCAATATTTACGTTCAAATTTTGATGATGAACAGCCAATTAAAAATGATGAGCGAGTTCCGCCTTTGCTAAATGCATCGCATCAACAGAGCATCAATGTTGATGAAAAAATCAACCTCGAGACTTGAGGATATTAAATTAAAAATTTATTCGAAATACATCGTGAATATATCGTGAGAAACTTCCTGGTTGAAACTGGATACTGTTGTTAACTTATTTTGATTGACAATCAGTTAGTAGTTTCACTTCAATTGTTTTCACTTTCAGTAAACTGATTCAGAAATAGTTTGTATTTCAGTTAGTATTTAATAGTTAGTATTTCACTGTTGACTTTCAAATTTAAAAGACGAATACATTTATATTTTAGTTGTATTTATGATTGTGTTTAGAGTTAGATGTTTCATTGTTTGTGTATGACATCATAAATTGTATAGCCATGCAAATAGTCTTGTTTTCATTTCAGTTACAGATCCTGGTGGCTGAGAAACGAGTAAACAATCACTTCAAATACTAAATACGGGAAACACTACATTTTGGAGAACAAGATAAGTTCCATTAGTGTCGACACACTAACTGCAGCCTTAGTCGACACTAAGGGTCAAATCCCCAACGATTGGATAGCGGCAAACAGTAATACAGACTGGATACCCAACCGAGTAACTGATGTCCTTCTGATGATCCTAACAGTCGTCATGATAACCCTAACAGTCCTAGTCTATTACATTAGAAAACAACTAGAGCTATTAGCCGAGCGCGTAAGGGCTGAGGATTTTCAGCTACGTTGGAACGTGCTTAAAACAAAAGGGACATTGTCAGACATGTAACCCCTGTAACTGTAGGGAGACACGTAGTAATTAATGTGCAACCTGGCTTGAAATGGCCTAGGCACCCAAGACGGCCGGTGCGGTCTAACATGCCAAAGCTGGCAGGGACCTTCGGAATGATGTCAACGGAGGTATAACCTAATTTGGCTCTAAATCAATTTGTTATATTCGGTTCATTTGTTAACGTGCCAAACCCCATCAAATAGATTGCAGCTACGCTGAAAAACTGGTTTACAAAAAAAATTCATATAACCATTGTTTACTCGACGCCTAATCGATGTTTTTATAATCGTAAACTATTCCTACACGTAATTTAAGTTCTCATGAGTTCTACAATCTACAATTACCTCTGCGCTCACTCACTTTGCTTTAATAAGGATTTAATAGTTTAATAGTTTCGCTCTAAGCTTTGAAAGCTTCTAACTTGTTCAATAATGCTTAAAAATAATACCTCCAACTCTGGTGCGTTGTCTGGCTGAGACCGCATGACGCCGAGTGACTGTCAACAAGCATAGATTGCCTAGACTGCAATTCACCTTCGCGCGTAGTCATGAACTTTGACTTCAATTAACCTTGAACGCAGTTCTCCGTTTTCTCTGTGTGAGACAGGGAACGATGCCAAACTTGCAACGATCCCAGTATGCGGACATGTCATCCGTTTTTCATATTTCCACAAGATCCATGTTAAATGCGAAATGTTATTTAAAATTGTTGAATTAATGCGTATCGGTATTGAATTTCTTTTCATTATGTTTTTATAATTGTGTATCTGGCGTTTTTATTTTGTATTCCCTTACCCTAAATACTGATGGTTTTTATTTTTCCATAGTAAGTAGTGTAGGAACTCGTGTTATAGTTTGTTGAAGAAGAAGGCCATATTATTGTTACCCAGCTTCGCTGCCTCCTTTCTTCCTGCTTGCGTTAGTGCGTTTTCTTTTTCTGTTATTGTTGCTAAAATAAAACAAGGTGTATGATGGATAAAATGTATGTTTACTTATATTTTTTTAAATATTTTTACTTTTTGAGATGTTTAAATTTTAAACAAATTCCCCCTGAGAAGCATCAATTTGCTAGGTTAGTTAGTGCTGATTAATTTTATAAATGAAAACTTTTTTGTGTTCGATCACTTGTTAAAAAATTAAAATCTTTTTTGCGATAAGTACCTCACTTTGAACCCAATCAAACACCCCAATCCCCATGCGCGTCGGAGTCCTTATAAGCACTAGACAACTTAGACCTGTCGCTATCGTTCTCGTCACCTTCTCGAAGTAAACACCTAAGAAAACGTCTCCAACTTTCCTTACCACGACCAAGCCGCACCTTTAGCGGCATAATTATAACAAGAAACGCGAGATTTTGACTGCCTGTCGATTGAAAAAACCAAAGTTCTACATAAATGAGTATCTCAAACATTCACGAGCTAACATTGTACACACTTTCAGAGTAGCCAGAAGAAAATTCCCGGAGAAAATTTAAATCCCGAAAATTCTGGATTGAAACATATCAGCGTACTCACTTCCATCCCTGGAAAGCCGGGTTCAAGATGTCATCAGATCAATTCACCTGAAGAGCTCGACCAATATCTGATGCGGCAATTGGATATGTCTTCGAAACAGGTTTTGGGTAATTAGAGATTAGTGTTCTTACTGGCTGTTAGCCAAATTTCATATCACCTATACTACCACATAAATGACCCAGAAATGCCAGAATAGCCCCTCCTTATTTCTCAATACATTTGCGCTAGATCTCCCTTTGATTTCCACCTTGTTCACACTCCTTCACTCTCTCTCCACCTTGCTCATTATTTATTAATTTTAGTGACTGACCATTTTATATTTGATAATATTGACCCAAATCTTTATCATTTGAATGGACTGCTTCCAAACATAAATGAAACGAAAAATTGCGAATACATCAACATCAAAAAATTCAATGAATCGATGAGAACAACCTGCAACGGTTTTTTGATTCTATGTTGGAACTGCCGGTCCTTTTATCCGAAAATAGATGAAATATATTGTACTATCACTAAGCTTAATTGCAATTTTGATTTTCTTAGCTTTACCGAAAGTTGGCTAGATGACTCAAATAAAGATATGATTCAAATACAAAACTATTATAAACATCATTCATTCCGCAACAATAAACGTGGCGGAGGCATCGTTCATATCTAAACACATATCTTCAAAAATCATAGTAAGTGAATCTATGAATCGTGAACATATTGAGATTCAATTTATAGAACTAATGAAAAATGGTAAACGGATTTTACTTGGAACTGTGTATAGGCCTCCAACAGCTTGCGATGTATTTTTCATCGACGAGCTTCATAGTATTATATCTCAGTGTTACAAGTCTCTGTACAATATCAAAATAATCTGCGGGGATTTCAACAACGATCTTCTAAAATATGGAAGCTGTGAGCAAATTTCAAATTTCAAAAATGTTTTTCAGTCTAAATCCTTCCTTCAAATCATCACGAAACCTACACGTGCTTCATCAGAATCTGCTACGCTGCTCGATAATATTTTCATTGTAGATCCAACTGATTTTCTTACCGGAATAATACCTTCCGACTTCTCTGACCATTTCCCAGTGCTTCTCATCAAGAACAATGTCTACGGTGCTTGTATAAAACCACAGGCTGAAACTTACTCATATCGTTGTGTAAACGAATATAGCTTGGGAACAATGCGAACTGTTCTTGAAGAATTGATGCCATCATTAGATATCTATCAACAGGACAAAGATGCGATAAACATTGATAAAGCAATTCTAAATTTAACTGAAATTATAACAGCCGCATACAATCAGTGTTGTCCTATAATCCCTCGCACAATTACACCGAAAACTTAACAAAACCCCTGTATTACTGAAGATATCGCGATCAACATAAAGAAACGTCAAGTGCACCTAGCCTTACTATACGAAAGACGAATCTCTAAAGAAATGAATAACAAATTCAGGAATCATGTGATAAATCAACTACGAACATCGAAACAAAACTAATTTACGGGCAAATTTACTGAATAAAAAACTGATTTTAAAACAACTTGGCGCCTGATTTATTCATTCTATGAACCGAAGGATAATGCTACGTAGACAATTGAGACCATCGTTCAAGATAATGTAGAATATCACGAGAAAAAAGACTGTGCAACAATGTTTAACAACATTTTTGTTAACATGGACAAAAATACAGCTGATGTTTCTAGAGAACCTACAGACCACTTCCAATACATGGACCATGTCCGTGAACACAAATCTTTCTTTTCGCGCCAATTTATTCTTGCGTTGTAATAGCGCGCATAAATAACTTGAAAAATAAATCAAGTGCCCTAAAGACGTTCTCGGCTATCGTTCTTAAGGCAATAACTGATATAATAGCTCCGTGCTTATCTAATGTTATCAACCAATCACTTCCCTGGGGACCTTCTCCAACTCTCAAAATTGCCGGAGTGACCCCAATTTTTAAAAATGGTGATTCAAATTGCATTAATAATTATAGACCTATATCTGTACTACCAATAATTCACTGGTCGACAACCAAAATGCTTCGGAGACCAAAGTAGCATTTTCCATATAATTTTAGGTTGCTGGTAACAAATATCATGGTTAAAATTGTTTGGTAGCTATACTTTTCGTGATATGCCTACATGTCTCAACACGTTCCTACAGGCTGGCGGACGTGTACAGTATATTACTCATTACGCTCAGTCTCTCTGCCCTCAGTATTGTTTTATCAGTCACAGAAGGGTTTTGTGCTGTGCGTCAAGCAAAAAGGCAGAGAGTAGATTTGGATTAGAGTTTAAAACATAATGACATATACTGTATATTAAAATGAGTTAATAAAATATTGCATGCCTCGTGTCTTTGAACCTGTAGCCAATACACATTTTTCAACGTGATGTTTGGATTCATTGAATGAAAATACATAGGAATCAACTAATATCATTTAAGAAGCACACAACTTTTTCAAAATTTGTTGCCTAGTGATTAGTAAAATGTTTGAGAAAATTGTGTATAATAAAGTGTACTCTTATTTTGAGCAAAAAACTTTTCTATACGATAAACAATGCGGGTTCCGTTCTCAAAAAATCGACAACACAGGCTGTACTAAATAATTTACAATACCTTTACTCAAATGTATCTGACGGAAAACTTGTGTTCTCCGTATTTATTGACTTGCGAACAGCATTCGATTGCGTTGACAATAACATTTTCTATCGACACTACATTTTTATGGCATCAGAGGAGTTGCACATGATTAGTTCAAATCCTACTAAACAAATCGAAAGCGGTATGTTTGCATTGACGATGCACAATCTGAACTGCTAACAATCAGCCATGGTGTACCGCAAGGGTCGGTCCTTGGGCCTCTTCTCTTCTTGATCTATATCAATGACATAGTTAAATCTACTTTATACTTCATATTCATATTTTTGGCCGACGACAGTACGCTCTCTGCCGCTCTTCCAAATGAAAATCCAATTTTAATTGCAGAGAGTTTAAATAATGACCTTCAAAATGTTATCAATGTGCCAATAATGCTAATTGAGCTAATATAATATTCCTTAATATCGATAAGACAAAATGCATTATATTCTCATACAAAAAATATATGTCTCTTCCACGCATTAAAATTGGTGATGGTGAAATTGAAGAAACCAACACGTGTAAGTTTCTCGGCGTTATATTAGAAAAACATCTGACATTCAAAGAGCATATTTGTCAAATGAAATTCGTATTCAGCTGGAAAATATTATTTTCGGTCGAGCTTTCGAAATTTTTAACAAATTTCGTTTTCAGGATTCGAAAGCTCGACCGAAAATAATATTTTCCAGCTGAATACGAATTTCATTTGACAACAATGGAACCTGGATGTCCGCTATTTCAACTAAAAAGAGCATATTGTAACCTAAATTATCAAAATCTGTTTGTTTAAATCCTTCATAAAGTAAAAAATGTATTGCATGAGAAAGCTTTAAAAATAGTTTATCAAACCAACTTCTCACCCCATCTACAACACGGAATAGATGTTTGGCACGGAACTGATAGAAATAAAACCAATTTGCTCTTTGGGCTGCAGAAAAAAACATTCGAGCGGTAATGAAATTAAATTTTAATGCACACATATATTTCATGCACGAAAGTTTAAAATTTAATGCACGAAAGTTTAAAAATACTCAAGCTTTTTGATCGCCACAAGCTCTCCATATGTCATTCCCTATGTAAAACACTGACTAATGATGACGACAGAGAACTCGAACAATTATCAACTGCTCAAACTGGCCATCATTATCATTTAACCCGAAATAGAAGTAACTTCGTACTTCCTTATTTTTCAAAATCTCGGTCAAATCACAGAATCCTCTTCATTGGGACCAAGAATTGGAATGCAATCCCATCAGAGATCCGTGGAAAAAATTCTTACAAAGCTTTTAAAACACATCTTGAGTCCCTCTTCCTATCAAAATATTAATCACGTCAGGTAATCATGTCAATTTTTCTTTTCCTCTGTTACACCATTTATCTTGTTAAGATAATCTGCCATGATTAATAATATGGATCTCAAGTCTGCTCCTGCTCTGTTCCCATCTAGCCCATTTCAAACATTTTTTCTAAAAAAATTGAGCATCAAACTATGAACAGTCTTGTATACTCCTAGGTTAAGTAAATTAGGTTAAACATGATCTGTACACCTTAAAATATCTTAGCTATACTCAAATGTGTCCATTGTACTACACTTAAGAGGATATCTACTGCTGTATCACTTGTGGTAAAATACATTGTAAATTGTTTAAATTGTATAAATTATTTAAATGAGAAATAAGAGATATGAATAAAATCATAGAAAAAGGGAAAGAAAAAAAGTAAGGCGGGTTATTTCCTAAATATTAATACAATATGTCAACATGCTGAATTTTAAATACTTCTTGATGTATAGATTTGAACTTTTAACTAATAGTTGGAAATGCCGCAATTAGTGTGCCAGCGTCTGCGACAATCAATTGAAAGCTAAAACAGTTAAAATGAAGTCTCCTTGCAGGTAAAAATTTCCGGCAAACATGGGTCCAATGTTATAATTTTGTGGGAACACTTTATTTCAAACGAAATTATTACACTGAAAACATATCATTGGTTTAGCGGTTTACAAAATGACTTGAAATAGAGATCCATAGTTGGTAAGTACACATAAGTATTATAAAAGTTATGTCAATAGTTCAGCTAAAGATTTAGAGAAATACAAGTGAATGTACTTCCTTGGTTCTGTTATTCTGAGTTTTAGGAAGGTTATAAATGCTGTTATCCCCTGTGGGGGGGTTAGAATTCTCCCACCGTGGTCCGCTGCGTGCCGTAAGAGGCAACTGAAGTGGACGGAGCGAGGGGACTGGGTATCCCCTTCTCTGTAATGGTTTTCCCGAGAGGCAGCAGGCCAATGAAGGGGGTGAGAGGGGTCGAAAGACCACTCAAACTCTAATACTAGGATCTATGAATGTAAGGGGGTGTGGAAGTAGAGCAACTGAGAGTAAGAAGGAGGAGATCGGAAGAATGATGTTAAACCGGAAGATGGATGTGTTGGCCCTGAGTTAGACGAAGTTGAAGGGTAGTGGTGAGTTGATGTTTGGGAGTGTGGGGGGGAGAGTATCTGGAGTGCGTGGGGGACATGCAAGAAAGGGTGTGGCTATATTATTGAGTGTAAGAATCAGAGAGAAAGTAGTTGAATGGGGTGAGGTGTGATCAAGAATAATGTGGGTGCGAGTGAAATGGGGGGAAGAGTCATGGGTGTTTGTGAGCGCGTACGGACCGGGATCGGAGAGGAGTGGGGAAGAGAGAGAGAGGAGTTTTGGGAGAAATTGTCCAAGTGTGTTGCAAGAGTGGGGAGTGGTTGTAGAGTTGTGGTGATGGGGGACCTGAATGCAAGAGTGGGTGATGAGGTGGTGGATTCTGTTGTTGGTAAGTATGGAATAGCTGGGGTGAATGAGAGTGGTGAATTCTTGGTAGGGTTATGTGTAGAGAGTGAGTTAGTGATTGGGAATAGTTTGTTGCAGAAAAAAGTATAAACAAGTATACATATGTGAGGACGAATGGAGGTGTGATAGAGGAGAGAGCATTGATGGATTATATTTTGGTTAGCAGGGGAGTGATGGGTCGTTTGCTCGATATGCTTGTGTTCCGTGGTGAGATGAATGGGATTTCGGATCATTACTTGGTGGAAGGAAAGTTGAGAGTAAGTGGAATGTGGGGAGGTGTAAAAAGGAGGAGTGGAAGGGAGGTGTTAAATGTAAGCAAGTTGCATGAGTCTGAGCGTGAGTGTGAGTATCAGGAGAAGATGAAAGTAGAGTATGGGAGGGTGAAGGAAAGTGAGGTGGGTGGAGTGGAAGGGGAATGGAAGTTGTTTAAAGATGCGGTGGAGAAATGTGCGAGGGAAGTGTGTGGGGTAAGGAAAGTTGGAGGGGGGATTAGAAAGGGGAGTGAATGGTGGAACGGAGAAGTAGGAGCGGCTGTGAGAAGAAAGCGGGGGGCGTTCGAAAGGTGGTTGCTACGAGGCAACCAGCAAAATTTCGAAGAGCATAAGGAGAGGAAGAAAGAGGTACAAAGAATGGTAAGGAGAGCAAAGAGGGCGGCGGATGAGGAATGGGGGAGAAAGTTGGGAGGTGATTTCATGGAGAGAAGGAAGGTTTTCTGGAAGGAAGTGAAGAGAATTAGGAAAAGTCAAGTGAAGAATGAGGCAAGAGTGAAGGATGCAAATGGTAGGCTGCTAGTGAAGAGTTGTGATGTGAGAAAGAGATGGGGGGAGTATTTTGAGGAACTGCTGAACATGAGGGATGATAGGGTTGCGAGAGTAGTAGCTGTTGGGAGTGATGTTAGAATGCCTGTGTTTGGTAAAGTGAATAGAAGTCGAATAAGAAGTGCAGAGGTGAAAGGTGCGTTGGATGAAATGAAAAATGGGAAAGCTCCAGGTATGGATGGCTGCACGGTTGAATGTCTAAAGAAAGGAGGAAATGTGGTTGTAGAATGGTTGGTACGTTTATTAACTGTATGTTTCGAGGCTAGTAAAGTGCCGGTTGATTGGAGTAGCGCGTGTGTAGTTCCGTTGTACAAGGGGAAAGGTGACAGGTATGAGTGCAGTAATTCTAGGGGTATAAGTCTACTTAGTGTCGTTGGGAAGCTGTATGGAAGAGTTTTAATTGGAAGAGTGAGAGTGTTGACGGATCGTGTGCTTGCTGAAGAACAGTGTGGTTTTCGGTGTGGTAGAGGTTGTGTGGATCAAATGTTTGTTGTGAGGCAGGTGAATGAAAAATACTTATTAAAGGGAAAAGATGTATATTGGGCATTTATGGATCTAGAGAAGGCGTATGACAGAGTGGATCGTGAGGCTCTATGGCAAGTGGTAAGCTTGTATGGAGTGGGTGGGAGACTGTTGAATGCGATCAAGAGTTTCTACATTGATAGCAGAACGTGTGTGAGAGTAGGGAATGAGGTGAGTGAATGGTTCCCAATTGTGACAGGTGTGAGACAGGGATGTGTGATGTCGCCGTGGTTGTTTAATTTGTTTATGGATGGTGTGGTGAGAAAAGTGAATGCCAGAGTGTTGGGAAAAGTTGCGCAGTTGGTGGGACAAAATGGTATGTATTGGGAAGTGTGTCAGCTGTTGTTTGCAGATGATACAGCGCTTGTGGCTGATTCAGAGGAAAAACTGAGGAGACTGGTTGCAGAGTTTGGTAGAGTGTGCGAAAGGCGGAAATTGAGGGTAAATGTGAATAAAAGTAAGGTGATGAGGTGTTCAAGAGGTGGAGTGTTCGGAACTTTGGATGTGAGGTTGAATGGTGAAGTTTTAGAGGAGATAGAGCATTTTAGGTACCTCGGGTCGGATGTGACTGTTAAGGATAGTATGGAAGTAGAAGTGAGGCATCGAGTGAGTGAAAGTTGTAAGACATTGGGTGCAATGAGGAAAGTTTTTGAATGCAGGAGTTTGAGTATGAATGCTAAGAGGGGACTGTATGAAAGCTTGATTGTGCCAGTTTTGTTGTATGGAGCAGAGTCCTGGGGGTTGAGAGCATCTGAGAGGAGGAAGTTGGATGTGTTTGAGATGAAGTGTTTGAAGAGCATGTATGGAGTAACAAGAAGAGATAGGATCAGGAATGAGTTGGTTAGGGGGCAGACGGGTGTTATAATAAAGTTGAGCAGGCGAGTGGATGAAAGAGTGCTTGGATGGTTTGGGCATGTTGAAAGAATGAATGTTGAGCGGCTGGTGAAAAATATATATATGTCGGAAGTGAGTGGTCTTCGAGCGCGATGTAGACCATGGATGAGTTGGATGGATGGGGTGAAACGTGCTTTGTATGAGAGGGGCTGACTGTGGACGTGGAAAGAGAGGGACAGAAGTGAGTGGGGGCAGTGCATATGAAGGTAATTTTATTTTTGACGCGGTGCTGGAAGTTGCCCGCGTGTGATGGGGTTGACCTGTCCTGTGCGGGGGGAGGGGCTGCACTCAATGAAGCGGTCGGGGTAAACCAGCTATGGCTGTCGGGCCTGACTGTGGAAGGTGGCTGTGCTGGGCTGCTGCTGATCCTGGCAGTTCAGGTGCGGCCAGTGCTGCCTCTCTCGCCTCCTAGTGACTAAGTGTGGTGATTGTGGCCTGCTGTCGGCTACCCTCCCACAGGGAGGATAAGCCCGGTATATGTATGTATGTATAAATGCTGTTAATACTGACAAAATGCCATGCATGACAGTCTCCACTTACATTCACTCATGAGCTCGAGATTCTGTGATAGCTGTTGATGTTGTTGCAAGTATGGTAGAATTAAATGATTTTGCATCTAAAATTAAACTATACACATTGGAAATTTGACGCGAGTTTTCATTGCACACTCATGAAGTGCGTAGCAAATAACCAGCTTGGGGAAGTTGCCTCACTGCTGAACAAAATGTAAAATTTCCTTCTCAAATAATGAACGTAAAAACAGATCCCCAAAACCGGTAACGAGAGAGGGTTGACGCACAAGGCCATTAGAAACATTTCAGGATACAAAAATAGATAAAAACCGTGTAATACCCCGATTTCCTACGAAAATCAATATGTAAGATTTAAAAGTTTGTTTATGATCAAATCTCTCACATTTTTGTGGTTGAAATAAATCAAAAAAGCTATTCAAAAGGCCATGAATGATTGCGAGCATTGCAGTGAAAATATACTTTTTTAAGTTCGTTATTAGTTGGGAAAATGAGAAAAGATCTAAAACACTCGCTGAATAGACAGAAATACCGTCGTTTTTGATTTTCATGTATAGGAAATACAAGGTTTGATAATACAATAAAGCAATCAAACTTCTCACAGCAATTAGGACATCTTTAGCATTCGTTAAAATTTTTATGTTGGCAAAGGAACAGAAGGAAGGAAGGAACCTTGAGGAAAGCCTAAATTGTTTGGTATAAATGGTGACATTTTGTTCTTCAAGCATATTTTATAAAAGCAATTCAGTATGTAGGTCTCAAACCACTGTGACACGTCCACTTGCAAGGTTAGATATTTTCTACAGTAGTCTCTATGCTCGGCGTGGTCGAACGGCTAGGACAAATCCAGCAACTGTAAGAAAGTTATATTCTTTCATTCACATCACTGCGTATTTTTTGGGCCGGTAGGCAAAGCATGTATGTGCTGGTGTTCCTCCTGAAAGCAAAGTGATTGCGATGAGATAGTAAGATTCATTCATGCGAGTCGAAAGAAGATTTGTTATTACTTTTTCTGATATTCTGGACGTACCAGGTAGGAGACAGATTGGTCAGTAATTTGATCCTATTGGTATAGATGTCATCATATTCGTGCAATGATTTAGTAATAGATAGTTTTCACTGATCAGAAAATTTGTTTATTGATATAAACGTATTCAATATCAAACAAATAAATGGTGTTGTATCAGAAAATTTCTATTTGTATTTTGATAAGCAATACCATGCACCATGTCAAACTACTTTTGTACATATCAGTGAAAACAAAATTTTCGTTTTTCCGGCATATTGACTGGACTTGATTTCTATTTGCGTCTGGGACCAAGGGTCGCATTCCTAACATTTGCATTTGTAGATTTTTTACGAGTGAGTTTAAACTGTTCATTAAGATTTTCTTCACCGACTCTTGAGAACAAAACGATGAAAAAACTTGCCGTTTTAAAATTAGTTTTACGCTTACATCTTTCCATCGAAATAAAAATAAAAACAGTCCAATTAAGATAAAACAAAAAGCTCATTATTGGTTTTTAAAGTATTTTGAAGCAAGTATCCTTATATGATACCCACACATGAGTGTCGTAACACCTATTTCACTAGTCGAAACAACTGATTGATGGCAATGTATTCCTAATGTTGCTTAATCTGGATTTGATAATTTATGTAAATACAATTAGAAAAGAAAACACAATTTCAGTGACGATGCATTGTTGGAAAACACTCTTTTTAGTGCACACGTACATTTAAATACGGGCGCAAGGACTTGCCGTGTGAGGAATTTTTTTAAAGTAAAATGGGTGGATTAAAATAATTTTGCGTCTAACCAACAAGGTTTTCATTCAGAACTAAATTTTTACTCCCACGTATCAACTGGTGTGCCAATCAAGGGATTCGGAGAAAAAAATTTTCATTACGCTACGAATTTATGGTATTACCGTGCTAATAATAGTGGCACAAAAGAGTCTACCAGAGTCAGAAACATGAAAACGATTGTTCTACCACGGCTTCCAAGACATGGACAACATAATTGGAATAATACGTGAAATTAACCACCTAAATAGGGTTGTCATAATACACTCAACAGCGTAAGGAATGATATGATAATTTGCACCACACAAGGCTAACAAAAACATTTTAGGACGTGAATAAGAAAAGAAAACATTAATGTCCTATAAGGTTTCCACATGAGAAAAGTTACATTATTTTTTTTGGATGGTATGATGCAAATGTCTTTAATTGATAAACATACATAGGTCCCATGACCGTCTAGTTTAATGCTTGTACGAAGACGGAGAGAAAAAACATAAAAATGCATCCGATAACTGGTTAATTGAAGTTGAACAGTGTTTGTTAACTCATGGAAAGAATAAAAATAACGAACTTTGCGAGGTGAAAACATTTATGACAGTTTACACGTACATTGTATTCAAAATTTCATTTCAAGTGAATGTGAAAAAATAAATAGAAGTGAGTTGACTGCCTAAACAACCCGCTTTAACTCACACAACAAATTTATGAGATTTTGTCGAATGTTAAGAAATAATTGATATTAGGCATATATAAGCAGCACAGGTACGACGCAGCCGGCAACCGGAAGGACGCTGTGCGGGCCGAGGGAGCTTGGAAAGGCAGGATAGGAGGAGAAGGGAGGAGTACGTAGGGGGTAGCGTCTGTGTAAAGAGCTAGCGCGAAAACTATACATAGTATCACTCGAGGACAACTTGATTGTGTAGTAGAGAAAAACAATAGGTCAAAAGTAATTAACAACGAGTAAGGGGAAATATGGAAAATATGCATCTCAGAAGAATATGTTAGAGGGAAATGCGCGTAGCAATACCAAGTTTTGTGACGCAGGGAACACGTCAGAGGTGACGCGTGAGAAGCACCCAATCGCGAGATGCTACGTCACTAAAAATTTTAGCGGGCATCCCGCACCATCAACGATGCGCATCCTTTGTGCGGGGGAGGTATAAAAGGGTAGAAGAAGGTAGAACCGGTCTATTTGACTGGTGGAGTGGCAAGGATGTAGGCTTCCTGACGGCCAGAGGGGAGGTGAGGATACGTGGTTTAATTTATTGGTAATCCCTAATCGCTACACAAGCTTAAGAATTATAAATTTTCACATTCGCACTTAAATAAATTAATTATTAGCATTAAAAATCTTACTATAATTTATTATTAATTATTTTCTACTTCTAATTCGTAATCATTGAAGTTTTTGTGTAAATGCATGAAACAATAAAATAACACTCGACATTTTTCGAGAGAGGAGCCCTCTGGTGGCAATACTGCGCAGTTGCGCGTCTCTTTTTCAAAAAGCCCACTCTTACATTGGCGTCTTACTCTAGCGGTGTTACAGCAAATTCTCGTGAGTAAAAATGTGTTAGAAAATTATCGTGTTCCTTTCGTCGTGTTCAGTGAGTATAAATAGTGACAGTGCTGGTATTAAGATACGTAATTATGCGTAGGAATTGTGATGTAGCATGTTCTCATTCAGAGGATTCCTCAACATGACTTAGCGTGAATTCTTACGCCATGTGCATTTCGTGTGTCAGTAATTTATACTATATACTAAACTACGTCTTTCCCTTACTGAAAGTCATACACTTGCAGCGTTCATGTCGAGATTAAAATTCGATCATAAAATGCTCGTAAGCGCACGACAGAGCCGCTGGCGTCTTGGTGCCGGTTCCTTGTTCTTAAAAATGGCGACGCACAGATTGCCGTCGCGTGTAGGATTTTGCGATTCAAAAATCGTATCTTACGCATTTTCGAATAAGATTCTTTACAAACATACTAGTAGTAGTTTTTCTTAAATGTGTGACGTGTAATAAGTGGGAATGCCTTTTCAATAATTTCGTTCGAACTAATAGAGTACGCAAATTATTCATGCACATGCTTGCTAAAGTTTTTTTTTTAGTTTCCTTTTCTTTAATTTCATACTCCTTAAATGGCGTTTAATCGCACATATTTCAATATAAATCACTATCAAAATTTAAAGCACTTCTGCTTATGTTTTATGTGGAAAAATACCTACTAGCATATGCCTTCACGAATACGTACGAGGTACGCCGGTGGTTTATCGCCAATGGCGACGCGTAAAAACCGCCGGGTTAATCGTCGCACTGATTTTCATGCTTTCGTTTTTGCGCATACTTCCTTTCTGGGCAAGCAAAACGTTTAGTGTTTCTTTTTTTTATTGTGGGGATTACTCCTTAATTTTTTTATTATTGCAAATGATATTTATCCGTGATTTTCAGTAGGATTTATAGCAATGAAAGTAGGATTCCTTTTCTCTGTTGATTCTTGTACGGAGATAGGGATGTGCTAGAGCACTGAACAAGCGTTAATTCTCAATATTACGCAATTTTAGCCGTGTTATCTCTTTTCGCGGTTTCATAAATCGCGTGTTAGGAAATCACGTGTTTTTCCAAAAACTCCACCAATTTAACCTCCTATATTGCTGTCCTGCAGATTCATTCGCGGTTTCATGAATCTTGTGTTATGAAATCACGTGTGCTTTTTTCCAAAACTCCACCAATTTAACCTCCTATATTGCTGTCCTTTCTCCTTGAGTTTTGCCAAAAGTGAGAATCCTTAAAGATAGCTCGTGTCTGATCTGTAGGATTTCTCGGAGTTGCGTGTGGGCGTTTATCATGTCGATGTTGGGGACTGTCAGCACTAGAATATTCCGTGATGTCTCCTTGGACGGCTCATCCAGCGTTAATCTTTTTGCAGACCTCATTGTCATCACCAACGCCAACACACCAGCTCCCCCTGGGCCTTAGTGGGATTGACTTTGTTGGATTTAGTTTTCACTTAACTGGTTTTGCACTGAACTGGTTTCACTTGAACTGGCCGACCTTAGCTGGCCTCATCTTACCAGTCTATACTTGCCTTGGCCTTACGTTTTTTGTCTCGCTTGCTTGGGCTTTAGCACTACTTGACTCATCGGAATTGCCCCAAAACTTGAGTCTACTTGCCTGGCCCCAACTCAATTAAATTGACCTTAACAATCGCCTCGGGTCGTTTCCAAGTTTTATAAAATTGGGTTAAAATCATTTTTAAACCACACATACACACGCGGTCGACTTCAGCATTTCTCCAGGAGCCTCCCGCCTGCCAGGACTGTGAACCATCGTCAGCCGAGTCCTTCAGAAGAGCAAGATTTGGCAATCCTTTTTCGGCTCTCCTCAAGAATAAAACTACCAACGAAAAGCTGAGTTCCTGAGTGCTTATTATCCTTTCTCATGGTCTATTACAAATGCTTATCGAGGTTGTTTAGGACTGGCTATACCCCACGGCCAGAATCCTGACACTTTTTCTCCATAGCTTTCAAGGAGGAGTGCATGTTCGAGCAGGAACTTAAAAATTTTCCTGCATTAACAAACCCTAACTTAGCTTCTAAGAACATGCAGACATGCACAAAGCACTTCATAGAGACGCAAGGTCCGCCGGTCTACTCTCGTGCAAGGCGATTGCCGCCTGATCGATTGGCGTTAGCCAAGAAAGAATTTGCGCGCATGCAAGAAAATGGCATTATCCGCAGCTCCAAAAGCCCTTGGGCTAGCCCTCTTTTGCTAGTACCCAAGGCTAACGGTGAATTCAGACCGTGCGGGGATTTCCGCAGGTTGAATGCCGTTACTTTACCTGATCGCTACCCTATTCCTTACTTGCATGATTTCAGTGCAAATTTAGAGGGAGCTCAAATTTTCTCAAAGATAGACCTTCAGCATGCCTTTCATCAAATTCCACTTGATGAGAGTGCTATCGCTAAGACCGCGGTAATCACTCCGTTTGGTCTCTTTGAATTTCTAAAAATGCCATACGGCTTGAGGAACGCTCCTCAGACGTTCCAAAGGCACATGGCTGAAATTTTCTCTGACCTCACTTTCGCTTATGTCTATCTAGACGACATCCTAGTGGCATCCACAACCCCGGAGTTGCACAAGGACCATCTTAGGGTCGTTTTTCAAAGACTGTCCGACAATGGACTCCTCGTAAATCCTGCAAAATGCGAGCTCGGAAAGTCATCACTGATTTATCTAGGTCACGAAATTTCTAGCCTAGGTCTAAAACCTTTGCCTTCCAAAGTAGAAGTGATCAAAAACTTTCCTCTTCCACAGACCCAGAAGGAACTAAGAAGGTTCCTAGGTTCTGTTAACTTCTATCATCGTTTCATACGCAACTGTGCTCAAACTTTAGCCCCCTTGTCTGACTTGCTCGAACCGAAACGAAAAGGCAAATCTATTGAGGTAAAATGGACGGAAGAAGCGCGAAATGCTTTTGAGGAAATAAAGCACAAGTTAGCTTCCGCGACCGAATTATCCTACCCTATTGCTAATGCTGATTTTAGTCTCGTAGTGGACGCCTCCAGTACTGCCGTAGGTGCTGTTTTGCAACAACAAGTAGGTACTAATATCTCTCCTCTTGCTTTCTTTTCCAAAAAGCTGTCGCCCACTCAGCGTGCTTATAGCGCGTTCGGTAGGGAACTTCTTGCTATCTACTTGTCTGTGAGACACTTTCGCTATGCTCTAGAGGCAAGGGAGTTCGTGATCTACACAGATCACAAACCTCTGACCTCAGCGATCAAGATGCCTTCTGAGCGGCATTCGCCAAGAGAAGCTCGACATCTGTCGTTTATAAGCCAATTTACCACTGACATCCGCTTCATAAAAGGGTTGGACAATACTGTCGCTGATTGTCTCTCCCGCATCAACACTGTCCAAACCGGTGGTGAAATCACCTTCGGTAATATCTCCAAGACTCAGAAGGAGGATCCTGAACTTCAGGACCTTCTCAAACCTTCTAACACTTCCTCTCTGAAATTAACCTTGGTTGACGGCGTGTACCGTGATGCCAAGCGACTTTCTCGTTTGTATCTTCCTGCGACTCTCCGCAGAGTAGCTATCCTTCACTATCATTCTTTCTCTCATCCTGGTATTAACCGTACACTGCGTTTGATTTCTGATCGTTACGTCTGGCCAGCGATGCGTAAGGAGGTCAAGCAAATTGTGCAAAATTGCCATGCATGTCAGAGTAGTAAAGTGGTGAAACACAATCGTGCAGCGCTGCAGAGTTGTGCATTCACAGGTCACAAGTTCGACTCTGTACACCTAGATTTGGTGGGTCCTTTGCCTTTATCGCGCGGTCATTCTTATTTGTTGACCATCATAGATATGTTCACACGTTGGGTTGAGGCTGTCCCTCTTCCTGATACCCAAACTGAGACTGTAGCGCGCGCTTTCATGTCCAACTGGATCTCTAGATTTGGTGTTCCCTTAAGTGTCACACATGACCGGGGATCACAATTTACCTCCAAATTTTGGAGTGAGCTTAGCACCGCCTTAGGGTGTGCAAATACATCAACTACCGCTTACCATCCGCAGTCGAATGGACTTATTGAGAGAGTCCACAGAGACCTAAAATCGGCATTACGTTGCCTGAACTGCAGCAATGATTGGACTGACAGACTTCCAGTAGTACTACTTAGCATCCGAAATTTACATAGACAGGATCAGCAATGCACAGCAGCTGAAATGCTCTATGGGCAAACACTTCGTCTCCCCGGCGACATTGTTGACCCTAAACCCTTGCCTGAATTTTCATCCGTTGACCGTTCTGCATATGTAACCTGTCTAAAAGATTGCATGCGCCAGATCAAGTATGTGGCTCCACGGATGCCTCAGACTAAGGACAAACTGGATCCTGCTTTGCAAGACTGCACACATGTGTACGTCCGAAACGACGCCATCAAACCTACACTCACGCGTCCTTATGATGGCCCTTTCAAGGTACTAAAACGGACGCCAAAATATTTCATCCTTGAAAGATCTGGTTCACACGACCCTGTGAGCATTGATCGATTAAAAGTCGCGTACACTTCCGATCATAGTGTAACTGCTAAACCATCATTCTCTCCACAGAATTCCCCTTCCACTGAGACTCGATCATATCTACCATCTCAGCTTCCTCAGTTGGCTGCATTATTGCCTAGTCAACTTGAGTGTAATCCTTTCTATGTGCCTGTACATTCAAACCCTATCCCTAAGCCTATCGTAGATTCTAATTCTAGCCCTCTTACTGAAACAGCGACAAGTCTGGATAGACCAGACGAGCCCGCTGCAGTAACTCGTGTTCCTAGAACTCTTGCCGATCTAAATTTGCAGACCCGTTTGGTGAAACTTCCCCGCTCAGTAACATTTTCCAACTGCCGAACCCGGCAGGGTCGCGTTGTTAGACCTCCTTCCCGCTACAAATGATTGCAGCGGGTGGACCTTTCGGTCTGCGCCTTGGGGGGTAATGTAGCAATCGCTACACAAGCTTAAGAATTATAAATTTTCCCATTCGCACTTAAATAAATTAATTATTAGCATTAAAAATCTTACTATAATTTATTATTAATTATTTTCTACTTCTAATTCGTAATCATTGAAGTTTTTGTGTAAATGCATGAAACAATAAAATAACACATTTTTACTCACGAGAATTTGCTGTAACACCGCTAGAGTAAGATAATTCATGTGGAGTCATCGAAACGTAGTACGTCTAACTTCTGGACGCGGTGATTTGCAGAATGCTAATTATTGTTATTTGCATTTTTTGATTACATTGATTCTCTCAAACAAGATGGTTTGCATTGGGCTTTTAGTATGACGGTAAAATGATCATTTCTCATAGGAGATTTGTTTTTGAGACGGCATAAAATGGGGAATCAGAATTTTCGTGCTTTATTATTGAAGTACAGGCTTGATGTTTTTATGTAACAAAGTGCTGGGTGATTTATTTTGTGAAGCGGGGTAAAATACTCATCCGGATTGATTCCAGAGGGAAATAAATTATGATTGATTTTGAGAATTAAAGGGGAGTAAAGAATTAATTCAAACAATGCCAGGTGAAGTAGGTGTATTGCAGGGAATAAAATTCAAATAGAGCTAGTTACTTAAGATGATCATTGTTCACAGGCGGGTTGGGGTAGCTGTCCTGCGCGGCAGCTGAGATATCGCGGAGACTTGGGCTGTGTACGCCTAACATCCGAGGGCCTGTGGCGCCACAACCGGCCGAGCGTTCGCAGCCTTGCAGCGGGCAGCCAGCCTGGTATTCAACGCTAATGTGGAAGCCTGGAGGCTGTGTTCGAGCCTCGACAGGCCGACGACAGGGAATTAACTCCAGTTGTAATTGTGAAGAAGGAAAGAAGCAGAGGCACGCAGAGAAGTAAAAATTCATTCTGGCGCGCTGTGTTCATGATGAGTTAGGTAGCGAGCTCGCAGGTGGTAATTTCGGAGAAGCAAAGGAAGAAGATGCACGCTGAACAGTGCAAGTCCATTCTAGCGCGCTGTGTTTATGATGAATCAAATATCAAGTGCAAATTGCAAGGGTGTAGTGTCCAGGTTGGGCACCACGGTGTGAAGTGTTCTCGTTATGAATATCAAGTGGGAGAATTTTGATGTCAAGCATTACCTTTTTCCCGTTTGCCTATGCAGCTAAAGTGTAACTATTTCAGTGAGTATCATGTCGCTTGTAATGAGCATCTTGTCTGAGGACAATGGTGCGCACTTTGATTTTGTGATTACATGTTTCCCTGTGTCATAATCCACGTGTTCAGTATAATAATAAAGGTGCTAATCTTAAATGCTCATTATTCTCCATGCTTATATATGTGGGTAACGTGCGAGCACAAAGGTGTACATTATATTTATTTGTGGAGGTTGCAAGCCCTCATGCGTTACGTGCTTGACCAGCACTGTATCGTGACAGCTGAAATGAAGGTGCACTGTGCGAGCATGATACCTGCATATTAAACATGGAATTTTGTTAAAACATTTCCAGTGCTTAAAAATTTGTTTATGCCATAATGCCTCGTGAAAATCATTAATCATTAAAATCAATCTAACAAGTACTAGACATTAAACAGAAATTTCTTCCTGTATTTTTTTTTGCTCGGGTTATTCACCGTGCCACCTGCATTTCTGTATGGAAATTTTTCTCAACATTTGTTTTTAAGAATTTTCAGTTGCCTCAAAAATCTTTATAACTGTTGTAATAACCCTTCGAGTAACGCATTAATTATCAAATTGTGTCGAGTGAGTACTCAATGTTAAACACAATCTTACATGTGCCATTCCCTGACATTCACGTTGTGTACAGCCGAATCTTTTGGGTAAATGCCGCGGCTTGAAACCGGCCGAGCTTTCTGTGGGCCAGGCTGGAAGATTTCTTAAAGCTGTGGTTAGATTTTTCGGGAACTAATTAAAGTGAGCCCACTGAGTCGGAGTAGCATTTTCTATTGCTGTCATAGTCTATTGCTGTTTCGAAGTGCATATATATTACCAACATCACACGCGTTGCGTATTTATCATTGATGTGAAGTGCCTCCATTAAAACATTATTAAACATTTCTTTCACAATGAATTTTATCCGAATGTTTTCTGTAATAATTTCAGTTGCTAGAAATTTTTGTGTGTAATGATCTTCCAACAAAGTTATTCAAGTGATTGCACAGTGATTTGCAAAGACTTGCCTTGTATTGAATTTTCGCGTACTCTTTGCAGCTGTAACAGATGTAAATAACAGACCGTTGGGCGGCAGCTGTAGGAGTCCTTGGTCTTTAGTCTTGCCTTGGGAAGCTGCGCTTTCCGTAAATAGTTGCATCTCAGGCTTTTGAAGTTATAAAAGCGAGGTTGGGGCTACACCACAACGCATTTCCGCTGGAAGGGACTGACTGATTGAAATGTGCTCGACCGAGAAATGTAAAGCTCACAACTAGCTGCCTTTAAGTTGCTAAATGCAATGGGAAGTTAATAAGTTCATATTAGCAGTGTTACATATGTTACTCAATTATCAGGCTGTCGAGTCTTCTGAGCATATTTTGGCCATTGAGAAACCCTCATGTTTATTGAGTTCTTAAGTGCAGCCTTTGTAATTAGAAATTTTATTCTTCAACAAAAAAAGGGGGTTTGCAATTGAGAGTGCAGTGTTGTTAGAATTTTGTCTGAGTGCATTGAAAGATAAAAGTGGTAACATTTTGTTGCGCAGGGGCTGGCTCTCGAATTTTCCTTTTTTTCTTTTATTACCTCTTGTTCATATGTGGGATAAGAACTTTCTGTGTGCTGCATTTTACTTGGATTTATCCACTCATAGTATATACTTAAGATTGAGTTTGTAGCAATGGCTCCGGATTTTATGCCTTAATTTTTATAAAACCTGATTGTCTCAGTTGAAGCTTTGAAACCAATTTGATATTTTGCAGTGTTTAGGAATTTCTGGTAATTAATCAACTTGAAATTTACCATCCCGCAGGCATTAAATTAAAATGATTAGTAGAAAATTTTGTGCGCTGTCGTGTGAATTTGTTTCCATAGTAATTTTCTGACAAGCCTTAGCAACGTGATGCATACCTTTGTTAATGACATTTGAGACCTAAAATTCCACAATTTATATTTTCTGACCCACGGTGATAGAAATTTCCTTCAAATCAAATTTTATTGCTGTGTAATACAGAGTAGTTCAATGTATGTTTCTATGTGTGCTGGTTTCCCGGGTCCTTTTGAGTGCAGTTTAATATTTGAAGTAACATTCCAGCTTAAAGTTCCAGCTTAAGTGCTCTCCGTGGTACAGTGGTTAAGGGATCGGACTCGTATGTTGGAGTCGCGGGTTCGTATCCCGGCGCTGGCGCGGAGATTTTCCCCGTTGGGTTTAAGGGAAAGCTCAAGCACAATACCCCACTCAACCCAGGTGTCGGAAATGGGTACCGGCTTTACGGGGGAACCGTCATGGTGTCCTATATATAGTGTTAGTTATAAGACATTTGAAAAACCAATGCTAAGATCATATGTATCAGGCTTGATTGGAAATAAAGCATCCCAAAGATGCCGATGTTAACCTTTAAAGGCTCATGCCGCTGTGTAAGACTGTGCGAGCCGGCTGTTTAGAGTCATAAAATAGAAGCTCTCATTGCTGCGGCCAGACCTTTCTGAGTGGCTCGTTGAAATGAACGTGAATTAGTGTGCAGGTTTTGGGTTGTATTACACGTTGCCATTAAGTTTTCTACACGTCATGAGAGAAGAGTACCATCAGTAACTTTGATCATTTGCAGTGAATTCAGCCCATATCTTGAAACGGCAATGCTGAAGCTTCTGGGTAGATTTTGTTTTGGGAGCATGTAAAGCCATCATAATACCTTCGAGTTCTGAGGTGCAGCCATTATCACTGAATTTTAATTAAAAAGCATAGGTGAATGCCATGGTGTTTCGAACATCGTATATGTACTTTGAAAGAATTAATTCTGCTGCATCTTTTTTATAAAATAACATATTAGCAAAAACTTTTCTCGACAATGTGTTGGGTGAAATTATGTGCGGTGAATTTTGAATATAGCCATTATTGATCCACCAATTACGTTTTGCTAAATTTTGTGTAGAAATAGAAGTAGGTGGCGCAGGAAATTAATGCTTCAATTTTAGTGGGAAAACGCCTTCGCCAAAATATCTGAGGACAAATTTTGAAGCGTCGTATGAATTCAGTTTCATAACAGCTGCTGTTTAACGTAATGTAAATTTTGTCGAGAAAAATTTAATAACGTGATTCACATTTAAATTCGCTAATATTTGAATACTTTTATTATAAAAATTTAACATCTGAGAAAGATAATGGAATTGTTTTTGAAATTCAAACTTTCTTGCTATCATAGACAGAGTAAATATTACCTTTTCCAATCGTAGGAATAAATTGAGTTGAGTGACGGAATGTAGGATTATCGATAATTTAGTGCGGTGGATTTTTTTTAAGAATGTGTGTGGTATCTCTGAGATGCTACACAGCTAATTCTTGACATAGTTTAGTTACTTAAAAATATATGAATACTGCCTGCACCTGTGTTCCGTGCCCAACAGCATGATGCTAAACTCCTTAATTTAAAATTGAGAATTTTGATTGCTTGGTAATAAGTGATAGCTACATTTATCAGTACAAGGTGCCACATTGTCTATGCGTGACATGAATAATTGATGCAGTGACGGACCTAAGTTCTAATTAATTGTGTTTCTGTTTGTGGCTTTCTCTATTTTTGGGCACAAAATCTTTGCTGTGTCATGCTCCAGTTTATTCAAATTCATGGAAAACATAATTTTGAAGATGTCAACCGTGTGAGGCACATTAATTTAAGTGTGGTTCAATCCCAGTTCCTCTAGTTGGGAAGGAATATTATTTAAGTGTACTTAGTTTTACACTTAACACGTGGAGTTGCCAATGCCAATTTTTGACTAAGTAGGTGCATATAAGCGATGAAGGAATTTTCATTTATCAACTGAATTGTACATTAAATACAAGTTTCTATTTTTGCTACGTCTGCAGGTAGGGGAGATTAATGAAGCCGTCAGATTATTTTCGAGTGTGAAACAGGATTTTGTTTGTGCCATTTATTCACTCAGCCGTAATAAAAATCACGACTTACGATGTTAAATGATGATTTTATGCCTTCGTCAGCAATGCTCTATGAGTGAATTTCATGTTCAGTGGGGAACTTTATTTGAATCTTCATATTTTTTTTTTGAAAAAATAAAATGATGGTAACAATTTCGTCCGTAATTCCAAGCGAATTGCGAGGTTGTAGCGAGAATGTGTCCACATAACCGTATTGAATAAATTGAGCTCATTGGAATATGTTATTTTCTACGATGAAAATATACAATATATTGAAGTGAAGCCTTGATTTTGTTGGAAAAATTTTAATGATGAATGATAGTTGCGCACTGTAATGGATAAACGGGAATTTTGTGTTAATACGTGTGCTAGAGATAGAGGATGCGAAGCAGAGGAGACGTGTGTGAGTTTTATTACTGTTCTGATCCCAGGGCAATAAAAATTCTCGTTCGTCGAGTCTCATCTTTTAAGTGCTCGAGTGTGGTATTACGTGAGTGTAAGAAAGTAGGAAGTAACAAAAGGAAATATATATCTGGAAATATTATGATTGATATTTAAAGGTACGTTGTACTGCAAATGGCAGGGAATTTTTCTTCAAAATAGTATAGCTCGTTTTCTGTGCTCTGTCTTTACGAGTTGTACAGTTATAGAAAAGTCTCATGTACATTCCTTATCAGCTTAATGAAAGTAGCAGAGCGAGTAACAAATCGTTTCCTATGTCACTGTCAGCTAGAAGGTCAGACTTTAGGCAGGCTTGACAGGGAACACGTATCTGAGGGTTCACTGCAGAAGAATTGTACATTAAACAAGATACACAGTAGTGATTAAGTTCTATAGAAATGAAGAGTTTCATAAGCTGCCTGAGGTTGTGTGTGCGTCCGCTGGGTGCTTTTGGCTTTCGTGCTGGTGAGATCCCGTAACCTCTGCGCTGTGAAACTGGTATTCGTTGATTTAGAGTTAGAGTATAATTTAGATTAGATTTGATTTAGAGTATAATTATTTCCGAATTCCTCCACGTTTCCATGTGTGTGTGCCGCCGGGGGGTCTTTTCGCTGTTTTCTAACCCTGGTGACCCCATGTAAATGTAAGACAGGATAGGAAGTATTTGCGGATTTTGACCTACATTTGCAGTGGCGCAGCTGAAGAAATAAAGCATATCCTATTTTCTGATTTTGCGTGATTGCAATGTGAAAAGAATGTGACTCATGAACTTGGACACTAACTTAGGAGGCAAGCAGGTGTGAGTTGTCGCAGCATTCATGTGTGGAAGTCTTCACTGTTTTCTTCGCATAGGGATGTTGCAGGCACTCACACTGTTTGTACTCCAACATCGACGGATATGCTAATTTGATTTTCTTAGTATAATAGTTATATTAAGCTGATACAACACTGTCTCCGTCATTGAACGGCAAACATACTGCAGGCTCCCGAGTTATGTAAATACATTGATATTATCATGAAAGTTCAACGACGTCTCTTCGAGTGGAATGACATAATATGAATAAAGGCTAAACTGTCTCAAAGGCTGGGTAAATCAGGTGGATTAGGATGTAATCGTAATTTTCTCATGATTTTGTGGGTGTTGACGAGTAATTGGATCGCCTAAAACTGCAGTGCACGGCAGTGTGGCGTAAGTCTGATGAATGTTAACACTCTATTTTCTGTGAATAAGAGCACACGGGATATCGGCTGACCTGGTAAATTTCTCGTTTTGCATATATGTTATTTTTTGTGTCCATTTCTTGGGAAGTTAGGTGAAAGTAACTGATCAGTGACACCGTCGATGTATTGTTGACTTTGTCTGTAGTTCGTTATGGATACCTGCACATATTTAATTTAATTTAAAATTCTTGTGAACTCACTTCTGCCCAATCTGAGCAGGCTTGAAACGAATGGGAGAAATCAACTAGTATATGGAGGAATTAAACAGTACGCAGTCTATCGATCACCAAAGTGACAATGTTAGGCGTAAAAAGCGTTACTCATGAAGTTGACCTCTGAAAGTATGTTTAATCACCAGAAAGAATCTAGAGCTGATGAGCTCCGACGAGGGAATCCACAGAATTTTCCGCGAAAACGCGATGTCTAATTCCGCGTAAACTCGACGCAATGGATGATTTCAACGAAAAATTTTCCACGCCGATAGCGTGACGCAAGGATGGAGCACTTGAATGAATCCACAATGAAATATTAGTATGCTACAAATCCTGATTACCCAGCACTTTAAAAAAAAGTGTTAAAACAACGGAAAATTGTCTGGCATCCAAATGGCCAGAGAGTTTTTTTCTCTCTGTTAGTCCGCCAGATGCATCAATTGCTTCCGTCGTCGTTACAGACATTTGTCGAGTTAACGGACTGCGGTAGACGCACCGTTGGTCCAACGGAACTATTGTTTTATCTCTGTTCGATTTACAGAAATATTGTGAACGTTCTGTATTTTGCACAGGGAACGTCTATATGTCCGTTGTTAGAACGGGTGAGGCCGGCATTGTGCCGGACGGAATATAGGTTTCCGTCTTTTCTCTAGAAACTATACGAGCTTCTGTTGAATTTACAGAAACATAAAGAAGCCTCTGGGTTAGTGACAGTTTCAAGAAATTCTGTTACTACGACAGAGGAACCAGAAATTGGACGGTCCTCGGATGCATCTGCCACGTGCAGATACATAATGGTGCCCAGTATATATTACATGCGATGTACTTTTGTCACATTGAAGTATAGCTGCAAGGCTATGTGTACGGACCGCAGTGAAATGTGCAATAAAAGAACTAGTAACTTCCTATTAACGCGGAAGACTTCCCGCGTTAATAGGAAGTTTCGTTAAGTTCTTTTATTGCATCGTTCACTGCGGTTCGTAAATATAGCCTTGCAACTATAGTTCTATGTAAAAAAAGTACATCGCATGTAATATTTACTGGGCACCATAATGTATCTGCACGTGGCAGATGCATCAGAGGACCGTCCAATTTCCGGTTCCTCTGTCGTAGTAGCAGAATCTCTTGAAACTGTCACTTACCCAGAAGCTTCTTTATGTTTCGGTTGATTCAACAGAAGCTCAAGTCTTCATTTTTATAAACCTCATAACCGCTGACGATTCAGACTGCTTGATGAAAATTTTTCGTACACTTCGTATATTTAATAGATTCACATGGATACTTCTTGGGTTTGTCAAAAACGAATTACTTGCTTGAAAAGTGTACTGAAAAACAATTTGGTATACAAAGGGTTTTCACACACCGTATGACACACCTAGGAACGAATGATGAAAGACATGTATAACAAGATAAGGAATGCCGAAAGAAACCGGAAAGCATCGAGAGCTGAAAACTGTTTTCTGCGAAAAAGTCCTACCCATAGCGCAGCTCACTTCTATCCTCGCAGGAGCATTGTGAATGAAATATGCTTCACCGTTGGGCACCGTCTATCAAGTATGAAAATATTTTTCAATCGAAAAAACAAAAAACTATACAACCAAAGAACTTATAATACACAAGCAATATTAATGAACCATACTGAAAAATCTATCGATGTTTCCATACCTCGTCTGTTGCTAAGAACGAAAAACTACACCGAGTTAAAATTAATATAGTACTTGAAACTGAGTATCCCCAGTAGTATTATTCTGAGCTATAGAGATACTCTGCAAACCGAAAAAATATTAACTGCTGCTGTCAATGGTGATGCGATCTGCTTCATCAAAATACTAGCCAAACATTTCAGAGTTCACAGAAAAATGTATTTAAGTATAACTGAAAACATTGTCTTGGTACGTAATCCTTACGAAATTTAGGCAACAGTTCTTACAGACAATAAAAAAGCAAAACCCACACAGAAGAAAGAAATTACAGAAAAATCAACTCATTGCTATACATGAATAACGTTATACATATATTACGCGTAGTGTACAAACTTTCTAATACATATCATCGATTCACTCTATGATGAATCTGTACCGAACAATAAAATAAGTTCAACAAAGCGATGAACTCATTAATTAAAGTATCTGGTTAAGAATAAACCTATTCTGACGTCAGTACTATTGAATCTCGAAGATTAGATTATCAGTTAGTTTAAGCCTCCCTATCCGCAACTAAGTTTATCCAAAGAGAGGAAGGAAGACGGCACCATTTAGTATGGAGTTAAGGGAACGCGGAATCTATGCAGAAAAGGCATAGAAACAGTAAGGTAAAACATAAGTTCATGAAACAAAATCAAAGATTGTAGATTGTAGATTATAAGTTAGTTTAAGCCTCCCTAACCGCTACAAAAAAGAGCGTATCGAAGAGAGGAAGGAGGAAGGCACCATTTAGTATGGAGATATGAGTAAGGCGTAAGGTAGTCAATTTTGTCTTATTTGGCAGATATAATTTAACGCCTAGACAATGAGAAAGCATGGAGACCTGATACACAGAATGTTCACGTACAACTTTAAGACTCAAACATACCGCAGATCTATGCAAGCCTATCCGACGCGTTTAAAATAGAATTGAAAAACTATTTGAAAATCGCACCCCGATTTCAAAAAATCGTCATCCAAACAATTTAGCAGCTAACACGAGTCCAATAACACTTACTTAACCTTTCGTCAAAAAGTTGAACCATCTTTTATTATCTGAAGAACCTTAGCATGAAAACCAGAATGGAAGTGAAATTCCTACAAGCATGCAAAACAAAACTAAAACGCAGGAACACACAAAAAACACAAAATTTCAGGGGTACGTTTCATAATACTAGCTGTAAGTAATTAGCACTGACATTATTCAAGACAAGTACGTGGCAGAAGGCGCACTTGTCATGTGGGAACTACGAATCTAAAATGCACTATGTGTTTTCTAGCGAAGTATTGTCTTAAGCATAGTAAAAAGAAAAAACAAGAGTAGGAAATGAAAAGCATCAAGATTGAAGTTGAGGTGGTGAAAAGGGCAATACGGTCCGGAAGTCCTCAACCCACTGCAACGAGAAAGGGAAGCCAACTTGTCCTTAAGTCAGGGCCTACACAGCCTATTAGTATCTCTAAGTGCAAAGCACACATGAGGATTACCCATTTGTGTGAGGGGGAGGGGGGCAGTGATGAAAAAACAAGATTAAAATGAATCACCTGCTTCACATAGCCCACATTCCAGTCGTGACATATAAAACCCCTCTCCTTCTAGGTATTAAATTATATTGTGATAATGAGTTGTTCAATTTTTTACTATTAATTTATGAATGAACTGCACGGGAACCTTGGTTGTCAGCAATCTTACTTGAAAAGACCTATATAATGTTCAGAATGTAAAAACTTGTCAGAAAATTGAATTAGCTGTCACTTAAACCTAACATAACACTCAATTGTGTCATTAAAAAATGAAGACATCAATCACACTTGTGGAATAGATCAGCAAGCAAGGTGGCAGGGTTGAGGCCAAGAGACTCTTCCGTGCTGCTGAGGCACGCGACCAACGACAGGACATTCGGATGCGTCCCGCAGTGGCGTTTTCTTCCATTCGTGGATCTTATTTTGAAGCCTCGTTTGGGGTTGACTTTCAGTAGTTATCTGGAATTGTTAAAAATACATTAGCGTTTGTAAGTTAGTGAAATCATATTCATACTACTGAAAATGTACGAGCCAACAGAACTTAAATATGTGAAACTCTCAGCTTGACCTCAAGTAAATGTTCGGCAAAAGAATGCGCAGGAACATGCACGTATGTACCTCTCTGAACTTAAAATGTTATGTACCAATATGTATATATATGTATGCATATACACATTCATGTAGACACATACATATAAACATCTATACAAATTTGTGAGATTATTAGTCTTGATTCAGTTAGTTTTAACCATTTGAAAATGCTACAGCACTAAAGTAATTTGTCGACATTCTCCAAACATGATGTTTTTATGAAAATCATTTGGAAAAATGATCATATTTGAAACTATTGATATTCTACTAAGAACAAGCGTTGTTCAATAATTTTACATCTGTAAATTATTTTCTCCCTTCTTGATGCTCAAGTTCCTTTCCTGCATCAGAGAAAAAAAACTTAAATGACATCACAGTGAGAATGATGCAGCAGCGCTGGTCGCATACATCCAAATATTTCATTTACAATAGTAAACACCCTAATATTAAACGAATAACAAGCTGTCTTTTTTGGATTTCTTGGTGCAAAGGGTAAGCAGCAAATTTAAAACACCAGTCTAATATAGAATACTTTTACTGGTAAGGATATGAGTTTTTTAGCTTATGTTATTTGTTTTTGCAACTAGAAAAATTTCAACAGATATATGCGCCATTTTTGCATTTATTACAGCAACAAAAGCTCCATCACTTTTCAACGCAGAAACTTGATCCAGGTTTGCTTAAACCCAAAAATAAACAATATATAACAAATGGAAACACAAATATTAATATTGAATTGGAAAAAGGTACATATTCGAAATCGAAATTTTTTAAAGAACACAAATTTCTGGCAACATTCAAGTTTAGAGTAGAACTTTAAATTTTTCTCTATTTTTGTAAACAGATCATTTCTGCATCAAATGAGAGTAGAATCAAGTTCCTACAAAGAGGGGCAGAGCTTTTGTTGATCTTATTGTCAATAACTTACAATAGCAGAGAAGGGTTATTGGATAATTTCAAAAATAATCTTGCAATGCTTGTGAATTATTCAATGAATGCATACAAAATGTATGGCTCAGGGTGTGTTAGCTCCTCATTAGTGCCCACACCATTTTAAAACACATTCCTTTGAGATACCAGAAACAAGTTATTTTTATGACTTCACATGCAAATTAACCACATTAGATACCTAATAGTTCAAGTAAACCACCCTATTACCCAGCTGCTAACCTCTGTATCTTGAGAACCATTGTACAGATCTTAATGAATTTTTCACAGCTGACATTTGAAAACATCAACAATTTAATTACGCAGAAAACAAAAATGTGACATTTCTTAATTATGTAAAGTGGTGCATAACAAATTAATGTGATTTTCAATTTTAACATGATCTGATTTTAAAAGTCATTTCACTTTTTCAATATATCAAATAAAATTCTCAGTGAGAACATTCTTATCTGAATAATCTTTTTTCATTCTAACTGGATTTCAATTCTTTACTAATTTTTCAGCACCACGATATATTTGAAGTTCATTACGTGTTAAAATTCTCAGCAACTTGCTTATCATTTTACAAAATCACACTACAGTCAATAGGTAAAATGCAACGTTTCAATGCCACTGGCATCATCCTCAGGCTGAAAAGACGAAAAGAAAACTGGTCACTCAATAGAAATGAAACAATCATACAGGCAAAAACAAAGATCATAAATAAAATTAATACAAAAAAACACACATGGATGTAAAATACCAAGACTAACTTTCTCAACACATGTTCACTTGGCCGAAGAATAAAGCGAAATGGTGGACTGCAACGATTGTTCCAACAATTTACGGCGCGGTTCTTTTAAACAATTTCAGAGCAAAAAAATCGTTCATATTTTCATTGAGGGAAGGTTTGAGCTTATGGATATGTAAGGCTTCAATAGTGTGTGTTACATTTACAATTACAATTGTAAATTACAATTACATCCATGTGTGTTTTTTTGTATTAATTTTATTAATGGTCTTTGTTTTTGCCTGTATGATTGTTTCATTTCTATTGAGTGACCAGTTTTCTTTGTCTTTTCAGCCTGTGGATTTCAATTCATTCAATTATAGTCAAAAAAATTTCAATTTGGTACTCAAGTTCATGAAAATGCAAATTCCATTCACCCTGAACAAAACTTTGCAGACAGATCCCATGATTATGTTTACCTTGAAGTAACTAAAACAAATTCTACGTACACTTTGCATGGTCACCTTTGGTGGCCAACTCTGTATGGCTGCCTATAGTGAACAACTTTGATCACTTTTCATTGCATTAAAGGCCACTTTTGAAAGTGACCAGGGTATTTGTAAAGGAGAGGATCATAATAAATTTTCTAATTTTTGCTGCTTAAATATAGTTAATTAGATCAAAATAAACAACTTTTCATCAATGCAAATTCCGTCAAAAATTAGAATTAAACCGAGTTATAGCAGTAGGTTTGGTTTGGGTAGCGTACGTTTGGGTACTTTGTAATTTATTATTAGCTGACCCCGCAGAGCCTGAATCCGCTTCTAAGATCTTTTAGTTAATAACACAATAAAGGTTATCACCCATAAAATAACGAGCTATAGCGGTATGTCTTTCGTCTTTGCGCTTATCATTTCAGCGCGTCGGAAGGGAGAGTCCATTATAGTCTTCCCCTCCGCCCAATTTCTTTCTGCTTCAAACACAAGAGTTGCGGTCCGTAATTCACCGCTATGACTTGTTAAATACTCATTTGCAACGGAAAGTGCATAGAATAATTTTTTTTTATTTAGATCTAATTAACTATGTTAAGGCACCGAAAAGTGGAAAATCAATTATGATCCTCTCCTTAACATTTACCAGAGACCAGATATAGTATATGAAGCTGGCATACTCAAAGCCTAATTATTCATTTTAAAACTAAGTAAAGCAAGAGTAGGTACACTATATTTCTCTACAAGGCTACATAAATGCAGAAGCCTGCATGATATTATATTTTCAATTAAAATTCAAGCCATGAGTAAAGGAAAAACAACTTTAATTTAACATGTTTACTGCATTTCTACGGTTGTTAACGGTGAGTTTGGTTAGGTTGTAACGGTAAATGTGTAGCGTTGGTCAGTAATCGATTTTTGAGTTTTCAGTGCCTAAACGTAGTTAATTAGATCGAAATAAACAAGTTTTCTTCTATGCACTTTCCGTCGTAAATGAGTATTTAACGAGGTATAGCGGTAGGTTTGTATGCAGGCAGACAGAGGTTAGAGATCACGCTGGTTACGTGCGACATTTATTGGTGACGATGTAGTACAGGTGGGGATGCGAACCAAATGCGCGGGCCCTAAAGAGCTCACCGCTTATAAGACCTCTGAGGTGCACGGGGGAAGAGGGGCATGGATGGCGCATGGCGCATATACCTCCCCCCTTACCCATTATAGGTACTCAAATCACAAATACAAAAACAATAATTTTCAGGTGTAAGCAAAAAAATAATTTAACTTTAAACAAGCTTTGATGCGTGTCAAAACTCAAAGATAACGCCATTAATTCAAATAATTAAATTTGATCAAACTCAGTAAAAAATACCTCGCAAAAGAATTATTTATAACACTATGCAATACAAGCAAGAAGTACAAGGGCGCTAAAGCGGAATACATAATTGCCCTTTTCTTCAAAATTGAAAAGAAAACACAACACTAGCTGCTACAAAAAAACAACAGCAGAACTAATGGACTTACCAATAACGTCAACTAGGCATGGCAAAGGAAAGAAAAAAAACGCCAGATAATCTTATTAAAAAAAACACAATTTCGATTCGCATCAACCCAAATAATTTCATTGCCTTCGCAATAAAAAGTTATTACTCGTCGCAACAATTTGTAAATAAAAAAAATTTAGACATCAAGTAATCACAAGGATAATTTCGAAATCGTGGCCACAGTAAATACCTCTACAGCAAACATCATCAATTTGCTCGAACCTTGTTACTTGACGTTAGTAAGGTCACGCATACACACAAGTATTATTATTAAAACAAAATAAATCTAGTGATTACAGGGATTATATAAGGATTATAGACTAACTCCGAACAAAACACGAGTTCTTCGGCAAAACAATTTCGGAAAATTTTATAAGAATCAAAAATATTACCTCGTAGGTAATGAAAAATAATTCAGAAAATATAATTAAATTAGCTAGACATCAAATTAAAGAATCAAAAAAATTTTCACAAAAAAACATTCAAAACATCGTCTGCGTTACCGTAGACTTCAGAATAGATGTTAGTTAAAGTTATTGTTATTATACGCGTATGTTATTGTTAATGATTTTTATAATGTTAAAGCCAAACATCGCTCCAATTAGAACAGAACTTTTCCACTATTAGTCAAAACAACCAATCGGAATAAACAGAGTGCCGTGGACTCGTAAAACTTAATTCTATCGTTAACATAATGAAATAGAACATGGAGTAAGATATAAGATAATGCGTAACAAAAACGAATGCACGATAGTTTAGAACATCAAGTATGAATATGAAAATCGGGTTTCGCACCCTGCAAAAACAAAGGAATAATCACCAATTCGTTTCAAATAATCGTAATCCAATCATAATGAAATGTATACATAGTATATAACTCTTGAACGATTCTGAATTTATAATTACCTACTTTCAAGTTTCTAAATATACTTAAACCACGTTGGCAACACCACGAACATGGTAAAGTAACATCGTAGAAAATAACATCTCTTTTTCAAGTTGAGTTATCTTTGTATTTAAAGTCAATGGTTCACCTTATCAATGGTTCACCGTTTAAAGTCAATGGTTCACCGTATCAGTGGTTCACCGTTGTTCTCCTTCCCTTTCACGAAGGTGAATTATCCCTACTTAGTTTGGATAAACTGCGTGCGTTGTTGACTGCGCGCTTAAGTTGACTGCGCGTTACCGTGTTATACTGTAAACGATTACTTTACATTTCACATATCGCGTGACGTTAATGCCTTAAATCAAAAAGGTAAATACTAAGCGTATGCGAGGTTAACACGAAGCATAAGCAAATACAACAAAAAGACACAATTGAATACATAAGGTAAAAACACGATTTGTTGTCAAAGTAAAAATCAATATTGACGTTAAACACTCTGAATTTTAATCGTTCAATCAGTTGTTAATTATCACGTAGAAACTTTGGGAGATTTGACGATAAATTTTACATTCTTTTACGTCTGATTAATTTCAAATTAATGAATTTATTTATGTTAAATTCAAATTTACTTATTATGAAATTCGAGTAGGCTTGCAAAATGACTGTATGACGTACTAGATCGTTTATACGTGCTCAAAAAACATTAAGCCATTCTCATTAAACAAATAACTAAGAAATAAATCAAATTTTATTACTTTTAATTAGTCTCCACTATTCAATTATTCAAAACACATCTTATTCATGACTATTCACCAGTCATATTCATATCAGCTGTCAACTGTTGCCAGACAAGCAACCGGAAACAAGGCGCTCACGGCCTTGCCAGAGTTCAATGCCTGCACGGTACTTGCGGCCTTGAGCAACGCAAAAAGAATAAGCTGCACTACTCACTCGTACTGCACGCGCTGCAGCTCAACTGCACATGAAATTATGCTTGCTGCTCTGCACACTCTACCTTTATGTTACTCGTTACTCTTAACTAATTACCAGACCACCACATGTGGTTAATTGATGGGCATCTATCGCCTCTCATTATTACTCTCGTATATTACTTCTGTTCGCCAGCACAATGACAACCGCAATAAACAATGCTAAACTCTGACCGTCATGGTATCAATGGTATTATTTCCACCACATGAAATTATGAACTAAAATCAGAGTCCCATCGAAAATCAACGGTAACAGCTTCTCTTAAAGCTTATTCACTTAATTGTCTGCGCGAATTAATTTAATACTATTTCTCAACAGTATCACTCGACCTCGCTGGTAAATTTACCTGGTAACTTTAAACCATTTTACCAGATATATCCACAGACTTGTCGGAATCTTTTACCAAGCGCTGCAACGCTTTATTTATTCTCTCACGGACATTCACTCTGCCGCGGTATCTTCTCTTTTTGCTCTATTTTTCTCACATATTTCTCATATATTTCTTCTTTCGTACTCAGAGCAATAACATCAGGAATGTATCATCTGAACATCCATTATTACTTACTTCACTTGAAAGAGTATCTTCCAACTTTAATATATTTTTAATTCTCGAAATCACATTGCATTTCTCAGTACATATTTCATCATTATTACATCATTTTACTGCATTGTACTACTCGTACATCATCTTTTAATCAATGCCTGTCCTCTTAATACAGCGAATTGTTCTTTCAATAATTGATCCTTTGATCAGTAGTACTTCCTCGAAATCGAAATGCAATGATTCTCTTGCAAACAATTGTCCTCTTACTCTCTAACTGTTTGAACGTTGAGTTTTACAAAGGTCTTCAGCATTACCTTTGGGCAAATTGGAACGCACCTTCCCCTGCAACATCCTATCAGACGCAACCAGCAAAAAAACTCAAATATGATCTTTAAAAATGACACAATAAATGTCCAAAAAATAGTCACCCCAAAAATGACCTTTCTGCCCGCAAACAAACAGGGATACTTTTAAAGAGCATTTTGCAACTGACCGCCTCGCTCAAATTACAGGGAGCATTACATGACCTAACTGTTGCACTGGCTACAGAAGGCTTTTAAGGATACTTATGTCTCTTTCGCCAACATATCATCGCTAGAAAAATATTCGTGGCAGTCATCGTACTCACTACAGGCGCGTTGGTTACTGGAATTTCAGGCATAGTTACGTTACTGGTTTCGTATCTTGGTATTACACAAATAACATCACTGCTCAACTGAGCTTAAAGATTGTTCAAGCGCAAATTTATACAACAGTTACTAAATCAATACAAATTTAGTTAATTCACTTATAACAACACTCAAGAAAATTGCGCTACTCACTTTAAAAAAAACAGCTCTCATAGCATCTTAAAAACAGCTCATGTCTAGGGGTCATTGAACACACTGCTTGCACTCTGCAAATGCAGCCTATGTTTGACCTTGACGCCTGCACGCACTGTGGCATCTGAGACGGCTATTGCAAAAAAAACTGCCTGACAAAAACTCTACCACTGCCGTGCTGCTGCACCCTGCCTGCCTCACGCACAACGAATAGCTAGGCTGCAACGGAACTGTAACAATAACAATTAATTGTTGTTGCGTTACTTATCTTAAATTGTAGTTTTAGTTGTCGTTGTTGTCGAACGATGTCGCGGTCTCTGCAGTCGTTGGAAGCGATGCACCGTTACTGCTTCGTCCGTAGCACGAAAATAACGCAGCTGTAGTCGGCTGAACCACCTCGTAGATGTAGGTTTAGGTCTGTAGCCGCCCTTTCCGTAGATCTCTGAAGCTCTCTGTAGACGCTGTCCTTATTCTCGATTTCTTGTTGCTCTGACTGTCTCTTCAGATTCTTCTTAGAAGTTATAATTCTTGTCGTCACCAGACGATCAGTAGTAGTTATCAGTAGTAGTTATCAGTTATCTTCTCCGCCGTGTTGATTTGCTGAAGTCACTGGATCTTCTCAAACTTCTGTAGGTCTCGACGAATACTGTATCTTCTTAACTTTTCAATTACATCTTCTTGACTTCTAAATTATATCGTCTTAAATTCGTGGGTCCGTCAACTCTCTGGCCACCAAATATGCAGGCAGACAGAGGTTAGAGATAACAATGGAGAAGAGCAGCGTTTACTGGTACGATGTAGTACAGGTGGGGATGCGAACCAAATGCGCGGGCCCTAAAGAGCTCACCGCTTATAAGACCACTGAGGTGCACGGGGGAAGAGGGGCATGGATGGCGCATGGCGCATATTTGGTTTCATCTTTGATGACGATCGAACTAGAAGCGAGACGGCATTGCAGTGTTGCCGTCCGACGTGCTGTTTGAATTAGTTCCCGCGTCAAACACTGGAGTTGCGGCCAGTAATTTACCACTATAACTTGTAAAATATTCATTTACGACGGAAAGTGCATAGAAGAAAACTTGTTTATTTCGATCTAATTAACTACGTTTAGACACTGAAAAGTGGAAAATCGATTACTGACCAACGCTACACATTTACCGGTTGTAACTAGTACAATTGGGAAATTTACTGTAGTGCTTGAATACAATTTCATCCTTCCTCTAAGAAATATGAAAATACAATTGCATGATAACATTTCCCAATGTATGATAACAGATATATTTAAAACAGTTTGTGAAACAGATATAAGATGTCGTTTACGTACACCGGTACTTGAATGAGCAATTTACCGAATGGTACACATGTGGCCCAATACGTAGTGAACGTGTTCAAAGAAAAACAATTTTTGAAATGGATCATGCATGGTTATCTAGTGAAATTTAGATGGCATTGTGAATACTCTACATAATAGATATATATGTTCATAAATCATTTTTAAAATGATATTGGCCTAACTAATCATATTATTTTTACTGAGCTATATTTATTATATATAGAAATTTTAAAATTGTTTGCTCGCAAGCAAACTGAAAGAACCGTGTAATAAACAATGGATGCACATACAAAGTAAGTCACTCATTCAAAAATAAAACTTTTAATGAGAGATTGTGATTGTTATTTAATACAAGACAGTTACTCAGATACAAAATAAATAACAGAACAGGCAATACAGCCAATTCAAGACATTTCAATTATGAATAATTATTTAAAAAATAACTTTTAGAATAGCATGCTATTAAATTTTGTAGAAAAAGGCAACAATATACTAATCTTAATGTCAATTAAATTTTGGGGATGTCTAATGTTTTGTATTTTAGTTTCCACAAAAAATATTTAATTTTGCTCGGCCTCCATCAATGGCACCATAAGTTAAAGCACATACAAATTTTTCTCTTCATAAACTCATGCTATTAAGGGTCAATCAAAAATCTACTTTTTTTTCAAACAATGGGTAATAAGAAACTCATTATTAATTTATGAAGCTTTGATTCAGTGAGTTAATTGGGATAAATGATGTAACTCTAGTTAAGTTTTACATTACCTTGGTTTGGCACAGCTCTTTCTGGAACTGGATTTGAAGTTCGAAGGACAGAAGTGCTTACACTTCACTCCACACAAGACTTCTTCGGCGGATATATAATGCATCTTCAAATGCATGTTGCATTCAACATATTTCAGTTTCATCAATTATCGAAAAACTTTTTTTTAAGCGTACGCAAGGAGCCATTTTAACTCCCGTAATCTAATTCGCATCACTTACGGCCGCCATAACCAGTTGTAAACAAAGTCACGTGACGTTTTTTCGTCACGTGACGTTTTTTGCGTTCCGTCATTGGCCAATTGGCATCGCTCACGATCTTCTATTAAATGGTCTTTAACCAGCTGGACGTTCAATTCCTTTGAAATTTAGTATCAATGATATAAAAATGTAAAATACACTTAGGTTATGCATTATATGCCCTCCACTGCGCTGAATTCCACTACGATGAATTCCACTCCGGGCCCAGGAACAGGGACTAGTTTGCGACAGACGTTCGAAAGTGGACACGAGTAACGAGTCCTTTCTATTGTTGAAAATATATTCTACTCGACGCATGACTGGACATGAATTGAAAATATTTCTAGCTTTTTAGAGAGCATAAACGACTCAATTAAGGTTGATAAACATTTTCTAACATTCATCTTTGCATCTAAAACAATTAGTTTATAGTGGAATTTATTACCACTAATAAATTCAATACGGCAACGACAGAGTGTCTTTCATTCAATAAACAGCTTCATTTTTCTTAATCCTTTTATTCTTTTCCGAAGAAGTAGAGAAATTTAAAAATTTGGAATAAATGAGCTCAACAAGTGTGCTCTATATTAAAGCTATATAACACAGCTCTATATTATTTGGTATATTGTTTACGGGAAACCAAAGTTTCTCAAAGAAAATATTATTTTAGTGAAGCACCAAATGAACTAATCAAGTATGGGTTAGGGCAGTTTCAGTCACTACCTGTTCCAGTTTCAGTCACAGCAGAAAAGTTTGAGAACCCCTGCTCTTATAAGGTATATTTGCGTTGAGTGTAAATAAAGTCGTGTGATCGAATTTGTCCGTTGATCATTTAGAAATGATTAACATAACTTCTTTATGTATATATAAGGCTATGAAAACGGCTCGTGCTTCATTTCACTTCTTCAACATTGTAATTTTTATTTGCGTAAATTTAAATACCGCATTAACTTGTTCGGTAATACAGTATGTGATTCCATTACTGTATGCCATGCATTATTAGACTGTGTAATGTTTAAATAAGTTTAAAAATGGGAATAAAAATGCTGCATGTTTTCCTGTTTTTCTTTTAACAGAGCACAGTTCATGTATGAATAAAAAAATGAACTTCCTCCCTGACACAGGCTTATTAGCAAATTCATACAGATCTCAATGAACACTTTTATAGTATTTTTCACCTATTCGTATGTATGTTTACGCATATGTACTTACGTATATATACACACACAAGTGAATGGACAATATATGTATGTACGTATAAACGCACAAGCCCCTTAATTGCATTACGTTCCTCACATGCACAGAGAATGAAAATATACACGTTTAAGTACGGTAATTTGCCAACTTATATACGGGCTATCCAATTCTGGGGCAGAATACGTCAAATTGTATACCATCTTTACGCTGCGTTGTCTGCATCGTAAATGAGAGGGAATGGAATTTTCTGAATAAATTTGCACAGGCTTTTTATTAACGTTTCTCTTTCTGCCATGGCCATCATATATTTCTAGTTGGCAAATTGATGAATTTGCAACTTGAAACTCTTTACGCAGTGCTAATATTGTAAATTCTATTCTGAGAGTATTTTTAATTTTTTAAATTAAGCTGTTCCGCCAGAATTATTAATTTTTTATCTCATACTTGGCAATCGCAAATCGGTATTGTGTTGGTTGAACAAAAAGTAAAACGACGACAGAGTGATACAAGACATACTGCAACATCAACAGCAATTGTGACAAATATTTGATCATGTTTTTACTGTTACGGACCATTGAAACAATGGAAATTTAATCGAATTCCGTATAATCCCCTGAAGAGTCAGTCGAATCTGTAATATTCAGTTTGTCTGTTAAAACTACTCCTAAATGTAAAGATAAGCCGTTGGATCAACGGACAACTTCCAAGATTCCGTTACGACAACGAAGAATTCAATTTACTCCCGTAATTTTTAATTGACCTGTGAAAACAACGGAAATTAGCAAAATTATCCGGTATCGAACTGAATTACGGATGAATTTGTTGATTTAACAGATAATATTCAGAAAACGGACTAGAAGTAGCAATTTGTGTCATTTTAACAGATAATTCGTCTGTTTTTGTCTGTATTTTTGCAGTTTTTTTTACAGTGAGAGGGCCCACTCTGATGATAACGTTTGCCGAAAAAATTTGATAATAATGCTGATAATGATGTTGAGGATGATAATAATAATGATGCACCACTGCTCGAAAGGAGAACGAGCTGAGGATTAACAAGAAAATAATTAAAGGTTGAAACATTGCCTCAATTTTGAGGTATGTGGTTAGGTGGCTTATGAAGCTTATGCTAAAGTAATGTATTGCCTTGTAATGAACACGCCTATTAAACAATCTCTAATGTCGTTGGTGTTGCCGAAGGCAAGCCGACAAATAAGATAAATGTCATGTGTGTGTTTCAATATTAAATGTCATGTGTGTGTTTCAATATTCTTGTGTCTATGTGCCCGATATGTGTGTTATGTTAGCTGTGTTTTCCTTCGAGTTCTAGAAGGTTTTTTTTTCGATGTGGTTTTTGGAAGTTAGGATGTCATAGTAACTCAATGCGATGTGTTCCTTTCTGCGGATATGCATAGCACGGATGGAAGTTTACGAGTAGCGCGTCTCTGAAATCTTATAAAAATTTGATATTGTCATAGAAAATTCGAGTCTTCGACTCAAATTTTTGTGGAGCGCGAGGGGATGTGTTAAGAAATAATTGATATTAGGCATATATAAGCAGCACAGGCACGACGCAGCCGGCAACCGGAAGGACGCTGTGCGGGCCGAGGGAGCTTGGAAAGGCAGGATAGGAGAAGGGAGGAGTACGTAGGGGGTAGCGTCTGTGTAAAGGGCTAGCGCGAAAACTATACATAGTATCACTCGAGGACAACTTGATTGTGTAGTAGAGAAAAACAATAGGTCAAAAGTAATTAACAACGAGTAAGGGGAAATATGGAAAATATGCATCTCAGAAGAATATGTTAGAGGGAAATGCGCGTAGCAATACCAAGTTTTGTGACGCAGGGAACACGTCAGAGGTGACGCGTGAGAAGCACCCAATCGCGAGATGCTACGTCACTAAAAATTTTAGCGGGCATCCCGCACCATCAACGATGCGCATCCTTTGTGCCGGGGAGGTATAAAAGGGTAGAAGGAGGTAGAACCGGTCTATTTGACTGGTGGAGTGGCAAGGATGTAGGCTTTCTGACGGCCAGAGGGGAGGTGAGGATACGTGGTTTAATTTATTGATAATTCATGTGGAGTCATCGAAACGTAGTACATCTAACTTCTGGACGCGGTGATTTGCAGAATGCTAATTATTGTTATTTGCATTTTTTGATTACATTGATTCTCTCAAACAGGATGGTTTGCATTGGACTTTTAGTATGACGGTAAAATGATCATTTCTCATAGGAGATTTGTTTTTGAGACGGCATAAAATGGGGAATCAGAATATTTGTGCTTTATTATTGAAGTACAGGCTTGATGTTTTTATGTAACAAAGTGCTGGGTGATTTATTTTGTGAAGCGGGGTAAAATACTCATCCGGATTGATTTCAGAGGGAAATAAATTATTATTGATTTTGAGAATTAAAGGGGAGTAAAGAAGTAATTCAATCAATGCCAGGTGAAGTAGGTGTATTGCAGGGAATAAAAATTCAAATAGAGCTAGTTACTTAAGATGATCATTGTTCACAGGCCGGTTGGGGTAGCTGGCCTGCGCGGCAGCTGAGATATCGCGGAGACTTGGGCTGTGTACGCCTAACATCCGAGGGCCTGTAGCGCCACAACCGGCCGAGCGTTCGCAGCCTTGCAGCGGGCAGCCAGCCTGGTATTCAACGCTAATGTGGAAGCCTGGAGGCTGTGTTCGAGCCTCGACAGGCCGACGACAGGGAATTAACTCCAGTTGTAATTGTGAAGAAGGAAAGAAGCAGAGGCACGCAGGGAAGTAAAAATTCATTCTGGCGCGCTGTGTTCATGATGAGTTAGGTAGCGAGCTCGCAGGTGGTAATTTCGGAGAAGCAAAGGAAGAAGATGCACGCTGAACAGTGCAAGTCCATTCTAGCGCGCTGTGTTTATGATGAATCAAATATCAAGTGCAAATTGCAAGGGTGTAGTGTCCAGGTTGGGCACCACGGTGTGAAGTGTTCTCACCATGAATATCAAGTGGTAGAATTTTGATGTCAAGCATTACCTTTTTCCCGTTTGCCTATGCAGCTAAAGTGTAACTATTTCAGTGAGTATCATGTCGCTGGTAATGAGCATCTTGTCTGAGGACACTGGTGCGCACTTTGATTTTGCGATTACATGTTTCCCTGTGTCATAATCCACGTGTTCAGTTTAATAATAAAGGTGCTAATCTTTAATGCTCATTATTCTCCATGCTTATATATGTGGGTAACGTGCGAGCACAAAGGTGTACATTATATTTATTTGTGGAGGTTGCAAGCCCTCATGCGTTACGTGCTTGACCAGCATTGTATCGTGACACGAAAATTGTTCGACATTAAAATTTTCTAATAATTAAATAAAGAATTGAATTATTAAACAATTAAATAAATTAAAATAAATTAAATGAACTTGAATTTAAACAAAAAATACTAAAATCAAAGTTGAAAGAATTACCTTTAATTTCTCTCGTTTCGAATTTAATTTGAACCTTTATTCCCTGAGTGAGGTAACCTCGGGTTGGGCTGCGGCTCGACCTGAAAATATTTTCCGTTCCCCGTTAGAGCTTATTCTGCACGAGCTGGCGCTGCTTGCTTGTGGTTGTGCATACATAAGGCTTGTGTGTAAATGTATGAATCTACATACATATATATAAATGTATGCATACACACATGTGTATAAATAGTAGGATAAAAGCATGAAATGAAATTACAAGTTCTGTTTTTTCTAATTAAATATTTTAACATGTAGGTAATTCGTTGAAATGCATCGTATTAAATACATATGAGTGATCACACAACATATATATATTTTTTATATAAATACATTAGAATAATAAAGAAAAATGACAGTGTAAGGTAACGTTTCAAGTTGAGAGAGAAAAGAAAAAGTGCGGTATTTATAGTTCAAAAGCTAGTTGCTAATTCAGTACGCAGATATATGAACATATATATCTATATATACATATATATACATATATATATATATATATATATGCACTTACATACCTATATACATACACATAACACGCATAAACACAAATATACATACGTATGCATGTATGCAAGTATTAGCATACAAGCAATCATAATCACTACAAAATTTCTGTATGTGTTGAAATATAGGATAATGAGCAAAAGAGCAGGATTCTATTCTATCTCTTCATTCAGAATGTTTTGCAGCTTACAATTACAGTTGAGTCGCAAGATGACCAGCCATTTTGGATTTAAATTCTCCCAATGTTTGAGGGATATGATACCCAGGGTAAGTTTGTTCCACAGTAAAGCGCCTGATATTGACACAGCCTTCTGCCCAATATCAGATGAACGATAGTTGACTAAGACAGTATTCTTTCTGTGTGGCTTTAGGTTGGTGACGGTGGGGGGGGGGATGGAAAAGCACCATCTTAGCATTGCATCTGAGGAAGATAAAACAAAGAGAATACGTATTGGCTTCGTGTATAAGGAAGCTTTCTTGAATAGGAGTCCAGCCGAGTTTACTAAGGAGAGGTACGTGTTACGTGATCGTTTCTTTTGAATTGACCGTTGCATACATCTTGTCTGCGAAATTCATGCATTTTTGTAACTCTCTTTGAAGGTATTGTGGTATATCTCCCTAAACTAGGCTGCTTTAGTCAATGCGCGATAACGTCAAAGATTGAATGGGCAATAATCTGGTTGTTTTTTCGAGCATACATTTATACGCAGAAAAAAATTAAGTTTCGTAAATTTTGTCACAAGTTTTTTCAACATGAGATTTCTGTTCTCTAACAAACTGTCGGGAACATTATTTCTCCACTGGCATTCTTTTTGAAGAAATTTTCGGTCACAGAGCAAAACTACAGTGCGTTCGGTAGGGAGCTCATTGCAATGTATATGGCTGTGCGTCATTTTCGTTATGCCTTAGAGGCGAGACATTTCGTCAAACATATATACCGATCACAAGCTTTGACCTCAGCGATCGACATGCCAACAGAGAGATATTCTCCGAGAGAGATCGACCCCTCTCCTTCATTAGTCAGTTCACGACCGATATACGGCATATTAAAGGATCGGCGCTCGGAAAACACAGTTGCAGATAGCCTTTCCAGAATTATCTCTGTACAAATCAATGGTGAGATTTCGTTTGCTAACATAGCGCTTGCTCAAAAGGAGGATTCTGAACACCAGGACTTTCTCAAACCTGACACCTACAACTCCTTAATATTGACTTGTGTTGGTGGACTGTGCTGCGATGCAGATTGCAGACAGACCTTGTCGTTTGTATTTGCCTGTAACTCTCCGAAGTTCATCTATTCTTCACCATCACAACCTATAAAACAGGCCTTCCACGCTCGTCAATTTTTGTACCTTGGGCTGGCATGTATTTTACTCTAGAATGCTCCTTGATTACCATAGAAACTATAAATGATGGCAATACAAAATTACAGTTTAGACTTTAATAATGACATTAGCTGTGCCCTTAATTAGGTTACAATGACAGTTTTTTAAGTTTTTGATGATTCGTTAATTAATAAATGAATGATCTGAAGACCCTGATTATGGAAATGCGCTAAAAATTACATCTTCCCTTCAAAATTACAAATGATATTTCCAAATGTGAATGGATAAACCACTCAAACAAATACACGAAGCACTGTGGTCCACAAAATTTAAGTCCAGGTTTACATAATTAATATTCAGAATACATAAATAATATTTGTTATAGAAACCAAACAAAAATTTTGGATGAAAAATACAGACCTATGTAATATTTTTCCCTTCGCGTTGATCTCAGTCTTTTGATCGATCAAAAACAAATAAAAAATGAATGAACTTTACGTGCGTTGCGGACATTACCTACCTTGAAATCGACCAAATTTTCGAATTTCAGTTATTTTTCATTTTTATCGAAACTGGGTGAACGAAAATGCAAAAAAGACATGTAAAATTGAATTCTGAACATATATTCTTTCATTAGAATGTTCGATTTTAGCCATTGAAAAAAAGTTATCGCGCAAAGATGAAAAAATGTAAAGGGTGGCGCAAAACCCTACTTCTTCTACAATTTTCAACGTATAAGCGTGATTTTAGTCTCATTCGACGCGGAAAAACTGTTGAAACAGCGTAAACAAAATATATATTTTTTAATTCCGATTTGAAAAAAATTAATTGTTGCCTATGTCCAAAAGTTTTCTTCCTCAAAAGAATTCTATTTTTCATGATAAAAATCTAATTTAGGATTCAAATAGATATCTCAATCGCCACGCTGTTCCCACCATCGTACCGTATCGAATGAGACCAAACTCATGCTTCTACGTTGAAAATTGTAGAAGGTGTAGGGTTTTGTGCAAATTTATAGCGATATAAATGTTCACAGAATAACTTTTTTCTATTACGAAAATCAAAAAATTTTATAGAAACAAATGTGTTCAGAACTCAATTTTATAAAATAAATGCATTTTCGCTCCCCTAGTTGCAATAGAAATGCAAAAAGTGAAATTAAAGAAATTATGTGAATTTAATAGTAAGAGATCTCCTTACGTTGTTAAGTATATCCTTAGATCGATCTATTACGAAAAAGCCTTATTTGATACAAATAATTATTAATCTCCAGGAAGCTATACTACTAACTTGAAAAAATTATGTTCTGGGAACACATAGTACAAAACTACAATTTACATCAGAACAATCTTTTTACCAATGTCCCTGTCGAAGCATAAATGAAGACCGATTAATCTTAGAACATAAACAAATTCTCTGTTGACGAAACCATTGATATTTGCATTAATTCTGTTTTCTGATCCGTCCTCTTCCGTCATGGGTTTAAATTATGTGCGCAAAATTCCTTTTTATATTCATTGGACGGATATATACTGTCCCGCCGTCCGGCTTTGCGGCGAAACTTCCAGAATTAACTGGCACAAAAGACATAGTCTTACCCAATACTGCAAGTAAAACGATTTATGACAAATGGAAACAAAAAATAGGATGCTCACCTGAAGATCTTCGAAGATTATATTCAGGCGAACATCTCCTCAATTAAGCCGGCTGTCTAGGACTGTATGCCCCGGAAGCAGGGGTCGGAAGAGGTCAGAGCACGCATAGGCACACGCGCTCGCGACCAAGTCGTGTCGGCATCTGAGTTGGCAGCCAGTTGCGGCGTCCTCCTCATCTTGCTCGAATCCGTCGATAAGGGTTCGGATTCTATCAAGAAAACAAGACGAACAATTTATTTATGTTCATGATGTTAGTCGCCAGGAAAGTGAAGCCCTCCCACCATTGCCCCGGTTGCACACACTCCAAACCCGCAGATTTGGACGCCGCCCACCCCTCTCCCTCCACCTCCGTAGCAGCTACAGCACCACCTCCGAGCAGCTACAGAAATGTTAGGTTATATTAATTTAGGTTAGGTTAAGTTAAGTTAAGTTAGGTTAAGAGGTTAGGTTAAGTTAGGTTAGGTTGGGTAAGGTTAGGCCAAGTTCAGTTAGTTTAAGGTTAACTTGAAAAAGTTGAAAAATGCCTCCTCTTGAGTGCCGACATGGAGGGTCGAATGGAAAAGCACCAGCGGTCGTTGTCGTAACTAATTATAATGATTTACTGCAGTTTAACTTTGGTATTCCGCTGTTCTATCCACTTACTAACTACTTATGGTGTTCATAATGCAGTGATTATTAATAATTTTATAACTAACAGATAAGCAAATAAACCTCAGAATTACTACATAGTTAAATAATTGGCGCGAATGGCAACTTCACTGTGGTGCTACGGAGGTGGAGGGAGAGGAGTGGGCGGCGTCCAAATCTGCGGGTTTGGAGTGTGTGCGCCCCGGTTTGTCATAAATTGTTAGCGTTTTACTTTTTAGGCTTGTTTAAATTGGGATAAAGCCTTTGTCCTTTATTATGCAAGGTATTGGGTGACTTGCACAGGACTTCAGCAATGAGCAATGGCTGGATTTGCGACACAATCCCGGCAAAGAGAAAAAAACGGAGTTTTCTTAAGAAACTTCCGTTACACAAAAACATTTACGTATTAAAGTTTCCTTCCAGCGAAAGCATAGAAAGGACATTCGTATTATTTATGCGCATTTAAATTTTAATAGCAAACAATTAGGAAAGGAAACTATACGTGACCTTTCTTTATCAAATATGCCAGCTTGCTACGTTGCTGGCTCGCTGCCTGCCTTTTGGGCCGGGCAGCAGACGCAGCTTCGGGTTCCTCGGACTGGTCCGAGGAGTCCGATTCCGAAGAAGAATGCTGACCGCTAGGGCGCTCAAGAGAAATAGAACTACCCTCACGAGAAAAGGAACTCTCGGGAGGCTCGAGCCGAGGATGCAACTCCTCACTCGAACTCCCTTCTGCGCTTTCCCACCCATCCTCTGAAGCAGTAATAGAAGTAGCCAACTCCAGAGGGTATAGAAGAGAAATTTTAACAGCAGTTTCAGAGTTATCAGCTTTAACTATTCTAACAACGCGGACCTTACCATCGCGTCCAGGAAGCAGCACGATGATGCGAACTAAGGTCCAAAACGGTCTAGGTCTTATAGGATGCTTAAGCAGGACAACCTGAGCTACAGATAAAAACTTATTATTGAGAGGTAGAGATCTAAGCGGATAAGGACCGCGCAAAGAAAGTAAATATTGCGTATACCAGAGCTCCCGGAACTTGGCCACCATTACGTCGCGCCTCTCTAGGGCAGAGAGCAAATGCTCACGGCGCTCACCGTCTTCGGTTTCCAAGTCCGGAATCTCATCGGACAGGATTAAAGAATTAGAAGTAGGGTACAGTTGAAGGAATTGGATAGGCATAATAGGCAAGATAGTATCCCCCGTCTCAGTGTAAGAAAGAGGACGCCGATTGAGATTAAGGGTAATATCAGAAATGGCAGTAAGGAAGGAAGAATAAGGATAGGTACTACGACCAAAAAGTTTGTACAAGTAATCCTTAATGGATTTGAACAAACGCTCCCAGATCGCTCCAAACTGAGGACTATAGATCGGGATAGTTTTAAATTTGACGTTAAAAGTTCGAAAACGATCTTCATTCAAGGAAGAAGTTAAAACTTCCGACAGAAGATCAGGCGCCGCTAAGAAAGTTCTAGCGTTATCGGAATACACAGTATTAGGGACGCCCTTTTCGTTTGTGAAACGAATGAAGGCGAAACAAAATTCTTCCAACGTCATGGAAGGAAGAAGCTCGATATGAATAGCTCTGGTTTGGAAACATGTGAATAATAACAGATATACCTTTTGTTTATGACCAAAAGGATCTAACACCCAGAAATGGGCAGAAAAGTCCATTCCCGTTGTGGCGAAAGGCCTTACAAAGTTTACACGAGTGTCAGGTACGGCAGGAGGATCAGGATAGGAGAAGGCTTTTGCGTTTACCCTTTTGCAAACTATGCACTTGGATAACACGCTACGAACAACACGCTTACAGCGCGGTATCAAGTAACCGTCCAGTTTGAGCTTCTGCACGGTGGTGTCCATACCTTGATGATTTAAAATTTTATGCGTATGCAAAATTAACAGATTGGTCAAATGAGAAGAGCTAGACAACAGAATAGGATTTCTAGTGTTATAATCCAACTCTTCAGCGGCAACAATACGGCTGCTAGATCTAACTAAGCCGTGAGAGTCAAGAAACAGGTTAAAGGATCTGACCAGCAGAGGCGGACGAGGACTTTTGTTTGTTAAGGCCTCGATCTCGTCTGCGAAATGCGCTTTTTGCATAGAAGAAATAAGATACAGAAATGCTCGCAGTTTAGCCTCACCCGCTCTGCACGCCTAAAAATAGCGACAGCTCTAAATACTTTCTCCATCGTACCCAATAGTTTGAGATAGGTGGAAAATCGCTCAAGCTCCACAATCGAAGCTTCACGTGGGGGATCAATATTAACTGCGATACATGCATCAGAAACGAATTGGTGCGGAATGCAACCCAAGTGTCCCTTGGGCCATTTATCTCTACTTTCTCTTATCCAAGAAGGACCTTCTAACCATAACATTTTACTTTCTAAAAACTTAGTAGCTTTGACACCACGTGTCAGCATGTCTGCCACGTTAAACATAGTGGGAACATATTCATAGCTGAAGGAAGCCAAAGTTTTACATTCTAATGTCTTACGCATGGCTTCTACGTCTTTTAGTCTATTGCTTACAAATACATTTTTTCGTGGAGGTTTGTCGCTCAACAACCAAGCTAGGGTGACTTGGGAGTCTGTTAACATTATTACGCTAGAGACTTTATAAGGGAAATTAACATCACACATTAGAGATACAAGACATTGATAGGCAAGAAATACGGCCAAAAGTTCAAGAGAAGGAAGAGTTCTTTGGCGAGGAGGCGAAACCTCAACTTTAGAGAACAGAAGCGTACTGCGTTCCTCTTGGACGCCGTAAATACAGGTGCCAAAGGCGCTAGCACTAGCATCACAAAACACAACAAGTTTAGCATTTTTGGTTTCGTCCAAATTCATTCTAGGGAACTCGATATTACTCAACTCAGAAAACTCCTGACAATAATCACGCCAGTCCTTGCATAAGTCGTCTGGAACATTTTGATCCCATCCCAGCCTCAAAGGCGTCAACCTACGTAAAATGAGTTTACCACGTACTAAAAAAGGAAGCAAAACCCCTAATGGGTCATACAGTGACGCAACTTCAGACAATATGCTCCTGCGCGTTTTACAGGAAGAATCCAAACTTTTCACGGACAGAGAAAGAAGATCAGAGGAAGAATTATAGTTATACCCCAGCACTCTGGAGTGCACTTCGGCACTACAAAGAGCAGGGTCAATTTGCGAAAGAAGTTCAGAATTATTGGATTGCCATTTGCGTAACGGAAACCCACTCTCCTCAAAGGCTCGGTTAGCGCGATGAAACGTGCTAAGCGCAAGCTCAGGACTATTAGTTGTAAAGACTAAGTTATCGACGTACAGCTTATTTGCCATAACGTCTCTAATTACTAAATCAGTTAAAGTATTAGCATGAAGTTTAAGAAGATACTTATGAATATAAGGAGATGCAACAAACCCGAACAACAACGTTGTGTATCGGAAGTACTGAAATTTACCATCCTTGTAAAGGACAAAGCTAAATTGATTTCGGTCAAATTCACAAGCTAATTTTACCTGAAGGAAAGCTTTAAAAATGTCAGAAAGCAGCACTATGGAGTTAGTTCGAAAATACACCAAGAAACCCAATAAATTGTTCATGAGATTAGGACCTACATACGAGGCTTCATTCAGACTTGGCAACTTTCCGACCCTCAGAGAGCAGTTAAAGACAGGGCGAATTTTAGAGGTTTCGACATGTTCACGCACGACTGGCCGGTGCGGAATCCATTTATGCACTCGCACATCCAAGGTTTTGAAAGGCAAAGGTTCTATTATCCCTAATTCGAATTGCTCAAGGAAAACATCATTATACTCCTTCTCAACCCCCCTACGAGCATTATCAGCTGCAACTTTACGTGCAAGATACCTTGCTAGCCCGAAACTATGGGGAACTTTAGCTAACAAATTACGATTCCACGGCAACTGGATCGAATACCTGCCTTCCGCATAAATGACACTATTTTGAAATCCTCCAATTCTTTGTCATACTTTTTCTCTTTAGAGGGCACCCCTATGAGCTCCAAGTCCAATAGTTTATCAAGACCTGCTTGCACATCACATTGCTCGGTAACGTCCAACACGGAAGAACATACTTTAGGAGTTTCAAAAAAGGTCTCTAGAGTACTACGGTAACGATTTTGGTTTAATTTACATTTAGACTTTTTTCTTTTAGGTTTTGATTTGGTTGCGATAGCAGGAAAGAAGAAGTTTTACTCAAATCAGTATTAGCAGCCTTGGCAACAGAAGTTGACGAGCAACTGTCTATCGTCTCAGCTTCAGAGGCAACGACATGAGACAGAGATGACTTATAACATTTTAAGTCCCCAAAAGGTAGGAACCCATTAGAAACGCGCATGACCTTATCGTCAGCAACGTGTTGCAACTCAAGAACCCTGAACGCTTGAAGAGCATCGACACCTAAAATGCCGTTGACTTGGATACTATCCTCAATTATTTCCGGAAAGGAAGTGGACAACGGAAGCTTAGTTTTGAACAGAGCAAGTTTAGATTGCAAACCTTTCATTCCCATCTGCAGGTTTAAGTTCTGCATGGCGAAGACATCAAGCTCGTACTTCTCACTGTCTGGAAGCACGAGTTCAATGTTAATATGCTTACCCCTTAACGGGACAGAAGCGCCTACAGTGTTAACAGTAAGTTCCTGCAAGTCAACTGTAGAACAATCAGGGATTACAGTAGCTAAGTCGATAAGCGACTTTTGGCTACCCGTATCGATTAAAAAATTAATTCTTCTAACTACCCCGTCATACTTAGTAGAAAGAGCTACGAGAGGGCACATCCGGAGACGTGCCTTTAACCGTCATGAGGAGGCGGCAGCAAGGTTAGAGAATGCTATAAATTTGGGACACAACGGGCTAACATGAGTGTTAGCTTTGCACAAAGAGCAAGGAAATGGAAGACCCTTAACTTTTGCAGGGCACTCTGAGTTTAAATGTTTGCTACTTAGACAAACGGTACATAATTGTAACTCACCAACTCGTTTCACGCGTTTTAAGTGAGTGTCAAACTTCTTACAAGAAAAGGACGAGTGGCCAGTTTGATTACAGAAACGACACACCTTAACACTGGGCAACTTATCGAGCACAGGAGAAGGTCTATTTTTATCCCTAACTTCTGCTCGGATTATTCCCCCCACCCTCTCATTTCGGAAGGGAAGAGATGCTTTAGGTTTAGTTTTTGTTTCTAGAAGAGAAAGCACCTGATGTGCATTCTCAAGCATTTCTAAGGAAAAGAAACTCGCTTTAAAATAGCGAAGGAGTTCTAAAAGAAAGAAGTCAGGAAGTTTAGTTTTAATAACGGAAGAAAACAGTAGGTTTCCAGACTTCTCGCTACAGAAGTCTAAACCCAGCTTTGATAGCTCGAGGAGACGAAACTTAACCTTAGAGAGGAAATACCCTATTTCGGCTAAGCTTTGAACACCAGGACAGCTGATTAACTCGTCAAGAGCCATAGAAATTAACTTGTCAGCATTTAGAAAATCTTGCTTGAGTAAAGCCCAAGCAGATCGGAAACTAGACTCTTCATTAGGAAGACCCTCAACCAGACTGAGAGCCCTCCCTTGAAGCTGATTCTTCAAAAAGATAAATTTTTGCCCCTCACTCATATTAGGATAAGCTTGAAGGGCATTAAGAAAAGACTCTTGAAAGTGAAGGAAAGCAAAAGGACAGACCTCATTGTCGCTAAACTTCTTTAACGTCAACTGAGGGGCTCTAAAGATATTCAAAGGAACATCAGAAATTGAAACCTTATTAGCCACAGAAGTAGGAACGGTATCACTTAAGTTTGACACTTGGGAAGTTGAAATTGAATTTTTAAGTTCAGCTAAAAGCTCTATCACCTGCACCTCATACTCGGCTCGCCTAGTCAGCTCCTCATCAGACACCTCATCAACATCAGAAGGTATAGTAGAGGACAGCTGTCTATAGGCCTGTAGAAGGCCACTCAACTGAGGAACGGCTTCCAAACGGAAGGCTAGGTCACAGCCAGGCGAAAGAACTTTTTTACGAATAGCAGTTATACTACATTTTAAGCCCCGCATTTTTATGCTCAGGGCTGTAGAATTACTATTTTCACTCATTATGATAAAAAATGCAATTGTTAGGCTTATCAGGAAAACTGTTATCTAATTAAATACAGGTCTACACTTATTAAGTGGACAGATTACATCCCTTTAGAAACATGGAAAAATACTAATGACACAGAAAAATACAAAAATTTCAATCACCCCACCAGGCACTTTTAAATTCACAACATTTTTTTTTGTTTACGTTTACACTTTACAGATACACAAATTTCAAAATTTGCCTTAAATAATTTTAGGTTTTACACTTACACAATCTTTTTAAAAGTGAACCTAAAAGGGGTTTAGACAAGGTAAAAAAAAGGCTAGAACCTATAAACGTAAGGTCCAGCAAGGAATACCTTGCCTAAAAATACAACACAGGTATCACTGAACTCAACTAATGAGACCTTAAAACTAATGAGATCCGACACCGACCCCGGCTATCCGGACAGCTCACAGCGACAGCACAATTTATTGAAATATATAGTTTGTAGTTTATAATGAAAAAAGTTTATTAAGAAGGAAACGAAAATATGCAAGAAAAAGAAAAAAAATAGATACCAGGATTTTATCCTGTCGAACTCCAGCCAAGCTCCAACGTCAAAAGAACGGCACTGTGAAAAGCCGGCTGAATTGACGCTTATTCAAAACTGCTTTCAGCAGCTTTAAGAGAATTTATATTTTTAAGTGAAGAATTGATATTAACTTCGAAAGAAGCTGATGAATATAATCTTCGAAAAAAGAACTATGTCCCGCCGTCCGGCTTTGCGGCGAAACTTCCAGAATTAACTGGCACAAAAGACATAGTCTTACCCAATACTGCAAGTAAAACGATTTATGACAAATGGAAACAAAAAATAGGAGGCTCACCTGAAGATCTTCGAAGATTATATCCAGGCGAACATCTCCTCAATTAAGCCGGCTGTCTAGGACTGTATGCCCCGGAAGCATGGGTCGGAAGAGGTCAGAGCACGCATAGGCACACGCGCTCGCGACCAAGTCGTGTCGGCATCTGAGTTGGCAGCCAGTTGCGGCGTCCTTCTCATCTTGCTCGAATCCGTCGATAAGGGTTCGGATTCGCTCAAGAAAACAAGACGAACAATTCATTTATGTTCATGATGTTAGTCGCCAGGAAAGTGAAGCACTCCCACCATTGCCCCGGTTTGTCATAAATTGTTAGCGTTTTACTTTTTAGGCTTGTTTAAATTGGGATAAAGCCTTTGTCCTTTATTATGCAAGGTATTGGGTGACTTGCACAGGACTTCAGCAATGAGCAATGGCTGGATTTGCGACAATACACATATTGGAGGCGAAAGATGGGTCTCCCATTAGGACCTACTTTCTCCAACTTTTTCATGTGCTACAAGAACAGAAATGGTTAGATCCGTGTCCGACTTCATTCAAACCCTATTGACGCTACATTGACTATTCTTTCGGTCTTTTAAAAAAACAAATTTGATGCCCATTCTTTCCTTCAATATTTCAATTCCAGACATCCCAATAAAAAATTCACTTTAGATCTAGAGAAAAAATTTTCAATTAAATTATCTCGATATCAATATTCACCGATCTGATAATAAATTTATAAACTCAGTCTAAATTAAACCAACACTCTCCGGATTAGGGTCAAGTGCTTTAGCTTTTGTTGCAAGCAATTTAAACTTAATAGCATTTCAATCCTTATAACTCGCACCTATAATATTTGCTCAAACTACACTGACGTTCGCAAAGAATTTACTCCATTGAAGTCTTATTTTACAACCAATGGTTATCCGCATATAGATATTCATCGTGCAACTAACTTCCTGAATGGTGAATTCATCCCGAAATCTTATGTTCAAGCTCTGAATTACAATTACTTTGTTTTCTTATATTTTAGATAACAATCGGAAAAGTTGAAAAGAGAACTTTTAAAGCTTTTGACTTATTTTTCCGGGATATTTCCTCACGTATTATTTTAGGTTACAAACGATCTTATGAAAGTTTTTTAGGTTTGAAGATTGAGCTCGTCGTAGCCGTGCGGCTATCGAACCCGCTTCCGTACTGGCAGACCCTGGTTCGAGTCCCGGCGCTGGTGGCGATTTTCTCTGTTGGATATAGGGGAAAACTTCCAAGCACAATACCCCACTCTACCCAGGTGTCTGAAATGGGTACCGGTCTTGGCCGGGGGCAAGCGTCATGTCGTCCTGGCGTTAGTTATAAGGCATTTGAAAATTCAATGTACAAGGTGATATGTATCAGGCTTGAAATTGGACATACAGCATTCGTAGATGCCTTCATTATTATTATTATTAAGATATGCTCCCGACCGGCATGCGATCTCCCCTCGTATATAATTTTAGTTGTGCGCATTGCGCATCGCAGTATGTGGGTTCCACCCACCGAGCACTTTACGTCAGGATTACTGAACATGTAGGTCGAAGTCATAATACAGGTCGCCTGCTTACTTCTCCTACTCATTCTTGTATAAGATAACATTGTAGTAACAAACTTACACTCAAAATGGCTTGTTCAGCATACGCACGGCTTGTTCAAAATTCATGGCTTGTTCAGCATACGCACAGAGAGATAATTTTTCAGTGAGCGCTTTATTTCATTTGTCGGTTTATATTTTTCATGTTTCTATTCACAGATGCGCACTCTGGGGTAGTGATAGATCTATTTTTAAATCATTAAGCAAGTGCAATAAATGTATTTATTTCTGAAATATGGTTCAATGTTACTCGCAGAGCCTTAGGTAAAATGAAATGTCTTGAGGTTTTGTTGTTACGCAAAAAATAGAAATAGGAACATATATATGCATATGTGTGTGTATAATATATGTATGAACATGTATATGTACACACACATAGACATACATGTATGCGGGCCCACACACACATTTACGCACCCACTTATCCACATATATTCATATGTACACATATATATATGTATTGAAAATGAATATAAGAAAAATAATAATAAACATAAAAAAAAACAATTTTGCTCATGCTACATCTAAAATGACAGTCAAGCTCAGTGCAATCGTAAGAGATAACCTGAAGAAAAAATAAATAAAAGGAAAAAACTTCGAAAAACGTATAAATGAAAGGGTATTCAATTTCCTAACAGAAATTTTAAGAAAACTCAAGTTACGGTCGAAGAACAACAAAAAAATCTCGGGTTTCATATCCTCTCGGTATTCTCTGCAACATCATACGGACATGGATACATGGGATAAAATGGAGGTACAGTGTAAGCCAGATATCACTTATGAGTAACAAATATCTACAAAATTTTGGCAGAAATGCGTAAACAAACATGCACTGAAAATGAAAATACATCGCTTGTTCAACACGCGGACAGAAAGATAATTTTTCAACTATTCATATGCTCAAGAAGCGCTTTATTTCATTTGTCTAATTGTATTTTTCACTTTTCCTATTCACAGAAACGCTCTCTGGGGTAGTGATAGATCTATTTTTGAATTAATTCGCATGAGCAATAAAATTAATTAACCAAATTGTTTTTAAATAAAAATTAGTTATAGAAACATGTTTATATATTTATGTAGATATACATATACCTACATACGTATACACAGATATATCCATGCATGTGCGTGCGGGACGCACACATATTAATATATATTGTAATGAAAATAAACACAAGGGAAAAAAATCCTACAGATAAAAAGATAACAACTTAGAAAGAAAGAAAGAAAGAAGAAAAAACTTTATTTCCAATAGAGATTGTACAATATTACAATCATTGGTTTTTAAATATCTTAAAATTAATACACTTAGATGATACACACACACGAGTATTGAAAAAACTCGTGTCACTAGTCGAAAAGATATGATTGAGGGCAATGTACTCCTAATCTTGCTTAATCTACATTTGACAATACATGTAATGATAATTATAAGAGATAACGCAAATTCATGGACGATGCATTTTCATTGTGGGGTGAAAACACTTTTGACAGTTTACATGTACATGACATAAAACTTCGCAATTATTGATGCCAGGAAATAATATATGAATCGTTTGTTTCGGCAAATGTTCAAAAGTGTCATTTTAAGGAAGCATGAAAAAAATATATAAATACAAATCCATATACATATATATACGCACATATATATATATATATATATACTTACATACACACACACATACAGATATATATATATATATATATGTACGCATAAGCATGAGGACCAAGAAGATTATAAGTTTTGAATTTCTAATTCAACAATTTTAACATAACGGTCGTTAGTTAATAAGTGTTTTATTCAAATATAAATGGATGATCGCACAACAAATGTATAAGTTGTACATGAATGCTTTACAATAATAAAGAGATGACGAGTTAGGTAATGTTACAAATTGAGAGTGAACAGAAAATGACCATTATCTCTAGTAAAATGCTAGTTGTCAGTCTAGTACACACATATGTGCACACATACATGTGAATATAAACACATATATGTACACATAAGCATGAGGACCAAGAAGATTATAAGTTTTGTATTTCTGATTCAACAATTTTAACATACCGGTCATTAGTTAACAAGCATTTTATTTAAATATAATGGATGATCGCAGAACAAATGTATAGTTTGTACATGAATGCTTTACAATAATAAAGAGATGACGAGTTAGGTAATGTTACAAGTTGAGAGTGAACAGAAAATGACCATTATCTCTAGTAAAATGCTAGTTGTCAGTCTAGTACACACATATGTGCACACATACATGTGAATATATACACATATATGTACACATAAGCATGAGGACCAAGAAGATTATAAGTTTTGTATTTCTGATTCAACAATTTTAACATACCGGTCATTAGTTAATAAGCATTTTATTTAAATATAATGGATGATCGCAGAACAAATGTATAGTTTGTACATGAATGCTTTACAATGATAAAGAGATGACGAGTAAGGTAATGTTACAAGTCGAGAGTGCACAGAAAAAAGACCATTTTCTCTAGTAAAATGCTAGTTGTCAGTTTAGTACACACATATGTGCACGTATACATGTAGATATATATACATACGCATGCACAAACATACCCACGCACATACTTACACCAAACTCGTAAGCATACACAAATGCATTTCTATGCATCGAGGCAATACATACGCATTCTACAGAGTGTCATACGCATAGCGTGCACACGTACACATATATACAAGTAAGCATGTGCGCAAATATCAGCATAAACTAGCCATTATAAACCAGAATTCCAATCGAGGGGAACAGAAAAAATATCTTTTATTATAGCATGAATTTTATAAAATTTAGTACTAAAAATAGTGGCACAAGACAGTCTACTTAAGTCAGAAACATGAAATCGATTGTGGGACGTGGATAAGAAAGAAAACATTAATGTCCTATAAAGGTTTCATATTAGAAAACAAATCACATTATCTTTGAAATATGGCGCAAATTGTCGGCAATTCATGAACAAACATAGGTATCACATTATTATAAGCATATAACTATAAGCAGAATCAGCATATTACTGCAGTATAAATGGATGATCACACAACGAATTTATTTTTAATTTTTTTTACATGGATGCTTTACAATTTCAAATTAGAAAAAAAAAACACATTATCTTTGTAATATGGTGCAGAATGTCTGCAATTGATAAACACACACACATATAGGTACCATGTTTGCAAATGACAACGTATAGGCGGTCAAATCATAATACCTACGCATACTTCCAAACTGTTGTGTGATGTCTTGAATTATAAAACAATGAGCGAGGGAGATTGTTCAGCAATGGAGATACCAGGCAAATGAGATTCGTCAGTACTCATTCAGTATGTTCTGTAACTAAAAATTATTATTGAGACACAAGATGACGAGTTATTTTGGCTTTAAATTCTCTAGGTCTTTGAGGGACTTTAATATTCAGGGGAAGTTTGTTCCACAGTAAGGCGCCTGATATGGACAGAGCCTTCTGCCCTAAGTGAGATGAACGATAGTTGACTAAGACATTATTGTTTCTGTTCGGTTTTTGATTGGTTACAGTGGGTGGATGGAAACGCACTATCTCAGCATTGCTCTGAGGAAGATATAACGAGGAGAATACGTATTGGGCCTTCTGCAAGAGGAGCCTTTCTTGGATAGGAATCCAGCCGAGTTTATTGAGGAGAGGGGTTACGTGATCACTTCTTTTGAAATTACCGTTGCATACCACCTTGGCTGCAAAATTCATGCATTTTTGTAAGTCCCTTTGAAGGTATTGAGGTAAGTCTCCCCATACTAGGCTGCAGTAGTCAATGCGCGATAACACAAGGGATTGAATAGCTAATAATCTGGATTTTTCGTCTAGCATACTTTTTATACGATGAAAAAACATTAAAGTTCCGTATATTTTGTTGCAAGTAGTCTCAACGTGAGATTTGAAGGACATATTTCTATCGAACCAGATACCTAGATTTTTAACTTTTTCTGATGCATTAATTTTATCATTTCCAACTGCAAGAGTAAGATCTGAAGTTTTTTTAATTGCATCTTTGGATCCAAAAACAATGCATTGTGTTTTATTAGCATTTAATTTGAGACCATTTCGGTCGTACCATGATTTCAGGCTAGTCAGTAAAGTTTCGGCTTTAATTTGCGTCTGTGGTATTTCCGATACTGAACTTGTTATTGCAATTTGAACATCATCTGCATACATTGAGATCCGTGAGTTAGAAGGCATTGGAGGGAAATCATTAATGAAAATAGAAAAGAGTAGCGGACCAAGAATGGATCCTTGGGGAACACCAAAATTGTTTTGAATGAATGGGGACAATTTGTTTTCTATGCGGACTGCACGAGATCGATTTGACAAGTAACTTTCAAACCATTGCGTGTCTATTCCCAAGTTCAGTATTTTACGTAGAAGTCTTTCATGTTCGACGCTATCGAACGCCTTAGAGAGATCAAGTAGCAGCAAGAGTGTTACATTCTTTTGATCGATGTCACTGTATATTTTTTCAGATATATTGAGCAGAGCGTCTTGGGTGCTAGTATTTCTTCTATAGGCATATTGATTTTGGTGGAGTAGATTTGACTCGTCCAGGTGAAATGACAGTTGATTTGTCACCACTTTCTCCAATAGTTTGGACATGACAGGCAAAAGACTGATGGGCCTGTAGTTTGATGCTGTATTTAGGTCACCACTTTTGTGCAACGGTCTAATAATGGAGTGTTTCCATTGGTTTGGAAACGTGTTGGTTACTATTGATGTATTAATTATCAGACGAATCCATGGTGCTGTAACAGGGAAACTGTCTTTGATATATTGAAGACTGATACCATCATGTCCAACTGCCTTTGTGTTTTTTAGTGAGTATAAGATGTTTCGTAACTCTGGTAAATCGACAGGGCGTGGTCTCCACTTGACATCAGTCCTCGAGGGTGCAGTGGGGCATGAATTTTCAATTGTCGTTTCATCTGGATTGGTACACACCTCACTGAAAACTTGAGCCCCTACTTTTGAAAAGAATGTGTTGAAATCCGTGGCTGTTGCCAAGGGATTTTCAAAATTACTTATGCGATCTAAATTTTTATATGGGGCTACTTCACTAATGATTTCCCAAGTTTGCTTCGGGTTATTTTTAGCCGTTATCAGTGCCTGGTGGAAGTGAGTTTGTTTCGCTTCAGTGATTTTCTTTCGAAGAATCTTTTCGTGTTCTTTATATCTCTTGTATAAGGTACTGTTTGATCTATTGTTTTTGTACTCTCGCAAGTTAGCTTTCTTTATTCTGCTCATCTCTTTAACTTCGTCAGTGATCCAAACAGTTCGTTTTGGCTTGGTTTTTTTGGTGACGTAAGGTGCACATTCGTCGAGAGCTGCTGTGAAGTTCTCGTTGAAAATTGACACTTGTATATCAACATCGTCAGATTGCATCATTTTCTGGAATTCGGTAGACCTATCGAGTAGTTTTTCTTGAAATAGTTCTGCTGAATAGTGCCTTTTCGAGCGATAGGTCATTAAGCGGTATTTTTGTCTTTCCTTCGCAATATTAATTTCACATTCTACATTCTATAGAGTGGTGATCGGAAATAGGTGATATTACTGTACTAAGTATTGCGGTGGGATTATTTGTGATTGCTAGATCGAGGAGAGTTGCAGAGATTTTAGTGATGCTAGTCGGTTCTTTGACCATTTGTGATAAGCTTAGTTTATATAATAGTTTGCTTAGCTGATTGTTTTTGTCCGTTATGTCAACATTGAAATCTCCGAAAGCAAAGAATGATTTTTTTGCCTGAAGGATTTCTTTGAAGGTTTCCTCAATGAAATCTAGTGTTCGATTTAGGGGAGACAATGGGTGCCGGTAAAGGCTGCCAATGATTATTGATTTGTGTTTATTTATTTGCACTTCTAACCAAACCATTTCAATGCCTTCGCAAACTTTATTCACTAGTAGTGAAGATGTTGAGTACATTTCTTTCACAAAAATACAAGATCCACTACCTCGGCTGGTTTTAGCGCCATCGTAGCGGTACAACACGTAATCAGGAATGTTAAAAAATGAACTTTGGGTTCGTGAATCAAACCACGTTTCTGAGACACACAAAATGTCAATTTTTTCAGTGACCAACATTACTCTGATTTCATCCAATTTACCATTCAGGCTTCGAGCATTTACATGCTTGATTTTGATTTTACCTATATTAGCACTCTTTTTAAAGGTAGCGAGGTTACTATCTCGATGGGATCGTTCAGGGTATTTATCGATTTTGTCTAAGTTGCCCAGGGTGTTTGGCCCAGCATCTGCTATGTAAGAAAGTCTACTATTTGGCTGGGCAGCGGCACTTTGTCAAGATGAGGTAAACCCGGTCTGATTTTTGCCTTGTGTGACAAGAGCACTGTAGTGATCGTTTTTACGATGGAGCAGTAGTGGAGGGTTATTATTTGATAACTCTGAAATGGGAACGACTGATATTTTCAAAACACAATGATCTTTTTCATCCAGGACGAGAAGTTTTTGGCCTGTCACATTTGAAATGATTAGTGGTATAAGGTCTACAGCAGCTTGGTCAAAATGTTTTTCGTCAATGTAATTATCTATGAGGTTTTGCATGTCGCCACTGTTCTTGTCAAAAAACTTAGCATATGTGCTGTAGTTTGCTTTACTCTCTGTTTTGATTGCAGCCTTTAGGGAATTGTAATTCCATTTTGATGCTGGTTGTTTTGTAAGTAGATGAGCTACTGCGTGGAGGAGGCAGTGTCCATCGGCTTTGGTGGGAATCAGTTTTATGTTCCATGATCGTTTCAATTCATCCATTGTGGAATTCATGCGTTCATAAATGGGGCTGGAGACGTTTTTTTTCGCACTTTTTTCATCATTAAGAGGTTCTGAGAGGTGCGGGGAATTTACGTTTTTCTGGCTCTGAATTCCTGTTCTGTGGTGATTTCTCGTATGGGGATTTGCAGAGAACTGAGAAATGCTCGTGTCAATTATATTTTTCTGGTGATGATTGTGCATACCGTTGGGTAGTGGATTTTCCATCGATTGTCGACTGCAATTTTGCAGCGATTTCTCTCTTCCTATTGATTTTACTGCTTCCGAGTATGTGATTGGATGTTGATTTATACTCGTGTCTGAGAGGGGCTTTTCATCCTCTTCATCAGCATTGGATAGCAATGAAAACCTATTTTTTGTAGGCACTCCGCAGTTGTTTGTGGCGGATGCAGGAGAGGGCTTGTTATATGAGGGCAAACATCGGGAGGAGAGGGGAGGAGAGGGTTTGTTATATGAAGGCAAACATCGGTTTATGCTGCTGGAGGTTTCACGTGGATAGGCGGTCAACTTAGAACAATCATTCAACTTATATTGCTTTTCTGAATAAGCATTAGAGTATTTAATTTCTTCATTCAGATCATGGGAGTTTCTGACACAGGAGATAAAATGTGAAGTTAGTCTCAAAGGTGATTTTAGAGCAATTTGTTGAAGAAAATGATGCGTGTCTTCTCGCGTAACGGGCCAAGTGCGGACATTGTTGTAAGCTTCATCAACAGGACCGGTTTTTACATTTGCTCGCAGCGGAATCAGTTTAAGACCAATTTTTCTGCACAGGCTCGATGCCATGTACAATTGCTGCCCACTGCAGCCACTCACCACATAAATACGAGAAAGAAGATTCTTTGTCATGATCAAATTTATTAATTTCGTCAGATTTTGGGACGAGAGGCTCAAACCTTTGAAACTAATTATATAGTTCCTGAAAGGAGGTGCGCGTTCAATCTCATCATAGATATCATTTAGACGTTCCGAAGTTATGGTCTGAATCCTGCATGCACTATCAATGTCATCTCTGTTGATTTTTGTGAGGCTATTGTCTCCAACGAGAAAAGTGTCTAAAGGGGATTTCGCATAAGGATGGTTACTCGCAGCTACCACTGGCGTAAAATCATGAGCGCTGATACGATAATTTAAAGCAAAAAGCTGTTCTGTAATCACTTGAATATTTGATACAGTGGAAGAAATCGACGCTGGGCTTGGGGGACAATATTGTCTCAAAGCTTTATTGAGAAATGCAGCTGTAAGAGACAGCGTGTTATTTATTTCGTGAATAGTTTGGGAACTGGTCATTTGGAGAGGATGTAAGTACCCATCAAAGGCGGTAACAGGTCTGGTTGTATTTTTCTCCACTGAAAATCTTACGTTATCCTCGGAGTTTACGTTCTGAGGTATTTTACTGCCAGTACTAGCTGCTTCGTATGCATTTTCAAACATAACTTCGCCACCTGAAAGGTCTACACACAATTTATCATTAAAATTATAATTAAAATTACCCCTTTTACTCTCTGACTGGTTGCACACATCCAAAATTTTATCGCGTTCTAACGATGACGTTGGTGTTTCCGTCGGCGGTGAACGATTTTGAGCTTTCTCAGTGACGCAGGGCAGAGGCGACGTCGCCATGACGCAATCGTTTCGGCGAGACGAAGGAGCTCGCAGTGCTGTGGCAGCTTCCGCCAGTGAGGACGTATCTTCTTCACTAAAGATTCTCGGCTTTGTGGACGATGAATCTTCTCGGACACAGTCCGAAGCGTGGGGTTGAGAGTCGAGTGCTGCTTGTACGGAATTTCTTGAACTCGCTTCGGGTGTGCCCGTAGCAGGTTTCAGAACTTGAGAAGATGAATTATTACTGGGAGCTGAATTATTACAAGCAGCGCCTGAGAGATTTTTGCCCGTGTCAGATGACTCTGATTTTGCAGTCATTAGTGATGCTTCAGGGGCTGAGAAACACTTGCTGATACCAGACTTCACGAACGTCCGAGAAGCATTTTTCGTTTTGAGTCTTTGAGGACCTTGAACAGATGGATTCACAGGGGCGGATTTATTAGGTCTGCCTTTCCGCTTTATGGCTGGTGCTTTACGCTTTTTACTGAGCTTTTCGTGCGAAGCTGTACTGGAGGATGTTTTTTCAGATGGGGCAACAGTCCGAGTAGTTGAACGAGTTCTATATTGATACATTGTGACGTTGATAGAGAGGAAGAAAAATTAAAATTTGTTCATTGGGTTAAAGTAGAAGACCTCGCCTTTTAAAGGTAGATAAAAAGAGACTGCCAGTAGGAAAGCAAGGGGGGGGGGGGGCTTGGGGTGTAAGACAGAGGAGGACAGAGTGTGAGCGGGAGGAGGGGGCAGGATGCTTGCGGTCGGCAGAGCAGCGTTGCTTGCTGTCCTGCTTGGGGAAGAAAAGAGAACAGAAAAAAAAGAAGAAGAAAAGAAGAAAAAGTACTTCAACTCTTCCATCAGAAGATTGCTCTGGTGAACTTTTCGAGAAACGTCGGATTGTTCAAGTTTACTTCACATTGTGGAATTATGCTCTGTCTGCGAACACAGGCTTACTATGTTTAACATGGTAAATTTTTTCCGAAAGTTGCTGGATCAAGTTTATTTAATTTTTATATTTAAAATTTCCTTCAAAGAAGAAGAAGTTTTTTATCCTTCTCACATTTAACGTCAATAGTTAACCAAAATTGTCCATCAAAAGAACATGAGGTAAGCTAATTTTTTTTAATCAAAAATTGAATGAGTACATTAGAAATTTTCAACATTCATGCTCTATTGTAACAAAAATAGTTCACAAAAAATGGTCACCATTATTTTCCAAAGATGCGAGTTTGACAGAGCACACTTTCTATTTTGTTTCTGGAGATAACGGCACTTGTCCTTCCACGTTAAGAGTGGAGGTGTTTTGGAGGGATGGAGTGGAGATGGAGGGGGGATGGAGGGGGCAGGGGTAAGCTTGTTTGCGCTGCCCTCACCGGCACTGCGAGAGCAACACTAAGTTTTCACATCTCGCCACTCTGATCTGCTTGTTAAAATGATCATAATTGAATCACCGAAACACAGAAAGTTCACTTTTACCATTTAGTTAGGTAGACGGCACATTCACGGACACACAGTTCTAATTTCGTACTTCGTGGAGTTTTTCTTCCCTCACATTCTGAAACAATTTAGCTCCGGTAACATGGAGCGTGCGTCCACGGTGACAGTTCGTTAAAGGACTTGATGAAGTCATGCCAGCAACACAGCCTCTCCACTTCAGCATCAGTCAACTTCTGCACCATAACCACTGCATGCTCCATGCTGGATGTTGAGACACCAGTAGCAATGGCAGATCATCAGGTGCCCCCAAGGGTTTTTTTAATCTTTCTGTCTCCTATTCCACACACTTGTTTGTAAATTTTTTACTCCAACAACAGCACACAGGCTCTATTCATCAATCAACCAGTAAAAACTTGGTAAAGGGAACAGCGAAAATTCCTACTACAGGAAAATTCCTACTACTTCCTAATTCCTCCTACCCTTAGCTCCTACTACATCGAAAATGACAATCGAGCTCACTGTAATCGTGAAAAATTATCTGGAAAAAAACTAAAAAGAAAAAAGACTTCGAAAAATGTAAAAATGAACTGGTTCTTAATTTCATGATAGAAGTTTTTAAGAAAGCTCAGATTACAGTCAAGGAAAAAAACTCGAGTTTCATATCCTATCGGTATTCTCTTCAGCATTATGCGGACTTGGGTACATGGGCTAAAATGGAATACTACTTTGGCTGGATATCACTTCTGAGTGGCAAATATTTCAAAATTTAGCACGTAGAGGTAAATTAAATAGTGGTCCAGAGTAATTATTTTAATTACTGAAATTTAGAGTTATCTCTGATTTGAAAGTTCAGTGCTTGTGTGCGCTGAACGCACAGAAAAAATAAATAAATAAAAATACCAAATGCCCCCTTCCCCCCCTCAGCTCAGCTAAAATCGATTGAAACACCATCGTAAATGATTTCGAAAATAGTGTGGCAACGTTAGTCAAAAATTAATTTATGAAAAACATAGCACAAACCTCATATCTATAAACCTGTATACTGATGTACACACAAAAATGTATTTCAGAGTTTGTTTATCATACGGTTGTAAAATAGAAATACAGAAAATAGAAAATAAATAAAGATGAGAAATTGTGAGAGAATACTACTGATATATGAGGAAAAAACCTCTCATTCCGCTTTATAGTCGACAGAAATAATTAAGATCAATAGTAGAATGACTTGGCGAACGTAAAAAAGAAATAAATACTAATTTCCAACAGAAATTTCGGGAAAATCAAAATTTCAGGTAAGTGGGAAATTCACACCGAAGTGCTCCAGGCCCTATGACAGAAATGCAAAATGACGTGACACATTTACACTAAATTCTTTTACAGTTTTAGAGTTTTCGATGTGCTGGAGAAGCTTGTTACACAAAAGAACTTCAGAAACTGTGAGAGCTTTTTTCCCACGCTAGATAAACGGTAACTGACCAAGACATCATTCCTCCGGTTTTGTTTTTGTTTGGGATATTGGATGGAATAATTTTTACCACATATGCATTACTCTGGGGGAGGTACAGAGATGAGAACACTCGTCGAGCTTTTTGGTTCATGAATCTGTTCGGTATTGGGGTCCAGTCGAGTTTTCTTAGAAGAGGGGTGGCATGATCTTGTTTATTGAAATTTTCTTAGCATACCTCTTTGGCTGCGAAGTTAATACATTTTTGCAATTCTTTTTGACGATGTTGAGGTAAAGCTCCCAACACTAGACTACTGTAGTCCAGACGCGATAGAACTAAACTAAAGACTGAATCACTAATAACATATATTTTTCAAGTTTTTTCTTAATGCGATGAAATAACATTAAGGTTCCGTTTATTTTCTTGGACACCGTTTCTACGCGTGAGTTGAAAGCCATTTTTTTGTCGAACCAAACACCAAAAATTTTTAACTTCTGTACTTGTTCAATTTTATCGTCTCCAAATGTTAGCGTAAATGGTGGTAAATTTCTGGTCGCATTCTGTGATCCAAAAATAATGCATTGCGCTTTACTTGCGTTAAGTTTGAGGCCAACATCTCCTTAATCTCGTTAAACGTTACATTTCTCTGAAAAACTTCCTTACGGGAGGCCCCTTTCCCTTGTCCAGTGCAAGCCCAGAATTATTAAAGATGTTCTCAGATATTCAACAGAATGTGATAAAATCCATACTCGTACATCCAATTATAGTTATCGTATGGATGCTCAAGTTGAGCAAATCTTACAACTGTGGGCATGCTAACATCAGTGTTCACCGCTATCATGTACCTCCCACACCATTGAGAGTGCTTCATTGAGGCACAGTGCATGCATGGTGATGTACTACGTACGCCTAAGTTCTGGGATCTTTATACTAATCTTGGTACAAGGTATGTTGCCACTTATCCCCTCATAAACTAAAATCTCTTCTACTCCTTTAGTGAATCGCCCGCAGGAGTTCCATATAAATAAACCGTATTGAGAGCATTTAATTTCATCTAGCTCACAGGCTGTGCCACCTAGACCGGACCTTCCTGTAACCTGGGACACTCACGTGAGGCTAGTTGTAGGGCATGCTGTAGACGTAAATATAACATGGGCCAGTGACGATAAACTTGCGTACTTGAATATCCCGTGCTGTATAACGAGTGAAATCCATGAGCGATATGAATTATGCAATTACTGAAACACTTGACTGTAAGGTACATTCAGAGACAACTCCATTAAAGCATCCCCTTTCTGTCCTCCAGACGGTACCCACAGTAAAAAAACCTCCTTCTGACGTGGAGCTACAAGACTCGCTTTCAAAGTTCCAATAATCTACAAAAAACAACTACTGCTCGACCTCTTCAATTAACAGCGCCGAACGCAGGCGACTTCCCAAAAATTTGTTAAACTCAGGAGTAGACATTGTGGTTCGAAAGTTTCCTATAAAGCCAATCTTACCCCGTAGCCACTTAGAAAACAAATCGCCCTCATTCATCAGAACAATTTTGGAGCTCCACAAGGATCTATTCTATCGCCCCTGTAGGGCGCAAGTCCTGGGAGAATAGAGTAGACAATTCTAATCAATCTAAAATTATTCCCTATCCTGCGCCTACTGAGAGGACATAGAGAGGAAACCATCTGGCGTAGGTAAATTGGTCAAGTGCTTTCTAATCTTGCGGTTTTGAAATTTGTACGCAAGTCTGATGAATACGATGCACAGCACTAAGGGTACCCCCACACGAGCAACTTTTGTCAGTTGACACAACTGAAAAATTGTCCAGAATAGTAAGCATGCATTTCTAGGGCTGCCCGCACACGGGCAATTTTTCGTGAGGCGACAACAAAAAGTTGTCAGGTGGTTGCAACGGGATCAATTTCTCTGACAACACAATAGTTGTCAGCAACTGTTGCAGGCGATGAACGGTATTTCTAATGGGAGCTCGCACACGGACAACTTTTCGTTGCCGCCACCCAGCGCCCAGCCAGTCGCAGGTTACCAGATTGGCTTTGTTAACTCCCGATTTTTACTGTTGTGACTGGTTTTGGGGCGGTATGGTGCACAGAAAACTGTTATGCGTTCAAGCTATTCTAAAATGGCTCGGCGAAACCACCTATTTCACGTCTGAATAATAAATTCATTAAATAAATGAATAAAAATAGCTGTGTTCGGCATTTTTATGAAGATTAATATACTCAATACTGGGATGGCATATTTTCTTTTTTTGTCGGACGATCCTGCCGTGGTTTTTCAGTGTTTTCCTGACTAGATTGGTCTGGCACTGCCGTATCCGCAGTTTCCATGGTGACACTAAACGATAGTTGCCGCCATCCGGTGGCTCGTGTGCGGGTGTACCTTAATGACAACTTTTCGTTGCGACGATATTTTGCTGTGACAACTGACAATAAAAATTAACTCGTGTGCGGGGTACCCTAATACAACCTCAATGTGAGCCTGCTCACTACCTCACTGCATTGGCAACCAAAATTGAGAAAGAAGTCCGGCAGCTTCACTTCGTCCAACCGCAACAAGGAAATGAAACGAACAAGGAAATAAAACAAATTGCATAAGTTCAAATTGTGTATCACAGCATGGTGACTCGGTGAAATGGAATTAATTTAAACTCCACCGTTCTAAAATCAGAAAAATCAAAATATCTTAAAGTTCACACATAATTTACGTTCTACCATCCGAACTTGATATCCAACTCAAATGAACCACATTTGAAAATTTTGTTCGATGCATCCGACCATAAATAATAAATATTACGAGGCATTTCGCACACTTGACCTGTGAAATTCTGTTTTTAATAGAAATCAAAGAACACGTCAGCATTATGTCACCTACTAAGTTCTTAGTTATTACTGGTTATACGTGAGATTTAACAATTGCGTCTATTCGAAAAATATTCAAGCCTGGAAACAGAGCAGCGGCACGAACAAGGATATCGTACGGCGGAAGGCGGTAAAAAGACGGACTTTTTGGGAACAAAAAAATATCCAGTGGCGAGTCGCGAGAGCTGGTTGCCAGCAGCCCACGAAAGCGAAACGCAGCAGGAATGCAGACATTGCTAATTTACTACGTAGTTCGTAGGAATGCGAATGATCTATTTCTTTTTTGTGGAATATAATTCCCTAGGATCAGATAGATTAGATGTAGGTATAAGCCTCTCTCACCGCAACAAAGGCATTCGGAAGAGAGGAAGTAGGACAACACAATTTAGTATTGAGTTAAGGGAACGCGAAATCTTTGCACAAGGTGAATGAAAACAGTATGCTGAGAAATAAGTCCATGAAATAAGATAAAAGTTGAAGAAAGAAATATTAGGTACTCAAAGAGAGGTCAGCAGTAAACCGAAAAAAAACAGGTCCGTAACAAAACAAAAACACATTTATATTTCAACGAAAGAAAGGCCTACCTTAGCTTCAGCTCGGGACCTCATATATTCCTTTTTCGAGTGCTAATTCCCACGTATAAAATAGTAGTATCCTCCTGAGGGGTATTACAAAGAGGATGAAGGAAGACACCATCAAGTATAGAATCAAGGGGAAGGGGAATCCAAGGCCAAGTATGTTTCCACACCGGATTCCCTGAGCATAGAAACTGCAAGATTGAAAAAAGTTATGAAACGCGATAGAAGTTGAAAAAGAAAGTAACAAATGCTGAAAAAAATGGCAGCAGTGAACCGAAAAAAGGCGATCCGTTATAATCAAAGAAAAATACGCCTATTTCAACAAAATGAAAACCTCCCTAAACCTCGTCTCAGAGTCTCTTACCTTCATCATTGTATTGGCTAATTCGTACAGATAGAATAAATAATTGTATTCCGGTGAGGGGTAATACGAACAAAATCAGATTTAGGAATTTTCAGTTTCAATCGGAAGATGCAAAATGAGGTGAATACTAAGCGAACATAGTCCAAACGCAAGAGTTGCATTAGCTCTAAATTGTGGTGAAGTTGGAAGAAAAATAAGCACCTTCTCTTATGATTTGAGTCATAATTGATGGTCCTACACAGTCGTCACATGCGTTATCGATAAATATCACCATAATAGATAAAATATTTACTTTCTAGTACCGTTGATGGCAGCCAGAAGCGGATTATTATAACTACCATAGTAATTATCATCAATATTATACTTAAGACTTGACCTCCATTTTCACTCAGTTATGCGATTAACACAGAGAAAATCGAAGTTATTTTCTTAGCCTGAGTTTACGCAGCAACACAATGGCAGTAGGCAAAACTCGCTGTGCGAGCTAAAAAATCTCAACAACCTGAATGAGACGAAAAAGTAAAATGAGAATCAAGAATAAAAGACGGAAGCCACTCGCACAAAACGAGGTCGATTCACGGAACGCCGGCCTCCCCCACAAGAGAAACAGAGAAGTAGAGAATGAAAGATAAAGTCTGAACTGCAAATCTAAGCTCCCTGGATGTAGCTCAGGAGCTCTTATACCACTGGTGAGAACTAAGTACGCTAGACGCGCTGGAAGACAATCTCCTTCAGTGCACCCTTCTGGAGGGGACACAGAAGCAGAGCAATAGATTAGCATCCCGACACAATTGCAATCACGTCTCTTTGCGTACTGAAACGTCAGCATGCTTGGCTTCACTGATTAGTGCTACCCAAATAAATTTGATGTAACTCATTTGGTGAGCATGTAGCTGGCCAACGAGCTCTTGCCGCAGACTTCAGTTTTAGTTGTACAGTGTCGCTCTCTGCTTTCAAACATCCTTGGGAACAAGAAATGAAGAAGCGAATAATATTTTGACGACATCCACACACGAGTTTCCCGACGAGAATTATAGTGATAAATAATGGAGACCTGTAAGCCGCAAACCTAAACGCAGCCTCTCGCCGCAAGCGTTGCTGATTGTACGGTGGGGTGCTGAGGGGCACTACTCTGGGGCGCAATTCTCGTGTGTACGGACAGCGAATAGCAAAGCATTCAGAGAGAGTGAAATACCATTCTTTTTATCAACATTTTTGTTGAAGAACGCTAAATATTAAGTTACTCTAACGAGCAAGCCATTCCTTTGCACACTCGTAAGGACATAAGAATTAAGTAAATGAGAAAGCCACTAAAATCGTTCAACTTCATTACACTACGAAACGTTATGAGACCTGTAAGTGTAAATAAGGGCGTAAATAAAACATAACCTTATTTGCCTTATGCATGTTTGTACATTTTGTTTGTAACTACCGGAGCCCAACTATATTAACCATAACGAAAAACTTCACATACTAACTTCTCAGCATCATACAAGTGATAAGTCAGCTAACTCGTTGTAGAAGATGTTAATATTATTTATTGAATTAGTAATGTGCAAAAAGAGACAAGGGAATTTCTATGCTATTTTTGCTCAATGGATTTTCAGACCCGCATTGTATGCACGCTGCTTAAAAATGTCTTTCTGCGATCATGCGGGTCTGAAAATTAGCCGTGCAATGATACAGAGAAGCGGAAAGTTCCTGAAGATCCATGTAATTTCAAGTACGATTCAAAAGGCTGCGTTAAATTCATCACTTAAAAATTACTACTTCAGTTCTCGCCTCCCCGCAGAGATACAATTTTTCAATTTGATATATAAAGTTCACACAGCAGAAGTTGCGACCGCAATCAAAGCCGAGTGTGCTCGTGAAAAATTTATTGCTCAGACCTCGATACCACTCCTGCACGAACCAGAACAGCACTCTCACTCCGTCATTGCAATATTGTTCACAAAATGCCGTTATAGTCCCCTCACTTAATGAGTCCTAAAGTGCTGAATAATCGAAGTAACAGTTTAGAGAACACACGATGCAGTGCTGATAATTGGCACGTGAGGGAAAACTAGCCTACATTTAATGTCATGACGATGAACTTCATTGTTTACTAGAATGATACCTCTAGCACCTAGTGCGCTGTTCAAGAAGCAAGGTAATTTTGGAACGAAAAATAATTCCTAAATGTAATTTAAAATGGGCCAAAATATAGAAAAAAAAATCCAATAAACGAGAATTGATTTTCAAGTGATTCAACGATTTGCACATGACATTTGAGAACGCAAGAGCTTTGAGGAGAAATGACATCTGACACGAAATAAAGCCATCAGTTGCAAACACTGTTCGCTAAAAATTATGTCAACGGCTATGAATGTATGGAAAGGCTATGAATGTATACATTTTCCCCCCCAGTCAGCTTCCCCTAACCGTCCGCTACACTAGTGACAAAGAAATCTACTTAAATCTTAGAAGGAGCCACATGCAGTGTCGCCGGCTGCTTAGGTGAGCATTCGCGTCAACAATAAATAAATCCAACAGGGATGCCACATAAGAAGCCGAAGCCGAGTTGAAACGCACCGATTTTAAAAATCGCCGAAAATTTTACCCATTGACGAAATAACTGCATATTTCATGCATCTACAACTACGTCAACAGAAAAGGTAACGCTAGATCCGTCACTAGGTTTTATGGATGAAAGAGAGAGCATTAAGTGGAGCACAGGTTCATTTCAATTCTCGCCGCCAGAAAATAGCGGCCGTTTACATCAGGCGCCAAATTCATCAGCAAGTAATTGCTGCATCTCATTTGAAATAAATTAGTCTTCGGCGGTGACCAAGAACAACAAATAATGGCTTCTCCTTCAATCCCCAATACATGTACATGAAATACTTCAAAATACAGAGGTCATAACGTCATGTCTTTAACGCCCAGCGCATTCAAGCAACTGAGGCATTACTGTATATGCAAGCTACGTAATAAATAAGAAGCATTTCCGTGAAGTATTAACAAAGAAGTTGATAAAGAGACACAATATTAAAAACATCTACCGAGCTTTCCGAGCTACACTTGTAAAAACCTCTGAAACTAATTTTTTTAATGCAGAAAATGCTAAGGCATGTAACATTCGAACCTGTTTTTTATCTATTTCCTTCCAGTGTGACTTTTATAACTCGGAATATGATCACGTCACACGGTTACCAGAGAATGGAAACAAAAGGTGGACTGAGTACATTGGGCATTAAACGCTGGAGACTACATGCCTCTGAACAGAACATGAATACGATATCTACTCAATGAATCGTTTCAGTTCTAGTCAAGTTGGGCTAATATTAAGACCAACCTACCAACCAGCAAGTGCAAACATACTATCATGCTACTTATGTCAAAAAAATTCCAACATGCTCACATTTATTCACACGTTCTTTATATTTATAATAATTAATTATATATTATTTTACACTATAATGATAGTTTCAGAACTACCCTTTTCATTTCCCGCTGACACTGCTCACACAAATTTTATTTAGCATTAATTCTTCACAAGAATATGATGCAAGTGATTCATACAGAAAGACAGAGGCATCACATTCTGCTTGCTGCAGTAGATTTAACTTCACCAAAATCTTACATCACCATTTCCCCATGACGACTTCAGCACAAATTTTGGCTCAATGTCAAACGACTGACGCCATGTAAGCGCATTTGTTAATGTACGAGTGGAAATTTCTCTCTTAAGGAACATAGGCATTTTTTAATCGAACTTTTCCCGGAGTCTGTGTTTGAGAAGAACAGGCAGGAGTGATAGCAGCGCTGTAGCGGCCAGCAGCACCTGCAAACCAAGGAAAGAATATTAGACATACAGGGTCCGTCATATTTATGGCAACAAACATCTAGATAAGAAAATACCGAAATTGAAAATTTATTTAATGAACACATAGCTGAATAATACTTGAACAATGAGTAATAGCATTTACTCAATATGACCTTTATTTTTGACAACAGACTCAAGTTTGGTTTGGAAAGCTTCACACAGCCTACTCACGACGTGGTTTAGACGTAAGGGAATCCAGCAAATCATGAGGAGTTCAACAGACATTACTCATCAAAACAGACCGCACAGAAAAGTCCAATGGGTTCAGATCAGGGATCGTAGAAGGCCATTCCTCTTTGCCCAGAAACGCTGGAATAAGCGCCTGAATCTACAGCTGAGTCATTTTTGAGTCACGTGACGGAGCAGTCTCGTTGAAGGGTCCAAAGTTTACTACACCGAAGGGTTCTTTTACCTACGAAAGCAGTACTGCTGCCAAAATTTCAGAAATGCATCGCTGGCTGTAACGTGCGACTCCTGAAGTAACAAAAACGAGAGGCGACCTGACAATGGCAGTTACAGCTGCCCAGACCACTGAGTGGATTTTGACGACTGTTGACTCTTCTGCCTTCAACATATCCGTTTGTGCCCAGAACTCTATCATTCTGTTTACAAGTTGTTGAACATCAAATTATTTTTCTCCTTTTGTGAAGACCAAGTTTAGCAGAATGCCCCCTTTCATGAGCTTGAGAATGTGACGACTTTTATTAAGTCTCACACATTCAAGAGTGGATGTATGTAAGTTCATACCTTTTCCGCATCTCGGCACTGAGCCTTGAATGTAGCTGGAGATCATTGTTGAGGATTATGAGCATTAAAATCTAAATAACTCCAGCTTCTGTGGTACTTCTGTGGCAAATTGGCGGGGATTTTTCTCAATTTTCCTCGGGTATTTTTGAGGAGACGTGGTGTTCGGACAGAACGTTTTTTTCTCTGCCCTCGTCTATTGATATCGTACCAGTTTCTTCAAACTTATTGATCACTTTCCAAACTGGTTCACGGTAAATACGCACCTTTTTAGCAATGCACGAATTACTTTCACCTTTTTTACGAAGAGACACGATGGTTTTCCCATCAAGTAATAGAAAAATTTACTTTTAAACAATTTTACACCTGAAATACATAATTGTACCAATTAAAGTTTAAAATGAAATATTAGCTAGAGGCATAACTTGAAAATTAACATTTTTAATATTTCAAAATTGTACTGCCATATATTTGGTGGACCCTATAGATTAAAAGATAGATTAACCCTTTGGGTACTGACGGCTACTCCAGTGCCAAGATGGCTAGTGCTTCCAGTTTAGGGCATCTAACCTAATTTTAAAGTAATTTAACTAGTGAGGGAATATTTGGAGTAAATAAGAAAATTAGGGAAATTACAAGCATTCATGAAACTAGTTTTTAGACATTCCACAAGCCTGCACCCGTAAATAACCTTTGGTTACCTCTAAGTTCATGCTACTGGGTCCGTGCAACATACTAAATAATATTTCCATTTAACTTGAACAAGTTTTTTTTTGGAACTTTTTTGGTCTTTGAAAATCCAGGCAAAAACTTTTGAATCATTTCTTTGTAAATTAAAAAACTTTATTATCAACGTCGGAAATTTCTCTCGCCAAGCACAGGGCTTTAAAGTTTAAAAAAAAAATTTTTAATAATAATAATAAATTTAGGGATGAGTTTCCACCAGGGTCACCAGCAATTTGCAACTATGGACCCCCCTAGCTTACACTAGGTAATCTTGAATTGAGCTAGCTGAACCCCCCAAGTGGGGGTTACAGCAGCCCTCCCTCTCTTTGGCCGAGCGTCTTACCCGTGCTGGAACCCCCTCATAAGATGAGAGTGGTAGCACAGAACGCCCGGCCGCTTACTTGGAATACTCTCGGGTGCTGTGATGCTGATCTTTCACGAACGCACGTCGGTTATAGGGCATCCAGGGAACTCTTTCACAGTATGGGATTTGTGGTGAACGTAACGGTTGAGTACGGCAGATGGTTCAAGGCACAAATGCTTTGAAAGAAGTTGGTTAAACGATTTATATGAGATCATATGCGTTGATTTTCCGGAGATATTCCAGGAGTTCAGTAATAGGGGCTTCATACCCCAAAACTTCCTTGATAGAAGGAGGTGGGCGACTGTTATCCGCGAACAGGCTGATGTAGTGACGTCTTGCGTGATGTAAGGCTGGACAGTCCATGATTACATGGCGCACGGTATGGCGGCAACGTAGGCAGAGAGGGCAGCCGGGTGGAGGCTCTCGTACTGCGTTGTTCATTAGATATCCATGGGTGAGATGTGTGTGGCCACATCTGAGACGGTTCAGAATGATTTCATTTCTTCGGGATAGTTGGTTCTTTTTGTGGGGATACGGGTCAGGACGGATGTTCAGTAAAAAGTTTCCCTCTTGTTGCCAGTTTTCTTTCCACTTGACATTGATTTTGCGAGCTACAACTGGGTACCAGTCCCGGTAAAAGATCGCTACATTTTCCGCCGGGCGAAGTGCGGCAGTTTTAGCAAGCTTGTCGACTGACTCCTTTCCATTTATACCCCACATGACTCGGAATCCAGCACAATTTTACAGTTTTGCGATCTTTGATTATGTTGTCAATTTGGTGTTTGAGGATCCGTACAAGAGGATGGAAAGTACGTGCGTTTCTCAGTGATGTCAGGGCACTCAGAGAGTCTGAATAGATCACAAACTGATCCTCACTGTGGTCGCGAATGATTTTCAATGCCAGTTCAAGTGCGTGTAGTTCCGCCGTGAATATTGATGTAACGCTGGGTATTGTCCTTTTTGTTCCGCCACACTCCGCCGCAGCACCGACTCGATCGTCATATTTAGAGCCGTCCGTATATATCGGCATGTACCCTCGGTATTCCTCCCGTCGCAGCCGCTGGTATTCCTGGACATACAATGCTGGGTGGGTAAATTCTTTCTTGTAGCAGGTTAGTTCCTGGTTCACGTCTGCTGGGATAATCTTCAATGTGGGTACATCAACGTTCTGTAATCGGTACGAGAACGAGGGCTTTATCCGCAGTTGGTCGAGCTGGAGGTTTTCAATCAATTCGTGAGTGCGAACAGCGAAAGACGGCGTGACCTGCTTGTTCACAAACAGTCTCCTGTTGGTAGGTGGTATAGCTAAATTGCGGGCTGGGTTGGACAAGTGGCTTCTTATTTTCAAATTGTATTTCAGCGAAAGTTGCTGTCTTCGTAGCTGGAGGGGCATTTCGCCGGAGATGACTTGTAGACTGGGAATAGGTGTTGATTTAAATGCTCCGGTTGCAAATCGTAGACAATCGTTCACAATGGGGTCCAGGAGTTTGAGTGTTGATGCTGCATCGGAGTTGTACACGATGTAGCCATAGTCCAGCTTGGATCGGACGAATACTCTGTACAGGTGGAGGAGAGTTTCCTGGTCTCCACCCCAGTCGTGGAAAGAGATTGATTTAATTACGTTGAAGTTTTTCTTGCAGCTTGGTTTGATGTTATTGATGTGGGTTCTCCAGGTCAATTTTCGGTCCCACGTGAGCCCAAGAAACTTAATTTCGTCCACAAATTCGATGGTTTTGTTGCCGATTTTCAGAGTAGGTGGTACTTGAAGGCCTGGAAGGGAGGTAAAATGGACAGCCTTAGATTTTTCCATCGAGAAGGAGAATCCATTGTTTTGCGTCCACGTTGCCACTCTGTTGATGCATTCTTGAAGTTTAGCTTCAATAATGCTGAGGTCACTGTGTCGGTAGCCAAGTTGGAAGTCGTCCACATATAGTGATGCATGGTAACGTGGATCTTTGGGGATCTGTGAAGCTATTTCGTTGATTTTGACGATGAAAAGGGTAACTGAAAGAACGGAACCCTGTGGGACCCCTTCTTCCTGAGGGCACGGATTGGATAGATGGTTATTTACTCGTACCCTGAACGTACGGTCCCGTAAAACTTGCTGGACATATAGGGGCAGTCTTCCCCGGAGATGTAGATGATGAAGATCTCGCATAATGCCGTAGTTCCAGGTGGTATCATATGCCTTCTTTAGGTCAAAGAAAATGCTGACGAAGTGTTCACTGCGGACAAAAGAGTTTCTGATAACCGTTTCGAGACGGATTAGGTGGTCAACGGTGGACCTTTCCCGGCGACCCCCGCACTGGATATTGCTGAGGTGACCGTGCATATCACAATAGTCGATGAGTCTATTGTTGATGAGGCGTTCCAGAACCTTTCCAATGCAGCTTGTAAGCGCAATTGGTCTGTAGTTGTGAGGCGAATGTGGGGTCTTTCCAGGTTTTTGAAAAGGGATTATCACTGCTTCTCTCCAGGTAGGGGGATAGTATGAATGAAAATATAATTTGTTGTAGAGAGCCAGTAAGTTTCGTTTTCCAATTTCTGGAAGATGCTTAAGCATTTGGTATGATATCCCATCTGCGCCAGGTGATGTATTTTTTGCAGTATCCAAGGCAGAATCCAGTTCGGCGAAAGAGAATGCTATGTTGTAAGTTTCGTTGTTGTCCGATGAGAAATCCAGTTGGTTAGCTTCTGCACGTTGTTTTGTTCGTAAAAATTCCTGAGGGTAATGAGCCGCACTGCTAACAGAGCTAAATGTTTCTGCTAATTTGTTCGCTATTTCTGGAACGGTAGAGTAGTTTATGTTATTTTCTTGTAATATTGATAACTGTCTTTGAGGTCTGCCTTTGATTTTTCTGATTTTTTCATAAGTACGGGTCATTGGTGTGTCCTTCGTAAATGTGCTGGCAAATGCTGTCCATGCCTTCCGCTTCTCCTCTCGTAGAAGGTTTTTGTGCATTGCCCTGGCTCTTTTCCAGCGTAGGGCATTTTGAACAGATTTCGTTTGTCTGAATTTTTGATAGAAGCGTTCGCGGTTAGAGCGTGTTTGAGTCAGCTGCGCACTCCAGTAGGGCTTCGGAAAGAATTTTGTGAGTTCTATGTTCGGAATACAATCATTTGCAACTGCTGTTAAAGTATCGATAAAGGTGTTGAGAGCTTCAGAGCATGTATGCTCGTCAGAGATTTCAAGTTTTTTCCAATTTTGGTGCGCCTCGTAAGACGCCCAGTCTGCCTTTTTGTTGTTCCATATTGAGCGTTTCTGGTCGTTGTGTTGCGCGTTAATTAGTCGTACTATGATGGGAAAGTGGTCACTGTCTTTGGGCGATTCCCAGGTCTCCCATAACAAGTCCACACTCAGGCGAGGGGATGCCAGGGTTAGGTCAATGGCAGACTCAGAGTTGTACGAGATTCGTGTGTGTGCTACTGTGTTGAGGAGAGTTAGATTATGTTGGTCAATAAATTCTTCAATTATCCGGCCACGGGCATCAGTGGTTTTGCAGCCCCAAGTTGTACTGTAGCTGTTAAAGTCCCCCATCAAAATGATTGGCGGAGGTAGTTGATTTATTAGTTCGTTCATTATTTCCTGGGTTATGGGGTGACTTCTTGAGGTGTACAGCGACGCAAATGTTATCCGTCGAGTGATGTGGGCAGTGGCTGCGATGACCTGAATGGCAGAGGTTATGGCAACTTCTTGGAATGGAATTGACTCATGAATAAGCAGTCCGACTCCTCCATGAGGCGTGACGTTTAAGTGGCCATGTTTGGTAAGCAGATTGTAATGGGGTATGGAAAAATTTGAGTTGTGCCAAAGTTTCGTTTCTTGGAGAGCAACAATATATGGGTTATGTAAGTCAATTAGTTCTAAAAGTTCGCTCTTTTTGACTCGGACACCCTGGCAGTTCCACTGTAGGATGCAGATTCCGTTATTCATTTTGATTTCCTTTGACTTCTTTTTGGTACCGGTTGTAAATTCTTCTGGTTTCGCTTCTAACGGTCGGGTTGTTCTCACTTGTAATTTCGCTGTCGCTCATTGCCGAGTCGAAATCTGGTGTAATTTGTATTGGGGTAGAAAATATTTCTCCTGTGCTTGGATCAGCGTAGACTGCTTCCGCTACCTGCTTTTTTCCTGATGGTTTTTCGTTGCTTTTGGAGTTTTTTCTTTTCCTTTGCGTACCGTCTGAGAGCTGAGAGGGCCCTAGTGGAAGAGTTGGAGGAGCTGTCCCCACTTGTTTAATTGGTGCTGGAGGTTGTTGGCTGGGTGTTTGTGCAGTGGTAGATGTTACGGCAGAAGCGTAGTTCCTGTGATATTGGTGTTGTTCACTCTCCAGCTTTTGTCTTGCTTGAACTCTGCTCAGTTTGCATTTATGCTGGATTACGAGGATTTCCTGTTGGTACTTGAATTCGATGCATTTATAGGAGCCTGCGAAGTGGTCTTTGCCGCAGTTGTGGCATTCTATCTTAATGCTCGTGCATTCGCCGGAATCGTGGTTTACGTTGTTGCATCTCGCGCATATCGTTTCAGACCTGGTGCATCGTTTCTGGGTGTGGTTATACTCCAGACATTTCTTGCAGAACATGGGGCGTGGCACGTATGGAAATACCTTAAAAAAAAATGGTTTGTGATTGTTCTCCGGGTATGGTTATGTAGTTTGGGAGGTTTTGCCTGAATGCAAGTAAGATTGCTTGGGAGACATGATTTTTCGGTTTGATCCACGTAGCTCTCACTGCATCGCTCAGTCCATAGTCTTCCATGAGTCCCTCCCGGAAGCATTCGAAATTGGAGAGGTCGTACTCGTATAGATATATGAGACCTTTCACTGAGTTGAAGTAAGGGTGTTCAGCTATGGAGACAGGGATGTTGTTCAAGGTTTTTACGTTACGGATTAGGGTACTTTGTTCTTTGGTGGCGATTTCAATGATAAATGAGTCCTTATCCTGTGATGTAATCCTCTTCGGCTTTTCACCCAACTCAAGTTGAAGGCTTCGCTCGAGCACCCACGGTGAAATTTTGCGCTTTTCATTAGAGTCCAAAGTACATTTGAAGTGAGTGGCGTAGGGAGTGGCGTGTTTTTCATTTGACTCAGTTGGGCTGTTCAGCATCTGTCTAGCACGGCGTTTTCCGATCTTTTGGTTTTTCTGGATTGTAAGTACTTGTTCCTCTTCGATTTGCTTTGGGCAGGTTTTGTCTTTAATTTGGTGAGGGCCGTGACAGTGGATGCATTCTGCTTCAGAGGCAAGGCACTGACTGCTGCCGTGCCCCACCGCCCCGCACCTTCCACAGGTTGTGGCTCGGCTGCAACGCTTTTTGGTATGTCCGTTCATCTGGCAGTTGGCGCAGTGCATTGGTTTATCGATATATGGGTATACTCGGGTGTCTGATCGTTCGCCGGGAATGTATATGAAATCGGTGGGAGACTCTGATTTAAATTATAGAATTATTGCGCTTGTTTGTTCGTATCTTGTTTTGAAGAAAGTGGCGTCTATTACTTCGCTGATGTTATAGTTTTCTTTGAGCCCAGTTTCGAATTCGCTGAAGTTCTCCATGTTGTATTCGTTGATATAAACGAGTCCCTTGGATTTATTGAGTTTTGGGTGGGCGAAGACTTCAAATGCCACTCCGTTTATATTAGTGATGGTCAACAGTGCCTGGCCTTGCCTGTTGTCTCTGGCCTCGAGAGTGAAGCTCTCCCTTCCACTGGTGGTGGATTTGGGCGGAGATCCGGTGGCTGTGCGAATTACGTGTTTCACCGAGTAGGGGTCTATCTTACGTTTCGTTTCGGGTGTAAACTTCATGGTAAAGAAGAGTGTGAAGCCCCGCTGTGGTGGCTGTTCGGTAACATCGAGAGGGACAAATTTGTTCTTCCTCCTATGTCTCGCACTCTGGGTAACCTTCCCTTGTTCCTCCGGAGGTGACAAATGGGCTGATAGTGCTCGGGTTACTTCCTCGACGGTGTTTTCCAGGTTTTTAATTCTATCCTCGATGCAGGTTGGGGGTATGTCAGAGTTACTGTCTTCGGTATTCAGTTTCGAGATGTCACGATCCGGTAACACCCTGCTTATCGATTTAACCAACTGGTTAAGGTTCCTCTCTATGTTGGTGATGCGGTCGGTGATATTTTTTTGGTGCTCTCCATTATGAGCTGTATGGTTTGTTGTCATCACCGAAGATTCACACGTAGTTGTACAGACACTTGCCGGCTCGCCTGTCATTGCGGCGATAGGTGTCCTGATAGATTTTACTTCATTTGGCTGTGTCGTCACTCTTGTTGGCTCTTTTGCTCGCTGCTTCTGGTCGTTCCCTGTGCGTCCCCGGTTAGGCCGCGGGCCTCCACCGCCCCTCCTCATATCGCCTGGTCCTCGGGGCACGAGGCTACCGGGACCAGGGGTGTATGTTTCCTTTTTACTCGCGATATGCGAGTTTTATTTAATACTCAAAATACAGGTTCAAGATAAACATACAAAACTAAAAATAAAAGACCCAGTTGTTAGTGGGCGCCCCCCACGTTGGTTCTACCCACAGATAGCAACCTTATAAATAATCCTATGAGCACTTTGCTATCAGTTTACATATAAGACTATGTTAAGAGTTCAACTCCAGATGGGTTTACTAACAGTACCACCGCGAGAAAGTGTGGGTGGGCTGGAATACTTGCTAGGGGCAAGTAATCCTTATCATATCCTTGTCTATAGACTATTCCCTCCACGACACGTAAATAATAATAACACAGTTCGGCACCAGTAAAATTGGTAAAAGGAACAGTGAAATTTCCTAAAAAAAAATTTTTTAAGTAAAAATATAGAAGTAGGCACTTGCTTATGCTAAAAGCACCCACACTAGGACAATTTCACAGACCATTCAGGGTTATGACAAATTTTTCCCCTGGAAATTTTTCCTTTAACCAATTGAATTGTCGTACCCAAAGGGCTAACTAACCTCAAGAGAGGTGTTCCCAAGAAAGGTCAAAGGAGAGCACCATTTACAATAGAATTAAGGGAAAGGGATATCTATGCACAAGATGTGTCTCTCGGACAAGCGCATAGGAACATTAAAACTGAATTTTTTTTTTGAAACACGATAAAAATTAAAAACCCAGTAAATGCTGAGAGCAGTGAATTGAAAGAAGGCCTGGAACTGAATAAAAAATAAACATTGTACTTCCACAAAAGGACAATCTCTCTAACCTTAAGCTTGGGCAAAAACATGGAAAATTCCAAGAAGTAAAGAACATAGGAAGGTCCCTCTTGATATCAAGATTGCTGGCAGTCTTGACTACAGAATATGTAATCTGACGTTAATCTACGCACTTCGATAAGTACCAGCAATTCTTAAAGCTTCACCTATGTTGTTAGCGATGGAAAAATCAAGTCAAGAGTTCGGCGACACAATGGGATAGCTGGAGAAGACTATGTAGCAATGCAAGATGACGCACATGAGCATTAGCGAAGTAAAACCTACCAGTTAGGATACCATTTCCGCAGTCGTTCACGACGCAGACTAAATCGCACTAGGGTCGCAGATTAGACTTTTTTCTAGTTGAATTCTCAATTCAATTTCGGGTGTTTTTCAACTAAAATTCGACCATAATTTACCGATGAATAGGCAATTGAACAATTCAATATTTCTGGCCAATTTTTGGCGGATGTTGCTGGTAAAACCTTAGGAGTCAAGGGGCTAATAATACTTGAAGATCAACTGTCACCTGGTAACCCTACAGGGTTGACACGTGGCAAGTGATCCTTCAGGTCATTCAACAGTTGGTAAAGGCTATAATACTTAGGCTAACACTCTTTGTCTTTGTCTCAACGCCTAAACGAAAGGTATAAACCTATCTCATTCCATTCGGCACTCACACAAGCAACATGACAGACAAAAATCCAAAAGTCACACAAGTAACAATTTTTATCCCATTCAGTGTTCCACATAGAAAAACAGTTACTGTCTATGAATGAGAAAAGAGAGTAGTTATTTAGATCGTTTACTAGAACTAACTTATTTTGGGTCACTCAATAATAAATTCCAACATTATATACAACGTTGAGCATGAAAATACATAACATCAGGCGTTATTGAAGGGAACTGGGAGACACAAGCTAAATAGCATTAATGAATTACTAGGTAGCAGCCACGAGAGGCAGTACTTACCACAGAGGTGGTGGAGAAGGCGTCCTGGTAAGAGATGAGTTCATACAGCGTGGTGCCGGCTTGCACGGCCACCAAACTGGGAGGCGCGACTCCTGTGGCGAGCATGGGAGGGAAATAAATAATGGAAGATAAGTCTAATTGAATCCACATGAGATTTCTACTCAACGTGGGCAATACAAAACTCAACACCTTATACAATACCTAAAAGTTAACACAAATTCACCAATTTCATCGTTACAGGCATCAGACTACAACAACCGATGATGGGTCGGAGTACTTGAAAGTCATTAATAGTATTATAACATCATCAAAGCTCCCAGAGAAAGACATGACCCAAGACAAATCAGATCACTCACACATGCTAAACTCAACCCTGGCGCTAAGTCCAGTAATTCGAGGTACAGCAGGGAACTGAGGAGCACGACCAAAGTATTCAAGCGCGTCGCTTCGTACCCCCCCCGTAGTTTTTCTTTAGTAACTAGACGAGCTATTTCTCTGCGCATCTGCATCACAGCGCCTACTGCTGCGTTCATTAATTTTCAGCTGGTCCCACATCCAAAAAGTTTGAACTTCCCTATAGCTAATAACCCACATGTCCATTATTAGAAAGATTAGATGCTAGTGATTGATTGATTATAAGAAAGTTTTAGCCTCCCTTTACCACGACGAAGATGTTCTAATAGAATTAGGACGAAGGCAACATTTAGCATGGAGTTAAGGGAATGCAGAATCCTTGCACAAGGTGCACAGAAACATTAAGCTAAGAAAGAAGTTCATGAAACAAGGAAAAAGTTGAAGAAGTAAGCAGTAGGTGCTGAAAAACAGGACAGCAATGAATCAAAAAAAGATGGTCAGTAACAAAACATAAACACATTATTTCAATAAATAGAAGGCTAACCTAACTTTTACCTAAGGACCTCATATATGTATTCCCCATAGGTACACTAGCTGTATCCCCCTCGAAGAGCCATTATTAAAAACAATTTCCATTCTACCGCAGAAGTCGCCACACCACACGTTTAAACACCAAACCATTTTTCTGGACAAGCACACGCATATTTCAAAAAATTGGTCCCAAGCTGTCAAGCTGTTAAGGAAAATTGGGGCAATAATTGCGCGTCTTAAGTCCTGGATATCCTTCAAGAAGTTCACTGGCCCCACATAACGCTTCTTATGCACCTCCACATACTGCGTGTGTGACATGAATGTAACGTCCACTTCAGTGCAGTGCCTCGAGTCCCAATACGCCACGAAGGTTAGGAACATTTCAGTATGCCAATAGCAGCGATGCTGGCTAGAATTTACCGGCGTCTTGCGGCACTAATCGACAAGTCACCAAGCTCAGCATACGTAAATAGCAGGAAGCTCGCGAGTATTTAATAGGAAAGGTGTACCAGTTCAAGTTCGAGTTTTAATACCTACTATAGTGGCTAAAAAGATGTAGGAAAGTCAGTACCAATACTCTGTACAATAGTCAGTACAATATGTAGTCAGTCAAGACAGTAACACAGATTGTAGTTTTTCTGCTGAGTGAACATTTTTTTCTACAGTTAGAAGTAGTAAAAATATCGCTTTTCCAAACTCAAAAATCAACAATGCTAAGGCAACAATGCTAAGTCAAGGAAAATTTGATTGTGTGAATTTTTGAAAAAAATAGGGAAAAATTAAAGTGTGTATTTTGGATTGTGTACTTTGGAGTATTCGACGCAAATTGTCGCTACATGATTTTGATTGTGTACTTCATTGGGTTTGCTTCATGTGCTGTAAAAACATTGTAAGGTTCGCATTCGGCAGTACATAGATTGGTCGAGTCCACACGTTCGTTGAAAGAATGTTGCCGTAAGGCTATTCTGAAGAGCCTTGGGCAGTGTTGTATTTGTATTAGAGGCTGACCACGAAGGAATTTGTGAGGGAACTTGGCTACAAAGATCTCTTACATGGGCAGAAAAATCTTCCACAAAAGTGTTTGTAGATAGGGCGCTCTTTAAAATAACATGGGGGAAAAGACGCCAGAGAAACTTGAGAGGGTTCGGCCGGACTACATGGGGAGAAATTTATTGCAAGCACTTGTAAGCGTTAGGGCTGAGGACGAGAAGTGGCTGACAGATTTATAGTATACCATGGGTAGGCTTGGGGAGCCCGTGAGAAAGCGAGCGATCGTATCGAAAAGCAAACAACCTCAGAAGAAGGCGGAGATTACCGCGCGCTTGGCAAAACATTTCAACAGCAAATAGGAAAAGGACAGCCTCATAAAAAACCAATGGGAATGTTAGAGGGAAGTGAAGGAGGACGCGCACGAAGCCCGGGAGAACACGATTGGTGTCACGGAAAGGGGGAGTACAGCTTTCTTGAACAGAGGGGCAGAGCTGATAAGAGGCGATCAGTCTAACGCGGTAAATCATCATAGAAAGAAGTACGTGGAACCAAGTGTCATACTGAAAATCACTTTCCGAAAAACATAGGTGAAAATTTTGAATATATTGCGCGTATAGAGGAAGTTGATTAGTTGTGTATGAGCCCGTAAATTAGAAATGAGATTAAGATATGTCACGTCTATTTTTCCAGAAATGAAAAAACATCGTAACCAAACTGTACAGTAAATGAAGTGCTAAGTTTCGACGTCAGCTGGGAGGGTAAGGAGTGTTTTTGGGATCAGAAGATATGAGGTTCTCTTTTGAAAAAGAAGTTTTGAAATAAATGTCATGGAAAATAATGTCACATTAACGTAAAAATTAAAATATTTTGAGCACAATTTTTGGCAATTAAAAGAAGTAACGTGGTGATAAATTATTTGCAGGCAGGGCGGTCGTCGCAGATGTCTAACTTGAATGGAGGTTACGCACTAGAAGTCAGAAGTGGAGATTTGGAAGGCGGTCGTCATAAAATTTTTGAACTGAGAATAGCTTATGGAGACTGAACTGGAGCTGTGCTTGTGAGAAGGAGCTTGTGAACGAACGTTATGACCACATCTTGTACTCTTGTACTGCTGAACGCCACAATAATTGAGGGGTATTCTGTCATGTTTTATGTGTGGGAAAGTGAGAGAAAGGGCTGGACGGCCAGATTTTCGGGGATATGAATTGTTGTGTAAGTTATTAGGGTAGGGCTTTGAGGCAGGTTGTAAATTGCACTGTGTCCTAATATGTTCATCGAGTGTGAGTCTCCGTTCTCGTATTGTATTATCTCTGCCGTTATTATAAATTCATGCTAAATTCATATGGAGTATATAAATACCCGTCAACGCAAAGGCAGCTCATCAATACAGGTGCGCACAGAAACGCGCTGATGTAAGTCGTGTCTCTACTCATCGGTGAGTCCAGCTCTAATTTTAGTATACAATAATTGTTTATCTTTTTCCTTGGTGACTGTGTTCTTTATATCTCCTCGCATTGCTTGTGTGTTTTGTAATGTGTATGGAGGTATGCCAATCCCTCAATTCCGAGAACCCGATTTTCTTACTAATGTAAATTATTAAGGAGGCGGGACCATTTCTCGTGACAATTTTATGTAACCTTTCATTGCATAAGATTCATGATACATAGGCCATAGGTTCCTTCGCAAACAGAAGTCTCCTAACACAGCAATGAAATGCAATTCAAACTTCCCTGGAATCAAGGCACCTACACGAGACATAATCCGAATGGCATCGTCGAACTCTGTGTTACCTGCCTACACTGTAGTCAATAGAGAAGCGCAGAAGATGCATCTTTAAACAGCTTCAGCTAAGCAGCATTGACTCGTAACAAGAGTAAACAAAGATTTGAGTTTATAAAGTCTTCGCAATCAAACCAGAAGATTTAAAAAAAAATGTTGAGCTTTCACAAAATTGTTAGATTTTGAGATGTCACACATAATACGAGTTCTCCTACATTTAAATCTAATTACAACATACGAGGCACGTAGCAACAAAAAGACACAACTGCCGTCCATACGCGGGGGAATTTGACCTTACTTGTTAATTATTGTGGCCCTTTACCAACACGTAACAAGAAGTCTTCATGTTAGCAGCACGGCCATTGCGCGTCAAGCTACCAATTAAGTCGTACTGAGAAGGAGCTCAAATCTATAATGCAATTTGATGACATTTCAAAATTCCAGTCTCACGAAGATGAGTGTAAATATGCAATGAATGACCAGGCACGATACTACCTTTGAACACATTCATTCATAATAATTTGAACATGAGCGATGCAATTCATGATCATTTTTATGAAGAAATAATATTTTCCAATGGGATGATTTGGGATTTCATCAATACCTGAATATCGAATGCATTCGAAATACAATACCTGAATATCGAATGCATTCGAAATACAATACCTGAATATCGAATGCATTCGAAATACAATACCTGAATATCGAATGCATTCGAAATACAACACCAACGTCTCTCTCTATTCCTAAAACCCTCAACGGGGAAATGGAAACTTCACATCAAAGCATAAACAAGCATCAAATTCAGTTCCTAATCTCAATTCATTTGCAATTGATTCGAGAGAAGGGTTTTAATACGTAATTCAATGTTTTTATGCTTTGACGGCAGGGCAATATTTGCAATGCATTTCCACTAACCAGCACAATACAGAAAAATGAGAAAAAGCTACTATAAATAAAAAAACAGACGTTTCACTACAAGAATTACCTGCACTACAGCGCAATATGCAAGTAGGTCCCCTCGTGACTCACCTATGAACGTGCCCACGAAGAACGGGAAGAGTGGAACATTAATGACAGGACTGGTGATGTTGATGAACCAGTTGGGCAAGAATGGTGTGATTCGTAGGAATATCATGTAGAACAATAAGTTCCCTCGTTGCCGCTCTACCTTCTCCTGCCATGACAGGGCACGTTCCGGAAAATATCTGATGAAGACGTAGGAGTATGTAGGGTTTTGTGTATAGCACGCGAATTAACAAATAATCTATAGTAAAGGTTGCGATAAAATGTTGTAAAAAGATTGAACGACTCGTCATTAACGTCCATGCTTGACCCCTCCAAAGAAAATGGCTCAGTGCCCAGGAGGCGCGTTACGAATCAGAGCGTACAATACGCAGCTTCGAGTGAAAAACATAGGCAACAATTCGCACAAGATCCTTGACCAGCAACCAGTTAAAAAAAAGTGATCTTGAATAATCAATTATGATTTAATTACAACAGAAAATGAGGAAGTTTTAGATTTATACAGCAAGGAGCATTTCAGGTCTCATATTCATATCAGCCACTTTCTAAGATAAGTTAACGTAATTTTAAATCTCCCTAATCACAACTTATTAAAAAGATAATAAATGACAGAGACCAGAGCACTATTGCAGCCAGCCATACATGCACAAATTGAACCAAAATAGGGGCAAACAAAATTCCTCATTACTCAGTGAACAGGAATGCGAAATTTTCATCCTAAACGAAGTAGAGAGGGAAAACTTCAATTTCAGACAAGTGAAACTGTTCAGACTTTACCGAAATAATAAAAACAAATAAAAAATTGACAAATAACTTTTGAATTGAAACATCAATGAAGAAGTCTAATTCCGTGAAAAGCACTCCACATCACAAGGCCAGGCTAAGAGCACCAACCTGTTGACGATGGGCCTGCCAGCCAGGTAGGAGAGGAGATAACAGAAGGAGGCACCGGTGGCTGAGCAGAAGCAGATGAGCAGCAGCGCAGTGTAGCGAGGGAACAGGAATCCTGCGGTTATACGCCAATTGTATTAAACCTTCCAAAAAGCCTATAGCAAGTACACTTAGATCGTGATGAGGTAATGACATCCTTCTCATTATTATTCAAGCTGATTGTCACAGTTCATATCTCAAGGCGGTTGACTAAGCTCACCTAGCAGCAACAAATTCAGCACGTTAGCACGGGAGTTTCTCTAAAATGTGTCAAAATCGTCCAAAAATAAAGGTGATTGAATTAAAATCGACAAGCCTATTAATATACATTGTTGAACCAATTCTCCATGGCTCAAAATGTCTATGTAGTGCTAAGATTGAGTTCGAAGATGCGAAGTGTGAGGGATTATCAGCACCTCGCCCGAGTTATGGTAAGGAATGCTACCTCGCCTACACACTCTAAAGAAAAGTGGTGTTTATCACACGTAACAGGGAATGGCTTTTTGAGGAGAAGATCTAAGTTAGATTATAAGTTAGTTTGAGCAGCCCTAACTACAACAAAGGTGTTTCAAAGATAGGAAGGATGACAGCGCCATTTAGGATGGCGTAAAGGGAATGCATCTAAGCATGCTTTTGCATAAGATCCCCAGCATATGGAAACAGTAATTCAAGAAGGAAGGCTATGAAACAAAATAAAAGTTGGAAAAGAAAGTTAAGAGGTGCTTAAAAACATGAGAGCAGTGAACTGAAAAACGATAGTCATCGACAAAAAAGCACAGGTTCTCTTCCACAAAAACTAAAGAACTCTGAGCTCGGTACCTTACACTTTCACCCTGGGAATGCTAAGTTCAATAGGATCTATTGTTCCCACATAATGTAAAGAAAAATCTTGACATTAATGAGACTTCAGCATAGGTACAGTTGCAGAAACGATTGAAGTCATGAAATTCTAGATTGACAAAAAATAATCAGACTACCATGATGAAGAAAACTTTATTGGATACTTCAAACCAACTAAACTTCTACTAATGAGAGGTTTCAAGAGCAGCACTGAAAAACTATCCATCCCATCAACAAACTTTGCTTTATAAAGAAAATTAATCACTCAAAGACAGGTGTGGTCAAATTAACTACAGAAACACAAAGTTCAGGTCTCAATGTATCTTTTCCAAGCCACACTAATCGTATCTCCCAATACAATTATTTTCGTCATAATTTCTTGATGTAAAATTTTCATCTTGAAATTTTAGCAAGACCAGTTAATGTACAAACTTACATTAAACATTACAAAATTATGCCCCTATACAATAGTTTTCGAAAATATAGAATAACAATGCATATCATCACACTCTAAAAAAGGTTGATTGAATCACAAGGTAATTTTAATTTTTTGGAAACTGGAACTTTAGAAACTGTACTTTGCATTGAAAAATTTCTGCAGCATTTGGAGAGCAGATGTAATTTATTTTAAGGCACAGAGACGTTTTCAGCAGAAGGCTCACACATTAGTAGTGATGTACCGATGTATCGGTATCGGCAGCATCGGCCATTTTTAGTGGTATCGGTATCGGTTATCGGCAAAATCTGGCCGATACTTTACCGATACTTTCCAATATTATGTATTTTATCATTAAAATTAAGGTCTTAAATCATGAAAGTAAAAGTATGTAACATAATATAATCCCCGTTGTGTGTTTATTTATGATTTAGTGTCCGCTTGTTAATAATCATAGGTTGTGTGAGTTTGCGGTATCATGGATACCGAATTCCTCAGTGTAACATTAAAAGATGGCGTTTCCATGCATTTAAATATTTGACATTTTATCAGGATAGGTTTTGTTAGGATAGGTTAGGTTAGCTTAGATTAGGATAGGCTAGGTTAGCAGGTTAGGTAATAGTGACAGAATTTTTTCTCGGGTCCACCTAGCTTAACGATGACATTGTCCATGTAATTTCCACGGGTCCTGCTACTATCTAATAATACCTTTGGTTTATTTGGATTCCGGTTATTCCATTTTTTTTGTCACGCTCATAAGGAGAGTTATAGTGACCGTATCTGTGATACGAGTTTCACCAGCGCGCAAGTACAAGAATATTTTTCATTACGGATGCTGTTAGGATGGATACAATCGTTAGGCACCACATCTGGAAAATTTGTTCAAGAAAGTTAGTGAATCCCGTCATTTTTTACGGGCTGTGCGTACTTTTTATCAAATAAAGAGCCGATTCACACCTAGTAAATTAGTTGCTAACTGTTGAATTATAGCATTTAATCAGGCCCGCTAACTGAATTCACTACTTTGAATTCCCGATGAGTCACGTACGGTCATAACTGAAAGCTATGTAGCATGAATAGCTAAGCCCTGTAGCGACATAAAATTATTATACTTTTACGACTAAAACCTATATAGTTTGACCTAATATCCATTTCTTAAAGTATGTGACAGGCTAACAAAAACCAAACCAATTTAATAAAGTTAAAGGTGCATTTGAAAGTTCTTGTGAATTTAGTAGAGAAGTAGCTTAAAATTTTATTTTAATTTAGCTTGTAAATCGTCATATATTCCGAAGCTAAGAATTTATTTTAATTTAGCAAGTCTATCGCCGTTCATAACGAATCTTGTATTTTTCTTCTATGTTAAGATGTTAATTAAAAAATCCACGAACAATCTTATAGTTGAATACATCTGAACGGGTCAGTTGATTGCTTTAATCTCAACTTGATGAGGAATTTAAAAACGAGGAACTAAATTTCCAAGGTACTTAATCATATTTACTAGGAATACGTTTCGGAATCCAGATCCATCATCAGTTCGTAAAAGTAAAATTCATTATGACTACAATAAAAGAAAATGTTGAGTACAGTCATTAAAGGAAATCACGAAAACAAAACATAAATCAAAACATGTCCCAGAGAAAATAAAATCGACAAGATCTACTTACAATTTGCAATGGGTAGGAACGGTCAGAATTGTTGAAGGCCGGTTTTCGTTTAAAAATATGTAGCGACTCTAAAATTCCGAGGTCACATGTAGTTTAAGCCGAATCTAAGATTTTGAAGTCCGCAGAGGATATCGGTACGTTGCATTTTACTGCATGATTACGTACGAAATGTGCGAATTGGTTCCCCGTATGGAAGCTTCAACCCCGATGTTCAGCCATTCTGTATAAAAATTTTGTGCCGTCATGCCGACGTACGATGATGTGCACTGGATACCACTGTACAACTGTAAGAATAAATCAGAAAGGCTCGCTTCTCTATCAAAAGCGTATCCTTGTCTTGTACCGGAATTGTATAACTTTAAGGTTGCTTCTTTTTTCCGGTACAAGGATACGCTTCCGATGGAGATGCGAGCCTCTCTGATTTATTCTTAACAGTTGTACAGTTGTGTGCAGTGCACATCATCGTACGTCGGCATGACGTCACGAAATTTTTATAACAGAATGGCCGAACAACGAAGTCGAAGCTTCCGCGCGGGGAACTAATTAGCTTACTCCTCACACTCCGCAGTACGTAATCACGCAGCTAAATACAACGAACCAATATCCTATGCGGACTTCAAAATCTTATACTCGGCTTCAACTGCATGTGAACTCAGAATTTTAGAATCGTTACATATTTTTAAACGAAAACCGGCCCTCAACAATTCTGATAGTTCCTACCCATTACAAATTGTAACTAAATAATAGTCTTGTCGATTTTAGTTTTTCTGGGACATGTTTTAATTTTATTTTTATTTTCTTGATTTCCGTTAATGACTGTATCCAACATTTTATTTTTTCTTATATTGCAGACATAATGATTTGTACATTTACGAACTGATGATGGATCTGGACTCCGAAACGTATTCCTAATATGATCAAGTACCTTGAAATTTTCGTTTTCAAATTCACCTAATAGATGGTTGCGTGTTTGCGGATATTTTCGGTTTCGAGGCTTATCGAATTTTACTATTTTTTTTCGCCTAAGTATGTACTCGTATTTGGTGTGAATAACACGAAAATGACAAGCCTTTCTTGGAGAAATATTGTTTTGGTCCTCTTTTGGAGCCAGTTGCTATTATAGCTAGTCTACATTGCGTTGCAATACGATTAGAAACGTATATCTATTGAATGCATTTCATTTTGTTATTTTTCTCGTCAATATAGTTACCATAGCAAGAGTATTTTATTTGTCATAATCGGAAACTTTATTGTAAATATTTTTATATTATTAGATATATTAGCAAATAATTTTATTATAACCCCCATATAGGGTTTATAATGGTTTTATTTTTATACAAGTGTGCACGGCCCGCCAAAGATGGGATTCAATACCTTTCATGAACGAATTTTCAAGATGTAGATGACAAACAAATACAGTATATCCATCCTAACAGTACCCGACCCGTGATGAAAAATATTCTTGTGCTAGCGCAATGCTGAAACTCGTATCACAGATACGGTCATCATAACTATCCTTGAGCGGGACAGAAATGGAAGAAACAGACACCAAACAAATAAACCAAGGGCAAGGGTATTTATTAGCTAGCAGCATGACCCATGGAAATGCCAAGGACAATGTCATTCATCGTTGAGCTAGATGGACCCATGGAAAAATTCTGTCAACATTATCTAACCTATGCTATCCTAATTTCATGTCGTAACTAGCACATAACACGTTAATATAACACTAGCACATCAAACATATCAATGCATGTACAGACGATTTTTCAATGTTACACTGAGGAATTACACTGAGGCTAATTGATGAGCTAGCATAAAGGTTAGCTCACTATGAGGGCTTAGGCTTTCAATAAATGCACGCACAATGCGGCTGCTGGGAATCTACGAGTGTCTACTTGCTAAATCACCAGCAAAGACAGCCGATCAAAAAACCTTGATCCAACCACAAGGTGCAGACAATTACAACAGTTCTGACACATCCACTAAATTGGTCAGCAAATTCTTACGACTTACCAGAAATAATTGAGAGAAATATGGAGCCGGGGATGGCAAACGTTTGTAGGCTGCAGGTCAGGGGTCAAGGAAAAATTTAACAAGCATTGATAGGTTTTAAAAAGTTTGAGTAGTCATCATTTCCTATCAACAACTTATAATTAAAACTAGGCCAACTGAATTACAATCTTTTTTAAAAAACTCATAAAATACAAAACATCTCTCAAAACCATTGAATTGAACACTTGTAAACAACATTTTCATCACTACAAGGAATACAATTATTATAAGCCAAGTTATTAAACAGATAAGGCCCAATGTGTACCTGGATAAAAATCTAATTCCAAGACCATAATTCAGATTCTGTTATGAACACTTTAGTCTACCTATGTTACACAAATTAAAGAAATAACCCCGTATGTTACTCTTTTCTCACTTCTTCAATTTCGTGAAACGAAACACGGAACATCAGACAATACATCTAGCAACACTTCTATGCACAAATAATACAAACATCTACTTTTTTCAATAACCATAACTTTTTTTCTAACTATTTGGTACAAAGTTCTAAGTGATCAGATTTAACTGATGTCGTGAAAAGGAAAACAAGATTCATGAATGCATAGAATCACCGTCTTCTTAATTGATTAAGGACACGGTTGGGGTGAAACCAAAAGTCCGTCAGTACTCAACGGATTTTTCTGAAATTTTCACAATAAGTGTTAAAAGATACGGAATTTCTTTTCAAACTCGTGTGTTTTTTTTGGAAATTTACGAGAAATATGATTTTTTTTAAAAACCCCGGAAAAAGTGGGTGTTGCAGAAAATTATTCATCACCCACAATTTTGAAATTACAGAACTTGAAAAAGGTTTTCTAGGTAGCTAATTGTCTCGTCTAGAGATCCGGTGCAAAAAGTTTTTGATAATTTGATTTGTTGAAATTTTAAGAGTTTTTTCCACAAAACAGACCACTTTTTTGCTTTTTGAAACATTTTGCTTATAATTTTCAACATGAATTGAAATCAAAAAAACTTTTTCACCGCCTCTCTAGATTGTTAGAACCGCTTTTGATTGATATATTTACCATTCCTGCACCTTCAAAACAGTGGTAGAAGAATCACTTTGAAGGTCAAAAGGCGACTTTCCATGAGAGTCTTTTTTCTAAAATTTGTTTTTTCTTTCTTTCATAATATTTGAACTACTTCTTTTAAAATGAACTCCATTGCTTGTCTAGCTCTATTCAAGTTCTATTGAATGATATATTAGCCATTCCTGTCTCTTCAAAATTTTGGGAAAGGATTCATATCAAAAGACAATAAATTAAAGTTTCAGAACATCTGTTTTTTTGAAGAAAAAAATTTTCATTACAAACTAATTTTATTTTAAATCAACTCTATCGCTTGGTAACTGTTTTTGAGCTTTTTTTAATGATATATTTTCCACTCCTGTACCTTCAAAACTGCGGGAGGTGATTATATGTTTACACAACAGCTTATTAGCTGATGACTCAGAGCAGCCGGACTCAAAACAAACACTCAGTTACATCATCATAATTAACACTGAGAGTTAGAATGTTTCGTTTGAGTACGAAAGCATTTCAAGCAAGGCCATGAATGAACTCTCTTGCTATTCAAGTTGAGGAACACTCGAAACTGATTCGTAATTAGGGGGGGGAGGGGGATATCACTCATCCATTGGGTGGAGTGATATCCCCCTCCACCCAATGAGCACCCTCCATCGCGCGCATGTCCTCCTCTATCGTGCGCCAAGGTCACGTTAGCGCGTCTTCTACTCCGTCTAGCAGACGAACCAATGTAAGTATTTAAGAGCCAATTATATCGTTGGATGCGCGACAAAATTCTCTTTAAGATGAATTTATAAACCGAAAACCTACCATTTTCCGAATTCGACCCAGACCGTGTCCCTAAATTAAAAGTTAGTTTGAGTCTTCCTAACCACAACAAAGGTGTCCCAAAGAGAGGAAGGGCAAAGGCCCCGTAAAGTATTTCAAGTTGAAGGAACAGTGAATTTATACTCAAAGTGTGTTCCCACACAAGATCCCATGCCAACAGAAACAGTAAGTTTTGAAGGAAGTTTATGCAAAAAGATAAAGTTCAACTAGAAAGTATTAGGTGCTGAGAAACTAGGCAGCATGGAAGCAAAAAAGATTGTCTTTAAAAAAACAAATTTTTATTCTAATTTTATTTGAACATAAAGAAGAACTACCTAACTCTCACCTTGGGACCTTAAATTTTCCCCTGAGAGCACTAGTTCCCGCAGATACAATGAGGACCTTCTTGATTTCACCACATCAGATTTAATAATAAAATTTCCCACAGGCACCTAATCACCCTCAGAATTTTTTTGCTTTTTAATTAAAAATATCAAAACTTCCCTCAATATAATGCAATGAATTCATCACAAATACTTCTAATGCTTAGATATTTGCACTCTTGAAGTAGCTCTGAGATTCCAAAATTAACCATTCTTCTACTACTAAGAGAGCAGAATCCCTTGTTTAATTACAACACAACACTAAAATTGTTTTCACACAGCTAGATGTTGAACACGCTCAATAAATTAGCATGCTGTCTCTTGACAGCTTCATCATATTTTTCAACAACCAGTTTCTTTAAAATACTCGCTATTCACTACACATTTAATTAAGAAAAAATAATTGTTTAGATGAATCAGTAAAATTGACCAAAACTACAAAATATCCCCATTTATCAAAGGTTTGAATGCAAACATAAACGTTCATGTACACGTTGATATTCTAAGCACAACACACGGTACAGAGGTGGCCAACACAATACCAGAAGAATACAAATGTTCTAGTGTAACACACCGAAATGATTATGGCTTTACAAGAAAATTGAAACTAAAATTTCCATTGCTTGCAGAATGAATTGAATCAAGACCAAATATTTCAGTTTCAAAAGCTTCTTTACTGCAAAAGCTTGCAAGAACTCTACAGGAATTTAAATTTTTGACCAACATGTTCTGCAATTGGACCTTTTGCAATTAGTCATCGTTTTAGTGCAATTAGTCAATTAGTCATCATTAGTGCAATTAGTCAATAAGTCATCATTAGTGCAATTAGTCAAAACCGTCATCATAAACTGACTATCACAATTCACCAGAACCAAGGTGAAAACACTGCAAATTTATGCACTGAAAACTGAAGAGTCACTTATTGTACACAATTCTATACACATGCACAAATGTTTGCATTCTACCTTTCAAATGAATGTCAACTGATGAGTCAATTGCAGCATGTTGGGGTCTTCTACTAAGATAGGTGTGGCCCCAAATGTCATGTGTGCAAGGAAAGTTCAGCTTGCAAGAGTCTAAGTAGCTTGTCTGCTCTTGTCCCTCTAAGTGATTTTCAAGTTTAAATAGATTAGTAACAAAAACAATTATTTGTGTGGTATTTAAATGTTTATTGGTTTTATTGTGTTTCTTGATGTTCCTGTGCTTAGGTGATTGAATAATTTCCTACTGTGTTGTCTTTCTTCCACTGTCATTCAGTGAGGTTAACAGTAAAACGTGAGTGATATTTGGTGCCGGTATAGTATGATCTCTACCGTCGGTTTTCAGGTATAGTATATCTACCATGGGTTTTTTGGTGTAGTATGAATGTCCCGCAAATTGAAATCAATGACTAACAATAAAAATTATTTGGATAAGGATAAATAAGGTTTTTCAATCAAGTCTGAACAGTAAAAAAAACTTGTTTCCATGTCAAACTGAACAAAACGTTTGGCATCGTTTCCTTGGCATCTCCTTGGCATACGTTTGGCATCTCAGAAATTGCTTCATTTCTCCTTAGTGGTTCCTCTGGCTTCTTTCCTGCATAATAGATCCACATTTATGACAATGAGGCACATTTTCAACATTGTCAAGATTGTGCTCTCTTAAACAAAAGACAACTGAATTTTCACTGGAAATTACATACATACATACATATACCGGGCTTATCCTCCCCATGGGAGGGTAGCCGACAGCAGGCCACAATCACCACACTTAGTCACTAGGAGGCGAGAGAGGCAGCACTGGCCGCACCTGAACTGCCAGGATCAGCAGCAGCCCAGCACAACCACCTTCCACAGTCAGGCCCGACAGCAACAGCTGGTTTACCCCGACCGCTTCATTGAGTGCAGCCCCTCCCCCGCACATGACAGGTCAACCCCATCACACGCGGGCAGCTTCCAGTAACGCGTCAAAAATAAAATTACCTCCTTATACACTGCCCCCACTCACTTCTGTCTGCAGCCATCCCTCTCGCCACGTCCAGTCAGACCCCTCTCATACAAAGCACGTCGCACCCCATCCATCCAACTCATCCGTGGTCTACCTCGCGCTGGAAGACCACTCACTTCCGACATATAAATCTTTTTCACCAGCTGCTCAACATTCATTCTTTCTACATGCCCAAACCATCCAAGCACTCTTTAATCCACTCGCCTGCTCAACTTTTTGATAACACCCGTCTGCTCCCTAACCAACTCATTCCTGATCCTATCTCTTCTAGTTACTCCATACATGCTCCTCAAACACTTCATCTCAAACACATCCAACTTCCTCCTCTCAGCTGCTCTCAACCCCCAGGACTCTGTTCCATACAACAAAACTGGCTGGAAATTAGTTTGTAAAAATCTTTTGCAAGCATAGTGTTATTTTTTTTAATGTATTTTGAGGCGTGGAAATATGATTTCAATCTTATGCACTACATACAATATCATATCGTAGAGGCTTTACAATTATTATTGAAAAAGAAATTCAGAACAAGAAATTCATAGGATAATGAGGTTTGTAGATATTAAAACCTACTGTAGATATAATACTTTACAGGCCCCTGATATTTCGTGGCAGAGCTATTCTTTCTTATCAAGTGTTTAACAGGCGAGTCTTTCTCCATTGTTCAGTTCTGCTTTGCTTGTGTAGAATTCTGTTACTTTAGGCTAATATTTACTCTATGTTGAACATGTTTTCCCTTAGCACATTGGTTCTTTTTTTTAGAAGATTAGGTTGTTTTCTTTTCTTAATGGTACTAGACTTTAAGACAATTTAAAAAAAAAAAATTTACAAGTTGCCCATTTAAATGTTGCTTAATAATTCAAGTTTTAATTTTATTCACACTCATTTCACTCTCCACTTTTCAGTTTTTTCATTTTTAGTATAAGTTAGTTAGCATGAATTCATTCTGAGCACAATTTGTCTTTGCTTCTAACTTTGTGCGCGATGTGTGTTGCCTCCATTGTCTTAAGTCTTGATGTCATTGTCTTGATCTCTTGATATCTTGATGTCGCCGCCTCGCAAGCTATTTAGGGCGTGGTTACCTATCAGTACACGCTCAATCTGTCACCCTCACCTGTTGCTCACCCGGCTCTCTCCAATAAATACCACCGCCAAGATATACAAGTGTTTTAATGCCCCCATAACTTTACAATGATGTTCAATTTAGAGGAATCCCAATGAACTGGTATGGTATATGTTTTTTTCTTGCCATTTTTATTATGCATTAATTCTGTTTTCAGGGCTTTATTGATAGTTGGCTTTTCCAACTTAAAAACTTTGTTAATTCCAAGCTCTATCACTTGTTCTGCAGCACCAACCAACTGTTCCACAATAAACCATCATTTTTTTAATTACTCCCTCTCTGTGTGGCCAAAAATAGCACTATGCAATGATTGGCTAATGCTAGCACCCTCTCACAATGTAGCATTTTTTCTTCATGAAACTTGAGTACACACAGCCTATTAGAAAACAAGCACAAAATATTAAACTTGAAATAACAAGAGTGGAGATTTTGACTTCAATAAACACCCGGATGAACAGAATGAGTGTGCAGCCATGATGAGCATTAAAGGATACAAAATGTATATGACAAAAACTGCTGTCAACACAACAGTAAAATATCTGTCTTTGTAGTGAGACAGAACTCTTGCCAAATTCTGAGCATCTTCCATGCAACGTGGTAGCTTGATGTGCTCACGCTCAGACCTGAAACAGACAACACAATTTAAGGCATTGTTTAATACAAACACACTAATTTTTGTAAGCTACAATGCACAGAACTCAAGACTATGAAGCTTAGTTGTTGTTCACATGCAGTATTGCACCAACAGGTGCAAAACTGCACATTTAACTTGAAAATATCCTTCATAAAAATCCTTTAACTTGAAAATAATCTTAATCTTCAACATTCCAAAACTTTAATTTAGACAATTAGAAAATCACCAGAAAATTCCAAGTACATTTTGCCTAAGGAGGTTAGTGCAAAGGCCATAAATCATTACATCTCTCCATGAATCCTAATCATATCAACTTATTTGAGATGAAATCATTTACTGGTATAATATAAGGTTGATGAAATCAAATTTACTGGGAAAGAATTACTGCTGCTAGAACAAGTTACAAATACAGGGAATCAGTCCCCACATTCACCCATCTTACAGCATCCAAACCTAAATTTATCCCACTTCATTTACTGATGAAACTTCCAAGTGATTTCATTAACTACCAGGAGGAGCGATGTGGTAGAAAAGTAATAACTTAACACACAAAAATATTTCATACAAAAACCGGTTTCATCCAAGTTGGAGCACCAAAGGAAATAAAAACATAATATTTTGGAAGTATTTCATTTAACAGTAGTAATAATTGAAAATATAACAAAATGTACTCACGGTTCTAGCTTTGGAAATTGTGTATATACAAAATAGAGGGCTACAAGAGCTGTGGAAAAGATGACCAGCAAGCACAGCACTGCCTGCCTAACCCCTAAAGTGGACTGGTTTGTTTTCTTGTGACTAGTTGAGCCATGGCTTCTGTTCTTGGCTTTGCTCTTGTCAGCAAACCCAGAACTGGCATTAGTTTTAGAAGTTGTCATCTCATCTGCCAATAGAATAAACTCAATTAAATCCAGGCATATAATCAAAAAATGAGGCCAAGATATACAAATTTAATTGAGCAGGATTACAGAGTCAGAGGAATAAATTTGTGACAGGTTAAGGGTGAGTACATTTTTTTGAAACATCCTCTATATACATACATTACAGACAAATGCTCTCTGAGAAGGCAAGGTAGGCAGTGCAGCAGTGCCTACCCTGAGAAGCATAGATCAGCATCAACAATTTATTTCTATGATAAAGTATCAAAGTGTGCACTATCCAACAAAATTTAGTTGATCTAATTACTATTCTCACAACACGAAATATTTTGATACATTTGTAAGTAAGGTAGGCATGATTTGCACTGCATTTTTTCTCTGTATCTACACTACAATGGTAACAATGCAGTACAGGTGCCAGATCACAGCTCAACACCATGTTATGATAGGCAAATTTTGTTCTGCTTCTGTCCTAATAGGCCTGACATTTTTGTTATGTTTCATATGCAAATGAATGCCCCTTTTAGCTTATTTGCATAATATTGTAAATAAATTTATTCTCTTTTAACTATTTACCATGTATTTGATACTTTCTTAATTTAACACATACCCATTTTCTATTAATTTGTATTTTTGATGCAATTTAGAGCATTTTCAGCAAGAAATTTTGTATTAATGAATAAATATAACAACCATTGCAGCTGAAGCAGTGCATTGCTCTCAGTTTCAACATGTGTGTGACTAAGTTTTTGCTAGTGTGTTATTTATTTTCCTGGGGCTGGTTTACATTGTATTTTAATTTTTCCATTTATCTCAATAACAATGTTGAGTCCCTTCAAATATTTCAAAATTTTCCTTATGAAGAAGTAATTGATTATATAATGAAAAAAAGCAGATGCTTTTTAATTTTTTAAAACTATAAAAACCTCATTATAAAAATTTTCGTATGCTTAATTAAAAACTAAGAAGCGATCAGCATAATAAATAAATATAATAATATAGTGAAAGACTATATAACTCTGGAAGACCCACTTCACCTTGTATGTAAAAACAGCACAAAAGGAAGGAATAAATGAAATAAGACATAAGTTGAAAAGAAAGTTAAAGCAGTTGAGAAAGAGCAACAGTAAAAACAAAAAACTTTGAGACACCCCGTTTTCCTATGTGAGCACCATAGAGATGCCAGTTTTATCCCCTTAGGAAGCATAGCTTAGATTGAATTTTAATCTGGAATTAGTTAGGACTATAGTGAAACAAATATCAATCGGAGGATATCATGCAGCTGTGCTTGCTCTGCTGACAAACAAATTTTTGTATCACATAGCATCAAACACACTACTTGCCTTACCTACTACATTTGCTGATAAATTGAGAACATGACCGAGTCCCTGAAGATCAGTTAAAGTCGTCATACAAAGTATTAAAACAAAATTTTGTGCAGGAATGTTTTAAGGGCACGGTTCGGGTCTATTTTCACATTATGGTCATTTTTCGGTTTATAAACTCATCATATAGAGATTTTTCTTGCGCATCCAACGATATAATTGGCTTTCAAGTACGTCAATTGGTTAGTCTTCTGGACGGGGTAAAAGACGCGCACTAGTGTGACCTTGGGGTGTGCCAATGGATGGGTGACCTCCCTCTTCCCCCCCATTACGAGCCAGTATTGAGCGTTTCTCTACTGGAATAGCAAGAGAGTTCATTCATGGCCTAACTTGAAATGCTTTCGTACTCAAACAAAACATTCTATTACTCAGTGATAAATTATGATGGTGTAATTGAGTGTTTGTTTTGAGTCCGGCTGCTGACTCATCAGCTAATTAGCTGGCTATGTAAACATAAACGCCTCCTGGAGTTTTGAAGCTACAGGAATGGCAATTATATCAATCGAAAGGCCTTAAAAAGAGCTACAAAGCAATACAGGTTTTTGAAAAAAAATTTAGTCAGCATTGAAAAAAAAATTGTTGAAAAATTAACCCTGTTCTGAAACTTATATTTATTGACTTTTGATATGGATCCTTACCCACTGTTTTGAAGGTACATAAGAAGGTACAGAATCACTGATAAGACTCAATTAAAAAAATTAGTACAGAACGAAAAAATTTTTTTTTGGAAAAATGGCTTTTCTGAATACTCACCTTGATTTTTGAAAACCTACTCCTCCCACCATTCTGAAGGTACAGAGATGGCGAGCATACCAATCAATAGCGATTGAAAAGGAAAATAGATCCAGTGCAAAAGTTTTTTTAAATTTCAATTCACCTTGAAAATTAGAAGCAAATTATTCAAAAAAGTGGAAAAAGAGGTCATTTTCGGGGAAAAAAGTTCTCAAAATTTCAAAACATCAAATAATCGAAAAATTTTTGCACCGGATCTCTAGACAAGACAATTTGCTATCTAGAGAATATTTTCTGAGTTCTGTGAGTTGAAAATTGTAGGAGGAGTAGGATTTTCCGCAACACATGTTTTTTCATGTTTTTTTAAAAAAAATCTTATTCACGTATGGTTACGAAAAATTCGCACAAATCAAAAAAGTTATTAATAACAATTTACATCGACGGTTGATATCTCAGAAAAATCCACCAAGAACTTACAGACTTTTTTTTAACCCGAACCGTCCCCTTAATGTGTAGCTGAAAAACTGCAAAGATAGAAAACTTCAAGCTTTAGTACATCTTAGATTTTGAGTGAAAACCCAAATAAAATAATAAATTATATTTGAACTCTAGCCAGTGAGTGACCTGGACAAAATAAAGTACAGTATTTTTAATACAAATAAATACTTTTAAAATCAAGTTCAGGCTGGAATAAGCACTATCTACACAGAAATTCAACTGTTAAGATGGGATCATAGTGCTCAACCTGCAGTGCATGTAGCAGCAATCAGCTTGCATGTATTGCACCAAATTAAAAGGGGCAAACAAATAGTTCAATAGCCGATTTCTCCAATGTACGTGATCACATGAATACTGATTATACATTTTAGTGGCATTAAAGCTTGGTATTACAGACCAAAATACAAGTGAACATATCATTTGAACACTGAATTCAAAATAATATTACCAAGCAGATCAATTAAAATTCCACCACAGATGAAAATTGCTTAAAAAATCCCTTTGCATTCTTAATTATTTGAAATTTTATCAAGAAATTCCAGTCAACAGGCTGAAAAAAATTGACTAAAATTATTTAGCAATAATGACCTAAAATAACGCGACTGGTCTGTTTTATCTTTGTATCCAAAATAAACCTAAATTCAATTGAAGAATATTTTCTATCCAACATCCATAATACAGCTGGATGTGAAAGTCATCAGGGAGCCGGAGCAAGCGTAATGCAAATGTAAGAGCAAGATGAGCAACTTCATCCCTTAAAGGCACAGTATGGGTCAAATTTTGAATAATGGTAGGTTTACGGTTTATAAACTCATCTTATAGAGAATGTTCTTGCGCATCCAACGGTATAATTCGCTTTCCAGTACGTACATTGGTTCGTCTTCCTAGACGGAGTAGAAGATGCGCAGTAACGTGACCTTGGCACGCCAGTGAATGAGTGATTTCCCCCTTCCCCCCTAATTACAAATCAGTTTTGGGCGTTCCTCTACGAGAATAGCAAGAGAGTTCATTCATGGACTTGCTTGAAATGCTTTAGTACTCAAACAAAACATTGTACTCTCAGTGTTAATATGATGATGTAACTGAGTGTTTTGAGTCCGGCTGCTCTGAGTCATCAGCTAATTAGCCGTTGTGTAAACATAAAATCGCCTCCCGCAGTTTTGAAGGTACATGAATGGCAAATATATCATTCGAAAGGGCTTAAGAAGAGCTACCAAGAGCAAGAGTTGAAAAAATTAAAATTTCTATGTAATTTAAAATAAAATTGTTTTTTAAAAATGACTGGTTGTTACAGGAATGGCTAATATAGCAATCGATAGAAATTAGATAGATCTACAATAGCTGTAAAATTTATTGAAAACAAATTATTAGTTTAAAAATAAAACAAAGTGAATAATTTTTTTTAGAAAAATGGCTCTCCTAAAAAGTTAAATTTTTGATCTTTGAAGAGACACCTCCCCCACAGTTTTGAAGGTACAGGAATGGCGAATATATCTATCGAAAGCAATTAAAATATCTTAGAGAGGCGGATGTACAGTTTTTTGAATTTCAAACCATGTTGAAAATTATAAACAGAAGAATTTGGAAAAACGGAAAAGGTGGTCGATTTGAGAAAAAATTCTCATAATTCAAAAAATCAAATTATCGAAAATACTTACCCCCGGATCTCAAGACACGACAATTATATACCTAGAAAACCTTTATCCAGTTCTGTAACTTTAAAATTGTGGGCTAGTTGTATTTTTCCGCAACACCCTTTTTTTTGTTTTTTTAATCATATTTTTTATGAATTTATAATAAAAAACACACGAGTTTAAAAAGAAATGCCGCATCATTTGACACCAAATGTGAAAATCTTAGAAAAATCTGTCAAGAACCGACGGACTTTTTTTCTATCCAGACTGTGCCCTCAAGTTTTATATTCTAAAAAAAACCTAATGTCTAAACATTTCGGTCACAACTCATCATCAGTGGTATAAATTGAAAAAAAACAAAGCAAAATAAACTATTTAAGAATGATAAATCTAGAAACAATGTTATAAAATTAAGTTAATTGTGATTATCCAGTAACTATGGCCAGAGGAAAAGAATTATGAGGTTTGTTTAAAACTAGCTTGAGTTTATAAATGTGCAAGCACCCTAGAATGCACATTTCTGTATAACAATGTGGTTTTGACATGATTAATATAATAATTTGCAGTTTCTAATAACCAATATTTGGTCTTACACAAGTAGTTTCTATTAATCAATTTTTGGTTTTGGCAAAACCACAGTGTTATCCAGATATGTGCATTCCCGAGTCCCTGTACATTTTCAAGCTTAAGCCAGTTTTAAACAACACTGCTCTTTTCCTCAAGTCCGAGTCAATAGATGATTAGGATTAATGTAATTTTATAACATTATTTTAGATTTGTCATTTTAAAATATTTTATATTAGCTTTGTACCTTTTCAGAATTCTTACCACTGATGATGGCTTGTGGCAAAACGTTTGGGAATTAGGTTTTCTTAGAATACTAGCGTGCACGGCCCGCCAAAAATTACGGGATTTAATACCGTTCTTTAACAAACTCCCATACATGGATAACAAACAAATATATCCATCCTAACAGTACCCGTGATAATATACAGGGTGTTTCAAAAATACACGGCATAATTTCAGGTATGTATTTCCCACATGTAGACAATCAAAATAGTTCATTACAACATATGTCCGGAAATGCTTCATTTCCGAGTTATGGCCTTCACAACATTGAAATTCACCGGAACGTTTTTCTTTCCGCAGGTCGTTGCCGTCAAAGGACACATTAAGAGGGCACTCTGACAGATCATTCCTAGGCGAAGGTTAAATTCAGTGTTGTGTTTGGCGTTCGACTGTGTGTCATGTACACAAATCAGGAGCTGGCAGAGATGCACTTGATCTACGGTAAGGCAGACGGCAATGCTGCGCTGGCTCGTCGTTTGTACCAGGAGAGGTACCCACAGCGACAATGTCCAGATCGGAAGACATTTGTAAGTCTCCATCAGCGTCTGTGCGAGTATGGAAAATTTGACTCTCCTGGATTGGGAAGGGGACGACCAAGATCTACAACTCCAGAAGAACAGGAGGAGATTCTGGAGATTGTGAACAGAACTCCTTCTATCAGCACACGAAGGTTAGCGTTGCAAGTGAATGTTCCCCATACGACTGTCTGGAGACTGCTGAAAGAGTATCAATTGTATCCTTACCATTTGCAACGTGTACAGGCGCTGTCACCAGCAGATTACCCTGCACGAGTTAGGTACTGTCAGTGGTTCTTGCAGCAATGTGCTGCAAATCCGAACTTTCCTGCCTTAGTATTATTTACAGATGAAGCACAGTTCACACGAGATGGCATAACAAATCTCCACAATCAGCATGTATGGGCGTATGAAAACCCAAATGCAACTGTTGTATCTCATCACCAGGTGCGGTTCTCCCTCAACATGTGGGCCGGTATCATTGGTGATCGGTTAGTTGGACCCCATGTACTTGTAAACAGACTTACGGGGCAGGCGTACACAAACTTCCTGGAAAACATCATACCTGATGTTTATGACGACACTCCACTGATCGATCGTCAGCACGCTCACTTCTTGCATGACGGCGCTCCTGCACACTTCAGTCGTACGGCTCGCCGGTACTTGGATCGAAGATTTCCTGATCGATGGATAGGTAGAGGTGGCCCAATTGCTTGGCCTCCACGCTCACCTGATCTGAACCCTCTCGATTTCTACTTGTGGGGCCATTTAAAATCATTGGTTTATTCGTCTCCGGTGCCTGATTTGGAATCCCTTCGGAATCGAATTGTGGCACGCTCTGAGGACATACGCAACATTCCTGGAGTGTGGGATCGTGTTCGCAGGTCAATGAGACATCGATGTGAGGTCTGTATTCAAGCAGGAGGTGGTCATTTTGAACATCTTCTGTAATGGCAACGACCTGCGGAAAGAAAAACGTTCCGGTGAATTTCAATGTTGTGAAGGCCATAACTCGGAAATGAAGCATTTCCGGACATATGTTGTAATGAACTATTTTGATTGTCTACATGTGGGAAATACATACCTGAAATTATGCCGTGTATTTTTGAAACACCCTGTATATTATTGTACTTGTGCACTGGTGAAAACTCGTGTCACAGATACAGTCATTATGTCTATCGTTATGAGCATGACATAGAAATGGAAGAAGCTGACTCTGAACAAATAACCCAAGGGTATTGTTAGGTAGTAGCAGGACCTGTAAAAATTCTTTAGACAATATCATCGTTAAGGGGATCGTCCCAGGCCCCTGCCAGGCCGCTGTCGCTCTGATGGTCATTTTCCCTGTTTTTGTTGGAAAAGGACCCTTTAGATGGTGGACTATTCGGTCCTAAAATTTTATGGCGCTACGGACATAAGATCCCGTAGGGGGGAGGGTAAGGGGACCAAAATCTTCAATTTTGAGACCATTTCAACCCTATATAAAAAGAGATGATATGGGAAATGGAAAAAAAGACCATGTCAGTTTGTTAGAAATGTTTCAAGGATTCTAAAACTGTCTTTATTTTTGTTCTAGCATCAAAACTCGATGATGAGTCCCATTTTGAAATATCAATACCAGTGAAATATCAATACCAGTGAAATATCAATACCTAAAAACCAATATGTCAAATTTTTTCAAAACTAAGGCCTGAATCAAAAAAATTAATGGAATAAATTGTGTTTCTTTCGAAAGGTTACATATCATAGTCAAATTTCCTAGGAATCAGACTGAAAATAAAAAAAATTGATATTTTAATTGAAAATTTTTTTTTTTTTTTGGGGGGGGGGGGGGGTTTGGAAATAATAATTCACAGTGTGAATATGAACTTCTGTATGGAAATTATCAAAACAAAAATTAAAACTGCACTATTCAATTACATAAATTGTTCATTATATTACTCTTCAACAAAAAATTTTGTTATTTGCTGATACCCAACACTTCTAACTCTCAACATTCAAAATGGGACTAGTCCTCGAGTTTTGATGCTTTCAAAACTCGAGTTTTTTGATGCTTTCCGTTCCGGTAAGGATTTTCAAGCAGTATTGCGTGTTAGTGAAGAGAAGAGACGTTGTGCTTTGATAAATGAGCGTAGTGTGTCATAATATTTTACTCACTCAACTGTCACGAGCTTCTTAGTTTGGTGGAGCGTGAAATGCCTGTAGGTGATCGTATACTCCATCCATTTGTGTTAATTTCTTTGCTAATAGTTAACACAGAGTACTACAATAATTCATGCACACGTAAAAACCATTCAACATTCCTTTGAAAATACTTTTCAACCAAATAACTTTGTTTTGTAGAGTTATTGAGTAAATTTTCTAATGTCCTTCATGTAGGACAGTGGGTTGTTACGCCAAATCTATTATGTAACCACGGATCCACCCAGATTCTTTACTACCCTTCCTACATGCCACATTGAAGAAGTTATTGCTAAAGAAACAGACGCTGAAGCAATTTTGAAGATGTTATTATGACAATTGAACTAGCTGAGTCTATTATAAAGTTTATTTATGAATTTGATCATTACATATTAATAATTATGTGTAATACGTCAGCAGAAGGAAACACCATGAAGAATTGTACCTGCAAAAAATTCACTTAGAAATGACAATTGAGACAGGCTCTGGACATGGCCCACTAGATTTTACCTGATTTAGGTATTGTTTTATTTCATTTTGATGTTTCTTTGTCAATAATTATTTCTGACATATATCTACAATTTTCCTTCTCAAACAAATTATACCAATATATGAATATACATTCATTATTTTTAATTTTTTATGGGTAAAATGTGCAGTCCAAACCAAAACATACATATTTCAACTGAATTTCTTGTGGTTTTAGCTGGAAGAAATGTTTTTGTACCACTCTGATGAAGCCCATTCAGCGTGTCCTACCGCCCCAATGTCCTTCATGTAGGACGTTAGAATAAAAATAAAACCATGCCGAAAGTTTGTTTTCCAGTCATTGAAATTACATTAATTGACTATAAATTACTCATCAGAAGCAAAAAATAAAAAATTTTAATGGTGGAAATTAATTTGGGTCATAGATGGTTTGAAGGATTTTAGAATCTTCACATATTTTTGAGGAAAAACCAATTTTAAAAAACATGCTTAGCTTGTATCCCCGGTCAATAACGAGTTTAGGTGATGTGGGGAAATTAAGCATTCCGTTTCACATAATCACTTAAGAAGCCCATTCAAGAACGTTCAACAGGTATGACATTTTTTCCGCTGATGCATTATTTTCAAATTATTAAACTTTGAAGTTGGCTTTCGGACGCCAAGGAAGCAAGCGCGCCATGCGGAATCAATTTAATACCGGAAGCTAACCCCCTATTACAAACGTAACGAGTTTGGGTCGTGAGGGGGAGGCACAGTTCTTTTACTGAAAATTATAAATAAAGCTTTGGTAAATTTAAAGGACTTGACCATAATCGATTTTCCACTCTTTGATCAATAAAGATTGTTGATGAGACCAAAATAAACAAGTTTTCTTCAATGCACTTTCCGGCGGAAATAAGTATTTTAAAAGTTATGGCATTAAATAAGTTACCGTAACTCCAGTGTTTGAGGCGGGGAAAAATACACCGCGCTGTCCGACGTGAAAGTAAACAGGCGTTCCCGCGCGCCAACCAAGCCGACGAAGAGCAAACCTCCTATTACATACGTAAAGAGGTTGGGTCGTGAGGGGTAGCAACAGTTCTTTTAGTGAAAACTATAAACTAAAAGAACTGTGGCTATCCCTCACGACCCAACCTCTTTACGTTTGTAATAGGGTGATGCACACTGGAGTTCCGGTAACACATTTAACGCCATAACCTTTAAAATACTCATTTCCGCCGGAAAGTGCATTGAAGAAAACTTGTTTATTTTGGTCTGATCAACTATCTTTGTTGATCTAAAAGTGGAAAATCGATTATGGTCAAGTCCTTAACATTTACCAAAGCTTCTAACCGACCCAATAGGGTGACGACCGCAATCTTGTTTATATCGGCCGGCTCCAAGATTTACATCGCCATGGGCACCGCCATCTTGGAGCCGGCCGCTGTAAACAAGATTGCGGTCGTCACCCTAATGGGTCGGTTAGAAGCTTTATTTATAATTTTTACTAAAAGAACTGTGCCTCCCCCTCACGACCCAACCTCTTTACGTTTGTAATTGGGGGTTAGCTTCTGCTATTAATTGAATTCTGCTTGATGCGCCCGCTTCTTTAGGCGCACAAATTTACCGCTCTAACCCGAAAACTAAGCATCAGCGGAAAAAATGTCATTCATGTAAAACATTCTTAAATAGGCTTCTTAAGCGATTATGTGAAACAGAATGCTTAATTTCCCCACATCCCCTAAACTCAATATTGACCAAAAGTTGCAGATTAGATATTTAGAAGAATTAAATTCAGCAATAAAATTCATGGAAAAATTTCTACATCTAAATGTTTTATTAATATCTCTCAAACAGGATGGTAGTTAGTTGCAAGAAGACAGGAACATACTATGATATTAATATTTGTGACCTGCTTATTAAAAAAATCATAAGCATAGCCAAAGCATTGATTTGTAAACTGATTTCTTAACTTCAAATGTGGAGAGGTACTGTGCCATTAAGAAATAACGCCTTATCTCTTTGCTATACACAATAAAGCCTTTTGGAAAGAGCGCAGAGCACGCCTCACGCCTGTTTCAAGCTTCATGCTTTATAATTAAAATTGTATCAATGAAACAATGGGAATTTAGGGCACAAGCAAAACTCTAGAAAACCACTATGTGCAATACACACTGTGATTCTTAAAAAGTTACTACAAGTTTGTTTTGACATTAAAAGTCGAACAGCTGATGTGACGTAGAAACGGTAATAGTCTTTTTCTCTTTGGTCACTCTTGTGTTGAACAGTTTGTTAAAATATTTTCGTTACAAACAAGAATTAACATTTTACCCAGAAATTGACTTACCTTGCATATCAAAAGGCATTAAAACAACAGAAAATAACTTTTCGCCTTCATATATATGTTTTTCCATTTTGGTTTAATTTGAAACATGGCGTTGAGCTGCTAAGGTCGCATTGAATACTGTTGTACATATCATCCGTCTACTAGATCTTCATGAGTAGATCCTTATCAGTCGATAGCACCTGATGTCACACGATCAAGTGGGAGCAATAGGTCAGCGATATACTTGTATGTGTTGTTATTTACAACTTATCATGTTCTAGGTTTGCGTGCTCTGTTCCGCGATGTTCTTTATAAATTACTCTGTGACTAACCTTTTGGTTAATTTCGGGCTTAATGCAATCACGGGAATTAATATCTTTATTCCAAACCATCACTTCAGGAACCAATTTAAGAACGTTTTACATGAATGACGTTCAGCTTGCTGATGCGTTATTTTCAAATTATTGAACTTTAAAGTTGGCTTCTGCGTGCCAAAGGAAACGAGCGCGCCAAGCTGAATTTAATTATTAACGGATGCTAACCCCCTATTACAAACGTAAAGAGGTTGGGTCGTGAGATTGAGCCACAGTTCTTCTGGTGAAAATTATAAATAAAGGTTTCTAGTGACGTTCGTTTACATCATCTCCAATGGCGGCCACCTTGTACCCAAGATGGTGGCCGCCATCTTGGGTACCGGGTGGCCTCAGCACCTAGCTCCATGGACGGGGACACAAACACCATCCTCATCAGTGGAACAAGAAAGAATAGTTGTTATTAATGACATTTCAAGCGTGGTAGACTCTCCTCATTCTCCAGATTTTATGTTTGTTAATATTCGCGCACAAACCGATACTAACATTAAATTACCCCAGAACGTAAGCTGCGAGAACAAAATAAAATTTCCAGTACAGAGCAATAGAAAAAAAACACTGCTGCTTCTTTTAATGGCTACTTGCACCCGCTTTAAATAACAAGCTCTCAAAAAATTCATGAAATTATTCACAATTTGTCTCTAACAGCAGCGTTTTTCAATAAATCCCTAAGACAACGTGAGCCTCCTAGCCCGTCGCCGATTTTCTCTACAGTATCAAACATTCAGAACTTACCCGAGCAACTTTTTGCTTTAAATTCACAAATAAGTTCTCAAGACCCTCTTGTGAAGTCGACTAAAATTGTCGAGAACCTTGCGATACTTCGCTAATAGGTGACAATATCCTAAGCACGATCAGAAGGAAGGACATCGATCGCTCGATCGTGCTGGATCAAAACTGTTCCATCTGGGCGCTTCGATGACCTTTTCCATACTATAAATTGCATGCCTAGATTTAAAAACCATATACTAAGTTTTGATGGTCTCTGCCACTCGCCCTCAGACCTTGCTCGAATCAAACATCAACAACAAACATCGGCATCTTTGGGATGCTTTATTTCCAATCAAGCCTGATACATAGGATCTTAAGCATTGGTTTTTCAAATGTCTTATAACTAACCCTATATATAGGACACCATGACGGTTACCCCGTAAAGCCGGTACCCATTTCCGACGCCTGGGTTGAGTGGGGTATTGTGCTTGAGCTTTAAGGAGTACAAAGGAGTAGAATAGAATTAGTAGTAGGTAGTTGGAGAATAACTTAGAGGTAGGGGGCGGGAGCTGCTCCCGCCCCCATTTTGTGACTAAATAACAGTGATCAAATTGAAATTGAAGTTGAAAATCACCAACAGTGAACGCGGCAATAACGACCTAGAGACGAATACTAAATGCCCTGCAGTGCTAGACCTAATAAATGCAATAACTCCTCTAAAGATCTGCCTATTGAGATAAATAATATCAAAATATTGCACATAAATGCTCGCAGTCTCAATGGTAAAATGGATGACGTACGAGTAATGTTGATCACTAACGATATCGATATTTTATGCGTATCTGAAACATGGTTCGATTCCCGAGTCGAAAGCTCATATCTAAGCATAACCGGATACACATTGTACCGTTATGACGGAGTCAAGAGTAAGAAAGGTAGCGGTTCTTGCATTTTCATCAAAGATTTCTACTCTACATCCTTATTTCCGATAAAAGAAAAATGCGAAGACATAGAAATGGTGTGGCTCAATGTTCAAGTAAACAAACACAAGTCTTTCATTATCGGCAGTCTTTACAGACATCCGTCAGCATCTCTACGTCCAACATTAGATTTCATGGAAAATACGCTTAAGTTAATCTCTGCAGCCCAAAAGTCTTTCTATGTTTTCGGAGATTTTAACGTAGGTCTGACAAATAAAAACAATCAGCTAAGCAAGATGCTGCACAGACTTAATCTTTCTCAAATGGTCCAAGAACCGACGCGAATTACCAACACTGTCTAAACTCTTCTTGACCTAGAAATTACAAACAATCCCCAAGCAGTACTCAGCACATAGATCTTACCGTCCTTTTCTGATCACCATTCGGTAGAATGCCAAATCAATATTGCAAAAGAGAAACAGAAATCTAGTTACATTACATATCGCATGAAAAACCACTACTCCCCAGAAATATTTCAAGAAAAGCTATTAGACTGATGGAGTGAATTTCAAGGCATGGAAAACCCCGATGATGTCAATCTACAAGTTTCGCTTTTCAACGAAAATTTCGTATCAGCTCTTAACGAAGCGCTCCTTTCACTACGAAGAAAGTTAAGCCAAGAATTTCTAAATGGATAACAGATGAGATAAAACAGTTGAGCGGAGCTAAGAGAAATTTTGTAGCGTGAGTACAAACTGAATAAATCAAACAGTATGCGTCGAAAATTATATAAAGATCATGAAAAGATCCTACGAAGAAAAGTTAAGGAAGCAAAACGGGACTACTTCCACAAAGAACTCTTGGCGGCAAAACAAAACCCAAAAAGAACTTGGGAAATCATTAGAGAAGTCGCTCAGGATAAAAATTCAGACTGCAAAAGCACTTCTGACAACCCCTCATAAATGGCAAATGACTTTAACACTTTCTTCTCAAAAGTTGGCGAAGATGTTTTCAATGAAGTATCCTGGACAGTTTCAGACACATCTACATGGGCAAACCTGAGCGATGTTTCATCCCCAAATAGTAGAAACAAATGGAGACCAAAGCCGGTTAGCGTCATAGAGATACGAAAAATCTTATACTCACTAAAGAATACTAAAGCGACTGGACATGATAGCATAAGCCTCCAACATTTAAAAGACAGCTTCTCTGTCACAGCACCCCTCATTCACTTGATAATAAATACATCTATAGCCACAAACAAGTTTCCCGATCAATGGAAACTATCCATTATTAAGCCATTACATAAATCTGGTGATATCGACATAGCGTCAAACTACAGACCAATCAGTCTCCTGCCTGTTATGTCCAAAATATTAGAAAAAGTAATAAAAAACAAGCTCTCGTCTTACATGGACGAGTCACATCTACTGCATCGCAATCAATATTCATACAGAAGGAATACCAGTACTCAGGACGCCCTGGTTAACACAACAGAAAAAATTTACAATGATATTGACCAAAAAAATTAACTCTCTTACTATTGGTTGGTCGCTCCAAAGCTTTCGACAGTGTTGAGCATAAGAAACTTCTACAAAAAATTCCAAACCTCAGAATAGACACTCAGTGGTTTGAAAGCTACCTACTAAACCGCTATCATGCAGTGTGCTTGAATAACAAAATGTCATCATTCATACCAAATAATTTTGGCGTTCTTCAAGGTTCAATTATCGGCCCGCTCCTATTTTCAATTTTGATCAATTATTTCCCCACCATGCCGGCAAACACAAAAATCTCAATGTATGCTGATGACGTACAAATTGTCATGACAAGCTCAACAGCGGATTTAAAAGAAACACAAGCCAACTCTGAAAACCTTCTGAGAAATCTGAAATTGTGGTATGACCATAATGGCCTCAAACTTAATGCAAGTAAAATGCAATGTATTATTTTTGGATCACAGAATGCGACTGAAAATTTTCCACCAGTCAAGCTAACATTTGGAGACGATACAATCGAACCAGTAGGTAAGGTAAAAAATCTGGGTGTTTCGTGTGACAAAAATATGACTTTTAATTCACAGGTAGAAACACTGTGCAACAAAATTAACGGAACCTTGAAGTTCTTTCATCGCATTAAGAACACACCTGACGAAAAATCTAGATTATTAGTGATTCAGTCTTTAGTTTTATCGCGTCTGGACTACTCCAGTCTTGTGTGGGGAGATTTACCTTAATATCGTCAGGAAGAGTTGCAAAAATGTATAAACTTCGCCGCCAAAGTGGTATGCAAAGGAAATTTCTATAAATACGATCATGTCACCTCTCTTTTAAGAAAACTCGACTGGATCCCAATACCGAACAGATTCATGATCCAAAAAGCTCGACGAGTGTTCTCATCTCAGTACCTCCCCCAAAGTAATGCAGAGGTGGTAAAATTTTTTCCATCTAATATCCCAAACAAAAAACCAAATCGGAGGAATGACGTTTTAGTCAGTTACCGTTCGTCTAACGTGGGACAAAAAGCTCTCACAGTTTCTGGAGCTTTTTTGTGGAACAAGCTTCCCCAGCATATCAAAAACTCTAAAACTGTAAAAGAATTTAGAGTAAATGTGTCACGTCATTTTGCATCTCTGTCATAGGGTCTGCAGCATTTCGGTGTGAATTTCCCATCTACCAGATATTTTAATTTACCTGAAATTTCTGTTAGAAAATCAAAAACTATTTCATTTTACGTTTGCTAAGCTATTCGTATATGCATCTTACTTATTTCTGTCGACAATAGTGAGCACCACAGCCGTCAGTTCAATGCTGCAGAACGAACGTTTTTTCCAAAATGAGGAGTATTTCCTCATCTTTATTTTGTTATTTTATTTATTTTTTATTTTTTTCTCTTTCCTGTATTAATATTTAACGTCCGTATGACAAACATACCCTGAAATACATTTTGTGTGTACACTAATATACAGGTTTATAGATGTGAGGGTTGTGCAAAGTTTTTAATGAACTAAATTTTGGCTAACGTTGTCTCGCTATTCCAAAATCATTCTCGAAGATGTTTTCTATGGATTTCGGCTGAGCAGGGGGGAAGGGGTAATTTAAGCATTTCATTTAGTCTTTTTATAATTTTCCGAGCGTTCAGCGCACACTAGCACTGAACTTTTAAATCGGAAAAAACTCTAAATTTCTGTAATTAAAATTATCACTTTGGACCATTGCTTAATCTACTTATATGTGACAAATTTTGTAAATATTCGCCACTCAAATGTGATAGCCGGCCACAATGTTACTCCATTTTATCCCACGTACACATGTCCGTATAACGCTGAAGAGTTGTGTTGTTTCTTGACTGTAACCTGAGTTTTCTTAAAAATTTCTATGAATAAATTAAAAACCAGTTCATTTTTACGTTTTTCGAAGTCTTCTTTTCCTTATAGTTATTTTTTTCCGAATAATTTCTTAGGATTACAGTGAGCTCAACTGTCATTTTCGGTGTAGTAGATGGTAGGTTGTTTTTATCTTTTTATTTTATATATGTATTTTTTTCTTATATTTCATTTTCAATAAGTAATTTATATTAATATGTGTGTGTACGTGTGTAGGTATATATATATATATCTACATAAATAGATATACATGTTTCTATTTCATTTCTTTATGCAAAATCCATCCGATTAATACATTTATTGCACTAGCGAAATGATTTCAAAAATAGATCTATCACTTCCCCAGAGGGCGTTTCTGTGAATCGGATTAATGACAAATACAATTAATGAGATAAAGCGCAATTTGAACATATAAATCGTGGTAAAATAATCTTTCTGTCCGTATGTTGTACAAGCTATGAATTTTGATGTTGAGTATATGTTTGTTTACCCATTTCTGCCAAAATTTTGTAGATATTTGCCAATCATGAGTGGTAACCGGCTTACACTGTATCTCCATTTTATCCCATGTACCCATGTCCGCATGGTGTCGCAGAGAATATTGAGAAGATAGGAAATATGTTTTTTTGTTGTTGTTGTTCCTCGGCGGTAACTTGAGTTTTCTTAAAATTTCTTTTAGGAAATTAAAAAACGATTCCATTTATACGTTTTTCGAAGTCCTTTTTCAATTCCTTATTTTTCCTCAGGTTATTTCTTACGATTCATCAGAGCTTTGGTTGTCATTATAAATATAGAAAGAGCAAGATAATTTTTCATGTCTATTAGCATTTCTCTTAAATTCATTTTCAATACGTATATATATGAATATGTGTGTTATTATGTGCATGGGTGTGTATGTGTGAGCACGCAAACATGAATGTCTATGTATCAGCGTACACATGCACACGTTTCGCACATATATATAAGCACATGTACATATATATGTTTCTATTTCTACTTTTTGCGTAAAAAGCAAAACCTCATGACACATTACGTTTTACCTAAAGCTCTACGATCAGTTAACACTGAACCAAATTCCAGAAATAAACGAATTGATTGCGCTTGCTTAATGATTTATAAATCGATCTATCACGGCCCCGAAGGGCATTTCTGTGAATAGAAGAAATTAAAATTATAAACAGATAAATGAAATGAAGAGCTCGTGCAAAAATTATCTCTATATTTGTATGCTGAACAAGGAATGCATTTCATTTTTGAGTGTAAGTTTGTTTACGCATTTCCAGATGTGCGTGCTGTGTTGCGCGATGTTCTTTATAAATTACTTCGTGACTAACCTTTTCTCAATACTTGATTGTCATTTACGATGGGGTTTCAATCTGCTCCCGTATAGCGGTTTTGTCTTTTTCCTACTTCGATAATTCCAACTAAGAACTTGGGAGTTTCGAATAATTCCTTAGCAGTATTCGAATTATTTATCAGTTGTTAGCCATCTCTTGGAATATAAAATATCCAAGAGATGATATTTTTCATTTTTCATTCAACAACCCTTGACAGAGTTAGACTATTAGCACGCCACGAATGGTTTGTCTATTAGTACGCCTCGTATATTTTGTCTATTAATATGCCTCGTATGGTCTATCTATTTGTACACCTCTGATAGCTTGTCTATTAGTACACCTCGTATAGTTTGTCTATTATTATGCCTCGTATGGCTTATCTATTTGTACACCCCGAGATGGTTTGTCAATTAGTACTCCTCGTATGGAACTTTTGTTTTAGGACGTCCTATATTAAGAAACTTCTAAATGCTAATATGTTGGCATGTATTTCATGTGGCAACTTGGAAAATAAACGTATTTTATCTATAAAACACACATCATGATCAGTACCACGTGAGAATACTGGCAACAAACAAAATAAATTCCTGACCATCTACATGTGGAAATAAAAACAAAGAAATACAGAAGACAATGACAATGTTATGTAATTCCTATCTGAAAGGGATGAGAACTCAAGAGTTCTTTGAAAAATTGGTTTTCCCTTAAAATTTGTAAAGAATCTAAAATTCTAAGGTCACAACCTCTGAAAAAACAGTTGATCACCCTAAAATCATCATCAGAGAAAAGGGCCTATCACTGCTCAGAATGTCAACCATTTCATTACGTCTGTATATTTCTAAAGTAACCTTACACGTCATACTGGTGAGCAGGTTGACAATTTTTACTTCTATTACTTATGGCCCAAAGACTCTTTTTTCATGCGTTTTTATGCTGTGTATAGTATTGCTTGGCCCAGCGTGCAACGGAGTTTGTTTGAATGACGTGATGGAATATATACGCAAGAGTAGTGAAGCACCGCGGAAGTAGTTTTCGTACCGGCAAATAACTGGCTCATCATCGTTCAGTAATGCACAGCCACACTGAGCAGCACAGTGCCCTTCATCTCTGATGATGATTTTAGGGCGAGTAACTCTTCGTTCAATGATTCACATTTAAGGAATTTAGATTCGTTGCATATTTTTGAGGAAAGACCAAAATCAAAAATCACGCTGAGTTACTATCCCTTTCACACAGCGGGTGCTCAATTGTCTTTGCTTTCTGTTCTCCCCATCTAATTTTGATAAGTGTATATAATATAGAATTCGTTTTCGTTCGTAAATTTATTCTTATGCAGTATTGATCATTCTTTGTAATTTACCGAACTGATGAGGGAGCAGGCCTACGAAACGTTTTTTTTGTGTCTTTGAATATAATTGCTATTTTTAATAGTATTTTCTTTGCTTACAAATTAGCAGTGAACATAATTTTTTTTGACCGATTGCACGTATTAAGTTTATCTATGGATTATTATTCGCGGGCAATTCTTAGTTCATTCTTATCCTTCATGGAGGTGTATGCAAAAAGAGCCAGTCTGTAACATGATGGTACCTGAATACAAAGTGTCTTTACTTTTGACAGTATCTACAGGAGTTTTTGATTCCCTTGTAATACATATCATTTAGAGTTATCTATGAACGATGTTTGCAAATGTAAATCATTTCTAATTTTTTAGATCTGTCTTATGGGAAATTAAAGTGTGTCTGCAGTACAATATTTATCCAAATCATGAGAAATGACGCAGTGCCTCATATTTACAAACGTGTATAGCACAGTTGCATACGTGTGTTGTTAACATTGTATAAGCATTTAGCATCTTAGATACAACCTGACTCTCTTACACATCGGTTCTTCCACGAAATACTGAACTGACAAAAGTATTATGTGATACTTCATACCCTCATAAAAAATTTCTGCAAATTCAAATCAATCGAGTATCTTACGATATTAGAACAAGCTGAACTGACGATTGGCATGATTTGCTTTTGAATTTTATTAGTATTATTTTTTGTACATTTTTCAAAGTTCAATTCAGTTTCTCAATATTATTTACCTGAGAAAAATTACTCAAAATCTGGTATGTTGAGGAGGAAAATGAAATTAATTGTACAAATAATATATATTATTTACCAGTTTTTCTTTTTACAGCAATAATATTATCAACTGTCTAATATGTAAACATCATGCAGTTAAGTCAAGGAATAATTAATGGGGGTATTAATTTCACCAAGCTATCCATTCCTTATATTAGGCCTCGTTTCTACTTCTCCTAATTTTTTCGATGAATCTTCGAAACTCGGAGGTGAATTTTCAACAACTGCTTTTGAGGTCTTTGAAATCTCATCACGATTTTCAGGTTTACGGTCACTGTCTTCAATGTCACTCAATTGCAGTATATTTCTTCTCTGTTTACCGCTTTTTAGAGTTTTTGAAATTGAATTGGGACGGAATGTATGAATTGTACCTTCACCAAAAGTATCGGGTTGATTTCGAAGAGGTAATTGTTTTCTTTCAACGCCAGTGATTTCTAAGTTTCTCCTCGGTGCAAGTTTCAACTGGACCGGTTCTGGAGTTGGTGCTGTTCTTATTTCTTCGCGGTGTTCCTGCAGCTTGGCAAGGTGTGGAGGCAGGAAACCAGGAGACAGTAGAATGTTGCCTGTGTCGGCAGGATCAGGTGGGGCTATGCCATGTGCTGCAACACTGTTTCGGTTGATGTTTAGTCTGGAGTTCGATGCAAATTTGGAGGCAGGGTTTGGAGAGTACGCGCCTCCTACGAACACGTAAGGAGCAGTCAAAGAAACAGTATTCGAGTCGTCTTCATGAGACGTTCCTCTGTGGCTATAATCGACGATGATTGAAGGCTCATTGTGGAAAACAGAAGCATCAGGATCGATAATGAACGGTTTCTTGAAAAGAATCGGGTCAATCTCATTGATTGGTCGAAAAATGACATTCTGAGACCTTAACCCTGCTGCATAAGGTGATCCCACTCCTGACGAGTACTTTGTTTCTGGTGGGGGCAAAAACAATTCCTGATTCGGTACAATAATTGGTTTAGGTGTCGGTCGGTTTGCGTGGCTATTTTGACCTGGAGAATTTTGAGATACCTCTTGATTATTGAATTCATGAGCAATAAAGACTGAGTGTGTATTTGCCGGTCGTGAAATATTTGAAACAGAAAATGATTGATCACCCTGGTTGTGATTTGAAGTCTCGTATCGATTCCCACGGTGGTCAGAAGAAAACGAGTTAGCTGGCTGCTGATTGAAATTAGTGCCAGCAAATCTAGAAGATCCTGATTGTCCATGTTCATGAAGATGTGGTGAAATTTGTTTTAAATCATTTTCACTCTGAGGAAACTTATTTTCTAGGTGTGTTGCACTATCATGACTTACGGGTACTGCGGTATTCCGTGGGTCATAGGGATCAATGGCAGAGGGTATGAAAGTATTCGGTGGAAGCTTTCGTGGTCGCGTTTGGGGGGAAGAGGGTATATTATAATATTCATTAAAGTTTTTGGTGTTTGCCGGAGAGAACGTATGCTGGCGGTTAGCGTCAAATGACTGAGGCAGTCGTTCAAAATCTTGCTCTCCGCTCTGAAGTTTGTACGGTACCCGAAATGTGTTCCGAATCGGTACTTGTTGGTTTTGTGATTGTTCTGTTATTGAAAATTCATTATTTGAAGAAAAAGAAGGCGGTGAGCTATGAATGGAAATTTGTTGAGAATGCTGAGGGAATGAGCGGGGAGGATTTCGCTGATTTGGATCAGGTAGGAAAGGAACTCTGGAAGTGTAAGGAACAACGGGAATATTTCCAGAAACAGTTGCAAGAATATTTGGAGCGTGTGATACAGAAGATACATTAACTCCTGTAACTGAAACATCTTCCGTTCGTGCTGGAACCTGAGAAATATCATTAATTGTGAATGGCACAACTGGTACTATTGTTTTCAGTTTTAAAACGTTGGGATATTGTTTAGGGATAAATGAGGCACTTGCATATCTGCCAGAGCTTGGTGAAGTGCCTTGATGCTGATGCAATGGAACAGAAAACGATTGTCTGTCAGATTCTCCAGACGGTACAGGATATCTTCCAGGCGAAACTGATGGAACGAAAGGCCGTTCACGTGAACCCACATTATATGCATTCTGTGGAGAGCGTAAATAAGAATTAGGGGTACGCTCATGCGAAGTTTGAACATTAGAATTGAGTAATAAGTGTGGAGAAGTTGGAGCACTTGAATACTGGTCATCACTTTGAAAATTTCCAGTAGAAGCGGTTCCACCTGGAATCCCCTTAATTAAAATTGGTACGGTAGGGACAGTTTCTGGTGAGTCAGGCCTTGGCACGCCAAAATTACTTGATGTTGATGTATCATGGCTATGGCCATAATGGTTAAACCTGGTATGTGATACGGAGGTTGCTTGTGGAATGGTGGACGGCCTGTTGAGAACGGTATTGCCTACAAAAGGCACCAGTCTTCCTGCTAAGGCTGGTGGATAGTTCGTGGGTTTGGAAGGCGTATCAATTATCTTATCCGGATGATGCGCTAATCCCTCGTACGATACGGTAGCGCGATACCCGTCGTGATCTGCAGTGTACTTGACAGTCTGTATGCGCCCATCTGGAAGGTGCACGGTGTACTGGCCGGTGGTCACGATGCCGTGGCGAAATTCGTGATGGGCGTACAGAGTCCCGGACCTCTCATCTCGCACACCGTACTCGAAGGCGTACCCAACTTCCTGAAAAATAATATAGGTTTAGCTCCTGTCATTACAGGGTCACGTGTCACATCGAAAAAAATAAATTCCTAATTTAGACACACACACACGTCGAAAAAAATGAATTCATAATTTCAACAAACTTCACGATGCTTGATCACGACATAGATCAGAAAATACGCTGTCGAGGATTGTGACCATAAGTCAACTCTGACTTCGTAATAAATTATTATTCGTAATTTAAATAGTTTAGGAGAAGTGAGGCTGGCATGGCACCTTTTAAGCGGCATTTTTTAACTATCTGTTCGTTCAGTGTTAGCTCCAAAAAGAAAACTCTCTATTTTCACTATTATTTTATAGAGCTGGATATCAAGTAAACTTCATGTGGACGAGCTCTACTTCCTTACTTCTGTTTACAGACAGAAAGTAACTGAACTTTACGGAATTGTAACTAAACTTTTCAAATTCTGACTGTCTGTGTCGTTTACTTTCAATGGGTTCCACAATGTTATGCTTCTCTGTTCTATCTCGATTTCAGTCGAACAATTTAATTCGAAATCGAAGATCCTTTTCCACTCTCTAGCTCCTCAAGAAATATAAGGCAATACTGCGGCATTCTCCTGAGCATCAGCTGGAAGATCACTCGCGCCACGACAACACAGCGCCACGGAGACTGCAGGCACACGTCCAGCCCCGCTAGTGTGCGGCCGCTTGGAGTGGCGTGCTTTGCGAGCGTTGCGGCGCCGAGGTGGTCAGCTGTTATTTGATACCGCACGGACACATAGTTGAGAAATGCCATAGCTTGACCTCTCCGTTAGAAATGTCTGCAGAATTAGGTATGACCGCAAGCAGCACATGCAGGAGAGATATACGTATGTTCATGCGGCTCCAGTGCTGCCATGAAGCGAAATCCAGCCCGGTTTTGTATTTCAGATAATTGTAAATAATATTTCATTACTCGACATTAATGGATTACATCGGAAACGTAAATGATTTCACTTGGACGCCTTACTCTAGTGCAAAGTAACAGAACTTTCCATCGGAGAAAAAAGTGAATTTTTTTGAAGTCAGACGACATGTTCTTCAACTCCTAAGTTGCTTTGTACTATACTTGGCATGGAAAAGATTTTAAATTATATCTGGAAATAGAAGCAGCACTGTCATTTTATACTGTAAACGAATTGAATTATTTTAACAGCACCATTTAACAAACACATAGTCTGTTCAGAAGTATACAATCATTACCAGAGCAGTGATGCAAGCGAAAAAAAATAAATTCGGGGAGAAGTGGAACATTTTCCGTACAAATCTGTAATTGGAAACATGCTCACTGGAGTGCGGAAAATGCTAAAGAAAGTACCTCTCTGATTCATTTATTCACCAGTTGAACTCGAACAGTGCATTCAAAACAATGGTGGGTAGTTAAAACCATTTCTATCTATTGATACATATACTACACAATAAATTAAAAGAATGATTAAACAAATGGCCGATACGGCTTCAGAGAATACAGGATGCATTATAAATTTTTTTAGACAATCACTACTAGTCTGACCACGATAACATGGAATCGGAATAAAAGAAGTAACTCGTACATTTTCGTATTGGATTCAATATTTTTTTAAATGTTGAATTTTAAATCAAATGTACTGGAAATAAAATGCTTTTCTTTTTTTTCTTTTCTTTTAGAATTTTTTATACAGCTCCCACTGGAAAACGGTCCCATAAGTTATAATAATAATATTTTATAATATTTAATAACAAGTTAACAACAGGTCTCATTACCTTCTGGTAAAAACAAGGTACTTGAATTGGCCAGTAATTCGTGGTACGACCGGAGCTCTCGTGGCAGTCACTCACAGCATATAAAGACAGGACGGTCAACTGTGGCCCATATTATGAAGATTTTTGAGGCAAACATTGACAAAACTTACTCATGATGCCAGCAAGACATTCAGCTGTACGTCAGTGATCATTACTTATCACAACAAGGTTGACGGAGCTCATTTACTTTCGAGACAAGCTATTTGGTGGTCATAATCTGTGAAAACAAGGCTGTATGTCTGATCTGTTTGATCTCTATCAAGAAAAAACAATAAATGTGACGCGCACTACCTCACGAGCAGCTCAGCAGTGGACCATGAGGCCAGAGACGAATTGCGGCACCAGCGCCACTCACCTGCGAGGCTGGAGGCTGGAGGGCGCCGGCAGCTCCCAGCAGCAGCGCCGCCAGCAGCACAAGTCGCATCTTCTTCACCTGCACGTCCGCACCGGGAATGAGGGATTCAAGAATTAAGTGCTTAAGAATAAATTTCACTAAATTTATCGTGGTCTTTAATCAATTTTAACGTCATCAAGTGATTTGTGTAACTCATGTTATTTAGCGTTGTGCTATGAATAGGTCAAAAAGATATAAGTAAGGCGGAAGTTTAAACCATCCTGATAGTAGTTGCGATTTACTGCACGATTAGATGAGAACAGCCTAGGCTGAAAACCTGGCAGTCAGAGAAGGAAAACGAAATTAGAAAATACATCTTCGTAACTCATTGAGCTAAGTACACAAAAGAATTCAAGAAGAAGCTTAACAAAATAATTCTTTTGAAATTGCGAAATCAAGACTGAAAATTTCACTAAAAGTGAAAATCAGAGACCTAAGCTTCAGTGTAGACTGGAAGCTCCCTGCGCCCACTCGGAATGGTTGTGACCCAAATGTGCGGGATGACCTCCCACGCCTGACGACCGTACAGCTCCCAAATTGCCGGCCCTACTCCTCACTTGATTGAAATAGCTCATGGACTGGCGGCTGAGAGCGTGTCCGATAACCTGCCAAGGCTCTTAGTTTGAGAAATCGAGTATAAGATGCTTCTATTAATTTTAGTCAGATTTCTTTAGATGCAGTATTCACAGTCGAGGATGGAGAGAAATGGAAGAAATCACACGCATGATTTCCAAAACACGAAAATAACTTGAGAAATTAGTACAGCTCAAACAAGTTAGAGTTCCAACTTTTTTGAGGATGTAATATGATAATTTATCTCATTAATAGGGGTAAAACTAATCTACCTCACAACTATCCTCACAAATTAGTGAAAATGAAATAAATACTTAATCATATGCTACTGCTTAACTATTCTAACCAAAAAATGTTCTGCTTACTGTCCAACTGAACACTCGCAAAAGACCTGATTAGCTACGATGTTAATTTAGCTTTAACACAAAGAAAAATTTCCTGTATAATCTTGAAGAGACTTAGGTATGTTATACATTTGTTTATGCAAATTGAGATACAAAGCATTTCGAAAACTCGAGTACGATAACAAAACTCTCTGGTAACAAGGAATCTTTCCAATTATCTGAAAGTCGGGTATGAACCTTACTTTTCGCATCGATGCACATATGACTAAAGTATCGCCTGAATGATGATCGAAATTTGATCGTAGTTTCTTTGCAGATTTAAGTCTGCAAAAAACTTGTCGCTTATCGCAGTTCGACAAAACTTTTCGATCGTTACGTGCCCTGATGTCGTGATATCGGCAGTCGCCAAGCTTCATCACTTCTGCTCTGGTCTGCACGCAACCGCGATTTATTGCCGGCACGCTACGAATAGTTTAGCAGCAAAGTCAGGGCCGACCGAGTTAAAATTAATAGCTCTGGGTATTGAATCTAGCGTGAAGATGGTCTGGCAGCTTCACGCGTGCGACAGAGTTCAAGTTTACTTGGATCTTCCAAGCACAAGATGATCGTGCGCGATACGGGCGACGAGCTCATTCAACCTTCACAAATTCCCGAGGTCAACTTGAAGTGCTCTCAACACACATAGAAAACGAGCGACGAAAATATCGAAAATAGTATGAAACGTAAATGTCCCAATGACTTGATTATACATCACTTATGGAAGTTGTCTGTGAAAAAGGTAGTCGAAAAGAAAGTTTGATCCTCGACTTGAGTAATTTTCAATTAGCCTTGATTTTTTAACGGATAAAAACAAACACTGTTAAAATCAACATTGAAAATTAACCGAGAGTAATTTAACTTGGGTGCATGTTATGCAAATTAGACCGGGGTGAAGAGAGAGGTCGTGTTCTTCGATGTTGGCCGCGCTCGCTGCTGTTCGGAGCAACAGTTCAAGTCTATCTAATTATAGGGCTTTTGTTTTCTGATCGATGCTGGGTCAGACTTTCGACAAGCGCTTTACAACCCAATGGATTATCGTTACCTCATTCTCGTATTAAATACTGAAACTTACTGTCAATATGGTTGTAGCCTGGCGCCGGACCCTGGCGGAGAGGTTGTTGCAGACCAAAGCAAAAATAGCGGTAGTTATATTTCGCCAATTTTAGTGAGCAGTCGATAGAAGTTCCCCGTAGGGCCTGAATGGTCACACGGAGAAATGTTATCCCGTTTATCGGTGATAGCCGTGGTCAAGATTGGTACTCAACATTCAGCATACTGTACATCATGATTTATGAAAACTTACGGTCGCTAAAACGCTCTATTGATTTACATGAAAAGTTTCAGCAAAACAAAAGTCAAAGAAGTAATTTTTGCATCGAGTGTGCGTCGTCGATAGAATTCGTGAAGAAGAGGATCGTGTTGCGCATGACACAGAGGATGAGCAGTCAGGGTCGAGGTCGTTTGGTTGTGTGAACTAAATTTTTGCAAAGGTGATCGCAAAATGTTTTAAAGGATGAAGTGTTTGCGTTCGACGAGGATCGGCGCGTGCTCTGACGAAGAGATTGCGAACATCAACCTTCCAGAATCTGCAAAAAAGAAAAAAAATATTGAATATTTGTATAGGCCTTTGAAAAGCAGTGTAAATAAATGTTTGATAGAGGATGACTGCGAACTATTAGCAAAGTTTGCGAACACAAAGTACACACACTCATCCAGATCTGAGGGCTGAAGAGAGTAGCTACACTATGGGATTTGGGCAGTTAAATATTCTCTGCAAATCAAAGTGACACACACAGCGCCAGTCATAAGACCTTACACGTGTCTGTGTCGAAAGAAACTCACAAATACGATACGTACAAGTTTCACTAGTACGAAAAAAAAGCTCCCATCCCATCTATTGAAAACATGGAAAAATGTGCAGCATGTGAGTAATGATATATTTTTAGCTTAATTTCAAGCTATCAGTCAATAATTTCAAGCACATAATATCAAACATCATCAATGCAACTGATTTTCTACAAAAAGGTAAGGGATTTCGGCAATAGAATCGGAAGTTCATTGTTACTTTTCTTCTGTCTTCAAAAATGTAAACGATACACAGTGACCTCCTGTTTGGAAAAAATCGATTAGATACCTCAAAGCAAATGAAAATTTCCAGAGTAAACTGCAGGGATGGAAATTGAGAAACTAGTACATGGAAGAAATGAGAATATATTTTTAACCGTGGCATTTGAAAATAGTTAAAAACTATAGAAAATGATTCATAACGTAGAGCAAAAGAAAATAATGGATGAAGAAGAGATAATCATAGAAGCTATTCATAGAAGCTAGGCCGAAATAATTGAAATATTTCATTCCGTTTAAATATTTAAGATTACTAGTGAAAGTTACACGATTGTTGCAAAGGCTCATTATTACTTTAATATCAGTAAAAATGCATACTTTTCAGTTACTCTTTCCCATACTGAAAATAATATTGAATGTGAGCTTAAACAAAAATTAAACAAGGAGATTGGACTCTTGACATTGTATCCTATGATGCCATTGAACTGTTTTCGTAAACCAGTAAAAATTTTATTTAATATAATTTGAGTGAAGAAATAGTTATGTCAAATGAGGTGTGCAGTAAATTCATTTCTGGATAATCAGCAGTGAAGAGGAACGTACTTGACGCTCATTATGCGACAGACATGTCTTGAGACATGTCTTGCAGATCACTTGAAGTCAGGAGTGAAAAGAACTGTAGCGACTGGAATTGATGACTCGTAACCACAATGCTCCATGGCGCACTGGAATTACGGGAGCCCCTCAAGTACAAACGAATTCAAAGTACGTATCGACAAAAAAAAAACAATAAAATAAAAAGGGAGTAAACTTCAGGAAGTATACATACAGTATTTCAGATAGTATATGTATGTGGATGTCAGGTAAATAGAACCAGGTTTTCAATGATAGTAATAAAAAAATACAGCAGTGATATAGCAGGTGTACGAGGAGTGGCTGATAACGCGAGAATTTGGAGATGAGGTAATGCATAAGCGATTGAGCAGAACTAGCGGTGGGGTAACTGATGACTGGGGAGCGTTTGGGTTAGGGTGTAACACAATCGAGTAGCTTATGATAATTAGTCTTGGATTATAGGGAGTAATCACCACAAAGCAAATACTCAATATTTTTGTACGATAGAAGTAATGCGAAAGCTGTGTGCGCTTGTAGCTGGTTTGTACGCTACTCGTAATGTTATGCCATTGTGGGAGTTCCAGCCCATGGATGGTAGTGCAGTATTTACAGTTGCTTGCATCTTGAGAACGCATGATTAGAAAAAAGAAAATGAACGACACTGATTTCACTGATGGAATTGAATTAAAATATACGGACTGAGGGCTCAGCGTCAGCCAAATGTGAAAACAAACAAAGTTATCTGAATATTTCGCGTCATTAATTACTTCAGTTACGGAGGATAGAGAAGCTTGTTGGATGAGCGGTAGGTCGAGTTTTCGCGAAGAAGGGAAGGTTGCTAGAACAAGTCAGTGCAGATCGTTTCCATCATAAAAGGAGTTTTTTGCAATAAATCATCTACAAAATTATCCGAATGGGAACTAGTGCAATGTATACTACAGTATACTTGGAAAAATTGAAGTATGCCTATTGATTACCAGAACACAACCCTGCAAGTTCGATATGAAATGTTGCAAGGAAAAAAGTTAAGTGCGAAACCAAAGTTTCATCAAAATGAAACATTGCAGATTTCTGGTCAGCATTTATTGGCTAGATGGTGATCGTCCCCTTCGAAAAAAATGCAAAGTCCCATTCTAGAGTGATTTGCCTAATGTCTTACTTGTGAAGAAGCTAGAATGAAAATAAAACCTACAGTTGTTCAGTTACACAAAGATTAAGAACTTAGGCAGGATGTTAAAAATAGTAGCAAAATAATTATTTTTTCAATTTGAAAAGCATGAGGAAAAATTCAATTCAAGTTGAACTTTGAGCTGATACGTGTTGCGATTGCAACAGCGCCTTAGAAATTTCAAATTAATTTTTTCTCAAATACGTTCTCAATGTTCACTTTTTTGCATGAAGGTATTATTTACACGAGCGTTTTTACTCATCTATCTTCTCTTCAGTTCTATTTACATTCATCGATTACCAATAAATTGAAATGTGTATGAAAAAGAAAATGAGCAGGAGATATATCGGATGTATATATGACTGATTCTAGTAATTTCAATGTTATTACAGTATTAACTCAAAATCCACAACATTGCCCCTAGCATAATAAAAAAGGAGAACCAACGAAAGTGAGATTTCAGCAATCAGCCCATTTTACCATCCCTAGCAGATCGCGCGAGCCCTTGGAAACTGTATCATCCCGCAGATATCGCTACGTCCCAGCAGCATCATCCCTGAATGCCGCGGTAGAGCGTGCACATCAACAATAGGTGCGTCAGCTTGTTTGCAACACTAAGTTCCCTCCAGAGCATTAAGTCATGCCACAAAACGTGCCCTACACTCCAAAAAGTCTACTTGTGAATGGCACAATACAAAAGTTATTCATAATCTGCAGTGTATTGTTTTTATGTTATTTTATCAGCGTACTCTCGCTGCCAGCAGTTCATCGCTGTAGTAGCCATTCAGTTTTCGTGAAAGTTAATTAATTTTCTGTTTAGCTACCCAAAACTGTGAAGGCAAAATTACATTTGCGACCTATACTGTGTGTGTGCGCTGACTTAAATATTCGCGGGTTCGAGTGAGCAGGTCTCGTTGTCACCATGCCGCCACAGGTCAGAGTTGTGACTGTAATACTCAAATTTCATTGGTCGATCTACCAAACAGAGAAATGGGTACGAATCAAGTCTACCTACCAGAGAGCTTTTGATGCATATATATACATCAGGCTATGAAACACCATAAATTTCAATTCAAGGAAAGGAACGAGCTGCAGAATTAAAACTTTCAACTGGACAACTTTTTTGGGGAAACTTTATGACCAGGTTTGTTTAGCATCGTAAATAAAATCAAGTTCCTAAAAATTTCTCGATTTCAGTATTAATATCTGTGCCTAGTTAACTTGTTTTGTAAATTATTATATAAGTTCTCCTTCAGTAATTTTCAATTGAAATCCCAGATTAAATCAGCTCTACAACAGTACAGGCGAATTGGTTTTACCCTCACAGTAAATAATTTTACAGGTGGAAGCGTGGGAATACGCATGAGTGTTTTATGATAAGTTGAAATAATTCAATGTAGGAAACATTATAGGAAATTTATTCATGGGAATGAATATGAATAAATGCATTTGTTAGAATATTTAAAAAAATAAAAAAACACCTCACTATTAAGGCCCCAACAGCTTTCAGCCTAGGGCCTTTACCGAGCCAACATGAAGGAAATCAGCACGAAAGAAAGCATCTCAAGTGACACGAGTCAGAGTCATTTTACGATGTACTAATTGAGCGTAACACTCCACTCTGTTTCAATCCGCGTTTCGAGAATTAGGAACCAGTTCCATACAAAAAATTCTAGATTTTAAGACATTGCGATTCTTTTCACAAAACTGTGCCTAATTTCCACAATTTGAAAATGCTTTTCTATACTCTCACTGGCTTTACTATGCTCTCTAATGTATAACTTAAGAGTGTTATACAAAACGATTGAAGTTCATGAAATTCGGTTCAAGATTGTCTTATCCTCATGATTATGGTGATTTTTTTCGGTCTATCTTTTGGTGTAACCCCGATACAGCATCGTGGATTCACTGGTTAGCGACCTGACCTTGTTCTCCACTTGCCCCAGTGGGGGCGCGCGCCGCACAAGGAAGGTATGCTCGTGGCTGCTAGCAAGATCACCATCACTGGCTGGTTTGACCTCGACTTAGCTCATCTTCTTTTGCACGACAATGGCTGGTTTGGTTCTGCACTTCAGTGGACCTGGTGCATTAGTGCTACCATTGCCTGCATTTGTTTCAAATTTTCGTCAACTCTGTTACCTAAATTTTCGTCCTGATTTAGATAGAACAGTGTGTCAGACAAAGTACTGGCTTGGGGTTATACGATAAATAAATAAGCTTGTTAAGCAGTGTTGGAATGTGAACCGAGTCACCGAAGATGGTCGTTTCTGACACATTTCGATTGACTTAAAATGATGTGCATGGGCGGTGAATTTCTACTCGTCATTTCCGGAGTATGAGTTGTCGTTGAAACAACAATGACTAAGGAAGTTACACGATCTAAGAATTTTTTTAATGTTTCCAATAATGAAACAGGAAGCTCAGATTTGTATGATGACTTGTTAGAAGTGACCAATTTTGTACCCTAAAAACCAATAAATTAAGAAGAAATTTTCTTTATTGGATTGAAATGATAATCTAGTTTCTAGTGTACTGCTTAATTGAAGCATGATGCGTTCATGGCACACTTATTTTGGTTAAACTAGACTTTTTTGTAGACACAGAGCTGCTCCAACCAGACCACGTCTTGGAGGAATTCTTGCAGGGCATTATCTACTCATTACTTCTCTTTTCACTTCCTGTAGGATTATTTCGGGTAAAAAGGATTCAGAAGGTCAGACCTTTGTTCCCGGACCTTCGATCACAGTCACCGCAGCTGTCTGATTGGATGACTGCGATGCACGATCACCATTGCGTGAATTTCTCGCATGTCAGAAATTCCGACTGCATTCGGAATTGTACTCAAACCTTTTGGAAGTGTGTTGACGTTTGAACGACGGCTTGGCAGGCGAGAGCAAGCCCTTTGGTTCTTTGTCCCTAGTATCCGATCAGACTCAAGTTCGTAGTAATCATAGCTCATTAATTTAAAGCAGAAAGCATGAGTTTACAATTTTGCTATCAGGGAGCAAATATCTTGTATAGGTGGTGGAAGAACACAAACGAGAAACAAGCTTGTATCTTTCGTGATAAATTTACGCCCTCTTCTGTGCTTAAAATAATTGAGTGTGCACTCTTACGCAGAAAATTCAATTTTAAGAGATGTAATTTGTCGCATGATAATAATCTTAATGTGTAGCATGGGGAGAAGTTCAGGCCTCATCGTCAGTTCTGTATTGCTTGTAGGGGCTGATGAATGAGCTTTATTTGAAAAGAGAAAACAGTATTATGAGTAATCGTAACGAAAAAAGACAAAGTTAGCGATGAAATACTGTTAATGAAAATTTTACCCACTATCGGTACTATTTAAAAAAGCCGTTGCAGCTCTATTCTCTTATTTATATATATTCGAATCTGTCTCTTATCTCAACCTTTCTGTATTTTGTGGGGAAATTGGATTTTGGCTAAGGGCTTTGTCTTAATTTTGAAATTCTTTTTCATTATCACTAGTGATCATAAGATTGGAATTTTATTTAATAAATAATTCTTTGAAGTATGCCATTTTTTAAATCAAATTCAATCAAGTCCTTATAGTTCGCATGTCACTCTCACACGTCTGACAGCGGAAACCTTAAAAATCTGAACGATCGAACTTTTCCTTCCTTAATTTGATCTGAATTTGCCTCCGTAAATATAAATGAGTACGTTAGAAGTTAGTGGAATGTGGAAAGAAATCAAGTTATAGAATCGTAACGATTTAAGTTATTTGGCACCGCAGACACAACGATTTAACGATTTGCTTACTTTGCTCGATGGGGCTACTCAATTTGATCCCTGTTTCATTGCCTTCGCATGGGTACAGCTCACGAGTCCCCTTCAAGAAATGAAAGAACCAGACGTGATCAAACTAATGCTACATTTATGATTATCAAGCTTGGGGAATGGTATATGTGAGTAAGAGAACATTAGTTTTTAGACAACTCACTCTTTGCGCTACTTGCGTAACGAAATTTAGTGTTCACATCTGATACGATGAGGAATTTTCTGCAGCAGTATATTTATTGAAAAACTCATGCAATCAGGGAATAATATTGACGACGGCACCTCTGGTTAGTGTGGTACACTTGCATTCAATGTTTTCAATTTTCATCGCTGCCTCCTCATGCATGAATTTTCAAGAGCTTTCCATTTTTCCCTCGCTATGATGTCATAAAATCGCACACAATCTTTCTCACAACTAAAAGTAACCCCAAGCAAAACCATAACAATAACCACTACCGTTACTTTGACATCAACGTTGACTAGCTGTGACGTTCTTGAAAAGCAAAATTTTTCTCCGCTAGAGGGCCCCGAAACTTTTCTAACCAAACGTACCTAATGCTGCCTAAGTTAACCTTTAGTAGTTAAAGTTAACCTTAACTCAGCCTTATCATATCTACACTGTTTTACAGTAGTAGAAATTAATACGTTTCCTGTTAGAGAGCATAGAACTCTGGTCGTTCATTGCGCGGTGCTTCAAAACTAAGTCCATAATATCAAACAAAAAGTATGAGAAAAGTGAGTATGCGATGCTGACAAAGGAAAATTACAATAATCTTATGAATAAAATGAAAACATAATTCAAATAGATTATTAGGAGTAACTCCCATGCCTGCCTGCAGAGCACCTGTTTTATGTTCGTGAATGAGCCTTTTAGTGGCATTTCATGAGTTTTTCACAGCGAGATGAGATGCTTTAACACTCTCTATACTGATTTATTTCTGCGGGAAAATATTTTAGACCATAGAATTTGACGCAACAAAGGTCGGTAAAAGCCTTGGCTTAATCCCTTGAGTTTGACTCAGGAAATGACAGCTATTTTCATGTTTGTGAGAAAAAGACCCGATTTCCGCACCAGGTGAGCTCCCAACAACAAAGAATAATCCCGGAGTTTTTTTGACCAGTTTGAGCGCAAAACCATACATTTTCTAAAGCGTGGTTTGTACTGAATGTCTCATTTAGGACTTTGCGTTCTGGTTGATATTGGTTGACCTCATTTCTTTGAACTTTTACAAAAAGAGACATAGAGTGTCATTGAAAGGAGGTGTGAAATTGAAAGGAGGTCTTCAATCAATTTTGATTGTCGCAAACCCAACTCATGAAATAATCGAGGATTTTGATCGGTTGTCAACCCATCTCTCTTAAAAATATTATTTACTACTGTATTTAATCAATTTCCTCTTTGTTTTGATTGCTTACGATACTTAAACATAACATACCTGCATGTGAGGGATTCAAGTATCAATTTGTTGGAGAAATTAAGCAAGCTCAAGTTCAACCAGTTCGAACTCGAACGTCGTAATGAGAGGCAACTAATATTTAATTTCAGCTACTCAAAGCAGACCAGAGATGTATCGCTGACAGTGTTCAGTTCTTCAAATTTTCACAGCCGTCAAAAATTGACAGCACACTCATTTCCATTCGGACAAAATATTACCAAAATATGAAACTTTGACGGCCATCACCACAACATTTTCCTGTGGCTATAACTCGACTTACACAGGTGCTTACAGAAGAGTTCCATTCGATTCCTCAAATTTTTATTTCGCTGCACCACGCGCTGACGCTGCGGGAGGTCCTGCTGCTCGGGCTCACGCATCACTAGTGCTCCTGGGAATTATCAAAGGCTGTGTGTTGTGTAACTCTGTTACTAAATTTAGCGAATGAAGATTTTAGTGCTGCAATGGTTCTGTTTATTATATTCAGTTGTTAAGATAACTCATCAGATAGCCTGGCAGTTTAGTTCATCAACACTGAACACAGGAGCATGTGTGAGCTATATATATAACAAAAGGTTGGATCCCAACAACAGCGAAAAAGCGGCATTTTTTGTGTCTGAATTTTTCACTGATGTGCTAGAGATATTTGACCCTTCCTCTCCTTTCCTTAACCCTGACCGGTAAGCGAAAAGGCCAGAGCAAAGTCACGTGAATAATACAGCCAGCAAAGCCTTACTTAATATGTACAGCGTGCACATGAGGTGCTTAACGTTTTTTTCAAGTTAAATGTAGTATTGATGTAGTCATTGGTGCAGCCTGAAAGGTTTAGCATGCATGTGATGGTTGTTCCAACGTAATTTTAATTTATGCACTCATTTATTAATGCGGGCGCTTTTGTCAGGGTGAACACTTGTTCCATGAGTCTCGAACGTTTACATTTTTGTAACAGTACATAAACTAAATGCACTTTGTATTTAGTTTAGTGTAAAATACATCATACACTTCTCATAGGCATGGGAAATTACGATCACTCGAAAACGTGTGTGCACTTTGTTTTCATTCATTTCCTTAAGATTGAACATCCTTATGGCTATTTTTCAAGAAGTTATATATTTTTAGAATGGTTCATAATTGTTACCATACTCATTCGTATGACTAAACTTCCAAATTAATGTTTGTTATTATAGATAAACCAAAGAAATACCTCAGTAGGCCGGCGGAAACAAGAGTTTGGCGCGAAGGCCAATAATGAGGATCCACGAGTTATCTGCGAACTGTGGCGTTCCTCTGCTGAAACGCACGCAAAGTCGGCTCACGTGCACTAGTCAGCTGATGACTCAATGTACAGTACTTATGCATCTGTGCTTCAGATCTGCCTTATAACGCAGAGAAGTAAATTTGCGTCGTCTACATGCCCAGTCAAACTTTTCCGCCGGGGCATGCACGTTTTTCGCCGTCTAAGCGATTTAATTACTTGGGTGGCGAAAAACATGCATGCAGGCAGCGAAAAAGTTAGACTGGGTAGGGTACATTCTCTGTAAAAGACTGTGAATAATCCACTTATTGTCTAAAAGATAGTTTTGAATTTAAGTCTAAGAAAGACCTGCAAAATTGAATGTTAGATGTTAAAAATAAAAAACGAATGAAACACAACCAACGCTGTCAACTAAACATGACACTTTGCGTACTTAAAAATGTATCGGAATTAGGACCAGTTTTAGAGTCACTCATGAGATTGGCATCATTTATCGTTTATATTTGTATAACTTTACTAAATTGCCAGCTTGCTATCAGTCATGAACAGCATCCAAAGCGCACATCTTTTGTGTTTGAGCTCCTGTGCCTCACTGCGAAATGTTAAGCTTCTCGCTTTTTACCGAAGTTTTTTGAGTTGTAACGGCTTGGAAAGTCTATGCAAGAGAAAATTAGGTGGAGTTTCCTAACATTTGATACAAATATCTGATACAATCGTTATCGGACAATCGATTTTTTGAGAACGTATGAAACCTGAGAGTTAATGATAAAACTATAAAACTAACTTTACACTAATGAGACCATTTCTTTCTTTATGAAACAACATAATTGACAATAATACAAAATAAATAATTCATTTGACAAAGATGTAAAAAGATGTTTGAAGGCAGTGTCAAGGCATGAGGACGTCCGCAAGTGTGCCTAACAAAGCCTCCTTGAAAGACGCAAAAACTTATAAAATTGCCATCTGGGTTTGCTGAAGCCATTTATTTGTCAGCTCTTAAAGAGGGTCGTTGCTGTCTTAAAAATAAAAACCTTCATCCTCAAGATATTTACATTATCTTTCTTTCGTGTGCAGGATATTTGCTTTACTTTCAGTGAGTGGCAAAGAAGGAGAGAGGACTACCGGAACGCCATATTTGTACGACGTGAGGTGGCCGTGACTCGTCAAAACCTCACTGCAAGTAACTCGAGAGCGACATCGTGCAGGATAAAGAGATCTTAAGGTCAACTTCCAGGCTGTCATGGAGAGGAAGCAAAGAAATCATGCCGACCATTGTTACTCTGTCAGTCGGAACATGCGGCTCAAAGTTCGTGGGGTGATGTCACTTAAAAACTTGAAATAAAGGCAGCTACAAGGGGCGCCAGCCCTCGAAAATGACCTCCTCTGCCAACTTCTCTGAAAATCATCTTAGTTACATTGAATAAGTCGAGTCCAAAAATCAAGCACTAGAAATCGAACTTTGAAAGAGAGACGAAAAATTTGTTTCTTCTCACGTTTGAGGACAAACTTTTTGTTATTATCTTTTCTTTGATGAATAACTAAAACTTTTAGAAGGAAATTTGCTCCCACTTGCTTGAACTTGAAGTTGAAGTTTATTGACATGATTTTGTACGAGGTAAACCCCAAATGGGAGTTCTTGAATTGTAGTATGTGTCAATTGAAAAACACATCAACTCCATATTCCGACTATTTTCTTATGCTAGTTGTGGCAAAAAATGAGTACGGTTCACAAGACTTTTTACTTACTGTAGGCTAAATTTAAATGCACTTTTTCTCGCATAAGGTCGGCGCAAGCTCGGCATCGTGCCCAAACATCGGTGAGGTGCAAGCATCGCGGACCTTTCTGAAATATCGTTGGGCGGCTCCGAGCAGCACCGACATTTTCCTACGTATGGGCTCTCCAGATTTTTTTTCACTGGCTGAAGAGCTATAAGCTTAAAGCTATCACTCATGCGATTTTTAACATGTTTGCTTTAGGGTTGATAAAGATATACATTGCCATTACCGGACGAAGGAATCGTTCAGAAGGATGTTTCAGTTTTTCACGTCAGGTAGCAGCTATTCTTCTGGGTAGAAATGAGAGTCTTGAACTATCTTAATTTCAACATAGTGTAAAACCTATCACTGCCTTCACTACGAACCTGCAGGGGGCCGAACGGTTTCTTATGGATCGAGTGAGCAGGGATGCTGCAGCTTCGTGAATATCTGCTATCGCTCAAGTTATGATGTATAGTATAGAAGGTGTGACGACATGCGGCTCTTGTAGTATGGTATAAAGAGAAGCATCGTGAATAGCGCAGTTTAAAAATATAAGATGTTTGTATATGGAATACTTTCATTGAGTACCGAATCAACTTGATTGGAAACCCTATTTCTCCCAGAATAATAAAATAGACATTGTTCACGGTGTCTTTTGAACGAGTATGTTGGCAGGTGCAGGATTAAGAATGATGATTTGATAATTGTGTCTTATGTCTTGATATCCACACAATCACCATTTAATGACGAAGAGTATTCAAGAAAGGAGTATTAAGAATGAAATGCTGAAACGACCGACGACCGTGTTCTATTATTCGGAAGTGCCAAGTCAAACTTGTTACAATTTGGGTAAAATAAAGCGACATAAACAGACAGGAATAAAGAGGCAGAGAAGTATTTGGAGGCGAAGTAACTGGAAAGAACGCCACACATTTATTTTAAGTTCGTTGAAGCCAGACCCCAATTTGTCGTGCAGGCAGCTCGTGGGGCCAGTCCCCTGAACGAGGTGCACGAAAATTTAACAACAGACTATCTAGTATTCCAACCAGGCGTGATGGGGTCTGAAATGAATTAAAAATTCGGAAGCATTTAAATATGTCGCGTAGATGAACTTCTCGTTAAGCAGTACTCATAATGAGAACTAAAACAAGTATTAGAAAATAGAATGCTTTACAAAATACTTTCTTTGATATCATGACGCATTCATCAGTTTTGAAAGGTCTCACGGATAATACTTGTCAATGAAAAATATGTTCAATCATTAACCCTTAACTGAACGCTAAACTATATTTCCAGCATAGCGCAAATAGTGCATATGGTACCGATATTTAGGTTTAAATCATACCTAACAAATCGGGAACAATACGTTGCTATTGCCGATACACAGTTGGAACTACTGCCAATTACTCGTCTCCTGTTCTCAGTATGTATCAACGATATATGTAACTAAATTTACTTCATACTTCCAATTAATACTTTTTGCCGATGACTGCAAGCTTTCTACAACTCTTCATTTTGAAAACCTCATTTTCATTACAGAGAGTATAAATAAGGACCTGCAAAATGTTTCAATGTGGCTCTAAGCTAATAAAATAAGCCTCAATGTCGATAAAACAAAATACATCTTATTCTATTACAAGGAAAATGCGTCTCTTCAACGCATTAAGATTGGTGGTGGTGAGCTAGAAGCAACGCACTCCTGACGATTTAGGGCTTTATAATAGATGTACATCTGACATTAAAAAATCATCTTGTACAAATGAGTACTAAACTATCAAATCCGCAGGAATTCACAATAATGTATAAAATGTATTACATGGAGAAGTTTTGAAATACTTAACCGAACTCTCATTTTACCATATTCACAATACGGAAAAGAAGTATGGCACGAAACGGATAAAAATAACAGCAATTTACATTTTACACTGCAAAAGGAGCTATTAAAGCGGTAAGAAAATTAGAATACACTGCTCACACGAATGATTCATTCAAAGGCTTGAAAATACTTAAGCTCTTGGAGCTCTACATTTGTCGGCTGCTCGTAGCATATATTTCTGTGGATTATACGGTGAAATAATTTATTCAAGGCCTAGGCAATAGGATAGGTTACGACAGGAATCTGAAATTTTATTAGCCTTAACAGAGGATCATTCTAATCTTTATACATTTAACAATACCATAAATGTACCTAAGTTGATAGTACCCTTCGAGTTTTTTAAGTTATAGTTATTTGGAACGACATTGACAGTAGATATAAATTCGTTTAGTTTTTTCTTCAGCTTCTCCGTTGGATCCCGTTGCAAACGCTCAAGCTTAGAGTTATCTGCAAGTATACGGGGTGTTTCAGAACTAGAGGTAAAAAATGAATCTATCTATAGAAAATCACAAAAAATAAAGCGATTTTAATGAGTATCAAAAATTATAAAACTCCATCGTTTTCGAGTAATTCCAAGTTAAAAAGTGCATAAATCTTTAATAACATAAGGCCTCACGCACCAGCTGCCAACGAAGTTAGGTTTTAGGTGATTAATGTACGTGCACAGAAAATCATAGAAAGAGAAATGTTTATGGAACAGTTGCATGTTTGTATCAAATCTGAAAATTAAATTCATAGTACTAAGTTAAGTGGGCAAGAGCGCTATTTTATTGGTCGTTTGTTAACTACATGTAAGCATGGAACGCTTCAATGCAGAACTTGCTGAAATGCATTTTATGTGCGGAGCTGCAGCAGGAAATGCTTTACTCGCTTCACAGTTGTGCAGAGAACGCTACCCTAATCGTGAGGTTCCTGGACACAGGTACTTCACCAACTTACACAGAAGATTGCGTGAAAATGGAAGCTTCAGGATAAACAGACAGGAAACAGGGCATCCGCGCAGCGATCACATTGGACGAATCATGCAACATTTAGGCTAAGCATTTCATATCATGTTACTGTGCGGCGAGAACTCCACTGTCAAAACTTACACCAATATAATTTTCAAAGAGTGGAAAGTTTGCTTCCTACAGATCATGAGCCTCGCATGCAAGATGCTCATGGGTTTTTGCTAAAAGATTGAAATGATATCGGTTTTCCGAGAGTCCTGTTCTCTGATGAACCATCTTTCACTCGTTGTGGTGTATTGAATGCGCACCATGCTCACCAATGGGCGGTCAATAATCCTCACATAATTCATTTTCATCAACATCAACGTCGCTTTAGCGTCAACGTATGTGCAGGAACTATAAACAATTTAATCGGTACATATTAGAAGCCTTCACCTCTCACTGACCATGCAGACACTTGGTTTGAACATGATGGAAACCAGCACATTATTTCTTGGATCACGAGAGGTGTTAGATGAGGAGTTTTCCAATTGGTGGATTGGCAGAGGCGGCCCTGTGACGTGGCGTCCTCCCTCACCAGACATGACACCACTTAATTGATTTCTTCCTGCGGGGGGCGATGAAGGAGCTGGTGTATGCCACCTCCGTGGATTCAAAGAAAGATCTGGTTGCCCGCATAGTTGATGCTGCAGCACAAATAGCTGAGAAACCTAATGTTTTCACATCTGCAAGGCAGTCAGTTCATGACAGATATCAAAAGTGCATTGAAGTTCACGGAGGCACTTTGAACATCTCTTGTAGAATAATAAGATTTATAATTTGTGATTAGCCATTTTTATTTTGACAAAATATTTAAAAAAATCATTTCTTAAATGGTCAAAATTAGTATGGTTGGGTAATCAATGACACAAACTTTCGTAAATACAGTAATTTTACTTCTTAACTAGATCACCTAAAACCTAACTTCACCTAATGGTGAGCGCTTATTATTCGAGATTTAAGGACTTTTCAACTTGGAATTACTCGAAAACGGTAGAGTTTGGAGATTTTTGTTATTTATGAAAATCTCTTTATTTTGCGATTTTCTACATAGAGTTTCATATTTTACCTCTAGTTCTGAAACACTTCGTATAATCCAACGTCTGCTTACATTCGTCGGGCTTTAATAATAGTGCATACTTACCTATTCCATTTATCAGCTTTCCGAATAACTATGTCTTTATTCAAACGCCAATGTCTGATGGTCTTGTGTTGAAGTTGAGTTAAGCCCTCATTTGCATATGTGCTTCTATTTCGGGGATTCTCAGCTATTGAATGCAGCGTCTAGGTTAGGTGCAACAGAAACAAGCCCCTCACGGTTTAGATTTAAGTTTAGAATACTTTGATAGACTAATTCCAACTGCAGCGGTTTCTTAATTGGATCTAATTTATTTTTAATGTGATAATTCCACCCTAAATTCAAGAATTCCATTTCATGTTCATTAAATACGATCTCAGTTAAATTTAAGAATTTGTAACTTTTCTCTGGTAAAATTAAATTTCCGTTATAAAGTCGGTTGAGCTTACGAGAAACAGACACCAGGCTGCTTTCATGTTCCCGAGTTCTTATAAATCGCAGTGCTTCTTCAAATTCTGGTAGAACTTCTTCACGTGTTGCCGATCGAAAATTTTGATTGTCTTGATGTAGTGCTGCTTTTAATTCTTTCTTTAGGATTATCTTTTACTCTGCTCCAATTACCGATGCAACAAGCTCTTCCTCACGTCGTACGTTAATGTTGAGTGCCTCACGCCTTCGTCGTTGAGGCGAACGTCAGTGTAGGTCGGGAGAAAACCTTCTCGCACACGCACACCTCTATGAACATGATGGCTGACCCGCACTTTGATTATTTATGTTCCAACGTCACAACTCTACGAAATATTTCAAGTTCTTAACTAAAAATATCGAAATGTTTCGAACTTGAAATATTTTGTAGAGTTGACAAGTTGGAAAAGGAACTGGAAATAATGATATGTATAAAGAGCGTCCAATGATAGTGACGATTAATCAAAAATGCTTGTTAAGGCGTTCTTATTCCATATGAAAACTAACATGTAATAAAAGGAATTATCTTTCGAAGCTCAACTGAAACTTATTCGTGACTTAAAGGCAAAGTCATTAATGGTTGAGTCAATTACCACTAATTGCAAGTAGTGCTCTTTCTTCATGTTTGGAATATCTGGGGAAGTATACGTGCACAGAGTAAATTGTATACCAGGAGCTTACAATTGAAGATATTTGTAGCTTTCAAATAGTGATAGTTATTCGCACGCTTATTGCGCGTAAAATAATTAAACCATAACCGCCAAGGCTACTTGCCACGTGCCAAAGGGTTCGCTCGACATTCGGGAATTTCCCGGCAACAAGGGAACGTTTGCAGTGAAATTTAAAGGAGCCTGACCCACGGAACAAGGGGTTTTGTATCGCAGCTTGAAAACAGATATTACGCACAATTTAATATGACATTTATGAACTATACCTCCATAAATTGAGGTGTGCCAAGCGCGCCTTGAACTTGAAGACCGCAACGGTCAAATTAAGGTTCATTGTCACCGCACGTGAACTTTTGAGGGAAGGGAAAATTGTGAACCGGGCAACGGCGTCCAGTGTGTCTTCAAGGGTGGTTTTGTCGACAAATTTCACATCACAACCAGAACTTAAATTAGCTTCCATAGCATAATATAGCTGCAGTAACTAGAATACGAGCAATATTCTAGTTATATTGTGTTCAAGCTTAAGGAAGAAGCTAAAGCAGAGCCATGTTAATTTATTTTACTTCTATCCAATTTCAATTTTTAACTACATACGTACTACAATTTTTAACTAAATAGAACTTATCACGAATTATACAGTTGAGCCTGAATTTTTTTCATTTTATTCAGAAACGATCGCCTAGCCTTTGACATAGCTTCTCCTTCTATACTCAGACGTTAAAAAGAGCAGTAGGTACTCTGAATCTTACATTCATTCATTAGAAAAATTAACATTTTTTTTCAGAATTTCACGCTTATCAAGCATTATAAACTAGCTGTCAGTTTGAAAAACTTGCATTTAGTACGAGTGTATTGGCAATATTATAAATAAGTTTCGAACACATTCTTCAAATGAAAAAAAGAAGCGATTAATGGAGCAGCCAAAAAACTGGTCACTTTTAGTATTTCAATGCAGCGCATCTTCATGAAAATGAGAGCAGAATTTATGTTTCGAAAATGTTCCGATTAAAGACGGTCACTCACGTTTGAGGATGTCTGGTCATAGGATGAAGTATGTTCTAGTTTCAGGAGTTCTAGAGTTCCACTATACGTATCTCATCAAAACCACCATTTAGAACACCAAAGTTATAATTGTTTCCGAGTGGTTTGATCATTACCTATAAAAACATCGTCTCCTTTAATTTTTTGGTTAAACTATGTTTCGTCTTGCGAATTGACTTCTCATCCCATCTATCGGAAGTCCTGCAAGACTCCAATCGAATACTTCACATGGCGGAAATCCCGCCTACTGTACCACCAACCTTTACCGTTCACTGACGCCTCGTGTATTGAGCGGTAATGATGGCGTTTTGATTCGTCCTACATCTATTTGCAATTGAAAAACATTGTCATGAATTTGCACGAACTGTTCAATCTCTGCATCATTTCACTGGACAATAACTCGTTAGCTAACTTCGGTAACAGAATTTGTATCAATTGAGGTTAAATTGATGAAAGGAGGGAATAAAGATCTTTATGTCTCTTGAACGTACCATGTATTGGTAGCAGTGTGTACAACTAAAGCGAGCAGAAACAAGCTACCACAGAAGAACTCTTAAAAAAATGTCATCGCTGAATTCGGTTGAGTTATAACACGTGGGAATTCGGGAACACTTCATGAATTGTTTCTTCCTGTGAAGAAGAACCAAAAACTTCTGTGCTTTGGTTTGCCGGAAATTACTATCAGCTGCAATGGTAACACAGTAAAATGTCTGTCAGTATTCAGTGCAAACCAATGCATCGAATTGTCAGTCACTGAGCACGCAGAATAAGGAGAAGATATATTTTCCTTTTAGTAAAGCATCTCATATAACTAAAAATTGATTGTTTTTGTAGGAGGTTTTTGATATTAATAGGTTCATTTATGAATACACTGATTTGCCTCCTAAATTAACGTTCTGATCATCTAGCAACCTGATAACAAGCGTCAATTAACAGTGACCGTAGAATTCTAGAACATAAAACTAATCCTTGTTGTGTCAAAACTTTAGGAGAACCGGGGAAAGCAAAGGGAAAAGTTGCGAGTACCTTGGATTATATAAAATTGCCGTTGCAATGTTTCCGCTTATGCATGCGCCTGCGTGTTGATTTTTCTTTTGAAAAATAAGTTACTTTAGATGTTCATACCGAGCGAGAATATAAGTTTCAAAGCAATAAATGTATCCTACTGCACTTTATGAATCAAGTTTTCAGCACGAGTAAGCAGCAAACTAATGAAATTCTAAATCGAAAACCTTGTTTACATTGACAGAAACAAAATTTTTGAAAGTGTTTGACGATTCACGGGGCTTAAGCCATATAGAACTATAATCAACAGTAAATTGCATTCGAATAATTTTTGTATTATCATAAAAAATTCATGTATGATATTGATTGCCTCAAATTTTGGCGTTTTTCAGAAATCTAACCCTATTTATTATGTTATGGTTAATTCACCATGAAGTCATTGACTCATCCATCGTGGCACCGGTGTTACCGTTTCTATGAAAAGGGTTACAAGACTTCAATTACGTCACGGATTGAATGTATACGATGGCATTATACGCCAGAAACTGGATGCTATGAAAAATCCGAAAAGTTGTGGAGCTCATTTTGTGAGGACACGAGGCTGCTGGGACATTGTATGTCATCCGGTGGTTTGGAACGAACGTTCAATGATAAGCAGAAGTTGGAGACCTGTTACCCAACGTCAGCTAATGAAACAACTGAGCCAAGAGCTCCACCCATTTTACGAATAGAAAACATTTAAACTTTACATGCATGTTCTTGAATCATTTTAGAAATGAATGCTTAGGGAATGCAAAGGAATTTTGGGAAGAAAACGTGCCTTATGATGTACTATTACGGTTAAGGGTGCTTTGGTATAATTAAAACTAAAATTTGCTAAAGAAATCATTCGTTTAACTCCAGACATGCATAGTCAAGGAATTACATTAAAAGAGCATGAAGATTTTACTTCTTTGAACCCGTGCGGAAGGCTACTTAATAATTTGATATGCAGTGATGCGCGGAGGTGTTCAACTCATGGGTAAATTTTCATATTCCATTATTCTGTTTGTAAGTATTTTGCTCAATGCATAAAGAAATAACAGCGCTCTTCTGAAAATAACTATCCTTTAGGATGATGAAAGTCGAAGAATTTTTAATTTATTCATCAAATTAGGTGTGCCATTAATATCTACATGCAAGCTAGCGTTGATTCTTTCATTTATATCTGTGCATATCGATGCATTTCAAATTTTTCAGTAGTAATTAAGAATATGAGTTTTTCAAGCATGTAAGGGCTCATTATTCTTTTTTAATTTTTAATCCCTCTATTCTATTGTACACGGAGAAAAATTACCTTACGCCATGATGCTACTTCTTCTAAATTTTACAGTTGAAATAGTGTTCTTGGGATCGTTAGCATTTCTTTTTCTTCACCACGTATTACCTTCAGTGCTTTTTTTGAAAGGTGCAATTTTTGGATTATCCAACCTCACTGCAGTATCCCTGACATTCTCAAACGTTCTTTAGCAAATTTTAATCAATGAGAAACGCTTTTCTTTCAACAGTTGATAATTTCAAAGGAACCCTGTGCGTGGAAGCATGTTCGATAAGACTTTGTCTGATGATGTCTTTGCTTACAGTCAACCCAGTGCTCTGTAGACTCTCGGAACGAATGGTGATTACATTTTTTACTCTTCTGACAACCCACCTCTCCGCCGCGCGACTTAGCTCGAGGAACGACCCGTACCTTGGTACATAGGAAGCCGATCCAAACTTCTTCCACTTTCTGATCACGCTTCTTCCGGTGATCACATTAGCTCTTAAGCCCTGGGATACTTTTCTGTATTCATTTTTCATTTCAATTGTTCGACAGTATCACTATAGGAGGTCATCAGATAACTGTTGAACTTTACCTCTGTTTGTTTATCGAAATGTAATTGCTAGAGAGCACAAACTCAAATTTCACGAAATAAACGCTTACGACCTCGTAAACACACACATAGAGTCTGTGTTTGCCTGAAATATTCCACTTTACAATGCATGTATGCCATGGTGAGATGCATTAAATTGAAATGAATTATTAATGTGAATGTGGTAAGATGATGTTAAAGCATACTTTTGCGTTGGGTAGTTGAATTTATTATTATTCAATATGTTCCTAACAAGTCCCCCGTTTGGACCCACCTTTGCTAATATGTTCATAGTTTTTCACGAAAAAAGGTGTTAGGAAATGTGCCCGGTAGAATATAAGCCTGTATTTTAAAAACGTTAAATCCATGACACATTTTTTTTATTTAGAGATGGTTCTCACTGTAGCCTTTTTTTGTTTTTTTGTCGTACTTGAATTCTCAACATCCGAATATTAAGTTTACCAGGGAACTTGATAAAGAAAACTGCCTCCCGTTTTTAGATCCTATGATTATTCGTCAAAATAACAAATTTCATATCGCTGTCTATCGCAAGCAAACATTTACGGGGTTGGGTATGAGTTTCAGTAGTTTTTGTAATTTTCGTTTCAAGTTGAATAGTATCAGAACTCTGCTACGTAGAGCGTATAGTGTGTGTTCAAGTTTTCAGTCGTTTCATAGCGGAGTTGAATTTTTTAATAACTTTTCCTGTAATAATGGTTTCCCGCTTGGCTCATACATTCCTCAATCAAGAGTTTTTTACAATCTAAATTTTGTGACCGCCCACCTATGACAACTGTACGGAAAAAAGATCTCTATTTTGTTATACCCTATTTTGGTTTCCAACCTGAAAATTGAAAAAAAAGATTTACTGACACTTTTATCAAAACATTGCATGCATATCAATTTTCGGATAATTTTAGTCAGCCCATATAAATTCAATTCTTTTTCAATTACAAAGATCAGCTTCCGAAGGCTTTGCTGTTTTCAGTCATCTACATGTTTTGTTGCGCACTGTGTGCGTCTGAGTACGCTGGGTCCACAAACAGGGCTTTGCGTGGTCGTGTATAGCACAGCATGCCGGACGAAGCTTTCGAACAAATAGGCCTCTTGCTTCTCTCTTTCAATCCTTTATGCGCGCCCATGTAGAAAAGTGCGACTTGCCTGTTCGCTTAGACGATTTCCAGATAATTGCAACCTCTTCTAGTCAAACATATCTTCGAATTTTAGGGTCTCTTTTTATCATGAAAGACAAACCGGTTTTAAATAATACTCAATCTTCCTTCCCCTTGCAAATTTCCGATTAGCAATCACAAATGTTAACCATGTATATGTACATTTTTAACTCTGTGAAAACAACTGTGTTTCCTCAGATGCTGACGATGAGCCTTGTGGTCGAAGCGTTCATCTTTCGTGTATATTTTTAGTTCTGACATAATAAACTCGCTAAGAAATAATGTCTATTTTAAAAGTAAACATCCTAGCTACTTTATTTATAGTTAGACTTTGCCAACGGCAAAACGTTGAGGTAAATCTGTTGCTATCAGTGTATTTCAAATTTTGAAAATGACACTAAACTTTGATATATCCACTGACATTACACACATTCAAGTACGGCTCATACATCCCGATACTTCATCATTTGAATGCCCAAAGCCGAACATGAATATGCATAGGGGTATGAGTGAAGCTACTGGGTAGGGGTGCGCCAGAAAGAATGTTAATTTCAAAACCTTGACTATCTAAAATATTCATAACCCTGATGTGTAATTCTCTTAAAGGTTTGTATTTTTGTGGAGAATTAACAAATGCTATCAGTATGATCCGTTGTTGTGTTGTAGTCCTGATGCGGCCGTAGTGTCCGATTTTTGAATGGCAGGTTTTCCTGCAATTGTTACAGGTAAATAAGTTCGATTCGAGCACTTGTGTATTTCATCGCCAGCGGCCGCCCCCGCCTATACAATGCTGCTCTTCTCCCAGCACTCCAAACATTCGATCTCGGTCTTCCCCAGCTCCCGCATCTTGGGCCACTGTTTCCCGGCCCGCCGTCCTCCTATAAAGTAATCTACGATGTTATGATGATGGATTACGTACAATCACGTAGACCGAACACACGTACGTACATGAATAATTTGAAGGTTTTGGTGATCATGCTAATAAAACTTTTAGATCCCATTTTTTTCGAAGACGATGAGGACAATAGTATGATCACATAAAAAAATGTATTTTTGTATTTCAAAAATGATTTTTCAGATTACAACCCAAGTTGCAGCATATACTCAGACTCAAGTTCTTCAAGTTTCTTGCTTCGTTGGGGGACTGAAGATGAATATATCGCACAGCTACTATGCTTACAAAAGATGACATTTCTTCTGATACTACCTGCAATAGTTTAAGTACGATGCTAACGTTTCATCAGAAGCTGCTATAAATTTTAGGGTAAAAGCACGTCACCAAATGCAAGAAACAAAGCGTCGAGAAATGGACGAATAAGAAATTCGGCCAGCCGCAGGTAGAGTGAAGTTGGAACGAAATACGACAGCGCAATGCCATACTAACGAGTTCACGGCGCAGCGGTCATTATAACGAGCGACCGAGCTCATGCGCTCCTGGCGATGGGGTCATTACGCCATCACTTGAATGACATGGAAGTCCACGAGTCCTTTCCCCTCCTGAAAACCTTATGTTTCTTCCAGTAATTCATAGCTCACATTCTTGGTCGCGCTCGCTGAAGCCATGACAAACTGGCCCCTCAATGCAGCCAGACTCGATGTTAGCATTTTCTTGGATGCAGGTGCAGCGATTATAACCGTGCCCTACTTTAAAGGTTGCAATTTAAGAGGATTAAAAATAGGGTGTAATTTTTAGCTTCAATCGTGATATTTTTGAAACACAATCTGCTGATGTATCAGTTTTGACAACGAAAGGTTGGCAATTAAAATTTACAAGATTAAGTTATCAAAGTAGAACCAATGGAAATTTTTCCTTTTATTTAAATTAATTTGTTTCTGTAATAAGAGAACCAAGAGAGCATTTCACGTTTACCATTCTTTTGTGAACATCTTTAATATTATTACAAACTTAAATTATTCTGTTCAATAAACGTCAGATATAGGAAATGCAGTTACTAAATTATTAATACTAAAAAAATACTGAATTCCTTGCTCTCCCTATGAGGGAGGAGGCAAACATGAGTAATGCAAAGCTTCTTCCTAATGAAATGCTCGAAGTTGACGTTTTCCTAAGTCTAAAACGAAACTGAAATAAAACAGCGAAACGATTGAGATACTGCAAGTTTATTTTTTCGCTAAGTTCTCCGTACAACCGCTCGTTTCCATTGCTTTGGATTCGGTTTCAATGACAGGTTTTGCCTCCTGGGCGTCTGAAATTGATACCAGTATCGTACACGAGTAGTGCATCGCGCGTCGTAGTTGGTTTGTTTCTTACTATGATCGTTGAACTTTCATACTGAAAGTACTGTGATGTGATCTGGGTGGAATCTTAACTGAAGCTTAGGTCAGACGTGGCCGACTCAAGGGCTAAATGCGATAGCATCTAAAGTTGTGAGCGGGAACATTATCACAAGAGAGCGCTCATAACCGAGGAGAAATTGGGGTAAAACATCGACGCTAATAATATGCATGAACAATTTAAAACCATTTCTGCGATCCGACTGTGATTAGGGAAGTTCGACTTGGACCCATACTTAACCCCAATCTGAGGCAAATCGATCGTGGAGCCTATTGTCATTCTGAGGCCTTATTGAGTCCACAGCGCAGAGCGTGTAATTGAATATTCATGTGACTAATTTGGTGGCACTTTCTATTATTAAAGGGGATCGTTGCACGGGACTAATGCCAAATTTTTCGGAGGGCAGTGCTAAATTTCCCCCGTTCCTAGCCGAACAATTTGACACGCATAAAAACCAGGGCTAAGACAAAAATCTGCATTCGCTGTAAAGAAACCCAATGAAGAACGTAGTGTAAAGAAGAGCTGCGTTCCATGATTTATTTTCATGGGTGCACGGAATGTGTATAAAGATATACGAGGGAAATAACTTCCTTGTAATTTAGGCCGCCCCGGAGTTATATATTTGTTTTTAGACGATCTATATTCTTTGATAATAAAAGGCATAAAAAACGTTCGAGATAGAAGTAGTGGCCGTAGAAATTACATGCCTATCAAAAAGCATATCTGGATGCTCTAGAGATATTTTATTTATTCTAGTTACATCTTTGTCAATGTTTCCTTCCCTATCTGTAATTACATCTATAGTTGACGTTCAGTTGAGCAACAATTGTAGTAAATAAATGTTACGTTTTAAGCAGTAATGGAACTTGACTGACCTATGGAAACAATAGCGAATAATAGCGAAAGTCATCAATATAAGTCAATGTATATCGATGAATCCTACAAGCTAAGCATTATCGTGGAGATTCAAATGGATCCAGTAAATCATTTTAGAGTAAGCCAAATTAGCGTTCATAAATCGAAAGAAAATTGCCCTCGAATAGGGAGAAAATTAAATTCAATTTTAACCCATTTCGGTGACGGTTGATCGAATACGGTATTATTGAGAAAAATGACGAGATCTATTTCTAAACTTTGGTTTCCAAATTGAAGAATTATAATTATTGCTGATGCTCGCAGACAAGAACAGTACTTTTCAAAAGCTATTGTGGATAAAGGTAATGAAATTTAGTAGTATTTAAAATCACAGATGCATTATTCATTCAAACAGATATGTTAGATATATTGTTGGCACTGAAAAATGGCGCAGACATTGTTCCAGAAAGTTTGCATTATTAAAAAGTATACAACTAAAACTACATGCAGTGTGGCTCACACAGAGCTAAAGAGACTAAAGGTGAATAAATATATATAATTTTTACACATAATACGAATTAGGGGAGAGGTGATAAAGAATTTGCCAAGAACTTAAAACTTACGAATTTAGCCTCATGTATGGCAGACAGAACAGCTCTCATACCACGTCCATAAAGAATAAAAGCGTACGAGCGAACACTGAACGTATTAAGATTTAGAGAGAGGGAGAGGATTTATAGCTTCGTTATTAGACTACTTAATTGCTTTAAAATTCCAATCTCTCAATATTTTTATTTCGCTACTTAATTAAAAAATACCGCATAGGTGCCGATAATTTTTTGTATTTACTTGTGAGCAAGGACTAAGTCTCTGTAAAAGAATAGGGAATTGAACAGCAAAATTCTTAAATTTCTAACTCGCTAAGGTCAATTTTACGATTGAATTACACATTCAAAACGGTCAAGTGAACTCTTAACACATGCAGGTACATCCCAGGGTTCCGCTCTGTAGTTTCACGTACAAGACCAGATAACTTTTACGCCTCATTTTCTTGTTCACAAAGAGCGCGTCCATGTTTGAACGCGGCGAAAACCCCTGAATAATCCCACAGAACAAGTGCGTCCAGACGAGAACAAATTTTGCACTAGAGATCGAACTCGGGACCAAAGTCTTGAACGATTGCGTTGAGACTTATTTTGGTCCCAAATAGTGCAAGTCAAGGGAACAATTGACCATAAACTCGCTTAATGAGTCGCTTGGTCAAGCTTATAAGATCCGCCCGTAAAGTCCTGAAGTGGCTTGGCTCGAGATCGAGGCCGGGAAGGATATTCGAACCAAATTATGAATCCTTTGTGAGAACGGCCGCTTGTTGGCCCACTCGCCTTGTCTCGGCGCAGAGCAGGAGTTCCAACTCCTATAAACTATATGCCTTTAGTTCGGCGGAAAGATACATTACATGTTTGCAGCGAACATCATCCCGGTTCAATACATAAAGAAAAGTATTTTTTCCATGAATAACATCGTATGAACACCTCATGAAAGTGAGACTGGTGAAAAATTTTAATTTTCTAGTGTTATAAATATGAACAGCTTGTAATGGTCGAAATTGAGACAGGGACATCTGCTCTATTTATAATCATTTTGAGTAAGATAACTGAATTTTCTAACTATGTCAAGTTGCCAAATATTCAAACATTAGTTCACAGAGCTTGGTGACTCAATTCAAGGCAAATGAAGCGATTGGATTTTTTCGATATTAAATTTGCCTTGCAGCTGGGAAGTCTATATAAGAGACCATTTGATGTGTGCAATATTCTACTTAAGGACTGACAAATTTGAAATTTCTCTTGTGTTAGGCAAAATTTCCGAGCCTTCACGGATTAACAAATTAAACAACCTAAGTAAGGTTTTCTATAAAGCCTTTTTGTATGGTAAATTACGCAGGAGTGAAGGAAAATGAAAACTGACTTATATAAATTATGACATGATCCTGCACTTAGGTGAGGAGAAAGACCAACAGTATAATTATTGTAATAACCAAATTGTGCCATTCTGCTTGGATGCAATTCAGTCCATTGTTATTCTGAACTTTATTCTATAACCACAAATCTATAAAGGAACCCTACTATCCTACAACTCCCTTCAGCGATCCCTGAACACTAAAAAATTAATAGATTGATGTTTTGTGTGAAGGCCTACAATCTTCGCGTAATGCATCGCAGTTTCTTGCTCCATTTTAAGTGTTCATTAAACACCAAATTAATTTTTACGTAAAAATTCCTTTATGAAATTAGTTCATGGAAATTCGAAGTAGCGATACTCAGTGCTTCGTAGTTTAATGATATTTATGAATACAATTCAGCATTAGATTATTTCAACAAAGTTTCATTATCATATGTGCGTTAGTATCACGCACGTCGGGAAGGCAATTCTGTATGGTCTTTGACTCGAGCTCCGCTTGTGTAAATGTACATCGTAATTATTTGTGACAATGCCAAACTCTCAAGTTTTGCAAAATTTTCCTACATGCAACTAACTTTACATCCAGAGATGAACCAGGAACAAGACGTCTGATAATATGTCTTATAAATTGAACTAATTTGAGAGCAATTCGAACATAGAAACAGTAATTTATATCGAATTTACAATTAAAGTGAACGCGAGGGTTCCTCTCATGGAGTAGAAGCAATGAAACTTTAATGAATTTTAACTCTCAGAGCCTCAAAATTATTTCCGGTAGTGAAAGATTTTAAATATGCATTTTTAATGGAAGTTAACAAAATGTTAGCCTCAGTATTTCTGAGTTCGTTAAATTCAAGGAATGACCAAGACCGGAAATCTCAATTCCTCCCATTTTTTAATCGCTAGTAAACTTTGGTAGTATTCCAACTCTCACTTTATACACGCAACGACAGTTTAACATCGCCACTGGAAATGCCAATTGTACGGAAAAATATTGATTAGTAATGATTACTTGTTGGAAATTTTGCTTTTGTATTTTAAGTCAAATTGACCTAAAAACTTCACCATATTCCAAATATAGGAAATATGCGAGATCATAAACTGCAAAAGGCAAGCTTGCGTACATAAGTTTTACTGACCATCAGCTCGCTGTTCACCCAAGAATGTCTGGACATGAATGATGCAGGGCGTGGCCGGCGCAACAGTGTCAGTCACGATACCAAGCGTAAACGGTTGTGTATCAAATGCCGCCGCGCATGAACCATGATCAAGATCAATGTGGCACATGACGATGATGAATGCGTCTAGAAGACATGGTAACTCCTGTCTGTGATCTTAGATGAACGCTCGATTTGAGCACCACTCTTCCTGTGCTGACAACCTCCAAATAATAAAGAAAACCTTTTTGAAATCCCGCCATTGATGTTGATATCGGTTCTACCTCAGAAGTTCTATGATTAAATTTCCGCGTTGCCTTCTTGCAAAGTAGTTATCTTGTATTTGATCTTGTAGTTATGCTCTGGACATGATATCAGATTTCAGAAAACCTAAAGCTAAATATCTATCGATGACAGTGTAGATTTTTATTTGTTTGCAGTGAGAGTCGAGAACTGTTTCAGTGTTTTTCATTATGTCATCTTCAAAGTCTTCCGCACTCTTCAGGCAGACAGTAAGTACACTAATTTGCCTTAAAACCAAATTTTTTAAGCTTTGTCGACAAATAATGTGTTCAAACAGCAGCCCATATCATAGAGAGTAAACGTTCCGAAAAATATTCTGCATCCAGTTCATCTGAAAAAAAAGTTATTAAAAAATACTTAATGTGCGAGACGTATTATAAGGAAACTGTTGCCTTCCCATCACAGCAGTAATTAGTAAAAAATTAGATTAATATCACATAGAAAAATATAAGAACAAGCAAATCTTCTACATCCAATACCGTGTTAAGATTTCAATACCCTCGTGTTTCATCCCGTATTTATGTTTTAAATGCATCAAGTTTGATAGCGTGCTAGTGTTTTAATACCAACATGTATAATCCGGCATAATGGTTCTAATACAGCCATGTCCATGCCGTATTAGTGTTTCAATGCCGCTGTGTAGATTGCCATATTAGAGTTTCGAAACCCTGTGGCTTATCGTTCGCTCCTGATGGTTTCTTATCGCACTAAGTTAGTATGTTTAAACTTTAAGTGAAGATATGTAATTTCAATATAATTTGTCTATCAGGGTAGGATACGAGAAAAGGGGAAATTGAAGAAAGTGAGTAGTTTTCACAAAACTTGATTTAATATCACGGAGGTCTTTCAACTGAAATTATCTTCAATATCCACCAACTTCGTGCTCCATAACTCGAGGACCGTATTTAGCGTTTGGTTTTGATTGAACGCATTGAGGCTTTCTTATTTCTATTACATTTGTTAACAGATTGATTTACTCAAAATGACCAACGTTCAGGTAATTCTAGATATATTTCAGGATGCTGATAACTTCATTCCCTGGATTCATTTCCCTAAACTGAAAAATTTTGCATGTATGAAAAACTGAATGATGGTGTATTAAAAATGAAATAAATAGTTTTTAAATCGATGAACTTAATTTGCCCATAGACTCATACTCATGTTTCAAAGTTACTTTCTTGTTTGAAAACATCAGCAGCCAAAATAGAACTGTTCGAGCATTTTTTCAATGGAAAATTAATTTACTTGCACTTCCAAAGCTTATCACTGATACAGTTTAGCCAGTTTACCCTTCAAGTTTCGTGGTATAAAAGTTACTGGAACACAGAAACGCTGCAGTAACTGATCGCCAAACAGGGCTGCATTTGCCCACGAAATTTTGCTCCCTTTCTTCTTCTTGTTCCCTTTATTGTACAGAAGTGCGCATGAATCGTTCCGACGCTACTGATCCATGCAACGTTAATAGAGAAATTTGGCTCCTCTTACAGAATAGCTCCAAGAAATCTTCATTTAAAGTTTCGGACAGAGAGGCTAAAGCTGAAGACTACATGCTCAGCCAAAGGTGTGGGTCCCGATCCTCCATGCTAGTTGGGGGCAAAAAGGTCTCGCTTCTCCTTCGAATCCAATTTTTTATTGCCTGTTTCTGCCAACGTAGATTCTATTTTCGATGTTTCTCTTTCTAATTTCCTTCCGACAATTTCAAGATTGTTTTTTATGACAATCGGACCTTTGTCGTATCTCCCAGATCTTAATTTTCCATGCCCTCTCGCGTTTTTTTGCGCGCGTGAGAGATGTGTGTGCGGGGGCGGTGCTCTCCAAATCGCTCATTATCTGCAGCAGGCGTGTAATCGAGTTCCGATCTCACTGCGCATCCACCGCCGGGCGGACGCGCGTGAGATATGGTCTAGCCAGTCGCACGCGTCACGACGCAATTACGAACAACAAGCGCCAGCGAATTCTCCGGCAAAAAATCACAGATGATCTCAAAAATTGAGTTTTTGACCACTTTCACTAAGTGAAAAAATACGCGGATGGTACCTCGAATAAAACTCGATAGAAACCGGCATCCTCCATGAAATTTTTCAACATTTCACTGAGAGGAAGAAAAACTCGTGCTTATTGTGCAAACTGTGTAAATATGAAAAAATCAATTCTTGACGATATTATCCAAGCAATACGCTGAAAGATATCAAAATGAATTGACTTGATGAAACCTCTTGTCAATAACTGCGCTAACTAAAATCTACTAATCATCCCCCATGGTCACTCTGTAAATGAATAGCAAATACAGAGGGGACACAGACAGCGTGCGTAGAATCCCACATAGCGAATCAGATGAGGAAGGCCAGGAAATGAAGGTTCGATGTCGACACGAGCGAGGTATTTTAAGGGTGCCTGAACGCGGCACGCGAGCCCATGAATTTCTCTTGCACGATTGTTAAGCTAGAATCGGGTGCGAGTCCCGTATTAAAAAAAGAGCTTCGCTCGGTCTCTTCCCATGTATTTCTTAGCGACCGTTGTGATATCTCAATAGCCAGTACTTGCCTTTTTGTTTAATATCGAATGCATAGAGAGCTAAAAAAGCTGTTGTATTTAGAGTTGAACTAGCATTTGCATACGAAAGAGTTTAGATAGATTCGTTTTTAATTTTATTTATCCACTCGGAAATAGGCATATTTTTCCTGGAATTCTTGCAGTTTGCTGACCTTTTAATAGCTCTCACATGACTGAAAAAATATTTATGGTAGCGGGATAATTATGCTCGTTATCCTAATTATAAGTGAAATATGATATAAATAGACCTATCCGATTATTGGGCTTCTAATACCAGCGATCGCGTTCGGGAAAGAACTCGGGTTTATCAAGCATAATAATTTCCATATTACCATATAATAATTTCTTTACCATATAGGTTTACCATATAATAATTTCTTCAGAATTGACACGGTTTACAACTTTCTTAGCAATGCATGAATTAATTTTTTTGCATTATCACGCTGAACTCAACCTTAATGGGAAGTTATAAGTGTTTTGTGAAAACCATAGCTTTTTATATCACGAGCCTGAGCATCAACATCGAATAATTTGAAAACCAGCAATGTCTGTAACCAGTCTGTAAAACTAGTCCGTAAAACCAGTCTGTAAAATTAGCTTACCTTGATTACTTTGAAATTAAATGTGTGAATTAAAACACACGAGGAGGCTGATTAAAGCTGGTCGATAATGTTCATAAAAGTAAAGTGTGTCCTAGTGTTGATTTTCAATTGAGTTGCGACACAGCGTTTTCATTTTATACAAATTTTAGACTTCATTTGCTTGAAGCTATGATGAAATAAGGCTATAGGAAAGCCGTTGTATAGTCAATCAGTCCTGATTAACCCCAACTCTTGATGAACCGAGACCACAGATTGTTAAGTAACGTCATGGTAGTTAAGAACGTTGGAGCTCGTGCAGAATGGGCCAATCATTTACCCCCCATTATAGTGTCATTTTACAAGATTCATGGAATTTGGGCGTAGGTATAATTGTTCTATGTTTTCACATATACATCGGCACATGAAATAGTTTATTCGAATAAACACAAATTTTAAACGTGAAATAATCCTAGCACAACTAGAGATAGAGTGCTTAGAAAGATTCAGTTAGCTTGCATATTTTTTATGTTTGTAAGTGAACATCGCGCATTGCTCGCCGAGCGCATTATGTCCAGCTAGTGACCGGCCAAACCTGCTGCATGCGGGCACTGCCGCTCGCGCATTTCGTTATTGAAAAACCATTTCTCCGAATCCCTGTATTACTTTTTCTATGTGGAGACAAATTAACGATCATTTTAACTGATCATTTGATTCACTTGAATCAAAAGCCAGTTTCTGCCAAACTCCCATTCAACGATGAAAATATTGTGCAGAAAATATTGAAAGGAATCTTACACTCACAATCATAAAGTACATATACTCCAATAAACAGTGATCGATCAGCATATATAAATCAAACTTGGTCGCTCACTTGAATGTGATTTCAAGAACACAACAAATTTAAACTATAAATTTGTCTCCCTAAAGTTCATTCATGATTGTTTAACGTATGCTTAAATTTCCTCTGCAAATTTATTATCCTACCATCCAAATTAGTTCTGAATTCTCACGTGCGACCATCGGCCAGTCGTCTGTACTGCCTATACTGTTCAATGGAGTAGAAGCAGACATTTTTGCTTCGCGACGTAGCAACAGTTTGAGAAGGAGTAAAGTTTTTCCTGCGGTGGAAATCATACCATTTATCACGTGCAAATAAACACGTTAAAGTTACTTCACTGGCAATTTCGTGCCCATCTTTCAAGTCTGATAACAATACACAGACAGGTCTGCTGATAAATGCACTGCACCACGGACGGCGACAGTGAATTTTCTGAAGTGAATTCTTGAGCTTCTTCATCGAAAGTTTTCATTCTCCTATTATTCTAAGAGGTGAATGATGAACAGGAATTTGGTTTAAGGTGTTACATCTGCTCAAAATATTTGAGCAGATGTAACAGAATAATGAAAGCATACTTCGTTGCGCAGACCAGTCACTAACACTCGTAACTGACGTGACCCAGGAAAGCGTCCATAGAATTTTAAAATACCTCTGGTTGCAGGTACTGTACACGTAGGGACATCATCACGTATGGAATACATTAGAAATTGTATATATAACTGGCTCATAGAAAAATATGAGTGTATGACTGTTTAAAACTTTAATAAAAAATTAAATAATTTACCAGAAAAATGTCATGTGTTCACGAGTCAATATTCTGCTTCATTTGATTTTAATACCGATTTCAAAATTTAAAAAAATACAAAATGACGGAATCGTTCTTTAGAACTCTAATAGCAAGACAAACAGTGTTGCAGTACCACATGTTATAATCAGTAGTCAAAGTCTGATAAAAATACACAGGTCTACTGCACCTATAGTATAAGCAAGTCTTTGAAAGAAAATATTGAGAAGGGAGTTAATACAATGCAAGTTTTTCCAGCCGTCCTGGGGCTGGTGAAAAAACAGTTTCATAGAAACATGAGAAACCAAATGGAATTTTCAAAGCACCGGTTTCAAACAGGATTTTATACCAAAAGTACTTACGGAAGAGGCAAAGTATACATCTGATTGATCGAGGAGTTTTCAAAACAACGCTGGATGACAATGGCAGACAAAGCTTGCCCAGAGATCAAGAGGGCTGTCCAATAAGTAACTACATTCAGTTTACGAAAGTTTTCACTTTTGAAGCCGTTACGAAAGAGCAGAATATCAGTTTGTTCGCTCGTATCACTGGAGAGTGCCCCATTTGAGCCAAAAACTTTCTGCCGTCAGAAACTATTTATTGTCACTGTGGGAGTGCAGAACTAGATAACCAAACTCAAGTGAGATTACCATAATATGTACGATCAAGCGCAAAGATCTAGTTTAATTATACTGTTATAGGTAACCATTGAATATTTGACTCATTTAATTGATGATTTTCTGTGAACTTCACGCAAAAGAAACACTATTTTTAAATTCACCAGCATTTCTTAGACATTGAAACAACCGAAGAATATCAGCTCACATGGCACACCTGCGGTAAAGTAAAATGAAGGTGGCTGGGGATTCTTTCCGTCCGTAATTTTCTCAAGTAATTACGAGCTTCATTGGTACGCGAGGCAGTCGCCTCGATGCAGCCTTTGGCGAGGCGCAATAAAGCAGCTGCCATTAGCCCACGAGCGCGGTGCCAAATGTAGGTGCTGGCCACAAAATATTGGGCAGATCTGAGCACGGTCTCACTATCGGGGGAGAAAGGAGTGAGTGTTTGATTTAGGTGCATATCTCATGCGCTCTAAACTATTTCACGATTAGTTCAGAGTTGGGCTTTGAACGGATGCAATATTGCGATTGTGAAAAAAACAGTGTGTTGGGATAAAATTGAAATGCAATTGAAATGCATATATAAGCTATATAAGCTAAACCGACACAACAAAAGTCAGCAACCGGCGATCGGAAGGACGCTGAGCGGGCTGAGGGATCTTGGAAGGAGAAGGGAGGCGTACGTTGGGGGTAGCCGCTGTGTAAGAAGCTAGCTCGGAAAATTACACATAGTATTACACAAGGACAACTTGATTGTGTAGTAGAGAAAAACTATGTATTAAAATTAATTACCAACGAGAAAGGGAACTGTGGAAAATATGAACCTGAGCAGAATATGTTAGAGGGAAATGCGCGTGGCAATACCAAGTTTGTGACGCAAGGGGACACGTCAGAGGTGACGCGTTAGAAGCACCCAATCGCGAGATGCCACGTCACTAACAATTTGCGCGGGCATCCCGCACCATCTACAATGAGCGTCCCTTGTGCGGTGGGGGTATTTAAGCAGAGCAAGCGCGGGGACCGGCCTATTTGACCGGTGTAGTGGCAAGGATGTAGGCTTCCTGACGGCCAGCGGGGAGGTGAGATGATATTCTGTGTTCTGTGCTAGGAGCGTCTTTGTATTTTTCAAATATCATATGTGACAGTCAAAATTCGGGTACAAATTAATTCTGTGGGTTTGATTTCAAATCATTCTAGAATTGTTCACGTGATATGACTTCTCACAAGGCTTGAACTTGTAGATTTTTCTCAAGCGGGGATTAGAATGCCTACTAGTTCATAGCATTTTCATTGACTCATTCGACCTTGTTCTCAAAAGGGCGCTTGTGATTTGTTCTTGTAAAAAGGGGAGAAAATTAATTCATCATGTCAGGAATAGCCGCGTTGTCAGTGGAAGCTTCGAGTAAATTCTTAAAGGGGGATATAACATTCATGTCTCGGGGAATAGATGACTCAAACCCCGCTTATTATTTGCACAGGCGGGTTTGGGACAGCTGGCCTACGCGGCTGCTGAGATAGCGGAGACGTGGGCTGTGAACGCCTAACATCCGAGGGCCTGTAGCGACACAACCGGCTGAGCGTTCGCAACATTGAAGCAGGCATCCAGCCTGGTATTCAACGCTAATGACGAAGCCTGGAGGCTGTGTCGAGCCTCTACAGGCCAACGACAGGGTATTTACTCCAGTTGTAATAGTGAAGAATGAAGGGAAGAAGAGGCGCGCAGAAAGTGTTATGAATGTAGGCATCAAGTGCAAATTTACAAGGAGGTCTTCCTTATAAGGAATGCCGTGTGACAAGCAGGATTGATGTCATGTAGCGAATTTTTCTCCGTTTGTCTACGTAACATCATTATGCCGGATAAAACTATCAGGTCGCAGATCATTAACATCTTGCCTGAGGGCTCTGGTGCGAAAATGAGTGTTGCGATAAAAACATGTTTACTTGTGCCAATTTCCCTGTGTCAGCTCCATGTGTTCACTCAAAATTAGTTGCGATAAAAAGATGTTTACTTGTGCCAATTTCCCTGTGTCAGCTCCATGTGTTCACTCAAAATTAGTTGCGATAAAAAGATGTTTACTTGTGCCAATTTCCCTGTGTCAGCTCCATGTGTTCACTCAAAAATAAATGTGTTTAATCTTGAGGCTCATTATTCTCCATGCTTATATATATGGATAACGTGCGAGCACAAAGGTGTACATTATATTTATCAGTGGAGGTTGTAAGCCCTCATACGTTACGTGCTTAACCAGCATTGTTTCGTGACAGCAAAAACATATATGGAGTGCACTGTGCAAGCCGAAATCTGTATATTAACATGGAGAATTTTCTTAAATACTTTACTTGCCAAAATTCTTAAAAATTGTTGTGATGAGCTCTCAAGAAAGGCTTTAAATAATTTTCCAGCCATGTCGCAAATAGTTATCCAGTATTATATTTCGATTGCCATTGGTAGCTCCATTCATTTCAATAATAATCGGCGGAGCCCAGCCGAAAGTTTGTGGCTGCGAGCATTGCCTTGAGGAGCTGCAGTTCCGTAGTGTAATTGCCTGACATTGAGCTGGAGTCATAAATACATAAGAATGTGTGGCTCGGTGACTCAACCACAGCGCATCTGGCCCAAATTTAGGTGATTGGAAAGCACTCACTGAGTCAAGTAAAGATTGAATGCCACATTTCTACTGAAAAACTCTCTTGACACAATGAACGATTCAGATTCAATGTTGAATTCTTGGCTCAAATTTGTCATGACATCTAGTGTGTGAGTTAAATGCTTCTATTCATTAAATTAGTTTGGTTCTTGGACTTGCAAAACCATCCAAAGTCTTGCCAAATGCTGAAGTGCAGTCTTCATGATTAAATTCTTTCATTCTTCAGGGGAAAAATTACAATTAAAATGTGTTATGAGTGGAAGTAATCGTTGTGCATTAATAAATGAAATCGGCCGCATTTTTGCGCTTGAATTTTTGTGTGATGCTCTCTTAAACAGTGAATTTGGTCGAACAAGTGCCCGATATTAAACCGATGTTTCTTCCTGTCCTTTTTTTTTTTTTGTAAATGTAATGGGAGGTTAATAAGCTCGTATAAACAGTGTTACATATGTTGCTCAATTGTCGGGCTGTCGAATCTTCTGAGCATATTTTTGAGTATTGAGAAACCATCATTTTTTTTTAGTGTTGTTAGAAATTGTCTGAGTGCATTGGAAGATGAAAGCAGTAACATTTTGTTGTGCAGGGACTGGCTCTCGAATTTTTCTTTTTCTTTGATAACCTCTTGTTCATGTGTGGGATAGGAACTGTCGGTGTGCATCAATTGATAAGATCTGCCGCAGTTTAATGAGACACGTAAAAGAATTGTGCATAGCACAGGGTGAGCACGACATCTATGCGAAGAGCATGAGTAATCATTCAGTATCTAAAAATATTTTTGTGTGTGTGTAACGCTCTCTTAAATGATGAATTCGTTCGAACAAGTGCTCTATGTTAAAAGTGTGTGTCTTTACGTGCCATTTCCCCTGGTCCTTTTGAGTGCAGTTTAATTTTGAAGTAAAATTCTAGCATGAAGGCTCACACCACCGATGTTCGAACCTACAGCAGGGCCATAAAACGGCAGTCCTCTTGGATGCAGATAGACGGCTCAGAGCAGCTCATAGATCTTGCTGAATTTTGTTCCCCAAATTCGAGTGGCAGTAGTGATGTTGAACACAGTTGAAATTTAGATACAGTAATCCAGCATGACTTTCTCAAATTCTGAAGTGCTGCACTCGAAATTGATTTTCAATTGTTCATTTATTCGGCAGTTAGAAAATGACATTTGAGTGTCATTATAGTGAGGATATAATCAGCATGAAGTGAAACAACGGGATCCGATGAATTTGCTGAGCGAGTGATCGTGCTGAGCTGTGTCGTGCATATGTGTTTCATAAAAATTTCCAGTATGCTGTTTTTCTTATTGAATGTTTCCAGGATGTCTTCACCTATTACCATTTACGAACTTTAGGTTTAGAACGATGGCCCCGGATTTTATGCCTTAATTTTTAGTAAAACCTGATTGTCTCAGTTGAAGCTTTGAGACCAATTTGACTTTTGCAGTGTTTTATGGAATTGGTAAAGAATTTTGTGCGCTGTCGTGTGAATTTGTTTCCATAGTAAATTTCTGACAAGCCTTAGAAACGTGATGCATACCTTTGTAATGACATTTGAAACCTGGAATTCCACAATTTATCTTTTCTGACCCACGGTTATAGAATTTTCCTTCAAATCAGATTTTCTTGCTGTATAATACAGAGTAGTTCAATGTATGTTTCTATGTGTGCTGGTTTCCGGGCCCTTTCAGTGCAGTTTAATATTTAAAGTAAAATTCCAGCATAAAGGCTCATGACACTGTGTAAGACCGTGCGAGTCGGCTGTTAGAGTCATAAAAATTGAAGCTCTCCTTGCTGCGGCCAGACCGTTCTGAGTGACTCGTTGAAATGAACGTGAATGAGTGTGCAGGCTTTTGGTTGTATTACACGTTGCCATTAAATTTTCTACACGTCATGAGAGAAGAGTACCATCAGTAACTTTGATCATTTTGCAGTAAATTTCACCCGTATCTTGAGTAACGATGCTGGAGCTTCTGAGTATGTTTATTTTGGGAACATGTAAAAGCCATCATAATGCTGTCGAGTTCTGAGGTGCAGCCAGTATCATTGAATTTTAATTAAAATCACAGTCGAATGTGATTGTGTTTGAACTCTATCTGTGTGCTTTGAGAGAATTAATTCTGCTGCATTTTGATAGAAAAATATTTTAGCAAGAACTTTCTCGCCGATGTGTTGGGTGAAATTTTGTGCGGTGAATTTGAATGTAGCTATGATTAATCCACCAATTGCATTTGCTAAATTTTTGCGTAGAAATAGAAATAGGTGGCGCAGGAAAATTAATGCCTTAATTTTAGTGAAAAAATCGCCTTCGCCAAAACATCTGAGGACAAATTTTGAAACGTCGTATGAATTCAGTTTCATAATAGCTGCTGTTTAACGTAATGTAATCTTTTGTCGAGATAATTTAATAACGTGATTCACATTTTCATTCGCTAATATTGAGTACTTTAATTATAAAAATTTTTTAACATCGCTGATATGAGTGATGGAGTTGTTTCGAAATTCAATTTTTCTCGCTATCATAGACAGAGAAACATTACCTTTCCCAATCGCAGGAGTAAATTGAGTTAAGTGACGGAATGTAGGATTATCGATAATTTAAGGTGGTGGTTTTAGGAATGTGTGTGGTATCTCTTAGATGCTACGCAGCTAATTCTTGACATAATTTTAGTTACTTAAAATAGAAATAACGCCTATAAAAGTGACCAGTAAAGTAGACTTTATTCGTAAATTTTCTGTGTTCACAAAAATTCATGCAAACCTCCAGTATGCAAGAGTGGGAAGTGAACATAACAGAAAATGCTCAATATTTCGAAATGGAGTGTGATTTCTGCAGACGAATTTATTTATAGCGTTAAAATTGAAACTGCTTAGCGACTGGAGTGTACAATTGAATTTACTTGAGAATGTAGGCAAGAGAGGTACACCGTACAGCAGAGAGACTCTGCCGAGATTTTATTGCTTTGCGAATAGCTCACGCAATTAAGAAATTGTGGCGGTACGTTCAAGCTGATGTGCTTATGCTCGAGTGTGGTATTATGTGAACGCGAGAATGTAGAATGCTAGAGTAAATGAAGTAGAAATATCACTGGTGTATGTATTTTGAAAATACGTCGAACATCTATGGCAGGAATTTCTTCGAAAAATATTATAGCTCGTTTTCTGTGCTCTGTCTTTGCGAGTTGTATGTTTACAGAAATCCCATATGCTATTCCTTTATCAGCTAACGAAAGTAGCAGAGCGAATAATGAAATCGTTTTCTATGTCGGGATTGTCTGGAAGGTCAGACTCTAGGCAGGCTTGGCAAGGAATACGTAGGATGATTAATATCCGGGTTCACTGCAGACGTTGTAAATAGATAACACATGACACGAAACTGTAGTATGTTTAGTTGCACAAAAGAAATGTGACTTATTCCTGGGTGGCGAGATTTCATGAAGGTATATTCGCTCGGTGTGTTTTTTGCGTTTCTTACTGAAGCGGAATCCCGTGAATCTTGGTGTACTGGGAACGTTACATTTTATTTTAAGTGTTATAGAATAAGAACTGTTCCTTAATTCTGAATCTCCCATGCGCGTTGCCAGGAACTTTGCTTCTTTCCACCTGGTGAACGGTGTGTGAGGGAACGAGAATAGGAACTGCGATTTTGACCTACATTTGCAGTGGCACAACCAGAAGTAAAGCATATCCTATTTTCTGAGTTTGAGTAACTGCGATGTTTACCGGATTTAGACTACCTGATTGACGTACTAACTTTTGGATACAATTTAGTGTGAGTTGTCGCTGCGTTCATGTGTCGAAGTTTTGGTGTTTCCTTCGCATAGGGATGTTCCAGGCACTCAAACTGTTCGTACTCCAACATCGACGGATATGCTAATTTAATTTTCTTAGTATAATAGTTATGTTAAGGTGATACAACACTCTCTCCGTCATTGAATGGAAAACATACTGCAGGCTCCCGAGTTATGTAAATACATTGATAATGTCATGCGATTCAACGACGTCTCTTCGAGTGGAATGACATGATATGAATAAAGGCTAAACTGTCTCAAGGGCTGGTAAATCAGGTAATTAGGATGTGATTGTAATTTTCTCATGATTTTGTGGGTGCAGACGAGTAATCAGATCGCCTAAACTGCAGTGCACGGCAGTGTGGCGTAAGTCTGATGAAATGTTAACACTCTATTTCTATTTTCTTTGAGTAAGAGCACACGGGATATCGGCCAACCTGGTAAATCTCTCGTTGTGCATATGTTATTTCATGTGTGTACATGTTTAGGAAGTTAGGTGAAAGTAAATGAGCAGTGACACCGTCGAAGCATTCTTGACTTTGTCTGTAGTTCATTATGGATACCTGCACTTATTAATTTATTTGAAACTCTTGTGATCTCACTTCTGCCCAGTCAGGGTAGGCTTGGAAAGATTCACGAGAAGTGAATAATTAATTAAGAGGAACCAAACTGTACGATGTCTATCGATCACCTAAGTGACAATGTTAGATGGTAAATCGTAGGTGGAAGTTGATCTCTGAAAATATGTATGTTACCCTGAAAAGCAAATGAAGGGCTGACGAGCCCAGCTTACGAGCTCCGACGATGGAATAAATCTACAGAATTTTCCGCGAAGACGCGAGGTCTAATTTTCCGCGTAAACCGCGACGCAAGGATGATGTCAACAAATATGTTCCGCGCAGATAGCGTGACGCAAGGATGGAGAACATTGATTGAATCGACAACGGAATATTAGTAGGTTACAAATCCTGATGAACCAGGGGGCCCCCCTTTGATGATAACGTTTGCCGAGGAAATGTAATAATAATGCTGAAAATGATTTTGAGGATGATAACAATAATGATGCACCACTGCTTGGAAGGAGAACGAGCTGAGGATAAATAAGAAGATATTCAACGTTGAAACATTGCCCAAAATTTAGAGAGAAGTGGTTAGGCGGCTTATAAGCGCGATAATGTTTGCCTTGTAATGAACACGCCTATTAAACAATCTCTAATGGCGTTGGTATATATGCCGAAGGCAAGCCGGAAAATAAGATAAATTTGATATGTGTGTTTCAATATTAAATGTCATATGTGTGTGTTTCAATATTCTTGTGTCTATTTGCTCGATATGTGTGTTATGTTAGCTGTGTTTTCATCCGAGCATTAGGACGTTTCTTTTCGATGTGATTTTTGGACGTTGGGATGCGATGTGTGTTTGATTAACGTCATACGTCTATGTTTATCAATGTCAGCGTGCGGCAACAACATAATAGTTATGTTCATTTCTACGGATATGCAAAGTACGGAAGGAAGTCAACGACCTTATATAAATTTGATATTGTCATAAGAAAATTTGAACCGTTGGCTCAAATTTTGCGAAGGGCGCGGGGATGTTGGGATAAAATTGAAATGCAATTGAAATGCATATATAAGCTATATAAGCTAAACCGACACAACAAAAGTCAGCAACCGGCGATCGGAAGGACGCTGAGCGGGCTGAGGGATCTTGGAAGGAGAAGGGAGGCGTACGTTGGGGGTAGCCGCTGTGTAAGAAGCTAGCTCGGAAAATTACACATAGTATTACACAAGGACAACTTGATTGTGTAGTAGAGAAAAACTATGTATTAAAATTAATTACCAACGAGAAAGGGAACTGTGGAAAATATGAACCTGAGCAGAATATGTTAGAGGGAAATGCGCGTGGCAATACCAAGTTTGTGACACAAGGGAACACGTCAGAGGTGACGCGTTAGAAGCACCCAATCGCGAGATGCCACGTCACTAACAATTTGCGCGGGCATCCCGCACCATCTACAATGAGCGTCCCTTGTGTGGCGGGGGTATTTAAGCAGAGCAAGCGCGGGGACCGGCCTATTTGACCGGTGTAGTGGCAAGGATGTAGGCTTCCTGACGGCCAGCGGGGAGGTGAGATGATATTCTGTGTTCTGTGCTAGGAGCGTCTTTGTATTTTTCAAATACCATATGTGACAGTCAAAATTCGGGTACAAATTAATTCTGTGGGTTTGATTTCAAATCATTCTAGAATTGTTCACGTGATATGACTTCTCACAAGGCTTGAACTTGTAGATTTTTCTCAAGCGGGGATTAGCATGCCTACTAGTTCATAGCATTTTCATTGACTCATTCGACCTTGTTCTCAAAAGGGCGCTTGTGATTTGTTCTTGTAAAAAGGGGAGACAATTAATTCATCATGTCAGGAATAGCCGCGTTGTCAGTGAAAGCTTCGAGTAAATTCTTAAAGGGGGATATAACATTCATGTCTCGGGGAATAGATGACTCAAACCCCGCTTATTATTTGCACAGGCGGGTTTGGGACAGCTGGCCTACGCGGCTGCTGAGATAGCGGAGACGTGGGCTGTGAACGCCTAACATCCGAGGGCCTGTAGCGACACAACCGGCTGAGCGTTCGCAACATTGAAGCAGGCATCCAGCCTGGTATTCAACGCTAATGACGAAGCCTGGAGGCTGTGTCGAGCCTCTACAGGCCAACGACAGGGTATTTACTCCAGTTGTAATAGTGAAGAATGAAGGGAAGAAGAGGCGCGCAGAAAGTGTTATGAATGTAGGCATCAAGTGCAAATTTACAAGGAGGTCTTCCTTATAAGGAATGCCGTGTGACAAGCAGGATTGATGTCATGTAGCGAATTTTTCTCCGTTTGTCTACGTAACATCATTATGCCGGATAAAACTATCAGGTCGCAGATCATTAACATCTTGCCTGAGGGCTCTGGTGCGAAAATGAGTGTTGCGATAAAAACATGTTTACTTGTGCCAATTTCCCTGTGTCAGCTCCATGTGTTCACTCAAAATTAGTTGCGATAAAAAGATGTTTACTTGTGCCAATTTCCCTGTGTCAGCTCCATGTGTTCACTCAAAATTAGTTGCGATAAAAAGATGTTTACTTGTGCCAATTTCCCTGTGTCAGCTCCATGTGTTCACTCAAAAATAAATGTGTTTAATCTTGAGGCTCATTATTCTCCATGCTTATATATATGGATAACGTGCGAGCACAAAGGTGTACATTATATTTATCAGTGGAGGTTGTAAGCCCTCATACGTTACGTGCTTAACCAGCATTGTTTCGTGACAAGTGCATCTTTATTCAACGATACACGCTTATTCTGTTATCAAATAACCTTACTGAGAATAGGGAGATGTCAAAATTATTTATGTTAAAGAGATTATTTATATCGAAGTGAATGTAAAATACAATGGTAGTTTTACAACTAGAATTTTTTTAACAGTAATAGCAATATGCAGGATGGCAGGTTCTTTTGGCACTGAATTTTTATCAAACGTGTTTGTTTGAAGCGTGAAACAGTTGAAATTTGTACATCGTCAGCTGTAGATCACTGGGTATGCAAAATTTGATGAAACTGGGATCAGTATTACGAGTCGTAGAGCAGAAAAATTATATAGGGCCAGCTTTTAAGTTACTCATTTAAAGACGTTGTGTTCCCCGAGTACATTTTATTGCCCGTAGCAGCAGCGGTGGAAACACAAGTTCAAGTTCAAAGAAGAAATCGTGTACAGGACCATGGGAGTCGAACCCAATCTTAGGGGTCGATCGTTCAGTCAGCGCACATTTACAAGCTGCAGTTATAAAGTATTAGCTCCTCGTTATTCAGATGAAATGCATGATACACCTTTCTGAGAATTTTGCCATTAAAATTGTAGAAGACGCTGAAAAACGGAGCACGAAGCGCCAGCAAGCAATTTGGGACTGAGTTGTTAACAGTGAGTGAAGAAAGTACAAGTGGCCAAGTGTACGTAATTTCTGTATGTTCCTAGCGACGAGTTACAATAAGCATTTGGTGTAATTAAGTGAATGAATGGATCGCCATTAAGTGTGTCTTGAAAATCTTCCATCGAAATCTTGAGGCCATCAGTGCTCGGGCATGGGCATCAGCCGGGCGAAGTCACGACAAAATTGAGACTTTTGAGGCTGTTGCCTCCACCCTGCAGCAGCATTTTGTTCTGCTCAGAAACGATCAGTTCTGATCAGAATCTAAGTGGATATGGTGAAAACGTGTTTTTTTTAATTTGGTTCGTTTCTATGAAACATTCAGTTTTATTTATAGCAATGGCTTTCATGATAATTTCACCTCCACAAAAGAACGAATTATCAATCAAAGTTATCTATCTGGTATTACCCATTACTCGCTAGTCTTCCATGAATGGGATGTTCCTAAAAATCGTTCTATTCTCATAACAACCGTTGCTTTTTCATACTTCACATATACATGTATATCACCTTTTGTTTGCTCTTATTTATTTAATACCCTAACCATAATAAAAATTATGATGTGTTTTGACCTGTTGAATATTGTAGAGTAAATCACTGAGGATTACAAGTGTACGTCCAATAGAATTCAAACGTTTAAAAAGTTATCGTCAATAATTACTTCATGACTGTCAGGAAATACTACTCTCATAAAATGTTTTTGGGAATTATTAAGATATACTCTCGTATAATATCTTTTTTTTGGGAAACATGCTTGTAAAATGTTTCTGGTAAAATACTTCACTTAGGAAAAGTCAAAAAACCGTTATCACTGGTATTCTTGAGCGTGAGAATATAGCAACCAAAGTTAACCCGTGTGTGTAAGGTAAATTCTTCACTGTTCTGTCGAAAACAAGCAGCGGTTGTTTTAGCGATATCGCAAGGGCTAGCTCGACATAAGAAAAGCTGAGCTGGAGTAGTGGTGTGTATCATATTTCCCGGGCTCAAGAGCCAACATTCATCAATGCCAACCGTGTTGCGGCCAGCACACCACCAGAACTGCGAGCGCATGCATCGTAAACGACTCACACACACAAGAAAAGCACAAAACACACGACGCACATCAACACACACACAGGCACACACACAACACAAAGCGCCAAACACAGATGCGTTGCGTGGGAACGCCCGAACGAGGCAGCGTCAAAGGGGAGCACATCCCGTCAGCCAATCAGCGCTCTGGAAGGGATCAGGCGTGTGGGTGTGTCAGAGAACGCACTAGTTACATTTCGGCACCCGAAGCAGGCAAGATTTCCACCAATCATAAGGGAAACACGTGATCTTTGCAAAGGAACAGTCGCGAAGGTTCTGGAAAAGAAACCAAGGGAGAAGATATAAGCGGCGAACAAGTACATTGGTGAGGATTCTGGTCTCAGTAACGCAAAACGAGACACGACAGGCTTTGGAGTGCAAACCGGGAAATCTCAGCGATAGGTCGACATTTCCCGGGCTAGTATTAATTCAGTATTGACCTCACACGAAAAAACGGAGCCGAGGTTTAACTCCTTCAATAACGGCAAGATTGTGCAACAAACACCCGCTCGAAGTGTGTGCGGATAATCTCTCCGAACACTCAAGGAGACTGCGACTGTATCGTCGAAGAATTATCCTGCAATGAGACTCGCTCGAAGAATTACGGCCTGAGCACATCAACAATTCAACGTGAAGAGAAACACCCATGGAGAATCTCTACGCTAATTATAAGCTCACAAACAACCGCAGCATTAAAATCTGGAGTCACGCGTTCACCAACAAAACGGAAGGAAACAAGAAAAGATATACAGTTCGCCAGCACGCCAACACAGCCAAAACTCAGATGTGCGGAGCATGGATGTGCGAAGAATGGAGAGCAGCAGCGCCTTCCCGATGGAGCATGAGTATCACCACCGCAGTGATGGAACTCTGAGAACTCTGTTGAGGATCCCGCAAAGTTGGAAAGAGTCTACACCGAACATTCAGCGACCGCGCCTCACGGAAGTGTTAAATTTTTGTGGTATCGAGTATTTTGAAACAGTGCTTTAAAGTGTATTAGTGGAAGTCAAAGTGTCACGCTGTACAGGGCAGTAAAAAGGACGCGCTGCCGGTATGTTTGTCATCATTGTTCTGTGATTTGTGTTGCGTAGGGATTGCCATGATTTTTCTGCATTTTTGTGAATCGTTGTCAGCTCTTGAACATTGATAATAGATATTCTCGGGAGTATCACATCTTTAAAGTGCGAAGCCGCTAATAAGGAGCATCTTGCCTGAGGGCATTGGTGTGCAGCTATTGTGGCGATATATATTTCCCTGTGCACACATCCACGTGTTCAATCTCAAAAATAAATGTGTTTTAATCTTTCAAAGTTTGTTATTCTCCCCATGCTTGTCAACTCGGTATTCGCGGAGTACACACCAAGTAAACACTGTTAATTTCCTACCTTTCTGTCACACTCTCAGACTGTGTATTTCATATCTTTATTTTTCTGTCTCTTACTGTCGGGGGTTTCGAGTCCCCCTGCGTTACGTGCTCTGACCGAGCAACGTTCCGTAACATGACTGTTTTTCGCGGAAGTTCAAGGATGCATTGGAAGTTAGTGAGTAGCGTGAAAATTAAACTTCGACCGTATGAAGCACTTCAAATAAGTAAGTTCATAAAAACGACATTTACTGTGATTGGTGGCAAGTATGCATCAGACTAATGAGCTGCAACATTATATCCTGCAATTCACCACGAGCTACACCTTTACAAACTGTTCGTTGTATGCAAACTTTTAAATGAGCATGAACGGTCGTCCAATTTTGAATCATTTCATCATCAAAATCTTGAACTATATGACTGAAAGTTCATAGAAATCTGAGTGCCACTTGTTTTAAGAAAAGTTATCCTAACCAAACTATTATATGTACATATCTCATGGGTTAGAAGCTTGCTCAATATGTTTTTCTAATGAAGTGAAAAAACTGTTTCGTGAAAATTTGGAATTCTATCGAAGCTAGAATTCTGTCACTTATTTGTGTTGACAGAAGCTCTTCTGATTTCCCAATAACCAGGATTACCTCCTATGAACAACCTAATTTTCAAGGTAAGTTCAATTATTTTCTACGAGTAGTGCTGGCACTCCTTGAACAGGACAAAGTTTGATCCCATAAAGTGTGAAAAGAGAAATAGAAGGTAAAAACAGTGATGTGAAATTTTTCTGAACGTATGTAATTGTGGAAGTTATTACTGAATTATCGTTGCAGATAAACTTCAACTAGAGTACCAGTCATCATCACCAGTTGTATTTTCTCTCTCATAATTCCTGAAAACTAGTTTTCGGTTCAATTTCTACTATCGTTTGGTATGTCAAAATACAACAATGAGAATTTCATCGCGTTTTAAGGTGGTGTAAAATGTTCTTTCCTAAATTTTATTCATCAAATTGACCTTTTCAGCCCCTGACTAGAGTAACATACTAACGGTTAAATTGAAATTTTTAACAGTGATAAATGCTTTTTAAACACGTAATTCAGCCGAGAAATAAACATGAACTCAACCTTTTTTCATAGCAACTACTGATTTAAATTTGACTCGTCAATATATTCCATTTATAGTTTCGAAAGAGCGAATGAATACTATTCCAATTAGCGCAAAGTAGTATTTTGTTGACTGGTAGACTTCAACAGGCGACTGGAAATGATACATGACAAGAACGCTGAGAAAATATGCGAGCTCCTTTCAATATAACAATAAACAAGCATCATGCAACTACCATTACTGTCACAGGGCCGTGCATTATATCAAGAAAACATCGCTCGATACCTCGGAGCCGTGCTCACCTCGGTGCCTCTGTTGGTGCAAATTGTTGGTGTTTAACTCGGCGTCCTGCAGCGCGGCATTTCAGAGCAGGCGGTGCTGACGGCCCAGCACGAGATTGTGTTTAACTTCAAGGGTGAGGGAAAACTTTCACTCTAGTTTTTTCATAATTATATTTAATATATGTGATTTTAAATCATCACCATTTGACTTTAGGTTATTTATCGCTGCAGCATAATGATAGTATTGCGTGGAATAGTTTTTCATCAGCTTGGCCAAGCGTAAATTATGATTTTTCTCAAGTCTAATTTTATAAGAAGTTTTTGTGCGCTTATGGTTGCTCACGAAACCTGTTTTGAATGCATATATCTAAAGAAAATATCTGCTTCAAAATACTTCGGTTTTGGTGTTCGGTGTACAGGTAATACACCGTGCGAGCTGGGCGCTGCTGCTTTACCATCGCAAAACTTTGGGAGAATACTTTCAGTCGGCTAATACTATAAAGTGTCTTATAACATCTATAACATACAAGTTTTAATTGTTTTTATTTTAAATGAACTCTTTTCCATCTTCATACAAGAAAATACCACGATTTAAACTTTTTAAAAAATTTTCACTAAGGAAAGTTCGCTCATTTAACAAAACGAGACGCCATCTCCTTAACAGGGTGAGTTTCGTTTTCAAAAATTTTCTAGCCACTTATCGAAAATGTACCCCAGATATTCATTTGTTCTCCTATATTTAATATTTACAGTAGGCATACGTATATCTGTCAGAACTGAAGATAAAAATTGGTCTAAAATTGAAAAATTTCTTTGAATGCGAGGTGAAAATTCCAAGTTTCTAGTTAGTATTATGGTTGTTTGCCCACCCAAACATATGCTTCTGAGAATTTATTTTTCGAGATAGTGTCCGATTTTATGAAAATCATTTGGTTAATTTTAAAAAGCTAGGTCTTCGCATTGATGTGATCCAAGCATCAGGTGAGTGAAGCCTGTCCAAATCTCGCAGAGAACACGAGAGGCAGAACGAGACGTGCTCAGCCTCGTACACAAGGATGGAGCACGCAATTGGCACTTCGACAGGCCAGACGTCAACTCGCGATGTAGCTCCTGATTACTTCCATCAACAGTAATCTCGGTTCGCAGCAGGCCATTATTGTTCACCATTTAGGCTCGTGCTTTTTTCACTGAGATGAGAAGGCTGACTATGGGAGCAGCGAAGAGAACTCAATTGAGGTGTAGCAGCAAATTTGAACTTAGCGCACCCACTCACGGCCGTTGGTGCGGATTAGAAAAGTTCAGTTGATGAGATCAACGAGATGGGAGAAAGAAGCATACTGAGTAATGGTTCGAGGTCCTCATAATTGAAGAAATCGTTGTCTTGGGGGAAAACCTAGCTACTCCGCCAATGGAGGAGTAAGAATGCACGTGTATTCCCACGGCACAGTAGTACCTGAATTTAGAGCTAAGTTTCGATCAGAGATCTGAGAAATTATTCTACCGTAGTGAGTGAGCTGGTACACTGCAGAGGGTACAGAATTGAGCAGATAGCGATTGAAAAAAAGGGAGAGCTTTACTTGTGATATACTATAGGGTGAATCAGGTTAAGTAAATTTAATCGTAAACACAAGATGAAAGACTACTTCGTTTGTTCACGATCTCCTGTACTCCTACGCTGTGGGGGTGCTTTTGACTAACACCTATACTATCGAGATTGGTGTTTCTAAGTGGCCATCGTCATGCAGGCATGAGGTGTTAGACTATTGCCACATATTTTTTTAGTTCAAGAATATGAGCGTTAGTCAATAGTCTCGTACTTTAGTTGTTGAATAGTTGTACTGGTTTTCAGATTTTTTGGAGATAATTAGAGCTAGATAGTTAACTGATTTTTTAATCAAAATAAATCAGTAGTTCATTAGGAAAATAAGCACATGGTACTCCATCCACTGGCTGCAACATACACTCGTAACCCCATTCTTACAATGCAAAAGTTCGAGCTGCATCAGGTCTCTCGAGCTTAAAGCATCGTCGAATAATTCGCTGTCTAACACCTCACCCTTTCTCGTAATTTCTTAAGGAGGTCAGCGACGGAAATTTTTACAGCGAATTTGGGCTTGGAAATTTGATCATGATTGGCAAACTCAAAGTTGCACATCAGGCTATGAAATATGGCATTCATATTAGCAATACATCTCTCTTAAGCTGTGCACAAGCTTCGTTTCTCATTTTTGCGAGCAGTATTTGGTGCTCGTTGCTTCTCAAAGAAAGATAGGAGAAAAAAAGTTTCTGCAAAATATAAAAATTGTTAATACATGTTAGCTTATGACAAAGTTCCTGCCAATGCTTCAGCTCAGAGTTGTGATTTTGATCAAATTGCAACACTTGCTTCATTGCGGATAATATTCGATCAGTGACGACGCAGTTTGGCAAAACCGCCAAGATAGCTTTTTTGAGCGCAGAACTAACAGTGGTTTTCAGAAACGCTTTATATAGAGCTTGCAGATGTTCAACGTAGTCTAGCTGCTGGAACAGACGGTCAAGTTCTTTACAAGGAGGAATGAAGAAGCCATATAATCCTGAAGAAAAAAGAATCAACGGAACCACTCGTGCAAATTTGTATATCTGTACGTGATTATTATAAAAATTACTCTCTGGATTTTCCACGATATAGTGACGAAGATTAAACAAGGATTGTTATAATGGTGATGATGTTATTTTGTCCGTGTTGTGGAGAGTGCATGCTTGTGCGGAAGCTTAAATCTTAATTCTACTCGTAGAGGTTTGAATGAAGAACAATAAGTACATAAATGAATAAAATAATCGAGTCTAAAATGAAGAAAAATGTTACAAAATGATCCTTGTTTAGCTGCTGTCACCTAACTACTTCAAATATTGAACACCTAACCAGAAAAGTTGTCTCTCTCTGTTAGACTATAAATTATTTACAAGAGCACCAATTTTTGAAGAAAACATAACTGATAACAGTACACATAATTGAGTCTTTTATGCAGTTTTCAAATAATGTTTTAAAGTATTTTATTGATATATTCCTATTGTTTACATAGTCTCTTTTCGAATAAATACACAGGGTTAAAAGTGAATGTGAGTTCACCCTACCCTTCCCTGCTCGGCAATGATGTACGAACTTCAGCGAGGAACCTGCTGCTTCGCTGGTACTCTGGCGACACGAACTGAGAATCGTACAAGTCATCGTCTGGCACAGGGTTGACAAAGTAGTTTTTGCTGGTATTCTCAAACTTTTCAAAATTTTACTCGAGAAAGGCCAACTCGGAAAATTCTAACACGAAAATACGCCAATGTTGTCACCAGGTCTACATGTGATAAGGCTCGCAATTGCCTGAATTAGGCGCGCGCTGACGCGAGGCAGCTCTAGAGATTATGCCGTCTGCATGCCGCTCCTGCTCGCTGCTGACCAGCCGCAGTTAGGCTTTAAATTAGAGGTCGGTAAGACGCTGTGTCTTTGTGAGCTGATCGAGGTGGGCATTCCATTGTCAGGCTAATTAAATAGGTAATTTAATGGGCTTAAGGAGGATTGGTTATATCCACTGGAATTGCAATCTTTACCGGAACAAAATTATATGTGAAAGCTTTAAACAGAAAACATATTCGTCATTGTAAATAATGAAATGAAAAGATTCACGGCACCAACGATTATATCTTCTTCAATATAGGCTAACTTACGGCTATTACTTTCACTGTGAAAAATTTTGTCCCAAAGCCGACACACTTTGTGTGACAAGTTGTCACGAAACCGGCTCACAAAAGTGTGTCAACAATATACAATATTGGTCTATGTATTATGACACACTTTTGTGCATCATGAGCTTATATGACACACTCAAGTGGGCCAACCATGACACACTTAACGTAAGTCAATTTGATTTCCCAAAAATATTTCATGTTCTTGAACAGGCCACTGATTACACTAACGCCTAAGAAGTAGAAAAGAAAACGCCTAAGAAGTAGAAAAAATAATTAATGGAATTATCAAGGTTTTTAGGGAGAATTGTACTACATTTACATAATCTAAACACAGTTCGGTTTTCTCCTAAACAATTTGAGTAATTTGATGCCTAAATATGTGATTTAACTTTCTCAACCGCTTTAATACGTGGTCAAAGGAAATACTTCAATGTGCATCAAAATATTTCTGAATAACCGTTTGATACACTCAGACTTGTCAAAATTTCTCTCAGTGTTGCCCTAGGTATACTTATGGAATACTTTGTCAACTGTCTTCGAAATTGCGAAAGCTTCTACATAGTAAACGAAAACCCCATCACGAGAAGCGGCTTACTACTTGTCCAACTCATTACTGAATGAAAAGTTGGAGGAGTGAAAGTGGATTCAATTTTTAACGTGCACGACTTTCTGCGTGCGGTCAGAATTCAACCTTCCATAGGCATAAGAAACTCCGCAACCTGTCTCGACTTGAACTTTGTTAAATTGGTGAAGTCATTTCATCCATTGGTAGCTATTACTTTTGCCATTACTTCGTAAGAATTTCTTTAGCTCGAAATTTGTTCCAAGACATCCCGAATACGGCACTTCTGGGAAATCCTGGCTCTCGGTAGCTTGTGTAACGGCCAATGAACTGAAGAAAACATTTTGAACGTGTATATCCGAGAAAGTTTGGTACTATTGACTCTCTATTAAAAATAGCAATATTTTTGAGGGCTCATAAGTTCTGACTGTTTTTTCAAAGTCACGTTTACGTACTGATAGTATTGAGCGTAGCATATGAAGGCCCAGGTCAATGCTATTTAGTATATGTGCTCACAATTTATATGCTGAATAAATCGTCATTTTGCTCAGTACGTTGGAAGCTTAACTTTTCATCTTCAATGTCTAAATAGTGAGTGTAGCAGTGGAGTAGTGATAGACGTTAGGAGATGATATGATTATTAGGATAAAATAGAAAACCATTGCAAAATGGAATAATCTCTTTCACTATAACAATAAAAAATACTACCAGGAGAAGAATACTTGTCATGCATGCATAAAAAAAGAGACATTGAAAGAATATTATTTAAGTGCAGTCCTGGACCATGGTGATTGGTCTTTTTTTTGCTTGGGATGTTGAAAACATTGATGAAAAGTCCTGTAAAGTTTGTTGTAAGCGAATTCGGATGGTATACAAAACATGGTCCGTCGTCCAAGAACGATCGAGTATCAGAGGACCGAAGCGCTCGCTGCCCGCTGGGACCTGAGGTGCGGTGCTCCGCTGCAGGGGAAATATGACCATCTTTGATCATTGCAATCGTCGTTAGTTTCTTTGTTTTGAAAATAAATTACATTATTTTTCTTCTAAATTTTGCAAAGTGCCAATAATACAGGTTGATCGCATGCTAATGTTTGCAGCTGCCTGTTAAGTCGGTGTGCAAGTCCGCTCAAAGATAGCAGAAAGCACTGCCTAAATAGCGGGCGTGGTCGATACTTGTTGTCGTAAACGAATTTCGATCAGTTTTTCAATGGCGATGTCCTGATATCACCGTTATTGCTCCACAATGTGACGCAACGACTGCTTGAGTTGATCACATCTCAGTGAAAGCTAAATAGCACCAGCTAAATGTCGCTCATAAGTTCATTTAGGATGAATATTTTTTTTGAGAGAGTTAAACGTTTACGTTATTGTTATTAAACTTGAGGATTGATGCCTGACCAACTGATCATTGTGAACCTAAGCCTTCCGCTTGTATGAAACTTGGCCCAGCTATTTCGGTTTTTAGCTTGGAAAAGTATGATCGAGTTTCGAAATGTTAAGCACATGCTCTGAAGTCAGGTCTGCCAAATCTCCTTTCACCACGCTCGAGGATAGATTAATAAAAGTTTCACGAAATCGATGTTAAATGTTATACTGTAACACTTTTTTGGGGGCATTGTTTTGTGAAATTAATAGTTAAATCAATCAATCAATCATGAACAAATGAATTGTTGAAATCTACATTATTATGAATATAAGTTAAAAACATAATTGCTTCTACTCATCTTTCGAGCAAACATTTTTAGAACAGCAGACGATGCAATATTTTGCGATGTCTCTCTCTCCTGTTTATTTCAGAACAGTTTTATTTCATCTATATGTTGTCTCAAACAAACATTACGTTCGAAAAGGTTGCACGCGCGACCTAATTAGAGCACAACTCAACCCTTCGTTTGTTTAATTCTCGTGCGATCGTAAAACTGTGCAATTCTGATTAGTGACAACAACACTTAAATGAAAGCGCAGTAAATTTTTTGTATTCATTAAACTTGTGCTGAGCAAAGTGACAAGCTAGAAGCCTGGATGTGACCTGAAAACAATCCAGGAGGAGTTGAACGCGTCTCTATCTGATCAGTTTGGTGATTCTGTCATTCTCGGCCAGTAATTCGTGCTACTTTTTGGTGCTAATCAGCGGTGGAGTATTATTCAATCTGTGCTAAGTGAAAGGCTACAAATAGATAAAATCTGTGAACATGTGCAGATTTACAACAATTTACAAATGGATACAGTTTCACTTTGTTTAATCTGTGAGAACATTTAATGAATGCGTGCATTGTCATGGCCGTCTAGCTTTTTATTTCGCTCCTTCGTGAAGAACAAGACATACAAACTAATTATCGATACTTTACTCGGAAAACCCTTACCTCACTTCGTATATTATGCGGTCTAAATTTATACAATAGATTTCAATCGAATGAGAAACATGACACTGCGAATGTGGGACAAGGTAAGAACGTGATCAGCTCGCGATCTTCCTTTTATTTACCAGAAAATACTGAGCTAAAGGTCGAGTTTTGTCAGGTGCATTAATGCTGACAGTACTCTACATAAGCACGACCCCGGCAAACAAGCATTTTAAATTCTTTCTCTGCGCACAGTGGACGACATACAGGGCAAAAAATGTGTGTTGCATATTATTTTATTGAGATGTTTGTCCCCCTTATGGGAATTCCAACTGGCAGCATTTGAAAAAATAAATTTTATAGTTTCAGTTTTGAAGTCATGTCGTTAGATTTTCATAACAGCTTTAGCGTATACTACTTTCTTTATTGCTTTAACTTTAAAAAATTAAGGTTGAATAGCATTTTATTTTGTATTTGAAGCTGAGCCTGCGTTGTTCAACTTCGAGAAATTTGATGGACTTAGCTAAGTTCGATATCTCCTCATTCACTCCTAATTCGTACATATTTTCTTTCATTCATAAATGGAACAGTGATGCGACTTCGCAAGATAATGTGAAGACTAAGTTTATTTACTAAGCCATTTATTCCACCAATAACTCGGGTTGAAACAATTATGCCACCATTTTTAGCTTGAAGCATAGGAAACTCTTTCAAACCCTACCTAAGAAATTCAAACCCTACCAGTACGGGGTCACGGACTAGAGGTAAGGCTTCATCAATAATCTCTATACCACGTCCTGGGTTGCCGTTCTATTTTTCCCAAGTTCAATTTATCTACATTAAAAGATGAATACCAGCTGCCAGTCTCCAAAACGCAGGCGAATGAGACCCACATCGGCCGATCTCTTTCGAAAATTACCCAGGATATCACATCTCATATTCAGTACGCCAGTGTGGAATTTTCTTGACTACAATGTCCTGCCTTGAACTTTCGTTACGCCTTATCCTCTGCAACACGATTTGCATGGGCAGCTGAGATGACTTTCTTACATTCAACCGTTGAGGCTGGGTGGTTAGAGGGTGAAGTTCATCAAGGCCGGGAAATGAATCCTGTGTGAAGGATGCCCTCGATGAATTTAGATGCAGATAATACAAACATTCATTTTTTTAAGATACCCCTCAGTCAAGTTTCTGAAGAAGAAATTTGTGCTGTAAAGTTATAATTATGAAAAGCTATTTAATTGCCCCATTTTAACGAAACGTAAATATGAATAGCCACTTACGCAATCGAGCTGCATAAGAAATATGTATCTGTTTCAGAATATTTCATTTCCATCTGTCTTATTTGGCCTCTTTCCTTCGTGAATAAAAATTTTAGTGAGTTTATTTTTTTCGTAAAATTATTGATAAGAGTTATTGTTTGGAAATACAACTGTGTAACAACGAAAGTATAAAGTTAATGAAAGATATTCCGAAATTCTTATTCAACACGTGACTTATTTTTGTGTTTTTTTTTGCTGCAATATTTTGAGCTAAGCTGCGAACTCAAAGACACTGCTGTAGAATTAACGTTTTTATCAAACGACTGGAGGTCATCTAATAGTACAAGATAAATGATGCCCAGTTTCGCATTGTCTCGTTTTAGCTTTCAGGCTAAAGTGTATGGATTTTCATGGGAGGTGAGATGCTAGAAAACAGCTTTTCTCAGAATGTTCTCATGTCTATAGAAGAAAGAGAACATGAAGAACTGTAGACTCAATAGACCTGTGAACTTTGAGACCCGTATATAAAGCAGCAGTGAAGGGAACAAGTAACAGCCCTGGATGACAAACGTACACGGCCAATGATGCCTTTATCTCGGCGACAGCAACAAAATTTAAGCCAGGTCGTCCAAACGTGTTTGTTTGGTGTCAGGTTTTACGCACCAAATAAATTACAGTCGCAAAAATTATGTCCAAGACTCAGCGTTCGAAAAGTTTAAACAGAAAAGACGACCATACAAAGAAATCGTTCGAGCTTAAGAGTAAACTCTTGAAATGAATTGGCTCATTTAAAAATGTTGGCTCATGTCTCACGTTCTGGGTGTTAAATGAAGTTGTGAATCAGCCAAAAAACAGAGTAAAAAAATTACTGCGAGGTTAAATTCTTACGAGCGACACATGATAGAAACGCTCCGTTTTTTGTGTAGATGTATCGGCCGGTACTGAGTAATTGTAGAGTAATATTTTGATTTATAAGGCTACTTTGTACAGTTACATTCATGATGTGGCCTAAATTTTTCATAATGAGCCACAATGAATTCTCGAAATGCCAATAATACGAGTGTTACGAAACGAATCAGATTTATTACCTTTATAAACGCTAGTGACCACGAAAGCTTTAAAAATTGAAGGTTAGCTTGAAATTAGGTTCATTCAGGGTATATAAGCGTTGGCATTTTGAAAATCTTTGGTAAAAGCCCAAAGATAAGATCCTAATTTCGATTGAACTTTGCGATGGTCTTATCGACTTGTTCATGGGGAAGATCTTGTCACGACCGAGCTAATCTATGCAGTTTGGAGCGCACAGTTTTCAATGGGGGACAGCAGAATCGAGCTGCTGCTACCAGAACTCGGCGATTGCGGACGTCCTCCAATGCGTTCTTCAATGGCAGAATAAGGAGAGAATACTCGAAATAGAAGATTTCAGGTTCTCATGTGAGGAGCATTTATCAAGGTTTCAATAAAAGAGACAACAATAATAGATTTCGGAGACTTCAAATTCCGTTCTTTTACTTGAAAATCCGACGTGGTGTAAAAATCCGTGGAATTCTGCCCAACCGGCTTGTATATGTAGTATGGACATAACAATAGCTGCACTTTTCCTCCCTCTCTTTCCATGTCGGCTGAAACATGATTTCTCAATTTACTGCTCTAGAGTAGAATGTAGAATTTGGATACAACTAAAATATTTCTGTTTTGATAATTCTGTAAGAGGTAGTGCTGTGCTTTTGAGGACAATTGAAATAACTAGCAAGTGTCCTCAATAGTTTTTCATCAATAAAAGACCTACTGAAAATCATCGAATTGAATACTCGATTGCCTATGCACTCATGATGAATTATTTACTTTCAAAGCAATTCCATCAATTTGCATGGCAACAAAGCACCGACAAACCAGGTTAAAGCAATGCACTCGTGGAAATTAAGGATGAAGGTGCTCTGTGTGAAGTATTAGTTTTAAGGAACATATGGAAGCTATGATCTTCTATTTTTTTAGGTATTTATCTTCTAAAAAACAGGGTAACATTTTCATTTAAAATAAATGACACTAATCGAGAAAGTTATCACATGTTCTGTTAGTCAATTTTAATGCTCGAGTAAAGTGCGCCCACAACTCAGTAGTTACGACACTCATAAAATACAAATGAGTGACATAAATAAATTTAATCCTGCACTGTTGTACAATATTATATTCCCTCAGCACTGACCTTTTCGGGTCGACTGCTGCGGCACAGCCTCTCAACAGGACCAGAGGTTACGACCTGAGTTAGAGGAACTGGTAATATCGCTCCGTCGGACAAAGGCGAAGCGAGCACGCAACATACGAGACTAATCGGAATTAATTTTATTTAAGCAACTTCCACCAATCAATCAAAACGTTGCTACCTCTAAGGAGTCGGAGGGATGTGGCATTAGTTTACCCAACACAAAGGTCGAGTTTGGAGCTTGAGGAAGAGTGGGCAAAATAAATAGTGTTTGCTCAAGGACTGCTATAGAGTCTTTCTTGAGTTCTGCCGAGCAGAAAGTAATGGAAGAGGTAGCTGGGACTCAATTACTTCGGTAAACATACAGTGAAACGTGAATTATTTGGTCAGCTTGCTTAAATGTATTCATGCGAGTATTCAAAAACTTTTTTTTATAAATAAAGTCATAGTTAGCAGGAGATAGATCGAGAACTAAGCTCTTACCATGGTTTGTGAATCATTTTGAAGATTGAATGAAGATTGATTAACAAACGATTCTCTACAACAATTATTAACTGCGCAAACTGGTCATCACGACCATTTAACGCGAAATAGAAGTAAATTCATGCTTCCTTATTATTCAAAGGCCCGCTCGCAACATAGTATACTATTCGTTGGAACTAAAACTTGGAACTCAATACCTGCGGAGATCCGTGAAAGTAATTCTTACAAGGTATTCAAAAGAAATCTTGAGTCTCACTTCTTATCAGAATACTAGTCGTGTAAGATCACCAAGTCAAATCCTGCCTCCTACATGTCCGGTCCTAATAATGTAATTTGCCATGAGTAATATCGCTGATTTTCAGTCTGCTCTTAAATCGTTATCGAATATACTGTTAAATATAGTCTGTATGACCTTTATTGTAAAATTAAACATCAATATCGAGTTCATTATCTTGTTGATCAGTCTAATGCGAAACTAGGCTAAGTGAATTAGGTTAAACATTATTGTACACCCTAGAATAATGTAATGGTAGGATGCCCTAGAAGTCACTGAACTTATTCGGGCCCACAGGTAGCTATACTCAAATTTGACCTTTGTATTAGACTTAAGAAACATTCTACCTCTGTATCACCTGTGGTAATTAAATTGTTGAAATTGTTTAAATTGTTTAAATTGCTTATTGTTTTCTAATTTTTGTTGAGCTAAAGAGGTAGAAAAAATTCAGCACAATTTTGGCAAAAAAATAACGACCGATACTACCACATATATGTTGCTGTAATTGACCATGTACCAAATTTTATGTTTAAACGAATGTTACTTCAAATATTGCCAAGTATTTTGTATTTTGTTAACGAGGCAAAATGAACATAAATGAAAATTTCTCCTACGTCCTTCAACTTTAGTGAGACCTTTCCCAATGAAGCTTTAATAACATTTTCGAGACACTATATCGATACCCACATGCTACATTCGTAGCTCTGAAAGAATCAGAATTTACATATCAAATCATGAACGAGAACAGTTCATCAAAGAATCAAATTCCTGTTATCCTGCATCGTAAAAAATTACACTCGATCGTGGCATTTTTGTTTACCATGACCTGATTATTGATCATTTTTCCAGATTTACACCGCGTGAAAAAATTTGTTTTCAACTTTCGGCCAGCCTTTAGCTGTTGTGTTGCCTGGAGCGCAGGATTTTGAATTGCGACCGAGAAATTCCCACACGATACCATTAACATGAACAATGCGCTGAAAAGGAGTGGACTGAAAAATGATAACCGTATAATTTGCAAAAGCTGAGCGTTAGCAGATGCATTGCTTCTCTAGTCAATTGTAGCCGGATAAAGTACATGAAATCAGAAATTGTGGCAACATTAGAACTAATTTAATCACATATTTAAGAGCTTTTGATCAGTACTATGACTGACAGGACCTGATGAATAGTGCAAAGTTGTCAACTGATGGAAACTGTAACGATTTAAATGAGGTATATAGCGAAGCATCTAGAGTTACTTCTGAATGCGCTATAAACAATCGTTCATTTGACTCACCATTTCGTCTTTTGCATTCACCGAAGAAGAATAATTTTTTGTGCTCTTCAACAAACACCTTTTCCTTTTAACTCTTATGTATTGTAAATTATTCGATTGAGTCTCTTGCTTTTCGATTAACTTGTTGACTAACATTTAAAATAATAAAAAATCCATTATAATCCCATGCTATAAATAAAATCAATTTAAGTAAAAATAGTCATTCTTTACATACTCTCGTTGAAATAGGTGAATTACTGCAAGTTATTGAATAAATCAATTTGTCTCAGTCAAAAAAGCATCTCTGATCTCATCATAAGTAAATATGCAGAATTTTTTATGCATCATTTCATTATTTTTTTATCCCAGCCATTTCGTGGCCGTCGAAAGAAAGAATGGTAGGTCTAAGCCAACCGTAAGCAGTACTCAACAGACTTCAAGTATGCAACGTGGAAGCTGTACAGCACAGATGCGACCGTATGAAGAAGCTGACGTCAGAAGGCAAATTCAGATTAAATCATAATTCATGATTTGTTCTGTTCTCAAATCATAACTCATGATATGAAAAACCACTTCCGAAGACTAAAACCTTGAGTTTTCGATTCGATAGAAAATGAGTCACAGAGAGATGTTTCTTAATAATTTCCAGCGATTCACACTAGTGAGTGCAGTCGTGAATAACTTAGCTGGGACACTTTGATAAGAAAGTATTATTCATAAATTGGTTACGCGGTGAAGACTTCGAATTTTTTGTCTCATTTACTTCAGAAATTATTCCTTCATTTCATTCTCACAACTTCTCACAAAAATCATTCAAATACATATTGCAATTTCCCCCTCATACGCCTAATGTTTTTTGTTGTTATCCAAGTTATCGAATGATAAAATGCACGACAGTCGTTAGGCCGAACAGAGCTCAACTTAAATTTTCGTTTAATGTCCAAAATTTGACAGTCAAATGAGGCTAAGAATAATTTCCACAGCTAGAGTATTCTAGGCCTTTATAAGGATGCTGAATATGTCGTTTCTTTCTGTGTTTGTAATTGTGCACGGAGAGATAGTTTTTCTCATAATTTGGGGTGGAGACTGGAAAATTCTGTACTGCATGTTGATGTGAAGCTCATAGGTGAACTCATGGCAGGACTAGTAATTCACAGTAATGGTATTTGAAACTCATCCGACATCTTTGATGCTGTAAAAGTTTACAAAAACTGTAACTTGATTGATTTATTTTGCGTCAAATACATGATTCACTAGGGAACTGCTCCAGACTGCACCTGCATCATTCCGACATGAATCAACGGCAAAATTGAAGAAATGAATCAAGAGTTCTTAATGATTATATAATTATAAGGGTGTCCGGCAGCTCCTGCTTTCCCAATCCATTACCATAACTTATAATAGCAATGAATGGATATCAAAATTTCAGTTATTGTTATGGACCTTGAGCACGATCGAGTACAGCCAATTTTTCTCAAGCACGATCACCTGAAGGTCTGCCCTGAACTCTCTTGCACTGAGCAATCAAGGTGAGGTTGTGAGCAGCATAACAACAGGCCCACTCACAGCCCGTGGCGGAAGCGGCTGTATTGTGTTGGCTGACTTAATTGCTCCTGTGCCACTTGCTGCTGTCGCTCCTGACTACCAGCTTCTCAAGAGCTATGGCCCTGATCTTTGATGAAGAATTTAAATTAACGTTAACAATTTATCACATGAAATAGCTCCTTAGTGATGTGTTGCTATTAGTTCTAGATTGGGGATTTTGTAAATGCTGAACTGTTTATATACAGTGTTTTTCGAAACTTCTCTCAAGTCAATATGCAAACCCTTAATGCTTTTTGAATGTTTCGAATTTTTTCCCTCTATGTTGGGGAATGGGAGTTCATACTTGAAAAACAGTCACAATGTAAAATATTCATGGAAAGGAATTTTAGACAAATGCTTTCTTCAAACTTTATATATTTGTTCGCAGTTTTCGGTAAAATTTTCAAATTAAACTGATCAAATGACATCGTGAAGACGGAATGGATTTTTTTGACAGCAGTAATTTTTGAAAGAACTTCAAATTGGCGAGCAGTAATATAATCTTCAACATTAGAGAAAACTATTAAAAAGAGAATGTGATACAAAGTCGTTTGAAAAGTATTGATTAACATGAACATTAGGTTGGCTAGCCATATAAGTCAATTACTGCGTGGCGTCGACGAGGCATCAACTCCAGACGACAGTCGTTCGTAGTTTATGGTACCAAATTTCCTCCAATCGTTGCATTTTTTCATTGGAATTGTAGGATTTTTTAGCCCAATGTACCCTCACAAAGCTCTTAAATGTGTTCAAAAGGATTCTGAACCTGATTTGACTCAGCCACTCCATCAATAACACTTCAATATCCTAGAACCACTCTTTTCTTTACTAGTCAATTTGAATGCATTGATCATTATCATTTGGGTCATTATCCTGTTTGGATCATTGAAAACGGTTGCTCCCGTTGAAGCTAGGACATATATGGACGTATACCGCTAAAAATATTTTCGTATACTGCTGTATCCATGCATATTGCCTTCCATTAGATTTTCCCCGATGGGGAAATTTTATACCCTAGAAATGAAATTTATTTCGCGTAAAAATCCCCACGATTACTTTAAATACAAATTTTAGATTTATCATCTCTTTGTATACATTCATGAAAATTAGAATCAATTAATGAAACATTGCATTACATTTTTCAACCTCATATCTTGATCGGTGTAAAATAACTGGAAGTTGACAGACAGCCTGAAATTAGTTTTACAGAAGTTACTTTCTGGTAATTATAACAGGGTGGACTAGCGTTCAGTTGGTCGAAACAGCATTCGAAACGTTTCAAAATTTCCCTGTTCACTAATGAAACACATTTCTTATTTTAAACATTCACGAAAAACATTCGTATAAGAACACATATATTTTCCAGCGGGAAAATGAGTATTGATTTCGGAAATTTTAATGCCATAGATATCGCACGTTACATTACAAATGGAAATCATTCAAAAAGCAAAGGCTGTTGCAGCCGACCATTTTCGGGAGTTTGACGACTTACTTGAGCATAGCAGTTTATTTTCTGTTCACCACTTGTTGCTTGACTTTTCGAACTATAATTTCCTAAAGATGTTTTTCACATCGTTTTTCAGGCGGAATCATGGATCAACTGGAAATCGATTTGTTTTTCATGGGAAAATGACCAATTATTGAACAAATCTTTTATTTGGAAGAATTCTTTGAACTTTTTAAATAAAACTCATTGCTTTTATTTTTGACTGATTGTACGTTTAGTGTATACACATAACACATCACTGACGTGCATTTGACACGTGCACAGAATAATCTAAATAAACTGCACTGGAACAGTATAAAGACAAACAAATAAATCGTTGGTAATAGTGAATACAACTTAAAATAACGCATCGTCATTAAATACCGTTATTGAAATAACTTCAGGAATAGTTAGGGTGCAAAACCTCTTTGCATGACATTTTATGTGTGAATCGACAAGTTTAACACCTTAATTTATGTTCAATACTCATGGAAATGTATAGAGTATTTCGATTTTGAATCTGTAGTCGATGGAAAATGAATACCTACAATAATATTGAATTACTCAACGCCATTCCAGCGAAGCAATTGGGTTCTAGATTAATACACTGCAAATAATGTACGATTACCAAGATATCTATCAAATTTGAATTAACTTTTTTCCAAGACGCTTGATTATCAGCGCTCATTATCTATTTAAAATGAGTAAAAGAAGCGTTTTCTTAAAAAAAATTGCTTCTGTCTGCGAACAAAAGACAATCGATTAGGTCATCCGTAGTCAACTGTTCATGTCCTCAACACACGTTTAGAATTAGTTTTTACTGACCGTAAACAAAGTCAAGTCAAATTTTGAACACAAATTGAAATCTTGTTCGTTGATATTGAGGTCAATGTGAAGTTTAATGCAATCACGGAAAATGATAATTCCGATCCCAGGAATCACTAAAGGAACACATTTCAGAACGTGTCACATGAATGACATTCTGCTCGCTGATGCGTTATTTTCGAATTATTCAGCTTGGAAGTTATAGGTGAAATCGCTTTCCCGCGCAAAATGTGCAACACAGATTACGACCAGGTTGGGTCGGGAAAGGCAAAGTTCGGATCATGAGGTGTTAAAGTTTTTGCCTGAACTTCGTAGAAATAAAAGAATGATAGAAATTGTTAATAAAATAGTAAGAAATATTGTTATCAGTTAATAACACAAAGAAGTCAACTTACTATTTCCCGTACTTGGTGCTTTTGACGTTTTTTTAGTCGTCATTATTACGTCGTCACCTTTACAGTCAGCTCATAGATGGCGCCACCCGGTACCATCACATTTACAGTCAGCTCATAGATGGCGCCACCCGGTACGGCCGCTGCCATCATGGAGTAGATGTAAACACAATTGTTAACGTGACCTTAATGGGTTGCTTTAAACCTTTATTTATAATTTTCACTAGCAGAACTGTGGCTTCCCCTCACGACCCAACCTCTTTACGTGTGTAATAGGGGGTTAGCTTCCGTTATTAATTAAATTCTGCTCGGCGCGGTCGCTTCCTTTAGCATGCGAAAGGCAACTTTGAAGTTTAATAATTCGAAAATAACGCATCAGCGAGCAGAATGTCATTCGTGTAAAACGTTTCTAAATGGGTTCCTTTAGTGATTCTTTGGAATCAAATAATTATTTGCCGTGATTGCATTAAACTTCACATTGACCGATATTGATAAATAACTAACATTTCAAACACTTTCATCCAATTCACTATTATTGCGAGAGAAACGTTCTTCTAGAGTTGAGCTCAATCTCGTTGGCACGAAACCGTTACGGATCGCCTGTCGCGATAAGAGTGATAAAATTTTAAGAGTGATAAAATCTCCGGTCCCTGCTTCGGTGCAACTATCTTGGAACTTCTCGATCCTAATCCTTAGAATTACCCACGCCGCCACAGACGAAACCTAGAAAGATCAATTCAGAAGTTAGCTAAGGAAAGAATGAGAGTGAAAACTTTGAAGTATATTTTGAAAAAATTAGAATTTGTTACTATTTATGGCATTCAAACAGCAATTCACAGATCTTGGGAAAGAAAAATTCAAAAATAGGGTGGACATTTTTCAATCACATTCAAAGAAAGTACACTCACAAATAGCATTATGCTTTCAGATGAGAATACTTTCACAGTTAGGACAAAGTTTAAGTGCTAAAATGACTGAGAGGAGGGAAAGTGCCGTGCACATATCCTAGACTCTTGAAATAAAATTTTCCGGCTCAAATACGCACCTCTTCTCATATTTTGGTTCAACTAGTGCGTAGTTGAACACAAATTCCACGTAGAGTAATTTTTTATTTTTGCATGAAAAAACTAAGCTATGTTAGAAAAGTAATTGTGAACTTTTAAACAGGATGACGCACCAACTCCCTAGTCAAACTAGACGCTGTCTCCGGCGTCATCATTATCTTCCGAGATTTTGCATGAAGGAAATGTGGCCTCATTCATTGCGTGTTCTAAACTCAATGTATTCGTCGGTTTCGTTCATTCAGAAGTCTGAGCTCCTCTCACGTATAAATTGATGCTCCGAAACGCTCAGACGAAAAGCAATGAGAAAAACTCCTCAAAACTTACTGCGGAATGCGTTAAAGAGTTTGAAAGGTAAACTTTGGTTAGAAATTTCGACAAAAGGGGCAAAATTAACCGAAATGAAAAATTATCGCTCGTCATTTTGTCATTTCGGTCGTTCCAAAGACTTGAGACTGTACCCTTATGCTTAGCATAATCCTGTAGCAGCTGGTCGACACATCTCAGGCGGTTGAACTCCCCTGAGGATCACACGGTCCTTTTCGAAAATAGTCTTAATATCTTGTAGTCTTTCTAAAATTTCATTCCTTTTCTCTCATCACTCAAATGGACGGTTTTAGTTCATTTTGAACCGTAGTGGAAAGCCTCGCTTGCGTGACCTCAAAAAGATTGAATGAATCGTCGGATCGTCACAGATGTTTTTTACCTCTGTCACTTGTGTATCACCTTCATGACGCACATTGTGCTCATGCTCTTCCCGGCAGGCAATCCCTGCATGTCAGCTTAATGCCGGGAAAAGGCTTCACAATAACTGAATCCCAAAGCAATCAATGTATCTATCAACAGACGTCGTTTTATGAAAATATTTAACAATAAGTTGCTATCAAAATGGACAGGTCAAGATCATAGCAATGCACGACTGTCCTCATGAATGTCGGTAAGGTCTGACGTGAATTCGTCCAGGTGTTGCAAATTAGCAGTCAGATTATGTCTCCGCACCTGTAAAGGTGCGCCCTTGTGGGGTCACAGAGCACTGCGAAATTCGAAGCCCACTTTTGCCACTGGCCCGTACTTATAAGTTATAGGAACTCTGCGCGTGCTCATTAATATATTTTATGTCCGTTATTCACTCATGTTTTTTTATACAATAGTTCATTCAAGAAAAAAAGTGTAGCACCAAATAGTAACCGTCGCGAAATAATCAGGTATTCATCGTCTTAAAATAAGTATAACTGATGGCCGCAGTAAAAGTCTCGTCGAGATCACGGTGAGTGGTGCCTCCACTGCGGGCGCCGGCGAGCTGCACAGAAATTGTCGATGATTATCAAGGAGGGTCAAGCGGACTTTTGGTCACGTGCTCGGCCCGTCAATACCGTCAGCGGTAGTAAAGATAAGCATCTGCGTCCGTAAAGGAGTCCTGAGCACAGACAAAGCAAAAAAAGTACAAGTTAGGCCTTGGAAAGAACTTAGTTTTGCAAGAATTCAAGTGTGGTGTCCGAGGGCTTCAGTGTGCCCCGCTCGCGGCCCAAAACAGGCCACTCACCGGGTTAAGTAGACAATATGGGCTAACTCCTTCAACATCGCAGAGGACCATACGGTCCCTGTTTGAAAGGAGTCTCAACTAATATCTTTTAGTCCTTCTAAAGTTTCATTCCTAATCGCTTTTTCGAATTTTACTGTCGCGTGGCAGTTCCCTCCTGACATTAATGTTAGTGACAACCTGATGCCTGTGCCATTCGAATGGCAGTGGTTATGATAATGGTGATACCGTATTTTTACGGTACAGATCGCATACAGATTATTTTTTAGACGAGTACAAAAATGCTGAAGTTTCAGGGTTAATTAATGCAACGACAAATACATATTCTTGAAGATATTGCTGCCACGTGTGCGATGACATAATTTCAAACCGTGTGTGGTTGTAAAAGTTTTTGACAGAACTGTTAAAATATGAGACGAAAAACGTAGTAAAATATTTTCACAGTGGAGTTGCCATAAAAACATTATCCAGCTTTTCAAAGCTAACAATACAATTGGAAGAAATGTTGACCTTTAAATGTGAATTTTGTGACATGGAATAGTTGGAGAACCAAGCGCAAATCGTCTATGAGCTTGATTTCATAGAACTAAATATTTTTAATTTTGCGAAATTTCACGAACACATAAAGTTTTAGAGTGCATTTTGGCCCAAAAGTTTCTCAGACGATGGTTGTCGAACATACTGATAATTTGATGAAATATCAGTATTTATGAGCTTTCTTCGTATGCCTCTCGAGGCTTCTTGGTGTGTCGTCGTTCTGAAATTTAGATCAAATAACGAGATTAAGGGTTTGGTCATGAGAATGTCTTGAGACCATGTCGTCAATATTTTCTGCCTCAAGAACCGTTTGGTGAGTTAAGGGGTGTTTACACTAGGGGGCATTTCGGCCGTGAAGCGCTACTCGTGTGGACGAGGCTCACCACTGAGGCTCATATTTGTGTGTGTGAGCCCGAAGTTCACTATTCGTTCTGATCGAATTCGTGAGGCGCGCCGCACGTGAGCCTCGCAGCTCAGTCCCCGGTCAGTGTGTAGTTAGCAGTTATTAGGTAAGGTGTAGCCCTTTGCTCATCGATTATGGCTGACACAACACTTCCACGAGGAACTATATTGCTTTTAATTGAAATTTACTAAGCCCATCAATGCTTTTGGCAGACCAAAAGCTGCGAATATAAGGAGGCTGCTATCCATTATATTTGAATGAAAATAAACGAATATAGTATCATTTCACTCATGCAAATAAAAAAGAGATTACGTAGTTGATGATGCAGCAGCAATATTCAGATAACCTCGTCTACTTCACCCCATCTTTCATAGCAGCAGGCCTGCTACTTGAAGAGAGAAACTAATTATATATTGTTGTTAAATTTTCTATGTGTCGCTAATCCCGAATATTCTGTGAACTATTTTTCTTAAGTCCATGGAGACAAAGTTCAATACAGTTTAATAATACCTGATTAATGCATTAAAATTTAAATCCTTGCTTCATAAAATATCTATTTCCTGAATGACATAAGTTGTAGTGCAAAAAATGATGACTACACATTTGAGAATGAATAGACTGGTACATAACCGCGTGTAGTCAACAGCACTGTTCCTACGAGCAGGGTAGTTGTTCTCCTTTTGAAATTTTAACTTATGCGGCGTATAAAAATTCCATATTAATAGCTTCTCCAAGTATAGGTATGCTTCAGAATAATTTGAATTAACTTAGAGAAAACTTTTCTTGCCAAACATTGCGCGATAAGAAACGACACAACGATCATGTAGTAAAATTAAAAACACTGTCTGGCAATTAAAGAGGTGGTACGTTTAAGTATGAATATTGGTTAATAATAAATGTACGAGGAGTTCGTGGACTACATTTATTTCATTTGAAAAAAAAACCTTGTGGAAGCAGTGTCTTCCCGTACCAGATTCTTCAATTGTTTCTGGGGGTGACTAGACTTTGAGCTCTCGATATAAAAATTGGTTAATAATGAAGGATTAAATCATCATTACAAACTTTACCTTCTAAAAACGGTCACAAAACAAATGATATTACATAATATTTATCAACAATAACAATGAAAAGAATGTTAGATATATTTAATAATTTGTATGAATGATTTAATTCAAATGGAACGCAGATATTCTTTCAAAAAGTTTTAAATATTTAAGTCTCAATAGTTTCACCGCAATAAATAATTTGCAAACATTGAGAAAATCTGACAAAAAATATAATTTAAGATCGTGTGATGTTGGCCATTTTATGGAACGTCGACAGGAAGCGAATTTCTTCCCCTATATATAATATGGAAGCAATGGGATAAGAGGCCGGCTAACATAATTAGGCGTGACGAGAATTTAGAGGTGGTGTGTTTATGATGAACACATTGAAAGTTACGTGTTAACCTCATTCCAATTGTATCTTACGTCGTTTTCTGAAGAACATTACTTCTACACCTCATTAAATTCTTCAAAGTTCGAGCGCAAAAAAATTTATTGGAAGTATATATATAAAACTGTGTATCTGATGCGGTTTACTAACTACCAAATGACCAACTCGACTACATAATAAATACGCAACTGGTATATCAACAGACAGTAAGAGTGGGAGCGACACTCAAGATTTTGCGCTGATGCTTGCTATAGGAAATTTGCTGTATGTTTCCGGACCACACACGCTGGCGTTCATCCGTCACTCTGAATAGACCTTAATGATGGAAAACCGACACACACTTTTGCTCGATGCTCCACGAGCCTCCTTCACGATGCGAATTTCACTAATGGCGGTCATAAATCTTGACACTGTTGGTTTCCATCTATTTCTGTAGAAATCCATATGTTTGAAGTTAATTCGCTTAATGGAAGACATGTTCCTTAAGATTCTGGCGTGCATAGTACTGATTTTCTTCCAAGCTCTGGTAGAAGATCGGGAGGTACGAAGAATGAGCGTCTCATTACAGAGTGATTCATGTTTCCTTGATGTTGCATATAACTTGTAGAAAAGAGCGAAATGTTGCATGTTACACTTCATTGATGTAGGAATGAAATTAACATGACTGAACTAGAAAACATGCAAAATTCCAGAAGCCGGAGAAATTGTCTTGCAAAGGCTGAAGGTTGACTTCTATTAGGTTGTTTGTGAACACTCATCTCGCGATTGTCAATAGTTGTTTTTCTAAAACTTTCCAGTTATTGTTAGCTCAAAACTTAACATTGACAGGTGGAAATTTTTACTGTTCAAATGTTTTGAGTATTCTCATATGCTAATATTCTACCATTCAGGATATAGGAAACCGGTAAAAACGATTTTTTGTTTTTTCCCATTGAACTTCTGCATGTAAGCTCTCACGTTCGCCGATGAAAGTTTGAAAAAAATTGATGTTCATATTGTATTATTCGTAAAATGAACAGTTTTAAAAGGAAACGTATGCTCTCTGGGTGTCATTGATTTCGAGTCAAGCTTGAGAATAAAACACACAAAACTCAAAAGCGGACGACATTTAATTTTAATTTTAAGCGGACGATCTGCTAAGTGACGGATCATTGAATGAGAGAATCTGCATACTGGTCGCGAAGTTGATGCCATATGAGTACTCAGAAATCAGTGAATTTATTGAATCAAAAAAAGTAATCCTAAATATTCGTTTTAATGAAGAAGGAGAACAATTTTCTAGGAGAATAGCAATATTTACAATTCTGCTCGCATTTCTCATCTGACTTGCACAACAACTGGTTAAATGAACATAACGAGATATTGACCTGACATTGACAGTCGTTCAAATATAACAAAGAAAAAGTTGAGCTAATAAAATGTTAAGAATTCAGAGAGAGCATTGAAAGTCTTGCAAAGCATATTGAACACTGGAATACGTTTGCTAAGTCTTACACGCAAACAGCAGCTTAGATTTCGTTTGGTGATGTACCAAGCACTAAAGTACCGCGATACTCACTCGACGGAACACATTTCTCTTAGCTAATTCTTAGATAAAGTTTTAGTGCATGGATACCTATGCGTGTGATAGGCACTGCTGGCATCTCACTATTAAATTTCTTCTCTAAGTTCTTTAACTCCGTGCAGATTTGGACATCTTCAATACAATGATATATTTTTGAGCGGATGCCGAGACAATCGTCTTTCTGCTTTTTTAAAACACAGTTCATAGAATTACCTTGGTTTAGTGTATTGTGACAAAATTTATCTCATTATTACTTTGCTCGTTAACCTCGGAAAGATGATGCTGAAATTATCATGTTCTATTTTGAGGTTACAGATAGTGTTCAATTCCTGTCAGTACATTACGCATCTTGAAAAAAATACATTTGCAATCGGTAATGGGAATTATCAGTTCAGAACTGAACCACAATTATTTTTGAAATTTCACTACTGATGTGAGAGAGTTGAAATAAATAAATAATTGATTCATTAGACGTGCAGAAACTTAAGCTTCGATTAGATAGCTAATGTGGCTCAAAACGTAACAGTGACTCGATTGTCATCTAGAAAATCTTTCGTCGATATTAGGAGTATTTAAAAAAAAAAGGAAAACGGAGCCCGCATCTATCGCGATTGAGCCGTGGAAATGCACCCCACACTGAGCATCCTCTCAATAAAAAAAACATTTTTTACCCTAATCGTTCGGTCCCTCAAGAAATGAATGTTCTTCAAAAGCTGTAAGATAACAGACCACTAACTAAAGGTAAATGAATCTCCACGACTCGCCTCAAAACTATCACTTCATTGGAAAATAAATGAATATGGGGATCAGGTCGACTAGCTTTTTTCTGCCGTCGTGTACATTAGTTTAAATTCTAACTTCGTTACTTTTATCGCAAGGGAAATGCACCACGTAGTTGAACTGTCCGGAAACTGAAGATGTGCTGAAAATGGGCAGGAGTTGACAGGCTGAGCAGCAGACTCCAGACGCGGCCTAAACTCCACGACCCAGCAGGACCCCACACGCCTTACACTTCACCTTGTACAGACGCATCACTACATCAGCATGGTGCTTTAGGGTAAAACTCTAATACATCTACATCCCTAAACGTGATTAGAGATAATTTAACTCTAACTTTCGAACGCAATCAAAACATTTTGAATAGTTTTAACAGTACTTTAACTTGTATTCTAAAAACATGCGAAAAGAGTTATCGAATGATTCAGAAGTTCTGCTAAAATTAAATTTTAGCAAACCATTACTCATATGTTTATTTCAGTGCAATGCATCGTCATCAATGTTGAAAATTTTTCATTTTAATTTCAAAAACTAAGAAGTTTCTTCCAAAGACATCCAATTCTTATATCAACGCTTACCACTGCAAATGTACTGAAGCTTTACTTGCAGCTTGACGAAGTAGGAAAATTCTGAATCAATTTAAAATGCTAAGCGATTGTTTCTTTCAATTATTTCACACTCGATGAAGACTTTGGTCCAGTTTGAAATATATGTCTGGTTGTTGAATGATATTTATTCTGTGAAAATTACACGTTTACCAATTATATCAACAAACTCTTTTTCTCTGCATTCACCCTCTCAACAGTGTCTTTGCTTTTTGTCATCAACATATTCATTATTATTCAAGCCTAAAACATTGATTACTGACTGACGCGAACAGGAAGAATACGATGTTCACCTGTCGCAACGACGGGACCTTACCTCTTATTTACTAGGCCACTTCATACCTTAGCCTTGATCATAGCTCGAAAGTTTTTAAGGGTGAACTCAATAATTCATATCATTTGTTAGCGCGAAGAGCAGAGCCCTTTTTTTAAATGATGCGAGAGTTCGATACGCTACGTGGGTCAGTTTGCGTGTGCGCCTCTGCCACGTCAAGGCTGAGGTCAGAGATCCAGCCAGCACTCAGCTAGGGTACAAACCTCACTTCGCGCGGGCGAGTGGCTCAGCATAGACCTTGGCAAGGTCTTATGACATGAGCTCGATGCTCAACGAATAGCATCCGAGGTTAAGCGAGTGGTGAACTTTCCGAGGATTCGTGAACTTTGATTTGTTAACGCGGTAAATGTTTCCGTACATTGTGCTGTAGACAATATTAAGATTCAAAAGAAGTCTACGATAATGTTTAACAGGGTAGACCACAAGGATTAAAGGAGCATCAGTGAGAGAGTAGACTCAGAAATTTCTATTCTTTTCCAATCTAAAGCGCAGTTTATGAGAAATAAAACCTATTTAAAAGTGTTCAAGTTAAACTACACTAAAAAAAGTACGAGTTAATCACTTCCAGACAACACATGCTGTCTATATAAGACGATTAAATCTTAAATGTGCAGGTGACAAATAATATCCTTTTTTAAATTATTTCTTGAACTTTTTGTTTGGTAAATTGAAAATTCAAAGGATAAGGGAATTTTCTCACGCACAATTTTTTATCATCTCTGAGCTGCGGCTGTGCGGCGTACAGAGACCACGCCCTCGCTTTCGCAGGGAAGAGTGTGGCCTGAAGAAATCTTACTTGAGCAAAGTCTGGAAGGACAAGTTAATGAAAATTCTGTAATAGAGCGTGAAAAATTTGAATTACTAAGAAATGCGATGGATCGGTAGAACACGAATATTTTTCAAGCGTGTGAGCAAATGAAAAAATAGGAGATGAAGTTGAACAACCCTGAGAAGTAGTCCAATTTCGAAAACTAGGAACGGAAGTGTAATTTGACATAAAGTTGAATTTCTTGAGACAGAGTCAGTCTTGACAGCAAGAGAATGCGCCATAATTGGACAGACTTGTAGGGAAACCGCTCAAACTCTCAATTGGATGTTGCGTGTCCCTTAGGGTTACACAAACAAGAGAAAGATTGTGACAGTCGTCACAAAATTAATTGATGTTCATTTGGAGCCGTTGGGACATGGCGAGTCGGGATTTGAAGACAATCGTGCAAGATTTGAGTGGCAGATTGACCTGTTCCTCACGTCCTGACGAAGATGATCTCAGTGCCTGGATGTACGTGCTGGAACGACTGTGTCTTCACGCGTCGGTGCTTCTCTGAAGTTTGGTAATGATCGTAATGAGCGAATGTCGTGAGGGTGATCATCACCTTTCACTGATCTCGTCGGCAAACTGACACAAGATATCACTTAGCACGGATTTCGGACATCTTACCTCGGTTATACCGATGCAGTTTGTAGCAGGAGAAATGGGAGTATTGACGGTGGAGCGAATGTTAGTGTTATCGGTTTTAAGTGTTACCGAGAATTATGGTACTCAAGGAAATGTTATACCATACTTTTAATTTTGAAACTTTTTCTTACAGAGTATCAATAACGGCGACAGCGAATCGTTTGTGATCCAACCATTTCAGCAAAGTAACAATTACTATATATATAGACCTAGATGTTAAAATGTACAAATTGACACTAAGGAAATACGCTATCAATACCATTTCTTCTCCCTCATCACACAGGAAAATACATGGCAAACTAAGCTGGTAGGTCGCAAACGAAAAGCTCTCCGTGAATCTGAGCGCAAAAAAGTCACAAATGTTAAGGTAATAATAAATAATTTCATGAGGTATTGAGGATCCAGTCAGCTAATGATAAATGAGTTCAAGAGTACCTGATGAGTCGTAGAGTGTGCGAGAAATTATAACTAATAACATAACTTACTTAAAAACGCTTTAGCTTCGAATGCAATGAGAGTTAAAATCTGAACGCTCATTAAAAAATTTAGATGCGGATGTGATTTTTTTACATAAAAACTTTGCATATGGCGACTATTTCCTATTTTAGACGTAAGGGAATTACTGTAAGTTTTGAAGAATATCTGAATTTTCGAGCAGTCGCCGCGGAGCACATACCTGCACCGTTGAGAGAATAGAACCACGTATTCATTGACATGCCACATGTGTATGGTAGCTTAATTAATGGGGAAAGACTGGGCCTACGGGCTGTTGTTTTTATTTGCTTCGATCATGGTTACGCTGCTGACATTCCTGCTTTCCTTTTGCAGTGTCTTTAATATGAGAACTAACACTGCGAAGCCAAAGAGTTGACCTTCTATCTTCGATATAGATTCGAGAGGCGTGCGAAAAAGTTGCTTGTTTATTCAGATAAGTCTAGCAAAAAATAACCTAAAGATCCCTGCACCTCTAGTTCTTCACTGAGCAGGAAGCCTGCTTTGTAGAGAGCAGGAACTCAAATGCCAGAGTGCCAATTTTTTGGCAGCATGCACCTCAAAATTAGCCATTTCGGGTGCATGTGTCATAGCGAGATGTTTGCAGTGCTCGGCTTTCGAAGGGGCAAAAAATGCAACAAAAAAGTAATCGGAGGACCATGTTCAGCTCGTATGAAGAAGAAACTGCTGATTCATGCTTCTGATGATCTCTTGGTAAACATTCATTTTCTCATAACGCAGCAGCGACCCTCGCCGTGAAATGAAAATGGTGGTCGGCGCGAAAGGAATTCTTTCTAGAAATTCTCCGCTTCTGGGACCCATATCTCAAATGTTTTCTATGACTGGTAAAGAAGAACGTTGATTCATATTACAAAAGTTTGAAGCCATTAAATAAATGAAGCCCCACGACAGAAAAAACTCTATGATAACGCGGGTAAACATGAATTTTCTACTCATTTGGTGTTTGCTCATTAGAATTATTGTTGCATGGTTCTAACTTCCAATTATTTACGTAGAGATTTGAATTACAGTTCTGCAAAGAAGTGATTGCTATCGTCAATGATAGAGAGCATTGTTCCACGAGTGGCCATCGAAGGGTGGCTGATGTCGTTTGTCACACAGTATGTATCAATCTACTAAGGCCTTATAAACTGCAATTGGGCTGAACAATTTTGCAGCCATATTTCATGGCTGCAAATGGGGAGACAGACAGATGGAGAAGCAGTTAAGCTTGTTTGCACACCCTTCCTCCGAGAACTAGAAGATGAACGTTTCGATCTGTTCTGGACCCATTCCTTATATGAAAATCATAAACAGGTTACTTGCGAACGCCACCAAGACTGGAAGGTTTATTTTTAATGCCGAGACTCGTGTCTAATTAGCGAGGTTGTCGAGATAGCCTTCTGCAGAAACTGTATAACTGATTTAAGCGCGCCAGCAAATGCGATCTCTTTCTCTCTTTGTACTTTCAATAAAATAGTTCTCGAAGTGGCCTCAGGCAAGTCAAATAACTAATGAAGGTGACATTAGGAGTGGTCTTAAATTACTACGGTTAAATGTAGAGAGCTAATGTGAAATATGTTCATTATCTTTAGAACGGTAACAGATAGTTGTATCATTCAAGGTGGGCACCAAATGAACGAAAGTTATTTTACATTTTTGCTGTTAGTAATGAGAGCATAATCCGATAAATGATTGAATGGCAGAAATATGATCTAAGAAAGGGCGTGGGTCGATGATGAGTAAGATGAACTCATATTTTCGACTCCATAGAAAACTTTTAACTCATAATTAAGAACATTTTGCCGTGCGGCTTAAAAAATTCGTTTAAATAAAGCTATGCTTTCTCACCATTTCCAATTAAATTAACATAGATGAAGTTTTCCATGCGATGTACGGTGTGAAGAAAGCTGCAGTCGTGTAGCGTATTTTACACAGTTCCAGGTTCAGGAAGTGGCTGCATTGAAATAATTGGCCATTAATCTCCCTGTGTAATGCATTGAGCGCCTCACGCGTGCGAGGCTATGCGATTAGGTTCGCCCCCTCACCGGATCACCAGCAGTTTGAACGTCACCAAAGCAAACATTGCTACTTAGAGAATGAATTATTAAGTTTGCTTCTAAAGCACATGGAATCAAGTGAGTCCGTACCGGGCCGCACCGTAGGAGAATACTATTATTTATGCTATTGCATCTCGCACATGAAACATGTTTCAGTTTTCCTTATAGAAGAACTGAATTCAATGCTAAATTTGGCATTATGAGTAATCTCCCGTGAGAGTGAAAACATTTGTTGATCAGAAACGATTGATGGAATAATCAAGTTTCCCCACAGTTCATTCATTAATTTTTTGAAGTCATATTTTCAATGTTGAAGAATTTTATTTTTACACTAATTATGATTTTTCTGAAGCAATTGTTTCATTCGAGTGACATGATGGCTCCAACTCTCAACAGTACGTGTTTCGCTCCCATGTGGCCTAAATGAATAATCATTCGGGACAAACTTGATCACATTTAAAATGCGCGAATGCTTGCATATAAACGGAAGTATGTGATAGCCTCTGCAAAGGAAATTCAGCATGAAGCTGTCGTGACCGAAAGCAGCTTTTTTCGCGGCACCATGAGAAAAAGAAGCAAACTTTAGGTAGGCTGAGCTGCCTTCAGTCCCTCCCAGCGTATAGCTTCATTTATCTTTATTTTCCCTATAAAGCTCAGCTCATTATCTCGGGACACGGGTGGACCTTATAGAAGTTGATCCTGAGGTGAGGCGGGGTTAATATATACATATATGTACATGTATATATTTATCCCACATGTGCTTCAACTCAACTGAATCTCGATAAATTCCTTCCTTGAACACAGTCGTCGTGCTTCTTACGTACAGAAAACCAAACTTTTGTTCCCTTATTCTATTTTTCTTGCGTTAATGACCCTTATTCAGCTTCACGTCAGAATATTTTATTTTTTTATGTTAGTGAAGTCTGTATTAAAAATTGCATCGATTTTACTTTCCCGATAGCCGGTTTTCATTAATTTGGCAATATTTTCCCTTCGATAGATTACATACAACTTCGAAGGCTGGGAAAATTTACCTTTTCTTACGCAGCTCCGTGGCTACTCCTAAGTACACATTATGTGGAGGTCAAACGCGTGACTTGTTTTAGGTTTACTACTACAATGTATACGGTGGAGCATTCTGTCTCTCAGTGGGCAGGTTCTTCTTAAATGAAGGTATACGAGCATTCCCCTCATCTACATAAAACCACTGGTTGATCAGCGCCATTATGTACTGAAGGGAGAAAGTTTATAGCTCCGTTACATTTGTCGTCATTCGATGCACTCATAGCACCTAGCACTCGACCTGCTGGAAAAAACTTTAAAATAATTTCAAAATAAATTGAAAATCAAAAATTGTTTCCTGGAGTCGAGGTTTTGTCAGTTATGGTCGCTGAGAGAATGAAAAAGTTGATTGAACTGCGTGCCGATGCCGAGAGTGTGACAGATGACATAATCAACGAGAAATGGGTCGTACTCAGGTCACCTCATTCGCAAACGAGAGCGTCACGTGCACCATAAAAAACACACTCATACGATGGTAAATTGTTCAGATGTTCTGAAAAAGAATGCTTTATCCATGAGTTAGGAAATAGGTAAATCGTGCTTGATATTCTGACTGTGAAGATCAGGGATGTGTTTGAAGCGTTCATTACGCTGTTGAATAATTGATTAACTCATCTCATGAATCTGGTTGTAAATTTTCCGTAACAGCATTAAAGTTTGAGACTTTTCTGTACGTCGAATGTACCATCATCAAATTACAGTGAAAGCCCATTTTTTTCTGCGTTTTAATTTAACTGCTTATTTCTAAAATCCATTTTAAAAATCATAAACATACTTCTCATCAAAAATTTAAGATCATTAGAAAAAATTTGACAGTACTGTTTTACGTAGCAAACCTCTTACATTTTTCTTACTTTAAGTTCCAAATACTATAATCTTAATTAAAAGTAATTTCGACGAAAGAATGTGCTCCGAACAATTTATTCAGAAATTTAGCATTTAAATAAAATGAGGTGTTTTACACCTGATCAGAATTACAAAAAAGGGCATAAATTGTTAGATGTTTTGTAGATCCAATGTTTTTAGTTCAGTTAGAGATTAGCCATTGTTGTGCAATGCTGTCAACATGCCTGAACAACATCGCAATAAAACTGATTTACTGCTTTCTAAAGGACACTGAAAATAGTGGAAAGTAAAATCTACTGGTAGACCCCCAAAATTATCTCCTTTATGGAGTAGGGAGAATAAGACAGGCTGTGATGAAAAACTGCAGCTCACTTCGAGAGAAATTACGGTACTCACTGATGCCAATTGCAGTCCAGGTACCGTCAGACGGCACTTGTGACAGAAAGACGTGATAAATAAGAAGCGTATAATAATTCCTCGGCTGCCTCCACGTCACGAGGTAAACCGTTTAAGGTTTCGTCGCGAACACCAAGCATGAAATGTTGAAAAGTATGAAAAATCATTTTCGGATGAGAAAAAAAATTAATCTGGATGGTCCTGATAACATCCAACGGTATTAGCATGGCAAACACATGCCTCCTGAAACGTTTTCCATGCATCATACCGGCGAAGGATCCCTATTGATAATTTGCAAATCGGCTGTTGTCCCATCCGTTTCAAGTAGACAATCACTTACATGATCATTAGTTTAGGTTGGCCCAGCCTGAAAGTCAAAACATTAGGACTCTTGCCAATTATTAACTATAGCACTATAATTGGGTCTACTAGAAACTACGTTTTAAAGCCATTGTATAAAAGACGATGGAATCTCAACTCGCGCAACTAAGGAATAATTTTCTCTGCTATTACTAAAGGTACCTTACCACGACATAAATTCAGCATGTACTGACGAACCATACGTGGAACGTAGGGTATAATCATTATTGCTTGGAGTTGATTTTTTGTCAAATAAAAGTGTGATTGAATGAAAAAATTATCGGCTGCGAGGTAGACGCCAATAGACAACGAAAACTTGCATACCCATGCATCTTCTGATTCTGAGATGCAGCTGTTGTCTAACTGAGATCATCGAAATCTCAATTCACTTTCGAGGAAATGGTAACTTGATTCTGCGCTTTTAGAGTCGTAATTCGCGTCATGATATATTTTTAGCGGTTCCTAAAATTATAAGAATTTCCTACAAAAATGGTACATATGCCGTTGAAATTGTTAATGTTTCCACTGCTGGATTCTATGCTACTTTTTTCTGATATCTAAAATTATTAATATTTATTTTATACTCCGTTTCAAATTAAGAGAACCCGTTTCAAGTTTTTTCAAATAGAATCACACTCGTAAAGGTGAATTTTTCCATGTAGAGCAAGTTATTCTAAATAACTGCAGGTACTTGGGCAGTGAAAATGCATGCCTACATTCTATATTGAGCTCGGACTGAGCATTTCACGAAATAGTTGTCTAATATAAACATCACAGAATAGTTTATTTAAGCTGAAATAATGCAAAAGACATGCCATTTTCTCTAAGAAACTTTGGGCTTTAATATTCAACCCATGAAAACTAATTAATTTTCTTTCAAAATGGAGTCAAAAATAAAATAACGGTGGAGTATCGTTCCATAGGTACACTGAACCAAAAAGTTGATTGAGTGAATTGTGTAGGTTATCGTCCAAAAGTGAACTTAAAGTCTGTCAGAAAATTTCTCAACTGATAAAAAAAAGTGACATTGGAAAAAACTGAACAAATTTTCTTGAAATATCTTACTATATGTTGCCTAAGATACTGACATAAAGACACTACGAGTACATTCACTCAATGCTACGGCATGTCCGTAGGCACTGCCAGGCTTCAGCAGGTTGAGTCAGAACACACTGCCTGAAAGCCCGTCATAATTGTGGCCTGCGCGCCCGCTCATATCTCTGTGCGTCCTCTTCGGCAGGCTGCTTTCCTACGCACAGCAGCTCATTTTTTATTGATGAATAAACGTACGTTACACTAAAAAATGTTCATGGAACATTATGAAACGATGTGAAGCCTGAGCTTACTGCGAATAAATATTTTGTAAAATGCGCTCTCAATACTACAAAGCACAGCAGAGCAGAGATAACAAATGTTTTACTCCAGGTGATGAGTGAACGCATTCACATGAAAAAGATGTTTTCTAATTTATCTACACTGATAGTGAACTGAATGAATAGAAATCTGAGGAGGAGCTTTATGGTTGTTACCTTGTGCAGCCATGTAATAGAGGATCCATTAAAGTAACTTAATTCGAGAAGATTCAACGATGTACTCACCAAAGCTATTCCGTGAACAGGAGCGCGGTACCGCAATCGAGTCGATGATCTGAAAGACGGATGAAGAAAAGTTAAATATCTGTGCTGCTTTTTATTTAAACCAATATTTCGATGGCACAGTAGTTTGCGCTAAATAATTTGCTATACTTATTATCTGCAATCAACGGAATTATACAGCAGGGATAGGTTTGAATATTATTATTTTCATGTCTCACAAATAAAATAATCAGACAAGGGACAATGTTGTCCAAAAATTTTCTTGGAATTTCGTAAAACTTTATAATACTAGCGCTTGTTAAAGAACTTCATATAAATTCCAGTTTTCAACACTCGCAAAGCTAACCAATGAAAAGAAGTATATCACGTTGTACTCTTCGTAGAAGGGGGCGATAATTTCCTTCTACGCATCAGTTTTCTCTCTAGAAGTCTCTCACCGAAGGGCGCGTGTATTTTGGCGCTCTTTTCTTGCGGGCAGAATGAGGCTCGGTGCATTCTCACCATATTGCTATCGCGACATTTGGGTGCCTGTACGGAAGAATTATTGTCACATTGTTGGTTTTTACAGCGACAGCTCTGCCGCTGGGAAGTGTCACCTGCATTATTGTTAGGGCGATAAGTGAGTTCCTTAGTTGTTTTATGGTCCCCGTAGGGACGTGGCCGTGCGAGCTAGAAAGGTCCTTGCGGCTTGGAAGCAGCGTTATAAATCGTCTTGGAATAGGAGGAGCGATTCTTCTTAGTCAGTTTGGCAGGTGCTTAAGCAACTTTCCTACCTTATTGTTCCAGGCTACTCGTGAGCGACATTTCCTTGCGCAGTTTTTTGAGCTGCTTCTAGGGATAATTTGATACATATTTCTTATGCCGATTTCTAGCCGTATTATGAAGTACGTACGTGAATACAGAATTCTTTGCTTACCTGAACGGAACTTAACACAAAGTGCTCATGCTCTGGAACAATTAGTATGTAACGTTCATCATTAGAACAGTCCTAGCTCAAGAAAAATAAAAAAAATTCAGTTTAAAGTTAAATTTTACGTGTGTAAGCAAAATTTTCATTAGAATTATAGTTTCGATGATTATCAGGAACATTTGCACCGCAAACGTTCCACCATTGTACAACAGCTCTCAAAATTTTGCATCAGAATGTTCGCCTAAAGAATTTTTAAATCCCATTATTGTACAGTGATATCAACCAGTAACAGTTTTTTTGCAATGTTCGACCTTCCTGTACGAACGTAAAAATTTGATGGGAAATACGCTTCGGGTCCAGACATGTTCCAAGCAAAGCAGGCTCTGCTCTGTATAGCTCGGGGCGAGATGAAGACTTTCCGTTGTGACGTGAGCTGCGCTGCGAGCGCGGCGCTGCATCGGATGGGTGGATGCAATAATTCTCTTCGAAGACTATCAGTGAAACATGAGCTTCTCGTGTGAGAAGCAAACGAATTCAAGTCATTCATTATTCCCTCCAAAAAACGCGTTCATGAAGGCTCAGTAAATTGCTTCTAAGTGTTGAAATCCAGTGCCAAATTGATGCATGAACGTAGCTGTGTCAGATATTATTAGACTCTTATACTGATATGTTGATTCTTCATAATGATCCCAGCCATGGTTTATTAATTTTTATTCCGCTGATTTTTTAAAAAAATAACAGGAACTTCTTTTGTATTTGATTACAATTATATAATGCTTATGATCAAGAAAAGTCTTACAAGTAAACTGATATAACTGCTTGAAAAATATGTTATTCGTGTTGTAGGGATTCTGGAGTCCCAATAGGTTTCATAACTTTGGGCAATGTTTTATTCCATTAGTTATTCTAAAATATTATCCGAAAATTTTTGCTGTGGTGTTAAACTTTGCTCATACAAATTTTTTCCAAAAATGAAAAGCATCGGATTGAAATATAAAAATTGTAATGAAATAGTATTTCTATAAACAGTAATGTATAACGTCGATGAAATACTGCCTGGTAAAATAAAAATTCAGTTCTTAAAACAGCTGCCTGCTTGCAGGAGTGTTTTCGAACACCCGAAAGGTCGAGTCACCGAATTAGATTTTTAGATCGTCCATCCATCATCCTACGTTTCAATTCCTTCCATGTATCATATTTAAAATTCTCAGTACGCGAGTATCGAGTTTGTGGTCGCTCGCGTGCTGTGCGGGCGTAACAGCGGAGATAACAGAGCGCGCACACGCGCGGCGGGCGAGGTGCGGGAATATCGAGCGTTCTGGGGACGTCATGCGAGAAAAATGGCAGACCAACTACGGACCTTGACTGATGTAAGATGTTAAATGCAGAATTTGGCGGTGGAGCGATTTGAAGAAAGAACCTCAACTGTGGTCAGTACAAGATTCTCCTACTCGTGACTCATTTAGATGAATGTAAGATGAACGAAAAAAAGATGAACGTAAGAACGAAACGTTAAGATAGCGCTTCAATAACATTAAATCAATAGAATCATTCGTACGTTAATGCGTCCTAAAATGAATGCTCATATACAGTATACACTGATAGACTTTCAGACATGATGTTAAAATATGAATTACCGGAGACAAACGTGATGATTGCAAACTTACGTATGGGTTTAACGATGTAGATTGGTTTCATGAGCTATCACGTCGCGTTGTAGATGTGGAATTGCGCTGAATTTTTAGCTATGAATTACAAGGTATTCAGTTTCGTCTCTATGACGGGCACCTGGGGGCTAATGAATGTCAAATTCGGCGAGGTTCGAAATCTTCTCATCGCGAAAGCTGTTTATGAATGGAACGAAGCTATTAGTCGAAGTCAATTTATTTCGGAAAATAATTGACTATCTGCACACGTTTTTTGGGTGGAATAAATTTTTAAATGATGGTTTATTCAAGTTGCCACCGCGTATTTCACTTGCCGTCGCAATATTTGTTGAAATAATTTATCTTATAAACTAACTCAATATCCTTCCCTTGTTGCTTGGCATTAATTCTAACCCTGTATTCAGACCCTGAATTCATTAATTCAGGGTCTGTCACTACTACAGAAGATAGATTACTATAAAACGAAAATGAATTTAAACTAAGATTTAATTGTACTACACGGACACTATGAACGTTATTGACGAGTGTGCAGTGAATTTGTTGCTTGTTAAAACATTTTTCGAGCAAGAAATTATGCTGCTCTTTTACTTGAAACTAAAAATCAGTAGTGAGAGGCATATTCTTTGGCAAAAATCTCAGTTCTTCCGCTTTCGGTGTCATCACACAACGACTGGAGCGCTACCTTCACACACGGACCCTAGGGCTACAACCTAGCGCACTCTGGCGAGCCGACTGCTCAGCCAGCTTGCATTTGCCCATTTTGCCGACAGAACACCGATGACACACGCCTCCAGGATTTCTGGGAGCAAAGAACCAACAGGAACTTTTAAGACAATGCTTTCCATTTACGTTTCTTGGTGTGTACCGACTGCAAATATAGCAGGTACACACATTAAGTCCTTGCATAGGTTGGTGACTCGAAAGTGCACGTGTTAGGAGGAAACTTCGGTGAAAGTAAATGAAATTGACTTGATATTCAAGAAATAAGAATACTATTGAATACTCTGGGACGCATATTGAGTTCAGTTGAGAAATGTAGTTTAGGTCGGCTACACAAGGTGCCAGTCATAAAAGGAGTGAAAAAGGTGTTTCGTATAAGCTAGGATCTTGGAATGAGTGAGAGGAAAAGTTTATTTGTAATAGTCTTTTTTTAACGTTTTTCGTATTGAGGACGATCGTGGTAGAGAGTATAAAATAACACGATTTAGAGATGATAAAATCGAGTAATTTAGTGAAGAGTGGCGAGGTCGTTTTGGTATGTGAAGAGGGAGAAACCGATTAGTTCCTAATCAAGAAACTATAATATCTGAAATGTCAGACAATTATGCTAAAATTATGGTTGAGGTGCATATGTTTGAAATTAGAAAAAAGTCCTGCGTACATGAGCTCTGCTTATAAAGAACTAATGGCAGGATTGAGCTCTGTAGCTACTATTAAGGGACGATAGATGCTCGTAAGCTATTTTTTGTATTACTGTATGTGGCTAAAAATAGAGTCAGAGTTCGCATTGCACCTCGCCTTTTTTCCCTGACATAATCGACTGCGTGAGAGGGGGTGCGCACCATGGTGTGGCAGGAGAAGCCAGCGGCGGCTGCCAGGCCACGTAGAATGAGGGAAGGACACGAAAACTTGAAGACTTTTGACATGAAGTTGTTAGACGCAAGGTAGCCAGATTGAATTATTTTTGGCTAAAATCTTCAAATTTACATAAATGTATGTTTTTTTAAAGTAAAGTTTGAAGAAAAAGGGTGCTTAGAATTTGGCAACTCTTGTAAGGCTGTCAGACGCGATGCCCTTTTTATGGAAAACTTTCGTTTCGGAAAAAAATTCGGTTTAGAAAATTTTGCCCATAAAAACGCTGATCTTGCAATCCAGATTAGACGGGCAAAATGAGTGAAGTTCTGAATTGCGTTCGGCTACGTCCCCGATATTGGGCAGCACTATATCAACACTTTATCATATTATTATTACTGTTGCATGCATGGCTAATTACGTCGAGTGGCATTAATTGACCGAAGCTTAGGGAAAGGAATTGAGCATCTTCGTCTATAGTTGAAGTGCAACTGAGTTTGTAGGAGGCAGTAAACACTAGTTGTGGACTTTTGAATCATTTCTTTGAATTGATTTCTGCCATATTCCACGCACTAACACCTATATATTAAGAAACCTCTAGGGTTTTCACAGAGAACGAGTATGATCTATGGGATTGGAATCGTGACAGCACAAATCGAATGCAGTAATGGTTGATCAATATTTTTGGCATTGACAATGCATTGATGTGTTCCATAAAAGATTAAATCAGGCAGTATAATTCTCAAAAAGAAAAGCTGAGTGACAGTAAACCAACCCATCGAATCCATATCGAATTCATTGATTATTGTCATTTTTTGGCTCTAACTGCTTGCACGTCAGAGGATATGCGATATAACTTCAGGTATGTTGGACAGTTCGAGACTTAAATCTTGCAGTATACAATTATTTTTTCATTGGAAAACGTACAGCCACTACACAACGGAACAAACAGCGTGATTCACAACCTCACTTTTATTGTTGATGTAATTAATCGACACTTGATAGATTTAGATTTATTGTTGTTCATTTTATGATTCTACCAAAAAGAAAGAAATATTTCGTAAGAAAGGTAAGAATGCATATAGGATTATTTTATTTATTATTTATTTTGAATATCATCGATGGCTTTGTATCAGGAGGTCTTCAGCAGTATCCATGCAAAACTATTCATGATTTTTACTCGTAAAAATAGCCCTATTTAGCATTTAATAAATAATCATATCCTTGTTTATACCTTGCAGAAATCTTATTAATATCTTGCTTAAAACTAAGCTAAATTTATGATCCTTTGTCCTTTAATTGATCAGCTTGTCAGAGCGATGTTCGGAAATTCACGTTGAAGGGCAAGTATACCCCAACAGAAAAGGATTATTGCTTCTTAACCACAGCTCGAAGAAAACTTATCAGCCAGTTTTCTCAAAGCTTACGCTCCCACTCTGCAAGCGTGATTATCTCGAGCATCATCTCCGTGGTATTTTAGCTCCGTCGCGCAGTGCGTAAGAGATGGATCCCTTCATTTTAAGTACTGTAACACGCTTTTTTACAGCGCGTCGCGATGCCAGCCTGCATAGTAGGCTGAGAGCAAAAACAAGACGTTGTATGGTGTGCCGGTTTCAGCCGGGATTCTAATGTTCATTAAAAAAAGCAACCGAGAGCCTTTCACTCGTGCTGGTCTGCTTGTCATGGAAGAAGACCCACGAAGACATAAGGCAGCGGGCACAGACTATAAACAGCGTAGGTTATGAGTGATAACTGCTGCTTCTCTGCGGCAAAAAAAAAAACTCTCACGCAATGCTAGTAAGTTCAAAGCGCCAGAACTCGAAGTTAGTCTCTGGGTCATATAGAGCGAGCACAGTTTTTTTAATCTGATTCTTTTCTCGAAGAGTCACATGATTTTCCTAGTAATCCAAATCATTTGAAGCAGCGAGTAATCCTAACATTCTCACACGTGACCAAACAGATAGCTTGCCACTTGTTTTGCTCGACTAAAAAATTAAACATGCAAAGCACAAACTCAAGCTGCAAACTGAATGTTTCTCTTTTATGAAATACTGTAATGACCTTAATGTTCCCTTTACTGTAGAATCACAGCGAAGACGCCTTGGCTTAGCACAACTGCAATTAATTTTTACGCACTCCCCACTAAGGTAAATTTCTTCCAGTTTTGAACTTAGCGGTTCCAAGAGATGAATATTTAAATTTTCTCATCGCGCTTGCAGTGAATGCTTCGTTGGCCATAAGAGGCGAGCGAACTTATGAGGCGACCTTAGCGAAACGATTCAGAATCGACAAAACGTTCGTAATTATTGGTTACCAAAGGTTTTGAGGCATCATAGATGTTACAATCACCTCATCATCATCACGCTTTGGTACGTTCCTCGCCCAGCCTGAATTGGCTTATAGGTTATTTGCCTTAAATTTCATTATGAATAAAATAAATTGCCTGCATTACTAAGAATGGGTTATTTTCTATGATAATAAACAGGTATAGATTTTCTTATTCTTACCGCGGAACGTACACAGTAGCGTGTGAGTATTTGTACTAAACTGAGGATCAAGAAAAAACAGAAATTCTCTTTCAAATGAGTAACTTTCTTCGTAATAAAGTTATAAGTCAAACTTTCACTTTTAGATATATTCAGGAATAGTGAACGGTGACTTGAGTGTTTGAACGTAGGCTACCTGATCGTATGAGGTGTATTCTGGATGCTAGCAATCCGAGTTCTGCCTCTGCTGTGTATTAACCAATTTTTTGGTTAATAATAATAATTAACCAATTTTTGTGCTCTCCGTGGTACAGTGGTTAAGGGATCGGGCTCGTATGTTGGAGTCGCGGGTTCTTATCCCGGCGCTGGCGCGGAGATTTTCCCCGTTGGGTATAAGGGAAAGCTCAAGCACAATACCCCACTCAACCCAGGTGTCGGAAATGGGTACCGGCTTTACGGGGGAACCGTCATGGTGTTCTATATACAGGGTTAGTTATAAGACATTTGAAAAATCAATGCTTAGATCATATGTATCAGGCTTGATTGGAAATAAAGCATCCCAAAGATGCCGATGTTAACCTTTTAGACTGTGGCATTCCAGATGTAGAAGAAGCGGCTGACGTAGGAGTACGGTACCGCGTAATTACCACGCGCTGGTGTTTGCACACATCATGAAAACCTGTGTAAGTCACATCAGTAGAATTTGTTTACGGGAACTCCTCTTTAGGTAACGAATCAAATTTTGCAAGAAATTTACCAAACTTCAACTATCAAAATTCAAGAACCCTAATTGGTGATGCAATCATGGTGTAAGTGATAATTGATTCAGTTCAGTTATTGTTGCAGTTTCGTAAATATGTATTTTGTTGAAAGAAAATATTAAATACACCACTTGCAATGCTAAAGTAAGACTTTGAGCACGAGTGATCAGAGTTAGGGGAAAATAAATTTGTAGCTGAGACCATCAACTAGAAATTTTTAATGGAAATGAATTACCGTTTAGAGAATGATATTTTTTAATATTCGACATTCGTAAAGGACCTAACAACAGAATGTGAGATTTTGTATAATGTCCGCACATTAAGATATTTTTGCCTCAGATGAGCAAATTCAGTTCTCATGCTTACTCCCAGGATAATATTATTTTTTAAAAACCGTGACTTATCTTAATTCATACACAATATGTATGAGTGCTGCCATAAGACGTTGAAACAATCTTGTAATGCATAACTACCATAAATTCTCATTTCGCATTCATGAAATCGTTTCCAAAGTCCAATGTATTAACGAGACGTTAGGCCGAGTGAGAACTAAGTGTGGGATCGTATGGGCTGCTGTGCAACCGAGATGAAGGCGCCCGTCACGGCACAGCAGCAACACTGCGGCCTCAGCTCAGCTAAGTGGCCGAGTACAGACGATGAGGCTCCGCGGAAAGTTCCCTTCATCAACTCCACAACTAAGGGGTCGAAGCTTTTATTACGTGCTGAAATGACATGCGATTGTTCTCCTGCTCAATAAAAAAAGTAATAAGAGACGGTGACCGGTTGTGCTCAGCGTGAGAGGGAACAATTAGGGTTTCTGTGCCTGTATACGGCAACTTTTAAGCTCCTATTATTCTCGGGGATGTCTGTCGAGCAATTAAAAATCCTGGGAATATATTTCACTGATAAGTCATTGCATGTGCTTTCTTCTTAACAAACAAAGAAAGAATTCGACTAAAAGTTTTCTAAACGCTTCTCATAAATGTAACCAAGAGGTTATAGTCAACATGTAGGCTAATTAGGCATCTGAAAAATTAGTAGACATCGAGAAGTCTTGGTTGTGGTGGTGTCAGCAATACTCTCAGTTCTTGAAGACGATGTGTCAATATCAAGTGTTAAATAACTCAGAGTGTAAGAGAAATTGTGTTTTCATCATTGATGGTAAGCGCTATGAACTGGTCACAAAACTCGCAGCTGTCATTGGGTTTTCCACTATTGCCATTACTTCAAGTGACATCATAAGACATAATCGCTTGTTGGAAAATTATTTCCCGAAGAAAAATTCACATCATAAAATGAATGCAAGACTTCACTACTTGGGAATACTGTCTGAATAAACACAGTAGCTAGGTAGGTTTACATTAGCTTATTTATTGATAAGAGCATATCTCTGGGTCGTGTAGGGTCATGTGGGTTATTCAACTAATTGTCAGGAAGCATTCTTAATGATATGGATTTTTGTCACAGATCTTATCGTCATCATAGTGTTTAGGAATTCCCCTCTCTCCTTATAATATTATCAAAAGAAGTGTTCTGAGTATTTCCCTAGATTATTTTAGAAGCATGGCGCTGAATTTCGTCTCATGCTATTTCCTGCAAGCGTAGCTCGGATGCTTTGATGCAAGCAATCAAACGAACGAACGTGATTATGAGAATTTTTCACTTCCAATAAATCTATCCCAGGTTTCTGGAGAAGCACGTATGCTCAATGGTGTAAATCCTAGCAGCTAAATCATCGTCAGCACAGCCGTTGGATCCCTGGGTGAGGTGCACATATGGGTTGCCGACGCAAACCTTTAGCTGCCTCCTATTTTACTCTCCAACTCAGCACGAAAGAACCAATATCGCAACGAGCGGTTGTGCAGGAATGAGCCAATCTTGATTAATTTGTACAATGATCTGAAGACATGAGCGTCCCAATATGCTTTCATTCATCATTTCAACCTTATCCTTAACGCATGAACACATAATGGAAGCCAATTTATGAGAAAATAGGCTACCGAAAAAGCTACCTCAAACAATTAAACTAATTTTATTCGTAGAAATTAAATGTCCTAGTCCCGGTTTCTGAAACGCTTTCAATGAAGAGTGTTCTTTTGTGTAAAGATATTGTTAACTTTCTGCCGTGATGTGTTGGCTGTTTCCATCATGCAATTAGTCGATCAGGTCATTTTTCCCGCGAGGTCTTCGCTACTTTGTATGGAGATGACTAAACAATTTCAATTCCATATCAGGGCACCAGTTAAAGAACTTTAAAATAAGTCTCCCACTACTTAAATGCTGTCAGAAAAACAATGACAAATGAGCTAGCGTAGATGAAGCTACTTAAGTATTTTAAAAATATGTAGATCAGCCTTAAATCATCTGGGAGAGGCCAACTGTATAAAAAATTGTTTTGGAAACCCTACTGAAGCCACAACATCTCCTCATTCCGTAAATCTTTTTACCCTTCATTTTATATTGATATTTATGTATCATAGAACTAACGAAGTGAACTGGTAATAGGAATAAAGAACAGTAAATGACCAATATTGACGAATGTTTGGACACGACTTTGAGCACGATGAAAAATATATTTCTGTTGCAGTTAATTTTGAGAGCAATCTACAAGAGAAGATAGTATGAAGAAATACGGTAGTAAACAGGCAGTGCTTTAGAGCAACAATTAAAAATTTTCTTCCGCGTTAGCGTAGGTAGCTTAGATATTTAATGTAAACATGATTGTAATGGGTAGGTGTTGGCTGACGGCTACGGTCAGTTACTGTACAATGGTATAATGTAACAGGGATACTGGAGAGCAGGGTGAAGGAAATTATTCATTTGAGCCCTCTGCTCTCTTTAGCTTTCTACAATTGACTGCCCCCCGGTCTATTGTGCTTACGAGTATGTCTGATATGCCATGCGACATTGCGCACGCTTGTGCCGCTTATGAATTGAAACACTTGAGACGTGGGGCAATTAAGTAGAAGAAATGAGGTCAAACTGTGGGATGAAAATATTTGAATTTAAAAATTATTTGTCCGCGCGATTCGTTTTTAAATGGTTTTTGTGTCGCACTATTTGCATCTAAGGATTGTGGGTGTTTGGTATAATTCAAACTCGAACATACATTATAATCAGTTGAACTTATCTCTCTATTTACATCGTGCCTACGTCTGCAACGATGAAATAGGGTTAATTCAATGCTGGCAGAGAAAAACTTGTCGTATGAATGAATGTTCTTAAAGAAAGACCAAATGAATTAATTTCTTAATTGTTCCTCCGATGTAAATGCAAATGAGTAGAAAGTTAGTACCTGCACCAATCTCTTACTGATTCTCGCTGCTGGTAGTTGTTCTGTTTATACATGCTGTGTCGTACCTCAAACCCGATTTATGCGTTTTGACACAAAAAATCGCATAAAATGGAATTCGTTTCTAGAAGACATGAGCATGCTTTGAGTTCATATAAATACGCGTAGTCTCGCTCATCTCCATTGCAAAGAAGACTTCTAATGGCCGTCTGTATAATCAAGGAAGTAAACATTCGATGCTCATTATTGCAAAGAATCTCATGGCGGAGCAGTGAATATATTATTCGACACAGTTTGGGATAATAACACGCGAATGATGCTGCTTGCCATGAACGCCGTTTTTTCCAAGTTCGCTAATCTTCACAACCATTATCGCGCTCATACGATCGTCAATCTGCTTCTTGGCTTTGTATAATACTTAACGAGTGTTAATTTACAATTAGTTTATAATCGCATATTTTTACAGTAAGGCCGCGGTTAATTTTCTTTTGTTGGTCCCTACAAGTTCTAGCTGAAGATTCGAGTCGATGAAGCGAAACTCGTTTCCAGCTGATGCAGTTCACGGGAAATATTCTGGGAGGGTTTTAAATTTTGCCTAATGAATAGTATGAAACACTATTTGCTATTTATTGTGACTCGAAAGCAAATGTCGAGCAAATTTATACCGTTTAATAAACACTCTTTAATACTCACACCACATACGGCATAAATAATAGCGATCATTTTCTCAACCACGGACGTGCGCACTAACGTAGTGCGACCTAAACTGCCGACTGCGGCTGCATTTCAAGCGCGTCTGCCATTCTGGGAGCATGGTCTTCATCTCTTCATACTGGTATTTTCACAGAACGTTATGCAGCATATTTTTGGAGAAACAGTCTTCTGGAGAAGTTTGTTGAATGATATTCACTCTTTTATTCCTGGGGGCCACTGGGAATTACTGGCTGCAAACCTGGATGTACGTACGCATGCCTGTATTTGTATATTGACTTAACCCTCCAGAGAATATAGAGCAATTCTATTGGCAACCTTTTTGGTTTTATATTTTCTTGTTGTTGGGCATTTGTAATTGAACAGATACATTACTTGCATGCGATGTACAGAATATGTTCCAATAGATCTCAAATGAAGACGAGTTTTATCGAAGATCAAAATGAGCTGTAGTTCGTCCAAAAATATGAATTTTACTCCATGGCAAAAATAATTTAGTGTTTCAATGTACTTTCCCCATTCAAAGCTGCAGTTGCTTTAAATGTACATATGACATTACTTGACGCATGAAATTCGGAGGTTCTAAAAAGGCCGGAGGGCTGAGTCTGACAACATGCTCCCACGCGTGGAAAGTTGTCCAGCTCTTGATGAAACTATTGCGCGGTATAATGAGAAAAACCATCCTAGCGTTCATGTATTTGATATGAATGTACTTTGGGATATCATCAGAATGTGTGTAGTGTACATCATTAGTTCTTTTTTCTTCTAATTCGGTGCATGTCTGTTGTCGCTAATTTCTCTCGAATACTAATTTTTAGAGCAGATAATAACATAATAATAATAACATAATATCAATAACATAACATAGTTAAAAAGTCTCACATAATGGTACTAGAAGTTTCAACACTAGAAGGATATTCACGTATCTTTGTGCTTGGAAGATGACAATTCAGAAGCTTGTTTGACTATAAATCACGAACCGCAGTTAATTCCATTTTCACAAGGGTAGATTTACAGTTCTAGATCTTCTTAATTCGTGCGCTGGTATACGAGTTCATGAGCGAATAATGCAGTGAGTTGCTTGCAAAGAGTGTAGTGGAGTTTTTCACAGAAGCAGCACTGAGCAGTCATTGAAATAAGAGAAAAAGTAACCTCATTTGGGGTATTTTGTGCATGTTTTCTAGTTTAATAAATACTTTTCTTAATTTATGGTGTTAGTAGATCGTAAAAAGAAGCATATTTAATAAATTCTTTGTGCAGTAATTTGCAGCAATGAATTAACGCCAGTTAAAGAAGCTGTTGCGCCATTATACTTTACATGCATGATACACACCTGCACTAATACCAATCACACAAAAATATTTTGTCTGTTCTGAAGTACATAATGTACCACGCTGAATTGCACAACACCGGCCAAGTACCTGATCGTCCCGTGAGCGCTTCTTTTTTTAAATTTAAAAATTGAGTGCACAAACTTGGTTAATTGAGGTTGCCGTTTGCAATTTGAAAAAATTTAACAAACCTAATCAAAAGAGAAACAACTTAATAACATTTTCAAATTCTAAGCGAAGTTGCCCAATCAAACAATCCTGTGTCATTTTGGCAGCACGAACGTTCCGACACTGAGAGAATTTGGTCGTTGCGAGAATTTATACGCGGATGAAGCAATTGAAGCTCGACTGCGTCCCGGTGCGCACTTCGTCATCTTTATGTGAGAGAAGTGCAGCGTGGCACTGACAGCTGATGAGCCCAGCGACGTATCATCAAATCAATGTTGAAAAATCGTCGACTGAACTCTGTCCGAAGGTAATAGCTCAAGCAGCGTAAGATTGAAAGTTATAGCAGGATGCTGCGTGCCTATTGAACTCAGTTAATGAACGTCACCTCAACTTATGAGCCATTAGCCGAAGTCTTGCCGCGACAGACGGCTGCAGTTCCGTTGACAGATCAGAACCCAAATAATGTATCATAAGAGCTGATCTTGTTGCGCCGGGTACTTCATATAAGTTATGTTTTTAAATAGAAGATATCGCTAGTATTTAATGGGTCCTTAATTAAATGACTCCATGTTCCATGAGAACAGAATAGGGAGTGAGAATATCTTTTTATAAATGAAATTGACGAGCTAAAGAATGATTTTCCCATAAAGATGCCAAAAGCCTTCCGGGAAGTGTCTGTTTAGCAAATCTAATTTAGCACAAATTCCCGTGACGATAATTAAGCATCACTGTCATGTAGCGTTCGACACCTCGCATAACTTCGTAATAGAGGGATATAAACACACGCATCCCTTCAGTAGTGCCTAACAAGTGGAACTGAGCATCACGTTTCAACTTACACATTTACAGCAGCATACAGTTGCTCCTAATAGACAAGTGTAGAACCACTTAGCGTGGCCAGTGAACATATATTTAGATTGGAAGTTCATAACACGATGATTTTAATTCTTCGTGTTTAACTTGTTCTTTCATCTGGTGTCGGGGTCATCAATTTCATTGGCTCAACTTCATGCATACAAAACATCACTACGTAAATAAATGTTTTTTTTTCTAAATGAATTCTTAGATTCACCGTTACTCGAACGTGTTAATGCGATGATACTCGTATATATACCGAATAACTAAAAGTCCTGGTTTTATCTTTAACATATTATACAAGTACTTGAAGGACAATTCTAGAATAATTTGAATGATAGACACCAAACTAATATTATCAGCTTCAAAAAGGCAAGTCTAATTGTGGGACGTTAACTGTTAATTTATAATTTGATAATACAGATCAGCGGCAGCAGTGCCGGACGAATCTGCATTAATCGTATTTGCTTGCAAAAAACGGACAAGAGGTTTCAGTGCTCTCAGAAGAGAGCATGGTTAAGTTTAAATACGCTTACTCGTACTGACTTCAGGGATATGAGAATTCATTTGTCCTAGAACGTTGTCATTTAGATAGTCAGCAAGTTCACAATGTCATCGGAGCTGAACACTTTGTGAACGAGTCCCTGCACCAGACGGTGTCCTGCTCCAGTGAGGAGTCCCTGCACCAGAAGGTGTCCTGCTCCAGTGAGGAGTCCCTGCACCAGACGGTGTCCTGCTCTAGCGAGGAGTCCCTGCACCAGACGGTGTCCTGCTCCAGTGAGGAGTCCCTGAACCAAACGCTGTCCTGCTCTAGTGAGGAGTCCCTGCACCAGACGGTGTCCTGTTCTAGTGAGGAGTCCCTGCACCAGACAGTGTTCTGCTCTAGTGAGGAGTCCCAGCACCAGGCGGTGTCCTGTCCTAGTGAGGAGTCCCTGCACCAGACGGTGTCCTGCTCCAGTGAGGAGTCCCTGCACCAGACGGTGTCCTGCTCCAGTGAGGAGTCCCTGCTTGAGTTGCTGCGAAGATCTCGAGGCGTTCGATCGTCCCCGATTGTGAACAGGAAAGCCGCCGTCTCTGACACAGCCTCCCAGGACCTTTAATTGGTGAGACCTTCCGCGGCGGCTGGTGACATTATGAAGAGTATTGACCTTCTGGTCGTAACCTAAAGTTCAAGTCGCTAGGCCTTCGAAGGAACATGTCACTATACGCTTCCTTTCGAAGACAGGCTCTGAAGTTCGTTCTGTGAATCACCATTTTTCTACATCAGTTTTCCAAAAGGTTTACTGGGTCATTCAGATAATTTGATGCTCGGGTTACCTCAATTCAAAAAAAGCTGAATGTTTTGCTTATATTTGACACTTGCATGAAATTAATGCCCCTGCCTAAAATCTTACCGCTTTTTTATAACCAGGTATTGTAATGCTTGGTTGGAAGTATACGCTCACAGAAAAAAAGGGAGTAATCAGCCCTTTTCATCAATTTCAATGCATTTAAATTAAAGTTCTCGAGCTTGCCAATGCATTGCCCCACACATGACGCAGAAAACTCGAATGATGTTTAAGCAAATATGTTGCCACTGCTAACAAATAGACAGCAACGCTGCAGCTATGTTGTTGATGCAGGACAAATTACTAAGTATTAGGTACATCAGCCTATTCTACTGAGTTATTAAGTTTGTCACTCAAACATGCCCAGCATTGTCATTTTTGGTTTTATCTGACGAGAATGAATGTTCCATAGGTTTCCTAGTTGTTTCCGAAGCGTTTGGACCGTCTGAAATAGATTTCCAGATGAACTTGTTCACGACAGTGTTTATTTCAGGGCCGTTAGGCTCCACAATTTATTTAGTCCATGTCTAGTACTCGTACAAATAGATTAAAAATTTATTCTTTCATTTGACATACTGATCCAAGTACTACTGCAATAGTTAACTCAGCTACTTGGGCATCGTTTGAGCCATTGGTACCAGGATTTTTATTCATGAGCAGCAAAGAACTCAAAGAACGTTCGCGTGTTAGGCTTTTAAATTGCGAAAAAATTGGTTATTAATATTCGCTTACATCATCAAAATGTTTGCGTATATATGTATTGTCCATTCGATAAAAGTTAGTGATCCACTTGCAACATAATACATGCCTTTATATGTAAGCACAATTACTGTTTAATTTTTAGTTTTATTGGAAATAAATAACGAAATTAACTTGCACAAACGAAACATTTTTATCCAACTATAGTGTAAAATATCTCAAATGAATGGGGTTTTGCAGCCAAAAATTAGTCTTTTCCTTACCCTAAATGTTCGCAGCATACAATGACCCACTCCCTGGTTCAATTTAAAGCTCTCAAGTGTAGTATTTCGAATCACTTTCTTTTTTCAGTGAGGTCAGGAATTAGGAACATATCATTTATTTTAGCACATAACAAAAATACCGCCTAAATTGCGTCCAAATTTGAAGCTTTCATTTTTGAAGACTAGATTAGCTCTCACGACCTCAATACTGTAACATATCTGGACTCAATGGGACGAGGTTGTAAACTCCTTCTTTTTATAAGCTGGAAGCCGCCGTTGAACACAAGTATATAGAAAGACGATGTAATGCAAAAACTCAATAGTCACTCGGTAGCAAATAACCTAGCGGTCACGGCTATTGAAGGTTATGGTCTTCTTAATGTCAGGCTTCGAAATGTTAGCGCCACACTTGAAAATTTTATCGTTTTTCTAAGCTAAAATTTTCCTAGTGCTTCCACTGCTGTAGCATGGACCATAAAGTACAACAAAATGGCAAGGAGGTCAGAGTTGTATACAAAACGGTTAGCGTGTCGGATTTAATTCCTTAATGTGTGCCTATATTAACTAACTACCATTGCGACGTATTTCAGTGAGTCAGTGGCAAAGTCTATGCAGAATTTTAAAGAAATTTTAGCCAAATAAATCGATTTCACATTGAATCAGTTCATCATTGAATATAACTGATCTGTGTTGTAATAATAATGATCCAGAATGAGGGCCCGCACGTCCGATTATGATGAGCTTACCGCTGGTTTTTGAAATCAGTTTTAATTTACTAGAATGAACATAACTGCAAAGGCAACGCTAAAAATAGTATTCTAATATATATATTAGTTTAATATGAAGCCGGCGCTGTGAGACGAATTATTTCTAGCATCCATTTCAGGAACGTCAGCATCACATTTAACGATGCCAGGCGACGCTGTGAGACCCTTTTTTAATAGGAACCATAAGTCCACTTAAATGATGAGGCAAGACACACATGTCTGTCTGACGTTTATTTATCGAAGAAAACACAAGCTGGGATATTAGATTTATAATTTGACATTCAAAAATCTTAATGCTGGAGTATTTTTCTCACAACATTTACCTATAATATTTTTTTAAAGAACACATAGCACCTGGTGAAACTCCTGAGTTGCCTGATGTTACCAGTCCATGCATTAAGATTTTGTTGAGAAAGGCCAATCTGACTCTTGCTTTGGGTGGGATTATGTGTTGTACTCGTGAGTCCTTTGATCAATTTGGGCTTGAAGAAAAGCAGTGTCGGGTCCTCGACAGAAGCAGGTTAACTAATTAGATAAAACTTTTAATTAAGTTGCTGTACCACAGCTAGGACCACACTGTTGCATGAAACTTCAGCGGTTACATTGAAATACAGCATTGGAACAGCAGACACTGAATTGTAATGGTGCTGATGCCAAGGAGTTAAACACGATTTGAAGAAACTTATGCAAGTGATCGAGGATGAGATAAACAAAATCGACAATGGGGCAATAGGCAGCGTATAAAATCGTGACTTAATTTTTTCAGTGTTTTGAGTAGCTGTAAAGAAGTCACTGACGCCATGTACGTACTTTCACCTTTTTAACGGAATGAAAAAAGCAAATTGCTTGGTTTCATAACAAATAAAATCAGTGCAAAAGTCGATACTAAAAATGTACCATTTTCCCAAGTGAAAGGAACATCGCTGCATTGTATTTTGATCAGCAGTACAAAAAATTGAAGGGACAAAATTTGTGAGTATCTGGGAGTAATACTGGAGGAAAATTCTACCCTCACAAATCATATCGGTCGTATTCGTATGAAGCGGTCCAAATACATCGGAATTTTTTACAAAGACGAGCAACTCCTACCGAGAGAAATACTAAACATCCTCTACCGTCCACACATCCGTCTGTATATTGCAAACGGCATTGAGACCGGGCATGATACTATCAGAAATAAAACTCACAGTAAATCTGGCGAAGAACTGGGAGTCAAAACCCCGCACGCTAAGTACAGGTGAACGGTGTATTCTCATCGCTCGGATGATTGAAAGATCCTGCACGTGAAGACTGCGACGAGACAACACTGCTTGGGCTCATATCAGCTCTGTTGAGGTCGGCCACCCACGTTGTGCTGTGCATAAATTCCGAGCTCGGGACACGTGCTGCCCATCACTCACCGCTACGCAACATTTTGATGACGAGTATAGAAGACAGCATTGCGGTGCCGCCTTCTCCAGTACATCATTTGCGGCATGAAATGTTTCCAGGCTGTACATTATTGTCAACCTCAGTTAACCGCAGCGCGAGCTCAGGCAGGCTTGTGAAAATGCGCTTTGAAATCCTCATTATTCTGATTAGACTTTTTTTTCTATTTTTTCTCCTGTCACTTTCCGTTCTTTTTCTTCTTTTTATAGCTCTTTCAATTTATTTGAAGGAGAAAAGTATGCATTTTTTACATAAATAAAATTGGTGACAAGTACGAGTAATTTCAATTTCCTGCAACGGATGATACCGGTTAAATCTTATTGAATTCTACCGCGCTTTGAGCAATGATAAACCAAGAAAATAATTTTCGACAGCATTCAATTGTTGCATACAGTATACACATGTATTAAAATGTGCGAATCGTAATCATAGTGGTCACATAATATCAGCAAAAGCACGTTTATCTCGTTTACACGAGATGTGTACAGTTTACTATAGATTCTACCCGTGCTAAATGAGTCTGTCGTCTAGTACTCTAACTTTTCTGCTACTTTATATCTTTGATGCCAACAAACGAGACTGGATTATATTTAATAAAAATTAACAGTTCGCAGGTATGAATATCAATATATTTTCTGAAACGAAATACTCCGCCCAAAACAAGAGAACACAAACGCACCTTAACAGCACAGCAAACTGCTGGCGTGCATCACAGAAGCAGTCTGCTTGTGATCAATGCTAATTAAAACAGCACAGTTAACATCGAGAAACAATTAATAACTTTTATGAAAGCTTTGTATAAGCGAACTCGAATATAAAACAGGAGAGGTCGAGGTATTATGGCACATTGAGTTGTAGTGCATCTGGGTTGTGAATAGAGACAGAGGAATGATTTGAGAAGCCCAGACAGTTGGTATCGATTTGGAAATTAAATAAAAATTCGCTTATGTTGTTACTAAACTCGCTTGGAAATTCGTTTTTTAATCCTTGTATGATACTAGATTAAGGGAGTAGAATGGTGATTTAATTAAACAAGAAAAACCTATTAGAGCATGAAATAAATATTTTTGGGCTCAAATTGATGACGGATGACGGTCAAGTAATGTTTACGTTAAAGTAGCCCCAGTCAATTTATGTTCGAGCAGTTGCAGTGAAGCATCTTTTTGAGTTGCCGGTGAATAAGAGCCGTAGTGTGATGCAATAGTTGTACAACTGAGATCTTACATTTTGTATCATAAAAGTAACTTTATCCTTCGGTTTTCATGTACAATTGTACTTGCATCCGAATTCAGATCTTATTTGAAATTTCCGTGGTTAAAATTTTATTGAACTAAATATTTTAGCTGAATTGCTTCGTGGTGCTAGCAATATACTGTTGAAGCATCATTCGTAACAATGTTGTCAATGTTGAATTTTACACTCTATGTCAATTATAAAGAGTGGAAAAGTACTTGTGTGCCACTCCTTCAGGCGGCTCGAGGTGCCTGGTGGTGTTCAAAATAGACAAAAAGTTGACACCGAAGTTAGCTGCGTGTAGCTCCGATGGGAATCAGAAAGCCGGTAATTTACGAGTTTTTAGGGATCTGAGGCTCAGGTAGAAAAATTATTCTGACCAGAAGCTTAGAGTGAAATCAACCCGATGTTTAATAACACTTAACGGAACAGTTAACCTACAACAGTTAGCTGTTGAGCACATACAACATGATTGCGTGATTCTTACCATACTTTCATGAATAGAGGCACATAATTGATGTCACGCATCGCTGAGGTTTTTCGGCTTTGGACAGCATAATATTCTCGGCAGTTCTTCAGCTTTTCTCCTGTGTCTGCTGTCGATAGTGGATGGCGTAATTTTTTTCCGTTCTTTACCGGTAACTTTGTTCATTTCACCATTTGTAAGCAATTAACCATCAATAATTAATTTTCGACTTACGATTTCAGTTATTCCATAAGAGTTAATGGCGATTTCCCTCATCTCCTAAAACAGATTTTGCAGCAAATTTTCACTTCCTTCTTTTAAGAATAATTTTAAAATTTATCTCAGAAAATTTATGTTTTGCGTTCAGACGCAACTCTCGATCAGGATTTACGGCTGACTGGTTCAAGTTGAAAGATCTACTGCCTTCAAAATAGTCGGCTGTAATAGAATTTGAGTCTTATCAAGAAAAAGCTAATAACGGGCAACGCGTTCAAAATCATACGCTTGTGATGGTAGGGGCTGGATTTTTTTCAACCGGGAATGCCCCTCAAGCGTTCGCCCGAGTATCTATAAGAAATAAACTACATGGTATGAAAAACCCAGCCTGGAACCTGTTTTGAAAACTTCGAAACGAGAAATATTTCACCACCATCTATTTTTTCCAACAGCATGACTTACAAAACGGACTCGGATGTGGGCCCACGTGGTGTTAGAGATTACTACCTCTTCCAAAAAGAGTCCGTCATGTCCGAACTTCAACAGCATGAACTGCTGTCATTTGTCAGTTCGGCAGAATAAAATTTGTGCTACAATGTCTTGTTAGTTGCGCTTTTGAGAAGATGTTTTGAGCAAGAAGAGAATGGAATTCGTTAAGTATTGATACTATGTTAAGTATTGATTGCGTAGTGAAATGTTGTTTGATGACGCCAATAGAAGAACCATTCACTAATTCATTACTAAAATTTATGGAGCATTCACATGACTCTCAGGAATGCAAATCAAGCACATACACGCGCGTATAAATATTTGTTTTTCATATTCGACATTAAAATAAAACTTCATCCAGCTCGCCCTCATTTGGAATGGTATACACTTATCAGTGGATTTACTCATTCTAGAATGTTTTTCTAATTCAGTGACGAAAATACTCTATAGGGAAAGCAGAAATCGATCGCACTTTGAAGTTTCTGGTGAGCTGTGAAAAAATATCTTCGAAATAGAACTATTTGCTCGGTTACGCCTGTTACAGAGGGTGGAGATCATTCAGCCTCTGAGTTTACCCCGAGATCAACCAGCGCTGTAGTGCTTCCCATAAAAAAGAACTGTCGCTGAAGCTTAAAATGAGTCTATAGGTGTGAGCCAAAGATGCTTCAAGCTCACTTTACGCTTCACTCCTAGTTATGAAATTGCAAAAAATGTTTATTAGAGAACGCTTTCGAATCATAAAAGTGCGATGTTCACGATAATTCCATAAATTTAAATTTTGTAATAACTGTTACAAAATACATCAGATTGCTTACAAAGAGTTCTGACTGAGTGCTCTTGTAGGACTAATTTTTTTACGATTTTTAAAAAACTGTGGTGACTAAAATTCTACAAATTTCTCTCATAATTCTTAAATCACAACTGGAAATACTTTTATGGCAACATCTAAGGTGCAGTCTGACAACTAGCTTTCCTATTCGTGAATCTCAGTTTAGTTTTGAGCTAATTTATCTCAGGTTTCTTTTCAAATAAATTAACACCAAATAAATTATAAATGCAATCCTTTAGTATTTTTAATTTGATTCTACACTACTCAAGTTGTCAAAATAATGATAGTGGCTCTTTGTCTTTAAATTTTTTTTAATTTTGCAAAATGGAATCATTCAGTTGAACTGGTAATTTGATGGCATTAATATCTTTGTGATAACTTGAACAACTAAAGTGTACTGTGGGCGAAGGCATTTGCGGTTTCACGCATAACGCGCTAATTTTTCTTGCATTACCACTGACCACTGACGCAGTCTGCTTAGTTATGAATATATCAACGTATGTAAATAACAGTGCCAGCCATAACAGAAAATTGCAGTCATTATAACGCTTTCAACTATTCTCTTTGCAGTGAGTGACGCGAATAAGATAATGAAGGTACTGCTCAGTATATCGTATACTCATCAATATATTCTTTTTCCAATTTTCATTGATACCGATAATTTCTAGATTTCGCACTGATTAGAGGGACAGGGAGACCAGCAATGCAAGCGTCATATTATTTGCTTGTTTCACATTGTATTTAAAATGACTTCATTTTGGCTATCCAAAACCTTCAAAACAATTATATTTTCCAGGATTTCACTTTCTATTTCCACAGGTGTTTCGCTATGACTGTAATATTTCGATCTTTGATAAATTTAAAACGGAATCTTTGCTAACCGATGTAGGTATTCCGAATAGGTCGACAACGTCACGATCATAACTCTGATACCATTAAGGCCAACAATACAAAAAGACTGCTTTTTTCCCATGGCCGCAATTAAGGTTGGTTCGTGGGGTGCGCGTGGCCGACACTTTGACCGCAAGAAACCCTACCAACACCGGTCTATTGTGTGCTCGAAAAAGAGACCCCTAACAGGCTCTAGTTTTCGCGTCGGATATGTGTAATAAATGATCGAACTTAAGCCTGTTTCGGAGCATAGAAGCAGATGGCGTGCAACGTATAGGCCCCCTCAAGCTACGCACGATGTGTGCTGGTCGATGGAAAATAAAAACGCGAGTGCAATTTAACTCCACAAATTGTGCATGGGTGCTGCCCATCATCGCTTATATCAAGGCCAGGACTTTGGAACATGGGTGTGGCATCCGGACATACCTCGCCTACTACCTGTTGTTTCTCTCAGGAAAACATGCGCTGGAATTGAGTGTGCTTCAACAAGTCGTGACAGATTGACCTTTCGTCCCGCCTTGTTTACGCGGTACTTCTGCAGGCCGTGAGGCAGAGCTGCGATAAAACGCAGACACACTCACTCGTTAATTCAATTTTAGCTTCCCACTGGTACTTTTGAAGCTAGGAACTCACATTTTCGATGTGTATGCTCATAACTTATTGCTTGGTACAACTGAGAGCGAGGAAAATTGCTGTGCCTCAGTTTGCGATAGGAAAATGAGAGTATTTCAAGGCATATACACGTGGAAGTGCGAATAGAAGTCCGAAATACCTTTCATTCGTAAATCACTTGAAGGTGCTTTTTTTCTCTCCGTAGGAAAATAATTTTATTTTCAATTTAAAAATCTAAGTGCATTTTTTCGAACTAATAATTAAAGTTGGTTTGAGAAAATAAATTATTTCTCGAGCGAAATTTTATGCGACACACGGTGGAATCACTGCTTGCTTACACCTTGAAATACTTTTGCGTTGGGAGTAATTTCTTTATTGAATCATTTATATTTTGTAAGAATTTACACAAGAACTCAAAGACCTTGAACTTCAAGAGGCTCAGAACTTTACAGGACCACCAAGAGATCATCGACTATTTCCTTGACTCCTTTTCTTCGTATAAACAGCGCCAATGGTACTGGTTCACTTAACTGATCGTGTTGCGTTATAATACGTGAACATAGTGCCCGCAAGGCCTGGCGTAGAATTTCTGAAGATATGTCAGCGAGAACTTCAGTGTGAAATTTTTTTTACAATGATTTTCGATGAGTTCAGGCCCAAAATATACTTTCTAATCGACTTGTGATTGGAATTGGTAAATGTCGGCTAAAATGTGGTCAGCGCAGTTCCTAATTAAATGGGTTTTAGAGTAAATTATTACTTTGTGAATAATTCAGGTATATTTTTAATTTTTAATGCTTCATGTCTAAATGTACTAGATTAAACTAAAGAATTGGTAAGACCAAGTACTGCAGTACTAGAAACATCAATTGGAAGGTGCACCGCTGCATACAAATTTTTACTTTAATACTGTAACTCAAACAGATATTCTCAATATTTTCATATTAATATGATAAACCCTAATTTTTGAACTGCTTTTCGTTTACACATTTGAGTAGCATGCAATATTACAAATAGAGAATTCAACAAAGCCCAGGACTCAGCGGTAGTCTCACTAGATAATTAATGATTGTTTATTTTAGAGCTATTATCATTTCCAGGCTAGCTATACACATGCCCTCTTACATTAATATTCACAAGCACCACTACTTTTTTACGTAAACAATATATTGCGAGCCTTGTGCAGGTAGGCTCTTTAACTGCATTATCGTTCTCTGTCCACATTTTCGAAAGAAGGAGCATTTTAAATTATGTCCATTTATAAACTATGCAAGGTGTACCACTACAAACGGAAACCGAGATGAAAACAATATAATTCAAACGCTATTTATTGCTGTAATTTTATTCTATTACGACCATCTCCTTCGTTGGATGCTCTCCAACAAATGCTATAACCATTGAAAAAATATCTCTTAAAAATATTTACCTGCAATTACTTTACTGAAGGCAGTCTGAACATGTTTACTCAGGAAAGTTAAATTGGATCAGTCTTTAAAAAAAAAAAATTAAATGGTTCTGGATATTTAGACCTGATCAATGAACACGTTGTCCGAGAGATCGAGAATATTTATGCTAATAGAGTTAACAGTCTGATGGATTGAGGATGGCGCACAGGCTCATAGCTGCAAAAATACGGCTAAACGAAGTTTTCGATAACCGCATAGTTGACATTAAACGAAAAAATTAGCTGGCTTCTAAGATCCCCAGATCTAATACCGTGAAATTATCTTCCATGGGAACACATAAAATAAAAGTACATTCCAATCTCCCTCAAAACACTGAAGAATTGAATAAAGAATCGCGAACGAATTCAATGCAATAAAATATGATCGACAGGTAAAGCAAACGAATCGTTTCATCAATGAGATCAAGAGCTCAAAAGTGCGTGGGCAGGAATGGTCGACATGTAGGAGGAATTCGAGAGAAAAATTAAATTGTGGCGTGTACATTCTCTTGTTCGAATTTCCTGCGTAAACATGTTTTTGACAGCCTTCAGTAGAGTTATTACAGGGTAAATGTTTTTGAATATATTGTATTAAAACGCATACAATTTTTCAAAAAGTGTTCAACGAAAAGTATTGCAGAAACAGAATCAAAATGCAGTAAATTGTTTTTGAATGTTATTTTTTTCATTTCGGGTTTCATTTTTTTTAGGAAGCAGTGTATGATTTTACGGTGAAACTTCGGCAGCATTCAGAGAACGCAGCTGCCCACCGCATTTCTGTATTATTTATAGCTACGTCAGGCACGACCAGCATGGTAGTCTACCATGACGACCAGATTGCCACGTCTGGAAGTGCTTGCATTACAGCGTTTCTTTTGGAGTCAATTTAGTGAGGTGAGTGGGGGCGAATGTGGAAAGGTTTAAGAAAATCTGGACTACTCCATTCATCAAAAATGTGTTGATAAAAAACACACTCATTAGCTGATATTGCAGCTAAGATCGGAATTAAGTTTTACAGTTAAAATGTTTTTTTCTCGAAATAGATATCGAGAAAAAAATGGAAACTTAAGCTACATTTTAACATCATGATATGCATGATAATTTATTCATCATTTTACCGCACTCGAATCACTTGAGCGTTTTACTTCTCTTAAGCTGTCCCGAGGCAAAAAATTAAATTTAGAAATAAGACACATGAACTAGGGCGCATTTTATCTAAATCAACGGAAATTATTTTCAACTTGAGGACATTATTTATCGCCCAATATAACTCATTTAGAGACGGCGTTTATTAAACGGCTCGAAACACCTGAGGATTTTTTGTTGTAACTTTTGTAGTAACTTTTGTTGTAACTTGCAAATTGTGAACGGGCGTCCACCCAAATCATGATAGACGCCATGTAAGATTGTACCAAGCAGTATGGAAATATCTTTCTGTATTTCATCCTCAATTCTATTTTCCATCACTCTTGAAATTTCTCTAAAGCCTTTAATATCAATGCGCTGATCAGAAACACTAAATCAATAAAAAGAGTGATGGTTCTTTACTGTCTTATGAATACGATTGTTTGGGCGTTGCTCGTTTTTTTCGATACTCAGCAATGCTCTCACTTCTACGAAAAAGAAGCCTCACTTGAGGACTTACATATAGGAAATAGGCCGTCGAGGAGGCATATCCTGAGGCCAAGAGATAGGAATGACAGTGACTCCGACACTCGTCTCAAAATGTCTTGAATCAAACAGCACGGCGTGGGAGAAGGCTGGGTTGTTGAACTCAAAATGCAGTACTAATTTTAAAAATATTCATTCAATATTTTACTACAACGTAAACCTGTGTTGATTGACTATTTATGAGAAAGATCAATTTACAGTTCGACCGACCTTAGAATATCATTAGTATTGAAAACATTGCATTTATAATCGAATGAAGAGAGTTTAGTCCAAAAATAACCCAAACGAAGGTTCATAGAACAACATTCATGCTATATTTCTCCCATTCAGTGTTGTGTGGGCTGAGAAATTTCATGTGAGCACTCCGCTCTCCGACGCGATCTCGTTCGCAAGAACTCCTACCCAGGTACTACTCACGACTTCCTTGTATGGAGTCCATATGTTGAATTGCTGCTCGCTGCAACGTCTCGTTGTTCATTTTTTGTTTCTGAAATTTGCATGCGAGAAACATTCATTTTATTGAGCGGTTCCGACAGCGCCTCAACGCGCTCACGCCCTGCCGGGTGTTGCTGGCACCCCGAGGGGCAGGAGGCGGCATCTCGCTACGCAGGCATCGTGCCTGCAAATGATGTCGATTTCTTGGTAAAAGTGCATCAGTATTTGAGTGAGCTTCGGTATCCATTTGGTTGTTTCAGTGAGTTCTTACTAGCACAAGAACTGAACTGGGCTTACCATTTCTGTTCATCAGACACAAAAAAAAAATTCATTACTTATCTCACGTTCGCTGTTATAACTATTACTTGAATTTCATGTTTTGAATGCGAATTCGGGAACCATTTTTCCATAAACAGATGAATGAAATGCAGCACATTGCAATAATACCTGTGGTAGAGGAGTTTTACTACGTGCAAATTCACAGTGCACACAACACAAAGCTGTAAGTTGCGTTATTGAACATATCGAGCTTCAAATCTCGACCTCACTCCAACGGAGACTTTACTGGCAACAGCTGCAATGTATGCATGAAAATCAACTCCGAGAACGCCCTGTGCTCGTTAAAATGAGGAACTTTTTGCTCCTTCTAGTAAGCGAGACAACATTCAGCAGAAATCAACGTATTTGTAAGACCTTTCATAAAATAATTTTTGTTTCTTAGCTTCCAATCTAAATTATAATGAGCATTATATTATTTTGGAAAGAACGCCCTGGAAAATATTAGCCAACAACGTCTCAGAGATAAATTTTATCGTAAACATATGTATAACGAGCTACCAGCAAGTTCGAAAAACTTCATTAATGTATATTATGAAGTTGTAATATAATAATATAATTTAATTTGGTCAGTCATTCTTGCACACGCATAGCTAAGAGGGTAGAAATATTTGTTACTCAATCCAGTTGTTATGGCACCCGAGAGTGTCAATGTGTGGACCTGTTTTTGGTGTCATCAGTTGAGTATTCGCCCGAAAAAGATGAGACACTTGCAAGAAAGAGCTCCTATATGTACCAATCAATATTTTATCGTATGATTCTTCGCGCAAGAAAGAAAGAGTGCCCAAGTTTATCATATTTCCTACCTTTTACAAAGTCTTGCGCTGAAAATTTGTCATTGACGTAAAATGAAAGTAATTTTTTTCATACTTAGCTTTGCATTTTACCCACAACCACTCGAGACATGTTTCACCCACATAATTAGGGACTAGTTTACTCGAGAATGCAACTTCATACATGAGGTGTGTGCACAGCATTCAATTCGTTGGGCACTTCATGGGCATCTAAGTTGTTCAATTTATAAGTTGTGCGTATATGTGTTATAATATTAGAGAGTGAATGAAGAGTTATTGTTTCGAAATAACTCTGAGAAGAAAAATTTTAACTTAGCAATTTATTAAATTTTAAATTTTCGAATGATTGAGAAAATCGATGCAGATTTGCCACTGAAATTTCTCTCATAAAAGTCTGAACCTCTACCGTAAACCATAGGAGCTATAGAGAGACCGTCGATGGGGGCAGGAAGTCGCTCCATGGAAGGCGGTGAGAGTGTTGGAGAAACAGGCACAGAATCCGACCGAGAGAGTTATGGCTCAAGAGTACCAGGGCGGAAAACTCGCAGCTTGGTATGTCGCCACTGCGGACACAGTTTATAATTAATCATCTTTGGACTAAATTTACGCTCTCTTTTTGTGAGACGAGGTTTAAATCTCTTGACACGAGCGAGAAGCACAAGAATTAGACGTTGCTGGTACGCCATGAAGGACTCCAAAGCGGTCCAGTTTACTCATAGAGGCTCATAATTTTCCGTGCACATTTTACGTTCCTGGAGCATTCTAACGGGCAAGATTTTCACCTCTTTGTAGGTCACTTCTCTGGTCATTGCGACCCAACTTTGGTTGCAGTACAATTTAGGAATCAAAAATAGCTGCAAGTAGGTTTGTTTAGTCAAAATTGACTTTCAGTTTCATATTTGCTTAAAAATTCTCTGGGAAATGGATGTACGAGAACATATCACTTGAGGTGGAAAAATTCATTCTATCCCTTTAGTGTCATCCTCACTTTTTAAGCTTTCAAAACACGCAACTTCAACAGTTTTGAACGTTGAAAAACAGTAGAGATATTATTTGATTTGTCATTAAATCTTCTCTCAGAATAGATGTTTTTTCATTGTTCCTATAATGTCTTGATTTACACAGATAAGAATTGTGATTGTGCTAAAAAATGATCAATTTATGAACTATTCTCATTTGAGTTCTCAAATTTCTTAGTGTAACTTTATGGGCATATCGTGTTGTATCCCAATGCGAAACTGGTTCTTGTCTAGGTCTAAAGCCATAGGAAAAGAGAAGTTTGAAATATACTGTTTATCCTTTTCTTTCCCGTTTTGTTTTTCTCAAGGCGAAAATCGTGAAGCTTTGTTGATAAATCATTCCTCAATTTTCAAAAGTGCAGTGGTGTGGCAAGTTCCAAAGTTCTAGGTCTCAGAGGAAAAAAGAATTTTCAAGGTTGACAGTTCCCTCAAAGAACTAAGCAGTCTACATATGGCGCGGTTACGGACGAGGATCGTGAGGATCGATGTGTGAGAATGAACACAAGCCTAAGGCAGCTTCTTCCGAATAACATCATAGAAGAGGCAGTGTCGGAGAAAAGATTCGCCGAGAAGTACGAAACATTGAACATTGTTTCCCTCTCAATGCTTGTAAAAATGTTTATGTATACATGAATTCACTGGAGAGTTCCCTGGAGAATTAAATCAAATAGCCTGGAATAAATCTGAGCACTATTGTTAAAGACGTCAGAGATAAAATTCATTGTCTTACGAGCAGACAGAGAAAACTAAAGACAGTATTATTGAACCATACACTTAACATGCCCTACAGTTGGGTAATGCATGGAGCCCTGTACTAAAGACGGCAAATAGGCTTCACGGTATCGTTGAAAGTTAATTCGTTAATGAAAGGGTGACTATATAAGCCTTCAGTCATGTCATTCTTTCCAGCCGGATCAGCGACAGGCAGGTATTTGTCTTATTTCCCTAAACATGTTCTTTCGCTCGAGGAATGCCCTGCAGAACCAGGCATGGCAGTAACTCATTAGCTTATTAAGTGGACTATCTGTTAGTGGCACTTACGCCTCAGGAAACTTTCTTCTCCTTATGATTGTTCCTTTCATTTCCCATCGCAATTTATATTAATCTTTGAATGGCTCACTCAGAGTCTGTGAAAGGGTGTATATGCAGTCTTCAATGATTTTAGGGACAGCTTATTTCTTGGAAGCAAACCCTTTTAAAAATGATCATAAATTTTTTAAACATCCGCAAAGTTATTGTACTAAAGTGTTCCAAATCTGAAAATACACTAAATCTCTTCTAGAAATTTTGCAAGAGCAATTTATGGGGCAAGCCTTCACACATTTTCTTACCTGGATTAAGATGTCTTGCATGGAGTAGGGAAGCGAGCAGATATTAGATCATAATCATTGCAACTGACACTGTGGCATTTGAATCATAGTGTTGAAATGAATATTTCCTTAACCCATGTTTTGACTTTCAATGCTTAGGAATGTTCGCCAGCTGATAACATAACTAGACCTAGTTGTTGCTGACGGTGTGTTCTCCCTGAAATAGGGAGAAAAGAGTACAGTTTTTGATGCAAAGTGCGAAGACAGTCACTGAAGAAAATTACTAAATATTCGAGGTGATAAAATTGATTCTAAGGTCGTATGTTGATTTTAGGAGTGCATGCCTGCAAAGCGCCTCATTACTGTGTTCAAGACGATGACGAGGCACAAACGGTACATAATGGGCTAGATAGACCGCCCTGCAAGACCTGAAGACAATCAATCAACAGCTCCATCATGCTTTTTTAGCTCAGCCTTGATTCGATGGAAATTAAAGAGGTCGTCAAGAATGCTTTCATTCTTAAATTTGACCTCATTGGACAGAAAATTTCATTCCAATTAGAGACAGACTTTTTTGGAAAGCCTTCAAAAACTTGCGAAGGAAAGCTGACCAATGCTAGCTTTCATTGAGCATTCAAGTTCAAACTCAATTTGTCTTGTGGTGTTCTAGCTTAATCGTAAACTACAAACGTCAAAACATTAATATCGCCTGAGAGCACCGGCAGTGATATAAAATATTCGTAGAAAATAGATGGAGGCAATTGATCTATTTGAAATGTATACTTTGATTTATGATTTTAACTCATCAAATTGTTGCCTAGGATGAGCAGAAATTAAGGATATTAAGAATTTCAAGGAATCCAATTCATTTTTCACTGCACTCATGTGCACTTTAAAACTTTCTAATCTGACGTGAAGACCAATTATGTATAAATAGTGTATAGCATGGAAGCTGCGAACTATAAAATATATGACCTATATTTTTTCACATCTATAAAAATTCTGATGAGATTTTGCATAATTTGCTTGTAAAAAATTAATATTTTTCCATGACAAGAAATGACAAGAGTTGAATCGAAGTTATGTAGCATTCGGCAATAACTTCAAATAGATGCATTAATGTATTCTGCCATCAGCAAGTGGCTGCACCGAAGTTCATGCTTATTTCAAGGTTTTCTAATTTAGAGGAGGTATAAAATTTATGAAAAATCTGTTGCTCGAGAAGATGCGCATGTCCAGTTGGTCCCGGAGTTTTTTGGTAGCAAACTTCCTTCATAGCTAAGCAACATTTCGTAATCTTCATACCTGGCGCATGGACTGAAAAATGACGCATCATTCATAAGCCTCGAAAAAGTGCTCTAAAAAACGATGCTCTGCTTCCAAGTTTTCAAACTTCTCTTCGGATTTCTTTACGGTTTAGAGGCAGCAAAGTCCTTAGCGATGTTGCCAAGTATACAAATATATCAAGCTAAAGAACTATATGAAAGAGCGATTGAAATGGAGAAAATTTGGTGCTGGTCGCACGCGAAGTCACCGTCCATCACAGGATCGCCGTCATGTCGCTGCTCGAGCACGTCACCAGCTCCACAGAGAGCGGCCCTCGTAAATCTGCGATGGATCGCCCGTGCGACAGCCGTGTTTGTTATGGAAGCTCCGATCATGGTGGTAATGGACACGGAAAGCCTGGCTTACAGCCGCATGAAAAGTGTGTTAAGTGATTCTACGTTTTTATTTATGGGGTCTAGGGCGATCGTAAATATTAGGGTTATTGCCCTTCTTAAAAGAAGACCAAATAGAGGTTTTAAAATTCACCCAGGGATATCTAGTCAGTAAAAATCCTTTCGGGTAATTTATAGCAAATAACTCGAGCAGTTTAAACGTGTTAAAAAATTTCTATACAACGTTCATAAGTAACACGCCACTCTCCAATTTAGGTTCCGTCAGTGCGAACCACGATTAAAATAAAATGACAGACATAACGCTTCAGTCACATAATTTATTTTCTTTCAAATGCATGACTGTCACTGACATCAATGTATGAAAGTTTTGTTATGAAAATTCATTATTCATGTAAAAAAAACTAGCATTCCATTCCAGTGGTGAGCCATTTTTAAGCTCTACCTCCTACAACTAAAACACAGAGCTGTGAAGGGCAGCTTCAATTTGAAGACATGTTGGACGAAGGTCTGGCAGCGAAGATTAGCGTGTGAGATTCCTGAATGCTGTCCTCATAAGTCAGACCGTTGTTAAGTTGTTGAGCCTATCGTGGGGAGCGCGTTTTTGTGCTGAGGAGAATATTGAATGTTGAATATATTGGAAGACAGGGAGGGTATTACTTGCCCATCGGATAGTGACTACATGGTGACTGTCTAGAGTCAAGAATATAATTCTTGTAAGATATTATGAGCGATAAAAAACTCCGTTGAAATATCATTGTAATTTTATTCATCGCGAATAAGATACAGAAAATAATAACATTGTATTGCATAAAGTATAACTGGCACTTAGTAGTAGTAGTAGTAGTTTTACAACTAAGTGCCAGTTATATTGTATTGCATAAAGTATAACTGGCACTTAGTTGTAAAAGATTTCAACGTATTATTGACGAAATAAAAACCAGGTGTATCTATTTTAAAAAAGAGATCTATAATATCCACATAAAAACTTGCACATTGAATAAACAAAGTTTCCAAAGGGACTGTAACGGACTGTTAATTAGAAACAACCAGCAATACTTACATCTTGTTTTACAATAATAAGGAAATTGCACTGATTGCTGCTGAAAGTTAAAGCGTTATCGTAAGAACGTTGAAAAATTAACTCAGAAACTCTGTAGGAATGCAGATAAATAAACAAGGGAGAAAAGGAAATTGTATCCACTGCAGCAGAAAAATCTATCACTTGCACTGGTGTACGTTGCAGTCGTGTTCACCATCGATCTTCTTGTACAGAGTCTTCAATAAAAAGATGAAATCGGCCCAAACTATGGCTTTTCTAACACAAAATGTGATGGACTCTTCAAGACTAAGCTGGCTACTAGAAAATGGAATCCAGAGCAATTGAACATATTATCATCATTTAATTGCCAACACGATCTAAACAATTTCAGTGAAGCGAAGTTGAACGTCGAGGGAAACTTGAGGAAAGCCCACATGGTACTTATTTAAATTGAAAGAAAATAGTTATTTAAAAATACTAAGTTCTAAGTCGTGTCGCCTACGAAGGCTGCCACTAACTCAGATATTGAAATTAAATTAATGGACCAATTATGAATGAAAATGACATTTTATGGCAAATTTCTAGTGGAAAACCATGCCAATGAGTTTATTAAACTTTTATTTATGATAGAGGTCGGTCACAGCTAGACTCACTAAAGATATTTCGTCAGAGGTCCCTCGCATTTAAATTAATTCTAAGCTGGGACATAAAGTAGCTCCTTAAGGGGCGATTTGTGGCTGGTCTTTGTTTCGAAGAAGCAATAAAACCCTCATTAAGAATTGGAGAGCCGTGCACTCGCCCTCTCACAGCAGCACCAGCGGCGGCCACATCAAGCGAGGACCTGCAGGCGGGGATCTGCATCAGGGAGGGACTCTGAAGACTTAAAATTCTTTGTTCCAACTTCCACGTCGTGAGTTTGAACAACATACAATGTTACTTAGAGTAATATTCTACCGCGTTTTTTCAGAGTAACTAAGCAGGTGCCAATCCGGTGTATAATGCATTGCCGGCACCCACAATCTTTTCCAGACGGGTGATGATCGTCGGGTGCTTGGCGACTTTGGAATGTGAGCTGCATTGCCTAATAATCGTAGTGAATTTTGAGTGAAATAGCGCGCGCAGTCAATAACGAGATCAATTGAATACTAGCATATTGAACTACTTAACGAGTAGTACCCCAAAAGATTTACAATATACTGTTTTATTTCTTTACAAAGGCATTTAAAGTTAATAACTTAGCTCGTTATTTCGAAGTTTTCATATTATTTACAGCTTTTGTTTATTCTAGACAGTTTTGTGGATCAAAATAGTTATTAACCTACTCATACGTCTATTATTGACGATTATTTTCATAAGAACTGGAATGCCTTCTATAGAGGGCATTCTGGCTGATATTGTGAACTTCCTTTAGAAGCTCCCACTCATTAAATTAGATTCATAAATAAAAATAAAGGCATAGTTTTGCCAATCAATCTTTTCCTTTAAAAAAATCCTGATATAGACCAGCTATCTCGGTATCCAAGGTATCTTACCAGAATGCGAACTTGGCAAAATTTTGTGTTCTGTGCAGGGTAAACTATGACTGTAGTTCTCACGTGAGCTGGTGCAGTCATGTTGCTTGAAAAATTCTTTTATAGTTGTCTCATCTTTTCCTATGTAAATTAAACTATCTTCTTATCATTTAAGTAAATTTCAATATAGTATAATGTACATTATCTCAAGTTCTAGTTATCGACCTCAGTGGAAAATATGTGAGCTGAAATTTTTTTTTTTGACTTCAAATTTCCACATTTCTCCCGTCCAGCTTCGGTAACTTGCCTCTAAAATGAAATATATTCATAAATACTGTATGATGCAAAACATCGAAAATCAAAGGGACAAGTGTAAATTTTTTAATTTTTCTCTGAGTACTGTCGAGTAAAGAATATACGACCAGTGAAATGTTATCACGAATGGCATTCAAGAGAGACGTTTTCGGGGCAGGAGTTCGGATCGTGAGACATAACAGACTCTGTGAAAGACAATCCTATCACAAGCACATCCTATGGTCACTGATGACTCTCAAGTGACTGAAGACTTTAAAATTATTTTTAAAACCGTATTTAGTTTGTTAAAGTCGTGAAATCCCTCATTTACCTCCTACTAGACATTCTCTTTTACGAAAGAGAGAATATCAGTTTCAGTATCATTTTCTCGATTTTATAGCTCGTAAATGCAGGTTGAGTAGTTTGAAAAACACCTCCGTCTGGAGGTCGGAATGTCCTTAACCGCTCGTTAACTATAAGTGAGATACGTAATCGGGGAAATATGGCGAGCTCCGTCCACCAGACGCCCCAGACAACTCATTAGTTCTCCAAAAATGGTGGTGCACTAAAATAATCTCGCGCCGCTCGCTCCTCGGTGGCGAATGTATTATTACTGATGCATATTTAACGGCATCTTGCTTGAACTTCTGCTATAGGCTAAATTATCTCCTGTTGCTGCATCAAGATCATTGAAGAGCACTTTTACACAGCCTACATCGAACTATGCACATGGACGCACAAATACTTACAGCATTGAGTATTCAATAACTTTGGTATGGAAAACTGCAGCATGTAATATTTTTAATACCTTATGAAATGTGATCATTCTTTTTTTGGGAAGGGTGAGGTATGTGAAAGTAGAACTCTGTTTACGAGACGTCGAGAAATCTGTACACCTATGTAGAAATACCTAATGCTTCACAGGCGGCGCATCGCGATAAATTTTAAACTAACGCCTGTAAATTCTCATCTTCGTACTAAGGTATACCTTAGGGGAAAATTATAGGGAGCATCTTTCACTCTGATTATAATTTTAAGAGTATCAGAAAGAGTTAAGATGTAATATTATGTTATATAGTGAAGTACTGGTTGTGTTAATAAGACTTCCGGAGGCTGAGATTTATGAGTCTCGGAAGATCTTTATGCGCTCGGCCCGGATACCTTATAGCGTTCGGGTCACATGTCTTGATAGTTCCTCCGCCGGAAGAGCCGATGGGCGCCTTGCATTTACAAGCACCGGATGGGCTTTGTTCACCCTCCGGGCTCGGCTACTCTTAAAGAAGAAGCTGTGTATCGATAAGTCAGTACAAGATTAGGAACTAAGCTGTGCGTTTCGCTATCCATCTGCCTGGTATACGGCTAGGCGAACAGAAGCTACAGGTTCTGTTAAATAAACCTAATGTCGTGCTGAAACTACGACACTATATATTATCAAGTCAAAAAGTAGTATTGTGATGAGATAACGGCATACAAGAACTCTAGCAGGGAAAACTTGCTTGAGGTGAAAAATTCCTTCAACAATTGAAATAAATTGTATTATTTTTACAAGGAAAATTGCCTCCCCATTTTATATTGTAAGCCAAAAAGTCAGTGTGCCCATTATGACATAATCAATTCAGAAATTTTAGAGAGACAAAATTTCAATGAACTGGAATTGAAAGAGGGAAAAATTATTTGTTCGTACTCTTTCATTATTTTCCAGGCGTTAGCAAACTTCTTATTGTGTATTTCACACCACACTTCTCAGCATATCTGACAAAATGTCCAACATTTCATTGAATGCATTATGAGATAATTTTTGTAGGAATGCTTTCTGTTCCGTCGTGCACCAAGTGATTGTAAGGGAAATTCCTAGTGAAGTATTATTATAATCCGTGAGTCTCGCTGTGACCAGCCTGGATCATAATGAAAGCTAAATAAACTCGCTGGTATCGTTTTTTGCTTGCAATTTACCATAAGTTTGAATTCCCCACAGTTTTAGTACAATAAATGCATGTAAGTTACTCAGTGCCTGCTATGTACTGGGTGTTCGCCCCCAGCCGTTAGTCCTAACAAGTTGGCGAGGTAAGCGTTCTTATTATAGAAACGTACAACGCCCTCAGTATGAAAAGCGACATCGCCAAAATACGAATTCTTCTGATTAGCAACCGGACATGGACTGATTTCCCATACTCTCCCTCCTGAGAGCATGTTACGAACTCACGATGTGTCTGGTGAAGGAAGGTGACTGAATGCGTACAGCTTGATTTCGGAACTATGACATCTTAAAATAAGATTAAAAAATAGATTCATTATTGTTCAAAGAATTCATCATTATTCGCATAAGGCACTTTCATCTCCCTGAAAGCCCTGCGCGCCTGTAGAGTTGGTTCGTGACGCTGACTGTATTTAATTTATTGGCTGTGTTGCTCGCGGTTGAGCATGTAGCCTGGATACAGGTTTGTAGGCGTCATTGTGGAACAGACGCGAGAGGGTCTATTATCTCCTTCGTCATTTATCAAGCGTTATCTGCCGCTGACTTGTACACCAAGACCCAGTCCAAACAATAAACAGTTAAATAGCCACCTCTGCTTATCACTGGATAGCACTTCAGACACTTCTGAAGTCGACGCACTGTATAACGAACAGAAAGTAAGTCATGCTCTAAATACTTTCATGTTTCGTTTTGTCTCGTAATTGGGCATGAATTTTGAAATTTTATCATAAAGATCAATGTGAATGGATTTTAACTTCGTTAATTGGTAATTTTATGACTTATTAGTCCTACCAACAATTGCAGGCATTGCTCGTACAAAGAGTAAAATTCTACAAATTACCATATACTTGTAAGTTATGAAACATTGAATGATTTTATAATCAAACTATACCATCGACGTTTAATTTCCGGTGTTCTACTCTAACGTCACAACCCTCTAGCCTGGGAAATGTAATATTTGTACAAACTTAATCACGCTTTTTATTTAGTCGTCGAAACCTCAAAAATTGATTCACTTTCACATGTCGTCCTACTTAATCAAATTCTACCTAAGTTTTATATTGATGAAGTAATATGTGATGCGTACATTGCCCAGAGTTCTAGAGCTCCAGTCGCCATGCAGGCCTGGCCACGATCAATCAAGAGTTGTTTGATTTCACCAGCATTGCCGCAAAGAACTAGTACTGTATGATCTGAACTGCAGCAGAACGCACCTCGTACTTCCAAAATGTGAGGACTTAATCGTTAAATGTCGCCCTAAATTTTTATGAATTTCTATCGTGCGGGAAAACATTACATGAACAATTGCAAAAATATGGCCCCTAGACTAATTTATTGCACCTTCCACACAGAGTGTGAATTTCATTATTATAATGTCATCTATATAAGACGAACTAACCCGCAATGAAATATCCATGTATTTTGGGGATAACAATTCGAACCAGTCTGCTGTCCGTATATCTAACCTTATATATAGTCCCGAAAAGCGTGCATATTTTTTATGCTTCTTGTGCATTGTAAAGCAATTCCATTTCCAAGGACAAAGAGCTTACCAGGTTCCAAATTCGCTGTAACTTCTACCATAAAGTGCGAAAATTCAGGGCGAAATCAGCTACTCTGAGTTTAGGCACAAATGGTGGGATTTCTATCTAGATATTTTCCTTGTGAGGCGTTATATTACAGGACTCTGGTATCAATGCAGCAGATAAAGAGACACATTCAGAGCACTTCAGATGCGAAAAAGAGCTAACCTCATGTGTTAAGTGAGCATTTGCGTCAGGTTAAGCTCTGCCGAGAAAACGTCGAGAAATTGAACTGGACATCACAATATGGTACAATCTGGTTATATTAACGAATGTTTATTAAAACAAAGACGATGAAATTTCACTAAATAATTTTTCCACATTATAAAATTTAATGGAAAAAACGCCAAGTTTACGTTATCAAAATCTGTTATTGAAGTTCAGACAATTATGAAATGATTTTATTCGTCATCTTGGAACTCTATTTTATGGTGGCGAGAACAAAGCAGACACCCGATAGAGTACAGCAGGGGTAATTTCAACGAGAACAGCTCAATTTGCTCTTGATTTTTCTGTTAATTAAATGTATACGGCGCTGCCCTCAGATGCTATCTGACGAAACTAACCAGAGCAGCGACGGGTTAGGCAGCTAACTTGTTTGTTTTACGGAAATCATTCGAATGAATGGCTATCTGGAAGAAATATTAGAAAATATTCAACGAATTAACGACGTTAAAAATGTCCCATCACGCTGCTGAAAAATGGAAAGCTATTCTGTGGGTTACGTTACAAAATAATTTTGTGCGTACACGAAATGATGCTGTAATTATACAATCTGTTAGCTTTTTTGTTTCACAGCACAATCGCTCTAATAAATGCGCTTTTTTGACCTCGTGCATCATTCAAGTACGAAAACTAATAAGATCGGTTTGCATTTCCAAATTGAAACAATTAATGTGCAATTTGCCTTTTATAAAGTAAATACGCAGAGTAGGATACTTTTCATCGCACAGGAAATTGATAAAAAAATGATATTAGCCTCTGCGCAAAACAGCCAATTGTAGGTAACGGTAAAAGTGCAGTATTTTAATTTGTCTTGTTGGAAATTCAAAAATATGAATTATACTTAGAAATATCTATTAGTTGAAACATGACAGATATTGAGTGTATTCACCAGTCTCTCTGGAAAATTGACCAACAACAAGTAACTGCTCACTTAAAGGCTGAAAAAGAGAGTAAAGTGTTCTACACGCTATAAAAATACTATCTGAATTTCTTTTATTTGCTAAAATATCAGTATATCACAGAAAAGTATTCCCCGTTTAATTCGTTTGAGGTTACTGGTGTTAGAAAAATTCTCAAATTTCTCAAACTGAATGCTCTCTGCAAAAGTTCCTCGGATGAATGGAATAACAAACCAAGTGAGATAATTTATGGGTAAAAGCCCGGATTTTATGGATCTATCGGCAAAACAAGTCAGCAGCCACGCCCCGTGTCAGGTGTGTGCTAAGTTTCATCAACCTGAAGCTAAACATAAGAGATAATGTGGTCGACCGTCGAGGAAGGTGAAGATTTTTAATCCGTGAAACAGCAGGTCATGAATCGTTGATAAAATGGAAGAGATAATTGGGAATGATTTTCCCTCTAGTTGAAGGAGTGATTTAAATTAAGATATCGCTCGAAAAAAAGTCATACCGCACAAAGAACCATCATGTTAGGACGACAATGATATACACGAAAAAGCCGCTAATTATTAGAGATAATTACAGTAATTTTAGGTTTTAAAAAGCTAGCTTTAAAATATCTGAATTGGATAGCTCATTGAACGCAGTCTATATTATTTATTTATGTATAATAACCAGAATAAGTGTACTTTTTTGTATTAGAATAAAAATCCTGTCATTACATGACGAGAATTGTACCTCTATTTTCTAGGTATCTTAAATAATTTCAGGTCAGGTAAATTGCACAATTTCGATGGCTGATGGCAAACAAACTTTCTGCTGCCATGAGCGAACTCTTCAGAATTCCCTCGCTGTGTAGAGTTTGTAGGCGATATTACGGTAATGAGTACGTCGAGGTTCTGCTCTTTTCATGGAAGTGTTTCCTTGGAGTCACATTTCAGCGCACTGGCTGGTGCGAATGTACACAACACTAAACTACACGCGTCTCTGATCCCATAGCATGCACTAACTTCATACTACTTTCTATGTTAGTATTCTACGCGAGCATTAACTACTACTTAGTAGTTATTTTATTACAATAATAAGTGCAAGAATATTTCTGTACTACTAATTTTTTCCCTCGAGTGGCAACTAGGCGTCACCTACGTAACTTGCCTGCAGGGGCTAAGTTCGCTCGTGAGATGGAAAAGTCGTTGCATGTAATTAATCAAGCCTAGTAATTATCATTCATATGATATATTATGTGATCGGTTTTTTATTGAACACCAGCATTGTGTGCTTAATTCTCGTTTCCACTGTTGCAGGTGGGATGCAAAAATAACATGTAGGTCCACTCCTCACTTGTAGTCTATAAGATCAATCCTTTGTCCAGCAATCAATCATTTAATAAAAGGGGCTAGCCATGTTGACCATCTTTTATTCAATTTTTGGTCTCTGCAACTATAGATAATTCCTTGCAAATTTTTTTAATTTGATTTTTTAAGTTTTCTGATAAGGTAAAAAGTGTCTTTGAGCTCGTAAATACTTTGTTGATAAATTAATTTTTTTAAACTTTAGAATTAAATAATACTTATTCAAATTAACTTTATTATCGTAACATCTAAAGCCATTCAAGTGAAGAAGACTGAAGGATGCATTGCGGTGCTTAGTTTAAAGTATCAAGACTCAAGAGTGTTAAAGTTAGAGAAACAAAAATAAAGAAAAATGTATGATCAAGCCCCCAAATTAATGAACGTTCCCTAGTGTAAGCGAACCCTGACGGAACATTAATTCCCTTCCTTCACATGGTTACTGTTATAATTAGTAGACAACTATTTAAATCGCTAGTTTTTACACCCATTGTTTGAACAGCTTGCCTCATTTGAGTTTCGAAGGCACACATAACAATGAGAATGTTAATTTAAGTCAATTTGTTTCAATATCTTTCTGGCTAAATAAACGAAAGGTTTTATTTCAGGGCAGGAATACTTGCGACACTTATGATAAAACTGTCTACCAGAAGTAAGATTTCATTACTTAAGACTCCCAATATAGCGATTTTATCAACTAAGGCATTTAGAAATAGAACGGTGAAAAAAAATTATTCTACATCAACACAACAGTTTGAAATACCTAATGGAAACAAACATAATTAAGATTAACTTCCCTCATCCATCTTATAATGAATGAACAATACAAAAGAAGAAGCCACAGTACTTCTTTTGAGTGTAATTTCTTAACATTTTACTTGAGTATTATTTAATAATGTACTTTCACCACATACTGAGCTACATTCCGATCAAAATGCAATGAGTATTTGCTTTCGCACTTCAACCAGTTCCCCGTCACTGTTTATCACAAGGGCTACGAAGTCCAAACATTCTCGAAGCGAAATCAAAGATTTTTCGACTCTGTTCTATTCTACGAAGTGACAACACGCCGACAATTGCCTCTCACTGGAATCATAAAAATACTTCTTAAATACTTCCACCTCAGTTGCCTCAGAATGGCACAAAACAAACTTTTTCGAATACCTCTGAAATATTTGAGACGTTTTATCTTTTTCTTTCCCCTGGCATCTCCTTAGGCTTGTTGTTTGCTCGACCTGCGAAGGGCAATAGCAACTTCTTATCACATTTCTTCCTGCAGTCGGGAAGACGACTGCAGATTGGCTCACTTTAAATTTATCACCTTCCAAACACTAGTTTCGGTTACAGGTCGCCTTTGTTTTTGTCTCAGTGTGAGGTGAAAATGTTTAGAATTTTGTTAGGTTACAGCTCCGATTTTCGTAGGCATGTTCATAAAACTCAGCAAAACCTTGACAGTGCACCTGTACTGGCTCACTTGCGTACAAACCCGGACATGCTGCTCAAGACGGCGAGCAAACTTGTCAGCTCACTCTCGCTTTCAGAGAATGGTCTTAGAGATAATAGGTGAACTTCATAGAACAGATAGCAAATCGCACAGCGTCGTATCCCCATTCTTTTGAAAGGTTCGACTTTCTTCAAAGTACTATACAATTAGAAACAGTGTTTTAATACAAAAAATAAGTGAAAAATTGCGAGCAATGCCTGTCTTAGTTTGTCAAATACCATACCATTATTTCAAAATAAAAAGAAGAACCAACGTTGCAGAGAACATTTATTGATGCAAATGTTTCGGAATATAAACATTCCATCTTCAGTGCTGGAACAAATAAAATGTTTATACTGTCATGAATAATATACTTAAGGTCTGAATAAAAATACGAAGCAAAAACGACGAAAAAAGATTAATTTCTTACGACTAAAGCTCCGTACGCAAACACATCGACAATACACAAAGTACATACAGCCTTATACAACCATACATCTACACACACACGTACACATTTGTATATGCGCACGCACAACACGCGTACCCCAGCATACCACAAGTTAGAAAGTAGGGGCCACAAATAATTTAGTAGCACTGAAATTGTTATTTATTATCGTTATTTATAAATCATACCATAATGGAGAATGTTTCAAAGTTAATGGTAGCTGCTTTATTATAAGCATCATATTTATAAAAGATTTATTATCTCTTTGCTTTGATACAATGTATTCATGAAGTTTTTAAAAAGAAATCACCGCCATATACAAACACTACTCTAAGGTATACGTATCCAAGCATCGTCAATAAGGAATCTTTTGTAAAGGTGAATTTGAGCTGACACAGCGTTTATCTCTTACAATTGTATCGTCAGGAGACAATCCATTCAAAACATGAAGATACATGAAATAATTTCGGGGTAATCATAGATCGTAAAGTTATGGAGTAAACGTGAGAACCTAGTTGAATTTCGAACATTTAAATCGGGATTGGAGACGGGCAGAAAATTCATTGGAAGCAGAAATTGGTTGTGAAATTTCTTAAGTAATGTCTCAGCTAATTTTTGTTCATTAGAAATTTTTGCAGAACGTAAAAGAGAAAACACCTCCGAGAGAAAAAACGCACGTTTTGGACTTCCCTAAATGAGAGTCAGCAACAGTTATCAACGATATTTGCTTTTCTTTCTGCTACATTGCAGCATTCAGATATATTTTTGAATGAAAGCTGCGTCACAGAAATCCGTTATTTTACGTTTGGAGGGAAGAAACCTTGAGTACTCATCACATAAAGCAGCTTGAATGGATTGCATGGCTCTAAAGAAGCACGGGCTGCAGCGCATACAGCGCCCCACTCGCAACAAGAGACGCGGAGAGCCTGGCTGGCCTGAAGTGCCTCAGCGTGCACGATAAGCCGACCTCGTTCAAAGCACTGAATGCTTAACCTCAGACTGGTCTATAGCTGTTGGTATTGTGAGCTCACAAGAGTCTTTATTTGCCGGGGTACTTTCATAGCGGACTACATCTCTGTAATTATCGCGCTCGTATCTAAACGTGTGCTACTAAGCTGACACACAGGCGCTATCGAGACATCGCACGGCGGGTGCTGCTGTTGGTGCGAAAGCGTCATGACGAAAATGGTGCTTCGCAAGGAATAGCCTTGCGATAAATTCAAAGAAAGTTCCTTCACGAATGAAAGTTTGGGTTAATTCATAAAATAACGCTCAGTGAGGCGGTGCTACGTTACAGAGTTGGATGGGAGCTTGTGAGATAATACTCATTTATTTTTTTTAATTTGACGACACCAATTTCAGGTTAGAGGGTCCTGCTGGGAAACATTTCAAAATGGATGCATGTCGTACAACAAAACAGGCACGAATACGCGGCGTCCCACTCTAACTTTTTCGCCGCCTGCATGCATGTTTTTCGCCGCCCAAGTAATAAAATCGCTTAGGCGCCTGAAACATGCACGCTCCGGCGAAAAAGTTTGACTGGGGTGGGCCGTGAACTGAGATTAGGTTTTCTAAATTCAAATCGAAGCCTCTAGAAAAGTTTTAAATGGAATATACACTTTCATTCTCACGTTTGACGTATGCTATAGAGAAATAAAAAAAAATCCTCTTATTTAATTGTTGGTATACGGCGACATTCGACGTTTTCGTCGCGAATGACAGTTTTAAATTAAAAGTTCAATGATTTCCTACGATAAATGTCACCATTTGGAGGCCGCGTGCCACTTTTCCTCTGGTTACCTACCTAGGTAGACCAACTTTCGACTAGGTTAACTTGACCTTTAGCAGAATATGTCTGAAGAGTTTTAGGAATCGAAATTTCCAAAACTTAAATGTAAATGAAATGTATTTTCAAACGCATCAGTGGAAGAATTTCTGTCCAGCTTCTCCACAAACTGAGCGCCTTGACATACAAAATAAAATTTTTTCATGATATCCAGTGAAAAGTCGCTTAATGATGGCTCTAACATTAGTTTTGATTATATTCGCAAAGTTTTTGTCAAAAGTTTTGTTTTTTATTGTCATTTTCAAATTATAATTTGAAAATGATAGTTTATCCATGGATTGAAAGAACATTCAACTAGAAATTCTAGTTATAATTTACGGGACATCTGGTTGTAATGAGGCATGGCATGGCGTCGGAGCTTCCTGCCTAGCAAAAGATCGCTACAATGTCTACCTTGGTTTTCTGCCGTCTAGTGCAGTAATTGCAGTTTAGAATCACTTCAGAACTTTATTCTACAACACTAGATCTGGTTTCGTCGATTTCATCGAGTCTACCAGCTGTTTCGTGGTGTAAAGACAACACGCATACTGCTACGGAACTGTGTAAGTAAATATGACTCGAGTATGTAACGATGGGGCTAGTATAGTGGCCACTTGCTGCAGGTTGGTGTAGCTCGTACGGAGTTTGCCGGCGGAATTGCTGCAGTAGCGTGCAGCGTTGCAAGGACACTGCGGTAACAGCAGCCATGACGTTGTGGTCGCTGCGCAGCTACTGCTACCCAACGTTAAAATAATACTGCATTGATATTGCTGTAGTACAACGCCGATTTTAAATTGGATCGAGGTGTAGTGTATCAGGACTCCATACAAGCACTCAAGGTTCACTAGCGCACTAAATGAATTGACTTAGGTTTGCATCATTGACTCATTTATGTTTTTCTTCATCGACTACGAGAAACACTCTCTGTGTGAGCATAACTAAATGCCACTATTTTGGCTTCATTTACTTTCTGGGATGTCTAAAATAGGATCTCTATGTAATCATTAGATTTTGTTAGCAAAGGGATTCCATCAGCGACCTGGTTTTGTTTGGGGCTGCGAGTCCGCTATTTACCTTGACTTCAGCCCTGCGTGAACCTCATATGTCATGGCCTGAGAAAAAGGTGACATTATTTATTGTTCTTTTTAGATAGTTCGTTATTATAGGCTTCATGATAGTCTGCGTGAGAAGCTAGAGAAATGAATGGAGATGCTACTTGTTTCCTATAATTGACTTATGATGATTTTGCTGCAAGTGAACAAAACAAATTCCTTTTACATCGTGAAGAATTATTTCTTCGAAATTTTCAAGTAAGCATTGTTCCCAGATTTATAGAAAAAATAAAAACGCTATCTTTGCATTATTTTTAACAAGGCAATGCGCAGTAGTTACTCTAATAATAATAGCTAAACAACAATACTACGAGTATTTACTAATAGTGGCCTTATGATTGCATCTCATTGAACTAATGCGGAAGGAAATAAGCTTAACAAAGCAGAAACGAGAGAAATACGGCGAGTATTTGGTTTCAATTTCTCGGTCGAGTAGTAACACAAAGGCTAGTGTCGTATATAAGCTATGGGCCGCCAAACGGGTTATTGCCTTCAGTACTTATGACGTCGCGCTGGTTTGTATTTGTCAATGCCATGTTAATTTTTTTTTTGTATGAACAGTTTGCAGATGTTTTTTTCCTGTAATTTCACTTGAAGATGCTCAGCGACAGCCAAAATAACTAGTTCCATTAACGGAAGTGCTGACTAGTAACACTGGTAATAGGTCTCCACGCCACCTGGTAACGCTGGTAACGGCACTACGCCGCCTGGTGACAGCTTTTTACGCCTCCTGGTCACACAGGCAATAACACTGTGCGCCATCTGGCAACACTGGCAACAGCTCTTCACGCCCCTGGCAACACTGGGATCAGGTCTCAACGCTGTATAGTAGGAAATCTTATTATCGAATGGTAACACTGGTAACGGGTTCTTATGCCAACACGTTATACTGGTAACATTGCCTCATGACGCGGTAACACCACCACATGACGTGGTAACACCGCCACATAACGCGGTAACACCGCCACATGACGCGGTAACACCGCCACATAACGCGGTAACACCGCCACATGACGCGGTAACACCACCACATGACGTGGTAACACCGCCACATAACGCGGTAACACCGCCACATAACTCGGTAACACCGCCACATGACGCGGTAACACCGCCACATGACGCAGTAACACCGCCACAAAGGCAGGGAGAACAACCCCCACAACTCGACTTAGGCTGTGCGAACTAAGACGGTTGGTGCGAGCCGACGGAGCTCGGCGCAGCACTACCGCTCAGGAGCTCTTCTGATCACGGTGCGGCACTGTGCTTGCCCCCCTCAAGGACTCGTCAGCTCCTGCATGATCATTTGGGGTTGGAACTTCATGTTGAAGAATTACGTGTGGCGTTCGGTCAGCCTAATGATCCGTGTCCGACGTAAAATGTAAAGGAGCGATTTTCGTTTTGAGGAAATTAGTGAAAATGTGACTGCTCTGAGTTTGTGCTTATTGTCAAGCTAATTATCTGGCTTGAATGTATTGTAAATTATTTGCAGCCAAAACGTTTTGCTTTTAAAATTAGGTACGTTGAAGCCAATGTTAACTTATCGTAATATTTTAGTTAATCACTATTCTACGAACGAAGAAAATTATGTGATCATAGAAATAATTTAGGAAATTCTTTCATGGAATAATTTTTTTTCAGGGTTGTTTGCTGTTTTTTAAGAGTTCTTAAGTCCTTCGTGGATGTTGAATGTTTTTGCTTGCATGTATTACGCACCGGTTAAATTTAAATGTTGCAGTTTTTGTAGCAATGGATAGGTACAAGAGACTGCTTTTCTTCCCACTGCTTCTTTTTTGTGTTCTTGCGATGTACATTCGGCCCTATATTCCCGTGTCTTCCTATATTGTCTGCAATGAACTTGAATACTAACGTTTGGAAAGAATTTGTCCACTGACGGATAAAAATCTTACTGTAGTCACTGTTAGTTCGTGAAACTCGGCGAACGCCATCGACGCTGGACTTGGCATAATTATAACACATGGGAAAATTACGGTACTTTCCAACTTTCATCTATTCCTTTTAAGAAAAAATCGCTTCTACTGTTTAAGTTTACTTTTAATTACTCTGTTTTCGTAAGATGCTTCATCCGTCATCAATTTTATATGCTGTAGAGGAACGTATCTCAAAAAATCATGACTTGGGGCAAATTTTTGTTTTAACTTAAGAGAGGCACCAACCTTGAATCTTTACATCTCTAAAATTCCCTCAATCTTGACCACTCATTTTCTCGAGCCATTTGCCTCTAGCAACTGAGCACCACCCAGAACGCTATTATTCACAAGAGTTATCCCTATTTTAGCCATGGCGTGTTTTGGGGCGCTATATGCGCCCGCCACTCCGTCCATTCCCCCTAGGTTAATAGGTTAAGCCGCAGAAGTGACGCTCCCATTGGACGTAGAGCCTCACATTTCTTTTTAGTTGCAAATAGCAGGTTGGGGCTGTATGTCGCCGGGAAAAGTGGTTTGCGGGCCTGCATGGCTGCCATTCTCAGGCCTGCATTCTCTGCTGCAAGCGAAGTTTAAAAGTTTTCAGGCACCGCGTGGGTTACCGTCGAGAGGTTGTTGCTCAAGTGTCGTACGTATATGCTGCTGCAACGCAGACAGGCGGCTGAACAATTTTTATGGGTTCGAGTGGGCTTATCACTGTTGGGTTGGTATTTCTCTACTTAACTTTCTTTAGGTCTGCTTCAAAAACAAATTTTCAGAATTGAATCATGTAGCGAATGATCGTTTCGTTATTTTAGCTTTGAATTGGTTATTTATGAAACGATGTATAATTTTCCTATTTTATTTACAATCTGAATTCATTTTGACCACCATCTTTTCTTTGGTACAGCTTGAAGAAAGTGTTTGTCCGTTGGTCATGGGAAAACTTGAACTAAAAATAATTAACTAATAGTGAATTAGTCAGCAGCCCTGTTGGCATTTTGTATTAAGTACACAGCTTTAAACTTACATGGGTTGAAGATATCGTTAGAGGCAAGGTAATTCAGTGTTCTCCACGTTCCAATTGCGCAATAATTTGCTCATTTTATTCTCAAATTAATGACTTAACAATTGGAAAATAATAATTACACTTTCCTGAATATCGTTTGGGTGAATATTTTATAGAAAAAGTGCAACTATTTTGCATGGGTTTCAACACTAATTCATTGTATGAAGGTAGTTTCATAGTGCAGGTACAGTTGGTCTAATAATTTCATGTACCACATCATCTTGACAATTACTGCCCAAGGCATTTCGAAGTTCTCTTCATCTATGCAGATGTACTCGCTGCGTATGACTTTAACGTATGAAAATGATGTGGAATATCGGGCATCAATCAGGAAGGATTATGCAATAACTCACCTTCGAGGTGTATTCATTGACCCTTTCAATGATCGCGCTGACGGCTAGGTCGCACGGTTGGAATGCAGGAGCATTTGGAAAATATGCTGACTTCGAATAATAGATTGCGTGATAAGCAAAAATTACCATAATTATAATAAATAACATTTCTTGTACAGTCTGTGACTTGCATGCAACGCCAAAAAATGTTCAAGCGATGTGGAAAAATGAAATAGTAGAGGAGATTCCCCTTATGAATGCTTTCACACTTGCAGAAAATTTGGTGTAAATTTGGCCTAACTCATAACTATTTTGCTCTATTTGCTGAATGTACCAAATATTTAAAATTCTCAAAATTTCTTTCGTTCAGTAGTATTAATTCAAGTTTACATGACGTGCTATAATGCTCTGCAAGATTTCACCAATATTTTTTTGAGTGTTGATTCCCCGTTGCAGTTTCTCATTGCATGATAGGCCTCTAAAAACTAGAGAAGCTATCAAGTGGTGATATAATTGTTGTATTAGCTTCTGAGACACCGACGAGATAACTGTAAGGCGGAGTTCACACCAGGAGGATAAGATATTTATCTCCGAAACATGCGATACACGATAATTATCCTTAAGATAAGTTAGGTTCATACTGAAGCGAAAAGACATGAGCCAGCAACAAAGTGTAGCGGGAGAAATTTAGTCAGTAATCATGAGTCCTTCATCGAGTGATGAAGAACTCTAGCCAATATCGTCCCTTCAGGGGGATACAATTATTGTATCTATGGGAATTAGCTCTCCCAGGGGAAAATTTAAGGGAGTTAGAGTTAGGTAGGCCTTCTTTTTGTTGGAATAGAATAGGTTTTTTGTTTGTTATAGATCATCTTTTTTCGGTCCACTGCTGTCCTGTTTTTCAGCACGTACTACTTTCTTCTTCAACTTTTTCATTGCTTCATGAACTTTTTCATTGCTTCTGTTTCTATGCTCTCTGTGCATAGATTCTGCGTTCCCTTAACTCCATACTAAGTGATGCCTTCATCCTTCCTCTATTTGAACATCTTTGTCGTGGTAACTTTCTTATAATCAATCATTCAATCAGCCGAAATCGTACGACACTGAAGGAAGAGACACGCACGCTTTGTCTCTCGATACACGCATCTTACGACAGATGTCGCCATCGTTCTGGTGTGAACCAGTTTAGTTGTCTCTCCGTATTTTTAACGGATCTGAGCGCGTCGTATCTCACAAGACAATTATCGCCTATCACTTACGACCTACAGACATGTATCTTATCTCGCTGGTGTGAACGCCGCCTAAGTAAATTGCATTGTCAACAGATATAAAATATCGCCGAGCAGTCGCTCTGAAACTTTACTACGTTAATGCGAAGAGCTACGAGTACCTTTATTCGACCCTACGCTCGTCTTTTCGTCCTCAAGTGAGGCAATGTTAAGGCTTAATTATACGCAGGGAAGCACTGCTCTGTGCCTCACTTTAAGACGATTGCTTGTCTGATTTCAACCTTTTGCCAGTCTAGACGAATGTTTCAGAGAAAAATGTTCGCTATCTGTAGAAGTTAGTGTTGATTATATCGAAGATGTTCGGTCACTCAAATACCTAACAATAAACTTCGTAAACAAGGTAACACATTACTAATGACACTTTGGGCACATGCTTTTAATGCAGAATTTAGGGTTAGCAAAATTTTGCTACGACTTGAGAGCGTGAATCAAATTGACCAGCTCAACAATTACTGCTGTTAGTCATGATATAGTTTATCACGTGAGAATTAGTCACATCATAGCAAGTAACGTTATTGTGAATAAAGTTATGGTTATTCACGTTGAAGTTAGTCGCGCTACAGAGTTGTAGTTATACTAGGTAAGGCTTTATAAATTCTTAATAGATTTTGCACACTGTTGTGTGCGAGGCGTGTAGTCGTAATAACCAGTAGTGTTTGGAGTTACATCGTCAAACTTAATGTTTACAGTTTGAGCGAGCGTTATTCCTGAGGCCGACTGAGATTGCCTGATTATCATGCGTGTTTAATAGATGCATTATGGACCCGAACTTCAGAGTGTATTTGATTTTTTATTATCACTTTCCAAACAGATAATTGGTATTTATTACTGACGAAGTATAATGATAAAATAGTACTCATAAACAGTCATCTTTAGGAATAATCTGCGTTCAAGTGAGAAAGTAATTAAAATTTGCAAATACTGTGAATCCCCTTCCAAATGAAAAAATAAAAATCGTTTGCAGAGAATTTGAGGAATAAGATTGATGAGAAAATAAAAAACAATTTCAAACATCAATAAAATAATCCGATTTTTTATTTTTTTCAAGAAATGGGAAACATTCATAACATTTATTGTTTCAATATTGCGTGCAGAAAAAATTACAAAGATTTAATTCTCCTACACTCTTTGCGTCAATTAATTTTTTTATGAAAAATCAAAAATCACACGAGACCAGGTCACCATCGTCACGCTAAAGCTCTCATTTTTACGTTATGTAGGTCTTATTCCTGCGCTATATAGCTTTCCAACACAATGGCTGGGTTCAGAAGGGCAGGACGAGCGGGGATAAAAACGCAGCGTTCGAGAGAAGTAATTTCCATAATAGAGCCCCTCTTGACGACTAAATTCAATTCTATAGAGCACAAAAATAATCAAAGGTCAAGAACCAAGCAGAATAAGAACTATAGAGCCGCCGCCACTCGACCATGGATGGCAGGGCGCTCGGCGGCTCTATATATATATATGTTGCCAGGTGCTGCAGCCCAACTTCACGTTTATTAATCCAAATGACGGCTATCAGCGGCATTTTTGAGTAGTAAAAGAAATTACAGCGCAAAATCGGCGGCTTACTCTAGAATACTAAGCCGTTGATCGGAGGAACCTTCTACTGATATTGCTTGAAGTTAAAGCTCTAGTTATGAGGCCAGTATTACAAAAAGCAGGTTGTCGTAATTTACTGTGATATTCTTTAACATTTTAAGACGCCCTGTTATCCCGAGATGACAATCATTTCAGCTTGCAGGCCCCACGCCTCAATAGGTCAAGTTGAGCAGAAAAAATATTTACCTGCATGTGTACGAAGCTCGATCACTTGCAGGAATGAAGGCCACTGTAGAGAGATGAAATTATTGAAACAGTGAAATGTTTTTGTGGTTCAGGAAGTGGCCCTGGCTTCCTTCACTGGAGGATCGAGCGTTTAATGTCACCCTCGAGCCCCAGGATCGAATATTTCAAAATTAAACTCGCAAACCGAATATTCCAAGTTTTCTAGCCCGAATTCTATGCATGATACAAAGGGCGGATGAATTTTAGGAGAAAACTGCGTCCACGAATGATTTGTTTATATTACACAAAATTTGTGGTCACTAACGCATTTAACTTAGCCATTAGAAAACGAGTGAACTTTTGTACGCTTGGTGATGAGAAACATCCTCAAAAAAAGCTGGTGGAGAAAAGGCGTAAACGAAATCGATTTTCACTCAATAATCGCCGCTATGTTCCGACAGAGGAGCTCAATATCTATGAGTTACGAACTGCCTGACCTTTGAAAACATGCGTCCAGACTTGGAAAAATGCTCCCGATTTCAAGGTTTGTTTTTATTCGCTTCCGTCCATTTATTCATGGGCGTGATGGCGGCTGATCTGGCGTCTTTACAGCCAGAAAGTGGATGTTTTAGAGCCTAAATTATCAAAACTCATCTTATATTTGAACAACCATGACACCTCCGAGCATTATGATCTGTTTTTGCTGTATTTTCCATAAAAAATTGACCCTAAAAGAGATCAAATTTCTTACGTTCCCTAATTATGTCTTCCGTGCGGCTATCATTTAATGAATAGCAGAAGGCCGACAGAACTAATTTTCCCCTTGATCTTTCAGAAGTGAAGTCTTGTCGCTGTTAAACTTAATCCCGTGGCCGGTGGTATGGGAGCGATGTAGTAGATGCACCTCTCAAGCTGAGAAGATTAGCAACGAAACCCGATGATTTACCACAGCTGCGTTCTGCCCGCCATGAGATATGATCTTTGAGTCCTCGTTCCCGCTCAGCATTTAAGGCAACGAAAAGCTCAGGCCAATGGTCTAGGAAATGAAACCCTGAACAACTGAATTTAATGTGCTTCATCTTTTTGTTCACTTTTATTTTAGTTCCAAGCTTTTATTCATGCTTTTGCGGCCAAATTCTTATTTTTCTTGTTCTAATTTTATATCTTCTTGTTCGTGAGAGTTAGAGTATTTATTATAGATGAAAGAAAAGTCCCGCAGCACAAACCCTCTAAAATGGTGAGCTAAATCGCATGAATGCACCACCGCAGCGAACCATTGCAGTAGCAACTATTATCATTCAGACGCACTCTCAAGAATTTTCATTTTCGTGTTTTGTCCTCGTCAAATCTATCATGAGAGACATGTTCACTTTATCGAATCATTTTTGAATTCAGACTCTCACTTTAAAGTGGTTACTGTTTTGAAAAAGTTCATATTTGCGCATGAAAGTCCGAAAAATTAGACTATTTATAAACTTTAAGTTATTTGGTGAATTACCTTTTATAAGATCATCTCATTTTTTCAATCACTGAAGAAAATGCTTGTATGAAGATATTTTATTTTTATTATGATCTCTACAAGTAAAAACGCGCTGTTCTTTGCTCGAAGACAGGCTTCTCTCATCTCCGTGCAAATTTCAATTCAAATACGAAAAACCTACAACTGAAAACATTGTTACTTTAAATAAAAAATATCCTCAAAACTAATATCCTGTTTTTTACAAGTTATTGAAATGAACTCAGCCTCGTACCACGCAGAAGTCATATAATAAAAAGTTTTTATTGTCGAAACCAAGCCCTGGAATTGCTCACTCGGTGATATTTGTGACAGTCAACCCTTATTGAACGCATAAAGGTACGCTGAGATCTTATATTTTCTCAAATTACGAGACAAACGGAAGAGAAACCTAAGACAGAAAACGGTAAAATCGAGTCAAGGATAACCTAACACAATACCATTTTGCCAACTTCATGCTCCACCATAAATAACAGGTGGGGTAAAACTACAACTTCAGAATTGTGATTTAGAACAGAAAATACATCTAATGAATAAAAACCCTGATTAGACTATCATCCTGCTCTTTTTCTCAATTTGAAATTAACTCGTCCGTTGTATGTTCACCTAAGTACATGTAAATTAGAAACACAACGCACTAAGTATTTCCACACTTCATAATAAAATTTTTATTCTCCTGGCAGGTTGCTATAAGATCCTTTTAGTTTATTATAGGTCGTAATGGTAATATTATTGACTGTTCAGAATTAATTTTTTTAACTTCTTTCACTAATGACAATGTGCAGGATTGTGGAAACTAAATCTTTTAAAATTGAGCTCACACTCATGCAATTTTTCCCGCAAAATTTAGTTTTATCAACATAATACGTTCAACCATTGTTCAAATTGACATTTTTTCCTGTAAAGCCCATGGAAATTTCTCAAGATAATAATTTGCTACTTCCTCAATTATTGTTCAATCGCCAATATAAACAATCGCATAGCTAATTGTACATCGCCTTTTTGTGAATCATATTGAGAAACAGATTAGAAACGAAAAAAATGTGTGAACAAATTGTTTTCAAAAAGCCATGAAGCTTAAGTCAATTTTGTGTTTCGCGCTGCGTGCTTCACCTAACCCAGTCCAACTTTTTTGCCGGAGCTTGCATGTTTTTCGCTACCTAAGCGCTTTAATTACTGGGGCGACGAAAAACATGCATGCAGGCGGTGAAAAAGTGAGACTGGAAGTTCCTCCCAACGTTCTCAAGGAAATATACAGTATGTGAATACCAATAATTTTGAAAACGCGACTGGGACTTTTTTCGTATCTGACTAACAATAGAGTGAAAAGTATTTAGAAGTATGTAAATGAATTAGAGAGGCTACAACCAGGAAAAATAAGAAAAGGGCTTCTATATGCAAGCTATTGCTTTAAAAATTATCGAGTCTTTATCGTTAATAAATACCGTGTAAAAACATCGAAATATCATGGGACCTCTGATTCATCCTAATTTCATTATACGAGAGACTTACCCATTAGCTGGCAGAACACGAGTAATACACTGAAATATCCAAGAAATCTTTCGTGCTCAGTGTTGAAAACGATTTTCTCTCACAAAATCGTATGCTTGGCTCGGAAACTTACAGTTTATCTGAAAATTGAATATATTATATTAATGCTAATAAAGGTATTCCTCCCGAGACAAGTAATCGAAGCCAATTTTCAAAAGAAGTGAGGAAAAACAAGCGAATTTTGTCTCTCTCCACTCCGTGCTGGGTGTCACAAATGGTTGGGCTGCTCTGAACTTCTGCGTAGTGAGGGCTGGCCCTAATACCGATATATCAGACCACAAGCTCGCCTGGTTCAATAACTCGGTCACCCTACAAGTAAGTTTATAATGACACCTTTAACCGCCGCGCTATCATAGGGGCGACAAATCTGGTTCCGCAGGCTTTGAATGAGAGTGAAAGTTGGAAGGCGCTCATCGAGCTCGTCATGTCGTCAACTTAGACTGGAGCAAGGCATCTCGCACAGCATGTCTACGGAGCTCCTCTGCAGGATTAAAGGCTAGAGATTGTAGGAATAGCCCGAACCGAAAGGCCTGCATCATAACCATATTTCCTTCCTCAATCTATAACGTGTGATCCGAGCAAATAAAGAACTCAATGCTACATTGTATGGAACATTGGGTGCTCATAGTAGCTCGTTCCATCACGCTAAATTAACTATGCAATCAATATTTTGAATTGACCGAATAAACTTATATTAGGCAAATTGCATGTTTATTCCTCTAGAATATTCTTGCTTCAGCTGGCGGTGGAGCGTAATTTGATGTTTACGATGCGTAACCTAAATCTGAAAATCATTTCCCATATTGATCATTCGAATAAAAAGTTTTCATTTAGTCGATGCTCCAATTTGTATGCATAAAAGACCAGTATCATGAGCAGCGTGCCGAAAAATTTAGTTTCGGCTTGTCTTTTCGTGTAAAATTAAATTTCATCGTAAGGACTCAAGCAACATTGTGTGAGCAGCTCACATGCTAGTTCAGCAATCAGATACAAATGCAATGCACGTGAAATTATTCACAGAAAAAGTAATTTTTATGTGGTACATAATTTAGGGTGTGTAAATAAAAAATATTAGTGATTTTTCTCCAATTTGCTACATACCTACACTGCTCGCAAAAGATACTTCAATTTGATTAGTGCTGTCAGTGCTAAAGATATTGGAAGATTGTGTTTAATTGATCGTCAGACTCTTAAACATTTTATTGCTTTATCATTCAAAATCTGGATGAATTGTTGATAAAGCAATGCAACAAATCATAAGAAGCAAAAAAATTTTCACACCGAGACACAGTGCATCAATCAAAATGAGCCTTGTACATTTATCTTAAGTGAAAGGATGAAAACTTCGAGAGGAATGACAACGATTTGTTAAGTCTTGCGGCGTTTTCTATTCGGGCACATAAGTCGTGGTATATCTCGTGACTATTTTTAGTCCCAAAACTAATTCGCACGTAATCGCATGTATTTGACTCAAATACTGCTTTATAGTACCGGTCCTTGACCAATTTTATTGCCTCTACAACAGCTCAGAGTGTTTGTCAGGAACGAAGTTTAATTCCAGCTATTCGCGGCCATGCTTATCGTTGTGTAACATTCTACAGCGAAACAAAACAACTGTATTAAAAACTGAACACGCTCATACCGATAATAGTATTCTTGAAAAAAGGAATTTTGCAGCCTTGAGGTCTCTTCACAGAAGTCAGTGAACCATCTATTGTGGGATTATAGGGTTTCAACAATTTAGCTGGCGGGCAACTACAGAAGCTGTAGGTGAGAACCTTCAGAGACTGCGCACACAGGGCAGCAGTTATTTTGCACCTTTTTCGACGCTGTAAAATACATTGAAGTCTCTTTTTCTGGTTTGCAACACAGGTGACAAAGAAAGTAGTAACTGCAGTAGCTAAAAAAATTTTCTGCATGAAATTTGTTCATTATACTTTAGGCACATGCATTATGTTTCAGTTTTAATCAGTAGGTTATAGCAGTGATGTGTTAAGAAACCCAGCAAATATATCGTGGAAATAATTATTTTGCATCTATTTAAATCGGTGTGGGTACCCTTGAGTATTGGGAACACTCACTTTACATCAAATGTAAATAGTATTTGAGTGCTATAGTTCTAAGCTTGTACCGACGAGACAGCAGATTAAGTCAACAAACCTGCAGGATTTTCTTACGTTGAATAGCTGATTGCTCAGAGCGCAGAAAAGAACCCTAAATCAGAGACAAGATTAAGACCGACCCCACCTCTTAATTGCGTGCAAAGCTCTCAATTGAGTTTGATCGCAGTAATTTAGTGAATGTAGAAAGGCAAAAGAACAAAAAACATCCCACTGCCCCAAAAAGCGCGAAGGAGAAACACTATGGGTAGTCTTCATAATTAGGCTAATTATGCGGTCAAGATAGGCGGGCTGTTTGAGAGAGAATGGAGTGACCTCTCTGCAGTCCTATTATGTAGATATGAACTATGACGGCCTGTATCTCGGTGGAGCTGGTGAACGGCCGGGCAGGAAAGCTGAGTCTATATGCGCTCACAATCCATCAGTGAGCTTTAACCCTTTCAGCAACAGACGTCAAAATTTCAAAGATTATAGTTAGGATGAAAAACTGAGAGTAAGAGGTATATTTTCAGAATTAAATTTGTATCATCTTAAACGACTTGTCTAGTTGTCTAACAGACAATAACGAATAATTTTACCACTGTTATTCTGGAGGCCCCAGAATTCGAGTTCAAAACATTTTTTGAGCAAAAATTAGTTATAACGTAAATGCCTACCTGTACGGTGGATAAAGGTCATACAACCATCCGATGAAAATAGAGAATTGAACGCAAAACTCGCGAAAAAAATGTTGGGCATGAAATAAGTTAATATTAATTATCATGAGATATGCTCTTCATATTAGATGTGAATTAAGAGAATACATCAGCAAAGCTGGGAGGAAGTTTCGAATGAGGATAGTATTTCCTTATGTAATTTTCACTAAGCAATAGAGATATCTTCTCAGACTCACAAATGACAAATAATTTCGGAAAATTATAGTAATTTTGCCAACAAAAAGTTATCTTTGGAGACTTCATGCAAGTAGCGTGCCATATCTGTGGTATCCAATATTTTCGCTGAATTGTCGAATAATTTTTCCCCTGAAATCCTTAATTCATGCGGTTTTAATTTCAAATATGTTTTTTTAAGGGAAAACATTCGGATCAAAACAAGATATGAACACCACAGGATGAACAGTATTTCTAATGAAGGATGTAAGTAACATAAGTGTTCATCTTAGATACGTAAATTCAAGTTCGTTAATGTTATCCCATTCAGCTCGAGGATCGTGTCTTGAGAGTCCAAACATATGCTACTCGTATCTAGAGTGATAAATGCTCTGATAGTTCTGGGCTAGACTCGCTAGAGGTATTTTCTTAACGATGTCAGAGTAATTTCAGTGACATTTGCGATTACGATAGCAATGTTAGGCTGTCTCTAGTTCTCTAGTATTGTCTTAAAATTAAAGGATTTATTTCAGACCAGCGTATATCAATTTCACTATAAAAGAATTGGTCATTAAATTGGGCGTTTTCAATTTCTGTAGGAATAGTTTAATTTTTCCTCCATTTCTCCTTGAACTTACATAAACACCTACGCAGCCAGAGCTGTAGTACCTACGATACTCCCAGTTGTTGCGTGATATTCGTGTGAAGAATTTTTTATGAATCTCGCGAAAAACTGTTAAAACATTTCCATAATATGTCCACTGTTAATTTTGCTGAACTGCATTCTCATTTTAAAGAAATTTATTCATAGGACGGTAACTAAAAGGTGCCAATTTCATCTGTTTCAAAAACTTCTGACCTGTCATGAATGACGCGACGTTTGATCAACCCGGTTTTAATTGTGAGTCACTGACCATTCAGAAAATGAAGTAATTGATTTCACTGTTCTGTAAATTTTAACTGATGAAAATTTTGACGTACCAACGTAATTATTGGATATGCTGAAATTATTTACGAGCGCTGGAATGGGAACGGTTCAAAAGGCCAACGTTTATGTTCAAAAGACGTGCAGGGCTCGTCTTGACTGTCATTTTTCAGGTAAAATATTATACGAGCTCGTGATGTGTGGGATTTTTTTTGGTAATTTCCACCTCAAACTTGCATTGAAGAGCGAAATTCCGTCCTATAGTCTGTCGAAGGCAACACAGAATTTGTAAAGCTTTAACTCTGATCTAAGCCGTCATTTCATGAACATTTCTTTGGCAAAAGCTTAAACGGGTGGGAAACCAAAAAGTTACTGGAAGTGCGAGCCATTTTCAACTGAGCTCTGCCATTGACCAGGAATGTGTTTTGTGTTCGTTACATTTGCCGTATGTCTGGTGGTAGCGAGCATATATAGTCAAGTAAAAGACAGGCACAAGCCATGGACCACAATTACAATTATCTCCTTGATAAAAAGACCGGGATATTTTATTCTTTATCGTGAAAGTATACATCCTTTTTGAAACGTTTCGAAGATTTTGTAGCTATATCACCAGACAGATCAGAGCATCTCAAATTTGCGCAGTTTGAGAATAATACAAAAAATAAGAGGGCTTATTGAAATTCAATAATGTTGGCAGTATTAACCCCTCAAACAGAGAATAAACAATTGCGCAAGATAATCTTGCCGATCAGAATGAGTAAGTAAGGAAGTCATCGCCTTCACAGTCGAGAATCATTTTGTTAACGAGGGTGAAAATATCGGTGGGAAAAATGATTTGCAAATTTAAACTCAAATCTCCCATTCTTTTCTCCAGTGAATGCTTCTGATATTTTAATTGCATCAACGCACTAAAATAATCGGTCAAACGGAAAGAATACATTCTCAGTTAAAGTGCTTAAGTACTCAGCTCCTTTGATTTCGCCGATTCCTAATACATTAAAAGTAAATCGATCTCATCCGGAAACGTTCCAATTTCACTGAAAACTTCCAGCCTGAAAAAATAGCTTATAAGAGAACATTCTCTTACACGGAGCTTAACTCATTTCTTGCGATCAGCAATTCGGTTTTCGTTTCCAAAACTAGTAACTCAAGCCATTCTGAAACACTTCTAATTCCTTTATATTAATATTTATTCCTAGTATTTCAATTGTTCCCAGCTTTAAAAATATTTTATAGAGTAGACCATAAAATACTATTGCCTAAGTCAAACCACTGTGGCGTATGAAGTTTTCTCAACGGGTGATTCAAGTGTTACCTCTCCAAGTAAATAATTCGAAGCGAGAGGCAATCCCAAGTCTGAGCTGCACAACGTAAATCACAGTACTCAGCAATGATCAGTTCTTGGGTCCTCTCTATTCCTTATTTTTAAAAACGATATAATAAAACCACCATCACTTTTTAAATTAATACTGTTTGTGAATGACAGCACATTAGCTACCAGTGTTTCCGAGAAAAAAAAGAGAAGAAATCTGCAAAAAATTGAATCCGACACTTAAAAACACTTCGCTCTGGCTAGAAGCGAATAAAATCCGCTTAAAGGTCAACATAACTAAATATATGTTCTTCTCTTAAAAGAAACGCCACTCCCTAGCATTAGAACACTTCACTCCCTAGCATTTAAAGTAACAACGAAAAATTCGAGAGGCTGGCGGTTGCAACTATTTAGGAATAATGTTTGATGCATATTTAACTTTTTCAGTCTATTTCATTTATATACGCTCGAAACCATATAATACATTGGAATTTTACAGAAAGTCAAGCACATCCTACAAAAGAAAAACTGGAAATCCTTTTTGGCTCATTGGTTCATCCATTTCTCCAATATACCATTGAAGCTACGTAGTGTCTGTGCCTACGCATGACACAGACGAAAAGTGAAACTGAAATAGCATTCAAGCAATAATATAAAACCATTAGTGCTTAGTCCAACTTGAAATACAGGGTTGACGCCAACGATTTCTTCAAGAATCTAAAAATCTTAAACTATCCGACAATTAGCGATTGTTTGTTGTAAATTACATTTCAAAAATTTCCAAACCCAGGAAAAACTTTGAACCGCGATGGTAAAATAATGCTCAAACTGACCAGCATGACTACTTTAAGGCGAACATAAACGAACTTTTAGTTTCGTATTACTCTAGAGCTAAATCTTAAAATAATTATCTTTTAACCGGAATCAAATTCTACAATTTTACCCCAAAAGAAGATTGTGACGCTCCCACGTAATCAGCAATCAAACGATGGGTTGAATATTCTATAATTAAAAATTATTAGCCAAACAAATGGTAAATAATGATTGAAGTAGAGCCAGAGAGAATCAAGCAAACCGAAATATGTCATAGCAAACCGTATTCGATCCCATGAATAATGTATAGGATGTAACTCTAATTACAAAGCTACCAACATTAGTATGTATCGTAATTCATTGTGTACATGCGTGTGTGTATCTATACGAGTAGTACATATTTATGCATAAAACACTTTTGATGAAAAGCATTGACGATACTGTAAAACTGTATTCGTTCTCAGTTTGATATTAACACACTCTGCCTTGCATGCTTACCTAATTTTAAATTAGATACGTATGTGTACTCAATTACAATATTATTCACATAACTTCAGAATTTCGAATCCCGTGTAATAGTTAATAGTTTTTTTAAAAGGACTGAAATGTTTTTTTGGCCCGCAATGCTAATGTAGTCGAGTGGTAGATATTTGTCTTTTCTCGAGTCTTACTTGGAACTATGGAAATGCTTGTGGTTAATAAATCTTCCAAATCTTTCACAGGTCTTATGAAGCAAAGTATCTCTGGACCCCACAAATACATCGATGGAAATTGAATCCTTCACTTGCGAGCAAAATTTTTTGGAAGAAATAAAATTACGGCCATAAATATTCAGTCTTTCGTTTTTTTCTTTGTTATAAACGATGTAAGCTGGCGATTGCTCGCTGTTCAGGCGGAGCTGGCCGCTCAGGACAAGTTCACATGACACTCTGCTAGGCCTGGCGCTCTTGAAAGCTGACCTTTACGGATTAAAATCTGCGTGCGCGGAAGAGCTCAAAAGTGCCTATCGATGAGCGGACCATGAGATTATCATGGACGGAGGGACTGAATTTAACTTTTAGCAAATTGTTCACAGTTGCACTTTTTCATCTGATTTACGGTGTATGAAAACATGCTGTAAAGACAGAAAATGAACAGATGACGAGCAGAAAAAATCAAACAACTAGTAAATATACGTGATCGTGTATTCACATTTCTACCTATACGACGAGCTAGCATTGTAGGAAGTAGAGTTCGTTCGTTGGGTTTGGACTGGATATCTTAACTCTAGGAACGAACAAAAAGTTGAAAAGTTGAAAGTTTAGCATGACTGAGATCAACTACTTTACTACCTTGATTTCAGAAAGTAGAAACAGAGCAAGCAGTTTACGTTCTTGTGTAACAGAAATATTTTATTACTAGCCTATGTATTGCCATATAATTCCCGGACGTGAACTAAAAAATACCTCATTCATACTTTTCACAGATCACAATCCTACTGTACAAGTTTTGTCAACCATGGAAACTAGCACGGGAAGAAAGCTGCGGACTAGGTGTGTTGTTGGCCCGTCTTGTAACTGATCATGTGGTGCTAAAGTAAGTGTTCGACTTCGCCCTTCACGTAGCTCATCACCGGGCCAAAAAAAATTCTGAAGCCCTCAATGCCTTGAAAACACATCCGTGCGCAGCAGGTGTTTGCGATGCTATCAGTATTTCCTATAGGTCACTCGGTCCTTGAAGATTCGAGTTTCGTTGGACACTCTAATTATTGCATACTCGCGAACTGTTCGCTAACTATCGAAACGTCTATGTTAATCGGGAAAGAAGAGAAATAGGATTAAAGTGGCAAGGGGTGTGAGTTCAAAAATTATTTCAAATAAAAACCGACGGAGGAACTATTTGATAGATATTTTTCACTCTCAAATAAAACTTGAATTCATTTTCATCAATTTAGAGGAAAAAAATTGTGAAGTGTACTTGTATTTTAGTACACTGAAATATGTTCGTAGAAATAGTAAAAGCATTATTCTATTTAGAGGGTAATTTTTAACAATACCCTTACGATACTAAAGCATGAAGCAATGAAGAGCTGTAATTCGCTGCTGTATGTAAAACAACCAGCACAATGCCACGGCCTGTAAATGTTTATGAGAGAAGCTCCGTGAGCAAACGTAGCTTGCGAGCGATCCAGGCTCGAGGCCATGAAACTGATGCTGGGACGTTGATGTATAATGGCCCTCATCACTTGCTGTCATTTAGCACCACAGCGTCGCCCCCTCTGGAGCGACTTGCGTTCTGAGCTCACCCCGGAGTGCGTAGGCCGGCTGTAAGCGCGGTGAGATGCTTTCATCGGGGCTAATTTGTAAAGCCACCTGGCGATCCAGGGCTAGGCTAAAGTGAAAGGGTCATCTGACAAATGTGATCTCAGGCTCATAATTAGGAAAGGCTCATATGTAGAAGAAGATCAGTTGCTGACCGAGTTCAAATGAGAGAAAGTATATCTTGGCACTCGCGTTTCATTAATTCATTTATAAAATGAGCCAGCACTCTTCAGAGTGAACATTAAACTTCATGTTATGTAACTTGTGATATAAGGAGACTGATAATGGTTGGCATTCTGATTTGGCTGTAAATGTTCATTCCTTATATAAAAAATTATTCTGAATATAACTTTTTCCTTCATGACATACGTTAGATCAAACATTTATGATGACAGAGTGAAACATTAAAGTTAGCCTAGCACTTAATTTCTCTGATTTTTTGCACGCAGTGTTGCAATATTTGCAGATAGCTACGTCATGAACAACCTCGTTATGTGTTATCACCTCAATGCAAGTTGGGGTACCGAGAGATGAGACCATCAAATCAGCATTCCTACGCAAGCGCATGATAAATCAATCGCAAGGGGAGTTCTCTCCAGCTCCCAAACACGGCGAAATGAAGTTTCATCAATGAAACGCCCTTGCCTACTCTGCTCGAAATGAATCTCGTCCTGACTCCGAAACATGTCACAATAATGATGTTGACTGCCTCACTTCCTCCGCACTGGGCATATCAACTCTGCATGTTGTCTGAGTGCAAGATGAAGTCAGTAGGTAAGCTGTGAGGCTTCAACGAATCTGATATTTATAGAGATACCATGATAGCACTTGTGCTTTAATAAGACTCAGGCGCTGTAGGAGAGCTTCGTGCATTGCAAGGACTGGGTGCTAGAAAAGGACATGATCGAGGGCTGTCGGACGGATAATTTTCATATGACTATTCTTTAACATGATTTGGGTACAATACGTACATGCAGGGAGAAGTGCATGCTTGCGCTGTGTGCCGTGTGAGGACTGCATAGGGGGTGTAATTATTATTGTTATAGTTTGTTTAAGACATCCTAGCCACATACATTGCAATCTCAAGAGAGCTAACACAAGCGACCGTTTATAGTTTGTAATGCAGCAAACAGGGAATCTACGCACAATGTGTGTACTCACACAGAATATCCTGCGCATTGTGGCAGTAACCTATGAATGAAGAAAAAGAAAAGGCAAAGAAGCTATTTCAAATAAAGTGTAATCACTAGAAGTTTATAATTGGGTACGAAAAATTGAAATCCCGATAGCATGCCATAGACAAACACGATGCGTGTTATTTTCGATGACAAGATTGTTGAAAGTGTTTTTCTATAATATAATTAGTCAGGTGTCTATAGCCCGTATTTGCACGATGGTGAGACTGGCAGGTTGAATCACTTTATGCTACTCTAGCTTCGTAACTAACGGGCAACTCTGCACTGAAACGAAATTGTTTCAAGAAACCCTAAACTACTTCGAAGACATTTGCATAAATTATATTATTTATCGTTTCAGTTCGGGAAAAATAAGAAAATATTGGTTCTTTTTAGTAGAGTCTGGCCAATGGAATGAAATTATTTTATTTACTTATCACCATGCTATGGCAAATAATTTGTACTCACTCAAGCCGTGGTAGAATCAGTGCAGGTGAGGAGTCTCTGTTCAAGGACCGCTGCACAAAAAAAAAAAATCAGCGTTACCAATAAACAAACTATAAACACATATAGAATTGTGCATTACGTTTCTTAATTATTTTCCAAAAAAGAAAGTAGCTTCCATTCACTTCCTTTGGCGTCCCGATTTAATGCAACATCTATACCACTACCTCCTTCGCTGAACATGATATGTACTTTCAAGCAACAGAACAGTTGCTGCAGCTGGGATTTAAAAAGAGGTTACTTACTGTATTTATTCACAGTTCTGCAACTTATGCAAAACATAGTCTTTGAAGGCTTGATTCTGAATGGAATAGAACTTGTCAAGTGTGAAACCAAATGACATCAACGAATTTTCAGAGAACTTTTTCATTGCAGTTCAATCAATTTACACAAGCCATTTTTCTTTGGTCACCAATTGTAAGACATATTGTTGCTTCAGCCATTGAATTCCGATTTCTGGCGAGTGAAGAAGCGGTTGTGAGTCGGTATTGCTGATACGCTGAGGAGAAGTCGAAACTGTTTATTGAATAAATTTACATTGATACATATTAAAATTACAGAACAAAGACTAGGATCAAGATTTGAGGGTAACTAAGTTAGGGTACTGAAAGTCATAGTACAATATCAAATTTGAGTCCTACTTCTATCACAGAGAGTTAAGAACTGCAATAAGGATGCATTAGCAGACCTCAGAAGTGAGATAAAGTGAGACACGGTCCCCTGTGGGTCATGGGAGAGACATCGGAGTGAACTGTGCTGGCTGGAATTGCACTGGCGTTGCGACACACTGGCTCAAAATGTACACCTAGAATGTTATAGAAGTGTGTGCACTTCTAGACGTAATTTGATATGCTCTTCAAGACTTCGGGTGAGACATTTTTTTTAACAAATAAGCAAACAGCCTTGAATGTTATTCAAATTTTACCTGTGTCCTATTTCATTTGTTCTTCTACAACAAAATCCTTCGTAACTCTTCGCTGGGTTGAAGGACTTTAAATTGAAGCTCTGCCACCCCGTAGAAACGGTTTAATTTTTCTCTCAAATTCTATACAAACGCCTGCATCGTGATAATGAAGCACTTGCTTGAGCTCTTTATTGATGTTTATTTTCACGAATGAGTGGGCAAGATTGACCGTCGCAGTTCACCTGACGACGTGAATTTCAGAACGAGCTTGCATGAATTACGAGTGTAATGTTTACGCATTTTCAAAAATTGGTTGCCCGTTGTTATCGCCCCAGAATAATAAATAAACTTTGATAATTCGCAAGTATATCTTTTAGTTCTGGAATTTCACTCCTATTTTCCAATCGTTTGATTATCACAATGCAGGAGCGGCTAGTTAATAATAATAGAACTCCTACATCAAATAGGAAAATGGAGTAACTACGCGCCCTCTTCGTGTTGGAAATAAAAATCCAGTTGCATATGAAAAAAAGTCTCGGTCCAAACTGGCAAGTTTCATAATTTAAAATCAGTTAATTATTATTGTATCCCGTTGTTTTAGTATCACATTCATGGTGAGCAAAAATATTTTTTTTACTGCAATGTGAGCATGAATGAGACTCGAGCGGTCACCATCATAGAAGTGAGATAAATAATAAGCAGATTCATGGTTAAGATGTAAAATACACAACACGAAATTAGAAACACTCAGTGGCAGAAATCCTACAATCAATGATGGCACCTGGTATTGTTCAAGTACTTGAACACAACACTTGAGCATTTCACTGGAGTATCACATCCGTTTTCCTTTTCCAGCGCATTAGCGAGAATTTAATTAAAGTCAGTTAATGGTATTGCAACAAAAACTTTAGCGAAAAAGAAAAGGAATTTCAAGCTTGCTTTACTTAGGCTTGGCCGCGCTAGCTCAGCTGTGTGTGCGATAAGATCAGTACTCCAACTCCGTCTGATCACCGGAATTAAAACAAGTAAGATACCTTCCTAGTGATTGCAAATAAAGGTATCGTCTTCGCAATTCAAACTTTGTCAATAAAAAATCTTGTCTTTATTTTGATGAGGTTGGAGCGCCACACGGCTCCTTGTGGGACAGCTAATGACAGGCCGAGATCACGGGCACATGCGTTACGACCCCAACTTTGGTGCGCCAGTTTCTCCGCCCAGCAGAAAAAACATTCTTGAGAAGTTAGACTTGATCACAAGCATTCGCTAAAATACTTTAACTCATTCTGAACTTCAATTATGATAGTGGAGGCTGCCAAATGGGAAGGTAAGATCGTTTTCTTATGTGTACCACAGAATGCAAGGCAGTAAGGTTAGCGCCATGCAGGCATGTAGATGTTAAAAGATTGCAGACATGATCCTTCATTACGATGTTGCATGGTGCATTTAACCCTTCACTGCATGAATTATTTTCGGAAATAGAAAATTAGCAATGTCAGCACTCGTCTGGAATGGAGTTCAAACTAACTCTGCCGCTGGAGGGGTGTGTCGAACATGTTTCATTAGCTTTCATTTTTTGTAGAGTATGTCTCATTAGCGGAACAAACCGCAGAAATGCACTTGTTTTAATCAATTGTTTCTACACACAGCAAAATTCAGTTTGTGTCATATTCGACACACTATATGCAGTGAAGGGTTAAATCTGAGTACAAAATTTTATCACCAAGAAAAGCAAGCTGAAGAATTATTTCTCTTCTTATGTCGTATACTACTTTTTTTTCGAATCCAGGTTTATCGTTGTTTCAAATTTTCAGTCGTTTCAAGTCAGGCCTTCCAATCAAAGGAGTTATTTTCAGAAAGAAAACGCATTTCTTTACTATGGCCACGTATTTTACTTGTTTTAATGAAGGATGAACACATAATTATGACACTTATTTTTAGTAAAGCAACAGTCAATGAGAAGTTTCTTCAATACTTTTTCAATTCCATTGGCTCTGAATTTACTCTTTGTACGCGTACGAAAAAGTGTTAACAGTTGTAGCTCAGGTAAGAACATGAAAGTAATGGAACACGAGGGCTCACAAAATACGAGGTGCACGCATACTGTACGATACCCTGGTAGATAAGCTAATCATCTTGAGAAAAACCATTAGTTTCACTAAATTATCAGTTTTCAACCTGATAAAAACTCTTCGTTAACTTTAGAGCTACTGCCCCAGAAAGTGAAAGGCGTCTGCTTCGAACAGAAAAAATGCAAGTCTGGCTCTTTTGTAATAGCGTTTTAGGGTCGATGTTATTTATGAATAAAATCAAGTTTGTTTTGTATCGAGTGCAGAGGCCGTCGGAGAGGAGAGGCACCTCGAGATGATGGGCGGAAGGCGCTGTCAAAAGGCGTTGCTCTGCTCACTTCTTTCACTCGATCAAGCATTGTGTTGAATAAATCGCCATCAGTCAAAACTAATCCGAAGATCAATAGTTCATAATTTATTGTTATTAAGAACTTCACTGCCCTAAATAACAGAAACAAGTGACTTGAAATCATTCTTGTTTAGTGCTTCAGGCTCTCAAGTCAAACGTCGCCGAGGCACAGTTTCTGCCCAAACAACGAGCAGACCGAGCGGCAAATTAATACTTAGGTTTTTACGCAGGCGAGGTCAGCTCCTTTACTAGGCAATAAGGCACCCACGACCAGCCATTATGAAGAACGGATATTTTCTTTTGTCCGCAGTTTAATGAACGTCTTAAAAGTCGACCGCGATGGACCTTGCTGGAACGCTGCATAAATTGTGAGGGTTTTTATCGTATTGTCTTGTTTTACGCATGCGCTGCTCTTACTTGCTTTAACGCATGTTTATACCGCATTCAACAACTCTTCTTAACAAAATAAATATTTTTCAAGAAATAAAGAAAGAAAAACTTTATTTCCAATACAATATTACAATCAGTGGTTTTTAAATATCTTAAAGTTAATACACTTAGATGATACACACCATGTGAATACCCATCGAAAAGAAATGATTGAGGGCAATGTACTCTTAATCTTGCTTAATCTACATTTGATAATACATGTAATGATAATTATATGAGATAACACAATTTCATGGACGATGCATTTTCATTGTGGGGTGAAAACATTTTTGACAGTTTACATGTACATGACATAAAACTTCGCAATTATTGATGCCAGGAAATAATATATGAATCGCTTGTTTCGGCCAATGTTCAAAAGTGTCATTTTTAGACAGCATGAAAAAAAATGTATAAATACATATCCATATACATATATATATGTATATATATATATATACATATACATATACACATATACATAGAAATATATATATATATGTACACATAAGCATGAGGACCAAGAAGATTATAAGTTTTGTATTTCTAATTCAACAATTTTAACATAACGGTCGTTATAGTTAATAAGCATTTTATTTAAATATAAATGGATGATCGCACAACAAATGTATAGTTTGTACATGAATGCTTTAAAATAATAAAGAGATGACGAGTTAGGTAATGTTACAAGTTGAGAGTGAACAGAAAAAAGACCATTATCTCTAGTAAAATGCTAGTTGTCAGTCTAGTACACACATATGTGCACATATACATGTAAATATGTACACATACACATGCACACACATACCCACGCACATACTTACACCAAACTCGTAAGCATACACAAATGCATTTCTATGCATCAAGGCAATTACAATACATACGCGTTCTGTAAAGTGTCACACGCGTAGCGTGCACACGTACACATATACACAAGTGAGCATGTGTGCAAATATCAGCGTAATCTAATCAGTATAAACCAGCATTCCAATCGGGGGAAACGGAGAAAATATCTTTTATTATGGCATGAATTTTATAAAATTTCCGTACTAAAAATAGTGGCACAAAACAGTCTACCTAAGTCAGAAACATGAAAACGATTGTGGGACGTGAATAAGAAAGAAAACATTAATGTCCTATAAGGGTTTCATATAAGAAAAAAATCACATTATATTTGATATATGGCGCAAATTGTCGGCAATTGCTAAACAAACATAGGTATCACATTATTATAAGCATATAACTATAAGCTTTATAAGCATATTACTGCAGTTTAAATGGATGATCACACAACGAATTTATTGATTTTTTTACATGGATACTTTACAATTTCATATTAGAAAAAAATCACATTATCTTTGTAATATGGTGCAGGAAGTCTGCAATTGATGAACACACACACATATAGGTACCATGACGGTCTAGTTTAATGCTTGCAGAGAAACGGAGAGGGATGACATAAAATGCAACCTTCGACTGGCTTATCTACTCTCAGTGCACACAGGTGTACATACATACATATACAAGTAAGCATGTTTGCAAATGGCAACGTATAGGCAATCAAATCATAATACCTACGCATACTTCAAAACTGTTGTGTGATGTCTTGAATTTCAAGACAATGATCGGGGCAGATTGTTCTGCAATGGAGATACCAGGCAAATGAGATTCGTCAATACTTATTCAGTATGTTCTGTAACTGAGAATTATTTTTGAGACACAATTAAGGTGACGAGTTATTTTGGCTTTAAATTCTCTCGGTCTTTGAGGGATTTTAATACTCAGTGGAAGTTTGTTCCACAGTAAGGCGCCTGATATGGACGTTATTTCTTTCTTTCTTTCTTTCTTCTTTTCAGAGGGGATCTGTGCGAGCAGATTATTTTAGCGGTTTAACTCGAGGCCAAGTTGCAAAATTTGTTCTTAATTTTATGTTTGCTTTAAATATAGAATAAGAATCATCTCTGATATTGGTCTGGCAATGCATTGAAACGAGCCTGGTCGAAATCCTCTAGTGTCCGCCAATCGAGTTTAGATTGCCTTGAAAAGCTGACCAGACCGACCTTCTACTCCGAACTGGAAAAGGAAAGCCATAAAGCTACGCGATGAATTTTCTAGTCAATTACTAACCACTTTAGAGGATCCTAATTTACCTCTCTCTCCTGTTTTTATTTGCAAGAAAAGCGTTCAGCTCTAAAGTAAAATTATAAGTTTTGACACTTTTACTACCATCCTCCTTGAAATACATCACCACTAAACCATTAAATGTAGTTAACAGTACAGTAATCACGACACAGCTTCTTCCGTCAAACACAGCAACTCGCAAAGTAAGACATTGATTTATACGCCATCTGCAAATGAACCCGCCTCAAAATATAAAGGCATACTTATTCAGAGCTCATAATTTCGACTGCTGTATTCGTATGAATGCATCTCATATCATGCCATAATATCATGAAAAACATTCGTTCCAGATTAGGACGGATGCCTGCCAGTTTTACTGCTATGCCAACTTCGTCGGGACCCTCGCTGTGAGCTCCACAGCAGCTCCATAATATACAAGAGCGGTCGCTTTACAGTTTAGACTTGGACGATGCTTTCTATGTCATAAACATCAGTGTTGATCACTCGAACTCAGTACTGTACCTTATGTGGCAAGACTGCGTTCGACAACAAGTGGGCGACAGGGCCCGTAAAAAGCATGGTCTTATTCTCCACGGTAGCAATTATGATGTCATGAACTTAAGAAAACGAAGCTCGCAATAACAACTGGGCGGGAGGCCCAGCGAAGATTACAGTTTTATTTTCTACGGGAGAAATTATGATGCCATGAAACTTCGGAAACGAAGCTTGCGACAGCTTGTATATACAATTCTCGATTCACGAAGTTGAAAAAACTATGAACCTTTCTACAATATAAGAATAGTTCAGATGGGATCAAAAGCTACAACCTTGTCGACGAGCAGCATCCATCACTGCAGTGCATGCCTGTTGAGCTGATGAATGCTGCCAACGCATTACTGTTGGAGAATTTTATTTTATTTTTTTGGAAGAATTATTCGGAGCGATTGAATTAGTTCCAGAATAACGAAACCTCACGTTATTTCATGCGTGTTTTATTCACAGCTATGCACTTGTGTGTTTTTCAAAATCTCTAGCACTTTCCTACTTTTTCGCGTCTAGTGAATTTTTACGCATTTCATACTTTACTACTTAACAGAAACCAAAGAATTTGGTCCGACAGGAAAGTTAGAACACCTAAAATATGTGCGGAAGTAATAGAAGCAGCGCAAACATTGCAGCGAGAAACATAGCATTTGCATTGTTCAAGTGAAGAAAATATGAGAAAAAAATATGTATTAAAATCAGAAGTCTATTTAGATTTTTTAGTATCATGAGTTACGAGAGTCCCGAAAAACGTACTTATTCTGTCTGCAAACGTCACGGCTTGTTTGCATATCATTTGTTAGTCTACGGAACAGGTGCGTATTTTCTTCTGCGCATTGCGAGCTGGCGAGACACTAAACGCTCTATTCTTATTGAAATGATACATTCTATCGGTAGAGGCGCTCGTGTTCGGTCTACAAACTTAGTTGGTCCTATATTGTTTCCTGGAATTAAGTTGGTAAAATTACCAAAAAATTCTTAAATATAGTGGAAACGCGAAAGATGTTTTCTATCATCTCTGAACGATACGCCGCTGCAATTTTCGTCACAATAAATTTTTGACATGGGCCTTCACTTTCGAGAAAGTCGAACGCAAAACTTGTCATGAGGCGCGTGAACAGAATGGACCCTCCTCGCGGACACAAATTTGGGCACGGCGGCGGTGAAAGTCATTTTTGCCCGCAGGAACATTGCGTCTAATTATGACGCAGTAAACGTATTCTGTAACTGCTGGCGTGTAGCACTGACAGTTTCTTCGCTGTGCGACCAAATTCGTCCTGCACTTTCATCCACTGATGTGGTTAATGGAACAGCAACGGTCCAGGTGAAGCGAAAAAATTATTGAAGAGTGCATGCAAGTGCTATTAATTAATTTTGTACGACCAGAACAACAGAAAGAACGTTCGTAATCAGGCGAACTGTGGAAGAGAATAAAGGTATATATTATTACTTGCTTGCTCGTGTCATGTTTATACCAGTACCATGCTCTACGAAATAGAGTGAAGTATGATAAACTGTTTTCAAGCTAATTGTGGCTAATGTAAGTATGTAACATCTGTGAATTAAATCATGCGACATGATTCACAAGTAAGAAGACTGTATGATGTAATCAGATGGTCGGAGGCTTTAACTGACCATGACTTGCAAGCTGAGAGCGCAACTTGGCGCCTACCTCGAGTGAGAGCGGGCAGAGTGCGAGGTTCAAAGGCCTGCCAAGGCTCGCAAGCCCGTGCAGGCTTTCAAATGGCAAAAAGTAGAGTGACGACATAACCCAGTGACAAAAATTTCTATTTTTACGGTGGTCATCACAAAATTGAAGTATATGTCTTGACAACTCGTCTACAATAGGTACGAACGTCGTAGATGATGCCAAAGGCCGATCTAAAAATTGAAAAGTAGCCTTGTGAGAATGACTATTTTTTCAAATCATTCAGAATGAAATCAAAGGAGTATCGCTTAGAGATCATGAAAATTACTTTCACTCCTTATGGGTCCGATTTGTTTCAGTTTTACTTTTATTACCGTGAAGTGAAAACACAACCTAGAAATGAAATCCTTTGATGAATATAAAAATGAAGGCAGATCAAGTTGTGTCGTTGAAGATCTTCTCGCACTCCATCGACAATAACATGCGACACCTTTGAAGTGCCTCATACCATAAAATTCTTATTATTATTGGTAAGAAACTAGACAACGAAAATGCGGCGCGCATTGTGTAATGATGTCTAATGAAAGCTTGGAGAACTGCGGCGGTTAAGAGAGCAGTAAGAGGCAATGAAAATAATTCAGGGGGGTCATGAACAAAAAACAAAGAACAGGCTACCTTTCCGTTTACTTCCATTTTTGGTCAAATGTTTAAAAGAAAGTTGTAATATGAATCCAATGTTAATTGATCAGAATTTCGAATAATCCCACCGACTTCCATTTCATGCTCATCTATTTCATGCAATACTTCACAAAAACTATTAATTACTTATAAATGACGACATCTTTTTTTTAGAAGTTAATAACAGCCACATAATTGGGTTTACGACTGGATAGACATCACATACGTCTAAAATTTTCTCTTCTAATTTTCAGGGTTGATAGGTAGAAAGTCGTGACCTTTGTCTGCGATGTGTTGAAGTGTATCACATTTGAGAAAATCAATCAGTGGGCGAGAGACAGAAGAGCCGTCCAAATACGGTAGCGAACGTTCGCACACTTCAAATGTTAACCTTGCTGGGAAGAGCCTCGCTGCTTGATTCTCGAGACCGCACTCTGACTTCCTTGCAGGTGATGATGAACCTCATATATAGTGTTAGACTAGCAGGCTGGTGGAAAGACAAAGTGAGTTCAAAAGTTCAAAATCTTCATTATCAACCACCGCGTGTTCGACTCTTACAATCCTCACAGGAGTTTGACATTCCTGTGCTTAAATTCAGTCATTTAATTGAGTATATCGTTACCCAGGCCAGGTAACACCTGTGCGCTTCTTGACTGCACTTCAGGGTGATATGTGTGGCTGTTGATTGAAATCGAATCGGAGGCTGAAAGGCCGTCTACCTTTCAGTTTCCTTACCCTTCACACAATATTTGTAGACGGATTATACGACCACCAGCTTTAACACATTGGAATACAGGTCTTTCACGATTGTTCATTGCTTGTTGTATATTTTATTTTTATTTTCTTTGACACTTGCTTAGTCACACTGCTTATTCGTGAGCATTATGAAAGCCTTAGCAACAGAATGTTAGCACATAAAGTACATAAAGAAAGGTTTGAGTGTCTTTACGTTTCATCCTAAATATTTTAATAACTCTATGATGCAACATCCATAAGGTTATGGAGGCTCAACTTATTTTGTTAATTCTATTTTTTTGGAACATTCTTTACCACAGTGAACATTACAAGAAAAAGTGTTGAGGCACAAAAAAATTAAGAAATAGCCTTCTCGCTTTTCACCGCAACAAAGAGCGCATAAGCACTCACCATTCCGAAAATTGCCTCGAGCAGCATCATCAACTGGACCAAGCAGTAATACAAGCGAACAACGCATGTCTCCCCAACGTATTCGATATCGGTCAGCCAATCCGCGCTGCTGTGGTGACCGGAGCGATGTCAGGATAGAGAAGTGGACATTATTCTCTCCAAAGCCCCCATCATTAGGTATAATGAGCCGATGGACTGTGGTAACTGCGATGCCCTAGGCGATATTTTTTACGCCGTGTATTTACGTGAAGTGGAATTCATTTACATTTTACGGCAACTCACAGCGAAAATAATGAGGTTAAGCATCAAATTATGCAATAACACTATTGTGAAGTCTCCAGCAGAGACCAAATGTATTATATATACAAAATAACAGGTGCATAACTTATGTGTTTTTGCCCAATCAAAATTTTTCTCGTGACAACAGTTATAGTTTTGATGACAGGAACTTGATTTCAATATTATCTCACAATTATTGATGAGTTCAAATTTTTGCAGCTGTGGATAAACATTTACTTGTATTGAGTAATGGGTAGTGATGTAGCACAATATCTTTACGGTGTGATTCCACCCAGACAGTTCTACGAGCATCGTCACCATTATGATAATTTATCGGATCATATATTTGGCCTTCAGTCATTTTACTATGAAATACCCAACGTTTAAAACTTTAAGAAAAGATTTTTGTCTGTAATGCCTCCTGTTTAATGTTGGTGTTTTCACTACACTTCACCGTAACTTGCATGACATTCATTGCCCATCAGCAGCTTTGTCGTCAGTCAGTACCGGAAAATTATAAAAATCTCTAGCGATTAATTTTGTTGACGGTAACGGACGATAACACACGAAAAATAACAAAACCAATGATCGGAGCGATGAAAATCCGATCGGAGCGACCGGATCTCTAACCATTCAAGCAAACTATGTAGATACCAATAAACACATTATAATTAATAAATATGAGGCTTTGCATTTAACAAATATACACAACTCTACAACGTCATCATGACCAATCGGGAAACATTATCGGGTGAACGTGAGACTATTGGCTTTTAAATTCAGATTACTGAATGAAATGAAAATTCATGAAATTGAGGAACATTCCTACATATTTCGTATTTTAATTTCTTGAAATTTTAATTTCTTGAAATTGAACAGTGAATTTCTTGAAACTGATAAAAATGAAGAACAGCGTAAGATGAGTAAATTTGAAAGGAATCAAGTAATTAGTTACATTAAAATTACGAGTACATCGGAGCAACATGGCGTTGACAAAAATACGTTCATTTTAGCGAACATTTTTACACCATAAACGAAAGATGTGAGAACTAAATTTCTCGCTACTGAACACATACCGTAAATTTTACCTACGTTTGCATCACGGAGAATTAATTCGAAGAACGAAAGCCTCATTGATCTTCAACGGCCCTCACCTGAAATAGAGCAACAGCTCTTTCTCGTACGAGGAAGTTCGGCCGTGGAAATCTTGCATCGCTTAATCAAATGTTTTTATGCATTTTCTTGGAGAAAGTGAAATCGAATCCATTTTGAAATTTTTTACGTTTTCATGAATTTAATTTCGAAGTAGGGATGAATATTTTCCCCAAAAGAATCAGGTTTGTATAGTAGACTATAACATCGCCTAAAACATGGGTCACGTCTATGTTTAAAATATTTCGCACGTATTAATTATTGCTGTTTCTCGAAATGACTGCACACCATGAGTTTTTTCATTGCTTGTGTGGTGATGCAGACTCCAACACAACTACACTGACGCACAACGCGGCCCGGAGAGCGCAGCGTGCCGGGTGAGGAGCAACGTTCTCGTGTATGATTTGCGCCTCAGGCTGCACGCGTTCACATTAGGCCCCGCTGGCGTCCTTAACTTCAATTTAATGTTATGAAAGCGAAAATTTCACATTCCCAGCGGCAGTTAAAGGAGCACGTCTCTTATGACACGTTCGCGATTTTAAAAGACTAACCGTATTTCACTGAAATAATTAGTCTGGTTTGTTTCACGATGGTTGCACTCATGGAAGTACTGTAATTCACTTGGCATTACTTAAACTTCATTTTTACTTAACATATGAGTTTGGTGAGTAGTAGCAGTAAGTGGTAACATATGTAGTATTTTACACTAGTTCAAGTACTACAGGCACAAATAATTTTTGAGATTACTCAATGTCCTGTCTGCAAAGATACCTCATGGAAACATTCGAACTGAGGTTTGAGAGAATCATCTTCTTAAGTCACAAGAATTTATTTAAATAAATTTTTACCATAAATTCGTGGTTAAATATTTCTAACGTTTTCATGTGATTTAGTAAACTGGACGTCTTTGCCCCCTATGCAGAGCGCGTCACAGCACAACAATTCAATCAACGGGCTGGGAACAAGATGCGTTCGTATTTATCATCTCCAAATCGAAGAATGTTTTTGACGTCTCAACCAGTGGGATTACGCCTCAGCTATTTTTCATACAAAATTTTACCTGAGTCAAGGCCTGACTAAAAGCTCCTCGTCCGTCAAGAGTCCACAGAGAACGAGATTTTCTATGCCAAATTTACTACCCGTTAAATGTCTCAACTTCGTCCTTTCTCAGGAAAAATACTGTGAGAGCGACGCTTCAAAATGGGGGTTTTAAAGCAGCATCTAAATCACGGCCAATTTTCAAAAACTGCTGCAATTTGTGGTGCTTCACTTCTTTCTCTTAATACGATCGAGCAGACTAGCCATGGATATATGTCCGACTGCACTGGTCAAGTTGGGAATGTTAAGCTCCTGTAGTACTCTATGTTTTGAGAAACGTTATGAACGTCATAAAACTATAAATTGTGTGCTTAATGGCTTGTAAATTAGTTACTTTCTATTTTTACGTGTAAAACGGATTCTGTTGCAATTTAAAATTTGTAGTCTTGTGGTTTCCATGCTTATACGTAAACATGACTTGGAAAGTTGTTGCCTATATAGAGAGAGCGTAACAAAACTATGTCGGTCTTAATCTTAATTAAGGGGTCATCCACACCAATTGATACATCCGTGACAGCTAGGGACTGAAACAGTATTCAATAGGTCTGTTTGCAATTATCTCTTGAGTACAACCACACCAGTTCAAAACCTAGTTGGACTATGCCAATACACGTAGTGTCGTGTAGAAAATTGTGAAATTTTATCACATGTAGCCAGAAGAATTTAGTTGAGAACCACATATGCAGCTTTCATGCAATGAAAATTAAGCACATAAACATCCTCGAGATTTTCAAAAACAATGTGGTAATCACTGATTCATCTCTAGCTGTTTTTCAGTACTTGGGACACAAAAGAAAAACATGAACAAAATATTAAGGGAGAATCCATGTTTTATACGTTATTTTTATTATCCTCTACCGGCTCAAATTAAGAAGGTTCATTGAAAAGTTAGAGTAAAAATCGGCTCTTCATCTTAGAATTTGAACCAAAGAATTTGTTCATGGTTCACTAAATGAAATGTCGCACCCAACATGTGTACGAAATTTGTCGTCATACGCCATCAACAGGCGAACGTGTCATCGAGGATCAGTTCCGACAGATAACGCCAATCGAGACCATAATGTGTGGTAGCTGGCAACAGAGATCAAAGCCCCATCAGAATTCAAAGCCCCATCAGAGTTGGCAGGGTTGAATTGGTTTCATCGCACTCAATTTCTGGCACTAGCTGGCTTGGCAAGCAATGTAAAAAGAAAACATTACACAGCAGTTGGATTAAGAAGAGATTGAGAAATACATATTAAAACAAAGCAAAAAACGGATCGCAGCCTGAACGCGCAAATAATAAATAAACCTTCAAGTCATAAGTAGTTTGCGCCTTTTGATCTTATAGTGCTGAGTTACCTAATAATAAACGATTAGCCATGTGACTGAAGAGAATTTGCAATAACTATCAGAGCAGCCAAATGAACTTCACATGCATACGTCAATCATCTCGTAATTCAAGTGTCATGAGGACCTTAGCAACACAGACTCTGGCTCTGTAGATGCACTATTGTCAAACATGTGAAAAACTTGATTTTATGAGCTTAGGTTGTAAATCTGAGCGCTGCAAGTGAGCAAAAAAAGCAGCCTAGCCGACCTAGAGATTATTATTCGAAAGTGAACACCTTGGATTGCCCTCCAGTAGCTCTGGCCGACTGATTTTAAAGAAGCTCAGTCCAAAGGAATCTTCTAAAGTGAACCCAGCTTCCCACTGTTATTCACATCAACTATTAAGCACGGATCTCGGTTTGAAATTACGGATCATCGCCTCTCCAAAAGCGTGATAAGATTTCAGGCGTCATGGATGTCAGAAATAATTCGTTTGAAATTTCGTTTTGTTTCTAAAGTATTTGGGTCTTCAACTCAACCAATAGCAGCAGATATTATGCTTTCATTGAAATTTTAGATACTTCATCATAAATACGAAGACTGCAACATTCTTTTCCACTTGAAGGGGACTCTTAAATACACACAACCCATGAGACACTTTCGCCCTCGAGTGAACCTGAGCTCCGCCACCCGACTTCGCCGCTAAGCGCCTGAGTAATGGCATCGCCAGCCTACTCTTAACTCGAGCTGCAGAGTCTGGTGGCCCACGGACTGATCATTATGAAGAGCTTCCGACCAAATTTATGGCGAGACCTTCATATTCATTATCGACGTCATTATAAGAGCAAAGTGAAGCAAGGCCGTCTTGTTATTTGTTAACTAGAGCTCAGAGCCCATGTAGGTTAAGCCTACATATATGTCAAGTCTGCCTGCCCAGCTGCAGGCTTCATAAGGAGAGAGTGTGTATCGACTAGGGCTAAAATGTGTCCCGGGATTTAGATTATCAAAAATGTAAGTTCTAGAACGCGATAAGATTTTTACGACTGTTTAGCAGGTTCATTTGAATGTATAATAAGATGAAACGTGGCGACTTCTGCTCGTATTTTCATTTGCCATTCGTATCACACTAAAGTTTCAAATTATTTTATGATAGATTCGACTATATAACGGTGGTCAATTGAAAACTCTCCTTTTCAGTTATTCGGATTTCGTTTGATCACATGGTTGTTTGATTTGAAGTGATGGATGTCTTAGCTGGTCTCGTCTCCAAAACTCTCATTATTTCCTATGCGAAAAACTACTAAGTAATTTCTACTACATATTAATATCCGCGTTTTATGATGTTTCTGTCATGATCCTTAAATTGCACGCGCAAATTTTGCTATGATCCTTTAAATGATGTATTCTTTCTTTCCATTTATTCATCACATACGAAATGTTTGTTGCAAGTGAGAACCTTCAAATCTAACCAAAATACAAAGTGAATTTTTCAGGATGGAAGGATTTTTTTTAGCTCAACTGCAGCTTTCAGAAATTTGGCAAGATTATCAGTGAACAAAGTAAACCATCCGCATATCTGCAGCATTAAGCCATTCCTGTAGTCCATGGCTGCTGGCCGCAGTTTCAGTGTGACGGAGCTTAGCATTTCTGCACACCACTTCAGCTGCTGCACTACAGCAGGCGTGCATGCGCTCCACTTCATGATTCCGAGCACTCCCGCAACTTCAAGTTTACGAACTTAGCGCCAGTTCAACCTTTGCTACTTTGTTCAACCGCGCTGTAATGACAAGTGAAGGACGTTTCATATTTTACAAGCAACAGATACTCGCATGTCACATGCAAGCCTTTTGCTTCTGCTCGACCAGAAGTGCTCCACGTACATACCTGTTAACTATGTGTAAACATTCAGTGAGGTGCACTTACACCTTAATACTTTTGAAAGCAAATAGGGACTAAAACATAAAGTTTCAACAAAAAACTGGCTATCTCTTCAATAAGTCGATATACAGTTAAATTTCGGAGATAACTTAACTTCTGATGTTCAACTGTTCTTTCTACATAGATATCTCTCTTCACTGAGGAAATATGAGAATGACAATAAGAATAATAGTTAATGTTTCCAATTAAGGTCGCTTTCGGTAGACTCGCAAATCTTTGAAACCAAAACATGATTCAGGCACAGCTACTCGTATGAGTTGCTCATAGCTGTGCTCTCAATCTCAAGCTAGAACATTATTTAAATTTAGAGGTGAATGGTCATGATTACACGTGCTCTATTAGCACTGTTACCATTCTAGACAGAAGCCTAATACCAAGTGATCAGTGGATCGTTCATAAATACCGCACTTCTGTAACAGCACCCTACCAATTAGAGTACGAACTCACAAAAATGACTAATGTTCAAACCTGCTCAACGAGAGGACGACAAAAAAGCTGCCTCTTGATTGCATCGCCTCTCTGAGCCTCTTCCATACAAGGCATGACACTTCATGCATTTTAAGATGCTAAAAAACTAACCTTAGCGTCCATCACTGCTCTCAGGACCTTAAATAAAGACCCAAGATGAACAAGTCTTGTGAACTTGCCTACCACATGTTTAAGGTGCTTGATTTCTTACTGGGCCATCAGGTTTGCAGGCGAGTTCATTACATCATTCAAAAATGTAGTCTGAAAATGGGAGGGTAGAAATATCCTCAACAACATGAGAAATGTTTTCTGGTAAAGTATTGCAACGAGCCTTAGGGTTTCTCTATTACGTTTACTTCACACATTAATCTCATTTAAAAACTGCTCCTTAACAAAGACCCGATATTTCACGGCCATTCAAGATTTACTGAAAATTAAACTTACTGACTGGGTGGAAATGAACATGAATTTAGATAAGAAAGTTTCCGACATAATTGGACACAATTTCTCCGTACGTCGTCAACTTTTTCTAAGCCGAAATAAATCTACAAAAATAAAATTCTTGTAACCCATACAGAAGCTTAGTGTAAAGCTGCCGGTCAATAGAGGGCGACTAACTTTTTCTCCATCTGGCCCCGCTGGAATAAATTTGCTAAGGATATTCAATTCGCTTTTTAGCCCTCAATTGGGCAAGCATCTCCCTTTACTTGAGACGCGAGCGGTCAATTCAGGAGTCTGAGCCAATACATTCTGAATCGCTAGTGGACTCGATTTCCGAATTGGTTTGAGACATGCTGATGCCTGTAACCCACACTGAAAATTGTGCCTTATAAGCGGTGAATGTTGTAGGTTTGCGAGCTTGTGTGGAAACAAGAGTTGGTGCATGCAGGCAGGAAACAACAGAGAAGCAAGTCATTCGTCGAAAAAAATACCATATCTTTGTTCTGTAAGTTGAAACATAACTCTTGAGTTTGGCAAGGAACGGGTTATCAGTGCTTGGAACTAAAATTTTGACCAGCGTTAATCTATGTATTTTACTCATGACATCATTATTGAAATTTCCGCTCATTAATTATGGAAAATTTCGGCGATTATTACATTAGAAGAATTTTAATTTCTTTAGCCCAAATGAAATGTTTAGGAAAAATTCTTCATTAAAAAAACAGTGGACACGTGTAAAAATTGAATTCTACGCATAGCCAAAAGCCCTTCGTAAAACGGTTGCATTTAGTGAGCGAGCATATTTAAATAACCCGCTGGGAATGTGAATGAAGGCAAGGTGAATCCGCGGTTTAGAAGTGAAATTACATTCTAAACTTTATTAGACTATAAGTGTTGGATTCGGAGTGTTTATTAGCTCATTTCTGAAGCTTCAAAATTTGTAAATGCTGGACTTCCACATAAACGTACAGTTCGGATTTCTTTGCTCGACAGTGAAAGAGTACGCACTCCCAAAGAGCATGAAGAAATCATTTGTGTTTTGCAGAGCACAAGTTTTTTTGCTACGGCACATGTGTCCTCTATGAGATCCTCACCCTTATACCTTCAAGACCGTAGTTTTTTCTCAGCTTGTCTCTGCTTATATAGTCTTTTTAGAGATGCTACTCTTACAGATGGGTTTTCCAGTGTATTAATTGTTTTGATTGAGTGCTTCGACAAATCTTGTTCTCTATTTTAACGGTTAGTTTGATGAGTTTGTTCGTTCGGAGGCCTACCATTTTTTTACATGTGTCAACATTCCAACACTCTCCGGGAGAGACTGTCAGTTTTGAACTGTCATCATGATTTGTGCCGATAGCATCTGCGCCGCCGCGGCCCAGCGCAGCTGCGACGCGCACGACCGGTTGCAAGAGACAAATTGGCCAGTTAAGCACCGATGCAAGGTGCGCCCTGCAAACTTTTCTGCTCGCCGCAAAATGTTAAGTACTCACTCTCGATAAGCAGGGAGTACCAAGCATCGTATTTCCGTGAGAAATTTCAGCTGCAGTAACATGATCTGGTTTTATTCTGAAATGCCATGTCTTACGTTTCGTTTTCTGTTTCTTTGGTTGCATAGAGAGAAGCACATGTTGTGGTGCAGTGCTGGTACTGTTTCAGCGTCTGGCGAGAATCATTGCATTTTATGGTCCAGAAGAAAAGAAACCTGTATGATAGATTTCAGTACGGATAATTTTTTTCAAATTTATGAATTGCAATATCGGTTAATCCAATGCATTTCTTTATCACAGGCGACAAAAAAAAGTAATTAAAGAGGCCTTTAAAATCATTTAATTACTCATGACTAATAGTGATCAAAAAAATTGAGCCAAACGGAGAGTTCCAAGCCTGAATCACGGTTTTCATGTGTTCATCAAATACATTTGAATAACACAAATAAGATCAACGTTTGTGAGCAGGAATGCTCTCAGTAACGCAGCGCCGTCACGCACCACCCTGCTCTCCCCGTCCCGCCTCCTTCACCTCGCTGCTCTAGGGGTGTGCTAGTGTTCAGTCCCTTAGTATCCTTGAATTATACCTGAGACCATTTTACATCAATTCATTTCCCTGACTCAAAGGGAACGCCTGAAAAATTGTCAATAAATGATTCTTATTTGAAAATTAATGATACATCATTCGATACGATATTTCAAATTTTCAAAGAGCAGACATTTCGACACGCGGATTAATTTTTTTACATTCGTATTTCTGCGACGTGGGCAGCGTTTATTAAACTCAGTTCCTGTTCTCCAGAAATTTTGCGATATGATCCTTAATGAATTCAAGCAAAGGCTCTTTGTATGATAAGACCATGTGGCTTAGGGATTTTTTTTGTACGGATCATGTCACTAAATTAACATTTAAATGTTCCGACTCGGGTTGAGCTATCATGCATAAGGTAGGATACGGCGGCTACGAATGTGCTCGCGTCAACGACCTACGTTTGAGTTGAGCTATTTATGAATCTCGACCGCAGTGCTGGACTCAGATTTCCTAAAGTTTCTCGTGTGTTTCTCAAATGATCAAGTTTAGATTGTGTTCGAATGCAGTGATATTCTGGCAGCTACAATTTCGGTACTTACTAAGATTAGAGGTGGACGTCTATGTGGTATTACCGACCGAAGTGCCGGTGAAAGTTTCGGTTGAGAAATGGTAGAAATATCTGTAGACGTACCCATGGAAGTACTAAAATGAAGTGTGTATGATGCATGATTGACTGTGGCAACGTCAAGGTTGACAGTGGGATAATTTTTACGTCTCAAACTACAAAACGTTGTTTAGAAAAATAAATTTAAAACTGTTCTAAACAACTTCTTCATCGACTCACCCTGTGTAATTGGAAAATGCTAGAACATCGTTTACTTGTTGCATGCCCTGTAGAAATATTTAATAGTTCAACTAGCTTTGTTCGAAAAACAAACGTAAGGAATAACGTTTCATTAATTTAGAGAACCGAATTTCATTTGACATGAACAAAAGCTTTCTCGGACAAATGTTCCTGCCAAACCCCGAAATTTATTTTCCTTAATTATCTTCCAAGAGCGATTTTTTAATAACGTTCACGTCAAAATGAAGTTATCATAATAACGTCCGGTGGAAAAAGATTCGAGTAAATATTGCATTGAAATACGATGTTTGCCCTGAAATCAAAATTAGTATCAAAATATATTACAGGCCTTAACATTCCTCGAAAAAAGCAGATTTTTTCTGACTGGCTAATAAATAATTGAAATACTGTATTTCTGTGGCTTTTCCAGCACTTTTTATGAGAAAAATTGGCTGGTAATTTTGTACGAGTTTATGTACGTATATTATTTAAAGAAGGTAGTTATGTTAAACAAACTTAAGGACACGCTATGAAAGAAGACAGATTATAGGAAATGACTGTTCTGAAACTCACGACGCAAACATTACTGAACTCTTTAACTTTATGAGCAATAGCTGCGACGTGAGCCAATTCAAACTTCGAGACGCTGGAGGAAATTTTATTGAGGAGTAGTAATTAGATAAGGAGCTCCAAGTCTTGTAAAACAGTCCTGTGAGATCTGAATCGCATTAGTACGAAGCAAAACTCACAATTCTTTTCTAATAAGACTAGAAACCAACTAGGACATTTACAAAAACATAGTCTCGGCTGGTTTGATCTCCTGTAGCTACGTACTTGAAATCAAATATTACGGCTGTCCCGGCGCCACGGCCGCATGGCTCCTCTCGCTAATATCTAGACATCAAGCGGACACTGAACTGATGTAGATCCCACACTGATCGTTCGATGGGGTGATCGAAGGTAGTAATATTCTACGTTAATACAGCTTTTACTTCTTTCTGCTCTGCAATTGTGTTTACAGTTCTGATGGAGCCAAAAGAAGCCTTCAATCTTGATTGCATTGTTCTTCCCCGAAGTTCGGGGGTCAATGTTGAACCGCCTTATCGTGGAGTCATGTTTCCCTGACTGTTCTGCCACAAGGTAGAATCAAGAGAAATTTAAGAGAATGATCACCTCGTAGATATTGAGGAAGAGCGAAACCATCCGTCAGTCCAGACGATGTTTTCCAATTATATCAGTCTTTTCGGAATTGTAATGTGCTGGAATGTAGGGCTATTGTGGGGGATTGAAGGAAACTGTTCTACAAATGTATGTACTTCTACATTGCCGCTCCTGAGAGAATTTAAGAAGAATTGCCTAGTAAGCATGAAATTTTTTTAAGGTGCAGTTCACGTCGTACTACAGTCCGTAATAATTGGAATTCGGTAGAAAAGTGAACCAAGAAAAACTTCTAAATATCGATGCATTTTTTCCGCCTCATGAATTACAGAATTCAACTTCTTTAGTTGACTGTATCACAGTAAAAGGAGTGCTGTGGAGGCAGTGCACCGCAGTAAATTCATAACATAAGTGTAAAATAGAACTCGGTATTCAGAAGGACAAGAAGTAAGGCATTGGCTCAACACTTCCTTCAGATGCAAATGTGGTATTGGAGGCAGAATTAGTGTGTGCATTGTGATAGTTTGGCCTCTGCTTATTCAAAACGGGAAGGTATTATTAAAACTGGCCTTTTTTCACAAGCGGTAATTTTATTTTTTGGGTCCCATACAAATACCGAGAATTGAAATACACGGTCAAACATTCAAGTGAAACCAGGAATTATAACCCAACTTGTTACTGATGCTATGTAGGTATTTTTTAAACAACTTTACATGAGCAAAAGACTCCGTGAATTTCAAGCCGAGTTTAAGATTTACTTTTACTCTAGATGATTTGATCACTGTTAAAATAGCATAATCTCTCACGTTAATATAATACTATCTCAGCTATACTGACGGAATCGGGAAGCTCTAAAAGAAACATTCCCGAGCAACCTTGTCAGTACGCCAGCATATCATGACCTCAGGCCTCTATGGAAGGTAGGCAGTTATACTGAATAGAGATCTACATAGTTGTACAGCAGAGTAGCGTGGATACAAGAGTTTTATCGGACTGCAACAACAACTTCGTCAGTGCATCCAAGACTGCTCACGACGTCAAAGCGGTCGGTTATAAGTAACACTCTGTAATAAGCTTAAAAAGTACTTGAGATTCCTTTCCAGTTCTTTCTTACAAGTGGTTAGAACTACCCTAAGATTAACTTTGACATCGTGGAATAGAAACGGCGCATGCTGATGAATATTTCTTCGTGTTTTCCTACTTCTCTGCTTCGCGCTGAAGCAGTGCAATCCGAGAGAACTTAAAGTTACTCAGTCGCAGAGAAGTACGAGATGAATTTTTTTGCCGGCAAGACGTTGAATGCTTGCGCTTTCTCTATAATTTTTTCGGCAATAAATTATACTTCATTATGAGTAGCCCTAAGTTTAGTATCAAGCTACAACTCCGAGTTGCGCATTGAACTTGTTCGAACAAAGAGCATCAGGGAATCCACCCGTATTCAGTGCCTGCACAATAGCTGTTAATTTGCGAGAAAAGCTTTCCCTTGAAATTTGCTGACCTTGTTGTCTTACTGTCATAGCACACACGACAGAAGTGATCACCTCGAACAACAGATAATAAATGTGTAAGGAAACGCGTCGTAGAGGGTTACAAAAATGACAATACTGGATCTCACTCTACATTTGAAACAGTACGTAGAATCTGAGGTTTTTCTTCTAAATGATAACTGTGAAAAGTGTCAAATTAATCTCGAGATATTTTCACTTATCTAGCTCGAAAGAGCCTTTTAAGAACGAGAATATTCTAATCACTTACGAGAAAAACGTCAATTGATTTGAAGTCATATATGGTCGTTCTATTAATTCATTCGAGATTTCTAAAGAAGCCGTGGATGTGATGAACTAAAGGAAGTTTTGTAAGTTATGATACATTACCGAGAAATACTCATACTTGATTCACACGCATCCACTGTAATACAGTATTACTACAGTTTTACTTCAGTGAAATGGGGTGCGAGGAGAAGTTACGGTAGACTATGTAGATTAATCTCTCCGGTGGTCACTCCATTAGGGCTACCATGTTTATGAACACAGAGGAGTAATTTTACCTGTAATTACGAACAGTCTAAACGAAAACATTGGTTTCTGTTTACACACATGTACTATACTTGGCCAGTATTGCCATTAATTGAACCACTTTTCCTTTTCAACTTTTTTGTCCCATTTTATCCCTTTCTAAACATTCTCTTTCGTTAGAAATGATTCATGGATTCGTTCATAAGAAGCAAACTACGTATAATTGCTTCTTTCGACAGTCATGGAATGCGGGACGCGTTCAATAAAAATCATAATTTGGTGCCCGTGAATCTCGTGAGTGGTGAGCGCAAAAAATTGCCGGTATGCGCTGCCCTGTTGTACAGACTCACTTTCTGGAAATAAAGTTTCCGAAATACTGAAGCTTTTAGAACATATATCGCTGGAAGCCACATATATTTGTTACGTTACTGACACTGAGGACGTCGAAGATATCTGTTCAAAATAATTCACCAACAATTTAGGTTCGCACGTTCACAAAAAGCCCCGGCCAATTTTTTGCAATGCACATCATGCACGATAGATAAAAACAAAATTCTCACAGATCATTATTTGGTTGTCAAGAAAATAGATTAGCGAGAGTGATCTCCGCTCAACTTTTGTGATAATTAATTAGAAAATGCCAGCTGGTAGTAATCCATCATGAACTTCAGAGCAACATTCCTAAACAGGGAAGCCAATTTGTTTTCATTACGGCGAAATTCTAGTCAAATCATCTTGACTGAGCTCCAAGCGTTGTTAAGGTATATATACTCATTCATCCGTTAATGAGAATTTACTGGAGTTAAAGGACGATGGCGCTCGAATTATTTAGCTTGCGCTTCCAGGCCTTGAAGCCAGTTTTAGCGACACGTAATGCTTCATCCGTATTTTAGAGAAGAGAAATTAGAATAGCGCAGTGTAGCACAAGCGTTTCAAAGCAATGAGGTACTTGACGGTAGAAATATTTCGAAATTGTTGAAGTTAAGTTCAGGATAAAATTCTCCTTTAGTCAGGATGAGGAGCTCTAATGCAGGGAAGTAATTTTCATTCAGAGATGAAGTAAGTGTTTGGGGGAAAATTAAGCAAGAACTTTTGTTAAGAACTACATTCTGTACTATCTGTGTTTGAAACGCACTATCGGAAAGTCACGTCATCAAGTCAAGTTTTCTTAACTCCACCTTACATTAGATATTTTGGAAAATAAAATATTGTAGTGGCACCCAGAAAATAAACGTATCGCACGTTTTCGATCGTTTAGAATGAATTTTGAGAAGGACTTTTTCTTGTGTATTAGGTAAATTTATTTTTTCTTTGGATTACAGCCTATCTTTTACGAATTTTTGGTAAAAATTCCTTCATAAAAAAATCACGGAACATTGAAATTTTTGGCATAGCTTTTCGCGTAAAAATTTCACTTAATATAATGGAGTTCGGTGCCTCTTCGTAATCACTATTCTTATTACTATATCGATTGCGTTAACTTTCGGTAAAAATTCTGAATTTTTTATTATCCTTTTAACCAAATCACTTTTTGACTATTGAAACATGGATCCTAAAATCAATTATTGAAAAATTCTTCAGAAAGTTGCTAGAAATCTTGGACACGGTAGAGTTTAATCCCCTTCGACTATACATATGTATAGGTTATAAATGTACGAGGAGCTCACGAGATTCGAACTCAGGACTTAAATTCACCGCACCAGAACGCTATCGATCGCGCTACCGACCACCCTAAAAGGTGATCGAAGCACAATGAAAGCAATCTTGGCACAGTGAAAGCAGGCACGCACTTGGCCCGACAGATATATTTTTTATTTTACTTAAGTATCGAGAGTTCAAAGTCAAGTCACCCCCCAGAAACAGTTACGAATCTGGTACGGAAAGCTACTGCTTCCACAAGGTTTTTCAAACAAATAAATGTACGAGGAGCTCACGAGATTCGAACTCAGGACTTAAATTCACCGCACCAGAACGCTATCGATCGCGCTACCGACCACCCTAAAAAGTGATCGAAGCACAATGAAAGCAATCTTGGCACAGTGAAAGCAGGCACGCACTTGGCCCGACAGATATATATTTTATTTTACTTAAGTATCGAGAGTTCAAAGTCAAGTCACCCCCCAGAAACAGTTACGAATCTGGTACGGAAAGCTACTGCTTCCACAAGGTTTTTCAAACAAATAAATGTACGAGGAGCTTACGAGATTCGAACTCAGGACTTAAATTCACCGCACCAGAACGCTATCGATCGCGCTACCGACCACCCTAAAAGGTGATCGAAGCACAATGAAAGCAATCTTGGCACAGTGAAAGCAGGCACGCACTTGGCCCGACAGATATATTTTTTATTTTACTTAAGTATCGAGAGTTCAAAGTCAAGTCACCCCCCAGAAACAGTTACGAATCTGGTACGGAAAGCTACTGCTTCCACAAGGTTTTTCAAGCAAATAAATGTACGAGGAGCTCACGAGATTCGAACTCAGGACTTAAATTCACCGCACCAGAACGCTATCGATCGCGCTACCGACCACCCTAAAAAGTGATCGAAGGGGGTGACTTGACTTTGAACTCTCGATACTTATGTATAGGTTATGTATATCATCTCGAGAGATTCAGATAAAATACAAACTTCGATTCCGTTAATGTCTAGTCATAAACTGAAGGCTTCAAAAACTTTCCTGTATGAAAACGGATGATAATATAGTTCCAAGTTGAAACATCAAAAAAGGTGAGTGATCATTGTCCTATATGTACTGGCTTACGAATTTAAATCGCTATTTTATCTCTCATATTTCATCTCACTCGCAAGCTTGTTTTATCATTTACGAAAATTTACTTCCTAAAAGGGTACCTCCTCACGGCGATGATGTAGTAAATATGTAATACTCGTTAAGGGAGTGTCAACGGAATTAGTCTTATATGCTTGGAGATGTCTGTAAGTATAGCAGTGAAAGAAAATTAATGACCTCGTAAATTTCATTTGATAAAACATGAACGATCTCCGCAAGTGCGTAACTGTGCGACTTGGACGCGAGTTTACTCGGGCGTGACGCATGCATGGCTGAGGCTTTCCGATTAGCGTTGAATGATCAGTACATATAGACAGAGGTGAATTTTTCCTCAAGAAACTCTGTTCGTTGTTCACGCCTTTCCTGTGAACAAGCCGTTGTTCACGCGTTGTTTCACGCCGTTGTTCACGCCTTTCACGTTGTTCACGCCTTTCCTTTCAACGTTGTTCACCTTTTTTCCAGTGGAGATAAATTTTTAACAAAATGTGCGAGGTACCTGGTTATTATAGGGAACAAAGAACAACTCAAACAACGTTTAGACAAACATCTCCCGAATTTTTTGTACGGAAGCTGAATTATTTCTACGTTTCAGGATCCACCAGGAGCGCAGGCATGGGGGTGGATGGGGGCCATGCCACCCCCCCCTTCCTGAAATGTTGAGCTGGGGGCCAGTTTCAGTGGCCGTTTTAAGTAAAAAAATAAAAAGATTACTGATAATTAGTGTCTGCCAATTAATGTCAACTCCTAACGGATGACGAGCGTGTGACTCCAAAGATGCCGTCGACGCCAGCGTTGGGATGCAGATTGGCAATGGAAGCACATTCTCTGCACAGATCGAGAAGCTCTTCCCCGTGGAGTAAGCCAGCACACAACCATCAAAACGACCGAATTGGGTTTACTGATTCTCCTGATAGGTCTGCACTGAAAAAATTCGCATGCGTTCGTGGTTTGGAGAAAAATTTGCGCCAGCAGTAAAATTCTCCTCGTTTTCATCGATCAAATAACTAAAAACAAACATTTTACTGTCGTGAAAATCTCGAAGCTGTAGTACTTGCATAACCTCGGCAGCATTTTGACGATGCAGAATAGACGTACGTTTCAGCTGGTCTGAACCTACAGAGCGATTAAGCCTCAGGACTGGTATACGGTCTCTTCTTCAGATTTGATCACGTTGGCAAAATGGCCGCTCTACTCGCTTTACCTTAATCCTCTTGACTAGAGCATGAGTCAATTCTAGAAGCTAAAGCGTGTGCTAAGCCCCACAAAAATTTGGAGACCCTGAAGCAATCGTTGCGCCAAAAGTGGGACCATCTATCGCCAGAAGGCTTCCCGGTCATTCATTGAAAATATCATGTCACGTTTGAGTATTTTAACCTCCAGAGAGGGAAGACGCATCAAAACCGGTTTTATATCTTATTTTCTGATGTATACGTTAATGTTAGCCATGTATTTTTTCAGCTAATATGAGTCTATTAATCGATTTTAAAAGAAAACTTTTGATTTATTGTCCCATAAGTACTTAAGATGGGTTTCACATAACAAATAATTTTCAGAATGCTCTGTAATTGAAGTTTCATCCCCTAAATTTTACACACGTCTTTTTCGCTAAAAGATAAAATATGTAATGAACTTATCATAATATTGGGGAGAATTCGGAACAATACTCTAGTGCGAAGGACTCTTAAAATTATGACATCGAGCAATTGCACTAGTTCATGTCATTGTGGTTTTGAATTTTGTATTTGATTCATTCTCAACGTGCAAAAATGAAAAATGTATATATATTATTTATTATAGGTAGCTATTTTATGGACGATGTATGTAATTTACCAATCATACCAGCTATGCAAATGAATGTTACATTGGTGAATGTGTATCTCTCATGCTTCACTAAACTCATACTATTTATTATTTTAACTCATGCTTTACTTCTACCCGAGCGTGTGGAGTGAAGTGTCAGTTTCATTTTTCTTGTATTTACCCAACGATTATGTGTCCGCAATTTCAAACGGTGACGTACAATTACCTTCAAAATTTAGCGATTCGTTTTCATCTGCAAATTTTCTTATGTGTTCTGACTTCTTAGGCTTTTTCTCATAGAATTCTAACATAAAAAAAGAATTGCTTAATTTTACCATTTTAACTTATAACGAATGTATCCGCACCGCCGTGCCATTATCTGACACTCCACTAATCACGCAACATTTCCCTGCAAAGAGCTTGGCTTCCGCGCCGCCCACCAGTGCGCAACACAGCATTACGCGGAGCCCGTCGTTAGCGCCGCATCCGGAGCGTGTAGCAGCCGCGCCTCCGTGGCTGCGGGTGGGGGGAAGTGCGACGGGAGATGTGGGCCATTGTGCGGCCTTGACGGGTGCGGCTACTGCACGGCATCGTAATGAGTGCATCTCGGAGTCTTGTTGTCAGTATCGCTCATGTTCCATAAAATTAGGGGGACGAGTACTTTTTGTAACTTTGGAATATGTGCTTGCATGGAATCAAAGGTCTTCGAAGCGTTAATACGTAGATCAATTTTAGAGGTCGAAATCTCTTGCATCACGGTTAAGTTAGGTTATCTACAAAACTGAATAGAAGCACTCAGTACTCGATGTATTATTTCACTATACCCTCAATACTACTCTGATATTTAATTTTCCCTCCCACCTCGAAAAAATATTAATATGTGGTGAATAAAGAATACATTCGACCTACTTGATCTGACGCTTTCGTCGTTGAGGGCCAAGGTAGGCAACACACTAAAGGCCCTTTTACACTGACGGTGTCTTTGCGCTCCACACCGTCGCTCCATACCGCGAGTCAAATAAGCTCCGCCCACAGCAGAGCAAAATGACTCTTATTGCCACGCTCACGGTAAGGAGCGGCAACATTCTGCATGCTAAATATTGGCGGTGTGCACTGTGCACTGCCAGTCGACAGCGTTCAGTTGCTCTTGAGACCATAGAGAGCATGTGTAGTGATGGCTTACATATTATGGAGCAAAGAAGAAATTAAAACTCCAATCGAAAAATGTAAAGAATTTCCATGTTTATGGAACGTTAAGCTCTCGGAGAATAAAAACAGTGTCCAAAGAAGATGCTTTTAAAAGTATAGCATCTCACTTCCCAAATTATATTTCAATGGTTAAAATGAAAATTCAAACAGTGAGAGGCCAAGATAGGAAACAGCTTTCACTATTCAAAAAATCAGAGAAACACACACAGCGTGTGTGAACGTAAAATTAATTACAGTGCAATTAAAATTATACATTGTGCATTGCTCTCACATTCGGCAGGTGTCATTAGAAGACTGTGCAAATTAAAGCAAAAGTAAAAATGTTCACCTACTAATTAGTAATTGGTATTTATTTTTTCTTTCTATTTTCAGTGTTTTTTTGAAGATAATTGGGTAGTATTAAAGTTTTTCAGAATATTAGCTTTTTACTTCTGCAAAATATTCTGTAAATACTTCTGCAAATTGTTCTGCCAAGTATTCTGCCAGTATTGCAAGAGCAATACTGACGATCAGGGCTCCCACTGAAAATGTTCAGATAAACCTAGATTGAACATGAAAAAATCCAGATTCGTTAAAAATTAATGTAGAAGTGTAGTTTTAATAAGAAAAAAGTAAAAGTTAACATTCGTCAGTAGAATCAATGACGGTAATGCTGATTTTATTCCTGTATTTCCTCCTAATTCTCTTCTGCAGCGCAAATTTTAATATTAAGTCGACTTTTCTATTGTCCAAGGCGCTTTTCATAACGCTGGTGACATCCTCTGTTGATGACATCTCGTACCAATTTCGGTTTAAGCTCCTAACCGTGACAGGTTTTTCATTCCTTCCATTTAACCATTCATCTTTGAAAGACTGCGTATACCTCTTTTTAGACATCGTTTTTGGAGGGCTAGACATTTTGAATACTAGTGCGGCAATAATCTGAAAATTCGGATGTTTAAAAAAATTAATTTTTAGGCCTTCATTTAAAGGAATGCACGACCAGTTTTACGCTCAAAATGAGTGTCATCTCACTGCAACGTGCCAAGCAAATCGAAGCAACGCAAGTGAAGCGCCGGCTTTCCCTGGCTTGGCCGGGTTTGCAAGTTCGTAAGATACTCGTTCGTTACGCGTTTTTAAGATCGAGAAACAGATTGAACACGTTCTACCCTATCCGATAGGCGTGATTTTGAATCAGATTTTATCTGCAAACGGTGTTGAAACAATAATTCTTGACTGCATCATTAAATTTACTGCAGTTAATGATGAACTTACTGTCTGACTTGATTAAAAAAAATATTTAGCAATAGATCAAAAATTAAACCTAGCAACCCAGGAGGGATCGGAAAAAACAAGATCTCGATGGACAAACCCAGGAGGGGGAGCCCTGCGTGACGATTGCTGTCTCTCGGGAAGGAGCGTTGTATTGAGCGGCAATGTAAAAGCAAGTCGGTGTGCACTGACGCTCAATCCTCTCGTGGGCGGAGCTATTGCAAGTTCACTGTCGCTCCGCACCGTCACTCCACACCGCTAGTGTAAAATGAGCTTAAGAAGAATCTTGAACGTTTCATTTCGCTTCCATTAATCGAGCAGAGCACAGAGAATTAAATGATTGTAGATCAGTGCTGTGCATGCGGTGAGCGTTTCGAAAATAATTGTCCCTTAGGGCTGGCATCCCAGGCAAGAGTTTCAGACATGTATATGAGGTCAAGTTCAAGTGCGCAATGAGAGGCAGACACTTTTCACTTGAGTGAAAGCTGCACGTGTTCTTCAAGTTAACAATCTCAGTAAAACGAGCGTTTGAATTCGAACGGCGTCACTGATACATCTCTGTTCGTTGTGAAGCCAAAGTTTTACTACAGGGCTCTTGGCTTCTTTGTCGAGAGTGGTTGTTAAATTTTACGAGAAAATTGAAGAAATCATTTGGGTCTACTTCGCTTATTAATGATCCCCTAAGCATTTTCGAAATTGATTTTATTTTTTAAGGATGTTTCTGTGTGTATTATCTATGCTAAGAATTGATAATACGTGGTGTGCGATGTAGCGTGCTGGTGAAGAAAGCTCCAAGAAATATTTTGAGTCTCAGTCGCAAAGCAGATATATTTTTTTGAAGTAGATATATATCCTGATTTAAAAAATAGATCAGTTGTTGACGCAACGCAAAACTAAAAAATTCCTCTGGTTTGGAAGTGATTGTGAATTGATGAACTTTTTGCGACTGCTGAATGCGATTCAAGTGCGTGTACATGTAGTAGGTAATGCAGAGCGAGGAAGTATTTGATGACTTCTTCTCACGGAGAAAATTTTCGTTCAATTGATTAAATTTAAAGTTTTGAATCACAGTTCTCTGACTCAGCAGCCGTAAGTAGTAATTTGTTTGCGAAAATATTAGCACCAGCGCCCTCGAAGAACAAATTATATGCATTTTTTCTTACCGTGTAAACCAATATTAGGAGTCACAAATTCCTATTTAAGCTCAGAAAATAAGGGAAAATTTCTTGGAAGTTTACTTCATCACTTCAGAAATTTCAGTTTAAGTAAACGCGTGTTTGTCAATCGAGTATTTCATCCTTAACTGACTTGCTTGTCAGAACATCTTATTCGCTACACCAAGCTCATTGGGCTAGAATGGTTCAGTAAACACAATCACAAAACAAAGGTTTCTAAAAGGAATCGGAAAATGGTGCAAACATATCCAGTAATCCATAATAATTGGCATAATTTGTCTCAAGAATATTCTGAATAGAAAACAAAAGTAGATGTACAAAAATATATGAACCTTTAAGTTGTAATTGGTATGAAAACTTGTTTGGCCTTACATTTCTGCCAGATTTATGGCTAATATTCAAAAACCAATTGCCAACGATTGCATAAGTTCAAAATTCAAAATTATTCTGCTCGGGTGAAGGAATGTGTTGTTCTTGCATGTTTAGTATGCTAATACCTTAATGAAACCGAGTTAAGAAGGTACGATTTGTTGAAACTTTGCAACTTGATTCACGCCAGTGTGCGTGATAATGCAGTAGAGAAAATTATTATATTTATAACTGAGTTCTCATGGAGCTCGATTTTTTCTGTGGAAAGAGCCCTGTCCAAAAAACATCGAACTCAGGAGAAAATTTTGACGAACATATGATTTCATTTTAATTTTTCCAATGGTCTAAGGAATTGATAAAAGAGTTTCTTCAGGTTTAGGATGTCCTGAACATATTTTTTTGTGAGCTTCCACCGACAGTCCACAAAATTCAACATCTCTTCTATCAGCCTCTAACTCAAAAATTCATTCATTTCGGAAGCCCTGTAAATTTAAGTCACCTTTGCCGGCATTCTCACTCTCAGGTGGAGAAGGAAATCTGGCGTGGTATTCAAATGTGAGGGAACACCAACATTTGAAAAGCGTTCCAGAATATGGGATGGTCGAAGGATTGACAAAATTAACGTTGAAATGACCGTTTGGATCGCAACAGGATCTGTCGTTAAGCTTAATAGTTTCTTGTGGATGTTCAAACATGCGTTGAATCCTTTGCGGAAAACTGTGACGTTGACACAGGCAGTTGTGCCTCTCCGCTTACACTTAGTCACCTAATGTTTCTTGTCTTAGGTCAAGCGGAATTGGACAAGAACTCATGTTGACCGAGTAACTGATGTCTGATGACCTAGGGTTGAGTTGTGTTTCACTGCCTTATGGACACATTGGACTTTTTTGTCAGTTTCTCAAACTTCCTGTTTACAGTGACGTATTTTGTTGTATCTATGACACTCAGCTTTTTCCTAGAATTTTTGTGCTAAATATTCAGTTTATATAACTGGAAAGTTAGCAACGAGAAGCCAGTTGCGGAAATTCATCACAGATCATTTTGACTCATAGTACTACATGGAGTATTTTATATTATTCAAAATTTAGTCATAATGTCAGCTAACGCCCAGTTTTCAGCACTTGAGAATTGATTGCAAAACATGAAAATATGTCCATTTGTGTTCAAATTCATTAAACAAAAATGTAAATGATTGTTTTTTCGGCTGCTGACACTAACGAATTCTTCCTGGTCTTCCCGTTCGCTACCCTACAGTAAAATGAATAACCCCGGTGAAGTTATGAAAGCATTGACCCAAAGAAGTCAGACGTACCTGTGGCAGTAATTTTCTTTCATTAGTGGCAATGAGCCCCCATTAGCTGAGCTGGCGGGCTCGTACACGCAGCGCTACGATCACCTCCAGTCTAGACAGAATGATCATTTTGCAATTTGTGACCTACGTATCCTTTGTATTTGCTAACTTTGTAGAAAATGAGTTGCAAATTACCATGAGAACACGACTGCAGACATGAATGAACGGTGTCTGTGGAGACTGATCTCCAGGCCGGCCAACCGGCTGAGAGGCCTTGATGGAGGTTGCCCTATGATTTGGACGCATTTGAACCTTTGGCATTGATCTGTGAGAGTTCACCTTCTCCCAAAACTATGCTAAAATTGCATTTGTCAAGTTTTCTATGAAATGTACTTGTGTACATAATCTATTTGGATAAGGGAGCACTGCTACCTAATGTATATGCTGCATTTCCCCCTCACTTTGGAGACTTAAGTGCAAGTTTTGGTCTGGTAACTACGGTATTTTTCACAGCGTTTTCTTACCGATCGCAATGTACTTCAAGAACTTGGTGGAAGCAATTAGAAAGGATTAAGTTGTCTGAGAGATTACTCTCTACAAGAGGGTAACGTTTTTACTCCACGAGGGGTTGTCTAAGATTATGTTACACTATTTAATTAATTAACATTCGTTTTTTATTCGCATTAACAAACACCGTCTTACAACGAAAATGGTCCGCTGACACTTGCTTTGAAAAATCTTTGTAGTATTCTCTTAATAGCTTTTGAGTAAATGAGTTAGCTTATTATTTTCATCGTACCAAAGTAATAAAACCTTATAATTGTGGTAGTGACTACTTATTATGCACGAAAAGCTTATGAAAAATTGAAGATGTATCTCTTGATTTTTTTACAAAATGCTTTTAAATGAGTCCCGCGTCTAGAACAATTGAGTGAACATCCTCGGAATTTACAATCAAGCATCGAACGACTGAGGCTTGCCGGTTACTTCCATTTTACTTAGGCGTTCTCCACACCTGAAGCAAGTATTATGGATTCGACTGCGGGAAAGTTCGTAGTAATTGAATGGTTCCTGGATTTAATTCTTACAATTAATAAAAAGATGTAGATGAGAAATGTTTCAATTATTATCAACTATATAGTAAACATGAATGACAATTATGAATGGCACAAAATCTGGAGAACTAAACAAAAAAAACTATCATCACCAACGTTTTTCTAGCTCTCCGCATAGGGAGGTTTTATTATTCCGTAGATATGATAACGGATGTATGGATATAATGGATATATGTTCCTGTATTTGTGCAATGTAATACAAGTCGACTTTGAAAATGGCTGCCCCAGCACACTAGAAGTTCAGCTTCAGGAAAGATTCTCTCTTCTCTGCCGAAGAATTCAAGTTCATCATTATGAAGCATGGAGTAGTCAAGTACACTGCAGCAGTGAAGAGGGTTTTTGGAACAAAGTTCTACCCGAAAACCCCTCTTCACTGCTACAGTATACTTGACTTCTCCATACTTCAGAATGATGAACTTGTATTCTTCGGCAGAGAAGGGAGAATCTTTCCTGAAGCTGAACTTCTGGTGTGCAAGGGCAGACCTTTTCAAAGTCGAATTGTATTACGAGACTCGTACTCGTGCATTGCACATAGACAGGAGCATATATCCATTATATCCATACATCCGTTATCATATCAACGGAATAATAAAACCCGTCTTTGTGGAGAGCAGGAAAAACGTTGGTGCATAATGATAATTTTTTGTTTAGTTCACCATATTTTGTGCTATTCAAAATTGTCACTTATGTTTGATGACCCTGTACTATTGATGGCATGATATTTTCCTGCAATAATGATTTATTTCATCGCCTTCATAAGTGATTTACTCTGAGCTTGGAAGGAGACAAAAATCAATTGAACACCTTGAATGGAGGCAAGCAAATCAATGGTAAACTTTTTTTACCATTCTTTAACTAATCGGAAAGAAATACAAATCAAACTCAAGTTACGAGGAATCAAATCATCATCTACGACTACATTGAGAGAGTTTCATTGTACTCATACTCATTTACAAAGGCATAAAAGGAACGATTGAGTCACAAAGAAACGTACTACTGAGGAACCATGTAGCTTCAGAAAAGTAATTAATTGACTGGAAAGATCCCCAGACGCCATTCACAAGCTTCTATAATCTGACAAAACCCTGACACTGCTGGAATCGCTGCGATACATCCAACTTTCACTCCAATTCATCAGCTGCATGCACCTTCTTCACTACAGTTCTGCGAGCAGGCTGCATAAGTACAGACATTATTCATGCGCAACCTTGCGTTCTGCGCGTTACGAGGGAGCTTCCTTGCGTAACGCGTGCGTGCTTTGTGCCGTATGGGGCCGGGGAAAACTCGATAGGAGCTTTTGCTGCTTTGAGTAAGTAGCTCTGTTATATCAGGTGATTTTATTGTAGTTCGTCACGTTTGCTGAATCCCTTGGTAGACGTCATTGAAGCTTACTTGTACACGGTAACTCATTATATATGCTTAAAGACACTAGTGTTGAGCGCAAAGAGATCATCAGCATTTTTAATTATGATAAGCGTATAGTCTGCGGTATAATATTTTGGGTAATTTTACCTAAACTAACGTACAATCTCAACTTTCCACCCTAAGTTTAAGCAAGGGAAAGGCCCATAGATGTGCTAAGTACATTATTTCCTTACATACGGAAGCGTTCACAAGTACCTCCCAATTTGGTCTTTAGGTTAGGATCGTCCTAACTGTTCGTAAATCATCCGCTGTCTTAGTGGTGACGATCGGAGTTTGACATCCTCAACCGCCAACATCCGCTTTCGTCTGATCACGCAGCGAGTCTAGCCAGTTATTACAGTGGCCGCTGCTACCTAACCGTGAATCTCGTCACTATAGTAGCCACCCCTGCTCAGCTCTGCTTGCTTAGGGCCGTGAGCGCCGTACTGGTCAGAAGCCGTTACGGTAATCGGTTGAGTTGATGATACACTGCAATAAAGACCTTGGTGATGGAGAAATGATAGCTTTTACGATCGATACGCAATATCCTTTTAAAGGCGCTCCCTAAGTTTGCTATCCAAGGAAAATGCATGCGTGACTCAACATTTTTGTGCTTCCAACGGTTTGAAAAGTACGACTGGAAATGAGGAGCAATTTCCGTTTCATATGACTGATATGCCTGGTTTATATATTGCACTAGTCGTGGCTCCTTGAGCCAACATCAAAGTTATATGACCACTTGGCAGAAAGAAACAAATTGTTAGGTGAGTGTAATCACTCCAAATTCAAGCGGTTGTGAAATAATCAGTGCATGGAAACAATTATTCGGATAAGTATATGACTAATTCCAACACTAGATGTTTCATTTCAATTGGTTCTTGAAATTTTTGTTTAGAAAGATTCCCACACCCTGCAGTAAGCTTCTGATTAAACACCTCCGAAATCGTGTGATTGATCGCAGCGAACAATCAGTGGGCCATCAGGGGGGATGTGCATACTGCAGAGGGTGAAGTTCAAGATCTTTCCAATGCGGAGTTCCCTTCGAAGCAGAGCGCATGCGACCGCTGGCTGCCAAACAACCAACAAAAATTGAGCACATTTGATGCAGAGTAAACTTAACTGACTGACAGTGTACTGAAACTGGGATTTAAATTTTCATTGGAATAATTTATTTGAATTTAGATTTTTCCTTTGTGCATTTTCAGAGTGAATTTGAACCACGGTTCATTAATAAGTTAAAATCACAAATCAACTGCATCATTTTTCGGAAGCCATTCTTCATTAATTGGTTATCAGAGCCCCCATACTCGAACAATGAGGTCTCTCGAACAATACTCGACAATAGACAGCAACAAGATTTATGGCAAGTAATTTTTTTTTACGGAGGGAAAGGAACGCTCACTATCAATAATTCCTTCGCAAAAAATATAAAAATATTGTGCAGAAAGTTTTTAATGTCATTTTGCACATATCGTCGAAAAGGTTCAGCAAGTCCTTGACATTCCGTGCGACATCTATTTTTGAGACAGCGTGCGGTTTCCTGTGATAATTGCGCCATCAAGTGCATTGTGGATATATTTACGCGTGCAGTGGGAACGATCGTCGCTTTTCGAGGCAATTACGGACATTTCTTGGAGAAACCGTCTCATGTTATCGTTTAAAACTCTTTCACTGATCGTTTGTACATAAATGCACTGCTTATCTTTTAGTTTCAAGGCAAAATGAGGTCTTAGAAATGTAACACTCAAGCCCATACTGGATTCATGCGTACTTGATGATGAGTTGCTGGGAACAAGAGATGGTTGGTTCGTGATGTAGAACCCTAAACGCGTTAAGAGCATCATACATGGAGAGCTGCATGCACGAAACTTCTGTACACAACTCTATAGCAATACTTGGCGATATTTTTTGAGGAATTTACATCACTTCGAATGGATTATGAAGCAATGGTCCTTCTCCAGATTAAGCATTATGAAAGAGTTCTTGATGTTATTAATTGTTGGTGTAAAGTCGACCTCACAAGCCAACAATGAACAATGCGCACTAGTCACCCTAGTTAGATCCAGAATTGTCCGAGTCTCGTTTGTGTTTATCGAAGTGGACTTTGTTGACTGAATATTTAGCAAGAAACTCATGCACAAAATGTATTGATGTCATGGGTGGCGTCTCGTACTCCACGTCCATTCAGTTCTACAGGCGTGAGCAGTTAAGTGAAGCCCTTTTCTTGCGCTCGCATTTCTCACCGACGAGATGATGCTGAGGAACGCGGTATGGCTTAGGACTGAGGGCTGGCAGTGTTTGCTTAGAATTGTCACCTACATTTATAGTTCATGTGAACGTAAAGAAACCGGCTGAATTTGTGAGTTTTCATTCAGGTAAAATTATAATACGAAAACCCTTATACATTCTTGATGTAATGAGTATTGTAAGAATATATGTCTTCAATGTTAGTAACGTTGGAATTTTTTTCAAAATTTGCAAATAAATTTAATCAAAATGTGTTAGTCCGTACCTAGAATAGTAGTTGTAATGTGCCTCATTTCTCGTTGAAACCTAGCTTTGACTATTGATTCCCAGCTGAATGCGTGTTTCTGCCGCAGTATCAGAAATTTTATAATAATTTCCTCTTATATTTTTGTGCCGATAAATTTAACTGAAAAAACTCCTCTAACGTCAGACACTGCGTGTTTCTTATGTAGACACTTGCATTCGTAATATGTTATGGTTGTTTTGCACGTGAGAGTTCTGAAGTTGTTGAACCGACAGTCCACGCGAACTGTAGTTTTACTGAAGTTCTCACTTTTGCTTGTGGATGATGTAAGCGATATTTCGTTTTTGCGGCTGCCCATAAGGTTATTCCTCCGAGGCAGCGGTGACCTGCAATTTGGTCTCTGTTACTTATCATAATTCTTAGTCTCTCAAATTCCTCAGAAAATAAGTGTAGGCCAGTGTTCTAAGGACGCATCTTGAAAGACGGCAAAAAGTGAGACCTTCCGGTCATAGCCAGCAAGCCTTTCACTTCTATGGTGTTGAAGAGAGGAGGTATTTGCATGCAGACATATTTTCTTATGTTGGATGCACGGGTGACGAAGAAGAATTAAGTTATTTCTCAATGAAATATGATACAAAAATCATAAACAAAACTTTTCTAAGAGTAAAATTCGCAGAACTTTTTGCGAGTTTTAACATGGAATGTTCAAGCTCGCAATTCTCATCTGGAAGTTTAATTCGAGTTGATGTCGAATAATAATTTTCCCAATAAAGCTTGACTTAACTACGTTAACAAAAATTTAGAGTAAGCAACGCACGGAACCGCCGTGAGTGGAGCGTTCGCTCGAGACGCTCGAGACGAGAATCCAGACGACAGTGAGAAGGTAGATTGAGTTTAGTTCAATACAATTACGTGGTCGTGAGGTTAGCATTTGCTTTTTTTGAGAGAGAAATCGGCGAAAGTAATTGGAGTGTGACATCTTATTGCTCCGTTGTTTCGAACAGTTCTAGCGTTAGAACTTAGAACTGTTTTGTAATTGTCAACCTGTTTTGTAATTTTTCATTCGTATAAAAGCTAAACCAAAAAGATAAAATATTATTTGGCATTCAATTTATAATAAAGATTTTTATTCACAATTCCCTGGATGAAATAAAATAGCTTCGTAGCAAAACCAGCTTCTTAATTCTTGATAATGAATTTGTTTATTTAGTGAAGAAAACTATCGATGGTCATAGGATATGTTTACCTGAATTTTAAAAAGTGAATTCTGTTAAAGAGTATAGAACTAAATCTTAAAACTAGAAAATTATTATTTCAAAGTACTTGTGGTTAGAAAAGAATAATGAATAATTGGAGTAGTTATCTTGTTGAACGTACGATGAGTTTTAGACGGAAATAGATTTGAACATTTTGACGCTGTTTGCCAAACACATTTGAGCACTTTATAGAAGAAAAAATGTCTAAAGTCTATACGCGTAAGGACTTCCCTATATTGAGCCCGAGCTACATTTGAGCTCAGCCACCATCAGCGAGGTAAGAGCATGGTACCATGGGTGAGAGTCTGCAGCGCGCCGACGAGCGGCCGACAGCTGCTGGGCGCACGTAGGCAGGAGCGGCATGCACAGTCTGAGTGGCATGGGAAGTGTGATCGCCCCTCACACACTTCCTATTGAATTCTTCAAACGCTGCTCATAAAAAATATCTCTAAGCAGTTTACTACAAATTAAACAAATGCATATTTTTGTTGGAAGTGATTATCGAGTTAAATATTTTTTCAGACTTATTCACTGCGATTTAGTGATGGCAATAATTTCAAGGACTTTATGCACGCGCTAATGCGTTTTTTTATCCGCTTTTGCGTCTTTTTGGTAAGAAATATGTTTTTATTCAATAAGTATGTAACTAGGTAAATAAGTAATTAATAAGTAAGTAAGATAGTAAGTCTCATTCAAGTCGTATTGGAGAATTCAATATCAAGTCGATGACATAATTAGCCACCGTGTGCAGGTTAATGTTCATTCCGCGCTCCTGAAACTCTACTGTAGGATTTTTAGTGAAAGATCGTTTCTTCGAACTGTGAGGTAAAGTTTTTGATATTCGTCTCTCTTAATTCTTTCGTAAATTAATTTTGATCTGCGTGGAAACCAAATCAGAGATAATTTCTTAAATTATCGAAAACAATTTTAACTCTGAACTTTTTCATGAGCAAGCCAGAGAAATCGGATGTAATGCTTTTGTACTTTTACATACAAGTCGCTCAAATGAGAGCAACAGCATAAAGCTATACGAATTATATCGCTCACTGCACTTCCTCCCCAATTTTCGGGCGTGCGATGGACCATTGGGATATCTGAGCCCTGGAAATGTACTCCATCAAATTTAATTAGCACACCGGTAGTGAATGACACCCTCTTCATCCTGCCCGACTACATCAGTTCTGGCCATAAATTGTCGTCTGGGTTCGTTAGAGAATTTCAATGCCTTTAAAAGACGAAAGTTAAGAGCTGGAGACACGCCATGCCGGGATTCTCTTCTGAGTGTGAGCGTAAATTGACGATAAGGCCAGCCTGACTTAAAATATCTCGGAAGTTTTTAGTTTGGCCCCTGGCCGCTGCAAGCTGCCTAGCTGTGCATGAGTCGGTCAAATTAGTCTCGAAGGAAATTCTACGCTCGAAGCGAAATTATTTTCAAGAAAGAGTTTAAGTTTTGAGAATTTTTTCTGTTAAGAGGCGAATTTAAAATTGTTCATAGAAGCGAGTCTTAAAAACGTAAGCGATAGATAAGAAATCACTCATGAAAACATCAAACGTGAAAAATTTAAAATTCATAAAGGATAGAAAGATGATCAACTGTGGTATTTGGACCTAGTTATCACCATGTTGAATGTATGTTTAGATTAAATTGAAATTTTTTTCCGCTGCCCAAGGTTAAGCGCAAACAGATAAATAAAGCTGCTGACTCCAAAGCTCGTGCTTTGTGCATGACAAAAATTGTTCTTCTACATGATTTTGAAAGTTCGCGTTGACTTGTGACATCACTCACCAATTATGAACATTGCCATGTTTCTGTGCCGTGATAGGGTCAGCAGTTTGAGAGAAATGCGTATACAGGGTAGTTGTTAAAATTGTTTACCTTCTAATACTTCAACAACTTTTTAAGTATATGAAAAATTAGATTCTAACATAGAACATCCGAAAGGACAGAATTCAATGTATTCTTACGTATCCGGTACACCCTCTAAATAAGCTTGAACGTCAAGGGTGCAGGAAAAAAATATTGTAATCAGCACACATGGCACAAATTACTCTTAACAACGTAAGTTCATCATCGAAGAAATGACGAAAACTTGATCCATCGTCGGGACTCAGAGGAAATTCTTCTTGGAATACCGATCCAAAGCTAACAAAATAAAGATTCAGAGGAACTTCCAAAAGGGGCAATTCTAATTTTTTATGAGAAACATTAACAAAGGAAGCTCTGGGAGAAAAGATTCTGAACGCTCAGCAGAAAATGTTGAAAAACTGAGAACTCTAATCTAAGATGAAATATATTAGTGATAGTAATATAAAAAATAAAAATTAACTCTTTTTTTCCAAAAACACCAGTTTTATTTTTCTCTCCTGTCTGTGAAGAAGGTTATAGCAATTTTAAAAGGTACGTTCAGCATTTTTAGCAACCACAGTATACTTTTTACGAGACTTTGTGTCATACGTTTGCTAAAATATCTCGATACGTTTTTAACTATACATTCTACAGGAACAGTGAGACTCCCATAGCCTGTGTAGTTTTTATCTATGGCGCGTAGTGAGCCACCTACAAGGAATCTGACGTTTTATGATATTCAGAAGGGTGAACATGTTTTCAAAGTCTGGTTCCTACAGCGGGAAAAAAAACTAACAGTAAAAATACGTGGTCATGCTAAACAGACACGAGCAAAAGCACAATTAAGCTCATTCGATTAATTTAATCTGTAAAGAACTGAGGCTGAATTTACGAGCACTTTTAATACTGAATTGTTTTGTTAAATCCATTCGCCCGACTATGGTAGATTCATTCGTTGGTTATATTTAGTGAGATTTATTTTTCCCATTTATTGAAAAGACATTACTGTGTTATATGTATTTTTATGAGTACCTGTGTTTGGGTTATGCGTGTTCAGATCTGAGGATTCATGAGCCCAAAGTTTAATCAGACGACTTGGAATTTTTAATCAATAAATATACACGTACAGTTGAGAGCCCACACCCTGCATCACTCATCTGCCATCACGCTAATTAATGCGTGCCTTTAGGTCCTCATTACACAATTGGACCCACCATAGCATGTAAGTTGAAGAAAATTGCAAACATTCAATTTTTCTTAAATATCTTCTCCATTTGTTTTTTTTTGCCTTCGAAGCGTGCTGTATTTTCTTGCATAAAGTACATTCACCTTACAATGGGGTAACAGAAAGTTTTTCGTATGTAGAATTTATTTTTAATTTATTCTCATTTTACTTACTAAAGTAGCAGCATAAACAAATCCTTCATTTAAAATTCGCTGCCAAAAGGGAACATTACGGCTTTTTCTATCCTGATAACATTATAACCCTTCGTTACTCTATTTACACACACATTAGCAATTCATTTTAGGCCATCAGAAATGTATCACACTAATACAAAAGCCATTTTCAAGGTGTAATTAGAAAGAAAATGAATATTATTGACTTACTCATTTGGGAACTCTGATGTTCTTTAAACTAGCTGCGATCAGCGAGGACCACTTCAGTTTTGGAGAAATAGATTCTCCGCGGGGGCGATTTTATCTGGCCTATTCTTTAAATTTCATTTGCCGTAGATATCTTTTTAATATTGCTTGTAGTTTCTGAGTAACAAATTAGACATTTCTGTTGCAACAACATGCTACAGTTGTGTGAGCAAAGAATGATAGGCTGTTTATGCTTGTGAAAGATTTTGAGCCTTTTTACCGTCATATTTTATCATAATTATGAAGCTCACGCTCATATTTAGTAAAAATTTTGTTTCAAGATTTCATCTGCGTCATTAATTATTATTTTTTCCGATAAACTCGTTAGAGATGGATTCACAGAAGCTGCTACAGTTTGGAAAGTTCGTTTACTTAATGGCATCAGAAACATCTGCATAGGCAGTGGGCAATAATTGGCAAGGAGTAGAGATAAAATCGATGATTCACAGTCCCATATCTTGAAATTTTACGTCAATTAAAGACCGCTGTCGACCGATGGAGCTGAAAAAACAGAGAACTGATTGGACCTTTTGGTCTGCTTTTATCGATGCATTGGAAGTTGAATGAGGTCCGAAAGCGTTAGTCAAAGGACCAAACCTAGCTCTATGCCCCAACACATGTTCTAATTTCGCATAGGTATTTGTTTGAGCTTTTCATGTGTGATAAGAAGTAGAATTCAAGCTTACTGTTTATTATCCAATCAGAAGTTGGAAATTCATTTGTCAAATACATTCAATTGAAAAATTGCCGCAATTTACCCAGCTTAAGAAGCGTTTGAAAATGTATCACACACAATTCATAATTTCCTTCAAACGGAATGTGACATGCTCTGAGTGCCGTTCAACAAGCTGAGCAGGACCTTGACTACACCGCATCTACTTGGTGAAGAGCTAACCTCCACATTGTGCTCAGTAACATGATCATCTCTGAGCTTATTTTCTTGCGTGCGAATGGCTTTTTATGAGCTTTAATTAGCGAGTCTATTGAGCTTTACAGAGCAGGCGCCTATATATAGAGGTCAACGATGCCTTACGAGTCTTTCTTTGTTCATGATGATGTCGCAAAGATCATTGCACAAGAAGGAGAAATTTCTCACAAAGCTTTTATAGGTGCTACGTTCGTCTAATTTTTTGTTGTGGTGAACCGAAAAAAATGGCAAGGTTCAGGAGATGTATTTCCTTTATTATGTGGCTGATTTATTCCAATCACTGTTTAAATTATATGGGATGGCTGTTTCAAAATTAGAGGCTTTTAAATAGATCGACCAAAAGATAAAAACATTGCAATGTTGAGAATGTAGTTTTTAACACTCATTCACTGGTAACCGGACCTGAACGCATCCCCCACAACGGACTGCTTCGTTAGAGTGTGTGCAAGTGAAGCATTTCTGCTGTGCAGCGGGCGAGCATTCCGTGGCAAGGGCCAGGTAGGGAGCGGAAGTTAGTTACGTGCAACGCGTAAATTGAGGCGTGTGCGCCTCCCACACTTAGCGTGAGGAATAAAAATGATTTAATGATGAATAATGTTACACGTCGGGTGAACTACAGTTGCTTCTAAATTATCTTATTTTCCTAAATTTTAAGAAGGATTCAATTTTCACTAGCAATCGAAATTTCCACGGAACTTTTGCTTGAAGATAGATCGAGTTTATCCTTAAATGCTAGATGTAGAAGACGGGATGAACTCTCAGGTATAATCGTGCTCATTTTCTAACACGGAAAAAATTACTCATATAATTCGTGTGAATAAACAAACAAACACTCTGGAAAAAAAGTTAAAGGTCTTTTTCATTTTGATTTTAATAAAGAGTTAGTTTTCGATTGTATAATATTCGTGTCCTACTGACGTACATATGTATGCGCATACTACATATTATAAACAAATGCAGTATTTATTGCATTCTGTACTGATTTTACCCTATCTCGGGAACATAATTGAAATGACTCCATCGTCCGTAATGGCAACTAATAATTACGTCATGCTGCTGTTTCAATTAATACGTGAGAGACGATAGAATTTTTAGCAATGTTGACGAGCCTCGGCGGAAAATTTGCCGTGAAGCTCCCGAGACGTGATAGTAATGAGTAGTTGTTGCATGACAGGGAGGATGAAAATATGTACGACAAACGCGACGAGATGTTCTTTTCTGAATTAATAACGAGAAACTTCATAGCTCTGACTGCAATTATAAAGCGTGCTGAATTCAGTGAAGGTGCTAAATATTGTAAAATATATCAGTAATACCAAACAATTTTTAGTAAATCACCAAATAGTCAAGAGAAAGTAACGATCTGGGGAATAGCTCAAAAAAATCAAGCAGCACTAAACACTGGCTTATTGCTTGACTTCCCTGCTTTCACTATACATTGGAAGGGCTTGCGTATAGCTTCAAATTTCACATTTCGTGGAATTTTAATTTGTATTTGCATTAACGAGGGATAGTCAGCACTAAGGGAAAGAAGGTTAACAACGAATTAGTAGAAGGTTCGACCTTCAAGACCCTGTTACTCATCTTCTCAAAACGCTTAACACAAACGCCGTTGTCGTTCCCATTCAAAGAAGAATTATATTCGAGTGATAAAGAGGAGGACGCCTTCGACGACATTTCTTCTCACACCGGAGTCAACACCAGCGTTGGATGCCAACAGCAGACCGAAGCTATGTTCGAACACGCACTTCTTAAAGCTACCAAACATTAAAGTAGAGAGGAATTTTCACTTATAATTTTTTCTGTCAATATTTTTTTTACAAAATTTAAAGAAGTTCGCAACTTAATTAAAAATGCATCAATTTTTCCATTGTGGATAGGATCTAATCGCATAATTATAAGATGGCACAGCACGTTTAAAAAATGTAGTTTAAAACTGTTTTGTGACGAGATCGTCACAGAGAAGTTACGCTTTTCTCGACTAGCTCAGGCCGACGTTCATTAGATCACCTGGAACGAGGCACATGCACGTAGCATGCGGCTGCGTCAAGAACACGGCGTGAGAGGTTCTTAATATTAAGCCTTTTTTATCTTCAAAATATTTAGTTTTGCCTCCAGACTTCAAGCGCAGTCGCATCTCTAAATGACCATTTCCGAGAACTGCACTTCCAATTCGTCAGTAATGAAGTGCCTCACTAGATATACAACTCTGTGTGCTCTATAATTGAATTCATCATCCAAACACCTACGAAATAAATAAGTGTTACCATTTTCCTGCGTTTGTAAAGATGTTTGGTTTGGTTTATGTCTCTGATTCACGCGTAGAATTATTTTCTATGCGCTAATCTATTTTGAGTTTTTTTTCTTATCAATCAATAATTTTCTTATGTCTTTCAAGTCGTCTTACTTTTTAGTTTATTTTGGTTTATCACTGATATTGAAGATTGAGATTAATAACTTTACGTAGCCTTAAGACTTTAAAACCTTGAACAAATGAAAAATCTCAGCTTTCATAAATTAATTTTTATTCGAATAATTGACGGGCCTTAATTACTATCGATATTGAGAAAAAATTGTCGGTCGGTCAGAGTAATGATTCTCCGCTGATGTATTGAAATATAGTGTCTTATAATTGGTTTATGGTACAATAATATTGTTGAAATGGCTAGAAAAAGCTTACGATGAGTGACGCAGTGTCAAAAAATACACTCCACCTTATTGTCACTACAAATAAGTGAGGATTATTTCAGGAAGACAGAGGCGTGAAAATAAGAGATTCGAACAGGGTAAACCCCGAAACATATACATGCTTGAAAAAACCATTAAGATTTCAATCCGACGATGATCACGCATCAGAGGAAGAATGAGATAATTACACGACCTAGATAATTACACGACCGGTCTTAACGACCGCTTTCAATTGTTAGCAAAGGATGCTGCGTCCCACAAAATGGCGTCCTACTTATGCAGTGTGTCCAACAAAAACCCGAACCGAGGATTTATTTTCCCTTATCTTCAATACCATCATAATCAGTAATACCTTTTCCACAGGTTAATTTTGAAGGATAATTTTGCTAGAAATTAAATGCTTATGGTATTCTTATGATGGTATAACTGACGTGAAAATAAAGACTCAGTTCTGGTTTTTGTGGGACGTACTGTATAATAAGTCACTTTATAAGAAATAAGAGAGATTCAGAGCCTTATATACTCTAGTGTGTATCGTTGATACCGAGTTCAGCGGGGTATTGCATATTGCAATATACTGCATTACAATCTCACCTAATAATACCCTTGGTGAGTTTATTTGCTTGGTGCCCGCTTCTTCCGTCTCTTAGTGACGCTCATGAGGATGCTGAATGATTGTATCTGGGATACGAGGTTCACCAGCACACAAGTAAAAAATATTTTTATCGCGGTTACTATTAGGATGGATGTCTTTGTTTACCAATCGCACCTGAATGGAAATTGTAAGGAAAATATGTAGGATCTCGTAATTTTTGACGGGCGTTTATGAATGAAAAACCCTTTATCGACCACAACGATGGAGCATGGTGAACATGGACGACTCGTCAACGTGAAGTGTCATGAGCACAACAGATTTCAAGTTCTGATACATCAATAACTTTGTTTCGCCATTTGGTGAAGGACTCCTCATGGTCAAAAAGTATTTGTTGCTGATGGCGGGAGTTCCACGCCTCAGTTGCAGTGCGAGGAATGGGTTCACCGATATAAATCCTACATTAGGTTTCAGAAAAATTACTAATTACATGTGTTGCACAGAAGAAGTTTCTCAATCCTTTCGGCTTCTAGATAATATTGCGTTGTAACGAAAGAAGGGTTGCCTTGCGACTATGAAATTCGTGGAAAACTTACTGAGCTTACATATCTTGCAGCCCACACACGGCATAACTAATTAAAACATTCAGTATCGTACATGACACTATGATGAAATAAATTTTTTCCACTATTGCTAATGGAGTATTGTGATCAACGCTCGCAGAGAGGCGGGCGCTCCCACTAGCCTGCTATAAGCTATCCTGCCCCTCAACCCACGTCGCTGGAACGAACAACGCGATGGGAGCAGCAGATAACTGAGCAGCAGCTTCTCGGAACTCTATCGATAACTCTCCTCATGCTGGCGCTGACCCTGATGCAAGATGCGTCGGAGGCGAGCAGATGTGTGAAAGACGCTTACAATGCTCTTCTGCCTCACTTAATTAACTCGTCTTGTTTTAATATTCCGTAGAGCTGGCAAAATAAGTGGACGTTCAAACACAAATTTATAATTAAGGACTATTTTAAATGACGTGATAGTACGATAATTTCGAATGATGTTAAGACTTTAACTACTTCTCACTCTCATGCACGAGTGTGGGTGCACCAGTTTGTTTGTATGAGGCCGGGAGGATGAGTTTCAACTCTCTCGTACATTCGGCCGGACTCAATACCGTGAACAGGACACTAGGAACTATTGTCGTCATTCCAGCGAGCTTTGTGTGAGCACTGCGGCTCTGGGCGAATGCTGTGCATTGCCTATCTTTTGTGACGCGTACACGACACGCGCCGCATCTGCTATGGTAACGCCGCCGCAGCTGTGGGACAGTCTGGATGACGCAAGTGTTGGGATAAAATTGAAATGCAATTAAATGCATATATAAGCTAAACCGATACAACAAAAGTCAGAAGCCGGCGATCGGAAGGACGCTGAGCGGGCTGAGGGATCTTGGAAGGAGAAGGGAGGAGTACGTTGGGGGTAGCTGCTGTGTAAGAAGCTAGCTCGGAAAATTACACATAGTATTACACAAGGACAACTTGATTGTGTAGTAGAGAAAAACTATGTATTAAAATTAATTACCAACGAGAAAGGGAACTGTGGAAAATATGAACCTGAGCAGAATATGTTAGAGGGAAATGCGCGTGGCAATACCAAGTTTGTGACGCAAGGGGACACGTCAGAGGTGACGCGTTAGAAGCACCCAATCGCGAGATGCCACGTCACTAACAATTTGCGCGGGCATCCCGCACCATCTACAATGAGCGTCCCTTGTGCGGCGGGGGTATTTAAGCAGAGCAAGCGCGGGGACCGGCCTATTTGACCGGTGTAGTGGCAAGGATGTAGGCTTCCTGACGGCCAGCGGGGAGGTGAGATGATATTCTGTGTTCTGTGCTAGGAGCGTCTTTGTATTTTTCAATACCATATGTGACAGTCAAAATTCGGGTACAAATTAATTCTGTGGGTTTGATTTCAAATCATTCTAGAATTGTTCACGTGATATGACTTCTCACAAGGCTTGCACTTGTAAATTTTTCTCAAGCGGGGATTAGAATGCCTACTAGTTCATAGCATTTTCATTGACTCATTCGACCTTGTTCTCAAAAAGGGCGCTTGTGATTTGTTCTTGTAAAAAGGGGAGAAAATTAATTCATCATGTCGGGAATAGCCACATTGTCAGTGGAAGCTTCGAGTAAATTCTTAAAGGGGGATATAACATTCATATCTCGGGGAATAGATGACTCAACCCCCGCTTATTATTTGTACAGGCGGGTTGGGAGAGCTAGCCTACGCGGCTGCTGAGATAGCGGAGACGTGGGCTGTGAACGCCTAACATCCGAGGGCCTGTAGCGACACAACCGGCTGAGCGTTCGCAACCTTGAGGCGGGCAGCCAGCCTGGCATTCAACGCCAATGACGAAGCCTGGAGGCTGCGTTCGAGCCTCGACAGGACAACGACAGGGTATTTACTCCAGTTGTAATTTTTGAAGAATGAAGGGAAGAAGAGGCACGCCGAACAGTGCAAATCTTTGGTTGGCGCGCAGTATTTAATATGAATTGTGCTAGCCAGGATGTTCGTGTTTATGTTTCTAATTTCATGTTGTTTGTGCGTGAATCTCCGGGTTGATAATTGCCAAGAGAGGCTGATTTGCGTTAAATCATGTGATCGTTCGCTGGCGTTCAATAATTTTCTAGCCTGAATCTCTCATTTCATGTGTCATATTTCATCAACGTGTTCATCTTAATTAGAATGTGTTTGAATCTTCTCCGTTTGTCTATGTAACATCATTATGCCGGATACAACTATCATGTCGCAGATCATTAACATCTTGCCTGAGGGCTCTGGTGCGAAAATGAGTGTTGCGATAAAAACATGTTTACTTGTGCCAATTTCCCTGTGTCAACTCCATGTGTTCACTCAAAATTAGTTGCGATAAAAAGATGTTTACTTGTGCCAATTTCCCTGTGTCAGCTCCATGTGTTCACTCAAAAATAAATGTGTTTAATCTTGAGGCTCATTATTCTCCATGCTTAATTATGTGGGTAGCTGGCGAGCAGAAAGGTGTACATTTTATTTATTTTACGGAGGTTGCAAGTCCTCCTACGTTACGTGCTTAACCAGCATTGTATCGTGACAGGTCAAATGAACGTACACTCTGTGAGCCTGATACCAGCATATTGGCATGGAATTTTGTTAAAACATTTGCAGTGCTTTAAAATTTTGTTACGTCACATACCCTTCGAGAAAATCATTAACCATTAAATTCATAATAACAAGTGCTCGCGATTAAACAGCAATTTCTTCCTGTGCCATTTCAATGTGTTGCTTGGAGGGCTGCCCAATTTTAAAAGGCAAATTTTACAGCCTAGAAGGAGAGGCGGCCGACGGCAATAAAATGAGAGTTTGTGGTTGTGGCCAAGCATTCTCTGGAATGTCTAACTTAAAGAGTGCTTGCGAAGACAAGTAAATTTGAAGGATGTCTTGGCAGTGAAACTTTCTTTATACGATGAACGATTCATGTATTAAAATTGCATTCTTAGCTCAAATTTGTCATAACTTTAATTGCATCAGTTAAAATATTTCTTCTTGTTGAATTCACACTTCAAGTTATGTGGTAGAGTTTGATGTTGCTGAAATATGTTGTATTTTCTTAGGCTTTCAAGAACCATCACAAGCTTGTCAAGTGCTGAAGTGAGTTATCATAATTAAATTTACATTCTTCAGCTGAATTTACAGTTAAATTCTTTGTGAGTAGGAATAGTCGGTGTGCGTGAATAAATAAAATCTGCCGCTTTCAATTTTGCTGAGACAGGGCTACCACTAAAAAATTCTTTCAATATCTCTTGATCAAGCACAGAATGAAATTCTGTGATCAGCACAATGGGAGCCTAATATCTATGTGATGAGCATAAGAATAAACTCTCTCTCAAGATTGAATTCTCTATCATTCCAATGCCTGGATGTGTTCTCTGTGTTAGCTCTTTTAAACATTAAATTTATAGTCGAACAAGTGCCCGAAATTAAACAGATATTTCTTCCTGTACCTTTTTTTTTTGTGCTCGTGTTATTTAGCGTGCTACCTGTATTTCTGTATGGAAATTTTTTTCTCAGCATTTTTAGCATTTTCAGCTGTCTCAAAATTTTTATGATTGTTGTATTAACCATTCGAGTAAAGCATTAATTATCAACTTGTGTCGAATGAGTGCTCAATTTCATACACAATTTTACATGTGCCATTACCTTACATTCACGTTGTGTGCAGCCGAATCTTTTGGGTAAATATGCCGCGGCTTGAGACCGGCCGAGCTTTCTGTGGGCCAGGCTGAAAAATTTCTTAAAGCTGTGGTTAGACCTTTGTTTTCGGGGAACTAATTAAAGTGAGCCCGTCAGAGTAGCATTGTCTATTGCTGTCATAGTCTGGTGCTGTTTCGAAGTGCGTATATATTAGCAACATCACACGCGTTGCGTATTTATCATTGATGGGAAGTGCCTACATTAAAACATTATTAAACATTGCTTTCGCGATGAATTTTATCCGAATGTTCTCTGTGATGATTTGCGGTTGCTGGAAATTTTGTGTGTTGTCGTGTGAACTTGTTTCCATAGTAAATTTCTAACGAGCCTTAGCAATGTGATGCATACCTTGTTAACGACATTTGAGACCTAAAAACTCAACAATTCACATTTTCTGATACACGGTGATAGGATTTTGCTTCAATTAGATTTTCTTGCTGTGTAATACAGAGTAGTTCAATGTATGTTTCTATGTGTGCTGATTTCCCGGGTCCTTTTGAATGCAGTTTAATATTTGAAGTAAAATTCCAGCATAAAGGCTGATGCCGCTGTGTAAGACCGTGCGAGCTGGCGGTTAGAGTCATAAAAATTGAAGCTCGCCGTGCTACGGCCAGACCTTCTGAGTTTCTCGCTGAAATGAACGTGAATTAGTGTGCAGGCTTTGGGTTGTATTACTCGTTGCCATTAATTTTCTACACGTCATGAGAGAAGAGTACCATCAGTAGCTTTGATCATTTTGCAGTAAACCTCGCCCGTATCTTGAGTAACGATGGTGGAGCTTCTGAGTGTGTTTTATTTTGGGAGCATGTAAAGGCCATCATAATAATTTCGAGTTCTGAGGTGCGGCCATTATCCTTTAATTTTAATTAAAATCACAGTCGAATGCTAGTGTGTCTTGAACTCTATCTGTGTGCTTTGAGAGAATTAATTCTGCTGCATTTTGATAGAATAATATTTTAGCAAGAACTTTCTCAACGATGTGTTGGGTGAAAATTTTGTGCGGTGAATTTGAATGTAGCTATGATTGATCCACCAATTGCATTTGCTAAATTTTTGTGTAGAAATAGAAATAGGTGGCGCAGGAGGTTAATGCCTTGATTTTGGGGAAAATCGCCTTCGCCAGAATATCTGAAGACAAGTTTTGAAGCGTCTTAAGAACTCAGTTTCATGGGAGCTGCTGGTTAACGTAAACATAAATTTTTGTTTAACGTAACGTTAACGTCTAACACAATTCACATTTTTATTCGCTAATCTTGAGTACTTTAACTATAAAATTTTTTTTTAACATTTCTCATGTGAGTGATGGAATTGTTTCGAAATTCAATTTTTTTTCGCTATCATAGACAGAGAAACATTACCTTTCCCAATCGTAGGAGTAAAATTGAGTTAAGTGACGGAGTGTAAGATTATCGATAATTTAGTATAGTGAATTTTAAGAATGCGTGTGGAATCTCTGAGATGCTATGCAGCTAATTCTTGACATAGTTTAGTTACTTACTTAGAAACATATGAATGCCGCCTACACATGTGTCAATTGAAGTAAACCCCGTCCTTTGTCATGATTTCTCCGTAAAAAACAGTATGATGCTAAACACCAGAACTGAAAAGTGAACATTTGAATTTGTGTTAATAAGTGATAGCATCAATTATATGGTGTCACATTGTTGATGTGTGAGATGAATAGTTGATGCAGCGACGGACCTAAGTTCTAATTAATGGTGGTTCAGTATGGGGCTTTCTCAATTTTTTTTGGCACAAAATCCTTGCTGTGTTATGCTCCAGTTTCTTCAAATTCAAGAAAAATATAATTTTGAAAATGTCGACCGTGTTAGGCGTATTAATTTAAAGGTAATTCAATCTCAGCTTCTTCTAGTTGGGAAGGAATATTATTTTAAGTGTACTTAGTTTTAGACTGCACACGTGGAGTGGCCAATGACAATTTTTTTTCACTGCGTCTGCAAGTGGGTTGTTTAATGAAGCTTTCATATAATTTTGGATGTGAAGCAGGATTTTATTGGAGCCTGAATCTACGCCCCTAGGTGCGTTTATTCACCCGGCCGTAATAGAAATCACAAGTTGCGAGGTCAAATTGATGATTAAATGCATTCGTCCACCATTATCTATGTGTGAATTCATGTTCAGTGGAAACTTTATTTGAATCTTCCCATATATATTTTTTTAATGATGGTAACAATATCGGTAACGTACGTAATTCCAAGCGAATTGCGATGTTATATCGAGGATGTGTCCACATAATTGTATTGAAAAATTTGGCTCATTGGAATATGCTATTTTCTACGATGAAAATATACAATATATTGAATTGAAGCCTTGATTTTGTTGGAAAATCTTTAGTAATGAATGATGGTTGAGTACTGTAATGAATAAACGGGAATTTTGTGCTAATGTGTGTGCTAGAGATGGAGGATGCGAAGCGGAGAGGAGACGTGTGTAAGTTTTATCACTGTCCTGATCCCAGGGCCATAAAAATTCTTGTTCGTCGAGGCTCATCTTTCATGGATCGAGTGTGGTACTACTTGAGAAAAAAAAAAGGGAGGACATGACAACAGGATATAGATAGAAATGTGTCTGAAAATATGACGACTTAAAATTAAAAGATGCGTAGTACTGCAAATGGCAGGAATTTATTCGAGAAAATATAGCTCGTTTTCTGTGCTCTGTGTTTGCGAGTTGTATGTTTACGGAAAATTTCATATGCCATTCCTTTATCAGCTAATGAAAGTACAAGAGCGAATAATGAAATCGTTTTCTATGTCGGGATTGTCTGGAAGGTCAGACTCTAGGCAGGCTTGGCAAGGAATACGTAGGATGATTAATATCCGGGTTCACTGCAGACGTTGTAAATAGATAACTCATGACACGAAACTGTAGTATGTTTAGTTGCACAAAAGAAATGTGACTTATTCCTGGGTGGCGAGATTTCATGAAGGTATATTCGCTCGGTGTGTTTTTTGCGTTTTCTTACTGAAGCGGAATCCCGTGAATCTTGGTGTACTGGGAACGTTACATTTTATTTTAAGTGTTATAAAATAAGAACTGTTCCTTAATTCTGAATCTCCCATGCGAGTTGCCAGGAACTTTGCTTCTTTCCACCTGGTGAACGGTGTGTGAGGGAACGAGAATAGGAACTGCGATTTTGACCTACATTTGCAGTGGCACAACTGAGAAAAATAAAAGCATATCCTATTTTCTGAGGTTGAGTGACTGCGATGTTTACCGGATTTAGACTACCTGATTGACGTACTAACTTTTGGATACAATTTAGTGTGAGTTGTCGCTGCGTTCATGTGTCGAAGTTTTGGTGTTTCCTTCGCATAGGGATGTTCCAGGCACTCAAACTGTTCGTACTCCAACATCGACGGATATGCTAATTTTATTTTCTTAGTATAATAGTTATGTTAAGGTGATACAACACTCTCTCCGTCATTGAATGGAAAACATACTGCAGGATCCCGAGTTATGTAAATATATTGATAATGTCATGCAATTCAACGACGTCTCTTCGAGTGGAATGACATGATATGAATAAAGGCTAAACTGTCTCAAGGGCTGGTAAATCAGGTAATTAGGATGTGATTGTAATTTTCTCATGATTTTGTGGGTGCGGACGAGTAATCAGATCGCCTAAACTGCAGTGCACGGCAGTGTGGCGTAAGTCTGATGAAATGTTAACACTCTATATCTATTTTCTTTGAGTAAGAGCACACGGGATATCGGCCAACCTGGTAAATCTCTCGTTGTGCATATGTTATTTCATGTGTGTACATGTTTAGGAAGTTAGGTGAAAGTAAATGAGCAGTGACACCGTCGAAGCATTCTTGACTTTGTCTGCAGTTCATTATGGATGCCTGCACTTATTAATTTATTTGAAACTCTTGTGATCTCACTTCTGCCCAGTCAGGGTAGGCTTGGAAAGATTCACGAGAAGTGAATAATTAATTAAGAGGAACCAAACTGTACGATGTCTATCGATCACCTAAGTGACAATGTTAGATGGTAAATCGTAGGTGGAAGTTGATCTCTGAAAATATGTATGTTACCCTGGAAAGCAAATGAAGGGCTGACGAGCCCAGCTTACGAGCTCCGACGATGGAATCTACAGTTTTCCGCGGAAACGCGATGTCTAATTTTCCGCGTGTAACGTGACGCAAGGATGATGTCAACAAATATGTTCCGCGCAGATAGCGTGACGCAAGGATGGAGAACATTGATTGAATCGACAACGGAATATTAGTAGGTTACAAATCCTGATGAACCAGGGGGCCCCCCTTTGATGATAACGTTTGCCGAGGAAATGTAATAATAATGCTGATGATGATTTGAGGATGATAACAATAAGGATGCACCACTGCTTGGAAGGAGAACGAGCTGAGGATAAATAAGAAGATATTCAACGGTGAAACATTGCCCCAAATTTAGAGAGAAGTGGTTAGGCGGCTTATAAGCGCGATAATGTTTGCCTTGTAATGAACACGCCTATTAAACAATCTCTAATGTCGTTGGTATATATGCCGAAGGCAAGCCGGAAAATAAGATAAATTTGATATGTGTTTCAATATTAAATGTCATATGTGTGTGTTTCAATATTCTTGTGTCTATTTGCTCGATATGTGTGTTATGTTAGCTGTGTTTTCATCCGAGCCCTAGGATGTTTCTTTTCGATGTGATTTTTGGACGTTGGGATGCGATGTGTGTTTGATTAACGTCATACGTCTATGTTTATCAATGTCAGCGTGCGGCAACAACATAATAGTTATGTTCATTTCTACGGATATGCAAAGTAATGAAGGAAGTCAACGACCTTATATAAATTTGATATTGTCATAAGAAAATTTGAACCGTTGGCTCAAATTTTGCGAAGGGCGCGGGGATGTTGGGATAAAATTGAAATGCAAATAAATGCATATATAAGCTAAACCGATACAACAAAAGTCAGAAGCCGGCGATCGGAAGGACGCTGAGCGGGCTGAGGGATCTTGGAAGGAGAAGGGAGGAGTACGTTGGGGGTAGCTGCTGTGTAAGAAGCTAGCTCGGAAAATTACACATAGTATTACACAAGGACAACTTGATTGTGTAGTAGAGAAAAACTATGTATTAAAATTAATTACCAACGAGAAAGGGAACTGTGGAAAATATGAACCTGAGCAGAATATGTTAGAGGGAAATGCGCGTGGCAATACCAAGTTTGTGACGCAAGGGGACACGTCAGAGGTGACGCGTTAGAAGCACCCAATCGCGAGATGCCACGTCACTAACAATTTGCGCGGGCATCCCGCACCATCTACAATGAGCGTCCCTTGTGCGGCGGGGGTATTTAAGCAGAGCAAGCGCGGGGACCGGCCTATTTGACCGGTGTAGTGGCAAGGATGTAGGCTTCCTGACGGCCAGCGGGGAGGTGAGATGATATTCTGTGTTCTGTGCTAGGAGCGTCTTTGTATTTTTCAATACCATATGTGACAGTCAAAATTCGGGTACAAATTAATTCTGTGGGTTTGATTTCAAATCATTCTAGAATTGTTCACGTGATATGACTTCTCACAAGGCTTGCACTTGTAAATTTTTCTCAAGCGGGGATTAGAATGCCTACTAGTTCATAGCATTTTCATTGACTCATTCGACCTTGTTCTCAAAAAGGGCGCTTGTGATTTGTTCTTGTAAAAAGGGGAGAAAATTAATTCATCATGTCGGGAATAGCCACATTGTCAGTGGAAGCTTCGAGTAAATTCTTAAAGGGGGATATAACATTCATATCTCGGGGAATAGATGACTCAACCCCCGCTTATTATTTGTACAGGCGGGTTGGGAGAGCTAGCCTACGCGGCTGCTGAGATAGCGGAGACGTGGGCTGTGAACGCCTAACATCCGAGGGCCTGTAGCGACACAACCGGCTGAGCGTTCGCAACCTTGAGGCGGGCAGCCAGCCTGGCATTCAACGCCAATGACGAAGCCTGGAGGCTGCGTTCGAGCCTCGACAGGACAACGACAGGGTATTTACTCCAGTTGTAATTTTTGAAGAATGAAGGGAAGAAGAGGCACGCCGAACAGTGCAAATCTTTGGTTGGCGCGCAGTATTTAATATGAATTGTGCTAGCCAGGATGTTCGTGTTTATGTTTCTAATTTCATGTTGTTTGTGCGTGAATCTCCGGGTTGATAATTGCCAAGAGAGGCTGATTTGCGTTAAATCATGTGATCGTTCGCTGGCGTTCAATAATTTTCTAGCCTGAATCTCTCATTTCATGTGTCATATTCCATCAACGTGTTCATCTTAATTAGAATGTGTTTGAATCTTCTCCGTTTGTCTATGTAACATCATTATGCCGGATAGAACTATCATGTCGCAGATCATTAACATCTTGCCTGAGGGCTCTGGTGCGAAAATGAGTGTTGCGATAAAAACATGTTTACTTGTGCCAATTTCCCTGTGTCAACTCCATGTGTTCACTCAAAATTAGTTGCGATAAAAAGATGTTTACTTGTGCCAATTTCCCTGTGTCAGCTCCATGTGTTCACTCAAAAATAAATGTGTTTAATCTTGAGGCTCATTATTCTCCATGCTTAATTATGTGGGTAGCTGGCGAGCAGAAAGGTGTACATTTTATTTATTTTACGGAGGTTGCAAGTCCTCCTACGTTACGTGCTTAACCAGCATTGTATCGTGACACAAGTGTTCTACGGAAATTGGTAAATTTGCCGCCAAATTTGAACGACGAAATCGAATCATATCTGGAGGAAAATTATGGAAAGAATCTTTCGAGTTTACTGGTCTACTTTAATTTTATCAGACTGTCGAAGCGTGACCGTCCACAGAATTGATTTTAGTCCTCCAGTAAGCTCAATTCATTCGGCTTAAAACTGTCTGCCCCAGGTGAGGCTCGAACTCACAACCTCGGCATTGCTCAAATACTGACATATAAGTACCGCGCGCTAACCGATTGCGCCACTGGGGCTCGAGGTAATGAGTAATTGAATCGGTAATAATTATACGTTTTAAGTTATGAAATACATAGGTACTGGAGAGAGTGAAAGATCTGTTGTACTTTAAAATGCTACGTGTTGCTGGAAAGCTTTTTGAAATTGCTCAATTCATGCTAAATATCCCAACAACTACCTAACGACGGAGTGGAAGAGGATTTACTCGTATCTTTCAGATTGGAAAAATATAGTCACAAGCAAAATAAGCGAAATCCCAAACTAATAAACAGCTGCACATCAGCCTTTGGCTAGAGAAAATTAACTCACACGCTAGTGGGTGTGTACTTCGAAAATCAATAGTCTCTTCTGGTGTGATGAACATAACCCTAAAAGGCAGAAAAGAAATCCGCTTCGTTTTGCCCGGCTGAATAGATTGTCGAGGCAATTACGTGGTCATGTAATTTTTTCTTAAGAAGATGACTGTCTCTACTGCAGAACAAAGAAGCTCCCAAAGGGCTGTAATTGTTTAAAATGACCTTCATTTCACTTCCCTGGCTGCACAAAATATTTAGGTCCTTCTGCGGTTTGCCCGACACAATTTATACGAAATCGATTCCGCGTTCGTACAAATTATGGCAGGGGTGGAATAGTTTGTTTCAGTTGCCATACAACCGAAACCTTTTGTTACAACATTTGTTTCGATACCTCAAAGTGAGTGAAGGAAATATAAAATGAGAAAGAAGTTTTCTCACTCGTCAGAATTACGGTCAATGAACCCTAACTTATGTGGGGGTTAGCGTCACAGTGCTGTCAACACGCCTTCTCAAATAAAACTGGTAAATTTCCAGTTAAAATTTCACTGGGAGACCAAAACACTACTCAAGACACGAGTTTGTCTTTTTAGCATCGGAAATGGCTTTTGAACGAAGAAACGCCACGAGAACTGTCGTAAATTTGTGGGTGTACCAACTCCAGGCCTAAATATCGTCGTTGTAATCTTCTCATACAATACTTAATTAATTTCACACGTTGTAATCTTTTCGTCCAACAGTAAAATTTCGACGTGTGAAACGAATAACGCAAAATATAATACCACATAATTTGACTGTTTTTTTGGGGGGGAACGACTGATCCTAAGATTATGATTAAACGTTGAAAAAAGGTAATGAAGACGACGAGTGATGTACCGATGTTTCGGTATCGGTATCGGTATCGGCAGTATCGGCCATTTTTAGTGGTATCGGTATCGGTATCGGTATCGGCAAAATCCGGCCGATACTTTACCGATACTTTCCAAAAATACGTATTTTATCATTCAAATGAAAGTCATAAATCATGAAAGTAAAAGTATTTAACCTAATAAAACCCGTTGTGTGTTTATTTATATATTTATTTGGTGTCCGCGTTGTGTGAGTTTGCGGTATCATGGATACCGAATTCCTCAGTGTAACATTAAAAGATGGCATTTCCATGCATTTAAATATTTGACATTTTATCAGGATAGGTTTTGTTATGATAGGATAGGTTAGCTTAGATTAGGATAGGCTAGGTTAGCACAGGTTAGGTAATACTGTCAGAATTTTCTCTCGGGTCCGCCTAGCTTAACGATGACATTGTCCATGAAATCTCCGCGGGTCCTGCTACTATCTAATAATACCCTTGGTTTATTTGGAGTCCGCTTCTTCCATTTTCTTTGTCACGCTCATGAGGAGAGTTATAGTGACCGTATCTGTGATACGAGTTTCACCAGTGCGTAAGAACAAGAATATTTTTCATCACGAGCGCTGTTAGGATGCATACATTCATTGAGCATCACATTTGGAAAATTTTTTCAAGAAAGTTAGTGAGTCCCGTAATTTTTGACGGGCTGTGCGTACTTGTAATCAAATAAAGAGCCTATTCATACCTAGTAAATTAGATAGCTAACTGTTGAATTATAGCGTTCAATCAGGCCCGCTAACTGAATTCACTACTTTGAATTCCCGATGAGTCACGGTCATAACTGAAAGCTGTGTAAAATGAATAGTTAAACCCTGTAGCTACATAAAATTTTTATACTTTTACGATTAAATCTTTATAGTTTGACCTAATATCCATTTCTTAAAGTATGTGACAGGCTAACAAAAACCAAACCAATTTAATAAAGTTGAAGGTGCATTTGAAAGTTTTTGTGAATTTAATATAGAAATTGCCGAAAATTCTATTTTAATTTAGCCTGTAAATCGCCAAATATTACGAAGCTAATAATTAATTTTAAATTAGCATGCATATCACCGTTCATTACGAATCTTGCATTTTTCTTCTATGTTAAGATGTTTGAACAATTCACGAACAATCTTATAGTTCAATACATCTGAACGGGTCAGTTGATTGCTTTCATCGCAACTTGATGAATTTGAAAACGAGGAAAATTCCAATGAACTTAATCATATTTACTAGGAATACGTTTCAGAGTCCAGCTCCATCATCAGTTCGTAAAATTAAAATTCATTACGACTACAATATAAGAAAAAATAAAATGTTGGATACAGTCATTAAAGACAATCACGAAAACAAAAAAAAATCAAAACATGCCCCAGAGAAAGTAAAATCGACATGATCCACTTCCAATTTACCATGGGTAGGAACTGTCAGAATTGTTGAGCGCCAGTTTTCGTTTAAAAATATGTAGCGACTCTGAAATTCTGAGGGCACATGTAGTTGAAGCCGAATCTAAGATTTTGAAGTCCGCAGAGGTTATCGGTTCGTTGCATTTTACTGCGTGATTACGTACGAATTGTGCGAATTCATACCCCGTGCGGAAGCTTCAACCCTGATGTTCGGCCATTCTGATATAAAAATTTTGTGCCGTAATGCCGACGTACGATGATGTGCACTGCACACAACTGTAAGAATGAATCAGAAATGCTCTTTTTCCATCAAAAGCGTATCCTTATACCGGAATTGTATAATTTTATGGTTGTTTCATTTTTCCGGTACAAGGATACGCTTCCGATGGAGATGCTAACCTCGATCTCTGATTTATTTTTAACAGTTATACAGTTGTGTGCAGTGCACATCATCGTACGTCGGCATGACGTCACGGAATTTTTATAACAGAATGGTCGAACATTGAGGTCGAAGCTTCCGCGCGGGGAACTAATTAGCTTACTCCTCACACTCCGCAGTGAGTAATCGCGCAGTAAAATGCAACTAAATCTTAGATTCGGCTTCAACTGCATGTGACCTCAGAATTTTAGAGTCGCTACATATTCTTAAACGAAAACCGGCCCTCAACAATTCTGATAGTTCCTACCCATAACAAATTGTAACTAAATAGTAATCTTGTCGATTTTAGTTTTTCTGGGACATGTATTAATTTTATTTTTATTTCCTTGATTTCCTTTAATGACTGTATCCAACATTTTGCTTTATCTTTTATTGCAGACATAACGATTTGTAAATTTACGAACTGATGATGGATCTGGACTCCGAAACGTATTCCTAATAAATATGATCAAGTTCCTTGAAATTGTTGTTTTTAAATTCTTCACCTTATATATGGTTGCGTGTTTGCGGACATTTTCGGTTTCGGGGCTTACCGAATTTTAATATTTTCTTTCACCAAAGTATGTACTCGTATTTGGTGTGAATAACACGAAAATGACAATCCTTTTTTGGAGAAATTATTGTTTTCGTCCACTTTTGGAGCCAGTTGCTATTATAGCTAGTCTACATTACGTTGCAATACAATTAAAAACACATATCTATTGAATGGATTTCATTTTGTTGTTTTTCTCAACAATATAGTTAACATAGCAAGAGCATTTTATTTTTCACAATCGGAAACTTTTTTGTCAATATTTTTGTATTATTAGATATATAAGGAAATAATTTTATTATAACTCCCATGTAGGAGTTATAATTGTTTTATTTTAATACAAGTGTGCACGGCCCGCCAAAAATGGGATTCAATACTTTTCATGAACGAATTTTCATGATGTAGATGATAAACAAATACAGTATATCCATCCTAACAGTACCCGTGATGAAAAATATTTTCGCACCGTTGAAACTCGTATCACAGATACGGCCATTATAACTATCCTTATGAGTGACAGAGAAATGGAAGAAACAGACACCAAACAAATAAACCAAGGGCAAGGGTATTATTAGGTAGCAGCATGACCCATGGAAATGCCGAGGACAATGTCATCGTTAAGCTAGATGGACCCATGGAAGAATTCCGTCAACATTATCTAACTTATGCTATCCTAATTCTATGTCGTGACTCGCACCGCCGCAAAGCACGTTCACGACGCGAAGGCCTAGCGATCGTCATTACATGGTAGCAACTGCGGTTCTTGTAGACCCTACACCACTAATGCGTTTTCCACTGTTGCCAATACGTAGAACGGAAAGTCGGGTAGGTTTAAAATGTTTATTCCGAACACATATACACAAGAACACACAAAGCTCTCTTGACTCAGAGTTCCCCTCCGGTGACAAATCACCATTACTCAAAAATGATTACTTCGGGCACAGCTATTCACCAAATTACTATATTTAATTTAATGTCTTTTAATTATTCAATATGGCCTGAAAGTTGCACAAAAGCGACATGGTTAGGAAAGTGCGCAAATTACGGCGATCACAACAACCTATCAAATACTACTAACCTATCCTGATAAAATTTCAAACATATCATTGCATGTACAGACGATCTTTCAATGTTACACTGAGGAATTCGGTCTCCGTGATACCGCAAACTCGGACATCCTATGTTTCTTAAGAAGCGGACACCGTACTAATACATAAACTAACATACAACGGGTATTATTAGGTTAGATGGTTGTAAAAGTATCGGTATCGGTGGTAGTATCGGTCAAAGTATCGGTATTTTCAAGTATCGGAGTATCGGTATCGGTATCGGCCAAAAAATGGGTATCGGTATCGGTATCGGTATCGTCCAAAAAAATGGTATCGGTACATCACTAGACTCAAGACTTATTGGTCTCTTAGTATTTTAAAATTTTATCAATTTATATATTTAACATAGTGCAATCAAGCACTGGATATTGTTAATGCGTGAAAATTATTTCCCCAATCAAATAATCATGGACACCCTATAATACAATGTAAATTTGGTGTATAATGAGCCAAAAGTTTTCGACTGTAAATTGTATTGTTCTTTTGGATCTAATTACCGGTGGTTAGTAATATTTCTTAGTCAAAGTTCAGGGTTTGTATCTTCAATATTAATCGAGGTAGCGAGAAAGATTCAAAAGAAATCTCTGATCACAGGTCATGTGATCACAGTAGAAATTTTCTTCCCTGAAGCCCTACACTGAGAGCTTAACTCATATTTACTTGAACGTTGAAACAATTGTTTCAATATTGTGCAATTATATACAAGTAGGCACTAGATACATCAGCTCATTTGCTAGTGTAAAAATGACAAGGTCTTTTTCGAACGGAAAACCTTAGTCGGTGCACGAGAAAGTTTAGATAGGAATTTGCGCCACTGCATACGACCTCAGATTCATTCTTCACTGTTTGTGAGATGACTACTGAACAGCTGTACCGAAAAAGAGCCTGGAGTGGCCGCAGCCTGAGCTGGCCGGCAGCCGCCCCATTCCGAGCAGCTGGGCACACCATCGCTCTCCCGAGACAGCTCGATGGTGCCAGGTAGGGTCGGACTCCACTCTCACCGCAGGGCACAACCGCAGACTTCCAGTTTGCCAATAAATTGCTTTGGCTGACTTTAGGCTGGAAATTGCAGGGGGAAATTATCGCTACCTCATATCTCGAACCAGGAACGAAAAAAAAACACCTCGCGAGAGTAGTTAAATGCAAAAATCAGTTTTAAATGAATACCAGTTTCAGGACAAATGAAGATAGCGTTCTAGCAAGTCGGGGTACAACAAGCTACAGAAATTTACTGAATATGTAACTAGAAGAAATTCTAGCAAATTGTGTTGAATAATGGAAATCTATTTAGAAGTGACTCGCAGTCAAAATATTGAACATATAAGCGAAAAATGAATCTGTTTCCGTGCTTGTGCTACAGAAATATAGTTCTAACAACTGTACTGAAATATAAAATGAATTTTCCAATCACACTGAAAGTTTCAACAATCCAATGCGCCTGCACGCATCCGTAGGATATTCCTTATATTTGTCTTCAAAAGTTCGTACTACAAAATCTTCAGGGCGCGTATATATTTTTTTCATAACCTCTAGAAATTTGAAAGGAAGCACAAGTAATACAAGCCAGTAACAAAAATACTGTATATTAGAGAAAACAACTGGTGAAGTTGCATGGCATGGTTTATTAGTGTTATTTGCTTGAAAGCTCTTATTCTGCACATGCCCCACGTAAAGCTCTTACTCTGCACATGCCCCACGTAAAGCTCTTATTCTGCACATGCCCCACGTAAAGCTCTTACCCTGCACATACCCCACGTAAAGCTCTTACCGTGCACATGCTGCACGTAAAGCTCTTACTCTGCACATGCCCCACGTAAAGCTCTTACCCTGCACATGCCCTACGTAAAGCTCTTACTCTGCACATGCCCCACATAAAGCTCTTACCCTGCACATGCCCCACGTAAAGCTCTTACTCTGCACATGCTGCACGTAAAGCTCTTACTCTGCACATGCCCCGCGTAAAGCTCTTACCCTGCACATGCCCCACGTAAAGCTCTTACTCTGCACATGCCCCACATAAAGCTCTTAAGTTACCCTGCACATGCCCCACGTAAAGCTCTTACCCTGCACATGCCCCACGTAAAGCTCTTACTCTGCACATGCCCCACATAAAGCTCTTAAGTTACCCTGCACATGCCCCACGTAAAGCTCTTACCCTGCACATGCTGCACGTAAAGCTCTTACTCTGCACATACCCCACGTAAAGCTCTTACCCTGCACATACCCCACGTAAAGCTCTTACTCTGCACATGCCCCACATAAAGCTCTTAAGTTACCCTGCACATGCCCCACGTAAAGCTCTTACCCTGCACATGCTGCACGTAAAGCTCTTACTCTGCACATACCCCACGTAAAGCTCTTACCCTGCACATGCCCCACGTAAAGCTCTTACTCTGCACATGCTGCACGTAAAGCTCTTACTCTGCACATGCCCCACGTAATGCTCTTACCCTGCACATGCTGCACGTAAAGCTCTTACTCTGCACATGCTGCACGTAAAGCTCTTACCCTGCACATGCCCCACGTAAAGCTCTTACCCTGCACATGCTGCACGTAAAGCTCTTACTCTGCACATACCCCACGTAAAGCTCTTACTCTGCACATGCCCCACGTAAAGCTCTTACCCTGCACATGCCCCACGTAAAGCTCTTACCCTGCACATGCTGCACGTAAAGCTCTTACCCTGCACATGCTGCACGTAAAGCTCTTACTCTGCACATACCCCACGTAAAGCTCTTACTCTGCACATACCCCACGTAAAGCTCTTACCCTGCACATGCCCCACGTAAAGCTCTTACCCTGCACATGCTGCACGTAAAGCTCTTACTCTGCACATACCCCACGTAAAGCTCTTACTCTGCACATGCCCCACGTAAAGCTCTTACTCTGCACATGCCCCACGTAAAGCACTTACCCTGCACATGCCCCACGTAAAGCTCTTACCCTGCACATGCTGCACGTAAAGCTCTTACTCTGCACATGCCCCACATAAAGCTCTTACTCTGCACATGCCCCACATAAAGCTCTTACCCTGCACATGCTGCACGAAAAGCTCTTACCCTGCACATGCCCCACCTAAAGCTCTTACTCTGCACATGCCCCACATAAAGCTCTTACCCTGCACATGCTGCACGAAAAGCTCTTACCCTGCACATGCCCCACCTAAAGCTCTTACTCTGCACATGCCCCACGTAAAGCTCTTACTCTGCACATGCCCCACATAAAGCTCTTACCCTGCACATGCTGCACGAAAAGCTCTTACCCTGCACATGCCCCACATAAAGCTCTTACTCTGCACATGCCCCACGTATAGCACTTACCCTGCACATGCCCCACGTAAAGCTTTTACCCTGCACATGCCCCACGTAAAGCTCTTATTCTGCACATGCCCCACGTAAAGCTCTTACTCTGTACATGCCCCACGTAAAGCACTTACCCTGCACATGCTGCACGTAAAGCTCTTACCCTGCACCTGCCCCACGTAAAGCACTTACCCTGCACATGCCCCACGTAAAGCTCTTACTCTGCACATGCCCCACGTAAAGCATTTACCCTGCACATGCTGCACGTAAAGCTCTTACCCTGCACATGCCCCACGTAAAGCTCTTATTCTGCACATGCCCCACGTAAAGCTCTTACTCTGCACATGCCCCACGTAAAGCTTTTACCCTGCACATGCCCCACGTAAAGCTCTTATTCTGCACATGCCCCACGTAAAGCTCTTACTCTGCACATGCCCCACGTAAAGCTTTTACCCTGCACATGCCCCACGTAAAGCTCTTATTCTGCACATGCCCCATGTAAAGCTCTTACCCTGCACATGCCCCACGTAAAGCACTTACCCTGCACATGCCCCACGTAAAGCACTTACCCTGCACATGCCCCACGTAAAGCTCTTACCCTGCATATGCTGCACGTAAAGCTCTTACTCTGCACATGCCCCACGTAAAGCTCTTACTCTGTACATGCCCCACGTAAAGCTCTTACTCTGTACATGCCCCACGTAAAGCACTTACCCTGCACATGCCCCACGTGAAGCTCTTACTCTGTACATGCCCCACGTAAAGCTCTTACTCTGCACATGCCCCACGTAAAGCTCTTACTCTGTACATGCCCCACGTAAAGCACTTACCCTGCACATGCCCCACGTAAAGCACTTACCCTGCACATGCCCCACGTAAAGCTCTTACCCTGCACATGCTGCACGTAAAGCTCTTACTCTGCACATGCCCCACATAAAGCTCTTACCCTGCACATGCTGCACGAAAAGCTCTTACCCTGCACATGCCCCACGTAAAGCTCTTACTCTGCACATGCCCCACATAAAGCTCTTACCCTGCACATGCCCCACGTAAAGCTCTTACTCTGCACATGCCCCACATAAAGCTCTTACCCTGCACATGCCCCACGTAAAGCTCTTACTCTGCACATGCCCCACATAAAGCTCTTACCCTGCACATGCGGCACGAAAAGCTCTTACCCTGCACATGCCCCACATAAAGCTCTTACCCTGCACATGCTGCACGAAAAGCTCTTACCCTGCACATGCCCCACGTAAAGCTCTTACTCTGCACATGCCCCACGTAAAGCTCTTACTCTGCACATGCCCCACATAAAGCTCTTACCCTGCACATGCTGCACGAAAAGCTCTTACCCTGCACATGCCCCGCGTAAAGCACTTACCCTGCACATGCCCCACGTAAAGCTCTTACCCTGCACATGCTGCACGTAAAGCTCTTACTCTGCACATACCCCACGTAAAGCTCTTACTTTGCACATGCCCCACGTAAAGCTCTTACCCTGCACATGCCCCACGTAAAGCTCTTACCCTGCACATGCTGCACGTAAAGCTCTTACCCTGCACATGCTGCACGTAAAGCTCTTACTCTGCACATACCCCACGTAAAGTTCTTACTCTGCACATACCCCACGTAAAGCTCTTACCCTGCACATGCCCCACGTAAAGCTCTTACCCTGCACATGCTGCACGTAAAGCTCTTACTCTGCACATACCCCACGTAAAGCTCTTACTCTGCACATGCCCCACGTAAAGCTCTTACTCTGCACATGCCCCACGTAAAGCACTTACCCTGCACATGCCCCACGTAAAGCTCTTACCTTGCACATGCTGCACGTAAAGCTCTTACTCTGCACATGCCCCACATAAAGCTCTTACTCTGGACATGCCCCACATAAAGCTCTTACCCTGCACATGCTGCACGAAAAGCTCTTACCCTGCACATGCCCCACCTAAAGCTCTTACTCTGCACATGCCCCACATAAAGCTCTTACCCTGCACATGCTGCACGAAAAGCTCTTACCCTGCACATGCCCCACCTAAAGCTCTTACTCTGCACATGCCCCACGTAAAGCTCTTACTCTGCACATGCCCCACATAAAGCTCTTACCCTGCACATGCTGCACGAAAAGCTCTTACCCTGCACATGCCCCACGTTAAGCTCTTACTCTGCACATGCCCCACGTATAGCACTTACCCTGCACATGCCCCACGTAAAGCTTTTACCCTGCACATGCCCCACGTAAAGCTCTTATTCTGCACATGCCCCACGTAAAGCTCTTACTCTGTACATGCCCCACGTAAAGCACTTACCCTGCACATGCTGCACGTAAAGCTCTTACCCTGCACATGCCCCACGTAAAGCACTTACCCTGCACATGCCCCACGTAAAGCTCTTACTCTGCACATGCCCCACGTAAAGCTTTTACCCTGCACATGCTGCACGTAAAGCTCTTACCCTGCACATGCCCCACGTAAAGCTCTTATTCTGCACATGCCCCACGTAAAGCTCTTACTCTGCACATGCCCCACGTAAAGCTTTTACCCTGCACATGCCCCACGTAAAGCTCTTATTCTGCACATGCCCCACGTAAAGCTCTTACTCTGCACATGCCCCACGTAAAGCTTTTACCCTGCACATGCCCCACGTAAAGCTCTTATTCTGCACATGCCCCATGTAAAGCTCTTACCCTGCACATGCCCCACGTAAAGCACTTACCCTGCACATGCCCCACGTAAAGCACTTACCCTGCACATGCCCCACGTAAAGCTCTTACCCTGCATATGCTGCACGTAAAGCTCTTACTCTGCACATGCCCCACGTAAAGCTCTTACTCTGTACATGCCCCACGTAAAGCACTTACCCTGCACATGCCTCACGTAAAGCACTTACCCTGCACATGCCCCACGTAAAGCTCTTACTCTGTACATGACCCACGTAAAGCTCTTACTCTGCACATGCCCCACGTAAAGCTCTTACTCTGTACATGCCCCACGTAAAGCACTTACCCTGCACATGCCCCACGTAAAGCACTTACCCTGCACATGCCCCACGTAAAGCTCTTACCCTGCACATGCTGCACGTAAAGCTCTTACTCTGCACATGCCCCACATAAAGCTCTTACCCTGCACATGCTGCACGAAAAGCTCTTACCCTGTACATGCCCCACGTAAAGCTCTTACTCTGCACATGCCCCACATAAAGCTCTTACCCTGCACATGCCCCACGTAAAGCTCTTACTCTGCACATGCCCCACATAAAGCTCTTACCCTGCACATGCGGCACGAAAAGCTCTTACCCTGCACATGCCCCACATAAAGCTCTAACCCTGCACATGCTGCACGAAAAGCTCTTACCCTGCACATGCCCCACGTAAAGCTCTTACTCTGCACATGCCCCACGTAAAGCTCTTACTCTGCACATGCCCCACATAAAGCTCTTACCCTGCACATGCTGCACGAAAAGCTCTTACCCTGCACATGCCCCGCGTAAAGCACTTACCCTGCACATGCCCCACCTAAAGCTCTTACTCTGCACATGCCCCACGTAAAGCACTTACCCTGCACATGCCCCACGTAAAGCTTTTACCCTGCACATGCCCCACGTAAAGCTCTTATTCTGCACATGCCCCACGTAAAGCTCTTACTCTGTACATGCCCCACGTAAAGCACTTACCCTGCACATGCCCCACGTAAAGCTCTTACTCTGCACATGCCCCACGTAAAGCTCTTACCCTGCACATGCCCCACGTAAAGCTCTTATTCTGCACATGCCCCACGTAAAGCTCTTACTCTGCACATACCCCACGTAAAGCTCTTATTCTGCACATGCCCCACGTAAAGCTCTTACCCTGCACATGCCCCACGTAAAGCACTTACCCTGCACATGCCCCACATAAAGCTCTTACTCTGCACATGCCCCACGTAAAGCTCTTACCCTGCACATGCTGCACGTAAAGCTCTTACCCTGCACATGCCCCACGTAAAGCTCTTATTCTGCACATGCCCCACGTAAAGCTCTTACTCTGCACATGCCCCACGTAAAGCTTTTACCCTGCACATGCCCCACGTAAAGCTCTTATTCTGCACATGCCCCACGTAAAGCTCTTACTCTGTACATGCCCCACGTAAAACACTTACCCTGCACATGCCCCACGTAAAGCTCTTACCCTGCACATGCCCCACGTAAAGCTCTTATTCTGCACATGCCCCACGTAAAGCTCTTACTCTGTACATGCCCCACGTAAAGCTTTTACCCTGCACATGCCCCACGTAAAGCTCTTATTCTGCACATGCCCCACGTAAAGCTCTTACTCTGTACATGCCCCACGTAAAGCTCTTACCCTGCACATGCTGCACGAAAAGCTCTTACTCTGTACATGCCCCACGTAAAGCTTTTACCCTGCACATGCCCCACGTAAAGCTCTTATTCTGCACATGCCCCACGTAAAGCTCTTACTCTGTACATGCCCCACGTAAAGCTCTTTAAAAAGCGTTCATCACAGAACACTAAAACGAAAGCACCTGCAAATTAAATTATCTTGGTACGGGTGAAAAATATGGAAAATATTTGGAATTATTATCATTCTTCTTGAAATAAAAAGCCTCGGATGTTTACAGTTCGGCTTCAACCTTGATGCAGCATTTTTTTTTTGTGTCGCCAGTTATCACTAAATCTAAAAATTTATTAACGTTATTAACAGCTTTCTCCTCTATGACATTAACAGCTTATTTATGGCATAAGAGTGAAAAAATTTCGACTTATTTTGCTTATATTCATTGATCTTGATCACTGAATCTAATCTTAACTTTGTGATGAGTTTATTTCAACCTCTGATTCTTTAAAAAAGATTATTTACGAAGAAAGTAGGCATGCATCGAAAAGCCTAACTGCAATGCAATCATTCACGATAACTGCAAATTAAATACTGAAACAACAACGACATTTACACGTTAGAAACTTTTAGTCACTTCAATAAACATGTAATGTATGTATAGATATAATTCGACTCAGTTTTTTCACAGAAGATTTCTCACACTGAATGCAGTATGTACATTTGAGATTAAAAGCACCCTGACTGTGACCATGAATTTCAGAGAGCAGTCCGTGACCAGTAATCGTGGCCTTACTGCGTGTGCATATAAACAATGATTGAGATTTTTCCGTTTTGGTTCGGACGAGCTTTTAAGCTTGGCGGCCCCGCGTGACGATTTTAGTTGTCAGGAATTTTGTCGAAAGGTAAGGAAGATGGATGACCTACACTTCTGCTGTTCAGTTGTGTAATTGGAGAACAAAATACTGAACCACAAAGATTTTTCAGACTCAGGTTTTTTCAGTCATTCTTAAAGGCTGTGCAAACAGATGGAGTCCAATGACTGGTGATTAAGTATACAACTTTTGCTCGATAATTTTTTATATAGTTCCCGTACTTAAGTGAAATAAATCAGTTTGAGCAGCGAAGTTGATCAGACATTCGTCTTATTTTAGGCCAGAGCCTAATGATAAGTTACAGAGCCTTGGTGTTCACCTCAATGATATCACTTTATTAGAAAACCGTTAATTTAATGAAAAAGAAGAGGTTTTGAGAAATATCCCATTTTTGACTAGTGTAAAAAAGTTTTATAACTGAACATGATTAGAAAAACTTTGTTTCGACATAAAATACTGTAAATATTAAAATCAGAAGCCGTTAAATATTTACACTCCCCGGCCCTCCCCCACCTCTTTTTGAGAGATGAGTTTGCATATTTTATTGATTTTTGACTCGTTGCAGAACTATATGTGGACGCAAAAACTTCTTTGTCATAAAATTCTGCTAATTAGACTTGTTTCCAAGGTCTTTCCCGATCTGCTGGTGATGTGATATTTCCCAAACATTTAGTTCTATGTTTTTATTTTGGATCTTCAAATTGAACAGTTACTACGATCAAGGCTTCCACCTTGATTCATTAATGTATCTTGGGCAATAAAGTAGTTTGCCAAGTAGAAAGTGACGTACCAGGGGCTGTTATAACTTATTAAACAATCTTGCAGATCTGAAAACTGTCTAAAATTTATTTAATTTTTTATCAGAACGTGAATGTGACCATAGTTCAGACCAGACCTTAATGAATTATGGAGTTCCCCGATTCGTTTGAAAATCAATTAATGAATTGAATGAAAAATTGATAGAGTAAATTACTGATGAGGTGACCTGAAAATGATTCTAACCCAGTGATGGAGGCAGCATTTTCATGGAGAGTAAGAGAAGTTTCTCTATCAAATTTTACTTGAAAATTCCGATCTCAAATGTTAAAGAACAGCGGTGCAAAGAAGCATAAGAATAGTGGTGCAAAGAAACAACTCAGCAACGCCAAAGCAACCTTCCAAGTGCATAAAATTTGCAGAACAGTTGTCGGATGTATCACAATCAAACCACAATGAGTTTTTTCCACCGAAGATCTGTTCCATTCTAAAAACATGTGATTTTAAACTAAATCAATAAGTTGATTAGTAGCAGGTACGTTCTCACATATTATAAGGTGTGTGAAAACTAGAGTTTTTATCTTTGTATCATTGACTCGTAATGTAATTAACTGTTATTTTCTACGAACGCCAGTGCCCTCCAACGTTACTACACGTAGCAATAGCTGGTTGCGGATGAAATTAGGGGACATAAAAGAGTGCTTATTATTTTATTAAATGCTATGTGACAGCAAAATCATCCACTTTTTGTGTTTCTAAGAAGTAATCCATGTTCCATTTATGTATATAATGTTTTTTTTTACCTGAAAAAATCAGCGATTTCTCCAGTAACATATGTCATTGGCCCGCTCTAAGCAAAACAAGCAAAAATTTAATGGAACTAAGTCTGATGCGCAATAATTTGATGCTTAGAATTAAGCTTGTGGCATTAAATCCTCATGCGAGCAAAGCTTTAGTTGATATATTCATTACATAGGTTTCTTTATAAATGGGATCATTTGGAATAACGTAGAAAATAAGGCCCCATTTTAATCAGGGTTAACGGGAAGGTTGTTTTATTCTAAGATATTGGAAGAGATTTTTTTTAAGTCATCAGGTAAAACTAAATCAATTTTTCCCGCACAATTTGCCTGCCAATTTGGCAACTTCCTTATTAAATAGTCGAGATAAGGAATTCCTAAATGGCTTCTTAAGTGAAAATGCTGATAATAAAAATTTGTATGAAACGGTTTTATTATATTTTTTGACCTTTTTATACGAGTATATGTTCAAATCAGATCATGATCTAATCAAGGCGAAACAAAAATGATAATTGTAAAACTCATATTGAACTCAACCTTGAGGAAAAAACGTCCCATTTAAGCCCAGCTTGTCTTTGAGTGGTAGTAAATACCCTATGATCTTTTGTATTATTTTCTCAAGGTCACTTTTTGCCTAATTTGAAGCTCTGGGGACCAGCCCATAGCTATATCATGAGAAATCTAAACTCAATACACAGGCATGCTGGTGAGAAATAGAGAGCATGGAATCTTTAATCATACCTTGGGTTGAGCTCATGATAGTTTTGGAGAAGGAGCAGCGGTGAGCGAGCGTCGATCCATTGAAGTGCTTCCATTGAAGCACTACATATATGTATAATTTGTATATGTATACATATACAGGCAGCCGCCATCACAACGCAGGGGCTCCTCGGTACTGAGAGTGCGCATGTATTTTCCCGAAGGAGTGAGTACTTATAAAGACCAAAATTCTCATAAATTTCTCAAATCTTTTTTGCTCAAAATTACGACAAAGTGAAGTGCTGAAAGTCAGGCAAAGACACAATCTGATTATTAAGCTGCTGAGATGTTGCTTTTTAAGAAAGATTTCGTTGATATTAGAGGGCTGAAAACATAAAAAATATCATGAAAGAGTATCACAAGCGCTTGGTAAAACCGTTCTGTAATGTGCAGTGGACTTCTCTTTAAAATGAAATGTGTATACATATGAGTTTCACTTCCATGATCCGTCTTTCAAAGAAAAATAATCAAAATAAAAGAGAAAGTCTCCTGTCGTCATATTTGACGACAGCAAAAATAAAAAGTTCATTGAGAAATTGAAAAAATCGAGCAGCTAATTCACCCATATGTCAATATTTGTTTAAATTGTTCTGGAATTTCGAAAGTATTTTGTCGGCTACGTCAAACGCTGCTACAAAAAGACACATTAATGCCCATGAAGAATGATCGTTTTCCAGCAACTGGGATAAAATCAGACGTCATGATACGCCTTGTAACTTCCACTAAATGCCTTGTGTTCACCGAAGCTTGAGTCGCAGAACCTGCAATAAATGCTCTTTTTGGTAATAAGAAAAGCGATAGACGCAGCTACAGGTGTTATTTTGGCAGTGTACTCGTCACAAACTGCAGGCCATCTACCTGTTGCTGTCAATCTTAGTTTCAGATCTCCGACGGTATAGAAATATTTATCCGCAGCTTTCAAATGCGTTGACCCTTATCGAGAATGAGAAATCAATAAAATATTGGGGTATTCAGGGATCTTTATAAAGTTTCGTCTGTGGCAGGCGAGCACCTAATTTTTTTGGTATTCCTGGAATAATCGTGACGCATTCAACACCTTTAATTCTTTTCCAACGTGCCTGAGTTCGACTCACAACAAGGGAACTCGTCGTATCCTGCCTGCTGTTAATGATGACAACTTCAGAGTTATGATTTACGCATAGAGTTATTTCGTATCCGAAGAAATACGTTGAACATGCCAAAAAAACCTGTGCTCAATATTCATATTGGTTACTAAAAATACCCGGAGTAAAATATTCGCGAAGAATATTTCCATCCTTGACTACAGGCTCCTTCTTCGTGCTCAAAGTGTGTTTTATTATTAACGTTTTCATAATTTATGTCTCCGATATTCAAGTCCGTTCTATCAAGAGGCTTCTGTTGACTAAACACATTTCATTTCTGAATATTTTCATAAATTATCGATTCTCAAATTTGGAACAAAGACGACAAAGCCTTCACTACAAAGAGCACATTTCATTCAAGTTGTATCTATTGATTTGTTCTCCTTGAGGTATACATTGACTGGTGAATTTGAAGTGTGTGTATTTTAGCGAGCGCCGTGCGTGTGCCGGAGCTATGCAAATCAACTGCAAACTCTAGGGCACAGAAAATCAGCAATAGTCATGAATATTCAATGAACTTCAGAATGAAAGTGGCTGAAGTTAAGGCATTCCGCGGGCACCTGAGGACGCTATGCTTCTAATAAGATCAGGCGTCACGGTACCGCGTTTACCTCGGTGAGCGCCATGACTCAACGGGACAGAAAGCCCCACGAGAGGTTTTCATGGACTCCCTGGATGGAAAACTTTTGCGTGTTCATCACGTAAAATACGACAAAAAAGGTTAACGACGTATGAGGAGAGTTGTTTGCTCAACTAATATAATGTCATCAAGCGTTTTGAGTGAAAATGTTCATTCAGTATCTAGAGAAATTTTGCGTTGCAAACATATGTAGGAAATTGGAAAATCAAAAACAAACCATTTACAATATAATTGTGGCCAGATGCTGGGACACTCGCTAATTTGCCGTGTGACTCTTTAAAAATTACTTCCATGATTAATGGTTATTGAAATAATTTTAGCATAAAATATAATAAGTGGAACCTATATATTGTTTGCCTTCCACATTTGGATTCAACACATTAGTAAGTGGTTGGACCTGGCCCTTCATTGCTGCACGACGCGCGCACTTGGGAATGTTGCCTCCATTGGTGAAGGTCTGATACTATCATCTCTGCTTGAGAGAGAGAGCGTAAGGAAGTGAAAAGATAAAATCTTGTCATATTAATAATGCGTCTTAGATACTGCCTAATTCACTATGATGAAACAATAATGCTATTTTAATTTTTTCTCAGGATTTAGGAAATGACTTTTAAATTAAATGAATTCGACAAAATTGTCATTAAAAATAGTTTCTCATAAAATAAAATTCATTTGAGGGAATTGAGAAAGAAAATTTTAATAAGAACAAATTTACCACATTTCCTGCGAAGGGACCCACCGGTGGTCACTAAGGGGATTTTCAAAATACTGCTGAACAACCAGCAGTCACTGAATATTTTTATAAATACTTAATGAATGCTGAATGAAGGCACGATCCTGTTAATGTTTGCTATTTTTGAAATTGCTCCCTATAGTTGACTTTAAATTTAAATTGAATTTCGAACATCAGTTTAATCCATCGCAGTGAAATTATTAAAAGATTACCGTGGCATAAGTTCGTAAAGGTTTACTCATACTCACATATCTAGTCATGTATATCTTTAAACCTAAAAGCTGTTTTACGTTCGGTTCACTCACGGCGCATTTGAATCTTGATTGTGGTTAATAGCAGTTTTGAGTTTTCTAACCCCTTTGCCGATGAAAACTTTTTAAACAAATTTGAATGCTTTAAATTGAATGATGTGCGAAGGCTTTCAATGAGGAACAGAAGTTTCACACCGTGTATAAGGAATATCTGTCCTCATGTTTTTCTTTGGTGAACTTCAATTTCTGGAACATAAATACTTGTGTCATTTGAGCTCCTGTGCAGTATTTTTAAAACAGTTCTGTTGAAGCAACACAAATTTAGAACTCTGCGTATTTGAGAGTTTTGCGTGTATACTTTACAGTATTGTACTATTTATGCCGCTGTCATTCATTATACTTTATAATGAATGTCTTTATACTGTCATTCATTGAGTCAACAATTTATCCCGTCGCTTTTTCAGTTTCAGCGAGTAAGACGCAGCCTGTCCAGGGTATGCCAAACATACCACAAAACGTGTGAGACGGGGGAATTGGGGGCGAAGATCTGGGTGAGAACTCTCGTGCCCCCGAACCTCAGCATTTCTATCCTATTCAATAGAAGTTATTTAGCATAGGTTGCTTGCTTACCATATTAGGAGGAATGCATTTCATCGACTCCAAGTTTTTTATGCAAGAAGTGTGTGCTAACCAGCACAAGAAATATGTGTTCATTCAACTCCTTATATCATGAAATAGCGCGTCATGCAGTCTCATACAAGCTACGAATTTACAATTGGATAAAAACCCAACTGTAGTAGTATCCATCACTCACTTCTTGCACTTGGAAATCATCATTGCAAAAGATTATTCGGATTATTGCTGCTAATTTTATCACCTTTTCGTTCGATAAGAACTTCGGAGGAAGTCTTTTCGTGCAATGGGCTGGAAAAATTAAAACTTTAAAGATGTAAGTGAACACCCGAAATTAATGCATTGAACGATGTTATCGTCCAGACAACTAATTTTCCATTATCGTTTTTATAACGAATTTGGCTTGAAGACTAGTCAAAAAGCAATTTAAAACTATATTTTTCAAGGTTGCCTCTGGGATGGGAGCACATGTTCAAGGCTCTTTTCTCGAGATATCATCGCAGGATATTCAAAAGTTGAGGTGCCTCATGAGTTATACGAAATAGCGAAAAAATTCTGTATTATGTATTTCACTGTACTATCGTCAAAACGCATGATAATCGTAAATTCGTGTTGCAAAACTACTCTAAAACGCACTACGCTCATGCGTTGGAAAGTTGTCATTTTATATGAATTTTCTAGAATAACACACACCAAGGCTATAAATACCACAGACCAATAAAGCTGAGGACCACGAATGTGACACAGTGAGAGTTGTGGTGGTCAATGGCCGAAAGGTATTGGTAACCATAGTTGCAGAAATCATACCTGTGATTACTTATGATAATGACCGAATTTTTCCATCGGAATAATTCATATTTTCCCTTGAATTGTACATTAATACGAAATTTCCATTGCAATGAGGGTGAAAATAAATAACAAATCTTGATCAGCCTCTACGCTTGTGATCAGGCGTGGTGCATGGTTGGTTCGTGAAGCCTTCTAATTGTGGCTGGAAGAAAAAGTAGCCTGCGTTGAGCTCAAGGCTTGAAATGTAGTTTCGACAATTGTAGTAGAAAAGCTCAACTTTTCAAGGTTCATGTCGACAGTATGAACTAGATACCTCAGCTCAAAAGAAATAATATTTTCATGGCTAACAAAATTAGTGGGAATATAAAACAAGAATGTTTTGAGACACTTAACTATGCTAACACAAAAGCTGATACCCTGAAACCTATATGGAATGATTGAAAGTGCGATAGCCCTTTAGTTTAAATCCGAATTTCTTGCTCTTATGCATTGAGTTGCCGTTAGAGTGGCTGTAGAAACAAACATAATGGTCAGGCCCAGCGGTGATCGCGGATTCAGAAAACTTCTCCAGGCTGAGGCTCCCGAGGTATATATATATATAATCAAGCTGACTCAGTCGATTAGGTCCAAAAGTCTGGACGAGTTTGCTGCGGTCCATATTTTTGTTACAAATACTCAATCTTACACAAAATCAACGCTCATCTCTCTCATGAAGAGGAACGAGTAAAGAAGCCACATTCTTTACTAGATTGAAACGTTCTTTTCAACAGCGTCATACACTAGTCATAGGTAAAGTTTTGTTAATGCTGATATCCATTGGCTGGACAGTTCTCGCGTTGTTAGCAACTGGATCACAGAGGGCGGATGCTCAGATGTATTTCCATTTCTGAGCGGTGCGTGCTTCTCAAACGACGACGCAAAATGCGGGAGCAAGGTTTTTTCACCACAATCTGAGTGCGGAGTGCACGTCGTAGAAACGATTTATAGAGCTTGCGTGTGATTGCATGGATATTGAATTAGAAAATGCTATGTGAGCGTTGTCAAGCAATTTGATTTGTGAAATTTTTCCAGTTTTTGTAGTTTTTTCTTATTTTAATTTTGATTCAAGTTTTTTGTCACAGCAATGATCACGCAATAAGAACATATTCCAAAATTGTACTAGCAATCATGCCTGTCTATTCTTTCGTCCTCCTGTTCATGCTTCGAGTGAGATGTTCAAGAAATCGACCAATTAGCTACATTCAAGGTTAACTTAGAGAAGCAGAGGAACTGAAGAATTAGAGAACCCATAAAATTCATTCCCTGTTACGCAACATGGGAATACGATAGGATTCAAACTATTTAAATTTATGAACCTGCTGAATTTATTTTTAATTATCTACCCACAGTATGCACAGAAAATAATTCCACATAAGATATGTGTGTTAAAACAAAAACCCTGAAACAACGATTACAGAAAATAGCTGGTTCATTCTATGTACTAGAAGTTCATTTTCTTATAAAAAATACAAGCGTCCCAGAAGTGTGACATATAGACACAGTAGTCTGTGGCCTAGACTCATGGTTATTTAATAGGTCTTAAAAGAATTATTAGGAGTAACCACATTGTGGTGAAATAGAATAAATAAGGCATATATATTTGGCAAAATCATATCACATTTTATTTTTGGGCTAAATTCCGTGAAGCTATAACATTTTAAAAGAAGGGTAAACATTCTGCGGGGCTACAAACATTGTAATGTGTTGTGTGTCGTGTCGGCGAGGGTCGGTTCTTTGTACAGCGCTCTCAAGTGCTTGAAACAGGATGTCATATATCAAGGTGTCACAAGGCGGTTGGCGCTTCGTCCAAACTTCTACGGTCCAGGCGTCCATACAACACAAACACACATCGAAGCACACATACACAGGCACAACACAAGCCGAGGCTTTGGAGAGCAAGGAGGCGGGCGTGACGGAGTAACAGAGGCCCGCACGACCTGAGCCAATCACCGCTTGCCAAAGGAATGACGCAAGAAGGTGTGTCAGAGCCCACACCAATGGGAGTCCCAAACGTCAGAACAAACAAGAATGCCGCCAATCAGGATACAGATGATGCCTCTGTAGAATAGAAGCTTCGGGACTGATCTCGAAACAAGGAAGCGAAACGTATATAAGGAGGGTAGATGAAGCCTAGGGAGGTTTTTCTTGAGTTATACAAGAAAGAGGCAAGTGATTTGAAACATCTGAGGGCACACCCAACGAAGCATTTCGGCTGCTGCCGGAATGCACCCAACGTGAGCGGAAAAATTTTAAATATTTGAGCAAAGTGAGCATCGAGGCTTCAAGAAAATAATTATCAACACCTGCAACCGTCAAAATACTGATGTGTAAGAGCGATCTGCTTGAAGCATATCAATGGAGCGGCAAAGTGCGCCAAGAACAGCCCCGTAACCACACCTCTGGAAGCAGTCCAAATGTTTGAACTTCAACACCAAGCTCGCAAGTGATTCTACAAGCAAATAACAACTGCACCGCCTTCAGAGTCTGCAATAATGCCGCCACTATGAGTCCTGCGCAATGTCAGGCAGACTCATAATTCAGAGCCTGAAATGGAGACCGAGCACAGCGCTTCCGCACTACGGTCGAGCAGCGAGCAAGAAGCAACTTCGGGACCGAGGAGCGGGAACGACTTCGCGACCGTGGGACGGTCTGCTGTGCACTACGTGAATTCTCAAGCAGCATCGGGAGTTCGTTAATTCATCGGCTAATCTGCACTATGTAAATTCTTCAAGCAGCATTGGAAGCGTATTAAATCATCGCGAACTACAATTGCAAGAAAGTGTTAATATCAAGTTAATGTTTGAAAGCTCAGGAAGGTGATTTTTAGGTGTGAGAGTTCTAGCACAGCCAGCACCTGTAATAGTGCGCTCCGAGCGGAGAGTAATTCAATGTGATTTGTGTCATGCGGAAAATTGGCTCATGTTCGAGTTCTGTGTTGTGCAAGATGCGAGGTATATTGTATTTGGAATACCTTGTGGTAAGCAAAGCTCTTTGATTTTTATATTGCATTATTTCCAAAAGTTCGTATTCATGCTAGCCCATTCATCGACTATGTTCCTGATTTTTGCACAGTGCGGAAAGTATCTTTGTCGTAACCCTGAAATTGTTGTGATAGCGTTCATTGTAACAAGGAGAGTAGATTTCTCGTTCTTTGTGTGGCTCATTACGTTGCTCATGTTAACGCGTTCATCTTGTGCTCATGTTGGCCCAGTCATGCCGCCACGAAACGTGCGCAAAGCACGATTTATGGCAGTCATCGGCCTAGACAGCCAAGGTGTGGTTTTCTCATTGTGTCGTGTGGGATTGCCATGTCGTTAAATCCATGCGCATGTTGCTATAACATTTCCCTGAGCTTTAATCATTGCATTGAAATACTATGTGTGTCACATTCAAATCCACGTGTTTCCAAATAAATTCATGTAAATCTTCAATCCTTTTATTCTCCATGTCTGGTATGCAGGTGTACGCAAGCATGAAGGACAATATTATAAAATGTGTACGGGGGTTGGAATTCCCTCAGCGTATGGAAAGGGGGTCCTAAACCCACCCCATTCTCCGTATCGCGACAACATTCGGTATCGGAATTTTTTGTGCCTGATTCAACGAAAATGTCAGGAACAAATGTTATATTTTCCAAGAATGCAAATTTGAGCAAAACTTGACGTTCAGGACGGAGAGAGTAACAAGTGATAATTTAGGGGATAGTTCTTGGAAACTGATGTGAAGGCACTGAGTCCTCTTGCTACACACAAAGAAAGTGAGGCTTGCCTGACCGTCAACTGATGACGTTTCGCCCCCTGCGTAACGCGGTCTTGCTCCATTCGGAGTCATCAGTGAAATTATTTCTTTATTTTAATTTATCAATAGCGTCAACAGATAAAATAACTTTTTTTTTGACAATGCTATTTCAACGTCCCAGTTTTTAACGAGTAAATGCACTCATCTTTTCTTCTGTTTTCAAATCAATGATGCGCGATATTGGAGGCTACCAATGTGACGGCAAAACAGATTCCGGTCACTAAAGCTAAAATAAAGGTTTGCATTGGCTTCTATTTTTTCTCAGTCTTTGATGATTTTTACGTAGTACCAAAAATTTAAAGATTTTGGTACGCAAGGACTTTAGAAATGAAATTTTTAGATGATCAGATGACTTTCACTGATAACATTATGCCGACCTTGGTTTAGAGTAAAAGTTTAAGTAAGCCGCTGCTGAGTGTTCAAGTGAACAGCTCTTTGAATAGCTCCAATAATACAATCGATGAAATTAGGCTTGCGGTGAGCACTCGGGTAATGAGTTCGAAGATTCAAGTCAGCCCCACTTGAACTTGAACAAAATGCGTGCTTTCTCACGACTGTGTGAGTCTGTGGTTTGAGTTACATGTGAGCTAGTGGGAATTTAAATTTTTGCAGCCGGAAGTTGCTCAGATGTCTGATTTGAGCTCTTTATTTTGGAAGCCGAGAAAAATTCTTCGGTAGCCGTGACGTTAGGTTTCCGCTTGTCTGCATCCTCTTTCTATCCGCTTTTCATGGATGAGATATTTGAAATTTTTTTATTTCAGCAAAGCTTAGCTGACGGCCTTTGAAGGTTATTCCTTACAAATAAGCATTTATTAAGCACATGTTTTGTGTATAATTGACTGATACAAGAAGGATATTTTTAAGATGTTGGACCGAAATAAAATGAAACTAAGAAAAAATTATTTTTGAACAAAAATTAAATTTCTTTTACTCACCAGCTTTTCGGTGCCCAGTCGCGGACATCTACGTAACTGAAAAAAATCAGATTAAAATAAATAAATGATTGATGCTAAAGCAAAACAATGAAACAGATAGAAGAGAAATGTAACACAAAACAATTAACCTCTATAACAGTTTATGTAGGTCCAAAAGAAAGTTATTCAACGAGGTTCAGCAATAAAAAAACTGCTTGCATATGATTTTTCTCAGAGGTTTGTTGCCTTGTTCCGTCAGCGGCGGGTATTGTGGCTGTCGAGTCTGCTCAACTGATCACGTGTTCAACACACACGGCGCCTCTCAAGAAGTGAGATGCAGCCTCTCCAGGGTAGGTGATGCCGACCACGATGTGGTGAACAGGCGATTAGAGATAATCACGAAAATATGCGTGAGAACTCTTGTGCCCGCCAAAATGAATGGGATCCAAGTATTCATCTTACTCAAGCATCAATTATGATAATGCGCATATTTATGTAATTGAGGGGCGTCTTTTACGACTCACAAGACCATGACAAATATAAAATATCACCAATCTTAATTCTGAATCAGAAATGTCGGAGGGACATTGTACTCAAACGAAAGTAATGAGAAAATAACTGAATCAAACATGCCCCTCTTCAAATTAGAAAAAAAAGGCGCACAGAGGGGGAAAGGTTAATTTCTCTCACGAAGATAAAAGGAAAATAGAAGATACAGGAGTCAGGGAATGGGAAGAAAGCTTTGTTCTGCTTTCATTGCAAAAAAGTGTTGGTCGTTGTGAGGGTTTGATGGGCCAGGCGGGCTAACGGCGCAGCTTACGCCTGGTATCAAAGAGTACCTGGGACTGATGGTCAGCTCCCGGCCTCGTAAGGTACCCTCCCCACGTCAATAGACAGGGGAACCTCGTCCCACCCAGGTGAGAGACACGGGACGAGTCCCCGTTGAAACGATATCGAAGGGTACGGATATCAGAGGAGCGGATTACCAGAGGGTCAGAGAAAGGCAGGATCAAATTAACACTTAACTAATATATTAGTACTCGAAGTGGCGTCCAACTCGGAACGAACAAGAAAGCCGAAGTTGGCGCTGATCCCTACGCTACCCACTTAATCCTAAACCATTCACACATACAAAATATAATCCGGACCGAGGTCCTACGTCTCAATTCTAGACGTCAGCCAAGCACACCCAGTCACAAGGTGGCTTGAGTTGTAACCCCTTCCTCAAGAGGGCACTCGAGACGAAGCTACACGAAGTTAACTGGAGAAGCTCGGACAGCAACTCTACTCCAAGGTCACAGGAGGTCTGGGGGCCTGGGCGTTCCTGACCAACAGGGTCATACGAGGAAGCCGGCACACGCCAGGATGGATAGCACGGCACAGTGAGCGGTCGACAGGACGCATGACACTTCGGAAGACTCGTTATATCCTCCCCAGCCTGAAGGGCGTAAACATTGATAAGTATCTATGTAAATATTACAGAAGCTCAACTGACAATATAGCTTCAAGATATCTGAATCACGCACAAAAGAAAGACTTACAGCCGGGCTTCTACGTACCTGCCATACACGATGGCGTGACGAGTTAACAACACGGCTATCGGGTATTCGGCGGAATTATAATACTGAGCATGGCCAAGCACTGGCTTTCTCTCCGGGGTCACTTTATTAGGAGACAGGACGCACGCGCTAAGCCATGCCCTTACACGGCCCCTCCCTAAATCGTACGCTACTCTAAGACGCAGTCAGAGGAGTGCACGCATGGTAATGGCGGCGCGAGGCCTGCGACCCTTTCCTAATATCGACTCAAAAAGTCAGGGCCAACGTTGACCTTTCCTTTAATATATATTACAGTAAAACGAAATTGTTGTAGGATTAGCGCCCAACGCATTAGACGACTATTGTTGTTTTTCATTACACTCAGTGACACAAGAGGTTTATGATCGGTCTCGAGAAAAAATTCACGACCCAATAAAAAATGTCTAAATTTTTCTGTACCGAAGATGATGGCTAAACACTCTCTCTCGATGGTCGAGTAGTTTCGCTCTGCTTGGGACATCTTCCTGCTGGCGTAGGCGACTGGGTGCGGCATGTTGTCGTGATATTGGAGCAGCACAGCTCCGATGGAGTGTTGAGATGCGTCTGTACGCAGGACAAATACTTGTTGCACATCCGGTAGTTTGAGGATTGGTCGTTTCTCTAACGACTCTTTCAGTTTCTTGAAGTTTTCTGCTGCTACTTCGTGCCAGACGATTGTGTCTGGTTGTCCCTTTTTGAGCAGGTCGGTTAATGGTGCCAACATTCTGCTGCATTCGGGATGAATCGACGGTAAAAAGAAATCATACCGATGAAGGACTGCAACGTCTTCCGTTTCTCTGGCAACGGTGTCGACGTAATTGAGGTTATTTTTTCGGTAGTTGGAGCTACGTACCCTCCTTTGATGTCGAAGCCCAAGAACTTCATCGTCCTGGAAGCTAGTTTGCATTTAGACGGATTTACAGTCAGGTTATAATGCGCTAGCCTAGAGAATACAGATTGTAACGCGACAATATGATCATCAAAAGTTTCGGTATAAATAAAGACATTATCAAAATAAAAAGATACGTGTGGCAAATCTGCCAAAACAATTCTCATTAGTTTTGCAAACGTCGCGCACGCAGTTACTAGACCGAAAGGTAGTCTGACGAACTCCATAAGTCCTTTGTTTGTAGGGAAAGCCGTTATTGGAATCGCTTTTTCGGTCAAAGGAATTTGATAGTAGGCCTTTGTGAGGTTTATCTCCGAAAACCACTTGGCTTTCGCAAATTTATGCCACTCCTCTTCAATGTTAACTGGAGGTTCCGCACTAAATTTCGTAATGGAATTTACTTGTCTATAATCAATTGTCAAACGATAGGAATCGTCTGATTTCCTCACCATACAAACTGGCGATGAAAAATCTGAATTAGAGGGTCTAATTATTCCCTGCGTTAGCAGATTATCAACTTCGCGATTAAAGTGACTTTGCAAATGAATTGGCACAGGATAAATCTTTGCGCGACACGGTTCGGAAGTTACAAGATCAATATCATGGGAAATTGCACGTGTTAAACCAGGTACAGTTGAAAATATGTCATTGAAATTTGAAATTACATGTTCGATTTTCTTTTGTTGGCTACTCGATAAATTCTTAGCAATTACTAACCCACTTGTTACAGGTTCGTTAGGAACGGGAATATTCACAAATTCTGTTCCGTTGCCCACATCAATTATTTCGGAATTTACAACGACAGAAGAATCATCAATAATAGCTACAGCACAAGGTTCAATATTCTGTTTCACATCTCTTCGGACATACAGTTTTAACAAGTTCGCATGAAAAAGTTTTGGATTACGATTCTGCTGGATTACGTAATTTACCCTGTTTTTCCTCTCCAGTACCTTGAAAGGACCCGTCCAAGCCATGAGTAGTTTATGAGTACTATCGGGTAGTAATATTAAAACCTCATCGCCCGGTTTGAATTCTCTTTTTTGCGATTTTAAATCAAAATGGGTTTTATACGCAAGGGCACTTAGATTCGAATTTTTTGCTGCAAGTTCAGTACACATTTGTAATTTGTCTCTAAGTTCAAATATATATTCAAACATTGGTCGTTCGGCACACGAAATCTCTTCATTTTCCCACAATTCCCGCAGAATAGACATAGGTCCGCGCATCTGTCTACCGTACAACAACTCGAATGCGGAAAATCCCGTTCGATCGCTTGGAATTTCACGCAGTGCGAACAAAGTTGGAATCAAGTACCGATGCCACTGCTTAGGCTTATCTGAACAGAGTTTCTTTAGACAGGATTTGAGCGTACTGTGTAGTCTCTCGACTCTACCATTACTCATTGCATGGTATGGGGTCGTGAAAATTGGTTTAATACCTAATAATCTCTGAAATTCGTACATTAGTCCGCTAGTAAAATTTGTTCCCAGGTCAGACAAGATTTCCTTAGGAACTCCCACTCTTGCAAAAATCGGCAGAAGTGCTTCCGCGACTGAGATAGAGTCAGTCTTCCGAAGCGGCACCGCCTCTGGGAATCCTGTAGAGTAGTCAATCAACGTTAGGATATATTTATGGCCATCGGAGGATTTCGGACATAGCGGTCCTACGATGTCAATTGCGACACGTGAGAAAGGTTCCGTGATTATGGGCATTTGCATCAATGGTACCCTTTTAACTCGATTTTTGGAACACATCCGTTGACATTTATCACATGATCTACAGTATTGTTTAATGTCCGCAGACATGCCTGGCCAGAAAAATAGATCTCTGATTCTTTGTTCGGTTTTTCTATGCGAGAAGTGACCGGAAAACAAGGACTCGTGCGCATACGCAAGTACAGTTTTCTTACAAAGTACAGGCACAACTAGAGAACTCTTCCCTGTCAGGTTTACATTATCAGATCGTACAATTTCTCTATAAAGCAGATTATTTCTAGTACAGAATTTAACAACATTTGCATTTCTTGTTACCACACATTCACCAGATATTGCTTTTTCACGAATAGACTTCAAAGAAATACACGTCTGTTGCAACTTACGGAATTTCTCCGGATCTAGGTTTACAGCCTGTAATTTTGGGACGGCAAGAGGGTGTATCTGTGCAATTCCGTCCTCAGTTGCGCTAGGTTCGATTTCTACGTTCATTACGCACTTCTGGGGTTTAGCACTAGGTACATCCGATGCGGTATCAGGTTCATTAGGCACATTGACAGTAACATTAGGAAAGGTAGTAGAAATATTAGGCACAGTATTACAGATCGTCGGAGTAATCGCATTCCCGGAAGTTAAGCTTGCACCTACGACATTTCCTACTAGTACACGACAAAATTTGATTGGAGCTCGAATTACATTTGTCCACCCTTGGAAGAATTTGCAATCGATATGACACCGTACAACAGGCCATTCGTTGCATCTCCCGAGATAGTCACGTACAATTACCTTTTTACATTGGTTAGGATCTACTGCTGGTAACAGGGATTCTTGGACAATTATTGCTGAACAGCCGGTATCGCGCCAAATTTGGTCTACGTTTTGTCCATTTACTTTTCCTGAGCATTCATGGTTATTCAATGGTTTCACGATATCAGTATCACTAAGGGAAACAGCATACCCAACCGTGGTATTATGATCACCATTCGTCCTAGCTCGGTACATAGGTTTCTTGGGACATTGATTCCTTTTGTGACCGGATGCTCCACATGAAAAACACTTAGTATCGAGAAGGGAACTAGATTTGTTCACAGGCACAGTTACATTTAGATTAGATTTAGGAGGCTTTCCACTGTCTGCGCTCTGAGAGACAATTTTAGGATTTAAAGTCGGAAATCGGTGATCGAATTCACTCTTAGTGATTCGCTTAATAGAAGATCTGGCCATTGACCAGTTATTAGCAACTTTAACGGTTTCTTCGAACGACATGATCCCTCGCTCTTTGAGAAACATTCTCAGCTCAGGTGGTACAGAAGCTATGAACTGATCCAACAGTACAAATTCCCGTAATCCCTCGTAAGTTTTAGGTACCTGCCAGGACTCGATGAAGAGGTCCAGGCATCGGCCCAGCTGGACTGAGAACTGTTCATATGTTTCGTCATCTTTAATTCTGGCTGACCTAAATTCATATCTGTACGTATCTGGATTTTTATTGAACCCAGTTAAGAGAGCTTTCTTCAATGAATCATAATCGGAAGTCACGTTCGGGCTTAAAGCCGCGTAGACTTTGATAGCTTTGCCACTCAGAGTGGTTCCTAGGTGCACTGACCAATGACTTTTGTCAATGTTTAGTAGCTCGGCTATTCGCTCGAATCGTATTAGGAAAGCAGAGATATCTTCCCCGTCTCTAAATATAGGTAATTTAGGTCGTAAGAAGTGATCTGGAAAAGATGAAGTAGGGACAGTCGGGTTCTGAGCTCTAAGTTCAAATAACTTAAGTTCATGTTCCCGTTTTTCTCTTTCGCTATTAGCCTGAAGCTTAGCCTGTTCAGACTGATGCTTAGCCTGCTCTAATTCCCTAATCTTTGCTCTTTCCTCCCTTGCCGCAGCCTGCTGCTCTCGAACATATTCAGCTATAGCATTGCCTTCCAAGCCCAAACTAATGGCTTCCTGCTTAAGCTCGGAGACCGACATGGTTATTTTAACAATAGAACAAGATTAGGACTGATATCCTACTTTAGGAAATAGTTCCCTTAAATACGAGTTACATGAAGATTGTTGGTTTGCGAGACCATTTACTTGGCGGGAGCTCAAATCATATTACATGGAAGGATTAAACAAATAAACGGAGTGCCCGCCAGTTATCGCGTCACACAGTCCCAGGTTATTGATTGCCTGGGACTGGAAAATTCCAGTTCAATTATACCTTAATATTAATGAGAGAAATTACACAGAGCGGTTGGAAGGGAAAATTGGAGACGATACACGGGAGAAAAATAAAGGTACTAGTAATGGTAAAGTTGGAGATCATGAGGTTAGGAGAAGAGAAAGGCAAACGACGCCAGCGGCTCGACAGAAATAATAGGATAGGTATGAGAAGAATGATTAGACCCCGTACAATCACTTACACATAGCGAGTTATGCGTTAATTTACACCAAAAAAATGACAAGTTCACCTATGCCTTAGCTAGATGTGCATAGTAAATTTACCAGTGGAAGGTTTTTAGAAGAAATAAAGAATTCGAGTACAGAGATAGACAGTTTGCGAACAACTAGGTCACCAGTATGAAGCGAGAAAAATTTACAAACAAAACCTAGTAAGCCTGCCAGTATGAGGACGAGATTTAGATCAAGAAAAGATCACCGGTAAGACATAGCAAGGTCGCCAGTGTGAGGGTTTGATGGGCCAGGCGGGCTAACGGCGCAGCTTACGCCTGGTATCAAAGAGTACCTGGGACTGATGGTCAGCTCCCGGCCTCGTAAGGTACCCTCCCCACGTCAATAGACAGGGGAACCTCGTCCCACCCAGGTGAGAGACACGGGACGAGTCACCGTTGAAACGATATCGAAGGGTACGGATATCAGAGGAGCGGATTACCAGAGGGTCAGAGAAAGGCAGGATCAAATTAACACTTAACTAATATATTAGTACTCGAAGTGGCGTCCAACTCGGAACGAACAAGAAAGCCGAAGTTGGCGCTGATCCCTACGCTACCCACTTAATCCTAAACCATTCACACATACAAAATATAATCCGGACCGAGGTCCTACGTCTCAATTCTAGACGTCAGCCAAGCACACCCAGTCACAAGGTGGCTTGAGTTGTAACCCCTTCCTCAAGAGGGCACTCGAGACGAAGCTACACGAAGTTAACTGGAGAAGCTCGGACAGCAACTCTACTCCAAGGTCACAGGAGGTCTGGGGGCCTGGGCGTTCCTGACCAACAGGGTCATACGAGGAAGCCGGCACACGCCAGGATGGATAGCACGGCACAGTGAGCGGTCGACAGGACGCATGACAATTCGGAAGACTCGTTATATCCTCCCCAGCCTGAAGGGCGTAAACATTGATAAGTATCTATGTAAATATTACAGAAGCTCAACTGACAATATAGCTTCAAGATATCTGAATCACGCACAAAAGAAAGACTTACAGCCGGGCTTCTACGTACCTGCCATACACGATGGCGTGACGAGTTAACAACACGGCTATCGGGTATTCGGCGGAATTATAATACTGAGCATGGCCAAGCACTGGCTTTCTCTCCGGGGTCACTTTATTAGGAGACAGGACGCACGCGCTAAGCCATGCCCTTACAGTCGTGTTGAAGGAAAATTACGTCACGATCTCATGCCAAATGATGACTGCACTGGTCCTGTCACGATGTTATCGAACTCGAAAGAACCTAACGACGCTCGCTCTATTACTTAATCCCATGGTCGAATGCTTGTCATTGACGTCGTAAATTTCAGTGGTATTTTAATCTGTGGGCAATGGAAGTGACCAGGTACTTATGACGCTTAATTGGGCGCGTTTATATAGCACCAGGCCAACTCTGTGGTTAATGAAGGCATGCGAGAACAAGAAGGTGGATGGTATTTTCGAATTGAGTCTGAAAGAACTATTCGGGAGAAAGCGTCCTTCAGGATTGCTGAAATTACATTCCAAAACTTCGCTATCTTCTTGTGAAACTTTTTCAACGAGATTTAAATTGGATCTAATGTTAGAGTACACTCGAAGTCATTGGATGATTTCATTCAGGCCAAGGGATAAATATATCATTACCAATGTGAAATCAAAAGACCAATTATTTTTTTCAGTTGGAAGCTGTCTTCTAAATTAGGAAGGAGCTTTTACAGCTCATTATGAGCGCCTTACGTCTCCTTAGGGAAATATATTTCCTTACTGGAGCATTCAAGAGTTTTTCTTAATTCGACATGCAGCATCATATTTTATAGTGTTCACAGAAGGTGAATCCACTGATTTTAAATACACCAAATTCTTTGTATCTATTATACAGTAGAATAGTTTAATTCCAATGCATTTCTTTAAGTTTAACCTCTACGTGTCTACCAAGGTTTGCAGAACAGCTAGAGGGGCAGATTTGTGCTCACTAGTACTGTGTCGGCGGGCACTGAGTAGCACACCGCAAAATTACGAGCAAATGAGGAAGCCATTAACATGAAAGACTTGGTCGCACTTCAGAGGGTCAGTTCCTGCACCTCAGGCTGCACTGCAGTTGAGGTTTCTTCGGGAGTTTAACCTGACAATCACGCAGCCTTCAGTACGATTAGAACGGCCAGTTTATCTTTTAAATATTTTTCATGATTTTATAAACGTGATAGTCTACAGATGAGGAACTACAGCTTTTTAACTTTAATTTAAAAAAGCTCAAGTTCAATTTGAAAAAGCTCAAGTTCAATTTAAAAAAGGTCAATTTCAATTTTAAAAAGTTCAAGTTCAATTTAAAATATGACAATTTCAATTTAAAAAGCTCAAGTTCAATTTAAAAAAGGTCAAGTTCAATTTAAAAAACCTCAAGTTTAATTTAAAAAAGTTCAAGGTCAATTAAAAAAGCTCAAGTTTAATTTAAAAAAGATCAAGTTTAATTTGAAAAGTATCAAGAAGGCTATATTTAAAAAAAGATGAATTTCAATTTTGAAAAGCTTATGTTTCTAAAATTTCATACTTATGTAATAATAATATAAGTAAAGTTTATTTGTGGGAAGCCATATTTATTTAAAAGTACTGGCACTGAAAATAGAGTAAATCGAATATCAGACAAACCAAGCTGCTGTGATTTTGTACTTAATTTGACATTCTTCAAGTTTTACCTGAGAATCATTTGCTAAATCATTTGCTAAACTGATCATCGGTACTTATATCTATTGACAAAAATGATGCGAATAAACTTTATGTATTAAGTAACTGTGTGACAATTAGCAAACTGCACTGACTGAAAAGTTGAAGCTCAGTAATGTTCAATTTTCAGTCTGTGCAGTTTGCTAATTGTCACACAGTTACTTATTACACCAAGTTTATTCGCATCATTTTTGTTAATAGATATAAGTACCGATGATCTCTTCAGCAAATGATTCATAGGTAAAACTTGAATGTCAAATTGAGTTCAAAATCACAGCAGCTTGCATTGCCTGATATTCAATTTACTCGATTTTCAGTGCCAGTACTTTTAAATAAATATTCATTCTCACAAATAAACTTTACTTATATTATTATTACATAGGTATGCAATTTTAGAAACATAAGCTTTTCAAAATTGAACTTGATCTTTTTTATATGTAGCCTACTTGAGACTTTTTCAATTTAACTTTTTTTTTAAATTAAACTTGAGTTTTTTTAAACTGACCATGTACTTTTTAAATTAAACTTGAACTTTCTTATAATAAACTTGATCTTTTTAAATTGAACTTGACCTTTTTTAAATTGAACTTGACCATTTTTAAATTAATCTCGAGCTTTTTTAAATTGAACTTGAGCTTTTTTAAATTAAAGTTAAAAAGCTGTAGTAGTTAAATGGTGATAACAACAGATTAGCAATTAACTTTTTACATCACATTATTTTTCCTCGTCGAGTTATTTTTCATTTTTTCTGACCTTGAAGATTCGGAATAAACCTGTTTCGGATATCTAATAGAAACTTCGTGCCTGTTTCGGGGTTTGTACAGCGTTTAACAACGCAAAGTTGAATATCTTCCATTTTGGGCCATAAAATACCCTGACTATTTCCTTAACTGAGTGAGAGTAAGAATCGTACCTGCATAGTAGTAAATTTTTAAGGGGCAACACAATGCAAACGCGTTTGAGGTAACACTGAACTTTGTAAGAGTTCCAGAGCGCTTACTGCACAAATAGTTTCCACTAATCCCTCTAATATTTGAATGTACTTTAAGATCTCGCCCAACGTAATCATTAGCCAGATTGTGCAAGAGAGAGAACTGAGAAGTATTGATTTCTTTGTAAACAGTGTGTTTTTACGTATTTCATCTGCTCTTGGTAAAAAAGAGAATACCGGAACATAGTGCTCAGTTGCGCATCCAGCAAGTTCTATGTTTGAAACAGCGGCTGCATCATGCGTCGCTTGTAAAAATGTTTGCTGAGCATCAGGAAATCTGAGAATCAAGCAGAGTCGACTTCTTGGCGTGTTGGCTTTTCTCACTCGAATTGCTGCTAGTCAAACTGTACGTTTCTTTCTTTGTTTACAGCGGCGACTGAGCGACTTCAATGATATCTGCCGGAGTTGGCCGAGCATAGGATGTCCGGTCTACAGGGCAGCTCACCTACGTAGTAACGGGTGTGCAAACCATGAAGATAAGAAAAATTGAATAGACTTTAAATTTGGTGTCATTTTCAGGTCTAACTGAATTCTATTCACGCAGAAGTTGTTCCCCGAATTTAAAAAACTGACCATATTTTGTGACTGTTGCTGATCATAAATATTTTCAAAAAAGAAACCATTGAATTCATATTTCGACGTCAAATATTTCCTATGTTAATTTCAGCTCATGACATATATTGATCAGCTCTTTTCCGGAAAGTGCTGATCTTTTAGTGTAAAAGCACAAGCCTTTTGGGGGTAGAAAATAAATTCGTAGTTAATTTCTGTCGCAGTAGATGAAAGTTTGCTTTATGGTATGCCGTGGTTCGCTTCCTCTTTCCAGTGGAGGAGAGGCACCCAACACAGGTCAAGGAATCTACAGTAAAGACAAACGCCGATATTTAGCTTCTATCAAGATATTTGTGAAGGATTTGAGGTAACAGATGTGAAAAGGCCTTTCCATGTAGCTTTTTGGTGCTAATTTTTCAGTCCAGAACGTAAGGTTTATTATTTTCACTTTGCATGACACAGTCTTTGAGTTCAGGGGTAACTAAAGTATAGAGTAGTCACTACATATTTGATCCGTAGGTGTAGAGTTACCAAAAATGCAATTTTAGCTTGTTTCCATTTCCTGCATGCGTGCTATAGTTCCCAACCACTGCAAAGCCCAAATATTAATATTTATCAATGAGCACTGAGGGAATTGAAATAAACGCTCAATATGTGCTTTTTTGAGAAGTAAAAACTGCGAACTTTTGGACTGATTTTGAAAGGTGATTAATTTAAGGTTTAAGTCAGGATTGCACTGGGATAATAATGAACCTGTGTCTGCAGGGTAAGCAAGCGGTATCTTTTCGAACTGTTTTATCTAATTTTTGCTGCTACGAAAAATAATGTTGAATTCAGACGACATATCATTGAAGCTCTCGCTTCTTCTACTCAGTGTTTTACTCTGAAGTTTAAATTTGACGAAAAAATACTGTACCTCATAGCTCCAAATTTAGAACAAAAACACTTTTTAACAGAGAAAATTCGAAGTTTCGTGGTCTCTTTGAACCGTTGATATCGAATTTAAGATTTGGAGAATACTTTTGTTTCGCTCTCAAAATCATCTCCTGGTCCGCCAGCGCTTCCAGACGTTAGACCCAGACCTGTTTTATTTAATTTACTGAACAACATGGCTTGATCACGCCTCGCGCAAACAGGCAGCGTGTGCACTGAAAGTAAGTTACAGGTGATCGCGCGTGATCCAGGAATCTGGCAGGTCTCACATTTACATTTGCTAAGTTGTAGTTTATGCAACATGAAGCTTTACCAAATTGTCAACTGCTATAAAAATAATAATCGAAAGAAATCAAGTTAAGCAATTTAGACTTTGAAGGGAAGTCATCATTTCAAATCGTTTCCCGCATCACCGTCTTGGCCACAGAAAATCAACTATAATAGAACCGCGCAAAAATCAAGAATAAGAGAATTGCTGCTAATTCGATATACATAGTTTACATAAAGCAACAAATGAGTTGAAGAATTTCTCTTTTTATTACGATAATATGTATTTATAGGGAACAAGATATCACTCATAACTGTAGTAAAAATTTACTTGTTCCAAACAAAGGCGAATTTGTGCTATATAGTACACCTTGTGAGAGCTTCGTCATTTCCTGACATGCTGTTGCAATGAACTTAAAAAGGTTTTCTCAAAGGATTTGACATGTAAAATATGATATGTCTATCACTTTCTTCCAACTTAAAATTACAAAAATGTTAAATTAGTATACTCGTTAACATAATATAATGAGACTACAGAATCGCACGGGCTCGCGCACACATGTATAGGCTTTCCCTGCTCATCTATACTGTAGTTCTAACACGTTTGCTTCATAGCCACATCTTTCAATACAGCCGCTTACTCAGCTGCATGTTTGAGACGTCCTCCCGTCAATAAAAGGACATTCAGTGTGGCTCGCAGTTGAAAACATTCTTTGGTTAGGAATACATATTGGATGCATTCGCTAGGGCCTTGAAAGTGAATTGTTTTCGCTGCGAACGTGTCTTCATTCAGCCCTTGGAGGGTATAGAAGCGTCGTCGAAAAATTTGAGCTGGAAAAATGACCGTGGAAATGTTTTACAACTTCAGTGCGACCACAGACATCAAGAGTCTAGAGTGGCATTATTGAGAGCGTTAAAAAACAATGATTAGGAGAGTAATTTTTTATCACAGCTTCAACCTGTTAACATTTGCGGGCTTTTTAATTTACCTTACAATTTAGGAGTAAATTCTCAACTTTGAAAAGTAAGACCCTACCAATATTTTACTCACAAATATTGCCGTATAAAACATTTACTCGAATTAAAAACTGCAAGCAAAACAATAAAATTGAACGTTTCGAGCATTCGCTCATCTTCAGCAAAAACAAAAACAAATTTACCTGAAAAACATGAAATGAATTAGAAAGTTCATGAATTGAATAAATAAACAAACAAACAAAAACACCAACCTTAAAAACTACCTGTTAACTATTGACAATGGAAAAGAACTAAGTTGGTTGATTAAAATTGGCTTATTTTTTAAAATGAATAGATACTCTAAAATTCTTAAATCGGAGGCAAATTTTGATCTAGTGAGAATTTTAAAATTACTGATGTCAAATGGGCTATCACAATGCTCTGAATGATCCCTAATAGCTGGTGTTTTTGTTTGTTTGTTTATTCATTCAATTCATGAACTTTCTAATTCATTTCATGTTTTTCAGGTAAATTTGTTTTTGTTTTTGCTGAAGATGAGCGAATGCTCGAAACGTTCAATTTTATTGTTTTGCTTGCAGTTTTTAATTCGAGTAAATGTTTTATACGGCGTTTTTGGTTCTCTCTTTTTTACTTAAAATCAGGAAACCTCCCGGTAACTTTTTTGCTCACAAATATTGTTTACAACGAATTTGGAGGGAAACAGAGGAATATTCTTTGGCTTCTACGAGAACGAGATTTTTCAGTGAACTCTATTACGCATAATACGATTTGCTGAATGACTGTAATTTTGACCGAAATAACCCGCACATTCAGTCCATTTTCTTCGCCCAATGATTGAAGGCCAAGACGCAGAGAGCTCTCTCAGGGCTCGGCGTCAGTGGCACTACAAGCGTCTCAAAAAGAGTTCTGCCTGTCAGTCAGCAGAGAAAATTATAGGCTTATTTCTAACCAGCGCTGCATGTGCACTGCAGTCGGTAGCGCTCGTTGTACACGGCCCGCAGGCACTGGGGGTCCTGGTCGTAAAATGTGCCATTTGTTCGCCATGAAATAACGCGACGATAGAACACGCTGGGAATAATAATTGTTTCTCTGCGAACACAGCCATTATTTTCGGCTGACAAAGGTGATTGGCTGTGGAAACTCATTGATAATTTTTTGCTACCTCTTTCTCTTTCTTCTCTAGGTTAAGGGCAAAGTAAATCGGTGTGCACAGTGGGCCATGTTGGTGTAGGATAGGGAATTGTTAAGTTTATCCCTGTACACTGCATTATAACTCGTGTGAAGTATAATTTAAACATGGCTGTCACAGTGTCAAGGTAGCTCACAATGATTGAAATAATTATTGAGCGTTACATACATTGCTGGGATTTTGTGACAGAGTTTATAATTATTTTGTTACTTGAAATTATGGAACTTATCTTTAAAATCCTGGCATCGTTGAACCTTTATCTCAGTTTTGCTGTGGAAAGTTGCTTTCTAACTTATTTCTCTTAAATTTTCGCAAGCACTTACACAACAACATCAGAAAATTAGTGCGGCACGAACTTAAACTATTAGGAACTATGAATATTACAAATTATGCTTATTTTCATGTTCATTCACGTAAATGCTTGGATGTCCAAAAGGATCGGAGCGATCTTGAGGTAAATGTTTATTGCGTCACTTAGTAATCTTAAAACCTATTAAGTTGGAACCTAGATGAAGTTTTATAATTTACGTGTACTTGTTTTTTTCATAACTAATTTCTGATTTATTTCATTTCAGATACACTATTTTTTGCAATTAAATAAATAGTAGGAAATTTCATTATAATTTAACAACGCTTATTTTTCAGGAAGGGGAAATTGTCCCTTCATGACAATACTTCTTTTTGGAGTCAAAGAACGGAAAAGTTCTTGGTCCTAATGTAATTTTCTCTACAGACAGTAACCTAAAAAATATCCATACAGTATAGGTAGAGCATGGAACGTGTTTGGCCGGATTTCAACGACATTATTCCCTATGAACTTCTCTCGCACAACCAAACCATTGATTCTGATGTGCAGTGTCGTCAGTCATTAAGTTTCAATCACAAAACCAACCAACCGTTGCGGCAGATGGCGAGTAGGAAAGAGGCAGTGCTTTAAGAAGACCATACGTGATCGTCTTGGGTATAGGTGATCGTCACCGTACGGGGCTGCGTGGGAGTGGCTGGAATCTCCTGTCTTATCCGTCATATTCTCCCGATGTTGCGTTATCCGACCACCGTTTTTATTTCCCCCTGCATAATTTAATTCATGTAAAATACTTTATGATCTAAACGAATTCAAAATGTAAATGGATGAATTTTTATGCCAGCACGATTTCATGGTAATGACATGTTAGATGATAGATGAACAAAGATCAATGACAGTAGCAGAAATTAGTGCACAGATTGAGCGTTTAGAGTCACCATTAATTCTTACTGGCTATTACATAAAAAAATGCTCAGAGCTTTAAAGGACAACCTATATTCAATTTTTTTATGCCCATTTCCACACGTACATTCATTTTGAAAATTCATCTTCAGAAGAACATGAATTTGCATGCTCAGTCACTGAGCTACTAAAACAGAACAATAACAACACACATAATTCTTCAAAAAACGTGGGTTAAAATATACATCAAAATACTTTCTCCCTTAACCTTGATGATGTAGTATAAAAATGAGCGACTTCATTCGCAAGACTCGACGTGCGCTTATTGTGGTCCTGGCTGCATGTCGCGCAATTCAGCGGGCGAGCGCAGGACAGACTTCAGTGCACAGACTCAATCAGCAGTTCACTTACACAAAAGTTTCAACAAAATCTTTTTTCCCGTCTAAATACGCATTTCACTACACATGCATTTTGATTGAATAAATGCTTGGTCTGACGATAACTTGCTATGAAGATTATCGTTCTGGTGCCGGTGTACTTTTAAACAGAAGGTGCCCACATCAATACAGGTAGACAGCAACTATATTAAAAAAGTCATTCACAAACAGGATTCCTGTGTCCAGTAATCGCTTCATTTTCAGTTAACAGCCTGACTCGCTGCGCGGAGCCTAATTTCAAGACGAGAGAAGCGCTTCCAGTCATTACTGCACACATGTAGCGGCGTGGACAAGGTAATGAGGGTCTCATTAAGGCCAGTTCCAGGACTGGAACATGCGCTCGTTTGTTACATGCGAGCTGTGCACGAACACGTACTGCTTCTAGTCGAATATAAAAAACGAGAATTTTTTAGCCTTGTATTCAGCTGAATTGAAGGTTGAAAAGGGGTATTTAACCAACCACTAAAGAACTTTACTGATAAATATAAGGGACATTAGGGTGTAAATACGCCCCACTTGAATACGGGCTGCTACACTAACATTTTATCTATTTTATCTTCGATTAGTTTTATCAATTGATCTTTTATATCCATGTTTGAAAGTCAACTAAACTAACTTGGACAATTGTTAATCGTGCTCTCATTTTATTATAAATGAATCATCGTAAAGTTGTTAAGCTCTCGATGATTTGGGCAGGCAGTTGCCTCAACAGTCATCCCTGCAACACGGCCGAGTGCGTGGCGAGCTGCGAGGCCTACAGCCGCGCGCGTGTTGTGCTGTGGCAGCGTGTGAGCCTCGGGCGCGCTCTGTAGCCTTGCAGCTGGGAAAGTAGATTTCGAATCTAGGGTGCTGCATGAATTAAAATATTCTGAATAACCCGGAAGAGGTTTTACGGCAGTTGCGTTTTTCAAACTAAGAAATCAGAGAAGTGTACTGAGCGTACTCCACGAATCAGGTGTATCAAGTTTCTGTACTCTTCACACTGAACTACTGAAATTTCAGGATTTGATGGCGGTTATTCCATTATTTATTTAAGTTCACATTGATTCTTTTAATATCGTTAGTACGATGAACAATGGTCTTCGTGTTAAAAATATGTGATCACTTGAACCAGGAATAGTTCACTGCTGAGCTTGCATCTCATTCGTGAGTACATGCGTTCTATAGATTTTTTTGGACTAATCCTAAATGATTTGTTATTTAAAAAACTGATAAGTGCTGGCAGGCACACATCTACAATGACAGTTAGCACAACATATTCTTACATTACAAGCTGTTTAAATCTATTTTTCAATAAAAGGATGAAATAATGCACTCGTAACAATTAACACAATATGCCTCATACACAGGAACAAATTCACTGTTGAAGAATTCGTAGATATACTACATTCCTATTGCCGACCGTCAGAATTAAGCTGCATATTTTCATTCGGAAAAATATTGTTTAAGTTCCAGTATCACATTCTTTGGTTTCGTCGAAAACATTCTTACCTTCTCGCAAATCATATTTTGCCTTTTTCATGGAGTTTCAACTGTGCAAAGAAAATTCAATATTTCATCTCAAATCTATCTCATGATGCGTTGAGAAAAACAGATCGTAATCAATGCTTTGCTTTCACTTGTTTATGGGCAAAGATTTCTTAAAATAAATAATAGCTAAATTTTAGATTTTGATAAGTCATTCAACCTTATTTGTGATGAAATTTGTTAGAAATATAGTTTCTGTTGTTATTTATGACTACCTTCTATTCACTCATAAGTTTCCCTTTCAGTGCATACTCTTCATATTGAAAAGGCAAAAATTTGGAAATATACAATTCAGTGTTCTCATAATTACATATAGATTCAACCCTTTAATTTTATTTCAACGACTACGAAGCAAATGATTGTCTAACGGAGCAAAGTTGCAGGATTCTTCTGTTAACGATGTCGGATCATCAAGAGGGGCCATGTAGAGGTTTCACCAATAAATTCAATGGAATCCTATGTTCGGTTATCATCCACAAGGTGTAATTCTTCAGATCTCAAGTCCACAATCTCACTTGTAAGTGTATCTTCATGCAGACACTCGCACCAAAAGCTGTAATTGGAGCTGGTTCAGTTGCATCATTTATTTTGTTCTCGTAAAAATTTGAGCAATCATCTAATCTAAAAATATGCACTTGTGAAGCATCTACCGTCGAAAGTTCTCTTTACTCGTGATGTAACAAGTACCTCAAGAATTTGCATCAGAGTGGATTTAAATTAATATTTAAGTACTTATAGGGCGATTCTTACGGAATCTTATTCTCAGAATGAAAAGAAGAACTAACGTTAGAGAGAACATTTATTGATGCAAACTTTCCAGCTTATAATTATTCAATCTTCAGTGCTGGAAGAAATCATTTTTTTCTACAGTCATGAATAAAACACTTAAGTTCTGAGTAAAAATACACAGTAAAACGAAAAAAAGGAGTTAAAAATTAATATATTTTGTTTTGTCGTATTCGCTTTGTATTTTTGCTCAGATCTTAAATGTGTATATCTTCTTTTCAATTTGGCAATGGAAATTTTATACTGGCATTTAAAGTGCCTAAGCCTGAGAAAAAATTTAGTTACTTCAATTGTATTTATAACTTGAAAATACTTTGTACCATGAATACTTTGTACCAAGAATACTTACAGGCGTTGAAAATATAATTAAATCCTTTTTTATGAAATGATTCTGCAAATTATACTGACTTGCGGGCCGTAGGTAATTCTAGAAAATTACAAAGGGAGGGACAAACGCATTTGCTAGTTTCAGCGATTGCCTGACGCAAGCCTGAGCTCTCATAAATGAGAGGTTTGAGTGTAAAGAGTGAAATGTCCATAGGATATAAATATTTAGTGCAGATTTTGAAGTGGTACGAGTTGTGAATAAAAGACATGTGCACAGTTTTGATGAAATAGCAGTAAATCAGGGAAATTATCCTATGCTGCTTATAACATAAAATTAACTCACAAGAGAATGCTGCTCTTGAAATGCATTGGATGTGAATTGAACTTATTTTTTCAATAATAATTGGGTACGATATTTTCATAACACCGTATGACATATATAATTTCTGCTATCATAATGAATGCTCAGCGCGAGCGAACACTCTCACTACAAAATACATCTAGGAGGTTTGCACGAAAATGGAATAACAAAAACTTCGAAGTTTTCAAGAAGTAGTGCCTTTAGAGCTACTGAGGTGACACTTGCATGGCTCATCCATCAAATTTCCATGGACCCAATGTTTATCACTAAAAATTTTTGGGATAATTTTCATTTTATTATTATCTTCAGTAAATAGCGGACTCTTGTGACCGTATTTAGTATGCTCGGGCATCAAAGTCAAGTTGGGTTCCCGTTAAGAAAATTAGAAAGCAAACTATGATCGACTTTACTATAAATTTGTAAGTTTTGTCTTTAAGTTTCGTAACACCGCACCTACACAGCATACAACAGGTTGCCCCGAGTGGTGCAAGAGTTTCAAAGTAGACAGCGTTTGAAGTATCCCCAATTATGGGTAGTAAAATTGTTTCATCTACTCTAATAACGTTATTGCTACACTCTACCTGACGCTCGAAAGTAGAAGCCATCAACCTAAATTTTCTTGCTCTAAGTAGCCCCTGCATCAAGGCCTTCAACCGAACTACGAAAGATCGTCCCCAATTATTAAGCAATTCTTTGCATGCGATGTTAGCCAGTACAATTTTTTTGAGCTCGATTAGCTGGGTCTTGCGTATGAAGAACTGCTCCAGCTTTATTTCACGCTTTTTCTATCCTGGCGACAAGTTCAACCGAGTCTAAAAAGCGAAGGTTGGACTGCCTAAAATAGATCCACTCTTGAGCAGATCTATCCGCTTTTTGTGGCGTGATACATGTATCCGGGTAATTGGAAATTGATGAGATCGAAAGTGAGCCGATGATAATGTGAAGCAGAGCGTATCACGCCACCTGGACTCAGTATTTTGGCAGAAAAAGTGGCATGAGAAGTCAACTCGTCTGTAGCATTAGTCGTTTACGGTGGACATAATGAGAGCCAATTTTGACACGATAGAATTAAGACAAATCTTGGTTTGAATCCGTGGTACGGTGTTTTAATAGGGTTTTATAGGTTTTGCTCAAAACACTGGCTTGAAAAAATAAGTTAGGCATAAAGTCCTAGTACATTTAACAGCAGAGTGAGTTGATTGTCAGGTTAACTATCAATATTCACAACGACTGAAAGAAATTGTGTAAAATATTTTGCTCTCAAAATCTTCAATATTAAGAGAACGACCGTAATATATACATGCATCCAATATGGCATGAGAAAACCGGTCTTATACTGCCTTGCTATGCTACTTGATAATTATTTATTGTGACTTTCTACTTCAAAACTCTTTACTACAGGGTGGGGCAGAAAAACCTATCCGATTTCAAAACGTTATAAAATGAAAACCACTCAACTTGTCAAAAATTTTTTTTTATTAGCATATCGAAAATTTTATGCCATTTTTAAATTTAAGTTTTGAAAAGCACATCACTCAAATGTCGTCCTTGGGAGCGGATACACTGATTTAGGAGCTCGCGGTAGCTTTCCATGACTTTCACCGTCATTTCCACAGGAATTTCTTCAATTGCCCGAGCAATTTCCCTTCGTAAAGCAAGAAGGGTCCTTGGTCGATGCTGGTGAACCTTCGATTTCAGGTAACCCCAAAGGAAGAAGTCACATGGAGTGAGATCCGGTGAGCGCGGCGGCCAGCCAAGATCACCTCTCAGGGAAATGAGGCGACCGGGAAACAGTTCCCTGAGAATGTCCATTGATCGTCGCGATGTGTGGGCGGTTGCACCATCCTGTTGAAACCACACATTTTCCACGCCATTTTCTTCCATCTTGGGTCTAAGAAAATTTTCCAGCATGAAACAATAGCGCTCGCTGTTGACCGTTACGGTTTGCCCATTTTCTTCAAAAAAGTAAGGCCCCCAGACGCCTAGGCGGGAAAGAGCACACCACACTGTCACTTTTGGGCTATGGAGGGGTTCCTGATGGATTTCTCGAGGATTTTCGTCACTCCAATATCGAAAATTCTGGCTGTTAACGGCACCACAAAGGTGAAAATGGGCTTCGTCCGTGAAGAGCACAACATCGTCGTTTGGGAGTTCTCGGAGATCGCGACACAGGTTCGTACGGGTTTCAAAATCCCTTTCACTTAATTCCTGTGCAACAACCATTTTGTAGGGATGCATTTTGAGGTCCCGGTGCAAAATGCGCCGAATACTGCGGTTGGAAATAGCCAAAGCGAGCGAATGTTTTCGCGCCGAACGACGCGGGAAACGTTCAATCGCGGCTCTCACATTGGCCACGTTTTCAGGTCCTGTTGCTGTCCTGGGACGTCCAGGCGACTTCTTTTTCAATGCTGAACTCGTCTGTCTAAAATTTGACACCCACACTTTAATCGTAGCGTGATGTGGAACAGGATCATGACGCCCGAGTCCGAAATGAATTCGAAAAGCACGTTGTGTAGCAATTATCGAACCGCCGCATTCGATAAACCGCTCAATAAAAAAGCACGATGTTCACCAGACCATGGCATGTTGACTACTGACAAATGGCATAAAACCGGCTCTCTAACGGTTTTTACCCCACTACTCTACCTGCTCCCTCTTCTGAGAAAAAAAGATTTGAAATCGGATAGGTTTTTCTGCCCCACCCTTTACAATCAGTGTGCTTTTGTGTCACTTTCTTGAAGAAGAAACTATACCTTTGACTGACTCGGAGCAAAAAGATGTGGCTTGCTTTGAAAGAAGAGCAGGGTATAGGAGACAGGTGAACCTGGAAATCTTGGGCACACAAGCGGCACGTGTGAGTCTTTCTATCTCATTACATTTGCCTTAAACAGATCAGCAGACTCTGATCTAAGTATATCAAAACGAAGATGTACCTCAAATGCAAACTCGATTTTTATTTTATACTTTGTTTTTTTCCCTCCCTTGATGCGAAAATTTAGCAAATTTTTTCAAACGATGATGAATGTAAAAATAGACTGAAATCAGTGTTTCAATTTGACTTGAAAGGAATCAAAAACGCCACAAATACTGGCATGCTCTCTTGGAATTAGATACAGTTTGAAGAAACTTACAAGTAAATTATTTTTCATATCTCATCTTGCGCAGGCTGCGAGAGAAACCTGAGATCGTCGGACCCATCACGTCTCCGGTGGAGCAGCAATCGCGCCGACGGGATCAAAAACGCCACAAATACTGGCATGCTCTCTTGGAATTGATACAGTTTGATGAAACTTACAAGTAAATTATTTTTCATAGCTCATCTTGCGCAGGCTGCGAGAGAAACCTGAGATCGTCGGACCCATCACGTCTCCGGTGGAGCAGCAATCGCGCCGACGGGGTGTACGAGGAACTGAAGGAGATAAGTTCTCCGTAACGGTGAGAGCGACTCTTAATGCAAGAAAAGAAGTCATCGGAAACAATCATTTTTTGAATCTTCATAGGCTCGAGTTCTGCGCTTTTCACTGTTTCGCAATCCGTGTTCGGGCGGAGGATGAGTGTGTGCATTTATTCAGGGATTAGCTTTTCGCCGTTGAAGTTTTTCAGTCACATTCCCGGTATTTGAAACGCCGTCAATATCTTCGAACTGACATCAAGTTGCTGCAGACATAAGAATGGGGACGGAACTGCCACTCAGTAATGAACTTCAAAAATACATTTGGACGCAAATTCGACGAGAAGTAAAGTATTTGAACATGTTTTTAGTGTGTCATATAAAGCGCGCGGGACACACAAGCGCTAATGCACAATAGATAAGGGGACTTAAAGACCATTAGCTGAGTAGAGGAAAAATTATAATTGACCTCTATACAGTCTAAAGAAGTTCAGGTGAAGTCCATCTCCGCAGGAAATGATATCCAATACTTGCGGATCATGTTCAGTAAGCACTACCTCATAGTGTTAGTCTTTAGTGCGAGCGTCTCCAACATTTACATCCGATCGAAGTAACCGAATAAGAAATTTCGATGTGAGGAAATCAATGAATAAGTGATAATTTTCAGAGCCAAAATTTTATGAGCATTCAAATTATATTTTTTTGTCAAGTTCCCAGCAATTTCGAGTCTTTGCCATGATTCTGTAGAGGAATCCAAAGTGAATGGGCTCGATTGTCTAAAAAGTGAGCGACGAGCAGCCGTCGTGAAGAAAAGTGATGGTTTTGCGTACTATTGCTAAGTCGTCCGACCGAGTAGAAGGGAGTATTGCGGCATCCTGCATTCTAAGCTCGAGCTACCCTGCAAATAAGGAAACCACATTCTTTCTCTAGATTGTTGGACAGCTCGAACGAAATTTACGTCGAGAAGTTATTTTCATCAACTTCAATAAAATTACGAAGTATTGAAAAATATTTATTTTTGAACACAGTTTCCCAGGAAGTCAACAATTTTGACCCGTACTTGTGATCCTCAGAATGAGTGTACGTACAATAAAGGATTTGTTGTTGTTACACGATGTTTTTTGGCTAAAATAGGGGACTTTGTTGACACTTTTCTCGTAGAAATGTACTGTAGAACGTCAAACAAGGCAAAATATTTAAAAATTTAGTTGTTATGCACTCCCTTGGGTAATAGTAATAAGTAGTTGTTGTTCTAGATAAAGGACAAGAGCTGTGACAACAAGTTTTCGGAAAAACTCCCAAAGAACCTAAATTTTCCGTTCTTTATAGTTTTGAACATGCGGAATTGTAACTGGAATATCTCTCTATGTCCTGAAATAGCTCCCGACATCCCTAAATATCTCCCATGCGAGTATTATTTGAGTTAATTCGTATAAAGGACACATGGTTGCTCATAAATACTGTTTAGAAATCGCATGTACGAAGGTGTGAAAAATGAGTGTATTTTTAAAAGGATTTTACCTTGCATTTTATGAGTGTTTTAAGGGTACAAAAATATTTAGAAATAGAATGAAATGACTCTCAGGATATAGTAGAAGGCAAGTTGCTCTTGAAGGCTATCAGTGATGTTCAAATATATTAGGGCTGGCAATACTTTCCATCTACAATGAAGAGATCCATTAATTTTTCAACACTTTTCTACCTTAAATTCCCAACTAATCATAGCAATTATTTAACAAAGCTGCCACAGGAATGTACACAATTAGAAACTAGCAAAATTTAAATAACGATCATGAGTGTGGCTACGGAGGAGTAATTTAACATAAAGTTTAAAGAGTTCTAATTAAAGTTTGGTGGCAGCAGGCTAACCATGCAATGAAGTAAAGTACAACAGCGCTGTGATGCACGATTGTTCTCAATATTTATTATTATTGCGAAATCAGTGAATAATGCCTTTGATTAGTCATTTTTAATTTGTTCCTATTTTCACGCACTCTCATTATCTTTAACCTACTCTTATTTTTCAGTATTTTTTCTCAATTGTAAAATTTCAGTCATGAGAGACAGTAGTTTGAAGCTACTGACTGAATACTTAATGATAGGAGTTAGCTGCTCGATAATAGTCATTACCTTCCCCAACGATGAAATTTCACGCAATTTTTTTCTTGCCGTTTTTTAGGGTAAATGATCCGTAGTTCAATCAGTTTTTGATTCCCTATGATTTAGAGCAATGCTTGACCTCAAGATGTTGGGAGGATTTTTTATATCAACGTTGGAAGCTACTTACACGAAGCAGACACTACTTCTCTTTGTTATGATCCGTTCAAGATTGGCTTCGACCGATAAGCTGTCACAAGCATGATAGCAGTGCATGCTTGAAGTCAACGAACATATGCTCGTCGTGTTTTTGTTCATCGGACGTTCAGATACAAAGAATTGTGTTGAATATTTCTCTTTTAATCGTAATGAGGCTAACGACCGCAAATGAGCTCATTAGGCACTCATTAATGGGGAGCATGTGAGGTAGTCCATTACTGGTGCTATGAAACTCTCATCAATTTTAGATGGTCGTTAGATAAGGAAAACCAATCTGCAGATTCCTCTCGGATCACTGGAACGAGTTCGACTTCTTCACACAGGGAACCTTGACGATATTGTGTCCAGTTTAGACCACGTAGGATATTGAGAATTCGATGATGATGCAAAAACTCAGATTAAAGTTGCTCAGATTTAGGAATCCTGAAAGAATGTTCCTAATGTCAGTGAATTTGGCGTTAAGAGTCTTAAACTGAGACCCGTTTTCTTATATTGAATTAAAAAACTGACTCGTAAATTATTTATTGACTATTTTGAACTAAAGCAATTGTGATTACCTCAGTCAGCACAAGTGTACAATTATGCTTGAAAGAATTCAAATGATTTCTATCTACGCTATTAGCCTCGAAAAAATTTCATTTGAATTCTCTCGTGAAATGCACAGCAAATGGAGGTTTAAATACCTGAAATTAGAGGAAATTAGTACTATGCTATGCAAAGCAGCAGTGTCGATTGAAATTTTGCCAGACTTTGCATCATATGCCTCTAATGGAATTAAAGTAAATTCCATTAAAAGTATTTTTTAATAATTTATTTTTGTCAGAGCCTCTTTCAAGTTCGTCTCTCATTATACTGATAACATTAAAGATATATCCATCGAACATCATACGAGAGGCTAAATTAACATTCTCTGTGATTCTAAGAAATAAATCTTTCATTCGGTGGTGCGATTTATTATCAATAAATATCGTATTAGAGTCTATTATTTAAAGTTGCGTTGCAAGCCACGATAAGGAACGTTCGAATTGGCAATCATTATCTCCTTTTTTATGCTCCTTAAGAACGAGAATTCGAGCATTTTCCCCTGAAGCTATCCACAGAATCAATCAAATGCTGAGAAGAATGCAAAATGGTTGAACAGCTCGGAATAAAAAACGCCCACCTTCCCTACAGAGACTCATCAATTGACCCTGGATGCTATCTCTCGCTTTGCGCTGTACGCCGGCGTGCAGCCAGCGCGATCTTGAGGCGTCTGAACTACACAAGATGCGTGCAAATGAGCGGCTCAGTTCCGCGCAGTGGCAGAGAGCTGAAGCTTGAGCGCGTTTTAATGACACTGCTTAAAAGGTATGAATAGGCGCAATAAAATTTTTCGACGTGTGTTCATAAACCGTAATCTACGCTCGCTGGATATTTTTTTCTGAAATATTTGACAAATTAGTACCATACGGAATCCAAACCAGCATGAACATATTTCATATGTTATATTTTAATCACAGAGAATAGTACTGGGTTGAAAGTTTAGTTGAAAATGTTAAAACGAGTAGTAGTAGTAGTAGTAGTACCATGAATTTGCTAGCGCTTCAGTAGGTCCTACTATATCGCGCCGAAGGTCTCGCGTGTTAAAACGAAAAGAGCTATTGTCTTAAGTCTGTTCAAAAAATATTATCAAAAAACTTAAACCATTTTCTGATGGGGTTATGGGGATTCAAATTCTCAAGTGCAAGCTTTGGATCTCAAAACACAACCATTTGATATTTAGAAGTCATTTCAATGCTTTATGGATCATTCATCCCAAATGAAACATTCGTTGGACCACGAACGTAGACCTCACGCAGTGTTTAATGGACTTTCCAGCTCTCCGGTAGTGAGGGCTATTTTCCTCACTTTTCTTGCGTGAGAGAAATTCGTCACAATTTGGCACAGGTCTTATATCGTGATTCTTGGTTTTTTTTTTACTTTTTTTAAAAAACTTTGACTCTGGAGCTCGTCGAAATCTCAAAAAATAAACTCAAGACACATCTTGACGCATTAGAAATCTGTTGAACCCACTTCGTTCAATATGAATGCTTCATTTCAGAAATTATTTTCTTCTCGTTACACAACGTTGCAATTATTCCGGGGGAACTGTAGGGCACTTTTTTTACAAATCTGATCGATCAAAATTAGAGTCAGCTTATCAGTCTCAGAACACACCGAGAGATACAACTTATTGTAAGTGGTTGCGCCAACTGGTAGCGTCTCAGACTAATAACGGTCATGCTTTGATTGAACACCTTGTTATATGATATTTATGTTCTACACTTAGCGATGAGCACTTGTATAAATTCTCTCATTTGACACAGTGCCATCAAACTCGTCATTAAATTTTTTCCCCCGCTATTCTTAATTCAGAGGCATAATGGCTTCAAAATAGGTACAAGTTACGATTCCTAACTGAGAGGCTTGCCAAAAGTTCACCTGCGCTTAGGTTTTCCCCACACTCGCACCACAATTTTGATCAACACAGAAGGTGTTTAGGTACATGCTATTTATTCTCTTCACATGCAGTGATGACCAGAAGTGATTAATGTATAATGCTTCTTACATTTGTTTAATGAGAGGTTCGTGTACGGCAATGCAGTTTCAGGCAATATTGAATGTGCATGCTCCACTACAAATTTCGTATCGTCATGGTAGTGAAAAGACATACAGTGAGAGCTAAATGAATGCCCTTCATAGGTCACATTTTTCTTTGAAAGACGACGATTCAAAATATTGAGCATGGTGGATATGAACCCCAATTTGCATTGTATTCATTATATTTATACCTTCGTATTACTGCTGATACCTTACTTTGCTGCTGCAGCAAATTTTGGAAATTCACAGTAATAAAATGAACGTTGCTATCCTTGATAGGGCTAGTTTTCTCGAAGGAGGTCGTTGATTAAATGTTCATTGTTGAGCTGAATCTGGTCCCCGCTGACAACTGTAGAATGACATATGACTTTTCAAATTGTTACCGAACTATGATGAACGCAAATACTTCGTGAACATTTTGATCGCTGCTTCTCTGGTCGTATTCGAACTAATTTTTTAGTCTTTCAGCGAACTTCACCGCAACTTGTACAAGTTCGCAATCACTGAAGTTTCATACACTTCAAATTTCACATATTAAATTTTATGTACATCGCAGAACATAAAAAATTGCTAACATCTATCGACACATTTGTTCTGGAACAAAAACGTTAAAATGATCAGGTTCTAATATTAGAAATGTTATTGAAAAACAACATTCAAGGATAGAGGTGATCAACTATTTAGACAAGTAGACTAAACGTTTTAAAGTTCTTATTTTTACCATATTCGGTAAATAATATTAGTAATACCCTCATTCCTAGTGTGCGTCAATAATAGAATATAGGTTTCCTAAACTTGAAAAAACATAAATTTTCATATTGCAAAAAAATCCCAAATAGTATGGCAAAATTCATTTACATGCACTCACCAAAATGTTTGAGTAAACCGACGGAAAAGTAGACAGTGAAAATCTCTTACAATATTTTACTAGAGAAACACGACCGGCTTTGACAGAAATTAAGCATTCATCAGCGGAGACTATGTTGTACACTATAATAGGGCATAATGCTCCGACTGGAAGACACGTTGAGATTGACCGTTTTTGCAGCCACTCAGTTTTCCGAAGGAAGCGGACCACACAAACGGATGGTCAGGAGACCTGCAATTCCGATATGTTGATGGTCAGTTTTCCTGTGCTAAGTTTCAGGTTGCTTTCTGAAGCACAGCAGCATTAACGAAGGAAGGAATGGTTTTATCGCGGTCGAAGAAAGTGAATGAGCGTAATTCGGATAGATGCATTTGCCAGTAGAATTCTCTAGTCACTGCAGTTTTACTATAGCCTCGGAGGGTAAATAAATTCAATTCAACTAGTTCATTTGTCTTTATTATTTGGGTAAAACGATACACAGCGCAACACCAAAGCAAAACAAATAAAGTAAAGCTGAAAAAAACGTAAAAGCATCTTGCACCAAAAGTAATTCTTGCACAATATTCGTGGAGAAAAATGGAAAAAATGAGTAATTTTCTTTATTTAGGTAGTAGTGCACAGTAAATGCACGCACTTTTGATGATTTGTAAGCTGTGATAACAACTGAGTCTCATAGGATCAACGTTGAAACCCTCAAAAGAGTAATAGAAAGTTTTATAAAGAGAATTGAACCATGTGTCAATAACAAGAGGGGAACAATTTGAGCGTCTGCTAGGATTATGATCGATAAAATTGATATACTTGTATTTTTATAAAAACCTGGATGGTGCGCTACTTCTGGGATGTTTTGTGTATAAAAAGCATCCTGCCGCTTCTGGTAAGGGAAATTAAACTCACCATCGTGCAAACTTACCACGAAGAATATGGGCTTTTTATTTACAACGTTCGTTAAATCACGCACCAGCAAACTAAGAAGAAGTAAAAGTTTTCTTTTGCTGGACACTGGAATACTTCACTAATGCTCATCTAACCACATAAGGTAACTTCTGCTTATAGCTTGTGGGTAGCCCTCACTTTTTACGAGCATCGCGTCTATTTGGCTGGTACTTTTATGGCGGACATGTCGGCCTTGGTATGAATGTGGCAGCCAATTGAGTGAGTAGGAGTACTGTAACATCGCTGCTCGGCCGTGTGACAGACGCAACATTCCAATCGGTGCTGTTCGAAGAAACATTTTATCCAGCTGCGCACTTTATCACTGCAAAACAAAACACGGGCGCAATTTATGCAAGGATTTGTAACACACATTAGAGGAAACTATAAATGTTTATTATACAATGAAACGATTGTATCTGAAAAAGTATAAATTATAATTATACAAATTCATTCTACGATGTTAACAAGCAGGTTTAACTTAGTGTTTTACAACGATAATTTGCAATTGAAATATAAGTTGATTTATCCGCGTTCATTTTTGTAGATTAATATTGTACGTTTTCACACTAATTAAATCTTTTAACTCCACAGAACATAAAAAATATTGCTTTTCGGTCGATGAAATTTATTTCTTTTCTAATTTTACCCTGAAGAAATACCTGAAACATGCGATATTAGTGAACACCCGTATTATCCTTATTGTTCTTGACTATGTTGAACAAATTTCCAACGGTCTCAGTAGCTTCATCAAAAATGACAGACATATCACCATGAGACACATTCATCAGACCCATAACATGAGACACACTCATCAGACCCATAACATGAGACACACTCATCAGACCCATAACATGAGACACACTCATCAAACCCATAACATGAGACACACTCATCAGACCCATAACATGAGACACACTCATCAGACCCATAACATGAGACACACTCATCAGATCCATAACATCAGAAACACTCATCAGATCCATAACAACAGACACACTCACCAGACCCATAAGATGAGACACACTCATCAGGCCCTTAGCATCAGACATCAGATACACTCTCTCCTACACTTCGCGACATATAGAAGGATTCAAAATTGGAACACTTTTTCTCTCTCCTAAGCGGTGGGGATAATGTAGCGAAAAACTTTTAGCTTCCTGAAACGGAAAAGAGAACGAGAAAAAGATGAGTAACTGTTGTTCCCCACGAAGCTATTCTGTATATGTAATAATTTGCAACATGTTTTTGCCGTTTTTGAGACTACTGACTTTAGGAAAGCGCAATTTTTAATTGAGTAGGTTTTCAATATACCAGATTTACAGTATAGCGATGTATATGCTAATTTCAAGTTTTTCCAATTTACTGAGTGAACTGGAATGCCTGTTAAAAAATTATTGAAGTAACCTTTCACAGAGTATATCAATGGGGGACAGTTAATCATTTGAGAATATCTTTCATACAACGAACTCATACCATCACAAGGTACACAACAAATTAATTATTTCTTCCTATGGTGATTGCCGGGATATAGTGTGCATGTAAATTATAAGGTGCAGAATTGAAATTTCTTCTAAACTGAGTTCTTCAACTCTTAACGACCTTCAGTTGGTATGTCCCTACTTCGTGAAATGTCCTCCTTGTATTCGATAAGGAGCCCTCAATGATTCAGTGTTTGATAAAAGCTCGATACGCGTCTCAAACAACATTGCCAATCAAGGTACGCTTCACACAAACATAAAACGATAACTCAGCCCTGGCTTTCCCTTCAAGCAAAGCCCTAACAACAACATAGAACTAATAGGTGACATTCTTCTGACCAATTACCTGCAGTAAATTATTGCGAACATCAGATGTACGCTTTCGCAGCCCTGACTTGAGATGGACATTCTCGTTTCCTATTTCCTTTAGTAACAGCAGTACGTGTCTCACCTTGTATTTTCTCACTCAGAAGTTTTTGTTTAACGTATTTAGAAGCACGTTGTGTTTTTATGATCAGCCTCGACTACTTCCTTCAACGCTAAACAGCCTCAAATGGTCTCTCTGTAATGAAGCAGCTTCATCGTCCACGGAATCTACTGCGTTTAACTCCTCTCAACAGAACGGGTCAAATTAAATATCTAAAGTGTCAATTAATACAACAAATATTGTGCTAGGTCGCCGCCCATACGTGACCATAACCTTTGTACTGAAGGAATCATTTCTTATAAGGGCGCATCGTGACTCATAAAGTTTGAAGGCGAGGTTTACTGTATAAGTTTATGAACGTATTTGCAGGGGCGGATTTAAACGAAAGGTTTCCTTGGCGGCCCAATCTTAGATGGGCCCTGACAACATTCCGCTTCTTCTGGCATTGTCTCCATGGATCTCTAGTTACACTGGGACGCTTAACATTTCATTAAGCGGAAAACAAACGGGCATTTGCTGCAACTAGAGACAAAATGGACTGAGTTCACGTTTCGATTCGCCCTTAAATATTTTACATGGTTTCAGTTTTCTCGGAGTTGTCGGTAAAACGTGAAAACGTTGAGCAGAATGAAGTTTTGCTATTTTTCTTTATTGGTCACATTTTTTCACACCATCTCGCTACCAATTTATTTTAAGTTTTGTTCAATTCGTTCAGGTCAAAGCCTAAAGAAATGATGGTCATTTGAGGTTGATGGAAATAAATATTTTATCAAAGTTTTATGCTAACATATTAAGAGAAAAATGAATGTAATTAAGCAATTTAAAACGGAAAATTGTAAATAACTAATTAATTAACCTTCCTCAAATAATCGAATCCTTACCCTTAATCGGAATATTGATAATCTACACAAACTTCGTCGATCCTCATAGGTACCTAAAATACAATACTTATATTAAAATAACGAAAATACAAACGAATTTATAAAATGTGAATTTAGGAGAATTAATGTAGTTATTACACCAGAGCTTCTCAAGTAATGAATTCGAACTTGTTATGAGAAGTGTTTCTCCTGATAGTGTTTTTCTAGAAAATTCTTCTCATCTCTTGGTCACATTAGGCACTGTGCTTACAAAAAATGATTTATGAATGTATATAAAACATAAAATAAACTTTTACCGAGCTTTCATTCACAACGGGAAGACTACGTTCGTACCCACTCACGCTACCTCCTGGTTCTGGCCTGATGTGACTTGCAGGCACAGTTTGGAAAACGAATCTCCACTCCGATGTTGCTACAGTTTCATGAAGCCGCTCGTTGGTGAGATGAAATGGAGGTACTGGTGCTGGTTATTTGACCGCTTCAGTCACTCAGCAAATTTTACCCAGCCCTAGTGGATGTCATCTTTATTAATTTACTATCTTCTTGCCATCTACCAGAATGTTAGTCAATCAGCTTTTAATGATAAAAAAGCCTGATAATTTGTTCCGTCTCTCCCAATAGGTTTTCTTTTTTTTAGCTGCAGTTATTTCATTGTACTTTTTTCTGTGTGAATCAATATTTGAAACTATGACTTATTTTAAAGCAATCATTCTTTTCGTATCGAATGTGATCTCATATTCACTATGCATATTCATTAGTGGTTTGAACACCACTCGCCGGAGGGTCTAAACTTTAGACTAACACAGTTAGCAGCACATTTTCTTGTCTCAAGTTGTTTTAATGCGACGGGTAGATTATGTACAGAAGACCTTTGAGAATGCCTGCTTGGAGTCATTAATTTTAATTACCTCCTCAGCTTAAAGCATTCGGCTTGGCCTGCTGAAATTAGGTTTGACCTTGACTTGCATTCTTCTCCAACAAAAGTTATTGAACGATTTGGCTTTCCAGCGCTCCATGAAGTTGAATAGAGTCAGTCTTGCTGCCACGCATATCAAACTACAGAACATACAGAATATAGTGTTAAATAATCTGCAGTCAACTCATCCTTCATTATGAATGTGCTCACAGACATACTCGTACGTGTAAGACTTTTATCTTTGGCGCTTGTAAAGTGTGTCAATAAAAATAGAAACTCATTTGTTTCTACTGCCTTGTAAGTATGTAACTCATTTCACCCACGATAATTAATTTTCAAGTCAATGTATTCAAGTATTGTGTGAGTTACTGATAAATTAACATTTCTTCAGCAGGATTTCACTCAATAGCGAGCTTATGAGATGCAAACTTTAATGCAATAAATACGCATACTTTTGAGAAGCTCATTAAATATTTGCGCGTTGATTTTCAGTGCGAGATGTTTGAAGTAGTATGAAAAGTAATACATTTGCTGAACTTGCGATTTTATGTCAATATTCATTACTTAGGTTTATTCTAAAACCGATACATTTTGCACGGAGGATGACAGAAGGCTTTATGATAGGGTGCTTGAAGGGCTAACGTTCCTCTGATCTGACACAAGCCGCCCACTCGGGCCTATACCTGTCGCACGGGAGCCTTTAAAGGACTCACAAAGGACTCAGGGACTTGCAAAGTGTTTGCGAAGCCTCCTAAGAAGTCGTTCAAGGGATGATCTCGAAACGAAATTAAAGCAAATGCAAGTAACGACGGTTATAGGAAGAAGGCACAATAAGCTACTTGAACCTTGTAACGAGAGGTTTGTTTGTTGTTGGTGTTTACTAATGCAGCACCACTGCCCATAGCAAAGCTCTGCAGTCAGAGGTCTGTCGTTCACACTCCTCATGCATATTCTGTAGCGCCATAGGAGGAGGTAAAACTCATGACATGGAGGCAGTAGTTTCCATGCGGACTCCAGCTAAGTTCTCTGGCATGGTAATCTCTCTCATATATCAAAGCTGACAGGTAGCCGAACACGAACATTCTTGTAAAATTTGTGCAGTCGAATTCGCCCTTACTTCCTTTGAAATTTTGTCTATCTAATTGATTTTGTTGGAGATAGTTTATGCGAGTCATTATTATTTTTGGCCATTTTCATTTGCAATGATAAAAAGGAAGAGTTAAGATTTAATTTTCGAAATGCGCTCAAGTTGAAAATTGGAATGGAAAAGATGCAAATGTAACATTTTTCTCTAGGTGGCTAATCTGAAATACGGGTTCAATTGGCAATTAATAACACCTTTTAATTCCGTCATATACGCCCACTGCAGCAATAATTTCAGACTAATTTTTACCGTTAAATTTCTATTCACAATTTTAGCTCACACAAAAGAACTCTCGTTCAAGTGACGCTGTGAACTGCCCACCTGCTCATGATGAAAAGGGCCTGTCGGTAGCGTAGGTCAAACGGCTCTGCAAGACATCTTTACAAGACAATTTCTCGAGAAAGCAAACAAGAACGTAGAGCCATATAGACGACTAGCTCATTTCCTTATTTTTTCTATGCCCATAGTGGAGCCAGAAGATGGGGGAGATAACTTCAGCTGACTCCCTACTTTTTTCTTCAGTCTAAGTTCCCAATGAACGTAAACGGAAATTTTTCTTAATTTTAGTCGTCGCAGAAGCTTCCTAGAAAGCAAACGTTATCACTACAAACTGAATATTTTTAATTACTGTCGTGACATCCCGTATGATTTGGAGGGCTTCTCGATTGTTGCATTTTTACAGTAATTTGCATTTTCCTTTAAAACATTGAAACGTGTTGAATGAATATAAACCAAATTTACCGATCGCTATTAAACTTTTCTTTGAATTGCTCATTTTAATTAGATTTCAGATGAAAAATTCTGCCTATGAGAGAGCCTGATCTATTTTAAAATCACTAATATACGGAGTTTATTCACTGAAAATGCATCGCAGGCTGGGTTCATAAGTGCATTTAAAATACGCGTATGAGTGATAGCACAACATTTCAGTATCTCCTAGTCACAGCTTGCGGCGCTAGTAGAGGAATGCCCAAGGCTCTTCGGGGGACGAAACGGAAAAATGAGAAGAAAAAAAACAAAGACACGCGTGCAAAACTTCAGTAGCGGGGCTGATCAAGCGATCGAGAGAGAGAAATAAACAATGACGGATGAGGCCCACTTAGCTATGAATCTAATTGCACTACGAACCCTGGAAGAGGTGCTGAGGATTTTTGGTGAGTAGCTGGGGTTACGACCTCTTCATTGTACTCCTCGGGAGGGTTATTCTACAATGATTTAGTGATTGTCAAATGAAAATAATATCGCGAGGCATTTTCTCAGCTGTTGTCGGAAGCTGTGATGAATAAGTATCATGTATCACAAAAAAGTTTCCTTTATCCAAAGATTGCATGAATTGCATGAAAACTATGGTTATTTCCTTGTAACGCCTTGCTTTTAGAAAATTATCGCTCAGTTCTAACAATAAAAATTGACAAGCACTTACAGAAATCTGATGCTCATTTGAAGTACCAAGCTAAGAGGAAGACTATCCGATGTTGGCACCAGAAGTCAACGTCTGTTAATTATGTTTAAACTAATTGCAGAAATCACAGAAAAAATTGTCTAGCAAAAAAGATCAATACGTAGTTGGGGCCAGTTTTCTAATATGAGTTGAATAAATCATTGCTCGCATCAAGTGATAAGAAATCTAAACAGCATGTTTCTGCCACCTGCACTGTGAACATTAACTTATGGACGAGATGTTAATCAGTCGAATAAAGTACGAGTTTATGATTATCAGCGCATAAGTCCTCGAACATGTGCCTGGGCGTGACCCTGTGAGTCCAATAGACTAGGAATGCTGCACGCGAGATTTGAATTTGTTCGTGTCACTGCCAGCAAATATGTTTATGCTCTTCATTTGCATGCCTTATTCGTGTGTTGCAGCGGCGCATAGCGTGGGTCTGCAGGGCGCTGGAGGCCCTCACGCTGAGCACATTCGCGTAAGCAGGACCAAGGTTCCCTCCATATTCAGAGCTAAACGCCAAATTTACAGTGAACTTGAACCCATTCTTATCACGCGAGGATTTGCTGGAGAAATGCGTCGATTAAGAGCAGGTTTGCGTGAATGCATGACTGTATATTTGAACCGAAGAAGGTTCAAATATACAGTCTGGAGCAGAATTCTAACTGAAAAAAGAAATTCTGGATCACGTTCAACGAAATACAATTTTATTGGCTGATTGCTTCATATATTTCACCGTTTCTTGGCTACACTATACGCGAGTTAAGGTAAGCATAAAGTTGATACATTTAAATTCTTCATGTTTTTCCTTCAAGTTCTAACTTCGAAAAATATGCATTGGTGTCATCTGAGAGCGTCTATTGCAAACAATGGAATTTCCCCTCAGAATTTTTTGATCGTTCTATAGTGCCGAGCGTACGATTTGAGAGCCGAATAAAATATTGTAATACTGAATTTTATGCACAAAATTATGGAAAAAATTGAAGTACAATCCCTTCCTCAACTACTACAAGCAGTTGCGAATAATTCGTGCAACATGAGCTCATCGGGTTATTTGTTCCGTACATTGAGAAAACAAAAAATTTTGCATTACCCTCAATTAAAGAAACGGTCGCCTTAATTTAGAGGCCTAAGCTTTTAAAACCTGCTTTGAACTGCTTGCAAGAAGCAATTTTGAGTAAGGAAATCAATGCAATATTATGAAAATCATTGGCACTCGTACATGAACACGTGCAAGTCAGATGACATTGTAGATATCAGTGGACACATTGAGATATAAAGGCACCAAGTAAATTCACTACTTTTAAGGAGAGTTTTGGTAGACTGAATTAACGAAAGTTGCTGGAGCTTTGATAATGTCATCTTTTTTGTCTGACATCAGCAGGTTGTGACGTCAATATTTTGAGATGCGTGTGAATATTTTTCTTGTTTTAGTTTTTTTTTATTACAAAAGGCTTATAAACGTGGTAACAGCTTTTTTTGTTCGTTTTAAAGTTCTCAAGTTCAGCTCTCAAGCTTTATTACAAGTCTCAATCTCAAGCAGAGTCTAAAATGAGAATCTCTGCACTCGCCATCTCATTACCCGCTATCGACACCCTATACGGTAAGTCTCTAGTCGCCTGCCGTCAGACATCGATTAGTTCGATTTACCGCCCTTTTGACCGCCCAGTAATCGTGATTCCGGTATCACCCTGGAGATTTAAAATCAGTATTAATTCTTTAAAATCGTGACGTTTCTCCGCTGGCAGCGCTCACCGGCCACTCGGAACTCTTGGCGCGAGTACAGATCGGAATTCCTGATTCTGGAGTTTTTTCCCTGCGTTGCTCCTAGGAACCACGCCTCTTTTACTTCCGGCATGCTGCGAGTTAGTGGGTCGATTTTGAAAATGATCTACTTGTATTTAAGTTCGTAAAAAGTTTTCATTGTTGGTTTCCTTCACAATGCACTCAAATATTCGAGGAAAATTTGACGTTTTCTCGGTTAGATGCTCAGTCGATGTGCCATTAAAATTGATCACGCTCGAAATTTGCAAGGAAATTTGACTGAATATTTTTACCCTCACAAACATTGGTTTTATCGATTTTACCAAGAGTAAGTTGCATGAGCTATGATTGGTACCCGTGAGTCAGCCAGGCCAGTTGCTCACTACCTCAATAATTTCCTGTTGCCTTTTGCCCACTTGAGTGCAGCTGCTCGCCAAGGGTAGAATTAATGTTGACACTCAGCTAATACCTCTGATTAACCTATATTCGACCTCAAAGTTTTGTTCTTGAGGTCACGCAGCCATTCATCGAAATACTCTAGTGTCCTGAGTGTTTCGAGATGTTTTTAACCTTTAGAATATAATTTAAAGCTTGGAGGAAGGCGTACCTCTAATTTACAACAAGCCTTAAATTTTGAGCTTCTCTCATTGCGTGGGGGACTTGACCCTAATTAAGGCCTGCCAACGTAATTTATCTCCCAAGGAAATTGCATGTAGATCACAGGCATGAGTAAGTGCGGTCTCAGCTTCTACTTGACAAAGCATGCGTGTCAGTTTTTCACAAGACATGCAACTAGTGGGACAGCAGTTAGAGAACTTCACAATATTTATGCAGATAGATCACGCTTTTTATAAAATATTCGAAAAATTGTAGCAGAATAATCCACGAAATGCCTGCCAATATACGCATAGATATTTTTATAGTGGTGTTATTTGACATATTGATTAACGTAAACATTATTGTAACCCATGAAAAAATAAATCATATCGTTTTTCCTAAGAAACTCTTCGTCAGCGCAGTCGCAGGATAGCTAGCCGTGCAGGTCACTGAGAGTTTGACATCAATGCGGTCATTACATCGGTGAGTGGAGCCCCCTGATGCAGTTAACGTCACAAATATTGTATTATAGCTTGTAATGTATAACTAAAAATGCCAACTCATTCTTTTCAGATCGAGGGAATTCTGAGGCAGTATCTTTTTCAAATTGAAAAGTATGTAATTTTATTTGTATTGGTTCTGAACAAGTTCACTTGTACTGTCTCAGCTCTATTTTGATGAAACATGACTGAGTTTTTTGAATTTGGAATTAACCAAAGTTCTATCAATGTTTCTAAAAATAAATAAATGAATACAGTTGTAAAATTTCGGAGTAACTTGAAATTCTATAATAATAACCAAAGTTGTTATTCAATTATCAGATTGAATTCTGCTCATTCTATAACTGAAGTGAAGTTTCAGCTGCTCTGGTATTATCACAAGACATTTGTCTCGATTCTCAGGCTAGCAATTTTGGACATTTCAAATTTCTTGAAGCGAGAAAAAATCGCTATAGGCCCAACTGAGCCCATTTACAAAAGACAACTCTCTCAGTTGTCACTTTTCTTTCGTCAGTTAAGGAAGAATTATCTTCACATTTTAAAGGGCAATACTCACTGCTCTTGCTTGGTCATTTTCATCACAAATTGCGGGTAACATTGAATTGACCGTTGAAGTGGTGTGATACTATTTATGTTTCAACGTAGCTTGTAAAAGAGATTTTCAAGATTTTCTCGGTTTTTGAAACCAGGTGGAGCACAATAATTTTGATCCATGTAAATATACTGCTAGGCCCATGCAACTACCTCATGATTCAATGAAGTGAGGATGGCCGAATTTATGGCTTTAGTTTTGAAAATTCATTTCTTTGTTTTTCTGCACTTGTAAAAGTTGAACCCACTTCTCAAGTGTATGTAATCCTGAAGTAAAATTCCTTAAACAACTACGTATTCAATTAAAAATCACTTTTATTGTTCAGTAGTGTAAATCTGGAAAGAATAAATCTATTTAAGCGAAACGTCTACATCACGCGATTCCTTTTAGCTCATGAATCGAAACAAAGTCACAAGTTGTTGCGTTTAGTGTAATTTTATTAAGCAATAAATTTGCAGAAATCTCGAGAGTAAGGTCGCACCGACCACTCTGGCGTCCCCTCTGGCCTGTGCGCCGCCGCAAGTGCGAGCTTTCGAGCAGCGAGGAGATTATGGCCAGGCTGCGGCGCCGCACGTAAACAAGAGATCTTTGCCAGAGAAAAAATTGGCGTAACTTAACCTCAAGGACGTTATACTAGAAGTTCAAGGAAAGGAAAATTTAATGGTAATTTTCCTCTCTTTCCTATCCCCTTACGATGAAGATTTTCTCTTAGCTGAAAAGTTCGTCTTTGCGTATGCAAAAGATTTCCGCAATTTTTTGTTGAACAATTTGCAGTTCTTATGGTCTTTAGTATTAAAAGTTGGAGCGTTCTTTGCTACTCAGTTTCAGAATAATGAAAGGAACGCCAAATCCCAGTCGAATACATTTCAAGAGGCTCAAAATTGTTCCTGAAAAGAGCTTTCTATCAGAGTAACTACGAAACGGACGGATTAAACCTAAGAGTTGAGCTGGGTACGTTTTTTGCATATTCCTTATCCTCCTCATTTATTTTCCTCTAGTCGTGATGCAGGTGCCTGGGTGGTTTCTCGTGTATTCTATGGGAACTCTCCTCTCCCACCGGGGCTTTTATCATCCGACTTACAAAAATAATAATGAAAAATTCTTAGCTCTAATTGAGAAGTGCATCTTTGATCTCTTCACACTTCTTCCTGAGCGGATTTGCGAATGATGGCATCTAATTCTACATATTTATTGGTTGCAATAATGTGATATAGTCAATAAAAAAAAGATTTACGTTGTTAAAATGAAATTCTGAGCTTGGATACAGTTTGATTTTGCATGCCCATCAAACATTTTCAAAAATGATTTATTTAGCAAAGGGAGTGTGATTGATAAGCTATAGGCTGGAAAAAAATTTACAATTCATGTAGAGTTAATCAAAACAATCGATCAAAATCGATGCATAAACTTTAAAACAGAAACGACACAAAGACAACGTTCTGCTTATAAAAGGCTGTACTGTCTATAATGTACTAGTTCCTCACATGAATGTTAATGTGCACCACACTTCAGGCTGGACAGGTAATGTTTCACAACCGACAAATTCCGGTCAATAGTTACTATGAAAAATCTCGTTCATCTGCAAGTGATAAATTCACAAACAATTTGTACCGCAAGAGCTCTTTAATAGTTGAATGGCAAGTTAGAGTATCTGCTAAAGAAAAAGTAAAAACGACCTTCCTCTCGTACATGGAAATTTGGAGGAAAAATAAAAAATAAACAGATTTCATACCTCATGAGATCTCGCTCAGCAGAGTTCTATCAGCGACATATAATGTCGCCAATTATATTATTGGTAGGAAGTCGGAGAGGCACGTTCTAGTTTAGATAAATAATGTTGTTTACAGCGTAGAGAGTAAACGTGTTCGTAACAAAATCCATCAGCCTTAACATGCAATAATTTTCTTACAGCGCAGAAAAAATAAATTAGGTATCATTTGAGCATCGCTTCACATCAAATAATGCCACAAGATCTCACAGGAAGTGCAGTTGCCTCTGCCATCTAATGACTGCACCCATTATTTTGACATCCGCAAAATGGTGCGTCCATAAAAACAACAAAACTGCTCGTATTATCAGACAATAGGGAAGACTGACATTAGTCAGATACTGCGTCACGTCCTCTCTTAAAAGTAAATTGTGATCCATCAGCCTATAATTTTAGTTACAAATTTTGCATGAGCACCCTTCAGTCCAGCAACAGAAGGGCGTGGACGATGTCCGCAAATAATTGGTGCTGGGTTCGACTTCTAGAAAATTGGGCCAATGGAAATTACTTATACGTTGTATGCGGTGCAAACGCCTTGAACTTCTTTAGTCTTGAGTGGAGCCGTTCAATTAATATCTAGTCTAACTATCAGTTATCTATTGTTGAGTTCATGAAGACATTCTATACAGAAGGGAAATCAAGCATCGCAATCATAGCAAGAAATTTTTATTTAAAATGGCGCCTCCACAGGACTGAGGAGCAATGCTATAATCTGAGGAAAGCTAAGTTGCCCAACTCAGTTCATCCACAGCCCAGGCCTCTCCGCCTTAATTTCTTCCCCATGCCCAGAGTGGCCTCGTAAACTGAGCTCGATTCATATTGCATTTTTCAGGCACGGGATCAGCACTTGGATGCAATTTCTGTTCGTACCTGAAACTCTCCTCAAATAATTTCCCTGCGTATATACATGGGTAGAACAGGGTTGTTCAAATATTTCTTCAATTAGAATTCATGCAGAGATGATTGGAATTTATTTGTAATGTTGATTTGAAAACATTTATTGCTCATGTTTATAGAGAGTGTAGAGTTATTGAAACGGTCTTGACTCTTATAACTGAAAGAAAATAGATTGAGATTTCTAATGAACGATATTTTATGAGGCCAAGACCGAGCCTAATGAGATCATCCAAAGAACTGAGTACAAAATCTCTGTTCGCGTTATATTTTCTTGCCATGTACTTTATGATAATTCTGACGTTTGACCACAGAAATTTATAATGCGTGAGTTTGTTGGAGCGTAGCGTCCATCAGTTTGACGCAAACTTACAGATCAAAATATCGTGTTTATATTTTAGACGAGAATGGAGTTTAGGGCGTGTTTATTTTGCAGCGTTGGTGCAAATGTAAGCTGAGTGTGAACCTGACTGAGCAAAATTTTATCGGTACGGTCTAGTATTCAGAGAGAAATTATAGGAGAACAATAAAAAGTTTCTTGAAGTTTGTCAGAAAGATATTTCCTGCTTCAGAAAAGACCCATATCAATTGAGCAATTAAAACAAATGTCAGATTTATTTAAGCAACCTTGGTACAAAGAAATTTTTTCAGCAGCAATGGGGCCGAAACTCAGGTGCAGCATAAAAGCTTGCCCTAAATGTTCGACAGAGGGAAGTTAGTGAAGAAATGGTTTCTCATTCCATATAAAAACATGTTTGTACGGAAATATGCGCTTGAATTTTTTACCCAAGTTTGCAAAGAACTTTGATGGGAAAACTTCGCAAATCTGCGCGATTTTTTGAAAGTCCTCTTGTTCTCCATTCATTTTCGGAATTAAAACTCAAAATAACGCCAATAAAACATTAGCGGAACCCATTGTGTTTAGCCATAATGAAATATTTTTACTTTGTTGTCTAGCATCACCGCGGAGTCAAATGCGCTGTCACTTAATTATAATAACGCGGAAACTAGAGCACCTAATTGTAGGTCACGCCAATATTCTACGTTGATCACTTCCGAGCTCTTGTTTGCCGGAAGTACGAATTTAGGCTATTTTTTACTAAACCATTAGCCCGACTCAGCCAAATAGTAGCGAGACTGCTTTTTTGGAGAGCGCCCCGATCCCCTGGATAGCTGATGACTGCGACAGATGGTGCATGGACACTATAAAACGAAGCGGGATGTGTTTCTTCTTTTTTTCACAGCGCTAAGGATTTTAAATCTTATGAATGAATAACAGAATTTAATAGGTTTGATTCGAGCGGGGAAAAGTAGAAACATCGGCCGATAAAATGAACAGGGTAAATGGCGACATAAGTGAGTAGAGTAGAATAGTTCGATGAATAATTTATCTGTAACATTAAAATCTCCCTCAAAATGATCGTCTATTTTAATGTTAGTGAGGAAATGATGACAATGAGATAAATAATCTCAGACATTTCATCTCAGGGTTTTTTAACAACAAGCTCAATAACGGATGTAGCCAGGTGGAAGCATATCATTCATTTTCTCAACTTGTTTACGAGTGCATATTGGGGTCACACACTGCTTGAGTCTCATGTTTTAGTTACTAATTTGTTCTATTTAAAAAAAATAAATGTGCGAACAGATATAGATTGAGACTTAATTTACGTTAAAAATGTTGTTACATTTGACCTCACGAGCCGGTGACGGGAATATAGGTACTATTATTGAAGTAATTTGAGAGAGACAGAAGATGTGCAATGGTGGAGAAAACACAATTTCTTCTGCAGACAGACGGGTAATAAGAAATATTGTCAACTAATACGAGCCTGCAGTGGCAGTATTTCGAGCAACAATGGGCAAATATTCGAGCTCTGCTTTAATCGCGGGGCTTCGATCTCACGCTTTCGAGCCAAATGATACTCGAGGCTGGAGGCAGGGTCGTGCAGACTGCCGCGACGTGTCGCTGCTCACTACCAAATTATACCTCCACGCTTCCATGCTCGGAATGTCTCTTGATTTGTGAACCAGATGTGAGTTGCAGTGAAGCAGATTATGTCTCATTTATATTTTATACTGTGAAATGAGAAACAATGGAACGCTTCTGGAGATACATAAAAATGAACATTGAAACCAAGACCATTCATTAAAAGACACGTACAAACACAATAAGCCTTGATGGGGTTCCCACCAAGTAACTGAAACAAAGCATCAATACATGCTACGACATATGAATGCTTATGTTGAGGTTCTTAACAGAAGTGTCATCATAAAGTCTTGGTCACTTACGAAATTTCAATGCGGCGGTATTGAATGGTCAACTTTTCCATAACACATTCCATGCCTGTTCTATTGCTCTATTTTTTATGGATGTTTGAATTCTTCTTTAGTATCCAAGCAATTTGTGGCATCGTATAACGGAACTAAAAATTAGTCTACTTTACACTAACTTCAGAAATATTCAGATTGAGTCTAATTTGATTGAGGAAAATTTGGCTTCAATCGCACATATGTCCAATTTTTTTGCGAACAGCGCATACAGGCCATGACACAAGAAATTGAGTTCCTTTGTTGTAGTTTGCCTTGCCTAGTTATATTCACAATTATTTCATTCGCAGCATCTCATTTTGGAGTAATTTATTCATATTCTAGTTAGTTTATCTTCGAGTTCGTTCTGACCAAAATTTTTATTTGTTCATAAATTAACTTGCCTTTATACATTGAGATTTCGTGACTCTGAAAGCTGAATAACTTCTGAGAGCGAGACCGGAGCGGTAGAGTTAGGACAGCTACATATATCTAGTGCTAGAGTGAATAGCTCACGTGCGTCATGACTGCTCTGTGATATCTCATATTCACCTGTTTGGATAAAGAGTTAGAATCAACATAGAAAGTTATCAGGTTGTGGCAAGAGTAACGTCCGAATTTTGGAACGGATGTTTAGAATTAAATTCATCAACTATTTGCATTCTGTTATAAGTGTAATATATTTCCTTGGTTAACCTACACGTTTTTCTTTCAGATTATCTCTGATGCGGTCGTATTTTTTGATAAATATTGGTATCCTTGTTTGTTCGATCTAGAGATCATATAAGAAATGTTCTACTGCACGAGTTTCAAAAATGCATTAACGGAAGTGCAGTGTTATCTATTCAGAACACCTATAGGGATGACGTAGTGAGAGAAAGAAGTTGCAGGAGATGGGTTTCTCATTTTCGATGTGGTGATTTCACTTTAAAACCAAAGAAAGATCATACAAAAACCCTTGACTGCGTTCAGTTGAATGTTCTTGTTTTCGAGAATCCTGTTGGGACCACTAAGGAAATTGCAAGAAAATTAGACATGGCTGTTACAACCTACTTCTGACTTTTTTTGTTCTGAGCGCTACAGATCCATTTTAACAGACTTAATAACAAGAGAAGTATTTTGCTTCTAAACCTACAAAATTTTACAAGCGAGGGCTTTGTAAGCTTTTTAAAAGGTGGTATGTCATTGATAGCAATCTAGAGTATGTTAAAGAATGAATATTTCCATATTCATTGGCTTATTAATTTTTACCAAAGTTCTTTAAATACCACGTTATTTTTGCACCAAATTTATAATTTGGCATTGAAAATCGGCACCCTGATAAAGACCAGCGAGGATTGCATAAATCATTTTGATCAATAGCATTTCCTGTACTCCCACGGCGGAATTTACGCTTATGTTGCCTGTGAAATGCTAACTTTTTCCTTGTTCCTAGTACGGTTCCTTTGCATAAGAAACTTGGAAGCCCAAATAATGCATTTTGTTTTCCTGAAAGAGCAATAGAATATTTTCAGGAAGTAATTTTTTGCAAGATGGATTTCTGCAAGATGTAAGCTGTGGTTCATTTCTATTTATTGCACGATGTTATTATGCTTCCGAAAACATTGTAGTCACAATTTTAGATGAAAGTCGTACAATAAATATTTTATGCTAGTTCATTACAGTGAATTTATGAGTAGTTTTTCTATAGTTCATACTGACATTTTGCATAACAAATTTAAGAATCCCGTGATACTAAGTAATATTTTATCTCAAGAAGTCTTCGTTCTATAATGCGGTAAAATGCTCCCCTCTGTTAAAACCTGTAGACAATCAGTGTCTTCTGTGAGACTCGACAAGTCCTGATGAAGGCAAGACTTTGTTGGCATTTTTCTTTTGGTCCGAATCAATTTTGTGCTCAGAAACCTCAAACTAAAAATCCTCGTAGCATTTTCTTTTCAACTGCAATCTATGTACCTGAACATTTTGTGCAACGCAGGTGTAGCATGCAAGCATTATGAGTAGACCAAGTCATTTCCATTATTTCCTAAGTAATTTTGCTGCCGACAAATATTTCAATCGCTTACACAGAGGACCCAGTGTGGCATAAAACATACGGGCGTGACCTTAGCTCCAAACCTTCGTCCGTATATTTTGCATATCATAACTTTCGTAAAATAAGTCTGCTTTATCTATGAAAGCTTCGCTGTGTCCAAAGTAGTATGATAAATAGAAATTGTTAGCTCTTGACTTTTTTCTTTCACAACTAAAAGTTTGAGACTACGAAGTGAAGAATTCAAGGAAAGAGTTCATCAGCGGCCTGAAATATATTATATTTTAACCAAGAGTGCTTTATTTTCTGCGCATGCCATAGCTCGTTCACTTACTTGTTAAACTTTTTACGTGACCTAGGAAAGATTGCAGTACGATAACATACTTTTCGACTCATAGAAGCATGTTTCCAGATTATATTTCGAGGGAAATATTCTAACGTAAGCGATTCAGTAAGCGATTCAGAAAAAAATCGGAAAACTTTATTTTGGAGAATCAGAATTAAACGTAAAATACAATCATGGATTTTCCAGACTAAATTTGGAGAAGTGAATGTTGAATTATAGTAAAATGTTTACAAATATGAAATATATTTAGTAAAGGCTAGTAATTAATTTGCCTTTAATATTTACTGCCATTTTTTACTTCGTACTTCTCTTTACTATTGCTATGTACACTTTTTTGTAGTTTTTAAATTCCTTACAAATACGATTTCTAACATTGAAAGGAAACCACAGATCTTCATTGCTCTCATTATAATATCTATAACGCAAAGAGAAAAATTTATTGCTCCGTTGGACCATGTTGACAGAAAATTTTAGCTCGCAGCGCCCTGAGTACTTTTAGAACCGCATAGCCTTCCATTATTGATGAAAATAAATGAATGGGAACTCAATGAATAAGTCCCCGTATACAACAACAGAGGGAAGGAAGAAATAACTTCGATAAATTTGTGAATGTCAAAGTCACGGCCTCGGGCCCGATAGACCAGATTGACGCTATCTGAGAGAGGGTGAACGATCCCCCCAGTGCTATCGGCACGCGGCTGCCAGGGCGGGCTCGTTATCGCGCAGAGCGTCGTGTCCAGTGTCAGGGCGGACGGACGCATTTTCGTGCATAACAGTCGGGAAAAGATGGAGTTAAGGCTGCAGTTCAAAGCGGGTCACTGATAAACAAATGGGAACTTCAAATGTCCAACAATTGATTTTATCTTTTCAAAGCGAGGGTTTTAAAACTTCGATTACAAGTAGTTTAAAGTCATGAAATCGAAAATAAACATGATAAGATTCATTATAGTTGCCATACTTTATGTTTCTATAGGTAAAAACTTGTGTGTATTGGTTGATTAAACTTTTCTTTGTGAATTTGGTTGAAAAATAAGAAAAATTAGATGACAACGTGGCTAAATTCCAAAATCGAATCATCTCTAAAGGGTTCTTTAGTCTTTAATAGCTCGACTACGATAAAGTTTTTATATTTTAACCCCAAAACGAGTAGTACTTATAATGAAGAATTTCACAAAGGATATAATTTGAGATGAAGGATGGGGAGAGAAAGGAGTGTCATAAAAAAACTCTCAATTATTATCCATTTAATCATTTCGGGTGCAATGTAGACCATGGAGGGGTCCATTGTACTCTTCAATGAATGAGACAATGGCTTCCACTCGAGTCAAAGCTTGTGTATAAAAAAAATGAATTCACGGATAAATGTACTTATCTATTTCTATCACAAATTCTAGGGGAGCACACCTAAGTTTAATTCAGGAATTATTGTTGAATGTAGAACAATTCTTATCGTAAACAGCATTCGTTTTCAAAACAGCTTGAATGTAATCAATATCCTCGCAGGATCGTGCTGTACGTACGCGTAATTAGCGGGAAATATTTGTGTGCATGGCACTTTAAATGGGAATGTGAACTCATCCAAATTGTGATGAAATAAAATAATATGCCATCCATAGAGGCATATAGACCATGACGAGAGATTCAGTTGGCCCATCAAAATGAGCTGCGTGTTCGTTAGTGATTGATATTTATAAAGTACGTAGGCAAATTAATTTGGTTCAACAAAATTGGATGGGGCAATCTCATTTCACTATGAAGGCATAATGTCTCATCTTTTGAACTCAGGAACATTTTAATGATACCCCATGAAATGTTCAACAAATAAATTCTATTTCATCAAGAACTTCTTTAAGTAAGTCCCATTTCATTGATATTTTCAAATGAGAAACTTGTAGGTGGTTACAAGGTTGTTCGTTAGTGAAAGTAATTATTATTCTGAAAACAAGAAAACCACTGAGGCAAAAGTTCACGCTTGGATCTGACTCCAGATACTCATTCTCAAAATATCTTATTAAAATTGATTTAAATAACTTCATGAAATTTTGCTAGTCTCAAGCACGTACAAACATCGTCATACTAGTGACTTGATTTCGTGTTCACTGTTAGTTCTTTATATGGTGTTGGTTGCAGTTTTTGTAACCGGACTTTTGACTCAAAACTTAGGGCTCATCCTGCGCAAAATTCCAAAAAAGATCGACTGACCGTATTGGAGATGTCCATGAGTTAAGATTCCGCCTTCGTCGAAATTGGAAATAAAGCATCCGTAGATGCCGTTGTTGTTGTTGTTGATGTCACCGTGAATAACACAATGCAGGGACGTTGTATGTGTGTTTGAATGTTTGCAGTTAAGAAAGCCAATTTGTTTTAGGGATAACTGCATTTAACTGTTCAAAATGAAATGTTTCCAGCGATCGCCATGGTTGAAAATTTTTCGTGTATCTAATAACAGTACCATCGTTGGGCAAAATATTAATTTGTGGTTAGGCAATCAACCATACGCCTGGTTTTTATCGTCATTATGAGGCACCTCAGGCTTCGTGTTTGTACTAATAAAAAAGCTAGAATATTATCGTGCATCAAAAGCATTGAAACAAGGATAGTCAGATGTAAAGATTCATCTTCACGAGCTCTGTTGCGGGAATAATTTTCCATTAGAACAGAAAGTTTGGAAAGTAATGGTTCCGACTGATTCATGATCACATAAGTTATCCGCTGAAAGGGATGCATTCAAAGTGGACATATATGTACTTCACTTCACATGAATTCGCCGCGCAAATAGAATGCCAGAGTAAAAATCGGGATGGCATAATTACTGGATTTATAAATTTGAAAGATACAATGCTCGAAGAGTGAAATTATTTTGTGCAAATTTTTTCATCAAATGTATAATTCTAACGAAATTTCTCGACGTTCCCGAAATATTCAGACGAGCGTGAAAATTCTTACCTCCCAAAACTTTTGCGTCTAAATGGATTGCCTAAACATTTGACATTCAAACGTGCACATGTCGGAAATAAAATATATAAAGTTTCCGATACAAGTAAAAAATTACAAATGATAAATTTAAGTGACTACCGGTATATACAGGGTGGTTTTTTTTACTTTGAACAAACTTCGAACTTAGGTACAAAAACTCAAAATAAATCGATTTTCATGAATGACAAAATGTCCAAAACTCTTTAGTTTTCGAGTTATAGTTACTTGAAGAATATTAGAACTTCAAGTAGGATTGCACGCGCGCACCATTTTTAGCGCTACCTTTGATAGTTAAAGAGGTTTTTGGGCCCCACTAATGTAGTATTTTTGTAATTTCACAATGAAATTTGCGTGTACACGTTTTACAAATAAGAATAAATTGTCCTAAATGAGTAATTATCAATTATTATCATGTAAGCTAACCATTAATCAGTAAGCATTGCAGGACACAGGTAAAAAACATAATCAATACAAACTTTAATGTAAGAACTTTAACGCAAGAACAAACTTGAATACAGCTTTATTACAACAGTTGCTCGAAATGGCCTCCATGAACTTCAACACATTTACGACATCTAACAGCCAGTGAGCGCCTTACAGATTGAAACACGCCAGGCATTTCCGTAATACGTAATAGTAACTGTTGTAATAAAACTGTATTCAAGTTTGTTCTTGCGTTAAAGTTCTTACATTAAAGTTTGTATTGATTATGTTTTTTACCTGTGTCCTGCAATGCTTACTGATTAATGGTTAGCTTACATGATAATAATTGATAATTACTCATTTAGGACAATTTATTCTTATTTGTAAAACGTGTACACGCAAATTTCATTGTGAAATTACAAAAATACTGCATTAGTGGGGCCCAAAAACCTCTTTAACTATCAAAGGTAGCGCTAAAAATGGTGCGCGCATGCAACCCTACTTGAAGTTCTAATATTCTTCAAGTAACTATAACTCGAAAACTAAAGAGTTTTGGACATTTTGTCATTCATGAAAATCGATTTATTTTGAGTTTTTGTACCTAATTTCGAAGTTTGTTCAAAGTAAAAAAAACACCCTGTATATATATTTTCTTTAACAACACTTGGCCACGTCGTTTTGAAGGGATTAATTTTGTTCTTTTGTACACGTGCTGGGCAAGTGCTATTAGTGCTCCAGCACTTGAACAATTATCGATGACGGTCAATTACTCCATTTGAATAACAACAAATGCAACTGTTTTCATTTAACATGCAGGGAAATTCCAGTTTTTATTCCTATATATGAGACTAATATTGTAGCAATAATTGTACAACACTCCAAGGCTCACCTCTCTTAAGATGCACATGCAAGGTGGTCTACTTTGAAAATAAATATTTACTCCAGAAAAAGCCTTACACTTACTGGATTAATGTACCTATACATCAATTTGTTTTAAGGATCTCTTTGCATAACCTCGCAAAATGAGATCACGAGGCTAAAGTCTAAATAAATAAAAACATTTATTTTTTTGGTTTGCTTAGGCAAAACTAGGCCTACTATGAGTTGAATTTCAATTAGTCAATTTCCTTCAATGTAAAAAGATTTCTAAATAACGCGATCTTCCGTTTGAAATGAAGCAGAAGTGAGAGAAAACAGTTCCCCTGGAACGTACTTCACGTGGTGTACTTTTTTCATGCTTACGTTAACAATAATAATTTTAAACTTGTGAGATTAGTTCAAACCGATGGAGTTCTCTAGAACTTAGTAGTATTTAGTATTATTTTAGTATTTTTTAAATGGTTGCAAACTTAAGCTTTAATATACAAAAGGGGATTTTTCACCCATTTTCCCCACGTATGCATATGACATTAGTAAAGAAAAATAGTCGAGGAATGTGAAAGGGACCTCAAATTGATGCTGTTGCGGTCAAATCATTATCAAGTTCCTTTCAGACATTCAAAGATTCCTTGTAAGCTTAGCACTGCGAAGCTTCTAAATAAAATTCCCTGCCACGAGCATCGATCAGTTCAAGTCGGAATTGAAATCGAAAGTGGCAGTGCAGGCTGGCAGCTATCCGTATAATCTCTGTGCTCATTTTAGAACGTGTGGCTTTTATAAACTTTTGCAGGACTAGTGCAAAGTAACTGACCATTGTGCTCAAGGACTGCTGCTCTGAATTGGAGAGATATTTTGACGCGAAATCAGTTTATAAAAATGATCAATATTGCGAAATAAGTAAGTGGGCAGTAGTACATGCACTACGGAGCATTTAGACGCAAGTAAAATGAACTTGCTGAATATTAGGATCAATAAATTGGATTCATGATGAATGATGACAGAGAATTAAAATTTATTTAGAATTTACGTTCTCGTTGAGCTATAATTTTCTTGATAGAAAGAGTACATCACAATAGGAATCATCTCATCCTAATGTTAAATTTACGATGGAGGCAGAGCAAAATGATCCGATCCCTTTCTTAGACGTCCTTATAAAAAAGTCAAATTCAAAACTCATTTCTTCTGTCTGCTGGAAGCCAGCTTTCACTGGCCTTGCTATGAACTATTTCAGTAGTGTATACAAAAATTACATAGGGTATATAAAATCATGTATTTACAGTTTATTTCATCATGCACACTGCATATCCAGTACATAAGAAGTATTCCATCTTGAAATTGAATACATTGTAATTCTTGGTCAACAGTATAATATCCGAAATCACTCATTCAGAATTGTGTAAGAAAATTTTTTGATCGTAAAATTTGCCCCTCTCCTGCAACCTTGAGCGTGCCAAAGCAGACCTAGTACGTCGAGTTACCACTCAGGGGTTATTTGAACGCAGAGCTGAGGAAGGAGGTAGTATATTTGGTTAGTAGAAATTTCACAACGGTCGACGTCAGAGTGCTCTATAGAAATAGTTTTAAGATTGCATCCTTTTTTTGTAGGAAGGAACGATTGGATGAGCGCCTGTGGAGTGGCTGTGCCTATTTTTATGTGTGACTGTTCCATGCAGTCTTACGTTGGTAGTACCAAACTCAACAATTCATCAGACACGGCCAACACGAAGGAATATCTCATAGAAACGGTCGTGCACTAACCCTTCCACTCCAATCAGCAATTAGAGATCAGTGTGAAAATGTAAATTATTCATTCAAAAATTATAATTTTGCAACTTTATGCCGAGCTAATAGTGAGCATGACCTCGGAATTTTAGATTCCCTTTTCATATTCACTCATAAACCTAACCTCAACAAAGTCTTTAGTGCAGTTAAATTATCAATTGCCCCCCCGTGTGTGTGTGTGTGTGTATGCATAGTGCGTGTGTTTCGCTGGTGTATCAGAATTAACTTGTACATGAGTGAATTAGGAGTTTGCTATTGTTTGTGTATGAATGAACAAATTAGAGTTTTTAGACATTCAAAGAATTTTGTTGAAAATATATAGATTTACATAAATTCTATTGTTCTTTTAAATAGACAGTTTTTCTCCTATTTTGGCACTGATAATGGAATTTTAATTCCGAACCGTTTGCAATAAATGTAATGTTCGTTTTTACTCTGGATGTTCTTTTTATTTTACGAATCGCCCTATTGGAAATTTAATTAAAATCAATTATCCTAAAATTGGTTATTTTTGAATCGCTGAGTTTTTTAATTACCTGAAGTTAGAATGTGCTTTCACGCGATCAAAAATATAATTTTATAGATTGTCCACAGAGAGCGTTAATGGCTTTACACGATTGCTATGAATATCTGGACATATATTTTATTCAATCGCTGTGCAATTTAAAAAAGGCTTGGAAATGCATCTAATTTTCTTTGATCGTCATATTTCGAAAGTTATTCCTCCTAAGGAACCATTGATGTAAGTTAATCACGGAGTTTGTCTCAGGTTAGAGAAAAAATAAGGTTGCGAAACAATAAGGTTTTGTCCATCAGCTGGATGAAAATAATTCCTGAATGTCGGAAGGGATCACAGATATTTCAATTAAACTGCAGCTTATATAAATATCACTTTTTAAATTTCAGAAGCTAACAGATGTCTGTTGATAGATATGGTGGAATTCGCTCCACAGCTGCCCAGCAAAGTTAATGATGGAAATATTTTCATTCTTGTATCAACGACTGGAGATATCTATAGTGAAATTTCCGTCTATAACATATTTTCCCAATAAACTTTTGTGGGGCTGAAAATTGAAGATTTCTGTAAAATGTATCAAACACTTAATTCGAAGGAAAGTGCATCCAACAGCTGAAACATTCCTAAATCACGTGGAATAGTTTTTATCTCTGATGACAGGCGTTTAATTATTGCAATAGTAAAAAGACCGATTGTTATTCTGTGTTACATTTGCAGTGGTGAACATCACGATTGTCAGCCCTGTTGAGAGGAGGAGAGGGTTCCCTAAATGTCGGTACCACCTCGCATTGTTTATTTGCTTTGAATTAAGATTGTGTTTTCAGATAAGAAATTCTTCTGCTTCAGTTGCCCAGTGCGGTCGATGTTAGCCAAAATGACTGAGCAGGAATAACAAAAATAAGAATTTCGTAGGACTTCCGTCAGTCATTCTGCAAAAAAACGGCAGCTAGCAAAAAGGACGTGAATTAATTAAAAAAAAATTTTCATCAAAATTTTTGCAATTTTTTAGTGAAATGCTTTAACCTACATTCATGGGAATTCCCAGTTTTCTTTGTGAATAAAAGTAACAGAGGGGTGGAAGGCTGCTCAATGAATTAGTGAGACACGTTCAACTGGCGTAACTAGCACGGTTGTCTCAACGTGAAGTTGAGCAATCGTTTTGTTCTTGAACTTTACATCCGTCAGTGACATGCAAGGTTCGGGTTTGAACGAGCGGACCTGCTTCCGGGAGTTGACCATAAGGAAATCAGTACCCTATTCCTCATCAGACGCTGAATTTACTCATTAAAATCAAGAAAATTGAGTCATGAAATTCGAGATTGAAAGATATTGTTTGAAATATGTAAAGAGTATCAAATTGAACTGCAGCTTTCACTGTCTTCACAGTAGAGGGGTAAGATTTGTCTACGCGAAGACCTGAGCGTGATCAGTGTAAAGAGTGCGGCGGAATTGAGACCACCAGCTGGCCTCTGCCTGTGAGGCCTCCGAGTGGCCGGTCTATTTGATCTTTACAGAGTTGAGTCAAGAGCGCCGTGCTGTCTTAAACGAGCTTTGTTTGTCCCTTTCCTCCTATTTGCGACTGAGACAACACTCGGCAAGCGGAAAAGGACTGCGGAGAAAAAAAAGGAGAGAGGTCTTTGGTATTTTTCCGCATGAATTTGTTAAATGAAGAAGCCAATTCATGGCAACTGTTGTTAAAGCCGCAGCAGACATTTTGCTGTTAGAGCAATATTCTTTCTAGACATCATGCGATAAATGAATATTTTTTTAAAATTTAAACTATCAATTTCCATCATACACATCTGTACCTTGTAACTCATTTTCAATTCAACACTCTACATACAATATATTACGAGTTATTTGAATTGAGAAAAGTAAATTATTTAAAGTTGGTTGCATCTAATATTAATGCTTTTCAGATTGAAGAATTATTTCCACAGCAGCTTATAAGATTCTGCTCAGAATTTGTATTTAATTTCAAAGTGTATACGCCCACTTCTATGTGCTTAATGGAGCAAAAAAGTGTTATTTTTAATGAATTGAAAGTACAAGAATCACTTGAATGATAGGTGTCTGAAAATTAGGAAAAATTTAATCTAATTTAATTGGTAGTCGCAATAATTTGATCCTCGACGAATATAACATCACGGGAACAAGAAAGAAAGAGCACGGGCGTCACTCTCACTGAACCCCTGCTAGTGAAAGTGATGAGTTGGAGTGTTGCCTGTGTGCTTATTACTCTACTACGGAAAACGAGCTTACGTTCTTTTCTGATTCAGGGGATAATGTCAGGCCTCTTATAGCAAACCCCGTATGTATTCATCACAAACCTAATTCGGGATTTGTTTGCTTAGGCCGATTTTTCGTAAGAGCTCCGAATTAAAGTAAGTTAGGTTTTGTCTTAAGTCTTGTCTCTATCTACACGTCTTTATAACCAGAGACTTATCATTTTTTTTAGCATCGCTGTTCAGTGTGTCAGTGAAGAATAATTGCAATTTTATAGACTTGTGTTACAAAAATTACAAATTTATCAGCAATTGTTTGTTCTGCTATGATTCTAAAATCCAAAAATTTATCAGCTAATGAGAATACACTGATACGTACTTAGTAGAATCTATTTTCTTTTTGGGTCATAAATCTGCATGATCATATAGTTTTCCATCAAAAAGATCAGATGTTAAAGAGATATCATAGAGTAGAGAAAAACATCGTCTACAATGAAAAAGTGAAATGACGTTGAAGGGATTATATCTTGATCTACTTACCTTGTTCCTGATGCGACGAAAAGTTCACTTAATTCAATATTAGAATTTGAAGCAGACGGAAGTTCGTAACCATTATAGGTGAAAATACAGAGCAGAGGCAATTCTCAGATTTAGGTTTTCTCATTTTTAATCAACGAATGTTAAATTTAAATTAATTAGATCTCTCAAATTAAGAAACAAGGGCAATATTTAGTCAACAAGAATTTTCCATGTAGTGGTATGGAATGCTAAAAAACTGATTGAAAATAAACGTATTTGAAGAGGAAAATATTTTTTTAAATTTTTGTATCCAATGTCTGTCTATTAATATTCTCTTTGCCCAAGGACATGGATTTTGCAATAAACTAATTAAGAATATCAAAACCAGCCTGTCACTGTTTTTCGTCCTTAATTGAGTCTACTTCGATTGATTAAATTGAGTAAATTAACAATTCACATGTAAATGAGAAATACAAGTAAAAATATAAGTATGATCATCTGAAAACAGTAAGATTCAAGTATTGTCTATTTTTACTGTTACAGTTTAACTGTTATTAATAATGAATCATTGAGAAAGAAGATGAATTGGCCACAATGGTTAATCTTTCCCATCGTTCAGTAAGAGTGCACTGATTATAAAAAATTTCCCTCTAAATTTTTTAATTTTGCAGTCTTGCATTTTTAGATTCCGTAAAATACTTCAGAGTATTCATAAATGGTAGTATTTCGTAGCGTGCATATTTGAGTGTTGATAATGTTAACTCGTGGAATCCACACTAAGCTAATTTTGATATTCTGTCATACGGCCATAAGATAATTTTCTATCCAGTGGAGTAAAAAGTACAAGAAAGTATGTAGTGAAAGCACGCAACCAACACCGTTTCAGTAGTGATTTATCATTAATTATCGAAATGACGCTCCCTCACATCGTTAGACCTTTCAGTTTCTATACTGAGAAATATAGTGTGTTTCCCTTGTCCCATGGCACATGGCACAACTGGTCACAAAGATAATAAAAAGTAAATGTATTTGAAATTCTCAGACGAAGCCTGTCAATGATAATTGTAATCAAATTAAAATAATGAAAATAAATATCAATGTTAGCATTTCAATAACTGTAAAAGAAATGATAACGACAAACTAACACAACTATACGAAATGTAATCTTATAAATAAACAGAACTATAATCATATTGTTTTCAATTTGTAACATAAACATAAATTCTTTTCTCTCCTCTTTATATTCACATTACTCTTCCTAAACACCTACTTCTCATTGATGCTGTAGATTTTAGTAAGTGAGCAATTTTTCCACGAAGTTCTAATTCATTTGATTTATCTTTTGTTAAGAAATAACTTGTATGAAGTTTCCTGAATTTTGTAACATTTTCAGAATTTAATCAAGTGCAATAAAATTTTGAAGAAGACCCAGGACACGAGAATAAAGGGATCACTCACCTCTAAATGAAAGAGTCACCCTCTTAGGTTCAGTGATCGAAACACAGGCTGCACTTGCGTACACCCTTTCACCACCACATTCTGTCGCACACTGGCACAGGCACTGGCACTCGCGATGTTCTGCTTACCCTCGAATTTTCACTCACTCCAAAGTCGGTGATGGTCAGGGCGCTGTTGTCACGATCACGGACGAACGCCCAAAGCTCACTTGCAGGCTTTTTAGCTTAAAGAAGCACGTTTTAAGTTTCACCTTTAATCATATGAGAAGTGTGTTGCTGAAGTTCATGCGCTGCGATAGGCCACCGAATAACACACGGACAAGGTCTTGAAGTCGGATTGAACAACTTACATAAATGAAAGCTGGCGGGGAAATTATATCTAGGTGGAATTGACCAGTATTACCACTTACGTAGTTTCGAGAGAGCGACGGTAAAACTGACGAGGCCAAGGATAGGTATTTCATGCGCGTTGAAGTCCTAAGGGTTCATTTATGGCAGAGAAATGTTCAGCTGTTGATCATGCAAACGAAAGGATTCGTGGAATTATAGAAGTACCAGTGTAATCTTAGGTGAATAAAATAAGCTTGCTTTTTCAACACCGCGCAGACTATATATATTTTGCAATCACGTCCAGACGTGGGTCACGAATGTCACGAGTCACTCACAGCCAAGCGTAACGCCAAGGATTGAAACGCTGATGAGATCAAAACGATAGCTATCAAACAATCGGTCACATTGTATTGTGTTCTTGTTCAGATAATAAGGTACTATGGAATTTGTTATCTCCATGTCTTAAGTGGTGATACCTGGTATTTTTTCTCTTCAAATGGCGCCTAATTTTCTACTTGATATTCATTATTGATTAGCTAATCGCCTGAGCTTCAATAATTGATGTGCCTAACCTGAAAATTTAGCACATAAGAAATGTTATTGATTTTCGCGATATATTTTCGCTGAATATTCCATGACAGTATATTTACATGGGCTCATTGTCAGTATGAATTCACAGAAATCAAAGATTATCGCTTTAGGAGTGAAAATATGCGAAATTTATGTCTCAAATGTCCAGGTGAATATTTACTCATATACTTGATCTTTTATATTTTTAAATTTATCACTGATTTGTTAAAAAAAATCGTTTCAGAAATTGAACTCTTGCACTAGAAACTTTTGCTTGCCTTGCTCACCGTGTGTTGAATTCGATATAATGACGCACGTGGCCCACGCGCAGACAATATAGGCCACGAGGTGCATTTCTGTCGCCACAATGCAGAGTTCAGCGAGGGCTGGCGCTCGTCGGGCGATGCTGCAGCAATCACCGCGCTGGCGGATGCCGCACGATTATCGCTTTAATTAAACCTCATCTCTTTTGTGGTGTGCTTCTCACAGCGGTAGAGATGAAAATTTATTCGACGTGGCAGGCAATTTATGCAATATTCACCATCATTTTCACGCTATTGTATTTGGTAACATATGTTGATATGGAATTGATTTTTTCAATCTCAAGAAAGAAGAAAATGAGATTGTTGCAGGACACACCGAGAGAAAGAAAACCTGTAGTAGAAAGTAGCGACAAAGGTAATAATAGCAATATTCGCAGTGAGGTTTGACAGAGCGTATTACGTGAGACTCAGAATTAGCTAGCAGCGCCACAACTGGAAACCAGTGTCACGAATTCTACGGTTGAGCTCGGTTGCAGCTGAAGAGTCGTGAGTTTCATATTAAAAATGACCAAAATGAGTCTTAATTTGCTATCGTGATTTCAGAATTAATTGAAAACGAAACGCTCAACTGAAAGGGTTTTTGTCTTAGTTTTCAACAGCATCATAATTTTTTTACGAACAATGGACAGGAAAATATTAACCTTTAAACTCATTAGCAAATTTACGTTTGACAGGTGTACGTGTTGAGCGAGGTTAAAATATAAAACTATCCCAAAATTATTTCTCTGAGATATAAATCCACAGCTAAAAAAGAGATGGGATGCGTCATTGGTTAAGTCCGACCACGATGGCCTACGCTCCTGGACTTGAGCTTGCAGACGCTGAGCAGCTGCCAGCCTGTGACTGCAGGGACGGACCTCAGGTGAGCAGCCGCACGCGAGGCGTGGAGCTGCGATGAGAACAGGGACTGTAATCATTCGTCTGTCTTTGTTACTTCATTAAAACATTACAAGAAAGTATTTCCTCATTACATCGTGTTGAAACTACTCAGGAATTAAGCTTACGAATGCACACTCGTGTGCATATCTGGAGCAAAAAATAAATGCGTTCAGAAGTATGATATCCTGCTCGATCGCGCATCACAGAATCAATTACTATCGTGGAAAGTGTGTTGAACGAATGCGAAAAGAGAAATTATCAATTGATTTCGTGATGTTACATCTCAAAGCATTACTCTGCTAATTTATTTCATTCACACATAATTACTTGATTGCTCAAACGGAATCTTTTCACAATGACACTCTAACTGTGTTTAGTCCCTGCGTGGGTTTCTTGTCTTTGTGCGGCACGTCCTTCTTATGCTTCGTATTTTTGTGCATTTTTTCAAACAGAAATTGTTTTTGAAGGATGCTTTTGATACTGTGGTAATCCACCGTGTCATGCAAGCTTGAATAAATAATACCTTGGAGTGAACTAGGCTAATGATTGGTCTAGATCGTAAAATTTTGTGTTGAAGTACGTATTTGGGTACCCTTAAGTTAACTGTAATAAAATTTTGCATCTTCTATGACAATGGTTTCACGTTTTGATATAGACTACAAGTTCAGGGGATGGCTCCGGAGACGATCATCTGTAATTGGATAATTTCGAAAGACAACAAGCCTGTAATTTAGTGGGCGTCGTAAGACTCACTTTCATTCTATTATAGCCCATTGTGGGGAATCCGAACCGTTGCCTTGACGAAAAGTGTTATGAATCGACCATGGTATCAAATGAAGGTTACGTTGTTTTTCCAGGATAAATCACTCTGTTCCGAGGTCTTCACCGGGACCTAACGTTTGTCTCGCTTTCCAGTCGTATGAAAATACGACTAAGAGGGGAAAGGTTATTCCAGCTCTTAGTGGACATTGAAGCCTTTCCATATTTCTCGTCTGCAAAAATTTGTAACCGCATCCAGTTTAAACAAAATATCAATCAATGTCTGCAGGAATACTGAGAACTAATATCTAAAATTGAGAAAGTGGTTGAAACTTGTGGGAAAAGACGAATTAAAAATCATGATGTTAAAAGCATGTTCGTTTCTGGTTCATACGAAGTCTCATGACGCATTTAAACAAGAAATGACGGGTATTCAGTTCGTGTAAATGAAGCGAATGTAGAAAATCTCTGATACAATGCCACTGAACGAAATTTTTTTTACAACCGCTGTATTTATCTAACAGTTCCGGGGATTCTTGAGCTTCATCTGACGCAATCTTCTAAGAACGAAACACGAAACATGCTACCTCACCCTCTCTGTTTGGAGTTGAAATGCACATTTGTTACGTAACGAAATGTTTTTCATCCATCTAGAGTCGAAATATGTATGAACTGTACAGACTTGCTGTTCTTGGTGCGTAAAATCATAGTACCCACACCCACCGGGGGCCAAAACAAAGGGCAATCACGTCATGCCTGCGCGACGTTGTAACCGCTGCCTCTCAAGACCTAATGACGAACGGACGAGTTTTGACTTGCACGAGGTTGATTTCTAGATGTGTGCGCGGCGTACACTAGACCACCGCATATTTTGCTACTGATGCTGTATCTCGATGATCGTGATACTTTGCCAGCTCCAAGGATAAGCATACCCAGTGCAATACTGCCTTGTCCATTTCATTTACATATGTTAATGTTATGTTTAGGCAAGAATCACACTCAGCTCAAGATCTAACAGTTTTAATGCATTTTTTCTGCACCACCAGATAAGCTTAGCTAGAAACTAAGAGCTAATACCTGGTAGAAAAAGATCCAAAGGAGATAAATACTGAGCGCAAATTACCTTCACATTGAAATCAAAGAAAGGCTGCTCTCTTACTCGACCGAAAATGTTTAAACAATGCGCTACTGATAAAGTATTTTTCAACGCTGCTCACGACAGAAAATTGCTAATTACTTAGTCCTGGCTGATTCTAAACGAATGCGACCAATAATTCCGCCAGATGCACGTTCATGCAGTACATAAAATATCAGATAAAAAAAAACAATCAAATGAAACAGAAAAATTTAAATGCACATCATGTTATAACCAACAATCAAATGACACATCCACACAAAAAAATAATTTTGCTTGGCGATCTTCAGCGAAAATATCCTAGGGTACTGATCATTTTTCAGTACTAGTTCACTGTAAAGCGACGGTCAACGGTGAATATAATATTATGTCTAAACTCTTCAAGACTTCCTTAACTAATAAATTATTATGAAAAACCAAAGTCATTGTAAAATTAAAAATTACGGAAAGTATTTAGCTTTGTTCAAAAGCGTAGCTACAACTGTCGGCTACAACTTTATAAATTTGTACTTTATATTTTATAGCTCTACTTCCTTATATATATATGTAACTAAATACGGTAATAGTTCCTTTTTTTGGAGCTTATCTGTTGCAAGACGTGAAGTGTGGACGGAACTTCACCGGGTCGCAGAGAGGTGCGGGCAGGCCTGCAATCACGACGAACACACATTTTGGTCCTAATGATATCTATTTAACTCCACGCAGCTTCACACTCCGTGCACCTGACAACCCGAACGCTTCAAAATTGTAGAGTTTTATTCATATTGTTTGCTTAGTTACTCACTGTATTTAATTTAATGTGGAAGTCTTGTTATTCATTCGACTCGCATTGAGCCACCAATGCAAAATAGCACGTGAAAACTTCTTTAAATGCTAGTAACATGACATTGATAAATTTCACATAATATGATATTTTCTACTGTTTCAATAGCTCCGGTTATAATAGGTATGTAAACTGGGCTTTCTCTCAACAAGAACTTGGCAACAATTTCAAGCCTGCTACTTGAATACAACTAATCTTGAGCCCGCTGCATGCTCTGATAAAAAAAACTATGAACTCCGATCACTTGTGCATTGAGCGGCGAGGAAAGGGTTAAGAGAAAATTTTGATGAAGTTTAGTGTGATAGTTTCTGACCACGCACATTTCCGATGGAGAATCTAAAAGCGCGAAAGATCATGATTTATTTTAAGAAAGATAAATATTTCCACGAATTAATTAACCAGCTATAGGATACATTTTTACGTTTATCCTCTCCGTCTTTGTACAAGCATTAAACTAGACCGTTATGGCCCCTATCCATGTTTATAAATTTCAAACATTTGCATCATGACTTTTCAACAAAGAATGTAACTTTTTCTTATGTGTTAACCTTCTACGACGTTAATGTTTTCTTCTCTTATCCACGTCCTAAAATGTTCTTGTTAGCCTTGTGCGGAGCAAATTATCATATCATTTCTTACGTTCTTGAGTATTATGACAACCCTATCTAGGGGGATAATTTCACGTAGTACTCCAATTCTGTAGTACATGTCTTGGTAGCCGTTGTAGAACAATCGTTTTCATGTTTCTGACTCGTAGACTCTTTTGTCTCTCTATCATTAGCATGAAAATATCCTAAATTCGTGGCGTAATAAAAATATTTTCTCCGAGTCCCTTGATTGGAATACCAGTTGATACGTAGGAGTGAAAGTATAGTTCTGAATGTCAACCTCGTGGGCTTAGACGTAAAATTATTTTTTAATTCACCCGTTTTACTTTACAAAATTCTGTATACCACAAGTCCTTGAGATCGAATTTCAATGTAAGTGTGTACTAAAAAGAGTGTTTTCAACATGCACCGTCACTGAAATTGTGTTGTCTTTTCTAATTGTTGCTTCATATATTATCAAATCTAGATTAATCAACATTAGGAATACATTGCCCTCAATTATTTGTTTCGACTAGTGACATGGGTATTACGATACTCATGTGTGTGTATCATAGAAGGAAAATTATTTTAAGATATTTTAAAACCCAATGAGGTTTTTGTATCATCTTTATTGGAAATAAACTGTTTTCATCTCCTTTCCTTTTTCTTGAATATTAATTTTTTTTAAATAAAATTATGTCAACTATGAAAATAAATTCTCATATCTAGCATTCCATTTCCTTGAATATGTAAAACAAGTGGATTAATACAATTGAAATTTCAATTCAGTAAACAGCAAAGCGAGAAATTTCTCGAACTCTAATTTAAATTCTGAAACTAGAAGATTGCATGAGATATATCGCCTAAGCGAATGACTCAGTGGTGTTTCATGTGAGATCATCGGAAGCGTGTAGAATCCAACAGTTCGGATGACAGCGAAAGGAGTAAAATAAAAATCCAAACGTTATACAGTAAATCAGAAGGCTATCGCAGTAAATAACAGTTTTGATTTGCTGGAGGTTTCTCCATTTCAGGCACAATGCTGGTAGGGAACTTCTCTTGCGCAAACATGAAGTCCCTTTCAGCCCCGCCTTCCTCCGCCCGCGGTCCCGTAAGTCTACAGGACCACCCAACAAATACGCGTTACTTGCATAACAGGATCTTCGTAAACTCTATGGACAAACATGGAGTAATTGTAATACTCATCCCAAGTTGGTTTGTTTTGCTCTCATTCCTCGTAGCTCCAGATGATCCTCATTGAATTAGAAACGCGGCCACGGAAAGCTGTTGGGTGCACAGCGAACGTCGCGATGACGACGTCGCCTGAGCTCCTGTGTGTGATGTGAACACGACGCCGTCAAGTCAGCTTTCCGCGGGTGAAATGAACTACGTTCACAAACAGTAAGGTTTTTTCATTTGTTTTGGCAGCAAAATAACTTCTTTCTTGCTACTGAGGTTTTGTTCCGAAAATAAATATTGCATATTTTTTACGTGAAATGGTCTTCCTAAGTGGATGGGCAAATAATCACTTGCGGCTTCACTTTCTTCGCCAGTGGAAATAGCACTGAATAAACGAGGGGGAAAGTTCCTTCGTACAATATTGACAGCTAGGGCAGTCTTACCCACATGGTGTCTCGAAAGTGAAAGGATTACGATGAATAATTGGCCGAGAACATATTTTCTGAATTTTGAAATGATCTGTTTTTGTCAATGATGTGAATGAAGATTTTTGCCAAAGAACGTACAGGGAAGCAAATGTATGTTCACATATAGGGGACAGTCACGGTTGGAACAGTTGAAATGAACGCTTTTTACTGAATAATCGAGTGGTCAAAAATGCACCGTTAAAGAATTACAAGGACTTGAACTTTGAAACGTATTGGAGAAAAATTTGTACTTTGAGAGTGTCAGGGAAATGAAATGTTAGTTGGGGGTGTACTTTCATGATGAAAACAAGAAACAAAACAACGGTCATAATGATTATGACCTCATGAAACAGATGTTTAAATTAGGTTAGGTCTTTATAAAAAGTATTCAACATGACTCCAATATGTTGCGGTGCAGACGTTCAAACACCTTCGCTATGATTGCCGGACGCAATCGAAGCCAAATTGAGTTTCAGAAATATTTCCAAAGGCTTCAACAATTCTACCGATTAGGTTTTCTTTGGAATGAATCGGTGTTTCGGATACCAAACTCTTCAAATGTCCCTAGCAGTACAAATCTAGAGGCGTTATATCAGGAGACCTTGGTGGCCATGAGATGGGGCCGCCACGGCCTCCTTAAGAACATATTTTGTAACCGAATATCCGACACCTAATTTACAGTTTTGCTTCTTATGATCATAATAATTGAGACTATTATTCTGTTTCATGTGTTCTTAATTAACGTTTTGTTCTAACTACCACAGTTCATTACTCTGCTCCTCTTGAAGGATGAATTTTTCGTCGATATGTTTTAAATTTCAAGTTCTTGTAACTCTTTAACGGAGCATTTTCGACCACACGTTTGATGGTAAAAAGTGTTTATTTCAAATGCTGTAAGGTTATGTTTAAGTATGTTCACCTAAGTGAAGGTCACCCAGTCTGTGTGTGAGTATATACTTATGATTTCTCGTATGTTTTCACATGGGTGCCTGCGTTCAAGTAGTCCCGATGTTTCTTGTTACGATTCAGTAAGAAAGGACATATTTTGTTGCTAATATTTAGGCTTTTCTATGCTTGAAGAAATTATAGTTATGCGAACTAACTTCATTACTTACTTTCTCAATTTCGACATATTAGTAATATTACCAACGCATTACGGAACTGAAGTTTGGATTCATCGTTTGCTATGTATAACCTATGTGAACATTTTGCGAGTTGTCTCTATAGATTAAGACGGGTGGTTGTAGCGACATTGAGGTCATCACATGAGAACCAGGTTGTAGCAGCGCGAGCCTCTGCAGCTCCGATCATCAGAAGGTGCCACAGGCCTCAGAAGTATCTCATGTGCAACAGCTCTCTTGCAAAAATAAACCTGTTTCCTGTCAACGGAAGAAGAAAAATAAATGCTTTGCTTGGTTCACATTCTTATCGTTAATAGAATAAACTGCCCACTTACAAATTTCTTTCAAATCCTAGTGGCTATTGCTTAACGATGTGAGTCTTTCATGCATATATTAACCCCGTTAATCAATAAATGAAACTTGTCACGATTTATATTTTGGGCTGAAGAACTTCTGAGCTGAAGATTTTAGTTCATATATCTAACTTTTAACATTTTTTGACGGTTAGCTTAAAAAATAAAATAGTTGTGTGGAGGTTCAAATGATTTGACTTCCATGAATTTTTATACTTGATCTAATCAACTACGGTTACTCGAGACTAAGCGATACGCATACGGTAAAAGAAATTTGAAGAGGCGAGGGAAGAGAATTCATCGGTACCAAATTATTAACTCAGTCTACCTCCGTCTCATTTGTCCACTCATACACACAGAATGTTTATTGAGAATATGGTTAAATTTCGGCTGGTGCATGGGGTTGTATATTTAAGCTCAGTTTATGCAAAACTGAGTTTTTTTAGTAGATTTACGACAAGTATGAGAATCTCTACAAAGAAGCCTGAGCTTGAGCCCATTGCGTCCTAATGTACATTCGGTTTTTATGTCACTTTTTACTCATTATTACAGTCCATTGTGAATCCTAGCTCCTTCAATTTCTTTTAATTTTTAAAAGAATTACTTTTCAGTAGTTTTCGCCATTATTTCTCGAGAAGAGAATATTTGCAGTTATTATTACGGGGCTCTTTACTGCGTATCAACACGTTGAGTGCGGTGGGTTAAACTAAAGTTCAATATTCAACTCAAATTAGAGATGATTTTAGAGATCAATTTTGAAAATAATGAACATTAAATAGATCGCGCCTTCATTTAGTTTCCATTAAGTATTTATCGAAATTGAGTTAGAGACAGCTGGTTGGTCAGCAGCATTATGAAAATCCCCTCAGTGACCACCGGTGGGTCACGTCACATGTTCTTGTGAACACTATACATTCAAATGAATTTGGCCTCCCGAACTGAAATCAGTCAATGATCTACACCGCTATCGAAGAATTCTGTTACACTGTTCAAATTCATGACGTTTGGATTAAATAATATTGAAGCTTTTATTTAATAAATAACTTCAACATTATTCAGTAATAACTGACTAAGGGAACAGGATTTTGCTTCACCATATGATTCACTACCGAATTAAGATTGAAGTATGATATTGCCATTCATGTTAACCATGCACTCTGTCACGCGTGCGCGCACTTCATGAGGCGGTCTCGCTCAGCCGTATGACGATGCACTAATTTCACTTTCAAGACTTCTTACCGCCGTCTTATATTAAGCCACTCTAACTTAATAATTCCCCTTTTTGCATATTCTTCAAGGAATTTCAATCACAATCGCGAAACGTATCGCAGGCAAAATTAGTTTATTTTATGGAGAAGCAATAATTAAAGCGAATCCCCAAAAAGTAACTGCACGGATTGTATGAGTGGATGCTCTGGACTGACGAGTTTTATGTAATGTCACAAGAGTGTTGGCATGATAAAAATACACACTCATTCCCCAATTTAGATTTGCCATATTTTTGGGATGAATCCTGAAAATCTACCGCTGCACTCATTGGCTTCCTAGCAACTCATGTGCGAAAACTGCGTCTCTACGGAGTTAAGGGCACCGACTAGTCGAAAATCCAAAATCCATCATATTATTTTTTTATTGCTCTATTCGATTGAGAAAGTCCTAAACTTCATTCCTGCAAAGCGGCAGAACGATCCGTCTCACCAAAGTAGGTCAAATGGGGGTTTGAAAGGAGGGTGGAGGGTAGCTCGCTCGGCCAGCTTGTGCAGATATGCCACGTCAGCTCAGCTGGTTGGTGCTGAGTGACGGTTTGTTCATAATTAGGTATGCATCTATCTGCTTGCAAGTCAAGACTTTTGAGATTTGGCAAGTTGAATTCTCGGTACCTCTACCCCTCCCTCCCTCGGGAGTAAGAAAGAGGGTGGGGGGAAGCTCGCCCGGCCAGCTAGCCCAGATGTGCCACACGAGCTTGGCCGGTTGCCTCTGACTGTAGGTTTGTTCATAATTAGGTATGCATCTATCTGCTTGCAAGTCAAAACTTTTGAGATTTGGCAAGTCGAATTCTCGGTACCTCCACCCCTCCCTCCCTCGGGAGGAAGAAGGTGGGTGGGGGAAGCTCGCTCAGTATGCTAGTGCCATGTGCCAAATGAACTGAGTTAGTTGTTGCTGACCAACGGTTTGTTCATAATTAGATATGCATTTATCTGCTAGCAGATCAAAATTTTTGAGATTTGGCAAGTTGAGTTCTCGGTACCTCCACCCCTTCCTCCCTCGGGGAGAAAGAGGGTGATTGGTAGCTCGCCCGATCTGCTTGCGTAGATACGTCACCTTAGCTGATCTAGTTGTTGCAGACCGACGATTTATTCAGATTTAGATGGCTTTTTTCGAAAAGAAAAGAAAGAAAAAGAAAAAAGTGTTTATTTCCATTTTCCAAGTTGTCACATGAGATACATGCCAACATATTGGCTTTTAAAAGTTTCTTAAATATAGGGCATCCTAAAACAAATGTTCCATACGAGGAGTACTAATTGACAAACCATCCGAGGTGTACAAGTAGATAAGCCATACGATAGCAGATCAAGATTTTTCTGGATTTGACGTTGATTGCTCGGTACTAATGTAGTGATATAGCGTTTGGCTCTGCGTGGCGCATCCATTTCCTATAAGAGGAGCCTACGAGGATGCCAAGGACGCCCCAGCTTATGCTCCTGGTGCGTTTTAGACATTTTTGGTACCACTTGTGGTACTGGTTCCTTCAAGGAACCACACTAACTGCCAAAAATGATATTCAAAACGTCGACACTACCAATTTCTCCAAGAAATGTAGCTTGCAAACAAAAAAAAAAACCTGTCTCGGCACTAAAAAGCGTTTTCTGAGCAATACAAATGTCAACATTCAAGCTTCTTCTCAAAAAGTTGTTATCGTAGAGCAACAATTTTGGTATCATTAGATGCGCAAAGAGTTGCTGCATAAAGAGTCAGAGGATTATAATGAAATTCACAGATTTTTAATTACATTAAAAAATCTACGGAAAAATGAATGACACTTTAAATTTTTTTTTTTTATTCCATAACAAATAAATTATTGGGAGTTTCAATATAATCCTCTGACTCTTTATACAGCAGCTCTTTCCGCATTCAATGATACCTAAATCATTTCTCTACGAAGACTACTTTTTGAGAAGAAGTGGCTTGAATATACCCCATTTTTTCATTCCATTTTTTTCGTTATCTCCGTAATTAAGGCGAAAACGGAAAAAGTGCCCAATATAACCCTTATTCATTTACTAAAATACCTACGTATGCAAAATTTCATAGATCTAGATACCATACAAAAAACGGGACGGCCATTTTCTTGATTCTGAGACGGTTCCCTTAATATTTGAATGTGTAGTTTTTGTACCAAAGGTATTTGCTGCTTTACTGAGTGGTGAAAAATTCACAGCTAGCTCATGCCCTACGGTCTTGTCGTTCAAGTTAAACTTGGATCATGCAAAATATTCACATTCTTCCACACAACGGAAAAAAAGTTGAAAGTAGTCAGAGTGGCAAAGCAAATATAACACATGAAATTGCTTTCATAAGACTCAGATCTATACTTGCTTAAGCCTGTTGAATCGGACTGGTTTTATTCGCGTCCGAAGCGACTTTCACTGAAAGCCAACTGTCGAAAGTAGAAAAGTCAACAGCACATAGTTGCAATGAGCCGAAAAGAAGATAAGGTGGAAAGTGAGAATCGTAACTTCCTGTTCGAGATGTTTCTTCAAACTTTATGTAACAGGGGTAATGGTATGTGCTACAAAATTTATGGTTTAAGAAATCTGGAATCAAGCACAATGTGATGGACTCGAAATTATAGAGTTTTGCGCAACTAACGCAAGATTTGTCGTCGCCGCTGCGTGCATGCGCTCCCCTTATGGGCACACGAGGGCTGACGTCGTTCAGTGCATGTAGGTCTTGGTTCTTTGAGAAGGCCAAACTTTCACAGGTTTCAATGAACCATAAACGCCAGAAGCTCGAATTGAGAATGATTCCAGGCTGTGTATCATGAGGTTTATTTACGTATTTAAAAATTACTTGCACTTAGCTTCCACTTGTAGGTATTCACAGAGGATTTTATGCAGCCTAAAGAAGTAACATTTTTCACATTGCCTTTCATGCGTTCAGCTTGCCTCCTTATAAAATTAGAGTAAAGTTTCATACACGTAACTTGCTACGTTATTCATGTTAGGAAATAGCATTCGATCATATCCTCGTTTCGTGATTGAATGGAATATTTTTCAGAATTTAAAATCAGTTGCATTCATAAGTTCTTTAAAATTCTGTGAACGAGAGGCTGTTGTGAGCTAATCGTTCGGCTTATTTTCTACTGGCTGTCATACATTCCATTATGATAATAATGATAATAATGTTCCTCATTAGGTTCAAAACTGAGGAAATGGTTTAATTAAAAATTTATTTTTCGTACCATAGTATCAATGAAATATTGATCTTACTGAAGCAGATTATGAATTATCCCCTCTCATTTCGTTTGAGCACTTATGGAAGAGCCAAATCGAACTGCCCACCGAATGCAACTCTACAAACTTCTTCCAAATTTCTGCAAAAGGACTCTAAAATTGTGGTAACATTTTATTTAATCTCACATCTGACGACAAGAAGCGCACTACGGGTTTTTGCTACGACATTGGCAGTCCGATGCGAAATGTTGCTCGGGAGTGTGAACTGCACCTGCGCCGGGGTTAGTATCACGTGTTGATAGATTATGATCGACGACATCACCGCCTATTGTTTCGCTAAAGAATGTCATGCGAACACCGCCGATTAAAAAAACCATATGGCGATAATTCCACGATTTCCCTTTATTTTTACTTTGGCATTGTATTCGATCGCATCACTTGTCCCGTTTGATAAATCGAACTGATCGCTAAATCAATTCGCTAAATTTAAACTGATTGTCGATGTCACTGACTAACTCAGTTGAATATATTATTTTTTATGTGTGCAACAGTTGGAAAACTTTATATTTTGGTGCATAGATCCCGTACACTCGTCAACTGCTTATAATAAGAAAATGAACTCAACCTTCTGGTTCGATGGTTGTTTTACGCTCACTCTTTGTACGCGTTTCCTCCCGTTTCTTAGTTTGCTTTGAAGAAATGACTCTTCTATTGATGCCGTAACTGAGTCGTGATGTGATTCTGTCGAAAAAACTAGGTATTTTACGACCAGATGTCATGATGCATTTTCAGTCGTGACAGAATAAAATCCAGTTTAATCTCACTCTGCCATGTTTCCATTCATATTTCCCAGGATCTCGTTTATTTGGACAGCAGCCTGCGGTCATGCACGTGCGTATGGACTTATTAACGCAGCCTTGAAAGCCAGTGCGCTCTACTCGACCTGCTTTCAAGAGAGCGCTGAGCTTCAACTCGAAGGCCCTGCAGCAATGCATTGCTGCACCTGCAGCGCGTAGCAAGGTTTTTGTTTTTTTTACATAGTATTCGTACCCAACTGAAAGTGGTCGATTCTTGATGTATATTTTCACGTAAAATTTCTTTTGAGCTTCACTCTGCGCAGGTCCGTTATGATTCCCTTAAATTTTCGATAATAGATAATACAACACTAATTTGCATAACATTGTCACGCTCTTGCTTAATAGGTTTTTAGTAGCTCCAGACTTCCGCTCTTTTACACGTTGATAATTTCCAAAGCTGATGGAAATATTTAAACACCAGCTGTTTCGCAAGCCGAAGCAACGTGGGATCAGTAAACACATGTTGCAGTGTCTGACGATCAGTAGTGTAAGTGGATAATGACAGATTTAATGCTAAGTGAGCACGATCATGAAGTCGTCAATCCTTTGCATCTGCATCCGCAGAATTTGCGCCCAGCAGAGCGTCCAGTTTTCACACCAAACACTCGCTGTTCCCAGCACTTGGGAGACGAGGCGTCTGCTGCGGCGCTCGCTGGTGCAAGTCATTACGCCCGAGCTCTGCCAGTGTCCTTTACTTCCCCCCTATGAGCGTAATCAGGATTTCATGTTCGATTTGACGAACAGCTTTCATGGAGATCTACTAGGGTTTCACTCGCGTTGCAAAAATTTTTTACGTATGTATAAATTTATCGTGATGGGTGGATAGGTGTTCAAAATGAGCACAAAGATTGTTCGAACACGTTTCCTAACCGGTTTCATTCGAAAATGTATAAACAATATACGAGTAGAAACTCATTTTTACAAGTGGTATGGGTTTCTAAAATGCACAAACCCCAACGAGTCATAGAGTGGCAAGATAATATTGTGACATATAACTCTAGTAATGGATTGTTTCAGACGCCGAAGACCATTCTAGAACATTCAAGGAGTTCACTTCCAGCAATGCTTGAGCGAATGTTTCGGAATAAATCCAGGAATGGTGCTTGCTTTATTTTAATAAAAGTTACTTGATATTTTCGATGCACTTGTAATATGCTCGTGGAGATGAATTTAATCCCATTAAAATATTTGAAAATTAACTAATTAAATAATGAGAGTCAACCAGCCTGCTTAGTTCCAGGATAAGGTCACATCAAAAGTAAGAATGAGCAGGTAACGCGGTAATTCTCATATGTGAAATTATCATAAAATACCTTGTGAGCGTCTGCGTTGGATTCGTATAGATAAATCAAAGCTCTACATGAATGCAAATCGATAGAGTGATGTGTAAGTTCAATTTTTATTTTTATTACTTCTGTTACTTTTGAATACGCCACGCAAGAACAGCGCTCGCCTAAACACTTCAAAATAGTTAAGGACCTCTAAAGAAAATCACAGTGAACAGTCACATAAATTGCAACTTCACACTTACTCTTCACAGGGGGATAAGTTCGTCATTGTTCGTTACAGCGAATTCACAGAAGTTCTAATCTACGCAAGTTCACATAGAGGTACTAATTGCAATGAAGCGTGGTAGTATATTTAACGATATGAGTAACATCCAGCTTTTTAGCTCAGACAATCGCAATTCTTTTAGGTTTGTCTCAGTTGCAACTAAATAATACGGATCTGCAGCTCGTACCTCACGCACCTAGAGTGTAAAGTTCCAGGTTCAAAGCAACAGGTTCAAAAATAACTCAAACAACCATAGTTTCTTCCGAAGATAGTTCGGTGGAGTAGTATTATCCTTGAACCTCGTTCCCAGAGGCTGAGTAATGAATTCGATCAGGCCGGGCGAAGGTAGGGCAACAGATGCATGACACGCACACTAGCGTGAGTGGCCACTGCATACATACACAGTGGCTTCAGGCATTCTTCGGAAAACACGGAGCATTAATCAATGTTTTCTTCCTGTTTCGCCATCAGTCATCTCACACGTTTAATATGACTGACTGGTGTCATGGAATGGTTGTGCTTAAACTTTGAACTTTCAAGCTACATGGAAAATTTCAATCATTAAACTTAAAAATTTATATTTTTTTCACAGCAATTCAAAATTTCAGTCGTTCCAATTTCTTCAGATAAAATATTAGAGGATGAATCTAATTTAATTTTTTGGATGGGAATAAGCATTTTAAAGAATTTCAGCTCAACCGCATGCTCTTGATTATCAAAAAATCACACTGCTTTTAATTGGAGATCCAGAGTCATCACTTTTTGAAATTTCAAATGAACACATATTTTTAGCCTCTGAAACAGCACAAGGAGAAATTTTGCAGTCATGTTTTATTTGCAGCCTAGGAATGAATATGTCTTTGAACAGCATCCAAATCCAAATTTCAGGTTATTTACGATTTTAGAAATGAATGATGGCGTCAATTCTTGTTTATCCTATTTTTATTTAACTGAAATTGAAATAAAAAACCCTTATGTAACTAATTGAGAAATTCAAACAAATCAGCTTTATTTTACGAGATAAAAAAATTGCAATCATTTAGGTGAGACTAGAATGTCGCGAAAGGTAATACAGTTCTTAGTTACAGCAGTTACCGCCAGAGACGACTTCGAATTTATACTTGCAGAGGCTGAAACAGCCTTCTTCCCCTTTAATTTTACTGACAAAAATTTCACTTGGTCGAGCAATCGCACTCGAACGCATGTGTCGGGCGCTTTCTCATGACCTTGCTGCGCTTATGAGCCCATGTCGGCTGTGTGGTCGCGGCACGAGTGACAACACCATGGCAAGTGGGATCGAGGCGAGCGTCATAAACCCGGAGCTTCTCCATGCTTTCAGCCCTAAACATGAACCTATTACAGGTATTCATAATAATTTTGAATAGCAGAAAGGGGCGAAATAAGGCTATTTCTCCTCATTATAAATGACTTTGATAATTTTCCAGGCTTCAATGCATAAATTAAGCATAAAATCTAGGTTGAAATTACAAGACGACAAATAAATGGCTGAGCACACTTTCCAGAACTTCTATTGCGCTCACAATGAGGCATGGCCTTAAACATGGCAGGAAAGCTATAGTGCCTCCGTCCTCGTATCAACATATCATGCTCAATAAATGCATTTGAGATCTTGATCATAATATATTATCACTTTTTATACATTGCTATAAATTATAACTTGTATAGGAAGTGCAGTGTAGAGGACACTGCTTGTTGTAAATTGTATGTACTTTTATTTTACATGTGGAAATGAATCGTTTCCAGGTATGATTGAATTTCCCAAAAGGCTTTTCTATATAATCCAATCCAAATTCTAACTCTACTAACGAAATTTTGTATCACAACTTTACGGTGACGCCATAACAGTTATTTACGAGGTTCGCTGTAACAACTAGTTACATTTTCACTAATAACAAATCACCATCGTAGGCCTATGGTCTACAACTAGTATTCTATCATCCTCAATAATTTCTAAAATTAGTCGTAAATTTACTTTCAGCTCCTAAAATAAAATTAAAGCCGAGTTGCGTGCCTAGGTTGTGTGAACTAGAAAAGAAAGATTACAATCTGAAAGTCCCTAATTTTGCTTTCAGTGCACTTTAAGACATCACGAAGCATTGAGCGCCCAACAGAATATTAAAAAGTGCATCACAAGACTTACGCGCGCTGTTATACCAGGATGAGTCTGGTGACAACGTACGAGCGCGTGAAAATTCAATGCTCATAATCTGAAGGTCTTCTGTTCCAATGATGAGGAAGAATGTTTCTACGAGTTTTTTATTCTTCATTGACTGGAGCCAATGCTACAGGGGCGAGCGAGGCCACTGTTGAGTCCATCTCCTCAAGCTTTATTGCTGATTTCGGCTAATCACTTTAAACTCTCAGCCGTGACCTCAAATTGAGCAAAATGGTTCTAAAAAGCACATAATAGCGTATTATTTTGACCACTGCTCGCTGCTCTGATGTCGGCAATGCTCAACGATATCATTGAGGATTAAGATTATGCTGATTAAACTCTTCTTTCTTGCATTTCCTGAATAGTTATGCGTTATAATCTCTATAGCACTGTTTAATTTCGCGAGTAGCAGACTACTGATACCACTGACACAAACTAAGATGACGGCTGGGAGTCACTCAACTTCTCAAATGTTTTTTAGTAAATACACGACTAGATTTCGCAAGTGATGCTATGCTACTGCATGATCATTAATCAGGAACAAAACAGAGTGCAATTTGAGTGATAATTATAATTGACTATTAAGTGCACAGCAAAGGACAAGAATAAATCCGTGATATATTTCAAAATAATTCGAGTTCGTCTGAACTACCGCGATCATTGAGTGACGGTCTCAGTTTATGAATCGAAATGCTTTCATTTACTCTTAAGTCTCGAATGGAAAGTGATGCTATTACTTTGAAGTTTGCAGAACGTATGGGATCGTAGGATTCTAAAGAGAGATCCGTAACTTAAAAATTTGCTGGGGAAGGGAAAGATTTCCCACTGGGTGGAGACATTCTTTTGCTCTTTGCAACGCGAGCTTGTAGCTAACATTCAGTTTTTACACGAGTCTTACCAAATGTTTCATTGATAGAGCATTTAAGATGTCATTTGCTAGTAGAATTTTACTTGGGAAAGGGAGTCTTAATGGAAATATTTTAGCTTTAATTGACTTCCATGGCTAACTTAGAAAAGCTTCCAGAAATACCTTATTCTACTTTTACCGACACTCATTTATGTATATGCTAGCGTTTCAAGGAAGTTTATCTCCCGTTTAACTTCCTGTATCAAAGCTGATATAAACAGTGAAATCACATTTGCATCAATATCATAATTAAAACATATCACTTGGAAATAACCATTGGAATAATTGTTCGCAATAGATCTGTTACAGGGAGTTTTTTCCATGATAAAGATAGTATTCCACACTTACTGCGATAAAACTTTGCATATTGGAAATCGTATGGACATTTTGAAGCTACTTATCGAGGAGAGATTAAGCATCATTCACACTGATGTATAAACAGAGCATAAAGAAGATCTTCACGCGCAAGAAACTTCTTGCCTCGCTATCAATGTTTGTCACGAATCATTCTATCTAGTTTACTCATCCCATACACGCTGAAATCTACAAAGGACTAGCTTTATCTTCCACTCCAGACTTGAGAGGATTAAAAACATTTCAAAACATAAAGTGAGCCCGTCATCGTCACTCATGTTGCAGTGATCACTATAATTCACCCAAGCTCCCAGCACTTGACTAATTTTTTTCATATGTACAAATCCCACACATTCTTGTTTTTTACGTGTTTTTGAAGTGCAACTCAATTGTCAACTGCCATTTATGATATTGTCTTTTTTCAGAATACTGATAATGAGCACGGTATCTCTTAAGATTTCAATGAAAGTTTTCATGAGAACAGGATGTTCTCAAAGCCCTCATCTTAGCTTCTATCATGAAATTACGTTTCCCTACCATTAGGTCTTTTAGAGATATCTTACTAAATTAAAAATTTTGGTGAAAACCATTTTAGCTGCGTCTAATGTAAGCATTAAAATGAGTATGTGGCAGGGCACACATTTCTGAGGAATGCATACTCCAATTTCCCAACATAAATTTAATTTATGTACATAATAACCAACTCAATTGATTAGAGCAGTTCAAGTGAGGAATATATAATGTTTGAGTCTCCATCTCCATTTATAAGAGCTTTACTTAAATTTGAGGCGCGACCACTTAAGACAGAACCGTACAGCGGTAGACCACATCCCCTGACTGGCCGCAACGTGGAATGGAATATTACCATACGATGGAATAAGTTGCACAGCTTTCTATCTCATGAGAAAAAGACAACATTTTTGGAACGACCGCATGATACAGGCTAGAAAAAGCTGTGTTTACTGTTAGAGCTTAAAAATTTACTGGAGTGATAAAAAGTGTTACTGATTAAATTTGGCCAATTGACTTATTCACGCACTTATGAGACTTGTTATAGAGGGGTTTGTTTACCATAACTACTCATGCACACCATTTACCAGCTGATCTATGGTATCGAAAACAATAGTTATCTATCTCAGCTGCTTCCCAAATCAAAGTCTCATCTCAACTAGCAATGTTTCTCATAAATAAATATACCCGCTACCTACGATTTATTAATGTTGATTTCTTCTGTCCTAAATTCAATGAGAGTGGTGAAGATCTAATATGTATCAGATGCAGAGACAAAATAATTTTATGAGGTTTGAGCGATGAAATATTCAATACGAAGCTAATTGGCAACGTTGATGAAAAAAATGCTCATCACACAGAGTTGAATTTTAAATTACCTGATTTATTCGAACCAACAGTTAGAACGTGTATAAATGTAGTCATATGACTTGAACACCTGCGTTTCTTAAAGCACGCCTCTAAGATGATCGAGATGATCATGCACAATAATTGAGAGATTTAAATAAATTAGTTTTATTGTTACGCAATAAAAAATTTAAAGTAGCAATCACTTAGGTAAGATCTAAATACTAGGAACCATACTACGGTCTCAGCTACAACAGTTACAGCTAAAGGCGACTACGAACATGCAGAGTGGGGTGACACTTATTTTTCAACTTGTGAATTTCAACTGGGACTGGCGGCCATATTGTGAGGTTCTAACCAGAAACAATGTACAAAACTTTTTTTGGAAAAAAATTAATATTTAGAGGTCGCTCAAGGAGCTCAAAGTTTGACGTATTAATACCAATTAGTGTAAAAGTCACAACTATTCCATATTTTTGCAGATATCATTCAGAGTGTGATATATGGAAAAGCCGGTCAATACTAAACTCTGTGAATGGCAGAAAGGAATGCCGAAATTGTAAACAAGGTTTTATGGCGCAATGTTATGGTTGTTGCAACTTGCAAGGAGGTTTATCAGTAGCCTGAAGCTAGAATATACTGGAGGGAGCATAGCCGATTTCGATCAGATTCAAATTAGATGCAAAAGTTGAGAGACTCGGGCATTGGCAAAGCCCGACACGTCACTACCTTTGAGCCAACTACAGACGCTCGGCTGAAGTTGGCTCCTCCCACCTCCTCTACAACTCCGCCTCCCATTTTCCAAAGCAATATTAGTAACCCACCGCAAGTCAATGGGGAAGGTGTGCGTGCAGGTCGCTCTGTAATTTGTTATATTCAAGGGCCTGTAATCTTTACAGTTTTCAACTCTTAATGTATCTTTGCTAGTAATTTTGATATTAATAATTAAGTGTCCTCAAGTGAAGAAACACAATTTATTATATTTCGGAATCCCAAATTAATGATTAACGATTGTGCGATAATCTCAACAGCTAGAAGAGCATTCAGCGAGCGTGTGCGCACCCCATCGTAGTCAGTAGGTAACTGACTTCCGTTCTGACGTCACACTAGGGAGAACGCCACAGAACATTTACATAAGAAGAACTGCAAAACTACGGTGGACCCCAAGCCCGCTCTAGACAAACATACGCACGCACGCTAACCAATCAGCAGCCAGCAGTCACGACTGGCCGCTGACGTCATCACGGCCAAAGCTTCCAATTGGCTGCGTATCCAGGCTTTACTGTGACACTCGTTTGGATTGTAAATAAACGTTTCTGGGCGTAGTAAGGATAGTGAAAGCCGAAATCGTAAATTGCGGGTACATTGACAACACCTTTTATTATTTCATTCAATATACATACACGTGAATGAGCATTCATGTACATATATGCAATTCATATATAAAGGCTAAGGCGCATTTAGATTAGACTAAGGTGCTGAATGTGATAAAACGTTGGTGCCGTATATTAAAAATTTTCGGAAAGGGTTCATTGTCTTTTTAAACCATTCAATATCAGATTCTCATACTAGTCGAAACAATACGATAATGAAGAAATTAAGTTAGTTTGAGCGATAAAAAACCTGCTAATAATATGTTGCGATGTTATTTACATTTATTATACGTAAAGATTACTCAAATAGTTACATACGAGAAATTGTAAGAAGTTTACGTTAAAGTTATGTTTTTTATGTTACGTTCATTGATGAATGATTCGTGCGTACGTTGCTTGATTGGTTATAGATTAGTTTTAGCCTCCTTTTACCACATACCACAACAAAGAGGTTCAAAGTGAGGAAGGATGAAGGCACCATATCGTATGGAGTTGCGGAAACGCTGAATCTATGTACAAGGTGAGTTCCGTCACAGGATCCCGTGCGCATGGAAAGTCAGTTAAGAAGGATTGTTATGAAACATGATAAAAGTTGATGAAGAAAGTTAGAGGTATTGAAAAACAGGACAGTAGTAGATAGAAATAAATGGTCCTACACAAAACTACGAACATTTTATTTCAACAGAAAGAAGGCTCACCTATCAGCACAATACCTCATATTTTTCCCTTGGGAGCGCTAATTCCCATAGATATAATAGTTGTATCCACCTGAGGGGCACGAACGTTGTTTCGTGACAATAATGGAGAATATTGAGGAAGGAGAGTCCACAAGACCGCCATGCACACACTTTGGATTAGGGTTTACAAGCATCCAGTTTTTGGACGGGGCTTCAACACACAGTGTCAGTATTAACTAGTATCAGAAGTGAACTACAGTACTGAGATGGCTAGGTGAGCTAATAAGTGAAGCCTAAGCAGAGCCGTCGGCATGGCTTTTCATTACATTTTCCAGTTACAACATACCAGTAGTGAGTGTATATGCTAAATAATAGCGGGGTGCAAAGCAATGAACTACGCATGAAGATTTAGTGCAATTAAAACTCTCAGTATGTGCACAAGCGTGTGCTAAGAAACAAAAATATAGATATGGGACATTAAATCCAATCTCTGTGTCTGTTGAAAGCTTGCACTGTCACGGTTGACATTGCAGTGCAAGAAGATCTATCATTTGGATAAATTAAGAGCTAGTAACAGTAAATGAGCTTCCTACCATGACGCACTGCAGAAATATTGTAGCGATATAAGCTTGTGAACCAAATTAATATATTAACAATAAAATATACTTAGGTCAATCAAAAATATACCTAACTTGCTACCAGATGGTAATATTACTCATGGACAATTTTCTTGAGTTTTTCAGTACAACTTTTGGAAGACATAAGTCTGTTCACGTGTCTTGTGCATTGAAGCGTTCTACACACGGCAAAAAATTGTTGCAACTTGTCGGTGGCATGGACACAGCAGAAATTACAGTGATGCTGACACAAATCTAAGAACTTACAGACTAGTTTACGAAATCATGATACGTGCCGATAATTGTGAAAGCAATATAAAAATACTCTCTCGTACAAAATAATCAGGTCAATAAATAGTCTCAAATCCAGTTATGGCATCGTTCTCTCGGTTATACGATAGCCCTTTCCGGAGCGACATCTCATCCACTAGAAGGAAACAAAGTTTATCTCTAGCACTGACGGGTTTTACCTTCATTTTCAACATGGACACACTTTTAGCACTTGTACCAGGACGTACTTCGAATTGTTTCATGAATGCACGCACAGTCTAAAGTGAGGGTAATGGTATCAAATTCCTCATCAGTTGATAGTGGGTCTTTGATGAGCTTACAAGAATGTTCACAGCGAGCCACTTGTGATACATGGTGTATGATCTCTTGCCCCTTAATTTGTGCTTGACAAATGCACTGAGATAAGGACCAAGTCTGCCACTTACACTTCTCAGGAAATTATCTGTGTTCAACCGCTTGTGCAGTACCTTTGATTTTCTCCTGAGCCTTTCCCCAAGTTTTCTCTCGGGAGCTGGTCTGTTTTCAAGGGCAATTGTCGTTCCAAAATGAGAAGCGAACAACCGTCGCTAACAAGGTACCACTGGAGGACCTGTGTCTTCCAACAAAGAACTGCTGCTTTTGCCACACGAATTCTGAAATAAATTGACGAAAATTAGATTGTATATTATATTTACTTCCCCAACTTGAAGAAAGTATTAATTGTACACATAAATCAAACTTTAAAGTGATTGAAAGTTTAGGTTTTGAACACAACACATCTAATTAAAAAATATGCCACATTTAATCTACATGGATTGGAATCACAGCTCTGGTCAATATTCTCTTCCAAGGTTTCTAGTATTAAACTATGAATGAGTTCAAACATACCGAACGGTATGAAGTGAGTACCACTGAGACAGGATAGCCCTGTTCAGTACCCAAGAAAGTCAGCGAGTACCTCGAGCCCACCCTTCTAATGAATCAAGCATTATAATTGGATGCATTGTGCAAAGAAGCATTACCTAAAGGTTTGCATTAATTCAATTCCAAGGACACAAGAAATAAAGTATAGTTCAGAAATGTGCTACGAGAATCACATTTTAATTACATTTTTTACCCAAAGATAATTATATAATTTCATGATAGATGTATTAAATCGAGAAGTGGAATGATCAGAGAGGTAAATGAGTGACAGTGAATATGGTATTGACACTGATGGAAATGGCAGCAGGTAGTTCTCAAAGAATTCTACAAATGCTGCTGTGTTTTAGAATAATGCGTATGTGATAACTTTTGAGTAATCTTTCCAGCTTTTGCTGCTAGCACTCATCCAAGGCTGTCCAATTCTGGCTTGTAACTTGAAAAATCTATCTCGCTACAATTCGAAGACACTTTAATGAAGTACGAACTCTGGTTATTTCAACACGACTAACCTGCGTCGTTTCCCTCCACGAAGATGAGCAGCATTGTTTGCTGGAAGCACTGGTGGCAGGCCTTGAGTTGCCAGGAGTGGCAAGCCTTGAAGTGCCAGGAGTGGCAGGCTTTGAGGCGCCAGGAGTGGCAGGCCTTGAGGTGCCAGGAGTGGCAGGCCTTGAGGTGCCAGGAGTGGCAGGCCTTGAGGTGCCAAGAGTGGCAGGTCTCGAGGCGTCAGGAGTGGCAGGCCTTGAAGTGCCAGGAGTGGCAGCCCATGAAGCACCAGGAGTGGCAGCTCTCGAGGTGCCAGGAGTGGCAGGCCTTGAAGTGCCAGGATCGAGTGGCAACCCATGAAGCACCAGGAGTAGCAGCTCTCGAGGTGCCAGGAGTGGCAGGTCTCGAGGTGCCAGGAGTGGCAGGTCTCGTGGCACCAAGGGCAGGAGGTACAGTACCAGCAGCTGATGGAGAAATGAGGGAATAAATTAGGAACAGTGATATGGCATCTCAAATGAAATTGAAGCACACTACAAAATGAGTGGTATTTTCAACAAATTTAATCCTTCCAGAAGCTCTACTTCATGTCATTCAATTCTTACTCATTAGTAGAGAAGGCGGTTTAAGGCTCCACCCCATACAATAATTTCACAGTGGAAGTGGAAGGAAGCATATAGTATGCAAGGAAAACATTTAGGTACGAACAAAAAAGAAAGCCGACCTCACCATCAGCTCAGGCCCTGACATTCTTTCTCATGGAATACTACTTCCAATGGATACAAAAGTTTTATCCCACTTATTGGGCAAATCATCATATGTAAGTGATCCTTCATAATGTAAAATAGGCAAGGCCTATTGGTAAATTGAAGTTCTGCTGCACTGTAAGGGTACATAAGGAATTAAACACTGGGGTACAGAGGAGGCTCATCAAAAACTAAAAGAGCTCATCTTTAAATGAATACAAAACCTATTTTTATCAACCAAGACTAACCTGTCAACACAAACACTGCACTAGGTATTTCTCATTCATGAAGCTCCTGAGTTATCTCAGGATTGTAATTCAGATTATATTAATTAATTAACTTTGGTGTTCGTAACAACTTTTTTGAACATTTCAATTTTCTTTCTTAATTCAACACTAAATGTACATGGAAAAAGATTGCTAGTAACATTTTGACCCCTGTATTATGTATGAAATAATTTCCAATTCAATGCTGTAGTTTGTTTCCCTACAAAAAACTTTCTTTGCTATGCTTCATTTAGTGTAATAATGAATTGTGTAGCATCCATTTCCTGGATAAATGCTACACACTGTAAAACATGTGTGAATACCATTCCCAAAAGTATTTGGAAGTGTACCACCCTTTCTTTGTGTACACTAAGGCTTCATAAGTGACAGTTATGCACTCTCTAAATAAGTGTAAATTAAGCTTATTGGCTTCAACTTTCACATGGGATGAATATTTCTTCAGGTGGCCTTGACTTTTTCAAGAATTTCAATAAATTAAACTCAATGTTAACATTCTTTTCTTTCATTTCAATATTCCTCAGTTGGATTGGGGAATCATCATTTAAAATGTAAACTTACTTTTGTTAGGAGTGGCAGGCATTGCGACACCAGGCATTGTAGCAAGAAGTAGGGCAGGCCTTGCACCAGGAGTACCAAGGCTTGTAGCACCAAGAGCAGGAGGTTCAGCTGATGGAAAAATAAGGGAATAAATTGGGAACAGTGATATGGCATCTTGCATGAAATTGAAGCACCTACACAATGAAAGATATTTCCAACAACTTTAATTTTTTCTGAACTTCTACGTCATGGCATCGCCTATTAATACTTCAGGAGGAAATAAGTAATTTTAAGGCTCCACCACCTTAACATAGTTTCACAGAGAAAATAAAAGGGAATGAGTAATATACTCATAGAGCTAAGTACCATTGAATATTAATCCCCACAAACCAAAGTCATTAAGGGGTATGTTGGCTTCTGGAGTACCCATACCATTTTCAAAACACAGCCTTTGAGATGCAATAAATAGGTTCTTTTTACCCCTTCAGTGTAAAATTAATCACATGAATTTAGACCTTTTATTCAAGTAAATCAACCCACTACCCAGCTTCTAGCCCCTTTATTTTCTAAACTGTTGTACTGATCCTTATGAAATTTCAATTTATAATTATTATTATGTAAATTCCCCAATCTCAATGTGAATGCTTTTGATCTCAATAAGTTTAATTCCTTTTAACTAGATTTTTATTCATTCAATTTTAGTAAAATTTCTATTTGAAATTGCAGTACATAATAATTGAGATTCCATGTAGCCTACTCTGAACATTTTTTTTAAGAAAGATCCATTGATCATGTTTCTGGACCTTGAATTAACCAAAAAGAACCATATGTAAACTATGAAAACTTTGTGTAGTCATCGTTGGTGGCCAACTCTACAAGGCCACCTTTATGAATAACACTGTCTGATCACTGTTCATAGTATTAAAGGTCATCTTTGAACATGACTAGATAAAAGATCGAAAGCTGACTTATTCAAAACTAATCATTTATTTTAAAGCTGTGTAAAGTCAGAATAAGTAGTTATGCTACTATAAACCTACTAGAGTAAAGAAGCCTGCATGATGTTTCTTTTCATTATAATAAAGGCAATGAGCCGTGAGAAAATAACTGTAAAGTTTAAAAAACAAACAAAATTATTTGACATGGATCATTCATGCTCATTGAGTGCAATCATGATATCACAATGATTACTTCACACAATAGCCATATATAAATTATTTTACAGTATCTTATAAGTTGCAAGCAAATTGAAAGAAGTTGGTTAAAAACACAGGATGATTCAAAGTGTTTAACCATCACTTGTTCAAAAAAATTACTAATGAGAGATTTTGATTGTGTTAAATTTTAATACAATACAAGCAGTTACTGCCTTACTGGCAATACAAAATTATAGCCAATTTCAGACAATTTAAATCAGCATTTATTCATCTATTGAAACATTACTTTTGGAATAGCTTTTGCAACTAAATCTTGCATGAAAAACATAGCATTCATTTATCTTGATGTAAATTAAATTTTGGGGTTATCTACTGCATTATTTATTTATTTCAGCTAAAGCTACCAACAATATTTCTTATTATATTTTTGATAAAAATTTGAAGCCCATAAAATTTCTACTCTTGATTAACACACTGTTATTATATGTCAATCCAACAGCCATTCATTAGTCAAAATCGAGGGTATGAGAAAAATCATAATTAGTGAAACTTTGATGTACTGGATTAACTTGGAATAAACGAAACAACTAAAAGTTTTACATTACCTTGGCCTTGCACAGCTCTTCTTGGAACTGCTGAAGATTAAAATAACTTTCTCGCATTTCTGAATGAAGACAAAATGAAGTTATAGTCTGAACGAGAGAATTGCTGGCACACACATAAGCCCTCTCCGGCCTTTTGGATCTCTTATCCATCTTCAACGTTACAGTACCACATGCTGCCATACACTCGTCGTAATTTCCTTCAGGAAATAGGAAAAACGACAAATCAGGACTTTGACGGTTATCATTTCCACAATTTTCCATCAAGCACTTTTTAAAGCGTACGTACGGGACCATTATTGCAGCAATCTTCGTTACACCTCTGTCACAGCTGCTTTCAGATTCAAACAGAGTCTCCTGCCGATTTTTCGTGACGTCACCATTTCTTGGCTCCTCATTGGCCAATTGGCACCTACGTCATCGCGGCCGGCGGAGAAATTCGCTTAGTGATAAGTTGCGGATCTTCTAGTATATGGTCTTTGAGAACGCTATTGGTTGCTACAGACGTAAGAGAAAACTCAAAATCTGGTTCTCTTCACAGACGACCATGCTCCCTCCATATATATTCCCTCCACGATCAGTAGCGACGTGAGGATTTGTAAGTGAGGTTGTGGTGGAAAGCGCTTTCCGGATATAGCTAGTTATTCGTTCCACAAAACAGATTCAAAATTGTTTCTAAATTTAACGAAAACACATTTGCATGTTTATTGCTTTGTTTATTTTGAACTTGTTATTTGTTTTTTCCAGATGCTGAATAACAGGTAAGAGCTATATTAGCTAGATATTAATTGTTCATTCTGGATGTAATCTAGGATGGCGTCAACAAGATCTAAGACAGACATCTATTTACTTGGCTCGCTGGAGAAAACCATAACAGGAAGTAAGCTGCCCTCAAGAAAGCAGGTGCTGCAGGTTTTTCTCTACTATCATCTGGAAGAAAAGAGGACAAGGAAGGACGCAGCAGCTGATACATTGAAAGTTTTGGGAGATTTCTGGCAGCGCACTCGAATTCCTTTGCAGAAAGACCAGCGAGCAAAAGAAAACATCTTACGTTTGTACAAGGAATGAGCCAGTCTGAAAAAGAACAAACGCCGAACGACAAAGACCCAAAAGGAAAATTAAAAAAGGTTTTCAACTCGTTTGCGAGTTGACAACTTGTCAAGCGGTTTGTGGAATTCAGCGTCTCTACCTATGTGGCTCCTTGGCACAAAGCTCCATAAGACCTAGCTCTATTGAAGGAACTAATAGCATATCCGGGTAAGGAAATAACTAAATCTACATCTACATCATTGGGGCGCCACTTGTGGTACTTGTGTTAACGATAGGTTGCTTTGGCGTTCTTTGATGACAGTGTAAGCTTGGAAATAAAGCGAGACATGGTGAAGGCCTGTAATAATGAAGAAGGTTCAGAGGATCCTCCACTTCGAGTCACAGTTGACACCAGAGACGCATCCTTCACCAACAAAACTATCGCAGACTTTGTAACAAAAGGATCCTTGAAGCTTTTGCAGTTATTTGATATTGACACAACCTTTTTTGCCACTGACCCAGCTGCCTGGAATACTGACCCAGCTTCCTTGGACGCCCAACAGCGTATCAAAGCTCTTAGGCGGAGTTCACACCAGGGGGATAAGATATTTATCTCCGAAACATGCGATAAACGATAATTATCCTTAACATAAGTAAGGTTCATACTGAAGCGATAAGACATGAGCTAGCAACGAAGTGTAGCAGGAGAAATTTAGTCAGTAATCATGAGTCCTTCATCGAGTGATGAACTCTAGCCAATATCGTCCCTTGAGGGGGATACAATTATTGTATCTATGAAAATTAGCTCTCCCAGGGGAAAATGTAAGGGAGTTAGAGTTAGGTAGGCCTTTTTTTGTTAGAATAGAATAGGTTTTTTGTTTGTTATAGGCCTTTTTTTCGGTTCACTGCTGTCCTGTTTTTCAGCACGTACTATTTTTTCAATTTTTTTATTGCTTCATGAACTTCTTTCTTAGTTCTGTGTTTCTATGTTAAACGTTTCTATTGTTTCTATGCACCCTGTGTATAGATTCTGCGTTCCCTTAACTCCATACTAAGTGGTGCCTTCATCCTTCCTCTATTTGAACATATTTGTCGTGTAACTTTCTTATAATTAATCATTCAATCAGCCGATATCGTACGACACTGAAGGAAGAGACACGCACGCTATGTCTCTTGATACGCGCATCGTGCGACAGCTGTCGCCATCGTACCGGTGTGAACCAGTTTTGTCGTCTCTCATTATTTTTAACGGATCTGAGCGCGTCGTATTTCACAAGACAATTATCGCCTATCGCTTACGACCTACAGACATGTATCTTATCTCGCTGGTGTGAACGCCGCCTTAGAGTGGTCAACGACTTCGCAGAACGTGGAGTGGCAATGATGCAAACATACAACCCGGCCTTAACTAAGGATGAAGGACAAAAGCAGTACCTATTGCAGGTTGTAGAGGCTCACCGAAAATCCTTCCCAACCGCCAGCAGTCAAACTTTGATCCTGCAAACTAGGCGACATGAGTGGGAGATTGGCGCCCAGGAGACCTCTGCCTTTGAGCAGCTAATACTCACGATATACTGTGAGGGGGACCTAGGAATTATTCATCTTCAAGCTTGAACAATTAAATTAAGCAAAAAATAATCGCCATTTACTAGTATCTAATCAAAACAACCAAATATGAAGCATATATGACGAAAAAACCTCAAAATATATTTTATTGCGATTTTACGAACTTTTACCTCCTTGAGCGACCTCTAAATATCGATATTTTTGAAAAAAATTTTACATACATTGTTTGTAGGTGGAACCTCACAAGATGGCTGCCAGTCCCAGCAGGAATTGGAAAAAAAGTTTTTTACCCCATATAAGTGTCATCCTAATGCAGACATTAAAAAAAGTTGTGTTTTTTCTAGCGGTAAGTGCTGTAACTGAGATCGTGTTATCTCTCGCAACATCAAGTTTCACTTAAATGATTACCATTATAGCTTCTTAATTTCGTAAAAATAATGCTAATTTATTTGAATTTCTCGATTAGTTAGCATTAGTGTTAAAATAAAAATCCCGAGTACTTGTGGAATGGAAGATGAATTTTAATCTCTCTCAGTGTTCGAGGACCCCATTCATATTCATTAAATTGAATCCATGAAATCAGCGTTCTCTGAAGCTGGAAATTCTGCAAAGACGTTTTCAGCAATTCATGGGCGAAGCACGTTAGAATGGCCTTCAAAATGCAGGCATAGGATACTCAATTCTCCATTCGACGAAGAAAAAAGAAAAGAAAAGAAATACAGTTTATTTCCAATAAAGTATAAACATGAAATGTGTTACATTGGTTTTTAAAACACGTTATCATTAACATCCTTAACTGATAATTACACATTGGGATTGTAATACTCGTGTAAAATGTTGAATAAAAAATGATTGGCAGAAAAGCACAACAAAAATGAGTTCCCTTCCTCGCCTAATCTGATTTTGACAGTGCGTTTAAGTATAAGTAACTAAGAAAACATAATCCTAGTAACGCTTAGTTGAAAAACACTTTCGTTAGTGCGCACATGTATTGAAGTAAATGCGAAAAACGCATTCAAATATCTTAGCATAGAGACCCTTAATTGCTATTCATACATGGTTATTGTACTACCCATGTTCAGTGCTGAAACAAATGATTTAGATCCTTAATTACTATTCATACATGGGTATCGTAATACCCGTGATAATTGTCGAAACATCATTCGGAGAAAAGCACGAAAAAATGGGTTCCTCTTCGTTACGGTAGTCGGATTTTGGTAATGCATTCCGAGGACAAGGGCGTGAGGCAGAATCAGAATACATGATGTCCTGTTACGTAAGTGCGGTCCCTGCGCTGGTAATTAAATACAGCTAAAATGAGTTAATACCAAGAAAAGAAGCGCAACAGCCGTCTCTCATCAATGATTGTCGAAATACTCTGTAGAGGCTGGTAGGGTTATCAAATTTTTCAGGCTTCAATAATCAGTTCAACCAACTGCGTATAGAGTACACAAATATTTGATATTTTCATTCTAATTTTATTCTATATAATTCGATTTGTATGATTTTTTATCAATTGAAAAATAAAGTTTTGAATTCCTCGAAATTGTGAAAAAAATTCTTCAGAAAACATTTATAAATTATCTATACTTATGGTACGTCCAGATACACGTATAAAAAATCAACAAAGTTTCATCCCACACCTGAACAATAAAATGTCTGTCTATCTCTATGCCCACACAGTTGTTCGTACGAGTTGCAAAAATATCTCAAAATAAAGAACTGATTTAGGAAAACATTATTTCCAGTAAATGATTGGGTAAAATATTTTGAGCGTTCATGAACATTCACGAGAGAATATATAAATAACGATGAAGTACGGATTGAATATCATGATGGAGAGATGATTGCTCGCAAGTATTTTATGCAGGTCACTTGATGCATGATTTGAAGAGTTTGCTGTAATGTGTATAGTTCTACAAATATCCCGCTTTCTGGCTCTGACCATAAGATTCACAACAGAGGCGAAGCTTCACTACATATTCTTCCATTCGAAAAGTTATGATGACGTTTTTTACGTTCGTATCAGCAATGCAAGTTGGACAACAAATCCTCTATCACTTTGGAACTTCCACTATTTGGAACTTGAAATCGGCATTGATTACAAAACAAGCAATAATAATGCGCGGAGCCTGTTATTCGAAATTTCAAACTCTTACCTCTCCCTATTCATTTTAATAAAATAGTTTTTCATTTACGTGCGTTAGAGGAGCTTATTAATGAATTTTGAATTTTAAATTTGAATGATTCATCAAAGTTCGAAAGCATCTAACAATTGAGTGATTGATTTTCGAATTATGATGCCGCTACAACGCGCGTAAACAACTGTTTGTTTCACGCTTTTGATGGCAATTCATGTGTAGACTATTCTAATAAATTATTAACACGTTTAAAAACATAATATCTCTAATAATACACATTTTAGGCGCTGAATTCTAACTTGAAAGTTTTAAACTAACTATTATAAAAAAATCACTTCTAAAATTTAATTCAGACAGCAACGCAGTTATTCATACAATCGACGATATATAATATTTGTACTCATTTCTTAGAAATTGAAAATCCCATGGTACTAAACTTTTATTTCATATCATGCTTTCGAAAGAAAATTCTACTTTACGAACGAATGAAATAGCAAGCAGAGCAAATAAGATAAAATAACGCTTCTGACGTCCACAGTAAAAAAAATCAGAGCAGCAGAAATATTTATTTTCACAAATCAAATTTCAAGTGCTTACATCAGTGAATTCCTGATTATCATTCATCGGTATTATGTTCTACAAACTTCAAGCAAGAAAACATTCTGTAGTCTATAAAAAATGTTTTAACTTTAATTTTTGAATTAGAGCATTGCCTTGAGATGGAATATTGTAGAATAGCATGAGACGGGAAAGAGGCCCTACGATTATGGGAAGGCTTAATACCGATTCAGTTGAAATGGCAATTTCTGTTGTGAATACATCGATAAAAATTGGTATTGAATTTTTCAGTGCGTAGAAGAACCTTGAAACCGCCAGAAAAACAGTAAAAAACTAATTTTGGCGAAATATATATATACACAATTTGTCCATAAATACGAATTTGTCCAAAATTTTGTTACACTAAGCATCAGAATGAGAATTGATCAAATTCTACTCCAAGATGCCGGTTGCACCTACAGAAGCCTTGTTATATTGCTGCTCGCTTGAATATTGTGCAAGCAAGCCTGTAAAAAGAAATAATGTACATTAGTACTACGGAGCGATAAGCACTTATGAGCTTGTAGACATGCATGGGTAAGAATATAATATTTTACTTAAGTTGGTCCCAATGCGACGAGTAAAGTATCTGAAAAGTTTCCCTTGTGTTAAAATTATTATGAAGCGAATATTACTCAAATACGGCTTTTAATTACAAGCGTGATGGAACGGGATGACTGCAGCGAGAAACTAAATCGTAACTTGAAAGCAGATACCTTCCGTCCATCGCACACTTTCATGCCTAAAGGAGAATAAGTTACACTAAGTTACAAATCGCGTCAATAATTAGAAAACTTATTTTCAAATTAAATAAATATTCATTCACACTAGGTCTAGATTAGTATCAATACAGAAATACGGTAACGAGAAGTGAATAGTTTTACGATTCTTCCTCAGAGGACCAGATTCACCAAAACACTACAGGTTCTTAAAAATTGATAGAGCGCAAGTGCTGAGATACTTCACACTTACCCAATCTGGGCCAACTCTAGTGAAATACATTCTAAAATACATTATGTATTTACGTTCTTTATCCGATGCATAATTTAATAAAAGTTTTTAGCCTATCTTTGCTTCTCACAAGTTTTGCAATAAAAATGTACGAAAACTTCATTTATGAATGAAATAAATAAATATTTTAGAGCATCAATATTCGAAATTATTTCCTCCAGTGATCAACAATTGGGCTCATGCTAAGGTGCGCCTTCTCTTCAGTTAAGCTTAGTAAGACGACGACTGCTCTTATTGAGCACACGACGCCTGAATGCAACACTTCAGCGCTCGTGTTTACTGTGCTCCAAGCTTCAAACTTTCCGTATAAAACCACCTGAGATTATTCGAATTTGATACTGTTAATGTTTCAAAAATTCTTCGAATGTTGTGAGCGTTGTCAAAAAGTGAATTATTATTAAATTTCTATCACTTTGAAGGTTCTGCAATTCACACGATTTTCACGTGCGTATCGAAAACGCTCAAGCTCATTCCTAAATTATTGGACATGTCAAGCCGTAAATTAATGGTAGGAAAGTAATTACGGTCCATCGTTCATAGAATACTCGGGTCTTCTGTCCAAAAGTTATCGATGCTGACGTCACTTGAAGCAAGCACACTCGAATTGATGGAGACATTTGTGGGCATTTCCTGCTGTGGAATTGCAATCATAGCAACAAAACTGCTCAACCGGACACGCTTTGGCAGAGCCCTCAAGCTAGACGTAATCTTGCCGTTCTAATACGTACACCTCGAGGACGACTGCTCATCATTTTATACACCAAGTTTGGTGTTCTACCCCATGCATTACGACGTGACACACAGCAACAACGAAAATCTTACTGCACTGTAAAAACACTTGCGAAAACCAGTGTTGCGTAATTGTAAAAGCTAATTTTTGTTTGTTGTATGTGGCTAGATTTGTTTCGACGAAGACGTCGTACAGTAATTCTCAATTTGGCTTGTCTTTATATTCTTCAATTGATGACAAGCATTTCTAGTTGTAAAATCGTTTCAGTTCCATGGCGATAACTCTAAGTGACGTTACTCGTAAATTTTTGGTGTTCACTTTCTTTGGCAGATGTAGAAACGTGGAAAACATGCTGTCTGTATTTGTTCTGCGTTACTCCTCTGCCGAAGAGTGATGTTTAGAAATGAATTGAATGTGTTTGCTTATTTCTTTGGGAGTTCCACCTACGTTTAAGCTGCAGTTTCTTCCGATTGTAGTTTCACACAATTTCACAAGCATTTTATGGCCTATGGTTGCATAAAATAAGTTTTTAATATGTTTTCAAAAATGTGAATCGCAGTGGTAAGTTCTAATCTGTTATATTTTGTCATTATAATCAAGTTCATATCGGGAAGAATTTCATTTGAATTAGTCATGCATGGACGACTTAGGGCTAAAAATTGTGCTAACAGAGTGCCAAATTTAGTCAAACAGACCTATAGACTTTGGAACTTCCCTTGGACAATTATTTTAGAGTAACATAATTGATTGTGCATCCTTTAGTCTTTATGAGAAAATTTTAGCTGATTCTACATGAGAATTGATGAACATTAGCATGAAAATTGGGTATGAAGTTTACACCATGATGCACTACTCTGAATTACTTTCATTACTGATCCAGCTATGATAGAGAAGACACCAGTCACAATTCACACATTTTGTACGTGAAATTCGGTTGTCCTGAAATTTTAGATGTATTGCACAAACTTTATGGTAGGTATTTGTTCCATAATATTTTAACCTTTTGAGACAGTAAGTTCTATGACTGTTAATGAAAGACATGACATGTTTACTCTTGAAGATAATTAAAATTTGGTTTGATAATCACAGAATAATCCTAGTAAATGCTCGGCTTGAACGCGGTTTAAAATATGATTCATCTTCGAGTGAAATATATTCAGTTTCTACGGAATCTTAAGAAAAGTAGCTCACGGAAGTCCTCTACCTCTGACTGAAAATTGATGAAAACACAAGCATATCGCAAAATAGAAATCCTATGCTATTATTAATATCTATGTGATACTATTTAGCAATTGAGTGTATAACTGATAAATAATATTATTCTGTTAGCGCTCCTGGGATTTTTAACTCAATAACCCAATTCGATTCATAATGTAGGAGCTTCTTAATGTTTTTTGTAACCCTCTAAGCAAGAATGAATTTAATAATCAGAAAACACAGCTCAAAATTTCCAATGAGTAATCTCTCTCAAATGCAGGTTTAACTTTATAAGGAACTCTAGTGGGCAGAATTTCACCTCTCGTTTGACCGCAATCGCGAGAGGGCATCGCCTGTTGTACAGAGTATCGTCATCTTTCAGGGACGCGGGGGCGTCAAAACGCTTTCATGGGAACAACATTCTCACAAGAAGTTCCGTAAGGGAAATATTGGATTTTAGCACCTCCCTTATTGGGTGTCGGCGATATCAAGTACGTGTCGTAACATCAGTGTTTGAATTTAGGAGATGATAAACTGTAGGATTCTAAACACTGAAGCACTGATTGCAAATATTAATATACATATAGATACACTAGGATTCCTTGTACACATTCGGTTTGAAGAGTTATTGACAGAAATATTGTCAACAAATTTCCATAGCAAGATGAATAATACATCTTGGTATGACCATTCTGGGAGAGACAATACTTTACGGAATTACAAAATTTTGAAAATGTGTGAGCAAAATCAAAATTTTACAATATTTTAATGAGTGGCATAATCAGGCCCAACATCAAAATATTACCAAATCGTTTCTATGGTTTCACCGCAAGTCATTCATCTGAATTCTGAGGGAATAATTAGAAACACTCACGAATTTGAGGAAATATACTACGAAGTGAAAAACAATAGAACTAGCTATTAGTTTTCGATTTTTGCTCAATAACTTTTCAGCAAATATGTACGTTGAACGTAGCCGAGAAAAAATTAGTTCAATGTGAGCTTGTAAAAATCTTAAGACATGATCAAACCTTTTTCATAGTTGGAACTTGTGAATGTCGGAATCTTTTGCGCTAACAGATACTTGAAGAGAATAAAAGTAGACAAGAATCCAATTTCAAAAGCAACATTTCCATCTCTCTTGAACGGACCGCCGTTACAGGTTCCCCATTGAGTTCAACCTTACAATTTGGCTTCTCTTTATTTCTCTGATGCATATACTTTGTGTTCACTAGTGTACAAAGAACCAATCAAGCAGATAGTGTAAAATACCTTATACTCTAATTAATTCCGTCGCTGCGTGTGTGATTCGATTCAGGAGCTAATCATATTTTAAGGTCGGATACTTTCTCGATCTTCGAATGCACCCTCTCAGTCCATAAATCTGAAGCCTGCATTTCCAAAATTAGCTTCATTAAGTTTAGTGTTTTTAGTTTCAAGTTTGATAAGGAAAACCAAATACTTCATAACTCAAATTTCCCTCAATATTTATCGGGATTTTTCGCTTCGGTGAACCAGGATTACATTGTTTCGTATATTAAAAACAGGGATAAAAATTCATTGTATTTATTTATTGTTGCTGTGTATGAGTTTTATATTAGTGCCAAATAGCTGAGCAGTACAATAATTTCAATTGGTAATAAGTGAAGAATTAAATTCGAATTCAGAAATTTTAATGAAATTTTTAGCATTTTAACAGTAAAATCTCATTTCCTCAATCTGGGGTACAATTAGTCACTATATCTGAATCACTACACATTCGGGGTTAAGTATAAGAGGTAATGATCGCTTTGTACTCGTTTACATGATTGAATTTCCTTCTAACGATATTATTGGGAAATAAATACTTCCGAAAAAACATTCCTTAGGGATATTTTTAATATCTTTCGTTAGATGAATGAATTCATGATAGCCCTTCTAACATATTCCCCAGAGATATTACATAAATCTACGATTAAATTTTTGTGAGGTATGTTCTTGGTAACAACAATTAAATGACCTATCAATAATTTCATGGCACACTTAAATTGCCCTCGTATCTGTAACCATTGCTCACAAATAAGACCAGCAAGTACTCGTAATTCAACGTTTAGTAACCCCACATTTGGACCCAGCGACAATGATGATTTAACTCCGGTTTAAAGTCAGAACTTTCACTCTTGCACTTATATATAACTTGAAAGGCAGTAATTCAGTTATCTAATATGCTGAAAATAAGTTTAAACAATATCTTAGCGATACAGTATTTATGAAAACGGTATCACACTATCAGAAAAAAATTAGGAAATGTTAAAATATTTCTTAGGCGCACCGTAAAAAAAGAGTAATGAAATATTTCAATAACTTTCTTCAATAGGAATCATGAAATAGATCTAATTCTAGTCTCTTGCGTATGAACACTTCATGCAAAAATTTCTGGTCTTCACTGTGTTTCATCATATTTTCAAATCGAGTTTCACTGTAACTACAGTTTGAACTTTCTAATCACTATTCCTAACATATCTTTTTCGTCATTATTTGATAGAGTCTTGAGCATATATTTGGTAGCACTTTTACTTTATTCGTTTAATATGCCTCTTCAAAAGCTTACAAAATTAATTTTAGGGATCGATAAAGTGAGCAAAGGCCTTCAGTTCAAATGATGCTCACGTTTAGAGTTGATATCCTCTGAGAAAAAATCACAATGGTGAATTGAGAAATAATTCTAAGGCGGTAACTCAATTTTTGCGCCAATGAAATTCAAATCACATTGTATCAGACTTGATTCTTATAATCGTTTCCATGGGAGGATTATCTTGGATGAAAATGATAGTGTTTGGTATTCATTCATGACTGAAGCCAAATAAAAACACTCGAGCACTTTCTATGAGAACATAAGTTTTAATAACAAATTCTAGAAGCTCGTTTAGTACCATTCTTATTGCATAAGAAATATTCTCGTGTGCGCCTGAAATATTGAATCCTGCACGACCAAAAGCTTCAGGTTCGGACTTCGAAGAAGATATTTTTACCTCCTGCTTGCAGAACTTCCTGTCGTACGTACATGTTTTTTGGAGCGATTCAGTCTGTATATTCCAAAGAACTAAACAAAAAATTAACTCTATTTTTGTGGGCAAAGACCATCTTAGAGCCATATCTGTTTGTGTTTATTCATGAGGGGATTGCTTAACCTGGGCGTGAATTTCAACTGAGAAATGGATGCTGGGCGTATTTCCAAAACCTGACCAAGAAGTTCAATGGAGCATAGAATACAGTGAATGGGTCTAACGACAGGCGTACGAAACTCCCAAAAAATTGCATAATAAAGACGGGCGGCCCCGTTTCTGCGGACGCGAGGCATGTTACAGAATCTTCTTCAGAAAAAGGCGTCCTGGTTTCTCTGCTCGTTAACCCTTCAGCGAAATAGAGATTAGTGACATGTACAAAAATGCAGGGCTTGAGCTTGAATATCATCATTTTGCTGAGGGAAAAGTAAAAGTTCTCTAAAATAAAACTGGAATGTTTTCCATTAATGGCATAGGTTTGCCAGCACTTTTATAATAGAAAATTTGTAGTAAACGTTTAAATTAAAGACTCAGTTGAAGTTTATTGAGGATATCTATACAAATATCAATGGCTTTGGGGTAAAGATCTAATGGCATAGAAATAATTCCATGCACAATTTAAAAAAAACAGTGTATAATAGAAGACTAAAAGGAACGCACGCCGTAGAATTGTTAGGAAATAGAATAAATTATCATCTGATAAATGAGAGAAATGAAACATTTTCAGTAACAAATTTTTTGCTCTATATAAGTTGAAAAACCAAGTCGCCTTAAGAGACTCCTGCAGTGAACTCTTAGTCTGATGATTTTTCTTTTACATCGCTACAAATATTTACGTACAGACATTCTTTGGTATGGTGACCTACATCATTTTTATTCGGTGTTTCATATCATTCTCTCTGTAATAATTTTCAAGTCAGCGACGCTATTGTTGTTTTCCGTATGTGTAAGTCCTTTTTAGCATTTACATTTTTGATAATCAGCACAGATCTGATCATTGACTTAGTCATTCAAATCACAGTTATTTCAGTACGGTACCATGCACCTTACCCATCTTCAAAGTTTCACTTGTTTCAAAGAGATCTCTCTTAGCTAGAAAACTTTCAAAAACGAACAAAACTGCTGAAATGCTTCTATAGGTCCAGATTTTTGAATGATTTGAGTATCCATGCACTTTTATCATGTATAAGAAACGTGACACCTATAAAGGCTCCTACTTCACTTAGATGACGTTCATGCGTATGTATACATTCATTTACAGTGACAATTTTTTAACAGCAACACGTGCATTGCAGGGAATCAATATTATTTGCTCAGTCCAATAGGCATTTTCTCAAAACTTTCCAATTTATTTCTTTCTTTCACAAGCTGCTCAAAAAACGTAGCTCATTTTCATTACGTTGATATCTGCTGCCTGACTTTCGCAGGTTTTTGAGAGCGGTATGATCTTGTTATGTTGGAATTTACCAACATTTCACAGTCGGGGATCAAAGGGAAAAGTCGTGCATCGCAAAGTTTAGTTGCACTGTGTCGCGTCTGAGAGTTAAATATCAGTTCACGAATCTTCAATTCCGATTTATGAGATTCCAAAGCCGTGATTAGAAACAAATTTGTTGAAAAAATGAAGATATAATCAAAACAGATGTTTACGAAGTTCATTATCCTACGTAGACATTAGAGGAATCAATATTCAAGTTTTGCTTATCTTATGTGTCCGACGTTTGCAACCCATTACCTTCACTCACACTCGTGTGTAGACATCTCTCATATTACCGATGCTTTCTTGGAACGGATATGATTTATCACTTCGTCTTTCAAAAGACAAGGCTCTGTGCCAATGTACGTGAAATTAAAATTGCTGAAATTCATTTTGTTATTGCCTATGCTATTAAACATTTGAAAATAAACACATATGCTTTCAACATAAAACATCTATGGAATGTACCGCAATGAAATGATGTATGGCATGAAATTCCAAACATTATCCTCTCACACTAGCTAAAGTTTATGGTTCCTGAATGTGAAAGGACGTGCTAACTATGATGTAATTTGGAATAATTTGAAGCCATATAAAAGTTTCTTGATAGCTTGAAGCATTTATTCATAAACTAGAATAACTGGAGCTGCCGAGGATATATTTAGTATGAAAGAGGAAAGAAGAATTCATAATACTTAGCTTCAATATAAATTTATCTTTAACGTAACATGCATACGGGCGTGAGTATATATGGAGTAGTCCGCTATTGCGTGACTTTATTAGGAAGTTCCTGTCAAAATACTAAAAAAGGATCAGGAGTGCAAAAACCTCATAACACAATGACTCGATACACTCACAGTTCAACAGTTGCGTTCTATGCAGTGAACAACGTTCATTGTAGAGCAGGAAGGATTGCGATTATTAAATTACTATTGGTATTGGACTTGTATCACTGATATATAGGTATGTTGTCACGCACGCAATACTCCCAAAAGACTATACTGTTGACTGATTTTGAGACTTAGTTAGCCTATTACGTTCAAAATTAAATGATGGTATTGTTTATGCCTCACTATTCATTAGTCAGCGAAAAGACTTATGAAACCCAGGCTCGAAACTGAACCTGTTATCCTCTGATGCAAATCACGACAGTGAAATTCTCCCACCAGCTGCGCAATTTTGCGTGGCAAATCATCGCCAAAATTCTTGGTACTGTAAAGAAAAGCCTATTTTCTGCATGTCAGAGAACAAGTTTGCCGTCATGTATAGCCCCGTAGAGCCGACCAAAGTTCTCAAGACATCTTCGAGCTACCGCGTGAATTTCTGAAGAAAAATAGAAGAAACGCTAGTCTCCCCATAATACTATATCATTTACAGGTCCATTTCCTTTAAGGGAAAGTCAAGTTCATCAAAAAGATAATCTGTTTCGATCAACTGAAAAAATCAAGTTCCTAAAATAGAAAATGCAATTTCAAACATTATTGTTTCCAACACAAGCTAAGGCTTTATAGTTCATAAATGTAAAATGATGCTCAAGCATAACCTTATGATAAAATTTAAGCCCATACAATTGCATGTCAAGTTCCTTAAGAATATTAACTCAAATTTTTCAGTATGAAAGTCAATACCCTCGTGATGATATAATTAAATTCCTCCAAATGTAGGTCAAGTTCCGCAGAGTTCGACCTCTGAATACTTATCAGATGTAAAGTATTTACCTTATGAGTTTCGTTTGTGAGTCAGTAATGCGAATAAAATTTCATAAACAGGAAGTAATTTAACAGCAGATGTTCATAAATGTAATTTTAATAATATTCATGTATTTTATAAGCGTATTTTGAAAAATATGCGACAAAATGTTACTCTGAACTGGGTGGCTTCATCCAATATGAATAATTTCTTTATTTTTAAGTGAATATGACGAAATACATTTGCCATTGATGACTTACACAACGAGAAAACTTACTTTGTCAATATTTTACCTAATTACAGCTGAAGAATAAAGTATGGGTCAAAATCATTTGTAAGGAGAGATGTACAATTTATTTTTGGTATTGAAAGTACACATTTAATCCTTAAGGCCTGAGAGGACTCTATCGAAATTATCCTTAATATATTGTATTTATAGCTAAATTTGTTCCCTAATGTGTTCTTTGGAGTTCACTGCAGAGTGACAGCTTCTTCCTTGTCCTGATATCCGTGACTGCCTGATGCCGGCGTCAGTTTAGTGACGGTGGTTGTGATAACGGTAATATGAGTACAAAAATTCCGACGGTAAAAGGTTAACCAATTCCATTTACTAACGTACTCGGAATGCTTGAATTTTTTTATCTTTCAAGTTCTGAAAGACCAGATCTGAAAAAGTACGGAAGTATACAAAATTTAGGAAGTTCGGAGCGTAAATTGTGTTCGTATTTAAAAAGGTATGGAGAGAAAAAAACATAAAATGTAGAACCTGTACTGATTATTATCATTAAATTTTTTTATACATGGATCATAATCAATTCTACGCATTAAGTACCTCGTGAATCTCAATATTCAATTTCGTGTACTTGATTTTCACTTTGGGGAACTTGATACCAAATTTCACTTCGAAGTTCTCCAATTTCTTGAAATTTCAACAATTTCACTTCGAAGGCCATGAATTCTATTTATAAAAATAAGAACTGCTAATGGTATGGTCTATAACCTGCTTTTTAAAACTAATATTTAGGAAGACTCCGGGGCAAAATTAAGACAGAAAATACCATGCAGCCACCGTACCGTTAAAGTGTGTCAATACTGTTTCAAACGCAAGCTAGCAACAGGATTCGTAATTGTTCTACAAATTCACGAAAGATAACAATAAATTATTATAAACGCTTATGAGTATGATTTAACCCTGAGGGGCAGGGTTTCAGCTTTATACCGGCGAGGTCTACATAGAACGACGTAACTCAGAATATCCTTAAATTGGTCAAAAAAGATTTCTCTCCCTTACTCCAAAGAATTTCTCGAAGGAAGTTAGCAGCGAGACTAGGCTCCTTCAAAATTGCATCAAAATTGGTAGGTTCCTATGTTTTCCGTGTTCACATTTTCCCACCATCATCAACGCTAATATTACATTCATATTTTTCTCAGTAGACCCTCAATCCACAGGCGATTTTATCTAGAAACATCCATTCAAAATTGCCTGATTTTCTCAATTCATTCAACCATCATTATTTGATGATGAGTTCGTCAGGCCTCTCTCTTCACTTCCACCCCTTTGCACGTGACTATTAACATCAGTGTTTGTTAGACAGTGTCCCTTTCCTAAGTTTCTGAAGGCCATCCAAAGTACTCTTCCCACCGCTGTTGCTTCAAATTTATGAGCGTGTCCTGTAGGTAGACGCGCAACCCAGATCGGTCGTGCAGTCGTGCTCCCATAAATTCCCTTTCGCTGCCCATACTTCCCGACTTCTTCCAAACCATTGCCTGTCACCCGAGTCCATTCACTTTCACTTAATTCCTTCCATGTTTTGCTTGAGCTAGGGGTGCATCACGATAAAACAAATTCAAAAGGAATGTAGTACTCATGCAACGATTTTTCCGAGTATTTACTGATGAAATTCTTTGTGGCAATATGCCCAATGCAATTCGAACTTCATTTTCGAGGGCCAACGTTAATTCATCCTAGTTCATTCAACGTTAATTCATTCTCAATTTTTTCTCATTCAATTACACAACACAGTATCAAAGTTTTCTGCGGTATATTAGTTTTTTTCCACGTAATGCGTGTAAAATCTAACGTAAAACTAGTTTAATGATAAAAACAAAATATTTTCCTTATTTGGGAATTTCAACACTGAGTATAGGGCAAAAACCAAAGCTGTCAATATTTGTTAGCAAAATTATATGTTGTCAATACTGAAATGAACCTTTCAGGCTTTGACCCATCGTCAGCGGCAAGATCTGTAGAAAACACAAAAATTTTGATGCATATCAAGGCTAGATAAATTTACCATCGATCATACAGGACAAGAGTGGTTTGAAGTGCAGTTGATCCGAGAAGACTGACCACAAGCGATAATCACAAGTCAAAAATAACATAATAGAAAACTCGGCGATACGAAATTTATGATGTAAATGACAGAACGCTTCCTAGGGCTTCACTTGGTTAACAAAAACCGAGAGATGATTCATGAACTGATCTAGGAACTAATATTTGAAAGCTGTCAGTTATCTCTGAAGATAGGCAGAATATTTTCTGGAGTTCGGATCGCTCAAAAAGTTTTGTATGGATTTTCCAAAACAAATAGGGTTGAATTTCGTGGCAAGTTTCAGTTATGGCCAATGTTTGATCATATATATAATACTCCTAACTTCCAAATTTCTAAGTACATTATCCCATTTTAAAACTGTCCCTTGCTAGGAATCCAACTGTCGAAAATTAAAGTCCCCTTTGATTTTATAAGCACCCATCAGAATTTAAAATATGGGAAATTTATTCAAGGCCTCAATTGGTACCAAAAGTTTATTCACTAAAAAGTCCTTTTGAGAGACACCATACACACAGTCTACCTTGGCTCTTCAAAGCTTTATTTTGTGCAACGTTGGGCCCAACAAGGCCCACATCAAAACTTCGATGGAACGTATAGTATTCTTAATTGTTTCTTTTATTTATAGGTGAGTAACATAAAAATTCCTGGTTTCCTCTTGATTTTACTACTTGGTTTTACGCTTGCCTTCATATTCCGGTGTCACCATGATAAGTTTTGGTTTGGTTGTCTATCTGTAAATCGAAGAGTACTTTGACAGGCGTATGTACGGTATATAGACAATGCGTACATTTGTTCTATTTAGAAATCTATCACATGCTTCTCATTTTTGACATTTAAACGCTCTATATCAACCTACTTAATTTACAGCTTAATGTGTATGTGATGGCAAAATTGTATTTTTAGACACACTTGCTTTAAAAGAGGTGGGTAATTGGGGAACTCTGTGAGTGGAATTTTCCGGTATGCTCTGTAGTATTAACTTTTTTTTCATGCATGTGTAGTCATATATGCATTCGTTTAATTATTTCCTTTCAAATATTTGTATGTTGTACAGATCTTACAACTGATGATGGTTCAAGGCCCGAAACCTTTAATTTTGAATCGACCCCTTGCACTTTTTAACGCAAATGCCGAGTACTAATATTTTGAGCTAATTTTTTTGGTTACTATGAAATTAAATGTCAACGTTGCTATCAGAAATGATTTTGTAATACCTTAACATTGTGGCCGAGTAAACCTCATCAACAACGTGTTTCTCAAGCACTTGGATTATGGACGAAGAGTTTTTTCTGGTAATTCAGGAAGTATTTGGTGCTTAAAACAAAAAAAAACTTGCTGGGCCTCAAGAAAAAGAGTTTTAAGTCTACTCCTTGACACATCAAGTTGACGTTAAGAGTAATGCCCACACAAGTTGTTCAGACGCACGTCCACGCAACAAGCTTCATAGATGCTCAGTTTTCGTTGACGGCTATTTCAAGGAACGGGGCGACGTTGATGTTCGTCGGTCCATTTAACGTCGCCCCGTTCCTCATTTAACTTGCAGCTGTGTCGTCTCCCTTTGTTATTGAAATGGAATTTTTTCCCAGTTCATGAAGCGAAAATGAGTAGTTGAGAGATATACCAAAATTATTTCGCTGCAGAGCTGCAGAAACTAATAAAGATTTTTTGTCCCAGGTGAGATGAATGGCGACTTACAAAGACATCATAACTCAGGCAAAATTTTTAGTTCGAAATAATTGGCGAAAGAAATTTGGCAACATCTGATTACTTTGAAGAAGGTAGAGCGACGAGAACACGTATCGGGCTTACTGAGCATGGAATTTTTCTGGTAGTGAGGTAAGCTTGTTTTTTCATGAGAGGGGGAAATAATAGCGTTTCTGAATATATTGAGGTATGTCGTCCCAGCCTACACTACTGTAGCCAAAATGCGATAATGCTAAAGCGAAAGACCAATAATCTAGTTTTTATCAAGTTGTTCCCGATTAAAAACATTAAGATTCCATTAATGCGTGTCCTATGAAATAGTTACTAGGTACTTGTGAATATGATTGGACGTCTAGCAAGCTTAAAGTTTCATAGCAGTCGAATTTTTATTTTTGCATTTGTAAGCATTCATGTTCTCTCATTAAACTTTTCGTAAATTTTCTACTATCCCAGTAGCCTAAGCTCACTTGCCAATATGAATGCAGACTGTGTCCTCTGAGCGATGTTGTCTTGGTTTTTCCGTATTAATGTTTACGGGACTTATCAAATTTAGTTTAACGTAGCTTAGGGTACACATCTGTAAGTTTTCTCTCCAAGTTTGTGTTCAGCCCTTAACAGGACTTCAATGAAAAGAAAAGAAAAAAGAAAAAAGTTTATTTCCAAAAAAGTTGCCACGTAACATTCATGAAAACATATTGGCTTATAAAAATTGCTCAATATTAGCCCTACTCACCAAATGCGGAGCTCTCTATAGAAGGATTATAAAAACAATGTTATGAAAAATCAATTATGAAAATTGTAGGAACTTTTTTCCTCTCTACATATTTTTGAACGCCGTAACAAAATATCCATTACCTGTACACCTGTGAAACACGAATGAACAATATGGAAGAGTTAGCCTTAATACGTATTAGGAACAAAAATCATAAAAAACCTTTCAGGGCAAACGACTTAGAATGAATTCGGTTTGGAAAATGAAATATAGAATTGCTGGGATAACTACACAACTGAAAACTTTAGTCCTTAGAATCAATCCATGCATGAGCAATGGAACGCGAAAACATGTCAATAAAACTTGCACTGAGATTTTTGAACTTATTTTATTAGACAACATTATTTCATAAGCAGTGCAACAAAATTTTAGACGAGCACGTGTGCATTTTTGCTTTCATTAAATCAAAAACGATGTAGCAAAAATTAATCATCCAAATTAAAAAAGATAAGAGAAAAGAAATTGTGTGCATGTATGTATATTTCCTACTACATTGGATTTCATTAAGGATTCTTAATGAAAATCCTTCGGTTGGTAGATCAATCGTGTCAGTAGTTGAGAAATTAAGGGTCGTTATACTGTGGTCATGCGAAAATGTAGCTAAAGCCAATACTTAGCGTCAAATTTGTCCCGCTGCCAAGCACCGACATGAAAAGCCAGGACCTCCAAACCGCGCAGCATGACTTTGTTTGCTGCACAAGTCGTGATGTATCCGTGACACTGAGGTAATCATGTGTACGTTGCGGGCGTAATACTTGACATGTGATAATAAATTAACACAAATTGGTATATCAACACTATAGCATCAAGCATTTGATATCAGATTTTAGAAAGCAACAGTTCCGAAAATTAAAGTACCATACTTTACTTTTTTCAGCTTTTCTATCAAACTTTTTTAGCACATGAAGCCTTCCGACCTGAGTGGTAATAATTGTCTTGAGCTACATAATCAAAAACTGGTTATCTTCCACTTCTGTAGCATTAGTTTGTGTTATCAGTTTGAGACCTCTGTCTTTGGCTTCAATTTTTACTTGCCAAAATTGAATCTCAGCAGCATATTACAGGATTTTTAACATTTCTTAACCCTTAAACGCGCAAGTGGACTGTACGGTCCTGTTTCAAAAATAACAATTATATATTGTATTTCTTATTCAATTTATTCACTATTGTGTCCTTTGAACTTCACTGCCGAGTGGCAGTTCCTTCCCCATCTTGATAACAGTGACTACCTAATGCCAGAGTCGGTTTAGTGATAGTGGTTGTCATAACAGTAATATGAGTATAAAAATGTGGGCGTTAAAGGGTTAAATGATTTTATAAACTTGGAAGCACACCGATGACATCCAAATCTAAACTATACGTACAAAATTCTTGGTTTTAATTACATTCATGTATGAGGATTATAAGTATCATCATAACTTTCTAATATGGATTGTAGAAAACGGGGAATTTATGCACAAGGGAGCTCCCACGCAGGATAACCTGCACTTAAAAACACGAAGTAAAGGAGGACGAGGAAGAGAGACAAAAAACTGATTGCAACGGAAGCATGGAAATAGAAAGAAGTAAATAAAGTGCAACAAATCAAAGTCCAGAAGACCTTTTTATATCTGAGGTAGCCTAAATGTACTTCCCCTCGTCAAGTAGGCTAAATAGAAATTCAGATTACTGTACTGCTGAGTATGAAATTCGAATCTATGCTGCTCGAACATTTAGTTGCCTAATAGAAAACGCAGGTGAGAAGATCACACATATTCATGATTACAAAAATTGTGTTATGTACCGATGTATTTTCCAAGAATGCTTCCAACTTTCAGCGATAATATCGTGTTGTAACATCATTATTAAATGTGAATACCTGAAGAAGTAATTTATTAAAGTTTAGACTTATCGAAAACCAATTCAGTGCATTTTGTTGTTCGGGTGGTTGTAAGTTTAATTAGTTTATTTTTTCATTTTTTCTGGTTGCATGTTTGCTCCCATGCTATTGATAGTTGAATAGGCATAGGTTTCTTTCATGGTCTCCATCCCTCATGAGCGACTTGAGGGCATCAAATACTTGAAAGATTGGTTCAACACGTGACCGTCCTTATTCGTCCCCTCTTGTAGACGCACATTTGCCTGGATGGCTTGATTGAGAACACTAATTCATCCACATTTTCAGGGATTATCATTGGTAATAACTTAAAACAAGAACGAACAAGCATTAACAATTATGCTTTAACGCTAAACTATCGAAAACTATTGAAATTTGTAAGAGGGTAAATGATAGCATACCTGAAGAAACTTTAAAAACATTGAAAGGTTTATTAGTCCGTGCATTCCATCAATATGGAATGGAAGCAAAACTAGGGACAGAAATACTCACACATACACAAGGAGTAATGGGTTTGGCTGCGACCACATGACGTTCAGATGGGATGTTTCATGAAAACCGGTAATGCATGATGCCATTTTTTTCAGTGGACATAGCGGCTCCAAAACATATATGTGTTCTCTGAGGCGTCAGTCTTGAACTGTATGCCTTCACGCTTTTCTCAGTGTTTTTTTACCTAATTTAGTGACTTCAACTCCGTGCTCATGTATTGGTATCAGCAATTTTCGTTAACGTAAATTTCTCACTAACACTTTGTGTAAACAATGAATAGCTAATTAGAGAAATAACTTAGGTTTATTGATGGTTATCAACCTTGTATGCTTCCTAATTATATTTGTGATTTAACCTAAAGACGTTCCACCCTTGGTAAATCAGTTTTTCGGGATGATCAACTTTAGTAAAATATCTAATTCTTTATTGTGAAACGCGATAGGCATGGCAAGCCAAGATCGCAATCATGATCAGTCGTGCTGATCCGATTAGTTTGTTTTAATTTGAGAAATGAGTTGAAAAAGTAAAGGCAGTTTGAATATTCCAAATAAATTTAGAACCTCCACTGTGTATTGGGAGATATTTATTGACGAAAAAGCTTTCGTTAAACCTCCAGCTAGATCCCGTGAATCGTTCGGCTGTCCACAGCAGTGGGGGCTCGGTAGATGAGCCAACAAGAAATGCACAAATTTTGGTACTGGGCAAAGCCTGTGTTTAATAAGTAATCAATAATTACTCGTAAGTGCATAACGTAAAAAAACGTATCTATGCTGCTCATGTCATCAGTTTCGTCATGCAGTGTGTAACTACGAGTTTCTATTATTGGGTCTTCAAAACATCTTATTTAACTTTCAGTGGTCAACACTAATTATTGGAATAGGTTACTCCAAAATTAACCACAGCAGTCTGAAATTGAGAACACCGAACAGTTTGTTCTCCATTGCTTCCATCATGGGCTCTCGCGCCCTACAAATAATTCTAGTTCTTCTGTGACAACATCCCAAAAGAAATCGCAATCAGCAAGACGGAACGAAATGCGTATAGCAACCTTATTAAATTTAATAGATTAAATTTTAACAGAATTAATTCTATGAACATGAGGATCCAGGGGGCTGCTTACGGTGGGCTACGCAACAATTAGGGACGCGTCACAAGCTAACAGCACAGAGTGCTATGTAGACAGCGATAGAAAAATGAGTGAAGAAATGGTGTTCAGAGCATTACAATGAGATTCATATGGGTTAGGAGTAATTTTGTGAACAGGTCAACAGTGTGACAATGCTAGGGTAAGAGGTATCGCCCCATATCTCTCGAAGAGTCACATAGATTTGAAGTTCTATCAAGAAAATATGCGTGTGATTTCGAGGTAAAATCATTGAAATTTTATTGCACTGGGGTGAGCAGTGTACTTTTAGGCTATGTTCAAATGTTGCGTATTTTTTTACTAGAAAATTTCATATGCAAAGGTCATGTACATTAGGCTAATAAATATTTGCCTCTCATCTTATCATCATTTTTTTGGGGTTTCCCATATCATTGTATGCCCATTCAGTTCGTGCTATTTTATTTATTTATTTGACGTCTTATTCAAATATTCAGGGTGTTTCGGAAAAAGAGGCCAAAATTGCACACTAGTAGAAAAAGGCAAATAAAAACGTTTTCTTCTATGAAATTGTTTGAGGGGTTTTTGAGGTATTAGCTGTTTATTGTTTTACCTGATGAAAGTCAATGACACAATTACTCGCAATATTTATTTCGAATTTACTTTACAGAAATTGTTCAAAATGTGTTCCACCTACATCAATGCACTTCATACTATTTTCGAAACTCACCTTGTCACGTAACTTTTGTTGTAAATTTGTAAACATTCTATGATCAGGATCTATTGGTTTAACCGTTAGGAAACCGCTCGTGATACAGGCTATCGGCTTGTCTCGCATTGCCATTATGCAGCACTGTAAACAAGGTGCATATCTGCCATTTTATTATTTGTTAAACGGGTCATGTTACCGCGTCGTGGCGTCGTGGTTCCTTTAAAATTTAAAAGCGCCAACAAGGCAAACAAGAAGTAACCTAGTATGTATAACAGGATCTGGAACATCCTAAAACCTTCTTGCTAAAACTTTTTTACTGAATATCAATAAAACTAAAAATGATTATTGTAAAATCTCATAGAAAAGAAGTGTTTCAAACGTAAATTCAAATAAATTTGCAAGCAATTATGTAATTAATTTCATCATTGAAAACAATAACCAACTAATATCTCAAAAACACGCAATTTTTCCTGCAAATTTCATAGGTATAAAGTGTTTTTTGGCTATTTTTTCCTTGGTGCGCAATTTTGTACTTCTTGTCCTACAACACCCTGCATATTTTTTAAAATTTAAGAGCTCCACGTTAGGTGTCGATATATCACTCACATTCTCCATTTAATTAAGATAATTAATTTCTATCTGTTTGTTGTTCCTGTTGTCCTCATGTCGATTCAAAATTGGCAGAGTATGACTTAATCATCTATCTCTTGTCTTTCACCTGTCTGTAACCCCTTTCTATATTCTTTTCTTCTTTCTCTATTAAATGTTGGAAATTTTGAAAAACTGGATTTTTCTTATAAAGTAAGGAGGGTCAGCTCAAGGTGCTGTGATATCGTACGTATACTGCTTGTAAAATGCACAAATTTGTTATTCATTCCAACTACTGGAAATCAATCTAGTTGCACTCGAAAGCTCTACTTATAATATACACTGGTTCTTGAAAAATGTTTTTACCCGTCTTGATTAAATTTTTTACGCAAATGACGCTTCCCTGAACATAAGGCTTAAACAATTTCAGTTGAGATATAGTGCTCACGCATTTACGACGTTGATAGGGAGTTAGGAACTCATTGATAACTAGGCAAACGTGATAAAATAAGCCATGAACGAACTAAAATTTGAGCAGTTGATGACATTTAATGATCGTTTTCATTTAGGTTTATTTTTGTGTGAACCTAGTTTTTCTTCTCTACGATGGCATTTAGTCATGATGACGGCTCCCATATGCTTTTGAAAGCTGAACACTTCTGGGAAAAATTTTGCCGTTTCCAATTCTACGGCCTTTTCGATGTTTTTCTTAAGAGCTGTGACACTGTCTTAAGGCTTTTCATACGCTTCGACTTCAATTTGCAACCAAAAATGGTTCTCTAGCAGACATAGATCAGAAGAGCTGGAGAGATAAAAGTCTTTCCGCTAGAAAAGCACACCATACTATTTCAGCAAGATAACGAATTTGCTCGCTATGTGAGCGGGAGCCGAGTCGTGTGAGATCAAGAACTTATTATTTGAAGCATTGGCTTTCAACCAGGAAACAATTTTCATTGGCAAGGTGTTGCAGTAGGATTTTGAGCATTCCCTCTTTCGATATCGGCGTTCAAGTAGGTAATTGCATCAGCCTCACCTGAAACCACGCAGAAGGTAATGGCGCTAGGTGGTTTCTTCCTGGTCGTAGTGGATTGAAAGCCAGTGCTTGAAGAAGGAATCTAACGATTGTTACACCTTTTTCCATGCCTCTCATTCGCAAAATTTTTCTCAAAAAATTGAACTTCGTCTTCAACTAGCCCAAAACTCCCATGTTTTATGTACCTTGATACATAACTGCAAAACTCCACCACCAAAAGAGTGAGAACGGTAGAACGCAGACTTTACGCTTGGTCGGTTCGTAATAAATCACCACCACGATGACAAACATCAAGCTACGCATACCCACAGCCTAGGAGGGAAGGCGACGCCTGCGTGGCAACAGTCACACCGGACGACGGGCGAACGATGCCTTATCGGAGCCAAATTCCTCACGCTTGCCTGGCACCATAGTGAAACCCAACGCCAGGCTGGATACCCTCATGCGAAGCAGCAGCCAGACGACGGTTAAACGATCCCGACAGCTGCGGTAGCCTTACGACAACTGCTGCTATTTAAGCTGGTGCTAACGGTTGGAGAGCATACATTCTAGTACGACAATTCGTCTCGTAAAGGTCTTTTTTAGTGCCACTACTTGACTTGTTAATTTTAACTCAGCCGGCACTCTGAGTTAGTCTACGTGATTCTTGTCTTAATTCCGACGTATTCAATTGAACGTAGACACGAGACCCTTTATTGTCATCGTCACCGCAGCTTCTTCTAAGGTTAAGTTTGCACATTTATTTTCTCATCCCTGCTTTGCGTGTCCTCATTAATCCCTCGTCATAATTGTCATCTTCCATCTCTTATTAAATGTATGGCCATACTGAGACGTGTTTATAGCTATCCAAAACCGCTGAAAAACTGACGATTTGTAGGTCGACCTTGAAAACGACCAATAAAATAGGAGAAACAGGGTATTTGAATCAAAAAAGAAACGACGAACACAACACAATGCACCTCTCCAAACAAACTACAAAGTAACCTAAAAGGTTCTGTTCGTTTTTTGATTAGCCATTGAATGAAGTTGAAACATGTACGCAATACGTGTAGCAATTGTTTCCAGATTCGGACAGCTGAAAGTAGGAACATCAGACGTTATAAAACAAGAGCGCCGTGCTTGTCCATCAGTTATATAAGCCGGACATCAGTGAATAAGGATGAAATTGTACACAGATCTCGTTCGGCGCTGTTTGCTCTACGACTTCAAAGTGTGCTTATCAGCAGCTGCATCAAGATGCCGCATTTGACAAGTATTTGGTGATAGTGCTGAAAAAGAAAGTACTGCAAGGCGTTGGGGTCAAAAATTCAAGTCGGGAGATTTGCCCCTCCGTGATGAGCTTCGCAGTAGACGACCACAGGTCTGGACTGACGTAGTCCTGAATGCGGTCAATGAACAGGACAGTAGTCTAACGTGAGGTGAACTAGCAAGTCAGTTCGTTTCCGATGAAACAGCTAGACTTCTTCTGCATCGCCTAAGTAAGGCGTACAAACTGAGCAAGGGGTTCCGCACACGCTATTGGAGGTCCACAAAAGACGAGTGGCAGCCTCAGTATCGCTGCTTTCTCGTCATCGTAACGCATATCCTTATTCAATCGAGTGCTTACCAGTGATGAAAGGTGGGTTCTATACGAAACTCCTAAGCGTTCCAGATGTTGGTCGTCACCTCAGGATGCTCTCCCTCACACCGCAAGAACGCCTATGCACCCGCTCAAGATTGTGCTTTGTGTCTGAAGGACAGGTCGTCAAGTGGTCTATTATGAGCTGCTACCAACGGGCTAAACGGTCATTTGAAACCTATACTCGCAGCAATTGAAACGTGTGCTACAGAAATTGAGATAGAAGGAGCCAGCGCTGGTGAATCGCAAAGGTGTGCTTTTCCTCTGTGACAACGTCAGGCCGCATTTTGCGCGAGTGGTCAAGGATGGATACCGTACACCAATTTGGGTGGGAGACTTTGTGCCATCCTCCTTATTCACATAATCTTGCGCCATCTGATTACCACTCTTTTCACTTCCTGGATTATCATCTTCGTGAGAAATACTTCACCTATGAAGCAGACATGCTCCAGCCCCTCACGGACTTCTTCGCGCTCAAAACACCCGATGCTTACCGCGAGGGGATTGAACAGCTGGAGACACGTATGCAGTAGGTGCTGGATGTTGATGGCGATTACTTCGAGGTCTAAATATTAGTTACACGTATCGTGAAGTGTTTCCTTTTTTCCTTTAAAAACGGACAGAACTTTTTTGGTCACGTAATATTTTCAGCTTATGAGTTAGGAGATGCTTCCTACGTTGTGCATATAAGGTTAGACCAAATTCTTTGATCGCACTGTGAATTGTCGTGATGCTGATAAGCCTCTCACAAGCTAGAGTTGATAATGACAAAGTTTGACTGATTATGACTTTTTTTCTTTTTAGAAGCTGAATGAGAAGTAAAGTTTGCGAATAATTATCTTTCTTGCCGTTTGCATGGCTTTGCAATCTTAGCCAGATTCACTAAACGCTTCCAAATATCGTATATTTTATCCCTATAGGACATTGGAGAGAGTTTCAATAAAGACTGAGCTTTGGACCCTGCGACAAAGCTCACAAATAGGAGACGTTTTGACTATTCAGGAGATATTTCGACTGTTGCACGAGGTTTATGTAATGAACTCAAACTGTTAGTGGCCGACTTCATAATTAATCAAGCATAAATAATGCACTTCAATACTACCAACTATTAGACTAATGAAAATTACCAACACTTTCAAATTGATACTGATTTATTTGGAAGACCCTGTGCTTCCATTTATTTTAAATGGGAGTGCGCTAGAGATTTGTGTTCACCCATCAAGTATTTTGCAAAATCCAATTCATGCATGTGGACGAGATTGCTACCCTTAGCCATGCTGGTGATCGTCTTTTAATTAAATAGTACTGATCAATAGACAAACCTATATAATGTTTCTACAGTTTTTTCTTCGACACGATTTCCACAACCTCGTATTTGTTAGGTAAACAAATATTTCAACTATTCTTGTACATGAATTGCCGCTTCACTATTTCCAACACTACGAGGTAGAACGCTTTTGTATTTATTTATCCGCTTTGAAAACAGCTGTTACAATCTAAGTAATTTTTCTGGAAAATTAAGAATTTTTGGTCGTTTCCTCTACTCTACTCTACCGCTTTCGTAAATACGTTACATGATACGTTAGAAAAGATCGGAAGCCCAAATGGATACTCGTGATCAAATAATGGGCTACGCAAAATAACAGAATTCTTGGAGATATCGATTTCCCTACACAGTACTCCCTGGAATCTGTCAGATCAGAAACCGGAAATACACGCTGGTCGATCACATGTGTAAGAGGCTCGAAACAAGTGCATATATCAACATACAGGGTGGGGCAGAAAAACCTATCCGATTTCAAAACGTTATAAAATGAAAACCACTCAACTTGTCAAAAATTTTTTTTTATTAGCATATCGCAAATTTTATGCCATTTTTAAATTTAAGTTTTGAAAAGCACATCACTCAAATGTCGTCCTTGGGAGCGGATACACTGATTTAGGAGCTCGCGGTAGCTTTCCATGACTTTCACCGTCATTTCCACAGGAATTTCTTCAATTGCCCGAGCAATTTCCCTTCGTAAAGCAAGAAGGGTCCTTGGTCGATGCTGGTGAACCTTCGATTTCAGGTAACCCCAAAGGAAGAAGTCACATGGAGTGAGATCCGGTGAGCGCGGCGGCCAGCCAAGATCACCTCTCAGGGAAATGAGGCGACCGGGAAACAGTTCCCTGAGAATGTCCATTGATCGTCGCGATGTGTGGGCGGTTGCACCATCCTGTTGAAACCACACATTTTCCACGCCATTTTCTTCCATCTTGGGTCTAAGAAAATTTTCCAGCATGAAACAATAGCGCTCGCTGTTGACCGTTACGGTTTGCCCATTTTCTTCAAAAAAGTAAGGCCCCCAGACGCCTAGGCGGGAAAGAGCACACCACACTGTCACTTTTGGGCTATGGAGGGGTTCCTGATGGATTTCTCGAGGATTTTCGTCACTCCAATATCGAAAATTCTGGCTGTTAACGGCACCACAAAGGTGAAAATGGGCTTCGTCCGTGAAGAGCACAACATCGTCGTTTGGGAGTTCTCGGAGATCGCGACACAGGTTCGTACGGGTTTCAAAATCCCTTTCACTTAATTCCTGTGCAACAACCATTTTGTAGGGATGCATTTTGAGGTCCCGGTGCAAAATGCGCCGAATACTGCGGTTGGAAATAGCCAAAGCGAGCGAATGTTTTCGCGCCGAACGACGCGGGAAACGTTCAATCGCGGCTCTCACATTGGCCACGTTTTCAGGTCCTGTTGCTGTCCTGGGACGTCCAGGCGACTTCTTTTTCAATGCTGAACTCGTCTGTCTAAAATTTGACACCCACACTTTAATCGTAGCGTGATGTGGAACAGGATCATGACGCCCGAGTCCGAAATGAATTCGAAAAGCACGTTGTGTAGCAATTATCGAACCGCCGCATTCGATAAACCGCTCAATAAAAAAGCACGATGTTCACCAGACCATGGCATGTTGACTACTGACAAATGGCATAAAACCGGCTCTCTAACGGTTTTTACCCCACTACTCTACCTGCTCCCTCTTCTGAGAAAAAAAGATTTGAAATCGGATAGGTTTTTCTGCCCCACCCTTTACTTCCCTCTTCAGTCTGAAACTGTGTCACGGTCTCAGAAAACACAAAATTCACTCGGTCAGGTGTTTTCACACTGGTTGGACGTAGAGACCATGACCTACCTAGCTAAGTTTTGGGGACAGACTCGCCACTGGTGTACTGTGTGAACTATAGGAACCCAGGGAGCCGCAGTGAGTGATTATGTTCGCATAGGGAAGGAGCAACTCTAGTGCATTTAATGAACTCATGTATTTTCACGTCTATAACTAACGTCATCTATTTTTACCGTCATTATTGCTTTAGTTCGATAGAAAGTAAAGAAAATCAGCTTGATACGACAAGACGTACCGCCAGAAATGATTGAAGTGGCGTTGTTCGTATTGTAACCAAAAATCAAGTCGCAGTTTATAACTCAATTTATTCTTGTTTGAACATGAATTTTATGGCTAGCTGGTTTTTCATTGCATAATGCCGAATAGCACGTAACTACTGATGACTTAATCAGAACAATAAAACATAGGATGAAAGCGTTAAATAATTCAATATTGGAAACCTGTGGAGGACATTCCCATGCAGGAGTGAATTTTCAAATGTAGGTTTCTATATTAATGTTGTGGAAATTTGGTAAAGAGAAAAGCAACAAAAGCTAGTGTACACTGTTTGGGTTGTTATGGGCCTCTCAACACAGGTGTGGTGATAGGCCTCACAACACAGCAGGAGCAACCTTCGGCGATGTTGCAATTCACCGCGCGTTGCCACGGTAAACATCGCGTGTACTAATTCCATAAACGTTTGATTTACCTGTCTGAAACATGAAAAATTGGAAAGTATAGGTATGGTTATGATTTGAAATGATAAAATGAAATAGTGGCAAATACTTAATCGCTCTATCAAGTTTGTTATTGTTATTTCACTCCCTCAAGTTACGAAGTGAAAATGACTGAGCTGAGGGCACCGTGAAAGTTTGTTGCATTCTGTGCTAGAAGAATCAATCACTACTTTCAGAACAATTTAGACGAAGTTGTGCGTTAAATGGTCATTTAGAAAATCCTGGTACATGCCTCTTAGTGTACCATATTTGACCCCACGTTCAAACGATCGACGAAGTTAAATTACGTATGCACCTTTCATATGGTGAAAAATTTATCAATTAAAAATGGATAGTCGTTGGAATTTTGGAATAGATTCTGATTTCCACAGAAACCTTTAGAAATCTATTATTTTCATTCCAATTCTTTGATATTTTCTATTAATAAGTATACTCAAGCTAGTCTGAAAAGTGAAACATTTGTGAGAAATAGTGTTGACACACGCCAAGTACGTATGTCATGTTTGGCACATTTATTTGTATCGTGTCAGTCAATGACACAAAAGTGCGTCACGATACCTTTATTGATGTTGTATATTGGGAACACACTTTTGTGAGTCTGTTTTGTGATTGGTTGGCACCCAAAAGCTAGTCAGTTTTGAGGTTAATTTTTTTTTATTACTCCAGCAAAACGTTATGAATCAGAAGCCAATCCTTGGTGACAGGTGACATACATATGCTGACTGAACCGCGTCTGGATTTGTTTCTACAAAATTTGACTTTCAGGATTTACCGAGGCAATAATGAACAGAAAGAAATATATTATATTCACAAGAGCTTTTGTCCGCTGCAACTTGTTCTGATTTGGTCTCTAATAGGCTCGAGCCATTCGACTTGATCTAACGAAAGGCAATAAATTAGCAAGTTTCAAATAGTATATTTAAAGAGTTGTGCTGTAAAACTTTGATTAATTAAAAAGAATTTGGAAAAAATTACAGGCTTGAAACGTCACCGGCATTCGCGAAAGCTCTTTCTAACAACTTTGTACAAGGTGAGACAAACAACAAGTGGAAAATGATACTCACTAAACTCAAAGTACTTCGCTATTCATAATGATTAGAAATAGATATGCGGACAAAAGATATTGACTTCAACGAAGGATCTCACCGCGTCGTAGGCGTGGCACTAGTCGCTACGCTCTGAAAAGAAGACATTTTATTTATTGAAAAAATTGGAAAATTCAAAATGAATGCGTGATCACTAAACCTTACATTACAGTAGCTGAGTCTGCTATGCTAGCAACATTTTCTATCTGATATCACCGAATAAACTGTTGTTCCGGCTTAATTCGTAGGATGCCTAACAACAAGTAATAGATCACTTGCAGAGCTCTGTAAAATTTGTTCAAAAAGGCCCAAAAGAAATTATCACATAAGAACAACAAGCAACGATTGAAGACAAAAAAAATATATAACAGTGTCAATATAGTAACTACAATATTATATTTTAGATTAGTTAGGTTAAGGATGATTTTCTGCAGATCGTTATAATTTGAAGAAAAATTACTAGAACTGTGTCTTCATTTCCTTAACTAACATTTTATGTTAAAAATTTCTGTCGAAATAGAACTTTTTCAGATTCAATCTGCTAATGCTTATCAGGTTATGTTGTAATAAACTGCCAAAAATATTTTGAGCGCCTCAAAAGGAAGTGTTATTGAGAAAAGTAAAATCTTTTCCAATACGTTTTCTGGATAAATAATGAATTTTTTAATTCACAAGAAATATATTAGAATTCATTTTATCAACATACTAGGATTCATTGTGTAGTCCAAATAACAAAGCAAAGTACAATTGTAACCGCAGTTGTTCAATCACTGGGACATGAATCTTTCTGCAAAGAAACTGAATCCATTACATTTTACATGGAGTTAATATTACTGATTGTAACCAAAATTCTCTTATCGTATTCTTTAGGCGGAAAAACAATGAACAAATAAACAAATATGAGATGCATATGCGAGAAAGTTTCCCACGTTTGCTAGAATTACGCAGCATTGAAACTTTACTTATGTTTCGAAAAGAACACATACAAATGTTATTCCAAACATGAATGGTTACCTCTGTCAATCCTGTTTTTTACAAGAAATGGTTACAAAACACCACTCTGAACATCTATTGCCATAATAATATACAAAACATCGATAGCAATGGCAAAAAATTTTCAAGCAGGCGGAACATTTTTTTGATCGCTGCATAAAAATACAAATTTTTCACGTTTCAGCCAATCCTTCATAAAGGGAACACATTTTTCACTTTTTGTACATCTAGAAATAGGAAGAAAAATCCAATGATAGATATTTTACGCCACAGAGCTAAAGCCTTTAGTCACAGGTAGGAGAGTTGTATATTGAAAGGGGAAGCGAGTGCCACAGATGGCAGGCGAGGACTGCAACCCGTTTTTAATCATCACTTGCCACGGCTGACTTACAGAACTCACGGAAGTTTATTCATTCACTGTCCTTCTGATCTCTAGCAGGGCAAAATAAAGAATATGAATTTGAATTGTCGCTGATGTTTTCCAGGAAGCCGAACGCACCGCCACACAGCGCACTGTATCATGAAAATATGGAAGCACATGTCGGTTTGTATTCTAACAAATTTTAACTTAGAAAATAATAGCAAGGAATAAAACTTTGAAACTTAGCATTTTATATTAAAAGCTTTACTGTTAAAACTGAAAGTTTCTATTCAATGAGTCATTCTGAACAGAATGCTTTGGAAAAAATAAAATATATACATGTTGAAAATATCGAAAATAAACGTACAAGTAAGGAAAAACTAAATGAAACTAAATCAAATCCTTGAACTATCTGCAAAGGAAAAGCGGATTGGGAGTCATTTAAAAAAAGCTTTCGTTCTAAAATATAAAGGGATTCAATAATGGGCAGATCAACGGCGTTTGACGCAGCGACTAAAATGTTAAAATCCCCTAATTTTATAGGAAGATTACATCTTTCAGCACGGATTAGTATGGCTGAGTGAGAAGGAGCAGCAAGAGGACGGTTAGTGCGAAAACTTCTGCCGGCATGCTCTGCAACGCGAATATGTAAGGCTCTTGTGGTAGAACCCACGTACTCCGACGCACACTGTGCGCAACTGTGTTGATAAATTACAAAAGAGAGCATACCTTTCGGAAGTTTATCTTTGTAGTTGAAGAAAGGAACCAATGCGATTTTATTATGAAGCACAAAATGAAAGTTAACAGGAGTGAAATATATGGATAAAAGTACGTACAATTCTTTCTTCATTTTTCCGATTGCTGACCAAAAAAGGGAGGATACAAAACAAATCTTTCTTTTTTACATGAGTAACATCAGAAGTTTGGTGGTACCTTCAGTTGAAAAAATTCTTCAGAGAAGTCTCAAAAATTTTCATTAGAAAATCATTGGAATGGAAAAACCTTTTTATGTAGAAAAGTAAACTCCTTATGAAGATTGCTAAAGTTAGAACTAATTGCAAAGGCCCTTGACAATAGCGTTTTAACACCGTTCATTTTAAATCGAAAGGGGCAAAAACTAAAAAAAACTGGTACCAAGACGGGTGAAACTGCATTTACGAAAAACTGAACTACAAAAATGATTACTCTCTTTTGTAATTTGAGAACAAGGAAAGAAACACCACCGTTCTGTTCAGTTTCTAGAGTAAAGGTAATATTTTGGTGTTTCGAATTCAAACAGTCGAGGAAAAGAGAGCAATGAGACCGATCATGAGATAATAAAAAGGTATCATCTACATATCGCTTGTATTAAAAAGGTTGAACTCTGGAGGACAATCTCTAAGCCATTGTTGCTCTTGAAAGCACATAAAAATATTGGCAAAAGTAAGGCCAAGTGGTTGCCCAATACTTAAACCGTCCAATTGTTGATAAAATTTATTGTCAGAAACAAAAAAAGAGTTCAATACAGAGTGCCGAAGGAGAGTCAAGAATAATGCCCTACTGAGACCCATAACAGCATCTACGCTTTCGAACAAACAGTTTAAGATGATTTCAGTATTAAAGGAACGTTTGTAAATAAATTTTTTAATGTCAAACGATACCATGTAAAAATTATCAGCATTAGGTATTGGTGTGACTAGGTTAAGACAATTTTTGAATTCTCAATTGTAAAGTATGTCGTCCTGATAAAGGGAGAGGCGTAGTTATCATAGATAAAGTTGACTACATTAAAAGCATGAAAGAGATCATCTCTGACCGATCGAAATTTAAGGAGATATCTGAACCCATCCTAAACTACACTATACGAATAGAAGATAAAATTAACAATTTTTTGAGAAAACGTGAGAAATAAAATCTTATTACCGAAGAAATGTATAAACGACTCTTCGTGACTGGCTCTGGCCCATGGCAGAGGTCTCGTACGGTTTACCCAAAATTCATTAACCCGATTTTAAAAATAAGTTTACATTCCGGCCAATCTTTGCCGCCTATCGCACACCTAGCTTTAAAATGTCAAAATTTCTAGTCCTTATTTTGAATCTTTTAACGTGCAGTGAATTCACAATCGAGAATTCAAAATGTTTCGTTAATCTAGTCTCTGCAATACCTAATGCTGATAATTTCTATATGGCATCGTTTGACGTCAAGAATCTTTTCACAAACGTTCCTTTAAATGAAACTATTGAAATCATCTTAACTGTTTGTTCGAAATCGTAGATACTGTTCTGGGCCTCAGTAGAGCATTATTCAAGACTCTCCTTCAGCACTCTGTTTTGAATTTTTTTCTGTTTTTGACAATAAATTTTTTTAACAGTTGGATGGGTTAGTTATGGGCTACCACTTGGCACAACTTTTTTCAATATTTTAATGAGCTTTCAAGAGCAACAATGGCTTAGAGATTGTCCTGCAGAGTTCAAACCTTTTTTATACAAGCGATCTGTAGATGATACCTTTTTATTGTTTCATGGTCGGTCTTACTGCCCTTTGTATATTGACTATTTGAATTCTAAACACCCAAATGTTACCTTTACTCTAGAAACTGAACAGAACGGTAGCATTTATTTCCATGATTCTTTAAATACAGTAGAGTAATCATTTTTGTCGTTCATTTTTTCGCAAATGCATTTTCACCGGTCTTGGTACCAGTTTTTTTAGTTTTTGCCCCTTTCGATTTAAAATGAACGGTATTAAAACGCTATTAACAAGGGCCTTTTACAGGTAGTTCTAGGCTCTAGCTTTATAAATATTCATGAGTTTACTTGTCTAAAAAGGTTTTTCCATTCCAATGGTTTTCCAATGAAACTTTTTGAGGCTACTCTGAGGAATTTTTTCAATCGAATGTACTATCAAACTTCTACTTTTGCTACTGTAAAAAATAAAGATTCGTTTTGTATCCTCCTATTTTCCGTTATGCAATCGGAAAAATGAAGAAAGAATTGTACGTACTCTTATCCAAATATTTCACTTATGTTAACTTTCATTTTGTGCTTCTTAGTAAATATAACATTGGTTCCTTTCTTCGACTACAAAGATAAAATTTCAAAAGGTATGCTCTCTTTTTTAATTTATCAACACAGTTGCGCACAGTGTGCGTCGGAGTATTTAGGTTCTACCACTAGAGCCTTGCATATTCGCGTTGCAGAGCATGCCGGTAGGAGTTATCGCACTAACCGTCCTATTGCTGCTCCTTCTCACTCAGCCATACTAATCCGTCCTGAAAGATGCAATCTTTCTATAAAATTAGAGGTTTTTAACATTTTAGCCGCTGCTTCAAACCCCGTTGATCTCGGCAGTATTGAATCTCTTTCTATTTTACAACGAAAGCCTTTTTTAAATGACTCTCAATCCGTTTTTCCTTTGCAAATAGTTTACGGATTTGATTTAGTTTTCCTTACTTTTACGATTATTTTCGATATTTTCAATATTCATATATTTTATTGTTTCCAAAGCATTTTGTTGAGAATGACTCAATGAGTCGAAACGCTCAATTTTACAACAGTAAAGCTTTTAATATAAAATGCTAAGTTTCAATGCCTTATTCCTCGCTATTATTTTCTTAGTATTTTGAACATAGATGGAATTCAGAACAGTTTCACAAAAGATTCAAGTTTGCAGCCTAACTCTCGTGTCTTTGCTCTGAGTGCCGGAATTTTCATTATTGTTCATACTAATAATTTTTACATCTTCAAATCGAATATCGATGCAAGTTACTCTCTCTGAACTACTAGTGTCGGAAGTATGCGCCTCTAAATTGCAAATGTCTGGGTTGAACGCCTATGAGTGATGAGTCAATGAGTGATATTTTTTGTGGAATGATTGGTCTTTGAATTATTGCGCTCAGAATTATCGTGTCCACTATTAATCCCTAGATGTCTAGCTTTTGAATCAACATTCGATTTTTGAACCCTTTACTTTTCACTTGACAGAATATTCATTTCCCACTCGTTCCATAAAGGAATTAGCTCGACAAATCTTAATTTTATCTATCTCTCGTGAGTGATCGTTTTCAAAGGGGATGACCGTTGTGACGAATTTCCATTCAATCCATCAGCATAAATATTTATCTATACGCCAATACCGCTGAGTCATTGCGAAGTTACCTACGCTGACACTTAGGTACCTAAATGTTTGGCAATGTTTTACATAAATTCCCATAATGGGGGATCGTCTTTGTTCATGTGCAGTTCTCGGAGACAGTTTACATTTTCTAATTTTTTCTGCCTCATGTGATATACCGTAATTTATCTACTGAGGTTTTATTTATTTCTTAGACCGATCGAGGATGGAAAAGTTAAGGAATATTTTTGACGCAAACTAATTACGTCTTTCATGGAATCATTAAGAATATTAGTAAAATGGTTTCTTCAAACGTCACCTGCTTTTCGAAACAAGATTAATTTCCCATGATCGTTGTACTCCAAGTAATTTGAAAGAAATTACACTCGCACTATCAAAGAGTTTTGAAGTTTCCCGTACTTAGCGTAAAATTTCGTGCTTCCAACGATATAACCTTGAAGAGTTCCGCAAAATTTCCGCCGTAAAACATAATTTTATCGCCAACCTCACTCATTCGTGTAAATCTTTCTGAATTAATGTTTCAAACACGCAATGTCTATATCAATACAAAAGGTGAATGTACCAGGTCAAATGCGGACGCGTTGCCCTCGTTAGAAACTACAAGAATGCGAATAAGTTTTCTTTCGCGAGGGTTGGAAAATTATGAAGTTTGTTTCGTTTATTCATCGTGAGATCAGTTAAAGAAATTTTTGTTTGACCTCAAATTTAATTTCCTTTTTCGTGCTAACCTTCGGGTACTGCTACTGCATAGGGTCAATTGGATATGCTCGCATTAGTCGATGTTATTGCTTTTGAGTTTTCATAAAGTGAATATTCATTTCGAAAAAATCATATATCCATGAACCATAGCAGCTGCTGCTCAGGAGCTCTGTGTATCAGCTGGCCACGGCTGTGTTACCTTCTCTGAAGTGGAGCGTTCCATGACACATTGCGTGACGGTGCACGAAAATGGATATAAAAGTTCAATTTCCGTGTTGTGATTTTAGTGCATCTGAGTACAGATCCCATATGTACAAACGAAAAAGTTATCATATTTTTTCAGCATTTAAATACCACCACGGAAAATAAGTACAACGATAATTTTATGAAGTCATGGTTCATGTTTCATACGCAAAATGTGTGCTCACATATGTTCAATAGGAGAAGATTTAATCTTCTAACCCTATTTTCAAAATTCTCGCATAACTGTTTTGAGACTCCATTCTGGTCACAAACTAGTATTGTATTCCTACCTGAAACAATTATTTTCTATTTCAATTCGTATCAGTAGTTGAGTGGCCGTTTTTTAGCCAATTGCGGACAAGTCAACTACATAACAAAATTCCATTGAGTCAAATTAACAAGCTTCTTGCCTTAGTTTGAGAGTTTCATGTATGTGCGTGAGTCTGAGTACAAATTATTTTGGCACTTTCAAGGCCAACACGTGATCCATAGACTTGCCGTCATCAGAATAAGTTTCACTTCCTGGACCGCAATTGTAGATCTGCAATGATAGTTTAGAAATATCGCTCTCCGAACGTAGTGCCACTTGTGTGATAGTCAGGAAGATCCAAAATGTTCAAGCGCCGGTCTCATAATATTGACTGACTTTGGCGCATGTTATTTTTCAATTTTGTAACAATACATTTGACGTAATTCACTTGATTATACGCTAAAAAAATATAGAAATGTCTTGCATGATGTATGTGCAACTGCATCACAAAGAAGGGAGTGCTTAATTTTATAATTGCGAGGAAATTTTGACGCTTGCGACAGCGTTCATTAACTTGGAAAACTAACTAAGACACGCAGCTTTAGCAAACGAAGTATTTCCTCACTGATAATTTAATTTAATTTAATTTTCATTTCAGTCCTTGTGCAGTACATTTTTTTTAACTAAATCGAAATTCATCGGGAAAATTAATAACCTGTTGAATCTGAGTACAACTAATTCGTAGCATTCTTGAATTTTCAGCAAGAGCTGTAAAAAAATGTAATACAACCATAATGTCAGAAATGATTAGAATATTATTCAAATGAAAATAGACACTTGATTTAAATTTACCCGTACTCTTCAATTGTCGGCGCATGAAACCTGTTTAAATTGAACTTATTTGTCGCTCTCATTATAAATTTGTTACAGGAATCGCATGAGACTTTTCCTGCATGTATACAGAAAAACGTTCGCAGAAAGTAATGAAACAACAGCAGCATTCAATCAAGGGATTGAATATCTTTGCATCTAAATAGTTGTATGGTTTTTTTAAATATCTCATTCATGTTTTTACACAGACAATCTGAAAAATTACCCCGGATATTAGCAGTGATTTTTAACGAATTAACTGATTGCGTCAGGATAAAAACACTGGCAAGGAGTGGAAGCTACTGAGCTGCCTTGTTTCCTGGCCTACAGCAACAACACACGAGCAAAGAGTTCTTTCTGGCTGAAACTCGCTGGTTCACTGGTAGTATGCGATAAAAAAGAAATTACAATTTCTGAGCTTTTTAATTAATTATTTTTTCATGTATTTTGCTTGTGCTTATGACACATTTGTTCCAAAGATTAGCAAAAAAGTGGACCCTCATAGCTAATTTCTCAAATCAGGTTGTGTTGGCCAACAAATTTCGCCTCGTGCAGTTTTGATTTTCAACAAACCAAAACTAATTAATTCCCGAATGTTACACAGAAAATCATTCGATTTATTAATTCAATTTTGTTGATATTATTAGAACAATGTCATTCAATTAAATTACGGAGGTACTTTCTGGTAGTGACAAAAACGAAGCATGGCACTAACGCAGGGATAGGAAACAGTCAAAATTTAAGGTTAATTTATTTAGTTGAATAAATAAATGACTGGTTTTCCATCCCGCGAATGGGCTGAAAGACGGGAGAGCTGGGACACCAGCACGCCCATAGCGCCCCTCCAGCACCGTGCCACGATCACTGTCACGGGAGAATACATATTTAGTAAGAAGAAAATTGAGTCTATACGACTGCTCAAAAATTTATGGATTAAAATGTTGGCTTAGTTTAAATTTGTCTCACGTCGCAAAATAGATGGGTCAGCGAGACTGCTTACGTAATTCAAGAATCGCGACGTGAGAATTAGGTATTGGGTGAAAGCCTAGTATGGCAGAAAATAATGCAGGGCTAGAGGGTTCAGCTTATGTAGTTATTAAGTTATTGCTAAGATTAGCTGAATTAAGACTAATTCATGTCTCGGTAACTACGCTAAATCCTACATTAAATATAGGAATTAAATTTAGAGACATGATTTTCAGTACTCTAAATTTAGAAAACACGAAATGTAATAATTAGAAATGTTCTGTAACAATTTCCGTATTAATATAGAAAAAAAATTTAATTGATTTATGGCAACATTACTCAAGAATTAAATCTCCCATTTTATTTAAGGTAAGACAGGTTCTTTGGAACTGCAACTGACGTCACTACGTAAAAATGTGGCGCTAACCATTACGGTGACTCACATCAGTTATGCAGCCGAACTCGAGTGGCGAAGCAGAAGCGAAGCGCAGGGAGGCAGAAGGTCGGCAGAGAAGTCTAGCCGGTCATGGCACCGTCAGGGCCCTCTCGTAGTAGGAGCGATGAAGAGCTGGAGACAGTGGCCACGACACCGGCCACACTCAGGACTCAGGAGTAGATCTTGGGTAGGCTTGTCAAAATTTAAGAGAGGTAAAGGTGGTGCAGTCAGTTGGAACTTGGTAGGCTCGTTGGCAACGACTCTGATGCTGCAGCAAAGGCTGCAGAGGTAACTTATTCTTCGGTGCAGTTGAGAAGAAGAAATCTTTGTTAAGTACACCGAATGGTTGCGCCTTTTATATTTAAATAAATTTTAGTGACTTGTTAATTTAATTGTTATGGGAGTTGTTTACATTAAAAATATTTGCCCAAAAAAAAGAATGCGAAGAAAAGATTCAGTTTTTCTACAGGGGTTTTTGAAAGATTGAAGCCTTGCATATGGGTGTGCAATATCACTTATGGGATTGTGCTCATAAAAATGATTACCGAGACATTAAAAACACCAAATGGTGTTTTAGATAGTATACATCGATAGATTCGTTGATTGTGCATTTTCCTCTCCAAGTACCGTGGTCTTTGGTCGTAGTTTGTTGATATTATGTAAGAGGAAATGACAGACGACTGGTTATCAAACATGCGCTCTAAAATCGAATTAAAACTTTATGAAAATCCTAAACATTTAACGATCGAAAGAGCTTTTGACAAATACAATTCATTATGAACTCAACTCAACCACCAGTCCATGCATGTTCCTGAGTTCGTTCATGCACGGCTGTGCTTTGTCTCGAGCAGTTTTAAAAAGAGGATAAAGGCAAAAATTAATGTCCCTTTAGAGCACCATAAAGGAAAGCTTTAAAATTTGTTTCAGCTCTATTTTACACTTCTTAAGTTTTTATAGTTGCACCTTTTACTTACATTTCAATGTCAACTCGGACAAAACATTTTTTTGCAGTAAATTAAAAAAATTATACTTTTAAATATCAATAAAATTTACAGGGAACTTGAAAGTAAATATCAAGACACTATGCAGGATGTTCACTAACTCATGGTACAAACTTCGACATTATGTATTGAAACCCAAAACAAACACATTTCCATTAATAACGAAATGCCCAAAAATACTTCGTTATCGAGATATCGAATCATTGAAACTTGTTTGATTTTAGGGAAATTTCCCATTTTCTTAATTGTGATGAATTGTGATGATATGGCAACATTTGTTTGCCTGTCGTCTGCTGTCGGTGAACACTGTGTAACACTCCCAACAACATGGATCGTTTAACAAATTTTGAAAAGACAGATATGATCTTGGCATATGTCTTTTCAAGATCTTGTAATAATTAAAGTTAATGAAATCAGATGAGTTTTCATTACCTAAGATTCGGAGGACTGTCCGCACCAGAGTAAAAAAAGCACAACAATGTTGCCATATAGCGGGTCGTCACAATTAAGAAAGTGAGAAATTTCCCTAAAATCAAATCAATTTAAAAGATTCGATACCTCGATAACGAAGCATTTTTGGGCATTTCGTTATTCATGGAAACGTGTTTGTTTTGGGTTTCAATATATAATGTCAAAATTTGTACCATGAGTTTGAGAACACCCGGTATAGCACAGAAGAAAATAGCAAAATAAAAGTAAGATCAATACATCAGGTCTCAAAAATAATCAGGATTATTAGGGAAGTGCTCTAATGCTCCTAAATGATCACATGCACTCTGAATTTCTAAAGCGAAAAACTAGGTATTTTCGTACAGCCTTTGACAAAAGAATTAAATATAATTTTTCATATACCCGTGCTAAAACATGTAAGATTTCCGTTCACAACTCAATTGTAGAAGCTCAAAGGCAATTAAATTTTCTAAAGCGAAAAAACTAGGTATTTTAGTACAGCCTTTGACAAAAGAATTAAATATAATTTTTCATATACCCGTGCTAAAACATGTAAGATTTCCGTTCACAACTCAATTGTAGAAGCTCAAAGGCAATTAAATTTTCATTGAAATATTAAAATAATGATTTGAAATAACTATCAACGGCTCAATTTACCTTTTACTGATGAAATTTACTTTCATGGTAAAAAGTTGAATTGGCAATTCGGATGGGCCAAATTGCAGATGCAGTGTCAATCAGTTTGTCCGACGGACGCTCATATTCACTCTAGGTACAAAAGCATCGGCTCATTAGAAGAGCCCAGCCGAGCAGGCAACAAGACCAGGGTTCAAAAATCTTGCACGAAGTCAAACCATATTGTCCGAGTGAACCAATCAGCAACCCTGAAGTAGTTAAACACTTCATGAACACTTAAAAGAAAAATGCAATAATACAAAATAATCCGAGCAAAGCCAAGTAACCCTTAACTTTAAGATATTTTAAAAACTAATGATGGTACTATCATTTTTGTACCATCTTTATTGGAAATAAACTGTTTTTCTTTCTTTCTTTTTTTCAATGTCCACTTTTTAGCGTGTTTCAGTTTTTTGAACTGTCTCAGAGTTTAGGTTGTAAATTACAGTACAATCTCGTGTTATGTAGGACTAATTTGACAGAGAAAATTGCGGAATGCTCAAATGGAAAATTGAGAAATGCCTGAATGCAATATTTCAAATTGTTAAAACTGTTCAATATGTTCACGTGGACTAACATCTGGCTCCAACAAGCTCGACTATGCTCTATTGCTTGCCGTGTGGAAAATAATTATAAATAATTCGATTTTTTCGCTCAGAAAAACTACCACTCCCATTCTGTCGCCTAAGATTATCCAAAACCTGGTTAGCTTCGTCTAAGGGTAACGAACAAAATTTCTCCGTTTCAATTCATCACTAATGGTGCTGTAGTGCCTTAAAGTAGCTTCTCGAAACGACTGAGCCTAACGTTTTCTTCGATCACTCGAATAGAAAACAAGTGTTGAGTTAAAAATTATCATTTATTCTCCTATGCATTCAATCCAATTATTTCTCGCATTTTGCCCTGCAACTCCATCAACATTTTATTCTTTGCAATGTGCTGTCAATGTACTGTTAATTATATTGATACACTTAGATAATACACACACATGAGTATTGTAACATCCGTGTCACTAGTCGAAAAGAAATGATTGAGGGCAATGTACTCTTAATGTCGCTTAATCTACATTTGATGATACATTTTATTTAAGTATAAATGGATGATCACACAACAAATTTATAGTTTTTATGTGGATGCTTTACAAAAATAAAAGAGATGACGATTTAGGTAATGTTACAAGTTGAGTGTGGACAGAAAAAAAGACCAGTATCTCTAGTTAAAATGCTAGTTGTCAGCTTAGTACATACATATGTGCATATGTAAATGTAAATATACACACATAAACATGCACCTACATACTTACGCACATACATTCACCTAACACGCACACATACACAAATAACTATCTATGCATCGAGGCAATCACAATACATATGCGTTCTACAAAAATGCTGTGCGATGTACTGAAATATAGGATAATGAGCAAAGGAAGTTCGTGACAACTTTTTCAGTATGCGTTGCTGCATAATGGCATTGGAAACTGCCTTTGCTACACTTTCTTTCTTCAAAGCGTCGCACATCTCCACATGACCAAAGTGGTTTCCTTCTATAATCGTAAATAAAAAGTTAACACATATTCTACTAGTTTAAACAGCTTCCGTTATGAATCAACCAACTTTTACACGCATATACGTAATTTATGATCGCTCCTATTATCACAGAAGAGCTGATGGAAATTATACAGTTAGGCCTATTCAGCGCGAATGAATTCTATTCAATGAATGAATTCTATTCACTATTGTGGCCACGACCAGGAGCAGGTCTAGAAACAGGCGAAGCATCGCTAAAGCTCGCTAATTCTTCTCAAAAAGAAAGAGTTATTGAAACGACTTTGCATTATTTAGTAAATAGTGAATGCTGCTAAGTTCCCAAATGATCAAAGCTACGATGGAAAAATTTGCGTTTCAGTTTAATATATTTTTGGTTATTCGACCCCTATGAAACGAACTGTGTGGACTCATGACAGGTATTTGAGAACTGTACGCATAGTAGAGACCGATAATGAATTTTCAGATTATTGATACCGTATGTTAAAAAGTTATGGCAATTATTGTGAAGTGAATCATTTTCCAATGTGCTGCGTTTTATTGCAAATAGTGAAAATTTCTAACGAGAGCTAATGGAACTCATTTTTGCAAAAACCTGTGAATTATTAGCTAAGAATGCGAACAAAATATTAACCAAATCAAATATGGTAGGTAAATAAACCATTGAACAGAAGTTGTACATTATTTGGCTTAAATTGCGCTTATTACATGAAATCTGCCAATCGACTAATCTAGCATCTGCCCCAGTTAAAAATTCACGCCGTTTTTAGGTCGACAGGTAGCAGAACACAGTGAAAGATGGCCGCTGAAGGTCAGAACGTTCCTCTGTCGGCCGCTCTCGACCAAAATTTGCCGTTCGACGGCTATCTGCTAGCCTCATTTAGACGGAAACAAGCCGGAAAAATCGAGCCCTTGCCCAAAGGCGGATTCAAGAGGAGAATGTCGGCTTGCGTTCGACCTATTTGATTAACAGTCGGGCAACGGTTTTCTGGAAAGTATAGAAATTTCTTTAGAATATCTTAAGTGCAACTTTAGATTTTAGTCTATCACTCATAACTTTTGAAATAATTCACCTGTCGAGTTCAAATTACTCTCAAATGAAAGATAAAAACATTCTTAAGGGAAAATCTTACATACGAACATTCTTGACTACTCTCAGACAGCAAAATTTATTTGCCATTAAAATTACAGTCGGTAACTGCCAAGGAAAACTTGCTAGTCAAAGCTGTCTACTAAAAAATGGTACATTTACCTAAAACTTTACCTTGAGGATAGTTATAATGTTATAAGGTATTTAAATGTCAATTTAATCATTTTGTATAGTGTACATTAAATAATACTACCCTGTTGTTCATCTGAGCGAAATTTTTATTTCCATTCGAGTTAGACATGGCAACACTGCTCGCACATTTGGACAAGTCTGATCACTCAAGCTTTTTCGCGGCAGTTATTTGAATGGTGTTGTGCGTCACAGGTGTAGTGTTGGTTTCTCATTTATTCAATAAGGTTTTTCACGCAATGTCAGAATTTATTTCAGTGCGAGTGTGTAGTACGTTGAAGTGTCTCTTATTTCTGAAAAAATTTCTGCTCTAAAAAAGGTATGAGGTGTTCGCTCTCACGTGAGTTTCTTATTCCATTGAAGACGTTAAGCCGGTATGGCATGTTGTCAAGTGCCTGATGAGGGATTGACCTTGTCGTCTCAATAATTTTTTAATGTGAATGAATAGTAGTATACATATATTAATGAGAAGGAACAATTACGCACTTAAGGTCAATCATGAATCAGGATTGCACTACTGTGCGGCCAATGTTGTTTTCATATTTGATAGTGCACAATTGTATATACTTCAAAATTTAAACTGTAGTTTGAAGAAGCAATAAAAGCAAAATATAATAGTGTATGTTCATTCACTATTAATTTTCTTATTTTACAGTAAGTGTTAACACAATTTAGCTTCAAGCTTTTAAGTTGCAGTATAATTCCACTTGAGAAACCTTTGACAAGCAACAATGTGCAATTTTTTCAATTTAGATGTACGGATAGTATCGGTATCGGCCTTTTTCTATTATCAGTACATCACTAGTTTTCAATTTTTTAGTAAGAAAAGTAAACTTCAGAAATATCTGACGAGCTGCATTATAAAATTAAGGAATAACAATGATGAAAGAAGAATAGGTCGATATTTACTTAAATTCGTTCGCGTGAATTAAGAATTTTGTTTCAAAAAATCTCTAAAGGAACGCATTTAAGAACGTTTCAAATGAATGACATTTTGCTCGCTGATGAGTAATTTTTGAGTTATTAACCTGTGAAGTTATAGGAACTTAGTATGTAAAAATGGAGAAACGGACGCGTAAATATGATGTAATACGGCATAACGTGATGCTAGGTTAAATTGGGTTAGGTAACGTTAGGTTAGCTGAATAAACTAACCTAAAATCACTTAACTTAGCCGTACTGACACTGATGGTTACCGCCAAAATACTGGGCGTGTTTCAAGAATGCAGGTACGATGTAGACGATTATATAAAGTTAATTTTACCTGAACGTAATTCATGTTATAGCTCGAAAATTACGTTCAGCGAGCAAAATGTCATTCGTGCTCTTTTAGTGATTCTTTAAAACAGAGGTCGTGATTTCCGTGAACACATTGAAGTAAATACTGACCGAAGAAAAATCCTTAATCACCTGATGAACATCAGCATTATCTATGAGTTAGGGTTGAATTATACTTTAAATTGAGGAGCGTCCTACCAGCAAACGTTGCGTGATCGTAGGCTAGTGATGTACAAATATATCGGTAGCGGCAAAATCTGGCCGATATTTGATCGATACTTTCCAATAATACGTATTTTATCGTGAAAATGAAGGTCATAAATCATGAAAGTAAATTCAAATAAAGAGCCTATTCACTCATATAAATTAGTTAGCTAACTGTTGAATTACAGCGTTTAATGTGGCCCGCTAAGTGAATCTACTACGTTGATTTCCCGATGTCACGGACAGTCTGTAAGTGAAAGCTTTGTAGCATAAATAGTTAAACAAACACAGTGGGGACGTAAAATTATTATACTTTTACAACTGAAACCTATATAGTTTGACCCAATTTCCATTTCTTGAAGTATGTGACAGGCTAACAAAAATCGAACCAATTAAATATAGTTGAAGGTGCATTTTAACGTTTTTATAAATTTGACATAGAAATAGAAATAACTGAAAATTCTATTTTCATTAAGCTTGTAGATCGTAAAATATTACAAAGCTAATTATTTTATTTTAATTTAGCATGTAAATCGCCGTTCATTACGAATCTAGAATTTTTCTTCATTTTAATATGTTTGAAAATTATTCATGAACAATCTTATAATAGGTTGCGTGTTTGCGCATCTCTCCGGTTTCGGATCCTATCGAATTTTAATGTTTTATTTTCGTCAAAGTATGTATTTAGGTGTGAAAAACATGAAAATGATAACCATTTTGTGGAGAAATTATTGTTTTGGTTCATGAACAATCTTATAAGATTGTTCGTGAATTTTTCAAACATCTTAAAATAGAAGAAAAATTCAATATTCCTAGTGTACGGTGATTCACATGCTAAATTAGAATAAAATGATTGGCTTTGTAGTATTTGAAGATTTACGTAAAATTAACACTCCTTAGTCGGACTATCATTAAAAATTTAAAGACGAAGAATACAACACGGATAGGTATCATATTTAATAAAATCTAACGAAGTAAATATAAAATGTGAATTAGTCAGTTTTAAACGTTTTGGAGACCAGCTCCATCTTCAGTAAGTCTGAAAACATAAAAACCAAAATTGGTTAGTTCATGACAACAATGAGAAAAGTGACAAAGTGATCATTAAGAAAAAAAAATCAATACAAAAATTTCTAACGGATATGAACTATCAGCATTATTTAAAGGTGGCTTCTATTTGGCAATGTGAATGGATTCTAAAATGCGAAATCTAACTCATTAGGTGCAGAGCATAAAATAGAAAAATTGTCCTCGGAAATACGGCTGCTACATTGTTCGGTATGAAGGCGGATTGATGAATGAGGAGGTTGAGCCACAGAACATTTACATAATCTGAAGGTTTTCTCTCCTAAACTGTACTCGAAGTTGTATCTGTCAGGTTCACGTCCGGGTGTCCTGTATGGTTTGCCGAAAATCCATAAGTTAGACTTTCCATCTAAATTTCAGTTTCGTCCTATTTTTGCTGCAGTGAATACGCCTAATTTTAACTTAGCACGATTTCTAGTGCCTGTGTTAAATCCTTTGACTGTAAATGAATATACTCTTGGTAACTCAAATCAATTTGTTAACGAGATCACATCGTGTCAAAATGCTGATAAAGTTACTATGGCTTCATTTGATATTGAAAGTTTATTCACAAATATTCCACTTGCAGAAACCATCGAAATAACTATAAATTCCTTGTGTGCTTTGCCTACTGATACAGTTTTAGGCCTAGGCAAATCTTATTCAAGACGCTTCTCGAACTGTTTGTTATGAACTCTATATTTGTGCTTGCTGGCAATTTGTATAAACAAATCGAAGGCGTGGGATCTTCGAAGGCATGGGTCTTCTGTTATGACCCACATTTGCAAAAAAATTCATGTGTCACTGGGAACAAAAATGGCTGACCGATTGTCCTGTGGAACTTTAACCAGAATTTTATCGCCGTTACATTGATGACACGTTTTTGTTGTTTCGTGATCCAAGTCATGCTCAAATGTTCAGGGACTATTTAAATGAGAAACATTCATCAATAAAATATACAATCGAAATTGAGAATAATCGCTCGTTATCTTTTTTGGACTCAAAAATTACTCGAGTAGGTAAAGCTTTCACTTTTTCAGTTTTTCGCAAGGCTACTTTTACTGGATTGGGCGTAAGTTTCTACAGTAACTGTAGCTGTATATTTAAAATTAATGCGATTAAAACCATATTGAATCGTGCCTATAACATTTGTTCTAGTTTTGTGGATCTGCATGCTGAATTTAACTTTTTAGTCTCATCTTTTTGTAAAAACGGATTTCCTTCCTCAATTGTTCATGCTCATATTAAAAAAATTTTAGCCAAGAAATATTCAGGTATTAACGATGTTGCCGATTCGGTGCAACAGCTCTACTGTGTATTTTCATATTTTGGTGATTTTACGAGCAAGATGTCCCGGGATATTGAAAACCTTTTAAACACCACTTTCCTGCGGTAAAATTGAATGTAATTACTGTGAATCTGCTGCGAGTTGGTTCTTTCTTTCGGTACAAAGATAGGTTACCTAAGCGGATGCGGGCATCCCTAGTATCTAAATTTAGTTGCGTACAGTGTACGTATGGCTATGTCGGCATGACGACGCTGCCTTTTTACATCAGGATCGCCCATGGCACTGCGGAGTAAGCTTTCGAACCGGGAGACCTTTAGGTCAACCTCCTCATTCATCAATCCGCCTTCATACCGAACAGTGTAGCAGCCGTATTTCCGAGAACAATTTTTCTATTTTATGCTCTGCATCTAACGAGATAGATTTGCGCATTTTAGAAACCCTTCACATTGCCAAAGAGAAGCCACCTTTAAATAATGCTAATAGTTCATATCCGTTAGAAATTTTTGTATAGATTTTTTTTTCTTACCGATCACTTTGTCACTTTTCTCATTGTTATCATGAACTAACCAATTTTGGTTTTTATGTTTTCAGACTTACTGAAGATGGAGCTGGTCTCCGAAACGTTTAAAATTGACTACTTCACATATTTAAAATTTAGCTTCGGTAAATTGTATTAAATATGATACCTATCCGTGCTGTATTCTTCGTCTTTAAATTTTTATTGAAGATTTACTAGATAAATTAAAATCGAATTTCCAGCTTTTTCTATAATAAATTTCAAAAACTTCAAAATACACCATCAACTTTATTCACATAATTTATTGGATTTTTGTTAGCCTGTTTAGTTGTAAAAGTTTAATAATTTTATGTAGCTTCTGTTTTCAACTATTCAAGCTACATGGCTTTCACTTACTGAACGTACGTGCCTCATCGGGAAGTCAAAGTATCCAATTCAGTTAGCGGGCCACATTAAACTCTGTAATTCAACAGTTAGCTAACTAATTTGCTAGGTATGAATTGCCTCTTTATTTGATCATGCTTTTACTTTCATGTTTTATGACCTTCATTTATATGATAAAATACGTATTATTGGAAAGTATCGGCCGGATTTTACCAATGCCTGTAAAATGACCGATACCGATACATCGGTTCATCAATAATTTTATGACAGGATTTTGTAAATATTTTTTTACGTTTCGATCTGAATTTCAAATAAAAAAATAAAACCATTTACATTTTTGTGCAACGGACAAAAAAAAAGACTGTTGGCTGCATTGACTACTCTGGCTGAAGCTTCATAAGAAAATGACGCTGAAACTCACAATGAGTCGCTTTCTTCTATCTCGCATGTAGTTGAGTTTGGACCCGTAACTTCTGGTGAAGATGGGGATTCTTCAGAAGAAACAAGAGATGGAAGGGATGTAGAATGTTGGTCTGTAGAGGCACTATTTCAAGAGCAAGGGCCCAACTATTAGCTTCACCACATCGGTCAATTGATATTTATGACGATTTATCGTTGTGGTGGGGCTGGTAGTGACGGCAATGTGAGCAACGTAAACACAACAAAATGTGGAAACCAAGCCTGAATTTTCCCTCGTCAGTCTTCAGCAACCTCTGAATTGAAGGACGTCCTTGAAGGTGATCAACGATGTGTTCAGATACATATTTGTGTGTGTGGGAGGGCGGGTGTGTGTGTGTGTGTGTGTGTGTGGGGGGGGGGTTATGGGTGGGTGGGTACGGGGGAGGGGTGTGTGTGTGTGTGTGAGGGGTGTGTATATGAATAGCCAGTGTAACTAAGTTCGGGCAAGGTCGATCTGCTGCCGCGGGAGGCCGGTACAAAGTCGAGTAAGGTCGACAGAGAGTCGATACATAGAATGGAGAAGCCGCGGAAGGTCGAATTCGGGCCGCAGAAAGTCGAAATGTAGTCGATAAAGGTGAAAATTTCCGAACAGCTGCAAAGGGAATTCAATGGTTTCGTAACCGTTTTTTACTGCCATAAAACGGGGACATGGCGATCAAAAAACGGCTGCTTTTCCGAATAAAACACGGCTAGAAGTCTTGCCTACCGCGGCACATAATTGACTTGAAAACGTCTTATTTTTTAACTGGGTGTAATGGACCTAGCGATACTTTTGATCTTTTCACGAGGAATTTCTGTTGATAAACAGTGGGCATTTCTCTCATAAACCTGGCATTTCAAGTTTAATGGGGCTTGGGTCGGGTGGAAGGATGTGCAAATGATGAAGTGTTCTAATTTGATGGCCTGACTATTTTGAAAAGAAATGTCAGCCTCGACTGAAAGTTATGCAGCATTTTCATGCATGAATCTCCGCTGACTTAAACGTGCGAATCGAAGGTAATCTAGCCATAGTAGCAAGTGTTCATCTAGAAACCGTTGTGGGTTTTATGGTGATTTTAACAACTTATAAGGCCATCGAAATGGTCCTACCCGTTTGTTACCAATGATATCCATCCAAAACATCGCTCCACCCCCACTTTGCTGACGCCGAAAGCGAAAGAGACAAAACGCTCTTTGAAGCATCCTCGCAACGGCCCTTCCACCGAGACCATTCATCGTGGATCTTGCCTCATCCGCGAAAAATACATTACAAAAAAATTTTCCCCATGTTATGCGCATCTCCTAACGATACGCTTAGAGTGGGTCTAGCAACGGGATTCGCATTCTCCACCACCACTTTGAGAACCTTCAGACCTTTTAAAGTGATAGATTTATATGGAGACAGATCTAATGCAGTGCTATCAAATATTGCAGTACTTGTTTAATAGTTCTGCCATGGTTTTTTCCATGCTCACACAACTTCCACGTATCGAAAAATTTAATTATTATTTTTGTTCTTTTTTTCTGAGAATGCTCTTAGCAGAATAATTCAATTTTCTTGCATCCAGTCCATTTCTTTGGCCATATTTACTTTGGGAAAGCCAGGTACAATCTGTGCCTTTTTCATGGCTGTCAAACGTCGATCCTTCAGCATACCATTACGTCTGCAATAAAACACCACGAATTAGAAAACGATGCATAACACATTCGTTGATGTGAATTAGCACATACTACATCAATCGCCATGAAAATTTTTGAAAATTTTATCCCTAGAAAATATTTCATTTTACTGAAATTCATTTTGAAAAATAATTCGTCCACGCCCTACATTTTGACAAACGACAACTTGCAGCGAAACGTGACACATTTTAGATCATGATACGTAATTTTTTCTCCGAGTTCATCGACTGACATAGCATATTTTATGGAGCTCTGCAACACAAAAAAAACGGTACAAAGGCCTCAGACGCTTGAGCTGCAGGTGTTACGGCATCGAGGCTACTGCGAGAGAGGAAATATATTTTACATCCAATACGGAGGGGTTTTTTCCCCAAACAAATTAATAATCACAGATAAGTAGAACACTTCCTGAGTCAATAATATTAACAGCAAAAACGTTCGGTTAACCTTGGTTCTTAACTAGGGTCACGTCGTTAAATTTACATTTGTCGCCGAAGACGTGAGGAACCCCCGCCATTGCTCCGCTTAGTCGTAAAATTATCAGCGGTATTAATTTTAGAATGATTTGAAGGAGCACAGCCTATGCCCTTTATTGCGGAAGGCCTTTTTGTGCCTTATAAAGTCCGCAAAGGACCTCAGCGTTCGAGCAATGGCTGGAATCTCGAAACAATCCCGGCAAGAGAAAAAACGGAGTTTTCATCAGAAATTTCCGTTACATAGATTTAACGTTCAAACATTTTAATACATTAATGTTACTTTCCCGAGGAAGTATAGAAAGAACACCAATTACATTTATACGCATGTAATTTTTAAGAGCAACAAAGTAGGAAAGGACATTAGAGGTGACCTCTCCTAATCAAGTCGGCAAGCTTGCTACGCTGCTGGCGAGCTGCCTGTCGCCTAGGCCGTGCAGCTGCCTCAATTTCAGGTTTTTCGGAAGTTTCCGAGGAGTCTGATTCAGAAGAATATTGCTGATCTCTAGAGCGTTCAATAGAAAAGGAACTAGTCTCACGAGAAAAGGAACTCCCGGGAGGCTCGAAAGAAGGATGCAACTCCTCACTCGAGCTTCCCTCTGCGCTTTCCCACCCCTCCTCTGAAGCAGTATCAAAAGCAGCTAACTCCAGGGGGTAAAGTAAGGAAATTTTAACGGCAGACTCTGAGTTATCAGCCTTGATGATTTCAACAACCCGGACCTTGCCATCGCGTCCAGGAAGCAGGGCGATGATACGGACAAAGGTCCAAAACGGTCTAGGTTTTATGGGATGCCTTAATAAGACAACCTGACCTACAGACAGGAATTTATTAGTAAGAGGTAAAGTTTTATGAGGATATGGACCTCTTAGGGTGATTAAGTACTGTGAGTAACAGAGCTCCCTAAACTTGGCCACCATGACGTCGCGCCTCTCAAGCGCGGAGAGCAGATGCTCTCGACGTTCATCGTCCTCGGTTTCCAAGTCAGGGACCTCATCGGAAAGGATTAAAGAGTTAGAAGTAGGGTAAAGTTGAAGGAATTGAATAGGCATGATAGGCAAAATAGTGTCCCCCGTCTCTGTGTAGGAAAGAGGACGTCGATTAAGATTTAGAGTGATATCAGAAATGGCAGTACAAAAGGTAGAGTAAGGGTATGTGCTACGGCCAAAGAGTTTGTACAAACTTTCCTTGATGAATTTAAACAAGCGTTCCCAGATCGCACCAAATTGTAGACTATAGGTTGGGATAGTTTTGAATTTAATGTTAAAAGTGCGGAAACGTTCTTCATACAAGGAAGAAGTTAAAACTTCTGCCAAAAGGTCAGAAGCAGCTACGAAAGTTTTAGCATTATCTGAGTAAACGGTGTTAGGCACACCCTTTTCGTTCGTGAAGCGAATAAAGGCGAAACAGAATTCCTCCAGCGTCATGGAAGGAAGAAGTTCTACATGAATTGCTCTAGTTTGGAAACACGTAAACAGTAAAAGATACACTTTTTGTTTATGGCCAAACGGATCTAACACCCAGAAATGAGCTGAAAAGTCTATTCCTGTGGTAGCGAAAGGCCTCACAAAATTAGTCCGACTGTCTGGCAAAGCAGGCGGGTCAGGATAAGAGAATGCCTTAGCGTTCACACGCTTGCATACTATGCATTTGGATAGAACGCCACGCACAGTACGCTTACAGCGAGGTATCAAATAACCGTCCGGTTTTAACTTTTGAACGGTAGATTCAACACCCTGATGATTAAGAGTTTTATGGGTATGCAAGATCAGAAGACTGGTTAGATGAGAAGAACTAGACAACAGAATAGGATTCCTAGTGTTGTAATCCAATTCCTCTGCCAAGACAATGCGGCTACTAGATCTAATTAAATGATGAGAGTCAAGGAACAAGTTGAAAGATCTAACAAGCGACGGCGGACGAGGATTCTTGGTTTCCAAGGCCTCTATCTCGCTGGCAAAATGCTCTCTTTGCATAGAGGAAATGAGGTAAAGAAACGCTCCCAGTTTAGACTCCCCCGGATCTGCGCGCTTCCAGATTGCTACGGCCCTAAATACCTTCTCCACCGCACACAACAGCTTAGGGTAGGAGAAGCGCTCAAGCGTTACAATAGAAGCTTCACCTGGGTGAGCAACATTAACTGCGATACACGTGTCTGAAACAAATTGCTGCGGAATGCATCCTGAGTGACCCTTAGGCCACTTATCTCTACTTTCTCTGATCCAAGAAGGACCTTCTAACCATAACAATTTATACTCTAGAAACTTAAATACCTTAACACCCCGCGTCAGCATGTCTGCAACGTTAAACATCGTGGGCACGTACTCGTAACTAAAGGCAGCCAAGGCCTTACACTCGAGCTGCTTACGCATGGCTTCTATGTCCTTTATCCTGTTGCTTACAAATACATTTTTCCGAGGAGGTTTACCGCTCAAGAGGCAAGCTAGGGTGACCTGTGAATCAGTAAGAATAGTTACATTAGCCACTTTATAAGGAAAATTAACATCACACAGAAGAGATACAAGACACTGATAGGCAAGAAACACTGCCAAGAGTTCGAGGGAAGGAAGAGTTCGCTGGCGAGAAGGCGAAACTTTAACTTTAGAGAAAAGTAATGCGCTGCGATCCTCTTGGACGCCATAAATACAGGTACCAAAGGCGCTAGCACTAGCATCACAAAATACAACAAGTTGGGTAGTTTTAGTCCCAGCCAAAGTCATCCTAGGAAACTCGTAATCCCTCGATTCCGAAAATTCCAGACAATATTTCTGCCATTCATTACATAAGTCTTCCGGAACATCCTGATCCCAACCTAGCCTCACGGGCGTCAATTTTCTCAAAATGAGCTTACCTCGCACAGAAAACGGTAACAAAATTCCCAAGGGGTCGTAAATAGACGCTACTTCAGAACGAATTTTTCTTCGTGTTTTTCACGAAGAGTCCAACTTTTTTACAGACAGAGAAAGAAGATCAGTAGAAGAGTTATAGTCGTACCCTAGCACTCTGGAGTGCACTTCGGCACTACATAGAGCAGGGTCAATTTTGGAAAGAAGTTCAGAATTATTGGACTTCCATTTGCGTAACGCAAACCCACTTTCCTCAAATGCACTGTTGACTCTGCGAAAAGTGCACAGCGCAAGCTCAGGACTTTCGGTAGTGAACACTAAATTATCGACGTACAGCTTGTTAGCCATAACGTCTCTAATTGTCAAATCAGTAATAGTTTGGGCGTGCAATTTAAGCAAATAGTTAAGAATATAAGGTGATGCAACAAACCCGAACAACAGAGCAGTGTAACGGTAATACGAAAATTTGCCATCCTTGAAAAGGATGAAGCTAAACTAATTGCGGTCAAAATCACAAGCAAGTTTTACCTGCAAGAATGCCTTAAAAATGTCAGAAAGAACCACAACGGTATTTGCACGGAAATAAACCAACAGTCCCAACAGATTATTCAGCAGATTAGGGCCTACATACGAGGCTTCGTTCAGACTGGGCAAACCACCGACTTTCAACGAGCAATTAAAAACCGGTCGGATTTTGGAAGTTTCAACATGCGTTCTAATAACGGGCGTATGCGGAATCCATTTATGCGCCCGGACATCTATCCTTTTGATAGATGCAATCGGTTCTATGATCCCCAATTCAAGCTGCTCACGGAAGACGTCGTTATAGGCACTCTTTATCCCCTTTTGGGCATTGTCATTCGCTACTTTTACGAGCACGATATCTTGCTAATACGAAATTGTTAGGCACTCTAGCCAAAAGTTGGCGATTCCAAGGCAGCTGGACAGAATATCTACCTTCTTCAAGTTTAACATTATCTTTAAAATCTTCCAATTCCTTATCATTTTCTTCCTCCTTAGAGGGTATACCCATAAGCTCAAGGTGAAGCAGCTGATCAAGTCCAGTCTGCACTACACACTGCTCAGAACGTCTAATAATGATGTACATACTTTTGGAGTTTCAAAAAAGTTAGAAAGAACATTACGGAATCGATTTTCGTTCAACTTACATTTGGCAACTTTCCTTTTAGTTTTCGTTTTAGTTTCATTGTCAGAAGACAGAGAAGGGTTACATAATTTAACATTGATATTTCTTTCAACGGAAGTTTTAAGATCATTAGTTAGCTTCTTAGTTTTAGAAGCAACAAGAGAAGATAAAGAGGAGTTGTAACATTTTAACTCCCCAAAGGGTAAAAAACCGTTAGAAATGCGGTTGGCCTTATAGCTATTTACGTGCCGTAACTCAAGTACTTAAAAGCTTGAAGAGCATCTACAACACAAAATTCCGCGAATTTGGATGCTTTCATTTATAACTTTAGGATAGGAAGTCGACAAAGGAAGTTTAGTTTTCAAATTTTCGAGTTTAGCCTTCAAATCTTTCATACCCATCTGAAGGTTTAAATTTCTCATGCTTCTCACTGTCCTGAAGCACGAGTTCAATGCTAATTTGCTTACCAATTAAAGGAACAGAAGCACCTACAGTGTTGACAGTTAGCTCCTGCAAGTCTACATCAGAATAGTTGGAACTTAAGGTCTCCAAATCAATAAGCGACGACTGACTGCCGCTATCAATTAGAAAATTAACACGCTTAGTTACCCCACCATACTTGGTGGTAAGAGCAACAAGAGGGCACATCCTTAGACGTGCCTCTAACCGTCATGAGGAGGTTGCAACAAAGGCCCTGGATTCAATAAATTTAGGACACAAAGGGCTAACATGATTGTTAGCTTTACACAAAGAGCACAGGAACGGGAGACCCTTAACTTTGGAGGGACACGCACTAGACAAATGCTTACTGCTCAAACAGGTAGCACATAATTTTAATTCACCAGCCCGTTTCACACGCTTTTCGTGCGAATTAAATCGCCTGCATGCAAAGGAAGCATGGTTAGCCTGGTTACAGAAACGACATACCTTAACATCGGGCGACTTATTAGGCCTAGGTAAATGTGGCGTTTTGTCCCTCACCTCAGTCCGGGTCACCATTTCTGCTTCCTAACTAGTGATGCAAAAAAAAACGGTTTTATTTGATTGCGTTTTTTTTTGCAAAAAAAACGTGTTTTTTATGTGTTTTTTTTGTTTCTTTTTTTTTTGCACGCCTAAATTTTGTTAAGCATATGTCTGGTTTTTTTTTGGACACCTGAAATATATTAATATCCATGTTTTTTAGTCATTTCATTGTTATAAAAACATCAAAAAGAAACCATACAGTAAAAGTGGTGGCAGATAACCCACAATTACCTAGAGGCGTCTAAGAGGAACAGCAGGAGCCACAGAACTTATATTGATGGAGTCAAAATTCAGAGCTTACTATCTCTACTATGTCTGATTCCATTTTTATGTGACAAAAAAAACAGACTTTGCAGAAATAATATGGGTAAATCTGAAGGATACGCCAGTTATCGATTTTGTAAATTTTGATGCCTAACCTAAGCATAGTTAATTAGATCGAAATAAACAAGTTTTCTTCTATGCACTTTCCGTCTCAAATGAGTATTTTATTAGTTATAGCGGTAAATGACTTACCGCAACTCCTGTGTTTGAAGCGGCAAGTAATTCAAGGAGCACGTCGGACAGCAACACTGCAATGCGCACTCGCTTCCAGCGCGATCGTCATAAAAGACGAAACCAAACCTACCGCTATGCCTCGTTAAATACTCTTTTGACGAGAAAAGTGTATAGAAGAAAAGTTGTTTATTTCGATGTTATTACCATGATTCAAGCAACAAAAATTCGAAAATCGATGAGTAGCTGTTTATTCGAGCGCATTCGTCATCAAAGACGAAACTAAACTTATCGCTATAATTCATAAAATACTCATTTGAGACGGAAGGTGCGTAGAAGAAAACTTGTTTATTTTGATTCAATTAATTAGGTTCAGGCCCCAAAAAGTGGAAAATCGATAACTGACATATCCTTCAGATTTACCATATTAAGCTCTGAATTTTGACTCCATCAATATACGTTCTGTGGCTCCTGCTGTACCTTTTAGACTCTAGGTAATTGTGGGTTATCTGCCACCACTTTTACTGTATGGTTTCTTTTTCATGTTTTCATTACACATCAATGACCAAAAACCATAGATATTAATATATTTAAGGTGACCAAAAAAATATGCTGTTTTTTTAAAAACAGGTTTTTTACAAAAAATTCTGGGTCAATGTGAAGTTTAATGCAATCAGAAAATAATAATTAGCAATCCCAGGAATCACTAAAGGAACCCATTTAAGAACGTTTCACACGAATGACATTCTGCTCGCAGATGCATTATTTTCGAATAATTGAACTTTGAAGTTGGCCTTTGCGCCAAAGGAAGCGAGCGCGTGAAACGGAATTCAATTAATAACGGAAGCTATTACAAACGTAAAGAGGTTGGGTCGGGAGGGGGAGGCACAGTTCTTCTAATGAAAATTATAAATAAAGCTTCTAACCAACCCATTTGGGTGATGACCGCAATCTTGTTGACATCGGCTCTAAGATGGCAGCGCCCATGGTGGTTGCCATCTTAGAGCCGATGTAAACAAGATTGTGGTCGTCACGTTAATGGGTGGGTTAGAAGCTTTATTTATAATTTTTGCTAGAAGAACTGTGCCTCCCTCTCACGACCCAACCTCTTTACGTTTGTAATAGGGGGTTAGCTTCCGTTTTTAATTAAATTACGCTCGCTTCCTTTGGCTCGGGAAGTCCAACTTCAAAGTTCAATGATTCGAAAATAAAGCATCAGCGAGCAGAATTTCGTTCATGTAAAACATTCTTAAATGGGTTCCTTTAGTGATTGTTTCGAATATAATTATTAATTTCCATGATTGCATTAAACTTCACATTGACCAAATTCTGACTAATAAAAATGAATATTAATATATTCTCTGGTACCAAATATAACCATGCTGTTTTTTTACAAAGAATCATGACTAAAAAACAATATATTTTATGTGACATAAAAAGCCCCATGCAATTTAAAAAAAAAACATGTTTTTTACTAAAAAATCATGACTGAAAAAACATGAATAATATATTTGAGACCAAAAAAATGTTTTTGTACTAAAAAATCATGACTAAAAAAACATGAATATATTTATGAGACCTAAAAAACCCCATGCTGTTTTTTAAAAAAATATGTTTTTTTACAATGATGTATAAGAAAACCTGGATATGAATATATTTTATGCGACCAAAAACCATGCTGTTTTATTCTATGTATTTTTCATAAAAAATTGTGTCTTAAAATCATGGATATTAACATATTTTATGTTACCAAAAAATCATTGTTTTTCTTAAACATGTTTTTTTTATTAAAAAGTTAATATTATTCATTTTTTGGTCACGAATTCTTTGTAAAAAAAACACCCCTCAGGGGGATATAATTATTGTATCTATGGGAACTAGCGCTCCCAGGGGGACAATGTAAGGGCCCAAGCTGAGAGTTAGGTAGGCCTTCTTTTTGTTGAAATGAAATGTTTTTGTGATGTTAATGACCACCTTTTTTTCGGTTCACTGCTGTCCTGTTTTTCAGCACCTACTACTGTCTTCTTCAACTTTGATCTTGTTTCATAATCTTCCTTCCTCTCTTTGGATCGCATTTGTTGCTGGGTAGGGAGGCTAAAACTAATGACTAATCTAATCTGCAAAAAAACATGGATATTAATTTATTTTATGTGACCAAAAAACCATGTTTTCTGAAAAATTTTTTTTATACAAAAAACATGAGTGTTATTAAATTTTATCTGACCAAAAAACATGACATTTTAAAAACCATGTTTTTTTCACCAAAAGTCATTAATATCCGTGTTTTTTAGTCATGATTTTTTTTGGTTAAGAAAACATGATTTAAAAAAACATGTTTTTTTGGCATATAAAATATATTAATATCCACATTTTTTAATCATGATTTTTCTGTAAAAAGATGTTTATTTTAAAAAATACAGCATGGTTGTTTATGGTAAAATAAAGTATTTTAATATCCGTGTTTTTTAGTCATGACTTTTTTGTAACAAAAACATTCAAAAAACAGCATGGATTTTTTGGTCACATAAGATATTTTAATATCCATTAGAACCGTACCAGGTCTTATAATAAAATATCCACAAAGAATCTATTCACTCTATAAAACGTTTCGGAGGCTAGCTCCATCCTCAGTAAGTCATTCAGTCAAATGTTTTTCAAAGGAACAGTGAAAATTCATTGTCCATTTCACCAAATTTTACAGAATGACTGAGGATGGAGCTGGTCTCCGAAAGGTTTTATGGAGTGAATAGATTCTTTGTAGAAATTTTATTATACGACCTAGTACAGTTCTAATAAACATGATTTCAATATTAACAGCATTCTTTGTTAATAAGTTTCTAAAGACAATTCGATTAAAGAAAACTAACTTTCCTGATATTTACATCCGTGTTTTATTAGTCATGATTTTTTTTAAATGTTTATAAAAAAACTTTTTTGGTCCAATAAAATATAATAGCCATGTATTTTTAGTCAAGATTTTTCTGTTAAAAAACAATGTTTTAAAAAAACAGCATTGGATTTTTAAGGTCACAAATATGTTAATTTCCATGTTTTTTAGTCATAATTTTTGTATAAATAACATGTTTTTAAAAAATCAGCCTGGTTTTTTAGTCACATCTCTATCAATGACCATAAGTAAAGATATGTTATAATAACACACCATTTTGGGAGTTTAAGGTCATTTACATTTATTGTAAAATAAATGAAATATCAAAGCATGAAACCGCAGTAATTTGACATGAAAACAAATAATGTAATGTGGTTCTTTTTCTTGCTGAGTTATTTACAGACAAAATATTTGAAAAAAAAAATATCCACGTTTTTTCTGGCCACGGTTTTTTTTTGTAAAAAAACGTGTTTTTTTTTTAAAAAACGGCATGGTTTTTTTTGAGTCACATCTCTATTCCTAACTACGGAATACATGAGATAGTTTGGATTTATTTTTGGTTTCGAGAAGAGAAAGCACTTTGTGAGCATTCTCAAACATCTCCAAAGAAAAGAAACTCGCTTTAAAATAGTGAAGGAGTTCCAACAGGAAAAATTCAGGAAGTTTAGTTTTAATTACAGCAGAAAACAGTAGGTTACCCGACTTCTCATTAGAGAAATCCAAACCCAACTTGGAAAGCTCAAGAAGGCGAAATTTAACCTTAAAGATGAAAGAATTTATTTCGGAAAGACTCTGAACATTGGGACAGCTCAGGATCTCATCAAGAGCTAATGAGATTAATTTGCCAGCGTTAAGAAAATCTTGCTAAAGCAATGCCCAAGCAGATAGAAAACTAGTGTCTTCGTTAGGAAGTCCCTCTATAGGACTGAGAGCTCTTCCCTGAAGCTGATTTTTGAGGAAGATAAACTTTTGTTTCTCACTTATGTTAGGATAAGCCTGAAGAGCATTAGGAAAGGACTCTTGAAAGTGAAGGAAGTTGAAAGGGCATCCCTCATTGTCACTGAATTTTTTCAGTGTCAACTGAGGTGCTCTAAAGAAATTCAAAGGAACATCAGAAGTAGAAACCTTAGACACAGAAGGTTCACCGGTAGCACTAGAGTTTAGCACCTGGGATGTGGAAATGAGTTTTTTAAGTTCTACCATAAGTTCTATGACCTGCACCTGATACTCCGACCTCCTAACCAGCTTCTCCTCAGAAACCTCACCAACATCTGAAGGAATAGTAGCGGACAGAATTCGAAAGGACTGTAACAGCCCACTTAATTGAGGAACAGCTTCAATAAGAAAGGCCGGATCACAGTTTGGAGAAAGAGCTTTTTTTTAAGAGATGTAATGCTACACTTTATGCCCCGCAATTTAATGCTTAAGGCTAAGGCAGTACATGTTTCCATAATTAAATAATCAAATTTCTATTTCAATGCTTATTAGAAAAAAGTTCAGCTAACCGGAGTCACGTCTACACCTCAAAGTGGACAAGTTACATCACAACAAATGACATGGAAAATTAATAATGTAGAAGAAAGACACAAAAAGGTACATTTTCCCCACCACTTTCTTTCACTTTCACAACATTTCTACTTTTAAAGTTTACACACTCAAATTGAGTTCAAGAATAGTTTCATATATTAATGAGAGAACCTAATAAAAGTTAGACGAGGCTCAAAAAGGCCAGAACCTGTAAAAAACGTAAGGTTCTTGAGCAACACAACAAGGAACCTCGCCTAAAATACAACACAGGTTGCACTCGACTTACACCTAAGGAGACTGAAAATCGGTCCTAGCTACACCGGGCAGCGGCGCTAGGACACAATAATTAAAAGTTGACACGATAAATTTCCCTCTTATTTTTGAAAATAACAGAACAAGAATTCGAGATGAGAATAAATAGATACCAGGATTTAACCTGCCGAATTCCAGCCAAGCTCTACCATTAACTTGATGGCGCTGAGATCAAGCCGGCTTAATTGCCGTTTAGGCAAAACTGCGCACCAGCAGCACGGCTTAGAACATTTTAGTTCTTTAAGAGGTGTCTCTTTATGAAGGAAAATTGTAAGACATTATCTTTCGAATAGAAATTTCGAAAATGAGAGTTGAGATTTAAGATTATAAAGAGAACAATTGTTTTCGAATGAAAATCTGTGTGCAGCCATCCTAACAAGTGGACTCAACTCCCCGCATTAACGGGCCCTACGACACACAAATTTACCGGGAACCCATCTGGGACCGGTAACGCTGAAATTTAAGATAATTCAGGACAAGCGGAGCGTCATTAGCGGGAGTCTCACCTGAAGATCTTCGAAAACAATGTTCAGGCGAACACTCTTCACTGTAGCCGGCTGTCAAGGACCCAAAAGTCCCCGGCAGCGAGGGCAGAATGCCGAGTCCCGCGGAGCACACAAGAAGAAGCTGCACTCGCGTTCACGGCCGGTCTCAATCTGAGGTGGCAGCCTTCTGTCGCCACGCTCCTTAGCTTGCTCGAATCCGTCGCGATGGCTTAGGACTCGAACAAGATCAGACGAACGTTTTAGTATTTAAATTTACATTTGTCGCCGAAGACGTGAGGAACCCTCGCCATTGTTCCGCTTAGTCGTAAAATTATCAGCGTTATTAATTTTAGGCTGATTTGAAGGAGCACAGCCTATGCCCTTTATTGCGGAAGGCCTTTTTGTGCCTTATAAAGTCTGCAAAGGACCTCAGCGTTCGAGCAATGGCTGGAATCTCGACAATTCATCCACAATGAAACCAAAATGACGGTATGACAACCTGCACAGAAGCTAGTGACTATCGCCTCGTCGCACGAAAAATGCAAGATGCAGCATTTTGGTGCAACAGACAAATGAGGAGGAATGAAGGCAGGAGTCGCATCGCCTGAGTGGGCGGGAAGCTAGGCAACACAGTGCAATTCCTACGGTGCTGCAAATGAACCGTGCGATTTCACAAGGCGTCGCACCAATCGCATCGCGTCAGTGGGCGGGCGGCCTTAGACTGTACCTCAATTACATATTGGAAAAGAGAACGTTCTTCAGATTTTAAGGAATTGTTCTCCCATAACTCACGAAGGACAGAAAGCGGGCCTCTAACTGGGCGCCCGAAGAGAAGCTCAAAGGCAGAAATACTTGACCGATCGCATGGAATTTCTCTCCTTGCCCGCCCGCCCACTGAGGCGATGCAATAGATGATGTGCGGCCATCTCTGCACATGTCTGTATTCCGCGTCGTTCTGTATCTGTACGTCACTTATATAAAGGCTGCTAATGTCGAAGCCAGTTGCTCAATCCCTCAACATCTCGCCTTCTGTCAACATCTAGCTAAATAAACTCCGCGCCAAGCTCACAAGTGTTTCCTGTTACCTGCACGTACATTTGGTGGCACAGCATGTGGTGAACTCAACCCACGTAGTCCATCATCATTAGCATCATCGTACATCAGTGGATGTCAAGTATCCAACTACTGAAGATTTCGACAAGTATAAAAATATCGATGTGCCCCGGAAGAAACAACCAACTTTGGCAACCTCAAGAGACAACGGTTGTGTGTAAGGTAATGCTGCGCGGAATCGGCATGCCAAGAATTTTGCTACAAGAAGTTATCAACGATATTCGTATTTCTCTGCAAGAGATTTCACCGTTGCGCACAAGAATTTTGATATATGAAGCTGGCGTGGACGTCGAATTAGTTATTGAAATCAAGATCTCATCATTCCCAGCGTCAACCATTGAGTGAAGAAGTGAATTCTACAGATGCAAGTGCTAAAAACACTTTTATTGTGTTGAGATAAATTCCTACGAGTTGCATAAATAACAGTAGCAGTGTGAATTGCTTCAATAAGTGTCATTTGCATCAAAAACAGCAGCAGTGTTATTTACATCGATAACTGTACGAGTGAAGTGACACGTACTTTCATAGTGTAACTCTTAGCGTGGTGCACTGTATCAGCGTGTAAAAACAAGTATCAGCTTGCAGCCGACATCATTGCTGTACCTGCATTGACTGTTTCCCCCACCCATCTTGCCTGCCACGACGACGTGAGCTGCTGTTGTCTTCCTTGTTCTCAGATAAGTCTTTAGGAAAAAGCATTTTCTGTAACTAGATGCAAGCGGTCTCGTTCTCTGAGCAGAGCATGTTTTTTTGTCGCAATTATTGCTGCGGAAGTCTTTTTGCCGTACCCCTTCCCGAGTAGCTCTGCAGTCAGAACTCAATAGGCATCAGTATATCTTTGTGCATTGTAGACGACACATCTGTGCCTGTCAAGACGGATTAGCAGTTTACCCCATTTTGAGCGACACATTACCATTGTAAGTTTCAAATTTTACAGTAATTGAGTAGTAATGTTAGTGAAAGTGTCATGAACACCTTGGTTTTAACTATTGAAGCCTTAATTGGAGATAAATTCACGTTCTCGCTGTGAAGCAGCGATATATTTTTTCTTTCTGAGCTATCACGTGAGCAGAAGCTGTCACGTGCGCACCGCGCGATCTTATTGTTGCTAAGCACAAGTCTTATTGTGTTGCTAAAATTTTAATTTGCAGGATTCGTGACGCTAATTCTTGCTTTTTCATAGCGTATGCTAGTGATGAAGTATTGGTTACTATTGCTGATAATTTTACGTGTGTAGTTTTTGTGTATATTTCATTGCATTACATGGTATTGCATTGCATTTAGGATTGCATTTCGTGTGTATTATCGTTGTGGAGTACGATACTGATTTTTAAATGAATTTTTAGAATTTTTGGTGTCGAATAAGCAGCAAGAACAGCAATAATAATTTGAGTGTGGTATTTGATGAATTAATTTTTTAGGTAGTATTGACGCTATTAAGTCTGTCAGCGACATTTTGGGCACGTTAGTTAATTTTTTATTTTATTAGGCGGTGATTTTATTAAAAGTGATTATTGGTGCAATAAGCGCTGTGATTTTAACAGGTGCCAGTTATTTTTGACGGAGTGCAACATTAATTCTTGAGTAAGTTAGGTTTGAATTTCGACACATTTTTTTTATTTTTTGACATTTGGAAAATACGTGTATTACGGCAATTTTTATTTTGCTATTGGAAAAATAATTTAAGTAGGATTATCAAGTATTCTGCGTATTGATGCAGTTTAGGAATAGCATTTTCAAGGTGAATGGCACGCAGTGATGCTTTAATTTTGGATTGACCCTTGATTGAGTTTTAACCTTTGACTTCCATTGGCAATACGTAAATTTTGAATTAATTGAGGACGTAGGATCGATTGATGTCTGATTACTACGAGAGTAATGATAAAATAATACGAACAGTGGCTACTGTAACAAGATCAGGACGTATTAGTAACCCTAGAGTGACAAGTATTAACGAAATACCGACAATGACGAAGTCAAAAACAGCAGGTTACAGATGTTGTAGGTGTAATGCATTCTGCCAGGAGAGTGGAAGTTATGTAGGGGAGGTAACTTCATATGTAGGTGAAGTTACCAGTGAATTTGATGAGAATGTTGATGAGACGGTACTAAGTCCGCAAAGTGAAGTTTCCTACGGCAGTTTAGGTGTTTATCGTAGAAATTTTAGATCAGGCGCACGTAGAATTATGCCTAGGCCGTGGACCGCACGCAGTACCCGTAAAAGAGGTAGAGGTTTTAACAGTTATGTAGGAGATAGAGAACGTGGTTCTTTAAAGTGTAACGTGATGAAAACAGAGAACAATAGTTCTGGTTCTGTACAGGTTTCAGGAAATTCTGGATATTCAGGAGGAGATTCGAGAGTAGGAAACTTTGAGTGGAGATCTCAAAGAGATCAATTTCCGCGTGGATGTTTCGCGTGTGGCGGAACGCACGTTGTAAAAAATTGTAGAGCGTCAGGTTCGGAGATTAGAAGTTATGACGCGTATTTACGCGGTAGAGGGAGCACAAACCGTGGGCAGAGTGAAGTTCATTGGGCGGAGAGCACGTCAAGCGATTTTTTAAACTAGATGAAGGTAGTAAGGGGGATTTGAAACAGATTGAGCCCGAGTTAATTAGCGGTACCAAACTCGTTAAACTGGAGACCGTGGCAATCCCAGATACCACCGAAATAACCAAATCGTATGTTGACCCTGTGTTTAACTGTAAAAATAGATATAGTTTATTACAAGAAGAAGAGCTTGAAAATGACCATGGTCAAGGCAAAACGGTGGAATCATATTTTTCTGTGTCCGTTGTAAGGAATGTTAACAAAAACGATGCTGGTTTAATATCATTCAAGGATTCCAACAAACCGACCATCATTCTCAAAAATAATGACCAGTATTTAAGCGCTTTGCTCGATAGCGGCTCAGAAAAGTGTCTTCTGAGTTTCAGACAGGTTAAAAATCTAAGTGAGGAAGTAAAACCGAGTAAATTGAGAGTGAAAGGCGTGAACGGAAAAAGTGACGTCACTGGTGAAGTGGAGTTAGCTATTAAAATTCCCGGCACAAGTAAAGTAATTAAAACAAGTGCACTCATTGTTCGTGAAGCCAAATTTAATTATGATTTAATTCTAGGTCGAGACGTCTTAAAAGACGCCGTAATAAACTTCAGAGAGAAGGAACTTCTTTGGAATAATGTTGCAATTCCTTTTCAAGATCTAAATGTGGAACCTCTGTTAAGCAGAGAAGCTGTAATGCAAAAAATAGTGAAGAGTGATTGTCTATTATCAGAGATTGCGGTCGCCAGGAAGACCAAGAGTCAATTAAAAAATGATGACTGCGGCAGAAACAATGCTGACTGCAGGAGAAAAAATGCTGACTGCGAGACAATGAGAGCTGAGGTAGCTCAGAGACAGAGCATGAGAGCTGCGGTAGCTCAGGCACAGACATTGAGTACGAAGCAATTAATCGTTCATTGCAATCAGGCTGAAGTGCCTGGGAATTCACTTAATGTCATTTATGGCTTCCTTAAGAAACCAGTGCCAGGAGAATACATGATTATAAAAAGATGTCTCGATAATGGTGCTTTAATAGCTGACTCAATTGTGCAAGTAAATGAAGACGGTGTGGTACCAGTCATGATTCTAAATGCTAACGAGGAGGCGTTGTACTTCTCTGAGAACACGATGCTATGCCACGTGGAATTGATAAAATCTGATGATATTGAGAGCGAAATGTATTTAACAAGTGTTGACACAGCGCTCAGAGATGCGTGTGAAGTTGAAGTAAATTTTGTTGCGGGGTCAGATACGGCGAAAGTTAAATCGACATGTGGTGGAAGGAATGCCATAGTCGATAGTAAACTTGTGTGGGATGCTGATACTCGTGGCAGAGGTGAAATTCTTGTTAATGATAAGGAGTTGGAAAACTATGCAGAAGTAGATGCAGGTTTAATAAGTGAAGACAAGGAGTTAAGACGTGAGTTGACGGTAAATGATATCTCATGCAAGGAAGATGACGTACAATTTCCTTTAGTTAAATTGTTAAATAAGTACCGGGATGTAGTAACTTTGGAAGGCGAAAAAATAGGTGTAACGAATATCTTGAAGCATCATATTCAGTTGAAAACTGATGCGCCTGTATTAAATTTAGCTCCCTACAGAATACCTCATAAGTACCAAGAAGAGGTTATGAGAATAACTAACGATATGCTTGATCAGGGAATAATAGAGGAGTCATCTTCTGAGTTCAATTTCCCTGTCATTGTAGTTAAAAAGAAGTCAGGAGATTTGCGTCCTGTGATAGATTTCCGTGAATTGAATAAGGTTTTGATTAAACATTCTTACCCAATTCCCCGCATTGACGACATCTTATCGACGTTAGGTGGTAACACGTGGTTTTCTAACATTGATCTTCGCTCGGCATTTCATCAAATAGAGTTAGAAAAAGAGAGCAGGAAATACACGGCATTTAGCGTTAATTACCGTAAATATCAATTCTGTCGTGTACCATTCGGACTTTCTACGTCCCCTGGAATATTTCAAAGAGTCATGACGTCTGCTCTTGCACCCATTCTGGGTAAACTAGCTTTCGTATTCCTAGATGATATATTGGTGTTTTCAAAAAATAAGGATCAGCACTTGATTGATATAGAGATTGTGCTTAAGATGCTGCGATACGGTAAATTATCCTTAAAGCTTGAGAAATGCCATTTCTTTAAAAAAGAGCTCGAATATTTGGGCCATACCATTGCCGCTGACGGTATTAAGTGTAAACATTCAGAGAAGTTACAAAATTGCCGAGCGCCGACCAATGTGAAGGAACTGCAACAGTTTTTAGGGTTGGCGAATTATTTCCGAAATTTTGTACCCAACTTCGCAGAAGTAGCTTACCCCTTGTACAACCTTTTGCGGAAAAATGTAGGTTATACTTGGACCGACGAGTGTCAGAGAAGTTTTGATTTTCTGAAGTTGTCACTAACTTCTGACACAGTTCTAAGACATCCTGACTATACCAAGGACTTTCATGTTTTTACGGACGCTTCCAATACCGGAATTGGTGCTGTTATAATGCAAGCGGATGATTCAAGCGACAAAATTCTAAGACCTATAGCTTATTTTAGTAAAAATTTAAATTCGAGCCAGCGAAGATACGCTACTACCAAAAAAGAGTTCTTCGCAATTCATTCAGCTCTAAAACATTTTAAGTATTTAATAACGGGTTACCCTGTCCGGGTATACTCAGCAGACAGAGACGCGCGTCCGGCGCTGATAAATTATGTACCGACAGAGTCTGAGATATCTTGGACGATTAGGGAATTTATCGACGAACAAAACAATGACGTTTTCTGTATGGGGCTTAAGAATGCTTTGTTGCATGACAGTGTTTCGACTATTCCTGACTTAGATAAATTTCTAGTGTTAAATAATATTCTTTATAGACGTAGAGAAATCGATAATCGACCGAGTACAATTTTGACTGCAGTCGTTCCTAATTCATTAATGAGTAAAGCTATCCTAGCGATCCACAGTTTATATCATGTCGATTACAAGCATACCTTGTTTAAATTTAAGTTAAAATATTGGAATCAATTAGAGAAAACTTTTGTGCGAAAATTTGTTAGCGATTGCGAAGTTTGCAAGATCATTAAAGCGAGACCATCAGTCCCAATTAAAATTTTAACAGCTCCAATAGCCACAGAACCTTTCGAAGTTGTATCAATTGATCTGCTTGGCCCACTTAAAGTAACTGATAATGGAAATAAATATATTCTAGTGGTGATTGACCTTTTCTCGAGGTTTTGTCGTTTGTATGCAATTTCGAATCGAAATACAGAAACAGTGATTTCTTGCTTAAGCAACTGTTTCTCATTACTAGGTTACCCTAAGACGCTCATTTCAGATAATGCTTGGGAGTTTAAATCAGTGGCTCTCAAACAGTTTGCAAAATTACATGCCATTTCAAAAAGGGAAGTTCTGGCTTATAGCCCACACTCTAATGCGATCGTCGAGCGCAATAATAGAAAAATAACTAATCTTTTGAAATTATATATAAATTCACTTGTGCAAACCGAGTGGGATCAAGTATTGGAAGTAGTAGAAAATGCCTTGAATAATTCCGTAAATTCTACGATAGGCGACACGCCAAGCTACATTATGTTCCAACGTGACACATGTGCCTACTATCAAGCTGATAAAATGGAGTCGGTAATTTACAGTTTCGATGATGAACTAGATTTAGTAAATCTTAGGGCTAGAGAAGCCGTTAGAACAGTAGAAAACGTCAGAAATTTGATCATTAACAATACAACTGAGAGAAATCTCTATAGAAATCTCAGGCGGCGGAACAAGGATATTAAAGTAGGTGATCGTGTTTTATTGAAGAATCACGGGAGGACTCATAAACTTGAATTAACCTGGAGAGGTCCCGCTATTGTCCAAAAGGTTAAGCGTAATTACGCCGATATCAAGGTTGGATCAAAAATTATTCGCAGTAATCTTAACCATTTGTTACCACTCAAAAAGGTAAAAACTGTGAGTTAAAGAGCTAATTCATCAGACTATATGACGTGTTAACCAGTCGACGAGTAACGAATTAACTATTTACTGTATTACTACGTTTTACCATAGTTTTTTATCGTTGGTTTATCCGTTATCAATAATGTTAAGGAGTATAATCATAATTTAGGAGTTCTTTGCTATTTGCAATAGGTTTTGCGTACATATTAATCTCACTAATCAATGCGTTGTATTTTTTATATTAATTTTAATGTTGCTTTATGCCGAGTAAGGAGGTTATGTTAGGTATTTACCCTGAGGAATTTTCTCGTCTAGCTGTCGCTAAGACGTTTCATTAAATTTTTAATTGAATTCACTCAGACATCCGTTTTGCTAAATTGACAGTTTTAATCATGAACGGATGTGACAACGTCGAATTGCAAATCGCTGAGGTTGCTGTTCACCTTGCGAGATGGGTTGTTTTAACACTGCGGACGTGTACCGGAGTGCTATTTTTGTGCCGTCGGAATGTCCGGCGATCAGCAAATTTAGATTGCATTCGTGAGAAGGGTGTCTTGTCACCGGTCACATACGATGAGCGGTGATTTGCTTTAGGCAAGGCTATCGTGGTTGTCAAGGACAGTTGTCATGCAACCGAGATTTGATACCAAATTGTATGTTGTAGTTAATTCATTTTTATGGTGGCCATGCTAAATCTTTCTGTATTTGTTCTTTGCAGCAAATGCGCTGGACGAATCGTAAATGGCCGAGGCGGTCGCAGTCGAGGGTGGCGAGCTGGTGGCGGCGACTTTGTCAAATATGACAATGTGTTGGTCGTCTGCCAGGCAATGGAGATTGACTCGGAGCAACGTCACGTGGAGATCGGGTTGATCTTCACGTTAGTTCTGCTTACTACAGTAGGACTCAGCATGACGTTTCATAGTCTTCGTGGTCGCACGGTTATTCTTCTAAACCGGCGAGATCAGTATTAAAGAACTGTAGTCATGAACCTGCCAACGTGGTGATGATTTAATTGGATAATTTAGTGGCAATTAAAATTGAAAAATAGATGGAAAAGTATTAGCAAATATTGAAAAGTGTAGGAAATTTTTTTTATTCGAAGTGTAAGATATAAGTTGTTGAAATCTGGCGCGCTGTGTTGAAGAATAATAATGCGGAACGCATGATAAAAGCGTTCAGTGTTTATTCTAAGGTTGCTGTGTTTCTTTCATATTTTTCTTTCGTATTAACGCGTTTTTTGATGTTTAAGTTTCAAGATTTTATTAAGCAAATTGAGTATTATTTTTATTGTAAAGACTTTTTTTTAAAAAAAAAAAAAATTTTGCTAATTTTAATGATGTGATTAGATTTCGTTACATATTTTTTGTGTGATGGTATTAATCCTAGTCTTTTTTTTGCGAAAATTTCTTGCGAAGTTTGGAAATATGTTTTACATGTTTTGATTTGTATAAATCAAAAATTGTTGTAGTAACTTAATTTTCCGATATTTAATGCGTAATTAGGGAAATGGTTAGTTGAATTGACGTTTTATGGATAAGATGGCGTTTTAAATCCTTTCATCATTCAACGAGGTGACAGCGTGCGGTAATTAATTGATGCACGGTAAGTGTGTTGCTTTGCTTTTGCTTGTTCCATTCGCTTTGCTTGTATGCTTTCTAATTATTAAGGTTTTGTTTTTTTAATTTTTGTTAGGAGTGTGTGAAACTTGAATTTTTGTGGTAAATTGGTGATATGGTTTTTTACCAAGGAACGAATTTAAACATTATATCTGAAAGTACTAATAGAGACCGTTTTGGTTTAAGGTATGTTTTTTTTCTTGAAATTAAGTATCTAAGTAAATTAAATTGGTTGTTCTTTCCGTAACGTAAAAAATTTTTTTTTCTCCCCTGAGGACGTATTAAAGATAGTTTTTAATCTTTTGTTGGGTGATTGCGGTAACGGGTTTTGATTTATTGCGGAAATGTTAGGCCATGCTCTTTTAGAGGCGCGGGGTAAAAGTATTAACGGTGCTCCTTTAAAAAATACTCCTTTAACATGTTTTGCTGTATCCGTTGAAGTTACGAAAATGTTCCCTGGTGTTTAACTTTTGAGGCGGTTTACCTATAATCTAAGTGCTTGCGTTATTCTATATCTTTTTGGTTATTGTAACCGTTCTTACTTGCCGTATTAGCGTGGCGTTGTTTCAAGTTAAAAGTATTAACCTTAGTATTTTTAGTGTTTCAGTTAAACCTGGTATGCGTATAGTATTCGCTGGAAGCTACCTTGTTAATGCTTATTTCTTTTGCGTAAACCTACAATAATGCTTGGCTGGTGCGATTTATCATTTGATTAGTATAATTTTTTTTATGATTATGGATGTTGTCACAGTTAACGTAAATTAACGTACAACGGTTACGAGCGATGTCATAATAGTTCTTTTGCGTTTAGAATTGAGAATTATAGTAAAATACATTATTGTCAATTCATGACTTGATTGCTATAATTTTTTTCTTTTGTTCTTTCATTTATTGCTTCCATTTTGCGAATATTGAATTTCGGGTAACCGTTTTATTTTTTGTGGTATCCTAACAACTGTCGGGGGGGGGACATATGTGCGGCCATCTCTGCACATGTCTGTATTCCGCGTCGTTCTGTATCTGTACGTCACTTATATAAAGGCTGCTAATGTCGAAGCCAGTTGCTCAATCCCTCAACATCTCGCCTTCTGTCAACATCTAGCTAAATAAACTCCGCGCCAAGCTCACAAGTGTTTCCTGTTACCTGCACCAAATATACACCAAATATACAGGCAGACAGAGGTTAGAGATAACAATGGAGAAGGGCAGCGTTTACTGGTAGGATGCTGTACAGGTGGGGACGCGAACCAAATGCGCGGGCCCTAAAGAGCTCACCGCTTATAAGACCTCTGAGGTGCACGGGGGAAGAGGGCATGGATGGCGCTTGGCGCACATACCTCCCCCCTTTACCCGGATAGGTATTCAATTATAAACCAAAAAAAAATAATATTCGGGCGGATTTGGTGTTTGAAATTAAAATTTTTGTTGTTATCCGCCCGAATATTATTTTTTTTTGGTTTATAATTGAATACCTATCCGGGTAAAGGGGGGAGGTATGTGCGCCAAGCGCCATCCATGCCCTCTTCCACGAAAACCGAGCTCATCAAATCGCATGCGACGCATTGCATCAGTACCGCCCACTGAAGCAACTCATATCGCATGAGAACCCAATAAACATTTGCATCTGGGAGCAACTCGAGCCCTGCTTTGCAGCACTTAAATGCTAATGAGCTACGCAACGGGAAATTTCATGTATACAAATTCGAGCGACCGTAATGCTCTGCTCTGTAATGCCCATTTGCATAACATATCCTGGAAGTTTCTGCCATTGTACAGCACATCACTTGAATCATACAGCACCGATCGTTCCTGAATATGGCACATAAATTTTTCACTATTCATCCATATAAAACGAAAATGACGTTATGACAATCTGCACAGAAGCCAGTGACCATCGCCTCGTCGCACGAAAAATGCAACATGCAGCATTTTGGTGCGACAGAAAAATGAGGAGGAATGAAGGCAGGAGTCGCATCGCCTCAGTGGGCGATGAGCTAGCCAACTCAATGCTATTCCTATTAAGGGGCTACAAATGAACCGTGCGATTTCACAAGGCGTTGCACCAATCGCATCGCATTGCCTCAGTGGGCGGGCGGCCTAAGCGCAAATATGACGGGCACAAGGTACCAATGCTACTCTTTTGGCGTCTCTGCATGCACACAACTTACGGAGAAGCCTTCAGGGTGGAGTGACATGTTTCGATGCGACCATTACCTTCAGGGTGATAAGGTGAAGAGAATAGGGGCTTTACACCCAACAGCTTGTGCAACTCTCCCATCAGCTGGGAAGTAAACTGGGCTCCTCGGTCAGAAAGGATTTCCTTAGGAATACCAACCCGGGCAAATATGCTTAGCAAGGGCTCGGCAACTGAAATAGAGTCTACGTTTTTTAAGGGTACTGATTCTGGGAAGCCTGTCGCGAAGTCAATGAACGTTAATATGAAACAATGACCCTCAGAGAAAGGGGGGTTCAACTGGCCTACCAAATCCATGCTAACGCGACTGAAGGGATCTGTGAAAATTGGTAAGCTCATAAGAGGTGCGGGTTTGACACGATAACTCGAAGAGGTCTGCTGGCAAACGTAAAAAGAGCGACAGTAATTCCTAATGTGAACAGACATACTGGGCCAGAAAAAATTATCCCTAATGCGCCATTCGGTTTTACGATGCGAAAAGTGACCACCCAAAGGGGATTGGTGTGCCAGTGACAGCACAACTGATCGGCAACTAGCAGGCACGACAAGAGAAAGTTTTCCTATCTTACTTTTGAACTTAGAACTTACACATTTTAATAAATTAAGCAACTTTCTTTAATGTACTCAAAAACTGACCCATCTCTAGAAGTTGAATTATCATTGTTAGAAATTTTATCCCTGATCTCTTTGAGTAAATAGCACGCACCCTGCAATTCAGCCAAACTTTCGGGGCCGACATAGAGAGTCTAACTCTGGGACGACAAGAGGATGCACATTACGAGCTCGCTTAGATTCCGCTCGAGTGGTGACGGAATAAGCAACTTTCCCTTTCAACTGAGGAGATTCGGGCAGATTAGCTTTACTAGAAGTTTTACGTACATAATCGCAAACACTAGGGATGTTTCCCAGAAGAACAGAGCAAAATTTTATAGTAGCAACCACAGAATTGACCCAGCTCTCAAACTAGTCGCCCCTTATGTCACAATCGGGAACGAGGTAAGATGAAACAATTACCCCAGTGCAACCGGTGTCGCGCAAGACATCGGTAACATACATACCATTTACAGTACCCGTACACTTGTACTTTGAATGTATTGCCTGGGCACGGTATTTTCCGCTGGTCAGGGGCAACGCGGGCTGCTCCGACTCCAGGTCCCCAACACAAAAATTTACCATGCAATCGTTCCGGTGAGTAGCGAACTGCATTCGCGAGTCGCCCGTTCCTCTAGAACAGTGGTTCCCAAACTATCTTAACTGACGCCCCCTTTTTGCTTCCAGCAGACCCGCACGCCCACAGTGCCTCTTTTTTTCATATGAAATGATTCTTACGTTTATTTCTAAGTATTGTTCATGAAAACATATTTGTTTGTATTACATTTTAATAATGAAAGCCACTCAAACAAATAATACTACATTCCAGTAACTAAAAAGGAAACATCTGGTTCAAAGTGAGCGAAAAAAAGGTTTGAACATTAGCAAGTTGGCAAAATTGAACTGGAATTTTAAGAAAACATAATTTGAAAACATGGCATATAATATTTGGAATGACTCATGAGACTAAGGCAAAATTTTTGAACTAATTTAGTGAGATGGATGCTACTGCTTCTTCCTCACAAGATCAGAAATTAGGATTGAAAGATGACAGCGCACAACGCAAGTCATTTTCTACATCAAGTCGGTTGCGCTGTTTTATTTTCAGAACAACAAGAGCTGAAAATCCTGCTTCACAAAGATAAGTAAAAGAAAAGGGAAGAATCACACGAAGTGCTTCTTCACCTACTTTTGGGAACATGGGGAGACATTTCACCCAAAGCTGATCTAACTTCATTGTTTCAAAGTCCCTTTTCGCGCTAGAGTCACATTTCAAGTCGATGGCTTCCTCTTTCGGTGATTCCAGTAACAACTCCAAATCAGTGTTAAATGAATTCTGCACCAATGTCCAAAGAGAATTCTCCTTTGAGACATCCGGAAAATAGTGCATAAATTCCTCAGCAAGGGAATGCAGATGTGATAAAATCTCTTTTGTCACGTCATACTGCTCAATGTTTCTCTTCTCAGATAAGAGCTCATTCAGATGTGAGAACGATGAAAAGTTCCCAACTTGTACTTTTCGTTTCCAAAGATGATTTTTTTCTGTGAAAGCTCTGATCACATCAGAGTGTGCAATGATGTTTGTGTTTCTTCCTTGGAACTTAAAATTGAGGTTGTTGATAGCCTCAAAAAAGTCCACAAGGTATGCTAGTAAGAGCTGAAAGTCTTCCTCTCTGAATGCTTCATACAGTTTTTCTTGTTTCTGCTTCTGCAAGAAAATTTCCACTTCATCTTCGAGCTCGTAAAGACGACTCAGCATGTTTCCCTTGGAACGCCAGCGGACTTCGGTGTGAAACAGGAGAGTCTTGTAATCAGTGCCCAAATCTGAGCTAAGAGCTGCCAAAAGCCTAGAATTCAAAGAACTATTCCTTACAAAATACACCACTTTTATTGCTAAATCCAGTGAACTACGTAGATTACCAGGCAGAGTTTTGCTTGCTAATGATTGTCTGTGGTTAACACAGTGAGTCCCAGTTACAGCTGGACTTTTTTCTTTCACCAGCTTCACAAATCTAGAGCAAGGTCCAATCATTGATGGGGCACCATCAGTACATACACCGACTCCACCACCGTGCAGTGGTTTAGTCTGTTATCGTGTTTTTTGGCTTTGCTTTATCCTTTCCACTTTTTTATAATAGATTCGCTTCTTTCTGCTGTCTGAGATTTTTATTACCGATTTTCATTAAGTGAATAGGTATGGCGATTGAACCATCAACCCAGCAACATATACAGTACACTTAATTTGTCACACACTTATCGCCGCCTATACTGGAATCAACGCACACACTTCACCACATACATTCAAACTAGCATATACACAACTCACCGCGTATTATTCACATTTCACACTTTCGATCACAACGAGTATTTCACACAATCAACAAGACATTCCATTCTGCATCGCTCTACCCTTGCAAATCGTCAAGGTTACAATGTCACTCATACACGTATGTGATCCAGAATTGAAGAGTGAAATAAATCCCTACCGTGGACAAGGGGAATATGTGCTCAGGTTGACGGGATGGAGTATTGGGAGTTTGTGACGAGTCCCTCAGTGGCGTCAGTGTGGTTGGTATCGTTGACTTGTCTTAAACGTGTAAAGAGAACTAGCTTAATAGAAAACGGGTTGGAGTGACTGCTATAATTATACTTTGCATGTGTGTAATGACAGTTATTTGTTCTTTGAATGATTTTATTATTCTAATTAAAAAAATAATTTTGAGCAGATGACTTCACGCCCCCCTTGTATCCTCCTCGCGCCCCCTAGTTTGGGAACCACTGCTCTAGAAAAACTCGCTGGACTTTGAGGACATCGACTCCTCACGTGACCCAATTCACCACACGCGTTGCACTTCGGCGAAAAAGGTAGCGTTCCGGTACTGTTCAAAAGGAGGGACCCTTTCTGCAGTCTCAGGTACTTGGGGGGCTTCACAACTTTCGGCTTCACCGCCACAGGAGTTTTACCATAAGCTTTGTGAGCCATGGGCTAACTCTACCATTAACTGCAAGGAGTTGACGTTGTCTCCTTCACATATACGCGAAGATCAGGCGGGAGTGAAGAGAGGAATTGATCCCGTAAGACGAAGGATCGCACACCCTGAAACGTCTTCGGAACCTCGCAAGACTCCATCCAGAAGCCAAACAATCTACCAAGTCGGATGGCAAATTGCTCATACGTATCGTCCTGACATAGGCGTGCAGATCTGAAATCTCGACGAGAGCCCTCAGGAGTTTTGCAGAACCCGGCTAAAAGAGCCTTCTTCAAGGAGGCGTAATCGCCAGTTATTTCGGGTGTCAAGGCGGCATATAAGTCGACTGCTCGCCCTGTCAACAAACTTTCTAGACGAGCGGCGTAAGAAGAGTCGTCGATTCTTAGCAGATTAGCAATGCGCTCGAATCTTATGACGAATGAAGTGACATCGTCACCGTCATTATAGACTGGTAACTTGGGCCGCTCGGGCAATTCCAACGCAGGGGACCGGGAGATGTGCGAACGCTGACCTCAGCCTATAGTTTTCTTAAATGCAGCTGATGATCCAATCGGACTTTCTCTGCTTCAGCTTCAATTCGAGCTTTCTTGGCTTCAGTGTGAGCTTTCTCGATTTCTCGTTCACGGTTCCGATCTTCCCTGGATACCATTTGTTGCGTCAACACAAACTCTGATAGTTTGGCGCCCTCAAGGCCTAAACTTTGTCGTCGGGCCTTGAGTTCCTCGAGCAGCGCAGCCATGATGTATTGGTCGCTTTAGGACGAAACTACTTGACGGCGAACACGAATTGGTGGAGTAGCCAATAGAGGTGTAGAACCTCTGCGTCAAGATGGAGGGCAGGTTAAGCCTCTACTCTCCGGCACACCGCTATCACCGTATTCGCGAATTCAGAACCGCTCAAAAAAAAAATAGCAACAAATCCTAAACTTGACATTAACCACACCACCAAACTTTTGGCTAGGTCGCCAGAATGTCAGGGCGTGCAGGATCGGCATAGGTTAGGTGGCAGGTAAAGAAAATCGACAAGGTCCTACTGTTTTATTCAACAGTATAAGTAAGAGTTATTCTAACATTAAGTTCACATTTGAAAGAAAAATACACAACGATGAATTAAGACAAGGCGAACTAATAGGCGGGTTCGGAATTTACGGTTGATAGTCAAGACACCGAAAGTCGGGCCAGTACAAAAATTACATTAGAACAATAATACTAAGCATCTATACTTGAGCAGTTATACGACAGCAACTATACTAGAACAGTTCTGAATTCACGATATGGGTTAAGGCGCAGTTTCAATGATCTGGCCTGTTGGACAGAAAAATAGTCACTATTAACAGGCATCAAGTACGACTAGCAGAAAAGATAAATAATTCAACGTGAACAAAAACATGATAACAATACACCATTTATTAATTCGCTATTTCTCAAAGATTTATAAACATAGAAAAATCACAGGAGTGAACTTCACGATAAAATATTTCTATATTCACCTGTAGTGGCAAGCGTATGCGATACAACGCTATGAGCTCTGAGGTAGTGATTGAGAAGTAGAATTTTCGAAGAAGAAAGTCGGACCGATGTCCTTACACACGCATTCGCTGGAGGATGCTGGAGGCGGTTGTCGGTCTCTCGCCACGTCTTCGTGATGTTACTTACGGGGCCCTGGACCGTCCCATCTGGGAAGTCGACTCGCCGCTGCTCTATTTGCGAGCCCTTGTGATGTGTCGGACTCGGTGAGTATGCTTACGATATAGGCGCATTGTCAGACACCCCTGTTCGTCGACCCATGGAATTATTTTTTGATAAACATCCCATTACTCGGCCTTATCAATACAAACTATTGCAGCCTAATTGAATTTTTATTTAGAATGTAAACGTTGTACCTCAAAATTCGAGCTTGATATTTCATGGCCAAGGCTTAGTACGTTTTACTATGGCATACCTAGGTTATTACACTTTAAACTTGAAACTTAAAATTAAAGGAAAGCGTCAAAAACTATTAGAACCTGTTGTCGTATGGTCTGCAACCCAATCAGTTTTTCACTGGAGCAAGGATAGATTTCTTTTTGTAGTACATTCACGCTGTTATCTTCAGATGGCTACTATTGGGAAGGCCGTAACCGGTACAGCCGTTCAGTTGTGTGTTGGGCTTGGATTTTCTTGATAGCTTCAAACTAACGTTGATTGCATCAGATAGGACTCAGGAGCAGGGTTGCCAGATGGCATCATGAATTTTAGGCCAAATTTTACCAAGAAAAAGGCCAGAAAAGGCCAAATTTATTTATAGGTAAACTAATAAAGCAGGTAGATGCCCATAGGCGCAGGGGTCTCCAAACTTGCCAGACTTAGGGCCATATTGATTGCTCCAGTAAGTTCCAAGGGCCAAAAAAGTTTCGATTTTCCTGCCATTATCTATAATTTCCAGAGTAGTCGCCGAGTACGCGGTCGACTCAAGTGACGCGGGCCGGATTGATCACACTGGCGAGCCGGATTTGACCCGCGGGCCTAGTTTGGAGACCCGTTCCTCTGAGTATCATAATTCTACTAGCCATTAAAAAATCTAAATACAAAGAAAAAATAGACCTAACTTGCACTATTCTTCAAGGAATGACATAAATTACTTTGACTTTTCATCCTCAGCAGAAGTTTGAGATGTAGAAACAGCTAGAGCGCTAGTTTCTTGATTTCCGTGTGATAAAAGATGCTCGATTTGACATTAGGTTGCATTCTTGAGGCCCCTTTGAAGTCCTTACAACATAAGAAATATTGTTGAGATGTGCTCGGATTTGCACTTTCTCATCTAGCTTTCGGAATCTAATGTTGGGCTTTGTTTTGGCTGCTATCACCATAGAAAACATTCTTCCAACAATAACATTGCTAGCGGGAGTCACCAGGCAATGAGAGCATAACCTGAGAGTTCTTTAACCAAGTCAAAACTGCATGGTGTCTTTAGGAATCTCAACACCGTCAAAATGCCCTCCTGCTTCCAGTCTATGATACTAATTTTTCGGTACTGCGACTCACTAATGTTTATACAGTCCTGAGCTAACTACAGCCAGTGCAAATCTGCAAATTCTCCTTTGTTTACTTGATTTGATATTCGCAAAGGATTTTATAATATTCAGCAAGATCTAGCTGATCCTGTTGGACACAAGCTGATCCTGTTGCTCTGCGTTTAACTGTCACGTTTCAGTTTTACGCCTTGTACGGCACAAAAACCGAGAAATAATTAAAATAGCCGGAAAAAAGCCAAAATTAGGAAAAAGGCCAATCTTATAATCACGAAGCCAAACGCTTGCAAAAAAAGCCAGATTTGTGATATTTGGCCTTAAAAAGGCCAATAGGGCAACCCTGCTCAGGAGAAAGGAAGTATCAAAAATCGTACATGAATAGCTCGGTTAAAGGTGGTGACTTCGCGCAGGGCGGAATTTCCAGGTTTCAGTGTGGCAGAAGTGACTGTACCTCCTAGGCAGATGTTGCGTTTGTCCGTTCAAGTGAAGAGGGCACCAAAAAAATTTGCAGGGTATTCGCCGCTGCACGACGGCGCAGGGTTGCCAACTGGCATATTTCACTGCCAAATATGGTTATTTTTGGCAGTGAAAAGTCATTTTGGAAGTGAAAAATTACAATTTGGCATTTGGGATTGAAAACAATGGAATTTGGCAGTGGAAGCTATTTTTGGCATTAAACTAGCGATGAAAGAAGTCACTTTGAAATGTTTACCTATTGAGCAAACGGATTGGCGCCTTTTTTGGACGTTGTGGAAATGAAGAGCTGCTACGTAATTCGTATTATCAAAAATCAAACGAGTCTTGTTGAATTTTCGAACAAACGTGTTTGTAACTCAGCGGTTGGCCGGTTGCCGCGCAGCCGCCTTCAGCGGCCCTTGCCCGGCCACAATTCACATCGCAGGCGTTGAGGGTCAGTAACTGTTGTGGTTTTTAGTTTGTGTCAGTGCTGTCGTTTTTGTTCAGCTGTTGAAAGCTAAACTCATTTTGTCGAAGTGGAATAAATCCTATGACTCGAGACGTACCTACAGAGTGATATGGAAGAATGAGTTTCCATGGCTGACAAACGCCAAAGATGGTACGCAGTCTGCTTTTGGTGAGGTATATTCCAAGAATATGCACCCCAGAAAAACTACGATTACGCTGCATGCTGACAGGAAAGAACACAAAACAAGGACTTCCGTAGTTAGCTCTTTGAGATCTAAAATTTTTCAGAGAGCCGCGAAAACTCCGGGATCTAGTGATGAAATGAAGAAAGCTGAGTTAGAACTCGCATTGGTTATCAGCTGTCACAGTTCCGTGTCTGCTACAGATCATTCGTGCGAAGTAATTAGAAAAATTCCGCCGGAAGTAAATAAGAGAACATATGGCTTCACAGAACAAAGTGTTCGATGTTAGTTACGGAGGTGATATCACCAGCGTTTGAAAAGGAACTTCGGGATAAAATTACCGAAGCTAAAAAATACTGCTTGATGATCGACGAGTCGACTGATGTATCAAGTGATTAAAACTTGTGTGTTTGCATTCGATACAATGATAAGTCCTCAAAATATCGTTAACTTCATTGTTGAGGCTTGTGTCTGTGCTAGTAACATGTGAAGCTTTGTTTCACGCAAATACGTTACTACTTGAGAAGTATAATATGGCTTTGAAAAACTGTATTGGCTATTGCAGTGACGGTGCTAGCATCGTGACAATTGAACACAATTCTTTCTCGTCTCAAATTAAAAGCGAATCTCTCAATTGCATAAAAATGGGGTGCACGAGTCACAGTTTAACACTTAGGATTTATAACTAACATCTAAAAAACATCTTTAGCACTTTGTAATCAGAGAAATATGTCTTTTACATATTGCTGTTGAAAATATTTTGTGAAACGTTTACCGTTTTTATTGTAGTGTTTGAATCATTGATAAATTTTCATTCATTTTAATTCCTAAATTTCAAAACGCCATAAAAGGTTGTACATTGACCTTAATTTCACCCTATTTTATATGATTATTCAAAACTTAAATGCACACGAAAATTAAAACTTTGATATGTTTTTCACGGAAAAATTTAAGGGGTATCTCTGTTATATATAGCGACGTACGTGGCTTTTTGGTTGGCAGTAAAGCGCTAGATTTGGCAGTGAAGCTTGAGCAATTTGGCAATATGTCACTCACAGGATCTGGCAACCCTGCGACGGCGGGAAGGTTGGCAGTTTTAGTAGGACCTTCATACGGTGCACTTGTCTGCGAGCAGGCCAATAAAGCTGCTTTTGCCTGATGCTCGTGAGTCCTGGACCATGCTTGGCGAATCCTATGCCCTCTTCTACTACTGTACTTTAGGAGTCTCTTGAGTTGTGCGGGGTTTGTAGTCGGCGGGAGATAGATGATCTCACGAAGAAAGACTGCTTCCGCAAGACACGCCCTGAGTCTGTATGTGTTCTGCCATACCTTCGCAGTTTTAAATATACTTATACTTTGCCTGTCCGGGCTGTGGCTTAACCGAGTGTCTGAGCCTAGCTATATGTAGCCTGAATAGTTAATCCTTGCCTGGTCGTCATCCTGACAGTTACGGCGTTCTAGTGGTGAAGCACTAAATAGGCTAGTTTCACTACATTTAGTGTCAGGAGTGGGATTAGCTGTTCTGAAGCTGCTGAAGAAGGTGGAACATATGGACCCAATATAAGTTCATTGCCAAATCCATGTGAGAATGACCTCAGGTAAAGTGTGACACTGAAGATGCAGTTTCTCTGTAATTCAATGTGATCATAGAAGTTCTCAAATTCAGTTTTGTGTTCACTGATCACTTGTTCCAAAAACTCTGTAGTACCAGGATATTTAGGAGAAGGAGTTCTGTGATAATGGTTGGGGGGTTGTTTGTCAGAGATGTAGATTCTTGTTCTCAAGCCACGTTCAACCACCTTTGAAATGGAAGAGATTTTGTTGAATCGATTTACAGTGGCCAAGATTTGTCTTATTTGAGAGTTTTTGAAAAAGCTGTGCACCAGAGAGGCATGAATTGGTCGGATCTTTAGTAGTTCCCGTGCTAAGGTCCCGTTGGATGATTAGGTCAAACAGCTGGAACAATTGTCCAACTGAAGATTTCTCACAGCTCAACCTTTTTTCAAGTATGTAGTCACAGCTTCTTTCAGGTGACTTGCAGCAGAACTAGGTCTTTTCATATTCAGAGCATATAGCTCCAGAACACGTTGCAGTTGGAACTCATCATCTATCCTTCCAAAATTGAAGTTGACAAGTTGTGCCATCACTCCTCTGCTCTCTGGACGATGATCCCACCAATACTTGAGCATGCTCAGATTGTCTGACTCTGTATCTTTGTGGCCTTGATACTTGAAATGTATGAGTTGCAAGAATGGCAACATTCAGAGTTCTGTGCCACAAGGAGTGAGGAGTGGGAGACTTTGATGAAGCAGTTACTTGAAGCCAGTGAGGTGCGGAGTAATGAAAAGCGTAATAAATGCTTCAAGATATTCAATTAGTGCACCAGCTACTGGATCAGAATTAGTTTCAGCAGTGCTAAAGTCAGCATTCATGGCTGTTGTGATTGCTGCATTTAATACCACAGATGAGTCTGAGGTTCCGGAGAATGCTCTGTTGGTTTGTTTTAGTCCATTGGGAACGGGGACACACTGATAGTAGTATTTTCGTTGATATGCTACGAGCACATCGGAGAACCATGTCTCATCAATTTTTAAGCTGATTCCCACTGCAGCAAGTGTGTCTGCTAATTGTTGCTCGACTAGTTCAGTTTGTGTAGCAACATCTTGACGCTTCTCAATGCGAACAGCAACGACTTGATTATCACCAGAAACAGTCATCTGGTGCACCCATTTTTTTCGATTCATGGCCAGTCTGATTATCATGTAGGTAATCACAGTCCAAAGTTTCAGGCAAATCCCTTGGTTACCACCAATGTAGTGGGTCCAGCCAGTTGGAAGATCAGGTCTGTCTGGGTGCAGATAGTTATTGGCGCTCATAAGTTGACAATCGTAGAAGAGGTGATTGGCAAGGTTGAAATGCCTAACTCCGAAGATGTCATTGAGTGTTTCGGTAAAAGGAACTACAAGTTGTGGTCTTTGCGTGTAATGCCGCTGCTCCTAATCCAATTTGAACACGATCCATTTGTTGTTAGGATCGTTGTTGAGGGTGATTAGCTGATCAATGGTGGTTTTCAGTTCAGATCCAGTTTTTAACAGTGAATGGATTTCAAATTTTGGCAAAATGACCTCTGAAATGTTCTTCTCGTTGACAGCAGCACAAGTTCTAACCTCAAGTGGCATTATTGACTATAGGTTCAACCTTCAACTCTCTCTCTTGCCTTCAGTGTGATAACTCTCCATTCTTCAGGGCATTGTCCGGTTTCTTCAATTTGATCAAAGAAGGACTTGACACTGAGCTCTTCTAGGTTCAGCACTTCTAGAATTAAGCGGGTGTTTGGTCTTGGACCGTTCCCTTTGAGGTTGAATTGTTTCACCACATCAGTTGTTGCATACAAGTTGTAGCAGTGCAGAAGATGAGGAGCCATGCCCTTATCATCTAGCAATTCGACAACTTGTGGATAATAATTGTAATCAAATTGTTTAGTGAATCTGACCTTGGCCCATTCAAATGTGGGAATTCTGGAACAGTGATCAAGTGTGCCTGGATTCCCACTTTTCAGCAGTTTTGAGCTCTTCACAAGTGTGGTTTGGGCATCAGCAGTTTGGAATTTTTCCGTCCTTGGCAAAAGATGCAACGATCCATTCCATATGGAATTTCCAAGAACTTCATTGACTAGCTCTGCATTAACAAGTCGGATCCCGGTTCCATAGGTCTTCATCTTGTCCAGCCCTACGATGTTGAAGATTGGATAAAAGTGCATTTTCTCCTGTCCGTACATCTCGAGGACAACTTTGATGCCTTTTTCTTGATGGATGTCAAGGGCATTCTGCAGGATTTTCACATATCGTTCTGCAGCTGTTCTAACAGCGTGATTTTTCTCTCCCAATCCATCAAGCACTTCTGGCAGGAAACCTACGTCATTTTCTGGTGCACCCTGGTATTGCAAGAAGGCTCCTAGAGACAATGGTTTTAGCTTTTAGTAGGCGAGCTGATTCATTGCCTACAACTAAGACTTGGTTATCAAGGAACTCATACACTTCTCTGGAATATTTGGAGAATGGAATTCCTTTGTAGATTGGTGTGGTGTCTGCTATTGAAGCATAGAAATGAGACAGGAACTTTGCTTCCAATTTATCCAAGGTGCACATGAGGAACTCATAGGGCAACAGAGTTGGTTTTCTCCAGAGGTCTCAAACAGCAATCACTTCTTTTAGGTTCTTTATACACAGTAATCTGAGGACAACAAGGGATAACAGCAGGGCTTTCTCTCTTTAAGCTGAGCTCTTGCAGTTCACTGTGAATGGCCAAGATATATGTTATTAGTTTGAAACAATCTATTGATCTTGTCATCTGTTTCCTACACCTTGATATTTTCATTCAAGATTTGTTCATTAAAATTTCCAAATTCAGCAGCTAATTGATGACATTGGACAGTGAGAGCTTCCTTGACCACATCAGTAACTGGCTCCAGAGATCGACATCTTTGCTCGATTAGTGTCATTAGATGCATTGGCTTCAATGAGCCCCGCAAGAGCTGAAAGAATGTGGTGACCATCAATTATTCCATTATCATGGTTGATGAATCTAGCATCACCTTGAATCTTGAACCTTTTCTCAGCTCTCTCCGTAAACTTCTCGTAAAATTGAATTTTATCGAACTCCAGATGTGAGTCAAGATGAGGGTAGTAATACGGAGGGATATTGTACTTGGTCACAAATGAGTCATTTTCGGTTCGGTCAGCTAGTTTTGCACGTTTGGAACTTGAGTGGTTTTGAAGATGGACTTCCGTTTCTTTCCTTTGACGGAAGCTATCTTGGGAAAATAGGAAAATTTTATCATTCCAAAATTATACATCCATATTAACATTATATCCTTCCATTTGGTGTCAGGATTGGGAATTGGCCTCGGATACTCGGTACAGTCGGCAGGATAATAAGTCAGTGCAATAAACCAGAAATTTTTAATAAGATCATTTCGTTTATATCTAGTCGACGATTTTTAAATACTGTGGCATAATTTGGGATACGTGTAAGGATGGCGAGCACGTCAGAGCTAGCTGACGTGATGTTAGGTCTTGCAGAGGCAATCTAGGGCTTGCGTGCTGATAAACTGCCTCCACCAGAGAAGTTTTCGGGTAAGCCTAGTGAAAGTCAGGTCTCGATATTTTAGACTTCATTTGAAAAGTATGCGATTATAAGTATCAGGATGATTAGAGTGCCTGGGTTCAGGAATTACCAGAGTTCCTTGAGGAGGAATCCAGGAAAATGGTCCAGGCATACGGAACTGGAACGGACTACGGGGAAGTAAAGGCTAGGCTAACTTAGGAACTAGAAGTTCAGGAAAAGTTAAGTGATGCTAGGTATACAGAATTCTTGCGTGCAGAGAGATATAAGGGCGAGTCGTTGACATGCTATAGTATTAGGCTCGAGAGGTTAGTAGCGAAAGTGGCTAGTCTGGGAATTGAGGGAAAACAACTCTTTTTTAGAAATAAATTCATTAGTTCATTGGCACCGGAATTGGTACGTCAGCTTAAATTATTCGTGGGCCATCAGGATTCCGTTGCACTAAGTGCTCTAGTTAGGATAGCAGCCAGTTCAGAAGTCGATATGGCAGCTACCGAGGAAAGGATAGAGAATCGGACACGACCGGAGCAAATTAAGTGAGCTGCCGCCGGAAACAGCGCACCCTGCGCTTTGCCTCACAGCAAATCTAATCCACCGGCTTTCAACTTCAAACTCTGAATTTCCAAGCGTGCAACTGAATCCACAACTGCGCTTAACGCTCGTACTAGAGTTATTCAAATTATTACTCAATATCCAACATTTGCTCGTGATGGGTTAATTTTATTATTCAAAATAAAGCATGAATTTGAATAAATTAAACTTTGCTTTTTTTTCCACTTGGTTTATTCAATAGGTGCAGAGGATAAAAGAAAATCATTCGGTCTGTAAACAGGTTTTATTTCTCAAGTAATTGAAAATAAAGTAATTGCAATTCTTCAGGTTGAAGGTAAATCCCAGAAATTTCCTCTTTCTCAAAATTATTCATACTTTGGTGTACTCACACGAATACAGGCAATATTCTTTGCGCAATTTCTCTTCATTGGGAAAGCTGTATATTTATTCCTTGTGAATGTATGCATTCTTCAACGGCAACTGAATTACATACCATACACCTGTGTTCGAAATTAATTACTATTTTCTTCATTTCTTTGGGACGCTACGACCTGTCAATGCATTCATACTTTCGTGTGGACGACAAGTCCAGCCCATGCATCAAATCTTTGGATACTTATTTCACAGCTGCAGGGAAATATTAGAATAACATTTTGAGATAGAGACCGCAGGTCGTTGGTAAAAACTTCCATTTCTAGCCAGCTGAGATTTGAGACTGCTATATAGCGCTTAAACCTTACTTTCAAGACACTACTCCTCACTCTTAATGCATGTTAGTAAAACAAACGATCTCAATATTTCACTCTCGCAACCATATCTCATACCAACGCACACAGCTTGCCAATACAAATCAATAAAAGTAGTCATTATTTTTATGCAATCGACGCGTAGTAAGTTGAGTTCCAAGTTGAATTATGCTCCACGATGCAGAAGAGAATTATGTTAGGTGAACTTAATGCTTCATAAGCTGTCACACGCAGGAAACTAATCAGTTGTAATGTTTTGTTCAAAACATAACAGAAAAAATTAAAACTAAGTATAGGTCTTTGCTGAGAAAAAGTATTGTCTTGAAAATGTTTTGTTGTTTGTGAAATTCGGGCCGAAACTACCATGGAATAGCCTATATTCTGAATTTACAGCTAGTCATTTCCCTCAATTTATAAAACATGACAAACTGGTTGGAAATTTATCTAAAGGTACTCCTAAATGTTGCTTCGTTACACAGGGGTCTCGTTTTTCACTCTAACCGGTCGGGTCGTTCAGAAATATTTCATGAGTCATACAATTCCAAAGCGGGAGTAGAATCACATTCTTTTAGGATGGAAGTTCAATTTTCACAAATAAATCTCACGAAAAAGGCTTCTTTACTTCGCTTGTTCTAAAATACAATACGTATTCAGTTTGGCAAAAAAATATTCTAGAAATGTATACTTTGTATTTGCCAGCTTCTTCCTTGACTTCTGTTATGCATTCCCATGCGAACGAGTCTAGTCTTCACTGATTTACAACTTTTACAAAACTAAGAATGTGTATAATTGAATTCTGCCTCTCCACTTATTATAGATTATTATTAGAAAATGATCTTAAAATTTCGACTAAAAGAAGAAGCGGTACTGGTATGATGCAATACGAGTATTATGCTATGCGGTATTAATATTCGACTTGAATGTTAAACGTACGAACATATTTATTATCATTTAATCAGAAGCAGAATATCCCGGATCTTTCAATTGGTGCCGAATCAATTGGCCATTGTTGTTGTATTTTGGTATTAACGTGGGGTTTGCGTGGATTCCTAAAATCCTTGGAACATCAAAAAGTTGTACTTGGTTTGTTAATTTGCAATTTGTGGGATCTTACATTGCACGTAGAACTTTTTGCGTGTCACTAGGGAGTGCCTTTTCAAATCGTTCTACAGCCCGGAATTACAGCCGCGGCTGGCATCTGAGCTGTGAGTGGAACTTTCAAGTGTAGCAGTCTTGGCGGTGTATTGATTCGTGGAATGGCGATTTGTCTTTTCAGTGTATTCTGAAATGCTGATGCAAAATACTCCTTGTTGTCCTAGTTTTGGCCAGCGCAGTTTCTTTGGAAATTTCTCTGTGGCTTGAGGGCACCGTGGGTATTGTGATGAGGACATCTGGAAGCTCGCTCCGCCTTTATGGAAAGCGCTTACATCGCTACTTTATTATCGGCGTTGTCGTCTTGCATTGTCTACAGGCGGTATTTCTGTGGAACCTCGAAGCTCGACGTTTCTACCAACTAACCTGACTTCATCTTTTTTCTACATCGAGTGGCCACCATTTGCTTGCCATTGGTACCTTATGTGGTAATTTTACCAGAAATGGTCGCACTCAAGACGCAACTTGACTGGGCATTCACTACCTCTGTTAATTTTTCGTTCCTGAAATTTTGATTTGAACAGTTAGTTATTTTCTAAGTTCTGTTAACTTTCTTTCTCATGTTTTTCTATAGCTGGTGATCTTTCGACATTTACTTGTTGAAGATTCATTCGTCTCCGAGCAGTCTCAGCAAGTAGAATGAGAACTATTATATTAGACCTTTTAATTGACTTGATGATCAAAATTTTTCTTGCACCGATTTCATCAAAATCTTATATTGAAGCTCTCTAATCTTTCAAGCCACCGTACACTGGAGGTATAAAATTTTCAGAATTGCCTCCTCGGTTATTTTTTCCCATAAGTGTTATACTTAGACACAGGACATTCATGAATATCTATGAACCATTCATGCTAGGCTATTGTTTAATATTTTTTTATTTAGTTGTAATCATTTCAGGTGTTGTAACTATAAACCACTGAAACTATATTTCAGCTGTAAGAACTTAATAAGAGGAATCTAATAACCAGTATTTATAAACCAATATCAACGCAGCGTAGCAAGGTGTCTGAGCTACCTTGGCAGTGCAGTCATCACAACTCGTAATGAATTCGTTATCATGAATGTGATGCTGCCTAGAACCTCTATAAGATAAGTTTATTAAACTTAACCTCGACACAAACGCATTAGATACAATGCTCTTCAATCAAGACTACACAATGTAAACGAATCTAGAGACACAAATTTGGAGATGAGTTCTGATCAGACGAAAACCTTCGAAAATTTACCAATTAAACTCGCAGGGTAAGTTCATAAAGTCCGTGATCTACAATCGATGAAGGGCAAACGAGAATCATGAAAATTGTTGCATAACGTTTGTAATCGCTGAATTTCGATGAAATATTTATTAAATATTTTGCCCAGTTTGCTCAATTTTTAGGGAATTTAGCTTTTTAATTTTTAGAGAATTATTAGGGATACCCGTTAGTTTCATGTCATTTACATGGCACCTACAGAAGAGAAAAAACAATTATAAAATCACCCAAACAACATTCACTTGGTGTAATCATTTAAAATTAGACTTTCCAAAGCCTTCAAATTCAAAAAGTAAGTGTTGAAAAAGATTCCCAATCTTCGCAAAGTAAAGGAATCAAAGTAATTCAATCATCGTCAACAAGCAGCGCACGTCAGCACTTCAACGCAGCGGAAGGTTCCCAGACAACACGAGCCGTGCCATATGAAAGTCGAACGAAATTCGAGGATACGGTAAAAGAATTTCAGAACCCTATAGAAGTGCATAAAAATAGCCCTTATTTTTTAATTGGATTCCATTAGCATTCTCCAAGCGTTGACAGCATGAAGTTGCGTCCTATGTTCGACCGTGCGGTGCCATATGGCACCCTAAATTTACTCTATTTTGAAATATTCATACACAAATAAATAAACACGTTTAGAAAGAAACTTGTGCCGAACGAGTACCAGACGGATGTAGGCTACACGTGTAGCTCAGTACGCAGTAGCTGGCTGACCTTGAATCTGTGAGCATCAACTTTCTGTGAAAATTTTACCTGTTTCTCATGGCTTCGGAAAGAAGGTAAGTGTTATTTTTTTACCAAAGCTTATCCAGAAGTAATATAAACCAAATCTCTTAGATATTATAAGTAGGATACCTATACATCACAAAAAAATAAGACCATCAAAATAATTTACTCTGTCTATATGAGAGACATGTGCTTTTATTTCATTTATCTAAGTGCCGTATGGCACCCCACGGAAAGACGGAGTACAAAAATTGGCTATAATTTTTTTTGCATTTTTGTAGGAAAAACTGCCTACAAATAAAATTTTTGACGTTTTGTTCAATGAGCCACTAACAGCATCCACTGACTTGTTTATAGAACAACCTGATGACGCAGTTTTGACCAATGAAGATTCAGCAAAGGAAGACGAAGTGGGCTTAAAACGTACTCATCACCTGTCGCGGAATCAATTTCGTGCTCCTGCAGAAATGCGAGTGCGCAGGGACCACGTGGCCGAAACAATTGATGATAGTGATACAGGTGAAAACGTTGATAACACCTTAGGGACTAACAGAAGAAAGACAAGATATGCGAAGAAAAAACGATATTAGAAAATTACCTGGGAAAAGGAGGATTTCCTGCAGTTCGCACAATTTTTCACTGAAAGCAATTATTCGAAATACCGAGACTTCAGCCTTGTTCAATTATTTGAATTATTTTATGTTGATGACGTTATTGAACATGTAATCACAGAAATAACGAAATATTGTCTAACAAAAAACTATCCTCCAATAAACATAACATTGAATGAAGTGCAAGTTTTCTTTGGAATAATCAATGTATCTGGGTATAATGAATTACCCGTACGACATATGTACTGGTCATATTCGGAAGATACCTGCAATGAAGCTATTGCGACCGCTATGAGACATGATAAGTTCGATAATATAAAGCAAAGCCTTCATTTCAATGTGTCACCATTGACAAAAAAGATAAATTCGCTATATTACGGCCGCTTCTACGATATTTACAAGAAAGGTTCATGCTGCATTATGTTCCATCACAAAGTATCTCTCATGGAGAAAGTGTGATGCAGGATTATGCATTGCTTGTTTTGTAGGCTACTATATGAAATAAAAAAAAATTGCATCAGGCTTCAAATATTTTATAGTGGCTAACATTTTGTTTTGAAATGTTTCAGTGGATAATATTTTTGTTTTGCAACAAAAGTTGCAGAGTTGCATCTTATTTTATGTATTTGTAGACTAAAAAGAAGAACCAGAGTAAAAACGAACATTTAATGCAAACGTTTCGGAATGAAAATTCCATCGTCAGTGCTGGAACAGGAGAGAAAAAAATTTGTCTATTTTAAAAACAAAAATCATATATATTCCACAAAATTCTCTAAATGTCTAAAAAGCCTAATTTTTTCATACTCAAACAATAAAACATAAAACAATGAAACAATCTGGACGATTCATTTGTTTTGTTTCGTTCTGAAATGGCAGCCAATAGTTTCTTTCAGTATATTAACACATCTCACTCTAATATTAAATTTACGATGGAGGTAGAACAAAATGATCAGATCCCATTCCTAGACGTTCTCATAAAAAAGTCAAATTTGAAACTCATAACTTCTGTCTATAGGAAGCCAACGTTCACTGGTCTTGCTATGAACCATTTCAGTTGTGTATATAAAAGGTATGTAAAATCATGTATTTACTGTTTACTTCATCGTGCACACCGCATATCCTGTACGTATGAAATATTCCATCTTGAATTTGAGTACATTGTAAAATTATTGGTCAACAACAAATATCCGCAATCACTCATTCAGAATTGTATAAAAAAATTTTTAGATCGTAAAATTTGCCCCTCTCCTGCAACCTTGAGCGTACCAAAGCAGATTTTGTGCGTCGAGTTACCATTCATGGTTTATTTGAACGCAAAGCTGAAAAAGGAGGTAATATCGTTGGTTAGTAGGTTTTTACAACGGTCGACGTCAGAGTGTTTTATAGAAATAGTTTTAAGATTGCATCCTTTTTTAGAAGGAAGGAACGATTGGATGAGTGCCTGTGGAGTGGCTGTGTCTATTTTTATAAGTGTGACTGCTGCACGCAGTCTTACGTTGGTAGTACCAAACTCCAACAATTCATCAGACATAGCCAACACGCAGGAATATCTCATAGAACCGGTAGTGCACTAACCACTCCTACCCAATCAGCAATTACGGATCACTGTGGAAATTCATATCATTCATTCAAAAATACAAATTTTTCAACTTTATGCCGAGCTAATAGTGAGCATGACCTAAGAATTCTAGAGTTCCTTTTCATATTCACTCATAAAACTAACCTCAACAAAGTGTCTAAAAAAGCCTAGTTAAAAATGTAAATTGCAACCCATTTTTCGTAAGCCGTGATGAAAGTTTAAACCCATAAAACACTTAAAATATCGACGCCCTACACTGTAAAAAAAAGTGTTAAAACAGCGGAAAATTGTCTGGCATCCATATGGCCAGAGAGTTTTTTTTCCCTCTGTTAGTCCGCCAGATGCATCAATTGCTTCCGTCGAATTTACAGACATCTGTTGAGTTAACGGACTGCGATAGACGCACCGTTAGTCCAACGGAACTATTGTTTTATCTCTGTTCAATTTACAGAAATTTTGTGAACGTTCTGTATCTCGCACAGGGGACGTCTATATGTCCGTTGTTAGAACGGGTGAGGCCGGCATTGTGCCGGACGAAATATAGGTTCCCGTCTCTTCTCTAGAAACTATAAGAGCTTCTGTTGAATTTACAGCAACATAAAGAAGCCTCTGTTCAAGTGACAGTTTCAAAAGATTCTGTTACTACAACAGAGGAACCGGAAATTGGACGGTCCTCTGATGCATCTGCCACCAGCAGATACATTATGGTGCCCAGTACATATTACATGCGATGTACTTTTGTTACATAGAAGTATAGCTGCAAGGCTATATTTGCAAGCAAAGCTATAGAAGTATAGCCTTGCAGCTATACTTCTATGTAACAAAAGTACATCGCATGTAATATATACTGGGCACCATAATGTATCTGCAAGTGGCAGATGCATCAGAGTACCGACCAATTTCCGGTTCCTCTGTAACAGAATCTCTTGAAACTGTCACTTACCCAGAGGCTTCTTCATGTTTCTGTGGATTCAACAGAAGCTCAAGTTTTCATTTTTATAGATCTCATAACCGCTGACGATTCAGGCTGCTTGATGAAAAATTTTCGTACACTCCGTATATTTAATAAGATTCACATGGATACTTCTTGGGTTGGTCAAAAAACGAATTACTTGCTTGAAAAGTGTACTGAAAAACAATTTGGTATACAAAGGGTTTTCACACACCGTACGACACACCTGGGAACGAATGATGAAAGACACGTATTACAAGATAAGGCATGCTGAAAGAAAACGGAAAGCATCGAGAGCTGAAACTTTGAAAACTGTTTTCTGCGAAGAAGCCCTACCCATAGCGCAGCTCACTTCTATCCTCGCAGGAGCATTATGAATAAAATATGCTACACCGTTGGGTACCTCTTTCAAGTATGAAATTATTTTCCAATTGAAAAACAAAAAACGATATAACCAAAGAACTTATAATACACAAGCAATATTAATGAACCATCCTGAAAAATCTATCAATGTTCCCAGTCCAAGACTGTACCTCGTCTGATGTTAAGAACGAAAAACTACACCAAGTTAAAATTAATATAGTACATGAAACTGAGTATCCAGAGTAGTATTATTCGAGAGCTATAGCGATACTCAGCTAACAGAAAAAATATTAACTGCCGCGGTCAATGGTGATGCGATCCACTTCGCTTCATCAAAATACTAGCCAAACATTTCAGAGTACAAAGTAAAATATAAGTATAACTGAAAACATTGCCTTGTTATAGTATACTTCCGAAACTTAGGCAGCAGTTCTTAGAGACAGGAAAAAGCAAAAATTACACAAAAGTACGAAATTACAGCAAAATCAACTCATTTCTATACATGAATAACGTTATACATATATTACGCGGAGTATACCAACTTTCTAATACATATCATTGGTTCACTCTATGATGAATCTGTACTGAACAATAAAATGAGTTTAACAAAGCGATGAACTCATTAATGAAATGAAATTATATGGTTCAGAACAAACCAATTCTGACGTCAGTTAGAGTACTATTGAATCTCGAAGATTATATTAGATTATTAGTTAGTTTAAGCCTCCCTATCCGCAACCAAGGCTATCCAAAGAGAGGACGGAAGACGGCACCATTTAGTATGAAGTTAAGGGAACGCGGAATCAATGCAGAAAAGGCATAGAAACAGTAAGGTAAGAAAGAAGTTCATGAAACAAGATCAAACTTGAAGAAGAAAGTAGTAGGTGCTGAAAAAACGGGAAAGCAGTTCAACGAAAAAATATGGATCTTGGCACAACAAAAACATTTTATTTCGACAAAAAGAAGGTCTACCTTAACTCTCAGCTCGGGCCCTCACATTGTCTCCCTGGGAGTGCTGATTACCATAGATGCCATAGTTGTCTCTCCCTTAGGGGTTGAATCTCGAATGGCGCCGTGTCTCATGCAAGCTAGTTAACAATAAGTCCTCCCAAATGTTCCCAATGGATGAAGAAAGTAAACTTTAGATACTATATGCTCAAGATATCATCTGAAATAACTCCAGCAGTTAAGCTTCTAAGATTGACAATAAGAAGCAAAGCGAAAATAGCTACAGATAAAGTCACTTTCATTAGGAATGATCAAATTAAACTGAACGTTTCGGATTAACAGTCCATCTTCAGCAAAATCTCTTTAAAACGAAGCCAAAAGAAAAAGAATTAATTCAACAATGAAGTATTTACAGTTTAAACTTTGAAAAACACGAAAAACGGTAAAAAAATGAAAGGTAAACGAAAAACTGGAACTGAACTATGTGTTGGCAACATGAAGCGGGAAAGCACATTGGGTGTTATTCAGAGTAGGTTTCATTTTGTAAATAGGCAAAGATTCGAGAAGGCGCAGATCTGTTCTTAAAGAGGTACCGGCCAAGATTGTAAAGTCGTTTAGGGAGACCAGAACATTGCACTCTTCTGCATGACATCTAACAGAGGACAGTGGGGGGGGGGACCAGAGAGGAAGACTAGTTCTGCAACTTCACCCAGCATGCTCAGAAACTCTAATCATCAGAATGCGGCAGATAGAACCAACGTACCGCGATTCACAACGTGAACAACTGTATTGGTACACCAAAGACGAGCACAGTGAGGGTGGCAGTTTGTGTTTGAAACAGAATAGAGAACCAATTGTAAAATTATTCTCTAGAATCATTTGAATTTTGAGTTACAGGAAAACTTCTTAACAAGGGAGTTAATATCCTCGCTTAGTTCCAATAACTGATGGCCAAAATACGGCAACTTCACAAAGAAAGCTTGTTGAGCACACGACTGAACTGATTGAAAGTTATAAATCTTTGACAAAAATTTATGATAACTCTCAATCTGTTCAATCTTGTGCTCAACGAGCTTTCTTTGTGAAGTTGCCGTATTTTGGCCATCAGTTATTGGAACTAAGCGAGGATATTAATTCCCTTGTTAAGAAGTTTTCCTGTAACTCAAAATTCAAACGATTCTAGAGAATAATTTTACAATTGATTCTCTATTCTGTTTCAAAGACAAACTGCCACCCTCACTGTGCTCGTCTTTGGTGTACCAATACAGTTATTCACGTTGTGAATCGCGGTACGTTGGTTCTACCTGCCGCACCCTGATGATTAGAGTTTCTGAGCATGCTTGGTGAAGTTGCAGAACTAGTCTTCCTCTTTGGTCCCCTCCCCACTGTCCTCTGTTAGATGTCATGCAGAAGAATGCAATGTTCCGGTCTCCCTAAACGTCTTTCATTGTGTCCCTATAACATGAAGACATCAATCACACATGGGGAATAGATAAGCAAGCAAGGGTGGCAGTATTGCGGCCAAGAGTCTCTTCTGTGCTGAGGCACGTGACCAACGACAGGACATTCGGATGCATCCCGCAGGGGCGTTTTCTTCCATTCGTGGATCTTATTTTGAAGCCTCGTTTGGGGTTGATTTTCAGTAGGTATCTGGAATGGTTAAAAATACATTAGCGTTTGTAAGTTAGTTGAAGTCATTTTCATACAACTGTAAATATACGAGCCAACATAAATTATATAAGTGAAACTCTCAGCTTGACTACAAGTATATGTTTGGCAAAGGATTGCGCAGGAACATGCAAGTATGTACCTCTCTGAACTTGGAATGTTATGTACCAATATGCAAATACATATATATATGTGTGCATATGCACATTCATGTAGTCACATACAGTACATACATACATATAAACATCTATACAAATTTGTGAGATTATTAGTCTTGATTTAGTTAGTTTTAACCATTTAAAAATGCTACAGCACAAAAGTAATTTGTCGCCATTCTCCCATCATGATGTTTTGAGAAAATCATTTTGAAAAATGATCATATTTTAAACCATTGATATTCTACTAAGAACAAGCTTATATTAATTAATTTTACACCTGTAAATTGTTTTCTCCCATCTTGATGTTCTAATTCCTTTCCTGCATCAGAGAAAAAACCCTTAAATGACATCACAGTGAGAATGTTGCAGCAGCGCTGGTCGCATAGATCGAAATATTATATTTACAATAGTAAATATAATATTTGGATATCAGCCTCGCAGTGGCCGAGTGTATAGAGCGCTTGCGTTCTATGCTTCATGCCCAGGTTCGATCCCTGTGAGCGGCAGTTGGCGTGAAAAACGCTGATGCGGCAAATCAGGGTCGTTGCCTGCAGTATGGTCACTGTCCTCAAGGAATGTTACCTGAGCACTAAACGAGAGGAAAATGAGGCTTAAAGCTCGGGCGTGACTAGGGGCCTGGGGAACCCCTATCATGTACATTCCCTGTAAAGTATCATGTAAATGATGCTAGCCACCCTCTACTTGAAAAGAGGAAAAGGCTTGGTATATATATATATATATACCTATACAATAGTAAACATTCTAATATTGAACGAATAACGAGCTATTTTTTTGGATTGCTTGGTGCCAAGGGTAAACAGCAAATTTGAAACACCAGTCTAATAAAGAGTACTTTTACTGGTAAGGATATGAGTTTTTTAGCTTCTGTTATTTGTTTTTGCAACTAGAAAAATTTCAACAAATAAATGCACCATTTTGCATTTATAACAGCAATAAAAGCTCCATCACTTTCAACGCAGAAACTTGATCCAGGTTTGCTTAAACCCAAAAATAAACAATATATAACAGATGGAAACACAAATATCAACATTGAATTGAAAAAAGGTAAATATTCGCAATCAAATGCTATTAAGGGCCAATTAAAAATCTACTCTTTTGCAAACAATGGGTAATAAGAAACTCATTATTCATTAATGAAGCTTTGATTCAGTGAGTTAATTGGGATAAATGAAGTAACTAAGTTTTACATTACCTTGGTCTTGCACAGCTCTTTCTGGAACTGCCAAGATTTCGAAATCTTTCATGCATTTCTGAAGAGATATAACATGGTATTGAAGTTCAAAGGACAGAAGAGCTCGCACTTTACTAAACACAAGACTTCTTCGGCATTTCAGAAATATAATGCATCTTCAATGTTACTTCCAACATAGTTCAGATCAATCAATTATCGAACACTTTTTTTAAGCGTACGCAAGGAGCCATTTTAACTCCTGTAATCTACTGCGCATCACTTACTGCCGCCATAACCAGATGTAAACAAAGTCACGTGACGATTTTTCGTCACGTGACGTTTTTTGGGCTCCGTCATTGGCCAATTGGCATCGCCCACGATATTCTATTTTATGGTCTTCAACCAGCTGGACGTTCAATTCCTTTGAAATTTAGTATCAATGATATAAAAATGTAATATACACTTAGGTTATGAATTATATGCCCTCCATTGTGCTGAATTCCACTACGATGAATTCCACTCCGGGCCCAGGAACAGGGACTAGTTTGCGACAGACGTTCGAAAGTGGACACGAGTAACGAGTCCTTTCTATTGTTGAAAATATATTCTACTCGACGCATGACTGGACATGAATAATTGAAGATATTTCTAGCATTTTAGAGAGCATAAACGACTCAAATAATGTTGATAAACATTTTCTCACATTCAGTTTCACATCTAAAATCATTAGTTTATTATGGAATTTATTACCACTAATAAATTCAATACGGAAATGACATCGTGTCTTTCATTTCATAAACAGCTTCACTTTTCTTTATCCTTTAATTCTCATCCGAAGAAGTAGAGAAATTTAAAAATTTATGAAAAATGACCTCAACAAGTGTGCTCTATATTAAAGCTATATATCATAGCTCTATATTATTTTAAATATTGTTCACGAGAAACTATAGTTTCTCAAAGAAAATATCATTTTAGTGAAGCGCCAAATGAACCAATGATATATGGGTTAGGGCAGTTCCAGTCACTACCTCTTCCAGTTTCAGTTACAGCAGAAATGTTTGTGAACCCCTGCTCTAAGGTATATAAAAATGGGAATAAAAACGTTGCATGTTATCCTGTTTTTATTTTCACAGAACACAGTTCACGTGTGAATAAAAAAAATGAACTTCCTCCCTGACACAGGCTTATTGGCAAATTCATATAGATTTCAGAAAACACTTTTATAGTATTTTTCACTTATTCGTATATATGTTCACGCGTATGTACTTACGAATATTTACACAAACACATGTGAATGGACAATATATGTGTGTATGTACGTATAAACGCACAAGCCCCTAATTGCATTATGATCCTCACATCCACAGAGAATGAAAATATACACGTTTAAGTACGGTTATTTGCCAACTTATATACGGGCTATCCAATTCTGGGGCAGAATACGTCAAATTGTATACCATCTTTACGCTGCGTTGTCTGCATCGTAAATGAGAGGGAATGGACACATTTTCTGAATAAATTGCACATGCCTTTTATTAACGTTTCGCCTTCTGCCATGGCCATCGTATATTTCTAGTTGGCAAATTGATGTATTTGCAACTTAAAACTCTTTATGCAGCGCTAATATTTTAAATTCTATTCTGAGAGAATAAGTATTTTATGAAATGCAGCTGTTCCGCCAGAATAATCTATTTGTTATCTCATACTTGGCAAACGCAAATCGGTAATGTGTTCGTTGAACAAAAAGTAAAACCACAACAGAGTAATACAAGACATACTGCAACATTAACAGCAATTATGACAGATATTTGATCATGTTTTTACTGTTGCGGACCATTGAAACAATGGAAATTTAATCGAATTCCGTATAATCCCCTGAAGAGTCAGTCGAATCTGTAATATTCAGTTTGTCTGTGAAAACTACTAAATGTAAAGAAAAGCCGTTGGATCAACGGACATCTTCCAAGATTCCGTTACGCAACGAAGAATTCAATTTACTCCCGTAATTTTTAATTCACCCGTGAATAGAGATATGACAAAAAAAACCATGCCGTTTTTTAAAAAAAAAACACGTTTTTATAAAGAAAACCGTGGCCAAAAAAACGTGGGTATTTTAGTTTTTTTAAATATTTTGTCTGAAAATAACTCAGCAAGAAAAAGAACCACATTACATTATTTTTTTCATGTCAAATTACAAAATAAAACAGCATACTTCTTAATTGATGGTTTTCCATGGTTTTATGAAATTTTTCATTTTCTGCGGTTGCATGCTTTGATATTTCATTTATTTTACAATACATGTGAATGACCTTCAACTCCCAAAATGGTATGTTATAATAACATACCTTTACTTGTGGTCATTGATAGAGATGTGACTAAAAAACCATGCTGTTTTTTTTTTTTAAAAACATGCTACTTATACAAAAATTATGACTAAAAAACATGGATATTAATATATTTATGCGACCTTAAAAATCCAATGCTGTTTTTTTTTAAACATTGTTTTTTAACAGAAAAATCTTGACAAAAAAACATGGCTATTATATTTTATTGGGCCAAAAAATGTTTTTTTTTTAAAAAACATTTAAAAAAATCATGACTAAAAAAACACAGATGTAAATATCAGGAAAGTTATTTTTCTTTAATCGAATTGTCTTTAGAAACTTATAAACAAAGAATACTGGTAATATTGAAATCATGTTTATTAGAACTGTACTAGGTCTTAGAATAAAATATCTACAAATAATCTATTCACTCCATAAAACCTTTCGGAGACCAGCTCCATCCTCAGTCATTCAGTAAAATTTGGTGGAATGGACAATGAATTTTCACTGTTCCTTTGAAAAACATTTGACTGAATGACTTACTGAGGATGGACCTAGGCATAGTGTCCGAAAGGTTTTATAGGGTGAATAGATTCTTTGTGGATATTCTATTCTAAGACCTGGTATGGTTCTAATGGATATTAATATATCTTATGTGACCAAAAAATCCATGCTATTTTTTGAATGTTTTTGTTACAAAAAAGACATGACTAAAAACACGGATATTAATATACATTGTTTTACCATAAACAACCATGCTATTTTTTTTGAAAAACATCTTTTTTACAGAAAAATCATGATAAAAATGTGGATATTAATATATTTTATGTGCCAAAAAAAAACCATGCTGGTTTTTTTGAATCATGTTTTCTTTACAAAAAAAATCATGACTAAAAAACATGGATATTAATGACTCTTTGTGAAAAAAACATGGTTTTTGAAATGTCATGTTTTTTTGGTCAGATAAAATTTAATACCACTCATGTTTTTGTGAAAAATGTTTTTTTTTTAAAACATGGTTTTTTGGTCTTTGGTAAATTAATATCCATGTTTTTTTACAGATTAGATTAGTCATTAGTTTTAGCCTCCCTACCCAGCAACAAATGCGATCCAAAGAGAGGAAGGAAGATTATGAAACAAGATCAAAGTTGAAGAAGACAGCAGTAGGTGCTGAAATACAGGACAGCAGTGAACCGAAAAAAAGGTGGTCCTTAACATAACAAAAACATTTCGTTTCAACAAAAGAAGGCCTACCTAACTCTCAGCTTGGGCCCTTACATTGTCCCCCTGGGAGCGCTAGTTCCCATAGATACAATAATCGTATCCCCCTGAGAGGTGTTTTTTTTACAAAGAAGTTGTGACCAAAAAATGAATCATAATAACATTTTAATAAAAAAACATGTTTAAAAAACAATGATTTTTTTGGTAACAAAAAATATGTTAATATCCATGATTTTAAGACACAATTTTTTATGAAAAATACATTAAATAAAACAGCATGGTTTTTTGGTCGCATAAAATATATTCATATCCAGGTTTTCTTTTACATCATTGTTTGTAAAAAAACATATTTTTAAAAAACAGCATGGGTTTTTTTAGGTCTCATATATATATTCATGTTTTTTAGTCATGATTTTTTATTACAAAAACATTTTTTTTAGTCTCATAAATATATTATTCATGTTTTTTCAGTCATGATTTTTTAGTGAAAAACATGTTTTTTTTAAATAAACATCATGGGGCTTTTTAGGTCACATAAAATATATTATTTTTTAGTGATGATTCTTTATAAAAAAACAGCATGGTTATATTTGGTACCAGAAAATATATTAATATTCATTTTTATTAGTCAGAATTTTTTGTAAAAAAAACATGTTTTTAAAAAAACAGCATATTTTTTTAGCACCTAAAATATATTAATCAATGGTTTTTAGTCATTTTTTTGTAATGAAAACATAAAAAAAACATACAGTAAAAGTGGTGGCAGATAACCCACAATTACCTAGAGGAGTCTATGAGGTACAGCAGGAGCCACAGAACTTACCACAGAACTTATATTGATGGAGTCAAAATTCAGAGCTTATTAGCTCTGCAAAGTCTGATTTTTTGGTCACATAAAAATAGAATCAGACATAGTAGAGATAGTAAGCTCTGAATTTTGACTCCATCAATATAAGTTCTATGGCTCCTGCTGTTCCTCTTAGACGCCTCTAGGTAATTGAGGGTTATCTGCCACCACTATTACTGTATGGTTTCTTTTTGATGTTTTTATAACAATAAAATGACTAAAAAACATGGATATTAATATATTTTAGGTGTCCAAAAAAAACCCAGACATATATATACTTAACAAAATTTAGGTGTGCAAAAAAAAACAAAAAAAACATAAAAAACACGTTTGTTTATGCAAAAAAACCGCAATCAAATAAAACCGTTTTTTTGCATCACTACCCGTGAGAACAACGGAAATCAGCAAAATTGTCCGGTATGGAAACGAATTACGGATGAATTTGTTGATTTAACAGATAATATTCAAAAAACGGATTAGAAGTAACAATTTGTGTCATTTTAACAGATAATTCGTTTGTTTTTGTCTGTATTTTTGCAGTTTTTTTTACAGTGGTATACGCTCCTAGAAGTCATCACGTAACCTTTTGCATTTTGAGCCTCTACCAGCAGCGTCTTGGACGAGCGGCGCAGAACGATAAGCTCTCCATCTTTCAACTCCATTCCTGCACGGCACAATTTGTTCATCCCCGGGAATTTTCTTCATTTAGGTGTCGCAGAGAAATCGTACGCCATGTCAGCTGAGTAGAGGTCAATCTCTGCGGGGCCTGTGTTGGGCAGCCGCTGATCCTGGAGGCCTCCACTGCACCCTGTGCGCCGTAGACCCGCTAGCTCAGACGTAAGTCGAACTCGTGAAAACTTGCCTGCGATGTTTGACGTGGTCTACACTTGGCTAGCTTCTGTGAACCTGGGTTAGGGTAAACTTACAAATCCGGCTTACGATGTGGGTTTTCCCGAACTAAGCAATAACATTGTTCATGTATTGAGGCCAGGGTACGTACTCCCTGATCAAATATTAGAGTATAATCTGTAGGTGTGCCAATGGTGCCATAGTTGTATTTCGAATCTTTAATTTGTCATAGATAGGATTTACTTGAAATTTCTTAATACTATTATATTCATATGTATGTGTGACCTGAATGAAATTACCTGTGTAAAAAGTATACCTAATTGATTTGGGGGTTCTAACTGATTTAGGGGTTCTAATTGATATGGGGGTTCTAATTGATTTGGGGATTCTAAATGAGTTGGGGATTCTAATTGATTTGGGGGTTCTAATTGATTTGGGGGTTCTAATTGATTTGGGGGTTCTAATTTATTTGGGGGCTCTAATTGATTTGGGAGTTCTAATTGATTTGGGGGTTCTAATTGATTTGGGAGTTCTAATTGATTTGGGGGTTCTAATTGATTTGGGGGTTCTAGACTCTTTAGCGTGTGCGTGGGATTTAGCGGATTGGGGGGTTGTACCGTCTGCTTTGCTCAGCCCTGTTTCTGCGTTTTTTCAGGCGGCAGCTGTCAAACCGGCCCGCCATCCGAGGTGCTCTACATTCGCGCCGCCTGCCCTCAAGCTTTTAGAACAATTTTAACAAGAGTATCTATTCGTGCTATTTATTCGTAATCCTCTAATGAAATCATTTAACCTACCTTTTTTCTGTATCCTCTTTATTAATTTTGGTATACACAGAAAGCCTAATCATAAAAAACTATTACGGAAAAGTTTCTCAAGAGAGAATTTTTCCACACATAGACATTAGTGCCGTAAAGTTATCAATTGCCCCCAACTACTGACGTAATTTTGTATGAATGTGTGTGTGTGTGTTTGTGTGTGTGTATGCATAGTGTGTTTCGCTGTTGTACCTGAATTAGCGTGTACATGTGTGCTTGTGTGAATTAGGAGTATGCTATTGTTTGAGTATGAATGAAAAAATTAGGCTTCTTAGACATTTAGAGAATTTTGTGGGATATATATGAGTTTTGTTTTCAAAATAGACAAATTTTTTTTTCTCTCCTCTTCCAGCACTGATGATGGAATTTTAATTCCGAAACGTTTGCATTAAATGTTCGTTTTTACTCTGGTTCTTCTTTTTATTATACGAATAAGATTCTCGAAGAATCGCCCTATTGGAAATATAGTTTAAGTATTTGATATCATGTTTTTGCCAAATGAATAAATCGCATCAGGCTTCAATTATTTAAAGAAGCCAGCATTTGATTTCGTTATGTTTCCAAGGATAATGGTTTTGTTTTGCAATGAAAAGTGCTTAGTGACATCATATTTGGTTTATTTTGATAGCTATATTTTTCTGTTTTTTTATAATATGAAATAATTTATATTTTAGATACTCAGACGTTGAGTTGTGATGTGAAAAAGTAGTCCTAAAATATCGTAGAATCTTGAGCAATATAAATCAAGAAACGAGGCGGGCCCGTAAAATAAGTTCCACGGACTGCTGCTGGCGCCAGGATCGCTTCTATGCGCGGCAAGGCAACAGAGGCAGGTTGTTTGGCTCCCCCACTCCAATCCCCCACCAAGCCAGCGTCGCTGTGACGCTCAGCCTTGGCTCAGCAGCCGTCAGCGATGGAGCCCCCTCCCGCGTCTCCCGCCAGCTGCGAGTTGCGGTCTGTTATTCGTTTCCTGGCCGCTAAGAAGAAATCGGCGAAGGAAATTCACGAAGAACTTTGTCAAGTGTATGGAGAAGAGTGTATGTGCTCCGGGGTGGTGTGCAGATGGGTTATGGACTTTAAAAATGGCCGAACAGACGTCCACGACGAAGCCCGTGCAGGGCGGCCATCGGTTTCCGACGAAACAGTTGCCAGAGTCGAAGCGGCAATACTTGACGTGGCACAGCGGTTTAAGGGATCGGATTTGTATGCTGGAAGTCGCGGGTTCGTATCCCAGCGCTGGCGCTGAGATTTTCCCCGTTGGGTATAAGGGAAAGCTCAAGCACAATACCCCACTCAACCCAGGTGTCGGAAATGGGTACCGGCTTTACGGGGAACCGTCATGGTGTCCTATATATAGGGTTAGTTATAAGACATTTGAAAAACCAATGCTAAGATCATATGTATCAGGCTAGATTAGAAATAAAGCATCCCAAAGATGCCGATGTTAACCTTTAACCTTGAAGATCGACGGATTACAGTTCGGGAGCTGTACGAAAAGATTCCGGAGGTCAGCAAAACCACAATAATTATTGACAAGATTTTGACTGAGCATTTAGGCTATTCAAAGGCCTCGTAACAGACCGCAACTCGCAGCTGGCAGGAGACGCGGGAGGGGGCTCCAGCGCAAACGGCTGTTGAGCCAAGGCTAAGCGTCGCAGCGACGCTGGCTTGGTGGGGGATTGGAGTGGGGGAGCCAAACAACCTGCCCCTGTTGCCTGGCCACGCATAGAAGCGATCCTGGCGCCAGCAGCAGCCCGTGGAACTTATTTTACGGACACGCCTCGTAGAATACAGAAATATTTCGAAAAATGTATGTTTGGACCCTCATTTTCCGTGAGGCGCCAGATGGCACCACGGTTTATCTCAAAAAGTATTAGAGATTATAAACTTGTGAGGCCAGATTCGAGTTCATCAGGTTCGAATTAGTTAGTTTTTGTAGTTTCAGCAAAATCAGAAATAAAAAGTTAATTCCGGAACAAATGGGGTAACTACAGCGTGATAAGAAAATTCCTCAAGTTTTAGCTTCTTTGAAGGGACCATACACTTTTTGCACTTTTTTCTTCATTTATGAATTAATGCTTTCCAATTTTGACACACCGATAAAACGTATGAAAAATAGAAGTCATCTTGTGAAAATTTTTTGAATTTACTTCATAGAAAATGAGTTACGGCAAAGAAAATGAATCATCGTGCGGCAAACCCTACTTCTACTACAAATTTAAAGCTATATGCATGAAACAAGTGTCATTTGAAAGAAAAACACTTGGGCCACAGCCTCGTGGTAGGAATATTTGAAATTCGTTTTGGTTGCGGAGATATTTTGAATTAAAAAGACAATATTGAAATATTGCCATAAATATCGATTTTTTCGCACTTTGACGGCCTTCCGTTTTACCCTAATTCGAAAATCTCAAATTCCTACCTCGGCGCTGTGGCCATATTCTTCTTTAAAAAAACATTATATCGACTCTTTACACCAAAAATTGTAGGATTTCGCGTTAGGAAAGTTTTAGGTTTCCACAAAAGCGAAAAAACAAAATGACATTTTCACACAACGAAACACTTCGTTAATTTGTAAAAATTTCTGTCGTTGCCGTTTTGTGTTTATGACTGAAAAAGATTCAAAGGATTTGTTAGTCACCGAGTAGAAAAGTTTTGTTCAAAAATTTTTAATTTAAAAACAGCTCCCCCTCACCACCAGTCCACCCCCCCCCCCCCCCCTCTCCCATAGTGAGCGTTCTATGGCATGCACGCCTGTAAAATTTATTGGGAATGTTCAGTACATGAATAACTTTAAAAAAATAAATTTTTGTTGAACATTTGGCCAAAAACAAGTGTACGGTATCCTTAAAAAGTATAAAGGTAAAAAGGTAACAAGGTTTGAGAATACTACCCATTAGTTTTGGTTAAACACCGCACCTCCTTGATTAATCACCAATGGCTTTAGAGTTACCTCGTTTTCTTTCAGGTTATGAACGGGAACAAAAACAAGGAGGCGAGACTTAGCAAGCTCATTATTGACATCATTCCAGCTATGAATTAGCTGGAATATGAATTCAACAATGAAAGCTAGAATGGAAAAATGATGTGTTTAAAGTGTTCGTATTTGTTGTAAGAAATTGAGTTGATAATCACTACCGTAGCAGTGTGTATAAATGGATAACCGCCTGTAGGCACCTTCAGAGAAGCTTTATTGATTAACAGTAAATCGGCGAATAAGAACATTTACCGCAAAATACGCAATGCAAATTGACCTTGAGCCTTAGAAATGAAGAGAGGTTTTTTATTTAGTTGGGAAATGAAAATTGTTCATGATACGAGCTTCAAAGTAATTGAAATGATTGATAAAAACAGTTTTACAGATTATAATGCAATTTTAAACAAAAATGAGAGCTTTTGCCTTTCAGCAATTGAAGTGGAAAAACGCTTATGAGAATTTATGGAAAACTGATAATCAATCTTACTCATCAGTGCTCTGAATTCCATTATACAAAAAAACAAAATTTTATAATTTATAACATGGAATTTCAATAACGGAAACTGGTTAGAAAATCGGATTCCCCCCGGTGAAATGGGATTTGGAAAAGAAGTCAGTCATCAGCATCGCCTGGCTGGTCCGCCTCTGATCAAGTCTTCCTTCCACCAGTTGCCAATGATGCTTGGCGAAGCTTCGTGCAATATGCAGTGAGCAACCAGTGCAGTCTATTGAGTGGGCCTGTAGTGAACGTCGTACAGGCAGCTGGCTGATCAACCACCGGAAGGACCAGCACTGCCTTCCTTCTTCCTTCTAAGAAATAATACCAGACAACAGGGACAAGTTTAACCTTAAAAATGTTTTAAAAAGTTATTATAAATAAACTGTGGTAGCTGTTCCCAAATACATTGTATTCATGGGTGATGCAAATGCACACCACACTGAATGGCTGGGTTCTGTTTCGCCCACGCATGTGCATGGTCATAATGCTTTGGACTTTTCCAACCTGTCTGGCTGCACGCAACTTGTTCAGGGTCCGACTCATGGTGCGGGGAACTGCCTGGACTTGGTGCTCACGGATGTTCCTGATGTTGTCAGGGTTTCTGTTGCTCCCCCTTTGGGTACCTCTGACCACTGTGTGCTTGAGTGTTGTTTACTTGTTCGTCAAGCCGTGCCTGTTTTGAACACTCGCCGGGTGGTTATGTTGAAGAACAGAACCAATTGGACTACTGTTAGGGGGGCTGTCCGGAGTTTCCCTTGGGGTGAGATTTTACGCTCCAGGGCACCTTTGGACTTGCTGAATCAAGCGGTTGCTGATGTGGTCGAACGTTATGTCCCTAAGGTGGTTCTTCGTGTCAAGTCTTCTGATAAACCTTGCTTCGATGGTCAGTGTAGAGCTGCCTTTGATGCGAGGCGGACAGCGTTCCGCGCTTGGGCTAGGTCTAAGACCCCACCTGGGTGGGAGGCTTACTTTCGAGCTCGTAATGAAGCCAAGGTAGTTTACACCGCGGCTCGTGAGCGGCATGATCGGCGACTGCGGGATGCCCTCAATTCCTCCTCGTCTTCGCACAAATGATGGGTTACGTTGAAGGGAGCTTTATTTGGTGCTAGGCCGGCTCTTCCTGCCCTCCTAGGCCCTGGAGGGGTACTGGTGGTTGATCCTGTAGAGAAAGCGCAGCTGCTTAACACTCAATTTGATGGTTAGCAGTGTAGGGAGAATTTTGTATTGCCTCCCACATGCTACCCAAGACCCTTGTGTTGTTCGCTGGCGTTTAGGTCTGGTTAGGTTAGACCTTTACTCTCTGAACTTGATGTGGGTGGTGGGGTCGACCCGTTGGGTGTGTTTCCGCTGTTTTTCAGGGAGACGGCTGAGGTGCTAGCTCCCAAACTTAGTGTCATTTTTAGGTCACTGATTAGGTCTGGTCAATTTCCGAGTTGCTGGAGATCAGCCAATGTGACGGCTGTCCCTAAGGGTCCTCCTTCTCCGCTGGTGGAGAATTATCGTCCCATTTCTATCACCCCAGTCCTAGCAAAAGTGTTCGAGCGGCTAATTGTGGGTCGATTGTCGCGATATTGTGAGAGTATGGGGTTCTTCCCTGCAGCTCAATTTGCTTACAGACGTGGCTTAGGCTGTACAGATGCGCAATTATCCTTGTCCCACCTGCTTCAGACTGCTTTGGATGCGGGTCGTGAGGCTGTGGTTGTACAGTTGAATTTCAGCGCGGCCTTCGATCGAGTTCGCCACGTAGGTGTTTTGCACAGGTTGACACTTGCAAGGGTTGGTGGCAAGTTGTTATCGATATGTGAAGAGTTTTGGCTGGACGAAGGCAGAGAGTGGTGGTTGACGGAGTGGCGGGTGACTGGTGTGAGGTTGTTTCAGGTGTGCCCCAGGGGAGTGTACTTGGTCCTCTCTTGTTTGTTTTGTACACCAGTGAGATGTTTGATCTTGTGCGAAGTAATTTTATTGCTTATGCTGATGACTCGTCATTAGTCGCCGTTGTGCCCGGTCCCATGCTGCGTCCAGCGGTGGTGGAAAACATGAATGCTGATTTGTTACGCATTAACGAATGGTGCTTGAGGTGGAATATGATACTTAATCCTAGGTAGTCAAAGGCGCTCATAGTGAGTAGATCCAGGACCAGTGAGCCCCCGTTCGGTGAGCTAGTCATGGGTCGGGGAGTTATTGAGGTTTACCCTGAACTTGATTTCCTGGGTGTGCGGTTTGATGGGAGGCTCACATTTGAGCCTCATGTGCGGAGGGTAGTCTCACAGGTCTCCAAAAGGCTGGGGATCCTGAGGGTAATTGGTGGAATTTATCAGGACCCTCAGTTGGTGCGGAGAGGCTTCTGTGCCTTTCTTCTTCCTCTGCTCGAGTATTGTTCGCCTGTTTGGGGTTCTGCGGCTGATTGCCACCTGCGTCTCTTGGATCGCATTGTAAGATCTGCATCTGCGCTATGTCCGGGTTTGATGCTGCCGTCTCTGGCGCACAGAAGGCTAGTTGCCCAACTTGGCGTTTTTTATAAGCTATTCTTCAATAGAAGGCACTGGTTGTTCCATATGCTTCCCCCACGGGCAGAGCAGATTCGGGCTACCCGTGCTGCTGCTGCTGCTGCTCATAAATTTGAGCTAAAGGAAGTTAGATGTAGGACTTCGCAGTATAGGCGTTGCTTTGTCCCTTGTTCCGTTGCCCGCTGGAACTCCCTTCCCTCTGCCTTGTTTGATTCGGGTTCGTTTGGGGGTTTCAAAGGTGCTGTCAACTCCTGGTTGTTGCGTGGTTGATATCTCCTTCTCCTGCTTTCTTCCTTTAGTTTTTCTTTGTTCTTTGTTTTTGTTTCACTGTTCGTAGAGTTGATGCTGGCGGGTTTCCTATGTGAAATCTATGGACCCACGATCCGTCCCGCTGGGGTTGCTTTGCTTGATTTAATAATAGTAATAATAATAGAGCAAATTCAACAGATAAACTGAAATTTTGAGAGTAAAAGAAACTTTTGTAATGGAAGTAGAAGATCTATAGAACAGACAGTTGGAAGTAACGCTTATTAAATAAAAAATAAACGACTCGCTGAAGGACACCTGGCGACGTGAATTGACAGCAGCCCGCCCACACCCGCCATCCCATCATCCTGGAGGCCGCAGATGGCGTGGGATCCAAGAAAAGAGAGGTCGCATAATTCACTGACATGTAATGCCAAGAATTAAATGTCAGAAGGGCATTATTACCAGTCATGTTGTTGAATACGAGGGTGCAGCCTCCGTCTGGTATCAGTCACACTCGTGGCGTTTTCGTGTGAACACTTCCACTACCTGCTAGGTAAGATTCACGGGACAACTGTTGTACAACTTGATCAACAGTGGGGCTAAGATAAAAATCACTAAGTGAGCAGTCCATATAGGAAAATTGCCGCTGAAAAAATTGGCATTGTAGGGAAATTATGTGGGCGAAAATCTTATTCGGTGACAACCTTTTGTTTCAAGGTGAGTAGTATTGATTGCTTCCTGAAGCTCATTTCGATTTTATTCGACTCAGAGGGAGATATTTTTATATCCTATTTATCTGCAGAAAACATCTCAGCAACAGAAATTAAATTAAATATAGTGTGTTCTAAGAGGACTGTCCATGTGGGTAAATTCCAGTATAATGTGATATACGTATCTGGTGGATAAATTGAATAGATTGTTTGAAAACCAGCGGTATTTATGTTCACCCTAATCAAATTTAGCAGCAAATCGAAGCTTACTGGGGCTAACGTAACATGAACTTCAAAAATCTTCCTCACGAACTGAGAAAAAGAAGTCAAGGGCGATTCTCCTACATGGCAATTCATCCAGTGATGGCTTTCTTTGCATGATCAAGCGAATGCATTGGGTTTTCTCCGCGTACATTATATTTTTGAGGTACAGGGAGAGTAGCATTCATTTTTGACAAGATAATGCCGAAAATACGAAAAAGGCATTTTACGAGGAGGGATTGAATATTGTGCGATGTACAATTTCACCGAAATAACTCAAATATTGAAAAGTGAAAGCAAATATTTCTTTTTAAGGAACTCAGTGTGTTGTTTCACGTAATTATCAAATCTATAACGCATGATAGCTGTATTTCGAGGAACATTTGAGAATCATTTTTTCTTTCTACGTGGAGGCGAACAGGGAAAGAAAAATATAGATAACTATGTCCCTTAAGCGCTTTGAGTTACGCCTGCTCACAAATGTGTTCATATTTGTATTCTTTTAACTCAAATGAACACTTCCAAAAGAAAATAAGATGTGAAATCGTGATTTATGAGAACATTCGCTTCGGGAGTACACATTAAATATTAATATTCGGAACTTGTTACTGTCATTGTCGTATATTACCGACTTTATCTTTTTCAATATCGTAAATGAAAGTAAAAGAATTTTTGAAGACAACTCATTCTAATTTGTTTTTTATTCGTTTCACTTACCCTAACCTAGGCCGGTAGTAAATGTTTCTATCGAAATCATCTCTTAAAAAGTAAGTTGAAATTTTGCTACATAGGAATACCCTAAAAGTGTATTACCTTATTATGAATTGAAAAACAAGATGATAAATTAGAAACTCGTTATTGCAAAATGAAAACTCATTACATTTGAGGTCATGAGGCCCATGTACTTGTTCAGAAAGTCAATCTTCTTATGAGATGCATCGTGTTCCAGCTCCCGCCAACGAACTGCCGCAATGAAGCTCCTGCTGCTGTTCATCAACTGCTTGATTGCCTGCACATATGGGGACGAGATCGCGAGTCCTGTTTTGTGGTGCGTATCGGGAAAGACTAAAATACATTAGTCATTTCATCTGACAATTTGTCATTGTTCTGATTCGAAGGAGCATCAAGTTGTCAGACTCACACGGTCACTTTTTTTGCACTAAATCGTTTATTTTTTAGTTGTTATTCATTAAATTTGTCAGCTTTTAAGTCAAGGTCAAAAAAAAATTTTTAAATCAAAGTTACTGCGATGTAAAAACCATCACACTAGTTTTCCAGAGTTCATCAAAAATCAATTTTTATGTGCGTTGTGCAGTAAAGTTGAAAAACATTTTGCTCGGTAAATGTCTATAATTTAATTACGCTCGGAAACCATACTCTGTTATTGCGGACTATGTGAGTGGACTACGCTGTTCTCTCTTGCTTAAAATATCCATAATTTTCTTTGTTTTTCAGAGCACCTTCATCATTGATGGCATTCTGCGTGAGTACAGAATTGTATTCGCGTGTTAACCTGTGTTTCTGACAGTGTATTAGGAACACCATCCAACAAATTCAGAGCACGAAGCGTGATTTGCATATATTTAGAAAACATAGATGAGCGACCATAGGTTTTTGATTTTTTTTTGCTCTGTACTTACCACATAACTAAGTCTGGTACAGAAAATGATTGGCGAAATATTTTCCTTCCAATGACTCAAGATGATTTTAAAGTTTCAGAAGATATACCTGTCCTAATGGTTAGAAATGTACAATTTTGTGCCCTGATCACAGATTTTTCACCCGACCGATCAGAGGTTTCAAGTGATGCATAAGTTAGACTGTATCTTACATTTTTGTCACTTATTCTAACCTGAACGATTAATAACATCAAGACAAAGTTTTTTTTTTCAGAGTGTGAGGGACCGTGCACCGCCCATCAGCCGGTGAGACGCGTTCCTAGATGCCTTTACTTTGTATAGAATTGTTATTCTAGGGGCGGGTGTACAGCACACTGCATTCACTCTCTCGATGCGCACAAGTGTACAAAGATTATTGGGGAGGCATGTTCGACATTGAACTTCTGTATCGTTGATATAGGTGCATTTGATGTTTTCAGCTACTTGAAAATCCAGAGGGCTGAAAATCATTAAATTCTGCCACGAATCAGCAGATAATGTAATACTTTTTGAGAAACATATACAAAATGTAAGGAGAAATGCATCCTTCCTACTTCCTCGTTCAAAGTGTGAAGGCAAACTTCTGCTCGATCGGAAAATTTTAACATCCGTTATTGAAGCATTATTCTTCTGGTGGTTTCTGATATAAATTGATCATTTTTAACATTCATAATTTTCTGTCTGAAAATAAATGAAGTAAAATAAATCTGAACTTTTCATGTAGAAAAAGATAGGCGAATATACTTCAGGAGCATCACTTTTCCTCATGAAAATTTTTAATTCCCATTTTTTTGTGAAAAACTAATCTCAATTTTCCCTGCTTATACTCGTACTCTACCGCTCAGATCGGCTTCGAATTCGAGTCAGGATTTCTTCAGACGCGGTGTTACCCGTGACAACGCACAGCAAGATGCAGCATTGTTAAAGGATGTAGCTGCTGTATCCAAAGGACTGTCCCCACACCAACCGCCCCACCAGCCACCACACCAGCCACCACACCAGCCACCACCAACACTACCTCCACCAGTAGAACGAACAGAGCATTCCCTGGGGCAAAGAAATATTCTCCAGAATAATGTAATAAATTCAGGCAAAACGGAAAGGTCGTCTATCTGATGTCGACATGGGATAGTAATGTTTGTTAAAATTGTAATTTCAGTGAACAGTTTGAGTATCTTGACCTAAGTTGTGCTTCTTATGATCGAAAATAAAAGGTTATACATCATGTGTACATAAGACAAATTCTTATTTATTCTTTATACTTTCAATTTGACCCACGAAGATTTTTTTCTTAGATAAAATGACAAATTGACAGCTTTAAATTTGGATTATTATTTTAGAAAACAAATCTGGCTGCGCTCACTTAATAAATTGTAAAACTTAGAGGAATTACGGAAAGGCATTTTTCTTCAATCGAATTATCTTTAGAGGTTTGTAAACAAAAAAGCTGTTATCATCGAAATCATATTCATTAGAACTTTACAAGGTCGTTGAATGAAATATCTACGAAGACTCTATTCATTCTGTATAACTTTTCGGACACCAGCTTTATCGCCAGTAAGTGAATCTGTAAAATAATTATATAATTTAAAAAAGAAAAATTCAGTCAAATCTAAAGAACATAACTTTGCATTAGAAATCTACATAAAAATTTGCAGGGAAATTATCTATTTGCACTCTTAAGAACACGATTTTCTTTTGCTATGAGTTGGGACTCTAAAATGTGCATGTCTAATTCATTTGGGGCAGAACGTAAAATTTTAAAATCATCTTCTGCAATGCGGTCGTAGCGCTGTTCGCTGTGAAGATTAATGAACGAGTGAGGCGGATGGTTAAATTAGTTTACTACGGTAACAGATTCCACGGTGCTGGGCAATTCTACTGTAGAGGTTCAAAGTCGTCATGCCGACATAGCCAGATATACACTGTACACATCTAAACTTACAGACAAGGGATGCCCACATTCGTTTCGGAATTACGTCCTAGTAGCGGAAAAACGAGCGAACTTTTTGAGAATTGACGGCAATGATACATAGTTTCACAGCCTTAAAATGGCGTTTGAAAAGGGCCTTCAAATCTCTTGACATCTTATCAGTAAAATTTCTAAAATACGGCAAAACACAATAAACGCAAAAATTGGCTAAGTACGAGTACTAATTATTGAATATTTTTTAGCCAGAAATTTTTACATTCGAGCATGAATTATAAATGAAAGAAACCCGTTTTTACAAAAAAAATTCCAAAGAAGTTCATTCACCGTGTAAGTACATATAGCTTGAAAAAATCTTATAAGCTCAATTCAATAAGGTCTTTACAGTATTAATTTTGAACCTATAAGCGCAACACTGAGAAAACTTAAGCCCAATCCAGCAAAAGTGGTTTTCCGAAAAACCGAGGAGTTAAAAGTGCGGTCTGTTCTAGTAATTTAAGAATTCAAAAATGGTAGACAATTTTTGCTTTGTATTTCGAACGAAACCATTTTCAGGAACAGAAGAAATTTTACACATTTGCACAAGAATACTAGGCCGTTGTTTGCGTATGCTAGTGTACAGTTATTCCTCGTCGTATTTTTGACAATTTCTATCCACTGGTCTATACCAGATTAGTGTTATTTTCGTACCTACTATATTTAGAAGAAGGGATTTGGTTGATCAATCGACCATAGCAGAATTTGAGTCGGCAAATAAATGTTGTACATCCCAAACAGTGATTGAAGAAGATTTGTGTCGGTAAAAATCTCATTTCCCGTTCAGATTGAAAAAATCAGCTTCAATCCGAATAAATACTTTGAAGTATTTTAGTTGGGCTTCATTGGAACCGAAGTGGCTTTACCTATGTAAGCTCATTCCTATGATAGTAAAATCGTTTACCAAATGGATGTCTGCAAAGAACTAATCAATATTTTTCAAATCGCTTCAGTACAGCTGTCAACCATTATTCAAATTAATCTCCTTTCAATCAAAGAACACGAGGCTATTCTGTTTGTCGTATGGTATTCGCTAATTATTTCTTTACATTATTCCTTATCCAAAACCATGGGATTTTTGGTAGATTACGGACTTTTTTCTGATAGATAAAAGTATCAGAGTTTCGCAATATCTGATAATATTCTTTTGAGCGAGTCACAACGGTGACATTTTGTAGCACCGATAGAAGCAAGCTTTCGGTGTGTGATATAGCTGTCCTAGTTAACAACGATCGCTGTTCAACTTTCAGCACTTGGTTGCCGTGTATAGACTTGGTTTAAAATTCATAAGCAATTGCAACCGGAAGCTTGAAGCTAAGGATCCGTTACGTGTAGATCATTTCTCCTGTTTCAATCACGGGGATAATCTCATCGAAATCACTTGCGATCGTATAATTCGTGTTCACTCGAAATCAAATTTTCACTATTGCTTTGATTTCGTACGGCACAACTTTCTCAAAAATGCACGCCTTACAGAAGCTACTAAACTTATTTATTGACAAGAATGGTACCTTGACGGTACCAAAAACATTGATAGGTAGAAAAATTGTAGAAAGTATTCGTTTCCATTATCTTGGTAAAGAATAATCATCTAACAGAGATAATTATCTTGAACATTCATCTACAAATCGCCCATACTGGATATTATTCCGTTTTGGCACAGTGTCGAAAGGAATTTCATGTTTCCTGCGACTTCTTGGCTACAAAGCACTTAAAACCTGTGCTTTTTGCCGTCGTTTTAAACTCGACTGAATCATCAGGAAGTATGAACTTACTAGTATTCAACAAATAAAAAACTAGGACCATGTTTTAAAAAAATTAGCGAAAGACCAAGGGATAGTTTCTTAAGTTATAAAACCAGCGAAAGGCAAGCGGAAAAATACAAACTAGTTCATCATCAGTATGTGTCAAATTAATTCGCTCATCACGAAGACACCTAAAAAATGTTTTGCATATCGTGGATATGCATGTTAAAAAACGGTTTGGGTCAAAAAGAGCTGTGAGTGTAAGCTTTAAGAAGAGAAAAAGGGGATATTCTTTGTCGAGACCTATGTTGCTTTTGAGGCGCTTCGCTGGAGAACCAGTGGACCAGGATGACATCCACCAAACTCCCAAAGCCTCCTCAGGACGGTACTCTGTGGTGCAATTTAAAAAAATACGCTACTAGTGCATGTGTTTTTTTCAAACTAGTGTCAGTAAATGTGATGGTCAACTGAGACTCTATGAGGCAACCAAAGGACAAATATATTTTTCTTGTTCCGTAAATGCTCTCCATATGATTAAAGTAGCTTCTATAGAAGGATAAAATCCCATACCTAGACTAGAAAAATAACAGGCTTCCCACAAATCTACTGTAGAAGGATATCTCACACAAAAATGATGAGAATTTTACTGGGCTCAATCCAATTGAAAACGGCTGGGCAAACACGGGGACGAGGACGAGGAACTGAACCACGATATCAAACAGGCTCAGACTATGCATCACAATGAGAGTGGTTGGAATAAGAGCCTGAAATTGTTTGACCCCCTGAATCTAATTTTTGAGGTTATTAAAGTAATGTACGTACATTTCCTATCAACAGTCAATACAAACTTCACGTAGATGCTGTGTTTAGTAAATGATCTATAGAAGTGATACTTGGCTTGTTTTTATCACAGTTCAACCTTATTTGGGCAGCAGTGCGGGTTCAGATATCAAATCATTTACAATAGTAAACGAATATTTTTCGGCTATTCTCGAGTTATTATCAATGTCAGTGGTATCGCATCGTTAAAATTGCTTACAATAATTCTTCTTTTAAATAATTTCTACGAGAAACACCACTGCAGCTAAGAATCTGCCTTGGGTTAGCACTTGAAAAACACTAATAAAAAAGAATTTTTGTCTATCATTTACACATAAACTGTCATCTAGGGAAGAGTAATCAGTTCCATTGGCGAATTCAGATTAAAACTATAATCGTTTTATTACTCGAAGAGAATTAGAATGCTGGATCAATTCAAATCGCATCAGTTCCACTATAGAGCAAGAGTATCTAAGAAGTAGCCAACAAATATATTCAAATGCTGTCCAAATACTGCAGAGAAGGATGGCTTCGCGAGAGCATCTAGAGCGAGTAAAATCATAAGGTATAAAATATTATCAACTTGTATTCTATTTAGGAATCATTTTATTTGACATCTTAATATGAGAAATAGTGGAGAATTAACGCAGAACCTTTCAATAATATCTCCCATTTTTCATAGGTTAACGCATTATTGACATTTTAGATAATATCAATATAATATTCTGCTTGTTCCTTCTTCAGTTACTCAGTTCATCCGCTGCGCCTTCAGTAATTGAATATAAACAAATTAAGGGTACAACTAATACGCTCGTATCACTAAGAGAAATCCTGATATAAGGCGACGTGTCATCATGACATCATGGCGTGTCACCATGACACACCTTCATGTCGACCAAGAATGTAGAGCAGCTTCGAGCGATAGAACGTAGCCAGGGTTACCGTTGATGAGTGTTTCCGCCCTCATCTATACTGTTTCTTGGCAACATTGTCCTTAAATAGGATAATTATTAATTATATATTATTTTTGCTAAAGTTTCACATCTTCTAAATAAGTATTCTGAAGTGAAAATGTTGCAACCCTAAGGAGAAGGCAGCTATTGAATCTATGGGTATTAGCGCTCATTTGGGGAGATGTGAGGTCCCGAGTTAAAGGTTAGATTGGCCTTCTTTCCGTTGAAATAATTTTTCTTTGTTTTGTTACGGATCATGTTTTTTTTCGAATACTACTGCGTTGTTTTTCTGCACAAACTACTTTCTTCTTCACCTTCTATTTTGTTTCATGAACTTCTTCCTCGATTTTTGGTTTCGATATACCTTGTGCAGAGATTCTGCGTCCCTTTAATTCCATGGTAAATGATGCCTTCCTCCTTCCTCCCATAGGCGCGACTTTTTTGCGGTTAAGTAGGCTTAAACTAACATCTAGTCTGATCTAATTTAATCTAATTTGGTCCGGTTTCTGGTCCGGTCTCTGGTACAGTCTCTGATCCGATTTCTGGACCGGTCTCTGGTCCGGCCTTTGGTCCGATCTCTGGTCCGGTCTTTAGCCCGATCTCTAGTCCGGTTTCTGTTCCGGCCTTTCGTCCGGTCTCTTGTCCGGTTTTTGGTTCGATCTCTGGTTCGGTATCTGGTCCGGTCTCTGGTTCGGTCTCTGGTCCGGTTTGGTCATGTCTGGTTTGATCTGATCTCAGAATGTTGAAGCATCTTGAATATTTCGGTTTATCAAACTTGCTATTTTTTCATCCTGAATTAAGAAATAATATTTTCAGTAAAATAAATCGCAAAGAAATGAACATGTTTGAAAAACATCGCTTAACAAATAGTTGATTAGCACAGAATCTCGTCGACGGAAAATAGCCAAAAAATAGCTACCGCTGATAAGCAAATGTACTACAAAAAAAATACCTTAATCCAAAAAAAAATTAATAATCGTTCTTCTGATAAAAATGGAGCTTACGCACAATACACTTCAATATTTTCGTTCAGTTGGTCATACAACTTTTCGTTAAGCACAGAAGAGAACGCTCATAATATGCAGCCATCCGCTCGAGCAAAAGTTATTCCACCATTATTGAGAAAGTATTTAAGTAGATTAAATGTATGAGTTCTCAGATTCCTCGTGGAATACAAATAAGGCTCTTGACAATTGTCGTCTTTAATTAAACCGTTTTTACTAGTAATAAATACATTCATCATCTTTTGTTTTGTGAGTAGCTTTAGTAATAAAAAATTCATTTTCTCCACATTCTTGCAAATTTACTAATTTTAAAGAGTGACATCCATATAGATATTTTTCTTATGGAAAAAATTGGTTTGTCGGTTGGTGGATGCATATGACAACTTTGAAATATTTTGATCCATAAGTAACTCGCCATTCAAATTCGGCCATGTATCGTACGTTAGACAGGAGCACAACGTCCGCCAATAACAGACTGCGGTGAAAAATTACGAATCGTGTGACCCCCCCCCCCTCTTCCTGGTCAAAGTCGAGCGTTTTGCAATCATTCCCCGAACTGCTCGTGATTTTATGGTAACTTTACCTCCCAAAAAACACCAGATAAAAGTGACAAGAACCATAAACCAGAACAGAAGACTCCTGTCGAACGAGGGATTAATTCTCCTCAAACTAGCTGAGTGCGACCTAAAAAACCTCTGAAAACTAATAGCCCACAAATTTCAGATTGTGACAGTGAACAAAGTGGTATCCTCTCTGACTCCTGAGCCAGCTCGAATGCTGACATCTTCTCTCCAACTCCCTCCTATCCAATTAAATGTAAGGCACACATCAAAATTGACGATAATCCAATGGAGGACAGCACTTCACCCAACCTCTCCACAGCCCATCAAGACTAGTGCAAGAATCGACCTGAACTCCGAAGATAACTTCAAAAACAATCCTGCATCTTCAAGACAGGTGGTCATGACTTGCACAAATCCCAAAACTTAACTATCCAATAAAAATCATTCCGAATTGGCCACGCCACGGACATACTATGCAATACCGTGGAAACAACAGAACATCAACGCTTGAGATCACTGCTGATCACAACAAAAAACTTCCTAGTGCCATAAACTTATTGCTTGACAATGTTACTGTTCCAATCACTGTCTCAGTTGCATAGAACGCACAGTTCACATATGGCTTAATCTTTACTCCAGAACTGAAAGGTGAGTCTCTAAAATTTAAATCTAACTAGCTAATCGGAATTTAGAAGCTCCTCTCTGACCCTCTCAAAGCTCACATCCCACTGTATGTAGTCACCTTCCTTCTTCCTAGTCTTCCGTCTAAAATCTGTGTAGGATATACATACTACAATGTAGATCAATACTATCCGAGTCCTCAGTGCTACGGTCAGTGTTGCCGGTACGGCCACACTCGGAGCAGATGAAGCCGTATATCCCCGTCTGCAGCCACTGCTCTCAAAGTGGACATCTATCTGAAACTTGCCCATCACCTGGATCACTATCTGTAAATGTAAACTGCAACATCACATTGCGTTGCCTACATGGCTGAGAAACACGCATGTAAGCATACTGCGGATGAAAGCCTCACTTTTGTAGAGGCCACAGAAAGAGCCAGAGAAGTAATCACAGAGAATCCAAATCAATCTATATTATCTACTAGAAAGCAAACAAATTCTCATCCTAATCATCTTTTTGGTAAAAACACTCAAAATGAAATTACACCCAATATCTCTTCCACCAATGCCTTCCCATCTCTCCCATCTCTGAATCAACTCGTGACGGAAGAAGCAGAAGTTTCCCCTATCCCGCCAACTCAGCCATAAGCTGTATGCTCCGATTCATCTCAAATAACCCTAGCTCAACAACAGCATTCTTCACAGACTGTTTCCAGGAACCAATCATAAATTCCTCAAGTGAATTTCCATTATTCAGATATTCACTCATATCATCCCAGTAACACCACATGCTCTGTAAATTCCTTCAATCATTATAACCAAACAAATAATTTTAAAAACTATTATCAGCACCTTGTAATCAATCTGCAACCTCATTCTTAGCTGAATTACCTCAATTTTAGTAAAAATTCTACAAATCATCATAAAACTCCGTATGGCTACTAACTTATCTGTTAAGTATTACTGAACTGGGACAAATTCTCAAAGCTGTTGCCGTAGTTAATGAATTTATGATCAATCTAGGTCTCCATCTATCACAAATTTATGTTAAACTTTAGTGTTATTCAATAGAATGTTAAATCATTTTTTCACGCCAGCCCCATCTGCAGCAACTTATCACAGAGATTCAGCCCACCGTACATTGTCTACAGGAAACAATGGCAAAACCCAACGCAATCCGCTTGAAAGGCTTCAACCAGTCTATTGCTAGTCATGAGAGGGCGGGGTATAATTTCAGGATTGGCGGACACAAATTAGAAAAAAGTTACAAAATTTTTGCGAACGACCGTAAAAATAGTTCACTTTTTCCCCTCATTTAATTCGATCTGAAAGTTATCAATATGTTTTATGATAGAAGGTTCATTTGATCAATAACAAACGAATGGCAATACCAAAGAGGATATGTCCATACCAAGCGTTAAGGAGACCATCTGAGGCCAAATTTGGCCCCCGGGGCTCACATGACTGTTTTTTTTGTCGAAAAAGGTTCCTTAGGGGATGGGTTATTGTGCCATGAAATTTTATGGCGCTACGGACGCTAGAAGCCCCCCCCCCCCCAGGGGGGATCAAAGGGGGTCAAAAATCATCAAAAGTTTCCCATTTTTTTTTGTTGGAAAATGATCCTTACTTTTACATTGAGTATTGCGTAATGCATTGAGGAAATGCGTAATGCATATATGTCTGGATTCCTCCACACATCAAGCTCGGACGAAAATCCACGTCACGAATTGTGCCCAACTGGAAAACGCAAAACAGCTACATGGTGAGGTCTCAAATAATATCGAATTTATCTATATATCATATATTCCTAAATATTATATATTCTGCTCGATATTTCTTATGCTGCATTGAAATTCGAAAGGAAAATGTTGCACATTATTCGTACATAAAAATAGATCATGGAAACTGCATTTATGTGCAAAAAATTTCCATGATATTGCAATTCAATAGTATATTTTTGTTTTTGGGCTCTCCTGTAAAATCACAGATTTTTACCATTCAAACGGTATGAACTCATTGAGTTTTGATGCTAGAACAAAACCAAAGACAGTTTTAGAATTCTTGGAACATTTCTAACAAAAGCATGTTGAGCTTTCTTCCAAATTTGAGAGAAATAACAATTATTAATGTAGCTCAAAACCCAAATTTTTTTATCTTTTAGGTTATGATCAATATCGCCTATCGCAAAATTTTTATTTCAAAATGTTAAAATGTCTCAACATACTTCTTTTTAGGAATGCTTCAAGGATTCTAAAACTGTCTTTAGTTTTGTTCTAGCATAAAAACTCAATGAGTTCATAGGTTTTGAAATATACGTAAAAATGTACTAAAAAACCTGTTTTCCGCAACAAAAAAAAATGTTGCCTAAATCGAAAAACTTACATAAGTAAAACGTGTTTACTTTTACAAAATACATATAATGGCGAATTTTCAAACGAATCGGACGAAAAAAGTTCACAAATCCGGATGGTCCCCTTAATAGTTATAAGTGTAGAGGAAATTACTTGAGGTAGCATTGAAGGAGACCGTCTGGGTAAACAAAAAGTCCGTTATTTATGGATGGATTTCTCTGAAATTTTCACAGTAGGTGTGAAATGATGCAAAAATCATTTGTTATTTCGACAAAATTTTTGTATCTGCACTTTTTTTTCTCGAAAAATATGATAAAATAGGTTTTTTTTAAAATTTATCTTCTTCTACAATTTTGAAGTTACAGAACCAGTACTTCGATTTTGGATTGCTTATATGTCTACATAACCAAAAGGGGAAGGGAATTTTGATAACTTTTTTGTGGATTTTGGGAATTTAAAAAAAGTGACCTTTTTTTCATTTTTTTTTGTTCATGTCGTGTAATTTTCAAAATAATAGATGTATCGAAAAATGCTTCCCTTTATTGATACACCTTGCTAAGTCCTATCGAATGGTATATAAACCATTCTTGTAGCTCTAAAACTGTGGAAGAAGATACATTTGAGAAACCAATTACCAAGTTTCCAGAAAAACGTGTTTTTCACAAAAAAAATTGTTTTTTTCTTTATATCTTTTGAACTATTAAGTTTTTTACAATAAACTCTTGAGCTATTGTAGCTCTTTTCAAGCCCTTTCGATTGATATAATTTACATTGCTGTAGCTCAGTAACTCTTGGAAAAAATATGCAACAAAAGACAATACGTGTAACTCATCGAAACAACCACTTTTTTATTTTTTCATTTTTTCGACTAAAATACGTTTTTTGTCAAGTCAACTCCTTTGTTTTATAGCTCTTTTCAAGTCCTTTGGATTGGTGTGCTTGCCATAGCTGTAGCTATGATACTGCAGCTGTCATCGAGCTATGAATGAAAGCTGCGGTATCATAGATACGGCAGAACAGCTTAATTCTGAAATTGTCAAAAATTTTAAAAAAATATTTACTCAGCGTTAGAATGTTTCGTTTGAATAATGGAAGCACTTCGAGTAGCCCTTTAACGAACTGTAATGCCATTCCCGAAGAGAAACACGCTCAATTGACCCCCAATAATGAGGGGGGAGGGTTCAAGGTCACTCCACCCCCATCGCTTTCCCCCTCTGGTGGGCGCGCTTTTCGGAGTAGACGTAAACGGAAAGTACCAGTGGAAGCGCAAAAAAAATCCTCTATAAGATGCATATAAGATGCATATAAAAACAGAAAATCAACACATATCCCGATTTCTACCCAGACGGCCTTCTGAATCGAGCGACATAGAGAGATTGATATTATGGGTAAAACACTTTGTTTCACATTTATTAGCTGTATCCGGATAATACGATCCTGTAAAAAAGTGCGCATTTCAGATGAAAATTTTGCAAAAAATACATTATTTCCGTGATAGTCCAGCTTTCCGCTCAATTTTATACATGGATGTTATTTGAGGTATTTGACTGCAGTGATTATAACATTTTCCATTAACTGAGATTTTATGAAGGAAATAGAGAAATCCGTTTTCGCTATCGTCGAGTAGCTAAAATAAGTTTTTCCTTCGTTACAGGTCAGAGTAGTACTGATGCATGCATTATAGAAAAGAAGTTTTACAACCTCACCGTTTGGAGTATATTGAAATTGAAGGTGTTTTCATGGTAGATTTACTAGTTTTTTGTGGGTGCGCAAAAGATCTAGAAAGTAAACTGAAAAGGTGGTGCATCCTGTGTCACAGATAGTCATGACATGTTCATTACTTGAACATGATTATTCAGAAAAATACGCTATTCGGTAAAATTTTCCACCATTTATAATCTTTACGTCCTCTGTCAAACTATTCGAATATCTATTGCCGTGGTTTTTGATGGACTCTACACACTAATGTTCAATCAGTTCTGTAACGTCACAAAAGTCTTCGAACGTGAATTAGTTGGACGAACTTTTAACGTCTGCTGAAAAGTATTTCGATTTAAACGTAAATTTTCATTTGTACATATTTATACTAAATGAAATTAGAAAGCGTCATATGAAAAAATTATTTTCGATATTAAATATCAAAAAATGGGTCAATAAAATATTATTTACAGGCTCTAAGTTGCAAGTCGTCGCTTCTTCTTTCGTAACTTACGAAAATCATGTAGGGGAGAAAAAAATACATTCAGAACCGTTTGTTTTTAATGAAGATTATGCAAAAATCAAAATTTCTTTTCAAAATGTTATGGGATAACAATTCTTAGTAGATATGTATGCTTGGTATTGTAATAACCATTTCATTAGCCGAAACAAATCATTGAAAGAAAACTGTAGAAAATGCTTTTCCTTTGATGCCGTTAATCGACGTTTCATAATTCGTATGAACACAAGGTAAAAAAATGTTATATCAGTGAAGATGCAATTAATGTTGAAAATAAAATATGGAATAAAAATCCTTCATTTGGACTATGAGGTCGACATTCCGAACTATCTTTTTACTCCTACGTATCAAGTAGCCGAAAGATCTAGCCAGCCGAAAGCTGGCTAGATGACTCAACCAAAGACATGATTAGATTTGAAAATTATCATGTTTACCATTCGCAACGAAAAAACAAGCGAGGCGGAGGCATCAGTACGTACATATCTAAAGACACAGACTCGAAAATCATAGCAAGTGCAACAATGAATCGGGATCATATAGAATCACTATTTGTAGAACTGTCTAGAGATGGTAAACGAATTGTGCTTGAAACGGTGTATAGACCTCCTACAGCCTGTCCCATATCCTTCCTGAGTGAGCTCAATCGAATTATTTCTCAGTTCAAAAGGTCCTTATACAATGATATAATCATATGCAGTGACTTTCATTATGATCTACTGAAACATGAAAGCTATGAACCAATCTCTAATTTCCTAAATGCCTTTCAGTCTAAATATTTCCTTCCGATCATCACAAAGCCCACACGAATCTCCTCAGAATCTGCTATGCTGCTTGACAGTATCTTTATGCCAGACCCAACTGATTTTCTTGCTGGAATAATTACTTCTGACCTATCAGATCATTTTCCAATTTTTCTTATTAAGAAAAATGTCTATATTGCTTACACCAAGAACGGGCTGAAACTTACTCATGTCGTAAAGTGAACGAATCAAATTTAAAAGAATTGCGTACCGTTCTAGAAGAATCAATGCCAACATTGCACATCTCTCAACAAAATAATAATGCAACGATCATTGATGAAGCAGTAGTAAAGTTGACTGAAACTATAATGACTGCATACAATTACTGTTGCCATATAATTGTAACTCGTACAGTAACACCGAGAAGTAAACAAAAGCGAGACATTGTGATAAATATAAACACATGTCAAGCGTACTCAGCAATCCTTTGCGAAGGGAGAGTATCTTGAGAAACATATAACAGATTCAGAAACTATTTGAAAAACCAGATAAGGACATAAAAAAACTGCTTTACGCTCAAGTTTACTCAATTTAAAGCCGACGTTAGAAAGACTTGACGCCTCCTTAACTCATGCTATAAAACGAATAACGCCAATAAAAAGAAAATTGAATATGTTGTACAAGAAAATGTACAATACCATGAGGAGAAAGAAATTGCAAATCTCTTTAACAATTTTTTCGTAAATGAGAGAAAAAAAACTATAACTGATGGTATTCCAAGTGAACCTACTGATCACCTGGAATATATGGATCATATTCGAACACAACTCCTTTTTCTTTACGCCTACCAACTCTTCCGATGTAATTGCGTGCATAAACAACCTGAAAAATAAATCGAGGGGGTTACAAACGCTTCCGACTAAAGTATTTAAATTTATTACTGATATTGTAGCCCCGCTGATATCCAATATTATAAACCAGTATCTTATCCTAGGCACTTTCCCGAACTACTTCAAAGTTGCTAGAGTTACCCCTATCTTAAAAAATGGTGAAAAAACCTGTGTGAACAACTATCGACCTATCTCCGTGCTACCTATTATTAGCAAGGTATTCGGGAAAATTATGTATAAAAAGTGTAATCTTATTTGAACAAAAATTATTTCTCCATGATAAACAATACGGCTTTCGCTCTAAAAAATTAACACAGCCTAAATTAAGCCATTTACAATTCCTTTATTCTAATATAGATGATGGAAAACCTGTCTTCTCCGTTTTTCTTGACTTTCGAAAAGCATTCGATAGTGCGGACCATAATATATTGCTCTCGAAACTACACTGTTATGACATTCGAGGGGTTGCCGATGATTGGTTCAGATCATACCTAACAAATCGGAAACAATACGTTGTCATTGACGATGCAAAATCGGACCCACAGACAATTTTCCATAGTGTTCCACAAGGATCTCTCCTAGGGCCTCTCCTATTTCTGATTTTTGTCGAAGATACTATTAAATATACATCTTTTTCAAATTCATATTTTTTGCCGATGACAGCACGCTTTCTGAAGTCCTTCTGAACCAAAATCCCACTCTGGTTGCGGAGAGTATAAATAATGAACTCAATAACTGGGCTGCCACTCTAAATATTTTATAGCTAGATCTAGATGTTTTTGCTGAGGCCTAGATGTAAAATTTGTAACCTAGATATTAGCTATAAAATCTGGATAGTTTTTTCAGCGTGCTAGATATTTTCTAGCTAGAATTACAATTGAGCTATCTATATGATAGATTACTGTAAATTAGAATTAGTAATACACTATAATGGTTGGTTACTACTTCATTCTTATTATATTTGTTAATTTGCTTGACCAAATTAACTGAAAAGTGAACCTACCATATTCTGATCATGTTATGTTCAGATTATGAACCACACCAAGACGGCTACTTCAATGTTTTTGTGCTGCCATAGAGTAATTTCTCATTTTGGTCATACGGTTCACAAGCTAAAGCACACTATCTCCAATTGCAAAAATATTGATGATGTCAAAAATCATGGAATAAAATGCACATACAGTATCAAAAATGTATTGTGGCGTCATTCTGACGAAATACTGACCAATGATATTGGCAACAATGAGTTCAGTTTATTGTTGGAAGGAAGCAATGATATTTCAATCACGAAACTACTTGGAGTATCACTTATATACTAGAGTCATGCATCTAATAAAGTGGAATCAACTTACTTAGTAATTGCAAAATTGTTAAAAGTGATGCAGATAGCATTGTGACAGCCTTAAAACAACTGTTGATAAGTAGGAATCTAAGCATTGATAATTGCAATGCAATAGAGACTGACAATACAAGTGTCATTGTTGGCATCATTAATGGAGTTTATGCCAAGTTCAAAGAAGAAAATTTATGTTTAACATTGATGAGATGTGTATGCCACTCATTCCAGCTTGCTATATCCTATACTTCTGATGAATGTTTACCAAGGAACGTGGAATTTCCGATTGCAGAAACTCATTATTGGTTTGCAAAATTTTTTCATCTCATCTCAATTTTTTCATTCTTTATGAATCAATTAATATTGGTTCATATACATTGAAAATTCCTTCAGCTTGCAAATTTTGATGGTTGCAAAAAATTGTTGCTCAAGGCTGGATTTAAGAACACATTTTGAGATAGCAAGAAATGCTATCCTGCTGATGTATTATTCGAAATATGTTCTGATGAGAAAAATCTTGCGCTATCATGTTTTTTGCAACCAATCTTAACAGAGGTGCAAATAATTAATGAGTTATTTGAATGTAAATTTGTAGATAAGATGACATTATTGGATGAAATGCTGATTTCCTTAAATCAGTTTTCACTAAATTAGTCCTTCCTACTTGCAACACTGATAACTACTTGCTACTACTTGGAAGGACTACTTATTAGCCCTTCCAACTTGCAACACTTGAGAAATTGAAGAATATTTAGATACCAAGCTTTATTAGGATAAATATCAGGATACTAGATAATTTATATAAAGATAAATTGCCTAATATAAAGCAATTTATGATATAAATATTCATATGTACTTTTGTTGAACTAATTTATTATTATATATAATTAATTTATTTCTAGATATATTTTTGCATCTTTCATTTTTAAATCCCGATGTTTCTAATATTTTTTGAGGTCACACTAGATTATTTTGGTCAAACAAAAGTGGCAGCCCTGCTCCATAAGGGTTCATTATGGCTTAAAGCTAACAAAATAAGCCATAATATCAATTAAACAACATACATTACATTCTCATACAATAAAAATATTTCTCTCCCACACATTAAAATTGGCGAAGGTGAAATCGAAGAAACAAACTCATGTAAGTTCCTGAGCATCATAATAGATGAACATCTGATCTTCAGAGAGCACATCGCTCAAATTAGTTCTAAATTATCAAAATCCATCGGAATCCTCAATAAAGTTAAAAATTTCCTGCCTGAAACAGCCTTACAAATGCTCTACCGAATGCTCATTTCACCATACATGCAATACGGAATAGAAGCATGGAACGGAACTGAAAAAAAATCTAATACACTTTTTACTCCGCAGAAAAGGGCCATCAGAGCGGTAAAGAATCTAGAATATAATGCTCACACAAATGAGTCATTCAAAAATTTAGAAATACTTAAACTTTCGGATCTCTACAAAAACTCCATCTGTAATTTATTTGCAAAACATTAACAAATGATTGCGACAATAGCCTAATACAATTGGAGGGTAAATATGCAGAGGGGCCCAACCCACAAAACATAGAATTTTAGGACACTCAAGTTAGAGGCGTGGTGTTCATCGCAGGGTTGCCGAACTGGATTTTCCTAGTCAAATACCTACTAACTAGGAACTGAACTAGGAACTAGGCCACTCTGACTGAAAGACATCTACGCCGCTATGAGGTGAAATTATCACTTTATCCAATCTCTAGTTTTGACCTCTGATTTGTGGGTTAGACCACTCTGTATATTTGCCTTCCAATTATTAACTGCACAAACTGATCATCACGACCATTTAACCCGAAATAGAAGTAAATTTATGCTTCCTTATTATTCAAAGACCCGGTCGCAACACAGTATCCTCTTCGTTGGAACTAAAACTTTGAACTCAATCCCTGCGGAGATCCGTGAAAATTATTCTTACAAGGTATTCAAAAGTAATCTTCAGTCTCACTTCCTATCAGAATACTAGTCGCGTAAGATCACCAAGTCAAACCTTGTCTCCTACATGTAATTTAATCCTAATAATGTAATTTGCCATGGTTAATATCGGCGATCTTCAGTATGCTCTTACATCATTTATCGACTATACTGTTAAATCTAGTCAATATGAACTATATTGTAGAACGAAGCATCTAATATCAAGTTAAATTATTCATTGATCAGTCAAATGCGAAAATAGGTTAAGTGAATTAGGTGAAACATTATTGTACACCTGAGAATAACGTTGATGTTAAGATGCCCTAGAAGTCGTTGAAATTATTCGGGCCCACAGGTAGCTATACTCAAATTTGACCTTTGTACTAGACTTAATTCTTTAACGTCCACGAGGACACCAGTGTCCTCTTTCAAATAAATGCAATTACACAAAATTGAAGGCGAGTTTCGACACAACTTCGTATCTTCCACGTTCAGAACACGTTTACAATCGGTCTAGTCACAGCGTCGGTCTCGGTTGTACTCTCTCATCAGTACTCATGGAGCTAGGATATATGGAGGTAGCATAGCGCACTCCGATCGGGCTCAATTTGGCTGCAATAGTTGAAAGACTCGAGCACTCTCAATGCCCGACACGTCACAATTCTGAGCCAACCACAGACGCTTGGCTGAAGTTGCTCCACCCACCTTCCCTACAACCCCTCCCTTTCATTTTTCAAAGCAAGATTAGTACCACACCACATGTGAAAGGGAGAGGCATGCGTGCAAGTCGCTCTAATTTGTTATAATCAAGGGCCTGTTATCTTTATAGTTTTCAACTCTTAATGTATCTTTCCTAGTATTTTTGATATTATTAAGTTTCCTCAAGTGAGGAAACACAATTTATTATCTTTCGGAGTCTTAGAATCCCAAATTAATCATTAACAATGATGCGATTAACTGAACAGCTGGAAGAGGATTCAGCGAGCGTGTGCGCACTCTAGCGTAGTCAGTAGGTAACTGGCTTCCGTGCTGACGTCACACTTGCGAGACAGCTATTGGTTACCACAGACAGAGGAGAAATCTCAAAAACTGGTTCTCTTCACAGACGGCTATGCTCCCTCCATATATACTCTCACCACGTCAGTACTCTTTCAACCTTTGTGCACGGTGGACGTATTGTAACTTTCTCTTTGTTTTCCTCATTTTTCAAGTCTAATGGAAGAAAATCCAGGTGAGTTAGTGCATCTTGTAAATTTATCAATGCTTCTAGACATATAAGTTAGTGATTCAATATGAAATCCGCCAAATAAAATTACTGTTGTAGTTATAAATAACATTTTTTTAAAGAGGACACCCATGTCCAGTTGGTCGTTGAGGCACTATGAATGAAAGAGGACACTGGTGTCCTCTTGGTCGAGAGAACAATCTTTCCTAAATAAAATGTTTTATAAGTAATAAAACTTCATATATTTGAGTGATGTAAGATTTTATTATGCTTTTTCATCAATATTTAGTGCATTTGATTTTATCAATTTTCTACATTCAAGCTCATTTGGCTCATAAACTGTTTGTGTACACTTATTCAGAATAACATTATATTTCAGGTGCATCCATCATTCCAACCATGGAATTCTATTCAAGAAGGCCTAAGGCGAGTCGTATAGAGAGCAGAATAGCATTGTTAGACTGAAACAGCGACTTAGAAGATGAATTTTTTGATGATGACGATGATGTCAGGGATCAAAATTTTGAAACTCTCCTAAAAACAATGGAAGAAAATGAAGAGCTGTTATCTGATGATGAAAATGAACCCATTGATGTCACTCAAGCACACATACCAAGAGCCATGAATACGACTCAGTGGCAGAGAGTCGAGCGGCCTCAAGGTTGTCAAATTCTGCCTTTCAAACTCCATAAAAATAACTACGCTGATGAGATCGATACCCCTTACGAATATTTTAAAAATTTCATTTCAGAAGATCTTCTCAGTGAAACATGTTTACAATCAAATATGTATTCTTCGAACAAAAATCCCAAACAACCTCTCAATTTGACTCCATCTGAATTTGAACAGTGGCTTGGAGTGTCAGTGCGAATGTCCACTACAAAAATACCTAACACACGTCTTCATTGGTCTGGTTATTCATTCAATGACAAAATCAAGACAATGATGCCAAGAAAAAGATGGGAAGAGATTAAATCGTACCTTCATCTTGTAGACAATGCGAAGCTAAATGTAAATGAAAAGCTGGCAAAAGCAAGGCTTCTTACTGATCATCTACAAAAGAGGTTCAGGGAAATTCCCATGCTAGAACATCTCTGGGTCGATGAGCAGATGGTACCATTCAAAGGTGCTTCATCTTTGAAACAATATGTACCCGCCAGTATTCCAGGCAGATATTCTGGTATTACGCTACCGGCTCTGTAAATAATGTCCGCCGGAAATTAATTCGAGTAACCTAAATACGCAGCAAACCCTCTTGAACCCGGCTTGTCTGAAATTCGGGAGGCCGACGAAAAGAACTGTCCGCTCCCTAAAAATTCGAGAGCGACGAAAAAATCCATCTGCTCCCTGGAAATTTGGAACCTTATTATTTGATATTGAATGCTCTGCAGCCAACCTTGTTTATGCTAATAAATCTTGAAAACTAATCGAATATTATCATCCCCTGAGGAAAATACCAACGACTAAAATAGTTAAACTTTGGCGTCCCAACGAGGATAAGCCTGACCATACTATCTAACAAATTGGCTCCTGAACAAAGGACTGCCTATGATATATCCAATAACCTATCTCCAGCGCCCAATAGGATCCGCCTACTATCAATATATCTAACAATTTGGCGCCGAACAGGACAGCCAACAAATGTAATAATCATATCGAACAAATTGGCTCCCGAACAAGGGACTGCCATACGAACTATCCAACAAAATGGCGCCCGAACTCAGCGACCTGAACTCTGAAAAGCTGCATCTTTAATCAAACCGAACTCAGCGACCTGAACTCTGGAAAGCTGCATCTCTAATCAAACCGAACTCAGCGACCTGAACTCTGGAAAGCTGCCTATTCTTCAAGCCGGTAAAATAAAACCCGCATCTGCCGCCTCAACAGAAATTCGCTGTGGGAGCAGGCTAAAGGAACTACGCCTAAAACTCAAACATTGAATAACTCGTTAAAATGAATTGCGTACAAAAAGCGCAGAAATTTGCAGAAGCTCTGGGAATAACCCCAAAACAGCCGGAATACCGAGATATTTTCCTCGGTCGATTGCAAAGGCTAGAGCAAGAAGAACGAGAGGAACGAGAACGAGAACGCGAGCGCGAGCATGAGATTCGCATTCAACAGCTCAACCAGCCAAGAGCCCCAGAGGCGAGACGAATCAAGATTCCTGAAATCACGCCATTCGAGCCAGAGAAAGAAGGTATGCAGGAATTTCTACAACGGTTTGAGAACCACAGTACAGCCCAAGAGCTCACCGAATACGAGGCTGGCATTGCCCTCAAAACCTCAATAACGGTCAAAGAACGAAGGCTCATCCAAACGATACCCGCCGTCGATTGATACCGCTTTAATGAAATCAGGACCCTACTATTAGAATCTCATAAGGTCACTACAGCTACACTACGCGATAATTACTTAAAAGTAAAACCAGGAGAGGCCGCGTCCCGCAGGATGCTGCTCAAGGACGTTCTCTCCGCCCTCCAGTCCGAGCCCTGGTGCACCAACTCCTCCCTCAGCGTCGAGGTGACGAACCGCGAAGAGAGCGCCTCAAGGTCTACCTTCACGGGCGTGTATCATATGCCCAACCTCCGTCGCGGTCCTGTTCCTACCGAGGCTTCCAGAGTGCTGTCATCTACAGTCAGCCCAGGAATGAAAGTTCCCCTCGCGTGGGATCCAGTGATTTTTCTACGAGTAGCGAATCCCCGCGAATGCGAAGGGGTTCTTCACTCTTCAGTAAGCATGCAACGGTGCCAATGTCTCCAGCTTCTGCAGCCGTGGCATCCATTTTGAAGTCCCCTTACCGCATGCCGTCTCAGAATTACTTCACAGAGGACGAACGTCCGTTGGCTGCGGCTACACAGCTGCTTAGCAGCCCGCTCAGCTCTTCCAATGAAGGTATGTGCAAAACCGAAAAGTCTCCCGATGCCGCTCACTGCCAATTCGTGACAGGGGTCACTGGAGATCTACTCACCGAAGAACCCTCGGCTGAGGACCCCCTTGGTTCCACTGAAGAATTATTGCTCTTACCATCTGAAGAGGACAATCAAAACCATGGGCTATCGAATGGTATGAGGCTCATTACTGTCTCAGATGAGACAGGGGGCACAAAGCAATTTTTGGTGCAGAGTGAAGATGGAACCTTGCAAGCTCTGCACACCGAGGGAGAAGATGGTCTACTAGCTGTCGATGGAACTTGCGGCGGAAATGGGGCGCAACCAATTGTCGTTGTCAAAAGTGGCGTCGTTTGCGGTCTCGTTGATGATGACGGTGACGGTGACACTGAACATGATTTAGATTCGAACCTCATCCTGCAAAACAACGAATTAGGTCTGAGTGCTGATAAACCTAGTTCTGTGGAGATAACTGAAGAAAATATTCCTAATGACGACGAAGAGGAAGAGACTCGCTTGTATCCGTGTCGACATTGTGACCTCGTGTGCTATTCTATGGGTGTACTGAACCAGCATATAATGGAACAGCAACCTCCGGCTGTTGAAGAGAAGATTCAAATTAACGTAAACGTCAAAGATGGCGTTGGCGTTACCAGGCGTTTCTTGTGCAACGAAGAGCATAGTACTTCGTTGCTTCCAGCGCATCTCATCGATAAACATCGTATCAAGATATTTAAGGGTGACTTTTGGAAGTGTCTCAAGTGTGACGTGATGTGCAACAACACGGCAGACATGCTCAGACATGTAGCGTTTCATCGTGCGAATGAGCCGCCAAAGAAGCCTACAATTATGATCAGTGACCGCAAACCTCCTGAAAAACCGCGTCCTAGCGCCACTAAGCAGCCTCCTATCTCAACTTCCAATAATAAATAACGTTGGAAGGTCAGGAAACGTAAGAAGGGTTTTCATCGTTGTGGCATTTGTGATAGCGTCTTCGCTAGTCGTCGCCAAATCGTACAAAATCTGATAACTCACACTAATTTGCGGCCGTACAAGTGCAAGGTTTGTACGGAGGGCTTCCATTTTCAAAGAACTTACGTCACATGAACTCTTTTTTCATTCCGAGTTTGCTCTCAGTCTTGCCAGTTCTGCCGACTACCGTTCCCGACAGTTTCTGAACTCAAGCGACACAGTTGTAATGCAATACAGAAGGGCGGCTTTCCGTGTCCGTATTGCGATTTCGAAACTAACATGGACATTCGGCTGTTCGTGCACATCGCGACGCATGGTCGTAGTACCAGATATTTCGAGATAAAGCTTATAACTCTGTTCTTTGTGTAAGATAAGATGTTAAAAGTGCTCTAAACTAGGTCCTATATCACTTAAGATTCTAGAATTAATTATCATATAACCTCTATGTGTCGAACGGTCTCGAAACCCAATCAGAGACCAAGCGGACTTCGATTTCTAATTATTGATCCAAACTGACGTGGGTTTGTTAAGACTTTGCTTTACAAGTAAAGTCTTGTCATTATGGGCGTGTTAGGCCCAGCGCCAGTATGCCAGACAGATATTCTAGTATTATGCTACCGGCTCCGTAAATAATGTCCGCCGGAAATTAATTCGAGTAACCTAGATACGCGACAAACCCTCTTGAATCGGGCTTGTCTGAAATTCGGGAGGGCGACGAAAAGAACTGTCCGGTCCCTAAAAATTTGAGAGCGACGAAAAGAACCGTCAGCTCCCTGGAAATTTGGAACCTAACTATTTGATATTGAATGCTCTGCAGCCAAACTTGTTTCTGTTAATAAATCTTGAAAAATAATCGAATATTATCATCCCCTGAGGAAAATACCAACGACTAAAATAGTTAAACTTTGGCGTCCCAACGAGGATAAGCCTGACCATACTATCTAACAAATTGGCTCCCTATCAAGGGACTGCCTACGATATATCTAATAACCTATCTCCGGCGCCCAAGAGGATCCGCCTACTATCTATATATCTAACAATTTGGCGCCGAACAGGACAGCCAACAAATATAATAATCATATCGAACAAATTGGCTCCCGAACAAGGGACTGCCATACGAACCATCCAACACAAGGCTTCTTACTGATCATCTACAAAAGAGGTTCAGGGAAATTCCCATGCTAGAACTTCTCTGCGTCGATGAGCAGATGTACGGTACCATCCAAAGGTGCTTCATCTTTGAAACAATATGTACCCAAGAAGCCTCATAAATGGGGCTATAAACTCTTCGTTATGGCTGACAGTCAGGGAATGGTTTATGATTTTTTTCCTTGTACTGGCCCATCCAACCAGTGAGCTGTCCTGGAATACCAGATTTGGGTCCTAGTTCTAATTCTGTTTTTCAGCTATGTGAGAGTGTCCATGACGGCAAGAACCACAAAATTTACTTTGATAATTGGTTCACGTCCCTCAAGCTTGTTGATCACTTAGCATCAAGAAATATATGGGCATGTGGTACTGTGCAGGAGCGTCGCTTACAAGGGTGGTTGTCTTTCAAAAATGACAAAGAATTGAAGAAACTCGGACGTGGCTCATGCGATGAACATCAAATTTCTACTGAAGATTCAACATTAGCAGCTGTCAAATGGTTTGATAACAGGTCTGTGTGTCTCTTGTCCAGTTTCTTGACCTCAGAGGAAATTGCTTCGTGTAGAAGATATGATAAGAAAGAGAAGGACTATATGTTGAAGTCCCCGTTCCTAATATAGTCTCTCAGTATAACAAGTACATGTATATATTCATGATCAGCTTATGTCTTACTACAGAATGTGTTTCAAGAACAGAAAATACTATTTGAGATTGATTTTACATCTTTTTGACATGACAGTTGTCAACAGCTGGAGGCTGTTGCGAAGAGCAGAAACCAAGCAGAAGGTAGCCTATAACAAGCAAACATCTCTCTGCGAATTCAAACTGAAGTTGAGCGATTCACTTATGATGACAAATAAAGATGTCCAATGGAGGAGAGGTCGCCCATCCGATGACAAACTGCAGCGAGAGTTTGAAAAGAAGAAAATCTGGCCATGCTACTAAGTCACTCATTGAAAAAGACATCAGAAGGGATGGAGTTGGCATTGGCCTTCATTCCATTCGACCAGAGGGACATGCAAATACCCAGGATATGGCGCAAAAAAATTCATGTATTGCATGAAGTGCGAAGTTCATTTAAGTTGTGATAGAGAAACGAATTATTGCTTCTATGCATTTCACAATGACTAATCTATCCTACTTTCATTTATATTAGGTTTACTGGGTATTCATTAATTTTGAGAAGAATTAATTTTGTTAGAACTATAGTCAAATCCTTCTTGAAAGACGATGCTAATATTGTCAGGATCACGCGCACAGCAATGTAAATGTAAATCTTTGTCTTTATCAGATAATATTATGAACTTACCAGTCAATGGGTCAGTTTTACACTAAATATGCTATATTTCTTTTATAAAATACGAAAAGAATGAAATTTTGCATAGGAAACAAAATGATATTATTTTCTGTAAAATGATTGAGCTTTTCGAGAAATAATAGAATTATTGTCACGTTTTATTCGGTCATAGGACGAGCTTGTGTCCTCTTTCATTTCGATAGCTCATACGTCCAATAGGACACCTGTGGCCCCTTTGAATTTTGTTCAAAAATACTTGTTTTGCCGATTGCATGTTGATTTTCTATCATCAACGATGCCAAAACTGCAAATGATTATGGGAAATTTTTTTTTCCTATTAAAGGAAAAAATTGGACGTTAAATGGCCAAATCTGCCCATCTTACCTCCAACATTAATCCCTCATTTTTCAAGTTCCTACATGCTCGTATGCTCGTATTTCAATGTAAGTGTGCAGTAAAGAGAATGTTTTGAACAATACGTCACTAGGATTATTTTTCATGGTTAATTGTATTTATAAGCAATGTCAAAATCAGATTACCGCAACAGATGGAACGCCTTTTTTCGTGCTTTTCTCTCGATCATTTGCCTCGACAATTGAAATGGGTATCACGATACCCATGTGTGAATATAAACTAAGGATCTTATTGTTAAAATATTTTAAAAATCAATTTAAGGTGACCATCCCAGGCCCCTGTCGCTACGACTAGCATTTATCATGTTTTTGTTGGAAAAGGACCCTTAGGTAATGGATTATCCGGTCCTAAAATTTTATGGCGCTACGGTCAGGGACCAAAATCTTTAATATTCGACCCCATATAAAAAGAAAACCAACCGGAAAATGGATAATTTTACAACAAACTTTTGTTAAAAATGCTTCAAGGATTCTAAAACTGTCTTTTTTTTGTTCAAGCATGAAAACTCAATGAGTTGCTACGTCTTGATAAATCAATACAAATGAACTAAAAAACCCAAACGTCCAATTTTCTTCAAAAACTAAGGCCTGAATCAAAGAAAGTAAACAAAGAAATTGTGTTTATTTTCAAAAGTTACATATAATAGTCGAATTTTATAAGAATCAGACTGAAAATAAAAATTTTATAATTTGTATAAATTTTTTTTTCTGGAAATCACAATTCACAGAGTGAATATGAAGTTATGCATGTAAATTACCGAAATAAAATTAAAACTGCATTCAATTACATAAATTTTCCATTATATTACACTTTAACTAAACCTTTTGTCAATGGCTTATACCCAACAAACGAATCGGACGAAAGAAGTTCAAAAATCCGGATGGTCACCTTAACACATTTCATGTATCAACTTTTTTGGAAATAGATTGTTTTTCTTCTTTATTTTTGTGAGGTGAGCCACACTGGTCATAGTGGTCATAGTGCATTAGTGTAAGGTAAGCCACACTGGTCGGCAAGTAACAGTACGAGGAAATTCAAGTAGTAAGCATGCTAGAGTACAAGATAATTTATAATGGTATGTAAGAAAAAGTAGTGCACAAGTAATGGGAGAAAGTAAGTAATAGAGGTAGAGAATAGATGATGGCTAGTGAGTGACTGCGCTAGATTAACAATGGTGGTGGGCAAAAATTACAGTGAGTAATAGGAGTATCTTATAATAGGTAGTTGTAATAGAGGCATAAAAGTGATTGCGATGAGTCGTAATGGCGACGGGTCAAAAAAATAGTAGTGAAGTAATAGTGGTAGATAAGGAGAAACAGTTAGTGAGTAATAGTATGTCTGTACCGGTGGCAGGTGGGTGACATGGATGGGCAGGCGAGACCCTTACCTCCAGCCAAGAAGCCCCAACAACCCCGCCACCGGATACCCCAACCACCCCACCACTGGATAGCCCAACCAGCTTCAACAACCCTACAAATGGGCAGCCCAACCAGCTTCAACAACCCTAACACCGGACAGCCCAACCAGCCACAACAATCACACCACTAGATAGCCCAACCAGCCTCAACTACCCCACGTCTAGACTGCCCATCCAGTCTCACCACTGAACATCCCATCCTGCCCCATAGGAACAGGGTTGGCAGGAAAGGAAGAAAAACAGAATGAAAGAAATCGTGTATTAAAAAAGTTTATACATTACGGGTAGTAATTGGATTTTAAAATTTTCCAATCTATACGCTTCTTAATGCATAAACAAACGATAGGTGGTGGGCAATAGCTTAATCAGGGGTAAATTATTTCATTGAAAGAGACGAACAAAATATGTTCTGAGGCATATTTTATCCATAATACGATGACTGAACGACATATGGTACGAACTCGAGTTGTAAGGCCCGCGGAAAGTCACGAGTAGAAACGGGCGTCAATTGGCGTATATGAATTTATTAGGTAGTCCTGGTGCATACTACAATCCCGATAGTAATCATGGTTACGTTCATTCTTATATGGTAGCTTCATTCGCCTACTTATTTTGATATTAGATATGTGTAATATTTCAACTGTATATTCTGTCTCCCTATCTTGATGGTGCAATTCCATTCCCGTAATAGCAAAATAATAATAATCCGATGATTGACGTTGAAAATTAAGCAATGTGATCCACTTGAGCTGTGATATATTTTTTTCCTGGTACACTGTTACTCTATTGTCACTTCTCTGATAGACGCAAGTTCCTCTGAACTTATTGGAATGAAACCGTTTCGACAAAAATGTTTTCGACAAAAAAAGAGTCTAATTACTTTCTAGACAACAACAAAGCAAAACGTCCTTGATTTAGATTTGGAGTTGTTCTGGGTCATGATACCATCCGTTTTACCCTTTGATTGCACATGAAGCTCTACAGGTTCTTGTGATGTTTGGATTCACGTATTTATGTGAAACTGCATTTTCCGCTCTCGTAGCCATCAAAACTAAATACAGAAATCGTCTGAGCATCGAAGGAGATTTACGTTGCGCACTTTCTTGCATTCAGCCTTACATCCAAAGTCTATAGTAAAAGAAACAACATTATAAGTCCCTCAAATTCTTTTTTGTGCCATCGAACGTGCCATCGAATATCTCCCCCAGGAAAATACAACTATTATATCTAAGGGAATTAGCACTCCCAGAGGGAAAATGTGAGGGCCCGAATCTTTCTTTCTTTATGATGTAGACCTTCTTTTGTTGAAGTGAAATGTTTTTGTTGTGCTAAGGAACATATTTTTTTCGGTTCACCGCTGTCCTAATTTTCAGCACCTACTACTTTCTACTTCAACTTTTATCATTTTTCATAATATTCTTTCTCAACTTACTGTTTCTGTGCCATTTTTTCATAGATTCCGCGTTCCTTTAACTTCATACTCAATGGTGCCTTCCTTCTTCCTCTCTTTGCATAGTTTTTGTTCCGGATAGGGAAACTAACCAATAATTGTAATCTATCTTTTGACATCTAATAGCAGTGAAGCAGTATCAAGTATATCAATGAAATAACTGCTTCATATTAAATGAAATAGAATCAATTAATTTGATAGAAAACCCATGTTTTTTGGGGGGCAGCGTTCACCTTAGCGCCACGTTTATTTAAAAACACTAAGAGGGGCTTGAAGGAAAAATAGATCCTTAAAAGGGGTGTGGGAGTAAAAAGGTCAAGAACCATTGTTCTATTCGCTTTCGAAAGCTGGACTCAGCACGGATAACCACAGTACAGAGAAGAGAAGTAACTTCATATCCAAAACCGGCTATTGTGACGTCATAACAATTGTGACGTCACAGCGACAATCATCCACTCAGAGCACGGATGTGAATGACGTGACCTTCTGTATGAATCATGAGGGCTTTCGCCACAGTTGTTTAACAATAATCGTGATGGCTACATTTGTGATACATTTGTGCTAAGCACTTCCACCGGTCTGATTTCGCAAGAACATTATCACCTTTAAAGGCTAAGAGTTGGCTGAATGAGGGTGCAATACCACAAAAATTTGTTGACATTCTTAAGTCTGATGAAGGTAAGTGTTTATTTGGGTACATTAGCCTTACCTAAGAAAGTTTGTTACCGTTATGGTCATACTAAAATCTTCTCATTTTTAATTTATTGTACTTTGAAATTCGTCTACATTTTGGTGGGTTTTACTTATTCTTTTTGTGGATTATTTGTTGGCTTTCATAACATATCAGTCACTCCATAGTACAGTTTCATGCTTATTTCCCAATGAGTTGCACTTTTATAACACTTTTATTTATAGTTTGCATTCCTTTGATACTCTCCAAAGTTTTTAATATATGTGCTAATGTATTGGTCACCACGAAAGTGTTAAGTAGTTGGTTTTCAGTTCTTATCAATTGAAAACAAAAATTTATTCCATTTAGAAAGAGTACACTACTTTACTATTATAAGTTCTGGAAATTTCAGTTCTCAAATATTACACTTCTTAATCAATGAGGAAGGACAGTTCAAGATCTTGAGTTTGATTCTTGATTTTAGTGTAGAAAATCCAACATTGTTGGTGAACCTTTGTTTCCTTGCACTTACATTTGTATAATAAATGTACTTCTGCCTGAAATTTTGCTGATACTTTGATTTAACATTTTTTTCTGATAATATGTGTCCTTGAATATCCTGCTATTATTTGAAAACAGTCATGAATTTTTTAATTTGCTGTGCAACTACCAATTTTGTAGATATTGACCTCAGAAATACCTATACCTAGCTATGATTCTTAAATCAAGGGTCATTGAGGTAAAAATTACAAGTGCTAATATAACATGAAGAATTTTAAACCCATTGTTAGCTGTATTTCATGTTTACTTTCATAGAAACAAAGTTCATTTTTCAATAAGGAGGATGAGACTTTGTCAGATATATAAACTAACACACAGTTGCTATAGTTGGTCAGAGCTTTGGGTTTTTGTCCAAACCTCACACTTGTGTCCAAAAAAATATAGTCCAAAAACTGCAAACTTTTTTGAGCTTTTTATCAAGGACAAGGTCAGTATTAAAAACTCACAAGACAGAGTTAACAAATGAAAATACCCCTTTGAACTTTATCCTAGATCTGAACTCACACTTTTGTAACCAATAAAGTAATATAACCATGTAAATACACGCCATTATGGCTTCAAATATGCTGTGGACAAATTTTTACAACTCAATCACAAATTTGCATTTTGTTCAGTGATATATGAGATGAAGAATAATACCCCTAAATGAATTTTGAAAACAGCTATTTCTTGAACAACAAAAGTTATAATAAATATGCAATATGAGCTTATATTATTGTATTAGTTCATTTTTCATCATTTTCCCATATTTTGTAAAATATCACTGAGTTGCTCAACATGTGAGGATGACTAATTACCTAATGGTTCTTTTAGTATAAAAGGCAAGGGATATGAGACGCCAAAAATATTCTAGCTCTGTTTTTATTATCTGCACTCATATATGTTTGTATTGAAGTAGCAGTATATTTATACAACTGTCATATTGGTTACAATGTTTTGAAAAGTTTTCATGTTAGCTATGCTTAGAAGGCACTGTGTAACAGTGATGGATGTGTTTTGTTCTTGAAGTATTCAGGCTCAAATTTGTTACCCTGATTCCTTACAACTCCTATTAAATGATAAAATTGCAAATATTTATATATTAATTGTCAGTCCTGGAAGAAAAAATGGGAATAATTCCCAACGAATAAAATACTGGAATGAAATAAAAACCACTCGAAGAAATAAATATTACTGGAGAAACATGATAACCTCTAAATGAAATTGGATTTTAAAGAAATAAATTTTGGCCAACCTGATTGAAAGAGTTGTGTATATCATTTATTTCTCATTGATTGTTTTTAAATATACTCGTTGTTCATACTTTTTTTAATTCTAAACAAAGGGGTATTTAGGTTTTAATTTTGCCAAACAATATTCAATTAGGGCAAAAGAGATTTTAGCCAACCCTGTGACAACCTCTCAGGTTTTAAAGAAGGGGAATGATTTTGCTGCAAATAGCTAACTATGGGTTCTTTCTTCCTCACAGCTAATGCTCAACTCATGTTCCCTGCAAAGAAAGTTTCTCCATCAACCTCTGACGAGTCTCCGTTAAAAAAAATGAGGACTACAATCGGAACACCTCCCAGAGCCCCAACAAGAACGCCTGTTAGGAACCTTATCAGAAGCCAGCCCCACAACCCAAATCAGCTTCCAATCAGCACCCCTAGACTCCCAGCCAGCACTTCAGGAGCAGTCCCTGTGATTACCCCAACAAAGATTTCAGTTAGAAGTCCCATGAGGACTCCCATCAGAATCCCCCTCAGATCATCTGTGGCAACCCAAGTCAAAGCCAGAGTCACAAGTCCTGCCACAGTTTTGTCAAAGGCCTCCATCAATGCTGTAAGTAGTAGCACTCCAGTGATGGTTGTTGGTGTCAAGAGTGGTAATTAACCTTGCCTAATAAGTGAGCCTTTAGTGAAGGAGTATGTATTGATGCATCCGAATTGTTTTATCATTTAAATTTTTAAAGTAGTCGTAAACTTTTGATCAGCAGTGTATATGTTTCCAATGTAGTTTCAAAAGATTGTAGTTCGAATAATGACTGCCCAAGGTCAATTCTAACAATTGTGTTACATTTAAAAAGTTTTTTATGCTCGGATTGCTTCTTGTCTTAATAGTAGCTCAAACTTGTTCATAAAATAAAATCAGGACCTTTGTTTTTCATAATGATTTATTCTTCATGTGCTGAGCCTTCAACAACTGTTGTGTGGTTTGTGTGATCATGATTGTTGATGTGTTCTAGCATTCTGGAGGTGACAATATAATTGAATCACAGAAGATGTGAGGAAAAATGGTTGTTAGGTCTCATAATGTGTAATGTATGAGACTTACGAGGTATGCCTATTATCAGCTCTACTTATATATTCTGCATTACATTTTGTTCCTGTTAAAATAAAAGTACACCGCTGTAAGCTTCTTCATGGGCATTACGTTTTAGAAAGTTCTTTGTTGCTTAAGCTCAGCAGGCACCAGGGTCCTACTGGCGTGTTTAGTGTTCGTGAAGTATTTATGCTCTGTGTATATATATGCCTTACAGCATGGTTTTATCTTATAATTTAGGTTCCAAACATCTATGTGTAAAGGATCTTACATATAACCTGTCATTTAGCTGATTCTCAGCTCAAGAAATAAAGAGGTCTAATAAAACTCAAGAAATACCTAGGACAGCTGGTTATTGTTATTTTTGAAATATAGAAATAGATTTTTTACTCCCTTGGTTTCTAATTATTAAATTATTCTATGAAGATTCTGTTCGATTTTCTATTAATTTCATGTCATTTCAAAGTAGATTCCATAACTAATGAATTTCGCAATACACATTTATACCTGTGCATGTGATTTAATAGAGTGGGTATGTTTCATTTCAGGTCCCTAACCCAACTTGTGTATCACAGACTCAACAAATTGCTACTCCTTCAAATTTGGGTTCAACTGAGAAAGTTGAAAAAGATTCCTTCAACTGGACAGTGAGTGTTGCTTGTTTTATACTGTCTTCATTGCCATTTAAATTCTTTATATTCATATAGAACATTTATTAAAATCACTCATTAACTTTCCTCATTCTCCTATCTCTCTTCCTTCTCTGTCCCTCTCTTTTATCCCTAACTCACCTTGCCATTCTCCTCCACTTTCCCATTCCTCTCGCTCAGGGATGGAAAAAACCATGTTTTTTTTTTTGGAAAAAAACAACCCACATGGGATTTTTTGGGTTACATTTTTTTGGGGGGGTTTTATTGTTTTTTTGGGCTTTATTGTTTTTTTTCTAATACCTGTTTTTGTTTAAAAGAGTGATTCACACAGCTCCAGTTGCCTCTTTTCCAGATATATATATATATATATATATACATATATACACTTTTTGAGTAAATATTGTTATTTGATTACTTTATTTCCAACATTATGTTACATTTTTATATGAATTATTACATATATGAACAATATATGAATTAAGTTTGTCCGCCGTAATTACCATTTACCAATTACCATATGCATAGGGACATAGCTCTGCAGTCTGTAAAGATATAAGATGTGCAAAGAGAATTGTTGTGCTTGTCAATTCATAGTGAGTTGTTTTAGCAGCAGACAGACGCAAGTCATGTGAGAGGGTAGCACCATGCAGATCATAAGTAACCACCACAAGCAACTTGAAGCAAGACAGCTGCACATCACTTAACAGTCATGCTGTTAACAACTTAACATGTGTATTGTATGAGCTGGAGGGCTTAGCAGCGCAAGTCAAGTCAGTCAACCACACTGTTACATGTTACAACATGTAGTGACATGCCAAAAATTTTTTGCCCAAAAAATCACTTTTTGCAGTTCAGGATAGCAACAAACCCTAAAATGATAAGAAATAAATGCTCTAACAGATTCCATCGTCAAGTTTGCTCCAGTGCAGCTTGAATGCTTACCATAGGCCAGTCGTTTCATTACTTTCTTACCCCATGATGGCTGCGGTCGTGTCTTACCCCATCTGACAATAATTGTTAAGACTTATCTCAGGCAAAGCTCTCACAGGAGACAGATATTGAAGAGTGGTTGGCTGAATACAATCCGGAGTTCATCAGCGCGCTTTATTTGTATAAATTGAAGGGCTCAAACATCTTCCCAAAACACTTGTTCAACAAGAATATCACTAAGACAATGACTCCTCGTTGATGGTAGGATATTCAAGACATGAAACAGCAGAAAGTGCAGATTCCTGAAAAAAACACTGACAGAGAGTTTCTGCAAGTTTATAAGCAATCTTCCTTCTTGCCCGCAAGTTCAGGATCCATTGAGAGAATTTTCTCAACATTTGGAATTGTGTGGAATAAATTGATGAATAGATTAGGATCGGAACGTGCACAGAAATTGGTCTCATTATATCGCCACCTCACAAATGATCATGATGTGGATGACTGTGATGAAATGGCAGTGAGTGTAGAAAGAGAAACACAGTAGTACTGTAGTAGCAGTCTAGTCTAGAAGACAGGAAGAATTCAGAAGTTTCTATACTCTCAAATAGTCAAACTGCATTTGTTTCTTAGTTTTTGTTTTTTACCTTGGAAATGGAACTCGTGGAAGTATACTAGTCCCTCGAGTTTTGTTCTGTGATTCGGGTTTTTCTTATTTTATTTTTATAGTGGTGTTTTTTGTTTTTCAATATTTATTGTCATGGTCATGCAAATGCCTTGGACAAATTTTTGACAATATAAATATTTAGCTCATTTTGATTCTATAAGCTTGAAAACAAGTGAAATTTAAATAGCACTAATAAAACCCAAAAAAGAAAAAAAAAACATTATTTAGTGTTTTTTTACGTGTTTTTTTTGCTTTTTTTGGGTGTTTCTTATGTGTCAACCCTGCTCTCGCTCCCCCTCCATTTGATTTGTGTATTTTCAAATTATCAAGCCCCTAATATTTCTTCTTCCCTTCATATTCCTACAGCCCTACTTTCCTTCCCTGTCGTGTACAAATAACGTATCACATTCTTCGATACTTATTTTTGTTAGCGCTCAACCTCTTTTCATCTGAATTTTACCTCCATTGCCTTTTTGTTTATTTGTTCGTTTCTTCCAGGAAAAGGCCTGTATGACGAAAGATGAAGCAACTCTGACCTGTAAGAAGAAATTGTTTGATCAGCCTTCTGCACTAGTAACGACCAATCGTTCGTCTACATTTTTAAAACCCAAAAGCAAGGGGCTTCTCTCATGAGAAAGAGAGTTAAGGGACCTATCATCAATCGTCGGTATAACCTGCAGAACATAGTACAACAGTTTCATCCATCATTTGGTCCGTGCATCACGAAATTTGTCAAATTTAAACTGAAAGGAAAGCGACGCTACACATCGTTTCATGAGTGGATGGCAGTTAACATGCTAGTGAGTTGCAGCATATCCGGGTACAACTTGTTGAGGAGAATGCTACCACTACCATCGCCTTCTACAATTCTTCGTGTCCTGAAGGCCCACAAAATGAACCCCGGTTGCAATGAGCAGAACATATCAATGTTAAGACTCAAAGTTAATCCCCAAAGTGAACACGATAAGCTAATTTTCATCCTTATGGATGAAATGTTATTAAGAAGAGGCCTGTCGTACAGTCCCGACAAGAAGAAAATATTTGGGTACGCAGACGAAGGTTTTAAGAGAAAAAAGAACTTGGTGTCATCAGCATTGTGCGTTATGGCGTGTGGGGTGAAGAAACACTGGCAATTTCCAATTGTATATTATTTAACATCGGGTGCTGTTCAATCTACCAGTCTTATTGAAATTCTTCAGACCGTTATAAAATCCCTTGAAACTGAGGGCTTTGTAGTGCTTGGAATAACTTCTGACCAAGGTTCAAATTTTGGAAAAGCTTTCAAATCCCTGGGTTGCTCACATACAAACCCAACTATTGAGCTAGGAACGAAGTCCTACTTTGTCTACAAAGACCTTCCCCATCTACTGAAAAACTCTAGAAGTCTCTTGCTCAGAAGTGACGTTCCTGTGCCAGGCTTTAAGCACGCTGCAAGCTGGGTTCACATCGTCACACTGTTTGAAAAAGAGAAAATGCACAGCTTGAAAATGGTTCCAAAGCTGTCTGATAGGCATGTGCACAGTTTGAGGTTTTCGTCAAAAATGAAAGTGAAACTTGCAGCTCAGGTGTTGTCGAATTCCACTGCTGCAGCTCCCACCACCACCACCACCACCACCACCACCACTCCCACCACCACTCCCACTCCCACTCCCACTCCCACCACCACTCCCACCACCACTCCCACTCCCACCACCACTCCTACCACTTTTTACTATTTAAATATGGAAGTCGGCATGTGTAAATATTAAACTGTTTTCCTCCTCTGATTCAGCGACCAGAAGATGAGAATTTGTCTCCGCCGCCGGTTGTACTCAACGACGAAGACATGACTACCGCGAAGCACTTCGATGGCAACGAATCGGTTGGAACTCTGTTTGAGTCGGCCAAGGTCAACAATGCAGCGGCTTACTTGAGTGGGTATGTTGCTATGAAAGTTGATAGATATCACAGAAGTAAGAAAGGTTCAATGTTAAAAGACTGTTCTGCGTGTTCGTTAATTCTTGCGCCTGAAGACCTAAACACGCACCTCTTCGTGTCATTCAAAGAATATGTACAAAACAATGATCCGCAACGAAGCCTCCATTACTGCAGCAAATCTTTCATTGAAACAATCATGACCTACGAGAGAGTATTTTTGTTCTGTTTTGATAAGTTCAGTCATGTTCAAGGTTTCTGTGAACTAGCTCAGAAGGTCATTGATGAAGCGTGCTCTCCGCCTGTATTGTGCGCTGCTGATGTGAAGGAGTTCTTCATCAAATTTTATGTGAATTGCTGGACTTATCAAACCATTAAGCACATCAATAAAGCCTTAGAGAGCAGTAATCCTAGTGATAAAATAAAGAAAATTACACATCAATGAAATGTTACAATAAGACTTGGTTTTGGAAAAATATAGCTTCATTTCTTTTCGTTGTTCGTTATTTATTTCTTTGTAATGAACAGCATTGGTGTACGATTGTATACATGTTCGTATTGCTCTTCCTTAAGAATTGTGTATTAAATTTCTCTTAATTTGTCAGCTAATTCCGTAATTCCTTTTCGCTTTACTTTCGTTCCACCGTATTGTATTGAATTGAGCGCAGCGATATTCGTGTCACAAAGTATCTGCGGTCGTGTAAAAGCCTGTCAATTTGTTGCATATGATGCTGAATAGTGTCAATGATAAGATTGTCACGCATGGATGGAAGGAGGAAACTCAATCAGAATTAAATACAAGTATGTAAATTTGCGTAGAGGAAGGACGGAATAATTTACCGCACACTTGTGGTATTTCTCATAATTGTAGAAGTCTGATTGACTAAGAAAGAAACAAGCAGGTCAACATTGAAATTATTGCTGGTGTTATTATTAGTTCTTTCTATTATTGGCAGTTCATTTATTCTTAATCTATTCGCTGACTTATTACAATTCTCGTGCAATGTCTGTGTTTGAACAAATACTAATTTCATATTAGTGATCATAATATATATTTTTGATTCATTATTTACGATCTGCTGAACATATTATCGTTGTATATGTTGCCCCAGAAGTAACCGATCCTTTTAATTTGCCGATAAAAAAATACTATGAATGCTAGGATTTTGAAACTAATTTTCTTCTAAGGATAAACAACATATGGTTTATGAAAGCTACGTTTTGAAAACAGGACTCTTTAAGTGATAGCCATGGCTGTTTTTACAATTTGAGCTTTATTCTTTATCGTTTCAATAACGCTCCATCGCGCATTACACGAGAGTTAAGCTATTTCATGAAAAGTTCATTTAGTTATTGTACATTTGTTGATTTTGTTACATAACTCGTGACAAGTCCAACAAGAAAACCTCGCTTAGGGAACAAATTTGGAGAACGAGCGGTCAAGTGAATCATGATAAATTGTGGGTTTGAAACCGAAGCAGAGCGAGAGGAGCTTTTTAGTTGCTGAGTTAATTAAGTGCCACGTTATATGTAAGCATGAACATATTTTTTAGTCGAATAAATAAGTATTAACATCATAGTGCTCATAGCTCTACTTTCATCAACCAATTAAAAGGTCAATTAATTATGGGCTGCCCTCATTTTACTTTCTCTCGCTGTGGACAATGTTTCATTTAATTTTCTGGTGTCAATTTTCGTCACAGAATCCCCGTTAGCTCTCATCGATAACCGACGCCTTTATTTCCTGGTGTAAGTAGCCAACTATTGAATCTGTGGGAATTAGCTCTGACATAGGAATAGATGTAAATATGTGTTTAATTTTGTTACGGACCATCTTTTTTTCGGTTCACTGGTGTCTTTTTTCAGCATCTGTTACTTTCTTTGTCCACTTTTATCATATTTCAATAACAGTCTTCAATCTTGCTGTTTCTGTGCGTGATGTGTGTGGACGTCTCTCGTTCTTTGATTCCCCATTCTCTTAATTGCACACTAAATGGCTTCTTCTGCTGTCCTTTCTTGGGATCACCTATCACGTGGTGTGAGAGGCTTGAACTAACTCAGTATGTAATCGTCGTGGTGTAATATATTACGCACTCTTCAAAGATGCGTATTATATGAGAATTATGTTGACTACTCATGTTACATGGAGATGTTTGTTTACTTTTGTCTAGTTTTGCTATTTGTTTTCGATGAGTTGCGGTACTTAGCTTGTTATAGGAAATAATAAGTACTTACTGTTGAGTACTTTCTTTTAGGAGCAATCAACTAAGTTGAACTGGTGTTCTTCTATTGAAGAAAGAATAGTATTTATTAGTAAACTAAGCTTGAATTATGTCCATGTATTTAGTTTCATGATAAAGCGTTACTGCCATCCATTAGTAGAAAATATAGAGTGCACTTTTACCATCCTAAATGCAAATATTTCATTTAATCTGCGTCGGAATTTTGTTACCGAAAATATGTGTCATGTCGATGACCCTAACTCACCAGTCTCTAATTCACCAAAGCTCGTGTTGACGAATATTGTTGGTTTGGAATCATGGACATTAATTCACGAATTTGTGGATAAAAACATTGAAATACTATACCCTCAAACAACACGTAAATGATAGCTTTTGTAAATTATGCAGGTACGGGTGTAAAAATGTCTTTTTGAATGCTCGTTAAAATATGATCCAGAGCAAACAAACTTATTACGATGAAGTATTCATTGAATAAATAATACAGCCCCATCGTTTTAGTTTTACTTACATTTCTATTCAAATCGTATATGACTAGGTAAAAGTTATGAGCAAACAAAGAACAGCTGGGAACGCCAGAAGCAATGCAGTCGAGGTATTGTACGTCTGGCAGAAAGTGTGCACGAAATAGACCAATCAGCGGCCGGCTATTGTGACGTCACACGCTGCCAAAAGCGGTCGTGCCAACCCCGCTATTTGAAACTACTTCTCTTCTCTGTACTGTGGGATAACTTCTGCCGTTTCCAACGACTCTACCGCGTATTTCATGTCCTTCGGAAGAACTATGACGCTTTTGAGGAGCTGTGCAAAAGCATTGGCCTTAGTTTGCGATCAAAAATAGTATTTAAACAGTTCAGATCAGGCGAATTGAATCGCCGAAAGTCTCTTCTCTTAACCGCACACTGGAACTTTTGAGCAACTCTACGTTCGTTAGACAGAATACGAGCCACTTATTTAAGCCGTGACCTTTATCAATCGAATAACTTCTGAGCGTGAGACGTCGCTATACGGTAATATTCGGCTTTTACTTTTCCTTTGTCGCCGTAGAAGGGCAAAGGCAAAATCGTCTATCGATATCGCGAGAGTTATGACGCTGGTTGGTCTCTTAATTCGTGGATATCGTGGGAAAAGGCGCTGGATGAACTTCTGTGCTGGGAGAGGCAATCCAGCGCTCGTTTGGTCTGTTACAAGCCCTCTCGGCTGCAAATATAATCTTATCACAGAAGATTTGACGGTCGTTCCGTTAGTTTTCAACAGGTGCAAAACTTCCTTCGCTTCCTACTTTGTGCATAAGAGGTGGAGCCAAAATCTTTAATCGATCTGTGAACAGTCGTGATGCTGATTAATTCTCTTTTCAACCAATGTCCATTTTGACCTAGTTGGATTAGCCTTGACGCTTTTTTTAGGCCGGTTAGATAGCGAGGTTTGCTCAGATTACCTTTTCATCCAGATTCATCCAAACGCTAAAAAAAATATCATAAACTGTCTGCCTAGAACACAGGAAAAAATTTCGACGACTGTGCTGCGACCTGCACAAGTTTACAGGCAGATAAATATTTAGTTTCTTCCATTCCGTAATATTTCTGTACCAAAATTTAAATTTTAACGGACAGCCACATAAATAACCGAGCGGAACTGATGCACTTCATTGTTAACAATACTGTGGTGATCAGAATTTTCAACGTTTACCTCTGCAAGACCGTGTACAATCGATGCTTTGTTGCTGCTCTTCCTTTGCAAGAAATCTATTAGCAATTTATTGAAGGGCCATGTCCGTCGAGTATCGTAGAAACTGCTACTGGGACATGTAGGATTTCTGAGCTTCCCGCGAGTAGTTACTCCTGCAAGGATACATTTCCTGTATCCTTGTTAAAGAAGGCCGTCTCAACTTAGTTGTGCAACCAATTCGGCTTAATCGTTTTTACCAACAGAAGGCTGACATCCCTGAGCACCATGGAACATAATGAAATCAACTTTATGTTCTTTGAAGCAACTCGTAAATATTTTGAATCAGCATCACATGTTGAAGTGGAATGGGAAAGATCACAAAATGTTCACAAAACTATCAAATGTTCACCCGATGAAAATTTTTCTACAAAAGTTTTTAATCCACATCTGAATGAGTATATTATACGAACAAAAGAGAGCATGAACATCGGCTAATATAAAAAAAAATTTAAAAATTTTCTTCCCTCAATATTTCAATTGAAAAGCCACTTGAGTTGATTACGGCTTGGTAACATCTTGCCATTGAGTCGGTGAGCATGGTTATGTGCAGTTGTGGCATTTGGATACAAATATTAATTAACTGATAGTTATTGATAGTTGAGTTCATTTTTTTTTGTGTACCGTAGCTCTGGGACCCACCAGATTTTCAGAGCTTTCTTGGAAACACTGAACTTACATACGAAATGAAGAGACTTATATACGTAATAAACGAACTAATATACGTAATAAAGGAATTCATATAATGAATGATCAAACTTATATACATAATTAAGGAACACACATACGAAATAAAAGAGGGAATGACAATTGGAGCCGGACAACATAATGAAAACCACAGCTGTTACCCAGTCGGATTTCAGTGGGAACGTCAATATGAACATTTATCTTTAGGCTTACTGAATTGCTCCACAATTCCGTTGTAAGAGACGACTTTGGGCGGCCACGCATTATACAGGGGCACAAAAAATGTACCCACTGATCGCTTTATGTATATATGATACCAAAACCAAATTTTGATATATGGTTCCGGTATCATACATGCACACATCGGTCAGTGGGTACATTTTTTGTGGAGACCCTGTTTTTGGACCAAGCTGAACAGGGAAATTTTGAGAGGAAGCCCTTCTTCATGTTACTCATGTGCTCCAGTGATAGAATGAACACCTGAATGTACTGGTATTCGATGAAATTCCGTGGGCGTGTAATTGCTTAAGATTAAAGTCTCTATTCATTTGGTGCTTATAAATGTGTGAGTAGAATATTTCCTCAGGTTAAAGTTCCCATTTTTTTGTGCGGCCTAATTCAGGGCTAAAACAAACTCGTCTACTATTCTATTACTTGCAAAAAATAATTACATGTCACTGAATTTTTTGTTTACTCATTTGATGGAAAAAGTATCGCTGAATTTCTCCTAGAACTTTCCAATGCTTGGTCAACCCCATTCTTTAAGAAATCAACCGAAGGTTGAAGCTAACTTAATTTCACCCCTTCCAACTCATCCTAAATAGCGCCAAATCTTCGACCACTCCTGTGACGTTACTAATTTTAGGAGCAGGCCTGGAGATGATAAGACGCATTGGTCAGACGCATTCCTTATCACATAGCGTTGATGGCGTTTATAAGCCTACTTAGCTGTGGTCTCAATCATAAAAAAAATATAATTTTTTTTTGCGTTTAAAGTATCTCTATACTGAAGAAATGGCTAAATACCATGCGTAATATTCTTCTGAGTTTATTGAGCAGGTTTTCTTCCGTGTCTTTTCATTACCCTGTCGCAATATCCGTAGAGTTTGCAGAGGGAGGCAATTATTTAATATACAGTTATATGACCTGGTTCATTAGTGTTTCGGATCAGTCATACACTATTGAATAATGCACTGAATTTACAATTAACGTTACCTATGAATTTTCTTTTGAATGAGTCATGTAAGTTATTACAATGACCGTAAACTTGTCAGCGGTCTTAAGCAAATATAGAATACATGAAGACTATACTTAAAGAGGTCTTGACAAATGAAATTTGACGTGATTAAGAATACCAGACACATTTATAAATATCGAATTATTTTAGGTGGAACATGACAACAATGAATCACACCACAGAGAAGTAACAATCGTTAATAAAATTTTCTGTTCATTAGCAGCTGGAACACGTATTTGCACGCTCACAGTTGACAAAGTTTGAAGTCCACTAGATTCCTACTACATGTATAAATTGAGTGTACAAATCCTCTCAATCTTGTTGGAAACTCACTATTACGACCTTTGAGAAAAGCAGAGGAGAAAACATTCATTCATTCCGATCAGAATTGGGCTTGACTTCCCATTGTTACCATGGTCTAAAAAGTTTAGCTAAAAAATGACAGTCGTGTTTAGATGTTGGGATTTCGTCTCTGAAAAGCTGGACATGTTCGTCCTCCCCAGTCAAGGTAATGCGGTGGGAAGAGGCGGGGTGGGAGGGATGGGGGGGGGGGGGGGGGCAGGGTGGTGAGTAAGTTAGGAAAGAACTAGGAAAGGAAGTGAAGAGCGGTATGAAGGGGAGTGAAAAGTATGAGTGATCACTGCACTGGTCAAAATTCTGGCTGGTTATAGAAAAACTCTGAAATCGATTACGTAATCAAAGAGATTATGAATTATATAGACCTCAGCATCAACGGTAGACATGAAGAAACTAGAGGAAGGAGTCAAGTTTAGTTCTCGTATAAGAAATCAATATATAATTTTTGGGGGATTTGCTCTTTAAATAAGACTTGTGGTTCGTTTCAGTCATTCATTAATTTTAACATTACAATATATTGGACTACTGCTGAGTAAATATTGTCCTCTACTCGTTACAAAGCATTGAATTGGGTGTACTTGAGTCATACTGTTCGCTCCGTCGTAAGTGTTGGATAGCTTCATTCTATTGAACTTTATCAACAGCGTTGTAAATATTGCATTCCTCGTACACATAGCGACGTTACGTTTTATTTGAAGGGGAAGTGTAATTTTTTATTTGTTCATTGAATTTCAAGTCATAGAGTAACAAAGAGTGATGCTCTACATGAAACCAAAAGTAGTAATCTGTACTTGTCACAGTTGAATCGCCCGCTTGATTTTCAACAGATTTATGTTCTCGGGCCTATCAGTTGATTTCCATATTCTTTCCTGTCTATTGGTGTATATGATCAGGCACACTGATGCGCTTGTGACCAGACTGTACCCTAAGCTTCCTAGAAAAGTGTTCTCATATTTCATATGTTCCAGATACCGTAGGTCTTCCCTGTTTTTTTTATGTCAGAATTTTATTTTCATGTCGAAGTTCCTTACAATTCTGAGCACTGTAACGTTTTTTCTGAAGTTTTGTCGTTGGAAAGAGTATATGTTATTCGATTCCTAATACAAATTTATTTCAGGAGACAATTAATACCACACTATGTCCCAAAGAAATTCTTCATGCTAGGATAATATTTGTAGATGACTGTACGATTTGAGATTCTTCTCAAATTTTTACATTTTGAAATATGTGATTGACAGTTCAGCTAACGACTACTCGACCGTTTCTACAGCGCAGCGAACTCGAGACTCGACACAATGAGGGCTGTGATGCTGTTGTTGTTGGCTGAACTTGCGACCGTCTATTGGCAGGCTTCGACCGAGGTCAACTAACCTTATATTGGAGCGTCTGGACCACTTACGTTACTCGAATAGTACCCACCACGCCGTTTATCAAGATAAATTCTCTCGGTTACCAATTACCCCCTGGTTGTTTGCTTTATTTATAGCAATCATTTCCAATACTCATCTTCCGGTAATCAAGTACTACCAAGTTGATTATTATGCTCACCACGATCATTTCCAATACTCATCTTCCACCAACAGTTGTGCATTGTGATACATTCTATTAATCGCCTGAAATCTGACGCCATCTGAAAGCTACCACTTGGTATTGGTAATTCTGAACTTCGTTTTAGTGTTTTTTTACTCTATCTCTGAACCTGTTGTCATTGAGTAAGTGCAGCTCAGTAAAGAATTGTTGTTGTGGCAGAATTTCCTTTCCTGACCCATTTCATTTCCCCGTGCAGCAGTTTTCTTGATTTGTTGCTCGTCCGAAATTGATGCCTAAAGATTGTTTTTACTATTTTGGTAACTTTTGAATAGTGTTCACCTCTAGCAATTATATTTAGAACTATTGATTCTGTACTCTCAAATGTACAGACCAACCTTGTTACAAAGGTTTCATTTGAATAATTGTAAAGATCCTGGAAAACGTATTGCGTATAAGTGAAGAACACAAGTTTGAGTAAATAACATTCGATACAAAATCAACCATTTTTAATTGAATCATTCTCATTGCTCTCATTTCCATATATTTATTTGCTATGTTAAACTTTAGAATTATTCAACCTGACCAATCGGAAAATTTCATCATCAATTCTAGGGCTCAAAACTCTTTAAGTCCATTTGGATATTGTCTGCATTACTGGGTAAATACTCTTCATAAGATCATGCAAATCGAACTATTAGGATGGTCTTAACCTCAAATTATACCGTTCACCAATAAGCAGGCACCTCTTAAGGTCAACATTCCTCTCCGACAACGTCATCCAAATATTCAGCACTCAATTAGGCTTAACTTTCTTTTCTCACACACTAGCCGTCCATGCATTTGAAAGTTTGATGGCGAAACGTCGTATTGAATAATAATCTTTGCTATAATAGGAGCCGCGTCTGTCCGTCCGCCAAACCCACCACCAGAAAGTTTACGATGAACGTACTGTATCTGTGATATTATACCAGCTTATTCAACTCCACTACTTCCGGTGTATTAATCAATTAGATTCGAAGTCGGAATGAATATCACGTGTATTGTTAGGAAATTGGGACGTGCGCCATCTGATTTGTCTAACATTACTATACATTTTTGACGAGCCGTGTGTACTCGTAATAATAATAATGCATTTGAAAGTCTCCTATTTTTACGTACGGTCAGGGTAAATTTCTTCGTGTATTCCTACACCAGGACGATGGCCTCGCTGCCCTGGCAGAGCAGGCGGTACAGGTGAGAGAACCACCAACGTAAGGACAATTTCTATGACTTTGCTTACAACGGATGATTTTGTAACTTGAACGAATAAACATTTATCAATAATGTGATGGTGCTTTTTCGAAAAACATTTTTAATTCTAAGAGGCTGTTTTAGGGATTGATGTGTACCTAATTTTCATTTTTTGCGGTTGTGTTGTAAATAAAAAATAACTTTTTTTGCGATAATGATTCTACATACAGTCATTTAGCGTATTCGATGAATTTTTGCAATTTTCTTTGTTAACAAGACTTATAGTCTTCTAAAATTACGTATTGCTAATTACATTGAAAATAAAACTATGGGAGTTCAAGTATTTTTATTCAAATTGAAGCTCCAGCTCCCACTGGTGTAAGATGTCATGTCACCTAGCGTGTAATGTCTGTAGTGTAGCGTGTACGGTTTGAAGTGTAACGTCTGAAGTCTAGCGTGTAGCGTTTGAGGTATAGCGTCAGAAGTGTAGCGTGTAGCGTCTGAAGTAAACTGTTTGGAACATGATGCAAGAGATGACTGCGACCTTTCATAAGCCGATCGATAACGTGGACGCTAGAATAGGAATTTTCGTCCAAGATTATTTTGACGGTTATGAATAACATGGATTTTCACTTATTTTTCGAGATTTTGGTGTAAATGACGAAAGTTAACTCTGAGTATTGTCAAGACATTTTTCAAAAGAAAAATTCTTTCTACGAGTAATTTTGAAAAAAACTCGTAAGTGATGTGCTCCATAGGTACAGAAAGCTCAAAAAATGAGTAAAAACCAAAAAAAGTACAGGCGAGACCAATAGAAACTAAAAACGAATCTTAATTCATTGGCTTCTGTGATGTTTCATGAAATTTCGAATTGAAAAGCACTTGAACAACAATTGCTGAACAGGCTGCGAATGAGCTCGCCGCTTCAGGGAGCAGACAACCGATGTCGTCAACTCTGCCGTCTGCCGTAGGGAACATACTCGTAACTCTCTCTCACTGCTGCTCTGGAGGCTGAGTACGGGAGAAAGAGCCTGACTCCCATCAAGTGCGGTGATTATCCTAGTGTACGGTAATTATTCTCTTACTATAGTGTACACGGTCCGTCAAAAATGACGTGATTCGAAATTTTACTTGTATAAATTTTCCAGATGTGGATGACAACAAAAAAATCCATCCTTAAAGTACCTGCGATGACACCCAGGCATTCTGCTTCTGTTTCTGTTTGATGATCTGCTATGAAGATTTGCGTGCTTTATGCAATCATACTATAACAAATCCTAAACCTCAGTGATGGGAATTCTTAAGCCGTTGTAATTCAAATCTTGAATCATTGTGATGAATATTCATCTGCAAAGCCAAAAAATATGGTTAATGTTCAAAATTGTTCAAAACATATGTTAATTGTGATACATTCCAATTTATGAGTAAGCATAACTGTCAAAACTGAAGACACAGTAGTCATTATTCGTTATTCGTTCTGTGCATATCATGAGTATGAGTTTTCTGCCGGGCGCTGAAATTGGTCTTTCATTAAATTGACTCCCTTACATTCGAATTTCCTGTGTAAATACACGGCCCCTCATAAATGAAGGGATTCGATTCGTGTATTGATGAAACTCGTATCACAGAGACAGCCATTAACCCTATTTACGGGGGTCACTTCTGGCCCCTGTCAGGCCCCTGTCGGACCAGGGAGCTTTTTTGTTTTGTTCTTGGAAAAGGCCCCTTAGGTGGTGGACTTTCGGTCCTAAAATTTTATGGGGCTACGGACACTAGATCCCCCCAGGAGGGGGTAAGGGGTCCAAAAATCCTAAATTTTCGACTCCATTTCGACCCCATATAAAAAGAAAAAAAACGGGAAATGAAAAAATTGAAACCGTAACTTTGTTTACAATGCTTCAAAGATTCTAAAACTGTCTTTGGTTTTGTTTTAGCATAAAAAATTAATGAGTTCTGTTCATTTGAAATATCAATAAAATTGATGCAAAGAACAATATGTCCAATTTTTTCAAAAAACTAAGGCCTGAATAAAAAAAATAGAAGAAATTGTGTTTCTTTTCAAAAGTTACGTATGATAATAGAATTTCATATGAGTCAGACTACAAATTTAAAATTTCATAATTTTTATGAAAAAAGAAAATTTTTCATTTTATTTTTTTTTCAAATTAAAATTCACAGTGAATATGAAGTTATGCATAAAGTTTTTCAAAATAAAAATGAAAACAGCATTGAATTACCTAAGTTGTCCAGTATATAAAATTTCAATAAAAAATTTATTTATGGCTTAACACAAAACCTCTAATTTTCAACATTCAAATGAATATAAGTCGGTGAATTTTCATCCAAGGAAAAAAACTAAAACAGTTGTGGAATCCTAGGAACATTTTAACGAAAGTACGGTTCCAAACTTCCAAATTGTACAAAAAAAATTTTTATCAAGCTCAAAACCCAAAATGAGTGTATTTTTGGGTTAGTGATCAAATATCGCATAAAAAAATTGCAAATGTTGAAATTTGGAACCGTACTTCTGTTAGAAATCCTCCAAGAATTCTAAAACTGTCTTTGGTTTTGTTGTAGCATAAAATCTCAATGACTTCTATTCATTTGAAATATCCATAAAAATGTACCAAAAAACTAATTTTTCTTATTTTTCAGAAAAATAAGGCCTAAATCGAAAAAGTTACGCGAGTAAAAAAGTTTACTCCAAATAATACATTTACTGGCCAAATTTCAAGCGAATCGGATGAAAAAAAACTGAAATTTTGGGTTGCCCCCCTTAAGTGACCCACGTTTCATTAGAAATACGGTATTGACTTGGTGCAATAACAGAGCTGAATATAACAAGTGCACTGTGTTGTTGCTAAACTGTCTGGTCTTGGGGTGCTACTTGAATTGAGGAACTTTTGCACAAAAAAGTAGTGGTGTGCAGAGTACTTATATATATATATATATAGGTGTTTCAATTGTTCTCGTAGTTGATTGTAACTCACTACAATTAGAACTACACTGAAACTAAACTAATTCCATTATTTGTGAACTTTCAGATGCATGAGCTAAACTTACTTTGTGTGATATATTAATGCAGGGATAGTAGAGGAATCTAAGAGTATATAACCACTGTCTCCTTCCAGTAATATTGTTCACATCTCAGGAAACGATATTGCATAAACCATAAAAAAATGTTGTGGTGGACTCCCATCTGTAATTCCCTCTGTTGTACTCATATACAGGCTCCACAAACTCAAGCAGAGTGGGAATCAGCAGCCAGTGATTTCTACCTGAAGTGGAACTTCCCATACAACTTGTCGAATTAAATGAACTCTTCTGTGTAGGTTGCATGCCACTTTAGAGTCACTATGATGGAGTGAGAAGAGAGAGCTCCATGGGCTGGCGGCAGCAGTGGGCACCGTGACTGTGCTGTGTGCTGCTCCTCGATGGGGGTGATGCTCTGCCATGTGGTGCTGCCGTGCTGTGGAGGCTAGACTGTTGCTGCGTCCTAGAGCTATCATGAGCTATTGGCCGCCTTGACTGCGTACATTGGCATTGCATAGATAGCGTACCCGTGAACTCACTGAATACGACTGCAGCTTGAACAGAGACTTGAGAACGAGTTCACTTTTGATGTGGGTCGCAGTGACACGTAGCGCTGGGTTCGGTCGACCATTTTTTTGAGAAACTTCAATCAAAAATGTCAGTCCTCCACTATATCCCTTTCCATAATTTCAGTGTTGGTTGAATTGGAGTTTGGGGTCATGAGAAGGGATTTAGCTTCATCGACACATGTTAGTATCCCAAGAATTATCATTTTGAACATTTTATTGTATTCATACTACTCTAACTATTGTAATAATATTTTGATGTTAAGGGAGCTATGATTCAATCTGAAAGGTATTTTACAAAGTAAACGCTGCTATAGTATTACTAATGCATTAATTTATGAACAACTAAAATATTGCTCGCTGTTGAACTTCTCACAAACTAAGATTATTAAAAAAAATTATCCTTTTTTGAATTATAAACTTAACTCTTGTCCGCTTGATATTATCCATTTCCTTGGGACCTTGTTTGACGTTAATGTTTGTTCACAGCCTGAGCTCGACCTTCCTATTCGTTTGTGCCGGTGGGCCAACCGTGGTCCTGTCTTACGCCACCAAACCTTCCTGGTTTGATTTTCCACGACTGGTGAGGGGCATTTTCGCTACTGGTGTTAATTATTTATGACTTTACAAAACTATTAAATTATAATGCACTGGTGTCCAAATCTAATTTTTTTCACCCGCCATCATATCATGCACATTAAATTTTCAAATGCCTATTAACTAACATCAGGATACAACGACAGCTAACCCGGTCAAGGCGGTACCCATTTCCGACACATGGGTAGGATGTATGTAAGTTCTCTCTTTCCCTAACGGGGAGAAATCACCGCATGGCACTAAGATTTCAAAAACCGACACCTTCCCATGAAAGGTGCGTTCTTAACCACTTAATTTTGTAAAATCATGTAATCCTATATTCAAGCAAGAGGAAAAAACAGTTGAATATTTTTATGCAATATCCGAAGTGTGCAGGATATTGATCAATTAACAAGAAAATGATAAACTTATTCTGAATACAATTTTGTAGGCCCTTTGACTACAACCATATTAGTTCAAGAATGCATTTTCATAAAACTGATTGACACAGGGATAACAGTGAACCCAGATCAGGTGCTCTAAAAGAGTAAGTGTGTGAATTCATTTTAGCCAATATATACAATGAAAATAACAGCATAATATAAACAGGTCAAAGGTTGAGGCACAAGAAATAAGTTATAGAAATACTTTGAAAGGTAAAAATTTGCTGAGGTGACTTGCAGCATGCACAGATCTTGAATATTTGGTCATTCATTGGCAAAAACTGATTAAAAAAAACAGTACTATCTAAAAATAATTCAATAATAAATATCTAATTTTTAACTATTTCAAATGTTTTTTCACAAGTTGTTTATGGTTTCTTTTAGCTTTGATCACATGTTTTTTGTTTCCCATACCTTGCACTATTTGTATTACCAATCAAGAGAACATATATGTTACTTTGAGATTCCTTACAACAACAACGGTGTTCCAAAGAGAGGAATAAAGTTGGGATCATCGAGTGCAAACACGCACACAGGGTTTGAACAATGTTTAAAAATCCACTAACAATAATGACATATTTCTGTAACAAGTAGTCAATCGCTAGGCATTTAATTATGGAATGAAACTGATGAAACGTATTTGGCAAAGAAATATTTCTTATGACAATCATCACCACGCAACAAAACTGACATTCTGATAAATAATTGGTGAACATTTAGCTCAATGGAAAAATCTGACTATATATGCACATCCCTTAACCACAGCCTATCATATATTTTGTACACAAAGTAACATCACTGCATAGAGAGAACTAGTATAGACTATCATGCTGCGCTTGACGTGCACTTTGAAGGATTTTTAATATAGCCTTGACCAATTCTCGGGTATCAAATTGTAGTGTTTACTTCAGCTTTAATTAAGTTGAACACGTGCTCAATTTCTGCGTCTCCTGTTTGGACACAAATGTAGCGTAAATCATCTCTATACAACATAACTGACATTCTGGAATAATTGGTGAACATTTAGCTCAATGGGAAAATATTTCTTAGAATCATGGCATTTATATTCTACATATCTAATACAGATAATTTGTCTTGTTGGTGACTAATATAAATAGTATATTTAAGCAAAGTTTAAATACTAAATAGTCGTATCTAAGCAGATCAAAATTATAACTAGCATATAATGTAGAATAACACAAGTATAATTTGTAATTACTGATCAAGCACACCATTAGCAAGGTTCACAAAAAATAGAATTTCATCAATGCAGCACTTCACTCATTTCATTATCTAAACATTATTTTAACAATTGCAGGAAATTTTTTCTAATTCCTCATACAGATTGATCTACATCTGTACTACCTAAGTAAATACCTACATACATTTTGTTTAAGCGCATAACGGTGCAAATGGCAACAAAATTATTTACTCTATGATTGGCTAATGTTCATCAGTTGAAGAATTTCCTTCGTGGAATTATAAACAAGAACAAATAACAACAGCCAAATAATTATGACACAATGAAGATAAGACATCCTGCTTCATTTTCTTAAAAATTATTAACCTTCACTTATCAATTCATGTACAGTCTAATCAAAAACATACCCAACACAAGTCTGTTTAGAGACTTGTGTTGGGAGAAGAGAACCATAATGATGGTAGTAGGGATTCGTCAGAGGTGCTTGGACTTGAAGTTGATTCCCAACAGCCTCAGGCCTTTGTAACGACCTGTAGGGAAGGTAACCAATTTGAGGAAGGCCCGTGAATAGTCTTCAATGATTTCAATTGTTTCTTGGGTGGCAATGGACTGAAGCACTTGGGTGGCAATGGGTTTTTCAACCTGACAGAAGAGAAAAAAATGATTTGCTTAATAACCATAGGTGACTTTCTAAAAATGATAGAAACTCTAAATAATTAGGAACAACTTGGTACATTAGAATTACTCGCTCGAACAAATTAAAGTCTAATTTTGTAAAATTCAAATCATATATAGATGAAGTTCATCAAAGTAGTTTTTATGGAGAAATGTGACAGAGCCTAAATTTTGCCAAAGCTAAAGCGCTGGAACTGTCACCTGATCTTCAAAGTTGAAAATAATTTCCAATAGTTTTTGTAACAAATAAAATAGATTAAGAAAATTGTTATCCAATTTACAACCTGCATAGCAGGCCGGCTTGTTGATGTTGCAATATTTCAGTTCAAAAATAAATGGAAAATTTTATTTTGATTCATACTTCTGCACTCCCTATTTTTTATTGTTATATGCCTTGAAAACTAAATACTTAATGACTATATTCTTTAAACAATACTTTCATACACACTAATCTCACTAACGTCAATAGTCATGAATAAAGTTATGGAGGAAACTTTACCAATGCAATGAAATACTAACCCTTGTTGAAGATTCTGAAGACCCAGCTCTATAGTTCCATAGTAGAGACACCTAGTGACATTGAGTCACCATTGCTCATGAACTGCTCTGAAGCATTACAGAGGCAAGAAAACTACCTAAAAGTTTATTTAAAATAATTATTTTCATAATTCATTCTCTTACAGAAACGTCTTTCTACACAATAGCCAAATGTTTGAAAACTATCTGAAAAGTATACAAAAATAAGTAAAACATTTCGTTCAATTTTACAGACTGTGCCTATGACACATTAAAGTTAAGAAACAGCACTAAATGTTAATTATCACTGTTACAGCTAAGTCTGCACAAACATACTTCAATTCAAAGCAATGAATTGATGCCTATACTACAGCACACACTTTACCATTTAAGAATGGCATGTTGGATGAATTTACTTTCGTAGATAGATAACAGAAATCTTTTGAATTAAATTTGAGACATAATAGTTTTGAAAAGATAATTTATCCTACTTCCAATAGGGCACATTCACGATATAACAAATGAAAACAATACATGACCCAGAGCAAAGGATGTTAAGCCAGATTGAAATAGGATTAGCTATTATCATAATTTTGGAGAAAGCTCAATTTAAAGCAATTCACCTATAGATCCAAAAGCAGAAGCAGTCAAAATTTCTAGAAGCCTAACCACTCCCAGCATGCAGTTTCTAAAAATGCAAAAAGAAAGATGAATGAAAAGAGTTTCCCAGTGCTTTTTCATAAAAATGTTTAAATTCTACAAACAGCTACAAATTTTTACCAACTAATTGGGTCAACAAGACAGGGAAGTTTTTGGTAAATTTGAAGGATATGACAGTTATCGATTTCGTAAATTTCGATGCCTACGCATAGTTAAAAAAATCGAAATAAACAAGCTTTCTTCTATGCACTTTCCGTCTGAAATGAGTATTTTATTAGTTATAGCGGTAAATGACTTACCGCAACTCCAGTGTTTGAAGCGGCAAGTAATTCAAGGAGCACGTCGGACAACAACACTGCAACGCACTCCCGCTTCCAGCGCGATCGTCATCAAAGACGCAACCAAACCTACCGCTCTATACCTCGTTAAATACCCATTTGACGAAAAAAATGTATAAAAGAAAAGTTGTTTATTTCGATGTTATTAGCATGATTCAAGCAACAAAAGTTCGATAATCGTTGAGTAGCCGTTTATTCGAGCGCATTCGTCATGAAAGACGAAACTAAACCTACCGCTATAACTCGTAAAATAATCATTTCAGACGGAAAGTGCATTGAAGAAAACTTGTTTATTTTGATTCAATTCATTAGGTTTACGCACCGAAAAGTGGAAAATCGATAACTGTCATATCCTTCAGATTTACCTAGTGTTTAAAATAAGTTGTAATTATGTTTATTTAAAACTAAAACTTGTAAGTTTGTAAAAGATTGTATATTTCTCCCTGATAATTCTTTTATAATACAATTTCTAATTTGGGGACTTGATTCTAATGTAAACATTAGGCTATAAGGGAAATGATGTATTTATTTAAAAGGAAAAATGTTACAAAGAAATACTGTAAATAATAGCCGCATATTGAGCAAATAAATGTTTATGGAAATTTTATCATCATATTAGTAGCTACCATTGTTGAAATACTACTGACATAAATCCAAAATTTTATTTAGATGTCACATCACTGAACTTTGATAATTTTATGCATGTGTGCGCCCGCCAGGCATATAAATAGGATCGGCGAGAGACATCGGGGTTCATTAGGGGTGGCTTGCCGTAGAGGTCGCATTTACAAACAGAAGCGTCGCTGTTCAGTAGCGAAGCTCGGCTGTCGAGAAAGCATCTGTAGAGATCACTGATGCGCTATTGAAGTAACGAGATTATCTTCCGATCTAAAGATTCTCTACCAATTACGAAGCCTGTGTCAATTCTGAAGTAACAATAAAAGGATAACACCACGTTACTGCATCTGATTTCACTCCCGAACCTCATTCGCGTTAGTTTCGACCTGTATACTGAAAAGGGACGGAACATTTCTGGTGGCCAGTATGGGGATCCACATTAAAGATATCCACATTGCCACATTGCCCCATTGAAGAAGAAAGATATCAAGAATTGATCTTCAGTTCTGCTGATCCGTGATCTTAAGTGTGAGGAGTGTCACCCTGTTTGGAGTAACGTCGCATAGTCATCACATTACTTCACAGCATCGAGAAAGGGAAGAAAGACGTCAGCGCAGAAAATCAAAGTGCTTTCCAAGAAACTCTTCGAGAAAGAAACTCTTCGAGAAAGAAACACTCTAGGGAAAAAAAAAATCGAAAATCTACACAATGGGCTACTCAAAGGAGAAGATGATGTGAGGGGTCCAGACCAACAACCTGGTCTGTCGACGAGATCTACGCATCTACGCACCGTCATCTGCAACGAGAAGATCTACGAGAGCTACGCGTCGCCAAAATATTAAGTTAAGTGTACGCCGATAATGTTGCTTGCAAATTAAATAAGCATGTGCTCAAATTAATGATTATACATCACCATTATAAAATTAATGAGTAGGAAGTTAAGCAGTAAGCAGTAAGAAGTAAGCAGTAGGCATTGCAAGAGCAAGCTGATTCCCGGTAGCGCGAGAGCGAGCAGCGTAGGCATTGCGAAAGCGCAGTAAGCAAGCTGGTTCCCGGTAGTGGGAGAGCGAGCGTGTAAGCGGAAACGTTGTGTGGAGAGGTAGTCCATTGTTCTCCAGAACAATTGAAGGAAGTTGTTGCTATTGTTCTCGGGCCATTGTTCTCTGGCACATAAGAGCAAGCTGGGGTGGCCTGTCTCTGTTCAGTTGCTGCTGACCGCCACGAGCTGTGACTTTTGAATTTGTGCTGGATTAGCTTGGTTTAAGTCCACTGAAAATGTGAGTTAAAAATTTTATTGTATGTAGAATATTATCATTTGCATGTAGAAAATTTTATTGTGTGTAGAACATTTTTCTTTTAATGGAAATTGGAGGTTTATGAATATAGGATTATTTTTGTGCTTATGTCGGACAGTGACTGACGAATACGAGTACATAAGAACCACCCCGTATGTGACACGAGTAGGAAGAATTTCAGTGCCTATTTTTTTCACGATGGCGACCACCACAACTATCACCCCTGTTACCAGTGCAGTCACTACCACAAGCCCTGTAACTAGTACGGTTACCGCTGTGACAACTCCTATTGTAGGTCCAATACCTAGTGTTGTGATTGCTGGGCAGGATCTGCCGCAGTACCGAGGTAGAAAACGTAGAAACGACCCGGACTTCATAGAAAACAAATCACTAGAAACGCATATAAAAAATGTGCGAGCATATTTCAATATGCTGTCAGATAATTCTGAAGAAGCGAAACTAAACTTATTGTTGCGAACTGCAGACAAGCGGGTAGGCGATTTCAATACGGTCGTAGCCTCCATAATTAGTGAAGGTTATGAATTAAGTTTCGAAGAAGTCGTGCACCTGTTAGAAAATATCTACGTATCAAAAGGTGAAAGATCTTTGCACGCGGTCGCCTGTGATCTAAATAACGTACGCTTGAAAAGAAACGATGCATTAGCTAGCCAGTTCGTGGCTATCCTGTCCAAAATCCGTAAATTTACCCACAGAATAATGACCAGCCCGGAGTGTTCGAACAGAGCCCACCCCTGTGTAGTAAATTGTCCCGATCCTGTTGCCCTCGATAAGTATGTCGAGAATACTTAAATTGTTGCATTAGCTATGGTTATCATCAACCCCCTAGTAACAGAAGATTTCTCCAAAAAACTATTCAATAAACTCTTCAAATCGTCGGAAGAGCTCCTTCAGAGAATTGTAACTGTAATTCGCAATTTTCCCGAGGATAAGCAAATATTAGCGAATCGATCTGAGAGATCTATGGAAATCTATTGTGCAGAAGATGACCATTCGTCCGAATCAAACTTTGATGCAGCCTGTGATGAGGCCGAAGTGCTTACAATGACAAGAGGCGAATTTCGAGGTAGAGGTAGGACGCGTAGGCCCTACTGGAGACCAAATTTCCCGAGACCAACTTTCCGTGCTAGACCTCACGTAAAATCTTATGTTGGAGATAGAGAATTAGGAACTCTAGAAGTTCAGGCAGTGGAGACAGCTGAAACAAAGCGTTGCTCGAATTGTTACAATCATGTGTGTGTCTGTCAAGGACAAAGTGTGTCGGGAACCGTTGTGGCTAGGAAACCGACTGATTGGTACAAACCAGGTTCATCTCAGACAGCCACCGAGCATTCACTGCGTGATGTAGTTTGTTTTCGTTGCAATAAGTTAGGACACTACGCAAGAGATTGTAGGTCCAGAAGAGACTATTTAAACAAACCAAGCAGACCGGATCGTGTCCGTGCGCGAGGACAGTATAAAACTCGTATATCAGAAAAGGGCCAGGTAGAAACTTACCAAACTAACAGTGGCAATGATTTTTTAGCGTAAACAGCAGAGACGATTTCATTTCCGATAGGAATAACGTCAATGGTAAAAATGAAACTACAATAACTAAGTATGACTCTACGGCGACAAATCCCTGTGAACCCGAGGAGAATTCTGGTGCTGAAGATTCCCTCGTTAAAAATGTCGAGAGAGTTGATGTGTTAAACATGTCTGGAAGTTCCCTCGTTAAAAATGTTGAGATGATAGATCCAATCATTAAGTGTCAAAATAGATATGAATCGCTGGGAGAGGTGGAATTAAGCGATGAAATAGAAAGTCATGTGACGGCGAACGTTTGTAAATACGAAGAAGATGAAGAAGTTGAAGTTACAGGACAAAATGAATTATTTGTAATACGAAAAAGTCATAAGCCAATGATTGTGCTTAGAAAAGATGCAGACCTGTGGAATGCATTGATTGATTCAGGATCAGAGAAGTGCCTAATCAGCTACCACAGAATAAGTGAGATAAGTAATGACGTCAAGCCAAGTTCTCTGACTATAAAAGGCGTTAACGCTAAGAGTAATGTTGAGGGCGAGGTGGAGCTTGTCCTAAAGTTAAAAAACGGTGTAAGTTTAAAGACAAATGCTTTAATAATTAAAGATGGTATTTACAATTATGACGTCATTATTGGGCGTGATTTATTGGACAAGAACGCCGTTGTAGACTTGAAACAAAGATGTTTAATTATCAAAAACGAGAAAATCCCCTTTGCAGAGGTAAAACGACGAAAAAAGAGAAAGACAGAGTGTCTCGAGTATTTAATAGAGAATACTGAGTGTCTCATGGCGGACACGATTACGTCCAGAGCTAAGAAAAAAGTCCTTAATAAGCTAAGAGAGAAGAGGACGTGCATTGCTGAGAAAGCAAGTGAGGAAGTAAAAAGGGATGGTAAGAGAGAAAATCAGCCTGTTCGAGGCGTAGTTGCAGTTACCAATTCCCACACAAGGCCAAGGCCGTTAAAAGTGCATACTCGACAAGTGGAGATTGCTCCCAATGTAATTTTGAAACATGTTGGACATGTTGGAAAGTGTAAAAATGGAGAATACATAATAAAGAAAGCAACTTTAAAAGAAGGCATTTGTGTCGCAGAAGCGATTGTGAGAGTTAACAATAGGAGAAAGATTCCATTGTTGTTGATTAATAGCTCCGACAGAGCGATTGTTTTACCAGAAAATGCAATTATAAGTACCTTAGAAAAAGTGGAAAAGGATCACATTGAATCCGAAGTTTACTTGTCAGATGTACAAGGAGAATTAAAGGGAGGATTGAGTACTTTTGTGGAGGCAGCGAGTGTTGTTCAGGACAGTCATTTAGATGTCGAGAAGAAAGACACTAATAGTAAATCTGTCGGGATCACAGGAGTTGTCGACGAAGGGTACGTTTATGATTCCAAAGAAGTAGCCCGTGGTCGGCGGAAATTAAATAACGATGATATCAAGTGTAACGATGACGAAATGAAGCCTGAATTGCTGAGTTTGTTGAATGAATTCAGAGACGTTATTACTATAGACAATGAATCGATCTCAGCTGCTGCGATTAAACCATACAAAATACGTTTGAAACCTAACGTGGAGGTCGTAAATGTCCCTCCCTATCGTATTGCCCACCGATACATGGAAGACTTGAAAGTCGTTAACGAAAAAATGTTAGACGACGGAATTATTAGACCATCGATTTCAGCTTATAATTCACCGATAATTGTAGTTCATAAGAAAGATGGAACTATACGTCCGGTAGTTGACTTTCGCAAAGTAAATGAGGTAATTCATGAAGAATAATTCCCGCTGCCGCGCGTGGACGACATTCTCTATAGTTTAAATGGTCAGAAATATTTCTCAAAATTAGATCTTAGGTCAGGATATCATAATATTACACTGACCGATGAGAGTAAAGAAATAACCGCATTTACAGTTGGTAGTAGAAAATATGAATTTAATCGTTTACCCTTTGGTTTAAAAACCTCACCTGCATATTTCCAGTCAGTCATGACGCAAACGCTATCTCCTGTTCTAGGAAAACTATCTTTCGTCTTTATGGACGACGTGCTCATATTTTCTAAGGAGAAGGCACAGCATCTTACCGATATAAAAGTTGTACTTGAACTATTAAGAAACGCTAGATTGTCAATAAAAACGGAAAAATGCGAATTTTTCCGTGACGAGATTGAATATCTCGGACATTCCATTAGTGGAATGGGAACCAGAAGCACCGGTACTGACAAAGTAAAGAATTTAGAAATTCCTAAGAACGTGAAACAATTACAGTCATTCCTAGGTCTAGTAAATTTCTTTCGTAGGTACATAAAAAATTTTGCGAGTATCGCAAGCCCGCTCTATAATCTTCTGAAGAAAAATGTTGAATTCAATTGGTCTAAGGATTGTCAAAACGCTTTTGAAAAATTAAAGGGTGAACTGTGTGAAAGCACGGTCTTGAGTCACCCAAACTTCGATCAAAATTTTCATCTATTTTGTGATGCATCGAACGTCGGCATAGGAGCTGTTTTACTTCAATCAACTACTGATAAGGTTCGAAACATGAGACCTGTCGCATTTTTCTCTAAAACGTTGAATTCCACTCAACGACGGTACTCAACTACGAAAAAGGAAATGTTCGCTATAGTTGAAGCGTTAAAGTACTTTAAATATCTTGTTTTAGGCTATGATCTAGTCATTTACACCGATCATAAGCCTTTAGTTCCTTTATTTTCAAAGAAATTGCCTGAAGACAACACGCTCGCTAGATGGAGTATTTATGTCCAGCCTTTGATGCCAAACTAAAATATTTTTCTGGGAAAGCGAATAGTGCCGCCGATGCATTAAGTAGATTAAATCATGACAAAAACCCCTTAACAGAAAGAGAACTATTAGAGTGTTCTGATTTAACCCCAGATGTAGAGACTTTTTCCGTTGTAACCAGGCTGCAAGCCGCTGCTGCGGGTAACAAATGTAACAAGCCCGTGACTGAGGAAGAGTTCGAGGAGACAATGCCAGGAAGTAAGGACGGAAGAAACAACAACAGTACTGCTGAACAACAGACAGACCCCAGACGTGAACCCAGTGACTTTAATAGCAGACAGAAAACGAGCTTATGCAGACTGGATAAAGTTAACAAGACTACAGACCGTTAGACGAATTTAAACGTGAACAAGATAGTGATGCCTTTTGTTCTGAAATAAAGGACGCCCTAGAGAATGCAACAAAAGTTAATAATACTGACATGAATGAATTTCTGATTATGAATGACATTTTGTATAAAAGACGAAGAATTGACAACAGACCCAGCACCATTCTGACTATTGTGGTGCCGTATACTCTGCTGCACAAGACAATTCTATTCATCCATAATTTGTCCCATACAGATTTGAATCATACCTTGTTTAAGTTTAAATTAAAATATTTTCATCCGTACGAACGGACAATTACACGCAAAATTGTTGAATCTTGTGACATCTGTAAGATTCTAAAATCACGAATACCGATGCCGATTAAAATTCTAAATGCTCCAATTGGAACACGATGTTTTCAAACGGTCAGCATGGACTTCTACGGTCCATTAACAATGACAGACAATGGGAACAAATATATTCTTGTTATCATCGACCTATTTTCCCGTTTTGTTAAATTATATTCGACTAGTGACCGATGTACAGAGACTGTTACAGACTGTCTATGGAATTTTTGCTGTTTGTTCGGTACCCCGGACGTATTGTTGTCCGACAACGCTCTAGAATTTAAATCATCTAATGTGGGAAATTTCACAAAAGGACTTTCTATCTTGAAAAAGGTAGTTCTGGCATATTCCCCTTTTTCTAATGGTATTGTTGAGCGATGTAATGGAAAAATTCGACACCTGCTCAAGTTATATCTAAATTTTCTTACTCATAATGAGTGGGATAGACTATTGGATATTGTGGAGAATTCTATTAACAATAGTTTTAACGAAACTCTCGGCGATACACCCGCATACACGGTTTTCGGTAGAGATACATGTGTGTATATCAGTTCTACTAATTTAGAAGATTTCAATGTTGCGACTACATATGAAGATGTTCACAAACAAAAATTTACCGAGTCATCTATTGTAGTGAACAATATTAGAAATGCGATCATTAACGCCACAATCGAAAGAACTGCCTATAGAAATATGAAACGTCGCGATAAAAATTTAAAGGTGACGGACCGTGTACTAGTAAAAAATCATGCCAAAAAACACAAATTACAGCTAAATTTCTTAGGACCAGGTATCATTGAAAGGATAGGCAAAAATTATGCAGATATTAAGATCGGTAACAAGATTATCCGATCGAACTTAAACTATGTGCTGCCTTTAGATAAGTTAAGAAGGTGAAATTGTCAACCTAGTTTGTAATTGTTCATTCTTAATTATTCCGAATTTGTCATTCCATATATGCGTTCTATGAGTTTCTAGTTTGTAAGAGTGTTCTATGAGTTTCTTTCAAGATAGATTTATGTGTGTCTTGCGTTAGGAAATATTGTGTTGCGAAAACATCTTGTGACGAGATGTTGAGCTTCGGATGTTGTCATACTGTTGTTGCGACATCAAGGGCTGTGTTCGTCAAGCCGTCAGCTAGAGTTGATAAACTGAGATGTAATCTTGGAAATGTCAACACGAGAGTGCGAGCGCGAAGCCGCGAGATCTGCGCTTCTGCCGCTAATTGTTTGGCAACAATGCTAGGCAGTGTAGTTGGAATGAAAGCGTCTTAATGAGAATGTGTCTTAATGAGAATGAAGCGTTGCCTTATTATGAAACGACAATTGCTTACTTAAACTTGTGGCCATGCTAATGTCCTGTGTCGTTTCTTTTGCAGATTCCTTGGGCGATTCCTGAACAATTCCGGGACAGTGCACGCTCCGATTTACAAGATACACATACACTTTGAAACTTCAATTACTACTTGGTAGCGTACTCATCTAACTTCAATAATGATTCATAATCAATAAATCAATCAATCGATCAATCAATCAATCAATCAATCAATCAATCAATCAATCAATAAATCAACAAATCAACCAATCAATTAATCAATCAATCAATCAATCAATCAATCAATCAATCAATCAATCAATCAATCAAAGTTTAATGCCATTGTAATAAGCAAATACTTGCTGTTCCACCTAAGGTTAGCGTTTAATACTACAACACTAGACTTCCATTTTCATTCACTGTTTATTCTGAACACGCTTAAATCCCGATGTGCACTGGGGTAAATCAACTGCGGCAGCCGCAGGAAACAAAAATAGTCTTCGGTATCAAGATACCAAAGGAAGTATTACAGGAAGCATACTGCAATTTTCAAGTGTTCCTGAACCTCGATACCCCGTTGCGTACACGTATACTGGTGTTTGACTCCGGAGATCATATCGAATTTGTCTTCAACGTTAAAATCGTTGCTTTCCCAGCTAACATCCGGTGAAGAAAGACGCTGGTGTTGGTAAAGAAAACGTGGTGCGCAGGGACAAGGGGACGTGCTCATCCGTACGCATTAATCCACAAAAACTACTTCCTCAATAAGCATCTCAAACGTTCTAATTCCTGATTTTCTACAAACATTCTATTTACCAAAAAATTCTAATTCCTGCTCTGTTGGTAGCTTTGTGGCCCGCTAAGATGGGCAACAAAGTTTCTAACCTTAATGTAGACACCATTCTAACGGCGATTAAAGCCAACAATGGTCAAATATCGGATGAACTCATCCGACACACTGAGGAAACGAGAGTCGATCTCATTCCTGACAAGTTGAGCGACATAATGTTGCTTCTTTACACGATAATTACTATCATAATTACGGTAATGATTATTTACATAAAACGCGACCTTAATAAAGTAATAGGACGTCTAAGTGGTGAGGACGTCGCCTTGCGTCGAACCGCCTTAAAAGAAATCTGTAATAGTCCTAAACAAGTAATTGCAGTTTCACCTTAAGCTCTGATTAAGATGGATCTGATTATCATATTCTGGGTTTTAATATCTCCCGAGGAGTAGAATCCTCCCATGTCTTAGATTACTACTATTTTATACGGAGATTTTCTCTATTATATACGGATTATGTATTCTATTTTATAGATTATTTTGTTCATGTACTCACGTCACGTGAAATATTGAGACGAAGTATTATATTGCGAATAAAAAACCAAATTGTACGCTTGTAGATTGGTTGAATTGAATTAGTTCATTTATTGATTTTTCTATTTAATTTACTTTCAATATTTACTTTAGCTGAATTGAAATAAGTTAATTTGTATCGTAGAATGATTTGAATCCTGAGGAGAAGCAATCAACTTTTACCTTGCCATTTGTAGTAATGCAATGTATTGTCTTGCGTATATAAATTTATACTCTATATCTTTTTGTAATATAGATTTATGATGGATTTTTCCTTCTAAATTTTTTATTTGCATAAAAAATTGTGTTTCTCGACTTGACGGTTTGTGTCCAGTTTGTTCAATAAGTGTACCTTATAGAGGTGATTTATTAAGTACGCGTTTTGATGTTTGTTTTGATATTTCGATATGTTAATAAAATTGTGTGGTGTATTCATTTGTATCCGAAATATCTGGAGTATCCAAGAATTCTAAGAATCAATTGATAAATAACTTGATAAGAATGAACATATTGTTTGAGCTAAGTGCGTAGAGTAGTTATTTGGTTGATTTTGAGTAATAAATCTAGTATTGAATTGACACTAAAATATAATATTGACACTAAAAATAATGTTTAACAAGATGTAGGATTACCGTTGAAATTTGTTTATGATGACAGCAAAGGCCAATACCTGTCTACCTCCGTTCATAATTCGGAAGCAATTTTGTCATCAGAATTATTGATCGTCAAAGGATAATCAATGTGATTGATTGACGTTTTAAAAATATTTTTATTGTAATAAAAAATTTTTGTGCGTGGGGGGTCCTAGATGTGCGCCCGCCAGGCATATAAATAGGATCGGCGAGAGACATCGGGGTTCATTAGGGGTGGCTTGCCGTAGAGGTCGCATTTACAAACAGAAGCGTCGCTGTTCAGTAGCGAAGCTCGGCTGTCGAGAAAGCATCTGTAGAGATCACTGATGCGCTATTGAAGTAACGAGATTATCTTCCGATCTAAAGATTCTCTACCAATTACGAAGCCTGTGTCAATTCTGAAGTAACAATAAAAGGATAACACCACGTTACTGCATCTGATTTCACTCCCGAACCTCATTCGCGTTAGTTTCGACCTGTATACTGAAAAGGGACGGAACACATGTTCAGTTCAGTTCAGACAGTTTTTGTTTCAATTACATTCACATCAATTAAATCAAAATCAACTTACATGTTCAGTCATATCTGAAGAAAATGATATATAACTACGTTACGTAGTTAACTTAGGTAAATAAATGTCCGTGCCGCCCTACAATTAACTTTATTTGCACCGAAAACATAATTAAATCGATAAAATAGGAAAAAAGAAATAGAAACCAAGTGATTCACTCGCAAAACCACCTTCCACAATACATGAACAATTTTAACAATTTAAACAATTTATTTACCACAGGTGATACAGAGGTAGAATGTTTCTTAAGTCTAGTACAATGATCAAATTTGAGTATAGCTACCTGTGGGCCGGAACAAGTTTAGCGACTTCTAGGGCATCCTACCATCACGTTATTCTACGGTGTACAATAATGTTTAACCTAATTCACTCGACCTAGTTCGCACTAGACTGATCAATGAGATAATTAACTCGATATTTGAAGCAGCATTTTCCAATATATTAATGTCAAATCTGCTATATATAAGTCGAATTTTAATTAATGGTAAGTTTACGGTTTATGAACTCATCTTATAGTGAATTTTCTTGCGTATCCAACGGTATAATTCGCTTTCAAGTACGTACATTGGTTCGTCACCTAGACGGAGTAGAAGATGCGCAGTAACGTGACCTTGGCGCGCCAGTGTATAAGTGATTTCCTTCTTCCCCACCTAATTACGAATCAGTTTTGGGCGTTCCTCTACGAGAATAGCAAGAGAGTTCATTCATGGCCTAGCTTGAAATGCTTTAGTACTCAAACAAAACATTCTAACTCTCAGTGTTAATTATGATGATGTAACTGAGTGTTAATTTTGAGTCCGGCTGCGCTGAGTCATCAGCTAATCAATAAAATTAGCTGTTTTGTAAACATACAATCGCCTCCCGCAGTTTTGAAGGTACGAGAATGGCAAATATATCATTCAAAAGCGCTCAAGAAGAGCTACCAAGAGAAAGAGTTGAAAAAATAAAAATTTCTATGTTATTAAAGAAAAAAGTTTTTTCAAAATGACTGATGTTCTGAAATTTGGATTCATTTTTTTATGTTAATCCTTTCCCACAGTTTTGAAGTTACAGGAATGAATAATATAGCAATCGATAGAGATTAGAAAGATCTACAATAGCTGTAAAATTTATTAAAAACAAATGAATAGTTCAAAAATAAAACGAAAATAAATGAAAGTTTTTTAGAAAAATGGCTCTCCCAAAAAATTAACTTTTTGATCTTTGAAGAGGGACTTAACCCACAGTTTTTAAGGTACAGGAATGGCAAATATATCAATCGATAGCAATTGAAATATCTCAGAGAGGCGGTGGTATTGTTTTTTAAATTTCAAATCATGTTGAAAATTATAAGCAGAAAAATTTGAAAAACGGAAAAAGTGGTCGATTTTTGGATAAAAAATTTCTCAAAATTCAGAATATCGAATTATCGAAAAACGTTACCACCGGATCTCAAGACACGACAATTATCTACCTAGAAAACCTTTATATAGTTCTGTAACTTTAAAATTGTGGGCGAGGTCCATTTTTCCGCAACACCCTTTTTTCAGGTTTTAAAAAAAATCATATTTTTTATGAATTTACGAAAAAACACACGAATTCAAAAAGAAATGCCACATCATTTGATACCTACTGTGAAAATCTTAGAAAAATCCGTCGAGAACCGACGGACTTTTGGTCTCGCCCTGACCGTGCCCTTAACGGTATATTCGATAAACGAATTAAGAGCAGACTGAAGATCGGCGATGTTACCCATGGCAAATTACGTAATTAGGACCAGACATATAGGAGGCAAGATTTGATTTGGTGATCTTAGACGTCTAGTATTCTAATAGGAAGTGAGACTCAAGATTTCTTTTGAATACCATGTAAGAATTACTTTCACGGATCTCCGAAGGTATTGAGTTCCAAGTTTTAATTCCAACGAAGAGAATACTGTGTTACGGCCGGGCCTTTGAATAATAGGGAAGCATGTGTCACGAAACGTACTTGGCGAGACGTTACGATTGGAAGGCTTTAAACCTCGACAGTCAGAGTAGAAAAGAAAATAAAGGTATGAAACACACAGGGAGAAGATGGATAAGAAAGGTAGGAAGTTAGAATAGCAGGAATTAGCATAGTGTGCACTTCGCGACCACTTAGTTAATTAGAATGGGAAAAATGACAAAATTTGGAAGATTTAAATAGGTTTTATTTAATAAAAACGTGGGTTAAAACGTAGGGATTGTCGACAAACATATTCTGACACCAAATGACACACAAAAACAAGAGCGACGTGCCCTTCGTGTCGCCATGAGCGCTAGAGCAGCGATTGCATGATTTAACGTTACAAAAAATTTTATGACAACTTTCAACGGAAGATTTGCGCACAATGATTTGGAATTAGAAGTACATAATAAATGGATAGGCTAGTGAAAACACGAAATAATGTTGGACAATACATGACAGAGTATAACCTTGCTCACCACAAGGTATCAAAAAGAATTATAGAACGCTTCGCACGGTGCCCAGCGATAACTCAGCACATTAGCTAAAGAAACACATGACACAAATCACATTTTAGATGGCGCGCCAATTTGAAAGCACAGTTCTATGTGCTGCTTTGTATTTGAACTTGCACCCCTACCACCATTTTTCGGAGTTCTCAATACCACGAACTCTGTATTTACACTCTACTGAACATGTGTCTGGCGTCAAACTGATACCGCTTCCACTTGAGGCTTGAAGGATTCGCGCAGGGTTGATCAGACCTTCTTCGTTGTTCCCCCGCTCTCGTAGGCAGATGTTGATAATCGGCGGCCCTGCACTCAGAGTTCCGGATTTGAGTATTGAGTACCAGGGCAGCTTGACCACTGCAGAACTCGCAGTTTCTGGTGTTGTTGTAGACTATGAAGCTGTGCGGTTCTAATTGGCATGTTGAAGTTTCTTGTGAGCTTGGAGTTGACGTAAAAACATTTTGAATGCTCTCGGTCGAATCGTTGACACATTTGCACTTTAAAATTATCGCCGCGAAGCTGATGCGTTCCGAGCGGATTTCTGTTGCAGGTTAGCACTTTCACGACTGTTGGTGTCCGACGTTGTCTTTGTTCACTTTACACAGATGTCAAAATTTTTTGCTTATGTGCTACGCACACCGGCAAAATCGCCGGCGTGCTTCGTTCCCGCACTCAGGTATTCGTTCTTCTCTCTTCGCGTAACTCAACGAAAAAGTCTTCTCGATTCTTCTTGTGAACTCCTTATATGTGCATGACTTGATTTATTCTCGAAAGTTCCAGAATGTTCGTAGTTACAGAGCAAGTGTTTCGCTCCCGATTGGTGTATCTCTTTGTCGTTCTGACTTTGAATTTCAATTGGCTATGTGCTCATGCTAGGTTGCACAGGCTGTGGCAGGCTGTGGCAATAGGTCTTGCACAGGCTGTGGCAGATTCGTTTGAGAGCCGCTTTGTTCGCACATTAAGTTCATTTTCGTTAAGTCTCTTCTTTTTCGCTTAATGTTTAGTTGGTGTGACTGTGATTTCGTTTTATTGAGTTATAATTTTGCATGTTTGCGCCTCTTTAGTTTCACTCTTTAGTTTGTTAGTGAGCTTGGCTTAATGCCGGTTTTATTATTATTGAATATTGATGAATATTGAATTCAACAAATTGGTTTGATGAATAATGATGGTTCAATTAAACTTTGGAGGGGGAGGAGGGGCCATTGCAAGTAACCTTGAGTTGTTGAACCTGGAGTTTTGTTTTGAGATGAGGTCTGGAGGGAAAGTTAGTTTAGTACACAGATCGGGGTCAAATTGCTGCATATTGTTCCAGATTTTGTTTGCCTGCTCATGCAACAGTATGTTGATGGGAGGGACCTTTAGTTGTTTGTGCATGTATTCGGATGGTATTGCGTCTATTAGTGTGTTGCCTATGATGAATCTGAGAGCTTTGTTTTGAACCTTTTGCAGTTTGGATATTGATGATGCAGATGCTGTGTGGAAGGGTATAACCGGGTATATGAGTGCTGATCTTACGTAGGCCATGTAGAGTTTTAATTTCGTTTTTGTAGACAGATGAGTGAAACGGAGAATTCTGTTAAGGTTTTTGTACGCTATTGCTTGTCTAGTGGAAGCCTTAAATGATATGCCATGTGTCGTTATGTTTAGTCCTAAAACTTTACCTCTATTTGTGTACGGAATCACTTGGTTGTTGATTATTACATCAAGAGTTTTCCTTCGACTGATTGGGATGATGGCAAATTTGCTGCTGTTGGTTTGAATTTTCCATTTATTTTCGAATGAGATGATCTGTTCTATTGCTTTTTTGGTTCTTACTGTTGCAAATCTTAGCGAATACTGTCCTGCTGTTATTTGGGTGATGTTCATTCTGCGAAACATATATAATCTGTATTTGGTAGTGGAGGAGGTAGATCGTGGGTGTAGAAGCTGTAAAGTGTGGGGGATAAGCATGCTCCTTGGGGTACGCCGGTGTGTAATGCGAATTTGGGTCCTATATAGTTTGCTATTCTTATTGCCGCTGTTCTATTGCTCAAGTAGTGGCTTAGAGTCCATTAAAATAGGGGGGGGGGGGGGAGATTTGTTTGTGATAGTTTGAAGATCAAGCCAGATTGCCACACCTTGTGTGGCAATCAGCTTTTTTAACGTCTCTTAAACAAATGTCTATTTTCACTTTTGTGCTAGTTCGATTGATATTGTTTCGTGCAATGTTGCTAGGGCCTTGTGAGTTCCTCGGTTACATCTGAATCCATGTTGCCTGCTGTTGAAAAGTTTGTGATTTGTGAAAAAATTTGGCAATCTGTTGTTTAGAATTTTTTCTAGTAATTTTCCTTGTACATTTAAGAGGGAGATCGGCCTATAATTCTGCACTGATTTTAGGGATGAATTTGGTTTGGTAGAAAAATCATTGTTGCATGTTTTAAGCTGTCGGGAAAATAACTTGCAGATATAAACATGTTGAAGATGTAAATGAGAAAATGCATCATGTTTTTTGGCAGGTTTTTCAGTTGCAGAGTGGTTATGCCTGAAATTCCTGGTGCTTTCTGTTTGAAAGTTCTTAGCGCTTGCAGTAGCTCTTCATATGATATAGGAGTAAAATGAATTGGATCCAATCTGGTATAATTTCCTGTTCTGTAAGGGACAATCGAATTTGCTTTATTGTTTATGTGATCTTTTACTGCTTCAATATGTTCTCTGTCAAAAAAAATTGTTCGTCCTGCTCGATAAATATTTTCTCCCGATGCTCTCTAAAAATAGGTTATTTTTCTTGTGGTGTGTGTAGTTGAATTTTATTGTTTTCTATGTATGGAATTATTTGTTTTGAGTTATTACCCTTCATCCTCTTGCAGGATGACCAGAATGCCTTCGGGTCCTCCTGCAGTTCAGAATTTTTAATCAGTTCCTACCAAGTTTCATGATATTTTCTTTTGTATATTTCCTGTAGTTAAATTTTAATTGCGGTCAGGTGTCTATTGAGTTCTATGGAAGGTCCGTTCAGAACTGAAAGTAAACAAAACAGGGTTAGAATACTTTGATGAAAAATCTAAAAAATAGGCAATGTTTTTGTTGATTATTTTGCTTTAAGTTTGAAACAGCGTATTTATACCTACCACCTAATACGGTCATGTTATCTATTCATTGTGGGTTTGCTTACTTATATATGTATATATGAAACATTCGAGAAAGAAAAATAATTGTACTGGAGTAATAATGCATATTTTGCAGTTAAAAAGCAAGAATTAGTAATTGAAAGCATTGCAAATTCGTTCTATATATTTCTGTTTCGTTCATTTCCCCTTTAATTAACACATAAGAACTGGATGATAGTAGTTAATGTGTTGCAAGTTACTAGTAGAACATTTCAGCTGATGCGAAACATTGTACTCACATAAGGAGGCTTAACTCTGTACGCTCTTAATGATGCATTGATTGATAATGACCAGTCTTTGCAGAAATCAAAGTTATGCTGTGATCACAAATATTTCTAGTCTGTAGGTTATGATTCATTGCCAATGAGTAGTCTTCGCCAAAACCTGAAGCTATGGTCTGGTGCATACAGACTTCTAGTTATCAGGTTATGTTATCGAAATTGATATGGTTTCCTTGTTTTAGGTCAAGTTAACATGTATTAATAATAAAAATTTCTGCTCATTTCTAAAGTTATTCCTTGGATGTTGTTTAGTTCTTTCAGAGTTATATTGTATTTCACTATATCATCATCATGTTCAATTTTTAACTTCGTATCACTCCCCAGTTACTTAGTAAGCATACGCTGAAATGGAGAATTTTGTAATTATGTTGATAAAATTTAACCCTTTCAGTACGATAATTCAAATGGTTTGGGTAAAAACTTCCTGGGGAAAAAGTTGTCATGACCCTGAATTGTTAGTGAAATTGTCCTAGTGTGGGTGCTTTTAGCTTAAACAAGTGCCTACTTCTTTATTTAAATTTAAAATTTTTTTCAAGCTCTATGCTTGGCGACAGGTATCTTTTCGACGTTGATATAAATTTTCGACGCTGATAAAAATGTTTTTGTTCATACGAAGAAATCATTCATACGTTTTTACCCGAATTTATCAAAAACAAACGAAGTTCAGAAAAAACTTGGTCAAGTTAAATAGAGAGGTTATTTAATGTGTTGCACAGACCCTGTGGCATGAACTTAGAGGTAACCTATGGTAATTTACGCGTGCAGGCTTCTGGAAATGTTTAAAAACTAGTTCCATGAATGTTTGTAATTTCCCTAATTTTGTTATTTACTCTGAAATTTTCCCACACTAATTAAATTACTTTAAAACTAGGTCAGATGCCCTAAACTGGAAGCACTAGCCAACTTGGCACTGGAGTAACCGTCAGTACCGAAAGGGTTAATAAAATGAAATAGTATCCGTTTTGTAGCATTGTATAATTAATTCCTTCTTCTTCAGAAAGATTGGGAAATGTTGTAAGGTAATCAACATCGGTATTGAGACACTTGAAAAAAAATTAAAATACAATGTAAACGAGCTGCAATGAAAATAATTACACACACAAGCAAAAACTTTACTTATAGTGACATACATATTGTAACTGAAAACAATACACTATCTCAGCTGCAATGGTTGTTGCATTTATGCAATAGTACAAATTCTCTTGCTGGAAACGTTTCAAATTGCTCCAAAAAATACGAAATGAGAAGAACATGGGCGTTTATTAAAATAAGAAAGTGTCTAATACAAAGTAAAAAGTTAGACAAAAATAAGAGATACTATCATATTTCACGCAGAGAAGCTAAAAGTGACTTTTATTCGTAAACAAAACGTTCCGAAAACGTCAGGCCCCTGCGACGAAAGCAGAACAACTTTAGCCTATTATATATAGAGCTGAGCAATAATATGACACCTTTTCTGCTTTGTTGCTCTGCATAGAGTAGATACAGAGAAGAAAAGGCAGTGTGCAAATCTGGCCTACCTTATCTACACGTATATCATAATTTTGGGGATTTGAAGTATAATCATTGAATTAACTATTATAATTTCACTGAATTAGTGCATACTTAGTAATAAAAAACTGTTGATACATATCTATGCTTCTCAGTGTAGACAGTGCCTACATTACCTACTTAGAAAACACTTGTCAGTATAATATACAGGGTGTTTAAGATTCAGAATGAGGCAAAAAATTACACACCAAGTAGAAGATGTCCAAATAAAACTTTTTTATCTATGAAATTTTCCGAAGAAAGAGACATTGAGATATTAGCCGTTTATTGTTTTAAAGGATGAAATTTAATGACTAAATTACTCGCAATATTTTGAATTTACGTTGATAGGGCGAAATGTTCTAGTTGCATGACATCCTAGATCTCCTGACATGACTCCATTCCTTTTCATTTTTTGGTGACACATGAAGAGCCTTGTTTATGCTACACCCATTGAGTTTGAGGAAGATCTTGTGGCCAGAATTGCAGTGGCCGCTGGTGAAATACCTTAATGCCAGACGTGTTTCCTAATATCCGGCAGTCGTTAAGGCTAACATTCGAAAAGTGCATTGATGTAGGTGGAACACATTTTGAACAATTTTTGTAAAGTAAATTAAAAATAAATATTTGGAGTAATTGTGCCATTAAATTTCATCATTTAAAACAATAAACAGCTAATACCTCCCAACCCCGATTATTTTGGGGAAATTTCATGGAACAAAAAGTGTTTATTTGGCCATTTTCTACGTGATGTGCAATTTTGTACCTCGTGTTCTGAAACACTCAGTATATCCCTATTGAAAATCGAGGGCGGTGCACCGGTGGAATATGAGTGGAAACATGGACGATTTGAGGTTGGTTTACCGTCTATTTGAGGGTCAAATGTCCAGTCTTCGCGACCATACCGCGCCCTCAATACGCCCATACTGCGACCAACTTTGGTCGGTGAACAGCTTCAAATCAACCTCAACCCAACTCTACATCCAATGAATCGCTCGCTTCGCAACCTTAATCAACTCCAAATCACGGGTGGCCACCTCTGCGCAATCGCTTAAAAAACGCTCCCAGCTGCCAGTGTATGACGTCACGAGCATATATACATATGGTTGTGACGTCATACACTGGCAGCTGGGAGCGTTTCTTATCCATCGTACAGAGATCACCTGTGATTCTGATTTTGCTAGGGTGAAGAAGCAACAATATTAACATACCATGCTAACCGCACACCAATATTAAATATCATATACCCTTATTTTGGATATATGAATCTATTGCGCAACCTTATCCAATGGGTAGATATCTGAATGTCAGTCCCCCCATTTGCAAGAATTTAATTTTTACATTGAAAAGTGCTGTAAAGAGCAATATGTTCATGCAAATATAATTCATTGAACGTAAGCAAATAAAGTTTTGTCACTTGCAAATGAGTATTACGGAAGGGTATCATGGGTGCCATGGCCCACTCATTGTGGCTGACTTCCTTAATGAATAACTTATGGTTCCAAATTTAATATGGTACCATACATGCCATTCACTAACAGGCACTGCTAGCTTGGATGTATATCTTTCCTTCACAATTCTGTGAAAGACATATTAATTATTTTTCATTTTTGTAGTATTTGCGCAGTATTTTAATGAATAAACCGTTAATCAGCTGTTCTGGACAATAAAAAAGAAAATAGAAGTACTGTTAAAAATATAGAGAATAATAGTTGAAAAACATTAATATCACTTATCATCAACAATTAAGAATACATATGTATAATACATAAAGCTATTATATCAAAAAATTTGTAAGAATTGAAAAAACTTGTATCAATTAGCTAATGAAATAAGAAAATTAAAGAAATAATATTGATGTTTTCTCAAAATAACGTAATAGTCAGAACTCACATATGTGCGCTGAGATCACACTGCATCACTCAAAAAGCTATCACTATTTCAGTTATTTACACACATTGTAAAATTGAAAACTTTCAATAAAATACACTTTAAATGAGAAGCCTTCCAAGCAAATACTACTTTTTTTGTCACCCTTGTAAAACTTTTGTCATGTTGAAAAAAAAATCGTTTCACAAATATTTTCCATGTCTTGCTGGATAAACGATATTTATAACTTCATTTACATCAATAATTGGAAAAAATAAATTCTTAAATGCTTCCCACACTTGCAATTGTACCAATCGAGTCAGGTTACCATTGTCATCAAAACGTTTAGAACAAGGTTTGTCACGTCTATTATTCATGCCCTTCACTGCTAAGTAACTCGAATATGACGAATGCTTAATATAGATTTCTATGGAACATTAATTCACGAACAACTGAATTACAATGAGTTGTACCACAAATTATGACTACTCTATGTGTTCGGAGTATGGAGGCTGTTTATCTACGCGTAGTTCGGTTAAATTTGAAACGCAGGGAACGTTTTCGTTTCAAAAATATAGTTGTTCAAAACCTAATGAAACAAAAAAATGGTAACACGTTTGCTTCAGTTACTTAAATGTATTCAAATTCACATTAACTGCCCTCTTGCTGTTGATAGCTAAGCAATGAATGTCCTAAACATGAAGAGCACAGCAACTAATTCACTTCAGACAGTCACAAAATTCAAACTACCGCGATGCACGCCTGAGTGGCCTGACTCATGCTGCACCGTGGCTGCGGCCGAGCTTAACGTATCGCACACAAGACGTCCGACTTAAGGGCTGCATCCTGCATCAGCAATAGATCGATTTGTCGTTAAAATTACCCCTCAAAAATAGTTTTATATGTGTTTTTGACAATTTAAATAGGTTTTTCACACAACTGAATTATTTTTGCTGAATAAAACTATAATTTGTGATTTCTTTCAGTTGATTGATGTCAAGACCGGATTGTGAAATCAGACTAAACAACCACATACGCTACGTTCATCTGAGCAGCAGATACTGTATATGCGTGCTTGAAAAATTGCTCAAAGAATGATGCATGCCAAATGGGTTATATGGTAGGAATAGGCCTACTCAATACCATCATTACGAAATTAAGTCATTTCTATCATCTATATAAATAACTTTATAAATAACTTTATATCTTTATATCCTCTTAATTCAATATACATATAGACATTTATTGCTATAGTAACATATGACAAACGATGTTAGCATTTTTTTTTGTAAAAACTAGCCCTTCGAAACTCATTGAACGACTGAAAAAACTAGAACTGTGAACCTGCGAATACAGTAATTCTGAATATACATATTATTGTAACGTATTCATATTTCTTGATATCTGTCATATATATCTGCACTCATTAATGACTGAAATAACTATTCATTAACTTAATTGGTACATTTTATGCAAATTACTCCGTTTTCTTGGCGTACGATATCAACCCAATGTTTGGGCAATGATAATTTATATTTTTACAAATTTTATTAAATTACGATATTTTAATTCATATGAGATAGTTTCCACTTATGTGAATATCGTACATAGATACATACACTGTTAGTTCATTATTAGAAATAAAACTATTTACTACATTGTCCCAATTACAAGTTGATATAATAAATAAATATATCTTTTTTTGATATTGTCTTACTATTAGCCTATTATTGTAATCCAAGATTCCAATATCAGGCCAATAAATAATTATCAACCCAATATTGACCTAATAATTTCTTGCTACCTGGGTATGTTTATCATTTTAAATGAAACGACAAACATTTGAAGTGTTTAGAATTAATATTTCTCCATGTATTGTTGAACCCCATCATGTATTATCATAGCATGAAATACAGTATTCACCTCCGTTACATAAATAATAATTTTATGATATTGTTGAAATGTATTTGGCTACGCCTGTGCATTTATATCCCAACAAGTAAAATATAATTGAAACGTTCCACAATACACCTCGGCAATTTGATGCACTTTCACTCGACCATAGAGTTGATCATATTTTAAAACGGGAAGTAAACTATTGGCATGAGTCATATTTACCGTATTTGGTTTGGGTGCACATTTAGAACCAGTTGCTGCAGCTACTGACGATCTGCGATAAGGATTAATTTATGCAATTGAGAATTAACCACAAATGCAGAGCAGTAATTATTGAATGGGAGAGGGCATGAGAAACAAGTGTCAGAAAAACACGGTATCAGCGATTCTGAGCCAGATGGCCGTCCTTGGCCAAGTCAACCTCGAATCGCTACTAGATGCCGCGAATTAAAGACGGTGTATGGACGGGAGGCCACGGATGGCAGTGCCAATCATAACATGCTCGTAAATTGGGCGGTGTACCGTTGTTTTATCGGTCGGATGGCCGAATGACCAATAAATCGCGGATAATAAGCCCTGTCAACCATATTCCACCGGTGCACCGTCCTCGATTTTCAATAGGGATACAATTGTGTACACGATCCGTCAGAAATGACGGGATCCAATATTGTCTTTATAAAAATCTAGCAGATGTGGATCATAAAGAAATATTTCCATCCTAACAGTACCCGCGATTAAAATATTCTTGTACTTGTGCACTGGTGAAACTCGTATCACAGATACGGTCATTGAGCATCTTTAAGAGCGTGAAAGGGAGACAGACCAACCAACAAAGACGGACAGCCAATTTTATTTGTTCAAAGAAATTTCCTGTTGAATATCTTCCGTATTTCTGATGGCGACTTTGTGGAAGAAAAAGTTTTCTTCAGTTGGCCTCTCTTAGTTCACAGACAAGAATTTGAAATTGTTGAAATTAGTTCTTTCTGTTATTTGTTTTTTGTTTTGCAGCTTCATCTTTTCTTTTCGTTTTTTTGTGTTTAAATTTAACTTTTTATAATGAAGTATGTTTGAGCTTCTAGCAGACCTGCGTTAACCTTAAATCGCTTAAATTAACATTACTTGTGACGCTTGTGCGTTCACTCATTAAATTATCTTTGAGCTTGCTCTGCTTGGGCAGCATGTCGTCTTTTTAATAAAAGTGGGTCTGGTACCTCCAACTTAATTCTCTTGCGTAAAAAGCAGTCTCTTTCTGCGACCTGAACTCCTCGACCAGGCTCTTGCAGCCTCTTGAATAAGAACTCATTATTCAAGGTAATTGATTGTCAATTAATTGTTAAAATCTTAGGGCTATATGCAATCTTGCAATAAGATACGATATTCAGCTAGTCGGCGACCAGACATCTTAAAACTCTCTATCTCTCTACTCAGAACGCCTCTAAAACTTCCTACCGGAGTACCGTGCTGATGACAGGATACGTCGATTGGTTGTCTTTTATTTTCAGAGAGTTTCATTTTTAAAAACTAACCTTGCTTTAAAAAAGATCTTCAGTCCCTATTTTAAAGGAATTTAATAATAAAAATACTACAGAGGACGCTGCTGTGCGTACTGTTGGAATCCTCAAGATACGCCTAACTTGGGTGCTGCTTCTCTTTTTGCGCATCGACTTGCTGTTGTTCCCTTGAAGTTCTTCTGTATTTGAGGTAAATGTTCGAACAGTCGCCCTTAAGTTTTAAATCCTATAACTCCATTGTAATAACATAGAGATTACGCTCACGAAAACCTAAATCTATTTATTTATTTGCTTAAAGAAGACACTTGACCTTTTATTGGGGAAAACCCAAAAATAATAATAATAAAAACCTTTTATTGTATAAGAACAATCAACACTATACTGGGTGTCCCACAAAAATGTCTCGGACTTTTTAATTCATTATATCTCCGCTTTAAATTAACATATTTGAATTGTCTCTTATTAAATATGTAGTAAATTTTGTTTCCTTTTCAAATAATTCAAGTATTTGAAAATCAGTTGAATAACCACTTTACGATGATCGATTTACTGAAAGGGGAAGAAAAATTGTTCAAAGGGAAAGTTTTAGAAACAACACTGGTGTTCTTCTTCATTTCTCAATACCTACTGTTAAGAATAATTTCATAACGATGTATCCTACATACCACCAAGTATTTAAGCCCTCTGAGAGGTTTCAAGTTTCAAGAGTTCTCAATAATAGTGTTTCAAGAACTGTTAGAAAACGGTGGAATAATGGGTAAAACTCTTCGTTCAATGGTGGCTAGAAGTAATACTTGCCTTGAGAAAAATGAAGGGTATGTCGAAGGATACTAAATAACTTTATTTATTTAAACGTTATTTAAGGTTATAATTTGTTTCTCTTTAAAATTTTTTGTTTGTTCAGTTTTATGGAAAGATAAAAATAAGGAAGATTATCAATATTGTTTCAAAAACTTTTCCTTTCAATAATTAGTTTTTCTATTCCTTTCAGTAAATTGGACATTGTAAAGTGGTTACTCAACCGATTTTCAAAAACTTAAATTATTCGAAAAGGAAATAAAATTTACTACATTGTGAAAAATGGGCAATTCAAATATGTTAATTTAAAGCGGATATATAATTAATTAAAAATCGGGGACATTTTTGTGGGACACCCGGTATAATAAAAAGCCAGGTGTCGGTCAATTTATAAATGAGTATATGTTCTCGTGCGTAATTTCCCCTGTGTTATTAAAATGGGAATCTGCTTGCTTGGACAGTATCATAAATACCATTGAAATAATATGAAAAACCTGATATCGGCTCACTTTTATTTATAACTAAAAAACATTGCGTGAAAATGGAATCTATTGTCAAGAAAATGCTGCTTATCGCAGTAAAAAGTATGGCAAATATTTTAAAACCTTTTTTTGCGAACAATAATTTAATTTATAATGCACAGTTGTTGCTTGCTTGGTTGGTGTGTGCGTCTGTGACGTTCTTAAAGATGCTTAATGACCGTATCTGTGATACGAGTTTTACAGTGCACAAGTACGAGAATACTGTACTTTAATCGCGGATACTATTAGGATGGATATGTTTGTTTGCCATCTTTATCTTGAGATTTTTTTAAAACGAGACCATTGAATCCCGTCATTTTTAACCAATCATGTACATTAGTATCTTGATCATTAACATCCTGTAGTCAATTTAAAAGTCGTTCGTTAATAAAGAATATAATGAACATATACACAGGTTTCAACACCTGCAACCGTTTACTACCAAGAATGAGTGTCGTGTGTTTATTTATACGTGTTGTGTCACGCTGTTATGAATAATTGATAGGAAGAAATTAGCACTGGCGGTCTTGGTTTCAGTTCACGGTCAATTAATACACTCATTTTCGTTGTGCAAGTGCTCTATAATAAGTCACTTTCAAAACAATTAGAGCGATCCAGAGCTTTACATACTCGAGTTTGTATCGTGAATACAGAGTTCGGTGGGGTATTGTATATTACAATGTACCGTATTGCATATTACAATATGCTGTATTTTATATTACAATATACTGTATTACAATGTACTGTATTGCATATTACAATATACATACACAAGTTCGCAGTTGCTTTCAGTAATGCTGAATTTCTGTATCTTGGATACGACACGAATGGCTATAGCTACTTTTCTTGCGGCTCAAAAATGCTGTGTTCTGAGAGTTTATTACTCTAATAAGAAAATTAAGTTACCTTTGGAATAAGCTGAAAGAATGAAAACTTCACTCAAACGAAAATTTGTTGAAGAAAGGTTTTGAATCCCGTAATTTTTGACGGTCCGTGTACACTAGTTAAGAAATAAAATATTCATCTTATAAATTATGAATAGGTGGAGTTGGAGTCACAAAATTGTGAATAGGCGGAGTCGGTGTTGGAGTCGCCTAATTCTGAAAAGGTGGAGTCGGAGTTGGAGTCGGAGTCGCCAAATTCTGGAAAGGTGGAGTCGGAGTCAGAGTCGGAGTCGCCAAATTCTGGAAAGGTGGAGTCGGAGTCGGAGTCGGAGTCGCAAATTTATTCCTCCGACTCCGCAACCCTGGCTGCATTAATGTCTCCTAGAAAGTAATTTGGAGGAGGTCTGTTAAAAAGTTAGCGAAATCCTATGAAATGTAGGTAGTCCGTTCTGGGGAGTGTATAAGTAGTGCCTATCCCTATTGAAAATCGATGACGGTGCACCGGTGGAATATGGTTGACAGGGCTTATTATCCGCGATTTATTGGTCATTCGGCCATCCGACCGATAAAACAACGGTACACCGCCCAATTTACGAGCATGTTATGATTGGCACTGCCATCCGTGGCCTCCCGTCCATACACCGTCTTTAATTCGCGGCATCTAGTAGCGATTCGAGGTTGACTTGGCCAAGGACGGCCATCTGGCTCAGAATCGCTGATACCGTGTTTTTCTGACACTTGTTTCTCATGCCCTTGAGCAACTAAAATTAAACTATGTTAAATAACCCCTTAATTTTGAAGTGAAATGAACAAAATAATAATGAAATAAATATAAAAAGCTATTCTGAAATTTTATATTTTTGCTTTACTAATTATAAAACCTTTCACACTGAGATATAAATTAAAATATTCAGGCCTCTATGAATAGGATGTTTTATTCCAGATTAGATTATAAGTTTGTTAAAGCCTCCCTAACCGCTACAAAAATAGAGCGTATCGAAGAGAGGAAGGAGGAAGGCACCATTCAGTATGGAGATAAGAGAATGAGGAATCTAAGCAGAATATGAGAGTAAGATGAGAAAGAAGTTCATGAAATAAGATAAAAGTTGAGAAAAAAAGTCCGAGGTGCTGAAAAACCGTGCAGTAGTGAATCGAAAAAAGGTTGTCCTTAACCCAACAAAAAACATTTTATTTCAACAAAAAGAAGCCCTACCTAACTCTCAGCTCGGGCCCTCACATTTTTCCCCTGGGAGCGCTAATTCCCACATATACAATAGTTCTATCCCCCTGAGGGGATGTTTTATTCCATTCAAGCCTAAAAAAATATGTATAATTGGCAGAACAATTATATGTGCAAATCTCATACAAGAAAAAACAGTCCGTAAAGCAGGCGATAGAGAAGATCCATTTTAAAAACGATTTCATTTGAACGTTTCAAGCTCTTGGCTCATTTTAAAAAAGGCTTACAGATAAATCGAAAATTAATTCAATGCTTGCACAATTTGGACAGATCCAAAATAGACAAAAATCTTAATGAATACGCGGATTAAAAACTACACGTAATAGCCTACAAACAGAAGTAAATTGTGACAACGATAACAATATTAAAAGAAATGCAATAGTTTAATAAGGGAATAACTGTTCATCGGTTTATTATTTAGATACCGTCTCGAAATAGTGAGAGATACCTATGGTAAAAATCAAAATACGATGAATACATTAAATAAGCCGATAATTATACATTTTTAAGACACTAATAGCTTAAAAAGTTTACCTTTTCATAGCACATAATACTTTCATCACCATCACACCGCAGGCTGCACGCAGGCTGCAGCGGAGACAGTATGGAAACGGACTTCTGGAAACTACAGAAATTTCTTTAGAATTTCTTGAGTGCAACTTTAGATTTCAGTCTACCACTCGTAACCTTTGAAATGATTCACCTATCGAGTTCAAATTACTCTCAAATGAAAGATAAAAAACATTCTTATGGAAAATCGTACATGCCAACATTCTTGAGCACTCTCAGACAGCAAAATTCATTTGCCATGAAAATTACAGTTGGTAGCTGCCGAGGAATTCTTGCTAGTCAGAGCTGTCAGCTAAAAAATTGTTAAATTTACCAAAAACTTTAACTTGCGGATAGTTATAATGTAATAAGGTATTTAAATGCCAATTTAATCATTTATTACAGTTTTCATTAAATAATACTATCCTGTTATTCATCTAAGCCAAAAATTTTATCTGCACTCGAGTTAGAGATGGCAACACTGATAGCGCACGTCGGCAAGATGTCAAGCTCTTTCGAAGTTTCACGGCGGCGGCAGTTATTTGAAAAGTGTCGTGCGTCTCAGAAGGTGTGCTGGTTTCTGACTCATTAATAAGTTTCAAACAATGTCAAAATGTATTTCAGTGCAATTGTGTAGTACGTTAGAGTGTATCTTATTTTTGAAAAAAATTTTGCTCTGAAAAGGTATAAGGTGTTCGCTCTCGAGTAAGTTTCTTATTCCATTGAAGACGTTATGCCGGTATGGCATGTTGTCAAGCGCCTGATGAAGGTTACGATTGAGACAAGTGCCTTGCAGGGCTGCCATTCAGATTGTACGATTTTTCCAAGGGTGACCAAGTAGTTTTCCTAAGATTTCCCCAGATGTCAAAAGGTGTTAAAAATAACATAATATTTAAAGCCGCTTACCTTTTTAATTATGATTTTCTTCCCCGTCTACAACATGAAGACTTATTATATTCTTTCCTTTCTGTTTTTGAGTCTGGTTTTATACAGCTGATGAAAAGTTACGTCTTCAACCTTCTCAACCTTCTTTATTAATGATTTTTCCGGCTCCTAGTTTAGACAGTTTGAAGAACTTCTTCTCATGTACTGTTTCGCTAACAATCGATCTCTTGTTGTTTCTGATTTTAATGCCTTCGTTGTTTTCGTTTTTATGAAATTTATCTGAGAAGATCCTCTACAAATTTCATCTAGCGCCAATTTTCCATATAAAGCAACGCCATCTTGCATAACATATGAAACTTTAGAGTTTTTCTTTACTAGTTTCTTAGCGATTTGGCTATCGGGACACACTCTTTTCAATAAGTCCGTGAAGTGATCTGCATGAGCATGTAAAGCCTGATGGTGTAGTTGCTGCTGCAGCCATTGAGTTCTGTTTGAGGCGTGTGAAGCAGCGGCTGTACAGAAAAAATCCTGCGATGAGTAATTCACTTCCTGCTAATTCTTCTGTTTCTGTAGGTTGATTTTGTAATAAATTGAGTAAGAAGATTTTATAGTTTCAAATTTAGCTTTATGTCTTCCAGAAGCTTGTTCATAGCTGATATGTTTATATTGTTCATGGTACAGTTACAAAGTTTGCAACAGCTCGAAGTTTCGTAGTGTTTATCATGTTAAAGCCCAGACTTTGATGTCTGGGTTATTCATCCATTCCATATTGAATGACTAGTCGTACCATTTTGTTTTCTTCTTCTGAGGCTCCATGTTTAAGGCTATAGAAGATTAAACTCGACAGTGTCCACTGTGGCACAGATACAGGGCGGGCGCACACATCAAAATCGCTTTAGGTGGTTGCTGTACCTGTCACACGCTTGTTACAAACGAATGTTTAACGAGCTTTGAACAAGTACTTCACGAGATTAATTTTCATCTCAGATTAAATAAAAAATATTCTCATTGGTGATGAAAATGTATTTGAATCTTGCTGTTATTCAGTAGGCATGTAATTAATGAACAATGAGATCATTGCATCAAATTCCCAAGAATTCGATAGTATTTACTCAGATTTCCCAATATCCCTAGGATGATAGTGATTTCCCAAGATCTTGGGAAATTTCCCAATGTATGACAGCCCTGGCGCCTTGTCGTCTGAATAATTTTTTAGTGTGAATGAATAGTAATGAATAGTAATGATATGTTTATTCACTATTAATTCCATTCTTATTTTACAGTAAGTGTTAACACAATTTAGCTTCAAACTTCTAAGTTGCAGTATAATTCTACTTGAGAAACCTTTGACAAGAAACAATATGCAATATTTTCAATTTAGATGTACCTATAGTTTCGGTATCGGCCTTTTTCCACTATCTGTACATCACTAGTTTTCAATTTATTAGTAAGAAAATTAAACTTCATAAATATCTGACGAGCTGAGTTATAAAATTACGGAATAACGATGTATAAAGAAGAAAACATCAATATTTACTTAAATTCGTTCGCGGAAATTAAGAATTCTCTTTCAAAGAATCTCCAAAGGAACACATTTAAGAATGTTTTAAATGAATGATATTTTGCTCGCTGATGCATAATTTTTAACTTATTATCCTGTGAAGTTATAGGAACTTAGTATATAAAAGTGGAGAAACGGATACGTAAATATGATGTAATACAGCATGACGTGATGCTAGGTTAAATTAGGTTAGGTAACGTTAGATTAGCTGAATAAACTAACCTAAAATAATTTAACTTAGCCATACTGACACTGATGGTTACCGCCGAAATACTGGGCGTATTTCAAGAATGCAGGTACGATGCAGCCGAATATATAATGCTACTTTAACCTGAACGTAATTCATGTTATAGCTTGAAAATCACGTATCAGCGAGCAAAATGTCATTCGTGTAAAGCGTTCTTATATGAGCGCTTTTAGTGATTCTTTAAAACAGAGGTCGTGATTTCCGTGAACTCATTAGAGTAAATACTGACCGAATAAAACTCCTTAATCACCTGATGAACATTAGCATCATTGATGAGTTAGAGTTGAATTATATTTTGAATTGAGGAGCTTCCTACTAGCAAACGTTGCGTGATCGTAGGCCAGTGATGTACAGATATATCGGTAGCGGCAAGATCTGGCCGATATTTCATAGATACTTTCCAATAATACGTACTTTATCCTGAAAATGAGGTCATAATTCGTTGAAAGAAAAGTATAATCAACTAAAGACCTATTCATACCAAGTAAATTAGCTAAATGTTGAATTACATCGATTAATCAGGCCCGCTAAGTGAATTTACTACGTTGAATTCCCGATGTCACGGACGGTTTATAAGTCAAAACTTTGTGGCATAAATAGTTAAACACAGTGGGGACATAAAATTATTATACTTTTACAACTAAAACATTTTTAGCTAACAAAAATTAAACCTATATAATATAGTTGAAAGTGCATTTTAAAGTTTTTATTAATTCAACATTAAAATAACAGAAAATTCGATTTTAATTGAGCTTGTAGGTCGTAAAATATTACAAAGCTGAATATTTTATTTCAATTTAGCATGCAAATCGCCGTTCATCACAAATCTTGCATTTATCTTCTATTTTAAGATGTTTGAAAAAAATCACGAACAATCTTATAGTTGGTTGCGTGTTAGCGCATCTCTCCGGTTTCGGATCCTATCGAATTTTAATGTTTTCTTTTCGTTAAAGTATGTATGTTGGTGTGAAAAACATGCAAATGATAACCATATTACGGAGAAATTATTGTTTCGGTCTACTTTTGAAAACATTTGCTATTACAACTGGTCTACATTACTTTGCAATACGGTTAGAAACATCTATTGCAAGGATTTCATTTTGTTATTTTATTGCAACAATATAGTTAACAAAGCTAGAGCAGTTCTATTATTCCTAATCGAAAACTTTATTGTTAATATTGTTATATTTTTAGATAAATTAGTTAATAATTTTATTACATTACTCATGTTGGGCTTAAAATGATTTTATTTTAATAAAATTGTAAAAGTATCGGTAACTTGACTTGGATTAATTTGAACTTGACTTGGATTAAATTGAACTTGACTTGGATTAAATTGAACTTGACTTGGATTAAATTGAACTTGACTTGGATCAATTTGAACTTGACTTGGATTAATTTGAACTTGACTCGGATTAATTTCAACTTTACTCGGATTAATTTGAGCTTGACTTAGATTAATTTGAAGTGAAAAAGGTGTAGTTCCAAAAGTAGACCAAAACAATAATTTATCCACAAAATAGTTAGCATGTTTGTGTTTTCCACACCAAAATACATACTTCGGCGAAAAGAAAACATTAATATTCGATAGGCCCCGAAACCAAAAACATCCAAACACGCGCAACTAATTCTATAAGATTGTTCGTGAATTTTTCAAACATCGTAAATTAAAGAAAAATGCAATATTCCTAGTGTACGGGGATTCATATTCTAAATTAAAATAAAATTATTCGCTTTGTAGTATTTGACGATTTACACGATAAATAAAAATCGAATTTTCACCTTTTTTTGCATTAAATTTCAAAAACTTTAAAATACACCTTCAACTTTATTTACATAATTGGTTTGATTTTGGTTCGCCTGTTTTGTTGTTTAAGTATAATAATTTTATGTCGCTTCTGTTTTCAACTATTCATGTTACATAGGTTTCACTTACTGACCGTACGTGCCTCATCGGGAAATCGAAGAAGTAAATTCAGTTAGCGGGCCTTATTAAACACTGTAATTCAACAGTGAGTTAACTAATTCACTAGATATGAATAGGCTCTTTATTTGATCATACTTTTGCTTTCATGATTTATGACCTTCATTTTTATGATAAAATACGCGTTATTGGAAAGTGTCGGCCGGATTTTACCAACACCAGTAAAAATGACCGATACCAATACATCGCTTCATCAATAATTTTATGACAGGATTTTATAAATATTTTTTAACGTTTCGATCCAAATTTCAAATAAAAAAGACAGCCATTTACATTTATGTGCAACGGCCAAAAAGAAAGACGGTTGGATGCTGCATTGGCTATTCTAACGAAAGCTTCATAAGAAAATGACGCTGGAACGCACAAAGAGTCGTTTTCTTCTAAAATTTCGCTTGTATTTGAGTTCGGACCCGTGACTTCGGGTGAAGATGGCGATTCTTCTTGTTGACGAGGAACGAGAGATGGCCGAACTATTAGCTTCACCACCTCGGTCAATTGATATTTATGACGATTAATCGTTGTGGTGGGGCTGGTAGTGAAGGCAATTTAAAAGCAACGAAATCTGGAAACCAAACCTGAATGTCCCTCTTCTGTCTTCAGCAACCTCTGAATTGAAGGACGTTCTTGAAGGTGATCAACAATGTGTTCAGGTAAATGTTTGTGTGTGTGTGTGGGTAGGTGGGTGGGTGGGTTTGGGGGTGTTTATACCAAATATCTGATCGTAGCTACCAAATATCCACGTGAATGTATTGGTTAATGTTGCGCAATTGATCCATATATCCTAAATAAGGGTATATGATATTTAATATTGGTGTGCGGTTAGCATGGTTTGTTAATATTGTTGCTTCTTCAGCCTAGCAAAATCAGAATCACAGGTGATCTTTGTACGATGGATAAGAAACGCTCCCAGCTGCCAGTGTATGACGTCACAACCATATGTATATATGCTCGTGACGTCATACACTGGCAGCTGGGAGCGTTTTTCAAGCGATTGCGTAGAGGTGGCCACCCGTGATTTGGAGTTGATTAAGGTTGCGAAGCGAGCGATTCAGTGGATGTAGAGTTGGGTTGAGGTTGATTTGAAACCATTCACCGGCCTAAGTTGGTTTTAGAGGTGATTTGAGGTTGATTTGAAGCTGTTCACCGACCAAAGTTGGTCGCAGTATGGACGTATTGGGGACGCAGTATGGTCGCGGAGACTGGACATTTGACCCTCAAATAGACGGTAAACCAACCTCAAATCGTCCATGTTTCCACTCATATTCCACCGGTGCACCGTCCTCGATTTTCAATAGGGATAGTGATTGGTCTTTGAAGCGTGTCTATTGTACTGCTATCTTGTCGGAATGAAAATAATCGTGAAGTCTTTATGAAATGTTTTTCTTGAGTGCTATTGCGGTGCCTGCGTGATTTTCATTTACCTTATTTGAATAAAATGTACTGTAATTGAAGATCTTGAGGGGTTGGTTGTGTATAAGGCAGTGACTATTGATGAGTATTATATCTGGGTCTAGCGTGTTATAAATGTTGGATAGAGTGATTCTAGTGGTATTCCAAGATTGTACGTTGTGTGGAATTATTGTTATTTTCTTCAAATTCATTTTCAAGCAATTGATTTTTTGGGTTTTTTGGTGGCTGCCATTAGTGATTGGTGTCTTGGAAAATTTATGAAGTCCTCGTGGGGGATGATGTTTATTTTAGTTCTTGTGAATTGTACCCTGTTGTTTCTTATGTATTCCAGTAATGTTTGCGATCTCATGTCTTGATCTGTAAATTTTAATCCTTTGTCATTTTCTTTTCTATTGAGTTCCTGGATGTACCATTCTGTCTGGGGATTTTCTGGGATGGTGAGTTATCGATGAAATTTCTGTAGAGTTTGATATGAAAGTTGTGCGTATTGTCTAGTACTATGCTTGAATTTCCTATGTCATCACTGATCCTGCGCATTGTTCTCGCCTCCGTGTCCATGGCCTCCTCCATATGTTCCTGCTCACATTCCAGAGAGACATCCACCGTTTTTTCCTGGTCAGTTTCCGTCTCTTGTGGTGTTGTTTCTGATTTGTTATAAAAGTTGAAAATTGCGGCTGAGTCACGATCTGGAAAAGTGGTATCGACATTGAAGTTCATCTTTAGGGTTTGTGAAAGAAGGTCGCCAAATTTCTGTGTTCTATTGAGTGCTGCTATATGTGCTTCCAAGATGAGTGCTGTAAGTTTAATATGTGTTTGTGAAGTTAGTGTGAGGGTGTGTTCTGGGGGATTTGTTTGTAGTATTGCGTGCTTTACAATTACAGCATAGGTGTTTTGAGTTTGTTGATGATGCTCATGTTGTTTTTCATTGATTTTTTTATTACATTTTTTCTATACGGGAAACTTGATGCTAATGTTCTATGTGGTCCATTACAGTTGAGGCATTGCTTGAGTGTGCTTGTACATTGATCGTAAGTATGTTCTTGAGAGAAGCATTCTGAGCAGTATTGAATTGGTTGGGTGCATTTGTTTGTTGGATGATCTTCATATTTATAACATTTATAACAGATGAGGATGTGTGTATGTTTCTCTTGTTTGCATTGATAGGGTGTAATTTTCGTGTGGAACGTATAAAAATCGTCTCGGAGGATCCTTTGTGCAGTAGTGGTGTCAGAAGTTATCAGTTTGATCTGATTGGTGTATTGTTTTATTTTAACAATTTCTGTTACTTATATCCATGTATTTTGTTGTTGGATTTCTGCTTTTATTTCTTCTGTAGGCCTTTAGCCTATTTCACTGTCTATTTGTCAAACAAAAATGGATCTTTTAGCTCTTAGGTCCGGGGGAATTGTTGGAACGATATTCAGTTTTTGGAATGCGTTAATTGCTTTGCTAGAGGTTAGTTTGTCAACTGAAGTTGCATCATCTGTAACTGCATAGAAACCGGTTTTGATGGGAATCAGTCGAATAAGGGGAGCAGTGAGGTCTTTAAAGGTAGTATGGAAAATTTTTGTTTTGTCTACTGGCTTTGCATTGTCGATAAGTTTAAGTTGTACTCTGTATGTTGGTGATTTTGTTCTAATTGCAGCACTGGTTGCGGCACTGTTTGGGGTTGGTGGTATGAGCAGCGTAGGCGGAAGGTTGCTAGGGCTTAAGGGGAGGGACCCCGGAATTGTATTCCTGGTTTTAAAAGCTGAACGAGGGTTTGGAAGAAGAGGGGCTCTGGGAGGGGGCGGCTACTTGAGCCTCCCTGCCCAGCACCATCTCCCCTCCCCCGATCTGGGGTATAAGAAATACAGTGCGCTCACCTCCGTAACATAGCAGTCTAGACCGCGTTTCACCACACACTTGAGGTTTCCTAATTTTAAGATTATTACGATTGCTACTACTATCATTGCGATTTGCTACTTACCATTATTACTACCATTATTACGATTAATATTGCCAGCGTTACTGCTAGTATTATCATCATCATCACTTCTGAAAGTGACCCAGTGCTACGAGTACCTGCGGAAGTAACTATCGGGGCAAACGGACGAGTGCTGAGAAGTTCCGTCGGGGCTGCCATCAAAGCCCGCGGTTGAGCAAGAGGACGAGCATTTCTGTTCCTCTTGTGCTGTCCTCTCCCTTCTCCTCTAATTTGCACTTATATCTGCCGTATTACTTTTTCACTTAGGAGCCCTTAATTATTAAATGTTTAAACCTAGCTATTATTAACTTGCCTTTGTCGTCGTTGTCGTCCTCCTTGAGAGGCGACCCTTACTTACCTTTGTCGTCCTCCTTGAGAGGCGACCCTTGTTTACCTTTGTCGTCCTCCTTGAGAGGCGACCCTTGTTTACCTTCGTCGTCCTCCTTGAGAGGCGACCCTTGTTTACCTTTGTCGTCCTCCTTGAGAGGCGACCCTTGTTTACCTTTGTCGTCCTCCTTGAGAGGCGACCCCTGTTTACCTTTGTCGTCCTCCTTGAGAGGCGACCCTTGTTTACCTTTGTCGTCCTCCTTGAGAGGCGACCCTTACTTACCTTTGTCGTCCTCCTTGAGAGGCGACCCTTGTTTACCTTTGTCGTCCTCCTTGAGAGGCGACCCTTACTTACCTTTGTCGTCCTCCTTGAGAGGCGACCCTTGTTTACCTTTGTCGTCCTCCTTGAGAGGCGACCCTTACTTACCTTTGTCGTCCTCCTTGAGAGGCGACCCTTGATTACCTTTGTCGTCCTCCTTGAGAGGCGACCCTTACTTACCTTTGTCGTCCTCCTTCCAATGCGACCCTTACTTACCTTTGTCGTCCTCCTTGAGAGGCGACCCTTACTTACCTTTGTCGTCCTCCTTGAGAGGCGACCCTAACTTACCTTTGTCGTCCTCCTTGAGAGGCGACCCTTGTTTACCTTTGTCGTCCTCCTTGAGAGGCGACCCTTACTTACCTTTGTCGTCCTCCTTGAGAGGCGACCCTTACTTACCTTTGTCGTCCTCCTTGAGAGGCGACCCTTGTTTACCTTTGTCGTCCTCCTTGAGAGGCGACCCTTACTTACCTTTGTCGTCCTCCTTGAGAGGCGACCCTTGTTTACCTTTGTCGTCCTCCTTGAGAGGCGACCCTTACTTACCTTTGTCGTCCTCCTTGAGAGGCGACCCTTACTTACCTTTGTCGTCCTCCTTGAGAGGCGACCCTTACTTACCTTTGTCGTCCTCCTTGAGAGGCGACCCTTGTTTACCTTTGTCGTCCTCCTTGAGAGGCGACCCTTACTTACCTTTGTCGTCCTCCTTGAGAGGCGACCCTTGTTTACCTTTGTCGTCCTCCTTGAGAGGCGACCCTTACTTACCTTTGTCGTCCTCCTTCCAATGCGACCCTTACTTACCTTTGTCGTCCTCCTTGAGAGGAGACCCTTACCTACCTTTGTCGTCCTCCTTGAGAGGCGACCCTTAACTTAGGTATTATTAATTACTTTAAGGTATTATTTAGGCCTTCTTTATCTTCTATGGTCTATTGCTCCACTTGAGCCTTGCACCTTACTTGCTCCTAAAAAAGGAGAAACCTCACTGAGGATAGATTCCTTAGGTGAGTTTCGACCAATCTCTGGACTAAAATAGATTCTGCATCATTGTTGATTTATGCGCTCCAACTCGTTTGTCACCCTATTTTTACCATTAAAACCTGATTTTACAGTATAACTGCACTTCACTGCCAAAGCACCTTTCTTTGTTCCTGCAACTTCGTTCTTTTGTTACGTAGCGTACGTCTTTTGCACCGAACGTCGAACTTTAAGAGGGTAAGAGGGCTTGTGTCAGATTTTGTAATTATTTTCATTAAACGAGCCATTTACGTTCATCCAATTACCTTGGCAATTTAATTATTTCAATTTCTCTCTCTCCTCTTGCAGTAAACTTTGCAGCTCTCTCCTACCTTTGCTCGAGACCCGAGTCAGGACGCCTGGAAACCTCTTCTAACCCATTCTGGCTGATGGAGGCGTGAGCGCTTATCGTCTAATTTGCGCTACCTTCAAAGTTTCGACACCAGCGTCTCGAACTACGACTCCAAATTATTCTCAAAAACTATCGTTGACTTGCAACCGTAAAAAATCTCGCACTAGAGTTGTGTCGTGCCTGTTGACACGTCTCATTTAGACTTCGATCATGTTTATTTCTTTGCCTAGCGCATTAAAATTAAAAGAACTTAAGCCTGCAGTGTGTGTTATTCACAGGGGGAGGCATTTCCGAAAATACCTAGCCCTACCCTACTATATTTACAATACAAATGTACAGTATTATAATACAATATATACAATTCACGACCACACAATCAGGAGCTAACTCAAAGGCACACCTAGCAACGGTTCCACTAAGTGGGATATCAATTAACTAACTGACGAATTCCAGAATAACTAATTCACTGTGAACTATACAACATTATATATATCAAACTATACAATACTAATACATTAAGCTATACAATTCTAATACACTACCTATACAATACTAATACATTTAAACTATACAATATCAATACAGTAAACTGTAAATATTAACACAGCAAACTATACAACATTGATTTATTTAAATTCGACAAGTATGCACAAGATCACCAGAATGGAATTGACACAGAAAAATGAAAAAGGCAATAGTTCGAAAAAGCTCTCACCTCTGGCCCGGAGGGGGTGCCCCAGGGCCGGTGCGTCGAGGGAGTATATATAGAGGGAGCATAGCCGACTGTGAAGAGAACAAGGTTTTGAGATTTCTCCTATGTCTGTGGTAACCAATAGCCACAGTACAATGAATAGAAGTATAGTAATTACAGTCAAATTAAAGGGAGATGTGCATCATTGACGTCATCACACCGTCGGACCAATCACCGAAAGACTGGATGATGCCAGATACAAGTTTGAAATATTTCTGATGCAGTTTCATCATGGCGTCGTACGCGAGAACCAAGCGTTGCGATTTTCGTGATTGTATGAATACTTCAGAAAATAGTAACGTGATATTTCACCGATTTCCAAGAGCCAATTCTAAAGAATGGATAGTTTTGTGTGAAAACCAAAAGTTATTGGACGTGAAATTGGAAACACTTTTAACGCATCATTTTGTGTGCGAAGATCATTTTCGAAGGGATCAATATCGACGTATTTTGTCACCTTTCAGACGATTTTTAAAACGAGGAGAAGTACCTAACACTAAAAAAGAACTTTCTCAAGCTGCTGGTAAGATATTGCTAATAAAAACCTGTAAAATCAGTGTGCAATTAGAAGCTAGTACTCTGGATTCATGATTAGGAAAGAAAATGTTAGTTTTTTTGAGATTATTGCTAGGTTGTTAGGTTATCTATACATTTAAACATCTAATGTAACATTTATTTTTATAAACTTCAGCTTCTGACACAAAACTGGATCTAGTTAGGCCTTTACTCAGTATTAACTTTGTCATTTGCTATGCTTAGCCAACACATGATTGGTAGTAGTATGTCTAACTAGTTATGCTTTCCTTGGGCTTGTGGTGTTAGATTAGGCTTAAATTTCCCTAATCCTTTTTTGATTAAATATGTTTTTTGTTCTGATCTCATAAGAAGATTCAATCAAATGTGAAACATATTTTTCTAGTTTTAGCTACTTAGAATGCATCATTTGAGTAAGGGTTATTAGGACCCTTAGGCAATATATAATGCCATGACCCTCTCAAAAGTACCCAAAATCTTGAGATTTTCCAATGGCAGGATTTTTCTTACTGTTTTCCTACTGAATACTTGCAATGGTTGAAGTTTCAACATGTCAGTTTTTCAATTCAGAGTTTGTTGACCATTATAGGCAAAAAGCTTTACAGGCATGATGAGCACAGCTAATGATAGTATGGTTGTATTGGGGGAAAAAGACAGAAAGGAGGGTGGACAAGTAAGAATTTAGGAAAAGTGACTACCACTTGCTGGGATCTGCTCATCATAAGTTCTGCTAGTCATTGAAGGACCTTTCCTAGATTTCAAAATGAGTTGACCTTCATCAGCTTGCTGTGAATGACAGAAAGGAAAACTTCCATGAAGTCTATGTAAATGCCTAAACAGATCAAACCTTGTTCAAAATTTGATTACAGGAATTATTTTATTGCCTTTACTTAAATTAACATCAATGGTGAATCAGGGCCTATGGGGCCTGTATGAGTTCAGGGCCTGTATGAGTTCACTTCAAGTGCATAGGTCCACTGGTGATGTCCAATGTTATTTGTTACACATACTAAATATGTATTTAAAGCTATTGCAAATATTATTGGATTTCAGGTAGGTAGGTCAATTTATGTTATTCATATTGTGTTGATACTATAAATTTGCAGTCCTTTTTGATGACACTGATCCACTACTCTTCTTTCATAATGTTCAACATGTATTTACTTATTTGAAAGATTCGTAGACTTGTATACTCAACTCCAAATCCTGAATACTGACCTATTCAAGGAATCGCTTATCAAAAGTTTCATAACATATATGGAGCATAAAAAATTAAAATATTTTTACTTGAAATTATGCTAATGGATATATACACCTTGATTTATATTAAAATTCTTCATGTCAGAATGAAATATAATTCTGTATAGAAATTTATCAACATTTGAAGAATTGTATTCAAATGAACAAAAATGTGAAAACTAAGAATGCGAGCCCTTCATAGGGCATGGATGGGCAGTAGGGTTAGGTTTGATTAGATAGGTTACCTATCTTGTGCCATAAGAGGGTGATGACCATACTCTGTATATTGAAATCGTTTTTCTTCAATGGAACTTGGGGTCTTCTCACATTCCTACTTTGCTCTCTGCTTCTGGCTTTGCTGTGCCTTGCACCTACCTAAATTTTGTTTCGCATCAGCCTCAATGATCTCTTTCTGAGTTGTGCTTCCTCTGACATTTATACAATATCACAGTTATTTCATTTACTGAGCTGCCTTTCTTGTCATTTTATTTGGTTTATCCTGTGTTATTGGTTGAGTCAATATTTTGTTCTGTTAAAAACTGTGTGATTTATGGTTGACGGACTTTGTTTTCACGTCATCCATTTATCTCATTTGGCATCAACTGTGTACTATTGGGTGTTAACCAACTAATAATTTATTTCATCATTTTTATTATTTTGTTAGAAATAAAGTTTTTTTTTATTTATATTTTTGTTTGGTTCTTCTTCTTGATTTGACCATTTGACAGATTGGACCTTTAGTGTTTGAGTGTACTCATAGGGTTGTGCCCTTACAACACAAACACATGCTGATAACTTACCATCACTGGTAAGAGGCTCAAAAACAAAGATGCTCCAACACAAAACAATAATAATATTTTGCCAATATGATCAGCCGCTCCTATCTTGGAGCTGAGAGTGGGACTGGACCACACTCTGGTGAACCTGAACATAAGCTAATGAATCTAGAAGGAAATGGCATGCAGCTTGCTTTAGTGCTGGAATAATGGTAAACAAATGGGCATTGTACTTCATTCAATTCTGTTTTATGATATACATATTGTATGACTGTAAAAACTTAACGAACTTTAATAAAAAAAATGAAATAAACGTATGAAAGTGAGTCGCATAGACGGTCTTGGTGCATGCCACTATGATGCGGCCGGGGTAAACCAGCAGTAGCTGTTGGGCCTGGATGCTGAAACAAATGCCCGGAACGCAAAGTTGTGTGTTTGTGAGTGGACTGGGAAATTTATGAAGAATGAAATGTATATTTCTTTTTTCTCTCTTTTCTTTTTCCGTCTTGTTCCTGTTTTGTAAACCTTACTCTTTCTGTGCTTGTTGTAGCTACTCCTCCTTTTTGGAGGGAGGAAGGTTTTTCATATGCATACATACATATTAGTTTATATTATCAAAGATATACAAATGAGTGCAAAATATTAACGGTCACGTGAATGAATTTTTATCAATTCAAACAATCTGCATATTATACTTGCCTATTCTTAAAATTGTCATGAAAGATTCAATGGTAGGTAAGACTGTAAGACTTCGCCACAATCAAAGTATCCTGATGAAGAAATATTTTCTTCAACAATGATAGAAATATATAAGTATATTTTCCAAATAGTTTGAATTTCTTTGAAGAAGTTGATTGAAAATATTAATTACTGTGGTTATATGTTTATCGCAATAAGGACTTTGATGATTTTTATAACTTGAATACCTATACCTATCATTCACTAGTTCATCTGTGCCAGAAAATTTTACTCAACATGGAATGCATAGGCAAAATTATTTTGCCCCCACAAGGGAGGGGTAGCTACAACAAACACAGAAATTCGCAGGTAGAGCATCACTCTCCACCTTTTCTTTATGCTTGTTGGTTTGTAGGAAGGTAATACAAGAAGAGGGGATTTTCATTCCTCTTGGCTCGTGACTTTTCATCGCCTGTTACGATTCACAGGGAGTACGGTGGAAGTATTCTTTTCCCCTCTTCCCACAGGGGAAAAAAACTCAATTTACTCAATATACATAATGAAAAAATCTCATTTGCTGTGTTCCTGAAGTAAATACATTAATTGGGCTTGACTGTTTTTTATTACAAGTGTTTTACATTATTTCAATTTTGCAGCATGAATTTTTGAAGATGTATATCTATAAAATCCTTATGCTGTTTCCATGTGTTATCTTCATACTTGATACTCATTGTCAACTATTTTGCCTATACACAGATTATTGAAATATAATTTACCCCCTGGGGGCATAAAAAGCAGTAAGGTTAGGATAGTTAGGTTTGACTCTCTTATGCTAAGTAAAATGACTATCCCAAGAATTATTTCTTGAAACCCATAGCCTTAAAAATGTCTTCAGGACTTCTCTCTTCCATGCCAATTGGGCTTCCATCTTTCTTTGTATCATGTTAAACTTCCTCATCTTACTCTTCTCATTTTACGTGCTGTTTTCCTGTGTAAGAAAGGCAGCAATACAGCCTTAGCCTTGGATCTTTTTTTTTGTCTAGTCCATACTACTCGTAGATGGTATTGTCTCATTAATCTGTGTAGAATGTCACTTGCTGCTGGAACTATGTAGGCAGTGTGATACGTCTGTGTGAAATTCAATTTCTGTTCACATGCTGATTATGTAGAGCATGATTAAAAGCTCATAATTAGATTTTGAATTCTGGAGAAATGGTGATAGTTTATAGGTTTTTTCCAGCATAACATCCTAGATGCACTCTTAGTGATCTTTGAATGACTCCGTGCCTGAAGAGGCATGAAAATATCAGATAATAATAATTATAATTTTAATGTTATTCAAACAAATATTGCTGGTTATTATGGAATACTTTAACTTCTGCTGGGGTGAAGAATTGTTTCATATATATGCATGGCCATGGGTAACCTTTCAGGTCACAAGATAGGCAATAAAGTTAGTTATATTTGTGTTGTGGGAAGTGGCAACCTGAGGAAGAATTGCCAGGGATCCCAGCCTTATTCAAGCCTCTGGGACATCTATCTTTGGTGCCCATTTTGCTTTTTTTAACTTTGAGCCTTCTTTGCTCAGTTTTCCTTGTCGTTTCGTCTTCTTTCTCCAATTTTTTGTTTTGATTCACTCTAAATGTGTGTACATTGCCTTTGCATGTGATTCACATTAGTCCTTCTCATTCCATCCACTCTTTACAATGGTATAACTGCTCTGGCTATAGAGGCTTCAACTGTTCTATTCAATTCATATACCTATAGGACATCTTTACTGATAAATTACACATGTGTGGTTGTAAATATTGTATTTTAGAACTCTTCCATGTCATTGACATATGTAGTTAAAATTTATGGGATATGAGATGGAGAAATTTAGTATACAGCTTGCTGTATTTGATGTCTTGGGAGAGTGTTTTTCATGAAAATTTAGGTGTAAGCTTTTTCTGTATCCATAAACTAGATCTTTGTATGTATGTCCGTACATTTGTATGGATTGTTCAAGTTGGAAATCCATGCCTGTTTCTTTAGAGAAATAATACCATGTATTTCCCTGTAATTCCTTCTCTCAATTATATCCACATTATCCAACATAACTTAAACATTACAGTTGCAGGGTCCTTTGTTGATGAGTCTCCACCTAACGATGAGCTGGTTCATGTGGGAAGCTCCGCATCAGTAGCATCTCATTCCCAATGCACTGCAACCTCTGTTGATGAAGCTCCAATCATTACAGGAAGCTTATCCGGTTTTCTTTCATCATCACGAAAAAGAAGCGCAAAGGTCTGTTTACTTTAATACACCCATAATAATTACTGAGTTATCCACAATCCATAGTTTAAAGCAGAAAATATAATTGTGCATATACATGACCAATCTGTTTCATTGCTGTGTATATATATGCATAGAATTGTAGCAATTTGAGCAGTAGGTATATGTCTTTTTAGTATTGTTGGCAGAATGCATGCAATATAATAAGTGAACAAAAATCCCATGGAATAAATTGAGACTACAATAACAGAGGAATAGTGTGGTTTAATTTATTTTCTGATAAAATATAACTTTATGCTAAAATATCCGATTTTTACCCATATACCTGTATATCAATATATCTGTAAAATAGTATGTATGTACATATGTTAGTATAAGCATGTGTATCTATATTTTTAATGCATATGTATATGGCTATATCTCTACAAAAAGATAAGATAGGTAGTGGGTTTGGGTTAGTTAAGTTTGCATATCTTGTGTTCTAAAGAGTGATTTTATGTATATTCAGCAGAATATCTATCAAAACCAGGCGCCTGACGATTCCGTATCTTTCCCACTGATTCTTCACTTCTTCCATTGCCATCCATTATTCATTCCATTAACCTAGCAACTGCATATTTCTCTTTTCCACAGTACTTGTGGTAATCACAGCTTTGTTATCTGCTTTGACATTTTTAAAAATATAATTTAAATTTTGCCCATTGCCTCTATGCAACCCCATTTTCAGGCAATAATATATTTTGTTTTTCAACATTCAGTTTGTGATCTTTTCTTCCATTAGTTGTCTGTAACCTTTTCCTCCTTTAAGAATACTTTTCATTTTACTTGAAAGTCAACTTCAAGATTTTTCTTGCCGCCAATCGGCAGCAAGCAGCACTCTTTTTGCAAGTCAGGTTTCTCTTTGCTGCCCTTCTTTTCTCCTTGTAATGGTCATGCAACTTAGATTCACTTTTTTACAACTATTCCTCATACATCATTCTTTTATCAGTTGCCATTTGCAGCTTTTTACTCCTACACTTCCGACTTTCATTCCATATCTTTCTTTTTTTTCAACTTGAGTCATATGTACACTGGAGTCTTTTTCATGATAGTTTTCGCCTTGCAACGTAGACAATTATCTTCTTCAAGCAATTTATTTTCAAAATCCGTCAAGTATGGATAATTGAATGTTAGACAATGACTACTTTATTGCTTTCATACCTCGAAGTTAATAAATTAGTTTTATAGTTTTGTTTTTTCATGATATTTTCAATATGGATGTTAAGCCTTGTATTCAAATAGTTAATCATAGTTTGATATATCAATTTTTGTTTTGAACCTATTCACCAGAATTGCACAACCCTTCAAATTAACTGAAGAGTAAACAATAACACTAATTATAGCTTTTGAACATTTTAGTTTGAAAGGATATGAATTTGGTGATTAATGTACTGAATCGTGAGAGAATACATTCAGCGTGGCTAACCATATTGTGTACCTTATTTCTAAAGAGTGTCGCATACTTTTCATAATTATGGTACTGTGGGCTCTGAAATAATATTTCTGTAACCCCTTTTGCAGAAATACAACCAATACATACATCGTACATGATTGCTCCGTGAGCTCTGAAAATGTTTATCTTTGTGTTGTTTTTACATTTTGATAACCTGATTGATAACCTTCAGGGATGTATTGTAATACATTTGACAGTATTTGGTATAAAGGGCACTATTGTTATAGGGTCTCAAGTATACATGTTTTTTGCAGGCAAACGTCAAGACAGTTGAAACTGCCACTCTGCAGACCCGACACTCAGCAGCTCAACTGGCCATAAGTCGTCTGGAGAAGGAGAAAGAGCAAGCCAACACTCTCATGGCGGGTCACAAGACTGATCTTACTACGTTCAAGGTCTGGTCTTCTTTACTTTACTTTCATGGCACAGCTAGGTTTTCAAAGATGTTTTGTGTATACACACATGATTTAGATTATGAGGTATATATGATAGGTATTTGATTATAAGGAGTGCTAGAAGAAGACCAAAGTTAGGATGGAAAAACCGAGTGTTGAGAGCTTTGAATGCCAGAGGTATGTCGATGGAAGAGGCATCTGTGTGTGCGCAAAATAGAGAGGAGTGGAGGGCAATTGTGAATGTTTGACTTTGACGCAGCATGAAGGGCATGGCGCGGAGGTGCCCGTTCATATTGAGGCGTGAATTTTAGAAATATATAAAATAAAAAATGAAATGTTTAATTAATAAAAAAAAATTAGTATGAATGATGGTCACGTCGAAAAGTTCGGGGGCCCCCGCGCCACTCATGATGCGGCCGGGGTAAACCAGCGGTAGCTGTCGGGCCTGGCTGCTGAATCCATATGCCTGGAGTGCAAAGGGTGTCCGATTGTGATTAGATGGAGATGTGTGAACGTTGAAGAATTTTCTTTTATCTATGTTTTTATGAAATTTTTTGGTTTTCTGCACTTGTTGTAGCTACCCTTCCCTTGTGGAGGGAGAAAGCTCTCGCATATACATACATACATTTGATTATGAGGTATTTACTTATGTACGTGCAATGAATATATATATGCATTGCAACAGAGTGTGTCGAGAAAGAATTATACTTGTGATACGAGTCGAGTCTTGAATTATTTGAAATATGTAATGCTTCTAAGACTCGAAGTGGCGCTAAATCTGAAGATGCTTGAAGAATTGATTATTCAGTATGCGGGTGCCAGTATGCGGGTGCCAATTGTGTTAAGTTGTGCGAATAGGTCAAAAGTTAGAGAAGGAATGACAAGCAACGTATTGGAGTTCCAAGGCATTTTTAAGTGATAGAGCCTTTGCGTTTCAATGTGAACATGTGAGGTTTATAGTGAATTTGTGATACCTTTGAATTGAGAAACTCGAAGACAGAGTGTAGTGAAAATTATTTACTTAGCTTTCTCCCAGGAGACATTCTATTATAATACAAAGGCAAGTAGGACAATTAGGTTCGATTAACTAAGCTTACCTAGCTTATGTTACTAGCATTGGCGACCTCAAGGGGAAATTAGGTGAACTGAGCTCTAGTTAGGGCTTGGGGACTACTGTTCTTCACCCCTAGCTTCTTGTATCTTTTCACCTTTTTGCTTGACTATCCTTGAACTCCATTTCCTCTACTTTTTTATCTTGCTGATTTCACGTGCAGGGAATGTTCAGAATTACTAAGTCTGCACATTCCAAACTAATTCGTACCTTCTCATTCCGCTTTAGAATAATAAAAATTGCTGCGGTTAGGTTCATGGACGCTGATATTTAATTTCTATTTTATTATTATGAAAAGACTAAATTGTTAGACAAGTTTCAGTTTTTCTTGGATGTATTCATGAATTGAACCTTTTTTTTAGGCTTCTTCTTGTTCCTGTAAGCGCACATTCGGCGCTCTCTCTGCTTCAAGTGATCCCAAAAGAATGAAATCATCTAATTTAAACGAACATGCAAGTTTCATGGGACCTCGGGTAAGTGTAAGATTCTCTGCATTTTTGTTATCGTCATATTGAAATTGGCCACATGGAAAGAATGAGTGAAGGTCGACTCGTGAAGGAAGTGATGAGATCCAGTGTGAATGGAAATGGTGCTAGAGGCAGACTGAAATTCAGGTGGTGGGATGGGGTGAAAATAGCTGTGAATACTAGGGGCGTGTCAATGGAGAGGCAGCGGTGCGTGCGCAGAAATAGAGAGGAACAGAAAGCAATTATGAATGCCTGATTTTGACGCGGCAGGAAGGGCATGGGCCCGTACATGTTTTACGCGACCTTTACAAGAACAAAAATGTTGTATGCAAGTGAGTCCCGTAGACGGCCTCGGGGCCTCCGCGCCCCACTAAGATGCGGCTGGGGTAAACCAGCGTTAGCTGTCGGGCCTGTCATACCTTTGTCACTCATATCTCTTCACCCCATTTTCACTCCAAATTTTGGCCTACCTCTATCACTCCCTTTTATTTACCTGTGAACTCATCACTTTCCGCTAGACGATCTTCAATATTCTCTTATGACCATATAATTTTAACACGTTGCACTCAACTCGTTCTGCCATTTCTTTGACCACCAGTCGTTCTCTGCACTTCATCATTTCACCAGCTGTCTACCAGTCACCCCCACCATGTTTCTCGAACATCTCATTTCAACTACATTGAACTCGTCTTCTTTCACTTTGTCCCAGCCCACATGTTTCGGCCCATACATCACTGTTGGCACAAACACACTTTCACAGTTTGCTGTTAGCTCTCATACCTACTAATCTATTCCTTACGATCGCCTTCAATTCCACCCCACGCTTGATATCCCTTCGTACCCGCGTTCTCACCCCCTCACTTAACTCATCATTTGCTGTCTCACTGGGACCTAAGTATTTGAAGCAGCTCACTTCTTCAAGTAACTCCCCATTCAGCGTCACTCCTATTTCTTCAACCATTCCACCTCTTGAGCACTTCATAACTTTACCTTTTATCAGATATACTCGCTCGTTTCATATGTATATGGATGGGGGGGGGGGGGGGGTGGTGGGGAATGCGAGAGTGCTGAGTAGAGGACTAGAAATTGTGGATACAATTGACCGAGAGTATGAAATAAATCAGTTGTTGTTTCTAGGTTCATGCAAAGAAATTGCAGAAAGAGTTGATTGCAGCGAGTTAAGATGGTTTGGCACATGGACAGCGCATACGTGGAGATCGGCTCGTGAAGAAAATAATGCGATTATAATATAAATGGAATGATAGCTACCCAATTGAAAATTATCGCCCTTTTCAGGTAGTAAATTAGTCGTAAAAGGTCGAAAACGGCCCAAAAGGGCCAAAAATCACGACTTCAAACCGACTCCTACCTATACTTGGCCTATTAGGGCTTGAAAAGGGCTCTTCATTCAACTGGCCTTTTATAGGTCTAGTCAATGGCTGTTTGCGGGCTCATTCGGGTCGTTTAAAGTCGTTTTCAAGCCTTTTTGACGACCTCTATTTGGACGCGTAATAGATTGTAAAAAGTCTCGTAATCGTAAATGTTGTACAAGTCGTATTACTTCAGTAAATGTAAAGAACTAAATGAATTTCAACTAACCTAACTTAGTTAAGTTAGATTAGGTAAGGTTCGTTAAACATCTTCAACAATACTATAAATAATTAATCCAGTCAACATGAAAACTAGGATAGAAAAGCTAACTGCTGAGCATAACATCAAATTGGCACTTTATTAATGCATTATATAAAATAAATATGAATGATAGCTTATAACTGTTGGAACACTTGGGTTGTCGAACGCTGAGCATTCAACTTGTAGTGCTTTACCCTAGTTACCCCTCAAACCTCGATTCTAGTCCTTCTATGTTCAGTAATCTTAATATATGCCAATGTAAATTTATTTTAGAAAAAGTTCCCACTTCTCCGCCGCTTATCATCGATACCTACAGCCGGAGAAGTATAAACGTAAGTCCGCTGCTTCATTCGCCTCAAATCGGAACTCACTAGGCGAAGCAGCCACAAGACCCGGCCTTACAAACTCTTTATATCGTATAAAAAATCTGAAGTTGGAGCTCTTTGAGGTCGTTGCAAGGCCCACTATAAGTCGTACGGAAGCCTAATAAGGCCGGTATTAGCCTTGATCAAGCAGTAAGGAAGCCCAAAAGGGCCGGTATTAGCCTTGATCAAGCAGTAAGGAAGCCCAAAAGGGCCGGTATTAGCCTTGATCAAGCAGTAAGGAAGCCCAAAAAGGCCAGGACGAGACTCGACCAAGCAATGGAAAAGCCAAAAATGGTCGTGAATAGCCTCGTTCAAGTAGTAGAGAAGCCCAAAATGGCCGTTACATTAGCCGTTTCGATGCCCAGAAATAGCCGTTTAAATGGGCTAAAAATACTAGACATTTGCTCCGAAAAAGGCTAATTTACTGCTCGAAAACGACTAAACTCTTGGCTTATAACTGCCTGAAAACGATCTGTAAAAGGCTCAGAATTTCAATTGGGTAGAGGCAAACCAAAATTTGGATTGAGGAATGGGGTGAAGAAAGCTGTGGATGCGAGAGGAATGTCAATGGATAAGGCAACTGTGCGTACGCAAAAAAGAGAAGTGCAAATCAATTTTGTTGCATTTTAGTTTGTAACTATGAATGCGAGTCAAGCCGACAAGTTCTGGGTCTCCCGCGCTTTTTATGATGCGGTCGAGGGAACCATCGTGCTCTGTCAGGCCTGGCTTCTGACAGTATGTGCATGAAATACCAAGTTTACATGCGATTGTGAGTTGAGTATGAATGTATGAGTGTAGACGTTTTGTTTCATTATATTCAATGTACAACAATTAGGTTTCTTGCAAATATTTGATTTGCTGTGCTTGTTGTAGCTACCTCTTCTTTGTGGACAGACAAAAGTCATGCCTATGCATTTATACGTTTATTTTTTTGAGCATCGAAAATCAATTTTGTATCCGATTTATCTTGCGATTGTTTAGTTTTTGATACTTTGATAGCATTTCGTTTTTCAATGTTAGACCTACGAAATATTGATGATTACCTGTTTTTTTTCAGTCTGCTCCTCCAAAATTACTAAATTATGACCGATCTACAGTTGAAGTATCGGAAAAAAACCTTCCCATTGCGGTTTCTGTACCAGATTGTAAGCCACCGCCCAAATGTAGGCGCAATCTATTTGGAGAAGGTTATCCCTCAAATACTTTCACTGATATACAGTTCAGAAGGTTGAAAGCTGAGAAAAAGGTTCATCGGAAAACTAAAACAAAGTGTGAAAACTAAAACAAATGCTTCAAAATGCCGACGAAAACGTGTCAATGTGGATGATTTTTTAAATGACGTTCATCCTCGTTTAGGCAATTACTTGCCTGAATTTATCCGTCTGAAACTTCGTCGAAAATCCAGGTACACTGTTAAACAAAAATGGATAGCATTAAACATGCTCATGGGTGGCCGAAAGACGTACGAAATCAATAGAAAATTTCTGCCATTGCCTTCACAATCCACGTTGAAGAAACATCTGCAAGATTGCAAGAAGAAGCCAGGAATAAACTCCTTGAGCGTTGAAATGATCAAATCAAAAGTAGACATCGTTGAAGAGAAAGATAAGCTCTGTTTTTTGGTCCTCGATGAAATGTCTCTCCGTAAAGGATTAGTGTTCGACCCGAAGGAGGACAGGGTTGTTGGGTATGAAGATGATGGGCAGACACGTTCTCCTCTGCTTGCAAACTCTGCTTCATGTGTAATGGCCGTCGGCGTGATAAAAACTTGGAAACAGCCAATAGGGTATTTTCTCACAAAAGGACCCATGAAATCCCCCCTGGTTATCAAAGTCATCGAAGAGGCTGTTCGTGCTATGAAGTCGGAGGGTTTTCTTGTTCTTGGTATAACGACTGACCAGGGTTCAAATTTTGAGAAGGCATTCAGGGACTTAGGCTGTTCTGTTGATAGACCACATATTTGTATTGATGGGGAGACTTGCTACATTTTCCGTGACCCACCCCATCTAATTAACAGTGCGAGAAATTTCCTTCTGAAAAAAGAAGTTAAAATGCCTTCATCCGGACCCTCCGCCAAATGGGAACATCTCCTGGAAATGTACAGCATCAATGAAATGAATAGCATGAGATTGGTACCTAGGCTTAGTCGAAAACATCTATCAGATTTGCACTTTCAAAACAAAATGAAAGTGAAGCTGGCAACTCAAGTCTTGTCCAACAGTAGTTCTTGTGCTATCGACTATCTCGTGGCAAATTGTCGTATAGGATCTGATCGTCTGAGCACTAGCACATATTGCAAGAAATTCAACGATATGTTCGATGTTTTGAACTCTTCGTCTTCGAAGTCCGTGGTTCCTCTTCGGCGTCCGATCAACTCGAGCAGTTCTTCATGCAAGAAGATACCATCCTACGTTGCTTGGTTGAAAAAAATCGACGAAGCCAATCATGATCGTCGACTCTTTTCATTCGTGGTTGGGTGCAGTCCTTCAATGTTCTCCAAAGTTTGAGGAATAAATTAGATAAAATGTCACTTCCTTACCTTGCTACTAGGAACTTGTGTCAAGACAGCTTGGAAAACTTTTTCTGCAAAATCCGATTAATTCAAAAGTTTCCTAATGGCAAGCAATTCATCGACAACTACTCCCAGTTATGTGTTTCGTCACTCATTGGACATTCAGTGTCTGGGAACTGCGAGACTGAAGGGAATGCAGGAGAAGAAATCACCGGATATATCTTCAATGTAAGCAATACCACTTAATGCATATAAGAGACCTTAGACATAACTCCATTCCCGTATTTCGTTGTAGTTTGTTTAAGTTTGCCACTGAATAGCACATTTGATACCCAAAATACATTGACGAAGTAAACTAACCTTTGTGTACATTTTTTCTTTTTTGTTGAAGTTATCGCCTAAGACCATAATTATGGAGACGATTTTCTTTGTGTCATTAACCGGGAAAGCATTTCAAGCGCTTTGGAAAATTGTTTATGTACAATTTATTTAAAACAGCAGTTTTAAGATTTACTTCTAATGTGATGAATATTTTTCAATTCTTTTCCCCTTAGAAAAAGAAGCTTCAGACTGAACGGGCATCGAAATTTGAGCTTGATGAAGCTCACATAGAAGCAGCTCTGACTTTTGATGGACAAACGACCATTGGCGGTGCCGCGAAGTGTATCGTTTCAGAAGGAGCAACAGGCTATTACAGCGGCTACCTAGCGCACAAAATGAACTCCTATCATCAGCGGATGGATGGCGTGACGCTAATGAATTGTTCGAAGTGCTCATCAATCCTCACTACCAGGGTTGCGGAGTCGGTGGAATAAATTTGCGACTCCGACTCCACCTTTCCAGAATTTGGCGACTCCGACTCCGACTCCACCTTTTCAGAATTTGGCGACTCCGACTCCGACTCCGACTCCACCTTTTCAGAATTTGGCGACTCCGACTCCGACTCCGACTCCACCTTTTCAGAATTTGGCGACTCCGACTCCGACTCCATTTCTCCAGAATTTGGCGACTCCAACACCGACTCCGCCTATTCACAATTTTGTGACTCCAACTTCACCTATTCATAATTAATTAGATGAATATTTTATTTCTTATCTAGTGTACACAGACCGTAAAAAATGACAAGATTCAATACCTTTCTTCAACAAATTTTCGTTTGAGGGGAGTTTCCATGCTTTCAGCTTATTCCAAAGGTAACTTAATTTTCTTATAAGAGTAATAAACACTCAGAACACAGCATTTTTGAGCCGCAAGAGAAGTAGTTATAACCATTCGTGTCGTATCCAAGATACAGAAATTCAGCATTACTGAAAGCAACTGAGAACTTGTGTATGTTTATTGTAATATGCAATACAGTACATTGCAATACAGTATATTGTAATATACAATACAGCATATTTCAATATGCAATACCCCGCCGAACTCGGTATTCACGATACAAACTTTAGTATAAAAGGCTCTGGACCGCTCTAATTGTGATGAAAGTGACTTATTACAGAGCTATTGCACAACGAAAATGAGTGTATTAATTGACCGTGAACTGGAACCAAGATCGCCAGTGCTATTTTTTTCCTATCAATTATTCTCAACAGCGTGACACAAAACGTATAAATAAACACACGACACTCATTCTTAGTAGTAAACGGTTGCAGGTGTTGAAACCTGTGCATATGTTCATTATATTCTTTATTAGCGAACGACTTTTAAATTGACTACAGATTGTTAATAATCAAGATACTAGTGTACATGATTGGTCAAAAATGACGGGATCCAATGGTATCGTTGTAAAAAAATCTCAAGTTAAAAATGGCAAACAAATATATCCATTGTAATAGTACCCGCGATTAAAATACAGTATTCTCATACTTGTGACTGGTAAAACTCGTATCACAGATACAGTCATTAAGCATCTTTAAAAACGTCACAAACGCACACAACAAGCAAGCAAATTGTATAACATAATACCTACCTGAATTGTAATTTAAATTATTGTTCGCAAGAGGCTTTTAAAAATTTGCCATAATTTTTAAGCATTTAAATGCCTTTGAAATTTAAATGCAATGAGTCGCATTTTCTTGACTGTTGATTCGATTTTCACGCAATGTTTTTTACTTATAAACATAAGTGAGCAGATGCCAGGTTTTTCATATTTCGATGGTATTTATGATACTTTCCAAGCAAGCAGATTCCAATTGTAATGAGATAGGGGAAATTACGCACGAGAACATATACTTATCATTGACGGACACCTGGCTTTTTATTATACCGGGTGTCCTATAAAAATGTCCCTGATTTTTCATTAATTATATCTCAGCTTTATATTAACATATTTTAATTGCCTTTTTTCACAATGTAGTAAATTTTGTTTCCTTTTCGAATAATTAAATTTTTGAAAACCGGTTGAATAACCACTGTACAATGTCCAATTTACTGAAACGAGCAGAAAAATTAGTTGTTCAGATGAAAAGTTTTTAAAACAATATTGATATTCTTCCTTATTTTGTAGTTTCCATAAAACTGAACACACAAAAATTTTAAGGAGTAACAAATCATTACTATATATAACGTTTAAATAAATGAGGTAATTTTAGTAACCAACGACATACCCTATATTTCTCTCAAGGCAAGTATTACTTCTAGCCACCATTGAACGAAGAGTTTTACCCATTATTCCACCGTTTTTTATCAGTCCTTGAAACACTATTATTGAGAACACGTGAAACTTGAAACCTCTCAGAGGGTTTAAATACTTAGTTGTATGTACGATACATCGTTATGAAATTATTCTTAACAGTAGGTTTTGAGGGATGAAGAAGAACACCAGCGTTGTTTTTAAAACTTTCCCTCTGAACAATTTTTCTACCCCTTTCAGTAAATCGATCATCTTAAAGTTTATTCAACTGATTTTCAAAAACTTAAATTATTTCAAAAGGAAACAAAATTGACTAAATTGTAAATAAAAGACAATTAAAATATGTTAATTTAAAGCGGAGATATTATCAATTAAAAAGTCCGGGATATTTTTGTGGGACACCCGGTATAGTATTGATTGTTCTTATACAATAAATGGTCAAGTGTCTCCTTTGAACAAATTAATAAATAGGTTTAGCTATTTCGTGATCGTAATCTCTCCTAGGTTAATACAATGGAGTTTTAGGATTTAAAACTTAAGGGCAACTGCTCGAACATTTATTTCAAATACAGAAGAACTTCAAGGGAACAACAGCAAGTCGTTTCCCTTTTCTCCTGCGCAAAAAGAGAAACCGTACCCAAGTTAGGCAGATCTTGAGGATTCCAACAGTACGCTCAGCAGCGTCCTCTGTAATATTTTTATTATTAAATTCCTTCAAAATAGAGACCGAAGATCTTCTTTAACGTAAGGTTAGTTTTTAAAACGATACTCGCTAAAAATAGAAGACACCCAATGGACGCGGCCGGTCATCAGTACGGTACTCCGGTAGGGAATTTTAGAGGCGTTCTGAGTAGAGAGATACGGAGTTTTAAGATGTCTGGTCGCCGACTAGGTGAATATCGTATCTTATTGCAAGATTGCATATAGCACTAAGATTTTCAACAACTAATTACCTTCAATAATAAGTGCCTATTCAAGAGGCTGCAAAAGCCGGGTCGAGGAGTTCAAGTCGCAGAAAGAGACTACTTTTTACGCAAGAGAAATAAGTTAGAGGTACCAGACCCACTTTTATTAAAAGGACGACATGCTGCTCAAGCAGAGCAAGCTCAAAGATAATTTAATGAGTGAACGCCAAAGCGTAACAAGTAATTTTAATTAAAGCTATTTAAGGTTAATGCAGGTCTGCTAGAAGCGCAAACGTGCTTAATTATAGAAAGTTAAATTTAAACACAAAAATCGAAAAGAAAAGATGCAGCTGCAAAACAAAAAACAACGAACAAAAAGATCTCATTTCATCAGTTTCAAATTCTTGTCTGTGAACTAAGAGAGGCCAACTGAAGAAAACTTTTTCTTCCACAAAGCCGCCATCAGAAATACGGAAAATATTCAACAGGAAATTTCATTGAACAAACAAAATTGGCTGTTCGTCTTTGTTGGTTGATCTGTCTCCCTTTCACGCTCTTAAAGATGCTTAACTACTGTATCTGTGATGCGAGTTTCACCAGTGCACAAGTATTCGAATATTTTAATCGCGGGTGCTATTAGGATGGAAATATTTCTTTATGGTCCACATCTGGAAGATTTCTATACAGACAATATCGAATCCCGTCATTTATGACGAGTCGTGTACACAATTATGTATACTGAGTGTTTCAGAACACGAGGTACAAAATTATACATCAAGTAGAAAATGGCCAAATAAACACTTTTTGTCCTATGAAATTTTCCCCCCAAAAATCGGGGTTGGGAGGTATTGGGTGTTAATTGTTTTTAAGGTTGAAATTTCATGGCACAATTACTGGCGATATTGATTCTGAATTTACGTTACAAAATTGTTCAAAATGTATTCCACCTACATCTATGCCCTTTTCGAATGTTAGCCTTAACGGCTGCCGGATATTAGGAAACACGTCTGGCATTAAGGTATCTCACCTGCAGCCACTGCAATTCTGGCCACAAGATCTTCCTCAGACTCAATGAGTGTAGCATAGACAAGGCTCTTCACGTGTCCCCAAAAATTGAAATCGAGTGGAGTCATGTCAGGAGATTTAGGAGGTCATGCAACTAGCACATTTCGCCCGATCAACGTAAATTCAAAATCAATATTGCGAGTAGTTTATTCATTAAATTTCACCCTTTAAAACAATAAACTGCTAATATCTCAATGTCTCTTTCTTCGGAAAATTTTATAGAAGAAAAAGTTTTTATTTGGATATCTTCTAGTTGGTGTGCAATTTTTTTCCTCTTATTCTAAATCTGAAACACCCTGTATATTACTGACTAGTGTTTTCTGAGTAGGTAATGTAGGCATTGTCTACACTGAGAAGCATAATATGTATCAACAGTTTTTTATTACTAAGTATGCACTAATTCATTGAAATTATAATAGTTAATTCAATGACTATGCTTCAAATCCCCAAAATTATGTATACGTGTAGATAAGGTAGGCCAGATTTGCACACTGCCTTTTCTTCTCTGTACCTACACTATGCAGGGTAACAATGCAGAAAAGGTGTCATATTATGCTCAACTCTATGTTACATTTCGGCTATATATAATAAGCAAAAGTTGTTCTGCTTTCATCGCAGGGTTCTGACGTTTTCGGAACGTTTTTTTACGAATAAAAGTCACTTCTAGCTTCTTTGCGTGTAATATGATACTATCTCTGATATTCGTCTAACTTTTTACTTTGTATTGGACACTTTGTTATTTTAATAAACGCCCAGGTTCTTCTCATTTCGTGTTTTTTGGAGCAATTTTAAACGTTTCCAGCAAGAGAATTTGTACTATCGCATAAATGCAAAAACCATTGCAGCTGAGATAGTGCATTGTTTTCAGTTACAATGTGTGTGTGACTGTAAGTGAAGTTTTTGCTAGTGTGTGAAATTATTTTCATTGCAGCTCGTTTACATCGTATTTTAATTTTTTTCAAGTGTCTCAATGCCGATATAGATAACCTTACAACATTTCCAAATCTTCCTTAACAAGAAGTAATTAATTATATAATGCTACAAAACGAATACTATTTCAGTTTTTAAAAATGTATCAAGATAATTATAAAATTCTCCATTTCAGCGTATACTTGCTTAGAAACTGGAGAGTGATACGAAGATAAAAATTAAACATGATGATGATATAGCGAAATACAATATAACTCTGAAAGAACCAAATTACATTCAAGGAATAACTTGAGAAATGAGCATAAATTTTTATTATTAATACATATTAACTTGACTTAAAACACGGAATCCATATCAATTTTGATAACATGACTTGAAAACTAGAAGCCTTTGTGCACTAGACCATAGCTTCAGGTTTCGGCAAAGACTACTCATTGGCAATGAATCATAACCTAAAGACTAGAAATGTTTATGATCATTATCAATCAATTCATAATTTTGAGCATACAGAGTTACCGCTCTTTATGTGAGTTCAATGTATTGCATCAGCTGAAATGTTCTACAAGTAACTTGCAACACATTTAATACTATTTTCCAGTTCCTATGTATTAATTGAAGGAAAAATGAACAAAACAGAAATATACAGAATGAATTTGCGATGCTTTCAATTACTAATTCCTGCTTTTAACTACAAAATATACATCACTGCTGGGTACAAAAATTATATTTCGCACTCGTAGGTTTCTCATATATATCTGTGCAATCCCTCAATGACTAGATAACATGACGGTATTAGGTGATAGGAATTAATACGCTGTTTCATACCTAGAACAAAACAATCAACAAAAACATTGCGTATTTTTTAGATTTTTCAGCAAAGCATTCTAACTCTGTTTTGGTTTACTTTTAGTTTTAAAGAATTATAAATAATTTTTAGCAAAAATTAGAATCGAAGACACCAAAAAAGAATGACTCCAACCACGACTCTACCACATCCGAATGAACGACTCCGACTCCGACCCCGACTCCACCACATTCGGAAAAGCGACTCCGACTCCGACTCCATCACACTTCAGAGTAGCGACTCCGACTCCACCACACTTCAGAGAAGCGACTCCGACTCCGATTCCACCCTAAAACATCCGACTCCGGCGACTCCGACTCCCGACTCCGACTCCGACTCCGCAACCCTGCTCACTACCCAAGATCTCAACCTGCACCTATTCGTTTCGTTTAAAGAATACCAAGAAACCGTCGACTCGTCAGAGGGTTTGAAGTACTGTTCTTCAGATTTTATTGGCATTATATCCCAGTACGAGAGAGTTTTTTTGTACTTTTTCAAACATTTCAGCCACATGCCTAATTTTTCAACCGGCGTTATCAATGTCATTTCCAAACGCTGCTCTCAACCATCTCTCTGTTCCTCTAAGATAACACAGTTTTTAGAGCGATTCTTTGTCAAGTGCCGAACTTTTCAAGCTGTTAAAGAAATGAACAAAAAAATACAGTCTACCTCAAAATGTAGTGACAAGGTTAAAAAGCTCATGCATGCTTAAAAAGTGAATTTTGTGCACTCGATCGATTCATAATGTACAGTATGAAATGAAGCACAAAAACTTCAACTGTTTGAAAACTTCAACTTTTTTGATCGTTCCATGCTAGATGGTCCCTCTCTTAACTCATAAAGCTTAGGATAGGCTATAAGTTAAGTTTGCCATCTTGTGTTATGTAGAGTTGCGAACACAAGTGTAATTAATAGGAATCCTCAGCCTTCGAGGTGTCTATCTTTTGTGCTCGATTAGCTTCCTTCTACGTTTCCTCCTCTCTCACAAGCTCTACTACCAAAGTAAAAACTATTCACAGCCTCAAACAACTTACCGCCTACTCCGTACACCTTCCACACTTCCCACATCGCCTTTCGGTCATCTGTCATACACCTTCTCAGGATCCGTAAATTCCCAGAACAATTCCTTACCTTTTTCCAATTATCTCATACAGCTGTCGCACTGTAAATATCTGGTATACGCAACTCCTGCCTCTCCTAAAACCGCAACAATTACCATTCACTCTCACTTAGCTACTAAGTGATGATCTGACTCACCCCCTCCTCCTCATTTTTTGTAGGACGCATAAATTTAATTTTCGTAATAATGTCTTAATATCCTTATTTGTCATTATGATAAATGTTCAAGTCTTTTTTAAGCCTAATAATATGCAAGGTTTCTTCATGTTAATGACACTGTACCCTATGCAATATGTACGATATTACTTATGTGACGCTAGAACCTCTGATTCAAGAAGAACGCATGATTTATTGTAGACTCTACGCCAAATGAAGGCACCACCGAATATGATGCGTAGAAAATTACTAGTCAAAAGGTGTCTGTTGGTTATTTTGATTAATTCCTGCGTAAAAAAATGTTTTTATCCGTGTGTGTTTATATCCTTATTTGTTGGACAATCGTCATTGGTGAGCAAAGACTATTAATTTACCCAAAAATGATGTAGCAAGATAATAACGCGTATACATGTTTATCAGGTGAAAATACTTCAGTTACCCTTGCTTAAATTTTCTACTGTTGGGAAAAAGAAAATACTTTAGGTGCCCTTGCTTAAATTTTTTACTGTTAATAAAAGAAAATTTGTGCAATTTCGAACGTCATCGAATTCTCGAGCCCTGATTGGTTCACGAGTGCAGCGTATGTACGCTTTCAAGTTGTCGTACTTCCTTTCATTGTACTGTGCCAATAGCCGTCTCGCAAGTGTGACGTCAGCACGGAAGCCAGTTACCTACTGACTATGGTAGAGTGCGCACACGCTCGCTGAATGCTCTTCTAGCTGTTGAGTTAATCGCATAATCGTTAATCATCAATTTGGGATTCTAAGACTCCGAAAGATAATAAATTGTGTTTCTTCACTTAGGTCACTTTATAATATCAAAATTACTAGCAAAGATACAATAAGGGTTGAAAACTATAAAGATTACAGGTCCTTGATTATAACAAATTAGAGCGACTTGCACGCACACCTTTCCTTTTGACTTGGGGTGGGGTACTAATCTTGCTTTGGAAAATGAGAGGAGCAGGGTTTCCACGCAATTAATTACTTTAAGGTATTATTGAGGCCTTCTTTATCTTCTGTGTTCAATTGCTCCACTTGAGCCTTGCACTTTACTTGCCACTAAAAGAGGAGACAACTCTAAGTACCCTAGCTGAAGAGTGTTGATTACTCCAGATTACCCTAAAACAGCTAATCCTGACTAATGATCTATAAATTAACTAAAAGTTAAATGGACTGGTCTCCAGAGCTCCGTCAGTATGAATTAGCACTGTGTTACATACTGCATGAGCGTCAGGAGGGAAGGCCAGTTGGACAATGTTAGAATACTGGTTTGATTTCCCAGAAGATATCACGTACAAGATGTTTGCCGAATACCTGTCGAATTATGTTTGATGCCCACTGTTTTTCAAGGCGCACCTTTTTTAGCGACTCCTGACCTGGGAACATTGTTCCCTGATCGCACACAATGAGATAGGTAGGTGGTGCTTAGCTATAAATGCACAAACTTTCAGTTCCACTTTACGAGCACAATTTTCGATTTTTCGATTTTCCACTTTACGAGCCCGATAGCACGTAGCTGGCAATTGATGGGGTTTTCTTTGCCACCATGGATCGTTGTTTGTGTCTCTGAGAGCATGTGACGCTTGATCTCCGATTTCCCAGAGGTAATATCGGTTCGAAAACCCTACAATATGCCACATCCTTCTACTTTGTTGTTTTTAAGGACTTGGCTAACTATCCCTCAAACTCAGGTTCCGATGTCCACGAATCTTTAAATTTCTTATTAGTTTTTAGCTTTCACGTGGAGCTTTCCTTTTTTCGAGGTGGTGTCGTAAGCCTTTCCTCACTCGGTGCGCGATCATTTGCCATGCTGCAAGCTATGCAATAATATGTGTACCTATAACTTGTATAATTATCTATTTTTCATTTAATTTTCCACCCAGTCACGCGCTTTATCCATTCTTTCCACGTGCTCAATCTAACCGAACACTTTGATTCACTCTCTCTGATGACTTTCTGGCTTTCCTCACACATGACCTTCGTCATATCTTTTCATTAAGGATTTTATCCAATCTTGTTACATCGCATATGCTTCTCAGAGACTTCGTTGCAATCACATTCACTCCTCAACTCATAAAGTTGATCGTAAAGTAATCAAATCTATTCATTTCGTAAAGGGTGGGTAAGGAAATTCAGAGGTTTTTAGAAAAAAACTACCTTGCCTTTAGTTATATGTATAAACTTTCCCCAACACTCAGTTTCTAGAAGCCCTAGTGCTTCAATTTCGGTTGACGGAATTCTAGGCATGATAGCAGCTAAATCAAATTCTACGTCCGTGTTACAACGCACAAGAAAGACAGTGAGGATACAAACATTTATTGCAAGTTTTGAGTCAATAACTACTCTTTTTTATATGAATTTTTGTAAATAATTTTATAGCTTTTTTCTTTCGCCTATAGCACGTTTTGTAACTCGAAGTATCAAAAACCCTGTTTAATTTTTTTTGTTTGCATCGCTACAATAACATGCTTCGTTTGCGTGCAACATGGCTTAAGAAATAGGACGCCTTTCATCTAATTAGCTGGCAAAATACCGGCGCTGTGAGATAACACTGCTGATATATGAATGACTATCACCAGAATGAACTTATTAATTATTCCTACGATGAAATATATTAGCTGTGGTATTTAAAAATACAACATAAATTCCTGTCAATATTCTGTTGGAGCTTATAAGCACGCGCGCAATAAGAGCAGGACTGTGACTTTCGTCGACTCGCTGCTGCTGACACCACGGTATACATCACGGTGGCTGACACCAATCGAGTTTTTTATTAGCGAAATGCAACTCAGAATCATTTGTCAAAACGAAGTGGACAAGAGATATTATGGCTTCGTATGTTGACGCCGTCTTCAGATGACATTCAAATGTGCAACATTAACCACAGCAGCAGGGCAGTTTTGTGAACACTAAATTCTGACTCGTTTCATTGCATTTCGTTCAAGTGGGACCAGTAGGATGCTTGCATATTGGCTTTCAATTTTCTATTTTTCGTAGATTAGGTGGGCACTTCCTTCTCGGAGCTCTGATTACCCTAGATTTGCCCATTTTTTTCATTACCCTGAGGTACCCCTGTTTACCCTAAACTAGGGTAATTACCCTGCTCGTGGAAACACTGGTGAGGAGGAGTTGTAGAGAAGGTGGGTGGAGCAACTTCAGCCAAGCGTCTGTGGTTGGCTCAGAATTGTGACGTGTCGGGCCTTGACAGTGCCCGAGTCTTTCAACTTTTGCAGCCAATTTGGATCCGATAGAAATCGGCAATGCTCCCTCCATATGCCGGTGGTCAAAAAAGCCACACTCCGTCCTCCGACTAAACTTTCTCTTAAGCCTTCGAAATAGAAAGATTAGAAATATAATTCGAGGCTGAGGTAGGTATTAACATCGTTCTCTTTTATCGCACAGAGAAAAGTCTGTAGCTAACCACGGCAAAGTTACGAGGGATCTTCAAGCATTGACGGGTCGAAGCAAGCACCGACTCTCGATGACTATTCGAACTTTGCGTTTATGATACTTCCTGCGTTTTCTATGCAAAAATTGGTCAAAATGATTGACTTGCTTCTGAATACAGGATAGAATTTTGTTTTGAGTACAAAATTTTTTAAATGCATGTCACTAAGCCGCCGTTGCCGTTTTTGCCGTTTCCGTTATGAAAAATGACTGTTTTATGGGTAACCCGACTATTTTCTCGGAAACTGCTCGAGCTACCAAAGGCTTTGCGTTTTCTAGGAAGCTAAATTTCTCTACGTCCGTGTGTAGATCACTTTTTCATTTTATTATCTTCGAAACGGCGGTGCGAGGAGAGGCACTTTATCCGGTCGATCGGTCGCATTCAAGTTGTTTTCCGGTTGTGGCTGGTATGCGGCTTGCGTTTGTTCGTCGTTTTACTGTGTGTCTGTCACGATGTTTTTTTGCATAAAGGTAGGTGTTTGTGGAAGTGTGAGTGATGAGTACTATAAAGCTCTCCTCTTCTAGAGTGCACCTACCGTCTTGTAATATGAGCTGTCAACCCACGTTATCATTTTCCTGGCGCTTAGCACTGCTGTCATAATTCGTAATAGATCGATTGATGGTATAGTCTTACGCGCCAGTCAAGAGATGTTTAGAATCACTGACTGCATCAGCCGTTCCTGGGCGTGAGATTCAAGGAGATGTAAAAAACCGTAGACGATCCGCTGCGCCCGTCGACATAGCCTCCGAGAGCTTTGAAGAAAATGCACCGAAAAATTTATAATTTATGTCTTCAACGATTGAAATGCTCACTTGTCCACTTCCGTCGGTTTTCATCAATCCTCATATGATATTTATTGATATTAACGTTTAGCGATTTTCATTTTATTATATTAGTGTTGTCTAATGGCTTGTCTTTTTTACTCTTCCTTCTGAGAAACAGGTCAGTTAGACGTTAATGGTTTTGCCCCCAGTACGATTTCTGCGGTAAGTTTTTTGTAAAGGCTACTGTATTTCTGAAGAAGCTATGTTGTTTTTAATGTATTTGTTTCGACGTCTCAAAACAGTTTTCAGAATGTTCAAGTATTCTCTAATTGTTTTCAATATTTATTGCAGGTCAACAAACTTTAACGGCGCACCCACTTGAACATTTTCAAGCAGAGTAAACACTTGCCTATTCAATGTCTTTCTTTTCAATTTGTAGGAATTGGTAAAAAATTGTTCTGGTTTTGTTTTTATCCGATTAATTGATCAATTAATCAATTAATTATTCAGTCAATTTATCAATTGATCAATTAATATCTCCTGAATCGTTTCAAGAATGTGCTCTCAGAAATTAAAAGTATGCTCCTCTGCTTCGATCCTGTTCAGAAAATTTTATATCGCTCACGTCCATAATTTCATGATCTAGTTTGATTAGTTTTCGGCATTGACATTTGTCAACGATTGTTTCAACAAATGTAAATGAAATCGTGTGGTGATTGAAAGTAACGTTGAGAATATTATTATATCGTATGGTAGAACAGAGTAGAGTTAGATGTTTTGACAACGCGCGAATGGAAAAGGGAGAGCAGCCCTCTGCTGTCTGTGAGTGCAAAGAAATGTTAATGTATGCGATTTGTTTTAATAATGTTTTAATATTTCGTTTGATAGTAATTTGAAGTCGATAGGTGCAATCTTTCGAAAGTTATAAGTGGATCAATTTGAGTCTTTTCACCGTACGTGAGTCGGAAAATTTTATTGAGAAATGTATGCAGATCAAATAAAACTGTTTTCGTTGTGTCTACCGTATGGAAAAAGAAAATGTTTCAATCTTTTGTTTGAGATTAATTTGAAGTCGACAGATACATCTTTTCGAAAATTACTATTGGGTTAACTTTAGGTCTTTTGATTGCGCGCAAGTGTGGTAGGTGTCTACAGAAATTTCAGTAGTTGCGAGAAAACCATTTCCGTACCGTCTCGGTTGCGGCATGGCTGTATTATTTTGGCATACTAGTTGATACGTAAGATTGAAAAATTTTTCCGAATGTCGACCTAATAGTCTTATACGCAAAATAATTCAAATCCGCCCATTTAACTTTACTACATCAATCCCTAATATTGCTAGTTATGTTCGTTTGCTCATATTCCAATGCAAGTGCGCGGTAACAAAAGTATTTTGAACTATGCGCCACAAGGATTATGTTTTCATAGTTACTTATATGTATTTGCATTTTCATAATCAGATTAATTAACGCAACAATGGGAACGCATTTCATTTTTGCGATTCTCTCAGAATCATTTTTGTTTTTACATTGACATGGGTATTACGTTTCCCATGAGTGAGTACCAAGAAAGGATGTTAATATTAAGGTATGTTAACATTCTTTGTTCTTAATCAAACTTTTCAAAAGGCCACGTAATTCGTCGTGTGTAATTACTTCATAGAACATCACTGTTTCATTTTCTTGTTTTATGCAATGGGGTTGCAAAGCCTTATTCTATCTAAATTCCCAAGACTGACTGCAAGGGACATTGCTTTTAACTTCAATAAATTTTATCAAAATAATCAAATGAGGATCAAGAAAGTTTCGATTACTTAAGTCAACTTTAAATTTTACAACGAGCATGTAATGGATTCCATCAAATGGAAATGCAGCAAATTTTGAATAAATTGTTCCAGCACGAAACGATGAAACTGCCTAAACAGTGTAAAATAACTCACTAACCTAATCGCAACGTTAAAGCTGTTTGCCTACCTTTCAAAATTTGTGTGTTTAAAATGAAAAATGGTTATTATTTTAGAAGAGTAATGGAGGCAGGGGTGGAATAAAACACTTTAAGACCTTCGTCATGTGCAGAGAGATCTCACTTCTCTGCACGAGTGAGGACTGAGGAGATAGGAGAGGACAGAAGTTGATGTGCATGTTTTATAATTATTCCCTTAGGCATGCCCAGCCGCGTGAATATTACGGATGCTCTACGCAACTTGAGTGATCACATTTTCTTTGGTCACATCCCAATGGAAATTCTTCTGATGTAAATAACAAGAGTAATTCGCAGGCTACCGCTTGATGGGCTCAGCACCAGTAGTGTATTACTTACGACTAATCCGAGCCGAAACTGTACCGCAATCTTCATCAAAGACCCACTATTTCCAGGAGAGTGTCGTATATATATCTAACAAGCGTATAAACCTCATATTGTTTCTTTTAGATATGCAATTCGGTCATCAAGAAACCCACTTTCTGGCACACATTAATTATGCTCATCAGCATTTTTTATTTCACACAATATAACTTTGTCTCATTCCACTGGTATTGAATGCTGCCTGAAAATATGAACATCTCGCGTTAGGTTGGTGGTACCCACAATTAAATATTCTAATAATCTTAATTCAAATAATAAAGAAGTTCCCGGTATCTTGTAAATAATGATCACTGCCACTAGAAGAGCATTTTCTGGCAATTATACGAAACCACTAGCGTCATGATTTATTCACGACGTTTTAACTCTTATTTGTCGACATAACACAAATAATATCGAACACTTCTCTCATAACCGTAGTCTGTGAGAGGGACAGCATAGTTAAAATATTATTAAAGAAGACAAAAGTTCTGATCATCCTCTAGAAAAAATATGTTCACGTAAAAAAAGAAGAAACAGTTGTACGAATAACTAAGGAGAACACGACATGTACGCATAAGTGTTGTTAGACTTGAAAGGAAGAGAAAGCTTAAAGCGAGGAACCGATTTTATTCAACTTCGGCAACCTCCTGAAAGACACCGTCTGGGTAAAAAAAAAGTCCTTTATTTATGGGCGGATTTCTTTGAAATTTTCACAGTAGGTGTGAAATGATGCATAGATTATTTGTTATTTCGACGAAATTTTTGTAGCTGCACTTTTTTTTTGAAAAATATGATAAAATTGCGGGTTTGTAAAATCTATCTCCTTCTACAATTTTGAAGTTACAGAACCAGTACTTCGTTTTTAGATTGCTCATATGTCTATATAATCATACGCAATGGGGAATTTCGATAACTTCTTTTTGTGGATTTTGGGAATTATAAATAAAAAAAATTGACTTTTTTTCATTTTTTTTTCTTCATGTCATGTAATTTTCAAAATAATTAGGGTTTCCAAAAATGCCATTGCGTATCGATACTCCTTGCTAAGCCCTATCGAATGGTATATAATCCATTCTTGTAGCTCTAAAATTGTGGAAGAAGATACATTTGAGAAATGTCGAGTATCTGTTCAGAATGAGCAAATTTTTGCGAATTAAAAATGAAAATTCTTGTAATGTTCAGAATGAGCAAATTTTTGCGAATTAAAAATGAAAATTCTTGTAATTGTGTGTTATGTAACAAATTTTGTGCTTACGTAAAAAGTTGTGTGTTGAAATGTCTCAGTAAATCCCAGCAGCACAGAGGGGTCGCTTCAACATGAATGTTTTTATGTCGCTTAAACATGTATGTTTTCTTTTATGCCTGTGTGTTTAAGGGGGAGCGATAAGAGTTAATGGCTCGAACGACGGCTGTTTACATTGTGTGTTGTTTCGGGAGGGGACTTTGGCAAATCTTTCATTAGGGCGAGCCCTTGGGAAACTTGAGACGATCGAAAAATGCCTACCCATTCGCAAACAAAGTCGCTTTCTCAACGCACATAAATCGCGACCCTTGAGCTGCGAGGGTGAACGGAGTAACGGCTTCGAAGGAGCCTGGGCGTGGGAAAGAGTGAAACCAACATATAACCAGGGAAGCAGTAGGCGGGCACTGTCCACGAGTAGAAGGACCAGATTGGTCGGACAGGAGGAAGGGCACAACCCTCAAAATATACGATAGACATCGTGATGAACAGGAGGGCAGTTCGACAGTCGACGACGCGACGCGAAGTATAAAGATAAAACTCGGGTGTGTTCGCGGTAACAAACATGCTCAAAGATATAATGAAAAGTGATTATTGGATATAGTGAAAATTACACTAAAGTTGACGCTATAATGTAATCCAGAAATTAATGCAGTTCTCGTTTCACTTGCAGAAAATTTACGTGTTCCCGTCACCACGTTCACTAAGGGGAAATTTATCAAAAACATAACACACCGTGGGAGTCATTTGATGGACCATGGAGATGCCACACTAGAAGGGAGGGTAAGACATGCATTTCTTAAAAAGAAAGAGTAAAGATAGTGCTGAGATGAATATTGCGATAATTCATTGTCATTCAGTCATTTATGCGCTTAAAAAGTAATAAGTTAAATTTTTATCTTTGACAGGCGGGACGGTTATTCAGTCATACATCTGAGGATTGATCAGCTCGAATGAAGGGAATCGACGTGTGAGCATGCTGAAACGTAATGAGCAAGATAACGTCCTCACTAGACATTTTCTGAACAGTGCATAAGATAGGCCTTTGAACTGAAGCGAGTCGCGGACGAATTTTGTGGTTGAAGTGACCTTCGCCTACTGGGCTGCTGGGGGCGCTGAGATATTGTAGGCATTATTTGTGTTATGTTTGGGGGCATAAGCAATCTGCGGTTAAAGGCTGGCCAGCCAATATTTCTGTGTAATTATGTGATGTAAGTCATTTGACGTATGCTATTTGATTTCATTACTTAATTAGCATTGTTCCTAACACCATTCATTGTGTGTACGCTCATTAATGTTTGTATGACGTATAGCTGGAAATTATAAATGTTAAGCATAGTTCATCCTGTGTATCATGCCCCACCATATTAGAAGCGAGCAATCGTAATACCACGGAGGGCGCCCAGAAAATGCGCTGCGTAAGTGGGTCAGCGATCCCCGGTGAGTACCTTTATTTTTAGTATATGTACTGTAATTGCCGATTATTATTCATTAATTTGTGTAGTATATGCATTCTTTGGAGGTGTGCCATTCCTCAACTCCGAGAGCCGGATCTTCCTGTTAATGAAATGTTAACAAGGAGGTGAAGGGGCCATTTCTCGTGACAGAAACCAATTATCAAGTTTCCAGTAAAACGTGTTTTTTTCACAAAAAAATTGTTTTTATTTTTATCTTTTGAACTACAGGGTTTTATACAATGAACTCTTGAGCGTTTGTAGCTCTTTTTAAGCCCTTTCGATTGATATAATTTACATTGCTGTAACTCTGTAACTATGAGAAAAAATATACAACAAATGAGAATAGGTGTAATTCTTGAAAACAATTTATTTTTTTAATTTTTCATTTTTTTAACCAAAATACGTTTTTTTGTCAAGTCAAACCCTTTGTTTTATAGCTCTTTTTAAGCCCTTTGGATTGGTGTGCTCGCCATAGCTGTATCTATGATACTGCAGCTGTCATTGCGCTATGAGTGAAAGCTGCGGTATCATGGATACGGCAGAACAGCTAAATTCTGAAAATGTCAAAATATTATAAAAAATATTTATTCAGCTTTAGAATGTTTCGTTTGAATAATGGAAGCACTTTGAGTAGCCTATGAACGAACTATATTGCCATTGCAGCATAGAAACACTCTCAATTGACTCCCAGTAATGAGGGGGGGAGGGGTCAAGGTCACGCCACCCACGTCGCTTTCCCCCCTCTGGTGGGCGCACTATTTGGAGTTGACGAAAACGGAAAGTACTAATGGAAGCGCAAGAAAATCCTCTATAAGATGCATTTAAAAACAGAAAATCAACACATATCCTGATTTCTACCCAGACGGTGTCTGAAGTGCCGGTTCAAAGTTAAAATCCCACCAACATCCGTGGGACCAACAAATTGGCAGCCCTACACAACTGGAAGAAGAGAATATACAGGCTGTAAGGCGTATCGTTACCAACGTATTTATATAAGTTTATACGAGAAGAAATTTGAAGGTATTCGATATTTCAAATGACATTTCAAATCCCTACGTAACACACCTACGAAGCGGGCTGGCTTGGCTTCGAACCACTACGACGGTGTGTTTTTATTAAACAGCACAGCTCAGCTCAGACGACAGGATTAATCGTACAGGTGCGGCGGACGATAGGGCTGGGTTAAAATGAAATGGTTAAATTGTTACCATTTACTAGGCATAACTTTCAAATCGTTCAAGATATCACATTTTTTAAGTTCAATTAAGAGTTACACTGGTGCACCAACCTTGAAACTTTAATGGGTACATTTCAAGAGACATATTAAAGACCATTAGAGGAAAAATGGAAAGTTTAGGTAAGAGATGGCCTAGCACTTTTAAGTATTAAAGTAATATTAAGGTAATAAGAAGATAACTTCTCACTTAGAGGTAAGTAGAAATTTTAAGTTGGGTGCTTTAGGCCAATGTTAAGGTTTTAAGAACTCCAAAATAGGAGAGTAAGTATATTCTCAAAGTAGGGCTTAAAGTGCACTAGGCCTCTCGGTAAGAGTTATACAGGAGCTCAAACATGCAATGATAACGTAAATTAAAGTTAACGAAAATCAAAAGGAGTGATCACTCAAAATTAAAAAAAAAATAATTACGAAGAATCGGCCATGAAGTTCAGACGGTCTGCCCAGAAGCCTCCTTCTACCGCTCCGCACCCCAAGCACGTTAATTACCAAAGCTACTTTAATTTTTTTTCTTCAAATGAAAATTTAAGAACTACGTAATTTCTAACAATGTAGGTTTTTAATCTACTGAATTAATATTAAAATAAGCAGCACAACAATTTCTCAGACATTATGTACATATACACGGTAGATTATTGTACGTTTCAAATTACTTGAAAGCATTTTATTAAAATCTCACATTGAATGAATGAATGAATTCTTGACCTTTAAATCAACGAATATCTGAATTTTAAATTACCAGAACGCTATTAGAAAGTTTGAACCATTGTCAGTTGTTGTCGTGGTCACTTAATTGCGAATGCATTATTCACGTTGTAGCGCTTCCCGTTAGCAATTGGATCGCATGAGAGGCGGCTACGATCTGCCGGCGACAAGACAGGACTTCATTCCTCCTGAGAAGTGGTCTGGATGAATCCAATGTGCCATCACCATTATTGATCTGTAAAAGAACGAATTATCACGGCTACTTTTCTATTTTTCCTTGAATAACATAAAATTGAAGACATACTTTATCTTTGTTTAGTTTACTTGAACTCTGTCATTAGTAAACACATAAAACATATAAATAGATATGGAATGAAAAATATTTGCAGCAGAAAAACTAAGCTACCACTTAAAGCATCGTGTCTAGAGATATAATAAAATATCATTGTAAAACAAACGTCAGTTTATGATTGAACTAGCTCTAAAATATGTATACGGTGAATAAAGTCAGACCGCTGTTGCATTTATTTTAGAGAACATATTGAGACTTTAACAATGTGGGTTATAACAGGATCAAATAATAACAGGATAACAGGATCACATAATATCAGTGTTGGGCAGTTGCGCCGCAACAAGTTGCGGCCGCAATTGCGATCGCAACTTTTTCTGTTGCGGATGCGGTTGGCCGCAACAATTTTTGGAAAGTTGGGAATCTGCTGCGATCATAACAATTTTCAACGATTCAGGCCGCAGCTCGCAACCGCAAAATCGCGAGGGTAATTTATTTTAAAATAGTTTTGATGCTGGAACAAAACTAAGCACAGTTTTAGAATCCCTGAAACATTTCTAACAAACGTAAAGTAGAAAATGGGAACGTTTGGAAATTTTGTTTTGTGATAAGCTATATTTTCTCATTATATCATTAAAACATTTTCTGGGGGGTTTTGAGATCTATAATTTTTTTCCCCAAAATTTCGAAGTTTGCTACTACGTTTGTCAGAAATGTTCCAAGGATTCTAAAACTGTTTTTGTTTTTTTCGTAGCAGAAAAACTCACTGACGAGTCCTCTTTTGAATTTTGAAAGTTAGAGGTTTTGGGTATAAGCCATAAACAAAATTGTTTGTTGCAGTGTAATATAATGGATAATTTATGTAATTGAGTGCTGTTTTCATTTTTATTTCGATAATCTCCATGCATAACTTCGTATTCACACTGTGAATTTTAGTTTGCATAAAAAAAATATATTTTATTTCATACAAATTTTGAAATTTTATATATGTAGTCTGATTCTTATGAAATTTGACTATTATATGTAACTTTTGAATATAAACACAATATTTTCAATTCATTTTTTCGATTCAGGCTTTAGTTTTTTGACAAAATTGGACATATTGTTTTTTTAGTTAATTTCTATTGATATTTCAAATGAATAGAATTCATTGAGTTTTTATGCTAAAACAAAACCAAATATAGTTTTAGAATTCTTGAAGCATTGTAAACAAAGTTACGGTTTCAAATTTTCCATTTCTCGTTTTGTTTTGTTTTCATTTTGGGTCTAAATGGGGTCGAACATTCAGGATTGTTAGCCCTCTTCCCCCCCTAGTGTCCGTAGCGCCATAAAATTTGAAGACAGAATAGTCCACCACCTAAGGGTCCTTTTCCAACAACAAAACAAAAAAGCTCAACGGACCGACACGGGCCTGGCAGGGGGCTGAGATGACCCCCTTAATACGAGTTTCATTCTCGTTTGAAACCAAACCGTACTGGGTACAACCCATCTGGCAACTGTTTGTTTTTAGCATTAGGCGATACGGTGATACACATACACTTTGCTTACAGTATATAAGTATTTTTAATGTAACTCATTATATAACATACGTTATTAAGAATGATGTGACTTTTAAGTGTGAAATTATGTGTTATACGGCAAATCTACATAGCTAGATGTTGCGATTTGGCAATGTACTTCACAACGACGATTTTATCATGGCGTCCTCTGTGCATCCACATTTTTAGCTAAAATGGCTAAAAGAAGTGCAAAGAGTGGAGATAAAAACAAAAAACTAATCGCCCATCTTATTAACAGATCGGAAAATTGTATTTCAGCCGAGAAGAGCTGTGCCGAGGACGTAGATCACGAAGATGACTTCCTCAACGTCGTAATGATATCGGATGATAAGGAAAAAACGAAGAAAAGTTCGTTGAAACAAGTCTATGATTGGCTGAAACAAGCAGTAATCAATAGAACTAGTCACCCTGATGTTCACAGAGCGATGTTTCCTTCAAGTGAATTTGCCGCTTCGTTCATCCAATTTAACATGCCAATACCATCGAGCGCTGCGGTCGAACGACTGCTCCCCTCAGGCAAAGAAATTTTGAGACCACGACGTGCTCTGCTTTCCAACAAACATTTTGAAATGTTAACATTTTTGAAAGGAAACGTTGATCGTCATTACAGTTCATTGAAATAGTCACATTGAGATCATGAACTAGTATTTAATCATAACAGAGGGACAACAAAAAGCAGAGGAATATCATATATTATAGGAGATCGTCAAAAGACATGCACATTTGTAAACTTTCTTACCAGTGATGGAATAACTTTTACTCATGCACTTGTCAGCGTTTTAAAACCGTTATCATTTACAATTAACGAATAGTTTGATGATCAATTGCATGAAATGATAATTTAATTATAATCGGAATAGGGAATACAAAATTGTCTCATGCATGAAAGTTGTATTTTTTATGGCGTATTTGCTTTCAAGTCTAAGATTTTTTAGGAAGTCTCTATTGATGGGATTTTGGGCTAAATAACTATTTTTGAAGCTAACTTTTGTGAAAAGTAATCATTTCTTTGAGATGTATTTTGTTGGATTTATCAGGTCATTTATGATTAACAAAATTAAATGATAAATAAACCGAGATTCAGTATACGACTTCAACATACTGAGATCAGATCAAACCAGACCAGAGACCACAGACAATAGGCCATACCCGTGACCAGACCAAGACCACAGACAATAGACCAGACCTGTGACCAGACCAGAGACCTTAGACAATAGACCAGATACGCGACCAGACCAGAAATCAGACTAAAAACCAGGCCAGAAACAAGACCAGAGATCTAACCAGACCAGCGACCAAACCAGACCAGATACCAGATTAGACCTGATACCAGGGCAGAAACCAGACCAGAGACCAGATCGGAGACCAGACTGGACGAGACGAGATATCAGTTCAAGTTTTCCTAACTGCAACAAAGGAGTTCCAAAACAGAGATGAGGATGACACCATTTACTATAGCACTAATTCCCATTCAATCGATAATTTTATTTTCTTGAGGGGTTCAACATTTTTCTTTTCAGAATGCTTACTTGGAAAGTGTAAAACTTTTAAAAAATAGTACAAATTTAATGATTACTACACTCAAACTCAACATTGCCACAAAAAAGATAAATTAGGAAGGAAACACTCAGCAACGGTAACCCTGGTTGCGTTCTCTCGCTGGATGCTGCTTTACGTTCTTGGTCACCTGCAGATGAATCATGGTGACGCACTATCAGTTGTATAAGCCAAGATTTCTCTGAGTGCATCGCTTGCGCACATTTCACCTCACGTAATACAATAACCCCGGTCACTTCCGTTCATAGGTTTAGTTTGTTTACACATCATGGAAGAAAAATTGAAGAAAATTCTCCTTTGAATATTTCTCACGCCTTCTTTTGATGCAATGAGAATTTTCCAGTCGATTGATCGCAAGAAACTATTCTTTAAGGCATTTGCTTTGGAAACTCAGTCAATTGTCTGTGACTAACCCGGCTAATAGAATGTCAAAACTTTTCTTCAGGACAATGATTCCGCGTTTCATTGGAATGTTTCAGGGTCTAAAACTTTCAGGCACCCATCACATAATTTGGTTCTCACACATCAGTTACCAGTGTTGAACCTTCGTGTAAAAATAAACACACTAAGAAAATTTACATTGGAGCTACACCTCTTGTAATTTGCATTCTGTCTCTGGAAATGCGCGAAAAGTTTGCAATTTAATTTTTCAATATAATCACGCAATGCCCAGCTCAGCAGGGAAATAAATACCGGTCAAATGCTGGCATGCTGTTTTTTTTGTAAATATTACAGCAATCCAAAGATGTGTTCTGTTGAGTGGAATTGGAGTTCTAAATGAGTGCCCTTGATGTAAACGTTGATTTTTATTCAGAAAACCTTTAGTTTATTGAAGGTTTCATTTTCTTTTCTATACTAACCTTAGGGCCCTTTTTTATATCGATCTCAAAGGAAATGAAGAAATAACAAGAACTCACTATTTAAATGCTGTGGAGGGGGAGAGCACAATTTAGAGTTACAGAGTTTTAAGGATTAAGAGGTTTTTAGTTTATATATGCACTACTGCTTTTATCAACCTACCTTTGCATTCACTCTAAAAGTCTGTCATTGTTCCTCAAATCACGAATTCTCTCGGTCAGAAAGTTCCACTCTGGCTAGACGTAGAGCCCATGACCTCATGACCTACCTAGCTGTTTATTGGGGACAGACTCACCACATGTGCAGTCTGATGACTATGGACGCAGTGAGCGATAATGATCGCGGAGGAAAGGTGTAACTTTTGATTGTTGTATGCACTCATGAACATTATCATATATAACTAATGCCAAATTTTTCTTTCGTCATTGATGTTTTAGTTCGAGAAAAAAGAAAATCAGCTTGATGAAACGACTACAAGAGTTAATACTAGAAACAATTGAAGTGCCGACGTACGTACTGTGGCTAAAAAATCGATCAGGTGTCTAAAATATCCAACGGTGAACTTCACTAATTATTGGTGCAGAACATGACGCTTCTGAAAACAAGAGTGAGCGTGAATGAAGACCCTCCTATAGCAGAACCGTTTATCCTGTTAGACGTGTGCTTAATTTTACTTCATGCTGCAAGTCATGACTTGAGTTGGATTTTTACTTCATGCCCACTACTAACAGTTCAGCGTAGAGCTTGACAATCAACTTAGCTCCATCTCCTCGAGGCATACTGTGAGTTATCTCTTAAACCTTCTTTTCTCGTATTATAGTTGGGACTGAACTAACAAGAACAGACGCTATAGGAAAAATTTTCCATCCAAAGATTTACTTTTGAAGCCCCCAAGGTATGTACCTTGGCTCGTTGGTTTTTATCTTCCCATTTGCTCAAAGTGATAATGTGAAAATTGAAAAAGCTACTCCCATGGTGCTAAATTTTATCTTGAGAGCATGCACTAACAAAAATTCCCTTGTCTAAAAAAATCTTGAACATTCTGGCGCAGCCTCTTATTAATTGAAAGAAAGAAAACAATATGTTCATGTCTTCAGTTATTTTCCATGTCTAAATATGTCATGGGCATCATCCTTTGCTCTCTAAAAAATACACTTCCTATTAATGATTCTTTTTATTTGAAACTTGGGGAATTTAGGATGTACAATTTGCTCTGGCATTATTAAACCCATCTATGGCAGACATTGATCTGTCAGGTTAGTCCAAAACGTAAAAACTATCACTGACGGGACCTATCGTATTAAATGGTTCCCATCGCTAAATCTCTAATGGGAATAACCATCACAAAGGAATAAATAAATTACCGTTGAATTCTCAAGAAGGATTTATTCCATCGCTTTCGATCGCAAAAAGGCCATTAATGTTAAAAATCTATAACTGCCGGTGAAAAAAAGGTGATGTAGTATTATCACATATGAGGCCATAACGGACGACCTAAGCTTATGGGTAGAATTTGCTGCGCCGAATTTGGAGAATTACTTCCCGGCCATGGCTGGAGCAATCGAGATAGTAGGCCTCGCAACACAGCAAAAGCAACCTTTGGTGATGTTGCAATTCGCCGCACTTTGCCACGGGAAACATCGTGGGTACAAAGTTCCAAAGGCGATTATTTCACCGGTCTGAAACATAAAAAAGCGAATGTTTAGATATGGGTATGATTTGGTGATAAAAAGAAATAGTGGCACACGCTTAATCGCTTCATCAAGTTTTTTGTTGTTGCTTAAGTACCTCAAGTTACGAAGTAAAAATGACTGAGGACACGCTGAAGGTTTGTTGCATTTTGTTCTAACAGAATCAATGACTCCTTTCAGGACAAATTAGACAAAGTTTTCGCTGCTATAGCGTAAGGGCTACCACTCAAAACGTGAGATCCTCCTCTAGCCAGTACTACAGCGTGAGATTAGGTTACTAATGGATATTGATTTTTTCCATATATTTAATTTAGCGATAAACACTTCGTACATCTCAAACTGCGCCTGGATAGGCGATTTATGGCGGTAAACCTCGTACTATAGTAGCACCAAGTTGTGCGTTAAATGGTCATTTAAAAAATCTTGGTACATTCATCTTCGTGTATCACCTTTTACCATATGTTCAAACGATCGATGAAGTTGAATTCCGTATGTCCGTTTAATAAGATGAAAAATTTATTGATTGAAAATGGATTTTCGTTGAAAATTCAGAATAGAATCGAATTCTTCTCAGAAGCATTTAGAAATTTGTTATTTTCAGGTAAATTCTATGGTACAAAATTGTCTATCAATAAGTGTAACCACAGGCTAGTACGAGAAGGTTCATTTATGAGGAATAGAGCTGATGCACTTTAAGTACGTGTGAATGGTTTCGCACACTTATTTGCATAGTGACATAAACGTGTGCCAGAATACCTTTATTGGCGTCGTGAATCGAGGACACACTTTTGTGTCTCTGTTTTGTGACTAGTTGACACCCAAATGCTTGTCGGCTTTGAGGTTATAATTTTTTTCACTATTTATGCAACATGTAATGAATCACGACGAAATCCTTGGGACAGGTGGCACATGTTGAATAAACAACGGCTGGAGATGTTCCTGAAAATTTGACTTCCAGGATTTACCTAGGCAATAATGAGCAATAAGAAATGTATTCTTTTCACCAGAGCTCTTGTGAGCTGCAACACTGATGTCGACTCGAACCATTCAACGTGATTTAATAAAACACAATAAGCCTTGATTTTCAAGAGGCACAACTTAGCAGGTTTCAAATCGTTGATTGAAAGAGTTTATGCTCCGTCTTGCTGTAAATCTTTGATTAATAAAAAAGAACTTGAGAAAATTTGCAGGTTTGCCGAGATGCTGAAATTCACGAGATCTGTTTGTAACAGCTTTGTGCAAAGTAAAACAAACAACAAGTGCAAAATAATACACACTAAACCCAAAATTACTTCGATATTGGCATAAAAATAATAATTATTTACTGTAGTTGCACAAACAACATTGACTTCAACGAACGAGTCTCACCTCGTCGTGGGCGCGGCACGCACCGCTACACTCTGAAAAGAAGGTATGTTATTTATTTATAAAAAATTAGAAAGTTCGAAATAAGTATTTCATCACTAAGTCTTACACTAGCGGAGTTTGCTGCGCAAAATTGTAATATCTCTATGATTTCACCGAATAAATTGTTGTTTCCGCTTCAATCGTTACATGCTTAACAAAACGAAACCGAACTAACTCAAAGCCCACTCGAATTTGCTCAAAAAGACCCAAACGAAATGGTGCAATAAGATCAATGAACAAAGTTCGAAAATAATAGATAAGTTTCAGAAATGAAAATTAGTATTGCAAAAAATTCACATAAATGTATGAATGCTAATTTCAATACAAATTATTGTAACTTACCGCTGAGTTTTAACTACAGAAACCAGCACTTATAAGTGCTATCATTGACAATCAGTGATGTTTATCCTCAACAAAATGAAAATTGTTCATTATAGATGGTATAAGAAAACTAATATAATATCAGTAACTCCTAGCTGTTTATTCACTTTTCCTGTATTTCTTGCTAGTTTTTGGTGTGATGAGCTAGAATTGTCCAGGAAAACGTTCGATTTTAAATTTAGACAGAAGCAATATTTTACTCACGGGGAATGCCGTTGATTATGTACGTGACCTGAAAGACAATGAAGAAAATCAATGCGCTTTCTGACATGGTACCATATCGTGAACCAACACTCGTAACCCTATATATATAACAAATATCATACTTCAATACCTCTGGCATTTGTCCATTTATTCCTGAAACGCACGAAAACTCATATGGATTTTTCTCATTAATTTCGATTATAGAATTAAAAACGTAAAAACACACCGGTATGCCATGCGAAAGACAGTTTAATTTTCTCAATTTTTATGGGATTGAAAACAAAAATCTTTTTACCCGGTGAATTAAAATAGCAATCAACTCTTTCTTACCTACTTACCTACTCTTCAGCGTTTCGAGTAAGGGCAAATGAAAATTACAATGTTTTGGAAAAATTATTGTTTTGCCATTATACTTCATTTTCCTCATTGTACAATGAATCACAAGATTTATTTGAACAATTTTCACATTTTGATACGCACCACGGAACAGTACTCTTGATCTGCCAGTGCACAAGCAACGAAGCAGATGATGGACAACAGCACAAGCTTCATGAGGGCGGTTGGTTTGCGTCTGTTGGAGTACGAAACATCTCAGTGAAGAATATACCTATTGAGCTCCTAAATTCAACTATGTATGTAAATGAATATTAATCCTACAAGAGCAATACGAAGTTTCGCACTTATCCGTGCTGCTTCAGACACACATGAGGGAAACATCTAACTCTTTAATTTGCTGTAAAATTTTCGTTGATATACTAATGCAACGTCCAAGATGGTGATGATTTGCAGAAAAATTTCAGAACTGTGTATTCAATAACTTTCTATTTTGTTTACAACTTCTGTTAGAATTGAAACTGTTCAGATTCGATTGGCTAAAGCTTGGGAGATTATGTTGTCATAAACTACCAATATTTTCAAACCCTTTAATGTTAAATGTGAAAAAGAAAATTTTGATTGTTTCCAATTCTTCTGCAAGATAAGAACAAGAATTTTCCGATTAGATGCATTTTATTAACAATCAGGATTAATTGAGTAGTCCAAACACTAAGTAATTGACAATATAAGTGTAATTCTTCAATCAATCGAACGTGAATACCTTCGCAAATAAGCCGAATCCAATAAATGTATTATCATTATTATATACGAAGCTTCAACACCGCAAGCGCTACGGAGACGTTTCATCGATGTATTCGATATTCCCTTGTGCATAATTTCTACATACAGGGCGAATATCATTTCTGTTATCGCCTTGCTGAAATTTCGAGGTATATGACGTTTTATTTAGTGCTGTGATAGGGTACCGTTTAGTTCGCTCAGACCAGGAAAAAGACCATTACGCCTCATACCTGTCAACCTACGTTTTGTGTTGCGCGCCTCTGCCAATACGTGCCGGCTCGCAAATCAACTCCGTACACAAACTAGAGAGGTTTGGATATTTACGTTTGAGTTAGCAATTACTGATAAGGTCCGGTAAGGGTTGAGGCTTTTTAGTGGGAGCTGGTCCCCCATGCGTAGTTCATTGAGTAGTCAAAAAAAAACAAAGTAAATGACAATTATAATGCAATTGTTCAATCACTGGAATGGGAACCCTTTCGCAAATAAACCGAAAGCAATAAACGTAACATAAAGTTAATGTCACTCGTTGAAACCCGAACTCTCAGAGCTATACTCCGTAAGTCAAAAACAATTAATAAATCTGAAAGGTACGCACACGAAAGTTGTTCACGTTTTTGAAAATTACGCAGCATTGAAACGTTACAGTTTTGAAAAGAACACAAATAAATGTTAATACATGAATGGTTAGCTCTGCAAATTTTGTTTATCTAGAGAAATGGCTTCAACACACGACCCTGGCCATACATTACCGTAATATTGTTCAAACATCGATAGCAATGGTAAAATATTTTCCAGCAGACTGTGCATTCCATTTAATTTCAGTATAAATAATACACAATTTTAATCTTAAAAGTAAACAGAATTTCCTTCACAATGAAAACACATTTTCACACTATGTACATCTAGAAATGAGACAGAAAATTGAATGAAAAAAATTTTACCTAAGAAAGCTAATGATTTTTTTCTACGTGGAAGATCAGTTGTGTAATTTTACCTCAAAAATTTAAAGGTTTTTTCTATCAGGTTTTACGTTGTGTAGTGAAGAGGAAAGCAGGTGCAACTGATGGCAGCCTAGGACTGCAACCCGTTTTTATGTCATTACTTGCCACAGCTGACACACAAAAACTCACGGAAGTTAATTCATTCACTGTGTTTCCGACAGCTAGAAGGTTGAAATAAATAATTTAAATTAGAATAGTTGCTGATATTTTCCAGGCAGCCGAGCACATCGCTACACAGCGGATAATAAATCATAGACCCTATTGTCTTTGCTCTGAGCGCCGGAATTTTCATTCTTGTTCAAACTAGCAATCCTTAGATCTTCAAATCGAATATCGATGCAAGTTCCGAGTCACTCAGTTACGAGTCTCTAATTAATTCCTTCTGAAGTACTAGAGCCGTAACTACGCGTCTCTGAAGGACTTGTGTCTGCGTTGAACGCCTTCAAGTGATGAGTTCAGCAGTGAAAATTCCCTAAATTGCTAACTTGTCATTAACGAACAGTAAAATGATTGTTTTTTTAATTATTGCGCTGTGAATTATCCTTCCAGCATTAACATGTATATTAACAGTTTTTGAATTTTTAGTGTCTAAATTTCACGTCTCTCAAACTTTCATTTGTGGGTAGCCTATAACGGGCCTCTGAAAACAAGTCGTCGCATTCCAAGTTTCGTCGCATTCTAAGTCTTTGACATACCAATTTGCACTTGACAAGTTTCCGAATGCAAGTCTCTGAATTAGAAGTTCTTTTAATTCAGCACCCTACCTATTCCTGGGCTCCGGAATGACCAAATCGAAGCTGGGCAACAACAGTTAATTTGAATCGCTGCGTCTGTTCAGAGACACGACGACCAACTTTCGATTTTTGAACCCTCTCGTTTTCATTGTGATTTATGTCATTCATGTTTGACAGAATATTCAATTCGCCCCCGTTGAAAGAAATTAGCTCGAAAATAAACATGATTTTAACTGTCGTTCATGAGTATTCGTTTTCATAATAGATACCCATTGTGACAAATTCCCATTTAATCCATCCACACACTTATGGATGCCATCCAGTGATGACCAGTTAATCTGCAAGCATACAAAGTTGTATTAATTACCTACGCTGATACTTAGGTACTTAAAGCTTTAGCAATGTTTTTCATTATAATCCTTATGGGATAATATCCTCGTTCATGTGCAACTCCGGCAGACAGTTTAGATTGTCTAATTTTTTTGGGTTCTTTTGAATTCTTGGCCATGTTTGTTAAAAGCTATAAGTAACGTACATTATCGTAAAATCAGGGATTGATGAATTTTTCTGACAGAGAAATAACTATATTCAGAAGGGTAGAATTATTCTGTAAATCTCTGACATAAGTCAAAGAAGATGCAGTGTTGGAATAAATTGCTAAGCGTGTCGTTGGATTTGTTGAACAGGAATAACGACTGTTTATAAACGACATAATAATTCCAGCGTATTATTTACAATTTGTCACTGAAAGAGCAGCCTGGATGGCATTATAGATTAAATTAATACTCAAATAGATAGAAGTACAGCAGTTAATACTTATAAATTGACTTGCTGGATTATGCACATTCAAGTGTCAACTCATCAGTAAAATTCCGTACATTGCTGATTCCACCAAATTCTCACCCGGAAATCTTATTATATATTTATTCATTATTACGTAATCTATAACCACTCAAAATCCGGGACCTAATACGAGCAACAGTGGGAGCATACGAGCAATAATGAATACCGAATCAATCGAACTGTTAGATATCATTGCGTTAACGAATGTTGTTATTTCGAACGCACGCAGTACAACATCCCCAGACATATGTGTACTGTGGTTTTACTCATTCTTAAAACCGTGGATGAAAAAACTGAGAAATATTTCTGACGGATACTAATAAGAACTTTCATTGAATAAGTAATAAAATTAGTGAGGTAGTTTATTTTAATGTGACTTGCTTTTTAAAAAAGAGTTAATTCCTACGATAACTGTGTACTGTACTTGAAGTAATTGAATATAATTTACACTAACAGCATCGTATAGTTTTTGACTTCTCTATACCCAGCGCAAAATTTTGTGCTTCCCCATAATAAAACCTTAAAAAGTACCATGATTTTTTATGCTACAACATAACTATTTTGTCACTCCAAATTTTTCGCGCAAATATTTTTGAATTAGAGTTACAAAGAGGCAATGGCTATTCCAATATAAAATAAAATGTACCTGGTCAAATACCGACGCGTTGCTCGTGTTAAATCAGAGCAATGCAAAGGTTTTTTTCGAGTGGGTTGAAAAACTAGGAAGTATGCTTCATATTTTTATTTTGAGGTTAGCTAAGAAAAAATGTAGTATGACCTGAATTTCTATTTCGTTTTTCGTGCTAACCTTCGGGTCTCCTGCTACTGCATGTGATAAGCCTCAACAGCTGCTGTTCAAGGGCTCTACGTATCAGATGACCATGGCTCTGTTCCCTTTTCCGAAGTGGATTTCCGTGACATATTTAGTGACGGTGCACGAAGAGGGGTAAACAAAAACGACTTCCGCGTCGTGATCTAGTGCTTCTGAGTACAAAAACCGTATATGAAAACTTCAAAGTTATCTCATTTTTTTCTGTTCGGGAATAACCAGATGAAACATAAGTACAAGGATAAATATATTGGGTCAGGATTGATGTTCCATGCACAAGTAGTGAGCACAAATATTTCAATTATCAGAAAATTAAATTTTCAAACTATATTTTCGAAATTTTTACCAAACTGTTTTGGGACTCTATTCGCCGTTTAGACCAAATGTTGCATTCCGCAGCAATACAATAATTTTCCATTCCTACTCGAATCATTAGCTGAGTGGTAGCTTTTAGCCAGTTCTGAACATAGAAATCACATTACCATCTTCCATCGGGTCTGATTGAAAAGCTTTGTGGCTTAGTTTGATGTCTTAACGTGCATGAGTCCGAATAAAAAATATTTTGGTCACTTTCAAGGCCAACACGTGATCCGTGGAAGTACCGTCATAAGAAGAAATGTCACGTTCTGGACAGCAGTTGTCAGACCTACCCTGATAATTTCGAAATATCGCTCTCTCAACGTAGTGCCATTTGCGTGACAAACTGAAAATCAGGAAGACCCAAAAGGTTCAAACACCAGTCACACGATATTGACTAACTTCTATGCGGATAATTTTTTAGTTTTGTGATGAAGAATTTGTTGCAATTGCCCTTGATTATACGCTAAAGAAATAAAGCCTTGAGGGCAAAATGTTCAAATGTTTCATGAAAAAAGAAGGGAATGCATAATTTTGGCAACGAGGGAATTCTGATCAACTTATGAGACTCATTAAAACACGCAGCATAAACAAACGAAATCTTTCCTCACTGATAACTCAAAGCAAATAATGGCGTTATTTCAGTCTTTGTGCTGTATATTTACATCAACTAAATTGAAATTCATTCGCAAATTTAACGCCCTGTTGAATATGGAAACAACTTAACCGTAGCATTCTGTGATTTTCGGTGAGAGATTTGAGAAAAAGAAATACTGTAACATCAGAAATGATAAAAATATTATTCAAATGAAAACAGAGATTTGGTTCAAATTTGGATGATCTTTGATTTTCAGCGCATGAAAACTGTTTGAACAGTACTTATTTGTCCCTCTTCTTTTAAGTTTGTTACATGAATCGAATGCCAATATTTTCAATAAGTATTTCTAAGAACGTTCATAAAATGCACTGATACAAAATCAATCCACTCTGCGGATTGTATATATTTACAGGGTGTTCGGGATAAAATTTAAAGATTTATCACGAAAAAAGAGCTTGGTATCTGTAAAATATAACTGATTTCAAAAAAATTCAAAAGGCAAACAACCAGACAATTTTCGAGGAGTTTTACTCAAAATAACTGCCATTACCTTGTACAGTGACCGCAAGATAAAATAATACATTTTTGCCGCAATAAAAATGTACCCACGCGAAACAGCGTGCACATTTTTAACACGTTCCAGTCATAGGAATAGTGGAAGGAGCTAGGAAGTGAAGTAGCACCCACGTGATAACTGACTTCATGCTTTCTTGCCATAGCAAGCATGAGTGAATCTACCACTTAACGAATATAATCTTAACGAATCTACCGACCACCTAAATATACAAACTCAGGCAAGGAGTGGAAGTTGCTGAGCTGACTTATTTCGACCAGCAGGCAACGACAAACGAGCAATGCGCTCCTTCTGGCTAGCTGTAAACGACAAAAAAATAAAATAGCAGCTTCCGTGCTGGTTAACTAAACATATGTTCATAAATTTTTAACAGCACATTTTACATACTTGTGCCATAGGTTGACAAAAAGGTAGACCCACGCAGCTAATTTCTTAGTGTAGTTAGCGCAGGCTAACTAATTCTACTTTGTTACGTTTTTATTTTCATAAAAACCAACACTAATTCGTTCCTGAATGTATCACAGAAAATTATTCAATTTATCACTTGAATTGAATTTATTAATTTAGAATAATATCATTCAATTAAAGCATCAAAGTTATTTCTGGCAATCCTGAAAGATTGAAGTCGTGCCTAAATACGTGCAATATCATCATTGATGGGATTGTGCACTTCAAAAACCATTCCCAAAATGGTTTTGAATGGTTCTCTATATGAAATTTTTTCAGAGAGTGCGCATCGATATACACGTTGACTGCTAATTTTCCTCTCCAAATAATATCGATCGAAATTGCTCATGGCATATACAATTTATCATTGACTCAATCATAACTTTGTGTTCGGGATTTCATTTCTTACGAGCCTGTACTGTATCTAAAGCATTTTACACAGCAGAGAAAAGTAACTATTCAAATTCCTTAGAGTAGCGAAGTTTTGATATTTGCTCTGCTCTACTTTACGTTTCCTAATTTTAGCTACATTTTTACTCACATTTTGAGCACAACCTGGATTAATTTATATCAAAGTATTTTTTTATCCTAAATTCACAAATTGCAATTTAAAAACAAATAAAATTTACAGAAGAGTGAACACAATGTGTCAAAACAATAAAATGTGCAGCAGAAAAGGGCCAAAGAAAATAAACATAATTATTTCAGACCATAAAATAAATTCGTAATACATTAAAATAGTCTCAATGCCCACAGGTGAACAGAACTACCCTGAAACTGTAGGGCGAGCAGATTGGGTTGATATTGTGTTGCGGCGAACAAAATCCTGGACAAAAGAATGAAAGGTAATTTTTATATACATTTGCCAAATCTTGTAAGATTTTCATACATAACTCAAATGAAGGAATCCAATTAACTACATTTTCTTCCAAATTATATAGAAATCACTTGAAACGATTATCATAGGCTCATATAGAAGGGTTAAAAGCACAAGTAGTACAAGCGCGTTATTCTTGAGTTTTTCCAAAACAGCCAAAAACTATGCTAAGCATCAGAACCTACTTTAAACGAAAGGCTATGTTATTAAAAATGCGCTGAAGCATAATTAGATAAGCGCATCGTTAGCAATTTTTTTCCCAGCAACTTGAATGGAAAACGAGTTTTCAATGGCATCCTCAATTAAATCCTGTCGCGAAAACAGTGCGGTTAAGCACGTAACACAGGAGGAGTCTCAACCCCCATAAATTAATTAACAATGTACACCTGGTGTTCACGTGAATACCACATAAAAGGACAAGAAAAGAATAGAAAGAATTAATGGGTTTTATTTTAGAAAACACGTGGATCAAAATTACGAGCACACAAAATATCTCAATGCAATGATTAAAGATCACGAGTGCAACAATTATAATGACATGCGCACCAGTGCAATATTGCAAGATGCTCATGACACTAACGTAACAATTCTTTCCGGCACAATGCGATAGCTACATCTTAGCTGCATAGACCGACACCAGACACAAATCGCACTTCCGTACGCTTCGTGTGGTACTGAATGAGTCAACATATTCTGGCCCAACATGATACACAACATGAGAGATACGAGTTTGAAAATTAATGAGCGCCAGCGAACGATTGCATGATTTAACGCAACACAGAATTTATTGGCAACTATCAAACATGGAATTTACGCACAATAACATGAAATTAGAAACATAAAATGAATGCCCTGACTAGCGCATACATGAAATGAAATGGTTATGCCCAATGGTAGAACCTTGACTCACAACAAGGTGTCAAAGAATCGAATGCTTCGCATTATGCACAACACAAAATGAGAACCTCAGCTAAGAAACACGTCACACTAATCACATTGGACTGCGCGGCAATCTGCAAGCACCGGTCAGTGTGCTATTTTGATTTCCAATTTTCCACTTTACAGCATTGTTTCAAAGTTCTCTACACCACAAAATTTTAACTCTTCTGTGATGCGCGGTTGCTGAATGTTCGGTGTAGACTCCTTCCAACTTCTCGGGATTCTCAACAGAGTTCTCAGAGTTCTATCGCGGCGGCGGTGATACTCATGTTCCGTCAGGCAGGCGCTGCTGCTCTCCATTTTTCGCACATCCATGCTTCGCAATTCTGAATTTTGGCTGCGTTGAAGGGCTGGATAACTATAGATCTTTTCTTGTTTCTCTCCGTATTGTTGGTGAACGCGTGGCTCCAAATCTTTACTGCTGCGGGTTTTTGAGCGCCTATGATTGACATGGAGATACTCCATGGGTTTTCTCTTCACGTTGAATTATTGATGTGCTCAGGCCGTAATTCTTCGAGCGGGGCTCGTTGCAGGGTAACACTTCGACGATACACTCGCAGTTTCCTTGTGCTTCGTAAAGATTATCAGCATACACTTCGAGCGGGTGTTTGTTGTACAATCTTGTCGTTATTGAAAGAGTTAAACATCGGCGTCGATTTTTGTGTGTGAATTCACTTCTGAATTAACACTAGCCCGGGAAATGTCGGCACCTTGCCGAGACCTCCCGTTATTTGCACTCCCAAGCTTTGCGTGTCTCCTTTGGCGTCACCGAGACTAGAATCCTCTTGATTATTGTCGTGAATTTTTTATATTCGCGTCGCTTCATTCCTTCTCGAAAAATCCAGATCCTTTGCCGTCTTTGGGACAGCATCTCAATTCTTAATGGTGGGATATTTGCTTATTTCGGCGTCTAGAAGTGCCATTGGCTGTTTCTTTGTGTCCGCACTCCACTCGTTGCTTCCATTGGTTCGTATCGTGGGCAGTTTCGAGTTTCTACTCGCTTCACGACTGGTTGTTTCGGCCGGAGCGACGCCTATTGGAAGCACTGTGCTCAGCCGTGAATATCTTCACGGCTTGCGTATGTGTGTTGTGTGTGCGTCTTGTGTTATGTGTGTGTGTTGTGTTGCCTGTATGTGTTTTGTGTGCCAGCTTGTGTGTTTTTGGAGGCCTGAGCCTCAGCAAGTTTGGACGAAACGCTGACCACTTGAGCTCGACAGATATTTATGACCCTCTTGTCCCTTCGAAATATGAGAACACTTCGCGGCGCTGCGTTGATCCACACCCCACGTCCTACACATTCCAATGTTTGTAGCCCAGCAGAATGTTTGCATTTCTTAATATGTTGTAGCTTCACGGGATTTAGCCAAAAAAATATATCTGAAAAAATATTATCTAATTTGAAAATAGCTTTACGTGATTTAGCCAAAAACATATCATGTGATATAAACATACATATTTCAGGTATAAACATACATATTTCATAACAATCCTATAACTAGTATTTGAGCTCAAATAGATCGGATCGGCTAATGTGAACAAATTTTCATATATGATATTTTACTACTGCAGCTCACATATGAAAATCAATGATGATGTATTACATAAATTTTATACAATTGATGAAGTTGAAACCTCATTTTGTTGCTTCCATAATCAATCATTTCCGTTAAATCAGGTAAAATCATTTACTCAATTTTCATCGCTTGCTTCTAAAGTACGCACTTACGATCCTATAAACACTTATACTCCTAAAACTTGTTACTGTGCTTCATCAGCATAACTTTACCGCACGACTGAAGTTCTCCGTCTTCTATTACCACAGCAATTTTTGTTCTAACAACAAAAACAGGACAATATATTTATTTACCCATTTAACAAGTAAACTTGTCTTTTTATAGCCTAGTGTCATAATTTCTCAACAACTTTCAAGCCATCACCGACAATGTTATTCATGATTAATTCTCAGCGCACCAATATAGCCATAACACTACACGCAGTAGCTTGAAAACTGTGGGAGGAGATGCATTTTGAAAACCTCAAAAACTCCATTTTCTATGGATATCTCGTTTTCTTAGGAGAAAGTTGAATTTTTTTATAGAAGACAAACGATTCCAAATTACATTTCCTATTTGTATACCAAATTTCATTGCCCTGGCTTCAATAACAAATAAAAAGGTCCGTAAGGGGAACGCCCTCGTTACGTCGGTTTTTTGGAGGTGAGTAACAAATTTTTTTATTGTTAAAATAGAATGAATTATATCACACATTTTTGTGCAACGACGCCAATAACATCAGACGTGTAGATTCACATTAGGCATGTCTTTTCTTAAAGAACTTTAGATATGAGCTGAAATTTTCATTATTAAAACATGTTAACTTGACCTAAAGACAAGGTAGTCAGCAAAAACAAATAACAGATATGAGGTATTCCCATCATTTACATTATTAAATAATTTTGAGCTAAATTTAATTTCAACACAAGGTGTGGAGTCAGAACTAAGTTCATGATATCTTTTCTCTAATAAGTTTTTATATCTTTTTAAAATATTACATTGATACTAAAACAAATTAACATAATTTTCATATCAACATACTGGATATAAAATGGTGGTCTAATTAAAAACGTTGCCATAGCATTCATTGATTGATAGTTGAATACTTCACATTTTATCAAGTCATGTCTTTAAGAGCTGGACTTATGAGTAATATTTTCACTTTATGATACATTCAGTACATATTTCAGCTTATTTCCTCGTTCAAAAAACTATTTGCACTTCCACGAAATCAATGAAAATTGGTAGTGATAAGCTTAGACGGTTATTCAGAAAGTAACTATCAGCACAAATGAATCTAGCTGAACAAAAATTTATAATTTAGTCTTTGCTCGAACCATGGTTTCCGGGAGTCAATAATCAAATTATCAAATTTAAGTCTACTTTCCTCAACTCTATCTCAAGAAATACAGCAAAAAATAAATTAGAATTGAGATTGTTATTGCCCCAAACTACCAGAGTATCCCCTGGACACATAAAACCTAATCCTCGTTTCATAATCTAAACAATTGAAAATAGTAAATTTGAAATCTTTTCTGTTAAAAATAAATTTATATAAATTACTTTCACGAACATACATATAAAAACATTTTTTTGAGTTAATGCACCGTGAATTAAGTTAATTTTGAAACTTATGTTGCTGTGAAGTAATCAAAATAATTTAAATAACAACACTATGGTAATTACATTTGGTCCACATGTTTTCAGCTGACTAACAAATTCAAGATATAGACAGACCAACATATTTTACACGACGTAAAACAGTGTTAACTAACAAAACTTAGGGCACCTTTATGAACAACCCTACAATGTAATACTGCAGTATCAGTATCAGTCTTCGAACTGAAACTTTATTACAAGATCAAGTAAGTGAAGGTTCAAAAAATGTTTCTTTCATTCATTAACTAATATAAAAGGAAATAAACACATTTAAAGAAAATAAACTGATATAAAAACATTTTCAAAAATTGGATATGTGAATTTGTAATGGTTTTGGGCTACTATTTTCTGAAAATGTTGGTTTTGAACTACAGACATAAAAATACTTTGTAAGGAAACAAGTGATTCGGGCTCACGATTCTAATGAAAACGAATACGATTATCAATTGAATCTTGGTGTTCCAACTCTTTGAGTACGAGATAGGTTTTAAAGCCTGACTTATATATTGAGCTTCGTCAAAAATATTTTTTGTTCGTCGTAATCTTGAAACAATAACGCATTTCCTGCATCTAGCATATCTCCTTTACTCATAAATAAGCTACTTAGCAGCAATGTTCATATTTTATATATTCATCATATTGGCCCTGCATTATTTGAAATCATCATTTCATTTCCAGCTTACAATATATACAAATAAAATTACACAATACAAAATATTACAATATATACAAATGAATTTACACAATATAAAATAATACAATATATACAAATAAAATTACAATGTATTAATATCGACTAATTATATGCAAAGATGCTTTTGAAATATCTTTCAACTTCGAATTAAAGTTTTCGATTTTCATCATTAAAGAATCGAAGCTCAAATTACAGCATGCAAAAGTTATATTAAATAATTTTCATGAGAAATACATAACACAATCTGATCTGACTTGCCATTGATTAGATTAAGACTAGGCGATCAAACGTTACCCTTAATTGAATAGTTATGAAGTATAGTCTGAAAAACGATCGAATATTTACCGTTGTTTCTCTTCGGTCGGGACGACTGTTTGCAATCGACGATAAATAACGGTCATCATCGTCGGAGAGCATTTCAGCGCGTGAAATTTACTGGTGATCACCGGTAATACATTTATCGTTGGAATTCTTATTATAAACTACGAAAACAGATGATAATTACCTGTCAGCCGACGAAAAAATTCAGACTGGTTAGTTTTATCATGGTTTTTCCTCGCTCACATAACTTTCACATATCTTTCAATTTTGTGTTGCTTTTTCCTTTTCTTTCCCTTCTCTTTTTAGAGAATGTTCTTCACATCATAATTGAAATTTCTGATGTCCACCTTAGTTTATGGCCATATTCATTTCGAAGACACCATTTCGACACCACCCTGTACAATTTCGAAGACACCACCCAGTACAATCTGTGCCTTTTTCATAATTGTCAAACGTCGTTCTTTCGGTATACCATCTCGCCTGTAATAAAACAATACATATTATAAAACGATGCATAACAACTTAGTTGATGAAAATTTCTACGTGCTACATCAATCGTCACGAATTTTTTTGGAAATAATGTCATTAGAATAAACAATCATTGCACTGAAATTAATTTCGAGAAAATTTGTAAACGTCCTACATTTTGAAAAACAACTTGCAGCGAAGCGTGACACACATTTAGTTCAACGCACAGAATTATTATTCTGGGTCTGTGCATCCTTATAGAATATTTCCCGGAACTCGGCAACTCATGAATGATAACTATACTACGGCCTTGTCTCTTGAGCTGCAGGTGTCATGGCTTCGAGGTTACAGCGAGAGAGGAAAAATAAACATTCAATTCAATGCGGAAGAATTTTTCTCATAGAAATGTCAAAACACAGATAAGTAGCACACTTCCTGACTTTCAAAAAGACTCAACAGAATAAACGTTTGGTTAACCTTGGTACTTAACTAGGGTAGCAGGTCCCAACTTGACCAAGCAAACACTGTGCGTTGAATTATTATAAACCAAATGAAGTTTTCTCAATAATCTTGACAACTAAGTGATGAATTGTCATGAAATATTCACGCAATGTTGGCACTCTACACATCACATGATGTAAAAAAATTGTAAAGAAGCGTTCAAGGAAAACAACTGACGCAATAATTACTTAAAACTAGCAGGGCCCGTGAAAATTCCACGGAGAATGCCATCAATAAGCTAGGTGAATCCGTGAAAAGCATTTGGTCAACATTACCTCCCAGATTATGAAGTAACATATTCTAACCTAACTTAACTTAATACATTCAAACCCATCTTCTCCTGACATATGCTAACCAAAACTATCTATAGTCTAACATATCTTACCCTATTCAAACCCAACCTAACCTATCCTATCCTAACCTAACTTTAACCAATGTCATCAATAAGCTAGGTGGACCCGTGAAAAAATTCGGTCAATATTACCTAACAAATACTATCATAACATTCTAATCTTATCCATCCTAACATGACATGTACTAACCTATCCTATCTTAACCTATCCTATCTTAACAAACTAAAAAATTTAAAATTTTAAAAAGTTCAAAAATCTCAAAAAATTTAAAAACATTAAACAATTTTCATCTCCTCCTGCCCCTCTTCATCTCTCTCTTCCTCCCTTCTCACCCTCACTCTCTCTCCCTCTAATAGAGCGCGACCCGACACGAGCCAACCCGTATCATAGATACCGAAATGATGTTGAAGGGCGTGACGCACAGGTTAGCGAATTAATACATAGAAAGCGGTGTTCAACGTGTCAAAAATTAAAAACGAGGTGCACTAATTTGTATATAATATACAGCGGGGGCAAAGTAATATAACACGATGATTAAATAGCCAGCTTCGAGATTTCTAAACCAAGTAGAATTACGAAAATGTGACACTATATTAACAATAGTATAAAAAATCAATAACTGAAATTTCTAAGCCCATGAATTTTTAATACTTAAAAAAATGCGTAAGATCATGTACACTAAATAGGTGAACGAAAGTTTACAATAACCGACTTTTCTTTGATATTACGAGTATACAATAAAGTAATTGAATATTTATTCCAGAGTGTTCTTATACTTTCTATTGTTTGGCAACGGAACATTCGTCAAAATTCATTTCCAATAACGTGCCATTTGTACAGCAACTCTCTTTCTGAAAGATCGTAGGCATAAGGACATTCAAAACCTTCGCGAACATATTGTGAAGCTCCATAATGAAGGTTTGGGATATCGGAAGATATGTGCACAACTGTGTAATCCTATAGCCTCTGATAAAAACACAATACGTTAGTGGAAATGCTGGCATACGACTCTCAGCCACCTTCTCCGTCCACGGAAGATTAACGACCGTGCTGGTCGAAAATTGGTCCGAACAATAGTACTGAGGCCTCACACTACTCCTAAAGAATTGAGAGATGATCTCAAGGCATCTGGATCGAAGCCAGCAAACACACGATCAGTAGGGCACTACACCGTGAAAGTCTTCGCTCCCGCACCCCTCGTAAGACAATTCCAGAAACGTCACGTCATGGCCAGGCAGAAGAATACCAACAACCATTTGAACAAGCCAGCAGCGTTTTAAGACTCAGACTGCGGTCAGAAGAAACTATAATCAAACTATTTTGGAGAAACAGTACAAACCATGTTGGGAGGTAACAAAACAAAGAGGATAAACAAAAGTGCACCATACCCACTGTTAAGTTTGGAGGCGACCTAATCATGGAGTGGGGATGTTTCAGCTCATCAGGGCAACGTAGGTAAACGTAACATCGTTCAGGGAACCATGAATGACAGGAAATATCGTGAAATATGGGAGGAGTAACTCCTTTCTTCAGCTCTCCTGTTAATGTTGAAACTTGGATGGACCTCCAACAAGACGATTCTAAGCAAACTACAAACGAAACCAGGGAATGGTTGAGAATGAAGATGATAAACATTTTAGAATGGCCAAATCAATCCCCGGACATGGACCCTGTTGAAAACTTGAGGAGAGAATTGAAATTGAAGCCTCAGATGAGAAGTCCCAATAACATCACTGCACTTAGAGAAATTTGCTTTGAAGAATGAAATAAGATTGTATTCGATACTTGTAAAAGAGTGGTAATGAACTATTGCAGACGGTTCAAAGCCACAATTAATAATAATAGTTATGCAACGAAATATTAATGTATACATATCTTGAAATGTGCAGTAAACTTTTGTACACGTGTTTATTTTACATGCTTCAGTGCTCCTTCACATTTTTTATTAAAAATTGGTGGATTTTAGGTATATTATAAACATTTAAATCCTATTGTTTCACTATTATTGTTGTATGATATTGTTAATATATGTGACTGTGCGTGATTTAGAAATTTAAAATTTGGTGATTTAATTAACGCGTTGTATTATTTTGCCCCCACTGTTTGTGTTCAAGGTTTCTTGACCAATTGTGAGGAAGGTATCATTACCTATGGATTTAAAAAACCTAAAACTACTTTTCAAAATAGGTGAGATGATCGATACATTATAAATTCCCGAGCTGAGAAGAACATCACCTGTGATCCTACAAAGACTTCAGAGCGCTGAATGCGATCAATCAAGAGTTGCTTCACGACGTTCCATGACACAAAATGAGTATTGAGCTGTGAATAGTCTACAATTGACGAAAAAAAACATTTTTTTCGGTATTGGCTTGACGAATGTGTCGATGATTGCTCAATAATGTCATCAGAAAGAGACAGCTAGGTCAGTAAATCCGGTGCCAAAGCCTCCATTGACAGAAATACACCAACATAATTGACTGAAATAGGCAGACGACAACGTCAGGTTTAACTTCTCAAAAGTTTTTTATACATCGACGGAACACGTGCTGTTTTTGATGGCATGAATGATTGGTGTAAATGATGGGTAGTTAATGGAGGGAAGTGCCGTCATCGCTTTGGGTGTTTATAAGGTGGTGCAGTGAAAATGATGTAGGCTAAAATTTTCGAAAGAACCTCAAGTGGCTCATTGGAAGTCAAATACCTTCAAATTTTTACATAGTCTTCCAGTACCAGAATATTGAGCAAAGGCTTCAGAAAAAAAGGGTAGCATTGAAAAGAAACAAAATATTCACATAAGGAAATGCCCATCTGGAAGCTACTTATAAAACTACGATGCACCTTCATTACATGTGATGCCGTGGGCTCCGAAAAAGGAAGTGGCATGCAATTTTCAAGATTAAAACTAAATAAAAAACCTGTGGAATGTTCTGAAACAACGAATTTATTTGAATGGACTTCAATTCATAAACAAAGTTGACTTGTTGGAATTTTTTTTGACATACCAAGAGAAATTAATGACGATGAAATCTTGAAATTATTAAATCAATGAATCAACGACTTGATCTGGCTTTTCCATAGAAGTAACGCATATTTCAGACTAATCCCTATAAATTTTATCATTCCATTTAAATTTTTCTTTACTAATATTTTCCGCATTAATTCGAAGCTTATTTCTAATGTTTACAGTGGAAACAAAAAATTAAAGTAAACATTAAAGTAAACAAAAAATTAAAGTAAACATCCTTGGGGCGCAAAGAATTCTACAAATACTTACGAATAATTCGGCACACTAAGATCTCCAGCTATCCAGGATGAATGTTATCATTCATTACAACCTTCACAAATGAATTAATATTTTTACAATATTCCCTGAAAATTTAATCTGTATTCATTCTTTTATTTTTGACATACTCCAGAAAAGGTTAAAAGGTGCGCCGAGAAATGTCATATAATTCAACAGGAAAGCTCAAGGTGGAACAGCTTTGTCTTCTAGAGTACAGAGCTTATTTAAATTCCTTGAAAAAATCACTATCTGTACTTATTTTAACTTTCTATTCTGGCATTCAGGTGTTCACAAAGGTCACTGAACATCTGTAGAAACTTCCGACTGTCTATCGACTGTAAAAAGTGAGGCCATAAATAGGCTTGTTCGCTTTGTGCCGGCAGCAGTTGCCTCACATCCTCTCTCTCTCTAAATAGTTATTTCACCTGCTTTAGAAGAATCATCGGCTCCCTTTCGTACAATTTGGACCAAGAAATATTTTTCTTCACTTTTCCTAGTCGTTAAAAAGGTGAGAAAAACGTTATTCATGTTAGGAGAAATAAAATTGTTTTGTACATGATGTATTTTTCTTCTGCAGTCATGCGCCGGGCATCCCGTGATTTGAAGGATAATTTCTGTGGTTAACATTGAAGTTCATTTATATACTAAGAACATGGTTTTACTCGCATGTTATCATTTCGTGTCATTGAATTTTTTTCTCCCATTTTTTAACAATGGGATTAATTAACAGAAGGCCCTTTTTTCACTCTTCACGTAGGCAAGCGAGCAAGTATAATTAAAAAATATTATTCAAAATATCGATATTGAGTTAATAAATGAAATATGAGAGATATTGTATGGTTTAATGTTAATTACCTAGTTTTTCCCAAAATTGGATGTGAGATAAAATGCTTCATCAACAGAACGCAAATTTATATCATTTTATCTTTTAATCAATATGCATACTCTCCACACTCTCGCGAATCTATCTTTCTGTATAGTAAATAAACATGATTTGAATTCGTTTGTTTGCTACTTGTCGGATACTCGTATTAACTAATAGGCTCTAATACGACTTGCCTTTATCCGGCTTTCTATTGGTTTTCGAGTAACAGAATGATCGAATTTTTTGAATAACTTTGCCTATGAAACATACTACCCCTCTGAAGATGACAGTTTACATGTACATGATCGTCAAAACTTACTTTTTGGATGTGTTTTTCTAATGCTAGCCAAAATCAGATGCGCAGCTGCCGTAGCGGTTCCCGATGGCATAGTTTAAATGAAGAATAGACATAAATTTATACTGTAAGAAATTTCAACGATGAAAAAATGCACTTGCATTCATTACTTGCAAATGGCGCTAAAAATTAGTTTACTATTGTTAATAATAATGCTAACAGAGTGCACAGTTCTGCCTAAATAAGTTGAACAGGGAAGAAAACCAAGCATCACTGTTATTAATTATTCCCTAAACACAGTATCTACGTGAAGTTAATGTTGACTGTTGATAAAAAGTATACCTTCGTTATTTCAATAACCTAATGAGTTCGATTCGGGATAGACACCATCAATGTCAGGCCCGTATTCCGGCCCACTTTATTGTAATCCCCATTTTGAACTTCTTTTATATTATGTTTCACTTACTCATTATGGTGCTCTATTTGAAGTTTTCGTAAATTAGGCTTGATGAATTTCGGTATCATTTTTTAAAAGAATTTCCTCGGCTCGGGTCTTCATTTTTTCAGGTCTAGGCATGTGACCTTATCCGACTTTAAGATGCTATAATCATATGGGACGTATTCATGAACGAGAAGAAAATATTTGTCCTTTGCCAGCTGTGTACAGTCAGAGTTGACCATAACATTTTTTGGTAATAGTTATCAGGCTTATTTTACGGGAGTGCACCGCAAAGCATCGTCCCAGGAAAGGTTTGGGAGTTTACTGGGTGTAATCCTTGTTCACAGGTTCTCCAGTGCAGCGCCTCAAAACAGATGGCTAAGTCCCACAACTTCAACATAGGTCTCGTCAGAGAATATCTCCTTTTTCTTACCTTTAAAGCTTTCACTCGTAGCCTTGTTTGGCACAAGCCGTTATTTGAAATTCATATACACGAAATTCAAATGAGTTTCTTGGTGTCTTTGAGAATTGTTGAAGGTTATACGACACCTTAGATGGAAAAAACATTGATGAACGATGTGGACTCAAACTGTTTATGAATCAGATAGTATTGTTTCGCTTGCCTTTGGAAGGCGTAAAAACATCCTTTGGTCTTTTCCTAGTTTTAACAATTTCCGATTATTTCCAGTACTTGATTTCCAGTGAGTACTTTATTCTTCATGATTTGACCCAGTTAAACACACTTGTTCAGCCTCACAGTACTGCATAGCGGCTATCTCTCTATCTAACATACGAATTATGCGAGCAGCACTCTGAAGTTCACCCGCTTTTATGAGTAATTTAAACTTTCATTCGGTTCCAAAGCTTTTCGAACTGTACACGGTTGCCAAAACTTGAAGTAGCACAACTACCTACGACTAAAATAATTGTTCACAGGGATGTGTTGAAATTTGATCATCCTCAAGGTGTCCCGGTTCATTCTCTCGGAAATGTACTTCCATTGCATAGGTAAGTATGGTTCAACGACTGCAACGGTACATCAAAGTTTGACAATGATGGTTTACAGTATCAATTTCTAGTGTTTGATAGACCCCAGATTGCCGCAATCATCAGTTACAGTAATATTTTTCTTTTTTTTGTAGCAAGGGAGGAAAATCCGTAATGGAGTAAATCCTATAATGAGACTTTTCGTTTTCCAGGAGCCACTCACAAACTGCAGCAATGAAGCTCGTGCTGCTGTTCACCATCTGCTACGTTGCTTGCGCGTTGGCAGAACGCGAGTATTGCTACGTGGTGCGTACCTAAACCAGTGTTTCGTTCAAATAAAGAGCGCAGTTCATGACGAGCAGAGAAAAAAGACTAAGACACCTTGGATCCAGTAATAACCAGTGCGGCAAATTTTTAGTCGATAGAGCCTCATATTTCCTTACTATATAAAGAGTTTACTTTGCAGTACGTTCTAAAACTAGATTATTTTAAACTATTGTGCTTTACTACTTCAAAAGTGACTTAATCGTAAAATTACTAGTGCGAGTAAAATATAATTTCATTCGTCTACTGATAGATCATGGTAAAAATTCTGCGCGATAAAATTGTTGTCTCCAAAAGCTCCTATGAAAATCTCTGCTAATTCGCCTAAACAAATTGTCTTTTTTTCGCTTAAATTTTGCGAACTGGTATATGCATATCATGATTTTTACGTGTGAAAATTTTTAAACTTATGTTTACCTTTTTTCCAGGACGCATTCGTGATCGATGGCATTCTGAGTAAGTAGATACGCAATGTGGAATATTTGATGCTCTGTCAGTGAAATATGACAAGCGTGTGAAGTTAAGAAGTTGAGAAACTAAAGGGGTTCACAAGAAGTTAAGAAACTAAAAGGGTAATTGTCTAGTTTTTTAATCCCCCAAAAAAATTATTTTACAAAAAGTATCCGCATTAGGTCGATTATGCATGTATTACTTAAAGCTGTGTGCTTTAATTACAATTTCAGTGTACATATTGTTGGCGTACTTTATGCTTTATGAACAAATGAATATCTACAAATTACCTAATGCTTGACATTTCACTCTTCAATAGTCTATTTTCCTCACGATTTTTATTCACACTATTTTCAAGCAAAGAGCGAGTAGAAATAAGACGTGTATCTTACTTTTATTTCTTAATATAAATATAACCGAAGGAAATATACCTTTTCAGTGTGTAGCGGATACTGCCGGGCCTACGACGAGGTGAGATTCATACTCTGAAGCGGATGCTACTTACTATGAGGACAATTATTGATGAGGCTCTGTGAACGTCAAATAATATAGCACGACGCTTCACTTGCAGGGAAGCGTCCACTCCTTTTAGTATGGATAATTGTGCAAAATTTGTAACAAATCTAGTGCGTGAATAATCATAAGATTTTTTAAACACTGGCGAACGATCCCATGTATCTTCCTAATAATGAAACGTTTGAATATATTAAGGAGCTTGAAATGGTAAAATTTAATATCTCAATACAACTTCTGTCACACAGGACGCTCCCTTAATGCCTGGGGTAAAAGAAATTTCACATTTGTTGATGAATCATTCATAGCAGGAAATCTAAAATAAACACGTGTATTGAGCTGTTCAAGTACAAATTTTCCGGAAGGAATTAGCACCAAATATTCACAGTTAGCGTGTACAAATTAATGTTTGTTTAATTTTTAAGGGTATACTTAACTTACAGTATGTCCTAATTCTTTTCAAAATGGCTTTCTTGAGCGAATAAAAAATGATCAACAAACAAAGAACGAAGTATTTTGTGGGTGTCACTTTTATGATCATTTAGCGAACTAATTCTCTTCGATTTTTCTCGTTCGTATGTTCTTAGTTCGTTACTAACCATGAACCCTATTCTACTTCTCAGCCTGGCCAAAACTACGTGTCCGGAAATCTGTACTCTCTCTGCTCACCATGGCAACGTAAGGCGAATTGCAGCTTAGTCGAAGGATGTTACTGCTGCGTTACAAGTCCTACCACAACTCCTGCTCCTACTACCACAACCACGATTGCTGCACTCATTGACGAGAAGTAGTTTCCGAAGCTATACGACGACGGAACTCCATCATAGCTCTCGTCCATCTTGGATCCAGATGTGTTGATAACACTCGAGATATTTTTACAGCCGTAAAATTATCAGCTAGCACCTTTTGCCACTGGAAATATACTATAATAAAGTTTTATCGACTCCTTGTAAAAGAATTTTTGAATCTTTCTTCCTTATCCCAATTAGGAGTTATATTTCTTAAATTAAGTTACTCAGGAAAATTTCAGTTATGGATCTCTAATTTTAAAATCAATCCTTCTGAATGAAACTAGTGCATATGAAAAAACAAATTTGGGAGAAAGTTGAAGAAAATAGGAACATGAGATCGCAAAAAAGGCATGGAAAGGAAGATCGTGAGGTGGACGCGTTAGACAAAACTCCCGAAGGCCTATCAATTATCGCTGATGGAACAACAGTATCCCCTGAGGGTAGACTCCCAGTTCCCTCAGCTTAAGATACACACGCCATACTACCTAAATCCAATTAACTATCTTACGCTCTCCAGAGGAAAGTTATTGATAACATGTCGTAAATGTTTACTATTATATCTTTTCATTCCTGGTCACGGAAAAATTACTCAGCTTTCTCTCAAATTTTAAATCAGTACCCATAATTTAATTAAGAAAAAAGTAATTGTTTTAACTCCTTTAGTCCTAGAAATGTAATTAATTTAGTTAATTTACTTTTCGCAAAGTCCAAAATGCCGTTCAAAGTGCACATTCAGAGACATTTAGCTTTTTCCAGAAAGAGGAAAAACATTTCCGTACCTAATCCAGTATTCATTTAAAATTCTCCGCTCTGGCAAGACCCAAATGTACGGCGTATATCGTTCTTCAATTCTTCTAACTTTGTAAAATGAATATGTGAAGCTAACAATAGAGAAACATCTTTTACAAAATGTTTAGCTGCAATATACAACAAAGACAAAAGCTTTTCCATAGGTATATCGCCCCGTTGTTACAGAATTAAGTTCTGTCAGTACTCATAATCGTAACAAGAGAAAACTCGTACCGTCGTGACACACCGATTGCACCAACTTTTTGAAATAACTTGAAAGCATATCCATTGAGCAAAACGATCACTAATACTTACCCCATCGAATAGTATTGTGTAGAATATGATTACCTACTTTCATAAAAAATATAAATTGTTTCGTTATCTACAGTTTCTGGATCATTTTCAATGTAGAATTGAGAAACAATTAATGGTCAATATGGAGTATAGGTTTTTCACGGAAATTAAGAAATCCGTTCTAAAGAATCACTAAAGGAACGCATTTAAAAACGTTTTACACGAATGACATTCTGTTCGCTGATGCGTTATTTTCGAGTTATTATAACTTTGAATTTATGTGTACGGCGCTGATGAAATGGCTTTCCTGCGCAAAAGGAGAGGGTGTTCCAACAATGCCGCAAGTGCGCGGAGCGGAGGAAAAGTTATTGTTTTCGCAATATATGGGGTAATTTATTATTTACCGACCCCGCGGAGCCTGAACCTACTTCTAGGATGTTTTAGTTAATAACACAATCAAGTTTATCACCCAAAAATATTAGCGGGACAGGAATAGTGAAGACTTAAATCGATATGCACTCGACATCAGTTTCAAAATGGCGGCGACCGTAGAACATTAGCGAAACCGTAGGAGTGAATACAATAGATTTAATATCAGAATATTTTTATAACGTAATATTTTTGGGTGAGAACCTTTATTATGTTATTAACTAAAACATTCTAGAAGTGGGTTCAGGCTCTGCAGGCTCCGCGGGGTCGGCAAATAATAAAAAACTAAGTACCCAAACGTACTCTAACAGCTCCCGCTCAATCGCAAACTTACTGGAACTGCTATGGAAAACGAAAATTTCAAAGTTGAATTACTCGAAAATAACACATCAGCGAGCAGAATGTCTTTCATGCAAAACGTTTATTATTGATTGTTCCTTTATTGATTCTTCGGAACGGAATTCTTGATTTCCGTGTAAGGCCTAAACTCCATATTGACCCAACTAATTGATCTTGTAAGTAGGTGTTGCAGGGTTTCTACACTATTTTCTTGAGAGATTATTTTTAAATTCCTGCCCATCTCTATACGTTTAGATACCAAAACCAACACTCATCGTTATCTTTGGATGAATCACTGAAATTCACCTCTTAGTTCTGCGATGAATTAGCAGAATCAACAACAACAAGTATCATACACTTCTTTGAATATCGCCACCAATTCATGAATTTTGCAGGTATCATTTTTTAAAAGTGTGAAATTTTTTCATTCCAAAACGGGTTTGCAGTGAAAACATCATGGCATTTAGCCATTTTTATACAGAATTTGTAAGCTAGGTGTATATGCCACCGTATAACCAAAGACTACAATATTGTTCAGTGCCTGTTGAGTCAAATTTTTTAATACATTCTAGTTTCCACCAGTTGTTCCCTGCAATTTTTTGGTAAAGTAACATTACCATACTTGTTATTCTTGTTGATTCTGGTATAGTAGTGCGAAATTTTAGATGTCATCAATATGGTTGATTCATCCAATGATGATTAAGAATTTTCGTCACTATCGATCTGCTGGCATTAAAGCTTTTATTTTTGAATGAGGACTACATAAATTTAATCACATGCATTAAACGTTGATGTCCCCGTCAGGAAATCGATTGCGTTCGTCGATAAAAATTATTTGTGCAAAGGGGCCGCAGAGCTGAATTGATATTATTAGCAAATTCCCCCGAATGACTGTGGAAGGAGGGTTGTTTTAATGCAATATATTTATCAAAATGAGCAAATGAGTATAAAAAGTTTCAATCAATTAAGTCATCTCCAACTTTTGAAAACCGCATGCAATGAGTTCTATCAAATGAACAATGCATTGAATTTCAAATAAATTGCCCCTGTACGAAGTAATAAAATTGTATACAATAAATTAAAGAACAAAATACGAATTGGAAAGTCAAAGCTCATTGTATTCATTCAAAATCGGTCTGTCTCTAAAATGAAAACGCTTCTCAATTTCCGATATCGGCAGTACCGGAAGTTGGTGAAAATACTTCAAAACCTTCGTCCAAAAATACTTCAAAACCTCTCTACCCTGTGCGCCTCAGAAGCTTTATAAGCGGTGAGCCCCTTAGGGCCCGCGCTCAATCGATCACGCGTCCCACCTGTAACCTCGTCTTAACCAATAAAATCCTACCCAAGAAGTCATCCAGCGTTTACTGCCCGCACATAAGTGGTCGCCAGTATCCGACGGCTCCACGCCGTTGAGAAAATATAACTCAAGATCGAGAAGATAACTACAAGTACGAAAGTTTACGAAAAGTGCGTCTCCGAAAATTTGCAGTGCAATGAGAGCAAAAGAAGTAAGAAGAAATAAAGAAGTCACATCGATGATCGGCAGCAACAGTGAAACCCGTCTCAGACAACTACATTCATCGGTTATTATTCTCGGTTTCAAGATTCCTTTTCGTTTCTTCTAGAAACCTACGTAAAATTGTCAGCGTGGATAGACACGAGCTATCCTTTCCGAACGAAAGTGCTTCTTTTCGACTCATGTGACGACCTAGAAGTGGTACTAGAACTAACCTTCGGTGGATCGTTCTCCACGACGAGTGATCTGCATTGATTCAGCGTACTACAGTGATAAATACAACGTAAAACCGGAATCTACGTCTGCTACAACATCATTGGCGGTCATCCGAAAGCACGGTACAGCGACGTCGAGCGACTTCACGCCCTCCAATTCGACGTTTTAAGTTAAGTAAAAGATAGGAGTAATTTCATTCGTGCTATTCTAGGCGTGCAGTTGCATTGCAGCGCGTGCGGAGCGAGTGAGTGGTTTTTGCATCTTATTTTTTGCATCGGCCCAAGGTCATAAGTGGCTCAGTGAGCAGGCAAGCGCTAGGCTCTGCGAGCGCACAGAGTTTAGTAATAGACTGATGCAGTGTAAGGTAGCTGGAATATTTACAGGTGTAAGATAGCTGGAATATTTCCAAGTGAGTGTTGTTTGATTGCTCCAATTATCATTTTCGGTTATCGTATTCCTTGCGTTTATTAGGGTGTAAAAGTGTGTAAAATTTATGTTGACCTGCCTAATGTGTATTTGTGGTGTTAGGATTGTGTAAATTTATTTTTTAAACTATATGTCTGAGTCTTCCGATTCGGAAGATGTTGTCGGTCTACATCGACCAAAACTAGTCGTGGCCGTGTCAGTGTTCCTGGATTTCGCGCTCATATTAATCCAGCAATCCCTGAACCAGCCACCAGTGGGGCAAGTGGCCCAGATACTAGTGCTTGCTCGACAGATAGGACTCTCTTAGCGCGTGAAATAGCCGCAAATATGCCTAGGGCAGGAACCATCCTTTAAAATTCAGAAATTCCCATATTCTGCGGGCGTAGACGACGGGAGGACCACGAGTTCCTCGAAAATAAGAGTTGGCGAACACACGTGGATAATCTGCGGGCCTATATGACCCTTTTACCAGATGTAACTTCGGACAGGGCTAAGAAAGAACTGCTAGTTAGGTCAGCTAATAAGCAAGTAGGTTGTTTCAATTTAATTGTGACCAAGTTGGTTAATTCGGATCTCCACTTTTCCTTTGAAGAAGTAGTTAAAATTATGGACGATAAAATTTTGGACGTAGCAAAGGGCGAAAAGTTCATTCTCGCGTTGGCGTGCGATTTAAGGGCCCCGAGGCCCCTTTTCTCTCCGATGGTTATTTTTAATGTTTTTATTGGAAAAGGACCCTTAGGTGGTGGACTGTTCGGTCCTAAAATTTTATGGCGCTACGGACAATAGGTCCATCCCAGGGGGGACCAAAATCTTAAATTTTCGACCCAATTTCGACCCCACATAAAAAGAAAACAAACGAAGGAATGAAAAATTTGCGAATGTGCTTTTGTTATAAATGTTCAAGGATTCTAAAACTGTCTTTGTTTTTGTTCTAGCATAAAAATTCAATGAGTTCTATTCTTTTGAAATATCAATACCAGTGGACTACAAACCAGTTTGTCAATTTTTTTCAAAACCTAAAACCTGAATCAAAAAAATATGGCGAATAAATTGTGTTTCATTTCAAAAGTTACATATAATACTCAAATTTCATAAGTATCAGACAGAAAACAAAAAAAATTCATATTTTATGTAGTAAAAAAACTTAATTATTTTTCATTTTTTGTAAATTACAATTCACAGCGTGAATATGATGTTATGCATGGAGATTATCGAAATAAGAATGAAAACAACATTCAATTACATAAATTTTCCATTATACATATTACACTTCAACAAAAAATTTGTTTTTGGCCTATACTGTAAAGTCACTTATTTTCAAAATTCAAAAGAATAGAGGTCATTGAGTTTTAATGCTAGGAAGAAAACACAGACATTTTTGGAATCCTTGGAACATTTCTAACAAAGTTATATTGCTACTTTTTCCATTTATACATTTTAATTTTTTTTAAATAGTTAAAATCCAAAAATTTCGGTATATTTGATTTGTTGGTAAAATATCCCATATATATAAAAATGAAAATAAAATGCAAAATCCCTGAATATATATATCTTTGTTAGAAATGTTCCATGGATTCCAAAACTGTCCTTGAATTTATTCTAGCATAAAAACTCAACGACTTCTATTCTTTCGAAATATCCATAAAAATGACCCAAAAAACTAATATTTCAGATTTTTCTGAATAACTAAGGCCTAAATCAAAAAAGTTCTCTTATGAAATATGTTTTTCTTCCAAAAAAACACATGCTGGCCAAATTTCAGATCAACCGGATCAAAATTCAAATTTTCTGGGAGGACCCCCTCAAATCAGTTACGTTTTGTAAGGAATGATGCGTTGGCAGCCCAGTTAGTAACCGCTTTCGCTAAAATACGAAAATTGTCGGAACATCTTTTGAATTCAGCTTCAGTAGCGTGGCAACGCTACCCTTTTTTTCAAGCTAGTGCGAGTCAACCGGAGTTGAAGCAGTTTGTAGGAGACAGTATTGATCTTAGTTTAGCTATCAGTGTGTTCGCTCCCTTGCTGGATGAGGGATTCTCAAAAAAAATCTTGAAGCCCCTTTCAATACTTCGGAAGAGTTATTGGCACGGTTAGTCGCCGCTGTGAGGAATCAGTCCGAAACCAAACAAATTTTAGCGCCTCAGTACCCGATTCAGTACAATAGAGAAAGTTTTGTGGCAGATGTTGCTGACGATTCAGAAGACAATGTTGATGTGCAAGAGTCCCTTCAGGAAAGTGAGATTTTCTACGGAAATTACCGTAGAGGTCGGTTCCCCGGGCGCAAGTCGTGTCCCCGACCTTGGTTGAGAAATCCTCGGGGAAGAGTTAGAGAGTTAAGTGGTTATGTCGGTAATAGAGGAATAGGTTCCCTTGAATGTATCACTATGCGAGCGGAAGGCTCGAATCAAGCCCCAGTGCATTTTGCAGCTAGAACGAGAGGTTCTCCCTTCTGCAGTTCATGCAACGTTTCAGGTCATATTGAAGCTAATTGTCGATCTCAAAGGGGTTTGAGTAAATCGAGAGGTTATGTCGGGCCCTGTTTCGCCTGTGGCGGCGAACATTTTGTTCGAAACTGTAGAGCATCAGAAAATGAAGTTAGGCAGTACAAAGCGTACATACGTAGGTACAGCGCAACTAGGAGTGTATCTAGGGATTTTTTAGCGAAAGAATAGGATGTGCAGTAAGATGTGCAGGTGGGAACGAGGTTGAGCCCGAGTGTCACCACATGACTCGCGTTAATCCTAAAGCTGTGGTCGAAACAAATCCAGATGGGCCTGAGGTGACAAATTCTGAATCATTCATTGACCCGTTGTTCAACTGTGAAAATAGATACGAAATGTTGAAAGATGAAGAACTTGCTGATGAGAAACAACAAAATAGAGCAGTTGAGGCTTATTTTTCTACTAGTGTTGTAACGGGAAGAAGGCGCCGATCTAGTTGCATTTAGAAAAGCTAGGAAACCTACGATCATATTAAGTAGAAAATATACATATTTGAGCGCGCCGTTAGATAGTGGCAGCAAAAAATGCACCATTAGTTACTGGCAAATAGAGTGCCTAAATGAGAAATTAAAGCCGAGTTTCTTGAGTGCTTAAAAGGATTAATGGTAAAAGAATTTTTAGTGTTGAAGTCGACCTGACTATTTCAATACCTGGTGCAAGCAAAGTGCTTAAGACTAGTGCTTTGATAATTAAAGTTGGGTCCCTCGAATGGGAGGGTACAACGGTACCTTTCAAGGAAGTAGAGACTGGTGGTAAGGAACCAGCGATTAGTAGAAAAGCTGTATTTATGAGTATGGTAAACAGTGACTGTTTACTGTCAGATGTAGTAGTTGCCGAAAGAAGCAACAGATGCCGCGGAAGAGCTAGACACCGCGAGAGAAAAAACTACGACTGTGAGGGAAAAAAAGCTGTGCTCGAGCAAGTGGCAGAGAAGCCAAGATCAGAAATAAAAAAGATGAGACCTCTAGGGGTTCACTGTAGTACAGAAGAAGTGCCTGGTAATTCAATTCAAGCTATTCATGGATTTGTAAGAAAGGCTAAATCCGGTGAATATATGGTGTTGAAACGAGGCCTCGATAATGGAGCACTTATAGCTGAGTCAATTGTTCAGATTAAAGAGGATGGAATAGTACCGGTGATGATATTGAACACTCAAGATGATGCTATTCATTTCAGCGAAAACACCATGCTTTGTAATTTAGAAGTAGTCGCTGAGCAAGAAGCAGAAACTGAAATGTACCTCACGAGTGTACAGGCAGCGCTGAATGACGCAAATAACGTAGAGAGGAGCTCGGAGGCTAAGTCAGATTCATTTAAAGTCATCTCGGGTTGTGGTAGAATTTGTAAGACCATGGCCAAAGAGAAACTTAAGTTGAAGGTTGACGAACGTGGTAAAAGTCAAGGTTTCCCTATTAGTAAGGAGCTACGAATTTATGCACAAGTCGAGCGCTAGTCAGAAGTACAGCAGGACGTACGTCGTCCGTTAACGAATCATGCCATTTCATGCCACGAGGTTGACATGGAGTTACCTTTGGTAACATTGCTGAATAATTTCCGGGACGTAATCACGTTAGAAGGGGAAACGATTGGAGTTACGAATGTAATGAAACATAAATAAACCTCAAGCCTGACGCACCAGTCCTAAATATTCCACCCTATCGAATTCCGCATAAATACCAAGAGGAATTGGCAAGAGTTTCTAATGGGATGCTCTCACAGGGAATAATTGAGAACTCCATGTCAGATTACAATTTTCCAGTCATCGTTGTAACGAAAAAGAGTGGGGAAATTAGACCTGAAATCGATTTCAGGGCATTAAATAGGATCGTGGTGAAAGAATCGTATCCTATACCGAGGATCGAGGAAATACTATCAACATTAGGGGGAAACACCCTGTTTTCTACATTAGACCTTAGGTCTGCGTTTGACCTTGTCGAATTAGATCAAGAGAGTCGGAAATTTATAGCCTTTAGCATAGGTTACCAAAAATACCAATTCCGCCGTTTACCACTTGGGCTGAGTTCAAGTCCAAGCGTATTTCAACGTGTCATGTCCTCTGTTCTTACACCTATTCTAGGCCGCCTTTGCTTCCTATTTCTTGATGACATTTTGGTATATTCAAAGACTTAGGATCAACATCTGTCTGACATTGGAAGTGTCCTTACGATGCTCCGGTCAGGAAATTTGTCGATAAAACTCGAAAAATGTCACTTCTTAAAAACGAAAATTGAAAATCTAGGACACATTATTGCGGCGGATGGAATAAGGTGTAAGAACTCCGAGAAGTTGCAAAATTGTAGGGCACCAAAAAAAGTGAAAGAATTGCAGGAATAATTCTTAGGTGCAGCAAATTGTTTTAGAAATTTCATACCAAATTTTGCGGAAATCGCGCATCCACTCTACAGGCTGTTAAAGAATAATGCTGATTTTGATTGGAACGACGACTGCCAAAAAAGTTTAGACTATATTAAGTCAGTTCTGACGTCTGACACTGTATTACGACACCCAGACTTTACAAAAGCTTATCAAATTTTTACTGACGCCTCAAATTTTGGGATCGGAGCTGTTGTGATGCAAGCCGAGGATTCAGGCAATAAAATAATGCGTCCTGTAGCTTATTTCAGTATAAGCCTAAATTCTAGCCAAAAACGCTACAGTACTACTAAAAAGGAATTCTTTGCTCTTAATTCAGCTCCTAAGCATTTAAGTATTTGATAACTGGATATCCTATTCTTGTTTATACAGACCACCGTCCCCTCGCTCCTCTTTTCACTAAAAAACTCCCATAGGATACAGCGATGGCTCGATAATGCATTAATGTTCATTCATACGACCCAATTGTTAAATATCTACCTGGTAGGCAAAACGTCGTAGCCGACTATTTAAGCAGGCTACCTAAGGGCGATAATCGTACAGGGTGGGGCTAAAGGTATGAACGAGTTTTGATGGGCTGCCGCTCGGCCTGTGGGGGAGGTGGAGAAACGGGAGGGGTTTCGTTGTTGCTGCGTGAGAGACTAGTTTTCAGTAGCAGCCATGGTATGGACGGGAGAGCATCGCGGGTTTGCTGTTGTTACGTTTTTCGAAAATCGCCGTTCTGTGATCGCCACGCAGAGAGCCTTTCGACTGCACTTCAACATTCCTGTTGGAGGAAACGTTCCTGGCGGTAATGCAATACGACGTTAGGCTAGGACATTGGAAAACAGTGGTGCAACAGCAATTCCTTCGGAAATTGGAAGACCCAGAACTGTCAGAACACCTGAAAAAATCATTTTGGTATGAAATGATATCAAACAGTCTCCCAGGCGCTCAGCTCGTAGACATGCAGTTTCTTTGGGCATGTCTAGCAGATCTTTAAGGAGAATTTTGCACGAAGACATCTGGTTCCAACAGGACGGGGCTACATCCCACACTGCTAGGATTTCAATGGCGAGATTGAGGCAAGTGTTCCCCCTGCGCCTAGTCTCGGTGAGGGGTGACGTGGAGTGGCCTGCACGCTCACCAGATTTGAGCATTTGTGACTTTTTCCTGTGGGGGTACATAAAGGAAAAGGTTTCTAAACATCGGCCACATACCGTGGAAGAACTTAATGACAGAATCAGAGGGGAACTTGCGGCAATACCCATCAAAATGTGAAGAAGAGCGGTTCAAAACTTCAGAACTCGTCTTCAGGAGTGCATCGCAGCTGACGGCCAGCACCTACGTGATATCATCTTTAAAACTTAATAAAAAAAACTAGATTTTGTACTGCATTAAACAATATATAAATAAATACTGCAAGTTGAATGGTTCTTCTTTCACATTCCTTTATAACCGGCTCATACCTTTAGCCCCACCCGTTATAACAATTAGAGAACTAGAACGCTGTGAAGCTCTGCAGCCTGAGCTTGAGTCTGAAGCATGCATCGCAGAGACGCGATCTCAAAAAAAGAGACAGACACTGCAGACACCGCCAGACGATCCCAGTGACACGACGATGCTGAGCGACAGACCGGACGCTGCCTTGACACACAATGAGACTGTTGTACCAAAATTAATTGACTATGTGCCGACGGAAAATGACATTTCCTGGACTTTAAAAGAGTTTATCGACTAGCAAAAACAAGATCCATTTTGTATTGAAGTTAGAGAGGTGTTACTTCATGGGAGTACGTCTGCAATTAGTGACTTACAAAGTTATTCAATTGTAAATGACATATTGACACACGACCGAGTTCTATATTAACATCAGTGATGGCAACTTCCCTCATGGAGAAGGCAATTCTAGCTATTCATTCCTTGTATCATACGGACGCTTTGCACACTCTATTTAAATTTAAATTAAAGTATTTCAATAGTTTAGAGAAAACGATTGTTAGAAAATTCGTGAAAAATTTTGAAGTTTGTAAACTTCTTGAAGCACACCCTTCTGTGCCCATTAAAATCTTAACGGCTCCTATAACGAAAGAACCTTTTGAAGTAGTTCCGATGGATTTCTTAGGTCCTCTCAAATCTACTGATAATGAGAATAAATATATATTGGTTATGATTGATTTGTTTTTTTCGATTCTGTAACTTGTACGCTACAAGTAACCATCGAACAGACAAAGTAATATCATGTTTAGGTAACTGTTTCGCGACGTTTGGATACCCAAAAACACTCATTAGTGAAAGAACTTTGGAATTTAAATCAGTAGCAGTTAAAAAATTTGCCAACATATATGCTATTGCCAAGAAAGAAGTTCTAGTTATTAGTCCTCATTCGAATGCTATTGTTGAAAGAAACAATAAAAAAATGAACAACTTGCTAAAATTATACATCAATTCATCAGCTCACACCGAATGGGATCTGTGTTTGGAAATGGTTGAGAACGCTTCAAATAATGCGCTCAATTCTACCCTGGGGGATACTCTCAGCTATATCGTCTTCGGGAGAGACACTTGTCCTTACTTTCAGGGCGAAAGTTTCAATGTTTCCTACAGTTATGATGAAGAGATAGGTTTGGTAAATTTTCGTGCAAAAGAGTCAGCTCGTATCGTTGAAAACGTTAGGAACCAAATATTAAATAAAACTACTAAACGGAATATATATCGGAACTTAAGGCGTGAAGATAAAAAATATTGTTATTAACGATAGGGTTTTGTTAAGGAACCATTTTAAAACAAACAAATTAGATCTTTCATGGCTCGGGCCGGGGGAAATCACCAAGGTCAAGGTTCATTGGGTCGAGATTAAAATAGGAGACAAAATTCACACAAGTAATATGAATCACGTGTTACCTTTATGGGAAGCTAAATAAAAAATTCTCCATTTAACTGTATTTACGACATTGGCATTGACGACTCGACAAGGTTACGATTTGCCAAGAAGTATAACTGAATTACTTACTTTAATGCGTTACTTATGTGTCAAGTATTTTCACTGTGTTATTTGCTTTGCCACATTATAATCCCGTATGCGCGTATGCTATTTTTGGTAAATTTCAGTTGTTGTTCAGCTATTCAGCTGCGCCCGTTATGATAAGTTAAGTGTTGTACTTTAATCTCAAGGTTAAAAAACATGTTTCCGTTGCTCTACGGATGTTTTCACGAGTTGTACAGTTCGCTATTTCTATTGTTTTGTGTTTTGCTCATACCAGTCTAGGCGTGCATCCGCTTGGACGTTGTTGTTGAAATGACAAATTATTTGTTGAGCGAATTCCGTGTTTGCCAAATGCAATCGCTGACACTGCATTTCAACTCATGAGACGGTCGATCTCGACGCTACAGCAAAATTAGAAAAAAAATGATTGGAATGCATTATCACCAGCAAAAGAATCAAATTGAATCAGAGTATCCGGAGAACGGAAGTTTCCCGAACGCAACTCTACATGCAGCTCTTACTTAAAAGCTAGTCTTGTTGACGAGCAACTTTTGTTTACATTATATAAGATTGATTTGAAAAGAATTTTTTTAATTAACTCCATCTGCAGTTCACTTTAATCAAACATTAATGCTTGTGTTTTCATTTAGTATATCGTTTAGGTTTATTAAAATTGTGTTTATTTTTATTTTGCCATGCTAATCGTTATTGTTTTCGTTCCAATTTCAGCTTCGCGTGGGTGTACGAGCACAACGAGTACTGACGAGTCACGTATTAAACACGTGACACCTTCACGCACTGTACTGTGGGTGTCCAGACGGCCTGGCTCCAGAGCGCCTGTCAACAACTGAGGCGGCCTTGACGGCAATGAAGACTCCGCGTGCGGTCAACAACTTAACAGCAGTTAGCACCCGCGCACAGTCTATCCATACTATCTAGGGGAACTTCACCTTCGTGAAAGAGAAGGATAACAACGGTGAACTGGATGAACTCAAAAAGTAACTGACTTTAAGTCTTTCACTTGGTGTTAACATGAAAAAGAGTGTTTATCTTTTACAGTGTTACTTTACCATGGACGTAGTGTTGAAAACGTGGTTTAATAAATTTAGTATCTTGAAATGTGGTAATTAAAATTTATTTGTTTACATTTCTTTACGATTGGATTACGATTATTTGAAACGGATTAGTAATTATTCCTTTCTCTTGCAGGGTGCAAAACCCTATAATTCCATATTCATACTTGATGTTCTATATAACCATGTATTCGATATTATAAACTCATACTCGATGTTTCTATTTAACCACCCACGTGTAACCGATATAATTAAGTTCTACGTGCCTACGGCATTTTGCTTACTCAGTCGATTGTTTTACAAATAGTTTGAAAAATCCTTTCTAATTGCGCCATATCAGGCTATAATTTTCTTTTAAGTCTTCGGAACGTAGACGTTTCTTTGAAGTCATGCTCAAATGTTAAACCCTTTTTCGTGAAAACTTTTTTAAATCACTAATTTAAAAGCTATTTTGATTCACTAATTTAATACTGTGTACTAATAAATTGTTGCCTTGGTGCAAATAGTTTTCGATAGCTTTAAAAATTTCCAAAATTGCGTTGCCGAGGAACTCGTGTTTTACTTTGCAGTTAATCTATTTAAACAGTATCATAATAGTATAATTCCTAAGTATATATCCTTTTTAGCAATAAAAATTGTATTTATGCGCGATTTTCGGACAAATTGATGATTTTTTCACTGTAGAGGTATCTACTGTGATTACCTGGTATCTAAATTGTTAAGTATTTACAAAAATTGTAGCGCCGGGAGAAAACTATTTATTACGAAGAAAATGAAGAAATCATTTTGGTTGATACGAATCCCAATTTTTTTTTTGACCATTGGTGTTTTTATTATTGAGAATATCTGGCGTTTCATTCACATTCCTTTACAATGCATTGTTGACGTTATTGTAAGTTCAATGGTTGTGCTGTCTTTTGGTAGCAGCTAGTGTTTTATTTTTTTTTCAATGTTGAAGAAAAGGGCATTTTGTTATACCGCTTCAGCCGCCCTTATACTTCTTGCCTGCGTTGCTAAGTATTTTTGCCTATTAACTTTTACTTCTTGGATTACGTACTGTTGCTAAAATTGGCCAAATTGTATCGTATTAACTTTAAAAGGAATGCAAAACAGGTCATATTGTGTTGATGCATTTTCAGGTAAATAAATTTCTCATTGAGTATTACACGCATGTAAGTTTAATTTTCCCATTTTTTGACCAGCCGTTTTGGATTTGGAGGTCTTAGGCGCTTTGCGAGCTTTTGCTGTTTACTGTTTCGTTCGGGGTTTTTAGATTGTTTTCTTGGCGGGCTTCTTTTTTCCTTTCTGAGTTGTCACCAAAGCTGGAAGCTTGATAGTACGTTTCTATTATAATATCCTGGCCGGTTGCTTTTTCATCGCTTTTTTTAAAATGGGTTACTTCCCCTGTTTCTTAGTAGTCTTCGCTCTTCGCGTTCTAGAGGTAATCGTGGTGCGTTTCGTACGAGCGGGTTTCAGCATCTGGTTCTTCGCACCATGTATCAGTGTCACCGATCTTTTTGTCTTCGTCCCTATAATTCTCTTAGATCTCATCTGCGGTCTTCGACTGCTTCTACCCACCAGCGAGGAAATGTCATCAACAGAACCAGTTGAAACTGGCATAGGTTTACTTTGAATAATGGAAAATGAACTTTTCTAATGCGCTTCCGTTTCCGTCTTCGATTAAATCGAAGCTGCTGCATCAGCATCGCGTGTTTTATTTTCATTCTGAGCCGCCATTCCAGCCTCAGAAAGTGTCTGCATTGCATTAAACACGCATGTAAGACGGAACCGAAAGCGAGCATTGTAATTTTGATTTTGTAGAATTATTAATCTCACGAATATTTTTTTTGCATTTATAATTGAGTACTTCACTTTGATTTGTTGGTGGGGTGGAGGTATGTGCTCGCACGCACACATATGCCCTCCCTACCCTGTGCGCCTCAGAGGCTTTATAAGCGGTGAGCCCCTTAGGGCCCGAGCTCAATCGATCACGCGTCCCACCTGTAACCTCGTCTGCTACGGTTTAACCAATAAAATCCCACCTAAGAAGTCATCCAGGAGTGGAGACAGTTGATTAGTTCTAAAATTCCTGCCGCATACAAGCTGTGTGAATATTAAGGATTACTGTACGCGAAAGAGTGATTGCTTTCTTTTGGTCACTGCCCAACGGGAATTCTAGTGATGTAAATATAAGAGTAATATAAAGGCTACCGCTTGATGAACTCCGCACAAGTCGTGGATCACTTACGACCAATCCAAACTGAAATTGCATCGCATTCTTCCTCAACGACCAACCATTTCCATGAGAATGTCGTATGTTTGTCTAACAAATGTATCCACCTAATATTATAACTTTTAGGTGTGAACTTACGTCTTTAAGAAATCCGATTCTGGCGCGTATTATTATGTTTAATGGTGCGTATTCATTTCCAGTCCGACGCCTCGAAAAAAGTATGACTTGTCTCTTTTCATCGTTTCTTAATCGCTACCTAAAAATATCAACATCTCAGGTCACGATCCGTGATACCCATTTTAAAGGTTCTGATAATGGTATATCAAATGATAAAGAATATCCTGATTGTACGCAAATAATGATTACTGCTAGTGGAATGACATTCTTTAATAATTACATGATATTTTTAGCTGTTTTTAGCTGTTTAGCTTTAATAATTACATGATATTTTTAGCTGTTGAATTAATTCACGAAGTTATAATTCTTAGTTAAAGACCTAAATAAAATAATGTCGGATATTTTTAATACAATAATTGTGGTCTGCAGAAGGTGATAGCTTTATTAAAATATCATTTTAAGAAGTTAAAAGTTTTTATCCTTCTCTAGTTAAAATAGAACCACAAAGAAAGAAAATTGCTCGGACAGAAAAAGGGGTAAAATCATATAATCATAAAGGTAAGTTTTTAATCTACTCAATAATATTATAATGAACACCAGAACATTTCTCAAACGCAATGAACATGCATAAGGTTGATTATTGTGGGCTTCACAAAACTCAACAGCATTTTCGTGGAGGCTCACAAAGAATGCATGTGTGGATTTGAAATTAATGGCAACGTTGATATAATATTGCATAACACGCAAGCTCTCAGGAAGTTTGACCTACTGTCATTTTTTGTCGCGATCACTTAATTGTGAATGCATTATTCAAGGTGTAGCGCATCCAGTAAGCGATTAGATCTCAGGTGTGACGAATACTCAGCCGGCGACAAGCTAGGACTCCATTCCTTATGAAAAGAGGGCTTGGATCTACCAATTTTAAGAAGGATCTGTAAAAATATAAGTTGTAATCGCCACTTCTCAATTTTTGCTTAACTAATATAAAATTGGGGACTAAATGTGCACTTGTTTACTCAACTTGAACTCGTTAAATAATAAATATATAAATGTATATAAAAATAACGAAAGGAAAAGAAAACAAACCGTTTATTTCACCGAAAGTTTACACATGAAATATGTTACAATATGTTGATTTTTAAAAATGTCTTAATACAGTGATACCTAGACATACGAATGCCTTACCTTACAAGATTATTGAGATGCGAGCTGTTGACCGATAAATTTTTCTTGTTTTTAAATTAGAGAAACATTTGAGAAACGAGCTATTATAAACGGGTGCACACGAATTAGTTTGCAGCGCATCAGTCACCGTGCATCTTCGCCACCCTGTGGAAGTATCTTTGATATAAGTTGTGCTCGCGTTTTGTGCTTGATGTGCATTTACAGTTCTTTATCGCACTTCTTTTTCAAACAGTAGATCCGATGCCAGTAAGTACAAAGGTCAGTGCTCAAAACAAAACATCTATTGAATTGAAGCGTGAAATCACAGAAAAAAACATGAGAAAAGAGGGCGAATCAAAGGCGCAGGTGAATCAAAGTGACCGAAGAAGTTTAACATTAGTAATGTGGCGTCTCCTCCACCTCCGACAATTTCTTCTGTAAATTTGAGTCGGCTGATTTCCAAAGTAAATTCTCTTTAAAAAATCAGAACATTTCTTCCCATTTTCTTTTCTGTCATGTTCTAATTCAATATTATTAATTAATAAATAAAATTTTCTCACTCAAAAACACGTAAAATTAATTGAGTTGGTAATTTAACGTCTGGAACGGAACAATGGCATCTGGAACAGATCAGTGAATTTCGATGGGGAAAATTGTTCTCAGGTATAAGCTAATTGACTTGCGAGCGAGGTCAAGAAATAAATTAAATTTATTTCACGACTTATCACTGTACAATAATCTTTAATTAATAGACAAACCAAACGAAGTGCGCAATAGCCACATCAGGAGGTAATTATGCATTGAGAAAGAAACAATAAAACTATTTCTCTTCGATATTTGATCCAAGGCAAGATGACTGGAAGCTTATAATACTTTAAATACTACTGAAGAATGCCTTTGAGATTTTTCGCCGTAAGTTAAAGCGAAAGAAGGAAATACACAAAACACTTGACTGAAACAGGCTGAAATCTCACCCTGAATGATTTTCAATTAGGGGAAAAAATTAGCCAGAAGTAATTTATGGTAAAGCAGAGCATAACAACCACATCTAAATCAAATTCGCACATATACACCTAAAAATGAACTTCAGAGCTTGTTCCTCACTGGATGTGAGATGATTTGTTTGTGAATCCTAAACTCAGACTATGCTTATTTTCATCAATCTAATTACATTTTGAGATACAGAAACGAGCGATCCTCTCCGCATTTGGAATAGATCTCTTTTTGAGACCGTGAGCCAGTAGTAATTTTATTTACTGAAATTCCGAATTATTTCTGATTGATAGCCCAGTGCTAAATGGTCACAGAACGTTAGGGGTACAACCCATGAATTTTCAAATTTTGATCCGATTGGTCTAAAATTTGGCCATTATATATATATTTTTAAGAAAAAATATTTACTCGCGTAACTTTTTCGATTTTGGCCTTGGGTTTTCAGAAAATTATACATTAGTTTTTTAGTTCATTTTTGCGGATATTTCAAAAGAATAAAAATCAATGAGTTTTATGCTGGAACAAATTCATAAACAGTTTTCAAATTTTTGTATCATTTCAAACAAACCAATGAATTTGAATTTCTATTTTCCTTTTCGTTTTCTTCTTATATGCGATTATCAATCACGAAATTAAATACACAATATATTTTGTTTTGTTTTGAAAATTGTACGTACAAATTGGGAAATCGAGATGCAATAGTTTGTTAGATATGTTCTAAGGATTTCAAAACTGTCTTTATTTTTACCTGGCATGAAAACTCACTCACTTCTATTCTTTCGAATGTTAAAAAATGAGGTTTTTTCATAGGAGGCTAAAAACATATTTTTTTGTTGAAGTGTAATAAAATAGATAATTTTTGTACTTGAATGCTTTTTACATGTTTTATTTTCATTTAAAAATAATCTGGATGCACAATTTCATATTTACTGAGTAATTATAAATTACACGAGTGCACACGGCCAGTCAAAAAAATTACAGGATTAGACATCGGACCAACTGAGCTTCAACATGGATTTCCCATGATTTCCCATGCTATTCTATGGCTTTCCAATACTTTTTCAAGTCTCAACCGCTGATATTCTATACAACCTAATCTAGCATAGCAATACACGTGATATTCATTCCGACTTCCAATCTGCTGGGTTAAGGCACCGAAAATTGTGGAGTTGATGAAGCTTGTATCACAGATACGCTCATCACACACTGCATGCTGGTGGGTGTGACACACGGGCGGACGGACGCGGCTTCTTTAATAATAGTGATGCATAAATTATATGAAAACTATTATTTATTTTTAGACGAGTGGTAAATTTTTATTTGTGAACTGATTTTTCTGAATTAGGCCGTTTTCAGTAGGTTTTAGAAAGAAACACATTTTGTTCGCGTCATTTTTTCGATTTGGCATAAGCTTTTCAAAAGATGGGAACGATTGTTTTTTATGTCATTTTATCTAATTTTTCACATGAATACATGGCGACGAGTTTTTATGCTAGAACAAAACCAAAGGCAGTTTTAGAATTCTTGAAACATTAATAACAAACTAAATTATCGAGTTTTTGCATTTTCCCTTTTGTTTTCTTTTTATATGGGGCCAAAATGTCAAGATTTTTGGTCCCCTTCACCCCTCTTGGTAGAGGGGGGATTGTATTCTAGAGCTCTTAGTCCAATAAAATTTTAGGCCACAATAGCCTACCATACAAGAATCCTTTTTCAACATAAAAATGACCAATTGGGACCGAAAATCCCTGGGGGTTATTAAACGAATGTTATCGTCGTGACTTGCATTTTTTCGGGGATAAAATTACAGATATATAATGCTACATCGAAACTGATGACTGTGTTTCACATTGTAGTTGAATTAAATGAGTACAATAAAAAATGAAGAAGACAATAAACTCAAAACAATGAACTAGTTTTAAATCATTGTAGAGAAACCTTAGAAAAATCAGGTGGCAGTCTACGACCACCAGAAGTATAGTAAATGGGCGTAGGAACTCACTTTTAATTATTACTTGAAATCCTGGAAAACTAAGAAAGTTTCAATAGAATTCTGGACATTTTCCAATTTTGTTTTTTCTTTATAAGGGAAAATTTGAATTTTTCGGAAAAATCTGGGAATCAAAAAAATTTAGAAAACTTGGTTAATTTAGTATATATATGAAGTTTCTGAAATCCACTTTACTCTATTCAAAGTATTGAAAAAAATTTCCCTAATTATTTCTTGTTTAGTCTCATTAAATTCACTTGAACATTCTTTACAAAGATAACAATGTATTTATATCAAAGAAACACTTATTTTTCACTCAAAATTTCAATTTTTAAAATACTTTTTCGAAATATAGACATGATCTAAACTATAACTTCTTCTTCATGCGGGATGGGTATCTTAGTTGAATATTAAAAAAAAGCTGAATTTTATAAGTGTTGTTGCAAAACTCTGGCATGTCTTGAGCTATGATGTTCGTATAAATGTTCTTCAACTCTAATTCAAAGGATTGAAAACGTTTACATTCGCCATTATTTTTTGTCCCTGAAATAAGTTGAACTTTATTGATTATGACTTCTCTTATGTAAAAATTACCAACAGGATTTTGATTGGTCTCTGTAGCTATGTCGTCGAAGATGAAAAGGTTTTTCTATTTAGAATCAATTTCCTTTGGATCAGGTACTGATGAAGTATGTTCAAAATAGTGATTGTTTTTTTTCTCTGATTGTTCTGATGATAACGGACTGATGAATTCATCAATATTAAACACTTCCATTTTCAGATAACTAAATGAATTTTGATTACTTATACTTTTTCCAAAAACATCTATAAATTATTGATTATAATCAATTTATACTCAAGTTGATGGGTTGATTTACAATAGAGAAAAAGGTTATTCAAGTCAATATACTTCTTCATTAGAAGTTTTAATATTAGTGATGCTTCACCACAGTTGATCGTCCGATTACGAGACATAGTAAACTAGGTGAAGAGAACGTAAAATGCTTCTTGGTTTATTTTTATCTTAACCATTGCGTTTATAAACCATTTTTTATAACTATATATTTAAACATTCCTTAATCTTTAGAATTTCAGATTTTAAATGATGTACTTGAATCTTCATCTTATTTATTTCAATAACAAGGTTGAAATTCCTTCTCAAGTTATTTCATAGTCTAAAAGCGGTTCATTGATATTTCCAGAGTTGACAATAACACCACATCATTATTCTGTTTCATAGTCCTCCAGTTTTTAAACACAAATTCATGTAGTTCTTTTTCAGAATACTGATTTTTTTGATAAACAGTTACAAGAAAATGTAATTCCTTTTTTGAAGCATAAAGAAACCATCAAGGTAAAAAAACCCGTCATTTTTCTCGGATTTTCCTGAAATTTTCACCGCGGGTGAGAAATGATGCATCAATTTTTTTGACTCGTGTCTTTTTTTCGTAATAGATGTATACACATTGTCTCTTAGAGAACAATTCACCACAATTACCGTATAAAACACTATTGATTCATAGAATCTTAATTAATTTGGCTTCATTAACTAATTTTGACTTTTTTTTTTCTAGAAAATACTTTCACAAACGATCAACTCATATATATATATATAAATTTTGCTTTCTTAATATAATAAAAAGACTTTAATCGAAATTAAATATTCCAGTTTATTTTTCTACTATGAAAATATTATTATATAATGCATCACCAGTTTTTAAACATAAATTTCAATTTATTTACCTAATGGAAAAAAACAATAAGTGTGTTTCGATTATGAGTAATAACATTCTTAGAAATATTAATTTTGGAATACAAAAATCATTTAAATTTTAAAATCCCTATCTTGAAGGGGATGCCTGTCTTTATTTATAACGATTAAATTATACGGTTCTTTGTAAACAGAACAAAACTCTTTAATTTCTCCAAAAGGCATGACCTGGGCTGTGATATCTGTATAAATGTTCTTAATGTCAGTTAGGCCTAACCCAAAAAGGATCAGGACATTAGCATTTGTTCAATTGTTTGTATCGGTGATAAATAAAAATATTTTGATAAGTCAATTGAACAACAGTTTTTATTTATCCCTCTCGTATAAAAGTTATTTGCTGCACTTTGATTTCTTTCAGTTGCTATATCATCATCAATGAAAAGATTTTTATGTTCTGAATCTACGTCACCTGGATCGGGAATAGGAGTTGTATCTTGAAAATATTAAATTTAGACATTGAGTTACGTTTAATAGGTAAATTTTTAAGGAAATCGTCGATATCACCATTACCCTCTTTAAACAATTCAATTATTTCAGATTAACTATCGACTCCATCAAAAGCATTGTTTTACAATTTGTATTCTGGTTAATGTATGAATTTACTGCATAGAAAAAGATTATTAAAATCAACAAATTTTTCTCACAAAAGTTTTACAAATAAAGAAGTTTTACCACAGCTTGACCTCCCAGCGATGATACATCTCAAACCAGGGGATAGAAAAATAAAATTATTTTTTTGATCATTTTTTTTACTGCCTTTCCAGATGTACACGATATTATTTAACTAATAAAATATAAGACTTTAAAGAAATTTATATTCTGTTTGTAACGAATGTAAACATTGTTTTTAAATTGGTTATTTTATATGAAACGTTTTTTATTAAATAAAATCTGATTGTGATTGATTTATATTTGCATTATTGAATTGTACATCAGTTTGATTTATAATAATATCAAACATTAATAAGGAAGCTTTTAGAAAAATTGAAGAATGTGCAAAAAAATCCTCTGGGTGAGCAGAAGATAAATTATTAGATTTAACTGTAATTGTAATTGTAAAATTATTGAATACACACCTATCAAAGGTTCTAGTAATATGGAATTACCTGAGAAGTTTCCAAAGTCAACATATAACCAAATTAATATTAAAAATACCGATAATAAATGCTTTACGTGGAGTGTTGCGAGATCTTATAGCCAAGATGATGAAAACCGGTAACAGAATATCGGAGAGAATAAAAATTGAAGCTGTGAAGTTAAATTTCAGAGACATAATATATATTCCCAGTAAAACTTATAGATATCCATATATTTGAGATAAACAATAATGTGTCAATAAATGTCTTTAATATCAGTTATTTAAAGAAATTCTATCCATTTGGATAATCAAGGAGAAAAATAAAGATGATGTATTACTGTTTTTGTTACTAAATGATAACAAAAAGTTATGTTGTAATGAAATCATTAAATCCATTTGTCCAAACAAAAAGGGATATAAAACATATGTGTCTAACAAACCACATTAATGATTGCTCAGTTCACACAACTAAACATGCATTTAATGATGATTAACTGAAATTTAATTATCATCAAAAAGTAATTAAAAACCCATTTATAATATAAGCAGATTTGAACTAATTTTAGGAAGTATAAGTTCTTAACAACCAAATCGAAAATCGAGTTCATCAATGTATTTTCAGAAACATAAATCAAAGTTTACATTGTCTTACGAATTGTGAAGCAGATGAATCTTCCCAATTAAAAATAAACACAGGTGAATATGCTGCTCAAAAGTTCGTACAATATCTAAAGTAAAGTAAATCTATGGAATCTAAGAAAAGCTCAGGTATAAGAACAATTCCTGCGAAAGAAAAAACTTCCAGCAAAGGTTTGCACATGAAACCACCAAAAAATATTAGAAATCAGACCATTATCTCATCATCATTTGAAGCATTATATGAAAATAATAATTATATCATATGTCAGAAGTGTTTATATGAGAGATTCATTACCTAAGCAACCGAATGAAATTGAACAATGCATCTTAAATCTTGATATAGAATAGAGAGACATTAAGGACTCGCTGATCTTAGAAAAAAGATGAATGTTATTGCTTTGTTAGTTATGGTTTAACATATTAAAAAAAATTATTTCAAAAAAATTAAGGGGATTTACATTTATACTGCGAAATTAGTCATTTTACCTTCTTACTAAGAATCAGAAGATTATTCTCATAAAGATGCAATTAGGAGTTCAATTGCATACTGTAATACAGAAACAATAACTCATGACATTGGTGAAATAAAAGCATCTTTTGGTACTTTGCGAATGGAAACGTTCTATGAATTTTCGAATATAGAATCTGCGTAAAATTTATTGAAGCGTCCAATGAAAAACTTTCTCAATGATTCGATACTAAACAGTAAAACTTAATTTCAATCGATGAGAGGTTAAATAATTTAAACTCAACTGTAGCAGAGAATACACACATTGAGAAATTTATTCTCAATACGCAAATTGAGAATAAATTTAATATTTTACAGTCAAAAATGCTTCCCATCGAAGAAAGTTTAAATAATTTAAATTTGATTATAACCAAGAAAGTTATTGAGCAAATGGAAAACCAATATAATCTCCTACAGACCAAATTCATTTCCATTGAAAAAAGTAGATAATTTGGAGAAGATAGCAAGGAAAATAGGTGAAAAATTCTTTACGATTCAAGAAGATGTATATAATTTGGAAACAGGCAATCTAATGATTGATATTTTTAAAATGTGCAAAAAATGTTAATAGTTTGAAAACATTAGTTATCGAGAATGATGAAAATTTGAATGAGCTTGAAGAAAGCTTTAATAGTAAAATTGATAACATGGTGTCACCTTTAAAAAATGATGTTGATGGACAACTCATGATCATAGGGAGTAAATTTGATTCATCAGCTGTAAATAAATACAATGAATATAAAACAAACCTAATGGAGCTACAAGCCAATTCCATTCACAAAAGTAGAATATAATATATAACTACTGATTTAAATAGTGTTAAAAGTATTTGCCAACAATTTACACAAGATATCATAACAAACCAAAACTTAGTAAGTCAATTGAATCAACGTTACAGAAAGAAGCTGATGAATCTCAAAATGTAAAAGAGCAATTAGCATTGTTACACGAACGTGTAAGCAATCTTGTAGCTTCTTGTGTTTGAGGAAACATTGAAAGTTAATTAAGTTTAATCTAGAGAATATTCCATAAAAATGTTGAGAGTAAATATATCTGCTACAAGGAATAATTTTACAGGAATTTCTCAAGTAAGAGGTCCTCCAGGGATTGGCCTCAGATATTTAGATTATGAACAGAATCTTGATTTAGATAATAGAAGGCTGGCAAATATTTCCATTCCAATCAAAGATTTTGACTTTCCGAATGAGAAATATGTTGACGAAGATTTAGATGATTTAAGACTTCATCTCAAAAATTAAAAAGAGGTAAGAGTATCTTATCAACAAAAATCAGCAGTGGAGATATGATGCTATCCAAGCGTCACTCGATGAGAATACCACAATTATTCAAGAAAAAAACAAGGAAATTACTCAAAATATGGATGAACACAGTATAACATCCGAAGAAAAAATAGAGTTTTTCGGAAGGGCACTTTAGAGCGCAAAGGATTATTGGAAAATGAAATTATCCCGTTAGTGCCGAAAGTTCAAAACTTGACAAAATTTGATGAAATTCTACGCACCACATACACATCATGCGTGAAGTATATCCTCAAAGTTTCATAGAAATTTTGTAATTGGTTCTAGAGATATCGATTGTTTTACTCATAAAACTATCGGCAATACGAGAATGAAAACGATACAAAATTAGAGACTTTAATTTATAATATAATCTTGAAAATGAAATCTGGAGAAGGGTCACCAAAGGATTGAAACTATATGCGGCAGCCATGATTTTACTGAGCATAGGTACGAACAGCAAAAAAATGAATGGAACATTAAATGTATGGCTTGGCCAGCACGGTTCGCCCCGATGACGTAGCGGTGGGAGCCCGGAGTTTTAGCAACGGGCCAGCGCGGTTACCCTCCGCACTCCTCCAGCTCGCTTCAAGAAGTCTGAGCCAGTACTCGTACCTTCAAGAGAAAATATAATTTTAAGATTCAATTTTTATACCTTGCAGGGAAACTAAATGGTCATGCTGACGCGGCTCACAAAACTTTAGGAAAAGATTTAAGATTACTCTATTTTACGAGCCTGCAGTAGCTGAACAATATTAGCCCAAACAATGGCATTTAGCTAACCAGCTAGACTGGTTGCTAGGTTACAAAAGAGCTTAAGCTTATTTGAGCCTAAGGTTTCATGTTATGTACGGCTCAGACAAAATTTAATTTATAATATCCGTTCGCACTGGCAATTATTAAAATAATCGACGCACTGAGATGGAAAGAGAACACCGCACTGGAATTGCTTTCCAACTCACCATAAAGGACGTGCTTAGAAGGCCGTTCCTCCGTGCAGTAGGGCTCAAGAGACGTGCGCCGGCCGAGGAGTGCCGCTGAGCCGCTGCAACGCCTCCACTGCGTGAGGCGAAGACAGAATGGCGCGAAGTCGCTGCAGGAACTTCTCCCTGCCGCGCCGGGCCACGAGAGCGCAGAGCTGCCCCGGCTCCAATCTTCGGTTTGGAGCTTCACGAAGAGCTTACATGGTTATGAAGAAGTTCGTATTTTCACGATAGTTGACATCCAATTTTTCTTCATAGAATAATAAACAAAAATAGAATCTTGAATGAAAATGTCTTACGTCTAGGTCCCAGGTAAACGACGATGATGTCCCGAAACCAAGGAGAGCTATTGGAGCTTCCTTTCCTGGTGACCGAGTGCTGAAGCCTGAAGCGCTGAAGTGCTTCCAGCTCTCAAGTGTTGAAGCGCCTGCAGAATCTGATAATAATCGGTAGAGCTCGTTTGCGTTCTTAATCTGCAGGTGACTCAAGAAGAAGAGCGGTAATCAAGAACAGCAAGTGTGTCATGGTTAGGCTTGTTGGTAGACAAGCCCAGCACAAGCGTTAACTCTTTCCATAGTGCGTTTAAATTTTAACTATTGAAATTAGATTTGTTTATATTGGTATCACAAAAATTAAACTTACATTTTGCCCATGTCTCGTTTTATTCTACACTCCCACACACAAAAAGTTTAATTTTGTGAACTAGAACGTTAACCTTAAATTTAGAGAAAATTTTACTAACGCTACAATTAATACTAATACTAGTGCCGCACGGCACTACGCCAAGTTGAACATCAACTGACGGCGAGTCTCGTCGCGACTAACGCGAGCTGCGGCACGCTGTGGACGTGGTAGTGATGGTACACGATCGGAGCACATGGTATGGGCCGCAGACGGCGACGTAGCGCGTTCAGAGCTGGGAAAAACGTTTTGATTTAGTTTAACTCGTCTGGAACTGAACCTACGGCAATGAACGCATTGCTTCAGTACTCTCTTGACTAGCGAAAAGCCTTGCGTTATCCAGACTTCCTTTCTCAACTCTGACAGTACCGAGTATGCACCACTGTGATTTAGTGACTCGTGCAACTCTGAAATCAATTTTTTACTGAGTAAGCTATTCTTGTTGAGCAAAAGTGGGAAGTTACGATTACCTTTCCAACGTCGAAACTTGCTCTTCACTCGCAACAAACCATTTGGGTCTTTATAAACGTTTAACTGTGCTACGAGATTCGGCATATTCTTTACCGGCATTTTGCTTCTGAAATAATCAAAAATCTCGGGAAAGGAAATTTCTTGATCCCGCATGATAATTTGAAGACGCGCAGTCTTAAGAAGTTCATTTTTTCTCAACACAGTCAAATGACTATAACTCTCAGATTTTGCTTTCAGCCTCGCTTTAATGTTATTTACGAAAGTCAATACATACATGTGCACTCGAATGAGTGACCGGAAGCTGGAACGCGAATTGACAGGGACTAAATGCGCGAAGGCAGCTGCCGTTGGTTCACTGCTGACAGCGTGCGCGTCAACGCTCTCGATTTCTGTCGCGGCCGCCTCTGAAATGGTGAAATTCATTAGCGGATTTGGCATTATTACGCTATTACCTCGTTTATTGAGATCTTGGAAAGCATTCTTCGAAAACCTCCTTACTCCCTTCCCCAAGGATGATCCTAGCGTTTGAGAAACAGAGGAAGAGTTACACGAAAGATCAAAATTTGGGGGCGTAGAGCTGGAAACTGGTTTCGATTTACACTTTCGAGCGCCATGACGTTTTTCATACGATCTGCAAGAACGTTCCCGATTTGAACACGGGATGTTAGTCTCAAGATTAGCACCATTATATTCTGACACATTATGGCAATTATGATCAGGAAGAAGATCTGCATTCGAAAGATACCCACTTATTTGCCCCATCAGCATAGAGCCTATTGGAGTCTGCAAATAAACGGAAGGAGGAGAATTCCCGAACAAAATTGTTTGTTCAGGAAGGCAGTAACAAGCATCTGCTCCAAGAATAAATGGTATATTGGAGATTTCGTCGGAATTTGGATTCAAGAATTTATCCGCCAATTCATAACCTTTGTCAAGAAAAGCGCTCGTTACAGAAGACAGACCATTTAATTTAAGGTTGGTCCTAATCTCTGGTACTACCACAGCTGAAACAGTAAATGACCTATTTTTTAACGTCAGAGGCACTTTGACCACTTTCGTTCTGAAAGATTTAGAAGAATTAAAACCGTTCACGGTTAGATCAACATTTTTACGTACTACAGGAAAATTTTCCTTTACGGCCAGGTCGCGCAAGATGAAGCTTGTCTGGCAACCGGAGTCTTTTAGACCTCTGATACGACGACCACTTGGCAAGTCACATGAAAATGTAGGTAATATAGCAGTAGTACCAAGATGTGAATTTAGCACTGCAGATTCTACTGCCGCTATTCCACTAGAAACTGAATTAGTACCGTTAGGCGGGAAATTTTTTCCCTTACCTTGTCCCTTAGATTTAGAGACACACAAGAAACCAAAATGATTCCCAGAGCAATGATAACAAGACTTGGCAAACTTGAAACGACACTGAAAAGCTTTATGTGACACAGTCGCGCATTTGGTACAAGCACCAATTTCTTTCAGTTTAGAAATTTTTGCAGGAGCTGACAAATGCACCGGACATTTATGCAAGGGGTGATCTGCCAATTTATGTTCGTTAGAGCACAAGACACAGGGTTTGAACTTGCTTGACTCTGCCTTCACAATAGGCACCTTACACTGCACATCAGCGGCTAAACTCAGAGTCGTATTGCTCTGGGCCCCAAGCTCTCCACTACTGCTAAAAGTTTTTACACGTTCAGTAGCCTCAAATATCTTGCTTTTAATTAAATCTAGCGAAGGCTTGTTAGTATTAGTAATGGCTATCAATTGCTGCTTCATTTGGTCATTGAGACCATTCCAAATGAAATACTGAAGCACCGTATCCACGTCTACAGACAAGGATCTAAAACTTTCCATTACAATACGCATTTCGCTTATGAAAGCGTAGGGGTCGCCAGAGTCTGTGAGCTTCAAATCAGCCATTCTTTGAATTGCCTCGTACTTCCTAGTCAAAGGGGAAGCAAATGCTTCAATTAGCAGCTCTTTGGCCGCTTCATAGGATTGCTGAGATCCCTCAAGAGATTTTATTAGAGTTAATGGCTCATTACTCAATTGTTTACTTAGGAAGACAAACTTTTCAAATGAAGACAAGGAATACTTGCACATAATATTTTCGAAATTGACGAAAAACTTGTCTAAGCTCTCACCTTTCGCATGACTGTAGGTAGGTAGCGGGAGCTGCGGCAGCTTCAGCTGATTGCTGATGCGTCTCGATTCCGACTGATCGTCAGCCAACGCAGGTGTGCCGACTCGCTGCAAGCGCGCCTCCAACAGTCGAATGCACTTTACGAGCTTGGCATCGTACACATCACAGTCTTCAAGCTCTTTGTCGAGCTTGTCGCGTTGCTTCTCATGAAGCCAGAGACCTTTAGCGATGTTCGAGCCAGCGACATCAAGCTTGACAAGTAATTATTTTAGATCAGAAATTTCATTTCTGAGAACCTCTAGAGAGAAAGTTTCAATATTAGCTTCAACATCATTACATTTGCGGGTCACTTTGGACCTCAAATATTTACGATTATTTTTGAGAAACAAAAGTTCCTCCAAGGGCATTTGCCCCGAAGCGGGCGCCGGATCACTCGTCTCAGCGTCACTTATAATTTCTGAAAAGTTTTTTATTAGTTGTAGATATTTAAATATAAAGCTCCAAGGAAGCGGAACCGGGAACAGCTGCACAGAGGAAAATCGAACGGTCCTGTCATGGTCGCCATCTTGAAAATGAAATATGGAGAAGGGTCACCAAAGGATTGAAACTATATGCGGCAGCCATGATTTTACTGAGCATAGGTACGAACAGCAAAAAAATGAATGGAACATTAAATGTATGGCTTGGCCAGCACGGTTCGCCCCGATGACGTAGCGGTGGGAGCCCGGAGTTTTAGCAACGGGCCAGCGCGGTTACCCTCCGCACTCCTCCAGCTCGCTTCAAGAAGTCTGAGCCAGTACTCGTACCTTCAAGAGAAAATATAATTTTAAGATTCAATTTTTATACCTTGCAGGGAAACTAAATGGTCATGCTGACGCGGCTCACAAAATTTTAGGAAAAGATTTAAGATTACTCTATTTTACGAGCCTGCAGTAGCTGAACAATATTAGCCCAAACAATGGCATTTAGCTAACCAGCTAGACTGGTTGCTAGGTTACAAAAGAGCTTAAGCTTATTTGAGCCTAAGGTTTTATGTTATGTACGGCTCAGACAAAATTTAATTTATAATATCCGTTCGCACTGGCAATTATTAAAATAATCGACGCACTGAGATGGAAAGAGAACACCGCACTGGAATTGCTTTCCAACTCACCATAAAGGACGTGCTTAGAAGGCCGTTCCTCCGTGCAGTAGGGCTCAAGAGACGTGCGCCGGCCGAGGAGTGCCGCTGAGCCGCTGCAACGCCTCCACTGCGTGAGGCGAAGACAGAATGGCGCGAAGTCGCTGCAGGAACTTCTCCCTGCCGCGCCGGGCCACGAGAGCGCAGAGCTGCCCCGGCTCCAATCTTCGGTTTGGAGCTTCACGAAGAGCTTACATGGTTATGAAGAAGTTCGTATTTTCACGATAGTTGACATCCAATTTTTCTTCATAGAATAATAAACAAAAATAGAATCTTGAATGAAAATGTCTTACGTCTAGGTCCCAGGTAAACGACGATGATGTCCCGAAACCAAGGAGAGCTATTGGAGCTTCCTTTCCTGGTGACCGAGTGCTGAAGCCTGAAGCGCTGAAGTGCTTCCAGCTCTCAAGTGTTGAAGCGCCTGCAGAATCTGATAATTTTCGGTAGAGCTCGTTTGCGTTCTTAATCTGCAGGTGACTCAAGAAGAAGAGCGGTAATCAAGAACAGCAAGTGTGTCATGGTTAGGCTTGTTGGTAGACAAGCCCAGCACAAGCGTTAACTCTTTCCATAGTGCGTTTAAATTTTAACTATTGAAATTAGATTTGTTTATATTGGTATCACAAAAATTAAACTTACATTTTGCCCATGGCTCGTTTTATTCTACATATAAACTCAAGTTGCAAATGATTCACATTTAGATCACATGTGAGGGTTCGTGTTTCTCTGATATCTTTATTATCCTTTCAACAAAATAATAATAAAATCAACAAAATGGGTCAAAGAGTCTATTCCGTACATATGCTTTATTTAGTTATTTGGTTGCTTAGTATTTCATGAAGCACTTCGGTTGGAAGCCTACATTGCACTTCTCACACTTTAGCTTTGTTTGGCTGTTGCACACTCAGCACCTTCTTTGCCTTTCAATTATCACAATCCATTGATTCTTGCCATCAAATCTTGCAACATCTTAGAGACATACTACTTGCTATAAGAAATTGTGGTTCGTTGTTCCAGGAAAGGATCTTTTCAGTGAGTGAGCAATCATTGTTTATAGTACAGCTGAGCATGTGAGAAAAGATTGCCCACTACAACTTGCATTGACGCATTTTAATTCTGTAGGTACTGTAGTGTTGGTCCCTTTGGTCGACAAATCACATGAACTTATTGTAATTTTGGATGCACACTGGTTGTGTCACATCGCAATATTTTTTTCTTCTCTGACCCACCTGCTGGTTGTCTTCATCTCAGTTGAATCATAGTTAGACAATAAAAAAACATCCTTGTCTTCCTTCCATTTCTGAGTATGACGTCACTACTCACCCTGTGGTGAACTGTACCTCTTGTAACATGTTTTGACATCTTTTCGCTTGCAATAGGACATCTGTTGGTTCTGTTATTATGGCATGTACCAGAAGCTTGAATCCCCTTTTCAGCAAGATATTCCTTGAGAGTAACACTCGTGAAATAGTTGTCAAAAAGTTTTTTGAGGCCTCAACAACTTGGAACTTCTGCTTGCTTGATCAAATTTGCTACAACTTTGCTGCCCAAGCCAACACTGGGAACTTAATCGTAGTCCTTCGTGCTCTACTTGCCCCTGTACAAATCAAAAGCGTGCAGGTAACCATATTTTGGGCCCAGTGCCCACATCTTGTAACCAAAGGAAATGGGTTTCCCTTTGATGAACTGTTAAGCATGGTGTTTTTCAAGACGTGGAGTCATACACTCATCGATAGATTAATATTTGAGAAAGTATTTGAGAAAGTATAGAGATGATTGCAACTTGAGAGCAAAAACATCTCACTGCACAGGTTATCTGCAAAGTGTAAATTGTGCATTATGTCAAGAAATCTATCTCGCATAATAGAATTAGCTAATATGTGAGGAACTTGATCTTCAGAGCTCTGGTACTTTTTTTTGTTTGGGATTGTATTATTGGATAAAATCAACAGTTTTATCTCGTCTGGAGTCACATTCAGTGTCTTGTTATGTTGCAGGGCATACGAGTTACTTGGTTCACAAACATGGTTGTGGAATTGCTCATTGAAATAGAACTCAAAGTAGTACTTTACTGGGCCATTAGCCTGAGCAGCTTCTGGTGATGTCTCCAGAGGAATACTTTCTTGTGAAATTGATTCCGAGTTTTCTCCACAAACCCCCTCTGAGATTTCGTTCTAATTTTCATAGGAGCCTCACCCTCATTTTCCCTGTCTTCATCCTCAATTTGAGTATGAGTAAGTGCCTCCAGAACTTGCCGTTTCAGTCGTCTACGTTGAACATCATTTTTCTTGTCTGAACTCTCACTCTCTCCATCAGACATGACTCCAGGTTCAGGGAGACCTGTAATAACACCCCCTACCTTGCCGAGATCTTCCAGAACTGCTAGGGTTTCTTCGGTAGTCAGCATGAAAGCAAAAAATGACGAGTCACTGATTGGGAATGGTAGAGTTTATAGCTATTTGATACCTTCGTAAACACCTAAATTTATTATTTAATTTCAATTTCCATTGACCATATGACAATAAAAACGAGAGAAATATGGTGGACGTAGCATTGTTGTTGGCATTGCAGAATTTCTTGATCCTAGTCACAAAAAGCGTATAAGCGTCGCCGAATGAGGGATTAAAACCTCTGCTTAGAAGGACAAGAAAAGGAAAATAACAGAACTGAGAGGTACAGAAGAAGTGAATAGACGACAGAGGAAAATAGAGAAAAAGTGACTGGTGGACACGCATCTACACCAGTACACATCTGATCAACATGCGAAAATGATAACCGCAAGCAGCACATTTAATTTTTATTTAAATTTATAGATGAACTCAAGAGTTCTGAAAGCGAATTTGACACACACAAAAACGCGGGGCAATGTAATAAATCAATGGAACACAATCCTCGGGAAATTACTAATGGATAACGGCATGAAACACGCAGTTTCGTTCAGTACAATACGGGTTGGAACCTGCAGTTGTTTGAAACACAGCACAATTCCACACTGCTCAAATTATCAGTTTAGTACCCCGCAAATTTCCCGAAGCGCAATTTGTATCCGTCCTCTTCTTGAAATATACCACAGTACTGGGTCTAATAACTCCTCCTATTTTGGCACTTCCAAGTACTCGCTCCTTCCTCGTGCACCGGTGATTTTCATGGTGCCTCCGTTCTGAACGCACCACCTTGGCAGCATATCGCCCCTTTCGGACGGAAAGGGCGATAACACGATTGCCCGAACCGTGATGAACCATTTTGCAGCCCACCCTGAAGACAAATATTTTAATGAGTGTATATCATCCCATAATCTCTCTTTCTCTGTAATTTAACAAATAATTCATAACCCCAGAAAATAATTTGCCCCCCAATGAATATAACAGTAATTTTGTATGGAAGACCAAATGCAATATTTACAGGATGTTTGCCCTTGACTTTACAAAAGTTGCGTATTTGACATTTAGCCGTTTCTACCGTAAAACATATTCAAAATAAAAATAAACACAACTACTGATTAAGAAAATTAACATTTGAATCTAACCAGTTTTATTACACAACGTGACAATCATATTTTCTCCACTGGTAAAACGCCAATCACAAAAAAACATGAATCTCCCCCATTGTTCGCACAAGAAAAATATCCTAGCTCGTTTATTCCCTGAATCAATTTCTAACACTCAAAGTACCCTTTCGATGATTTCTGCGTCTACATCTAGCCGACCCGCTGACGTCTTATGCCGGGGCCACACTACAATTTTTCGTTCGTCAAATGACTGACGGACACTCGTCATGTCAAACGGCCGTTAAGCAAGTCAGGCCACATTACGACTGTGTGTGGCTCTGACTAATGCCGGGGCCACACTACAATTTTTCGTTCGTCAAATGACTGACGGACACTCGTCATGTCAAACGGCCGTTAAGCAAGTCAGGCCACATTACGACTGTGTGTGGCTCTGACTAAGCTCTGTGATGAGCGTCCGACGTTCATCGAATGTAAACAAACCGAAGTACGTACGCGATATGGATGAGCAGGACGTGCGAATGTGTGCGAGCTCTAGAAATTTGCTGTCGAAGGAACTTTTGTGACCGCAACTTTTTATGAAAGTACAAAAAAAGCGAAACCTAAAAGCAGATGTTATGTAAAACCATGGCGAAATAGAGCTAACAATCCGAATCGATTGAGAGAAGATCTGCTTGCTGATGTAAACGATTGCAGTTAAAGTGAGATTGTTCCTACGGAGAAAATGATTATTTTTGAACGTTTCTTTTAAACGGATCATAAATGATTTTATTTAATTGAGTGTAAAATTTAGAATTTACCGCTGAAAATAGCTTGGTAATATGGCTGAGTTAAGCAATGCTCTCTAATACAAGAATGAAAAGGGGATCCAAGAATGTTAGCAGTTTGATGACTTTCGCAGGTGTCCTCAGCAACCCTCAGATAGAGCGAATGGGGAGGAATTGAAGTCATTAAACTGTCAAGGTTTCTCCATTTATGTTTTGCATGTTTGTCTATTGTTATCTGTTAAAATTGTGCAATTTTTCCTTGTTGAAAATGAGCTTAGGGCATGAAACGTTAAAAAAATTGATTCAAGATAAGTCTTCTCCATCGCCTTCGTTGAGAATAATATAATGTTTCTCCGATCTATAATTTTGGTGTTCGTCATTTATACGTGTTAATACACAAGAATTATGCAAAAGTTTTCTTATTCTTTGCGGAAGGTATAAGACATACTGGGCAAAGTTGGCTCGGTAATCTGCAAGCAAGACAAGTTCCAGAAATGCTTCCCTGCTTTTGATCGACTCGGAATTACCCTCTGATACCTCGCTACAATTGATCGAGTATCATGACGCAGGAGTGTTCAATAACTCATCCTTTAGGAAATCATTCGATTCTAACTGCTTGAACATGCCCCATACTCGTGAACTTCTTGTGACCAACTACCTTTCTCCACATGTCATAGCGGCAGATGATGCGTTCTCATTGCCAACTCGTTTCATGAAGCATTATCCTTGTACTAACCTTTCTCACGACCAAAGAATTTTTAGCTGGTCTTTCTAGAGCACGAAAAACAGAGACAAACGCATTCGGCTTACTGTCAAGTACGATCAGAGTTTTCCGTACTGATACAAACATCACAGTCAAGAGAATCCAGTCTACCACTCTAGCAACTTGCGCTCTTTATTATTACCTAAATGATCATAAAGACTTCCGTTACATCAACCCGCTTGCTCTTGAAAAAAGGACATTATCACTTGATCGTGCACAACCCGCAGTTGGTGGGAAAACACTGGACATCATTCTGTTCGTTGTGTTGAGGCGGTCGATCGGCTGTGTCAGCTACAGCCATCAGAAACCAGCTGAAGAACTACTTCACAAGCGGAGGAGCTGTAAGCTTGCTGGATAAAGTTTTGGGACTCCATGCACTAACACTACTGTGGAAATGCATCCTAAAAGTGTTAGAAATATCTGAGAAATAATAGTTCCTCATCATTTTCGGGTATTACTTGTTGGAATGAATGTATTAGGTCAATCAACAAAATAAATTGTTTCAATAACATCATGTATTTTATTCCAGCTTTTCATCGTTAAATAAAACATTGACAAATCATTATTTGACTTAAGAAGGCTAACTAAAGATCTACATCAACAGGATTTAGGAAATGTATTACTGCAAACTAGATTACGTGTTAAGGTTAGGAACATCCATAATCTGAATTCACAATCACGCATTGTCGCACAATCCATGTGCAGAGTTTCAACAAGTATAAAAATCCGATTTTTAATAACAACAACGTAAACCAATGTTACCAAATAAACAGTTTTGTCCACACTCATATCTAGTTTATAAATCTGCCACTAACTGAAATAGTTTCATCCATTTACTCGTATGCCCTACCATCATGCAGATATGGTGCATAGCTATAGTTCGCATCCTCACAAGTTAAATTGAATAGTTTCTTTGTTCACCTTAGATTAAATTATATTAAAACTCAACAGCGTATTGAAAAATTTATGCATACGTGTTCTTACAGATGATTACGTGCGCATAGTAACGGCGGATAATAGATTAGATTAGTCGTTAGTTTTAGCCTCCCTACCCAGCAACAAATGCGATCCAAAGAGAGGAAGGAGGAACGCACCATTTAGTATGGAGTTAAGGAAACGCGGAATCTACGCAGAAAGGCATAGAAACAGTAAGTTGTGAAAGAAGGTCATGAAAGAAGATCAAAGTTGAAGAAGAAAGTAGTAGGTGTTGAAGAAAAGGACAGCAGTGAACCGATAAAAGGTGGTCATTAACATACCAAAAAAAAACATTTTATTTTAACAAAAAAGAAGGCCTGCCTAACTCTCAGCTCGGGCCCTCACATTGTCCCCCTGGGAGCGCTAGTTCCCATAGATACAATAATTGTATCCCCCTGAGGGGAATAATTACTAATTACTATTATAATTATTTAGGTTAGTTAATATCATTTTAGTCACTACAACGACGTGATCAAGAGAGGAATAGTGAAGGGACCATCGAGTACGGACACGTACACTGGAAATCTAAGCACAATGTGTGTCTCACACAGGCCATCCTTGTGTGGTAAAACGAGTGTCTTGCCACACAGGATACAATGCGTATTTAAACAGGATGTTGGGAAGAAAACAAACAATATAAACATGCAAGAAGGTAGTAGTAGGTGCTGAAGAAAAAGATGGCAATGAGCCGAAAAAACATGATCACTAAAACAAAACCAGAAACACTATTTTAACAAGCTCGTGCCCTACTATTCTTCTCCTGGAATTGTTACTTCCCTTAGATACAATTGTTTTTTCTCGTGATAGAGAAACAGAAAATCGGGAGATTTATGAAGTCAGATGAAGGTTGAGGATGAAGTATTTGGAGTGGAAAAATAAGTCAAAGAGGAGCAAAAATAATAGGATGGTCCGTAACATATTATAGAAATACATTGCACTGACCCTAGACTTGTAACATTGTACTGACCCTAGATATGCTATTTTACCACATAAGGTATAACTTAATTGATCCTATCATACATTGAGATAAAAGAAAGGAACAATTTCACAGTCAGGCAGGGAAGCAATTTATAGATAAGTTCATGATTATTATTAAAGAGGCCAGTAAATGACTTCTAACACTTGTCAATTCTTAGAACAGAGTTTAGCAAGTTTCGACATGAACTTCATTTGTTCTTCACCCGCAAGGCCATTCAGTTTATCAAGCACAAGTTCACAGCAAGTTTGGAAATGTAATTATCATTTCCAGCACTCCTTTTTCATGCTAATGAGCTCTCAACATGAAAAAAAATTTTCATGAAATAACTCTACCGTACTAAATTAAAATGCTCTTATCTTTCTTACTCCTTTTACACTTACAAAATCCCCCACTGCCCATGACATCAGTACATGTATCTGCTGCCGGGAAAGGCTTGGTGCAGGCGAGACAATTTTGAGGCTTGGTTCCACTACTTACATGAACGATATCGTTATCAATTTCGGCTGAAGTGCCCATTAACTGAGTTTCTACAGTATTTTTAAGTTCTTCCTGAAACCAATATGTCGACCAACACAAAAATACTCTCTATAGGGTTCTTTGATTATTTGCCTTTCACTTGAAATGTGGGTAACCAAATCATCACTTGAATTAATATTCATGCTGCTTATGCTACAGTCTGGGGGCCCATAATCCGAAAAAAAGGCCGTAAGGTTAGTGCGCATCCAAGCCTTGCTCTCCACAGCTCCAGACCCTGATATTTTCATCCTTTCAGAAGCGAGGAGCCGCAAGAAATAGAAACATGGGAGGGATGTCCTCTTCTTTAGGAGATCTGAAAAAAATAATATCAATTAGAATTATTCTTACACCATTGATATAATAGTCCCCTATATAGTTACTAGTAATATAAATTCTTGCAATAGCGTTTGTGACAGACTTGATTATTCAAGTGCATAGAACATATTTGTTTGCTCCAGTACATGAGCTTTATTGAAAATAAACATGTTTTGTTAGGGAATAACACAAGAAGTAGAGATATGTGTAGTGAAATGTTTGAAAATTGTATGTTGAAAGAAATATCATTAGGTATTGCTAAAATAATGTCCAGAGTACGCAGTCGCACAATCTGGTACTGACTTTCATCCAACACTGAAAATTATTAGCTAATGAAGGAAAAGTTTTCCATGAGTTTCATTGAGAACTCAAATGAGGAACAATAAAAACCTCCACTTTATGTTACATGAGGGTCACACACGACTACAAAGATTCATCTATGTCATAATGATAGTTTTCATAAAGCCTCAACTGTATGATCGAAATAAGAAATTGCCCTCCTAGCAAAATATTCACATTGATAAGAAAAAAATACTACCAAGCTATGTTTACTTCGCTTCTAAAACTGTCAGTAACAAGTGCACATTTTTCCACAAGCTTCTCGCCTAAATTCAGAATAATTTGCAAAGAATCTCATCCATTTTCAAAATTCTAACTTTTCTGCCAAATACTTTAAAACAAATGTATCAAACCTAATGCACAAATTCCACTGACATTCAGAATGGCAATTGCTAAGACATCTGTACTAATTTTCACATTTGCAATAAGGTACAAATTTAAGAGTACAACAACATTGAGCAGACTAATTTCATCATAGATGATCAGCAGCTTCAGATAAATAGAATATTTACAATTCAATAGATAAAACAACAAATTCAAAATAAACAGCAAAATTTCAGGATCTAATGTGATACAAATAACTGGCAGTTTAAATAGGTCACCACTAACATTTATACTACTTGTTGTACTCCACAGAACAACAATACCATTACAAACATTATCTAAACTCATAACCTAATGTCAATAATGTTTGTCTATCAACTCTGGTAGGTAATAATGGCCCTACTTATCATTATTGTTGTGTTCAACATTGACATGCTCATGCTCATTGTACAGAACTTGAAAGTTAAAAATAATTATCAAACACCATTTGCTTAAACATAAGATTATGCTGTAATCCTGAAGGGAAATATATGACTTATGGTAATCACAAAAATAGTGGATTTTTAAACCTGATCAAGTCTTTGTTAGTTGTAACGGTCAATTTTTACTTTAATGTTGTCAACGATTTTCATAATTTTGTTGCCATAGATAGGTAATATAGTCGATTTTAAGACATATTACATAAATGACAATGTGCTCGCAAATGCGTAGTTTTTGAGTTATTTAAGTTTGAAGTTATATGAGCGGCGCTCCTGAATGGCCTTTATTGCGCAATTTCAGAGTTGAAACGGAAGCTAACCCCCTAATACAAACGTAAAGAGGTTAAGTCATAAGGGGTAGCCACAGTTCTTCTATTGAAAATTATAAATGAAGGTTTCTAGTGACGTCCGTTTACATCCGCTCCAAGATGGCGGCCGCCACCTTGGGTACCGGGTGGCCGTCATTGGAGATGATGTAAATGGACGTCACTAGAAACCTTTATTTATAATTTTATAATTTTCACTTATTAGAAGAATTGTGGCTACCCCTCACGACCCAACCTCTTAACTTTTGTGATAGGGGGTTAGCTTCCGTTGTTAAATAAATTATGCTTGGCACGCTCGCTTCCCTGACACGCACTAGCCAACTTCAAAGTTGAATAATTCAAAAATAATGCATTAGTGAGCAGAATGTCATTCATGTAAAACTTTTTTAAATGTGTTCCATTATTGATTATTGGTAACAAAATTATGAAAATCGTTGACAAAATTAAAGCAAAAATAGACCGTTGTAATTTCCACTTAAAGAAAAAGTGTAACATGAATCAAAAATACTTTAAGATATTTTTTGCTAGCATCCGCATTTTCAATTACATTCTTCTTTTCATTATCAATCCCTATTTGATTTCAGCCAATGTTTAACCCTGCATTCTCAAAATGACCTATTTCATTGTTGAATGAAATAACTGCTCATTTAGAATATTTACATAATTAACTCACTTTTAACACCTGCAAAAAAAAAAGAAATGAACTCTTGAGGCATTCTTGCACACCATTCACTTACGTAGAAGTATAATGCTGATTGGTGGTTCCCAAAAACCTGAATACACTCACGAAGTTTATTAATCACGATTGTTTTTTGAAGGTCTTCATAATTAATGCAAGATTTAAGCTATATCTACCTTCTGCTTGTCTAGGATCTGTAAATCAAAAGACATTAAAATTAGATGGATCTTTTTCATAGAACACATTAAATAAATGTAACACTTTAACATGAAATATAATTCTATTCAATTATATTGAAACTTTTATAATTTATAAACAAGAAATAAATTTTAATAAACTGGAAGGAACTGCAATAAAAACGCCTGCAAAACAAGTTGTTTGACACATTTTTCTGGGAATAGCATTCATGAGCAATGCCAAAAAATTACAAAACCAAAAGTTTTTCATTTACCACATTATCATCCATGTAAAACATGTCGGCATCGTTGGAAATGAATGCTAAATTTGATTGGTAACAGGCTACTTGCTTTTTCACTAAACTGCAAGACCTAGCACTAAATTTCATTGCTTTACATTATGATACCACCACGAAAACAGCTAAAAACCATATCTAATATATATCTCCTACCAAAATTGGCCACAATCATCATTTAAAGTCAACATAACAGCTGCGACACTTGTCAACACTGTCCGCCATCTTTGTTCTTCGTAGTTCATTTGGTGACTGAAAACCTCCGACGACCTTTCACGAAATGACGAACATCCATTCATCAAATGATGATCGAACGGGTTTCCAGCGTTCATTTGACATACGGAATTCATTTGACGAACGGACGTTAGACTAGTGTGGCCCCGGCATAACACTGCTTTTGGATTACGCAGAAGAGGGCCACTCCTTCCTTATGCTGAGTTTATACATGTCGTATCCTAACTATGCGCGATTCGAGTCCTGCTCAAAACTTGGTCTGTAATTGGCCAGTCTGAGCACGTCACTTTTCTTAATGAGTACTTTATTAAATACAATACCGTGAAAGTTAAGTAAAGTTAAGTAATCGACCATGGAAGGGAGGAAGAGGTCGGTTAGGGTGGGGCTCGTTAACAGCCGCTTCCCCGTGGTGAGTCCTGGTAATTGTTTATTACTTATTTCATCAATCTTAGGTAACAAATATTTTATAAACAAGCAGAGAGCTGTATTTATTGAAATAATGGGTTCGAAAAATAAATTGGTAGCAGAAATTACGACAAAATATAATTCTATGTTTACACTAGTGTTGTTGAGGAAGTAGAAGATGTTTTCATAGCATCGCGAAAATTCTTGACCAGCTTTTATAAACACAAAGAAAGCCATTACGAACTAGCCTGTAACAAAATTTAGTTGCATAAAATTTTATTTTATATATACATATATATATATATATGATATATATAGACATATATATATATATATGCATGTACTATGTATTATATATTTGCATACATTTTCATGAGAAATTCATATTTCAAGTCGCATGAGGAAGAGAAGATGCAATATTTTCATTGATTTTTAACTGAAATATCAAAACACATGTTATTTTCTTTCATTATATAAGTGAGACCCCATAAACAAGTCATGAATTTCAAAAGTATATATATTGAGCATAGTTCCAAAATCAGGAGGTCAACCTAATTTTTTTTTATCCGATTCGTTTGAAATTTGACCAGTATATGTATTTGTTGAAAGTTAACTTTTTGTACTCATGTAACATTTTCGATTTAGGCCTCATTTTTTTGAAAAATATGAAATATTATTTATTTGGTACATTTTATGGATATTTCAAAAGAATAGAAGTCATTGAGTTTTCATGCTAAAACAAAACCAAAAACAGTTTTAGAACCCTTGAAGCATTGCAAACAAAGTTACTGGAACCAATTTTCCATTTGAAACTTTTCGCTTTTTTATGCGATGTTAATTATTTTGGTCACTAATAACATATTATTTTTTAAACTAATTTCTGCAAATAAGAAAGAAAAGCTTCAAATGGAAAATTGGTTCGCAAAGCGTAACTTTGTTTGCAATGATTCAAGTATTCTAAAACCGTAGTTGGTTTTGTTCTAGTATAAAAACTCACTGAGTTCTTTTCTTTTGAATGTTGAAAATAAGAAGTGTTAGTGATAGGGTATAAATAAATTTCTATCTGAACTGTAATACAATGGACAATTTATGTAACTAAATGCTATCTTCATTTTTATTTCGACAATCTCCATGCATAACTTCATATTCACACTGCGAATTGTAATTAACAGGAAAAGAAAAAATAAGAAATTTTCTTTTTGATAGAAATTATGTGTTTTTATATTTGTAATCCGATTCGTATGAAATTTCACTATAATCTGTAATTTTAAAAACTAAACACAATTTATTTCACTCATTTTATCGATTCAGGCCTTAGTTTTTTAAAAAATTAAACATATTGGTTTTTTAGTTCATTTTTATTGATATTTCACGAAAATAGAACTCATTGAGTTTTTATGCTATAACAAAACTAAAGACAGTTTTAGAATCCTTGAAGCATTGTAAACAACGTTAAGCTTTCAAATTTTCCATTTCCCGTTTTCTTTTCTTTTCACATGGGTTCGAAAATTCAGGATTTTTCGTCCCCTTACACCTCCTTAGGGGGATCTAGTGTCCGTAGCGCCGTAAAATTTTTGGACCGCATAGTCCACCACCTAAGGGTCCTTTTTCAACAACAAACAAAAAAGCTCATCGAACCGCCAGGGGCCTGGGCTTGCCTGGGTTGACCTCCTTAAAAAAAGTCAATTTTCAAGTGCGTTGAAGAGGTAAAAGAAATCGACCAATTCCATCCAAATTTGACACATTTTTTTTCTTTGAGTCGTAGCACATTTTTAAGGGTAGCCCAATTTCAATCTAAGAAAAATTTAAAAAGCGCTCCACCCCTGCGCCCAGGTTATACTAACACAAGTATTTTCTGTTGCCTTTCATGTAAGTCGGTAGGAGAAATTGAAAATTTATATTTTATTAACAAAAAAGTTCTCATTTCAAATAAATCGAAGTATCTACTTCTGAAAATGTTAATATGATTCGTATCTTGAAGGTAAGGAGACTACACGTGTGATGCTGTGCACCTCAGAGGTAATGAATTCACAAATAGTCTTTCCGGCTGGTCTGGGCATCAACAATATTCATGTGGGTAACAATTATCCACGAAGAGGGAGTAGATGTTTCTTCTCAAATCAGTAAAACAAGTTTTAGTCCACTCAACTTGCCATGTACAAACTTTTCTGATAAGGACCATGACCTTAAAAGCACATACTCTGAAATTCTTGATTCGTTTGACCTCTCATCGTTCGGAACGTTTGACCTCTCATCACCGTGAAATTGTAAAAATGAAATTAAACACTGATACAAATGTTTAGAACCACCATCGGCATTTTCTTTTGTATTAGTTTTTCACCGAAAGTGAAGAAATTCAAAACAGACATAGGGGTTTGATAGTTTTAACAATTAACATTATGTTTCAGGTGAAGGTGATCGTTTTGAAATTAAAAAAAAAATAGTTTTTACATTGATGTTTTAATTTAGGTGGGAAGTTCTTTCAATCATGAAAGTATAAGACTTATGACAAATGAAAGAACTTGCAAAGTTATTTCAAGGGTGTTTGGTTCTGAAGTTATGCGAGAAGGAAATTCGTTCACTCAGCGCACAAATAATTAAGCATATTCGCATTTACGCTCGTTCTAGAAATAACAACTTCATTCTTCGAATAGCTAAGGTATTTTATTTAAAACATCTTGACCAGTTATGCGATATCTTACTGAGGTGTCTTATCATCGCTCCAATCTACAAATTAAAATTTCTCGTGTAAATACCTTGACATTTCCCACACAAAAAAAGTTGATGAAAAATCGTTTTCATGTTATATTTTCAATACTTGGTGTGAAATGTGCGTAATTTCACGAGTGATAAGAAATTACGAAACAGGCAAGTTTTTGCTACATTCTTCGCTTTATATGATGGTAAGTTTCCAATGCAATATTTATTTACTAGTTCAAACATTTAAATTGGCATGGAATATTATTTTTTGGTGTCTTTTGCACGAAACCAGGAAGATTGTAACGGCTTCGAGATAAAATAATTTTTTAAAATAAAGTTGAATATCTTTCATAAGCACGAAAATTTGAGCTCAAACTTCATTGTAAATAATCTAACATAGCTTAAAGCTTGGTTAGGCCAATTAAACGTTTATAGTAAATTCTTTAAATTCTATTTAGCCGATCAACGGGGCTAGTGAAAAACTAACAGTAAACAGCCGTGTCTGAGAAAATTTTATTAATAGCATGATTATGATAAAATACATGAAACATAGTCGAGAATTAATTTACAAAATAATTCTTCCTTTTTCAAACTGATATTCAATGTGAAACTTCAAACGTCAAATTTGAAAACGATGGTTTGAAAAAAAATTTTCAATCTAATGCAGTAATTGTGATCTGTGATTTTTTACTTCCGATTGCAAAAAATTATGAAAAAGCTGTGTAACTCTTGGGTAGATATAACCCTGCAAAATAATATTGAAACCACATTAGGATCTATGACAGACAACTTGTGCAGTGTTGGCAAGGCTGCTGACGTTGTCTCAGAAGGCATATTTCCTCCCCAAAGTGTGCTGAGGTCGTTGATGTGGCGTTAATGGCTGTCGTGGTGACAGTCCTCGCGACGCAGCAGTAGCATCCTTCGGCGATGGTGCAGCTTGCTCGGCGATGCCAAGGTAAGCATTGCTTCTCCAGCGACCCTAGCAAGTAACTGTCACCGCTCTGGAAAGTGAATTGCGAGGTTACACTCGGGGGTTCTTGATAAGTGAACAGGATTGGGAAGAAATTTACAATTTCAATTTTTGGAGATCACATGCAAAAATGGTAACAAAATATCTTCACACGCCATTGGAACTTCACTGCGCTCTCTCCTTAATATAAAATTGATACGGTTTGATGACCAATTTTTAGGATGAAGAAACAACGATGACTGGATGTTAAAAGCAAAAATTTGTTATTTATTCAAGACTGGGGAGATTTCACTTATAAGCTAATGAGAAAATTCACTGAGCATTCCAGATTTCATTCACACTGTTGACGAGATCGATGAGCTTGAAAGATGCTTTCTGTCTAGCCGTGTAATATCTGCTTCTATTATTTTATGCTTTTCGCTTGTATTTCATGAGGAAATGGCTTGGTTATAAGCCCTTAATGCCTTCAAGGTGTTGACTCTTAGCGAAAAACGCGGAAGTGATGCATTCGAGTCTAGACTATAGAGGTGAACGTCCTACCAATGTTTAATGTAATTTTTGCATGGTTTTATTCACCTCGAATGTTATTGTACCTCTCGTCGTGAGCAAGTGAAGCTCGGTGATCAGTTCATGTAGCCCCTGTTAATAGTTATTTCATACATAAAAATAAGATTCCATACATACGTTCTACACCAACGAACGTGTCTTACCGGTTGGTAGACGCGGCAATGTCCGTCACATTCTGAAAGGAAAACGGGAACATGATTCGATAGAAATTTGATTAAAATTTGATTTTCGATAGAAATTTGATGAGTTACATAAGCAACGCATTCCAACTCATTCTTTGTCTGAACTACTGGTTAATTGTACTGATATTAAATACTCGACATAAAGGAGAGCACAAATAAGCAATGAAATAAAAAATGAATACCCGTAATAAACAAACATAAATTGCAAAAATAAAACATGATAATAATTCAAGCAGCAATATTACTTGCTCTAGTGTGAAAGAGAAGTGATATCGACTCTACAGTTCTTCGTGAACTTCGACTTAATTGTCGCAGGGGTAGAATCAATACATCACACACGTCACTTTATGTACCAAATTATTTCAAACGATATGCATAAATTGAGAAGAATTAATTTTCATTGAAGAAGTTTTGTTTTAGTAATCTTGTTTGAAAATAAAACACGTTTGCACATCTAAATTTTGTTAGGAAGCATAATTGAATTAATGATGAACGTATGTACTCGTATTTGAGTATAATTTTGTACTTACGCAGAACGCCGTCGATGATGAACGTGTTCTGTAATACAAACACAAATTAAAGTTGTTTCTTCGCAGGAAAACGTAGTGAAATATCGTCAGAAATATTCTCTTCAAAGACCGTCAAACAACAGTTACCCGTTGGAACGTTTTGGATCACCGACATTCGGTTTTTGACTGTTAACAAAAGTTGAAATTCTCCAATGCAAAGATGATCCGATCCCCCTCCACGCATGAAAGTGAGTTTCGATGCGCTCACAAAAAACTAACGTTTTTTATATAGTAAGGCCATTTTCTTGAGCACTCATATACTTTATGTACACTGCCCGGCCCAGAATATTGTCACGTGGTTGGGAAATGTACACATGATTTCAACAATTTCTTACACGTTTCCAAGTGTTAAGTTAAAAAAAGGGTGTTTACTGTATGTGTCTAGTTTTAGCAGCAATCAGTACTGCACCTGCTCCTTCGATGACAACAAGCATAAAAAATCCCGCAGGAAAAAAGGCTGTTAAATAAACTTCTGTAGTTAGAAGAAAAAATACATATTATAGGATTGGACCAGAAAGATTAAGATGCCAGAGAAGTGCTTCAAACCATGGTTATAGGAATTTGGACTGGGCTAAGAACAATGGGCTTGGTGAAAAAAAAAGATGACGAGTTCTGGTGGCCAAGTTAAATGGTCTGAACTTCAACGGCTGCGTTCTCTGAAGCTATTGGTGAAAGCAAACCGGCTGGGAAGTGTTCTACGGTTAACTAACATGTTCAACAAAGAGCATGATGAACCAAGATCTGAAGGGAATGATTGTAAGGAGTTGCCCCACCACCAGAAAATCTGAAGTTAATCAAACGAAACGGCCCTAACTTGTGAGAAACCTCAAATACTGGACTATTGAGCTGTGGAAACATGTCCCACAGTCAGATAAAATGACTTTCACCTTGTTTCAGGCAGATGCAGTTTTAGAGTACGACGGGAAACCCTAGAAGCTTATGTATGGTTATCACATGCATCGGTCCCTCAGTACAGACTTTTGGAGCTAGCATAATGATCTCCAGGGGCTTTCCACAGCCGCGATTGGGTTCGGCGATCTTAGGTCGTAATAAAATTAATTCTATCGTGTATATAAATATCCTTGACCAAGCCCACATATCTATAGATTATATTTTCCTGATAGTTTCAATTTTTTTCAAAGCGACACCGCTTGCATCCAACACTATCACGCAGAGCTACTTCTTGTAGATATGTTTAGGAACACAATGAATCATTTTCTCCTTTACGGCTCAACAGTCTTGTGATTTAAACTTATTCGGAAATTTGTCTAACTGAAGAGGGAGGTCCAACCTTTGTAACTTTTCCTTTTCGTTAAGAAATATTTCTCAACATCGTTCGAAGTTTGAACAAATGCTCTTTTCTATTGTTTATAAAATTCAAGGGGCTCTAAATCCCCGAAGTAAAGAAAACTGCAATCACTTTGCACAGGTGGTTCAAATAACTACTAAGGTAATTTTTTTCATCCCATTTCACCGCGGTGCGACTTACTTCTTGCAATGGCCAGGCAGGGTAGTTTCTAAACTCAGTCATGAATGAAACATATATTGTTAACATATTGTTAACATATTGTTTGGTGGAGTTCACCCTTTTTCAAAAGATGAATATCTTAAAGACATTTGAACATATTTCTTACATTATATGTTTATCATATAAATAGTAATATTTCGATACCCACCACAAGGCAGAACTCGCGATCCTTACACCATGCAGATGCAATGAAGCAGATGGTGAACAGCAGTATAGGAGCTTCATTGCGGCACTTGGCGGCTGCTGGAGCACAACATGCACATCTTATTAAACGGTACGCCCAGTTCCACGCTTTGGCTCAATGATATTTAGTGAAATTAATCATGCTAGTACAATTGTAATATTCATGGAAATCAGTGTGATCGACACGCAGTTAGAAATCCCATTTAACGGTGGTAATTATGCTTTTATAATGTTTTAGTTTATAAAAGGGAGAGTCAAATGCCGGGGGAGCAGTGCACTCTAAACGTCATGATATTCGTTCGATAAACAATGTTCATCTGTAATAAAATATAAATAGAAATAACTGCAGGATAGTTGCGACCTGTCAATGAGTTCAGCCAATAAAATCGAATAAAATGGCAAATTTAATTGAGTTTCGCTGTAGAAGCAAACATGGGTTTTATTTATAATTTTCTAATCGATTCTGTCATCAATTGACAAAAAAAAACAAAAATATTCTCCTCTAAACGAACCAGAATGCATTTGGGAGCCCAGATAAAGAAAAAATAATCTGCTGGTGTCTTTTGTGCGTGTTTGGAGATGGGGAAATGCATCTACTATAGCGCACCCAACACTTACCTTTTCAAAGAGAATTCGTTTCAGTTTTCTTTTTGTGGTTGGAATTGTGGGGAAAGATGAATAAATCCCATGTAAGCTTTTCTAATTTTCCATTATGATCAATTTCTCGACTAATTTCATGCTTATACCAGGCAATGCTCAGAAAACTTGAAGAATTCGAATGTAAAATGATAATAAAATACTATTAGTTTTCGATGATTGAAATATCGCGGTGAAATTCAGTAGTAAGGTACTCTTACAGCAAGATAGATAATCTGTGTATCATTTTAAATTAGGGAATGCCATTCCCATAGAATGAAAAAGATTTAATATTTATTAGGAAAGCTCTACACGAGAATAGATGCTTTGGCGCTACTAAATATATTAGGAATATCTTCTCTGCTAAGCAGTTTAATTATGAAGGTAATTGCAGAGAAGAACTTTAAAATCATTTTTATGAATCGTTTCAAGCCTCAGCTCATCATCAGTCATACTCTGTAACAACAAAAATACACGCGTTGAATAATAGTACGAAAAATTAACAAAATTGTTCTTAAAGTATTCGAAATTGGTGCCTAAATAAAACAATGACATGACGTAAAAAAACGGATGAATCTAAAATCAAAATTTCACTATCCAGCATCGCACACGCCGGTGAAAACGGGGAAGAAGTTCATAGGAGTACAACTAAAATGCGGAACGGTCATGAGGAAAATTAACTAGCCAAAATAAAATCTTATTAAAGGAAGAGGAAGAGGAGAATGAGCGAGAGAGAAAAAGAGGGGAAAAAGAAAGGAAAACAAAGAAACAGAGAAGAGAAGTAAGAAGAAGAAAAAATCAAAATACATTTCCTCTTGACACTAGTCAAAATTGAAACGAATGCGAATATTACTGCACTACTAGGTCCCTATAATTTTTAAAGGGTAAGCACTTTGCATATCATTCAGGGCCGGTTCCAATTTGTGTAGATATAGTGACTCTAACTTGCGCAGCTCACCAGAATTTGAAGCAAAGTCCCTATATACAAGAATCGAAATCGGAACCTGACGAGGGAGCAGTAGACCATTAAATTCTTGGCCAATCGATATCCCTTATTCTTCGTGAATAAATATTTCTTGCTCCACAGTAACCTACTATTCAAATCCGCACATTCATAAATTCGCTAACTGCACTGTTCATACAAATGTAGCATTTAAATGGAATTTTAGGAGCAAATTTTTGTTCCAATGAGCTTCCATTGTTATTCACATATTTTTAGCAACAAGCTCCAAATAAATCAACAACGTGCGTTGAAACTAAGTATTGTGCCTACATTTCAGGAAGAACATAACTACAATTTATTAAAAACTAAAAACATACACTGACAGTAAGAACTGATTTGTTTTCCATAATGATAACTTTCGTGAGACTCGATTTACTTTCTCAAGTCATAGTTTCTAAAAGACTGTTTCTATCAAAATCAATATTTGCTTCTTCAGCTCGGCAATTCGACTGGTAGCCTATGGTGGCCCTATGTCAAGATATCCACGTTGATTTTATAAACATCAATTACTGAATCAGTTTAACAAACTCTATCCATTAATTTGAGAAATTCATGAGCATTGTTTTGTGGTTCGAAGGTTTTGCTCAATATAGTTAAAACTATTTCGTTTTCTTAGGTCATCAGAAATAGCTTTATGTTTGGAACAGAAGTTATAAGACCTCTGGCAGCTGAGAGGTATTATTTTCGCCCAACGACCAGTTGTGTCACAATCTTACGATGCAAACATAACTTTAACCGAGGAATTTTCATCCAGAACATAACATTGGATGTATGATCCTCCGCAGGTCGTTGGAGATATAATATGAATATGGTGTCAGGTTGTAGCATCCCAAAGAAATCTAGAAAAGAGTGATTGATTTCAGATGCAAGTGTACGATAAAGAATCTCGTTGCGATTGAATTATAGTGCCCTTCGATCACTGCAGTGAATAAATCCAAGACGCTCCCAACGAAGAGAAACTGCTATGGACATTTCTTGTATTCGCGCAAATATCCATGTATAGCAAATATCCAGTTTTTACACTACTACCTCAGGCAAATCTAATACTCAAAAATACGTCAGACAGAATAATAATGTTGGAAATGATAGCACAAGAAAATTACTAGAAACTAAATTTGTACCACATCAATATGTACTACTGTAGTAAGGTTAGGTAACAGTATCGAAATATCGTGTATTTTCGTTGTAGAAAATAAACATATTTTAGTGAAGTTGATTTGTTCACTTCAATTTTAACATATTTTCAGTAATACACCTAGAGTAATACTGTTACCTACACCTTTTATTTTTGTTTTTAAAAAGCTCAAGTTATATTTTAAAATGCTCCAGTTTAATTCAAAACTGACCAAGTTTAATTTTAAAAATGTCAAGTATAATTTAAAACAAATAAAGTTAAATTTTGATAAGCTTATGTTTCTAAGATTGTTTACCTTTACCTATGTACTTGACCTTCTATTTAAGCTTGACTTTCTTATATCAAAATTGGGTGCTCTAAATTGAACTTGAGCTTTTTTTAAATTGATCTTGATGTTTTTTAAAATTGAACTTGAGATTTTTTAAATTAACTTGAGCATTTTCAAATCAAACCTTAGCATTTTTTAAATTAAATTCGAGCTTTTAAAGTTAAACTTGACCTTTTTTAAATTTAAATTGGACATTTATATATCAAACTTAAGCATTTTAAAATTAAACTTGCGCATTTTCACATTGAACTTGAGCTTTTTTAGATTGAACTTGAGCCTTTTTATATTAAACTTGTGCTTTTTTACATTGAAACTGAGGTTTTTTACATTGAAACTGATGTTTTATAAATTGAACATGAGGTTTTTATATTGAACTTGAGGTTTTTATATTGAACCTGAGGTTTTTCAAATTGAACTTGAGGTTTCTCCAATTAAACTTTAGGTTTTTCAAATTGAACTTGAAGTTTCTCTAATTGAACTTGAGGTTTTTCAAATTGAACTTGAGGTTTTTCAAATTGAACTTGAGGTTTTTCAAATTGAACTTGAGGTTTTCAAATTGAACTTGAGGTTTCGCAAATTGAACTTGAGGTCTTTAAAATTGAACTTGAGGTCTTTCAAATTGAACTGGATGTTTTTCAAAGTGAATTTGAGGTGTTCAAATTGAATTTGAGGTTTTTCGAATTGAACTTAGGTTTTTCATATTGAACTTGAGGTTTTCATTGAACTTGAGGTTTTCCAAATTGAACTTGAGGTTTTCAAATTTAACTTGAGTTTTTTTAAAATTAAATGTGACCTAGTTATAAAACCTGAGTTTTTTGAAAAAAATAACTGGGCTTTTTGAAAACCTGAGCGTTTTAAAAAAAACCTTGGCGTTTTGAAAAAAGCCTGAGCTTTTTGAAAAAACCTGAACTTTATGTGAAAAACCTGAGCTTGTTGAAAAAACCTGATCTTTTTGAAAAAACCTGAGCTTTTTGAAAAAACAGAGCTTTTTGAAAAAGCTGAGCTTGTTGAAAAAAACTGAGCTTTTTAAAATGAAACCAGAGCTTTTTGAAATAAAATTTGAGTTTTTTAAATTAAAAGGAAAAAGATGTAGTCTCACCAGTACTTATTACTGAGTTACAAATTTTGCTTTTAATAATTTTCTAGTGCTGTCATTTTTAAAATTATCACTCTGTTTGATGTAGCTGTAGAAAAATTCCCTCGTAGAGAAACTTTTCCGTACTAGTTTTCTCTGATTAGGCTTTCTGTGTATTCAAAAATTAATGAAGAGGATACAGAAAAAAGGCAAGTTAAATTGTTTCATTAGAGAAATATGAATAAATCGATTTAATAGCACCAATAGATACTCTTGTTAAAATTGTTCTAAAAGCTTGAGGGCAGGTGGCGCGAATGTAGAGCACCTCGGATGGCGGGCCGGTTTGACAGCTGTCGCCTGAAAAACGCAAAAACAGGGCTGAGCAAAGCAGACGGTACAACCCCCAACCCGCTAAATCCCACGCACACGCTAAAAGCCTAGAACCCCCAAATCAATTAGAACCCCCAAATCAATTAGAACCCCCAAATAAATTAGAACCCCCAAATGAATTAGAACCCCCAAATCAATTAGAACCCCCAAATCAATTAGAACCCCCAAGTCAATTAGAACCCCCAAATCAATTAATTATACTTTTTACACAGGTAATTTCATTCATGTCACACATACATATGAATAAAATAGTATTAACAAATTTTAAGTAAATCCTATCTATGACAAACTAAAGATTCGAAATACAATTATGGTGTCATTGGCATACCAACAGATTATACTCAAGTATTTAATCAGGGAGTACGTACCCTGGCCTCAATACAGAAACAATGCTATTACTCAGTTCGGGAAAAACCCACAACGTAAGCCGGATTTGGAAGTTTACCCTAACCCAGGTTCACCGAAGCTAGCCAAGTGTAGACCACGTCAGACATCGCAAGCAAGTTTTCACGAGTTCGACTTAGGTCTGAGCTAGCGGATTTACGGCGCACAGGGAGCAGGTGCAGTGGAGTCCTCCAGGATCAGCGGCTGCCCAACGCAGGCAGCGCAGGGTTGGACTTCTACTCAGCTGACATGGCGTATGATCTCTCTGCGAAACTCACATGAAGAAAATTTCCGGGGTAAAGTACGGAGATGAACAAATTGTGCCGTGCAGGAGTAGAGTTGAAAGATGGAGTCCTTATCGTTCTGCGCCGCTTCTCCAAGACGCTGCTGGTAGAGGCTCAAAATGCAAAAGGTTATGTGACGACTTCCTGGGCGTCGAATTTGTAAGGGTTTTATGGGTGTAAAACCTCCATCACGGCATACGAAATATGGGTTACATTTTACATTTTTAAAAAGGCTTTTTTAGACAGTAGCTTTGGGTATTAGATTTGCATTTCATCATTGTGACTGTGTGTTTTTATATGTATTTTCAGCCTGAAGATGACGTTTGTGCATCAAAGTATTGCTTTCAAAATATTGCTACTGTGTTAGTGAATTTTTCAACTATTGACAGTGAATCAATTAAAATATGTAAATTGAATTTATTACCACTGTTCTTACCGTGATGTTCTGGAAAGATTTTGCAATGTTGAAAAGCTGGAAAAGAAATAATCTAGTATTTCACTCTTTCCCTGATGTACTTTGAAATGTTTCCAAACCTTGTGTTAATGATTGATTAATTTCAAAATCATCCAATAATGCGAATGAAGGGAACAGCTCTTACTTGCCTCTAATTCTTAGTCGCATCCTGATAAACGCTTAGACTTGTTCAGTAAATCTGTTTCATTTAACAGTCAAAATTCAATGTGATGCTCCCATTGATAACAGCCCAGAGTCAATAAAACTTTGGAAACTCAGTGAGTGAAATCCATTTAAATTTGCTCGAGTCTGAAGCTGGAGACAAAAGTTCTTTTCATGCAATTCCTCCAATGAAGCCTTCGCTGATACCTCAAGTAAACTAAGACCTCTCATGATGAAATGTGAAGTATTTAATTCTTATGATTCAGTAGTAATGCCTTGTGTTGATTATCGGACATTTCTTTCATTCCCATAACAAGGTGTCTACTAGATAGTAATGTAGTGAGAAGCAGAAAAATTTGAAAACAGCAAAAAAATGAAAAAGTAGTGAAATTTGCCTCGGGGGTCTATTTTACCTGTCAGGGTTGTAAAAAATTGTGAAGTGGGATAATTAATTGAAAATGTAAAGTATATATGTATATATATAGAGTTTGAAGATTTTCAAAAAATTCATTTCTCTCAGAATCAGATATTTGCTGAAGTTTAAGGAAAATATTCCTTTTAGGAGATTGGACAATTCCGTGGTGTCTACTTGTTTCCAGTCAGTTTATTTATTTTTGCCCATGATGAGCTGTTGCTCTCATTTTTGAAAGATGTTAAAGACAGGGTTTTTGTCAAACATTTGTTAGGGTCCATTTGGGAAGGGGTACATAAAAATTTTGGGTATTTTTTTGAAATTATGCGTTGGATGCTTCGTATAGTAATAAGTTTTTAATTTCGTTTGTATGTATTAATCAGCTTGAAAATTTTTTTGAATCCATGTTATTGCGTGTATTATTGACTCAAATTACTCATTATAGAATGATTTCTCACATCCTGGACATTGGGACATCATTCATTATGTAGAAATTAGGAAGTCGTTTTTTGCTTTTGAAAATCGTAAAAAGTAGTAAAATTTGAAAATTAAACATCAGGAGACACCCTGCACAATGTTTGTTTGACTTGTTTGGATGTCTCTGTGTAAATATAAAATTTTAAAATGAATTTCCTTCCAATGAGGAACATACAACACTGTACATTTATTACCAGAATAACTTTCCAGGAATATTGTGTGTGGAATAAATTTGGAAATTCTGATTTTGTTCATGAATCAGGATAGACATAAAAATACATTTCCGAAATGACATCAAAGGTACCAGTTTCCAATTGCATTCAGTAGGCAACAAGGATAAAGTTATTAAAAATTACTGTGAAAATGTAAAGTTGGTCAGTGATTGCACACAAAACTTTTCATTACCAGAATGAATAACACACATTTCGCTGTGATGGCTCTCTTTGCAGTACCTACCCTCAGAGGCTAGGAATTATTGCAACAAAGGCTGGACTGACTGGTCTATCGACCGTTTATTTAGAATTTAACACTCCATTAAAAATTTCCTGCGGAGGTAAAAGCGGCATGAATCTCGATCCTACTTAGATGTCTAAATGTTCTGGTCATTCATTATTCAGTATCATTCATTCTCTTTGCAATTAGGCAGTTCCCAGAATGGGGTGCGCATTTAATTTCGATTTATCACACACAATTGCATTCTCTATTTAATTTTTAGATGACGGTGCCTCAGCGATATGTGAGCGTCAGTCTGCACGTCACCAGCTCATCATGACGTCATGACGGTGGTGTGGCCTTGGAAATGACCTACTGTGGGTTGGAACAAACTTGTCAACAGACGAAAATCTCTTTCAATGAGCATTCCACCTGTAAGTTAATATAAGGTTCGTGTAAGCTCATACAGTTCTTTTCGTTCATCAACTAATATCTTTTCCCTCTAGGGGATACAACTATTGTATCTAAGAGAATTAACACTCCCATGGCGAAAATGTGTGAGGGCCCAAGCTGAGAGTTACAAAAGACCTTTTTTGTTAGAATAGAATGTTCTTGTTATGTTAAGGACCACCAGTTTTCGGTTCACTACTGTCCTGTTTCCCTACACTTCTACTGTCTTCTTCAACTTTAATCTTGTTTCATGAACTTCTTCCTCAACTTACTGTTTCCATGTCCCTTCTGCATAGATTACGCGTTCCCCTATCTCCATACTAAATGGTACCTCCCGCCTTCCTCTCATCGAAACGCTATTTTTAGCTGCTGGGGAGTCTTAAACTAACATGTTATCTAGCTAATATCTTATATAGCATTCCGTTGTAGTAATACCCCTTCCGGGCGATACGACTACTGAATCTTTGGGAATTAGCTCTCCCAGGGAAAATGTGAGGGCCCGAGCTACGAGCTAGTTACTTCTTTTTGTTGAACTATAATGTTTTTGTTATGTTAGGGACCTTTTCTCGGTTCACTGCTGTCCTGTTTTTTCAGCACCTACTACATTCTATTTGAACTACGATCTTTCTTCATGAACTTCTTACTCAACTTATCGTTTCTATGTTCCTGCTGCATAGATTCCGCGTTCCCTTGACTCCATACTAAATGGTGCCTTCCTCCTTCCTCTCTTTGGATCGCATTTATTTTTTTTGAGTATAGGAAAGCTTAAACTACCTAATAATTATCTGTCGTCATAGTAATGCAGATAAAGGGATTTATTGAAACAAATTTTTTGTAACAAATACTGGCAGATCGGTTGCAACGTTTGAAAACGTATCAGCATTGCAGTGGGCAGAATCGATAATTTAATGCTATTATGAATAATATGTTTTTTCGTTCAATAATTGGTTATTTTTCAGTATATTTGAGCATAGCATGGACGTCAGTCCTCAATGTTACGTTTTAATATCAGTTTGTTTCATCCACAGAATATAATTTGATTCGAATTCAAAAGCCAAATGGGTTAAAAGTTTCCTATAAAAATAATTTATCAATAACATAACGCCCAGGTGTCCAATAGGTTACCGATATCAAGTGTTGTTTTCAGAGTTATGTTAATAGACTTATTCTCTGATTGCAGCCAAAGCTAGATGGGCCAAGTGTTGCGATTTCAAGTAGAGCTAGCTTGTCTTGCTCCGAACACAGCCATTCGGCAAATAGTTATTTAATTTATTTTGTTTTCATTTGCACAGTTAATATTTACTAATATATTTCAATTTATCAGATGCTTTAGCTGCAGTCGGGTATGATGACGTCATCCATCCAAGGGGTTCTGCGTCGTTGCAACGATTGGACTGGCTTAGAGACGACGGATTGAATCAGAAAAGTGGCCGGACGAAACCAGTACACTTCCTCAAAGTATACTGTCTTCCTCATCGCTTACTTTGGCCGCCTCTTAGTTCCCTTATTTGCTAGCTCCGTTATGATGCTCCATCAGGTGATAATGCTCTGTGGGAAATTTTCTAAATCCCTCACATTCATTGAAGGAGAAGGAATACACAAGAATTTTATTTTCATTCGTTCTCTACTTTAAACTTTCAGGTTGTACAAGTTTTAGAAATTCGAATAGAAATATTATTGACACTATCCCGGCAGGGGTATAAGACATTTAGAAACAATCGCAACTGCGATCTAAAATTTAGTTAAGGGTGTCGCAACATCGATCTTTTAATAAGTTAAGGTTTAAGGTGTCGCAACGGCGATCTCTTAATAAGTTAAGGTTTTAAGGCGTCGCAATGTCAACTTTTTAATAATTTTAACTGTTAAGGGTGTCGCAACGGCGACTTTTAATTATTTGAATTGCTAAGGATTAAGCTTTAAAATGACAATTTATTCGTTTAAAAGTTTTAAAAAGGTTTAAAAGTATAAAAGCGTGTATTCGTGTTCCCAGTTAGGTCGAGATCGAGGCCAGGAGCTTCGGCAGGCAAGTCGGCAGCGAAGAGCATCCGGCTGTATGTTTAGTTAACAAAATCCCAGTCACTCTGGAACTCAGGTTCACAACTCGTCCAATCTCCCAACATCATCTGGAAAGTAAAGGGAGAATTTAAAGAAAACCGTCACCATTCGAGGGCCGCATATGAATGAATATACCCAAGTTCAATTAAGGATCAAGCGAAATTCAAGTTAAGGAAAATTACCTAGTTAGACACCATCGCCAAGCACAACCGCTGCCGCAACCCCGCAAGTTAGAGACGGATGAAACTGCATCAAAACGGTTCGAGGATACTGGGGAAAAACAAAATCACATCCCCCGTTAGAACTCGAAAAGAACCCCACCAAAATGGAAAGTTAATATAATTGTTTCGTTTTACATCAGATAAATTGAGTATAAGCATGAATACACACGTGAGCTTTTGGTGCAACTCAGTGTAGAAACTTTTAGCACAGAGAAGAAACTTAAAGTTTGAGAGGAAGATAGTTAAGGAAGTGCTCCAGAGTAAGTCTAGTTTTGAGGGTTGAAGGTTTAAGGTTTAAGATATAGGTTAGGATAAGTTTTAAGACGAAGGTAACCACATCAGAGTATGTCGACTCGTCAGTCAGATGGTCCCTTCTATAATTTAAGGTTCACACTAGCAGTCTGATTTAATAGTTTGAGGTACTAGAGCACTTTAAGATGAGCAGCTATAACGAGCCACTATAACTGAAATAACCTAACCACACACACGCTCACACATACACACTAATTGAGAAATAAAGATGAACAAAAGTTACGCCGGGGAGCGCTCGTGTCAAAAGCTTGCCTTTGTCCCCCTTCTATCATGATCACCTGTGCTGCATGCCAGATACCGCCAGATCTTGCATACACCAGCGATGCATGCCAGATACCGCCAATAACTCCCGTATTGTGTTCCTTTATACTGTATATTCTATATAAAAAGTGTTAACGACAGTCGGATATTAGGAAACGTGTCTGGCATTTCAGAAATCTCAACCGCAGCCTCTGAAATTTTGGCCACGAGATCTTCCTTACATTTCCATTCAAAACGTTTTTGCTGAAACCTTTTATTCGAACATCACTAAAGCGAAATTTCATCGTAGTACACCCTCGTACATTAGAAGTGTTTAAAACGTAAATTCACACTAAATATTGAGAGTAATTGTATCGTAAAATTTCATACTTTAAAACCATTTACTGCTAATATCTCGAAAACCCAAAAGTGTTCTGAAAATTTCACAGAAAAAAATTGTTCATTTGGCCATATTCTGCTGGTGAAATTGTGTACCTCTTGTCGTAAAACATCCTGCACAAACTAGCATTATCTCCGTACAGTTAGCCAGCCGGCTGTAATTATATTAACTCAATTTCTCTGAACACGTCAGTGGTTTGCTTTAATCGCAACCTTATCAGAAACTTAAAAACAAAGGAAATTCCGATAAATATTAATCATCTTCGCTATGAAATCGTTTCGGAGTCCAGTTCCATCATCAGTTCAAACGAAAAACAAAAGAATTACGTCTTAAATATAAGATCAAAGTAAAATGGATTATAGGAACTACAAATATATCCTGTAAGTAAAAATACAAAGTATGAGACGGACAAAAACAAAGAATAGAAAACAGAAGCACAGAAAGAATACATGTAACTCATAAGTATGAAATGAAATTAGGCTGGTTCTAAAGAGGAATCTACCTATTCACTATTTGCAAAAGGTACGAACAGTCCATATTGTTCATATGAGGGATTCGCTTGAAGATATGCAAGGACTCTAAAATTCTGAGGTCATGCGGGGTTGAAGCTGAGTCTAAAATTTTGAAATCGGCAGAAGATATAGGAACATTGCATTATTAACTTTATTATGTAATAACTAAGTAACGACAGCTTTGTGAATATAAATAATGTTCACTTTACTTGACGACGAACTATTGTGAGACAAAACGAACAGTCTTTAAATGTGGGTGTTCAGTTGATATCTAGTTTTTATATTTCCGCAAAAGAATAAAATACTAATGAAATTCTCAAAACCTATGACGAAAATTACGACAGCAATTTATAACGGTGAAATTCGCAATATTTTTGTCTTTTTATCCAAATAAACATGTAGTTTCGATGGAGAATGACCGGTAGAAAATAGCGGTATCTGGCATGCATCGGAGGTGTTGCAAGACCGCTATTTTCTACAGATCATTCTGTTTCTCCGGGGCCCCTTTTCTCTCCGATGGTTATTTTTCATGTTATTGTTGGAAAAGAACCCTTAGGTGGCGGACTATTTGGTCCTAAAATTTTATGGCGCTACGGACAATAGATCCCCCCAGGGAGGGGTAAGGGGACCAAAATCTTGAATTTTCGAGCCCATTTCGACCCCATATAAAAAGAAAACAAAAGAAGAAATGGAAAATTTGCGAATGTGCAATAGTTAGATATGTTTCAAGGATTCTAAAACTGTCTTTGTTTTTGTTCTAGCATAAAAACTCAATGAGTTCTATTCTTTTGAAATATCAATACCAGTGGTCTGAAAACCAATATGTCAAATTTTTTCAAAAACTAAGGCCTGAGTCAAAAAAATGTATAGGGGAATTGTGTTTCTTTTCAAAAGTTACATATAATAGTCAAATTTCATAAGAATCAGACTGAAAACAAACAATTTCATAATTTTTATGAATAAGTAAAAATTTCAATTTTTTTCTTTTTTGTAAATTACAATTCACAGTGTGAATATGATGTTATGCATGGAGATTATCGAAATGAAAATGAAAACAGCTTTCAATTACATAAATTTTCCATTATATCACACTATGTATAGCAAAAAATTTTGTTTTTTTGGCCCATACTGTAAAGTCACTTATTTTTAAAATTCAAAAGAATAGAAGTCAATGAGTTTTTTTGCTAGCAAGAAACCAAAGACAGTTTTGGAATCCTTGGAACAATTCTAACAAAGTTATATTCCCACTATTTCCATTTTTCCATTTCAATTTTTTTATTATAGTTCAAATCCAAAAATTTCGGTTTTCTGATATACCGTACTATTGGTAAATTTTCGCATATAAAAAAAAACAAAATGCAAAATCCCTGAGTATATCTTTGTTGGAAATGTTCCAAGGATTCCAAAACTGGCTTTGAATTTGTTCTAGCAAAAAAAACTCAATGACTTCTATTCTTTTGAAATAGGTATAAAAATTACCTAAATTAGTGATCTTTCGAGTTTTTCGGAAAAACTAAGGCCTAAATCAAAAAATTTCACGAGTTCACATATGTTTGTCTTACAAAACTACATATACTGACCAAATTTCAGACCAATCGGATAAAAAAAAAATTTCCGGAGGACCCCCTTAATCCTTGTTCAATTTTACATACCTATGAAAAGTTTCACGAAGATCGGTCGCATAGTATGGGACTTTTAAAAATGGGAGTATTCTTCCCTTAAGCAGTACACGCAATACTTTCGATAAAGTTAGATGTCTCTTCCTGAATTTAAATTCTGGCTACTGCTTTACCATGCTGACGATGCAAAGGCACATTGGGACTATTGTAAACGTACCATAAACGCAAAATTGTGTGCTCTAAAAAACATGACATGAGCCAAATACACGAACAATTTTTCGCATGTTGCCGTGAGTGTTCGTCAGCCAAAAATAACAGCTTATGATAAAGACGCTACTTAGTACAGCAGAGGGTAAATTATGTTTGGATATCGCAGAATATAATTCCTTTGCAATTGCTGACCATCTTTCGTGAGTGTGTTGCAGTTCATTTACTGACTGTAAAACGGCACAGGATATCAAACTTCATTTCACGAAGTGCATGGAAATTTTATTTGAATGTTCTTGCACTTCATTTTGTCCAGTAAACTGTGTGCTAATATATCTCAGAAAAGTTAAACATACTAATTGATGAAAGCACTGATGCATCAGGTAATAAATTACTTGGTGAGATATTTTTGCAAATCATTGAGAAAGAATGTTTCGACACAACTCGGTCCGATGCTTATGCCACTCAATTCAATGGTCAGTATCAAAAGCATAAGCTGAAGCCCCACTCAGAAATGTTGGTTTTATTGTAAAAGAAACCCATAATTGATTCCCTCAATCAGCTAAAAGGCAAGAACCTTGTTCTGCCATAACTACAATGGAGAAAAATAAAATCATTGAAGTAGCATGAAACAAACTGAGCTTGTTCTTTAGGTATGTAGAAGTGAGTACCTGAACCGAAAAATGCAGCAGGCAACAATCCATTCAATCACGTTTCTTCCAAGGTAAAGAATTTATTAGCATTGCCGATGAAGGAACACTTTTTTGTTAAATCAAATTAGTCCACACTTGCAAGTCACTCTTTAATATGTTCAACGTGCTATGCTGACTTAATATTTGTTGTAATTTACTGTCGATACAAAATATATCATTCAACAATTATCTAACGGATTCTAGCGGATTTCTGTTAGAAATGTAGCTCCTTGCTGCGTTATAGAGTTGGCAACACTGCGACTGACTTGGCAGTGCATAATTGGTAGTCTTAAAAGTAAGGTGCATCTCTCAGTTGTTCTGCCTTCATGTCCTCATGCCTAATCCTAACCCAAAAAATTTCCCCTGATCTAGAAAAGGAGTGAGGAACTAGTCGTTTCGTCAGGAGGGTACAATTATTGTATCTATGGGAATTAGCACTCCCAGGGGGAAGATGTAAGGGCCCGAGCTGAGAGTTTTTGTTGAAATAAAATGTTTTTTGCTATGTTAAGTACGAACTTTTTCGGTTCACTGCTGTCCTGTTTTTCAGCACCTACTACTTTCTTCTTCAACTTTTATCTTGTTTTATGAACTTCTTTCTTAATTTACCGTTTCTATACCCCTTCTGCGTAGATTCCGCATTTCCTTATCTCCATACTAGATGGTGCCTTCCTCTTTCCTCTCTTCGATACGCTCTTTTTTGAAGCGGTTAGGGAGGCTGAAACTAAACTATTATCTAATTTAATTTTGAATCTAGTCTTTACTGATCGTACTAACTTGATGTCGGATCTGTCCATCTACTTCTAGTATCAAGACAGACCCCACTTTATTTCGCTTTTTTCTTTGGATTTCATTTTTGTTCGACTGAACATGAGGTATCGGCTTTACGAAAACTTCAGTGGCTGGAATGTCAAAAAACTGATATCAAAATAATAATTTCATCTACGAATTAATGAGTTCATTCGATACTAGCACTTACTGATCGTACTAATTTGATGTGCTTCTGTTCATTTATTTTTGGTACCAAAATGAACCCAATGTATGTTGTATTTTTTCTGCGGATTTTATTTTCGTTTAATCGAACAGTAGGTTTCGGCATTACGAAAATTTCTGTGCCTATAGCATCAGTTTTATGGAGAAGTTCCATTCGAAAAGTTTGAGTTGTTCATTCGTTTATGATGTGAATATCTTCTAAATTAAGAATCCTATAGACTATAAAGAGTTGAAATTGAAACATTTGAAATTAAATTCAAAACATTTGAAGACTTAGTTAAACAATTTGAACTTCATACTACAATGCATAAAATTTAAATGTATCAATATCAAAAAATTACATGTAAAAATCCAATTGAAATATCTAAGCTTCGAATTAAAGTATTCACTTTCACAATAAAAGAACCAATGTTCAAATTAAATCATGTGAAGCTTACGTAAACTAATTCATGTAATTTCATTGACCACGAGTAATACATAACATAACTTTATCTGACTTGTCCTTCATTAAACTTAGACATGGGCTATCTATCATTGCCGTTAATTTCAAATTATGAAGTATAGTCTGAAAAACAACCGTAGTTTTACCGCCGTATTTCTACGGTAGGAATGACAGTCAGAAATCGACGGTAAATAACGATCATCATCGTCGGCGAGCATTTTTAGCGTCTAAAATTACCGTTGATCACCGGTAATATATATACCGTCGGAATACTTTAATAAACGATAAAAACCTATTATAATTACCGTTACGCCGATGATAAAATTCGGAATGGGTAAGTGTTCTCAGGTTAATTTAAAACAACGGCTTATGGTTTATATCTGTTGGATAACTATTTATGTCACTAATTTGCTCGTGCCTTATTGCAAACAGTCTAGAAAACCCATTGTAATGAACACTTAATTTTACTGAATGATTTTGTATTTCTAGAAATAAGATAAAATAACTGTATATGAGAATGAATTGGTTTATGATGGATATTGTTTATTTAAAGTTTTTTTCAGGTTGATGAGAGAGCTTGTTAAGTGGGTTGATAAGATGAAAGAAGGAATGTGAAAAATTTAGAGTTTGAGTGTAGAGAAAGCATTGCTCATGTAAAATTGAAAATGGCTAAGATTGAGAGCATGAAAACCGAGTTTGATTTGTTAAAGGGTAGAAGTAAAGATGGAAATAAGCAAAGAGGTGGAAGGTGGGAGAAAGATGCATAACATTTGAAACAATGTGTGTTGATGCAAATGACTGGTGGGAGAAATGAAGCTTATGCTAAGAGTGGAGTGGCATATACAAATTTACCATCTTCACCTACAGAAATTCAAGTAGGTGAAGATTAATTTTAATGGAGTTAGATCATAATATGGACGTGGTCAACAGGTACTTGGATATGAAGAATTTGGTACCGCTGAATAATGTGAAAGAATTAATATTCAGCAATCTGACATAGGTATGAAAGTTTAAGAAATATGAGCAATGCAATATCAAAAAAAGGTTTGAATGCTGCAGTGAGAAGTATGCAAACCATAAAATGTAGAACTAATTCATCTAGTATAATGTGCATTACTTTCCTAGATTGCATGTAATTTTCTCTAAAGTTATTTTTTTAGAATTGATCATGAACACAGTTAACTTTGGTTTCAACTGAACTATTACACTCAGATTGACATGTTCAAGCCTTACGTTGGGGGTCAACAGCGAAGACACCAAAGCCGCATCCTCAAAAGAGTGATGTCACGAGAGCTTACTGTCTAGTTTAGCTACGCTGGGCTTGGGAATACAAGCAGCGAGAAAAACAAGAATTCAGAGTGCATCCATACGGCGCCCAAATCATGAGTGAGTAGACTTGAAGGAGACGTCCACCCAAAATCAAGGAAATGGCTGTAATGTTTGTTGTATGAGATCTAGATCTATGAAAATTGGCATACGTATGTATTTTTGAAAGTACTTAGGGGTCGTCTCTATTAATTTCTTCCACTTTTGACATAATTTTGGAGACAATAGGAGAAAGGGTAGGGGAAAGTGCATACTTTTCAAAGAGACATCTTCTCAAAAAGTACTTATCGTAGAGCCATGATTTAGGTGTCATTAGATGCGCAATAAGTTGCTGCAGGACAAGTGAAGGATTATTTTGATATTCATGATGATTTCATAGTTACATTGGAAAAATTTATGTAAAGAATTGCAGATTGGAAGGTATTAGTCAATTTTTACAAAATGACGGTGAAATTCTTTCTATAGAACCTAGATCTATGAAAATTGACATGATTATGTATTTGTAGAAATAATTAGTGGTCGTGCCCGTAAATTTTTTCCCTTTTTGCCATAATTATGATGAAAATAAGGGAAAAATACATTGGTATTTTTAAAATCTATCTTGCTCGAAATTTTTTATTGTAGAGCAATGATTCAGGTATCATTAGATGCGCAAAAAGCTGATCTATCTACTGGTTTAAGATCGTTTTTAATTCCTAATTATTTTTAGCTACAATAAAAAATCTATAGAAAAAATGATGATTTTTAAATAAAAAATTAATATCGAATAATAACTTAATATTACAAAATTTAAAATAATCCTTCGACTCGTCATGCAGCAGCTTTTTGCGCATCCACTGACACTTTAATCATTGCTCTACGATGAGTACTTTTTGAGAAAACATTTCTTGAAAAATACGCACTTCCCCCGGCCCCCCCTTCCCCCCTCCCACTTCCCTTTCCCCATTGTCTCCAAAATTCTGTCCAAAGTTGGCAAAAGTTACACAGACGACCCTTATTTTTTAAATGCATATGTGTAAATTTTCATAGATTGAAATTCCATAGAAAGAACGTAACAGTCATTTTATGGATTAAGTCAATTTCAGCGTGGACGCCTCCTTGATATTCCATGCATTCATTCAATATTCAATGAATTAATCCATTCAGCTCACTAAATTTAACTCGTAGTAATATTTTATTCAACCACTACTTTTTAGGTATTCTGATGCAATATACCAATGGTGATCTGTTACAAAAATTATTTATCGTTGGTGCTGAGCATGTATGTGCACAGAGTTTGACAATTCTTTTTTCCATACAGTCTAATCTTGTTTTCAATTTTAATCATTTGATTGTTGATGTTTTTGAATCCTTCACAGGTTTTCTTGTCATTTGACTAAGATTCTACTTTAAACCTAGGTGGCTGGAAGCCTTCTCGTTACTGCTTAACGTAAATGTTGTATCTCTTCGTATATCTCCTTTAAAGCACCCACTGATGTCATGAAATGAAATGGTCAAATAATTTTGAAATATGCTCCAAAACTATTCCTCGTTGTAAAATTCACCACATAACTGCTTTTAAAACAGTCTGTCATCAAAAAATTGATATCTTCATAGTGAATTAAGGTCCCAGGTGGATAATATACGGCCCCGACCTGATGGTTAGGTAGTCTTTCTTTTTGATGAAATAGTGTGTGTTTTTTTTTGTTAAGACCATATTTTTGGGGTCAGGACTATCCTTTTCTTCAGAGCCTATTACTTACTTTTGAACTTTAATCTTGTTGAGACTGTTTTTCTGACCTGCTGTTTCTCTGCAGATTGTTTTTAGTTAACTAGCAACATACGTTGGGCATAAATTCCGCATGTACGAGTCCATACTAGAAGTTCCCGTCATTATTTCTCTCGTTGGAACGTCTCATGTAGTTAGAGAAGTTTAAGCCAGCTTATATTAGAATAATTACCGATATGTTAATTGGTACACAGTTTACCTCATTTTATAATATTATCCTAAAGCTACACTTTAATTTTTAGAAGGTGCTGTAGAATTGGGATTGAAGGCAAGAAGAGCCCGAGACTGGCACAGGAAACGAGGATTATCAACGCTGGAAGTTATTTCAGGCGTTGATGAGGAAGCATCTCAGTTGAAAGTTTCGGCATTAGACATCGGAAGCGAGGACGAAGAATAGAACCGTGAAGAACTTGATTTCAGGCTGCTCATGTGGGCTCGTTTGGGTGAAGAAATTAGTAGTGCATCCGTCGTCAACGAGGGAGGCTGTGCGTAATCGTTTTTACTGAATACTCGCTGTTTGAATGTTCTCGTTTTAAAGGTATTGATTTATTCTTTTTCCCATAGCATTGTTTTCAATTGTATGCATTAGAGGAAAACTCAAAAATGATTTTACTAGTATGGAAAAATTATGTATTTTAACAACGCTTTAGCCAAAAGCTCTTTTTCATAAGGAAATGTTCGTAGCAACCGTATACTTGCAATGTTGTAAATGTGGAACTTTATGAAGTAATGGTTCTCTTTTACTCGACAGCAGCAGCCACTTACGACCTGTATTTTAAATTTTAGGTTTTACAATGGATGCGATCCATTCCTATTGAAATAAACATACACTGATTCCAATTCACAAATCTCGTGAAATTATTGAGGAACAAGTGGATAATACTCGATATGAATTGTAACTAAAAAATGAAGTGTCTCAATGAAATAGATGACAAAATTCCTCAAAGGCGTCTACTTAAAATATTTAAAATACTTGTTCCTTTCAGACGAATATAAACGTGACAATATGTGTTATAAAATTATATGATTGATATTTATTTTTTACATTTACAGCAGATGTGCACAACTGGCAGCTCCTGGGCCACTGTAAATAAACTATTAATTTAAACATTACTCAACTTTTTTACATCACTCCCCTCAGGAGGATACAACTATTGTATCAATGGGAATTGGCGCTCCCTGGGGATTATGTGACGTTCCGAACTAAATGTTTGGTCGGCTTTCTTTTTGTTGAAATAGAATAGGTTTTTTGTTACGTGACGGACCAGCAGTTTTTTCGATTCACTGCTGTCCTGTTTTTCAGCACCTACTTCTTTCTTCTTAAACTTTTTTCTTGTTTCATCAACTTTTTTCTTAGCTTACTGTTTCTATGCCCCTTGTGCATTTATTCCGCGTTCCTCTAACTCCATACTAAATGGTACCTTCATCCTTCCTCTCTTTGAGCGTCTTTGTTGGGGTAATAGGGGGCTAAAACTATCTTATAATCAATCATTTTCATCACCTAATTTATAAACACTTGCGGCTCTAGAGTCGCGAAGTTTTACTCTAGTCTAGTCAGTCTCACGGCAAGAAAATATACAAATAGTCTGCTAATGTCATAGCTAATCTCAGCATTGTGTCCCACAATGATCTATGAGTTTAAGAAATGTATGGACGGGAGGGATTTGTGCGACATGCTGCTCTCTTGACACAGATTCAAAGTCAGAAATGGCAAGGGTTATATTCCTATCTTTTTTATTTGCTAAAGATTGCTGGTACAAATGGGTGTTGCCGGACCGAATGGTTGTATTGGTAGTTTAATTTCATTTCTAGTCACGGATGCTAATGTTTTTGCTTTTCTCACCGAAAAGCTCTGCTTCCGTTTTAATGGATTAACTGTTTTGTTGTTGAGCATTATGTGCAGTATTATATCCATGTGTTTTCTTCTCCCATTTTGTAGAGATTGACGAAGGTTTACTTTAAAATATCTTCTTTGATTATATTAGTTTATTGCAGGTTATTAAAATTTGTCACTCACGGTCAGTGAAGATTTTTGCAGAAAATCAATGCCGATCTGCACTTCAAAATCGGACATTCACTGCGCTAATTCTACATTAAATCTGCACTAAATGCAGATACTTCTGCAAAGATGTTCAATGATCTAGAATAGTCTTTGAAGATTGGAGAAGCAATTTCTGCTCGGGTAGGGGGATCAAAATTACGAATCTTTTTAAAGTGATTTATCTGGAAGATCCTGTGCATCATTGAGAGAATGAAGGCCACCAACACTCGCACATGAGCTGCTTGAGCAAGTATCATTACATCTGAATAATAATAATAATAATAATAATAATAATATTTTATCCCCTTGATGTTGAATCCTAGTGTATCAAATTATAATCTTAATTTTTAATTCGAAAGTCTGCAAAATTTATCAAGCGGATTTTGCCTAGAAGTGTACAGCGTATGTGTCGTTTGATCCCTAAAATGACCGACAGAAAATCTTGCGTTGACGCGATTGCGTGTTGTCAGGGAAATTTCTCTAGGTTAAGGACAAATGTAATCACATAGCGGTGCGACCCTTTTACCCGTAAATTGTACATTTCTTAGAGCGGCTTGAGGCTTGAGACAGTTGTGTTTTGTCTGCCGTACCCTTCAGTAAGTATGGTAATTTGCTAGCATTTTCGTATATTTATTTACGACTTGTTTTAACACCTAATGAAAGTTTTTTGAGATTGGAAATCATAAAACTTTGCCACTAGTCTCTATCATAAAGTTGTCAATGTATTCTCTCCGTTGTTTCAGGTTGGATTATTAGGTCTGGCCTGCCTAGTACCACACTGTGTCACTTTTATTTTTGGCTTGGAATCTATAGCAAAAGTTTAATCTAGAAATCCCAGTAATATCCTATAAACTTGTTTTTCTTCTAAAATTCTTCCTGTTCGTCCGACTAGGTACTATTTATTTACTAATTCATTTATAATTGTCGTCAGTTAATCATTTCCTTCATATTAATTATATAATTGAAGTCTTCTGTTTATTTTACCTTGATCCCCACATACTGAAGAACCTGGTATCCTGACACGTGTAATATTAGTAGATATAGTTTCAACAATTGGGTAAAAACTGGTCGCAAAATAAAGTGATATACCTGGAACGTTCGAGATTATTCTTTTAAAGTTATGCGTTGAAATAAATGTTGAATGTTTTGTCTTGCATCGTGCACTCATGGGATGGAACAATGAATAACTCTTTTATTTTCAATATAAACTTTCCAAGCAGATATACTGATATAGATACATTGATGTATTTTTCATTGTTCAATACAGTTCATGTTTATAGCAAAGACGATTCCGAAAGGGAATAGAAATGAAGCACGTTTCTGATCACAAGGAGTATGTATTACTCATAAAGCGTTAGACAAATAGATTTCGTTTAATTTCAGATCATTTCGCAGTATTCTACGGCATTAGCAAATCCGAAACCAAAAACAAGGAGGGAAATAATCGATAGTGCGGTTGTAAGTTCGTCCTATTGAATGAAGCTACAATCGATGTGTTTACTCATGAACTATCCTTCCATTTTCGCTAGGAAATACAATTTCTTCGAAAAGTTGCTATAATTTTCAAAAGGTTTCCAGATTATAAAATGCACGGAAGTAATCTCATTTGAGTACGCTCGTTGACACGACGATGAAGAGGACGAAGGGAACACAAACGAAAAGGTATAGTCATGGCGCTCGTTTTCCAGATAGTACGTATTGTCAATTTTTAATTTCAAAGGTAAATATTTCACGAAAAAAAATATTCTGAGGATAGAAGACTGTAACTTGTATTGGTTAAGGTATCTCTCCCCGACACTTGGATAACGCATTTGAGTTGTTTATATTTCCTAAAATCACCGACGACTCTTCTGATCCATAGGTTGTTATTGTTGTCATAAGGGTATAATTTCCATTATTTAAACAGTGCAAACTCATGCAAAACGGCGTATGTGCTCGATACGTATAAGAATTCATGATTGGTTTACACTGTTAATTCTTCAAAAGGAGGGTCTCCTGTGTCATATTTCTTTGGCGATATATTTAAAAATCTCATTACAACGTTTCAACTCTTATGATGAGATTTGATCTGTGTAGTTAAAATCTACTAGTTTTCTTGTGATTTTCCGTGGAGAAAAAGAATTGGATTATATTTTTGAAACATTAGAAGTCTTAAAGAGCTAACAAATAATTTTGAAATTAGAGGGTGAATGAAAACGAAATGAGTTAATTTGCTATTTATTTAATTATTTGAAACTTCTAAACATTTTCCACTCAAAAACACAAAAGGCCACGACTTTTTTGTTCTAAAACACATCCAGTACGTTTCAGTGAATTGTATTCTAAATCTTGAGGGTACATTCTGGCGAACATTTCCTCTTTATCGCGGGCATTTTTCTATCCTCTTAGCAGTATCCCTGGAGGCATCGCAAGAACTGAGTTAGCTGCAAAATGATAAGAGGTTAGTATAGTAGTTGCAAGAAACACTCGAACCTATTTTCGACTAACTCATTCGAAGTACTCTTCATAAATTTGGTGTTTATTTTTCATTTACGAGACTGTAAGCTAAGTATTTCTTAAACATGGAAAATAATTATAGTACGTGTAATTATTTCAAACTAAATTATGGAATATCTCGCTAAGAATTTATCTTAGGTCAATTCAATAAGTTTTAAAAATTCATCGTAGGTCGCATAATAAATCTAACCAAATAAAAAAATCCCTCCATTCCTAATGGACCAAAATGGCGAACGTGATATGAAAACTTATAATTCCAGGTTGCCACCAAGTAAGCCTTGACATCTCAATAATCCTCACTTGATACGACTGCGCGGTCGTGATGTCACAAGCGGCAAGACCTTCGTTGATAGCGTCCTCGAAGGGTTTTCCTTTTATATCCATCTTTATCTTCGACTCAAGTTTCTCGATATCCAAAACACCATCGGTGAACTGCAATCAAAAACATGGAAGAAGAACCGTAAGAGAATAGTAATGCGGTTCAGTTTACATTATGAAGCTTCAAGCTGATTCTTCGAAATGAATGCATGAGATTAAAAATAAGTGGTCATGCAGTATATAATGTTATTTGAACTTTCTGTGATGAATCTTGCAAGAAATTAGAGTCCACTAATTGATGAATATTTAAACCTTGGCCGAAAAGGATACGTGAGGGTAATAGGAAACTTAGAATGTTGAGAAAGTAACAGCATTCTTTGGTGAAATCTGCTGATTGCTTGCTTGTTCTCCATTTTACGGGGCTGCTCTTAGAAAAATGAAACCCTGAAAATAGCAGCAGTGAGTAAATTTCAGAGGCTGGTAGGTACATTAGCTTGTGGTACAGCGACTGCGACTTGCAACGAGCAGGAGTTTCGTACGCAGTTGAAAACATGCATTTCGATGATGCGAAAAGTTAAGTCGTGAACTGTAAAAAATTTTTACTTGCTGACATCCAGTCACCAGTGCCTAGTTATTGATGACAGTTGCAATGGATTCACTCGATCTTTTTCTTGCCAAAATGCAGGACAAAAATCTTGTGATCAGAAAGTGAGTCACACCCGATCAGTGTAATGCACAAATTTTATAATGTTTGTCATGCTAGAGAATCGGCAAAAACGATTGCCAATACCACTCGGTCTGTTTAGCGACACGAAATCGTCAGATTTCAGCTTTAGTCTGAAATCAGCTAAGCCATACCATGATTTCAGTTTCTGAAATCATGGTTTGACTAAGCTGGTCTCAAACTAAGGCCCTCTGCACACGGGACTACTCTAATGAAACTAAACTGGTTTGTAATTGAAGTTGCAAGGCAGTTACTAACTCGTTAGTGATGCGGTTCCGCACACGAGGCTACTCAAAATCCGTAATATCCTCTGGGTGTTCGTAGAAGTGGGACTACATAATGCAATCATTTACCAACACTGTGGATAGTGATTCAAGTGATGAAAATATAATGCTATATTACCATTATCGTCAGTGAAGAAATAGAAAACGAGACAATTTGGATTCATCTATACATAAAGCAATATTTTCACCTCCCACTATTCGTTGCTGCGAAAGAATTGCAACCTTAGGATGGAAAATTTATAAGTTTCTATTGCGTGTCTAAAAACAGTTATTTGAAACTGGTGCAACTAATTTCCCCTGCGCTTCACAAGCAGAATACAAACATGAGGGAGCGCGTGAATGCTGAGGAAAGAATAATAATCACTCTCAGGTTAGATGCTAGGATCATTATTGTTAAAGCTAAAAATATGAAAAACTTCTATTAACGTATACATTACATTGTCATAAATTCTGTACGCATTTCATGGTTGTTGACCTTAGTTAAGGCTTCACGAGCTGCTTCACAGAAATCTTGTGCACTTTGAGTACTTTTCTTTTTCACTGCTACTCATGCAAAATGACATTGAATATTACCTATTTAGTATATGTATCAAATAAATAGGTTAATTCATACAGGGTGTTGTGTAATGTGATGCACATATTTTAACCATGAAAATATAAACGAAAAATTAAACGATTTTCATGAGTGACCGTGAAAAATCCTTCGTTTTCGAGAAATGCTTACCCAAAAGGTTTCCCGTAGGAATAGGCTTACAATGCAGCCATTGAGTGAAATATAACTTCTTGGGCAAGCTGCAAGTGAGTGCCTTAGCATACAGAGAGAAGAGTCCAAAATTATTTCTGATCGTCATTTCTTGAAAAAGGAGTTTTCAGGTTTTTGTCACTCATGAAAATCGTTTAATTTTTCATTTTTCTGTATATTGTCAAAATATGTGCATCGAATTACGCAACATTCTGTATATTACACAATGAAATTAGAAGGTAATAAAATGAAAATACAAAATATAATACCATATAAAAATATGTGACCAGTCATATCTGCGGCTTTTCCAACTTCATTCCATGCAATTTCTGCTTCACTTTCCTGGAGTAACCTGGTGGCTTAAAGTTATATAGAACTGGGTGTTTTCCACTTCTTTGACCAATTTTGTGTTCAGTTTTTGTTCGTTCATTTTTCTTAGAACGTCTTTACACTGGAACAGTTACCAAGAAACTGAGAGACTCGATTCAAAAGTGACTGGACATGCGAGTCACCCAGCAACTGGTTGCTAACGCATTACTAACGAATAAGAAAGCAGTAGCTCTGTGTACGGCGTCCTTATCAATTACATAGGAAATGACTCAAGGCGCACTGGTTAATGATTTGCGTCAGTGATGTTTCTTTTGAGTAGCTCCGTGTGCAGAGGACCTAAGGCTGATTTTTGACGGTTTCGTGGCGCTAGACAAACCGAGTAGTGCCGCTGACAGTGGACGATTATGACGAAACGTTATCATTTCGTCTTCCTGTGACGGACGCCTAAGTATTTCTACACTTTCGTGTTCTGAACAAAGATTTGCGTCTGAAAATTTGGAGATTAGCGATGCTCCTACCACAAATATAAACACCCAGTCGGAAATTATGGTATGCATCATCGATGATTATGGTCGAGATAATCGGTTTTTATCGGCGAAATATCTGCCATGTCCAACCTTTATGGGGTACATTATGGTGTGGATATGTCCCGAATCTTCGACCATAACAACCATAATTTCATACCATATTCGACCATATGCTACCAATTCAGAACCATAATATCACACCATATTATACCATGTGCGACCAATCACAACCATGTTATACCATATGCGACTAATTACAACCCTAATTTCATACCATAATCTACCATATGAGACTAACTACAACCATAATTTCATACTAAATTCAACCATATTCGACTAATTACAACCACATAGATTTAGAACACGCAACTATGATCTACCATTACAACAGCCAAAATCAACTGTTCACAATTACTGATAGAACTCAACTACAAAAATCAAATATTTCCAATCTTTTTTTTCACTATGCATCACTCTGGAGGACTTGAAGAGCCAATATTAGAGGCCATACAGTAGCGTCAAGGGGTTGAAGAGACAAATTATCGACCGCTTGACGCTATTGTATGGTCAGTGATATTAGCTTAAATCAAGTTCTTCAAAGTAATATAAAATGAAAAAAAAATGAAAAAGGTTGACCTTTGTAGTTCGTATAGTTCCCTCAGTAGTTGTAAATAGTTAAATGTGACTACTTCAATGGTAAAGGTCGCACGTACGAAATTATTAAGATTGAAATTAGTTGCATATGCTATATATGGCATGAAATTATAGTTAGTGTGAGATTATGGTTAGTATGTTTAGAAAGACAGACTATTGATTTTGCATGAATAATTTATTCTTTTAACCCCATGTTTATCTACAAGAAGTGTCAAAAAAAGACCGAATATTTTCAATGTTGTAATAAGAAAATACTTTCATACGCGTTTCAACCAGGGTTGCGGAGTCGGAGTCGGGAGTCGGAGTCGCCGGAGTCGGATGTTTTAGGGTGGAGTCGGAGTCGGAGTCGCTTCTCTGAAGTGTGGTGGAGTCGGAGTCGCTACTCTGAAGTGTGATGGAGTCGGAGTCGGAGTCGCTTTTCCGAATGTGGTGGAGTCGGAGTCGGAGTCGTTCATTCGGATGTGGAAGAGTCGTGGTTGGAGTCGCTATTTTTTGGTGTCTTCGATTCTAATTTTTGCTAAAAATTATTTATAATTCTTTAAAACTAGAAGTACACCAAAACAGAGTTAGAATGCTTTGCTGAAAAATCTAAAAAATACGCAATGTTTTCGTTGATTGTTTTTTTCTAAGTTTGAAACAGCGTATTTATTCCTATCACTTAATACCGTCATGTTATCTAGTCATTGAGGGTTTGCACAGATATATATGAGAAACCTACGAGTGCGAAATATAATTTTTGTACCCAGCATTAATGTATATTTTGTAGTTAAAACCAGGAATTAGTAATTGAAAGCATCGCAAATTCATTCTGTATATTTCTGTTCTGTTCATTTTTCTTTCAATTAATACATAGGAACTGGAAAATAGTATTAAATGTGTTGCAAGTTACTTGCAGAACATTTCAGCTGGTGCAATACATTGTACTCACATAAAGAGTGGTAACTCTGTATGCTCAAAATGATGCATTGATTGATAATGATCATAAACATTTCTAGTCTTTTGATTATGATTCATTGCCAATGAGTAGTCTTTGCCGAAACCTGAAGCTATGGTCTAGTGCACAAAGACTTCTAGTTTTCAAGTCATGTTATCAAAATTGATATGGCTTCCGTGTTTTTAAGTCAAGATAACATGCATTAATAATAAAAATTTCTTCTCATTTCTCAAGTTATTCCTTGAATGTAATTTGGTTCTTTCAGAGTTATATTGTTTTTCACTATATCATCATCATGTTTAATTTTTATCTTCGTATCACTCCCCAGTTTCTAAGCTAGTATACGCTGAAATGCAGAATTTTATAATTATCTTGATACATTTTAAAAAACTGAAATAGTATTTGTTTTGTAGCATTATGTAATTAATTACTTCTTGTTAAGGAAGATTTGGAAATGTTGTAAGGTTATCTATATCGGCATTGAGACACTTAAAAAAAATAAAAATACGATGTAAACGAGCTGCAATGAAAATAATTACACACACCAGCAAAAACTTCACTTACAGTCACACACACATTGTCTGAAAACAATGCACTATCTCAGCTGCAATGGTTTTTGCATTAATGCGATATTACTAATTCTCTTGCTGGAAACGTTTCAAATTGCTCCAAAAAACACGAAATGAGAAGAACCTGGGCGCTTATTAAAATAACAAAGTGTCCAATATAAAGTAAAAAGTTAGACGAAAATAAGAGATAGTATCATAATACACGCAAAGAAGCTAGAAGTGACTTTTATTCGTAAAAAAAACTTTCCGAAAACGTCAGGCCCCTGCAATGAAAGCAGAACAACGTTTGCTTATTATAGCCGAAATGTAACATAGTGTTGAGCAATAATATGATACTTTTTCTGCATTGTTACCCTGCATAGTGTAGATACAAAGAAGAAAAGGCAGTGTGCAAATCTTACCTACCTTATCTACACGTATATCATAATTTTGGGGATTTGAAGCATAGTCATTGAATTAACTACTATAATTTCTCTGAATCAGTGCATACTTAGAAATAAAAAACTGTTGATGCATATCTATGCTTCTCAGTGTAGACAATGCCTACATTACCTACTCAGAAAACACTTGTCAGTAATATACAGGGTGTTTCAGATTCAGAATAAGAGGCAAAAAATTGCACACCAAGTAGAAGATATCCAAATAAAAACTTTTTCTTCTATAAAATTTTCCGAAGAAAGAGACATTGAGATATTAGCAGTTTATTGTTTAAAAGGGTGAAATTTAATGAATAAACTACTCGCAATATTTATTTTGAATTTACGTTGATCGGGCGAAATGTGCTAGTTGCAAGACCTCCTAGATCTCCTGACATGACTCCACTCGATTTCAATTTTTGGGGACACGTGAAGAGCCTTGTTTATGCTACACCCATTGGGTCTGAGGAAGATCTTGTGGCCAGAATTGCAGTGGCTGCAGGTGAGATACCTTAATGCCAGACGTGTTTCCTAATATTCGGCAGCCGTTAAGGCTTAACATTCGAAAAGTGCATAGATGTAGGTGGAACACATTTTGAACAATTTTTGTAAAGTAAATTCAGAATCAATACCGCGAGTAATTGTGCCATTAAATTTAAACCTTAAAAACAATAAACACCTAATGCCTCCCAACCCCGATTTTTTGGGTGAAAATTTCATAGGACAAAAAGTGTTTATTTGGCCATTTTCTACTTGATATGCAATTTTGTACCTCGTTTTCTGAAACACTCAGTATACATAATTGTGTACACGACTCGTCAAATGACGGGATTCGATATTGTCTGTATAGAAATCTTCCAGATGTGGACCATAAAGAAATATTTTCATCCCAATAGCACCCGCGATTAAAATATTCTAATACTCGTGCACTGGTGAAACTCGCATCACAGATACAGTAGTTAAGTATATCTAAGAGCGTGAAAGGGAGACAGATCAACCAACAAAGACGAACAGCCAATTTTGTTTGTTCAACGAAATTTCCTGTTGAATATTTTCCGTATTTCTGATGGCGGCTTTGTGGAAGAAAAAGTTTTCTTCAGTTGGCCTCTCTTAGTTCACAGACAAGAATTTGAAACTGATGAAATTAGATCTTTTTGTTCGTTGTTTTTTGTTTTGCAGCTGCATATTTTTTTCCGGTTTTTGTGTTTAAATTTAACTTTCTATAAATAAGCATGTTTGCGCTTCTAGCAGACTGCATTAACCTTAAATAGCTTTAATTAACATTACTTGTGACGCTTTGGCGTTCACTCATTAAATTATCTTTGAGCTTGCTCTGCTTGGGCAGCATGTCGTCCTTTTAATAAAAGTGGGTCTGGTACCTCTAACTTATTTCTATTGCGTAAAAAGCAGTCTCTTTCTGCGACTTGAACTCCTCGACCAGGCTTTTGCAGCCTCTTGAATAGGCACTTACTATTCAAGGTAATTAATTGTCAATTAATTGTTAACATCTTAGTGCTATATGTAATCTTACAATAAGATACGATATTCACCTAGTCGGCGACCGGACACCTTAAAACTCTGTATCTCTCTACTCAGAACGCCTCTAAAATTTCCTACCGGAGTACCGTGCTGATGACCGGCCGCGTCCATTGGGTGTCTTCTATTTTTAGCGAGTATCGTTTTAAAAACTAACCTTACGTTAAAGAAGATTTTCGGTCTTCATTTTAAAGAAATTCAATAATAAAATTTTCACAGAGGACGCTCCTGTGCGTACTGTTGGAATCCTCAAGATCCGCCTAACTTGGGTACGGTTTCTCTTTTTGCGCATCTCGGGAAACGACTTGCTGTTGTTCCCTTGAAGTTCTTCTGTATTTGAAATAAATGTTCGAGCAGTTGCTCTTAAGTTTTAAATCCTAAAACTTCATTGTACTAACATAGGAGAGATTACGCTCACGAAATAGCTAAACCTATTTATTAATTTGTTCAAAGGAGACACTTGACCATTTTATTGTATAAGAACAATCAATACTATACTGCGTGTCCCACAAAAATGTCCCGGACTTTTTAATTGATAATATCTCCGCTTAAATTAACATATTTTAATTGTCTTTTATTTACAATATATTCAATTTTGTTTCCTTTTGAAATAATATAAGTTTTTGAAAATCAGTTGAATAAACTTCAAGATGATCGATTTACTGAAAGGGGTAGAAAAATTTTTCAAAGGGAAAGTTTTAAAAACAACACTGGTGTTCTTCCTCATTCCTCAATACCTACTGTTGAGAATAATTTCATAACGATGTATCGTACATACAACTAAGTATTTAAACCCTCTGAGAGGTTTCAAGTTTCAAGTGTTCTGAATAATAGTGTTTCAAGGACTGATAGAAAACGGTGGAATAATGGGTAAAACTCTTCGTTAAATGTTGGCTAGAAGTAATACTTGCCTTGAGAGAAATGGAGGGTATGTCGTTGGATACTAAAATTACTTTATTTATTTAAACGTTATATAAGGCAATGATTTGTTACTCCTTAAAATTTTTGTGTGTTCAGTTTATGGAAACTACAAAATAAGGAAGAATATCAATATTGTTTTAAAAACTTTTCATTTGAACAATTAATTTTTCAACTCCTTTCAGTAAATTGGACATTATAAAGTGGTTATTCCACCGATTTTCAATAACATAAATTATTCGAAAAGGAAACAAAATTTACTACATTGTGAACAAAGGCAATTCAAATATGTTAATTTAAAGCTGAGATATAATTAGTTAAAAATCGGGGACATTTTTACAAGACACCCGATATAATAAAAAACCAGGTGTCCGTCAATGATAAGTATATGTTCTCGTGCGTAATTTCCCCTATCTAATTACAATGGGAATCTGCTTGCTTGGACAGTATCATAAATACATACATACATACATATACCGGGCTTATCCTCCCTATGGGAGGGTAGCCGACAGCAGGCCACAATCCCCACACTTAGTCACTAGGAGGCGAGAGAGGCAGCACTGGCCGCACCTGAACTGCCAGGATCAGCAGCAGCCCAGCACAACCACCTCCCACAGTCAGGCCCGACAGCCACAGCTGGTTTACCCCGACCGCTTCATTGAGTGCAGCCCCTCCCCCCGCACATGACAGGTCAATCCCATCACACGCGGGCAGCTTCCAGTAACGCGTCATAAATAAAATTACCTCCTTATACACTGCCCCCACTCACTTCTGTCCGCAGCCGTCCCTCTCGCCACGTCCACAGTCAGACCCCTCTCATACAAAGCACGTCTCACCCCATCCATCCAACTCATCCGTGGTCTACCTCGCGCTCGAAGGCCACTCACTTCCGACATATATATCTTTTTCACCAGCCGCTCAACATTCATTCTTTCAACATGCCCAATCCACCCAAGCACTCTTTCATCCACTCGCCTGCTCAACTTTTTGATAACACCAGTCTGCCCCCTAACCAACTCATTCCTGATCCTATCTCTTCTAGTTACTCCATACGTGCTCCCCAAACACTTCATCTCAAACACATCCAACTTCCTCCTCTCAGCTGCTCTCAACCCCCAGGACTCTGCTCCATACAACAAAACTGGCACAATCAAACTTTCATACAGTCCCCTCTTAACATTCATACTCAAACTCCTGCATTCAAAAACTTTCCTCATTGCACCCAATGTCTTACAACCTTCACTCACTCGATGCTTCACTTCTAATTCCATACTATCCTTAACAGTCACATCCGACCCGAGGTACCTAAAATGCTCTACCTCCTCTAAAACTTCCCCATTCAACCTCACATCCAAAGTTCCAAACACTCCACCTCTTGAACATCTCATCACCTTACTTTTATTCACATTTACCCTCAATTTCCGCCTTTCGCACACTCTACCAAACTCTGTAACCAGTCTCCAAACTCAGTATCATAAATACCATCGAAATATGAAAAACCAGGCATCTGCTCACTTATGTTTATAAGTAAAAACCATTGCGTGAAAATCGAATCAACTGTCAAGAAAATGCGGCTCATCGCATTCAAATTTCAAAGGCATTTAAATGCTTAAAAGGTATGGCAAATTTTTTAAAAACCTCTTGCGAACAATAATTTAAATTACAATTCAGATAGGTATTATGTTATACAATTTGCTTTGTTGTTGTGTGCGTTTGTGACGTTTTCAAATATGCTTAATGACCGTATCTGTGATACGAGTTTTACCAGTCACAAGTATGAGAATACTGTATTTTAATCGCGGGTACTATTACAATGGATATATTTGTTTGCCATTTTTATCTTGAGATTTTTTTAAAACGATACCATTGGATCCCGTCATTTTTGACCAATCATGTACACTAGTATCTTGATTATTAACAATCTGTAGTCAATTTAAAAGTCGTTCGATAATTAAGAATATAATGAATATATGCACAGGTTTCAACACCTGCAACCGTTTACTACTAAGAATGACTGTCGTGTGTTTATTTATACGTTTTGTGTCACGCTGTTAAGAATAATTGATAGGAAAAAATTTGCACTGGCGGTCTTGGTTCCAGTTCACGGTCAATTAATACACTCATTTTCGTTGTGCAATAGCCCTATAATAAGTCACTTTCATCACAATTAAAGCGATCCATAGCCTTATATACTCAAGTTTGTATCGTGAATACCGAGTTCGGCGGGGTATTGCATATTACAATATGCTGTATTGTATATTACAATATACTGTATTGCAATGTACTGTATTGCATATTAAATTATACATACACAAGTTCGCAGTTGCTTTCAGTAATGCTGAATTTCTGTATCTTGGATACGACACGAATGGCTATAGCTACTTCTCTTGCGGCTCAAAAATGCTGTGTTCTGAGTGTTTATTACTCTTATAAGAAATTCAAGTTACCTTTGGAATAAGCTGAAAGCATGGAAACTCCACTCAAACGAAAATTTGTTGAAGAAAGGTATTGAATCTCGTCATTTTTGACGGTGTGTGTACACTAGTTAAGAAATAAAATATTCATCTTATAAATTATGAATAGGTGAAGCTGGAGCCACAAAATTGTGCATAGGCAGAGTCGGTGTTGAAGTCGCCAAATTCTGGAGAAATGGAGTCGGAGTCGCCAAATTCTGAAAAGGTGGAGTCGGAGTCGCCAAATTCTGAAAAGGTGGAGTCGGAGTCGGAGTCGGAGTCGCCAAATTCTGAAAAGGAGGAGTCGGAGTCGGAGTCGGAGTCGCCAAATTCTGGAAAGGTGGAGTCGGAGTCGGAGTCGCAAATTTATTCCACCGACTCCGCAACCCTGGTTTCAACAAATAAATCCTTTAGCTAGATATGTAAGACTAGAAGAATATCAAGCGCCATAATTGCTCACAAAAAATAAACATCCCGGAGACATCCAACGAACGTCTTGAGCACGCCAGAGGATTCAAGATATAATTAATCTTGAACATCTTAAACATAAACCTAAAACATTCTACAACCTCTCTTTTAACGTAAACAAAAAATTAACTTTGGTAATTAAATGAAATACCATGAGTTGAGGTTTTATGCAGATTATAAGATTAATTATTACACGAAATAGGCTATCGTAGCTTCTAATTTCAAATTCAAGTCACAATGCATACACGAATTCCGCTGTAACCGACCGTAATCTCCGGTAAACATTTTCAAACTAGTTGACGCGAATGGCGAAACTCTGAACACAAAAATATGCGCTGGGGCGATGAACAAAAAAGTTGATTTCTCCAGACAAAGACCCCTTTCAACATTATGGAAAAGTACTTTGAGAAAAGGACACCACATATTCACTGGTTATTATTACAGGTTTCCCAAACTGTACCAGTTCATCAAAGAACATAAAACAAATGCTACTGGAATAATCAGAAAAAATATAGTTGGCGTATCATCTGAAATATAAAATTAGCGAAAGAACAAAAAAAAGCATTCGAAAGCAGTGATCTTCTTCTTGCACTAGTTTACAGTGATAAACGAGATGTGTTTATGCCGTCTAATGTCCATTGGAATGCAGAAACCACAGTTACTCGAAGATCGAAAGAAGTCCGTGTTTGTGTTCAAATTCCAAGTTGCATAGACGACTATAATTTGAACATGGGCTTTGTAGATAAGACGGACCAAATGCTGCACTACCACACAATAAGTAGAAAAACTATCAAGTGGTACAAAAAACTAGCACCACATTTTATTCAAGTTCGTGTGTTAGATGCCTTTGGGATTTATAATTTTTTTTTCAAAACTTAAATGACCTATCTTCAATTTTCCATGAAATTGATAAAAGAATTAACTTCCACTTCGAACAGAAGTACTTGACTGAGAAAACTAAACTTTTGACTAGTTGGGATACATTTTCAGGGATACGTAACTTCTGCTACAAGTAAAAATTCCAGAAAAAGATGCCATGTAAGTTATCAACATGGAATCAGAAAGCAATCACGATATCAGTACAAAACTTTCGAAAACCTTCTTGGACTCAGTGTTATACCCTGCTTTGGAATTGATCACAATGAACTAAACTTTTGAGTGTGAAAACTGATATTGTAATATATATATAAAATATCTATTCTAATTATATTAAGTGTTTTACGCATTTTATGTTACATTATGTATTCCATAAAATATGCTTGGTGAGCTCTCGATATCAAGGGACATCACGGGTTGCGCAGCGCTGTCGTCACGTCGGTGCACAGTGGGCCTCAAAGCGCGCGCTCAGTACCACCGCATTGCGCCCGCAGTGAAAGGGTTAAGCTTCCTCCTCTTCCTGAAAGCTTGCCGAAGTAGCAGATGATGGACCCGCCAGTGCTGTTGCTGACCCAAGCACATCTCCGCTGAAAAAAATGTTACAACTAGAAGCCTGTGTTCCAGCTGTGCTGGCTATGCATGTGACACATGGAATTTTAGAGCAATAGAGAGCGAAATATTTAAAGGGTTTGAAATGTAAGGTCTGAGAAGCATGTTTGGTACGATTTTGATCAACCCAGAAATTAGTTCAGACATAAAGCGGCAGTGGTTGGAATGTCGGTAGGGCGAGAGAAGAAAGTTGAATGTTGAGATGTTTCTGTCATGTGGTGAGAATGAAGGATCAGATGTTGGTGAAGAAACTTACATTATCAGAGTCAAGAAGAAACAGAAGTAGGAGACCTCCAACTGCTTGGATAGACTGTGTCGAAGGAACTTAGTGTGGGAAAGACGCGTGATGAAGCAAATAACTGTGTAATTGATTTGGTAAGGGGAAGAAAGATTTTTGATTCAAGTATGACTGTTACATTGACTAAAAGAGTAACATCACCTACTGGGACATGAGCTTATCAGAGTAGCTACCAACGAATTACTTGCGTTCACCACGGGTTGGGCACGAATGTAAATGAAAGAAGGTATTCACCTAATATTTTCACCAGAGAATAACTACTTGCTTCATTAATTCACAGGCCTCTTGAGTCAGTGCACTAATAACTGTTCCTCCATTAATTCATGAAATTATCTGAGGTCCAGCAATTGTATATAATATTTTATAGTATTGAAGACTGCACAAAGTGAAATGTATTATGGCCAATATTCGTAAAACTTTATTCACATCAATATTCGATATAATTGCTGTGTTCGCAACGCAAAATATTAAAACTTACGTTATGTTCCTCATTGATGTGGAGCGCGATCGACCACCATCCCAGTCGGGGACAGATTTGAGTACAGCGACAACAGCACTGGAGAACAGGGTTGCGGAGTCGGAGTCGGAGTCTGGAGTCGGAGTCGCCGGAGTCACATGTTTTAGGGTGGAGTCGGAGTCGGAGTCGGAGTCGCTTCTCTGAAGTGTGGTGGAGTCGGAGTCGGAGTCGGAGTCGCTTTTCCGAGTGTGGTGGAGTCGGAGTCGGAGTCGGAGTCGTTCATTCGGATGGTGGAGTCGAAGTTGGAGTCGCTATTTTTTGCTGTCTGCGATTCTAATTTTTACTAAAAATTATTTATAATTGTTTAAAACCGAAAGTAAACAAAACAGAGTTAGAATACTTTGCTGAAAATCTAAAAATACGCAATGTTTTTGTTGATTATTTTGTTTTAAGTTTGAAACAGCGTATTTATACCTATCACCTATAATACCGTCATTGTTGTCTAGTCGTTGTGGGTTTGCATTCCTATATATGATAAATACAAGAAAGAAATATAATTTTACTGGAGTAATAATGAATTAATAATGAATAATAATGGAGTTATTTAAGCAAGAATTAGTAATTTGAAGCATTGAAAATTTGTTCTGTATATTTCTGTTTCGTTCATTTCCCCTTCAATTAGTACACAGGAAGTAGCAAATAGTACTAAATGTGTAGCAAGTTACTTGTAGAACATTTCAGCTGATGCAATACATTGTACTCACGTAAGGAGTGGCAACTATGTACGCTCTTAACGATGCATTGATTGATAATGACTAGTCTTTGCAGAAACTTAAAGTTATGTTGTGATCATAAATATTTCTAGTCTTTAGGTAATGATTCATTGCCAATGAGTAGTCTTTGCCAAAACCTGAAGCTATGGTCTGGTACATAAAGACTTCTAGTTCTCAGGTTATGTTTTCAAAATTGATATGGCTTCCTTATCTTTAGGTCAAGTTAACATGTATTATTAATAACAATTTCTGCTCATTTCTAAAGTTATTTCTTGAATGTTGTTTGGTTCTTTCAGAGTTATATTGTATTTCATTATATCATTATCATGTTGAATTTTTATCTTCGTATCTCTCCCCAGTTTTCAAGTAAGCATACGCTGAAATGGAGAATTTTATATTATGCTTCTACAATTTTAAACACTGAAATAGTATCCGTTTTGCAGCATTACATAATTAATTACTTTTTCTTATGGAAAATTTGGAAATGTTGTAAGGTAATCAATATCGGCATTGAGACACATGAAAAATTAAAATACAATGTAAACGAGCTGCAATGAGAATAATAACACACACTAGCAAAAACTTCACTTATAGTCACACACATAATGTGCCTGAAAGCAATGCCCTATCTCAGCTGCAATGGTTGTTGCATTTATGCGGTAGTACAAATTTTCTTACTGGAAACGTTTCAAATCGCTCCAAAAAACATGAAATTAGAAGAACATGGGCGTTTATTAAAATAAGACAGTGTCAAACATGAAGTAAAAAGTTAGACGAGAATAAGAGATAGTATCATATTACACGCAATGACTAAAAGTGACTTTTATTCGTAAACAAAACGTTCCGAAAACTTCAGTCCCCTGCGACGAAAGCAAAACAACTTTCCTATTATTCCTATTATAGCTGTGATATAAAATAGTGTTGAGCAATAATATGACACCTTTTCTGTATTGTTACCCTGCATAGTGTAGACACAGAGAATAAGAGGCACCGTGCAAATCTTGCCTACTTTATCTACATGTATATCATTTTGTGGATTTTAAGCATGGTCATTGAATTAACTATTATAATTTCACTGAATGAGTTTTTAATTAGTAATAAAAAAAACTGTGAATACATATTTATGCTTTTCAGTGTAGGCAGTGACTACTTTACCTACTCAGAAGACACTTGTCAGTAATATACAGGGTGTTTCAGAATAAGAGGCAAAAAATTGCCCACCAAGTAGAAGATGTCCGAATAAAAACTTTTTCATCTATGAAATTTTCCGAAGAAAGAGACATTGAGATATTAGCCGTTTATTGTTTTGAAGGATGAAATTTAACGACTAAATTACTCGCAATATTCATTTGAATTTACGGTGATCGGGCGAAATCTTTTAGTTGCATGACCTCCTAGATCTCCTTACATGATTCCATTCGATTTCATATTTTGGGTACACGTGAAGAGCCTTGTCTATGCTACACTCATTGAGTCTGAGAAAGATTTTGTGACCAGAATTGCAGTGGCTGCTGGCCAGATACATAAATGCCAGACGTGTTTCCTAATATCCGGCAGTCGTTAAGGCTAACATTCGAAAAGTGCATTGATGTAGGTGGAACATATTTTGAACAATTTTGTAAAGTAAATTCAAAATAAATATTGCGAGTAATTGTGTCATTAAATTTCATCATTTAAAACAATAAACAGCTAATATCTCACGACCCCGAATTTTGGGGGAAAATTTCATGGAATTAAAAGTGTTCATTTAGCCGTTTTCTACTTGGTGTGCAATTTTGTACCTCGTGATCTGAAACACTCAGGATATAAAATTGTGTACTCGACCCATGATAAATGATGGGATTTAATATTGTCTTTATACGAATTCTCCAGATGTGGATCATAAAGAAATATATCCAACCTAATAGCACCCGCGATTAAAATATTCTAGTACTAGTGCACTGGTGAAACTCGCATCACAGATACAGTCATTAAGCATCTTTAAGAGAGTGAAAAGGAGACAGACCAACCAACCAAGACGAACAGCCAATTTTATTTGTTCAATGAAATTTCCTGTTGAAAACCTTCCGTATTTCTGATGGCGGCTTTGTGGAAGAAAAAGTTTCCTTCAGATGACCTGTCATAGTTGACAGACAAGAATTTGAAACTGTTGAAATTAGTTCTTTCTTTTCTTCGTCTTGTTGTTTTGCAGCTACATCTTTTCTTTTCGTTTTTTGTTTAAATTTAACTTCCTATAATTAAGCATGTTTGCGCTTCTACCAGACCTGCATCAACCTAAAATCGCTTAAATTAACATTTTTCGTGACGCACTGGAATCCACTAATTAAATTATCTTTGAGCTTACTCTGCTTGGGCAGCATGTCGCCCTTTTAATGAAGTCGGTCTGGCACCTCTAACTTATTTCACTTGCGTAAAAAGCAGTCTCTTTCTGCGACTTTAACTCCTCAACACGGTAAACAGGCACTTATTATTCAAGGTAATTAATTGTCAATTAATTGTTATAATCTTAGTACTATATGCAATCTTGCAACAAGATACGATATTCAGCTAGTCGGCGACCAGACATCTTAAAACTCTGTTTCTATCTACTCAGAACGCCACTAAAACTTCCTACCGGAGTACCGTGCTGATGACCGGCCACGTCCATTGGTGGTCTTCTATTTTTAAGGAGTTTCGTTTTTAAACCTAACATTTCGTTAAAGAAAATCTTCGGTCTCCGTTTTGAAGGAATTCAATAATAAAAATAGTACAGAGGACGCTGCAGTGCGTACTGTTGGAATCCTCAAGATATGCCTAACTTGAATGCTGTTTCCCTTTTTGCGCATCTCGGGAAACGACTTGCTATTGTTCCCTTGAAGTTCTTCTGTATTTGAAATAAATGTTCGAACAGTAGCCCTTAAGTTTTAAATCTTGAAATTCCATTGTAATAACATAAGAGAGATTACGCACAGGAAATACCTAAACCAATTTATTTATTTGGTTAAGGCGACACTTGCCCTTTTATTGCATATGAACAATCAACGCTATACCGGGTGCCCCACAAAAATGTCCCCGACTTTTTAATTGATTATACTCGTATCTCCGCTTTAAATTAACATATTTTAATTGTCTGTGTTTCACATTATAGTAAATTTTATTTCCTTTTCAAATAATTTAAGTTTTTGAAAATCAGTTGAATAACCACATTACAATGATCGATTACTGAAAAGGGTAGAAAAACTAATTGTTCAAAGGGAAAGGTTTAAAAGCAACACTGGTGTCCTTCTTCATTTCTCAATACCTACTGTTAAGAATAATTCCAAAATGATGTATCCAACATACCACCAAGTATTTAAACCTTCTGAGAGGTTTCAAGTGTTTTCAATAACAGTGTTTCAAGAACTGAAAGAAAACGGTGAAATAATCTGTAAAACTCTTCGTTCAATGGTGGCCAGAAGTAATACTTGCCTTGAGAGAAATGGAGGGTATGTCGAAGGATACTGAATTACTTTATTTGTTTAAACGTTATTTATGGTAATGATTTGTTACTTTTTATATTTTTGTTTGTTCATTTTTTCGAGAGTACAAAATAAGGAAGAGTATCAATATTCCTTAAAAAATTTTTTCTTTGAACAATTAATTTTTCTACCCCTTTTAGTAAATTGATCATTGTAAAGTGTTTATTCAACTGATTTTCATAAACTTAAATTATTCTAAAAGGAAACAAAATTTATTACATTGTGAATAAAAGACAATTCCAATATTTTAATTTAAAGCGGAGGTATAATTAATTGAAAAATCGGGGACATTTTTTGGGACACCCGGTATAATAAAAACCCAGGTGTCCGTCAATTTGTAAATAAATATATGTTCTCGTGCGTAATTTCTTCTATTTTATTACAATGGGAATCTGCTTGCTTGGACAATATCATCAATACCATTGATATATTATGAAAAACCTGGCATCTGCTCACTTTTGTTTATAAATAAAAAACATTGCGTCAAAATCGAATCTATTGTCACGAAAATGCTGCTAATCGCAGTGAAAAGGTATGGAAATTTTTTTAAAAACTTCTTGCCGAATACTAATTTAAATTATAATGCAGTGTTGTTGCTTGCTTGGTTGGTGTGTGCGTCTGCGACATTCTTAAAGATGCTTAATGACCGTAACTTTGATAAAAGTTTTGCCAGTGCACAAGTACGAGAATACTGTATTTCAATCGCGGGTACTATTAGGATGGGTATATTTGTTTGTCATCTTTATCTTGATATTTTTTTAAAACGATACCATCGAATCCCGTCATTTTTCACCTATCATGTACTCTAGTAACTTGATTATTAAAATTCTGCAGGCAATTTAAAAGTCGTTCGTTAATAAAGAAAATAGTGAACATATGTACAGGTTTCAACATCTGCAACCGTCTACTACTAAGATTGACAGTCGTGTGTTTATTTACACGTTTCGTGTCACGCTCTTAAGAATCGATAGGAAAAAATTAGCACTGGCGGTCTTGGTTTCAGTTCACGGTCAATTAATACACTCATTTTCGTACAAGTGCTCTAGCTATAATGCCACGTTCAAAACAACTGAGAGATCCAGAGCCTCATATACCAGAGTTTGAATCGTGGATACCGAGTTCGATGGGGTATTGTATATTACAATGTACTGTATTACAATACACTATTGCATATTACAATGTACATACACAAGCTCGCAGTTGCTTTCAGTAATGCTGAATTTCTGCATCTATTATGCGATACGAATGGCTATAACTACTTCTCTTGCGGCTCAAAAATACTGTGTTCCAAGTGTTTATTACTCTAATATGAAAAATAAGTTACCTTTGGAATGTGTTTAAGCATGGAAACTCCACTCGAACGAAAATTTGTTGAAGAAAGGTATTGAATCCCGTCATTTTTGACGGACCGTGAACGCTAGTTAAGAAACAAAATATTAATCGTATAAATTATGAATAGGTGGAGTTGGAATCCCAAAATTGTGAATAGGCGGAGTCGGTGTTGGAGTCGCCAAATTTTGGAAAGGTGGAGTCGGAGTCGGAGTCGGAGTCGCCAAATTCTGAAAAGGTGGAGTCGGAGTCGGAGTCGGAGTCGCCAAATTCTGGAAAGGTGGAGTCGGAGTCGGAGTCGGAGTCGCCAAATTCTGGAAAGGTGGAGTCGGAGTCGGAGTCGGAGTCGCAAATTTATTCCTCCGACTCCGCAACCCTGCTGGAGAAGTTGTTGACAGCCAGACGCGGATGGATTACTTTCCAGGCATCTGATGAAATTAGAGAGATTATGAAAGTGCTGATCGGTTAGATCAAAAGGAAACCAGTGTATTGATACCGTTAATGTTAATGCCGTCGTGTGCCAACATTAATGAAACTATTATCATGGCACACATCAACTTCGAAACAGATATGACCTTGCCTGGACAATAACATTGATAAAATTCGTGAATCTAGACTAAAATCTACATGGGGCTCATAGTTTACATTGTAGTGATAGATTGTCTGAAACCTGAGAACACTAAGACGGACCAAGAGAATGGTTTTCTGGTTCTCCAACTCGAATAAAAGTTTTAAAATCGTTAAAAGTCATAAATAACCTATCTTAATCCTTTTCATCAACGACTGTTTGATCTGTTACAATGCAAATTCCATGTTTTGTAAATGATAAAACTATATAAAATTATAAACCTGATGAGATTTTTCATACGGTCATACCATAACAACATTTTCCAGCTTGATGTTCTCTGAAGCTTTTTTTTTTGTAGCCTTCCTGTGCGGTCCCAATCCGGTCCAGCTAAAGGAAGCTGCCAGTTTTTTAGTCATCAGCCTCCTAATGAGGCGCCGCACAGTGTCAACTGATGACCTGCCTTCGAGCGCGTTCAAAGCAGCAGGCTGAAATTAACATAAACAAATAAATTAGTGTCTATCATTTGTAATTCCTTTTGTGTAGTTTTCAATTAAATACGGTTGATGTTATCACTAAACTAGAAGATGTAGCATAATCAATGAGGAAATGGAATGAATACCACTACATAGCTACTACTTTGGCTGAATATAAACGAGTAAATTGTTTACGAATTTATAGAACAAAATTGTACTGAGAATGACACAGAAACGAAATGTTTCATTATAATCCGTTGAAAAATTCTATTGGACAATAACTATATTAAATTAGCTTAAATGGTCTCATTACGCTATATTAGATCATCAATAAGTACACAGAAGACCAATATTTTTACGTCAAAATGGCAACATTCACTCTACTTTGCTATTCTTGAGTAGGGATAAAATATGAATTTCACTTTTAATATATGCTGTTATAAACTGTTCTGCAGTTGAATTAACTTACGAGTCCTGGATTCTGAAGTAAAACTTCTAGTTCTTCATCAGTATCAGCTGATGGAGGTATTCCACTCTCACAAGCCAACTGCTGCTGCTGAGTAGATTCTCGATTGATGCGTTCCTCCTGGAGCATGACGAGAGCCATGTCCACTTTTTTCGCAATCACTTGCAAACTTTTCTTAATGTTGACAATATCACTTGTTGATTCCGGAACTGAGGGAGCCAGTGAACTGCAATTAAAACACAATGGAATTAAAGGCAAATTACTTATAACGTATTTTTACTTCCCTGGAAGCACACAAGGCAATAAAGGTCACGGCAGAAATGTAAAAAAAAACAATGTACCAAATTAACTTTGATGGAAAATTACATAGATTCAACAATGTTTGCTTTAAAAAGCAGAGAGTGGAACATATTTGACATTTATGAACTACTATTCTTTCATATAGTTTTTCCAATTCACCAGTCCACTGCCAAATTGATCAGTGTTGATTTATATGTGGACAAGAGTTATGTACTACCTTCAGCATTAGAAAGCAGCTAGTCTGATGCATTTATTGAAATATATCTTATAAAATAGTCATACCAATGAGACTATTACGGAACAGACCTATTAAAAGATTAGTCTTAACAATACACAAGCTAACAATGACTTGCTTCTGTGATGCAATAACTCAATGATGTAAAAATTTTTTTGCATGCTAACAAATCATAAGGCATTCAAATAGGAGCCTAATGCCAAATTCATTAGAACTCGAGAAATAATCTCATACGAGACTAAAAAATATGATAGCATTGCAACCAGTGTGAATTGACACAAGCAAGGTAAATGATTATCAACTACCTACCTCTCCGAAGCAGACATGGCATTACAGCGAGGAAGAAGTGACGCAGTGATGTTGATACGTCTTGGGCATCCCTCCACATCCGTGCTCGTATAGCCATCCGTTTCTGAAGCTACGTAAAGTTTTTTCTCACAGCCTGAAAATGATTCTGAAAAAAGAAAAATCTTTAGCTGCATATGTTAGTTGGTGTAAATCACCATAATTATTATTATGATGCACCTAGTTTGAGCTTCCCTAACCCCCGCAAGGCTATCCTCAAGAAGAAATGGGACCATTACATAGGGAAGAAACAAATGTGGAACATATATATATATATATGTATATATATATACATAGCTATATATATATAGCTATATATATAAATATCTGTGTCTGTGCACAAGATATGTTCCCATATAGTTTACTAGAGCAAATCAACTTATTAAATAACCATTGAAATAGTGATACACTGGCGATATAACCTTTAAATGCATGCTTAGTCTTTGTATATCAAGACTTAAAATAGTGGTGAGTCTCATTTTGCCCTCTAATTAGAAATAACTATTATGTAGGTGAATTTTCAATGATATAGTTTTGAACTTTTTCAATTTGAAACGAGAAATTAAAACAAGATTATCTGAAAATGAACAAAAAGCAATAACTAAAGAAAAATGAAAAAAACACAACTTTTTTAACAGTAAAATTGTATGTTACTGGCACAGTTGCCTAGTATCTTGAAGTAAAACTCAGAATTTTTCCACATAAAAAGTCTGGATATCTGACAAAAAGTATGGGAATTTAATTGCAAGAAATCACTGCATAAATTTTGCTATTAGGCAGAAGAAATAAATTTTGCTATCAGGCACCACGTATTGCTATTAGGCAGACAAAAATGTGCGCTGGTAGCCTAACTGATACATGACAGTAGATTAATTGTTGCATTTGCCCATCTCACAATGTTAAGCTAGTGTAGGTTTACTTGCTTATTATAGTTTGTACTCAACTGAATATTTTAAACAAATTTGAAATTCTAATGCAATTCTGGCAGCAAGTAGCAAAGACTCAGAAGTGGCAGTTATTGACATTGATCAATGATACTTATTTATGTGAAAAATTATACATAATAGCTAAATATAGAAGACTAACTTGAATGCGCCAGTAATTTAACTGAGACTGGTTTCCAGTCATCCGCAGCAGGCAGTCCTTTGGATGCCCGCTCTCGAACTTTATTGAAGTCATTATCAGCAGGCCACAAGCATTTTGTTTTGTTCTTGGTTTCTTGGAGCCAAATCTTTGGCACAACTTCATGAGTCTTGTCACTAAATTTTACTGCAATACATTTTTTTGCATTTTCAAGTTCAATCATTGTAGCTACCTACCTATTTCAAGATGGAATAATGGCAATGACTAAATTTAGCTATCAGCTAATGATGAAGACAGCACCTGCACAACATATGACTCTTTATAAGGGAAAATTATCATTTTTGACACAACATCTTTGAAAGGCATCCAAGTTCTGAGATTTGTTAAATCAGAAACTTTGTAAAACCCTACTTTTGATGATGGAAAAGGGTCCGTGAAGAAATCTGATTTTTGTAAGAAATGTGACACGAGTATTTCAATTTCACTGTCGCGCTCATGAATTTCAATAACCAATGCAATTTTTCCATCTGCAAGCTGAACACAACTGTTCTTTTCAGAGTAAGACCTTATTTTCAGACAAGAATTATTTTTCATAAGCAATTTTTTGTGGCACCTTCTATTTTGTGTACTTTCACAGCACTCTTTGTTCACAATTTTGCATTTGGTTACAAATTTTTGCTTTGTCTCACTTTTCCAGTGTGCATTAGTATAGACCACGTGTTTACAGATTTGAATCAGGGGTTTATATCCAGACCTCACTGCAGCTTTAACATGGGTCCCTAAAAATGTTTCAAAGGGAAAGCAAGAGTTGTTATCAAGATTTCCATATTTAAGGTAATCTTGTGAAAGATGGGCCATAGAGTGAACGTTGTAGGAGACGAAGCCTTTTCCAAATAAGCCAGCTGATTTTTCAATAAATATGTGAAGAAGATTTTCAATTGTTTCCAAATTATTTTCTTGTTCTTTTGTTAGCAAAAGTTTCATTGCCAGTGAAAAATGCAAAAAGGTTATGTAGAAATCCTTACTCACAACCTTAGAGCTGCACAAAACAAGTGTTCCAATGTATAATAAAAATGTACGAAATTCTGTAGCCTTCCAATGCACCATTTTTTCAATCCCACCTTCTAATTTTCTGGAAAACTCATCTGGCAAATACATAGAACACTGATCCAACTTCTTATTGAATTTGATTTTTGCTCGTGTATCCATATGCATTTTTTTCTGGTTGGCTCGGCTGATCTTAAGCCTGCTCAAAAATCTTTTCATTGTGCCCAAAAGGCAGCAGTGCATATAATCAATGATGAAGTTGCTAACCATGTTGCATCCAAATTCTTCTAATGGAGACTTTAGAGGCGACTTGTGATGATTTTCATCTATGCGCTGTAAAAAACTGTCATCTGTTCTTTCAACACAGTTGATTTCAGGGAAGACAACCGTTCGATCATGGTACTGGCCACGTTGAATGCAGCGCTCACAGCTGGAATAACCGCTGTGGCTGACTACTCCTTTTAGTGTTGCTCTTATTGGGGCGTCACATACAAATGGCCCCAGCTTTACTGTGAAACCTTTAGCTCCAAGAGATTGTTGTAGAGTAACAAAATCAAGCAAAAACTGCTCTAGATATTCTTTAGTTGGAGGCATGTGACACAGAGATATTTTATTTGTACAAAATATTGCTGCACAGAATATGTGGCTGGGAATTTCCAATACTTGCAGAAGGATAGGATAAGAATTATACCTGATGGAACCATTACATAACGGCAATCCATCAATATTTATTTTTATGTGAATAATTTTACATTGATTCACATCTTTGGGAGAGTTTAAGATATATTCTTCTAACTGTATCCGCCAGTTTGGAAAATAGGCAAACTCACCATCTCCCATATCTTTTGTATGAAACTCATTTTCTTTTTGAACTAATGATTTTGCTGAAGTAGGCAAGCCTGGATATCTAGGAGCTAGCATAGTTAATAATCTATCAACCGCTGCATGAGGAACTTGTTTTTCTGCGTTTAACCAGTTCTCTAAAGTAGATCGCAGAAAATTGGTGCAAGCGATAGTGCACACATTGGCAGCTTGTTTAGGCCTTGTGCTTCCTTGGATATTTTCAAATGAATCATTCGATTCTTCACTTGCACTAGATGTGTTCACCTGGATGATTGGTTTAGAGGGTTCACCGCAGGACGTTTCTGCTAATGAAATGAAGCTTTTCATACCTCTCACTGCAGTGGCAGTACAATTGTTGTCATCTTTCCCAGACCTCTCACATTCACTAGAAGTTTGTACGTCGTCACTGTTCCTCCCAGTCCCTGATAGGGACATTTCTATGATTTTTTTCACACGTCGCCGCTTCTGTTTCTGAGATAAATCGAAGAAATTTTTTCTTTTTCCCATTGTTTTGTTAAATTGAAAACAACTGTCTTCACACTCGATCACTTGAGCTTGAACTGACGCTCAATCACTTGAGCTTGAACTGAACTTGAAATGAGAACAGATACAGATCGCGCAATGTGTGCATTCAAAGTTCAAACTGAGCCCGCTGCAGCACTGCCGGCAATCGTGTGTGGGTGCCAGAGGTGCGAGTATCGCGTTGCGATAAGCTATAAGAAATTATTACGGCCTCATAGCTTTTAAGATCAACCTGCTACTTCGATTCTAATATTTTAAAATGATGCTTAGAAACCATATTTGGCAGAATGAATTAATACTTCTTAATAAACCAGGTAGTTGCTTAACATCAGCCTACCAATACAGCAAATTAATACGCGTTTGAGCTATGCAGCAAGTAATTGTCCTAGAAAATTCTGAAATACAGCTAAAATCTTTCAATAGAACTGCGTGAAATAATTTGGGTGCTACAAAATACTACAATACATAGCTAATTTAACTTGAGGAGTTAATTGAATCGAACAAGTGCTAAACTCGTATTCCGTTGATGATTCACATCGTTGGCAACTTGCAAGCTTGTAATAGTCAGTTTGGAACGAGTTTGGAACGGCATATTCGGATTAAAAACGAATGCGTTTCAACGTTGTACAAGAAAATTTGCTATATCGTATACTTAAAACTTCCTTTAACTTCATGTTAAGAGACTTTTGATTTTTTTTCAAAATCCGGTAAAAGGTTAATCCTATTGATTGAAATTAAATATTAAACTAGTGTAAAGACCAAATTATGAACATCATCCAATGAGATGTCAAGTTTATATTCTCGTCCTAGTACTTGATGTTTCCCCAGTGAATGATGCATCTTCTGACTTAATCCAGTTAAGATATTTTCTACATTATTTTGTACAAATCAAATTTCCGTATTCTGAACGCGCCAATGAAAGCTGAGTAAATGCAGCTCGCATGTGCATACACCTCATGTCTTCGATTCTATCCAGCTTGAATTCATTCCAGAAAATATTCATTCCTTACGCCCTTTTTCGTAGTTTTATGAGTTCAATTTTACTCTATCACTTCAAATCACCATCTAATTTAGCATAAACGCGTTATATAAGTGCATCTACAATTCTTCCGTTTAGTTTAAAAGTCAATGTTGGACATCTCATATATATATATATATATATATGTATATATATATAATTGGGTGTCTCAATATAGTTTATACATACTTTGGGAATATATATGTATAAATATATACATATATATTCAATTATTATTCAATATATATTCAATTATTCAGTGTTATTGAGTAATGAACAACATGTGGAATAATAGAGTATTCTTAAAACTAAATATTGGCAAATTAGTAGATTATAATTTCCTATACCGTGAATAAACTTGAAAATTCTTGACGTTTGTGGCGCGTTCCGTATTAAAATTGCTCGTCTATGCTCTACCATTTATGGTCGTAGAACATTTATGGCCTACCATCGTCCTTGCCTTCCTGACAAACCTTAAACAACCATAAGTGTCCCAGCCAACATCGACCTAAATAAACCAAAATTAACGGTAGATTTTGGTTGACAGTTATACCAACTTGGTCCACTAACCATGATCGACCTTAATTTCACATAGACGTCTATATTCTACCAAAAATACAACCATAATTTCCGACTGGGCATGAGCTGTGGAATGATGCATGTGCCTACATACAGTAAGTTTACATCTACATATTAGACCAATCGTAGCCAGTTGGGTAACTTCGTGTCAATAACAAAGTTTTGATACTGAAATTGGTCATTAATCGCATTTCAACATGATTGAAATAGATTTGTCCAATAAAAATTATATTTTTTGCTTAAATTTGTGGAAAAATAACGGGAAATATGGTTCGTAGACTGAACATTTGTTACAGCGAGTGGAACTAACACAATAAGTTTACTAAAGAAGATTGAAAATTCCTCGTTACATAATCGTGAGACTTGAATTTGTCACAGCTTGACAAAAAAAAAGAAGTTTTCCTGTGTTTTATATTTGTAGAATCAGAGTGTTAGATTTTGCTATATGTCACTCCTATAGCCAAAAAGTGAACACTCTCTATCAGGCAAGCGTGAATACCCTAATAAGATTATCTTAGTTTCAAAAGTATTCAAACATATATATGTTGTAAATCTACATCTGAAGGCATTTCTATTCGTATACTGAGACATTAGAGTGTAGCTTAGCGATTTAACTTTCTTCTTAGGCCTGCATTTTCTTTAAATAATTATTTTATAAAAAGCCATCGTCCGATACCTCGCAATATTTCTATTCGTGCTTATGAATAAGTAATCGAAAAAACGCACCGTAGAAAAATTTATAGTTTTCGAACCGTCACATGGGACATTACTTTGTCAAAATTTTCGATAATAAACTTTTAAAAGAATTCAACTCAACTGACATAATTTACATTAGGTTAGATTGGGCTGGGTCAGGTTTGATTCCGTTCCTTCAGCTAGTCGATGTAAAAAATAAAGCATTGCAATTTTCGGCTCCAATTCCAAAACAGAGCCCTCCTTTCCTAGAATTCCCCAGGTACACGATTTCCTACAAATGCATTCACATTTGTATTCACACACCGTGAATAAATTTATGCATTAATATTTATCTAAATATATCTATTCATATATATATCACTATTGTCAGTTCGGTTCGACCATTTTGTTGGGAACAACAAAGCATCTCGGTTGTACATATAAAATTCATGCATTGGTGTTTATTAGGCTGAATTATTTAATTGAGCATGTGAATGGTTAGAGTTTGGGAATCTAAAAAATATGCAAGGCCTGTGTCACAAATGCACTCACACCCTATTTTCAGCAGCTGAGGTACACGTCGAGTAAAATTTGCGAGTAATTATCAGCTCAATTCATTTACTTCATTTCGTTGATTATCAGAACTTTTTGAATACTGTCTTCTCTGATAGTTTGTGCGCGCTAGCCTAAACATAAATACCTTGCAAAAGAAATGTACAGAAATATGTACACTTCCATGTCCATTAATAATCGCTTTGGAATGAATTTCAGATCAGTTATAATACGTTATTTTATTGACACTTGAGAATACGTAAAGAAATTACCGTGGAGAATTTGATGATTGTCTGCTGCTTCAACGTTTTAAATTGACTCTAATCACAACATTGATGTTCCCGTTCGTTTCTTTATTTGCCCCCTTATAATAATAATGGTGTTCACCCGTAATTCACATATCCGCTTCCGATTAAATAGGAGTTGGAAATTCCTATCTCTTTTCCGCATCAAAATCTACATGTAACACCGAACTTGGAACAATTTTCAAATATTATAAAAGCATAGCATTTGGACGTGCGTGCATAATAAAGTTTACTCATTTTTTATAATTCACGAGATCCAAAAATTCTTCAACACGTTACGGCAAACATAATGTATTTTTGAAAGAATATACAATCATTATCATCCCATGTAACAAGAATCCTTATCCACATTCATTTCAACTCAGAATAGAATCAGCCAAAATTTTCTCTCTAGTATTTATAATACCGAGCAAACACCCAAGTACTTCTAGAAATCTAATCATGATGATATTCGAGAATTTCAAGTTAATTTTGAGAATGGAGACATTTCAAAGAAAAATAATTACCAGAACGCTTAAGCTTTGGAAAATTGGTTGTGAACTGAGAAATAAAGGAATCAAAATCGTATAGGACAAAAGGGGATGGTTAAAATTTATATACCGTAACATCATTGCTATTTTATGACGTAATTTAAGTAACACGATCAAAAATTATAATACTCCCTGAAGCTTCCGATAGCACAATACAATACCGAAAGTAAATGAAATACCCGAAGGAACCGACAGCTCTTATTTGAACTTCAGAACGAAGGATAAGACTTAAGGCAAATTGCTGGACGGGCTAAAGTTTCATGCTGAACTTTTGGTGCAGTAGCATCAATCAATCTCAAGAGTCAGAACTCCTCGCAAAATCACGCTCGTCTCTTCATACTGTAGGCTGTGAAAGCCAGCGAATAAGCCCATTACATTCATTACGTACATAAAAATAGAAATTGTATAGAGTTGATGCCAGGTAACAAACGATAACACGATAACAGCATCGAAGCGGTGTACGTCCACACACTTTCTTTCCAAGAAGAACATCTCCTTTTGTAGCAAAACGTGTGAAAAATTAAATATTTTGCTAACGAACTTTTTAAAACAGTAAGTAAGTTTGAGAACGGGCTGTATGGTCCAATGATAGTAAAATTGAACTTTTTTGGTCAAACTGAGCTCTTGGTTTTTTAATTAGGTTCATGACAGGAACTGCCCATGATTCACTATCGCTAAACTATATTAAGCATGGTATTTTTTTGTCTTTTAGCCTTGTCTTGTTGTCTCTATGCCAATTATATTTTACAGGTGATAATGGCTTGAGCTTGAAGCTGAAACGTTCACTAATTAAAATATTTAATTAAATCAGCTATCTTTACTATCATTTTTGTTTTGAAACTGGCAGAGTGCTGAAACCTAATTCAATTAAGCATGGAGGTTGCATCACTATTGTGAGGGACTGTTTCACTGTTCATGGCGTAGGGGATTTCCACATCATTGATAGACAGAAAAACACTTTCATTTACTGGCAGATACTTAGGTAGAATTTTCTTCCGAGCACAAGAAAATTCTATGGCCAGTGTAAATGAATCTTTTATCAAAACATTGACTCCAAACATACGACGATGTTATCAACAAAATTGGTTCACATTTAAGAAAGTAAATGTCCATCAGCTACCAACCAAAATGAGAACTTTCAATTGAAATGCTTTGTGAATATTCAAAACTGCTAAGCACAAAAGGAGTTCAAAGAACCTTACTGACCTGAGGACCAACTGAATACAAGATCGAAAAAAACTACAAACAAAATATCAAAATTTGGATTCTAATTCATTTATCACCTCCATGCTATTATTTCCTATGAAGCTCTAGCCTTTATATACAAAGGACTTGCTTTTCGTTTGACAAAATAAGTGTGTCTTAAGGTTTGATTTTTGTCAAGTTTTGTTTACAAATAGATTTGTTTTCCTGCTAGGAATAAATTTTGATCTGTTCTGTTTGAATATTCTGGTAATATTTTTTTCATTAGCTACCAGTACTTTTTAACCCAGGTCAGAGCATCACGCCAAGCCTGTGTAAGACATGGGTAGTTTGCAATAAAAAATTCACAAGACATTCATGTTCGAAAACATTTAAATAGTGATTTCAAATTTCAAATTTCTCTTGAAGCGTAAAAAACTATCATGTACGCCAGAATTAAAACTACAGGGAGGAAAATGCAAGGGCCTGAGCTTTGAGTTCAGTGGGCTTCCTTTTTTTATTGAAGTAATTTGCTTCTTGTCAAAGAGAAAATAATATGTTTAACGTTCAGAAAACCCCCAAATACAAGAATTTATTCATGCAGGTTTTTCAAATAATGATCAATGAGGACCCCGGAAGATCAAAATCATTGCTCTAAGAACTTCAGGCATCAGAGTGGACCATTAGGACTTTCATCTGGATATTCAATACAAGTCATGTGTGATATCAAATGCCAATTCATGCCAGCGAAGACATAGGCAAAGCGTCTCACCCGTTCAAACCGTTACGTAGGAACAAAATTAAAACAATCATTGAAGCCAAATTTAGTGTCACAGAATAATTCGACGAACAAGTGTCATCAAGGATATATGCATAAACGTTACCTTATAAAGCTTATTGTTTGTTAAAATGCTTGAAATGCCATCGAATAGTCCCCGGTCCCTGCACATGGGCATCTTTTCGTCTCATTATCTTTGCTGTATTTTTACTCGAGTGGCTATGAAAAAGACCTGCCTCATTGTTGCACCTCACATAGGGCAGTCAAGTAAAAGTGCAAGATGCACATTTGATAAGTACCTCAAATTAATGAAGACGTCGATTTTAATTTCTTATTTAGATTCTGTTGCGAGCCTGTCAACTCATTGAGATGATCGAGGCTGTTTTAGAAATTCAATCTCCATTTGGACCCATTTACTCACGTTGAACTTGGTTTGAAAAAGGAAATAATTCTCATTATATCGTTAGGTATTACATGCTAAATATTCTATTTTTGGTTTAACTGGTAGTGGGAACGCAGGTAGTATTCGGGAGAAATGCATGTAAGCATACTGTTGGTCGTAAAGATATTGATAGGTATGTGTATCTGTGACACACATCAGGTAATGAAACTTACCGCTCCGACGGTTGCGAACATGGCGCATTGGAGGTAGATTTCAAGGTTTTTATCAGCAGGATCACCTGGAAACCCAAGACTTTCATTAGACGGAATGAATTAAATTATTTTCGGTGCATTTTTCACTGGTTTTATATCGAACTAGATACCTAACTCGGATCATTACTTGGGAAAAAGAAATCGATATTTAACACGAATTAGAATTATGAAATTATGATTAGAATAATAACGTCATTATTCTTACTAAAGTTTTATCAGTAAACAGAAAAGAGAACGTTCTTGTTTAATCCAAAAATGTGATAGAAATGGTCTTGAAACGGTTCTGTTTCGACCCAAACTCTGATCTGTAGCAACAAACTCTAAATCTGACATAGATGTATACATTTGGGCAACATAAAAGATCGATAGTGACGAACTATTCAACTTTTAAAAGGAGTGAAAGTGGACAAAATTCGACACTATATTGAAGTAACTTTGAATTTATCGCAAATAATAATAATGAAGGCATCTACGGATGCTTTATTTCCAATCAAGCCTGATACATATCACCTTCAACATTGGATTTTCAAATGCCTTATAACTAACGCCAGGACGCCATTACGCTTTCCCCCGGTCAAGACCGGTACCCATTTCAGACACCTGGGTAGAGTGGGGTATTGTGCTTGGAATTTTTCTCCTATACCCAACAGAGAAAATCGCCACCGGCGCCGGGACTCGAACCAGGGTCTGCCTGGACGGAGGCAAGTTCGCTAGTCTCACGGCACGACGAGCAAAGAAGTAACTTATTTCTTACTGATCTTTCCAGTGTCTCAGTAAATAATTTCAAGCACTTTGCGTGTTTGTTCCGGTTAGGAAAGTTGTTCCTTAAAAAATGAATCGTGAGGTACTTTGATTTTCAGCCTATAATCCACGGCTATTATAAGAAGGATTACAATGCTCCATAATTTTGCAATAATATTTTTAATTAATACTTGCAGCTTCTTACCTCTGATCTAATTCCAACATTTTAGCAATTGCATATCTCAAAATCAATTTCGTCCGTAAACGTTCATTTCTAGATCTGTGGCTGTAAAAATCATTAACTGAGACGTGGTAAAATGACTTCATTGCCCAAATGATTGAAGCTCCTGGAATATTATCATCTTTCAACGAGGCAAATCCATCGCATGGTGAAGGACTCATAAATCATCTTAGGGTGATCTCAGTTTAAATTATTTGAAGAATATAGAAAATATTCACCAGCATTCTACGGACAAATTTTTGCCGTTTAAAGTTTGACTAACAAAAATTTATTAATTTTATTTCGAAACGCGTTTTTCTACGTTAAAGATTGAATGAATGAGCTTTTTTTCTCTCCTTCATATATAAGAAATAGAATTTCTTTGAAATTGGTAAGTGATAAATTCCAATTAGTTTTATGCAACTTTCAGCAATACATAAAAAACTTTACATCCTTTTTATCGTCCTGTAGAAGCTAAGAGCTCCTGCTCGTTGAAAATCATTCGCGTTGTAATTGCTGTGATTCTGTCATAAAGAATTATTATCTCAACTACACTGCTGAGACGCATCAGTCACGCTATTGCCAAAGTTAGCATCACGAAAGAGTCAAGTTTAAAGAAAAACTTCACATTTAATGACTGCTGTCAAATACAAGTTTCAAATGCAAGTTATGACTGTGTCATTTTATAAATGCAGTTTCTTCTCTCTATGTTTCAGAATACTTGTTTCTTAGTAGTTAACTAAAGATTTCAATAGTTTTTAAACTTCAACGACGCAGTGCAGGAATAGTTTACAAACCCATGTAACCATCTGCAACGGAAGCAATCTCGGGTGCTGTGAGTCAGTCCTCCCCGTTTTCTTCCAAGTTGTCCGATTGAGGAAAAATCCTATCCATACAACCAGGTTCGTAGCGCCTGAAAGCAAAGAAAAAAACAGCCATCAACTTCGCAATCAATAGCCTTTGCAATTAGCAATGAAGCCTAAGTTGACACATGAAATATCTTTGCTTTCACCGGGCCTCGATAGTGAGGCTGGCAATCGCTTCTTTCAAAATTCAGATTAAAAATTCGAGATTAAGGGGCAACAAGAATCATTTAAACCTGTGCGTTCTCTTAAACAAATTCATATCGATCTAAAATGGAGTAGAAACAGCCAGTAACTTGAAAAATGACTGTCTTAAACTCATTACCTTAGCGACAAAATGCAGCATCACCATTTTCCTACTGCAGTTCTTGCACGAAAAATACTCACATTGGTAAACAATTGTAAAATTCAAAGAATTAAACTACAAAACTGCTTTATCAGGGTGAGTGCTGATTGGTGTTAACTAAGCACAAACCAAACGAAACCGAAGAAGTATATATCATGTTCTCCCTCATGCTTCTTTACGCTCAGCGGCAGACTATAAATCACAATGCCCGAAGTGAGTGCCTGAGGCAATAACGAACCCAGCAGGGTAAGAAAACGCAACTGGAATATATGCCGTTCTATTGGGAATATTGCCGACAGTAACGGCGCACGAAGAAAATATTGTAGTCAGGTAGTAATGCACCCAGATACGTCTTGGAGGACCTTCAGGCGTTGTGGAATGTGGAGTAGCAGCAAGGATGGTGGTAGAGGCAGTTTAAGCTTCAGCTGGCGGAGCGTCTTCGGTACGTGTTGTGAAAATTAGAGCCGCGGTCAGAAGACAGGCCTAGCTCCTACTGCACCCCATTATACAGGGCATGGTGAGTGCGGTAACGCGCTGAACACGCGTCACCATTGGTTGGTGGTTAGGTGGCGCCTTGAAGCCTGCAATTGCGTGGGATGGTTCCTCGAAGTCTGAGGTTATGTGGGGTAGCACCGTGAAGCTCGCCGTTGCGAGAGGTGACGGCTGGTCGCTCGAAGCTTGTTTGGTTGTGTACAAGCGAACGGCTTGTTGAGACCATCACATATACGAAAGATTTTGGGGAAAGGAGTTTAATAAAATAGAAAAACTGCAGCCGGGAGTAGTTTATTGGCACCAAATATAAACTGCCAAGGGAGTATCTAGTAATAGAGTAGCTCCCGGACGCTGCAATGGAGTAGGTACCACTTCCGTATAGTACCACAAGGGCGGTCAACTCCGATCTCCATCTCCCGTTGCCTGGTGAGATAAAGGTTATAGGTGTACTAGTAGCACTGAGTTATATGGCGTACTAGTAGCACTGAGTTATAGGGCGTACTAGTAGCACTGAGTTATAGGTCTACTAGTAGCACTGAGTTATATGGCGTACTAGTAGCACTGAGTTATAGGGCGTACTAATAGCACTGAGTTATTGGGCGTACTAATAGCACTGAGTTATAGGGCGTACTAATAGCATTGAGTTATAGAGCGTACTAATAGCACTGAGTTATAGGGCGTACTAACAGCACTGAGACTAGCTATATGGCTAGATTTATAAATTTAGCCCATGCAAGCGTGGGTTACGTTATAGGTTTTGATATAGCCGACTCTAGCCTCACCAGCTAGCTAACGCCAAGCTACCCAGTAACTAACCTCTAGAACGTTGGCCATGAAGCGAAGGAGCTGGCGAAGGAGCCTTCAGACGTGCCCAGCAGGCGCGCCAGGAGGTTCCTTTTGTAGATGTGACGGAATGCGGGACCGACGACGGGACGCAGACAGGATGACGACCATGGCAGTGGGCGACTTAGCTCGCCATATTGACGGAGATCATCTCAACGAGGAGAGTACTATAACGAACGCTTCTCTAGAACAGTCGAGAATAGATTAAAGAGGGTCAACGGCTTCAGAGTCTGGAGTGTTCTCCGGTTGTTCTGCGTTCAGAATTCTGCCCTTGTACTGCCTGCTCTGGGAGCAGTTGGCCTATAAATACTGTTCGCAAGTTGCGTTCAGTATGACTTTTGTATTCAGTATAGTTACCGGTAAACAAGGATCAGCTAGAGGTGATGCTATACGACTATTATCATTTTTTATTTTCCACAACATACATCTATCACCAGTTACGTGAATAGCAGCCACAAGTATCTCTGAGTTAGACATGAATAGCTACCGTATTAATTGATAATTCGCGTGCTCTTAACGCAACTGGATTACGTAAGCTCAATTGTGTCATTCAACAATAACTTTGGCTGAGCTGTTCTGTCCACTAAATAGAAAGTGTACTGAAACTCAGTCGCATTTTCTTCCAGTACAGTGAATGAAATGAAGTCCCATGTACAACTTTTCCTCTAGCTTGTAGATGCACTACGTCCAGAGCAATCACGCTAATGATGTTTTAAAGATGAGATGAAAACCATGTTAACTGTTGTTTTTTGCTAAACCTTTAAAAATGGACACATATTATCATCCTAGATGTGAACTTTGTTCTCTATAATAGATAACTTCTTATGTGTCCTAAGGTGAAACTCGAGGTGCATTTATTGCGGAGAAAGTTAGCAAAAGTTTAATTCTATAATTATTACGATAAGCTAACCAACAACATAGTAAACAGCAGGATTTTTATTTATTCATTTACGTAATATCCCTATTTAAAAATCGCATTGCATTGATAGGAGTTTATAATTTGATAGATCGCTCGAAAGTATCACAAGTGGGCCTACTGGCTTCCAAAAAACAGTCCAAATACATCTATTGCCTCTCACTTAGATAATTGTCTCCTATGATCTTACTCCACTAGTTTCCAGTGCAATTAAGATTGAGAGTCTAAGAGGCACCTACAATATTTTTGAGTCCAATTGACTCTCTTCATGAGCTGTCTCCTTGCCCTGAAATTAATTTACTCATGGCCAGGGTTGCGGAGTCGGAGGAATAAATTTGCGACTCCGACTCCGACTCCGACTCCACCTTTCCAGAATTTGGCGACTCCGACTCCGACTCCGACTCCACCTTTCCAGAATTTGGCGACTCCGACTCCGACTCCGACTCCACCTTTTCAGAATTTGGCGACTCCGACTCCGACTCCGACTCCACCTTTCCAAAATTTGGCGACTCCAACACCGACTCCGCCTATTCACAATTTTGGGATTCCAACTCCACCTATTCATAATTTATACGATTAATATTTTGTTTCTTAACTAGCGTTCACGGTCCGTCAAAAATGACGGGATTCAATACCTTTCTTCAACAAATTTTCGTTCGAGTGGAGTTTCCATGCTTAAACACATTCCAAAGGTAACTTATTTTTCATATTAGAGTAATAAACACTTGGAACACAGTATTTTTGAGCCGCAAGAGAAGTAGTTATAGCCATTCGTATCGCATAATAGATGCAGAAATTCAGCATTACTGAAAGCAACTGCGAGCTTGTGTATGTACATTGTAATATGCAATAGTGTATTGTAATACAGTACATTGTAATATACAATACCCCATCGAACTCGGTATCCACGATTCAAACTCTGGTATATGAGGCTCTGGATCTCTCAGTTGTTTTGAACGTGGCATTATAGCTAGAGCACTTGTACGAAAATGAGTGTATTAATTGACCGTGAACTGAAACCAAGACCGCCAGTGCTAATTTTTTCCTATCGATTCTTAAGAGCGTGACACGAAACGTGTAAATAAACACACGACTGTCAATCTTAGTAGTAGACGGTTGCAGATGTTGAAACCTGTACATATGTTCACTATTTTCTTTATTAACGAACGACTTTTAAATTGCCTGCAGAATTTTAATAATCAAGTTACTAGAGTACATGATAGGTGAAAAATGACGGGATTCGATGGTATCGTTTTAAAAAAATATCAAGATAAAGATGACAAACAAATATACCCATCCTAATAGTACCCGCGATTGAAATACAGTATTCTCGTACTTGTGCACTGGCAAAACTTTTATCAAAGTTACGGTCATTAAGCATCTTTAAGAATGTCGCAGACGCACACACCAACCAAGCAAGCAACAACACTGCATTATAATTTAAATTAGTATTCGGCAAGAAGTTTTTAAAAAAATTTCCATACCTTTTCACTGCGATTAGCAGCATTTTCGTGACAATAGATTCGATTTTGACGCAATGTTTTTTATTTATAAACAAAAGTGAGCAGATGCCAGGTTTTTCATAATATATCAATGGTATTGATGATATTGTCCAAGCAAGCAGATTCCCATTGTAATAAAATAGAAGAAATTACGCACGAGAACATATATTTATTTACAAATTGACGGACACCTGGGTTTTTATTATACCGGGTGTCCCAAAAAATGTCCCCGATTTTTCAATTAATTATACCTCCGCTTTAAATTAAAATATTGGAATTGTCTTTTATTCACAATGTAATAAATTTTGTTTCCTTTTAGAATAATTTAAGTTTATGAAAATCAGTTGAATAAACACTTTACAATGATCAATTTACTAAAAGGGGTAGAAAAATTAATTGTTCAAAGAAAAAATTTTTTAAGGAATATTGATACTCTTCCTTATTTTGTACTCTCGAAAAAATGAACAAACAAAAATATAAAAAGTAACAAATCATTACCATAAATAACGTTTAAACAAATAAAGTAATTCAGTATCCTTCGACATACCCTCCATTTCTCTCAAGGCAAGTATTACTTCTGGCCACCATTGAACGAAGAGTTTTACAGATTATTTCACCGTTTTCTTTCAGTTCTTGAAACACTGTTATTGAAAACACTTGAAACCTCTCAGAAGGTTTAAATACTTGGTGGTATGTTGGATACATCATTTTGGAATTATTCTTAACAGTAGGTATTGAGAAATGAAGAAGGACACCAGTGTTGCTTTTAAACCTTTCCCTTTGAACAATTAGTTTTTCTACCCTTTTCAGTAATCGATCATTGTAATGTGGTTATTCAACTGATTTTCAAAAACTTAAATTATTTGAAAAGGAAATAAAATTTACTATAATGTGAAACACAGACAATTAAAATATGTTAATTTAAAGCGGAGATACGAGTATAATCAATTAAAAAGTCGGGGACATTTTTGTGGGGCACCCGGTATAGCGTTGATTGTTCATATGCAATAAAAGGGCAAGTGTCGCCTTAACCAAATAAATAAATTGGTTTAGGTATTTCCTGTGCGTAATCTCTCTTATGTTATTACAATGGAATTTCAAGATTTAAAACTTAAGGGCTACTGTTCGAACATTTATTTCAAATACAGAAGAACTTCAAGGGAACAATAGCAAGTCGTTTCCCGAGATGCGCAAAAAGGGAAACAGCATTCAAGTTAGGCATATCTTGAGGATTCCAACAGTACGCACTGCAGCGTCCTCTGTACTATTTTTATTATTGAATTCCTTCAAAACGGAGACCGAAGATTTTCTTTAACGAAATGTTAGGTTTAAAAACGAAACTCCTTAAAAATAGAAGACCACCAATGGACGTGGCCGGTCATCAGCACGGTACTCCGGTAGGAAGTTTTAGTGGCGTTCTGAGTAGATAGAAACAGAGTTTTAAGATGTCTGGTCGCCGACTAGCTGAATATCGTATCTTGTTGCAAGATTGCATATAGTACTAAGATTATAACAATTAATTGACAATTAATTACCTTGAATAATAAGTGCCTGTTTACCGTGTTGAGGAGTTAAAGTCGCAGAAAGAGACTGCTTTTTACGCAAGTGAAATAAGTTAGAGGTGCCAGACCGACTTCATTAAAAGGGCGACATGCTGCCCAAGCAGAGTAAGCTCAAAGATAATTTAATTAGTGGATTCCAGTGCGTCACGAAAAATGTTAATTTAAGCGATTTTAGGTTGATGCAGGTCTGGTAGAAGCGCAAACATGCTTAATTATAGGAAGTTAAATTTAAACAAAAAACGAAAAGAAAAGATGTAGCTGCAAAACAACAAGACGAAGAAAAGAAAGAACTAATTTCAACAGTTTCAAATTCTTGTCTGTCAACTATGACAGGTCATCTGAAGGAAACTTTTTCTTCCACAAAGCCGCCATCAGAAATACGGAAGGTTTTCAACAGGAAATTTCATTGAACAAATAAAATTGGCTGTTCGTCTTGGTTGGTTGGTCTGTCTCCTTTTCACTCTCTTAAAGATGCTTAATGACTGTATCTGTGATGCGAGTTTCACCAGTGCACTAGTACTAGAATATTTTAATCGCGGGTGCTATTAGGTTGGATATATTTCTTTATGATCCACATCTGGAGAATTCGTATAAAGACAATATTAAATCCCATCATTTATCATGGGTCGAGTACACAATTTTATATCCTGAGTGTTTCAGATCACGAGGTACAAAATTGCACACCAAGTAGAAAACGGCTAAATGAACACTTTTAATTCCATGAAATTTTCCCCCAAAATTCGGGGTCGTGAGATATTAGCTGTTTATTGTTTTAAATGATGAAATTTAATGACACAATTACTCGCAATATTTATTTTGAATTTACTTTACAAAATTGTTCAAAATATGTTCCACCTACATCAATGCACTTTTCGAATGTTAGCCTTAACGACTGCCGGATATTAGGAAACACGTCTGGCATTTATGTATCTGGCCAGCAGCCACTGCAATTCTGGTCACAAAATCTTTCTCAGACTCAATGAGTGTAGCATAGACAAGGCTCTTCACGTGTACCCAAAATATGAAATCGAATGGAATCATGTAAGGAGATCTAGGAGGTCATGCAACTAAAAGATTTCGCCCGATCACCGTAAATTCAAATGAATATTGCGAGTAATTTAGTCGTTAAATTTCATCCTTCAAAACAATAAACGGCTAATATCTCAATGTCTCTTTCTTCGGAAAATTTCATAGATGAAAAAGTTTTTATTCGGACATCTTCTACTTGGTGGGCAATTTTTTGCCTCTTATTCTGAAACACCCTGTATATTACTGACAAGTGTCTTCTGAGTAGGTAAAGTAGTCACTGCCTACACTGAAAAGCATAAATATGTATTCACAGTTTTTTTTATTACTAATTAAAAACTTATTCAGTGAAATTATAATAGTTAATTCAATGACCATGCTTAAAATCCACAAAATGATATACATGTAGATAAAGTAGGCAAGATTTGCACGGTGCCTCTTATTCTCTGTGTCTACACTATGCAGGGTAACAATACAGAAAAGGTGTCATATTATTGCTCAACACTATTTTATATCACAGCTATAATAGGAATAATAGGAAAGTTGTTTTGCTTTCGTCGCAGGGGACTGAAGTTTTCGGAACGTTTTGTTTACGAATAAAAGTCACTTTTAGTCATTGCGTGTAATATGATACTATCTCTTATTCTCGTCTAACTTTTTACTTCATGTTTGACACTGTCTTATTTTAATAAACGCCCATGTTCTTCTAATTTCATGTTTTTTGGAGCGATTTGAAACGTTTCCAGTAAGAAAATTTGTACTACCGCATAAATGCAACAACCATTGCAGCTGAGATAGGGCATTGCTTTCAGGCACATTATGTGTGTGACTATAAGTGAAGTTTTTGCTAGTGTGTGTTATTATTCTCATTGCAGCTCGTTTACATTGTATTTTAATTTTTCATGTGTCTCAATGCCGATATTGATTACCTTACAACATTTCCAAATTTTCCATAAGAAAAAGTAATTAATTATGTAATGCTGCAAAACGGATACTATTTCAGTGTTTAAAATTGTAGAAGCATAATATAAAATTCTCCATTTCAGCGTATGCTTACTTGAAAACTGGGGAGAGATACGAAGATAAAAATTCAACATGATAATGATATAATGAAATACAATATAACTCTGAAAGAACCAAACAACATTCAAGAAATAACTTTAGAAATGAGCAGAAATTGTTATTAATAATACATGTTAACTTGACCTAAAGATAAGGAAGCCATATCAATTTTGAAAACATAACCTGAGAACTAGAAGTCTTTATGTACCAGACCATAGCTTCAGGTTTTGGCAAAGACTACTCATTGGCAATGAATCATTACCTAAAGACTAGAAATATTTATGATCACAACATAACTTTAAGTTTCTGCAAAGACTAGTCATTATCAATCAATGCATCGTTAAGAGCGTACATAGTTGCCACTCCTTACGTGAGTACAATGTATTGCATCAGCTGAAATGTTCTACAAGTAACTTGCTACACATTTAGTACTATTTGCTACTTCCTGTGTACTAATTGAAGGGGAAATGAACGAAACAGAAATATACAGAACAAATTTTCAATGCTTCAAATTACTAATTCTTGCTTAAATAACTCCATTATTATTCATTATTAATTCATTATTACTCCAGTAAAATTATATTTCTTTCTTGTATTTATCATATATAGGAATGCAAACCCACAACGACTAGACAACAATGACGGTATTATAGGTGATAGGTATAAATACGCTGTTTCAAACTTAAAACAAAATAATCAACAAAAACATTGCGTATTTTTAGATTTTCAGCAAAGTATTCTAACTCTGTTTTGTTTACTTTCGGTTTTAAACAATTATAAATAATTTTTAGTAAAAATTAGAATCGCAGACAGCAAAAAATAGCGACTCCAACTTCGACTCCACCATCCGAATGAACGACTCCGACTCCGACTCCGACTCCACCACACTCGGAAAAGCGACTCCGACTCCGACTCCGACTCCACCACACTTCAGAGAAGCGACTCCGACTCCGACTCCGACTCCACCCTAAAACATGTGACTCCGGCGACTCCGACTCCAGACTCCGACTCCGACTCCGCAACCCTGCTCATGGCTCATGGTAGCAGCCAGGACCCAGTTGTGAAAAAGCGAATCAGGAGAACCTAAATCACTCATGAGAAAAATCTGGAGACAGAAGTCTAAGGTATGGGTACATACATTTCATCAAGCGTACACTTGGTGTCCGTCTAGGCACTTGGTTTACTAAAAAAATAGTGTGTTTAAAAAAAAAATGTGCTCACCCTTCGAATGACAAAAAACATCATTTATGAATTTAGAGTAAAATGAAATGGCTTCGAATACAGAAGGCAAATTTAATTAAAGAATCATGTTTACAAATGTTCATATTATTGACCATATTTGTCCAAACAACGCTGATAACGCGCACCAAGGGATTTGCAAACGTAACGAAACGAGTCATTAGGAATACCACTACAATGTTTTTTAATTTCCGATTTCAAAGCATAATTTTTTCGTGATTTGGTGCAATGAGCTTCGTCTTTGTGTTATCCTCAGAAAAGAAGGCCATGGGCATGAGGCCTGATGACCGCGTATGGTATTCAATGGTGCCCCTTCCTCCAATCCATATGACTGGAAAAGCTCCATCGAAGTGAGCTCTTACATCGTGATAGTAGTGAGGAGGTGCTTCATCACGCTAAAAGAAAATCTCGCCGTTATTCCCAAACGTTTCTGATATGAAGTACAAACTTATGATGCAAGTTGAGGCAATGCTCTACAGTGACAGTTCCATTAAAAAACAGGTCCTACGATTACCAATGCGTATATCCCACACAACACTGATACACCTTGTGAGTTTACCTTATGTTCATGTGTAACATGAGTATTTACAGGGCTTCAGCACGTGTGATCATGGTGATTAATAAGCTATTTAATGTAGAGGATGCCTCATCGCTTCACACAATCTTGTGAAAAACCCTGCATCTTTTACATATTTTGTCAGGTACCATTCACAGAATTGAACTCTTCGGTAAGGATCGTCATCGTTGAGAGCATGGATTAGTGTTGTAGTGATGTAGCATTTCCACTGCAGATGCTTCATGATGCGATAGACGCTATGTTTTGACACTTTGGTTTCACGAGCAGTTTGTCGAAGAGATTTCTTTGGTGATCGAAGAAGTGTTTCATGCACCTGCTCTTCTATCTCAGGGCTCGTGTGTGTCCGTGGTCGTGAGCACGTTTCTTGTTGGCGTTCTGGACGGTTCCATTTACTTCAAATTAGTCTCTGATGAGAGTAACGATCCAGTGCGTTGGTGGCGGTTTTGCAAATTCAGTTCTGAATTGTCTTAGCACTTAATAACATTCCAAGACAAACTTCCTTTTTTCCAGCTGAGTTTATTTTCTGCCCTGCTGAGATGAATTAAATACACCTTCAATTCACAACAGGTTACATGTTAGTGACACTTGAAGTGTGAGTAGCTTTTTTTGAAATATCCTGCAGTTATTTACGAAAAGTAACACCCTCCTGTACTTCTTCAAACGTGATAGGCTTCACCATAGTCACTACGAGAATACTTCGGGCTCAATACGAAAAAAGTTCACACTCCACGCCATATCATTACACGCCCAATGCTGTAACACTACGAGTTCACAGGCAGAGCACTCCACTCAAGCACACACATATCGCTAATCCTAACGCTCATTGGTGACGCACCTATTTTAGGGTCAGTTTAGGTGAAGAAAAATCGTTTTTTTCCGACGGATTTTTCTTAAATTTTTATTAGAGGTGTAAAATAACGCATCAGATACCTATGGACTTGTGTGTTTTCCTCGTAATTTTATTATAATTTTTTGAACCGAAAAAAAGGATTTTACAAACGCTGTATCTCCTAAAATTTTGAAGTGAAAGAATCTGCTACATGTTTTCTAGATAGCTAAATGAAGGGCATAGAGAAATGCTTCAATGTCTGTTCTATAATTTGATTTTTTGAAATTTTTAAGATTTTTCCCTAAAATCTCACATTTTTCTCTTTTTTCCGTATTATGTCTCATTCAATTTTCAACCTCAATAAACTTTGAAAATCTATTGCATTTTTTTCTAGGATTTTTCAAGCTTTATTAATTGTTTCGTTTGCCATTACTGTACCTTTAAGGGGGACAACCCAGGGATTTTTGAATTTTGATCTGATTGTTTTGAAGTTTGGCCAGTATATGTATTTCTTTGAAAAAAAATTATTGTAATCATGTAACTTTTTCGAGTTAGGCCTTAGTTTTTTAAAAAATTCAAAAAATTAGTTTTTAGTTCATTTTTAGTGATATTTTAAAAAGAATAGAAGTCAGTGAGTTTTCATGCTAGGAAAAAACAAAGACAGTTTTGAAATCTTTGAAACATTTATCACAAACTAAAACGGTTCGATTTTCTAATTTGTACATTGAATATTTTTTATCACAAATAAAAAAATTAGTGTATTTTAGTTAGTGATATAAACTCGTATTTCAAAAGAAAACGAAAATGAGAGTAGAAAATTCAAGCGTTTTAAGTTGTTTGCAATGCTTCAAGGATTGCAAAAATGTCTTTGAATTTGTTCTAGCATAAAAACTTAAAGAAAAAACTTGAATTAAAACATAAAAACTTGAATTTGTTCTAGCATATTGTTTTCAAAATAGCACTTAAATGGTCTAAAAACTAATTTTATATTTTTCTCCAAAAACTGAGGCTTAAATCAATATTTTACGCAAGTCCAATTCGTTTTTTCAAAGAGATACATGTACTGGCCAAACTTTAAAACAATCAGAACAAAATTTGAAAATCGCTGGGTTGTCCCCTTTAAGGAGACTGTACATCTTTTGCACTTTTTTTATTGATGAACCAATGCTTAATAACTGTGATACACTCATAAAATTTATGAAAAAAATAGGGGTCAACCCGCAAGAAATTTTTGATTTGCTTCATAGAAAATGAGTTACGGCAAATAAAACGGAATATTTGGGGGTACGGCAAACCTTACTCCTATCACAAATTTTCACTCATAGATATGGTAAGATAGATAGATTTAACTCATAGAGTTTTTTTCAAATGACACTTGTTTCAAGTGTCATTTGAAAAAAACCTTGGACCACAGCCCCAAGAAAAACTCTTGGACCACAGCCCCGAAATCAAACTCGTTTTGGTTTCGGCGATATTTTGAATGATATAACAAATTTGCAAAATTGCTAAGATCTCGATTTTTTTAATATGACGGCCTCCCGTTTTTTACTTGATTTGAAAATCTCAAATTCCTATTTCGGGACTGTGGCCCTATTATTCTTCTTTAAAAAAAACATTATCTCGACTCTCTCCACCAAAAATTGTAGGAGGAGTAGCATTTCGTGTGAGGAAAGTTTTATGTTTCCACATAAGTGAAAGAAACAAAATCAACTTTTCACAATAAAACATTTTTATTGTTTCTAAAAAAATTATTGTTGTTGTTTTGTATGTATGATTGAAAAAATTTAAATTACTTGTTAGTCACCAATAAAAACGCTTTGTTAAACATTTTTTTTAAACAAAAACAGCTCCCCTCACCACCAGTCCACCCTCCATGGTGAGCGTTGCTCTATTGCGTGCACGCCGGTAAAATTTATCGTTGATTTTCAGCACATGTATAGCTTCAATTGTAAGCAAATCAATTTTTTTCAAACACTTGGCCAAAAAAGGTCTACAGTATCTTTACCTTTAAAGCTGTGGGAGAAGAAACATTTCCAACTTCAACAACTTCAGGTTTTCAGTATAGCCTACCAACTCGGCTCAGAGAGGTCTACTGCTCAACCTAAGGACAGCGTCCCCCATACGGCCTTTTTTTTATTGAGCCTAAAGCATTGAAATTCGATATACTGAGAGCAAATGCAATTTAGAATCGTTTATCTTCCATGAAAAAATGCAATTTTCTTTGAACAAAACAAGATATTCATAGGAAACGAAATTTTTAGGGGATTATTCAAAATGCTTCTAGTCTGACAGATTTTAGGCTAGAGTGATGATTTTGGTATCATTGGATGCGGAAAAACGTAGGCGTTTCAAAAATCTATACGCTGTACCCTAACTTCCCAGTTTTAAATAAAATAAATGAAAAAAGTTGAGAGTAAATTCAGTTTTCCAAAAAATGTTGATTTATGACGTCATAAATTTTGAAAAAAATTAAATTATCTTATTTCTATAAATTTTATAAAAGCGCTTGTCATTCCGCATCCAATGATACCAAAGTTATCACTGTAGCTGAAAAACTGTCGGAGAAGAAGCATTTTGAAACCCCAAAGTCCGAGGTATTCAGTGTAGGCAAAACATAGGTACGTGAACAATTTTTATTAAACTTTTGTAATTTTTTGGTTAAGGTTAGACCCCTGAAATCATTATAGAGTAATACAGAGACATAGGAGATGACGTAGCAACATTAAGCCGTGAAGAAAGTGCCATGGGGGAGGTGTAGCATGAAAAAATACCACTTCTCCCTCCCCTCCCATCATTCTTCAAACCCCTCTAGCGGGCGAACGAGTCAACGTACGAAACTCATTTTTTCACAAGATGTACCTGACCTCCTACACTTACTCTTGCAGCAATAATCCCTACTTCTTCAGTGGTCGCCCAATCCTGTAACCCTATGGGGGACGCTGTCTTTTTATTTAAACCTAAGTCAGACTTTCTTCACTGTGTTTGTCAGAATAATTTGTTTTCGTTCCAAATCATTTTGACAGAGAGAGGTGGCTAAGTCTCACCTGCTGAACTCTCAAACTTGCTTCGTTGTGAAGAGGTGTTTGCCGACCCACTGGGATCGTCTGGCTAAAAACTCGAGTCTGTCATTTTCAACAGATTTTCTAAAAATCTTACTGTATGTGTAAAGTGATACGACTTTTTCAGACTCGTGTTTTAGTTTTTCATTTGAAAATTAATTTTTTAAACTAAAAAATGAGTATTTTGGAAACAGTATCTTCTTCAATTACGAAGTGACAGAACCGGTAACATGTTGTTTTAGATAGCTGAATATATAATATTATCTCCAGCTGGGTTGATTTTTTAAAATATTTTAATTATATAAATAATTTTTTTTTTATTTTGATATCTTATTTTCGTTATATGTTTGAAATTAAACATTTAAAAAATTTATTCAATAATTTTTGGCAGTTTCTATGCCCAGTTGATTGATCGATTTTTTCATTTCTGTGCCATTAAAACTGTGGATGAAGTTGCATTTCAAACGTCAACTACATAGTTCAAGTTTTCAGGAGAGCCCGACAAACTCGTCACCTGGCAGTGTATTGTGTAATGATGTTAGTGATAGGCCTTCCTCAGGATGTAACAGACGATCGAACACACTTACCAAGCAGTGAAGGGTATCATTAGATTCAGAATTATTTTCTCTATAACATGAGCTAAAAAACCAGAATATTATTTTCAGTCAGCGCAAGTGGAGTCAAATCCAGTCTGTAATAGTTATCCATATTTTTCAACATTTTCTTTCTAGTGTTCAGCCCATTGCATTCACCTAGCTCGGTGTGCCTAAGCGGATGGTGTGCCCGTGCATTTACTTTAGTTAGCCCTCAACTTCCATTCGTATTGTATTTCAATATCCCAAAATTAGTCTGATTACTTGGCCGAATAGCACAAATATTTCACATGTAATTTTACGCGTCTTGGTCGTGTTATGCTGTAGCTCATGTTTGTACGCGCTATTTTTGCAAGAGGAAAATAAATCAGTCATTGCTGAAATGCATTCGTGTGTTGAAAAGCCTTGTGAAGAAAATCGTCAATAGTCACCTCAAATCCTTAGTTGCACTGCGCTTCCTATCTCCTTTTATCCAGGCTTTAGTCCATAGACACCTCGCCTTAAAAGGGGCTTAAGAGACCGCTTTAGGAAGACAAACTATTCTTTAAAGTTTTGTCACGATGGAGGGCACTGTCTTAGTTTGGCAAATCAGGGATTATCCTGAGAAGCCCTAACGGAATAATTACGGCGTAGACAGTTGTACGTCTTCCTAACGGTACCGCCGTTGTTCAGCAGTATCAGAAATTCTTTCTGTTGCTCTAACGGACTAATTCCGGCGTAAGCGGTAGCCACATAAGCTTCACGAGTACAATTATCGTAATTGGGCCAACCAGGGATTGTCCTGAGCAGCCCTAACGGACTAATTACGGCGTAGACAGTTGTACGTCCTTCTAATGGTACCGCCGTAGTTCAGCACAAAAGGATTTTTTTCTGTTGCTCTAACGGTCTAATTACGGCGTAGACAGTACCTACACGAACCTCAGGAAGGGCAGCTGGGCGGAAAAGCTAGCGCCCCGGAAAAAGTAGCTGCACAGAAAACAGCCCCCTTTTCTCGAACGCACACTTCGACCGCACGACGGTATCGACACTTATATATATAGATTATGAGGTAAACTGGTGTCCCCCACCTAAATTGATTGGCATTTCGTAAGCTGTAGCAGACGAACGAACACACTTATAAGGAATAGACACAAATCGTTAGGTTCACAATAAAATTCTCTACACCATGAACTAATAAACAGAAAATCAAGTTTTTTTCGAATTTTGAGCCTTAACCGTTCCCTAATGCACACCGCCTGCTTACTTTATGCTCACCGCCAACCACCGCTCCAGGCAAATAACTAAAACTTTCTATCCCCGCTGCTGGCGCATTTTTCACACACCGCCATCGCATTCTACCGAAATCACCAACACCCAACCCCCACTTAAGACACACTTTTCTCACGCCGCCATCGCATTACAACATGCCGTCACAGAACTCCAGGCTCTCAGCCAAGGCCCAACCGCCTCACCGCTAGAGCACCTATAGCTGACAACCAAGGCTTCCTACGCTCATCACTATTGAGTTCCTATCTACCTCCCGCCTACATACCGCATCATGTTTCGACGACGACATGTAGACACTTTCACAATGGCGAAACTATCATTGATCACTGAGGGGATTTTTACGATACTTCTGATCGACAAGGAGGCAGAAACTGTTGTGCAATGCTGATATTGTCCACTTCTATCCTCTCACTGTAACAAACCGAAGCCAAACTGAAGAAACAATGTCTAAGTCAGCTACCGTTCATCTGACATTGGGCAGAAGGCTCTGCCAATATGGGATGTCTCACTGCGGAGGCGACTACACAGAGTATCAAAAACAAAACTTTCTAAGAGTATCGATATCCAAAAATTGAATGAAAAAATTTAGGATCCAAATAGCACGTCATTTTACGTCTCAACAATAATTATATGCTGCTATACATACTGAAAAAGTAATTACGAATTTCTTTCGCTCATCACCCTACTTTGCTATACATTTTACTTTATTACGTTACATTTTTGTTGAGTACTTATTTGATGTAATTACTTGTTTGCTAGTATTTCGGTAAATAAATATATATACGCTCAATAGTTACTGTAAAACTGCTAATCTGCATGGCGACTCACATACGTACCATGAATACTTTTCAATTTTTTTGCCTATCAACTCGTCACGTTACTAGCACGTCGTTTCCCATTATTATCAAGCACTTATATAAGATATATAATAACTTTATTGTATGTTTCGAAGCATGTTCATTTAGGCATTTTAATTATTTCAATTTTTTAATCTAGTCACAAAATTAAATTTTTAATTTTTATCATTTTGACCCGATAGTTTGGAATGTAATATATTCATCAATAACTTGCTGTGGGATTAAATTGAATATTTTTCTCAGTCTTTTGTGCAAGCATTAACATGGGCTGTGATGGTTCATCAATTGAGGCCATTTATATTAAGATATTATAAAATGTGATGTTGTTTCATCTGATATTATTAACTCTATGGGTCATATGTGTGAAATGAACTCTTTTCAAGAATATTAACTATGGGAAGAAATACGATAACTTTGAGAAAGCGTAAAATACATTACTTTCTTCAAACTCGTAAAGTAGCGTGGTTTTTGATGCGTTGGAGTAGAACCTAATTCCGAATATCAACCTTATAGTTTTGGATGCAAAATAACTAAAATACACATGTCGTTTTTTTTACAAAGTTTAACTAGGAAATAATAGAGAGGAACAACCCTTTTATCCGTAGTATTTTATTTAAACTTTACTCTTAAAATTGAACGTTTCGACTCAGTGAGTTATTCACGACGAATTGCTGTGAGAAAAGTTGAAAATAACGTAGGTAAATATAAAAATATATAAAAACTAAATAGAAGTAAATAAAATAGTTAAAGCATTTGCAAAGGAAAAGTGAATTGGAAGTCATTTAAAAAGGTTTTCGTTGCAAAAAAATAAGAGATTCCATAATGTGCGGGTCAACGGAGTTTGAAGCAGCTGCTAGAATATTAATTAAAATCTTCTAATTTTATTGTAAGATTACATCTTTCAGCATGGGATCTGATAGTTGAGAGAAAATGAGCAGCAAGAGGCCGGTCCGCGTGTGATAGCCTCTGTCGAAATGCTTTGCAGCGAGGAGAGGCAAGGCTTTAGTGGTAGAACCCTCATAATTCGGCAAACATACTCAGCCCAACTATGTTGATAAATTACAGTTGATTTTCTCAGCCGTGTTTTCTAAAAGTGATTTTTCTTTATTTAGAATCTTTGCTTCTAATGAAGCCAATGAATCATTGTCCTGAAAGAGATCAACTATGATCGATCGAAATTTAAAGAGATATTTGAGCCGATCCTAATGTACACTATTCAAATAGCAAATACTTTTTTTTGCGCAAAATTAAGAATTTGAATCCTAATACCGAAGAAAATATAAAAACGACTCGTCATGTCTGGCCCTAGGGCCTTGTATGGACTACCTAAAATTCATGAAGCTAGATTTTAAAAGTAAGTTTGCTTTCTGGCCAATCTTTGCCGCGTGTCGCATATCTACCTTTAATTTGTCAACATTTCGGGTCCTTTTTTGGAATCTTTTCATGAGCTATGATTTCAAAATTGAAAATTCAAAATCTTTTGTTAGTCTAGTGACTGCAATACCTAATGCCGATAATTTTTATACGGCATCGTTTGACGTCAATAATTTTTTTACAAACGTTCCTTTGAATGAAAAGTTTGAAATCATCAGAAACCGTTTGTTCAAAAGCGTAGATACTGTTCTAGGCCTAAGTGGGGCATTATTCAAGACTCTCCACTCCGTATTGAACTTTGTTTTTAACATTAAATTTTATCAACAATTGGACGGCTTAGGTATGGGGCCACTTGACCCTACTTTTGTCAGTGTTTTCATGCACTTTTATGAACAACAATAGCAACAAGGGATTGTCCTCCTGGGTTAAAAATTTTTTACACAAGCGTTACGTGGATGATACTTTTTGTATTATTTCACGATCGGTCTCATTGCTCTTTTTTCCCGATTATTTAGATTCTTAACACTCAAATATTACGTTTACTCTAGAAACTGATCTGAACGGTAGTATTTCTTACCATAATTCTTTGATTAAAAAACAGAGTAATCATTTCTGTATTTCAGTTTTCCGCAAATGGAGTTTCAGCAGACTTAGTCCGAGGTTTTTATTTTTTTCACTTTTCGATTTAAAAATAAATAGTATTAGAACGCTGCTGCTAAAGGCTTTCGCCGTTAGTTCTAACTTTACCAATCTTTATTAGGAGTTTACTTTTTTAAAGATATTTTCATTCGAATGTTTTTTCCGTTGCGACTTTTTGACGGAATTCTGAGGAATATTTTCAATCGAATGTGCTACCGTACTTCAAATTTTACCATCTTAGAAAATAAATATTTGTTTCGTATCCTCATATTTTCGGTCAGCAATCGGAAAACATGAAGAAAGAATTGCATGTACTTTTATCGAAACATTTTGTTATAGGTCCAGCCACTGAGCTAAGTTAACACTTAATGATGCTCGGTGGAAATTTGGAAGAGGCGACGGGGTGCAGGCTTTATTGGTTGAAGTAGATAGAATTGAAAACTAAGTAAACAAAAGTGGACAAAACGAAGTCCGATAAGTGAGCCTGAAAGCAAATAAAAAATAAATAGTTACACACTATCAATATAAAGCTTCAGGAAATATACAAAGGAATTTAATAGATTTACACACAGAAACTCGGGTTATAGACAATAGAACTGTATTAAGCTTCCCTTGGGTGCCACTGCTCTATAGCCTCGGTAGCTCAATAATAGGAGCTCGGCAGAGAGAAAAGCATCTTACTGTCACCAGACGTAACGTGAAGCCAACGAGCTCTACAGATGTTCATTATTGAAACAATAAACTAACTTAGAAAACACTTATACACGGGATAATCTGAATTCTACTTTTTAGTTGTGTAGAGTTTAACTTTAGTTCAAACTGGCAAGTATTCTAATAACTAATGCTAACTATCACCAAGATTCGATAATATAAAAAATGAATAACAATTACACTAACGACTACACTTTCCTAAACTCCTATACAAATTATCAAAGTCGCATGTCGGTCCTAAGCGACCGCCCGAGAAGCCCCCCGCACACCCGCACACAGCGACAACCCACAACAGATTAATAGGGTGCGGTGGCCGGCCTCCGTACGTAACCGCAGAGGCGGCTTCTCCGTTCGCATAAACACACTCATGAGGAACAACCATAATATTCCGTAGACATATGACAACCAATAATACATATGATAAATAGAAACAGTAAGAAATAAAATGAATGATAAATTTAAAAGGAACAAAAGCATAATTAAAGTTCTTAACCCTATGTACATCGCAGGCACCTACAAGAGGCAGGCTGGAAAAACAGCTCTATAACACACTCCCCCCTCAGCCTCGTCTCTGTAAGCCTAGGATGCAGCAAATCTCGCAATACAACTGAACCTAATTTATCCAATTCAATTCCTGGAAATTGGTGTCACAGAACGCATTAACACTTATTAATAGACAATCTTACTAGCGACAACAGAACATAGCAAACATAGGGAAAAAGAATACGTTTTATGTCATCTACTTAAACCTACCTAATTAGGACGACATGAACACACAATGGTAAATTTTTATTCAGACTGGTCTAGTGACCGTTTCGCTTTATATTCTAAAGTTCGAGGTTGTACATGGGGTTGTTCTCTAGCGGGACCTCGAGATCTAAGACAGCGGGGTGACTCAGAAATAGTAGGGCCGAGTCTACCATCATTGCGGCAGCTTTGTATCACCGCCGGGGTGAGCGCGTCGTACAATCGATCAATGCTTCGTTCCAAAGCTCCTATACTGACGGGAGATGCGGTTGCCAAAGTTTCGACCTCAGCACAAACTGGCTGGAGCGACTGGTCTGGATTACGCCTCAACTCCGCTGTAGTTTTCTTATAGAACTCGGCGAGGAGGATGAAACAACCTTTGCAGCAACCCCTGGCCCATGCTTCGAAGTAAGGATCCGCTATCTTGCTAGTATGCTTCTCTCGGCTCCCTGTCTCTGTTATGAAACAGAGATCTTGAACAGAACCCGAAGAAGCGGAATCTGAATCAAGGTGCTCGTGGGAACCAATCGAAGGGTGAGTTTCCGTCTCCGAGGTCTCCTCAGAAACTCTCGTGGACTCGCTAAACTCTACGTTCAATCTTTGAAATAGTTTATTTCGCCGCAAATACAGCGGTGCGGTTTTGCACCGTTTAAGAAATTTATGGTGAGTTTTAATGACTTCACCACCTTTAAGGTCCATTAGCTCGTAAGTCACTTCATTTGGGTTAACCTTTAGAACTCTGAAAGGTCCGTCGTAAATAGGGAGAAATTTATTTACGTTCAAGCGACCGTGAACTGGACGCTCTTTCAAAACTAGGTCATTCACCCGAAACGGAGAGTAAGCATCGTGTCCAAGGCGCCATTTCTGCAATGGCGGCACCCCTGGATTCGCAACGTGCTTCTGAGAGAGCAAATACCGTGAAGGGGACATTTTCAGTTCCGTATGGGCAGTATTGTTGTAAATAGATACTGCTGACGGTAGCTCTGCATCCCAGTCACGAGAATCGGCGAGTAGCCCCGCGATGAGTCCCGTTAGAGTCCTTATGACACGCTCCGCCGCACCGTTACTCGAAGCTTTGTGAGGGGTACTTCGTACATGAACGATCCCCCATTTTTCGAGGACGGCCGCGAATTTAGAAGATATGAACTCAGGCCCATTATCGCTCAACAATCTGGTTGGAACCGCTGCCAGACGAGGTAGGACAGCTTTATCCAGGGCATCAGCTACGGTAGAGCCGGTTTTATCCCTAAGCGGGACAGCCGACAACCATTTGCTGTGCACATCTATTAGGACCAGTGCAGCAACGTAACCAGACGTAGATCGCGAATAGGAGACCAAGTCCACGGCCACCAAATCAAAAGGTTCGCTAGTTACTACCTTCCACGTAGGAGGAACCAAGGTGGTCCGACTAGACCTAAACATTTGACAATGCGAACAGGAGGAACAGACATCTCCTACAATTTGTCCGATTTTTGGATGCCAGAACATAGATTTAACGTAATTCAACAGTTTATCCCTACCTATATGCGCGAGCTCCACATGAAGACGGATTATTAAATTTAGTACAAAGTTAAAAGGTAGGACAGGGACTACACATTATTTACCGAAACACAACAAATCGTCTATCACACACAAGTTATTGGCATATCTTTTGAACCGAGATGCCGGCCCTTGCCATTGTTCGGGAGAAACGTCATTACGCAATCCATGGCGAGCCGATCGAATTTCCGAGCATCTCTTCTGTCTCATTATCATTGATGTATGGTATTCATTAGTTAAAACTTCCAGAGCTCTTAGGGCACTAGTTCGTACCTCCAAGCGTCCAGAGCTCTCCGGAACTTCCAAGTTTTGGGCTACCGCTATCCACAATTTTGAATTATCCGATGCGAGACGGCAAGTCAGGAATTCAACCGGCTGACCACCGTTTACTCGACACAGCCCAAAATTGAAGTTCATAATAACCTGGTTGGAAGCCATGAAATCGAGCCCGAGTAAACAACATGAAGGTAAAACGTTATTGGGTACAATAAGAAACCGTTGCTCGATCATTGATCCACCTACTTCCAATTTAAGAGTAGTGAATTTCTCGACAGTTAACACTGCTCCAGTAAGACCGATTAAATGAACGGCATCTCCGTAGTGCACAGAATAACCCGCAAGTTCTTCCACAAATTCTTCCCCAATTAAACTGCATTGGGCACCGGAATCTAGGATAGCGCAACCTTCTTTGTTAGAAATTTTAACTTCAATCATCGGGTGTTTAGTTACAGTGTGACAATCGGGAAAATCACTAATGAACAACTGCGTTACATCGAGTATGAAATCTTGATCAAAACGGTTCATTCCTACCTCCACTATTCCGTCCGGTGAAGCTAGGGCCGCTGCACAAAATGCTTCTCGCGGGTAGCCGCAGAAGGATTTCAGCTCGACAAGAGGGTTATAGTGAACACCTGATAAACACTGCAGGTTAACAATAGAGGCTTCCTCCGTCACCCCACCGTGCTTGTACACCACTGGAGCGGAGTCCCAATAATACACACATATTACAACATCAAAGAGCTTACTGGTTGCCACCAAAGCTTCCAGACAAGGTAACTGACCAGGCAGTTTCATTAATTTTAACGTACGACGCACCTCTGTGGTTAGGTCAACCTTATAATCGGTAGGGTTCTGTAGAATCTCGCTACCACAACCTTCCTTAATTCAAATTGGTCCCGAGGAAAAAGTTCGTTATTGGCCTTTTCCCTCAACAACTGGTATAAGCTATAAAACAACGAATCTCCGCCTCCTGGAGCATATGACTCCACAATCAGCCCCGGAGGTAGGGTCTGTTGTGAATCGCTTTTAAATTCAACCGCATTGGGGAAAGCACCAAGACGAGAAAGCTTAGCAGCAACGTTCAGTCGACCAGGAGTGTATCTTATCTCAAAAGAATACTCTGCCAAATCCTCCACGGTTCTAGCTTAACGGCTGCTAACCAGCTTCATATTATGTAGGTACACAAGAGCTTGATGGTCAGTATGAATTATGAATTCTACTCCGTACAAAAATGGACGCAAGCTCTTAACTGCCCATCGTAAAGCGGCAAGTTCCCTATCAATTGTAGAATAGTTTCGCTGATTTGGCAAGAACGTGGTCGAAGCGTACACTATAACTTTTGATTCGCCATCACACTTTTGGGTGAGGCAAGCTCCGGCACCGCTCGCAGAAGCGTCAACCAAAAGTTCGAGCTTTTCAGCAGTTTCAGCATAATCGGGGTACGCTAACTCGACATCTTTCAATATGAACTGCTTGAGAGATTCAAACGCCTCGACCATTGAACTCGTCCATTTCAGCTTAACTGATCCTCTTTTTCCCGTCCATTCAGACAAAGGTTTCATGATATCAGAACATGAGGGTATAAACTTGCGCTGAAAATTGATCAGGCCTAAGAAACCCTGTAATTCTTTAACAGTATTAGGGCGCGGGTAATCTTTCACAGCGTCCATATAATGAGGAGTCTTTCGCACTCCACTCTCGCTAACAATGTGACCGAGGAATTCCAGCTCACGCACAGCCCAACGACACTTTGAAGGTTTTACCTTCAGCCCATGATCGTTCAAAACGTTCAAAACTCTACGCACTAGATCAACGTGGGCATCCAAGTTCGATTCAACGATTAGGATGTCGTCTAGGTAAATCTTTACTTTATCACTCGATATCTCTAGGTAAATTATGTCTTGTAGTGCACGCTGAAAACCTGCTGGAGCGGCTTTAATTCCAAACGGAATTCTGGCGAACTGCCACTGGTCACGGTTGGTAGCGAAAGCGGTGTACTCTTTACAGGAATCTTCCAGAGGAATTTGGTAATACCCTTTTATCAAATCTAGACTAGTAAAATATTTAGCCCCGTTCAAGCTATACAATGAATCTACTAGGTTAGGTATCGGGTGCTTATCGGCTTTCATGACCTTATTCAATTTACGATAGTCAACACACATCCTGATAGTACCGTCTTTCTTCCTAACAGGCACAACTGGGAAAGCCCAAGGCGATACACTAGGTTCAATGATACCTAATGAATGGAGTTCTTCACATTGCTTATTTATCTCATCTTGAATAGGCTTAGGGAATCTTCGAGGTCTCTCGTAGATAGGGGTGAGATCCGTGAGCTCGATGGTGTGTTTTATCGACTGGGTAACGCCCACATCGTACTCTCCCGAACTAAACACATCAACAACATTCTCCATCATGAGATAAACTTTGTCCCTTTCGGCCAGATTCAAATGAGACAAGTCTACATTCTCCCTGATTTCAGCCTTATCCCATCTAACAGGGTTAGGATGATGGAGACTTTCTACGTCAATGGAAGACATGACTCCAAGAACAGTTCCCTTTTTGATATTAACAAAATTTACCATAGGAGAAACGAGAATATTGGGACGAGACCCATCAATGATACAAGGTCTGATTTCCACTTTGTCTGCAAGTTTACTGGGAAGTTTATTCTCAACCATGAAGGTTAAGTTACGGCCCCTGATAAGATCTGAACAGTCAGTGGTGAGTTCCACTTGAGAATCACCAGAAATGGTTAGGTTACAGGCTGCACGGCAGACAATATTTGGAAAATTTACACTGCATAGGACACCATCTTCACTGAATGCTATTCTGAATTTTACCTCGCTAGTCGTTTTCTCCAAAGTTCTAGACAGAACATCGAATTCAAGACAATTACTGGTAAAAAAGTCGACCCCCAAGATGATTGGAAAAGTCATAGATTTAGATTTATGCACAACAATTACACGATTGATTGAAAATGGAACATCGGCTATGGAAAACTCGAGATCAAGTTCGCTCTCAGATTTAAAATCTTCACCAATGGCAATCAACGTCTCTGAAGTTGCACGACCTACTAAATTAAGGCTATTGGCAAGTTCGCTTGACATTAAAGATCTACACGCCCCAGTATCTAATAACGCATGACACTTTATACCCTCTAGCGTAATTTCGATTCTGGGTAATGCGGTCAAATCGCCCGAAACATTTACAAATTTACCTGTAGCCTGTAGGATTTCCTTTATATCACCGTCGCAAGATATCGGCTCACATCTCACCATTTCGTGAGATTCTCTTGGAAAGTCGTCGCTCTCAATAGAAGTAGAGGCCAGGTCGGATACACCGGGAAGTAGCGAAGTAGGACCGCTGCTTGGAGTTTGCTTCTCTGTCTGAAGAGCAGAATTTCCCTAAGCAACCCTTTTAGTCTGTGTCGCATCCGCCGCAGCTCGACCTCGAGCGAGTGCTGAATTTGAGAATATCCTGGTGCGATGGAGGACTTTGTGCTCGGTGGAAGGCCCTGAAGATTTCCTCCGGCGTTCAGGGCAGGTTAGTTTAACCTCGTTCCTCGCTGGCAGTCCTTCCCGAGATGGTCTAGTCTACATTTGGGACACTCAAGTTTAGGCTGTGGGGCTCTGGGACAGAAAGCAGCTACATGTCCAGTTTCATTGCAATTGTAGCAGGTTTTTCCCATGCGACAATTTTTCGTTTCATGGCCTCTTTTACCACACCACATGCAAAGATTAGGTGAAATCTGCTTGGTCGCGTTCCGAGGTCTTCCCCGATGTGGGACAGAAGTTGGCCCGAACCCACCATTACCAGGAGGGTCCATCAAAGGGAACTCAGGCTGAGCACGAGTGAAACCTACGTTCTGAATTTCTGAGGCATGACTCTCATTCGACGTTTTATCGTCCGCTGCTTCGTCGTAGTCGCGAGCTAACTCCATGAGGGACTTCCAAGGAAGCCGGTACGATGCGCCTCGGTTGAGTCTCCCATGTCGCTCGATTGACCTAACCTCACGGGAAAACTTGCTGGGCACGGAGCGCAGGAATTGCTCTCGCACTTCACGGGCACACTCGCGATCGTTTTCGTATCCCTGCTGTCCCAAGTTCAGGAGCCTCATGCCGAATAGGTAGAGTTTCTCTTCTGGAGCAATCGTTGAGTTCCTCAACTCCTTGCGCCAGTAGGACTTTTTGCCGATTTTCAGGTTCTTGTACCAATTGAGTAGTTCTGCACGGACGTAAGGGTAGTGGCAGTTTGATGCACTGATTTGGTGATAAACTTCTTTAATTTCACCGTTCAGAAACTCTCCAAGGTGTCTAGCTTGCTCACGATCGGTGCCACCCACGTACTTCCGCGAGAAATAATGCTCATAATCAGCGAGAAAATCCCTTAAGTGACATTGGCCATCCACAACAAATAAGTTAGGTTTCACAACTTTACTTGGATACACTGGCGGGGTTTTGAAATTGATTTCCTCGTCGGTCGTAGACTCAGAGTCAGACAAGGAGACAGTTTCGATGTGTCTACGTCTTGCTACAGGGTCGTTCCAATCATGTAGGACATTGGCGTATCGAGCAGGCTTCTCTGGCTTGACGTAGCTTGCACTCTGAGGCTGCCTTAACGCATCCCTCAACTGAGTTAAGCCCTGCTCACGAGCACGATATACCACAGGCTGGGGTTGCTCACTTATCGGACTAGTTTTATGAGGATCGTTGAAATGCACACATCTTTTCGAGAAGGGAACCCTCTTCCAGTAGTCACATTCTGCGATGAGTCTGAGCATGGTGCGCCAAGCGGCGTAAGTTTTCCTGAAGACTTCTTCCTCACCAATCACGAAAACATCATCACAGCACTTTACTAATTTCTCAAAATGAATTGCACCTTCTCTCAAATTTGGTGAATCAACGTAGTTCCATTGAGGTAGCAGCTTAAATCGCAAGTGATCAAGCTGCATGAGAAGAGTCATATCATCCGCCGGGAGGTTAAACTCCCCCTCCAAAAGAGCTTCACGCACACTTTGATGTCCAAACTGCATCAGGAGACTCTGGATGGTAATTACCTCTTCAAGAAAACCAGGAGCGATGCTGCCGTTAACCTCTTCTCCACTGGTCGGAATAAATGCACTGTTCACTTCACCTCCTGAATCATCAGGGGCACTACCCCCATCCGCCATCTTACCCAACCTAATTTTTTCCCGGACAAGCCCCCAAATGTTATAGGTCCAGCCACTGAGCTAAGTTAACACTTAATGATGCTCGGTGGAAATTAGGAAGAGGCGACGGGGTGCAGGCTTTATTGGTTGAAGTAGATAGAATTGAAAACTAAGTAAACAAAAGTGGACAAAACGAAGTCCGATAAGTGAGCCTGAAAGCAAATAAAAAATAAATAGTTACACACTATCAATATAAAGCTTCAGGAAATATACAAAGGAATTTAGTAGATTTACACACAGAAACTCGGGTTATAGACAATAGAACTGTATTAAGCTTCCCTTGGGTGCCACTGCTCTATAGCCTCGGTAGCTCAATAATAGGAGCTCGGCAGAGAGAGAAGCATCTTACTGTCACCAGACGTAACGTGAAGCCAACGAGCTCTACAGATGTTCATTATTGAAACAATAAACTAACTTAGAAAACACTTATACACGGGATAATCTGAATTCTACTTTTTAGTTGTGTAGAGTTTAACTTTAGTTCAAACTGGCAAGTATTCTAATAACTAATGCTACCTATCACCAAGATTCGATAATATAAAAAATGAATAACAATTACACTAACGACTACACTTTCCTAAACTCCTATACAAATTATCAAAGTCGCATGTCGGTCCTAAGCGACCGCCCGAGAAGCCCCCCGCACACCCGCACACAGCGACAACCCACAACAGATTAATAGGGTGCGGTGGCCGGCCTCCGTACGTAACCGCAGAGGCGGCTTCTCCGTTCGCATAAACACACTCATGAGGAACAACCATAATATTCCGTAGACATATGACAACCAATAATACATATGATAAATAGAAACAGTAAGAAATAAAATGAATGATAAATTTAAAAGGAACAAAAGCATAATTAAAGTTCTTAACCCTATGTACATCGCAGGCACCTACAAGAGGCAGGCTGGAAAAACAGCTCTATAACAATTTCACTCGTATTAACTCTCATTTTGTGCTTTTTAATAAATATCGAATTGGTTCCTTTTTCAACTGAAAATATAAACCTCCAAGAACAACACAGTTGTGCACTGTGTGCGTCAGAGTATGTGGGTTCTACCAGTAGAGTCCTGTTACTGCTTCTTTTAATTTAGCCACACGGTCCCATGCTGAAAAATGTAATCTTACAAAAAAATATACGATTTTAATATTTTAGCCACTGCTTCGAACCCCTTTAATACGCATTATGGAATTTCTTCATATATTACATCGAAAGCCTTTTTTAATGACTTTCAATCCTCTTTTCCTTTGCGTGAGGTTTAGCGATTTAATTTAGTTTTATTTGTTTTTTTAGTTACGTTTGCATTTGCCATCGTTTTTTTATTTTTTTCAAAATAATTTGTTGAGAATGACTCATTGAGTTGAAACCTATAATTCAAGCGCTTATGAATTATACGCCTATGAATTATGATTACGCTTATGAATTATACTGCAAACTCTGACGAAAGCCTAACAGGCGAACTACGTAACTAAGAAACTAAGGAAGGTACATGCGGAACGTTATAAATATATCGCAAGTGCCTAAGCTCGAATTTCAAAGCAAGTGAGCACAATTGAAAGTATTTTCAACTATGCGTCATTGGTATTATTAAATACATGCACTGTCGAAAAACATATATTAAGGATAAAAGAATCTCATTTTTCCATTTATATATAGATCCCGCCCCCCCCCCCCCGGGAAAGCACTGTTCACGACTGAATTAGGATGATCAATGATTAGGGCCGCCACCCAGTAACGCATTTCAGAGAAGCCCTAATTAATTCATATCTCAATCAATTCGAGTCCCTGTGCCTCTGGTGGCAGCGGAAACGCTACTTTAAATATACTATCTTTAAATCTTACGAGGCACCGTCCATTGCGATTCAATCCGAAAGGAAAGGATGATTAATAATAGATGTACGATATAGAGTGTGGCAGAAACACAACTTTATTCACTATGATACCCATGTGTGTATATCAACGAAAGATCTTTATGCAACGATATTTCAAAAACCAATGATGGTTTTTGTATCATCTATATTGAAAATAAATTGTTTTATTTTTTCTTTTTTTCTGACTTCTGAAGACAGTTTCTTTCTTTAAATAGGTTCTGACAAAGTTCAATGACGCAGAAATACGGCATGAAGTGTGAAACGGCATGAGTTGCGGTTGATGACTACGTAGTATATTTTTCTTCTGATAATGTTGTACGAGATTTCACCCTTGTACCCTAAGTATCCATCGTCGAGGCAATGACATTAACCATAGCTTTAGAGCTCTCAACAACATCAGGATGCATTATTTTAGCTTCTGCTTCTTTTCAGAATCCGGATGAAATCTCCATGGAATTAAATCAACAAAAATTTTTGTAAAAAGAAATGTTTTTAATCTCGATATAGTGAGGGCTTCCAAATATTTTCACAACAATTTCCTAGTTCGTAGAACTCAGTAATCTACCGTTTGGAGTGTACGTTAAGTCGTTTTGTCGATGTTGAATTGTTTTGACGACGATGAGTAACATTTATTTTGCACGATATTTTGTTCTTTGAATTTTTCAAGAGTATTTATTCGCAAGAATATCAATGAATGTTTTGCACAGTAAGTAAAGTAACATAAATTGAAGGCTGGAAAGCCTTAATGGGCTACTTGCAATGAATTTTTAATGCAAGTAGTGCACGATTGTTTTACACCCTTCAACTCCCTAGTTTTAAATATACTTTAACATTGAAGAAGCTGTTTCAAGCTATTTGAAAAACTTTAGTTGGATTCGTTTGCAAACGTTTACTCGTCACATATATTCTACTTCTTGTACTCTCTTCGTATGAAAATTGGTAATAATATATTTTAAAATAAGTAAAACACATAAATTCTAAAAAGTTTCAAAATGTAAGTCCTGATCAATAGTCATAACTGGTGAATTGTGCAGGGTGTCACTGAAACTGAATAAAATTTACTTATAGCGTTTACATATACTGGCAATTTTTTTCTGACAAGTTTCTTCACCAATAGCCTTGCGAAAAACGTGACAACCCTAAACTTTAGTTTGAAATTTAGTACGACAATTAGAAACTTATTCAATGCTGTTTAAATTTGCAAAGTTGAAAGCAAATTCCATTTTACCGAAAACTTTCATTTAGTTCTGATAAGAAAGCAAATCGTCGTTCTGTTCATAGAATTCTCGATCGAAAATCTCATAAACTCATACTCATGATATCGCCCATCTAATATTTCCTTCGCTAGACTCTACTGCAATCAAACTTAAGTGTGATTTTTTTAACCAAGCACTATGATGGTCGACGAATCTTCTGTGGAGTAGGTTAGTTTAAAACTTACTGGATTGATAATTTTACTGAAATGATGGCAAGGGTGACTTCATATTGGAAGTCCAAAACCAAAGTCCCGAAGAAAAACACAACCACTTTAACACTCACAGGTTCCAGCTTCCAGCTTCTGCTGGAGCAGCGACGCATCCCAAGAGGACGAACAAACAAGTCAAAACCATCGTTGCTACCTGAAAGGTTTAATGAATTGTATAAGTCGTTGACACAGTAGGCTCCTGGAACTAAAGATAAAACATTACAATGTTTATCATTCCGGAAAGAAAATATGGTGTAAATTAGTGTGATCCTAAAATATATATTTTTTAGATGTTAAGCTCTCGCATTGCCAAAGTGTTCCATTGGTTTCAAAAACACCCCAGCCAAAAAATAAATTAAATCCATTAACATTTAGTGTTTTCCCAGGGGTATCAAAGATTCGCCTTTTGGGCATATACCGGGAAATATAGGGAAATGTACAATAAATGTCGGGAATCACTACAGCTAGCATTCCAGGTCCCCCCCCCCCCCAAGTTTGTGGGTAGTAGCTGTTATAAGGCAGAGGTCTCATGGTCGCTAGCCACTCATTGTTGCCTGATCGCTGTCAGGGTATATTCCTAGGAGTCTGGAAACAGCTTTCTGTTCTCCAACAATTGGAAAATGGTACTGGAGTTGCTCTTCCCCTTTTGTTAGCAATCCGCCAAAGTCCTGGACGAGAGCCACTCTACCTTCCGCATGGTCATTGACGACCTTCAGAGCTCCGACGATGGCCTTGGTTTTCTTGAAGTCCTCAAGATCTTCCGAAGATTCTGGGTTTGCCTCCAAGAAACTTGTCGAAAGACCTAGGCGAGTGAAGAGGAGCAAAGAGTTCATGGAGGCGAAGTCGTCCAGAGTCTTATTTCCGATTTCTTGCAGATCGACGACTGCTCTCTTGGGTGGATTTTCAAGCCCTCCTTCTTCGCTCATCTTCTGTACAATCCTTCTCTCCACATCAAGCGGAACGGTGGCATCAAAAAGAGAGAGTCCGATCAGTTCCTCTGAGAGGTAACAAATATGAGATGCCAGTTTCTTGCTGGCGGCTTTAGACACTCGGCTGTCTTACTTTTCGAATGGAGTAAGTTACTGCAATAGTGCCAAGTCAGAAGTAGGAGCTGAAACTCTATCTGTTGCAGTTGTCCACGCCTTCAGATTAAATTCGACGATGAACACAAGGATTCTTTCCAAGCCATTTGATTCATTTTTTGACAATTTGAATTGGCCAGAGAACATCCACACTTCCAAAGAGTATATTACTTTTCCATCCATCTTGCATCATGCATTGGTCCTGGAGACTTGAAAGTTATTCCTCCTTCTGGGATACCACCCAAAAAAATGACAAACATCGCTAAAAGTTGGCAGTAATCATCTCTTGGTTGCTTTTCTTTAAGCTGCTTTTGGGCAAACTTCAAGATATCGTCTCTGTCAGGTTCGAACAAAGCAAAGTTAGCCATTTTCTCAACTGTTTGGTATGATGACTAGTCCATTAACGACCACTTCTGACGAAATCTTTTAAAGAGGAGAACTTCGGGACCGGAAGTTGATACCATGCAGGTTCTGAAGATAGCCCCCACAAGCAATTCCAAGACGTGGTGGCGGTAAGCTAGGTATAGAAGCTCTCTTCCCAACTTCTGCTGGATGAGGGTGCAGTCATCCTCATGCGCCCCCATCCAGCAGAAGTTGGGAAGAGAAGACAGCGAACTTTTACATTAAGCATGAAGCTTTGTTTTGTTCAGGCCATGCTTTTCGGGTTCGTTGCTGGTCAATTTTTCAACACTTATTTCTTTATTTTTAAACTTACATTGTTACTAATTTTACGTGAAAAGTTTCATTTGTATGGACACCCCTGGTGCATAGATTCTGTGTTTCCGTAACTCTATACTAAATGTGCCTTCATACTTCCTCCTTTTGCAACACCTTTGTTGGGGTTAAGGAGTAATAAACTACCAGATGATCTGATTCAATCTTATGGAATTAAAATTAGTCTTTGCGATACGTATCAAAAAGAATTCCAAGGAAGCCATCATAAATGACAGTTTTGAATTGTAAGTCAATGGTGATGAATTTTGGAGAGTACCCGAAGTAACACTCATTCACAGGTTATAAAAGCACAAGTCATTGTTAATATGAATGTTTTATCACATGTTAGTTTCGTGCAATTTGGAGTATCTTATTTATTTCTGCGTGGTTACGCCATTATTTTCTCCGAGGATTTAGTCTTGATCCATGTTGGCATCAATGCCAATATCTCGTGACATTAAAATTGGCTTGCATTTTTTGCAATTGTACCATAATATATTTAGAAAACGTGGTTTAATAGATATTTTTTGCAAATAACAGTGTAGCATGGTGTTTTCAGAACAGATAAAAAACGTCTGGTAGAAATTGGTGATCCTAAAATCAATTATTTGGAGCTACCAGTGTGTCTCATTGGTGAAGCGTCTCGTACCATTCTGGGTTTTGAGTTGGATTTCTTCTGTGTGTTAACGTTTTATTGTTTGTTTTGCAAAAGTTTTTATTCGACATTTTCTCTAATATTTGAAATTTGCGATCAATTTTATGTACGCTTGTATTTCCCAGGGTATACTTATTCCTCACATTTATGTGTTTCTGGTGATAATTGCAAGTGGCCGTGACTGAGGATAAGGTGATTGTTTGTGTTGAAAACTATTCATTTTTAATTGGCTAAATTAGTTGTTAAGAAAAGCATACAAATGATCTAAATACTGATAATAAAACTGCGAAAAAAGAAGAAGCAGTCATTATAAGTTCGGTTATAAGCTGTGCAAGCGTGTGGTGAAGCAGATTCCGAAGGGGTATGGCATCAATGATTTTATACAAAGGCTGATAAGGATGCTAGCTCAAAGAACAAATGAAAGCGCATTAAAGTGTTCCACTTATATTCTTATGATGAAGAACCCTGAGAGTATGAAAGTATCGTACACACTTTTTTAAACCTTAAGCCAGATAAGGAATACCTGCACTCAGTATCAGTGAAGCTAGTATGTCCAACTCAAGTTTAGTTCTCGCTATTTAATAACAAATGAAGAGAGAAGAGGTGTAGAATTCGCTTCATGAATATTCGTTTGGATAACACGTTCTAGTGAAAATATTCGGAAGACAATTACTACCAGTAGACCAAATTTGAGTAGGATTGGGGCAGTAGGATCTTTCTATTCCCTAAGGGTGCGTCAAGGAGGGAACCATAGAGACTCGTTCGGCTCGTGCAAGCACATCGTAATGATGCAGTGCGTGTTAGACGCACAATGCGTAATATGACCCGTTAAAAGAGAAGTAACGAGTCGCATTCATGGAAAGGAAGAAAAGGTTCTTGATGCAGTTATCAACATAACCAATTTATCAGATGAACACTCCACCGTAGCCAAATGATGACCTCCATGTGTGTCTAATGTTGATTTATCTCCGTTTCGAACTGTTCATCCTACTCACAGAACTAAGGGAAACTAGCACATTCTAGGGCTGATTATTGCATGTGATATTTTCTTGGGCCTTCAAAAACTTGCTAGAAAGCCATTAAAACCGTAAATTTACAACTCGATAGAAATCCTGTGACCAAACGTACTCTAATTTGACCAAACGTACTCTAAGTTGGATTCACGAGCGAGAAAAAGTCTTGCAAATAAATACAATTACTTGACTTAAAATCTCGAATGTTGAAAAAACATTAACTAAATTGATTTAAAATGTGAGTTTCTTAAATCCGAGGTAGGAAAAGTGAAATTGAAGCTGAGGTTTCGTGACAGAAAATGAAGTTCAGCAATGTTTGGTAGTAAATTATAATTTCATTTTTGGAGAATCATTGCAGAAAAAAGTACTGAATAAAGCAAATGTAAATATCAATTTTTAAAGATGGACACTCTCCTTGTCCAGGATACACACTAAACATATTCTAAGAACCAGGTACCAAGCCTCCGCCGAAATTGTTCGAGCTTAGGAAAGATACATCAGTCCGTCGCCTAGCAGAAGTGAAGTTAATCCTCCCAAAGCGAACAATGATGAAATGATGAACAGATGAGAGCTGAAATTACGTATAAGTAACGTTCAAGGTGAAAAAAATAGTTGATGTGCATAATTCTCGGTTTCAAAATGTACAAAATAGACATGTTTTCACGCTTCTTCTTAAGGCCCCACATTAAAGAGGAGGAGCTTCGATTTTCGAACGGAGACTTTTTTGTAACGTGACGTACCAGGCATTGTTAACCCTCGGATTAAAAGCTGCTCGAATTGAACAGAGTCTTTAAAAACGAACCTGTTTATATCAGTAAATGTTATATTTACTCACCATTGTTCAACTGTGAGTCTGTCTTCTGCGTGCGAAACGAAATTAACGCTGAACGTTAGTGCTGGACTACTGACGTGAGGTGTCTTATAAAGACTTGCAAGTGGAACACTTGGGCAAACAGAAGGTGGGAACTTGTGGCTGAAGCAAGTTTTATGACAAAAAATTTTTTCAAAGAAAATGGGATTACTAATGAATTGTCAGAGCCAATAATAAAGCGTCCACTAAATACTGAAATCTGGATAGGTTAACATTTCAAATTGATACTGATTTCCATTAAATAATTATTTTTGAAACCATGATTTCTGGCGAAAATATTGTGATGAACTACGGCTCAAGAATTTTAAACAATTTTAACAATTTATACTCTAGATGTGCAGTTTCAGCTGAAGTCTTTGTGTGATCTTGGCATGCATTGTGTTGGGCTTAAAAATATCTTCAGGCTATGCTTGAAAGCGTTATATCAGCTAGTAACGTTGTGAACTAGCAATGCTAGTTTGCATGAGCTGTTTTTTCACGTTGAAGTGTCACACAAAACTTAATAATTCAGTTCAATACGTACTATTACATATAATAATTGATTGTCAATAAGGATGTGTCAGATGTACATTTTTACCTTTCATTTCCATATGAAATTTTTGCCATTTGAATTGCCACATTGATATCATACTTTAAAAGAGGTTCTCATGGCTTCGAAATCTAATTCCCCTGAAGCAGTAAGAAGCAATAAAAAACAGTAAGTAGTGATGTAATGTATGGACTTACGTTATTTAGCCAGCGAAAGTCGAATTTACTACTAGTAACGAATTTCAAAAGACAAGGCAAATTAGAGTGAAGAAGGCGTATTTTCTACATATTAGTACCCTGCGTTCGAAGAACAAAAATGCCACTATTCGGAAACGCGTTTCACTGAGTTAAATAAACTGTAACAAGTGAAAACTATGCATTAAAAAAGAATGTCATGATTCGTACGGTCCCTAACAGATTTCACTTCTCTATTCTAATCGTCGGTTTTCTAACCCCAACCGTTACCGTAAATCGATAAATTAGAGTATGTTTGCTATTCTGAGGGAGGTAAGCAAAGCAATTAAGGCAGCTTGGTCTTTCTGTTGCCCGGCTTTACAATAGGACTGAACTATAGATAATAAAAAGTGATCCTCCTCGAGAGGGTGCAATACTTAGAACCTTGTTTAAGTATTATATAACAGTCTGATCTCTGTGAAAACTATGAAAGAAACCGCGGCTACTTTGAAAAGCGAATGATAATCAAAATAATTCACTTCTAGTCCTTAATTAAAGAAAATTATTTTAAACTCGGCAATAACTGAACGTACGGAAAAACCTATTTCCTGATTGTGTTACAGAAACGTGAAAAATTAATTTCAAAACGCAATGAACCTGTGCGTTCTTGAAGAAGACAGTACCAATAAACAGAGAGGGCGAACCTACCAGTAGCCCTCAAGACAGTAGCCTTTTCTCCCGTGTTCTTTGAAGAAACTCTCGGTAAATCGTACGATTTTTACACCTGTGGAGCTTAAGCCAAGTGTCTGAACATTTGTTGTGCTCTGCTAGAAGTTGAACGAAGTCTTATCGGACACCTGCCATCTTGCAGTGTTGCCACATCTTACAAATTGGACAGAAAAAGCTCGCAGAGGGAGTGAAGTTCCATTGAATTTCTTTCATTTTCTGTTGTATTCTATTACGAGTCAGAATTGGGAGAATAATGAAGGAAATAGTAAATATATTTTTCCTGGTTACAAAAACGTTTGACATTGTCAGTCAATGCTCAGCATTGTTTGTTCATAACTGTCAAAATATAGGTTTATCCTCTAAAGAAACCTTATGGGCGTGCAATTCTTCAATGCGGGAAACGGAAGCACACAAGTTTAGAGAACGGTTCACGCCTAGGAGTGAACTCATGAAAATTAAATACGTTTCACTGGGGCATTTGAAGAAACCCTAGAATTTTTTCTGCATACTGAAAATACAATAAACCTGAATGGTCGTGCTTCTTGAATTTTATGAGTTTCAGGTATAATTGGGTTTGAAAGCAGAGAAAGCAGAAAAAGTAAAAGCAGAGAAACCTTAGTCAGCTGAAATATATGTAGAGTAATTTAATAATTTTTTCCGCACATTGTAATTTTTGTCAGTTCAAGCCAAAAAATGATGCTATGGTCACTGTAAATTGGAGAAAAAGCACGATATAATAAAAATAATACACTTCTAAAATGAAAAAAAACGCTTTTCTTATAGGCTCATTTCAACATTAAAGTATAGATGTTAGGTTAAAAGGAAAGTAAGTTTACCGCGATATGGAAAAATGGATAAATGGAATATCACTTTAATGCATTTAGACAAACCTTATTCGTTTAAGTAACAGTGTTCTAGGGTGTACAGAAAATAGCTCATAGGTACATTTTTATATTTTCGACTATACTGATCTCTGAAAGCATTACCCTTATGGTGGTAAAGGACATAAAAGGACAAATCATGATGCAGAAATTGGTACCTCATTTATTGGACGCTTGCGTAATTAGCATTTCACTGTTGTCCCTACAAGAGACATTTTGTATTGAAAAAATTCATTTTAAGCTATTTACAGTAGTGATGTGCGAGAGAAAAAAGGACTCTATTCTCTCACTCAAATTTCTTCTCAATTAAAAATTCTAAATCAAAATAAACATTATCGTCGGACTTTCTTGCTTAAGAGGAGCTGACTCCTAGATTGATAGTACACAGTCTTGAGGTTGATTAAAGTATTGCAGTATATAACTGCTAAAGACCTCTGCCTATGTGTTCAGCCAGTACAACCAATGTGCTGCCACGCACATTGTGCCCAATTATATTCATACACAATTGGGGATTGTATCAGGCCAGGATACTTTTCGAAGCCGGGAAACAATTTGAATTATTTTCATACATCATTTCTGATAATATTTTAGTACTTAACTTTAAGCACTACAGATCATACTGCTCTTGGTTTTCTCAGACAGACACTCAAAATACGGAGGATAATTCAATAATTCATCACCATAAACCATAATTTCATTTGTAAAACTAAATTCGAAATTACTGTTAAATGGTATTGCGTTATCTTAGGATCAATTGAAACGAGTAAATATTTATTTAAACAAATTGTTAAGAAAATCTTTATTCAAAATGCACTGAGGTAAAGTAAAATAAATCAGTCTGGCTGGTCAACAATTTATGTAATTGGAATCAAAAGTTAAAAATGCGGAGAAACTCGATTCTAATATTGACGCAAGTTTTTCAATGAACTGATGTTTGAAATTTGTCCTTATTATTTATTTTTTCAATAATTAAGAGAAAATAACATCAACGTTGTTTTTCTTTCCATCTTAAGTGTTTTTCTACTGTTTTTATAATCTGAATTACCAAGAAATTCATGTGCATGAAGCTGCTCGTAAAGGTAAAATTCCAGAGCTCACTTCACATTTTGTCGCCCACCTTTTTGATTTCAAACTCACGTATCTGGGCCCTCGACTCAAGCCCACAGGTCGAGTTCCACCGCCATACGAGCACGTATTTAGAAACACAACATGTTCTAAAGAGTAATTCGATGCTCATTGATTCTATGTTTTTTCATCGGTATATGATGAGTTGTTGAGTTGTCGATATATGTTTAACCGATATAAGATGAGTTGAATACATGTATGTAATTCATGAATAAGTACAAGTATGTGTTTCATGTTTGGTTTGAAGGGGCTTAGCTGGTTATTGAATTTATTCTGAAACAGTAATTCTCACGAAAGGTAAATTTATATTATTTATTATTACTGCTCTTACGAAAGGAAATGGTATAATTAGGTTTTTGGAACATGAAATTCTTAGGACTTTGGCTTGGTCAACGATTTCATTCAATCACACTTTAAAATTGAATTTATTCCTCTGAATTTTTTTTACTTTATTCCTACTTTTGCTGAGATGTTACACAATTCAATTTGCAAAGGAATATCTTCAATTTTTATTGAAACTACATTAGTGTTACATTTTAATTGTTTACGTCAAAATATTCATAGTATATTAAAAATGTTTCTGATTGAAAGATTTTCTGAAGAAAAATCCAATTATGTCCCAAAAGATGAACTTATGCTTGAATTCAGTTATGAATATCAATTGGCAGCCATCCTGGGTCGTGAGATTTGGCAACATGTGAACCGTAATGACCGCAACGACACTTGTGTTAGCGTTCACAACACTTGTCTTCGAGGACTTGGAGGTGCAGGCTAAAACTTTTGCAAGGGGCGTACCTCAATATCAAGCTAATGCTGAGAGTGTGGTACAGAAGAAAAGAGGTTTCCTACTAAGTTGAAATAAATCTTGAGTTCACTCAAGCTACCAATCATTAAACTCGCAAGAGTTCACTGCGTACTAACATTAAACAGTTAAAATGTCCCTCTATGAAGGATAAACCAAGATAGGAATAGCTAAGTGTTTCAGAGTGGGGTCAGATTCTGAATGCAGTTAGCGACGAAATTATTCGTACACCCATCGTCTTTCAAAACTTTCTAAAACTACTTAAAAACTATTGTTACAATAGGCATAAGATTTTCACAGGGTGTGAAGCACATAGTAGTGACAATAAAACGAAGTTTATAGGAGAAAATATCATTTTTGAAACATTTAACACGCTAAACTTCAGACACACGAAAAGACAAAATTATTGATACATTGCATTTCATTAAGAAGATTTTCTGTTATTCTTGTTTTATTGGAAATAATTGTGTTCTTGAACATTCTTGTTCTTGAAAAAGATGTGAGATCATTCTAGAGATCTGTGCCAGAGTTGAGGGGACCATACACCTTTTGCTCTTTTTCTCTTTATTTATGAACCAATGCTTATCAACTTGGACAGACTGATATAACGTCTGAAAAAAGGGGTCACCCTGTATGAATTTTTTATTTGCTTCATAGAAAATGAGTTACGACAAAGAAAACGGAATATATGCACCCTGCTCCTACTACAAATTTCAACCTATAGACATGAAACAAGTGTCATTTGAAAGAAAAACACTTGGGCCACAGCCCCGAGGTAGGAATGTTTGAGACTCGCTTTGGTTTTGGTGATATTGGGAATGAAAACGACAATTTTGAAAAGTTGTCAAAAATTTTGATTCATTTCCCTTTGAGGGCCTCCCGTTTTTACCTAATTCGAAAATCTCAAATTCCTACCCCAAGACTGTGGCCCTATTATTCTTCTTTTAAAAAAACATTATCTCGACTCTCAACATCAAAAATCGTAGGAGAAGTAGCTATTCGTATGAAGAAAGTTTTGAGTTTCAACAAAAGCGAAAAAACAAAATATTTTAACAATAAAACACTTTGTAGAAAAACATTCTGTTGTTTTCGTTTTGTGTTTACAATTTAAAAAGTTTTACAGGTTTTGTTGTTCAACAAGTAAAAAAGTTTGTTCAAAAAAAAATGTGTACAACAAAAATAACCTTCCCCTCACCCCCAGTCCACCTCCTATAGTGAGCGTTCTATTGCGTGCACGCCTGTAAAATTCACTGTGGCTTTCCAGCACATGTATAGCTTCAATTTAAAGCAAATCATTTTTCTAAAACATTTGGTCAAAAAAGGTGTACGGTGCCCTTAACGGGGAGCCACAGGAGTAGGGCTTTGTCATTCGTACACTAGCACCAAGACGAGAAAAACTAGGGAACTCGGTGTGGACCTTAAGGCACCGCCACACCTTGCAACTTCGAGTACTCCATGCCGCACCGACGAGTTGCCCAGAGCTCTCTCACCGCTCGGGCAGCCACATGAACAAAAGTCCAGCCCTCCTGATTCACGTAGCCAGACGACACCGCACAGCCAGGGCTGCCAATGCTTGGGTTTTAACCCAAGATCTTGGGTTTTTGCGTTGTGCCTTGGGTTCTTGGGTTTTATTTACGAATAGATTGATAATCTTGGGTTTTGAGCCACATGCTTCAATCATAGTACACAGGAATTCTTCAACGTCATATTATTGCGTACAAATGACTATATTTCATTATGCCTGAAGGTTTCGTTATATGTTTGAAATACATTGCATGCCCGTCACTGCCTGTAAACCCTACCTGCTCGTTTTAGCGTATGAACGCGTTGCATACCCGTCACAAATCACGATCTGTCAAGCGTGCGCCTCTCAAACTCAAAGTCTGCCTCATATAGCATTAAGTCTTTTAGAGAGAGAGTGAAGTGTGACAATCGCATTAATTCCATGTATTATGCGATTTTCGTCGGGGGTTCGATACAAAAAACTGTCCAGATTTTTTGATTGGACTCATATTTTAAGGTGAATGTCTTTCTCTGAACTCTACTCATTTAAATGAGAAAAAGGGGCTGACGAAATAGCGCCAGTAAAGGAGAGAAAATGGAATGCTCAGTTCTTCAAGGAAGAATGGCTCAGTGAAACGTCTAAAGATGGCTTGAGCAGATGGCTTGAGCAGGACAGCAGTTACTGCAAGGCATATAAAGTGATACTTAAATAATGCAAATAAATCTATGTTGTCGATGCATAAGGATTCCGGTAAACATATTTTTTTTGCAGTGTCTAAAGGAAGCACAAGCATTACTTAATTTCTTAAAAAGGAGACAACTGGAAGCCATCAAATAGCATAGAGTGAGCCAAGGCTTGCATAATTTTTTAGCATAATTTACCCTATGCCAACGTTGACCACTTTTTAGAGCAGTAGTCTGCAAACTATGACCCGCGGGCCACATCCGGCCCGCCACATAATTTCATCCGATGATCCGGCCCCCCAAACAAATCCCTGGGTGGTATCATTGAAAAAATAATTATCGCATGGCTGATTATCGCCGGCACTGATTTGTTTGTTTTCATTTTTTATACTTTCGGCCCGCATGAATGTGGAAAATAAATAATGTGGCCCTTACATTGAAAACTTAGAAGACCCCCGTCTTAGAGGTCTGTAAGCTTGCATTTTTTGAAAGTAAAATAGCCGAAAAACTGTCGATGAAGCGAACAAAGCTTTCCTATGTAAGCCAAGATGGTATAGCTGTCAAAGAATTTCGCAAACAAAACGTGAGTGCTTGTATTATTGTACTATATATGATGTTTTTTTTATATTTTTTTCGAATCTTGGGTTTTATTTCCTGATCTTGGGTTTTTTAGAACCACAATCTTGGGTTTTGATGAAAAGCTCATTGGCAGCCACGGTATACATAAGACAGGTAAGTCCACTTCAAAGGGAACAGCTGCTCGAAACCGTTAGACAAGCCAGCCAATAGGAGACGTTTGAGCGGACACGTCACCACATCCATACCACGTGACTCACACCACACTCGCGGCAGCGATGCACTGACTGCCGTACGTATGATTGCACCATGGCAGGAACTGCCGGTTTTCCGCACATACGTATTGGAAAATATTTAAATAACCTGGAAACTATGATACTGAAAAACTTTCATAATCTCGTATGCAATGCTTAATTGCCCCGTCATAATTAAAATTTTTGTGTATACTGAGCAAAACCTTCATATCTATCAATACAAAGCTCCGTTTGGGACTTGCATACTCATTGTAATTCTAAAATTCAGATTTTTTCTTTTGAGTGTTTAAAGGATAAATCAAATGGAAGTCCTCATGATGTTACTTTATATTTCAGAGAGAAACACCGAGTTCATAGTTCGTCAACGTAAATAACCCACAGGATGAAATTAGTCTGGCAAACAATGCTTTCCGCTTCAAGAAAGTCTTCAATTCTTTTAGAGGACTTGTTGAACGATAAGCATAGGAAGCAGGATTAGTTTTCTACGATGTCCATCATCATTAATGCACATTTATTTCAGAATATATATATATATACATATATATATATATATATATATATATATATATATATATATATATATATATTACAGGCCTCGTATAAATTTAAATTACAAATTATAAGAAAAGGCTCCCGACGTACAAATCTTCCGTACAAATCTTTCTCTTGCACCTCTTTCATAATCTGCTGTGCTGTCTTTCTCTTACCTACCGATTTGTTCAGACGACTTTTGAATAATCACCGCTACGTCATATTGCGTTATAAAAAACGTGTTAGCTTAGATTAATTTTCTAATTGCTCTGTACATGATCAACATCTAAATAGTTGAAAATTTGAATAACGAGCATTGTTGAACTAAAAGTATAGCTTTGAGTAACTCCAGGAATAGTGGCAGTATTGCTGTCGTCATTCCAGTAGCTACACTTTTCCCAGTGAAAATTCCTCAATACAGTAAAACATGCATATTATATGGAAAAAGTAGCCTTGCATTCATATTTATTCGATGAATACATTATTGTAGCAATTAAATATTGAACACTACGTCCTTTAATTAATAAATATTCATATATATAACTATATATATAGACATTATGATTATTATTATATAAGAAAGTTTTAGCTTCCCTTAACCACGACATAGATGTTCCAAGAGAGGAAAGAGGAAGGCACCATTTAGTATGGAGTTGAGGGAACGCGGAATCTATGCACAAGGTGCACAGAAACAGTAAGCTAGGAAAGAAGCTCATGAAACAAGAAAAAAGTTGAAGAAGAAAGTAGTTGGTGCTCAAAAACAGGACAGCAGTGAACCGAAAAAAGATGGTCCTTAACAAAACAAAAACCTATTTTATTACAACAAAAAGGCAGCCTACCTAACCTTTAGCTCAGGCCCTCACATAGTCCCCCTGGGAGCGCAAATTCCCATAGATAAAATAGTTGTATCCCCCTGAGGGGTATATATATACATGTATATATATATGTGTACAGACATATACGGCACACATCCTATAATATTCCATTAGCTCTGGTTAATTATAAATATAAATGAATAATAATAATAATCTCAGTTAACAACAACTTCGGTCATAGGCTATTTAGTTGTCGCTTTGGCATTTCTACCAAAGTTGCTGTGTTGTTGTACGGTGATACACTGAGGTCATGAGTGTCTTCCATCTTTCTCCGCTATCTATACAGATTACTTCAATTACCACGTTATTGCTCGCATATTCCATCTTACTCCGTCAAGTACGATGCAACTCAATACAATACACGTTTTAGCGAAAAACAGAACTCATGTCCGACTTCAACAATAACTGGCATAACACATTAAGTACGCCCTCCTTTCGTCGGGCCACAACAATTCTCTAGAACTTCACCCCCATTCGTTACACAGCAATATAGCATTACATAAATGTCGATAACTACCGTTTAACATGAGCCACCCGAAAAGGAGCCGTCATGGACATTCTAACATTTATCACAACATTAGCTTCTTTTTACCCGTTATCATAAGGATTCAATCACCATATGAACAAAGATTGAGGCCAATATAGCTGAAACTCTTAATTTTTACCTGAAGAATCAGGTTGCATGGTTGCAATGAAACAATGAATGTGGAAGGATTGAAGCTAGGACCCCAAAGTTGGGGTTCCAGCTCCCACCCTCACTTTGGCTGAGCGTCTTACCCGCGCTGGAACCCTTACTCAACTCTGCGTTGATGAGCGCAGTACGCTCGGCCATTTAGGTTCTAAATTGTACCGCAGAACATACCAACTGCTACAAGACTAAGACATAGGCAAACCGTAATACAAACATTGAAACACAACCTCGCCACTCTTGAACTGGGTGGGTCCACTCAGATTCAACATCATATATTCCCTAATACATTCACTTTTTTAACAAATTCCATTACTTTATGAATAAGTCCCCCATCAGATAACAAGTTGGCCACACTTATGTTTCCTCCTGTCACCGATTAGAAATTACAAATCTTATTTCCTTTCCTGTTGGACATAACAAATTATAAGACTTCAGCTCTAACCAGACGCTTGAAACGTAAAATACACATTTTGTGAAATCTATCCTGCAGAATTGAAATCTCTTAGAAATACCTTTCCGTTATAACACCAAGAACAACGTGAAGAGAACTCTCAAAGAAATGCTATAAATTTAAAAAATAACACCAATCGCTATACATATACAGGGTGGGCCAAAAGTAACCGAGTCTTTTAATTTGCTAATACAAGGGAAACTATGAACGCTAGGGAGTTGAAACTTGTTTAATTTGAAAGAATAATATTTTTGTGGTTTATCAAGGCTAAATTTTGAATACGTTCGAATGAGTGCCACGACTGTTTAGACAAATTAGAGCTCATTTCTTTGTCGTTTCCATTACTCTCCTTAGTGTAGCTATTGAGCTATTTCATATTAAATTTTATTTTCAACTTTTTGTAAATTTGTTAAATTGGCTACATTAACTCGTGACTTACGGGAGCCCCACAAGAAGAAGTCGCATGGGGACAAATCTGGAGAACAAGGAGACCAAGGGATGTTACCAAATCGTACAATCAACTTATTTGGAAAGCACTCTCCCAACAATACCCTGTCTCTTCCTGTTAATAACAATAGTGTTGTTAACCTATAAGAAATTGTTTCTTCTAATAAATCAATTTCAACTTATTAGCGTTCATAGTTTTACTTATATTTTCAAATTAGAGGAGTAAGTTACTTCTGGCCGACCCTGTAAAAACCAAGACAATTAGCATGGGCTGGACAATTTTGGAACACATTACAGCTACTACCACACCTTAGAAGTACTATCGTTGATAAAATCAGAAATCGTGAAAGGATAAAAATGAATGCTAAAAAAAATTCAAACATTAACACGCAAGCTGGAAAGTGAAAATAACGTTTTTGAAACTTGCAAAGCCCTAGGGACTCTTAGAGCGTGATTTACGATATTTAAAAGTTTTGTCTTTATTTTACGAAACGTTGATTCGAGATCAGATGTTAGGTTAAGGCTCCCTAACCGCAACAAAGACGTTCGAAATAGAGGAAGGAAGAAGGGACTGTTAAATATGGAATTAAGGAAACGCGGAATCTATGCACAAGGTGCATTGAAACTGTACGTTCAGAAAGAAGTTCATGACACAAAATGAAAGTTGAATGAAAAAGTAGTAGTAGTAGCAGCTGAGAAACAGGACAACAGTGAAAAAAAGATTGTCCATCCCATAATAAAAAATTTATTTCAACAAAAAAAGCCTACCTAACTCGCTACTCGGGACCTCACATATTCCTCCTAGGATCGCCAATTCCCTTGGATACAGAAGTTGTACCCCTTTTATGATGAACTGTACATATCTTGGATCCGGGTCATATCGGCCTAACCAAAATGGGACAATTTGTAGTAGTATTAGTAGTAGCTAGCGCTTCAGTTACTCAAACTATGTCACACCGAAGGTCACATAATTTAATTCGTACCAGTCTCTTCCAAATCACCTCACAAGATGAACCTCACTATTATTTGAAACATCAAAATTATCTGAGCATCGTGGTTATAATTGCAACTCAAGATTACAAGTGTCTCCACATTAAAATTTGTTCACAACACTGTACAGTCGAACGCACTGGGCATCCAAACCCCGTAACCCCGTAGTGGGGTTTCAGCTGCCCACCCATTTATGGCCGGAAGACGTACCGCACGCTGAAACCCCTGAGGTACCAACGTAGCTCGCACGGCAATATTGCAGTTTCTTCATCTTCAAACTTCTAAGTCGATACGACGTCTGGCTATAATGCGTTACAGCGCGGCTTCACGTTAAATCTCTTCAAGCAGTGCAACATGGAATAAGAGGGTTAGTCAAAAAGTTCTCAGATAATTGCCATAATTTTGTACTGAACAGAGATTTACAAGTTGAAACCTGTCCTTAGAGCTTCCTTGATAACTTGCAGCTGTTTCATCAGTCCGTGTCAGGTCAGCATCGAGAGAGGTTGCATCTCAAAATAGTAATTTTCAACCTTTCAAATGGCAAATTTTGAGATCAGAGCTAACATCAAATTTTTAAATAAACTAAATTGGAAACCTGTTGAAATCATCGAAGCTTTGCTAACAGCAGGTTTATGGAGACTCTGCACCATGTAGAGCAGTCGTTTATGATTGGATTGAAACTCTCTAAAGAGGGAAGAGTCCAACTTGATGACGACCCATGAGGAGGAAGACTCACAACAGCAACAAATGAAAACATCTCTCTCGTACAGAACCTACTGGAACACAAGCTCCCCCTCCCCCCAATTTTTTTTAGAAGGCATTTTTAGGTGGAAACATAAATTACGAAATTGTGTAGACCACAATGGAGCTTATGTAGAAAAATAGAAGTAATGAGTTGTTTAATAAAGAAATTATGGCATTTGTCTGAGAACTTTTTGACCTGGCCTATCCCTCGTATCCCCCTGGGATAGCTAATTTCCTTTGACGCACTAGTTGTGTCTCCCTGTTGATTAATTATATATTGGGTCCTAAACCCCTTGACACCAAATTATTAGTATTGTGAACTACTTCAAGTCTTCTGGTAGCATAATAATCGCATAAAATAATTCTAAGAAAAATTTGCCCCTCTTCATTTCAACAGAAGTGCTCCGTGTTTTCCATCATTTGTAAAACTCTGCAATGTACCGCTGTACCACAGAATACTTGGAGAACATGCAAATTAAATTCAACCTAATCAAGTAAACGCAATAACTTGTATTTTGTTCAATGCTCATGTAGCGCTGCAGGACTGTAAATGAAACACAGGTCTTATCGGTGTTATCAAAATGGGACACTGTCGGGGACCAAGTTTCACCAATGGAAGAAACTTAATTGTTTGTTATTTTGTCCCCTTTTTCTTTCACATATGTCTTCCATAATGATGTACTCAGATAGATTGTGAAGTTCTAAACTTCACAAAAAACTTGATGATGAAGAACGTTATCTGCGAGCAACAAGTGTTAGGCTCGGGACAGTTTGAATCGATTACTTTACGACCTGTCTTGCAGAAGCCAGGCAAATGACTGATTTTGACGAACAAAACCAAGACTGAATCAGTCCATCAAAAAAAAAATATATTCCATTGAAAAAAGGGCTTCCTAAACGTTGCTTGCGATCTCACATGTTCCCTATAGGAGCACTAATTCCCACACATTAAATACTCGTAACCCCCGAGGGGTGCTTCTAAGTTGAATCTATTATGGTAACAATTGAACGTTGAAGAAGTCTTCCTCTCAGTATCAAATATATTTACATCTATAAACACGTACGGCAGCTTCACTTTTTCTGGTTCGAAAATTGACCGTTTCTCCATACCTCTCTTGCACATTTGCAGCCATTTCCTTTTCTTCTCCTTATTTTTCTTGCTAATGGATTGAGGGTCCACTGTCTTCTGTTCCAGAACCTGAAAGGAAAAGAAAAATTAGCAAACTCGCAACAAAACCGCATTTCTGTGATGTAGGTGCAATTCATGGTCACAGTGAGAGAAGTTAGAACTTGCAAGAGATGTGTGTGTGATGAAAGGAGACTTGTGCTAAGATCGAGATGAAGAAGATGACCATGACTCATTGCAAACCGTGAAATGGTGAGTAGGACCATAAGTGTTCACCAGAAAATGCATATGAATCCGAATATCCCTGAAAGCAAACAGGAGAAAGGATGGGAATAAGAGGTATTAGCTTAGATTATTAGTTATTTGAAACCTCCCTATCCGCAGCAACAAATGCAATCAAAAGAGAGGAAGGATGAAGGCACCATCGAGTATGGAGTTTAAGGAACGCTGAATCTATGCAGAAAGGGTGTAGGAATAATAATTTGAGAAAGGAGTTAATGAAACAAGATCAAAGGTGAAGTAGAAAGTAGTAAGTGATGAAAAACAGAACAGTGAACCGAAAAATCGATGGTCCTTCAACATAACCAAACATTTAATTTCAACAAAAAGAAGGCCTACCTCACTCTAAGCTTGGGTCCTCACATTGGCCCCCTAAGAGTGCTAATTCCCATAGATACAAAACTTGATCCCCCTGAGGGGCCCCAAAAAATTAGAGGAGCGAACGAAAAGCAAGACAGCAGTGAACTTGAAAACTATGGTCCAGAAAAAAAAACACTTTTTTAAACAAAAAAAAAAGGATTACCTAATTCTCAGCTAGGGATCTCACATTTTCCCCAAGGAGCACTAATTCCCATAGAAATAAGAGTTGTATCCCCTTAAGGAGTTACGGTACTGTAAAAATACCCTGTGAACAGTGCGCACTTCTTTCCATACTTACTTTTCAAAAACAAATCAAACAGAGACCTGTTTTGTATAGACGATATTCGACCTACCACTGGATCACACCACGTCCATCTTTGCCTACCTAGGCAAACTATCTCTACATGAGCACTCACCCACACGCAAAGGAATTGAAGGTGGTGAAGGTGAGAGCAGCTCGTTTCGTTGACCAGCGTGAAGGGGATGAAGGGCGTGCGGCGACGGTAGCTGAGAGGGCTCCCTTCCGTCCGAGCAAGCGACACTCACAGCAATAGCTTTGCGGCTGTTGGTTCTGAAAAAAGAGAATTTATATATTTTCTATTGCTTTTGACGCTAACGTCATTAATTGTGTGATGATTATGGTGACAATGGTGCCCATCTATAGCACGGCAACGAGATAGGTTAGGCTGAAAAATTTATCAGCCTACAAACAATGCCAAAATATAAAGCAGGGATGATCGGTAAGAATCTATATTTTAAATGAAGCCGCGTGCGTCTGTCCGTCCATCCGTCCATGTGTGTGTGACACCCACCAGCCGAAAGTGTGAGATGAGCGTATCTGTCATACAAGCTTAATCAACTCTACAATTTGCGGTGCCTTAACCCCGCAGATTCAGAGTCGGAATGAATATCACGTGTATTGGTAGGTTAGAATATCAGCAGTAACTGTTGAGACTTTACAAAGTATAGAAAAGCCATAGAAAAGCATCGGAAATCATGGGGAAGCCATTTTGAAGTTCAGTTGATTTGTCGCTGTCACGCTGTTAAGGATACTTAATTACTATTTTTGATAGAAGTTTCACCAGTGCACTAGATTAAGAATATTTTAATCGCAAGTACTGCGGGGTTGGATATATTTGTTTTTAATCCACACCTGAAATATTATTTTGGAAATTACCGATTCCCGTTATTTTTGACGGGTCCTGTACACCAAAAAAACCTACACCTCGACCTTCTCGCAGCACCCGCAGCAAACAGCTTTCCCCCTTCTCGAAAAAGAGGGTGTACCAGTAGTTATAAAATACTGGAAGAATATTTCCATGATAATACACATTGGCTGAGCTGATTCCCTTGATTATTTGGCACACCACCAAGTAAGTGTAAAATGTAATGAGCAATTCGGTTCACATGATCTGCAGCAAATCTCTGCCAATGTATTTATGAAAGAAAAACAGCTCAAGTATGCTACATTAATACATTTATGAACTATAATGCTTCCTATTTGTTCATTCTTGTCATATTCAGTTTCCTGTACTCTGAAATTAGCGTCCATTTGAAAGTAGCTAGAATTTGACAAACATGATTAAATAGAACTACCAATACATAAACAAAGATAGTTTCAAAATTCTATAACAATTCCAAAATTACACCTAATATAAACCAAAAGTGACACTTCTAAAACTGCATGACAGCTTATAAATGAATTAAGTCTGGTAAATAAAGAAGGTTTAACACCAACCTAATACATAAGGAATGTTAGTTCATAAATGTCAAATTTGCATCAGTGTTTCAAATGTTCTAATAAGAACGGGCTTAGAAAATCCAAACTGAACTGTGATATGATATACGCAGGTAATCCATGGATCATTGATACACTCATTCTTCCAAAGACAAATACTGGACGAACCTCAAAAATAACTGATATAATTACGTAGTCTTGTATGCAAAAACCATGTATACTGAGCAACTCTCTAAACAAGACAAGCTGTGCAGAGAGAATAGGGTTAATACTCACTAAACAACGAGCGCAGCTTACCTATCTTAGGCAGCTCCACCGTCTCTGTTGTATAATAATAGTCTTTGGTCCAGCTGATCTTGACCATCTTGTAGAGCTCCAGCAGCGACGACGTGATGTTGAGCTCCATGCTCTTCTCTGCCTTCAGTGGCACGGACAGCGGCGACATGCAAGTCGCTTCATCCAAGATCTTGAGCCATGACACAGAGCACCTGAAGGACATATAAAATACCTTCTCAGATAATGTATTTCGTCAATCGAATAGCTGGGACCCAGGTATTGTCATATCAGTTAATTACTGGGTTTCAGGCTTTTTTGCATTACCAGTTGAGTAATAAGGTTTTAGATAATGTCAATTTATCTATGTTGAATCAAGTTTTACTGGTTCTCACTTAGGATTAATTTTTTCTAGCATAAAATTTAGTTCAGGAGTCTCAAGCAGTCATCGTTTAAATCAACGCTATTCAATTCAGAGATTTAACTTGAGATTCACCTAATTACACACCTAATAGCTATGGCGTGTGTAAATGAAATTTGGTATTTTGTGGTTAAACAAGTGAGAGGAGGAAAATCAGTAAAAAACAACAAAAACAACAGAAAATGCATGTCTAGCCAATGTCGTGACCCTCTTTATTTTGCCTTGGTGAAGTCACGGTCTTCATTTTTCTCTGCCGTTATTCTTTGTTGCGATGCATGATATTTTCCGTGTGATATTATTAGTCGTGACATTAAGATTATTCGTCACATTTCTTTTATTCTCTACTTGTTAATATCAAAGTAGCTGCCACCAACTCAGAGTAAGTCTGAGTAAATATTTAATTCAATCTTCGGTGAGCGTAACGAGCGGCTTAAGGCCATAAATTAATCGTGCATTCTAGCCGTGTTTCCTGGCTTCAAACATTATTATTCTTTTCTTCTGAATCATATCATCCTCCTTTCCTAATTATCTAAAGGATATGAAGAACAACAAGGACATTATAGAAATTCGCTATTGGACACAGGAAATTATTGAAGCATTAATCATCGAAAATACGCATTAATTGGACGCACGCGATCTACGCATTCACATCCTAATATACTCAGAAGTTTGAGTGGGGACTGGGGTTTGACATGAAATCAGAGGGAAACTTATCTTGAGGTTTGGAGATCAGGGCTCGCAGTCTGAATGTCGCCTGGCTGGCGCGCTGGAGCAAGGCCGCCATCTTTGGTTGAGGGCCGAGAGACCAGGTTGATGGCTGGGACTATGCCAACAGTAGCCGTTTATGTTAACTTGTTGACAATCTCTAGTTTACGTTATTGGCACTGCAGGTGAGTATTCTTGAAGTTAATCACTTTCGAGCGAATGAGGGCACAGATATTCTAGTATGGCTCCGAGTAGTGAATTTAAGAGACAAGGCCTCGGCCCAACTGGACCAAGGTAGAGGAACAAACTCCTATGCGACTGCTCGTGATCGTATTCTCGCCCCAACTGCCGCTCTCTCCCTCTGAGTCCCTCAGGCACCCGCGTTCGGCGTCACCTTGAGGTGCCAACTTTGAATAACAACCTAACAAGGTTACCAATAAGAGCGTGATATATCCCTACAATCGAATAGAAAACATACATCATTAACCTTACCCTCATTACTATATAAAAATCCCCACAAACAATGTTATACATATTAATTAAAGCAAATGAAGACATCCGTTGAGGTTCTTGGCATCTTCGGCTGGCGTGATCGTTCGCTACGTGTATCGGCGACGTTCGAACGTTGTTCCTGAAGAGTCGATCGTTCTAGAATTCAACGATGTGATGCTTTCTCGCAGAAATCAGGCTTAATATTCGGTCTTTTGGATCATTTATGAATAAGTCGTTGGCCGGACGATTATTCGGATCCTTAGCGATGTTCCGTACACAGTTATGCGGAGAAGCATAACAGAATCCCCCGTGGCCGAACAAATTACAAGCTCCTGCTTGTGTTCGAAGGGCTTATCTTCGATGTTGCTCACACGTGCAGCCGACGCCTTAAATGCGTGGATCATGGAAGAGTCAAGATGCTTACAACTGGAGTTTGCTCTTCTGGCGAGCGCTGATTTAGAGTCGTCAAATGAAGGAGTCATTATAGTTGTCCTATGGGCAGAACCGTGTCCTATAGATGACACCGACTTCTCCCTCCGTTGCGTGGATCACTGCAGTAATCCTTGAGAGTGAAAACCCTCGGAAGTGTAGCGAACACTTCCAAATACACCCAAGTCGTATAGTCCTGGGCTGCATGACTTGCTCCACCACTTTGCAGAAGTCTTATAGAGATCTCCGAAATATATTCCGTGTGTCGTCGATCGAAGTGGACTACTATCTCGTGGAGTTCATCATCTTTTTTGGGGTTGCGTAGGATTCGCTGCCTTTATGCTGAGATCTTTGAGTTGATACGTTGATTTTTATCTGGGCCTCCGTATTATTTTCATCGTCGTTGATCACATCAGAAGCCGTCGTCGTCGAATCCATCCGAAGTCCGAAGTCGTGATTGAAATCCCTATGTTGAGCTGTCCTTTAAATTTTAAATGCCCGTCGTTTTCTATTCACTGTGCCTCAGTAGAAAATTAGCTGCGGTCGTCGACCCAGTCCGCTGATAAGAAGTTTTCTTCGCGTACTCGTTTTCTACGAGTCGGCGTGCGAGCTCAGGTCTGCAGCTGCGTGTCGAGATAGCCAGCTGCCGCCTGGCGAAGTTTTCTACGCCTCGCCGTTTTCTGATAGTCGGTGCGCGAGCTCAGGTGGTTGTCGTCTTGCGTCGTGCTCCAAGCGTCGAGGTAGATGGTGGAGTAGGAAGCAGTGGTGCAGCGTACGTTCGTGTGTGCGCGGCCAACCCGTAGTAGTGATGCCGTCCAAGCAGGGCGACGGTGAGAGCGGTGGTGCAGCGCGTGTTCGTGGAGGTGCCGCTCTCACCAACCATGGTGAGTGGTGAGTGATTGTGCCAGCGCGTGCGTTCAACTGCGCTCAGCTGATGTCATCCACCATTCCTGGAAGGTCAATCCCATTAAGTGTTTGTTCTGATATTCTTCTTTAATTTTTCCCAAGTCTCCCTCTTACACCACATCAACCAAGTCTCCCCTCTCAAACTCCCAAGTATTTACAAAAAGACTTAAGCATCCTACGTTTGAATTTTACGTTATTATAAGCAAATTACGAATAGAACATAAGGTTCAAAAAGAATTATTTAAGTATAGATCGCAAAGTTTAAAATTAATTACATCCTACGAGTACACACGCATTTATGGAATCATCGAAATACATGAAAGTGAAACAAATTGAACTATTTTCCCCACACAGAAATATTAATTACAAAAATTATACATAGTATTTAAATTCGATCAACTCGATGCAATGAAATTCATAGTTATTTTCAGGACCAGTAGAACAAGTATGCGCAAACATATTAATATGAGATCGTCGAGATTGAATAAACCCGTTTGAAACAAATCATCACCTTTATGAAGTTTTAGATTGCTGAATTACCAATTCACTGTATTATTCAGATGGATTATGGATTATCGTGACTTCACAGCTGTTTCCATGTTATTAATCCATATCACTCATAGCTAGAATCATTACGTGACGTACCTCGCAGGTAACTAATTATTTTAAAAGTAATAGTAAATCTAATTCTTTAGATTATACGCCAAAATGAGATTGGTCCAAGGAACCGTAATTAAATTTTTGCAAACCTTAACTAACTAGTAACTCTAATAGCAGACAATTGTCTCCAGCTTACATTCATTCTCATTGGAATAATGTCGTTGGTAATTGGATTTGAATTCATTGTACGTAATACCCAGATAATTATTGATCAAGAACTCGCACATCATATTGGAAAATGATAAAATTTATTATACGTTGACTTTAAATTGTAATAGCAATTCCTAGTATCCGTAGTAAATTCTCAGACAAATTTCGTGTAAGATCGTTAGTGTTTACTGATTAGATCGCATAAATTTCCCGTAGCAATAATGAATTTAATTGAATTTTGTTCTCGCACGTTATCAAATTAAGGAGAGCGTCCCCCTTATGAATCCTTGCTTCTGGGATTTCTTGACAAACTGGGATTTTTGCTGTTATAAGAAGTGTAAGAGGTCAGGTACATCCTGTGAAAAAATGAGACTCGTACGTTCACTCGTTCGCCCGCTACGGGGGTTTAAAGAATGGGGGGGAGGGGAGGGGGAAGTTGTATTTTATCATGTTACACCTCCCCCATGGCACTTTCTTTACGGCGCAAAGATGCTATGTCAACTCCTATGTCTCTGGATTACTCTATAATGTTTTCAGGGGTCTAACTTGAACCAAAAATTTTAAACAAATTTTTATTTGAATTGTTTATGTTTCTTTGTTTTGCTTATAATGTAAACAATGGTTTTCGGGGTTTCAAAATGCTTCTCCTCCTACAGTTTTTAAGCTACAGTGATGATTTTGGTATCATTCGATGCGGAAAACAGCGGGGTTTTAGGGGTGCTAAAATTCGTTTCCTTAAATTTACATTTTCAATATGAAAAAGTGTAAAAATAGGAAAAAAATGTCCTTTTTCGAAAAAGTGAAAATTTATGACGTCATAACTCATGAGCAATGAATAATTTTGGAATGAATTTTAGCATTCCTAAAAGCCCGTGTCTTTCCGCATCCAATGATACTAAAATCATCACTGTAGCTCAAAAACTGTAGGAGGAGAAGATTTTTGAAACACCCCCCTTTTAACTTCGTTTTCTTTGATTTCCCGTTTTCTTTTCAAGAAAATTGAACTTTTGCTCTAAGCAAAAACGGTTCCAAATTCAATTTCCCATTAGTATACCAAATTTCATTGTTCTAGGTTCAATAATAAAGAAAAAAGTCCGTAAGGGGGACGCTCTCCTTAAATTTTATTTGAAAGCGTAAAGTATTACATCTAAAATTTACCAATCCGTGGTTCGTGAGATTTTACATTCGTGTTCCACGAAATTTTTATCGTCAAAGCTGTGGTGAGAGCCTTGCGGCTGCTCACACGACGACAACAAAGGAGCTTTGATCGTGCTTGGATGCCAGCGTGAACAAGGTGTGGCTCGAGTGCCAGGAAGGTTATACTCCAGATATTGAAATAAAATTATCTATAAGCTGGTTTTGATCATTAGCATTTAAATTTTGAAAACAAAATTCACATGATATTGACATAATTATGCCGTGGTATCCGCAGAAATTTGTTTGATGAACGTCGAATTAGAAATTTTACACGCAGTAATGATGAAATAATTAAAACTTTACGTTCTCACATGTAATTAAATTTATTTTTCATTTGAAAAACGTAACCTATTACACGCCTAAATTAAGAAATTCGTGGTTCACGACACTTATTGTCCACGACACGTATTGTGTTATTGAAGTCTAGGAGCTCGTAAGGCTGCTGAGTGTGTGCATGAGAGCAGTCGTTCGGGCGAGGATACGAGGCTTTGTTTATGCGACGTAAGCGTCTGCGGCTGGCGCTAAGCCACCACCACTCCTAAGGACTTAGAATGATCGACTTCAACATTCGTCCCCAACATGGCATGTTGCTACCTCATAGTTTTAACGTTGGATAGTGCAGAAAATGTTACATCATACGGTAATTTAATTGATGAAGGGATACGTTGAACATTCGTACATCTTATGAGTCTATCGACAACATAGAAATATGAAACATTGATGCAACATTCATTCATCGTTCCTGATGACATCCTGCAAATAAGTATTCATTAGGAAGAGAGAGATGAGATGATTCAGATAAAGAAATTATTTTTAGTCGGCCAAATATAGATTTTTAAATTTGAATGTTTGAATGCACATATATTTTATTTCGGAGGTGTGAGTTCGGTCGGCATGAGGTTCTACAGTAACATTTATATTTAAAGCAAAACTCAAATCCCAACGCTCAGCCGCCATATGTCGTGACCCTCTTTATTTTGCCTTGGTGAAGTCACGGTCTTCATTTTTCTCTGCCGTTATTCTTTGTTGCGATGCATGATATTTTCCGTGTGATATTATTAGTCGTGACATTAAGATTATTCGTCACATTTCTTTTATTCTCTACTTGTTAATATCAAAGTAGCTGCCACCAACTCAGAGTAAGTCTGAGTAAATATTTAATTCAATCTTCGGTGAGCGTAACGAGCGGCTTAAGGCCATAAATTAATCGTGCATTCTAGCCGTGTTTCCTGGCTTCAAACATTATTATTCTTTTCTTCTGAATCATATCATCCTCCTTTCCTAATTATCTAAAGGATATGAAGAACAACAAGGACATTATAGAAATTCGCTATTGGACACAGGAAATTATTGAAGCATTAATCATCGAAAATACGCATTAATTGGACGCACGCGATCTACGCATTCACATCCTAATATACTCAGAAGTTTGAGTGGGGACTGGGGTTTGACATGAAATCAGAGGGAAACTTATCTTGAGGTTTGGAGATCAGGGCTCGCAGTCTGAATGTCGCCTGGCTGGCGCGCTGGAGCAAGGCCGCCATCTTTGGTTGAGGGCCGAGAGACCAGGTTGATGGCTGGGACTATGCCAACAGTAGCCGTTTATGTTAACTTGTTGACAATCTCTAGTTTACGTTATTGGCACTGCAGGTGAGTATTCTTGAAGTTTATTCGAGTATTCTTGAAGTTTTTTATTCTCGAGCGAATGAGGGCACAGATATTCTAGTATGGCTCCGAGTAGTGAATTTAAGAGACAAGGCCTCGGCCCAACTGGACCAAGGTAGAGGAACAAACTCCTATGCGACTGCTCGTGATCGTATTCTCGCCCCAACTGCCGCTCTCTCCCTCTGAGTCCCTCAGGCACCCGCGTTCGGCGTCACCTTGAGGTGCCAACTTTGAATAACAACCTAACAAGGTTACCAATAAGAGCGTGATATATCCCTACAATCGAATAGAAAACATACATCATTAACCTTACCCTCATTACTATATAAAAATCCCCACAAACAATGTTATACATATTAATTAAAGCAAATGAAGACATCCGTTGAGGTTCTTGGCATCTTCGGCTGGCGTGATCGTTCGCTACGTGTATCGGCGACGTTCGAACGTTGTTCCTGAAGAGTCGATCGTTCTAGAATTCAACGATGTGATGCTTTCTCGCAGAAATCAGGCTTAATATTCGGTCTTTTGGATCATTTATGAATAAGTCGTTGGCCGGACGATTATTCGGATCCTTAGCGATGTTCCGTACACAGTTATGCGGAGAAGCATAACACCAACCAAGAGAGCAAGACAAAAAGAACAGGCACATCAACGCACCTCCAGGGCTCCACCAGATGCTCCCAGCCTGACAGGAAGCGGTTGTAGTACAAGTAGTTGATGGACAGCGTGCAGCCCGCCACACCGCTCTTCACGCGGTCCTGCTCGGTTCACATCTCATGTTCATATTAAGCACCTTCTTTTGGTTCTTCTCAGATCAAAAAGAGGGCATCAGAGTACCAAAAGAAATCAATGAATATATAAAATTTTTAATTCAAGGTATTTTTTTTTTCAGGTACAAAAAATATGGACTTGCTGTGGAAATGACATTCGAGGAATTTTTTGAGTAGCACAGGCATGTCACGGGGACAGAATTACCTACAAGCACGAATGTAAACCTTAAATATGAGGTGTTTAAAAGTCACAAGCTCCCTTCTAAAAGAAAGTCTCACTTCCCTTTCTAGTCAGACCTACCCTCCTTTATTGGCCCAACTCTCCCTCGTCAGAAAAATGGAAGACATGATGCTCACCATTAAGGAAGATAAGAGGGAAGAGACATGGAAAGATAGAAAGAAAGGAAAAGTAAATGTACATACATCTTTCTAGCTAACACTCTAGCAAGTACACAGTAGCTATGTCACATAAGGCTTTTCATTAACAAAAAATTAACATCTCATAAATAATAAAACAGTTCTCTCAAAGGGAGTCTAGGATTTGAAAAATAATGTAACATCTCACATGTAAACTGAACATAATTCGCCTGGAATTATAAATCACAAGCCATCAACTGAACCAAGTTGACTATCATTGTGCCATTTATTTTTCCATTCTGACTAGAGTTCAATCATCTTACCTCCCAGTAGAAGTCCAAGGTGTTTCTCTGAGCTCCTGATCAGCGAGTCTTGCAATTGCAGGCCAAAAGAGTACAGATGAGAAACTCCACAAGTGTCTTCATTTATCTTAAGGTGAAGATGAGCATCTTGGATTGGAGTTTCTGCAGTAAACAAACCTTGCAGTAATTGCTAAAGCTTCTATTTTGCACTTTGCAATGCCGGTATCCATTACTGCCAATCATAAATTAAAAGAATAAATATTGTCAAAAAGGGTCACAGCTTTGGATGTATTTGTGATATAATGTTGAAATGTTTACACAGAACAGGTGTTCTTTCCATTTGAACAACTTTTTTCTTCCATTCCATCTTTTTTGCTGCCCTTTATACCTTGATGGGGCAAGAAAATAATTTCCTTCAACAAGAGGAGTCATAAAATGCTTTGATATTTTCTGCCAATAAACATTGTTCAAAATTTAGATCTGGTTGACCCAGGGTTCTTGATAGCTTCTATTATTTCCAGATTGGGAAGTTACAGAGATGCTTTCAAAAGTTGTTTGAGGGGTAAAAAATCATGTTGAAGTGTCTGTTATAACAATTGAAGTTCTTCTAGTTACAGTTCCAGGAGTTACAGTAGTGAGGATGTCATAGTAACATCATAAACAGTCTGACAAGCTCCTATGTATCCCAATTCATGAGATGGAGAGGCTCTCTTTCAAGCTGCTTGGGGAATTGAGCATGCTTACTTAGTGACCACCTGAGAAGAAGAATGTTTTTGACACCTTGTGAATTAGCTAACTTAGTTGACCATTCTTTGAACAGGCAGTGTAATTAATGTCCAACTGAAGTAGGTAGATATCATTATGCAGCATTCATTGAAGGTGAAACATTCCCAGGGCAGTGACTGGCAAGTAGCATACATTAATTTCATATTACTCCAGTTGGAAAATGAGAAAAACTGAGAAAAGGTACAGAAAGTGGTAGAATTATCAATCAATCATGACTAATATTATTTGCTCCTAGAGCAGTAATAACAAAATTTTGATACAACTGATACAAAAACTTGGTATAAGAATAATATGAATTTATATATAACAATAAACACACTACAATAACAATATGTAATATTTGATCAAAACCTGCTTCTTGATTGAAGCATTTCTGTTTCAGTTGTGAAATTCATTTTTCCCTACTCTAAATTGGAAGCAAGGATGGATGAGATTAGTTGAAAACTTTGCACAAGTCTTACAAATCTTTTTCATTCACATAAATAGTGAAATGTAACTTCATGACCCATAAGATTTGTTTCCAGTGCCTCAATCACTAAATTCTTTTGAACTCGTCATTTCCTCTTGAGAGCTTTTGGTCCAATTTTACTTTAATGTTGTCAACGATTTTCATAATTTCGTTGGTATAGATAGGTAATATAGTCAATTATAAGACGTTTTACACGAATGACAATGTGCTCGCAAATGCTTAGTTTTCGAGTAATTTTGGTTTGAAGTTATACGAATGGCGCTCCTGAATGGCCTTATTTGCGCAATAAGGCTGTTTTTGCAATGAAAACGGAAGCTAACCTCTATTACAAACGTAAAGATGTTGGGTCGTGAGGGGTAGCCACAGTTCTTTTAGTGAAAATGATAAATAAAGGTTTCTAGTGACGTTTGTTTACATCGACTGGAAAATGGCTGCCGCCATGGGCGCCGTCATCTTGGTGTCGATGTCAACAACATTGCGATCGTCACCCTAATGCGTGAGTTAGAAGCTTTATTTATACTTTTCACTAAAAGAACTGTGGCTACCCCTCACGACCCAACCTCTTTACGTTTGTAATAGAGGTTAGCTTCCGTTTTCATTGCAATAACAATGACTGTTTTTGCGCAAATAAGGCCATTCAGGAGCGCCGTTCGTATAACTTCAAACCTAATTAACTCGAAAACTAAGAATTTGCGAGCACATTGTCATTCATGTAAAACATTCTTAACACGTTCCCTACGAAGGGACCCACCGGTGGTCCCTTAGGTTATTTTCATAGTGCTGCTGACCCACCTGCATTCACTAACTTATTGTATATTTATACTTAATGAAAGCTTAATAAAGGCCAGATCCAGTTAATGTTCGCTATTTTCAAAGTTAATAACCACAATTGACTTTAAATTTGAATTGAATATTGAACTTCAGTTTAACCCTTTGCAGTTAACGTGTTAAATGTGTTCCTTTATTGATTCTTTGCAACGAAATTATGAAAATCGTTGACAACATTAAAGTAAAATTTGACCAAGTTTTTTAATAAACTACTCATAGTCTCCAATTTTCCCTTACCCTAATTATATTTCAGAACATACATCTGGATGTTAATGCAAATCTGAACTTCACCCATATATTCTGTTTCACTATTCTCTCTTGTATCAATCGTCCATATAAGATAGTCAATTGGTCTTTCCAACCATTTTTTCGTGTATATCAGCTCTATATAGACAATCACAAATGATGATTTTAAATAATTGTCCCACTTAGATCAATCACAATATGCATCTTGCCTTCAAGCATCTTAGCATAACTGCATTACAATTTATACCATTAGACGTCTCTACAATCCAGCTATATTATTGCATTCAAACATAAACTTGCATTTAAAATCTTCTTCATATGTCAAAAGCCAGGGTAGATTTGATATTAATAACATTTACATTTAGGCTATAGGGTAACACATTTTAGTATTTCTTATTAGCAAAACATTCCCACAACCTGGTTTATTCTTTCTATAAATCTCAAGCAATTGATAATTAAGATCAATACAACTAACTAAAAATTTGGCACTTATTCTTCTCATAATGTAGTTGTAAAGTTACCTTTATATTGAAAATTAAAATTGAAAATCTATGGCACATGCTATCTGCATATAATTGTCATTTATTTGAATAATTAGTTACATATCAACACTTCTCAAAATCTGCATTCAAGTTTAGTACAATCTAATCCAGTATAATTGTTGCAAAATTATTTCATAGACTACATTTTGCAATTTGTAGTGTGATACATGTCTTTCTATTTAAATTGAATCTGATTATTGTATTTTTACTGGTATAATTCTACTGTAAATGTGTAGCGTTGGTCAGTAATCGATTTTGCACTTTTTGGTACATAGAAATAGGTAATTAGATCTAAATAAACAATTGCTCTTCTATGCACTTTCAGTCGGAAATGAGTATTTAACAAGTTATGGCGGTAGGTTTAGTTTGCTCTTTGATGACAAATGCACTCGAATAAACAGCTACTCATCGATTTTCAAATTTTTGTTACTTGAATCATGGTAATAACATCAAAATAAACAACTTTTCTTCGTTACACTTTCTTCGTCAAATGAGTATTTAATGAGGTATAGCGGTAGTTTTGGTTTCGTCTTTGATGACGATCGGGCTGGAAGCGAGACTTCATTGCAGTGATGCCCTACCACGGGATCGATGAATTTCTTTCCGATTCAAACACTGGAGTTGCGGTAACTAATTTACCGCTATAACTTGTAAAATATTCATTTCCGACGGAAAGTGCACGGAAGAAAACTTGTTTATTTCGATCTAATTACCTACGATTAGACACCAAAAAGTGGAAAATCGATTACTTACCAACGCTACACATATACCTAAATCTCCAAATTCAGCATTACATTTGGAACTAAAATTTGAACTAATGTTATAATCAAGTCTTGTAATGCATATGTGGAATTATTATTGACCAATTTTTCATAGTTTTTTCATCTTTGCCAGGTATTAAATCATGATCAATGATTATAAATTCAACTATTAAACAATTTTGGTTAAAATAATTGATTAGTCACTCAACAAAGTGAAATTTAAAAGACACATTTAAAAAAAGACAGACAATTATCATCATTGAATTCAAGCAAACTGGCATGCCAGCTGTCTAAAATATTATCTTCAACCCCCTTTTTAATTGGCATGGAAAATTACAATTTACTAAGAAATGTTTCAAAGCGTTATTAATTGAGTACATCTAATAAAAATCTGCACGGGATTTTTTCTTACATTATAGCATAGGAACGTGTTCAAAAAAACCTTCAACTAAATTTTACTACCATAAATCCACAAACGATTTGAAACGCCCCCACAAATTTCCATAAATTCACTGATAACGAACTGGTAATAAAAAATTTCACTTTCACACCTTCCACGTTCAAGCTCCAGTGAATAATTATAAGGCAATTACCTCATACCAAGTTCTAGATATACTTAGATTTTATATAAAAATCTACTCGCCATTACGCTCGATTCAATGGCCGGTATTGTTGTTGTCTAACATGTCGTACAGCTGCCTCGATATTGTCAAATATTGCCGACAGGTGGCGTATTGTCGTTTTTCTATTTATCTCGGCTGCTATTCGTTCTGAGCCCGTGACGTCACCGCACCCAGGGGTCTTTCAAGAAATTACTTGAATGCTCCTACCTGTCTTATGTTTACCGTGTTGGCAGCCCTGCGCACAGCAGAGCCAGTGCGAGCCAAGCAGTCATTGAGTACGGTTGTCTCGCTCAAGCGCTCACTGTTGTCTCGCAAGCGTGTTCCGCGAAAGTCCGAGCGCAGCTGCTTTGCAGAGCACATTGTCGTCTGACGTCCTCCTCCTCTCAAAGCTTATATGCAACTGACTGCCGCGCTTTGTCACGCGCTCACAGGGTTTCCACGCGAGGCGACTCTAATTACCCTAGCTCAAGGGTGTTGATTACCCCAGATTACCCTAGAACAGTTAATCCTGACATATGATCTATAAATTGAATATAAGGTCAATGGACTGGTCTCCAGAGCTCCGTCAGTATTAATTAGCAATGTGTTACATACTACATTAGCGTCAGGTTGGAAGGCCAGTTGATCGGCGTTAGAATGCTGGTTTGATATCCCAGCATTTTGAAATGCTGGTTTGGACGCCAATAGGACGCTTCACGTACAAGATGTTTGCCAAATATCTGTCGAATTATGTTCGCTACCCGCTGTTTTCCAAGGCGCACCTTTTTCAGCGACTCCTGATCTGGGAACATTTATTTCATCAAATCTAAAAGAGGCCACACAATGAGATAGGTAGGTGGTACTTAGATAAAAAAACACAAACTTGCAGTTCCACTTTACGAGCACGATTTTCAAGAGGATCATTGGATAGAACGTAGCTGGCAATTGATGGGGTTTTCTTTGCCACCATGGATCGTTGTTTGTGTTTCTGAGAGCATGTAACGCTTGATCTCCGATATCCGACAAGTAATAGCGGTTCGACAAACCTTACAATATGCCACATCCTTTTGCTCTGTTGATTTTGAGGACTTGGCTAACAATCCCTCAAACTCAGGTTCCGATGTCCACGAATCTTTAAATTTCTGCTGGTAGTTTTTAGCTTTCACGTGGAGCTTTCTATTTTTCGAGGTGGTGTCGTAGGCTCTTCCTCACTCAGTGCGCGATCATCTGCCATGCTACAAGAAATACAATAATATGTTTACGTATCCCTAGTATAGTTATCTATTTTTCATTTAATTTCCCATCCATCCATCAGCCATTCTTTCCACATGCTCAATCTAACCAAACACTTTGATCCACTCTCTCTGATGGCTTTCTGGCTTTCCTCACACATGACATTCGTCGTATCGTTTCATGACGGATTTTATCCAATCTTGTTACATCACATATGCTTCTCAGAGACTTTGTTGCAATCACATTCACTCATCAACTCATAAAGTTGATCGTAAAGTAACCAAATTTATTCATTTCCTAACGGGCGGGCGAGGAAATTCAGAGGTTTTTGGACAAGCTACCTTGCCTTTATTAATATGTATAAACTTTCTTTAACACTCAGTTGCTAGAAGCCCTAGTGCTTCAAATTCGATTGACGAAATTGTAGGCATGATAGCGGCTATATCAAATTATACATCCGTGTTACAGCACCTAAGAAAGACAGTGAGAATACATACTTATATTGCAAGTTTCACGCCAATAACTTTACTCTTTTGTTTATATGAATTTTTGAAACTAATTTCATGGCTTCTTCCTTTCGTCGTCCTTTTGTAACTCGAAGTGTCAAAGAAGGCTGTCCAAAATTTTTTTTTGTTTACATCGCTACAATAACATGCTTCGTTGGCGTGCAACATGGCTAAGAAATAGGATGCCTTCCCCCTAATTGGCTGGCAAAATACCGGCGTTGTGAGGTAACTCTGCTGTTAATTCAATGGCTATCACAAGAAAGAACCTAATAATTATTTTTACGATGAAATATATTAGTTTCGGTATTTAACAATACAAAAAACATACAGGTCAACATTCTCTTGAAGCTTATAAGCCTGCCCACAATCAGAACAGGACAGTGACTTTCGTCGTCTGGCTGTTGCTGACACCGATCCAGTTTTTTTTTAGCGAAATGCAACTCGGAATCATTTGTCAAAACGGAGTGGACAAGAGATATTATGGCTTTGTATCTTGACGCCGTCTTTCGTGAGCGATACCTGATGACATTCAAATGTGCGACATTAACCACAATAGCATAATTAGCATTGCAGTTTTGTGAACACTAAATTCTGACTCGTTTCATTAGCAACAGCCAGTCGACGAAAGTGCCGCCATAGCCATGTACGTGGCTAGAGGGTTCTGCCGCCGTGCGGGAGACCCGGGATCGAATCTCGGCGCTGGCAGTGGCGATTTTCTCTGTTGGGTATAGGAGGAAAATTCCAAGCACAATACCCCACTCTACCCAGGTGTCTGAAATGGGTATCGGTCTTGACCGGGGGAAAGCGTCATGGCGTCCAGGCGTTAGTTATAAGGCATTTGAAAATCCAACGTACAAGTTGATATGTATCAGGCTTGATTGGAAATAAAGCATCCGTAGATGCCTTCATTATTACATTTCGTTCCAGTGGTGACCAGTAGGGTGCTTGCATATTGGCTTTCGATTTTCTATTTTTCGTAGATTGGGCGGGCACTTCCTTCATGGAGCCCTGATTACCCTAGATTTGCCCATATTTTTCATTACCCCAAACATTACCCTATGGCACCCCTGATTACCCTAAACTAGGGTAATTACCCTGCTCGTGGAAACACTGCGCGCTCATCCAAAAGCTCGTTAAGCCGCAGCGGTTGTTCTGCGACACGAACAAAGTTACAAGTAGCATTGACATAGGGCAAGGTGTGGCACGGGCTTTAGACGGAAGATTATTGACTGCCACAATTAGCTGGCCTATAGTTATGGTGACATACCTAAGCGTTTGAGCATCTCAAGATCTACAGTACAATCTGTTATAAAAAAGTTTGTTAAATTTGGTGGTGTAGAAACGTTGCCTGGGCGTGGTCACAAACAAAAACTCTCGGTGAGAACTTCTCGAAAATTGTGCCGAGAGGTCAACACTAATCAACGAGTGAAGCTATACGACATTGCCAAAAGATTGAACGCTCAGGGAATTAGCGTGAACAATCGCACAATCCTGCGCTGTCTGAACAAAGAAGGCCTACACGGACGCCATCTCGAAGGACTCCACTCTACAAACCATGCCATGTTGCTGCTAGCTTGAACTTTGCAAAGTTACACTTGGATAAGGATAGATGCTTTTGGAAGAGAGTATTATCGGGTGATGAAACCAAAATCGAGCTTTTTAGGCAAATTGACGTGAAGTTTTGGCGTAAGAATGGTGGAACTTTCCGGCCGAAGAACACCATGCCAAGTGCCAACAGTTAAACACGGAGGTGGATCTCTGATGTTGTGCTGCATTGAGTACTGGAAAATTCGTTGCAATTGAAGGGAAGATGAACTCTGATGACAATCTTTCTATTTTGAACGAAAACGTGAAGGTATCAGCTAATATTTTAGGACTTAGAGGGCGGTGGGTAATTCACTAAGGCAACGACCCGAAAGCACACGGCACAGTCTACAACTAGCTGGCTCCGAAGAAATAAGATAAATGTGCCACCATGGTCTTCGATGAGTCCTGATCTCAATCCCATTGAAAACTTGTGGTAGGAATTAAATTTCAAGATCAACAAGAGTGGTCCAAAGAATTTCTAGGAATTGAAACGCATCGCGAATGAAAAACGGAACAATATTTCATCTGAAACTACGGAAAAGCTTGTCAAAACCTATAATAAAAAGCTTATAAATGTTTTGAAGATGAAAGGTCCCGCTATTTATTATTAAAAATGTACTCAAATGATAGATTCACTTCATTAAAGTGTAATACTACTCAATGCATGAAAAATTTTATCCCACGTGTTTTTGAAGTTAACCTTCCTAAATCTTTCACAAATAATATTTTGTTCTAGAAACTTATATGGTGGTCACTAATATGAGCTTCACACCCTGTGAAAATATTATGTCTGTGGCAACAATAGTGTTTGAGTAATTCTAGAAAGTTTTGAAAGACGACGGGTGTACGAATAATTTCGTCGCTTACTGTATATGTATAACAAAAGGGATCAAACGAAAGAAGCTCCTAATCTTACTTTGAAACCTAATGTTATCAGTAGAGATCGAGTTGCTACCACAGGAAGATGCAGCAATAGTCGAACTCAATGAAACGACTAATATTCGTTTCAACACTTTGAATGAGGCAGCCAAAAATCAAGCTGACGACAAGTCTATAAGTTTCCAACGTTGCAATTTTTTAGGATTTTCTTTTACAAGAAAGCACTCTTTTACTTGAAAGAATAATTAAATTTGGGAATTTTAGACATTGAACTATAGTTTTATTGAAGCTCTAGTTGGAAGAATTTCATAAACGTTGAGGATTGGAACGAAACAATAAACGTTTTATAATAATTTCGACGATCCTGATCTTGAAGAAAAATACATGACTAACTGGTAATTGTTACAATAATAAGTAAATTAAAACTCATCAAAATTTAATAACCGAAAAATTTCTTTCGAGGGCACTCCACTCAGTATAACACTGCTGTTCTTGAACGAGCTTACACGCACGTTTGGCATGGACTGTTCATAAATTGGAAAAATATCCGAGTTTGAAGAACTTCTCGACGCGAGAGCGTTTATAAGGGACGTAGAATAAATGTAAACATGAGCTATATATATATAATCTAAACTTCATACAAATGTATATATAATAGTTGTTAATACTGACCCTTATATTTTGGTTGCTACTGTATATATGAACTCGACTAAAAGTACTGACATTTACGCATAAATGAATCGCACAAGGAAAATTTGTAAGTCATATGATTTATATACAGATGGATATTTCGAGAGCTTTTAAAACTATCAAACGAGGATTAACCACAATAGCGTGCATTTAGTTGAAGTGGAATAACCCATGCAATATTAGGACCCGCTAATAGGATAATGAGTTCGAGTTAATGTTTATTAGAATGCTAATCGCCACCAGCATGGTCTTTAATAAAAATTTCCGGTTGCCATCAACAAAGTTATCCGTAAGAATTTATTGTTCCCACGATCAGTGTTTTAATAAGAATTTGAGGTTGCCACCAACACCAGCTTTTAGAGGAATTCAAGGTTTTCATCAGTAAAGGCTGACCGACAATGGACGTTAAAAATACGAGCACCCGTCGAACTTACTAAAATGAAACAAAACCCTGAGTACTTCAACTTAACGCCAATCTACATAGTTATGCAAACACAGGAATGAAACAGACAAACTGTCAAAAAACAGGTGTAAACTCAAAAGGTAAACGGGGAAATGTTTTCGACACGACACTAATCTATTTTCAAGATTTGTCGCTTGTATAATGGTAATCAGATCGAATTAAACAACTTTTCTTCCATGTCCTTTCCAGCGTAAGCTCTGGAACGTTTTTTTCTGGGTACCCCGGAACAGTTTTTTCCGAGTGCTTGGGACGGTTTATTCTGGTGTTTCGGAACATTAATAAGAGGCTTAGATGATTTCTGGAGTTCCGGAACGATTTCTTGAGAAGCAGTTGGTGCTAAAAATATTTAGGCTGCTGGAAGGAATATTCTTCTCGTTTTCTTAATAGCTCAATTATTGTAGGTTTTATTATTGTTTACTGGTTCAAACTGTTACAAACTTAGTTTTAGCTATTAAATTTGCAATTGAGTCATTCAAAGGTGAAGTATATGTTTTTCTTCCATGCTGTTTGTATTGGGTTGTTTAAATGCTGCTCAGCTGAAAGTTAAGTTATTGGTGTAATATTTATATATGAAACATAATCAGAATGAAATATATTTAACTGTTATATGCAATTAAATAATGTTTTGAATTTTAAATTTCTTTTCATACTTGAAAACAACCATCTACATAGCTTTGACATTTCAGATAGTTGGAACTATCTATTTTTTACCTTTAGCTGTTCACTGCGTTGGAAAATATTTATATGCACAAATAATACAACAAGCTGTATTCATTAGCTAAAAATTATTCCCTGGTATTAAGTAGAAATTATCGGTTTTTGATAAAGCTGTAAGATTTAATTAAGTTATTTAAGCCGAGAAATGGTTTCACCGATCTTTAAAGATTATTGCAGTTTATTGCAAATATTCTTTGCAGATCATTGAAGATCTTCGCAGACGTATCTGCATTTAGTGCAGATTTAATGCAGAATTAGTGCGGTGAATATCCGATTTTGAAGTGCAGATCGGCATCGAATTTCTACAAAGATCTTAACTGACTAAGAACGCAAAATTTGACTAATCTGCCATAAACGACAATGATCAATGAAGACCTCTAAAACTAAATCCTTACCGATCTCACCAAATAGGAGAGTAAAACAAACGGAAATAATACTGCACAATATACTCAACAACAAAACAGTTTATTAGAACCAAAAGAAAAACATTACCGGCGAGAAAAGCAAAAACATTAGCATCCATGACTAGAAAAAAAACTAGACTACCAATATAATCACTCGGTACGGCAACTCCCATTTGTAACAGCAATCTTCAGCCAATGAATAGAAGGAGGAATATAACACCTTTTATTTCCGACTTTGACCCTCAGTCATGAGAGGAGCATGTCACGAAACCATCCCTCCTACACATTTCTTACACAGTTAAAAAATTAGGACGTTTTCAAGTCGTTTCTGTGCCGCGGAAGGCAAGACTTCTAGCCGTGTTTTATTCGGAAAAGCAGCCGTTTTTTGGTCGCCATGTCCTCTTTTTATGGCAGGAAAAAACGGCTACAAAACCATTGAATTCCCTTTGCAGCTGTTCGGAAATTCCCACCTTTATCGACTACATATCGACTTTCCGCAGCCCGAATTCGACCTTACGCGGCTTCTCCATTCTATATATCGGCTCTCTGCCGACCTTACGCGACCTTGTTCTGGCCTCTCGCGGCAGCAAATCGACCTTGCCCGAACTTAATTACACTAGCTATTCATATACACCCCCCACCCCCACACACACCCCTTCTCCCCCCCACCCACATACACACCTACCCACTCACCCATAACCAATTATACAATTATACCCCCCCCCTACCCCTCCCCCCTACCACATACACACACACACAAATATGTATCTGAACACATAGTTGATTACCTTCAAGAACGTCCTTCAATTCAGAGGTTGCTGAAGACTGACGAGGGAAAATTCAAGTTAGGTTTCCACATTTTGTTGTTTTTACATTGCTCACATTGAGGATTGAGGAGTATATAGTAGCCTTTACAACCAGCCCCACCACAACGATGAATCGTCATAAATATCAATTAACCGAGGTGGTGAAGATAATAGTTGGGCCCATGCTTTCGTTTATGCTCTGGAGGTTGTGCCTCTGCAGACCAGCATTCTACATCTCTCCATCTCTTGTTTCTTCAGAAGAATCGCCATCTTCGCCAGAAGTCACGGGTCCGAACTCAATTACATGCGAAATTTTAGAAGAAAGCGACTCATTGCGCGTTTCAGCGTCATTTTCTTATGAAGCTTTAGCCAGAGCAGCCAACCGTCTTTTTTTTGTCGTTGCACAAAATGTAAATTGCTTTCTCTTTTTATCTGAAATTCGGATAGAAACGTTAAAAAATACGAGTATTTATAAAATCCTGTCATAAAATTATTGATGTAGCGATGTATCGGTATCGGTCATTTTTACTGGTATTGGTAAAATCCGGCCAGTACTTTCCAATAATACGTATTTTATCATAAAAATGAAGGTCATAAATCATGAAAGTAAAAGTATGATCAAATAAAGAGTCTATTCATACCTAGTAAATTAGTTAGCTAACTGTTGAATTACAGTGTTGAATCAAGTCCGCTAACTGAATTTGATACTTTGACTGCCCGATGAGGCACAAACTGTCAGTACGTCAAAGATATGTAGCATGAATAGTTGAAAACAGAAGCGACATAAAATTATTATACTCCTACAACTCAACAGGCTAACAAAACTCAAACCAATTATGTAAATAAATTTAAAGGTGTATTTTAAAGTTTTTGAAATTTTAATACAGAAAAAGCTGAAAATTTTACTTTAATTTATCTTATAAATCGTCAATTACCACAGAGCTAATAATTTTATTCTAATTTAGCATATGAATCACCGCAGACTAAGAATATTGCATTTTTCTTTAATGTACGGTTTTTGAAAAATTCACGAACAATCTTATTCACCTTATTCTTATTCCGGTTGCGCTTGTTGGGATCTCTTTGGTTTCGGGGTCTATCGAATATTGATGTTTTCTTTTCGCCAAAGTATGTATTTTGGTGTGAAATACACAAAAATGATGACCATTTTGTGGAGAAATTATTGTTTTGGTCCACTTTTGGAAATAGTTGCTATTACAACTAGTCTACATTACGTTGCAATACGATCAGAAACACTTATCTATTGAATGGACTTGATTTTGATGTTTTTTGCAACAATGTAGTTAAACATAGCATGAGCAGTTCTATTATTATCATCTAAGTGTATTAGCTTTAAGATATTTTAAAAACCGATGATGGTACTTTTGTACCATCTCTATTGGAAATATAGTGTTTTTTTGTTTTTCTTAATCTTATTCCTAATCGAAAAATTTATTGTATATATTGTTTTATTATAAGATATATTAGTTAATAATTTATTATAACACCTATGTAGGCCTTATAATGGTTTTATTTTACTATAATTGTAAAAGTATCGGTATCGGTTGTAGTATCGATCAATGTATCGGTATTTCCAAGTATCGGAGTATCGATCAAAAAGTGGGTATCGGTATCGGCCAAAAAAATGATATCGGTATATCACTACATAAAATAATTACACAATAATTAAAGAAACGAATGTTTTATTATTAACTCTTATAAAATCGGAAGAGGTACTTGGATATTCATGCTGAAAAATAGGTATCTACCGATGGTATCGGTTTCGGAATTGGCAGTATCAGCCTTTTTCTCGAGTATCGGTACCGGCGTCCAAAAAAAAAGGATCTTAGCCGATACTCTCTTACTTCTATACTACCTTCAGGAGACCGGCAATGCAAAATTTCAGAAGAAAATCTTAGTATCACACACTAACTGCATAAATTTATTTATTAGATACAATAATAAAAGTTTGATTTAATCTCGCACAAGAAATAATTGAATAGAAATAATTGTTGTCACAACCTATTTCATTTACATAGAAAAAAGGTGCTTGAGTGTCCGTTCGCGTGTTCACAAGCACACGCAGGAACACGTGACGTCTGCCTATGATTAGTGACGTACCGATACCATTTTCTTGGCCCACACTGATACCGATACCCATTTTTTGCAGATACCGATACTCCGATACTTGGAAATACCGATACTTTGATCGATACTACATCCGATACCGATGCTTTTACAAATACATTAAAATAAAATCATTATAAGCCCAACATGAGTAATGTAATAAAATTATTAACTAATATATCTAATAATATAACAATATTGACAAAGTTTTCGATTAGGAATAATAGAACTGCTCTTGCTATGTTAACTATATTGTTGCAAAAAAATAACGAAATGAAATCCATGCAATAATAGATAAGTGTTTCTAACCGTATTGCAACGTAATGTAGACTAGCTGTAATAGCAACTGTTTTCAAAAGTGGACCGAAACAATAGTTTCTCCACAATATGGTTATCATTTTCATGTTTTTTACACCAAATTACATACTTTGACGAAAAGAAAACATTAAAAATCGATAGGATCGGAAACCTGAAAGATGCGCAAACACGCAACCAACTATAAGATTGTTCGTGATTTTTTCAAACATCTTAAAATAGACGAAAAAGGCAAGATTCGTAATGAACGGTGATTTACATGCTAAATTGAAATAAAATAATTAGCTTTGTAATATTTTACGATCTACGAGCTTATTTAAAATAGAATTTCAGTTATTTCTATGTTAAATTCATAAAAACTTTAGCATGCACCTTCAACGATATTTAATTGCTTTGATTTTTGTTTGCCTGTCTCATACTTTACGAAATGGAAATTTGGTCAAACTATATAGGTTTTAGTTGTAAAAGTATAATAATTGTATGTCCCCACTGTGTTTAACTATTTTTACTACAAAGCTTTCACTTACAGACCGTCCGTGACATCGGGAATTCAACGTAGTGAATTCACTTAGCGGTCCTGATTAAACGCTGTAATTCAACAGTTAGCTAACTAATTTACTAGGAATAAATAGGCTCTTTATTCAATTTTACTTTTACTTCTATGATTTATGACCAAATTTTCACGCTAAAATACGTATTATTGGAAAGTATCGATAAAATATGGGCCAGATTTTGCCGCTACCTATATATCTGTACATCACTAGCCTACGATCACGCAACGCTTGCTTTAGTAGGACGCTTCTCAATTTAAATTATAATTCAACCCTAACTCGTTAATAATGCTGATTTTCATCAGGTGATAATGAGTTTTCTTCAGTCAGTATTTACTTTAATGCGTTCACGGAAATTACGACCTCTGTTTTAAAGAATCACTAAAAACGCTCATTTAAGAACGCTTTACTCGAATGACATTTTGCTCGCTGATACGTAATTTTCGAGCTATAACATGAATTACGTTCCGGTTAAAGTAACATTATATATTCGGCTGCATCGTACCTGCATTCTTGAAATACGCACAGTATTTCGGTGGTAACCATCAGTGTCAGTATGGCTAAGTTAAGTTATTTTAGGTAAGTTTATTCAGCTAATCTAACGTTACTTAACCTAATTTAACCTAGCATCACGTCATGCCGCATTACATCATATTTACGTGTCCGTTTCTCCACTTTTATATACAAAGTTCCTATAACTTCACAGGTTAATAACTCAAAATTACGCATCAGTGAGCAAAATGTCATTCATTTAAAACGTCCTCAAATGTGTTCCTTTGGAGATTCTTTGAAACAGAATTCTTAATTTCCGCGAACGAACTTAATTAAGTAGATATTGACTTTTTCTTCTTTCATCGTCGTTATTCCTTAATTTTATAACGCAGATAGTCAAATATTTATGAAGTTTAATTTTTCTAAATAAAAAATGGAAAACTAGTGATGTACTGATAATATAAAAAGGCTGATACTAATACTATCGGTACATCTGAATTGAAAACATTACATATTGTTGCTTTTCAAAGGTTTCTCAAGTAAAATTATACTGCAACTTAGAAGTTTGAAGCTAAATTGTGTTAACACTCGCTGTAAAATGTGAATGGAATTAATACTGAATAAACATATTATTACTATTCTTTCACACTAAAAAATTATTGAGACGAGGCACTTGTCGTCTCAATCATCACCTTCATCAGGCACTTGACAACATGCCATACCGGCTTAACGTCTTCAGTGGAATAAGAATCTCACGTGAGAGCGAACACCTCATACCTTTTTAGAGCAGAAATTTTTTCAGAAATAAGATACACTCTAACGTACTACACATTTGCAATGAAATACATTTTGACATTGCTTGAAACCTATTAAATAATTCAGAAACCACCTCTGCAACTGTGACGTACAACATCATTCGAATAACTGCCGCGAAAGAGCTTGCCAAAATGCCAGTCTTGCCAACACGTGCGAGCAGTGTTGCCATCTCTAACTCGAATGCAGATAAAAATTTTGGCTCAGATGAACAACAGGATGGTATTATTTAATGTAACCTATGCAAAATGATTGAATTGACATTTAAATACCCTATTACAGTATAACTATCCGCAAGTTAAAGTTTTAGGTAAATTTACCAATTTTTTAGTTGACAGCTGTGACTAGCAAGTATTCCTCGGTAGCTACCAACTTTAATTTTCATGGCAAATGAATTTTGCTGTCTGAGAGTGCTCAAGAATGTTAGCAAGTACGATTTTCCCTTAAGAATGTTTTTATCTTTCATTTGAGAGTAATTTGAACTCGATAGGTGAATTATTTCAAAAGTTACGAGTGGTAGACTGAAATCTAAAGTTGCAGTCAAGAAATTCTAAAGAAATTTCTGTAGTTTCCAGAAGACCGTTTCCATTCCGTCTCTGCTGCAGCCTCGAAAGTTTTGCTTGTATGAGCTACGAAAAGTTGAAATTTTTAAGCTATTGGTGTCATAAAAATTTATAATTATCGGCATATTCATTTGTATTCATCGTATTTTGATTTTTATCGTAGGTATCTCTCACTATTTCGAGACGGTATATAAATAATAAACCGATGAACAGTTATTCTCTTATTAAACTATTGCATTTCTTTTAATATTGTTATGATTGTCACAATTTAGTTCTGTTTGTAGGCTATTACGTGTGGTTTTTAATATACGTATTCTTTGAGATTTTTGTCTATAATGGGTCTGTCCAAATTGTGCGAGCATTGAATTAATTTTCGATTTATCTGCAAGCCTTTTTTTAAAATGAGCCAAGAGCTTGAAACGTTCATATGAATTCGTTTTTAAAATGGAGCTTCTCCATCGCCTGCTTTACGAACTGTTTTTTTCTTGTATGAGAATTGCACATATAATTGTTCTGGCAACTATACATATTTTATTAGGCTTGATTGGAATAAAACACACCCTCAGAGGGATACAAATATCGTATCTGTGGGAATTAGAGCTCCCAGGGAGAAAAATGTGAGGGCCCGAGCTGAGAGTTAGGTAGCCCTTCTTTTTGTTGAAATAAAATGTTTTTTGCTAGGTTAAGGACCACCATTTTTCGATTCACTACTTCCCGGTTTTCCGCACCTCTGACTTTCTTCTTCAACTTTTATCTTATTTCATGAACTTCTTTCTCATCTTACTGTTTCAATGCCCCTTCTGCTAAGATTCCTCATTCTCTTATCTCCATACTGAATGGTGCCTTCCTCCTTCCTCTCTTCGATACGCTCTATTTTTGTAGCGGTTAGGGAGGCTTTAACTAACTTATAACCTAATCTGGAATAAAAACATCCCATTCATAGAGGCCTGAATATTTTAATTGTTATCTCAGTGTGAAATGTTCTATAATTAGTAAAGCATAAATATAAAATTTCTGTATAGCTTTTTTTATTCATTTCATTATTACTTTGTTCATTTCATTTCATTTCAAAATTAAGGGGTTATTTAACATATTTTAATTTTAGTTGCTTAGTATGAAAATTACTTATATATGTTAATTCCCTATAATTACTTGAACATGCCAGCAAAATAGATTTGCTCAACGCCGGTGACATTTATGAATAAACACTTGAGAGAAATGAATCAGCAGGTATGTTGCGCGACCGTTAATCAAATAGGTCGAACGCAAGCCGACATTCTCTTCGTGAATTCGGCCATGGGTAAGGGCACGATTTTTCCGTCTTGTTTACGTCTAAATGAGACAATTGGATAGCCGTCGAACGGCAAATTTTGGTCGAGAGCGGCCGACAGAGGAACGTTCTGACCTTCTACGGCCATCTTTCACTGTGTTCTGCTACCTATCGACCTAAAAACGGCATGGATTTTTAACACGGTATAGGGCCTACTCATAGATTATTGTGGGACTCTATACTGAGATTAGCTATGGCCTTAACACACCCTCTTTTTACTTTCTTGCCGTGAGACTGACTGGACTGGAGTCACACGTGGCGACTCTAGTGTCGCAGCAATATTTATAAATTAAGTGATGTAAAAATTGATTGATTGTAAGAAAAATTTATCCTCCCATTACCACGACAACGATGTTCAAAGAGAGGAAAGAGAAAAGCAATATTTAGTATGGAGTTAAGGGAACGCAGAATCAATGCACAAGGGGCATAAAAACAGTAAGCTAAGAAAGAAGGTGATGAAACAACGAAAAAGTTGAAGAAGAAAGTAGTAAGTGCTGAAAAACAGGACAGCAGTGAACCGAAAAAAATGGTCCGTAATAAACCAAAAATTTATTCTATTTCAACAGAAAGAAAGCTGACCTAACATTTAGCTCGGTACCTCACATAATCCCTCTTCGATATATTTGTTTTTATTAGTTAAAAACTCGATGTATTATTTTTGTTCATTTGTGGGAGTATTTAAAAAAAATAGATGTCAATGAATTTTTATGCTAGAACAAAACCAAAGACCGTTTTGGAATCCCTGACGCATTGCTAACAAACTAATAATGAAGAATTTTATATTTGCATTTCCGTTTTCTTTTGAGATCCGACTTCCGATCAGTAATTAGAATACATAAAGTTTTTGCTTGTGAACTGTGGTAAAAAATATCAATATATAATTGGGATATCGGGCTATTTCAGTTTGTTAGAAATGTTCCAAGGATTCCAAAACTGTCTCTTTTTCCTAAGAAGAAAACTCACTGACTTCTACCTTTTGAATGTTTAAAATGAGTTTTTTCATATAAGGCCACAAAATAATTTTTTTGTTCAAGTGTGGTATATCGGACAATTTTTGTACTTGAATGCTGTTTTCATGTATTATTTAATAATCTACATTCCATAAAATTATATGTACACTGTGAACTGTAAGTTGCATGCATAAATAAACAAAATGAATTAAAATTATTGTCGGTTTCTAGAAGAATGGTAAATCTTCTATTTGTGGACTGATTCTTGTCAAATAAGCCATTAATGTAATTTCAAAAACACATAATGTTCCTTTCAGTTTTTGATTTTGGCCTTTTTATCAAATAAATACAAGTCAATGTGTTTCCATGTTACAACAAACCATTGACAGTTATGGAATCCTTGAAACATTGCTCACAAACTAAAAGAGACACATATTTCATTTTAATTTTTGTTTTCTTTTCATATGCAGTCAAAAATTCATAATTTTCAGTCGCCTTACCATGCCTTAATTACCATAATTTTCAGTCCCTGTAGCCCCATAAAATTTCAGGGCACAATAGCCCACCACCTAATGATCCTTTTTCAACAGAGAAACCAAAATGCCCCATTGGTCCCATTGGGTTGACCCTCTTAAAAGCAATGTTGTGATAGATTTCACCACGAGGAATAGTATGGAGCATGTTTAAAATTATTTGACCATTTCATTGCATGACATCAGTGGGTGATATGAAGGCGAAATACAAAGAGATACAACATTTAAGACAAGCAGAAGCGAGAGGGTTTCCAGCCAGCGAGGTTTAGAGTAGAACCTTGATCAACTGACAAGAAAACCTGTGTAGGGTTCAAAAACTTCAACAATCAAATGAAGAAACTTGAAGACAAGAGAAGACTGCATGAAAAAATGAATTGTCAAACTCTGTGCACATACATGCAAAAAACACATGCAATTAATAACTTTCGTAACAGATCAGCATCGGTATATTGCATCAAAAAGGCTAGGTAGTATTGGTTGAATAAAATATTATTATTATATAAAATTTAGTAAGCTGAATTGATTAATTCATCAAAATATTTATCTTGAATGAATGCATGGAATATTAAGTCTACTCACCAATGATTTGAACTCTGTTCAACACTATTCCTAGGATGAGCTTCATTTCTCCCACCAGTCATTTGCACAAACATACATTGTTTTAAATGTTTTGAATTTTTCTCCAACCTTCCATCTTTTTGCTTATTTTCATTTTTACTTCTACTCTTCAACCAATCAAACTCAGTTTTCAGGCCTCAATCGTAGCAATTTTCACTTCTACATGTGCAATGCTTTCACTAGATTCAGACTTCAAATTTTTTGCATTCCTCCTTTTATCTTATCCACTGACTTAACAAGCTCTCAAATCAACCTAAAAATACAACTCTACATGGAAAATATCCAACATAAACCAGGCCTTCTCATATACAGTTATTCTATTTTATTTCTGTATATACAAAATAATTCAGTAAAATTCAATTTTCATTACAATGGGTTTTCTAGACTGTGTCACGAATCATCCGTCATTCTTCGCTCCGACGAAGAAAGAAATTTTTTTCAGCATTAGCCGAGGTCCCGATCAAGGATCGAAAAATGTAGGCAGAAGGAGCCAGGCGGCACAGAGTGATGGAGACTGAGAGGCAACTCGGTGACTCGGTCTTTAAGCGCCAGAGTATTGATGGGAAGCCTCTTTAGTAAACCTTCCACTGGCTGAGCTCTATGTTTCTTATTTATTATTTGTAGTGACCACTATTTAAATTTAGTTATTTAGTTATTTAGTATTTAGATTGGGATTTCTTAATTTCAATTTAGTTATTTAGTATTTAGTTATTCTTCTTTGCATGGCTTTCGTCACTTCTTAAACCTACCTCGGTTTTTAAACTCTTCTCTTAATAAAGTAAAACGAAGTAAAGTAATAAAGTTTTAAAATGTAATAAGAAAAATCTTCGAAAAGAAGAGCGAATTGTGCCTTTCAACTTTAAAGGTGACTACCGTCACAGCTAGAGTCACTCTAGTCACTTCAACTTAACCTTATAACTTAAAATGTGGGACTGAGTCCTCTTCAATTAACGGGTAAGCTTTCCTCTTACGCAATTTTACTATAATGTTTAATTCTTGTGAAAGATGCTCTCAATTAAGAGAAAGTTAACTAAATACTTTTTTCGGGCTATGCCTTACGTAATAATTAGTTTAACGCTAACAACTCAACCTGTCCTATGCCGAGGATAGGTTCCTTCAACTGTATTTCTTTCTGATTTCCTAAAATAGCGTCTCAAGCTAACTTCTTCTTATCAATGCTTATGGTATTAAAGTTGAAGGTGAGCTTTAGGCGAGGTTTAATTTGCGTACTATGAAATATGTAAAATTTAAATGAAATATTTGTCATACGTGTTGCTACTAAGCTTAGTTCCTAACTAGACTGTGTTTTTAAAGTATCTCAATCAGCGAGGATAACGTTCGAGCCCTGGCTTTTCTGAATCTTCAAGCATTCTTTAACCTTAAGCGTCTCGTGCACTGCACGCTGTGTACGTCTCGGGATTCGTAACTTGAAGGAAGCCGAGCAGTTGTACTATCCGTAAGTGGACGGTTACAGGAGAGTGTAGCCGTTAAATAAAGTTTAATTTTGACTTGAAACAAAGGACTTACTGAAATATTCTAAAGTACCAGAAGTATCAGCTTAACGAGAATCCTTCAAGCCCAAAGGGAATTGTAAATCAAGAATAAAGCAAAACTCTTCTCTGTTCGAAGCAGCTATTTCGGTGTTTTCGAATTTTCAATAAAAAAGAGAGAACCAGGAAAATGGTATAAAACATTTTTCATTAAAATGTATTCTTGAGACTGTGAAAAGACTGGTAAAAAATAGAACGTTTCGAGCCTTCGCTCATCATCAGCAATAGGTACAAATTCGAAAAAAAGTCATCTGTAAAATACAAAAAGAAAACAACTCAAAAAATGCATGACATTACTTATTGACTAGGGATAAAGGAAATGAGCTAAGATGATTATTTAAAACAGGTTTCTTTTTAAAAATGAACAGAGACTCTAAAATCCGCAATTCTGAACACAACTTTGCCCTGGCTATGACTTTGAAGCTATTTTTATTGACAGCAGTGTCGCATTCAAAAGAGTGATTACGGATGGCTGAGTTAGATGGGCTTGCTAAAATGTTTCCCGTCCGGTAGCTCCTACCTTGATGCTCGGCAATCCTGCATCCCAGAGTACGGGTAGTCATGCCCACATACTCAGATGCACAAAGTGCACAACTATATTTGTATATTAGGGATGCCTGCATCTCAGTAGGAAGTCTATCCTTGAATCTAAAAAATGATTCAATTTTGTGATTATTGACCAATATCATTCTAAATTTTACATCACTGAAATATTTTTGTAGTAGCTCCAGTATTTGTTTTTTCATAAATTCTGATTGAGGACCAAAGTAAGGGAAACACAGAGAGAGAGTTCGAGAGATACTACTGAGAGATACTCAGTTCGTTCGAGAGATACTGATGCCTTCCTACTGAGATGCAGGCATCCCTAATATACAAATATAGTTGTGCACTTTGTGCATCTGAGTATGTGGGCATGACTACCCGAACTCTGGGATGTAGGATTGCCGAGCATCAAGGTAGGAGCTACCGGACGGGAAACATTTTAGCAAGCCCATCTAACTCAGCCATCCGTAATCACGCTTTTGAATGCGACACTGCTGTCAATAAAAATAGCTTCAAAGTCATAGCCAGGGCAAAGTTGTGTTCAGAATTGCGGATTTTAGAGTCTCTGTTCATTTTTAAAACGAAACCTGTTTTAAATAATCATCTTAGCTCATTTCCTTTATCCCTAGTCAATAAGTAATGTCATGCATTTTTTGAGTTGTTTTCTTTTTGTATTTTACAGATGACTTTTTTTCGAATTTGTACCTATTGCTGATGATGAGCGAAGGCTCGAAACGTCCTATTTTTTACGAGTCTTTTCACAGTCTCAAGAATACATTTTAATGAAAAATGTTTATACCATTTTCCTGGTTCTCTCATTTTTATTGAAAACTCTTCTCGTTGCGTGCATTGTATTCTTTGAAATCCTTAAATAGATTAAGACGATACGTATAGTTTGATGCGTCGCAGGAAATTAGCGACAACTGTTTGCAGTACGGCACAAGCAAACTAGTAATATATATAATGTAATCTAACTGAGATACAAACCATAAGCCGGTGATTCATATTAACCTGAAGACGCTTAGTGTGTTCATTTCACAACAACTCATTCCGAATGGAAGGAATAAATTTAGCCATATACATAACGGCAAAAACATAATTAGTAAGATAAATAGATCTATTGCTTCCTAAAAATGAAGGGATTATCTTTCATGATACCTCTTGTGGTTCACCATTTATTAGGATAGCAAAACTTAAATTAACACATCATTCAAAGTAGAAATAATAATTACTTTGGCTGAGAGATAACTTGTTCTGTTGTCCGGATGAAAGCGATACACTTAACCTATTCATTAAAGAAAACTATTTCATAACCAATATAATTAACTTTTTGTTCTATTTTTGATTAATATAAATATTCTCTACTTGCCACTTGTTTATTTCTACAATGTGACCACACTGTGTAGAAGAACTTCAACACTAGGTTGGGACAATCGAAATAAACATACAAAAATCAAAAACCCACAATTTCTGATGTATTTTACAAATAATCGTGATTTCAGAGAATATTCGTGAGTGATATATGAAAGGAATGTACAGCACAAAATTCGAAACACTTGGCAAAATTATTGACACTATGTTGCATTTGGACATTCGTTTTGCAATTGGCAAACCAATATTTTATGCGACTCAAGGTGAAAGGAACTTGAAATACAAGGCCCCATAGACATGGACTGAATATAATCCTTACATGTGGTTGTGAGCACGGTGCACAGGTACTGCTGCCACTTGGTGATCTTTGATTGTTGCTCATTTTGTGATTGTTCATGTGAGTTTTGCCCAGAACATGGCACAACAACACTTGAAGGGCAACCCTACATACAATGTCACATGGATGCCACATGGTTAGTTAAGGCCCCGATACACTGGCGTTCATGACTCGAGAAATTGCGGCAGTGGATCCGGTCGCCAGTTGAATATAGAGCGCAGGATAAAAATAAAACACCCATTGCGCTGTGCTTTAGCTTTCTGTAAGAGCTGCTTTTCACATTCCACAAGCAGTCGTGATATTTAAATGTGTCAATAAAATTCAGCGTTTGAGTTTTGTCTACTGAATTGCGAAGCAAGACATAGCTGCATACCTCTCCCGTCAACGCACGAAATGGTACTGCTCGCATGGAGCTAGGATATATGGAGGGAGCATAGCGCACTCCGATCGGGCTCAATTTGGCTGCAAAAGTTGAAAGACTCGGGCACTCTTAATGCCCGACACGTCACAATTCTGAGCCAACCACAGACGCTTGGCTGAAGTTGGCTCCACCCACCTTCCCTACAACCCCTCCTCATTTTCCAAAGCAAGATTAGTACCTCACCACAAGTCAGAGGGTGAGGTGTGCGTGCAAATCAATCTAATTTATTATAATCAAGGGCCTGTAATCTGTATAATTTTCAACTCTTAATGTACTTTTGCTAGTAATTTTGATATTATTAAGTGTCCTCAAGTGAGGAAACACAATTTATTATCTTTCGGAGACATAGAATCCCAAATTAATGATTGACGATTAACTCAACAGCTGGAAGAGCATTCAGCGAGCGTGTGCGCACTCCAGCGTAGTTAGTAGGTAACTGACGTCCGTGCTGACGTCACACTTGCGAGACGGCAATTGGTTACCACAAACATAGGAGAAATCTCAAAAACTGGTTCTCTTCACAGACGGCTATGCTCCCTCCATATATACTCCTTCCACGACTGCTCGTGGAGGGAGTATATAGTGGAGGAAGCATAGTCGTCTGTGAAGAGAGCCAGATTTTGAGGTTTCTCTTATGTCTCTGGTAACCAATAGCGTTCTCGGTCGTGTGACGTCAGCACTGAAGTCAGTTACCTACTGACTACCATGGAGCTAGGATATATGGAGGGAGCATAGCGCACTCCGATCGGGCTCAATTTGGCTGCAAAAGTTGAGAGACTCGGGCAGTGTGAATGCCCGACACGTCACAATTCTGAGCCAACCACAGACGCTTGGCTGAAGTTGGCTCCTCCCACCTCCTCTACCACTCCCCTCCCATTTTCCGAAGCAAGATTAGTACCACACCACAAGTCATAGGGTGAGGTGTGCGTGCAAGTCGCTCCAATTTGTTATAATCAAGGGCCTGTAATCTTCATAGTTTTCAACTCTTAATGTATCTTTGCTAGAAATTTTTATATTATTAAGTGTCCTCAAGTGAGGAAACCAATTTATTATCTTTCGGAGTCTTAGAATCCCAAATTAATGATTAGAGATTAACTCAACAGCTGGAAGAGCATTCAGCGAGCGCGTCCGCACTCTCGCGTAGTCAGTAGGTAACTGGCTTCCGTGCTGACGTCACACTTGCGAGACGGCTATTGGTTACCACAGACAGAGGAGAAACCTCAAAAACTGGTTCTCTTCACAGACGGCTATGCTCCCTCCATATATCCTAGCTCCATGCTGACTACGATGGAGTGCGCACACGCTCGCTGAATGCTCTTCTGGCTGTTGAGTCAATCGCACAATCGCTAATCATTAATTTGGGATTCTTAGATTCCGAAAGAAAATTAATTGTGTTTCCTCACTTGAGGACACTTAATAATATCAAAATTGCTTGCAAGGATACATTAAGAGTGGAAAACTATAAATATTACAGGCCCTTAAATATAACAATAAATTACCGAGCGACTTGCACACGCACCTCATTCTTTGATTTGTGAAGCGGTACTAACCTTGGTTTGGAAAATGGGAGGCGGAGTTGTAGAGGAGGTGAGGAGGAGCCACAGTACAATGAATAGAAGTATAGTAATTACAGTCAAATTAAAGGGAGATGTGCATCATTGACGTCATCACACCGCCGGACCAATCACCGAACGACTGGATGATGCCAGATACAAGTTTGAAATATTTCTGATGCAGTTTCATCATGGCGTCGTACGTGAGAACCAAGCGTTGCGATTTTCGTGATTGTATGAATACTTCAGAAAATAGTAACGTGATATTTCACCGATTTCCAAGAGCCAATTATAAAGAATGGATAGTTTTGTGTGAAAACCAAAAGTTATTGGACGTGAAATTGGAAACACTTTTAACGCATCATTTTGTGTGCGAAGATCATTTTCGAAGGGATCAATATCGACGTATTTTGTCACCTTTCAGACGATTTTTAATACGAGGAGAAGTACCTAACACTAAAAAAGAACTTTCTCAAGCTGCTGGTAAGATATTGCTAATAAAAACCTGTAAAATCAGTGTGCAATTAGAAGCTAGTACTCTGGATTCATGATTAGGAAAGAAAATGTTAGTTTTTTTGAGATTATTGCTAGGTAGTTAGGTTATCTATACATTTAAAGTTCTAATGTAACATTTATTTTTATAAACTTCAGCTTCTGACACAAAACTGGATCTAGTTAGGCCTTTACTCAGTATTAACTTTGTCATTTGCTATGCTTAGCCAACACATGATTGGTAGTAGTATGTCTAACTAGGGTAATTCATCAAATATCGAACTGAACTGATTATTGAACAACTTTGGAAATATGCGCGTAATAAATTTAGTAAGCATCCAAACTTGCTCAGTGCCAGTGATCTTACATCTAAAACTCCTATTTTAGTGATAAAAACTCATTTCTGTGAGCTGCAAACTGCTACCAGCTGTTGCGAACGCATTTTCTGTACGACCCTTACAAATTGGTCGAATTTTTTCACTCGAAAAATCTTACGCACCTCGGGAAAATTGCGACGGTTTAATTGTTGTTGGGTCACCGTCAACCTCCCGTCATAACTAGAGAGTAGTGTTGTCATATGATGTTCTGTTACTGTATTTTTTTCTTTTCCGCCAAAAACTTGATAATTATTCCATGTTCGACATTCAATTCCTTTTTCATGTCAGTATTAAATACTGAACAAAGGTGTTCGAATCAAAATTCCTTAAAAATCATGAATTTATGCCTCGAACAAAGCTTTTCGATTCTTAATTCTTTTAAATAACTGAATCGATCTATTGAACGCCTGTTTTATTTCATTAAAATATTGTATTAACGCTTGATAATAACATTGAATAGTTGAAGATGGGAATTCTGGTGAGGGGCTATCAATCATCTGCTGGTGTTCCAAAGCCCTCAAGATCATCAATGATTCGTCTGGCTACATTTACTGATGATCAATCCCTTGCCAAGAAAATTGATGCAAGCATCAATAATAATTCATTGACGAGTGCTTTACACTCTACTCCAAAAAAGGTCACACAGGTTGATGATCACAATGATGGTTCAACAAACACTGCAAATGCAACGTCGACATCATATTCAAATTTTGATAACTCTCCATTCAAATGCATCTTGAAAATAAGTAATGAGACAGTTATTTCAAACAAACAAACAAAACAAACATCGGCATCTTTGGGATGCTTTATTTCCAATCAAGCCTGATACAAATGATCTTAAGCATTGGTTTTTCAAATGTCTTATAACTAACACTATATATAGGACACCATGACGGTTCCCCCGTTAAGCCGGTACCCATTTCCGACACCTGGGTCGAGTGGGGTATTGTGCTTGAGCTTTCCCTTATACCCAACGGGGAAAATCGCAGCGCCAGCGCCGGGATACGAACCCGCGACTCCAACATACAAGTCCGATCCCTTAACCGATGTGCCACCGCGAGCACTTCCAAGAAAATCCAGTGCACCAAAGAAAAAAAGAATGAAAGAAAAACGTTTATTTTCCAAGTGGCCACATGAGGTGTACAAATAGATAGACCATACGAGGCATATTTATGGACAAAATATACGAGGCGTACTAATAGACAAACCATACGTGGCGTGCTAATAGTCTAACAAAAGTTCCATACGAAGAGAACTAATTGACAAACCATCCTGTTCGAATCAAAATTCTTGTTCGATTCCTGTTCGATATTGATGAAATTATGTTACTAAAGAATTCGATTTTTAGAACAATAAATACATTTCAATAATCTACGTTGTCTTTCAAGCGACATCACAGAACAAGAAAGCAACTGTTCAAGAATAACCTTGAGGCCCGCAAGAGTTATTCAGAGCAAAAGTTACCGATTTATGAAGGTTGTTTCTAGACACACGGGATTTCTGTTCGATATTTGATGAATTACCCTAGTTATGCTTTCCTTGGGTTTGTGGTGTTAAATTAGGCTTAAATTTGCCTAATCCTTTTTTGGTTAAATATGTTTTTTGTTCTGATCTCATAAGAAGATTCAATCAAATGCGAAACATATTTTTCTAGTTTTAGCTACTTAGAATGCATCATTTGAGTAAGGGTTATTCGGAGCCTTAGGCAATACATAATGCCATGACCCTCTCAAAAGTACCCAAAATCTTGAGATTTTCCAATGGCAGGATTTTTCTTACTGTTTTCCTACTGAATACTTGCAATGGTTTAAGTTTCAACATGTCAGTTTTTCAACTCAGAGTTTGTTGACCATTATAGGCAAAAAGCTTTACAGGCATGATGAGCACAGCTAATGATAGTATGGTTGTATTGGGGGAAAAAGACAGTAAGGAGGGTGGACAAGTAAGAATTTAGGAAAAGTGACTACCACTTGCTGGGATCTGCTCATCATAAATTCTGCTAGTCATTGATGGACCTTTCCTAGATTTCAAAATGAGTTGACCTTCATCAGCTTGCTGTGAATGACAGAAAGGAAAACTTCCATGAAGTCTATGTAAATGCCTAAACAGATCAAACCTTGTTCAAAATTTGATTACAGGAATTATTTTATTGCTTTTACTTAAATTAACATCAATTTATGAATCAGGGCCTATGGGTGATACATAATTACACTGCAGAGTCTTGACAGTGTCAGAGTTTAAGACAAGCTCAATGCTCCAGAGTTTATTAGATGTCATGCAAATTTTGGCTATATTCTCTGAGGTATGCTTCTAATGTAGTAGTGTGAGGCTTTGAAACTGTTACATTCTAATGAACCAGTGTCCTGAAAAACTTTCTACAGAACTCATTTTCTTTAGAAATCCTAATGCCTTTGGTTATTTCAAATGCATTATTTTCTGAAATGAAATGAAAAAATTTTTGATTAATATTTCCAATAATTACTGTAATAAATATATCACACAATTAGTCTCCAAAAGCGGTATTCAACAATTCAGGGGCTTTCATGTGTGTTATGATTGATGACTTTTTTGAATATTTTTAATTTTTCTTGAGCAGTTATCTTGATAATAAGCAAAAATTTGTCTGTATTTAAAATATGTATTATACATAGAGTCCCTACCCCGGATGCCAACTTTGGCAGGGTACTGTATGAGTTCACTTCAAGTGCATAGGTCCACTGGTGATGTCCAATGTTATTTGTTACACATACTAAATATGTATTTAAAGCTATTGCAAATATTATTGGATTTCAGGTAGGTAGATCAATTTATGTTATTCATATTGTGTTGATATTATAAATTTGCAGTCCTTTTTGATGACACTGATCCATTACTCTTCTTTCATAATGTTCAACATGTATTTACTTATTTGAAAGATTCGGAGACTTGTATACTCAACTCCATATCCTGAATACTGACCTATTCAAGGAATTGCTTATCAAAAGTTTCATATCATATATGGAGCATAAAAAATTGAAATATTTTTACTTGAAATTATGATAATGGTTATATATACCTTGATTTATATTAAAATTCTTCAGGTCAGAATGAAATATAATTCTGTATAGAAATTTATGGTAAATGTAAAGGACTTGACCATAATTGATATTCGAATTTTCGATGCCTTAGTAATGTTAATCACATGAAAATAAACAAGTTTTCTTCAATGGACTTTCCGGCGGAAACGAGTATTTTAAAAGTTATGGCATTAAATGAGTTACCGTAACTCCAGTGTTTGAGGCGGGGAAAAATATACCGCGCGGTCCGACGTGAAAGTAAACAGGCGTTCCCGCGCGCCAACCAAGCCGACGAAGAGCAAACCCCCTATTACAAACGTAAAGAGGTCGGGTCGTGAGGGGTAGCAACAGTTCTTTTAGTGAAAATTATAAAACTAAAAGAACTGTGGCTACCCCTCACGACCCAACCTCTTTACGTTTGTAATAGGGTGATGCACTATGGAGTTCCGGTAACTCATTTAACGCCATAACTTTTAAAATACTCATTTCCGCCGGAAAGTGCATTGAAGAAAACTTGTTTATTTTCATGTGATTAACATTATTAAGGCATCGAAAATTCGAATATCAATTATGGTCAAGTCCTTTACATTTACCAAATTTATTAACATTTGAAGAATTGTATTCAAATGAACAAAAATGTGAAAACTAAGAATGCGAGCCCTTCATAGGGCATGGATGGGCAATAGGGTTAGGTTTGATTAGATAGGTTACCTATCTTGTGCCATAAGAGGGTGATGACCATACTCTGTATACAGAAATCCTTTTTCTTCAATGGAACTTGGGGTCTTCTCTCATTCCTACTTTGCTCTCTGCTTCTGGCTTTGCTGTGCCTTGCACCTACCTAAATTTTGTTTTGCATCAGCCTCACTGATCTATTTCTGAGTTGTGCTTCCTCTGACATTTATAGTTATACAATATCACAGTTATTTCAGTTACCGAGCTGCCTTTCTTGTCATTTTATTTGGTTTATCCTGTGTTATTGGTTGAGTCAATATTTTGTTCTGTTAAAAACTGTGTGATTTATGGTTTACGGACTTTGTTTTCACATCATCCATTTATCTCATTTGCCATCAACTGTGTACTATTGGGTGTTAACCAACTAATAATTTATTTCATCATTTTTAGTATTTTGTTAGAAATACAGTTTTTTTATTTATATTTTTGTTTGGTTCTTCTTCTTGATTTGACCATTTGACAGATTGGACCTATAGTGTTTGAGTGTACTCATAGGGTTGTGCCCTTACAACACCAACACATGCTGATAACTTACCATCACTGGTAAGAGGCTCAAAAACAAAGATGCTCCAACACAAAACAATAATTATATTTTGCCAATATGATCAGCCGCTCCTATCTTGGAGCTGAGAGTGGGACTGGACCACACTCTGGTGAACCTGAACATAAGCTAATGAATCTAGAAGGAAATGGCATGCAGCTTGCTTTAGTGCTGGAATAATAGTAAACAAATGGGCATTGTACTTCATTCAATTCTGTTTTATGGTATACATATTGTATGATTGTAAAAACTTAACGACCTTCAATAAAAAAAATGAAATAAACGTATGAAAGTGAGTCGCATAGACGGTCTTGGTGCCCCCGCATGCCACTATGATGCGGCCGGGGTAAACCAGCAGTAGCTGTTGGGCCTGGATGCTGAAACAAATGCCCGGAACGCAAAGTTGTGTGTTTGTGAGTGGACTGGGAAATTTATGAAGAATGAAATGTATATTTCTTTTTTCTCTCTTTTCTTTTTCAATCTTGTTCCTGTTTTGTAAACTTTACTCTTTCTGTGCTTGTTGTAGCTACTCCTCCTTTTTGGAGGGAGGAAGGTTTTTCATATGCATACATACATATTAATTTATATTATCAAAGATATACAAATGAGTGCAAAATATTAACGGTCACTTGAATGAATTTTTATCAATTCAAACAATCTGCATATTATACTTGCCTATTCTTAAAATTGTCATGAAAGATTCAATGGTAGGTAAGACTGTAAGACTTTGCCACAATCAAAGTATCCTGATGAAGAAATATTTTCTTCAACAATGATAGAAATATATAAGTATATTTTCCAAATAGTTTGAATTTCTTCGAAGAAGTTGATTGAAAATATTAATTACTGTGGTTATATGTTTATCGCAATAAGGACTTTGATGATTTTTATAACTTGAATACCTATATCTATCATTCACTAGTTCATCTGTGCCAGAAAATTTTACTCAACATGGAATGCATAGGCAAAATTATTTTGCCCCCACAAGGGAGGGGTAGCTACAACAAACACAGAAATTCGCAGGTAGAGCATCACTCTCCACCTTTTCTTTATGCTTGTTGGTGTGTAGGAAGGTAATACAAGAAGAGGGGATTTTCATTCCTCTTGGCTCGTGACTTTTCATCGCCTGTTACGATTCACAGGGAGTACGGTGGAAGTATTCTTTTCCCCTCTTCCCACAGGGGAAAATAACTCAATTTACTCAATATACATAATGAAAAAATCTCATTTGCTGTGTTCCTGAAGTAAATACATTAATTGGGCTTGACTGTTTTTTATTACAATTGTTTTACATTATTTCAATTTGGCAGCATGAATTTTTGAAGATGTATATCTATAAAATCCTTATGCTGTTTCCATGTGTTATCTTCATACTTGATAATCATTGTCAACTATTTTGCCTATACACAGATTATTGAAATATAATTTACCCCCTGGGGGCATAAAAAGCAGTAAGGTTAGGATAGTTAGGTTTGACTCTCTTATGCTAAGTAAAATGACTATCCCAAGAATTATTTCTTGGAACCCATAGCCTTAAATATGTCTTCAGGACTTCTCTCTTCCATGCCAATTGGGCTTCCATTTTCTTTGTATCATGTTAAACTTCCTCATCTAACTCTTCTCATTTTACGTGATGGAGAAATGTAAATGTAGTATACAGCTTGCTGTATTTGATGTCTTGGGAGAGTGTTTATCATGAAAATTTAGGTGTAAGCTTTTTCTGTAGCCATAAACTAGATCTTTGTATGTATGTCCGTACATTTGTATGGATTGATCAAGTTGGAAATCCATGCCTGTTTCTTTAGAGAAATAATACCATGTATTTCCCTGTAATTCCTTCTCTCAATTATATCCACATTATCCAACATAACTTAAATATTACAGTTGCAGGGTCCTTTGTTGATGAGTCTCCACCTAACGATGAGCTGGTTCATGTGGGAAGCTCTGCATCAGTAGCATCTCATTCCCAATGCACTGCAACCTCTGTTGATGAAGCTCCAATCATTACAGGAAGCTCATCCGGTTTTCTTTCATCATCACGAAAAAGAAGCGCAAAGGTCTGTTTACCTTAATACACCCATAATAATTACTGAGTTATCCACAATCCATAGTTTAAAGCAGAAAATATAATTGTGCATATACATGACCAATCTGTTTTATTGCTGTGTGTATATATATATATGCATAGAATTGTAGCAATTTGAGCAGTAGGTATATGTCTTTTTAGTATTGTTGGCAGAATGCATGCAGTATAATAAGTGAACAAAAATCCCATGGAATGAATTGAGACTACAATAACAGAGGAATAGTGTGGTTTAATTTATTTTCTGACAAAATATAACTTTATGTTAAAATATCTTCCTATTTTTACCCATATACCTGTATATCAATATATCTGTAAAATAGTATGTATGTACATTTGTTAGTATAAGCATGTGTATCTATATTTTTAATGCATATGTATATGGCTATATCTCTACAAAAAGATAGGATAGGTAGTAAGTTTGGGTTAGTTAAGTTTGCATATCTTGTGTTATAAAGAGTGATTTTATGTATATTCAGCAGAATATCTATCAAAACTAGGCGCCTGACGATTCCTTATCTTTCCCACTTATTCTTCACTTCTTCCATTGCCATCCATTATTCATTCCATTAACCTAGCAACTGCATATTTCTCTTTTCCACAGTACTTGTGATAATCACAGCTTTGTTATCTGCTTTGACATTTTTAAAAATATAATTTAAATTCTGCCCATTGCCTCTATGCAACCCCATTTTCAGGCAATAATATATTTTGTTTTTCAACATTCAGTTTGTGATCTTTTCTTCCATTAGTTGTCTGTAACCTTTTCCTCCTTTAAGAATACTTTTCATTTTACTTGAAAGTCAACTTCAAGATTTTTCTTGCCGCCAATCGGCAGCAAGCAGCACTTTTTTTGCAAGTCAGGTTTGTCTTTGCTGCCCTTCTTTTCTCCTTGTAATGGTCATGCAACTTAGATTCACTTTTTTACAACTATTGCTCATACATCATTCTTTTATCAGTTGCCATTTGCAGCTTTTTACTCCTACACTTCCGACTTTCATTCCATATCTTTCTTCTTTTTCATCTTGAGTCATATGTACACTGGAGTCTTTTTCATGATAGTTTCGCCTTGCAATGTAGACAATTATCTTCTTCAAGCACTTTATTTTCAAAATCCGTCAAGTATGGATAATTGAATATTAGATAATGACTACTTTATTGCTTTCATACCTCGAAGTTGATAAATTAGTTTTATAGTTTTGTTTTTTCATGATAGTTTCAATATGGATGATAAGCCTTGTATTCAAATAGTCAATCATAGTATGATATATCAATTTTTGTTTTGAACCTATTCACCAGAATTGCACAACCCTTCAAATTAACTGAAGAGTAAACAATAACACTAATTATAGCTTTTGAACATTTTAGTTTGAAAGGATATGAATTTGGTGATTAATGTACTGAATCGTGAGAGAATACATTCAGCGTGGCTAACCATATTGTGTACCTTATTTCTAAAGAGTGTCGCATACTTTTCATAATTATGGTACTGTGGGCTCTGAAATAATATTTCTGTAACCCCTTTTGCAGAAATACAACCAATACATACATCGTACATGATTGCTCCGTGAGCTCTAAAAATGTTTATCTTTGTGTTGTTTTTACATTTTGATAACCTGATTGATAACCTTCAGGGATGTATTGTAATACATTTGACAGTATTTGGTATAAAGGGCACTATTGTTATAGGGTCTCAAGTATACATGTTTTTTGCAGGCAAACGTCAAGACAGTTGAAACTGCCACTCTGCAGACCCGACACTCAGCAGCTCAACTGGCCATAAGTCGTCTGGAGAAGGAGAAAGAGCAAGCCAACACTCTCATGGCGGGTCACAAGACTGATCTTACTACGTTCAAGGTCTGGTCTTCTTTACTTTACTTTCATGTCACAGCTAGGTTTTCAAAGATGTTTTGTGTATACACACATGATTTAGATTATGAGGTATATATGATAGGTATTTGATTATAAGGAGTGCTAGAAGAAGACCAAAGTTGGGATGGAAAAACGGAGTGTTGAGAGCTTTGAATGCCAGAGGTATGTCGATGGAAGAGGCATCTGTGTGTGCGCAGAATAGAGAGGAGTGGAGGGCAATTGTGAATGTTTGACTTTGACGCAGCATGAAGGGCATGGCGCGGAGGTGCCCGTTCATATTGAGGCGTGACTTTTAGAAATATTTAAAATAAAAAATGAAATGTTTAATTAATAAAAAAAATTAGTATGAATGATGGTCACGTCGAAAAGTTCGGGGGCCCCCGCGCCACTCATGATGCGGCCGGGGTAAACCAGCGGTAGCTGTCGGGCCTGGCTGCTGAATACATATGCCTGGAGCGCAAAGGGTGTCCGATTGTGATTAGATGGAGATGTGTGAACGTTGAAGAATTTTCTTTTATCTATGTTTTTATGAAATTTTTTGGTTTTCTGCACATGTTGTAGCTACCCTTCCCTTGTGGAGGGAGAAAGCTCTCGCATATACATACATGCATACATTTGATTATGAGGTATTTACTTATGTACGTGCAATGAATATATATATGCATTGCAACAGAGTGTGTCAAGAAAGAATTATACTTGTGATACGAGTCGAGTCTTGAATTATTTGAAATATGTAATGCTTCTAAGACTCGAAGTGGCGCTAAATCTGAAGATGCTTGAAGAATTGATTATTCAGTATGCGGGTGCCAGTATGCGGGTGCCAATTGTGTTAAGTTGTGCGAATAGGTCAAAAGTTTGAAAAGGAATGACAAGCAACGTATTGGGGTTTCAAGGCATTTTTAAGTGATAGAGCCTTTGCGTTCCAATGTGAACATGTGAGGTTTATAGTGAATTTGTGATACCTTTGAATTGAGAAACTCGAAGACAGAGTGTAGTGAAAATTATTTACTTAGCTTTCTCCCAGGAGACATTCTATTATAATACAAAGGCAAGTAGGGCAATTAGGTTCGATTAACTAAGCTTACCTAGCTTATGTTACTAGCATTGGCGACCTCAAGGGGAAATTAGGTGAACTGAGCTCTAGTTAGGGCTTGGGGACTACTGTTCTTCACCCCTTGCTTCTTGTATCTTTTCACCTTTTTGCTTGACTATCCTTGAACTCCATTTCCTCTACTTTTTTATCTTGCTGATTTCACGTGCAGGGAATGTTCAGAATTACTAAGTCTGCACATTATTCCAAACTAATTCGTTCCTTCTCATTCCGCTTTAGAATGACAAAAATTGCTGCGGTTAGGTTCTTGGACGCTGATATTTAATTTCTATTTTATTATTATGAAAAGACTAAATTGTTAGACAAGTTTCAGTTTTTCTTGGATGTATTCATGAATTGAACCTTTTTTAGGCTTCTTCTTGTTCCTGTAAGCGCACATTCGGCGCTCGCTCCGCTTCAAGTGATCCCAAAAGAATGAAATCATCTAATTTAAACGAACATGCAAGTTTCAAGGGACCTCGGGTAAGTGTAAGATTCTCTGCATTTTTGTTATCGTCACATTGAAATTGGCCACATGGAAAGAATGAGTGAAGGTCGACTCGTGAAGAAAGTGATGAGATCCAGTGTGAATGGAAATGGTGCTAGAGGCAGACTGAAATTCAGGTTGTGGGATGGGGTGAAAAGAGCTGTAAATACTAGGGGCGTGTCAATGGAGAGGCAGTGGTGCGTACGCAGAAATAGAGAGGAACGGAAAGAAATTATGAATGCCTGATTTTAACGTGGCAGGAAGGACATGGGCCCATGCATGTTTTACGCGACCTTTACAAGAAAAAAAATGTTGTATGAAAGTGAGTCGCGTAGACGGCCTCAGGGCCTCCGCGCCCCACTAAGATGCGGCTGGGGTAAACCAGCGTTAGCTGTCGGGCCTGTCATACCTTTGTCACTCATATCTCTTCACCCCATTCTCACTCCTAATTTTGGCCTACCTCTATCACTCCCTTTTATTTACCTGTGAACTCATCACTTTCCGCTAGACGATCTTCAATATTCTCTTGTGACCATATCATTTTAACACGTTGCACTCAACTCGTTCTGCCATTTCTTTGACCACCAGTCGTTCTCTGCACTTCATCATTTCACCAGCTGTCTACCAGTCACCCCTGCCATGTTTCTCGAACATCTTATTTCAACTACAGTGAACTCGTCTTCTTTCACTTTGTCCCAGCCCACATGTTTCGGCCCATACATCACTGTTGGCACAAACACACTTTCACAGTTTGCTGTTAGCTCTCATACCTACTAATCTATTCCTTACGATCGCCTTCAATTCCACCCCACGCTTGATATCCCTTCGTACCCGCGTTCTCACCCCCTCACCCAACTCATCATTTGCTGTCTCACTGGGACCTAAGTATTTGAAGCAGCTCACTTCTTCAAGTATCTCCCCATTCAGCGTCACTCCTATTTCTTCAACCATTCCATCTCTTGAGCACTTCATAACTTTACCTTTTATCAGATATACTCGCTCGTTTCATATGTATATGGATGGGGGGGGGGGGGTGGTGGGGAATGCGAGAGTGCTGAGTAGAGGACTAGAAATTGTGGATACAATTAACCGAGAGTATGAAATAAATCAGTTGTTGTTTCTAGGTTCATACAAAGAAATTTCGGAAAGAGTTGATTGCAGCGAGTTAAGATGGTTTGGCACATGGACAGCGCACACGTGGAGATCGGCTCGTGAAGAAAATAATGCGATTATAATATAAATGGAATGATAGCTAGAGGCAAACCAAAATTTGGATTGAGGAATGGGGTGAAGAAAGCTGTGGATGCGAGAGGAATGTCAATGGATAAGGCAACTGTGCGTACGCAAAAAAGAGAAGTGCAAATCAATTTTGTTGCATTTTAGTTTGTCACTATGAATGCGAGTCAAGCCGACCAGTTCTGGGTCTCCCGCGCTTTTTATGATGCGGTCGAGGGAACCATCGTGCTCTGTCAGGCCTGGCTTCTGACAGTATGTGCATGAAATACCAAGTTTACATGCGATTGTGAGTTGAGTATGAATGTATGAGTGTAGACGTTTTCTTTCATTATATTCAATGTACAACAATTAGGTTTCTTGCAAATATTTGATTTGCAGTGCTTGTTGTAGCTACCTCTTCTTTGTGGATAGACAAAAGTCATGCCTATGCATTTATACGTTTATATTTTTGAGCATCGAAAAGCAATTTTGTATCCGATTTATCTTGCGATTGTTTAGTTTTTGATGCTTTGATAGTATTTCGTTTTTCAATGTTAGACCTACGAAATATTGATGATTACCTGTTTTTTTTCAGTCTGCTCCTCCAAAATTACTAAATTATGACCGATCTACAGTTGAAGTATCGGAAAAAAACCTTCCCATTGCGGTTTCTGTACCAGATTGTAAGCCACCGCCCAAATGTAGGCGCAATCTATTTGGAGAAGGTTACCCCTCAAATACTTTCATTGATATACAGTTCAGAAGGTTGAAAGCTGAGAAAAAGGTTCATCGGAGAAGTGTGAAAACTAAAACCAATGCTTCAAAATGCCGACGAAAACGTGTCAATGTGGATGATTTTTCAAATGACGTTCATCCTCGTTTAGGCAATTACTTGCCTGAATTTATCCGTCTGAAACTTCGTCGAAAATCCAGGTACACTGTTAAACAAAAATGGATAGCATTAAACATGCTCATGGGTGGCCGAAAGGCGTACGAAATCAATAGAAAATTTCTGCCATTGCCTTCACAATCCACGTTGAAGAAATATCTGCAAGATTGCAAGAAGAAGCCAGGAATAAACTCCTTGAGCGTTGAAATGATCAAATCAAAAGTAGACATCGTTGAAGAGAAAGATAAGCTCTGTTTTTTGCTCCTCGATGAAATGTCTCTCCGCAAAGGATTAGTGTTCGACCCGAAGGAGGACAGGGTTGTTGGGTATGAAGATGATGGGCAGACACGTTCTCCTCTGCTTGCAAACTCTGTTCTGTGTGCAATGGCCGTCGGCGTGATAAAAACTTGGAAACAGCCAATAGGGTATTTTCTCACCAAAGGACCCATGAAATCCCCCCTGGTTATCAAAGTCATCGAAGAGGCTGTTCGTGCTATGAAGTCGGAGGGTTTTCTTGTTCTTGGTATAACGACTGACCAGGGTTCAAATTTTGAGAAGGCATTCAGGGACTTAGGCTGTTCTGTTGATAGACCACATATTTGTATTGATGGGGAGACTTGCTACATTTTCCGTGACCCACCCCATCTAATTAAGAGTGCGAGAAATTTCCTTCTGAAAAAAGAAGTTAAAATGCCTTCATCCGGACCCTCAGCCAAATGGGAACATCTCCTGGAGATGTTCAGCATCAATGAAATGAATAGCATGAGATTGGTACCTAGGCTTAGTCGAAAACATCTATCAGATTTGCACTTTCAAAACAAAATGAAAGTGAAGCTGGCAACTCAAGTCTTGCCCAACAGTAGTTCTTGTGCTATCGACTATCTCGTAGCAAATTGTCGTATAGGATCTGATCGTCTGAGCACTAGCACATATTGCAAAAAATTCAACGATATGATTGATGTTTTGAACTCTTCGTCTTCGAAGTCCGTAGTTCCTCTTCGGCGTCCGATCAACTCGAGCAGTTCTTCATGCAAGAAGATACCATCCTACGTTGCTTGGTTGAAAAAACTCGACGAAGCCAATCATGATCGTCGACCTCTTTTCATTCGTGGTTGGGTGCAGTCCTTCAATGTTCTCCAAAGTTTGAGGAATAAATTAGATAAAATGTCACTTCCTTACTTTGCTACTAGGAACTTGTGTCAAGACAGCTTGGAAAACTTTTTCTGCAAAATCCGATTAATTCAAAAGTTTCCTAATGGCAAGCAATTCATCGACAACTACTCCCAGTTATGTGTATCGTCACTCATTGGACATTCAGTGTCTGGGAACTGCGAGACTGACGGGAATGCAGGAGAAGAAATCACCGGATACATCTTCAATGTAAGCAATACCACTTAATGCATATAAGAAACCTTAGACATAACTCCATTCCCGTATTTCGTTGTAGTTTGTTTAAGTTTGCCACTGAATAGCACGTTTGAAACACAAAATACCTTGACGAAGTAAACTAACCTTTGTGTACATTTTTTCTTTTTTGTTGAAGTTATCGCCTAAGACCATAATTATAGAGGCGATTTTCTTTGTGTCATTAACCGGGAAAGCATTCCAAGCGCTCTGGAAAATTGTTTATGTACAATTTATTTAAAACAGCAGTTTTAAGATTTACTTCTAATGTGATGAATATCTTTCAATTCTTTTCCCCTTAGAAAAAGAAGCTTCAGACTGAACGGGCATCGAAATTTGAGCTTGATGAAGCTCACATAGAAGCAGCTCTGACTTTTGATGGACAAACGACCATTGGCGGTGCCGCGAAGTGTATCGTTTCAGAAGGAGCAACAGGCTATTTCAGCGGCTACCTAGCGCACAAAATGAACTCCTATCATCAGCGGATGGATGGCGTGACGCTAATGAATTGTTCGAAGTGCTCATCAATCCTCACTACCCAAGACCTCAACCTGCACCTATTTGTTTCGTTTAAAGAATACCAAGAAACCGTCGACTCGTCTAAGGGTTTGAAGTACTGTTCATCAGATTTTATTGACATTATTTCCCAGTACGAGAGAGTTTTTTTGTACTTTTTCAAACATTTCAGCCACATGCCTAATTTTTCAACCGGCGTTATCAATGTCATTTCCAAACGCTGCTCTCAACCATCTCTCTGTTCCTCTAAGATAACACAGTTTTTAGAGCGATTCTTTGTCAAGTGCCGAACTTTTCAAGCTGTTAAAGAAATGAACAAAAAAATACAGTCTACCTCAAAATGTAGTGACAAGGTTAAAAAGCTCATGCATGCTTAAAAAGTGAATTTTGTGCACTCGATCGATTCATAATGTACAGTATGAAATGAAGCACAAAAACTTCAACTGTTTGAAAACGTCAACTATTTTGATCGTTCCATGCTAGATGGTCCCTCTCTTAACTCATAAAGCTTAAGATAGGCTATAAGTTAAGTTTGCCATCTTTTGTTATGTAGAGTTGCGACCACAAGTGTAATTACTAGGAATCCTCAGCCTTCGAGGTGTCTATCTTTTGTGCTCGATTAGCTTCCTTCTACGTTTCCTCCTCTCTCACAAGCTCTACTACCAAAGTAAAAACTATTCACAGCCTCAAACAACTTACCGCCTACTCCGTACACCTTCCACACTTCCCACATCGCCTTTCGGTCATCTGTCATACACCTTCTCAGGATCCGTAAATTCCCAGAACAAATCCTTACCTTTTTCCAATTATCTCATACAGCTGTCGCACTGTAAATATCTGGTCTACACAACTCCTGCCTCTCCTAAAACCGCAAAAATTACCATTCACTCTCACTTTAGCTACTAAGTGATGATCTGACTCACCCCCTCCTCCTCATTTTTTGTAGGATGCATAAATTTAATTTTCGTAATAATGTCTTAATATCCTTATTTGTCATTATGATAAATGTTCAAGTCATTTTTAAGCTTAATAATATGCAAGGTTTCTTCATGTTAATGACACTATACCTTATGCAATTTGTACGATATTACTTATGTGACGCTAGAACCTCTGATTCAAGAAGAACGCATGATTTATTGTAGACTCTACGCTGTAAAGGCCAAAATTAGGTGTGAAGTCCGAAGGGTAGTGACAACGCTGGTAACTGCGCGACGTTTACTGGTAGGGATGTTGTACAGGGGAGGAACACGGACCAAATGCGACTCTAGAACTTCGCGCATGCTCTTTTATACTGTCAAATAGCTGAGTAAGCATGCGCACTGCGGGAACCGCGCCCAGGCGGGGCTTTACCGCACATACGAACATGTTTACAAGGGAAGTGCGCAACTGCGACGGCACACACCTTCCCCCATGCCTGATTTATTACAAAATAAACGAATCAAAGGGAAGAATCGTAAATTAAAAATCAACACAGTAAGCTAAAGGCATCCTAATTAGGAAAACCAAAAAAATTAAAATAATCCTTTCGTGGCAAAAACAACTGCCAGTAACAGGAAAAACCAACGCGTCCAGTTAAATTCAACAAAAAGCATCGCAAAGAAAAACGCAAACACCCCCATCACCAAAAAAACATGGGAAGAGGCGCTGCTCAAGACACGTATAGAACGCAAAAAAAATTTTTGGCACACGAACATTGCAACATAAAAAATTTTCTGGCAACAGAAAACCTTAACACAATGCACCTCGGCAGGTGTCGTACTAAAAAAACAAAAATCCGCTAACATGAACACCAGCCATGAAAAACACAATTAACTCTAACATTGTTTTGTGTTAAACAGTTCAAATGCTAACGCAGTAAAAATGAAAAAGAAAATCGCATCGTTGAAACAACAACTAAAAAATTTTTATCAAACACAAATAAGAAATATGGCACGCAGATACCTCGACAAATAAAAAATCATTCTCGCCATAAAATTTAAATAAATCAATACGAACGTTAAGGATAATAATAACACGCATGAAATTAAATACACAATGCCGTTAAAATTTTAAGTGAACAACGTATTCGCATGAAATGAGTTATCGATAAACCAAAATGAAACAAATCATAATTAAATACCGGAACATTTCATCGATTCGATCATCTTCGCGAACATGGTTTAAATGAAATACGTAAAACACAAGCTTGGAAATACCAACTTAATATTAATTCATGAGTAAATATAAAAACATCCGCTTACATCTCTGGTGAAAGATTAAAACCGAGCAAAACACGAGTTCTTCGGCAAGGCCTTTCGGAAAATTTTATAATAATCAAAACTATTGCCTCGTAAGTAATGAAAAATGATACAGAAAAGTTGAGTTGATATTAAATAAAGCATCATTAAAGTTTTCACCAAAAAGAAACATTCAAAATATCGTCTGCGTTACCGTAGACTTAAAAATAGAAGTTAGATAATCTTATAGCCAAACATCGCACAAATTAGAACAGAATTTTTCCACTATTAGTAAAACAACCAATCAGAATAAACAGAGTACCGTAGACTCGTAAAACTTAATTCTATCGGTAACATAACGATATAGAACGTGGAGTAAGATATAAGATAATACGTAACAAAATCCAAGACACACTAGTTTAGAACATCAAATATGAATATGAAAATCGGTTTCGCACTCTGCAAAAATAAAAGGAAAATCACTAAACAATTTCAATTTATCGTAATCCAATAGTAATAACATGTGAACAAAGTCCAAAATTCTTGAACTACTCTGAATTTATAATTACCACATTTTAAGTTACGAAATTTATTAAACCACGTTTTCAACACTATGTCCACGGTAAAGTATAAAGTATTAACACCACATTAAACCTTTAAAGTGAGTTACTCTCTTCAAATCACTGCGCGCGAAGGTAATCTCCTTCAGTAATCTCTTGACTGCGCGCGAAGGCAAAGTCCAGTAATCTCTTCGCTGCATGCGAAGCTTAGCTGCCGCCAAGGCCATCGATGTTTGTTGACAGTTTCTGGGCGCCAGCCTGTCGCAGCCGGACTCCGCACTGCATAGTGCGTAACCCGTCACGTGTTACTTCGTGACTCGCTCGTACTCGCTGTGCTTCTTTGCGGCACAGCAGCATGAATCGCGTTACAGATGTCGTCTTACCGCTCGCACACGCTCGAACTGAAATTGGAAATCAATACAAAAACGATTAGCATGACCTCAAATGAAACAAAAAGAAAACAATAGGAATAACGGCACAATTTCGAAAATGACATCCGTAAATGAAAGAAACAAAATAACATGTGCACGCGGCTCATGTCCCGAGCAGACACGCCTGCTACTGAGCGACCGCCTAATCAACTCAGGCGCCAGCACAATGACAACCGCAATCTACAATGCTACTCTGATCATCATGGTATCAATGGCATTAATTCCTAGTTCGTCAACACGAATATCGTTACAACAATGCCCCGGTTTAGCAGATATCATCCCAACGTCTTTACCAGAGATGGCATTGAAACTTCCACCACAACACTGTCGACTTTGGGTAGATCCGCATCACCGTGAACATTGCAAACATTCGCTTCTCTAAAGCTTACTCACTTAATTGTCTGCGCGAATTACTCAACAGTATTACTCGACCTCGCTGGTAAATGTACCTGGTAACCTTAAACCATTTTACCAGATATATCCACAGACTTGTCGGTATCTTTACCAAGCGCTGCAACGCTTTATTTATTCTCTCACGGACATTCACTCTGCCGCGGTATCTTCTCTTTTTGCTCTATTTTTCTCACATATTTCTCACATATTTCTTCTATCGTACTCAGAGCAATAACATCAGGAATGTATCATCTGAACATCCATTATTACTTACTTCACTTGAAAGAGTATCTTCCAACTTTAATATATTTTTAATTCTCGAAATCACATTGCATTTCTCAGTACATATTTCATCATTATTACATCATTTCAATGCATTGTACTACTTTTACATCATCTTTTAACTAATTCCTGTCATCTTAATACAGCGAATTGTTCTTTCAATAATTGATCCTTTGATCAGTAGTACTTCCTCGAAATCAAAATGCAATGATTCTCTTGCAAACAATTTTCCTCTTTCTCTCTAACTGCTTGAACGTTGAGTTTTACAAAGGTCTTCAGCATTACCTTTGGGCAAATTGGAAACGCACCTCCCCCTGCAGCATCCCATCAGACGCAACCAGCAAAAAAATAAATCTCACATGACCTACATGTTGTACAGACCACAGAAGGCATTTAAGTATACTTATCTCTCTGTCGCCAATATATCCACATCAGAAAAAAAACTGTGGTAGGCATTCTACTATTTCGAAAATCACTCGATACTGAAATTTCAGGCATAATTACGTTACGAGTTTGGTCTCTGCGTATTACACAAATAACATCACTGCTCAAATGAGTTTAACGTTGCTCAAGATTAAATTTACACAACTAAAACAATACAAAAGTACTTGAAGCAGTTATAGCAACACCTCGAGAAAATAGCGCCACTCACTTTAAAAAATAGGACTCGTAACACCTTTAAAACAGCTCATGTCTAGGGGTCATTGAACACACAGCCTGCTCTCTGCAACTGCAAGTACAGCCCAGCTAGTTTGACCTTGACGCCCGCACGTACTGGCTGACGCGCACGCTGCACGCTGCTTGCCTCACGTGCAATGAATAGTTAGCTGCAACGGCACTGTTACAATTATCACCATTAATTGCTGCTTTACTTATCTTAAATTGTAGTTAGAGTTGTCGCACGATGTCGTGATCTCTGTCATCGTTGTAGGCGATGCACCGTCACTGCTCCGTCCACAGCACTAAGATAACGAAACTGTAGTCGGATGAATCACCTCGTAGTTGAAGGTTTCAGCTCCGTAGCCGACCTCACCGTTGATCTCTGAAGCTCTCCGTCCGTCGATGCTGTCCTTATAGTCGATATCTCGTTGCTCTGCAGTCTCTGCAGATAATCTTCGTAGAATGTATATTTCTTCTCTTCACCAGACGATCTTCCTGGAGTTCTCTCGAATTCTCTGTAGGTATCACCGTCGTCTTGATATGCTGAAGTCACTCGACCCTCTTCTCAAACTTATTTAGGTTTCTCGTCGAATACTTTATCTTCTTTTCTTCTCAAATATATCTTCGCGAATTCGTGGGTCCGTCACTGATATGGCCACCAGTGTAAAGGCAAAAGTAGGTGTGAAGTCCGAAGGGTAGTGACAACGCTGGTAACTGCGCGACGTTTACTGGTAGGGATGTTGTACAGGGGAGGAACACGGACCAAATGCGACTCTAGAACTTCGCGCATGCTCTTTTATACTGTCAAATAGCTGAGTAAGCATGCGCACTGCGGGAACCGCGCCCAGGCGGGGCTTTACCGCACTTTCGAACATGTTTACAAGGGAACAACGCCAAATGAAGGCACCACCGAATTTGATGCGTAGAAAATTACTAGTCAAAAGGTGTCTGTTGGTTATTTTGATTAATTCCTACGTAAAAAAATGTTTTTCATCCATGTGTGTTTATATCCTTTTTTGTTGGACAATCGTCATTTGTGAGCAAAGACTATTAATTTACCCAAAAATGATGTAGCAAGATAATAACGCGTATACATGTTGATCAGGTAAAAATACTTCAGTTACCCTTGCTTAAATTTTCTACTGTTGGAAAAAAGAAATACTTTAGTTGCCCTTGCATAAATTTTTTACTGTTAATAAAAGAAAATTTGTGCAATTTCGAACGTCATCGAATTCTCGAGCCCTGATTGGTTCACGAGTGCAGCGTATGTACGCTTTCAAGTTGTCGTACTTCCTTTCATTGTACTGTGGAGGAGCCGACTTCAGCCAAGCGTTTGTGGTTGGCTCAAAGGTGGTCACGTGTCGGGCCTTGCCAATGCCCGAGTCTCTCAACTTTTGCAGCTAATTTGAATCAGATCGAAATCGGCTATCCTCACTCCAGTATATTCTAGCTCCATGGTACTGCTCATTGCTGTGGCGCCCGTCTTATCCAGACATTCACGGATCGCTAAATGCTCGGTGGCCACTCTGCCAACTGGCTGGTGTGCAAGGATAGGAGGCACATTGCGAGGCGTGCTGGCGGTTATCACCGTGATATTTGCTCAGTGTATCAGGGCCTTTAGTGGTTTCTTGGATTTTAGCTGGCAAAATGGATTTGCCACTGAAAATACTCATCATAGCCATGTTAGTACATTGAACGCTGTTTTTGATACGTGGGGTTCGCGTGGGATTTCCTATTAGCTACCACATTGGCTTTATATAAATTTTCCATGTGGGAGGCACTTGAGTATGCAACTTATAAAAACATTGTATATATATATATATAATAAAATTTTAGTTATACGTGTTTTGATAAAATCGCAAAGATATCTTTCAGAGCATATAATAAATTCTGCATTTAAAACCAATAACCATCTTACACGTCTGATTAGTCCCAAATTTAACTGCTATTAGCTTCTGAGTCAGGTACTCGTAGGGTGATGTGTTCACAACCCGGACAAGGTCTCGACCCGGACAGTCTTGATTAACCAATGAACGATCGAGCCTAGGAGGACGTCAGAGCTATGACGTATGAGGGAGGGCGGTCCTAACTAGACGCCATTTGCAAACCTCCCCGCCGACGCTCCGCTTGTAAGCAAGGTAAGAATTTCGATTTTAAGAGGTCGCGATCTTAATTTTCGGCATCAGAATATATTGTGCCATGACCAAGAATAAGGTGTAATCAACTTGTGATAAGTTTTGTTATGTAATATGCCATATTGACATAAAATCAGTGATAATACGGAGTGCCTAAACAACAATGGACTCGTTTGGGGTGCCCGCGAAACAAAATTATGCCGTGTTCTCGACTCGGACAATTTTTGACAATGCATGCAAATTAAGTGTACTGGAAAAACCAATTAAAAAGTGAATGATTGCATAGTTCTTACAACTATAATGTACCATATGTGAGATAAAGCCATGGAAAAGGCTGGAAATGGGTGTTTGCCGCGGCTAAATATCGAGTGATTTTTCGAAGTGTTTGATTGATGGAAGTGAATTATTTTTAGCATTAATATGTGCCCCCATTAGTGTTTACTTCCCCAAATTGAAATATTTAACCTAGGCCAATTGTTTATATTTTCTTCGAATTTTTAAAAAAAATGATGTGCGTGGTCTCGACTTAGTTATTAGCTAGTTTAGTCATTAGTTTTTATATAGATTAAAATTAAAGTTGTAAGTTGTATCCCTATTCAGTGTTCACCCATTTTGATTTTCCTAATAGAAAGAAAACAAGCCATACGAAAGAAAAAAGGCTTAATTTTAAGGAATTCAGTTTCCTTTTTTTTATCATGTATATTTTTTGTTTCATTGATATTTTGCAAACCAATTGTTTTATTCCACCTTTCAGTGTTATGTTCTGGATGTTCTTGGTAAGAAAAAATATAAAACACATTGGTGTGTGTTTTTGGTGGACCAAAACATCCGTCCGGGTCGTGAACACGCGGTATCGACCCGGACAGAGAATTCTGGATTTTAAAAACGGCTGTAAAACCAATACTATGATATCTATAAATATGAAACTCATAGTATAAGTAAGATGGGGAACTAGTTAAGCTTTCTTTTAAGCACAAAATCTCTCTTGTAGCTCAATAACTTTTTTTTATGAATATTATTCACTTTTCTGTCCGGGTCGTGAACACATCACCCTGTATACTTTATTTTTTGTAGTATTCAGGGTGAAGCTGGAGTGATAAAATTTCCATGTGCTAAAAAACCTATCATTCGCCTTGTCAAGACTTAGTTGTGTTTTATTCAGTTGCAATGCTCATTTGAAACATCTGTAGTAACTAATAAGGTTATCCTTGTGGATGAAGTGGTATGCTGATAATATCTTTGGACATAAAATTGTGATAATTAAATTCTATATATGCGTGTGATAACATTTCAAAAGCTTTCGTTTGATAATACTGACGGACAGGAAACACCAAGAGATAAATTGATAACACACATGTAACTATTTGGATAAGTTTTGACGTTTCGATTTCGAAAGCATTTGCATCTGTCAGCTTAATCGTTCAGACTGGATTAAACGACGTATGGATCCCCCTCTTCTCCACCTCCTATAGATGCTTTTGCGCCTAGCTTCCTGTCCACTCTGTGTTCCGCCGAGACTGTTATTTCAGTTCAGGATCTTGATCAGTGTTAACGAATGAAAGGTATAATTTATGAGACAAGATTTTCACTGTCGATGTCAGAGACATTAAAACTGAGGATCGTTTTCATGCGCTGCCGGTTAAGACGTTATGAGAGGTAAATTACTCCTCATTACTTTTTGTTGAACTGTAGCTAATTTTGTGGCTGATGTTTTCTTAATCTGATATTAAATAGTACAGTGTTTTCTCTCTTAAGCGCACCGTTCTGGTGGAAAGTGAGTAGTCGCTGGAAATCGTTTAAAAATATTATACAAATTTGTAATTCTTATTTATGCAGGGTGTTGGTGGAACTCTTGGTACAAACTTCGGCTACTAGTAGAAAATACAAATTTAAACACTTTTTCATCAGTTAAAAAATATCGAAAAACGCTTAGTTTTTTAATTATTGGGCTTAGAAGTGTTTAATGCTACGCTACAAGAACACAACAGCGATTTCGCAACAGACAGGAATAAGGGTAATATGGGGAATTAGAATAAACAAGTGTTGGTAGAATCGAATATGTTTTATTTACAGTTTAAAACATTAATTCATTGATTTAGGAAATTTCTAGAAATTCCTAGTCGACGTTAGCAACCCCTGTTGAGAAGCGTATGTGTCAGGGCTGCCACTGATGGGGGATTTCCCCTAGATCTGGGGGAAACGCTTGTAGTCTAGGGGAATGGGGGAAACTTACGCAAAAACTACTAAATTTGGGGGAATTTGGCCAGGAATTATTTCTTATGCAAAAAATGTACACTTTGAATAATTTTAAATTACAAGTGGACGTAAGCTCATTCGGATAAGATATTATGATGCAGAACAGGAAATGCCTCTTTTAACGATGAATAAAAGGCAATATAACGATGTTTGAACGCGGATGGAACTCAGACTGGCAACGAGATTCACATGATCACATCGGAACAGCGAACAGTCTTATTCCCACAGCTCACTGAGCTAATTCTCGATAATTCGCTGTGTAAAAAGAATAAAAAGGTAGATAGTGAACGTTACGGTTGCTAGCTTCCTTCCTCTGAGCGAATACTTTTTGATCAATATTCCCCTCATTAACTATAATTATGTGATAACTATTCATATAGATTATTTTTTGAATTCAGATATTTTTATCGTATTTTCTTCGGCAAAGGAGGCGGAACGCAGAAGTTCTTAAAGATTAAATACTTGTGTGGTTCAAAATTAAGAGATATTAAAAATGTGCAGCAGGCCTAGTTTCCAATCAGCAACTTTCAATATTATTGTTTTTATTTGTCTGTCTTGTCATAACTTATATGCGTTACAGAGGCTAACTCTGTTACATGCTCTTCAGCAATTAGTTCAACTTAGAATGTCAACTTAACGTTTTAACAAGCAAAACTTTACACCGATGACAAATAGGTTCATTTTAATTATTAATGCTATTTATATAAGGATTTCATTATTTTATAGGTATTATTTTGTTTTAGAATGCTGATTATTTTTTCCCAATGGCATACCGAACCGAATCATCTTCTAAGAAGCAAAAGTTCTGTACGCAGTCGTTTAGTAGTAATTGTTTCGGTGCACCCGAATTAAAAACTCGTCTGTAATGAAATAGTAATCCCAACTGTAGGTATTGTAAGTGCAGCTATATTTTTTTGAAAAATTAAGACAAAAATATGCTCAGTGCAACATAAGAAAAACAAATATGTTGCAAGTATCAGCGCTGATATCGTAAGAGAGCCGTCCATGAAATCCAGTGGAATTACCATAAGTGAGCTTACTCTTGTAGAAAATTTTGACCAACTCGACCTTTCCTCAAGTGTGTATAATTTCTTACCTGCAGGTAAAACGATTCACTCATGCAGCAAAATAGCTCACAAACTGTCAATGAAAAGGACGAAATTACATTTAGATTTATAATACATTGAGTAATGTCAGTTTCGATTTAATATATATACCATAATACGGGCTTTTTTCAATTTTGGGGAATTTTTGCCGAATATGGGGGAATTTCTACCGCAAATTTGGGGGAAAGAGAAAAACCTCAGTGGCAGCCCTGGTATGTGTGTATCTTTTGTCAGTTAGTACCGTGATACTGAAGTGGTAAGATGTATCGCCTTACAAATGCACAAATGGCAGACATTCATTTCACTTATGGTGCAGCTAATGGTAATACAAGACGTGCCGCGAGAATCTATCACGAACGTTACCCTAATCGAAAAGTCCCTGATCATCGATTATTCACTGCATTGCACCGAAGATTGACGGAAACCGGCAGTTTTAGTGTAAACAGAGTAGACATTGGTCGCCCAATAAATTATCATCGAGAGCAAGAAGTGTTGGAACATTTCCGTATAAACCCGCGTACGAGCACCCGTGCCACAGCAGCATCTTCGGGTATTCGTGACCATAGTACAGTGTGGCATGTATTGAACCGGAATAATTATCATCCGTATTACTTCCAGAGAGTCCAGGGTCTCCTTCCTGATGATTATGGTCTTCGTGAGCGATTCGCGCAGTGGTTTTTGTTGCTAATTTTGCAGAGTGTGTGTTGTTTACGGATGAAGCAACCTTCAGCCGAGATGGAATTTTTGATTATCATAACTTTCACTCATGGCAGCAGAAGAACCCTCATGTCATCCATGAACGTCATCACCAACATTGCTACACTGTCAATGTTTGGGCAGGTATCGTGCACAATCGACTAATTGGTCCATACATTCTGCCAGAGCATCTTACTGGAGATGTGTACAAAATCTTTCTCGAAGAAGTCCTCCCTGGTTTATTGGAAAATGTGCCATTAGGAATTCGCAGACGACTTTGGTTTCAACACGATGGAGCTCCGGCACATTATGCTCTAAATGTGCGACGGTTTCTTGACCAACAATTTCCAAATCGATGGATTGGTCGTGGTGGTGCTGTGTCCTGGCCACCGAGATCACCTGATTTTACTGCGTTAGATTTTTTCTTATGGGGGCACTTGAAATCTCTGATTTATGCGACACCTGTGGAGTCGGAAGAAGACCTTGTCGCTCGAATTGCAGTCGCTGCTGGAGATATCGCTGACAACCCAGGAATGTTTGGCAACGTACGCAACTCGCTTCGACGAAGGTGTCGTGCGTGTATCGATGTTAATGATCGAAATTTTGAACACCTACTTTGATGCGTTACTTTCTATTATTTTTTAGAGTACCTCATGTTATTTAGCGTTTTTCATTACCCTCGTGTGTTATTATTGAGCATTAGTGTATGTGGTTAACTAGGATCGCCGTGAGTTCTTGAAGCGCAGCATAAAAAACTACTAACCCAATAATTAAAAAACTAAGCGTTTTTCGACATTTTTCACTGATGAAAAAGTGTTTAAATTTGTATTTTCTACTAGTAGCCGAAGTTTGTACCAAGAGTTCCACCAACACCCTGTATGTAAACCTTTCCCTGAAGGGTTCCCAGATGTGTTGGATTCGAAAAAAACGTTGCTTCTTAATTGTGAGTAAAAATTAAGTTTTTCAATGAGAAGGCGATGAAAATGATAATTAATTTGAATTTTTGATGGAAATCAATAGTGGTAACTAATACGTCCAAGGTGAATGAAAAGTGTGGATTTAAGCGAAGGAGGGCGCCGCCTACAGTGAACAGAGTACGCTTTAATATTTCAAGTGAACGTGCGCATGGCTAAGAATATTTTCTACAAATTCGATTAGGGCAGTAAAAGTTCTACAATAATTCATTCATCATTATCGATACATTAATCCATTATGTATCTGAGAAGTAGTATGATACTTCCAACGCTAGAGGCAAGAGCTCATCTCTAAGGATATATGACTTGTTTACCAAAAATCTGAAATGTGTGTTATTTCAAAAGAAAATGTGGTGAACTTCTATACTTATTCCCCGTTGTTGACGGTAATAAGACTTTAATTTCGCCATTTCTCAACCTATGCTGAAAGAATATTATTTCTTTTACCTCATAATGTTCATTGTTCAGGAAATTCAAAATTCTTCAGACGGATATTCACCAGGAACTTGAAAACGAAGAACACAGCACGTGGTGAAATTATTTTAATTTTATTTCTTTCTTTACTCACCTAATCTATATAAGTGAAGAAACTAAAAAACTAGTAGTCCTATTTTTCTTAAACGTTTCGGAGTCCAGCTCTAGCATCAGTAAGTCAGATCTGAAATTTACAATGAGAATGGTTAAAAATGCAATGTTATTTGAAATTTTTTCTACTCTACAAGCAAATGAACTAAATATAATTTTTCAAAGGGAATGAATTAGTGGCATTATTACGAACCAGTTTGTCTTTAGCTATGTCCAATGATTCTAAAATTCTCAAATTCAAATCATTAAAAGCAGACATAGAACATAAAATTTCGAAATCATCTTCAGACACACGGGCACTGCACTGCTCCGTATGAAGGCGGACAGAAGAATGACCGGGCTGCGTAAGTCGATTCCCCGTTCTAAAGCTCACACCACGATGCTGGGCAATCCTCACGTAAAATGGTAACGTCGTCATTCCGACATAGCCCGATGTACATTGTACACAATAAACTTGTACACAACGGACGCCTGCATTCGCTTAGGTATAACATCTTTATTACGAGAAAACGAACTAATTGTATGAGAAATAGTTCAATTTCTTCACGTGTAAGTTGATTAAGAAATGCACCTAGCATTTTCGTACTAAAACACAGCAATTCGTTAAAATCTATATTTCTGTCTTTTACTCCCTATTTTTATCGAGAGTTCACAATCTAGTAAACTCCCAGAAACAGATAATGATTCTGGTACGAGAAGCTGCTGCTTCCACAAGTTCCACAAGTATATTTCTGTCTAATTATAAAATGCAACGTTTCGACGTATCAAACATCATCCTCAGGCTGTAAAAAAAAACAGAATGATTTTCAGTCACATTGGAAAAAATGCATAAACTAACACTTAAGTAATATAGACTAGATAAGTAGATCACAAAAGACGAAAGCGACTAGACAAAATAACAACCTTTTTTATCACAGAAATAGTAGTATGACTAGATACATTGTACAAAACCGATGTTCTTCACACGAGAGACAAGAGCAAAATGGTCGAGCAGCCTCGTCGCACCTAGCAAGCTGAAGTTCTACGAAACAGTTTGAGAGCGAAAAAATCATTCGTGTTTTCATTAAGGGGAGGTTTAAGCTCATGAATGTGTAATGCTTCAATTATATGAATATGATCTTTTTTAATAACATTATAAAGAATTTTGGTGTTAGGGAACAGATCTTCATTGGATGGTTTGCAACTATGGTCAACACGAAAATGATTGAAAATGGAACCTTGATATTTATGAGCGGTTAATCTTTGCTTCAGGGTCATTCTGGTCATGCCAATGTAACGTTTATCAAGAGACTTACATTCTCTTCGGTTACATTTAAATTGATAAATCACACCGGACTTGTCCAGATCGTTGACCCCAGATGCAGACAGATTATTTTTTACTAATTGGTCACTGATTTTACGGTTCTTATAATACACGCAAACTTTAATAGAAGTTTCTGGATTTATTGGTTTAACAAAAGTTTTAACAATGTTTTTAAAGACCCGTTCGTCAATTTTGTAATTATCATGCATTTGATTTTCGTAATAAATATTGATACGGTTTGCATTCGCTGAATTATTGTCACTGCTCATGATTCGGTTCAAAAATTTATCAATAGTTTTATCAATCAATGTATTAGGAAAGTTGTTATTAACAAGTAAACGTTTGATTCGAAGCATTTCGGAATGAAAGTTTTCCCAATTACTGCAAACTTTACGAGCTCTATTTATCAAAGTATGTATGACGCCTTCTTTATAGATTTGATGAGCTTCACAATCGTAATTAATAGTTTCCCCAGCATGGGAAGGTTTAACATGAACGGATCTATGGAATGTACCGTTAGAAGCTTCAACCAAAACATCCAAAAATGGGAGCTTACCGTGTAGACCCAACTCATACGTGAAATTTAAAACAGATTTTTCAACAAACAAACTCCTCAATGCTTCCAGGTGCTCAAGGTCTTGTACTTCAACAAAAATGTCGTCCACATATCTACAGTAAATGCTCGGTTTTACATCCATCGTATTCAACACCAAGTTCTCAACAAATGACATATAAAAGTTAGCAAAAGTAGGTCCTAAAAGGGAACCCATGGCAACGCCATCCACCTGTCGGAACAAACTACCATCAATATGTTTAAATGGAGCTTCGGTTGTACATATTATGAGAAGGTCCTTCAAAATATGGCGAGGAAACAGATCAGGTGGAGCAGAGTCATATTTTGAAGGACCTTCTCATAATATGTACAACCGAAGCTCCATTTAAACATATTGATGGTAGTTTGTTCCGACAGGTGGATGGCGTTGCCATGGGTTCCCCTTTAGGACCTACTTTTGCTAACTTTTATATGTCATTTGTTGAGAACTTGGTGTTGAATACGATGGATGTAAAACCGAGCATTTACTGTAGATATGTGGACGACATTTTTGTTGAAGTACAAGACCTTGAGCACCTGGAAGCATTGAGGAGTTTGTTTGTTGAAAAATCTGTTTTAAATTTCACGTATGAGTTGGGTCTACACGGTAAGCTCCCATTTTTGGATGTTTTGGTTGAAGCTTCTAACGGTACATTCCATAGATCCGTTCATGTTAAACCTTCCCATGCTGGGGAAACTATTAATTACGATTGTGAAGCTCCTCAAATCTATAAAGAAGGCGTCATACATACTTTGATAAATAGAGCTCGTAAAGTTTGCAGTAATTGGGAAAACTTTCATTCCGAAATGCTTCGAATCAAACGTTTACTTGTTAATAACAACTTTCCTAATACATTGATTGATAAAACTATTGATAAATTTTTGAACCGAATCATGAGCAGTGACAATAATTCAGCGAATGCAAACCGTATCAATATTTATTACGAAAATCAAATGCATGATAATTACAAAATTGACGAACGGGTCTTTAAAAACATTGTTAAAACTTTTGTTAAACCAATAAATCCAGAAACTTCTATTAAAGTTTGCGTGTATTATAAGAACCGTAAAATCAGTGACCAATTAGTAAAAAATAATCTGTCTGCATCTGGGGTCAACGATCTGGACAAGTCCGGTGTGATTTATCAATTTAAATGTAACCGAAGAGAATGTAAGTCTCTTGATAAACGTTACATTGGCATGACCAGAATGACCCTGAAGCAAAGATTAACCGCTCATAAATATCAAGGTTCCATTTTCAATCATTTTCGTGTTGACCATAGTTGCAAACCATCCAATGAAGATCTGTTCCCTAACACCAAAATTCTTTATAATGTTATTAAAAAAGATCATATTCATATAATTGAAGCATTACACATTCATGAGCTTAAACCTCCCCTTAATGAAAACACGAATGATTTTTTCGCTCTCAAACTGTTTCGTAGAACTTCAGCTTGCTAGGTGCGACGAGGCTGCTCGACCATTTTGCTCTTGTCTCTCGTGTGATGAACATCGGTTTTGTACAATGTATCTAGTCATACTACTATTTCTGTGATAAAAAAGGTTGTTATTTTGTCTAGTCGCTTTCGTCTTTTATGATCTACTTATCTAGTCTATATTACTTAAGTGTTAGTTTATGCATTTTTTCCAATGTGACTGAAAATCATTCTGTTTTATTTTTTACATCCTGAGGATGATGTTTGATACGTCGAAACGTTGCATTTTATAATTAGACAGAAATATAGATTTTAACGAATTGCTGTGTTTTAGTACGAAAATGCTAGGTGCATTTCTTAATCAACTTACACGTGAAGAAATTGAACTATTTCGTAGGGCTGAAAAGTTAGAAAAGAAAATGTATGAGAAATAACAAATATAAGGCGAAGATTTGCTGCCGAAAAATAACGTTTGAAAAGCACCTCCAGTTCCCTTGACATTTTATCAGAGAAGCAGCCCAAGTAAGGAAAAACGCAATAAAGGTGTTGTAGTGGATCAGCGGTGGAAACAGAATCTAAATATTTCTTGTCTAAAAATCTTCTGACATGACTGTTTACAATAGCCGAGGGATAACCATTAGTTGAGCGCTGCAGCGTAGTAAATTCGACATGCAGGTCATTAAAATTTGAACAGAAATTGTATGCGTGGTGTAATAAGGTTTTAATTGCATTGTAGTATGTTGATTAGAATTCTATTCTTATACATTGTATGTGTATTGTTTAAGGTTAAATTAAGTAGTGTTCTGTGTTGTGAAAGCCGGCTGTGTACATTGAATTACAAACTAGAGTAAAGTTTGGAGAATGGACCTCCGGGGGAGTGGTCTGCGGGCACTTGGTCTCTGTCACTGGTGCGGATGGGCCAATGCTTGGGGTAAGTGTGGCCGTGTTGGGTGGAATAATAGTCTTGTTGGACACAAATATATTATAACCGTGTAAATTTCGTAGGCATTCATTCGTACCCTGTATCTCCTGTCTCAGGATTTGCGACGCCCCCATCCCGACCGCTCCTATCCGCTCTTGCTCTAGCTGTTGCTCTAGCTGTAGTATAGTTTCATTTTTCCCTTTTGCTCGTGCTTTTGTTATGTTAGAGGATGCTAGGTGGCGCTTGAATCCTTGTTCCTTAAATTATTGAAATAAATCAATTGTTGTAACTTGTTGAAACCCAGTTGGGTGTGAGAATAAATTTGTTCGTTCTGGTGTTCTGCGAATGCTACCCCTGTTCCAACCAAACGCTACTGGCTTTGCGTAGCACATTACATGCATTAATTTTGAATTTGTACCTACAGAAGCTAAAAAAACTCAAGCCCAGACCAGTAAATGTTTCTTTACGATAAACTGATGACATGAAACTATTATCCATTTTAGTGATCTTAGAATCCAAAAAAGGCAAACTATTACATCTCTCCACTTAACTGGTAAATTTAATAGCGGAATGTTTAGAATTCAAGTAGTCAAGAAATAAAGGAACATGGGTATAGGGTCACGTAATAAAAGAAAATTGTCATCTACATACCGGCGATACAAGTGAGGTTTAGAACTGGAGAAAATATCGTTTACGATAACTGGAGGTGCTTTTCAAACGCCTTTTTTCGGCAGCACATCTTCGCCTTATATATGTTAATTCTCATAAAATTGGTTCGTTTTTTCGTTATAAAGATGTTATACCTAAGCGAATGCGGGCGTCCGTTGTGTGCAAGTTTAGTTGTGTACAATGTACATCGGAATTACGAAATTGCCATTTTACGTGAGGATTGCCCAGCATCGTGGTGTGGGCTTTAGAACGGGTAATCGACTTACGTAGCCCGGTCATTCTTCTGTCCGCCTCCATGCTGAGAAGTGCAGTGCCCGTGTGTCTGAAGATGATTTCGAAATTTTATGTTCTGCTTCTAATGATTTGGGTCTGAGAATTTTAGAATCGTTGTACATAGCTTAAGACAAACCGGTTCTTAATAATGCCACCAGTTCATTCCATTTGCAAATATATATTTAGTTCATTTACTTGTCGAGTTGAAAAAAATTTAAAATAACATTGCATTTTTAACCATTCTCATTGTGAATTTCAGATTTGACTTACTGATGATAGAGCTGGACTCCGAAACGCTTAAGAAAAATAGGACTACTGGTTATTTAGTTTCTTCACTTCTATAGATTAGGTGTGTAAAGAAAGAAATGAAAATAAAATGCTTTCACTACATGCTGTGTTTTTCATTTTCAAGTTCATAATGGTATACCAGACTGGTCATAATTGCAAATAGTATATTTGAAGGTTCGTTTTTTATCCACAGTTTTCTTTGGTATTTGAGCTAGAAGATTTAAATATATATATACGAAAGCATTTTAAGTCTAAAATACTAATAAAAAATCAATCAGTACAATTAATTGCTTGGGAAGTTTCGTTTCTAATTTCTTACTTCATGATTTACTTCTCTAACTTTTATTTTGAAGGTTGATCAGTCTTCACAACATATTTGGCAATGCTGTTTCCAAGGAATTATTCTAGCCCAAAGTATTATTTGATTATTGTCGTGCTTGTGTGTACCCTGGTGAAACATATGAAAGCACGTCAGCTGACCCGAACCTAGATTGGGTGCGAGAGAATGATTAAATTTACGTCCCTTTAAGCTATAGTTTTTTTCAATTTGCACACGCATTTTCGTTTTGGTAACGAAAAAGAAGCATCAAATTACTAATTTATTTTTCAGTTATACTTTTAGTTCTGATATGATGGGGAGAAAAAGGAACTATAATTGAAGGGCAAAAAGAACAAGAAGGCTAAGCGCAATTTTGCTGCGAAGTATGCTTTGCGGCTGAGCACACGAAGTTTAGAAGTTCTCGTACTCAAACATCAAAGCTCAAGTAGCGACACTACGGCATACTTTGAACCATGATAGATCTTGCCTCACTTGGCTGTGTCAAGTAGGACAAGCGCAATTATTTAGAAAATGTGAAGACAAGCGCACTTATTTAGAAGAAATTTAGAAAATATGAAAATGTACTTAGCTAGAACACCAATATAATGTTGAATTTAATCTCTAAATGCATATTATCACTGGCTGCGAAAAATTTTGAGAAATTATGTTTGGATGATTTCAGTAACACCTTATGATTTAGTGTGTGTTACATCTGTCGAAAAAGTGCCCTTTTTATTTATTTGGGTGTATGGGAGAAAAACTTTATTTGTTTTAATTACGAACACTTCAATAGTACAGCAGACAATTACGTATCTTACAACCGGCATAGTGACTCTCACTGTCGACATTTTCTTCTTCGCCACTGAACTTTCCTCAAAGCTACTCGTCAGATCCAATCTCAGATCTGTTGCGCCCAAAATCAGCAGACCCTCTTCAGCCTTCACCAACAGCGCATCAACTCCTGGATTTCTGACGCTCCGCTACCTCACCATCCGTCACGGCTTCTTCCGCCGTCCGTGCATTCAGTGTGCTCTGGGCTTGTTGACGCACTACGGTGGTGAAGGAGGCGGTTAAAGGCCCCGATACACTGGGAAAAATCGCGGTGATAACCGCCAGCACGCCTCTCAATGTGCCTCCCATCCCTGCACACCAGCCATTTGGCAGAGTGGCCACCGAGCTTTCAGCGATCCGAGCATGTCTTGATTAGGACGGTCGTCACTGCGACGAGCAGTACCGTTTTGAACGTTGACGGGAGAGGTGCACAGCCATGTCTTGCTCCGCAATTGAGTAGACAAAACTCGAACGCTGAATTCTATAGACGCATTTAAAAAATTCGACTGCTTTCAGAATGTGATGAGCAGCGCTTACAGAAGGCAAAAGCACAGCGCAACGTGCCAGTGTATCGGGGCCTTAAGCACCCTGTGAGCGCGAGTGCGCACTCGTCATCATCACCTCACTCACCGCATGAAGACACTTCGCTTCGTCATTAGAGCAGTAAGTCGCAGTGCTGTCGTGTGTCGTGCGTAAGCATTAGGTTGTTCCGCTGAAGCTCATTGAAGTGTTCCGTTCCCTCCTGTTAAATAATAGCGCCTAAGGTAATCCATCAATATTTTAACTAGTTAGAAGTAGATCGTTGGTTAGAATCAGATCAGGGTGTGTTTATTTCTGGGTATAAGTAAGATTAGCATCCTTCAGAACATCACCCCAGTTGATGAAAGTTTATCGATTTTTGTGTATTTATTCAGGCAGGAATTTGCGTTTGTACACTTCATCTGGGCAATCTCGTTTAATGCTCCAGCAGAAATCATGCAGTCATATTTTTGTTCCAGCGCCCATGGTAGCGTTCTCCCATGACCTTTAACACAGCCTCCAAATTGTTAGGGAACTTATCAAGGTGGCTGTTCAAAAAATGAAGCTTGATGCTCATTTTACACCCTAGATTACGAAAAGCGAGGAACATTCTGTTCACAAGTTCACTGTAGTTCTCCACCTTAATGTTTTCAAGGAAGTTCTGAACAACTGCCCCAAAGGATAACCATGCTGTGTTGTCTAAAGCGGTCATCTTAGCAATAAACGGTTCATCACGATTCAGGGTTTGAATCTGTAGGCCATCAATCTCACTTGCTTTGATCTTCTCAAGTGATAACCCTGGTAAAGCTGTGAAGATGTGTTGAATTGCAAAAGACCAGCTCTTGCTTTAAAAGCCCTTCAAATGCAAGTACATTGAATACACACGTGCCTCCCATGTGAAAAATTCATTTGAAGCCAATGTGGTAGCTAAGAGGAAATCACACGTTGACCCCACGTATCAAATCCAGCATGCAATGTACTATAATGTGGCGATGATGAGTATATTTAGTGGTGAATCCATTTTGCCTGCTAAAATCCACGAAACCAGCACTTAACCACGTGGCTTCCATGTGAAATTGTATGTAGGGAGGAAGAATTTGCAAAACTTCCTTCTGATTCTTCTCTATAAACTATAAAGTAGGTTTTCTAAAATACGTCTGCATTCGTTTTGGCTGGTATCGAATTGAAATATCAAAACTTTTCACGAGCGCAATGGATACTCTTTTACCCTTTGCGTCAATATATACAGATAACTCTCGATTTGTCTCCATGGAAGGGACTGGATAAATAGAGATGGCAGATAAATCCAGGTACCATATTCGGTGTGAAAGAAAAAGTGAACCTATTCCTTTAGGGGAAACTTTATGCTGCATACGAATAATTATCCTAGCATCTTATAGTAAAGGAGTAAATGAATTGAAAATATTCAAATAAATAAACTGTTCAGTGCTCATATATATGGTTTTTGTTTTCTGTTCTTTCTGTCATTTCTGATTTTTACTTTCATAGGTACATCAAGTTTCTTACCTGAACTCATAGGGTTGCCATATTGGCCAATATATCCAACCAACTCACATTGAACAGAGTAACAGATGGAAGAACAGCCCTTGTTTACAAAATGTCTCTTTGATTTTTTCTTACAAAGAATTTTGCTGAATACACGATGAACGCGAAGGGTGGATAAATCAAGATCGCGCGGACTAACGGAGGCAAACAAAACTTTATAAATCAAGAGAGGGATTAATCAAGAAGTGGATAAATCGAGAGTTACCTGTATGCGTGAAAGTGCTTTTTAAACATTAACTAATCTCGAAACAAAAATCGATCGAGTCTAAGAAAGACTGAAACTTTACTTAGAAGAGCGTTCACAAAAATAAAGCCTAGATTTGACCTTCTACGTAAGAAAATGCAGGCGTTTTCTGCAGGAAAATGCAGAAAATGCCCTAATAGTATTTTTGCATTGATTTCGATGTATGATTTCATCCATGGACTTTCGTCAAACTCTAATAGTCTGAGGACTTTATCTAATTTCATTCCTAACTTCTAATATTCCTCTAGAGATTTGGGATGTACGACATATTTTTCCTGTTCACCTAAGTGTAGAACTAAATCGTATACGGAATCAATTTTTGCATTTTCTGGCGTTAATGGGAAATCATTATGAGTGTCGTGTAATTCTACCGGGCACGTTAAATCAATTTCTAACATATAACCTATATCTTCTCCAAGTTTCGACTTTGGATCTTTCCATTTAAAATTTTCTGTCTGTAATGTTTGGCTCATAGCACAATTGCATTTGTTTGCTTTCGCATATCGTGTTGATATTGTAGAAATTCCACCTCTTATTTCTTTTTCAATAAACAGAATAACATCAGGATCTTTAAGAAATCTAATTCAATACGTGTGCGTTTAAGCCATGCATCGAAGCCATGCATCCTGGAGCTGTAAAGTAATACACTGTATCCAAAGAATATGTTGTCCTACATGTAGCTCGAAATTCTTCTAACACTTCTGTCAATAATGTGTCTACTTTCAGATAAATGTTATGATGGTCTTTAAATGTTTTAAAATTGAATGATTTCCAAACTTTAGGTTTATGCTGGTATTCATCTTTTGTAATATGTTTGTTTTTTAACGTGCTGTAAAATTCACTTAAGGTGGTAAACTCTCACACCGCATTTTTTCAAACTATTTACGTATTAATATGGATGCATCCTTTTTTCTTAAATAAATCAAACTGTTCATCTTTAGTAGAAAACATGGATAACTCTTCGTGTTCAGATAAATTGTTCGAAAGTTTATCTAGAGATTATGGTAAAAACCTGTACCGGTCAATGAACCGTAAGTCTCTAGTGATGTTTTTATTCTTCGCGATTTTTTACATAGATAAGTGTCAACTTTTGTTGTTTGTGTGAAACTAATATATTCATCAACTGTTTGGGAATGGCCTTCAACTTTCCAACTAATTTTCCTAAATCTTTCACATACAACTAAACATCGTAATTTGATAATGAAATAATTTGGTCGGGAGTGGTAATTGTATTATCATTAATTAACTTGGTTCTAATGTAGTTCAAAAAAACTCTAAATTATTTTTCTTCTTCATTATCTGATACTGAAACATAACGGAAACAAGGTCCTCAAACTTTCAGTCTCTACATGTTAAAATAAAATATATACTTGGATATTTGCGCGAAAACAGGGAATATCCATAGCAGTTTCTCTTTGTTGGAAACGCCATGCATTTATTCACTGCAGTGTAGGTCACTATAATTTAACAGCATCGAAATTGTATACCGTACTCTTGCATCCGAAACCGATCATTCTTTTCTTGGTTGCTTTGGGATGCTACCACCTGTCATTGCATTCATGCTATATCGCCGACGACGATCATACATCAAACGATATGATACTTATTCAGCAGCTGGAACAAAATTCCACGGTCAAAGTAATGTTCGTATCGTAAGACTGAGACACCACACGAGTCATGCGGTAAAATTGTCCCTTTCACCTGGCAGAGATCTAATAACTTCTGTCCCAAACAAAAAACTTTTTCTGAAGGCCTTAGAAGACATGTAAGTTTAACTCTACTGATCAAAATATTCGAACCACAAAAATATGTGCAAGAAATCCTCAAACTAAAGGATAGAGTTTGTTGACCTGATTCAGTAAATGATGTTTATAAGTCAACGCAGGCTAACTGGGTAAGGTTACTAGTCGAATCTTCGAGCTGAAAAACACAAATATTGATTTTGAGAGGCAACAGTGTTTTCCAAACTGAGACTTGGAAAAAAGAAATCGGTTCTCACAAAAACTCTCATTTCGGAAAAAAAAACAGTTCTTTCTGTCAGGGTATACCTGCAGTTCTCAACATATTTTAGTTATTTTATTACTAAAATGTAGGCACACAACTTAGTATCAGCGCACTTTAATGATTTGAATGGAACTTGTAGCTACCAAAATCTGAATAACAATGTGAGCTCACTGAAATGAAAATTTGCAAATATTATAAGCAAGTTGAGAGATTGGGCATGGGTTTACCTTCACGCCCAACGTTTGCTAATATATTTCTGTGCCACCATGAACAAAACTGGTTAAATAATGTCCTCCTGTTTTTAGGCCTGTATTTCACAAGCGGTATGTTGATGAAACCTTTGTTTCTTTCAGAGATAAGGCTCATGCTGACCTCTTCCTCCAATATTTAAATTCTCGTCATAGCAATATTAGATTTGCGAGGGAAGACGAAGACTATGATGGGTTACCGTTTATTGATGCTTGTGTAGAGAGAGTTGGTAATACTTTCAGTGCTCTTTTTTCCAAAAGAAAACTTTTTCTGGGCTCGGGACTAGCTTTTTTAGCTTTTGTTCATACAATTTAAATGTTTGCGGCATTCGTACTCTCGTTCATAGAGCGTTTATTGTGTGTTCTAACTTTCAATACATACACAAAGAGTTCGACTCTTTGCGACGATATTTTGCCAAAAACGGATTTCCTTCTTCTGTAGTTGACAGGCATATCAATAGATTTTTGTCGGAAATTTATGACCACTCTCAATCTGTTCAATCTTGTGCACAACAAGCTTTCTTTGTGAAGGTGTCGTATTTTGGAGACCAGTCATTGCAACTAAGCGATGATGTTAAATCCTTTATTAACAAGTTTTTCCCGCAGCTCAAGGTTAAAATGATCCTCGTGAATAATTTTACAATTATTTTTTTTTCGTTTCAAAGACAAACTGCCACCCTTGCTGTGCTCGTCTCTGGTGTACCAATACAGTTATTCACGTTGTGAATCGCGGTACGTTGGTTCTACCTGCCGTACCCTGATGACTTGAGCAGGGCTGCCACTGATGGGGGATTTCCCCTAGATCTGGGGGAAACGCTTGTAGTCTAGGGGAATGGGGGAAACTTACGCAAAAACTACTAAATTTGGGGGAATTTGGCCAGGAATTATTTCTTATGCAAAAATTGTACACTTTGAATAATTTTAAATTACAAGTGGACGTAAGCTCATTCGGAAATGCAGAACAGGAAATGCCTCTTTTAACGATGAATAAAAAGCAATATAACGATGTTTGAACGCGGATGGAACTCAGACTGGCAACGAGATTCACATGATCACATCGGAACAGCGAACAGTCTTATTCTCACAGCTCACTGAGCTAATTCTCAATAGTTCGCTTTGTAAAAGGAATAAAAAGGTAGATAGTGAACGTTACGGTTGCTAGCTTCCTTCCTCTGAGCGAATACTTTTTGATCAATATTCCCCTCATTAACTTGAATTATGTGATAACTATTCATATAGATTATTTTTTGAATTCAGATATTTTTATCGTATTTTCTTCGGCAAAGGAGGCGGAACGCAGAAGTTCTTAAAGATTAAATACTTGTGTGGTTCAAAATTAAGAGATATTAAAAATGTGCAGCAGGCCTAGTTTCCAATCAGCAACTTTCAATATTAATGTTTTTATTTGTCTGTCTTGTCAAATCTTATATGCGTTACAGAGGCTAACTCTGTTACATGCTCTTAAGCAATTAGTTCAACAAGCAAAACTTTACACAGATGACAAATAGGTTCATTTTAATTATTTATGCTATTTATATAAGGATTTCATTATTTTCTAGTTATTATTTTGTTTTAGAATGCTGATTATTTTTTCCCAATGGCATACCGAACCGAATCATCTTCTAAGAAGCAAAAGTTCTGTACGCAGTCGTTTAGTGGTAATTGGTTCGGTGCACCCGAATTAAAAACTCGTCTGTAATGAAATAGTAATCCCAACTGTAGGTATTGTAAGTGCAGCTATATTTTTTTGAAAAATTAAGACAAAAATATGCTCAGTGCAACATAAGAAAAACAAAAATGTTGCAAGTATCAGCGCTGATATCGTAAGAGAGCCGTCCATGAAATCCAGTGGAATTACCATAAGTGAGCTTACTCTTGTAGAAAATTTAGACCAACTCGACCTTTCCTCAAGTGTGTATAATTTCTTACCTGCAGGTAAAACGATTCACTCGTGCAGCAAAATAGCAAACAAACTGTCAATGAAAAGGACGAAATTACATTTATATATATAATACATTGAGAAATATCAGTTTCGATTTAATATATATACCATAATACGGGCTTTTTTCAATTTTGGGGGATTTTTGCCAATATGGGGGAATTTCTACCGCAAATTTGAGGGAAAGAGAAAAACCTCAGTGGCAGCCCTGGACTTGAGTTTTCGAGCATGCTGGGCGTAGTTGCAGAACTGGTCTTCCTCTTGGGTCCCTCCACTGTCCTCTGTTAGATCTTATGCAGAAGAGTGCAATGTTCCGGTCTCCCTAAACGATTTTAAAATCTTGGCCGGTACCTCTTACAGAACAGATGTGCACCTTCTCGAATCTTTGCATATTTACAAAATGAAACCTACTCTGAATGACACCCAAAGTGCTTTCCCGCTTCATGCTGCCAACACGTAATTCAGTTGTTCAGTTTTTCCTCAACATTTTATATTTTTTACCGCTGTTCGTGTTTTTTCAAAGTTTAGATTTTTTATAGATACTACTTTAGTGTATTAATTCTTTCTCTTTTGGTTTCGTTTTGCAGAGATTTTTTTCAGAAGATGGACAGTTAGTCCGAAACGTTAAGCTTTATTTGATCACTACACCTTTTTAGCTTCAAATTAAAATATGTGAAGTTCAATTTAAAATTTGTAAAGTTCAATTTAAAATATGTAAAATTCAATTTAAAATTTCTAAAGTTCAATTTAAAATATGTAAAGTTCCAATTAAAATATGTAAAGTTCAAATTAAAATTTGTGAAGTTCAATTTAAAAATTATAAAATTCAAATTTAAAATAGATAAATTTCAAATTAAAATTAGTAAAATTCAAATCAAAACACTTCCAATAATTAGAAATTGTTAAGCTCTCTAACCTCTAAAGTTCTCTAATTTGAAGTATTAATCTTCAAATGAAGTCAACCCAAGTTTAGAGCTCGCTTAGGTGCGGGGTTTGAGCGTAATTCACGTTGCCGGATAATAATTTGAACAAATTTTGCTTTAATGTTATGATAAAATAACTTCAATTGGCACTTAATAATATTAGTAACAAATGTTTTTCTTATTTGGCAGCGTGAATGACACTTCATGTCTCATCACTAAATTGACCCAAAGTTTGGCCATACTATGTATAAAATGAATAAAAATTTTACAGCGTATAATCAGGCCAAATTTTCGTAGAATATATTTTATGTATATATCAAATACTAACTCTAAAATTCTGGGCAGCAATAACAAAGCCATTGCCTATAATATTTTGCATATTTTAAATATAATTTAGTAATTTTCATCATTTGCTGCATACCTATGTAGTGTGCAGAATATGGCACACACCGGTGAAATTTGAAATTTTTTCTAAATAAGGTATCATAGAAAAAAATTCCTATCGGCGTCGAGACTATGAGTCGGTTGACGGAGCGAGCTATGTATATATCTTCCATAAACCAAGAAGAATCCCAATTCATGAGGAAGTGGGTTAAATTGCAATTTACAAATTTCAATTGGAAGCTAAGTTAAAAGGTGTAGTTAAAAAATGTAAATTTTAGAAATTTTTGAAGTATTTTTATTTGAATTTTACAAATTTTAATTTGAAATTTATCTATTTTAATTTTGAATTTTATAATTTTTAAATTGAACTTCACAAATTTTAATTTGAACTTTACATATTTTAATTGGAACTTTACATATTTTAAATTGAACTTTAGAAATTTTAAATTGAATTTTACATATTTTAAATTGAACTTTACAAATTTTAAATTGAACTTCACACATTTTAATTTGAAGCTAAAAAGGTGTAGTGTGCACGGCCCGCCGAAAATGATGGAATTTAATATTTTTCTTGAACAAACTTCCAGACATGGATGACAAACAAATATATCCATCATAACAGCAGTACCCGTGATGAAATTTATTATTGTACTTGCGCACTGGTGAAACTTGTGTCACAGATACGGTCATTTTGGCTATCTTTATGAGCATGACAGAGAAATGGAAGAAGCGGACTCTAAACAAATAACCCATGGGTATTGTAAGGTAGTAGCAGGACCCGTAAAAAATTCCTTGGACAATGTCATCGTTAACCTAGGTGGGCCCGTGAAAAAATTCCGTCAATATTATCTAACATATGCTAATCTATCCTATCCTAATCTGACCAAACCTCTCCTAAGCGATTGTATCCTGATAAAATTTCAAACATATCAATGTATGTGATGGCTATCTTTTAATGTAATACTGAAGAATTCGGTATCCATGATACCGCAAACTCGGACATCCTATGTTTCTTAAGAAGCAGTCACCAAACAGATATATAAATAAACCCACAACGGGTATTATTAGGTTAGATTTTTAATAAAAATGACTTTACGTGTAGCGATTTTCGCCTTGCTTTGTATTTTCAATCTGAGAAGCATCAATGATGGAGTTATTTTAGATTATTTAAATTAAGTTCTTCCACTGAGCTGAGCTGATTTCAGACGTCACGAATACTATTCCGAACAGATAGTTCAATTTAAGAAATTATTAAGCAGTTTTGAATGTTCCTTGATCAAATTCTAACCATTTCTGACAAGAAATTATTAAGGCAAAGGTTTCTGTTTTTGGTGTTCTAGAACAGAATCCGTCATCCCTAAAAACTGCTCTGAATATGATTTGCACAACTGTGAGTTTTTCGTACAACTACTTGAGGGACTAAGAAATTTCCGGAAAATGTTATTCCACACACAAAATTAAACTTCAAATTTTTAACAGAACGGTGAACTTCCAAGGAAACTGGTACTCAAGTGACTACGATATTAATAAGACCTTGGAAGTCCATGAAATTTACAACGGGCTAACTATGAGGCAACGTTTCTCATGACCAAAATGCCTGGGGGATGTTCGCGGTGAGAGTAGTCGAACGCTTGCCATCAGTAATGGTGCACTACAAACTATTAGCCAATGTTTGGAAGCATAATTAATATAGGTTTGAGAATATCATTGATGCAAGCTGATGCGTTAGATTTCCAATTTGGTCTCAAAACTGAGGAGAGACTTCCATGATAAGGAAATGACCACGCACACTAAAATAGATGCTGGTTCTATGGGGAAACGGTTTTTTAAATTCAGTAGCAGTTACATAAGCATTCTTCCCAATGGCACGTTCAACATTCTGGTTGCGAGAAATTTCAAATGTGTACCGTCCACCTGGCAAGTGAAGTCGTTTGATCAAACGATTTCCCCGCCTTTGTCTTTTTTGTCTCGTACAACAAAACATTTCCTCTGTCCATTTGTTTCTATTTTTTTAGTCTCTCGATGACAGTTGGCTTCTCTCGCAGGCTGAAAGAAAAATTTTAAAATCATCGCAGGCAATCCTCTTCATTGTTCTGGAGATATATCCATTTTATTTGCTTTCTTACGTGAGGATCTCTTCGGGCTTCACCTATCCCTCTCTGGTTCCGCCTTATCAAGAGATGTGGCTCGTCGTGAACGAGATCTGCCACACCAAGCCCGATCTAAGGGTCTACTCGCTTTTTCTACCGCTTGTCTTCACTCGAAAAGCTTGATCTAGCGACCATTAGATTCTTCTCGATCTTGGAGTTGGAGGATTCTGCACGATACATTTCACGTTGAAATCAAAACTTTAATGCAATTAAATTTCAGGACTGCTTGGTAGTTCCTAGGATGATGAAAAAGAATTATTCAATGGCTTGGAATCATTACTGTAAAAATTTGAATTTGTATTTGATTACTTATGTCTCATCGGGTTTCTACATCTTTTGATTTAATGACTCAAATGGGAAATGATTGCATGAGATGCTAAGACGTAATGCCGCTCTAGTTTTACTTTGAATGTCAGCAATGCAGGCTTATTCATATCTTTTATTAACAAGCAGATATCAATCGCCTGTATTTGCTGCAGTGCTTTGTATTGAATTGGTCGTTTTCAGGTAAACTTTCACTCAGTTTTCAGGTCATGACTCGCAAAGTCAGAACGCCTTAGTGTTTTCTGCGCTCAATTATTACCGTTAAAATTTAGATTTAAACATTCTCCAACAGGCAGGTTTTTCCAAAGATTGGCTAAACATCGAGGAGAGCGGCTTGTAATGAGCCAATTCGAGAAGGCAGCGGCCGAAAGTGTTACAAGTTTTTGGCAGCGAAGTTCATTCACTTGGGGGTGTGCTCTACATGTAGAGAAAAACAAATCAAACAGCTAAATTTCCCTGTTCAAATCGGGCCAAGATACATCCTAATTAAGACAAAAAAACCGATACGAACGTAAAAAATGTGTGAAATTACCTAGGAAGGTATTATATTTTCCAGATCTCCCCTACCCTATTGCGTGTTGAGTGTATTCTGTGCTAAGCATTACATAGTATTACCTACGTAGTGTCATAAATACAAGCATTTTGAAATTTTAATAACTATTTGTTTGTAGGAGAATTATTTTGCTGACGATTATTCAACGTTTTTTACTTCGATGTCCAATTCGATTCAGTGCGAGAAGTCCAGTAGTGCAGTTCATCAAGGAGAGTCAGCTACATGATGGAACTTTTGGTAACTCTTAGCGACATACCCGGAAACGAAGATGACCCAAAGCGAAGGGCAGACAAAAATCCTGTTGAAAATTTACTTCCTTATCAAGCGGTTCAAAGGAAAGCAGGTTTTAATGACTCCTGAATGAAGCAGAGTGCCTCGTCAAACCCAATAATGTTGTCGACTGAAATTGGCTACTAAGTGCGCATTGATTAACACATTCATTGCGGTATGACCATGGAGCTAGGATATACCTCCATGGGTATGACCCACCCGTGGGTCGTGCTCAAGTTTTTCCAGTCGCCAATGGCCCATCGACAGGTTGTCTGAAAATTTTCAACAACGTTTTTCAATTAGTGATATTAAATGTTAATGTTTGCAATTTATACAAATTTTTACAACTCTTAACTTCAAATTAGAGATTAAATTAACTTCAGAAGAAGCAATCAATGTGCTCATGCAGTCTGGCTCATTCAGCTAACAACAAATTTATGCCTTTTGTTTCGTGAAATAATTACTTCGTAGGGAAGCATTCCTTTGTTTTTCAAATTTATCAAATTTGCAGACTACCTATCGGTATTTGCTTAAAGTTTCCTATTTTGGCTAGTGTATACCATCGATGTCTTTCCATTTCGCTTCTCAGAGATAGCTTTGCGGGTACCATCCGGGTTTTTCAACTTTTTCCGTCCGATTCGCTTGAAAATTGGCCAGTATATGTCATTTTTTAAAGTAAACCATTTTTTAATCATGTCATTTTTTCGATTTAGGCCTTATTTTTTTACTAAAAATTAGTTTTTTGATACATTTCTATATACATTTCAAGACGTATCAACTCATTGAATTTTGATGCTAGAACAAAACCAAAGACAGTTTTAGAATCCTTGAAGCATTTCTAGCAAAAGTATGCTTTAAAATTTTAACATTTCGAGAAAAAATTTTGTGAAAAGCGATACTTTATAATGATATCACAAACAAATATTTCTGGGTTTGAAGCCATATAACTTTTTTTCTTCTCAAATTTGGAAGAAGCCCAGCATACTTTTGTTGGAAATGTTCTAAGGATTCTAAGCTGTCTTTGGTTTTGTTCTAGTATCAAAACTCAATGAGTTGATGCGGTGTTAATGTTGAAAGTTATATGTTTTGGATATAAAGCAAAAACAATATTTATGTTGAAGTGTAGTATAATAAGGAACAATTTATGCAACTGAATGCAGCTTTAATTTTTATTTCGATAATTTCCATGCATAACTTCATATTCACACTGTGAATTGTGATTTCCAAAGAAAAATTTTTTATTTCTTCATAAAAACTATGAAATTTTTATTTTCAGTCTGATTCTGATGAAATTTGACTGTTATACGTACCTTATGAAAAGAAACACAATTTTTTCTATTCATTTTTTTATTCAGGCCTTAGTTTTAGAAAGAATTGGACATATTGGTTTTTGAGTTCATTTTTATGTATATTTCATGGCGTATCAACTCATTGAGTTTTGGTGCTAGAACAAAATCAAAGACAGTTTTAGAATCCTTGAAACATTTATAACAAAAATATGTTGTTAAATTATCTATTTCCCGTTTAGTTTTCTTTTCATGAGGGGTCGAAATGGGTTCGAAAATTTAAGATTTTTGTCCCCCCTACCCCCCCCTGGGGGAAGGGCGGATCTAGTGTCCGCAGCGCCATAAAATTTTAGGACCGAATAGTCCACCACCTAACGGTCCTTTTCCAACAAATACATGAAAAATGCTCATTGGAGTGACAGGGGCCTGGCAGGGGCCTCGGATGGTACCCTTAAAAATATCACAGGCGCCTTGGAGAACAGAGACGTTATAAAGAAGGCGGACATAACTGTCAGAAACTGTTCGTCGTATTGCAATTGAGAGCCCTTAGATCTCAAAATTTCTCCTAATTTTCCGTTGCAACTTCCTGTAAGTCCTTAATTTTTGTTCAAGATGTGTTCATTTGATCATTTAAAGTAACTATTACACTGCTAATGTAATAACTGTTTCGAAAACAATTGGAAATATTCCCTACATAAATGTGTATCATAAAACTTGGATATTTTATCTACATTTTGCTATAATATGTCAAGGCTAGCAGCCAAGCATAAGACTGGTACATCCCGCAGTTTGCTTCAACAACCAAAACCTGCTCTAACCACCAAAAATTCATTTTTCGATACGAAATAAAGAATAATGACCCACTTTTCACTATCACCGACTCGGTTAGTTAAACTACACCTATTAGCAGTGGAGATGGAATAAGAACAAACTCAAATTTCCAAAGTACTGACCTTTAACTGTTATCGTGGAAAATATGATGGAAACATGAAAATCAAGCTTTTTTCCGTTTCGGTGTGTATTATTCAATCAAGAAACAATATTCGTGGATATATGCATAGATATTTCAACATCCAGAAAAAATACTTAAATAATTTTTCTTCATATTGTCGCTTTAAAGATTATGTTGGGAAGATCGAAACACTGCATTTCATAGACAGTACTCAAAATTTCATAGTATTAACTGTCGTTCGGTATAGGTGATCAAAACTTCTTCGTCTTTTAATCGTAATGAAGAGGAACAATTTCACAAAATTGAAGAATTTTAAAAAATGATAAATTTATTAAAGGCACAGTATCCACGCAAAGCAAACTCAACAGCGTCAACAGGTCACATGTAAATTAGCAGGATCATTCATAAGAGTTTATTTCATCCTTAGTTACGAGTCATTGGTCCTTTGAAGAGATCCATATGCAGCTCCACGACTGAGCGTATATATCTCTCATAAGGGCAAGGTCTAGTGTTACAGAAATGATCAAAAGAGCTTCCACCTGTTGAAATTAAATTGCCTTAAATGTGGAACAATGTAAGCTCGAATAGAGGTGTCGAGAAAATTGGGAAAATAAGAAAAATCAAAGAAAATCTTCAATTACCGAAGTTGTTCTCAAATTACGTGTCCTAATCCAAGTTTTACCAAGATAAATCAGTTAACAAATGAAATTTCATGAAGAACAAACTGACTGGCGTAAATGAAAAAGGCTATAGTTACTTTGCACGAACCCTATGGCTCAAACTCAGGGACATTCAACTGTAATTTCAGTGAAATGTAGTAAAAAGTGTTATCATAATTCATAAATGCTATTAGTTACACCAGATATTGGCTATCATTTTTAACTCTTGCCCTGCGCATAGAAGCGTTAAAAAATTCTATTAGTTTCTCTGAAGGAAAGAACGGGCCAGTTTGGCCTTATTGCTATCAAAGTTAAAAAAAACGTTTGAAGTAATTCGACTTGTAAGTATATGTATTGGCGCCCGATCATTAATTTTAACCTCCAATGCGCTAAAAAAAATTGTTCACTTTCTTCATTGCTGAACAATTAGCTTATATCAAATCAGTAAATAGGAACTAACCAGTTTAACCCAATTGAATAAAGAAGACAGAGAACAGCATCACCATGAAGGTGAGGGACAGCTCTGGAATAATTTCCTCCTGCTGCATCTAATGCTTGATATCAGAACAGAGCCTCACATAGCAGCGAGCAGCCACGGTGCAGTCCTCACAGAAAGCATTTGGGGCGACGGAACGCTAGGAGAACCACTACACGATGACCATTGGAGGAGCTCCAAATAGCACCGACTTTATCAAAACATTTCGACCTGAATAAAGAGTGTAAATTGTACCTAGTTAAAGTTGGAATGGAGATTCAAAAAGCCCGCGAGTGATTTTTGTCTTCTTATATTTATCGACTCATTTAAATCTTTACGAATGTTGACTTACTTTGATCGTTTCATTTTCTGGTCACTTTCTCATTTTTATACTAGAGGTTCTTTAATTGGACACACACATGAATTTTGTGTAAAATATCAATTGAATAATTTTAACTTTTACAATTTAATGACTTTTGACGTAATATGATCAATTATTTGATTTTTAGATCACTGTCTCATATTCGCACTTGAGATTTTTCAATAAAACAAAAAAGGTTTTGAATAAAATCTCTGATTTACTGGAGCTCTATTTCGACTGATTTGCACCAGCAGTGACATCATCTTGAAAGCCACAGTTGGCTTGTGTCCCACATGTCATGGACTCGTAATGCACAAACCTATCATTCAGAGGGTCGTGGATTATATTTTTCCCAGTTAAACGTAGGGTGCAGCCTACGTTTGACATCAGTAGTGCCCGAATCTCCCTCGAGTGTACACTTTTGCTTCCTGAAAGGTAGGGGATATTGAACTAACTTTCGTACAAGCAAGGAGGCCTGATAAAAGTAGGTATACAGCAACTTAAATTGAAGTGATGGGCGCTGCTGAGCAGATCGTGTGGATACAACGCACTTGCGTGCTACCAAGCAGGTCATTGTGAAAGTGCGATAGATTTGAATTAGGTGCATAAACTCCAATTCCTTTCGTTAGGCCGCTTACATTTAATTCACTGAATTCAAGCTTACGTAAGTTTTTTAAGATGGTTTGTAATTGTTTTAGCTCTAACCCATTCAGGAGTAGTAGCAATGAATAAAATAATAGGTACTCTCAACAGTTTGATGTACTATATACGAGGAACGTGATCAAGCGGCGTGAAGCCACCTTCGAGTAGGAGACGGAAACGTAATTTCGTACTGAGGAATTTGTTTTACACAGATGAAAAATATTTAAGGCCTCCTAAATCCCTTGCATCAGGACATTTGTGTCCGTCAAGCAGATGTGCTTGTTTCTAAATTACTTTTCCCAATTCTTGTCATTATTAAAACTTTACATCTGCAAATAATGCGATTGGGAATCTCTTTGTAGATAACGAATCGCCTAAGTCAGCAATAATAGCTCATAAGTTGGCCAATTTATGTCTCTTTTAAGAAAATGTTCGTAAACAAAGGCATAAAAAACTCATTCCAAATATTTTTATTCATTTTACGCCCAGTAAATGGTTCGATTTCGTTCGCGTTACGAAATTTATCAATCAGAACCCTAAAAATTCTTCTACGTAGCAGAGCTGTAAGTTCGGATCCTTAATTTTACATTTCATGAGCCAGGACTTTTTAGATTCTTGCTATGAAATCTGCTTTAGGAAATACGAATAATTTCACTCATATTCTACGACGTGACTCTAGTATTAGAGTGACGAATTTGTAAGAGAGCATTCAATGTGAGTGCATTTGGCTGCATTGACTAACCTTACAACTCCTCAAAAAATTTACCCAACTTATTAACCGGCAGTTTTATTCACTTCTATCCACTTTCCCTGAAAGCATGTTGAAAATACATGACCACATAACAATTTCTAGGCACACACAAGTTTGATTGCGAAGTAAAATTTCACTGATGAGATGTATTTATCATAACTGGGAAATTTTGTTAAGTGTGAACTAGTTTTTTCATCCTTATGGCTTAGCTAAATTGATTTAGTCTCTCGAATGTGGCTTTTCTGTGAATTATAATTATGTGCGAAAACTTAAATGCCTAGCTACAAAATATCTCAAAACATAAAAACCTGACACAAATTTTAAATATTCTCGGTCGCGACGAGAGAGAATAGATTTTCATGTTGACAAATCTCAAATATATTACTTCATCCCACGGGTTTACGCAAGCTCCATTCACAGCTAGTAGCAAGGTAACTCTCGTACTAGAAAAACGATGTTTGCTAAGTTGCAGCATGCACCACCACTAGTAGTCCCATGTATGATGTAGTGAATAAGCGGCGAGTTTTCAATACTACCGCACGCCTCACACCCACGTTAGTGACTGACAACCAGCTTGCGTGACTGCTTTCTTCAGGGGGAGACGGGTATTACATATATAGGAATTAGCGTTTTGGGAAGATGTGAGGTCCCGAACTTTAGGTTAGATGGACCTTTTTTGTTGAAATAGAATACGTGTTTGTTTCATGACGGGCCATTTTTTTGGTTCACTATGGTCCCGTTTTTCAGCACTTACTACTTTCTTCTTCTACTTTCATCTTGTTTCCTAAACTTTTATGTTAACTTGCTGATTCTATGCGCAAGAGATTTTGTTTAGGAATACTCCTTGTGCTTGTGTATAGATGTCGAAAAAGTGCCTTTTTATGTGTACGGATATATGGGAGCAGAGCCTTATAACTTAATTACGAACACTTCAATAGTACAGTTGACAATTCTATATCTTACAACCGGCATAGCGATTTACGCTGTCGACATTTCATTCACTGCCAACTGACTTTTTCTCAAAGCACTGTCGGCAGATCCAACCTCAGATCTGTTGCGCCCAAAATTACCAGACTATCTTCAGCCTTCACCGCTTGCACCTCAATTTCTGGACTTCTGACCCTCCGCTACCTGACCATCCGGCACGGCTTCTTCCGCCGTCCGTCCATTCAGTAAGCTCTTGTCTTGTTGACGCACCACGGTCGGCATGGGAGGAGGCGGCTAAGCACCCTGTGAGCGCGAGTGCGCACCCGTCATCATCACCTCATCGCCTCACCACCGCATGAAGACACTTCGCTTCGCCCTTAGAGCAGTAAGTCGCAGTGCTGTCGTGTGTCGTGCGCAAGCATTAGATTGTTCGGCTGAAGCTCATTGAAGTGTTCCGTTCCCTCCTGTTAAATAATAGCGCCTAGGGTAATCAATAGATATATTAACTAGTTAGAAGTAGATCAGATCGGGGTGTGTTTATTTAGGGGCTTAGGTGTAGATCAGATCGGGGTGTGTTTATTTATGGGTTTAGGTGCAGATCAGATCGGGGTGTGTTTATTTAGGGGCTTAGGTGAAGATCAGATCGGGGTGTGTTTATTTCGGGATTAGGTGTAGATCAGATCGATGGGTGTAAATTTAATTCATGTGTTTGAGATCAGATCGGTGGGTGTAAATTTAGTTTCGGTGTTTGAGATCAGATCGGTGGGTGTAAATTTAGTTTCGGTGTTTGTAGGTATGGCAGATCTGGGTTAGTTTGGGTGTGTTTAACTGATTTATTCACCAAGCAAGTCAGATTATCATACTTCGTATTTACTCCTTTTATTTAAATTTTGAAATTTTGTTTCACCTAGGTGCATTTAACGGAAGGCGCGGGGTTTGCGCCTGGAGTCACGACAGCGGCTCCGACACTTCGAGCCGAGTCTCTGACGCAACCATTGAACGAAAACCATCGTTCTCCATCACCTAATTTATTTTTCATTGCACGATTAGTTATTTATTTACCGGCATTGTTAAATATTCTGGTGGTATTATTAAACCTTAGTTCTACTATCTGTAATTCATATCCCCCCGAACGGCTTTTTTCGTTAATAGATTCCTCGTTTTCTTTCATTCTATTCTAAATGGCGCATCCTCCATTTGCTCCTTGGAGCACTTTTGTTGTGTTTAAGGAGTCTTGAGCTAACTCATCTTATCACGTGACTGCCTTTATGTTTTCAAGCGATTGCAGTGTTTTTGCTGGCTATGCTGCTTAATTTATATCAAACTTTCGTGCAAACAAGTCCTTAGCATATATTCAGTAGCGTCAAAGTATGTATACTCACATAAACCCAGTCAAACTTTATTTTCACCAGCATTCATGTTTTTCGCCGCCCAAGTAATTATATAGCTCAGGCGTCGAAAAACATGCATGCTCCGACTAAAAAGTTAGACTGGGTAGTTTTCCTTGTGAATATTAAATCTTTTTCATTCGAGGATAACCTTCCCTTATTGAAAATGAAACACAGATTATCTATCTTGCTATAGGAGTACCTTAATGATGAATTTCATATGGGTATCCAAACCATTGAAACTAATAAAAAATATTTTATTACCATTTTACACTCGAATTCATAAAGTTTTCAAAACATTGCCTCGCATGAGATTAAAATTAGTCGAGTAATTATCTATAATGGAGAAATTGGAAAGCTTACATGGGATTTATTCATCTTCCCACAATTCCAATGACGCAAAGAAACTGAAACGAGCTTTCGTTGGAAAGGGAAGTGCTGGGTGTTTGATCCCGAACTCCTGAAAAAGTTCCGCTTCCTTTTCTGAGTCACATCACTGCTGCTGGCCTTCAAGCAAAAAAAGTCCTCCACTGTCCTCTTACCTGACATCTTGAAACTCACTAACCACTAAATTCACTATTCTCGAAAACTGAAACGAACTGCTGTGACACTAACAGAATCATCCCAAGATTTTGACGATTCTCATCCGATTCGTTTGAAATTTGGCCAGTATATGTATTTGTTGAGAGAAAATATTTTTTACTCGTGTAACTTTTTCGATTTAGGCCTTATTTTTTACGAAAAATTTGTTTTTGGTTCATTTATATGGATATTTCAGAAAAGGACTCGTCATTGACTATTGATGCTAGAACAAAACTAAACAGTTTTAGAATCCTTGGAGCATTTCTAACAGAAGTACGGTTCTAGATTTTAACATTTGTAAATTTTTATATACATGCGATATTTTATCACTAAATCATATATTCACAAATTTTTGGTTATGACACTTGAAAAAAAATTAGTAAAATTTGGAAGTTTGGAACCGTACTTTTGTTAGAAATGTTTCAAGGATTCTAAAACTGTCTTTGTTTTTTCCTAGCACAAAAACTCACTGACGAGTTCTTTTTTGAATGTTGAAAGTTAGAGGTTTTGGGTATAAGCCAAACAACCGAATTTTTTGTTGAATGGTAATATAATGGACAATTTATGTAATTGAATGTTGTTTTCATTTTTATTTCGATAATCTCCATTCACACCTTCTTATTCACACTGTGAATAGTAATTTACAAAAAATAAGAAAAATAAAAATTTTTTAAATGAAAATTATGAAATTTTATATTTGTGGTCTGATTCTTATGAAATTTGTCTATTATATGTAACTTTTGAACAATAACACAGTTTCGTACGTTCATTTTTTCGATTCAGGCGTTATTTTTTGACAAAATTGGACATGTTGGTTTTTTAGTTCATTTTTATTGATATTTCAAATAGATAGAAATCGCTGAGTTTTTATGCTAGAACAAAAACAAAGACAGTTTTAGAATCCTTGAAACATTGTAAACAAAGTTACGGTCTCGAATTTTCCATTTCCCGTTTTGTCTTGTTTTTATATGGGGTCGAAAATTCAGGATTTATAGTCCACTTATAGTGTCCGCAGCACCATAACATTTTAGGACCGAATAGTCCACCACCTAAGGGTCCTTTTCCAACAACAGAGCAAAAAAAGCTCACCGGACCGACAAGGGTCTGGCAGGGGCCTGAGATGATCCCCTTAATAACACAATACAAAACACAAAAACCTATACGATTTCCTGAAAAGGAAAAGTTATAACTCAAAATCATGCGACGTTCGTATGAACGGGAGGCACTCGCGAGACACACCTCAAAATGCGAAAAATACATGAAACTATTATTCATTCATTACATATTGGATTAAAATAGGACTACACAATAAGAATCAAGTATATATAAGTTATAACACACAAAGAAGCTTTGGATCGCTGGTAATCGCAGCACTATGAAATGCAACTCGACTAAATGCATGAAATGAATATGCGTGCAGTTGGGGCTATTCAAAGAAATAGTGACAGGCAGGGTTGCCAGAATAAAACTTTCATTATAAGCCAACTAAGGTCCCAAAGATACTTGAATTTTTTATGCCAGTTACACTGAAAAAAGCCAGATTTCTAAATTTGGCCTAAAAAAGCCAATCGGGCGATCCTGGTGACAACAGAAGCGTGGGCCGCCAGGCGCTTGGCCTCATGTAACCCCTCACCGTAACGGTTTTTTGTCGTCTGCTTCATCGCTGGATTTATTGCGGGGATTTGAAAGCGATAAATATAAACGATAAATTTTTCCCGTCTTGCGATAAACGAAAAGCTATAAATTTTCGGTTAAAGCAATTTTATCGCTTTATCGCATTATCGTTTTACCCATCGGAACTCCCACGACTGATAATTACTATCGTTAAAATGGGATTTCCAACTGTGTGTCGATCACACTTATCTTCAGATATTCTATTACACCTGCATGTTTAATTTCAATAAATATCATTAAGCTCCTGTATTGAACTGGGCATATCGTTTAATAAGATGTGCATTTTTGTTCCAGCAGCAGCTAAGTCCCGCAATGAAGCTCCTACTGATGTTCACCATCTGCTTCATTGCCTCTGCATGGTGCAACGATCGCGAGTTCTGCCTTGTGGACCTGTGGTGCGTATCGAAATGTTACTATATAACATAAAATGTGAGAAATATGTTCAAATATCTCAGAGATATTCATCTTTCGAAAAATAGTTATCTTCATCGATCAATATGTTGGTGTTTCATGCATGACTGATTTGAAAGACCTACACTGCCTGGCCAAAAAATATCTGTCACCCGCGAAGAAATGTGATGAAAAAAATAGCTTAAATAGTTTATTGAACCATCTTGCGTATTGATTGTAGCTTTCCTTCCTTTGGGCATACAGAGCCTCTTCAATTTTGTAAATAATCAGAAGAAACATTTGCCCAAAGTATGTGCAATGTCGAGAAATATCTCCTAACGAAGAAAGAAAATATACAGAAGTTCAGAGCTTCCTCAGCCGTTAGTCCCACTAATTTCCAAAAGGGTATAAATCAGCAGACTGTTAAAGAAGAAACTGATCCCTCGCGTTCCCTGATCTAACTCGGCGTGATGCAAGCGTTGTCGCTTCGAAAATGCCGGAACCATTAGGAAAATAAAATTTATGGTCGGGAGTGATTGGTACTCTAGGATACTCAAATGCACGTTAGAATTCATTTTGTTTCCGCCCAAGATTGCTGACCCCAATCCTGACTATGGGAAGCCCCTGACGATCATTACGGTTACTCTGGAAGTCTGTTCTGTCAGATCGATGCAAGTCTTGACTAGTAGTTTTATGGGCTTCCCATCTCACTCTAACACTCCCATCTTTCTGAAACAAGTTGAACCTCATTTCATCTGAGAACGTGTTTCCACAGTTCTATAGTCCATTATTTGCGGTCCCTTACAAATTGGAGCCGTTTCGTTCGATTAACTTCAGATTTCCTGGTGTTGACGCAACTCCTTAAACGCATTCCCATCAGATCTCGGTTCGACGAGCAAACAAAATTTTCTTAAGCTCTCTGAACATGTTAGTTAACTATTAAACACATCCCTGCCTGTTTGCTTTCATTGCTTCAGAGAACGTCTATTGTTGGAGTAGATTCAGACCATTAACTTGGCCACCAGGACAGCTGAATGTCAGTGCCTCATCATCTTTTTTCATCGAGCCACTGTTCATAGCCCAGTCCAAAGTCCTATGTATGACCAAAGTTTGAAGCCCTTTTCTGGCAGCTTACTCTTTCTAGTCCAAACCATAACCAGTCATTTTTCTTTCAACGACAAAAGTTTTTTAACAGGCTTTTTCCTGCGGGATTATTTAAGCTTGTTTTCGCGGAAATGGCAGGTACAGTACTGATTGCTACTGAAACTAAACGCAAGCCTTGTAACCTTATTTTTTAAATTTAACTCAAAGAAACATGGAACAAATTATTGAAATTACTCTTACGTTTCCATAGGGTGAAACAAAATTTTGGATCGGGCGGTGAACATACGGTAAATGAGTGTTTAGGAAATGGACCTTACTAATGAAAAAAGATAGATTCGTTCTTATCATGAGCGCATTGAAACCAACCTTGAGCTCATTTAATTTTATCGTGAGCGCATCCCTTATTTTCGTGGAGGGGGAAACGGAGCATCTTTGTATACGAGGATTTCATTTTTCATTGACACTCGATTGCGAAAGGCGATGCTCCAAAATGTCCCAACCGTTGACTATTGTTCGATGGTGTTTTGAAGAGAATATTTATGAAAATAAGTCACTTCGTTTCCTGCGATGAGGCAACTCTAATCTTTGTTTTATATTACAGAGCACGTTCATCATCAACGGCGTCCTGCGTGAGTACAGAATTATACTCAAATGCAAATTTATATGTTAAGCATTATTTCACTTATACTTTCCAACAATATTTTGATTGGTAAACTTTTCTTTAAACAAGATTACAAAAGCAATGCTTCAGTAATGAAAATTATTTCTTCTTACGTTTTGCATTCCCTTTGCTATAATCTGGTACATATAACGCGGCCTGTGTGATGTATTGATTCCACTCTTGTGGCATAAGTCGAGTTCACGAAGAACTGTAGTATTGATTTCTCTTCTTTTTCACACTGGAGCGGGTAACATTGCGGCTTCAATCATTATTATGTTTTTCCTCGAATTGTGAATTTATTTGTTATTCTGAATTTTCATTTTTACTTCAATTGCCTAATTGTGCTCTTACTGGCGTCGTCTGTTTATATTCTGCACGATTAGCCAGTAATTCAGACAAAGAATGAGCTGGGCATTATACTCTTTTTGTTACTCATTCTAACTTTCAAACAATTTTCTATCGAAGCATGTTCCCTTTTTCCTTTCAGAATGCGACGGACGTTGCCGCGCCTACCAATCGGTGAGACACGTTCGTTGGTGTTGAACGTATGTATGGAATCTTATGTTTATGTATGAAATAACAAGTAACAAGAGTTGCATGAACTGAACACCGTTCTTCACTTGCTTTCGAGGAGAGGTCCATTGACAATCGAAGGGAATAAAAGCACACACAAATTAAAAGAAATACTTATACGACATTTAACTCCCTAGTGTAGAGTCGTATGCATCAGTTTCACCTTTCTTGCTATGAGTTAACCACTTGAAGGCATGTAAGAGGTTCATAACTACGTCATTTCCCCATGAAATACTATGGCGAATATTATAAAATCAGAAAAGCATATACGACACGGCTAGATAGAAAGCTTCCTTCAAGCTCATTGATCTCGTTAACAGTGTGAATGCAATCTCGAATGTTCAGTCAGTTTTCTTATTCGCTAATTGGTCAATAATCGTCAGTCTTTTAGCGAAATCAATTTATAGCGTTTAACATGCAGCCACAGTTGTTTCTTCAATCTAAAATATCATCATCAAACCGTGTCAACTTTATATTTTGTGAAGAGAGCGAAAAGTAGATCCAATGCAATGCGAAGATATTTCGTTCGCATAGTTTCTCATGATCTTGAAAAACTCTAATTGTAATTTTCTTCTTAATTTTTATTTACTTGTGAAGAAATCTCGAGCAGAACCTCCCAATTCACTTTCCAGAACGGTGATAGTTACTTGCCAGGATCGCTGGAGAAGCAATGCTTACCTTGGCATCGCCGGGCAAGCTGTACCATCGCCGAAGGATGTCATTGCTGCGTCGCGAGGACTGTCACCACGACAGCCGTTAACGGCACATCAACGAGCTGAGCACACTTTGGGCAGGAAATATGCCTTCTGGGACAACGTCAGCAGCCGTCCTATGACTGCAAAAATTGTCTGTTTCAGATCCTACTGCGGTTTTAATAATTTTTCGAAATGCTACATCTGTGCAAGAGTTACACAGCTTCTTCACAAAATTAAACTTTTTATAATTGGAAGTAAAATTTCACATTTCACAACTACTGTATTGAAGGTAAAAAATTATTTAAAAACTTCGTTGATAAACTTAACGATTGAAATGTGTTTTCTGTGGAAATAGAACTATATTCGTTTAAAAAATGACGAATTCATTCATAAATTTTTTCTTGATGTTTTTTGCATTTTATCGAAATCATGCAATTACTAAAATTCACTCAGGAACTGCTGTTTACTGTTGATTTGTTCTCGTCCCCATTGATCGGTTAATTGAATTTAAATAAGTGATGATTAACGCTTGATTGCGATAACCATGCTTCAAGCGACTTCAGGTTATTTACTAGGAAGTCTGTGCTCAACCCTGAGTGCTTATGGAAGAAATTTCACCTCACTCATTTTAAATAATTATTATATCGTGTCGTCTGATACAATCTTTAATGTATTTGTGCAAAAGACTAAAAAAGTAACATTTTATGTGGATGAATTTGTTCCAACCAGTAAATAAATAGTACATTGGAGACTTACCATCGTCTAAAACAAAGAATCAAACAAAAAAACTTTCTAGTCCCCTAACTTCTTGAGATTACGCGGATTTTGTACTAAGTGTTGAAATTATGACATGAGCATGATTTTTTATCAATTTTCTACGCAAAGAAAATGTCAAGATATTTACACGAGATATTTCCATTTGTAGGTTGGAAATACAAGACCCTCAGTAAGATATCATATTACTGGTCAAATGTTTTAAATAAACTACTTCAATGAATAATGTTTTTTCTTCATAAACGAGCAAAAACGCAAATATGGTTTAATATTAGTGCACTAAGTGGATGAATATCCTAACTGCATTACTTCAAAACCGTAAGATCCGTAATTATTGTAAGCTTTTGAATGAATCATATGTGTGAGCGTTACATTCTAGTTTCTTTACCGCTCTGATGGCTTTTTTTGCAGAGTAAAAGATATATTGGTTTTATTTTTATCAGTTCTGTGCCATGCTTCTATTCCGTATTGTAGGTATGGTGAAATGAGCGTTCGGTAAAGTATTTGCAAAGCTTTTTCAAGCAAGAAATTTATCATTTTATGGAGGATTCCGACAGATTTTGATAACTTAGTACTAATATGAGCGATGTGCTCTTTGAAGGTCTGATGTTTATCTATTACGATGCTCAGGAACTTACATGCGTTGGCTTCTTCGATTTCACCTTTGCCAATATTAATGCGTGGGTAAGATATATTTCTCTTCTATAAGAATGTAATATATTTTGTTTTATCGATATTAAGGCTTATTTTATTAGCTTTAAGCCCCAATGAAACCTCATGGAGTACATTATTTATACTCTCCGCAATTAGAGCGGGATTTAGGTTTGGAAGGACCGTAGAAAGCGTGCTGTCATCGGCAAAACATATGAATTTAAAAATCATTTAGATATAATTATATCATTGATAAAAACTAGAAATAAGAGAGGCCCAAGGACAGATCCTTGTGGAATTCCATGGTTAATTGTCTGTAGGCCCGATTTTGCGTCGTTCATGACAACGTATTGCATCCGATTCATTAAGTATGATCTGAACTAATTATGAGCAACCCCTCGAATGACATAACAATGGAGTTTCGAGAGTAATATGTTATTGTCCACACAATCGAATGCTTTTCGAAAGTAAAGAAAACAGAGAAAACAAGCTTTCCTTCAGTTATATTATAATGCAGGTATTTTAAATGATTTAATATAGCCTGTGTTTTTGATTTTTCAAATCGGAAACAAAATTTTTATTCATAGAGAAATGATTTATGTTCAAAATAAGAATACACTTTTATACCCAATTTTCTCGAATACTTAGCTAATAATTGGTAACACCGAGATAGGTCTATAATTGTTCACGCAAGTTTTTTCATCACTTCTATAAATATAGGTTACTTTATTAACTTTGAAGGAGTTCGGGAAAGTGCCTTGGAAGAGAGGCAGGTTAATAATATTGGATATGAGCGGGCCTACAATACCAGCAATAACTTCAACTACTTTTGTCGAAAACGTTTGTAATCCACTCGATTTTTTTCAGGTTGTTTATGCACGCAATTACATCGGAAGAGTTAATAAGCGTCGTAAAGAAAAAAAATTTTTTGTTCACGATCATGATTCATGTATTCCAGGTGATCAGTAGGTTCACTTGGAATACTATCAGCTATTTTTTCCCTACGTTTACGAAAACATTGTTAAAAAGATTAGCAATAACTTTTTTTCATGATATTATACATTATCTTGAACAATAGACTCAATCGTTTTCTTATCGGCATTATTCGGTTTACAGCAAGAATTAGGCCGGCGCCAATTTTTTTAATGTAAGTTTCAAATTGAGTAAAGTTGAACGTAAAGTAGTTTTTTTGATGTCCTTATTTGGTTTGTCGCAGAGTTTCTAAATCTGTTGTACATTTCTCGAGAATAGATAATCGCCCTTTGCAAAGGAGGACTGGATACGCTTAACGTTTCTTCATATTTATCCCGATATCCTCAGTAATCCGAGGTTTCTGTCTATTTTTCGGTGTAATTCTACGAGTTACAATTAGACAACACTGATGTATGCGGTCATTATAGTTTCAGTTGCGTTTAGTATCGCTTCATCAACGTTCGTTGCATTATTGTTTTGTTGGGAGATATGCAATGTTGGCGTTAGTTCTTCAATAACGGTGTGCATTTCTCCCAAATTTGATTCGTTTACTTTACGATATGAGTAAGTTTCAGCCCGTGGCTTTGTGCTGGCAGTGACAGACATTTTGTCGTGATTCATCTGGGACAGACTTTCGCCGTGTTCAAAAAACGTTAAGAAAAGGTTGTTTTGGCCAAGCAACTATCTTCTAAAAGACCCGACATTGAATAAAATGCTCTCGACAATAAAGCACAGCATCTTTGAGCTCTTCAACCTACGCTTCGAGCAAAGCTTCACTAACCGCCGAGCATCATTTGAAACAACCAGCAAACCTCACTCACCCTCTGCGAACCCCCCCATTGGACTTCGGACTCTCTGCCACGTAGACGACGCCTGTACCAGAGATCATTACGAGATACTTCCATATTTCTTCGTGTATTTAAACTTCTTCCCGCGGGACCTAAAATGTTGTTCTTTCTACATAAATTACTTGCTATTTAATTATAAAGCTTAATCCATTCGAATCATCTCCCAACGCTTGCTACTTTCTGTAATGTTTTGTCGTAACAACTTCAAGATAAGTAACGCGTCTGTTCACACTCGAAACAGCGTCACTCAGCCTCCCTCGGGGCAGTGGGCGCAGACGGCAGAAGGTCCTGGGCCGCCAACAGAGCAAGTCGTGTGAACCTTCGCTTACACCCTCGCGGGTGGAGCGAAAGGGAAATGTTAGCTCAAAGTCGTGTTTGACTAGCCAACCGCCATTTAGAAGTACCACAGCTAAGTATCTCACATTTTACTCATCTATTCTCATCGATTCTCTAAAAAGTGACTTCATGTAGTAGGCGTAGATTAACTTTGTTCGATGACTTCTAGACGATCTTTGTTCTCTGTTAATTACTCAATGCCGAGACTTAATCTCACCTAAAATGCGTACATTATTATCATCAATGCATTCCTCTACTAAATGATACAACATCGAGGCCTCACCTCGTGTAGGATGTCCCGGTCAGACTTCACAATGTATTAATAATCTATGTTCTCATCTATTGTTTCACGTTAAAGGCTTCACCAGTTTATCTCAACGTCATAATTTGTACCATTTATGTCATCTCATGGATAGGAATCGACTTGATCACCGAGATCTAATAGCATTGTAATCATTTAGAACCTAATATGATATGTGTATCGTGAATCGCTTCTTATTTCCGAACGTGTCATCCATTTACTATTGAAAAACGTTATCATTATAACATTAAATTACGTTGCAACTACCTCGTCATTCACCTAATAAGACCCTATTTGATTCATCATAATTACATGATTATTTACAACTAATGACATTGAAAGGTCAGAATCTTGATTGAATCTTTATTGAAATAACGAAAATATAATAAAGGAGGCCTTCCGTCTCGATCATCGACCTTGAGATTCCTGAAGTAAAGAAGAAAATGACGATGAATAATACGATCAAAGAATTGCCTCCTGAAATCGGCCAACGAATAAATGCGACATTAATGGAAATTACAATTGCGGCTTCAATGAGAAACCAAGTTCGTAACATATGGTGGCAGCGGTGGGATCTTTATCTTCAATCGTCTCCGAAAGAGACCGCTCGAAATAATTGTCTAATTGTCACGCTACCAAAAATTGCCGAAATTTATCAAAAATAACAAAATAACAAAACCATTCAAATTAAATCAGAGATGCCTCAAATACTTCATAAAAATTGCATTTGATCTGCCAGACGCAAACTCAACTAGTGATGGATGACTGTTCATAACACTCAATATTGTATCAAGGTGTTTAGTAATCTATGTCGTTGTATCCCGCTTACATTTAAATTGTTTCTATTTCGTGTGCCCATTTACCCATTTACTAATATTCTGCCGTTTTATTTCAATTGCAAACCTATTCGCTTTTCATTTCATTGTGTTTGTTTACTCTAAAATTATTAGGATGTCTAATCATGCTTTCTACTTTTGATTTATTACTTTTGTGAATCTATTTACCTTTCATTATCGTGTTTGTTTACTGTGAAATTATTCATATGTCTAATAATCATGTTTTCTGTTTCATTTACTGATTTCTCTCAATAATCATGCTTTAGGTTAACCATTTCTAATCATGTTTTATCCCAATTAATGAATCTATTCTGAATTTCTTATTTCATTGCGTCGTTTTGTGTTGATTGTTCGTGTATTGAAATACCCAATATATGAAGCAGTTGATTCCAAATGATTTAAAATTTAAAAATCAAGCGTAATTCGATTGATTATTACACAGTTTTTCTATGAGAATAATTAATTTGAGTTAGACGCTGTGGAAATTCATCTAGCCACTGTGAACCTTTCGGCGCCATTTTGTCTTCAACGAGGGAAGGCGTTGGCACTCGCACCACTCTTGATGACGCCAGCCTGAGTTCAAATTTCCGTTACGTGGAATATTCAGACTCTATCATCTTAACTTCTCATTTGGAATCTTAAAGTTCAAGAACTAAACTTCTAAAATTAACATCATTGAAATTTAATTGAAAAATCTCCTGAACGTTTAAAAATTTTATTAAAAAAACTTTCAATTAAAGTGCTTATTAAAAATTTCTTCGTACTCTCAAATATCAGTGGAGGTTTATTTAAAATGAGTATTCCATTCAATTATAAATCTTTTCTACGGAATGACGATATTACATGCATTATGTACGCTCAAAATTGATTTTACATTTAAAATTTACGAATGGAGAAATCCTAATCTACGGATAATTTACTCTCGTGTCCATTTCTAAATTTCAATATTGTATTCCATCGTGTGGATCAACCATTTAAGAAGATTGTTGTGCGTGAATGGTGCCTTGTGAGATGTGATGATGTGAGAACTGAGGTGTGGTCTGGCTGAGATGTGTGGTGGAAGCTGCCTCGCTTGCGCTTTGTTTACGATATCGCCGACATTCCTAAGCCCAAGCCACACAGCCCCACTCTCTCTAACAACATGCCAACGCGGCTGACTGACTCTATTCAAACTTTGTAACGGCATGGCAGCATTTGAAGTCAAGTATGATGCTCGATGTTTAGGATGTTTTAGTGTGATGTTTGAATGTATTTTACGAAATGGCGTGGTAGTGAAATTTATTTTATTCCTGCTTACTTATGTTTCATTATCGACAAATTACTAATTTAAATTACGACCACCGATTAAATGTTGAGATAATTCTTTCATGTCTAGATTATTTTCTTTGTAAAGTAAATGTCGCGTGAATTGTAAAGTAGTTAATGATCTCTCAGTGCGAGTAAATTGATATTTCCTAACGAGGAATTTAATGATAATTATATATGTAAATGAATTCGATTCAAATCTGGATAGCGTGCATTCCATTAAGTGAAAATTCAAATTTAATGCGTTATTAGGAAACATTGTATTCTCTCCTTCCGAGAATCATTATTATCATTGCTTCATAGTATCGAATAAAAACGGAATAAAATTAAATGTAGGTTAGAAGAATGTCCTTTCTGTAAACATGAAGTTACTAAAGAGTGAGATGAGTGTGGACTGATGTTGCGAACGCCTGCGTGGGAAAGGGAATGAGAGCTCTGGAACTTATAAAGCCAGTGAATAACCGTCGTGGAACTTTCAGTCTTTTGCTGTGCTGTGGACGTGAGAGGCGACCTCAGTCTCCCCGAGAGCCGCACTGCGCAGAGAACCCCTGCCTGCTGAGCGACTTCGTGGGCGCAGACTTCGCATACATCTGTGTGCGTGACTGGACGTACACTGCGGCCCGAGAAGCGGCAGCGAGCATCACACATTCACACGGAGGCAGCGACAGCAGCGAGCGTCTCACTGAGGCGTCGGCGCATACGTACACCTGTGTGCGTGAACGACTAGAACTACATCGCAGACCAGCAGCAGCAGCAGCGGCGGCAGCAGCGGACGTCTCAGCCAGGCAGCGAAAAGCACAATGCGGGCACGATGTAGGGGTACGAGAGCGAGCGTCACAGCTGGAACACTCGCATACAACAACGCGTAACTCAGAGGCTTGTCCTGTCTCCATGACAACTCGAGGTAATCGAACACGCTTGCGTCTGCACACACACACACTTGGCGCGCGAGGCACAGCTGGTTGGCGCATGACGTGATGCAATCCCGGCGAGTATCAAGGACAGAGGATACGACGATGAGGAAAACAGAGCGACGATGTGCTGCGTTAATGGAGAGACAACCAATGATACGGCAACGTTTACATCATTATTTATGGTGAAGAAAAGATGACGGTTCCAGCCATTAAAGGAACACGTCCACTTCTATCTTAGATCCCGTGGAGTTCTATAACTCGGAGTTTCTTCCTGCAAGAGAGATGAAGAACAGGAGCACCCTCGGTCTCTACGCGACTGTAGGGCAAAAAAAAAGGATTTTCCATGAAGTTTTTCAACTTCACGACTGCTGCATGTGGCAGTCATGACGGCGTGGGAGATCACCGACATCGATTGTTAGGAGAATGTCCTGCCAAAGGACGACTGCAATGGTGTCATCTCAAGGTATCTCGATTCAGCGCTTCCTAGTGAATGCAAACCACTCCCGTCCAGCTCCGTATTTGTCTTCTCGGAACTACTTTTCTTCTGATCAGTAGTCGCACGCGCGCAGATCAAGAGGAAGGATAACAGCGAGCGGGAGCTCGCAATTTAAATGAGGGCGGCGAGGATTTGTCGTGATTCATCTGGGACAGACTTTCGCCGTGTTCAAAAAACGTTAAGAAAAGGTTGTTTTGGCCAAGCAACTATCTTCTAAAAGACCCGACATTGAATAAAATGCTCTCGACAATAAAGCACAGCATCTTTGAGCTCTTCAACCTACGCTTCGAGCAAAGCTTCACTAACCGCCGAGCATCATTTGAAACAACCAGCAAACCTCACTCACCCTCTGCGAACCCCCCCATTGGACTTCGGACTCTCTGCCACGTAGACGACGCCTGTACCAGAGATCATTACGAGATACTTCCATATTTCTTCGTGTATTTAAACTTCTTCCCGCGGGACCTAAAATGTTGTTCTTTCTACATAAATTACTTGCTATTTAATTATAAAGCTTAATCCATTCGAATCATCTCCCAACGCTTGCTACTTTCTGTAATGTTTTGTCGTAACAACTTCAAGATAAGTAACGCGTCTGTTCACACTCGAAACAGCGTCACTCAGCCTCCCTCGGGGCAGTGGGCGCAGACGGCAGAAGGTCCTGGGCCGCCAACAGAGCAAGTCGTGTGAACCTTCGCTTACACCCTCGCGGGTGGAGCGAAAGGGAAATGTTAGCTCAAAGTCGTGTTTGACTAGCCAACCGCCATTTAGAAGTACCACAGCTAAGTATCTCACATTTTACTCATCTATTCTCATCGATTCTCTAAAAAGTGACTTCATGTAGTAGGCGTAGATTAACTTTGTTCGATGACTTCTAGACGATCTTTGTTCTCTGTTAATTACTCAATGCCGAGACTTAATCTCACCTAAAATGCGTACATTATTATCATCAATGCATTCCTCTACTAAATGATACAACATCGAGGCCTCACCTCGTGTAGGATGTCCCGGTCAGACTTCACAATGTATTAATAATCTATGTTCTCATCTATTGTTTCACGTTAAAGGCTTCACCAGTTTATCTCAACGTCATAATTTGTACCATTTATGTCATCTCATGGATAGGAATCGACTTGATCACCGAGATCTAATAGCATTGTAATCATTTAGAACCTAATATGATATGTGTATCGTGAATCGCTTCTTATTTCCGAACGTGTCATCCATTTACTATTGAAAAACGTTATCATTATAACATTAAATTACGTTGCAACTACCTCGTCATTCACCTAATAAGACCCTATTTGATTCATCATAATTACATGATTATTTACAACTAATGACATTGAAAGGTCAGAATCTTGATTGAATCTTTATTGAAATAACGAAAATATAATAAAGGAGGCCTTCCGTCTCGATCATCGACCTTGAGATTCCTGAAGTAAAGAAGAAAATGACGATGAATAATACGATCAAAGAATTGCCTCCTGAAATCGGCCAACGAATAAATGCGACATTAATGGAAATTACAATTGCGGCTTCAATGAGAAACCAAGTTCGTAACAACATTTTTCTTAATAAGAAAAACTGGAAAATGATCTGATAAGTTGAACGTAATTATTCTAGTAAAAAATCAATTGGATCTGTCATAAAAATGTTGTCGAGCAGCAGATTCTGAGGATATCTGTGTGGGCTTTACGATGATCGGAAGAAAAGATTTAGACTGAAAAACATTTAGGACATTTGAGATTGGTTCACAGCTTACATGTTTCAGTAGATCATCATTGAAGTCACCGCAAATTATTATGTCATCTTATAAAGACTTGTTAAACTGCGATATAATACGATTGACCTCATTAAGAAGGATACAAGACAAGCTGTGGGAGGCCTATACACCGTTCCTAGCATAATTCGTTTACCATTTTTTGTCAGTTCTACGAATACTGACTCTAAATGATCCCGATTCATAGGTACACTTTCTATGAGACTCGGGTCTATGTGCTTAGATATCTTCGTACTGATGGCTCCATCCCGCTTATCATTGCGTAGCGAGTGGTGACTATGATAATTTTTCATTTGAGCTATGTCTTTGGTTGAGTCATCTAGCCAGTTTTCTATGAAACCAACCAAGTGGAAGTATACTTCAGTTCAGTTATAGTAAATTGTATCTCTTCGGATTTTGGATAGAGTGACCTACAGTTCTAACACAGGTGCGAAAAATCATTGCGATTTATTCGTATAGTTTCATTGAATTTTGATATATTAGTGTATTCGCAGTTTTCAGTTTCGTTTAGGTTTGGATATAGTCTGTTCAAATGATTGAGATCTGAATCAATTTCATCGAACACATTCGCATGATCAGTCATTTAAAATTAGATAGTAGTAAGTAATATACAATTTAGCATAGAATAGAAAAATGAAGAACGGAGTGAAGATAAAAATAAAGATATACCTACTTAAAACTAGCGTTAAAAGCATGAGAGAACAGAAAAAATCTAGCTTGATTTCGTGAGTACACATTCACGCACTCAGTCCATGAGCGAACAATATTGGAGTTCAACAATCACAGCATTGGAAAGTACAAACTGCTGAAAGCGTTGTTGCAAAGTTCACATACATCTGAAAGTACATCATAAAATTTAGGCGACAGTGACATATCTACTAAGTGACAGTGACATGTTATGAAAGTAGCATATTTGATTAAGGTTACAGTGACATATCTACTAAGTGACAGTGACATGTTATGAAAGTAGCATATTTGATTAAGGTTACAGTGACATATCTAATCGTATAAAGGCAGAAATTAATTTTTGCGGGTTAGTAATAAAGGTTAAAATTGCATATGAATAAGGTGGGAAAGCGAACAAGGTGGAAAACAATGGGATATTCGACGCAATTCTTTGAGAAATACGGAGGGACGATTCTATCATTTCTAGACCATTTCTATGGTAGTATAAGTGAAATGAAATTTGGCTAACAGCAAGTAAGAACACTAATCACTACCTACCCAAAACCTGTTTCGAAGACATGTCCAATTGCTGCATCAGATATTGGTCGAGCTCTTCAGGCGAATTGATCTGATGACGTCTTGAATTCAGTTTACCAGGATAGACGCTTAGACACTGATGTTTCCGTCCAGAGTTTACGGGATTCCAATTTTCTCTTGGAATTTTCTTCTGGCTACCCTCAAAGTGTACATAATGTTTGCTCGTGAACGTATGAGGTACTCAGTTATGTAGCACTTTGTTTTTTTTCGCGACAGGTGGTCAAAATATTGCATTTCTTTTTATAATGCTTTAGTTCGAAAACAATGTTTTTTCGGTCCTCGTTTCCAATTGCAGGTTTTTTCCCCATTCTGTTAGCTGACGTGATGTCAGCATCACTGAGGTCAATGTTGATTTTGTCCTTCAGAAGTTTGCGGACTGTTTCTTTACAGTTTTCTTTCGCATGTGAGTGCGGTACTTCCCTGGAAAGGATGAGGGTGCACTTCCTGATTTCTATTTTTTAGGCTCATAATTTTTCTCTAAGCGACCAAGACAGCAGACTAGGCTATTTATTTTCTTGTTTTGGTCTTCGAGAATCTGCTTGTGGTTTGGTTCTTCTTCCGTTAGTGTTTCGAAGAATGTTTCAATCCCATTTTTTTCAATTTGTACTTTTTTCATTATACCTTGAAATGTTGTCATTACTGAGTCAAATTATTTTATTATAATAGAGACTACTTCCTAGCCTTCTTTTGATAAGCTTGTTACATCAGGGTAAACTGCAAACTTTGAACGAGACTCACTGTTGCTTCTGCTGCGTCGTTGGGTTTTAGGTGCCATCTTGAAGGTTGATGGAGCTGGGTTCCTTGTGAAGATGAGGGCTGAACACTCTTTTTAGAAGGAATCTTACACTTTTAGTTTGATAGTTTTGTTAATTCACATATGGATCGTCATGGCGCGAGTGGGTACTAATTTAGGTTAGAAATACTTGGTTTTAATACTATGTAGGCACTTGTTTCGGAGCAAAAACAAGGAAGATCCTATCCTCACTGCATGAAGTCACGAGTACGAGTCCAACGTAATTGAAGATGGTCCAACGTAATTAAAAATAGCACAATACAGGCTAATTTATTGAGGAACAAAACGTGTATATTCCCCTAAAGCACAATATTAAATCTTAAGGACAGCGTCCCCCTTACGGACCTCTTTTTATTATTCAACCTAAATGAATGAAATTTGGTGTACCGATAGGAAATGCAATTTGGAATCGTTCTTCTTCTAAGATATGTATATACAGGAGTTTTTGAAAAAAACGTTATATCCGTGGAAAACGGAATTTGAGGCGGGTTTCAAAACGCATCTCCTCCTACAGATTTCACGCTACAGTGATGATTTTGGTATCAGTAGATGCGAAATATCGTGGATATTACGGGATACTAAAAATCAAACCTCTTAAGTCATAATAAAAATTTAAAAAAAATACTAGGTGCCATTTTTTGGGGGGGAGAAAATTTTCATTTGTGACGTCACAATTTTTGTTTGCTACAAATTTCGAAATTCAATTATGCTATCCTTCATTTTCCACGCTTTTCTGCATTTAATGATACCACAATCATCACTGTAGCTCAAAAACTGTAGGAGGAGATGCATTTTGAAACCCCACATTCCGATCCTCAAAAAAAAGGCAAAATAGGTAAACATAAACAATCTCAATTTTTCTTCGTAATTATTTGTGGGTACAGCTAGGACCCTTGAAATCATTATACAGTAATGAAAAACATACAAGAAGACATAGCAACGTCGCACCGTGAAGAAACTGCAAATAATGTGTAATCTAATTTTAGTACTAACTTACCCAAAAGATTCCACAGTCGGTGTTTCTCTGAGCCACTTCAAGGTAATGAGGAAAGTAAGAAGAAAACAGCGATAGAAAGGTGTCCAGGCAAAAATAGAAAGGTAGGTAGGAAGATTTATTATTGGAGGAAAATATTTAATTTTAAAGTAGACTTGTGTGTGCTCCATAGCCACATACGCCCCAACCCCAAGCGCCTTAGAAGCTATATAGTCAGACGGCTCTTCAGGCATATTGCTATCGACCTCGTCCTCCTCCAAGTAAGCACCTGTGAAAACGTCTCCAGAGTTTCCTTACCACGACCACGTACCAGCCGCACGGTTAGCGGCACATTTGGTGGCCAGCACTTGATCAAACCCACGACATTGTGAAGAAGTAATTAAGAGATCAAGAAGATTACTACAAGATCGAAGGCCTACGAGAAATTCCTACTAAGAAGATAGCAGATTTATGAAGTTCAGCGAGAGTCAAGAAAAGAAGAGTAAATTTGTGAAATCGCATCAATGACTGGCAGCAACAACAGTGCGAGTCTTCGACAACTGCTACTGTCTGTTGTCAACATCAGCTTCAAGATCCCGTATTCAAGAACTCTAGAGACCTACGTGCAGTTTTCAGCGTGGATAGACACTTGCTATTCCTTCCGAACGAAAGTACTCGTCTTTGACGCCGGTGAGGACATAGAAGTAGTCCTCGAATTACAATTTGGTGCGACACCCTACAACGAGTAATCTACAAGTCTACGGCTACTTCGTCTACATCTACCCTGCAGTCATCCCAGTGTACGTCTACACGTCGAGCGACTTCACTTCCTTCATTCAGCCAGTGGAATCTAAGTAAATAGCTTGCAGCTTGAACTCAATTAATGTATAGTTCGTTCACCTTATCGCAGCAGCGCGGTTGCTGTGCAGCGTGTGCAGACAGAACACGACTGTCTTTCTCAACTCATCTTTATCAAGCGCTGTTCATGGCTGCCAAAAAACATCTTGGTAGATTCGATCAATAGTCTATGTTGCATGTTGTACTTCTTTACCTGTGAAATAATTTTTTTCTTAAAACTTCGTCGCAAATATTACGACACTGCGATTATTCCCAATAATACCCTAATCCAGAGACTTAATCAGAAAAATTGTTTCGTGGTATGAGAAGTACATGAACCTTGCCATCTGATTCTCATAAATTATTGGGATGGCAAGCAGAAAAACATATTAGAAATGCTACGTGATCAATATTTTCTTTACACTGTTCTTCAATGAATCGTATCGAGTGTTTGCGGGCACTGTTAAGTAAAAATGGATGGGATAACGTAAGTATTTTTATTTTTCTTTCCTACTACAAACAGTCGTATTTCGTTGATATTCTTTACAGCCGTAGAATTTTTCTGATGGTATACTAGAAAGGGTCTTAAATTAGCTCCTCCAACCTCGTTTGTCACCATAAATATCTCTCATACAGTTTATAAATCGAATTCTGAATTCTAGAATGGTAGAATACCGAGTTAAAGTTTATTAATTTTCTTGCACAACATGATTACATTTTAATTTCTAAACTCTGGTACAATAATTGCGACGGCGGTCGCGAGCTTGTTTGAAGAGTAAATCCTATAGGGCGGCAGCGCGGAGCAGCCCAACACTCATACTGATCGACAGGCTGCACGTTACTCAATATTTACGAGTGAGCCAAAAATAATGAGCATATCGAATGAAAAATTCTCAGTGTCTCAAAACAATATAACCAAATTGAAAATCACCATAATGATTCAATAGAGGATCTGCAGTAGTATTAAAGTTTACAAAAATCGAGCGAAAAATCTAATTAAGAACGCGAATAGAGCAGAAATGGATTGCAATTCAAGAACGCAAATACACCTAAAAACCTGCAGTCCAATATAGGAATAGAATTAAAATTGAAAACAAAGAACACAAATTCTAGAAAGCCTAACCATTCAGGACTCAAATGAAGGATTGAGCAGGGGTTCTCATATTCTGGGAATATAAAACTTGATTCATGTAGGGCTGTTGGCAAAGGAGTATGCAAGCCCATCTCACCTCGGGTCATACCCATTGAGCTACAGTATAGTCGGGTCTATCAAAGATGGATTGAGCGGAGGTACACACGACGACCCGCACAGCGATCCTGACCTCTCATATATAGCGTGTGACGAAATACGTTCGGGCAGCGGTGGGAAGCGTATCCGAGGAGCTGCCGCACCCTCACTTAGTGAGATACAAGTCCACGGGTCCAGGGCCGCCAGCCTCAAGCTTTCTAGGAGCTCATTCTTAAGGCTTTATACTCGGATTTAACAAAGACTAATTTAGAGTTGAAATGAGGAGTAGATTTTACAGTTTCGTGGAAATGAGCATGCACAGACGTCCAAGTGCGAAGAAATCCCAAAACCTCTCGCCATGCCAATCACTGTGAAAGTGCGCTGCTCACGCAGGCCAATCCCAAAAAAGGAGACTTGGACTCTCGCTCAATTTTCCAACAGATAAAAAGCTATTTACTTCAAGTATTTACGAGATTATAAATAAAATAAAAATTCAAATCTATTGTAATTTTAACCCACAGTTCTTAGCAAATATATATTTATACATACAGTCTTCATTTTTATTAAATTAAAGCGTCAAAACTTGACCAAACGAGCTTTATAAGAACGAGAAGGCATTCTTTTCTAATAAAATCTGCATTCATCTGTACACACTGAATTTCTCCTTAGGGGAATAGATATCTTTAATGCTTGATCTCCTTTTGAGCACAGCGATGGAAGCTACGCTTTTTGCATCGTGTTCTTTCACATTCACTAGGGAACCACATCTCCTGAATTTCTTAAGCCAGCTCCTACAGGATATTAATTCAAAACGTTCACATTCATCGCTCTTATGCGTTGCAGTTTCATAGAACAAATGAGCAATATCTGTATCACGTTTCCTTTTCATAAAGCGAACAAAAGCTAGAAAAGGTTACATAACATCCCTCAAAATTTTATGTTTTTAGTTCGTTCTTCAATGATGAGGAGTTGACCGAGCCCAAAACAGAACAATCCCAAACTACAATAGAGCCTCTACCAAATTTCACGTCGCAGGAATGGCTAACTGTTTTCCCTTTTTTCCCCAAACATGGCTGATGGCATTTCTCCAAACAGTTCACTTTTAGTCTCATCTGATAAAGCAAAAGATATTTTTTCTGAAAATGAAAAAGGCTCTCATTAATGCTTATTAGCAGGCTTACATTAATACATTGGTCAGCAAAGTGACGCTTCTGAACGACAGAAGTTTTCTTATGAGATCCGTGCATGAAAACCCCAGCGTTGAAGTGAATTGCAAACTATTCCTCAGTTTACTTCTACGCCAGATGATTCGAATTAACTCAAGTAAATTCGAGTTAACTTCGGTCTTTGGGTTGCAGTCCGTACTAACCGCCGGGCAGAACGCTCTGTAATCTTTTAAGGAGGACCAGTCAGTCCAAGGCAGGCTAAGAATTGTCTTCCATGACTTACTTTTCTAATTCTGCTTACCAACTTTTTCTCTTTCCTAAATTTGAATGATATCTTCAAGTACCTTTCCTTAAACAATACTGGGAAGAAATATTACAATGCCCTAAATCAATGTATTAAAATTTTGTTCAAGACTTGACCTAATAGGTTGGTGATCATCTAGAATATAAATCCGCTAAAAGAAATTAATGTTATATTGGAATACAAATTAAATTCTAACAATCTTTCTAAGGACCACCCAACAATCAGGTACACCAAGAAATATTTGTACAAATCACTCTTGCTTGAGAAACAAGTAGGCTGCCTTCCGCTACCGCTGTGATAGAATGACGATAACTCCCTTGCAGATGCCCACCATACAAGTGCATGTATACAGGAATGTCACGAGATGTTTCTAGAGTAGTCCAGCTGCAGGTTGTATTTGACATTGATCAATAGGTTATCTTTTTTGACGCTAATTACATCAGAAATTTCAAATTCAAGGCTATAATGGTGGTTAAAAACCGTTGAAAAATTATTCGGCAGAGTTCATGTCGTAGGTATTCAGGTGATGCTAAACGAGATGTCCACTTGGCGTCATGAGATGTCCACTTGGCGTCATGAGATGTCCACTCGTGAAAATTGGTAAAGTGGTAAAGGGAACAGTGAATTTTTTACGGTTCCCTTTACCAATTTTACTGGTGCTGATAATGGCTTGAGCTTTAAGCCGAAACGTTCACGCATTAAAATGATTTTTAAATCAGCTATCTTTGCAATCATTTTTATTTTTAAACTGGCAAGAGTGCTCCAACCTAATTTAATCATACTTTAGCAATACTATTGATCTGAAAATGGTAAAGGCGTTCTCGTTTATACAATTTAATAGTTAATATTGTATAAAATTGCACTTTTCTTTGCTTCAAGTGTTTCAGTCTAGCATCTAGTTAACATACAAATCAGCATCGCCTCTGTCGATCATCTAATAATACCTATCTGTGTTTTTACTCCTCTTAGTTTCAGGTCTCATGGATTTTAACACGTGTTTCACTATGTGCTAACTAGTTGCTGGCGAATTTTGTTGGAACTAATTTTACAAGTGTACTGCAGCCTTTGATTATCTTCTCAATTCTCCTGATAATTTGAGCAGTAGACAGTGGAAAGGAGGATTTTAAATAAATCGTTTTCTTCAGGACATTTGAATTATTTTAAATCAGAATTTGTTTAAATGGATTTGATTGTGATAGAAAACTGTTATATAGCAGAATAAAGAAGCTATGTGGACCTTATATCAGCCTTCTATTTCCTTGTTATAATTCCAATTGAAAGTACCGGCACACATACCATTGTAGAAATTTTCCTGCGCTCAATGACTTTTCTTTGAATCTCCACGTAGATATCGGATCGACTAACATCTTTTCCTTCACAGTGATGATTTTCTGAAAATAAGAACTAATCTGATGCTAGAGAGAGCTAACGAAAGAGACAGTGTCAATTGAAAAATATTTTGGAACATTCTAGAAAATCCCAGAAAAACTTTCAAGGCGAACAAGCAAGTTTTTTCAAGTTTTTGTTCCTATATAATACTTTCTTCGGTGAAAATAAGCAGAGTGTCATAAACTTTGAAGTGTCAAACCTATACCGTTTCTTGCTATTTGTTTTTCCCTGGAGACATTTTCTAGTTTTTGATATTTTATTTACAATGAATAGCCAAACAAACTACGCTGATAAAAAAACTGTAAACTGCTGTTAATAAATGCTTAGTAAAAATATATAAGCCGCACTGTAATTGCCTGGAACTCGGATGTACACGCCATAATCCCAACACTTTTCCTTAACATTAACAACGCAACTGCGTCTTGAATTACTCAATTCAAATATTTCCTAATGAATTATCATTAACTAATTTCATATAGTTTTAATTTTTTCCGCTCCTTGCATAGGTATCCCTTCGTACACACCCTCAATTTTCTCGATGATACGTTGAGTTATTTAGTACCATTCTTCGATCAGAGAGTAAATAGTTACTGAACGGCCGAGGTAAATTAAATTCCAAAAACATACAGCATTTTATTTGTTCAAGTTTTTTCAAACATATACGAATAATTTTCCGATGCCGCATTTACTTGTTTCAATGTTAAGCTTGAGTGATAGTGTGATATTTAAAATTATAAATTCGTGAGATGAAGCTTACTTTCTAGAAACCATCTGAGATAATGAATCTGACTCCATTTATTTACTAACCAGCACAAAAACATAATTAAACATAGCAAACACAACGAAAACTTCTAGAAAAAGGATTTGAAGCATATTTATAGAGGTAGACATATTGTTAGTGAATACTACGTGAGCAGACTAGCTAAGCACTTATTCAACGTTTATTTTTGCCATCACCAAGTGAAAACGACAAACATTTGCAAGGGTGTGAACCGTACATTTTGCACTTTGTGTCCGGTATTTCAAGCATACTATGTTCATCGATAGACAGTTTTTCAGTTAGTTGCAATTAAAAGGTTATCAAAATTATATTTTTAATAATATCCTGCTTGACATTGACATTGGAAGATATTATTGACATATCATTGACGTGAGCCATAATCATGAGGCGCTTTATTATTGTAACGAAAATGCTCTGAAGACACACTATTACCTTTGCCAAAAAATTAGTTGTGAATACAATATTATGATAATTTTGTGGAACAATAAAATCACGAATTAATGCACTAGATTCAATATTTTTGATACGCTGTTTTTGAAATATTTTACTGTATTAAAATAAAGCGTTCGCCGTGATATGACGGTAAAGCTCGGGGCTTAGCAGAGCAACGCTTTTAAGGAATTATTTCGCGGCAGGAATCTTTTTCGCAGGGCCAACAGTTTTGGGAACAGCTTTCGCAGTCCCCTTGTTGATGCAGCAGAAGCAGGCATTCGAGATGGCGCAATTTGCTACCCGTTGCCAAGGATAGCAAAGAGGTTTCAGATCACCAGAATAGGAGGACTTGCCATTCTGAAAAATAAACACCCGTGAAAATAACGAACGGAAATGTAAATATTTAAATATCAATGCGGTAAAAATTTTCCAAAAGCTGGCAAATGATATACGTATTTGCTGATTAATCAACAGTGATTAAAATTGATTCACGACGTTCAGTCTTTTTTATATACTGCAGTATGTATCATACGTTAAAAATTCAACCGAGAGAATCACTTATCGATTAGTCCAAAGCATATTCATGATAATGAATATGGGGTTTGCGGGTAACTTAAAATAAAAGCGTTACATCCGCAGCAGTAAACACCAATTGCAAATGTAATTCTTTTAATGTTATCGTGTTTTCCCAAAAATTTCGTCCAGATACGATTTAGTACTTTCTTACGAAGACTTAAATGTACTACTATCTAGTTTGAGAGAGAGCTGGTGATGGCCAATTATGTACGAGTGCTTGGCAATGTAAAAATGTTTGAGAAACAGGTTAGCCGGCTGCGTTGGAAGCATCGGAAAAGCGAAGAGCTATGTAAATTCTAACATTACAGCTCTGCCAGAACTTTGTCTCCAACGCAACGCTAGTGTCACCATGAACGTAAAGCGACAGCCGCCACCGTGTGTCTGCATTTCTTTTCTTTTCAAGCAATTCCGTCAAATCATTCAGAACATCCCATCTATAACATGAAGGAAAAATCATCAACCGCATAAATCAACTGAACTACAATTGCAGAGTTGCTGATATAATTTTCAAACCTAAAAGATTCGTAGTAAAACTATCTTTGTAACGGTTAGAAAAAAGTTGTTTATCATTTGTTCAAGGAACTACGAGAATGTTTGCGCGAACCACCGCTATGTCGTTCTTGTGTTGGAACTCGTTTCTGCGCATGTTTTCATGAGCACCAAAGGAGTTGAAAAGTTAGGAAATGTATTTCACAAATAATCAGTAGTTGATTGTGGTACGTAATTCATAACCAGTGCTATGAATGAGATTAAAAATTTTTAAAAATTTTTGCAAACTTTCAATATGGACAGAAAAATTGCTCGAAGAAGCTCGCAATCGAAAGAACAAAAATTTCAACTTTTCTCAGTTCTTATTCGAAATTCAAAGGCCTTACCTGCTCATATGCGTTGCAGGGTCCGTTGCACACTGGAAAAGTATAATTAAGAGATCAGAATTATATTCCTCGTTATAATAATCAAACCTGGAATAATTATTACTGTATAATAATAGCTTGAATGGTACGCGCATGTACATTTGCAGTTATTCAGTTTTAATGGTCATTTTCAAGAAAAAAAAAAGAGTATTAATAAAATGATTGCATTTGAAAAAACAAGAAAATATCCATAAGTCGATTTCTTTTAGAAGCTTGTTCTTCTGTTGATGATGTCACGGTGACTAATATTGGAAAAACGGTGAATGGAAGTTTCAGAATGATTGCTATTTTCTCTACATTTAGCAATAGACAAATGGGCAATAAGAGTTTCGTGCTCAGAAAATACTGAACTTAAGAAACATAGCGCAAACACCAATTTGTTAAAGTAACAGTGTTTTTATTATATTTATTTGCGGTAAACTAAGCGTTTGTTAGCTGGCAATCATTGTTCCCACATTCACTGTAGAAGTTCATAAAAATGAAATTTCACAAAAAACTTCGTTTGAACGATCCCTAGTTAAGAATGTGGCAACGTGCAGCGAGTTTTCTAACGAGGCTTTCCTTTTGTTCTTAAAATGACATCAGAACTAATTGTTTTCACCTCATTTCATACTCTTAAAATTACGAAATTGTAGACGAAAACGTTCTCACATTTACTTACAGAGCAAACCGTCGAGGACGAACGTGGTCTGTGAGAGAGGAAAAACATGATTGAGTTCAATGTCATCTATACAGTATATAACAATAATGTGAGTGATTATAAAAGATAATTGCAAAAAATTCAACAGCAAAAAACACAGTTTTACTTTCTCTTAGAAGCGCGCATTATCAGTTCCGTAAGACAGCGAAGCGCTGCGTTGAGATACTCACCACCTGGCAGTATTCGGGAGCCCCGTAGGTGCCGGCGACCAGGAGGGTGAGCAGCAGCAGGGATTTCATCGCAGCCATGGTGGTCATCTGAGTATCTGGCTGGGAGCAAAAACAAAATCAATCAAAAAGATTTAAGTGCATTTGCACAGAGATAAATCAGATGTAATACCACAATTGTAACTTACCGTGATATCAATTCGATTTTTAGTATCAACTTCGCTTAACTTTGAATTAAGTGCCTCCTAATATTCTTAAAACGATTCATTGAAGTTTATCTGAATTGATTCTTCATACGTGTCATGTAACACTTGAACACAACCTGTAAAATAATTAATGTATTATCTAATACGCGAAGTTAAATCGCTCAAAATCGAAATCTCCGCTAAATTGCTCAGAAATCACTTCCTTTACCCATTCTTTTCAAGCAGCATAGCACTGTCTAGTTTTTGCTAGCGTTGTATCAACTTTCAACTACATCGTAAATTACACTTTGACGGCTTGTGAGCGTTACAAAAGTGATCGTTTGAACTATCACTCGAACTAATTATTTAGTAAATACATTTCTTTAAGGTTACCCTACGAGTTATAGAATTCACAGGAAGCCTGTAGGGCTTGAAGTTCAATCTAACTCTAGTTTATTTACTGTTAACTTATGTACACCACGAGAAAAAATGACATGTATGTTTTGTTTGATGCAGTAAAATCTTTCTGCCCTCGACTTCAAAAACGTCAGGTAGAACTAATATGAGCTTCGTACAACTTTACTTTTAAAATATCATCAGACTTAAATTTTTTTCTGTATGATAAAGCTCGTACCTGCAAGAATATTCTTAACATACTCTGCGCGGCCAAGAGAGTAGGGAAGTTGAAAAGGAGAAACTACAGTGCAATGTAGCAACGAAAAGTATGCTCATAGACCCTAATTGTGAAATCAAATAATGAACGTTTTCATGAGTAAATTTTTCAAAAAAATAATTTATAGGTAAAAAAGCTTAAGTGCTCGGTTGGAAATCGATCGATGAAAACGACCCGTTTCGTCATGATGTATGATGAACATTATTTATCAGCGATCATTTCACCCTCCGAAAAATAGTGTCCTTCCATCTTTATGGTCAACAGTTAGTACAAAATTCTCTCCAAATTTCAATCATATTTCATCAATGTAATCCAGAGAAGCTACGAACAGAGCCTCACATCATTGTAGAATAGATGAAAAACATCAGAACGTCAAACTCTTCATGGTATCTGTGCAGTTATCGTGATACACGATGAAGTAAAACGTACAAAGAACCAGGTATTGAACTTCATAATTTATAGTCGATTGATGGACGCTTTTAGTTTCTTCTGGCATTTGCTACTGCTTGTGAAGTTGTCTGTACGAATAAGTGAAGTCTTTTATAGGAAGGAATACGAGAGAGTAAAATGGTGTCAGATAAGCCTTACCACGACTTGACTTAAGCAACACAAGAAGCTCCACGTTCAGTCGCCCTCAGAGAAGTGATGTGGATCTGCGGTGGTCTGGCCATTAAGTAAGCGCGAGCACTCAAACTTGGAAAATTCCAAAATTAAATTACCATTTAACATGACTACACACACAATTTTCGGTGCTCCAGTGTTGCAGGTAAAAGTAGGCTTAAAAGCACTGAAGTTGACGTAGAACTTGTAGCTTGCTGCTACAAAACCCAAAAAACGAAATTAAACAATCACATAATGAAATATATCGTTTAAATGAGGCTTATAGCGACGTTCCTGACAATTTCCACTCATTTTCTCTGCGTTATCAAGTACACTTAGTTACCCAAGTTTCCTGATGTTGTTTCCGGAAACAACAGTTACAGTTAACATGAATTGCTTGGACGTACGGTTACAGTACTTCCACTATGAGTTACAGTACCGTATGTTTCTGTCGCTTCCAGGCCTTGCGGCTCAGCGGATAAGTTATAATAATTTTGGGAATAAAGATAGAACACGAGATACTAATGCTTTCTAAAAATGTAGCACGTTCCTGAAGCAATCTTAGCACTGTCATTTTCTTTTAAGCCATTCGCACGCCTTCAGTTGAGCGAGAATTGAACTTCCTCTCTGACGAAAATACATTTTAATAGAGCGGTTTTCCACTCCTGACACCGGGTAAAAATGCAGCAAATACAATTATTTACACACATTCTCGATTCCATAATAGGGTATGAAATATTGACTTATTCCAAATTAAAAAGAGAGAGATTTCCGTTTCTTGACATGCTCGATCATCATGCGAAATACTTTTATATTTTGCAGCGTTATTCATGCCTGTAGTCCATTTGTAAATCGTTTTTGTGACTCTGTGACGTTTTGTGACTACTGGTATGGAACGGCGTTGTGCACACTTACGTCGACATGAAACATGAAAAATTGCGGATAGGTGAGTAATTCACCGAGTCTTAGCTGGTTATTCAGGATTGAAAGTAATAGCCTCCAAACCTTCCTATTTGCATCCACTGCCCATTCTTGGCAATACAAGGAAGAACTGTCAAGTATCTATTTTTACCCGGATTTTTTATGCTGAATCAAGTCATTTTAGCTTTGAGATATGATATATGACATATACAGTGCGACCCACGGTATTAGTCAAATTTGATTTTTTTCAAAACTATCATTTCCTGTTAATTTACCTTGATTTTTATAATATGTCGTTCAGTCATCAAGTACAATGTTCATAATCCTATTATTTTAGAAATTGTTTGTTTGTTACCATTAGAAGCTCACTTTTATCCAATCCACGCTCTACTTTCTGAACCACGATGTTAGTCCGAGGTATGAAAATGAGTTAAATACGATGAATAAAAAACAAATTAGTTAAATATTAGTATGAAAATTAATAGATAATACTTCAAAAGGTACTTTTAACGAATTACAACTGTGAACAAGGCAAAAAATAAGAAAAATGAGGGCATTTTTTAATGTAACGGCCATTACATTTTATTACCTCAAATATGCGTTCATTAACCGAATTGGGCAAATTTTCAATAGTAGAACCATGCAATAATGTTTCTAACGGCGACTTGTATGGCCTCCCACAATTCTGTTTTGGAAGAAAACTGCTTGCCATCTGAATAAACTTTGTGCTTGATGATAGACCGTAGATTCTCAATTGGGTTCAAATCTGGAGAATTTGGTGTCCACACCATCAAATTCTGGTTTTTGAACCCAAGAGAAGCAAGATACTCTTTCGTAGATCTGGCTGAGTGCGATGGAGCATTGTCTTGCATCAAAACTAACTTTTTGAGACGATCCAAAATCTAGTCGTGAAGCCAAGGAAAAAGACATTCATCGAGGAGGGCGCAATAATTCGCAGAATTAATTTTAACTCCTTTACTGACCATTATTGGGCCTTCAAGTTCATTATTCATGATCCCAGCCCACAACACAACATCACCGCCTTGATGGCGGCGAAAACGATGGTGGAGCTTACCCTCAAATCCAACTCATTCTTTGGACCATCCGTCTGGGCCAACGAGGGTCGCTCTGGTCTCATTCGTGAATAGAACACATTTCATATCCTGTTTCATATACGACCTAGCCCACTCAACTCTCAGGAGCATGTGCCTTTGTGTCAATGGAGGCTTTTTTCTCAAGAGATTTCACCTTTGCGATAGTCCTCAAGGTTCTGTTGCGGGTAGTTTTGGGACTTCATTCAGACTAGAGTTTTCAAAAATTACTTTGCTGGTGCTTCCTGGCTTCTTAAAGATTTCACGCTCGATTTTTCTGATATCTCGCGTGTTTAGAGCTTTTAATTCGTCTTTATCAGACCGTTCCTTTCGAGTTGAAGGATCCCTCAAGAAGAGTTGAATTGTTTTAACATGGCGGCCAAAAATCCTAGCTATAGAGGCACAAGAGGTCTTCTTGGCAGTTTCCTTTATGATGGTTTGCTTTTATTCGTCTGTTAGGCCCTTAGCACGTCCCATTTTGAATCCGTATAGTACAAAAATACAAAAGGAAAATTGTGCAATCAGCCTGTCCAGAACATAAAAAATATTGCCAGATGAACTAAGCACGCATTGTTGCCATATTGAAACCTAATTCTCGCCAGGCAGAGGATTTTCAACGAAATATAAATAAAAAAATTGTTGGACCAAACCGTGGGTCGCACTGTATATTACACATTGGTTCTTGTCACTTTTCAAATATTAGATGACTATAATGAGACGTGTAATGAACATAGCTAAGGTAAAAAATCATCGTTTTTATATATGTAAATATTTGCCTATAATCTACTCCATAGATAGTTCTCGAATGAGCTAAATTCGGTGGTTTCCCCAATACCTGAATCCGTCGAAGTCATAACTTCATAAGCTATCAAAAGCTCACTACAGGTGTCCCTTAAAAGACAATTAATGCATGAAACATAAAATACATTTCGGGTAAATAACTAATTTTGTGAAGGACATCCAGACAATATTGCAATACTTAAGAGATTAAGACTGTATCGCGTAAACGCATTGAAGAAAGTTTCATGTTATAGCCTATGAGCCCTAAAGTTTTCTCCCAAGAGTTGAATCGGTGTGCATTTTGAATTTATACGGACTGTTCGAAATTTTTCTTTCATATATAAATTTATTAACTAGTTAAATGAAAATAAGTCTACCTGTATTCTTCATATCCCAGTTTGGCCTTCCAATTCGTTGCGCTGTAAGCATTTTACTCGTATTACGCTAGGTGCATTTTGGACGCGAGAATTCCCCTCCATAATTGAACTAAAATGAACCTAAATCATCTCGGATGTAATTCTCGTCATCGAACAATGACATCCAAAGGAGAATGCAGGTACAGAAAATACTTGACCTGAATTACTGCCGTGAACCTAGATCCATGACGATACAAAGTTTAGCACCTCTTCTTCGATAGTGGAACGAGCTTCTTGGCAGATTACTGCATATGCTAGCAATGATGTCGCATGAATTGACACTGAGAGTTATTAGGCGTTATAAGAATTATTCTTCTTACGTAGAGCAATAGCTGCGTCTTCCTGGTTATCGGTCGCCTAATTTTTGTGTTTTAGTAGCCATAATTGCTACTGTTGAGCTCTCTTGTTCTTTAGCCTGTTAATTGTGCGTAGCTCTGCCTATCTTAGGCCCAAAAATGTTTCCACTTAAAACGAGATTTTTATGTTACCATGAAGTTTCTATTTTGAACTGGTCACTTGAGAGCATGAAGCATATTAATTGGTCGTTAGACTTTCTAATCAGGGAAAAATGACTACACAATATTCCCGGCTTCCAGGCTGTGAGCCCATCTGGTGTCCTCATTACCATTACTGGAAAATTCTACTCTTATTTCCTCCTTATGTACAGTTTTTTATTTTTATTTATTCCAGATGATTTAAATTCTCCATTACATATTCTATTAGTTCTTCGGAGACAGTAACAAAAAATAATACATGAATATTTGCCGCCATAGCTGTAATGCGTGATATATAACGAAATTCACTCTGTACAGAAATTAAACATTTATGAATTCAATTCCAAAATTTCACGAATCGGTGATAGTTTGTTTTAAACAAAGTGAGATAATTGGATTGCCTACCTAGACAGGCACCCGGGCAAGAGAGCACAACGGGGTAAACGGTGGAATGCGGCAGCTCCTGCAAGGTATAGGAAGGAACGAAATACAACAACGCACATCTGGACCCAAGAAATTGCTGACAACTATGAGTACTTTTGTTTTTGGTTATAGAGAATCGTTCCTAATGAATGAAAGATCGGGATCAAGGAGTCGACCACCTAACTCCTGAGTGCAGGTGGTTGACTTTTACTACGGTTATGCTTCAGTAATGGGTTTTCGAATCTTTATGGCTTCCCGAGTATTTTCATAACTGATTTAAATTTGCTATTTTCACAATGATTTTAGGCAGAACGTTTTTTTCAATACCAAAAATGTTATTTTTCATGCCTGAAATAGATAGACAATTGCTACGCGGTATAAGTGATCTGTAGGTGTTGAGTATTAGACTCAAAACCTATTCGACGGACGACTGGAAAAATCTAGTGAGAGCCCTGAAGGTTGGTTGGAATGCGTTGAAGAAATTTGTTATAATGGGACATCAGTACGTCGTCCTTTTAGTGAACAGACTAAAAATTTGACCAAGAGATTAGCTGCGATTGCAACACTTAAAATTGGATATTTGCTGCTCAGCAGCGAAACCAATGATTTCAATGAAAACTATAGAAACCTATTCAAATTTTACTCGACAAAATATCATTTGACCTACGAATAGAATACGAACGTGTGTAGATTGCATGTTATCGGCTTAACGTGCATGAATTTGATGGCAATATTTTAGTTCAGCCCAAGACCGCTGGACGTTAATCTGCTCAGTGTGTTTGAAAGACAAGTTTGGAGGTGGTGCTATGATTATTCACGTATGATTTTCACAGCATTTGTCAATATGGCACGTTTGTATGGTTCAGTTGATTCTAAAGTTATAACTTGCTAAAAAGATCGCACGAAAAAAGGACTTTTCTTCAAATGTTTCCATGCATGCAACAAAAAGCTCCTTATCATTTCGGCCTACAAAAAAGCGAAAGCCTTTCTAAAGCCAGAAAGAATTCCTTCGATCATTCGACTAGCTCAAATTTGTCCCCGCCTGAACACAATCCAGAACATTTGAAAATTTTATGAAGAGTTCTCAAAAGAGACATATCATAAGAGAAATGCTTTAAATCGACAAAATTTGAAATAATAGCTGGGAAAGGCATTGGAAAGGCTTGAACATACCGCTGCGTCATTGCAAGACTGTCATAACTCAAAAATTTCAGGTATAGAGTAACAATGTATAGAGTTAGAATACAATAGCAACCAATTTCCTGTTTGTTTATTTAACAATCAAGTGGAGCCCTATTTACCTAAACCGATGATGAGTTTTGTAGATTTACGTAAAATTTTAAAATTTATATGACTAGGATATTTGAAAATAATTCTTATGAAAAAGCACGAAAAGTGAGTTACGGCTGTCAAGCAATGATGGAGCGATACATTCATGTCTAAGTGCCTTATTTAGAAAAAGCTGAGAGTTTCCCTGATGTCAGCAATGGCAACATTGGGAGTATGTGATAAATGCAATTACTGCACTTAGAAAGAACTAAAAATGAATAGTGATTAGCTTCAAGAAATATTGCCGCGTCTGAGTAGTTTAGAAGTCAAATGCCTACAGCTGTTTCAATGTTTCTATCTCATCTTCTGCTTTCAATTGCGTACAGGCATGCCAGAGGCCAGTCATTCTGTTAACTTTATTCCTTTATTGTGTGGAAACTTCTGTAATTCCTAGAGACAATTCAAATCGAGCATCAATTCATTTGTTTGATATTTGAGTAATTCTAGTGAATGTTTGCAAATAAAAAATACTGTGGAGTTTTTCTTACAAATATTAACGGAGAATTATTCTACCTGAAAATATTACATAGACAACGAATTGCTTTCAAATGCCTAATTTTCATTTGATTTAGGATTTTCCAGTTTCATTACTTTAAATTCTTTCCAAATATAAAAAGTGTCCCCTATTAAATTTCACAAACAGTTTTCAACTATAATACGTTACAGAAGCGATTGACTTCTTCTTTGTTTTGCGGGAGAAAATGGTTCTTAAATGTTCACTGCTCTGACAAGGAAGAACAAATAAACAACATGCTTTTCCATGAAAGGCTTTTATTGTACGGGAATTAATTAAAGTGACACATTTCAAGAAATTAAAATTTTCCTTTTCAAATCACATTCATGCAAATAAATATCTAGTTTATTTTAGAAGAGATGAGGTATACTTTGCATACAATATTTACCTAGCAGAAGATCAGTATAGGAATCCAAACGATATAGCTCGGGCCTTGCCATCCAGCTCTATCTCGTCAAGAATCGTCTCTTGTTGTTCTTGTTCGTATAAAGTATGTTCATGTTTAATCACTCACCAAAAACCCGTGTTTTCCATCAGCCTAAAGAAAAGTTAAAATTTAAAATTTTATTGTTAGCGGTGACGTTATGAAACAAACCACCACATTTTTTGACTCACTATCGTGGAGAAGCGTGAAAATTGAGAACGCTGAAGTACCCCGAATAGGACAAGTATACAGTAGTGTGATCTGCCTATGAATTGGAATATCGACATGAATGACTGGACGCAGAGCACTTCTTAGTATATTATTATCAGCTAAGCTATTGCTAAGTTACATACGGGATCTCTGTGGATATTTTTATGCTTTGCCGACTGAACAACCGATTCTGAAGCTGCAATTTGATCCTTGTTTGTGTAAATACGTACAAAACTCAGGTAATCTCAATTCCTGGTTTGTTTGCTTGCTTTTTTGCTGGTCACTCTTTAGGTACACATGCACAATACTGGGATAAAAAGAAATTCAGTACCCTGTTATCAGTAAGACCAAGAGGGAGAAGTCAACGTCCTGATGCTAGAAAACTCAAGCTCTATTTTCAAATTGTAAGTTGTCCAGGTCATTCACTAATATGTACAGAGAAAAATTTCAAACTTCATTCTGGGGACGGTCTGCATGGTGCAGATATTTATCAAAGACTAATTGCGATTCACTTATCATGAAGCTGGTCGTGATTTAGTCAACGAATTTTCCATGATTCGAATTGCTTTGTCAACAAATTTTTTATTGCTAAATTTTTCTCAAAAACAACTTGACCCAACGAGTGTTGCTATTATTGTCTTCTCCGGTCATTTTAATGACTCAGTTGCCGTTTAGTGAACTTCCTTTCTTGTCTTCGACCAAGTTATGCATGCAACAATAACATTTGACATAAGCTCAATTTCATTTTTTCAATTATATAATTCTAAAAACTCAACACTCAGCTCTTATTTATGTAATATGAGTCTTATATTGACCTACACGAAAATATGATCGCTTCATGAGTTTGCATTTCAGGTTATTTTTCCTCAAGAAACAGATCTTTTATCAATGGTTATGCAGTGCTATTCAGAGTATATTCTACTCGTGACGTTCATTTTTGCATAGGCGTTTCCTAATCATGTTCTAGCAAAAAAGGATTAACGTTTGTGTTTTTCGATGATTATTGGTTCACAGGCATCTACCACTAAAGTAAAGGTTCCTCATTATTTCGTGGACAAATTTATGAGGTAAATGTGCGCTGGTCGTCATGAGTAATTTATTGTTCGATTTTTAAATTACTTTTAATATTAACTCAAAATTTGCTAGAAATGTTGTCTAAACTACAAACAATCCCTGCTTCTTATTTTGGATCCAGAAAGAGCCAAATCAAATTTTAGTTCACAAGCAGTCTTGTGACCGGAACGAGGCCGATGTTCCAATTACAGACGCAGTGTCTTGTTCAGAGTGAAAAAGAAATTTGTGTGAAGTCAAAATAGAAAAGCAGAAAATTTTTACGCAGATATTTTTTTAAATTGGATTTGTACATTTACACCACATAAGTTACTCTCCTTTTTATGTAAATCTTTTGGAAAAAATTTCATTCAAAACTGATTGCGATGCTGTCAATACCTTCTGCGTTCTTATGAAGCGAATAGAACCCCCAATCTTCTAATCACACGCTCGAACACTAACATGTATGCCTTAGTTGATATTGTCAGGAATTATACGTATATCAATCAATGGTGAATATATTTATGTGCTTTTAAATGAGATGCAATTATTGTTGGTTTACTAAAAATAGTAAAAATGTAAGGTTTAAACTTATTTTAATGGGTGACATGAATGGTGCAATTAATGAGATATAATAATATATATATTGTTCGGCTATAAAATTGAAATGCATCAATGTTATGTAAAAACTGAAATAAAATTGATGTTACGAAGATGGGCTAGTTTAAGAGGATGTTGCTATTGTTCGAGGGTTACAATTTGCAGGAAGTAAAAGTTAAAACCTGTTCGAGTTGCAATAGTCCCAGCGCATTTCGTGAGGAAGCGTTCATTCACCGATTAGTTTGTTATCCGGAGTTGTATACGGGATACAAGCGTGCTGTACACCCTCGACACAATTATGTTAACTTTACTAAAATTCTACACGCCCACAGGAGCAACGAAATCTATTAATACAATTTCTATGAGAGACTAGAATGTGCATAATGAACGACCGACATGAATTGATTCCGTATCTTATTAATACGCGTCATCAGACAGCTAAGATTCAATATTAGAGATTCAATACCTACACGTCTCTCCGATAAGAAACGTAATGCTTAGCTAAAACATTTCGACAGCACGAGATCGTGAATCAGTAAAGTATTGAAAATCAATTCTCCCTGTGTCATTGGGTGCTTATAAATATTCAAACGCTAACTTAAAAACCGGGATTATACGTTCCTAGCCATGAACGATTTTTATCATTTCGAATCCACCATTACCATAAATTAGTTCATTTACGGCTCAATTACGTTGCACAAGTGATTTTATACAACTACGAGTATAATTTTAGATGGGGCAAAAACTATGGATCGTGCGAGCGAAGGAACGTGAAGTGAAAGAAATGGGCTTATATTCGGAAGTTAATGAAAGTTTTGGCCCTACTGTTGTGGTACGTCGTCCATATTGAGCATGAGCCGCGCGTAGCTCGACATGCAGCGCAACTGACTGATGATGGAGACTTGCCTGGCTGCCAGCCAAAGATGTCGGAACTTTCCGCTTGCTTGTAAGAAACCTAGTTTGATATTCCATAATACAGGCTTTTGATCCCTGTTCTTGTGCCACTATCAAACGCAGTGCACTGAAGCAAAACTAACCCAAACCGTCAGTTTAATAAATCGTAACTGAGACAGTATAAAATAATATTCATACTAAAGGAGTCCCAGCAATGTGCTGCTAGTTGCTAAAAAAAACAGTTTTAAGAAATTACGAAGCTAGACTACCCCTACGAGCCCCACTATCGGTGGTTAACAAAAGTTACCCTCCGTGTTCTCTACATCTGCGCATCCCAATCTTTGTTAGTAATTGAAATTTCGGTAATGCGCCGAAGAAAATCGATGTTTAAAACTCATGGACAAAAACTTGAAAAAGTCCTGAGCCAATTTTTCGATGCTCCAGTATGTGTGTTCACGTTAGCTCGTGATTTCGACTACTCGCCTGGTTTCGAAGTTTGTCATTGAAAGAATGAGTTTTTCAGGCCTAATAATTTCGACAGGGCCACAGACACTTTTACAGTATTATCAGCGTCGGATGGGGTTGAATGTGCGGTTACGGAGATCGTGTGCCAGTCTACGTAGAGTTCACTTTCTCCTTTAAGTTCTGTTACCGAAGGCTGCGCGTGGTGCGGCCTTCGTGTGAGGACGTAGACGATTGGTGTTCGCTTTCTGACATCTTTGATAACTCAGGAGTTGTGGTCAATGCCTCTTAATCCTCCACGACTGCTCATATGAATTGTAAAATGATGTGAGGTCAGAGATTTTTTACCATTTGTCATGAAACAAAAGAAGGAGATTAAGTAAGTTCAAATCTGCCGTTGATTTCCTGTACTACGTGTTAACCAGCTTTGGAAGAATCCTGGGCAATATGCAGGGATTTTTTTTGCTGTGAATTTAACGAATAAAAAGTTCAGCTTCCAATAATCATTTTAGATCCGAGAAAAAAATTAAAAGCTTAGTCGAGCTTGTTTGGGCTCAGCATGAGTCCGCGCCAATCCATTAGGATACTCAAACCAAGGAATTCATTTACTCTCGCAAATTGCCGCAATGTCAGTAAACAAGGGCCCTAATTTTGTTACTGGAGCATACGGAGCATAAGGTAGAGCGGAGCTATTCTTTTACATATTGATCCTACATAAAACGAGGTCATCAAATATCGTCAAGTACTCCAAAAGTATGGTGCAGTTCACTAAACCAATGGAAAAACGCAAAGATTTGACACCATGACTGACATTCACTGCGGGGACAACTTCGATTTTCCAAGCGTGGTAGGGCTAAAACTAATGCTCATAATGCTGCTGACCGACCAGTAGTCACATACTCATTTTTATAAATAGTTAATCACAGCAATATGAAGGCACGATTCAGTTAATGTTTGCTATATTCAGAAGTGCTCACTACAATTTACTTTAAAATTTGAGTTGAATATGGAACTTTAATTTAAACCGTGTCTGTTAATGCGCCTATACGTGTATAAGTCAGAAAGTACGAAATAAGTATTCCTAATAAGCATATGTTAGAACTCAAAACATCTCAAAATATCCCATTTGAAATTCTTGGTCACTCACACACAAAGTCAGAAAACTTTTGGGAAAAATAATACCGAGCAATAACCATTTACTTCTATTCAATTCCCTTATCGTTTTGACCAGTAGTGTGATGTCTGCTATATGCCAAGTATAGGTTCAGGTTTGTGTTATAGAAATAGGTAACTAAGCGAGATTTTTTGTTACTAACAAATCTTGATGCTCTCGAGTTTCATAGGATGCATATCAAAAGAACAGTGGTGTATAGTAGCCTTGCCGTAAGTAACTCCTATGCTCTAATGATAAAACGAAGATATAGCAAGGAAATGTATGAGTAGAAAATTTGCTATAACACGATGACTGCGTTTGGGCGGTTGCTACTGTTTTTTAAGTGGCAATTGTAGGTAGCAGCCTTTTAAAAACGACTTAACTGCTCGATAAACTTGCATCTTTTCTGAGAAGAATGAAAATGTCATAACGCGAGGATATTCTACTTCGTGTGTGGAAATATTTCCTGAAAAAAGATGTTGAAATGATTGAAATGCTTTTCATTTATACCGATACATAATTGAAAAATTTACCTACATGTCTACACTTGTTCCAATCCAATGAAATGCATGTTCCAGTGTTTCTTGGGTCATCTAAGATTAATGGCGAAGCCCTCAGTGCAACCACCTCATGTGCCAATGAAGGTAAACCGACTGATAAACCAGCCATTTTAATAAACTTCCTATTTTTACTCAGGCTAAATAAAAGGGTTTGCTCAAAAGATTGTTCTGAAAAAGATGTGTGCTTAATTGTTAGATTACAGGTGCAAAAGAATGGTGGAACCTGGTACTCAAGACGGAGAAGCAAATCTGGGCAGGTTTCTCTTATATGATGCTCAACTTGTGCATCACACAAGATGGTACACATTTGTTAGTAACGGTAGTGATAGATATAATTGTGCCGGCTTCTGCTTACTATTTGGCTACCTACATATGAAGCAAGAGAATGGCGACTTTTCATTGGCAATTCCAAAGAGAGTTTGAAATCCGTTTTACTTTACATAGGGAACAAGCTTGGTTCTATCCGGTAGAACATGGGTAAACAAGAAAGAAATAAGAATGGCGCAAAAGCCACTGCATCTTTTTGAATATTTATTACACGACAACTAATGAAACTATAAAAACCTATTACATATGGAATGATAAACAAAATCATCATCTTACGAAGTGCCTTCGTACTGCATACAAGATGGTACACATATACGATTCAGTGTGAGAAAAATAACTTTCAACTATCCTTGCTCGTTGGTACTTGCTAAATTTTGGCATTTTTGGAAGATGATAATAGTGCAAATTCTTATTACATAGTATGCTTCAAATCCGTATCATCGATACAGAAGTAAACATTAAGATTTTCATTTTCATTTCGTATTGTAACACATTTTCATGGCTGTATTAGCTGTCGTGTAATCAATGTTCAAAATAGTAGAGTGACTTTTGCACCACCCTGTATCTGCCAATGACAAGGCAGTTCTAGAGTGGTTACAAACGGTGTACTTGAATGATTAATCTTAGTGGATTTTAAAGTAAAAAATTGTTTGCTGAGTCAGCCTGCAAGGTGGTTACATTGAAGACACATATGCCAGTTTTACAATGACAGAGAGGCCACTGTAGACCACTAGGTGAAAAATAATGGCCTCAAGAGAGGGTTGGGACACTTGGTGAGAATAGCAACAATTTTCAGGAAATAAAGATCGTCGTTCCTTTGCTGCACGTGAAACATACTTCAATAAAACAATCCCTGAAAGCCCTTTATTTATTAAGGCTGCTCCTATTACGTATTTTCAGCTAAACCTGATTGAAGGAAACAAAAAATGTCTATTTTCGAAAATTTAATGAAAAAAATGAACACATTGGCTTTTTTGAAAATTCTCTGTTTTAGAGTTACTTATATCTAATGGGTGGATGTACCGCAAAAAGAGATTCGAATCTATACTATAATAAGAGCCGCGTCCGTCTGTGTGTCCAAGGCCAGCCGAAAGTGTGTGATGAGCGTATCTGTGACACAAGCTTCATCAACTCCACAATATTATTCTTTCATTTCACCTTCATTCTTATTTTAAATAAACGGGGGTGGACTAGTATTCATAGAAGTAGTTGGATCAACTGAGAGCAATGCTGTGAATATGTACTGGCAAGTTCGCTTCAAGTTGGATAAATAGACCAAAAATACTCTACTGAATGAACGAAAATAACTGCTGTTTATAATTTTCAAGCAATGGAAATAATCAAAAAAGGCATTATTTGAAAAATACAATGTAAAACACCCACGTCCAAAACCAATTAACAAACATATCCGCTGAAATGAATTTAAATGTTTGCTCTCAGTACAACGTATGAGAATAGGTTAGGTAAATGGTTTCTAAATACTCAGGCTAAAGATTTTATTTTCACTTTTTTACTTCCATTCACGCTACACAGAAATATACGGCGTGCAGAGAGCACCAACATGTTTCTTTTGAACCAGGGATGCAGAGTCCTTTTTTATTCACTGCAATACTTGAGTTATTTCGGTTTAATAATCTAATACTTTCTAGTTGCAGAGCGTTTAATAAGTGAAATCTTCATGATGTTCAGTTTTCACTTAATTTACAATGAAATAAGCTCATTCTATGACATTTAATTGACCACTGTATTATTCTGTGTGCAAAAAAAAATATATTTCTCAAACTGAAAATTCTAAAATGAGTTAGTCTTTAATTAGACATGCTTCCTGGTGAAAACTAATTTTCCTTCAGAAAAATCAAAACACACAAAATGTTTAAAGCTCCCCATTCTCACAGTATTCTCAAAAAATAATATACAGACATTGATACATGAGACAAAAGAGAAAACGGTGACAGTGCAATATTGCTTGTAAGTAACAAATGGCTACAAACAATTTTACATTCACTGTAGATTACAAATGAACACATAATTATGGGTTCACGGTCAAGAACTGTATACTATGGAGGCTTAATATGCTGTCTCCCCGTTTAGTCTGGCATGAATTGCGATGTAAACGCTTTTTGAGAGTGGAAAATTAAGTCTCTCAAAAACGTCGAACGTTTAGCAATAAAGAGTTTAACATTCAGGCCTTCAAGCAGCATCGAGTAGTTTTAAAAATGAGCAGGTAGTCGTTTAATTTGATCATTAATATACGATGAACAGCGAGATACTGTGGCTAATTCACTACGGCAAAAATGCAAAAGGGCGGAACACGTTCGCCTTAAATTCTTTCACTGTTTGAGAGTTTAGTAAGTAAATTAGAATATGTATCCATCATTTTACTTCTATTTGAATTTTGTTGGGGATATATACATTTTTCATAACATGTAGAATCAATATTTTGAATTTATTTACCCTGAACCTTCACAAGTCTTAAATAAGTTAATACATAATTTAGAAGTATCTTAAATAGATACAACTTCTACTTCTGAGAAATAAGCAGATTTTTCGCTTAAAATGATTGATACGATGAACGTAAATGTAGGTTTTTTAGTTTTTTCTTCTAAGCAACATCCTACTAGAAGCCATATGTGACATGCTTCGAAAAATGTTCCCATTTTATGAGTGTATTAAAAACAAGCGCTAAATTTTTTTTTATCGATATAAAGATAGTAACTGCAGGTCCCAGTACGAGAAATTAACTTGTAACACAAAATCGTTTCACTCAATAAGTAACTCATAGACTATGGTCAAAAAACATCATTATTATACCGTTATCACAACTTTCAAAGCAGCCATCTGACAAAGCATTTATGGCATAAATACTTGCGTACAATTCAACGAGTCAGGAAAAAAAGCATTTTCACGTTGGTGATCGAGCTTTCACGAACGGCAGCTGTATAGTTAGAGTTCTCGGCCTAAAAATGGTACGGACGTCGAACTAGGAAGTTTTTGCACACTTTTTCATCACACTACAAATTAGACACTTCAATGACAAGCGTACATCAATGGGATGCACCACAATGTTTTGTGCTACGGATTGGTTAAAAAAAAACCACATGCCTTGAAGCCAAAGTTTGTGCCGGACAACCACCTAATTTCTTTTATCTCATTTATCTTATTTTATTTCTTATATATAATGCATCCCACTTCATTTCTTCCCAAGTCTTCACCCAAAGAACTATTTCTAAGCGCTCGTGAGTTCGTGATCCAGCAGTAAAACTTAATTTCTGGTATTTATTAGTAAAAAGACATCCTGAAAAGTTGTAAATTAAAAGATGCGGTATTCTTTTTAAAGAGTAGCATCCAATTAGAGTTCATGCCTAACTCCAGGCCGAGCATTCATTTGCAGTCAATGTAGAGGGAATATCAGTAGATTATGTCCCAACAAATGCTGATGGTTCTGGAGACATGAAACAGTTCCTACGTCATGCGAAAACCAATGATCCAGTTCTGCCTTCGCTAATGTTGACTCGCGCTACGATGAGTGAATAAGCCGGACGTTATTAGCTGTTGATGCAGGAGGTGACTAACTCAATAGCATTTGTACACTTTACTCCTTGGCAGGATTTTTTGCCGTAGCTGAAGTGCTTGTAGCATTCCCAGCTGTGGCGGCGGTAGCGCTGGAGGCAGTGGTGATGGCAGCAGCAAGTGTGGCGGCGGCTGCGGCGGTGGTGGCAGGTACTGAGACGGCGGAGGCAGAGGTGGCTGTGGTGGCAGCCAGAGCTACTATGGCAGCAGCAGTTGAGGTGGCTGCAGAGGTGGCGACGGCGGCGGAAGCGGCGGTGGTGGCGGCGATAATTGGAGAGACGGCGGCGGCTATCGGAATTTCGACGGGGGCAGTGTCGGTAGTGGGAGATGTGGTGAGGGTAGGTGAGGTGTTGGGGTTGGAAAAGGTTGTGGATTCAAAAGAGGTGGTGGAGTTAGAAGAGGTAGTGGGGGTAGAAGAGGTGGTGGAGTTAGAAGAGGTAGTGGGGGTAGAAGAGGTTGTGGAGTTAGAAGAGGTAGTGGGGGTAAAAGAGGTGGTGGAGTTAGAAGAGGTAGTGGGGGTAGAAGAGGTGGTGGAGTTAGAAGAGGTAGTGGGGGTAGAAGAGGTGGTGGAGTTAGAAGAGGTAGTGGGGGTAGAAGAGGTGGTGGAGTTAGAAGAGGTAGTGGGGGTAGAAGAGGTGTTGGAGTTAGAAGAGGTAGTGGGGGTAGAAGAGGTGGTGGATTTAGAAGAGGTAGTGGGGGTAGAAGAGGTGGTGGAGTTAGAAGAGGTGGTGGGGGAAGAAGAGGTGATGGAGTTAGAAATGGTAGTGGGGATAGAAGAGTTGGTAGAGTTCGTAAAGGTAGTGGGGATAGAAGAGGTGAAGGTGGAAGATGTGGATCGGGTAGGAAAGGAGGTAGGGGTAAGAAAGTTAATTGAAGGAGAAGATGCTGTGGAAAGGGAAATGGTAGAAGAGGTGGAAGTAGAAATGTTAGTGGGCTTAGAAAACGGGGTTGACGATGAAGTACTGGTAAAGGTAGAAGATGGGGTGGAGGGAGAAGATGTGGCTGTGGTAGAAAAGGCGGGGGAAGAAGAAAAGGATTTGGCTATTTCGGTTGTAGAAGACGTAGTTGATGGAGAAGAGGTTTTGGTTGTAGAAGGGGTGGTGGAGGGGGGAAAAGTTTCAGTTGTAGAAGAGGTGGTGGAGGGGGGAAAAGTTTCAGTTGTAGAAGAGGTGGTGGAGGGGGGAAAGGTTTCAGTTGTAGAAGAGGTGGTGGAGGGGGGAAAAGTTTCAGTTGCAGAAGAAGTGGTGGAGGGGGGAAAAGTTTCAGTTGTAAAAGAGGTTGTGGCGGGAGGCGACGGGGTTGAGCTAGAAAACACTACGGGGGCAGAAGAGGTTGTTGGTGGGGATATACGAGTTTCATGTGAAGATTTTCGTACGCAGCAGGAGCAAGACTCCAGAATGCTGCAATTGGCCTTGCGCTCCCATGGGTAGCAAGCAGCGTTCAGTTTACCAAATTCAAATGAACTACCATCCTGAAAAAAAACAGTGAATCAGTAATCAAATGAATTGCATGCTTGTGTGCACTCGCTTTACATTCAATGAAAGAATCATAGCTCAATTTTTTCAATGTTTTAAATGTCATTAGAATGAATATTAAAAAACGGAGCGTTCTGCATCTGATTCACTGTCTCGGTTGAAAAAGTAAAAGAAAATTCTTGGTTATTTCCTACCAAATGACTTGAATTGTTCAAAATTACAAACATTCAACGTCATCTAGCAATCACATTTGTTTTATTTTGCCGTACGAGGAGGAAAATTTGCATAAATTGCAACTAGTTCAGAATTTTGACATTTTGTTTTGCCAAAGAATATTACTTATTCTTTGAAAATTTTGAAATTCAGATTTTTAAAACGGTTCATTCATTGGTGTTGCTCAAACGAAGGTATTGTAATGTAAAAACTTCCAAATCACTTCCCCACTATGAGCGTCAGCGTTTACAATGACGATTGTTAAAAATTTGGAAAGCCATCGTTGGTGAATGTACGGTACATTGAACGTAAGTCAGTAGCAAAGGACACCAATCATGGAAAATTCTCGACATAAATTACAGGACTACTACTCATTAAGCAATGACAGAACTCAATACTCTTCTGCATCGGAGTAATTTGAAGCTCACTGTATAATTATTGATCCGCAAGGCTAATGCTGATGGAAACTGCTGCTATTTCAGTATCAAATGAATATTTTAGATCAGTTGTGTACTAGGTAGGCAGTTGAAGAAAATATAAGAACTACTTCTAGCATTGATTAATCCATTTACGACAAACAGCCGCGTTCATGCACGTAGGAGACGAAAGGGAGCCTATGATCAAAGCTCTAACGTTGCCAACAGCCAAGAACACGAGGATATCTACCACTTTACGGCGCTGAGTTGAGCCTGTAGTTCCCTCAATTACTCATTATAAAAAGCCTTACTTCTCACACATAAACCATTTTAATTTACAGTTCCTAATTTATACTTTACACGTTTGGGAGACAATAATACGGTCTACACGTTAACGAAATGCCTTATTTTTGCTTAAAAATTATGTGACCATATGATGAGTAGGGAAACTATACCTCATCAAAACTGAATCAGTATTGGGGTTATTGGCGCTAACTAACACGTTCTTCTCAACTATGTTTCAGCAGGAAAATAGGACACAACATCAAATTTAAAAAATATAATTTTTGATCAATCTTTTCTGCACAGAAATGATCTTGCTTCTTTATTGAATGGTTGAGCAACATCGTATTTCTAAATAGAAATATTATTTATAATAAATGCTCACATTCGTCAGCATTTTGTCTCGAGAGAGTATTAGGAAGGGAAATTAATGTGTAAATGTCAAAAAAATAACCTGGCTAACGCCAATTCTTGGAAGAAATACGTGCATGATAATTGATCGGCCGTGATTCTTGGGTTGCTCGGAACTGGGAAGAAAAACGTCATTATAAAACTTGATGGGAATACTTTAATATCACAATTGAGGGTAAAATAAAAAAATAATTTCTTGGTATTAAGTAGAGTTAGTTTTAGTTGGTGAGCTCAACATTTATTTTTATCGCAAAAGACATGCTAACATTTTTATGCGTGTTTGTGTGCAGATCGTTATGGGGTTTTGGTGAATAATGCATTCCTTGTATAAAATTTTCTCGAAAAGTTGTAATCGAGTGGTTGATCATGAAGTGCCTTTAGCCATGATTCTTCTTTCATTTATTACATTTAATTCAAAAAAAAACTCGGAGTGTAAAACGTAGAAAAATAGAGTAAAATAGTATGGCGCATCGATGTTCAGGGAAAAACCCTACATGATTGATACACAGGTTGAATGAAGTGGATTATGGAAAAGTTGGAAGGTAAAAAGCCAAAGTAGGTTGAGTGCGCTTTTACTATTTAGTATTCATGAATGCCGTTGATTTCTGTATTGCTCTCTTCGACTGTACTTAGTATTATCTATTTTTTAAACTACGTGTTGAAGGATAGGGAACCCCTCTAAGCTATTTGGATAACCCAATCTCTATCGCCTAACAAATACAAACGTTTATACGAGTGGGTTAATGATCCGACTGATTTTTGGTTTTTACTTCGTAATTTTACATGAGATGTTCAGAAATACTAGCATATTTTCAATAGTGTATCTGTACAGTTCAATAGCTACTCAGCACTAGGATAATGAAAACACTGTTCCCATACGGATGCTCAGTGTAGAGATATATCAAGTTCCTACAAAAAGGATTGTTATCTCATAATTTCTCATTGAGTTTTTCTTTTATGTAATACAAATAATGGATTCCTTCTAACGAAAATAAGGCAATTTAAATTACTGAATAACATCGGATTTACTTGACGGCAAATGTTTAGAATGTTTCTCCTAAAAAGTTTGAGTGTGATCTTGAAGAAAGCACAGTGGACAATTCCCTTTCAGGCAAATTTAGATAAAACATTTCGTGTTTCAGATAAAGAAAAATATCCGATCACGGAGTTTCTTAAGCAAACTGAGAAGTTTAATTGAAAAATTTCAAACATTTTAAAGTTTTTAGGGATGTATGTTATTGTACAGTCTTGTATAAATGTAAGATTTGAAAAACGCCAGAAAAGGGTTTTTCACTTTACTTGCTTCTAACTACGACACACACGTGGCTCACCTGTCTGTACGCATTGCAACTTCCGGAGCACACTGAAAAAAAGAGCGTTGATTGCATCATTTCGAAGCCAGAAGTACTAGAGGTATTTGAAAGTCATTATTGCATTGGTTGAAATTATAACACCTATATTATTAGACCACAATCACAAATTTTATGAGCAATGACGATAAAGAACAAAAATTTTGATGTGAAACTTGCCATGGACACCTGAGAGTATCTAGATCCGTGCATTTATCCCGAAGTTAAGTTTTCTCAAACTTATCTCTAACTCGACTCACATATGAAATGGGGGAAAAAATTTAAGCTTCTTTAAACAATGAAAAATGATGTAGAAAGAAATTTATATGGTATGTAAATGATTAACATAAACAACCGTTTGGTGTACAAATTATTATCGAAATGAATTATTTTTTAAAAATAAGGTCCTCTAGGTGGCCTTCATTCCGACGCACACATTTTTCAAGGCGGCCGTGGAAATTGTTCATGACATATGGGACTCCTGAAAACGAAAATATATCAGTGAAATCACCCAGGGTGCATTCCAGCCTTGAAACAGCGTATTCGTGATGAGATTGATGCGATTCCACTACGTTAAGAGATGTCATGAGCAATTCATCTAGGCAGGCGTGGAAATTGTAAGGACGCTACGTAGAGGACATTATTTTAAAAAATAATTCATTTCGGTTATTGTACACTAAAGGGTTGTTTATTTCAACTATTTATATACCATATGAATTTTTATACCTTATTTTTTATTGTTTTAAGGACTTTGAAAAATTTACATTTTTTCCATTTCACTGACGCACCCAGTATGAAAACCTCATGTAATTTGGAAATTGGTTTCTGAACTCACCGAGAGCACCGTCGAGAACGAACGTCGTCTGAAAATTAAAAAAACTCATCTTAGTTTTATGCCATCAATGAATATTTTCCAGATAAATAAAGATGTGAGTAGAAGCGTACCGACGCTAACTCATACATAGGGAAGGGTATAAGTGTTTTCCAATGTACTAAAAACTTCATTGCGTAGGTGCAAAAAATTTCATCACAGAATAATTACGTCATTTGGTTTATATTTTTTCATGCCAATCAGTTTGGATAGATCTATGAGAAAGAGTAGCGCATTTCATCTGTCACTCACCACCTGGCAGTACTCAGGGGCCCCGAATGTGCCGGCGACATGAAGGATGAGCAGCAGCAGTGGTATCATCGCTGCCATGCTGAAGATCTCTGCTCATGACCGACGATAATTTAATAGAAGAGCATCTCTTCTCAGTTAAGGAATAAATCCTGCTTGCTTGTAAAGAAAGGGAGTGTGAAACGCACGTTTAATGAGTACATGGTAACATAAATTCAACTAGGTCTCCATACATAAGAGCGATCGAGCGGCGTCAAAAATTGAGAGTCTAGATACATTTCGTTGGAGCATTTTATGGCGATATTTAACTCAGACGAAATGCTAACCATATTCGCGATTTCTTCAATTGTGATATCTAGTCGAGATGAATTTTTTTCGGCACCTTACTTAAGTTATATCGCCTATGAGTCTATTTAAAAAGAGCTTGTTACAATTGCAATCACATCTTCAAAATATCTAATTCCTGCACACTATGTAAAACAAATGTTAAGCTGGACATTTGCGTTCCAGAATCTGTGTATACTTCTATATTCTCTAGCAGACCTCAACTGAACAGCTATTCGAGTTCAACCTAAACTGATCATTGTCTTGATTTATTTCCTAACTTTCGATATGCTCGTCTGTGAGAACATTTGTGTTTGTAAACGCGTGGAAGTTTCGTTATGTTTGGGATCATAAGTCTCCGGGATTTTCGCTCCCTTTGGTGTATAATTAAGTATGATTTTAGAAATTATTATCCTTGTATTTTTACTTGTCATCAATATCTTCAGCATCACTCTTTACACATTTTCCATCGTTTTCCAGGCATTGACGGATGAATTCCCGTTCCCGAATGAATATGTATGTCTTCTTCTATTCTATTGGTTCTTCTTTCCAACGTTTCCATCAGGAGAGGGAGATTTCCGATCAGTTTTCTCATTAGAACTACAAGTACGTTGACTCAATACCAATTTTTCATTACAGGTAATATCAAAATTTAAGTTGAAGTAATTGAAGATGAATATTTTTACAATAACTATAACGCTACACAAATAAATTTTGGCCACAAATAATGCAGATAAATTACATTGAGACAACATCCAGCGGGTAGTATTCAATAATTCAATTAATTACAAGTTCTAAGACTTTTTATGCTGCCTAAATTGAATGAAACCAATTTTAGGATTATCTTATTTTCTATTTATTGCAGCGTGGACAAAGAAAATAGGTATTTTCTTCATTTTATGAGTCACTTAGCTGTCATTTTTACTCGTTCGTGAGAATACTAATAGTTTTAAATTTTTTGGGGAGAGTTGACATCGTGGCTGAAAAGTGTATGACGCAGTTTCAGGTGGATTAGATGCAAAAATTAAACTTTCAACACGTTCCTTTCAAGAGCTCAATTAAAAAGTTGTGTTTTAAAATATTTTGTAATTCCAAAAAAATTGTTCAATTTCGTACGAATATAAAAACTGTGCATTGGATATTAGTATCTATTTTTGTATTTATTGTCCTGCTACAGAAATTGCTTGTGAATATTATTACAACGTCTCCACTGAATAGTAGTTTGAAATAATAAATCGATTGTGAAGCTAATTTATCTACAGGCTTATACTTTTCTGCAATGTCAAAAGTAAACCAAAGGCCAGCCTCGTCGTACTTGTCGCACTAGCATTTCTTTTTCGTTCAACTGCTTCAGAAGGTTAAAAAAGTTCATTATTAAACCTTCTTCATTAATTGAGAATCTTTCAATGATATCCTTAAATATTATTATAATTATTATTTAATATTAATATTTGATAAGAGATATATCAAGAGATATATAAACGAATAATATTTTTAATATTATTTAATATTTATGTTATTCTAAAGGATTACCTGAACTTTTTAAAGTTTGATTTTCACTCAATTACACTGCGTAGGATTTGAATTTGTTCGATATTTATTCAAAATTTCTTGCTTCCTTCGAAAATTAGTATCGTTTTTTCATTTCCGTCATTGGCCTAAAATTTGTCAATTAATTTCTGATGAACGCTCACAGAAAATACATCCTGAGCTCCAACGCTTAAGTTGTCTTCAGAATATTGCTAGTATTGCTTGCCGTGGACGTCGTCAAGTGAATTTTTAATCGTTAGTCATTTTTTACGCTATTGCCGGTTTTGAAGCGTTTATGTGCAATTTGTTTTAATGAAGCATTTCGTTTGTTTTATTTCATCTGCTGAGAAAACGACTGGGGCTCACCGGAATCTTCATGGCCTGAACAACGAGTGTCATTTCACCCGTTTCACATTCGAGCTTATAGAGTGAAAACGGTTGCTGTATTATTTTAGAGGCGAAGTGTTAAAAGCAAATGAAATTGTAGAAGAAAAAAGTTAAAATGGATCATACAACCCAATTGCTGTAACTTGGAACAGATATCGTTGAGCACATAAAAAAAGACCGAGATCAACTTTATTAACAGCCTTACACTGCGTGCAGATCGTCTCTTGCAGCGTCACAGCAGCTGCACTGTAACGGCAAGCCTACGTTTAAGATATTTGCCAAAGGTGCACAGCAACGAAGGCCGCAACGCCCGCACGGCACAAAACAGGTGTGTTCGCACCCTGCCAACTTTCTGCTCGGAACAGGAAGTCTCGCCCCTGCGTAAGGCTCTTCTCTTAAATATTGGTTCAAAAATGCCTCGCAGATTTTGCTCTCACATTTCCATTATGAAACTTTCATTTCTCATTGACAACAGTTCACTTAATAGAAGTAATTTTTACTAAGAATTTTTTCCAATAAACAGTAAGAAAAATCCTTTCACCATCCTCTACCTTAAGTGGTAACGAAACTCAAGTTTCTCTCATATTTTGAAGAGAGTGATCCTGCAAGTAACTAAAAACCATTCCGGCAACCGCTGAGATGCACTCACGTCAAAATAGGTACTAGGAAAAAGAGAAAGAGAAGCCCGTCTTTACGACCATAAATCATGCCAAGAAATCTTTTGATTAGTTAAGTTGTGAATTTTAAAGCTCGGTTAGGGAGTCTTAATAAAGTACTTGAAATAAAACATCTGAAATACCAAACTTGCTACTTTACGTAGAATATGCATTAGTGAAATCATTAACCTCTTCCTAGTCATATGTATTTATTTTCTTACACAAGATTTCTGCCACCCCTAAGTCATGTGTTTAAGAATTTTAGCAATCTACAAGAGTTTTTAGTCGCACTCGATTAAAAGATGATGATTTGGATTTGATGGAGTTTGACAGTTACCTTTTACTTTGAACTTTTTCTTTTTAATATTTCAGTTTCTCTCTTCGAGTTGAGGAAAACGTTCGAGGTTCTTCCAAAAACGCTGAACGACGTAACTTCTCTACGTATGAGCCACACCAAAGGAACATCTAACTTCTATCGCCTCTGAAGACCCAATGATGACACGAAGTGACCGTAGTCACGAGGTGAACGTGAATGGGGACAATGAATTATCCTATGACGTGACCACCAGCCAACATTCCTCAATTAGTAGATAGGCTTATCTAATTATTAAGTCTTCACGGAACGAGTTCGTGCACGATTTTTTAAGAGACCATTGTTGAATCAACTACATATATTCTCCTAAGATGACGAATATTGTTTCCCGATTTGATCACTTACACAATCGCTGTATGTAGCGCGGCATTTCATTGAATTTTGTTATTTGTAGCTTTTTTTACTGCCTAGCAAACAGTGCAACTTATTTCAAAAGACATTTTTTGGTGTTTATGCATGTTTATTTTATTGAACTCTATGTGTGAAAACTTAGATGCGTAAAAATACCCTAAAGCGTGAAGTCCATAAAAGAAACCAGACAAGTCCAAGTCAACTCAGCTCACCGATCACGTGAAGACGCTTGCTATCAACTGTTGATGGTTTGTTTCGTGGCTGCGTTCCGGTGCTCGCTGTTCGGTGGAAACTTCCACGTGAACAGCACAGACACTACTTTAACTGACGCACAGAACTACATGAATTACATCACATAATTTTATGAATTGTGGTTACACTTGTTTCGTAAGTAAAGTAAACTAACTTCATGAATACATATTTTGTGTCCGCTGCCTAACTAGAATTTGCAAACAACTATGCGTAGTATTTTTATTCAAATAATACGTTTTTAAAATTTGAGATAAGTTCTCATCTCATTTATTGCACGAATAGCGAAAAAAAGTGAACTACATGGAAGATAGGTTGCAAAATTTGCGATAGTGATTAAGAGCGATTATTGTGTCATTCGAAGATTTTTGTAGGGTGTATATAGTGTGATTTCACACATAATATTTTTCAAAAATTGACGCTATCAGACTCTCCTATAAGACGGAGTGAAAATATGAAGTTAGCAATAATTAAATTTCACTAATGCACGGTAATAGTATACTTTGTTTTATCTGCGATGAATGAATCGGATTTCTCTTTCTCTTTGAGTTGACTCAAACGTGAAAATGATGATATACTAGCTAGTTAGTGTTGTCCGTGCATACAAAGCTTCGTAATTGAAATTAATTTGGAATTAGTAGGGAAGATAATCTTTGCTTAATACACGCGCTAGTGCACCGCCTGCATGATGAAAGGAAGAGGCTTGTCTGAAGTCCTTTCATTTTTCCACCTGATATTCGTTTGAAATTCTAATAAACTACCACAGGTCAGCAAAGTATTCGTAACGGACCAGTTGATACCGTTTATCCGTCATTAAATGAATTTCTACATGGCTTTAGAATTTATTGTTTCACGGAAGAGAGTTCGAATCGAACATAAGAGAAAAATATTGAAATCAAACATTAATTGTAAATCATACAACTTACAAAGAGACAAAGACAAGATGTTCAAAATGTCCCGTAAATAGTCACAAAATCTGGAAAGATCACGATTCAAACAATTTAAACAATTTAAACAATTTATTTACCACAGGAGATACAGAGGTAGGTGATACAGAGGTAGAGTTTTACTTAAGTCTAGTACAGTGGTCAAATTTGAGTATAGCTACCTGTGGGCCCGAATAAGTTCAGCGACTTCTAGGGCATCCTACCATCACGCTATTCTAGGGTGTACAAAAGTTTAACCTAGTTCACTTAACCTAGTTTCGCATTAGACTGATCATTGAGATGATTAACTCGATATTTTACAAGTCGGCTATATTTAACAGTATGTTCGATAAAACGATTCAAGAGCAGAGAGAAGATTGGTTATGGTACACAAGGCAAGTTACATTATGACATTATCATTAGTTACATGTAGGAGGCAAGATTTCGACATGGTGATCTTACACTACTAGTATTCTGATAGGAAGTGAGACTCAAGATGTCTTTTGAATACTTTGTACGAATTACATTCACGGATCTCTGCAGGTATAGAGTTCCAAGTTTTGGTTCCAACGAAGAGAATACTGTGTTGCGACCTGGCCTTTGAATAATAAGGAAGCATGAATTTACTTCTATTTCGGGTTAAATGGTCGTGATGACCAGTTTGCGCAGTCAATAATTGTCTTAGGCTATTGTCGCCATCATTTCTTAGTGTTTTGTAAATGAAATTACAGATGGAGATTTTGTATAGATCCGAAAGTTTAAGTATTTGTAAATTTTTGAAAGAATCATTTGTGTGAGCATTATATTCTAGGTTCTTTACCGCTCTGACAGCCCTTTTCTGCAGAGTAAAAATTTTGTTGGTTTTATTTTTATCAGTTCCGTGCCATGCTTCTATTCCGTATTGCAAGTATGGAGAAATGAGCGTTCGGTAGAGCATTTGTAAAGCTGTTTCAGGCAGAAAATTTTTAACTTTATTTAGGATTCCGATGGATTTTGATAATTTAGAACTAATATGAGTGATGTGCTCTTTGAAGGTCAGATGTTTATCTATTATGATGCCCAGAAACTTACATGAGTTGGTTTCTTCGATTTCACCTTCGCCAATTTTAATGCATGGGAGAGATACATCTTTCTTGTATGAGAAAGTAATATAATTTGTTTTATCGATATTTAGGCTTATTTTATTAGCTTTGAGCCACGATGAAACCTTGTGAAGTTCAATATTTATACTCTCCACAATCATAGCAGGATTTTGGTTCGGAAGGACCGCAGAAAGCGTACTGTCATCGGCAAAAAGTATGAATTTGAAGAATGATGTAGATTTTACAATATCATTGATAAAGATCAGAAACAAGAGAGGCCCGAGAACAGATCCTTGTTGAACTCCATGGCTAATTGTCTGTGGGTCTGATTTTGCGTCGTCAATGACAACGTATTGCTTCCGATTTGTTAGGTATGATCTGAACCAATCATGGGCAATCCCTCGAATGCCATAACAGTGTAGTTTCGATAATAGTATTTTATGGTCCACACAATCAAATGCTTTTCGGAAGTCAAGAAATACAGAGAAGACAGGCTTTCCTTCATCTATATTAGAATAGAGGAATTGTAAATGATTTAATATAGCCTGTGTTGTTGATTTTTTAGAGCGAAAACCGTATTGTTTATCGTAAAGAAATGATTTTTGTTCAAAATAAGAGTACACTTTTTTATACACAATCTTTTCGAATACTTTGCTAATAATTGGTAGAATGGAGATAGGTCGATAATTGTTTACACAGGTTTTTTCACCACTTTTAAAGATAGGGGTTACTCTAGCAACTTTGAGGGAGTTCGGGAAAGTGCCTAGTAAGAGAGACTGGTTAATAATATTTGATATCAGTGGGGCTACAATGTCAGCAATAACTTTAAGTACTTTAGTCGGAAACGTTTGTAACCCACTCGATTTATTTTTCATGTTGTTTATGCACGTAATTACATCGGAGGAGTTTGTAGGCGTAAAGAAAAAGGAGTTGGGTTCTCGAATATGATCCATAAATTCCAGGTGATCAGTAGGTTCACTTGGAATACCATCAGCTATTGTTTTCCCTACGTTTACGAAGAAGTTGTTAAAGAGATTAGCAATTTCTTTCTTCTCATGATATTTTACATTATCTTGAACAACATATTCAATTTTCTTTTTATCGGCATTATTCGGTTTACAGCAGGAGTTAAGGAGATGCCAAATCTTTTTAACGTCAGTTTTGAATTGAGTAAACTTGAGCGTAAAGTAGTTCTTTTTTGATGTTCTTATCTGGTTTGTTACATAGTTTCTAAATCGGTTATATGTTTCTCTAGATATTCGTCCTTCGCAAAGGAGGGCTAGGTACGCTTGACGTTTCTTTATATTTATCAAGATGTCTCTGGTAATCCAGGGCTTATGTTTATTTTTCGGGGTAACTGTACGAGTTACAATTGGGCAACACTGATTGTATGCGGTCATTATAGTTTCAGTCAACTTTACTACTGCTTCATCAATGCTCGTAGTATTATTGTTTTGTTGAGAGATGTGCAATGTAGGCATTGATTCTTCTAGAACGGTGCGCATTTCTTCAAGATTTGATTCGTTTATTTTACGATATGAGTAAGTTTCAGCCCGTGCCTTGGTGCAAGCAATATAGACATTTTTCTTAATAAGAAAAACTGGGAAGTGATCTGATAAGTCAGAAGTAATTATTCCAGCAAGAAAATCACTAGGGTCTGTCATAAAGATATTGTCAAGCAGCGTAGCACACTCTGAGGTTATTCGTGTAGGCTTTGTAATGATCGGAAGGAAGGATTGAGACTGAAAGGTAGTTAGGAAATTAGAGATTGGTTCATGGCTTTCATGTTTCAGTAGATCATAATTGAAGTCACCGCATATTATTATGTCATTGTATAAGGGCCTGTTGAACTGAGAAATAATACGATTCAATTCATTCAGGAAGGATATAGGACAGGCTGTAGGAGGCCTATACACCGTTCCAAGCACAATGCGTTTACCATCTCTAAAAAGTTCTACGAAGAGTGATTCTATATGATCCTGATTCATGGTTGCACTTGCTATGGTTCTCGAGTCTATGTGGTTAGATATATATGTGCTGATGCCTCCGCCCCGCTGGTTTTTTCTTAGCGAATGGTAACTATGATAATTTTCAAATCGAATCATGTCTTTAGTCGAGTCATCTAGCCAGCTTTCGGTGAAGCTAATCACGTCTAGGTTATATTTAAGTTCAGTAATAGTACATTGTATCTCTTCCAATTTTGGATAGAGTGACCTACAGTTCCAACACAGGAGTGAGAAATTTCGGCCAGTTATTCGTATAGTTTCGTTGAATTCTGATATATTAGTATACCTACACTCTTGAGAGTCGTTTAGGTTTGGATATATTCTGTTCAAATGATTGAAATCTGGATCGATTTCCTCAAATATTACAGGGTGATCAGTCATTTAAAATAAGTAGAAGTAAGAATTAGGTACTATAGAGCTTAAGACGAAATACAGAGTCAAGCTTAAAGGGATATTTCAGTCTAAAAAGTAGCTTATTAAGTAAGAGAGAATAGAGTAAAAAAGAAAAATCTAGCGCGATTTCGTGAGTACACACAAACTCAGTCCATGAGCGAGTGATAATGGAGTTCAATATCACAACATTGGTGCAAACAGATTGCTAAGGGCGTTTTCGCAAGTTCACATACAACAGGTAATAAATTTCTAAAGATTATGACGACAATGATACAATCAGCTAATATGGTTTACGCGTAATAATAACTGTAGTGGTAAATAGAGAAGAATTCACAGTAACATTGGTTGGTGAAAAATTACTAATTGCGATGTTACAAAATGTGACACACAGTTGTCATAGATGTTTACACACACATCTATTATTTATTTGTTATAATATTGGAGTTCGATATCACTACATTGGTGCAAACAGATTGCTGAGGGCGTTTTCATAAGTTCACATACAAGAGGGAATAAGTTTTAAAGATTATGATGACAATGATACAATCAGCTAATATGGTTTACGCGTAATAATAACTGTAGTGGTAAAAAAGGAAGAATTCACAGTAATATTGGTAAGTGAAAAATTGCTGATAGATTATAATGACAATGATATAATCAGATTATAAGAAGATTACAACGACAATGATATAATCAGATTATAAGAAGATTACAACGACAATGATATAATCAGCTAATATGGTTGTACGATGGCAGTGGAGGGCAGAAGCGATTATCAGATTATAAGAAGATTACAACGACAATGATATAATCAGCTAATATGGTTTACGCGTAATAATACTTAAGTGGTTAAGAAGAGAAAAAATTCACAGTAACATTGGGAGGCAAAAAATTGCTGATTGCGTTGTTTCAAAAGTTCACACACAGCTGTCATAAATGTTTACAAGCACATCTGTTATACACTTGTATAGATTCAGGTTGAACGAGCATCACGTTGAGGTTTACTGACATGATACCTAATTGAGGTTAAATTAATACGAAATTGACATATTTAGGGGATGAAAATGAAATTGACTAATTTAGGGGATCACCTATTCTAGGGAATTTAGGGGATCACCTAATGACAATGATATAATCAGCTAATATGGTTTACGCGTAATAAAAAAAAACTTAAGTGGTAAAAAATGAAAAAAGAATCACAGTAACATTGGGAGGTAAAAATTGCTGATTGCGTTGTTGCAAAAGTTCACAATACACCTATCATAAATGTTTACAAACACATCTGTTAAACATTTGTATAGATTCAGGTTAAGCTAACATCAAGTTGAGGATAAGCTGATATGATATCTAATTGGGGTTAAACTAGCACGAAAACTGACAATCAAATTGAGGAGATCACCTAGTCTAGTCACCCATGACTTGTTTTGATGTCATATTGAGTTGTTGCATCAGGTATTGCTCGAGGTCATCTGGCGTGTTGATCTCGCGGCGTCTTGAATCTGGGTTTCCGGGGTTAAATATGAAAATGTTTCCATCCTGTGTTTTTGGGGTTCCAACTTTATCCGGGAATTTCCTTTTGGCCATCCTCAGAATGTACATGGCGTTAGCTCGTGAAGGTATGAGGTATTCATTTATGAAGAAGAACTTTGGTTTCTTTTCTCGGCAGGCGTTGAGAATTTCACGTTTTTTGTTGTAATCTTTTAGTTCAAATGCAATGTTTCTTTGATCTACGTTCCCAGTTACTGGTTTTTTCCCCATTCTTGTAGCTGACGTCATATCAGTGTCGGAGAGGTCAATGTTGATCTTGTCCTTCAGGAGTTTGCAGACTGTATCCTTACAGATTTCGTTTGCGTGAGATTGCGGTATTTCCCTTCCAGAAATGACGAGAGTACATTTTTTGTCTTCAATGTCTCGGCGTTGATTATTTTTTTCCAACTGGTCGAGGCGGGAGGTTAAGCTATCCATTTTCTTGTTCTGTTCATCGAGAATTTTTTTGTGTTCCGCTTCTTTTGTTCCAAATAGCGTTTTAAGGTGGCTTATTTCATTTTGCATTTTTTCAATATCACTATTAAATTTTGTCATCACTGAATCGAAGTATTTTATTAAGACAGAGACCACTTCTTTACCGCCTTTCGTTAGGCTAGACACATCAGGGTATTGACCAAACTTCGGTTGAAATTCGGTGCTGTTGTTGCTGCTGTTGTTGGTGCTGTTGTTGGTGCTGTTGCTGGTACTGCGTCGTTTGTTAGTCATCTTGAAGATTGAGGGAGTGCGGTCGTTGTGTAAACGAGGGTTGAATACTCTCACGCTTTTGAGGGAATATTATGCTTTTAGTTTGATTATTTTTATGTATGGGGTATTTAAATCACATTTGAATACTCAGGACGAGAGTGGGTAAATTGGAGCAGATAGCCCTCGTAGAACGTTCAAAACTTTCCGGGTCAGTTTACCGTCAACGATGCACTCCAACGGTCTCTTCTTCTGCCGTATGAGCATCTGCAGAATTCTCAGGATGTCAAAAACTGAAGAACACAGCATTCAAGTCGTAACTTTAATTATTAAGCAGAATAGAACAGAAATAATAGTGATGAATATTTTACCTCAAAAGGGGAAAACGAGAAGCAGAGTTAAAATACTTATTATTTATAGCGAACATTTCGGAACATTTAAATTTCCACTTATAGGGCTGAAAGATGAAAGAAAAAATTAAACTTAAAACCTGGGAAAAATACAAACTAAAGATAAAATCTTAAACATTCCGAAATGTTTGCAATGAATAATTTTAATTTCCACACTGGCTTTCCATTTTACCTAATGCGTAATATTTCCCAAGAATCGATCACCAAGAAATGTCCTATTAGCTCTGAACATGCCATAATTCTGAAATGTAAGATTGTGAAAACGATGGTGAACAGCAAATAGCATGAGGCAATACGCGGAATTCACATCTTCAAGATTGATCCGACCTATTTAAAGCAATGAAGATTGACCCCAAGATGTCTCACCCAGAGTTGGCAGATCCTATGACATCAGCAGGTATAAACTTACTACTTTAATTACTAGCCAATGATGAATAACAGCCAATGATTTGTGTGCAGCAGACTGATGAAGCGCTCTTGAGAGGTGTTACACCGAGCCCCTGTAGGAGAAAAGTTACCACAATTGAACTTCTCTCAAAGTAAAATGTGTTATTGGAGCTCAGTAAGCGTAACATGTTACTACTTGAGTCGAATTAGCTAATGCTTTTTTCAACAAAGAAGACGATTTCGCTAATATCCTATGATCAGATATTGCCAAAATTGGCTTGTTTGTAAATATCGGTAGTTGCACTGCAACTGTTTGGTTACGGTCGGACACTTCCATGCAACTAATAAACACTCTTTTTCGTGTCATAGCGGAGGACTGGGGAACATCCCAGTCCGAATTTTATCGCCGGCATAACGGTAATTATGGTCAGTTTTCATCTTTTATCGAACCCAATTGAAAATTAAGGACGTGTCGCCGGCGAATTTAGGACGAGACAGTCGATCATGGACGTATTATAGGCGCGGCGGCCACTTCGACCGTAAAACGCCTATGCGACGCTTATTTTGATCTCATCCGTGCAACGCCCAACAATTCGTCGACGTGTACTCGCCGATTTATAGGCGTGATATTATCGACGTTTTTAGACCGTGCAACAGTCGATCAGACGGCTATGTTTGTGATGTCATCGTTATCTTTTGGCTATTATATTAAGTCATAGAGAAATAATTAAATTAAATAATTAAATAATTTAACCACACATTACCTGAAAAACCTCGAATTCATCCGTTTTTATTTCAAACGACTCTTAATGTCTAACGTATTTCAATTCAATTTTAGTTAAACCACAAGCGATGTTCATGTCTCGTTGCCAATTCATACATATCCGTTATTAGTTTGTTTTGACTGCTAAGAGTGCTTACATAGCTGCGTCAGCAATGTTGATTAAATCATTTTAGTTTCACTGATGGTACGAGCATTTGAGAAAATACAATTTCTTATGTTATCAGAAAATAATGAAATGAAAAGGAAAGCGTTCTTATGCCAAAATTCACGCTTCACAACACACACAACACACAACACACAGAACACACAACACACACAACACACACAAAACACACAACACGCACAAAACACACAACACACAACACACATTACACACAACACACAACACACAACACACACAACACACACAACACACACAAAACACACAACACACAACACACACAACACACAACACACACAACACACAGAACACACACAACACACACGACACACACAAAACACACAACACACAACACACAACACACACAACACACACACACACACACAACACACACAACACACAACACACACAACACACACAACACACACCACACACACAACACACACCACACACACAACACACACAAGACGACACATAAGACACACAACACATACAACACACAACACACACAACACACAAAACACACAACACACAACACACACAACACACAGAACACACACAACACACACAACACACACAACACACAACACACACAACACACACAAAACACGCAACAAACACAACACGCACAACACACAACACACACAACACACATAACACACACAACACACACAAGACACACAACACACACAACACACAACACACACAACACAACACACACAACACACACAACAAACACAACACACACAACACACAACACACACAACACACACAACACACAGAACACACAACACACACAAAACACCCAACACACACAACACGCACAACACACAACACACACAACACACAACACCCACAAGACACACAAGACACACAACACACACAACACACAACACACACAAAACACACAACACACACAACACACACAAAACATACAACACACACAACACACACAAAACACACAACACGCACAACACGCACAACACACACAACACACACAACACACACAACACACACAAAACACACAAAACACACAAAACACACAACACACAGAACACACAGAACACACACCACAAACAACACACACAAGACACACAACACACAACACACACAACACACACAACACAGACAAGCGTGAATTTTGTTATCTTGTTTTGTTTATTGTTATTAGAGTTCAACTAATTTGCGTGAAACGATATAGGTGAACGAGTGAGTACGCCTCATAGCAGAATTAAGTTATAGAAATATGTCTTGTGTTATGTACTTTACACATAACTGCGTACCATGGAAATAACCCACAATAACGGTTGCCTCGGCCGGCAACAGTCACGGCGAAAAACGGTTGGACGCATGCCCTGACTTGCAAAAAAGCCGCGCGACCGTTGAATGCTGCCAACGATTCTGTATGATCTGCGGCAGCCTTAACGGAAATTTGGGCTATATAAGCCTCTACCGAGAGTTAGGAAGATTTATTCTTGTATCAGGACTCAGAAAGGTTTCTTCGGTGCCACCTATTCTCTTTTGATGCTAATTAAAAATTCTGAAGCATAAATAGTCGGTACATGTATTGCTTTGTGATCTCTTAAGCGATTGTTCCAGATGTTGCCTGCCAACTAATCTTTTCAGAGTGCGAACATCTGAATTTCAAAAAGTTATTAACATTTATGCTAAATTATTTTTTATCGAATTAGCTGACCTCTTACTCCTGTAAAATATTTTCTTACAGCTATTTTAAATCAGCTGAATTAACTATACCTCCCAGCATACGTATTGACCTGTCAAATCTCGGTAATGACTTCGTAGTGCTGAGCGTCGGAGCTTGTACATTCAGTCGCTGAGTCGTGCTGCAACTATGGTTGAAAGTGCTGGTGCGTGTATACGTGATCCTTAAAAAGCAGCTACCACTTTACTTTAAAAAGTGATCTAATTACGTGCTTGTGATAAGTGCCAGTAGTTTTGTGTTTGCTATCTGTCTATTGGGAAATTCTTCTGCAAATTTGACGATTTTTTCGTGTGTTCACGCAACTGGATGGGTTTGCTAGTTAGTTTGGTAAAGTTTTACTTTAGGCCCAATTGGGTATATTTTTGCCACTTTTTTGCTTAATGAACTAGTTTTTTGACGTTCATTACGAATCTGAAGTCCGTTTGTAGCGGTCGGACTTAATTTTTGAGATATAGCGATTTAAAAATTTGAAATTTCCGTTATGAAATTTCCCTAATCGCGAGGACGGTGGCTGGTATGGTGCGTATAAGAGTCCATTTGCAGGGGAAGGAGGGTACCTAGGCTAGTTTCTGTTCTTTGGTACTTTATGGTGCTTTATCGTACTTATTGGTACTTATTGGTACTTGTTAGTACATGTTAATACTTGTTAGTACTTGTTAGTACTTGTTAGTACTCGATGGTGCTTTTCGGTACTGTTTGGTACTTCTTGGTATTTTTGGGTTCTTTTTGGTACTTATTAGTACTTATTGGCACTTTTTTGTTTTTTATTGGTATTTGTTGGTACTTATTGGTACTTGATGGTGCTTTTCGCTACTGTTTTGTACTTATTGGTACTTTTGGGTTCTTTTTGGTACTTATTGGTTTTTACTGGTAGCCTACTTATTGGTATTTATTTGGGTAAATCTGAAGGATATGTCAGTTATCTATTTTCCACTTTTTGGTGCCTGAACCTAATTAATTAAATCAAAATAAACAAGTTTTCTTCTATGCACTTTCCATCTCAAATGAGTATTTTACGATTTATAGCGGTAAGTTTAGTTTCGTCTTTGATGACGAATGCGCTCGAATAAACAGCTCCTCATCGATTTTCGAATTTTTGTTGCTTGAATCATGGTGATAACATCGACATAAACAACTTTTCATCTATACACTTTTTTCGTCAAATGAGTATTTAACGAGGTATAGCGATAGGTTTGGTTTCGTCTTTGATGACGATCGCGCTGGAAGCGAGTGTGCAGTGCAGTGTTGCTGTCCGACGTGCTCCTTGAATTACTAGTCGCTTCAAACACTGGAGTTGCGGTAAGTCATTTACCGCTATAACTAACAAAAAACTCATTTGAGACGGAAAGCGCATAAAAGAAAACCTGTTTATTTCGATCTAATTAACTATGCTTAGGCATCGAAATTTACAAAATCGATAACTGACATATCCTTCAGATTTACCTTTATTTGTACTGATTGGTACTTATTTGTACTGATCGGTACTTATTTGTACTGATCGGTACTTATTTGTACTGATTGGTACTCATTTGCACTGGTTTGTATTGATTGGTACTTACTGGTACTAATTGGTCTTAATTGCTATTTAGTGGTACTTATTGGTACTTATTGATACTTAATGGTGCTTTTCGGTACTGTTTGGTACTTATTAGTACTTTTTGGCACTTTTTGGTTTTTATTGGTACTTGTTGGTACTTATTGGTAATTGATTGTTCTTTTCGCTACAGTTTGGTACTTTTGGGTTCTTTTTGGTTCTTAATGGTTTTCATAGGTACTTATTGGTATTTATTTGTACTGGTTGGTACTTATTTGTACTGATTGGTACTTATTTGTACTAATTGGTCTTAATTGCTATTTAGTGGTACGTACTGGTACTTATCGGTACGTACTGGTACTTATCGGTACTTATTGGTACTTTTGAGCATTTATTGGCACTTATTGGTTCTCAATCACACATATTGGTACTTATTGGCATTTGTTGGTACTAATCGGTTCTTATTGGTACTTGATGGTGCTTTTTGGTACTGTTTGGTACATTTGGTACTTTTGGGTTCTTTTTGGTACTTACTGACACTTATTTTCAGTTATTGGTTCTTATTGGTACTTATTAGTACTTGATGGTTTTTTTCGGTAACCCCACAGGGGGACACAACTATTGTATCTATGGGAATTAGCGCTCCCAGGGGGACTATGTAAGGGCCTGAGCTAAAGGTTAGGTAGGCTTTCTTTTTGTTAAAATAGAATAGGTTTTTGTTTTGTTACGGACCATCTTTTTTCGGTTCACTGCTGTCCTGTTTTTCAGCACCTACTACTTCTTCTTCAAATTTTTCTTCTTTCATGTTCTTCTTTCTTAGCTTTCTGTTGCTATGCCTTTTCTGCCTAGATTCCGCGTTTCCTTAACTCCATACTAAATGGTGCCTTCTTCCTTCCTCTCTTAGATAGCCTTTGTTGCGGATAGGGAGGCTTAAGCTAACTAAAAATCTATCTAATCTTTTTTCGGTACTGTTTGGTACTTTTGGGTTCTTTTTGCTACTTATTGGTACTTATTGGTGATTATTGGTTTTTCTTGGTATATCTTGGTATATCTTGGTACTTATTGGTACTTATTGGTACTTCTTGGTACTTATTGGCATTTTTTGGTACTTTTGGTTCTTATTCGTACTTATTGGTTCTCATTTGTACTTATTGGTTCTTATTTGTACTTGATGGTACTTGATGGTGCTTTTCGGTAGTGTTTGGTAATTTTTTTTACTTATTGGTACTTTTTGGTACTTGCTTGTGCTCATTCGTACTTTTTGTACTTATTGGTGCTTCTCGGTACTTTTTCGTTCATGTTGGTACTTATTGGTATTAAAGGGAACCTATTGTTTCTTATTAGTACTCCTTGGTACATCATGGTACTTTTTGATTCAACTGGTAGTTATTGGTAGTTGAATTTGGACACTGTTTTTTGGGACTAAGCTTGTGTGTGTGTGGGATCGCGCAGATGAAAAACGAGCAAACCAGTGGCAGTGGCGACTTTGAAGGTCGCCGCTACCACTGGTTTTAGAAACACGGAAAAAGTACAATATCACACAAGAACTTTAGATTGGGTTAAACTGTGGATGTCTTTCATCAGTAAACCGGTAAAACAGATTGAGTGTTTTATGTGGCAGATTATGCTATAAGTTATTGTAGTCGCAAAAATAAGAACTTATGCCTCACAATGAACCACTTTCCAGCGCGCTGAACTGATTACAAGAATGACTGAATTCATTTAAATTGATTTCTTCAGGTAATTAGCTGTAGCCGGCAAATGGTGCATCACTAGGCTAATTATTTTCGGTAAATTTGCGTTTTAGGTAAGTCACGACATTTTTTAATTCTTAACATCATTTATAAATAAAATGAGACATTTAAGACAGTTTTCACGAATACCATTTTTTGTGCAATCGCCTAAAATTCGAGATATACTCGTATATATAGCGCACTTATGTTTCCGGTACGAATAGCATTACCACGACCACACCGCTCGACGGTATGAATGCTTCCGCTGTGAATGGTGCTTGCGACACTTGTTCTCTCACATATTGTGACTGCGTTTCTACAAAGACGATAATGCTAGCATTGAATTTTTCGTATATCATGATGTAACCTAATCTAACTTGACCCAATCCAACGTAATATAATTTATTCTAACCTAACTTTATAGGACCTAACCAAATCTAACCTAACCTTGCCTAACTTAATCTTACCTAACCGAACGCAACGTAGGCCTTATCACAACCTAACCTAAACCGAACCTCATTCTCACCTGCGAGTGGTGTGGTCGCGGTAATGATATTCCTACCGGAAATATGATTGCGCTATAGCTCGAATTCTAGGCGTTCACGCAAAAAAATGATATTCGTAAAAAACGTCTCAAAGTGGCTCCTATTGTCTATATATGCTGTCAAAAATTCGGAAAGAGGTGACTGGTCTAAAATGCAAAAATACCTATTTTTCTTCTAGGTAGTGATTTATTTTTTGAGTGAAAGGTTGAGATTGAATTTCAGTTCGAGAAAAGATCTAGATCATTGTGTCAAATAGCCTACTTGTTTGATGAAAATGGGCCGTGTTAGGGGTAATTGCGGTATGTAGCAGTAAAAGTTATCAATAATATCAATAATATATTATTGCGTATATATTGAATAGATATCGCATGATGTGTTTCTGTGCGACAATATTTCAGTATTTAGCGCAAGAAATCTTTATTTGCTAATTTTATTTGCATCGATGCGCAGAGCTTAAACCAATTTGTCTTTTATGCAATTATAATAGTTAAACAAAATGAATCGAAAACCTTATTCAAAGCTCTCGAAACGACAGCAAAGACATCGTAGGAGTTGTGTGCTGGAACTTTTTAATCGACAAAAATTAGCAGTTGAAGGGAAACGAAATGACGCTACTATGCCAGGTGATGAATCATCTTCAGCTGTTGATGCAAGCGCAAGCCAAATTGTTTTAGGCAGAAGAAAACAACCACGCAAGTCATCCGAACAAGAAAACAAACAAAATTTCCCGGAGCCTACGACTTGCTTAGAAGAATGCGAAGAAAACCAAAACTCTAACTCTGAAAACCCTATTGGAGAGTTATGTACATCTGATTTGATATCGACAGAGAGCAAAATTGAAGCGGCTATTAGAAATTGGTCCATTGACTGCCCCAACGTTCCTAATCTTACGGTCACGATTCTTTTACATCATATGAATGACTTCTTTCCCGGAGTGATTTTAACTGCTAAAACTCTGAAGGACGAACAAAATATTAAAGTCGATATTGAAAACATGCATTTCGGGCGGTATGCTCATTTCAACAATTGGCAAGAATGTGCGAAGAAACATTTGGCAGCCATTAATTTCAAACAAGATACGGCTCTCATTAACGTAAATGTGGATGGAATATCCCTTTTTGAAGACTCTCGTCGGTATCATGCATACCCTATTCTTATACGGGTGTGCGTTAATCCTCCAAAAATTATATGCGTTGGAGTCTATCTATCACAAACTGGAGAGTCAAATACAATGCCTGATGTAGGCCTAGATAGATTTTTGGGCAGATTCGTCCGTGAAATGCGTCTAATGATCACTGAAGGATGCGAGATAGAACACAAGATCGTGAAGATCCAAATTAATGCATTTGTTTGTGACGCACCTGTTCGATCTGCTCTAAAGCGAATTGTTAATCACAATTCCTACAATGCGTGTGAGCGCTGTCAGCAGACGGGTGCGTACGCAGGAGGTCACGTTGTCCTCACTGAACTTGCAGCCAGAAGAAGGACTGATGATGAATTCCTTTTGAAGAGAGACTCTGTTCATCACAGATCTGGCCCACTTCCTGTCCTTAAAGATTTTGGCATAGGTTTCGTCTCTTCATTTTCCCTTGATTATATGCACCTTGTATGCATTGGGGTTACAAAACGAATTATTAATCGCCTAAAGGGATCTAAGAAAGCTGAAGTGAAGTGTCACCTGAATGAAACTGATCAGAAAGTTTTAAATAATCGCATAAAAAATTTTTCTGACCATGTACCTTCTGATTTTAATCGAAAATTATCAGGGGGTCTTTGCTCACTTTCTTTTTGGAAGGCGACAGAGTTCAGACTGTTCCTCTTGTATGCAGGTATAATTGTTCTGTCTGGTATTGTACCTGAAGACATCTACAAAAATTTCCTAAATTTAAGTTTAGCGATGAGAATCTTGCTCTGTGAAAATCAGTTATGCAATATTGAAAGTGCAAGAACATTGTTAAAAAATTTCGTTCGTTCCTCCTCTAAGCTGTATGGAATTAGCTTTTTGTCCTACAATGTGCACTCCGTTGTGCATCTAGTCGACGATTATGTAAAATGGGGTCCTTTAGATAAAGTTTCAAGCTTTGAATTCGAAAATTATTTAGGTATTTGTGTGAAGGGACGTCTCTCTGGAAGAAATAAGCCTTTGGAGCAGTTGTGCAGGCACCTTTCGCTAGAGAACCGAAAACTTGTGGAAAATAAAATTAAAACTAACGAGTATTCGAAAAACAAACTAGTATTGAGGAACTCAACTGAAACCTGAACTATCAAGTGATAGGGACAAATGTATTATGTCGAACACCGGGGACATAGGAATAATTCGGTCAATAGATGAGGGAAAATTAACGTTAAACATGATGGACGCAGGACCTCTGTTTATGGAGCCTCTAAATTCTCAGTTCTTAGGTATACACAGTGTCAAACGAAATGGGAGGACAATAATTCTCGATGCAGAAGAAATTCACAGCAAGATCATGCTTATACCTCATGGAAACATCTTCGTAGCCATTAAGATATTGCATGGCCTTTAGTATCCGGGTACAAAGCAATAGTTGAATGATATTGCTTGAGTTTTGCAAATAAGCAACTTTCAGCGTAAAACAGGAAGTCGATAGTTTATTCATGTGTCCACTGTATTGTACATCCTTCTTTAAATAAAATGGGCCATACCCCATCCAGCCGGAAAAGTATTTCAATAAGTTCACTGTTAACATTTTTTATGATTGCGCTATGAAAAATACTAATATATCGGTGAAATTCTTACTATCAATGAGAACTGCGCAAACAATAATTCATTACTAAATCCAAAGTGCTCTGCATACACGAGTACGGTATGTAAGGTATACAATGAGATATCCTTTGATGTAGTATACGGTCCCGAATATAATGAATCATAAAATACGCATTAAGTTAGTAGTTAGTATCTACCCTGTACTGAACGTTTTCAGTGTTTCAGCATGGCACAAAAACACAGCACGTGGCGCCACAATTCAGACACATTCATCGTGAAATTGCGGACGAAAGCATTTGACCTCCCGCTTAATAGCTTGATTTGGGGGAAGCCGTAAAAAATGCAAGGGAGATTTGCTGATGCACGGTGCTTTTGTTGCTTGGCTATTAACTGATGTTTCACGATCTACTCTGAGTCCTTCCCGAGACCTCAATCAGCAAGTCATATTGTCAAGTTAATTAGTGATGTACCGATGTATCGGTATCGGTATCGGCAGTATCGGCCATTTTTAGTGGTATCGGTATCGGTATCGGCAAAATCTGGCCGATACTTTACCGATACTTTCCAAAAGTACGTATTTTATCATTCAAATGAAGGTCATAAATCATGAAAGTAAAAGTATTTAACCTAATAATACCCGTTGTGTGTTTATTAATATATTTATTTGGTGTCCGCGTTGTGTGAGTTTGCGGTATCATGGATACCGAATTCCTCAGTGTAACATTAAAAGATGGCATTTCCGTGCATTTAAATATTTCACATTTTATCAGGATAGGTTTTGTTAGGATAGGATAGGTTAGCTTAGATTAGGATAGGCTAGGTTAGCACAGGTTAGGTAATACTGTCAGAATTTTTTCTCGGGTCCGCCTAGCTTAACGATGATATTGTCCATGGAATCTCCGCGGGTCCTGCTACTATCTAATAATACCCTTGGTTTATTTGGAGTCCGCTTCTTCCATTTTCTTTGTCACGCTCATGAGGAGAGTTATAGTGACCGTATCTGTGATACGAGTTTCACCAGTGCGTAAGAACAAGAATATTTTTCATCACGAGCGCTGTTAGGATGAATACATTCGTTGGGCATCACATTTGGAAAATTTGTTCAAGAAAATTAGTGAGTCCCGTAATTTTTGACGGGCTGTGCGTACTTGTAATCAAATAAAGAGCCTATTCATACCTAGTAAATTAGGTAGCTAACTGTTGAATTATAGCGTTCAATCAGGCCCGCTAACTGAATTCATTACTTTGAATTCCCGATGAGTCACGGTCATAACTGAAAGCTATGTAAAATGAATAGTTAAACCCTGTAGCTACTTAAAATTTTTATACTTTTACGACTAAACTTTTATAGTTTGACCTAATATCCATTTCTTAAAGTATGTGACAGGCTAACAAAAACCAAACCAATTTAATAAAGTTGATGGTGCATTTGAAAGTTTTTGTGAATTTAATATAGAAATTGACGAAAATTCTATTTTAATTTAGCTTGTAAATCGCCAAATATTACGAAGCTAATAATTTATTTTAACTTAGCATGCATATCACCGTTCATTACGAATCTTGCATTTTTCTTCTATGTTAAGATGTTTGAACAATTCACGAACAATCTTATAGTTCAATACATCTGAACGGGTCAGTTGATTGCTTTCATCGCAACTTGATGAATTTAAAAACGAGGAAAATTCCAATGAACTTAATCGTATTTACTAGGAATACGTTTCGGAGTCCAGCTCCATCATCAGTTCGTAAAATTAAAATTCATTACGACTACAATATAAGAAAAAATAAAATGTTGGATACAGTCATTAAAGAAAATCACGAAAACAAAAGAAATCAAAACATGTCCCAGAGAAAGTACAACCGACATGATCTACTTCCAATTTAAGATGGGTAGGAACTGTCAGAATTGTTGAGGGTTAGTTTTCGTTTAAAAACATGTAGCGACTCTGAAATTCTGAGGTCACATGTAGTTGAAGCCGAATCTAAGGTTTTGAAGTCCGCAGAGGATATCGGTTCGTTGCATTTTACTGCGTGATTACGTACGAATTGTGCGAATTCATTCCCCGTGCGGAAGCTTCAACCTCGATGTTCGGCCATTCTGATATAAAAATTTTGTGCCGTAATGCCGACGTACGATGATGTGCACTGCACACAACTGTAAGAATAAATCAGAAAGGCTCTTTTTCCATCAAAAGCGTATCCTTGCACCGGAATTGTATAATTTTATGGTTGCTTCATTTTTCCGGTACAAGGATATGCTTCCGATGGAGATGCTAACCTCGATCTCTGATTTATTTTTAACAGTTATACAGTTGTGTGCAGTGCACATCATCGTACGTCGGCATGACGTCACGAAATTTTTATAACAGAATGGTCGAACATTGGGGTCGAAGCTTCCGCGCGGGGAACTAATTAGCTTACTCCTCAAACTCCGCAGTACGTAATCACGCAGTAAAATGCAACTAAATCTTAGATTCGGCTTCAACTGCATGTGACCTCAGAATTTTAGAGTTGCTACATATTCTTAAACGAAAACCGGCCCTCAACAATTCTGATAGTTCCTACCCATAACAAATTGTAACTAAATAGTAATCTTGTCGATTTTAATTTTTCTGGGACATGTTTTAATTTTATTTTTATTTTCTTGATTTCCTTTAATGACTGTATACAACATTTTGCTTTATCTTTTATTGCAGACATATTGATTTGTAAATTTACGAACTGATGATGGATCTGGACTCCGAAACGTATTCCTAATAAATATGATCAAGTTCCTTGAAATTGTTGTTTTTAAATTCTTCATCTTATATATGGTTGCGTGTTTGCGGATATTTTCGGTTTCGGGGCTTACCGAATTTTAATATTTTCTTTCGCCAAAGTATGTACTCGTATTTGGTGTGAATAAAAACACGAAAATGACAATCCTTTTTTGGAGAAACTATTGTTTTGGTCCACTTTTGGAGCCAGTTGCTATTATAGCTAGTCTACATTACGTTGCAATACGATTAGAAACACATATCTATTGAATGGATTTCATTTTGTTGTTTTTCTCAACAATATAGTTAACATAGTAGGAGCATTTTATTTTTCACAATCGGAAACTTTTTGTCAATATTTTTGTATTATTAGATATACAAGGAAATAATTTTATTATAACTCCCATGTATAGGAGTTATAATGGTTTTATTTTAATACAAGTGTGCACGGCCCGCCGAAAATGGGATTCAATACTTTTCATGAACGAATTTTCAAGATGTTGATGATAAACAAATACAGTATATCCATCCCAACAGTACCCGTGATGAAAAATATTTTCGCACCGTTGAAACTCGTATCACAGATACGGCCATTATAACTATCCTTATGAGCGTGAGTGACAGAGAAATGGAAGAAACAGACACCAAACAAATAAACCAAGGGCAAGGGTATTATTAGGTAGCAGTATGACCCATGGAAATGCCGAGGACAATGTCATCGTTAAGCTAGATGGACCCATGGAAAAATTCCGTCAACATTATCTAACCTATGCTATCCTTATCCTATGTCGTGACTCGCACCGCCGCAAAGCACGTTCACGACGCGAAGGCCTAGCGATCGTCATTACATGGTAGCAACTGCGGTTCTTGTAGACCCTACACCACTAATGCGTTTTCCACTGTTGCCAATACGTAGAACGGAAAGTTGGGTAGGTTTAAAATGTTTATGCCGAACACATATGCACGAGAACACACAAAGCTCTCTTGACTCGGAGTTCCCCTCCGGTGACAAATCACCATTACTCAAAAATGATTACTTCGGGCACAGCTATTCACCAAATTACTATATTCAATTTAACCCTTTACTACCCAACTGGACTATTTCGTCCTCTTTCAAAAATAACAATAATATATCGTATTTCTTATTCAATTTTTTCACTAATGTGTCCTTTGAACTGCACTGCCGAGTGGCAGTTCCTTCCCCATCTTGATAACAGTGACTACCTAATGCCAGTGCCGGTTTAGTGATAGTGGTTGTCACAACGGTAATATGAGTATAAAAATGTGGGCGTTAAAGGGTTAATGTCTTTTAATTATTCAATATGGCCTGAAAGCTGCACAAAAGCGACATGGTTAGGAAAATGCGTAAATTACGGCGATCACAACAACCTATCCAATACTACTAACCTATCCTGATAAAATTTCAAACATATCATTGCATGTACAGACGATCTTTCAATGTTACACTGAGGAATTCGGTCTCCGTGATACCGCAAACTCGGACATCCTATGTTTCTTAAGAAGCGGACACCGAACTAATACATAAACTAACATACAACGGGTATTATTAGGTTAGATGATTGTAAAAGTATCGGTATCGGTAGTAGTATCGGTCAAAGTATCGGTATTTTCAAGTATCGGAGTATCGGTATCGGCCAAAAAATGGGTATCGGTATCGGTATCGGCCAAAAAAATGGTATCGGTACATCACTAAAGTTAATAAATGCAGAACCCTGAGATATATGAATGTTATTGTTTGCGCGCTTCATTTGTATCGTAACTGTTAATAAAAATGAACCAGTTCGCGATGCGGTCTTCCATCATTGTCATCGTTATTTTTACTCGTTTCATTTTATGTAATGAATACAATAGGGATGTATCATCATTTTGTGAACCGCTAACCTTTTACATTAACATCAGAAGACTTATATTATACCTTTATTCTATTATTAAATAATGGAATACTTCTCTGGTTATCCGGCCATCTGGTAGGGGATTTTAAAAAATAAAACCTTATAATAGTTTTCTGCATCGATGAACCTTGGCACTAGTATTCTGAATATTGCTATAGATAAATTTTATGCTTACCATACATATCCAATATGGGTTAGGTCCCAGCGTTTCAAGTTAAGTCCCGTAATTTTTCGTTTTTTAATTCTTCAGAAAGGTACTCAACAAATGTCCGCTGTAATTTCTGGGCCACATTGATATGTGACTCTTGTGTCGGATTGTTCATTGGAAGAACTATTAGCTCATACGGTCCTCACAGCTTCAATGAAGCAAGCTCGCTATTAATGGCGTGAGTCCCGGATTCGCGTCACGTTTCAGCGTAATTATTTATACACATTAACTTGTGAACCGTGACGGTACTTGCTGGCTTCTGCAAGGTATGCGAGCTGCTGGAGCTGAAAACTGCTCATCTAATTCTCTCTAGTCACTTTGCATTCGTGCATATACGTGGCTAGCCTTCTTCAGAATAGTGGGGAAAGATTTATCATATAGGTAAATTACTTCATGAAACTGAACAAAAATTACGTGTTTAATATTCATCAGTTGCTCCTAATAACTAAGTTATTAATTTTTTATTTCCAGACGGAACAGATAATTTTTTTGAAATGAATGTCAATAAGGATTTCATTGGAATCTTTTTTAGTGATGATTCCTGGCAGGTCGTTCCAGCACTTTGGATGATTTTTTTCCGAAGATGTTCTCAAAGTATGGTGGCCAAACGAAGGAAATGCCACCGAATTAGCCAAGAACAAAGCTGCTGTTGGGAAACGTTGGATTCCCTTCCTATCGTATGGACACTTCCTATTGTATGGTTGTTATTTCCGTTTTATATAATCGCAATGTCTGATAATATCATTTTTATTTGAGCGCTCAAACAGCTAAAAAAGCAAATGCAGAAATGCAAATAGAGATAGTACATGTGAGAGTGAATGTACAACTTTGTGTATAAATCAGAAAATAATTACGGGTAGACCGCAAAGGTCTGTAAGCAATCAAAGTACTAAAACATATTACAAATTTATGGATGAACAACAAAACGTATGCATTAGTTGTCATGCCTGAATATCGTATAATTTCAAAAGCCGCATGAAATCAAATCGTGTGAATTAGCAGCTCTACAGTACCTGTCATACTAAGCACAATACAGTAGTTCTGCCAGCTCTGTTGTAATTCTAGTTCTCAATTCTTCCTTTCGACCGTAAATTCCTCAACGTCGTTTCTGGCATGTATCTCAATTAAACACGTGTTGTTTTGAGCCTCTCATAAGCATAATAATTTTAGCACCGTACACCAACTTGCCGTACACAGAAGTAGGAACACATACACAATATCCATTTTACACTCATACCCTACTTCTTAATTTCGCGGTTCATTTGCAAAACCTTCCTATGTTTTTTTTCGTACCTCTTCCATGCTCTTAACCTAAATTCATCTATTACCTACCTAAAGAATACAGAAACGTTGGTCGTTCATTTATCTATCGCAGCATTGGAACTAAGATATAAGTGTAAAAGGTGAAAGGCTTTGAGCTTCAATATATGTACAATCTTTGGAATGATGTCTTCTTCCCGAAGCGGTCAACTATAGATTGAACGTCCCCAATAATGACAGAAATGACAAAAAAATTCCATCGCTAGTTTTCTTGTACAGTAGTATATATTATACCTTCCTTCATATGTGACAAATTTTTCTATCAACAACTGAATATATCATAATTAATTAGTTTATTAATCACTCAACTTATTAAATTTGTTTCTAAACCATTCCTAGCACCTGTTACATTATTGCTATAGTGACAACTTTTATTTTTATAATGCTTTATCGCCAGATGATTATAACAAAGCGGAACGTTTGATGTTCGGGGAAACAGCGTCCACATCATCCGATGAACAGTGCAGCACCAACCTTCAACACATGCTAAAAAAACGAAGAACTTCCCCAATTGGCAAAGCTGCTCGGCGCAAGGTTTACTTTCCGGTAAGCCCGGAAAGACCTAACTCAAAACCCATTCGTACGACCGAATCACCTACCCGAAGAAGTCCTCGAACACAAATTCGGAGGATTTCACAGGCATCATCTACTCCATCAGGTTCGTTTAAATTCAATAAATGATTTTAGAATTTGTGAAGTTTTTGTTTACTGTGAGTCCAAGTAAAGGCTACAACTTTTGTGTCTCAGATTTTCAAATTCTAGTCTTATTTGGTCATCAAGTTTGCAACATTTTTTAGAAATACTATACAAGGTTGAGTGGTTAATATTTGGTTTCTTTTTTGTATATATTTAGCTAGCACGACGAGTTCAGCCAATGTGAAATTGTATATTGCAAGCCAATACTACGTAAAAATGTGTTTGAATGAAAAACCTAATTATGATGGTCTAATCTACCTGATAATGCAAATTTGCTGCAGAGGACGACTCCGATTCATCTTTGGACCAGCAGAGAAGTGGCTTTGTACCAATAGCCCTCACAGACGAATTTATTCCAGTAAAGAATCGGTATGTACGTTCTTAGACGTGCCGAGTAGTGAATTTAAATAGCTACATGAATCACATTTATGATTGAGAAAAATAATTTAAAATACACAGTCATCTATGGTACCATCTGGGGTATATTAGACATAAAATAGCTTATGAACTAAATACTATGAAATAATATAATTAGTTAAATTAGCATTGTGAATAACTGATACAAGAAACTATAAACTGTTTGTCTAAATTTTATCCAACCTGTGAAATTTTGAAATAGTACATGTGATTTGATATTTTAACGTACATTCCTTTTCATTGTCAGATGTGTTTCTTCACCAAAACCAAGCCCATCTTCAGAAGAACTGGTAGCCATTCATACTAGGCTCGCCCGAATCGAGAGTCTCATCGTAGAAAATAACTTAATTCTCAAAGAAAATCGAAGCGATAAGCCTGCACAACCGCCAGCCGTGTCTCGAGGATGTGCACCTGCAAATAATGACGAAGAACTAAATGAAATACTACAAAGAAGCGACCTGGTAAGTCTTTTATTCACAATACCCTCAATGGCAATGAATGTATACCTATTGTTTGTACCTTTGATTGTTTTCGTACCGAACATCAATAGTCGTCTGTCTTGAACGATTCGAGAGGTAGCTATATTATAAATCATTGTTGAATCGCCTTTTTTGAAACCCAAGGTTCCTTATCTGGTCGCGGCAAAGGAAGTAAACCTCACACGGACAGCAATATCTATGATGAAATTGCTGCTCTCGCGAGAATTTGCCAACGAATTCTCCATGACGGGGCTTGGAGCAAAGAGGAAACGTACGAAATTCAAGTTTGCCGACAGTGCAGCCTGCAAGGCGATTGAAAGTAAGAATGATTTCCGTGAAAATCATCTAAGCACAAAATGAATAAATACCCTGATGCAAAATAATACGGTAAATAAGTCTTGTTTATACTAAATCTAATCGTGTATACATAAACACAAAATAATGTCGAGTGCTTAATCTATACTAATCCATTATATTGTCAATCCAACCAGGTTCCGTATAAAAAATTCCAGAGTTCCAACAGGCACCTCGCAGCGCTGTAAAAGCCGCCATTCAGAAAGCGTTAAAAGGTACATACATTGCTGGTATTCCAACGAAAATTGGCTCATTGTAACCTACTAAAACATTCATGCTGTTTAGCATGTCACTCGTGTGGGAATTCATTGGTATAAATAAGGCTGCGGAGTCGGTTTGTACAAGTCGGATATTTTAAAGGGAAGCAGGAGTCGAATGAAGTATGAAGAAATGTGAGGAATTTTGTGGAGTAGGAATTCAGAGGTGGAGTCCAAATCAGATATTAAAATATTTCAGGATTCCGAGTCGAATATTCACCATTCGGTTCTGTAATCCTAGCGTAAAATAAATCGCAAAATGATAGGTATTTGATGAGCATTAGTGAACTAGCTACCTATTTAGACCATAAAAAACAGCTAATTTATAATAGTTAACAGACGAGGAAACTAGGTTATGGTATGATTTCTTGATTTTTGTACTTTCTAGTAAGTTCTTATACCTGAGAGTAAGCAAACTATCCTCAGCTATTTCTTGTGTTTAAGTTTTAAATAGAAGATATTTTCCTCACAATTATAATCAGTTAAATTTATAGTGGACTCAAACAGTGTCATGGGTATTTAAATGATTCATCTTTTTCCATTCAGGATCCTCTGACTGGGACGGCTACCGAGGGAAAAGACCGTCGAGCTCTCGGATCCCAGAAGGCGATAGCAACGAAGACACCAATCCAGAGCTTGTTGCAGTCGAAGAAAATACAGCCGGCATGCCGCATGCACTCAGCCCCAAAAGTGGAAAAATATTCATGACATTATAAACATGAGAGGAAACATACTGAGAAAAGGAAACGTGCACAGCACAATCAAGTTTTTCTATAGGCCATCACTTAATCTATTTCGCTTGAAAAATTCAGTCGTTGAAATCTAGTGCGCAGAGATTTCTGGATTATAAATCAACAATCGAATGGTCATTTACTGGAAATCCGTGGCAGTAAAGCCAAGGTTGAGACGGAAGCGGAAATTTTATCAATCATATATTGTTCTTCCGTTAAGATAGCTACTTATTTGCAAAATACACAAGTAACACAATATTACACGCGATATAATATAGTTCATTGAGAAATATTTCGTCGTCACTTAGAACTCAACGAGTATGTTTAGGGGAACCTTTTTTGATGTTTATTTGGTGTTTTATTCCTTCAATGGCATTGATCCATTTGATTGGCTGCTTATAAAGAAGATTGTTAAACGAGTTGTTTACTTCATTTTTTTTATCCCTCGCTTATTAAACGCTTGTTCGAGAATACACAATTTAAAACGTTTCTCTTGCTCACGCCCAACAAAAGTTATTTTAAATACAAGGTTACGTTTTCTGCGTTTTTAGTATTGAAGTGTCAAACCGAAAAAGCGCGGAGAACGTATATGCTCTCGCGGAAAACGAATATGAGAGCTGGGACAGAAAAATATGCTCTAATCGAACAACAGTTGTCATTGGAATAGAAGTCACATTGAAAGTCTAGTAATGATTGCAGAAATTCAGTGCCTCGTTCGAATAATTTTTTTTATTTTCCTGCGCTTGTACAAACTTATGCGTGCACATGTATGCATATATATGTGTGGATGTGTGAACATATCTTCAAGTATATAAAAAGCTCTCGGCGGCGCTCAGCTGATATTGTCGTCTCTGCATGGTCATCACGCTCACGCGTAAATACGCACTTATGCAATATGGGCATATGTGCGTGTGAGTGTAATGGCTATGCAGACGACGAATAATCAGCTGGGCGCAGCCGAGAGCCGTTTTTTTATCTCGAAATTTGGGGACGGCCACGTGCGCAGCATCGACGCGTCGCGTCCGATGAGAGACGTGTAGAGCCGTGCAGGGACGCGCCAAGGACGTGCGTCGCGAACGGCCGTCGACGTGTAGTGGTCGTGTGACACGACCTTAAAGCGGCGGTTTCGCCGTCGCGGCGGACGTGCCGCATCGACGCGACGGCTCTAGCTACGCGCATGCACGGCCTTCCCACATCGGCGACACGTCCTTAATTAACCGAAGAATCCTTAACCAAGAAATACCACGGTAAAACAACGGTTGTTTTTTAGACTATACTTCATAATTTGAAACTAACGGGAATTATAGATAGCCCCTTCACATGATTTAATTTGAGTTTTGGTTCTTTTATAGTGAAAGTGAAAACATGAATTCAAAGTTTAGATATTTCAATTGGATTTGCACATATAATTTTTCGACACTTATAGATTTTTATTTTATAAATTGTAATATGAAATTCAAATTCTTTAACTAAGGCTTCTAATGTTTCAAATTTATTTTGTGATATAGTTATATTAGGCATACATATTTGGAAAATCACGTAAAACATTAGGTGATATTTTCATATCACATTTTATTTTTGGACTAAATCCCGTGACATTGAGGAATGTGAAAAACCGTTGGCTGTAGCTTGAGCGTGAAAATACCGATAATGCGTAAGGGCTATTTTCCTCTGTTCTAAGTCTCATATTTCGAGGGGACAAGAGTAGGTCTATAAATCTGTCGAGCTCAAGTGGGCAGCGTTTCGACGAGAGGGCTAAGGTCCAGGCGTCCACAAGCACACAGTCATGCACACAAACACAAATCTCAGACACAACACAAGACACACACACAAAACACATGGGGGCTGGCTCATGGAGTCGACCGCGTCGAACGCCACCAATGAGAATCAAGGAGTAGAGGAGGCAAGGAGGTGTGGCAGAGAACGCACCAGTTACATTTCGGCAACCCGAAGCAGGCAAGATATCCACAAATCATAAGGGAAACACGTAATCTTTGCTTGGAAGAAGCTCGAATGTTCTGGGAAGGTTCGAGAAAATTCTGGAAGGAAACTGTGAGGATGATATAAGCAGCGGAGAGGAGAAGTCGGGAGGGCTTTTTGTTTCGAGTTCGCGAGAGAAGTACACGTGATCTGAGGGCAGACGAACGTGGCATGTCGGCCCGCCGCCGACATGCATTTCACGCAAACAGCAAATTTACATCGGAGTAAAGTTAACGTCGAAGTTTCAAGAACAAATAATCTCCTTGAAGCATATTAGCGTCTCGGCGATGTTCCTTAACGACCGCTCAACAACGATTCCACGGAGGGATATTCGAGAAATGTTTCGACTTCAACACCAAGATCGTAATAACTCCCACATGTGAGCAATAACTGCTCAGTGACGAAGTTGGCGACGATGCTACGCAGCAACGAGATCTTCACAGTTCAATTTTAATTGGCCCTCAAACGAGAGGTGCTGAATTTGGAGCGCTGGACGGGAGCCCCAACACTGAGGCAACAGACGGTGCTGTATGTAGAGCGCTGGACAGGAGCAATACCACTGAGACAGCAGACCGGTGAAGATGGTCAGCATTACGTCATATCGGGCGTGCTGCAGCAACATCCCGGGAGAAGCAGGCGCTTGAGAAGACCACAAAAGATAAATGGGCAGATCAACTCCACGTGTATTCTTCAGGCAGTATTGGAAATGCATTAGGTCATCGAAATCTGCATGCTGCAAGAAAGTGTAGCACGAAATAATTGGTTTATAGGACTCTGAAAATTATCCATGCAGTGAATTGCCAGTCAAGTAATAGGCGAAAGCAGTGTGTTCAAATTCAACGCGCTAAATTTCGTAAATGGCCCCTTTTCTGTATTAGGTGTCGAGTTATTGTTGGGCGTGCTAATTATGGGATTAAATTGTGTTTGCTATTATGTTGTGCACTCAGCAGGAGGATGTGTTTCGATCACTAAGCGAGAGTTCAGATGGTACGTGATGCGAAGTGTTTACTAATTTTTGAACACCTTGTGGTAAGCAAAGTTCTTTGATTTTTATATTGCATTATTTCCGAATGTTTCGTGTTCATGCTAGCCCATTCATCGACTATGTTTCCTGATTTTTGCACAGTGCGGAAAGTTATTTTTGTCGTAATCCTGAAGTTGTTGGGCAAGCGTTCATTGTGATAAGGAGAGCAAACTTCTCGTTTTTGTGTGTCTCATTATGCTGCTCATGTGAACCCGCTCATTTTTTGCTCATGTTGCTTTAACATCTCCCTGTGCTTTAATCATTGCATTGAAATATTTTGTGTGCTCGTATTTTAATCCACGTCATCGTAAAAATAAACCAATTTTAATCTTGAATCTTTCATTGTCCATGCTTTTATGTAGTATTCACGCGAGCACAAAGGTGTACATTATATTTACTTGTGGGGGTTGAGACTCCTCCTACGTTACGTGCTAGACCAGCATTGTATCGTGACATTTAATTTCAAAAGTTTTAATTTCAACTCTTTTTACTCTATATCACAAGTGAAACTCTGGAGTTAAAAAATGCAGAACTACGCCTATAATAGTACATATATATAAAATATGAACATTCCTAATAAAAATCTTATTCATGCACTTTTATATTTTGATTCCAATAAACTAAATGTATTTCAGGCTCTACTCATTTTGCAACTCAGGCTTTGAAATATTTCTTGTTTTAAAAGACTTAGAATACGAGAGTAAAATTGTTTATCACGTTAGTATTTGTAGCAATCCAAAACTTAATTGACCTATTTTCCAGTAAAATAATTTTATGTGAAGTGATTAAAATCAAACATATAAAAAATATAAGCCTGCCTTTATAAATTCACTGCTTTTATTAATGAAATATTTATAAATAAGTTAATCAACAAAGAAAAATTATTGGAACCTACGAGATTTTAAACTAGCATTTGAGCTTAACGTAATGTTAAGGTATCACACACGGTACACATAATAAGGTAGTAGCATTCAAGTCTTTTCTTAAAAGAGCCCTGGGGACGGTGACGTCACAGGTCCAGAACGAATAGCAACACAGATCAACAGAGTAGCGCTATCTGGCGACAATATCGAGTCTGCTGTACGACAACTTGTACAACAACAACGCGACCAGTAACAAGACAACTCGTCGGCGTTGGTGTCTGCAAGAATGGCGTCTTCAAATAGAATGAAAAAATGTTCTTTCATCGAATTTGAAAATAATTCTAGAGATCAACCTGATATCAAGTACTTCCAATATCATCATGCATATTTTAAAGAGTGGCCAAGAGCAAGTGGTAGTGAAATTTTAGGTCAATTAAGGAATCTAATTTGTGCGAACATATTGTGTGTAGCCGCCATTTTCGAAAACAGATAACAGAAGAATCGTTTCGCCGTTCAAAACAAAAGTACTTCTTGATAACGTTGTGGTGCAATTGCCTTATAATGACATGAATTTGAGTATTGGAGGTAAGATATACAATTGTCATCATGTGTAAATTTTGTACGAATTTATCAGTACGTTTCCAATCCGTGAATTGGCTGAGGGTGGTACAATTTTGTTGAAAGCTTTCGTGACACGTTGAGATCCCGTAGAAGAATAATTAAACAGGTAAATTAATTTTGAGAGGAGTAATTCAAGGTAATAGTTTTGAATATTTTTGGTAAATTTATATGAATGGTGCAAATTGGAATGAATGTTTTTGTTCCTAATATGACAAATTTTACTAGCTGGTTGGCTAATTAGGGATTATTATACAATTTGTAAGTAGGGGTATGGATAATTTCTACAGATGGTAATTAGAACTTATTTTGAGAACTCGAAAACTAAGCATTTGCAAGCACAATGTCATTCTTTGAAAACATCTTGAAATCTACCACATTACCTATCTATGACAACAAAATTATTCAAATAGTTGACAACATTAAACGGTCCAATTTTACTTGAATGTTGTCAACAATTTTCACAATTTTGTGGCCAATAATCAATAAAGGAACACATTTAAAAATGTTTTACAGGAATGACATTCTGCTTGCTGATGGGTTATTTTTTAATTATTCAACTTTGAAGTTGGCTTGTGCACGCCAGGGAAGCGAGAGTGCCAAGCGTAATTTAAATAATAACGGAAGCTAACCCCCTATTACAAACGTTAAGAGGTTGGGTTGAGAGGGGTAGCTACAGTTCTTCTAGTGAAAATTATAAATAAAGGTTTCTAGTGACTTCCGTTTACTTCCGGTGCCGCCACGGTGCGGTTCCACCATAGCCACATGGCAAGAGGGTTCTGCCGCCGTGCGGGAGACCCGGGATCGAATCTTGGCGCTGGCAGTGGCAATTTTTCTTTGTTGGGTATAGGAGAAAAATTCCAAGCACAATACCCAACTCTACCCAGGTGTCTGAAATGGGTACAGGTCTTGACCGGGGGAACTCGTCATAGCGTCCTGGCGTTAGTTATAAGGCATTTGAAAATCCAATGTACAAGGTGATATGTATCAGGCTTGATTGGAAATAAAGCATCCGTAGATGCCTTCATTATTCATTATTATTATTTACATCATCTCCAATGACAGCCACCCGGTACCCGAGATGGCGTCCGCCATCATGAAGCCGATGTACACGGACGTCACTACAAACGTTTATTTATAATTTTCAGTAGAAGAACTGTGGCTACCTCTCACGACCCAACCTCTCACGACCCAACCTCTTTACGTTTGTAATAGGGGGTTAGCTGCCGTTTCAACTCTGAAATTGCGTAAAAAAGGCCGTTCAGGAGCGCCGCTCGTATAACTTCAAACTTAAATAACTCAAAAACTAAGCATTTGCGAGCACATTGTCATTCATGTAAAACGTCTTAAAATAGACTATATTACCGATCTATAGCAACAAAATTATGAAAATCGTTTACAACATTAAAGTAAAATTTGACTTATTAAACTCAATATTGACCAAATTTATTGTTATTTAGAGTAAATCTGTAATGTTAAACAAATTGAAAGCTATGAAAATAATTTTCAGAATTATCCCATGTAATTGCAGTTCCTGCATTCATTTTCAAGTAAAATTATATGTTATACTTTAAGGGCTGCTGGTAGTATGACTTGACCTGAGAATTATAGCTGAAAGACACTCTGAGGATATGATTTTTAGAATTTGTTCATAATTCAGTTCATTTTGTATGATTGAAGGGTTCTGTTGCATCATATGTTGAATTATAATTATTGTCTGCCAAATTATAATGATTTCATCTGTGGGTACCTTCTATTCTATCCATCATTGACTGAACAACAGTTCACTTGAGTTGTTGAATGTTTAGAGACCATTGGGGTAAAGTTTTTTATTTGCATTGTTTGCAACCTTGATTACTTATCATTTTCAAAATAAGTTCCGGTCAATTTGGAGTTTAATGAACTCGCAGAATTTGAAAATCCTGTTCCCAAGAATCACTACAGGGCTACATTTAAAAATGTTTTACAAGAATGACATTCTGTGCTGATCCTTTATTTATGAGACATAGCAATCATTACGTTCTAATAAGAATAACCTCATATAGTCGGTTGCTTAGCCGCCGCATTGTTGGGTCACACTTTTTTTTTTGGATGGACACGTCCACTTTTTTTGCGGGAAAATAACGGCCTCAGTTTGGATAAGTTAAGGTAAGCTATTTTAGGTTGCTTTGTTATTTTAGGTTAGTTTACTTACCTAACCTAACATTACCTAACTTAACCTTACCCACCGTAACGTCAGTACCGTCTTAGAGCATATTTACGTCTCCATTCCTTCACTTTTAAGTACAACATTCATATAACTTTAGAGTTGAATAATTTAAAAATTGCGCATCAGCGAGCAGAATGTCATTCATGTAAAACGTTTTTAAATGTGTTCCTGTAGTGATTCTTGGGAACATAATTTTTAATTTCTGTGAGTGCATTAAACTCCATATTTACCATAGTTCCCTCAGACAAAAAATTATTTTGTGCCCTAAGGCTCATTTTGTATTGAAACATTCAAATGAATTAAAATCTGTTATATTATCCTGAATTATTTAGTCAATAATTTGAAAAGAAAATTTTTTGTGGATGTGAAGGTAAAGCTACAAGTAGCTCATGTCAACTGAAGTAAGCGTGCTACGTTAATCAATTTTGCTGCAGTTGAATAACTGTACTCAATTTTTATTTTACAACACTTTGAAAAAATATATGAAATACAATTTTATATATTGTATTTTATAATTATAATAATTTTTAGCTATTTTTGAATTACTCTGTTTTCTGAAGGATGTTCAAGTTGTATCTCATAGCAATATTAATTGACTTTAGCCCCTCTCAGGGGGATACAACTAGTGTATCTATGGGAATGAATTAGTGTTCCGAGGGGGACCATGTGTGGGCACGAGCTAAAGGTTAGGTAGGCTTTCTTTTTGTTAAAATAATATAGGTTTTTGTTTTGTTACGGACCATCTTTTTTTGGTTTACTGCTGTCCTGTTTTTTCAGCACCTACTACTTCTTCTTCAACTTTGATCATGTTTCATGAACTTTTTTCTCATCTTACCGTTTCTATGTGTTTTCTGCATAGATTCTGCGTTCCCTTAACTCCATACTATTGGGTGCCTTCTTCCTTCCTCTCTTTGGATCTCATTTGTTGAGGATAGGGAGGCCTAAACTAACTAATAATCTAATTGAATTTAGCCTAAGAGAACTATCCTGAAATTGTCATTGTTTTGTGGGAAATGAAACATTAAAATGTCTAAAATATTTGATGCAGTGTAACAATTTTTGAATTTAATTCAACTGCATTTGGTGATAAAATATCTTATATATAGATTCATGCATTGGGTGTATCGGTGAGTGAGTTGTGTTAAAATACTGTTCATGTTTTTATAACTTATTTTCATTTCACAGGAAAGTGTTAAAGAGTTCATGAGCAAAATATCTGGTGGTGCAGAAGAAGTGATCAGGCGCCTTGATGAGCAGCTCAGCAACTATCGCTGCATGGAGTCGCACCTCACTGCCACTCGCTTGAAGTGGGTCTATTATTTTATAATAAAGATTTAAAAGAAGCACATTTGTGTAGAGCATATTTATTTTATGTCAACTATGTCCGTATTAGTTGAAGTAGTATCCTATTTTTTGACTAAATCAAAAAAGCGCTCTTATGCCCAATGTAAAATTTTCTCTTGCTTATTGGTGAGGACACAAGTGTTTTGTATCAAAGTTCATCATTAGTATTTGTTGCTCATTAGGCAAGACAAAGGATGGGTTTTTGTAAAAAGTGCTACTCTAATATATGTAATGCTATGCATCTAATTTCATTAGTGTAATTAAGATGTCTTAATGTTTTTGATGTAAGCCAACTTGCCAAAGTAATATTTTTCCCTTCTCCAGCATGCATTGAATGTAGGTGGGATATATTGTTAATTGCCATTCAGAAAGTTTAAAACTTTCCTCTTTGGTTATAATCTCTTGTTCTTCATACACCCGGCGCTGGTGGCGATTTTCTCTGTTGGGTATAGGGGAAAAATTCCAAGCACAATACCCCACTCTACCCAGGTGTCTGAAATGGGTACCGGTCTTGACCGGGGGAAAGCGTAATGGCGTCCTGGCGTTAGTTATAAGGCATTTGAAAATCCAATGTATAAGGTGATATGTATCAGGCTTGAAATTGGAAATAAAGCAGCCGTAGATGCCTTCATTATTATTATTATACACTAAAATCATATGTGCAGTATTTAATTTTTCTAACACTATTTGTCAAGAAATGTTTAGAATTTATGTTCCATGAAGTGAATATTTTTGACATCTGCAGAAATATTCACTTATCCATTATTTATTGGTGCAGGCTGAAGCACCAGGGGCCAGACATCATAAGCTGACTGCAGATCATAGAAGAAATGAAGGCTCGACAAGACAGCACGGAGGATCTGGAAACTCAATTCCTGCTGTCTGACAAACTCTATGTTGAAGGTACCATTCCTCCTTCCAACAAAGTCTGCTTATGGCTTGGGGTTAGTGAAACTGGACTAAGTTCAACTGCTGTAAGAAATTAGGAGAAGTTAAAAGGTGAAAGATTTTAATCACATTGTTTCTTTTAATGACATTACGTTTGGGTAGGGAGGAATTTATTTTCATTTTTATTTCAGTTCGAAATAAGAGCTAAGCAGAAAAGTTTGATTATGTATTTGTATTTTTCTTTTTAATTGTAGAGGATTTTTGTTAAACCTATTTCCTTAGGTGGGTTGGAATATCTGTCATTTTTATGCAGAAGCTTTGTACTTTGTAGTATGCTGCTCATGTGTTTGCTTCATTGCTACTGCCTTTACATTTAATTACTTGAAGCAGCTTGTGCCCTAATTTTGGGTGTATCTGTGCCATAGTTAGATCAATATAACCAGTGCGCCCTCTCATGGAAGAACAACTTTTGCATCTATAGGAATTAGTACTGCCAGGGGTGAGATGTGAGGATCCAAGCTGAAGATTAGGCAGGTATTCCTTTGGTTGATGTGGAAAAATTTTTGTTTTGTCGTAGGCAATTTTTTTTGTTCACTGGTGTCTAATTTTTCATGTTATCTAATCAAACCAGTGTACATAATTATTGTGTATATTTTACTGGCAGTTTTACCCCTTTTTGTGAAAGCTTAAAATATCTAGTCAGAATGACTGAAAACTCTCCAGTAGTATGAGCAATTTCTAAGCTCTGCTAAAGGTACATATGCATATGTGCCTCTTCTTATCAATATATGAAACCTCTTGAATTACTATGTCTATCCCCTTTTCTGAAAGGAAACTGCAATCTCAGCTGCAATAATTAAATCTATGAGTGTTTTGCAGATAACTAGTGTTAACTGCAATACTGTAAGATCTTTGCATCAGTGCTTATTTGGTTGTATTCTCTTTTCTGGTCTTTTGGAGAACCCAGTGTACTAACCAAGTAATTCGTTATGTGTGATTGCTTACTTCATTTCATCAGTTCAGTTATTGAAAGTAAATTTTTGCATCTCTTCCAATTCCATTGATAGATCGAAGTCTACCAACATAGACATTGATTTTCTGCATTTTTTTAATGCTTTAGTTCAAACTGCTACAGCAAAATTCCTCTGCTTTGATGCTTTGTTACTGATCTATGTATCTCTTGGTTAATTGTAGAAAACTTATTAATTGAACTTAAACCCATGGTTTTAACCTAAATAATACAGTGATGACTCGTGTGTGCAGGCGAATATGATGCTAGAGTATGACCTGGACGCAGCAGAGGTACTGCTCAACAAGAACCTCAGCAACGCGAACACCGAGCTCGCCCAGGTCGTTTCGGACCTTGATTTTCTTGGGTGAGGTTTAGTAGATTTTCATGTTGCTACACAACTGCATATTCTAAGTTCTATAGAATGTTTAAAAAAATGTATGTATATACGTTATGTTCTAAAATGCTCTTCTGTCATGGTTTTTCTGTCAAAAAAAGAATACTGTAAAAATTTGGTGAAATTGCCCGTTACTGGCACAATCAGGAATACGACTGTTTTCTTGCGTTTTCACGACGTGCTTATCTCGACATGTGTTTGTGGCCATACGTAATCTTTTATTTCATCATTAGAGAGCTGCAGACTCCATTCAGCAGCTACCGAGAATTCACATTCGAGTAGGAGTTTTGGTACGGCCCAAAACATATGTTTTTGGCCGTAGGTAATCATCTACTCGAATGTCACTTCTCAGTAGCCACTGAATGGAGTCTGCAGCTCTCTAATGATGAAATAAAATTAGTGATTGGAGATCAATTATTTCAGATATCGTAAACCTAGTAAGATGTATGTTCCCCCAACAAATAACTAAGATCTCAATCAAGACAAAGATCATCTGGAAAGGTTAGAATATTTATCCCTCTTCAGAAAACCATTTCAATAAAGTTTCGTTACTGAGGTTTTTTGCTCGTGTCTTTACGAGTGGTGAATTGATCGTTTTCTTCATTCAAACTTAGCTCAGGGTGTAGCTTCTGTTTTCAAGCTCTTAGAAAAATTTCAATTGTGGGACTGAACTGTCTTTCCCCGCCTCAGATATGTGAGGTCCCGAGATGAGAGGTAGGCTTTCTTTGTATTGAAATAAAACTATTTTTTTTGTTGTAATAGATCATCGTTTTCTGTTTACTGCTGTCCTGTTTTGAGTTATGTAGTCATTCTTAGCTCACAGTTTCTAAGCCTTAGAGACCTTGTGTGGGAACGTACGCTAGTTTCCGTGCAACTTCATACTACATGGTTCCTTCCTCTCTTTGAAACATTTTGTTGTGGTTAGAGAGGCTCAAACGGTGCTACTATAGCGTGAGGTCTATTGCCATATATCGCCTACCCAGGTACAGTTTGAGATGTACTAATTGTTTTTAGCCAAATCAAATGTATGAGAATTGGTAATATTCATTAGTAACCTAACCTCACGCTATAGTATTAGATAGAGGTAGACCTCACGCTATAGCACTAGCTAGAGTTAGATCTCATGCTGTAGTGTTGTAGGCCTCACGCTATAGCAACGCCTGCTTAAACTAACTTAAAACCGATTAATCTTGCCCACCTCAGGACGCAGTGCACCACCACCAAGGTTGTTGTTGTTTTGCCCCGACGGCCGCTCGAAGGGGTCCGCCGCGGCCAGGGCCGCCCCAGACCGGGCCCGGCCGAGGCGAAGAGGGGTGTGGTTATATGGGCCTCTGGAAGACGCCCGCGTCGTGCAGAAACCTCAAAACGTCCGCGGGGCGAGTCCAGGGGTGCTCCAGTGCATGTATCTGGTGTGTGTATCGGTGCGCGTGTAGGGCGGGACAGTGTAGGAGGACATGCGGAAGATCGCCCACGTTGGCATGACACCAGACGCAGCTGTCGTCCTCCGCAAGTCCTATTCTGTGCATGTATGAGGGGAGTGAAGTGTGGTGCCCGCACCGCAGCCGCGCCAGGTGGTCTCGATCCTGCCGGGGGAGGGATCGCTCCGTCGAGGGGACGTGGGGGGGTCTCACTCCTAGGAGGGAGTTAGGGGGTAGGGCAGCGAGGGCGCGTGAGGTGAACTGTGTGTGTATGTGTGTACGTAGTGAGGTGTCAGGGGGGCAGGGAGGGAGGGAGTCGTATAGTGTTTTGAGGTGTGTGGCCGGGGTGGTGTGTAATGTTCGTTGGGTTGGCCGGGGTTGTTGCATGTAGTGTAGCGGGTGGGCAGGGTCCTGTGTGGAGGTGTAGAAGTTTGTCCCTAGCGTGTTCATGTGGTCAAGGAGGGGGAGGACAAGGGCTTCTTCGTGTAGGTGTGCTATAGGGGTCGATCGTGTACAGCCCGTGGCAATGCGCAACGCTGTGTTTTGTGTGGACTGTAGTTTCTGTAAGTGAGTGCGAGCAGTGTCTGCGTACCAAGATGTGTGTGCGTAAGTGAGGATGGGTCTGATGAACTGTTTGTATACTGTTGTTACGTCTTCCTTGGAGTGGCCGTATGTAGTATGTGTTAGTGCTCAGAGGACGTTCAGCCTAGTGTTGCATTTAGTGTTGATATTGTTAGTGTGTGGGCTGAACGTAAAACCTCTGTCATATGTAACTCCAAGGATTTTGGGTGTGTCTGTGTAGGAGATGGGGGTGTTGTTTAATGTGACGTGGGGATGGATGTTGTATTCTCTATTATAAGGTGTGATGAGTGTGAGTGAGGATTTGTTTGCGGAGACCTTGAGTCTGTTTGTTTCTAGCCAGTTCTCGATTATGTGGATGTAATCTTGTAGTTGAGTGGCGGCGGTCTCGTGTTTAGGGTGTAGGGAGAAGATGGTTAAGTCGTCTGCGTATGTGAGGTGTGTTTGTTAAAACACACTTTCTTTTTGTTAAAATAGAATAGGTTTTTGTTTTGTTACGGACCATCTTTTTTCGGTTCACTGCTGTTCTGTTGTTCAGCACCTACTACTTTCTTCTTCAACTATTTCTTGTTTCATGATCTTCTTTCTTAGCTTTCTGTTTCTGTGCCTTTTCTGCATAGATTCCGCGTTTCCTTAACTCCATACTAAATGGTGCCTTCTTCCTTCCTCTCTTAGATAACCTTTGTTGCGGATAGGGAGGAACTAACTAATAATCTAATCTAATCATTGGACGACTAATTTGCTGTGGCGGTTGCAATGCGTGAGTCTTTTTTTTTTGTAGTACCACGTGTTAGACACAAATGTGTCAAGATGGGTAGATTGCAAGTTTGATTTAAAGTCTTAGGTTAGCTATACTTGACCTCAAGAATTATAGAACTGTGAGAAATTGCGTTGAGATTTCCTCCTTTAGTATCGGTTGTGCGCAGCGTTCGTTTTCCTCCATCACAGTTGAATGGAACGACCTCATTGCTAGCTTACCGTAGTACATATTTGACGGAGATGTTTGACGGCATTTCTCGTTCCTCGTGTGACGAATGTTTAGGCAAGGCTTCATTAAATTGTGCAAGAAGATTGGGTGAGGATGTTAAATTTTACACCCTAACTAATAGTCATGTCCGAGAACCACATGCTCCCTGTTGAGTTCATTCTCACTTCAGATATATGAGCATTAAGATCATCATTGTCACAGGACATTAGGGCAGTAAAACAGGTACGTTTTATCTTCGTCTAATGTCCTGTATCAGGATGGAGCTTCATTCTTTCACATTTAAAACTTATTTATTTGCTCATAAGAAACCAAAACACGCTCTTGGCTTAAATTCTCAGGTTTCTGACGTGCAAATTATTGAATGGTGAATACTAATGTGAATTTACTGAAAAATAGTGGCGTAGCATGAAATTCTTTTGTATATAGTGATCATAATGTGTATTTTACATTTCAAGCGTCTGGTTATAGCTGAAGTCTTATAATTTGTTATGTCCAACAGTGAAGGAAATGAGATTTGATATTTCTAAGCGGTCACAGGAGGAAACATAAGTGTGGCCAACCTGTTGTCTGATGGGGGACTTATTCATAAAGTATGACTAAAGTATTGTATCTATGGGAATTAGCGCTCCCAGGGGAAAAATGTGAGGGCCCGAGCTGTGAGTTAGGGAGGCCTTCTTTTTGTTGAAATAAAATGGTTTTTGTTATGTCAAGGACCACCTTTTTTCGGTTCACTACTGTCCTGTTTTTCAGCACCTCTGACTTTCTTCTTCAACTTTTATCTTGTTTCATGAACTTCTTTCTCATCTTACTGTTTCTATGCCCTTTCTGCATAGATTCCTCATTCTCTTATCTCCATACTAAATGGTGCCTTCCTCCTTCCTCTCTTCGATACGCTCTATTTTTGTAGCGGTTAGGGAGGCTTAAACTAACTTACAATCTAATCTAATCTGTGTAACGAATGGGGGTGAAGTTCTGGAGAATTGTTGTGGCCCGACGAAAGGAGGGCATACTTTATGTGTTGAAGTCGGACATGAGTTTTGTTGTTTTGGGGAAAAGTGTATTGTATTGAGTGGTTTCGCACTTGACTGAGTATGATGGAATATGCGAGCAATAACATAATTGAAGTAATTTGAATAGATAGCGGAGAGAAAGATGGAAGGCACTGATGACTTCAGCGTACCACCTTACAACAGCAGAGCAACTTTGGTAGCAATGCCCAAAGCGACGACTAAAGAGCTATAACCGAAGTTGTCGGTAACTGAGTTTATTGTTATTATTATTATTATAATTAACCGGAGCAAGTTGCATATTATAGGATGTGTGCCGTATATGTATATGTATATTAAATAATTCAAGTGCGTAGTGTTCAATATTTAATTGCTACAATAATGTATTCATCGAATAAATATGGATGTAAGGCTACTTTTGCCATGTAGTAAAACTAGGCCAAATGCATGTTTTACTGTATTGAGGGATTTTCACGGGGAAAAGTGTAGCTGCTGGAATGACTACAGCAATACTGCCAATATTCCTGTGGTTACTCAGAGCAGCTACACTTTTAGTTCAACGATGCTCGTTATTCAAATTTTCAACTATTACCACGTACATCATGGATACAGAGCAATTCGAAAATTAACTAATCTTGAAAACGCATTTTTATAACGCAATTTGATGTAGCGGTGATTATTCAAAAATCATCTGAACAAATCGATAGGTAAGAGTAAAAGAGCACAGCAGAATATGGAAAAGGTGCAAGAGAAAGATTTGTACTTCGGGAGCCTATTCTTATAATTTGATTTTATACGAGGCCTCCAATATATGTGTATATATACAGGGTGTTTCAAAAATACACGGCATAATTTCAGGTATGTATTTCCCACATGTAGACAATCAAAATAGTTCATTACAACATATGTCCGGAAATGCTTCATTTCTGAGTTATGGCCTTCACAACATTGAAATTCACCGGAACGTTTTTCTTTCCGCAGGTCGTTGCCGTCAAAGGACACATTAAGAGGGCACTCTGACAGATCATTCCTAGGCGAAGGTTAAATTCAGTGTTGTGTTTGGCGTTCGACTGTGTGTCATGTACACAAATCAGGAGCTGGCAGAGATGCACTTGATGTACGGTAAGGCAGACGGCAATGCTGCGCTGGCTCGTCGTTTGTACCAGGAGAGGTACCCACAGCGACAATGTCCAGATCGGAAGACATTTGTAAGTCTCCATCAGCGTCTGTGCGAGTATGGAAAATTTGACTCTCCTGGATTGGGAAGGGGACGACCAAGATCTACAACTCCAGAAGAACAGGAGGAGATTCTGGAGATTGTGAACAGAACTCCTTCTATCAGCACACGAAGGTTAGCGTTGCAAGTGAATGTTCCCCATACGACTGTCTGGAGACTGCTGAAAGAGTATCAATTGTATCCTTACCATTTGCAACGTGTACAGGCGCTGTCACCAGCAGATTACCCTGCACGAGTTAGGTACTGTCAGTGGTTCTTGCAGCAATGTGCTGCAAATCCGAACTTTCCTGCCTTAGTATTATTTACAGATGAAGCACAGTTCACACGAGATGGCATAACAAATCTCCACAATCAGCATGTATGGGCGTATGAAAACCCAAATGCAACTGTTGTATCTCATCACCAGGTGCGGTTCTCCCTCAACATGTGGGCCGGTATCATTGGTGATCGGTTAGTTGGACCCCATGTACTTGTAAACAGACTTACGGGGCAGGCGTACACAAACTTCCTGGAAAACATCATACCTGATGTTTATGACGACACTCCACTGATCGATCGTCAGCACGCTCACTTCTTGCATGACGGCGCTCCTGCACACTTCAGTCGTACGGCTCGCCGGTACTTGGATCGAAGATTTCCTGATCGATGGATAGGTAGAGGTGGCCCAATTGCTTGGCCTCCACGCTCACCTGATCTGAACCCTCGCGATTTCTACTTGTGGGGCCATTTAAAATCATTGGTTTATTCGTCTCCGGTGCCTGATTTGGAATCCCTTCGGAATCGAATTGTGGCACGCTCTGAGGACATACGCAACATTCCTGGAGTGTGGGATCGTGTTCGCAGGTCAATGAGACATCGATGTGAGGTCTGTATTCAAGCAGGAGGTGGTCATTTTGAACATCTTCTGTAATGGCAACGACCTGCGGAAAGAAAAACGTTCCGGTGAATTTCAATGTTGTGAAGGCCATAACTCGGAAATGAAGCATTTCCGGACATATGTTGTAATGAACTATTTTGATTGTCTACATGTGGGAAATACATACCTGAAATTATGCCGTGTATTTTTGAAACACCCTGTATAGTCTAAAATAAATGTCCATTAAAGATGATGGACATTGTACAATAACTAATCCTGCTTCCTATGTATATCGTTCAACAAGTATTCTAAAAGAATAGAAGACTTTCTTGAAGCGGAAAGCATTGTTTGCATGAGTAATTTTATCCTGTGTTTTATTTACGTTGAAAAACGATGAACTCAGGGTTTCGTTCTGAAATATAAAGTAACATTATGAGGAATTTCATTTGATTTATCCTTTAACACTCTAGAAGAAAAATTAGAATTTGAGAATTACAATGAGTATGCAAGTCGCAAACGGAGCTTTGTATTGATAAATATGAAACTTTTGCCCAGTGTGCACACAAATTTTAATTATTACGTGGCTATTAAGCATTGCATACGAGATTATCAAAGTTTTTCAGTATCATAGTTTCCATATTATTCAAAAAATTTTCAATACGTATGTGCGGAAATCCGGCAGTTCCTGCCATGGTGCAATCATACGTACGGCAGCCAGAGCATCGCTGCCGCGAGTGACGTGTGAATCACGTGGTATGGGGTCGGTGACGTATCAGCTCAAACGTCTCCTATTGGCTGGCTTGTCTAACGGTTTCGAGCAGCTGTCCCCTTTGAAGTGGACTTACCTGTCTTCTGTATACCGTGGTATCACATCGCTCGTTGTTCATTGCGGTGCTTCAAGTTTGAGCGTTGGTACTGTTTACTGTTTATCTTAGGTTATTTAAGTTGTTTGGTACCATTAAAAGTACCATCATAAGTTATTTTAGCTACGTTTCTTAAAATAGTGTGGATGAAAGTGGGTGTATAACTGAATCAAGCTGCTGGTTCTTGCCTGCAAAATCATGGTTTTAACCAAATTTCAGTTGAAAATATTTTCTACCTACAGATTTATTTGTGCTGACTGCTGATAGTTACTCCCTGGAAATTTTTGATAATTTTCTACTGCCAATATTGTTTGTGAATGTGACGATGCAAATTCTTTTCTGAGAGACTAAAAATTTATTGATAACTGTGTATAACAGCCAAAAAATACCATTGAATCCGGCTCTGGAAGGACTATCTGGTTGAAATGTGAAGCATTCATTGCTCACTCATTGAATTCAAAGGTAATGTATCTCATTGGTTCATAAAATTTTCAAAATGTTGGCATAATAATTATTTAGATTAGTTTGAGTATATATGTAAATTTTCAAAGTGACTTTTCTTCTGAAGGAAAGCACGAGTATAACCTTGTGTAATCACTACAGGAAATTACTTTCTAATAATATATTTGTTTGTGGAAATAATAGTAAATCTGAAGGATATGTCAGTTATCGATTTCGTAAATTTGAATGCCTAAGCATAGTTAATTAGATCGAAATAAACAAGTTTTCTTGTAAGCACTTTCTGTCTCAAATAAGTATTTTATTTGTTACCGTGGTAAATGACTTACCGCAACTCCAGTGTTTGAAGCGGCAAGTAATTCAAGGAGCACGTTGGACAGCAACACTGCATAGCGCACCCGCTTCCAGCGCGATCGTCATCAAAGACGAAACCAAACCTACCGCTATACCTCGTTAAATACCCATTTGACGAAAAAAGTGTGTAAAAGAAAAGTTATTTATTTCAATGTTATTACCATGATTCAAGCAACAAAAATTTGAAAATCGATGATTAGCTGTTTATTCGAGCGCATTCGTCATCAGAGACGAAACTAAACCTACCGCTATAAATTGTAAAATACTCATTTGAGACCAAAAGTGCAAAAGTGCATAGAAGGAAACTTGTTTACTTTGATTCAATTAATTAGGTTCAGGCACCAAAAAGTGGAAAATCGATAACTGACATATCCTTCAGATTTACCGAAATTATTTGTACATGCATATTTTCTTTATTAGTATTACATTTTTTTACATAAGTTATTACAGATATATAAGTCATCAAAGAGATCAGTTTCCAACTGTATAAAATAGTTATAAATGATGCAGTTGGTAAGATATTGTTTCAAAATATGTGTTGATATTACAAATTCTATTCTGAGTCACCTCAGCTGTGTTTTAGAGATGAGGTGTATTTCTGAATTGAACTTTTGATGGACACCAGCAATTCTTTGGGGGAAATTAAATTTGAAACTTTCTCACACCCACTCCTTTGTACTGATGGTTAAATTCTGATGTGCCTTTGCTAACATCCCACTACCTATCTACAATGCCTTTGCAGAAGTTCAAATTATGTTCTTGATTGCTTGTGCAGTAGAAGCATTAGAGGAATGTCATGATCATAATTAATTCAGAAGATTGTTCTCATTCTAATGATGAATTTGAATTAGTTTGTCATAATTTTCAACTTTACCAAATCATTTCAGTTCATCATGTGTTAAAGTAATAATAAAATCACTCAGCATATTTTTATCAAAACAATGTCCATGTGTTAAAAAATTCTCTAACTCTGTGGTCTATGAAAAGCCACGTTCCAATGTACAAACATGTTCAGACTAAAATTATACAGAAAAAATTTTCAGTCATATTGATAAAATGCAAATCTAATACTCAAAGCTACATCAGAGTAAGAATGTTGGAAATGACTGCACAAGAAAATGACTAGACACTAAATTTGTACCACAGCAATATGTACTACTGAAGTAAGATTAGGTAACAGTATTAACATGTTTTTAGTATAACACCTAGAGCAATACTGTTACCTACACCTTTTTATTTTACTTTTAGAAAGCTCAAGTTCATTTTAAATAAGGTCATGTATAATTCACAACAGATCAAGTAAAATTTTAAAAATGTAAAAAATATTTTAAAACATATCAAGTAAAATTTTGAAAAACTTTTGTTTCTAAAATTGTTAACATACACCTTTGTACTTGACTTTTTATAAATTAACCTTGACCTTTTTTGTTTTTTAAGTAACCTGAGCATTTTTAAATCAAACTTCAGCATTTTTAAATCAAACTTGTGCAGTTTTAAACCAAACTTGAGAATTTTTAAATAAAACTTGAGCAGTTTTAAATCAAACTTGTGCAGTTTTAAACCAAACTTGAGCATTTTTAAATCAAACTTGAACATTTTTGAATTGAACTTAGGCATTTTTAAATTGAACTAAAAGTTTTTCATATTGAACTTAAAGTTTTTCATATTGAACCTATGTTTTTCATTTTGAACTTGAGGTTTTTCATATTGAACTTGAAGTTTTTCATACTGAACTTGAGGTTTTTCATATTGAACATGAGGTTTTTCATATTGAACGTGAGGTTTTTCATATTGAACTTGAGGTTTTTCATATTGAACTTGAGGTTTTTCATATTGAACATGAGGTTTTTCATATTGAACATGAGGTTTTTCATATTGAACTTGAGGTTTTTCATATTGAACTTGAGGTTTTTCATAAAGAACTTGAGGTTTTTCATATTGGACTTGAGGTTCTTCAAATTGGACTTGAGGTTCTTCAAATTGAACTTGAGGTTTTTCAAATTGAAGTTGAGGTTTTTCAAATTGAACTTGAGGTTTTTCAAATTGAACTTGAGGTTTTTCAAATTGAGCTTTAGGTTTTTCAAATTGAACTTGAGGTTTTTCAAATTGAACTTGAGGTTTTTCATATTGAACTTGAGGTTTTTCATATTGAACTTGAGGTTTTTCATATTGAACTTGAGGTTTTTCAAATTGAGCTTTAGGTTTTTCAAATTGAACTTGAGGTTTTTCAAATTGAACTTGAGGTTTTTCATATTGAACTTGAGGTTTTTCATATTGAACTTGAGGTTTTTCATATTGAACTTGAGGTTTTTCATATTGAACTTGAGGTTTTTCATATTGACCTTGAGGTTTTTGATATTGAACTTGAGGTTTTTGGTATTGAACTTGAGGTTTTTGATATTGAACTTGAGGTTTTTGATATTGAACTTAAGGTTTTTCAAATTGAAGTTGACGTTTTTTAAATTGAAGTTAAGGTTTTTTAAATTGAAGTCGATGTTTTTTAAATTGAAGTTGAGGTTTTTTAAATTGAAGTCGATGTTTTTTAAATTGAAGTTGAGGTTTTTTAATTGAAGTTGAGGTTTTTTAAATTGAAGTTGAGGTTTTTTAAATTGAAGTTGAGGTTTTTTAAATTGAAGTTGAGGTTTTTTAAATTGAAGTTGAGGTTTTTTAAATTGAATTTGAGGTTTTTTAAATTGAAGTTGAGCTTTCTTAAATTGAAGTTGAGGCTTTTTAAATTGAAGTTGAAGTTGTTTTAAATTGAAGTTGAGGTTGTTTTAAATTGAAGTTGTGGTTGTTTTAAATTGAAGTTGAGGTTGTTTTAAATTGAAGTCGAGGATTTTTGAATTGAAGTCGAGGATTTTTGAATTGAAGTCGAGGATTTTTGAATTGAAGTCGAGGATTTTTGAATTGAAGTCGAGGATTTTTGAATTGAAGTCGAGGATTTTTGAATTGAAGTCGAGGATTTTTGAATTGAAGTCGAGGATTTTTGAATTGAAGTCGAGGATGTTTGAATTGAAGTCGAGGATTTTTGAATTGAAGTCGAGGATTTTTGAACTGAAGTCGAGGATTTTTGAATTGAAGTCGAGGATTTTTGAATTGAAGTCGAGGATTTTTGAATTGAAGTCGAGGATTTTTGAATTGAAGTCGAGGATTTTTGAATTGAAGTCGAGGATTTTTGAATTGAAGTCGAGGATTTTTGAATTGAAGTCGAGGATTTTTGAATTGAAGTCGAGGATTTTTGAATTGAAGTCGAGGATTTTTGAATTGAAGTCGAGGATTTTTGAATTGAAGTCGAGGATTTTTGAATTGAAGTCGAGGATTTTTGAATTGAAGTCGAGGATTTTTGAATTGAAGTCGAGTATTTTTGAATTGAAGTCGAGGATTTTTGAATTGAAGTCGAGGATTTTTGAATTTAAGTCGAGGATTTTTGAATTGAAGTCGATGATTTTTGAATTGAAGTCGAGGATTTTTGAATTGAAGTCGAGGATTTTTGAATTGAAGTCGAGGATTTTTGAATTGAAGTCGAGGATTTTGAATTGAAGTCGAGGATTTTTGAATTGAAGTCGAGGATTTTTGAATTGAAGTCGAGGATTTTTGAATTGAAGTCGAGGATTTTCGAATTGAAGTCGAGGATTTTTGAATTGAAATCGAGGATTTTTGAATTGAAGTCGAGGATTTTTGAATTGAAGTCGAGGATTTTTGAATTGAAGTCGAGGATTTTTGAATTGAAGTCGAGGATTTTTGAATTGAAGTCGAGGATTTTTGAATTGAAGTCGAGGATTTTTGAATTGAAGTCGAGGATTTTTGAATTGAAGTCGAGGATATTTGAATTGAAGTCGAGGATTTTTTAATTGAAGTCGAGGATTTTTTAATTGAAGTCGAGGATTTTTTAATTGAAGTCGAGGATTTTTTAATTGAAGTCGAGGATTTTTTAATTGAAGTCGAGGATTTTTTAATTGAAGTCGAGGATTTTTTAATTGAAGTCGAGGATTTTTTAATTGAAGTCGAGGATTTTTTAATTGAAGTCGAGGATTTTTTAATTGAAGTCGAGGATTTTTTAATTGAAGTCGAGGATTTTTTAATTGAAGTCGAGGATTTTTTAATTGAAGTCGAGGATTTTTTAATTGAAGTCGAGGATTTTTCAATTGAAGTCGAGGATTTTTTAATTGAAGTCGAGGATTTTTGAATTGAAGTCGAGGATTTTTGAATTGAAGTCGAGGATTTTTGAAATGAAGTCGAGGATTTTTGAAATGAAGTCGAGGATTTTTGAAATGAAGTCGAGGATTTTCGAATTGAAGTCGAGGATTTTTGAATTGAAGTCGAGGATTTTTGAATTGAAGTCGAGGATTTTTGAATTGAAGTCGAGGATTTTTGAATTGAAGTCGAGGATTTTTGAATTGAAGTCGAGGATTTTTGAATTGAAGTCGAGGATTTTTGAATTGAAGTCGAGGATTTTTGAATTGAAGTCGAGGATTTTTGAATTGAAGTCGAGGATTTTTGAATTGAAGTCGAGGATTTTTGAATTGAAGTCGAGGATTTTTGAATTGAAGTCGGGCATTTTTGAATTGAAGTCGGGGATTTTTGAATTGAAGTCGGGGATTTTTGAATTGAAGTCGGGTATTTTTGAATTGAAGTCGGGGATTTTTAAATTGAAGTCGGGGTTTTTTGAATAGAAGTCGGGGTTTTTTGAATTGAAGTCGGGGTTTTTTTAATTGAAGTCGGGGTTTTTTGAATTGAAGTCGGGGTTTTTTTAATTGAAGTCGGGGTTTTTTTAATTGAAGTCGGGGTTTTTTTAATTGAAGTCGGGGTTTTTTGAATTGAAGTCGGGGTTTTTTGAATTGAAGTCGGGGTTTTTTGAATTGAAGTCGGGGTTTTTTGAATTGAAGTCGGGGTTTTTTGAATTGAAGTCGGGGTTTTTTGAATTGAAGTCGGGGTTTTTTGAATTGAAGTCGGGGTTTTTTGAAATGAAGTCGGGGTTTTTTGAAATGAAGTCGAGGTTTTTTGAATTGAAGTCGGGGTTTTTTTAATTGAAGTCGGGGTTTTTTGAATTGAAGTCGGGGTTTTTGAATTGAAGTCGGGGTTTTTTGAATTGAAGTCGGGGTTTTTTGAATTGAAGTCGGGGTTTTTTGAATTGAAGTCGGGGTTTTTTGAATTGAAGTCGGGGTTTTTTGAATTGAAGTCGGGGTTTTTTGAATTGAAGTCGAGGATTTTTTAATTGAAGTCGAGGATTTTTTCATTGAAGTCGAGGATTTTTTCATTGAAGTCGAGGATTTTTTAATTGAAGTCGAGGATTTTTTAATTGAAGTCGAGGATTTTTTAATTGAAGTCGAGGATTTTTTAATTGAAGTCGAGGATTTTTTAATTGAAGTCGAGGATTTTTGAATTGAAGTCGAGGATTTTTGAATTGAAGTCGAGGATTTTTGAAATGAAGTCGAGGATTTTTGAATTGAAGTCGAGGATTTTTGAATTGAAGTCGAGGATTTTTGAATTGAAGTCGAGGATTTTTGAATTGAAGTCGAGGATTTTTGAATTGAAGTCGAGGATTTTTGAATTGAAGTCGAGGATTTTTGAATTGAAGTCGAGGATTTTTGAATTGAAGTCGAGGATTTTTGAATTGAAGTCGAGGATTTTTGAATTGAAGTGGGGCATTTTTGAATTGAAGTCGGGGATTTTTGAATTGAAGTCGGGGATTTTTGAATTGAAGTCGGGTATTTTTGAATTGAAGTCGGGGATTTTTGAATTGAAGTCGGGGATTTTTGAATTGAAGTCGGGGTTTTTTTAATTGAAGTCGGGGTTTTTTGAATTGAAGTCGGGGTTTTTTGAATTGAAGTCGGGTTTTTTTTAATTGAAGTCGGGGTTTTTTGAATTGAAGTCGGGGTTTTTTGAATTGAAGTCGGGGTTTTTTTAATTGAAGTCGGGGTTTTTTTGAATTGAAGTCGGGGTTTTTTGAATTGAAGTCGGGGTTTTTTGAATTGAAGTCGGGGTTTTTTGTATTGAAGTCGGGGTTTTTTGAATTGAAGTCGGGGTTTTTTGAATTGAAGTCGGGGTTTTTTGAATTGAAGTCGGGGTTTTTTGAATTGAAGTCGGGGTTTTTTGAAATGAAGTCGAGGTTTTTTGAATTGAAGTCGGGGTTTTTTGAATTGAAGTCGGGGTTTTTTAAATTGAAGTCGGGGTTTTTTTAATTGAAGTCGGGGTTTTTGAATTGAAGTCGGGGTTTTTTGAATTGAAGTCGGGGTTTTTTGAATTGAAGTCGGGGTTTTTTGAATTGAAGTCGGGGTTTTTTGAATTGAAGTCGGGGTTTTTTGAATTGAAGTCGGGGTTTTTTGAATTGAAGTCGGGGTTTTTTGAATTGAAGTCGGGGTTTTTTGAATTGAAGTCGGGGTTTTTTGAATTGAAGTCGGGGTTTTTTGAATTGAAGTCGGGGTTTTTTGAATTGCAGTCGGGGTTTTTTGAATTGCAGTCGGGGTTTTTTTGAATTGCAGTCGGGGTTTTTTGAATTGCAGTCGGGGTTTTTTGAATTGCAGTCGGGGTTTTTTGAATTGCAGTCAGGGTTTTTTGAATTGCAGTCGGGTTTTATTGAATTGCAGTCGGGGTTTTTTGAATTGCAGTCGGGGTTTTTTGAATTGCAGTCGGGGTTTTTTGAATTGCAGTCGGGGTTTTTTGAATTGCAGTCGGGGTTTTTTGAATTGCAGTCGGGGTTTTTGAATTCCAGTCGGGGTTTTTTGAATTCCAGTCGGGGTTTTTTGAATTCCAGTCGGGGTTTTTTGAATTGCAGTCGGGGTTTTTTGAATTGCAGTCGGGGTTTTTTGAATTGCAGTCGGGATTTTTTGAATTGCAGTCGAGGTTTTTATTAATTGCAGTCGAGGTTTTTATCAATTGCAGTCGAGGTTTTTATTAATTGCAGTCGAGGTTTTTATTAATTGCAGTCGAGGTTTTTATTAATTGCAGTCGAGGTTTTTATTAATTGCAGTCGAGGTTTTTATTAATTGCAGTCGAGGTTTTTATTAATTGCAGTCGAGGTTTTTATTAATTGCAGTCGAGGTTTTTATTAATTGAAGTCGAGGTTTTTATTAATTGAAGTCGAGGTTTTTATTAATTGAAGTCGAGGTTTTTATTAATCAAAGTCGAGGTTTTTATTAATCAAAGTCGAGGTTTTTATTAATTGAAGTCGAGGTTTTTATTAATTGAATTCGAGGTTTTTATTAATTGAAGTCGAGGTTTTTATTAATTGAAGTCGAGGTTTTTATTAATTGAAGTCGAGGTTTTTATTAATTGAAGTCGAGGTTTTCATTAATTGAAGTCGAGGTTTTTATTAATTGAAGTCGAGGTTTTTATTAATTGAAGTCGAGGTTTTTATTAATTGAAGTCGAGGTTTTTATTAATTGAAGTCGAGGTTTTTATTAATTGAAGTCGAGGTTTTTATTAATTGAAGTCGAGGTTTTTATTAATTGAAGTCGAGGTTTTTATTAATTGAAGTCGAGGTTTTTATTAATTGAAGTCGAGGTTTTTATTAATTGAAGTCGAGGTTTTTATTAATTGAAGTCGAGGTTTTTATTAATTGAAGTCGAAGTTTTTATTAATTGAAGTCGAGGTTTTTATTAATTGAAGTCGAGGTTTTTATTAATTGAAGTCGAGGTTGTTATTAATTGAAGTCGAGGTTTTTATTAATTGAAGTCGAGGTTTTTATTAATTGAAGTCGAGGTTTTTATTATTTGAAGTCGAGGTTTTTATTAATTGAAGTCGAGGTTTTTATTAATTGAAGTCGAGGTTTTTATTAATTGAAGTCGAGGTTTTTATTAATTGAAGTCGAGGTTTTTATTAATTGAAGTCGAGGTTTTTATTAGTTGAAGTCGAGGTTTTTATTAGTTGAAGTCGAGGTTTTTATTAATTGAAGTCGAGGTTTTTATTAATTGAAGTCGAGGTTTTTATTAATTGAAGTCGAGGTTTTTATTAATTGAAGTCGAGGTTTTTATTAATTGAAGTCGAGGTTTTTATTAATTGAAGTCGAGGTTTTTATTAATTGAAGTCGAGGTTTTTATTAATTTAAGTCGAGGTTTTTATTAATTGAAGTCGAGGTTTTTATTAATTTAAGTCGAGGTTTTTATTAATTGAAGTCGAGGTTTTTATTAATTGAAGTCGAGGTTTTTATTAATTGAAGTCGAGGTTTTTATTAATTGAAGTCGAGGTTTTTATTAATTGAAGTCGAGGTCTTTATTAATTGAAGTCGAGGTTTTTATTAATTGAAGTCGAGGTTTCTATTAATTGAAGTCGAGGTTTCTATTAATTGAAGTCGAGGTTTCTATTAATTGAAGTCGAGGTTTCTATTAATTGAAGTCGAGGTTTCTATTAATTGAAGTCGAGGTTTCTATTAATTGAAGTCGAGGTTTCTATTAATTGAAGTCGAGGTTTCTATTAATTGAAGTCGAGGTTTCTATTAATTGAAGTCGAGGTTTTTATTAATTGAAGTCGAGGTTTTTATTAATTGAAGTCGAGGTTTTTATTAATTGAAGTCGAGGTTTTTATTAATTGAAGTCGAGGTTTTTATTAATTGAAGTCGAGGTTTTATTAATTGAAGTCGAGGTTTTTATTAATTGAAGTCGAGGTTTTTATTAATTGAAGTCGAGGTTTTTATTAATTGAAGTCGAGGTTTTTATTAATTGAAGTCGAGGTTTTTATTAATTGAAGTCGAGGTTTTTATTAATTGAAGTCGAGGTTTTTATTAATTGAAGTCGAGGTTTTTATTAATTGAAGTCGAGGTTTTTATTAATTGAAGTCGAGGTTTTTATTAATTGAAGTCGAGGTTTTTATTAATTGAAGTCGAGGTTTTTATTAATTGAAGTCGAGGTTTTTATTAATTGAAGTCGAGGTTTTTATTAATTGAAGTCGAGGTTTTTATTAATTGAAGTCGAGGTTTTTATTAATTGAAGTCGAGGTTTTTATTAATTGAAGTCGAGGTTTTTATTAATTGAAGTCGAGGTTTTCATTAATTGAAGTCGAGGTTTTCATTAATTGAAGTCGAGGTTTTCATTAATTGAAGTCGAGGTTTTCATTAATTGAAGTCGAGATTTTCATTAATTGAAGTCGAGGTTTTCATTAATTGAAGTCGAGGTTTTCATTAATTGAAGTCGAGGTTTTCATTAATTGAAGTCGAGGTTTTCATTAATTGAAGTCGAGTTTTTCATTAATTGAAGTCGAGGTTTTCATTATTTGAAGTCGAGGTTTTTATTAATTGAAGTCGAGGTTTTTATTAATTGAAGTCGAGGTTTTTATTAATTGAAGTCGAGGTTTTTATTAATTGAAGTCGAGGTTTTTATTAATTGAAGTCGAGGTTTTTATTAATTGAAGTCGAGGTTGTTATTAATTGAAGTCGAGGTTTTTATTAATTGAAGTCGAGGTTTTTATTAATTGAAGTCGAGGTTTTTATTAATTGAAGTTGAGGTTTTTATTAATTGAAGTCGAGGTTTTTATTAATTGAATTCGAGGTTTTTATCAATTGAAGTCGAGGTTTTTATTAATTGAAGTCGAGGTTTTTATTAATTGAAGTCGAGGTTTTTATTAATTGAAGTCGAGGTTTTTAATAATTGAAGTCGAGTTTTTTAATAATTGAAGTCTAGGTTTTTAATAATTGAAGTCGAGGTTTTTAAAAATTGAAGTCGAGGTTTTTAATAATTGAAGTCGAGGTTTTTAATAATTGAAGTCGAGGTTTTTAATAATTGAAGTCGAGGTTTTTAATAATTGAAGTCGAGGTTTTTAATAATTGAAGTCGAGGTTTTTAATAATTGAAGTCGAGGTTTTTAATAATTGAAGTCGAGGTTTTTAATAATTGAAGTCGAGGTTTTTAATAATTGAAGTCGAGGTTTTTAATAATTGAAGTCGAGGTTTTTAATAATTGAAGTCGAGGTTTTTAATAATTGAAGTCGAGGTTTTTAATAATTGAAGTCGAGGTTTTTAATAATTGAAGTCGAGGTTTTTAATAATTGAAGTCGAGGTTTTTAATAATTGAAGTCGAGGTTTTTAATAATTGAAGTCGAGGTTTTTAATAATTGAAGTCGAGGTTTTTAATAATTGAAGTCGAGGTTTTTAATAATTGAAGTCGAGGTTTTTAATAATTGAAGTCGAGGTTTTTAATAATTGAAGTCGAGGTTTTTAATAATTGAAGTCGAGGTTTTTAATAATTGAAGTCGAGGTTTTTAATAATTGAAATCGAGGTTTTTAATAATTGAAGTCGAGGTTTTTAATAATTGAAGTCGAGGTTTTTAATAATTGAAGTCGAGGTTTTTAATAATTGAAGTCGAGGTTTTTAATAATTGAAGTCGAGGTTTTTAATAATTGAAGTCGAGGTTTTTAATAATTGAAGTCGAGGTTTTTAATAATTGAAGTCGAGGTTTTTAATAATTGAAGTCGAGGTTTTTAATAATTGAAGTCGAGGTTTTTATTAGTTGAAGTCGAGGTTTTTATTAGTTGAAGTCGAGGTTTTTATTAGTTGAAGTCGAGGTTTTTATTAGTTGAAGTCGAGGTTTTTATTAGTTGAAGTCGAGGTTTTTATTAGTTGAAGTTGAGGTTTTTTTTTTAATTGAAGTTGAGGTTTTTTTTTAATTGAAGTTGAGGTTTTTTTTTTAATTGAAGTTGAGGTTTTTTTTTAAATTGAAGTTGAGGTTTTTTTTTTATTGAAGTTGAGGTTTTTTTTTATTGAGGTTGAGGTTTTTTTTTTATTGAGGTTGAGGTTTTTTTTTATTGAGGTTGAGGTTTTTTTTTATTGAGGTTGAGGTTTTTTTTTATTGAGGTTGAGGTTTTTTTTAATTGAGGTTGAGGTTTTTTTTTTAATTGAGGTTGAGGTTTTTTTTTAATTGAGGTTGAGGTTTTTTTTTTAATTGAGGTTGAGGTTTTTTTTTAATTGAGGTTGAGGTTTTTTTTTTGATTGAGGTTGAGGTTTTTTTTTAATTGAGGTTGAGGTTTTTTTTTTAATTGAGGTTCAGGTTTTTTTTTAATTGAGGTTGAGGTTTTTTTTTAATTGAGGGTGAGGTTTTTTTTTAATTGTGGGTGAGGTTTTTTTTTTAATTGAGGGTGAGGTTTTTTTTTAATTGAGGGTGAGGTTTTTTTTTAATTGAGGGTGAGGTTTTGTTTTTAATTGAGGGTGAGGCTTTTTTGACATTGAGGGTGAGGCTTTTTTGACATTGAGGGTGAGGCTTTTTTAATTGAGGGTGAGGCTTTTTTTAATTGTGGTTGAGGCTTTTTTTAATTGTGGTTGAGGTTTTTTTCAATTGAGGTTGAGGTTTTTTTTAATTGAGGTTGAGGTTTTTTTTAATTGAGGTTGAGGTTTTTTTTAATTGAGGTTGAGGTTTTTTCAAATTGAAGTTGAGGTTTTTTAGTGAGTGCAGTGAGGCAGTGAGGACGTCTGTGTCTTTGCTCCGAAACAAGGTGCCCAACTGGTTAATGATTATGCATTTCTAACCAAAAAAGAGTGCCCACTCAGACCATGAGGATCCAAGAATAAATTTTATCTAACCAAATTCAAAAAATCGAACAAAAAGTGTGATATTCCATCAAAACAAGCACTCAACCCTTGCTTCTTTTTTGAGAGTGTCTCCCTTCTCACCAGATGGCGACAAGCCCAAGCAAGGACAACAACAGCGAGGGTACGCTGGAGCTTGACTATCCAGACGTACGAGGCCTGCCAAAACAGAGTAAGCAAGTAGTTTCCATCCTAATTGATCTCTTCAAATCAGTAATGAAGAAATTTCAAAGCGAAATTAGTGACTTGAAATCGATGATTGAAACACTAACGAAGAAAGAATCAAATCAAAATGCAAGGATTGACGAGCAAGATAAGAAGATAAATAACATAGGGTCTCGTCTAGAGCGACTCGAAAGGAAAGAAGAACGTGAAGAATTGGAGAACAAAAAACGCACTTTGGTTATATCAGGGGGAACTGCCGCAATCACGTCCTGAAGAAAATTGCATAGAAACGGTGTGCCAGCTCCTGAAGGACCAACTCAAAATCAACCTGAGTAACTCTGACATCACCACAGCGAGTAGATTGGGAAAAAAACCTCCACCCGGAAACGTCGATAGAAGAAACATTTATTTTGAGCTACGACAATGCGAAAAGAAGCAAGAAGTTCTGTTCTGACAGCCTGCCGTGTGACTAAACCTGAACAACTCTACGTGAATGAATACTTAGTACCTTCGCGAGCAAGTATGATGTACACTCTGAGATTGGCCAAACGAAAATTTCCGGAACAAATAGGACCCGCAAGAAGTTTGGATGGCAATATCAACGTCTTCTCTCCAAAGATAACTGGACAAGTAACTCAGAGACCTCTAACCATCAATACACCTGAAGAACTAGACAAGTACTTGTTGCAACATGTCGGCAAGTCCTCAGAGGAAATTATTCGTGATTAGTATTTTTTTGGACTGACGTATTGAGTTTAATATTATTTTGATATCTGTCCACATGTTTTCTTCTTGATTTTTGATTGAATTACCTTTACCTCTTCAAGGCATCCACGACGACCTTGCAGCTTTGTTTTGCTGCTTACTAAATTGTTTTTCAATTTCTTTCTTTTCTCCTTTTTATCGAATGCTCATACCGAACTTGCTGCTCAGACTTAACTCGTGTATATGTTTCTAAATCTGAAAGCAATTTAGATAGTCAAGATTTTTCAATTCCATAACTAACTTCACTGTCACTTCGTTTTTAAATCCATTTCATCCTTGCTACATCTTATAAGTGTTATATGCGGATACCACTGGTACGACAGCCTTGTAACTACATTATTCGCCATTTATGATCCCTAATGTTCCTGCTCATGGACTGAGTTTGCGCTCTCCTTATGAAATCATTCGAGGTTTTAGACAATTTAGACTAATAATCTCTGTGTGTTTTTATTTTCTCTTTTTTTAATTTAATTATAAGTAGGAATGTCCTTATTTTTACCTTGATCCTGTAGTTTGTATCATATTTATTTTTGTTACATTTTACTTACTGTCTCTTAATTCTAATGACTGACTATGTTGATGTATTCGACAATATTGATCCAGATCTCAATCATTTGAATAGACTGCACCCAAACCTAAATGAAACTGGAAACTGTAAATACCTAAATATTAAAAAATTCAATGAATCGATGAGGAAGACCTGTAACGATTTTTCTCTATTATGTTGGAACTGTAGGTCCATTGATCCGAAAATAGATGAAATATCTTGTACTATCACTGAGCTGAACAGCAATTTTGATGCTCTTAGTTTTACCGAAAGTTGGCTAGACGACTCATCTAAAGACCTGATTCAAATTCAAAACTATTATAGCCATCATTCACTCCGTAGTAACAAACGTGGTGGTGGCATCAGTACGTACATATCTAAACATATATCTTCGAAAGTCATTTTAAGTGCAACTATGAATCGTGAACATATTGAGACTTTATTTATAGAACTAACGAAAAATGATAAACGGATTATGCTTGGGACAGTATATAGGCCCCCAACAGCTTGTAACGTCTCTTTCCTGAACGAGCTTCAAAGCATAATATCTCAGTTCAACAAGTCTCTATATAATGGCATAATAATCTGCGGGGATTTCAACTACGATCTTCTACAATATGATAGCTGTGAGCAAATCTCAAACTTCATAAATGTTTTTCAGTCTAGCTCCTTCCTTCCAATCATCACGAAACCTACACGTGTTGCTTCTGAATCGGCTACGTTACTCGATAATATTTTTATGTTAGATCCGACTGATTTTCTTACCGGAATAATAATTTCTGACTTATCTGACCATTTCCCGGTGTTTCTCATCAAGAAAAATGTCTATAGTCCTTGTACCAGCCCACAGGCTGATACTTATTCATTTCGTTGTGTAAACGAATACATCTTGGGAACAATGCGAACTGTTCTAGAAGAATTAATGCCATCATTAGACATCTATGAACGGGACAATAATACGATTAACATTGATGAAGCAATACTAAATTTAACTGAAATTATAACGACCGCATATAACCAGTGTTGTCCAATAATCACCAGCACAATAACGCCGAAAAATAGACAAAAGCCCTGGATTACTGAAGATATCGTGATCAATATAAAGAAACGTCAAGCGTACCTAGCCTTACTATACGAAGGGCGAATATCTAAAGTAACGTATAACAGATTCAGGAATCATGTGACAAATCAAATACGAACCTCAAAACGAGACTACTTCACGCGCAAATTTACTGAATACAAAACTGATATTAATTAAAAAAACTTGGCGCCTGCTTAATTCATGCAATAAACCGAATAATAATACTATGAAAACAATGGAGTCCGTCGTTCACGAAAATGTAAAATACCACAAGAAAAAAGATATTGCAACTCTGTTTAACAAATTTTTTGTTAACATATGAAAAAATATAGCCGATAGTGTCTTCAGTGAACCCACAGACCACTTGCAATACATGGACCATGTCCGTGAACATAACTCTTTCTTTTTCACGCCAACTAATCCCTCCGATGTAATTACGTGCATAAACAACTTGAAAAATAAATCAAGTGGATTGAAAAAATTTTCGGCTAAAGTTCTTAAGGCTATAGCTGATATAATAGCACCGTGCATATCTGATATTATCAACCAATCCCTTTCTCAAGGTATCTTCCCCAACTCTTTCAAAATTGCGAGAGTGACCCCTTTTTTTAAAAATGGTGACAAACTGCATTAACAATTATAGACCTATCTCTGTACTACCAATTATTAGCAAAATATTCGAGAAAATTGTGTATAAAAAGTGTATTCGTATTTTGAACAAAAATCTTTCCTCTACGACAAACAATACGGTTTTCGTTCTAAGAAATCTACGACACAAGCTGCATTAAATCATTTGCAATACCTTTATTCTAATATAGATGAAGGAAAGCTTCTTTTCTCCGTATTTCTTGACTTTCGAAAAGCATTCGATTGTGTGGACCATAACGTATTACTCTCGAAACTACATTGTTATGGCATTCGAGGGGCTGCACATGATTGGTTCAGATCATACTTAGCAAATCGGAATCAATACGTTGTCATTGACGACGCAAAATCAGACCCACAGACAATTAGCCATGGAGTTCCACAGGGATATGTTATTAGGCCACTCCTATTTCTAATTTTTATCAATGATATCATTAAATCTACATCATTCTTCAAATTCATACTTTTTGCCGATGACAGTACCCTTTCTGCGGTCCTTCCAAACGAAAATCCCGCTAGGATGGCGGAGCGTATAAATAATGAACTTCATAAGGTTTCATTGTGGCTTAAAGCTAATAAAATGAGCCTTAATATCGATAAAACAAAATATATATCATTCTCATACAAGAATAATATATCTCTCCCACGCATTCAAATTGGCGAAGGTGAAATCGAAGGAACCAACTCAAGTAAATTCCTGGGCATCATAATAGACAAACATCTAACCTTGAAAGAGCACATCGCTCATATTAGCTCTAAATTATCAAAATCTATCGGAATCCTAAATAAAGTTAAAAATTTCCTGCCTGAAACAGCCTTACCAATTCTCTACCGAACGCTCATTTCACCACACTTGCAATACGGAATAGAAGCATGGCACGGAACTGATAAAAATAAAACCAACAAAATTTTTACCCTGCAAAAAAGAGCCATAAGAGCGGTAAAGAATCTAGAATATAATGCTCACACAAATGACTCATTCAAAAATTTACGAATACTCAAGCTCTCATATCTCTACAAAATCTCCATTTGCAATTTCATTTACAAAACATTAACAAATGATGGCGACAATAGCCTACAACAATTATTAACTGCGCAAACTGGTCATCACGACCATTTAACCCGAAATAGAAGTAAATTCATGCTTCCTTATTACTAAAGGCTCAGTCACAACACAGTATCCTCTTCGTTGGAACTAAAACTTGGAACTCAATACCTGCGGAGATCCGTGAAAGTAATTCTTATAAGGTATTCAAAAAAAATATTGAGTCACACTTCCTATCAGATTACTAGTCGTGTAAGATCACAGAGTCAAACCTTGTCCCCTACATAACTGGTCCTGATAATGTAATTTGCCTTGGTTAATTTCGCCGATCTTCAGTCTGTTCTTGAATCGTTTGTCGAATATACTGTTAAATCTAGTCTATATGAACTATATTGTAAAATGAAGTATCTCATTTCGAGTTAATTATCTCATTGATCAGTCTAATGCGTCTCTAGTTTAAATGAATTAGGTTAAACATTATTGTACTCCTTCGACTAACCTTGATGGTAGGATGCCCTAGAAGTCACTGAACTTATTCGGGCCCACAGGTAGCTATACTCAAATTTGACCATTGTACTAGACTTGAGAAACATTCTATCTCTGCATCACCTGTGGTAAATAAATTGTTTAAATTGTTTTAAATTTTTAAACTAAAGTTCAGGTGTTTCAAATTTTTAAATTGAAGTTGAGGTTTTTTTAAATTTTTAAATTGAAGTTGAGGTTTTTTAAATTTTTAAATTGAAGTTGGTTTTTAAATTTTCAAATTGAAGTTGTGGTTTTTTGAATTTTTAATTTGAAGTTGAGGTTTTTTAAATTTTTAAATAGAAGTTGAGGTTTTTTAATTTTCAAATTGAAGTTGAGGTTTTTTAAATTTTCAAATTGAAGTTGAGGTTTTTTAAATTTTTAAAATGAAGTTGAGGTTTTTTTAAATTTTTAAAATGAAGTTGAGGTTTTTTAAATTTTTAAAATGAAGTTGAGGTTTTTTAAATTTTTAAAATGAAGTTGAGGTTTTTTTTAATTGAAGTTGAGTTTTTTAAATTGAAGGTGATTTTTTTAATTGAAGTTGGATTTTTTTAAATTGAAGTTGAGTTGTTTTAAATTGAAGTTGAGTTTTTTTAAATTGAAGTTGAGTTTTTTTAAATTGAAGTTGAGTTTTTTTAAATTGAAGTTGAGTTTTTTCAAATTGAAGTTGAGTTTTTTTAAATTGAAGTTGAGTTTTTTTAAATTGAAGTTGAGTTTTTTTAAATTGAAGTTGAGTTTTTTTAAATTGAAGTTGAGTTTTTTTAAATTGAAGTTGAGTTTTTTTAAATTGAAGTTGAGTTTTTTTAAATTGAAGTTGAGTTTTTTTAAATTGAAGTTGAGTTTTTTTAAATTGAAGTTGTTTTTTAAAATTGAAGTTGAGGTTTTTTTAAATTGAAGTTGAGGGTTTTTTAAATTGAAGTTGAGGTTTTTTAAATTGAAGTTGAGATTTTTTAAATCGAAGTTGAGATTTTTTTAAATTGAAGTTGAGATTTTTTTTAATTGAAGTTGAAGTTTTTTAAATTAAAGTTGAGGTTTTTTTAAATTTAAGTTGAGGTTTTTTTAAATTTAAGTTGAGGTTTTTTAAATTGAAGTTGAGGTTTTTTAAAATTGAAGTTGAGGTTTTTTTAAATTGAAGTTGAGGTTTTTTTAAATTGAAGTTGAGGTTTTCTTAAATTGAAGTTGAGGTTTTTTTAAATTGAAGTTGAGGTTTTTTTAAATTGAAGTTGAGGTTTTTTTAAATTGAAGTTGAGGTTTTTTTAAACTAAAGTTGAGGGTTTTTTGAATTGAAGTTGAGGTTTTTTGAATTGAAGTTGAGGGTTTTTTGAATTGAAGTTGAGGGTTTTTGAATTGAAGTTGAGGGTTTTTTGAATTGAAGTTGAGGGTTTTTTGAATTGAAGTTGAGGGTTTTTTGAATTGAAGTTGAGGGTTTTTTGAATTGAAGTTGAGGGTTTTTTGAATTGAAGTTGAGGGTTTTTTGAATTGAAGTTGAGGGTTTTTTGAAATTGAATTTGAGGTTTTTTTAAATTGAAGTTGAGGGTTTTTGAAACTGAAGTTGAGGGTTTTTTAAATTGAATTTGAGGGTTTTGTAAATTGAAGTTGAGGGTTTTTTAAATTGAAGTTGAGGGTTTTTTAAATTGAAGTTGAGGGTTTTTTAAATTGAAGTTGAGGGTTTTTTAAATTGAAGTTGAGGGTTTTTTAAATTGAAGTTGAGGGTTTTTTAAATTGAAGTTGAGGGTTTTGTAAATTGAAGTTGAGGGTTTTGTAAATTGAAGTTGAGGGTTTTGTAAATTGAAGTTGAGGGTTTTGTAAATTGAAGTTGAGGGTTTTGTAAATTGAAGTTGAGGGTTTTAAATTGAAGTTGAGGGTTTTTAAATTGAAGTTGAGGGTTTTTAAATTGAAGTTGAGGGTTTTTTAAATTGAAGTTGAGGGTTTTTTAAATTGAAGTTGAGTGTTTTTTAAATTGAAGTTGAGTGTTTTTTAAATTGAAGTTGAGGTTTTTTTAAATTAAATATGACCATGATTGTATGAAACCTGAGCTCGGTCAGATAAAAATTGATTTTTTTTAAGTGAAAAGGTAGAAAGATGTAGTCTTACCAGTATTTATTGCTGTGGTACAAATTTTGGTTATATTCATTTTCTAGTGCTGTCATTTTCAAAATTATCCCTCAATCCAATGTAGCTTTGAGTATTTGATTTGCATTTTTTCATTGGGACTGGAAATGATTTTATATATATTTCAACCTGAAGATGATGCTTGTTAATCACAATATTGTTTTTTATAGACTACAGAGTTAGTGAATTTATCAACTATTTGACCGTGGAGCAATCAAAATATTTTCTGTGAATTTCTTACTACTGTTCTTACCGTGATGTTCTGGAAAGATTTTGTAACGTTAAAAAGTTGAAAAAAAATAATCTAGTTTTTAACATTGCTCTGATGTACTTGGTACTGTCTCCAAACCTTGTTTTAATGAATAATTAATTTCAGGATCATCCACAAATGCAAATGAAGGGAACAGCTCTTAGTTCCGTTTAATTCTTTGTCACTTCCTAATAAACGCTTAGACTTGTTCCCTAAATCTGTTTCATTTAACAGTCAAAATTCAATATGTGTTACTCACATTGATAACAGCCCAGAGTCGTCAATAAAACTTTGGAAACTCAGTGAGTTAAATCCATCTAGATTTCTTGAGTCTGAAGCTAGACACAAAAGTTCTTTTCATGCAATTCCTCCAATGAAGCCTTTGTTGATACCTCAAGTAAACGTAAACCCGTTGTTGTGGGAGGCACTAAACGCTCACGACACTTACCGTAAGGTACAGTCCTACACCGCCCCCCGAATATTATGGTCGGATCGTACAGGGGATTCACATCGCGTGCCGCGGGTCAATACCATGGTGCGGACCGGTTTCCCTACTGCCTATTACGTGATCTACAAATTTAATGATAATAACACAAATCAAAGATTCGATGAGTGACACTGTTTTTTTTCTTAGACATACCATTCAGACAGGTACAACCCTATTAGGCATATCTGTTACATTTCCTACTTCTTATTTACCTGACCTTACTCGCAAGCCTTCCACAATATCAAAACCTATGTTCAAAGCACGTGACCAGGCAACAATGAAGAAATTAATGGTTACAGGATTACAAACACCACAGGCACACAACTTAGCTGTGAACGAGGTAGTTGTCATGGAAGGAATACATATCATAGCAGTGGCTAGGCCATTTTTAACTATAAATACTCTTCGAACATTAGGACACAGGTACGACAATACACCAATTCCAGGACCCCGCGATGGACTCCAGGCAAGAGTTCTATTCCTGAGATCTTCTGAGGTCCACGACTGCCCACAGGCCCTGGACGCCAGATGTAGATCGGCGGTGCTCTTTGATCTGAGTCCTCTTGACTTGATCAGGGCAATAGGCAACCGCCCCCAAGGCTTTCAACCGGCCAAGCCCCGCGTCCAGGTGACGCACGAGATGACTTCAGTAGCCGCCGATCAGCTGTGATGATGGCACCTACCCGGCCGACGGCACGCCACGCAGACAGCGGCCCTCGGATCAGCCGACAGAGCTGGACCAATTGGCGCACTGCAGTGGGAGGCCTTCCCCTTCGGGGCTTGAACTCGAAAGTTGCAGCCGTGCTACGGGTCTCTCCGTTTAGAGTCTGCCTATATTGAATTCTTATTATTTTTAGAGGAATTTGGCATTCCTTTACCTACGTTATTCAGAGACTTACTATGAATTTAATTTCTTTCTGTAAAAACTAGAACAATCATTAACATTATTACACTTTTGATCATGCCTATCTATTGAACATTTTTCTCAGAAATAAAACATAACTTAGATTAACTTTACATTAATTAGTAGTGGTCTTGCCACTACATACCCCCCCACCAAGTACAACCTTAGTTGTACTTAAATTAATTCAAGTATTATCCATAAATTATTCAGCTCAATAGAGTTCAGTTATCGCATGTGGCTGCTCCTCTCAAGTTCAAGCTTTACAAAACCTACCGCATTTTCATTCACTTAGCATGTAAACCTTACAGACAGGTCCCGTAGTACAAACGAGAATACGACTTAATGTCAGACACAATTACATAAAAAAATGACGCATCACATGTTAAATATTTTCGTAATCTGTTTTTAACAATAGACTATTACTCTTCGTAAGAACAATACAGTTTCTCCTTAATGTACACAGCAACGATTTCGAAACGCTGACCGCCCTCCTGCGGTTATCTCGAAGACTGGAGACCACGTTCAAGCACACCACAAACACACCAAAGTTTTTTTTATAATTGGGTGAAAACCACCCACCTGCCGGATTTGTCTCAGCACCGAAACTCTAACATTAAGTGACAAGTCGCAATGGAAGTCGAAACTTGTCAGCAGTATATTTACACGTTGATACAAAATCTATATTTTTAAACAATATGATGATTGTATCACACAGGCTTGAACATTTAAGGGATCCTATTTACATAGAACATACGGCACGTTACACGTTTATAAACAAACCCACACATATATACACTTTTTTTTTAACTTGGAGCAAAACACATTGGTAGGTTTTACTCTTCTCACGCTAGTTCATATTCTTATACTCTTAAGTCCTAGCCTGTACATTTGGCAAGTTGAGGGCAGGCCTTCTTGCTCTGGTGACTCGTTGGTAGTTCACATCCCCATAACTCGTAGGAGTGCTCTCGAAACTACGCGTTTCTGGGTCCCTAATATTCACATCTACCCCAGTCTGTGAACCTAAATATCGCTGCTGCCATACGTCTCTAAGAAATCTACTATTGGATCGTCTGCATTGGTCTGCTCTGTTTTCACCCTGTAAAGCAAGTTCCTTCAACCTCCTCAATGTTTCTAATTTATGTACAAACTGTGAAGGTGCACTTCCCTCTTCAAATCCTACAATGTTTGGTTCCTCAAACTCAGAAAATTGCCTACTTTTCGAACTTTGTGCATTTTCCTCAGTCCTGATACTTACCTTTTCACTTACTTCCACACACTGTTCTCCTTCCTCATTTCTCTGCTCACCTTCAATCTGATCCAACTCCACGCTCTCCCAGACCACAGCATAAAATTACCTATGGAAGACAAATCATCTACTTCATTGGGGTTGCTGGGTGACCCCCAGTCCCAAAAATCTACAGAATTCTTACTACTAAATACATTAACCCTGTTCTAAATCTCTACTGGGTTTACTCCCCTGTACAACTGGTGTAGAAGTCTTTACATTACCATGATGTAAATTTGGTTCCTGAAAACTTTCTCTAGTGTTTACCATATCAATATTTACATCTTGAGCACTACCTTCACTACATCTAAACTGCCTTAAATCTACCATTTCTCCACTTACCACTGGCTCTCCAACTCGGCTAATTCTCCGTCGTCTGCTCCTAGACTTGGTCACTCCCGGTACTCTGGCTACTCTCCCTCCATAACTACTGTTTTTATCATAGTGACAACTCTTACCTCTACCAATTCCTTGGCTATCACCACCAGAGATACTCCCAGCATCACTGCTGTCAGTATCACTAAGACTAGAAGCACTACTGGCATATACTACTTGTTCATCATTATCTTCTGAACTTTCGGCCCAACCATAGAATTTCCTTTTTGTGAGGCTGGGCTCCAGAGCCTCATCCCAATGTACATACGGGGTCAAGTAAGCAGGAAGCTGCTTCCAAGGTTTCAATTGTTTGTAATGTGCTCTGATGATGATATCCTCTCTTGAATTGAGAGCTGTCAATTCATATGTTAGGGTGTTGGACTACTTTAGTAGTCTTAAAAGGGCCCTCATAGAGCTTAGACATTTTGTGATTTACAAGGTTACCTATCTTTTGTACTTTCTTCAAGACCAATTGGTTCTCTTGAAAAGGTGAAAATGTTGGATGGCCTTCTCTCCCCGTAGAAACAACACCACGACCTATAGGAAGACTTGTTAGTATCATGAGAATTTTGTAGCAAACATTGTGAAGGGCTCATTCCTAACTGAGTGTGAAGTATTTGTTTATAAGTTGCGAGTAGTTTGGGAAGACAATCATCCCATGATCTGGGATTATCACTGATTAACCCCTTGAGCAACTGGATAACAGTTCTGTTGCATCTCTCCACACACCCGTTGGAAGAAGCTTTGTAAGGTGTAGAATATGTGTCTTATGTTAAATGAGTCCAAGAGACTATTAAATTCTTCTGATTTGAACTCGACACCATTTTCAGTTAAAACCCTAGTTGGTATTGTGCTAATGTAGGGAGAATATCATTCTTGAACACTGTAGTGACTGTATGAGCTGTCTTATTTCGAATAGGTTTGACCGCTAACCACTTGGAGAAATGGTCCACTGCAACAAGAACTGCCACATTCCCACGACTTGATTTTGGCAAGAGCGTGAGGTCAATTTCAACCAGTTTAAATGGATATGAGGTCTCAACTTTTAGAGTCGGAGAACTGATGTGTTGTCTACTAGTTTTAAAATATTGACAATGAGGACAAACTGCACAGATATCCCGAGTTACTTTGTCTAGTGCGGGAGGCCAAAAGCTCTGTTGAATCAAGTCAATTAATTAACTTATGCCTACCTACATGCGCCATTTGTGTGTGCACTTGGAAAACGATTTCTACGATTAATGCAAAGGGAACAACGACCGAAGAGTACCTCCCTTTATCTCCAAATAGAAGGTCTAGGCTAACCCTCAAGTCTTGTCGGTATCGTTTAAATTGGTTCAAGGCTCCTGGCCATGCTGATGAATCTCAATTTTCGGTGATACTTTTTTTAAAATTACAAATAGCAAAGTCATTATTTTGAATGTTCCTTAATTCCCCTTCAGACACAGTGTAAGTAACTTTAGGGCACAAAGATTCAATCTCTGATTCAGAGTCACTCCTGATTGAAAGGGAGTCACCATTGTTACAGTCAGTAATGGGGTATATGTTCCCCAAGAATTCCCCTAATCCGAGCAAACAAGATTCTGTACTCCTTTGCAAGGGATATAGTTTGACCGAGTCATCCTCGTCTTTCACTGCAATTGTTGATGCTGCATAATTGAAAACGATTTTATTTTTATTAATGAAATTAAGTCCTAGAATACAACAACAGGGCATTGCGTCCTCACTAATTACCGCAAAAGGAACTGTTTCCTTTACTTCAGTTCCCAATAAGCTTGGTTTCAAGTTAACAATTCCCATGATGGCTGTAGAATTATTCCCTATTCCCCCCAGTGATTTACCTTCTCCATCAGTAAGTGAGTACTCTCCCTCATCCTTCACTGTATCCCAAACCTTCTTTGCAATTGCACTAACCTGAGCACCAGTATCTATGATGCAACAAAAATGATGTGATCCTATGGAGATGGTGTATTTCCCTTTCTTTGGTTCATGCTTACAGGTACTTATCACAGGACACATTGACAATTGTGGACCATCTGCATCTGAGTCCCCATTGCTATTGTTGAAACTCTCCTTACTAGAGTTGCTCTGTCCATCAACCAAATTAATATTCTTATCAGAGATTGCATCTTTCATTGATTGGGTACTAAAATGAGACCTTGGTGAAAGTGGATTAAAATGAATACCTTCCAGGCATTGCAGATGAATTGCTGGGGCTTCCTTGGTCAATTCCCCAGCCCTGTAAACAGTGGGGAACTTCATACCATGATGAACCCAAACCTCAACTTTGTGAACTTCACTAACAGCTAACAAAATTTCCTCCCAAGGCAACTCCCCTGGATTCTTCATTAGCTGCAGTTGATTTTTTTTCAACTTATCTAACTGAATATTGAATTTCTTGGCATTATCTATTAAGTACTCGACTAATTGCCTTCGTAACGCTACGTGGTTATCAGGAAGCTCACATTGGTGCCCATCTTCTTCTAAGTCAGAAAGCAATACAAATAGGGATTCAAACATAGAATCTCCTCCCCCTTCCATTTTCCCACTCACCCTCAACCCTTTGGGCAAGTAAAACTGAGGCCTATCTCTATCCTCAACGTTTGACGACGGGATGACCCTTGAGAGTGTATCGGCTGCTTGATTTTGCTCTCCTGGCTGATATCTAATGACAAAATCATACTCGGCTAGCTCATCAATGGTTCTCATTAACCTAGAATTCTCACGAGACATATTATGCAAGTACAGTAAAGGCTTATGGTCTGTATACAAATTAAATTTGAACCGTATAAAAAGGCTCCAAACGTTTTTACTCCCCACCGTACAGCAACTAATTCCCTTTCAGTTGTGGAGTACCTACGTTGTGTATCAGTGAAGGCGGTAGACGAGTACCCAATGGTTTTATACTCCCCCTCTTGTTTTTGCATCAGACAAGCTCCAGCACCGACTCCTGAGGCATCAACATATAGTTCTAACTCCTCAGCAGTCTCTGAGTAATCTGGGAATGCTAATGTCACGTCTTCTGCCAGCTTTATTTTCAGTAAGTCAAAGGCTACACTCATTTCAGATGTCCAATTTATTGGTTTCCTTTTAGGCCCTCCAGTAAGTTGGGCCAATGGTTTTGCTAATTCAGAACATTTATATATGAATTTACGTTGGAAGTTGATTAGACCTAAAAACTGACGCAGTTGTCTAACATTGGTGGGTTTGGGGAAGTTTAGAACTTTTTCTACGTATTCAGGAGATTTCTGAATGCCTTTATTGCTAAATTGGTGTCCCAGGAATGTAACCTGAGTCTTAAAGAACTCACATTTGGGGACTTTTACTTCTATTCCGTGTCTACCAAGGGTAGAGAGCACCTTTTCAACTAACACTAAATGCTCTTCAAATGTTTTGCTCATAATTAGAATGTCATCAATGTAAACAATGATATTCTTGAAACAAAATTCCGAGACTATTTCTTGCATGTTCCTTTGAAATTGTATCCCGCTGTTCTTTAACCCAAAACTTAACCTCTTAAATTGGTATTGATTATCAACAGTGCTGAAGGCAGTGAAAGGTCTGCTCTCCTCATCAATTGGTATTTGGTAGTATCCCCTGACCAGATCTAATTTAGTGAAAATTTTAACACCATGGGCACTATAAACAGAATCAACTAAGTTGGCCATGGGAAATTTCTCTGGTTTGGTTACGCTATTGAGTTTACGGTAATCTAAGCAAATTCTAAGTTGACCATCAGGTTTTCGGATAGGTACAACCGGAGAAGACTAGGGAGATTGGCTGTGCTCTATTATATCAAGTGACTCAAGTTCTTCACACTGTTTCTCTATTTCTTCATTTATGGGTTCTGGGAAACGGCGAGGTTTTTGCCAAACTGGGGTGTAATTAGTTATTCAATTCGTTACGGTGTAACCATTGCAGTCCCTATATCAGAATCACCCTCACTGAGAGCCGAGTCAACTCCAGCTAACATAGAGTAGATTTGATGTTTCTGGGTTTTGTCTAAATCAGTTCCTACATCAAGTTCAGCGGCCATTCGCTCAGTGGTCCACTTACTGGCTTCCTGCTGGTCTTCTATCTCCATCACCTTACTTATCCTCCCCACTAACTCTCCTTTTTTAATTTTTGTAACTTTGGACTGTTCTCCTGTTTTAGTACACACCAAGACCTGAGGCACCTCCCCTGTCAAAGAGAAAATTCCATCTACTCCTCTGATCTGTTTATGTTTAAGATGGCCGTCATATTCATAGATTTTACTGCTGCACATACTACATATACAGAAGTTTACCGTAAGAGGGACAGTTACTGGTTCACCAGAATAAGGGACATCCTCAGCAGCAAACACTGGCAAATTCTCGTACATGATATCCTCAAGTTTACCCTCAGTTCCAACATATAAGTCAACTCTGGCATTGTATTGGTTGAGCTTTGAAATTTTCTTCATACTGGTATCTAGAATTAATTTATTTTTCTTTAGAAAAGGAACTCCCAATATAATTGGGTAGCCAATTATGTCCTCAGACACTACAAGGAAATTAATAGTCTTCATAGGAATATGGAAAAGAGATAATTCTAGTGGAAGTGTTCCTAGTGTTTTGATGTTAACCATGCCTATCCCACAAAGGGTTGTGGACTGGGCGCTATTGAACTCCAATCCAAATTGTTGTACGACGGACAATTTAATTAAGTTGTCAGCTGCCCCTGTATCGATGAGAGCCTGCACAGAGTGTTTTTCCCATTCCACCTCCACAAAAAGGAGGGGTTCCGGTTCCAGTGAGGCTAAATTTGCTACTAGAACCTGGTCTTCTGAAGTACCACTATGAGAAATATCTGCTACTTGCTGCAATTCAATATCTGAGGATTCTTCATCTTTAATTGGTAACTTTGCCATTTTAACATTGGATGTTTGGTTTAAACAACGCCTATCCATATCAGGACCATCCACCGTAATGTGAGAACCACTCGGCTGGGCTTCCTCATCATCCCCCACAGCACCTTCGTCTCCCTCATCCTCTATTTCTAAACCCTCGAATCGGTTCCTTGTTTCGACAGGACTAAACAACTTGTAGGGGTACTTATAGGCTACTGGCTTACCCCAGCTTCTACCGGAGCCTACTGGTTTGACGGGTTTAAACGCTGGTCACCATTGAAATGAGTAGGCCTTGCATTCCTACCTCCCTGCTGACGATGTCCTTGTTCTTCAGTATTTCTGCAATATAAGTCATTATTTCTAGCAGCATTTTCACCCTGTGGGTTCAGACCATATCCCACTCGTGGAGTACGGGGACCATGAACCGATTGAAACCCACGGTACCCCTGATTTTGTTGATGACAGTCTCTGTAAAAATGCCCATGCTTGCCACATATGTAGCATGCTCTGGCCAGGGTTCTACACTCAGATCTGAAGTGACCAAACCTCCTGCAGTAGTTGCACACAACATTCCTCTGTGCCAATGGTTTGTCAGGTTTTATACCTTCCATTCTTCCTCAAGCTGGTTCCCCTCTCTGTGCATATTGAGGCCTGTAAGATGTTGACCTTGGCAACTCTTTAGAGGAGAAGCTTGACTCCAGTTCTTCAAAATTTAGAGAGTGATAGGTTCTTGGCTGCTTTGGGTATGCCCCATACTTACCTTTATAATCATTGCTGACTAAAACAGACGGGGAAGAACTGGTTGGGTTCTGGGTGGAAGCATCCCGAGTGTTCCTCTTTTGTCCCAAGTTAATTATAATTTCCTGGGGCTCATTCCCACGAGCACATTTTACATTTCTGGATACTTGACCATTTGATCTTCTTATTACTCAATTTGTGACTAATCATCTGGTTGGAAAAAATCCTCTTCATCTCCCGCGGAATAGATTTCAAGAACTTCTTCCTTAAAATATGAATAGTTTGCACATTGTGCTTTGGGTAAGCTATTTTGAAAAGTCTCTCAAGCCTACTGCTGAAGAGATAAAGAGACTCTCCCTTCAGATACCTTATCTTATTGAAATCAATTCTATTTTTATTTTTTCTCATTTCTCCCATGTCTTTGTACCACCTCAGAAGCTTATTTTTGACGTTAGGATAAAAATCTCCCACGTCTCTTAGGGATCGGAATGCCTTCAAGGTTTGACCAGACAACTGCCTCTCCAATTCACCTATCCAAAAGGATCAGTCCCCTTTAAAGTTGTGTTCACAGTAGATTTCAAATTTCTGTAAATACTCTTCAGGCTTTGGTCCAGATTTCTCAGTAAATGGTTCTTGTACTGGTACCTTCCTATTGTCAAGCTTGGTGAGCAGCTGTCTGAAAGTTTCTAAGTCAGAACGTTTGGAAGACATCTTAACTTTTCCTCGGGATGAAGGTTTCCAGTGGGGTTGGTCCTCCTCAGACTCCTGTGACCCAGAGTAACTCTCAGAGATATCGGAGTCATTGTCAGTAGCTGAGGAAGACTCACTATTTGAAGTGTCAGTTACCTCCTTACTGGTGGGTCTTACCTTCCTTGCCTTTACAACTTCCTCCTTAGCAGATTGAACCAGCTTCTTAGGCTTAACACTTTCCCATACTTCGAAATTCATTTGAGCAAAATTATCCTTAATGTCTTTCAATTTCTGAAGAGATGACTGTGATAAAAGATTCAGATCTATTTGTTTAATGTTATCAAGAAATTTGTTAATATAAACACAATTCTCCAAAATTAACTGCTCCTCCTCTTCTGAACCATCCTCTCTTTGCCCAGTGTCAACCCCTTTTTCAGGCTTAGCCTCTCCACCTTCTGCCTCCATGACCCTTCCTTAGAACCAAATTATTGTTTTAACTTCAAACGTTCAGCCCCAAAGTGAAGACCTCCCTCACTCTTCTATAATTTTTTTTTCTCACCGGTTGACCTAAGAAATTAATACAGGTTACCGGTAACAAGTTAACACCTCTATATACTCAAGAAGTGCTGTGCTATTTGCATTGGTGTTTCCAAATGACAGAACAAATGACAAGATCAATAAAGTATACAAAAATGAAGCACAATATAATCAGGCATACACAAGCACACCACGACACGACCTAACCTATCCTGGTCACGGCACCAAAGAAATAATATGTTGTGGGAGGCACTAAACGCTCACGACACATACCGTAAGGTACAGTCCTACACCGCCCCACGAATATTATGGCCGGATCGTACGGGGGATTCACACCGCGTGCCGCGGGTCAATACCATGGTGCGGACCGGTTTCCCTACTGCCTATTACGTGATCTACTACAAATATAATGATAATAATACAAATCAAAGATTCGATGAGTGATACTTTTTTTTTTCTTGGACATACCATTCAGACAGCTACAACCCTATTAGGCATATCTGTTACATTTCCTACTTATTATTTACCTGACCTTACTCGCAAGCCTACCACAATATCAAAACCTATGTTCAAAGCACGTGACCAGGCAACAATAAAGAAATTAATGGTTACAGGATTACAAACACCACAGGCACACAACTTAGCTGTGAACGAGGTAGTTGTCATGGAAGGAATACATGTCACAGCAGTAGCTAGGCCACTTTTAACTATAAATACTCTTCGAACATTAGGACACATGTACGACAATACACCAATTCCAGGACCCCGCGATGGACTCCAGGCAAGAGTTCTATTCCTGAGATCTTCTGAGGTCCACGACTGCCCACAGGCCCTGGACGCCAGATGTAGATCGGCGGTGCTCTTTGATCTGAGTCCTCTTGACTTGATCAGGGCAATAGGCAACCGCCCCCAAGGCTATCAACCGGCCAAGCCCCCGCATCCAGGTGACGCACGAGATGACTTCAGTAGCCGCCGATCAGCTGTGATGATGGCGCCTACCCGGCCGACGGCACGCCACGCAGGAAGCGGCCCTCGGATCAGCCGACTGAGCTGGACCAATTGGCGCACTGCAGTGGGAGGCCTTCCCTGGATATCAGGGTGTCATAAATTGCGCTGTCTAATAATTACGTCTGCTGAACCTCGTTTTTACATCTTGAACCTATTCATATAATCAGAATTACACCACACATGGACGTCTTTTTGTTCTTAATGATAATGATTTACATATAAACCTGGTCAATCGTGCTACGCCACAAACAATTCTTAATGCTTATCTATCGACTTTATCTTCCATGAGCTTTTTCTATAATTCACACCACTAACCGACCATATTACATTGCAGAGTTTCATTTAATTCACAAGAAAGTACAAAGCACATCTTATCAACCATATGTCAATATCTACGTATTTCACAGCCTCTATCTATATTCGTAGCAGTCTACTATTTATTATAATTTTCAACGCATGACTCAAAACAATTACAAAAGTATTCATCTTGAACGCCAACTCTAATAGATATAAACACATTACCTATTATCACATGTTATCTCCAGTATTACGTATTGTTGCAATCACATAAATTCATTCTTACCCTTCGGAGCTTGAACTCGAAAGATGCAGCCGTGCTACGGGTCTCTCTGTTTAGAGTCTGCCTATATTGAATTATTATTTTTAGAGGAATTTGGCATTCCTTTACCTACGTTATTCAGTGACTTACTATGAATTTATTTCTTTCTGTAAAAATTAGAACAATCATCAACATTATTACACTTTTGATCATGCCTATCTATTGAACATTTTTCTCAGAAATAAAACATAACCTAGATTAACGTTACATTAATTAGTAGTGGTCTTGCCACTACACCGTCATTATGAAATGTGAAGTATCTCTTATGATTCAGTACTAATGCTTTATGTTGCTTATTTGAAATTTCTTTCATTCCCATAATAGGTTGTCTACTAGGTAGTGAAGTAGTAAAAAATAGAAAAATTTGAAAAGTAGCAAAAAATGAAGTAAGGAGTAGTGAAATTTGCCTCAGGGGTCAACTTTACCTGTCAGGGTTGTAAAAAAAATGAAGTGGGATAATTCACTGAACATTGAAGGTGAAGTACACATGTATATAGAGTTTGAAGATTTTCAAAATTCATTACTCCATCAGAATCAGATACTTGCTGCAGTTTATGGGAAATATTTCTGTTAGGGGATTGAACAATTCTGTGGTGTTTATTAGTTTCCAGTCAGTTTATTTTTTTGCATATGATGAGCTATTGCTCTCATTGTTGAAAGATGTTAAGACAGGGTCTTTGCAAAACATTTGTTAGGGTCCATTTGGGAAGGGGTACATAAAAAATGAGTATTTTTCGCAGTTATGCGTTGGATGCTTCATTTAGTAATAAGTTTTTAATTTAGTATTTATGTAGTAATCACTTTCAAATTTTTGTAACGCATCCTATGACGTGTATTATTGACTCAAACTGCTCATTATAGAATGATTTCTTACATCCTGCACATTTGGACAACATTCATGATGTTAAAATTAGGAAGTTTTTTTGCTGTTGAAGCTCGTATAAAGTAGTAAAATTTGAAAATGAAATATCAGGAGACACCCTGCATAATGTTTGTTTCAATTGTTTTGATGTTGCTGTGTGAGTAAAAAATTTTAAGATGAATTTCCTTCTAATAAGGATAACACTGTACATTTATTACCAGAAATTACTTTCCAAGAATATTGTGTTAGGAATAAATTTGTAAATTCTAATTTTGCTTATGAATTGGGATAGACATAAAAATACATTACAGAAATGACATCAAAAATACAAGTTTCCAACTGCATGCAGTAGGCAACAAGGATAAAGTTATTGGAAAATACTGTGAAAATGTGAAGTTCGTCAGTGATTGCACACGTTAAACTTTTCATTAACAGAATGAATAACACATATTACGCTGTGATGGCTCTCTTTGCATTACCTACCTTCAGAGACTAGGAATTAATGCACAAAGGCTGGACTGCTGACATATCCAACGTTTATATAGAATTTAACATAACAATCCCTGAAAACTTTTCTGTGGAGACAAAAGCTGCATGAATCACGATCCTACTTAGTCGTCTAAATTTCCTGGTCATTCATTATTCATTATGATATGGTGTGGTAAATGTTTTTGAAAACAAAGCTTCATTCTTTTTGTAATTAGGCAGTTTCCAGAATAGGGTGTGCATTCGATTTGGATTTATCACACACAATTACATTGTCTATTTAATTTCTAGATGACGGAGCTTCAGCGATGTGCGGGCGTCAGTCTGCACGTAACCAGCTCACCATCACGTCATGACGGTGGTGTGGCCTTGGAAATGTCCTACTCTGGGTTAGGACAAGCTCGTCAACGGACAAAAATCCCTTTCAAGGAGCATTCCACCTGTCAATAAAAGGTTCGTGTAAGCTCATACAGTTCTTTTCGTTCATGAACTAATATCTTTCCCCTCTGGGCGATTCAACTATTGTATCTATGAGAATGAACACTCCCATGGGGAAACAGTGTGAGGGCCCGAGCTGAGAGTTACGAAGACCTTTTTTTTGTTGGAATAGAATGTTTTTGTTATGTTAAGGACCACCAGTTTTTGGTTCACTGCTGTTCTGTTTTTCTGCACCTACTACTGTCTTCTTCAACTTTTATCTTGTTTCCTGAACTTTTTTCTCAACTTACTGTTTCTATGTCTCTTCTGCAGAGATTCCTCATTCCCTTATCTCCATACCAAATGGTGCCTCCCTCCTTCCTCTCAATGAAACGCTCTTTTTAGCGGTTGGGAGTCTTGACCTAACATGTTATCTAACTAATATCTTAGATAGCGTTCCGTTATAGTAATACCCCTCCGCGGGAATACGACTATTGAATCTTTGGGAATGAGCTCTCCCAGGGGGAAATGTGAGGGCCCGAGCTACGAGCTAGTTAGGCCTTCTGTTTGTGGAACTATAATGCTTTTGTTATGTTAATGACCTTCTTTTCTCGGTTCATTGCTGTCCTGTTTTTCAGCACCTACTACTCTCTTCTTGGACTTCGATCTTTCTTCATGAACTTCTTACTCAACTTATCGTTTCTAAGCTGTTACTTCATAGATTCTGCGTTCCATTATAACTCCCTACTAAAGGGTGCCTTCCTCTTTTTGGATCGCATTTATTTTGCTGCGGATAGGAAGGCTTAAACTAACTAATAATTATCTTTCGTTATAGTAATGCAAATGAATGGATTTATTGATACAAAGTTTTTGTAACAAATACTAGCAGACCAGTTGCAACGTTTGAAAACGTATTAGCATTGCAATGGGTAGAATCGATAATTTAATGCTATTATGAATAATCCTTTTTTTCGTTCAATAATTGACTATTCTTCAACATATTTGAACATAGATAGACGTCAGTCCTCAATGTTACGTTTTAAATCAGTTTAATTTATCCACTCATCATTCTATTCAAATTTAGCAAGCCAAATGGGCTCAACGTCTCCTATAAAAAATTATCAATAACTTAACGGACAGCTGTTCAATAGGTTACCGATATCAAGTATTGTATTCAGAGTTTGGTTAATCGACTTATTCTCCGATTGCAGCCGAAGCCAGATGAACCAAATGTAGCGATCACAAGTATAACTAGCATTGCTTGCTCCAAACCCAGTGGTAGTTGGAACACAGTCATTCGGCAAATGGTAGTTTATTTTATTTTGTTTTCATTTGCACACTCCTCAGGGAGATAAAACTATTGTATCTATTGGGAATAAGCGCTCCCAGGGGAACCATGTGAGGGATCGAGCTAAAGGTTAGGTAGGCTTCCTTTTTGTTGTAATAAAATAGGTTTTTGTTTTGTTACGGACCATCTTTTTTCGGTTCACTGCTGTCCTGTTTTTCAGCACCTACTACTTTCTTCTTCAACTTTTTTCTTGTTTCATGAACTTCTTTTCTAGCATTGTTTCTGTGCACCTGGTGCATCGATTCCGCGTTCCCTCAACTCCATACTAAATGGTGCCTTCCTCTTTCCTCTCTTAGAACATCTTTGTCGTGATTAAGAGAGGCTAAAACTTTCTTATATAATAATAAAAATAATTGCATTTGTACAGTTGATAATTACTAATGTATTGCAATTTATCAGATGCTTTAGCTGCAGTCGGGCATGATGAAGACAAGAAACTAAACGTGTCAGCCATCCAAGAGGTCCTGCGTCGTTGCAACGACTGGGCTGGCTCAGAGACGACGACAGGAGACTTCCTCAAAGTCTACTTGCTTCTTCTTCGCTTTCTTTGACCGCCACTTATTCGCCTTATTTGCTAGCTCCGTCAACATCAGGTTGTGATACTCGTCCCATGAGCTGGGTTTAGACGGAGGGTTTAGCTGTCTCCGCGGCAGCGCCCTTTCTCCCCCCCTCTTCAAGAAACCCCTAAACCCTCGATCTAATGCCTCCCACCCGTTCACCATGCGTGTCGTCGCTGCCAACATTCATACCGGAAAAACCCAGGGGCGACCAGGGCTGCCACTGATGGGGGATTTCCCCTAAATCTGGGGGAAACGGTGGTCGTCTGGGGGAATAGGGGAAACTCTCGTGAAATCGATGAAATTTAGGAGAATTTAGCCGGATATTATTTTTCATTAAAATATTGTGAAACCTGGTATGGTTATTTGAGTGAAGATATCATGACGCAGAACAGAAAATATCTCCTTGACAACAAATGAGAGGCAATTTCACGAAGTTGGAACGTGGATCGAACTTGTTAAACTTATAACAAGATTCACATAGGAACAGTGAACAGTCTCAACTCACAGCTCAGGTATTTTCAACTCACGGCGCAAACCGGTGTAAATTTTAAGCGCGACCAGCAAATAGATCGCACATATTAAGTACGCAGTTATTATGTGTTTTATAAGCAATTATAATTGTATATATTAAGCTACCGATTATTTTTGAATCACCAAAACAAAGATTATGTAATACTGTCTTTGAAGTGATGTGAAAACCAGTAAGCCTGCGCTGCTTCCACTACTGCTGATACTCAAAACAATTTTTCAAACATTCATCAGTACACGTCACTATCGCTGCGTTGTAACTTTGCAGATTTGTTTTAAGCCGACAGTGTGCTCCGTTATCGAAGACCATCTCCCCTACTCTCCCAATGCTTATTGGGGGTTCGCAGTTGCATTTCGCTGGTGACCCTGATGGAAAGTTTTCCATAAAATTCTTCTTCCTCACAGCTCAGGCTCGAGAATCGAAGAGTTCTCTCAATTAGAGGAATAAAAAGGCTGCCAGTGACCGTGAGACTGTTGCTATAGCTTCCTTTCACTGAGCGAATACTCATCAGTCAACATTTCCTTCTTTAACTTAAATTATGCATTTAAAGTATGGTAATTTGCCATATATATTAAATTATGAATTCTGATATTCTTTAATGTGTTTTCTAAGGCAAAGGAAGCAGGACGCAGATGTGTTTTTGAAGATAAGTTACTTGTAAATTTAAGAGATGCTGAAAATATGCGGCAGGCCTAGTCTTTGTTTCTTATCCGTGGTGACTTAATAACCAGCGGTTTTACACTTTTAGAGTCTCGTATGCAAATTTACAGCGTCTTGGTTGGGATATTCTTGAGAGTTAACTTGTTTCTCTCTTGGCTTGAGATGCCATCGTTTATGCATCCAACACTCATGATTGCATTGTTCCAAAGCAACTGTAATTATTATTATTTTTATTCATTTGTATTGTCATAATTTATTTGCGTTACAGAAGCTAACTTCGTAACATGCTGTTTTGCAATCTGTAATTTTCTAATTTGAATATTTATTTTACGTTTTAGGAGCTAAAGTTTTACAGTGATGACAACTAAGTTTTTCTATTAGTTAATGAGACTTATATGTAAATGTTTTTTTATTCTAGTTATTATTTTTGCTTCGGAATGCTGGTACTGTTCCCCTAATGGCTGACCAAACGGAATCATCTAGAAAACGGAAGCTCTATACGCAGTCAGATAGAGATGACTGGTTCAGTGTACCCGCAATAAAAACTTACTTGAAATGGAATAATAATCCCAACTGCAGTTATTGTAAATGCTGTAATATTTCTTTTAAAAATCATTATAAATCTATGCTTTGTAGAACATTCAGTGAAACATAAGAGAAATATAAATATTGTTAGTACCAGCGCTGATATCGTACACTTTATGGTAAGAGAGCCAGCTGGCGGGAGACGCGGGAGGGGGCTCCATCGTTGACGGCTGCTGATCCAAGGCTGAGCATCGCAACGACGCTGGCTTGGTGGGGGATTGGAGTGTGGGAGCCAAACAACCTGCCTCTGTTACCTGGCCGCGCATAGAAGCGTACCTGGCACCAGCAGCAGCCCGTGGAACTTATTTTACGGACACGCCTCGTATAATAGTTTTAGACAGTGTAATATGAGGCCCGTGTACTGTGTTCATAATCTCTACATACAGAGCAGTTACTCAACATTGTGTGTGACTTGAGAGCCTCTGGTGACAGCCTGCTCCATCCATTCATCGAGAGTTCGCCTGTTCAGGTTATTCTTCAAATAAATACAACAACTTCTACTATTAATTTATTACTCTAAACCTGCAGTTTGAAAAAATTCGCCCCAATTCTGATATCAAACTTCAATTTCAATTTTAATGCATGGCAGGTTCAACAATCATAAAAGATGTTAACCTTATTGCAGATTTACTAACAATTTAAAACGAATCAAGCTGACAAATTGAGCATTTTATTCAGAGGAATCACTTATTTAAAATACTTCTGTGTTTCTCTGAGAATTTTTTTTCAGCTGGTTGCCCTCCGCTTTTTAAATCTGGATTTTATAATTGTTACATTGACGATACTCTCTTGATTTTCTAAGTCCTGCTCATGCTAACAATTTTCTTGAATATCTAAATGAGAATTGCCCAGCAATTAAATTCATTATGGAAATTGATAATTATAAATATTATTTTTTAGACATTAAGACACAAAGAAAATTTTGCTGCTCCTCTACATCGCAATCCACCGTTTTCGAGATCGGGAACTAATTTTGTTTAGCATCTGTTTTAACACGAAATCAGCAATATCAAAACACTGCTAAACAGAACATAATCTTTTAATCGTTTATTGACATACACACAGAATTTAATAATTTTCTTAGTTATTTCCAGCAATAGTTTTCCTCTTGGAATCACAAATTTCCAAATCAAAAAGTTTTTAGCTAGTAAATATTGTATGTCCAACACTCTTACTGAATTTAGAAGTTACATAAATTGCACTTTACCATATTTCGGTTCTCCATCTGAAAACTAGCTTGGGAACTACAGTCTTTATTCTGTAACCATTTTCCTTGAGTATTCGGATGCGCCAAATTTGCGAGCAAAGTAACAAGCGGTTCTTCTTTCCCTGCACTGCTCAAAGACTCGATTCTTAGTATCATGAGCTTTCATGTTGAGTATAAGTATAATTGTGCACATCGGCGTACGTCGGAATGACATCACTCAATATTTACGCTAGAGCTAATGGCGGAGCACCGCTGAAAAAGTTTTCATACGGGCAACTTACTAATTCATCCTCCTTTACGCAGCAATGCTGAGAAGTCTTGAGATGATTTTATGGTGATTGACAGTTTTTCAGCTGTTTTGACCTCCGGATTTTAGAAACTTTGAACTTTTTTAAGAAAAAAGCAAGTTCAAATAACATGCCGAGTTCTTATTCCCTTCGGTCAGATAGTTTTTACATAAATGTTTCTCTTTACTGTATTTTTTCCTTTGTTTTTAATTTCACTCATAGCATGGCAAGTCGGGAGCTTTGAATCAACCTTGACTTCATTCTAACGCAGTATTGGTTAAATTTGATATTTTACAGAACAGATAATGGAGCTGGTTTCGTAAATGTTTTCGATATTTTGTTTCTAAGAGTAAAGGGACTAATTTTATTAGCATTTTCTTCGGTTATAAGTTTTTGGTTTAACGATATTCTACGGATTGATTGTGTTCCATTGAATTCTGAAAGCTTTACGGTAGGTGAAAATAATTGACACTCAGACTATTTTAAATTTATTCCGTATGATTTCTGTAATAGAGCTGTTCGTTATTTCAGTCTTAGTAGTAATATCACAGAACATTTACATAAGAAGAACATCAAAACTACGGTGGACCCCAAGCCCGCTCTACACAAACATACGCACGCACGCTAACCAATCAGCAGCCAGCAGTCACGACTGGCCGCTGACGTCATCACGGCCAAAGCTTCCAATTGGCTGCGTATCCAGGCTTTACTGTGATACTCGTTTGGATTGTAAGTCTAATTTTCATGCTCAAGGTATAAACGTTTCTGAGCGTAGTAAGGATAGTGAAAGCCGAAATAGTGAATTGTGGTTACGTTGACAACACTTTTTATTATTTCATTCTCTATACATACACGTGAATGCGCATTCATGTACATATTTGCAATTCATATATAAAGACTAAGGCGCATTTAGATTAGACTAAGGTACTGAATGTGATAAAACGTTGGTGCCGTATATTAAAAGTTTTCGGAAAGAGTTCATTGTATTTTAAAACCATTCAATATCAGATTCTCATACTAGTCGAAACATTACGATAATGAAGAAATTAAGTTATTTGGGTGATAAAAAAACTGCTAATAATATGTTGCGATGTTATTTATATTTATTATACGTAAAGATTACCCAAATAGTTACAAAGGAGAAATGGGAAGAAGTTTACGTTAACGTAATGTTTTTTATGTTACGTTCATTGATGAATAATTCGTGCGTACGTTGCTTGATTGATTATAGATTAGTTTTAGCCTCCTTTTACCACATACCACAACAAAGAGGTTCAAAGTGAGGAAGGATGAAGGCACCATTTAGTATGGAGTTGAGGGAACGCTGAATTTATGTACAAGGTGAGTTTCGGCACAGGATCCCGTGCGCATGGAAAGTCAGTTAAGAAGGAAGGTTAAGAAACATGACAAAAGTTGACGAAGAAAGTTAGAGGTATTGAAAAACAGGACAGTAGTAGACCGAAAAAAGATGGTCCTACACAAAACTACGAACATTTTATTTCAACAGAAAGAAGGCTTACCTAACTATCAGCACAGTACCTCATATTTTTCCCTTGGGACGCTATTTCCCATAGATATAATAGTTGTATCCACCTGAGGGGCACGAACGTTGTTTCGTAACAATAATGGAGAATATTGAGGAAGGAGAGTCCACAAGACCGCCACGCAAACACTTTGGATTAGGGTTTACAAGCATCCAGTTTTTGGACGAGGCTCAACACACAGCATTAATTAACTAGTATCAGAAGTGAACTACAGTACTGAGGTGGCTAGGTGAGCTAATAACTGACGCCTAAGCAGAGCCGTCGGCATGGCTTTTCATTACATTTTCAAGTTACAACATATCGGTAGTGAGCGTACACGCTAAATAATAGCGGGGTAAAAATGCTTATGTATACAAAGCAATGAACTACGCATGAAGATTTTGTGCAATTAAAACTTTCAGTATGTACACAAGCGTGTGTAAGAAACAAGAATATAGATACGAGACATTAAATCCAATCTCTGCGTCTGTTGAAAGCCTGCACTGTCACGGTTGACACTGCAGTGCAAGAAGAGCAATCATTTGGATAAATTACGAGCTATTAACAGTACATGAGCTTCCTACCATGATGCACTTCAGAAATATTGTAGCGATATAAGCTTATGAACAAAATTAATGCATTAACAATAAAATATACTTAGGTCAATCAAAAAATATAAACCAAACTTGCTACCAGATGGTAATATTACTCATGGAGAATTTTCTTGAGTTTTTCGGTACAACTTTTGGAGGACATAAGTCTGATCATGTGTCTTGTGCATTGAAGCGTTCTACACACGGCAAAAAATAGTGGCAACTTGTCGGTGACATGAACACAGCAGAAATTACAGTGATGCTGACACAAATCTAAGAACTTAAGACTAGTTTACGAAATCCTGATACGTGCCGATAATTGAGAAAGCAATACAAAAATACTCTCTCGTACAAAATAATCAGGTCAATAAATAGTCTCAAATCCAGCTGTGGCATCGTTCTCTCGGTTGTGCAATAATACTTTCCGGAGCGACATCTCATCCACTAAAATGAAACAAAGTTTATCTCTAGCACTGACGGGTTTTACCTTCATTTTCAACATGGACACACTTTTAGCACTTGTACCAAGACGTACTTCGAATTTTTTCATCATTGCACGCACAGTCGAAAGTGAGGGTAATGGTATCAAGTTCCTCATCAGTTGATTAGTGGGTCTTTGATGAGCTTACAAGAATGTTCACAGCGAGCCACTTCTGATACATGGTGTATGATCTCTTGCCCCTTAATTAGAGCTTGACAAATGCACTGAGATAAGGACCAAGTCTGCCACTTACACTTCTCAGGAAATTATTTGTGTTCAACCGCTTGTACAGTACCTTTGATTTTCTCCTGAGCCTTTTCCTAAGTTTTCTCTCGGGAGCTGGTCTGCTGTTTTCAAGGGCAATTGTCGTTCCAGAAGGAGAAGCGAACAACCGTCGCTTACAAGGTACCACTGGAGGACCTGTGTCTTCCAGCAAAGAACTGCTGCTTTTGCCACACGAATTCTGAAATAAATTGACGAAAATTAGATTGTATGTTATATTGACTTCCCCAACTTGAAGAAAGTATTAATTGTACACATAAATCAAACTTTAAAGTGATTGAAAGTTAAGGTTTTGAACACAACACATCTAATTAAAAAGTGTGCCACATTTAATCTACATGGATTGGAATCACAGCTCTGGTCAGTATTCTTTTCCAAGATTTCTAGCATTAAATTACGAATGAGTTCAAACATACCGAACGGTATAAAGTGAGTACCAATGAGAGACAGGCTAGCCCTGTTCAGTACCCAAGAAAGTCAGCGAGTACCGCGAGCCCACTCTTCTAATGAATCAAGCAATATAATTGGATGCATTGTGCAAAGAAGCAATACCTAAATGTTTGCATTAATTCAATTCCAAGGACACAAGAAATAAAGTATAGTTCAGAAATATGCTACGAGAATCACATTTTAATATTATTTTTTACCCAAAGATAATTATATAATTTAATGATAGATGTATTAAATCGAGAAGTTGAATGATCAGAGAGGTAAATGAGTGAAAGTAAATATGGTATTGACACTGATGGAAATGGCAGCAGGTAGTTCTCACAATAATTCTACAAATGCTGCTGTGTCTTAGAATAATGCTTATGTGATAACTTTTCAGCAATCTTTTGAGCTTTTGCAGCTAGCACTCATCGAACGCTGTCCAATTCTGGCTCTCCGTGGCACAGCGGTTAAGGAATCGGACTTGTATGCTGGAAGTCGCGGGTTCGTTCCCAGCGCTGGCGCGGAGATTTTCCCCGTTGGGTATAAGGGAAAGCTCAAGCACAATACCCCACTCAACCCAGGTGTCGGAAATGGGTACCGGCTTTACGGGGGAGCCGTCATGGTGTCCTATATATAGGGTTAGTTATAAGACATTTGAAAAACCAATGCTAAGATCAAATGTATCTGGCTTGATTGGAAATAAAGCATCCCAAAGATGCCGATGTTAACCTTGTAACTTGAAAAATCTATCTCGCTCGAATTCAAAGACACTTCAAAGAAGTACGAATTCAGGGGTTATTTCAACACGACTAACCTGTGTCGTTTCCCACCACGAAGAAGAGCAGCATTGTTTGCTGGAAGCACTGGTGGCAGGCCTTGAGGCGCCAGGAGTGGCAGGCCTTGAGGTGCCAGGAGTGGCAGGCCTTGAGGTACCAGGAGTGGCAGGCCTTGAGGTGCCAGGAGTGGAAGGCCTTGAGGTGCCAAGAGTGGCAGGCCTTGAGGTGCCAGGAGTGGCAGGTCTCGTAGCACCAAGGGCAGGAGGTACAGTACCAGCAGCTGATGGAGAAATAAGGGAATAAATTAGGAACAGTGATATTGCATCTCAAATGAAATTGAAGCACACTACAAAATGAGTGGTATTTTCAACAAATTTAATTCTTCCAGAAGCTCTACTTCATGTCATTCAATTCTTACTCATTATAGAGAAGGCGGTTTAAGGCTCCACCCCATAACATAATTTCACAGAGGAAGTGGAAGGAAGCATCTAGTATGCAAGGAAAACACTTAGGTACAAACAAAAAAGAAAGCCGACCTCACCATCAGCTCAGGCCCTGACATTCTCTCTCATGGAATACTACTTCCAATGGATACAAAAGTTTTATCCCATTTATTTGGAAATCATCTAATGTAAGTGATCCTTTATAATGTAAAATAGGCAAAGCCAATTGGTAAATTAAAGATCTGCTGCACTGTAAGGGTACATAAGGAATGAACCACTGGGGTACAGAGGAGGCTCATCAAAAATTGGAAGAGCTCATCTAATTAAATGAATACAAAACCTATTTTTACCTAACCTAACCTGTCAACACAAACACTGCACTAGGTATTTCTCATTCATGAAGCGCCTGAGTTATCACAGGATTGTAATTGAGTTTATATTAATTATCTTCGGTGTTTGTAACAACATTTTTGAACATTTCAATTATTTTTCTTAATTCAACACTAAATGTACATGGAAAAAGATTGCTAGTAACATTTTGACCCCTGTATTATATATTAAATAATTTCCAATTCAATGCTGAAGTTTGTTTCCCTACAAAAAACTTTCTTTGCTATGTTTCATTGAGTGTAATAATGAATTGTGTAGCACTCATTTCCTGGATAAATGCTACACACTGTAAAACATGTGTGAATACCAGTCTCAAAAGTAATTGGAAATGTACTACCCTTTCTTTTTGTACACTAAGGCTTCATAAGTGACAGCCATGCACTCTCTAAATAAGTGTAAATTAAGCTTATTGGCTTCAATTTTTACATGGGATGAATATTTTTCAAGTGGCCTTGACTTTTTCAAAAATTTCAATGCATTGAACTCAATGTTAACATTCTTTTCTTTCATTTCAATATTCCTCAATTGGATTGGGGAATCATCATTTAAATGTAAACTTACTTTTGTTAGGAGTGGCAGGCGTTGCAGCACCAGGCATTGTAGCAAGAAGTAGGGCAGGACTGGCACCAGGAGTGCCAAGGCTTGTAGCACAAAGAGCAGGAGGTTCAGTGCCAGCAGCTGATGGAGAAATAAGGGAATAAATTTAGAACAGTGATATGGCATCTTGCATGAAATTGAAGCACACTACACAATGAAAGATATTTCCAACAACCTTAATTTTTTCTGAACTTCTGTGTCATGGCATCGCCAATTAATACTTTAGGAGAAAATAAGTCATTTTAAGGCTCCACCACCATAACATAGTTTCACAGAGAAAGTAAAAGGGGATGAGTAATATACTCAAAGAGCTAAGTACCATTCAATATTAATCCCCACAAACCAAAGTCATTGAGAGGTATGTTGGCTTCTGGAGTACCCATACCATTTTCAAAACACAGCCTTAGAGATTCAATAAATAGGTTCTTATCATCCCTTCAGTGTAAAATTAATCATATGAATTTAAACCTTTTATTCAAGTACATCAATCCACTACCCAGCTTCTAGCCCCTGTATCTTGTAAACTGTTGTACTGATCCTTATGAAATTTCAATTTATTATTTTTAGTATTATTAGTATGTAAATTCCCCAATCTCAATGTGAATGCTTTTGATCTCAATAAGTTTTTTCCTTTTACATAGATTTTTATTCATTCAATTTTAGTAAAATTTTTATTTAAATTTGAAGTTCATAATAATTGAGATTCCATGTAGCCTACTCTGAACACTTTTTTTTAAGAAAGATCCATTGATCATGTTTCTGGACCTTGAATTAACCAAGAGGAGCCCTACATAAACTATGTAAACTTTGTAAGGTCATCTTTGGTGACCAACTCTACAAGGCCACCTTTATGAATAACACAGTCTGATCACTGTTCATAGTATTGAAAGTCACCTTTGAAAGTGACTAGATGTAGGATTGAAAGCTGACTTATTCTTCACACCTAATCATTTATTTTAAAGCTGTGTAAAGTAAGAGTAGGTATGCTACTATTTTCCTACTAAAGTAAAGAAGCCTGCATGGTGATTCTTTTCATTATAATAAAGGCAATGAGTGGTGCGAAAATAACTGTAAATTTTAAAAAGCTAACAAAATTATTTGAAATGGATCATTCATGCTCATTGAGTGCAATCAAGATATCACAATAATTACTTCACACAATAGCCATATATAAATTATTTTAGAGTATCTTATAAGTTGCAAGCAAATTGAAAGAACTTAGATAAAAAACATAGGATGATTCAAAGTGTTTAACCATCACTTATTAAAAAACCTACTTATGAGAGATTTTGATTGTGTTAAATTTTAATACAATACAAGCAGTTACTGCCTTACTGGCAATACAAAATTATAGCCAATTTTAGACAATTTAAATCAGCATCTATTTATCTGTTGAAACATTACTTTTAGAATAGCATTTGCAACTAAATCTTGCATGAAAAGTATAGCATTCATATTTCTTAATGTCAATTAAATTTTGGGGTTATCTACCTACTGCATTATTTATTTATTTCAGCTAAAAGCTACCAACAATATTTCTTAATATATTTTTGATAACAATTTGAAGCCCATAAAATTTCTACTCTTGATTAACACAGTTATTATACATCAAGGGTATGAGGGTAATCATAATTAGGCCTAGTGAAACTTTGATTTACTGGGTTAACTTGGAATAAACGAAACAACAAAAAGTTTTACATTACCTTGGTCTTGCACAGCTTTTTCTGGAACTGCTAAAGATTTCAGTAACTTTTTGGCATTTCTGAATGGGGACAAAATGAAGTTATAGTCTGAACGAGAGAATTGCTGGCACACACATAAGCCCTCTCCGGCCTTTTGGATCTCTTATCCATCTTCAACGTTACAGAACCACATGCTGCCATCCACTCGTCGTAATTTCCTTTAGGAAATAGGAAAAACGACAAATCAGGACATTGACGGTTATCATTTCCACAATTTTCCATCAAACACTTTTTAAAGCGTAACGTACGGGGCCATTTCTGCAGCAATCTTCGTCACACCTCTGTCACAGCTGCTTTCAAATTCAAACAGAGTCTCCTGTCGATTTTTCGGCACGTCACAATTTCTTGGCTCCTCATTGGCCAATTGGCACCTACGTCATCGCGGCCCGGAGCTCAAACTCGCTTAGTGATAAGTTGCGGATCTTCTAGTATATGGTCTGTGGTAATATGTAAGAATCGTGGCCGCAAAAGCGCAAATGCGAGTACATTACATTTCCATCACATATACTAGTGAGTCTCCCAACGTTATTTCCCAGTGATGTAGCAATTACAGCTTCAGTTGATGGCACGACTCATTGTAGTGTTGGAAATAAAATGCACGGTTTGTATTGGAAAATTAATCCATTTTGTGAATATTTGCGAGTTATTATGCAGGTATCTATGCGACCACCACGTTCGTACGCTTCCCGACCGCAACTGACACCAAATAAGTGATGAATCGCAATATAGTAAATGGCCCTAACCTCCAGTGCTCAAAATGCTGCCAAACTTACGAAGGAATTAAATATTACTTCAAATAAAACTGAATTATACAACTTTCTTTAAGCGAGCGTGACACAACTGAAAAATATTATTGGTTGTTTACAACTAAACTTGCATCCTAACTAAATTCTCACAGATCTCAACTACCACTGGAGGAAAACTGTACAGCGGAGGAAGACGGTCGATTTTTGTGTTTGCATGAATTACATGTTTTCGGAAAACTCTTTCAATGGAGCAGTTTCTGCTTAGCCAGATTTCACCTTAAAAATGGATGGTGCCATTTTTTCACTCAGAAAAAATTATTCGTTTCTAACGACGCTAACGTTAGAAAACAGTGCTTGGGATGTATAGGAAAAGCATCACAACTGAATTATCATGAAATTGTTTTATGTCGACTCCTCACTTCATTTCGTTTAATTTCACACCACATCCATAAACGCTGAAGCCTTCACGCGTTGAAACTTTCCTCCATCGTTAATTAAGGAAGTCACGCACAAATTTGATGTTATATTTTACGTTTCATATAATGGCGTTCGATTAGATTCAGCACGAGAGCGAGCTTTGAATCGATATGCAAAACAGAGTACAAGGTTTGTTTGACAATGGTGGTGGTATTTTTTTAAATAGCTCTATTTTATATAAATGCAATTACTCAATGAACCATTGGTTCGAAAATAGTCGTACTAGTGAGTTTTGGATGCAAATAAGTTAATGGAACCGTCTTCAGTTTTTAAATTCAAGGGAGGAACGAAACCCCACATGCTGACACCACGTCATCATATTCAGACCAGATATCTGGCAATGGCGGCCTCCAGTGAGCCTGTGCTACTGTGAGGGCAGCAACGCTACCCATATTTTACGTCATAGGTTTAAACTGGACAAGCTTGGAAACCATTTCTTGGGTGTTATACATGACCATAAAGATTGTTTGACAACCATTCTTGGGTTGCCAAAGCTTATTTTTTCGCAACCATTTGTTTCAACAATTAACCTGCATGAGTATTACGTTCCCATGAGTAAATATCAAGTCAAGGTCTAAATTTTAAGACACTTGAAAGCATTTTTCGCTCATATTAAGGGAAACGTCCACCCAAAATCAAGGAAATGGTTGTAACGTTTGTTGTATTGGATCTAGATCTATGAAAATTGGCCCGCGTATGTATTTATGAGAGTGAATAGGGTTCGTCTCTATAACTTTTTCCCACTTTCGACATGATTTTTTAGAAATGGGGGAAAGGGTAGGGGAGAGTGCATACTTTTTAAGAGACATCTTCTCGAAAAGTACTTATCGTCGAGCAATGATTTAGGTATCATTGGATGCGTAATAAGTTAATGCATAAAGAGTCGGAGAATTACATTGATATTCACGATAATTTCTGAATTACTTAGGAAACATTTTTGTAAAGAATTACAGATTGGAAGATATTAGTTAATTTTCAAAAAATGACTGCAACGTTCTTTCTTTAGAACACAGATCTATAAAAATTGAGAAACATGTGTATTTTTAGAAATAAGTATGGGTCGTGTCCATAACTTTGCCATTTTTGCCATAATTACGGAGATAATGGGTGAAAATGGGGGGTTCATGGTTATTTTCGAAAATCTAATTTCTCCGAGAGCTTTTATCGTAGAGCAATGATTTAGCTATCATTAGATGCGCAAAGAGCTGCTCTATCTACTGAAATAAGATTTTTTTAAATTCATAATAAATTTTGGCTACATTAAAAAATCTATGGAAAAAATTCTGACTTTTTCGGGAAAAAGTTTGAAATTTGATAATAACTGAACTATGGGGAAATTCAACGTAATCCTCCAACTCTTTATGCAGCAGCTTATTGCGCATCCAATGATACCTAAATCTTTGCTCTACGATAAGTAACTTTTGAGACGATGTCTCTTGAAAAGTACACACTTTCCCATCCCTTTCCCCCATTTTCTTGAAAATTATGTCGAAGTTGGAAAAGTTGTAGATATGGCCCTACTTATTTTCGAAAATACATATGCAGGCCAATTTTTATAAATCTAAATTTCATGGAAAGAACGTTACAGCTATTTCATTGATTCGTCGATTTCAGGGTAAACGTCTCCCTTAAAACATTTGAAAATGCGACGCAATTCACTGGCAATTATTATTTTCTTTCGCTCGTGAGTGCGCAATGATAGAACTATTTTCGGTAGTTAAATTTTCGTTAAATTTTCCAGCTATGCTGAAAATGCAATGGTTACCATTGTACAACAATAACTAGTTCCCTTACTTGTTTGCTGTTAGTCCACTATACGCGCGCCCTAACGAGAGTGTTTTCAACTATGTGTCACAGGGATTTGTTTTCTTAGTTTCATACATTTATTTGCATTTTCAACACCAAATTAACTACCGTGAAGAAAGAAAGGATGTAATTTGAAGGTACTTTAGCATTTCTTTTTCATTTTTCATTCTTATCAAAACATTTTGTAACACCACGATTTCCACGAATTTCATAACTTTATAGAACATCATTTTTTTTTTCTCCATCGAGTCTTAAATTTCTCTTGTTCGTTTTGTGTGGCAACTTTTACTGTCTTACGCTCGTGAGTACATTATGACAACACTATTTTAGGTAGTTAACTTTTTGTGAGGTTCCAGCTATGTTGAAAATGTTACGGTTAGCATTGTACAACAACCCTTTCATGTATTTGACTCCGGTGAACTCTTTTGTGTCAGCACTATTAACGTAAGTAGGAAATATCGTGAAAATTTTTTTTGTCATAGTAAATATTATATTTTTCCGAGCTCATCACGTGGCATAATAGTTGATGAGTTACTGTGAAAAATTGTCCCAAATCCTGACCGTCGACTTCATAGTTCTAGACGTAAAAAAATAAATCTGCCCATCTTACTTTTAACATCAATCACTCATGCTCGTATCACTAGTTCCTGTGTTCATATGCTCATATTTCAATATAAGTACGCACTAACGAGAGGGTTTCCAGCATTGCGTCACATTTATTTTGATTTCTTAGTCACTTGTATTTAAATGCATTGCTAAAATCCGACTACCGCAACGAAGACGAACGCATTTTTTTCGTGCTTTTCTCTGAATCATGGTTCGACACTTAACATGCGTATTACGATAACCAAGTATGAATAGCAATTAAGGATCTCTAAGTTAAGGTAATTGAATGCGAGTTTCGCTTTTATTTCAATATAAGTGCGCAAAGATGAATACATTTTTCAACTATGCGTTACGAGGATTGTGTTCTCTTAGTTACTTATATTTAAATGCATGGTCAAAATCAGATTACGCAACGAAGGGAATTTTTGTTGTGCTTTTCTGTCAATCTGTTCAGGTTACCGATATACGACTGGGTGAACCGGTGGAAAAATAAGAGTAAGGTTTTATAATTTACTGAAGTTCAACATTTTAGATGAATTTTAGTCCCGAACACATAATTAATACACCAAAATGGAATAGAAAACGAGAAACGATTAAATAATATACGAGGACACCTCGATAGCTATAGTTGACGAATTTAAACAATATGCACTTAGCGCAAGCCTGACTAAAGTAATGCCGTAGCAATGAAACAAGTAGATAAAGAACTCCCTAAACATTATTAGGATACACTGCTTCGGGCCGGCCAGATCGCAGCTTCTAGTGTCCAACGCAAAGCTGCGAGGTCGAACAAGTGTCGGAGAGACGTGACGTCAAGTCCACGAAAAGTCGCAAGCATAGAAGCCGGGAAATTATCGGTTTTCCAGAAACCGCCTCCAGCCGCTGCCTCTGGCACTCTTCGGCTTTTAGCTCGAAGTTACGGCGGACAAATATGTATTCTTCTTAACATATAGGAACCGGTCAGGTTGTAGCTGGAACTTGCCAGAGTATCCCAGTCTGGGGGACGACTGATGACCTCACTGATGAACATTTCAAAAACCAAACTGTTACACACTAGAACATAAAATAATGAAAATATTGTCAGGATTATAAAGGATAAACATTAAACAAAGCATCTAAGTACCATAACACAAAACGCACCTCCGCCTCGAGCGGTGACTGCTGAAGCTATGAATGAATTCATTGATTTCCCCGACTAAATAAGAAAAGACGTTGCGTTCAGCACGCGTTGTCTTTAGACGCAAGTCTAAAGTAATTAAGACCGATGAAAAAGCAAGCTGAAGTACAACACCGGGCGACATAAAATAAGAAAAAAGTATAACCCGAAAACATTAATTCCTACGGCTTTTCATTCTTTGACACAATCATGCTTTGTTTCAACATTTTACATGGGTATTACGATACCAATGTGTTATTATCAATTAAGAATGTTCATGTTGGGGTATTTTAAAAATCAATGTTTCAACAATTCATGTTTCAACTTTATTGGAAAAAAAATTTCTCTCTTTCTTTCTTTCTTTCTTTCAAGAAAAATTGCTAAATCTTGCCCAAATGAGTGATAGCATGGCTTCTACCGTGCGTTTTATCAATCCAATGCTTATGCTTGCTAACATTTCGCAGTATATCAGCCCGTCTAGCAGCAATGATTTTTCCTACACTTTTGGAAAAATTAGGGTGGCACCACATGATTTTTAGTGTTTAACCACTTTTAACTCCATCTCATTAGCTGGAAATTCAGCGTGAACAAATCTGCACACAATATGCACAGAGTTTCAAACAAATCTGCACTCAACCACCTGTCGTTGCTGTTACCAAAATTTTGTTTTAGGTAAAAGGTTCTTCCGTCTAGAAATACCATAAATGCAAGCCATCTTTATGAGGGACAAAGCCATACCTATATTTGTCCTTGCTGGCCACCTCTTCACACAGCAGCTCACTCTCGTTGTTCATTAATTTAACACTTATCAGCAGTTGGCTATTGTATGAAGTTAAAGCACAAACGATGAAAAAGGATACACACGCAAGCACTGTTCCATATAGCTGATATTACGAGGCAGGTGATTGTTACAAAATGTTACAACATAGGTTATTACAAAATGTGTTCATGATTCAGTGTTAGGTAAGGAAATTACATTCCAGCGTAGTATTATCCGAATATTTATAATATTTTTTCCTATACGCAATAACTAGTGCATGTTCTTTAATCTGTTCTTTAAATCTTTCTTTTTAAAGTGCATGTTCTTTAAATCTTCAACTTATTTCAGACAAAAAACATTCTTGAATCATATAAGCTCCTAATTGTAAATATTAGAACAATTAAATCCGTTTACTTTTCTCGCGCGAATTCAAGCTTGGGGACAAAGCCTTCCAAATAGCGGTCAGTTCAACACCTACTTAAAGGAGAACATCGCATTTAAAAGGACAGTAAAAATAATATTTTAGATATTTCGTAATAGTGATGAGGGTCTTGAAAATGAAAAGACCAGGGGACGGTTACGAGGTCATAACATTGAACAACTGAAAGCAACTGATGAGCAACATTCACCTCAAAGTGGAAGAGATATGTTTCAGACCCTAATTGTCAATACTGCTATGGTTTCACGCTATTTGCGGAACAATTACTGCAACGAGAAAGACTTTAAACAATTTAAACAATTTATTTACCACAGGTGATACAGAGGTAGAATGTTTCTTAAGTCTAGTACAATGGTCAAATTTGAGTATAGCTTCCTGTGGGCCCGAACAAGTTCAGCGACTTCTAGGGCATCCTATCATCACGTTATTCTTAGGTGTACAATAATGTTTAACCTAATTCACTTAACCTAGTTTCGCATTAGACTGATCATTGATATAATTTACTCGATATTTAATGCTGTATTTTACAATATAGGTCAAATCGGCTATATTTAACAGTATGTTCGATAAAACGATTCAAGAGCAGACTGAAGATTGGTTATGTTACCCAAAGCAAGTTACATTATTACATTATCATTAGTTACATGTAGGAGGCAAGATTTGACATGGTGATTTTACACGACTAGTATTCTGATAGGAAGTGAGACTCAAGATGTCTTTTGAATACTTTGTACGAATTACATTTACGGATCTCCGCAGGTATAGAGTTTCAAGTTTTGGATCCAACGAAGAGGATACTGTGTTGCGACCGGGCCTTCGAATAATAAGGAAGCATGAATTTACTTCTATTTCGGGTTAAATGGTCGTGATGACCAGTTTGCGCAGTCAATAATTGTCTTAGGCTATTGTCGCCATCATTTCTTAATGTTTTGTAAATGAAATTACAGATGGAGATTTTGTAGAGATCCGAAAGTTTAAGTATTTGTAAATTTTTGAAAGAATCATTTGTGTGAGCATTATATTCTAGGTTCTTTACCGCTCTGACAGCTCTTTTCTGCAGAGTAAAAATTTTATTGGTTTTATTTTTATCAGTTCCGTGCCATGCTTCTATTCCGTATTGCAAGTATGGAGAAATAAGCGTTCGGTAGAGCATTTTTAAAGCTGTTTCAGGCAGAAAATTTTTAACTTTATTTAGGATTCCGATGGATTTTGATAATTTAGAACTAATATGAGTGATGTGCTCTTTGAAGGTCAGATGTTTATCTATTATGATGCCCAGAAACTTACACGAGTTGGTTTCTTCGATTTCACCTTCGCCAATTTTAATGCATGGGAGAGATACATCTTTCTTGTATGAGAATGTAATATAATTTGTTTTATCAATATTAAGGCTTATTTTATTAGCTTTGAGCCACGATGAAACCTTATGAAGTTCATTATTTATACTCTCCACAATCATAGCGGGATTTTGGTTCGGAAGGACCGCAGAAAGCGTACTGTCATCGGCAAAAAATATGAATTTGAAGAATGATGTAGATTTTACAATATCATTGATAAAAATCAGAAACATGAGAGGCCCAAGAACAGATCCTTGTGGAACTCCATTGCTAATTGCCTGTGGGTCTGATTTTGCGTCGTCAATGACAACGTATTGCTTCCGATTTGTTAGGTATGATCTGAACCAATCATGGGCAATCCCTCGAATGCCATAACAGTGTAGTTTCGAGAGTAGTATTTCATGGTCCACACAATCGAATGCTTTTCGGAGGTCAAGAAATACAGAGAAGACAGGCTTTCTTTCATCGATATTGGAATAGAGGAATTGTAAATGATTTAATATAGCCTGTGTTGTTGATTTTTAGAGCGAAAGCCGTATTGTTTATCGCAAAGAAATGATTTTTGTTCAAAATAAGAGTACACTTTTTTATACACAATCTTTTCGAATACTTTGCTAATAATTGGTAGTACGGAGATAGGTCGATAATTGTTTACACAGGTTTTTTCACCACTTTTGAAGATGGGGGTTACTCTAGCAACTTTGAGGGAGTTCGGGAAAGTGCCTAGTGAGAGAGACTGGTTAATAATATTTGATATCAGCGGGGCTACAATGTCAGCAATAACTTTAAGTACTTTAGTCGGAAACGTTTGTAGCCCACTCGATTTATTTTTCATGTTGTTTATGCACGTAATTACATCAGAGGAGTTTGTAGGCGTAAAGAAAAAGGAGTTGGGTTCTCGAATATGATCCATAAATTCCAGGTGATCAGTAGGTTCACTTGGAATACCATCAGCTATAGTTTTCCCTACGTTTACGAAGAAGTTGTTAAAGAGATTAGCAATTTCTTTCTTCTCATGGTATTTCACATTATCTTGAATGACATATTCAATTTTCTTTTTATCGGCATTATTCGGTTTACAGCAAGAGTTAAGGAGATGCCAAGTCTTTTTAACGTCAGTTTTGAATTGAGTAAACTTGAGCGTAAAGTAGTTCTTTTTTGATGTTCTTATCTGGTTTGTTACATAGTTTCTGAATCGGTTATATGTTTCTCTAGATATTCGCCCTTCGCAAAGGAGGGCTAGGTACGCTTGACGTTTCTTTATATTTATTACAATGTCTCCAGTAATCCAGGGCTTTTGTTTATTTTTCGGGGTAACTGTACGAGTTACAATTGGGCAACACTGATTGTATGCGGTCATTATAGTTTCAGTCAACTTTACTACTGCTTCATCAATGCTCGTAGCATTATTATTTTGTTGAGAGATGTGCAATGTAGGCATTGATTTTTCTAGAACGGTGCGCATTTCTTCAAGATTTGATTCGTTTATTTCACGATATGAGTAAGTTTCAGCCCGTGCCTTGGTGCAAGCAATATAGACATTTTTCTTAATAAGAAAAACTGGGAAGTGATCTGATAATTCAGAAGTAATTATTCCAGCAAGAAAATCACTTGGGTCTGTCAGAAAGATATCGTCAAGCAGCGTAGCACACTCTGAGGTTATTCGTGTAGGCTTTGTAATGATCGGAAGGAAGGATTGAGACTGAAAGGTTGTTAGGAAATTAGAGATTGGTTCATAGCTTTCATGTTTCAGTAGATCATAATTGAAGTCACCGCATATTATTATGTCATTGCATGAGGGCCTGTTGAACTGAGAAATAATACGATTCAGCTCATTCAGGAAGGATATTGGACAGGCTGTAGGAGGCCTATACACCGTTCCAAGCACAATGCGTTTACCATCTCTAGACAGTTCCACGAAGAGTGATTCTATATGATCGTGATTCATTGTTGCACTTGCTATGGTTCTCGAGTCTATGTGGTTAGATATATATGTGCTGATGCCTCCGCCCCGCTGGTTTTTTCTTAGCGAATGGTAACTATGATAATTTTCAAATCGAATTATGTTTTGAGTCGAGTCATCTAGCCAGCTTTCGGTGAAGCTAATCACGTCTAGGTTATATTTAAGTTCAGTAATAGTACATTGTGTCTCTTCTAATTTCGGATAGAGTGACCTACAGTCCCAACACAGGAGTGAGAAATCTCGGTCAGTTATTCGTATAGTTTCGTTGAATTTTGATATATGAGTAAACCTACACTCTTGAGAGTCGTTTTGGTTTGGATATATTCTGTTCAAATGATTGAGATCTGGGTCGATTTCCTCGAATATCTCAGGGTGATCAGTCATTTAAAATTAGTAAACAGTAAGAAGTAGGTACTATAGAGCTTAAAAACGAAATACAGAGTCAAGCTTTAAGGGATATTCCTGGCTAAAAAACTAGCTTATGAAGTACGAGAGAATAGAGTATAAAAAAAATCTAGTGCGATTACATGAGTACACATAAACTCAGTCCATAAGCGAATAATATTGGAGTTCAATATCACAACATTGGATTAAACAGATTGCCGCATGAAGGCGTTTCTACAAGTTCACATACAACAGGTAATAAGTTTTAAAGATTATAACGACAATGATATAATCAGCTAATATGGTTTACGCGTAATAATAACTTTAGTGGTAAAAAAAGAAAAAATTCACAGTAACATTGGGAGGTGAAAAATTGCTGATTGCGTTGTTTCAAAAGTTCACACACAGCTGTCATAAATGTTTACAAACACATCTGTTTTACATTTGTATAGATTCAGGTTAGACCAACATCAAGTTGAGGTTAAACTGACATGATACCTAATTGAGGTTAAATTAACACGAAACTAACATATCTAATTTAGGGGATCACCTAGTCTGGTCACCCATGACCTGCTTCGATGTCATATTAAGTTGTTGCATCAGGTATTGCTCGAGGTCATCTGGCGTGTTGATCTCGCGGCGTCTCGAATCTTGGTTTCCTGGGTTAAATATGAAAATGTTTCCATCCTGTGTTCTTGGGATTCCAATTTTATGCGGGAATTTCCTTTTGGCCATCCTCAGAATATACATGACGTTAGCTCGTGAAGGTATGAGGTATTCATTTATGAAGAAGATCTGTAGTTTCTTTTCTCGGCAGGCGTTGAGAATTTCACGTTTTTTGTTATAATGTTTTAGTTCAAATGCAATGTTTCTTTGACCTACGTTCCCAGTTACTGTTTTTTCCCCATTCTTGTAGCTAACGTGAAGTCAGTGTCGGAGAGGTCAATGTTGATCTTGTCCTTCAGGAGCTGGCAGACTGTATCCTTACAGATTTCGTCTGCGTGAGATTGCGGTATTTCCCTTCCAGAAATGACGAGAGTACATTTTTTGTCTTCAATGTCTCGGCGCTGATCATTTTTTTTCCAACTGGTCGAGGCGGGAGGTTAAGCTATCTATTTTCTCATTCTGTTCTTCGGGAATTTTTTTGTGTTCCGCTTCTTTTGTTTCAAATAGCGTTCTAAGGTGGCTTATTTCATTTTGCATTTGAACAATATCACTATTAAATTTTGTCATCACTGAATCGAAGTATTTTATAAGGACAGAAACCACTTCTTTACCGTCTTTCGTTAGGCTAGACACATCAGGGTATTGACCAAACTTCGGTTGAAACTCGATGCTGTTGTTGCTGCTGTTGTTGGTACTGCGTCGTTTGTTAGCCATCTTGAAGATTGAGGGAGTTCGGTCGTTGTGTAAACGAGGGTTGAATACTCTCACACTTTTGAGGGAATATTATACTTTTGAGGGAATATTAAACACTTGAAGAATTAATACATCATGGATCAATGACAACCAAAAGTTCTGTGTTTTATAGCGTACTCGACGCTCTCTCTGAGCAAAGCAACGATCCTTTTCTTAACCGACACAAAAGTGGATTTTTATAGATAACCATTAGCATTCAGGTCGAAGTATGAAACAAATGAGCCCCTCAATCGTTTCCTAGAGCCAAATTCGCATCAACTGAAAGTTATGGTGCCTCTATAGTACTGCAACATGAGCCAAGCCAAGATCGAGGTCAACACTCTTTGCAAGCGAAGAGGCAATTTTTTTCAGCGTCCGAGAAACTTTCAGAGCATTCCAGCAGCGATTAACTGCGATATGCCCAGTGGAAATGCATGTTTCTCTTAAAAACTGACACCTGCCTAGTAGAATTTGCGTGCCTCAATTCTATTTTATATGGATAATGCGTTGCCACATGCTCTTTGAAAAGCTATACAGACACTCGCAAACTTTAAATACGAGACTATACCGCATCTCCCTCATTCTCGTGATCTTCCACCCATTTACCACATATAAGCCAATGAATACATTTTTGAATGGTAAAATTTTCTGGTTGAGACCAGACTGTTTGAAGTTAAATATCATCAGCTAAAAATTTATTTGCATCACAACTGATGAACTTTCGCCAAAGAAGAATAAAAATCATTGTTGATTAAAGGTAGAAATAAGGACGCGTTTAAGGCTCATTTTGGAGTAATTTATAAATGTTGATTTTCATTTTACCATGATAAACTCGCATTTCTAAAATAAGTCATTATTTCACCACAACTCAATGTATTTTTAGACGAGAGAGAAAAGTGAAAAGTCGGAAAAATGCGCAGAATGACCTGACAATAAATATTTAAAATTGGCAAATGATTTCAAACGTTCAAATTCGAAACGGCCAACAAATCCCATAAGGCCATAAATTTTGGTACAGACTCGTGGCACGATATGTAAACATGAGTTTGATGAAATCACTTGACCCATGAATGAACACAAGCTACACAAATCTGAAACCAGAGCAGGAGTGCCCCGAATAAATTAAAAATTGATCATTATTATTCGTCACACGCGACTGAAAATATATGCTACTCACACCCACGATTAATTTTTAGTTACATAGGACTCGTCTCATCACAGGACTCGTGTCAAATGTCCTGGTGCATCACAATCTTAATTAATAGCTCACTCTGGCACCCGAAGCTCCTCAGCAATGAACTTCAGTGGTCCTCTTGGGTCTTTATCGATGATGTTTGCAAGACTTTTTATGGATTTAACTGGATTTAAGAGTTAAAACGCTAGAATTGTGCTTCCTGTCGTTAGGATCAGGGTTGCGGAGTCGGAGTCGCCTAGGAGTCGGAGTCGCATATTTTAGGGTGGAGTCGGAGTCAGAGTCGGAGTCGCTTTTCTGAATGCGTGTGGAGTCAGAGTCGTTCATTCGAAGCCTAAAAGCTTAAAAAATACACAATTTTTTTATTGATTAATTTGTTCGAGGTTCGAAACAGCGTATTCATACCTATCACCTAATACAGTCATTGATAGCTAGTCATTGTGGGTTTCCACACAAATATATGTGAGACCTACGAGCGCGAAGTATAATTTTCGTACTGGAGCAATAATGCATATATTACAGTGAAAAAGCAGGAATTAGTTACTGAAAGCATCGCAAATTCATTCTGTGGTTTCTTTTTCTCTCATTCCCCTTCAATTAATACACAGGATCTAGAAACTAGTAGTTAATGTATTGCAAGTTACATGCAGAACAGCTCAGCTGATGTAATACATTGTACTCACATAAAGAGTGGTAACTCTGTACACTCTTACTCTGTCTATATTCTATACCAGTGATTCCTTATAACGATTTTTACTAGTCTTTCTTTTGGTTATACTTTGGTGTATTGATTGATAATGACTAGTCTTTGCATTAACCAAAATTTATGTTGTAATCGTAAATAATTCTAGTTTTTAGGTTGTGAAATATTGATAATGACTGGTCTTTGCCAAAACCTGTAGCTAGGGTCTGATAAATAAAGAGTTTTAATTTTCAGGTTACGTAATCGCTACTGATCATGAAAATTCAATTACCTTATTTTGATGTTAACAAGTGTAATATTTGTTGATTTTTTCAGCTATCAGTAGTACCTATGTACTTCAAATTTATTTCTTTGTTTTGTTTACTTCCTTGTCTTTAAGCAAGTTAACATGTACTGATAATGAAAATTTCTGTTCATTTCACAAGTTATTCATTGAATTTTGTTTGATTCTTCAAGAGTTATAATGTATATTACCATTTCATTTTCATGTTTAATTTTTATCTTCTGATCACTCCCTAGATTCCAAGTAAGCACACACTGAAATGGAGATTTTTATAATTATGTTTTCACAATTTTAAAACCTGATATAGTGTCTGTTTCTCAGCTTTATATAATTGACGATTTTTCCTTAAGAAAGTTTTAGAAATGTTGTAAGGTTATCGAAATCGGTATTGGGACGCTTGAAAAAATAAAATACAATGTGAAAGAGCTGCAATGAAAATAATATCACAATACTAGCAAATACTCCACTTAGTCACACACAAGTTGTACCTGACAGCTATGCACTATCTCAGTTGCAATGATTGTTGCATATATGCGATAGTACAAATTTTCATGCTGAAAACCTACCAAATTATACCAAAAATACAGAAATGAAGAGAAAATGAAAAAATGAACAGAACGTGGACATTTCTTAAAATAAGAAAGTGTCAAATACACATTAAAAATTCAAACGAGAATAAAAGACAGTATCATATTACACACAAAGAAGCTAAAAATGGCTTTTATTCGTAAACAAAACGTTTCGAAAACGCCAGACCCCTGCAACGAAAGCAGAACATTTTTTGCCTATTACATACAGCCGAGATGTAAAATAGCGTTGAGCTATAAAATGTCACCTTTTCTGCATTGTTACCCAGCATAGTGTAGGTACAGAGAAGAAAAGGCGGTGTGCAAATCTTGCCTACCTTATCTACATGTTTGTGTGATGCATCATAATTTTGGGGATTTTGAGGCTTTGAGCATAGTAATTGAATCAACTATTGTAATTTCGTTGAATCGGAGCATATTTAGGAATAGAAAAAAACTGTTGATACTTATCTATGCTTATCAAGGTATGCACTGCCTACTTTGCCTCCTGAGAAGACATCTGTCATAAATATATAAACATAAACATATATATTATTTATATCAAATATTTATATTTATATAATAGTGTACACGACCTGCCGTAAATGACGGGATTCGATATGGTCGTTAAACAAATCTTCCAGATATGGATGACAAATAAAGAAATCCATCCTAATAGTATCCACGATTAAAACATTTTTGTACTTGTGTTCTGATGAAACTTGTATTACAGACACCAACATGCAGGACCGTTCCACCCCAATCAGCAATTAGAGATCACTGCGATAATTCAAACCATTCATTTAAAAACACTAATTTTTCAACTTTATGCCGAGCTAACAGTGAGCATGCACTTAGAATTTTAGAGTCCCTTTTCATATTCACTCATAAACCTAACCTCAACAAAGACATTAGTGCCGTTAAGTTATCAATTGCCCCCACCTACTGACGTTATTCTGTGTGTGTATGTGTGTGTGTGTGTTGTCCGTGTGAAAGCAAAGTATGTGTTCACTGTGTGTATCTGGATTAGAGTGTATATGTGTATTTGTGTGAATTATGAGTATGCAACTGTTTGTGTATGAATGAGTACAAATTATGGTTTTTACATTAGGAGAATTTTGTGGAATATATGTATTTGTTTTTACTAAGATCTTAAGAAAAAAATTTCTGTTTTCTCCTATTTCAGCACTGATGATGGAATTTTAAAAATTCCGAAACGTATGCAATAAACGTAATGTTCGTTTTTACTGTGGTTCTTCTTTTTATTCTACGAAAAAGATTCTCTATGAGTCGTCCAATTGGAAGTATAATATATATATGAATGGATGCATACTATCATTACTGCAGAATTTTAAAATAACTTCAATGAGTAGTAAAATACAAAGTGAACTGGTTATATTTTATATTTGACTGGTATCTTTTACGCCGGTCAAAGATCTGAATTACACTCTGCCTCCTGGTGCTGGATACTTAGCACATTTTACCAAAGCTTGTCTTTAAATTGTAACACAGGCGGAAGTTTTATGCATTCCTTGCTGAAAGGAAAAACGATTGTCCTGCTCATCACATCCAATAGAGACATATTTTTAACGCAAAAAACGCTCTAATTAACAAGTGATTGTGCCCATTCTTAGCTCAACTTACAGTTGGATCAATTTGAATTTGACTTGAATTAAATTAATTTTTGACTTGGATTAATTTGAACTTGACTTGGACTAATTTGAACTTGACTTTGAATAATTCGAATTTAACATGGATTAAATTGAACTTGACTTGGATTAATTTGAAGTGAAAAAGGTAGCGCTAACATTGGCGCGAACATGCTATCATTCCTTAGGTTTCAAAGTTTCTTTAAAGTGGTTACTCCAAGATTTCAATTTTTTTCATCCGGTTCGTTTGAAATATGGCCAGTATATGTATATGTTGAGAGTAAACTTTTTTTACTTGTGTAACTTTTTCGATTTAGGCCTCTTTTTTTGACAAATGCGAAAAATTAGTTTTTTGGTACATTTTATTGGATATATCAAAAGAATAGAAATCATTGAGTCTTCATCCTAGATCAAAATCAAAGACAGTTTTAGAATCCTTGGAGCATTTATAACAAAATTATGGTAGCAAATTATCCATTTGTAACTTTTCGTTTTTTATATATTCGATATTTGATCACTACCTCAAATATACACTAACTTTGGGTTTTGAGCTTGATAAAAAAATCATTGGTACAATTGGGAAATTTGCTAACATACTTTTGTTAGCATTGTTCCAAGGATTCCAAAACTGTCTTTGTTTTTTCCTAGCATGAAAACTCACCCACTTCTATACTTTTGAATGTTGAAAATTAGAGGTTTTGGGTGTAAGCCATAAACCAAATTTTTTATTGAAGTTTAATATAATGCACAATTTATGTAATTGAATGCTGTTTTCATTTTTATTTTGATAATCTTCATGCATAACTTCATATTCACACTGTGAATTGTAATTTACAAAAAAGAAAAAAGAAAAATAATTTTTTATAAGATTATGAAATTTTAAATTTATAGTCTGATTCTTATGAAATTTGAATATTATACGTCTCTAATGAAAGAAACACAATTTCTTTTATTCATTCTTTCAATTCAGGCCTTAGTTTTTGGAAAAATTTGACATATTGTTTTTTTAGTTCATTTTTATGACATTTCAAATGAATAGAACTCCTTGAGTTCTTACGCTAGAACAAACCCAAAGACAATTTTAGCATTCTTGAAGCATTGTAAACAAAGTTACGGTTTTAAATATTTTCCATTTCCCGTTTTGTTATCTTTTTATATGGGGTCGAAAATTCAGGATTTTTGATCCCCTTTCCCCCTCTGGGGAGGGATCTAATGTCCGTAGCGCCATAAAATTTTAGGACCGAATAGTCCAACACCTAAGGATCCTTTTCCAACAACAAAACCAAAAAAGCTCACCGGACCGACAGGGGCCTGGCAGGGGTCTGAAGTGACTCCCTTAAGTCCTTATAATTTCAAAACTAAGGAGTTTTGGATATTGTATCATTCGTGAAAATTGGTTTGTTTTGAGTTTTTCCAGCTATGGTGGAAATTTCTCTGCACCAAAAATTCCCGATGTATTTAATGAAACGCTAGGTGTCTCCATCAATTTATACATAAACATGTGTTTTTGTGTGTAATTTCCCCTATGATATTACAATGGGAATCAGCTTGATTGAATTGTTATCATAAATACCATTCAAGTAATATGAAAAACCTGGCATCTGCTCACTTTTGTTTAGAAGTAAAAAATTTTGCTTGAAAATTGAATCTATTGTTGAGAAACTGCAGCTTATGGTGGAAAAAAGTTATGGCAAATTTATTGAAAACTTCTTTGCTAATAATATAAATAATTTGAAATATAATACACAGTTGATGCTTGCTTGGTTGGTGTGTGCGTCTGTGATGTTCATAAGGACTAGCAGGACCAGTGGAAATTCCACGGACAATGTCATCGTTAAGCTAGATGGACCCGTGAACCAATTCCGTCAACATTACCTAACCTAATCTATCCTAACCGAAACTATCCAAACCGAACCTATCTGACATATTTGTGGGGAAGAGACAGTTCTCTCAAGGTCAATATCATTGGAATCTACAGCTTTTTAACTTTAATTCAAAAAAGATCATGTTCAATTTAAAAAAGCTCAAGTTTAATTTAAAAAAGGTCAAGTTCAATTTAAAAATGCTCAAGTTTAATTTAAATAAGGTCAAGATCAATTTAAAAAAGCTCAAGTTTAATTTAAAAAGGTTCAAGGTCAATTTAAAAAAGCTCAAGTTTGATTTAAAAAAAAAATTTAATTCAAAAAGTTGACTTTTAGATGAATCCATTACTGCCATTACACCCAGGCTATGACTACGCTCCTACAATCATATACAGAAGCATTTTTCTGGAATACTTGCGTTAGAAGATTTAAAGATGGGAAATAACGTATAAATGCACTTAGGTATGGTAAAAAAGTGTAAAAATTTAATTATTAGTCGAGAGATTGGCCTTTAATTTGGTATACATTTTATGTGTAATACTATGTTACAGAACATGATATAATCAGCCATTTTCGTAGAGCCATATTGTCTAAATATAATTTTGAAGCTCAGTAATGCTCAACTTTTCAGTCAGTGCAGTTTGCTAATAGTCACACAGTTACTTATTACATAAAATTTATTTGGATTATTTTTGTTAATAGATATACGTACCGATGATCTGTTTAGCAAATGGTTTAGCAAATTATTCATAGGTAAAACATGAAGAATGTCAAATTAAGTTCAAAATCACAGCAACTTGCTTTGTCTGATATTCGATTCACTCTATTTTCAGTGCCAGTCCTTTTAAATAAATATGCAATCTCACAAATAAACTTTACTTATTTTATTATTACATAGGTATGCAATTTTAGAACCATAAGCTTTTCAAAATTGAACTTTATCTTTTTTATATACAGCCTACATGAGACTTTTTTCAATTAAACTTGACTTTTTTTAAATTAAACTTGAGCTTTCCTAAATTGACCTTGAACTTTTTTTAAATTAAACTTGACCTTTTTTAAATTGAACTTGACCCTTTTTTAAATTAAACTTGACCTTTTTTAAATTGAACTTGACCTTTTTTAAATTGAACTTGAGCTTTTTTAAATTGAACTTGAGCTTTTTTAAATTAAAGTTAAAAATCTGTCGATGGAACCGTAACAAAATTCCAAAATAACAACCTTACTGGAGATCAACTAGCCCTAACTCCGTCCGTGAGTCTGTGTGTCAAACCCACCAGCCGAAAGTGTGAGATGAGCGTATACCTCTGTCATGCCTTTCTCCGTCTTTAAGTCATTTCGGTTTTAGCCCGCCATTTAAATGAACCGCTTCTCATTTGACTGTCCTGGAAATTTCCCGATCGAATTCGTGATTTTGAAATGAGCGATATCAGGCCAATAACTTAATAATATCAGCAAAGTTAATCGTTAATGTCACTAAATGTCGATTTATGAAGTCGATAATATCTTTATTTAAAATAAGAATAAAAAACTCCGATACTTATCAAACGTTCTAGCTCTGTCCGCGTATGTAAGATTAAATGCGGGAGTTCTCCGCCGTTACGTAGATTCATTTCAGCTGGTTGCGCATTCTGGGGTTTTAACCGCGGATCTGGGTTTTTATCTGTCTCCTGGGGTTTACAGTCATGATTTGTGTTGGCAAAACGATTAATTTCAAGGAGCCTCAATGATTGTACTACTTGGTAACCACGAAAACAATAGGAAACGGGTAAGAAAATTTATTCATTAACGTCTTTTTTCGCTGACCTGGGTTTTTTCTTAAGCGTATGCTGGGGTTTTTTGGCAACATTCTCTTGGCGTCTCCTGTGGCTTCAGCGCCCGCTTCGCACTTGAGCCAAAGCTCTCCCGAGAGTAGGGTGTGATATTTCGTGCTCAGGCTACCTACCTAATAAGCCTTAAATGTGTGTTTGAACCCTTTTAAGTGATGATCGAACTTAATAAAATTAAAAAGAACTGAAGTGAAAGTGTGCCTTATATCTGTAAGAACCGTAGATAGCCATTCTACCTTTGTGTGTGTCAGTTTTTCAAGTGCGTGCTTCGGTAGCCTCAGAATGTTGTCACTGTGCGTTTTGTCTTATTCAAATGATTTTTTATCAATACAGTTCTATCATTTTAATTTGATTGTGCGTACTGTTATCTTCAATGCGTTTGCGTACTGTAAAACGTCTGTTGTATCGGGAAAAATTATCGGGTTTAGGTTGCACTCAGTCAGATCATATCTTGAATGAATGATCAGCCACTCATGAAGTGTATTTTAGTTTTCTGTAAGTTTTGACCACTGAGTCTCAAAATCATTTGTATGATCGAAGAAGTGCGTTATTTATTGAAGGGGCCGAGATGCTTTAATTTGCAGCATGATTAATTTGAAGGTCATGTGCATATTACGAGTCTTCCATATGCAGTTGTCGTGTATTGCTGCGCCTCAAGCGCCATATAAAAAAATGGCCGACCTGGTCCCCCTTTCGTGTCTTTGTAAGTTAAGCCTAGTCTGGGTTGTAAATTGCGCGTGTGCATGATAATGATTTAATGTGATTTCTTTTACTTTACAGGTAATGTAAAGCATAAAAAAGTAAGCCTAGGGTCAGTGTCGTAGCTGAGGTCTCGCAAATAAAGATGTAAGTAATTTTAAAAGATGTAAGGGCGCGACACTAAGCTCTAGCAATAATTCTGAAACGATTAGAAACTTCTTATTTAATTTTACATTTTTGTTTTCTCGCAGTGCTTCTTATTTTTCTTGTAATCTGCGTTGTTCTCGAAACTGTTTATGTCGCAGAGGCATTGATCGCCTTGTGATCGTAATACTAGGTTAATGAACTTAAATACTCTCTTTGTACCTTCAAGCTGATTTATTTGTAGAACTAAGAATGTTCTTGCCTTGTGCCGCCGAGCTAACTTAGTAATAAACTTAATTACTCTCTTTGTGACTTCAAGCTGATTTATTTGTAGAACTAAGAATGTTCTTGCCTTGTGCCGCCGAGCTAACTTAGTAATAAACTTAATTACTCTCTTTGTGACTTCAAGCTGATTTATTTGTAGAACTAAAAATAACCCTTGTTTACAGTGACGTATTCAACCGCGCCCAATACAACCTCCTTCTTCTTCCGGTGTTTTTCTTACCTGGCGAAGGGGAATAAGGGCGCGACAGTCTATCTTTATGGAGTGGCATACTCCCGAGACCTCTGCTGACCACAGCTGCATCGCTCCTAAACGAAGTAAGTGCCATTAGACTTCGCGGCGTAGGGGCCGTTATTAATAATAATGGATTCGTGTAGACCACGGCAGGACTCAAGAGTCGTGCGGCTCGATCACATGACCCGTCTTCAGGAAATAATTAAATTAAAATTGTCCAGCGCCAGAAGGGAAGCCTGGACTGAAGAAGAATGGAACCAGGAATCCCTCGAGTGTCTTCACCAATTTCGAGATTGGCGAGGACTCGTAGAAAACGAGTTAGAATATCTAAGAAAAGTTGGAGCCGGACAAGAAGCTAAAAATCTCATGGCTGACTACCGGCAATTAAAGAGGCAAGTAAAGTGCTTTCTCAACCCTCGTGTGAACGACCTTTCCAGCGAGAGCTCCACGTCAACTCACTCAGGAAAGGACGGTCGAGGATCGGGGCCAAGGCGAAGCACCTCCTCTAGAGCTATGTCCGTGGCGGAGTCCACGAGGCTGGTGGACCTGGAAAGTTCTATAAAGAGGATCAACATTGCGCACCAAGCACGAGTTGCGGAGCTCAGGTCGCAGTGTGAGCTCGCTGTGAAGCTTGCTGAAGTAGAAGCTAAGGCAGAGAAAAGTAAAATCTCACTTGAAATAGACGAGATCAACAACAGAGGTCTCTCCAGCCCCGACGTTTCGATCGGCGCAGTCAGCGAAACGGAAAAATCTAGGCACACCGAAGAATGGGTCTCGCAGAACCACGGCAGTGTGTTTTATTGCGCCCCTCCATCTAACCTTCGTGACTCTCAGGCACAGCAGCGGGACGCTGCTGCCCAGTTTCAAGACCGAAAGCGAAATAAGGCCTCCAAAATGCGTCAAAATGCCCCGTGCTCATCGTCGAGCTCCGACTCTAGTTTTTTGAGCCGTTCTGAGGTACGTCCCCCACCGAACCTGGAGAGTAGAGGAATTTACAATGCTGGACTTCGGAGTTCTCGCCCACGGAGGGTTCGGGAATCAAGACCCACTCGAGCCGCTGACAACAATCAAGGGAACTCTACCAATTACAACCCTCAAGACCCGCTTTTGTGCTACCTAGAAAAACCATTGGCCAGCAGTGACTACTGCGCGGGAAACGAACTTAGGCTCGACGCCGCTTCAAGGCATCTAGTTTTAATGGAACTAAAAAAGTCACCTCCTAACCCTTTCCGAGGCGAGCCTAAACGTTACCATACTTGGTTCGCTGAGCTTCGCAACGACTTAAAGAACCTTTCTTTAAATCCGAGCGACGTGGTCGGCATCCTAGAAGCGCGAACATCTGGGGAGCCTCGCGACACAATCGTCGGATTGAGGACTTCATTCGGAAGTGATCCGAAGCGAACTTTGGACGAAATCGTCTCTCAACTAAGAGAACGATATGGCTCGTCGGAGCAAATCACGGCGGAGTTCAAGAAGATGATCGAGAGATTCGACCAAATAAAAACGACTGAATTTGATCCCAAAACCGCTCAATCGCTGCAAAAGTTGGGCGACCTGTGCTACAGCATCCAGGGGCAGATGAGGGAGGTGAGAGACTTGGAATACTACAATTACGCTCTGGGCCTCGAACCAATTTATGAGAAGCTCCCGGATTTTATTAAATGCCGGTGGAATAAATCCAAGCTCAACTACCAGAAATCTCATAAGCGCCATCCTCCTTTAGAGGAATTCTGCAGGTTCTTGCGCGAGAATGCTCAGCGCACGTACTCGGGAGTTCTCACCAAGTTGGACAACGACCAGCATACTGGACCTAAGAGCAAGTCCAGCAAGCGAGCCACCGTGCTTGCTGTTGAATCCTCGCAAGTGGAAAACACGAGAACCGAATGCCCCTTACACCATACCTCCGGGCATTCTCTGGCGTCTTGCAATAGATTTTCTCGTTTGAATGCTGAGGATCGTAAGGGTATCGTTGTGGAGTGCGGTGCGTGCTTCCGATGTTTCGGAGCGCACCGTATAGCTCAATGCACCGCAGATCAGAGGTGCGAAGCCTGTGGTTCCAGTTCTCATCACACGCTGCTTCATTCGGACGGGTCTGAGGGGCAGAGGCGCGGCCACTCAGAAAATTTCGGCGTACGGGGAAGAGGTTTTGCTTCGAGGGGAGGACCAGCGCCTCGAGGACGCTGGGCCCGCAGGTCTTCGCCTCTCAACGAGAGACGCGACGCTTCAGAAATGGGAAACCTGTATACGGAAAAGTGACAACCATCGGAAAACAGAAGCTGCTCTAAGATGGTCTTGGTGGACGTGACGGCGCCCGGAAGAAGCAGTAAAACTCTCCGCACTTACGTCATCCTGGATGACCAAAGTACCAACTCTTTCGCCACATCTTCTTTGTTAGATTTCTTTGCATTACCTCACAAAAAGGAAACGTATTCCATCACCACGATTTCAAGTTCTAAAATTAAATCCTACGGTCGGACTACGGAGGGCTTTCGAGTAAAGGGCGTAAACCGCTCTGAGTCTTACGCTCTTCTCCCGCTATTCGAGCACGACGGCATTCCTCATAATAAGTACGACGTGGCAACGAGAGAAGACGTCTTGAAGAACCCCGACATCGCTCATCTTGCATCGGAATTTCTTCCTCTGGACTGCAATGCTCCCGTGAGTTTGTTGCTGGGCCGAGACGCTGAAGACGTATTAGTTGCAGATCTGGTCCACCGGAAGCCCCCTGTCTACAAAACACCTTTGGGATGGGCTGTTGTTGGAAGAGTCAACCCTTCAGAGCCTCACCCGTCGAACATGCAGATGAGTGTGTATAAAACTCAAGTCGAAGATCACTTTTCGGCTCAGCCTTGTTTCGGTCCTCTAGCTCCAGTCTTCGACACCAGAATGGACGACGAGAGTCCTGGACCGTCCGTTGAGGACATGAAATTCTTGTCGCTGATTGACGAGAATATAGTTGTAAATGCTGAGGGGCATCTAGAAACTCCGCTGCCATTCAAAGATCGCATGTCTAAGCTTCCAGACAACACGAAGGCCGTCTATCGCCGCTCCAGAAACACTTTGACGCGGTTAGTCAAGGACCCCGCCAAATTACAGCAGTGTTTGAAGATAGTCCAGGACTACGTGGATAGTGGACACGTAGAGGTAGTTCCTTCCCAAGAACTTCAACCGGCTGAAGGACACTTTTGGTATCTCCCGGTTTTTCCCGTTACACATCCCAAGAAAAAGAAGGTGCGCATCGTCTTCGACTCTGCGGCGCAGTATTTCGGACGCAACTTAAACGGAACCTTGCTTCAGGGGCCAGATGCCAACAATAGTCTTCGTGGAGTGCTCCTTAGGTTTCGAGAGAACAAGGTTGGTTTCGTTGCCGACGTGGAAAAGATGTTCCACGCCTTCTATGTCCGTCCCTCCGACCGAAATTTTCTCAGGTTGTTCTGGTTCAAGGACAATGATCCTTGCAAGGGACTTGTCTCGTACCGGGCAAGAGTGCACGTCTTCGGAAATCGATCAAGTCCGGCTGTCGCAACTCACTGTCTGCGCCACGCCATTAGGGAAGCCTCAAGAGAGGAGAGAGAAAACGGAGACAGACTTGCCTGGAAAGCTCTGAGCTACGTCGAGCGCGGATTTTACGTTGACGACGGACTGGGATCCGCAGGTTCAGCTCAAGAGGCCGTCGACATTCTAGTCAAGACTCGAGAGTACCTGGAGACGTTCAAGGTTCGTCTTCACAAAATCTCTTCTAGTCATCAGGAGGTTTTGAACGCATTCCCGGAATCGGAACGCGAGGAAGGAAAAGTGGAGTTTTGGGAGGATGGTTGTAGTCAGCGCACCCTAGGAGTGACGTGGAATACTACGACCGACCGGTTTGACGTACATACCGAGGTGGTGGACCGACCGTTCACGAAACGTGGTTTGTTAGCCTATAAGAAATACAGTGCGCTCACCTCCGTAACATAGCAGTCTAGACCTCGTTTCACCACACACTTGAGGTTTGGAGCACGAACGGAGGTGAGATCGTGAACTGGTCCCTAATTTTAAGATTATTATGATTACGCTGATTATTTCGATTGCTACCATTATCATTATTGCTATTATTGCCGTGATCATCTTCACTATCGTCACTGAAAATCACCCAGTGTCACCTGTACCTGCGGATATTAAGATTTGTGCACACGGACGAGTGCTGAGAACTTCCGTCGGGGCTGTCATCAAGGCCCGCGGTTGAGCAAGAGGACGAACAATTCTGTTCCTCTTGTGCTATCCTCTCCTATCTCCTCTAAACTTGCACTTACTGTATATCTTCCGTGTTATCTTTTTCACTAGGGTGTCCTTAATTATTAATGTTTAAACTTAGCCATTATTAACTTGCATTTTGTCGTCCTCCTTGTGAGGCGACGCCTTAACTTGCCTCTTGTCGTCCTCCTTGTGAGGCGACGCCTTAACTTGCCTCTTGTCGTCCTCCTTGTGAGGCGACGCCTTAACTTGCCTCTTGTCGTCCTCCTTGTGAGGCGACGCCTTAACTTGCCTCTTGTCGTCCTCCTTGTGAGGCGACGCCTTAACTTACCTCTTGTCGTCCTCCTTGTGAGGCGACGCCTTAACTTACCTCTTGTCGTCCTCCTTGTGAGGCGACGCCTTAACTTACCTCTTGTCGTCCTCCTTGTGAGACGACGCTTTAACTTAGGTAGCATTAATTACTCTTAAGGTATTATTAAGGCCTTCTTTATTATCTTCTGTGTTCTGTTGCTCCTCTTGAGCTTTGCACCTTATTTTCCACTGAAAGAGGAGAAACCTCACTGAGGATAAATTCCTTAGGTGAGTTTCGACCGACCTATATATTCAACTAATTATTTCTGAAACAGTGAGTTATATGCTCCAACTCTCTTGTTACCGTATTTTTACTCCTAACCTTCTTTTACAGTATAACTGCACTTCACTGCCAAATCACCTTCCGTTGTTCCTGCAACTTCGTTCTTTTGTCACGTAGCGCACGCCATTTTGCACGAACGTCGAACATTAAGAGGGTAAGAGAGCTTGTGTCAGATTTTGTAACTATTTTTCATTAAACGAGCCTTTTACGTTCATCCAATTACTTTGGCGATTTAATTATTTCAAATTCTCTCTTTCCTCGTGCAGTAAACCTTTCACCTCTCTTCCACCTTTGCTCGAGACCATTGCTCGAGACCAGAGTCAAAACTCCAGGAGGACCTCTTTTGCAACCCTTGCTGGCCGAAGGACACAAGGACACAAGAGCGCGAGAGCGCTTGCATCTTCTAATTAGCGCAACAATCTGCGCAACCTCAAAACCTACTCTCACTAGCGAGTTGTATCTAGCCTGTGCACGATTTTCTTAGCCTACGATCAGGCTTATTTGTTTGCCTAGCGCAATAAAAGTAAATAACTTAAACCTGCAGTGTGTGTTATTCACACACTATAATACTAAGGAATTTTTCTTTTCTCAATCAGGTTCTGAGATACAGCCTGCCTTGCTGTCTCCTAATTTCTGTTGACTAATCAAAATCTCTAACAGACCATGGGAGATGCCATTGTACAACGCAGAGCTGTTTATAAGCGCAAAATAACGCTGGCTCTTCGCAAAGCAGAAGATGCTCGCAAGGCAGGGTCTCCCACCGACGTCGGGGCGTACGGCGAGGAGATTCGACGCAACTTGGACCAGGTGAGAGCGTATGATGAAAGCATCATCAGCCAACTCTTGGAGAGTAAAAAAGACGATGACACTCTTAACCAGGAAGTAGACGCGCAGTGTACTTATACCTCTGACATTGAAATTAGGTTGAAGCATTTGCTCCAGCCTGCTGAGGTCAGAAAAACTGATGATATTCCTGCTCCTAGGGATTTGAAGCTCCCTAATCTTAAATGTACTATGTTTAGCGGTGAGGGAGAAGCTCATCTGAAATACGCTACTTTTTTGTCTCAATTCAACGACATCATTGGCCACAGAGCGTCCCTCTCTGATTCTGCTAAATTAACTTACCTGAAAAGCTACTTGAGCGGCTATGCTCTCAAACTGGTTGAACATTTGAGCATCAATGACAATAACTACCAAATAGCTCTTTCTTTGCTTAAGGACGAGTTCCTAAAAGAAGATGCCATTGTTAACAGTTTGTGCAAAAAGGTATTAGACTTGAAGTGCAAATTTGACTCTTCCTATACTGAAACTAAAATATTCGTCTCTGAGGTGCGCAGCATTGTTGCCGATTTGAATAACTTCGGTTGTGACGTCCTAGGCGAGCATGCTGCCTCTGTTTTTGTGAGTCACATTGTTTTCTCAAAGTTACCTGTGCCTTTTCAGCAAGAATTAGCGCGCAAAATTAGCAATAATTATCCCAAATTGCCTCAGATTTTCGAGCATTACGTTGAAATCATTGAGACTTTGAAACTCAGAAATGCTTACCCTGACAAGTTTCAGAGGCTTAAGCCTGCTGGTTTGAGCTTTAGCGCCAAACCTAGAGCTGACTTTGTGAAGTCCCTCAAGCAGGTGTTCGCTAATGTTTCTGTCGCGGCACCTGAACGTAAAACCTGTAAATTCTGCTCCAGCCTCAGTCACAGCATGTTGCATTGTCATGCTTATCCTACCTTGAAAGCTAGGACTGATCGTTGCACCGAGCTAGGATTGTGTGCCAAATGTACAAGCTCCAAGCATAGCGCCGGTGGATGCAACGCACGCCTGGACTATGAATGTAAATTCTGTAAACTTAAAAACCATGTCTCTGCATTATGTAGAAAGGGGAAGTACTTAGAATCCCAGTCAAACGTGTGTTTAAACTCTTCAACTAATCAGAAGTCCGTTTATGTTCTTCCTACTATCACCTTGCCAGTAGGTAAAGGTAAAAATCAAACCAAAGTTAGGTTTCTTATCGACTCTGGTTCCCAACGTTCATACGTTGCGGGTACTGTCATTAGCCGACTTGAATGCCCCGAGTTGGCTCCAACCAGTACCTACCTGGTGAATTCCTTCCTTGAGAAGGGATTTAAATCATTTGCCGAGACAAGTCTCAATCTTGATTTACTAGACAATGCTAGTAAACTGCAAATTCCTGTTCTTGTTGACAACCATTTCAAAATGTCATTTGATGTTTGCCTCTTGGGCAAGGCAGTGACTAACCTACAATCTCGTTTCGAACTTGCAGATTCCTCGTTATCTCGAGACACCGATACGATAACGTTGGAAGGAATACTCGGTGTAGATATCCTGCAGTGCTTGTCTTCGTTCGAGTTAATTACCTGCATGAACGGCACGGCCTTCCGTTTGGGTTCGAAAATTGTCCCGTGGGGCAATGTAGAACATTTCCTCGAGAAGAGCCAGGTGCCGTTGTTGTACCAATCCTTAAATTCTTCAGATGTAAATCTTGCGTGTGTTAACTTCGTTCTTGACCCACAGCAGTGTCAACCTGACCACCTAACCAGCGTGTTGCAGGAGAGCTGTGTCGAGGGGCACATCGACAGGATTTGCAATCTTGAATCGATTGGCATTTCGGAGGAGGAAAGCATCGCCTCTTCAGACTTGGAAAAGGTAAACGACTTTGCCCAAAGTATAGAATTTAAATCAGGGAAGTACCATGTTGCTCTTCCTTGGAATAACAAAATCACCCAAGTGAGTGATAACTTTAATGTGGCCCGAGCAGTGCTGAACAGAGTCGTCCCCAGATTGAAAGAGCAGGACTACTTCGAGGCGTACGATGCTGTGTTTGAGCAGCAACTCCGCGACGGCATCTTGGAGACTGTCCCCTTTGAGGAGGGGAGTCGTGATGACAGGGTGTTCATACCTCATAGACCCGTCGTAAAAACTTCTCCTTCTTGTACCACTAAAGTGAGGCCCGTTCTAAATTGTAGTTTGCGGGGGAACGGAAAGCCATCACTAAATGACGCCGCTTTCCCTGGCGTAGACCTAATGGGTGACCTGTTCGCTCTGCTAATAGGGCTCAGACATGACGACTACTTGCTGATGGCTGACATTAAACAAGCCTTCTTGCAAATTAAACTTCTATGGGAAAGCGATAAGAACAAATTCTGTATCCTCTGGATTAAAGACGGGAAACTTGTAGTTTACCGGTACGCAACAATCGTCTTTGGGTTTGTTGCGAGCCCCTTCATCTTGAATTATGTAATTAAACGTCATGTGTCCCAATTTCCTGATGATCTGTGCAGTCGCTTCCTTCTACATAACATGTACGTGGATAATCTTTTCATAACCAGCAATGATCCTTCTTCTTTATCGGATCTCTACAGATCCTGCCGGGAGAGAATGTCCCAAGGAGGGTTTGACTTGCGCAGCTGGGTGACAAACTGCCAGTCCGTTCAGTCCAAGCTTGAGTCTGAAGGAGTAGCTGCCGCAGACTGCCAGCAGGTAAAGGTCCTGGGATACAACTACGACATTGATTCAGATTCCCTTTCTGTGAGTGTGGATGGCGACTCTGAGCCGCAGAAAGTCACGAAAAGATCGGTCCTTTCGAGTCTAGCCAAAAGATTCGACCCTCTAGGCCTTGTTGGCCCCGTAACAGTACGTGGAAAGGTGTTGATGAGGCAGATGTGGAAAGCAGATTTGAAATGGGATGATGAATTACCAGAGACACTATCTAATTCATGGTTTAATCTTAAAGGTCATTTAGACCAATTGAGCGAATTTAGCTTTCCACGTAAAGCTTTGACCTCCGACGAAGATGTGAACTTGACCATATTTTCCGATGCATCAAAGACGTGCTATGGATTTAACATTTACGCTGTCGGAACAGGCGACAACGTAGAATCTAACTTACTTTTTAGTAAGAATAAAATAGCCCCTCTTAAGACCAAGAGTCTCCTTACCTTGGAACTCTTAGCAGTGTACATTGCATTTAAATGTCTCTTGAATCTCTTGAAATCCATAAAAACAGCCAGAGTAAAGTCTATCGTCTTTGCCATAGACGCACAAATAGTTCTTGCCTGGTTAATCAACGGCTTCGTAAAAACAAAAAATGTTTTTGCCAATAACAGAGTCAAGGACATCTTGCAATTTCGAGAAACTTTGAGAACCAAGCACGCTCTCGAATGTGAATTCAAGTACGTGCCCTCTGAAATGAACCCTGCTGACTTGCTTACCAGGGGATTAACTGTTGCCGAATTTCAGAGAAAGTTGGATTTTTGGCGTTGTGGCCCTGCTTTCCTGACAGACTCTTCTCAAGGCTGGCCCCACAGCCAGTTGGGATGCTTGCCCGCTTCACAGCAGGTCTTCACTTGTGCTGCTCAGCTGGCTTCTCCACAGCCTTCTGTCGATCCCGTTCTCGACATTAACAATTTTTCTTCTATTGACAGATTGCTAGGAGTGACCGCCCAGCTATTCAAACTATCGGACGTGGCGAAGAAGCGACCTGTGGACGTCGTAGACAACTACGCCAAGGCTCGTTTATATTGGGTAAAGTTGGACCAGTCTCGACAGTATCCCAATGAACTAGCTTTCTTGCAATCTCCTGAAAGTATTAATCCCCCTTCCTTGGTGAAGGATTTGAATCTGTTTCTCGACGACAACGGAGTGATCAGATCGAAGGGCCGTCTCAGCCGATGCCGACATCTCTCCTATGACGTCGCTAATCCTGTGCTGATTTCGAGGCACGGCCGCCTATCAAAATTACTTGTTGCCTCTTGTCATGAGAAATGCATGCACTTGGGGGTTGCCTCCACGCTTAATTGCTTGCGAAATTTGGGTTACTGGATTCCCAAACCTAGGACCTTGATTAGGTCAATCATTAAAGAATGTAAATTGTGCACCAAATTGAACGCACGAGCTTACGCGTATCCTAAGCCTTCTGACTTTCATTCCCATAAGGTTAATTTTGTTGAACCTTTTCAGAACATTGGAGTAGACTTCACCGGTCATTTCAACGTGAAATTTGGACAAACCTTTGTTAAAATGTATCTCTTAATCTTTACTTGTTTGAATATCAGAGCCATTCATTTGGAACTGATACCCGATATGTCTACCAATTCTTTCCTCTCTGCTTTCATAAGGTTCTCTAATAGGTACCGCCTTCCAACAACCATGTTTAGTGATAACGCTCCAAGTTTCATCCAAGCAGCTGAATTGCTGAACTCTTCCTTTTCAGGCCCGTTATCAGGATTCTTGACTCGTAATAATATCAAGCATGTCCGTATCCCACTTTATTCAGCATGGTTTGGTAGTTCATGGGAAAGATTGATTAGAGTCGTTAAAAGCTGCCTATACAAAGCTATTGGGAGGAACAAAATTGAGTACTTCCCGTTTCTAACCTTGTTGTCAGACGTACAAAACTCGGTGAATTCTAGACCATTAACTTACGTTGATGCAAATGATTTATCAAGAGAATGGGTTTCCCCGAATTCCTTTCTCAAAATTTATCGGAACAATTCTACCTTGACTTTTGGAAGTATCGCGGGTCAGCAGTTGGTCCATCCGACTCGTTCAGACTTAATCGATTCTCTCGAAATCAGAGAGGAGGCCGTCGAGAAATTCAAAGATTTCTGGTACGGGGAGTATTTGCTTTCTCTTCGGCAAACTGACCGGAACATGTACCAACCTCAGTGGGAAAACAGAATAAAGGTTGGGGATATTGTCCTAATTTCTTCTCCCGTGAAACCCAGGCCTTTGTGGTCAATGGGACGGATTACCAAGTTGTTCACAGGTGCTGACGGGAACACGAGATCGGTCGAGCTGTTGAGGCCTGACCGTTCCACTGGCGAGTACGCCATATCTCTCCTTTACCCGTTGGAACTGAGCCTGGACAGCGTGGAACCTCTATCAGAACCTAACCCTGCCCCCACAGAGCCTGCACCACCACCACCTCGACCACAGCGACTGGCAGCTAAAAAATGTAGAGAAGCCTTAAAAAACCAATTGCATTGATTTTTTTCTCCCCTCGCCCGGGAGTGTATAAGAAATACAGTGCGCTCACCTCCGTAACATAGCAGTCTAGACCTCGTTTCACCACACACTTGAGGTTTGGAGCACGAACGGAGGTGAGATCGTGAACTGGTCCCTAATTTTAAGATTATTATGATTACGCTGATTATTTCGATTGCTACCATTATCATTATTGCTATTATTGCCGTGATCATCTTCACTATCGTCACTGAAAATCACCCAGTGTCACCTGTACCTGCGGATATTAAGATTTGTGCACACGGACGAGTGCTGAGAACTTCCGTCGGGGCTGTCATCAAGGCCCGCGGTTGAGCAAGAGGACGAACAATTCTGTTCCTCTTGTGCTATCCTCTCCTATCTCCTCTAAACTTGCACTTACTGTATATCTTCCGTGTTATCTTTTTCACTAGGGTGTCCTTAATTATTAATGTTTAAACTTAGCCATTATTAACTTGCATTTTGTCGTCCTCCTTGTGAGGCGACGCCTTAACTTGCCTCTTGTCGTCCTCCTTGTGAGGCGACGCCTTAACTTGCCTCTTGTCGTCCTCCTTGTGAGGCGACGCCTTAACTTGCCTCTTGTCGTCCTCCTTGTGAGGCGACGCCTTAACTTGCCTCTTGTCGTCCTCCTTGTGAGGCGACGCCTTAACTTACCTCTTGTCGTCCTCCTTGTGAGGCGACGCCTTAACTTACCTCTTGTCGTCCTCCTTGTGAGGCGACGCCTTAACTTACCTCTTGTCGTCCTCCTTGTGAGACGACGCTTTAACTTAGGTAGCATTAATTACTCTTAAGGTATTATTAAGGCCTTCTTTATTATCTTCTGTGTTCTGTTGCTCCTCTTGAGCTTTGCACCTTATTTTCCACTGAAAGAGGAGAAACCTCACTGAGGATAAATTCCTTAGGTGAGTTTCGACCGACCTATATATTCAACTAATTATTTCTGAAACAGTGAGTTATATGCTCCAACTCTCTTGTTACCGTATTTTTACTCCTAACCTTCTTTTACAGTATAACTGCACTTCACTGCCAAATCACCTTCCGTTGTTCCTGCAACTTCGTTCTTTTGTCACGTAGCGCACGCCATTTTGCACGAACGTCGAACATTAAGAGGGTAAGAGAGCTTGTGTCAGATTTTGTAACTATTTTTCATTAAACGAGCCTTTTACGTTCATCCAATTACTTTGGCGATTTAATTATTTCAAATTCTCTCTTTCCTCGTGCAGTAAACCTTTCACCTCTCTTCCACCTTTGCTCGAGACCATTGCTCGAGACCAGAGTCAAAACTCCAGGAGGACCTCTTTTGCAACCCTTGCTGGCCGAAGGACACAAGGACACAAGAGCGCGAGAGCGCTTGCATCTTCTAATTAGCGCAACAATCTGCGCAACCTCAAAACCTACTCTCACTAGCGAGTTGTATCTAGCCTGTGCACGATTTTCTTAGCCTACGATCAGGCTTATTTGTTTGCCTAGCGCAATAAAAGTAAATAACTTAAACCTGCAGTGTGTGTTATTCACAAGCCACCGTCAATTCAATCTTCGATCCAATCGGCTTAGCTAGCCCCGTCGTATTGGGAGGCCGACTGATCATGCGCACCTTGATCCCTCCCGTAAAACAAGACCCTGAAAATTTGGCAAAGTTGGGGTGGGACGATCCTCTTCCCGTCGCTCATCTTGCGACGTGGGAATCGTGGAAAGAGTCGTTGCGAGGACTCTCCGACCTGTCGTTGGACAGGTGCCTCATTCCTGGAGACTTCGGGGAGGTTCACTCACGAAGTTTGCATTCCTTTGCCGACGCCTCTGAACAAGCCATAGGACATGTCACCTACTTACGATCAGTCGATGTGAGTGGACGAGTACACGTGTCTTTTGTAAGCGCTGACAGCAAGGTGGCTCCCAGAGCTGCCACAAGCATACCACGTTTGGAACTCTGCGCGGCCGTCGAGTGCAGCGAGGCCTCAAGAAGAATATGCGAAGAGATAAGCGTTGAGATCAACGACGTAGTGATGTACTCAGACAGCAAGGTAGTGCTGGACTACCTCAACAACGAAACTAAAAGATTTTCAAAGTATGTGACTAGAAGAATTGAATCGGCTACGAAGGTTCGTCCCAAGGAACTCTGGCGGTACGTAGCCACAGAGTGCAACCCGGCGGATATGGCCTCTCGTCCCACAAGCGCAGAGAACCTGAAGAGGATACGCTGGTTGACGGGCCCTTCCTTTCTGTGGGAAGATCATCTGCCTGACGAGCAAGAAGGCGCAGTTATCTCGCTTTCAGTGAGTTTGCCCGAGGAGGAACTCGTCCAGGAATGCTCGACTTTCGTCACCTCCCTTCAGACCCCAGAGCTTCAGCGTGAAGTTCCTGCCTACTTAACTGGTGACTTTGTCTCTGTTCGTAGAGCATCAAGACTGGCGACGCACTTCTATTTCAAATGGAAGGACCGAACTCAGCAAAGAAAAGGAGTGGCTCTGGCCATCAGACCCTTGGAATCGCTAAACTTCGGGGGTGAGAAGTTAGCCATCTCTGACGTTCAACGCGCAACCTTTCAAGACGTGATCAGTAATCTCAAGAAAGAAAAGGACATTCCTCTGCGCCACCCTTTGTCTTCTTTGAGCCCCTTTATTGATGCTGACGGTCTGTTGCGAGTGGGCGGACGCCTCGGGCGCGTCAACTTGCCCGGGTGTATAAAGCACCCTATTGTGCTTCCCGAAGACCACCCGCTCACCTCTAGCATTGTGTCTCATTATCACAAACTCTCCGGGCATCAAGGTGCTCACAATTCTCATGGAGCCGTACGAGATGCAGGCTATCATATAGTGCACGGAAAGAAGGTCATCCGTAAGTTCGTGAATGACTGCGTCGTCTGCAGAAAATTGAGAAGGAGACCCGAAGAGCAGAAAATGAGTGACCTACCGGAGGACCGACTTGCTTGCACCGCTCCCTTTACGAACACAGGTTTGGACGTGGCAGGCCCGTGGCAGGTCGTTGAGGGAATCTCTACGAGAAGCAATAAGAGGACTTCTAAGGTATGGGCCTTGGTGTTGACCTGTCTAACCTCTAGAGCGGTGCATGTGGAACCGCTGCCTGCCATGGACACTTCTATCTTTCGAAACGCTCTCAGGCGATTCATGTGCGTTCGTGGATCGTGCAAAATCATAAGGAGCGACCGCGGTTCTAATTTCGTTGGCAGCTATAACCAGGACCTCGACATGAGGTCACTCTCCAGGACGCTGCAAGACTTCGATGTACAGTGGATCTTTAATCCCCCTCACGCACCCCATTTTGGTGGAGTTTGGGAACGTAAAGTGGGAGCTATAAAGAAGGCCATGTTGTTCTCGCTTTCCCAGTGCGGCATGCGAACACCTAGTAGAGATGAGCTCTACACCTTTTTTCAAGAAGCAGCATCAATCGTCAACAACACGCCATTATGGTCCCTATCGAGCGACCCTAATGATCCACAACCCTTGACTCCAAACATGCTCCTAACGTTGAAAGAAACGGGCGACAACCCTCCTCTCTGCGACACCTCCCCTGCGGACCTCATAGCCTACGGAAAGAAGCGCTGGCGTAGAGTCAACCATCTGGCAGAGGTCTTCTGGCAGAAGTGGAAAAGCGACTACATACAGGAGCTTCAATCGCGCTCCAAGTGGACGAAGAGGACCACCAACTTGAGCCCTGGAGACATCGTCATGCTCGTCGAGCCCGCTCCGAGAAATAAATGGGCGATGGGTAGGGTAGTCAGGGTCAAGAAGAGCGGGGACGGTCTAGTGCGTTCCGTAGTGGTATCTCGGGCCGCTACTGCGGGAGGTACGATAGCGTGCGAACGTCCGATAGGCAAGGTAGTAAGTTTAGGTCTCCGTGGAGACAACTAGACCTCATAGTTCCGATTCTTAAATCAATTTGATTAGCGTACTCTATCCATCGTGCCCGTCGCAACTGTGACGCGTCTTTCCAGTCTCCCTGTCGAGCTTACCCATTTTTTAATATGCTTATTTCAAGCGATCGGCGGAAGGTGTCTCACTGCTGCTGATGGGGGGAGGTGAAGAGCTGCAGACTTCTCCTTCCTTTCCCGGTAGTGGTGTGATGCGTGAAGCACGTTCGTTTTTCTTCCCCTATCTATCTCTCACTAAGTCAGTTTGCGGTTTGCCTACTATAGAGTATTAGATTTTGAATACTGACGGGGTTCGCCTCTAATTTGTTGTATTATTCGCTCGTAACGTTCCTAACACTAGTCACGTGCGTTGTCCTTGTGCCTATCGGACTAAGAAACATTGATCTCTATCTAGATTAAGAAATTTCGTATTGTAAACGGATTGATTGTATGGTCTTTTAGTATAAGCGTAATGTTACTGATTATCGTGTACAAAGCTAAGGTACGCTTTACGTACTCTCTTCAAGCCGTCGCAAGGATGTTTTATGTGCATTTTTCCAAAATAGCGGGGAGTGGCATGCCTTTCTCCGTCTTTAAGTCATTTCGGTTTTAGCCCGCCATTTAAATGAACCGCTTCTCATTTGACTGTCCTGGAAATTTCCCGATCGAATTCGTGATTTTGAAATGAGCGATATCAGGCCAATAACTTAATAATATCAGCAAAGTTAATCGTTAATGTCACTAAATGTCGATTTATGAAGTCGATAATATCTTTATTTAAAATAAGAATAAAAAACTCCGATACTTATCAAACGTTCTAGCTCTGTCCGCGTATGTAAGATTAAATGCGGGAGTTCTCCGCCGTTACGTAGATTCATTTCAGCTGGTTGCGCATTCTGGGGTTTTAACCGCGGATCTGGGTTTTTATCTGTCTCCTGGGGTTTACAGTCATGATTTGTGTTGGCAAAACGATTAATTTCAAGGAGCCTCAATGATTGTACTACTTGGTAACCACGAAAACAATAGGAAACGGGTAAGAAAATTTATTCATTAACGTCTTTTTTCGCTGACCTGGGTTTTTTCTTAAGCGTATGCTGGGGTTTTTTGGCAACATTCTCTTGGCGTCTCCTGTGGCTTCAGCGCCCGCTTCGCACTTGAGCCAAAGCTCTCCCGAGAGTAGGGTGTGATATTTCGTGCTCAGGCTACCTACCTAATAAGCCTTAAATGTGTGTTTGAACCCTTTTAAGTGATGATCGAACTTAATAAAATTAAAAAGAACTGAAGTGAAAGTGTGCCTTATATCTGTAAGAACCGTAGATAGCCATTCTACCTTTGTGTGTGTCAGTTTTTCAAGTGCGTGCTTCGGTAGCCTCAGAATGTTGTCACTGTGCGTTTTGTCTTATTCAAATGATTTTTTATCAATACAGTTCTATCATTTTAATTTGATTGTGCGTACTGTTATCTTCAATGCGTTTGCGTACTGTAAAACGTCTGTTGTATCGGGAAAAATTATCGGGTTTAGGTTGCACTCAGTCAGATCATATCTTGAATGAATGATCAGCCACTCATGAAGTGTATTTTAGTTTTCTGTAAGTTTTGACCACTGAGTCTCAAAATCATTTGTATGATCGAAGAAGTGCGTTATTTATTGAAGGGGCCGAGATGCTTTAATTTGCAGCATGATTAATTTGAAGGTCATGTGCATATTACGAGTCTTCCATATGCAGTTGTCGTGTATTGCTGCGCCTCAAGCGCCATATAAAAAAATGGCCGACCTGGTCCCCCTTTCGTGTCTTTGTAAGTTAAGCCTAGTCTGGGTTGTAAATTGCGCGTGTGCATGATAATGATTTAATGTGATTTCTTTTACTTTACAGGTAATGTAAAGCATAAAAAAGTAAGCCTAGGGTCAGTGTCGTAGCTGAGGTCTCGCAAATAAAGATGTAAGTAATTTTAAAAGATGTAAGGGCGCGACACTAAGCTCTAGCAATAATTCTGAAACGATTAGAAACTTCTTATTTAATTTTACATTTTTGTTTTCTCGCAGTGCTTCTTATTTTTCTTGTAATCTGCGTTGTTCTCGAAACTGTTTATGTCGCAGAGGCATTGATCGCCTTGTGATCGTAATACTAGGTTAATGAACTTAAATACTCTCTTTGTACCTTCAAGCTGATTTATTTGTAGAACTAAGAATGTTCTTGCCTTGTGCCGCCGAGCTAACTTAGTAATAAACTTAATTACTCTCTTTGTGACTTCAAGCTGATTTATTTGTAGAACTAAGAATGTTCTTGCCTTGTGCCGCCGAGCTAACTTAGTAATAAACTTAATTACTCTCTTTGTGACTTCAAGCTGATTTATTTGTAGAACTAAAAATAACCCTTGTTTACAGTGACGTATTCAACCGCGCCCAATACAACCTCCTTCTTCTTCCGGTGTTTTTCTTACCTGGCGAAGGGGAATAAGGGCGCGACAACCTCTGATAAAATCTTCATCAACTCCACAATTTTCGGTGCCTGAAACCCAGCAGATTGGGAGTCGGAATGAATATCACGTGTATCGGTAGGTTAGATTAGGTTGAATAGAATATATTAGTTATGCCAACAAATGCTCCATTTCTTCTGACGCGCTGTGTTTGCAGTTGATTTTGCCTTAAATGGTTAACTGCAACAGGATTCAGATTTTTAATTCTCTTCCTATACCTCTTTCTTTGATTTTGATGATAATTCATTCTGTCATATTCATTCATGTTCTGTTGTCTTTGCTGAAACAAAGTTCTCTGACACTCTACGTACTGTGCCCGCTGCTCCTCGTCCATATTTTCACGCATGATTTGCTGTCTTCGACTGTCTCGATGAAAATACTCTTCACGTTGTACTTCATTCATTGCAGTTCACCTCACTTGCTGACGTTGCCTCTCCCTTTCAAGGATTTCCTGTCGTTGTTCATTCCAAATTCGCTGCCAGTAGAGTCTCATTCTATCGCGAGTAGCTTCCAATTTTCGCTCCATTGCGTGGTTCGTCAAGAGTTTTTCTGTTGCAGCGATAAACTTCCAATGATTTCCCAAATTTCTGATGCCTGCGTGGCGAAGTAGCAAAACTTTCAATTGTAGTCAAGCGAGAAAGCGATTAAGTTAAAAAGCTAACGAAATTTTGAAATCCGTGACAGAAGTGCGTTTTTCAAGTATCTGTGATACGCGAGCTCAGTTTATTCGAGTGAAGAATTATTTTCCCTCCGTAGAAAAGAGGCACCAGTTGACCCATCTTGGCGATGACCTAACAGTGATCTTTTAAAGTAACACTCAGCATTCGGGATCCATGATACCGCAGACTCGGATGAGAGCGAAACGGACGGACTAAGGGAGGAACAAGCAGAATATTACATGGATGCTTAATGACCGTATCTGTGATACGAGTTTCACCAGTCCACAAGTGCAAGAATATTTTAATCGCGGGTAAATGGGTGGATCTATTTTGTTTGTCATCTATATCTTGCGACTTTTTTAAAGGAAACTATCGAATCCCCTTATTTTTCATGAATCATTTACACTAGTAGATAAGTATTAGTAAAACTTGATTTTTAGCATTCTATTGCCAATTTAAAAGTCGTTCGTAAATAAAGATCACAATAAACATATGTACAGGTTACAACACCTGCAAGCTGGAATATTCATCTTATAAATTGTCAATAGGTGGAGTAGGTGTTGGAGTCGCAAAATTCTGAAAAGGTGGAGTCGGAGTCGCAAAATTCTGGAAAGATGGAGTCGGAGTCAGAGTCGCAAAATTCCGGAAAGGGGGAGTCGGAGTCGGAGTCGCAAAATTCTGGAAAGGTGGAGTCGGAGTCAGAGTCTCAAAATTCTGGAAAGGTGAAGACAGAGTCGCAAAATTCTGGAAAGATTGAGTCGGAGTCGGAGTCGCCAAATTCTGGAAAGGTGGAGTCGAAGTCGGAGTCGGAGTCGCAAAATTCTGAAAAGGCGGAGTCGGAGTTGGAATCGTAAATTTATTCCTCCGACTCCGCAACCATGGTTAGGAAACAAATAAAACAATTTTAAGCGTCACATGCGTTGATCGGTTACCAAACGTTGTGTGTAAATGATCTCGCCACATTCAGAATGGTGCTAATATCGACGCCATGGTTGGCCAGCATAGCAGTTATGACTGCCTGTCATTTCTTTCTTCCTGTCTCCTCAATTTTGTCAGCTATTTGCAGACAAAAGTGATGACTGATGAAAAAATAATACATTCATTTATTTAAAGGTGAGTACAACTAAAAATGAAACATCTGCAAATATCTATGCAAAAACAACGCACGGTTACAACACAAAATTAAAACTTGCAATATCAAGAGCTACAGACCTCAGTTTCAAAATCCTGACGTAAATTTTCTATTTGCAATACAAGAGAAATCTCGAATGGCATAGTTTGAATGATGAATTTTATTCGCGCACGTGTTTCTGTCATTGAGCCTTCATTAGTGCGAGGTATCAATTTTTGTAGACGATGTTTTACAATTTTTTTACACACGGTTCATCGACGAACACTCCCGTGTGTGTGATGGTTAGAAGATTAATTATTGTTTTTTCAAAGTTTCTCCCACTGACCAAGCCAAGAGGTCAACACCCTTTGCGAGCGAAGAGGCAATATTCTTCAGTCTTGCCATTGAAACTAGAAAAACTGTGTACGTGGAAGAAGGAATTGTTAAATTAGCAAATATTTCATGTCGAATAATGAAATGCTTGCCAGAATTACACAGAATCCCTTTCACCTATGAAAGAATTTCAGGCTAAAGAATGAGTCCAGTTTAAGAAATTCTTGATTTTCCCAGCAGAAACGATAAAAATTTCTTTCCTTCTTCTCTAAATGTAGGAAAATAATTGATTCACAATTTGAATTCGTAATCCATTTGCGGATAAATATATTGTAAGAGCAGAATTTAAGGTTAATTTACTTCTTTTGTTGAGCTGTTCAGTTGTGTTGTAAAAACGGAAAGTACTAAGTTTCTGGTAAATAAAGTGCAATTGCATGGAAGTTCATGAACGAGAAAAATCTATTCGCCAGAGGGCCATGCATACTCATCAGATGCACAATCAATATAGAGTGACAAAAGTATCACTATGCACGGAAGGCAGAGCTAAAATACTGTTCATGAGGTCTCTAGCCCAGTGCTAACGCAGAAATTTCCACTCGTCGATATTAATTGATAAATAAAATTCATTTCTCTTTCATGACATCTGTGCCACTTGAGAAAGTTGCTACTCGTCTACACTTAAAGCCAGACAGTTAACCCGACAAAGATTGAGAAATGAGCGGATTCTTCCGAATGATTTCAAAAAGTTTCACCATGCAGGGACACAGTATCAGGACTTCAAAATAATTTCACTTTTATGATCAAGTTTTGAGACATGCTGTTCTTACTGTTTCGTATTCTCGTATATCTCATGAATTATTCTACCATATTTATGCGTCATAAAATGCAGTTCTTATGTTTGAAAGACGTGACGTAACTTCCAACTCCGTTATGAGGAAATGAGTCAGTCTGCACTCTGGGCTTTCGTTTCTTTTGTTTTGTTTATTTTCCTCGGTTCATGCCAAGTTGTTCTACCTATCATAAGAGACTGATTGATTCTCTTGGGCATGGCATGGTAACGTGGTGGAGCTGGTGTTCCCATTGCCCGTGTATCGCTAGTATGTCAATTGTTGGCTATTTAAACAAACATGCAATGTTTATAAAGGCAAGTCTATGAACCGTCTCATTTAAAATTTTGAATTAATTCTTAAATAGTGATACTTTAATCAATATACTTGCCATTATCTCTGCATTCTCCGCTGCTCTGAGGAGCCTAGGCACACATGGTGCTTATCCGGAAGAGGATAGCGTCTTGCCGTCGCTGGCTAACACAGAGCAAGCGTGGAGACCCCTTCTAAGACCTCTCTGAAGTGCTGAGTTGCACTTTCATTTTTAGACTAGTCAAATTCTAGCGAATTAAGGAAAGTTTTTACTGGAAAGTTACCAATGACTTCTCCGAACACGTTGTAACTACATTTATGGCGTCAGCTTGTCTTCCTTTTTTAGTAAGGGGAGAGAGAATATATCATCGGCCCTTCTGGTAGAACTTGGATGATTGTATTCTCGGTGCTTAATTTCGGGGTTTCAGCTATGGCTGAAATATTTCCTTTGTTTTTTTTTCTTATCTGTAACTGCGACGGGGACTGCATCTTGCCAATGAAGTTTCCTTACCATGCATCAAAAAGGACTAAAATCACCATTTCTTGCCAGATGTGTTCACGTTTGGGCAATCCAGCATTTGTGCAATCATCTACAATCCTCAGCATAATCATCTACCTCGCATCTAACAGACGAAGACCGCGCCAAGCTTACGCCTGGCCAACAGAAGAAGGCGCCAAGGTTCCATGCTTACTCTTCACCCTCATCACCTCTACCCTTTGAGGGTTACCACTTCTCTTCGAATTATATATTTCTATGTCTTGGTAATTTTAACCACGTAGAATCTTATTCATTTTATATAGGTATCTATATCAAAAGTCATATTTAGTTTTTCAATGACTAATTAGTATTGTGGACGCTTACAATGATTAACTGTCAATAACTGTCGTCACGCGTTTGTTCGGAAAGGCGAAATGGGTCTTCCGATCTTCCATGATGTGCTGCAAATATTAAACTTACAGCCTGAAAAGCCTCCCAGCGTTCACATCACCAACGCCCAAATAGAATCGGAAGATAAGTAGATAAGTCCTCAATATTACTGTCGTGTCTCATCTAGGTTCTCTCTCAACAGCGTAGTGATGTATGTATGTATGTAAAATATATAGTTGTCAGCGTTCGTCAGGTCCAATGGTAAAATAACTGCCCTCCCATGTTTTAATTCCCTTTGTAAGTTAGAAGGAGTGAGAGCGAGAAATGGGAAAGAAGGGACAATATCCGTAAATAATACTGACGATACTGAAAATTTACGGATAATTGATTGCCTTGAAAGTACGGCTTTATTGACACACTCGAAACGCTCAGCAAAAATAATCGCTTGATCACGATGACTGAAATGAATCATTCCGTTACGAAATTTATTAAATAAATTATGAAATTTTGTTATAACATTATAGTTTCTCTACTTGAAGGCTGTTGGTAGCGGATTCCAAATATCTTATTGAAATAATTCGAAATACATAGAACGTAATTCGGTTGACCAGAAGATGAGCTCAGACAAGTAATGCCGCACCTGCTGACGGAAAACGAACTATACAGATTTATAAAACCTTTTCCTATATGTAAGTCACAGAAATTATAAATTCACAAGCGCTTCCTCTTCCATCCATGGATCCTTGAAGCATTACGAGGGGCAGAGCCACATCCGATGAAGCAGTTTGTTGCGTATTCCACTTTAATTAGCGGGTATCTACCCACAAGAATTTGGTTCGATCACAGCAACCCGGTTCTAGTCTCATGAACGCCTGACATCCGTATATATTGAATGCAGGAGCAATTTTTTGGCCTCTTTATTAAGCATCGAACCGAAATTAATTGAATCCATTTTAGTCTTAAGAAATAACGCATAAATAACTAATACCAAATTAAGGATCTTCTTCGAAAACTTTCCGTGCCCTTCTATTGTTTAGCACCATCATTTTTGCGCAACATCAAAAATAGCTTCACTTCTTTGATCGAAAGTCAACAGTTCTAATTGGCTCATGTTTTTCGCCTATCCGCTACAATCACAGCTTATCTCAGTCTGGCCCTGGCCTACTGAGGAATTCTAATTTGGCATTAATTAATAACATTAAGGTAGTTCAATATGTGATCAAATGCAGTTATTTGGCCAATATTTTTACAACATGCATCCGGCATTTGAGGAGTGTTGGTGGTATTCAGAACATTTTACGATTTCTAAGCAGCATTGCAGGTTTTTCAATGTGTTTCCTCTTATTTTGAACTCCTAAAGCAAAAGAACAGTCTCAGGCGAATAAGTCCTAGGGCTCAAATTTGTCTCATTGCAAGTTCAAGTACGGCAGAATTTTATTCTGTGTTCAGCTCAGGACGCCTGGAAACGGAGAGAATGTTTCAAATTTGCAAACAGGTACAGTTTTATAAATTATTTATTTCATAAAATTTCAAATTGGGTTACAAATAGAACACAGTAAAAGTTTTTAGAACAAGGTTTAAACATGGCGACGAAGCTCGTGGAAAAATCAAGTAAACCCTGTTTAAATCAATGCATTTTATTTTTATATTCCAATCATATGCACTGAACAACATTACGTTTATGGAAGTAGTTCTTGAATTATGTCTGAGATACATGCTGCAAATCCAGTTCGCAGAGGGAAGTGCGCTGTAATCGGGAGATCAAGTCTTGCCAGAGCAGGCGTCTCAGCAGTTGAAAGAATATTCAGTCTTATTTACTGATGCAGCAGACGCAGCCGTCGAATAGGTCGCAGTTCACCTCACGTCGATCAGCTTCGCAGGACTGACGGAGGCCGCCGCTTTTGATGTACTTGCCAGTCTGAAATTTGTTATCAAGTGCATTTCAGATTGCAAACACGAATTAACCTAACATATGGAACCTTCTAATTCTAAGAGAGCTAACATGAAAAACTCGCAAAAGCTCACCGAGCGATGGAACTGAAATGGAAAAAAATATGGCAATTTTCCTCCTCAAATTTCTTCAGCAGATTTTATCATTGGATCTTGATCTACACTGAAAAAATATGCAAAACGTTGGTTTAGCGTTAATGGGTTAATATTATCAAGAATAAACTGGTCAATTACAGAAATTACACCAAATCCAGCGACTACTTATGAATATTTCTGCGCCATAGAGCAAGTGTTGCGACAGGCATGCGTATTCACTTCCACTCTTTAAAAAGAACTGCATCGGCTAGACTTGAAGATGTAATTCGTCACGCGTTATTTACGATCTCATCCACGTCCATGCTACGAATATGCTGGAAGCCTTCCCCTCCAAACAACTCGGCAGCGTCACGTCGCGGACGTAACACGTCTGCGTTTCCCTCTCTATCAAGCCTTCGGCGTCTCTTAGAACCGCCATTCAAGTCCTCTTCAAAGCTCTATTTCCTCTGTTTAAGATCCACAAATTTTGAAATTTTAGGAAGATTTCATGTTAGGAGTTCATTCACTGATTCTTGATGTAAGAGCTATGAGCGTGTGATGCAACTCAAGTTGCCTCACTCGCTGGGTGTGGGCTATTGTACCAAACCTTTTTCTTAATCTAACTAAGACAGTTAGTTTAGCCTTTTACATCAAAGGCATACATGGAAATTCCATTAATACTCCCCTTGGAAGTTAGAAATTCTGGGACGATCGTCACTGCACTGAATAGTGCCCGACAGCCAACTAATTATGGCTTTTATACCGAGTGTCCACACTTGTCGAAAAAGCCATACTTGTCCACACTTTCGAAACGATGTAAAATTTCTGCTCTGAAATTAATGACTATCTTTTGGCGCGAAACAAGTACAAGATACCACAGTAAATTTTAATTATTCAATATACATCATTGCAAATGATTCATATCTATCATTAGAAAAGTATCTTACAAATATATAAATATTTACACACGTTGGGGCAGCGTACTAACCAGTGCAATGAAAATAAAAACTCCTTATAAAGAAAAGAGAATGTCTCATGATTGAATAAGTGTCGAGAATACAGAAAAGTTCCGTCCGAACTTGAGAATTAATTATAACGAGTGATGCTGCAACGATGCAGCGAAAAATAAATATATCAGAACTACGACCTATAGGACAGTAACAAATTAAACTTTGGCGAGCAGAAGAGGTGCTTCGCAAAAATTGTAACAAATGAGGCTTGACATGAGATTGAAATAAGTTCCACTTCTCAGTTGTGGCGCCAAACGCATTCACACTGCATTCTAGTAAGTATTCCTATAGTTTTGTGCGCTGTTTGTCAACATCAAATCTAAAACTTTCAAATTATCGTTGACTTTACTTTAAAAAGTATTTATTACATACCTATTATACTATTTACTAAATTAATTGAATTTTTCTGAGATACAAATTTATCAGTAATGAAAATGAAAAATGTATGATTGAACTGACGAATCCAATTTTAAATTTATAAAATAAGGCTGAGAACAAATATTCATCCTCAAAGTAGCTCCGCAACTTCAATCTCAATTTATTGGTGTTTTAAGCAATCTTACGTTACTGAACAATAAGGAGAGATTTTGTGTTTTCCTACCCGGTAATAGTTTTCCCCCACGTAAAAACGTGTTTGAAGGGCAGTTACTAAAAACTAAAGCTTAAGTAAATTGCTTCTTCACTGTAACTTCGAATCGTTACTGCTCTTCGTTCGCAATAATATTCAGAACAACATGTAAGTCACAGCAATTATAAATTCCCAAGCGCTTCCTCTTCCATCCATGGATCCTTGAAGCATTCTCTTCCACTCTTTAAAAAGAACTGCATCGGCTAGACTTGAAGATGTAATTCGTCACGCGTTATTTACCATCTCATCCACGTCCATGCTACGAATATTGCTGGAAGCCTTCCCCTCCAAACAACTCGGCAGCGAGTGGAAGTGAAGCTGACTTTTGGTTTGCTACGTAACTTTTTTCCCCGTTGTCAATCACTCTTATCGTCTGATACAATCTTCCAACGTCCTACCGTATCTGAAAGAACCTGCAACACTATAAACTAAAAATCAGATGAAAAAAGTTCTTCTCGAACTCATTTTCATCATTAAACTATAAACTGAAATTTCGAAGGAAACATTTTTACTGTCGAACTTATTTTCGTCATCACGAATGTAAACTAAAAAATAAAAGTAAGTTACCAATACTAGTGCCTTACCGAATCGTACGCATAGCAGTTTCCAGAACAGTCTGCAAAAGAGGAAAATAAAATACCATTGTGGTCAAAAAGTTCTCAGCTCTAAAATAATACATGCTTAGTTCATTGAGAAATTAAAGCATCCCATTTACATAAGATGAATTGCATTCACTTCTTCATTCCGAGAATGAGATACTGCTCTGGGGTTTGAAAATAGAGTAAATCTAAAATATTAAATTAAAGGAGCATATCCTATTTCTCAGTCAAGGACTTTTTTCATTAATTTCAATGTATGCAGTATATTCGCAAGTAATTCAAGATGATTCAAGCCAGTGTTGTAAAATTTACACGGCTTAGGATTCACACGGTCCATCAGAATTATCACAGACGAAACACTTCAACTTGTTCTCACTAATCCATTTAATCTCCTTAAACATTAAAATAGTTTTAAACATAAAATAATTGATGTATTTGGAAATGGTTCAAGCGTAATTTATTTTTTGCTCAGTCCTTAAATTAATTTCAAAATGCTTGAGATTGATTCCCTAGAGATAATGACCGTTATCCCAAAGGTACGGAGCGGCAAAAAATGCGAGTTTGGGGAGTAGTGAAATGGCTTAGCATATCATTTTACCACAATTTGTGACAGTTACACCTATGATACATCAGCCCAGGATGGCAGTAGACCTGCGAATTAGATTTCAAGGCGGCAAATTGAAACCAGCTAGGGACGTACAAAACTGCGTGTGGAATATGGAAGGTTGTACACAGTTGATAATAAAAAAATGCACCTACTTTATTTGGTGTTTCACTTTCATTTTATTCATGAAAAATGAACTAACCGACTCAAAAATACCTGAAGTTTTGAATGGAGGCAGAGGTTAAGTCTATATATCATTTCCGTGGTTAATTATCGGCGGTGAGAACCTATTTACTCCCAAATTCAACTGACTCCAATCAATGGAGAATACGAGTAGAGTCTGACATCCGAGTTGAATATCATTTCTATAAATAATATCTCCATCCTACATAAAAATTCTCTCGTGTGCCGGAAAGTCATCCAAGTTCAAAAGGTTGATCTTCGTGAATTGTGACAGCATTGGCATTTTTGCCCGGGTCGAAGCAAAGTATTACAAAAAAGTAGCTCAAAACATGTAGGATGTACTGCGCAAACCGCAAAAGAATGTTGATTGTTGTACAAAGGGTTGTTGTACTCTCAAAGTCTATGTACAATTTTTCAGAATAGGGAATGCGTACCTGTTGGAGAGAGGGCTTATTGACGTTTAAATTATTTTCTGAGTGGAAAATGTTGCATTCATCTCGCTTCATCTTTCACTCGCTTCATCTTGCCTATATAGGAGCCAAACTTAATCGAGGAATGCAAATTCTCTGGTAACAAATATATTTTTTTAACAAAAACAAAATTTGACCCCACTCCAGCATTCCTACATAGCTAAGCTGGGAACATGCGAGTCATGAATTTAGTAAGTGACTCCTGTCGCATATGTTACACGTTTTGAGTTATTAAAGGAGATACTGAAACCCTACTAGCTTTCTCTCTGTGAATTGAGCTGATTCGTATTATTTTAAATAATTAAATACACTTTGAGTGATGACCACGTACTTTGGCGAGATCCTCTCATTAAACCAATTTTTTTGAGCATTCCTGTACGAGTATAATGACTCATGATTTGCAGAGGCATTGTCACTAATGAACTAAGTAGCAGTGCCACTTATTAAGGTTGATTCAGACATGAAAAGAAGTGAAACCTCCTTATGTGACACACCTTTATTTTCGGTTCTCTAATTATATTCATACATTTTAAAGGATACTACAAGAAAATATTAACCCACTGTGTGCCTAAAAGCGCAGGCACTATCAAATGTTTATCACAGACAATAGTAAATCGTATGCTGAAACCCAATAATGCTCAATTCAGAGATAATTCCCACAGAAAACATCATGAATGATTCAACACGATGTTGCTTGTTATGCACAGGTTAAAATATCTTATCTATACAGAAAAGATCGCAATGGGTTGCCATTTCCCAAGGTGTTTAATATCAGTGGAAATACAGCAGAAAATATGTGCGCTCTGTAAGTCAGTGTTAACAAGAACTGCAAAATTTTGCATCGAAGAGAATCATTATCATGATTTCATCAAAATGACAATATATTGTTTCAATTATAATAAGCACCAACCAGTTTCTAAAATGTGATTACTCACCTATGATGCCATTGGAAATGTAGGTGTACTGAAAAATAAACGAAAAAAATTAGTATTGTCAGAAGGTCAACAAAAATCAAATGAAAGCTTACACGCACAACATAAGGAATTTCAGAGCAATTTCAAAATATTCAGTGGAAAAGACGTATTATGATACATGAAAACTTATAGACCACAGAATGTTATCGTTGATGTCACGTCAACTCTGTGTAAGTTTTTGAACGAAAAAATATGAGCGCAGAGTTGATCAGGTGAAAATAACGAAATAATTATCGTCCTTCAAACACATAATTATGCGTTGTAAATTTATAATTTTTAACACAAGATTATCTTCAACGAGTCAACGGCTTTGTTCAACCGTTTTATATGCAATATCGAAACTATTAAAATGTATTCAAAAGTCACTGCCATGCGTGGGAGAGCATATGGAAAAACATGAAATCAGCACGAATCAAAATTTTGCGCTACCTGAAATACGCAACAAAATTCATTATTGTTCCACTACCTCAAACCGAAACATAAATTAAGAACGGAAAGGAAAATTGCAGAACACTTACCACTCTGCAGTACTCGACTGGGTCCGCCAGCGTCATGGCGAACAAGCAGAAAGCAAGAACGAGTACTGGTCGGATGGCGCTCATTGCGGAGGATCTGCCCAAATGGATAGCAAAACAAAAATTATCTCTTGCATTTTTCAAAGTTCGCTGAAGTTTTCTCTATAGCTAATGTATTCATTAAAACATCGAAATTATCATGTGTGTTGTCTTAATTAAGTGATGGTCGTAAAAAGTTATAAATAGCTTTCTAATATCGAAAATGTATTGATCATTGTCTTCGTATATTGATACTTTTTACAAATCTGTAAAGGAATTTTAAAGACAAAGTATATTTTATGGCTTCAAATAGTCCATGTCAGAGTTTAAAATTTTTTGAAGTATCTGACCGAAGGTTGTGCAAAAAATGAAACAGAGCATAAAATAATTACTATTTGAATGATAGCTTTCGATGAGATGCAAAATCTAAAATGAATATTCTATTGTATGTATGAATGCATCAAGCACACAAATGAGTGTTGTTCGTTATTGCGAACGAAGAGCAGTAACGATTCGAAGCTACAGTCAAGAAGCAATTTACTCAAGCTTTAGTTTTTAGTAACTTCCCTTCAAACACGTTTTTACGTGGGGGAAAACTATTACCGGGTAGAAAATATAAATACTTTAATTCATCAGATGATTTACTTCGTTCAAAGTTCTACACTAAATCTATTCAATTCAACAGTGCAATGAATGATTCATACATGCAATTTAAAAAATAATAATATATAAAAACTGTTTTAATATTGAATATCATCTACTTGAGCTACTGTCGAGCAGAAGCGACCACCACGCACCTGGTGCGGCAGGGAGAGCAACTGGCCGTGGAGGGAGTGCAACTGGCGGCTGGCGGCAGGCGAGGCTGAGGCGCAGCACCGAACACAGATGCGCGCAGCAGAGGCGGCACACGGGCGTCACGGCGCGAGCACCGCAGGTGTTTGAAAATTTCCGTCAGTAGCAGGTGCAGAGATCTACCTACGCATTTGACCACTCGAATAGGTCTGTATCTATCGGAATACGTTGAGAAATTTTCTTTAAATTTCTGAACAATACTCAAAATCACGAACACTTGTGCAGATCACAGGATGAGGAAGGAAAATGTCAGAGCATGTGGAGCATCGTTTTCCAGCCCGTCATTAAAAACAGAAAGGCTTTTCTGATACTTCCTGAGTTTCAAAAGCTTAAATTCACCTTGTGTGGTGCAAGATAATTTACAAATGTTTTCAAGATATAATCAAGGAAAAAGAAAAATTTTAAACTATGAACTGGTATGAACCAGTAACTATGCTTCCGATTAAATTAAGTCAGACCAGTAAACAAAATGATTTTCATATACAATATTGTGTGCTGATGATCAATGAATAAAATTCAGATAATTTACCATGTTTCAGAATATTCATCGGAAATTGAAAAAATTGAAAGATCCCACTGAATAACTAAGTACGCGTGAGGCGTCTATGATATTTTTCTCAGGATATTCTGCGTCTTAGTAACCACAATTGTTAAAATACATGCTCCCTGAATAAAATCTAAAATCATGAAATGAAAACCACATCACAAATATTTCACTACACCATTCTAAACTCCCTATTTATATACAAGTCAAAGGCGATCCTGTAAAATATTTCAATGATGAACACTGCAGAAAATTGGCTCTCGTAGAGAGAGCTTGTCTGGGTTATTTATTCTTGATTACGTTCAAGAAGCAGGCCGGGTTCTCTTAGATTCCACGCCGTAGGAACCTTAAAGTCTTCCTTAATCTTCCTCATGGCTGGTGTCAAAAACCCAGTCATTTTATCGGATACATGTGTCAAACACACAATGCTGACAATTGATGATGGTGCGAAGAAGCGACCAAACTTGCTTAGCGTCGAGGAATGTAACGCTAGATTTAGCCGAGTGACATAGCCGTAGGGAAGCAAGCGGGGCGACTCAAAACACGAAGAGCAATCACACTCGTGGAATCGATATTGGTTTCATAAAGGGTCGAGGAATTTATCAATGACTGACTTACTCTCTCGCGGAGCTTGCTAAAATCACGAAACACAAATGTGTTACTTGAACGGATGAATTCATCCGAAGTAGCATCGAGAATAAGCAAAGTTCAAGATGAAATTTTGCCAAGAAATTCAAAATTATGACTAAATTCCCAGTTGCATTCACCTGTTCTAGCTTGATTTTTGTATGCGATCTATTGTTGGTACGTGTATCATGCCCTCAAGGTTCTGGTCCTGATAAAGCCATCAATCTTTTTAGTTTTTCACTCTTAAGAGGATATCTCGTCTTTGATTCAAGTTGAGGAAAGAGTTTGCGAAGAAAAAAATTTGAATGTGATTAGTGAATTTTAAGGACCGCGAGAAAAAATTCTAAGCTTTTGTAAGCAATAAATTATTAATCAAGGTTTATTAAGTTCTCTTGGGTTACTTCCAAGTGTGACGAATCCCTAGTATATCAACCAAAAATATCATAACATCACTTCACGATTAGTTTTTATAGTTTTTTTTCATCAGCTACTAGTTCCAAGTCAGTTTTTTCCGCATTCTGTGCAAAGGTTCCTAAAAGTAAATTGTCTCCCAAATTCATTGAATTACTTTCAGTAAAAATTAAAAACGGTATAATTAAAGTTTTCAATCATTCCCAAAATTAAAGTTTCATTCAATTTTTCAAGAAAGTTTTACTCTCACATTTTATGGAAGTAAACGTTGCTTCACGCTAAATCATTACATTAATAACAAAAATAAGTCTCCAAAAGCTATTTGTAAAAACGTCAAAAATAGGATTCATGTCAAGTTGCAAGTCAAGTAAACCAGAATGTCTTTTTTGATAAATTCTATCATCTTTATCTCCAGATTATCTTCACCAAACATTTTTTCATTAGATTTGGAGAAGCATTAACAAACGTTTAAATAGTTAATAACTTTTCACACATCAATGGATAGAGTGCATGTGAGCAATGTAATGTGATAAATTCATTACTTAAAGAGCTCTTTACAACAGTTTAGGGTATTTTAATTGTTTTTCACATCACTTCCAAACCTTAGCTGAATATTTAGAAAACGAAGTCCAAATTTGTACCCAGACTCATGAGCACTTCCCTCGAGACACATTTATTGATGAAAATTTCCGAAGTAAACTTCCCTTTTAAAATTATAATTAATTGTTTATCTTTACTCAGCGCTTTACCTTTTTTCGAAACAACCCAGTAAAATGTAATCATAGAGTCTAAAGCGCGCTGCTCATTTATTAATGTCTTCGTTGCAGTAGGAAAATCGCAACCACATTTGTTCAAATTTCAGCCCTATGACTCGGTACTCGGCTTCTAATAATTTTATGCACCTCGTACGTTTTTGTGGCATATTTATTTGTTTCTACAGAAAAGGCGAGTGAGTATGAATCGTTATGATCGATTAACATGTTGGTAAGCTTTACGAGTTTGCCTTTGCACAGAGCTGCGTCACTCTCTTATTATTACTTTTTGAAAGGTCATGAAAGTTACGTCCAATAATTTCTACACTTAGTTCGAACAAACAGAAGGATTTATTTTCTCGTCGTCATACTGAACATTCTAAGACAATTTTTGTGAAAAATATCTTAGCTTATGTTATATGCCTCAGGTTTAAAATGGGAAGTACCTCTGAATGAGTTCGTTAAATTAAAGAACTTGTGAAAAGGCACTCACAGATGCATCATGCTATAATACTTTCTCAAGATTTAGAAGGAATTCTAGGCTTCGCATACGAACCCTGGCAAGAGCTTTACAATGACCACACATTACGACACTGTGACGGCACCAATTATGATGAGCTTCAATTATTATTCTACTCTTACTGAATTTTAAATTATTAAACACAAGCCATTCGAAAGGTACGAAGAGTTGACTGACTTACTCTCTCGCGGAGCTTGCTAAAATCACGAAACACAAATGTGTAACCCGAACGAATGAATTCATCCGAAATACCATTGAGAATAAGCAGAGTTCAAGATGAAATTTTGCCAAGAAATTTTGCTGATTGGAAATGAAGGCTAAACAAATTAACCGAAACTGATACCACAAATTTACCGAAAAGGTGACGATAGGGCATCAAAAAGCATAAAGCATCAAAAATGTTTTTGTAATAATTTTTCATTCCGTTCCTAACTGCAGAAAACATATCCGTCTTGCAGTACACATAAGTAGGACCAATTTTTCTCATTATTCAATGCAAAGCTCCAACTAATAACTAATTGCATTTAAATTTTAGCATATTCGTATATTTCTCTGGTCATTTTAGGGCATCAGAAGTTGAAATGAATAAATAATCATATTTTCTTTCACAGTAAATTTTCTGATACATGAGCGAGATATAAAAAAATTAGGCCGAGTGCTGCCCATAAAAAGGAGTATTTACTTGCCTGATTAATGCGACATTTTTCAAGAATGAAACCTCTGTGAAAGTGCTAAATTACGCACATTTTTGCAGGTATTTCGAAAAGAAGGAGTCAATACAATAATGTTCACCGCATAACTGGGCAGTGAATTCTTCTGTGCTTGGGCTTTTCAAGTACTATTGATACTATTGATCATCAGAGTGATAAGTTTCTCTACGCCGGATACAAACAGCGAAGAAGCCAAAAACCTCTGTTCCCACTGACTAGCATTTCCATAGAGAAATATATTTTGAGCGAGTTGAATGATGACTGGAACTTTAGTTATTTCGCAGTGAACTAAGACTAGAATTGTGGAGTAAATGAAATTCGTGAATTTATTTATAATTGTACTTTTGTTTTGCTGAAGTGTCATCAGGTCACACGTAGTCTATGAGAGCAGTACGTCTACCATTTCGCATTCAAAGAATAAAGTGTGTCAATCAACTTTCTGCGTATTTTCCGTTGGTTATCTGTGATGAGCTATGTGTAACCTGGTGACCTGGAGTTGATGCGGCAGTTGAAATAAAAATCTTATTTACAAAGTAAGTAATTTACATCGCTGCCGAGACGGCCTCCGTTCTCAGGCATATAAATACGAAAACAAGACTTTGCTTCGATGCATCGTTGGTCACGAAAATAATGATCAACATCAATACGTGACAGTCACGGGCTGGTAGAATATGTTTTCTTCTTTATCTTGGCTAGTTTTATTAACCGCAAAAAAGTCTATAAATTGAAGCATTTTAAAAATGGAAGTTTAGCGCAAACGTCCAATTATGCTAAAACGCTTTTTTGAACAAACTAACTTTTCGTTGAAATTTACTCCACCGCGATGGAATACCGCTAAAAAATTTCATGTAAACATTATTACAGCCTTTGAATACGTGACAGCTTTGCAGTTGGAATGAAACCAGTTCAAGAATTACAATTCATTTCAGAAGCCCAAATAATAACTACCGGTATTTGAAATTCATTTTGAATTCAAAAACAATGAGTGGTTAACACAGGCCTCGCTTGGGAGACCTGTGGGCGAACGTAACCTCAAATATATACACAACTGGTGAAGGTTTTGGGACAATTTTACGATATCAAATTCTCAGGACACTTGTACGAAGATATGACTGCTACCTTTCATGAACCCTCAAATTTATGTTGTGATCAAAAAGCTGATACTTCAGCCTTTGAAACATTCCTGTTGTCTGGTTGAGGTCAGACTGGACAGTACAAACAATTTTTTTTTTTCCGGGACTCAGGTTTGAGTCTCATTCCATCCCTTCCGCATCAGAGTACAGAACAAATTTAACGAAATATTCTAGTGGAAATATCTTTCGTTGATGCACCTTTGAATTGAAATGATGCCTAACAGAATACTGTCATCTTTTGTTAAAGGGGAAAAACATTATCGTAGAAGTTTTGGTGATCGATCATGAATTTCGTTCTGAATTTTCCAATGGAACGACCATTTGAGACTGAACCCATTTTTTTTTGTTGGTTTGTTTGTTTGTTTGTTTCATGTACTGATACCACCTTTTCAAAAATTTGTGAATTCTGCTCACTATGCATATTTCCATAATGCAAACATCTCAGCAGATATCTAAAGTTAGTTCACTCAGCACAAAACCTTTCACCTAATTCACTGTAGAGTTACCTCCTCAAATTTTGTCATTTCATAGTTTCCATCATAAATCATCTTATTCTAATTTTACACGCGTTTACTTCGCTTCATGCACACCTAAGTGTCTCATGCATTTAGGAAAATCAGTAAATTTGCCGAATTTTTTAAGTTTATGAGACATTTTTCTATCGAATGAACCCCAATTACTCGAAGTTCAACTTGTGCCATCACATAGGTTAGCCGTGCGCATTTTGTCGTCATTGTCGGTCTCTGCATGAGTTGTCATTCTAAATTTTAAGTCTTAGCGTCAAAGAAATCGAGCATTAAACCTTTCAATGTCATCATTTTCGTTCTCCTATACCACCTGTATTACAACCACCACATTAGACTGGCCCTTGAATCAAGTATTCACCAATATCATACAAAGGAGTGAACTGCCACTCGGCAGAGAACTACAAAGAACTTATTAGGGAACGAATTATACAAGAAATACAACATTCTGGAGTTGTTTTCGAGAGGGGGTCGAATGCTTAAAGCTTTTAAAGGGTTAAACAAAAGCGACTAGGTAAAAATTTTTCTAACCATGAAACATTAATTCGAATTGTCCTCAAGTATTCAAAACGTTCAATGGCTGAGTTCTTGAATAAAATGTGGGTGCAGGCTACTTTGCTGTAAAAGTGTGTTTTAACCGAGAATTGATTCTGTTTTGTTTTGCTAAGGGAACAGAAAGCTGTGGTTATTTAGACTGAAATTCTTCAGAAATGGCGCTGCAGAGCTTGATACACAGCGGTTAAGGTACTGCCAATAACCGTTTCCTTTCAAAAGAGAAGTTTTACAGTAATTATTTTCAAGATTTGGTCGAAATTTTTGTGGAGATTTTGCTAGTGTATTGGGATCGAAATACTTGGCGTAGATGCTTCTGTTTTCATGGTGAGCAAAGTTGCCTAAATAAAAAGTAATCTGTATGCTGAGAATTCAGGCTATGAATGCAAGTCTCACATTTGTTAGTGACAGTGTCAAATTCAGATGAGAAGTACGAACTAATTTTAAATAATTTTCTGTTTTATGAGACTTTTATCAGCTTCACTTATGCTGCATTAAGGTTGAAGACATCATTGCTATTTGTGCTCAGGAACACAGGTACGCAATTAACCTTCCCTGTTGCATTACGGTTCGAATTTCTCTCGAGCGAGACAGCAATAAATGTTAGTATACTATCTATAAAGCTGTCGCCCAACAAAGTGATGTAAAAATTTCAGTTTTTAAGATGTCTTACTCGTGTAAAATATATTCAAATTTGAAATTTTTTCATGATTCAAATTCTTGCGCAGAGTGTTTTCAAATCGAAAAAACGAAAGAAATATTTTCTAGCGCGTTTTCTTTTTCCACCTTGGAAGATTCTTTTCAGCATCGTCTTGGGCGGCTCTATTTTATTTTGTCGCTGGAACGCAGACTTTATTAATGTCAAATTCGCTGGCCTGCGCTGCAGCACTTCAACCATTCTGTGCTAGCTCAAACAAATATTTGCCTCACTGTTACGAGTCATGTATGATGATCGTTATCCCACATACATTGATAGAGAGCTGTACAGTTTGGTACTTTGGAATTGAATATTTCGGGAATATTTCCTGCGTAATCCTAGATTGTCCCTCATTGTAATTGTCGCAAAGCCGTCAGCTATACGTTTTGTCTAAGATGTTCTCGAAAGATATCTATCAAAGCATTCTATTACTTGTTAAGTGAACTATCGCCAGTCATCTAATACTCAGGCATATTTATATCGAAACTTTACTTTAAACCCAATACTGAAAACAAAACATCTTTGTGCGTGAGTTGATTTGTTTTTAGTCGTGTGAATGCATTTCTCGTTTTCAACGCTCGCTGTAGAAAACGATAAAGTAGGTTTGTAATCTGTCACAAGCCACAAATTTTAATTAGTAGGCCTACCATGGGCTTCTGACTACATTACAATGTACGATGGCACGGCTGCAAGCTCTACGTGTCTATATATTGTTATTGATTGTTAAAAAATGAAGATTTTAGCTAGAACATGTTTTCTACATCGCTCTTTAAAATCCCAATTTATAATGCAGTTCAAAGTTCTCGCTCTAAAAGGTGAGAGTATTGTCGATTCTCGAGCTATAAGACATTTTTTATGCGAACCCATACTTATGTGGTCAACAGGGACTTTCGTGGCGCGTCAGTTTTGCACGCCATGTAATGTTATCGTCAGCAACTCTTTTTACTCGTTAGTGTCTTGCATTTTTCATTTTCACATGGCACTGTCAAACTAGTGCTGTATATTTGAACTCCTATCCTCATGTAAGCATCCCCAAAATTTTGATAAGATGCTTCATCTTGTGTCTCAATAATAATCCTTAATTACAGAACATACTGAATGACAACTGACGAATCTCATTTACCTGGTATCTCCATTGCTGAACAATCTCCCTCGCTCATTGTTTTATAATTCAAGACATCACACAAGAGTTTTGAAGTATGCGTAGGTATTATGATTTGACCGCCTATACGTTGTCATTTGCAAACATGCTTACTTGTATATGTGTGTACGTATATAGGTGTATGTGCGCATATGGGTGTGTATATGTGCACGTACAACTGTGTGCACTAGAGTAGATCAACCAGTCGAAGGTGCATTTTATGTCATTCCTCTCCGTTTCTGTGCAAGCATCAAACTAGACCGACATGGTACCTATGTGTGTGTGTGTTGATCAATTGCAGACATTCTGCACCATATTAAAAAAATAATGTGTTTTTTTCTAATATGAAATTGTAAAGCATCCATGTAAAAAAAATAAATTCGTTGTGTGATCATCCATTTATACTGCAGTAATATACTTATTCGGCTTATAGTTATATGCTTATAATAATGTGATACCTATGTTTGTTTATCAATTGCCGACAATTTGCGCCATATTTCAAAGATAATGTGATTTTTTTTCTAATATGAAACCTTTATAGGACATTAATGTTTTCTTTCTTATTCACGTCCCACAATCGTTTTCATGTTTCCGACTTAAGTGGACTGTTTTGTGCCACTATCTTTAGTACGAAATTTTATAAAATTCATGCTATAATAAAAGATATTTTCTCCGTTTCCCTCGATTGGAATTCTGGTTTATACTGACTAGTTTACGCTGATATTTGCGCACATGCTTACTTGTGTATATGTGTACGTGTCCACGCTACGCGTATGACACTCTGTAGAATGCGTATGTATTGCCTCGATGCATAGAAATGCATTTGTGTTTGCTTACGAGTTTGGTGTAAGTATGTGCGTGGGTATATGTGTGCATGTGTATGTGTATATATTTACATGTATACGTGCACATATGTGTATACTAGACTGACAACTAGCATTTTACCAGAGATAATGGTTTTTTTTCTGTGCACTCTCAACTTGTAACATTGCCTAACTCGTCATCTCTTTAGTATTGTGAAGCATTCATGTAAAAACTGTACTTTTGTTGTGCGATCATCCATTTATATTTAAATAAAATGCTTGTTAACTAATGACCGTTATGTTAAAATTGTTGAATCAGAAATACAAAACTTATAATCTTCTTGGTCCTCATGCTTATATGTATATATGTATTTGCGTGTGTGTGTATGTGTGTGTGTGTGAGTGTGTGTATGGATATGCACACACACATGCATACGTATATGTACATATGTGTGCATATGGATATATATTTATATATATTTTTTTTTTCATGCTTCCTTAAAACGACACTTGTGAACATTGACCGAAACAAGCGATTTCATATATTATTTCCTGGCGTCAAGAATTGCGAAGTTTTATGTCATGTACATGTAAACTGTCAAAAGTGTTTTCACCCCACAATGAAAATGCATCGTCCATGAAATTGTGTTATCTCTTATAATTATCATCACATGTATTATCAAATGTAGATTAAGCTAGATTAGGAGTTCATTGCCCTCAATAATTTCTTTTCGACTAGTGACACGAGTTTTTCAATACTCGTGTGTGTGTATCATCTAAGTATATTAATTTTAAGATATTTAAAAACCAATGATTGTAATATTGTACAATCTCTATTGGAAATAAACTGTTTTCTTTCTTTCTTTCTTTCTTTCTTTAATTTGATGCCCTGTTTGACATAAGGCACCTGAAATTTATCCGACATTTATTTCCGTGGCTTTTCATTTTTTAATTTATATGCTCCAACTTTGAAATTGAACTGGACAACATCGAACATGTGTAAGTGAATCAGCTATATCGAGCTGACCCCATGCCAACAAACTAATGCGAAGGCGTGCATCAAAACAAATGATGAATGGCTTTAGAATTTTATTTCGACATGGAAATAATGAACTCAGGGATCAAAATTGAATAATTACTTAGATTTGAGGTACTATATCTTCAACTCTTTGAAAACGATCAGAGGTAAGCGGTTTGCTCTCCTCTTGGAATTTGCACCTAAAGTCGGATGCTAGAGTTCGATACATGAAGTATTGCTTAACTTACAGCCAAGACTTAAGTGATTAGACGAAATGTTAGTGCACCACATTTCTTGAATATGCTTTATTGAATTTGCTCCTGATGAAACCAATCGAAGATACTCCGGACATGGTAATCATAACATAAATTTATATTTATGCATTGAACCTAAATTTAACCTATGCATCATCTTCATTGACGAGTTTGTAATTCGAAATCTTGTTGAGAGCCTGGCAGTTGCCATCAAGGAATTATTTCACTGCAATCCCGAAGACCAAACTATGGCTGAATGCAGCAGGAGCAAGTGTCCGTGATGTTGCAGTTGACAGTGCGATCCCACGGATGGCAGAATTTGAGTAGGGTGCCACTTTCTATGTACTGACCACTCTGAGGAAGTTTAAAATACATTCACGCATTAATGGCAATAAATATTACGTTTACAAATTGATGAGCAATTTGAGAAATCGAAATTTCCATAACATAAAAAATAATATTTCATTTCCAAAAATAATCAATAATTTTTCCAACTTGAAAAAATGATGCATCTGAAGATCAATAATTGTTCTACCTGCCAAGATTTTTGATCGGAAAATTTGCACATGACATTTATGTAAAGAAGGTAGTTGTAGTGCATTGCGAACGATGCCGAACATTGACAGCGCAAACGAAAGTTGAAATTAAACAAATTTTCAGTACTCCTGAAGTTTGTGGTAAGTTTAGACTTACTGAAGTGTGTCAGACTTACCTCTGTATGCACGGTGCATGTCCCGTAGCAAACTGGAAAAAAATAAATGAACTATCATTCCGTCATCAAAACAGAAGAACTTAGCTTTCCTTTAGAAAAGAGATTGAACATGGGATAAATAATATTTGCGGCAATCCTAGTGAGAGCTTCCTGTTTGAAATTAGAACTTTATTATAAGTGCTTCATTGGTGACAAAGATCTGCAGACATTTTTTTAATGTTATCTGCTGGTTAACATGTGAGCCATAACTGCAAAACATCCAAATGAGAAGGCTGGTCAAGAAAAAATAAAAATAGCCTTAATAAAATTGATATAAATTAATGTAATGATAGGGAGATAATCTAAAAAAATTTGCAAAAATGGGTTCATTTCAAATCGCAAATTTATATCACAAATACTCACGTATCTCTCCTTTGAAGACGAAAACACTCTGGAAAATAAGAAACAAAATTCATTTTACTTCTTGCATTATATTATCAGTGTGGCCAAAGAATAAATGATAACACGGCAGTATATTGCAATAACCAGCTTTACAGCGATGAAATTTTTCGCTAATTAAAATTGTGCTGAACATTAAACATTTCAGTTCTGCGCTGTAGGTGCTTCTGAGATGCGTCAATGTATAGATAATAATTGAAAACATGCATGTATTCTTTATTTGTCTATCATTAGTTTCTTTTGTAACACTACATCAGCGAAACTCGATGCAGTTCATTTTTGTTACTGACCGCTTTGCAGTACTCTTCTTCGGCCCACGTCGACACCGCCATGAAGAGGACGAGGAACAGGAGTGATCTCACAGCAGCCATTGTTGGAACCTGCACACCGGGCGCATCACTCATTGAGCATCATCTCTCTTTTGAATTGAGCGACGATATATAGATAGTAAAAATCAACGTTTAACAATCTCGCGGTGGCATGGGAATATTAAGTTTTTCAGTTACAAATGAAATACTCGACCATCTAAGCAGCATTAATCACACTGAAGCGTTCGCCAGTGTCGTTGCAAGCGAAAGTAGTTGCATTTTCCGTTTTAATTATGTAATGACCAAAAAAGGATTTGCTATCACTATTTCAAATTGCTGTACACTGAAATGTTTATTATGGTAATACCTGACAAGCAAGACAGAACATTCAGAATTTCTGCAACAAAGACAATAAAGTATTTCGGAATTTGATAGAAATTTCGACGAGACTTTGAAAACACAGTTGTGGCCATGAGTTGAGCTTAAATTTAAAAATCCATGATTCACTGTTCTAAAGTAAATATTTTAATCAATACCTCAAATCAACTATAATGTTCGTATTTCTTTTTTAAAAACGATGCATTTCTTAAAAATCCTACGATTGCATCCATCACTTTCTGACTAATACGTATGTTCTGATGAAACTATTTTGAGCTAAGAACAGCATTAGCAAATTAGTTCCATCGAACAGCAATCGAAATTATTCAAGGAAGGTTTTCAGTAGACATTTTGCTCCCTTTCAAATTCATGCGTGTCAAATCTCTGGTATTTTATCAACGATCCCCTCATAATGTTTTTAATGCATGAGAGTCTTTTCGTAAACTTAAATTTGCGTTAGTCAAGCAATCGATAATTGAAGGCTTTTCAAATCTTGTAAAAATCCTCATGAAAAAATCATTCAAAGATTTGACAAGTCTCAAATAAGCAAATCTTACTTCTTAATTTATTTTCTAATGAATTTCGGGCTGCGCAAATTTGCTTACAAGTCAGAACTACAGTGATAAATGTGGAAATCTCGTTATGACAACAAAATTGCAATGACAAGCTCCACTGATGAGTTTGAATATTAAAATCTATGTGCTTTAAAACTTCTAGCCTCCAGCCTTTCAATTCGTTAAATACAAAGCTTGATACGAGCTATAGCACTCCCAAGACCACGCTACTTCCCCTCACCTGGAACAGATGTTGCTCACTATAGCAAGAGGCGCGGGCAACTGATGATCTGAAATGTGCTGCAGGCGCACCTTCCTCGCAACGGAGCGTCCACCAAAATCTAAGCATTATTCTGTTCAAAACGCGGCTGTTGGCTGCTGAATAACACTCTGTAATGAATCTGATATAAAACGGCGCCAGGTGTGGCGACTCGCCTACGCACCGGAGAGAACAGCCTTCATGTCATACTGGTTCTGTGAAACTAGAGGGAATGTTCTGAGCTTTTGAACAAAATATTAGCATATGACAATATATCAACAAAATGTCAGCATGGGAAACATCAACATATTTTGAGCAAAATATCAACATATGACATGCCTAAGTCCACGTCAAAACGTAAAAAGTAAGTTGTAAAGAGCTGGGATACATTTTAATTTTGAATTGAATCAAAATGGTTGGCTTCAAATTTTAAACATGGATTATAATCAGCTGGAGAGCCACGGTGCTTTTAAAAATTACACTTTCACGAGTGTGAATGATTTGCAGTTATCATTTCTCTCGTAGAGCGAAAATAATGGTGCTGTTTGAAAAATGACTGCTGTTCACTTTAAAAGAACCTAATTTTATTCATGTGCAGCTGCAACAGACATTTTTCATCCTAAATCATTTTTTATTAGGAGGGCTCGTAAAAACCAGTTTCAAAATAAAACAAATAATCATCTTTCAATGCAACAAATATTATAAACACCATTAACTGGCATTAACTGACATCAGTTATTTTTACTATAAACTGGAAAATTATTATTCTGAGATTAATTTAAAAGTTTAATTATTTCGTCCGATATTCAAGACAAGACTGCGTTTCATGGCGATATCTCCACGAATTCCGATATTTAGTGCGTGTCAAGCCTGATGTGAACTCATGAGTGAGGTCTGATTCAAGTGCGATCTGACAGTGCATCATCCACCATAATATAACATGGATGGTTACAACTGGATTTCTCAATGCGCATCCTGATATTTCACATAGATGGTAGAATTTTTCCCATCACTGAATGAAGGAGTGACGATCAATATAGGGACAAACAAAAGACCAAGAATATGCTATGATCATATAATAATCCTCCAAATCTTGTTTCCGCAACGTTTCTCAAATAAAAGAAGACATTCACTTTCGTTCATTGAAAATCAAGTTCTAATAATGAAAAAATAATTTATTGTCGTCAAGTTACAGAGCAATATTCTAGCGTTACACGAGCAATGTTCTAGCGTATTTATTTAGTGCTCTAAGGAGCTTCTGTTTAGAATTATTATTCTGAACCGCATTTGAAGAATCGTCGGAAGGGACTCAAGGAATTTTCGATGAGTGGGCCGTAGCTCTCAACAGACTTGGTTGCTCTAAACGCCGGCCCTGGAGGGGGTGGTATAGGATAGCCCAGATAGCTGTAGTCCAAATTAAGCCGCTCTCCACTTGTGCGGGGCGATATCTCATATCATGATTTTGTTCCAACATTTCGATGCAAAGGTTTAAAATATCTCTATTCCGTCTTTGTTCATCAGTTTTCGTACTTATTTTCCAATTGGTAGAGAAAAACTCTTAACACCCGGAGTCGTTCTCAGCCTTGTCTCAGCTTTTATAAAAACTTGAATAAAATAAATTTGAGGCGGTCTAAAATTGGTGTTTTATAAATAGATATCGATAAAAGACTTTCTGATAATAAAACAGGATTTCATATGTGAAGTAATTGAAAGAGCCACAACAATTTGAATTTTCGTCATGACGACCAGAGCTGGAATTTCTTGAGGTTTAATTTCTCCCAAGTTCTGCAAAGCACGTCTCAGCTCTTTGTGTTTCGTTTTCTAATTCCTATACCAACTTAATTAATAATTCTTTTTGTGCTCTTGAATGAAGCTTTTTCTGAAGCTACGAATCACAACGCTTTGAGACTATTTTTAACAAATTAATCATGCCTGATTTTGAGCAAGCCACTTCAACCTTTTCTATGGAATTTTGCCTAGATTTCTGGGAACAGAATAGTGTACTCGTGTTTTAGAATAGTTTTCAAAGATTACGATTCTGACTATTTGATTAAATTTTAAAATTCTAGATCAAATAGTACATTGGAAGGATTTGGGCTTGATGTAGAGATTTTAGGTGCACGAAAATAGGTGAGCTGAGCTTAGAAGCATTGAAAGAATCCGCAGCATAGAGTGACTGAAAAAAGGGAATAGAAAAAAAGAAACAATTTATATTGTGTAGAAGAACTACGCAGAGATGTATTCCTAGAAATTATTTTTATTTTAAAAAAAGAACTGTTTGATGCAAGAAACACAGTTCGAATTTTAAAATATGGTGGTGATAACTTAAAAATTATTCAATTCCAACAACATATTTAGAATGAAGTTCGATAAAATTAATGGAACCGGCGGAAAGGGAGACCAAATTATTTTACAAATTTTATGAAAACTCATTACGGTGTGCCAAATGGTTGATCTAGGGTCTCTCGAAATCTTTCAACGCGATAAGGATCTGAACCACAAAAATCTCTTAAGAAAAGTCAACAAAACAACAATGTCACGAATACGATAGCCAAGCCAGAGTTCGGACTCAAACCTAATCGAAAATTTGGGATGAGTATATTTCCAAAAACGTTTTTGATGATAGAAAAGAAATAAATCTGAAAAAATGTGAAGCAAATGATGATGAGTGAGATACCATTTATTTCAGCACGTTGTAAAACCTTGTGGTAACTACAAGAAACGCCGTAAGAAAAACATCATTATTAAATGTTATCTAATGAGTTATTGCGAAGGGCATGAATAAAATTGAGCCTTTAATTTTTCTATTTGGTAAAGTTTTTCATAAAATGAACATATTTTGTAAATATTCTTAGTTCTTAACTTCATGGAGTAATACATTCTAAAAATATTTCCATCGAAATAGGGAAGTACTTGCGAAACAATAAAATTTGACCTAATAAAAGATAGCTTATGAGCTTTGTTGCCCAACAATTAAAAGGTGTTACACTTGGTAGAGCAGGCCGTACAGCGAGGGTAAAGGAGGCGATGAAACTTTACATGCTGCTGAACTGGATTATTGACGCCTAAAGTTCTCAAGTCAAATGAGAGAAAATATTCGATTACACCCAAAGAAATGCAATTATTTTCAGCAGATTTTCAACAACCGAACTAAATTTTTACGAGTGTTACTTATATTTTAAAAACGCTTAATTCACAGCTATACCAAACTTTTGCGTTAAGATCTACTGTGTTAAAATCCACATGAAGACGAAATTTATTCGGCTTCGATCATGGTAATGAGGTTGCAAGAGGTCTGAATACTTTTGAGCGAAACTTGGAGAATTTTTATTCTAAGGCGAGTTTCATCTTCAGCCGGTCTCTCCGGCAACAATCAAAACTGTGCTCATGCACTGCTCAATAAGTGTTCCAATCACAAGATGTTCCCATTGTTTTTTACAGCAACTCTCAAACAGAAGACTTTACCGTAAAAAACTAACAAATCTACACTAACTCAAGGCATCCATCGAGGAAGAAATCCAACGAATTGGATCAGATCTCACCAGCGCACTAATGCACAGTGTACTTGATCGTGCCGATTCTTGTCTATTCTCAGAGGCAGCTGTACCTGGAAAATTTTCTATGAAAAAAAATCCATCATACTGAACCTTGTGTTGTTCAGGATTGTATACCTGCTTTGTGTTTTAAAGTCCATCTGATATTGTTTGAGTTTTTAAAGTTCTTTTACGATCCATATTTAAAAACACCTGCATAAGAGCATTCGTCCTCCAAGGGCTTGTACTTCTTATTTAGCATCATGATCGTCAAAGTTTTAAGAAAGGTATAAATTGTTTTCATTCATGACCTGAAGTAAAAGTCAGGGCTGAAATCTCAAGCGTGTTTTTTCTGGCGCCAATGTCATAAAATGTCAAAACTATTTGAAGTTCTCTGGTTTTTTCAGGTCATAAGGTGACTGCCTCTCCATCGAAGACTTCATGCATCTGCGGAGCGACTTTCAGCGCCATTATGATTGAATTATTGGTTACTAATATTTTAAACATTAAAAATTACTCGAAGCAGCACTGTGAATATCACTAAAAGATTTCGTATTCTAAGCCAAGGAAGAAGTATTTAAGCGACTATGTAACCTTATTGTGGAGTAACTTTTTTCGTTGTTTTTCCCAAGTTACACGAGTTGAATAATCAGGCTTTTGCACTTCAGCGTTCAGACTACTTTCGAAGCATTTACCTTATCCAAAAGTCGTAAACATAAGAACCTAATTTAAACAAGAATAAAATTTGTTAGTGTACCTTGGGCACAAATACGATAATATTTTTCTTATCATATTGGTAGTTCTTAGATTTTTTCAATGTTTAAAAAAAATTGCGAAAAGGTGAAGGAACTTGTATAAAAGTTCGAACATTGCACGAATTTTGCTTATTTTCAGACGCTCCTACTTGAACTTGTCAGCGCTCCCGTTTGTTTTATGGCATATTCAAATTAATCAAAGAAACGGAAAATGTTCTTGCGATATATTTAGGTAAGTGAAAAGGAAGGCAATAAAACCCCGCAGATGAATTTTTCGATGTAATTTTACTTCTCGACAGTACAAAATAATGTAGTAATGAATCAGCTGCATGTTATTTTTTCACACATATTCATTTATTTTTTTATTTTGATTAGGTGGATAAACATCCTTTATAAAATCATTGGCAGAAAAATACCAGTATTTAGCCATATTTCTGGCGCTAACAACAATTTCTATAACGGCATAATACTGCATTGTCAATATAGTACAGAGTTCAAACAAATTAATCAGATCAGATGTCAAAAAATTGTAGTACAGATGAAGTAGCAGTAGTGTGATAAAATTTAGGCTCCGAGTTCTGCCATAGCTTCTGGCTGCAGCAATCGGGTGAACATTCAGTCTTATTTACTGATGCAGCAGACGCAGCCGTCAAATAGGTCGCAGTTCACCTCACGTCGATCAGCTTCGCATGACTGACGGAGGCCGCCGCTTTTGATGTACTTGCCAGTCTGAAATTTGCGGGGAAATTTCATGTTGTGTGTTGAGCTTATCAATCGGAAAACTATTTTCTTTGTGAATGAGTTCAGAAAAATTTGAGAAAAAATTAGGTTTCACTTTCCATGGGAGCTTTACTTTCAACTCGATCGTAAAACAGAAGTTAATAAACGGCCGGCAGTTTTTCTTCCGTGAACAATAAATTTGAAAACATTTGTGCTACCTATGTAATTTTTCGGCAGATATTTAACTAAATTTTATAAAAATAGACTTCTGTAATTTAATGCTTAAAACTTAAGTAGAAGATGCTTAGTTATTTTTAAAGGAAATTCAATTCCATCGATTTTTCAAGAACTTTAAAAAATGAAAATATTGTTAACATCAAAAGAGGAAAATTCCACATCAAATGCTGCACTTTAGTCTATAAATTTATTTGCTTGGGTTAATCAGTGGAACAGAAAATAAAACGCATCTCATCTACCAGATGCGTTATATATAGCACAAAGGACAAGACAGTTTGTGTGAAAGCTTCGTCTGGTCTAAAGAGTCATATCGAGCCACACGTGTTAACTGAAACATCTACTTGAACCTACCGTGTCAGCAACGTCCTCGTTATCAAAAGAAAGCACATAAATAATGATGGCAGTCTCTCTCTCTTTTATTCGGAGACCGAAATAAGATTTTACTTAAATACCAATTTGAATTTCAAACCGGGATAAAAACTTGTATCCTAACATTTTTTTTAGAATATGAGCTTTTATCGTGTTTATAATTCCTTAAAATCAATTCAACATATTTCATTTGATTTAACTTTAAAATGGAGAAAGAAATACTGCACGATAACAAAAAGAATTTGTAGTTTTTTTATTTTGCTTGCTTAACTAAAGTATTGAATAATACAGCTACGTGAAGTTACAACTCAAAATTAGCTTCAATTCCCGTAAAACGTGGAAACATCATTACGAATCTTCGAGGGAAAAAATTTGAATTGATAGATGCAATATTTCCGACAAGAGAATGAAAAGGATTTAAATCTTGTAATGCTGCTCAACGGTTTCAAACATGAAAACATGTCACAAAATAATTATAATTGCTAACTGAAAATTTAATATCTTACCGGTCCGTACGCGTAGCAGTTTCCGGAACAGTCTGCAAGAAGAAAAACATGCGAAGCTTTAATTGATTTTTCTTGTTCATCCATCGAAAGATATATAAATTGCGTAGAAGAAGTGGAGATGCTGTGATCTTTGAATATAATGTAATAATTTATTTCTGTTTGTAAGTGAAGAAGTACGCTAACCAAAAGAAAATCTGTACACATTGATAAAATTAGTCAAAATTCCATAAAGTGCTTTTAAAGAACATACTTTCCTTTGAGTAAATTTTGATCATCTAATCTTGCTCTGCAAAGATAATAAATGCGATTCAAACTACGTTTTATGAAGTCCAAAACGTTTTTCTAGTCATCACGACATTCACATCCTCACTAAATTCTTAGCCTAAGAGCTAAAATAAAACGGAGCCTACTCAAGACTTTCTGAACTCCATTTTGTCACAAATTAAAATTTAATTATATATAAAGCTAAAAATAAAACAAACAATCAGAACAGAAGTGATTTCTAGATGCAAAATATTTTCAAAAGACTCAAATTTTTAAGATACTCAGGGGAACATTTAATTGATTGGAAAAATCTTTATGGGTGACAACATGGATTCGAAATAGTATTAACATCAGAAGAAATATTTGATTAAGAGCATTCCATCTATTCTGAAGTGTTTACTCACCTATGACGCCATTGGAGACGTAAGTGTACTGGAAAAGAAGTTAACATTATTGTACGCACAGTATAGTTTAATTAGTTATGTTAAGAAAGTGATGTTTAGATTGCATAGTTTATATCAGTTATGCAAGATTCTGGCATATATTTCAGATGCAACCTAGAAACAAAAAAATTGAACGAGACAGAGTTAACCATTGTCATTATTAAAACAATTTCACAAAAAGAATTATATTTGTCCATAAATATGGCCCTCCAGTGACGGGCTGAAAATATTTCTCCACAGAAAAATGCGATCTTTAAAACAACATAATATTTGTGAAACACGTCTCGATAAATTTATATAGCATCCATGAGCATTATCAAATTAATTCAAAACTTGTAGAACCTGGAATTCATCTTGATTCAAATTTTAAGCTGCTTCGTCTGAAACTACGAATTAACGGCATAACGCAGGAACATTGACGCGTCAATGCACACGCACCACGCGGCAGTACTCGACTTGGGTGGCCAGCGCCACGGCGGCCAGCACGGAGAGGAGAAGTAGAGGTTTCATCGCTCCCATAGTTCTAATTCTGCCCAAGAAAATTTGAAATATTTTTAATTAATAATTTTTTTCCCCTAGTACACATCTAGCTCGGTTTAAGACCGGGCATGAAATCATCAAAAGATTGACGCTAAAATGTACCCTCTGCATTACCCTTCAACAGTAACACCAGCCAGGGTGAAGTCCAAAACGATATCTCTTCATGAAATTATGATAATAGAATATGTTAATTTAGCTTTTTACTTAAAGTAAATATGGTTTTGAAGAAGATTATAAATTGTTTTAAATGTTATCGGTAAAATTTTGAATTTCAGTTCGTCGTAGAGCCCTATGAATGAGTTACAATATCGAAATGGGAAAAGGTTTTCTGAGAAATTTCTATTTATATGAAACAAAATTTCTGATCAAAATTGAGCATGGGAGTAGAAAACCCGATCAAAAATTGAACACAAGCGAGTTTTTAATTTTTAAGAAAGGGCAGCTGCAAAAGATTTAATAATTTAATAAATTTGACAAAGATGTATTCAATTTAAAACTTCCAAGCACTTTTTTTCAATCTATTGTGTAACAAAACCTCCTTCTCTGACATATCAGGATATTTAAAATTCCAAAGTATTCAACATGCATACCACACGCAATCAATCAAAATTTTACTTTTAACCATTTCGTTTAGAACACATTAAACAAGCTTACACGCACAATATTGTAAGAAACTATCAAAAAATCAAATATTCAATGGAAAAATATGCTGTTGACTAATTATTGCCTGGGCTTGCATCTTGTACTTGACCAGGCAGGCCCTACCCCCAACGAATGCAACGCACCTGATACACCTGGTGAAGGAGTGAATGCAACTGACGCTCTATAGTGCTCTAGTGCCAGGCAGACGCCGCAGCGCATCCGAGGGCACGCGGAGGTGGGGAGGTGCCGGTGTGCATTTGGAGGCGGTGCACTTCTGTCATTGGCCAGCGCAAAGCAGATGTCTAGGAAATATATTCATTAGACAGGTTGGGAGATCTATGTACCTACACAGTTGACCACTCGGTTACGTTACAGCATTTTTTAACAACTAACTATGGTGCATTGCGCCGCCCTTTTTTGCAATATTATTTGCACAAATCACACTTTTGGAATGTTCGTAGACTTGGGTAGGGACAGCGTCAAAATTTTCGTTCTGATGTAAAAGGTCTCAGGAAAACTCTATATTTTTTGAACGATAAAATTCATATTGCTTCGTCGATTCTTCAGAAACTGTCACTCAGAAAAAATTATTTATTACCTTCATTTACGTATGTACTAGATTTATGGAAACAACTGACATGTCACACATTTGCATGCATAATTTTGACATCCTTGACAACGCTTATAGATCGACATTGAAGTAAAGCCTAAAATGACGTTGTTTCGTTCAAGCTTTGCTGAATGAAGAAATTGACAGCCTTGCTCCAATAACTACGCTTTAGCTATTTTTCATTTCCTATATTATCAGTAGCCCATTCGAAATGAATTTTTCAGGTGGCGGATGAAGCACGTCGAATTGCTTCCCATTAGTTTAGTACAAAATTGTGAATACAGTAAATATTTCTAAGCTAGCTAACAAAAGAAATTGTGGAGTTATTGAGTTTCCTTCAATACTCGAACTCTAACCTTTAGAAATTTTTCCGCCCCGCCATAAATTCACCTCAACAAACGTTTACAAGATTAGCTTATATCTGGTTTTAAACATGAAATCCCAGAATTCATGCTCCCACTAACTGCTTGCTTGTGATCAGTACAGCTTGTTTAAAGAATAAATTTATTCCGTAGTGCAACGTCGGATCCATCGAAAAAAATATCGATAACCAGCTAATTAATGCACCAGAAACGAAGATGTCACTTCTCGTGATCTTTTTATGACTAGACAAGCGCAGATCCAGCGACCTCCGCTTGCCCCCAGACACCTGAACGAGGCTCGCTTCTGACGTTGGTCGGGACGTATATAATTGATGCCGAAACGCACTGCTGATGCTAGACAGTCTGGCCGAAAAGCAATGATGTGTTTCGAACGTTCTAAATTCTCGCCGTTACTTGGGATGCCAGTTGTTGGGGAGAGATTAATGTTTCTTTATCAAATTTAGAAGTCGTGCATTCATAAAAGCTATTTAAAACACACGTAAATTTCTCATTACGTCATTAGTTTTGATAAGAACATACCAACAGATATCGCTTAACATTCACAGTGAAAAATATTGGAATTGTTTCGACTTGAAATATTGACTCATATTTCATAAAAATCATACGTCACTCATGTTACAGAATATTTTAACCAAAACATTTATGGATATAAACAACAAGAAGTAAATGCGTATTTACTGTTTTGGTTAAGGTCGGTAAAAAGTTTCATACAAGTACAGTAAAACGCATCCACAGTTTTTGGAGCCTCAAACCTAATGCATTTGAAGAAATTGTTAATTTTTTACAGATAGAACTGTTCAGCCTTTGGCTAACAGTAGGTTGAAGCCAACGTAAAATTACATGATATCAAACGTCCAGTGCACCTGGGTGGGACCGCACATGACTACAGAATTTTAGAAAAATTGTCCGACACATGTTTCGATACACAACTTTGACGCATGTATAAGCCTTGAAATCATTGCTGCTGTCTGGTGGATGTCATGGCAGTAGAGTACAAAAATATTTTGTATCGAATCATTGATAAAATACTGGCTTCATTTATTATCGACATTTTACTCTAGGGGCTTACGAGTTTCATGTTGAATCCTTATAGATAAATCATTCACCAATCCTCCACCAAGGTTAGCAAACGACAAACAGAGTGGGTGATTTATCCTTCAGTATTAGATGGATACAAAATTTAAGAGCGGAACTTCTATTGATCAACGAACATTCATGGAACTTGGTGGCTTTCTGGGTGCGTAAATGTTGAATCCAATTGATTTTTGTACTAACGTACATTTAATTATTGAAATTAAGCGAAAGAAGTTACAATGAATTTCATATATCACTGTTTTTCGAAAATCTCACTATGAATTTAATGAAATTCTTCTATTAAACTCTGTTTTTTTATTAGCAATATAGATGTCGATGGAGCTAATTTATTTACTGCTGCGAAATAATTCATGCAATTAGATAAACTGCGAAGGGCTTACAAAAGCTAAATCTTGAAGTACAACAAAAAACACAAGTCTCACTTAATCATTCGCTCTTCTTGCATAAACTCTCCTATTTCACAGCATCAAATTTATAAATTCAAAAGTCTTTCAAATTCTACATTCGACGCCAAATGTGCCTACCGTACACTCATGAAGGTTAAAACTGTAAATATCTCCCACTGCCTCTTTCAAAAATCGATGCAATACCAAGAATTTTACTGAGAGGAATGCAATGGCGGGCTCAAACCTTCATTCCATCCCAGCACAAGCAGGGTTATTTCATGACCTAATGCATTGAGCATAATCATTCTAAAGTTGTTATACTTAGGCATCCGTAATCTTTTTTGTGTACGTCTGTTTCAAGTCTATTCGATACATACATCTACCTACGTTTTCTAGTTTTCTCAATGTAGTCGGCGTAGCGCTCAGTTCGTCAAAGAAATGTTGATGGCCGATTTATCACTGAGTACTTTGTAGCTTTCTTATAAAATATGAATAACCACGAGGCAGCACTCTAGTGGTGGGCATTGCCGCGCATCGTGTAGAATGTAGAATAATGGACATCGTTTTAGCGATCACTACCGTAAACTGTGAACTTAAAAAATTTATTTATCGAGAATTGTAGAGTTTGTGGCTGATTTCTACCTTGACCTAGAAATCCTAGTCGAATGTTAAAAAAGTATTTTCACTTAATTATGCGATGTTTAACTGCCTTGATTATTTGTGTGATAATAACCTATAACAATGATATGTAATAACAGAGTTATCTAGTTAACGACGCTGAAAATGACCGAATATAACTTGGCAAGCCTTAATTAGACAAACTAGCTTTTTGTCTTTTAAAAAATCGAGGGTTAGGAATCTTTTTATATTTGCTTAATAAATCTTAATAATAAAAAAGTTATTCAATAGTTTCATTTCAATACCCTTTGTTGCCCTATTAAAAATTATAGGAGTGGCATCGGTGATTCTTGGGAGCGCTCCCAAATATGCATGGTTGTTTCATCCATGCGTCTCCTATGAGGCAACTTCGAAGTGTCCACTTTATAGGCGCGCCTGCGCCTCTGTCCCAACCGGCGGCCACGCATGGCTCAGCATGGAGCACTACCGTCGCGCTCCCAAGGCGCGACCAGTTTCTCCTATTCACCATCGGAGAATCATGAGAGGCCCAGGATGGCCACCTCTTAATTTAATTTTAAAAAAACGGCTGCGCACAGCTGATTTCCCATTAGTCACACTTTCCAACCGTCACACTGCTCAAACCGATTATAACCAGTTTGCCCTTGAATTACTTCAGTTCTTGCGCGATTAATCAATTCATCATAAGCAAACACGGTTGATAGCACAATATAAATGTACCAGAGTATGTAAATTAAATACATCCCTACTCACTTGCAGAAAATTTCAAGGGTGCGTGTTCATTATTAAGCTGACATTAATGGGACATGATTGTGACGTATAACTTATGCTTGAAGTTTTCGCAACGCAATAACTAAGGTAATTAATGGGCAACTGGCTATATTTGGTTGAGAAGCGTCAACGGTTGAATGTGCAATAATGGGAAATCAGCTGTACGCAGCCTTGGAGGCGAAAGCCTGCAGGGAACAATATAAATGTACCTTAAAAAGAATATAGCAACAATACCCTAGGGTCGTTAGAAGAATATACTCGTAGCTATATATATAACAAAAACAATCGTCTAGCAGATTTTTCATCTTTCATTCCTAAAATTAGAAAGGAAAATAAATTGACTTTACCTTGCCCGACCTTAATTACACCGGCTATTCAGATACACACACTCCCCCACCTATCCCCAAACACAAACCCTCCCCCACCCCCCCCTCTCACACACCTACCCCCACACCCCCCCTCCCACACACCTACCCCTACACCCACACACAACCCCCCCCCCCCCCCCTACACACACACACACACAAATATGTATCTGAACACATCGTTGATTACCTTCAAGAACGTCCTTCAATTCATAGGTTGCTGAAGACTGACGAGGGAAAATTCAGGTTTGGTTTCCACATTTTGTTGTTTTTACATTGCTCACATTGAGGTTTTGCCTTCACTACCAGCCCCACCACAACGATGAATCGTCTAAAATATCAATTGACCGAGGTGGTGAAACTAGCATTGGGGTCCTTGCTCCGTTCATGCTCTTGAAATAATGCCTCTACAGACCAGCATTTTACGTCTCTTCCATCTCTTGTTTCTTCTGACACCCTCACGTACTATACACCCTCACGTAATACACGCTCGCACTGATATACACTCTAACACTACTTGAAACGTTTTAAATAATAGAGACACGATCCAGACATCTGTCACGCACAACACCAACTTCAAAACTGACGCGAAAGATGGCAACCGTCATTTCTCTCGAGAAAGATGGCAGGCATCTCACCTAGAGGCCATCTGCACAGGTGGCCTCTGGTAGCAAGATGGGAGAACTTGCTCGCATCGCGCTTATGAGTCGCGCCCTGGAAGTGTCAGAAGGGAAGAGGCCTCGGTTCGCTTAATACTCCTTTAATTCACCGCTGTCTTCTTTAATCAACCATGCTACTCCCTTAATTTTTAATAGGGTGATAAATGGATCGATGTTGTTCCCTTTACAATTTCCCTCAAACGACGCAACAGTGATGGCGTATGATAAACAGGGGAGCAATTATGAAATTTTCGCCCTCGTGTGAGGTTTACAGTACTTCAGAAAAAATAACTGTCAAAGTGCTGCTTAGTTCGTCATTACAGAAATTATACTACCATAACGTAATATAAGTGCTTGGCTACTTATATTGTATATAGCACGCTTACAAGAGGCTATCTCGGTCAAACGAAGGAACCATTCCTTAATAATACTGATGTCATTCATACATACATACATATACCAGGCTTCTCCTCCCTATGGGAGGGTAGCCGACAGCAGGCCACAATCATCACTCCTAGCACAAGGAGGCGAGAGAGGCAGCACTAGCCGCACCAGACTGCCAGGATCAGCAGCAGCCCAGCACAACCACCTTCCACAGTCAGGCCCGACAGCCATAGCTGGTTTACCCCGACGGCTTCATTGAGTGCAGCCCCTCCCCCCGCACAGGACAGGTCAACCACATCACACGCGGGCAACTTCCAGTACCGCGTCAAAAAATAAAATTACCTTCTTACGCACTGCCCCCACTCACTTCTGTCCGCAGTCATCCCTCTCGCCACGTCCACTGTCAGACCCCTCTCATACAAAGCACGTTTCACCCCATCCATCCAACTCATCCCTGGTCTACCTCGCGCTCTAAAACCACTCACTTCCGACGTATAAATCTTTTTCACCAGCCGCTCAACATTTTTTCTTTCAACATGCCCAAACCATAAATGTCATTCAACTGATGGTTTATCAGCTCCGGAGAATTTTAAAAGATCCTTATTCATAATAAATTGTGTGTCTGTAGCAATGGACTGAGGACCAGGTTCTCTCGTGAGCCAGATTAGGTCACGGCTTTCACTGCTGAGAAGTACATTTCTTAATGAATAAATAAATTTTAAAGATGGTTCCTCTGTAGTGAATGCTTTAACATGTTAACATTTTAGTCAAATACTTCAGCGTTGCCGTTTACGACGTAGCTTTTTATACCACTTAGCACTAAAGCAAAATTCAGCAGATTAGAAGTCAAACAATTCGTCAGGGGGAAAATTTTTCTTCCGGTTCCCTAAAAAGTTGTTATTAATTGCTTAGAGAATTGTGCAGCAGACGGCAAAGGTGTAAGTTAGTTTGAGGTGTGGTGGGTGGATTAGGCAAAGTAGGTGAAAATAATGGCTGTGCCCAATGTCGTTTCATCTCATGCCTGTCATAGTAATGAAGCTCCGCGTACATCTTGTTGGCGAGTTCAATCTCGGTTTCAGCAAACTTTGACGCCAACTCCACTGTAGTTCGACTATGTTTAGTTATCAAATTTGTTTCGTATTTTACTACATTTTATATTTTGAAAACTCGAGATGAAAATTCCTGGGAAACTTTATCCCACAGACTTATAAATCTAAATTACTAGTTCGATTTTCTTCACTGAAGAAAAATATTGCTTTTTCGAAGGAACCAATACTTGGTTAAAAATAAAACATTGGATGTTTTAAATGCCGCGCGGCCCATCGTTTCTTAGCAACTATACAAGTAATGAAGTCGGAACTTAATTACATTCGCGTTTGACCTGTCTCCTTTCCACAATTTCGTCTCACACGCGAGGACGAGTTTTTCTCTTATTTTCCCTCGCTACCATCTCATGGAGCACCGCAAAGTGACTCAAATACACCTTCACGCTGAATGGATTTTTTCTTATGTGTATTCCAATTTAACGTATTTTTTGAAAGAGCAAAACCAGTGTTTATCTCTGCTGAGCCACTAGTTTCGCCCGCAGACCTCCTTAAGTGTGCGTATACAGTTGAGTCCTGGTTTATGAAATAAAACAATTTTTTGGTTCATCTTTGATACTTTTAGTTGAGCAATGTCAAATTTAACCCTCCCTGAACAAGAAAAGTCCGCCTTGCTTCACATTCATGAGCTTTTTTTAACAGGAGTCGAATGTAATCACATTTACCTCTCGTAATCTTTTGAAAACAACTGAATAATAAAAGAATTACTCATTCATTTTTTTCGCCTTGCTAAATATAACGATCTGAGTGCACCTGTCCGTCAGTATAAGATATAATGCCTTGTTGTTAGCTTTACTTAGAGTCTATATTCCTTGAAGAATTCGTTACATCATATTACGGTTCCTTAATTAAGACCAGATCTGTTTCTATTTCAAGTTTTATATATGTTGTATCATCTGGTAACAATGTTTCACACGAGTATCAACAGAGCATTTTACAATAGAAGAGGAGGAGAGCATTCATGTTTGGACTCACTGGACATGCCAAACGCAAAAGGAATTTTCAACAATCTACAACCTCAATGATTGATGATTAAAACTGACGGTCGGCCAGATCAATTTCTTGAAATTGAATAAAATTAGAAGAACCTTCCAACTGAATAACTTTCAATTTAGTACACTTCAAAATTATTCTCTCACTTTCACGCAATATAGCTCAGAAGTGTGGACAGTAACAACGTCAGGTGTACTCAATTTAGGTATTCGATTAATACGCTGTTAGCATTTTGTGTCACTGCCGGTCGTATTCAAATTTTTCAACATTTTTCCCGATGGAAAAAAAAGTTGTGGTCTCCCTGGGCCAAAGTTCAATATTAAGATTTTCATCTGTCGATATGACGACTTTATCGCATTTATACGAAGATAACTAATACGAGAGTTAGTCAAAAAGTTCTCACACTAATGTCATTATTTTGAACTGAACAGAGATTTACAAGTTTTTACAAGTTGAAACCTTTCCTTAGAGCTTTCTTGATAACTTGCAGCTGTCTCATCAGTCTATGTCAGGTCAGCATCAAGAGAGGTTGCATCTCAAAATAGTAATTTTCACCCCTTCAAATGACAAATTTTGAGATCAGAGCTAACATCATATTTTTAACTAAACTAAATTGGAAAACTGTTAAGATCATCGAAGCTTTACAGCAGGTTTGTGGAGACTCTGCACCATGTAGAGCAGTCGTTTATGATTGGATTAAACGCTTTAAAGAGGGAAGAAGTCCAACTTGATGACGACCCACGAGGAGGAAAACCCACCACAGCAACAAATACAGAACCTAGTGGAACAAGCCCCCCCCCCTAATTTTATCAGGAAGGCATTTACAGGTGGAAAAATAGATAAAAAAAAGTGTATAGACAACAATGGAGTTTATGTAGAAAAATAAAAGTAATGAGTTGTTAAATAAAGAAATTATGACATTTGTCTGAGAACTTTTTGACTACCCTTCGTAAAGACACTTTCTGTAGCTTCATATCGTCGTTTCATTTTGAATCGTTTCATCTGTTTAGAATTTAGAATTTGTTTGTTCCTATTCTAAAAATGAAAGATGAATTATTTTCAATTGAGAAAAAGCAGAGGAATTTTTCCCCTGTTTATTTCACAATGGTGTCAAATTTTGACTTAAACACACAATTACTAAAAGCAGAGCGCAGACGGCGATAACAAAGAGTACAAGCAGACAACCAAACAAAGTTATAAAAGCTTTAAATGTGGTTGTATACCCTCCACATTGCTCGTTTTTCCCCGCTTCCAGGAGCGACAAGATATTCTGTGAAAATATCTACAAGCTTTTACGTTACTTTTTTCGACCGATGTTTGCGAAGTTTTCAAAAGTGATTATAGCGCAATCTATCTACGGTAAAGACATCATACCTAGAGATTAGATGGGATTAAATGAAACATTAGTTGAATAGATTTGATTTAATTTTCAACTGCAACACTCGGAAAATGGACAAAGGTGAGCTGCGTGCACTCAGAGTTGAATTTAAAGCTTAAAGTTTAACATTCATCTTTCCAGCATTGCAGACCAATTATCTCAAATAACTAAATCTATCAGTTCTGTTAATCACATGCCGCATGATTGCTTTAATTTTCATTAATTGCGCTAGCACTAAAGCAAAATTGTCCTGATTTAAAACCGACGCTGCCTATTATGAAAGAGCTCCAAGGTGATCAATAGAAAATATGATTAATTTTTGTCGATGTCTGCAGATAATGCTAACAATTTCTTGGCTATAATTAGGAAAAAAGTCACGCCGATGTCCCATGAGCAACATTACACGGCAATGTTGAAGACCCATTGTCTTTCAACGCAGCAGACGCAGTCGTCTGTGATGTTACAATTGACCCTCCGCTCCCACGGACGGCAGAACTCAAGTGCGATGCCGCTCTCTATGTAGGCGCCTCCCTGTCAAATGTATTATATACGCGCATGTATTACTAGGTTTCCATTATAGATGTTGGAATAAAATTGTTTTCATCCGCCAAGAACTAATAATTTACTGTGAATCAACCTCAGATTTCATGAAAATGAGGAAATCTTTTTCGCAGTTGCATTTTTTTCACCTCTGGCATCATCGGAGTTGAAGATAAAAGTAAAATACTGAGCGTGGACTTTTGTCAAATGCTTGCAGTAGAATGTTTGTTTGATGAAACATTAATTCATCGTATGAAATATGTGATATTTATTCCAAATTTTATATAATATACTACTTAATGTATGTAACTATAATATACTCCAATGTAATATATAAGTGAAGTATCTTCTTTGGTAGGCTAAAAAGTACGTTTTCGCCTGCCAAAGTTTTCTCATAAAGAACATAAATGAGAATAGTATTTATTGACGGAAGCTAAGAACTTTTCAGCTTATGTTCAGGTATGAATTTATAGAAGCGTGAACACTTGGAAATGCACGAGGACTGATGGAGCGTATTATAAAAGATTGACTATTGAACTACGGCAATAGAGATGAGAGGGCGAAATGCAAGCTATCTCAATTACTGAGTGGCTTGTTATAAATTTCCTCTGGTAAAAAATAAATTTTAACATTACCTCTTCGTGTACGGTGCATTTTCCATCGCACACTGAAAAAAAAGACGCCAAAAATTAATTTCATGATATCAAATGAAAACTTTAATGGTAACCGAAGTTTATCTGACGATCAATATTAAAGATAAGACAATGATGGCGATCTGCTTAGAATTTGAACCTTCTAATCACGTACACCTCTGGTAATCAAGGTCCATTTTATTGAGAGGTCTGGAGGTTAACTTTTTTAATGAGATCAACTATTTTCAGCAAGCAATTTGTCATTTAGCCGCATAAAAACACACAAAATGAATCATTATATGACACATAAAAATAAATGAGACCTCTTGTATCTAAGTATCGAATGCAAGTACTCACGTATTGTGTTGTTGAAGACGAAAGCGCTCTGTAAAAAAGGAGAAAGAAAGCCTTTTTAAATTTTCTCCATATATCATTGAAAAGGCTGAGGAAAAATAATAATGTGGACACTGATTTAAAAGAATTAAATTTACAGTACTAACAGAACTTTCTCATCATTTTGACTGCATTTTACAACGAACATTTCGGTTTACAGTTGTCGGTGTATTTCAACGATGTCAAACAAAATAGAAAATTCTTAAATACCTATGTGTATACTTATGTCCTGAGGTCTTTCTCGCTATTTTCATATTAGTCAAGATATGAGCTCAGTTCACTTCTGTCACCGACCACTTTACACCTCTCCGGGTGATTCGAAGCCATCACCGAAGCTGCCGCGACCAGGAAGAAGACGAGGAAGAAGAAAATTCTCAATGCAGCCATTGCCGTGATCTGGGCAGCGAAGGCAAAATGGAGTGGACTTAAATTATAGCTCCAATTTTACGACAGTCAACCCAATAGTTTGTATTTCAGTGAACATGGTCCGACTACGCATATGGTGAAAACGATCCTATCCCGTGTCATCAGTGATTTGTTCAGTCCAAATTCCTCGTCACGACAGTAGAGAAAGCATTTCTAACTTACTATGATTAAACAACCAGCCTAAGCACGATTGTTCATAATTTTTTCCGAAAATTATTTCTGACATGCTTATTATCCCTCATCTTGAATATATTTTTAAATACTACCCAAGTGTAAGCAATTTTTGTGTGTGAATACTGAGGTTTTTCAAAACCCGCAGTGAATTTTGTATCTTGTCCTTCTAAAATAGTAGTAAATTAGAACTCCCGATTCTGGTTCTGAGAAACATCCCATCTTGACATGATGAAATAGCTCCCTCAGCTCAACTGTGAGTTGTACATTAACAAATGCAAAGTTATTGCACCTGAATCGTGATTAAACATAAATTGAGGTAAAAATTAGAGAGAAAATACAATTCATTAGCAGCATTCAACCCCTAAAAAACATTGAGGCGATAAATTTCAAGCACGCATTTCAGAGATCGCTGTAAATCTTTGTCCTACACCGCCTCACCTGACTGGAACTAGTATTGCTCGCTCTAGCAAGGGGCGCGTGCAACTGATGTTCTCTCACACACAAAAGCCCGCAACTTCCACACAGCAGACTCCTCCCAAATCTCTGAAAGGTGTGTTATTTGAACTGTGTTCCTTTCCATAATAAACATGATATGAAACGCACAGGTGCAGAAGCCTGCATACGCACTCCGGTAACGGACTTCACTTCATTGCAGTAAAATTTAACTGAATTTCTGTTTGCTTTTGAGCGAAATATTTCTCTTTGAAAATTCTGGTTCATTTATTCGAAACGAGCAAATTGTATTTGTGATTGCATTTAAGAAGGAAATGAAGATTGAAATCTTATACATGTATGAAATTTTATAAATGTCTGTAGGTATGTAAATATATTTACATATAATTCCTGCAATGTTTCAATATACTGACTGAGAAGCCCTCATGAGTTGAAAAGTGACTAATCTGATACTCGTAGTAAATAGTGTTAGTTCTCTTGAGCATTTATTAATGAATCAATATTAGGCAAGGGCGAAGAAAAGTTGATGTTCACGAAAAAGCCGATAGCTACCCGTAGTACAAAACTTGATCGACTAAAATTGAAAGGATATTGCTAAGGAATTGAAAGTTCTTAATTAGCAGACCGAAATTTCTCAATTTTAAAATTTACTCCAAATGAAATATCTATTACTTGCAACAGTTTTGAGCGTGTAGATTTGATCACTCGATTTGATATGATGGAAGCTAAAAAAATTGTCATTCGATTGGAAATCAAATGTCATTCATTATAAAATTGACTGTTCAAAAACTTCAAAAGTAAACTATAACGCAAGAAGAGGTTTACTTCCTATTAACTGAGCTTTGAAATTTATATCTACACTGGGCTGTAATTTGATTTTCCTACCCTAAGGCTTTTTCTACTGGTCAATTTTTGAATTAACCCAAACTAGACATCTATGTAACATTCGTTGTGAAACTTGCAGTTAATTAATATACACACATAAAACTTGGAAGCCCATCTATCAAAGAATTTCTATTCATTGTAAGCAATTGCAGTTGGAAACATTAATTCAAAACAAATGCTAATTACTGATCCATATTCAATACTTTTCAACATCATTCTTAGGCAATTATAATGAAATCATTCGTTTTCGAGAATAGCTAAGTAATGACTTGAACTGTTTTCTCGAACTGAACCCCGTTCATTTATGCTTATCTCTGCATCCTGAATGTGAATATTTTATAGCTCTGTAATGAATTATAATTTTCACATACCGACAGATGCTCCCCATTGTCTTACATCTCTATACTGATTTGGTTATTCAATTCATTTACATTGTGATCAGAGAATCATTTCTTTGTAAATGGCACAGTGTACATAGCGTAGTTGTCTTCTTGGAAAGTCTATTCTTCTGCAAGCTTCAGTTTTGACCCAAAATATGCGAATTTGTGTTCAAAGTGTACCAGCCCTTCACTACGTTCATTTTAACACCCATTCCTGAATTTGTATGCCGTGTGTTCCGTTTGCTTTACAATATCCTGACATCGAGATACTCCCAGCACCAAGCCCCAGAGCAGAAATTATGTTCTGCCTTGTTTTACTCCTAACCTTATGCATTGAATTTTATACGCATAATTCGAGTTAGGTAACGTCTGTCCATAGACAGTTTTCCAAAATGATTCAGGCATTGTCTTTTGGTAACGAACAAATTTCAACAGCTCTTCCATTCCTCGCTTAAGCAATATTAGATGTTTCTCCGTAAAACAAAGTTTATTCCTGTGGAGTTCATCGCTTTTTGTTCGTACTGTGACACTTGAGCCTGATGCTAGGCAATCTCCTCGGAGCTGTCTGCAGGTGGGCATTGAATTTTGGTGGGATTTCTAGTTCAACTTTCCTCAAATATAAAAATTACGAAAAATATTGCGTAGCTTATGAGATATTAATTAGTTTTACACAGTTCCGGAACTTTTCTATCCTATAACATGGACATAAAGGTTAGGTTAACATCGGCATCTTTGGGATGCTTTATTTCCAATCAAGCCTGATACATATGATCTTAGCATTGGTTTTTCAAATGTCTTATAACTAACCCTATATATAGGACACCATGACGGTTCCCCCGTAAAGCCGGTACCCATTTCCGACACATGGGTTGAGTGGGGTTTTGTGCTTTAGCTTTCCCTTATACCCAACGGGGAAAATCTCCGCGTCAGCGCCGGGATACGAACCCGCGACTCCAACATACGAGCCCGATCCCTTAACCACTGTACCACGGAGAGCACTACCATAAACTGCAGCAACGAGAATATTAGGGTTTGCTGAAATTTTCCTTTAACTTTCAACAACTCCCCATAATTTATTCACGAAGATTTTTCTGTGCTTGAGCGCTCTTCCCACCTCACCGCGGTTATGAAAGAGCAGTGCGATGTGATGTAATTAAACGAAAAAACTACGTTCGGTCTCAACCCGTCATTGACTAATACCATATGTAGAGCAATCTGATAATTTTGTAGCAATATGTCATCTTTAAATATGTAAGGGCTGTGTAAAACGTGAACATATTTCGAAATAATACTTTTCCAAACTTAAATATAAGTTAATATATTTCTCTATAGCTCAAATTTTTGCTGATTTTGTGTGTTTTAATTTACTGCAGTTCATTGCACATTTTACATATTACATCTCTCTTTTCCGATTATTTGGAAATTATTATGCAACGACTTTTTAACGCATGAACACATGTTTGTTCCCAATTTATATCTGGCATTATCGTTGCACAGAAAGAGTCAGCGCTTACTCCCAGTATTTACACTGAGTAGTAGACGTTCAAAGGTCTTCTTCATTTTTCAATTGTAATATAACCTCAGGATGAAAGTCGTTCTCTTCAGTTCTCGCAGCGCATGTGTTGCGTCGGAAGGTAAAATTATAGAATATCAGCACATTTGAAGACTATGATTCTATTCTTGGTAAGCCAACAGAAGCCTTAATTTTCGGCATTGATAAAATGGATGCACTCATCAGTTCTTACCCTCAAAAATCCGCCGCCAATTATCTGCAGTTGATAGGAAGTCTTTCTGTCGGGTTTCTAATGAAGCCCACTGGATGATTCTCTACCTAACCCTTACGTACTCTTCATATTTGCCTTAGTTAGTCGCTGCGCAAATGCGCTGCTTCAGAATGGTAGTTGGAAAGATTTGAAAACACAAGTGTTCTCACTCACTTCTGAATATTCTAACATATGATTCAGGTGAACGAAAAGGTTGTACACTTCAAGATAGAGAGAAATTGAAAAGCTTCTCATGAACTGAAAATAAATTACCCTCTCCTAAGCCTCATCAACTGCTCGCTTACTCTTAGCCTTTCTCATGAAGAAGCAACGAAAAAAGCATTAGTTTACAAGCGTAAAATCAACAATAATTTATCTATGCTACGACGAGTTAAATATTTACATATGATCTGCCGATAGTAAATTATATTTGAAAGAAGCGAGCGACATTTAATCATACTGAACAAACCTTATTAGACAATTTCTCTCGTACGAATTAGCTGGAACTAAAAGTGTAGGGGCGACAATATTTCTCCCGTGTCCGGTGTTCTTCAACTTGACTTGTATGTTACGTGCAGACGAGACGGTTTTCGAACCGTCTATTTTACTTGCTGCGAGCGGGGATGGAGCCCTCTCCAGGCTCCCTCCTTGCTCTAATGTTTAGTTTCGATAATCGTAGCTTAGTTTGTTCAGAAAGTTTAATTGTATTTTCTTCTTTACAGTGCCGCACCCTAGAACCCTAGAGAACTAGATAATTAGGCTGTACATTTGATAGGGTCTCTATTTCTAGCAAGTAAGTAATCCTGTGTTCCCTGATAGTCTGTGTTCCCTGATAGTCTGTGTTCCCTGATAGTCTGTGTTCCCTGATAGTCTGTGTTCCCTGATAGTCTGTGTTCCCTGATAGTCTGTGTTCCCTGATAGTCTGTGTTCCCTGATAGTCTGTGTTCCCTGATAGTCTGTGTTCCCTGATAGTCTGTGTTCCCTGATAGTATGTATTCTCTGATAGCACCAATAACGAATCATACCCGTTCGAATTTCCTCTCGCTCTCTCTTCTCATTACGTTTTCGATAGGGTCTCGTTAACAATGTTACATTGACGGTGTATCCGTAGGCTGGACGTCCTCCTGGCCACGCTGGAGCTACCCTTGAGCCTGTTGTTGCTCCCTTTTATAGCACGTTGCTATAGCTCGCCGCTGTTACTCACCCGTCGTTCCTGCTACTGTCACGGCCTGGGCGCTTGCCGAGCTTCCGGCTATCTCGCCCGTCCTGCGATTGCCGTACTCCTGCATTTGTCTTCCCGGCCTGTGCAGCGGCCACTTAGTTACCGTCCTAATTACTTCTAGATAAGTTTATTTTTCTTCTTGTTATCAATAAATTAAATGTTCCGCCGTGTATCATTTCCCGAGGATTTCGTTCAGTTGGGGGTCTAGGTTGCGCGTCCCCGCCATTAGAATTCTCAAGGGATCTTCCGTTAATTTGGCCCCGACAAAAAGAAACAATGCTTTTAGTCGCGCAGTCTACGATAGCATTCAGTTGACCACGCACGGTTGAGAGTCGAGGTCGAGGTCGAGTCTGTCGTCGAGGTTGTCTAGTTTTAATATTGTGCATTTTGTCATAATGGTGTGAAACTTCCACGTAGAACCTTTTCAAATATTGTCGAATCTATACCTACCAGAATTACGAAAGATGAACGAGGTAAAAGTAATTCAACAATTTTATACGGGCAGTGAAACGACCGAGGACTTCTTGGAGGTACTATATTGGGTGGTCAGTAGCATTTGAGGTACAGACGGATACGTGATCGATTGAGCGCAGGCCCCAGTAAGCTCTCTGCTTATAAAGCCTCTGAGGCGAACGGGGTAGGGGGCGTGTGTGACGCATGGAGCACAATTTCTTCGTTTTATAATGTCTTAATAAACTATTCAGCACACTATTGCAATTCATTTGTCAACTTCTTCCATTTTCACGAGTTTACTGCACAGAAAAATTTACTGTGAGAGGACTCTTTTTGCATTCCTTTCGCATATTTAGTGTTATTAATTTTCATCAGAGCAATTCATCAGTAGGGACTGTTTTTCAAATATATTGAAATGAAATGAATAATGAAGTTAAATATTGCTTAGTAAACATGGAGAATCTCAGCATTCCCTATTGCCCTGGCAGGTGCAGTAGGGGTCAAGCCTTAATGTGTAGTAGCAATGCAGCGTGGCTGGGGGAGGTAAGCGGTGGCTGCTTTTACAGTTGCCAGAAATGCATTTCACTATATGCTAATTGCATCGGCGACCCTACTTGTACGAACGTGAACGGCCGTGTGTATTACGTCGGGAGGGTGGGATTGCGCTGCGTGTTGTGCTGCACGTCTGCACGTCATGCTATATTCACAAATGAAACGTTTCTTTCTTTCTCATTTTCTTGCACTATATATACGGAACTCCTATGAAAATATAGCTACTAGCTAGGTACCTTTCTAATATTATTATTATTGGAAAATTGAATTCATTTTATTTTTCATGCTATATTTACAAATGAAACGTTTCTTTCAGTATCATTATATTTCATTCAATTCTAGTCCACACATTTACTCGATCTATTAATTTTTTTAATCAAACAATTCACTATTTTGAAAATCTTAATATTATATTTATTCATAGCAATATGTACGTGAAATAAATTGAATGTTATTTAATTGAAATTATATTTAATAATTAAAAAGTTGCGGTTGCGAGTTGCGGTTGCGATCGCAACTTTAGTTTTTCCAAAGTTACTGTTGCGGTTGCGTCGCAACTTTTTTGTAGTGTTGCGGTTGCGGTTGCGTCGCAACTTTTTTTGTAGTGTTGCGGTTGCGTCGCAACATTTTAAAAGTTGCGGGCCCAACACTGACCATTAGACACAGATCATTGAATTACTTGATTAAAGCTGTGGCATGTGTTCAGTGTCTAATTAGTGTCCTCCCCTAATCCGTTTCTGTCAAATTTCAGATTGCAAGAACACCGGCAGCGTTTCTCCGCCTGACTCCACGCCTCACACCTGTGAACGTCTTTCTTGTTCACTTTAGCCGGCTAGTAGCAAGCATACGTCGGGGATTGCCGCCGAGCTCCGCGAGAGGAGGCTCGGTAGACTTCCGGGCTGGAGCGAGTGTTGAAATGACGCTAGGCATGGCTTCTGAAGGAGACGGTAGCGCCATTCCCATTCGCCACCCGTCATTGAGCTACAGCAGTGTACGAGGTCATCATATGCTACGTATAAGCAGGGCTTAAAGTATTTGAATATTACTTAGTCTTTTAACTTTTAACTGAAATTTTAACTGCTAAGAGTATTTGCTGAAGTTAATTTTTACGTGTTCATAAGATTAAGTATACAGGCAGCAAGGCGATCATCCTTGGCAAGTGTGGTTTGAGTGTAATAACCTTCATCCTATTTGTGTGAATATTCCATACGAGCAATTTAAAGTAAAAGTTCAGGGTAAGAACCCCAGCATAAGTTTTTTTTATTGTATGCGATCAATAGCAAAATGAACATTTCGGGCCGAGACCTATATTTCTCAAATCAACAAGGTTTTAGTCTCTAAGTGAACGCTTAGTCTAACTGATAACTCAACTCGCTGCAGAAACGAGCCACATTGAAATCATCTTAATTTCTACGTTTTTATTTCTCAAAACGAGGAGATTCTCATTTGATAAATGACAGATAACCAGTTTGCTGGCATTTGACAGTAAATCTATGGAGTGCGATATTTCATGTTCTTGAAAGATGAATTTTAAACTGTCAGCGATATGAAAGAAAATAAGCGATAGCTAAAAGATTTATTGTGACTCTGTCCAATAGAAGGTAGGCAAAAAAGTGTACTTCCTTTAAATTGCAGTAACTTGTTTCCTGTTCAGCGGAGGAAATAAACACAACCACCTTGGAAAAGCTGAAGTATTTCTGGTTGAACGAGTGTCATTTTCTTCCATCATATAGTCATCACAATCCCAATGTTAGCTTTACTTCTCCCTGTTTGAGGTCGTCCAGATCGTCCAACGTTCCAGTTATGAAGAATTCATTCTACTCTCCACTTGTCGTGATACTTGCAAACAGTTATCAGTCAGGGCGAAGGCATAAAGCGCGTAGAATCTCCTTTTTGTTGCAGTCTTTGAGTTTGTGCGCATCATTTCTTCCAAGGGAAAGTTACGTTGGTAAAGAGTGAGCTGACCCATATCAAGGCGAGGGTCAGCTTTAAATTGCCCACACGATTATGTGATGGTCGCGTGATGGGAACAACCACCATTATACCTTAGGGTAGCAATCCTACATCATGGTAGCATTTACATTCAAATGACCATTATAAGTGATACATACTGTGAATCAAAACTTTCTCAGCTTTGCCACGGTGTTTGTATTTATTTGCTCCGCTAAACAGAAAATAAGTTATTCCAATTCATAGGGTGTACACATTTTTTGGCCCACCTTATACAGTTTCTCCTTCTACTCTGAAATCAAAACATGCATAGATTTTTATTTTTCCAATTTCAGTGTCAGAAAAACATTTTAATTTATGATACCTGGAAAAAGAAAAATCCTGATTTAAGAGCACCCTTCTATTTTCAGCACTTAGCTTCAAATCTTTTTCTTTGTTTTATCGTGTTCTATCGTCATAAGGTTTAAACTGACAGCGCGCAGTTACCCCAAGAAGATAGAAAAATTTTCTAATAAATATTTGCGAAATACTTTCGTGTGATTGAAACACATAAAACCAATAGCAGCGTTGGCGTTCTGAAGACTTCTTATCAATTTTTTAGGAGTAAATCAAAAATTTTTTTTTGTGCATCTAAATTGCATTCCTTCTAAATGAACAATAAAAAAGGGGTTTCCTTAGGGAAATCCGCATTATTTTATGAAATAGGAAAATTTACACTGCCAGAAGTGCTAAACCTGAAAAAGACTTGTATGATATGAAGATGGGCAATAAAATATCACGCTGACGGCATTTTCTTTAGTTTAACAAAGAGACAACGGAGCTGTTTCATCTATTGCACCGTGTTGTTCTTGTGAAGTGGAAATGAGATCGGTATGTTCCTTATCACTTTCTTTACTCAGCAGACCAACTACTTCAGTAGAATGCCTTGTGAAATTTGAGAAAGCAAGAGAATGACTATTGAGCTGAGTATCATAATTCAAATCAGAATTTCTTTTAAAAAACGCTCTCTCTTTCGAGGCTGGAATGAAGAAATCCGCCCTAGAAAATTTTCTCTCGTTTTCTTTAGTTCCGGAATGAAAAGCAGTACGCGTCAATGATGCACGCTGGTCTTCAGCGCTCAATTTATCTTTTCTGGGCCTAAGACGCACTGCTTTTCTATTAGCACCTTTCGAACGCAAAAAATTTGCCCAGAATTTATTACGTCCCAAAGCCAAAATCGTTGGGTGAAAGATGAGAGGTGGTTTTTCGTCTTTCACAGAGAACACTGACTCCTGGCTATCTACTTTCAGTTTCTTCCTCTGCTTCAAATTTTCAAAATTTCTTGAAGTAAATGCGACTTTAGAAAAACGATTAATACGACGGATCGATGGTGCAAGTTTCTTTATTTGCAGAGTACTTTCCTCGCCATTTTTCAGCCCCTGCTTTTGGCTTTTAACTTGACTTTTAACGACTTTCACTTTAGCCAGCAGTGGTAGATTACCAAATAAATTTCTGTTATCGGTTTTATTGTAACGAAAATTTTTAAAATTCAAGGATTTCATTTCGAAACGAACGTTTTCAACGATAGGAGTGTTCGCAGTGGTAATTCCGTTGAAATTTTCACCACCTCTAGCGAGCAAAGAACCCCCTGCTTCCTGGTTCGGAATCTGCCTAGCTGTTGCAATGTAATGATTATCCTTGTTTTTTATGACATCCTCATACCTAATACCGGCTTTGTAACCCCTTGAATCGGCCACATACGACACTATTTGTTTGCGCCCATCAGGGAGAAGAACAGAATATTGTCCGCTAGTCTCATTGCCATTTCTATTCTCGCTATGGCTAAAGGAGTTTCCACTCAAAATATCGTCAACATCGTAGCTAAAGTGATACTTTGGTGCCTCAAACTGCATATCAAATTCACTTTTCTGTTCAGGAGCTGGAGCATGATGAGAATTCTTTCCTAGTGAGGCTCTGACCGATATGACGGAATGAAGCGATTGTCCTCGACGAGGGGACCCGAATAGAGCGTTGGTGCTGGGCTTATTTTCTGGGCTAAATGGAGTTGAAATATTTCGCGGTGGTACTAGTATAGGCTCATTATGAAGGTTCTTCGCAACTTTGTAGCCAATAAGAGGGTTGAAAAGTTTTGGTAACGTTGCTTGGTGAGGGTGGTAAATTTTGTTTGGTCCTTGACTTTCATGTAGTACTAAATGGCGATAAATGTGATGCAACTCGGAATGTGAAGGCTTTAGGTCCTCAGCATGGCTTATGGACATAAAGTCAGTTTTATCATTAAGTTCAGAAGAGGAATTCAGAACGTCAATACTGAAGAAATTCGTGCTGTCTTTTGAGCTTGAACGTAATTTTTTATCGTCGTTGGAAACGATGTCTCTCACAGATTCGTGCTTGAATAATTGCTCCTCGTCTTGATCAGTGGCTACATCATCAAGGAGTGTTAAATTGTTACCAGATGCTCTCTGAGTACTTATGTCAGTCTTGCAACGTTCATTTGTGTGATCGCGGTTTTTATCGTCGTTGCGCTTTTCAGTGTATTTGCCAAAATCGGTCCCCCGTTTAGAATACTTTACCTGAGACATTGAGCTATTAGTATTTTTGAAGTCCAATTGGCGTCTCAGCTGAGTTGTGGCTTCATTTTCATATTGGTAGCCAATTTTGCTATTTCTATACAGAGAACTTTTTTCATTTAGAGCTTTTGACAAAAATGACCCGGCTTTGCGAATTATTGTAGCGTTATTTTTGTATTCAACATCATTTTTATACATGGCAGCTTTCAGTTGAGATGCCCCTGCGGAGAGCCTCTCTAGCCATGGTAGATGTTTTTCGGAACGCGCTTCGGTTACGATACTGTCGGAAAAGTCCGTATCTGCGTTTCGTAAAACTCTTTCCAGCTGATCGTTATAGTTATCAAACGAGTTTGCTCTTGTGAACGACGATAACAGTAATTTGTGGCGCAAAACTACGTCTGCCATTTTTAGTAACATGCCGTCAAGTGTTTCATTGTCATTTTGTATTGATATTTGTCCAGACATTTCCAAAGGTACGTCACTTCTTTTACCTGAACTAGATCGTATATTTAGAATGTTTGGAAATTCAATTTTGGGAGACGAAGTACTATATTTCGCTGTAAAAGCTTCCGTAACAGCGCTATAGTTCTCGTTAGAATGAAAGTTGGACGATTGATTTCGTGCAGTATTGAAGTCGAGTTTAGAGTCTGCGGTAAGCTTAGCATCAATTGTTGTAATAACCACATTTAAATTATGTGCCTTGGATGACTGCCCCTGCTGAGCCGCAGGTAAAATTGACGTCGAAAGCGTGTGTGAGATCGAAGGCGGGCCAGAAATGCTAATGGGCAGCGTAGGTGTTTCTGCTGCAGAGGCTAATTCAACTGACGAGGTAGTCGCCGTCACAGGTTCTTGCATGCTTGTAATTACCTGCAAAAAGAGAAAACGGAATCGTAAAAAATAAAATTCACAAAAAATTATTTTTTGAACAAGCATTCAAATTGACACGAAAAATAACACCATCTTAGCAAGATTTCCCATAAATAAAATTCAATATAAAAAATTCAGCAATATTTAAAGGAAAATTCGATATCTCATTAATAACGCTAGTTTTAAAAAGTGAGTCGTTTTGCAGGTATTTCATATTTAATATTTCCGTTGTTCTATTTTTCGTAATGAGAAGAATTTGAAATTTATCGGAGTATACAAAACCATCTTAATCAAATTGAATAGTTGGCTAGAAGAAGTAGCATAGAGTGGAATGTCGATTACCTTTCGTGTTAAATATCTCTTGTTTTAGCTATAAGTCTAACGGTTTACAAGAAATTGCTTACTTGTTCCTCGCTCTGGAACTCTGAAGTGGCCGTGGCAGAAGTGATCGCTGAAAATCCGAATTCTTGCTCAGGAGAGGCTGGTTTGGTAGGAAATGCTTCAAGTATTCGAGGGGGAGAAAATAAATGCGGAATATATGATGACGTGGACAGGGACGAAGGAGAGTGCACACTCGAGGAAACTTTGGCGTTAAAATCTGAATTAGATCGTGTGGAAGGAAATGTCATCAATGAAATTGTAAATATTGTCGTGGAGATAACTGAGACTGGAATTTGTGAAACAGAAGAACTGTATGAACCCATGGATATGGAGTTTGAAATATTATCATCTGTAGGAGTTTTATCAGCGGATAAAATTGAAGATTTCAATGCTGAACGAGAAGAATTTCCATAGGTGAGTGGGCTGGAAAGCGATACTACAGGGGCTGCGAAGACGTGAAGTAGTGTGCCGAAGTGAAGGCAAACACTGAACCAAAGAAAAGAGTCCATCTGTAATGAAAGAAAATATATTCAAAAATTTTGAAAGTGCAAAGCAATTTTTATACTGTAGGAACCGTGATTCGATTAGCCTGTAACTAAAGTTTTGGACAAATGAGTGATAATCTGTTCATTTTCATTACACAATGGTATTGAAAGTTTGTTTTTGCGCAAGTCAAAGAAAAAAGTTTATTTACGATAAAGACATAGATCAGTGGTTTTTGAACGTCTTAGCTTGAAGATCTTCAGTTGATAAACATATATGGGTGTCATAAAGCTCATGTTGATCGTCGAACAAAATAATGGAGAGAAAATCATGAAAGTACACTCCCTAGTTGAATCATTCTAAGTTTGACGGGGCATATAAATGCAGGTGGAAAATACATGTTTATAAATACTCTCATACATGTACATAATGAAAATGCTTAGGATATTGCCTTATAAGAGAAATAAATAATTTGGGAGTAAAATCGGTAAATAGTTCTGCGCCTACGACTAAAACTCAAGTTGCCATGTTATTACAAACATTTCTCTTTTACTACAAATATTCTGGAAGATTATGATTCAATAATGTGATATATTGACATCCACTCAAGAAGGCTAATATATCTGCGAAATATACAAATATACTTTTACTGATATCTTTGCGTGGCTGGAAACGCACATAGTGAAGGGTACAGAACCCTTAAAATTGTATTTCACGGACATTAATCCTGTTCCTAACTCATGCTAAAATATCACATTATTTGATGTATAGTAAATTTACAACAAGCAAACTAAAATCCACCAGTGTCCAACTGAATATAAAGTAAGAAGACCATAGCAACCGCTTACCTTCTTTAACGATTAGGATCACTGTTTTTTCAAACAATACTTCAGTCTTGATCGTATTTTAGGTGGACTTATAAAATTGTGGCTCTAAGAAATCTATGTGTTCTACTTCTTTTAAGCTTATGCAGAGCTGTCTTTTTTGTCTTTAATTGCATTGAAATACCTTATCAGACCAGGATTCGATATGAAGCGGCACATTAGTATGTTAGGTTATGTGCTGCATTCTCATCTTAACATATCAAAAACTTTTTTATCTGTAATTAAACGGATGAATTCATATTATCGTCTTAAGAAGTTGTTTGGTTTCGCTCCACACATTCTTTTCCACACTGTAACTGTCACATTTGTCGTTTGACATATTCTATGTAAAGATATTTTTTACTGGACTTATCCGCTTGTTTTAAGCGTATTCTCTAAATCAGACGAGTACCAACTGTCCTGGTTCATTAATCTCATTAATCAGGTGTCAGTCAAGAATACAGCACAAAAACAGCGTTTGATTGCTATTTGCTTACGGTAATTCAGAAACATATTATTTTCTGTCGTGCCCATGACGTTGAAGATATGAAAAAATTAGCATCATCCATGAAAAATATTGACATGAGAAATGACGATGAAAATCAAAACGTTCCCTCATAAATTGCTCATAAACTTCAAATGCTGGTTACATCTGAATTCGATACTGCACATTCATGATGATTATCTTGATTGAGTTATATTAAGTATGCTTTCAACCTTTACGGTACTGCTTCATCACGGGCATTTTTCCTGGGATGAGTTTTGCAAAGAGAATAAAAATGAGCATGAAAAAGAAAACAGTGTAGAAACAGTAAATTTAATTTCAACAAGAAAATTGGATACAATTACTGTTTCTCGCGAGCCTATGTTTCGCTTTATTGAATATTTTTGATACTATATTAATTTCTGGCAGTTTTTCTTTTCATGCATTATAAAAAAATAGCTAGTAGATATTAAGGTGATGCATTGAGTCCATAAAAATACTCAAGCTAATGTCATTCGTGCACACAGCATTGATAAGGAATACCAACAACGAATCTAAAAATACTGTGCGATGCTCTCGATACAAATGCGGTTCTCGAGATGTACGGTGCTGCATTCCCACTGTTGACTGAATATTTGTTTCTTGAGCATATTAAAGTCGCCGAAGTATTTGAGTGACCAAGTAAAGGCGATTTCTGATCTATTAAGGCCTAGAAGGAGCTTTAGGTGCCAGAGTAGTTCATCCATGAGTGCGCACTAGTTCTGCAATTTTTTCATTTTAGTGATGACAGCTTGTGTTAGAATTACAAGTTTAGTATACATTGAGCTTAACGTGATGAACAAATGATAACTTCAGTTGATATACAGCTGGTATTAGAATCCCGATTCCAAAATTCTTCACTATCCCAATAGTCGAAGAGGACCTAAGGAGTATGGGATAAGCCAGATAATTACTTCTATTCATATTTCCCTCCGCAAATATTCTTCAAACGCTTTATTTCTTATAGAGTATAAGAATATTCTATTATTTTGTAACTATGCTCTTTTTTATACCGTGACAGGCAATTATAAACTCTTTGACGGAATTATTCACTACTTATAATGAAAAATAATGTTTTCTCGAGTACATTTTTAAATTTGGTTTCTTTCAGAAAACAAAATTACACAATCGTACATTTAACGGAAAAGAATCACAATCTCGTACTGTAATGCCAGAGAGCACTATGTAATTTTATCTAAAGCTAAAGGACAGACCGCAAATGGCCGAGGTCGTGACAAGATCTCTCATTACTTAAAAATTCAATTTGAAAATATTCCCTCTCTATAATGGGTCACAAAATTTTTCTTCAATGAGTGAAGAGGCATGTTTAATTAAATACTTTATACCTTCAAAGCCAGGCTAAATTTCCCCAACTTTTATAATCTTCACGGGATGAGTTGGAATGAAGGAGCCTTCTTCCATACGAACGGATAGGAGTTCGGTATGGAATTCTGAATGCGTTCTATCAAACTTCAAAATGTTTGCTTTGTATTGTCAGTCATTGGTGGAGAATCGATTATCTTACCTAATAATACCCTTGTTGCGTTTATTTATTTATATATTTCTATGGTGGTTTCCTTTTCATCTCTTTCTTTGCAAATACTGAATCCCATCACTTTTGAGGGGCCGTGTACACTAGTTATTGATATTTTCCTCATTGAACATTGATTAGACATGTGCTCGAAAGGAATTTACTTTGCTCTCATTTTTAAAAATACTTCCGCAGCTCGTAACCGTATAGATCAGTTATTTCTATTTCATTCTCAGGAAAGTGTTGATATCAAATATAAAAGGATCCTTTCAGTGATACATAAAGCAAATGCGATAGTCGTGAATACCGTCTGCGTACGTTGTGCTGAGGGTCCTCCTCAAACTGTAAAAGGGCCTGGCTCCTCACCTGCACACGTGACTAATGTGATCACTAAATGAAGTTGAAATTTTATATTTAGCGGTTTGAAATCATACAGGCATTGTAAAGCAACGACATCGAACGGTACTTTAGAAAAAGCAAGTACGTCTGGGTGTGAGGGACACTAATTTCGTATTAGTCTGAGAGCACGAGATTATTGCTCTTCGAACAAGAAACAAGAGATTCTGTAAGCTCAACCACGAGAGTATTTTTACGACAGCGTCTCGAGAGATGCCAAAGACTGCATCTTTTATGAAAGAGGATTGTACTATACTTAAGATTTGGAATATATAGCATTTGCAGACGAGTTGAGTAGAGGAATATTCATGGGATTGTTTGATGATTTAAAACAATTGGAAAAGACGTATTATTTTTTATCTGACGTAAATTTTTGCTGGGAATAATTTTAAATTGCATAGTTGTAGTTTCCCTCATCATTGAAAATTATACTGAGTAAAGGACGTCGTTATATTCTGGACGATTATTCCCTTAATGAAACATCAAAGTATGATGATGAACTAGGACATAGCACGAAGCCATTGGGTGCAATGAATTTCAGTACTTTCATTGCTTGATGTGACAACCACTATTCCACGAGAGCTCGTCATTATAGATTATTAATTTCATCAATCTTTTGTGTCTTTCTAACCTTTGATTTTCTTTCTCAGAGTAAAAATCAACAGCATTACCTGTGAACGGCAAAATTTTTTATTCGTTCCAGCGTGAGCGTTTGAATGAAGCGCTTCAATAATTATGGCACGAGTATTTCATTTTAGTTGGAGCTACTTGAGTAGCGATAAATGAAGCAGCACATTTTAAAGGTATTGAATTTGAAATAATTCTTCAACTCTCAATCTTTCACAATTATGGTAAATGGGAAGGCGTGTTAACCTGTCTCTGGGGTACGCAACTCACGATTGTAAAATGTACATGCTTCGCTCTCTCATACTTCAAAATATCAAATATGTGTGTATCAGTTTGCCTCTCCTTATGTAGACAAATATCTTCATAAAGTATTTCTTTATTTCCCCTGAGTTTCAAACATATGAGTACACAGATACCTCTTTAATAAGGTTCGTTTACGATACGCGTTTAATGCCAATAACAAAACAAGTTGTTTCGTTGACGGTGAGTGAGGGTGTGTGCAGAAGACGTTTAGTCACGGTAGCTCAGATGACACTAACTCGAGCAGGACTGCTGAGGGCCGGCAGCGCCGCGACCCTGACTCCCGTCACTGGAGGCCGCTGGCGTCTCGTGTGCAGGTGTGGCCATTTGAGCAGGGCGATAGTTTTGTTGACCGCGGCCCGACGGGTCACGAGCGCTATTGGAGTAACCACAAGTATGCGTTTTAGTCTTAATTGTCCGTATTTATGAACGTGAGTCATACCCCAAGTAGACGGTAGGGTGAAAAGAACCGTTTTCGTTGAGCACGTAGTATTTTCATTCTTGCACGCGCAGAGAACTTGACGTCAACTGAAGCTTCAGTCTGGGCAGTGAAAGTCTCAGTCATTTTAACGAGTGATAAATAATGACGTTTGCCTGAGTGGATAACTGTTACTTCATTTTTCCTTGTTTGAGTGAGAATTTCGTATTTTGTGCGGATGAGGAAAAATTATGAAGAAAAGAATAATACAAAAAACATTCTTAATAACGCAGACGACATGAGTAACTACTAAGTGCGAATATGGTCAATGGCATATTGCACAAACTTTTTTAGGCCGTTTATAGTAAGGAATCTAATGAGGAAGAAACGTGTGATAAAGTTTTTGAATAGATCAGCAATAGCTCTAACAAATTAAGTAGAAATATTCTACAACAGTTCAGCACACAAATATTAATCACTAAAACGAAAAAAAATAAGTTTGTTATTGTTACTAGCATACATTTATTCTTTACCAGTAGACGAGCAAACTTTCAATATTATCGCTCATGGCTCTCAAGACATCATGAACTATGCTCCTTACTATTTGAGAGTCAAGTATCATAACCAGGTATTTAAAATAACTCAGTTATTCTAAACAATCATGACCTTTGGAAGGTATATCGGGCTCTAATTTCATTTCATGAGAAAAATTAATTGTCTGTCACTCAAGCTTAGCATCACTGATTGTTTTTTACAAAAAATCTCTTCCGCAAATATTTAAAAAACTCAACAAAATTTTAAAAGTGAAAACTTGGGCTCATTTGCAACTATTTAAACTATTCATTTACATATTTTCTATTACGTTAGAATTTTCGAGTCTTCAAAAGCAGATGGTGAAGAAATGAAAAAATTTATTTATGAATGACCATTTAGGAATGATTCCCAATTTTTGCTGAAACAAACAAAACAAATAATTCCCAAGAATTACCACAAACAAAAAATAAATGTGTGTTTTTGAACTGGAAATATAATGAATCGAAAAAATAAAACTATCATTGAGTAGCAGCTTTCATTGAAATTGCTAGTTAATGTATATAAAACTGGACTGCATAGCTATGATACAATTTTCTAGTGATTAGAAATTATTCCATGTTAGAGTTCACAACCAAGTTCGCCTGCATGTTAATGTCAGAGAACAAGGACTCAAAAGCTTGTTATTCCTCTTTGAGTCTTTCTAGCAGATTACTTAAGAATGAATGAGAGGTGGATAATTTTTCTTCAAGACTAGTATAGAAACAACGAATTTTTTGAAGCGAGGGTTGTCCTATCTTAAAATAATTTATGTCAGAGGATTACGATTGTCAAACGAAAGCTTTTTAGGGGTGTCAAAGTCAACATGCATTAAGTTACAAAAATAGGTGACGATGTGAGCGACGCTTGGTTTGGTATAATTTAAATTTAGAAGAACGAAAACTACGTTGAAATAGAAAGTAACTTCATTACCCCACTCTTTGATCAGTAAAAAAAGATGATCATCAACGAGCGAAACAAATTACGAACTTTCCCAAATGAATGAACGTTTCTTTCCGCGACTGAAACGAGCAAAGAAATTGTTCGCGTTTAAATTGTATGCAGCAGTGAACCTCAGAATACAAACCAGTGTTGATTTTTGTAGGTTTCGTAATTTTGAGTTAACCTAAAGCGGCCCATAGACGATCAATTTTATTGTCAATATAATTGACAATGATGAAATATTGACAATTTAATTGATCGTCTGTGGGCTTGATTGACGACCGTCAATTAATTGACTTAGTGGGCAGAAATAAGTTCATCAATATATTGAGCCACTGATATTGACAATTATATTGACAATTTAAATTGATCGTCTATGGGCCGCTTTAGTTTAGATTTTTTGTAACTGTGGGAGTTACGTTAGCCCGCCTCTACAATATAACGTCAGTATTTAATTTAATTTAATTTAAATTTAAATTCAATTCATTCAACTCACTTTTCTAGTAATTCTATTTGGGATAGACGTGCTGGCAAAGGCAGAATTTGCACACCATTAGGGAAGGGAAAACGTAAATTTAATTAGTTGTGAACATTTTTTCTACTGGTTCGTTCATATGCAATAAGGCTTTTCATTTTAGAAATGGGTTTTCCTGACTCTAGACATGAAAAAAAATTATAAATATTGTTACAAATTAGGAAACATTTGACACCTGTTCACTTAATACTTTCTCTCGCTAAGAAAGCTTGCTTAATCATTGTTTCATTGCATCCAGGCTTTCTGCCCTGTAATGGTTCACTGCGGAGCGTAATGGTACACTATGGAGCGTAATGGTACACTACGGAGCGTAATGGTACACTTCGGAGCGTAATGGTTCACTACGGAGCGTAATGGTACAGTACGAACCGTAATGGTACACTACGGAGCGTAATCCTCCGCTACAGGCAGCATTTAAGCGTTTTTACTCTCAGCAATTTAGGATTAATACCATATTTTAACGAATTGTTGTTTTTTGAGTTTGCGTCATCGTTAATTCAGCAGGGAAGACTTCAGGAAGATATCAAAGCCCTGGGAAGCAGGTAACAGCTGTAGCAAGGCCATGTAGGGGTTATGCCATTGTTCTGGTGCTTCACAAACATATCGAAATTCATCGAACGAAGAAAATTAGTTCAATTACATTTGTAATTGGTGTGTTTTAGACATATCAAAGTCCAGAGCTTGTTCTGTGAAAATCATTCCATAGAACGATCTTGCCGACTAGAAAAGTCTCTAATGAACAATCTTGAGATGCCATGACTGTTACAAGCAGGCAGAGAGAGCATCTGCCTCTGACGCTGTTGTTAGAATTGCGCACCTAATAGTGAAGTTGTTCGTGTTCGCTACTCATTGAATTTCGTTTAAAATTCTTTCACTAGTTTTTGTACGAGGTTAAATTCAAGTAATTCATACTTTAGGCAGACTATACAAATGAACGTAAAAGTCTTCCGAAAGTGTTTGAATAGCTGTTACCTGAAAAACGAAAACCTCTAAACGAGTGTACAAATATTCAACACATCATGAACATAGTTGGCACTCCACGATATCTAAGTAAAAAGAATAAATAATAACACATATTGTTTATAAAGTGTAGGAAATTTTTTGTTGTAACGAGAGTATCTCATTTTTCGAGCATTAAATGAAGAAATGAAGTACGTATTTAATGAAGCATTAAATACGTACTTTTTAGAATCTTTGCTATTGGCTTGATTTGTTTCATTCCATTCAATACATTATAATCTCTATGAAAAACCCAAACGGAACTCAAAACTTTGATTCTCGCACTAAAATCATACTTAAATTTGAGCGTATGGCTTGTATTATGCATCCTCTTCCTGTGGTGTATCGCAGAATAAATCGGACATAAGATTTTTATTACAAAGTTTCACCACTTTTAGTGCTTTAGATTCTGGCTTCCTCATAGTTTAGCATTAACCGAAATTCTACGTTGAAGTTTACATTCCGCCGGAGCCCGCAACTTTGAGTTTATTATTCGCGTGACCTCACCTTCAGCCACAAGACTTTCTGGGCTGCTCCGACCTAGCCGAGCGATGCGAGGGTCAGGGCTCTGCGCAGCGCTGCGTGGCGCTCACTACACGAGCCCGTTGAAGGATGCTACAATTTTGCGTTGGTCCAGAATTAAAGAGAGTAACCAAAATAATTGTAATAAATCTACTACCATGACATATTCTGCACTTGCTTGACGGCGGTCAATATTTTTGAACAAAATTATGTTTTTATGTGCAAACTGGATTGTCCTTGTACATGGTTAGGTTAGGCTGTGTAAATAATTTATTAAGACCCTGGCTTTTAAGGAATCAACTGTCTTGCTTGTTTATTATGTGTCAGCACTTTGCTATTCAATTTTTTAGATTTTTATATCATTTTGATTGACTCTCCCTATCAGCGTTAAGGGATCTAAAGAGATCCTAAACTAAACAACTAGACGTATGACGAACAAGAGAGGAAACAGAAAATAACATTACTAAGTGCTGACCCATAAGAACTTAATACCAATTTTTCTGTTCGTTAATATCTGTATTTAAACAAGTGCTTCACATTTTCTAGTTCTATTATTTGCCAGTGATTAACTTAAGCAACAGTGGCTGACTGCCATCTTAACAGATGTGCAATGGGTGTTAGTCAGTCGTGTGTTTTAAATGCAGCACATATTTTTTTTAATATCTATCTTAAATACACAGGATGACTATATCGTAGCTTAAGCCTTTTCTTTTATAGTAATGAGTGGATAATTATGCAATTCATTTAGGTTCGAATTTATTTGTTACGACTTACCATTAGTGTTCAACAATTTTCTACAACAGCATAACGCAGTGGGTCTCATTTTCTAAACACGTACAGATTTACTTCATATCAATAGGACTTATTAGGAAAGAATTAGATTATCATTAGAACAATTTGATGATACGAAATAAGGAAAAAAGAAATAAGAAACCCGCTTTTTTCCAAAATGTTGACGCAACAAATACACACTTCGGTGAGATCAAAACTATTTATTACAGGTTTTATTTAAAAATATCAACCAATTTGAAATTCGGAACGAAATCTAAAACTCATCCTGCAACCTCCGCTCAAAATCTGTGAAAATGAAGTGTAAAATTCATGTCTAAGATTCTCAAAAAGATGGGAAATTTTCTACTTCCAGACTTGCGGGAATCTAATCCTATTGCTTCGATAAAAATTTTAAATCTTGAATAAAGGCTCAATAAGAAGTGTATTCAGAGAGTTCAATAAATCAATTGCTCACAGTAAATATAATTTCACACATGACAACTTCCAACATTGACACTCAGCTAAAGAATTGAGTTTTTACGCCTTAGAAAACTTATATTTTCAACGTTCAATGTCTAAGCAACACGTAATTCTGCGAACTGTTCTTGAACAAATTTAAGGGAGAGCGACTAACCATTGAAATGAATTTTAATGATCAGCTTCGAACTGCTGTCATGACACTTGGAATTTTTCAGGCGAGTAGCGTGAAGGACCGATATTTGACAACATCCCTCACTTTAGAAGAATATTAGGAACATTTTTTTTCTGCTGGGCAGTTCAACTATGAAGGTTATAGCAAATATGAACTTTAAAATTATTTTAATGAAGCTTTTCAAGTCTCAGCTCATAGTCAGTCATAATATGCATAAACAAAAATATACATGCATTAATTTAAACACACGACAAAACAAAAAACTTGCTCAAAACTTTTATTTTTCCATTTTATCTCGCTTTAAGGATACTGGATAGTAAAGTTCTGACGTTTAGATTCATTCACTTTTTTTCGTCATGCCATTGTATTATTAAGATACCAACTTGAATACTGGAAGAGAAATTTTGTGATTTTGTCGTGTTTTTTAATTCAATGCATGTTTGTTTTTGTTTTTGCATATCATGACTGACTATGAGCTGAGGCTTGAAATATTTCTTTAAAACGATTTTAAAATTCTACTCTGCTATAACCTTCAATCAATAACATTATCACTCGATTTCGATTTTCATAGCCGGCTACAGGCAATATAAATTTCTGCAGGGCGAAATTACCTTTGATTACGCCCACATTTTGCTCCAATGCTTTTTCAAGTTGTACTGTGTAAAAACCCTGCGTGGTTGCACGAAGAGAAGAGGGATGGACTTTCACTGCAGACATCAACGTCTTTGTGGTGGTTCCACCAAGCTGTACGCGCTCACCACCACACAAGCACAAAAGTGCCACCCCACTGCCTCGAAGCGCTCTCGCTGAACGACCAATCAGCGCTCGAGGCTGGCGCTGGGGTGCCGGACCGAGCCTCTACAAGCCGCGCGCACCGAGCATCCAGGCGACACCTCTGAACACTCACGTACGTTTAGCTGGGTCTCAACTGCTTCATAAGCGCCACCCCGAGTCCTCTAACCAGAGGGCTAGCTCGCTTCAGTGAGGCCGCTACCAGCCCTATATAACGAGCTGCGCTAAGAAGCATCTAAGAAGCATCTAATCAACAACGACCTTCTCACTTCTAAGATATCACAACAGCAGCCGACTCCGTACCTCGCTTGCCGAGCCCTAACCTCTCAAGCGAGTGTGAGTAGCCTTTTCTTAATTCGCTCTTACGTTTACCGACCGTTGAGCGTCGCCAGAAGGTAGTAGAGCCTGGTGTACCGAAAGGCCCCAGACCATCTGGGCAAACCCCATTATAGTAGGGGGGGAGCGGGTACAAGTAGGGCACCAGCCGCCTTCCGGACAAATCCGACGCCTGAGACTATACACCAACACTTAGGACTAACACCATGCATCACCATCAAGGAAGTCGTGGTTCATGGAGAGCTGGCTACAGCCAGTTTTCCCGCCCCTTACTACAAACACCCACCCATATTAGACCCAACACTATGCAACATAACACCAACACACGCACCAACGCCACCCCCGGCAACAACACTCAACCACGAACGACCAAGCAAACTACCACAACCATCCCAGCACAGCCCGCCAACAAATCCAACACTACCTACAAAGTCCAACTCCGCAAGATCGACCCCAGACAACAAACAGACCGACAACAAGTCTTTGAAGCTGCATTCAAACACTTGGAAGCCCCCCTCATACGACTCACCAGCAACTCAAACGGATTCTACGCCATAACTGATGACATCACTGCTATCGATAAACTGACCTCGGACAGAGCCACCAAACACTTTCAGAAAATAAATCTGAAACCGATCATCCCCCCAGATCTCAGAGCAAAAAGAACCATATTCATCAGACAACTGGACAGCAGCATTGGCCAACGTCAACCGCAAGAAATACAAGAAGAAATAACACGCGTGCAACAATGGGCAAAAATCATGGAAATAAACAAAATCAAAAACTACACACACGTTATCAAAGTAACCTTCACCGACACCGCCATGACACAGCGCGCTCTCCAGAATGGGCTCCTCACGTTTAACACAAAAATCACACCATCGCAAATGGAACTAGAAAAATACACTCACCTCCGGATCTGCTTTAAATGCTACAAAATCGAGGACCATTCTACACACCAATGCACTGACAAGACACCACACTGCTCTGAATGCGCTGCTCACGACCACACCTACCAACAGTGCAGTTCACCGGACAAGAAGTGCCTCAACTGCCAAGGAAACCACCGAACACTCGCAGCCTCCTGCCCATACAGGAAAGAAGCTATCCGCAAGAAGAACGACGAACTCCAAAAAAGAGAAACCGACCAAACCAAGAGCACCTACATTGAAATCGCAAAAACGGCCATCCAACAAACTGCAAAAACAGAACATACACTCACACTCACCAGCGAAATACATATAAAACTGGCCGCTATCATCATCGAGGCCCACATCGCAAACCTCGCACAGGGAGGGGATTTCGGATCAATCTTGTCGAAGTCCCTCAAAGAAAATTACGACGTGGACACCCAGTTCCCCAATCGCGACTCACAAGAAATATTCAACATGTTCATCGAACAAAACAAACAACCCCAAGCAGACACATCGGAGACACCTGCAAATCAAGCAAGCACCGACCCCAACGACGACGCAATGGTCACAAGCTACCACTCAACAGAAGAAAACTCGACCCAGGACGAAACAAGCGACGACAACTTGCAAGAAAACTGGAGGACGCAGTCCAGCCCGAAGAAGAAGAGAAACAAAAAACGGAAGAAAAAGAGACTACCCTCCTCGGGAGAATCTTCTGGACACGATGACAAAATAGAGGTTGCACTATTCCGCAGCGACACGCACTCACAGCATATTCCAAGCAAACCCACCAACCAACAGATACTAGAAGAACCAACAAAAGTACCTCCTGGCCTCAAAACCGCTGTCGCACACCCAAGCTCGGACACCTGGAAAGAAATCATCGACGGCCAATTCGACCTCCAAAAGGCACCAATAACCACAATCTCACACGAACACTTCCTCTCGGTGGACACATGCTCAAAAATTAACCCCCTTCACAAGAAACCCAAACACTCGACTTCATAATGGATACACACAATATGAACAAAACACTAACTGTCATCCAACACAACGTCCAACACTGGCAAAACAACAAAATCCCACTATGCAACATCTACCGTCAATACAACCCACACATAATTCTACTCAACGCGCACTGCATGCGTAACGACACTCCCATCAAAATTTGGAATTACAACACATATACCACAAACAAAGCAAATGAAAATCACGCTGGAGTAGCAATAGCAATTCGAAAAGACCTTCCATTCAAGCTTCACGATACTTTTCATACAGATATGTTGGCCATCACAATAGAAACACCACAAGGCTCAATCACACTTGCCACAACCTACATACCTCCACGCATTGATTACATAAACTACATCGACATGCACACTCTCTTTAACCGAAAACACCCCACTTACCTCCTAGCCGACATGAATGCCATACACCCCACCTTTGGATACACATACGCAAACAGGAAGGGAAGACAAGTCCACTCACTAATAGACAGGAACAAATGTCTCCACATAGGCCCCAATTTCCCCACGATAATCACTCACCGCGCTTGTACCAACCCAGACATCGTACTAACAAACACGCAAACCTTCCACAACATCATACTCGAACCAGGTCCACTAACACCCTCGGACCACATTCCCATCATAGCCACAATATCAGCCAACCCAATACAAATTCCCATCCGCCCACGACCCTCCTTCCACAATGCAAACTGGGAACTATACCGCAACCTTCTCGTTGAACACACAACACCGCAAGACGTAAACCCTACACAAGAGGACATAGACAACCACCTAATCACATGGGAGTCCCACATCATCGAAGCCTCCAACCAATCTATTCCAACTATCACACACAGAACCACACCAGCCATCAAACCCACTCATGCCATACTCGTCCTTCAAACGAGACACAAACACATTTACGACCATCTCCAACGACACGGCCACTCACCCCACCTATACAGAGAACTCCTCAGCCTCAGACAACAGATAAAAACTGCATATCAACGTATCTACTCGGCGACATGGAACAACACTATCGGTAACATCAAAAAGATGGACAATCCCCAACAATTCTGGTCCGCCATCAAACGCATGTCAGGCAACAATAAAAAACAAAGCACCCCCTACATCAAAGAAGGCGGCATCTTCTACCACTCACCACAATCCAAGGAACCTTTGTTCCGACAACACTGGTCAAACATATACTCAGGTATTGATGACCCCAACAAAGATTTCGACGCTGAACACATACACACCATAGAAACACAAATGAACGACATCGCTCGCCAAAACGAACCACACGAGACAGGAGACACTTCCCGTCTTCATAATTTCCACTACCCAGCAATCACAATCGAAGAATTGAAAAACGCACTTCGAACGTTTTGCAAAAAAGCTCCAGGACCAAATAAAATAACCACACACCACCTTAAACACTTACCGCAAAACATGCTCCAGTATCTTCTGTACATATATAACAACGCCCTCTCAGCGGGCTATTTCCCGAACAAACTGAAACACGCAATAATGATCTTTTTACCGAAGCCCTCCACCTCCCAACACGAGGTGCAAAATTACCGCCCCATCTCCTTACTCGACACCCACGCTAAGCTCCTAGACAAGATATTAACCTACAGGCTAACAGACCACCTAACCATCAACAACATCTACAACAGCCGCCAACACGGATTTCGACACGGAAGAGGTACACACACCGCACTTGCCACGCTACATGAGACCCTCCACATTAAACAAACACAGAGAAACAAAACAGACATCATTCTACGAGATGTAAGCAAGGCCTTCGACAAAGTCTGGCACACAGGACTCAAATTCAAACTGTCCCAGCTACAAATTCACCCCCTATTCACAAAAATCCTGTACAGCTTCATCACTAACCGCACCGCAGCCATACGAATCGCAAACTACACTGGCCCACCCTTCTCCATCAAGTCAGGTGTCCCCCAGGGAGCAGTCCTCTCCCCAACACTGTACAACTACTTCACACACGACCTTCCCCCACCAATACCCAACACTGACTACATAGCTTTTGCAGACGACATCACACAAATCATATCCGCAAAGCACTCATATAACATGGCAGCTCTTCTAACAACACGAGCCATTGCCCAAATCAACGATTACGAACGAAAATGGAAAATCCAAACTAATGCAAAAAAATTCAAAATAATTGCCATCAGTCGCCGCAAACACCCAACAGTGCACATCAACAACACCCCACACTCCTACACAAACTCAGGTAAAGTTCTGGGACTCACAATCAGCACAACCGGATACGCACCCCACACCAGACAACGAGCAGCGCTAGCACACGAAAACCTCTCACGCCTCTACGATTCAAACATCTGAACCTAGAAGTAAAACGCCAACTATACATCGCTCTAGTAAGATCCACTCTCATCTACCCAGTCATTCCCCTACACACACTTCCACCAACATCTATCTCAACACTCCAGCGTGTACAAAACCGAGCCACGAGATACATAACAAATTCCGAATGGCAAGATTTCGCCACCTCTGCACAACTACATCGCCGAGCAAACTTGCAACCAATTAACACTACACTCCACAAACACGCAAAAAGAATCTGGCAAAACATTCACGACATGTACCCACAACTCTACCAACAACTCACATTCCCGCAAGACACTCCACAAATACCACACAGACAATTTCAGAGCTCAAAAATGAAAACACTCGCACCCCAACCGAGACCAAAATACACTTAACACGACTCTAACGACGGACGGACGGACAGACTCGACTGACCAGCACCGACTCAAGCACATGTTTTGTGCTAGAAGAGAGACTTAACCCCTACGGCAAGCCAACGCACCCACGTCCGGTATTAAAGATGCATACTAACTAAATACCCAACCATACAAAACCCTGACTAGTAATTAACTTCTACCACCCTCAACTGCCTACAAAAAATTACCCCCGAACACTAGCATCATATGCGCAAAGCGCATCTCTATCAGTTTCCTATCTATCCTTTTCCGTTTCACCCCTTCTCTTCCCGACGCACTCTGCGTCAAACCCTATCTCCGTCTTTTCTATAAGCATCAAACGAACGAACGCAGTTCAGTTCGCACAGTTCGCACAGCTCACTCAGTGCACTCGCAGGAACCCTGATATTCACACAAGTCTTCTTCCTGCGAGCCCCGTCACTGCAACGGCTCACACAAGCCTTCCAGCGAGCCTCTTCACAGCAGCTCACACAAGACTTCTCCATGCGACTCTCCGCGCAGTGACTCCGACATTCACTAGTCTCGGCTGCTCAGCAAGCAGTAGCCTCTCGGCCTCCATCGCCACCTCGACGGCACCGCTACGCCACGGCACGCACAACGCGACTTACCGACAACCGTCGGTCCTCCAAGTCGTCCTTGTGTACTATCCTACCTGCATGTAATCATTTATCTCATGTGCCATACCGTCGGCGATCTTCTCAATAATACGGCCTTTATTCCAGTTGTGTATTCCTTATCCTGTCGGGTTCGCTTGCACCTCAGGCACTCACTTCGGGCATAGATACCACAAAGTCTAAAGATATTTACATAATCTGCCCGGAGTGTAAAGCAGCCTGAGGGAGAACACCACATCTTCATGCTAGTGAGTTCACATTGCAGTATTGTTTGCTGTCCCATCAATAAGCATAAATGCCTTTGGTGAATTATAAAGAAGGAAACTGACACCTTCTTACGCTTTGTATGTAAACAGTAATGTTTTGAATAGGTTAATGAATTCAAGGAATAACCTACGTGTGACGACAGCATCGAAAAGAAGTAAAGAAAGGTATCGAGAATATCAGAAGAAGAAGACTGAAAGTAGAATAAGTGATGACATTTTCGACACCGTAGAGATGTGATCATAGGCTAAAATATGTGCAATGGGAAATGCAACTCTAAATAGTTTCAGAGCTTAGTCGCTCTTGTCCACAAATTCTTGCTAAATGTGAAAGATTTTGATGATGAAACGCAACTATAAATATGTACTATAAATTTCATTCTTTTTATAAAAAAATGAAATATACAACCTCACGGGCATACTTTTCCTTTAATTTTGAATGTAACATTTCTGCAAAAGCATGCCGCAACTACGAGGGATTCTACCTGCCATAAGAGGATAGCGACCGCAGCGTACATTACCTCGTCAACGTGTGAAAATTTTGAGCTTTGCTGCAAGATTAGCTGCTAAATTGTGAAATTTGTCCTCTCCTAAGATGAGGTGTGTGCGTAGTCACGCTACTGACGAAGCACTGTCAATCCCTCGTACGTACATTATGTATACCGTGCTCGCACATCAGGACTGCTCATAGATGTCATGACGTCACAGTAGCGATCCGAGATTAAATTTTCGAAGAGGTGAAATTAAATTGGCTCCTATCTATCACGCATCGGTTTCCATAGATTTAAGCTAAACAGGTTTTAAAACTTTTAGGAGGTATACAGTGATACTTTTTCTGTTAAATGGAAATGAAAAGTCACTTGCCTAAATTTACTTCTGATCAACTAAAAATAAATGCGAAATCGAGCTTGCTCGGCCGGCCCCAGCAATATTGCCAGCGACATTAAATTAGAACATTTACACTGTGGAAATATCGCACTCCCGAATTTTCTTTCAATATCAGTAGGTTAAAGTTCTCATTTCAGTACAGAAACAAATGAATTACATAAAATAGAGCTTCTTCATACTATTTTCAGTTCGATTAATTATCATAGTGCGAGGTCGTCAAAGGTAGTCGGTTAGTTACGACAAAGAAAAATTCACTCAATTCTGAAAAGCAATGAGAAAACGATCTGCCTCGAGCAACCGACTCGATCTTTCAAGCGCAGTACTGCTTCGTCTACGTTTCCTTCTAATGCCGGGGCCACACTAGCCTAAAGGCCCGTCTACACTTTCAAACACTTCGTCAATCACGAACACACCAAAACGCGAACAAAAACACAAACTTTTCCGAATCGTGTCCAGACGTCCAGACTATACGCTTTCAGCGGAGAGAAGTTTTTAAACAATTTAAACAATTTATTTACCACAGGTGATACAGAGGTAGAATTTTTCTTAAGTCTAGTACAATGGTCAAATTTGAGTATAGCTACCTGTGGGCCCGAACAAGTTCAGCGACTTCTAGGGCATCCTACCATCACGTTATTCTAGGGTGTACAAAATGTTTAACCTAGTTCACTTAAACTAGTTTCGCATTAGACTGATCATTGAGATAATTAACTCAATATTTTAAGCTGTATTTTACAATACAGGTCAAATCGGCTATATTTAATAGTATGTTTGATAAAACGATTCATGAGCAGACAGAATATTGGTTATGGTACCTAAGGCAAGTTACAATTATGACATTATCATTAGTTACATGTAGGAGGCAAGATTTTGACACGGTGATCTTACACGACTAGTATTCTGATAGGAAGTGAGACTCAAGATGTCTTTTGAATACTTTGTACGAATTACATTCACGGATCTCTGCAGGTATAGAGTTCAGAGTTTTGGTTCCAACGAAGAGGATACTGTGTTGCGACCGGGCCTTTGAATAATAAGGAAGCATGAATTTACTTCTATTTCGGGTTAAATGGTCGTGATGACCAGTTTGCGCAGTCAATAATTGTCTTAGGCTATTGTCGCCATCATTTCTTAATGTTTTGTAAATGAAATTACAGATGGAGATTTTGTAGAGATCCGAAAGTTTTAGTATTTTTAAATTTTTGAAGGAATCATTTGTGTGAGCATTATATTCTAGGTTCTTTACGGCTCTGACAGCTCTTTTCTGCAAAGTAAAAATTTTGTTGGTTTTATTTTTATCAGTTCCGTGCCACGCTTCTATTCCGTATTGCAAGTATGGAAAAATGAGCGTTTGGTAGAGCATTTGTAAAGCTGTTTCAGGCAGAAAATTTTTAACTTTGTTTAGGATTCCGATGGATTTTGATAATTTAGAACTAATATGAGTGATGTGCTCTTTGAAGGTCAGATGTTTATCTATTATGATGCCCAGAAACTTACATGAGTTGGTTTCTTCGATTTCACCTTCGCCAATTTTAATGCATGCGAGAGATACATCTTTCTTGTATGAGAATGTAATATAATTTGTTTTATCAATATTAAGGCTTACTTTATTAGCTTTGAGCCACGATGAAACCTTGTGAAGTTCAGTATTTATACTCTCCACAATCATAGCAGGATTTTGGTTCGGAAGGACCGCAGAAAGCGTACTGTCATCGGCAAAAAGTATGAATTTGAAGAATGATGTAGATTTTACAATATCATTGATAAAAATCAGAAACATGAGAGGCCCAAGAACAGATCCTTGTGGAACTCCATGGCTAATTGTCTGTGGGTCTGATTTTGCGTCGTCAATGACAACTTATTGCTCGCGATTTGTTAGGTATGACCTGAACCAATCATGGGCAATCCCTCGAATGCCATAACAGTGTAGTTTCGAGAATAGTATTTTATGGCCCACACAATCAAATGCTTTTCGAAAGTCAAGAAATACAGAGAAGACAGGCTTTCCTTCATCTATATTAGAATAGAGGAATTGTAAATGATTTAATATAGCCTGTGTTGTTGATTTTTTAGAGCGAAAGCCGTATTGTTTATCGTAAAGAAATGATTTTTGTTCAAAATAAGAGTACACTTTTTTATACACAACCTTTTCGAATACTTTGCTAATAATTGGTAGTACGGAGATAGGTCGATAATTGTTTACACAGGTTTTTTCACCACTCTTAAAGATAGGGGTTACTCTAGCAACTTTGAGGGAGTTCGGGAAAGTGCCTAGCAAGAGAGACTTGTTAATAATATTTGATATCAGCGGGGCTACAATGTCAGCAATAACTTTAAGTACTTTAGTCGGAAACGTTTGTAACCCACTCGATTTATTTTTCATGTTATTTATGCACGTAATTACATCGGAGGAGTTTGTAGGCATAAAGAAGGAGTTGGGTTCTCGAATATGATCCATAAATTCCAGGTGATCAGTAGGTTCACTTGGAATACCATCAGCCAAAATTTTCCCTATGTTTACGAAGAAGTTGTTAAAGAGATTAGCAATTTCTTTCTTCTCATGGTATTTTACATTATCTTGAATAACATATTCAATTTTCTTTTTATCAGCATTATTCGGTTTACAGCAAGAGTTAAGGAGATGCCAAGTCTTTTTAACGTCAGTTTTGAATTGAGTAAACTTGAGCGTAAAGTAGTTCTTTTTTGATGTTCTTATCTGGTTTGTTACATAGTTTCTGAATCGGTTATATGTTTCTCTAGATATTCGCCCTTCGTAAAGGAGGGCTAGGTACGCTTGACGTTGTTTTATATTTATCACGATGTCTCTAGTAATCCAGGGCTTTTGTTTATTTTTCGGGGTAACTGTACGAGTTACAATTGGGCAACACTGATTGTATGCGGTCATTATAGTTTCAGTCAACTTTACTACTGCTTCATCAATGCTCGTAGCATTATTGTTTTGTTGAGAGATGTGTAATGTATTCATTGATTCTTCTAGAACGGTGCGCATATCTTCAAGATTTGATTCGTTTATTTTACGATATGAGTAAGTTTCAGCCCGTGCCTTGGTGAAGCAATATAGACATTTTTCTTAATAAGAAAAACTGGGAAGTGATCTGATAAGTCAGAAGTAATTATTCCAGCAAGGAAATCACTTGGGTCTGTCATAAAGATATTGTCAAGTAGCGTAGCACACTCTGAGGTTATTCGTGTAGGCTTTGTAATGATCGGAAGGAAGGATTGAGACTGAAAGGTTGTTAGAAAATTAGAGATTGGTTCATAGCTTTCATGTTTCAGTAGATCATAATTGAAATCACCGCATATTATTATGTCATTGTATAAGGGCCTGTTGAATTGAGAAATAATACGATTCAGCTCATTCGGGAAGGATATAGGACAGGCTGTAGGAGGCCTATACACCGTTCCAAGCACAATGCGTTTACCATCTCTAGACAGTTCTACGAAGAGTGATTCTATGTGATCCTGAATCATTGTTGCACTTTCAATGGTTTTCGAGTCTATGTGGTTAGATATATATGTGCTGATGCCTCCGCCCCGCTGGTTTTTTCTTAGCGAATGGTAACTATGATAATTTTCAAATCGAATCATGCCTTTAGTCGAGTCATCTAGCCAGCTTTCGGTGAAGCTAATCACGTCTAGGTTATATTTAAGTTCATTAATAGTACATTGTATCTCTTCCAATTTTGGATAGAGTGACCTACAGTTCCAACACAGGAGTGAGAAATCTCGGTCAGTTATTCGTATAGTTTCGTTGAATTTTGATATATTAGTATACCTACACTCTTGAGAGTCGTTTAGGTTTGGATATATTCTGTTCAAATGATTGAGATCTGGGTCGATTTCCTCGAATATCTCAGGGTCATCAGTCATTTAAAATTAGTAAACAGTAAGAATTTTAGGTACTATAAAACTTAAAACGAAATACAGAGTCAAGCTTTAAGGGATATTCCTGTCTTAAAAAAACTAGCTTATGAAGTACGAGAGAATAGAGTATAAAAGAAAAAAAATCTAGAGCGATTACGTGAGTACATATAAACTCAGTCCACGAGCGAAAAATATTGGAGTTCAATATCACAACATTGGCGTAAACAGATTGCTGCATGAGGGCGCTTTCACAAGTTCACATACAGCAGCAGCACAGTTGTTCGCGAGCAACATGTAAACAAACAATACTGCTTCAAGTAAGTTTTGTTTAATTGATGTATATAATTGGTAAATTTAATTTGTTGAGAGTTAGTAAACATAATTTATCTGTGTGGACATGCGTGAACAGAAAATATTAAGAATCGCTGATATATTATGAGAATATTTCGAATACTATCAGTGTGACAGTGGTAAGATGGGATCAGCTGATGTCCTTGATCTTTTTCAATGCTCTTCATGAAGTTTAAATTTTTGGACTTGAGCTTAAAACTTTAAAATATGCTCCTACTCTGCCTAAAGAATATTTTTTATTTACTTTTTGTGACCTAAGTTTTCTATAAGAGGTGAAAAATGCTCATATTTTTCATTTGATCATAAAATATTCCTACAATATTTGAAGTAATTTACCGAAGTTATTTAATATTTTTCTGTTTAATTAAGCCAACAATTTATTTCAAAAATTTAAAATTTAGTTTATGCATTTTATTGGTGTCGTAAACTATATGCAGTAGCTTTACTTTCTGTGCACATTTTTGAAGCATCCATTACTCAGTCAAGCATACCAGAATGTATTTCTACTATTGCGCAATAAATTTTTGTGTGCTTTTCTGTGATATTTTTCTGAGAACATTGTTAACACTTAGATCTCTTATAACTATTAAACATATCTAACAAATAGTTCTAAGGGACGAATCTGAGAACTCAAAGCTGAATGTCAAGCAGACCATATTTATATTGATTTTTTTTGCCTGTTAAGGACCATATTTTTTTAGTTCATAATCATTTATGTCAGCACCTGCTCACTTACATATTTCATGAAAAGTATGAGTGTGGAATGTAAGGTATACGTGTGTATAATTTTGTGTATAAAATCTGTGTATAAAAATACAATCCATGAATGAAAATATATATTGAAATATTATACGTATATAAAAACAAAAGTATACTAATTATTCTGAATTATTGTTAGATATTTCATGTTGATTATGAATAATTTGCTCCTATTCAGGACCTCCTAACAATTATATTCCACAAATTTGGATGCTAGTACATAATCATTTAAATGTGTTCCTCATGTATGGATTATTTTTTTACAGGTGGCTGCCATGAGGTCATTCATGCACTTCTCTACAGTATTTGACAAGAATATCAAAGCAGTCGCTCTCTATCATACCTGAAACTTGTGAGGCCATCTTTACTCTACTTAACCCGCGCACGGTCGCGCATCCCTCAGAAAAGTAGTCAATTTACCCGCGTTACTCTGCCGTTCCCTGTTCACTTACCGTAATAGGCAGAGATGTAAAAATATGAAGTAATGAGTAAAAAATGTTGCTTTACACTTTGATGTTGTCAGATTTTTGATAACTTGAACCGTTTCTTTGTAATATGGAGTCAAACTCCGTAGATTTTTGCACAACATTGCTTCAAAGAGATCAATGGCCATTTTTGTGTTTTGGAAACAATGTAATGTTTTTCACTGCTATTTTATGCAGAAAATCCTTCCAAACCTGCTGATGTTTTTATTTTTCCTCTACAACAATTAGAAAAAAAGTTATGACCATTTATGTCTACTAGGTGTTATCCATTCTTCGTTTTAGTTCCTACATAAATGCATGTTTGCATGTCTGGTTATATTACTGTAAGTATAGTGTTTCGAAACTTGTAATTTTCACACAATATGAATAAAATACTGCTCTACACGCTACTGACTTCAGATTTGTCTTATTTGCCATTTTTTGCGAAATAAGGCGAAATAAGGCCCTGAGTAGTTTCGCTGGTAACTGAGGCTGCCACTGACTGTTCGCACGCACACCCTCTCACGGTCGCCTCATTTACCACACTGACTGTGCTTACCCCTCCCAACTTCCAAGTGGTTGGAGCTCTGCCTTAACCCCCACAATGTGGGGGTTTCTGGCTCCAGCTGTGTAGCACTCGCTGAGACGATCATTTTGGTGTATAACAACTTGGGGTTATGCCTTACGTCTGGCAACCAGTGAGCCTGGTAAATGAGGCGACCAGTTACAGTTCGCGGGTTAAGGATGAAAACAGGAAGGTATGCATCCCATTGCAGTGTTGGGTTCAAATATTACTTTGCAATGAGTATTGTAATGTTCCTCAAATAGAAAAATAATTTTTCTGGAATATTGAAGCCATTGTGAAATTTGCAGTAAGTTGAAATCCCTTGAAATATGGTAATGAAATGAGTTACGTGACCCACGTATCATCATAAATACGGTATTGACTTGGTACAATAGCAGAGCTGAGCACTATGTTTTTGCAACACTGTCTGGTCTTGGGGTGCTACTTAAATTGATGAACTCTCGCACAAAAAGTAGTGGTGTGCAAAGTACATATATATATTTCAATTGTTCTCATAGTTGATTGTAACCTATTACAATTAGAACTACTCTGAAACCAAACTAGTTCTATTATTTGTGAACTTTCAGGTGCATGAGCAAAATGTATATTGTGTGATATCTAGGGGAATCTATATAACCACTGTTTTCTTCCAGTAATATTGTTCACATCTCATGAAACGATAATGCATAAACCATCAAAAAATGTTGCGGTGGACTTCCATCTGTAATTCCCTTTGTTGTACTCATTTACAGACTCCACAGCGCAAGCAGAGTCGGAATCATCAGCCAGTGATTTCTACCTGAAATGAAACTTCCCATAAAACTTCTTGAATTACATGAACTCTTCTCTAGAGATTGCATGCTACTTTAGCATCACTATGACGGAGTGAGAAGAGGGCTGGCGGCAGCGGTGGGCGCTGCGGTTTCCTTGGGCTGGCGGCAACGGTGGGCGCTGCAACTGAGCTGCTCCGCGATGTGGTGCTGCCGTGCCGCTTTCATCTGTGGAGGCTAGACTGCTGCTGCGTCCTAGAGCTGTTATGAACTATGGACTGCCTCAACTACCTACATTGGCATTGCACGCTGGGTTCGGTCGACCTTTTTTTGAGAATTTCTTATCAAAAATGTTAATCCTCCATTCCATCCCTTTCCATAATTTCTGTGTTTGTTGGATTGGAGTTTGGGGTCTTCAATGATAAGGGATTGGGTTTTAGGTACACATGCTAGTATGCCAAGAATGATCATTTTAAACATTTTCTGGTATTCAAACTACTCTAATTATCGTAATAATATTTTGATTTAGGGAAGCTATAGTTCTATCTACAAGGTATTTTGCAAGGTAAACGCTGCTATAATATCGCCAATGTTTTACTTTATGAACAGCTAAAATGTTGCATTTCTTGAATTATAAACTTAACTTCTCTCCGCTTGACATAATTCATTTCCTTGGGACCTTGTTTGACGTTAATGTTTGTTCACAGCCCGAGCTCGACCCTCCTATTCGTTTGTGCTCGTGGGCCAGCCGTGGTCCTGTCCTGCGCTGCCAAACCTTCCTGGTTTGGTTTTCCACGACTGGCGAGGGGCATTTGCGCTTCTGGTGTAAATGATTCATGACTTGACAATAATATCAAATTATAATGCATTGGTGTCTAAATACCTTCCTTCACCGGCCATCATATCATCATGCACTTTATGATTATCATATATATATATTATCATATATTTTTTCAAATACTTTATGATTATCATCAGGATACAATGACGGTTACCCGGTCAAGTCTGTACCAATTTCCGACACCTGGGTAGGGTGTATCTGAGTTCTCTCCTTCCCCAACGGGGAGAAATCACTGCATGGCGCTGGGATTAAAAAACCGACACCTACCCATGAAGAGTGCGTTCTTAATCACTTAATTTTGTAAAATCATGTAGTCCTGTATTCAAGCAAGGGGAAAAATCAGTTGAATATTTTTGTGTATTATCCCAAACGTGCAAGACATTGATCAGTTAACAAGAAGATGATAAACTTGTTCTGAATACAATTTTGTAGGTCCATTACCTAAAACCCTGTTAGTTAAAGAATGCATTTTCATGAAAGTGATTAACATAAGGATAACAGTGAACCCAGAACAGGTGTTCTCAAAGAGTAAGTGTGTGAATTCATTTTATTCAATATTTACAATGAAAATAACTGCATGAATAAAAACAGTAAGTCAAAGGTTAAGGCACCAGAAACATGTCATACAGATACCTTGAAAGGTAAAAATTTGCAAAGGTGACTTGTTGTATGAACAGATTTTGAATATCTAATCATCCATTGACAAAAAAAAAACAATGATTAAACAAAATGCAGTGTTATCTAAAATCAATTCACCAATAAAGATTTAATTTCTAAACTATTTCAAGCGTTTTTCAGAAGTTGTTCATTGTTTCTTTCAACTTTGATTGCAAGTTTGTTGTTCCCCATACCTTGCACTATTTTTATTACCAATGAAGAGAACATATATGTTACTTTGAGCCTCCTTAACCTCAACAACGGTGTTCCAAAGAGAGGAATAAAGTAGGGATCATTGAGTACAAACACGTACACAGGATTTGTGCAATGTTTAAAAATCCACTAACAATAATAACATACTTCTGTAATAAGTAGTCAACCACAAGCCATCTAATTCTGACATGAAACTGATGAAAAGTATATGGCAAATAAATATTTCTTATAACAATCATCACTATACAACATAACTTACATTCGGCTAAATAATTAGTGAACATTTAGCTCAATAGAAAAATCGGAATAGAGATGCGCATCCCTTAACCACAGCCTCATCTTATATTTTGTACGCAAAGTAACGTCACTGCATAGAGCGAACAAGGATAGACTATCATGCTTCGCTTGACGTGCACTTCGATGGATTTTTAATGCAGCCTTGACCAATTCTCGGGTATCAAATAGTAGGGTTTACTTCAGCTTGAATTAAGTTAGAGACGTGCTTAATTTATACGTCTCCTGTATGGACACAAATGTAGCGTAAATCATCACAATACAACATAAGTGTCATTCTGGTAAAAAATTGGTGAACATTCAGCTCAATGGAAAAATATGTCTTAGAATTATGGCATTTATATACCACATATGTAATACAGATAATTTGACTTGTCAGTGACTAATATAAAAAGTATATTAAAGCAATGTTTATATACCCTTTGGTATTGTAATTGTTAAATAATCATAACTGGGCATAACAAAAGTATAACTAGCATATAATGTAGCATAATGAAAGTATAATTTGTAATTACTGGTCAAGCACATCATTAGCAAGGTACAAAAGACTAGAATTTCATCAATCCAGCACTTCACTCATTTCATTATCTCAACATTATTTCAAGCATTGCAGGAATATTTTTTTAATACTTCATACACAATTGATTTGCATAGGTACTACAAAAGTAAAGACGTACATTTTGTTTAAGCACATCAGGATGCTAATGGAACAAAATTTTCCACTATACGAATATGATTGGCTCATGTTCATCAGTTGAAAAATTTCCTTTGTGGAATTATAATCAACAAAAAATTACACAACAGCCAAACCATTTAGACACAATGAAGAAAGGGGATCCTGCTTTATTCTCTTTGAAATTTTTAACCTTCACTATTCAATTCATGTAGAGTATAGCCAAAAACATACCCAACACAAGTCTGTTTAGAGACTTGTGTTGGGAGAAGAGTACCACCAGAGAAAAGGACCATAGTGATGGTGGTAGGGATTCATCCGATGTGCTTGAACTTGAAGGCAGGGTCTTTGTAACAACCTGTAGGGAAGGTAACCAATTCGAGGAAGGTCCGTGGATAGTCTTCAATGATTTCCATTGTTTCTTGGATGGCAATGGGCTTCCTAACCTGACGGAAGAGAAGAAAATAATTAGCTTATTAACCATAGGTGGCTTCCTAAAAATGATAGAAACTCTTAAATAATTATGAAGAACTTGGTATATTAGAATTACACGCTGGAGCAAATTAAAGTTTAATTTTTTTTTAAAAATTTAAATTTCAATCAAGCATAGATGAAGCTCATCAAAGTAGTTTTTGTAGAGAGATGTGACACAGCTAGAATTTTGCCAAATTTAAAGCACTGGAACTGTCACAGGATGTTAAAAGTTGACAATCATTTTCAATAGTATTTGTAACAAATAATATTAAGAAAAAAATGTATCCAATTTACAACCTGCATAGAATGCTGGCTTGTTGAAGTACCAAAATTTCAGTTCAGAAATAAATTAAAAAATTTATTTTTATTCACACTTTTGCATTTCTTTTTTTTATTGTTATATGCCATGAAAACTAAATACTTATGGACTATATTTTTAAAATAGTGCTTCCATACATACAAATCTCACTAACCTCAGTAGTCATGAATGAAGTGAGGAAGGAAAATTTTACAATGCAATGCAATACTAACCATTGTTGAAGATTCTGAAGACCCAGCTCTGCAGTTCCATAGTAGAGACACCTAATGACATTGAGTCACCACTGCTCATCAAATGCTCTGAAGCACTACAGGGGCAAGAAAACTGCCTTAGGTTTCATTTAAATAATTTTTTTCTATAATTGATTCTTCTACACAAGCATCTTTTATGCAAAATAGCCAAATGTTTGAAAACTATCTGAAAAATACACAAAAAGGGATAAAACATTTGGTTTAATTTCACAGACTGCGCCTATAACACATGACAGTTAAGAAACAGCCCTAAATGTTAATTATTACTGTTACAGCAAAGTCTACACAAACATACATCTATTCAATATAATGATAATTGATGCTTATACTACAGCATACACTTTACCATTAAGAATGCAATGTTGGATGAATTTACTTTTGTAGATAGATAACAGAATTCTTAGGAATTAAATTTGAGGAATAATAGTTTAGAACAGCTGATTTATTCAACTTTTCATAGGGCCACATTCATGACATAACAAAGGAAAACAATATATTACCCAAAGTAAAAGATTTTAAGCCAGACTTGAATAGAATTAGCTATTATCATAATTTTAGAAAAAGCTTAAATTAAAGGAATTCACTTTTGGATCCATAAGCAAAAGCAGTTAAAATTTTTAGAAGCCTAACAAGTCCCAGCATGCAATTTTTAGAAATGCAAAGAGAAACATGAATGAGAGGAGTTTACCAATGCTTTTTCCTAAAAATATTTAAACTCTAAACATAGCTATATGTAAATGACTCTACATACAGCTATAACTTTTTTACCCACTAATTGAGTCAACAGGGCAGATAAATTTTTGAAATAAGTTGCAATTATGCTTATTTAAAACTACAACTATAAGTTTGTAAAAGATTACATATTTCTCCCTGATAATTTTTATATATTACAATTTCTAATCTGAGGACTTCATTTTAATGTAAGCATCAGGGTATAAGAGAAATACAGTATTTAATTGAAATAAAAAAATTGTTGCCAAGAAATACAATAAATGAAGGCCACATATTCTGCAAATGAATTTTTGTGGCAATTCTATCATATAAAAAAAAAATGAAGGCATCTACGGATGCTTTATTTCCAATCAAGCCTGATACACATCACCTTGTACATTGGATATATGTAGCTACCATTGTTGAAATACTACTGAAATATTTTCAAAACTTTATTTAGATATCAAAATTACTAAACTTTGATAATTTTATGCATGTTCAGTTTCATTTCAGAGAGGTAATATTTCAATTACATTCACATCAATCAAATCCAAACCTACTTACATACTCAGCCATATCTGAATAAAATGAAATAACCACGTAACGAAGTTCATTTTGGTAATTAAATGTCCGTGCCACCCTACAATCAACTAAATTTGCACCAAAAACATAATTAAATCGATAAAATAGGAAAAAAACAAATTATTCACTCGCAGCAGAACCACCTTCCACAATACATAAACAAGCGAGTGTTCGCTGTTTGATGGAAAGTTCGTGTTCGTGTTTTCCAACACGATGGAAAACACAAACACACCGAAATCTGCGAACTTTTCATCTGTGTTCGTGTTCGCGGACTGCCGAAAAACACGAACTTTGGGCAAAAGATTGATAGTGTGGACGGGCCTTAACGTTCGTTCGTCAAATGAACTCCGTATGTCAAATGAACTCTGGAAGGCCCGTTCGCTCATCATTTGATGAATGGATGCTCGTCATTTCGTGAAAGGTCGTCGGAGGTTTTCAACTGCCGGTTGTGCACGATCCAATGATATTTATAATATCCTCTTTTCAAGAGCAAGCGGGTTGATGTAACGGAAGTCTTTATGATCATTTAGGTTATAATAAAGAGCGCAAGTTGCTAGAGTTATAGACTGGATTCTCTCGACTGTGATGTTTATATCAGTACGGAAAACTGAACGTACTTGACAGTATGCCGAATGCATTTGCCTCTGTTTTTCGAGGTCTATAAAGACTAGCTGAAAACTCTTTTGTCGTGAGAAAGTTTCCTACAAGGATAAAGCTTCATTAAACGAGTTGACAATGGGAACGCATCATCTGCCACTATGACATACGGAGAAAGGAAGTTGGTCGCAAGAAGTTCACAAGTATGGGGCATGTTCAGGCTGTTAGAATTGAATGCTTGCTTTAAGGATGATTTATTGAACACTCCTCCGTCAGATACTCGATCATTTGTAGCGAGGTATCGCACGGGTAATTCCGAGTCGATCACAAGCAGAGAAGCATTTCCGGAACTTTGTGTCTTGCTTGCTGATTACTGAGTTAACTTTGCCCAGTATGTCTTATACCTTCTGCAAAGAATAAGAAAACTTTTGCATAATTCTTGTTAGAATTAACACGTAAAAAATTAATAACACTAAAATTATATATTAGAGAAAGCATTGTCATATTCTCAACGGAGGCGATGGAGAATCGATTTTTTAACGTTTCTTGCTCTAAGCTCATTTTCAACAAGAAAGCTTGCACAATTTCAACAGATAATAATAGACAAAAATTTGAAACCTAAATGGAGAAACCTTGACAGTTTAATGACTTCAATCCCTCCCCAATCCCTCTCTCTGAGGGTTGCTGAGCACACCGGCGAAAATCATCGAACTGGTAACATTCTTGGATCCCCTTTTCATTCCTCTATTAGAGAGCATTGCGCAACTCGGCCATGTTACCAAGCTATGGTCAGCGGCAAATTCAAAATCTTACACTCCAACTCAAATAATTTCAGTGTAAAACTTTCCATAAGCTGCAGCCTTCCCTCACCAGGATGCTGAGTTCATACCATCACAACATAGCTACGTGAAAAACCGTAATTCCTATCAAACGTTAGTAATCATTTCAATTTTTTAAGCATTATCGCGAGTTACTTTTGCTTCTTCTTAGGCATGGTTTCGTCTTCCTTCGATGTCATAAACTTTTGTCTTCAACAATGTCTTAAAATGCACATGTATTGAAGATTTTCTACATTTATTTGCAGGATTTTGGTGAAAAAGAGTTCTTAAATGAACTAGGAACACTTAAATAAAGTGTTTTATGATGCGTCTAAAAGAAACGTTAAAAAAAAAATTTTCTCCGTATGAAGAATCTCACTTACCTGCAATCGTTTACATCAGTAAGCAGATCTTCTCTCAATCGATTTGGATTGTTAGCTCTATTTCGCTATGATTTTACCCAACATCTTTTAGGTTTCGCTGTTTTTGTACTTTCGTCAAAAGTTGCGGACACAAGAGTTGCTTCGACAGCAAATTTCTAGAGCGCACACATATTTGCACGTCCTGCTCATCCATATCGCATCCCTACTTCGGTTTGTTTACATTCGATGAACGTCGGACGCTCATCACAAAGCTGAGTCAGAGCCACACACAGTCGTAATGTGGCCTGACTTGTTAAAGGCCGTTTGACATGACGAGTGTCCGTGATTCATTTGACGACCGAAAAATCGTAGTGTGGCCCCGGCTTAATAATACGCATACAAATCAGCATGTACACTATAAGTAGGCCAAATCAGTATACTGTATATCAAATCTCTATTTACCTTTACACAGCAAATACTTATTTTATTCTTGAATACTCGCACGCAATATAACCAAGTTCTGACCAAAATTATACGGAGCTGATCATCGACTTCCATTTGATTTATTTGGAGGTTGCTCCGTTGTTCTGACCGTAGCGTGGCGTAATTGCTTGTATATGTTGCTAAGTCTAGGATCAGGTCTAGCGATATGATAGGCGTAGTCCGACTCCAGTTCACTTCTACCGGCGCCAAAAGTAACTTCTTTGACACCGAGTTTTATGTAATATGTTCGAAGTGGAAAATTATAGGAGTCCGCATGCAAGATTTGAAAACGAATCTTGCAACAATCGATTTTTATTCAAATATTTAGGTCACTAGGTAATCGAGAAAGATATTTTCTAATAGCTAATTGAAATTGATAGGGTAATTTACCACGAAGGAAAATATATTTTAAGCCTGTCTCTCCGTTCAATCAATCGAGGAGAATAATGGTATCCAAATACAGTACAAGTAATATAGCGCAACACTACATTACTCAGGCGTTGGTATATGTATATATTAAGTTGAATATAATTAGAGCTTGATAATTCTATTTTTTAATCTGGGTGCACTTCAGAATGGGGCAAGGGTGATTTAACTAGACCAAACATTCAAGTCGATAATTATTCTGCATCCTCCTTTAGCTGTCTCTGAACAGCAGCCAATAGGGAAGCTCATCTTATTTATCAAGTAATAGTTGTGGATTGTCTGTTAAATACATAAACTGTGCATCACCGATAGCTTGAAGTCTTTGGGGCACTTCATTGCTGGAATATTTCTTGTCACGGGTATTACTTGACGTGAACTGAGATCCTGAAGGAAGGTTCTATGAATAGTTTTACACGCGATCGTTGAATGATACGGCATCTTTTTATGCAATCATCAAATTATACCGTAACAAATTAGTCCCAGTTATTCATAGTTATTCGTAGCTTTATGCATTCTATTGACCTGAATTCATGGGAGTTCATTCTGGATGCAGAATTAAACAAACAACAATTTAAACAATTTATTTACCACAGATGATACAGAGGTAGAATGTTTCTTAAGTCTAGTACAATGGTCAAAATAGAGTATAGCTACCTGTGGGCCCGAACAAGTTCAGCGACTTCTAGGGCATCCTACCATCACGTTTTTCTAACTTGTACAATAATGTTTAACCTAATCCACTTAACCTAGTTTCGCCTAGACTGATCAAAGAGATAATTAATTCGATATTTGATGCTGTATTTTACAGTATAGGTGAAATCTGCTATATATAACAATATGTTCAATAAAACGATTTAAGAGCAGACTGAAGATCGGTTATCTTACGCATGGCAAGTTACATTATTAGAAAAAAGAAAAACATTTTATTTCCAATAGAGATGGTACAAAAGTACCATCATTGGTTTTTAAAATATCTTAAAGTTAATACACTTAGGTGATACACACACATGAGTATTGTAATACTCATGTCACTAGTCGAAAAGAATTGATTGAGGGCTATATACTCCTAATCTTGCTTAATGTGACGTTACACATAATGATAATTATAAGAGACAACACAATTTCAAGGACGATGCATTTCCATTGTGGGTTGAGAACACCTTTGACTATTTACGTATACATGATATAAAACTTCGCAATTCTTAACGTCAGGAAATAATATTAGAATTTGTTGTTTCCGAAGATGCTCAAAAATGTCATTTTAAGGAAGCACGAAAAAAAATATACATATATATATATGCATGAGGACCACGAAAATTAGAAGATTTGTATTTCTAATTAAGCAATTTTAACATAACGGTCATAAGTTGATAAGCATTATATTCAAATATAAATGGATGATCACACAACAAATGTATAGTTTTTTACGTGAGTGCTTTACAATAATAAGGAGATGACGTGTTAGATAATGTTACAAGTTGAGAGTGAACAGAAAAAAAAAATTATCTCTAGTTAAAACGCCAGTTGTCAGTTTGGTACATACATATGTGCATATATACATGTAAATATATACACATATATGTATATGCACATACATACCTACGCACATACATACACCTAACACGTTAACATACACAAATACATTTCTATGCATCGAGGCAATCACAATATATGCGCGTTCTATAAAAATGCTGTGCGATGTTCTGAAATATAGGATAATGAGCAAAGGAAATTCGTGACAACTCTTTCAGGATGTGTTGCTGCTTACAATTTCTAGTGAAATATTGAAACGATGTTCTATTAAATATTGTATCGAAAAGATCATTGGTTGATAAGCGCCTTATTTATCATATGTGGTATTTTATAAATGCTGTACAATAATCGAGTGAAATGAAGTATTATGTAGTGACACATTCACCTATCTACGTAAGCATAGCGTGCACAAGTACACATATACACAAGTAAGCATGTGCGCAAATATCAGCGTAGACTAATCAGTATAAACTTGCATTCCAATCGAGGGAATCAGAGAAAATATCTTTTATTATGGCATAAATTTTATAAAATTTCCGTCTAAAAATATTGGCACAAAACAGTGTTCCTTAGTCAGAAACATGAAAACGATTGTTCTACAGCGGTTCCCAAGTATTAGGATTAGGACCAGACATGTAGGAGGCAAGATGTGACTAGGTGATCTTAAACGACTAGTATTCTGATAGGAAGTGAGACTCAAGATGTCTTTTGAATACTTTGTACGAATTGCTTTCACGGTCTCCGCAGGTATTGAGTTCCAAGTTTCAGTTCCAACGAAGAGGCTACTGCGTTGCGACCGGGCCTTTGAATAGTAAAGAAGCATGAATTTACTTCTATTTCGGGTTAAATGGTCGTGATGACCAGTTTGTGCATTTAATAATTGTTTTAGGCTATTGTTTTAGGCTAAAGGTTTGCATTTAGTGCAAACTTAATTCTCATCTATCTTAATTCTCTCATCTTAAATTCTCCAATGGCGGCCACCCGGTACCCAAGATGGCGGCCGCCATCTTGGAGCTGATGTAAGCGGACGTCACTAGAAACCTTCATTTAATTTTCACTAGAAGAACTGTGGCTCCCCCTCACGACCCAACCTCTTTACGTTTGTAATAGGGGGTTAGCTTCGGTTATTATTTAAATTCCGCTTGGCGCGCTCGCTTTCTTTGGCGCGCGAAAGCCAACTTCAAAGTTTAATATTTCGAAAATAACGCATCAGCGAGCAGAATGTCATTCGTGTAAAACGTTCTTAAATGGACCGGCAGCCGGCAGGCCGCAGCGGAGACATTTCAAGAAACACTTTGCGAGAAGTACAGGAATTTCTTGAGAATTTCTTGAGCCCACCTCGCGCGACTTTAGACTTGAGTTTTCCACTCTTAACTTTTGAAAGAATGTACCTATTGACTTCAAATTACTCTCAAACGAAAGAGCAAAACATTCTCTACAAATGTGTAATAAACATATCCAAAAAAGTTTTCTGAAAACTACAGAAATTCTTCGATGAACCTGTGCGACTCACGCGCCGTCGAAAGACCTCAGTCCACTACTCGTAACTTTTGAAAGAATGCACCTATTGACTTCAAATTACTCTCAAACGAAAGAGCAAAAAATTCCTGTACTTCTCGCAAAGTATTTCTTGAAATGTCTCCGCTGCGGCCTGCCGGTTTTGAATGTTATGTTAATTTAAGCTTTGCTATCCCAATCATTGATAAACCACAAGAGGTATAATGAAAGATCATCCCTTAATTTTCTGGAAGCAATAGAACTATTTATCTTACTAATTTTGTTTTTTACTTTATGTATATGCTAAAGTTTATTCCTTCCATTCAGGTTGAGTCTCTGTGAAATGAACGCATTACTTATTCTCAGGTTAATTTAAAACACCGGCTCATGGTTTATATCTGTTGGGTAACGATATATATACCACTTGTTTGCTTGTACCTTATTGCAAACAGCCTAGAAAACCCATCACAATGAAAATGTAATTTTACTGAATGATATTGTATTTTTAGAAATAAGATAGAATAACTTAAGATGAGAATGCCTGGTTTATGATGGATATTTTTTATGTAGAGTTGTACGTTTAGGTTGAAATGAAGGCTTGTTAAATGGGTGGATAAGATGAAAGGAGGTATGGGAAAAATTTGGAGTCAATGTAGTGAAAGCATTTTACATGAAAATGACGAAGATTGAGAGCCTGAAAACTGAGTTTGATTGGTTAAAGGGTAGAAGTAAAGATGAAAATAAGCAAAAAGGTGGAAAGAAGGAGAAAGATGCAAAACATTAGAAACAATTTATGTTGATGCAGATGACTGGTGGGAGAAATGAAGCTCATACTAGGAACAGAGTGGAATAGAGTTAATTACATATGTAGGCCTACCATAGTTTACTGTGAGGTAAGAAAGTATGTCACAGAAATTCAAGTAGGTATAGATTAATTTGAATGGAGTCAGATCATCATAGAGAAGTGGACGACTTGTCTTGTGAGATGATGAATTTGGAACAGATGAATAGAGTGAAAGAATTAATATTCAGCAATCTGGCACAGGTATGAAAGTTTAAGGAATATGAACGATGCAATATCAAAAAAGTATTGAATATTGCAGTGAAAAGCAAGCAAACCATAAAATGTAGAAATAATTCAACTAGTGTAATGTGCATTGCTTTCCTGCATTGCATGTAATTTTCTCTAAAGTTGCTTTGTACGAATTGATCATGCACAAAGTAAACTTTGGTGTCAATTGAACTATTACTTTCAGAATGACATTCTCAAGCAATACGTTGGGGTCAACAGCGGAGACACCATACGAGGCCTGTCGAAAAAGTATCCGACCTTTGGCCAGAAAAAATACTTCAACAACCTGACGGGGTTGGGACCCTAATCCCCTTCAAAGTAGGCTCCTTGTGCTTCCACACACTTAGCCCACCGATCCTTCCACTGCCGGAAACACCTCTGGAAGTCTTCTTTTGGAATGGTGTTCAGCTCTGTCGTCGCGTTCCGCATTATCTCTTCTCTACTCTCAAAACGGGATCCTTTCAGTGGTGTCTTCAATTTTGGAAACAACCAGAAGTCGCAAGGAGCCAGGTCTGGAGAGTAGGGAGGTTGGCGAACGGTCGTAATTCCATGTTTGGCCAAGAAATTGCGGATCAAATGGGATGAATGTGCGGGCGCGTTGTCGTGATGCAAGTGCCAGTTGTTCGCAGTCCACATGTCTGGTCTTTTGCGCCGAACTGCATCACGAAGTCGCCGGAGAACATCCTGATAGTACTCCTTTGTCACTGTTTGTCCTTCCGGTGCGTATTCGTGATGCACAATTCCACGGACATCAAAGAAAACAGTCAGCATCGAAGGAGTCAAACAGGCAATGCGACGATGGAGCTGAACACCATTCTAAAAAAAAACTACCAGAGGTGTTTCCAGCAGTGGAAGGATCGGTGGGCTAAGTGTGTGCAAGCACAAGGGGCATACTTTGAAGGGGATTAGGGTCCCAACTCCGACAGGTATTCGAAATATTTTTTCTGGCCAAAGGTCGGATACTTTTTAGACAGGCCTCGTACGCCGCATCCTCAAAAGAGTGATGTCACGAGAGCTTGCTGTCCAGTTTAGCTACACTGGGCTTGAGAAAACCGGCGGCGAGAAAAACAAGAATTCAGAGTGCATCCGTTCTGCGTCCAAATTATTGGTGAGTAGACTTGAGGGAAACGTCCACCCAAAACAAAGAAATAGCTGTAACGTTTGTTGTATGAGATTTAGATCTATGAAGATTGGCATACGTATGTGTTTTTGGAAGTAAATAGGGGTCGTCTCGATAACTTTTCCCACTTTCGACATAATTTTAGAGACATTGGGGGAAAGGGAAGAAGAAAGTGCATACTCTTCAAGAGACATCTTCTCAAAAAGTTCTTATCGTATAGAGCAATGATTTAGGTGTCATTGGATGCGCAATAAGTTGCTGCATGACAAGTCGGAGGATTATTTTGATATTCATGAAAATTTCTGAGTTACATAGAAAATATTTATGTAAAGAATTACAGATTGGAAGATATTAGTTAATTTTTACACAATCACTGTAACGTTCTTTCTATAGAATCTAGATAGATCTATGAAAATTGACATACCCATGTACTAGTAAAAATAAATAGGAGTCGTGTCCATAGGTTTTCCCATTTTTGCCATAATTACGGAGATAATGGGGAAGAAAGAGGAAAACGTCCCTATTTTTCAAAATCTATTTCCTGTCTCGCGGAGATTTGCGGATTTTGATCTTCAACGCGAGTGAACGGATATCAAGGAACACCAAAGACACGAGGTTTCTTCGGTTTTATTTCAAGCCCCGTTGACTCCGTGAACTGCAGAAACAAGTATATTTCAGGTTCGGCACAATACGAGGAATAACCGCATGATAAGAAAAACTCCTAGTTCAAGAATATAGACGACTGACTAATTAAGGTATATAATACCGCATAATACGAAAACTTCTAGTTCAAATATAGATGAGAAGTAGCTGACTGAGATACGGAGAGCAACTCATGCGCAAATCAATACATGGAAAGGGATCAACATTTGTCAGGCCAAACGCATAACACAATGAGACAACTATTGAAACATCTGAGGCAGAATATTAAAGGTTTTATTTTCTAAATAGGAAATAAATTTTTATGCTTTGTCTTGAGCACACAGTAATGCAAGAATCAAATTTTATAAACATACACATGGAATATTTTTCTTTAGCTTCCCATTATAGTTTCTAAACTATTAAATATGTGCACTGTGGTCAAAGGAGGACAGTACACTCGCACACACTAATTTTAGTTGCCGGGACTCGGCTTTGAAATTAGTTCTAATTGTTTACACAAGTTAAATGCTACAGTAGTACTGGTTTACAACCTCGGTGAGACGACCTGACAGCACCCCCGTATACTCACAAACGATGGGGGAAGGTCCCTCACACGTTGGGATAGCCTTTCTATTTCAACCTACAGAAATGAAGTTTTCTCATTTTTCTTTACTCTACCTGGGGAGGGGAAAAGTTTTAAAGGGTTAGGTCTCTGATGCAGGGGCAACGCTAAAATAGTGACAGCAGACTAGTACTACGGCCTATTCAGCCGCAGAATAATCAGAGCTTAAAGTTAATGTACATAAATACAGCAGATCAGCTATTGTCAAAAAATCCTATTGTCAAAAAACGGCAACCTCATTGATCAGCCTAATACTGAAAGGGTTGAAATTAGTCAGCAAATTTAATTACCTAATTTAAATACATGTGAACTGTCCCTAGGGCAGCAAGTACACGTTGGCCAACGTAACCCCGAGAACACAAAATCACTTGGGCGAGTGGTCGCATAAATTTCTGGGTATATTCCCAGTCTACTTTTGAAAGTGCTTTAACTCTCGGTTTCTACCTTACTGACTAGCGCAACTTGCCCAGCATAGCTCATGGGTGGGGAGCCAACAAGATATTGACAAAAAATGTATTTTATTTCTTAGTAAAAAATTTGAGCTATGCACGGTCAAGCTAAGAGGTTGCTAGTACCCACCAGCTGTTCTCCTATGTTTTTTATACTTAAACACGTCATTTGTGATGGGTTAAACTGAAGTTCAATATTCAACTCAAAATTCAGAGTCAAATCAATGAGCAACTTTGTAAAAATCACACATTCACTGGGCCTGCTAAATACCGTTATTTTAGACAACCTGAATTGTTAAATTCCTAGCATCACAATGCAGCATACTGGCTAGAGGAAGCACTAGAAATTCAAAATATCACAACGGCTAGTCTGACCCAATGTAGGTGGTTCGCCGGCTGCCAGAAGCGTCATTGAATGCTCTAGGAACCGGCTGTTCACCGCTATCTAGCACAGCAACAACACATAAGAATAAAGTAGACTAAATTGGAGTTATAAATCCTATGGGCAGTATTTCTAACACACACAATTTTCACTAATGACACAGAACGAGAAGAACTAGGTGAGGGAACCTTCCCACTCCACTGCTACAGCCAGACAAAGATGCCGCGTTGGGCAAGTTCCGGGCAGTGCTTCCACTTTAGGGTAAAATACCCCATTTTAGGGTAATCAGGTGTTGCCTGGGGTAGAGTTTAGGGTACAGCAAAATTCCACGATTTTTAGGGCAATTCGACTTCTGTCGAGGTAGCGCAGCAAAATTTTAGGGTAATTGCCTGTTTTCAATACCAATATCAAGTTTGCTTTAAAGTACTACATTATACCTTGTGTAAGGTACATTGCGGAAGTATGCTACCGAAGCATTTATGAAAATGTTCAATAAGAGTCATATTTGGAACAAACTTGCCCGAACTCGCTATAAATTTAGTCTCTATTGCACACTACGATGAGGCGTAAATTACTGTGGATATCGCTGCAGATCTCTCAGAACTCAGATCTCTCTTCAACATGATGTTGCCAGATTTGCTGCATAAATAATAGCTTGGTTAATTAAAATTAATGACAATAATTAAACTGATATGACACTTGATATGATGTTTGAAATTTTATATTTTCTAGCCTTACATGACTAACTCGTAAATTTATCAAGATTTGCACCTATACATCGGTCATCGTCGTTTACTGGAATTGAACAGCTATATAACGTGTACAAAACGACACTCTCCGAGAAGAGGGTAGGTAGTTTTGTTTCAGTCGAGTGAAATTAACTGTAGCAGGTGTTGTCACGTGCAGTATTGCGTCGTGATAATATATTTGGTTACTTGCGTCTCAGTAAAATTGCTACTAATAAATGGATTCTGTGTACGATGAAGCTGCTACACCACCCATGCAGGAAAGCCATATTTTATCGTCTGTTAAGCCCTTTTCCCGAAAAGGGAAGGAAGGATAGAGAAGCGAACAACTGTTTCAAGGCTGGTTAGAAAAGTTTCAGTCTGACACCTCAACTACGGAGATGACATACTGCACGATATATGCTCAACTATCATTACATTTGGTATATTTGAGATTATTCTTCATGCCAACACTCAACGCCATAAAAATCTCTCAGTGCAGAGAAGGAAAGTACAAACTATAACTTTGTTCATTTCATCACACGATCCAATTGACAAGTCAGGTATAAAAACTGAATTGCCAATATGTACAAATCTTTCTGAGCATGATTGGCCTATTTCGTTACTACTGAAACAAACTTTTCCTAAAGAAAGCAAGCTTAGGGAAACAAAGAGCTACAAATATTATTCAATGTTTGGGTAAACATCTACTAAGCGATCTTGTCGTTGTCCTTAATGAAGTTTATATTCTGTAATACTTGATGAAACAACTGATCGCAGTAAAGCTAAACAGCTCGTAATCATCGTCCAATACTGAAGTGAGAGTGCAATTAAGAGCTCCTCTGTTGATCTTGTTGAAAAAGAGGATAGCGCAGCCAATGGATTGTTTACTACACATAAAAAACTCCAGAGATAAAAATATTAAATTGAGTGACATTTTTGGGTTCTGTTCTCACACGACTAACGTTATGATGGGATCCAAACATTCTGTGGCTTCTTTGTTAAAAAATGAATTTTCGACTTCATAGAAGAAATGTTGGCTTGGTGGAAATACAGATATTGGGAGTGAATAAAAAAGCATGTGAAATAGAAATCGAGGTTCTTCTTCCATTATTCTTGGCACTAGGGCTTACTAACGTAGGACTCTGATTCTTGGAGGAGCTACAAGTATTTGACTGTAGGCTTTTGGCTTTTTTGTCATGAAGGCTGCTGTCGAAAAATAATTCGGCCATGGGCCGAGGTTCTTAATTGTAACGAGGCTCTTATTTGTAATTCATTTGGGCTAACTTTGAACCTTGAGTTACTTCTGCTTCGCCTTACTCAACCTAAATTATCTCTATACACAGTTAAATTCGCGCCAATTGAGTAGACTGAAATCTTGGGAAAGTCATAATTCTTCATTCAGTGCATCATACTCTTTTCCCCGTTCTTTGCAATTGCACCGAGAATTAGGGTGTATATGAACATATTTCACATCTAAATTCCTCTAATTCCTTGCGCAAAAATTGTGAAACTGTGTTTGTGTTGTGTTTCAAAAATATATGTTTCGGGTATTACTTTGTCGTTCGTTTCCCCTACTATGTCTTTGCTTCTCTCTGCTAGTCAGGAATAGATCGCCTGGCCTCATACTTTACGTTCATTGAACAGAGCTTGTAACTAGGTAATCAAACAAAGAAGTTGAACTATAGTGAGAGCAATGTAAAATGTTGCACGTATCGTGACTCATATGATTCCGTAGAGTCAGAGAATTTCATTTTCTAATATCCGCATGAACCCTGATTTTGTGTAAATTTTACAAATTTAAACATGGAAACATTGAACATTTTCATGTAATACCAGCAATGGGCTTATATGATATTTTAGGGTAAAATTTATGCATTTTTAGGGTAATCTTGAACAAAGTTTTAGGGTAGGAATTTTTGCACTCGTGGAAGCCCTGCTTCCGGGCCAGCGCGGCTGTCCGCGGTGATGTTGCCACGGATCGTGTCGGAATTCGCGTCTTGTAAGACGCGACACTCCCCCTCTGGTGGAGGGATCTACTAATTACTGCCTTCGGGGGGCGGCTGGATAAGGGCCAATTCAGTGGCGGGGCGCCCCACTCGACGGGGCTCATCGCAGTCGCCTCGCCCCGCGAGACGCGTCGGTGTTGTCTTCAGCGACGGGTGGGTGGCCTTCCACCTGCTGCACGGTCGTGGCTCGTAGAGGGGGCCCCTCTGCCGCCCCAACCAACGTCGCGCTCTCCGTCGCTGGCGGGTGGTGGACCTCTGGAGGGGTCCTGGTGTTGTCCCCTGGTCATTTTTGACTCTGCTCCGCATTCCTCGAACGTCGGCAAGTGCGTCGTGCTCGTCCCGATACTTCGGGTTCCGATTGCAGCGTGTCGCGTAGACGGTACTGAGAGGTTGGCTAAGGGAGGATGGAGGTGGGTACTTGGCGTTTCCTGGAGGGTCGGGGGCTGCGGGGCTGCCTCCCCCTTTGCTTGGCCCGTCTGTCGAGCTCTCTCATCAACAGATGTGCGCTCAGCGTAGTGCACGTTGTACTTTCTCTTCAGATCACCAGGGTACGGCGGCTCCCATTTCTGTCTCTTCTTGGACTTCGGTGATGTGCTGTCTTGATCACACAGGGCGGACATTCCATCGTCGGTTGCTGACTTGTTGATGAATCTCGTCGTTGGTGGGGCTTCCGCTCGATTCTCGTCCTCCACCCTTATGTTTTTCATCCTTTCAGGGTCTCTGCGGTCGTCGTGGGGCCGCGGCTTAGAGGTCTCATCGCCATGCTGCTGGGTGATAGCGTCCTTTCCCGAAAACGGTTCATGGCACGTCTTCGGGTCACGGGTTTCGAGAGTGGCTTCGGCTGCAATTTTTGCGACCGTGTAGGAGTGCTCTCCTGCAGGGCTGGCGTCGTCGTTCACCTTGCCAACCACTGCCCAGCCTAAGGCAGTGTGGTGGACAAACGGAGCCTTATGGCGGTGTTTGTCGGAGTGGCTCTAGAGTAAGTCTCCACAGTCCGTCCCTAGGAGCACCACGACTTCTGCGTGTTTGTCCAAGGGCAAGAAATGATGGGCGAAGTGAGATGTATCCGGTGTTCTTGCGACGCGTTCGTAGGTTGCGACTGCTTGCTTTCTGTCGGGGATGGAGTTGCATTCCAACATCGGTGGAAGCTCGAATGTTTGGTCTTCAGACACTCCCCTTATTTTCAGCCCTGACACGCGTCTGCCGTATCGAACGGCGGATTGATCGGTCAGCGTCTCCATCGCGTAGTGAGACTTTAAGGGTTGTCACGCAAAGGGCGTTCAACAACTTGGGAGAGCAGAAGGAAGTGTTGCTCTGTTCGTCTAGTACGACGTAGGCGCGGCACGACCGACCCGTGTTCTCGTCGATAACGTCTGCCAGAACGACTTTGATGCATGCACCCTTCTCGGCTGTGGGCACGCGAGAGGCCAGGGCTACGGCTCTCAAACTCTCCCCGAGTTCACGCTAAGCCCTGTCGTCGCTCGGTTCTCGACTGGGTCTCTCCTGACGAGTGGTTTCACTCGAATTTTCTGCTGCTCGCCTGTTGATGTGAGCAGTTGTGCTGTGATTGTTGGCTCCGCAGTCGTCGCACTTCACAACTTCATTGCAGTGCTTGGCCCAGTGAGTGCCTAGGCAGCGGTAGCACAATTTGTACTCGCGGATGAAATCCTTCTTCTTTTGAGGTTCCATTTTTCTCACCGCTTGGCACGAGCTTGTCTCGTGCTGTGCGCTCTGGTGGAGAACACAACTGCTGGGTTGATTCTCGGAGGATGTGAAGAGGACTCACGGGGCCCTTGGTTTAAGGTGGGCTGGGGCTGCGGTGTCGCGTCGAGCGTTCATCCAGTTGAGGTTCGAGGCTCCGAAAGTGTCGCATTGAGTATCTGCGATCATCTTGATGAATTCGCAGAACCTCGCGAAATCTGGTAGCGATCCAGATAATCTTCTGTGCCTAGTTCTCTCGCTTCTCCAGGCATCTAGTACAAAGAAGGGCAGTCTCTCTACGATGGGGGATAGCCCTACGTCGGTGTTCAGGAAGGATAATCCTGGGGTGTATTGCATCGTATGATGAATCGCTAGACAGGCGTCGCTGAACTTCCGCAGGTTGGGACCGACCGTGCGGTCGCCCTTCGACCCATTGATGTCCGACGTTTGCGCGAGACGTTCGATCAGGCTGTCAGCTACCCTGTCGCTAGAGCCAAAGCGAGTCTTCAATTGGTCGACGATGTGGGTGAGCAGGGCCGCTGTGTCCAGGTAGGTAGCAGCCATTATGCCTTCAATCAGGCTCCTCGGTTCTCCACAGGTGTGACTTGTGAGGATCTCAATGGTGTCGATGGGCTCCTCGGCGAGCCTTTCCATCCTTCTCTTGAGGGCATCGAACCATCTGTGGAACAGATGAGCCTCTCCCGCGTAAGGCTGGCTGGGCCCCCTTTTTAAGTCTTGTACGGGCACGTTGTATCTGTCTGGATATCTGGAGTCTGTATTAGCAGTACATAAAAGCCGTTGCTGTCGAGGCTTAGTTGCTCTCCTTAAATGACACTAATCCAGAATTCTTATCAACATTCTTTACAACGGACACAGAAAAATATGATTCCACCGTTTTGCCTTGACAATGGTCATTTTCAAGCTCTTCTTCTTGTAATAAACTATATCTATTTTTACAGTTAAACACAGGGTCAACATACGATTTGGTTATTTCGGTGGTATCTGGGCTTGCCACGGTCTCCAGTTTAACGAGTTTGGTACCGCTAATTAACTCGGGCTCAATCTGTTTCAAATCCCCCTTACTACCTTCACCTAGTTTAAAAAATCGCTTGACTTGCTCTCCGCCCAATGAACTTCATTTTGGCCACGGTTCGTACTACCTCTGCCGCGTAAATACGCCCTATAGTTACGGATCTCCGAACCGCTCGCTCTACAGTTCTTTACTACGTGAGTTCCGCCGCAGGCAAAACATCCTCTCTGACCTCCTTGAACTTGACCTCTTTGAGGTCGGCACTCAAAGTGCCCTACCATCGAACAGGAGTTACAGTACGGGAACCCGGGCTTTTTCGTGCCCGAATTTCCTCCGGAATTTCCTACAACCCCAGAACTACCGCTATCTGATTTAACCCAGTTACATTCTAAGGAACCATGTCCTCTATCTCCTACATAACTGTTAAACTCTCTACCCCTAATTCGTCCTCTATTTAGCCATGGTCTAGGAACAATCCTCCTCATTCCTGATCGATAATTCCTACGATAATTTCCGACACCTCCGTAGTACACTTCGTGCTCCTGGAATTGATCTTGCTCTTCCAAAACTTCCTCGACTTCACTAGTCACTTCACCTACATAACTCTCACTGTCCTGTCTGACCTGATACTTTTGTGCGAGAATTTTCTTAGATTCGCTTTGACTTCGCACTGCGGAAATCAACTTAGCTAACAATTCCTCGGCAGTGGAAAATTGTGTTTCAAAAATTTTCCTAGCGAACGACTCATCAAAAAGGGGACCTAAAATTGATAAAGCCAAACTGTACGACATGCTGTCGCCTACAAATTTTTTTAACTCAGCCTGAGTCGTGCAGTTTTGGAAATAACTGTGGCGCTGCCACCCTAACGAGTTTGAATTAAGAATACTCTCGGTTAGCTTCCTTATTTTCGAAAACGCGTTCACGATCTGAGCAGCAAGTGCATTATTTTTAACTAATTTTAACTCGTTTAGATCGCAAGCCAATGCATGGATACTCTTCTCTCCCCTCGAAACGTAAATGTCCTCAAGTATCTGAACGACCTGATCGAAAGAATAATTCAAGTCGGCGTTAACGAGCTTAGTTACTACACTATTGAAGTCGCCGACGTTCTTGTTTGCAGATCGTACTAAAAATTCCTTTCTACGCTCATCACTAGTGGCATCTGGCAACAAGCTCATATAGGCCTTAAGATTTTGTATATGTGTCGAAAATGTCTTATTCTCTAGAAACTCTCCATCATGCAAACGGCGTCTTCCACGGAACGTAGGAAGCTCTGCATTAGTCATTATTGTACCGACAGAGGGAACATTTAGATTTGCAGCAATGTCACGTGCAAGTTGTGACGCGTCAACGTTACTAGGTCCAGCACTAGCACTTGGTCCAGCTGTGTTAGGAGTCGTCATCTTGCTAACTACTGGTTTACTCACTCGTCCGTATTTAGTTACAGTAGGTTTAGTTCGTACTACTTCGTCCTCACTGTCCAAAGAATCATAAAAATCCGACATGTGTCGTATTGCCTTAACCCATTGAAAAATTCCCTTTTTCACTAAAATTCAACAATTCAATATCAGAATCTACTGAAAATTCATTCAAAAATTAATATCAGACTCCGCGAATGATAATAAACACCCTAAAACCAGTTAAAATGATAATAAACACCGTAAATGCATTTAGAACACCCAAAAATTAATTAAAGACACACCTTGAAGAACCACAAAAAAATTAATAATCCCACTTTGATTTAATAATCACAAATAGTAGCTAGGAATCAATAAAACATTTCTAATACGTACAAACTATATAGAAAATGAAATAGCGTTAATCTCTAGTCATCAATAACGCTAATAAAATTACGTAACCAATACTTCCAATTAAACTCAGTAAATACTGGCACTTTCAAACACCACAATCAGTGCAAATCTTCGTGACTTCTCAATAAAACGTGCAGAGTGCTCGTGAATGCTGAGGCTTACGACAAGGCATTAAAAAAAATATTGCCCCGCCACAGCAAAGAACGTGAAATTCTATCACATTACTGCTTCAAAAATTGAAATCGAGGTGATTCACACACTTCCACTAACACTCCTATTCAAATGGCAAATAAAATTTGAAACTTACGATGCAAATCGCGGTAAAAGTTGGTAACCAGCTACGTTCCAGATTCGTTGGACAACGTGTCTCTCTCACAACGCTCAGAATGTAACTGATTTTGAGTGCAACCTACTGCGACTCAGCGATACAGGAAGCGGGCGTGGTAAAAAAAAACCACGGCAATAAGTGCAACAAAAAAAGACTAGCTGCCCGGGACAGAGCGAGGTAGCACTAAACAAAGAGAGAAAAAAAAAAATTTTCCACAAGAGACTTAACTGTGTAAAAAATTGAAGACAGCTGAACACGCTGACACGCTGAACCGCGAACACGATGACAGCGTCTCCTGCAGCAATGATGGGATGCTGTGATGCTGTGATGCTGTCGGCTGGTACAGCAAGATGATACTGCGTTTATACTGTGCACCACGTTGAAGAAATTACACTTTTAAAATGAAAGTACGTGTCACTTCACTGCTACAGTCACTGCTACTGTTTTTGGTGCAATCGTAGTAATTTATCTCACATAAATTAAATTGTTCTTAGTACTTGTAGATTTGAATTCACTTCTTGTAGATGTAAAATTCACTCAATGGTTGACGCTGGGAACGCTGCAATTTTGACTTGAAACACCAATTCGATAGTGTCGTTTTCACACTCGTAGACCAAAATTCTTGTACGCAGGGGTGAGTATAAATTAAGAAATACTGTAAATCTACAGTAAGCTTCCGTCAACAATTCTTTAGCGACGATGATTCCAAACACAATGACTGTTTCTTCAGGTTGCCAGAGCTGGTTGTTTTCGCTGGAACACATTTGGATTTTACACTGTTCTAAAATATCTTCACGGAGAACTTGATCTTCAGGTAACACTTATGCGAATGTGAGTTCGAATCGCAACATACGTTGGCCACCACTTAATGTGCAGTCTACGCAGGTAGATGGAAACTCAGAGTGTGGGCTTGGGTGGATTTATTGGCAGACGCGGTCAGCAGGGAGGACAAGACCAGAATGAGCAACTAAGCCTCGACAGCAACGGCTTTTATGTACTGCTAATACAGACTCCAGATATCCAGACAGATACAACGTGCCCGTACAGTCTTCGATCATCGAAAGCCTCATAACTCAGTCGATCACTGGTGACCTCGTTTCAAAAACCACGGCAGGTGAGCTGGTGGAAGCCTTGGGCTGGAATGATGGTGCGGAGGGATTCATCGGGGGCACGGGAGTAGCGTCGCTGGGTAGAACGTTCGTAACCACCGCCGCGCTCCCTGTGGGCTCCATGACGCGGTGTTGGAACGCCTGGTCGACCCAGGCTCCTGTGCGAGCATCTTTGCACTCGGTACCCTCCTCGCCAAAGGGCTGATCGTTTTCCGTGCGGTTCCCATTCCTCAATTTTGACCTCTCGATGGTGATTTGTGCCAACAGCACTGATGGATCTTCCGTCAGGTCAATAAGCATTTGCTTATTGCCTTGGCCAGGGGGCCTGTGGCGCTCAGACTCCCCATCCTTGTGATGAGAGCTAGCGCTAGGAAGACTCTGGCTGTGATCGCTCTCACTGTCTTGGCTCTGGCTGTGATAGCTCAAGCTTTGGTGACTCTGGCTACGATGGCTGGAGCTGGCCTGGTCTTTGGCCTGATGTTTGGAGCCGTGTTTGCTCTGACTCTTAGCCGAGGGAGGTTTTGAGGACCCGCCTCGCTGATATGCAGCGCCTTGCTGCTGGTTTCTTTGTGAGATCTTTTTTGCCTTTGAGCTTCTGTGCTCGGAAAGTTCCTTCGCCACACTCCGTGACGAGCTCCCCAAGATCTCCTCGTTTCTGTGATCCATTGAATTGGCTAACGCTTTTCTGCGGGCTCTAGCGCGTGTCAATGAGTCTCGGATGATCGTCGCTTCTGCTGTGGCCCCTGAGTTCTCGAGAGCCGTGACTAACTGTTGGCCGAGCTGTTTCACAGTCTTGGCCTTTTTTCGGATTCCAGCGTACACCTGTTCGACCTCGCCGGAAGTCCTGAGCTCTCGTGGTGCTGCACCATTCAGGAGACTGTTCAGGGCTGCCAACGCAACGTTGAATTTGTCTTCCAGCTGGGGAAGTCTGGGTGTAGTCGTCCATCCGAGGGAGTTCATCTCTGTGTTCTTGAGTATTCACCACGGGCTTCTGAGAATCTGCTGTGGGCCCCTTCTTTTGGAGGACTTCTTCGTTGTGGAACACCTCCCGCTGACGTTTTTCACTGTCTCGCGGAGATTTGCGGATTTTGATCTTCACTACATCAACGCGAGTGAACGGACATCAAGGAACACCAAAGACACGAGGTTTCTTCGGTTTTATTTCAAGCCCCGTTGACTCCGTGAACTGCACAAACATGTATATTTCAGGTTCGGCACAATACGAGGGATAACCGCATGATAAGAAAAACTCCTAGTTCAAGAATATAGACGACTGACTAATTAAGGTATATAATGCCGCATAATAAGAAAACTCCTAGTTCAAATATAGATGAGAAGTAGCTGACTAAGGTACGAAGAGCAACTCATGCGCAAATCAGTACATGGAAAGGGATCAACAATTGTCAGGCCAAACGCATAACACAATGAGACAACTATTGGAACATCTGAGGCAGAATATTAGAGAAGGTTTTATTTTCTAAATAGGAAATACATTTTTATGCTTTGTCTTGAGCACACAGTAATGCAAGAATCCAATTTTATAAACATACACATGGAAGATTTCTCTTTAGCTTCCCATTATAGTTTCTAAGCTATTAAATATGTGCACTGTGGTCAAAGGAGGACAGTACACTCGCACACACTAATTTTAGTTGCCGGGACTCGGCTTTAAAATTAGTTCTTATTGTTTCCACAAGTTAAATGCTACAGTAGTACTGGTTTACAACCTCGGTGAGACGACCTGACAGCACCCCCGTATACTCACAAACGATGGGGGAAGGTCCCTCACACGTTGGGATAGCCTTTCTATTTCAACCTACAGAAATGAAGTTTTCTTATTTTTCTTTACTCTACCTGGGGAGGGGAAAAGTTTTAAAGGGTTAGGTCTCTGATGCAGGGGCAACGCTAAAATAGTGACAGCAGACTAGTACTACGGCCTATTCAGCCGCAGAATAATCAGAGCTTAAAGTTAATGTACATGAATACAGAAGATCAGCTATTGTCAAAAAATCCTATTGTCAAAAAACGGCTATCTCATTGATCAGCCTAATACTGAAAGGGTTGAAATTAGTCAGCAAATTTAATTACCTAATTTAAATACATGTGAACTGTCCCTAGGGCAGCAAGTACACGTTGGCCAACGTAACCCCGAGAACACAAAATCACTTGGGCGAGTGGTCGCATAAATTTCTGGGTATATTCCCAGTCTACTTTTGAAAGTGCTTTAACTCTCGGTTTCTACCTTACTGACTAGCGCAACTTGCCCAGCATAGCTCATGGGTGGGGAGCCAACAAGATATTGACAAAAAATGTATTTTATTTCTTAGTAAAAAATTTGAGCTATGCACGGTCAAGCTAAGAGGTTGCTAGTACCCACCAGCTGTTCTCCTATGTTTTTTATACTTAAACACGTCATTTGTGATGGGTTAAACTGAAGTTCAATATTCAACTCAAAATTCAGAGTCAAATCAATGAGCAACTTTGTAAAAATCACACATTCACTGGGCCTGCTAAATACCGTTATTTTAGACAATCTGAATTGTTGAATTCCTAGCATCACAATACTGGCTAGAGGAAGCACTAGAAATTCACAATATCACAACGGCTAGTCTGACTCAATGTAGGTGGTTCGCCGGCTGCCAGAAGTATCATTGAATGCTCTAGGAACCGGCTGTTCACCGCTATCTAGCACAGCAACAACACATAAGAATAAAGTAGACTAAATTGGAGTTATAAATCCTACGGGCAGTATTTCTAACTCACACAATTTGCACTGATGACACAGAACGAGAAGAACTTGGTGAGGGAACCTTCCCACTCCACGGCTTGAACTTGAACTTGAAATTGAAATTGAGGGCCGACAGCGTCGGGGCCTTTGTAACGGCCTACAATTCCCTCCGCAATTTTCACACAAAGAGTTCAGCGCCTGGTACCAGACTTGTCCACTAAACTACTCAGGATCTACCAATCCTTGTCACAAGCTGCCATTGGACGGCATCACTGGGATAACCAGTGTGTCAAACACCATCCCAAGGCATATTGGGTCATTACTGACCACTCTACCTGACTGGCTCATTCCAGTCACTGTCTCTTACTCCAGGCACGCACAAGAAACATTTTCATAGCTTCAATGATACTCAAATTACACTCCTGATCCAGTCACGCAAGACAGCTCATACCGCAATCATCTTCAGCACATCTGGCATACCACTCATTCTCTCCATACTGTTCAAGCACCACATTCATGAAACTTTATCTCTCCTGCTCATACTTACTACATTGCAGCACAAAATGCTCAATTGTTACCTCCACTCCACTTATACACTGCCGATATAATCTGTTATTATTCTCATTCCACCTCCATGTACGTCTGTTCACACTCAATGACTTACATCTCACATCAAACAAGAGTTGACTTCCAAAACTACCATCATAGAACATCTCAAACTTAGGTGCTTCTTTTTTCATATACCAGTCAAGTGTAGGCTTCCGCATCATGCTAAGCTTCCACTTATTCAATCCATACTCTTTTGTCTGCCTCTCAATCTTTTTCTTCCACCTCTTGCAGTCCCATTCAGGCCCTACACCTCCAGCAATTATTAAACTCCAGTCATCTACAGGTCTCCCAATTCTAACGTGAATAATCTTTTGCATACTAAGTTTCCTTGCATGCCCCCAACACACTTTCTCCCAATAGCTTACACTCAGATTCTATTCAAAAATTCTCATTACTCATCTGCTATTCTGCATTCTTTCAATTCTCACCTTATAATTCAGCACTGCTTGTAGGCTCTCTTTCTGGCCTACGATGTTATAGGGGAATAAACTTCCCTTTACCACACAGTTCAATAAATTGATACTAGCCCGTTGCGTGCTCTCATGATTTATTTCAGGGAACATGAACAAACATTAGTCCTTTTAACGGTAGCACAGTAATAGCAAACAATGATAATAGCAATGACATTGGCAAGTTTCAAAATATTGAGGAATTGCGAGGTGTCTGGAAAGATAAAGAATAAAACTAAGTAAATCGGTAATACACAAAATAAATGAATATGCACATGTCATCAATTTATGCCTCAGTATTGTCCAATTAAAATATACCTAGAAATAAACAAAGACAATTCAATAGTGAACTAGACGCTGGCCGATTGTCACGCATCTGGCGCCTAGAGAATCGACCTAGCATTAGTACGCTGGGATAATTCTTTTAACTAACTTTTAAGAAGCATGGACGGCGCCAACACCAGCCCCTAAATTTGGGTTTCGATCAACCTCAAATTTAACCTTAAAATTACATGATAACTCTACTGTACGCATACAGTTACAAATCTTTGACAGAACGCAACAAAATTAATTTAGAAATTGGGCGCTCAACGAGAGTTGAACCCATAGTACACAAGGAGGAATATTTTTTGGAAGAAATTTTTATTTCTGCTTTTCTAACGTTAGAATTATTGTCGGGAAAAACCCTAGTTATTCGACCCAACGGCCACTGATTACGAGGCAGCTGGTAGTCTACTACAAGAACGAGGTCTCCCTTTTGATGAGATGCTCTTTCCGTGCACCACTTCTGGCGCTCAAGCAGCAAGACTAAATATTGCTTCTTCCACCGGGACCAAAACAGATCAGCTAGGAATTGAACTTGCTTCCACCTTCGCTTTGCGTAAATGTCTGCGCTGTTGAAGAGGCCTGGAGGGTAAGTAACTCCAGCATTGAGCAGCAGCAGGTGGTTAGGCGTCAGAGGCGCCGAGTCCGAAGGATCGCTCGACATCTCCGTCAGGGGGCGGTTGTTCAAGATCGCCTCGACTTCGCACATCAGCGTTGATAGTTCTTCTGAGTTCATCCGAACTGGTTGTTCGTTCAGTAACGCCGAAAGAACGTTTCTCACCGATCTGATGATTCGCTCCCATACGCCGCCGAAGTGCGACGCTGTAGGGGGATTAAATTTCCACGAAATGTTCTTTTGTTTCAGCCAGTTGTCGATTTTCTGTTCGTTCCACTGCTTGATCGCTTCGTTCATTTCTCGATAGGCTCCTTTGAAATTTGTTCCGTTGTCGCTAATTAGCGACGAAACATTGCCTCTTCGACTAATGAAACGACGTAGAGCGTTTATGAACGAGTCGGTCGTCAAAGATTCCGCTACTTCCAAGTGAACGGCTCTGGAGGACATGCATGTGAAGATCACTCCATAACGCTTTTCGCGTCTTCTTCCAAGGACCACGGGAAAAGGTCCAAAGTAATCAACACCGACATCCGTGAAGGCTGGGCGGTCTCCCGTGACTCGTTGATGAGGAAGTTCTGCGAGAATTTGTTCGCTAGGCTTACCGTGTCGTTTTCTGCAAGAAATGCATTCGCGCGCCATTTTTCTTGCCAGTGAATTTCCTCGAACTATCCACTAGCGCGAACGAAGAGTACATAGGATAGCTTCCCGTTCTAGATGACCCACTCTCAAGTGAGCGTCGAGTGCGATGAGCTCAACGATGGAAGATTTCCCGGGGAGAATTATCGGATGCTTCGCGTCATACGCCAGTGCTGAATTATTTATTCTTCCTCCAACTCTCATCAATCCATCATCGTCGAGGAATGGGGTGAGTTTACGCAAGGGTTCTTTTCTTGCGAGAGTTCGATTTTTCGTTAGACTTTCTAAAATTGATGGATAAAATTTTTCTTGGACATATTTCAAAATTGCGATTTCAGCTTTTTTCAGATCGCTAACAGTTATTTCCGGAGTTGTTACCGCCATGTGCTGCATGAATTTCTTAAGAAGCAGGAACGTAGCGACGCGAATTTTTAGTTTGTACCAATTTGACGTCGATTCCATTAATTTATCCAACGGAGTTTCGCAGGAATTGATGCTGGTGGCCAATGCCTTCGCTTCCGGCTGCAGCTCGGCGTCGCCTGGAGGTAAGGTTTGGTCATAGTTCTGTTCTGGTGCGGATAAGGTCAAGTCATAAAGGAATTGAGGGCCTTTGTTCCACAGGGAGGTATTCATGCGTGCGGCTGTATCCGCACCTCTGCTGATTATATCAGCAGGGTTTTCTTTAGTGTTTATGTAACGCCAAACTTGTGCTGAAGAAAAGTTTCTAATGAAGGAAACTTTGTTGCTTACGAATCTCATGAAGCGGCTCGTTTCGCTTTTGATGTACCGCAAAACTGTGACGCTATCAGACCAAAAACGCACTGAGCTTATTTCACTGCACAATTCACGCTTTATTCTTTCCAACACTTCCACCGCCAACTTAGCACTGCACAGCTCTATCCTAGGGACAGTCTTCAGGGTCGAATTGTTGATTGGAGTTATGCGGGCTTTAGCGAACAACAATGAAGTTTCTGCCGTGCCGTTTCCAAACAACCTTGTGTAATAAGCGACCGCGCCGTAAGCAGTTTCGCTGCCATCGCAAAAAATGTGTAGCTCCATAGGCAGCGTCGTATTAGCTGTGGTGATGCACCGCGGTACTTCGAAGTTAGGCAGTAAGTTGGCACTTTTCTTCCACTTTAACCAACGAGCGAGCAAGTCGTCGGGTAGGTTGTCGTCCCAAGAAAGTTTACGCTTGCAGGTTTCTTGAAATATCCTTTTCGCTGGAATAAAAACGGGTGTAGCGAGACCAAGGGGATCGTAAACTGAAGCCATCGTTTTCAACATATCTCTTCTAGTTTTCACATCCGCGTTTATAGTAACGGCGAATCCAAGCGTGTCCCTTTCTGTGTTCCAGATAACGCCAAGGGCTCTTTCCTCTGGCATGAGAGTTCTGTTGTCAAGAGTTTTGAATTTTGGAGACAAGTCCTCCGATGAAAGGGTTTCAATGAAGATCTTTGAGTTGCTTGCAAACGATGTTAAGTTGAATCCTCCGGTTCTCGCAATGGCTTAATTTCCGTTTTCAACGAGATTGCTTCGTCGATGGCTTTGGTACTTTTCAAAAGATCATCTATGTAGACATTCTGAAGAATTGCTTTTCGTGCTGCAGAGCTGTGAGTTGTATCGTCGCGAGTAGTTTGCTGGAACGCGTAGTTAGCAACGCTAGGCGAACTTTTCGCGCCGAATACGTGTACGGTTAGTCTGTATTCTACAATCTTCGTTTTGTCGTCTTGATCGAACCCAGAACAATCTCATGAAGTCTGCGTGTTTCGTTGGCACCTTCACTTGATAATACATTTTCCCTACGTCAGCAGTAAAGGCGTGCGGAAACTTCCGAAATTTCATCAAGACTCCGATTAGGTTGTTAGAGAGGTCCGGTCCTTGAATCAGCTCATCGTATAGGGATACACCCGAACACTTGAGCGAGCAATCGAAAACGATTCTGATTTTCTTTTTCTGTCTATGATACACGCCGTGATGCGACAAGTACCATGTTTTCCCTTGCTCGCGGGCCAATTCTTAGTCAGGAACCTTTTCCATTAAGCCTTTAACGATCATAATGTTCATGAACTTGAAATCGTCTTCTGAAAGTTTCTCGTCTCTTTCGAGTCTACTTTTCGTGGCCGAAAATTTGTTGTATACCTGATGACGATTGAGTGGGAAGTTAGGATTTTCCTCTCTGAAGGGCAAGTCAATTTCATAGTGGCCGGAATCAAGTTTTCTAATACTGGACGACACTATCTTGGTCCATTTAAGATCTTCGTTTGATGGGGAAACTTCTGTCGAGTCGTCTGCGAAATCACGTTTGAAATAAGATTCTATTTTCTCTTCCAAATCGTGAACTTTCTTTACCTTGACTCTGTGACAAAATACTGATGGCTTTTTCTTGTCGACAGGTCCGTTGAGAGCCCATCCTAAGTGATGAAGTGTGGCGAATGGCTCGTCTGTATTTCCATCAACGACAGCCAAAGGTTTTAAAAGCTTAGGAATATTCATTCCTATCAAGAGGTCGACGTTTGCATCAACGAAGTTAAACGGCACTTCACGGAGGTAAGTGAATTTCTCTATGTCATCGTAGGAAGGTACATCATCCTTTGAGAATGGCCACTCAGAATTAGGTTTCGTGTACACCACAGGAAGTATTACGCTGTTGTTGCCATCCAAATCACTTAACTGAAGATTATTCACAACCATAGTGTCTATGTCTTTATTTTTCTGATCCATGGTGGTCAATTCCACATTTACAGTTTCGGCTCCAAGGCCGAGATAAGGCAACTGACTTTCGTTCGCCCAACAATCTGACGAACATGTATCAAGAGCGACGTTGATGATCATCTCTTCTTGCTTAGTTTTAAGTTAAACTGGTAGTATTGGGCAGAAGATCTAACTTTTGGTTGTGCCAGCCCCAGTCTCTTCAGCAATGGTACTCTTAGATGAACAGGTGCGAACTGGCTCATCACTCGTGTCATCGGCAGTCGAATCCTTCACTAGAAAGGTTTTCCTGGATGGGTCATGCAGAGCTTTGGGGTGCCTTTTACCGCAAATAGAACAAATCGATCTATTACGACAATTTTTAGCAAGATGGTTTTTTCGTAAACAACCATAGCATAGACCAGCTCTTCTCACTAGATCTGATTTTTGAGCGAGAGTCTTCTACTTGAAGAAAATACAATCTTCAATTTTGTGGTTCGTTTTGTTGCAACACTCACATGGAATAAGGGTTCGTCGTGGCTAGAATCTTTCTCGTCCACCGAGTTCCGAGAGTTCTGAGTGGATGCAAGCATAACCCTTTTAACTTCCGTTTTCCTTTTCACAGGTGGCTCATCGGCAATATTTCCGAAGAGCGGCTGGCGTAAAACTGCAGCTTCTTCGGAGACGAAGTCTACTAGGTTTTTGAACTTCACAACTCCCGCGCTGCCGAGTATGCTGTGAGTTCGTCGTCTCCATCTCTCCCTCAACCTATAAGGAAGTTTCTTCACAATTGACATTATCTCACTTGGACTCTGCAACTGATTACTGTGAGACATGTTTTCGATGTAGTGGTGACAGTTCAGCAGAAAGATGGATAGGTCTTCAATTGCTGTCGAATCTTCATTTTTAATAACAGGCCAACTGTTCAATCGTGAAATATACGCATTCGACACTTTAAACTCATTTCCATATTCCTTTCGAAGAAGATCCTTAGCTTTTCTGTGCGCCTTGCTGGCTTCGTAGTAGTTGGAGTTTCCAACGTTTGGACGAGTTTCCGAGCCTTACCCGAGGTATATTGTTCAAGATAGATAATACGGTCGGAATCGCTCTGGCATTTAGACTCGATGGCGCGTTCGAAGCTTTTGATGAAACTGTTGAACTGCCATCGAAACATCGAAACATCGCTGCCATCGAAACTCTGAAGATCTGATTGAGGAAGCAGGGATCTTTCTTGACTTTGAACCAAGTTTAAGAAATCTCGTTTTGACGAGAAAGAATATCGAGAAGTGAAGGTTTTGTCGAGTTGCAGCCAATCTCTTCACGAGCAATGCTTGGACAGCTCTTCGGCAAGCTCGTGGGTGTGCCCTCACTCGCCAGATCAGAAACTGAATCTTTATCAGGATCAGATACACCCAGCTTGTTGAGCTCGTGTTCAAGTACTTCCACTTCTATTTCAGTTTCTTGCTGCTCTGCTTGTTTCTTCATTTGTTCCAGTCTGAGCAGCTTTTCTTCGAATTCTAACTTCTCGCGTTTCAGTTTCATTTCTTGTTCCGCTATTTCCTTTGATCTCTTCAATGCCAACTTTTGAACAGCAAACTTGGCTTTTTGTTGTGCCAGCCGAAATTCAGCAGCAGACGATCTTGATGAGTACCTACTAGACGCAGCGCGAACCAGACCTACATCGGGAGGTTTGTTAGAGAGATCCTCTACTTTAGAGCGAAAACGATCAATAGATCCTTTATGGGACTGCAGCCACTGTTCGAGCTCTTCAGTATCACAGGCTGCGTGTAACGCTTCCAATCTTACGAGGTATTCCGTGTAATGTTCGCGAATCAGCGCTCTGTTGGTCGATGCGTCAGGTAGAAGCTCCTCAATTTCGTTCTGCTTTCTAGTTAGGGATCCCAACTTTGCGGCTGGTTTCCTGGTTCGGCTGGCCTCTTCGCTAGGTTCCTCGCCAGGCTCCTCGGCGTCCATGGTAGACCGAGGTGGAGGCGTGCGATGCATAGTTTACGAAAGGCTTCACACTTTACACGTCAATAAATTTATCACTGCACCACGCATCTTGCCCTTATTTTGAAACTAATGTAGGCTCTCTTTCTGGCCTACGATGTTATAGGGGAATAAACTTCCCTTTACCACACGGTTCAATGAATTGATACTAGCCCGTCGCGTGTTCTCATGATTTATTTCAGGGAACATGAACAAACATTAGTCCTTTTAACGGTAGCACAGTAATAGCAAACAATGATAATAGCAATGACATTGGCAAGTTTCAAAATATTGAGGAATTGCGAGGTGTCTGGAAAGATAAAGAATAAAACTAAGTAAATCGGTAATACACAAAATAAATGAATATGCACATGTCATCAATTTATGCCTCAGTATTGTCAAATTAAATATACCTAGAAATAAACAAAGACAATTCAACAGTGAACTAGACGCTGGCCGATTGTCACGCATCTGGCGCCTAGAGAATCGACCTAGCATTAGTACGCTGGGATAATTCTTTTAACTAGCTTTTAAGAAGCATGGACGGCGCCAACACTGCTTTCATCATTCTTTCTGAAAATAGGCTCACCCAAGGTCACCTCTAATGGCTTCTGTAGCTGTCCATTTCGGAGCACCCAATGCTAACCGTCCTACCTTATTTTGTATTACATCCAGCTTTCCAGAAGATCACTTCCATTCCAGGCAAGAGCACTCATCCCATACATGACACTAGGTACAGCAACATACTTCCACATTCCTCTCACACATTCATACTTGTTTGCTCTGTATCTGGCCACACTACTTAACCGTCCACTGCACAGCATTGCTTTTGCCACTTTTTCACCCTTAGTTTTAGTGCATCCATCTTCACTTATCATACAACCTAGATATTTGTGTTCTTTTGTTCTACCTATTCTGATTTCTCCAATATTCTACAGTCTGTCTCAATCAGTCTCATCACTATTTATAACCATAACCTTACTTTTGTCGGCACCAAAGTTCATCTTGAAATCTGTACTATATCCATTCACAATGTCAAGCATCCTTTGCAGTTCGTGTCCACATTCACTAACCACAACCACATCATCAGCATACAACAAACAGCTCAGTCTCTCATTACCAACTTTCAGTCCTAAGCCACTCCTTCTCAGTCGAACTGCTAATTCTTCTGTGTACAATCCAAACAACAGGTGAGACAGAGTACAGCCCTGTCTCACTCCTCTAACACTCCTCACTTGCCCTGTTTCCAAATTTCCTAACCTGTATATTGCGCTTGTGTTCTCATACAGACTTTGTACAATTTTTACTATTTTTCTGCTAAACCCAACTTTTCTCAAAACTTCAAAGAGCCTACCCCGATCCACTCAGTCATACGCCTTTTCAATACCCAGGAATGCTAAATATAGCTTCTTATCATCCTTCCTCATTCGCTCAATTATTTCACTCACTACAAACAGATTATCCTCCCCACGTCTATCTTGCCTAAATCCATTCTGTTCTTCACCTAGGACTCCTAATTCCTCAACTAAGTTTTTCATTCTCTCATTCAAAATACCACAAAAGATTTTACATACAGTGTCACCCAGTGCAATTGGTCTGTAATTTTTCAGTTCTTTCATACTCTTATGTCCACCCTTATGCAACAGAACTACATTACACTTATTCCAGTCATCCGGTACTCTTTCACTCTTCCATATCTCATCATATAAACATTTCAACATACTGACTACACTCTCTCCTCCACATTTATAGAACTCATATGGGATCTTATCAGGGCCACATGCCTTTCCATTTTTCACTTTCTTCAAAAAACTAACGATCTCTTCACAAGTGATTTCGTCTTCCATTTGCAGTTTACGTTCATCAATCAGAAAATTTACGGGTTCATCATCTGTAACCTGCTCATTCCACCAATGTCCTCCCAGTATTCTTCAACTGCTTTCACCATTTGCATCCTATCTTGCACACTGCAACCATTGACTACTAATTCATCAACTTGACCTTCACTACCTCTATCATTACCTTGAATAAACTTATCCCAATCTTTTATTCCATCCGGACCTTTCTTTCTTAGATTTTCAACTTGGTGTCTCTCCTCTTTAACTCTAGCCTCATTATTCATTCTCCTTACTTTCTTCTGCTGGTCCTTGTACTCATTCCATGCACTCTGCCATTCATCCTCAGTAATTCTGTTTCTTTCATGCATTTTCCTCATACTGCGTTGTTTCTTATTTAGAGTTTTTCTTCTCATTCGTTCTTCCTTTATCTCACTTGTAAACCACCTGGCATTCCCTGTCCCTTTCCTACATTTAATTCTACCAATCTTTTGCTCTGCCACATCATACAAGGTTCTTGCAATCTCACCATTTAGGTCATTTACATTTCCACACCTGTTCCAGTTACACATACTCAATTCATTCTTAAATTCTTCCCAGTTTGCCATTTTTATCTGCCAACTTTCTTTCACACTACTGACCTTCTGCATTGACTCCTTTCCACCCCAGTTATATTCAAGCACAAGCATTTTGTGGTCACTATCAATATCAAAATCATCTTAATCTACAAACATTTCATTGACACACTCCCTTGCTCTACTATTCACAATCATATTTATATATATATAGTCAATTGCAGTTTTCCATTCCCTGCTCTGCCATGTATGCAAGCCATTTCCTATTGTGACATTCAGGTTTTCAAGTTCATTTTCGTCACAAAAATCTATCAATTTTTGTCCATTTGCATTCACCGGCTCACCAAGTATACCAACATGGCCATTCATGTCACCCATCACAATCAGAGGGCACCTGCAGTGTTCTCGTACAATCCTTGTGAATATTTCATACTTTTTTACATTCTCTTCATGAGCTTAAATCCTATCAGTTGTCATATAACATACAATCACCATAATACATTCTCTGGCATGCATTCTTTCACACTTAATTGCTTACAAATCTTCACTTTCAGGTTCATTTCCAACAGGAAGTTCCTCTAATTTCCAATTTAGAGCATTCTTTACAATCAGACCAACTCCACGACCTCTTTTTTGCCAATTTACACGCCCTTTTCCTATCATATGATACTTATTCTCCTTACATGTTAGACTGACTCTATCACGCATTTGGGTCTCTACTACACCAACACAATCTAATTTTCCATTCTCAAATTCTACTACAAGGTCATCTAACTTTCCTGCATTCCATCCACGCACATTTATACTTCGAAACCTTACAACACAATTGGATAATTCAAGACATTCCTCACTTCTGCTCTGACGGATTTTCATTCATCCAGTTCCACCTTCCATTATGACATGAGTAGCCCTGATCCACCGGATATATTTCTTGGAGAGTTTCATCTCACCTTCTTTTGTAAGATGGACACTATCTCCAAAAAAACATCCATCCTGAATAACGCTATCCATGTCTAGGAAACTGGAACCCAACTCATGCTTTCTCACACTCTCAGCTTTCATACTCATAATCCTTCCATGCACCTCCCTGTTCACCTCCTTCCGTACCCTTTCATACTCCTCATCACAAGCAGGTCTTCTTAGGAGGCTAGTCACCGCCACTCTAACACTCTTCTTCCGTGCCCTTTCAACAACTTTCATAATTGCATTCACCGTACGTTCTCTCCCACATTCAAGCAACCGATTGCCACCTCCTTGCAGTACAACCACTCCTTCATCCATTCCATCTATCACTCTCTCAGCATGCCTACAAATCTCTTCCACTCCTTCCCCTCTCATGCTCGTACATCCGCTACTGTCACTCATACATATGAACCTATCAACATTCTTCACCATGCTATCCCCACATATTCTTATCATAGGTCTCACTCACCCTTTCATGCTGCTCTTTCGCTCAATTCTTTCACTCAGATCATTCTTTCCATTCATCTTCCTTTCATTCGCTTCCACTACAGGCTCCAGCACCTCATGTGGCACATCAACAGGTCGCTCATTCACTCTCTTTCCATTTGTACCTCTTTCATCATGCTCATTTATCCTTCTACTCTCATCTGTCACATTTGCACCATCATTTACTGCATTCACATTCCTTGCACCATTATTTGCCAGTTTTGCCTTATCATCCACTTCATTTACACCATCATTTGCCTCATCTTCCATTGCATTTGCACTCCTTGCACCCTCATTTACCTCATCATTTACTGCATTTTCACCATTCTCATTCTTCGTTCAGCTTTCCTTCGTTCAGCTTTCTTTCATCCTTCAAGTCAGCCTCTAAAGCAACCATCAGAATTGTCAATCTCTCAACCTCCTCTTTCCACTTCTTACTCTCATCATTCAAACATTTCCAGCACGTAAACACAAGATCACTCAACTTTCTCCGACTCATCTCTCTCAAACCTTTGCATGCATCTATATCTACCCACTCTTTACAAGTCATGCACTCAATCTCCTCATCCATTCCACCCTGGCTACTGCCAGACAAAGATGCCGCGTTGGGCTTCCGGGCCAGCGCGGCTGTCCGCGGCGATGTTGCCACGGATCGTGTCGGAATTCGCGTCTTGTAAGACGCGACATTTCCTCCGAGAGAGTTTTTATATGAGAGCAATGATTCAGGTATTATTAGATGCGCAAAAAGCTGCTCTATCAGCTGACATGAAATTTTTTTAATTCATTGTAATTTTTTATTACATTAAAAATCTATAGAAAAAAAGGTGACTTTTCAAAAAAAAATTGAATTTCCTAATTACTAAGAACGTTAAACCCATTTCATTGATTCAGTCGATTTCAGTGTGGACATCTCCCTTTTTATTCCATGCATCCATTTAATATTTAATGAATTAATAAGCTCTCACTACAAAATTTAATTTATGATAATATATTATTCAACCATTACATCTTAGCTATTCTGACGCAATATACCGATGCTGATCTGTTGCTAAAGTTATTAATCGCATGTGCTCATCATGTGTGTGCACAGTTTGACAATTCATTTTTGCATGCAGTCTAATCATGTTTTCAAGTTTATTCATTTGATTGTTGATGTTTTTGAATCCTAAATAGGTTTTCTTGTCTGTTGACCAAAATTCTACTTTAAACTTAGCTGGCTGGAAACCCTCTCGTTTCTGCTTGACGTAAATGTTGCATCTCTTTGTATTTCTCCTTCATATCCTCACTGATGTCATGCAATGAAATGGTCAAACAATTTTAAATATACTCCAAAACTATTCCTCGTTGTAAAATCTACCCCAACATTGCTTTTAAAACAGTTTGTTATCAAAAAATGGATATTGAATTAAGCTCCCAGGTAGATAATATATGGGCCCAATCTGACGGTTAGGTGGGCCTTCATTTTGATGAAAAAGTTTGTTTTTTGTTTTATTAGGACCATCTTTTTTGGGTCAGTACTATCCTTTTCTTCAGAACCTATTACTCAATTTGTTAACTTTAATCTTGTTAAGACTATCTTTCTGACCTGCTGTTCCTATGTGCATTGTGTTCAGTTAACTTGCAACCCAATGGTGTAACCTCACGAGGATGGCCCATGTGGGAACACACGTTGTACATTGATTCTCCCTATACGAGTCCATTCTAAACGGTCCCTTCATTATTCCTCTCTTTGGAACGCCTCTTATGGTTAGTGAGATGTCGTATATTAAAATATGCATCGTTATAATGTTATTAAAATATGCATCGTTCCAGAGTCTTTCCTTCTCCTGTCTTGGTAGTCTAAAGTAACTGAAACTGTAGTTTACAGCTACAGCTAAATAAACCTCATGTTGTATTGAGAAGAAACTACACAACATTATTATGCGACGAAGATTTCGCATCTCCAACGGGAATTTGAATTTTAAAAATGCTCTGAAACCAAGATGGCGCATTCTACGGTTAGGTGTCCTCCATTCGACGTTGAAGTGAAAACAGTGTGTGAATTTTTACAAAGATTAAAAGTGCAGTGTGCAGACGCTCTTCAGAAGGCGGGAAAAAATAGCAGTAAAAAAGCTAGTATTTTAGTTAAAGCTCTGCCTGTAAACATCATTACTGATCTACAATGAAGAATTAAACCTACGTTACGCACTGATGCTACGTATGATGAACTAGAAGAGAAGTTAATACAGCAATTTGAAATCAATAAATCCATTGTCGGCGTATCTGTTACATTTCTAGACAAAAAGCAAGGTGTTAATGAATCAATAGAAAGTTATGCTAAAACGTTAAATGACTTCGCATCTGCGTGCAACTACACTAATTGCTGTCGTGATCGTCTCTTGAGAGATGCTTTCGTTGCTGATCTACGTTCATCGCAAATTCTCAGTGCAGTTCTACAGAACTGTGATCAAAAATCGTTCAACGAGTGTGTTGAACATGAAAAACTCATCGAACAGTTAAGTTCCGATGCTCACGATATTATTCGTGAGGATTCATTTTCATCGTTTTTCACAACATGAAAATTACAGCCGAACTCAATATGCATACGTTGCGGCGCTAAGCAAAAGCATCTTGCAAAAAATTGACATGCTTTGAAATTGAAATGTTACACATGTGGAAAAATAGGCCACATTTCGAATTTGGCAAATCTACGACTGCAGCACGGCCTCCTCCGGCTGAGCCTACACGTGGATAATTTCACTCAGCCTGCACTTACATGGTGCAGCCGGAACGGTGCGGTTGTCATGGCAATGTTGGAAGAGAAGATTTTTCAACGCAGAGTCAACTCGAGTCCCAACAGCGGAAAAACGAAGTCACTCTACAGACACCTAGGAACGATACTGATGACGGTAACTCTGTTCATAATTTCTCTGATGTATATAATTACCTGAATGATTCTCATTTTTAGAATGATTCTCTGAATGATTATCATTTGATTCTCAACCACATTGTATTCCTTATAGTGCCACAAAAATTGCTCCCTCTATTGCGCTCAACAATCGTAAATTTGTTACTTTCAGAGATAGAGTTAATCCTGAATATTCTGTGTCCAGGTCTAAGCCTATGTAAGTAACTCAATTTGATGTCGGTGATTATGTTCTTGCTCTTGATTTGAGAAATGGTCCCAAGTGGCTGAAGGGAATTATTGTTAGTAAAGTTGCTCTTAATATATTTCAGGTTCAAATCTTAGTATTAAATGTAATCTGGAAGACACTCTATTCAGCTGCATCATTCTTCTGGCAATTTAGGATCTATCAGTAGTAAGGCGGCTGAGCCTTCTGCTTTGCAGCCTGTTAGCAGGTCACCTTTTAATAAATGAACCTCGTAAATCAGGTAGAATAAATAAACCTGTAATACGGATGGATTGTGGAGTTTTGCCGCCATAGCCATGTGCTAGAGGGTTCTGCCGCCGTTCGGGAGACCCGGGATCGTATCTCGGCGCTGGCAGTGGCGATTTTCTCTGTTGGGTATAGGAGAAAAATTCCAAGCACAATACCCCACTCTACCCAGGTGTCTGAAATGGGTACCGGTCTCGACCGGGGGAAAGCGTAATGGCGTCCTGGCGTTTGTTATAAGGCATTTGAAAATCCAATGTACAAGGTGATATGTATCAGGCTTGATTGGAAATAAAGCATCCGTAGATGCCTTCATTATTATTTTTCCTTTCTTTGGTCATATATTCTTCTGAAGGGAGGAAAATTGTTGTATATTAAAATATGCGTCGTTATAATGTGACACTGGCATTGTGAGTAAGAGCTCCGGAAGCTGTTTTTACGCTCATACTTTACGAGCTCTGGAAGCTGTTATTACGCTCTTCCTTTACGAGCTTCGGAAAGCTATTGTTACGCGCTCTTGCCTGACTTTCGGGCACGGCTGGTTTTAAGAGGAGTCTGTAACCGATAGAAAAGAGTACACAGATACGTGCGCTAAAGAGTGTTTCCTTCTCCTGCCTTGCTAGTCTAAAGCTACTGGAATTGTAGTTTGCAGCTACAGCTAAATAATCCCCATATTGTGTTGAGAAAAACCTACACTACAGGAGGCAAAAACTAACTTATGTAATTATAATGACCAATATGTTGATTGGTACACAGTTTTACCTCATTGTTTAGTATTATCCTTTAGTAACTCTAATTTTTTAGATGGCGCTGCCGAATTGGGATTGAAGGCAAGAAAAGCCCGTGACTGGCACGGGAAACAAGGATCATCTTCGCTGGAGGTTACTTCAAGCGATGATGAAGATGCATCTCAGCTGAGAGTCTCGGCATCAGACATTGGAAGCGAGGACGAAGAATGAAACCCAGAAGAACTTAATCTCAGGCTGCTCATGTGGGCTCGTTTGTGTGAAGAAATTAGTAGTGCATCTGTCGTCAACGAGAGAGGCTGTGCGTACCCGTTTTTGCTGAACACTGGCTGTTTGTATGTTCACGTTTGTTGGCGTCTGCGTGCATTAGCGGAAAACTTAAAAATACTTTTACTAACTGGGCAAAATTGTGTATTTTAAGTACGCTTAAGAGGAGAATTCCCCATACGGAACTTTTTTATTATTGAACCTAGAGCAATGAAATTTGGTATACTGATAAGAAACGTAATTTGTAATCATTCGTCAGTTCATGGAAAAAAGCGATTTTCGTGAAAGAAAACGAGATATTCAAAGAAAATAAAATTTTGAGGTGTTTTCTAAATGCATCTCCTCTTATAGTCTTCAAGCTAGAGTGATGATTTTAGTTTCATTGGATGCAGAATATTGTGTAGATTATGGGATGTAAACAGGCAATCTCTAAAGTCATAATGCAAATTAAAAAAAAAAATTCGAGGCGATATTCCTTTTTTGGCGAAAATTTTTATTTATGACGTCACAACTTTTAATCATGACCAATTTAAAAGAAGCCCTTTACACCCCACAATCTAAGCGCTTTTTCGCATCCATTGATATCAAAATCTTCATTGTAGCTTAAAAACTGTAGGAGGAGTTGACTTTTAAAACCCCACATTCCGATCCTCCAAGAAAGGCAAAACAGGTAAACAGAAGCAATCTCAATTTTTCTTCTTAATTATTTATTGGGTCAGGTAGGACCCTTGAAATCATTATACAGTAATGAATAGACATAGAAGATGACATAGCAACGTCGCGCCGTGAAGAAAGAGCCAAGGGGGAGATGTAGCATGATGAAATACCATTACCCCCTCCCCTCCCCCCCATCCTTCAAACCCCCGTAGCGGGTGAACGAGCGAACGTACAAACTTCATTTTTCATAGGAGGTACCTGACCTCTTTCACCTCCGATAACAGCTAAAATCTATTTTCCCCTATGTAGTATCTTGGAATTTCAGCAAGATATAAGGTTTACTGGACAACACTTGTAGATCGGTTAGCCTAGCCGTAAACCAGGCAATTGGATAGCAAAACGAACAGCAGGACGACTAGTAATGTACTGATCTCAAGTTCACACAGCTTGCTCTTAAGTCTAGTTAGGACAATGAACTTCCGCCCGGCAGTAGGCGCCTTCCGACCTATCCGGCGCTTGTAAATACCAGACGCGCCTCTGCGGTTCCGCCGGAAACTCCGAGCGAGCGAGACTCATAAATCTCCGCAGCCGGAACCTCCATAAATATCCCAAGAGCGTCACTATACAACAACTTCCCTCCCTTTAGATGAATATGTGACAAAGGGAAGGAGGAACTCAACAACCTATTCGTATTACAGGTTTGGTTATTCTGCCTGATCTACGAGGTTCATTTTGCTCAGGGGAGCTGTTAACAGGCTGAAAAGCAGGAGTCTCTGCTGCTCCACTCCCGGTAGATTCCAAACTACTGTGCAACAGCTGATTTGAATGTCTCTTCCAGATTACATTTAATGCTAATATTTGAACATGAAAGATATTAACAGCAACCTTACTAACAATAATTCCCTTCAACCACTTGGGACCATTTCTCAAATTCAGAGCGAGAACATGATCCCCGACATCAAATTGAGTTACATACATAGGCTTAGACCTGGACACAGAGAATTTAGGATGAACTCTATCTTTGGAAGTAATAAATTTACGATTGTTCAGCGCAACAGAGGGAACAATTTTTGTAACACTATGCGGAATACAATGCGATTGAAATAATGCTTTTGCTAGACGGGATTTGAACGATTCGGAAGAAGATAGTTTTTTCAACAAGTCTTTAATGACTCTTACCCCCCTCTCAGCTTGACCATTGCTTGCTGGAGAGTAGGGCGGAGGTGTGAGGTGCTCAATGCCGTTGGAAATGAGAAAATCTTTGAAGTCTTGAGATGCAAAGTTAGAAGCATTGTCACTTACGAGCACATCACACAGCCCGTTTCTGCTGAAAATCATTCTCAACGCATCGACAGTATCTGACACACTCGTGGATGGTACCACTTCACATTCAATATATTTAGATAGTGCATCTACAGCAATGAAAACAATTTTATTCTCGTAGAAAAAATGATCGACATGAATGCGTTCAAAAGGACGAGAAGGAGTAGGCCATTCTACATTTCTAGACTTAGGTTTTGCTCGATTTAATTGACATTGGGGACAACATTTTACGATGTCTTCAATAGTTTTGTCCATTCCGGGAAACCAAATAACAGATCTGGCCAACGATTTCATGCCACAAATGCCAGGATGTCCATCATGAAATGTTTCAAGGACTAAACTACGCAATGACTTGGGAATAAATACCCGTTCTTTATAAAGTATACAACCTTTCATGATGGTCATCTGAGGTAGCAGGTTCTTAAATTTAGACAAATGAGGATTAGGTTTAGGAGGCATGCCAAACTTTATGTATTGTTTGAGTTGGCATAGTTCGCTATCCATGTCAGTATGAGTTTTTATATTTTCACACGTGACAGGAGTTTTATCAAGAGAGTTCACAGCAAAAATCATTTCGTACGGTTCTAGCTCTTTTACAGTCGTGGGTAGTGGCAGCCTACTGAGACAATCGCTATTTACGTTACATTTACCTCTCGAATATCTGAAAACATAGTCAAACTGGGAGAGTCTAAGAGCCCATCTCTGAATTCGAGCGGAACAGTTGAGAGGCACACCCTTGTTATGTGCAAAAAGTTTACAAAGAGGTTTCTGATCATTATGGATAATGAACTTAGCACCAAGTAGAAATTTCTTGAATTTCTCCACGCCAAAAACCACACTAAGGCTCTCCCTTTCAATGTTAGAGTAGTTTTGTTCCGCACTATTCAGAGATCTCGAAGCAAATTGAACCGGACACCAATCATGAGAAGGACTAACGCGTTGCATGAGTATGGCAGCAACTCCATAACCCGAACTATCAGTTTCAAGAAGAGTTTCATGGTTGGGATCAAACAACTTTAGAGGTTTATGCGAACGAAAGATGTTCTTAATTTTCTGGACACTCTCGTCCTGTTCTGGAGTCCACCGGAACTGTACATTTTTCTTAAGCAGCGAATACAGAGGATGCATGACATTAGAAAAGTTGGGTACAAAACGACTATAGAAGTTACACAATCCGATGAAAGCTTGCAACTGTTTGAGGTTTTTAGGAACAGGAGCATTGAGAATAGCTTCTACTTTCTCAGAGTTAGGGTGAACACCCTTGTTATCGAAAACGTACCCTAGATAAGACACACGATCAGTTAGAAAGGCACATTTAGACAGATTTAGGCGAATTCCCGCGTTTTCCAGGACAGACAGGACCCTGTCAAGAACTTCCAAATGAGCATCATATGACGAGGTCAAAATGAGGAGGTCATCCTGGTACACAATGATATTATCGATGCCAGAAAGAGTCCTATTCATGAATGCTTGAAAGATGCCAGGGCTTGCACGTAGACCATAGGGTAAGTAATTGTACATAAATAGACCTTCAGAGGTGTTAATGGTCGTAACTTTCTTTGATTCTTCGTCCAACGGAATTTGCAGAAACGCGTTAGACAAATCAATTTTTGAGAAAAACTTAGCGTCTCCGACTTGAGAAATGACATCATCAATAACAGGTAGTACAGATTGAACTGGATTCAGGAAATTGTTAATGGAAGCTGAAAAATCTCCACAGATTCTCACACTGCCGTCAGACTTTAGAACATTAACAGTAGGAGATGCCCATTGGCTATCATAAACTTTTGTGATTTTGCCCATACTCTGCAAGCGTTCCAGTTCGGTTTTGACAGAGTCTCTTAGTCTTACAGGAACCGGGCGTGCTTTACAAAATACAGGAACTGCATTAGGCAACACATCAAGATGAACTGTCTCTTTAACGTTAGACTGTGAATCAGATGATAAGTATTCGTCATATTTTAACGACAACTTTTTCGGCAAACTATGACAATCCGTTTTATTTATGGAATCGTATTTGTCAGGAATGACAATGTCTACGTTTAGTTTAGAACAAATATCTCGGCCAAGTAAGTTGATTCTATCATCCTCCACAATGAGAAACTTATGATTAAAACTTACATTTTGGTACATAACCGTTACTGAAGCTTGACCAAGCAGGTTTACCGAGACACCACTGTACCCGAGAATTTTGCTGCATGTAGGATTTACCACAGCACCAACTCTGATTGCATCTCTTTTACGTATAGTTGACACGGCACTGCCGTTATCCAACAAGAATTCAACAGGTTTACTATTTAGGTTGCATGCAATCATAGTGGGCTCTTTAGTGACGGGAATTACAGTGGTGTTTACTCTAAAAAATTAGAATCACTTGGGGAATAATCAGAACACTCATGTAGATGATTACCGTCACCACTTTCGTTCCCCGGTTTTTGCCAAACCGCTTCGTTCTTCTGTAGAGGCATCCGTGAATTCTTCATTAACACGTCTTCTCTTCCGACGATGCCACAGCAACCGCTTCTTCCCGACTGCACTGTGTAAGTGCGAGCTGCGTCAGATTCTCCTCGTGTAGGTCCCCTTCGTGTAGGCATAGCAGAATGAGGCCGAGCTGCAGGTGTAGATTTGCAAACCTTCGAAATGTGGCCTAATTTTCCACATGTGTGACATTTCAATTTCAAAGCATAGCAATTCTTTGCAAGATGCTTTTGCTTGGTTCCGCAGCGAATGCATATGTAGTTCGGCGGGAGTTTTTCTGTAGTGAAATACGATGTAGATGAATCCTCCCGAATAATATCTTGAGCGTCGGAGCTTAATTGTTCGATAAGTTTTGCGTTTTCAACGCATTCGTTGAAGGACTTGCTATCGCACTTCTGTAGAACCGCGCTGAGAATTTGCGCTGAGTGTAGCCCAGCCACGAAGGCATCTCTTAATAAACGATCACGACAGCAATTACCATAATTGCATGCAGATGCTAAGTCATTTAACGTTTTAGCATAACTTTCTATGGATTCATTAGCACCTTGTTTTCTATTTAGAAATGTAACCGATGCACCGACGATGGATTTTTTAATTTCAAATTGTTGTGTTAATTTTTCTTCAAGTTCTTCATATGTAGCCTCAGTGAGTAACGTAGGTTTAATTCTTCGTTGTAGATCAGTAATTATGTTTACAGGCAAAGCTTTGATTAGAATACTAGCTTTTTTACCGCCATTATTTCCTGCTTTCTGAAGAGCGTCTGCACTTTGTACTTTCCAGCGTTCCAAGAATTCACTCACTGTTTCTACTTCCACGTCGAACGGAGGACAGCTGACTGTAGAATATGCCATCTTAATTTTCAGAGCACTTTTAAAGTTCAAATTCACTTCGCAAGTTCGAAGCCTCGTTGCCAATTGTAGTATCTTGGAATTTCAGCAAGATATAAGGTTTACTGGACAACACTTGTAGATCGGTTAGCCTAGCCGTAAACCAGGCAATTGGATAGCAAAACGAACAGCAGGACGACTAGTAATGTACTGATCTCAAGTTCACACAGCTTGCTCTTAAGTCTAGTTAGGACAATGAACTTCCGCCCGGCAGTAGGCGCCTTCCGACCTATCCGGCGCTTGTAAATACCAGACGCGCCTCTGCGGTTCCGCCGGAAACTCCGAGCGAGCGAGACTCATAAATCTCCGCAGCCGGAACCTCCATAAATATCCCAAGAGCGTCACTATACAACACCCTACATTTTCCACTTTCAGGGGAATGCTCCCCTTAAGCCAAAAGCTCTTAATCATAAGGAAATGATCGTGGCAACCGAATATTTGCAATGATGTAAATGTGGAACTTTATTAGGTAGTGGTACTCTCTCACATGACAGGAGCAGTCTCTCACGACCTGTATTTTATATCTTAGGTTTTGCAATGGAAGCATGCCATTCCTTATGCAGTAAACATATCTTGATTGTAATTCATAAATATCGTGAAATTATTGAGGAACTAGGGGTTAATAGTCGATATGAATTGTTAGTAAAAGATGAAGTGTCTCACGTAAATGAAATACATGAAAAAATTCTTCAGAGGCGTTTACATAGAATATTTACAATAATCGTTTCCGTCAAACGAATATACACGTGACGATATGTACTATAAAGTTATGGGTTTGATATTTATTTTTTTTACATTTAGAGCAGATGTGCACAACTGGCAGCTCCTGGGCCACTGTAAAAAATTATTGATTTATAAATTACTTAACTTTTTTTCATCACTCCCCTCAGGAGGATACCACTATTGTATCTATGGGAATTAGCGCTCTCTGGGGGTTGTGTGAGGTACCGAGCTAAATGTTTGGTCAGCTTTCTTTTTGTTGAAATAGATTAGGTTATCTGTTTTGTTACGAACAATCTTTTTTCGGTTCACTGCTGTCCTGTTTTTCAGCACCTACTACTTTCTTCTTCAATTTTTTTCTTGTTATATCAACTTCTTTCTCAGCTTACTATTTCTATGCCCCTTGTGCATTGATTCCGCGTTCCTTCAACTCCAAGCTGAATGGTGCCTTCATCCTTCCTCTCTTTGAACATCTTTGTCATGGTAATGGGAAGCCAAAACTTTCTTTTAATTAATCAATTAATTTTTACATCACTTTACTTGCATACATTGCTGCGACTCTAGAGTCGCGACGTTTGACTCTAGTCTAGTCTAGTCTGTCTCACGGCAAGAAAGAAAAAAGATGGTCTGCTGAGGCCATAGCTAATCTCAGCATAGTGTCCCACAATGATCCATGAGCATAAAAAATAAATGGGAGGGAGGGATTTGTGCGACATGCTGCTCTCGTGACACAAGGTCAAAGTCAGACATAACAAGTGTTACACTCCTATCTTTTTTTATTTGCTCAAGATTGCTGCTACAAATGGGTGTTGCTTTACCGAATGATCATATTGGTAGTTTAGTTTTATTTCTAGTCACGTAAGCTTATGCTTTTGCTTCTCTCGCCGAAAAGCTCTGCTTTGGATTTAATGAATAAACTGTGTTGTTTTTGAGTATAATGTGCAATATTATATCCATGTGTTTTCTTCTCTCATTTAGTAAAGATCGGCAAAAATTTACTTTAAATGATCTTCATCGATTAGTGTAGTTTATTGCAGATTATTGAAATTTTTCACTCATGGTCAGTAAAGATCTTTGCAGAAAATCGATGCCAATCTGCCCTTCAAAACCGGGCATACACTGCACTAATTCTGCCTAAAATATGCACTAAGTGCAGATACTTCTGGGAAGATCTTCAATGATCTGCAAAGAATGTTTGCAATAGATTGCAATAATCTTCAAAGATTGGTGAAGCCATTTCTGATTTGGTATTGTTTCAGCTCAATGAAAATATTCTAGTCTATAATGCACTGATTCGATTACATATACTGTTATAACTATTTTCGATAGCTAACTTTTCGTACTGGTACTGTTCCAGCTATGCTGCAAATGTTATGGTTATCATTATACAATAATTATCATGTCTCTAACTCCAGTGAACTCGTTTGTGCCAGTATTATTAGCGTAGTTAGTAAATATTATGAATTTGTCTTTTGGTATAGCATTTTAATCCTTTCGAGCTCATTATTTTGGCATACTAGTCAATACATAAAAACGAAAAAAATTGTCCTGAATGTCGATCTCATAGTCTTAGACGCAAAACAATTTAAATCTGCCCATTCAATTCTTAACATTAATCTCTCCAATCACTAGTTCTTATGTTCGTTTGCTCATACTCCAATATATGCGCGCCCTATAACAAGAGTGTTTTCAACTATTTGTCACAGGGATTTGTTTTCTTAGTTACTTATATTTGTTTGCATTTTCGTAACCAAATTATTTACCGCAAATAAAGAAAGGATGTTAATGTGAAGGTATTTTAGTATTTTTTCCTTTTTCGTTCATATTTTAATAGGCCACGGATTCGACGAATGTCATAACTTTAAAGAACATCATTGTTTCATTTTCTTATTCTAGTCTCAAATTGTTCTTGTTAGTTTTGTGTGGCAATTTTTACTTTCTTACGCTCGTGGGTACATTATGACAACACTGTTTTAGGTAGTTAATTTTTTGTACAGTTCCAGCTATGTTGAAAATGTTACAGCTAGCATTGTAAAACAATCCTCTTCATGTCTTCGACTCCGTTGAACTCTTTCATGTCAGTACTATTAGCGTAAGTAGGAAATATCATTTAAAAATTTTGTTGTAGTGAATATTATATTCTTTCGGAGCTCATCACTTGGCATCCTAGTTGATGCGTCGGTGTGAAAAATTGTCGCAAATCCCGACGGTCGACCTTATAGTTCTAGACGTAAAATAAATTAAATTTGTCCATTTTACTTTTAGCATCAATCCCTCATGCTCGTATCACTAGTTCCTATGTTCGTATGCTCATATTTCAATATAAGTACGTTTCACTTGTATTTACATACAATAACAAAATCTGACTACCGTAACGAACAGGACAGCACTTTTTCGTGCTTATCTCCGAATAATGTTTCGACAATTTTAACATGGGTATTACGATAACCATGTATGAATAGCAATTAAGGATCTTGAAGTTAAAGTATTTGAATGCGATTTTCGCTTTTATTTCAATATAAGTGCGCACAAACGAATGCATTTTTTAACTAAGCGTTGCGAGAACAATTGTGTTCTCTTAGTTGCTTATATATAAATGCACTGTCAAAATCCGATTAGGCAACGAAGGGAATTTTTGTTGTGCTTTTCTGTCAATCATTTTTTGTTTCAACATTTTACATGGGTATTATGATACCAATGTGTTATTATCAAATAAGGATGTTAATGTTGAGGTATTTTAAAAACCAACGTTTCAAGATTTCATGTTTGAACTTCATTGGAAATAAACTGTTTTTTTTCTTCTTTCTTTTCCTTATAGTTGAGTAAGATCAGCCCACGTTCAAAATTCGAGGACGCGTCGTAATCAAAAAAGGTAATGGTGTAAAGAAGCTGATGATCCACATCGATGACTTGTCAACTCTCCCTTTCCAAGAATAAGCAAGCTTTATGGCGTGGTTGGATTTGGTGTTTGTTTTGGGTGAGTGTCCCATAAACACAGCCACCCGATTACTTTTATTGTCATTTATCTCGCGAAGATTTTCTTGTTGAAATTTTCATCTAAATAAATCGCATAAATACAATTTCTAGCATGGTTTTTAGTACAAGTGGCTCAGTGAACAATTAAGGCATTGTCTGTTTATACGTAAAGTTACGGGAAAAGAAACAACGATGAGCACGCGCGGTGTACTTCAAACGGACTCACATTTACAGCTACAAAATAGTACACGCCTCACCCAAGTGCTGCTCCTTCCCGACACCAATGGACGAGACACGGAAGTACACAATTACACCCTTTAAAACGACGTCACGACAGCGTTTTCGAGAAAATCGCATTAGGATTAGTCCAACTTGAATAACCCATGAAAAAAAGCTAAATTTAAATTGTACGTTTTCAATTAGCTCATCAATTACAAAGATCCCCCAGCTCTTGCTTATAGCTCACTTGGGCACCGAGTTCAGGACGTTTAGCTATACTCGTACTCTAGTATACTTCGTACTCTATGACTGATTTAGACAAAATTTATAGTATACTTCGATTATTACCTAAAATATAAACATGCTCATTAAACAAGAACGCCCTAAACTAAATTATTGAAAAATGCAGCACCAGCCTTGTGCATAAAAAATCATTGAAATAATGCCTACGTGAAATGAGAATTTGATGAATTTGTATCCGCGGCAAAATGTAATAGACATTAGTTGTATAATCGCACTGGTAAAGAATATTTCCTGACGATTACACTTAAGTCTTCACTCGCAATGGAATGCCGGAAAATAGGAGATACGTGAAAAAAAGCTTCAATTCAGTCGAGTTGATGCATGTTACATCACCCATTGGATTTTCAAATGCTGTGTTAGCTTGAACACAGAGCAGTTACTGCTGGTCTAAACGGCAACCAATCCATATAACTGTGGTGGATGGAGCATTGGGGCAATCTCTTCCCCACCCCTGCGGAAGGAAACTTTGGGCTCGTGCTGCGGAGCCTTGAATCATCGGTTAATAGAGATGAATGACCAACGCACTTAATCACTAGGCCACATTGATCAGAATGATATGTACTTTCGAATTTTATATTTGATTTACGGATACTTGCTGGCAGTAAGGCCTGGGCAGTAGATTTAATTAGGATTTCTTTACAGAAGTGGCGCATTTGCAGCAACTGCAGTGAAATTTTACAAGTTGACGCTATCAAAGCTAGCAAGTTACTTTGAATATCAACAAAGAAAACAAGGCAACAGCATTTAATCCCAACTGATTGAACAAAGAAACAGCTCAAAATGTCAGCCAGCTCACTGAAAATTTGTGGTGAAATTAACCAATCTGGCAGAGTTTAGTGATTCAATTGAACAATGCTTTTAATTGTGAGCAGTTGAAAATTATGAAAATTGGAAAAACCAGAATTTACTCATACGTTACATTCACAAACCATCGTCAGCGTCGTCGAACATGTAAATCTGAAACCGGAAGACTCACACAGTCAATAGATTCAACTCTTCCAGTTAATTACAAAAAAGTTTTACTCTGACAACGAGTGTCCAAGGAGCAATGTAAGTCTAGGGTCAAAATCGGGTTGGAGTTCGGCGCGGAAATTGATATGGAGACTGAGGTGGTAATTGGGAATTAGTCGGCGATGGCGTTGGGGGTCGAGTGGGAGGGGAAAATCAGGAAAGAGACTAAGATGGTGCCTTGAGCACAGTCTGTCTTGGAAACCGGGGTGGAGTCTGCGATGATGTCGGAAGCGGAACTTAGGGCGAGGACCGAGAGTGAAATATGAGATAGAGTCCGGAGTGGTGGGGGTATAGTCCGGAGTGGTGGAGGTATAGTCCGGAGTGGTGGGGGTAGAGTCTGGAGTGGTGGGGGTAGAGTCCGGAGTGGTGGGGGTTGAGTCCAGAGTGGTGGGGGTAGAGTCCAGAGTGGGGGGGTTATAGTCCAGAGTGGTGGGGTTATAGTCCAGATTGGTGGGGGTAGAGTCCAGAGTGGTGGGGTTATAGTCCAGAGTGGTGGGGGTGGAGTGCGAAGTGGTGACTGTCCAGGGATATTGGAGTTGCGTTCGTTCCATTCTTCTTCTCGCCCTCAAAAATCTCCTTACGCCCAGCCGCGCACTATCTTGTCTGCACATAGGACACGTCGACCTGGAGACAGAGGAAATATGTATATTACGATAAACTCATGTGCATATTTGTGTTGAAAAAAGAAAAGAAGAAAATAAAACTACAGGGTAGTGCCACCCTGCTACGAATTTGTAAAATACTCCTGCACACTTTTATTGCACTACACATTAGTACAACGCTACTCTAGTTCATAAGGGAAGCACCAAGTAACTTTTACACATTAGTACAACGCTACTCTAGTTCATAAGGGAAGCACCAAGTAACTTGTGTAATAATTATTCCCATTCAAAATGACTAAAAACATTTAGACTAATAATTTCAAGCACAAAACTCGAGTAATTTATCGTCTACGTCTGAGTGAAAACTACCATCACTGACGCAGGAGTAAAAGGAAACGATTCATGCCATTCAAAATATTTCAAAATTTTTTCAATATGGCTGCTCGACAACGGACGTTGTACACATTTAGAGCCCCTTATTGCTCTTCAATGTCTCCTGAACCTTTCACCCCAACTGAGATATGTAGGATGTGTATATAATGAAGTCATTGGTATGCATTTGATCCCCCTTTAACGTAACAAATATGAAACGTAACAAGCATGAGACATTTCAAATAAACGCGTTTGAGTTAAATCAAACTATTTGAAGTAATGATCATTTGTTGGTCTATTCGCAGTGCATATATTTCATATATAATTAATTAAGTCATCTGTTCGGTTCCATGTCTCGCATTTCATAACCATTATTAAAAAAATGAGTTCAACTGTATTTATTTCAGGAAATTTTAGGTCTTTGTAAGCATACAGGATTGCTTTTATGACCTAGAACTTCAGTAACTGAAAGTATTTTACTTAAAAACAAAAGTAGTTCGAAAAGTATTTCAAGTTCAAGCCAACGCAGCCCATACCCAGGTAGCAAGAAATTATTAGGCCAATATTGGGTTGATAATTATTTATTGACCTGATATTGGAATCTTGGGTTACAATAATAGGCTAATAACAAGACAATATCGAAAAAAAATATATTTGATTATGATATCAACTTGTTATTGGGACAATGTAATAAATAGTTTATTTCTAATATTAAACTAACAGTGTATACATAAATGTACGAGGAGTTCGTGGGCTCGAACTCAGGAATAGAGATCACGGCGCCAACACGCTATCGACTGCGCTATCGATCACCCTAAAAGGTGACCGAAGCACAACGAAAGCAATGTTTTGGCACAGTGAAAGCAGGCGCACTGTCCTGACAGATATTTAATTCCCATATGTATCGAGAGCTCAAAGTCTAGTCACCCCCAGAAACAGTTAATTCTGGTACGGGAAGACACTGCTTCCACAAGGTTTTTTCAAATGAAATAAATGTACGAGGAGTTCGTGGGCTCGAACTCAGGAATAGAGATCACCGCGCCAACACGCTATCGACTGCGCTATCGATCACCCTAAAAGGTGACCGAAGCACAACGAAAGCAATGTTTTGGCACAGTGGGGGCGACTAGACTTTGAGCTCTCGATACATATGGGAATTAAATATCTGCCAGGACAGTGCGCCTGCTTTCACTGTGCCAAAACATTGCTTTCGTTGTGCTTCGGTCACCTTTTAGGGTGATCGATAGCGCAGTCGATAGCGTGTTGGCGCGGTGATCTCTATTCCTGAGTTCGAGCCCACGAACTCCTCGTACATTTATTTCATTTGAAAAACACCTTGTGGAAGCAGTGTCTTCCCGTACCAGAATTAACTGTTTCTGGGGGTGACTAGACTTTGAGTGTACACATATATATATGTACGATATTCATATATAAGTGGAAACTATCCCATAATAATTAAAAATCTTGCCATTTTATAAAATTTGTTAAAACATGAATTATTATTGCCCAAACATTGGGTTGATATCGTATGCCAATAATGCGGAGTAATTTGTATAAAATGTACCAATTAAGGTAATGAATAGTTATTTCAGTCATTAATGAGTGCAGTAATATTTTGCAGATATCAAGAAATGTGAATACGTTACAATAATATGTATATTCAGAATTACTGTAAGTAATCGTATGACATAAGAAAAAATTATAGAAAATCAAAGATAAAAACAAAATTACATATAAACCTAACTTAAAATGTTTAATGGCACAGATGAATCACAGCTATTTAAGGTTGGCTTGCGGTGATGAATTAGAATGCTTTCAGCCAACGAGCTTTCGAGCAATCATTGCTCATCTTCAGTAGACACTGTAAAAGGCAGAAATATCGTACATAAGTAATCGTATGACATAAGAAAAAATTATAGAAAATCAAAGATAAAAACAAAATTACATATAAACCTAACTTAAAATGTTTAATGGCACAGATGAATCACAGCTATTTAAGGTTGGCTTGCGGTGATGAATTAGAATGCTTTCAGCCAACGAGCTTTCGAGCAATCATTGCTCATCTTCAGTAGACACTGTAAAAGGCAGAAATATCGTACATAAGTAATCGTATGACATAAGAAAAAATTATAGAAAATCAAAGATAAAAACAAAATTACATATAAACCTAACTTAAAATGTTTAATGGCACAGATGAATCACAGCTATTTAAGGTTGGCTTGCGGTGATGAATTAGAATGCTTTCAGCCAACGAGCTTTCGAGCAATCATTGCTCATCTTCAGTAGACACTGTAAAAGGCAGAAATATCGTACATAAGTAATCGTATGACATAAGAAAAAATTATAGAAAATCAAAGATAAAAACAAAATTACATATAAACCTAACTTAAAATGTTTAATGGCACAGATGAATCACAGCTATTTAAATAGCTGTGATTCATCTGTGCCATTAAACATTTTAAGTTAGGTTTATATGTAATTTTGTTTTTATCTTTGATTTTCCAGAATTACTGTAATCACAGGTTCACAGTTCTTGTGTTTTCAGCGGTCCAATGAGTTTCGAAGGTCTAGTTTTTTCCAAAAAAATATGCTAAAATCGTTTGTCATATGTTACTATAGCAATAAATGTCTACATATTGAACAATTACGCATACTTGACACAAAACAACTCGTTTCGAAAAGGGTAAAAGCATTTTTCAGCTATTTCATGCTCGATAAAACCCGTTTGAAACGAGTAATGATTGACTGCCAGTTCGTTGAACGGCCGCGCGATAACGAAGACGCTTACGCTCTATGAATATAGTTGTTGGCTTGACTTCGGCGTGTATAGTGGAGTTCGTGTTTTACTGTTAAACGTTATTTTTTTTATGAAAACTCTAATTGAGGCTAGAAACATGAGGCTAGAACGTCGTCGATTCTAATGAAAATTGTGAATTGAATGATAACTTCGCGGAAAAAAGTGATGACTTCGGTGAGAGTGAAAATTTGGATTTAACAAATAGACTAGAATCTGGACAATCATTGAAGGCGATTATTAGCGTTGAAGAACAGAAAAGTCCTGCTGGATTAGGAATAGATTCTTCTAATTTTGAATGTGCATCTGTTTCATCGTTATCTCCTACCAATTTATCAACATCCTCTCTTCCTCGTACTGACTCTCCTTCACTATTACAGGAAAGTTTTCATGAAAGCCTTTAAAATTGACATAACAAATGCAAAATCCCCCTGAATAGCTTCAAAGCACTATTAACCATTTTGAAGCCTCACCATCCTTCACTTCCTAGTGGTCCCAGAACACTATTAAAGACAACGCCTGGTCACATAGAAGATATGGAGGAAGGCCAATTTATCTATTATGGCATTGAAAATCAAATAAAGGAAAATTGTCAGATTGATATGTCTGAATCGAGTGATGTTATTAAACTTGATGTTAATGTTGATGGTGCTCAGGTTTACTAATCTCAAAACACATCATTTGACCAATACTGGTTTCCTGTAATAATTCTCAATTGTATTCTCATCATTCAACATGTCCATTTATTGCTGCTGTCTATAATGGTGACAGAAAACCTGAGGTATCACTGTTTCTTGAAAAATTTTGCAGGGGACTTTCATTTCTTTTGCAAATGGAATCAAAATCCAAGATAAGACTGTAAATGTTGAGCTTCGCTCAATTATTGCTGATGCACCTGCCAAAGCATTTCTGAAGCAGACCAAAACTCACGGAGGCTTTTATGCTTGTGACAGATGCTGTGTAAATGGAAAATATGAATTTAGATCTGTTTCATATGATGCTACTAATGCTATTCTACGAACTGATTACACATTAAGGGATAAAACTCAACCTGAACATCACAGAGGAACAAGTCCTTTTGTTTCGTTAAACAAAAACATGAGTGATGCGTTTGTTATTGACTATATGCATTCAATATTACTTTTCATTGTTCGCAAATTAGTTAACATATATCTACATAAAGTTCCTCATAAAATTTCTTCTGCTCAAAAAGCTCTCATAGAAGACCGAGTTATTGTTATTAGAAAGTATTTCCCATGTAATTATAATAGGAAACCATCATTTCAAGAATTTGATAGACTCAAAGCTACAGAATTCAGACATATTGTAATATACACTGGCATCTTGATCTTCAAGGATGTTTTAAGAGGTGACATGTACAATAATTTCATCACTCTGATATATATTTTGAGGATTCTCTGTGATAAATATTTAATTTTGGATCAAGAAATGTTGAACTATGCTAGAAAACTTTGTATTACATTTGTTAAACAATATAAAAAAATATTTAATAATATGAATGTTACTTTCAATGTTCATTCTACTATTCATCTTGTTGATGATGTGTCAAGATTAGGAGTTCTGGACTCATTTTCAGCCTTCCCTTATGAGAGCTGCTTGGGTAATATTCGAAGAAAAATTCGGTCATCTAATGCTCCGCTTCATCAATTAAGCCGGAGGATGAGTGAACTGTATAAGTTCAAAAAAGATCAAGCAGTGAACAAAACTTTGTTCAGTATAGACAACCATAAAATTACCCCAAATCTGAAGAAAGACTCATACGTTATTTTGCATGACAAAACCATTGCATCTGTTGAAGAGATAGGCATCCATGATTTGAAAGTTTGCAAATACAAGAAACTCAAATCTGCTACAAAATATTCATGTGATTCCTCCCTCTTAGATATATATATAGTTAGAGATACTAATGAAAGATCAGTGATCTCTAAGAAAGATGTTGAAAAAAATGTGTAATATTACCATATAAAAACAGTACTCAATATTGCCAATAGTGTAGCTATAGGCGTTTTCAAACAACAAACTCAATTTGAATTGTATTCATACATATTGTGAAAATTTTGCTGAATAAACGCACGCAACCTCCATTTTCCCCCATGCAATTAGTCTGATAGCTTCAAGCAGTGTAGAAAGCCCAAGGCTACAGCACACACTACTAATTTCTCATATATATATGCTAATAAATGATAACTTATTGAATTTTGAATTTCTTATGTTATTTTAAACGTCTTAATAACTTATATTAAGATTTTTACTTGATACGGCAGTTCCTTAGCTATATAATTTGTATTAGAGCAGAAAGAAAACTTAGTTTTTATCCTAAACTGCAGTCTTAAAATTAGTATTGTAGAATTTTGCACTAAATTAAATTGATTATATCATCAAATCTTGAAATTTAGAGGAAAGTATTTTGTAAAATTTTGTTGACAGCTATTGTCTGTTTCATAGAACTAATATATCGAAATGCAGTTTTCTTATGTCCGTGACCAAAGGATTGTAACAAACACAGTTGATTCATGATACCTGTCAGTAGTACTAAAAAGGTAATAAATTTCTTTGAAAGATGCACAACATTATCTAGTAAAAGCAAGAGAGTTAAATAAAATTATTATCAAATGTTTACATTTCAACTCTATATAGTTTCTACTGTTTTATGGGTCTCTAAAGCAATATAAATTTTCCCCTGGTAATCATTTAAATTTAATAATGGCAAGAAATTGGGGGCATTCTCTTTCCGCGTCAAGAGGAGGAGACTAATTGTATGGGAGGCAATGGAGTTTGCTTGTATTTATGTGCATATTTAGCCTTTTTTTGCATATATTAAATTTATTTTGTATATATAGGATGATAAACTAAAGACTATAAATACTGATCCGTGTAATAAGGGTATTGAATCAAGAATGTATTCAATTGTAATTTTTGAAGAGGATGATTCTGTGGAAGGTGTACCTTCCAGTTGGCTAACACATGTTGATGGTGCAACATTTCGTCGCTGGTCGGGAAAGACCCCTCATTGCAGGATGACCCACCTTATCAAAAATTGCTATCCACCAATGTCATCTTGGAACTTTGTGAAGTGCAAATTGAAGTTTAAAGCTGATAGCTTCGCAGAAATGAGGGAGAAATGCCAGGAGACATCATATCTCACAACAGCAAGTGAACATACTAACCTTGAGCAATCCCAGCCTTCAAGAGTATCGGTAATAAGTACCTCAGATTCTGATGATGCACTTCCTGAACCTCCAAGCAAAATTAGAAAATTGGGGAAATCTGAAGCTGTCGGCATACAGCATACATCACTTAAAAGTTCAGGGTGAGACTGCAGCAGTAATGCCAATTCTCCAACAGCTTCTATCTCGTGTGGAGAAATTAGACTCTCGTGTGGAAAAACTTGAATCAACGAATTACTTTGGCTCACAGCGGTATGCACAAAGAATTATTTGACACAAAAGAGGAGGTCAAACGATTAAAGAACATTATGAAACAGTATCCTAGCACAACTACATCAATGAACACTAATTTACCTACATTGCCTGTGTCTAATGATGAAAAGCTGGCTAGCCTTGAAAACACTCGTAGTGATGATCTAGAAGCGCAAAACTTGATTCTCAAACTGAGCAACTATGGAGGAACTCAACTCCGTATTACTATCAATAATATGATGAGAAGTTTTATGTCCAGTGAAGTAGCTCTTACTTATTCTATGCAAGAAAAATGGGGGAAAAAGTCCTTCATTGAACTAAAACTTTGCAGATGTATCCAAGGTAAGCTAAAAAAATTAATTTGAGTTCTGAAATCTGCACACATATCCTGCAGTTTTATGCGCATCACCCAATTGAAAATCAAGGACGTGTCGCCGGTGAATTAAAGACGAGACAGTCGATCAAGTATGAATTAAAGGCGAGTCGGCCGGTTCGGCCTTATATAACTCTATCTCCGCGCTCTTAAACCACGAACGGTCGAGCTCGGACGTAATATGCTGGGCCGGCCAGTTATAATTTGAGGGCGCAAACTTCTAAGTTGGTTAATGGCCGTAGTATTTGAGGAGGCCATCCGTTGTTTACAGCCATACAAATATCATTGATCTATCGCAATGAAACGTATGCTCTGACATTGTGGCGTATAATGCATCACGCTTGAAATTATATTTCACATATTTTATTCAATTTCATGCTTTTCCAGAAATATTCACAACATTGAAACTGAAGACTTTACTGTACTGCAGAATAAATGCATTGGTGCGTTTACTTGTGTTCATTTATGTATTTTTACCATGCCATTGTTATACGCATGTTTTCATTTCATTCTTCAATACCAGACACAAGTCAAACACATTACCACAGTCCCAGCAGTCTATCTCTCCCAGAAGAGAAGTGCTACTTACTGAGAGGACATGAATATTTATTCTTATCTATGCAAGATTTTACATTGAGAAATGATATTCACGAGTGAAATCGGTGTAATTATTTTTTAGTTCTAAATACATTCTAATGAATTTAATCATCATTCGGAAATTTATAAAATAAGAAGTAACATGAAATGGAAATGATAAATCGTGAATCATATACCTAAGAATTATACCTAAGATTAATCGTATTTCTAAATTTTATTCATGGTCGTTTTTTTTATGGTGAAGATATCGTGATGTTGATAACGCTAATTATTTCAAGAAGCACAAAGATTTCAAACAATGCTAAGAGAAAGCGCATTTCATTATGATAGTTTCTAATAACGAGTTTCCTGACAGCACCCGCTGTAGTTTCCTAAACGGAATACCGCATAAAACTTTGCTAATTACGTTGCAAAGAATTACATGTGGTAATAAGAAGCACTTTTATTCTAACAAGTAATCAAATTGATTATTGTTTGAAAAAGTAAAGCAAAACAAGTTCCCCTCAGGGGTATACAACTGTTGTATCTATGGGAATTAGCGCTCCCAGGGGGACTTTGTGAGGGCCCGAGCTAAAGGTTAGGTAGGCTTCCTTTTTGTTAAAATAGAATAGGTATTTGTTTTGTTACGGACCATCTTTTTTCGGTTCACTGCTGTCCTGTTTTTCAGCACTTACTACTTTCTTCTTAAATTTTTTCTCGTTTCATGAACTTCTTTCTTAGCTTCTTGTTTCTGTGCATCTTGTGCATAGATTCCGCGTTCCCTCAACTCCATACTGAATGGCGCCTTCCTCCTTCCTCTCTTAGAACATCTTTGTCGTGGTTAAGGGAGGCTAAAACTTTCTTATATAATAATGATAATGATAAAAATAATAATAATAATAATAATAATAAAGCAATACAAGTCTAAGTTTTTGTGGTTCACAATTCAAGTAACGTTGATCTTTTAATTTTTATTGAACTTTTTTATTCCCGAGGCAGTCGTGCGAAGCTGAAGTCTCTTCTCAAGACATATGAGTGTTTCTAAGATGCAAATAATACATAAAATATTATTGTGATTCTAATTATTACGTTCTAGAGACATCGAACAAATGAACATTCGCTTGGATGAGAGAAAGAGGAGATGGGAAAATTAGAGACACTTCTACACTCTTGCATTTTGAAAAGCAAAATGATTACAAATTCGCCACATACCTCAGCACCCAGAACGAAAACTAAAAATCAGTTATTATTTTTACTCAAAGTAAAACAAAAACTTAATCATCAACGAAACATACTGAGAAGACTTTTAATAAATAAACATGTCTGTAATATAAGTTTACAAGTGATTTGTAAAGAGTTCGGTAAGCATGAGATCAATCGACCATCAGTCGAAGACCAATCTACAAACTACCCTATCCATGCTAGTTTGAATTAAAATGGAATAACAAAAAAGTGTTTTGTATTACACTCATACAGCCTTCCAAGAACAAGTGGCATGTATAAATTTTTTGTCTAGAATAATGTTCTCATTCAAAATTTGTGACGAACATTCAAACATGAAGTCTCTGAGTTAATTTACCCTAAAAACTTGCCCTATGAGCTGGTCGAAGCACTCGAAGTCTCGAAGTTTTGAAGTAGCAGTCCGTTTCACCGCCCCGGCGCTGTTGCACTGGCAGTTGATTAGTTTGTGAAGTTGCCCGACGTGAAGTGACTAATTTACAATTATTGCTTAAAAACTGAGATTTGATTGATTGTAATGCAGGTGTTTGAACGTTATATGCATGGGCAAACTTAGAATTTGTACTGGATGAACGTTTTTAAACGATTTTGTGTCGATCGAGTTACTCTCATCGTTAGAACTTCCTTATCGGTAGGAGAGTTCAAGCTTAGTTTAATATTTCAAATTCTGTTGTATGAAGGGTATTTTTAGAGGTATTTATGTAAAAGTACTCAAGATGGATTGCTTTCTCATTTTATTTCTTGATTTACTTCTTATTAAAAAAGTTTACTTATTAAAAAATGTTTTTTTCAGTAAAAAATTAAAAGAAGCAAGTTTTTCTGTCAAATTAAATATTTACTGAAGGCCGTGATAAAAGTGCAGTGGCCCAGTGAAGGAAATACTACAGAACTTGCTCGTTGCCTGAAAAAACTGCTGCAAGAGCAGGGGCGTTCTTACACCTTCAAACTTAAGTCACATCAAGTAAGTATTTTACGCGTGTGTGAATAATTGTTTTGAGTTTTGGTTATTTTAAAATAGCCCTATACATATTTCTAATATTTCATTGTTTTCAATTACTTGAGTTTCAACGCTTTTAGGTGCTTATTGAGGCAGTTGGTAAATATTTGAGTAGACATATGAATACTGCAGCTTTTTAACTTTAATTTAAAAAAGCTCAAGTTCAATTTTAAAAAGCTCAAGGTCAATTTAAAAAAGCTCAAGTTCAATTTAAAAAAGCTCAAGTCCAATTTGAAAAAGCTCAAGTTCAATTTAAAAAAGCTCAAGTTCAATTTAAAAAAGCTCAAGTTCAATTTAAAAAAGCTCAAGTTTAATTTAAAAAACGTCAAGTTCAATTTAAAAAGCTGAATTTTAATTTAAAAAAGATTAAGTTTATTTTGAAAAGTCTCAAGCAGGCTATATCTAAAAAAAAAGAATTTCAATTTTTGAAACCTTATGTTTCTAAAATTTCATACTTATGTAATAATAATATAAGTAAAGTTTATTTCTGAGAATGCATATATGTTAAAGTACTGGTACTGAAAATAGAGTAAATCAAAAATCGGACAAACAAAGCTGTTGTGATTTTGTACTTAATTTGACATTCTTCAAGTTTTACCTATGATTCATTTGGTAAGCATTTGACAAACAGATCATCGGTACGTACAGTGTATATCCATTGACAAAAAAATTCAAAATAAATTTTATGTAATAAGTAACTGTGTGACAATTAGCAAACTGCACTGACTGAAAAGTTGAACATTAAATAGCTTCAAAATTATATTTAAACCATAATGCTCCACAACAATGGCTTATTATATCATGTTATATAACATAGTATTACACATAAAATGTATACCAAATTAAAGGCCAATCTCTCTACTAACAATTCAGGAACAAGTCTCGCTGAGCGGCGAAGCCGCTCAGCGAGAATGAAAACATCGATTATAACTGAAATTTGATGCTGATTCCGAATCTGCAATTTGTTTAGACCGCTCTCGATTTTTTCGATTTTTTTGTAATTTTTTTGAATTTTAAATTTTTATACATTTTTCATGTTTTTTTTTGCGTGCACCACCTCATGATCCGAACTCTGCCATTCTCGACCCAACCTGGTCGGACTTGGCATACTTTGGCTTGCACCACCTCATGATCCGAACTCTGTCATTCTCGACCCAACCTGGTCGGACTTGGCATACTTCGGCCTGCACCACCTCATGATCCGAACTCTGCCATTCTCGACCCAACATGGTCAGACCGTGCCTTGAAGACCTGAGTACCGGATAGGGCCGGGTTCCATTCAACCTGTACGGACATGACATTCTTTGGGCACCACCTCAGTTGTTGCTAGCCGCCTTTCAAAAAAAATAAAAAAAATTGAAAAAATCGAGAGCGGTCAAAACAAATTGCATATTCGGAGTCAGCATCAAATTCCAGTTATAATCGATATTTACTTTACTTGCGGGCTTAAGTCTCGCTGAGCGGCTTCGCCGCTCAGCGAGACTTAAGCCCGCAAGTATTCTAGCAACATGCTTCTATATATGATTGTAGGAGCGTAAACATAGCCTGGGTGTTATGGCAGTAATGGATTCATCTAAAAGTCACCTTTTTAAATTAAACTTGTTCTTTTTTAAATTAAACTTGAGCTTTTTTAAATTGACCTTGAACTTTTTTAAATTGACCTTGAACTTTTTAAAATTAAACTTGAGCTTTTTTAAATTAAACTCGATCTTTTTTCAAATTGAACTCAACCTATTTTAAATTAAACCTGAATTTTTTTTAATTGAACTTGAACTTTTTCAAATTAAAGTTGAAAAGCTGTTGAGAATTGAGGTAAGTAAACAGACAATGCAAGGGTCTACGCTACAAACTTGAAAATGCGTATAAATGTCTATGCAATTAAAAATAAGCTGTTCTTATGCAGCATTATTTTAATTAGAATATCAAAGTGAAAAGGAGGGACTGTAATTGTGTGCAGACGAGGTAAGAGATTTTTGTTGAGAACTAGTCAACTTGTCGTCACCACAACACGTAATAAGTGGAATGGCGCACAAATTATACTCGTCATATATGCTTCCCTCTGAAAATGTTTCATTACCGAAAATCATATTTTTATGATTCTTATATCAATGATAAAGAAAGAGCGAGTTGAACTTTAAAGTACTGTGGCATCAATAACAGTAATACCTTTTATTTAACTATATACTAATATTGTACTTCATTTTATAATGTTTTGGAATATTCCCTTTCTTCATACACATTAGAGGATTTTTTATTGCTATAACCTTTTTCTTCAGCACATCTTCATAGGAATTTGTTGGAGTAGTATCTTTTTGAGAATATATTTCTATAATTATAGCAGTGGACATAAATTGTATGTGTTTCTATTACAAATGTGTGAATATAATACCTTAGAGTAAACATGAATGAATATGAACAGGATAATATAACAACTTCCATTTATAGGTGCCAGTTCAATTTCTAATGAAAATCTCCCATTAGTTCTCTTGCAATCGATATTGTAGGATTAAATCCAACATTAAAAATCTGCAGCCCACGCAAAATCTAACAGTGCCATTAACATGTTTTCACCGTCCACAGTAAAGTTTTTTGTTCAACTGAACATTAAATGGCTTGTCATAACTCACCCTAGCAAAGCTTAACTCAACCTTGCTCGACGTGTAGACTGCTTAAACACAAAAACACTTGAATATGTCCAGCAGGAAACCTAAATAATATTCAGCATCTTTAATTTTGAGGTTACTTATTAAGCAGTCATCCACACTAGTACCTATAGGGGTGAAATTGTTCATCTTCTGCAAGAAATTTTAATAAGACTATTATTGTACAAAAACTAAGGCGGAATAAAGAAATTTTCTTTTCAGAAAAAAATACGTGATACGTCCTTACATTGACCTAGACCTATCTGGAAGTATCTCATATCCGCGTTTTACTTTCAGAAGAATCAGATTCATCTGAGGACCCTGAGAGAGATACTCAACTCAACCGCCCCAATTATGAAAATGGATGAATTCTTTCCTGGCGTAAGCCGGTGAGAATAACGTTCAGATAACGTTGTTTCGTTCAGATTGATATGTAAAATTCGTTTTGTTCTGCTCATATGAGGCCTCGCATTGGAAGGAAATCTATTCCAGTTTATTCAGTGCTAATTTATTTTATTATTTTCTAATTTTCTTGTTATATTTTGGTGCGTAATGTATTGGGACTCTCCTCTTCTTGATTTCTTGATACACACTAGAGAATTTTTTATTGCTATAACCTTTTTCTTCATTGCTTCAAAGGAATTTGATGGTATAGTTTCTTTTTAAAAATACAATTTTATCATCATAGTAGTGAAAGCATAATTTTACAAGTGTCTCTAATATGTACGTCAGAATATAATTAAAACGAAAGGTTGGCAATATATTCGAGATGTATTTTTAATTTTTAATACACAAGTAATTTGGTATTTTTCTCTTTCAGAGCTTTTGTCTAGCCAGTATATCCTTATTAACTCGTTAACTGCGATGGGGTAAACTGAAGTTCAATATTGAATTCAAATTTCAAGTCAATTGTGGTAATCAACTTTGAAAATAGCGAACATTAACTGTATCGAGCCTATATTTAGCTTTCATTAAATATTAATGATAAATGAGTTAGTGGCTGCAGGTGGGTCAGCAGCACTATGAAAATCACCTAAGTGACCACCGGTTGGTCACTTCGCAGGAAATGAGTTAGAATGAGTTAAGCTGCTGGTACATGACCTAAAATGCAGAGTAAACTTGATAAACCTCTTTCTGTGACGAGCATTTATCCTCATTGAAATTCAATTTATGAAATAGTTGAAGTAAAAGAAGCTGCACACCACACTGCTTTTTGGAGGTGATATTTTGGCCATACTCCGAAGTTTTCCTTGCATTTTGCATAACTGGTTCGTATAAAAGTTCCATTCATAAATAAAAACTGTTCGTAGAATGCCAGAAATATCAGTAAACTGGAGTTAAGGTATTTCGCAATGAGAGAATATTCATTTGTTTTATCGTAAACTAATGCTTGGCAATTAACCATGCTTATCAAACAGGTTCGGTAAACTGGAGTGGAGGAAGAGGCAAGAGACTCCTTCTCCTCCAGCAGTGGAGAATCGTTCACCAGCCGGTGTGGAGCCACTGTCAGTGTCAGTAGAATTAGACAGGAAGATATTAGCCGTGCTCTGAGTTGGAGTGGTGAAAGTTTCCTTAGAACTATTGTATCTATGAGAACTAGCGCTCCCAGGTTGATTCGTAAGCACGAGGTTAGGTAGGCCATTCATTAGTTGTTTTAATAGAGCATTTTCAGGAAGCCAGGGAAGTTACTTTTTTTGAAGCGAATGATCTTTGGGAATTTAGAAACGAAGAAAGGACTAAGTATTAAAATCATATTTTAAAAAATTTCTCGAAATATATGATGATATGATTTAAGGGAGCTGGTCTTCGAAAAGTTTAATAGAACTGACGCTATGTACTTATTTAGAAACGTAAGAAGGAAGAAAATTCTGATAAAATTTATCATCGTTACTAAGAACACATTTCGGAGTCCCGCTCCATCATCAGTGCAAAGGAAAACAATAATTACGTCTGAAAGAAAAGATCAAAGTACAGTGAATTGTAGGCACCAAAAATATATCAGGAGAGTAAAAAGACAATGTATGGCACGGGAAAATGAAAAACAAAACACAGAAGCACAAGCCTCAAATACTAGCCGCATTGATGTACTCTTGTGTGTGCAGTACACATCTTTTTTCGTTGTTATTACGTTACGAAATTTCTCTATCAGAGTGGCAAAGCATAGAGGTAGAAGCTTGCGTACTGGGTATCAACCAGCACACCCATCGAATTCTGCAGTGCGAAATCCTGCCGGAAATGTAATGTCCCTACATCTCCTACCGATTTCGAAATTTTAGACTCTGCTTCAACACCGTATGACCTCAGAAATTTTAAGTCGTGCATATTTTTAAGCGAAACCCTGATTTGAACAATATGGACAGTTCGTACCCTTTGCAAGTATTGAATAGGTAGAAACCACGTCATTACCAGCTCAATTTCATTTCATACTCATATTTTACGGGATTTTTTGCTTCTGTGTTTTGTTTTTGTTTCCGTGCCATACTTTGTTTTTACTCGCATGATATATTTTTAGTCTCCGCAATTCATTGTACTTAGATATTTTATTTCAGACGCAATGATTTTTTCCTTTGAATCGATGATGGAGCAGGACTCTGGAATATTTTCTTAGTAAAGATGATAAATTTTAGCGGAAAGTTTCCTAAAGTCTCTGATAAGGTTGCGTTTGAAGCAAATCACTGACTTGTTGAGGAATTTTAAACCAAAATACGGTGATGAGGAAATTCGTACATATTTTAGCTTCAAATTTTGTGAACTCGTTATAGATATTATTTCAACACTTACAGCTTTTTGTTTTGTATGTATACATAAATATATATCCCTGTCCTAAAATGTTCTTGTTAAACTTGTGTGGCACTAAATAGTTTCTTGCGCTCTTGAGTACATTATAACGACACCATTTTAGGTAGTTTGACTTTTTGTGTTGACCAAGCTGTGCGGCAAATGCCATGGTTGGCATTGTACAACGATCCTTATGTTTTTGACAGGTAAACTGTTTTGCGCCAGTATTATTACCGTAGGAAATTATAACTTTGTGTTATGGTAAAATATTTTATTCACTTCGAGCTCGATATTTTGGCACAATAGTAGATACGCAAGAATGAAAAATTGTCCCGAATGTTGACCTCATTGTCTTAGACGCAAAACAATTGAAATATGTCCATTTTACTTTCAACATTAATCTCTCATGTGACTAGGTCTTATGTTCGCATGCTAAAATGACACTGTAAGTGCGCACTTCTTAGATAGTTTTCAACAATACATCACTATGATTATGTTTCCTTATCACTTGTATTTATATGCATAATCAAAATCAGATTAACGCAACGAAGGGAACGTAGATAAAGGCACGTAGACCGTGCCTTTCTTTCAATCATTTTGTGTTTCGACAATAATTGACATGGGTATTACGATACCCATGTACGGATATCAACCAAGGATCTTAATATTAAGATGTTTTAATTCTTTCATTACGACTGCTTTTTGACTTCATGATTTTGGTAGGCATTCACGAAATTTTCCATTCGGTTTGTAAAATGTTTTTGATTAGTATTATGTGACTATCATTTCCTTGGTCCTGACTCGAGTGTTTTTTTTATTTTTTGTAGGCAAATTCATAGCCTATTATGCTCGCGTAAGAAATATCATGAATTGGTTGAATGGTTGAACTTTTTCCGAGCTAGTCTCTTGGTATACTAGTTGAAGCCCAAACATAAGACGCTTTCGAATTTCTACTGTGTCGATCCTTTAGACTGTACATCCACCAATTTTTACTCTCAATTCATCTCCCCGATATCGCTAAAGCCTGCCTTCATATTTCAATGGAAATAAGGACTAAAAAAAATTTTTCTCATCAATGCGTCGGTTGCATTATTCATGAATCGATAGAGATAAAAATATGTAGGTGCATGTGTATTTAGTGTTTATGCATAAAAAACCTCAAAATAATTCAGCAGGGGGAATACATTTTCATGATTTTCTGTCAATTACTTTTTTTCGAAAAGCAACACGGATATTATGACACCCACACACAAATGTTTATCAACTAAGGATCTTCAAGTTGAAGCGTTTTAAAATCCTATGTCCTGTGTCTTAATTGGAATAAACTGTTTTTTTTTCTTGTAACGGAACATCTTTTCCCGGTTCGCTGGTGTCTTTTTTCATCACCTATTACTTTTTTCTCCAATTTTTATCTTTCATAAATTTTTTCCAATTTTGTGCCTGTGCCCAAGGTTTTTAGACGCGCTTTGGTCAAACGGATTCCCAGTGTCCTTCCACTAACTTCCATTTTAATTCATTCTTCGAAATTCTTTGAATAAAGGATTTACTTTTAAAAGCTCGGCTACGCTCAGCGACATAGTCATCCTGGAGAGCAGCCGTCAAATATGTTATATATTTGCAGTTTTATATATATATATATATATATATACTGTGAGTCTCCGGTTTACGGCATTTCAGCTTAGGGTATTCGCCGTTACGAGCAATCGCCCATAAACTCTACTAATACATTAATACATTTTCCCTATTAATGTATGTATGATTTGAGCCTGGCAATCCTTCAATTTTGCGATTAAAAAACTCTCGGCAGCGCACAACCAAGGTTATCGCTACTGAACGGCTCAGAAATTTATATATATATTATATAAATACTTAAATAAATATATAATTGTATGTATAAATATAGATACGCAGCTGGCCACCCTTTAATACTGCTTTAAAAAAACTCTCGGCCACGCACAGCCGAGATTTATCGCCTCTAAACGACCCTATAAATAAATTTGAGGGTCGTTCAGAGGCGATAAATCTCGGCTGTGCGTGGCCGAGAGTTTTTTTACGAAAGCAGAATTCAAGGATGGCCAGCCGCGTATCATGTACGTATCGCCGGCGAAATTAGACATGCCGGAGACGAGCAAAGACGTAAAATGGTCGATCATCTCAGTTGGCCGCCGATGTCCCTGGGCCAAAAATTTCGTCCCTAAGTGGACATTTCGCCTATGATGCGGAGATGATTTACCGGCGATACGTCTCTTACATAATCCCTTGCTCGGCCATAACACATCGGCGCGACGTCCTCGATTTTCAATTGGGTATAGTTATTAGCTAGGTAGCTATAACGTATCCTAAATACCCTCATGTTTCAAGTATTTTCAATCAAATCAGAAAGCTGAAATTAAAGTCTCATTTGCTTAGTATATGCACTGTACCTTATCGTATGCATTTCATAAGTGTAACATTTCGTATCTTGCAGAAGCAGTTCGGGCATCTTCTCACGGAAAAGATGTTCCTCTCTCTAAAATCAATGAGTTTATTGCCATTCAGCTCACCATGGCAAAGGACAGGCTGGCTTTGAGAATAAAAAAGAACAAAATTCCTGATTCTACAGCAGCTGACGCAGTGACACTAGAAGAACGATGAATGCAGGAAATAATTTAAAGGTTAGCTTTCTTTGACTCATGAAGAAAAGTCATACCTTCAATATGTTTCTGAAAATTATTTAATCACTTATTGAAAGTGCTTATTATCATTATTAAAAAACTCGTTACTGTGTATTTATCAGTTATGTGTTGATACCAAATTTGTTACAACACTGATATCTCTTTCTAGCATTTTACTGATACCAATACATCAATTTAATAGTTAAACAATACCAATAACATTTAACATTCTCCTACCTAATTTTTATGGAGAAGCTATAAGTATTGATTGGTATTTTTCAATCATGGAAGCAAATCAGTAATAATTAACAGAATAAAATGTGTATCTTAAATTTTTATAGCTTCCTTATAGCTACACCAATAACATAAATTAAACCATATAATGGTTTTCATTACCTTGTAATTTGTAGCTATACATTTAACATGTGAGTTTGGCTCCATCTATTGCGCTTTACTGAAACTTCTACGTATTCACCGCTCATATTACTTATGTATAATCTAATAAGTATTGGAGCTAGATTGAAATGTATCGTTAATAAATATAATTCATTACTTAAGTATGAGTGCAATATAATTGCATTCATAATGTATATTGGCTTTCAAACGGATAATCAATTATTTTTAAATTGAATTCCAGTGGTTAAGTTGATATTTTAGCCTTTATCCTTCATTTTTATTAATTTTCTTTCAAGTTATCGGTACTAGTATCGAAGTTTAATGTTCAGTCCCGGATCAGATGTACCAATCTCAATATTATTGATATTTACCGAGGCAGGAGCATTGTTACTTCGCTTGTATTTATAAATACTAATCTAAATTTTTTTTCTAGGATCTGGAGATTTAATGCCAATGCAACGGATGAATGGACTGATCAGCAAATTAATGTTTGGAAACCAGAAGAGGAAAGCTTTTTTATTTCGTGAGGAAAAGTATTCTCATTTAATGTGGAAGCCATCTTATATATTTACAAAATTTCACGTTTAGCTACTAGTGAGGGTTATAATATTAGAATGGATCGAAAGTTATCAATCCAAATATTTTTTGAAAGACTTATGAGCAGAATATAATATACATGGGAAATACCGTCAAAAAGAGGTGCACAAAATGTCAGCGCAATGGGACGATATTTAAGAGTCACAAATCGAACATGACAATTAAAAGGATTGTGTAAATACGCGAAAATGTCAAATGTCAATTTCTATTCTTTTGTTTTTATTTCGGATTTCACTATAGTCTGGTGTTCATTTTCTACCGTTAGTATTGAAGTATATGGATTTCTTGATCACACTTCCAGAAAAATATCTCACGTTCCACATAAGCACGTGTTAAAAAACGAAAAAATATTACAACAGTATTTTCCCTTTGGTTTTTCCACTTTCCTTTCAAAATTTTACTCAAGCCGGATACTGAATTTAACGTCTAAAGGTTTTACGTGATATAGTTGTTTCCATCGTTCCCAAAAACAAGTTTTAACGGTAATACAGAAGAACTGAATGTGGGAAAACATAACATTTATACATTAAAATAAAAATCTTGCCAGCAAATTTTTAAAAGAAAAATAGACAGCAGTATAATAGGAAAATACGTTTTTCATATACTTTGTTATCAATATTCAGTGTAAATGCGCTACCATTAGATATATGTTTCTGGGAATCTGATTAAGAAATCCAATAAATATGACACTATAAAATGAGCACCCAGCTGTGGTGAAATTTGAAATCAAAAGCCAAAAGAAAAAAATTGAAAAATGTAATTTCTTTCATATTTTCATCATTTCTTCGCATTTTCAAGGGTGATGTCGAACCTTAAAATATTGTTCGATTGTGCTGATATTTTGCACACCTTGTTTTTATGGTATTTCCTAAGTTTTTTATATCCTGCTCATCATTTCACGAATCCGAACTGGATTGACCATTTTTACCTCCCTATTATGTATGTATATCTAGGTAAGATTTAGCGACTAGTAAGCTAGGCTAATATGTAAGTATCCACACAGTAACAGTTATAATGGTGATATAAAAATAATGGTAACATAAAAATAATGGTGACATAAAAGTACTGGACTTATATACATATATGTACCTAGAATATTATATAAACCTGAATGGTAAGTTGCCCTGTTAAAGGAGAACAATTCAAAATTTGTTTTTAGTTTGAACTTAATCTGAAGCTCCACTGACAGTATTTTTATTTTGTTTGTTATACAAACTGTATTTGAAAATTTTTTTAGGTCAAATGTTATAGTTTTAATTCAAATTGTAATTGAAATTATGAATTTTTTCAAGTCAATAATCAATATATTTTCACGCACATCGGATTTAGTATGATCTTGAGAAATTTTGAAACAAGCCCGCTAATATTCTTGAAGCATTCATAATTTTTCAATATACTTCAGCTCTAGATACATTATACAGTCACCTTTAATCCAGTATGTACCTCAGTTTTTTATCACTTGAACTTAATGTAATTAATAACTAAATTGGCTGCTCTTGAACATTAGCATTCGTAACACAATGAAGGATTTGGGGTGTCCTGAAGCCCTCATTAATACCAAGATGTATCGTACTGACTATTAGTCGTGAGCAAAACCGGTCCCTCACTCTTTTCATGAACGCAGTTTCATTCATTTTGCAGTTTCATTCATGAACAAAATACTGGGAACTCGATTAGCTACATTTTTTCAATTTAATGTAAATTATGTAACCGCGTTCTTATTTTTGCTTGCAATGAACCGAATTACTGTCGCCACAAAACGAGCGGCTACGACTTCTTCCATCATCGCTGGCAGTAATTTTTTCAGTAATTGTAGCTAGTTAACTAATTTGAAATACATCACTTGCGCGCATTTTTGAGCTAAAATGAGACATCTTGGGGGGACACGATTTCTTTTCAGGTGAAACGGGATCAAACCGCATGTACAGGTTGCCCGACCATTGATACGTGCAACACAAAATTTGAACTTCTACTCTACGATGCCAAAGAGGATTGTAATCATGGAATCATGGATTTTAGATAAATTTGAATACAGTTTAATTCATAGTCTTGTAGGTGTGTAGGTATGTACATCAGATAACATAGTTATCAGAATTATATATATTTCTCGACTTCGAACACTTCTGCATATTGATGTGATGTTAGAAATTAATTATTGGGCCAAAGTGTTGCTTAAGGAGTGTTTCCTTAAGCAACACTTTGGCTCAATTTTTTTCATAGTGACAATATCAAGTCAATAGTGACACAGTAATTAGCTGATACTGGGTTAAAAATAAATTATTATTGGGACAATATATTCTACCAATATCCACTTGATATCAGAAAATGAGTATTGGGCCAATACTTTTCTAAGGAACACTTCAATATCAAGTCCATAGCGACACAATAATTAGCTGATATTGGGTTAGTGAAAATATCATTATCGGGACAATATGTCTTACCAATATCAACCTGATATCAGGAATTGAGTATTAAGCCAATGTTATTGTATGGAACACCTCATTAGCAAGTCAATATTGACACAATAATTAGTTGATATTGGGTTGATGATAATATTGTTAATGGGCCAATATATTTTTCCAATATCAACCCAATTTTCCAAAATAAGGTATTGCCCCAATGTTCATTTTGAACACCCAATCAATATTGAGACTGCATATTGGCACAGTATTAGGTCAATAAATTTTGCTACCAGAGTAACACCAGGGGACCCAACAAAAATTCTACATAAATGAAAAAATTCGCTTGATACATGCATCCCAATGACTGATCTAAGGGACCACCCTGTTCACAATTTTTTGTATACCATGAATTTCATTATAAGGAAAGAAACCTCAATGAGTGTGGATTATACGTTTAAGCTCGAAATGACGTCATTACCCTGCATATCAATGAAAAAAATTAAAATCTCCTGTTTTTAAAGTATTTTTGCGGAGATCACGGCCTTCCAGTGTCTCAGATCATGTGACTCCTTACAGGTTGAGCGCAAACAAAATTTGGCAGAAGCTGACAATTCTAAAATTACGAACGGAATTCACATAATGCACTATATGTATGTATATTTATTTAATATTCGATAAATTTAATGGGAAGTTTCTTGACAGCCTAACCTATGCAAATTATGAAATAACGAGAATACCTTTAACATTTATTTTAGTTACACTAAATATTCTTTTTTATGCGCAATCTGCTTGCGCGAATTCCCATAACGCCCAAAACCTTTGATGGAAGTAACATTCATTTATAAGAAAATCGCATCGGGGCGGCAATGAATGAACCTGAGCTCGGGGCTCGGCACTCTCAGGAAATTAATTTCATTGTAGACCATTTGCTGAGAGAGCCTTCATGCGACATGCTCCTGTGCAGCCATAGCTAAGATGTAGGGGTGTTAATTCAATTTCTTCACGGACACTCTCCGTGCAATCTCCATCAAAAGATAAACCAATTCCTAGAACAAATGAAGTTCGTTATCTCTTCCATTATTGTAGCATGCGAGGCAAAATTATTAGGAGGGAGCACAGCTTTCGATCGACGTTTGGAACGAACAACAGCATTCATCAGAAAATTCAGTACGCAGACTGAGAAATGCATGTCGTGTGTTTGTGCGGAAACGTGAGTCGTGTAGCATAAAAATAACTTTCTCCTTACACTAAAATAGGACCCTACGTGATATCTCTCATTTCCTACGCGTTGGTGTCACATCCGTGAAAATTTTACATCGCAGAGCAATGGTATTGAGGGTCTTCTCCATTTTACCACACGATAATCCTCGAATGCGTTGTGCTGGCGAAAACACACATCCTCCCAGTTTAAAATAAATTGTACAACTCGTTAAGGAGCTCAAGACAAACCAACCTTGATCATAACGACTACAAGGCCGCCTTTCTACACCGTTATCATAATTATTATGAAAATAATAATAATAATACCGTCAGTTCCTACTAACCTTCTTGGTAATGATTGTGCCAAGATGTGATCCATGGATAAGCTCAAGCTTGATGGTTCAGGCTGGGCTGGTCCCACAGTGCGGTTGGGAGGGAGGGTGAAATTCGTGCTGCCCGCCACAGTGCTGTAGCCGCTGGGAATGTGGCTGCTGAGGTGGGATGTGTTGGCACTCATCTGTGTTACGTGGAAAAATGTAAAAAAGTGGAGAAAAATCATGAGAGATTCATAGACAATGCAGTAAGTATAAACTTTCTGTAAGAAATTTCAGAGGAAAAAGAAAAAAGAACAAGCGACGTATATTTAGTAAAGTTGAATCATGAAGTGTGGTACGCTTCTCAGTTATAAAAAATATGGTTGAACAAAAGATTTTCGTTGGTAGATAGGCTGAAATGTAATTCAATGATGTGTTTAGCAGCGAAATGTTTAAGAGATTAAAAACTACTCCCCCTTACTTCGCCGTGAGCTCATTCACTAAACGCTGAGCATGAGGTTCACGACTGTCCTCTAATATAATTTATGTTGTAGATATACAACTCGGAACGAATTGTGCTGCTCTTATACCCAATAATTAACAATTCTGTGTTGGGAAACTTAATTTCCGTAATTTTAAATTACGGTAATATGAACATCGACCATCCAAAAAGTTGGAACAAATAAATATTTTTATGCACGAAAAAAAAATAAAATTAGAAGCTCACCAATTTCGCATAAAGTTCTCCAACACACTTAATCTACATACAGATAAGTTTAAATAGTTAGTTATCACAAATGAACATATGCACTTGATCACTTGTAAGTGTAGGAGGTTGGCAGCCTGATTGATTGATTGTAAGAAATTTTTAGCCTCCCTTACGCAAAGATGTTCAAAGAGGGGAAGGATGAAGGCACCATTTAGTATGGAGTTAAGGGAATACGGAATCTACGCACAAGGTGCGTAAAAACAGTAAGCTAAGAAAGAAATTCATGAAGGGAGATAAAAGTTGAAAAGGGAAGTAGTAGGTGCTGAAAAACAGAACAGCAGTGAACCGAAGAAAGATGGTCCGTAACAAAACAAAAAACCTGTTCGATTTCAACAAAACGAAGGCCTACCTAACCTTTAGCTTGCGACCTCACATATTCCCCCTGGTAGAAGTTGGCTGCTTTTTCGATTTTCCAACAATCAAGTGATCAATTATTGAACAAAGTCAACAAATTTGATAGTTACTCTTTTGGTAACTTTTAATTCAAATTTAAATACACATCACACGTGATGTCAATCCATGACACAAATTAGTGAATGTTGATTTCATTATGGAGAATTTATATAAGTGATATAAGCTGAAAGGTGCAGGGGTAAAATGATCATGGTTTCGTCGACAAAATTTTAACGTACTGCAGTATTTTTATAACAGTTTTTAATAATCAGCTTGAGTTTCATTATTATTTAAGAAGAACGCTTGAAGGATCAAGGGGATTCACAGAAACTTTCAGCGAAAGACCGAAACCTACATCACGGTGAAGTGAACTATTTGTGTTTATTAAAACAATATGTAACCGACGCAGTACTCACAAAAACAAGCGACACATAAATGCTGAACACCACCAAAAATGCTTTTAGCATTTCTCTAGCACTTTTACATCGATCGAAGTAGCAACGCTTAGGAAACTTTGCGTCTTTGTGAGGCCATGCAACCATTCACACGGGCGGCGTTCAAACGATGTATGACAACAATTTTTAAGTACTCATTCGATTTTTATAAGGAAATCGTAAGCGACAGAAAGATAAAAGTAGTTAGAGAATTCTCCAAAATAATTTCCAGTGGACTCATCTAAAAATAACAAAAGCTTTCGTGAAAAAAGTAATTATCCGAAAGAAAATTTCAATGTGATGCAGTCAGCTACATGCAGAAAAATCATCATGAAGCGCTGTCTGATGGTATAAAGGAAAAAGAGGAATAATGCTCATTTGATGGAAATCCGGACATATAAATCAAAATTTTTTAAATTAATTTAAATTTATCCTGAACAAGGGACGGTAAATGTTAAAATTGTTAGAAAAATAAAAGTCCCCGATTAAATGTATTGTTGAATCCCACTGTGAATGGGAGTTCGTGAACACACTGCCAGGAGAGGCAGAAAAAGTAAGAAGTTGAAGTTGAGCAGCAATGTGTGACTACGGTATAAAATACATGCGGTACAGCTTTACGAAGGAGAGAACATATATGAGAAAAATAAATAAACATACATACCTACGAGTATGCATCAATTTTGTTAACAGTTTCAATAAGAAGCGATTTTGAGATCAAGATAATGTACTTTCTTTTTTTGCAAAATGTCTTACTTTAAAAATACAGATGTTATCAACACGAGGCCACTCACACAATCGATACCGTTCGTAACATCATTTCTCTCGCAACAGAGCACGAGCATAGATTTTTCCATGCTGACTCGATGAAAGGAAAATTATGCATTTATAATCAACAAGTGGATGACATAATGTCATGCATGGGAATGACTTCATTTTATCATCTTGCGATGAACACATCCGTACATTACTAAAATATATTTGAATTCATCTAGTGAAACTTGACGAATGGGGAATATATTTCAATCAGAATAAGTTTAAAAATGTATAAAATGAAATAATTGTACTTGTAATAGGCAGGAGTCTAAACCCTAAACTTTGTAGAATAAGCTATGTGAATCTGAGCTCAATCCCATGGTTAGTATTTCTTTTTTGTTTTCCATGGCTAGGATTTCATTTTTGTCTTATCGCTCTGTGGCGCATCAGAGGGCCATCCAGGGGGTATACGTGAGGCACCGCTCTCTCTCTCTACACTCTAGCGGCGTGCAATACACCAAACTGAATAGTAACACTCTGCCGCCATTTCTCTCCCACATTTACCTCGTAATGTAGTGTTAAATAAACGAGTCCTTGAGTTTCGTTCATCTGACCCTGCAAACCGGATGGGAGAAAGCGGATTCAAACAAGATTAGATCTTACTACTGTGCTGCATCTGATAATCCTCAGAATGAATTCAACTTTTCCAGCTTATTTGAGGTACTGAAGTTGAGGACTTTTTTACTCTAAAATACTATATATTTAAATTAACACGGACTTAACTCTTTACAATCAAAATGGATTTCAAAATCCACTTCCATAAATAGCTCTAATATATTTTATTCCTCTTGAAATTTGTGCCCTAATGTGTTCGAAGTTCATTGTCAAGTGGCAGTCACATCCTCGTCGTGATGTCGTTGACTACATGGTGCCGATGCCAGCTTAGTGATGGTGGTTGTGATAGCGGCAATATGAGCAGAAAATACGGAGGTTGTAGGGTTAAAAACACGTTTTGTACTACTTTGGTCTGTTTATTTCTGTCGTTTACGCTTCCTAAGCAAAAATAATTGTGAAAAATCTAAATCATTAATTCTAAATGACGTCGACTACTTTCTTTACATAATAGCTTAACATGAAACGACAGCAAGAAGCAATGCACATTATGTTTAATTGCTTGAACTTGAATGTTGAGACTTACAACTTTCAGAAAGGAAGGCTATCGTAAAAATTTTGATTCAACGTATCTTTTAATGAGGTTCTTTATTTATGTTAATTTGATAATCAGATAAACACATTGCTTTAATACGAGTATGCTGGAAATTATGAACATCATCTACATTTAGCAGTCCATGAAAGCACCTTAATGCGGGCATGCTGCCAATGACGTATGGCCGTTCTTTGAGAACGTCTTTATTTCTTTATGCTGGGTAGAACGCACATTTTCCTATTAAGCATGTATAGCTTTGTTCTAAAAACTACACACCCACTTTTCACACACACCTTCTAAAAACCGTCACAAATTAACAGCACTAAAAATACACTTAGAAATGATTACATTTAAGCATCGGAAACTGAACTAATCTGTGTTCTGCGCTCACCTCTGTTGATGTTCACAACGTGGGTCTGACAGAACTGGAATGATCGATAATCGGTATGATCCAATACCCATGCACACTTAACATATCACAGTAGCAGACTGATGTAGCCAGGCCAGCCCGGTGTTGCCATCCTCCCGACATCACGCATGCCTCGGCCGCTGCACCAATTAACTTGTCGCCACGTGTTTTCTTTAGCAAACAGGTCTGCTTAGATGATGAGTTCCAGTTTTTACTAATTTTGATTTTAGTAATTTGTAAAAGGTGATTACAATAACAGTAAGATTAGAATCGTATTTGTCTCTGCGTGGAACGTCAGTATTTTAAATACAGGTAGGTTTATTTTTCAGGAATTAAGTTTATACGTCAAGAATTATTTTGCAGCAAATAAACTTTTTTTCTTTTTTTTCTTTACGAGCTTTTAAACATCGCGTAAACTAATCTAGGAAATATTTTTCACGTTTTTCCCTTGGTATTAAAGTTGACAATTTACGTGGTTAATATAATATCATAAATGGCTTCAGTGCAAATTAAAGGCCTCTATGTTAAGAATTATTTAATAACCAATATTGTAACACGTTTCTTGTTTCAGTCTGAGTGGAAATAAACTGACCTCTTTAACTTTTTTACAACACTATTAAGGTACTCAATATCAGTTTTTAATTGTGTGATTTGATTCATGTTCCTTGAAGCAGTTACTCAGTTCTGTTCTGATTTGTGCGCACGAAAAGATAGCTTCGAATTTCTGCCAATTTGATCTGTTAGTTTTGAATGTATAATTATTTACTTCCTCCATTTCCTTTCTTTATTATTCCCTGATATTGCAAAAGCTAAAACTCATACGTTAATTAACATTGAGACTACCAGAAACGCTTCAGAACTATGTGTCCCTGTCTTTATATTTTTTGTTATTACATATATGCGAAGGCATTATTAAACTTAAAATAACCTGTCTATGCAGAATAATTTGTAATGAATCCATTTTCATGTTTTTCTCTCAAGTTTTTCCACAAACATCGACATGAGCTGCCACTACACCCATTTACTATGTTGAGCATTCAAAAACCAATGTAACCAATCAGATTTTTTTTTCATCATGAAAGCACATCGGTCCCGAACAAGAACGGAAGCATCTTTGCCTCTCCATGCGGTAGAAATCTCAGTAGTGAGAGTATCCTCCAAATGAGAGGTGATCAAGGAAAGTCAAATCCCTTAACACAAAGTACCAATAACCAACATGACTACATACATCCAGATCGCACCGCCTTCAAGATCACCGAGACGCACAAACAAATCCGGGAACTTCTGACGTCTCCGCTCGCGAAGATAAGCCTATTTAGGCATTCTAAAAAAAGAAAAAACTATCGTTTAAACAACCAAGTGAATGAGCACTAAAAAAACTTAATCATAATTTAGCTGTGTTCTCTCACTCATCTCGTATTTTGAGTCCAAGTTCTTTTTATTCTAACAATGTTAAGATTGCTATTAAGACGATTACTATTTTTCTTTTTTTTTTTGCTGCACAAGACGAGGTTGACTAGAACGAAAAAGTCCCAAATATTGATCTAGTGAAAATTGCTTCAACTCACACTGTGTCCTGCTTTATAAGACTTTCATCGCTATTCCTACCTGGCAATTTGAAATTTCAAAAACGCATCAGCAGGGAATTGAGAAAATATGTCGTGAATTGAGCATTTTTTCACCCTAAAATCGGCAAAAAATAAATTGAACAATTACGAAATTAATATAAAATTTCGATTTCTTCTGCCTTACTTACCAGGAACAGGTTAATTGGTATATTTACGAGCATGATGAACACGCAAAATTGTTGAGTAGTCCATTCTTTACAGAAAGGCGACGATGCTGGTGCAAGTGCATTCACCTCACATAGACTTGATGCTATATTCACTCCTAAAACGACATTAAGCTGGACTGCCTTGAAACTCTTAACTGAAGCAAAAAAATACAAATGTTTCCTCATTGGCAGGCTTTCAATTAACAAATTATAACGAACTCTACCCTGTCTCTAAACATACTCAACTACATATAATCTTACTCCCGGTGTGTTCAATATTATTTATTTGGTATTCGCTTCATCCGTCTCTCTGTCACGCCCATATGGATGCTTAAAGACTGTATCTGTGATGCGAGTTTCACCAGTGCACAAGTGTGTAAGGGTATTTTTATAGTAGGAACTATTTCGGTGGATATATTAGTTTGTCATCCATACCTTGAGACCTATGTAAGGCAACAATCGAATCCTGTCATTTTTGTTGGGTCGTGTGCACTAGTGATATAATAATCTGCAGAGACATCAATCCTGACTCGTTGAGTAATGAAAATTGCGAAACAACCGTACACTTTTCTACTTATATACAATCAAATCTCTCCTTCAACTAATGAGTAAACCAATGTGACTAACGCTAACTGGTCGCAGAGCATTAATCGTCATGGCCTTAATTGTTTTTTCAGCCTAAAAAATAAATATATCACGTCATCACTATCTATTCTATATTATAAAAGTAGCCTCGTTCGTCCGTCCGTCCGTCTGTGTGTCACACCACAGAACACTTACCAGCCTTACCTAGTATATGGTCTGTGGTCACACCCACCAGCCGAAAGTGTGAGATGAGCGTATCTGCGATACAAGCTTCATCAACTCCACAGTATTATTTTCGTTGAATTAAACCAGCAGATTCCGAGTTGGAATGAATATCACGTGTATTGGTAGGTTAGGCTGTACAGAATATAAGCAGTTGAGACTTAGGAAAGGATAGGAACAGTGCTTCCACTCCTAGGGTAATCAGACCCTCTTAGGGTACAGTCTAGAGTAAGAGGATAAAATGCAAAATCTAGGGTAAACTCTAAATTTCAAATCTGGTTTGGGAAAATCATGAGAAAACATGAAAGTTGTCGATAACTACAGTAAAATAACCCAAATATGAATTAAATGATCAGAAGGTATTAATTCAAAGATGGATTGCATGGAAATTTGATTCGTAAATATAGCACAAGTTAACGTGTTCCACTGAACAAGTTGCGGTTCTTTTCGCAATGTGCGGCGTGCAGTTTCTTAACAAGCTTGTGTTCGACGATTGCTGGAGCAGTGGGATGCACGCACAGTTTGTTGAGTTATCGTTTTGCAATTCAACTCTGATAAATGATATGATAGCCAATGCTTTCAACAACAAGCTAACCCTCGCTTATATGAAGTTTTTAGATTATAATTTGGGGAAATTAAACGTATTGAATACCTTGAGTCAGTCTGACTCTCCGAATATCTTCAATCTGGGATCAAAAATTTGTAGCCTTATTAGGTGCTTTTGTTCGGATTTTTCCATCCTATGCAAAGCCTTCAATGAACAAGACCTCCGTATCCTAGAATCTCTTCATATAATCACAAATAAACCTTCACTAAATAACGATTTCAGCGCGACAAAATTATTTGTGGCCCCTACTTCCCAACTTGCGGTATGCTGAGGTGTGCTTAGTGTATGTGCATGTCGTGTGTGTGTGTGTGTATGTGCGTATAGACATAAATGTGTAAGTGTATGAGTAAGTATGTTGTGTGTGTATGGTTGTGTACGCCTGTATGTACTGTGTTTATTGCCTATGCGCTTATGTGTTGTACTTTAGCCGTTAGAAAAGGATTTATTTTTAATTTTTTTTCGTTTTTGCTTGGTATTTCTATTCAGACCTTATCCGTCTTATTCATGACGGAAAGTTACTTTTTATTTCTTCCAGCACTGATGATGGAATAATTTTATTCCGAAACGTTTGCTATAATAAATGTTCTCTATAACGTTGGTTCTTCTTTTTATTTTAAGAATAAGATTCCCTAAGAATCGCCCTATCAGTACTGCTATAATTGGCATTATGTACTTCACAAGAGAAAGTGTTTATATCGTAACTGTAGTCGCTTCTTGGTTGAAGCAGTTTCAGAAATCCAAAAACGGTATTCCGTCGAGGATCCTGAACATGACCTCGTACGTTGTCTAAATTCGCGTAATGCTCAACACCGAATGCAAAATATTTGTCTTATATGTTAAACGCAATTTCTCCAATGAAAAGGTTTGTCGATCAGAAATTTTTTGATGAAGAGAGGCGAAAAGATTACTTGGATGAACAATCGACACCAGTCATGTCAGCCGTTGATTACTGGGAAACAACGCTTAGCCGTAAAAATGCCTGTGGGCTACCATGCTATCCAAATCTTACAACTATATTTTGAACGTTGTTGCCTCTCCCATTTTCAAATGCTTTCGTTGATTAAGGGGTCATCTGAGCAATTTTGGTCTTATTAATAAAAAATTTCTTTGCTGAAAAAGGGTACTTGGGTAGTGGGCTATAGTGTCCTAAAATTCCAAGGGACTACCGGCACTAAAACTCCAACCCCCCCCCCCCCCCTCCAAGAGGGGTCTAAATGGGGGATGATGGGTTCAAAAATCATGAATTTCGGACCTCAGTATCATAAGACAATAGAAAAGAAAAAAATATGGCTCCAATAGTTTGTTAGAAATATCTCAAGCATTCCAAAACTGTCTGTCTTTGTATTTGTTTTATCATAAAATTTATATACTTATAATTTTTTTAAATATCCGAATAAATTAACACACATAAAAGAATATTTCCCATATTCTTAAAACTAAGGCCAAAACCGAAAAAAGAACCAGAGTTAAAATGTGTTTATTTAAAAAATTACAAATACCTGGAAAATTTCAAAACAATTGATCCACAAATAAAAAATTTACCGTGTCTGCACAAAAATAATAATGCGAGTTAAATGTATTTCATTCATGTAATTTGTACATGGAATATGTTTTTCGCCGTAAAAATATGGAATTACGCATGCATAGTATTTGTAGATGGTAATTCAACGTGAACAAAAGATTCAAGTAAAAACTACGCGTTATATCACATTTCACCACAAAATTCAGGTTTTTCGCCTGGTTCGTGCAAATCAAATTTTCCACCTAAAAATGAATAGAAGACAATGAGTTTGCATGCAAAAATAATAGTTTTGGAATCCTTGTTACATTTCAGCATTCTAACAGATTGATTTTTCCAATGTTTACATTCAAATTTTTTGTTATTATACAAAACCGAAAATTTTGTCCACTTTAGATACTGATAGAAAATCGCATACAAAAATAAAATAGAAAAAAATGGAAAATTCGGCTGTTACTCTATCAGAAGGATTCTAAAACTGCCAACAGTTTTGTTCAAACATGAAAACTCATTGACTTCTATTCCTTTGAAATTTCCGATGATATAGCATAAAAAAATTAATATTGCCTATTGTCTCAAAAACTAAGGCTAAAATCGAAAAAGTTAGACAAGTGAAATGTATTCCTTTTTAAAAACTACACATTCTGACCAAACTTCGGATCAATTGGTTCTTATACCGAAAATTGCTCAGATGACCCCCTTAATTTTAAATAAACTTTTCAAAGAACCAGTTTGAAGAATAAAACCATGTGTTGTTTGATGCATGCAAAGTATTCAAAGATCTAAGGCTAACCTAACAACGTACGTAGAGTTCATCCATTTTTCATTTGTTTTGGATCGGTCAAAAAACTTAATACAAGAAGCGGGAAATAACATTACATAGGTCTGCATTTTCCATCCCGAATTTTGTTTACTTTTTTAACAATTATTATTTATGTATTGTGAAAAATAGTTATGTAAACCTAGACTTCAATTTTGTCGGCCACAACGCTTTGTGTGTTTGTTTGAGTTGTTTATTGATCCGCATTTGAAATATATTTTGTAATCTTAAGGAATGATGTAATTTTAAACACATTTCCAAACTAGAGGTGTTCAAATGAATCATTCATTAATTAATATGTGTTCAGAAACTTTAAAAAAGCTATCAATGTGATTTAATTAAAGGCAAAGCCAATACTATTGGTAAAGACTATATGGTAACTATTAGATTGCCTCATTTATATTTTCTAGGGTAATCAAGTATCATTCTAGGGTAAAAAACATGCCAACCTAGGGTACAAAGATTGACGAGCGTGGAAGGCCTGGTAGGAAAGCCATAGACTAGCATGGGAAATCATGGGAAAGCCATGTTAAGCTCAGTTGGTCGGTCGCTCTGTCACGCTGTCAAGGAAGCTTAGTGACGATTTTTGATAGGAGTTTCACCTGTGCACGAGATTAATAATATTTTAATTTCGGGTTCTGTTGGGTTATATATGTTTTTAATCCACATCTGAACTATCTTTTTTGGAAATTATCGATTGCCGTCATATATGATTGGTCGCGTACGACAAAAAAAAACTACACCTCGACCTTCCCGCAGCGCTGCAGCACCGTGACATTATTCCTCTTCTCAAAAAAAGGTGTGTACGAGTCACTATAATAAAAGTAGCCGCGTCCGTCCGTCCGTCAGTGTGACCCCCTCTTCTAATCGATAGCTTTGATAGCAACAAGGATAAAGCTTAAGAAATACAAGAAATTACACTATTGCATTATTTTTCTGCGGCGATTCAATTCCCTTTCACTAGCATTATGGTATCCAGAATACGCAATAGGCTTATTTTCACATATATCAATTTTATTTGGAGCTTTCTTTGTTGAAATTCATCATGTTGCTTCGATATTTTTAATTGATAATGCGAAAAGAAATGTTTTAAACTAGTCTGACCAGTAACCTGGCTACCACATAGTATAAGGCCAGAGATTTTGAAACACGAGTAATTGTTTTCGGAATTGTAATTTTCTTGAAAAGCTGCAAAGATGTAATAGAGGATATTGCAGAATAAAATTTAGGCAAAAAGGCCAACATGGATAGAAACGTGTCCAACCTTAAGCGAAAAGCAGCTAGACTTCGACAGCAAGACGCCGAAGACTATCTTACGAACAACGCGTAATGGAAATACGAAGCAACGCTGCTCGCCAACGAGAAGCTAGAGCTAACTTGACTCTTGAACGGGGTTTGGCAATTCCACGGAATTGTTTGACGGGCATTTTTGATGGGCCGTGTACACTATAGGAGCCGCGTCCGTCTGTCAGTCTCATCCGCCAGCAGAGAGGGTGTGATGAGCGTATCTGTGATTCAAGCTTCATCAACTCCACAATATTCGGTGTATTAATCCATCAGATTCGGAGTCGGAATGAATATCACATATACTGTTTGGAGAAAAGAACGTGTGTCATGTGATTTGTCGAACATTATTATACATTTTTGACGGGCCTTGTCACTTGACCTGACAACTCGAGAGAAACTGAAATTATCGTATTTCTTCCGGTCTGTATTTCATTTCGCCCCCTTTCTTATTAAGAAAAGGGAGGGGGGAACGACCTAGTAAATATAAAAATAAAATGAAAAAGTGATAATAATAATAATAATAACAATAATAAAAACGACCTTCCTCCTGCTACATTGAGCTGATAGCTGTATTGCTCATTGTAGTCTAAATAAGTAACTAAGATAAAATAAGAAGAAAAAAGGCCTCGCGAACATACAAATGAGCTAGTTTCTAATTTCCTAACAGAATTTTTAGGAAAATCAAGTTAATGCCTAAGAACATTAACAACAACCACCTTGGATTTCTTAATTATCCTCTCGGTATTTTCTTCAACAAAGGGACATGGGTGCCTGTGATGAAAAAGAGACAGGGTGATAGATTAATATTTCTTATGAGTAACAAATAGCTATAAAAATTCTACGCATAGATAACATAAAAGTTGAATTACTGTCAAATCAGACACCAAGGTTTTATTAAAATATTAAGATTTATATTGTTTTTATAACATTGGAGAACACTTTTTAGTAACTTTGAGTCGTATTGGATATTTTAACTGATTCTGAACTCGGGTTTGTATGCAATATGAGATTAATGAAATTGTACAACTGTGAACTAGCGTAAACCATGTACAAGTATTTTCACGTCCATAGATATAAATAGCTTCTCATGTTTTGATCATTCTTCTTTTGTTCCAGTTCAAACATGGTTTCCAAAGAGATATAATTGCAGAAACAAGCCTGATACCTTCTGCTACACATGTGGGTGCTACACACTTGTATTGTTGTGCGCTAGCGGAATTTCTATCTTCGCTTCGGCACACAATAGAACGGAAGGCGCAAGGATTCCAAAAGAATGCGAGGTTTCTTCGGTTTTATTTCTTATCCAGACGACTCCGTAAATCTGCCCAGACAGGTATGATTCAGACTCGGACCAGGAATTGTATGACAAGAAAATCCTAATTTAAGATCATAGTCGAATGATCAATTAATGTATATGGTGCTGCATAACGAGAAAGGAATCTCCTACTTCTTGAGCAAGACACAGAGAACGGCTAAATAATGTTACAACTAGGTATGATATTCTAGTGACGGAATTCGTAACACAATATTCATTATTACATAAGAAAGTTTTAGCCTCCCTTAACCACGATGAGGATGTTCCAAGAGAGAGAAGAGGAAGGCACCATTTATATAGCACCACGCAACAAGAAAGTAAATTCATACCTCGAAGGTAAACGAGAAATAGCTGAGTGAGACATAAGAGGCCATAGAATAGTAGCACATAAAAAAGGGAATTCGCCGCCATGCTAACGACGTAGCACAACGTCAATTCTCAATACTATTGTTATTATTATTATATAAGAAAGTTTTAGCCTCCCTTAACCACGACAAAGAGGTCCCAAGAGAGGAAAGAGGAAGGCACCATCTAGTATGGAGTTGGGGGAACGCGGAATCTACGCACAAGGTACACAGGAACAGTAAGCTAGGAAATAAGTTCACAAAACAAGAAAGGTTTCCGTTGCATTGACAAGGAAGAGAACAAGTCTCCACTTACGGAGCACATTGCTAGGAACACATTTATAAAGACACATTTGCAATACCACTGGTTACCACCTTGATATAACAACCTGACAATACTTCTTAGAATACTTACAGACGGTGGGGGAAGGTCCCTCACGCTAGAAAATCTCGTAAAAGCCTATTTACATCTACAAGATAGGCGGCTACTTATTTTTCTTTGCTCTACCTGTGGGAGGGGAAATGATTAAGATTAGGTCTCTGATGCAGGGATAAGCTACTTAGGTTACAGCAGATCAGTCAGGATTCCTATCCTTGAAGATAACAACGGATATCTCATTGGCTAGCCTAATACTGAAAGGGTCTGACACGCCTCGTCAGTTTTTTCTTTTTAACTGGCTTGATTTTAAATACAGGGCACAAGTACACGTTGACCAACATCGCCCTGAAACACAAATCACGTGAGCTAGTGGTCTCATAAATTTCTGTGAGACAAATATTTTACTTTATTTTATATCTGTTTCTTAATGAACATTATAAAGATTGCAATACAAAGACAAGAAAAATCATGTTTCCAAGTTGGTACAAGTTTAGCACGATGTATCATTGTGAATTTCTCAAAGTCAACAACTGATGTCTAATCCATGGAAGAACCACAACATAGTTTGTACTTTTAGTACACAAATCTTTCAATAGTGAAGCAGCGGTTGATTTGTATCCTTAATTGAATGTAAAATCGTGTTTTTTTGTGTTAAACTATGAATGTAATAAACTTAAAATAAAATCATCTGTGTCAATTCAAATGCATTGAAATGTCAGTCTTTCCATGTTACATTTACTGCCTATGACACTGTTTGCAATGTTATATTTACTTTCTATGACAACATGCTCACATAGCTTGAATATTATGCAAATATTGCTGAGCAAAAAAAAAACATTTGGACGTTAATACAGAATCACTTTGAACAATGAAAGAAAAATAGGAATCAGGCAAATCTGTGAAAACCACACACTCACTGAACCTGTCTGACACTCCAGCTTTCCTCATGCTGAGTTGTTGAAACTCAGCATGAGAATGCACATATTAAACCTAAGCTCAGAGTTAAATTATTTAACAGGCAAACCTGTGAAAACCACACATTCACTGAACCTGTCTGATACTCCAGCCTTCCCCATCTCGAGTTGCTAAGCTTAGCATGAAAATTCACATATTAAACCTAGCCTCAGAGTTAAATTATTTAACAGACAAATCTGTAAAATCGCAGTGTTCAGCTAAAATACCGTTAACCTAGAATCTGACTAATTTCCAGCATTACACTGCAGCTGTAGAGCGCACCAGATTCACAACATCACAACGGCTAGTCTGACTCAATGTGGGTGGTCCGCCAGCCGCCAGAAACATCCTCGAATGCTCTAGCAACCGGCTGTTCACCGCTATCAAACACGAGTAGTGCGAAGGCAATCGACAAATATAACCAGTAAAGGAATACGCCCAAGTTAAATGAGTTTCTTACACAAATTTATACTTAAAAGACACAGAACTTAAGATTATCCGGGAACGCATTGTTGTATCACGAGCACTTCAATTCAAATAACACGCTGCGTCACTCTTGCGAACCAGCGCGGATCCGCAAAATGTTGCCGAAATAAAATTGTCAAAATTCTTTAATTTTTCGTGTCTTGTAAGACGCGACACTTCCCACCCCCCTTGGTGGCTCTGGCCACCAATAACTGCCTTCGGGGGGAGGGGGGGTGCTGGGTAAGGGCTGGTTCGGTGGCGGGGCGCCACACTCTACGTGCTCATCGCAGTCGTCTCGCCCCGCGGGACGCGTCGGTGTTGTCTTCAGCGACGGGTGGGTGGCCTTCCACCTGCCGCGCGGGCGTGGCTCATAGAGGAGTCCTGTCTGCTTCCCTGACCAACGTCGAATTTTCCGTCGCTGGTGGGTGGTGGACCTCTGGGGGGGGGGGGTCCTGGTGTCGTCTCCTGGTCTTTCTCGACGCTGCCCGGCATTCCTCGTGCGTCGGCGAGTGCGTCATGCTCGTCCCGATGCTTCGGATTCCGACGGCAGCTTGTCGCGTAGGCGGTACTGGGAGGCTGGTTAAGGGAAGATGGAGGTGGGTGCTTGGCGTTTCCTGGAGGGTCGGGAGCCGCGGGGCAGCCTTCCCCTTGGCTTGACCCGTTCTGTCGACCTCTCTTATCAACAGAAATGCGCTCAGCATGGTGCGCGTCGTACTTTCTCTTCAGATCACCAGGGTACGGAAGCTCCCGTTTCCGTTTCTTCTTGGACTTCGGTGATGCGCTGTCTGGATCGCACCGAGCGTCCATTTCATCGTTTGTTGCTGACTGGTTGATAAATCTCGTCGCTGGCGGGGCTTCCGCTCGATTGTCTTCCTCTGCCCTGGTGTTTTTCATCTTTTCATGGTCTCCGCGATCGTCGGGGGGCCGCGGATGAGAGATTTCATCGCTGTGCTACTGGGTAATAGCGTCTTCTCCTGAGAACGATTCAAGGCACGTCTCCGGGCCACGGGTTTTGAGAGCGGCTTCGGCTACGATTCTTGCGACCGTGTAAGAGTGTTCTCCTTCGGGGCTGACGTCGTCGTTCACCTTGCCGACCACTGCCCAGCCTAAGGCAGTGTGGTGGACGAACGGAGCCTTACGGCGTTGTTTGTCGGAGTGGCTGTAGAGTAGGTCTCCACAGTCCGTCCCCAAGAGCACCGCGACTTCTGCGTGTTTGTCCAAGGGCAAGAAATAGTGAGCGAAGTGCGATATCTCCGGGGTTCTTGCGACGCGTTCGTAGGTCGCGACTGCTTTCTTTCTGTCGGGGATGGAGTTGCATTCCAACATTGGTGGGAGCTCGAAAGTTTGGTCTTCGGACACTCCCTTTATTTTCAGCCCTGACACGCGTCTGCCGTATCGAACGGCGGATTGATCGGTCAGCGTCTCTAGCGTGTAGTGAGTATCAGGGGTTGTCACGCGAAGGGCGTTCAACAACTTGGGAGAGCAAAAGGAGGTTGTACTCATCTCGTCCAGGATTACGTAGGCGCAGCACGACCGACCCGTGTTCTCGTCGATAACGTCTGCCAGAACGACTTTGCTGCATGCACCCTTCGCGGCTGTGGGCACGCGAGAGGCCAGGGCCACGGCTCTCAAACTCTCACCGAGTTCGCTCTGAGCCCTGTCGTCGCTCGGTTCTCGACTGGGCCTCTCCTGACGAGTGGTTTCACTTGAATTTTCTGCTGCTCGCCCGTTGATGTGAGCAGCCGTGCTGTGACTGCTGGCTCCGCAGTCATCGCACTTCACAACTTCTTTGCAGTACTTTGCCCAATGAGTGCCTAGACAGCGGTAGCATAGCTTGTGCTCACGTATGAAGTCCTTCTTCTTCTGAGGTTCCATCTTTCTTACCGCTTGGCACGAATTTGTCGCGTGCTGTGCACTCTGGTGGAGAACGCAGCTGTCGGGTCGATTCTCCGAGGATGTGTAGAGAACTCGTGGGGCTCTTGGACTGGGGCGAGCGAGGGCCGCGGTGTCGCGTCGATTACTCACCCAGTTGAGGTTCGATGCCCCAAAACTGTCGCACTGGGTGTCTGACAGCGTTTTGATGAACTCGCAGAACCTGGCGAAATCAGGTAGCGATCCAAATAATCTTCTGTGCCTACTTCTTTCGTTTCTCCAGGCATCCAGAACGAAGAAGGGCAGTCTCTCTACGATGGGGGATAGCCCTACGTCGGTGTTCAGGAAGGAGAGGCCGTGGTTATGTTGCATTGTGTGATGAATCGCTAGACAGGCGTCGCTGAACTTCCGCAGCTTGGGACCGACCGTGCGGTCGCCTTTAGATCCTTTGATGTCCGAGGCTTGCGCGAGGCGTTCGAGCAGGGTGTCGGCTACCCTGTCGTCAGAGCCGAAGCGAGTCTTCAATTGTTCGACGATGTGGGTGAGCAGGGCCGCTGTGTCCAGGTATGTGGCAGCAAGTATGTCGTTGATCAGGCTCCTCGGCTCTCCGCAGGTGTGGTTTGTGAGAATCTCAATGGCGTCGATGGGCTCTACGGCGAGTCTTTCCATCCTCCTCTTGAGAGCATTGAACCACCTGTGGAACAGATGGGCCTCTCCCGCATAAGGTTGGCTGGGCCCTTTTTTCAGGTCTTCGATCATCGAGAGCCTCATGGCTCCGTTGATCACTGGTGGCCTTGTTTCGAAGACCACGGCAGGCGAGCTGGTGGAATCGCTAGGCTGGAATGCTGGAGCGGAGGGATTCATCAGAGGTGCGAGGGCGGTGTCACGGGGTAGAGTGTTCACGACCGCCGTCGCACCCCCTACGGGCTCCACGACGTGGCGTTGGAAAGCTTGGTCGACCCAGGCACCTGTCCGAGCGTCTTTGCTCTCGATGTTCTCTTCACCGAAGGGCTGATCATTCTCCGTTCGGTTCCCGTTGCTCAGTTTCGACCTCTCGATGGTGATTTGTGCCAACAGCACCGATGGATCTTCCGTGATGTCGATAAGGATCTGCTTATTGCCTTGGCTAGGGGGCTCGCGGCGCTCGGACTCGCCGTCCTTGTGACGAGAGCTGGCGCTGGGAAGGCTCTGGCTATGATCGCTCTCACTGGCTTGACTCTGGCTGTAGTAGCTCGAGCTTTGGTGACTCTGACGACGATGACTGGGGCTTGCCTGGTCTTCGCCCCGACGGTTGGAACGGTGTCCGTTCCTGCTCTCAGCCAATAGTGAATTTGAGGGCTCGTTCTGATATGCAGCGCCTTGCCGATGGTTCTTGGACGAGGTCTTCATCGACCTCGAGTTCTTGCGCTGGGAGGGTTCCTTTGCCACACTCTGTGACGAGCTCGCGCAGAGCTCCTCGTTTCTGTGATCCATTGAGTCCGCTAGTGCTGTCCTGCGAGCTCTAGCGCTTGTCAATGAGCCTCGGATTAACGTCGCTTCTGTAGTGGCTCCTGAACTCTCGAGAGCCAGGACTAGCTGGTCTCAGAGCCGCTTGACAGTCTTAGCCTTTGTTCGGATTCCAGAGTAGACTTGGTCCACCTCGCCGGGAGTCTTGAGATCTCGTGGTACTGCACCATTCAGGAAACTGTTCAAGGCTGCTAACTCAGTGTTGAATTGTTCTTCCAGCTCTGGAAGTCTAGGCTTGCTCTTTCTTCCGAGAGAGGTCATTTTTATGGTCTCGGATATTCGCCGCGGGCTGCTGAGAACCGCTGTGGGCCTCCTCTTTGGAGGACTTCTTCGTGGGAGGGCACCTTCCGCTGGCGTCTATTTACTGTATTGTTGTGCGCTAGCGGAATTTCTATCTTCGCTTCGGCACACAATAGAACGGAAGGCGCAAGGATTCCAAAAGAATGCGAGGTTTCTTCGGTTTTATTTCTTATCCAGACGACTCCGTAAATCTGCCCAGACAGGTATGATTCAGACTCGGACCAGGAATTGTATGACAAGAAAATCCTAATTTAAGATCATAGTCGAATGATCAATTAATGTATATGGTGCTGCATAACGAGAAAGGAATCTCCTACTTCTTGAGCAAGACACAGAGAACGGCTAAATAATGTTACAACTAGGTATGATATTCTAGTGACGGAATTCGTAACACAATATTCATTATTACATAAGAAAGTTTTAGCCTCCCTTAACCACGACGAGGATGTTCCAAGAGAGGGAAGAGGAAGGCACCATTTATATAGCACCACGCAACAAGAAAGTAAATTCATACCTCGGAGGTACACGAGAAATAGCTGAGTGAGACATAAGAAGCCATAGAATAGTAGCACATAAAAAAGGGAATTCGCCGCCATGCTAACGACGTAGCACAACGACAATTCTCAATACTATTGTTATTATTATTATATAAGAAAGTTTTAGCCTCCCTTAACCACGACAAAGATGTCCCAAGAGAGGAAAGAGGAAGGCACCATCTAGTATGGAGTTGTGGGGAAATACTTCACTCGGGGAGATTTGGGAAATACTTTATTCGAGGAAGAATGAAAATTTGGGAAATACTTTATTTCAGGAGATAATTCACCTTTGTTGGGAAATACTTTACTCCGGGAAATTTTGGAAATACTTTATTTGAGGAAAGACTTCACTTCAAAATACTTTACTTGGGGAAATACAATATCTTGTTGAGCTAGGGACAGTGGACAGGATGTCGTAACCGCAGAACTCTACAAGAACGGCGTTGTTCTCAGGTTTCGACATGAGTCTGGCTATAAATATGTCGAGCTCAAGTGGGTAGCGTTTCGACGAGAGGGCTAAGGTCCAGGCGTCCACAAGCACACAGTCATGCACACAAACACAAATCTCAGACACAACACAAGACACACACAAAACACATGGGAGCTCACACACACACAACACACGGGTAGGCGTGAGACGAGTACGAGCCACTTCAAACAAGCGAGGGTTAGCTTCGAAGAGGTAGGGGCTGGCTCATGGAGTCAACCGCGTCTGACTCTACCAATGAGAATCAAGGAGTAGAGGAGGCAAGGATGTGTGGCAGAGAACGCACCAGTTACATTTCGGCAACCCGAAGCAGGCAAGATTTCCACCAATCATAAGGGAAACACGTAATCTTTGCGTGGAAGAAGCTCGAATGTTTTGGGAAGGTTCGAGAAAACTCTGGAAAAGAAACCAAGCGAGAAGATATAAGCAGCGTACAAGTACAATGGAGAGGTCTTTTTTGTTTCGAAGTCGCGAGAGAAGTACACGTGATCTAAGGGCTGGCGAACGTGGCGTGTCGGCCCGTCGCCGACATGCATTTCACCCAAACAGCAAATTTACATCAGAGTAAAGTTAACGTCGAAGTGTCAAGAACAAATAATCTCCTTGAAGCATATTAGCACCGCGGCGATGTTCGTTGACGACCGCTCCACAACGATTCTACGGAGGGATATTCAAGAGATGTTTCGACTTCAACACCAAGGTCGTAATAACTCCCACATGCAAGCAATAACTGCTCAATGACGAAGTTTGCAACGATGCTACGCAGCAACGAGATCTTCAGAGTTCAATCTTCTTTGGCCCTCAAACGAGAGGTGCTCGATTTGGAGCGCTGGACGAGAGCAACACCACTGAGGCGGCAAGCGGTACTCAATTTAGAGCGCTGGGCGGGAGTAACAACACTGAGGCAGCAGACCGGTGAAGATGGTCGGCATCGGATCAACTCTACGTGTATTCTTCAGGCAGTATTGGAAACATATTAGGTCATCGAAATCTATATGCTGCAAGAAAGTGTAGCACGAAATAATTGGTTTATAGGACTCTGAAAATTATCCATGCAGTGAATTGCCAGTCAAGTAATAGGCGAAAGCAGTGTGTTCAAATTCAACGCGCTAAATTTCGTAAATGGCCCCTTTCTGTATTAGGTGTCGAGTTATTGTTAGGCGTGCTAATTACGGGATTAAATTGTGTTTGCTATGATGTTGTGCACTTAGCAGGAGGATGTGTTTCGGACACAAAGCAAGAGTTCAGATGGTACATGATGCGAAGTGTTTACTAATTTTTGAACACCTTGTGGTAAGCAAAGTTCTTTGATTTTTATATTGCATTATTTCCGAATGTTTCGTGTTCATGCTAGCCCATTCATCGACTATGTTTCCTGATTTTTGCACAGTGTGGAAAGTTATTTTTGTCGTAATCCTGAAATTGTTGGGCTAGCGTTCATTGTGATAAGGAGAGCAAACTTCTCGTTTTTTGTGGGTCTCATTATGTTGCTCATGTTAACCCGCTCATTTCACGCTCATGTTGCCTTAACATTTCCCTGTGCTTTAATCATTGCATTGAAACATTTTGTGTGCTCGTATTTTAATCCACGTGATCGTAAAAATAAACCAATTTTAATCTTGAATCTTTCATTGTCCATGCTTTTATGTAGTATTCACGCGAGCACAAAGGTGTACATTATATTTACTTGTGGGGTTGAGACTCCTCCTACGTTACGTGCTAGACCAGCATTGTATCGTGACAGCAGAAATGAACGTACACTTTGTGAGCCTGATACCTACATATTGGCATGGAATTTTGTTAAAATATTTACAGTGCTTTAAAATTTTGTTTACGTCACACACCCTTCGAGAAAGTCATTAACCATTATATTCATTATAACAAGTGCTCGCCATTAAACAGCAATTTCTTCCTGTGCCATTTCCTTGTGTTACTTGGAGTGCTACCCAATTTTAAGGACACCGTCTAGGTAGAAATCAGGTTATGTGTTGATTTTCTGTTTATATATGCATCTTATAGAGAATTTTCTTGCGCTTCCATCGGTACTTTTCTTTTTCGTCTACTCCGAATAGTGCGCCCACCAGAGGGGGGGAAAGCGATGGGGGTGGAGTGACCTTGAACCCTCCCCCCTCATTATTGGGAGTCAATTGAGCGTTTCTCTGCGGGAATGGCATTATAGTTCGTTAATGGGCTACTCAAAGTGCTTCCATTATTCAAACAAAACATTCTAACGCTGAATAAACATTTTTTTATAATTTTTGACAATTTCAGAATTTAGTTGTCCTGCCGTATCCATGATACCGCAGCTTTCATTCATAGATCGATAACAGCTGCAGTATCATAGCTACAGCTATGGCGAGCACACCAATCCAAAGGGCTTGAAAAGAGCTATAAAATAAAGGAGTTGACTTGACAAAAAAACGTATTTTGGTCGCAAAAAAAATGAAAAATTAAAAACATTAATTGTTTTCATGAATTACACCTATTCTCTTTTGTTGTATATTTTTTCTCAGAGTTACAGAGCTACAGCAATGTAAATTATTTCAATCGAAAGGGCTTGAAAAGAGCTACAAACGCTCAAGAGTTCATTGTAGAAAACCCTGTAGTTCAAAAGATAAAAAGAAAAACAATTTTTTGTGAAAAAACTCGTTTTTATGGAAACTTGATAATTGGTTTCTCAAATGCTACTACTTCCACAATTTTAGAGCTACGAGAATGGTTTATATACCATTCGATAGGGCTCAGCAAGGTGTATCCTGGCGCAATAGCATTTTTTGATAAATTTATTATTTTGAAAATTACACGAGATGAAAAAAAAATGAAAAAAAGTTCATTTTTTTTCAAAATCCACAAAAAAAAATTTATCGAAATTCCCTATTGCGAGTGGTTATATAGACATCTAAGCAATCTAAAAACGAAGTACTGGTTCTGTAACTTCAAAATTGTAGAAGTAGTAGGATTTTAAAAAAACCCCTATTTTATCATATTTTTTCGAAAATAAAAAAAAATCCAGTGCAGATACAAAAATTTTGTCGAAATAACAAATGATATTTGGATCATTTCACACCTACTGTGAAAATTTCAGAGAAATCCATCTATAAACAACGGACTTTTTTTTTACCTAGACGGTGTCCTTAAAATGCAAATTTTACAGCCTATACGGAGAGGCGGCCGACAGAGACATGCGAGCCTGCTGTAGGGCAATAAAATGAAGGCTTGTGATTGCTGCCAAACCATTCTCTGGAATGTCTAACTCAAAGAGTGCTTGCTAGGTCAAGTGAATTCGAAGGATGCATTGCCATCAAAAGTTTTTTAATGCGATGAAGGTTCAGTCAGCAGCGTTATATTGTTGGTTAAAATTTTGTCATAACGTTGATTGCATCAGTTAAAATATTTCTTCTTGTTGAATTTGTACTTCAAGTTATGTGGTAGAGTTTGATATTGCCGAAGTGTGTGGTATTTTCTTGGACTTGCAAGAACCATCACAATCTTGTCAAATACTGAAGTGAGTTATCATAATTAAATTTACATTCTTCAGCTGAAATTGCAGTACGAAGAACATGAGTAATCATTCATTATCTAAATTTTTTTTTGTGTGTAACGTTCTCTTAAACATTAAATTCGTTCGAACAGGTGCTCAATATTGAATGTATGTGTCTTTATGTGCCATTTTTCGGGATAGTGTGAAGAACAATTCTATTTCCAAAGTGAAATTCGGGCCTAAATGCTTAGATCGCCGGTGCGGCTGTTCGGGACGGCTCTCAGAGTCATAAAAATGAAGTCGTCATGGCTGCAAAAAGACGTCTCTGAGCAGCTTATTAATCTTGTTGAATTTTTCTCCCTAAATTTGAGTAAAAATCTTGAGCTGGAACATATTCAAATTTTAAACATGTTAAGCCCACATAAATTGTCATGTTCTGAGGTGCTACATTCGAAATTGATTTTCTCTGGTTCTTTTATGCTACAGTTAGAAAATAACAGTTGGATGCCATTGTGATGAGAATTTGGTCAGTATGCATTGAGAGCAGGAAATCCGATGCATTTTGCTAAGCGAGTAATCGTGCTGAGCCTTGTCTTGAATATGTGTTTCATAAAAACAAATTTCAGTATGCTGTTTTCCTCATTGAATGTTTCCAGGATTTATAAACTTTTAATGTTCATTGATTTTATGCGTAGAACGATGGCCCCGGATGTATGCCCATATTTTTAAAGTGAAACCGCCTTACATCACTTGAAAATTTGAAACAAATTTTTTTTTTTTGGAGTTCAGATATATTGAATGACTGAGCAAGTTTAATGTTATTATGACACCTCGATTAAATTTAATTTGAGAGTTTTCTTGCTTAGTATGAATGTAATTTTGCTCTAACAAGCTCAGGAACACGTCATTTCTTTAAAGTGAGAGCATTTCAAGTATAATGGTCGAGACCTTCAGCCAAATAATCATTTAAACGTTTTTGACAACGAATTTTGTTCCTGGCTGTCAAATGCAAAGTAAATTAAATTTTTCATGCCGGTGTCGGATTGAAACTGAGGAAGTGACGTTGCCCAGAACAATAAGTTTTAATTTAGTGTACTCTTTCCTCGTTGAGAATGTGTTGCATCATCTACAATGCCACTCAGCCAATTCTTGGATAAACTTAGTTACTTAGAGATAAAATAACGCCTACACACGTAACCAGTAAAGTAAACTTTAATTGTCAAAAATTTCTGTATTAACAAAAAAACCTCATGTTAAGCTTCAGTGTTCAAGAGAGAGAAGTGAAATTTGTTTTTTTTATCTGTTGCTGAATTCCATTAACTCAAAAATTTTTGTTATTCTTCTCAAATTCCTTGGGCATAAAATCTTTATTGCGTCTTGCGTCATACAGCTATCCATATAAATTCCTGGGAAAATGTAATTTTTGTTTATTTTGTCGAGTGTCTGGCGGATAAATTTTAGTGTGTTCAATCTCAGCTTCTATAGGTGAGATGAAACTTTAATGTATTAAGTATAATTAGTATTAGAAAACACGTGGATTTTTAAACACAATTTTTGTCTAATCAGTTACATGTCGCCAATGAATACATTTTTTATCTGAAGCGTACGTTGGTTCAAAGATTGTGTATTTTTTTTTAAGTTGTTCGGTGTCCAAGGAAACTTTCAGGTTATACTCATGTGTGATGTGCAAATCATGTCTGTCTTACTAGCACTGGATTCGACTATAGCGAAAGAGATAGTTTTGTGTGGACATCAAAGAAATACTGGCCAGTTTTTCAAACAATTTTCAACATCGTATTCAATCGCGAAGTAAAAGTATTGCCTCGTGTGAGAGATAAATATTTCCTGCGTACGCCTGGGATTATTGTCTCCCTAAACAGGAAGATTTACTTGTCGTATAAAGGTAATTTGCCTGGTGTTTAAATATAAATTTATATTGGTGGAACGGAATATCCCCAAGAATTCTTCAGAATAATTTTAGGATTTTATAATGCATTCTTCGTGTTTGTCTACGCATTCTCTCTCGTTCGTGCGCGGATTTTGGACAGGTTCGTTGGAGTCGGTTTTGCCTGATCAACAAAAGTAGCTCTGGCGTGCCTTCTAATGTTTGAGCGTAAGATGGGAGGAGCGGAAACATTCGACAATGCTTTGAATTTAACATGGTTGAGTTGTAACTTTAATCAAATTGTGTGGACCGTTTCGTCAATAATTGAAATTCTAGCTTTAATTGTTGGCGAGAGTGTGTTTGCATATTTAGGATGTATTTATCAACTTCATCAGGATATGTATATTTTCTACTGCGAAAATGCTCAATATTTCAAGATGGAGTGTAATGGCTGCAAACGAATTGATGTAAGGCGTTAAAATTGAAAATGCATAGCGACTGGATTGTACAAGTGTAATCTTCATCGAGGATGTATGTAAGCGAGATAGACCGCGCAGCAGAGAGCCTCTGCCGGAATTTTATTGCTTTGTGGCCATAGCACGCGCAATTAAGAAATTTTGTCGGTACGTTCAAGCTGATGTGGTTATGACTCTAGTGTGGCATTATGGACCGCAAGAATGTAGGATGTTGTGAGGAAAACAAATAAATGTATATTAAATGTTATCGGAAGCATTGAATTAAATGCGTTGAAATTGAAGGACAACGAAGAAAATGACATCATTGAATAACAATTGTGCAATGTCTCAAAGGCTGAGAATCAGGTAGAATTTTATGCCACATCTATTTTTTTACATTTTTGTGTGTCAGTGTTAACGCAAAGTCAGATCGTCAGAAGAGCCTTGTCGGCATAGTACGACGTGAAGTCTGACGGGTTGTTAACACTACATTTTGTCTATTTCTGCATTTTATTTTGTGTGTCGGTGTTTTCAGAATGTCGGATCGTTAGAAAAGCCTTCGCGGCAGAGTATGACGTAAATTCGACGCCTGGACAATACCCAATTTATATGTGTTTTTTTTATTGGTGCGTATTCAGGATTTCGGCCTAACTGGTAAATCTCCTGTTATTTCGTACATCATGTGTAAGAATGTTTATATAGTCTTGTGCCAAGGTAATCGACGCCTACGATTAAAAAACCGGGAATGGTCGTAAGTTACTGGAATGAGATGTATTATTTTCTTCGAAATATTTAGTTGATTCAACTGATTAGTGACACCGTCGAACGAATTTCGGCTTTTGTCTAGAGTTGGTTGAGGATACCGGAAATTAACTATTTTATGTATGTATGTAGGAATTCTTCGCGTAGCTCACGTCCGCCTCACTCAAGGCAGATTTTGAAGAAAACCGAGGAACAATTCTTACGTAGATCAACCAAGTAATGCGCTGTCTCTCGAGTACAAAAGGAACAGGTTAGACAATTAAGCGCGTATTTACGGAAGTTAATCTTAGCAATATTTATGCGAACCTCAGGGGTTAATTTTTACTAGTCGACGAGTAAATAGGGAACCTAACCTGATGGTCTTCGTAAACAAATATGCTTCACCTTGTTCAATTATTATGAAACGGCTGACGAGCCCGACGATGGAAACCTACTGAATTTGCCGCGAAATATTCGCGACGCAAAAGGATGGATGTACTACTCATTTTCCGCGAAATATGCGCGACGCAAAAGGATGGATGTACTACAAATTTTCCACGAGATATACGCGACGCAGGATGGATTCAGTTGAAATAACTTCTGTATTTTGAAAAGAAAAACCTATTCTCAGCAGGGCCCACTTTGATGACTACGTGCACGTAAACTGAACTGAAAATTAATTGAAGAAATATTTGAGGTTTGAAAATCACCTCCATCTTTGTTATTTTGTCATGTGGATTGCAAACGAGGATGCGGAAATGATGTCCCTGTGTAACACATCCGTCTACTGAACAACTTCTTATTTGAATGACCAGCAATTTCGTTGGGTTGCCGCAGGCAAGCCGGAAAATAATATGTCTTGTATGTGTTCAATATCTTATTGTGCGTCTATGTTTGTTCGAGAAGTGTGTTGTCTTTGCTGTGTTTTCTTTTACGTTTTATAATAATGTGTGCGAGAAATGAGCTTGTCAATTTAGTGTGTCAGGTATCTAGAAAATTTTTCCTGTTACGAAAAATGCATCACCGTGAGCGCCTCGCAGTATGGAGATGGTCAGGAGAGAAGCAACGGGGTTTCTATATTGAATGATGGGGAACATTTTTCTACTTTGTCATGTAAAGGGTTAACTTGGGGAATACATATATATATATATATATATATTTAACGGTTGAAAATTTGCGTCAAATTTACAATTTGCCTCAAATTTTCTCTCGTTGGGGCCGGGTATTGTGGGGAAATACTTCACTCGGGGAGATTTGGGAAATACTTTATTCGAGGAAGAATGAAAATTTGGGAAATACTTTATTTCAGGAGATAATTCACCTTTGTTGGGAAATACTTTACTCCGGGAAATTTGGGAAATACTTTATTTGAGGAAAGACTTCACTTCAAAATACTTTACTTGGGGAAATACAATATCTTGTTGAGCTAGGGACAGTGGACAGGATGTCGTAACCGCAGAACTCTACAAGAACGGCGTTGTTCTTAGGTTTCGACATGAGTCTGGCTATAAATATGTCGAGCTCAAGTGGGTAGCGTTTCGACGAGAGGGCTAAGGTCCAGGCGTCCACAAGCACACAGTCATGCACACAAACACAAATCTCAGACACAACACAAGACACACACAAAACACATGGGAGCTCACACACACACAACACACGGGTAGGCGTGAGACGAGTACGAGCCACTTCAAACAAGCGAGGGTTAGCTTCGAAGAGGTAGGGGCTGACTCATGGAGTCAACCGCGTCTGACTCTACCAATGAGAATCAAGGAGTAGAGGAGGCAAGGATGTGTGGCAGAGAACGCACCAGTTACATTTCGGCAACCCGAAGCAGGCAAGATTTCCACCAATCATAAGGGAACACGTAATCTTTGCTTGGAAGAAGCTCGAATGTTCTGGGAAGGTTCGAGAAAACTCTGGAAAAGAAACCAAGCGAGAAGATATAAGCGGCGTACAAGTACATTGGAGAGGTCTTTTTTGTTTCGAAGTCGCGAGAGAAGTACACGTGATCTAAGGGCTGGCGAACGTGGCGTGTCGGCCCGTCGCCGACATGCATTTCACCCAAACAGCAAATTTACATCAGAGTAAAGTTAACGTCGAAGTGTCAAGAACAAATAATCTCCTTGAAGCATATTAGCACCGCGGCGATGTTCGTTGACGACCGCTCCACAACGATTCTACGGAGGGATATTCAAGAGATGTTTCGACTTCAACACCAAGATCGTAATAACTCCCACATGCAAGCAATAACTGCTCAATGACAAAGTTTGCTACGATGCTACGCAGCAACGAGATCTTTAGAGTTCAATCTCCTTTGGCCCTCAAACGAGAGGTGCTCGATTTGGAGCGCTGGACGAGAGCAACACCACTGAGGCGGCAAGCGGTACTCAATTTAGAGCGCTGGGCGGGAGTAACAACACTGAGGCAGCAGACCGGTGAAGATGGTCGGCATCGGATCAACTCTACGTGTATTCTTCAGGCAGTATTGGAAACATATAAGGTCATCGAAATCTATATGCTGCAAGAAAGTGTAGCACGAAATAATTGGTTTATAGGACTCTGAAAATTATCCATGCAGTGAATTGCCAGTCAAGTAATAGGCGAAAGCAGTGTGTTCAAATTCAACGCGCTAAATTTCGTAAATGGCCCCTTTCTGTATTAGGTGTCGAGTTATTGTTAGGCGTGCTAATTACGGGATTAAATTGTGTTTGCTATGATGTTGTGCACTTAGCAGGAGGATGTGTTTCGGACACAAAGCAAGAGTTCAGATGGTACATGATGCGAAGTGTTTACTAATTTTTGAACACCTTGTGGTAAGCAAAGTTCTTTGATTTTTATATTGCATTATTTCCGAATGTTTCGTGTTCATGCTAGCCCATTCATCGACGATGTTTCCTGATTTTTGCACAGTGCGGAAAATTATTTTTGTCGTAATCCTGAAATTGTTGGGCTAGCGTTCATTGTGATAAGGAGAGCAAACTTCTCGTTTTTGTGTGTCTCGTTATGTTGCTCATGTTAACCCGCTCATTTCACGCTCATGTTGCCTTAACATTTCCCTGTGCTTTAATCATTGCATTGAAACATTTTGTGTGCTCGTATTTTAATCCACGTGATCGTAAAAATAAACCAATTTTAATCTTGAATCTTTCATTGTCCATGCTTTTATGTAGTATTCACGCGAGCACAAAGGTGTACATTATATTTACTTGTGGGGGTTGAGACTCCTCCTACGTTACGTGCTAGACCAGCATTGTATCGTGACAGAGTTGGGGGAACGCGGAATCTACGCACAAGGTACACAGGAACAGTAAGCTAGAAAATAAGTTCACAAAACAAGAAAGGTTTCCGTTTCATTGACAGGGAAGAGAACAAGTCTCCACTTACGGAGCACATTGCTAGGAACACATTTCTAAAGACACATTTGCAATACCACTGGTTACCACCTTGATATAACAACCTGACAATACTTCTTAGAATACTTACAGACGGTGGGGGAAGGTCCCTCACGCTAGAAAATCTCGTAAAAGCCTATTTACATCTACAAGATAAGCGGCTACTTATTTTTCTTTGCTCTACCTGTGGGAGAAGAAATGATTAAGATTAGGTCTCTGATACAGGGATAAGCTACTTAGGTTACAGCAGATCAGTCAGGAATCCTATCCTTGAAGATAACAACGGATATCTCATTGGCTAGCCTAATACTGAAAGGGTCTGACACGCCTCGTCAGTTTTTTCTTTTTAACTGGCTTGATTTTAAATACAGGGCACAAGTACACGTTGACCGACATCGCCCTGAAACACAAATCACCTGGGCTAGCGGTCTCATAAATTTCTGTGAGACAAATATTTTACTTTATTTTATATCTGTTTCTTAATGAACATTATAAAGATTGCAATGCAAAGACAAGAAAAATCATGTTTCCAAGTTGGTACAAGTTTAGCACGATGTATCATTGTGAATTTCTCAAAGTCAACAACTGATGTCTAATCCATGGAAGAACCACATCATAGTTTGTATTTTTAGTACACAAATCTTTCAATAGTGAAGCAGCGGTTGATTTTTATTCTTAATTGAATGTAAAATCGTGTTAGTTTTGTGTTAAACTATGAATGTAATAAACTTAAAATAAAATCATCTGTGTCAATTCAAATGCATTGAAATGTCAGTCTTTCCATGTTACATTTACTGCCTATGACACTGTTTGCAATGTTATATTTACTTTCTATGACAACATGCTTACATAGCTTGACTATTATGCAAATATTGCTGAGCAAAAAAAAACATTTGGACACTAATACAGAATCACTTTGAACAATGAAAGAAAAATAGGAATCAGGCAAATCTGTGAAAACCACACACTCACTCAACCTGTCTGACACTCCAGCTTTCCTCATGCTGAGTTGTTAAAACTCAGCATGAGAATGCATATGTTAAACCTAAGCTCAGAGTTAAATTATTTAACAGGCAAACCTGTGAAAACCACACATTCACTGAACCTGTCTGATACTCCAGCCTTCCCCATCTCGAGTTGCTAAGCTTAGCATGAGAATTCACATATTAAACCTAGCCTCAGAGTTAAATTATTTAACAGACAAATCTGCAAAATCGCAGTGTTCAGCTAAAATACCGTTAACCTAGAATCTGACTAATTTCCAGCATTACACTGCAGCTGTAGAGCGCACCAGATTCACAACATCACAACGGCTAGTCTGACTCAATGTGGGTGGTCCGCCAGCAGCCAGAAACATCCTCGAATGCTCTAGCAACCGGCTGTTCACCGCTATCAAACACGAGTAGTGCGAATGCAATCGACAAATATAGCCAGTAAATTGTTAAAATAAAGGACGTCTTGGTAGTGAAGTTTCCATTTTTCAAAATTTTTGGGATCAGCCAAGACAAAATTAATTTTTTGACCCAAGCTTTCGGCTAGATTAGCTCTAGCCGTCATCAGGGGAACGATGTATTTTTAAACAAAACCTCTTATGGTATCCGCGGGTATCTAGTATACAAAACATTTTTTAAAATTTTTACATGCAAGCCGAAAATCATTGATCAAGGGCGACTGATGAGCATAGGAAGAAACTGCGGGGGGACATCAAGATGACGATTAATTTTGTTAGGTTCCTAAACACTGTACATTGCTTCGACAATTTTTCGAGCGTATTAATTTTTAACATTTTATAATATACATACATTTTCAAAATCAAAAGAATGGTTATCTTCTTCCGAATGCTAATAGACAAGGGATAACCTATTCTTCCTCTATATAGGAAGAATAGGTTATCCCTTGTCTATTAGCATTCGGAAGAAGATAACCATTCTTTTGATTTTGAAAATGTATGTATATTATAAAATGTTAAAAATTAATACGCTCGAAAAATTGTCGAAGCAATGTACAGTGTTTAGGAACCTAACAAAATTAATCGTCATCTTGATGTCTCCCCTAAGTTAAATGAGTTTCTTACACAAATTTACACTTAAAAGACACAGAACTTAAGATTATCCGGGAACGCATTGTTGTTTCACGAGCACTTCAATTCAAATAACACGCTGCGTCACTCTTGCGAACTAGCGCGGATCCGCAAAATGTTGCCGAAATAAAATTGTCAAAACTCTTTAATTTTTCGTGTCTTGTAAGACGCGACAACACTCAACCGTCAGAGACGTAAAACATCCTCGTTCGTCTAGCGAGCCTACAACCTAGGTATATTATGAAGTTCATCTTGGTGACCAAGACAAGCAATGGGCTCCTCATGTTGTTTGCCACAATTGTGAGGAAATGCTTTGTGACTGGACCAAAAGGAAGATGCAAAGGTCTATCTTTTGGAGTTCCAATGATTTGACGCGAACCCACCAACCATGAAACTGACTGTTATTTCTGCATGGTAAACACAACGGGGGTTGAGAGAAAAAAACGACAAAAGATTACGTCTAATATTACGAAATTTTTAGAAGCCAATATGCTGGTATTTATCTCATGCGTCAACTTTTTGGAAATGAACGAATTTTTCTTTTTTTCTTATTGAAGGATCATGAGCACAATCGGATCAGTTGTGTAAAATTAAGATGGTCAACTTTCTTCTTGGACAGCAGAAAGGTTTCACCAAGTTTCCATGTTTCCTCTGTGTGTGTGACAGCCAAGCACGAGACAGACGTTGGGTCCAGAAGGACTGGGCTATTCGTGACACCCCCGAAGCAGGCATGCCAAATATCATACAAGACCCAATTGTAAGAAGAGGTAAGACTATTTTTGCTCCTCTTCACATCAAATTAGGTTTGATGAAATAATTTGTCAAGGCACTGGAAACCGAAGGTGAATGTTTCCAGCACATCATCACAGCTTTACCATGGCTATCATCTGAAAAGAACAAAGCAGGCGTGTTTGATGGCCCACATATTCGAACCCTAATTCGTGATGTTCAGTTTGTCCCTAAAATGTGAGGGTCGACGGCGCCGAAGCTTTTGTAACGGTCTACAATTCCCTCGGAAACACTCACAATATTTGGACAAGAATTCAGCGCATGTGCATGAGACTTGTTTAGTAGATTACTCAAGATCCACCAATCCTTGTCACAAGCTACCATTGGACGGCATAACTGGGCAAATCAGTACGTCAAAAAACACCCTCAGACCTAGTCGGTTACCAGAACCCACTGTACATGGCTACTTTATTCCAGTCATTGTCTCTTACTCCCGGCACGTACAAGAAAAATTTGCATTGCATCAATAATACTGTTATTAAATTCCTGCTCCAATCCTGGAAGAGAGCTCATATCACAATCATCTTCAGGACATCTGGTATACCACTCATTCTCTCCATACTGCTCAAATGTCACATTTGTGATCATTTCCCTCTCTCGCTTATATTTAATACATACCAATACAAATGTTCAATTCTTTCCTCCACTCTCCTATCACACAATTCCGATATAACCTATCATTATTCACATTCCACCTCCAAGCGCGTCTATTCACACTCGACGCTTTACACCTCACAGCAAACAAGAGTTGCCATCCAAAACTAACATCATATAACACCTCACACATAGGCACATTTTTTCGCATATACAAGATTAATGTAGATTTTCCCGTTATGCTAAGCATCCACTTATTCAATCCCAACTCTTTGTTTGCCTCTCAATCACTTTTTTCCACCTCTTGCGGTCCCACTCAGGTCCTTCACCTCCAAGATTCATTAAAAGCCAGTCATCCACTGGTCTCTCTATTCTAACACTATTAAATCTTTTGTATTCTTATTAGTTTCCTCGCATGCCCCCCAACATATTTTCTCCCATTGGCTTACCCTCACTAGAACAAAAGTATGATGGCTGACAACTGGTGAAGCATTAAGCGAGATTGCCCAGATGAAGTGCGCAAACGCAAAAATTACAAACGCAAATTCCTACCTGATTAAAATACACTAACAAATTGATAAACTTTCATCAGCTGTGTTGATGTTCTGAAAGATGCTAATCTAACTTTGGGATAAAGATTGATGTTTTCTAAGAAACGCTATCAGAAAAAAAAGCACAACCAGCAATGGTGTAATTCACTCTCAAATCACATATAAATGTTCTCTTTCTTTTGCCTTAACGAATATATGGAAATGACTTTCATACCGTTTCATTATTCAAATAAACAAAAGAATTGTAGCCGATATTGCAATATCCTATAATACCGAAAACTAAAAAAATTGAAGATGTTAAATTGCGTAAAATCTGTCGCTTGCAGACAAAAACAGACTTCAGATTTGTAATCAACAAACTCAAATTAACCATAGAAAGGTCTTTTTACAAATTCAACAAACAAAATATTCCCCAGTAGAGTCAGCCCTTATATATAATCAGTGTTTTCTGAAATTTGCCGGAATTAATACCCATTTGACCTATTTTCATGATGAAATGCGCTGAATATTTGGGTATCCTGTTGTGAACCTAGTTTATTTGTTATTCGATTCCTAAGAAATTATCTGAAAGAAATATACGATAATGAAAATTTCAGATCATTTTTCTCAGTAGTTTGAAGGTTAAAACTTAACTAATTTAGAGTAATATAAAAAAACTCTTTCTTATACCTGAAGTACTGAATAAGAGAAGGGGAACAATTAAAGTTACTCTGACGCTTATGAGTTACACACATGTCCCTGGGGTAAAAGTGTGTACAATTTCATTCTCGTAACAGCTCTTCAACGTTCATTGTTCATATATCTAAAAAATTAAAATTTATAAGTGAACTGTTCTAAGTAATCGTTATATGAGTTATGAGTATACATGAGTTAACATCGGTATCGCATGTTAACGTTTGGTGGGTATGGCCAAACGCTAATCGTAAATCGATGAGGTTTTCGAAGTTGCAAGAGAGGTCAATGACGACACATGATTGGGATTAGACTCAGCTGGGAGGTTTCTTTATTGAAGGAAGCCGTGATGAGCGATGGTGTGTTTGGCTTCTGAAGATCTTCTCTTAGATGGGACAACTCCGCGCAGGCGAGATCCGGTGAGCGAGGACGTTGACCAAGTGTAAGTGAGCGTATTTTTGTGGAGGTTACTTTCAGATTGCTGGCAATTAAACAATCCCAAGAAATTCGTTAGCCTTAGGAATAGGCTTCAATTCTGCTTAATTTTAGCAGGTGAAGGAGAAGCAATTTTGGAAAGCGTGATTGATGTTGAGAGATCGATCTTTAATTTATGTCGGATTTAAGTTCGTTAAACGCTGACGACGGAAAACCAGGGTTGGAGCAGTTAATATCTTAGCCAGTAATTTAATAATATATCAGGCTGTAAACAGCTCGAAAACCGAGGTGAATGCAAGGCAACTCAGGTCGAGTTAAGAGTCCGACTCACGTCACAAATAAGCACTTAAAGTGATGTATCTCGATGGTTTAGTGGGAGATATTAAACCTCATGAATTTAACTTGTGAAGATCAAAGAAAAAACCCAAGGAATGTGTGTGGTGGTGTTTGGGTGCCGCCGAGGATCTGCAATTAATGGGAAGACGCTGAATGAGATGGTTCTCGAAGAGGCACCAAAGAAAAATTCCACAACTGACATTCCCTACACTGCAAGATAAATTTTCCCATCGCGGAGAAAACCTGAACCTTTTCCATAGATTTACTCAAAGCTTTAGTTCCCTTAAAGGCTCAGGAAAAAATATAGAAGAGATAAGCAAGACTTGTAATTTACAGATCAGTAATGATCTGTTATTCATTTAGTGACATTACGGAATAAACATGTGACTTAAAAACACATGATTCGAGGAATAGCAAGGAAATATGAAAATAGCTAAAAATGAATGAATATGAATGAATAATTTTACGTACTCTATAACATCTCTATATCCGTACGAGAAATAAAAAGAAAACAGTCCTAATTTCATTAGGATATCAATCATACTGAAAACACTGCAAGTATCTTGTAATAAAAAGAATAATATCTACACTGAAAAAAGAAACACTAAACGTATCTCTTGCAGAAAAAGAAGATATTTAAAACATAATACAGTGAACATAAAAATGAAATGACAAAGCAGTTTTAGCGTTCGCCATCTTCCCGCGAAAACGCCGGCATTCCGCCGTACGCTCTCACGAAGTATTTCTATACGCGAGTAGCAAAATCACCATGACAGATGCAGGTATATATTTTTGTAGTAAGGAAATGACATAGTTGAGCATCTTACTATAATCTTGACACAAGAAAATGCACCTAGCACGCAAAATTTACGCTACGTCATGTTGAGATAGCCTTGGAATGAATCATGCTATTACGAACTTTACGACTATTTACATGTTATCTATGTATCACGACACTGACCAGATCCTTAAACTTAACACAATGCACACTAAAAAATGACAATATACTTTACCAGATTTGCTCTATTTTAACACTTAATTTCCGTCACTTACAAGAACGGTGTAATGCACACAAGCTAAGGAGGAACGAGAGAGTGAGTCGGCAACCCAAGCGTCTCGCGCAGTATTGCCAACTCGGAGAGGCTTTAGACTCGAGAATGTCGATCGTTATTTTATCTCTCATGCATTTACACAAAAAATTCAATGATTACTAATTATAAGTAGAAAATTATTAATAATAATTTAGAGTAAGATTTTCAATGTCAATAATTATTTTATTTAAGTGCGAATGAGAAATTTTATAATTTTACACTTATGTAGCAAATGCTACATTACCCCCCAAGGCGCAGACCGAAAGGTCTACCCGCTGCAATCATTTGTAGCGGGAAGGAGTTCGAACTACGCGACCATGCCGGGTTTGGCGGTCGGAAAATGTTACTGAGCGGGGAAGCTTCACCAAACGGGTCTGCAAATTCAGATCGGCAAGAGTTCTAGGAACAGGAGTTACTGCAGCGGTCTCGTCTGGTCTCTCCAGACTTGTCGCTGTTTCACTAAGAGAGCTAGAATTAGAGTCTACGATAGGCTTAAGGATAGGGTTTGAAGGTACAGGCACATAGAAAGGATTACACTCAAGTTGACTAGGCAACAATGCAGCCAACTGAGGAAACTGAGATGGACGATATGATCGAGTCTCAGTGGAAAAGAAGTTCTGTGGAGAGAATGAAGAGTTAGAAATCACATTATTATCGGAAGTGTACGCGACCTTTAATCAATCTATGCTCACAGGGTCGGGTGAACCAGATCTTTCAAGGATAAAATATTTTGGCGTGCGTTTTAGTACTTTGAATGGGCCATCATAAGGGCGTGTGAGAGTTGGCTTTATAGCGTCTATGCGAACATACACGTGTGTGCAATGTTGCAATGCAGGATTGAGTTTATCTTTTGTCTGAGGCATTCGTGGAGCAACATACTTGATCTGACGCATGCAATCCTTGAGACAGGTTACGTATGCGGAACGGTCAGCAGATGAAAACTCAGGCAACGGTTTTGGGTCAACAATGTCGCCAGGGAGGCGAAGCGTTTTTCCATACAACATTTCTGCTGCTGTGCACTGCTGATCCTGCCGATGTAAATTCCTAATACTCAGTAATACTACTGGAAGTCTGTCAGTCCAGTCGTGACTGCAATTAAGGCAACGCAATGCAGCTTTTAAATCTCTGTGGACTCTCTCAATGAGTCCATTCGACTGCGGGTGATATGCTGTGGTGTTGATATTTTCACACCCTAAAGCGGTGCTAAGCTCACTCCAGAATTTGGAGGTAAATTGTGATCCCCGGTCATGCGTGACACTTAAGGGAACCCCAAATCTGGAAATCCAATTACTCATGAAAGCGCGAGCTACAGTCTCAGTTTGGGTATCAGGAAGAGGCACGGCCTCAACCCATCTGGAGAATCTATCAATTATGGTTAACCAATAAGAATGACCGCGCGACAAAGGCAACGGACCCACCAAATCTAGGTATACGGAGTCGAATTTGTGTCCAGCAAAAGCACAACTCTGTAACGCTGCACGATTATGTTTCACAACTTTGCTACTCTGACATGCATGGCAATTTTGCACAATTTGCTTGACCTCCTTACGCATCGCTGGCCAGACGAAACGATCGGAAATCAAACGCAATGTACGGTTAATACCAGGATGTGATAGAGAATGGTAGTGAAGAATAGCTACTCTGCGGAGAGTCGCAGGAAGGTACAAACGAGAAAGTCGCTCAGCATCACGGTACACGCCGTCAACCAAGGTTAATTTCAAAGAGGTAGTGTTAGAAGGTTTGAGAAGATCCTGGAGTTCAGGATCCTCCTTCTGAGCGTTACTAATATTTCGCAAAGTGATTTCACCACTGGTTTGGACAGAATTAATTCGAGAGAGACAATCAGCGACAGTATTGTCGAGACCTTTGATGAAGCGGATGTCAGTGGTAAACTGACTAATGAAGGACAGGTGTCGAGCTTCTCTTGGCGAGTGTCGCTCGGAAGGCATGTTGATCGCCGAGGTCAAGGGTTTGTGGTCTGTGTAGATCACGAACTCCCTTGCCTCTAGAGCATAGCGGAAGTGTCTCACAGACAGATAGATAGCAAGGAGTTCCCTACCGAACGCGCTGTAAGCACGCTCAGTGGGCGATAGCTTTTTGGAAAAGAAGGCAAGAGGAGAGATATTAGTACCTACTTTTTGTTGCAAAACAGCACCTACGGCAGTACTGGAGGCATCAACCACCAAACTGAAGTCAGCATTGGCAATAGGGTAGGATAATTCAGTCGCGGTAGCTAACTTATGCTTTATTTCATCAAAAGCTTTGCGTGCTGCATCCGTCCATTTTACCTCAGTAGATTTACCTTTTCTTTTAGGTTCCAGCAAGTCTGACAAGGGGGCTAAAGTTTGCGCACAATTTCTGATGAATCTATGATAGAAATTAACAGAGCCTAGGAATCTTCTCAGTTCCTTCTGGGTCTGTGGAAGAGGAAAGTTTTTGATCACTTCTACTTTGGAAGGCAAAGGTTTTAGACCTAGGCTAGAGATTTCATGACCTAAGTAAATCAGTGATGGCTTTCCGAGCTCACATTTTGCAGGATTTACCAGGAGTCCATTGTCGGACAGTCTTTCAAACACGACCCTAAGATGGTCTTTATGTAGCTCCGGGGATGCGGATGCCACCAAAATGTCGTCAAGATACACATAGGAAAAAGTGAGATCCGAGAAGATTTCAGCCATGTGGCGTTGGAACGTTTGAGGTGCGTTCCTTAAGCCATATGGCATCTTCATAAATTCGAAGAGACCAAGCGGAGTGATTATCGCGGTCTTAGGTATTGCGCTCTCCTCAAGTGGTATTTGATGGAAGGCGTGTTGGAGATCAATTTTTGAGAAAATTTGTGCTCCCTCTAAATTTGCACTGAAATCATGAAGGTAAGGAATAGGGTAGCGGTCAGGTAGAGTAACGGCATTCAACCTGCGGAAATCCCCGCACGGTCTGAATTCACCGTTAGCCTTGGGTACTAGCAAGAGAGGGCTAGCCCAAGGGCTTTTGGAACTGCGGATGATGCCGCTGTCTAGCATCCTAGCTAACTCTTTCTTGGGTAAAGCCAATCGATCAGGCGGTAAGCGTCTAGCTCTGGAGTAAACTGGCGGTCCAGTTGTTTCAATGAAGTGTTTCGTGCTCGTCTGCATATTTTTAGAAGCTAAGTTAGAGTTTGTTAATGCAGGGTATTCTGCGAGAACCTGCTCGAACATGCACTCTTCCTTGAAAACAATTCAGAATGAATGCAAAACATTAGCTCTAGTTACGCCACAAGCGGGAATTGAGATCTGTGTCTCCTCGTCCCTAATTCTACGGTTTTTAACATCTACCACTATCCCATCCTTCGCTAAGAAGTCCGCGCCAATCATGGGCTCTTGGACTTCCGCGATGAGGAAGGTGAAGAGAAAATTTCGCCTCAATCCCAGACTGCACTCTAGTACTCTCTCTCCATAACAAGCTATTGGCGTGCCATTTGCGGCGCGTAGTGTCGCCACCAAATTATTATTATTTTTATCTTTAGCCGTGGCTGGGATAATTGCCACACTTGAACCAGTGTCGATGAGAAATCGATATTCGGTAGTGGGATCTAATATAGTTAAGAGGCGAGTAGTCTGGGAATGAGGCAACGCAGTACTCGCTACTATGCGTCGCTGTTGGCGTTTCCCGAAGTAATTTCGGTATAACGAGGACAGTGTCTAGAGGTACCTTTGCGAGCCTGGTCGCCGAACTTCTCATAATACCAACATAAGAGACTGTTGGCATCGCGAGAGCGCGATCTAAAGCGGCGGTTTTGATTTGACCTATCATAAGATCTACCTCTATCGAAACGTTGAGGAGGAGGAAAAGGATGATAGTCATAGGGATAGTCGTAGGCATGATAGCGTGGGACATTCCTTGGGCCTTGCTGGATATGAGCTACACTCTGACCTAACTGGCAATTCTGGAAAGCTTGTTTAAGTTCGGCGATCTCTCGCTGCATCGTTTCTATTGTTGCTGAGGATTGATTATTAGCAGTATTTGACGGGCTAAAATTCGCAGCTGGTGCGTTCAAAGAAGCTACCTGCGGTGCTTGTGACATGTTTAGGTTGCGCATCACTGTCTCCGTGGCCTGTGCCAGGGTCTCTAGAGTTTCGTTCGGACCTATCATCGACAGGAAGGGTCTTACATTAGGTGGTTCTTTGCTTAAGAATACTTCTCTGAGAAATCCCTCAGCTACGGCAACCCCGGCTGCAAGTTTCCGCAACTCCTCAACTAACGAAGTAGGAGAGAAAGAGACAGAGACAGGTGGAATTGCTGAGGCGTCAACCAATGACCTAAACTTGTCCGCATCGGACATTTGTAGTTTCTCCATTATCTTGCTTTTTAAGACCACGTAAGGATTTCTGGCAGGCGGATTGACAATCAAATCATTTGAGTCACTTAACATCTAAATGGGCGCAGCGGCTATTAATGCATGGAACATATCACTCTGCTGGGTAATATTATTGTAGCCGAAAATCGATTCAACTTGGTTGAACCAAGTTTGGCTTTCTGCTGGTATGAAAGGAGGAAGAGTAATAGGCTTAGAGCGCGCTGGAACTGCCTCATTCTCTGTGTCGGACATACTGGCAATTTTTTTCTTTGAATGCAAAATTAGGCTATAACGGCACGGAATTTACGTAATCAACACCTAATAACTTTGGTATTAAAGTGTCAAAAGGTTTTTCGTTACTAGTTACCTATTCAATCCTTCAAACAAAGGTGAAACGGAAGAAAGAAGAATGGAAACGAAAATTTTACGGTCGTCAGAAATAAGCGTAAAGCTCGGAAATTAGGAGAAAAAAAAAATTTTCTACCTACTGTGGCACATGAAATAAAAGACATGAAACAGCATGAAAGAAAAAAATTTTTCAGAGCTGCTCAGAGACGTTAGCACAGTACATCCATGGAAAATTCTCAAGGCATACTACACAATGGGAAACTTATCATTACAATGATATGCCAACATTATCCTCTCTCACGTTTTTCTCAAACACTTATCGAGTTGAATAGTTTTGTTTTAAGCTCGAAAGCTGGGTTCACCAGTGTTAACGTTTGGGGGGTATGGCCAAACGCTAATCGTAAATCGATAAGGTTTTCGAAGTTGCAAGAGAGGTCAATGACGACACATGATTGGGATTAGACTCAGCTGGGAGGTTTCTTTATTGAAGGAAGCCGTGATGAGCGATGGTGTGTTTGGCTTCTGAAGATCTTCTCTTAGATGGGACAAACTCCGCGCAGGCGAGGTCCGGTGGGCGAGGACGTTGACCAAGTGTAAGTGAGCGTATTTTTGTGGAGGTTACTTTCAGATTGCTGGCAATTAAACAATCCCAAGAAATTCGTTAGCCTTAGGAATAGGCTTCAATTCTGCTTAATTTTAGCAGGTGAAGGAGAAGCAATTTTGGAAAGCGTGATTGTTGTTGAGAGATCGATCTTTAATTTATGTCGGATTTAAGTTCGTTAAACGCTGACGACAGAAAACCAGGGTTGGAGCAGTTAATATCTTAGCCAGTAATTTGATAATATACCAGGCTGTAAACAGCTCGAAAACCGAGGTGAATGCAAGGCAACTCAGGTCGAGTTAAGAGTCCGACTCACGTCACAAATAAGCACTTAAAGTGATGTATCTCGATGGTTTAGTGGGAGATATTAAACCACATGAATTTAACTTGTGAAGCTCTAAGAAAAAAAACAAGGAATGTGTGTGGTGGTGTTTGGGTGCCACCGAGGATCTGCAATTAATGGGAAGACGCTGAATGAGACGGTTCTCGAAGAGGCACCAAAGAATAATTCCACAACTGACATTCCCTACACTGCAAGATAAATTTTCCCATCACGGAGAAAACCTGAACCTTTTCCATAGATTTACTCAAAGCTTTAGTTCCCTTAAAGGCTCAGGAAAAAATATAGAAGAGATAAGCAAGACTTGTAATTATATTTTACAGATCAGTAATGATCTGTTATTCATTTAGTGACATTACGGAATAAACATGTGACTTAAAAACACATGATTCGAGGAATAGCAAGGAAATATGAAAATAGCTCAAAATGCATGAATATGAATGAATAATTTTTCGTACTCTATAACATCTCTATATCCGTTCGAGAAATAAAAAGAAAACAGTCCTAATTTCATTAAGATATCAACCATACCGAAAACACTGCAAGTATCTTGTAATAAAAAGAATAATATCTACACTGAAAAAAGAAACACTAAACGTATCTCTTGCAGCAAAATAAGATATTCAAAACATAATACAGTGAACATAAAAATGAAAAGAAAAAGCAGTTTTAGCGTTCGCCATCTTCCCGCGAAAACGCCGGCATTTTGCCGTACGCTCTCACGAAGTAATTCTATACGCGAGTAGCAAAATCACCATGACAGATGCAAGTATATATTTTTGTAGTAAGGAAATGACATAGTTGAGCATCTTACTATAAACTTGACACAAGAAAATGCACCTGGCACGCAAAATTTACGCTACGTCATGTTGAGATAGCCTCGGAATGAATCATGCTATTACGAACTTTACAACTATTTACATGTTATCTATGTATCACGACACTGACCAGATCCTTAAACTTAACACAATGCACACTAAAAAATGACAATATACTTGACCAGATTTGCTCTATTTTAACACTTAATTTCCGTCACTTACAAGAACGGTGTAATGCACATAAGCTAAGGAGGAACGAGAGAGTGAGTCGGCAACCCAAGCGTCTCGCGCAGTATTGCCAACTCGGAGAGGCCTTAGACTCGAGAATGTCGATCGTTATTTTATCTCTCATGCATTTACACAAAAACTTCAATGATTACTAATTATGAGTAGAAAATTATTTATAATAATTTAGAGTAAGATTTTTAATGTCAATAATTATTTTATTTAAGTGCGAATGAGAAATTTTATAATTTTACACTTATGTAGCAAATGCTACACGCATCACTAACTGTTGCTTCCAAGAAAATAATAGTAATTTAATAACGGCAGGAAAAGAAATTTTTAGCTCTTTTAATTAAGACTTAATTTAAACGTTGTGTAAGGTTTTGTCCAATTTAAGAAAAAAAAATTAGTACCATTAATGAAGGAACTAATTGTTTTCCTAAATGAGCTAAAGCATAGCCATGTCATTAGATTCTTTCATGCTCAAAAAAGGATTTGAAGGCAATAACCTCAAACATCACTGATATTGGACATCTATGTAGAAAGTCGGTGCAACAGAACTTTAATTAGCCCAATTTTTTATACCGCTCACGGTATACCGCTTCTGTACTTGCGGACATCTGCGGACATCATTTTTGCAGAGCAAAAATGAAAAATGTCGTGAATTGTCCAATAGTGTTGTAAGGTTTGGATGTATAAATGTGCGTGGATGGAATGCAGGAAAGTTAAATGACCTTGTAGCAGAATTTGAGAATGGAGATTTGGATTGTGTTGGTGTAGTAGAGACCCAAATGCGTGATAGAGTCAGTTTAAAATGTAAGGAGAGTAAGTACTACATGATTGGAAAAGGGCGTGTAAGTTGGCAAAAAAGAGGTGGTGGAGTTGGTCTCATTGTAAAAAATGCTCTAAATTGGAAATTAGAAGAAATTCCTGTTGGAAATGAACCTGAGAGTGAAGATCTGTTAGTAATAAAGTGTGAAAGAATTAGTGATGCAAAAAAAACGGTTTTATTTGATTGCGGTTTTTTTTGCAAAAAAAACGTGTTTTTTATGTGTTTTTTTTGTTTTTTTTGGTTTTTTTTGGACACCTAAATTTTGTTAAGTATATGTCTATGGTTTTTTTTTTGGACACCTAAAATATATTAATATACATGTTTTTTAGTCATTTTATTGTTATAAAAACATCAAAATGAAACCATACAGTAGAAAGAAAAAAGAAAAAACTTTTGTTTCCAAATTGTCACATGAGATACATGCCAACATATTGGCTTTTAAAAGTTTCTTAAATATAGGGCATCCTAAAACAAATGTTCCATACGAGGAGTACTAATTGACAAACCATCCGAGGTGTACAAGTAGATGAGCCATACGAGGCATAATAATAGACAAACTATACGAGGTGTACTAATAGACAAACTGTCAGAGGTGTACAAGTAGATAAACCATACGAGGCATATTAATTGACAAAATATACGAGGCGTTCTAATAGACAAACCATTTGTGGTGTGCTAGTAGTCTAACAAAAGTTCTACACTAGGAGTACTAATTGACAAACCATCCGAGGTGTACAAATAGATAAGCCATACGAGGCATGATAATAATAGGCAAACTATACGAGGTGTACTAATAGACAAGCTATCAGAGGTGTACAAAATAGATAGACCATACGAGGCATATTAATAGACAAAATATACGAGGCGTACTAATAGACAAACCACACGTGGCTTGCCAATAGTCTATCTCTGTCAAGGGTAGTTGAATGAGAAATGAAAAATATGCCCTAAAAATATGCAAAGCCCTATCACCACCAAAAACATATTTCATATCTTCTCGATATTCACCACATCATGCGGACATGGGTGCATGGGATAAAATAGAGATACAGTGTAAGCCGGTTACCACTCATGATTGACAAATATCTAAAAAATATTGGTAGAAATGGGTAAACAAACATATATTCAATATCAAAATTCATAGCTTGTACAACATACGGACAGAAAGATAATTTTACTACAATTCATATGCTCAAATTGCACTTTATTTCATTAATTATATATGACATTAATCCTTTAATTAATCATTAAGTGGCGGTAGATAACCCACAATTACGTAGAGGTGTCTAAGAGGAACAGCAGGAGCCACAGAACTTATATTGATGGAGTCAAAATTCAGAGCTTACTATCTCTACTATGTCTGATTTTATTTTTACGTGACCAAAAAAATCAGACTTTGCAGAGATAATAAGCTCTGAATTTTGACTCCATCAATATAAGTTCTGTGGCTCCTGCTGTACCTCTTAGACTCCTCTAGGTAATTGTGAGTTATCTGCCACCACTTTTACTGTATGGTTTCTTTTTTATGTTTTCATTACAAAAAAATGACTAAAATCCATAGATATTAATATATTTTAGGTAACAACATGACCAAAATATATGCTGTTTTTTTAAAAACTTGTTTTATTTACAAAAAATTCTGACTAATAAAAATGAATATTAATATATTTTCTGGTACCAAATATAACCATGCTGTTTTTTTTTACAAAGAATCATGACTAAAGAACATATTTTATGTGACCTAAAAAGCCCCATGCAGTTTTTTTTAAAAAAAACATGTTTTTTACTGAAAAATCATGACTGAAAAAACATGAATAATATATGTATGAGACCAAAAAAATGTTTTTGTACTAAAAAATAATGACTAAAACAACATGAATTTATTCATCAGACCTAAAAAAACCCATGCTGTTTTTTAAAAAATATGTTTTTTTACAAACAATGATGTATATATAAGAAACCCTGGATATGAATGTATTTTATGCAACCAAAAAACCATGCTGTTTCATTTTATGTATTTTTCATAAAAAATCGTGTCTTAAAATTATGGATATTAACATATTTTATGTTACCAAAAAAATCATTGTTTTTTATAAAACATGTTTTTTTATTAAAAAGTTATTATTCATTTTTTGGTCACGACTTTGTAAAAAAAAAAACACCCCCTCAGGGGGATACAATTATTGTATTTATGGGAAATAGCGCTCCCAGGAGGAAAATGTGAGGGCCCAAGCTGAGAGTTAGGTAGGCCTCCTTTTTGTTTAAATAAAATGTTTTTGTTATGTTGAGGACCACCATTTTTTGGTTCACTGTTCTGTTTTTCAGCACCTACTACTGTCTTCTTCAACTTTGATCTTGTTTCATAATCTTCCTTCCTCTCTTTGGATCGCATTTGTTGCTGGGTAGGGAGGCTAAAACTAATGACTAATCTAATCTGTAAAAAAAACATGGATATTAATTTATTTTATGTGACCATAAAACCACGCATTTTGAAAAAAAGATTTTTTACAAAAAACATGAGTGTTATTAAATTTTATCTGACCAAAAAAACATGACATTTTAAAAACCATGTTTTATTCACAAAAAGTCATTAATATCCATGTTTTTTAGTCAGGATTTTTTTGGTATAGAAAACAGGATTTAAAAATAAACCAGCATGGTTTTTTTTGGCACATAAAATATATTAATATCCACATTTTTGAATCATGATTTTTCTGTACAATAGATGTTTTTCAAAAAAACAGCATGGTTGTTTATGGTGAAATAAAGTATATTAATATCCGTGTTTTTAGTTATTACTTTTTTGTAACAAAAACATTCAAAAAACAGCATGGATTTTTTTGTCACATAAGATATATTGATATCCATTAGAACCATGCCAGGTCTTAGAATAAAATATCCACAAAGAATCTATTCACTCTATAAAACCTTTCAGAGACTAGCTCCATCCTCAGTAAGTCATTCAGTCAAATGTTTTTCAAAGGAACAGTGAAAGTTCATTGTCCATTTCACCAAATTTTACTGAATGACTGAGGATGGAGCTGGTCTCCGAAAGGTTTTATGGAGTGAATAGATTCTTTGTAGATATTTTATTCTAAGACCTAGTACAGTTCTAATAAACATTTCAATATTAACAGCATTCTTTGTTTATAAAAAGTTTTTAAAGACAATTCGATTGAAGAAAAATAACTTTCCTGATAATTACATCCGTGTTTTTTTAGTCATGATTTTTTAAAATGATTTTAAAAAAAGACAATTTTTTTGGTCCCATAAAATATAATAGCCATGTTTTTTAGGCAGGATTTTTCTGTTAAAAAACAATGTTTTAAAAAAAACAGCATTGGATTTTAAGGTCACATAAATTTATTAATATCCATGTTTTTTAATCATAATTTTTGTATAAATAACATGTTTTTAAAAAAAAACAGCATGGTTTTTTAGTCACATCTCTATCAATGACCATAAGTAAAGATATGTTATTATAACACACCATTTTGGGAGTTGAAAGTCATTCACATGTATTGTAAAATAAATGAAATATCAAAGCATGAAACCACAGAAAATGAAAAATTTCATAAAACCATGGAAAACCGTCAATTAAGAAATATGCTGATTTATTTTGTAATTTGACATGAAAACAAATAATGTAATGTGGTTCTTTTTCTTGCTGAGTTATTTTCAGACAAAAAATTTAAAAAAAACCAAAATATCCACGTTTTTTTTGGCCAAGGTTTTTTTTTGTAAAAAAAACGTGTTTTTTTTAAAAAAAACGGCATGGTTTTTTTTGAGTCACATCTCTAGAAAGAATGCATGCCAGAGAATGTGTTATTGTGGTTGTATGCTATATGACAACTGATGGTATTTTAGCTCATCAAGAGAATGTAAAAAAGTATGAAATATTAACAAGAATTGTACAAGAGCATTGCAGATGCCCTCTGATTTTGATGGGTGATATGAATGGCCATGTTGGTATACTTGGTGAGCCTGTGAATGCAAATGGACAAAAATTGATTGATTTCTGTGATGAGAATGAACTTGAGAACCTAAATGTAACAATAGGAAATGGCTTGCATACATGGCAAAGCAGGGAATGTAAAACTGCAATTGACTATATGATAGTGAATAGTAGAGCAAGAGAGTGTGTCAAAGAAATGTTTGTAGATGAAGATGATTTTGATATTGATAGTGACCATAAAATGCTTGTACTAGAATATAATTGGGGTGGAAAGGAGCCGATGCAGAAGGCCAGCAGAGTAAGAGAAAATTGGCGTATTAAAATGGCAAACTGGGAAGAATTTAGAAATGAATTGAGTAGATGTAACTGGAACAGGTGTGGAAATGTAAATGACCTAAATAAGGAGATTGCAAGAACCTTGTATGATGTGGCAGAGCAAAAGATCGGTAGAATGAAATTCAGGAAAAGTACAGGGAATGCTAGGTGGTTTACGAGTGAGATAAAGGAAGAACGAACGAGAAGAAAGACTTTAAATAAAAAACAACGCAGTATGAGGAAAATGTATGAAAGACGCAGAATTACTGAGGATGAATGGCAGAGTGTATGGAATGAGTACAAGGACCAGCAGAAGAAAGTAAAGAGAATGATCAATGAGGCTAGGGTTAAAGAAGAGAGACACCAAGTTGAAAATCTAAGAAAGAAAGGTCCAGATGGAATAAAAGATTGGTATAGGTTTATACAAGGTAATGATAGAGGTAGTGAAGTTCAAGTTGATGAATTAGTAGTCAATGGTTGCAGTGTGCAAGATAGGATGCAAATGGTGAAAGCAGTTGAAGAATACTGGGAGGACATTGGTGGAATGAATGAGCAGGTTACAGATGATGAACCAATAAATTTTCTGATAGATGAACATGAACTGCAAATGGAAGACGAAATCATTTGTGAAGAGATTGTAAGTTTTTTGAAGAAAGTGAAAAATGGAAAGGCATGTGGCCCTGATAAGATACCATATGAGTTCTATAAATGTGGAGGAGAGAGTGTAGTTAGTATGTTGAAATGTTTATTTGATGAGATATGGAAGAGTGAAAGAGTACCGGATGACTGGAACAAGTGTAATGTAGTTCTGTTGCATAAGGGTGGACATAAGAGTATGAAAGAACTTAAAAATTACAGACCAATTGCACTGGGTGACACCGTATGTAAGATCTTTTGTGGTATTTTGAATGAGAGAATGAAAAATTTAGTTGAAGAATTAGGAGTCCTGGGAGAAGAACAGAATGGTTTTAGGCAAGATAGACGGGGGGAGGATAATCTGTTTGTAGTGAGTGAAATAATTGAGCGAATGAAGAAGGATAACAAGAAGGTATATTTAGCATTCCTGGATATTGAAAAGGCGTATGACAGAGTGGATCGGGTTAGGCTGTTTGAAATTTTGAGAAAAGTTGGTTTTAGCAGAAAAATAGTGAACATTGTACAGAGTCTGTATGAGAACACAAGTGCTATCTACAGGTTAGGAAATTTGGAAACAGGGCAAGTGAGGAGTGTTAGAGGAGTGAGACAGGGCTGTACTCTGTCCCCCCTGTTGTTTGGATTGTACACAGAAGAATTAGCAGTTCGACTGAGAGGGAGTGGTTTAGGACTGAAAGTTGGTAATGAGAGACTGAGCTGTTTGTTGTATGCTGATGATGTGGTTGTGGTTAGTGAATGTGGTCATGAACTACAAAGGATGCTTGACATTGTGAATGGATATAGTACAGATTTCAAGATGAACTTTGGTGCCGATAAAAGTAAGGTCATGGTTATAAATAGTGATGAGACTGATAGAGACAGACTGTGGAATATTGGAGAAATCAGAATAGGTAGAACAAAAGAATACAAATATCTAGGTTGTATGATGAGTGAAGATGGATGTACTAGAGCTAAAGGTGAGAAAGTGGCTAAAGCAATGCAGTGGAGTGGACGGTTAGGTAGTGTGGCCAGATACAGAGCAAACAAGTACGAATGTGTGAGAGGAATGTGGAAGTATGTTGCTGTACCTAGTGTCATGTATGGTATGAGTGCTCTTGCTTGGAATGGAAGTGATCTTGAAAAGCTGGATGTGATACAAAATAAGGTAGGACGTGTAGCATTGGGTGCTCCGAAATGGACAGCTATAGAAGCCATTAGAGGTGACCTAGGGTGGAGCCTATTTTCAGAAAGAATGATGAAAGCTGTGCTGAATTATAAGGTGAGAATTGAAAGAATGCAGAATAGCAGGTGGGTAAGGCGAATTTTTGAATGGAATCTGAGTGTAAGCTATTGGGAGAAAGTATGTTGGGGGCATGCAAGGAAACTCAGTATGCAAAAGATTATTCATGTTAGAATTGGGAGACCTGTGGATGACTGGAGTTTAATAAATGTAGGAGGTGTAGGGCGTGAGTGGGACTGCAAGAGGCGGAAGAAAGAGATTGAGAGACAAACAAAAGAGTATGGATTGAATAAGTGGAAGCTTAGCATGATGCGGAAGCCTACACTTAACTGGTATATGAAAAAGAAAGCACCTAAGTTTGAGCTGTTCTATGATGGTAGTTTTGGAAGTCAACTCTTGTTTGCTGTGAGATGTAAGTCATTGAGTGTGAACAGACGTACATGGAGATGGAATGAGAATAATAACAGATTATGTCAGCAGTGTAATAGTGGAGTAGAGGAAACAATTGAGCATTTTGTGCTGGAATGTAGTAAGTATGAGCAAGAGAGAGAGAGTTTTATGAATGTGGTGTCTGAGCAGTATGGAGAAAATGAGTGGAATGCCAGATGTGCTGAAGATGATTGCGGTATGAGCTGTCTTGCTGGATTGGATCAGGAGTGTAATGCGAGTATCACTGAGGCTATGAAAGTGTTTCTTGTGCGTGCCTGGAGTAAGAGACAGTGACTGGAATGAGCCAGTCTGGTAGAATGGGCTGTAATGACCCAATGTGCCGGGGGATGGTGTTTTGACACACTGGCTGTCCCGGTGATGCCTTCCAATGGAGGCTTGTGACAAGGATCGTAGATCCTGAGTAGTTTAGTGGACAAGTCTGGTACCAGGCGCTGAACTCTTTGTGTGAAAATTGTGGAGGGAATTGTAGGCCGTTACAAAGGCCCCGACACTGTCGGCCCTCAAGTTCAAGTTCAAGTTCATCTTCAGCGCAAGAAATAAGCAGTAAGGTTTTAATGTTTGTGAGGAAGGATTAATTTGGAAACGGGGCAAGTGAGGAGTGTTAGAGGAGTGAGACAAGGCTGTACCCTGTCTCCCCTGTTGTTTGGATTGTACACAGAAGAATTAGCAGTTCGACTGAGAAGGAGTGGCTTAGGACTGAAAGTTGGTAATGAGAGACTGAGCTGTTTGTTGTATGCAGATGATGTGGTTGTGGTTAGTGAATGTGGACATGAACTGCAAAGGATGCTTGACATTGTGAACGGATATAGTACAGATTTCAAGATGAACTTCGGTGCCGACAAAAGCAAGGTTATGGTTATAAATAGTGATGAGACTGATAGAGACAGACTGTGGAATATTGGAGAAATCAGAATAGGTAGAACAAAAGAATACAAATATCTAGGTTGTATGATAAGTGAAGATGGATGCACTAGAACTAAGGGTGAGAAAGTGGCAAAAGCTATCCAGTGGAGTGGACGGTTAAGTAGTGTGGCCAGATACAGAGCAAACAAGTATGAATGTGTGAGAGGAATGTGGTAGTATGTTGCTGAACCTAGTGTCATGTATGGTATGAGTGCTCTTGCCTGGAATGGAAGTGATCTTGAAAAGCTGGATGTAATACAAAATAAGGTAGGACGGTTAGCATTAGGTGCTCCAAAATGGACAGCTACAGAAGCCATTAGAGGTGACCTTGGGTGGAGCCTATTTTCAGAAAGAATGATGAAAGCGGTGCTGAATTATAAGGTGAGAATTGAAAGAATGCAGAATAGCAGATGGGTAAAGCAAATTTTTGAATGGAATCTGAGTGTAAGCTATTGGGAGAAAGTATGTTGGGGGCATGCAAGGAAACTTAGTATACAAAAAATTATTCATGTTAGAATTGGGAGACCTGTAGATGACTGGAGTTTAATAACTGTTGGAGGTGTAGGGCCTGAGTGGGACTGCAAGAGGTAGAAGAAAGAGATTGAGAGGCAAACAAAAGAGTATGAAACTATGAATTGAATAAGGGGAAGCTTAGCATGATGCGGAAGCCTACACTTAACTGGTATACGAAAAAGGAAGCACCCAAGTTTGAGATGTTCGATGATGGTAGTTTTGGAAGTCAACTCTTGTTTGCCGTGAGATGTAAGTCATTGAGTGTGAACAGACGTACATGGAGGTGGAATAAGAATAATAACAGATTATGTTGGCAGTGTAATAGTGGAGTGGAGGAAACAATTGAGCATTTTGTGCTGGAATGTAGTAAGTATGAGCAAGAGAGAGAGAGTTTTATGAATGTGGTGTTTGAGCAGTACGGAGAGAATGAGTGGAATGCCAGATGTGCTGAAGATGATTGCGGTATGAGCTGTCTTACTGGATTGGATCAGGAGTGTATTGTGAGTATCATTGAGGCTATGAAAGTTTTTTTTGTGCGTGCCTGGAGTAAGAGACAGTGACTGGAATGAGCCAGTCAGGTAGAGTGGGCTGTAATGACCCAATGTGCCTGGGGATGGTGTTTTGACACACTGGTTATCCCAGTGATGCCGTCCAATGGCAGCTTGTGACAAGAATTGGTAGATCCTGAGTAGTTTAGTGGACAAGTCTGGTATCAGGCACTGAACTCTCTGTGTGAAAATTGTGGAAGGAATTTTAGCCCATTACAAAGGCCCCCGACGCTGTTGGCCCTCAAGTTCATGTTCATAATGAGTTGCGTTGTTAAAACGGTTGAAGGTGGACGTGTGTCTTAACTGTGTCAACCGGTTGCTTGAATTGCCTTGCAAGTAAAAGAAATAAAGTGAATAATAGGCCATTTAAAAACCGGTATGCCAAAGAAAAGACATAGGAGTGGACATGACTCTACCTCCTCTTCAGGAGGAGAATCTGAAGCCTGGCCTCCTCATGAAATTTCATCTCAACCTCTTCTAATGTCTTCATCTAAAACACCAAATGATGAGGGTTTGCAGGAGGAAGGAGGCAAACTTGATTTGGATGCACTGATAGTGACTTCAGCAGTAATTCAGCCAGCAACAACATCCTCCACCAGCAGAAATCGTATATTCTATGACAGAAATCAATTTGAAATACCAAATTTTGAGGGTTTCAATGGGAGTTTCCATACTAGTTCTGAAGAAGACAACCCAATAACTCCAGGGCAAAGAACAAGAGAAGCAGTCTCAAACAACATTACACCCTTGCAGCCAACAGTAATATTAGTCCAACCTGTAGCAGAGAATCCTATCAACAAAAGCTTTTTCTCTAATGAAATCAAACTGTCTAAGGCACTGGCAGCATCAACTTTTGGGGACAAAGGCATTGGCAAAATCTCAAAGAACCTGGGAAGAAGCCTTCTTGTTATCACCATGAAAGAACACTATCAGGACCCCTCCAAGCTGTTGAACACTACGGAGATAGGCCCTTGGACAGTTAAGTGTTGGCTGCCAGTCAGTCAGACTACTTCTATGGGAGTCATTGGACCATTTGGAGAGGACACTACTAAGGAAGAACTGACGGAGGCACTCAGGGATGCACGTTTTGGTGGAGCTGTGGCAGAGCGGATATACAAAGGCAAGGATAAAATCAAAACATCAATGTTCAAAGTCATTTTTGAAGTAAAAACCTTACCACCATATGTTAGAGTTGGCTATCAACAATACAGAGTCAATACATTCATTGGAAAACCATGGCAGTGCTATAAGTGTCAACGATTTGGGCACAGTGCGGCTTACTGCAGATCTGCTCTTTGCTGTGTAGTATGTAGTGGCCCCCACAATAATAGTGAGTGCACAACAACGACTACAAAAAACTGTTGGAACTGTGGTGGCAACCACACAGCAAATTATGGAGGATGTCCAAAAATGCAGCAAGCTAAAGAAGTGGAGAAAACATGCCAACTTCAAAAGCTATCCTACAGAGATGCAGTAAAGGAATTTCTTAAACAAAATGCAACACCACCAACGCAATCTCAATTTGTGCTGCCTGCCATCACTACTTTGACAAGAAGTCAACTAGACTCTGGCTATCTGAGGAATACAGAAGCACAAAAAATTACCAAGACTGTTGGCACCCAAACTAACGATGAACCTGATATGCCTGCTCAAAAACATGTCACCATCAACCAACTGGTGGATCTCCTGATAAAGATATTTAAAACTACTGAAAAAAAGGATATTTAAATGGATGCACCTGGGATGCTACACAAAATTGCTGCAGAAACTTTCCAACTTCAATCCCTACAGGCTCCATCCAAAAATCCTCAGCAACCAATAGTACAATCTGAGTGTTCTGATATAATTTCCCAGAAAACTTTTCAAGAAATTACAAAGATCATGCCCCAAATGGAAATAACACCCTCTCCTGTAATTGGACGAACCAACCAACACAAAAAAAACTGAGCCCAACATTGAGATGCAATTAAAAAAAACAGCAGAAAAATTTCTCCACAACACTAGAAAAACCTCGTAAAATCCTACTGGTGCTGCGTATGCCACCAAACAACAAAATGTCAACAAAAAAGAACTAATAATATTTCAGTGGAACTGCAGAAGTATTAGCAATAAGTTGAGTAACTTCGAAATTAAACTGTATACTCTTAAGCCACACATTGCCTGTTGCTATGAGACATGGCTTTCACCAAATTTTGAACCTTGTTTTGCTGGGTACTCGGCTGTTTACATGCATAGAATAGATATGCATGCTGGTGGAGGTGTAGCAATCCTGGTCAGAAATGATGTCACCTACACTGATCTTCAGTTGATAAAATTTGTACCAAGTTCTCTTGAAGTTCTGGGAATCAGCATTTTTTTGCAAAATAATGCTCCTCTTTCTATACTCTGTGTCCACAATCCAAATAAAATTGTTACTAAAAGAGGGATGTTACATTATATGCATCAATTGGAACCTGCCTGCATTGTGGTTGGGGATTTCAATGCGCACCATCCAATGTGGGAACCTACAAAACCGGCCAACACTACTGGTCGGAACATAGCTCAACTGTTGCTTGATGATCCTTCTATAGCATTGATAACTCCTCCTTCCCTGCCCACCTACTATAACATTTATCAGAACTTGTTTTCTACACTTGATTTGGCTTTTGTCTCTGCAAGCCTTCAGCCCACAGTATCTGTAACAACAGAGGAAGATATGGGAAGTGACTACTATCCCATTCTTATCAGCATTGGAGTGGAGCCATCAACAGTGAGGTTCCGAAGGCGGCCAACGTGGAAATTTGAGAGTGGGTCATGGGATGACTGGACTGCAGCTCTGCAGCAGCCTGAGCTCTTGGAGGTGGGAGATCTTGAGCAGGAATTTGCAGACCTCACAAACAACATGATCAAAGCTAGCCATAAAGTTTTCAAACAAGCTAAGGAATATATCTGTCCTAAGTATAATAAGTCATGGTGGAACTCACGATGTGCAGCAGCAGTAAAAGCAAAACAAGATGCAAAATTTATCCTAATCAATCAACCTTCTCAAGAAAATCTAATTGCATACAAACGCTCTTAGGCTAGAGTCAAATTTGAGGTAAAAAAGGCAAAGAAGGAATCTTGGATTTCCTTCTGCAATAAGATAACAACTGACACATCTGTTTCATTAATTTGGAGAAAGATAAAAAAATCTGCAGACCCCATTATGTAGGAAAGCGCAGCCTCTTTTTACAAGGGATTCAATAATTGCTGACTCATCTTCTAAAGCAAATGCCTTGGCTGACCACTATCAAAATAGAATGTCATCCCCTTCTCCATCTCCATTTCCATAGTTCACTTTGCTTCCTCTTGCTGTAACCTTAAATGATGATGCTCCCTCTGTAATTAACAATCCCTTTAACAAACCTGAATTGAACAGAGTCCTGACTTCCTTGAAGAGTACAGCTCCTGGCCATGACAATATTCATAATGAACACTTGAAGCACATGCCAGACACTTACAAAACATGGCTCCTCCAATTGTATAACAAAAGCGTGCAAACTGGAGTGCTTCCCAAATCGTGGCAGCGTTCCATCATCATTCCGCTTCCCAAACTAAATAAGCCACTAACTTGGGTGGATTTGTTTCGTCCCATCACCTTGCTGTCATGCCTACAAAAACTGATGGAACTTCTTATAGTCAACCGTCTCACATTCTTGCTTGAACAGAAGAGCGTCTTCAGGGAAACGCAGGGAGGCTACTGACAAAGATTGTCAGCCATTGACCAAGTTACCCAGCTGGACGCTGCAATTCAAACTGCGCTGAAAAATAAATCTATCATGCTGTGTCTCTTTGTTGACTTCACAAGTGCATTTGATACTGTGTGGCCAATGGGAGTACTGTATAAGTTGAGTCAATGTGGTGTTGGTGGCTCAATGCTGCGGTGGCTGCAAGTTTACTTCAGGGAAAGACCATTCAAAGTGTTCATTGAGGGTACCAGTTCTTCAGTCAAGATAGCAAAGAGTGGTGTACCACAGGGAGCAGTGCTTTCACTTTTATTATTCAATATCATGATGCATGATGTACCAGTGGAGGCAGGGATCTGCTCCTGTGAGAATGCTGATGATCTCACTTTCTACACCCAACATCCTTGTCTTCATGTTGCAATGGATACCCTACAGCAGCAGCTTAATTCACTTCATATTTGGTCAAAACAATGGGGTCTAAAAATAAATTTGAACAAAACCAAGTGCATAATTTTCAAAAGTAAAAAAATTAACCCACTCCCTATCACATTAGGAGGACAGCAATTGGAATTTGTACAGCAACACAGGTATCTGGGAGTCATGCTACTCTCCTTGCCTTTGTTGGCATCATCAAATAGAATATCTCAAGCAATCTTGCATGCCATTGCTCAATTTGCTGCAATCTATATCACAGAGGCATTGGGGTGCTGACCAAGAACTACTACTTTACCTTTATAGAACTCTCATTTGCAGCAGACTAGACTATGCTGCTCCTCTGTATGGTGCTGCTGCTCCTTCAAATCTCCTTCAACTAAACACCATTCAAAATTAGTGCCTGCGCCTTGCTACTGGATGCCGCAAAACTTCTCCTGTAGCTTCACTGGAGGTGGAAACCAATATCTTTCCTTTGGCAGTACACAGAGATCAACTCACGTGTTTGTATTACAGCAAACTACAGCAACTTCCCAGTGAAATTGCTAACAACTTACTTCAAGCTACATTCCCTCCACAGCTAGTTTCTTCTATGCTTTTGCCATCCATGGCATCACATGCAAGAGCTCTTTTTTCCAGTGTTATTCTGCAGATTCCAGCGCACAATGCAGCACCACTGGTTTCACCGCTGCCTCCCTGGTTCAAAGTAGAAGCCCACGTCCTTACTGATTTTCTGCCTACCCCAGCATCTTCCCTGTCTAATCAAAGTGTTATTCAAAGGTATCATGAATTAATGGACACAACCTTCACTGGGGACACCCCTTTATTTACTGATGGGTCCTGCATTGCTGAACCTACCTGTTCCTCATCTGCGCAGGGTTGTCCCTTCAAGAGAAGTCACCAAGAACTGGAAACTCCGTCCACAGACACAAGTCATTGAGTGTGAACCAATGGCTATCAACGAAGCTCTTCGATGGACACTGTTGGACAATAATGGAGAGGATAAGTATGTCAATTTCAGTGACTCCTTGAGCTCCTTGTACCTCATTCTGAATAGGAAGCCAAAAAACTATCTCCCCTTAGTATGTGACATACAAGCCAAGCTGTACACCACTGCTTCTTCCCACGGTGCTTACCTGCAGTTCATTCCAGGCCATAAAGGGGTTCCTGGTAATGAGGCTGCTGATGAGGCAGCCAAAGATGCCCATCTGCTGTGGTACCGCACGCTGACACCAACCTCATTTGAAGAAATGAAAAGTCTCATATGTGAAGCCTTCGAATTAAAGTGGAGCACTGAATGGTTCAACTGACGGGGAAAGGACGACATTTACTGAAAATCAGAGAAAATACGGCAAGGTGGCCGTGGGCTGCACACAAGATCCGTTGCGTCGAGACAGCACTTGCTCGTCTGCGCGTTAGGCACACGGGGCTTCGGTCACATCTACATCGCTTCAATAATGTTGATGATCCAAATTGCTCATGTGGTACTGAGGAAAATATTGAACACCTTTTTTTCTACTGCCGTTGCTACACTGGAGAACGTACCTCCATGAATAATTCCTTGAGCCTACTTAATGTACCGTTCTGCCTAAAAAATTTGCTTGGAGGTGGCCCTTTTATGGAACTCACTCAAAAGCAAATTGTTAATATAGTTGTACATTATCTATCATCTATAAGAATAATTAAAACAATCTGAAATCTTGTTAAAATTGTGATATTGCAGAGAAGTGAGTGAATTCCTCCAGTGGCACTTCACAGAAAAACTTCCTGTGACTTCTTCCAGCCTTAGTGCTGAACTTCAGAGCATCAATCTACAACTTTGAAGGCGTAGGGCTGCATGGAATCATCTCCAAAGCTCCAAGAAACCGGAAACAACAACAACAATGTTTATAATCCAAATTGATCTATGAAACTCCCTTCGGGTAGCGGATGTTCATTTTGTGTGTTATATCTGATATGACTATGAATAATTGTGAATAAGATATTTAATACAAAATGTCGCTGGCAATCGCAATGAGAGTTGCGATGTGAAAACGGTTGAAGGTGGAAAAGCCCTTTAAGATTATCTTTTCGTAGCAACGTCAGTAAGGAGTGGTTTATGGTGTGCATCACTGAAGGAAAGTGTGATTAACCCAAAGTTTTCACTCAAAACTGATATTGTGAAAGCCTTGAGTCTCTGTCTTTTCTTTTTTTTCTGCTGTTTCACTTTTTACCCTCATGGGTAGCCCCAAAAGGGCTAAGCATAAAGCCAAGGGAGGGGCTTTTACCGCTCCGTATCACAAATTCCCTCCCAAGGCTCACCGCACAGCCACTGAATTTCTAAAGCAGCCTTCTTTGCCACCAATTCCAAATGAGCAACCTGCAATTACTTGTGCATCTTCTGACAATATTGCTGAGGGAGCTCAAGGTGAGAACATTACTAATAATTTTGACAACCAATCTGTATTTCAAGGAAATGCATCTAATCAGAACTTACTTCAACGTAATAAAGAACCTACTCGACTTGCAAAGCGTCCTAGAAACCTATCTCAGTCTTCTGTAGTGTCTGATTTATCACTTAATTCTGACCCAAACTTTGCAGGCTTTCAAACTTGCCAGTTGGAGGAAAACCTTCATGCAGTGGCCTCCAATGGAAACAATTCTTTTGACAGCCTGTGCCTTCATATCAGCCTCCACAATCAACTCATAGTACATCCAACAGCCCTGCTCATCCTGTAATTCTGATAGAACCTACCAATGAAAACAGTAATCCTAGCAAATTCTTATCAAATGAATTTCAACTTTCTAAACTCTTTGCTTCCTCTCCTTTTCCCAGTGCAGGAATTTCATCAATCCACAAGAACTTCAAACAAAATATCCTAGTATTTACATTGTCAAACTCTGCAATTTCTAAAGTAGATTCTCTGCTAAAAATAACTCAGCTGGGATCTTGGCTGATTCATTGCCGTCAGCCTGCCAATCGGACCCAAACCACTGGAGTTATAGGCCCATTTGGTACAGAGACTTCTGACTCAGAAATAGAAGAAGCTCTTGAAGTGGCAGGATACCTAAACTTAAAAGTATCTCGAATTCAAAAACCAAGAAACGAAGGCCCAACAACAATGTTAAAAATAATTTTTCAAACCAATTCTCCCCCTGAATACATTTACCTCAATTACCAAAGATTCAAAGTAAACCCCTACATTGGAAAACCATGGCAGTGCTTTCAATGCCAGAGGTTTGGTCATAATGCCCAACAGTGCAGAAACTCCCCAAGGTGTGTAGCATGCTCTGGATCTCATCTGGTAAAAGACTGCCCTAGAAATTCTGTACCAAAGTGCACAAACTCTAATGGTCCCCATACAGCAAAATATGGAGGCTGCCCCTCTGTTAAGCAGGCAAAATCAGTAGAAAAAGCTGAAGTTCAGCACCAACTTTCATACCGAGATGCCCTGGCTAAAGTGAAGAAAAATTCTCCACAATCAGAGAGTGATGATTCTCAAACTATCCGTTCCACAAGTCCAATGATAACAACACTGACCCACCTAACAAACGTGATTCAGCAAACCAACAAACAAACACACTCCTCAGTGTCTACTCAAACAGACAATAACTCTCTCACTTCAAATGACTTACAGACAACCTTAACTCAATTAGTTACACTGTTATCTAAAGTCCTCCTCTGTCAACCACAGGAACAAACTTCCAATCCAGAACAGCTGAATAATATTGCAAATGCAGTCTTTAATACACTGACTCCTCACCTCCCCAAAAATACATGCAAAGAACCTTCCATCACCTATGAAGTAAACAACCAGACAGAACATGCTACAAACTCGAATGTCTCAACTCAACAAGTGGCTAATGAAAAAGCCACAACCACTATCTCAACTCCTGAAGAGCTAGTGTCCCCATCACCAGTGATTGATGGCAAATTTTTAGCTAACAAACTGGCCAAAGACACAACCATTGATCCATCTCCAGTATTAGGCCGAAAAGCAAATTCTGAAAAAACACCTCTGAAACAGCATCCTCAACATCCAACAAAAAACCCAACACCATATCCACTCAAAAAGAACTGAAAATCCTTCAATGGAACTGCCATAGCCTCCGCAATAAACTCTCTCTTCTTAAGCTTCATCTTTACACTACTCATCCCCATGTTGTATGCTTGTGCAAAACATGGCTATCTGCTGGATTTGAGCCCTCATTTATTAAGTACTCAGCACAATATTGTCATCGTCAAAATGGACACCAAGGAGGAGGACTGGCAATTCTAGTTCGTGATGATGTCCCTCATCTGCCAATGAACATCACTAAATATCCCAATGGTCTACTAGATGTCCAAGCCCTGTCAATTTCAATCAACCATTCAAGATCTCTAGCCATCCTCAATGTCTACAATCCAAATCAAGCAGTCAGACTCACAGAAATCAATTACTACTTTATCTCCCTAAAAGCCCTTTTCTAATTGTGGGTGACTTTAATGCACACAGTACTCTGTGGGAGCCCAGTAACACCTGTACTCCCAACACCACTGGAAAAAACATAGAACTCTCTTTACTTCAACATCCTGCCATTGCTCTAATAACTCCTCCCTCCCTTCCCACTTACTTCAACACCTATCATATCACTCGCTCCACACTGGATCTCTCTTTCTCATCTACAAATCTTCTCTCCGATGCAACAGTACAATCAGGCCCTGACCTAACCAGTGACCACTACATAGTAACAACAACCCTCACACTATCTCTTCAAGTTGTCAGGTATCAAACCCTGCCACATTGGAAATTTGACCAAGGATCATGGAGGACATGGGTATCATCTCTTCCAAATAAAGATGAGTTCAGAGATGAAGATGTAACCACAAGCTCATCAAATTTCACAACTTGCATTTTAACAGACTCCACTACAGCTTTCCCCCAAACAAAAGAAACAGTAAACCCTCGTTTCAGCAAACCTTGGTGGAATCAATCATGTAAGGCTGCCCTTGAAAACAGAAACTTTGCAAAGAAAATGTTAATAAAACAACCATCACAACCGAACCTCATAGATTTCAAACATTCAGTAGCTCTCCTAAAGAGAGAAATAAAGCAAGCAAAACACTCATCCTGGACAAAATTCTGCAACTCAATCACCTCAGAGACCCTTCCCTCGATGCTTTGGAAAAAATTCGAAACCTCGAACCCTCCCACCGCCAAATTCAACCATTCGTCACGGCAACTTCAATCGTCTCAGAGTCCAAGGAAAAAGTTGATCTTCTGGCATCCTTTTTTGAAAGTAACTTTTCAGCAACAGTTCCTCGCCCCTACCCCACTTATATATTGTTGCCTCTATCCACAGCCTTGCTCAATGACAATCCAGTGTGGTACAACTCTCCTCTAACAATACATGAATTAAATAAAGCTATCTCTCCACTAAGTAATACTTCCCCAGGTTTGGATCAAGTCAGCTATGAACATCTCAAGCATCTTCCTCCACCATATAAGGAATGGCTGCTTGAAATCTACAACCAAAGTTTCAATTCTGGAATAATCCCAAAACCATGGAAAGAAGCCCTGCTCTAACCCATACAAAAGCCTTCTAAGCCTGCCTCAAGCCTCTCCTCCTATCGTCCCATCTCATTGTTGTCCTGAACTGGCAAACTAATGGAGGCTCTAATAAACAATTTACTGAACTATTTTCTAGAGGAGAGCCATGCGCTGAGGAAGCAACAGGGAGGATTTCGGTGCAGGCTGTCGGCGGTGGACCAAGTAGCGAGGCTTGAATCTGCCATCCGAATGGCGCAACAGAGAAGACACTTTCTTGTAGTTGCCTTCTGTGATCTTACTCAGGCTTTCGATTGGGTTTGGCATACCGGCCTTTTGTACAAACTCTCAAAAATAGGAATACATGGTAAGCTTCTTCGCTGGATCCGAGGCTACCTATCAAAACGCAGTTTTCAAGTCTTCTTTGAAGGCCTACGCTCTATGGAGAAAAAATGAAGTCCGGTGTTCCTCAAGGAGCAGTACTTTCCCCATTTATATATAATGTGATGCTGAGTGACCTGCCATCATTTCCAGATGTACAGAGTGCATAATATGCTGATGACATCACATTCTTTTCTTCTCATAAAATCTTAGCCAATGCTGTACAATCAATACAAGTTGCACTGACCTCATTTCATGAGTGGATCTCAAGATAGGGGCTCTCATTGAATTTGGAAAAAACAAAATGTATGCTTTTTACACTTTCACAAACCATTCCTCCTCCAATAACTGTGGCAGGAATAACCCTAACTTTTGTAAGCAAACACCGGTATCGGGGTAACTCTGGATGCTCCCAAGTTAAATTGGTCCTCCCATGTTTCCTCTCTCAAACTCAGCTGCATTCCCCTTACAAACTTGCTAAAATCAATCTCTCACCATCAGTGGGGTGCAGGTTGCTCTCTCCTTCTAAAGCTGTACCGTACGCTTATAATAAGTCGACTAGACTATGCAGCCCCCTATTTTGCACAGCCCCTAAACGCCTACTACAACAACTAAATATTATTCAGAACAATTCCCTACGAATTGCCCTTGGTTGTCTCAAAACCACTCCAATAAATTCTCTAGAAATAGAAACAAATATTCCTCCATTGTCCTTACACAGAACTCTCCTCCTACTAGACTACACTCATAGAGTTTCTCATCTCTCAAAACTCCTGCAGCTTCCTTCCATTCCTCAAATCAAGCTCATGAGTAAAACATCCTCATTTCTATCACTTGCAATGAAAATGTTTGAAAGTTACCAACAACCTTTTCCACATCCAGCAATAACCTCTCTCCACCCACCTTTCCCTCCCCTTCTTGATACTAATTCTTTGTTGGTTACAAATTTTGCCTCAGAGCCATCTGCTACTCTCTCTACAGAAACTAATGAACAGCTTTTCAATGAACTTCATGGCCAATATAGTGGCTTTCTGCATGCTTTCACTGATGGTTCTCATATGGAAAGCCCCCTAACCTCCACTGCAGCAGCTCTGGTGATTCCAAGGAGAAATGTCTTCCTTGATTGGAAGCTCTCTCCATTTGTTTCCTCATTTGGTGCTGAGCTTTATGCAATCTATGAGGCCTTGAACTGGGCCCAAAACAACCTTCAGACTGGAGAGTCTTATGTGGTCTTACCTGACTCTCTTTCCTCAATTCTTCTTCTCCAATCATTGAAACCAAAAAATATACTACATTAATATTCAATATACAACAAACTTTGTCAATTTTGAATGAAAAATTTTCAGTCAAAATCCAGTTCATCCCTGCTCACCAAGGAATTGCAGGAAACCAAGCAGCAGATGCAACAGCAAAAGCTGCGCACAACCTCAGGTTTTGCACATTGTTTCCGCTGTTTACAGAGGATATTCATAAAAATTTACTTGAGGTCTTGAGTGCAGAGTGGGAGAGAACATGGCATGAATCAGTCCAAAATAGGTAGGTTTCTGGCTTCAATCAAGGACTCCATAAAAGAATTGCCTTGGGCATCCCACCCAAGCCGGGCAGTTGAAACTAGTGATGCAAAAAAACGGTTTTATTTGATTGCGTTTTTTTTGTTGCAAAAAAACGTGTTTTTTTTTTGCACACCTAAATTTTGTTAGGTATATGTCTGGGTTTTTTTTTGGACACCTAAAATATATTAATATCCATGTTTTTTAGTCATTTTATTGTTATAAAAACATAAAAAAACCATACAGTAAAAGTGGTGGCAGATAACCCAAAATTACCTAGAGGCGTCTAAGAGGAACAGCAGGAGCCACAGAACTTATATTGATGGAGTCAAAATTTAGAGCTTACTATCTCTACTATGTCTGATTTTATTTTTATGTGACCTAAAAAATCAGACTTTGCAGAGATAATAAGCTCTGAATTTTGACTCCATCAATATAAGTTCTGTGGTAAGTTCTGTGGCTCCTGCTGTACCTCTTAGACTCCTCTAGGTAATTGTGGGTTATCTGCCACCACTTTTACTGTATGGTTTCTTTATTATGTTTTCATTACAAAAAAACGACTAAAAACCATAGATATTAATATATTTTAGGTGACCAAAAAATTTGCTGTTTTATTTTAAAACACGTTTTTTTTACAAAAAATCTGACTAATAAAAATGAATATTAATATATTTTCTGGTACCAAATATAACCATGCTTTTTTTTTACAAAGAATTATGACTAAAAAACAATATATTTTATGTGACCTTAGAAGCCCCATGCAGTTTTTTAAAAATAAAACATGTTTTTACTAAAAAATCATGACTGAAAAACATGAATAATATATATATGAGATCAAAAAAATGTTTTTGTACTAAAAAATCATGACTAAAAAAACATGAATATACGAGGCCTGTCGAAAAAGTATCCGACCTTTGGCCAGAAAAAATACTTCAACAACCTGACGGGGTTGGGACCCTAATCCCCTTCAAAGTAGGCTCCTTGTGCTTCCACACACTTAGCCCACCGATCCTTCCACTGCCGGAAACACCTCTGGAAGTCTTCTTTTGGAATGGTGTTCAGCTCTGTCGTCGCGTTCCGCATTATCTCTTCTCTACTCTCAAAACGGGATCCTTTCAGTGGTGTCTTCAATTTTGGAAACAACCAGAAGTCGCAAGGAGCCAGGTCTGGAGAGTAGGGAGGTTGGCGAACGGTCGTAATTCCATGTTTGGCCAAGAAATTGCGGATCAAATGGGATGAATGTGCGGGCGCGTTGTCGTGATGCAAGTGCCAGTTGTTCGCAGTCCACATGTCTGGTCTTTTGCGCCGAACTGCATCACGAAGTCGCCGGAGAACATCCTGATAGTACTCCTTTGTCACTGTTTGTCCTTCCGGTGCGTATTCATGATGCACAATTCCACGGACATCAAAGAAAACAGTCAGCATCGACGGAGTCAAACAGGCAATGCGACGATGGAGCTGAACACCATTCTAAAAAAAGACTACCAGAGGTGTTTCCAGCAGTGGAAGGATCGGTGGGCTAAGTGTGTGCAAGCACAAGGGGCATACTTTGAAGGGGATTAGGGTCCCAACTCCGACAGGTATTCGAAATATTTTTTCTGGCCAAAGGTCGGATACTTTTTAGACAGGCCTCGTATATATATGAGACCTAAAAAACGCCATGCTGGTTTTTAAAAAATGTTTTTTTTAAAACAATGATGTATAAGAAAACCTGGATATGAATGTATTTTATGCAACCAAAAAACCATGCTGTTTTATTTTATATATTTTTCATAAAAAATCGTGCCCTAAAATCAAGGATATTAACATATTTTATGTTACCAAAAAATCTTTTTTTTTTGAAACATGTTTTTTTATTAAAAAGTTATAATTTATTTTTTGGTCACGACTTCTTTGTAAAAAAACACCCCTCAGGGGGATACAATTATTGTATCTATGGGAACTAGCGCTCCCAGGGGGATAATGTGAGGGCCCAAGCTGAGAGTGAAGTAGGCCTCCTTTTTGTTGAAATAAAATGTTTTTTTTTGTTATTTTGAGGACCACCTTTTTTCGGTTCACTGCTGTCCTGTTTTTCAGCACCTACTACTGTCTTCTTCAACTTTGATCTTGTTTCATAATCTTCCTTCCTCTCTTTGGATCGCATTTGTTGCTGAGTAGGGAGGCTAAAACTAATGACTAGTCTGTAAAAAAACATGGATATTAATTTATTTTTTGTGACCAAAAAACCATGCTTTTTGAAAAAAAATTTTTTTCACAAAAAACATGAGTGTTATTAAATTTTATCTGACCAAAAAAAACATGACATTTTAAAAACCATGTTTATTTCACAAAAAGTCATTAATATCCAAGTTTTTTAGTCATGATTTTTTTGGTAAAGAAAACATGATTTGAAAAAAAACAAGCATGGTTTTTTTGGCACATAAAATATATTAATATCCACATTTTTTAATCATGATTTTTCTGTAAAAAAGATGTTTTTTAAAAAAACAGCATGGTTGTTTATGGTAAAATAAAGTATATTAATATCCGTGTTTTTTAGTCATGACTTTTTTGTAACAAAAACATTCAAAAAACAGCATGGATTTTTTGGTCACATAAGATATATTAATATCCATTAGAACCGTACCAGGTCTTAGAATGAAATATCCACAAAGAATCTATTCACTCTATAAAACCTTTCAGAGACTAGCTCCATCCTCAGTAAGTCATTCAGTCAAATGTTTTTCAAAGGAACAGTGAAAATTCATTGTCCATTTCCCCAAATTTTACTGAATGACTGAGGATGGAGCTGGTCTCCGAAAGGTTTTATGGTATGAATAGATTCTTTGTAGATATTTTATTCTAAGACCTAGTACAGTTCTAATACACATGATTTCAATGTTAACAGCATTCTTTGTTTATAAGTTTCTAAAGATAATTTGATTGAAGAAAAATAACTTTCCTGATATTAACGTCTGGGTTTTTGTAGTCATGATTTTTAAAAATGTTAAAAAAAAAAATTTTTTTGGTCCCAAAAAATATAATTGCCATGTTTTTTTAGTCAAAATTTTTCTGTTGAAAAACAATGTTTAAAAAAAAACAGCATTTGATTTTTAAGGTCACATAAATATATTAATATCCATGTTTTTTAGTCATAATTTTTGTACAAATAAATTTTTTTTTGAAAACAGCATGGTTTTTTAGTCACATCTCTATCAATGACCATAAGTAAAGATATGTTATTATAACACACCATTTTGGGACTTGAAGGTCATTCACATGTAGTGATGTACCGATGTATCGGTATCGGCAGTATCGGCCATTTTTAGTGGTATCGGTATCGGCAAAATCTGGCCGATACTTTACCGATACTTTCCAAAAATACGTATTTTATCATTCAAATGAAGGTCATAAATCATGAAAGTAAAAGTATTTAACCTAATAATACCCGTTGTGTGTTTATTTATATATTTATTTGGTGTCCGCGTTGTGTGAGTTTGCGGTATCATGGATACCGAATTCCTCAGTGTAACATTAAAGATGGCGTTTCCATGCATTTGAATATTTGACATTTTATCAGGATAGGTTTTGTTAGGATAGAATAGGTTAGCTTAGATTAGGATAGGCTAGGTTAGCACAGGTTAGGTAATACTGTCGGAATTTTTTCTCGGGTCCGCCTAGCTTAACGATGACATTGTCCATGGAATCTCCGCGGGTCCTGCTACTATCTAATAATACCCTTGGTTTATTTGGAGTCCGCTTCTTCCATTTTCTTTGTCACGCTCATGAGGAGAGTTATAGTGACCGTATCTGTGATACGAGTTTCACCAGTGCGTAAGAACAATAAAATTTTTCATCACGAGCGCTGTTAGGATGAATACATTCGTTGGGCATCACATTTGGAAAATTTGTTCAAGAAAGTTAGTGAGTCCCGTAATTTTTGACGGGCTGTGCGTACTTGTAATCAAATAAAGAGCCTATTCATACCTAGTATATTAGATAGCTAACTGTTAAATTATAGCGTTCAATCAGGCCCGCTAACTGAATTCACTACTTTGAATTCCCGATGAGTCACGATCATAACTGAAAGCTATCTAAAATGAATAGTTAAACCCTGTAGCTACATAAAATTTTTATACTTTTACGACTAAACCTTTATAGTTTGACCTAATATCCATTTCTTAAAGTATGTGACAGGCTAACCAACACCAAACCAATTTGATAAAGTTGAAGGTGCATTTGAAAGTTTTTGTGAGTTTAATATGGAAATTGCCGAAAATTCTATTTTAATTTAGCTTGTAAATCGCCAAATATTACAAAGCTAATAATTTTTTTCAACTTAGCATGCATATCACCGTTCATTACGAATCTTGCATTTTCTTCTATGATAAGATGTTTGAACAATTCACGAACAATCTTATAGTTGAATACATCTGAACGGGTCAGTTGATTGCTTTCATCGCAACTTGATGAATTTAAAAACGAGGAAAATTCCAATGAACTTAACCATATTTACTAGGAATACGTTTCGGAGTCCAGCTCCATCATCAGTCCGTAAAATTAAAATTCATTATGACTACAATAAAAGAAAAAAGAAAATGTTGGATACAGTCATTAAAGGAAATCACGAAAACAAAAAAATCAAAACATGTCCCAGAGAAAGTAAAATCGACATGATCTACTTCCAATTTACGATGGGTAGGAACTGTCAGAATTGTTGAGGGCCAGTTTTTGTTTAAAAATATGTAGCGACTCTGAAATTCTGAGGTCACATGTAGTTGAAGCCGAATCTAAGATTTTGAAGTCCGCAGAGGATATCGGTTCGTTGCATTTTACTGCGTGATTACGTACAAATTGTGCGAATTCATTCCCCGTGCGGAAGCTTCAACCTCGATGTTCGGCCATTCTGATATAAAAATTTTGTGCCGTAATGCCGATGTACGATGATGTGCACTGCACACAACTGTAAGAATAAATCAGAAAGGCTCTTTTTCCATCAAAAGCGTATCCTTGTACCGGAATTGTATAATTTTATGGTTGCTTCATTTTTCCGGTACAAGAATACGCTTCCGATGGAGATGCTAACCTCGATCTCTGATTTATTTTTGACAATTATACAGTTGAGTGCAGTGCACACCATCGTACGTCGGCATGACGTCACGAAATTTTTATAACAGAATGGTCGAACATTGGGGTCGAAGCTTCCGCGCGGGGAACTAATTAGCTTACTCCTCACACTCCGCAGTACGTAATCACGCAGTAAAATGCAACTAAATCTTAGATTTGGCTTCAACTGCATGTGACCTCAGAATTTTAGAGTCGCTACACATTCTTAAGCGAAAACCGGCCCTCAACAATTCTGATAGTTCCTACCCATAACAAATTGTAACTAAATAGTAATCGTATCGATTTTAGTTTTTCTGGGACATGTTTTAATTTTATTTTTATTTCCTTGATTTCCTTTAATGACTGTATCCAACATTTTGCTTTATCTTTTATTGCAGACATAATGATTTTTAAATTTACGAACTGATGATGGATCTGGACTCTGAAACGTATTCCTAATAAATATGATCAAGTTCCTTGAAATTGTCATTTTTAAATTCTTCATCTTATAGATGGTTGCGTGTTTGCGGATATTTTCGGTTTCAGGGCTTACCGAATTTTAATATTTTCTTTCGCCAAAGTATGTACTCGTATTTGGTGTGGATAACACGAAAATGACGATCCTTTTTTGGAGAAACTATTGTTTTGGTCCACTTTTGGAGCCAGTTGCTATTATAGCTAGTCTACATTTCGTTGCAATACGATTAGAAACACATATCTACTGAATGGATTTCATTTTGTTGTTTTTCTCAACAATATAGTTAACATAGCAAGAGCATTTTATTTTTCACAATCGGAAACTTTTTTGTCAATATTTTTGTATTATTAGATATATAAGGAAATAATTTTATTATAACTCCCATGTAGGAGTTATAATTGTTTTATTTTAATACAAGTGTGCACGGCCCGCCAAAAATGGGATTCAATACTTTTCATGAACGAATTTTCAAGATGTAGATGATAAACAAATACAGTATATCCATCCTAACAGTACCCGTGATGAAAAATATTTTTGCACCGTTGAAACTCGTATCACAGATACGGCCATTATAATTATCCTTATGTGCGTGAGTGACAGAGAAATGGAAGAAACAGACACCAAACAAATAAACCAAGGGCAAGGGTATTATTAGGTAGCAGCATGACCCATGGAAATGCCGAGGACAATGTCATCGTTAAGCTAGATGGACCCATGGAAGAATTCCGTCAACATTATCTAACTTATGCTATCCTAATTCTATGTCGTGACTCGCACCGCCGCAAAGCACGTTCACGAAGCAAAGGCCTAGCGATCGTCATTACATGGTAGCAACTGCGGTTCTTGTAGACCCTACACCACTAATGCGTTTTCCACTGTTGCCAATACGTAGAACGGAAAGTCGGGTAGGTTTAAAATGTTTATGCTGAACACATATGCACAAGAACACACAAAGCTCTCTTGACTCGGAGTTCCCCTCCGGTGACAAATCACCATTACTCAAAAATGATTACTTCGGGCACAGCTATTCACCAAATTACTATATTTAATTTAATGTCTTTTAATTATTCAATATGGCCTGAAAGCTGCACAAAAGCGACATGGTTAGGAAAATGCGCAAATTACGGCGATCACAACAACCTATCCAATACTACTAACCTATCCTGATAAAATTTCAAACATATCATTGCATGTACAGACAATCTTTCAATGTTACACTGAGGAATTCGGTCTCCGTAATACCGCAAACTCGGACATCCTATGTTTCTTAAAGACACCGTCTAGGTAAAAAAAAAGTCCGTTATTTATAGATGGATTTCTCTGAAATTTTCACAGTAGGTGTGAAATGATCCAAATATCATTTGTTATTTCGACAAAATTTTTGTATCTGCACTGGATTTTTTTTTATTTTCGAAAAAATATGATAAAATAAGGGTTTTTTTAAAATCCTACTACTTCTACAATTTTGAAGTTACAGAACCAGTACTTCGTTTTTAGATTGCTTAGATGTCTATATAACCACTCGCAATAGGGAATTTTGATAACTTTTTTTTTGTGGATTTTGGGAAAAAAAGAAGAAAAAGAACTTTTTTTCATTTTTTTTTTTCATCTCGTGTTATTTTCAAAGTAATAAATTTATCAAAAAATGCTATTGCGAGAGGATACACCTTGCTGAGCCCTATCGAATGGTATATAAACCATTCTTGTAGCTCTAAAATTGTGGAAGTAGTAGCATTTGAGAAACCAATTATCAAGTTTCCATAAAAACGAGTTTTTTCACAAAAAAAATTGTTTTTCTTTTTATCTTTTGAACTACAGGGTTTTCTACAATGAACTCTTGAGCGTTTGTAGCTCTTTTCAAGCCCTTTCGATTGATATAATTTACATTGCTGTAGCTCTGTAACTCAGAGAAAAAATATACAACAAAAGAGAATAGGTGTAATTCATGAAAACAATTAATTTTTTAATTTTTCATTTTTTTTCGACCAAAATACGTTTTTTTGTCAAGTCAACTCCTTTGTTTTATAGCTCTTTTCAAGCCCTTTGGATTGGTGTGCTCGCCATAGCTGTAGCTATGATACTGCAGCTGTTATCGAGCTATGAATGAAAGCTGCGGTATCATGGATACGGCAGGACAACTAAATTCTGAAATTGTCAAAAATTATGAAAAAAATGGTTATTCAGCGTTGGAATGTTTTGTTTGAATAATGGAAGCACTTTGAGTAGCCCATTAACGAACTATAATGCCATTCCCGCAGAGAAACGCTCAATTGACTCCCAATAATGAGGGGGGAGGGTTCAAGGTCACTCCACCCCCATCGCTTTCCCCCCCTCTGGTGGGCGCACTATTCGGAGTAGACGAAAAAGAAAAGTACCAATGGAAGCGCAAGAAAATTCTCTATAAGATACATATATAAACAGAAAATCAACACATAACCTGATTTCTACCTAGACGGTGTCGTTAAGAAGCGGACACCAAACTAATACATAAACTAACATACAACGGGTATTATTAGGTTAGATGATTGTAAAAGTATCGGTATCGGCAGTAGTATCGGTCAAAGTATTGGTATTTTCAAGTATCGGAGTATCGGTATTGGTATCGGCCAAAAAATGGGTATCGGTATCGGCCAAAAAATGGTATCGGTACATCACTATTCACATGTATTGTAAAATAAATGAAATAATAAAGCATGAAACCGCAGAAAATGAAAAATTTCATAAAACCATGGAAAGCCATCAATTAAGAAGTATGCTGTTTCATTTTGTAATTTGACATGAAAACAAATAATGTAATGTGGTTCTTTTTCTTGCTGAGTTATTTTCAGACAAAATATTAAAAAAAAATATTCACGTTTTTTTTTACCATAGTTTTTTCTTGTAAAAAAAACGTGTTTTTAAAAAAAAATGGCATGGTTTTTTTTGAGTCACATTTCTAGTTGAAACTGCCATAACCAGGCTCAGACTTGGACATGTACGACTTGTGGCTCACCTTTACAGATTTAGACTGATTGATCACCCAGACTGTGACTGTGGTGTTGCTGAAACAGTTCAGCACTTTCTTCTGCATTGCCAGAATCATAACAATGCCCGCCAACATCTAACCTCCTTCCTCAACTCCGTACATGTACCCCTAACAGTTGAAAATGTACTAGGTGGAGGTCCCTTTCCTGACTGTGCAGTTTCCAATAATGCAAGCCCTTGCCAATTTCCTGAAAGATACAAAGTATCATTACTGTAAATAAGTAAAGCTATAGATCCTTAGGTATGCATGGGGATGCTGTGTCTGTATCTGTGAATGAGTATCATATGCTAGGCAGAAGTATCAAATTTTTAAAGGGGACATCCCTCCCTCACTTTCTCAAAGATTGGCTGTTTGAGGAGATCGTCCCACTTTTTGAACTTTTTTTGTCCGATTTGTTTGAAAATTGGCCATTGTATGAATTTGGTGAAAGTAAACCTTTTTTACTCGTGTCTTTTTTTTATATAGGCCTTAGTTTTTTTTTTCAAAAAAATGTTTTTTGTATATTTTATGGATGTTTCAAAATGGGACTAGTCCTCGAGTTTTGATGCTAGAACAAATCCACAGTTTTAAAATACTCGGAACATTTCTAACAAACTCCCACAGGTTTTTTTTCAAATTCAAATTTTTTCTATATTGTTCAAATTTTTTGAAATTTCTAAAAACAACAGTAATTTTTTGGGTTTAGAGCTAGATATTTTTTTCAAAAAATTTGAATTTGAAAAAAAAAGCCTGTGAGAGTTTGTTAGAAATGTTCCAAGGATTCTAAAACTGTCTTTGGTTTTGTTCTAGCATCAAAACTCGAGGACTAGTCCCATTTTGAATGTTGAAAGTTAGAAGTGTTGGGTATAAGCAAAAAACGAAATTTTTTGTTGAAGTGTAATATAATGAACAATTTATGTAATTAAATGCAGTTTTATTTTTATTTTGGAAAATTTCCATACATAACTTCATATTCACAGTGTGAATTGTGATTTCCAAACCAAAAAAAATAAAAATGTTTTTATTTCTTTTAAAAATATGAAATTTTTTATTTTCAGTCTGATTCTCATGAAATTTGACTATGATATGTAACATTTGAAAAGAAACACAATTTATTCCATCATTTTTTTTATTTAGGCCTTATTTTTTGAAAAAATTTCACATATTAGTTTTAGGTATTGATATTTCACTGATATTGATATTTCAATATGGGACTTGTCATTGAGTTTTGATGCTAGAACAAAAACAGACAGTTTTAGAATCCTTGAAACATTTCTAACAAACTCTAGCTTTTTTTCCATTTCTAATTTTTTTTCTTTTTATATGGGGTTAAAATGGGCTCAAAATGAAAGATTTTGGTCCCCTTACTCCCCCTGGGGGGGATCTATTGTCCGTAGTGCCATAAAATTTTAGGACCGAATAGTCCACCACCTAAGGGTCCTTTTCCAACAAAAACATGAAAAATGACCACCTGAGTGGCAGGGGCCTGGGACGATCTCCTTAAAGTTGAGTTGCCAAGATGTACCCCCCACTCAATCTCCTCCTCTCAAATTATCCAGTACTTCTCAGTGATGGTAATAACTATTTAGAACTGCAATGATTTGGGGCATCATTTTGGCATCCCTGGTGGTGGGTATCAGTAGTTAGCACTAACCTAAGGTCGGGATGGTGCCTCAAATCAGGTTTGTTGCTCCCTCAGAGACCCACACGCATACAGGCATCCGTGAGAACTTTTGTAACTTAATAATGTACCTGTCTCTTATGAACCGCCAGGCTGCGCCACCTAGGCTGGAGCTTCCCTTTGTTCTGTAAGTTTTGGATGCATGTGTGTATTGAAATTAACAATTTTATTGAGTAGAATTTTTCTCCCTCCTTCTGTAAGGTATAATTTTTGTTTTCACTTCCCCCATCCGTGTGATTCAAACAAATTCCCGCTCATACACAGTATATTGAAACTGGCCATTCTCCCTACAAACACATCTACTACTCATAGTCAGTGTAACAAGACACATACTGAAGAAATAATTGTTCCTGTAGAAATTTTCCTCAGGTCAACATCCAAGTAATCAAGATTGGGACACAGTGAGGAAGATGGACACAGAGGAGAAAATACTACCTAACTTGAAAACGATTCTACATTTTGCTTGATCATGTAGCCTACATTTCTGGTACTGTGTGAAGGCATATTAGGTTCTTCCAAGGGCGTGTGTATGAGGAAGAGTGTGTGTTGGGGTGGGTAGGAAGTATCTCTTTTGTTTCAGATTTTTCTCTTCCAGATTAAACAATATATCTTAAAACTAAGAAACCTAAAATAAGTGACACATTAGTGTGACTCTGGTTGGCATGCTCCAGGAACTTCTTGTCTAATCAATATTACCTGCACTCGAGTGGTCAAGACTTTAGGCTGCATGAGCTTGTTCTCAAAGCCTCGATAAACCTTGAGAGAACAACAACAACAAATTGATCTATCACTCTCCAGGGAATTAATCATTATTTTACTTCCCTGAGAAACTGTTTTATAATACTAGAAGACTTTATTACCGATAGCACTTTTTGGGAGCTTAATATTACCTGTACTTCTAACAGTACGGGGAAAAATATTGAACTGTTCCTTCTTCAACACCCTAATATTGCGCTACTCATTCCTTCTCTCCCTACCTATTGCACTGCTTATCATAACCAACACTCCACTGTAGATCTTACTTTCTCTTCTATTAATCTTCTTTTGAGTGCTTTTTTTTACTCTCAATAATTATTGAACAATAACTACAACCTTTCCATTGACACCTCAACTGGTCATACATCGCACTTTACTGAGGTGGAAATTTGACCAAGGATCCTGGAATAGATGGGTGTCATGTTTACAAAAGAGTGTAACATGGTAGAAGCTGTAACCACTTGTATTTGTAACCACTTAAAACTCAAAACTGTATTTGGTCAATATTGAATTTAGCACGTCAATGATTTAGAAATTTTTTTTAGTATATTTAGGTAATGGGAGACATTTTTCAAGAATGATATTGTGCTTGTAAATGCTTTTAGTTGACAAGATATAGCATAAATAACATTCTGGTAAGAAAAGCATTAACCACAGTTTTGATATGGCTCTTCCGGTGGTAAGTAGATGCAGATCACGCACACTTACTTGGTGGCATAAAATTGTTCTTGGTATGGCTAAGTTGAGTTATTTTTGGTGTACTTAGGTTAGTTTATTTCAATAACTGAGCGTTACCCAACCTAACCTCAACTATTGGTACATCAATGCCGTTTGTTCAATTTTATGTACAACGTTCCTTCAACTGCAGAGTTAAATATCTCAAAAAGTGAACATTTGCAAGCCAAATGTCATTCATATAAAACCTTATTGAAGGTTTCCAAATACTTGAATATGAAAACAAAATTTTCAAAATTGTTGATGCGTTGAATTCAATATTGATCCTGTATTTTGTCAGCTTCCTCTAGAACCTTTCCCTAAACCAAACAAACAGATAACCTTTGTTTTTGTAAAACTTGGTGGAGCTTAACTTGGAAAACGTAAATTAGCCGAGAAACTTTCAATAAAACAACCAATCCAAATGAATCTCATATCCTTCAAAAACATGCTGGAGCTCAACTAAGGAAGAATATCAAGGGAGGCAAACATTCTCTGTGGACTAAATTATGTAACTCAATTACTTCAGGCACTCTCCCCTCAATACTTCGGAGAAAAATTCATAAGATAAGGTCATCTCCTTGCCAAACCCAACCCTATATTACATCTTTTTATATAATTTCAGACTCCCCTGATAAAGCTAACTTTTTGACCACTCACTTTGAAAATATTTTTCCAGCATTAGCTCCTGAACCCTATTCCACTTAAACTTTCATTGTCTGTCTTCTCTCTATTGCTTTACTATATGAAAAAAGAATATGGTATAATTATTCAATTACCATATATGAACTAGAGTCATATCAACATTAAACAATACTTCTTCTTGTCTAGACCCAGTTTGTAATGAATAAATTATACACTTGCCTTCAGACTTCAAAAAATAATAGCTAGAAATTTATAAACAAAGCTTAAACATTGTAATTATTTCTCAATCATGGAAAAAAGCCCTTCTTCCCATTCCTAAACCTTTAAAACCTTCTGACATTTTTTCCTGTCATCCTATCTCTATTATCTTGCATTGGAAAGCTAATGAAAGATGTAATGAAAAACAGATTAAACTATTTTCTTGAAGAAATAAGTGTTTTAAGAGTGGAGCAGGATAGATTCCAACAGAGGCTTTCTGCCCTGGACCAGGGGAGAAGACTGGAATCTGCAATTTGTGGAGCACAGCAACAAAATGCATTATTTAATACAGTCAACCCTTGATAAGACGGACCTCGGTAATCCGTATATTGGATGAGACGGACGTCGTCTGCGGTAAAGGAGGGTTGTCTGAGTTACTGGCGTTAGTGATGAAAGTTGCCAATAGATGGCACGCGCATCGGCCGCTACCGCTCCTGCCATAATTCAGTTTGTTAACTCCCACCATATTCAAATGATAGTGCTGTGTTGCTCTGACTTTTGAATAAATATTACTGTGTTTAAGCATAATTGAAACTTCTTTTTTTTCACCATGTCTTCAAGAGGCCCTGCAGTATAGTGCATACAGTATAATGTGTTATGTATTTAGGCCTTATTAAGGTGATTATTTGTGCATATATGGGCATATATATATATATATACAGTCAAACCTTGGTTCTCAAACATAATTCGTTCTGAAAGCCTGTTCCAAAACCGAATTGTTCGAGAACCAAATCATTTTCCCTTTGCAATTAATGTAAGAGAGATTCATTTGTTCTCAAGTACCAGATGAATACCTACTCACCTGCTTACGCTATATATTTCATATTAAAAAAAACATTTTTATAAACAGTAAATATCACATGAAATGTGAAAAAACAAAAAAAACATCAGAGAAGTAAACTTAATAAGAGCAATACTATATAACTTACAGTACTTTTTTGGATTACATGCGATTGCGTGATTTGATAAAGGTGTGGGAGGAAATAGGAATTAATCTTTGGAAGGGGAATCCCCTGCCATAAAAACTTCTGGTAACTCTATTTTCAAGGTTTCTTATCTTCTTTGTCTTTTTGGATCTGGTAAATCTTTCTTCACTTCTTTCTTTCTTCACTTCTTTGTTGATTTCTTTCTTCACTTCTATTGTTCTTTTCACAACTTTCCTTTTTCCTTTATCACTATCAACTTGAGCTTTCTTTGGAGCCATGACTGCGGGCTGATCAAGAAAAGATGATGAGAAGAAGAAAAGTACAAAACAAACGTTTACAGCACAGCGGTCGGTGCCAGACTGTTTGTTTACTAACAACCAGTCTTGCAGCCACGCGTCATTGCTGTTCATGAACCGAAATTTTGTTCGAATACGGAGGCAGTTAACTCTCAAAATTTCTATTCGAAAACTGAATTGTTCGAACTCCGAGATGTTCGAGAACCGAGGTTTGACCGTATAGGCATATCGGGGATTCCGGACGATCGGCTGATCCGGACCACTCTTCTTCCCTAGTAGTCCGTCTTATCGAGGGTTGAGTGTAGTTGCTTCTAGTGATGCAAAAAAAAACGGTTTTATTTGATTGCGTTTTTCTTTGCAAAAAAAACGTGTTTTTTATGTGTTTTTTTTTTGTTTTTTTTTTTGTTTTTTTTTGCTCACCTAAATTTTGTTAAGTGTATGTCTGGGTTTTTTTGGACACCAAAAATATATTAATATCCATGTTTTTTAGTCATTTTATTGTTATAAAAACATCAAAAAGAAAGCATACAGTAAAAGTGGTGGCAGATAACCCACAATTACTTAGAGGCGTCTAAGAGGAACAGCAGGCGGCCACAGAACTTATATTGATGGAGTCAAAATTCAAAGCTTACTATCTCTACTAAGTCTGATTTTATTTATATGTGACCAAAAAAATCAGACATAGCAGAGATATATGCAGAGATAACAATGGAGAACTGCGACGTTTACTGGTACGATGTTGTACAGGTAGGGATGCGGACCAAATGCGCGGGCCCTAAAGAGCTCACCGCTTATAAGACCTCTGAGCACAGGGGTAGGGAGGCACGCTTGCTCGCACAGATAATAAGCTCTGAATTTTGACTCCATCAATATAAGTTCTGTGGCTCCTGCTGTACCTCTTAGACTCCTCTAGGTAATTGTGGGTTATCTGCCACCACTTTTACTGTATGGTTTCTTTTTTATGTTTTCATTACAAAAAAATGACTGTAAACCATAGATATTAATATATTTTAGGTGACCAAAAAAATAAGCTGTTTTTTTAAAAACATGTTTTTTTTTACAAAAAATTCTAACTAATAAAAATGAATATTAACCCGCGCACTGTAACTGGTCGCCTCATTTACCAGGCTCACTGGTTGCCAGACGTAAGGCATAACCCCAAGTTGTTATACACCAAAATGATCGTCTCAGCGAGTGCTACACAGCTGGAGCCAGAAACCCCCACATTGTGGGGGTTAAGGCAGAGCTCCAACCACTTGGAAGTTGGGAGGGGTAAGCACAGTCAGTGTGGTAAATGAGGCGACCGTGAGAGGGTGTGCGTGCGAACAGTCAGTGGCAGCCTCAGTTACCAGCGAAACTACTCAGGGCCTTATTTCGCCTTATTTCGTAAAAATGGCAAATAAGACAAATCTGAAGTCAGTAGCGTGTAGAGCAGTATTTTATTCATATTGTGTGAAAATTACAAGTTTCGAAACACTATACTTACAGTAATATAACCAGACATGCAAACATGCATTTATGTAGGAACTAAAACGAAGAATGGATAACACCTAGTAGACATAAATGGTCATAACTTTTTTTCTAATTGTTGTAGAGGAAAAATAAAAACATCAGCAGGTTTGGAAGGATTTTCTGCATAAAATAGCAGTGAAAAACATTACATTGTTCCCAAAACACAAAAATGGCCATTGATCTCTTTGAAGCAATGTTGTGCAAAAATCTACGGAGTTTGACTCCATATTACAAAGAAACGGTTCAAGTTATCAAAAATCTGACAACATCAAAGTGTAAAGCAACATTTTTTACTCATTACTTCATATTTTTACATCTCTGCCTATTACGGTAAGTGAACAGGGAACGGCAGAGTAACGCGGGTAAATTGACTACTTTTCTGAGGGATGCGCGACCGTGCGCGGGTTAATATATTTTCTGGTACCAAATATAACCATGCTGTTTTTTTTTTACAAAGAATCGTAACTAAAAACAATATATTTTATGTGACCTTAACCCGCGAACTATAACTGGTCGCCTCATTTACCAGGCTCACTGGTTGCCAGACGTAAGGCATAACCCCAAGTTGTCATACACCAAAATGATCGTCTCAGCGAGTGCTACACAGCTGGAGCCAGAAACCCCCACGTTGTGGGGGTTAAGGCAGAGCTACAACCACTTGGAAGTTGGGAGGGGTAAGCACAGTCAGTGTGGTAAATGAGGCGACCGTGAGAGGGTGTGCGTGTGAACAGTCAGTGGCAGCCTCAGTTACCAGCGAAACTACTCAGGGTGCGCCCAGTCAACTTTACCGCCTTATTTCGCAAAAATGGCAAATGATAAGACAAATCTGAAGTCAGTAGCGTGTAGAGCAGTATTTTATTCATATTGTGTGAAAATTACAAGTTTCGAAACACTATACTTACAGTAATATAACCAGACATGCAAACATGCATTTATGTAGGAACTAAAACGAAGAATGGATAACACTTTGTAGACATATAAATGGTCATAACTTTTTTTCTAATTGTTGTAGAGGAAAAATAAAAACATCAGCAGGTTTGGAAGGATTTTCTGCATAAAATAGCAATGAAAAACATTACATTGTTCCCAAAACAAAAAAATGGCCATTGATCTCTTTGAAGCAATGTTGTGCAAAAATCTACGGAGTTTGACTCCATATTACAAAGAAACGGTTCAAGTTATCAAAAATCTGACAACATCAAAGTGTAAAGCAACATTTTTTACTCATTACTTCATATTTTTACATCTCTGCCTATTACGGTAAGTGAAGCGGGTAAATTGACTACTTTTCTGAGGGATGCGCGACCGTGCGCGGGTTAAAAGCCCCATGCAGTTTTAAAAAAAACGTTTTTACTAAAAAATCATGACTGAAAAAACATGAATATATTTATGAGACCAAAAAAATGTTTTTGTACTAAAAAATCATGACTAAAAAACATGAATATATTTATGAGACCTAAAATGGTGTTTTTTAAAAATTATGTTTTTTTTACAAACAATGATGTATAAGAAAACCTGCATATGAATATATTTTATGCTACCAAAAAAACCATGCTGTTTTATTTTATGCATTTTTCATAAAAAATTGTCTTAAAATCATGGATATCAACATATTTTATGTTACTAAAAAAATCATTGTTTTATTTTAAATATGTTTTTTTATTAAAAAGTTATTATGATTCATTTTTTGGTCACAACTTTTTTGTGAAAAAAGCACCCCCTCAGGGGATACAACTATTGTATCTATGGGAACTAGCGCTCCCAGGAGGACAATGTGAGGGCCCCAAGCTGAGAGTTAGGTAGGCCTCCTTTTTGTTAAAGTAAAATGCTTTTGTTATGTTGAGGACCACCTTTTTTCGATTCACTGCTGTCCTGTTTTTCAGCACCTTATACTGTCTTCTTCAACTTTGATCTTGTTTCATAATCTTCCTTCCTCTCTTTGGATCGCATTTGTTGCTGGGTAGGGAGGCTAAAACTAATAACTAATCTAATCTGTAAAAAAACATGGATATTAATTTATTTTAGATGACCAAAAAAACCATGCTTTTTGAAAAAAATTTTTTTTTTTTACAAAAAAACAGGAGTGTTATTAAATTTAATCTGACCAAAAAAAACATGACATTTTAAAAAACATGTTTTTTTTTCACAAAAAGTCATTAATACCCATGTTTTTATGTCATGATTTTTTGGTAAAGAAAACATGATTTAAAAAAAAACAGCATGGTTTTTTTGGCACATAAAATATATTAATATCCACATTTTTAATCATGATTTTTCTGTAAAAAGATTTTAAAAAAAAACAGCATGTTTGTTTATGGTAAAATAAAGTATATTAATATCCATGTTTTTTAGTCATGACTTTTTTGTAACAAAAACATTCAAAAAATAGCATGGATTTTTTGGTCACATAAGATATATTAATATCCATTAGAATCATACCAGGTCTTAGAATAAAATATCCACAAAGAATCTATTCACTCTATAAAACCTTTCAGAGACTAGCTCCATCCTCAGTAAGTCATTCAGTCAAATGTTTTTCAAAGGAACAGTGAAAATTCATTGTCCATTTCACCAAATTTTACTGAATGACTGAGGATGGAGCTGGTCTCCAAAAGGTTTTATGGAGTAAATAGATTCTTTGTAGATACTTTATTCTAAGACCTAGTACAGTTCTAATAAACATGATTTCAATATTAACAGCATTCTTTGTTTATAAGTTTCTAAAGACAATTCGATTAAAGAAAAATAACTTTCCTGATATTTACATTCGTGTTTTTTTTTAGTCATGATTTTTTTAAATGTTTAAAAAAAAAAATATTTTAGTCCCATAAAATATAATACCCATGTTTTTTTAGTCAAGATTTTTCGGTTAAAAAACAATGTTTTAAAAAAAAAGCATTGGATTTTTAAGGTCACATAAATATATTATTATCCATGTTTTTTATTCATAATTTTTGTATAAACATGTTTTTTTTTTTTTAAAACAGCATGGTTTTTTAGTCACATCCCTATCAATGACCATAAGTAAAGATATGTTATTATAACACACCATTTTGGGACTTGAAGGTCATTCACATGTATTGTAAAACAAATGAAATATCAAAGCATGAAACCTCAGAAAATGAAAAATTTCATAAAACCATGGAAAACCACCAATCAAGAAGTATGTTGTTTTATTTTATAATCTGACATGGAAACACATAATGTAATGTGGTTCTTTTTCTTGCAGAGTTATTTTAAGACAAAATATTTGAAAAAAAAACAAAATATGCACGTTTTTTTTGGCCACGTTTTTTTTTGTAAAAAACGTGTTTTTTGAAAAAAAAAACGGCATGGTTTTTTTTGAGTCACATCCCTAGTTGCTTCTTTGTGACCTTTCACAAGCCTTTGACCATGTTTGGCACACAGATCTCTTACATAAGCTTTCAAAATTAAACATTCATTACAAGCATCTCCATTAAATTTGAAAGTACTTGAAGGACCCTAGCTTTCAGATTTTCTCTGAAGATGTAGTCAACAGAAAGGAAACTGGAGACTGGTGTTCCTCAAGGAGCAGTCCTATCTCCCTTACTCTTCAATATGATGTTGAGCAACCTGCCCTCAATCCCAACTGCACAAACTGCAGGATATGCGGATGACATTTTTTTTTACTTCTCACCAAAATCTAGCAACAGCTGTGGAGGTTATCTAACAAGCACTATCTTCTTTCCATGATGGGATTTCAAAAGAGGGCCTTGCTCTGATTCTGAAATTCCAAAATGTATGCTCTTCACGCAATCTTAACCCTTTACGCCCTGAATTATTTTCCAAACGTCTAAATAAATAATTGGTGTTCTAGTTCTGATAAAAAGTTGTACTAGAAGCATAATAAACATTGAAATTACCTGAAATTAATTTTTTGAATGAAATAATTCTTTGTCACGAATTCGTCACATCCGCGAGCTAAGGTGTACAAGCAAAACAAGGCAATAATGTCAAATCCTTTATTGAATGATGTTTTAGAACATTTCACCAGTTACTATCATTCCATTCATTGTAAACCTAATACCACATCCTTTGGTAAGAACACAGCCACAAATACTGTTACATTATACCTTCAGTTTTTGTCTTCATACTACTCATGATAGGATTCAAAGCAGTTTGATTTTGCATTGAGGCAGGGGCTTACATTACATTTCTTGCAGTAAACGTTAGTTTATCCACTGCAGTTTTCTCTCTTACACCTGTTCCTCTTTTCAGCAATCCTGGGTAAGTGTCCAATGACGTTTGTTCGAATTAAAACAGAAGGACGGTAGCAGCCTTTCTTGGGAGGCTAGATTGTCTCTTCTATCGAAGAAGGTCTTCCTCTTTTTTTAGCGCATGTCTTTCTAGCTTTCATGAGGTCAAAGGCGAGGAGCAGCTTGACAGCTGCTAATGAAAGAATGTCTTTCTTGTGCAAACTAATGCTAGAAGCATCCCTCCTGTATAATAGCCAAGAGTTTACTACAGACATGTCGATCATATGGAATACCAACCTCATATAATACGGTTTTGATCTGAGGGGTATCCTGTAAAGTGAAATCAATTGATCGGCCAAATCAACCCCTCCCATCGATTTATTGTATTGTTGAACAATGTCAGGACATTGCACTCCGATAATGGTCTTACTCTTGGAGTCAAAACGATGAACTGTGGTCAGGGGCTCAACTTTAGCAAATGTAGAGATCATATTTATCACCCGGTTATCATACCACTTTACGTAAACAGCCTCTGAATTGTCTTGTTCAATTTTTGCAGATTCAATTGCATCTCTCCCTTTTTTAGTGATTCCTTTCTGGCATTTCATTTCCTTTGGTAATCCAGCTAATCTAGCAGGTCTTACAGTCCCACAACACCATATTTCTCGACTGGCAAGGTGGTCAATGAGCGGAAGGGAAGTGAACCAATTGTTGAAGAACAGAAGATGATTTTTTTTTTGAGGGAATGTTCTGAGCCAGGTATAACACAGAATTGGCACTTGGTTTCAGATCTGGATTATTAGGATCATCAACAGGTTCAATCTTTCCAGTATATGGAATAAAATTGTAGGTCATGCCTTTTTCATCCTCTAGAATGAACAGTTTGTATCCCCACTTCTTCGGTTTGCTTGGAATATACTGTTTTGCTGACGATCTTCCTTTGAATGAGTCTAATTGCTCATCCACGCAGAGGTTTTGAATCTTTGGAATAGTTCGAAATTTACTGCGCAAATGATCGATCATGGGTCGAACTTTGCAAATTTGTCAGGTCCTGATTCATTTTGCGAAGTGTTGTCCACTAGATGGAAATTGCTTTTTATTACCTCAAACCTGTCCCTGCTCATTACGTCGCCAGCTATGTCAGCTATTTGATGCAGTTGTCTACACCAGTGCATTGCAGTATTGGGAAGCTTACTTATAGAGAAGTAACAAACGAGCCCCAACCACTGTTCTATCTCCTTGTTGGTCAAATTCAGGGGTTTGTTGATGTTTTTCTCAGCAGAATAATTTTTGGTTTCACGAACTATTAGATCAATGAAATCATCGGAAAAGAATTGCTTGAAATATTGCAAGGGAAGTAGAATATCTTGATTACATGTTATGTCAGATCCTAAAAATGCTACAGTTACTGATGTATTTTCATCCTGATGAAGAGTTGACCATTGGCGGCGACGGTCGCGCTTTTGAGCTCTGCCTTCTCTGGGAGAAGATGATGACGTTTCATTCACAACTGCCGGATTTTCATCATTATCTGACGGATCGTCGATGTCAATTGCCGTGTCCAAACCTAAAATACAATACAAAAAAGTGATTGAATGCGTCAGAATACAAAAAGAGGCAATTATTGAAGAAATTAATTATTATGCAGGTATTAATTCTGAATTTTATTTAAAGTAACGTACTTTCTCTCTCGTCCTTGTTGGGTTCAGCAATAAAATCGGGATCTACCACGTCATCTTCAGATTCCTCCTCCGATTCATCACTTGCATCTCCAGCCGCCCAAACAACAACTTCTATATCATGGTTGTTCTTACTCCCATAGAACGATCTTGGTGGGAATGATGATCCTGAAAGAGATAAACGCCGGTATAGTATAAAATAACATCAATTTACATTTATAATCAGTAGTTTATCACTGTTTCCAAAATATTGCATTGATATTTCATTTATTGTTATTTACAATAATATTTTCAACTTGAACAAGGCAAAAATAATATTTGTACTGAGTTTGGCTGGCATCAAAGACGAAACTGGCATTAGAAAAGGGATAGGTTTGCCAGCATTCCTCGCCCGCCATGCAAACAAGGTATCAGCAAAGCTTACTTTGTACACCGGATGTGACGAAAACGTCACACTGATTTAACTCAATGTTTCATTCTTTCTAACTGTTCAAAATCCAATTTCTTTTGATAAATGTATTGTACAAAGATGAATTAGCATCCGAAAATTTTTACATGCATCTAACTTACCTGAGATTTCATCCACGACGTTTCTTGTAAAGCCAGTAGGAGCAATGCGAATCACACGTCACCCCACGCACGAACTTTGCTCAACAACTGAGGCAAAAATGACGCAACACACTACACAGTCTGGAGAGAACAAGTACCTGAGTCATCACGTTCGTTTGCAAGAAGATCTGGTTGAAATTTATTTTGTAACAAGCTTGTATTTTTTGTGTGACGAATTCGTCATAATCGGGCGTAAAGGGTTGAGCCATTCCATCATCAATAATGATAGCTGGAACAACCTTAGATTTTGTAACTCAATATTGATATCTGGGAGTATTTCTGGGGGGGTCCTAAATTAAATTGGTCTTCCCATGTTCCTTTCCTCAAACTACATTGCATCCTGCTCACAAATATCTTAAAATCTATCTCTCACCATCATTGGGGTACAGGTTGATACTTCTTGCTGAAACTATACTGTACACTTATTTGAAGTTGCGTAGACTATGCAGCTCCAGAATATACTACAGCCCCAAAATATTTACTACAAAAACTAAACTCTGTTCAGGACAACTCACTACAAATTGCACATGGATGTCTCAAAACAACTCCTATAAACTCTTTAGAATTAGGAATAGAAGTAAATATACCTCCCCTGTCTCCACACAGAACTCACCTTTTGGTTGATTATACCCTCAGAGTATCACAACTCTCAGAATTCCTGAAGCTTCCTAACATATCTCAAATCAGACTCATGAAGAAGACTATTTCTTTGTACTTGCTGCTAAAACTTTTGAAAGGTATCAATCACCCTTCCCTCACCTAATGGTTACTTCCCTCCAGTCCCCACTCCACCCTATTATAAGAACAAGAACTATATTGTTGTCAAACTTTACCTAAAATCCTTCATCCAAACTTTCTTCAGAATCTATCATCTAGCTTTTTCATGAATTTGTCAAGAATCATTATAGTTTATATTTGCATGCTTGTACAAATGGCTCTCAGTTTGGGAACCCTTCAGTCCCCATAACAGCAGCACTGGTAATTCCATCAAGAAATGTATCCCGAGACAGGAAACTTGCAGCTTTCTCTCTTGGTTTGGAGCAGAGCTCTTTGCAATTTTTGAGGTCTTGAAATGGGCTCAATACAATCTTCAAGATGGAAAAGGGTATGTAGTCCTCTCTGACTCTTTGTCCTCTATACATCTCATTCAATCACCTTAACCAAAGAAATATATTGCAATGGAATAGTATAGAATCTCCAGCAAATCTTAACATCCTTTAACAAAAATATGAAGTAAATCCAGTATATTCCAGAACACAAAGGAGTTGCTGGAAATAAAGCTGCTGATGCTGTTGCGAAAGCTGCACACTATATGCAATACCACACATTATCTCCTCTGTTCATCGAGTACTTCCAGACCTGCCTACTAAAACTTGTAACAGAAGAATGGATGGAGATCTGTATAACTCAACTTATGAGTGAGAATTTATGATGAAAGATTACCTTCACTCATAATGGTCAAGACTTGAGGCTGTATGAGTTTGATCTCAAAGCCTCGCAAAGCCCTGAGGGAACGATAACATTATTTGGAAATTTTAGTCAAGTTGATAAAATAGAATAAAAAATTAAAAGACTAAGGCAAAAGTATGGATTTGATAAATGAAAGCATAGTATGGTGGGAAAGAATAATTTTTAATTGGTATTGGAAAAAAAAACATCAAAGATAGAATGGTTATGTTATGGGATGTGCTGGAAGCCAACTCCTGTTAGGAATAAAGTGTTGAGACTTGAAATATTAAAAGGTGCACAGTGTGGTAAAATGAAAAGGATAGTAGGATTATGTATCCAGTGTCACAGAAAAGTAGAAGAAACCAACAAAATCTTAGTTTTGCTTATAGGCATGAGTGTGAAAGATAAAATATTGAGGATTGTTGTTACATAATGTGGAATCACCTCTGTGCTAGATGCTCTGAAGAGAACTGCTATGAGCTGTTTTGATGAGCTAGATAAAAAAAGATGAGATGACCATTGTTGTTGCAACTGAAAATTTAGTCATGTGTGGCATGAGAAATGTGGACCTTAACCCTTTGGGTACGATTATTCAAATAGTTTGGGTAGAACTTCCAGGCGAAAAAGTTGTCATTACCCTGAGTTGTCAGTTAAATTGTCCTAATGTGGGTGCTTTTAGCTGAAGCAAATACCTACTTCTTTATTTTTATTTTAAAAGTATTTAATCTTTGAAGCTCTATGCTTGGCAACAGAAATTTTTTATATTGATAATTAAGTTTTTGTGTTTACAAAAAAATTATTTATAAGTTCTTTCCCGAATTTATCAGAAATAAACAAAATTCAGTAAACTTGCTCAAGTTAAATGGAAAGGGTATTGAATGTGTTGCTTGGACCCTGTAGCATCGACTTGTGCGTGCCTATGCTACAGGGTCCTATGGTAACCTATGCTAATTTACGCATGCAGGCTTCTGGAATTGTTTGAGAACTAGTTAAATGAATGTTTGTGATTTCCCTAATTTTGTTATTTACTCCAAAATATTCCCTCACTAGTTAAATTACTTTAAAACTAGGTTAGATGCCCTAAACTGGAAGCACTAGCCGACTTGGCACTGGAGTAGCTGTCAGTACCGAAAGGGTTAAATTGTTAAATTAACTAATGTCATTTTGAGATGTTTGACCATCAGCTATGCATGAGAGCTTATATTTGATAAACTGGGTCTCAAAGTAGTTCTCTCATGGCTCATGTTGTGTGTTTGATGCAGAATGACTCCCTAGTAATTTCTTGCAAAGGCAGGTACTCAGGATCTCAGAAAGAGTTTGATGAGGGTTATTCTCTTTTACTTATGCAAGCCTTACTGCTGTGGGCCATTGCTTCCAAGCCAAGCCATTGTACATAATTTATAGTGTTACAAATGGATTATTTAAGCAAATATTTGTCTTGAAGCTAAGAACTGTTGTTCTAATCTTGTTTCCTTGTTTACAGCAACAATGTCTAAGACTACATGTGTGCTTGGTGTTGATCTTGGCACAACCTCTGTAAAAGTTTGTCTTGTTGATGTGAAAACTCATCAAGTTGTTGCTAGCCAGAAGAAGGACACTTACTCTGATGTTCCCAGCAAATTGGGTATGTTATGTTTAGTTATTCTTTCTGATTTTTGCATATCTCCACAAAACTATTATTACACTGTACATAGTATGCAGTATTTTGTGAAGTAGAGCTTTTTTCAAAATAGCAACATTGGCAATGAAAGTGAACAGTTTTTCATTTTACTTTCACTGATTGTGAGGATTAAATTTACTTCTTTGCACTGCCTATGTGTACCACTGTACTTATTCTTCAACTGTGGTTAGCTGAACCTAATTTTAAAATATCCTATTGTAATATGAGAATTAGTGTCTGCCTTTTTAAATTTATGTATTTCATAACAGGTACTTAAATTGCTACCTATAGGCTATTATATTACCTGGAAATATATGCTCTAAACCCTGATAAAGATATACATACTTCACATATTTGTTAATTATGAGAAGAGAGTAAGCAAGTAAATGGCTACCAGTAACACATATTTCACATTTACTCAAGTTTGTCATAGTTTTAAATCTAGCTCATATCATTCATCATGATGCATTGTAACTTGATTCTGTATTAAACTTTACCAACATATTTTTTTGAAATTCAATTCAATCTTCAGTTTTGCTTCTGCAATGTTCAGTTGCACTTATATCTTTTTTTTCAGTTGTAATTCTAGTACTTCTCAATTGCATTTGTATGCAATATCCTAATATCACTGCTGTAGGGGTGCGGCATTAAATCAAGTTTAGCATAGAATAATGAATTGTTCATGTAGCATTCCCTTCAAGCTAACCTGAAATTGCATCTCCTGTGTGATCATAATTTTATCTTTCTATTCATTTTAGACATAAAAGTTCAAGTGTGATCTTTTGCCTTTATTTGTTAATGCTAATTATTGCATGAGTGTATCTGCATAGTGCCCTGCCTATAACAATAATGTGAGTTAACTGTACTCCTCTGCAGGTAGCGATGGCAACAAGCAGGATGTTGCTCGGATCATTTCAGCTGTCCAGCTCTGCATCTCGAGACTTCCCCGAGACCAGCTGCGGCGAGTCGTCAAGGTGTCCGTGTGCGGCCAGATGCACGGCTGCATGATGTGGAAGCAGGGGGATGCCTGGTTCCAAAAGCAGGATATGGACAGGCTAGTTTAATAACTTAGTGTTCATGGATTTTATGTTTATTTTGAACAATAAATGATGTGCCCATTTGATAAAAAATGCTTTTTGCATTTTTTGAACCTCAATTAAGAAAGTTAGAGCTGAAATTTCACAATTTATTGTAGACAAAGAACTAAAGGAATAAATGGAATATGATTTAGAGCTCTCCAACCTTATTTTAATAGGCCTTTTAATCAGCAGACTGCTGTTACTATCAGAAATTAGTTCTAAAATTTCAAAGAAAAATTCAATTTCCTTTGAATCATGATAACATAGGGAGGGGATCTTAGTTACTATGAATTGTATTGTCAGGTACATTTTCTGGAATTTTCTTCAATTTCAATAAAAATAGGAGAGCAAAAATCACTGATAAAAATTTCATTATACTGAGAACATTTCAGGCAAATACCCATCATCAGCTCATTAAAAGAATCTGACGTATATCACTGAAATAAAAAATGAACGTAAATGTACAAACAGACGTAAACACGGATTTAAATGTTAAAAAAAATATAAATGTGTAAATGCAGTAAATAACACAAAACAACTAAGAACCTATGATGCAATTGGGTGTTAAGAGAAGGCTTACATTTAAAAATGAAAAGCGATTCTAAAATGCTAAGATCTCTAACACTTGAAGCTACACGTACTACTTTAAAATGACTAGAGTGAGGAGGTATATTGCCTTTATATTTTATATTTTTATGCACATTGATATTTTTTTTCAACTTTTAAATCCGTGTTTATGTCTGTTTGTACATTTACGTTCATTTTTTATTTCAGTGATATATGTCAGATTCTTTTAATGAGCTGATGATGGGTATTTGCCCGAAACGTTCTCAGTATAATGAAATTTTTATCAGTGATTTTTGCTCTCCTATTTTTATTGAAATTGTATTGTTGTACAGTGCTTGAGTGTGACCTAGTTGTGCATATGATATTTTTTGATCTAAGTAATTGTGGAAAACCTCTCATGCCACCTGTTTGCAAATATTCAATAGGTATATGACTATCATCCGTAATTTTGTTGGTTTGGTTTCATGTTCCTGAGAGGGAAACATAGCTCTGCACTTAATTGCAATTTTAGTGGTTAAAATTTTACTGTATATAGATGTAAACAGCAAAATTTCAATGCCTTTTACACCTTAAGTAAATTCCATTGCATGTTAAACAGTACAAAGTTGATATGTACCTCTCAGGGTGTTATTAGTGTACTGAACACATTTGGGTGAAGTTTTCTCTAGTTGGCTTGGCCTGTCGCTATGTGAACAGTAACATATTGTAGCTTGATAACAATTTTGTGTAAGCTCTTTGGAAGGATGGATGGTAACATTCACAGCATCCCATGTAGTAGAGCTGCAAGCTGCACTGCATATGATGTGTGAAGCTGCCATACTACAGGGTATCTACTTATGTATTGACTTGCAATTTATGACTACTCAAACCTGAACCCATTTTTCTATGCTATCAAAATAATTCAGTTAGGTAATGAGCTACCATTTGCTCATTGAAAATGAGATTAAATTCTTTCAAATTTTTGCCAATGACAGTAATTTCGAAATCTTTTATTCAATTTTTCATGGGATTAGATTTAGGAATTCTTTGTGCAGTGGAAAGAAGTCATTTAACTTGAATCAATGTAGCCCAAACTTACCATTTGTTGTTTTTTTTTTGCTTCACTTGATCTGGTGAAATGTTGGTTCTATTTAGTCAAATTACAAATTAACACATTAACTGCCATGGGTTAAACTGAAGTTCAATATCCAACTCAAATTTAAAGTCAGAAAGGAGTTGTTAAAATTTCTATCAAAACCAAACATTACCTGGATATATTAAATGCAATTAATTTAAAGTTGAAAAATTTTTAAACCACCCATCGATGATTTGTTTCGCACCTGGAAAAAACTTCCGCAAAACCCACCAATGGGTCATATTACAAGCAATGTGTTATGATTGGAAGTATTGGTGTGATCATTTATCTTCAATTATTTTCATTAACTAATATTTAAAAGCTCTGAAATGGGAAAGACTAGACATAATGTACTTCTTTTGTGGTTTATTTCTGTAGGGAATATTGTTGCTGCACTCTGCATCATGTGCTCCTGCAATAACTCTTATTAGTGGCAAATAGAGAACAACTCCCCAGAACTAAATTCATATATTATCACAGGGACAATATATATTTTTCTTATACCAAGGTATTGTTCTTATACCAAGTATCACACTTAGGTATAACATGGGAGTATTTACTATTTAGGTACAGTTATCATGGGCTCTGGGGGGTCAAATGCCGTTGACTATCAATTCAAGTATGAGATGAAGGTGTACATTGTTACCGGGAGGCCTCCTAAGGTTTTCATCACGCACTATCGGCTGTGGTTTTTGTGTGCTCTGTGATAGCATTGCATGGCATGCCTTATTTGTGTGTTTCTTTTTGTTTGTTTCAGCCTAGATTCTTGCTCTGCTATAAACTATTATTGTGCATAAAGTAATCTTAAGCCTGGAAGACCTGGCTTGCTTGAGTCCTACCATCTTGGGAGGTGAGTTGAATGGTTTTTCTAGTTAATTAGCATGTGCCTGGTTGGAATTTCAGTTCATCAGTTTTGGTTTCTGATTTGGTTTGCTTCTTTTATTTTTTCCCATTGTGTCTTGAGATGTTCATTTTGATTGATTTCCATTATTTTGAATTGAAGTTCTGTTCTTTATGTTCATTTTACTTATATAATTTGTATTTTTGATTTATTTTGACTTACTCTGCATTTTGAGATTTATTTGCTTCTGATTTCTGTTCAATTTATGTTGTTTGTTTTATTCTTTTTGTAAAGCCTGGTCATGGGAGTTGCTTGCGGTTCTTGTACTTATAAGTTGCACTCATTCTTTTCAGCCAGCAAGTCAACACCTCATGTCCATGCTCCCTATGCTCCCTACTCTTGGCTCATCTTATCATACCAGTCTGTACATTTTCTTCTATTTGCTGTGCCTCTGGATTAGTTATTTCTCATATTCTGGTTCTGAGTAAACTATAACAATCACCAAGGTTTCATTTCACCAACAGTTTTAGACTCACTATACAAGATCGATGATGTATTATAGGAAATTCTGACCCCGCAACATTGGCATCCTCAACGGGATTGATCTTGTCCTTTTATTCATTCATTCATTCATTCACTCATTCCTCCATTCTTGTCCAATTCTTACACCACTCTATAGACATCTATAGACATGTCAGATTCAGAACTACAATTTTCTTCTTTACTTGGGGAGCATAGACTGAGAGTGGCTGGTAAGTCTCAAGCTGGTGGCACTGGTGAACCTCACCATAAGGTCTTCAGCGATTCACTGCAGCAGAGAGAGATGGATGCCAAGCCATCATCGGCAGTAATTGATCCAGCAGCAGATACTAAATTATTGACCTTGGAGCAGCTTTCCTTGGCAATTTCCCTGCAGAGCTTGTTGTCTCAGTTCTCCCACCCAAATGTAAGAGCCGACTTCAGTAATGGCCGATTTGGAGTGAACATCAACCCCAATCTGTTGCCCAAGTTGGATGATTTGCGGTGGACCCTGTTTCCACGCTGGCAGGGGGCTGGACTAGATGCTGCTGTGGCGAAGAATTGTAAGGCAGCCGAGCATTTGAATTGTCTCCTGATCCAGCAGGACAGCATGTTCTTTGTTGGGGACTGCCCGGCTGAGGAATCACTCTCGTACAGGGACTGGTTCTCTGTCCTTGCTTCAATTTCAGCAGATCGTTACTGGCTCCGGGTTCCAGCTCATGAAAGGTGTGTTCATGTGCTGGGTAACCAAAGTGGAAGCCTACCAGAGGCTCAATCGGCTATTTCTCATGCTTCTGCAGCTGAAACAAGCTCATCTGTGGTGCCGATGTCTGGCAAGGGATGTAAGAAAAAGGTCAGGGAGCCTAAAGTGGAAGAGCTTGTCTTATCTTCAACGGATTCGCTTAGCTCTGCGAGTCTGGACAGCTCTCACTCTGACACCTCTTCATCAACCTCATCGAAAAGAAAGTACCACCGTCAACTGCGGAAGAAGAGAAATGCTGGGAGGAAGAGAGAAATGAGACGGGCTGATAAACGTGAAGTGGTGACTCCTCCTGTGTTTGAGATGAATGGGAAGGAGAATTTGAAAATGTTTTTTGGGACATTTGAGTCGTACTTTCACAAAAAGTTTAATGGATCGGAGTATGACATGACTCAGGAACTAGCAAAATTTCTCTCCGATGAACTTTTGGAGGTGTATGGTGTGAAAGGAGGGCGGAAATTGAAGTACCCTACCATGAAGCAACATCTTTTGGACTTCTACAAAAAACAGAAGATTGGTGGGAAAAAGTACTGGAGGGAAAAGTTACAGAATGCCTCACCACATACCGATGAGCAATTGGATATATATGGGATGCGACTTATTGAGTTAGCCGAGCTTGCCTACCCAGATGACAAGAGGGAGTCTCTTCATCACCTGCGGAAGAAGTTTTTGGAATCTATTAATCCTGCCATTGCTTCAAAGGTAGAGGATGCTGACCGGGCTCTGTGGGCTGGTTCTTCTACATCAAAACATATGTCCTTCGAGAAAATGCTACAAATGGCAAGGAAGATTCAAAAAGAACTTCAGGCAAACAAAACAGTATTGTTGATATCTGGCAGTGGAGCTAGCCATCACATAAGAGCAGTGCCATCAAAGAAGTCCGATTCTAATTATGCAGGCAACCAGGGTTGCCCAATTCGCACTTCCTTGGACAGAACGCCGAGTGGGGTGGCATCATCGCAGAGAACTTTTTCGCCTCGTCCACGAGGATGTAGTTATTGCCGTCTGCCAAACCATACCCGGAAGGAGTGCTGGCGTGCTTCACGGTCCTGTCTCATCTGTGGCAATAAACATCATTTGGAGGAATGCCCAAAGTATGACCCTAATTTTAAGAGATCATCAGCCAAGACTCAGCCTTTAAACTAATTGGTCCTGTTGAGCCAGGGGCACATACAGGGCTGTTTATCAAGACCCCTACAAGTTACCCTGTGGTATCAGATTTGCCAGAGGTCACCACCAAGTTTTCTCCGGTGATGGAGAGTATCCCTGAAGAGGAATCACTGAGGGAATCCACATCAGAGAGTGAGGGAAGCAGTCATGCTTCACCGGAGGTTATTGAGACTGGGGTGGCGATGGATGACCGCGGCACTACCCAATCGGAACCCAGCCCTGACTCCGGTATCACTGAGGACCACCTGAGCGCAATACCTGGAAGACATATTTGTCTTGTTGGGTGCAGCTCCAAGTTGCTGACTGTTTCAGTGGCCCTTAATGGGCATTTGGTAAATGCCGTATTGGATACTGGAGCTGCCATTTCACTTACTACTGAGAAAGTAGTTGGCGAAGCTGGACTGGTTATAAGTAGCACTGATACTCATGTGAATGTAATTGGGGATTACAAATTAAAAGTAAGTGGTGTGACGAAAAGTAAGATTGAAGTCTGTGGGGTTAAGATGGAAGAAATAGAGCTGTTATTTCTCCAGGACAGTATCCATATTCCTTTCCCTTTAGTTTTAGGAATAGACTTTATGAGGAAGAATAAAATTGAATTGTCATTGAGAAAGAATATTATAATCAAACATTTCAACTCCGGAGGTTCAGTTGAAATTGCTTTACAGGCCTCGGGAAGCCCTGAAAGTATCCTGTATCATAAATTACCCTGTTTGGCCAGTAGGGATATTTCATTGGAGAGTGGTAAAGCTGAATTAATTCCAGTTGACCTTCCAGTACTACCTGTTGGTAGAGATCATTTACTTTTATATTCTGATTTAGATATGTCTTGTAGACTTAATGATGATCTGTGTGGCGTGGCTGGATTTTTCAATGCTGATGATAGACGAGTTCTTGTTGTATCCCGGGAATCCCCGGTTAAGATTGAAAAAGGACAATTCCTTGGCTCACTATCGTCCATTTTCCAATTGCCTGAGGAAGATGAGCTTGGTAAGATTGAGGAGGTAAATTTTGTAGATCGCTTACTGGAACTTGCGCCATTGCCTGTCCTGACTGAGGAGCAGAAGACTGTAGTCTATAAGATGCTGTCTCAGTTTGCTGGTGTGTTCAGTTCAGGAGATAGTGATCTTGGCCATGCTGCTGTTACCGAACATCACATTAAGTTGACTGACGATACACCAATTTACCAGAAGCCAAGACGATTTTCTAAGCCAATTGCTGATGAAATTGAGCGTCAGTGTGAGGAACTCAATAGCCTGGATGTAATTGAACCCAGTGTCTCGCCTTGGTCTTCTCCAATTGTTCCTGTGCGTAAGAAGGATGGCTCGGTCCGAATGTGTATTGACTATCGTAAGCTAAATAAAGTTACCGTACCTGATAAGTTCCCAGTTCCAAATTTAGCAGACTCCATTTTTGGGCTTCATGGTACTGAATATTTTACTCGTCTGGATTTGGTCCGTGGCTATTACCAATTACCTATTGATGAAAGCAGTCGGGAGTGTACAGCCTTTTCCTCCCAGAGGAACCACTGGCAATTCAAACGACTGGCGTTTGGTTTACGTAATGCTCCGTCTGCCTTTCAACGGGAAATTCAAGCTGTCTTGAACAGTTTCCCTTCTAACAAAGTAATCGTTTACATTGATGATATTTTAATTCTAGGGTGTTCATTTGAGGAACACACTTTGCTTGTTGCTAAAGTTTTGCAAACTCTTTTGGACCATAACATCAAAATTAAACCTTCCAAGTGTGACTGGTTCAATACTGAAGTGGAATTCCTTGGCCATGTAATTGGCAGATCAGGCATACGGAAAACTAGTGCATATGTGGAAGCAATTTCCAAGTATCCCCGACCAACTACAGTTGGAGAATTGAGAGAGTTCTTGGGTTTGGTTAATTTTCAGAGGAAGTTTCTGCCTAATTGTTCTGTGATACAGAAGCCATTATCCTCTCTCACTGGGGGAAGACGAACCAGGGTGATTGAATGGACTGACGAAATGAATAGTTCTTTTGAAAGATTGAAGGAGGACATGCGTAATGATATAGAGTTAGCATACCCTGATTATGGCGAGAAGGCTAATAAACTGGAACTTTGGGTTGATGCCTCAGGGCATGGTGCTGGGGCTTATTTGGCTCAGGAACAGTCCGGTTGTCACAGAGTTATTGGTTTTGCATCTATGTCTTTCACGCCTTCACAACTGAATTACTCTACCTTAGAACGTGAGGTGGGGAGTGAAGACATTTAAACCATTTTTGTTTGGTGTGGACTTCATTCTGTTCACTGATCATCAACCACTTGTTCATTTACATAATATGAAATTAGTGTGTGCACGGTTGGTCAGAACTATTGATGAATTGTCAGATTTTTCTTTTGAAATCAGGTATCTTCCTGGTCATTTGAATTCAGCAGCTGATGCTTTGTCTCGAGTTGGTTGCCCTGCGTGGGAACCAAATGTGAGTGCGCTAACCACTCTTCCGGAGGGCCTAGTGCATGATGGACCACTGATTCCTGGTGGTGGGGACTCACTTGTCCTAAGCTTACATCGAGTGTTGACTCGCAGTGGCACACCAGACAAGGTCCCTCCTCATGCACAGGTGCTGAGGGAACAGTTGGTTGACGAACTGTTAGCTAATTTTTCAAGATACAAAATGAATGTGAACAGGGAATCACGCAAACGGCTCAAGCTCATGAGGTATGCTGGTCAGCTTCCTTCTCTGGAAGTACTCTTGGCTGCCAGCAAAATTTATCAAGTAAGAATATTTGTTTACGTCTGGTCAGAACAGCCTGTGATCTACCAATTTAAGGATTACCCTATAGTTGTTCACTTGGAATGCTTGGGTGGGGTGCACTTCAATCCCCTTGTGGAATTGCGTAATTACAACACCCCTGATTTGGCAGTTTGTTCAGTGTATTCATGTGATGATAGCCTTGTCTGCCAAACACCCTTGGCCCCTGACCTTGCAGGGGGGGAGAGCGAAGGATGTGGCAGCGATGAACTCCTTGAATTGCTTTTGCACAAGGAGAGGGTTCCCTGCTGTTCACATGGTGGTGGACCTCAACCTCAGATTTGGGTTCATGCTAAGGGGATGGATCTTTGTGCTGTGGTTGACTCAGGAGCTGAGCAGAGCTTGATTTCCTGTTCTGCTTTGGAAATTGTGCAGCGGTGTCAAGAAATTGTTGTTGTGAGAGAGCATTTGTGTAATATTATTGGATTGACAGGACAGAGATTGGCGATTAACCAGACAGTTTATTTAACGCTTCCTCTTGGGTCTGAGATTTTGTGTGGACCATTCAAATTTGCAATTGTACCTGATGATGTCTTGCCGCACTGTTTCCTGATTGGAATTGACTTTCTAACAATAAATAACCTAGTTGTTGATTTGTATGGTAATACTTTGAAGCAGTCAGATAGAATAGTCGCTCAATTGTATTATCAACGACCTTTGTGGCAAGAGGAAATTTCTGTGTTGGTTGCCATCTCTGAAGAATTGTCAGAGTCCCATGAGTTGCAGTTGGTAAATAATGATGGTGAAACCGGTATACAGTTGAGTGGTCAATCAGAGAAAATTGGTGGGTTGTCATTTATGCATGATGAAGAAACTGTGAGGGGTGTGCAGGAATCAGATCCCATTCTCTGCTCAGTCATAGACTGCATTAGGAGGAAAGTATTACCTGCTGAATGGCCTGAGTCCTGTAAGCCTTTTGCAAGATATGTTTCAAAGTTATCCATCGTCAATAATATTCTCATTTATTTGGATCAAATGTCAGTCGTGGTGTTCCCATTTTCTCTTTTACTGGAGCTCACAATTTGTTTACATTATAATTATGCTCATATTGGACGTGAGAAAGTTTGGAAACTACTTTTCAATTTGGTGTGGCATCCACTTTAATATCAAATTGTTTCTGATGTTTGTACCACATGTTTCCAGTGTCAAGTCCTTAAATCCTTTTCATCTGTCAGGATCCCTCCAACCCTTAACCCTTTAACGCCCCAGAGGACACCAGTGTCCTCTTTCAAAAACACCCTCAATATATTGTATTTTTTATTCAATTAGTTTCCTAATGTGTTCTTTGAAGTTCTCTGCCGAGTGGCAGTTCCTATCCCATCCTGATATCGGTGACTGCCTGATGCCAGCGCCAGTTTAGTGACGGTGGTTGTGTTAACGGTAATATGAGTACGAAAATTCGGACGTTAAAGGGTTAAGATAAGCTCAGAGTTTCCGTTTCAGCTGGTAGCTGCAGACCTGATGGTGCTTCCTCAAACCCAAAGGGGTTACATTGGCTGCTTGGTTGTGGTAGACCACTATTCTAAATGGTTATCAGTGGCGCCAATAAAGAATAAAAAGACTGAGACAGTCATAAGTGCGTTGACTAATCATATATTTCCGTCATTTTTACATACGCCAATTTCGATGCTAACTGATAATGGGCCAGAGTTCTCATCAGCTTCATTTGCGTCATTTTTGCAAAATCTTGGCATTGGTCATCAGTTGACAACTCCTTATTGCCCAACCAGCAATGGTGCATGTGAAAGGGTTAATCAGACAGTAAAGAATTTTTTGAAGAATCTTAATAAGAAAAATAACCAATGGGACTTGGATTTGCAGAAGGCTGTTGTCATTTACAATCAAACCTATCATTCCGAAATTAAAATGTCACCATCCCAGTTCCTGTTAACCAAGAATCATACAGTACCTTTGCAGTTGCCCATTGCTGTGGGTTTGCAGGAGAAGTGGCATCTTGGCCACCCTAAGTTTGTTCCTTTCAAAGTTGGCCAAGCGGTCCTGATGAAGAATGAAAAAGAAGGTTTCCGTACGGTGAATAAATTTATGGCTAATTTTTGTGGCCCATTCATTGTTGCTAAAGTTGACGAGAATGGCTTGACTTATGTGCTGCATGATCCTAAGAGTGATGGAGCAATTCGTGCTCACCATACTAAGCTGCGATTGTACAAGACTCCTCCTAAGTATTTGTCTGATGTACTTTAGTCTATGGGGTTGGCAACAGAATTACAGCCATTGGCTGATGCAGAGATAGCATCCCTCAATCAGTTGGGCTTAACACCATGCATACCGCCTGGGGTTTTGGAGTCCGATACCTCGAGTGAATTGTCGGTCGGAGAGGAGTCTGGATCAGAGGCTAGTGATGGGTCTTTTTCGGGATTTTCAACCCGGTCTTTATCTAACAAAGTTTCAGATGATCATCAAGAATGCAATTCTGAATCCATAATTGAAAAACTATGGCCTAGTAATACCATGGGTGGTAATTGCCGTGGTTGCGATTTTGAACTTAATAGTGAAAGACAATTCTTATTGCTGGCATTTGATGAGCCTCAGAATAGAATTCAAATGCAAGCAGCACTCACTGAGAGTCCCCCAAGGGTTGGCGATTTGTTGGTGTGTAGCCCAATTTTGAATATGGATCAGGAAGCTGGTGCAGCGGAAGAGTCTTTTGATTTAGGCCAATCTCGTGAAATTGACCAGCAACTGCAAGGGTTGTCAGCAGTTGGTGTACCGCGTGATTCCACGGCAAGGCAGGATAAGTCAACCATTGCTGAGCTGGAGGATTGTATTCTCAGTTATAGCAGTGAGCTGTCATTTGATGGATTCACTGATGACCCGTACCCACTATTGCGCATTGCTCAGCTTAATGCTGCTAGACAGCTAATTGATGAGCATGAGTCTCCATTATTACGACAAACAAGGTCGATGGGTCCTGCTCAAGGGTTACCAAATGTTCAACCTACAATTTTGGAAAGGCAGAATATAAAGAAATAGAATCTTACTGGAAGGTTCGCGATTATTGTATGGTACGCTAAGCTGTGCCATAATTGTAATATATGATGTATAAAAATGTTCTGGGTGGTTTCATTGTTTCAGTAGAGATTTCCATGACTTTGTGTGTTACCTTGAACTGGGTACTTACATACCCACCTTTTGCTTCAGCAGTGGTTGAGTATTGTACCATTATTCATGCTTGTATGTGGTAATGCCTTGGTGCTATGGTTGCACATGTTACTTATGCAGAGTCATTTTGTATATAAATTTGGTTGAACTGGATTGGTGAAATGTGATTCTCTTGTTGGTTGCAAGTGGTGTCAGATTGTGGTTCTTGGTTGTAATGTCACGGTTGTCATTGTTGGAATTATTTTCACCACCCCGATAGTTTGTGCTGGTGGGGGGGCATGTTACCGGGAGGCCTCCTAAGGTTTTCATCACGCACTATCGGCTGTGGTTTTTGTGTGCTCTGTGATAGCATTGCATGGCATGCCTTATTTGTGTGTTTCTTTTTGTTTGTTTCAGCCTAGATTCTTGCTCTGCTATAAACTATTATTGTGCATAAAGTAATCTTAACCCTTTAACGTCCGAATTTTTGTACTCATATTACCGTTAACACAACCACCGTCACTAAACTGGCGCTGGCATCTGGCAGTCACCGATATCAGGATGGGATAAGAACTGCCACTCGGCAGAGAACTTCAAAGAACACATTAGGGAACTAATTGAATAAGAAATAAAATATATTGAAGGGGAATTTTGAAAGAGGACACTGGTGTCCTCTGGGGCGTTAAAGGGTTAAGCCTGGAAGACCTGGCTTGCTTGAGTCCTACCATCTTGGGAGGTGAGTTGAATGGTTTTTCTAGTTAATTAGCATGTGCCTGGTTGGAATTTCAGTTCATCAGTTTTGGTTTCTGATTTGGTTTGCTTCTTTTATTTTTTCCCATTGTGTCTTGAGATGTTCATTTTGATTGATTTCCATTATTTTGAATTGAAGTTCTGTTCTTTATGTTCATTTTACTTATATAATTTGTATTTTTGATTTATTTTGACTTACTCTGTATTTTGAGATTTATTTGCTTCTGATTTCTGTTCAATTTATGTTGTTTGTTTTATTCTTTTTGTAAAGCCTGGTCATGGGAGTTGCTTGCGGTTCTTGTACTTATAAGTTGCACTCATTCTTTTCAGCCAGCAAGTCAACACCTCATGTCCATGCTCCCTATGCTCCCTACTCTTGGCTCATCTTATCATACCAGTCTGTACATTTTCTTCTATTTGCTGTGCCTCTGGATTAGTTATTTCTCATATTCTGGTTCTGAGTAAACTATAACAATCACCAAGGTTTCATTTCACCAACAGTTTTAGACTCACTATACAAGATCGATGATGTATTATAGGAAATTCTGACCCCGCAACAACATCGGAAATTATTGCGTGAATGAGGAGAAAGTGAAGTTGAATATTGGCCGCAGGTACGAGACGAAGACAGTGAGCCACCTGTACACGTGGCAAGACAGCAGATGCTCGCCCGAGTTCCTGTCCTCGCTGCCCACGCCGCGCTCCCACCAGGCGCTGGCCTCAGGCTATGGCTGCCCCACGCTCCTCTGGTTCTCTAAGTACCGCCCACACGAGTTCACCAAGTGAGGCTGGGCAACACTCTTTTGTGCTTATTTCTGAACATCGAATGTGAGCATGTGTATTAGTGTAACTTTTACTCTAGAGAACGATTTCTGATTTCTTTTTCATTCAAACTGTTGATGACTGGGTTGGACGGGTGTGTGGGGATTCTTGAAAAAGTATCACTATATTTGACTTGTTTTCTTGCTTAGAGAATGGAGAATGTGTTTCAAGAAGAAAGGGGTATCAGCCCATTGATGTTTTGCTTTTATGCTGAAATTACTTGTATGTAAACAAGGTTGACAGGGATAAATGTAAGAACACAAGAGAAATTGGAGAAAAGTTTCTGTTATGCTCTATTTAGTTGAGTTAGCCATGTGACTTACTGTGGTTTAAGGAAAGAACAATGTTGATTTTTAAAGGGATGAGGATGTGTTAACCAAATTTTTACTGTGAGGCAGGTGTGAGAAATTTCTAGCTAATAGGGAATGTGCGTATTGGGGGCTTATAGGTTTTGAAAAACGTAATTATTGACAAAGTGGGCGAGGAATACGTGTGAAAAGGGTTGCAGGTATAGAGTGAAGAAAGTTACTGTTGGCAGTTAGAGAATAACAAGGCCTTAAAATTTGTAACTTGAAGAAAAATTTGTACTTTGTGAGGGGCTCATGAATGAAATTTAGAAGTTTGGACAGTATTTTTATTATGAACACCTAAAAGCAGAATAAGAGCTTGAATTATTATGACCACAAGAACAGATTTTCAAATTAGGTTAGTTATTCATTTATGATCTTCAACACCACGCCCATCTGCAATGGTCGTGCAATGCACGACCATAGCATAGCATAGCACATGCACAACCTTCAAACGCTCGTACAATGATTGTTGGGCGTAATCAAAGACACCAGAAGTTTCGCGAATCTTTGCAGATGCTTCATTAATTCTACCAAGGAAGTCTTCTTTGGAATGAATCGCTGTTTTAGACGTTGAACTCTTCAAATGTCCGTAGAAGTAGAAATCTTGGGGCATTATCAGGAGACGTAGGTGGCCTTGTGAAAATTTCATGCTCTTACAACTCTTTAATAGAACATTTTCAAACATACTGTTGGTTTTTCAGTAAAGTGTTAATTTCAAAGGTCTCTACCTTATGTAGAAGTTTATTCAACAAAGTGCTGGTCACCACGTATTATGAAAGTGAGTTTGTTTGATAAAAGCCTAACTAAGCGAGTTGATTGTGCGAGGTGTGCTTAGGTATTTGGTTAAAAGAACATTAGGTTGAAAGGATGATAAATTCTTCAAGAATGAGAACAGCAGGTTAAAAATGATGAGGGTTCAAGCAAGGAAGGTTGAGAGCTTTTAATGAAGGTCACCCTTCACAATCCCGCCATTTCCTCACATCAGCAGATGGGATGAAGTGAGTGAGACGAGTAAGGGATAGGAAACATGTGTTCGTTGACGTCTGACCGTCCTTTGGATGGAATGGCGTTGGTGTAAATAAAAAAGTTGATAACTGAAAATTATGATGAGGTTTAAAATATGATCATAACAAATATGCTTGTCTTTTCGAGCATTTAGCAATCTTTTTCTCTCTTTTTTTTTCTCAAAGACATTGTATATCTGTCGACTAGAAAAATCGTAAATATTTTTCAGTTGAGATTACATGTTGTGTGATGAGTGGTCAAACAGTCATCTTACCTGTGACACTAGCCAAGCCTCATCATTGGTCAGTGGCATCTCTAGTCGTGTTGGGCACATAGATCTCAATTGAACAAGTCTTCACCTCTGGCTCAAATTTTAGCTGAATGTCCTGCAAAATAGCTTGAAAAATGTGTAGAAAAATTTTAAAAATATATTTTTTTTATGAACTTTCTACAATTTGTTCACCAATTTATGTCTCAAAAGTTTTTGAAAGCGTTTACAGCATGTAAAAATGGGGAATGTTTACACAGGTATTAGATTTAAATGAAATTCTGCCTTTGAATGTCTTCCGTGCTGTTTCAACATTCAAGGCTGTGTTTGTTTTGAAATTTTCTAATATGAAGGTTTTTATGCACTGTATGGGTAACTTTGTTGAATGTGCGCCCGATTGTTTACAGAATGTAATTTTGCATCCTGCAGGTACGACAGAGCGGGCACAATTCATGACTTCTTCGTATCAATGTTGTGTGGACTGGACCACCCTGTTATGAGCGTCCAGAATGCCACGGCCTGGGGCTACTTTGATGCTGCAGCAAGCGTAAGTTTTGTCAGGCTTATTGTGGTATTGGTCCAGCACTGTCACCTTATCTAGTGAGTACATCTGTGCTGTGGTTGCCTTATTTAGCAAGCCTATTATTATGCAGTCAGCCCGCCAAGGTAGGCTCGAATGTGAGCAACGCAGGTTGTTGAGCTTGTAAAGATTTGTTATGAGGCTACTTCTCAGTTGCTGGCTAGTTGAAAGGAAAGTTTTTATGGAAGGGTAAGTTTACCGCAGTAAGGGGCATTCGGCTTCGCTGCCCGTGACCCTTGGACTAGTGCTGAGTTGCGTTAGGACTTGGAGCTCTGAACACTGCAACTCGTACCAGAATGAGACGCAGGCTTGTGATTGCAGGCGTGTATGTTAGTGCGTCTTCCTTTGCCACAGATTGTAAGCAAAACTATGTTGTAAAACTTGCTACGACATAACCTCTCACTGACCATTTATGTGGTTGTGATTCTATTTACTAGTTCTTTACACAGTTACTTAAGAACTTTTTCTAGTCCCTACATGGGCGGGCTTATATGCATCGTGTTCTCATCACCAAATATTGCGGGCTTCTTGCCTTGTGGTGTCTCTGCCCATGCTGCTATTCATGCGAGGCACTGGAGTAGTGAAAGTTTGACTGTAGTTTCAAATTTTAAGCTAATTAAGAGGATATACATAAGGGGTGACGGGCACTTTGTTGAACAAATTTTAATATGAGATTAAGAGCTTCAAAATGAAGATTTTTTACTCATTAACTGTGTCACCGCGTCTCTGTAAACCAACTGCAGTTGCTGAAGCTTTTCCAGTAACACACCAGCTACAGTAAGGCTGCTCAGTTCTTGCTCTTAAATAGTCTTGTCAGGTGGCCCAAGCAATGGAACCAAGTTCACAAAGCCACAGTTTGATAGAAAAAAAGCTTTTTTCGAAGCCACCAATCTTTCTTGCATTAAAAATGTAGTTCACAAGTGTGTTCTCAGTAAAACGTAGTAAAGGAACGCCTTTAACAAATTTTCAGTTTATTCGAGATTTAGCACATTGAAATGTCGCGATGGCAAGACAAATAGACTATCGAGATGAAACACATTAGAAATTTCTTGGCGATGGGCAAACCAGGCGCATTATAAAAAAAAAACTAAGTTACTGTATCCGGCTTAGTTAGCAACAAGCAACAAGTAGGCGAGGCTTAAAGGTTGAGGCAGAGCGGCTAGAGTGACAACCGCAAGAGACAGCAGGACGTTTACGACTGGCGGTGACCCGCCTAGCCACGCCTTATATACCTTCACACCGGTGCTTTGAGAGATCGCAAACGCGACGGCACGTGCATGAACACGCAGCAGCCCACGCATTTAAAAAGGAATTTTTATTGAAAGATATATTTACTAAAACGAACGACAGTTTTTTTCGTTTACAACCTTATGGTTGAAGATGCTTTGCTATGGAGTTAAGAGCAGGGTTGGGGAGTCGGAATAATAAATTTGCAACTCCGATTCTACCTTTTCAGAATTTGGCGACTCAGACATCACCTTCTCCCAATTTTGCAAATTCAACACCGACTCCACCTATCGACAATTTTTAAGATGACTATTTTATTTCAGCACCTTGTATATGTATGTATAATAAACCTTGATTTATAACATTCTGTTGCCAATTTAAATGTCATTTGTAAGAAAAGAATTAAAAAACCTATGTACATGTCGTAATACCGGTAACCATTAAGAAATGCTCTGCGTTTGCGTAGATTTAGTATGGTGCTTATAGTCTCACATGAGAGAGGTAAAAGAGCTGATTTGTAGATCGCGCACATTACAACAGGAATGGAACAAGGACTTGCTGGGAGAGGCGGGGCTGCCGCTGCAGCTGCTCCCGGCCGTGGTGCAGTCGGGAGAGGTGGCGGGGCAGCTCGCCGCGCCGTGGTATGCCATACCGAAGGGCACGCCTGTCCTCGCCTCCCTCGGTACGTCTCCTGCTGTGCTGCCTCGCTTTCTGTGTGCGTCTCTTTGGAGAATTTCTTGTTCCCGCTCAGACCCTGGATTCCTATCATAATCATGTTCTGATTGGAATCCAGTAATTGATTGATTCTCAGCGCTATTAAAACTCGGTTGGGGGAAAATATTATCAGGTGAAATAGATATGTCTGACACTCTTTCATCAATTAGCTATTTAGAAATAAGCTGCAAATATTAAAATACTGCAAAAGCGGAAAACAAGCATTGATGTGTGGAAATAGTGTTGTTTTATCGAGTTTTTGTACGTCTGATTTTGATGGGCATTCTTGTTGTGACCAAACATGGCGCTCAGATTACCGACAGCGAGCGTTCAATTTTGAAGTGAGTGGAGGCATTTTGGACTTGACTTGCGAAGTATTTATTTTTTTCACTGCTTTTTTCATGCTGCGGTTATGCTGATCAATAGATGAAAAGGAAAGCAAGTATGGATTTCACTTGAAAGTGCTAGTGAAATCAATTGGTTGGAAAATACATGGATCTATTTTAACAGTGTCTAAGAAGTTTAATTTTCAGTATGATGAGAAATTTGACTAATTTCCAATTGTGGGTGTAATTAGAAATCGTGGATTACAAATCCGCCCCGAGAGTAGCTAAGAATAAAAGGCTATGCTCGAGAAATGAGGTACACGAGAGACGCCAGGCATGAGGCTGTCTGACGAAGTGAAGGTACGGGTAGATGGATGATTTGAAGAATTGTGAGGTTTGAGCATGCAGGAAGTGGGAGACTGCACCGCTTTGCTAAAAAAATGATCCGTGGGATATGCCCTGAATGTTTGCTAGGGGTAAACCTGCATTAAAAAGAATTTGGTAGAAAGACTGAGCCACAGCTTTTGTTGGCAAACACCAAGGTGGGTTATAGAAATCTTGCTGAGTGTGGGACAAGTCTGGTATGGGAGTTAGAAGTTGATCAGCATAATTCTTGCCGTGCATTCTCCCTACGGATCTATAGGTGAGGAAGAAAAAACAAGTGTCGCGTATTTGGCCGCAATGAAATGGTAAAAGCTGCTAGTTGAGTCCTCTCCCATTTAGGCGACGATAGAAGTGACGAGGTCTGCTACTGTGCTTTTTGAATTATTTCTGTTTTGTGTCATTTGTTTCCAAAATCAGGGGGATTAATAAAAATGTTTGTTATTATATAGAGAACTACAGATAAATTGTCCTCATTGAGTAACAGATTTTTCATAGTGCGTTGAATTAATTGATTTTCTGTTTCAGCAGTTTTCGTGTGAAATATTTGTGCAAGCCTACTGCAGTTGGATGATTTTATGAGGTTCCTTTTGTATTATTTAGTCAGAAAAAGATTATTTAAGCATTTAGTTTAGCACACGTGTGATTCTGTGATATATATGTTTGTCATAAATAAATATTGCGTTTGCATGCTATCTTTGTCAAGGAACATACTACTTACGCATCACATGGCTCACCTCTGATTAGTTGGTTGTAGTTTTACCTTCATTCTTCTTCACTCATCATCATTTTCAGGCGGTTGTTGCTTCTGTTCCTGGTATCCTTTGATTGTAGTTTGTGGTGAAGTATAATTCACGTACCTGTGATAGATTTTAGTATGTATCTCTGTTAGAAATGAGAGGGGTGATTCTCATGTCCTGGCAAGCGTTGGTCTCCATAGTTGTGTGAGATGGACACCTGTGCCTCGCAGGAGATATGCAGTGCTCCGTTCTGCCCCTGCTCTCCGCCCCCGACGTGGCCGTCATCAACATCTCCACGTCTGCCCAGCTCTGCTTCGAGCTGCCTGAGGTGCGACTGTTTCTAAAGACACATCACAGACATCAATTGCCTATGAAAACAAATTATGTTTGTAAATATTTTACCTTTTTCTGCAATGCTACAAGGATTTCAATATGTGATCGTAATTTTGTTATTAGTTTGCTATCGTTACTCTAATAGAAACATCTTTGCAAAAAATACTGTTACTGCTACAAGTGCTGAATTTCAAATCTATGTTATGGAACATTTTTAATAAAAAATTCCAAAACAGCATCCGAAGTCCGAACAATCGCACTGCTTCTAGAGTGGAATGCAATTAATGGAAGCTCTTAAAAGAAGCTTATTTTATTCCTTTTTTTATTCCGTAAATAGTAAATAACATGACTCTGAGTCATCATGTGTTCAGAATCCAGACTACTGCAGCTCAAAATTTTTACTCTACTAAAGGGATATGCAAAGTGACATGTTTGATCAATTGTTAGTGTTGAACTTGAGGCACGGGAATATCTAGTACAGAGTAAAATTAGAAAATAACTTCAGAATATCATTGTACATTTACAACCTGTTGCTCTAGAATCCGTGTAGAAGTTGTGCACTTGGTGGTCAATTTCCTTGAGAATCAAACTGATGCAAGAAATGTTTATGAGTTCAGAGCTGCGCACTAGCTACGGGCTAGGACGTTGACTGTGATAGTACTCTAATGTGTGTATGATTCATTGACTGATATATTTCAAAAAGCGTAATAACCAAACTTTTTATTCAGTGTTAGCGAAAATGTTTACTGTCAAAGTTACGCGTTTTTACTGATAATGAGGGCCTAGCCTAATTGTAATACATTATATGGAGCTAATATTTCACAGTTATTTTGAGATTGCATATATCTTTTATATCCTTTTTGTAAGCTAATTTAGCCACAGAGGAAAGAATTTTAACAAAGACAAAGAGTTGGGAATTTTAACCGACGAATTTAACAATACGTGCAGTTCAGTGGGTTCTCTACTTGTGTTTTATATGGGCTGCTTGAAATTCATAAACCAGGTGGTCCCTTAAATTCATAATCCATAAATTCATAAACCAGGTGGTCCCAAAAAACCAGGTGGTCCAAGGAGACCCCATTTTATTCATCTGCAATACCTATAGCTCCAAACTTCGTGATAATTTAGTGCCTTTAATAAAACTTTTCTCGTACAGGGATTTTTCCTTAAAAAATTTGTATGACTTTTAGTGTGATATATCGACTGTTAGCAACAAAAAAAATTTGCTCATGTTGTTATGTAGAAGCTATGTAAACTAACGTACCATGAGAGGATGCTATTGTTTTGCTCGAACATATTTTTCAGGACTACCTAACTATGTATTATGAATAAATACATCATAGCTCAATTCAAACGCTTGCATAAAATCCCACTAAAAAATTCAATTTTTGTATACAATAGAAAAACTTACATGTAAATTGATGGCTGACAATGGGCTCAAGCCTTTTTCTCCTCATAGCAAACTCGTTTGTGGCTCACTTAACACGTTCCCTGCGAAGGGACCCACCGGTGGTCACTTAGGTTATTTTCATAGTGCTGCTGACCCACATGCAGTCACTAACTTGTTTATTAATACTCAATGAAATCTTAATAAAGGCCAGATCCAGTAAATGTTTGCCATTTTCAAAGTTGATTACCGCAATTGACTTTAAATTTGAATTGAATATTGAACTTCAGTTTAACCCATCGCAGTTAACGTGTCAAAGAAAAATTTTCTGTGCCAATGCTCTGCAGCATTTAAGCCCTCATTCTATCAAAGATATCTAGAAGATACATTCGTCTAATTTCACTCTGGGATACGATGCTAATAGATTTTACGAATGTATCAATGTATCTCATCCTAATGTTAATTTATCTAAATGCAGCTATTTGAGGTTATCGTTAGCATTTCAATCATCGTTTCCGAAAAAAATTTCTGTACCCCACATAATGGACAAGATTGTCTTCTTTTGGAATATTTATTCCTATCCCCCCAAAAGCCTAACCTAAATATAGATTTAAGTGTAGTTGAACTGCACATTGCTTCAACCTACTGACATATTTCTGTGTGTGTGTGTTTCCAAGAATAAATCTTGAGTTGGTACGTGTAAGCAAGGAAATGTGTTTGAATTGTGTTCTAGGTAGGACTTGTTCTACTTGTGTTTGATTTGTTCTAGGTTTTTATTTAAGTAGGTTTAATTTATTTATTTTTTCGTCTTCTCTGAGTGTTCTAAGTTTAACTTTCCTTTTTCATACTCCAGCTTCGAAGTTGGAGTTCTAATGTTCCGAAACGTATGCAGTAAATAATGTACATTTTATCAATGGTTCTCCTTTTCATCTTACATGTTAGATTCCTCCAAAATCGACCTAATAGAAATGTAACTCATTTAGCTAACTGTGGGGGAAATTATAGGAAGGCTGATTTGATGAACTACTCGCAATTTATTTCAAATGAATCCTAGGTTTGCTAATTTCATGGTGTGTTTAGAATGACATCATGCCAGTTAAAATTATGCTACATCGTATTTGGTAAGCTTTCAACAGCGTGACTGGCTGTTGTGTGCAGAGCTACGTGCCGGAGTGCAAGCCCCCGTCCACGCCGCAGACGACGGAGTGCATGCCCTTCATGGGCGGCCGCTACCTCAGCGTGGCCGCCTCGCTCAACGGCGGCAACGCGCTCGCCGCCTTTGTCAGGACCCTGCAGCAGTGGGCGCTGGACCTGGGCTGCCAGGTGCCGCAGTGTGAGTTGCCCTCTGCTGCTCCGGGCCCCGTGTGGCGCTTTTGTTGTTAGGGTGTCTCATCTCGCTTGTTCCAGGTGCTGTGAAGTGCGTCCTTAGATGTTGTTGTAGCTCTTGTGTGGCCTGATGTGTTGTAGCTCTTGTGTGGCCTGGTGTGTTGTTGTAGCTCTTGTGTGACCTATTGTGATGTTGTAGCTCTTGTGTGGCCTGGTGTGTTGTTGTAGCTCTTGTGTGGCCTGTTGTGTTGTTGTAGCTCTTTTGTGGCCTGGTGTGTTGTTGTAGCTCTTGTGTGGCCTGGTGTGTTGTAGCTCTTGTGTGGCCTGGTGTGTTGTAGCTCTTGTGTGGCGTGGTGTGATGTTGTAGCTCTTGTGTGGCCTGGTGTGATGTTGTAGCTCTTGTGTGGCGTGGTGTGATGTTGTAGCTCTTGTGTGGCCTGGTGTGATGTTGTAGCTCTTGTGTGGCGTGGTGTGTTGTTGTAGCTCTTGTGTGGCCTTTTGTGTTGTTGTAGCTCTGATGTGGCCTGGTGTGATGTTGTAGCTCTTGTGTGGCGTGGTGTGATGTTGTAGCTCTTGTGTGGCCTGTTGTGTTGTTGTAGCTCTTGTGTGGCCTGGTGTGTTGTTGTAGCTCTTGTGTGGCCTGGTGTGTTGTTGTAGCTCTTGTGTGGCGTGGTGTGATGTTGTAGCTCTGGTGTGGCCTGATGTGATGTAGCTCTTGTGTGGCCTGGTGTGATGTTGTAGCTCTGGTGTGGCGTGGTGTGATTTTGTAGCTCTTGTGTGGCCTGGTGTGATGTTGTAGCTCTTGTGTGGCCTGGTGTGATGTTGTAGCTCTTGTGTGGCCTGATGCGATGTTGTAGCTCTTGTGTGGCCTGATGTGATGTTGTAGCTCTTGTGTGGCCTGATGTGATGTTGTAGCTCTTGTGTGGCCTGATGTGATATTGTAGCTCTTGTGTGGCCTGATGTGATGTTGTAGCTCTTGTGTGGCCTGATGTGATGTTGTAGCTCTTGTGTGGCGTGGTGTGATGTTGTAGCTCTCGTGTGGCCTGATGTGATGTTTCAGCTCTTGTGTGGCCTGGTTTACCACTGTTTACCACTGTGACTGTTCTGTAATCTCGTGTAATATTTCTACTTTTTGTTTATGTCACCAAATTGTTCGCTGTTGACAGGTTGCATTTAACTTCTGAAAGTGAAATTATTAGCCTGCGTGGACCAAATGTATATCGTGTATCTCTTGAAAAGTGTTGTTATCGGCATCCGGGGGTGCAGCTGCGGTGTCCAGTGGTGCAAGTTACCTCTCTACCTTGGTAAATCTATAATTGAAGGCTTATCTTAATATGATATTTTCTGTTGTTGACACATTTCTCTTAAAATTATTCACGCAAACCCATCTCTAGCCCCCCAACTATTTTACCTAAGGGAATTAATGCTCCTGGTAGGAAGATGCTAGGTACCTATATGAAAGTTTGGCGGCATGCTTTTATTGAAATCATATGGTTTTTTGTAACTCGCCAGTTTTTTTTCTTGGCTCACTGCTAATTTTTACAGCATCAATTTCGTTTTCAACTTTCATCTTGTTTTGTAAACTTCTTTCAATCTTGATGTTCCTATACGCATGGGATCTTGTGTGGGGACACAACTAGTGCAGAGTTTTCATACCTTTAACTCCCAACTAAATGATGCTTTCCTCATTCCTATTTTTGAAACTCTTCATCTGGTTAGGAAGGTTTAAATTCATTCACATTTATCAACACATTCATAGCTTCCTAGTCTGAGTAGAACTCAGATCTCAAGTTTCCAATTTCAAAGCAGAAGAGAGAAAAGCATGCCTTATTTATACATAGAAGCATGCCTTATTTACACATAAAAGCATGCCTTATTTATACATAAAAGCATGTTATGGCACAGCCAAGATCTGGGAGCGGACGCTGGCCCTGGGCGCGGCGTGCGCAGACGAGCCCGAGAGCGGCCCCGCCCCCGCGCGGGGCAGCAGCGTCGAGAAGGACTCCCCCACCTGTGACCTGGCCATGGAGGGCGTGGGAGGTCGTGAGAGCATCATGGTGATCAGCCCCACCGTGTTCGGGGAGCGCCACGCCCCCGAGGTGAACGGCAGCGTCCGCAACATCCACTGCGGCAACCTCAAGCTGGGGCAGGTGATGCGGGCCCTGTGCAAGGGCATCGTCGCCAACATCCACAGGTGAGGGGTGATGCGGGCCCTGTGCAAGGGCATCATTGCCAACATCCACAGGTGAGGAGTGATGCGGGCCCTGTGCAAGGGCATCGTTGCCAACATCCACAGGTGAGGGGTGATGCGGGCCCTGTGCAAGGGCATCGTCGCCAACATCCACAGGTGAGGGGTGATGCGGGCCCTGTGCAAGGGCATCGTTGCCAACATCCACAGGTGAGGAGTGATGCGGGCCCTGTGCAAGGGCATCGCCGCCAACATCCACAGGTTAGCCGTGATGCGGGCCCTGTGCAAGGGCATCGTCGCCAATATCCACAGGTGAGGGGTGATGCGGGCCCTGTGCAAGGGCATTGTTGCCAACATTCAAAGGTGAGGGGTGATGCGGGCGCTATTTTTGTCAATGATACAGGTAAGGTGGAGCATTGGTTAAAGTGTGTTTTTTTGTGGAGAATTATTCGTTCGTTTCTTCAATTATATTTTGCTAATTACTGAATGTGTCAAATCTTCTCTAGCAGTTATGAAAAACGGGTAAAAACGGAACTAAATTAGTAATGTTTCACTACTATATCGGAGAAACAATGTTGGCTTGTTATTTTTTGAAAAGACGCTGTTAAGATGTAGATTCCAAAATTAATTGGTAAGCTTTATCATGCTAACTGTTGGAGTACCTCAGTTGAAGAAAACGAAAAATGAAAGTATCCAGCCCTGACTTAATCTGAATGAATACTACAACTTGCATGTGTGCTCTGCCTAGTCTAAATAGTTGGCTAACAGATAGGCCCTCTTGACTTAAACATTTCACACCTACCTCGTTTTATTCCGTTTGCATCCCTTCTCAACTCTCTTTTTTTGGTATTTTCTTTCTCTTCTTTCCTAACTTGCTGTTCCTATGCGCACGGTATCCTGCGTGGGAACACGACTTGTTCTTGGATTCCACGTTTTTCTTAGTCCATACTAAATGGTCCCTTCTTTCCCTTCTGCGAACACTTTTGTAATGGAAACAAAGCCTTAAACTAGCTGCTACCAAACTGTTTTAGTTTGGCTCCATGATGTTGTGCAGACTTGATACACGCTTGAATCCAGAGGAAGTCCTGACTCGAATATTTTTCAATAAAATAGTTCCCGCCAATCCCCCTCAGGGGAATACAGCTGTTGTATCTATGTGAATTAGCGCTTTCAGGGGAAATATATGAGGTCTTGAGCTTAATTCAGGTAGGCCTTCCTGTCATTGAAGGAAAATTGGTTTCTGTTTTGTTACGCTTTATTGCTGTCCTGTTTTTCAGCACCTTACCTTCTTCAACTTCTATTTTGTTTTATCTCAACTTGTTTTATTTTATCTTTTATCTTGTTTTATCTTTTGTTTTATCTCAACGTACTGTTTCTATGCACTATGTGCATAGATTGCGCATTCCCGTAAGTCCATATTAAATGGTGCCCTCTTCCTTCCTCTCTTTGGAACGCCTTTGTTACGGTTAGGAAAGCTTAAACTATCATGTAATCTTATTTAGTTTCCGCTATTTCAAACTAAAATAAAATATTAGCTTTACAGTGCATCATTGCGAGGTGACATTTGTTCAACATGTTTCTCCTCTGAATTTAATTACTCGAAGAAGTTTTGAAAATATTTGCTGCAACATCTAATTGGGGAGTTTAGTCCCATTTTTGCTCCTCGTTTCAGTGCCTATAACTTTTTATGGTTCTGCACTGAAATATTACTTCCTAGTATGGCTCAGGTATGTGCTGCAATGGGGAATATCCAGATCTGGTGATGAAGGTCGTTTACTATGCGTATTTCAATACACGTAGGTTCTTTCGTGTGTAAAGTAATAGCTGTAAGCAGCGAGAGAACAGCTTATATGCAACCAACCTGTATTCCATTTGAGCTAAAGATGGGCCTCTGGTTGCAGCATGATGCCCCGCAGTGTGCTGCAGGCAGCGGGCGTGACGCGCATCGTAGGGGGCGGGTCTGCCCTCACGCGCAACCCCCTGCTGCTGGAGGAGCTGCAGGCCATCTACGAGCTGCCCGTCACTCTCGACAGTCGTGGCGACGCGGCGTTCGGGGCCGCCATCGCTGCCATAACTTCCGGCGTGGACGGAGCGGCGAATTAGCGCAGCTCATCGTTTGCCAACTCGTGAGCTCCTTCTGCCGTGCAGCTCGGCCGTGCAGCTTGGAATAGTTGAGCTTTGCTCTGCATGAGCGCTTGTATAGCACCGCGCCGCGCACGACAGGCGACAAGACTTTGCTTTAGTTCTGGACAGCATGCTTCAGTTTTTGCAGCGATTGCTTATGTGAATGAGAATCAAATGTACCTTGTGATATGATAGTTGCACATCATCTTTTGTGGGTTTCAGCTCCAGTGAAGCAAATTAAGTGTTTGGTTTAAAAGTACGTGAAGCAATTTAGATTAAACGTTTTTGAACAAAAAGTTTTGTATCAAAATCGTCTCGTATGGTAGCTATTGAATCAAGATCGAGCGAGAGGAACTTTCAACGGCAGTAAAAAGTGTTTCGTTGTTAACCTCACGTTTTCACCAAGGCGGGATTAAGGCGAAAGTGAGATGGATACTTCGCCTCACCATCTTACACATAGAGACTCTGTTAAAGGCTCGTTTATGAGACTAGTCATCTTCAACTTTCAAAAGCTTTATGAAGTGAATGTTTTTTCACTGATTAAATTATTATTGAAACATCAGTAGCTGAAACAAGCATGATCACCGGTAGAAATGCAAGTGATGATTTTGACCGTGAGTGGTGAACTAGTCCCATTGCCTTGCGCCTTACTCTCGTTGATGGCTAGAGCTCGGCTCCTAAATTATCACGCTCAAAAAAGAAAAGTTTCCCAATAAAGAAATGTTGTAGTTTCTAGACCACAGCATCATGCTTTTAGGTGGCTCGTGTGTCGCATGAAATATTTCTGATTTTTTATGGACGGTTTTTAAAAGATTTGTTAATGCGGGCTTTTTAGAAGTAATCGTTGTCTGGGTAAACGCTGATTACAGGAACTGTAAATCCATTTTTAGTCTTCATTGAGAACATATCAGTCCCCCGTGACTTCACGTGATGCAGGAAGTATCCCTTGTTTTTACAGATTACCTATAGGTATGCCAAATAATTGGTGTCTATTTTGGTTTTTTCTTTGCTATAAAATGAAATATCTGGGCATATTTTTATGATGATATTTAACTTCTTGCTTATATGGTTTGAAATTCTGCTGTGCCTTTTCGCCTCAAGGACTTGGGGAAATTTTAATCATACGCAGCACTTGGGTATTACTTTGCTGATGCAGAGGCCATCTCTGGTGCGGCACAAGTCGTGAAGTTCATCCAACAGAGGGAACACTTCACTGTTGATCAATATGGGCAAAAACTTGCTAAAAACAGCTTTGCCTGTACGCCACCATTGGGTTCTTCTTTGTTCATTATGTGGCGTTCACCTAGTTGACAGCTATCTTGCTCGCAGGTGCCCAATGCAAGAATGTTTTAACTAATTCATTCCAAGCCTGAATATCTGATTCTGGAAGTCATACATCATGAGTGGTGTGAGGTAGATGCTATTTCACAGAATTCTCCTGCAGCCGTCACCAATTTTCAAATTTAAAAATATATCTACTACTCTTGCCCTAGGAAATACTCGGGACTAGGGTGCGTTAACACTTAGACTGCGGCATGTAAAACTGAGTTTCAATGTTCAGTTCGAAATCAAAGTCCATTGTAGTAAGCAATGTTGAAAATACCAAACATTAACTGGATCATGTTTTGAGTAAGTACTTTATAAAATTGAGTTTGCGACTACTGGTTAATCAGCAGGATAAGAAAAACTCCCTCAGTGGCCAAATCCAGCTCACGCCGCAGTTAAAGTGTTAAATCCGCCCTTGGTTCATGAGAGCGTTGAGCACTCGGAAGTGCTACAGACCACTTGACGTGAACACCTCGGCGAGCTCCGCAATTACCCATCTCGAATTTGCATCGCTGAAGGACCGCACGGAGCTGACCTTGTCATCAGGTGTGCCATTGTTCACTACAGCAGTAATTGCACGTACTTTACTTCCATCCTTGGAGTTGAACTCTTGTTGAGTGAGTCATCTTTGCCAAAAGAATTCTTGCATATTGGCTATGTTTCTGTTTGTGTATGCATGCTGAAGTAAATTGTTTCTTAAGGTGGCAGCTGCTGATAGTAATTTACAACCTAATTTTTATTTATTTGTGGAGCCTAATGATGATCATCGAATTTTTAAGCATTTTGTGGATATCTTGGAGATATCGTACTAAATAGGAAATTTGCCAACCTAATTTTATACAGAGTGTTGAATGTATATTTTATATTCTGGTCGGTGTAACATGTTGAAGTGTACGATCTGTGGTTAACTTTTGTAATTTTGCGTAGATGTAAGGTGTTTTGATGTACGAGATGGTTCGTTGCTGTTTTTGCACTATTTGAGTCATTTTTATAGTTTTTCATGTTGGAGCTATAAATGTTGTTAATTGTTGTGACTTCAAAGTGTAGGTTGTTCTCATGAAGTTACATCACACAACCAAAGTATATTTTTTCCATCAAAACGAATACTTGGCCTTCGGTGATCGTCTCTCCTTCATTTACGTAAAATCTTGTGTTCGTTGTGTCCCTACTCAACTTTTCGATACTACTTGAGCATAACAGAAGTGGAAGAGCGTGAAATCCTTCACAGTTTACCTTGACAGCTGATCGTGACTATCCAGTTTTGGGCTCTCATGAATGAAATTAAAACATCTTGGTGCTTGTGTGGATGATCGCGAAATATGATGGGGTTAATCATTGATATAATATCATTATTTTGCATTTTTTTGGGGGAAAGCTTTAAAAATTAACGTCTTCAATGTTTACTGTATGGCGTTCGATAGAGTAACGATCGCAATACGTAACTCTCTCTTAACCAGAGTTGATGTTATAATTTATCTTGATACTGGTCAGTCAGAACATGTTGAGTTATAGCTGAAGAAGTTAAAAGATGAAGACTTATTTCTTCCTAATATCATAAATAACCTGCTGGGCTGCCCAATTCTTATCAAAGTGTCTCGGAACGCATGTAACTGGTCTGGTGTTGAGGACGATAGACCTTTGATGGTCGGTGTGAATAAAGTTTCTTATTATTTAGTGCTCTTCTATTGCTACCTCCTACCTCGCTTAGAGTAACAGCCTCCTTGCTGCACTAATATAGCAACCATTATCGTATTTACCCATACCTTCCTCACATTTATATATACCTTCTCCTGTCGACGAGTTAGGGCATGTATTCCCTATAGTTAGAGGATATTAAACTGCTATATATCTAGTAATTTACGGGATGCCCCGCCAAAGAAAAAATGTTGTTTGTGTTGGGTAATTGTTTTTGGTTGTTTCCCTGCGTTGTTTTTTGTTGATGTTTGGTTATTTCTGTAAGGATCTCATTTGGCTTGAGACAGCAGGACTGATTTTTGGATGAGCCTACTATGAGTTTTTTGTTGGAATTATTTGACAAAAATCTATTTTTGAGTTTTTGATTGACTAATATTTTCTTGCAACGCAGTCGTATCTTAAGGACTTGTGCTTCTCGTGAAGTTTCTTAGGTTCATGTTCTAGATAAATACTATAATTGCGTCTGTTCTCGCCGTTTCACTCTGGAGAATTAGTGGTCTTAAAAGATGCTAATAGCTAATCACAGAAGAATGAGCTAGACTTTTCCTGAACTTTATAGCGCGAATAGTTTTGAAGTTAGGAGTAGATAGTAGACTGATATATCAATCTATCCTCACATTTACACTCGTGTGAGCAAAGGATGAATTAACTTGATGCAGTGCCGTGTACTCTTCTTATACAACATCTCGTTGTCCATCCTACACGGCGCTGCCTTGTGCTGCTCTTGCGAGCAAAGCTTACACTCTGCAACTTTTTGTCCTTCGTGCTTTGTAAGCAAAGTTCTCAGGGATTTTGTCATGAAAAGTAACTGGAATTTGCTCTAAGTCCGTACTTTGTCTGAGGATATTCATTATATCTTCTCCAAGTTCAAGATCAAAATGCGATTGAAAATGTTTTATAATGTATTTTTCTCCTCTATTTCGTTAGCTCTCATATCGTTTGAAGATTATTCGACTTATTTTCTCCATCAAGTTCTTTAGTTTAAGTAAATGTTCATCCCTATTATAGTTCAATACTCGGTACTCCTACTTTACTTTCACCAAGCTTGACTAGATGCCCAATCACCTGTCTTGAAAAAATGAAATGACGTGTTTATTATTGTTATTTGGTAGCTAGCTTAACAGTGATAAGATTTCGAAGCGACACTCATACTGTTGAAGTAAGTGCAATAATGGAATTGAACTTTTAACTGCCAAGGCTACCTGCAAGAACATTGGGCTTGTCATCGCAGAAGTTCTGTAATCCAGCACATCGCGCTGTTTTTATCTTCATATAAGAGTTGAGACGTGGCCGCTCTTACATATGTACTCTATCCAATACTTATATTCATTTCATATGCATTTACTAGATTTTAGAGAGAACGGTCGGTTGTTTTCATTAGTTGTTTTTTTTACACTTTTACACACATTGAAACTGTTGAGGCTATTTTGATTACTGTCGTGTTGAACTACACCTATTTCAATATTATGTTTGATTTCTGTAGCATGCGTTGCCTAATATTTTGGCTCTGTCAAGCGAGATAATAATGGGTTATATGTTTGTATAAGATTGGATATGACTAGCGACTACATTTGTGAATTGAATACAGCTCCAAACAACGATGGATTTGTAGAAGTTGCTCATCAGTCAGTTTGATGGCAAAATATTTATGCACCGTTGTTCGAATGAAACGAAAATATTTGTGTTGCTTTGAGCAGGTCTCATGGCATGTTGCTCAAAGACGAGTGCATGTTGGTGTAGTTGGTTTCAATTCTGCGTTTATAATTTCAATGATTTACTTTTCAACGAGGAGTTTCATTGAGACGATTATTAGGCGTAACCTTTATTCAATTGATTTTTGACGGTGTTATTTAATAATGTTCTCATTAAAAGTAAAAATTTTGCACTTAGTTATTCCCAATGAGCAAAAGTTTTTATTGCATGTTGAGGAATAGACTTCTTTCTTTAAGAGTGCCCCCAAATTATTACCATGTGTTTGTGATATCTTTTATAGAGCGAAAATGTCGTTGGGAAATTTTCTAGGTTTTTGTCAGCTGGTTATTTTAATTACAAGTCACGAGGTATTATATGCATGCATTTGAATTTTCAAAATTTTGTGTTGAATTAAATTGATGTGCGTAAAATTTAATTCTTGTATGAGAAGCAAAGAAAGGTTTCTCTTCCTAGTATTTTCTCTGTACGTGGAAAAAAATTAGAAAGAGTATTCATCAAGGTTATAAATTGAAATTTTGGTGTCATTTTGTTTTGAATTTGTGACTAGGTTTTAGTCAGATTCACAGCGTGGCTTCAAATGCCAATTGTGCATTTTCCGTGATCCAATGGCCGGGTGTCTCTTCACTTGGTGAGGTTGTAGCACTTGTCCCTGTAACTGCTGTCATATCAATGGACTCGACTCGTACGACTCGTTTGTCTTGCTTCATTCTAGTAGTTTCCAATTTGCTTGTATTTGGAGTGTAGCAAATGTAGGCAGCACAAAAATCACGGTTTCAGGTTCTTACGTGGTTGCGTACTTACATCACTGCATTTTAGACGTAGTCGGAGATGGGTTGTGGAGTATGTTTGAAAGAGCACCATCATCTTAACTCATAGCGTAAAGGTTGGTGGAAGATTGTAAGTGCTCTTCATATTCCTCTAATTTGAAATGTCATGAGATTTGAGTTCATAACTCATCTTGCATAACGAAATTAGACTTTATGGAACACTCTTGTGTCTGCGTCACTTGTTGTTATTTTACTTCTGGGAACTGTTTTTTTCATCAGAGTTTCTTTACAATTGAAAATCTTTAACTTTGATTGGTTCATTTATTTACTCCTGAAATTTTGGAAGGCGATTTTCGTTCCTGAATGAGGTTGATGGTGTGATGGTTTTTGTAGTAAAATTGAGCTGATATTTCGGTTTCTTTACACCTCACAGAGCTTTTAAACTGCGCCTCTGTTGGAGCACTTGTCTTAAAGTTAACTCGTTCTAAAAGTTATTTGAACTATTTTATAACACGTTGCTTGCGGTGCGACCCATCGATGGGTCGGTGGGGCTAACAACTGTTGACTTGAAATTTGAGTAAAATATTGAACTTCAGTTAAACCCATCGCAGTCAACCTTTCAAGTGGTCAGCCCTGTTTTTATTCCCAGTTTATGAAGAGGATAGGATGCTACACTGAACAAGTCAGAACATCCAAGTCAGCGTCACATAGAATAACAACCTGTCATCTATGAGCTAGGCTACTCGCAGTTTGGTATCTCGTTCTTGTTGCACGAGTCTGATGTGAGTAAGGCCTTGTGCCTCACTTTCCTTTCAACTGCCTTTATACTCATATCTGAGTTGCTGCTTGAGTGTCACTACTATTACCTCGGAATTTTGTGTTCATTTCATATCACTACCTCAGAAGTCATTACGGAATTTCAATGTATTGATCACCTTCATCGAGATAAGATTACGGTTAATCCTTGAATACGAGAGCAATAACTTTTAAACAATGATGTACCTGCTTGGTAGAGCTTTTGAATACCGATGTTTTCTTCAGACAGCAGTTGCTATCATTTCGAGTGCTCAATATTTGTTCTATTATCTGTGTAAGAATATTACCTTCAACCTTACTAATTTTTAGTCCTGCGGAAAGATATGCAGATGAATTGCCACGACGACGCTGTGCAATAAACTGTACCTTTGACTTAATAAGCGGCTCATTTGTGCGATTGTGGAGCCTCATTAGTTGCAATACGTGGACACGGATGTCGCTGTCAGGTGAAAACAATTGTGGTAAAAACTAAGCTAAATTACTGCACCTGTTCGGTGGTAGGAGTTCATTCTCTTCAAGTTAAGCTGGTTCTCTATATTAATAATAACTAGAATTTTAGAGCTTATTTCACTGTAATGCTGCACTTGTTCTGCTTCAAATCGTGACAGTATTTATCTGTTTCTACCGAGAGAGCTGTAGCGTTCAATGAAGGCTATCCGCACGCACCTACGGCGCGCAAAGTTGACACCACCACCGCGCCTGCAGCAGGCTGCGGTGCCGAGTGCAGGTCTGGCAAAACGCGAGTAAAGAGATTTCAATGGCTTGTGAAGCTCGACCCAAAATACTCTCCTCAGTCTTTTGCTGGCCAGGACTACGTGATTTCGCTCACACCGCGAGCTGAGAAGCTCTATCTGAACGATCCTTTTTACAAACTACTTCTGTTCTGATACATGCGAGTACTGAGTGTATGTACTGTTATCACCCACTTCTTACATCAGTTCATTGTCAAATTGACCATATCGAATTCTATGATGTTATTGGCTTGATGTTCACATATGTTAAGAAAGCACATTTCTTTGTATCTGTGTAATATCTTACATTAATTAAGCATTAGAACTGACTGTAGTGAATGTTAGTAGCTAGGATTGATGAATAACCGAACTCAACTTGAATGTTATCGAATTTCAGGGTCTAAATTTCGTGCTGGTATCCTCGCTACCTGTTTGCTGCTCAACACGGCACTTGTTTGGCTACCCCTGCCGTGTGATCGTGGCGACATCACCTGTTAGCGTGATTGTTCACCATCTCATATGGTTGTTGGCTTACGCTTGCCACTTCATTGTTTGCTAACTTCACCTGTTTACCCCCGCGCGTCACTCATTGTGCGAATATCATGTTACAATTAGTTCTTAATTTAGAAGGAAACTGTTCTCCTCACCCTCGTATTTAAGGTTTGATGTTCGTGCTAAAGCAACTGCAGGATAGTGCAATGGCTCCTGCGGTTGGGTTGGTGGTCACTCGTTGATGGACTGATAAAGAATTGCATTTGATTTTGCAAATGTGAGAATTGTTAAATGTAGTTTGCAAGTGATAAAACCAAGTGGTAAAATCAAAGATAAATTGATTAACGTTTCGAACTACGAATTAAAACTGTGAAATCTCTATAAAATTTCCTTACACGTACCCAAATGGGAAGTAAATTATGTTTATCTTCATTTAGGCCTCGGGAAAAGCAGGGAACGTTTCCGAATTGTGTAATTAATAGCCTTGTTTTGTAATGGCTACTTCCATTTTCATTTGTAACAACTTATCAAGAAAATTACATTTCGAAAATATTTGTGTCCAACATTTTTGAGAGTATCACACTTCCAGGATTTTTGATGCAATTTATGTTTTCTGGAGTTGTGGCTGCGTTGGTCTTCCCATCTTCAGTTTCGCTAAACCTTTCTCCTTCATGCAAAAATCGGGGGATTTACAAATACTGCCGCTACTTAATTATTTGTATTATTGTTATTCATCATCACTCAAACTTTTTATAGTTCTAATAACTTACTTGTGGTCAAGCCATTGAGCTTTTTTTTGGATAGCTCATTTTAAAGTAACCTTTTTGCTGCCTTCAAAATAACTAATTTCGACGTCCATGATTGCTTCGACAAATTATATTTTTTTTACTTGTGTTTCCTATCTTGATTTCGTTGGTTTTCTGTTGCACGCACCGTTTGCAGTTTGTTTCTAGAGTTTAGTTAAATGCTCCTATGTAGTTCTAATCTAAGATTTTGGAACTGGCCAGTTGCTTGGTTATTATCATTTCTAGCAATAGAAGTTCATTGGCCCAAGAGTGGAATGCACATATCAACTTATACTTAGAGCGTTTTACTTCTCTGATATTCCATGATCCGTATGTGGTTTACGTTGTAGCTGGGTTTTGTTATACATCTGGAATTTGCTAAATATGGTGACATGCCTTCACGTTCATCCAAGCTCACCATACTGTGTTCAAGTAAAGCCTCCCACGTTGCAGAAATTTGTGCCAAATGATATCTTCGTCTTGAGCTTTAAGGAAGTACGTCAAAGAGCGAGTACGTTCAGCAAGTTGAGCTACACTGGTTCGTAGTCATCCATGTTTAATAGAAGAAAAGCTGACGTGAAATTTTTGTTATGTTATTTGCTCGTCTGAGCAGCGTTTGGGATCGCAAGTCAATTTTCTAGTGCATTGAAATTGAGTTTTTACCAGTAAGGGCGTTCTCATATTTTTTTCCTCGTGTGTTGCGTTATGACTGGTTACTTTACATGCCACGAAGAGAACGTCACAATCTCTAGCAATTTTGAATCCGTCTTCTTGTTCTTTGGTTCTGGACCCCCTCAGGGGGATACAAGTATTGTATCTATGGGAATTAGCACTCCCAGGGGGACTGAGTGAGGGCCCGAGCTAAAGGTTAGGTAGGCTTCCTTTTTGTTGAAATAGAATAGGATTTTGTTTTGTTACGGGCCCCTCAGGGGGATACAACTATTGTATCTATGGGAATTAGCGCTCCCAGGGGAAAAATGTGAGGGCCCGAGCTGAGAGTTAGGTAGGCCTTCGTTTTGTTGAAATAAAATGTTTTTTGTTATGTTAAGGACCACCTTTTTTCGGTTCACTACTGTCCTGTTTTTCAGCACCTCTGACTTTCTTCTTCAACTTTTATAACTTATTTCATGAACTTCTTTCCCATCTTACTGTTTCTATGCCCTTTCTGCATAGATTCCTCATTTTCTTATCTCCTTACTAAATGGTGCCTTCCTCCTTCCTCTCTTCGATACGCTCTTTTTTTGCAGCGGTTAGGGAGGCTTAAACTAACTTATAATCTAATCTAATCTAATCTTTTGTTACGGGCCATCTTTTTTCGGTTCACTGCTGTCCTGTTTTTCAGCACCTACTACTTTCTTCTTCAACTTTTTCTTGTTTCATGAACTTCTTTCTTAGCTTCCTGTTTCTGTGCACCTTGTGCATAGATTCCGCGTTCCCTCAACTCCATACTAAATGGTGCCTTCCTCCTTCCTCTCTTAGAACATCTTTGTCGTGCAATTAGGGGAGGCTAAAACTTTCTTATATAATAATAATAAATTCTTACTAATTTAATATAATTGCTTTGGATCATAGCTTCTTTGTTGAACTTCGAGCATTTATAGCTGACAGATCGTTCTTCAATTGTTCTCGGGTTAATTGTACCGTCATGTTTCATGGCCCGTTATGAACAGCCTTGCTGTTAAAATAACATCTTTCTATCCAATTTAATGTGAACTAAATCCTGTACGAAAAGACTTAGTGATGAAAAGCAATCTTGAGCCGTCCGAGGTACAAAAGCCATAACCGTTCGTGTGTGTATCCGTACATCGATAATAAACGCTTCTTCAAAGTCCTTTTTTGTATTGTTCTATCGCTCAAAACAAGCCTTTAATGTTATTTCTTGAGTCATTGTTATTCGATGCAAAAATGTTGATTTGCAACTTAGCAGTGGAATGACGCGTCAACACGTGTTTTTGGTGCCCTAATTATTATTCTCTGTCAACACGAGGACTTGGGAGCACGGGCGTTGTGTGTGTCGTGCTTTGCAAAAACACACATCAACGCTATCAAATTAGGCTCCAACGATGTCCACCCTCTTTTGACGAATGAAAACAAAAGATTTCTTGTTGATCTCATCATGAGATACTATTTCAAAATTCCCCTCTAATTGACGCTCAGTTTGGTGCCATATGCTTTTGAAAGATTGCACAAATGTAATTTATTGTCTGCAGCTTTCTGGTGCTTCATTATGTCCATCAAACTAAGTTCGTTAATACTACATTTATTTGCCTGTATTTCATTTGACTTAAGTGATTCACTGAACTTCAAAACATCCTTGCATTTCGCGCTGATTTTGTCAGTGTTCTCTTAGATAGATGACTGATTTATTTTATTCCTTTCAATACACGACTGCATTTATTGTTAGCTTATAAGAATATTGTTCCTTGAGTTTGACTTACGCTTCCCTGCAATGTATAGCATTAAGTGAATGGTTATCAGTTGATGGTTTATTTTATTGAAGTTTTATGAGTGCTGTTTGTAGACCATTGTGAATTTCCTGCTGTGTGTAATGGATTCTTTTGAACGGGCGATTGTTGAACAGAATTTCGTTTCATAATTTATATCACAAAATAACTTTTAGCCTACTTAATCAAATTTGTAATCTAGAACAAAATTTTTTATTATTTGGAGTGAATTGTATTTCTTCATTTTAGCCGTAAATGCTTCAGTGATGAGAGCGTCTAGCTTTTAGTGCGCTTATTTCGAATGTACTTCCTTTGTCTCACCCAGCCAGTATATTCAAGTACACAAACTCGAAGAAATGAGTTTTATTTACCAACAATCAACGTTAAATTGATTTCAAAGTATTTGCTGATAGTATCTGCGCTGATAATGAAGGGAGGAACAAGGCTTTGAATGTGAACATTTTCCTTTGGAGGAAATTGACCGTTGACATCAAACGGTTTGATTATCTCATTATTAACATAAGACTTGGAACAACGGTAAGGAATCTCTTGAACACTGCACATTAAAGTCAATTTTCAGGTTATCTGTGTTAAGAACACGTTGAAGCTATGAAATGGTCTAATTTTAGAGGAAGATTACATTTTACGGTATGGGACCCGAGGCTGAAACAAGGATTTGCGAGAGGAAGATCACTTAAGTATATAAGCTCCCCTCCCCATGTCCTTACCTTGCCGGGGTGGGAGGGCTTGCGTGCTGCAATGAAGGTTGAGGCTATACTGCCGGGGCCCCGGTTCTGGTAGGTTTAACCATGGTAGGCTGGCTCAACTGGAGCAGCCTGACAAAAGAGGGACCATGGGTGAGGTTTCCCATGTAAATATAAACCGGGCCCCGGCAGTTACGGGTTATGAAGTCTCTGTTATCTCGGGCGTACTTGGAGACTGCCACGGGCCGGCGGTGGGAGAAGGTTTTTACTTCCTAGGGGTCAGCGTGTGCCCGCTATAAGTGCAGAGATGCACCAGAATGCTGCTGATCGCCCGAGGGGTTCTTTTCCGGCTTGAGCGGGCCTGGATAGGTGAGGGGCAACGCTCACTGAAAGAGAATCCTAAACCACCGCTTGCTTCTACCATTGAACCCTCTTCTCGACTTTCTGGTGACGACCTGGCCCCTCCTCTGCTTCCATCAGAGGAGCCTCCCATGGAAATTTCCACTGATCACTCCCCCGTTCTACCTGCGAGACTGGCACCATCACAGCCTATTGCTGAGAGTGGAGCTGGGTCCGGTGTGAACCAAACAGAACCCAAACAAGTACTACAATCTGTTGCATCTGAAGATGCGCCCAAGCTGTCATTGACCGCTCCCCCTGGTGATGGTGGGGACAACCGTCGGGCTTGTGAAGACAATAGAAATCATAACCAAACTCAAATCCAGACTCTCATACCTTTTCAGCCTGTCTCATCTGGAGGGCGATGGAGGAGGAATAGGAGGATCCGAACTGGTAGTGATGCCCCTACATACCAGCAGTGGCAAGAAACAGACTACAAAAAGTTCTTCTGTATATCATCTCCATCTAATATAAATTTAGCCTCTTATCAATGTCATTCGAGCAAATGATGAGATCGAGCGAACTCTAGGGGGCCACCCGAAGAATATTAATGAGACCCGTTCCGGAGGTATAATTGTAGAGGTGACAAATCGAGTGCAGAGTCAGGCCATTATTAATTTGAGGACTTTAGACATACACGAAGTTGTTGTGGAGCCAATCAAACTAAGGGAACCATTTACTACAGGAATGCTCCTAACTTCACTCCCGATCAGATGCTCGAAGGCTTGAAGCGGCATAAGGTAACTGAGGTGTATCAGACGAAGAAGAGAATTGGCGGGGTTCTGATGAAACAACCCGTCTATGTCTTGACTTTTGATACTTGCCAGCTCCCAACTGAAGTCGCCATTGGGTGGACTAAGTGTTCCGTGCGGGAGTATGTGCCCAGGCCCAGACGATGCTACAAGTGGCAACGTTTTGGACATGGCGCTGGCTCGTGCAGGGGGCCGTGGGTGTTTGCTCCCAGTGTGCTGGAGAGGTGCATGAGCTGCCCTGCTCTCTCCCAGCCAGATGCTCGAACTGTAAAGGTCCCCACCCAGCTTCATCTTTGAATTGCCCAACGTACAAGCAAGAACAGGAAGTTGTGGCTCTTCAAGTTAAAGAAAAACTATCATATGGAGATGCTAGAAGGCGATTGGCAGCCCGATATGTCCGTGAGGGAGTCACGTTTGCAGACATTGCCAGGCCCATGGGCAGCAGCAGCGCTATCCGAGGTGACCCATCAGGTCCTGTTGAAGCTGCGCCCCCAAGAGGAATAGTTATGCAGCAGACCACGAGTGAGCGTGATAGAGGCCATAGGCGACAGGCGAGCACAGGTGACGGAGGCAATACCGAGGATGAAATGCTGATGACTTCTCGAGGCCGCGCAGAAACTGGCTCCCCACCTAGGGCAGTTCTTGTAGTGGAAGGCCCAGTTTTGAACAAAGATGTTCCCCCCGACAACGCCACCACTATGCTTCCAGAGGGCGTGACTGGCCAAATTCTGTCAGGACAAGGGAAACCTCCGAAAGTTACTGCAGGTCTTAGCACAACTGCTTCAGCTAGAGTTGCCACTGCTAAATTACCCCCACCAAAAATGCCACCGCCTAAAGTGCCAGAAAAACTTCAAGCCATGGGAATTTCACGCAAGCGGCTCCAGAGCGGAGCGTCGCCTACCAGCACACCTCACCCAAAAGTAGCTCGCGATCAGTCGGGCGAACACAGCACATCACAGAGAAAATATTCATTGACCGTGTTAGACACGTACCCAAGGGGTTGAGTGACGAGCTGCTGAAGAAGTATCCTCCTCCCCCCGGCCTTCCCTCGAGACCACCACCTGATGTCGAGGTGCGAACGTGGCGCGAGGGAAGGAGGAAATCAGAAGAGACGAGACACATCCCAACTTTAGTCAGTCAACGTATAGCAGGCACTGAATCTAGTGCACCACCTCAGAACTAACTGTAACCTTTTATCAGAGTGACTTTTACCATTATTCAATGGAATTGTCGCAGCTTGCGACGTAATTGCACTGATCTCCATGCTATCCTACTAGAACAACAACCAGCTTGAGTACTCCTCCAAGAAACTATGCTCGGAAACAGTGCTCCACCCCGATTTAAGCACTACCGAGTAGAAACTTACTCAATAAATAATAATCCCCTTCCTGGAACAGGACTGGTAATCCTTGTGAAGCAGAATTTTCCATATTACAGGCTGCCCATCAGATCACGCTTGGAGGTGATGGCTGTCCGAGTGGAAACTGCTACTGCTCCGTTTACAGTATGTAATCTGTACATCCCTCCTCTTCGCATAGCTACCTGTGAATAGCTTTTGGACGTGATGAGGCAACTCCCGGAACCGTTTGTGATGGGCGGTGATTGGAATGGGAAGCATACTGCGTGGGGTAATGACAGTATCGATCAGAAGGGCAGAGAGGTGGAACGACTCCTTGCTACCACAGATTTGTGTCTGTTGAATACGGGAAACATGACCCACTTCCACGTCCAAACCGGAACTACTTCCGCAATAGACATCAGTTTGTGCTCCCCAGACTGTTACCCAGATTCTCGGTGGACTGTCATGGATAACGCCCATGGAAGTGATGACTTCCCAGTGGTGGTCACCTTCCCGACCTACCTCCTTTTCAACTCAGAGCCTCACTTCTTGCTTAAACGCGCTGATTGGGAAGCGTTTGAGGCCCTGACAATCATGGAAGATGATGAGGACCAGACCACTGTGGACGATGCGCTAGAGAAGTTTACTAGCACTATCCGAACGGCCGCATCTGTTGCTATACCCCGCTCGAAGGGAGGACAAATAAATCATCGAGTTCCATGGTGGAATGACGAGTGTGCCCAGGCTAACTTTGAACGAAAGAGGGCCTTATGCCGGTATCAACGGAGCCGCAACCTTGCTGATAAAATACTCTACCAAAGAGCTAGAGCGAGGGCACAGTTTGTGAAGGATATGGCCAGAAAACAGTCCTGGCAAAGGTACGTATCCACGCTAAACGCCGACACGCCAATTCAGAAAATATGGCAGAGAGTTCAGAAGATGAGAGGACGAAGCGGACATGCCCTACCTTGCCTTGTGGTCAACGGAGAGATCGCCATGAACTAGGATCGCGTAGCCTCCTTGTTGGCGGAGCATTTTGCCGACGTCAGTAGCGGAAGGCACTATACACCCGGCTTCCAAATCATTAAACAGCGCCAAGAACAATCTCACCTTGATTTGGCATCGGATGAACAATATCCATATAATTCCCCCATAACGTACCTTGAACTGTATCATGCACTCCGGCAATGTAAGAATACATCCCCTGGACCAGATGGCATCCACTACAAGATGCTAAAGAAAATGCATTCATCAGCGATCACCTACCTTCTTCATTTGTATAATAAAATCTGGACAACCCATGTATATCCCACGGAATGGCAATTAGCCACAGTACTTGCCTTTTTGAAACCCAATAAACCATCCTCTGAAACATCTAGTTACCGCCCCATAGCTTTGACAAGCTGTGTGGGAAAGGTACTGGAGAAGATAATCAACGTAAGATTGATGCGCTTTCTGGAGGCCGGAGATCATCTCTCTCCAGTTCAGTTTGGGTTCAGATCTCTTCGTGGAACCACGGATGCCCTCCTCAGACTGCAGAACCATATTGTTAAAGAGCGTGCCCAAGGAAGACACACTATATGCGTCTTCTTCGATTTGCGTAAGGCTTATGACACTGCCTGGCGATATGGGATATTGGAGCAACTGCATAAGATTGGTGTACGAGGTCACATGGCAATGTATGTACGCGAGTTTTTAAGAGAACGTCGGTTTAGGGTTAGAGTGGGCTCACGGTTTTCTGCTCTGATGACTCAGAACGAAGGGGTACCTCAGGGCAGCGTTATAAGCTGCACGCTCTTCCTACTTGCAATGGACGCCATCACGAAGGACCTACCAAGGCATGTTTCGTTTTCCTTGTACGTGGATGATTTCATGCTATATGCATCCTCTAGATACCTACCCGCCCTGACTCGTCGAGTACAGGAAGCCATTAACCGTATTGGAGCCTGGGCCGACAAGCGAGGCTTCTCCTTTTCAGTTGAAAAGACTGTGGCACTCCATGTGCAGCCCCGTCGCACTAATGAACCTACGCCTGAGCTCTTTCTCGGTGATAGGTTGGTCAACGTCTCGCCCACAGTCTCCTTTCTGGGCATGTTGTTCGACAATAAACTGTCATGGAGACCTCATATACTGGCTTTAAAAGGAAGATGTTCTAAAGCTCTGAATCTCCTGAAATGCCTGTCCAGATTAACATGGGGTGCTGATCGAACAACCATGCTGCGACTTTATAGAGCCACCGTTCGTGCCAAGATTGATTATGGCTGCGTCGTCTACCAGAGTGCCAGCCCATCATGCTTATCACTCCTGGACCCAATCCATAACTCTGCTCTGAGGCTGTGTACGGGGGCCTTTCGGACATCACCGGTGATGAGCTTATTGGTGGATTGCGGTGAACCAGCCTTGCAACTTCGTCGAGTACAGCTTACTCTACAGTATGTTGTACGACTCAGACAACTACCTTTCACGGCCACGTGGAATAGCCAACCTGGAAGAGCCAACCTGGCAAATTCCGATTCAGACCTTCTGTCCAGGACCGCAATACCCAAAGAAAGAGATGATGACAAGATCCATACTGCGACATATTTTCCAAGATCACCTTCACAGTGACCACGAGGGAGCTTTTCATACCTACACTGACTGTTCTAAAACGGATGACGCAGTGGGCTGTGCTGCAGTTTCTGATGGCGGAGTGGTGAGGAAAGACTGCTGCCTGAAACGTCAATCTACTCTGCGGAGCTGATCGCCATCCGTGCCGCACTCCGCATAATTGAGGAGCGGCCTGCTTCGGGTTCTTATGTGTTCTCCGATTCCAAAGCTGCCCTCCAGTCACTGAGATCCTACAACTCCACACATCCAATAATTTCTGGAATAATGTCTAGCCTTTTGCGACTTGCAAGCTCCCCAAAACTTGTAACTCTATGTTGGGTACCTGGCCATGTTGATGTGCGTAACAACGATCGGGCAGACGAGTTAGTGCGAAATGCTGCAACCTCTGCTGCTAACCCAACAAATACCAGAGTACCCGCCCGAGATTACTACCCTATAATTAAAGCTGCATTAACCCAACTCTGGCAGCGACAATGGGAAAACACCCAAGACAACAAGCTGCGCAAGATTAAGAACAGTGTCCGAGCCTGGCCTTCTTCAGCATGCCGGAACCGCCGCGTGGAAGTCCTCCTATGTCGACTGAGGATTGGCCACACCCGCCTCACTCATGGCCATTTAATGTAGCGTCGCCCGGCCCCTCTTTGCGACCGCTGCTTGGTGCCGCTGTCGGTGCAGCATATATTGGTTGAGTGCCTTCACTTTTCCGATGTACGTTCCCGTTATTACCCTGGTTTACAGGGCGCTGACTCTGATTTTGTTTTGTGTAAGATGTTGGGAGAACCGACTCTTGGGCGTCTTAATCATTGGCGGCTTATTAGTTATCTCTCTGACTCGTCTCTTAAGAACAAATTATAGTGCCTCTGTACGCTGAGAACTACCAAAAGATTTTTATGTTTGAAGTCTTTTAGAAGATTGTAGATGAAGAAACTACAATATGGCCGGACGCGCTACGTTGGTACCTTGGGGGGTTTCAGCGTGGGTAAGGCGTCCGGCCATAATGGGTGGGCAGCTGAAACCCCCTAAGGGGTTTGGCTGCCCAGTGATTTGGATGTACTATAGTATGTACAAAATTTCAATGGGGAGACAATTATAATCTTGAGTTGTAATTAAATCATGATCATGTAATTTTTGATGTTCATATAAAGTTGATGTTCACCTTGCGTGGTAAATCGGAAAAGCCTGATACCGATTAAATTATGTGACCTTCGGTGCGATATAGTCTAAATAACTGAAGCGCTAGCAAACCTATGTTACTACTACTACTATATGTATAAGCTCCTACCGGCATTCTCAGCAACGCGAACACACAACGCTCTTGTGGTAGAGCCCACTTAACTGTGCTAGTAATTCAGTAAAGCGAGCATGCCTTGCGTATCCAAGCAGTCTGACGGTTGATAAAAATTGTTGTCGAAAATTATCAATTTCTTTCTACTGCCTTGAAAATACAATAATAAAAGTGGGATCACAATGTGGACGCGCTAAATGGTTGAACTCTCTATGCTGCTAATTTCGACGTCCTGTTTAGAGGAATTTCCAGCGTAGGTTTGTCATTCAGCCATAGTGTGGCCGAGCGTTTAGTGTTCAGTATAGCTTGAGCCCTCATATTTGGGTTCTATACTATCACAACACTTTTCAATCCCCTTCCACACTTGCACACTTACTGTATCAACCAAAACCTTTACGTACTAAACTCTTCTGCTTAAAGAAGCACAATAAAAACTGTCCCGAGTTTCATTATTCTCTAAGGCTCGAAGTGTCTGATGATTGGAAACGTGCAAAAAATAATCATTAGGGGAACAGAACACCATTAGTAATAATAATGGGATTAGCCTACGCGTGACTTGAAGCATCAGACGTTCCTCCAGTGACAGTACGGTACACTTGGACCTTGGCATCGGCGCACTCACGAGTGAATACGTTCAAGAGTCTCCTTAAACATGAATCTTATTCAATTTCCGTAGGCAAGGTGATCGGCAACAGGTTGAAAAACTTCATTATAAGGTTGAAACCATTGAAATAAACGGGTTTTGCTCAAAATCACTACAGTTAGAAATGCTTCATTAAAAGAGTCAGTGACTGGAAATTTTTATCAGATATTCTGAGCATTCCTTTGCATGGAAGGCTAAAATTTGCGTGTTTTAAATGAACATTCCAACGGCTGCAAAGTTATCAACGACAATGGAACGAGTCTCCAAAGCTGAATTAGCAGATATGGACCAAACTTACGGTGCAGCAAATGGTAATTTTAGGGAGGCTGTCCGAATTTACGCAGCAAGATATCTCATTTGACACATTTCATCGCATCAAATATTTCATCTACACTGGATACAAAGTATTTCGCAGGGCACGACCTGAAATAAGACGCCTTAAAAAATTAGGAGATCCAGTCGTGGAAGAAGGAATATTGGATCATTTTTAAAATCATCCAACCACAAGTACTCGTTCTACTGTGTGTGTTTCAATGTAGGTCAAACTTCAGTTTGAGAAGCACTACATGATAATGGTCAATATCCATTTCATATTTAGCATGTGCAAGAATTAAACGATGAACTAAGCTCACGTCGTGTTTAATTTGTGAGGTGCTTTCTACACAAAGCAGTTGAAGAACCTCGGTTTCCATAAAAAATCTTATTCACAGACGAAGCATAATTTACGCAAGAAGAAATAGTTACCGTCGTATCCAATAGTTCACATGAATGTAGCACGTGCGGTGTCACCTCCTGCTGTTTATAATCCCAATAAAACAATTACAGCGTAGGCATTGAAACTGAGCTCAGGTAACACTAAGGCTCTGTTATATTCCTACGTTTTCGAATCCCACCGATGATACATCATTGTTACGGTTACGGGTTTTGGATCCTACCGATGATGCACATAAATTGTTGCGGTTGCTGTCATCTCTTTGATTGTCGTGACATTTAAGGTCACTTTCTTTTATTTTTGCTAATGAAGGTTAAATGAGAATTTTCAACGTCCACAACATAATTAGTAATTTACGTTTATTTAATTAATCATGTTCAGCGCAACCTACACATTCACGATAACCTGTCTCCATCCTTAAGGGTGAATTTACAAGACTTGAACCACAGCAATTAATTTATTACGTGTAAAGACACAAGATTATTTAATACATTAAAATGAACCTAACTGACCTAGTTTACATTTCAAGTAATATTACGTGTGTATGCTGATGGCATAGCACCTATGAAGAAGAAGAAGAAGAATTTTATGGAAAACTTTCCACCAGGGTCACCAGCAAAATACAACTGCGGACCCCCAATAAGCATTGGGAAAGTAGGGGAGATGGTCTTCGTTAACGGAGCACACGGTCGGCTTAAAACAAACCAGCAAAGTTACAACACAGCGTGAGTGAGGTGTACTGATGGATGTTTGAAAAATTGTTTGAGTATCAGCAGAAGTGGTAGCAGCGCAGGCTTACTAGTGCTTTAGCAACCCGGACTATATCGCCCCTAAGGTCACATGGATTAAATACAGATTTTCCCATCACTTCGAAGACAGTATTATATAATCTTTGTTTCGGTGATTAGCAAAAATTATCAGTAACTTAATATATACAATTATAATTGCTTATAAAGCACATAATAACTGCATACATAATAGGTGGGCTCTATTCTGCTGGTCGCGCTTAACATTAACACCGGTTTGCGCCGTGAGTTGAAAATAAAGAGGATACGTAGGGTAGTGAGTGCGAGAACAGCTTGGACCCCAGAAGCAGGGGCTCCAGCAACTCTCCCACACTTTGGCCGAGCGTCTTACCCATGCTGGAACCCCCTCAAATAAAAGAGTGGGAGCACGGTACGCTCGTCCATTTTATCTCCTCACGTTATATTCCTGACGAGAGATTGCACTTTTAGAGGAACAATTGAAGCGCCGACGTGCAGAAAACGGAAAATTCGGTTTCGGCGAGCACACTGCTCTGCATATCCACGTCTCAGCTAAGAGAGTTCGGGAAACAAACACTGCGAGCAGAAGTACATCTGAAGTAGTTGGCGAGGAAGTGCTGTCAACAGCTAGACTTGGCTGCGATAACCTGACAACTTTCATTTTAATCACCACTGTGTCAGAAAGGTTCTAGATGTAACGGTAAGTTGACAGACACTACACATTATTCGCAATGTTATCTCAAAAGTCTCTCGATCTCACATGTAGTTCTATGAGGTCGAACGCATTTACTGCGCGAAGAAAGGCCACGATTTGGCTGATCGGTGCGTTGTCACCCAGAACGTCTCCCACGGAGGGCGGCAGGGAGTTATCCGCAAATAGAGCGATGTGTTGGTGTCTTGCAGCTTGCAGTACTGGGCAGTCCATGATGATGTGGTGCACTGTGAGGCGAGCACGCAGGCAAAGGGGGCAGCCCGGAGGGGGTTCCTGCACTTCGTTATTCATGAGGTAGCCGTGTGTGAGATGGGTGTGTCCTGCTCTGAGGCGATTTTAACACGACTTCCGTTTTTCTCGTTTGCTTTTTCTCTTTCCTTGGACCCGGTTCAGGCTTAATTCCACGTAGAAAGCACGTCGTGCGGAGCCAGTCCGTTTTCCATTTACCATAGATCTTACTCTCCAGCACGGGAAACCAGTCTCGATAAAAACTGCCACTTGGCTGGCAGGGCGCGCGACTGCGTCCTTTGCGATCCCGTCGACTGCTTCATTGCCATTTATGCCCACGTGGCTCGGTATCCAACGGAAGCGAATGGTTTTATTATTTGATAAATCATTTAACTGGCGTTGGAGCGTTCGCGCTGCTGGATGGGGAGTGAGTTTGTTTTGTAGAATAGTCAATGCGCTCAAAGAGTCTGAGAATTTAATGAAGCGGAGGTTAGAGTGTTCGCCGATTATTTGAAATGCCAGGTCTATTGCGTAGAGTTCTGCAGTAAATATCGATTATATATGCGGGAGCGAAATTTGTTTATGGGTGGCCACTACACACCGCAGCGGCTCCCACTCTATCACTGCTCTTGGAGCCATCAGTGTAAACTAGCGTAAAACCACCGAACACCTCGCGCTTTAAACGCCTATATTCCTGAACGTACAAGGTCGGGTGAGCCTCGCTCTTTTTCATCGCGGCCAGGTCTGTATCTATGTCTGCTGTGCAGGTCTTCCAGGTTGGTGTGGTCAAGTTCAAGAGCCGATAGGAAAAGGAGGGCTTTACCAAGCGGCACTCCATACCCAAGGAGTTGATAAGGTTGTAAGTGCGTATTGCAAAGGTGGGCGTCCTATTTTTATTGGCGAAGAGCCTTCTGTCGATAGGTGGTATAGCGAAATTAAATGCAGGGCTGAAAATATGGCTCTTAGTCACATATCTCAAGGAGAGATGTTGGCTTCGTAGGCTGAGGGGCATTTCGTTCGCCAAGACCTGCAGGCTGGCAACAGGAGTCGACCGAAACGCTCCAGTTGCCAAACGTAAGCAATCGTTAGCTATGGAGTCTAAAATTTTCAGTGTAGATGCAGGAGCAGATCCATAAACGATGCTGCCGTAATCGAATTTGGATCTGATGAAGAGCCTGTACATATGGAGTAGGATGTGTTGGTCAGCTCCCCAGTCGTGGGACGATATGGATTTCATCACGCCTATGCCTCTTCTGCAGTTGAATTTGATATTATTTACATGTGTTTTCCATGAGAGTTTGCGATCCCAGGTAAGGCCTAAAAATTTGATTTCGTTAGTGAAGGTTAAGTGTTCAGTGTGGATTTTTAGAGTTGGGGATAAGTGAATGCCAGGAAGGAAGGTGAAATGCGCGGCTTTAGATTTTTTTTAAAGGTAAAGCCATTTAGTTGGGCCCACATGACGATACGATCGATGCAGTGCTGTAGCTTGAGTTGGATGACGTTGAGGTCCCGATGTCTATATCCCACCTGAAGGTCAGCCACAAAAAGGGATACATGGTATCTGGAGTCGTTAGGGATGTGGTTGAGGATGTTGTTTATTTTTATTATAAATAGGGTTACCGAGAGAACAGAACCTTGCGGAACTCCTTCTTCTTGAGGGAAAGGGTCTGACAGGTGATTGTTAAGTAACACTCTAAAAGTATAATTTCGAAGAAATTGTTCTATGTATAGGGGGAGCCTACCTCGTAGGCAGGGTTGCTGAGTCGGAGGAAAAAATTTGCGACTCCGACTCCACCTTTTCAGAATTTGGCGACTCCAACACTGACTCCGGCTATTCACAATTTTGTGACTCCAACTTCACCTAGTCATAATTTATAAAATGAATATTTTATTTCTTAACTAGTGTACAAGGAACGTCAAAAATGTCGGGATTCAATACCTTTCTTCAACAAATTTTTGTTTGAGTGGAGTTTCCATGCTCTCAGCTTATTTCAAAGGTAACCTAATTTTCTTACTAGATTAATAAACACTCAGAACACAACATTATTGAGCCGCAAGAGAAGTAGTTATAGCCATTCGTGTCGTATCCAAGATACAGAAATTCAGCATTACTGAAAGCAACTGCGAACTTGTGTATTATATTGTAATATGCAATACAGTACATTTTACTACAGTATATTGTAACATGCAACACAGTACATTGTAATACAGCATATTGTAATATGCAATACGGTACATTGTAACACACAATACCCCGCCGAACTCGGTATTCACAATACAAAATCGAGTATGTAAGGCTCTGGATCGCTCTAATTGTTTTGAAAGTGACTTATTATAGAGCACTTGCACAACGAAAATGAGTGTATTAATTGACCGTGAACTGAAACCAAGACCGACAGTGCTAATTTCCTCCTATCAATTATTCTTAACAGCGTGACGCAAAACGTATTAATAAACACACGACAGTCATTCTTAGTAGTAAACGGTTGCAGGTGTTGAAACCTGTGCATATGTTCATTATATTCTTTATTGGCGAACGACTTTTAAATTGACTACAGAATGTTAATTAATAATCAAAATACTAGTGTACATGCTTGGTCAAAAATGACGGAATTCAATGGTATCGTTTTAAAAATAGTCTCAAGATAAAAATGGCAAACAAATAAATCCATCCTAAGAGTACCCGCGATTAAAATACAGTATTCTCGTACTTGTGCACTGGTAAAACTCGTATCACAAATACGGTCATTAAGCATCTTTAAGAACGTCACAGACGCACACAACAACCAAGCAACCAACAATTGTGCATTATAATTTAAATAATTGTTCGCAATAAGTTTTTAAAAAATTTGCCGTACCTTTTAAGCATTTAAATGCCTTTTAAATTTAAATGCGATAAGCCACATTTTCTTGCCAGTAGATTCGATTTTCACGCAATGTTTATTACTTATAAACATAAGTGAGCAGATGTCAGGTTTTTCATAATATTTCAATGGTATTTATGATACTGTCCAAGCAAGCAAATTCCCTTTCCAATGACATAGGGGAAAATACGCACGAGAACATATACTTATTTATAAATTGACGGACACCTGACTTTTTATTATAACGGGTGTCCCATAAAAATGTCTCCGACTTTTAATTAATTATATCTCCGCTTTAAACTAACATATTTGAATTGCCTTTTTTCACAATGTAGTAAATTTTGTTTCCTTTTTCATTAATTTAAGTTTTTGAAAATCTGTTGAATAACCAATTTACAATGATCAATTTACTGAGAGGGGTAGAAAAACTAATTGTTCAAAGGAAAAGTTTTTAAAACAATATTGATATTCTTCCTTATTTCGTACATTCCATAAAAATGAACAAACAAATATTTTAAAGAGTAACAAATCATTACCTTAAATAGCGTTTAAATAAATAAAGTAATTTAGTATCTTTCGACATACCCTCCATTTCTCTCAAAGGAAGTATTACTTCTAGCCACCAGTGAACGAAGATTTTTTCCCATAATTCCACGGTTTTCTATCAGTTCTTGAAACACTATTATAGAGAACACTTGAAACTTGAAACCTTTCAGAGGGTTTAAATACTTGGTGGTAGGGTAATTCATCAAATATCGAACTGAACTGATTATCGAACAACTTTGGAAATATGCGCGTAATAAATTTAGTAAGCATCCAAACTTGCTCAGTGCCAGTGATCTTACATCTAAAACTCCTATTTTAGTGATAAAAACTCATTTCTGTGAGCTGCAAACTGCTACCAGCTGTTGCGAACGCATTTTCTGTACGACCCTTACAAATTGGTCGAATTTTTTCACTCGAAAAATCTTACGCACCTCGGGAAAATTGCGACGGTTTAATTGTTGTTGGGTCACCGTCAACCTCCCGTCATAACTAGAGAGTAGTGTTGTCATATGATGTTCTGTTACTGTATTTTTTTCTTTTCCGCCAAAAACTTGATAATTATTCCATGTTCGACATTCAGTTCCTTTTTCATGTCAGTATTAAATACTGAACAAAGGTGTTCGAATCAAAATTCCTTAAAAATCATGAATTTATGCCTCGAACAAAGCTTTTCGATTCTTAATTCTTTTAAATAACTGAATCGATCTATTGAACGCCTGTTTTATTTCATTAAAATATTGTATTAACGCTTGATAATAACATTGAATAGTTGAAGATGGGAATTCTGGTGAGGGGCTATCAATCATCTGCTGGTGTTCCAAAGCCCTCAATATCATCAATGATTCGTCTGGCTACATTTACTGATGATCAATCCCTTGCCAAGAAAATTGATGCAAGCATCAATAATAATTCATTGACGAGTGCTTTACACTCTACTCCAAAAAAGGTCACACAGGTTGATGATCACAATGATGGTTCAACAAACACTGCAAATGCAACGTCGACATCATATTCAAATTTTGATAACTCTCCATTCAAATGCATCTTGAAAATAAGTAATGAGACAGTTATTTCAAACAAACAAACAAAACAAACATCGGCATCTTTGGGATGCTTTATTTCCAATCAAGCCTGATACAAATGATTTTAAGCATTGGTTTTTCAAATGTCTTATAACTAACACTATATATAGGACACCATGACGGTTCCCCCGTAAAGCCGGTACCCATTTCCGACACCTGGGTCGAGTGGGGTATTGTGCTTGAGCTTTCCCTTATACCCAACGGGGAAAATCGCAGCGCCAGCGCCGGGATACGAACCCGCGACTCCAACATACAAGTCCGATCCCTTAACCGATGTGCCACCGCGAGCACTTCCAAGAAAATCCAGTGCACCAAAGAAAAAAAGAATGAAAGAAAAACGTTTATTTTCCAAGTGGCCACATGAGGTGTACAAATAGATAGACCATACGAGGCATATTAATGGACAAAATATACGAGGCGTACTAATAGACAAACCATACGTGGCGTGCTAATAGTCTAACAAAAGTTCCATACGAAGAGAACTAATTGACAAACCATCCTGTTCGAATCAAAATTCTTGTTCGATTCCTGTTCGATATTGATGAAATTATGTTACTAAAGAATTCGATTTTTAGAACAATAAATACATTTCAATAATCTACGTTGTCTTTCAAGCGACATCACAGAACAAGAAAGCAACTGTTCAAGAATAACCTTGAGGCCCGCAAGAGTTATTCAGAGCAAAAGTTACCGATTTATGAAGGTTGTTTCTAGACACACGTGATTTCTGTTCGATATTTGATGAATTACCCTATGTAGGATACATTGTTATGAAATTACTCTTAACAGTAGGTATTGAGAAATGAAGAAGAACACCAGTGTTGTTATTAAAACTTTTCCTTTGAACAATTTTTCTACCCCTTCCAGTAAATCGATCATCTTAAGTAGTTATTCAAATGATTTTCAAGAACTTAAATTATTTGAAAAGGAAACAAAATTGACTACATTGTTAATAAAAGACAATTAAAATATGTTAATTCAAAACGGAGATATAATCATTTAAAAAGTCCAGGACATTTTTGTGGGACACCCGGTATAGTGTTGATTGTTCTTATACAATAGAAGGTCAAGTGTCTCCTTTAAACAAATAAATAAATAGGTTTAGGTATTTCGGGAGCGTAATCTCTCCTATGTTATTACAATGGATTTAAAACTTAAGGGCGACTGTTCGAACATTTATTTCAAATACAGAAGAACTTCAAGGGAACAACAGCAAGTCGTTTCCCGAGATGCGCAAAAAGAGAAACAGCACCCAAGTTAGGCGTATCTTGAGGATTCCAACAGTACGCACAGAAGCGTCCTCTGTAGTATTTTTATTATTGAATTCCTTTAAAATAGAGACCGAAGATCGTCTTTAACGTAAGGTTAGTTTTTAAAAACGAAACTCCCTAAAAATAGAAGACAACCAATGGACGCGGCCAGTCATCAGCACGGTACTCCGGTAGGAAATTTTAGAGGCGTTCTGAGTAGAGAGAGATACAGAGTTTCAAGATGTCTCGTCGCCGACTAGCTGAATATCGTATCTTATTGCAAGGTTGCAGATAGCACTAAGATTTTAACAATTAATTGAAAATTAAAAACTTTGAATAATAAGTGCCTATTCAAGAGGCTGCAAGAGCCGGGTCGAGGAGTTCTAATCGCATAAAGAGACTGCATTTTACGCACGAGAAATGAGTTAGAGGTACCAGACCCACTTTTATTAAAAGGGCGACATGCTGCCCAACCAGAGCAAGCTCAAAGATAATTTAATGAGTGATAATGAGATAATTCATTTAATGAGATAATATAATGAATGAGATAATTTAAATTATAATAGTTAATTCAATGACTATATATGCTCCAAATCCCCAAAATTATGATATACGTGTAGATAAGGTAGGCCAGATTTGCACACTGTGAAAAAACACACTCTTGAAATCTTTAAAGTTTATTAAGCACGCTCCAAGTGGAATAGAGGCACGAGGAAACAAAAACTCCTCTAGGAAGCAGTCGCCTTTTGGACCGGCTTGTGCTCCTCAATCACGCCCAAACAACGACGTAGTTGGGTCCTAGGTGAATTGGCAAGTGCAGGTTCTAAGCTGGGGTAGTACCGGGCACATGAAGCACTGGGTCCGGGATACCTCCCGGCTTTTCAGTAGTCAAAATTCCAGCTGAGACGGAAAAGGAATGTTTCCCAGTGACCATCCCAACTGCTCGAACTTCCCGACGCTGGAGGGACGCAACCCAGCTCGGAAAACTGCCGACGGATTGAAGCTAGGAAAGAAAAGGACGAGATTTGTAGCTTAACACAGAAATGAAGTTCGCAACCGCTTATGACTCTTCCTAATTTTTAAACGAAACAGGATAAATTTTCAAATCGCACCAAAAACAAACCCACCAAATATGAACTCACAAGCCAAGAAAACCTCTGCCGCATAACCGCTTCACAAGGCAAGGGATGGTTCAGCGCAAGCAGGGCTTCTCTCAAAAAACAAGGTGTTCTCCGCAGGGCGCGCAATGGGGGTGTACAATTTTCAGTGAAATTAGCTATAGAAAGGGGTAAAAATTAAGTTCAATCGACATTCAAGCTTTACTCAGGAAAGAGATTTGGAACGGACGCGCAAACAGCTGTAACGGACACAGGATACAGGATACAGGAACAGGACGAGCTGTTGGAACCGCGAGCAGTTCAATACCACGTCCGAGATCCTGCCAGGGCATCGTCCATCCTGCAAAGGCATGAAAACGCGAACCGTCAACGGGTTTTCCAGAGAACACCCAAAGTACAATTGAAGTAGTTTCACCACCAAAGTTTATAGTTTATAGTTTATAGTTTACAAGATTTAATACGTTTACCACCAAAGTTTAACTTGTAAGTTTATGCGTCGAACGACAAGGTAAGTAAGTTTATGCGTCGAACGTCAAGGTAAGTAAGTTTATGCGTCGAACGACAAGGTAAGTAAGTTTATGCGTCGAACGACAAGGTAAGTAAGTTTATGCGTCGAACGGCAAGGTAAGTAAGTTTATGCGTCGAACGACAAGGTAAGTAAGTTTATACGTCGAACGACAAGGTAAGTTTATAATGCGGATTTATAATTAAACATGGGAAGCAGTCACTATAAAGTTCACACCGTCCCCGAACAGCCCACTTGTAACTAAGCACTAGACCAACCTCCGAGTGACGTCCGAGTGTTGCCGTCCGCTGAGATGCCGGCTGCCGGTCCGTCCGTCCTTCTAGCGCAGGGTTTACTCGTACATTTCCATAACGGTTGAAGTTACGGTGTAGAAGTTGATAACGGAATTATCCTCTTGGTCGAGTGGACTCGTAGAGGCACGCGTAGACACAAGTGAGGTCCAGCTGAACTTCCAGATGAAGGAGTAATCTTGCCACTTAGAATGTGCCTGGCACATTCGGCGACAACTGAGATCCAGCGTCCCAGCGAAGTGCTGACCATTTAACCGGAAGTAGAGTGGACTCCGGGATAAGCAGATAAGATGGTTACTCTGCGGGATCTGATGAAGAACTGCGGGAATAGGAGGAGCTTCCACGCAAGTTAGTGGCGGAAAAGGGAAAGTCGGTTCTAGTACGGTAAAATTGTGCTAATCAGAGGAGCGGTGTGATTTGAGTGACTTTAAACATTACTTTAATATTTTCTCCCATATTGTTTTGTTTTAATTCCTTTTTATTACCATTAATTTAAAATAATTTTAGAAATTAAATTTTTCAGATTAATGTAGCTGTCGCCTGGGTCATACGAGGCCTGTCTAAAAAGTATCCGACCTTTGGCCAGAAAAAATATTTCGAATACCTGTCGGAGTTGGGACCCTAATCCCCTTCAAAGTATGCCCCTTGTGCTTGCACACACTTAGCCCACCGATCCTTCCACTGCTGGAAACACCTCTGGTAGTTTTTTTTTAGAATGGTGTTCAGCTCCATCGTCGCATTGCCTGTTTGACTCCTTCGATGCTGACTGTTTTCTTTGATGTCCGTGGAATTGTGCATCACGAATACGCACCGGAAGGACAAACAGTGACAAAGGAGTACTATCAGGATGTTCTCCGGCGACTTCGTGATGCAGTTCGGCGCAAAAGACCAGACATGTGGACTGCGAACAACTGGCACTTGCATCACGACAACGCGCCCGCACATTCATCCCATTTGATCCGCAATTTCTTGGCCAAACATGGAATTACGACCGTTCGCCAACCTCCCTACTCTCCAGACCTGGCTCCTTGCGACTTCTGGTTGTTTCCAAAATTGAAGACACCACTGAAAGGATCCCGTTTTGAGAGTAGAGAAGAGATAATGCGGAACGCGACGACAGAGCTGAACACCATTCCAAAAGAAGACTTCCAGAGGTGTTTCCGGCAGTGGAAGGATCGGTGGGCTAAGTGTGTGGAAGCACAAGGAGCCTACTTTGAAGGGGATTAGGGTCCCAACCCCGTCAGGTTGTTGAAGTATTTTTTCTGGCCAAAGGTCGGATACTTTTTCGACAGGCCTCGTATTTAAAGTTCCTTAATTTTAGTCCTTATAGCTATAATGCAGGTATTCTGCACACTTCCCCAGCGAAGGTTGTCTTCAGCAAAGTTTAAGGCTGAAGACAATAAATACAAACGAACAAACGACCAGTCTAACTAATTCAGTATAGTGAACGAAAACATATGTACAATCTTTATACAGGTTACGCAAGGCCGTTCTCATATAGAGAACGGGTGCGTTTACTAGCAGCAACCGCAGCATCCCGTTTGGGTCGCTCGGATGTGTCTGTGGGAGAAACTTCTTTGTTAGGGACACGAGTTTCGGGTCGGTCACGATCATCCTGTTCGTTAGGCAAGAGTAGAATTAGTGAAGAAGCATGGCGATACACTTTTTCGCCTGAAGAACCCTTCTTCACTTCCGCCGCAGTAGTCTCTCCCAAAGAATTGGTTTCCGTTCTTGTCACAACACCTAACGGGAAGGAACCTCTTTTTGTGTATTTTTCGGCTAACAGCACCACGTCTCCAACTTGGAGAGGCCGATGAGCTACAGGCTCATACCGCCGTTTTCGATCAGTTGCTTGATTGATGAAAGTGCGTAAGAACTCCGAATGATACAAGTCAAAAAGGCGCTCCCTGACAGCTAAGAGTTTACCGAAAACCTTTTTTATATCGGGAGGCGTACCTACTCCCGGCTCATAAATTGGGTCAATTCGAAATTTTCTGTAGGAGCTCTGATTTAATTTAATGGTTCTCTCATTCAAGCGGCGACAAAGAGTACACTCTCAAAGTTCTGCGCAAAACTAAAAAGATACGAAGGAAGAAAAACTTCGAGCGCAATAGCCTCAGTCCCTAAGGACTGAGTACACATCTGAGTGAGCAGTTTTGTTATGAGCGTCAATAATTATTAGTTTAGTCAGGCTACTTTCTTTCGGCAAGAGGATAGGGTAGGAGGAACTCCGCACCTTTGGAAGCTTGCATTTTACTCTGAGCAAGCCATCATTGCCAAGAAATACGTTTAGCTTAGACATAGACACGCTTCGTTCGAGTACTCGAAGTTAGGTAAGAGAACACTTCAGGAAAATGAATTTTTTGTTCTACCGATACAATTTTGTTTAGTGCCTCCGTGTATAAATTTTCCCCGTCAATGACCTCATTCTCCGATGATGATCTGTTCAATCTTTGTTTCAGCTTTTTTACAAATAAGAATATATTTCTAGTTACATTTACCAATTTTGAAAAGCTTGAATACTTTCCAATCGGCACCAAGTGCTCAGGCTGCGGGAGATCTGCATTAGTTTCTTGAGCACATACATGTACGTGCGCACTTTCGAACTGCTGCTCTGAGAAATTCTGCCGTTTATCTCCGGGATGCTCGCCGGGGAACTCGCCCGAGACCGACAACGGGTTCGGTAAGGTAATTGTAAACTCGCTCTCTGTGAAAGATAAGGCATTAGACAAACATTTATGGCCGGAGAAATAAGTTGAGCGCGACAGCTGCATGCTTGGAGCTAGCAGGGCGAGTAACCAAGTCCGCAGGGTTTTCTCGGCCAGCCGTGAAATTGAAAGAAATAGGATGGGCAGAAGACAAGTTTTCAATATTAGACTCAACAACTGATTCTCCTTCGGAGGCAGTCAAGGTATGACAACCAGCGGTTGTACACTCTAGCTCTTCCCCATGAGACAGAAGAACTCCGTCCAAGGGAGGGTTTGAGCGACTCGCATCGTCTTCAAGTTGAACACAGGAAGAGTTAAGCTTACCTGCAAAATAATTTCGGTTATCTGAAAGATTATCGGATAGAGAGGGAAGGTTTTTAAGAAGACGAGGTATATTTCCTGAAAGCAAGACCCCAATTTGAGACTGAATGTAGGAAGAAGGTTCGGTATTTGTAATATAGCGAGTAGTGTAAGTTCTAGTTAGACAGACCTAAAGTTGGCAACGCTCGTGAGAGCAACACTCACGGCCAGTTTCCGATTGATCGTAGCCAGCTAAAGAGTTCATGCTGACTGCCAGTGTTAATATAGAGTATTTCGGACAGCTAAGTACTACCTCTAATTGCTTCTCTAACTACCTACTACTAATTCTATTCTAATCTATCCTGATATTTCAATCTATCTCCGCTCTACTCTCACTAGCCACAAGTCTGGTAATTGAGTAGCTTAGTTGTAAGGTATCTAAGAGGTGAGTGACTCATGTACCTAATGTGATGTGTCATTGCATTTGTCTATTGATATGTTATTTGTGTCTGGATGGGGTGTACTAATATTATATCTCCGTCTAGATATATAAGACAAATTGGCGACGAGGATTTGGTAGAACTGCTGGGAGTGACTAAGTAGTAGTGACTAGTGAGGGTACATAGAATTTGCCTAGTGAATTTTTTTTTGTTGTTGTTCTGCTCACTGGTGTTGCTAGACTGGCTAGACTAGTGAAGAAACTCAGAATTGATCTAGTGATTGTACTATTTGTGCTGTATTTTTTTTCTCTACTTTTCACAGTGTGTTAAACTTACTAAAAATTCAATATGCCATTGATAGGTTCAGTGGGAGAATTTAATCCTGTAGAGGAAGAATTTGGAGACTATGAAACTAGATTACACTGCTATTTTTTTATAAACAAAATAGGAGACAAGGAAAAAGCCCCCACACTAATTTCACTAGTGGGTCCAAAAGTTGCTAAGTTAATAAAAGACCTAGTGTCTCCTAAAAGAACCCTTGATGCTACTTATGACGAGATTGTGGAAGCGTTGAGACGGCATCTTAAACCAACAAGAAATCAGATCTTTGAGAGGTTTAGGTTTCATAAGCGGAACCAGAGACAAGGGGAAAGCATTGCTGATTTTGTGGCTAGCTTGAAAGCCCTTTCTCATACCTGTAATTTCAAACTGGATGTGCTAGAAAAAACCTTACTGGACAGATTCATTTTGGGTGTGTCCAGTAATGAAATTCAAAATTGCTTGCTGAATGAAGCTGGCCTGACATGGCAAAAGGCCATGGATCTAGCTACTGCTAAAGAAACCACACTGAGAGAAACAGTGGGGTTGAGGCAATCAAATTCAATTCGAAATGTATGCCAGAGCAGAGTTCAGCAAACTGCGTACAAGCCTCAGGGCAAGACTCAGGCACAAGCTAGCCCCAAATCAGCATGCAGCGGCTGTGGTGGTTTGCACTGGCGTAGAGATTGCCCCTATAAAGACAGTAATTGTCATGGTTATGGCCAAAAAGGTCATCTAAAAAAATGTTGTTTCAAACTAAAAGGGCAGAAATCTGCTAAAGGCAACAAAAATAATTTTGTGCATGCTATGCATGAAAAAAGGGGGAGGGAACACCACCCTAACCCTAATGGAACTAGCAATGGAACCAGTGCAGACTACCCAGCCCCCAATCATGGGTGTTATGGGGAAATATTTTCTTTGGCCGAGGAAATGAAACCCCCAATCAAAATTAAATTGTTACTAAATGGTGTGCCATTAGAGATGGAGGTAGATACAGGTGCTGCCAGGTCTATCCTTTCAATGGCCACCTACTCTAAAATACCAGCTAAGACAAGACCCGAGCTGAGACCTTCTGATGTTAAGCTTAGGACTTATGGGGGAGCCCCACTAGTGGTTTGTGGGGAGATTAGGGCTAACATCCAGCGTGAATCTAGTGGTATGGTTCCTCAGCTAGCAACTATTGTGGTTGTAGACAGGGAGGGGCCAGCGTTGCTGGGTAGAGACCTGATTAACTCCTTAGGATTAACTATAGTTGCTAATAGGGTACATAAATTAGTTATCCAGGCAGAGGGGCTGGTAGAAAAATTTCCCTCCCTTTTCAAACCAGGTCTAGGTTGCTTTAAGGGCAGGAAGTTTAGAATCGAGATTGATCCCACTATAGTACCTAAGTTTTGCAAAGCCAGGAATGTGCCTTACTCACTCAGACCTAAGGTGGAGGCTGAACTAGATAGACTGGTGCAGGAAGGTATCCTCACCCCTGTACAGTACTCTAGGTGGGCCGCGGCGATTGTTCCTGTGCTCAAGGCTGATCAAAGCATCCGCATCTGTGGCGACTACAAACTCACCGTCAACAGAGCCACAAGGCTTGATAGCTACCCCATACCCAGAGTGGAAGATTTATTTAGCGGGTTAGCCGGAGGAGTTATATACTCCAAGCTAGACATGTCTCAAGCGTTCGCCCAACTTCCGTTGGATGATGAATCCAAGGAGCTCACCGTGATCAACACCCATAGAGGTCTGTTTGCTTATAATAGGCTAAGCTTCGGCATAGCCTCAGCACCTGGAATCTTTCAGCGTGCCATGGAAGGACTATTGCAGGGCCTCCCAGGAGTGTTTTGCTACCTGGATGACGTCCTGGTGAGTGCCACTAATGAGCAGGAGCACAAAAAGCGTCTCCATCAAGTCTTATCTAAACTACAGGAGGCAGGGCTAAAACTTAAAATGGATAAATGCCAAATTGGAGTGCCGCAGGTATCCTACCTTGGATACCAAATCGACAAGGATGGATTGCACCCCACTGCAGAAAAGGTAGCTGCTATTCGGAATGCCCCAGCTCCTACTGATGTGACTCAGCTGAGGGCGTACCTGGGGTTATTGAACTTTTACAGGAAATTTCTAAGATCTTCCGCAACTATGCTGGAGCCCCTAAATGCCTTACTGCAGGATAAAACTCCTTGGAAGTGGGATGCAAGTCTGGAGAGAGCATTCCAGAAATCTAAACAAGCACTCCTGGACTCCCAGACTTTAGTCCACTTCGACCCTCAGAAACCTATAGTGGTAGTGGCTGACAGTAGTGCGTATGGTGTGGGAGCGGTGCTGTGTCACCTTATTGATGGAATTGATTGCCCCGCCTATTTTGCCTCCCGAACTCTAACAGCAACAGAACGCAACTACTCCCAGACTGAGAAAGAAGCTCTGGCTATGGTGTTTGCACTCAGAAAATTCTATTGTTACCTGTGGGGACAGGACTTCACTGTGGTTACGGACCACAAACCTTTGTTAGAACTATTTGATCCGGGTAGAAGCATTCCTCCGATGGCATCCGAGCGCATTCAAAGGTGGGCTCTTCTGCTGCAATCCTACAAGTTCACCTTGCGTCACCGGTCTGGCGTGCTGTTGGGTACGGCTGATGCTCTCAGTCGTCTACCCTTGACAACTCCCGAGGAAGCCACACCCATTCCTGCGGAATGGACGTCCTTAGTAAACTTCCTCGATCAGCTCCAGTCACCAGCACCCACATTCGCGACGGCACCCTAAGGGACCCAGTACTTTCAAAGCTATACAAATACTGCCAAGTAGGCTGGCCTTCGACGGTAATTGGTGACCCTGATCTCGCTCCGTATACTAGGAGGCGAGACGAATTGTCCACACAAAATGGCTGTGTGCTCTGGGGAGCAAGAATTATTGTACCCCGAGCTCTCAGACAAGCCATTGTGGATGAAAAAGGTTAGGTTAACATCGGCATCTTTGGGATGCTTTATTTCCAATCAAGCCTGATACATATGATCTTAGCATTGGTTTTTCAAATGTCTTATAACTAAGCCTATATATAGGACACCATGACGGTTCCCCCGTAAAGCCGGTACCCATTTCCGACACCTGGGTTGAGTGGGGTATTGTGCTTGAGCTTTCCCTTATACCCAACAGGGAAAATCTTCGCGCCAGCGCTGGGAACGAACCCGCGACTTCCAGCATACAAGTCCGATCCCTTAACCGCTGTGCCACGGAGAGCACAGCGCAGATGAACTTCACTCTGGCCATGCAGGATCATCCAGGATGAAGGAATTAGCCCGCAGCTACGTGTGGTGGCCCCTTCTGGATAAAGATCTAGAAGAAACAACTAAGTCATGCAGCGAGTGCCTGAGCACTCGAGCCACACCGACGAAAGCTGAACTCCATCCGTGGGAAGGGCCGGCGAAGCCTTGGCATCGCATACCCAGTGGATGGAAAATACTATCTTGTGATCGTGGACGCACACTCTAAGTGGGTTGAAATTTTTCCCACAACTACTACAACCTCTAGCGAAACGATCTCGTGCCTGAAACACACTTTTGCAACGTTTGGATTTCCGGTAACAATAGTTTCGGACAATGCAACGTGTTTCACATCGGCGGAATTCCAAGAATTCGTAAAGGCATGTGGTATGCGGCATATTACAAGCGCACCATATCATCCTTCAACAAATGGACAAGCAGAGCGTATGGTACAAACGTTCAAGAAGAATATACGGAAGTCAACGGAACCCCTACGCCTAGCACTGGACAGGTTTCTGTTCAACTATCGGCTGACACCCCACTCGACAACAGGTGTTACGCCGGCCGAGCTGATGCTAGGGAGGAAAGTTCGCTCCCGTCTTGATCTACTTTGGCCATCAGAAGCAATCGCGTCCAAGGTCGCTCAACGCCAGGACGCTCAGAAAAGATACCACCCAGGGTCTCGCGTCCCTCTTTCGAACAACTCATCGATAAATACATCGATAGAAAAGTCTTCGATCACGCAGTTGGAGACCTCATACCCCAAATACTTTCTAATGTAACGAGAACACCAATTCACGTATTTGATGAAAGAGACAATGGGATTTGGAAGACGACAATCTCCCCTACATCAAATGCTCTGATAAACTGTCCTCCGGTAAACATACACCGGAAACAGGACCACTATAGCGCCCTCTTGAAAATGCGTGATGAAAATCGTGTTGCTCCCTCCCCCATTTTGTGACTAAATAACAGTGATCAAATTGAATATGGAGCTGAAATCACAAACAATGAACGCGGCAATAAAGACCTAGAGACGAATACTAAATGCCCTGCTAGACCTAAAAAATGCATTAACTCCACTAAAGATCTGCCTATTGAGGTAAATAATATCAAAATATTGCACATAAATGCTCGCAGCCTCAATGGTAAAATGGATGACGTACGAGTAATGTTGATCACTAACGATATCGATATTTTATGCGTATCTGAAACATGGTTCGATTCACGAGTCGAAAGCTCATATCTCAGCATTGCCGGGTACAAATTGTACCGTTATGACGGAGTCAAGAGTAAGAGTGGTAGCGGTTCATGCATTTTCATCAAAGATGTCTACTCTACATCCTTAGTTCCGATAAAAGAAAAATGCGAAGACATAGAAATGGTTTGGCTCAATGTTCAAGTAAACAAACACAAGTCTTTCATTATCGGCAGTCTTTACAGACATCCGTCAGCATCTCTTCGTCCAACATTAGATTTCATTGAAAATACGCTTAGATCAATCTCTGCAGCCAAAAAGTCTTTCTATGTTTTCGGAGATTTTAACGTGGATCTGACAAATAAAAACAATCCGCTAAGCAAGATGCTGCACAGACTTAATCTTTCTCAAATGGTCCAAGAACCAACGCGAATTACCAACACTTCTAAAACTCTTCTTGACCTAGCAATTACCAACAATCCCCAAGCAGTACTCAGCACAGAAATCTTACCGTCCTTTTCTGATCACCATTCGGTAGAATGCCAAATCAATATTGCAAAAGAGAAACAGAAATCTAGTTACATTACATATCGCATGAAAAACCACTACTCCCCTGAAATATTTCAAGAAAAGCTATTAGACAGATGGAGTGAATTTCAAGGCATGGAAAACACCGATGACGTCAATCTACAAGTTTCGCTTTTCAACGAAAATTTCGTATCAGCTCTTAACGAATGCGCACCTTTCACTACGAAGAAAGTTAAGCCAAGAATTTCTAAATGGATAACAGATGAGATAAAACATTTGAGCAGAGCTAAAAGAAATTTGCAGCGTGAGTACAAACTGAATAAATAAGACAGTACGCGTCGAAAATTATATAAAGATCATGAGAAGATCCTACGAAGAAAAGTTAAGGAAGCAAAACGGGACTACTTCCACAAAGAACTCTTGGCGGCAAAACAAAACCCTAAAAGAACTTGGGAAATCATTAGAGAAGCTGCTCAGTATAAAAATTCAGACTGCAAAAGCACTTTTGACAACCCCTCAGAAATGGCGAATGACTTTAACACTTTCTTCTCAAAAGTTGGCGAAGATGTTTTCAATGAAGTATCCAGGACAGTTTCAGACACATCTACAGAGGCAAATCTGAGCGATGTTTCATCCCCAAATAGTAGCAACAAGTGGAGACCAAAGCCAGTTAGCGTCATAGAGATACGAAAAATCTTATACTCACTAAAGAATACTAAAGCGACTGGACATGATGGCATAAGCCTCCAACATATTAAAGACAGCTTCCCTGTCACAGCACCCTTTATTCGCTTGATAATAAATACATCTATAGTCACAAACAAGTTTCCCGATCAATGGAAACTATCCATAATTAAGCCATTACATAAATCTGGTGATATCGACATAGCGTCAAACTACAGACCAATCAGTCTCCTGCCTGTTATGTCCAAAATATTAGAAAAAGTAATAACAAACCAGCTCTCGTCTCACATTGACGAGTCACATCTACTGCATCGCAATCAATATGCTTACAGGAGGAATACCAGTACTCAGGACGCCCTGTTAAACATAACAGAAAAAATTTACAAAGATATTGACCAAAAAAAATTAACTCTCTTACTATTGCTTGATCTCTCCAAAGCTTTCGACAGTGTTGAGCATAAGAAACTTCTAAAAAAAATTTCAAACCTCAGAATAGACACTCAGTGGTTTGAAAGCTACCTACGAAACCGCTCTCATGCAGTGTGCTTGAATAACAAAATGTCATCATTCATACCAAATAACTTTGGCGTTCCTCAAGGTTCAATCATCGGCCCACTCCTATTTTCAATTTTCATCAACGATTTCCCCACCATGCCGGCAAACACAAAAATCTCAATGTATGCTGATGACGTACAAATTGCCATGACAAGCTCAACAGCGGATTTAACAGAAACACAAGCCAACGCTGAAAACCTTCTGAGAAATCTGAAATTGTGGTATGACCATAATGGCCTCAAACTTAACGCAAGTAAAGCGCAATGCATTATTTTTGGATCACAGAATGCGACTGAAAATTTACCACCATTCCAGCTAACATTTGGAGACGATACAATTAAACCAGTCGATAAGGTTAAAAATCTGGGTGTTTGGTTTGACAAAAATATGACTTTCAATTCACACGTCGAAACAATGTGCAACAAAATTAACGGAACCTTAATGTTCTTTCATCGTATAAAGAACACACTTGACGAAAAATCTAGATTATTAGTGATTCAGTCTTTAGTTTTATCGCGTCTGGACTACTGCAGTCTTGTGTGGGGAGACTTACCTAAATGTCGTCAGGAAGAGTTGCAAAAATGTGTAAACTTCGCCGCCAAGGTGGTATGCAAAGGAAATTTTAATAAATACGATCATGTCACCCCTCTTTTAAGAAAACTCGACTGGATCCCAATACCGAACAGATTCATGATCCAGAAAGCTCGACGAGTATTCTCCTCTCTGTACCTCCCCCAAAGTAATGCAGAGGTGGTAAAATTTTTTCCATCTAATATCCCAAACGAAAGACCAAACCGGAGGAACGATGTTTTAGTCAGTTACCGTTCATCTAACGTGGGACAAAAAGCTCTCTCAGTTTCTGGAGCTTTTTTGTGGAACAAGCTTCCCCAGCATATCAAAAACTCTAAAACTGGAAAAGAATTTAGAGTAAATGTGTCACGTCATTTTACATCTCTGTCATAGGGCCTGCAGCATCTCGGTGTGAACTTCCCATCTATCAGAAATTTTAATTTTTCCTGAAATTTCTGTTAGAAATTTAGAACCTATTTCATTTTACGTTTGCTAAGCGATTCGTATATTCATCTTACTTATTTCTGTCGACAACAATGAGCACCACAGCCGTCAGTTCAGTGCAGCAGAACGAACGTTCTTTCCATAATTAGGAGTATTTCCTCATCTTTATTTTGTTATTTCTTTCTCTTTTCTGTATTAATATTTAACGTCCGTATGATAAATATACCATGAAATACATTTTGTGTGTACACCAATAAACAGGTTTATAGACGTGAGGGTTGTGCAAAGTTTATAATGAATTAAATTTTTGGCTAACGTTGTCTCGCTATTTCAAAATCATTCTCGAAGATGTTTTCAATCGATTTTCGGCTGAGCTGGAGGGAAAGGGGTAATTTAAGCATTGCATTTAGTCTTTTTCTTTTTTTTTTCTTTTCGTGCGTTCAGCGCACACTAGCACTGAACTTTCAAATCGGAAAAAACTCTAAATTTCTGTAATCAAAATTATCATTTTGGATCAAGGCCCAATCTTCCTATATGTGCCAATTTTGTGAATATTCTCCACTCAGATGTGATATCCGGCCACAATGTTACTCCATTTTATCCCACGTACACATGTCCCTATAATGCTGAAGAGTTGTGTTGCTTCTTGACTATAATCTGATTTTTCTTAAAAATTTCTGTGAAGAAATTAAAAAACAGCTCATTTTTATGTTTTTCGAAGTCTTCTCTTCCTTTTAGTTTTTTTTTTTTGCGAAAAATTTCTTAGGATTACAGTGAGCTCAGCTGTCATTTTCTGTGTAGTAGATGGTAGGTTGCTTCTATCTTTTATGTTATATATGTTTTTTTTTTTTTTTTTTTTTTTTTTTTTTCTAATATTTTATTTTCAATAAGTATATAAATTAATATGTGTGTGTACGTGTGTAGGTATATATATGTATCTACATAAATAGATATACATGTTTCTATTTCATTTCTTTACGCAAAAACCATTCGGTTGATAAATTTTATTGCAATTGCGAAATGATTCAAAAATAGATCTAGCACTTCCCCAGAGGGCGTTTCTGTGAATCGGATTAATGTCATATATAATTAATGAAATAAAGTGCAATTTGAGCATATGAATCGTAGTAAAATTATCTTTCTGTCCGTGTGTTGTACAAGCTATGAATTTTGATATTGAATATATGTTTGTTTACCCATTTCTACCAATATTTTGTAGATATTTGTCAATCATGAGTGGTAACCGGCTTACACTGTATCTCTATTTTATCCCATGTACCCATGTCCGCATGATGTGGTGAATATCGAGAAGATACGAAATATGTTTTTGGTGGTGATAGGGCTTTGCATATTTTTTAGGGCATATTTTTCATTTCTCATTCAACTACCCTTGACAGAGATAGACTATTGGCAAGCCACGTGTGGTTTGTCTATTAGTACGCCTCGTATATTTTGTCTATTAATATGCCTCGTATGGTCTATCTATTTTGTACACCTCTGATAGCTTGTCTATTAGTACACCTCGTATAGTTTGCCTATTATTATTATGCCTCGTATGGCTTATCTATTTGTACACCTCGGATGGTTTGTCAATTAGTACTCCTTGTATAGAACTTTTGTTAGACTACTAGCACACCACGAATGGTCTGTCTATTAGTACGCCTCGTATATTTTGTCAATTAATATGCCTCGTATGGTCTATCTACTTGTACACCTCTGACAGTTTGTCTATTAGTACACCTCGTATAGTTTGTCTATTATTATGCCTCGTATGGCTCATCTACTTGTACACCTCGGATGGTTTGTCAATTAGTACTCCTCGTATGGAACATTTGTTTTAGGATGCCCTATATTTAAGAAACTTTTAAAAGCCAATATGTTGGCATGTATCTCATGTGACAATTTGGAAATACACATTTTTTTTTCTTTTTTTTTTCGCGCGGTTGAAATTCCACCTGAGGCACCTGTGATGGTCCGTCAATACATACCGGGTTCCCCAAAATGGACCCCTGCTACCACCATTGAGAAAACGGGCCCGGTATCCTACAAGTGCCAACTGAAGGGGGGAGAGGTCGTTCGTCGACACCAGGACCAAGTCATGACCTGCTCGAACACCATCCCTGAGCCCTTGGCACAACCTACGGAGGAAACCGTTGTGTTTCCACAACCTGCTCAAAATCCATACCCACCACCTTCGACTAGTGAACCTGACCCAGAATTACCTGGCTACTCGATTCCCACCCACGAGGCCATGTTGCACGAGCCTCCAAGTGCTAGCATCTCACGCAGGTCTAACCGGGCTCGGAAGCCTGTGGTTAGATTGGACCTTTAGGATTGACCAGGTACAACAAGGGGGTAGGGTTTACAAAAGGGGGGGTTTCTAATTAAGGAGGGAGGGGTGTAATATAGCGAGTAGTGTAAGTTCTAGTTAGACAGACCTAAAGTTGGCAACGCTCGTGAGAGCAACACTCACAGCCAGTTTCCGATTGGTCGTAGCCAGCTAAAGAGTTCATGCTGACTGCCAGTGTTAATATAGAGTATTTCGGACGGCTAAGTACTATCTTTAAGTGCTTCTCTAACTACCTACTACTAATTCTATTCTAATCTATCCTGATATTTCAATCTATCTCCGCTCTACTCTCACTAGCCACAAGTCTTGTAATTGAGTAGCTTAGTTGTACGGTATCTAAGAGGTGAGTGACTTATGTACCTAATGTGATATGTCATTGCATTTGTCTATTGATATGTTATTTGTGTCTGGATGGGGTGTACTAATATTATATCTCCGTCTAGATATATAACAGTATTGTTCCCGAACTTTACGTACGTCATGTCCAGCAAATGGTCTGATTCAGCTCCTACAATCATTCCGAAGTTGTCAAGGAAATCTTTCGGATCACGCTCTATTAACGAGTCCGCCAATTTGAAATTCAATTCCTTGAATTTACCGGTAACTTCTAAAAGGCCTGGCAATGAAAGTGAGATGTTTATCTCGGGAACGCATACAGCGTTTACTTTGTTGAGTTTACCATCTATGAGCAACGGAACTTCAATAATTTCCGTATGAAAAGTTTTGCTAGAGTTAAATCCATGAACAGTTAGGGTCACGTTATTGTCCATTATTATGAGAGAATGCTCGTCAACTAACGATTTTAAAATGAAGTTACGTTGACACCCACCATCCTTTAAAGCACGTATTTCCGAAGTTTTACCAAGGCTCGTAATCTGAGTTGTGAAGGTCGGAAGAAGGTTACAGCAATCGCTAATTTTACTATGGAGATTTTCACTCCACAAAACAGAGTTAGTAGTGCCATGACCCTCTGCTCTGACAGGGGCAGAGTTTCTCGAGTTTTTAACTCTAGTGCCTGACTTCCGGCAAAGATAGGACATGTGTTCTCCATTGCAGTGTCTGCATTTAGAACTGAACCTAAATTTACAGTTGAAGGAAGAATGGTTCAGGTAGGAACACTTCATACAGGCACCAATAGCTCTGAGTTTTTCGAGCTTTTTGGTAGCCGTGTCGTATAGAGGACAGAGAGAAATGGAGTGACTTGAAGCGTTTCCATCGCTATCACAAAGATTACATTTCACGACTCTCGGGGGCTTACGATTTACTCCCACAGCCAATGAAGTCGCATGAAATACTTTACGGTCACTTAAATCCGCCTCCCGTGCCCCAGACTTCACGCTAGCGCCTTTATTTTTGGCGAATTTTCCATTTTGTCTGAGATAGCTCTCAGTCGCTTCAAATACATTGGCTTTGTTGAAGAGATGGTTTGTTAGTATTCGTCATCTGAATAAGATGGGCTTGGAAACGATCGTTCAACCATTCCAGAAAAAATACACCAAGACGGTATTGATATCAATTTCAAGAGATTTGAAGGAATTAATGATAGTTCTCATCTCTCCTATCCAGGTGTACGGGTCACCTGAATATGACAGTCTTATATCAGCTAACTTTTTTGTTGCCGAGTACTTCCGAACAACTGTCGAAGCGAAGGCTTTTGACAAGAGATCCTTGGCAATTTCGTAAGTTTGTTCTTCAATGTCAAGGGAATCAACAAGAATTCTGGGAGCACCGGTAAGCTGATTTTTAAATACACAAATCTCTCATAACTGGTCAAATTATGTTTGTTTACCACACTCTCAAAGCTGTGAATGAATTGTTCGAGGCTTTCGTTCTTCCCATTGGCAAACTTTGGCAAGGGCACATCAGGCAATTTTAAGACTCTTCTAGCACTGACCCTATTAATCACTGAATCAACATTCTCTAGAGAGTCGCTAAATAGTGCACTAGGAGACTCGGCACTCACCGGCTGCAGTAGCGACAGGGACAGCAGCATTTTCTCCTCGTAGTCCTGCTCTGCTACGGAGGCCTGAAGTCTCTCATCGTCTGCGCCCTCTTTCACCAGCGCTTCGAAGATCTGCTTGTCGAGGTCCCGTATCTCGACACTCAACGACTGCAAGTGAGATTTCTGCACCTGCCTCTGTTGGTCACTAAAGGAAGCTGCCTCTCTGTCAACAGCATTACACGCTCTCGTAATACGTTGCCTGACACATTGGCGAGTTTTAATTAAAATTAGTTTGTTAGTTCCATCAGTTCCCGCAGAGGGCTTTTCGGCCATACCTGCAGAGTGTTAGAGAAAGTTTTCGAAAATATAAATTATTATCTGCGAATAGAAGTTCAGATTAGACAATAATTATTGAAAATGCAGAAGGACGGACGCCGACCACCAGGAATCACACGGACGGCCTGCCGCTCCCCATACTGGCCACCATGTACAATTTTCAGTGAAATTAGCTATAGAAAGGGGTAAAAATTAAGTTCAATCGACATTCAAGCTTTACTCAGGAAAGAGATTTGGAACGGACGCGCAAACAGCTGTAACGGACACAGGATACAGGAGACAGGAACAGGACTAGCAGTTGGAACCGCGAGCAGTTCAATACCACGTCCGAGATCCTCCCAGGGCATCGTCCATTCTGCAAAGGCATGAAAACGCGAACCGTCAACGGGGTTTCCAGAGAACACCCAAAGTACAATTGAAGTAGTTTCACCACCAAAGTTTATAGTTTATAGTTTATAGTTTACAAGATTTAATACGTTTACCACCAAAGTTTAACTTGTAAGTTTACGCGTCGAACGACAAGGTAAGTAAGTTTATGCGTCGAGCGACAAGGTAACTTAGTTTATGCGTCGAACGACAAGGTAAGTAAGTTTATGCGTCGAACGACAAGGTAAGTAAGTTTATGCGTCGAACGACAAGGTAAGTAAGTTTATGCGTCGAACGACAAGGTAAGTAAGTTTATGCGTCGAACGACAAGGTAAGTAAGTTTATGCGTCGAACGACAAGGTAAGTAAGTTTATGCGTCGAACGACAAGGTAAGTAAGTTTATGCGTCGAACGACAAGGTAAGTAAGTTTATGGGTCGAACGACAAGGTAAGTAAGTTTATACGTCGAACGACAAGGTAAGTAAGTTTATACGTCGAACGACAAGGTAAGTATGTGAGTTTATACGTCGAACGACAAAGTAAGTAAGTTTATACGTCGAACGACAAGGTAAGTAAGTTTATACGTCGAACGACAAGGTAAGTTTATAATGCGGATTTATAATTAAACATGGGAAGCAGTCACTATAAAGTTCACACCGTCCCCGAACAGCCCACTTGTAACTAAGCACTAGACCAACCTCCGAGTGACGTCCGAGTGTTGCCGTCCGCTCAGAGATGCCGGCTGCCGGTCCGTCCGTCCTTCTAGCGCAGGGTTTACTCGTACATTTCCATAACGGTTGAAGTTACGGTGTAGACGTTGATAACGGAATTATCTTCTTGGTCGAGTGGACTCGTAGAGGCACGCGTAGACACAAGTGAGGTCCAGCTGAACTTCCAGATGAAGGAGTAATCTTGCCACTTAGAATGTGCCTGGCACATTCGGCGACAACTGAGATCCAGCCAGCGAAGTGCTGACCATTCAACCGGAATTAGAGTGGACTCCGGGATAAGCAGGTAAGGTGGTTACTCTGCGGGATCTGAAGAAGAACTGCGGGAATAGGAGGAGCTTCCACGCAAGTTAGTGGCGGAAAAGGGAAAGTCGGTTCTAGTACGTTACAATTGTGCTAATCAGAGGAGCGGTGTGATTTGAGTGACTTTAAACATTACTTTAATATTTTCTCCCAAATTGTTTTGTTTTAATTCCTTTTAATTACCATTAATTCAATTAACTTTAGAAATTATATTTTTCAGATTAATGTAGCTGTCGCCTGGGTCATATTTAAAGTTCCCTTAATTTTAGTCCTTATAGCTATAATGCAGGTATTCTGCACAGGGGGAGCATACTGGCGACAAGAAACTAAGGCATTTTCGTTAGGACATAACACTCAAAGCGAACAAGCCAATGTCACCACAACCAAGATTTCATATAACAATACATCAGATACACCAACAATTCTCACCTAGGGAATTTGTTCTCGAGTGAGGATAAGAGCCTCTTTTGGAAGAGTTTATTTGAGGAAAAAAACAGGAAAATAAGTAAAGGGTAACCATTCAGGGCCGTACTATAAAGATAAAGAAAAAGGAGGAGAATCTTTCCCGTAAGAAAATCCCACTTTCTAACGAGGATCGGGAGAACACAAGAAAGGGCGAGGATTTTTTTCACGTCTAGGAACTCCCGATCGCAAGTCAATTGTTTAAGGGTGGCCAACGGGCCTTTAAGAGTGGCCAACGGGCCTTTAAGAGTGGCCAACGGGCCTTTAAGAGTGGCCAACGGGCCTTTAAGAGTGGCCAACGGGCCTTTAAGAGTGGCCAACGGGCCTTTATGAGTGGCCAACGGGCCTTTAAGAGTTGCCAACGGGCCTTTAAGAGTGGCCAACGGGCCTTTAAGAGTGGCCAACGGGCCTTTAAGAGTGGCCAACGGGCCTTTAAGAGTGGCCAACGGGCTTTTAAGAGTGGCCAACGGGCCTTTAAGAGTGGCCAACGGGCCTTTAAGAGTGGCCAACGGGCCTTTAAGAATGGCCAACGGGCCTTTAAGAGTGGCCAACGGGCCTTTAAGAGTGGCCAACGGGCCTTTAAGAGTGGCCAACGGGCCTTTAAGAGTGGCCAACGGGCCTTTAAGAGTGGCCAACGGGCCTTTGAGTTAAGTATCAAATTTTAAAGGCTCTGAATGGTATAGCAAAATAACACCCAAAAATAATAATAAATGAAACCAAGAAACACAGGCACACTTAAATAAAAAGATAGCGAATAAAGTGTCAAGGAATAGGGTAGAGGGAACTCCTATAGGCTCACGACACATGACGCTGCTGGGTCCCTAGAAATGCAGAAAACCGACACAACACTCCTTCCTTGACTGGATGGAAAAAACTTTATTATAATCAATAACAACCTACCTGAAGACAGACAAACCAAGACAGACGTCACCTCTGTTTGCAGAAAGCACACCCAAACGTACTGAAAGCAGGTACTAACCCACATGTCACTCAGAGACACGCACCGGAATTTCCAACACACTCCCGGGGCCAGGGAGAAATCAATTTATTGATTTCGCAAGGCATTCAGGCACCGTTCTGCAGCCTTCCTACGAGGTCTGCTAACAGAATAAGAATATCGGGTACAGTAGACACAGGTTCGAAGGAATCCAGCCTAAGTTCCAAAGGGTAAAGTAACGATACTGCGTATTCCCCTGTGGTCCTGTCTGGTCTAATGAGCTCAACAGAGCGAGTTTTGCCGTCGGCCCCGGTGAACAGTTTAGTTATGCGACCCATGGACCACATTGGTCTAGGCTTAACGGGGGGCGAAATTAAGACTATATCACCAATATTAATCCGATCTTCCCATTGGGGTTCGTAACGATGCTTATCTGCCTGTCGAAGAAAAAGGAGATAATCATTATACCAAAGTCTTTGAACTTCTCCATCGCTTCCTCCCTAATCTGCAACGTGTCTATTAAGTTAACTCTTGAAGGGTGCAACATCTGGTCACCGTCCAGCGACCCGAAACTGTAAACAGAGCTACTACTACCTAACTTTAGGAAGGAATTAGGGGAAATCCACTCTTTGGAAAGATCGCCAGAATCTAAATAGGTCAACGGCCTGGAATTTATTGCAGTTTGAATTCCAGAGATTTAGGTAAAAAATGAAAGTATTCAATTTGTTCTTCCCAATTGCTTTGAACAAACAGCTTTTTACCACCCTAATTAGCCGCTCCCAACTACTTCCGAACCACGCCGAGTACAAAGGGATTCTAATATGCTTTATTGAATTTCGGCGGAAAAAAACAGAAGAGTCCTCTGAAAAGGAAGAATTGAGTACATCGGCCGCTTGTTTGAAAGTTGGTGCGTTGTCGCTGTAGACGGTTCTCGGGACACAAAATCTGTTGGAGAATCGGATGAAGGCGGAGAGGAATGAAGTTTTGGTCATATCGGGAAGAAGCTCAAGGTGAATTGCTCTGATGTTCAGACAGGTGAAGATCAACAGATACATTTTTCTAGTGGAATTGCCAAAATCTACATTAAAATGACCAGTGAAATCAACCCCGACATTTAGGAAGGGTTGAATGTAATTTACCTTATCGGAATAATAGTCTGTGGGTTTCGGATAGGTAAAAGCTCTGGAGTTAAATTTGGCACATACGTACATTCCTTGATGACCTTTTTGATAAGAGGACGAGCCTTAGGAATCCAGTACCCCGAATTCCTCAAGCAGTTCAAAGTGGAGCCAACGCCCATGTGCATGCACTTTTCGTGGCAGGCACGCACTAGTAACCATGAGAGATGGCTGGATCTGGAAATTAAAATAGGGTTAAAAACACCGAAAAAACATGCCTGCACCTACCAAGTCTACCTCTGGAGCGAATGACACCGTCGCTATCAAGAAATAAGCAAAGATTTCTAACTAGGGGAGGAGGATCTCTCGCGTTAGGCGTATTAAGAAAAGCAAACTCTTGAGGAAAACTAGTTTGCTGATCCCACCTCAACCAAAACAGACGGCCCTTAGAATAGTTTAGCACATGATCGACTTTCCGCCGCTTCCAAAGGTCGGAAAACTGGTACAATCTAGATGTGACTCTAAACAACCTATCAGCACTTGAAAAGTTAGCCATTTCTAGGACTGGCTACAAGACCTGATTAGTTGGAGCTGTCAAAGCAGAACAAGCAACAACATCAGATGAAGCAGTTGGCAAACACCCTAACCTACTCTGTGGCCAGGGTTGCGAAGGGTCTACCAGGAACTCAGGCCCGTGTCGCCAAAAGCCTAATTTTTTCTCAAACTCGCTAATAGTTAAACCCCTGGTGAGCATATCTGCAGGATTTAGTTCTGAAGGGATGAATTTGAATTCACAATCCAAATGATGGTCATGCTTCAGCGATTCACGGAACTGCAATATGTCTTTTACCCTATTGTTAGCGAATACATTTTTAGTTTTAACACAACCGTTTAATATCCAAGCCAGCACTATTTGCGCATCTACAGCGAAAGCTACGCTTTTTACGTGAACTCTCTTTAAGCACTTCAGCAAATTCAACAAACACTTGAAAGCAAGAAACACACCCAGAAGCTCTAGTGTAGGGAGACTTTTTGCCTTAATGGGGGCAACCCTACTCTTGCTGAAAAGTAAATTAGAGCTTAACTGATCGCGTTCCGTAATGCAATAAATGCTGAACCCGTAAAAAGTCTGAGACGTATCCGAAAAAATAACCAAACGCACTGGCTCATCAGAGTCCAGCACTTTTCGGCTGAACCGGAACTTACCCAAGCCATTCAAGTCTCCACTCAACTTTAACCATTCACTGTTCAGATCATCTGGTAAGGAGTCGTCCCTATTCAAGCCAGCTTTCCACATCTTCCTCATCAACACCTTACCCCTAACAGTTACCGGTCCTACTAGTCCCAGGGGATCAAATCGTTTGGCTAAATGAGACAAGACTGACCTTTTCGTCACTTTAACAGGCGGAGTGGAGTCATCAACAGACACGGCCAGGGAATCGCACTCTGTTTTATAGTCGTAACCGAGAATTTTGGCTGTCTCTGCGTTCTCCGCAGCAACGCCATCTGACTCCAACCTCCCCTGGACAGCCTTGTCGTTCGATAACCAACTTCGCAATTGAAAACCACCCTGCGACATTCTTTCGCGGCAAGATTCGTACAAATCTATTAGTGACGAAGAATTACTACCGGTGAGAAAAAGGTTGTCAACATACATGTTGTTCAACAGGAAATTACTGCACAAGTCTGCGGGGTATCTAGATACATGGTGTTTTATGACATAATTAAGGATGAAAGGGCTTGCAACGAAGCCAAACACGATGGTAGTGTACCTATATACGACAAGCTTCTTATTCTTAATCCAAAGGATACAAAATTTATCTTTATCACTCTCCAACGAGAGCCTGATTTGAAGAAACGCTTGCTTAATGTCGGACATCAGAATATTATTATCATGTCTAAGCTGAATCAATAACGAAAACAAGTCTCCCATCAAATCGATTCCAGGGAAGGCAGCATCGTTCAAAGAAGGGCACCCGTCTACTCTTAAGGCCCGTCCACACGTGCACACTTAACTGCAGACTTGCCTGCGCAAACCGGTTTCCGCAGGCAAGAGCGTGCGTATGGACACGAAAACTGTACACCGTGCAAGCCAATAAGAGCGGCCTGCGTAATCTTCAACATGTCAAGGCCCGTCCACACGTGCACACTTAACTGCAGACTTGCCTGCGCAAACCGGTTTCCGCAGGCAAGAGCGTGCGTATGGACACGAAAACTGTACACCGTGCAAGCCAATAAGAGCGGCCTGCGTAATCTTCAACATGTCAGAGATTGAAACTGCGCAAACTAGATCGTGCAGTTAAGTATGCGCCGTGTGGCCACCTTTCTCATGCCGTGTCTTCAGTCCACAGGCAGAAGTCACGAAAGCAACATGTCTGACTCACGCACTTATTCAAAGCAGTTCCTCACAGAGTTTATTGAACTATACAAATCTTTGCCTTCTCTATGGATGGTGAAGAGCAAGGAATATTCAGATAGGAATAAATAACAGCTTGCATACAACAAGATGATCCAAAAGTTGAAAGAAGTAAGTAGCTACCCTAGTATTTCAATTTTTTGTATTTGTTTTTCATATGAAATTAAAATTTCTAATTTATTGTAAATTGAATAAATCAAATACCTGAAATTACCTATCTGTATTTCTATTCCAATGTACTTATTTCACTGGTTGAACCTAAAGCAACCAAGGACATTGTGACAAAAATAAAATCAATTCTATTCGTAGTTGTTATAGAAAAAAGAAGAAGATTGCAGATTCGCAAAAGTCCGGAAGCGGCACAGATGATTTGTATGAAACGAATTTGTGGTATTTCAAACTTCTCCGCTTCCTAAACGAGCCCGACACGCCTCGTTACCCTACAAGCAACTTCAACGGTTCATTGACACAGGTATGGCAATAAAAGTTTCTAATTTCTCATTAAATTTTTTACTTTCTCATTAATACATCTATCTCATTGTGAACCATGATCAAATGATTTCTTAAATAATTCAACTACAATGGGAATACAAAAATCATAATATGAAAAAGAGCATTACAGAAGTATTTACGCAACTTAGACATTAAAAAAACTCCTATCTGTAACTATCATTCAGAACTCTGTTTTGCCGGGGAACGCTGCCTTCCGAGTTGAAGTATTGGAGAAACTCATTTCTTATTATCTTAGCGTCTCTTGCAATGGCCCTATTATATCCATATTGTAAGTCAACGAGATCAGAATCACGTGTCCGTAGACCCAACGACAAAGTGCCTTGAATGTCATCTTCATAATCCAAGGAGCCAGTAGGTGTGTAGCTATTTGAATGTTTTCGCATCAATAAATTGTGAAGAACACAGGTTGCCGTAACAGCTTTATCAATATTTTCGAGCTTTAGGTCTATGCTGGTATGAAAAATCCTGAATCTAGATGCTAAAATTCCGAATGCATTTTCGACCACTCGCCTAGCTCTTGATAAGCGGTAGTTATAAATTCCCCTCTGATCTGTGAGCTCTCTTTGATTGAAAGGCTTCATAAAATTTGAAGCCAGTGCAAAAACCTCGTCTCCGATGAAAACGTAGACTAGCGTTCTATTGGATTGTCCTACTGGTTTTGCATCTGGAATGCACAAAGATCCATCATCTAATTTTTTGCGAAAGGTTGTGTGATCAAGCACACCACCATCGGAAATTCTTTCATTTACGCAAAATTCAGATATGACACTCATAGTTTGCATTTACTACAGCTAAAAGAACATGCTGTTAAACCCTTTACAGTTGTAAAAGTATGAACCTGATCCGGGCGGGGGCGAAATTCTCACATGCTTGCCGTCCACAGCACCGATGCAATGCGGAAAATTCCATTTCTTCTCAAATTCATCCGCCAAGTGTTCCCATTCTTCCATAAGTTTTGAATCTGAAACACGAAAATAATTAATTGATTTCCTAAGTATCGTATACTGCTATGAGTAGTACAAAAATACATCAATTTGAAAGAATGTTTCGGACTTGGATTGTAATATTGTAATAGTTTTACTGAATGGTAATAATGTTTTTATTTCAGAATGAGTCATGGAAAGCTGCTGAGACATCCCATCCCATATACGACGATGATTTACTAGATGATAGCCCTTAAACACCTAGTGATCGCCCACAGACACCTAGTGATCGCCCACAGACACCTAGTGATCGCCCACAGACACCTAGGGATCTCTCACGGACACCTAGTGATCGCTCACGGACACCTAGTGCAAATTCTTCATTTGGTCGCCATCCAAGAAAAGGGTTTCTTCTTCTCATGTGGACGATGTTATTGCGTCTGTTGGAAAACGCCTGTCTGAACCAAAAAAAAAGAAGACCAACATGACGCTTATGGCAAGTCTATCGCCAATAAACTGAGAATGCTACTGTAATATAGCGAGTAATGTAAGTTCTAGTTAGAGAGACCTAAAGATGGCAACGCTCGTGACGGCAAGATCATCAGCCAGTTTCCAACTGGTGCTAGCCAGCTAAACAGTTCATGCTGACTGCAAGTGTGTATATAGATTATCCCGGACGGCTAAGTACTACCTCTTAGTTATTCTCTAACTACCTACTACTAATTCTATTCTACTCTTTTCTATATATTTCAAGCTATCTCCGCCCTACTCTCGCTGGCCACATGTCTGGTATTTGAGTATCTAAGTTGTAGGGTATCTAAGAGGTGAGTGAATTATTTACTTGTGATGTGTCATTGCAATGCCTATTTATGTCAGCACTATTACTGTGTTGTGTCTATGTGAAACCTATACTGTGCTCTAGTGTAGGATTACTAAGTTTATAACATTGGCGACGAGATGTTGGTAGAACTGCTGGGGGTGACTAAGTAGTAGTGACTAGTGAGGGAACATAGAATTTGCCTAGTGAATTTTTTTTGTTGTTCTGCTCACTGGTGTTGCTAGACTGGCTAGACTAGTGAAGAAACTCAGAATTGATCAAGTGGTTGTACCATTTGTGCTGTGATTTTTTTTTCTACTTTTTCACAGTGTGTTAAACTTACTAAAAATTCAATATGCCATTGATAGGTTCAGTGGGAGAATTTAATCCTTTAGAGGAAGAATTTGGAGACTATGAAACTAGATTACACTGCTATTTTTAATAAACAAAATAGGAGACAAGGAAAAAACCCCCACACTAATTTCACTAGTGGGTCCAAAAGTTGTTGGGCTAATTAAGGACCTAGTGTCTCCTAAAAGAACCCTTGATGCTACTTATGACGAGATTGTGGAAGCGTTGAGACGGCATTTTAAGCCAACAAGAAATCAGATTTATGAGAGATATCGGTTATATAAGCGGAACCAGAAACAAGGGGAAAGCATCGCTGATTGTGTTGCTAGCTTGAAGGCCCTTTCTCATACCTGTAATTTCAAAGAGGAAGTGCTAGAAGAAACTCTTCTGGACAGGTTCATTTTGGGTGTGTCCAGTAATGAAATTCAAAATTGCTTGCTGAATGAAGCTGGCCTGACATGGCAAAAGGCCATGGATCTAGCTACTGCTAAAGAAACCACACTGAGAGAAACAGTGGGGTTGAGGCAATCAAATCCTATTCTAAATGTAGGTCAGAGTAGAGTTCAGCAAACTGCGTACAAGCCTCAGGACAAACTCAGGCACAAGCTAGCCCGAAATCAGCATGCAGCGGCTGTGGTGGTTTGCACTGGCGTAGAGTTTGCCCCTATAAAGACAGTAATTGTCATGGTTGTGGCCAGTAAGGTCATCTAAAAAAATATTGTTTCAAACTAAAAGGGCAGAAATCTGCTAAAGGCAACAAAAATAATTTTGTGCATGCTATGCATGAAAAAAGGGGGAGGGAACACCACCCTAACCCTAATGGAACTAGCAATGGAACCAGTGCAGACTACCCAGACCCCAATCATGGGTGTTATGGGGAAATATTTTCAGTAGCCGAGGAAATGAAACCCCCAATCAGAATAAAATTGTTACTAAATGGTGTGCCATTAGAGATGGAGGTAGATACAGGTGCTGCCAGGTCTGTCCTTTCAATGGCCACCTACTCTAAAATACCAACTAAGACAAGACCCGAGCCGAGACCTTCTGATGTTAAGCTTAGGACTTATGGGGGAACAGAACTGTGAGTTTCTGGAGAGATTAGGGTTAGCATCCAGCATGAAGCTAGTGGTAGGGCTCCACAGCTAGCAACTATTGTAGTTGTAGACAGGGAGGGGCCAGCTTTGCTGGGTAGGGACCTGATTGATTCCTTTGGGCTAACTATAGTAGCAAATGAGGTCAACAAATTGACTACCTGCCCTGAAGAGTTAGCAAATAAATTCCCCGACCTTTTTCAACCAGTTCTAGGTTGCTTTAAGGGAAGGAATTTCAGAATATAAGTGGATCCATCCGTACCACCAAAGTTTTGTAAGGCCAGGAACGTGCTTTACACACTTAGACCCAAGGTGGAGGCAGAACTTGATAGACTGGTGCAGGAAGGTATCCTCACCCCTGTACAGTACTCTAGATGGGCAGCGGCTTTCGTCCCATCGTTTCAGTGGCTGATCAAAGCATCCGAATCTGTGGAGACTACAAACTAACCGTCAACAGAGCCACTAGGCTTGATCCCTACCCTATACCCAGAGTGGAAGATCTATTTAGCGGGTTAGCAGGTAGAGTTATATACTCCAAGCTAGATATGTCTCAGGCATACGCTCAACTACCCTTGGATGAAGACTCCAAGGAACTCACGGTAATAAACACCCACAGAGGTTTATTTGCCTACAACCGTCTCAGCTTCGGAATTGCGTCCGCACCTGGAATCTTTCAGCGTGCCATGGAAGGACTATTGCAGGGCCTCCCAGGAGTGTTCTGCTACCTGGATGACGTTCTGGTGAGTGCTACTAATGAGCAAGAGCACAACAAGCGTCTCCATCAAGTCTTATCTAAACTACAGGAGGCAGGGCTAAAACTGAAAATGGATAAATGCCAAATTGGAGTGCCACAGGTATCCTACCTTGGATACCAAATCGACAGGGATGGATTGCACCCCACTGCAGAGAAGGTAGCAGCGATCCAGAATGCACCAGCTCCTACTAATGTAACTCAATTGAGAGCCTACCTTGGGCTCTTGAACTTCTACAGGAAATTTCTAAAATCATCTGCAACTATGCTGGAGCCCCTAAATACCTTACTGAGGGATAAAACTCCTTGGAAACGGGATGCAAGTCAGGAGAGAGCATTCCAGAAATCTAAACAAGCGCTCCTGGACTCCCAGACTATAGTCTATTTCGACCCTCAGAAACCCATAGTGGTAGTGGCTGACAGTAGTGCGTATGGTGTGGGAGCGGTGCTGTGTCACCTTATTGATTGAATTGAACGCCCCGCATATTTTGCCTCCCGAACTCTAACAGCAACAGAGCGCAACTACTCCCAAACTGAGAAAGAAGCTCTGGCTATGGTGTTTGCACTCAGGAAATTCTATTGCTACCTGTGGGGACAGGACTTCACTGTGGTTACTGACCACAAACCTTTGTTAGGATTATTTGATCCGGGTAGAAGCATTCCTCCGATGGCATCCGGGCGCATTCAAAGGTGGGCTCTTCTGCTGCAATCCTACAAGTTCACCTTGCGTCACCGGTCTGGCGTGCTGTTGGGCACGGCTGATGCTCTCAGTCGTCTACCCTTGACAACTCCCGAGGAAGCCACACCTATTCCTGCGGAATGGACGTCCTTAGTAAACTTCCTCGAGTCAGCTCCAGCCACCAGCACCCACATTCGCGACGGCACCCTAAGGGACCCAGTACTTTTAAAGGTATACAAATAATGCCAGGTAGGCTGGCCTTCGACGGTAATTGGTGACCCTGATCTCACTCCGTATACTAGGAGGCGAGACGAATTGTCCACACAAAATGGCTGTGTGCTCTGGGGAGCAAGAATTATTGTACCCCAAGCTCTCAGACAAGCCATTGGGGATGAACTTCATTCACTCTGGCCATGCAGGATCATCCAGGATGAAGGAGTTAGCTCGCAGCTATGTATGGTGGCCGCTGCTGGACAAAGACCTAGAAGAAACGACTAAGTCTTGCAGCGAGTGCCTGAGCACTCGAGCTGCACCAACGAAAGCTGAACTCCATCCGTGGGAATGGCCTGCGAAGCCTTGGCATCGCATACACATTGACTACGCGGGCCCAATGGATGGAAGATACTATCTAGTGATCGTGGACGCACACTCTAAGTGGGTTGAAATTTTTCCCACATCTACTACAACCTCTAGCGAAACGATCTCGTGCCTGAAACACACTTTTGCGACATTTGGATTTCCAGTAACAATTGTTTCGGACAACGCAACGTGTTTCACATCGGCTGAATTCCAAGAATTTGTGAAGGCATGTGGTATGCGACATATTGCGAGAGCACCATACCATCCTTCAACTAATGGACTGGCAGAGCGCATGGTTCAAACTTTCAAGAAGAATATACGAAAGTCAACGGAATCCTTACGCCTAGCACTAGACAGGGTCCTGTTCAACTAGCTATCGGCTAACACCCCACACGACAACAGGTGTTACGCCCGCCAAACTGATGTTAGGCAGGAAAGTTCGCTCTCGTCTTGATCTACTTTGGCCGTCAGAAGCAATCGCGTCCAAAGTTGCTCAACGCCAGGACGCTCAGAAGAGATACCACCCAGGGTCTCGCGCGGTTGACATTTCGCCGGAGTCACCGGTGATGGTCCGTCAATACACGCCGGGTTCCCCAAAATGGACCCCTGCTACTACCGTTGAGAAAACGGGCCCGGTGTCCTACAAGTGCCAACTGAAGGGGGGAGAGGTCGTTCGTCGACACCAGGACCAAGTTATTACCTGCTCGAACACCCTCCCCGGACCCAGGGACCAACCTACTGAGGAAACTGTGTTGATCCCACAACCTGCTCGAGATTCATACTCACCACCTCCGGCTAATGAACCTGACCCCGAAACACCTGATTACTCGATTCCCACCCAGGAGGCAAAGATGCACGAGCCTCCAAGTGCTAGCATCTCACGCAGGTCTACCCGAGCTCGGAAGCCTGTGGTGAGAATGGACCTTTAGGTATGAATACATGAAATAAGGGGATTGGGATACAAGGGGGGTTTCTAATTAAGGGAGGAGGGGTGTAATTTAGCGAGTAATGTAAGTTCTAGTTAGAGAGACCTAAAGATGGCAACGCTCGTGACGGCAAGATCATCAGCCAGTTTCCGATTGGTGCTAGCCAGCTAAACAGTTCATGCTGACTGCAAGTGTGTATATAGATTATCCCGGACGGCTAAGTACTACCTCTAAGTTATTCTCTAACTACCTACTACTAATTCTATTCTACTCTTTTCTATATATTTCAAGCTATCTCCGCCCTACTCTCGCTGGCCACATGTCTGGTATTTGAGTATCTAAGTTGTAGGGTATCTAAGAGGTGAGTGAATTATTTACTTGTGATGTGTCATTGCATTGTCTTTTTATGTCAGCACTATTACTGTGTTGTGTCTATGTGAAACCTATACTGTGCTCTAGTGTAGGATTACTAAGTTTATAACAGCTACCAAATGATCAACGCATTTAATTAGAAAGATTAATCAACGAAGCTATCTTCGAAGCAGAATTAGGCAATTTATGTAGAGGGTGTACTATCAACGTCCCAAAATTCTCCCACCCTACTATTAACATGCCACATGTCTCCCATCCTACTATCGACTTGCCACAAATCTCCCCGCCAACTACGAACAACATGGAATATATAACAATTTCATCACAAGAGCCAGCATATTGCCTGCCCCAACCTTCAATTTCTGCACTTCATGGGCCTACCGAGAACACCAACGCAGAGTTCGCATCTAAATCTTACATGAATATATAGTTAACTACGTAATGAAGTTGAATAAATATTTAGTTTGTGTGCCATTATCGTTATAGGGAAATAAATTTTTTCCGTTACTGACCGTCATGTATTGTTAGTTCAATAAATATTCAGTTTGTGTATCATTAATCTGGATAAAAGTTTTGTCGTTGCTCTGTTACTCACCTTCCTACATTGTTCCCTCAAAACAGCGTAGATAGCTTCACACGTATCAGGGATAAGCAGAGAAAGGGCTTGATGAGAAAGGGCAACTGAAAACCGAATATCTCGAAGAGACCTGCCAGTTGCCAACCATCTGAGAGTGCAAGATAGCCTTTCATGAGGTGATATGGATTACCGCATCACTGTTTCTTGCTGTTGTATGCGTGGAGTTACTAATTCCAGTAATTCAGTATATGCAGTTTCATCCATTCGCATTTAAGTCCGCCACTCAGTAGAGTCGTCTCTTAAGTCCTTCATGAAGTTAATATGAGAGTGATGACATCTCTTGAAGAGCCATAATTTGCACCACTTAGATCGTCGCCGTGTTTGTTGTCTTATGTGCACGAGGCAAAAGAAAAATGCTAACAAGTCTTCGTCGTCAGACATGACCGATGCCAACAAGATCATCAAGTGAACTGAAGTTTGCGCGTACTTACCTGCAACGTGTGGACACACATCAATTTTGCGCAAGTATGCGCAGGCAAGTCTGCGCAAACAAGTCTGCAGTTAAGTATGCACGTGTGGACGGGCCTTTAAGCTGCAATTTAACATAGGCCTAACCTTAGAAGTGCAAGTAGGGTGCTTCTTGATTACGGCTCTGTGCGGGATGAAGACCTTCCCCTCAAAATTACTTTCGTCACAAGGGACCTCCTCCAATATTCCATCTCTGAGCTGCTGATTGAAAACCTCATCGTATGTCTCAAAATGCCCATGTGTCTTCAATCTGTCAATCACTCTAGAAAGTACAGCTCGAGCAACGATAAAGTTGTCTCTAACCAGAGAAATCTTCTCATTCCATGGGAGAACTATATGGTATTTACCATTCTTAAATTCAATCTGATCCGCAAACTTTTGAACAATTTCTTTATCGGAGGAAGCAACAGAGTCATCTTCAGAAATCCCTATGGATTCAAGGTTAAAGATTCTCTCTAAATGATCCTCTACAGCACTGCCAGGTAAGACACTACTGATAGGATCTGGGTGACAAGGCTGAGGATCAAGGACAAAATTCACGCAAGCTCTATATTCCTCACATGAACTATGAAGGGACTTGTACAACTCAGGCACCTGCTTCTTGTCTAAAAAATGCTCGACGTTTCCCCAAGGAACGACCCTGGATCCCAGCAGGAAGGCGGTACCTCTCATGCAATCTACTAATTCAAACCTGGTGAAGCACTGAAGGATGTCCACTCCTAATATCCCTTCCAAATTAACAGCATCTGTCTCGGTAGACATCGAAGAGTCAGCCAGCTGAAAATAAGACTGAAGATTTCCTACAGCCTTCCCCAAAAAACACACATCGAATGACATTTGAAAAGTTTTATCGACAAGGACAGGCACCTGCAATTTATTGACGCCATCTAGCAAATCAATCAAAAGACTTATTTCAGCAAAAAATTTCACTCCCCTTTCAAGGAAAGAATTAACAAGGTAAGTGGAAGTTTGAGAGAGGTCGCAACATTTAAGGCGGCTCAGAACCGACGCTGAGATGTATGAACGCTGAGACCCGGACTCTATAAGGAACCGAACATTGGTTGCGTTCTTACCTTTCCCAACTGGTAAAGTTATGGTAGGAAGGATATAGACAGACTTTGTATTAGCTGAAGAATTTAAGCAAATGTTAGACTGAAACTCTCTTAATTTAGCTTTTCTACACAATGCAGCCACATGAGAGCCCTCTCTGCAAAACTTGCACTCAAAGTCGAGGTTGGCGTTGCACCTACCAGCCTCATGTTTAGCACTAGTGCACTTCGTGCAGAGCTTAAGCTCGGTACACCTATCCACCCAACTGTTTATCGTAGGGTAAGCGCTACAATGGAGCATATTATGGCCCAGGCTGGAACAGAATTTACAGGTCTTGCGTTCGTGGGCGGTAGTAGCAACATTAGCAAAGACTCCCCTCTCCTTAGGAGGAGGGAGCCCACCTGCCTGGCTCAAAACAGAATGCTTAGGAAAAGTAGGTTTAGGCCTCTCAGTCCTTTCAGAGCGAAAAGAAGAGGTTCTGATTCTGAGAGTCACGATCGCGTAGTTAGCAAAAATCCGGGGCAACTGAGGGTAATTGTTATTCAATTTACGAGCCAACTCTTGCTGAAATGGCACGGGTAATTTAGCAAAAACAACATGGCTAACGAAAATCAAGCCAGAAGGTTCTCCAAGCACATCACAGTCGTTATTTTTTAAATCAGCTATAACACTGCGAACCTCAGAGATGAACAGCTTAGTTTCACAATAACTAGGGTCAAACCGGCATTTCAGTTCAAGTAGGGCCTTGCACAATTTATTCACAATAGCATCTTTCTTTAAGAACTCAAGTTTAGGAATGTTTAAGGCAACTTCGTAGTTATTATCATTGATGCTCAAATGCTCAATCAATTTCAAAGCGTAGCCGTTCAAATAACTCTTAAGGTACGTTAACTTTGCCGAGTCACTCAGAGATTTCCTATGGCCTACGATGCCATTAAACTGCGACAAAAATGTGGCAAACTTCAGAAAACCGTCTCCTTCGCCAGAGAACACGACGCACTTCAGATTTGGCAACTTAACTTCCCTAAGGGAAGGAAAATTATCTTCGGGTTCATTAGGCGGGTCCGCCAGCAATTTAAGCTTGATTTCAATGTCAGAAATATACGCACACTGAGCGTCTACCTCCTTATTTAGCGCTTCATCGTCTTTCTTTTCCTCCAGCAATTGACTGATTATACTCTCATCATATGCCCTCGCCTGGTCCAAATTGCGGCGCACCTCCTCGCAATGAGCCCGCAAAGCGGCGGAGGACCCTGCATCCTCAGCGCTGCCCAACCCCAGGGTGACCTTACGCCTGTAGACTGCTAGGCACTGCACCAGAGACTCTGCCATAGCTAGTCACAAGAAGCAAGTATAAGGGAACAACAAGGGAAATTAGTCTCGCAGCAGCTCCTCTCCAATCCGCACCTGTCAAGGGCAAGCACCCCAAATTCCCTAGTATTAAAGTGTGTGAAAAACCACACTCTTGAAATCTTTAAAGTTTATTAAGCACGCTCCAAGTAGAATAGAGGCACGAGGAAACAAAAACTCCTCTAGGAAGCAGTCGCCTTTTGGGCCGGCTTGTGCTCCTCAATAACGCCCAAACAGCGACGTAGTTGGGTCCAAGGTGAATTGGCAAGTGCAGGTTCTAAGCTGGGGTAGTCCCGGGCACATGAAGCACTGCCTACGGGATACCTCCCGGCTTTTCAGTAGTCAAAATTCCAGCTGAGACGGAAAAGGAATGTTTCCCGGTGACCATCCCAACTGCTCGAACTTCCCGACGCTGGAGGGACGCAACCCAGCTCGGAAAACTGCCGACGGATTGAAGCTAGGAAAGAAAAGGACGAGATTTTTAGCTTAACAGAGAAATGAAGTTCGCAACCGCTTATGACTCTTCCTAATTTTTAAACGAAACAGGATAAACTTTCAAATCGTAGCAAAAACAAACCCACCAAATATGAACTCACAAGCCAAGAAAACCTCTGCCGCGTAACCGCTTCACAAGGCAAGGAATGGTTCAGCGCAAGCAGGGCTTCTCTCAAAAAACAAGGTGTTCTCCGCAGGGTGCGCAATGGGGGAGCATATACTGGCGACAAGAAACAAAGGCACTTTCGTTAGGACACAACAATCAAAGCGAACAAGCCAATGTCACCACAACCAAGATTTCATATAACAATACATCAGATACACCAACAATTCTCACCTAGGGAATTTGCTCCCGAGTGAGGATAAGAGCCTCTTTTGGAAGAGTTTATTTGAGGAAAAAAACAGAAAAATAAGTAAAAGGTAACCATTCAGGGCCGTACTATAAAGACAAAGAAAAAGGAGGAGAATCTTTCCCGTAAGAAAATCCCACTTTCTAACGAGGATCGGGAGAACACAAGAAATCGCGAGGATTTCTTTCACGTCTAGGAACTCCCGATCGCAAGTTAATTGTTTAAGGGTGGCCAACGGGCCTTTAAGAGTGGCCAACGGGCCTTTAAGAGTGGCCAACGGGCCTTTAAGAGTGGCCAACGGGCCTTTAAGAGTGGCCAAAGGGCCTTTAAGAGTGGCCAACGGGCCTTTAAGTTTAAGTATCAAATTTTAAAAGTTCTGAATGATATAGCAAAATAACACCCAAAAATAATAATAAATGAAACCAAGAAACACAGGCACACTTAAATAAAAAGTTAGCGAAAAAAGTGGTCAAGGAAGAGGGTAGAGGGAACTCCTATAGGCTCACGACACATGACGCTGCTGGGTCCCTAGAAATGCAGAAAACCGACACAACACTCCTTCCTTGACTGGATGGAAAAATTACTTTATTATAATCAATAACAACCTACCTGAAGAAAGACAAACCAAGACAGACGTCACCTCTGTTTGCAGACAGCACACCCAAACGAACTGAAACCAGGTACTAACCCACATGTCACTCAGAGACGCGCACCGGAATTTCCAACAACACTGCCTTTTCTTTTCTGTATCTACACTATGCAGGGTAACAATGCAGAAAAGGTGTCATATTATTGTTCAACTCTATGTTAAATTTCGGCTATAATAGGCAAAAGTTGTTCTGCTTTCGTCGCAGGGGCCTGACGTTTTCGGAACGTTTTGTTAACGAATAAAAGTCACTTTTAGTTTCTTTACGTGTTATATGATACTATCTCTTATTTTCGTCTAACTTTTTACTTTTTATTTGACACTTTCTTATTTTAATAAACGCCCATGTTCTTCTCACTTCGTGTTTTTGTGGAGCAATTTGCAACGTTTCCAGCAAGAGAATTTGTACTATCGCATAAATACAACAACTATTGCAGCTGGGATAGTGCATTGTTTTCAGTTACAATATTTGTGTGACTATAAGTGAAGTTTTTGCTAGTGTGTGTAATTATTTTCATTGCAGCTCGTTTACATTGTATTTTAATTTTTTTCAGGTGTCTCAGTGCCGATATTGATTACCTTACAACATTTCCAAATCTTCCTTAAGAAGAAGTAATTCATTATATAATGCTACAAAACGGATGCTATTTCAGTTTTTTAAAATTGTATAAACATAATTATAAAATTCTCCATTTCAGCGTATGCTTACTTAGAAATTGGGGAGTGATACGAAGATAAAAATTAAACATGATGATGATATAGTGAAATTCAATATAACTCTGAGAGAACCAAACAACATTCAAGAAATAACTTTAGAAATGAGCAGAAATTTTTATTATTAATACATGTCAACTTGACCTAAAGACAAGGAAGCCATATCAATTTTGATAACGTAACCTGACAACTAGAAGTCTTTATGTACCAGACCATAGCTCCAGGTTTTGACAAAGACTACCCATTGGCAAGGAATCATAACCTAAAGACTAGAAATATTTATGATCACAACATAACTTAAAGTTTCTGCAAAGACTAGTCATTATCAATTAATGCATCATTAAGAGCGTACAGAGTTGCCACTCCTTATGTGGGTACAATGTATTGCATTAGCTGAAATGTTCTACAAGTAACTTGCAACACATTTACTACTATTTTCCACTTCCTATGTATTAATTGAAGGGGAAATGAACAAAACAGAAATATAAAGAACGAATTTGCTATGCTTTAAATTGCAAATTCTTGCTTTTTAACTGCAAAATATGCATTATTACTCCAGTAAAATTATATTTCTTTCTCGTATGTATCATACATACATATATAGGTATGCAAACCCACAATGACTAGATAAAATGACGGTATTAGGTGATAGGTATAAATACGCTGTTTCAAACTTAAAACAAAATAATCAACAAAAACATTGCGTACTTTTTAGATTTTTCAGCAAAGTATTCTAACTCTGTTTTGTTTACTTTCGGTTTTAAACAGTTTTAAATAATTTTTAGCAAAAATTAGAATCGAAGATACCAAAAAATAGTGACTCCAACCACGACTCCACCACATCCGAATGAACGACTCCGACTCCACCACATTCGGGAAAGCGACTCCGACTCCACCACACTTCAGAGTAGCGACTCCGACTCCACCACACTTCAGAGAAGCGACTCCGACTCCGACTCCACCCTAAAACATGCAACTCCGGCGACTCCGACTCCCGACTCCGACTCCGCAACCCTGCTTTTTACCACGATAAGCTGCATTTCTCAATAGATTCAATTTTCAAACAAATTTTTTTACTTACAGTATAAAATAAGGGAGCAGATGCCAGGTTTTCACATTATTTGAATGGTATTTATGATACCATCCAATCAAGCTGATTCCCATCGTAATAACATAAGGGAAATAACTCACAAAAACACATATTTCTTTATAAATTTATGAATAAACCTAGCGTTTCATTATATTTTTAGGGTATTTTTTGTGCGGGAAATTTCCGCCAGAAGTTGAAAAACTCATACATACATATACCGGGCTTAGCCTCCCTATGGGAGGGTAGCCGACAGCAGGCCACAATCACCACACTTAGTCACTAGGAGGCGAGAGAGGCAGCACTGGCCGCACCTGAACTGCCAGGATCAGCAGCAGCCCAGCACAACCACCTTCCACAGTCAGGCCCGACAGCCACAGCTGGTTTACCCTGACCGCTTCATTGAGTGCAGCCCCTCCCCCCGCACATGACAGGTCAACCCCATCACACGCGGGCGACTTCCAGTACCTCGTCAAAAATAAAATTACCTTCTTATGCACTGCCCCCACTCACTTCTGTCCGCAGCCATCCCTCTCGCCACGTCCACAGTCAGACCCCTCTCATACAAAGCACGTTTCACCCCATCCATCCAACTCATCCGTGGTCTACCTCGCGCTCGAAGACCACTTACTTCCGACATATATATTTTTTCACCAGCCGCTCAACTTTCATTCTTTCAACATGCCCAAACCATCCAAGCCCTCTTTCAACCACTCGCCTACTCAACTTTTTGATAACACCCGTCTGCCCCCTAACCAACTCATTCCTGATCCTATCTCTTCTAGTTACTCCATACATGCTCCTCAAACACTTCATCTCAAACACATCCAACTTCCTCCTCTCAGCTGCTCTCAACCCCCAGGACTCTGCTCCATACAACAAAACTGGCACAATCAAACTTTCATACAGTCCCCTCTTAGCATTCATACTCAAACTCCTGCATTCAAAAACTTTCCTCGTTGCACCCAATGTCTTACAACATTCACTCACTCGATGCTTCACTTCTACTTCCATACTATCCTTAACAGTCACCTCCGACCCGAGGTACCTAAAATGTTCTACCTCCTCTAAAACTTCCCTATTCAAAATAAATTAATTTTCACGAATGATAAAATGCTCAAAACTCATTAGTTTTGGAATTTTTGAGGACTTGAAGAAACTTTGAAACCGAAATATGTACCACGCTCGCCAATGTTAGCGCTACCTTTTTCACTTCAAATTAATCCAAGTCAAGTTCAATTTAATCCAAGTCAAGTTCAATTTATTCAAGTCTAGTTCAATACAATCCAAGTCAAATTCAAATTAATCCAACCCTAAGTTGAGTTACGAATTGACACAATCACTCGTTAATTAGAGTTTTTTGCGTTAGATATGTTTCTACTGGATGTGATGAGCAAGACAATCGTTTTTTCTTTCAGCAAGAAATTCATAAAACTTTCGCCTGTGTTGCAATCTAAAGACATGCTGTCGTAAAAAGTGCTAAGTACCCAGCATCAGGAGGCAGAATGCGATTCAGATCTTTGACCGGCGTAAAAGATACCGATCAAATATGAAATTTAACCAGTTCACTTCGTATTGGCCTACTCATTGAAGCCATTTTAAAACTACTCCACCCCCTTTATTTGAAATAAGAAAGAAGGCGAAATGAAAGAAAGGCCGTAAGAAATAAGAAGTTCAATCTGTCGAGAGTTGAGGATGCCTATCTTGTATAGCAGATACGCTCATCACACACTTTCGGTTGGCTTGGAGGATGACGGACGGACGGACGGACAGACGGACGCGGCTTATAATTTAGTACTAGTGTACACAACCCTTCTAAAGTGACGGGATTCAATAACCGTTTTGAACAAACTTTCAAGATTTGGATGAAAAACAAATATAAGGTGGATCAGTAAAAAATTCTGTCAAGATTACCTACCCTTAACAAACATACCTTAGTAAAATGTCAAACATATCGATGCATGTAAAAACCATCGGTAACGTTATGCTGAGGAATTCGGTAACCATGATACCGCAAACTCAAACAACCTATGTTTCTTAAAAAGCGGACACCCAACAAATATATAAATGAATATATAAATAAACACAGAACGGGTATTATTAGGTTAGATAGATTCTGCATTGAGGGTAGCATGCATCCATTCAAATATCTGTGTTCAAAAGGTAATTATATGTTACATATAGCAGTATCGGGGAATTATTTACTCTCATTTGGAGATTTACATGCGTGAAATTGCATCACATGTATGAAATCATATACGAGAATACATGCGAATACATAAGATTATTATTGGACGTTATGTAGATTTAATCTTTAAGAGAAATATACAAATGCGATTCACTGTGTACTCATGTGTGATTCCGTTTGAATGCAATTCATAGAAGTACATTACTAAACTCATACATTCCTGCATTTGCAATAAAAGTGTAGCCATCCCTTCAAATTAATAGGCCAAGGCAAATACATGCAGTATATCATCTATCTAGATGAAATAAATTGTAACTTGTTTTTACAAAAATCGTTTGGACGAGCGAAAAAAGGGCTTCATTGCTATATTTTTTATGAATTAAATCTACATGTAGTCCAGTGGTAATCTTATGTAGTAGCATGTATATATGATTTCATACATGTGATAAAGTGTAATTTCACGCACATAAATCTCTATTTGAGTGTAAATAATTCCTCGATACTTCTATATGTATTTGTCACACAAAATTACCTTTTGAACATGAATATTTGAATGGATGCAAACTGCAATAAATGTAGAATTTTAGAACAACTTTAGTGAGTAGTATAATGAGAAGTTTTTATAATTGACTTGTATCTTCTACCCTGGTCAAAGATCTGTATCACACTCTGCCTCCTGATGCTGGTGGATATTTAGCACATTTCACGACAGCTTGTCTTTAGATTGCAACACCGGCGGAAGTTTTGGTAGTCCTCGCTGAAAGGAAAAACGAATGTCTGGTTCATTACATATATACAATAGATGCATATTTCATACAAAAAACGCTCAAATTAACGAGTGATTACTTTAATTCTTAACTTAATTAACTTAGGGTTGGTTTAGTTTGAATTTGACTTGGATTAAATTGGCCTTGACTTAGATTAATTTGAAGTAAAAAAGGAAAAGTTTTGATAGTTCCTATCCCATTAAAACAGGTTTTAATTTTTTACAATGAGAACTGCGAGCATTTTACGGTTAGGAAAAGTGTCTGCAGTTTCAAGCTATTAAGCATTAAATAATGTTTGCTCGTTTTATTAATATAATGAAATATCAACTAAAGTTTATCATTGATGACTTAGTGTTAATTTCCTAACGAACATTTAAATTGTAATTTTTTGTAATGGTAAACTGCTTGCAGGTTTTGTTGTAAAAATAAAAAAAACTGCTTGAATGAGGTCGGAACTATATATTACATTGGCGCGCACGTGGCATCCTACTTTGAGTTTTAAAGTTTCTTTAAGTCCTTATAACTCGAAAACTAAGGCGTTTTGGCATTTTATCATTCGTAAAAATCGAATTTTTTTTAGTTTTCGTACCTATGATTGAAATTTGTCCGCACAGAAAAACACCCTAAATTGTGTTAATTATTCTTATCAAATAAAATGCCAAGTGTCTCCTTAAACAAATAAATGAATTAATAGAATTGTGTAAGTTGTATGCATAACTTTTATGTTATTACAATCTTCAATTCAGTATTGAACCAATAAAATTGGTTGGTCCGTCTTGGTTGGTTGGTCTGTCCCTTTCACGCTCTGAAATAAAGGATGCTTAATGATCGTATCTATGATACGAGTTTCATCATTGCACAAGCACAAGAATATTTTAATCGTGGCTACTATTAGGATGGATTTATTTATTAGTCAACCACATCTAGAAGATTTGTTCAACGACAATAGCGAATCCCGTCATTTATGACAGGTTGAACACTATTATATCTATATTTGTATTACTGACAGCTGTCGTCTGAGTAGGCTGACGGGTGTGAACCTGATAAGCATCGATAAGTATCAACAGTTTTTCTATCCCAAAGTGTGCTCCAATTCAACGAAATTACAATAGCTGATTCAATTACTATGCTCAAAATCCCCAAAATTATGATATATCATACATGTGGATAAGGTAGGCAAGATATGCACACGCCTTGTCTTCTCTGTACCTACACTATGCGGGGTAACAATGCAGAAAAGGTGACATATTATTGCTCGACGATATTTTATATCTCGGCTATAATAGGTAAAAGTTGTTCTGCTTTCATCGCAGGGGTCTGACGTTTTCGGAACGTTTTGTTTACGAATAAAAGTCACTTTTATCTTCTTTGTGTGTAATATGATACTGGCTTTTATTCTCGTCTGGCGTTTTACTATGCATTTGTCACTTTCTTATTTTAATAAACGTCCACATTCTTTTCATATTGTATTTTTGGTGAAATTTGGTACGTTTTCAGCAAGAAAATTTGTACTATCGCATAAATTCAACAATCATTGCAGCAGAGATAGTGCATTGCTTTCAGTTACAATATGTGTGTGACTACGTGAAGTATTTGCTAGTGTTGTGATATTATTCTTACTGCAGCTCTTTCACATAGTATTTTATTTTGTCAAGTGTCCCAAACCGATTTTGATTGCCTTACAACATTTCTAAAACTTTTTTTTAAAATTTAATTATTTAATGCTGAGAAACAGATACTATTTCAGTTTTTATAATTGTGAACATATAATTATAAAAATCTCCATTTCAGTGTATGCTTACTCAGAAACTGGCGAGTGATCAGAAGATGAAAATTAAACATGAAAATGGCATGGTAAAATACAATATAACTCATGAAGAACCAAACAAAATTCAAGGAATAACTTCAGAAATGAGCAAATATTTTCATTATTAATACATGTAAACTTAACCTAAGAAATAGGAAGTTATCAAAACAAAGAAATCTATTTTAAGTACATAGGTACTACTGATAGCTGAAAAATAATCAACTAATATTGCAGTTATTAAAATCAAAATAAGCTAATTGAACTTTTATTATCAATTGCGATTACGTAACCTGAAAACTAAAACTCTTTATTTATCAGATCATAGCGTCAGGTTTTGGCAAAGACCAGTCATTATCAATATATCACAACATAAAGACTAGAAATATTTATGATCACAACATAACTTTTAGTTACTGCATTATCAATCAATGCACCCAAGATAACCAAAAGAAAGACTAGCAAAAATCGTTATAAGGATCTACCGGTATAGAATATAGACGCAGTAAGAGCGTACAGAGTTACCACTCTTCATGTGAGTACAATGTATTACATCAGCTAAGCTGTTCTGCAAGGAACTTGCAACACATTAACAACTAGTTTCTAGATCCTAAGTATTAATTGAAGTGAAAATGAGAGAAACAGAAACAAACAAAATGAATTTGCGATGCTTTCAATTACTACTTCCGGTTTTTTCACTGTAATATATGCATTATTGCTCCAGTACGAAAATTATACTTCGCTCTCGTAGGTATCGCATACATATGCGTGCGAACCCACAATGACTAGACATCAATGACCATCGACAGTATTAGGTGACAGGTATAAATACGCTGTTTCGAGCCTCGAACAAAATAATCAATAAAAACAGTGCGTATTTTTAGCTTTTCAGTAAAATATTTTCCCTCTGTTTTATTTACTTTCGGTTTGAAACAATTATAAATAATTTTTTGCAAGAAGTAGAAACGAAGACGCAAAAAATAGCGACTCCAACCTCGACTCCACCCCATCCGAATGAACGACTTCGACTCCGACTCCACCACATTCGGAAAAGCGACTCCGACTCCGACTCTGACTCTACCCTAAAACATGCGACTCCGGCGACTCCGACTCCGACTCTGACTCCACCCTAAAACATGCGACTCCGGCGACTCCGACTCCCGACTCCGACTCCGCAACCCTGGTCTTAAGGTGGTAGTACCAAACTCAACAATTCATCAGACATGGCCAACACGCAGGAATATCTCATTGAACAAGGTCGTGCACTAACCCTTCCACCCAAATCAGCAATTAGAGATCACTGTGAAAATTTAAACCATTCATCCAAAAATTTTCTCACCTTCATATGGAGCTAACAGTGAGCATGGCCTTAGAATTATAGAGTTCCTTTTCATATTCACTCACAAACCTAACCTCAACAAAAACATTAGGGCCGTAAAGTTATCAATTGCCTCCACCTACTGACGTAATTCTGCTCGCGTGTGCGTGTGTGTGAGTGCGTGTGTGCATGTGCGCGTGTGTGCGTGTGCGCGTGTGTGGGCGCGCGTGTTTGTGTGTGTGTATATGCATAGTATGTGTTCGCTGGGTGTATCTGGTGTACATGTGTACATGTACACATGCGTGTACATGTGTGGTTTCGTGAATTAGGAGCATGTAACTGTTTGTGTATGAATGAATACCAATTACGGTTCTTAGACATTCTGAGAATTTTTTGGAACAAATATATATGTTTTTTATTAAGATCTTAAGCAAATTTTTCCTTTTTCTCTTGTATCAGTACTGATGATGGAATTTTAATAATTCCGAAACGGAATTTTTTTTTATTCTTATGTATAAAGAGATTCATAAATTCTAAGTTTTGTTACATTACGGGTAGACCCTAAAATTGAGAAATAAGATTCGGTAATTCTAACACCACACAGTTCCTCTGCGTTGGATCTTATGGCAGAGTGTGGAGGGTGACAAAGCCGAGCCTCAGTTCTAGAACTTATTCCAACGTGTTCCGCCTGTCTAACACGCAATGTATGGGTAGTAAAGTCGACATACGTAGATAATTTAATAATTTGAAGAATTAAATATTTTTAATATACTTCGATTATGTTGAACGGTCAAATTAAGTTTAATTATTATTAAAATATAAGAAGAACACAATTGGGGTGAAGGGCCCGAGGGGTGGGCGCCTTGCCCTAAGCCCATGGGCCCATTTTGGCACTTTTTAAAAAACAATTTTTCACGATAATTTAAATTATTCTACAGGCGTATAACTCGTACCATACATTCTCCAATAGAGGTAGATTTTTTGAAAAATATGAACGACTTAATATCAATGGTAACTTTCTCAAAAATTCACTTTGAAAAAAGGGCCTGCAGCCCCTTGTTACTTTATCAATCTTGACATTGACTGACTATCGTGAGAGGAAAGTCATTAGATTTAAAGAAGTCACGTAAAAAATCAAATTCGGAATGTAGTGATTTAAAAGAAGAGCAAATGTTGAAAACTCGAAACATAAGCGTTCTAATACCATTACCTTTAAACTGAAAAAGGACAAAAACTGAAGAAAACTGGATCCTAAACCAGAAAACATGTTTTTCGATAAACCGATGTTTCCGATTTGCCATTCTCTTTAGTTAAAAAAGCGTCCAAAAATGCACGTTTGCCATCACTTTCGCATCGTAAATTTGATGAAAGGTTGTCGTGAGTTCAAATGCGGTAAAAACGGACAAGCATGCAAGTGACTTCGAAAAAGCATTTTTGGACGCTCATGTAACTAAACAAAATGGCTAATTGGAAACATGGGTTTACCGTAAAACATGTGAGTATGTTCAAGCAGACTGAACTGTAAGACTTTCAGAGTAGTTGAAATTTTTTGTGAGTTCTAATTTCAATTACCGTGTCTTTGTGAAAATAATTAAGCATTAAAAGTGGTTCTTATTGCTGTCTCCAGAGGCTCCTCCTCCCATAAATCGGACAAAAATTAAGAAGATAGAATAATCTTCGAGGATTTTGTTGCAGGATGAGCAAATGGCGAGAGTCATTCAACCAATTTAATTAGCGGCAGATTGTCATCACCGACGTCTGCATCACAAAGTTTTGATCCGCGAGTTGGGCTGCGCGCAGGTTTGGGAAACTACGTTTTTCTGAATTTTTGCATTGCTTCCAGACCTGCCATCGCTCTAGAGCAATCTTGTTATTTATACATAGAATTTCTGAAGAAAAAGGCCCTTCCATGAACTATTGATCTGAAAGGTAATGAAACTGTTTTCAAACGGGATGAAGTGTCTGTTTTACTTTAAGTGCTTTTAATCTGGTTTGTAAAAATATAAGTAGTGTTTCAGCCGCTACTAAATTTTCCACGTGAAGAAAATCTATGATGTCTGCTCATGTTGATAATTCTTCAAAATAGAATAAATGATTCATGTTAGTTGGATCTACACTCGTCTGATAACTATACAATTCATGAGCAGTACTTTGAGAATTAGTAGTTTCGTGTTCAAGTTCACTTCCACGCATCACTCGTTGTAATTATCATCGCGTGCCATCCCACAACCGTGCGAATACCGTTTCTTCAGACTCGTGCTATTTCTGAACAGAGGCAGCTTTCTTACTATGATGAAAAGAATATTACAAACTTTACGGCTAGAAATAACTACCGAGGGAACGCCTTCAGAGGCGAGTAAATGTTGAGTCTTCGCTTGAGTGCTGTGAATTAGTCGCTAGGCGTCTTCTTTCTTTATTGATGTCCTTGACCTCGCGAAGAAATTACGAGTCTTGAATGAAGTGCGAACAAAATTCAAGTTGAGCACCAATAGCAGAGTCAAAGTAACGTAGAACGATGCTCCATGATCCGTAAAAAGGCTTTTAAGTAACATAATAAAATCAATCGGAAAATTTGGATATCAAACATGTGACTCATTGATGGACGATATTAAGAAGTTATTTCTTACCACGAAACGCTAACACTATGGCGAGCGCAAAAGAAAACCGGCAAAAAAATCTAAAAATTGGTTTCATTTCATTTGGATGAGAACGATACAGGTGCTGTGCATCTGAAAGTTGATCTGTATATTTCCCGGTACATTTGATATCAACTCTCATACTCATCAATATTTCCTACAGCACAGCCCATTCATTTATCGTGATATACTTTTTGCTGAAGTTGTCATTTTTGTCATTGTTTTACGAACTTCTCACCTGTTCCATTAACGTTAACAATTGTCCTTTATTTGCTATGGTGAGGTATTATGTACCAAGCATATTCAGCGAACAAGTCTGGACTTAATAACACAAAAAAACTCCCAAGAAATATAGGTCATGGAGATCTAATTCGGTCTGTCACCCGAAATTGTTGAGTACCCGTATTAATTTTAATTTTTGATAGCTCATTGTGGTGCATTGTCATGAATGAGTTTAGGGTTTACTCGTACAAATTGCATTATCATTTACATGTTTGTGTGGAGGTGTGTCATTCTTGTAGTTCGAGATTCTCTTGTTAATGTAAATTAATTAACAAGGAGTAAACGTCTCGTGACAATGCTCATGCTACGATTTTCTAGCAGCTTTCCCTCAGAGTTAACCCGTTCCAAGCGGCAGGGTATCTACCGGAGCGCACAAATTTTGAAATGATCTACATATAGTAGCTGCCGCTGTTCACGACAGTCGCTTCTCCTCGTTATAAGTAGTCGTGCTGCTAAATGGAAGGAATGTGCTTGTGACTTTGTATAGTTTCTGCTGCTTGATAGGGTCAAGTTGGACCTAATTTTTTGAAATAAAGGAATGAAAACGATATATTTATTACTTCATTTGGAATTGTACATTAAAAATGACGGAGGAATAAATTCCAATTTGAATAATTTCTAAAGTTAAAACTTGTATTGGATTTTTATTTTTGATTCGTACTGGCATTTTTTATACTTGAGTAGTGACGTAAAAATAACAAGTGTGTTGGTAGACCGCAAATATGTGTTTTTACGATCACAGTTGGAATGGTACACCTAAATATGATAACTGATTTCTTAGATACCAAGCCGAAAGCTTGAATAGAATGTATAAGAAGTATTTTGCTTACCAAAGCATGTAATATATTTTAAATGAAATTATTACTTTTATTATTATAAGAGGAGATTAATATTATTATAGTTATAATTAGAAGACAATAAATATTATCAAGTCAATAAATTTCAACTCATCTAGGAAAACGAGCAAAAAAATGATAACGAGGCAGGTAAAGAAGAAACTCTGGTACCTCTCCTGCCCGCTATCACGCGCCAGCCATTTTGACGTCTCGTAAGGCACTGAACTCATTGTTCAACTTGCTAAGCATAAAATTATCTGAGGAACTGAAAAGAATGCCAGACAACACTTTTTTTGCACGTAGATTTTATATTGTAGTCACCGCTTATGTGCAGCAGGCGGAACGAAACAGCGACTATTTTTTGGGACGAACTATATATAGTTCCGCCGCTTGGAATGGGTTAAGCTGCTTCACACCACGGCAGCGTCGCAGTCACGAACGCGTTACATCGCCGTACTGCCTACAAGTAAGCTTTTTGTCTCCAGCAACAGCCGATCAAGACATCTTCTGATCTCTTTTTCCTCTATTCATAATGTTATAATTTGATATTTTAAGAGTAATTTCACGAAATGAATTTTTATAGGTTATTGATAAAGTATATTCAGGACGATTTATATATTTTCCTCAACGTCGTTTAAACGACTGGGTTCGAGTCAAACGATTGCCTTCTATCGCCTGGCATAGCTGAGGGTGGCCGTATGGCTCTAGATTTCATTAAACGCCAGGCAGTAGCGCAGCCAGTGTGGGGCCACGGGGACCATACCTCCTCTCCCCCCTTCTCGAAATGTTGAGCTGGGGACTAGTTTCGGTCACCGTTTTAAGGAAAATAATAAAAAGATTGCTGATAATTAATGTGTGCCCCCCCTCCCCCGAAATTTTTGGCTAGCTGTGCCACTGACGCCAGGAGTATGTTACTTGGGCGCGTACCCCTCACCCACTTGATGAGAGCTGCCGCTCTGATAAAAACATTCTCATTATATCGAAGTCAGCAAATGAGAAGTCAGCTTTCCACCCGTAAATCCCTCAAATAATCCCCGTAAAAGTTACTTTTCCGGTGACGATCTTCACAGGGCTGAGGTGCCCGATAGCCTATGAATTATGGTTTCTCAACAGAGTGTTCAAGGCGCTCTCGCCCACTCTTGCTAATAATTATCTGCAGCAACTCTCATGAAGCTGAGTATCCTGATCCATTCGGTTTACGAAGCCGCATTTAATTGTCAACAGTGACTCCATGCAGTGAGGACATTCTTTGTATTTGCTCCGAAACAAAGTCCCTTTATCGGTTAGAAACAATGTATTGCTAACCTAGATGGGTACCCACTCACCCCATGAGGATCCAAATGTGATTTAAACCTGCCATAAACAAAATTATCAAACTAAAAGTATAATATTCCGTCTAAAAAGAGTACTGAAAGTGTTCAACCCTCATCTTCACATGGAACCCAGCTCCCTTAGTTCAAGGTGGCGCCTCAAAAGCGACGCAGAAGCAGTGAGTTTCAGTCAAAGTTTGGTCCATTTTCTCATGTGTCTAGCTTAACGAAAGACGGGAAGGAAGTGGTCTCTGTCCTAATAAAATACTTTGACTGAGTTATGAGAAAGTTTAATATAGAAATGGAAAAAGTGCAAAATGAAATGAGTAACATCAAAACATTATTGCAAACATTAGCAGAAAAAGAAGCAGAACACAAGGAAATTCTCGAAGACCAGAATAAGAAAATAAATAGCCTATTCTCCCGTCTCGATCGCTTAGATCGAGAAGTTAACTAGAGTTGACAAGAACAGTGGCAGTTTCGAACAACTTATCCATAAATACATCGATAGAAAGTCTTCGATCACGCAGTTGGGGGTCCTCATACCCCAAATACTTTCTAAAGTGATGAGAACATCGATTCACATATTTGATGAAAGAAACAATGGGATTTGGAAGACAACAATCTCCCCTACATCAAATGCTCTGATAAACTGTCCTCCGGTAAGCATACACCGGAAACAGGACCACTATAGCGCCCTCTGAAAGATGCGTGATGAAAATCGTGCTGCTCTCGTCCTCATTTTATGACTAAATAATGTTGATCAAATTGAATTTCTCCTAAAACTGAAATCACAAACAGTGAACGCACTAACAAAGACCAAAAGACAAATACTAAATGCCCTACTAGACCTAACAAATACAATAACTCCACTAAAGATCTGCCTATGGAGATGACTAATATCAAAATATTGTACATAAATGCTCGCAGTCTCAATGGTAGAATGGATGACATACGAGTAATGTTGACCACTAGCGATATCGATATTTTATGAGCATCTGAAACATGGTTCGATTCACGAGTCGGAAGTTCTTTTCTCACTTCTCAGCCTTACGAAATAGTTCAATTTCTTCACATGTAAGTTGGTTCACATTGTACCGTTATGACGGAGTCAAGAGTAAGAAAGGTAGCGGTTCATGCATTTTCATCAAAGATGTCTACTCAACATCCTTATTTCCGATAAAAGAAAAATGCGAAGACATAGAAATGGTGTGGCTCAATGTTCAAGTAAACAAACACAAGTCTTTCATTATCGGCAGTCTATACAGACATCCGTCAGCATCTCTACGTCCAACATTAGATTTAATTGAAAATACGCTTAAATTAATCTCTGCTGCCAAAAAGTCTTTCTATGTTTTCGGAGATTTTAACGTAGATCGGATAAATAAAATCAATCATCTGAACACTACGCTGCACAGACTTAATCTTTCACAAATGGTTCAAGAACCTACGCTCATTACTAACACTTCCAAAACTCTTCTTGACCTAGCAATTACAAACAATCCCGAAGCAGTACTCAGCACAGAGATCTTGCCGTCGTTTTCTGATCACCATTCGGTAGAATGTCTTACAAATATTGCAAAAAATAAGCAGAATTCTAGTTACATTACATATCGCATGAAAAACCATTACTCCCCTGAAATATTTCAAGAAAAACTATTCGACAGACAGACAGACTGAATTCTAAGGCATGGAAAACACCGATGATGTCAATCTACAAGTTTCACTTTTCAATGAAAATTTCGTATCAGCCCTTAACGAATGCGCACCTTTCACCACGAAAAAAGTTAAGCCAAGAATTTCTCAATGGATAACAGACGCGATAAAGCAGTTGAGCAGAGCTAAAAGTAATTTGCAGCTTGAGTACAAACTGAACAAATCAGACTGTACGCTTAGAAAATTATATAAAGATCATGAGAAGATCTCCGGAAGAAAAGTTAGGGAAGCAAAACGAGACTACTTCCACAAAGAACTGTTGGCGGCAAAAAAAAAATCAAAAGAACTTGGGAAATCATTAGAGAAGTTGCTCAGCATAAAAAATCAGACTGTACAAGCACTTTTGACAACCCCTCAAAAACGGCAGAGGACTTTAACACTTTCTTCTCAAAAGTTGGCGAAGATGTTTTCAATGAAGTGTCTAAGACAGTTTCAGACACATCTACAGGTGCAAATCTGAGCGATGTTTCACCCCCACCTACTAGAAACAAATGGAGACCAAAGCCAGTTAGCGTAATAGAGATACGAAAAATATTTTACTCACTAAAAAATACTAAAACGACTGTACATGATGGCATTAGCCCTCAATATATAAAAGACAGCTAACCTGTCACAGCACCCCAGATTTGTTTGATAATGAATACATCTATAGCCACAAACAAGTTTCCCTATCAATGGAAACTATCCTTTATTAAGCCATTACATAAATCTAGTGATCTTGACATAGCGTCAAACTACAGACCAATTAGTCTTCTGCCTGTTATGTCTAAGATATCAGAAAAAGTAATAACAACCCAGCTCTCGTCTTACAAGACGAGTCACATCTACTACACCGCAATCAATATGCTTACAGAAGAAACACCAGTACTCAAGACATCGATAGAAAAGGTCACCAAAAGCTTAACATAACAGAAAAAATTACAATGATATAGAGCAAAAAAAATTAACTCTCCTACCATTGTTTGATCTCTCCAAAGCTTTCGACAGTGTTGAGCATGAAAACTTCTACAAAAAATTCCAAAATCTCAGAATAGACACTCCGTGGTTTGAAAGCTACCTACTAAGCCGCTCTCATGCAGTGTGCTTGAATAACAAAATGTCACCATTCATAACAAATAATTTTGGCGTTCCCCAAGGTTCAATCCTCGGACCACTCCTATTTTCAATCATTATCAATAATTTCTCCCCTATGCCGGCAAACACAAAAATCTCAATGTATGCTGATGGCGTACAAATTGCCATGACAAGTTAAACAGCGGATTTGAAAGAAACACAAGCCAACGCCGAAAACCTTCTGAGAAATCTGAAATTGTGGTATCACCATTATGGCCTCAAACTTAACGCAAGTAAAGCGCAATGCATTATTTTTGGATCACAGAATGCGACTGGAAATTTACCACCATTTACGCTAACATTTGGAGACGATAAAATTGAACCAGTAGATAAGGCAAAAAATCTTGGTGTTAGGTTTGACAAAAATATGACTTTCAATTCACATGTAGAAATAATGTGCAACAAAATTAACGGAACCTTGATGTTTTTTAATCGCATTAAGAACACACTTGACGAAAAATCTAGGTTATTAGTGATTCAGTCTTTAGTTTTAACGCGCTTGGACTACTGCAGTCTAGTGTGGGCAGATTTACCTAAACATTGTCAAGTAGAGTTGCAAAAATGTATTACTTTCACCGCCAAAATGGCATGCAAAAGAAATTTCAAGAAATGCAATCATGTCACCCCTCTTTTAAGAAAACTCGACTGGACCCCAATACCGAACAGATTCATGATCCAAAAAGCTCGACGAGTGTTCTCATCTCTGTACCCTCCCTCCGAGTAATGCAGATGCGGTAAAAAAATTTCCATCCAATATCCCAAACAAAAAAACAAATCGGAGAAATGATGCCTTGGTCATTTACAGTTCATCTAACGTGGGACAAAAAGCTCTCTCAGTTTCTGGTGCTCTTTTGGAGAACAAGCATATCAAAAACCCTAAAACTGTAAAAGAATTCAGAGTAATTGTATCACATCGTTTTGAATCCCTGTCATGGGGCCTGCAGCATTTCGGTTAGAATTTCCCATTTACCTAAAATTTATGTTATAAAATTAGAAATTATTTCATTTTACGTTCGCTAAGTCATTCTAATATTGATTTTACATATTTCAGTCGACTATAATGAGCACCACGACCGTTAGTTAAGTGCAACGGAATGAAGGTCGTTTTTTCCCGTAATTAGTAGTATTTCCTCATCTTAAATTTTAATTTTTCTCTTTTCTGTATTTTTATTTAACGCCCGTATGACAAACAAACTCTGAATTAAATTTGGTGTGTTCATCAATATACAGGTTTATAGATGTGAGGGTTGTGCTATGCTTTTAATAAATTAATTTTCTGCTAACGTTGTCTCACTGTTTCGAAATTATTCACGACGTTTCAATCGGTTTCGGATGAGCTGGGGCAAGGGGTAATTAAGCATTTTATTTATTTTTCAGTGCGTTCAGCGCATGCTAGCACTAAGCTTTCAAATCGGAAATAACTCTAAATTTCTGTAATTAAAATTATTACCGTGGACCATGATTTAATCTACCTCTACGTGCCAAATTTTGTGAATATTCGCCACTCAGATGTAATATCCGGCCACAATGTTATTCCATTTTTTCCCATGTACTCACGTCCGCATAATGCTGAAGAGAATACCGATTGGATGTGAACCCCGAGAGGTTTTCTTTGCTGTTGTTGTTGTTCCTTGACTGTAACCTGAGTTTTCTTAAAAAGTTCTATTAGGTGATTAAAAACCAGTTCACTTTGACGTTTTTCGAAGTCTTCTTTCTTTTCATTAATTTTTTTCCGAATAATTTCTTATGATTACAGTGAGTTCGACTGTCATTTCCGCTGAAGTAGGAGGTAGGTTGTTTTTTATCTTTTCTCTTTTTTATATGTATATTTTTTCTTACATTTAATTTCGAAAAGTATATATATTAATATGTGTGTACGTATGTAGGTATATGTATATCTACAGAAGTAGATATATATGTTTCTATTTCTATTTTTTACGTGAAATCAATCCGGTTAATTAATTTTATTGCACTGGCGAAATGATTAAAAAATAGATCCATCACTTCCCCAAGGGGCGTTGCTGTGGGTCGAAAAAATAAAAATTACAATAAGACGAGCTGAATAAAGCACAATTTGAGCATATGAATCGTGGTAAAATTATATTTCTGCCCGTATGCTGAACAAGCTATGAATTTTCATTTTGAGTATATGTTTGTTTACGCATTTCTGCCAAAATTTTGTAGATATTTGCTAATCATAAATTTAATCCGGCTTACTCTTTTTCTCCATTTTATCACATGTACCCATGTCCGCATGATGTTGCAGAGAATACCGAGAGGATATGGAATGTGTTTTTTATGTTGTTGTTATTTCTCGTCGGTAACTTGAGTTTTCTTAAAATTTCTATTAGGAAATTGAAAACCATTTCTTTTTTAAGCTTTTCGAAGTATTTTTTCCTATTCCTTATTTTTCCTCAGGGTATTTCTTACTATTACACAGAGCTTGACTGTCATTTTAGATGTAGCAAGAGCAAGTTTGTTTTTTATGTGTATTAGTATTTATCTTATATTCACTTTCAATACGTATATATATGAACATGTGTGTGCAAGTGTGTGCATGTATGTGTATGTGTGCGCACGCATTCATGTATGTCTATGTATCTGTGTGCACATGTACATGCTCACGCATACATATATACATACACACATATGCATGTTTATGTTTCTATTTCTAGTTTTTGCGTAGAAGCAAAACCTCAAGACACATTACATTTTACCTAAAGCTGTGCGATCAGTTAACATTGAGCCAAATTCCAGAAATAAATTTATGTATTGCGCTTGCTTAATGATTCGAAAATAGATCTATCGCGACCTCAGAGGGAATTTCTGTGAATAGAAGTAATGAAAAATATAAACAGATAAATGAAATAATGCGCTCGTGAAAAAATTATCTCTCTGTCTGTATGATGAACAAGCTATGAATTTCATTTTTGCGTGTAAGTTTGTTTACGAGTTTCTAGATGTGCGTGCTGTGTTGCGCGATGTTCTGTATAAGTTACTTTGTGACTAACCTTTTCTCAATATTTGATAGTCATTTGCGATGGTGTTTCAATCTGCTTCGGTATAGCGTTTGCTGCCTTTTCTTACTTCGATTCAACTAATAACTTAGGAGTTCCGAAGAATTCTTTAGTAGTATTAGAATTATTTATAAGTTGTCAGCCATGTCTTGGAATATAAAATATCCAAGAGATGATATTCTTTATTTTTTTATTCAACTATCCCTTGACAGGGTTAATCTATTAGCACGCCACGTATGGTTTGTCTATTAGTACGCCTCGTATAGTTTGTCTATTATTACGCCTCGTATGGTCTATCTATTTGTACACCTCTGATAGTTTTTGTCTAGTAGTACACCTTGGATAGTTTGTCTATTAGTACGCCTCGTATGGTATATCTATTTGTACACCTCGGATAGTTTGTCGGTTAGTACTCCTCGTATGGAACGTTTGTCTTGGGACGTCTCGTATTAAGAAATTTTTAAAAGCCAACATGTTGGCATGTATCTCATGTGGCAACGTTTTTGGAAATAAACGTTTTTTTTATTTTTTTTTTCTAGAAAAAAATTATGAACGTTAAGAGTTAGAAAACAGAAAATGTATTCTCGTCCTCACTGGAGGGGAACTACCGCACTTACATGCGGACGAAAACTGTAAAGAAACAGTCCTCAAACTTCTGAGGGACAAAATCAACATCGACCTCAGTGATACTGACATCACGTCAGCTAACAGAATGGGGAGTAACCTTTAACTGGAAACGAAGATCGAAGAAACATTGCTATCGAACTGAAACAGTATAACAAGAAACGCGAAATTTTGACCGCCGTCCGAGCGAGTAAACCAAAGTTCCTCATAAATGAATGTCTCATACCTTCACGAGTCAACATCCTGCACACTTTGAGAGTAGCCAGAAAAAAATTCGCGAAGAAAATTGGAATCCAGAAAAGTCAGGACGGAAACATCTTAATTCGCATCTATCTCTGGAAAACCGGATTCAAGACGTCATCAGATTAACAAGCCAGAAGAGGTCGACCAATACCTGATGCTGCAACTGGACATGTCATGGAAAAAGGTCTTGGGTGATTAGTAATAAGTATTCTGCTCACTGTTAGCTATACTTCATATCACTCATACTACAACATAAATGATCCAGAAACGCCAGAATTGCCCCTGTATACTTCACAAGCCATTTGCGTCACATAACCCTTTAACTGCCACCTCGTTCACTCTCCCACCTTATCTTTATTTAACTTGCCGGTCAGATTATTATTTCGTGTAACCTTTACTACTAACTTAAAAAAATCAATTTCGACCTTAATAGGATTAGATATATCACTTTCACTTCAATTATGATAGTTAAATGACAGATGTATGTGAACAATTATGGCAGATGTATGTGAACTTTGCAACAACGCCTTCAGCAATTTGTACTTACCAATGTTGTGCTGGAATTTAGATTTCCACCTTGTTCGCTTTCCTACCTTATTTGTATGTAATTTTTACCAGTAAGGTTATTATGTTATGTACTTTTGTGCATAACAGCGTGCTATGGAAGTTCCCCAGTATAACGGTTGCCTCGACTGGCAAAGGATCACGTACCCCATGCCTTGACTCGCAGACCTCCGTTTACAAATCAGCAAGGTCAGCAGAAAGCCGTGCTGTACCAGCAGAGAGAAGGCGACGCCTGTATGGCAGCAGCAGCGGCATCAGAAAAAAGATGCATAAAAAAGGCTTCCCGACGGTTGGTTGCTGCCAACGATCCTGTTTGAGCTGCAGCAACCTTAACGGAAATTACAGCTACATAACCTAACATTGAGAGTTAGTAGTATCATTCTTGTGCGCGAATTCGGCTGAGAAGGGTCTCTCCTGTGCCGCCTTTACTAGTAACTCTAAATTCGAACTCAGTCAGGCACGCTGAGATTGTTATTGTATAAATTTAATCTTGTGACCTCATACCTCAGAACGACGAATCCAATATAACGTAAAATCCATGAGACCCCTTCTTTATATAATTATTGCCATCATCGCCGCTTCCTTCTCTACTTTCTCCAAAGTTACGTGGACGGTATTGTAATCTATTTATCATCAATTACGTTTGCTGGTTCCAATTCACCTCTTGTCATATGTGGTGTTTATGAAACTTAAAAACAGTAAATGTATGGCCATGCATAATGAGTGTTTTAAAACCTGCTATAGATAAACCTTACATTGAATGACGATCATGGAAATTATCCAGAAAAAACAAAAATCAATTTATTCGATAAAATAGGCAACGATCGTCATAACAATGACGGCAGCGCAGTGAGATTCAATTAATCTTGCCGGCCCCACGCTTCCGTAAGAGACTGCTCAATTTGTAACGTCACGCTACCAAAAATTATGGAATTGGCCAGATAATTGTTCATTAAAGAAATTCATCTCATCCATATGATTTGTGTCATTGTGTTTCTCTAATTTGTGTATTTTCATATCACTTTATATGCGTATTTTCCCATGATTTATGCCATATTAACGATTTATTTCTATACATTTATGCCGTTTTATGCCATTAATATTGATTTATGCCATTTTATTGATTTATTTCTGTTCCACTTGCATTATTTGATTTAACCCGTTGTATTTTCTTATAGTAAAAAGATTATTGTGCACTCTATTTGATATCATTGTGTCCGTGTGCATTGCTTTTATTGATCTATTCATTTATGTCTGTGTATTTGGAAACATATTGTACGAAATATTTCATTTAAATTGCCAATTTTGAACTCTAATTGCTATCAGTGCTTATTGTGAATCCATTTTGCATTGCTTATTTTGATCTAATCATCTATTAAAATCATGGCAGAGAACAATAACGAAAATAATCATAATATAGCTACCTTAAATCATCCAATCGAACTGCCTAAATTCAACGGTGTAGGCTGTGTAACTTCCTTTTTAAAGCACTTCCAAACTAGAGTCGATATTTATACAAACGACGTAGATTTGCAATGTCGTTATTTAAAAATGCCCTTGCTGGCAAAGCTTGGGGCTCATATGTTCTCAAATCAGACCAGTTAATCACACTGGAAGATGTAAAAACTTGGCTAATTTCTGTGTACAAAGGTGCTACGAACATAGAAAAACGGTGCACAAGATCCTATTTAATCTGCACCAAGAGAATGATGAATCTGTTAATGCTTATGCAACACGAGTTCTGGCAAGCTGGAAAGACACGTTTGGCCAAGAATGGTACTACGAGGATGACGTAGCACAAAAAATCTTGATACCAACTCTGATAAAAAATATGAATCCCAAGATCAGTGAAAAATTGCCTCATGATTTGGACCCAGAAACCGTTACGAAACTCTTGGATAAAGCGAGATCAATTGAAGAATCTCTGCTTGAGGAGAAAGCTGTCATGAATAGGGAGAGACGAGCCCATTAAAACGATGTAGTAGTTGAAAAGTACCAGTATCATGCACCTCAAAAGCGAGCATACCAACCCACAAATCCTTACAAATGGAAGAGCACATCTCACGCCAATGCCCGTCCCTTTGCAAACTATAAACGTAAATTCAATGATCATGAAAGTCAGAATAGTAACATTGCTGCCGTGAAATAAAAAAACTTTCAAAGCAGCCGAAAAGCGTTTCCCCCGTAATTATTTTGAATATCGAACAAAGAAAATGCTTCACTTTCGTTGACACGGGCTCTTCTGTAACTCTTGTAAAATCTTGTGTAATTAACAAATTTTTTAAAAACCCTCCCAGAATTAAACGATGCACGAAAGTTCTTTGTTCTGTCAATGGAGATAATCTCCACACTCTAGGTACGATCGACCAGAGATTTAATTTAGGAAATGTAAACTGCTGTCATGCTGCCATTATCGAGGATGATTCTTTTTTCCCTGGCGCTGTCTTACTAGGGCGGGATTTCCTTAAGGACACCGTCTAGGTAGAAATCAGGATATGTGTTGATTTTCTGCTTTTATATGCATCTTATAGAGGATTTTCTTGCGCTTCCATTGGTATACTTTCCGTTTACGTCTACTCCGAATAGTGCGCCCACCGGAGGGGGGGAAAGCGATGGGGGTGGCGTGACCTTGACCCCTCACCCCCCTCATTATTGGGGGTCAATTGAGCGTGTTTCTCTGCGGCAATGGCATTATAGTTCGTTAATGGGCTACTCAAAGTGCTTTCATTATTCAAACGAACAATTCTAACGCTGATTAAATATTTTTTGTAAAATTTTGACAATTTCAGAATTTAGCTGTTCTGCTGTATCTATGATAATGAAGCAGAAGACCGTCTTGATAGAAATCGGGATATGTGTTGATTATCTGTTTATATATGCATCTTATAGAGGATTTTCTTGCGCTTCCATTGGTTCTTTCCGTTTACGTCTACTCCGAATAGTGCGCCCACCAGAGGGGGGGAAAGCGATGGGGGTGGAGTGACCTTGAACCCTCTCCCCCTCATTATTGGGGGTCACTTGAGCCTGTTTCTCTGCGGGAATGGCATTATAGTTCGTTAATGGGCTACTCAAAGTGCTTCCATTATTCAAACGAAACATTCTAACGCTGAGTAAATATTTTTTCATAATTTTTGACAATTTCAGAATTTAGCTGTTCTGCCGTATCTATGATACCGCAGCTTTCATTCATAGCTCAATGACAGCTGCAGTATCATAGCTACAGCTATGGCGAGCACACCAATCCAAAGGGCTTGAAAAGAGCTATAAAAAAAAGGAGCTGACTTGATAAAAAAACGTATTTTGGTAAAAAAAAATGAAAAATTAAAAAAATTGGTTGCTTTCAAGAATGACACCTATTCTCTTTTGTTGTATATTTTTTCCCAGAGTTACAAAGCTACAGCAATGTAAATTGTATCAATCGAAAGGGCTTGAAAAGAGCTACAAACGCTCAAGAGTTCATTATAGAAAACCCTGTAGTTCAAAAGATAAAAAGAATTTTTTTGTGAAAAAACACGTTTTTCTGGAAACTTAATTGGTTTCTCAAATGCTACTTCTTCCACAATTTTAGAGCTAGGAGAATGGTTTATATACCATTCGATAGGGCTCAGCAAGGTGTATCCTCGCGCAATAGCATTTTTTGATAAATTCATTATTTGAAAATTACACGACATGAAAAAAAATGAAAAAAAGTTTATTTTTTTTTTTTCACAAAATCCACAAAAAATGTTATCGAAATTCCCTATTGCGAGTGGTTATATAGACATCTAAGCAATCTAAAAACGAAGTACTGGTTCCGTAACTTCAAAATTGTAGAAGCAGTAGGATTTTTAAAAAAAAAACTATTTTATCATATTTTCGAAAATAAAAAAAAATCCAGTGCAGATACAAAAATTTTGTCGATATAACAAATGATATTTGCATCATTTCACACGCACTGTGAAAATTTCAGAGGAATCCATCTATAAAACGGGACTATCTATAACGGGACTTTTTTTTTTACCTAGACGGTGTCCTTAAGAGATTCGGCATTGAAATAAAATACAGTCAGCACGAAAAAGGTCACGTAAAAATTAATGAAAGAACTTACCAATTTCAATCAGTTGGTGCTTCAAATTCTGTCAACTTTGTACAGCAGTCGGAGGATGCATCATTTAGTGTGGCGAGAATGCCAAGTGACTTGACGGTAGAAGGCGGAACGTTGTGTCACACGTATCTTAGAGTACCTCAACACATGAACGGCAAAAATGTTGTAGTTAAGCAAATTCCGACTTGTAAAGGAGTAGCAATACCACGTACGCTTGCTACTGTTCGTGATGGTACCGTACCTATAGTATTTGGTAATTATAACGATGAAAATGTTCTGATACCTAAGAATAAGATTTAGATGTAGCCATCGACGAGCCTCACTCAAACGAAAGCGAAAGTTACGCCTGTGCTGTGGTGCCACTTGAGAGCGCCAGAGATGTGGCAACAGTGCACGAACCCAAACAAACGCTCGAGGCTACACGCTAAGGGTGCCCACACACTAACAGCAGTTGAGCAGGCAGGCAGGCAGGCGGGCAGGCAGTCCGGCAGTGTGTGCCACACACCAGGAGCAGTATAGCGGTGCGGCAGTGTGTGACAGACGGTCGTTGTAGTTGGTGTGGCTGCAGTGCTCTACGCTGTGACTACGGTACAATGAGTTTTGCAAAGAGAATGTACTTATTAGACAACACTGCTCTGAAATTTAGTTTGCTAGGAGCATCAGATCGCGAAATATGGGTTCACCCTATTAATGAAGAAAGAGACACATTTGGGGAGTACCATCATCTGATTCCCCAATTGCGAAATGATCCCACTAAGTTATTTTGAGGTATTTCCCACTAAGTTATTTTGAGTTCAAACATTTTATCTTTCCAAATATTTTAGAAGTATGGCTGAAATTATTTTTGTAGTAAAGGGTTAATGTGCACATTCAAGTATAATGCAGTTTCAACTCCCAAAATATTTTATCCAATTATGCTTTTTTTCACATCTAATTATGTCTGTTACATTCACATTTGTTTATAATAAAAACTCACCTGTGACTCCAAGTTTTACTCCTATATTTTCCATTGTTTGGCAACATAAAGTCTGTCGCTATGTTGAGCATCTTTCGCACACCATATGGCTGGACAAGCAAACACTTCGGAAATAAGCAATTTTGCATCCATATCTGAGAGAGCAACACTTCACACCTGACCTTACAACGTCTCTATACACACTTATCGTGCATTGCCAGCGCAACACAGCAGCAGTTTGAGCAGGAACCGCTCGCAACGCGCGCCGACAGCTGACCGCTCGGCCAACTGCTGCTGCCTGCTCAACCGCCAGCTATAGGTGTGTGCGCTTCCAATGCATTCACTGCTTCACAAATACTGCCTGCCTGCCTGCCTGCCTGCTACTCGCTGAACTGCTGTTAGTGTGTGGGCACCCTTAGGCAAGTGTGAGCAGCAGCGGAACAGCATGCTCGTGCCAGATTCAGAGAAACGTAGAGAACCTGAATTCAATAAAATGATTGACGATGTAGACTTATCTCATTTAAATCTCGAACAGAAAACTACCCTTGTAAAGTTAATAAACAAGCATAGAAAATCAGTCGCTATTGGAGACGAGATCGGACTTGCTCGTAATGCCTTGCATAAATTAGATGTTCAAAGACATGCACCTGTAAATACACCCCAGTACCGTGGTCCACATGCGACAAAGCAATTAGTTGAGGAGCATGTTCAGGAAATGCTTAGACAAGGTGTGATAGAGCCAAGCTACTCACTTTGGTCTTCACCAATTTTGACTGTTAGAAAGAATGATGGATCTCACCGGATTGTTGCGGAATTTCGTCTTATCAATAAGATTTGTAAGAAAGATATATTCCCTGTAAAATTATTTTATATTTTAAATAGGCGATTGTTGCGTAGGATCGAATCGCGTAATAATAAAGGTAAATACCCCTTCGTGATCTCCTCGACTCTATTGTTGTTCAAACGTTTTTAACTTGTTGGCATAGGTTCGCTCCAGTCTTTGTCTGTCCACAGCTAAGTGTGCATATTTTTCTTGGTAAGTTAATTAGTGATCAGTGAATTTAGTTTGTGTCTGCAGTTCTTAGCAATATCGATTTCCCTGGCCTGTCAGGAGCCGACCTCCTTCCCGCCTTAATTGTACAGTTCATTTAGAGCATATTTGTGCAATAATTCCATAACCGTGTAATCCTATTTGTTGTAGTTACCAAGTTTATGATTTTAATGCCGTTTTAGTTCTGTGAGCGATTCTCTGTATATAGTACTTATGTGCGTTCTTGTCTCTGCGCAGGAACAATAATTGGAGCTTTTAGTAAACTCGATTAAATCCAAACGTTTGACTGATGGCTACATATGTCTCCAAATAAACACGTATTTCGATTGCTCAGGGAAATACGTAACAGTTCCAAGAAAAATCTACTGACCGTAAATTGGAAGATCCAAGTTAATAGTTAATTAAGAGTGTCGTTATGGCCAACCTAATTCGGTCTCCTCATCTCGCCGGTACTGATGAAGATTCCGACCCACGAATGGATGACGCGCAAGAGCAGATTGTGGTGTACCCAAAGCAGAGGTTAGGAGCAGTCACTCGGATCAAACACTGCATCGAAGAACTATTGCAAAAGTTTCCTGGTAGTGTTAACGAAGTGAGTGCTTTGGTGGAGAAGCTCAATTTAAAAATAGTTGTCTTTCGAGAGTTGTGCGAGGAAGAGCTACAGAAGGACTTGAGCGAGGCTGACAAAGAAAAATTTACCAAGTGGTTCGAGGAACATTATGCCCAGATGTACTCTTTTTATCTGGCTATGAAAAGCAAGATAACGTCACATCTTGAGAAGACAGACGTGGATAGTTTGTGCGCCGAGAGCGTGAGAGACAGCGCATCTAACGCCGGTAGCAGTCGCAGTTCGGCTGGGTCGCACTTATCGGCAGCTAAATTAAAAATCGCGGAAAAGAAGGCAGCAATTCTTGCTCGCAAAAAATTTGCTGAGAAGACTAGGACTCTGAAGGAGCAACAGTTGAAACTGCGCCTCGAACTCGAAGAGCTGGATCTGCGTAAAGATGAAGAGGAGTGCAAGTTTATCGAAGAAGCTGTTCAGGAAATGGAGACCGAGAATGAATCGCAGTCAAACCGAAGACTTCTTTCTTCGCCTGCCTCTGGTGACCAGTGTAATAAGGTGGATGCAGGTTTAGCTCAGGTTCTTGCTAAGCAGAATGAGATCTCCTTGTCGTTGGTGAAAGCCCAACAACGAAGTCTGTTACCAAATCGTGTACCGGAGGTTTTCAGCGGTGAAGACGTCACACAATATACAACATTCAAAATAGCGTTCGAACAAATTATAAAGAATAATTGTGATGATGATCCTTCATGATATTATTACCTTTGTCAGTTTACTAGCGGCCACGCCAAGCAACTGGTAACCAGTTGTAATTGTAATAACCCTGGTGTCGCTTTCGAGAGGGCCATGGAGCTTTTAGAAAGTAAGTATGGCAATTCGTATGTCAGGTCTCATGCGTACTTGAAGAGAATTGAAGAGTGGCCGAAGATATCCAACGGCGATGCTAAGGGATTCGAAGAATTTTCTTTGTACTTGACAAGCATTGCCAACATGATGCCAGGATTTGATGAGCTGGGACAATTGAACAACCACAAGGAAATGAAGATGATCATCGATAAGTTTCCCTTTGATGTGGTGAAGACTTGGAGAGCGCACGTCTGTATGATCCAGGATAGAGGTGAGGCGGTTGTGTTTTCTCATTTAGAGAAGTTCATTTCTCAGCAGTCGCGCATTGTAAATCTCCCAGTCTTTGGCGATTTGAAGCAAAGCTCAGCAAGTGACTCGGCTCAACTTGGCGCTCGGACGAAAGATCGCAGGGCCTTCCCAACTAGTACCGTAGAAGAGGCGAATGGCACTGGTGAAAGTAATCCTTTATGTCCTTGCTGTAAGAAGGATGGCCACAATTTAGATAATTGTTATTTTTTTCAGGGCAAACTCTACGAAGACAAAGTGAAGTTCGTCAAGGATAAAAACCTTTGTTTCGCCTGTCTTCGGTCGGGTCATCGATCTGCTTCGTGCAAATCGAGAGTAAAGTGTAAAGAATGTTCGAAAAGTCACCCTACGAGTTTGCATCGAGTACCAGGAACTTTCATCTCATCAAATTTTCCAGAAAGAGATGTAAAAGCGCAGCAGGAGCCAGAAGTTTTACCTCAGGCATCTTACCCTGCAGCGTGCGTCACAACCAGTCGACAACCGAAGGTACGAGGTGGGAGAGTAGTTAGTGCTGCTGTACCGGTAATGGTTTCTCTTCCTGGCGGGAATCGATGTATTAAGACGTATATGGCCCTGGATAGCTGGGCAACGGATAGCTTTATGTCAACGGAATTGATGGAGAAATTGAGGCTGACGGGAGAATCAACCTCGGTGTGTCTCACGACAATGGGGGAAAAGTCTCGTCGCATCCCGGTCCAGAAGATCGCGGAGTTAAAATTGTGTAGTCTTGAAGGCCATGAAACTCACTCGTTAACGGAAGTGTATGCTCTAAAAGAGTGACCCTTCAAAAAAGAAGATTCCCCCAGCAAGCGAGGTATAGAAAGTTGTGCCCATCTTGTGGATCTGCAGTTCGAGTTTGTGGACTCGGCTATCGAAATATTAGTGGGTACGAACGAACCAGAACTGCTTAGACCTTTGGAGTGCGTAAGTGGTGAGGCAAACCAGCCTTACGCTACGCGTCATAAATTCGGATGGGCACTTAACGGTCCCGTGGCTTCCACACTTACAAGGATTTCATGTCACCGAATTTCACCCGACAAGCTGGAAAGGATCGAAGAGGATCTGGACAGACTATTCACGCAGGATTTTGTGGATCCAGCTCCAGGTGAAAAAGCACTGTCTTTGGATGACAACGTATGGCTGGAGAAAGTAAGATGTAGCATGAAACGCAGAATCTGCGGGCGGTACGAGATTGCACTTCCTTTTCGTTCCGACGATGTAAGCCTGCCGAATAACTTCAGACAAGCCTATGCTAGCTTGCAATTTTTGAAAAAGAAATTCATTGCTCAGCCAATTCTTTACGCGGACTATCAGGCCTTCATGAACAAGATGATAGATAAAGGATACTTGGAGCTGGTTCCTCGTGCTGAACGTAGCTTCTCTGTCGGCAAGGGTTGGTATCTTGTTCATCATGCGGTCTATCATAAGGCAAAAAAGAAAATACGAGTTGTCTTTGACTGTTCGCGGAAAAGTGGTGGCGTGTCTCTTAACGACGTGCTGATGCGTGGGCCTGATCTTATGAATAACCTCGTGGGGGTTTTGCTCCGGTTCAGGGAAGAAGCTGTCGCCTTTGCGGCAGATATCGAAGCGATGTTCATGCAAATCAAGGTACCCCCAGAGCATGCAGATTTCATGCGCGTTTTATGGTTCAAGGACGGGGATCTCGAGCAGCAACCTTTACAGTATCGCCTGACATCACACACGTTCGGAGCAGTTTCCTCTCCAAGCGTCGCGAATTTCGCTCTGAAACAGGCAGCCACAGAAGCGGGGGAATACGTACGCAAGGATTCCTTGGAAGCTGTTCTCAGAAACGCGTACGTGGACGATATCATGACGAGCGTTCCATCTGAAGAAGACGCGATAGCAGTCCTGAGGGACGCGAGAGCCATTTGTGCTTCAGCTGGATTCAACTTGACGAGTATATCCAGCAACTCGCGTAAAGTTCTGTCATCCGTGCCCTTGGAAAATCTTTCGCAGGAATTGAAGGAAATCGACTACGAAAAGGATCTTCTGCCTAGAGACAGAGTTCTTGGCGTCTGTTGGATGGTAGAGCAAGACTCCTTCACGTTTCAGATGATTGGCGACGCTCCGGAAAACAGAAGAGGAATTCTATCCACGATGAGTTCGGTCTTCGATCCTTTGGGACTCGCAGCTCCTGTTATTGTGCAAGCACGAAGCTTGTTTCAAGAGACATGTAGACGAGGACTAGGCTGGGATTTTCCATTGCCAGAGGATGTGAGTCGTAAATAGAAGGCATGGAAAGAATGCCTGAAGGATCTAGAAAAGTTAAAAATACCTCGTAGTTTCAAGGGTGGCATGCGCAGTGTGAGGAGTTCTGAGCTTCATACGTTTTGCGATGGAAGTTTAGTCGCATACACAGCTGTTTCCTACGCGCGCGTGGTTCATTCGGATGGCTCGGTGAAGTGAAATCTTCTGATGTCAAAAACTAGACCAACTCCCTTGAATAGCAAAGCTTTGAAGACCGTGCCTAGAATAGAGCTTAATTCGGCAAAGCTCGCTGTGGGTCTGTTCTGCATTATTGTGAGGGAGCTTCGTTCGAAATTTACTAAAGAGTACTATTGGTCAGACAGTATGACTGTGCTGAAATATATAAATAACGAAAGCGCAAGAATTCAGCGATTAGTTGATAACAGGGTCTCTTTCATCAGAAGCTATTCGAGTAAGGAGCAATGGAGGTTTGTTTCCGGTGCGTTGAACGTAGCAGATTTAAGTTCCCGAGGGTTGTCTGCAGCGGTTCTCTCAGAGAAGAGAGTTTGGATAGATGGCCCGGATTTCTTAAGGACGCCCGAAAATTTCTGGCCCTCGCAGCCTGCGCTGGAGAACATCAAGATGCCTGAAGCGGAGACAATTAGAGTGCTCGCAGCGAAGAAGGAAAGGTGTGAGATTCAGAGCCCAACATCTCGTCTTATAGCATCGACATCTGTTTGGATAAAATTGCTCTACAGGGTTGCGGCTTTTCAGCGACTAAAGTTGTGGCTCACGGATGGCAGCGTCAGAAAATCTACGTTTTCGATAGAAGAACTAGCCGACGCAGAGACCGCATTATGGCTATTCGTTCAGGAGGAACAATTTTCTCTAGAAATGGCTCTCGTCAAGCAGAATAGATTGCTAGAACGTAATACTCGTCTTCGGAAGCTGTGTCCCATTCTGGATAAGGACGGGCTACTACGGGTCGGAGGACGACTGCGCAACAGCGCCGAAACCATCGAAGCGATGCATCCTATAATACTGCCTGGCGAACATTCTGCTGTCGTTTCACTTGCACGGAAATATCACTCATGAGGAGGGCATCTAGGCTCGAATTATTTGTTATCATCCCTAAGGGAGAAATATTGGATTGCCAAAGGAACGTCACTAGCTAAGAAAATAGCAAGAGAGTGCATCATCTGCAGAAAGCTTAATGGAAGGACAGGGCGAGCTCATATGTCGGATTTGCCAACCGACAGAGTGAGTGGCGATCATCCCCCATTTCACGCAGTGTGAATAGATTACTTTGGACCGTTTCTAGTAACCAAAGGCCGAGGAAGATCTGTAGAGAAGCGATATGGCGTGGTGTTCACGTGCCTTGCTAGCCGTGCTGTCCACCTAGAGGTAGCGTTTTCACTGGACACCAACGCGTTCATCAACGTCTTGAGGCGCTTCATGTCGCGCAGGGGCCCGGTAACGAGGATCTATTCAGACAACGGCACCAATATTGTGGGTGGCTTGCGTGAGCTCAGGGAGGCTCTAGAGGCTTGGAACCAGGACTGTATCCATAACTCGATGCATCAGCGCAACATTGAATGGAAATTCCATCCTCCTGCAGCCTCACATTTTGGCGGCGCATGGGAACGAGAAATAAGAACGGCTCGAAAAATACTTAACGCTTTAATCAGTGAGCAACATCGAAACCTGTCGGATGACTCGCTAAATACGCTTTTTTGCGAGGTGGAAAGCATTCTTAACAATAGACCTCTCACAGACCTTCCAACTGGTCCAGAGGACGTGAGGCCTCTAACTCCGAATCACCTGCTTATGTTGCATGCGGTTCCTGGATCGCTACCTCCCGGGCAGTTTTCGGCAGATGACTGCTACGCTCGCCGGCGTTGGAAGTACGTGCAGCACATGGCGGACGCGTTTTGGGAACGTTGGCGGAAGGAGTATCTGCGTCTCCTACAGCATCGTAGGAGGTGGTCTGGGAACAACGAAAATTTCGCGGTCGACGATCTTGTCCTACTCGTAGACTCGTCGCATCCTCGTAATCAGTGGAGCGTGGGACGCATAACTGAAGTCCTTAAGAGCTCTGATGGTAAGGTCAGAGCGGCGAGGGTTAAGACTTCAAAGTGCGATGCGGTTCGCATTCCTTCGATTAGTTGCTCAGAAGTTGTACGTCCGATAGTAAAATTAATTAATCTCACAAATTAGTAGCTCGGAAGTTGTACGTCTCATTGTAAAATTGAATCTAACTCTAGCGTAGTGTTGGTTGTGAGCGATATAGAACGCTGACCTCCGTCAAAGAGGGCCGGTGCAAAATTATTTTATATTTTAAATAGGCGATTGTTGCGTAGGATCGAATCGCGTAATAATAAAGGTAAATACCCCTTCGTGATCTCCTCGACTCTATTGTTGTTCAAGCGTTTTTAACTTGTTGGCATAGGTTCGCTCCAGTCTTTGTCTGTCCACAGCTAAGTGTGCATATTTTTCTTGGTAAGTTAATTATTGATCAGTGAATTTAGTTTGTGTCTGCAGTTCTTAGCAATATCGATTTCCCTGGCCTGTCAGGAGCCGACCTCCTTCCTGCCTTAATTGTACAGTTCATTTAGAGCATATTTGTGCAATAATTCCATAACCGTGTAATCCTATTTGTTGTAGTTACCAAGTTTATGATTTTAATGCCGTTTTAGTTCTGTGAGCGATTCTCTGTATATAGTACTTATGTGCGTTCTTGTCTCTGCGCAGGAACAATAATTGGAGCTTTTAGTAAACTCGATTAAATCCAAACGTTTGACTGATGGCTCCATGTGTCTCCAAATAAACACGTATTTCGATTGCTCAGGGAAATACGTAATATTCCCTATTCCCAACATGACCGAGACGCTTGAAAGCTTGAAAGGCTCAAACTTATTTACTACTTTTTACTAATTTTAAATTACTGATCACCCTGAGATATTCGAGGAAATCGGCCCAGATCTCAATCATTTGAACAGAATATATCCAAACCGAAACGACTCTCAAGAGTGTAGATATACTAATATATCAAAATTCAACGAAGCTATACGAATGACTTACCGAGATTTCTCACTCCTGTGTTGGAACTGTAGGTCACTCTATCCAAAATTGGAAGAGGTACAATGGACTATTACTGAACTTAAATATAACCTAGACGTGATTAGCTTCACCGAAAGCTGGCTAGATGACTCGACTAAAAACATGATTCGATTTGAAAATTATCATAGATACCATTCGCTAAGAAAAAACCAGCGGGGCGGAGGCATCAGCACATATATATCTAACCACATAGACTCGAGAACCATAGCAAGTGCAACAATGAATCAGGATCATATAGAATCACTCTTCGTGGAACTGTCTAGAGATGGTAAACGCATTGTGCTTGGAACGGTGTATAGGCCTCCTACAGCCTGTCCTATATCCTTCCTGAATGAGCTGAATCGTATTATTTCTCAGTTCAACAGGCCCTTATACAATGACATAATAATATGCGGTGACCAATTATGATCTACTGAAACATGAAAGCTATGAACCAATCTCTAATTTCCTAACAACCTTTCAGTCTCAATCCTTCCTTCCGATCATTACAAAGCCTACACGAATAACCTCAGAGTGTGCTACGCTGCTTGACAATATCTTTATGACAGACCCAAGTGATTTTCTTGCTGGAATAATTACTTCTGACTTATCAGATCACTTCCCAGTTTTTCTTAATAAGAAAAATGTCTATATTGCTTGCACCAAGGCACGGGCTGAAACTCGCTCATATCGTAAAATAAACGAATCAAATCTTGAAGAAATGCGCACCGTTCTAGAAGAATCAATGCCTACATTGCACATCTCTCAACAAAATTCTAATGCTACGAGCATTGATGAAGCAGTAGTAAAGTTGACTGAAACTATAATGATCGCATACAATCAGTGTTGCCCAATTGTAACTCGTACAGTTACCCCGAAAAATAAACAAAAGCCCTGGATTACTAAAGACATCGTAATATATATAAAGAAACGTCAAGCGTACCTAGCCCTCCTTTGCGAAGGGCGAATATCTAGAGAAACATATAACCGATTCAGAAACTATATAACAAACCAGATAAGAACATCAAAAAAGAACTACTTTACGCTCAAGTTTACTCAATTCAAAACTGACGTTAAATAGACTTGGCATCTCCTTAACTCTTGCTGTAAACCGAATAACGCCGATAAAAAGAAAATTGAATATGTCATTCAAGATAATGTGAAATACCATGAGAAGAAAGAAATTGCTAATCTCTTTAACAACTTCTTCGTAAACGTAGGGAAAACTATAGCTGATGGTATTCCAAGTGAACCTACTGATCACCTGGAATTTATGGATCATATTCGAGAACCCAACTCCTTTTTCTTTACGCCTACAAACTCCTCCGATGTAATTACGTGCATAAACAACATGAAAAATGAATCGAGTGGGCTACAAACGTTTCAGCCTAAAGTACTTTTAGTTTTGCTGACATTGTAGCCCCGCTGATATCAAATATTATTAAGGGAACCATGTCCATTTTGGCTTCTAAAATTAAAAAAATAATAAACAATACTTCTAGAGCGAAATGAGCTTGAAGGTCTTCATAACATGCTTAGAACTATCGAATGAATGTCCAGAGCCCAAAAAATTTTAAATTTGCACATACCCCCCTTCCCCCCCCCCTGAGGGGGAAATTGCTAAAAGGCCTAATGCAGCAGCCGATACTGTACGTAGAGACGATTAGTTTTTTTGCCCGATTCACAATGAACTGGACTACAATTGTTATGTTCGCTTTTTTTCATTTTGCTTAAAAAAAAATTTGAAATTTTTTTAAAAATTTTGAACAAAAAGTGTTCAATTTTAGTTATTCCTTTGAATGGCTATAAAAAAATATCCAATCAACTGATCAATAAACAACTACGCAGGTTTATAGTGCTCACCTTGATCTTTACAATGATGAAAAGATCTCCTTTATAAGTAAAAAACTGATGGAGAAAAAAATTAAAAAGTTCAGCACTTTTGTCTCCCAATGAGTTTTTATTTGGATGTGCGAATTTTTTTCTCCAACAGTTTTTTACATCTGAAGGAGATCTTTTCATCATTGTAAAGATCAAGGTGAGCACTATAAACCTGCATAGTTGTTTATTGATCAGTTGATTGGATATTTTTTATAGCCATTCAGAGGAATAACTAAAATTGAACACTTTTTTTCAAAATTTTTAAATTTTTTTGAAGCAAAATGAAAAAAAGCGAACATAAAAATTGTAGACCAGTTCATTGTGAATTGGACAAAAAAAACTAATCGTTTCTACGTACAGTATCGGCTGCTGAATTAGGCCTTTTAGCAATTTCCCCCTCAGGGGGGGGGGGGGGGAAGGGGGTATGTGCAAATTCAAAATTTTTTGGGCTCTGGACATTAATTCGATAGTTCTAAGCATGTTATGAAGACCTCCAAGCTTATTTCGCTCTAGAAGTATTTTTTATTAATTTTTTAATTTTAGAAGCCAAAATGGACATGGTTCCCTTAACCAGTCTCTCTCACTAGGCACTTTCCCGAACTCCCTCAAAGTTGCTAGAGTCACCCCTATCTTTAAAAGTGGTGAAAAAACCTGTGTAAACAATTATCGACCTATCTCCGTACTACCAGTTATTAGCAAAGTATTCGAAAAGATTGTGTACAAAAAAGTGTACTCTTATTTTGAACAAAAATCATTTCTTTACGATAAACAATACGGCTTTCGCTCTAAAAAATCAACAACACAGGCTATATTAAATCATTTACAATTCCTCTATTCTAATATAGATGAAGGAAAGCCTGTCTTCTCTGTATTTCTTGACTTTCGAAAAGCATTAGATTGTGTGGACCATAAAATACTACTCTCGAAACTACACTGTTATGGCATTCGAGGGATTGCCCATGATTGGTTCAGATCATACCTAACAAATCGGAAGCAATACGTTGTCATTGACGACGCAAAATCAGACCCACAGACAATTAGCCATGGAGTTCCACAAGGATCTGTTCTTGGGCCTCTCCTGTTTCTGATTTTTATCAATGATATTGTAAAATCTACATCATTCTTCAAATTCATACTTTTTGCCGATGACAGTACGCTTTCTGCAGTCCTTCCGAACCAAAATCCCGCTTTGATTGTGGAGAGTATAAATAATGAACTTCATAAGGTTTCATCGTGGCTCAAAGCTAATAAAATAAGCCTTAATATTGATAAAACAAATTATATTACATTCTCATACAAGAAAGATGTATCTCTTCCATGCATTAAAATTGGCGAAGGTGAAATCGAAGAAACCAACTCATGTAAGTTTCTGGGCATCATAGTAGATAAACATCTGACCTTCAAAGAACACATCACTCATATTAGTTCTAAATTATCAAAATCCATCGGAATCCTGAATAAAGTTAAAAATTTTCTGCCTGAAACAGCTTTACAAATGCTCTACCGAACGCTCATTTTTCCATACTTGCAATACGGAATAGAAGCGTGGCACGGAACTGATAAAAATAAAACCAAAATTTTTACTGTGCAGAAAAGAGCTGTCAGAGCGGTAAAGAACCTAGAATATAATGCTCACACAAATGATTCTTTCAAAAATTTACAAATACTTAAACTTTCGGATCTCTACAAAATCTCCATTTGTAATTTCATTTACAAAACACTAAGAAATGATGGCGACAATAGCCTAAGACAATTATTGACTGCGCAAACTGGTCATCACAACCATTTAACCCGAAATAGAAGTAAGTTCATGCTTCCTTATTATTCGAAGGCCCGGTCGTAACACAGTATCCTCTTCGTTGGAATCAAAATTTGGAACTCTATACCTGCGGAGATCCGTAAATGTAATTCGTACAAAGTATTCAAAAGACATCTTGAGTCTCACTTCCTACCAGAATACTAGTCGTGTAAGATCACCATGTCAAATCTTGCCTCCTACATGTAACTAATGATAATGTTATAATGTAACTTGCTTTGGGTAACATAACCGATCTTCAGTCTGCTCTTGAATCGTTTTATCGAACATACTGTTAAATATAGCCGATTTGACCTATATTGTAAAATACAGCATAAAATATCGAGTAAATTATCTCAATGATCAGTCTAATGCGAAACTAGGTTAAGTAAACTAGGTTAAACATTATTGTACACCTTAGAATAACGTGATGATAGGATGCCCTAGAAGTCGCTGAACTTGTTCGGGCCCACAGGTAGCTATACTCAAATTTAACCATTGTACTAGACTTAAGAAACATTCTACCTCTGTATCACCTGTGGTAAATAAATTGTTTAAATTGTTTTAACTACGCTCGACATGAAAATCTCCTTCCATCAAATTGCTTTGTCTCCCGAAAGCAGAGACATCACAGCATTCAAAACCTCATCAGGCAGTTACAGATACTTGCGTTCCCCCCAAGGCTTGATAACGTCTGCTGCGGCACTTCAAAGAGCTGTTAACATGGCATTTGCTCCTTTCATCTCAAAGTTTCTTTTTTGTTATGTGGATGACATCATTATCTACTCCCAAAATTTCGAGACTCACATTGAACACTTGGAAAAGGCATTGGCACAAACTGCTGCCTCAGGTTTCAAATTAAGTTTAAAAAAATGTCATTTTGCTGCGAACACCGTGACCTTCCTAGGTATCCAAGTTAGTTCTGAAGGATTGACTCCACGACCAGAGAAGGTGCGAGCCTTAGCAGATGTTTCAAGACCTAGAAATGTGAAAGAAGTCAAACGTTTCCTCGGCGCGACAGGACTCTTTCGCAAGTTTATTCAAAATTATGCACGTATTGCAGCGCCATTAACAGAATTAACGAAAAAGACAAATACTTTCAAATGGACTGATGTTCATCAACGAGCTTTCGATGACTTGAAAGACAAACTTGTTTCAGCTCCTATTCTTAAAGTCCCTGATTTTCAGAAAGAATTTGTTCTGCATACTGATGCATCTGGTGTAGCAATTGGTGGAGCATTACTTCAGGTGCATGATGGCGTAGAATTAACCGTTGCCTATTACAGTAGAAAGTTGAAAGGAAATGAACTCAAGTATTCTGCAACAGAAATTGAAGCTCTTGCAATTCATGATTCAATCAAACATTATGACGCGTATTTGTACCTAAATGAATTTGTTGTGGTAACTGACCATCGGCCTATGACTTTTATCTTTGCTAACAAAACAGATAATCACCGCATTTCACGATGGGCATTGCTTTTGCAGGAATATAACTTCTCTGAAAGATATAAGCCAGGTTCTCAACACTACTTACCAGACTTCCTCTCCCGATCTGAAAGGACTGTCAATGCTGTGGTCGATGTCGGCGAGCCAAAATGTAATAATAAGAGTAATCATAAAGATAGTCCTAATGTCCCTGTTAGAGTTAAGCCTTGTTCTAGTAATAATGCGACAGGTGTTTCTGTCAACGACGAGAGCCCGCGATCCGTGTCCAATGAGCATGAGAGAGAGGTTGCTGCTGAAGCAAAGCAACTAAGCTTAGACGATGTTGTCTCAGCGCAAGAAAATGATCCATATTGGTCTAGCGTTAGGAACATAATTAATGGAAATGATCAAGGTAATATTAAAATTTCAAACATTGATGAATATTTTATAGATAATAATAATGTCCTTTGTAGGCTATCTAGAAAAACACGTAGGAACGGTAGGACTAATGTTCAAATCGTAATCCCAAAACCTTTAGGTAAGGTAGCTTTAAAACTCAGTCATGAAAACGATTTGTCTGCACACATGGGCTTCTTGAGAACTCTTGAACGTGCTAGAGACAAATTCTTCTGGACTAATCAGATCCGCGATGTAAAAGAATACGCGAGAAAATGTCTCTCATGTCAAAAAAGACGATGGCAAGGCTAATTCAAAGTTCCCCTAGGTAAATTCCCTGAAACTTCTTATCCCCTTGAAAGAGTTGCCGTTGATCTTGTAGAATTGCCTGTTAGTTACAGTGGAAATATGTACCTCTTAACGATTGTCGACCATTTCACACGATTTGTTGACGCTTATCCTCTTCAAGACAAGTCTGCCGATTCTGTCACTAGAGCTTTCGTTCAATACGTCGGGAAATTTTCAACCCCAAATACGATTGTCAGTGACCGAGGTAGCGAATTCACGAATAAACTATTTCAAGATATGTGCAAAAATCTGAACACCAAGTCCCAGACTACCACTGCTTATCATGCAATGGCGAACGGCTGCTGTGAAAGACTTTATGGCATCCTGAAAACTGCAATCTCTCATCTTGCAGCAGAAGATAGATTCAATTGGGATCAAACTTTGCCATTTGTGACCCTTGCCGTTAATACCTCATACCAAACTGCCATCAAAGACACACCGTTTTTTTTATTCTTTGGCAGAGATGCAAATCTCCCCTACCACGATATTTTCAAAGAGAAACCGATCAATTATGCGTGTGACCAGGACTATTCAATCGAGGTGTCACTTAGACTTTCAAAAGCATTCTCAGCAGTCCGTAAAAATTCTGAGGCCGCAAGAAAAGCGTCGGCGCAGATTTACAATCGGAAGGCAATAGAATGCAACATCCAACCAGGTGAACTAGTAATGCTTCGAAATGAGTCAGGCCGTGCTAATGATGACAGAGAATGGCCCACCATGTTTCTTGGTCCGTATCGTATTTTAAGTCGCCGCGAAAATAACATCATGATAAAGGGACTGTACGCACACCGCAAAGAGCAAAATATTCATCTTAACCGAGTTAAGCGAGCCTACTTGGATGACGCTTTGGCTTTTCCTTTCAACAATGATAAAGAAGAAGATGATCCCCAAGAATCGAAAATGAATGATGTTCCGATCATGCCAAACTCGAGTCGTAAAGAAGAAACTGTCCCCTGAAATCCTCTCAGGAAGAGAAATAAGCATCGAAACTATGTGTAATTGTAATCACCTTACACAGGTGTTCCCGGCAACTCCGACTTGATTACCTCATTTCATTGTCAACATACGATTTCTAATATTAGGATGTTTAATAATTAATTCCTTTGTGTTTAATTTTCTTTCATGTTTTGTATTTAGGATAAATGCATTGATTAGGATTAATTAAACTCCTCAGCGAAATGCGAGTAGGATGTTTTTGCTCTTATGTGTGTCTTATTAAGTATAACGTCGTATTTGATATCCCAATTAATGTTTTAATCTTGATGATGCTGATTAGATATGTAGAAATTTACTTGATGTCAATTTGTAGCCTGTTATTGTCATTTCATAATCCCTTCACAGGAATGTGTATTGATGCATAGAAACCTTTTCCATGAGATAAAAATTTCCTTTTCAAAGGTTATCTGAAACAATATGTTTTACGTATGAATTTCATTTTTCATTGCGATTATTCATTTCTGTATTAGTTATAACATTTTCTAAATGGATTTCTTTGAGTTTATTGCGGGTTAGATTACTTTGATCTTAGAACAATGATGCACCAAATGTGAATGATGAGAGAGAGATTGGAATAAGTAGACGAGAGATAAATGGTTGCAATCTCAAAGAAATCCATGGGAAAAATTTTACCATGTTCTGAAAATATCGCGGAATGATTGATTACAGCGATCCGAGATCTGCAGTGGCGGCAGCACTACAGCATGACACACGACTACAGCAACCCATGGTCTGCTATGGCCGTAGACAGCTGACCGTGGCACAGCGTGAAGGCTGGCTGACCCGTGTGCTGCGTTCTGCGACTACACAAAGGCAACACTGCGCTCCTCACTTTACCAGCTGTCTTGCGGGCAGACGGCGGACACAAACTCACGTACTACGACCTTGAGCTTCCGGTTGAAGGGCTGCCTGGTGGAGGCTGCAGCTGCGGAGCGTGATGCAATTTGCTGACGGCTGGACTACGATCTGGAGGATGGTGCGTCTCCTCGACGAGAATGGGACTTCCCACTATTCAATTTCGCCTAACATGGATACGACTATGGCGGAAGAAAAATAAGAAGATACCGATGAACACTAATACGTTCAAAATAACTACATGCAAGTGGAGGTAAGGGCAAATCGAGTAAATGCTCGATATTTATATTTTAGGGTGGTCTTAACCCCCAGATGTCTTCGGATTGGCCTCCGAAAGAACATCAATAGTCACGAGAGAAGTTCTTCGGTGGTGGAGCAGGATAGGGCATCCCGATGCCAACGGCACACTACTGTGTATATAGGGTCTTCGATTCAGCGTGCGTCAGAAGCACAAATCTCGTCAGCTCGTCTGAATTCTCCCTTGCAATGAAGTACGAAATTTTGCGTAACTTCAAATAGACGGAAACTTCCAACTTGACATCCAGGAGGATGTTACAAAAAAAAAAAACGGGATGTTAGGATGTTGTTATGTACTTTTGTACATAACCGCGTGCTATGGAAGTTCCCCAGTATTGCGGTTGCCTCGACTGGCAAAGGATCACGTACCCCATGCCCTGACTCGCAGACCTCCGTTTACAAATCAGCAAGGTCAGCAGAAAGCCGTGCTGTACCAGCAGAGAGAAGGCGACGCCTGTATGGCAGCAGCAGCGGCATCAGAAAAAAGATGCATAAAAAAGGCTTCCCGACAGTTGGTTGCTGCCAACGATCCTGTATGTGCTGCAGCAACCTTAACGGAAATCACAGCTACATAAGCTAACATGGAGAGTTAGGAGTATCATTCTTGTACGCGAATTAGGCTGAGAAGGGTCTCTTCTGTGTCACCTTTACTAGTAACTCTAAATTCGAACTCAGTCAGGCACGCTGAGATTGTTATTGTATAAATTTAATCTTGTGACCTCATACCTCAGAACGACGAATCCAATATAACATAAAATCCATGAGACCTCTTCTTTATATAATTATTGTCATCATCGCCGCTGCCTTCTCTACTTTCTCCAAAGTTACGTGGACGGTATTGTAATCTATTTGCCATCAATTACGTTTGCTGGTTCCAATTCATCTCTTGTCATATGTGGTGTTTATCAAACTTCAAAACAGTAAATGTATGGCCATGCATAATGAGTGTTTTAAAACCTGCTATAGATAAACCTTACATTGAATGACGATCATGGAAATTATCCAAATACGAAAATCAATTTATTCGATAAAATAAGAAACGATCGTTATAACATTATTTGCATATAACCTTTATTACTAACCTCCAAAATCAATTGCGTCCTTTATGCGATTAGATATATCATCGCCACCTAGCTCAATCAGATATGTTCCTTTCATAACATGTAACCGTCACTGATTATATATGTCACTGTCGCCAAACTTTTTAAACCTCACTACCTAATGGCCTGTAGTTTCATGCTGTATTAATATCGCCAGTTTTATGCTAAGGTCTAAGTATGGAGTGCTTCAATTGGTCGGGGAACTTAATAGTTGCCAATGGTGTATTAATTATCTAACAAATCATTGTTGCTGTAACTGGTAAGCTGTCTTTGATATAATGAGGCTGATACTACTATTTTCGACTGCCTTTACATTTTTCTACGAGTGTAAACTTTTCGTTACTCTAGTAAATTAACAGGACGTGGTCTTCACCTTACACCAGCCCGTGCAGATGCAGGCAGTATGGCGCGGGTTTTCAACTCAAGGTTGATTTGGATAGGTTTTACATACTTTATTGAAGACTTGAGCACCTATTTTTGGGAAGTATGTGTTAAAATCAGAGGCTGTTTCAAAGGAATTTTCAAAATTACTTACGCCGTTGAAATTTTTATGTAAGGCTTCCTCACTAATGATTGCCCACATCCGTTTTGGTTTATTTTTTGCCGTCAATAGTTCTTGAAAGTGGGTTTGTTTTGCTTACATGTTTTTGTTCCGCATAATCTTTTCATGCTCCTTATCTTTCGTGTGTAAAGTGCTGTTTGATTTTTCTCGTTCTCGCGCAAGTAAAATTTCTTCATTCTGCACAGCTCTTTGATTTCGTCTGTAATCCAAACAGCGCATCTTGGCTTAGTTTTTTTTTGGTGATGAAAATTAGTTATTCTTTGAGAGCTGTTGTAAAATTTTCATTGAGGATTGAAACTTGTATGTTAGCATCATCAGATTTTTTCATGTTCTGGAATTCGATGGCCTTATTATGTAGTTTTCATGTAATAGTTCCGCTGAATAGTGACTTTTCAAACGATAAGTAAAATAACAACGATTTCTTTTTTCTTTCCAACAACAAGGAAATCAGCTAAAATTACTGATGATTTCCGAAGTAATAGTGCAGAAGGGAGAATCTAATTTACTTTTATTCGCTTTGTATATATTACAAGTAAAGTTTTCACATTTTCCACATTTCTAGTGACCAGCTATTATTTTCCGCAACACTAGAAAAGTCGTAGAAGCTAATTTAACAGAAAAAGGGAAAGCAACTAGTACAACTACCAAAGGTTTCTTCCCATTCAGTGTGTGACTTCAAGATTACTCCTAACGGTTTCATTCAATGACAGATATTTTCCGAAAATAGTTTCGTTCGAAGCCGAGCACAAAATACCCTATGTACTGTAAAAGATCAACTGCTCATCAAATTTTACAGGCACATAAAGTCTACAATCGATCATAGATGTCATTGCACGTTACCTAAATCCAAACGAATTGAAAATACAAGGTAATCAAAAAAAATTTTGTCCGTTTGTAAAGAAAAAAGAAAACGCTCCACAGTATGTGTAACATTTGTAACTTATATTTAGTCTTCGAAGTAATAGCAATCGGCATTCAGCCCCTACTGCCGACGTGCCTCCTGCTACTCAATACCCTTGCGGTACAACTCGGGGGTTTTGGACGCAAAGAGGTCAGTGAGGGCTTGGCGCCAGTCAGCTTCATTGGTGAAGGATTTGAAGATGATTATCCAAGGAGTGGAAAAGGTAGTAATTGGAAGGCGCAAGGCCAGGTGAAGAAAGTGGATGGCACAAAGTCTCCCACCCAAGTTGCTGTATGGTATTCCAGACTACTTGCGCAACATGGTTCCTGGCGTTGTCATGGAGGAAAAGCACACCTATGCGATTCACCATTACTGCCTCCTTCTGGCGCAGTGCCTATTGCACACGTTCCAAATGCTGTGAGTATAGGACTCCAGTGACCGTTTGGCATGTTGGGAGCAGCTCATAATGAACAGCTTGATAACCTGTCCACCAGACACAAAGCATAATCTTTCGTAGGTGTATAGGCGATCTTGCGGAGTGAGGGACAGCATCCTGATGTAACGATCAATGTCTGGAACGCTTGGGAATTTCGTACAGAACCCACTTTTCATCACTAGTAAGCACTCGATTGAATAGGGATGCGGTACGTTGGCGAGAACGCAGCTATATGCAGGCTGCCACTCGTTGTTTCTCGTGGACCTCGAACAGCGTAGTAGGAACCCACTTTCTCAGATTGAACGTCTTACCTAGGCGGTGCAGGTGAAGTCGAACTGTTTCATTTGAAACGTTGAACTGTCTTGCAAGTTCACCACGCGTTAGATTACTGTCCTGTTCAATGGCCGCACTCAGGACTCCATCATTTGTGACCTGTGGTCATCAACTGCGAGGCTCATCACGGAGGGGCTAATCTTCTTCTGACTAGAATTTTTTAAGCCAACGCCTTGCAGTACGTTCATTCACAGCACTATCCCCAAACGCTTTGCATATGCGAAGCAATATACAGGGTGTTTTTTTTACTTTGAACAAACTTCGAACTTAGGTACAAAAACTCAAAATAAATCGATTTTCATGAATGATAAAATGTCCAAAACTCTTTTGTTTTCGAGTTATAGTTACTTAAAGAATATTAGAACTTCAAGTAGGATTGCACGCGCGCACCATTTTTAGCGCTACCTTTGATAGTTAAAGAGGTTTTTGGGCCCCACTAATGTAGTATTTCTGTAATTTCACAATGAAATTTGCGTGTACACGTTTTACAAATAAGAATAAATTGTCCTAAATGAGTAATTATTAATTATTATCATGTAAGCTAACCATTAATCAGTAAGCATTGCAGGACACAAGTAAAAAAACATAATCAATACAAACTTTAATGTAAGAACTTTAATGCAATAACAAACTATAATACAGTTTTATTACAACAGTTACTCGAAATGACCTCCATGAACTTCAACATATTTACGACATCTAACAGCCAGTGAGCGCCTTATAGATTGAAACACGCCAGGCATTTCCGTAATACGGCCAGCTGAGTCCACAATGCGTCCAACCAGACCCTGTTCCGATTCAACAGGAGTGGCATACACGAGGTCCTTCATGGTTCCCCACAAGAAGAAATCCAGTGGCGTCAAATCAGGCGACCTAGCTGGCCATGCTACAGGAGCACCTCTGCCAATCCATCGGTTTTGAAATTGGTTATTCAGGAACAGGCGTGTTTCACGAAAGTAATGTGATGGCGCTCCGTCATGCTGGAACCACATTCGCCTGCGTGTCTCCAAGGGCACGTCCTCCAGTAGTCCAGGCAAAACTTCGCGTAGGAAGATGGTGTGCGCAGGTCCCGTGAGAGGAGAAGGTAATAGGTACGGACCAATTAAATTATTGCCAATAATGCCTGCCCACACGTTGACACTAAATCTGTGCTGGTGACTATTAGGCTGAATAACATGAGGGTTATTTCCAGCCCAGTAATGATTATTGTGACGGTTGAAAACCCCATCACGACAGAAATAAGCTTCATCTGTGAAGAGAATAAGTTTTGAGAACCCACGATTCATTCTTTCCTGTTGCATTAACCACTGGCAAAACAGCATACGAGGTTCAAAATCACCTGGCATGAGCCCTTTCACTCTTTGGAAATGGTACGGATGTAATTGCTGACGATGTAGTGCCCTCCACACAGTAGTATGGTTTCGCAAGCCAAGATGTTGAGCAGCTGCACGAGTGCTGGTTCGTGGATGTTGCTCAAAGTATTCCACAATTCTATCCTCCTGTGGATGATGGCCGCGCCCAGCATTCCCTCTGTTAACGTTGCAGCTGCCGGTGTCACGCAATCTCGTATGCAGAGTAGCAAAATACCGGAAATCAGGCACTTCGCACCTAGGAAACCTTTCTCTGTACATCCTCAGAGCGAGCCTACCATTTCCGCCAGCAGCTCCATAAATCAAATGCATGTCTGATTTCTCAGCATTGGTAAATCTTTCCATGGTCACAGTGCAACGGCGTGTCAACAAATGGCGAACTGATACTACAACACCTGCGTTCCAGTAATGTAGATTGTTAATAATAAATTTTATTTCATTATTTCAGTTTCACATTGCATCCTGAAATCTTGTCGTTGATTACATGGAATGGATAATCCATAATGAAATGAGAAAAAATGCTTTAATTGCATTCGACAATCTCGAAAACTAACTACTTTAAATAACAATTGGTGTGCGGCCCAGTTATAACATGCACTTCTAAACATGCTTTGCGACGCCATAAATCGAAAACTAAAGAGTTTTGGACATTTTGTCATTCATGAAAATCGATTTATTTTTAGTTTTTGTACCTAAGTTCGAAGTTTGTTCAAAGTAAAAAAACACCCTGTAGATTTAAATTTGCGACTTGATAAACTTCAATATTTTGTTTGTTTGCGACTTTACACAAATAATTTGTCCATTTTCTGATGATTCGAGAAAGTCTAATTTGAAGTTAGGCTGTTTGTTACAGTCGATTGTGCCTTATGAGCTTTGTTGTTGAATAAATATTCGGCTAAATTTTTTATTCGTATTCCCAAATATACTCAGGAATATTATTCTACTTGAAAACTAACATTTTTTAAAAAAAGATGAACACTTTTAGTTACAGACTATTTAAATAAACTTTCTCCGTATTTTCATGCATTTTTGTGCTTTTTGACTGGTTCTAATGCTGGCTCAAGCTTTGTCCCCAAATCTCAAGGCTAGGTCAATGTCCAATATAAAAATTTTGGAGTACGTTGCTTTGACTATTTTTTTTATTATTGGCATGGGTATTACGATACCCATGTGCTTATACCAACTAAGGGTCCTTACGCTAAAGTATTTTAAAAGCCAATGATGTTTTGTATCATCTTTATTGGAAATGAACTTTTTTCTTTCTTTCTTGGTTAATGATATGCGAAGATTTTATGATCTGTAAATGATGGTGATTGTGAGTTAATTCTTAACTTTACTATTTGTAAAGGCAAAACGACAATAAAGAAAAACGTTTCACATACGAGCAATGCGAAAGTTTATTGTTTCATTGCTGTAATACAAAAAATCGTTTTCTTGGTGTGAAGTAAACAAGGTAAAACAGCCCAATTTTTATTAACATAAATTGAGTTAACGGTACAATATCTAAGAAGACACGGCAATTTAAAAAATCAAAGTTGTTTTTTTCGTATTAACATTTATGGAGAAACACACAAAATAGGGACGAGGACATGAAGGAAATATTAAAGATCGATAAGGGGAATTTCTAACATTTATTGAAGTGTATTCTAGCCTTGCCAACATCTACAAGAAATACACACACAATATTCAAGAACATAACCGCGTTGTATAAGAGCTTCATGGCTCCATATTAAAATAGGGCTTATTCAAAAAATATAAATTACTCATCGCGTGGAACTCAAAACCCGAGTTAGAATTTGAGGAACAAGGATTTTTTAATTCATCCAATAAAAGTACTAGGACCATTGTTCAGTTATGGTTCTTTCACCACACTCGGTAAATTAAAAGATAAACCTAAGGTCGTATCGCAACTCGGGCAGCACGGCAGCTAAAAGATCGCCAAGCAATAACGACGCTGGACTGCACCCGTTCAGTGTAGAATACTAGCTTTGTAAGTTAAGCGAAACTTTGATTTCCGCAACTAAGCTTACAGCTGACAAGTATTTAGAAAACGACATCGGAGGAGCAGTGCGGTTCACCCTGTAAGAATAGAGGTTTTGTAAAACATTTAAATAAATGAGTATTAGCCAGTGTGTCAAGTTCACCTGGTAAATCATAAGTATAAACAATTCCGTGCCGGCACCGAGCTTTCGACTGGTTTGATTTGACAGCGGAAACAATTAAGCAGGGACGGCTCAAGGGCAGGGCTGGACACTCAGCTGTCAGCCGATGCAAATGCTGCTAACACAAGTCAAATGTAAACGATATTTCCTCATCCAGCGGCAGTGTCAAAATTTCGCCACTATTCTAAATCATGTAGACCAGATGGTGGTCGATTCTGAATAAACCGATAAATTAAATAAACTCAAACCTAAGTCATAGTTTCTTTGTGTAAAATATTACAGGCGTCAAGATAAAATAGAGGAAAACTCTTCGCGGAATAGAAACCTTGTTAAAGTTCAAGTATGTAAAGAGAAGCAATAATAATAACTTGAATGAAGACACGGCAGTGACTGAGAAGCCAAATGTTCGTAATATCGTCTCCAGGAATTAATGCACATTTAGGAAAACCATTAGAGTTAAATATTTAGGTCTATTGATTTAGGACTAGCAAATTACATTATTTCCACCATTCGTACGTACAAACACTGGAAACTAAAGGAAAGAAGGGAACGAAGAAGCAATTGTAGGACCGTCAGCCCAAGTTGCTGCTCGTAACTCCAGCCGCAGCATAGTCGCTCGTTCTGGCTTCTTCACCTCCTCAGTCCACCACATGTCCCTTGAGCAATGTTTATTCAATTTCCTTGATTATATAAAATACTTATTTGATAGGAGTACCTTTACGTAATAAATTGATCAAGTACCCTGAAAAATCTCTTGAGTGTCATAGAAGGTTCAGTCTCTCTCGTAACCTTGTTCCGGATGTCGAGAGAGCAGTGAGGGCCAATTATTATGTACTCGGTAGAGCTGATGGAGAAGTTGAACTCTCCACTCATCAAATTATCCTGTTCGGGCTCTGTTAAAACGAAATTTTGGGTTAGTTGCCAGAACAATGTCCAAATTAAAATTTACAACTGGCACATTCTATCCTTTTTTTACCTAAAATACTATCTTCTAAAGTATTTTCAGAAAATTATATTTTTACTACTATTTTGTTAACTGTAGGAGCTCAGATACTAGGGAATAACATGAGACGGGCTTAAACGTTTGTGCTTGGGATAATTTTTGTTTGGACTGCCAATATGCATCCTAAACAAGAGACAGGAGACGGCGTTTCGAAAGGACTCTCGGTCATTTACTCGTTTGATCACGCTCTCTTAATTAATTTCTGTTTTTGTAGAAACTGTAATAAATTCGTACCGGTATCGATAGACAACAATGACAACTGTGCCCAGCTTCACAGTGAGAGGAATTCAGAGTTTGGAGCACCGAAGAGAGCTGTAGGCCTTATTCTAGTCATTCGCAAACGAGTGCCCTGGCTGCTGTCTGGAAGAAGTTCTTTACTTCAGCTATACGCTGGACAATGTTGAGCGAGGCCTACCTGGAAGAACGCAGTGAATTAAGTACACTCGTGCTAAAAATCATGCATCAGAGGCGTTTTTTCTGATCTACAAAAGAAACTAAATTTAACTTCCGCGGATGATTACGATTATGAGTGCAGCTGTAGCTTAGAAATAAGCTTGTTCTCTTTAACTCAGAGAAATTTCTTGATGCAATAGATAGATCAGGGACACTAGTAAGGAAATTATAATTCATGCATTTTAGTATTTGGGAAAATCTTTTACCTTCCTTACATCGAACTGAATTCTTTCGCCCCTACGTTGCTTTGAAACTTCCTTTTAGTCTTGTCTCATGTTAACTCTCCATGACACAACCAACAGACTTATGTGAGACGGGGATCAATTTTATTTTAAGGATACTTAGATGTTTATTCTTTTATTTCACTCATTTCTCATTTCTTTCTGTACTATGATTAATACTGGAGTCGTATTCCGTTCTTCCATATCCCACTATCTCTAAATTTTTCGAATTTTCTTCCTGAGTTTTCTAACTCCAAATAATTATTGTATGATAAAATGGTATAGGACCAGAATATTTCATAAACATTGGAAGATAGGCAATAATTCTTCCGGTTGGTTGATCCTTTTAAATGATGTGTTATTATATGGTGACAATTATGCAACCCAGATTCGCTAATTCACCCAAGCCAGAGAGGACTTCTTATTCGGCATGAAGACAATTTTACTAATTGCACGCTAGCGCAGTTAAAATTGGTTTGAGGTTGCTTTTATTCAGACACATGGGCGAAATTTGAAGCGTATTTTAAGGCTTTTCGAACGTTAGGTCGATGTGTGAAAACTATCGGGTGAGATGAAGAATAATTTGCAGTATAATATAAAAGGTTTTCAGCATCGAGAACATGAGGTCCCGAGCTGAAAGTTGGATCGGACATCTATTTGTTATAACCATAATTTTTTAAGGATCATTTTTCCGGTTCTCTGCTGTCCTGTTTTTCAGCACCTACTACTTTCTTTTTCATCTTATATCTTTTTTTACTAAATACCTTCTCAACTTACTATTTCTATGCACAGATCTTGCGTAAGGATACACTCCGTGATTTCACATTCCTTTAACTCCATGCTAAATGGTAGCTTTATTCTTACTCTCTTCGCAATACCTTTGTTGGGGTTTGGAATGTTTAAGCTACATACCATTAAATCTAATCATTCCACTCATCGAAAAAACACAGTGATCCGTTTAAGAATGTGCTTCTGTCCCAATGTGAGTCTACACTCTAGAGTAACCCTTCCTAGTTTTTTATTGTTATCCAGGTAAGCCGTGTTGGTTTACCTGCGTGAAGAATGTCTTTCACGACCACACGTGTAACTTCATGCAAAAATTTAGCATTAACTAAACCATGAGATATGAAGACCTTTACATTTTAAGAAATTTTGAAGACTTGTGGCTTAATCAAACCATGAAAACATAAAATTGAAGTATAAAAACACCATACATTGATTGTCCTTTCGCCTGGTTCCAGATATAAACATTTAGGAGGTCGATATGACCCTAAGGCTGGGGATACATTGACACTCTTTTCAACACTCTGAGTGTCACTTCGACGGGCACATACACTGTTGCCGGGCTAGCAGGCGGGCAAAGTGAGGTTCACTTGGACATTCTCCCTAGCCATTCTTTGCCGCCGCCTGCCCGTCAATCACTCCATCTGCAGATGAGCCGTAGCCTGCAGCATGTCATCAGTAGGGATGTGACATTGAACATATTGCATATATATGCTTTTGAGTATATTTTAGGTAGCATAAAATATGCCCGCAAGTATATATGCAGTGTGAGCATATCGCATATTTTACTCCGAACAGCATAAAATATGGCGAACATGCATGATTAACTGTAAGTGGCAGTAAACTGAAACCTAGTAAAACCTTCCCATTACTTCTAAATTATATTCTTTTTTTCATCCAGTTTTATTTAATTCTTTTTGAATAACTGGATCAATTTTGTAAATTGAAATTTTTCGTAAATCAATAATAATTGTAAGTTGCTACAGCTACTTCAAAAGTTTACTTTAATTTTGCGGGAATTAGCTCAAGTTTTTTTTAGATATAGTTCCTTATGAAGTGTATTTGAGATTAGTGCGGCTAAAAGTGATTTACAATCATGCCGAAGGTGAACAAGGAGCATCATATTTAGAATACTTCAAGGAATTTGAAGATTTTCAAGCCCAGGAAGAATTTCTCTATCGCATTTATTGCGAGAAACAGGTGATGTATAAAACTTTTTTTCACTCAGAACACGTTAGAGAAGTTTTGCGTGGTACAAGGTTTTAGTTTCTAAATATTATCACGCAGAACTTTGTTGGGCTTAGTGCACACTTTATCAAATTATTGTTATCGAAGGATATGAATAATTATTATTGCTCTTGCATAACAATACAGGGACTTCTTACTTCGAGAGCAATAAAATTAATGGATATCGTAGAGGAAACATTGAAGAACAGATATGATACAAGGTATTATGAAGAGTTAAATTGCATTTTGGTGATAAACAAAGGTTTTGAAAAGATAAAAACAATCAACTCAATTTTGACTCGTGAGATCTCTGACGCAATGGATGAATCCATAAAGGAATATTCGAACTAACTTGCTTCACTTTTGCTCCACTTGTTTCTTGCGATGTCGAGTGGAAGTTTTCGCAGTGTAAAACTTGGCTGGCAGATAATCGTAGAAGATTTGTTTTTAAAAATCTCAACTACCACGCAATTATCAAGAGCAACCCTCGAATTTGATGCTAAAATATATTCCTCGTATAAAAGAAGGATTAAGAAATGTTCCTTGCATTCATGAAAAAATATATAGTTCAGAACCAGCCTTGGATTAGATTACTTTTTTTTTCGTTCGTTATCATCGTCCTTGACTCGTTCAGATTAGAATTATTTTTGTTTCAAAATATTTATGTTTAGATAAGTTATAAAAATTAGTTGAGAATTGTATACACTCAATTATTAATAGAAAATTATGAAAGAAATTATTTTTTCCGTGTATGAAGAAGTACACTGTATCCTGTATCATTGTTTCTGTACAATTTTCCTCACAAAAAATATAAATTTGGAGCTATTCAAGTGAAGCATTTATATGAATGCATATTTCTGCTTAGCATGTAATATGCGCTTCCACAATTATGCATAGAGTGTAGCATATATGCATCGAGTGTTTCTACATATGGTTTTTCTAGCATAATTCTTGCCGAAGCCTTCATATTTTATGCTGCATATGCGCAACAAAAATCAGCAAAAACAAGAACATTGAAGAACGTGCAATCAATGACATACGAAATAAATTATTAGCGCTATTCTACTAAGCATCAGCAGCTCCTGGCGAGAAGTACTAGAGCGCGGAGCGCAGTACCTCCCAACGTAGCGTCTGGATTGCAACTGAGCAGTGTGACTGTGTGAAGGCCCGTCTACACTACAGGGCTTCCACGGGTGAGAAAGTTCCTACCCTAAAACTTTGTGCCAGATTACCCTAAAAATGATTAAATTACCCTAAAATGTCAAATAAGCCCACTGCTGTTATTGCATTAAAATGTTCAAGGCTTCTATGTTTCTATGTGAAGAAATGACACAACAACAGGGTTCGTGCGCTATTTGCAAATGAAATTCTTTGACTTTTCGGAGTCAGATGTGTCACGATAAGTGCAACTTTTTATGTAGCTCTCTGTTCTTTATCTTTTTTGTTTGATGACCTAATTACAAGCTGTTCAATATGCGTTAAGTACCGTTACGATGCCAAGCGATCTACTCCTGAATAGCAGAGAGAAGCAAAGACATAGTAAGAGGAAATGAAAGGCAAAGTAACACTCGAAACATTTATTTATGGAAACAATTTTGAACAGCAGCACAAACATCGATTCACAATTTTTGCGAACAAACTAGAGGAATTTGCTTTTTATTAACTTCTAATATCTATATTTTCACTTAACCAACAATTTTCCTCTTAGAAAGTCGAGAACTGTTCAGTACATCGAAAATACTATGTAACTTATATAAGGAATTTCGCTTGATCATCGCCAAGAGATAAACTCTAATCGCATAAGAGTGTCGAGCTAGATAACAATGCTTAAGAAGGTAGTTTTCTCGTATTTTTTGTGTTAACATGAAGAAGGTAAATCAAGTAAAACTTATTGAATTAACTAGCTCAATTAGACAAACGCAAATGTATTTGTGTCTGTACATATATATGTATCCTACCAATCGTATATTCATAAGATATGTATCCCCATATTGCTAGAGACTCAACGGATATATCGTATAATATACTTTCTCATTATGTGAATTCACTTAATTTAATTTGAATGCAATTTAACACTAAAAAGACAAGTTTCAGCCTCACTCAGATTTACCACACTGTAGTAGTTACAAGAATGTGAAACGAGGGTCCAACTTGTGCATCCCACCAACCTCCAATCATTACAAAGGGATTTGACAGGCACATATTCACATAAAAAAATCAATAACATCCATTGCAAACAACGCGATTCCGTAACAACAACAACAACACGAACAAGTCCGATTATATTAACAAGTGTACTGCCCATTTATAAAGACGAAAATAAGAGCTAGATAAAACTGTATCAAGTTACCTTTACGTGATGACAAATTTTAAAGTTCAGCACAAGTAGCGTGGCGTCTGACTTTTTCTACGGAAACGATCAAATTGGAATCAATCGGCATTGAATCGGATGTTGCTCCTGAATTCTTAAGATGGTATATCATGTGCAATAGGCCACACAGAGTCTCGTTTTTTAGGGAAGCTCTGTTATCAGTTTTGATTAGATTTAATTTACTGAAGAAACGCTCGACAGACGCATTGCTAAATGGTAGTGCCAAAAGAGTAGAAACAACAGATAGGTTAGGAGAGCATGGCAGATCCGCAGCATTCTTTGCTTTCGATATAATGTTCCAATACTCCTGACAGGACATATCAGTTGAAATTCCAGGCATTAAACAATGTTTTCTATATTCTGCGTCGGTCTCATTCTTGTTGGCAAAAGTCAACAATTGCGGCAGAATATCAAAAACATTTGGGATTGACGGCGGTTGGAGCTGAATAGCGTTGGCAGGATTCAAGAACTGAATCACATCATACAAAGGATCTTCAAGGGTAAACCTAGCTTGGATATGTCTAACAGTTTCTATTAAAAACGCTTTACAGTTCCTGTAAAATATCGCCAGTTCATCTGTTGTTGCACTGCTTTTCAGATCGTTTAGAGTTTCAGTGGCCGCTACGCCAAGGTATATACTTTCATCTGTCACCATAGACGCGGTGAAGAGAGCATCAGATGGTTGTAGTGCTGTGATTTCACACTGCCTCACATAAGACACGCGCATTAAATCTGAACAGATACTTCTTATTAAGTCACACACATCCTTTTTGTGGCTGTATAGTGCAGGCAGTTCTGACTGAAGGTGTTTATTGAACTTATTAAAGCGGCTAAGACTGTATGAAAGAAACTCTATATATGCCAAAGAAAAAGAATCATTTAAGGTTTGTATGATTGTATCATTAGTATTAGTGGGATCACTAAACGCTACTTCTGTGAAACATAATTTCAAAGCATCCCACTGCTCCAATAGACGGTTAACACACTGCTCTAGTGACAACCATCGTGTCTGACCAGGCGCCAAAATTTTATGTGGTTCTATTCCGACAAAAGTTTGCAATTCTTGAAATGAAATTTGTCTTTTCGAGCTTAGACGGAAATGGTTAAACACATTACGGCAAAGATCCTCGATAGATTTAGGTAATTTTAGACAAGCATATGATGCACACAAATGAATTAAATGGCACGAACATTTTACAACATGAACATTTGGCAATTCTTTATTTAATAAAGAAGCAACAGAATGTTTGGATCCCATCATTACGTTAGTCGTGTCAGAACAAAACCCTACAATGTTGCTCAATTTAATATTTTTATCACTGAAACATTTTTTGAGTGTAGTAAACAATCCAGTGGCTGTGCTATCCTGTATTTCAACAAGATCAACAAAGGAGCTCTTGATTGCACCCTCACTCCAATATTGCACGATGACTCCAAGCTGTTTAGCGGTACTGCGATCAGTTGTTTCATCAATTATTACAGAAAATAAACGTTCATTAAGGACAACGACAAGTTCACTTAGTAGATGTTTACCGAAACATTGTCTAATAATGTTCGAAGCTCTTTGTTTCCCTAAGCTTACTTTCTTTAATGCTTCATTATCTGGAAACATTTGTTTCAGCAGTTGCAGCAATGAGTCACTTAACGAAATAGGCAAATTATGCTCAGAAAGATATGCACAAATCCGCAATTCAATTTTTCTGGCTGACTTGTCAATTGGATCGTTTGACAAGATGAAGGAAGTTAAAGTTTGAGTTTTCCTTCTCTGCATTGAGAGATTTTGATGGCGTTGACTGCTTGCATGACGCGTAATCTCAGATTTACCACACGTAATGGTAGATGAGCATATGGTACAGTATGCCATATCGTTAGTTGAGGTAGAACACTGAGATTTTTCTAACCAGCCTCGAAACAATGGTTCGCTTCTCCATCCTTCCTTCCATTTTTGTGTGTAGGGCTTAACAGACGATGAAAGTTTGCTTTTCTTCCTTGGTGGTGTAGCAGCTTGATGGGACGGAGAATCCATTTTACTGCAACGCAAGTAACCAAATCTTATCTGTTACAATGCACTACTGCATGTGATGCACCTTGCACAGTTAATTGCTCTCTACTGAAACAAAACTATTTGCGCAATGCGCATTGCCCTGCAGGGCTGCAACTGCTGCGTTACAAACGCGCCTAATCGAAGATTGAACAAGATTCGTTCGAGCTTCGATAATTCGTATTACGTTGCAGTATCTTGGTTCGTTCAACGCTCCATTTTGGAAAACATGATTGAATGGAATATTTCATGGCCACAGGGTAAAAAAAAATGGCCATATTGGTAAAAATGGCCAAGTGATTTTTCTCATTGCCACGGCGTTTAAAAAATGACCAATTTTGGGTAAATTGGTTATGAAATGGCCAATCTGGCAACCCTGAATTCTGCCCTCGAAGTCGGCTCGGCTCGAGCGGTGTCGTTGTTTCCACGTTATATAGTTGTTCAATTCCACTAAACGACGATGACCGATATATTGGTGTAAATCTCGATGCGTTAACGAGTTAGTTGACGTAAGGCTATCAAATATAGATTTCTAAACATTATATCAAGTTGCCTACCACTTTAATTAGTGTAATTTTAATAAACCAAGGTATTATTTATTTGAGCAAATCTGGTAACATATTACTAAGGAGAGATCACAGCTGCCAGCTGGGAGATTTGCAGCGATGTGTACAGCAATTTGAGCCTTATCGTTGGGTGCAGTAAAGAATAAATTGAAAGCAAGTTCGGTTAAGCTTTGCGTTTGTTCCAAATTTGACTCTTATTGAACATTTTCATTAACATTCCGGTAGAGTACTTCCGCAAATTACCTTATAAGGTACTTAGAAGAGCAAACTTGATATTGGTAATGAAAACCGGCTATGCCCTATAATTTTGCTGTGCTACCCTGATTGAAGTCGAATTACCCTAAAAATCATAGAATTTTGCGTTACCCTAAACTCTACCCTAGACAGTGTCTGATTACCCTAAAATGGGGTATTTTACCCTAAAGTGGAAGCACTGCTACACTATCAAACTCTTCGTCAATCACGAACACACCAAAACGCGAACAAAAACACAAACTTTTCCGAATCGTGTCCAGACGTCCAGACTATACGCTTTCGGCGGACAGAAGTTGTTCGCGAACAACATGTAAACAAACAATACTGCTTCCCAAGTAAGTTTTAGTTAATTGATGCATATAATTGGTAAATTTCATTTGTTGAGAGTTAGTAACCATAATTTATTTGTGTGGGCATATGTGAACAGAAAATATTAAGAATCGCTGATGTATTATGAGAATATTTCGAATACCATCAGTGTTACAGTGGTAAGATGGGATCAGCTGATGTCCTTGATCTTTTTCAATGCTCTTCATGAAGTTTAAATTTTTGGACTTGAGCTTAAAACTTTAAACTATGCTCCTACTCAGCCTATATAATTTTTTTTCACTTTTTTTGACCTAAATTTTCTATAAGAGGTGAAAAATGCTCATATTTTTCATTTTATCATAAAATAATCCTACAATATTTGAAGTAATTTACCAAAGTTATTTAATATTTTTCTGTTTAATTAAGCCAACAATTTATTTCAAAAATGTAAAGTTTAGCTTGTGCATTTTATTAGTGTCTCAAACTATATGCAGTATTCATACTTTCTGTGCACATTTTTGAAGCATCCATTACTCAGTCAAGCATACCTGAATGTATTTTTACTATTGCACAATAAATTTTTGTGTGCTTTTCTGTGATATTTTTCTGAGAACATTGTTAACACCTAGATCTCTTATAACTACTTAACATATCTAAGAAATGGTTCTAAGGGAAAAATTTGAGAACTCAAAGCTGAATGTCAAGCAGGCCATCTTTATATTGAAATTTTTTTTACTTGTTAAGGACCATATTTTTTTAGTTCATTATCATTTATGTCAGCACCTGCTCACTTACATATTTCATGAAAAGTATGACAGTGGAATGTAAGTTATCCATGTATATAATTTTGTGTATAAAATCTGTGTATAAAAATATAATCCGTGTATGAAAATATATAATGAAATATAATACGTAAATGAAAAAAAAAGTATAATAGGTAATTATTCTGAATTATTGTTAGACATCTCATGTTGATTATGAATAATTTGCTCCTATTCAGAACCTCATGACAATTATATTCCACAAATTTTGATGCTAGTACATAATCATTTTAATGTGTTCCTCATGTATGGATTATTTTTTTACAGGTGGCTGCTACGAAGTGATTCATGCACTTCTCTACAGTATTTGACAAGAATATCAAAGCAGTCGCGTGCTATCATACCTGAAACTTGTGAGGCCATCAATACTCTACTTAAGGATGAAAACATGAAGGTATGCATCCCATTGCAGTGTTGGGTTCAAATATTACTTTGCAATGAGTATTGTAATGTTCCTCAAATAGAAAACTAATTTTTCTGGAATATTGAAACCATTGTGAAATTTGCAGTAGGTTGAAATCTCTTGAAATATGGTAATGAAATGAGTTAAGTGACCCACGTATCATCATAAATACGGTATTGACTTGGAACAATAGCAGAACTGAGCGCTATGTTTTTGCAACACTGTCTGGTCTTGGGGTGCTACTTAAATTGATGAACTCTCGCACAAAAAGTAGTGGTGTGCAAAGTACATAGATATATATTTCAATTGTTCTCGTAGTTGATTGTAACCTACTACAATTAGAACTACTTTGAAACCAAACTAGTTCCATTATTTGTGAACTTTCAGGTGCATGAGCAAAATTTATATTGTGATATCTAGGGGAATCTATATAACCACTGTTTTCTTCCAGTAATATTGTTCACATCTCATGAAACGATAATGCATAAACCATCGAAAAATTTTGCGGTGGACTTCCATCTGTAATTCCCTTTGTTGTACTCATTTACAGACTCCACAAACGCAAGCAGAGTCGGAATCTGCAGCCAGTGATTTCTACCTGAAGTGAAGTTTCCCATAAAACTTCTTGAATTTCATGAACTCTTCTCTAGAGATTGCATGCCACTTTAGCATCACTATGATGAAGTGAGAAGAGAGAGCTCCTTGAGCTGGTGGCAGCGTTGGGCACTGCAACTGTGCTGCTCCGCGATGTGGTGCTGCCGTGCCGCTTTCATCCGTGGAGGCTAAACTGCTGCTGCGTCCTAGAGCTATTATGAACTATGGACCGCCTCAACTACCTACATTGGCATTGCACAAATAGCGTCCCCGTGAACTTCCTGTGGACGACTGCAGCGGTACCAGAGACTTCAGAACGAGTTCGCTTTTGAGGTGGGTCGAAGTGACATGTAGCACTTGGTTCGGTCGACTTTTTTTTGAGAATTTCCCATCAAAAATGTTTATACTCCATTCCATCACTTTACATAATTTCTATGTTGGTTTAATTGGAGTTTGAGGTCTTCAATGATGAGAAGGGATGAGGTTTTATGTACACATGCTAGTATGCCAAAAATTATCATTTTAAACATTCTCTGGTATTCAAACTACTCTAATTATCATAATAATCTTTTGATTTAGGGAAGCTATGGTTCAATCTAAATTGTATTTTGCAAAGTAAATGCTGCTATAATACCGCCAATGTTTTAATTTATGAAAAGCTAAAATATAGCATTTCTTGAATTATAAACTGAACTCGCTCCGCTTGAAATAATTCATTTCCTTGGGACCTTGTTTGACGTTAATGTTTGTTCACAGCCCGAGCTCGACCCTCCTATTCGTTTGTGCTCGTGGGCCAGCCGTGGTCCTGTCCTGCGCTGCCAAACCTTCCTGGTTTGGTTTTCCACGACTGGAGAGGGGCATTTGCACTACTGGTGTAAATGATTCATGACTTTACAATACTATCAAATTATAATGCACTGGTGTCTTAATACTTTTCTTACCTGCCATCATATCATCATGCACATTGGTTTTTCAAATGCTTTATCACTGACATCAGGATACAATGACGGTTACCCGGTCAAGTCTGTACCCATTTCCGACACCTGGGTAGGGTGTATCTGAGTTCTCTCCTTTCCAAACGGGGAGAAATCACTGCATGGTGCTGGGATTCAAAAAACCGACACCTACCCATAATGGGTGCATTCTTAATCACTTAATTTAAAAAAATCATCTAGTCCTGTATTCAAGCGAGGGGAAAAAACAGATGAATATTTTTGTGTATGATCTCAAACGTGAAAGACATTGATCAGTTACCAAGAAGATGATAAACCTGTTATGAATACAATTTTGTACGTCAATTACCTAAAACCATGTTAAAGAAAGCATTTTCATGAAACTGATTAACATAAGGACAACAGTGAACCCAGAACAGGTGTACTTAAAGAGTAAATGTGTGAATTCATTTTATTCAATATTTACAATGAAAATAACTGCATGGATAAAAACAGTAAGTCAAAGGTTAAAGGCACCAGAAACAAGTCATAGAGATACCTTGAAAGGTAAAAATTTGCAAAGGTGACTTGTTGTATGCACAGATCTTGAATATATAATCATCCATTGACAAAAAACTATGGTTAAACGAAATGCAGTGCTATGTAAAATTAATTCACCAATAAAGATTTAATTTCTAAACTATTTCAAATGTTTCTCATAAGTTGTTAATTGTTTCTTTCAGCTTCAATTGCAAGTTTGTTGTTCCCCATACATTGCACTATTTTTATTACCAATGAAGAGAACATACATGTTACTTTGGGCCTCCTTAATTAAAGGGAATCAAACGATTTTTCTTGTGAATTCTTTGAAAAATAAAAAAATACTTCTGTAGGGAAATAAGCTCTTGGATATTTGCAGCATGTTTATAACATTCGAATAGACAGTTGTAGTTCATTTTTTTTTTAAATTTACCCCTCAAAGAATTTTTTTTAAATTTCAATTTCTCAGCCAATATTGTACATAGAAACAAATGATTTTTTTATTTGATTCACAATCAAAATATCTACAATAGCTAGCTCAGTTGGTTTGTTTTTGCTCTAAAAATAAAAATTGACAATTATTTGAATATTAAAAACAATTAAATACTGTTATTTTATTTCCATGGACAAGGAAAAATATTTCTAATCAACTTATCTAACCCAAATAAGCTAGCTATTATAGTAGTCACTTTGCTCTCCATGATGCAAAAAAGATCTCCTTCAAAGGTGAAAAACTGTAGGAGATATTGAGCCGCAGAGTAGAAGAAAACTTTTTATGTGGAAAAAGTGTTCCAGTTTTTTAATTATTTCTCCAACAGTTTTTTACTTACTGAGATCTTTCTTGCATCGTAAAGATCAAGGTTAATACTATAAACCTGCATAGTTGTTTTTTGATAAGTTAATTAGAAAATTTTTTATTGACATGTGAAGTAATAAGTAAAAAGTTAGTATATTTTACTTAAAAAATTCAAAAATTTCTTGAATTTTTTTTTTGAAGCAAAACCAAGCACATGGACCTAGCATTGGTAGATATTTTCATTGTGAATTTAACAAAAAAACTAATCGTCTATGTACAATATTAGCTGAGAAATTAGGTTTTTTAGAAATTTCCCCCTAAGGGGTTGAGGTTGGATGGGCAAATCTAAAAAGTTTCAGGGCTCAGAACGTCCATTCGAATGTTCTAAACATGTTGTGAATACCTGCAAGCTTATTTCGCTTTTGACGCTATTGAAATATTTTATATTAAATTTTGAGGTTTTATACCAAAAAATTGTTCGATTCCCATAACCACAACAAGGGTGTTCCAAAGAGAGGTACAAAGTAGGGATCATTGAGTACAAACATGTACACAGGGTTTGTGCAATGTTTAAAAATCCCCTAAAAATAACATATTTCTGTAATAAGTAGTCAACCGCAAGCCATCTAATTCTGACATGAAACTGATGAAAAGTATATTGCAAATAAATATTTCTTATGAAAATCATCACTACACAACGTAATTGGCATTCTGGTAAATATTTGGTGAACATTTAGCTCAATGAAAAAATATTTCATAGAATTATAGCATTTATATTCTACAAATCTAATACAGATAATTTGTCTTGATGACTAATATAAAAAGTATATTGAAGTACACTTTAAATACCCTCTGGTATTGTAATGTTAAATAATCATAACTAGCATATAATGTAGCATAACAAAAGTATGAGTACAATTTGTAATTACTGGTCAAGCACATCATTACCAAGATACAAAAAGACTAGAATTTGATCAATCAAGCACTTTACTCATTTCATGATCTCAACATTATTTATTGCATTGCAGGAACTTTTTTTTAAATACTTCATACACAATTGATTACCATCTGTATTACCAAAGTAAATACATACATTTTGTTTCAGCGCACCAGGATGCTAATGGCGACAAAATTGTTTACTATATGATTGGCTGATGTTCATCAGTGGAAAAATTTCCTTTGTGGAATTATAATCACCAAAAAGTAAACAACAACCAAATCATTATGCCACAATGAAGAAAGGGCCCCCTGCTTCATTCTTTTAACACGTTCCCTGCGTATTGGACCATATGTGTACCAACAGGTAAATTTCCCATTTAAGTGCAGGTATAAATGTACGACATTTGATGTTTCCCGACATTTTAAAAAATAATTGAAATCATACGAGGTAAAATGTTATTGTGCAATTGTAATTTTCATAATCATTAGGAAAAATTAAAATAGAGTGTATATTCAAGCTGGAAAATTGATTTACCTGTCCTGCTACTTATAAGCTAACCAAACCAACAGTCATGGAAATGCAGGGAAAGTGTTAAAAAAATTTAACCTTCACTTTTAAATTCATGTAGGTAGAGTCTAACCAAAACTTACCCAACACAAGTCTGTTTAGAGACTTGTGTTGGGAGAAGAGGACTACCAACAAAAAGGACCATGGTGATGGTGGTAAGGATTCATCAGAGGTGCTTGAACTTGAAGGCAGGGTCTTTGTAATGACCTGTAATGATGGTAACCAATTCGAGGAAGGCCCGTGAATAGTCTTCAATGATTTCAATTGCTTCTTGGGTGGCAATGGACTGAAGGACTTGGGTGGCAATGGGCTTCTCAACCTGACGGAAGAGAAGAAAATAATTTGCCTATTAATCATAGGTGGCTCTCTAAAAATGATAGAAACTCTTGAATAATTATGAATGACTTGGTACATTGGAATTACACACTTGAGCAAATCAAAGTTTAATTTTGTAAAATTTCAATCAAACATAGATGAAGTTCATCAAAGTAGTTTTTGTAGAGAGATGTAACAAAGCCAGAATTTTGCCAAAGCTAAAGTGCTGGAAGTGGCACCTGATGTTAAAAGTTGATAATTATTTCCAATAGTATTTGTAACAAATAATATTGATTGAGAAAAAATGTATCCAATTTACAACCTGCATAACAGGCTGGTTTGTTGAAGTACCAAAATTTGGTTCACAAATAAATGAAAAATTTTATTCTAATTCACACTTCTGCATTCATTTTTTATTGTTAAGCCTATATGCCATAAAAATTCAATACTTAAGGACCATATTTTTTAAACAAAGCTTTCATACATACTAATCTTACTAACTTCAATAGTCATGAATGAAGTTAGGTAGAAAAATTGAACAATTCACTGAAATACTTACCATTGTTGAAGATTCTGAAGACCCAGCTCTGCAGTTCCATAGTAGAGTCACCTAATGACATTGAGTCACCACTGCTCAATAACTACTTTGAAGTACTACAGAGGCAATCTAAGGCAACTGCCTTAGTTTTTATTTAAAATAGGTTTTCCAAAATTTATTCTGCTACATCAACACCTTTCATGCAAAATTGCCAATTGTTTGAAAACTTTCTGAAAAATACAAAAAAATAGCATTTAGTTTAATTTCATAATATCAGTATCAGGCTATAAGAGAAATGAAATATTCTATTTTAACCAAAAAATGTCAAAAAGATATACAATAAATAATAGCCACAGATTTTGCAAATGAATTTTTGTGCCAATTTTATCAGCTGCAAATTAGTAGCTACCACTCATGGCATACTACTGAAAAATATTCAATATTATATTTAAGTTAGCCTAGATGTCAAAATAAGTAAACTTTGATAATTTTATGTATATTCAGCTTCGGTTTCAGCAATTTTTATTCAATTACATTCACCTCAATTAAATCCAAACCTACTTACATATTCAGCCATATCTGAATAAAATGAAATAACATCGTTACGTGGTTCATTTTGGTAAATAAATGTCCGTGCCACCCTACAATTACCATAATTTGCACCAAAAACATAAATAAATCGATGAAATAGGAAAAAAGACATAGAAACCAAGTAATTCACTCGCAAAACCACCTTCCACAATACATAAACAAAACGAGTGTTCGCTGTTTGACCGAAAGTTCGTGTTCGTGTTTTCCAACACGTTCGAAAACACAAACACACCGAAATCTGCGAACTTTTCATCTGTGTTCGTGTTCGCGGACTGCCGAAAAACACGAACTTCGGGCGAAAGATTGATAGTGTGGACGGGCCTTGAGCAACACACTCTGCCCGCCGACTTTGACGCTTCTGCTGCCTGCTAGCGCTGTGCCAATGTGAACGATCGCTGCCCTTTCGCTGCGCGCGCTTGCCCGCGCCCGATGGTTGTGAGCTTCCAATGCGAGTGTCAATGTATCCCCAGCTTAAGATAACTGGGGATGCCTGTCGAGAATATGTTCAGAATGATCAAATTTTGCGAATTAAAAATGAAAATTCTTGTAAGTGTGTGTAATGTAACAAATTTGTGCTTACGTAAAAAGTTGTGTCTTGAAATATCTCAGATAATCCCAGCAGCCAGAGGGGTCGCTTCAACATGAATATTTTATGTCGCTTCAACATGTATGTTTTTTACGCCTGTATGTTTTCTTTCAACTCAGCAATGTTAGGAGGCTGCGATAAGGTGCGAGAGCCAAACGATGTATGTTTACAGTGTGTGTTGTCTCTGGAGGGGACTTTGGCAAATCTTTCATTAGGGCGAGAAAACCTGAGACGCGCGAAAAAATGCCTACACAAGCGCGAACAAAGTCGCCTTCTTGTCAGAGATAAATCGACACATAAATCGCGACCCTTGAGCTGCGAGGGTGAAGGAGTAACGGTTTCGAAGGAGCCTGAGCGTGGGATACAATGAGGTTAAGAAAAAATAAATGAAGACGAACTGCGGGACTACCAATGAGAAGAGATGTGGGCGGTCACTGGCAGGGTCTGAGGATTCTCATAGGCCGAAGGTGAGAGTGCACAACCCTCGAAGAGAATGCGCCAGGGCTCAAGGCGTCTGAGGAACAATGGACAGTTCGACCGGCGAAACCGTAACGTGAGGTGCAAATAAGAAACGCGGGTGTGTTCACAATAACAAGCGTGCTTAATGCAATAATAAGAAGAGTGGCTATATTGAAAATTATACTAAGTTTCACGCTATAATGTAATCCAGAAAGTAACACATTCTCGTTTCACTTGCAGAAAATTTACGTGTTCCCGTCACCCCGTTCACAAAGGGGAAATTTATCAAAACATAACCCACCGTGGGAGTTATTGATGGAACATGGAGATGCTGCACTAGAAGGGAGGGTAAGAGATGCATTTCTTAAAAAGAAAGAGTAAAGATATTGTTGAGATAAATATTGCGATAATTCATTGTCATTCAGTCATTGATGCGCTTAAAAAGTAACAAGTTAAATTTTTATCTTTGACAGGCGGGACGGTTATTCAGTCATATGTCTGAGGATTGATCAGCTCGAATGAAGGGAATCGACGTGTGAACATGCTGAAACGGGATGAGCAAGATGACGTCATCACTAGACATTTTCTGAACAGTGCATAAGATAGGCCTTGAACTGAAGCGAGTTGCGGATGAATTCGGTGGTTGAAGTGACCTTCGCCTACTGGCTGTTGGGAGTACTTAGAGATTGTAGGCATTATCTGTGTTATGGTTGGATGCATAAGCAATCTGCGGTTAAAGGCTGGCCAGCCAAATTTCTGTGTAATTATGTGCAGTAGGTCATTTGACGTATGCTATTTGCTTTCATTACTAATTAGCATTGTTCCTAACACCAATCATTGTGTGTGCGCTCATTGATGTTTGTATCACGTATAGCTGGGAATTATAAATGTTAAGCATAGTTCACCCTGTGTATCATGCCCCACAATATTAGAAGCAATCCATCGTAATGCAACGGAGGGCGCCCAGAAAATGCGCTGCGTAAGTGGGTCAGCGATCCCCGGTGAGTACCTTTCCTTTTTTTAGTATATGTGCTGTAATTGCCGATATTTATTCATTAATTTGTGTTGCATATGTATACTTTGGAGGTGGGCCATTCCTCAATTCCGAGAGCCGAATCTTCCTGTTAATGAAATGTTAACAAGGAGGTGAAGGGTAACTTTCTCGTGACATGCCCAACACACTCTCACAGTTTAGCAAACTCGCAAAAATCTACGTACATTAGCGCTGCTCTCCCTTTAGTGTTTTGCTTTGAAAACTGATCAGTATTTTCCATCTTAAATACTCGATTTGAATTTCTGTTTACAATACACATAAAGAATCGCAGGCAGGATATCATCCTTGGTCTTTAAATAGCATTGAAAATTTTTTCCTCGCCTGCTTTTAGATGCCTAAATATGAAAAGCTCCTGCAAACGCTTCTGACTAAGAATAATTTTGATGGTTCCGTTGGATTTGATTCACAAGAGTTTTCCATTTGATTTTACTATGTTCATCTCTCATTTTTATGGTAGGATTTACATTCATTATATTGTTGATTATAGTACCGGAAATTTTGAGGTCTATCTGTACTTTGCCAAAATGTTCTCTGGAGAGGAACGTAGCTTCGATCACTGAGTGTTTCTCAGAACAACGCTATTCACTCTCTTGCCACTTTGTGGTACTCATGGTGGGTCAACTGACCGCAGTAGGAATGGAAGAGACGGTGGTTACAATCGTCTGACATCAAATCCAGAAGAAAAGCTTGAGGAAGATAGTCAATGAACTCTGAATCAGCACGAATTTAGTCCATGGAAAGCGCGGTCTCAAATAGCGCATGATCGTGTGAAAGTTACTCGATTTGTTCAAGTTCGCGAACTTCTCGAGTAACTTTCCTGGAATCGCTTCAAAAACAATTTAAACGTGACCTCGAACAAAGTTTTGTTGCCAATTCTAGGAATAAATTTATATACTGACCACGTCTTCTACAACTAGTTTTTAGTTATTTCTGGGTAAACGAAAACAGAGAAGACTACAGTCGTAAGTTATAAAAAATGATAAAATATTTCGTTGAAGATGACTGGCTGTATTTTAGGTCTTTTTCCAGAAGCTGTTCTTGCTGAAACCCTACGCAGCTTTGCCTAAACCAATACTACTCAAAATTTAGCCATAACATTAGCCTTGACCGAAGAACCGATTTTTTAACATTAACCGAAAAAACATCTCACAAGTCGTTACAAACTGAATTTTTATTTATTATTATTCAATTCTTTATCATAAATGTTTTATTCAAACTCTGATAATATTAATTAAAAATTGATAGTATTAATGATTTAAATGTGTAATGAACTAAAAACAAAATGTCTTCAAGTAGCCCTCGCACCCTGCTTGTGTACATGTATATACATGCATGTATGTATGTACAATCGCACATTTATATTTATATTTAAACATATATATATATATAAATACTTCACGCTTACGCACCCTGGTGCATCAGCACGTTTACCATGACCATCAGTGTGACAGTCCGAGGCACTCCCCCGCGTACACAGGTTCCTCCAAACAGGCAGAAAACGGAATGTGTAGTGCCACTCACAAACGCGTAACGCTGTAGACACCCACACGAAGCTCAAAAACACAGCTACTAGTACAGCGCGCATTCCTGGGACCAAGTGTTACCATTTCTGCGTCCTTAGACGCAACCTAATTATGCCCGCATGATCCAATTGGTCTCTCTCTCTCTCTCTTCTTCAGTTTAGTGAAGTCTCCGGAATTTATAGGTCCATGCGCCTCAGGTCTCTAGGGTTGTCCTTGGCGTTGCCGTATAGGTAGCTCTGTAACAGATGAACAGAGCCTTAACATATTATACACTATATTCAGCTTTTTATGGTTCATTATTTCATTTTTATTTTATTTTTATTTTTCCCATACATAGGCGTTAGCAATTTCATGCAGGATTAGCATTTTCAACCTAGGCATTAAGACACTTGAGCAGCATAGAATTAATTTCAAGGGAGAACAATGGTCCAGCCTGGGCAGCACAGACTGGAGCATCAAGCGGTAGGCATTTGGGGCGCTTTATAGCTTAAGGGTTTAGACATGCTTACTCCCTACTCTCTACGTTACACTACCTCTACTGGAGTGCATGTCTACAAGAGGGAAATTAGTGACGTTCTCTGCTGCTTATTGAAGGCATGTTCACTCTTTGTTCATAGAGCCCCTTGTACAGTAGTTGCATTTACAGACCTTATGCAAACAAAGACACTCTATTCAACAAAGTGTTCTTTTCCTTTACAGGACGTAGCTTTTAATGTACTATCTAATGTTAGTAGTTAGTCACTATTTATAGAATTCCCAGTCTACCTGTTGATACCAGAAAAGTTGCTACAACAGTAAGAATAAATTGTTGCATTTTGGCATCATGTTTGCCTCCCCCTAACAGATTTTTAACCGTGCAGGGGATTTTAGCACCACTTAGTTCTGAATACATATTATCTCTGGCCAGTGAGTACAGTGGGCATTGGAGTAAAAAGTGTTCTACACTATCTATACTTCCGCAAGTGCATTTATCTGTTGTTGCAAGTTCAAACCTGTACAGATGTTGGTTTAATCCTACATGGCCAGTTCTCAAACGAGCCATTGTGGTTTCTACCACTCTAGACCGGTGGTGAGACGAGGGCCAAAAACCAATGTCATCCCTAATTTTGAGTAGAAATTTTCCTTTTTTTATGGTATTCACATCATGCAGCCACTTTTTCTTCCACTCTTTCTTAATACATAGTTTAATTTCTCTCACCTTATCAGTTGTTGCAATGTGTATGTTGGGTGTTACCTCCTGCTGATGAGCGGCCTTGGCTGCCAGGTCTGCCAACTCGTTTCCCTCAAGGCCCTTATGTCCTGGAATATACTGAATACAGATTGGGAACTTCATACTTATAAGTTCAGTATACTTCTGCACTTCATACACTAAATGAATGTAGTTCACATTTGATCTACATTGCAGAGAATATATACTTGAGAGGGAATCTGTATAAATAACTGCTCCTGGAAGAGAGTCATAATTAGCAAACACATATTTAGTGGCCTGCACCAAGGCAAACATTTCACAAGCAAAGATGGAAGTCTCTGGAGGTAATCTCCAATTCATCATCTTGGTGCTTTGTACATCTTGAACTATTACTGCTGCTGCAGAGGAACAAATAGGGTCAACAAGTACAGACCCATCAGTGTACACAGACAAATAATGGGGGTATACCATATCTTGAAGATATTGATGAGTTGAGTAAACTCTTTCACTGGACAAATGTCTTACAGGGACATCTAAGAACTCAGTGAGGAACATCTTACTGGTATCCTTCCAAGGAGGAACAGGGGAAACAATAGGGGTACAACAGGTATTAGGTTTGGGAATTTTCATTTTATTAAAGAGCCTTTCAGCTCTAACTACTAGAGGTGGCAGCATGACGTGCCCAGTCCAAGGCTTGTTCTGCAAACATCCAAATTGGGGAAATATTTCTCTAGTTGTAGCTAAGTTATATGGGAGTTCTTTAAGTCTGCAATAAAACTTCATTAGTGTCAACATCCTACGGAATTTCAGAGGAGGGATGTTACTTTCAACTTCGAGTGATAATATTGGAGTGGTGCTCCGCACCCCGGTAGCAATCCTTAGACAGGTATTTTGTATAATGTCTAATTTATTCAGGTAGGACTCAGAAGCCTCTCCATAAAACATTGAGCCATAATCTAACTTGGCACGGACCACCATTTTGTAATAGTTGAGCAGGCTTGATCTGTTTGCTCCCCAGTAGTGATGAGATATTGCTTTCATAATATTTACTCTGGGAATGCAGCTATCTCTCACACTCTGTATGTGGGCTTCCCAAGAAAGGTTTGGAGCATCCAGTGTAACTCCCAAATATTTATAGGTGGGAACAAAATCTATAGTTTTGCCTTCAACAGTTATGTTAGGTTGTACAGTATCCTTTTTCGTAAACATCATTCCCTTTGTTTTTGTCTGGTTCAGTTCTAAGCCCCAATACTTTGCCCAGCTATTGATCTGGTCAACTTGCTCCTGAACCTTCCTAGTTACCTGCTGTATGTCTATAACCCTACATAAGATAGTTATATCATCTGCATACTCTAAAAGAGTGACTCCATTAACTTTAGGGATGTCAGACAACATAACATTAAAAAGCGTGGGTGCAAGAACTGAGCCTTGTGGGACTCCTGAGCTTATTTGCCGAACAGAGGAATAACTACCGTCAAAAAATACCTTGAATTCTCTGCTCCGCAAATACTCCCTTATCCAGCCAAGTGTCCTACCAACTATTCCGACTTTAGAGAGTTTAAAGAGAAGGCCAGTATGCCAAACACGGTCATAAGCCTTACTCAAATCACAGAAAATCACCACGCATATACCTCGGTCTACCAGGGTACATCAAACATTCATTTCTAGCCTAGCCACCTGATCCAGTGTGCACATCCTCTTCCGAAAGCCACTTTGAGAGTCTCACATTTTTCTAACACATAATACAGTCGGTTACAGATCAAGCCCTCTACTATTTTTGACATACATGATAATAGTGATATAGGTCTATAAGCAATTAGGTCAGATGATACTTTATCAGGTTTTAATATAGGTATTATAGTAGCTAGCTTCCATGAACAAGGTATTAAACTATTTTTAAAACTATGATTTATTATGGACAAGAACCAATCATTATATTCCACTGTAGGGTTTTTGAGCATTTGATTGTGGATCATATCATCACCGGGTGAAGTATTTTTACTATGCTTTATCACTTGCTGAAGCTCTGACAGGGTAAAAGGTTCATTATAATCTACTAGATCATCATTACTTAGTGCTATAGCTAGCTGCAACAAGTAGGTGCTATCTGGGGTGGAACATTTTGAATTTAGTACCTTTGAGTATACATCTGCTATGGCTTCAGATTTACTTTGAGCCTCAGTAATCACTTTATCATTTAAAACCAAGGGGTCCGATCTAATAACCCGTCGTTTTCCAGACAAGGCACCTATTTTTTTCCATATAGCACTCACTGGGGTAGATTGGTTTATTTCAGAACAAAAGTCCTGAAAGGCTTTGATTTTAGCAGCTTTAGCGACTCGCTTAACCATTGCCTCTGCTTTCCTTAAGGTGACCAAATTATCAGGAGTTGGGTGCTTCCTAAAGTTATTCTTTGCTGCATGACGCCTACTGACCCATGCACTGCACTCACTATTCCACCAGGGCTTGGAGTATTTAGGGGTGATCCTTTCTTGAGTTCTAGCAAAAACTCTTCCTGATGTCTGGGTAAGTGCCTCTGTGAAATTCAGAACAGATTCCTCAAAATTTTCCCCTCTATTTATTTGGGGAAGGGAGGCTCTCCATTGGCCCCAGGAACCCCCACTAAAGCGCCAGTGACCTCTAGTTCTAAAAGTAGCCACGTCAGGGGAGAAGCCCACCGATAGCAGCACTGGCTCATGATCACTTCCCAACTCCTCCCCCAAAGTAACCTGGGACATTGGTTGAAGGTCAGCAGAGCTAAAACACAAATCCAAAGTGGATTTTGTCTTTGTAGGCATATGGTAATATGTTGGTAAATTTAGTGGTGTGAGTAGAACCAGGTCATGTAGTAAAAGTACATCCACAAGGTTATTTCCGGTACTATTACTTGGGGCTCTTGTGTCCCACATTGGGTGGTGAGCATTGAAGTCACCAGTGACAAGTTTACATGAGCCAAGTTGAGAAAAATAGTGATTAAATTCGTCTGCACTGACAACTGAACTTGGGTTATATAAATTCAAGATTTCAACAGTTTTGGATTTATTGAATATTTTTATTGCCTGTATTTCAAGGCTACCATTTGGGTACTCGTTCAGTGATTTTTCAGAGCAGTGCACATCATTTCGAACCAGCATTGCTATGCCTCCGCCGGGCCTCACAAGTCTATGCTTGTAGAAGGTACGATAATTTATAAAAGTTGGTTCTCTGCTGGCCTTCAACCATGTTTCGGATAAGCAAATTATATGTGGCTTTGTGGTATACACTCTTATTTTGAATTCTGATAGTTTGCTGTATAGGCTATGGCAGTTCCATACAAGAATATTTAAATTGTTACCTGTTTCTATTTTTTTTTCTCATCCCACTCTTACCTCTGTTCTGTGTCCTATTTAGTGTTTTCTGGGCACCTTCCTGACATCCATTTTGACCTCTGGTTTGGTGGGAGTTGAATGTGGGTCCAAGGCTGTCTTGAGAAGCGCGCTGCTCAACCACCGGCTGCTCATGATTTTTGATGGCCCTTACTTGTTTTCTTGCATTATCAGTTGGGTGGGAGCGTGTCTTGATTATTTGGGACTCATCCATCCTCAAATGCGGTTCCTCCCATGTTGCATGCACGGCTGATCCACTTGGTATGTCCACAGAAGAGGCGTTTTTGCTCATTTGATCGTTTTCCAATTCCAGTTCACCATTGGTAAGGTTTGTATGCATTTCTTCATTAATTATATCCAAAATGGAGCAGTCTGGAATAGTTTTGTTGCTATTTAACATTAGCTTGAAAATCCTTGCCATAGTAAGGGCTATCTGAACATGGAGATGATTACTGGGCTGTTGCAGTGTATTCTGAGTAACATCTTCATGTTAAGTTTGAGTGGCAGCATTTTTTGTTTTCTCTGTAAACATCAGCTCTGGTAGCTGACTTTTCATGATGTTTTTCTTCATAGAGGAGACTTGATAAGTTGTATCATCAAATTTCCTTGGTGTGTTGGCAGTTTTGTCTTGCTGTTTGGCCATTACAACTGCATCTCTATATGACATTTTGTTTTCAGCACGAATTTTCTCAACAAGCTTGGCATTTTTCATTCCTGCACATCCCCCATAGCTTGCTGTGTGGTCTCCTTTACAATTTGTGCAATTCATTGGTTTTTTTATTTCCTTTGAGATGCACTCTTTTGATTGATGAGGTCCAGCACAGATCACACATCGAGGCTTTGAACGGCAGTCTCTTGCATTATGCCCAAACCTTTGGCAGTTGTAGCACTGCCAAGGCCTGTCCACAAATAGGCGAACTTTAAATTTTTGGTATCCTAGGTATACACATTCAGGCAGTGCAGGTTCAGAAAATGTCAGCTTCACACAAAGTGTTGATTGGTGGTCTTTTCCTTTAGTCAGACGCAGGACGTTAAGGAGATTTGGGTTCTTAATTGACAGGTATTCTTTAATTTCATTGAGGTCTGAGTCAAGTCCAATTGGTCCTATAACTCCAAAAGATTTTTGCATTTCTTCTGGCAATCTGCAAGTTACGGACCAGTCTCCAATACGATTTGTTTTCAATAGAGTGTTTAGTTGATAGCTGTTAATTTTTTTTATCTTGACTACCAAAAGTTTTCGGCTTATATTTTTCTTTGTATCGATTATGTTGTATTTTCCAAATTCAGATGACTGTAGATCTCTCATTAATTTTAGTTCGTTTGAGAAGAATTTCATTACGTCTTGAGAGGAACTTCCGGGCTCAATCAGGACGGTGGCAACCTCAGACTGGCTGTCCTCAGGAAATACCAGCAGGTTGCTAGACATGACAGATGACTGGTTTCTAGTGTTTGGTAGGAGTGCTTTTTTTTGACAGGTGGGTTATCAGCCTGAGCAGGGCTATTTATTCCTCCTGCTGTGGATGCATTAGCTTGAAAGTTTTCAGGTTCTTCAGAGTAATTACGTTTTTTTCCTTTCCAACGGCTCATTTCCAGTTGGGTTGTGTCCAGATTATCAGCATTCAAAGCTTTTAGGAGTTCGCTATCAGTTCCAGGAACACTTCCTACAAGTTGATTTTCTTCAGGGCTCAGAGATAGTTCCGGTAAACTTGGGTTCAGAGTATTCACAGATTGCAAGTGGGAAGGAACTACACTACCGTCATGGGGGGTAGTTACAGAATCCATAATTGATTCATTAGCAGTGGCCATAGCGGTGTCCGAAATCACACTGGAGTCCATTGAGTCAACAAAAGAGATATTTGTTTCCTCTTCGAAGGTATCGAAGTCTTCTCCCGACCCCTATGGCAGACCGGCCATTTTTGGCAGCGGTCTGCCTACTCGTAAAGTTCCTTCTTTTCAAAACAGGGTAACCTGGTGTGTTCTACTTATTCCGCAATTGTTAATATAAATAAACAAGGAAATAATCAAATATAATTTACCGTAATATGTAATATCTACGATAATTTTAATCAACTTACCTCGCACGAACGTCAGCACAGCTCGATCCGCTCTCGATCTCCGGTGGGGAACCATCCAATTGGTCCGATCAGTGCGAACATGCAGGTCTGGTTGAAAAATGAATCTGACGCTCAGACTTGCTACGTACTGAAGTCAGCTATGGTTATGCTTCATGTTACAAAGTTCAACGAGTTAAACATGCTAAGAGGTGACTTCCGTGAAGATATTAATCTTTGATGTCTACATTAAATTTTCGATAAATTTTACATCAACGAAAACAATTTTGTGCAGTTGCCAGATCATTTTTTCATAAGGTTCGGTTTGAGCTAGGGGATGTGATGGCAATGTAGTCTTAAAGGGGATGTAGTTTTAAAGAGCAAAATCATTCTCTGATATCATAAGTACACTAGAATTTATACGAAATATTCAAAACATTATTAATGAGGTTCCCGGAAGATCGATGAGGACCATTACCAAAGAACTCAGCGCACCAGAGTGCACTATAAAAACTGTTGTATCAGGTGGGCCAAAAGAAGTCACCCCATTGGAATATGCCTTTTTTGTGCTGATTGCGGCCAATGTGAAATCTTTTTTGACATTTTGAAGCTGACAGATGTAAACATCGGACAGATGAAAATATCGGTTGTGGCTCGCGCACTGTGTGCGCGAGCCACAACCGATATTCTGAAGGCGGCGTTCCATGGTCGCCTGATTTTTCATTTTGGCGATTTGGACTGGCCCGCATGATCGCCCGATTTAACCGTTCCAGACTTTTTTCTGTGGGTTATTTTGAAGTCCCGTGTGTATGTGAACAAGCCCGAGACCCTGGAAGCACTTAAGGACAACATTCGACACGAGTGCGAGAATCTGTCGCCCGAAGTTCTCGCCGAAGTGATGAAAAATGCCATAAAACGAGCCCGTATAGCAATCAATTGTGGTAGGCCCCAGTTGGCCGATATCATCTTCTCGACTTGAACAATATAATTGTATAGGTTCGAATAAACATATTAAAAAAAAGAATCAAAGTTTTTTATTTCTAAAAAATTAGAGCCAAACAACATCGGATGACTTCATTTGGCCCACACTGTACATCAGGACGTCCGATATAAGTAATATCTAATGAGGAAAAGCCAATTCGCATCTGCACAGACGCAGGAAAACCGTCTCATGCGTTCAAAACGGTTACTTCACAAAGTAAAAAATTTCTACGAACCTGGCACGCTTTGGTTTTTCTCTCACAAAAAACCTCCTGCCTGGATCAGAAAATTAACATGGAATGAAATGTGGCTATGTGCATGTCCTACTGAAGTATCCAAGTTGATACTCACCAAATTTCATACTACTGTGATGGTTAAAGAGTTGAGAGTAGTGAAGGTCATGTCATGCCACTTTAAATATTCCCAGAAGTTCTTAGAGCTTATGCTGTTGAATACATTGATGATCTAAAAACAGTTTTAAAGCCCTGAATAGATGAAGTTTTCAACGGAAGGCCATGCGTTTTTCAGTAAAACTCACCTCCTTCTCGCGGTGGCACAGTGTGCTCGCGGTGGCACAGTGGTTAAGGGATCGGCCTTGTATGTTGGAGACGAGGGTTCGTATCCCGGCGCTGGAGCGGCGATTTTCCCCGCTGGGTATAAGGAAAAGCTCAAGCACAATACTCCACTCAACCCAGGCGTCGGAAATGGGTACCGGCTTTACGGGGGAACCGTCATGGTGTCCTATTTATAGTGTTAGTTATAAGACATTTGAAAAACCAATGCTAAGATCATATGTATCAGGCTTGATTGGAAGTAAAGCATCCCAAAGATGCCGATGTTTGTTTGTTTGTTGTTTGTTTTTCTCACAAAGACAGAGCAATCCAAGACTGGTTATCAGAGAATTTTTGCGATCAAGTGACCCCCAACATGTGGCCCCCGAACTTGCCAGATTTGAATCCCATGGACTAGTATACGTGCAGAGCGTCGTTGGAGAGGAGACTAGTCGACATCTTCATGGTACTATAGCTTTACGGAATGCTGTCATTATCCAGGTGATGACTGAAATGAATAAGGACTACTTATTTTCAGCTTCTCAACCTTTTCGGGCCCAAATAGAAGTAGTCATTGAAATCTAAGGGAGTTTTATACAAAAATTTGATGAGATGAGAAGTATCATCGAGAATATTTGTAGAAACCTAATTTGAATACATTCATTTCTTGCTTCAATATTTTTGTTTATTTAACATGCTATAAAGGTCCTCAAATAGCCCTCGAAACCTGTATGTATATAATGCAAGTAACTCATTGATGAAAAATTTAGTGCTCACTTTCATTGGAAAAATGATCTTAGGCCTGTGTGATATCAGGGAATAATTTTGACAGTGAAATGAATGACACCGGCCGTGTCTGTTTCGTGACACCATAAACTGAATTTAATAATTTACTGTTCTGCTTACCACCCGGTACATCGGTTGACATGGAAAATTTTTTTTGTGTCGTAATTCTTTTTGTTTGCTAAAAATTTAACAATCACAATTCAAATTAATGCTTCAAGGCCAGTCGAGCACTCTAAAATTGCAGTGAATGCTGAGACTAGAGTACAGCAAGAAAGCTGCGATCGAGCTTGCGGTTGGTATCTTCCTGTTAGAATGGGCTGCACGGTCTGCATTCCATGGTTTGGCACCATAAAATTGAAGATTGTAGTGCAGAGATGCAACAGTAGCGCGCATATAGCATGAGTTTGAAGTGGCTAAGTTTCGAAGTGTATCAGTGAATTGTATTTTATTTTCAAGTGCAGTGAATTTTTTTCTTCTCTAAATGTTGAAAAACAGAAATTGAATTTTGCTCAAGTGATATCATGAGTCTGGCGAGTGGCGGATAATATGTGCACGTGATACAATTTTTTTAAATGAAAATAATGCCGCATTTTGGGCAGTTAATGCCAAGTCTCAGTTAAAGTGCAAAGTCTCATTTTCTTGAATGTACATTCTGAATAATGTTTACTTGTGCAATCTCATTCTGGTAAAGTCAATCGTTCTCCGTTTTATTTTATAGTTTCCACGTCTTGTCTCAAGTTCGCAAGCCATAAGCTGAGAGTACTTTATCTCAATACTGCGAATGCTACGTAATTGATTAACATGAATACACATTAATTTGCAGTGGACATAAATTTATGCATATTTTCAGTGTAACGTATTTACAGATGTGCGTTTAACGAAACATTCCTTAATTTGCGCAGGCAACTATTTCAAAATAATCTGTTGCATTCTACTGTGAGCTGCCAATGTGAGAGCTTGGCGAGCATGAGATCCACAAGAAATTCCTGAGCTATAAAAGCAACCGCAAGCGTCATGTTTCATAAAAGCGAGTACGTACATCGAGCAGTCATTTCCACTCGAAACCTTGCCCAAGTTAGAGAAATTGTGTTGAGCATTTAACATCTGCTAACGTCGTAGTGCACATCAGGTCTCACTTAAACCATCCTTTTCTAATTTGTTCAGTGACACTCGAATTTTTTTATGTGCTTGATGTAATGAGTGTCCTCAGACTAAAATGATTGCATTGTTTAGCACTTGGGCGCTGAGATAGAAAGAGATCGTCTATAGACCATTCTTAATAGTGAGATACGTGCACCATTTCATCAATGTTTTGGATAATCACAATAATTTGCTAATCTTAAAAGTAGCATTAGGCGGCATTTGCTGCAGAATTAGTAGAATAGAAACGGAAGATACACCTAATTAGGAGTAGGCGTGTTGTTGACATGGGGAGTTTAATTTTTCCCAAGTCATGTGGTAGAATTTCAAGCTGCTGCTGACGCTGCTCAAACCTTAATTTTAATGCCTTATAGTGTAGTTTAACCCCAAGTGCACGGTTGACAACTTGTGAGATTTTTATTCAGATGCATAAATATACCAAATTTTAAGCTTCATCACACCAAAGCATTAGTGAAGATAACGAGATGCCAATTATTCATTTTGTAAAATCAACAAATTTTTACAAGCTATTCAAACTCAAGTATTATTTCAGCTGCAGACATTATTAAACTGACTTAATTTATGTGAAAGAAAATAGCTTGCTGCATCCAATTATAGAGTGAATTGCAGTTGAGGTGATGCTCCTCCACAGGAAATTTTAGAGAAAATTACGTCAAAAATAGCACTTTCATAAGGATGTCTGCCGTGCTGGGCGAATAATTTTAGAAGTTCTTGCCACTTTAATGAGCTGCCTCTAGCTGTGGAAGAATTTGTGACAACATTTAGTACTTATGTGTTTGTGAAGAACACGCGAGGGGTATGTTGGAATTTTTTTTTTCTATCTGCATTAAAGTTGATAGGAATAAAAAATTAACGGGAATGCTAGTGGAAAGAGAAAATCATGCCCTGTATTTTGTGTTATACTATCTTAAAGTGACCATACCTTTACAAATACTGTGATGTGTCCATGTAGTGCTTTATATCAGCTTGGACAGACAAAAATATTCTAGAGCGATATCTTTGTTTCTGTGAAGGTTGGTAGAATGTGAGTGAGTGTATGTGTGTGACGTCGTGAGTGAAGCTGAGGATGCATTGGAATTTTTACAGCCTTTGCTCAGTAAGGGTCATAAAAGTGCTCTCGGGCACTAAGGTACTCGTTGTCTGCGCTAGTAGGTCAAGAGTGAGGTAGCGTACGAGCTGTAAAGAATGTAGTAGAGCAAGAGGTTAAACATGTAAATAATGGATAGTAACATTGAAAATATACGTGAATTTTAAATGGCCGGGATTTATACTTAAAAATGATTGTGACTGGCTTTTTTTTTAACTTTACCCTTTACGAGTTATAAAATTTGAAAATTGTTCCGCGTGCCTTTCCCCGCGTATCAGTTCAATTAAAAAGGAGCAAAGTAAATAATAAAATTATGCCACTAGGATTGTGTTATTCGATCGGTCAGACGTCGGGTGGCGCAACTAGGCAGCATATCGAACGGGTAAATTTTCGGGTCAATGCAGAAACATATGTTCATTTCACAAAACATATTTATTAATGTGTTAAGTTAGATGAACATGAAAATTGATCACAAAGTGCTGAAATTCAAGGGGGTTCGCCCTATGTTTTTTCTCCTGTTTTGGCCGAGCTAACCCCGCGAGTTAGATGTACTAGGTTATTTTCATTAGTTCTTAGTGTTATAGTATAAGAATAGTTCCTAATTCCCTAACCTATCAAGTGTATCATCAGGAACTTCTGCACGCTTGAGCTGTGATTGGGGATATTGGGATGGGAACTGTTATTTAAACGCCAAAAAATGACGTAATTTTTGCCTACTCACAACTAATAGACTAAAGCATATCCGGTTAAAATTAGTTGAGGGTGGTAAACTTTCGATTTTGCATTCACGGATTTTTCGACTGGCGAAGGGTATTGTATTGATGTCTATGGTTAATAATCGCTTAACCGGGTTTCAAGTTTGGGGCTTTAACTTCAGTGCTGCATACGATCTGGTGTGAGCGTAATTGTGCTGCATCACCACACCGGTAGTAATTGGGAGCGCTGAATGTCATATGTACTCCAACCTCAAGAGATATGCAAAATCTCACGTAGCTTGTAAGACGCGAATATATCCGTTTAATAAGGATTCTACTCGATTCTGCTGGACCCGACCATGTAAATATACAGTAATTGTGTTAAGCGTATGCGAATTACCTCTCATCGAGGGAGATGAATTACATAATAATTAAAGGTACAGTCTCGGGGCTGGGATCAGGTTGATGTTTACAATGCATATACTTAAGCCCTTCTTACTTTTTTGTATATATTGTTTGGATCGTCTAAACTGCTGTACACGGCAGAGAATGACGCATGTCTTATCAACGCATCATGATTATTTCCACGTATTTTTCTGCTTGTTACTCTTGTGCACTGTTTTGCTTGTGTACTCAGGTAAGAGATTTCGGCCCAGTGGGTAGATCTCTCAGTAATCCACAAGCAATTATGTATATGATAGTAAATATGTATTTTGTTTTTTTGTTAAAGTTGTCCTGTGATCGAAAGGCATCGAATAAAAAACGGGGCCATTCGCATGCTGCTGGAAAGCTGAAATAAATAAATAAATAGAAATAAACAAATGAAATACTTGTATAACGAAATATATTTTATGTGAAGTAGCAACGTGTCAGGCGATACTATTGAGAATTTTTTTATAAACTTGTCGCTTTTTGATATCAAGTTATTGCTACACGTAGGAAATCTCATGCGTAACTTCTGCCCCCACTAGAGTAGATTTTAAACGGTCAATTGAGAGTAATATATGCGAACCACAGGGGTCTTGACTGCAATCCCAGCCGGCGGGAGTGCAGAGTTGTCCTACTCTGATGGCTTTGTAGATAATAATAAATGATCAATTTTCATAGAGGAGACAGGCTGACGAGCCCATTCAAAGGATACCCGCGGATTGACGCGAAGCGCTTATAATACCACAGGAGTGATGGACTACATGAGGATTAAAATTTTATCAGGAGTAGTTAAGCATTAATCACCTGAAAACTAGGAGTACCCCCGGATGACATGTACAGAAATAACTTGAAAGTGATCAACGGAAATCAATCGATAATAAAATATATTTTCGAGGTTAAGTTTTACCTCTATTTTGAAATCTTTTATTTTACGCGAATGCCAAGAGATGGGATGCTTAACAACTTTCTATGTCCTTGTGCAAAGTTTACTGTGTTAAATGATCGCATTGTCTTTTTGTTTACTCTTCTTATGTGACTGAATTGCTGAATGAAAATCAAACGAATAATGTTCGATGTTTTTTTATCGATGTCGTTGTACGTCGATTATAGTGCATCAGTTGCCAGTGTTTTCGTTTTGCGTATGTAAGATTATATGTAGCAGATGCGAGTTCTCTTCATTTTGCATGTGCAAGATTACGTGAAACAGGTGTGCGTTTTCAAGTGTATTATGTGTTCTTAATAGTTAGGGTGCGTTGATAATACTATTTCATGTGTGTTTTTATTCCTTTTATGCGTCTATGCATGTACCCAATGTACGGATAGAATTTTGGGCTTGCATGATTGGCGGTGTCGAGGGTAGCGTTTCATTGGATTATTTAAAATTTTGCAGCTAAAAGCAATTTGATCTTATGATTGAAAATTTGAACCAACTCTTTAAGTTGGCTCAAATTTTTGTGAAGAGCGAGGGGATGTTAGGATATTTAGGATATTTAAACAAAAATATGTATATATATATATATAGCACCGGTGCTCCTACCGGCGCTTCAGACCCGGACGCTACACGGCACACCGAGAGGGGTATAGGAAGAGAGGACATCAGGAGCAGGGAGGAGAAGGTAAAAGGGGCAGCAGCTGTATTGAGAGCTAGTGCGAAATACAGTATACGTGAGGGAGCTATGGTAAATAAATAACATAGCATAGAAAATAGTGGGTTGAAAATTTGAATATATACGAGCAAGGGGACTAAGGGGTGTTTACATTTGAGACGGATAGGCGTAACAATATTCGATGAAGTAAGGGACACGTCAGTATAAAAAGGTGACGCTCGAGGGATAGCCAATAGCAGGCCTCCGTCTTTGGGGGGTCTCCACTCAGCCGATGTGCGTTCTTTGTACGAGGGAGATGTATAAGGTAGAGTTGAACAAACAGCCGGTCTATTTCGCCGATTTACTGACTCAGTGCAGGATGTAGGCCTACGCGATCCACGAGGGGAGGTGAGATAATGTTCTTTGTTAGAAAAGTGAAGGGAATCCTAATATCATGCAGCGTATTAAAATTTTGTTATAAATGTGTGTTATTAAAAGACAGGAACGATCAAGTAGATATGGGTGACAATTTTTTATAGACGTGTTGTAAGGCTGGTTAGAGTTAGGAAGTGTCATTGAGTAACGTCAGTCTTTGCATTTTCAACCGGGGTGTGTCGATTTCATTTTGAAATGGGGTAGATAGGAATCAGAACATTCGTGTTCTTATTGAAGCGCAGTGATTTTCATTTTAGAATCAGAATGCCAATTAGTTCTTTGTATTTTCATTCAAGCTTGTCTCGAACAGGGCGCTTTGTAAATTTTTTTTATTTATTCTGGGGTAAAATTATTATTTAAATTATTTCGCAGAGGGGAATTCATGTTAAATGGAATTCTTTAGTTAACACAGTGAAATTAATATGTGGGGTGAGAGTTAGTTAAAATTTTTTTGTGGGGAAGAGGCAATTTTGTCTGTCAAGTAAACTCAATCATAAAAACTAAACTTCGACTTAATGCATCTTTGTGGGTATCATAATGTAGTCGTATAAAAATAATCATGCTCGATAGGAATTTAGATCACTCAATTTGCTCCTGGTTCTCAGGAGGAGGGGTTGGGTGAATTCTGCGGCTTGAGATTCTCTACGATATGGGAGTCTAAACAACTTCGGGCTGCAGCGCAGTCCGACCAAAATGGCCCTCACCAAGCTGAAGCGTCATGGCCTACCGCCTATCCTTCACACTGCAGATGTAAGGGAAGTCAAGCAAGAAACTGAACGTAGCAGGTTGGCAGGCTACAAGAAATGTGGGAAGAGCTCGGGGTAATTCCATCGTCATGCTTCGTACCGCATGGTTAAGAGGAACCATGGGTAATAGGCAATAGGTGATTTGTGCTTTTTCGCGCACGCTGCGGTCGCCTAGGATTGTGTAGGATGTGTTTCTCGCTAGGGTGTTGTGTTGGCGTTACAACGTGCGCGCTGAAACAATTTTCTCTAGGATTGTGTTTCGTAAAATTTCTCAATGATTCCCGAAGATGCTTCATGTCAAATCACGTGTTCATTAGCACTTAAATAAAGTAATAATAATGTTAGCCAGGTTTTTTATTTCCCGTGTTGAACTGGGGTACCGGGGTTAGTGAGCAGATTAGTAGCTACTTTTCTCTAATTTTCCCCCTGTTCTATCATTTCTCCTTCTGTATTTTCCGCCCTGTGTTTTCGTTTTTCACTTCAACTATGAGGTTGAGATTCCTCACTACGAATGCAGATAGGCAACAGCAGCCATGCCTGTTTCGTGACAGGAATTATGCAACTAATTATGTGTCTGAGACTAAAAGGCCGCTATGGTAGAAATTTTGAACTAACTTTTTGCGCTATTGTATCAAGTAGTATGCCCGGTAATTAGCTCGGATAAAATGTCTTACCCTATCATGCATTTATGATATTTTCAACATAAAAAAATGGTGGCACAGAAGAATTCACCTGAGTTAGTAACAAAGAAATGATTTTAGCATAATGTAATAAACACATTTCACAACTCGAATGAAGAGGTTCTTGAAATTGACTACCTAAATAATGCTGTCACTGTGTAGTTCTGTGCTTCAGCAACCAGAAACTATCACACGAGGTTAATAAAACTTACAACAAGAACAAAACATAAAACAAAGATTTGCTCTGATCAGTCCGTATCTCAGTGCTATTTTCTGTAGACTGATGGGATGGACTTGTACTCTGATAATAATTGAACGAAAAACAGTTTATTTCTAGCAGTTTTGGTACATTGAACAGCATAAGCTTAAAAATGTCATGGCATAAAAATTCTTGGCTTAATTAAGGCGTAAATAGGTGTCATAACAGCCCATGTATTTGCTCGTGTAAAAGATTAAGAGAGAAAAATATGAAATTGTACTCCAACGGTAAGTTACTCTAAGTCAAATAATGATTATAAATCACTATTATAAAAGGAGCCGCGTCGGACCGACCGTCTGTCCGCGTGTCACACCCACAAGCCGAAAGTGTGAGATGAGCGTATCTGTGATACAAGCTTCATCAACTCCACAATTTTCGGTGCCTTAATTAAGCTGGCAGATTGGGAGTTGGAATGAATATCACGTGTATTGGTAGGTAAGGTTGTATAGAATATCAGCAGTTGAGACTGAGGAAAGGATAGGAAAGGTATAAGATAGCATAGAAAATCGTGGGAAAGCCATGTTAAAGCTCAATTTGTCTGCCACTTTATCACGCTGTCAAGAAAGCTCAATGACTATTTTTGAAAGGAATTTCACCAGTGCCCAAGATTAAGAGTATTATAATCGCGAGTTCTGTTGGGTTGGAGATATTTGTTTTTGATCCACATCTGAAGTATATTTTTTACGAAATTATCGGTTCCAGTCGTTTATGACGGATCGCGTACACCAAAAAACCCTACACCTCGACGTTCTCGCAACGCCAGCCGCATAACATCACCTCCCAACCCCCCCCACCCCCTTTTTCAAAAAACAGGGGTGAACTAGTACTTATAATGAAAAAAATAATAGCACTGACACACTGATGTAAAAAACTTGTAACAGTCTCTGCTTACATTGACATTTGAGCTTTAGCTTCAGCGGTACCAGGGAATAATATTGGAAGTATAATGGGTAAAAGTGAATAATTCTCTATTCAAGAATAAAACCTCGTCATGGCAGAAATTCGAAACTATCCTTTCGTGCATACATATCAGAATACTATCAGGTAATTACCTGGTACAAGATGCTTCAAACCATATAACAAATTTATGATATTTTCTACATAAACAGTGCTTTGATAAAAAATTGACGAGAAAAACAGTTTACTTCCAACACAGCTGAATCAACAAATTTGTTACATAAGTATTTATTGAATAGTTCATAATTTAGATGTTGTACATTTGTCATCAAACCACTATAATATTTGAACAGTTTTATAATGGTCATGTCAGTAGCTGAATATTAAGCGTAAAACATAAAAAAATTTCCATGGTTAGTTTGCACTATGTTTTAGAACTTAACCATACTACTCACAAAAAAACGGACATTGGTAAGATTGCCTTTGAGAGAGAGAGAGAAAGTCTCTATTTTTGTTGACAGTGGCACATAAACTTAGCGATTTTACTTTAGTGACCAATGTTGTTCAAGTTTGGAAAATGGAAATAACATAGACTTAGCTCATTCCTCAGAGGAAGTAAATACTATAATAAATACAAGTTAGTTGTAATCATCATGTGTGTTAGGCATACACCAGCAATTCGTGCACTTACTTAGTCTGGATTCTGGGAATTTTCGCTCTCAGAAATTTTACCAGACCTATGACTTTTAACTCAACTCCGTCTACCTAACATGAAAACGACAGTAGTGCCGTTTCGACGACATTGCTATCGCCACTCGCTGAAGCACTCACTCTTTTTCTCTATAATTCTAAGGTATTTTTAATATAACTGTCCCAAAAAGGTTGAAATTAGTTTGATATTAAAGCTTATAAAATCTTCTGCAAGATTCAGACAACGAAATTTTTTTCTCTAAGCGGTGGTAACCAAGCGATCGTATAATCACTCCAAAGTCAGTCGACTTTGCAATAACATATCAGTTTGTAGCCGTTGTGAATTCTCTCATTGTCCACTTATACACTTCAAATGATGTTATCTCAAATAAAAGCTAATACAATTTTCAAGGCATCATTATAGGTGTGAAAATTTTCATTTCACACATCCAAGAGCAAACGAGGCTTTCTTATACCGCCACGTATTCAGTCGACTCTTACTACAACGTACCAGCTTGTGCACGTCTTAACTTCTCTTATCCTCTACGAACACACTTCAAATTATTCTTAAAAGAAGCCAGCAAAATATTCTAGGCATCACAATAGAAATAAAAATTGCCCTCTACACACACAAATTCGCACAAGTAAACGAAGCTTTCCTTACTTAACGGTGTGTATTCCGTTGACCTTAAAGGGGACAACCCAGGGAGTTTCGGGCCCAGTTGGCCATTTTTATTTCTTTGTTGAAAACAAATCCTTAGGGGGTGGGCTATTGTGGCCTAAAGTTTTATGGGGCTACGGGTACCAGATCCCCCCCAGGGAGGGGTGTAAGGGGATAAAAAATCATGAATTTTTGACCCCATATAAAAAAAACAAAAAAATGAAAAATCTGGCTCTGTTTGTTAGCAATGTTTTAAGGATTCCAAAAGTGTCCTTGATTTGGTCGTCGCCTGAAAACTCATTGACTTGTATTCATTTTAACTATGAGATAAAATGACATAAAGAACAAATCTTTCCTATTTTCTGAAAAACTAAGGGCAAAATCGAAAAAATGAATGGAAAAAATGTGTTTCTTTTTCAAAATTATAGATAATGGCTTATAAATAAAGGAGCAAAGAAAGTCGCTTTTAAATTCAACATTCTTATTAGGACAGTATAATATAAAAAGAAGAAAGTTTCGACCTGTGTGGCCATTTTCAACTTCTGTCGGTAGAAAATCACAAAATCCAGTAAAATTACAAGTAAAATGTTAGACAATGAGGAAAAAAAACATCACACTAAAAATCAACGAATACAACCTAAACTAGCTGAAGAGGGAAAGCAGACTGACTATCATTCGAAACCGGTTTTGTCGTTAAAATACTATACAAGGATTCTAAAATACGAAGATTAATAATACCAGATGTGGATGCAATTACCTCAAAATCGTTGAAGCGCACTGGAAGATCGCATTTCTCTGCATGAGAACGGATGGCAGAATGGGATGGCGTAGATAGAAGGAGGCCTGTTCTAAAACTCCTACCAGCATGCTCCGCAACGCGAATACTGAGGGCCCTTTTAGTTGAGCCCACGTACTCAGACGCACAACGTGCGCAACAACCTTTGAAGAAAACGGATGAGAGCATGCCTTTGGGAGTTTTATCATTATAATTGGAATTTGACCCTATTTTGAACGTATTGACCAATATAATTTTGAAATCTATATGCATGAAATGTTTAGATAATAGTATATGCAATTCCTTTTTCAAGGAATTGCAAATTATCAAAATAAGGTCCTATTTCAATTATAAAGATAAAACTCCCAAAGGCATGCTCTCATCTGTTATCTACAAATATTGTTGCGCACGTTGTGCGTCTGAGTACGTGGGCTCAACTAAAAGGGCTCTCAGTATTCGCGTTGCGGAGCATGCTGGTAGGAGTTTTAGAACAGGCCTCCTTCTATCTACGCCATCCCATTCTGCCATCCGTTCTCATGCAGAGAAATGCGATCTTCCAGTGTGCTGAAACGATTTTAAAGTAATTACATCCACATCTGGTATTATTAATCTTCGTATTTTAGAATCCTTGTATATTTTAAGGACAAAACCGGTTTTGAATGATAGTCAGTCTGCTTTCCCTCTACAGCTAGTTTAGGTTGTATTTGTTGATTTTTAGCGTGATGTTATTTTTTTCCTCATTGTCTAACATTTTACTTGAAATTTTACTGGATTTTGTGATTTTCTACTGACAGAAGTTGAAAATGACCATGCAGGTCGAATCGTTCTTCTTTTAATATTAGACTGTCCTAATAAGAATGTTGAATTTAAAGCGACTTTCTTTGCTTTTTTATTTATAATTAGGATTGGCAAGAAGCAAAACATAAATATTTATCCATGTAGTGGTTTATTTTAGAAGAATCAGTCTACAAATAAATTATACCATTCATCAAGAAATGAAAAATAGATGTATTTTTTTACATAATTTATACATGTATAACATGCAATTCAGAGTGTGGATATAAAATTATGCATGCATATTATTTGTAGATGATATACAACATGAATACAACAATCAAGTGAGAAACATGTTCATTAAATTGCACTTCAACACAAAATGTATTTTTTTCTGTTAGGTAAAAACCTCATTTTCAACATAAAAAAGTATAGAAATCACTAAGCTTTCATGCTAGAAAAAAGACAGTTTTGAAATCCTTGAAACATTTCTAACAAACTAATAGATCCCGATTCCTCAATTTGTGCATTTTTTATCAAAGTTCAAAACAAAAAGTTTGATGTATTTTAGTTAGTGATCGGAAATCGCATATTAAAAGAAAACGAAATAAAAAATATCAAATTCGAATCTGATTGTTCGTTTGAAATTTTACAAGGATTTCAAAACTGTCTTTGAATTTGTCCTAGCACAAAAACTCATCGACTTCTATTCTTTTGAAATATCCCTAAAATTGAACTAAGAAACTACTAGATCAACTTTTTTCAAAGACCAAGGCCTAAATCAAAAAAGTTACACGAGTAAAATACTGTGTGTTTTTTTCAACAAATACATAAGCTGGTCAAATTTCAGACAAATCGGATGAAAATTTGAAAATCGCTGGGTTGCCCTCCTAAACTCGTGAACTGTAGGACAAAATGAGTGGTTTGGCGAGGGGTTAAAGCAGCGGGTGTTAAAATGGCACTACGGCATGTTAATACATCTCAATCTAAATTGAGAAGGTATGATCTCTACTCTTTTATCTCAGATTTATTAATTAAATCAATATTAATCAAGTTTTTCGAGCATTATTGTGATTTAAAAATAAGCTCAAAATGTTTAAAGTGTGGAATCATGATCATCGTAGTAAAATCAACGGCGTCGTATGAAGTCGTTCGAGAACTTGAGAGCCGAGGAGAAGACTTGAAGTTTTCAATTTTTGGAAGCCTGGTATTGCGCCTGTCTGGGACGAACAGTGTGGCAATTATGACAGTATTGCTAACGGTAATGAAATTGTTAGTTACGATCAAAATACTGGAGACGCAGACAATCCTGACGTCATTTAATAGGGAATGCCGACATCGCTGACTCAACTGGTAATGCTAGCTTGACTGACAACACTAGCAGGACCTACGATACTGACTTTAACGGTAATACTATGAAAATCGACTAGACTGATGACGCAGACAATGTTCACAGCGGGGCCAATAATGGATTAAGTACTGACGGTAATAACAGTGTAATGCTGCTCACAATGTCGGCAGCATTGACCCTGCAGAGACTGCGAGCACTGCGAACAATGTGGACAGAGCAGAAATTGAGACACAACGGACAATGTACGAATATCATGAAAAAAACAGAACACTGTGGACAATATCGGTAATACTGGCAACACTGCGGGTTTCTTACTGTGTAATATTTAGAAATAAAGAATCCTTTCAGTTTATTAACATGAGTCTTATTCACTGCGTAGCAAAATTGGCGGGTTTTAACGCCTGAAATAATTTAGGTGCAGTTCAGTCACAACTGCACGGTGCACCTCGGTTCTCAGGTTGATGCGGTCGACCACTCATTGTGCGCACCGTCGGTTGCTTGCTGTCTGCGTGGTCGTCATTCTCTTACAAGAGCTCAAGTATATAGTATTATTTCTGTTTTGCATCAGTGTAGCTAAATGTTATTTTAGGTGGAGGCTATTGTGATAAATTATGAAGGATAAATAAGGTTAACCTACAGCAGATCTTTCATTTACTATTTGCAATGTGCCCTTCATATGTAAGTTTCTCGGTCCCTCAACATAATAACCAAAATAAGTACTCAACTATAACTCATAATTCAAATAACTGAAGCTCCAATTCATCGCTTTCAGTTATAGATGAATTGGGCTGAACTTACTGTTTCTCATTTCCTCTCAACTGGTATGGCTGAGAAAACACAGTGCTGGCTATTCTGACAATCGTGACAATACTGATAATGCGGGCCATGCTTATAACATTGCTTCTATTGACAGTGCTAGTAATATAGTCCGATCATTCTAGTGTATTGGTAATACTGATAATACTGACTATGCTCATAATGCTCAAAATACTGACTAGCTGATCATAGGACAAGTAATTCTAGTCTAGCCAATAATTACGCCAGTAGCTTCACAGACGTACAACGACGCTAGTCTCTATATTCATGGGAAGCAGAAGATTTGTCCGCACATTTACTTGGAAGCTGCAGTACTCCCTTTCAGCCGAGCCTCTTGCATCATCTAGCCGGTTCTTTTCAAATATATGCCCAATTCAACGTGATGTCAAACCAGGTGATTCAACACTTACTTGACGATTGTCATTGTCAACTGTACTATATATTTCTCTCCTACTATGATTAAATCTTGCTCATTTGTTACTCCCAATACCCTTGGTCCGTTCACAATACAAAATAAACGGGACAGTGGTATCTTCATGCAAATACTTCTTTATGCCCGCTACCTGACCTCCTCCATGCACTTCCACTGTTGATCGCCTCCTTACTAACGTATGCTACATGTCCTGTTAAATTCTTATACTTGCCTTTGTGCACGACTTCAAATGTGTTTATAATTTCTTCCTTTCAACTTCCTCTTTACACCATTCATCTTTGAAAAAATTTTTGAACTAATGGTTGTTAAATTCTTCAATTCTTAAAGTTCCTAAGAATTCTTAAAAAATTTCAACGCTCTGTCAAAATTAAACTTCAAATTTTCTCTTACAATGTGGTGTAAATTTTTCGTAATTTTTAGAACTTTATCGCTAGAACAACTTCAGTCAGCTGAAGACCTTTGTCGAAAACAAGCAATCGCATCTAAAACAACATAATTGATGTGTATATGATAAACGACCGTGTCGAACCACACAGCCTATCATAAATACTTGATCTGCCACATACTTTAATGATCACAAAAACTTGTTCACTGAGCGTATTCGGAAATTCATCCTTACACCTTATAGACTTTATATCTCTTACATGAGGCATGCTCATGTTATTCCTACCGTACGTTTTTCAATGTCAATAAAGGTAAATACTACATCTAGTCCTAGCTATAGATCACGAACGCTCTTTTTGTTTGATTAATCACATACGGTAATCGAGACAAATTTTTAATGGTATTTGATTAATCATGATTCTTCGTGATATATGACAAAGACTTTACATCTAATCTTTCAGTCCTTTTTAGAATATACTGTTCTCATCTTGCCCATTTTAGCTATTGTTGTAAAATTAAGCATCGAATCTTGAGCAACAAATTCATTAATCAGTCAAGTGTACAACTAGGTTAAGTGAATTAAGTTGATCATAATTGTACACTTGAAATATGTAGCGTTGATGATAGGATGCATAGAGGTCGCTGAACTTGTTCGGGCCCACAAGTAATGTATCCATTCATTTTGCCTTGAGAAATAACCTATTATGGTAAATAAATTACATAAATTGGGCAAATATTTTTATCTGTATGTCTTCAAACGTTTTCCGTCTACCATTAAACACTTTTCGTATTTAATTTTTTTGATTAGCAGATAACTGGTCAACATGACACGTAATTGCCGCACAACTAACTCGGACTTAAGAAATTTTACAGATCTACAGTACTTGTGATTTTAGCTTGTCGGGGAGCTGCAAAACTGTTCGCGCATTGAATCTTCAAATAAATCTAAAAATCTATATTCTTGCCACTCTAGCAGGCTCGGGTTGTCTCAAGGTTTTCAATCGACAAACTAAATATATTTTTACTGGTCCTTTATTCAATTGGTAAAATAATGATTTATCATTTATAAAATAATGAGTTTCCATGACGGTAAGAACAGACTGTAAAACAAAACAGACCACAGATTACTGCTGCTAGACCAGCAATCGAGCTTTGCAATTAGGGAAGTTTTTGTCGCAGTGCGCAAAATTGGAGCTATTAAAATAGAGCGAGGTGCCTCGCATGTCCTGCCACTCACCATCAGAATCACGCGATGTTCTCTGGTCAGACTTCATGGATGTGTCTGGATTTCAGCAGATTTGTGCAGATTGGTGGTTATTGAACAAGTCGCACACTCTCAACTGTTGAAGTAGTACCTGTTGTGTTTACCGTACGTAAGTGGATCAGATCATTGAAGCTATGTAAACATTCTCATCCCGCCCTATCTGACCCGTGATACCTGCCACTTACGGCTGTTGGCAGGCGCGACGCACTCTCGAGTCCATTTGACCCGACACTCGTGAAGTTTGTGTCGACCAGACCAGGTCTGGTGATGTAATCAAAAGAAAACACAGAAGACGGTAACAATAATAACCCGAAATATTAACTTTCCTTCCCATTTGTGCGAACAGGAGGGCGAGCGCCGTTACATCATTTCTACTGGCTAACAACTTGGATTGTCAGCATGGAGACACTGATTCGTTTTAACTTCACTTAAGTCAGTTGGCCGAGTATAATATTATTGAACAAAGAACTGAATAACTGGACACTCCTCTCATAATTTTATATTGATTCGACCAAAAGGAATTAGACTATTAAAGTAGATGTGTATCACTTCCTTACTCAGTCGCCTCCTGACTGAATGACAATCTAGATTTCTCTTGCAAAAAGTGAGGCGCAGCAAAAATGAATGAATCATGTCTACAAGTGCTGTGCAGCGACATTGCGCGTTGCTTAAATTAGATTTTGCAACATAGCAGCACGTTAAATTTTTCTAAGCGAACGATAATTTCCACCAACTGACATTGAATAGAGTGGTGTGTTCTCTCGAGACGCTCCATCTCAAATTCTATGAACCAACAACCAAATCTGGTCAGGCAAACTTTTGAAGTATCATTCGATGTCTCTCGTTGAGTTTTAACTTTCTTAACTCTGTTCTTAATTTTGTTCTTAGGTCAAAGGGGAGAAAAATGTCATTCGAAGTATATATTATCTAAAATTATACATCCATTTTCAGCGCAATTATCCTAGCTGAAATCTGCAAGACCTGCCAGCTATGCGCTCACACTCAATTAAATGTTTTTCACGCTGTCGCGTTTAACTTCAGGTAGAGATATATGAAAGAACACATCCACCTTTAATACGTTGAGCAAGCTTTGCGTTTTATTTTAATTGTTCTCAACATCAAATCAATTTAGAGAATTGCGAGCATATTTTCAAAAGGAACCTTCTCCGAAAGCTTCCTCTTGATTCACTAACTTGGAAAAGGAAGAAATGTTCGTGTAAGGTGCCAGAGAGTCCTGGGTGACGCTGGCGTCGCGAGCAGCTCGGTTTGGTGAAGCGGCCGGAGGGCCGCAGCCGCCCGCAGGTGCGCCAGGACCGAGTAGCGTTCCAGCAGCCGCGGTGTCTGGTGCGGCGGTTCTGTGCAGCCCGACCCTGAGCAGGGTTACTGTCTCCTTAAAGTGATTCCATTTCCCCTCGGTGAGAGCTTAAGCTCAAGTTTATGGTTGCTTGCTCTAAATCAAGATGTAGCGACATTGACCATGTTTGCAAATATTTGAAGGATTAAATTGATGCTACAGTTTTGATGAATAAACAACCCGATGAGCAAAACAGTGAACTCATTTACTTTGCACATCAGAGGGTTGGTTTCATTCTTTTCAACACGATAGTTCTCTTGTTGGAGAACTGTCTTCTTTGCTACATTGTACTTTCAATATTTTCAGTTGAAGGAAGTAAATTTTGCTGGTGGCACTACGTATACTGTTTTTTGTCTTAATATTATCATACGGATCAATATTCAATAGATTATTTTTTGTGGAAGTTAAGCATTTATTTCCCAGCCGTGTGAACAAGTGCAGTTCTCAAAAAATCCCCCAGTTCTCGAGTGAAACATCAGCGGCAGCCGCGGTAGATGAGGAAGACCTACATTCACCACGTGTTCGAGTGTTGAAACGTTTTTTTTTCGAAAATAGAAATAATTTCTCGCTCGCCATGTTCGTCCACATGATGAACAACATGCAGGCCATTAAAGTGAGTATAATGCATGTGTACTGGACTGGTGATACAGGTGATACTCTAATCTTTGATAAACCCACCTTTTATGAGGTAAAAATTCCTTAAATTCCATAAAATAGCCGATGAGCTCCAAACTGATTTCCAGATCGGTGTAGTAATTCATTTTTTTGTGATGTCTATCGTAAGCTTTGGACTGAAATTTGAATTTGAACGTAAAGACAAAAACGTTGAATGTAATTCCACTGCACTTATTTTGCACTTATACTCATGTCAAATGGCATTTTATAATCTATTTCCTCTTCGGAGTAATTCTCACAAAGATAAATTTCGAGTGATCTTTGGAGACAACGCAATATTATTTAGTATTTCTCGACAAATTTTCTTTTCCGCTGCCTTTCTTGAATCCGAGTTCTTGATTTGGCTTTCTTAAACTTTCGAAATATTTAGAAATGCGTCAGCGTGTGGCGCTGCGTCAGCGTGTGGTGCTGCGTCAGTGTGTGGCACTGTGTCAGTGTGTAGTGCTGCGTCAGTGTGTGGTGCTGCGTCAGTGTGTGGCGCTGCGTCAGTATTTGGCACTGCGTCAGTGTGTGGTGCTGCGTCAGTGTGTGGCGCTGCGTCAGTATGTGGCACTGCGTCAGTGTGTGGTGCTGCGTCAGTGTGTGGCGCTGCGTCAGCGTGGAACACTGTGTCAGTGTGTGGCGCTGCGTCAGTATTTGGCACTGCGTCAGTGTGTGGTGCAGAGTCAGCGTGTGGCACTGCGTCAGTGTATGGCACTGCGTCAGTGTGTGGCGCTGCGTTCAGGCGACATCACAGCTCCTCGCGTCCAGCGCTGGCTCGTGACCTCAAATGCACTTCGCACTACTGAAGTCTCTAATTCTTCATGAGCTGGCAAAGTCGATACGCCTTGCTGAAATCGAATCAAAGATGCATTGCAGTACATGGAATGCACTTATTGTTCCACTGAACTAGAGAATAAAGGCTTTGTATGTTGATCAAACAGCAATCTAGCGTGAAAACCTACGGAGTCTGATTCTTCGCTCTCGCTGAACAAATTACAGCGAGATCATTTGTGCGAAGCGGGCCATCTCTTTTTAGACATGGAAATGATAAATATGTCATTAATTCTGGTCAAAGGGTAAAATAACTTCTACTAGAATTAATTCGAACATTCATTCGTACTATCAACATCAGTGTTATTCACTGTATCTCCCACTAGCTCAAATCCGCGTCAGAAGTTCTATGACGCTTCTCTTTGCATGTTCTGAAAAATTTTAAGAGCGAAAGGCCTTTAGTTGTTGCACGAAAGTTAAGACAAGCTCTGGACATCCGGAAGGGCAAACTAGGAAATTTTTCCACTGTCAAATCCGATGATGATGTTTCTTTGTTCCACAACCACAGAAAATGGTCCGGATACCACTGCTGAATCTTATTTGAAATGTGAAAGGGTGCCTTGTCTTGTCACGAGATGTACGTGTGTCTCCTTTGCCTCCGTCTCAAATTGCGAGTGTGTATTATAAGATACAGCTTTCCTATTAATACACACCACAATAACCGGTAAAATTAAAATTATGAAAATTATTAAGAGTATCCACCAAGATTCATTTAGAGATGACTAAGAGTTTCAAACCAGTAATTTCTGATGATTTACTTAGATTCCTCTTTAATAGACCTGTTCACTAGATCAAATATTTGGGATTTTCCAAAATGTACTTACACAAGTAACACCACACAATTACAACTAAACTCGCAACTGCGATTTTAAATCCGTTAATGAATGACCCGGTAGAACCCCTGCTATTGAACTCAATTGGAAAGGACTGCATTGGTTGGCTAAATTCGACCCTTCATATTTATAAGCATAAGTTTCTATAAGGTCGAACTAAAGAACCGTAAATCTTTACCCGGTATTAACTTGCACGTGGAATTTGGTAAAAAATGCAGGTTAGAAAATACGGTACTCATTGATTACATTCGATACGCAAATGATTTCACACTCCTTATTCGTTTCTTAAGGCGCTCATTCAATTTTGTTTATTCCTATATTAGCTATTAATACAACCACTGGGAAATGAAACAGCGCGCCAGCGCGCGAAACAATGGCGTCGTTTGGGGAGAAGGGGAGTATTCTCACGCCCTACGCTTGGTGCGGAACGGAGGGGGTATGCTGCTTTTGGGGTAAGATGGAGGAAAGATTTCCTAAACAGACTTTGTGGGTATAAATGAATTTGAAAACATGATTGATATAAATTCAATAATTGATTGAAGGGTATACAATGCTAAGAAATAAGGGTAAGAGGTTTGCCATGAAATCTGGATTATTGTGCGAAGGATACTTGGGGTAGTTGTGAGGGTTGTCGATCAGAAGGCAGGAGTAAGCAGCGAGCTTTCGGGAAGGTTCCAATAGAAAGGGCACGAGAGGACACATAGCAGAGCGCTCTACGAAAGAAGGAGTATAGAAGAGAGTGTTTAGGGGTACTGCATGCACGTCGCTGAGAAGAGTGTGAGGCCGCTTCAGTACAGTGCTACAGTGCGCCGTCACGCTGGACACGATGCGCATCTCAACCAGTTCCTTGCACGAACGTACCTCAGCGCATCAATATACTACGGAACCAACGTACCAGAGCATAATACTCTACAGCATTCGAGAACTAGTCTATGCTGGACTAGGGAACCAGAGCACCAAGAGCATCACATCACTAGTATTCAGCGCGTCATGACACCAGGACCGCACACCAAATCTACCTACAACGTACCAGTGACTACGGAAACAATACACAAGAGTACAATGCGCAACAGCGATGGAAAGCTACTCGGTGTAGCACCTGTGAAATAGAACATTACCAACGGAGTGCCCAGTACGGCACCAGCGCATCCCGGTGCACCAGCGTAACACCGCGTCGGAGTTCTACAACGCACCAATACGTACTACGGAACCAACGAGAGCGCAAGGTTGAATACAGTACCAGGGTACTTGTGTTCCCAGTCCCCGAGGAGCTCACCACACGCGTTACCACACCAGTGCACACACCAGCATGACTCAGCGCAACAGGGTACTTGGGAATCGCTACACTACAACGCCGGCAGGGCAGAAGAATGACATATTGGCACCCCACTTCTGACGACCAACTGGAGGAAACGAAGAACCAATTTGAAGAGTGAACAAGTAAATTCAAAGTTTCGTGAATAAAAAGTGATTTCGTGTGGCGGTACGAGGCGTCATCAGAAATGTTCAGGCTTTGTACAAAGGATTTGTTATAATTCAGCGTGTATTTTTTTTTAATTTCCATTAGTGTAGCTCGCATGTAAATTTAGGACGCGGTGATCCGAAAATTACTGCTCCATACGCCACTTTCTGTCAGAGGTAACTTTATACTTCCACTATATTTTTCTCTAATTTTCCACTTCTTTCTCTTTCCTATCGATCGAGGATTTAAATCTCCTCTCCGTCGCATAACCGTCGCGCTGTTCCATTACACAGTGGTTGTATTAATAGCTAATATCGGAATAAATTAAATTCAATGAGGGCCTCTTTACATCAGTTATAAGGAGAGCGCGAGGAGGCTACGAGGAAACTAAATTTCCCCAAACTGTCATGGTTTTCGGATGCTTATCCTCAGAGGTTGATGCGATACACACAAATCCCAATCTTTGGCCTCCAAACTCCCTTGATCTTAACCCGATGGATTATTATGTGTGAGGCGGTGTCGAGAAAGATACCAATCGCAGCGCCAATAATACAAGAGACCACTTAATCGATAGAATTTAAAGTGGTTTTTGAGGTTCTTCCTAGGGAAAGTGTATAATCAGCTTGCTCCAGGTTCTGGCCTGGATTGAGGCTGCAATACACGCAAATGGAGGTTATTTTGAGTGAAACTCTTCGACAATAGTCTAATTTTCTTGCCGATTGAATTTCTTTGAAATCAATTGAATCTTTGAAATACATGCCAAGCGCTTTTTCTTTTTCCTGATAAAACTGTCAAATTTATCCCGAACACCCTTTATATACCGTGTTATTTCTGCTGTTGCAGGAGCTTATTACAAATAAAACAGTATAGATAAAAAACATTAACGGAATCCTAGTACTTGGATTATACAATCCACACAATTCATAGTGCAGCAGATAGTTAGAAGTGTATTTTCTTGGATGAACTGGTGCATTTTACCTCCGGAATGTCAAGCAAGAGCATCCAGCAGAAGTCTCCCATCATGCCGGGATTACTCTTGCCTTGATAGTTGCTCTCTATCTTTGTAATGTCTTGGTGGAATTTCTCTCCATGTTCATCACTCACTGCTCCAAGGTTCGGAGAGAAAAAGTTGAAATGGGAGAGGAGAAAGTGAATTTTGAGTAGCATTCGGTATCCCATATCCTCGTACGTCAGTAGCAGCTTCTTAATACAGTTTTGGTAATATGGTACCCCTGTGTTACTAAGGAAGCCACTGCCGACTGACTTAAATGCTTCCTATGCTCTCAGTTCCTTTGAGGTAAGAAGCTTCTCAAAGTCAGTGTGCTCCAGCACTTCTCAGATCTGTGGTCCGACGAAGATGCCCTCCTTCAGCTTAGCAGCACTGAGACCTGGGAACAGAGTGCGCAAGTGTTGGAAGGCAGCACCATTTTTGTCCACGGCCATTTCGAAATTTTTCATCAAACAAAGCTTGATATAAAGATGAGGAAGAAGCACTCTCTTCATGTCCATCAGAGGATTCTCTTATTAGACACTGGGGTCACCAGGAACAAAAGTGCTATTAGACACCCAGTCTTTCCGCTTGTAGTGCCTGGATAGAGCCCAACTTTCCCAGAAGCAAAGAAAGCAACAGTACTTTTTGAAGCCCGCTTGGATACACATGAGCCCAGTGACCTTGGGGTTTCCACAGAGACTCCACTGGTACATGGTTGTACCTGAGAGTTTCCAAAAGAAGCTGCATGTTGTCATATGACTCCTTTAGATGGACACAGTAGACAATGGGAGTGCTGGAGTATTTATTCCCGTTGTGCAGCAGCACAGCCTTGGGACTCCGCTTGTAAGAGTCTATGAAAAGATTCCAGTCTGAAGGGTTGAATGGCAAACCAAGAAAAGTGAACAAGCCTGATACAATTTGTGCAGTAGCACGTTTCCCGTGACAAGAATGAAGCAAGGTCTTTGTAACCTGTCCTGCAACTGGCGATCCTTACATCTTCCTGGACAAATTGACACTGCTTGCCAAGAAGCCAAGAGTCCTGACAGCTGTTCCGACAGATACAAATCCCGAGCAAGATAATACAGGTCTTCCAGCGTGATCAAATGTGGCTCGTTGCCATACGCCCATGAATAAACGGAGGCATTAACTTCAGAGGAGGTCGACTTGATCGTTACGTCGTGGTAGATCACGACACCAGAATCTTCCCCTGAACAACAAACATCGGCATCTACGGGTGCTTTATTTCAAATTCAAGCCTGATACATATCACCTTGTACATTGGTTTTTCAAATGCCTTATAACTAACACCAGGACGCCATGACGCTTTCCCCCGGTCAAGACCGGTACCCATTTCAGACACATGGGTAGAGTGGGGTATTGTGCTTGGTATTTTTCTCCTATACCCAACAGAGAAAATCGCCACCCAGCGCCAGGATTCGAACCCTCGATGCCCGCACGGAGGCAGGTCCTTAAACTGCAACGCTGTGACAAGCACAGGTATTTCTGAGAAGGTATTTCTGAAGGCATTTCTTCCTCTGATGAGGGAAGAAGATCCTTACTTACTGTAGGTGTTGGGACAGGAAGATCATCTGAATGGGGAACAGGTCTCATAGCAGAGGGAAGATTAGGATATTTGATCTTTTTCTAGTAGATACATTGAAACCAGTTATATTTGTAAGACAAAAATAAAACCAACTGCATGGCTTCGTGGCTCTTTCCAGACCATCGGGACAGAAAAGTTGAAGACCGCTTTTTTATCCTTAAACCATCCAGTTAGTTCATTAAAGTGTGTGGAGCACCATATTTGTTCTGATCTCCAATTTTAAAGTCAAAACATCAACAGTGTTCAGCAGTTTTGAGGAGCGAAGTGATTGTTTGGTGCTGTGCAACAGTCAGGAAGTTCCCGCACGCGCAGAAGCAATCTGGAAAACAAACTAGAAATTGAACATATATGAAGCAAATATAGTTGTGTGAATTGTTGTAAATTATAATACGCACACATATCCAAAAGATTGCGTAACATGATTGTCGAGCAACACCAACCTCCTGCACTAACTGCAAGGACGCTAGCTCTACTGGCGAGTTAACTGCTGTATCGGGCTGTTTCCACTAACTTATCAGTTGCATGTCAAGTTTGCCAGTCGCGTTTAATAAAAGCAGGGCATCAATTTTTATTGCAGGAAAACAAATTCTACATTTTCTAAAATATAAAACAAAAACAAAATGACCTAGTAAGACATATGTTGGAACCCTGAATGCATGTAAGCCTTATGTGCTGCACGTGTATAAAATGTACAGCGCGAATATCTAAAGAGACCAGAGGTGATGATTGAAAACTGACTTTAAATCGAAAATCAGTACCGCTCAATTTCTCTGTAAGCCAACGTAATTATTGATCCCAATAAGTTAAAAAAAATATTTTTTAAGTTAGAGTTAAGATCGGTATTTATTTACATGTTTCGATAGAAAATGTCTCCAATCACTCCTAATTACGAATATGACATGTTTCTGTAACACTTTCTATGAAAATGGCGAATTTTTTAACTACGAATGAATTTTCTACTTACGATATGTCTTTTCCGGTTGTTAATATCACTGATTTTTTTGTCACATTGTAAAATATGTTTGAAATTTGTTTCATGTGACTTAGACTTCAGCTCTGCTCGCCAAGATAGAAGCTAAAATTCCTAATTCGAACAAATACAGAGCCTCGCCAATATCGTGTGGAAGTGTTTAGCTATAAATCGAAATCTTTTGTATTCATTCCAGGTTTTCCCACCGAAGGGTTCTTACCATTACTGTGGCCAATGGTGATCTTTCTCTCAAATTCTACCTTAGGGTTAACCTAATCAGAGAAGGTTTTTACAAGTACCTCCTCTCTACCTAATATTCTCCACCTCTTCATAATATGGATCGTTACGTCGACCTAATTTCCACTACATTTTTTCACGCGATATATGAGACAAGTTAACGGCCCTGTTCGATAGCTTGAGTTTGTGAAATACAAATCACATCGGTTTTTGCTTGACCCATGATCCTTTATGGCTATGGGCTGTGAGAGAGCTAATGTGAGGGTGCCCGCAACATCCCTTCCTCATAAAATGCGTCAAAAAATTCGTAAACAAAATCCTCCGTATCCCGCCCAATATAAATTCAAGTCTTAAACGATTTTACGGTAGGGTTTTCTTGCTCAGGTTCACCATTCAGACTGATTTTAACTTGACCGATGTTCTACCGTCCACTCGAATATAAAAAATTTTCTTATCAGACCTCATTCCGAAACTGTTACCCCATAGTACTACATTAATTTCTTCATTTAATAATATCCTTAAATAATCATATATGCTACACTTGAGTAAAATGCTTTTAAGAAGCCCATAATTGAAAGAATCAAAATTTGCTCCGGAAACAACCCTAGCCGACAAAACTAAGAAGAGATTCCCAAGTTTTACAAATAAAAGCTCATATATAAAAAAGCAGGGCATAACTGCAGCGGTTCATTGATGTTGTAATAGTGCTCTTTGATAGACTGTGATGTCTGCATGAATCTTTTATGGCCCAAACAAATTTGTTCGTAGTTAAGTTTCGCCTTAACAGTGGAAATATTCTTATTTATAAACACCACTTTATGCGTAACCGTATATCTCAGGAATTTTTCCAGAACTCTTACCTAGCAAGTCATGTTTTCCTCTTGAAGGGTGTGAGTTGTTGACCCCGGTCTATTTTTTCGCCCATTTCTTGTGTTTTTTACGTAATTTTATTTTTCCAGCAGACTTCTGCAATCAATTTTTTGCGCTTCGCTTGGCTTTCATTTTGGTCCCTGTTTGAGAGCCTAGCTTATAATACACCTTTTCTCGTTTTATAACGACATTCTTTCAAAATACACCGACGAACTGCAAATTTAACAACGGCGAACCATTGAATATAACAGGAAATAGAAATATAGAGACAGCGTCGCAAAAAATAGCAACAACGACTAATTATAGCGACACCAGGCAAAATGAATGACAGTGAAGCTATACATTTAAACAAGGAAGCAATATGTTGTGACAGAGTAGGTTTATTGTAACAACGTTCAAAAAGGATGACAATTATACAAAAATAGTAACGTGCGTAAATATTATTGTAACAAATTAACAATTTCTGACGCAATTATTTATAAGCGAAATAAACAGTTAAGGAGCCATATAGTGTAGTACATAATGCATTTTGTAAATATGCATGCGAAATTATTGCTAATTACGATACACCTTTTCTCGTTTTATAACCACATTCTTTCAAAATGTACCGACGAACTGGACATTTAACAACGACGAACCATTGAATATAACAGGGAATAGAAATATAGAGACAGTGTCGCAAAAAATGGCAACAGTGACAAATTATAGCGACACCAGGCAAAATGAATGACAGTGAAACTATATATCAGAACAAAGAAACAATGTGTAGTGGCAGAGTCGGTTTATTGTAACAACGCTCAAAAAGGATAACAATTACACAAAAAATAGTAACGTACGTGCATATTATTGTAACAAATGAACAATTTCTGACAGAGTTTTTTATAAGTAAAATAAACAGTAAAGTAGCATATAGCGTAGTACACGATGCATATTCAGACTATGCATACAAAGTTATTGATAATTACAATAAAGAATGAACATCATATGTATCACACGTGAACCGGCCACGTCAGAGTTGTTCTGGAAAATTCCAGTACTTCCCGGTCGGATATTACATCATCCATTGACCGGAAAGTAATGGAATGTACATATGTAGTCCCATATGTATTATTGTCGGGTGGCATTGATGCTCCCGAAAGTGAAAATATCGAATGTCGAAATCCTGAATATCCAAATCCCAAAAATCAAAATCCCGAATGTTGTAATCAGGGTTGCCAACTGGCATGTACAGTATGCATTTCATTGCCGAATATGGTCAGGAATTAGATATTCGAGATTTTGATTTCTGGGATTTTGACATTCGGGATTTCAAGGTGAACCCATTATTTTCAATTTTTTTAATATGTAAGTGTAAAAAACAGATTTCTCTCGTCAATAGGGTTTAAAAGATGTTGTTACATCTTATGACTCTTCGTTACTATTTTTTGCATCTGTTACTTTATTTAGAACCTGTCATACTAGCTATTTGAAGCATTGTTACAAGATTTGACTATTTGTTAAAGAAAATGATCGTCTGTTGCAACATTCTGAGAGTGTCATACAATTTGAAGCAACGTTACATTTATTTGTCTCTGTCACTACATTTTGCATCTGTTATCAATTTTGCAGCATCGTCACTAGATTTGTACTGGATGTTGTTATATTTGAGCCGCTGTTATTAGTTTTTATTCGCTGTTGTATGATTGTGCAAACTGTTGCTATATTGTTTTGACGTGTGGTTATAAAACGAGAAAAGGTGTAAAGAATGAACATCACATGTATCACACGTGAACCGGCCACGCCAGAGTTGTTCGGGAAAATTCCGTTACTTCCCGGTCAGCGGATATTGCATCTTCCACTGACCGGGAAGTAATGGAGTGTAGTCCTACATGTATTATTGTCGGGTGGCATTCAGACTCCCGAAAGTCAAAATCCCGAATGTCGAAATCCCGTATATCTAAATCCCAAAAATCAAAATCCCGAATATTGTAATCAGGGTTACCAACTGGCAAGTACAGTATTTCACTGCCAAATATGGTCGGGAATTAGATATTCGAGATTTATACTTCTAGAATTTTGACGTTCGGGATTTCTAGGTGAACCCATTATTTTAAATATTTTTTTAACATGGAAGTGTAAAACAAATGATTTTTCTCGTCAATGGGAGTTTAAAAGATGTTGTTACATCTTATGACTTTTCGTTACTATTTTTTGCATCTGTTACATTACTTTGAACCTGTGGTACTGGCCATATAATGCATTGTTACAAGTTTTGATTATTTGTTACAGAAAATGAACGTCTGTTGCAACATTCTGAGAGTGTTATACAATTTGAAGCAACGTTATATTTATTTGTCTCTGTCACTACATTTTGCACATGTTATCAATTTTTCAGCATTGTCACTGGATTTATACTGGATGTTGCTATATTTTGAGCCGCTGTTATTAGTTTTTATTCGGTGTTATATGATTGTGCAAACTGTTGTTATATTGTTTTGACGTGTGGTTATAAAACGAGAAAAGGTGTACTAATAGAGCTATGCGTAGTTTTAGGGCGACTAACACGAGAGGGACCTACCGTAATTCCAGGTTCACCAAGCCGACGCTGTGTGACAAACCGTAGACTTTTACGGCTTCAGAAACCTGGTAATCTTTAATTATGCTTCAGCTGTGTAAGATAGCTCAGAAATAACGACACATTCATCTCTCACTTGGCATAATTTGCTAAAAACATTACACGTGACGTAATAAAAACATATTTAAAAACAATCTTTCACCACTATCAACTATTCCGTGAATAAGAGATTAATTTTCGCAAGGTTTATATTTGGAGATGTAAAAATATTCCTAATAGCTAACAGGCGACAATATTAGTATTGTGGACCAAATAGGAAACACGACTTCTATATAGTCACCTGTGAAGAGATGAAGAAATCCTGCTGTGAACTCATGTAAATAACCTAGTGTTCTTGTATTTCTCACTTATAGAACTAGTTAATTAAGCGAACGAGAAAATATGCTAACATCAAGCTTAGAGAAAACACCGTCTGATAGTGTGTTCAACGTTTTTCTCATTACGCATCTGGTTGTTTTTAATAGAAACTTTATCGTTAAAGATTTCTCTTTCCCCAGAAAGATTTTTTTCAGAAATTATATATCTTATGATTGTTTCTGGAAGTATGCTTCAGTTACCTATTTTAGCTTTATTTGCATCCATTTGTCTATGCATTTGAGAGCAAGTACGTTTTCAACATACTTTTTAAGGCCTAATAGGGGAGGGGGCAAACATCAAGCAAGAGGAATGGAATTCCATAATTTGAAGCCAGCAAGTCATGTAAGTATTTTGAGATCTCACTTTTCAGTAACCAGGGAGGATGAGCTGACACCCAGATCGCATCATGTAGATATAGAAGTCAGCTTGTGCGTGAACTTGATGATGAAAGTCAGAATCTTAGTTAGCTTTAATTATTTAGTTCGTAAAATTTCCAAAAGAAAAACGGTATTGATCCGAGAGCTTCTAAATTTTTAGGTGTTCTTGAATGAATCATTCGCGTTGGCATTGCATTCAAAGTTGGATATATCTCTAGGAGTTTTTTGCTGCATGAATATTCTGTGAGTTCTGTTAAAGTCAGTGCCATACTAGTCTGCATACTGTATTGAATGCACGGTTGGATCAGTTCTATGTGAAGGATCTTTAGTGCTTCTCTTGGTAAGGAATGACTGACTTTGTGCTACGTTCCCATAGAATTGAATATCTTTGCACTTAAATGATTGGTATGATTTCGGATTATCAAATATTCGTTTAGTATAATTTTTAAAATTTAGAGCTGCACCTCTTGAATTTTTTCACTGCTCGTCAAAATGTTAGAAACGCTTTTTCTTATAGGGAGATAGAAGATATTTAGTCTTGCTTATGTTTATACGGATTTTATTTCCTACCAGCTCGAGCGGAACACTATTTAATTCCTGAGTTATTTGGTTTGCGATGCACAAGGGGTTTTGGGAGTAAAACTTATTGATAATGTGATATCATCCACAAATAGTATGACATTAGATGAAAAAGGTTGGTTTCACGATATCGCTTACGTAGATATGAAATAGAAGAAAAGGAAAACATTTAAGTTGAATATTTATGTAATGAGTTTGTCCATACGTATGTTTAACACGATCTATAAACTGATCCAATGGCACTTACCATTGGACATGTTTTTTGAAAAAACTTTCACTCCACTGCAGAGGTCCCGTGAGCAATTTTACATTTTGCTGTGCAATATTTTCTGATAAAAATATTATTACAGGACTAAAGTCTACTTTCAGGTATAAAGCTTCGAGCGAAAATTTTATTCTTGGCTCATGGTCTCCCTGTTTTGTGTGCATCTATTCCACTACATGTCCCTCTTTTTCTTTCTCTCCACTTTATATGTATAAATTGTCAGATATTTTAAAGACGGTTGGAAACGCTTCCGAAAAACAAAAATGTTTGCTATAACGCGCATAGCCGTTAAGAAATAACGTGGAGTCAACTTCAATAGATATTAGGTCAAAAAGGCTACTAATTATGACGGAACAATTACAACATATTTTTCCCCTGCTTGACAGATTTTCTTGGTGTTTGTAGCAGATGAAGTTTCTTGTATGATATGTTTTGGTTGGGCAAGTCTTCCAGATTTTAATTAAGGGCTCAGATTAGGCCATGTTATAAAAAATTCAATTTCTGCATCAAGGGCAAAAATTTGATTCAACACATTTCGATGACAGCATTTTGAAAGTTAATGCATAATTTGGCTTCAAAGCAGAAGAGAAAAAATATTTCACTAAATATTGCAGTATTACTCTTACGGAGCTGATTCACAGAATGCTAGAGGAATTTTTATTATTTTAATCTTAGGACGAGTTAGGGGTTATAAACCACAAAGGTTGAGATAAATTTGATCAAGTTCGTTGCAGGCTAGATTTTCTATGAGCGCTTTAATTAAGATTCGTTTTGTACACACCCTACAAATGTTGAGGGATATTGCTTAATATTTAGCTGCGGTTTTCTTTCAGAAAATATTCAAAAACTCCCCTCAGGGGGATACAACTATTGTATCTATGGGAATTAGCGCTCCCAGGGGAAAATGTGGGGGCCCGAGCTGAGAGTTAGGTAGGCCTTCTTTTTGTTGAAATAAAATGTTTTTTGCTGTGTTAAGGACCACCTTTTTTCGGTTCACTACTGTCCTGTTTTTCAGCACCTCTGACTTTCTTCTTCAACTTTTATCTTATATCATGAACTTCTTTCTCATCTTACTGTTTCTATCCCCCTTCAGCATAGATTCCTCATTTTCTTATCTCCATACTAAATGGTGCCTTCCTCCTTCCTCTCTTCGATACGCTCTATTTTTGCAGCGGTTAGGGAGGCTTAAACTAACTTATAATCATAATCAATCATATTCAACAACTTTGTGGGTATTAAATTTTCTAAGCGAGCATCGTGGTCTTTATAATAAAAGAATCTCCACTGACTGTAATCTCTTGCTAGACGACGAACGTATCAGCACTGTATTTGAAAATCAGAATGAACAAACTAAATTCAGAATTAGAATTACTCTGACTAGCGGACGTGTTATGCTGCAAACGAGCATGTGCTTCGAAAGTGTATTGTAACCTCAATTTTCAATATCGGGGAGAGTCTCAGAGCAATAACTTGATCAATCGATTGTTTCTTGACTCCAAAACAACTGTATCTCTAACTAACACCATGTGCACTTCTAGTTAGTGGAGAGGTCCGATCGAGGTGCGCACTCATATTTGCAGTGCTAGAAAGCTCGCCGCGTCAGAAAACATTTCCCCGATAGAGGAGAAAATGCCACAGTTCGCCCCCACTTTCCCCGCTGATCGAGAGGAAAATGTCAGAGTTCACTGGTCGTCCATGCTTTACTTTGTTCTCAAGCTACAACTGCGCGATATATTTTCTGTAAGTCGAAGGGAACATCAGACTGTTAAGATTCATCTTAACCCGCGTCTACTTATGGATAGTTCAGCGCTATGAAACTTGTGTTACGACAGGCCTGCGTAACAACCAGGATTCTTCTTGAAAAACTGTGACGACATTACTTGAAGATATAATTCGTCACGAGTTATCTACGACATCATCTACGCTTGTAATTCGAATACCCAGCAAATTTTCCTCTCAGAACAAAGCCATCTCAAAACACGGTTTCATGTCAGGAACGTTGTTTCAATTGCGAATCATCTGCGCTCATCTCTTCACAAGAAAAGAGTGACTGCGTTCATCTCTTCAGTCACTCTTTTCTCGATTTATCTCGTTAGAATGGTTTTAGGAAGATTTCGTAATAGAAATTCATGAGTAGGTGAAGCTCAATTGTCAGGGCTTTTGTGGAAAACACTCTGAGTAAAAAATTTGAATACATATATCAATGGGAATATTCAGTTTACAAGGTAGGATTTAAAGCAGCGTATTGTTATTTTACATGCAGTTGGAGAGTGTTTTTAACGAATAATAAGTATAATGGAGAAACCATAATCCAAGTATAATTGACGCAATGAGCAGAAGAAGTAGGCTTAATTCCCGTTGGAATCCACGATTGTCCTGCTTTTATGAATAGAGTGCTATGTCCACCGCTCACGAACTGTCGGCAAGTACAGGACGAACTGAAGTTAATGAGGACTTAAGAATACACACCATGAAATGTGTGAACTGACACTGCGAGTTTGACAATAATAATAATAACATTTATTGTCATCAGCGTTTGTTTTCGAGTTATACAACTTGCCGTATGTCAACTTACTTCCGGCGAAAGAAATTTGCTGTACATTAATTGTCCTATTAACTCGGAATATATAGGTGTTAGTGGTCCTTCGACGTCAGAAGAGCTGGAACGCGTAATTTCATAAACATTCCTTACTAGTTTGACGTTGCTGATCACTTATTTACAGGTGCTTTTTAGAATGGTTGTGTGTAAGTTTCTATGTCTATTTCTTCAATAATTTGAACCATTAGGATGATTTTGTGGGAGGTGAGGCAATCCTCCCTACGATGCTGGGGTGTAGGCAAACGCTTTGATCAACGTCCCAAGACAGATTCTTCCGGAAAGAAAATGCTTCATGATTGATTTGACGGCAAAAAGAGCTAAAATATTGGAAAATAACTAGAAATGCCGTAACAATGCGATAATATATCCATATCAAAATGATAAACGCGGGATCTCGATTGGACGATAAACGCTGATTCTTCACAATTATTTGATGCTCCTGGGACCAAATGGGCATCTTCTGCGCCGGTGGGTAAACAAGCTCTACCGAGACAGCCGTTATGGAACTGAAACGAAAATTCCCCATCAGAAAACTATCATGATTGTATAAAATGGTTCATCGAGTTTTTAAAATTTAAAATTAATGAGACTGAATAGAGTTGCAACTTAAAACGCTATTCTATTCACCAGTCTATTTTCGTTCCATTTCCTTGATGAAATATGCAACGTAATGCAGAATGAATGTCTGTTAAGTACAAAACACCTAAAACAAATTCAACTGGAGGTATAACTCAGTGCAAGGCGCTAAGACAAGACGAGCTTGTGAACTAAGGAATATATTTGCAAATGCAGCCGTACAACGGTATGTCTCACCCGCCGTCTTCGTTTCACTGCCCATTTAGCAAACGAAACCTCGGACTCTCCACGTTATCGAGCGCGTGTTTGTCAAGCGATTGAACTTGTTTGAGAGGTCATCAGACGAACGCCTGACTGTTGACCAACTGCCATTAGCGTAGCGCGCAATTTGCTGTCAGCTTATGACGAGGCTCTGGCAGCTCTGCTCAGCGGATCTTGAAGACTGAGTGAACACAAGAGGCTGCGAGAACTGGGCTCTTCATAAGCTAAACTGGAAGTGTCTCTGTCCTCATCAGAATAATCTAAAAGAATCGTACTGATTAGTCCTGGAGCAGAAAAATGTGATATGCATCTCTCCGAGTTGCGGACGAATTGAGATGTTAACTGGTTGTTTAAATCTAGTCAGCATCAGGAACCTAATGAATTAGAGCGTTTTTCTAAAGTTTACCGTAATGCACGTTAACCATTCACTTTTTGTCTCTGTTATAAGCTCTGCGCAGAGCGAAGGTTTTTTTACAAGAGTATCTTCAGTACTGCAAAATTATTACTCCCAAAGCCTAACGGCAGTTGGTGGAACTATTCTTGTCTGGTTACGGTAATAAAATCTCACATTGCCTAACGCGGAAATTAATTTCATTTCTCATGAGCATTACTGAAACTGCTTGGTACTTATAGGATATCGTATTCGACTTGAACACAGTGTATTTCAAACTTAAAAGATATATGGACAGATTTTAAATCCTTTGATCCCTTTAGAGAAAATTCCGTTCGGCCCAATCGTTGAGATTAAGCACTTAGAGCAAATTTGTTCTTTAAAAGTATTCTCACTAACTCCTATATAATCTCGTATTGCACCTGGAAAAACCTAAAACTGTTTTTTTAATAATTTAGTGCAATGATTCCTGATGTGACTGAAATATGATTAATTCCTTCCTTTGGGCACCTTTCCCGCGGAGTTAATTCGACAAATTCAAACTTGGTATATCGTAGAATTGGAGAGGGAGTTTTCAATTTATATCCTCAAATTTATGACTTAACTTTTATTTAGCTGCAATTCAATAGAAGTTTCTCCCACTCGGTCTTTTTCTGGGTCCTGCTGGCTCTTCGATAAGATTATTTTTCGGCGTTGGGGCTCAACGGCAGCTTTATCTGCTAGCGTTTTATTCAAGTACAGCAAATCTGTGCTTGAAACCTTCGGCGCCATAAGCCGTACGTAAAAATTCGAAACAACAATCTATGTTTCTATTGCGCGATCGGGATTTGAAGTGCTTCGGTAGCAAATACTTATTCAGCAATGCATTCGATCATTGTCGGAGTTCGAATCCTGGTTTGCGCTGTTCAAAATAAAACAAACGACTTTCAGTAATGAACGAAATCTAAATTTTATGGCTCAGACCTTTAAAGACTTTGGCATCACTGTACGAATGAAGTTAAAAAAGTACACACATGCTAAAAACGCAGCTCGATTATTTGAAGAAAGTGTCACTAAAAATCTCTGGGGATTCAAGAGAATTGCTCTTGGTCCTTTTCTCCATGCTTGGCAGGGCTTTGTATTTCATAGTCTCCAATAGAAATAGGCATCCAACATGGGCTGGCGAATGCAACTTCTTCCTCAACATTCATCACATGCCTCCACGTTCCCATTGGCTTTTGTTCTCGGCCACTGAAGAAATATTAATAGCGTCCAACGGTTCCGAACTGACTTGCGACCAAAATCGGAGTTCAAAGCTGATATTTTAGCTTATAAAATACCGTAGAAAGAAGTGAAGCTATAGAATAATTCATTTATATTATTTATATTACATAGCAAGAAAAAAAAGCAAAAGTTTCCCACGTTTAATTTCGATCATACATCATCAACGCAATCCTTAATCATGAGAATTCAATCATTCAATTTCAAAACATCAATCCTATTACTTCAATATTAATGAATTCAATAAATAGTCAACTCTTCAACACGCAGCTGATGAATCATCAAAGGAAATTAGGATTATGAAAATGCAGGACGAAATCAGATTGAGCGTATTACAGTATTTCTGGCGTGTACGGGCAAACATGTGCTGCGGCTATTTAACAACGTCGCTTCTGGAACTATCTAACATCGATTGCAGTTGTACCTGAAACTGCCAGCTCTGCGAGACCTCAAAAAAAGTCCTGTTCAGCTGAACTACGAGGAAAAAACTTCACAATTCCGACAGGTTAATGTAAGGATTGAACATAAGAACAGTGGCATGGAGGTGATATTTATTGACGATGGCATGTCCAGGTTGGTCACAGACGCTAAGATATAGTGACCTGTATAATGATTTGCACTGTGCGGCAAAATGCAGGCAAATGAATATTAGGAGACCAATAAATATTAAATTGTCTAAAGTTCACACAAAACTGTTAAATACATATGAGTAAAAATCCTCGGAAGTTTCAAATCAACTACAGTTTTTCTAGACCTCATTATAAGAAAAAATATATATACTGGGCCAAAGATACTCACACGTTGTTATTTCTCTTTGCACAGCGATTTGAAGCACTTTTAATACCATTTCAAGGGAAAAATATTTCTGATTCACCATCAGTCACCATTTTTGGATCAGCAGCTGTTTTTTTTGGAAGACACAAAGAATACCTCGGACAAAAGACTGTATTATGGAGCCCAGAAATAAAAAAATGAGCTTCCACAAAAATTGTGCACCTTATGGCAAGATCTCCAAGAGATTTGATATTCTTAAGTCAACCGCGAACGCAACAATAAAAAAACGCCAGAAGAAGCCCAAATCTTCAACTGGGTGGGAGTGAGAGAAATAAGATATTATCTGAGAGGACAAACAGCAGAACATTCTAATAACAATGCTAGTACCTCAACTAAGGGCATTGTGGATGCGTTGGCTGGCCCCAATATCACTGTCTTGCTGGGGAAAGTTGATCGAGTTCTATAGAAGATAGAAGGCGCAAAGGTATGTCGTCCAACCCAATCCGAATTTTTCCGTCGGCGAACCGGTATTTATTATCGATTTCCATCGTTTATCGTAAGATTTCCGACAGTAAGTAAATTACTGGTGATCACCGGTAATTTAAGACGATATAAATGCCCACCGACAATGATGACCGTTATCTACCGTCGATTTTTGACGGTCATTTCGAACATAGAAAAACGCTGGTAAAAATACGATCGTTTTTACGCTATATTTTATAATTTTAAATTAACGGTAATGCTGGATGGCACAAGCCTAAGTTTAATTGATGAAAAGTTACACAATATTATGTGATGTATTTTTAAGTCAAATATTATTTAACTTATCCTTTACATGCAACAGTCTGACCCTCAATTCTTCCAACATGAGAGTCAAAATCTTAAGTTCAAAATTAAGATATTGCAGGAGCAAATTCACATATTTCGCTATTTTTATACGTTCTAATTTTTAAGACGTTAGAATATGAAGTTCATTTTTTCTAATTTAAGCTTCAAATGTTGAGCATTTGACATGAAATATCTGAATTTTAGCGTTTGATAATTTCTTTGGAAATAAAAGGATGAATTTTAATAATACAGCACGATTATTGTGAAAATAATGAATAGGTGCATTTCATTTAAATAGATTATTTATATCTAAAGAAAAAATCCTGGATGTATAAAATGCATAATTATATTTAGATGTCAACGGACAAAATGTACTTCTGACTTTATTCAATATTTAACTCACGCTTCAAAACGTTTCAAAGGATATTAAAGGTTCCAGTTCTTTAAAACGTGACCGTTTCGATGAGTTGGAATATCAGTGTTAAGTTCTTTTATACGGTTGAAGAGAACGCGATCTTAAACCAAAAGGACTTATTTTTAAATACATCAATTTTATGTGAATTTGTTAAGTTTTACATGTTCAAAAGATGAACGACCTATAACCCTATATACATTCACAGCATCAATTAATGAGAATGTTTTAAAAGTTGTTAATTTTTTCTAATGAAAATATTTCTTTCTCAAATCAGAGAAAAAATACGAGAAAAATTACTCGAACCTTCGCGTACAGAACACGAAGTTCCGAACGTTTATGTAGGCTCGAGTTCGAAAATTGTGCATATATTTGCAACTCTAGCTATAAAATAGCTAGATCCAGATAGGTTTCGTTCCATCTAGATATCGACTTGGGTATTCTTGCTACTAGCTGTAAATCTAGATAGCGTAAAAATATCCTAGATAGTTTCTAGCTAAAAACATCAATAATGAGTTCGGAGCTGAAATACGTTAAATTTGACATCAGTTGAGACAATATATTCCATGTTTGAAAGGCGTTCAAGCGTTGTTTGAGTGTCGATTGTTCCTCGTTCAGTTCAGTCACGTGAGTCTGTGTGAGAGATTCAGTTTCCGCGAGAAGTTAGTTGTACTTGGGATTAGTCGGGAGTCGGTACTCGGAAACATAAGTGATCAGTTTCTCAGTTATCAAATTGTGTGTATACTCGTTTGTGATACTGTGACTCCCTTGAAAATAATGAAATTTAGCCCGTCACAGTATTTAAGCTACGGAAATCTGATCAAACTGTGTATGTTTTAGCTGTGAAAGTATAGAAATTTCGTAACTATTCATGCTGCATAGCTTTCACTTGCTGACCGTGTGTGACTCATCGGGAATTCAAATTGGTAAATTCAGTTAACGGGCCTGATTAAACGCTGTAATTCCACAGTTAGCTACTAATTTACTAGGTATGAATAGGCTCTTTATTTGATTATATTTTATATTTCATGATTTATGACCTTCGTTTTTAAGATAAAATACGTATTATTGAAAAGTATTTTTATTGCATCAAGAAATGAAGTCGAAATCATGAAATAGCTCAGCTGGTAACATGAATGACTAACAAGTAGCATGCTATTTGACTTAGTTGCTCGAGTTGGAGCAGTGTTGTGTAACATATAACTCATTCTCTAGGTTTGAAAATAGTATCTTGAACTGTGAAAGATTTGATTCTCATTAATTACAAATTTATGCAATACATGACAGTACTAAGATCTAACTCCCGAATACTATTGTTGGTATTTGAATATTTTTTAATTGCTTCACTGCTGATGTAAGATTTCAAAAATTGATTGAACGGTTTTAATGCTCACCGTTGTGCATTCACATGAGAAATGGATAGGTGTTATAAAGATTTATGTATCCATTACAAATAAGACATGACTGTACCATGTTTAACTGTGTACAGTCATGAACAAGGATTTCTGAATATAACAGCTGACTGATGCTAACAAAATCCCAGTTTGACCAAAAATTATAGTAAAATATCATTTTACACTCATGTTCAATTGTGTTGAGGGGTAATTTCTGAAAATTTAGTTAACTTATCCTTACCAATTTAAATAATGTTTGCTTTCAACTTAGTAGAGTAAATTGTTTATGGGATGAAAATGTACTTAAATATGTATGTATAACATTTCAAAATATCAATCTACAATCTGTCTCTGAAAGATGCTGTCCAGGAAATGAGAAGCATTCAACTCTCATACATTGGATACTATGGCAATGTTTCTCTTTGGATCCTATTATTTGTATAATGTTGGTATAGAAATTTTTTGATTGGTTTCAGTTCAAAAGTAAAGTTTGTTGATCAATTTCCGGTAAATCTGAAGGATATGTCAGTTATCGATTTTGTAAATTTCGATGCCTTAGCATAGTTAATTAGATCGAAATAAACAAGTTCGCAAAGGAGGGCTAGGTACGCTTGGCGTTTCTTTATATTTATCACGATGTCTCTAGTAATCCAGGGCTTTTGTTTATTTTTCGGGGTAACTGTACGAGTTACAATTGGGCAACACTGGTTGTATGCGTTCATTATAGTTTCAGTCAACTTTACTACTGATTCATCAATGCTCCTTGCATTATTTTTTTGTTGGGTGATGTGCAATGTTGGCATTAAATCTTCTAGAACGGTGCGCATTTCTTCTAAATTTGATTCGTTTATTTTACGATATGAGTAAGTTTCAGCCCGTGCTTTGGTGCACGCAAGATAGACATTTTTCTTAATAAGAAAAACTGGAAAATGATCTGATAAGTCAGAAGTAATTATTCCAGCAAGAAAAGATAGACATTGAAATTTATTCCAGATATGTGAGAGGAACCAGTTACCAAACAAAAAATGATTAAGTTTATAGGACCTGGTTTTAACCGTGTGGTAACATAATTCCTATTTTGATTTAATCACTGCGTTTAAGCACTGTGTATTTATGAAAAAACTATTGGTAAATGTTAATTGACTCCAGAAATATTATTTGAGAAAAATGTTATGAAATATTCTCACATTATGACTCATATGTACGGATAGACACTTTCTGTTGAACTTTTGCTATCTTGACTCTACAAATCTACAATATCAAAGGAGAGCTTGAGTTTGATGATTGTAAAATGAGTTCATGTAGGAGATTGTTCTCACTCTAATGATAACAGACATGAATTAGTTTTTCATACTTGCCCAAGCAAACTTGTTTGACTTCAAACTTTGTGTGTACAATAAATTGATCTCAGAGTCGTCCAGTAATGCAAATGAAAGCTTAGTCAGAGATATCCCTCTAGATTTGCTTGAGTTCTGAACCTAAAGATAGAAGTTCATTTCATAGCAATTCTTCCAATGATGCTTCTATTAGTACCTCATATTAAATATTAATTCAGGTTTGCACGACCTATCTTGGTGAATTGTGAAGTATTTAGACCTTATTAAGTGAAAGCTAATGCAATACGCATTAGGCAAACCTTTCATTCCAATAATTTTAGTATTTGAATTGCTATGATGGCTCAGTGTAAAAAAAACTTCAAAATGATTTTTCTTCTGATTAAAATTATTATCATTATTGTTCAAAACAGGAAATTGCTTTCCAGGAATATTTTTGTTTGTGAAATATATAAGTTCAAATTCCTTACAATTATAAAGATAGACATAAAACTTATTATAGATATGACATCAAAAATTTTAGGTTCCAACTACGGTCAATAAGAAGGATTAAGGGGGACAACAAACTAAATTTTAATATGTGGACAGATTGCTCAGAAATATGCCCAGCTTATGTAATTTTTTAAAAGAATAACATTTTGCTCTATGTAAATTTCGTGATTTTGGCCATAGTTTTTGAGAAAATGAGAAACATTTTTCATAATATATGGGATTTTTTTGGACACTTCATAGGAATGGAAGTCTGAGTTTTTATATTCTAGAACAAAAACTAACACAGTTTTAGAATCTTTGTAACATTGCTAGCAAAGTTACAAAACTGTTTTTTTCATTTTCCTTTCGTTTTCTGATGAAATGTTGGTCATAAATTCACGGTTTTTTACCCTCACTATCTATCTTGAAACCCCTCTTTCGGGGGCTGTAGTACCCGTAACCCCAATAAATTTTAAGACACAACAGCCCCTTCGACTTAATGAACCTTTCTCAGCCAAATTTAAAATTTTTGATCAAATCACTCAGTTGTCCCCCTCAAGTTATTAAGAACTTTTTCAAACATGTGGTAACACTACAAGTTCTATTGTGATTTACTTTAACTGTGTATTTTGATATGAGATGTAGAGTTTTTGAATCAAACTGATGAACACAAGCAGAATCATTGCCTGTAAAATGATTCAATGTGAATATTTTTTTAACCCTCAAGAGTCATTCAGCTTGAAATTCACTTTCAGGAAATGCCTTCACAGAAACGCAAATTATTTTCTGAATTGTCAACGCGGCAGAAGCATCGAAGGATTGTTGAAAGAATTTTTTCAGAAGATGATTCAGATGAAGCAGTTTCTCATACTTTCCCAGTTGAAGATTGGTGTGATTCGAAATCTTGTTTTTATGATGAACTTATCCCCAGAATCCTCCAAAAATGCTATTGAAGCGAACTGCTCAAAATTGTCGAGTGATACTCTTCCTGATAACAGATCAGACATGTTCACTGAAGACATTGCTCCATTGAAAAGTCAAAATTCAATAGGTGATGTTCCTAACCGCATAGGGTCAATCAAAGAACCTTCAGAAGAATGTCAGAGCTCAATCAGTGATACTCCTGAGCATAGTGATATCTTCATTTCATAGCGATTCCTCAAGTGATTGTTCAAGCAATTGTGTCCGAGATTGCAATTTTAGCGTTACTCCACGAACTACATCGGACAATCTTGAAAAAATCCTCTGAAAAACAATTGTCAAGTGATTGTTTAAGTAGACTGTTATGCGATTAATGTGATTCACCCATCTATTCCGATGACTGCCAAAGCTCTAAAAGAATCGTATCAAGGTGTGAACGTTGAAACAATGAGTGAATTTGGAGAGTATGTTCTGTACACAAATTCACGAAAATATTGTGCATATCCAATTTTAATAAAGTTTATGCACATTGAAAAGCTTGTGTGTGCAGGTTTGTATTGCACAAACACTCCTGACAAGTTGCTTCCACCACCTGAAACTTTTCTTGACCAGTTCATCAAAGACTCAATGACATGCTCCGATGAGGAGCTATTTGAAGCAAATGATGGGACACTCCGGCTACAATAGTTGTGAACGATGTGTGCAAAAAGGAGAGTATTGGGGTGGGCGTGTTGCTCTCCTTGAAACTGAATGTGATGTGAGAACAAACGACTCATTCAAATCTAACGCTGACCGTGATCATCATCTCAAAGAAAAGACATCTCCTCTTCTGTCAATATTAGATTTTCCAATGGTTTCACATTTTGTTCTTGATTATATGCACCTTGCATGCTGATGATGTCGATACTCAAAGTGAAAATAATGCACAACCTGAAGAGAACTGGGCTACATCTCGAGTGAAGAAAATTCTTGCACAGTCAAGTAAGTATTTTCTTACATATCCTTACTTATTTTTTGTGCATTGATCGTTCTAAAATTTACAAAATTTAAATCTTCAAAAGAAATCCACAGATTTTAGAGGACGTGTCACTTCCTCTAATGTTTAATCTTTTGAATTTTCTAATGATATTTATACACGAAAAGTATTTAAATTGATAGCAAATCAAGAATGAGTTGTTGCAATCAACAATTTAAGAAGCAATGACTCAAACTATTTGCTTCTATTATGCATGCACTAAGTATTTCATTTCTTTGGATGTTATATTGTATAGCAATGGATTTTATGTGTAGATGAGCAAAAAGCTTACTTGATATAGCTGTGGGCCTGAGAGAAATTCCGGACTGGGATTATGACCCTATCAAACCTTTTGTCTCCCTTCCTTTGGCACTGATAACCCTTGTTTGACTGGTGCACTGCATCTCACATCCCTCAGCAAATGCCACAGTAGGTGAACAGTTTCAATTCATGAAGGTATGACAAATGCATGAGTCAGGTTTAGTTGGCTAACACAACAGCTTCATTTCAAGTAGTGTTACTTCTATGCATTTTTTATTTTTCTTTCCACTTAAGCTTTTTAAATGCTAAACACACTTCTGTAAATTTACCTAAATGTTCAGTAATAAAATTGCATCTGTAATTAATACGATGCCATTTTTTCATTCTTGCATTCAGGTACATTTAGAGGTGCTGAACTGAAGCTGTACACTCCTGGTGGCAATGAGACTGACTCAGTTCAGCAACCTGAGTGTTCATCTTTTGTGTCATCGTCTGGAGCTTCAACTCAGTATACTACTTCTTCTCCTGCCGCAACTCGGTCTATTGCTTCCTCAGCTGCTTCGACTCAGTTGCTTCATCTGCAGCTACCTGTGGGGCACCCTCACAAAGTGCTTTCAAGTTCACATGCACATTGCTCCCACACCCGTTTCAATTACAAACCCATGCAGGTAATGCTGTTAAATATAGCAGTTAATTATTATGTAATAGAATCCTTGATAACAGATATTGTCATGAATTGTTACATATCTTGATGATTGGTCATTTATAGGCAAGAGAATGCATGAACTACATGTTTGGAATGTACAAATTATTCTATTTAATTTCGTCTTGGAATTTGTTTTTTCCCTACACATTTTCACTTATTTTCAGAAACATCTATCAGGCAAAAATGTGTAACATGTATGTGTACTTCTTTTCTCTATATCATATTTTAAAAATGGAAAAAATAAACATCCATGTTTCTTCGAGTTTCATGAGTTTCATTTTTAAATCGTGACTTAGACCTTTAACTTTAAAGGGATGTTACCTGGGTTGGTTGCACTCAATTACCTGTAATAACTTTGGTTACTCAAGTTAACGTTTACCCTACTTTGAAATGTTAGCTGAAAAATTTTTCTATTACTCCTGTGTCTAACTATATTTTATTCTAATCTCCATAATAGACCTATGTTTATTTTTTGACTTTTATTTCAGGAAGGACTGTACTGCGATTGAGAAGATCAACAATAAGATTGAAGTTCTGCTCAACACGTCTCGCTCAAACAGACGTGACATCAAGAAAATTTTGGCCATTCTTGAACCTCAGAAGCCTTCTGCCACCTGTGTTCAGCCTGTCTCAACATTTCATCGAGCAACGTCAATGGAGGAGCTTGACCAAATAGCGACCAATCAAACAGTGGTGAGGAAACCCAATAGCTATTAATAATTCAATACCACAAAAACAATCCTGAGGTTGAGTAACGCATTCTAATTTTTACGTGGATAAGATTAATTCTTCATTATGCATATGCTCCAGGCTGTCACAATACGTACATCCATACCTAGTGATTGCTCTTACGTTAATAGATGCCCCATAAGCTTTAGGAGTTATCGTAGTGTAGGGCTCAATATCCCGTACAAAGCGGAAGATTAATCTAAACTATCATTTTATAGAAGCTAATATAACTGGTATACAAGACTTCAGGACTAAAATGTCTGAGACATATTATTTTCGGTTGGGGATTTAGCAACTCTTGAATCCGTTAATGACGATCGTTAACTTTTGATGCCAGTTCAAAATAAAATATTGTTCGAGTAAAATGGCATTTAATAATAAATTATCAGACTGTGCAGATTAATGGATGTTTTATTCCTGTCATGTACAATGATTATACTTCTAAGTTCCGGATGTTATGTTCTACTGACATGCTAAGTCAAATCTGAAAATGATCTCCGGAAAATTATTATTGGGTTCAACAGCCGCCCTCCTGATCTTAAGATGCATAAGTATCAAGGTATATAATTTTGACATGAAAAAAACATGAAGTTGGTCAGTGATCGCACACATTAAATTGATCATTTTTTGAAAGTAATTCATGTTTTAGGCTATGATTGCTGTCTTTGCAACACCTGCTCGCAGACGTGGTGAATTATCTCAAACAAACTGAACTGACAGAGTTATTCATCATTTCTAGAGAAATAACACTCCATAGCAACTCTTCCGAAGGAGGTAGAAACTGTATGAATTTCGATTCTACTTAGTCGTTTAAATATCCAATCATCGAAGTTCCGCAATTGTTTCATTCGCTTCGTTTGTACATCCGGTTAGGTGAATGAAATTTCGTTTTGATGAACTGTCGTTAGTTTAAGAACGCTTATGTGTATGGCTTCTTCATTTCTTGTTCTCAAGTGAGCGTTGATTATAAAGGCAAATTCAACTGAATGCGTCCTGGTCATTCAGCATGATACGGTGTTGATAAGAGATTTAAATGCGATTAGAGTTTCATCCGTACAGTTAGGCCATTCCTCACATGGAGTACGTATTTTATTTCGATACTACACACAATAACAATGCATCTTCTATCACTAGAGGACTGAGCTCCAGCGATGCGTTGGCGTCAGTTTGCGGGACACCACGCGGCGAATGATGCAGCGCATCACGACGGCTGATGTAGCTAAAGAAATGTTCTACTCGGGATTAAGACAGGCTCTCCAACGGACGAAAATATCTTTCAAGGAGCATCCAGCCTGCCAGTTGATATTAGGTTCGTGTAAGCTCATACTTTTTTTGGTTCATAGAGAACCAACATGGAAGACTGTTGTCTATTGAAATTGCACTACGATCAAATACAGTACGTATAATCGGTAATTTAATGCTGTAATAAATGAAATAAATGCGCTGTTTTTTCTTTAAAGCATTGTTTATTCTTAAATGTATTTGATCGTAGTGTAATTGCAATAAACAACAGTCCTCTAAGTTGCGTTGTAATACCAGTTCCCCTCAGGGGAATACAACTTTTATATCTATGGGAATTGGCATTTCCAGGGGAAAATTTGAGAACCGGACCAGATAGATAAGTGAGCCTTTTTCTTGAATAAGATATTTTTGTTTGGTCAAGGACCAGCTTTTTTCGGCTCACTTCCGTCCTGTTTTTCAGCATCTCAGACTTTCTTCTTCAACTTTTATCATTGTTTCATAACCTTCCTACGTGACATTCTGTTTCTGTGTGTGCGGAATCCTATACGGGAACACCTCTTGTGCATAGATTTCACTTTCCCTTGTCTCTAGAGGGTGTCCCAAATAAACGATACCCAATTTCACGGGCTGTAATTCAAAAACCATTAAGAAATTAGCAAGTAACATTTTGTTTCTTAACATTTTTTCCATCTCTGTACAAAATTCCGGGAGAATTGATCCAGCCGTTCTTTGTAAGCAGTATCTTTAGTGACCGATGCTGAAAACCTGTTTACACTTTTCTGGCAAATTTTGAATGTTATGATATTGAAACCAATGTTTTAAAAGGTATAAACCTTTTATTAAATGGAAAATGCCACTAAAATAAAAAAGATATGTTACTCCTATTGTTCGTTTCTTCGGTGTGTCCTGTTTCTCTCAATATACAGTTGCATTCGCCTCCTCATTCTCGCCATCACTCGTCTAAAGTGAGCATCTCCTTGCAGCAAATTGGCGGGTGATGCAAATTGATGATTGCAGCAAAAGTTCCAAATCTCCTTGCAGCAAACGAACAATTGGAGGAACATTTCGTTGGTGTTCTTTCTTTTAGTGGTATTTTCCATTTAATAAATGAGTAAAAGTTAATAATAACATGGTTTTAATGTCATAAAATTCTAAGTTTACCAAAAGTGTTAGAACAGGCTTTCAGTATCGGTCGCTAAACTGCTTAATGAAACGGTTGAAAGAATTTATCTGAAATTTTGTACAGAAATGGAACAAATGTTAGGAAACAAAATGTGGCTTCCCATTTTTTTCAAGTTCAATAGTTTCTGAATTATAGCCCTGGAAAATTAGGTATAGGTTTTTTGGGACACCCGGTAAACTTAATGATGCCTTCATCCTTTCTCTTTTTGAACATCTTTGGAGTGGTAAGGCAGGCTATGACTAATTTATAAGCAATGTAATGGTTTTTTATCCGTATAAAATAATTTGATTCAGATCTGACCGCCTATAGATATAGTCAAAATTACCTTATGAAAAAATTAGCAATAGGGTACAGATATCAGTGTTGTATTCAGAGTTAAATTAATTGACTTATTCTTTGATAGCAGCCAAAGTTCCCAATGTTGCTATCACTAGTGGAGCTAGCCTGGCCTGCTCCAAACACAGTGGTAGCTAAAACAGTCATTGGGCAAACGGTAATTTAATTTATTTTGTTTTTATTCGCGCAGTTAATATTACTGATGTATTCCAATTTATCAGGTTCTTTAGCTGCAGTCGGGCATAATGAAGATCAGAGGCTAAAGGCGTCAGCTATTCCAGAGGTCCAGCGTCGCTGCAAAGATTGGGCTGGCTCAAAGAGACGACGGATTGAGTCAGAAGTGTCTCAGGCGGAAACGAGTACACTTCCACGAAGTCTACTTGCTTCTCCATCTCTTGCTTTGACCGCCTCTCAGACGCTTCATTTGCTTGCTCCGTCGGCATCAGCTGGTCATGCTCCTCCCTTACCAGGAGTGAATAAAGTTCAAGTTGACTATGAAAATCCTACTAATATTTTTTTTCTACGGGTGATATGAGTGGGGGTGTATAACTTGGCGAACGTTGTGCCTTTGAAAATCCCTGCAGGGGATACAAATATTGTATCTATGAGAATTAGCACTCCCAGGGGGAAAATAAGAGGGCCCGAGCTGAGAGTCAGGTAGGCCTACTTTTTTGTTAAAACGATCTGTTATTAGTTTTATGAAAGTCCATCTTTTTTCTTTTTCTTTCCTTACCGGTTCACTGTTATCCTGTTTTTTAGCATCTCTGTCTTTCTTCTTTAAATTTTATCTTGTTTCATAAACTTTTTTTCCAACTCGCTGTTTCTATGCCCCATCTACATAGATTATGCAGTCCCTAATAACCATACTACATGGTACCTTCCTCATTCCTCTCTTCGATACGATCTTTTTCGTATCGATAAGGGAGGCTCAACCCTCTAACGCCCATCAGGACTTTTCGGTCCTCCTTCAAGAATAGCCTCAATATATTATATTTCTTGTAATTTTGTTCTCTAATGTGTACTATGGAATTCACTGCCGAAGGGTAGCTCCATCCTCGTTCTGAAACCTGTCACTCCCTGATGGCAGAGTAGGTCTTCTGATGGTAGTTATTTTTACGATTATTTGAGGAGTAAAATGCTGACGCTGAAGGGTTAAGGGGGCCCTCCCGTCAAATCTGAGTTTTGATCCGATTGGCCTGAAATTTGGCCAGTATATGTATTTTTGAAAGAAAAACATTTTGTTCGCGTAACTTTTTTATTAAGGCCTTAGTTTTTTCGAAAAATTTGAAATATTAGTTTTTCAGTTTTTTATACATATTTCAAAAAGGTAGAAGTTCAAATGTTTTTATGGTGGAACAAATTCAAAGACAGTTTTGGAATCCTTGGAACATTTCTAAGAAAGTGATAGTCCTTTTTTGTATATGAATTTTGTTTATATATATATATATATGCGTTATGATACCAATGTATGAAATATAGCGAATTTTTGTTTTTGGACTATGATAAAAATAATTAAAATGTACAAATTATAAAAAAGGACTATCAGTTTGTTAGAAATGTTCCAAGGATTCTAAAACTGTCTTTGTTTTCTTCCTAGCATAGAGAATCAATGACTTCTTTTCTTTTGAATGTTGAAAATAAGTAACTATACAGTACAGGCCAAAAACAAAACTTTTTGTTTATGTGTAATTTAATGGGAAATTTATGTAATTGAATGTTGTTTGTATTTCGATAATCTATATGCATAACTTCATTTTCCCACTGTGAATATATTATATATATTGTAATTTCCATAAAATATTTTATTCATATTTTTCATAAAAAAATTATGAATTTTTTTATTTTCAATCTGATTCATATGAAATTTGAGTGGAATAGGTACCTTTCATAAAGAAACACAATTTCTTTCATACATTTTTCTGATTCAGGCCTTAGTTTTTGAAAAAAATTGACATATTGGTATTTAGTCCATTGTTATTGATGTTTCAAATGAATAGAACTCATTGAGGTTTTATGCTAGAACAAAAACAAAGACAGTTTTAGAATCCTTGAAACATATATAACAAAAATATAGTAGCAATTTTTTATTTTCTCGTTTTTTTCTTTTTTATATGGGGTCGAAAATTCAAGATTTTGGTAGGCTTTCTTTTTGTTGAAATAAAATGTTTTTGTTATGTTAAAGACTAACTTTTTTTGGTTCACTGATGTCCTGTTTTTCAGCACCTACTGCTTTCTTCTTAAACTTTGGTCTCGTTTCATAATCTTTTTTCACAACTTACTGTTGTTATGCCCTCTCTGCGTAGATTCCGCGTTTCCTTAACTTCATACTAAATGATGCCTTCCTCCTTCCTCTCTTTGGATCTCATTTATTGCTGCGAGTAGGGAGGCTGACACTAACAACTAATCTAATTTTATCTTTTATTTTCGTTTAATCAAACAGGAGGTATTTGCATTACAAAAATTTCTGTGTTGTAGCACCATTTTTATGGGAAAGTTGTATTTGAAATATTTTGAGTTGTATATTTGCTTATGATGTGAATATCTGGTAAATTGATAATTCTAAAGAAATTACAAACGTTAGAGCCGCACAAAAGCGGGAGGTGGAGGGCTACTTCTGAAGAGGTGTAGCTGTGGAGGATAACCTCGCCCTCTGCTACTTGCGACTCGAGTGCATTAGTGCAGGCCCTGTCGTCTCCTCATCCCAATTAATTAAGAGACTAAGATGTGTAGTGGTTATGAGAGTTTGACATAGTAGATATTTGATGTGTAAGAATGGAAGTGCGCAAATTTAATTTAAAATTGGTAAAATTTTCTTAGTTATCGGTGGCTTGATGAGACCTTTTGTGGTGGTGGTGGTTAATTTTAAATGAAAGTTACATACGTAGTGTTTGTAGTGATGAATCTTACAAACAACCTATGATAAAATTCTTTGCGTGCCGAATATATTTTTGTAAGAATTTATTTCATTAGTTGAATGATGGCTGCTGAAAATGAAATAAAAATATTTGTTGAACATCTGGAATGTTTTAACCTATTTATGAATCACTGGCAATTTAAAATGACTATATTTTTTGTGAGACTTATCGTAATTGTCTCGTGCTCTACGATGAAGATGACAATTTGAGCCTTCTTACTGTAGCATTCATCAGCATCGCAGCTATTTTTTCTAATAATGCATTGTTACTTGTTACAATAGGCCTCACCCTGTGACACTAATCTGTTCAATTATCGCAATTTGCAAGAAACTTGCCGAAATATATAGACAGTATTAAACGTATTTGTTGAATTAAAATAAGTAATTTCGGAATTTTTGTGCAGTCTTCAAATTCGTGGTAATTGGACAGATGCATTTCACGAGGTGTGGCCTATTGTTTTTGGGAGCAATTCGCCATTTTTGGGACAAATCGTTGCACTGCTTATGAATCTCCTGGAATATAGTGGTTAGAGTAGCCATTTATAAGGTTAAATCAACGGTAATTATCGAAAGTTTTGAACGAAGACCGACTATAATAAACGTTTAACTGCCGGTAATTGACTGGTTAATATCGTCGGTCTTCGTCCAAAATTCACGATAAAAACCGGTAATTTATCGTAAATCGGACGATAATAGGGGACATTCGCGACACTAATTCTGACGATATATCGTCGGTTTATAGGAAGAAGAAGATGATAATTACTGGTAAATTCGGACGTAAATTTTCGTCGGTCAGACGAAAAATTTCTGACTGGGAAGTAAAACACTGTTTTTATAGCCATGCATCTCAGAGTTACGATTTCATTTGCCAAACGTCACAAGGGTAAATATATTGTATCATTGATACATATATTACGGGCAGGTCAGACTAAATGAAAACTATTTGGTCATAACATTTCACATGTATACAGGAAATCTGCTGAAGCACATTTTCCGAAAACACCATTCCAACAGCGTAGCATGAAGGTGCATGCATGGGAGCTTGATGTTTTGGGGTTGTTTTGCTTTGCCTAAACCTGAAAAACATGTTAAAGTTGACGGAATAGTGAAAAGGAAGAATATGCTGATATTTTGGACAACAACCTGGAGGATTCTGCAAGAGAACTCAAAATAGGTCGACGTGGACTTTTGCAGTGGACAGTGACCCAGGCTAAGTTCTGAATCAGCCAAGAATTAGTTAAAGAATAAGAAAATTAACGTATTCGAATGACCATTGCAGAGTCCAGGCCTAAATAGAATAAACAATTTTTGAAGAATACTAGAGCCGAATGTAATGAAAAGAAAACCCTCAAATCTCAAGCAATTGGAAGATTTCTGCTCGGAAGAATCCAAAAATTTGCGGTTGCGCACTAGAGTGGTAAAGAATTATAATGAAACATTGGAGCAAATTTTAGCTGCTAAAGGAAACACAACTGGCGATTAAATAATCCGTGCGTAAGTTTTCGCAAGAGCATATTTTTAAAGTCTATAAAAATTGTGCAATTGCCTTAAAATTTTCGAGGATTTTTCTCATGCGCGTTTACATGTGTTGCTTAAACAATAAAACAGTGCAATATTTACGTATCATTTTGCACTCGTGTGGCTACGTTTTGTTCTTACATGCTAATTATTATTTGGATCACTGTAATGTAACGACCTGGGGCAGTTTTAGTCGTATCAACCATATATTGACAACCGTCGTCAAACAAAGCCGGATTCAAGGGCTGGGAACTCCAACGGTTGCGCGAGAGTGTCAACTTGATCGCGCCTTCTGCCTCCAGCGCAAATATCGTGCGTGAAGTGGAGCAGTTTCCTGTAAGTACACAGCAGCTTTTGCTCTCCGTTTATGTTGATGCAGGGATCGGACGTGAGAGTAGATCCCTGAACTACGCTTCTTGGACATTGCTGCGCTAATCTGTGCGAATGTTGGCGGCGATTTTTAACTGGGAAGAGCAGAGGGCTGATTTCATGCACCTCTTTGATGGAAATTCGAGCCCTGGGATGTGGGGATTTTACCTCAGTATTTTAATACAGAAATCCTTAGTGCAAAGACTATTTGAAGCTATTGTGCTCATTTGGGCTCACGAAAGTAACTTTAGACACCTTCAAAACAGTGTTCAATAAAAAAGTGACTAATCAAAATAGTGTTCATAATTTTTTCTGGAAAGGGATAAAAAGGATTTTTAAAAAACTGAGGAATAAGCAACAATGTATAAATGTTCAGCCCGTAATTTTGGATACCATCGGGGTGCTCGTTGGAGATGTGTTCCCACAGAAAGTAACCGCAGAAATTGTGGCAAATATGCCCAAGTTTGTAGCGAAAATGATACAAAAGTTGGACAATGGGTCAGTCGACGAGGTGGCCTCTCAGGGAGAAAAACTGTACAGCTGTATGGTTCTGGTCTTCTAAAAAAAGCTTTTAATTGCAGAGGTCGCATTAATGAAGGCCAGCGAAGGCTAATACTCATGCTCTAATGATAGCTTTTACAAGGACCAGATTGCATCTGGCGCAATAGTGTGACCAAGTGCGACCTGCGAACGGCTATCTACCAGGAAAGCCTGAGAGTTATGTACTGGGATTCTTACTTTTTAAATGAAATATTGGTAAATAAGATGTATTTTTAAATCAAAAAAGCACAATTTCAGTCTAAACCTTGTTTCTTGCATTGCCAACACCATGACGAATGAGCTATGCGGTACGAATACCTGAGAACTGAACATTAATCCATCATCTCAACCAAAAAGTCTTCAAAATTCCCAGGTAATAGGAAAAAACGATTCTAATTGAAGATGTTGTTTATCAAGGCACATTACTCCCAACATAAGAGGGATAACTCTTGGTTTTCAACAAACTGGCTAGGTTTACAAACGTTCACTATACCACTTGATGAACTATTTTACTAACCAAGTAATTGAGAGAGTGCCTTTGCTAATATAAAGTTCGTAATCAATTTCATTTCTTGTGTGACGAGACTCGTTGGTAAATGAGGTAGCTCACAGCAACAACATTAATCAATATTATTGCGTGCCCAGCCGAAGTTACCGATTGAATTTTTGGAATTACAAAGCTATTCTTGAAATTCACGACATGGGCTAGTACATGTTCATTTTTGGTCATGATACATGCAGTGTGAGTAAAAATCTCGATATTTGTTTGATTTTTTCCAGCAAATTTTTCACTGCTATTTGACTTTCTCTCCTCTCCATGTTAGTTTTTTAAATGATTTATGGTTGTATGCACAGGCTTGTGGGGTTCCGATGCAGTTGTGACGCAAAAGTCCCTCAGGATATCTTTCATAGATATGTATTCTCAAAATATTCAAAATTGAAAAATTTGTCTATTCTACCAAACAGTAAAATACTGAAAAAGTAGAATTCACACTTTGGAAAGCTGAAACTAAGCTGCAGTGTTTAAAGCGATAATTATTCTGATTGACATACGATCTGGACTTAGTGAGTTGGCAGCTCGTGCTTACTTTTGAAGTTCGATGAGTGTCGCACTTTTGAGAGGAAGTCGGAGTGCGTTCACAACTTCTCACTAGCTTGACCGAAGAAAAGCTGAACTATTGCACAAATGAGAACATGTGTACAAACATCACACATTTTCAAGTTAATTATCCGCTTAGAACTAGCAAACAGTACTTTTGTGAACAAAGGAATGTTAGCAAGTTTAGAACTCGTGTTGACCTGCCCATTTAAAACGATGGATACTGAGATGCTCCGTTACAACGTGTGCAGCTGTGTGGTACTCAAGTTAACTCCCTTTTAGCAGGTTTTTCTCTGCAGGGGCAGATATTAATAGTGCTAGCTACAACATGAATACAAAAAAGGGTACTTTAGCCTTCTCACATGGGTACTAAATCGAATCGAGGTCACTTTATCGTCCCAGAAGCACTCTTTCTCCCATTTTTGCTTCGAAAACTTCCAATGCGGCAATAAATCTTTAGAGTCGACTAGCCACTAGAATATTTCGCGTTGCAGCCAGAACGGCGCAACAACGTCTTTATAATAAATTTATAGAGGAATATGCAGCGCAATCGATATTTGTTAGTGTCCATAGCAGTCTTTAAAACCTTACGTCTCATTTTTTCAAGAAAGGAACGAAAGTATCCCATGCGTAAATAGATTTTTTAACAGATTTGATGCGGTATTGTGATGGACCCAGTGATGAACTAGTGTTCGAGGTCAAAGTATTCGTATGGAGTGTAAGTTTCTAGGTAATATTTTACACCAGTCGTGCTAACGACCGCAGTGTATTTCTTTGAATATGATCTATTTTGTATATTGTACTGAGTACAATGGCTAGTAAGCAGCATGCTACGTAAATGGTGACATCACTTACGTACCCTCTTGGCAGTTGATCCTCACACAATCTTTCAATGTAGCAAAAGTCTCGCCCTATTGTAGTTTCACAGATGCAGACCAAATTTTCGCTCCAGTGAGCAAGTTGTGACAAGGCAAATGTCTAGTTAGGCACGTAAATGATTAATTCCCGTTGTTGAGTGCAAAATTGCGTTGCTGTTTAATTACGTCTAATTCTATCATCGTCTTATTCCATCTGTGGTCTAACAGTGTATTGTACCATTGACGAGAAAATGAAGCAGGAAAAATTAAACATATCTACGAACCAAAGTATTGGAATCATGTGTTCATGCAACGAACCAAATCTTTTATTTCCGAGATAAATGTGTAATTGTAATTGTGTTCAGGGGAAAACGACAGAAGTAAAATTCACAAACATGGCTTGGCAAGAAGTTGCATGCCGATTAAGTCATTAGCCCGTAATTCGTCGAAGCGAGCAACTGACTCTATATTCCTCTTAATCTACCTAACTATTTGCTACAATGAAAAGTTTTATAGCGATTTACCTAACAATTTGCCACTATTTGCAACAATGAGAAGTTTTACAACGTTTCTCAAGGATTTGAATGTAATTTTATGACACGCAGGAGGCTTAACCTGAGTGACTGCGTACAATGGATAGTGGGAGCGCAGAATAAAGGATTCAATTGAGGACAGCTGCACATACGACGCGAGTCTGTGTTGACCATACGATGATACGAGAATTATTTCGTTGATCTTATCATTGGTTGGTTGGCCATGGGACTCATCTATTATTCGCTCTGGTTATTTTTGTTATTCCCATGAGAACATCATGCTTTGTGTTGATTTGATGGCACTAAAGTAAACCAGGTAATTTTTTGAAATTCAATTCAGTGTCTCGAAATATACGCTACGCATGCTAGACTCTGCTTCTATGGAAACTCTCTCAGTATTATTTCAAGTTGTTCACGGTTGATGATGCATGAAAATGTGTAAAAAAATATATATTCAAATTCGGTAAGTATATTGCATGTATGTACATATGTTTCAGATATATTATATACGTACATTTTTATAAATTGGTTAAAAATTACCATCATCACAACATTTTAATCTAGTACGTCATGAGTCCCATGATATGATTTTCTGACAATGTACTCGTGATAACGGTGTACGTGTTCAGCTATAGATTGCTCTATTTTCAAAGCAACTGCTTTCTTCTCCCTTGAAAAACTTTCGTTCTATGTGGGATGACATTTCAGGAATCTGCATAGAAAACGGTTTTTCATTTCGGTATCAGTATTAATTATTATTATTGATTAATACAATTCCATCATCTTCACTAAAATTTGACATTATTTCTCTTAAAAAGCAAGTGAGTCCTCGGCGATTTACAGGGTCAGTTAGGATCTTCAAGAGGTAAACAACTATAGAGGCTGAATTTAGATACTGCAAGGAGAACTGACTCATCAGCCTTTCGCATCCAAAAAGATTTTCGAACGATTGACGGGACGTGTTGACGGCGATATTGTAGGGTCGTCGGGTGTACGGTCCTCGAATTCTATTTAAATTGCTCAAACGCGAAAGTTTTACCAGAAAATGCTGTGATTAGAGTTGCGAAGTCGACAGAAGAACTAAAGTTGCCAGTTGCACCACCACGGCAAAGTACATATTTTTATAAGCTATATACCTCCAAGCTTGACAGTGCTCATGCAAATGCCCATCAGATGAACTCCCAAGTGTCAGTGGTAGTAAAGCGGTGTGCCTCTCAGTGAGGAGAATTTTTTTCGATTTCCATGGAGTTAAGGAGTGGCTCATAAAATGGATGGATGACACGCATGTAGCATGCTTAGGCATTAGTACGTATAAATAGTAAACATACCTTCAAGTGAAAATAGTCCCATTGTTTCCTAAGATGGCACTTCTGCCTGTAGAACTTTTATATAAACAACTTTTTTGACGGACCCAGGGATTGAGTCTGTGAGTGAATCAGGTGAAAAATAACGCAATGCATGAGAGCATGTTTTGACATTGGCAAAATCTAAAATTAATTATTAATTAATTAATTTTATCTCATTGGATGATTTTATCTTATGCTTATTTAAAAAGAATATCAGCTGAAAGATGATCATTCTATGATTTATAGAGCACTTTGACGACAGATGAATTTCTATCTCCCACTGAATTTTACCGATAGGGTGCTTGATTGAATCGTACAAGTCACAACTTGGAGCTTATCTTCTAATTTAGAAATTTCTCAATTTCAAAATTTGAAGTTCCTTCAAAAATATTTCTCCGCTGCAAAAATCGCGGTCTCGCTCATGACGGACATTGCTGAGCGCGAGTGAGAGTCTAGATTGCAACGCGATCGAGTTTAATTTCTGGGTTCAAATTAATGCGAAAAATTTAAAGCAATTCGATGCTATTAAGTTGGAATCAGCGAACGTTGTCTTCAGAACTTGTATCGGCACAATTTTTCCTGTGACGCCTGTCGGACGCTTGTAGCATTCTTTCACAAAAACGAAAATCGGAGCTCCTCATTTGATAACCTCATAGGTTGCTAACACTTTTCTCCTGCGCCATGGCAGGAAATGGTTATTCGAATACGACAAACAGCTTCCTGTAAATTTAGTCTACAAGTGTATTTAGGTCTCAGTGTATTCATTGCTAATCGAGATTAATTTTTCTTACATGGACGCGAAAACTGTTCTATTTCTTAATTCATCATGTATACGAAAATTTTACTGGAATGTCTCACTAGCATAGCGTTAGGAATTGAATAAACTGAAAATTATTTCAGAAGGACAATACTCTCTTAATTTGACTGGAAGAAACAAATTACGCATGTAAATACACGAGCTTATGTAAGTAATTTTTTCAAATTTTAACGGTATCCATAACGATAGTGATTTTTTTTCCTTAAAATAGATAGCTACTTCAGTGACCACCAAGTAAATTGATGATAAGTTGAATTTGAATTAAAAAAGCATAAGTTAAAATAAACTCAGGGGCGAATGTCTCTAAAATTGGCGTTGAAAAAAATTAATTCTTGTTATTATTATTATTCAATATAAGGTGTAACCTCCGCTTCATAGTTAAGCTATTATCACAGACGAACTCAGTTAAGTTTAAGTTCAAGTGCTGCCTCTAGAGGGAAAAACTTGAGTGTCACAGCTCGATACCCTCGCAAAAGCAGGTGTCAGTGTTCTGATGTTTCAAAAAGTGAAGATAGAATGAAGAATAAAACACGGAGATGCTCGTACATGATGGAGACACTCGCACACGAGCCTGATAGAAAGCAAATAATTGAAGATAAAGCCTACGTAAAAATAATCTTAACAAGCAGCTGACATCCTGCATCAAGTTCCGATTCTGAGGAGGGGAATTAAAGGTAACCACTGAAGAGAGCTTGTTCCCCAAGGTACGCTGACAGTGACAGGCACTTAGCATCCTCTGGTAGCCTGTATACTCATGAGGAGCGCTAAGTCCTCACAATGCTCCAAAAGACTGTAACCTTGAGCACACCCTTTTGGGAGGCTGAATGTAATGTATCTCTTCTGATTTTTTAGTGGTGAAATCTTCGATAAAACTCCACTGGAACCTTTACTTAGTCTCCAATCAAGCAACAAAAGTTTTTGCATTCCATGTTGATCACAACTGTCAATGTACAGTATGTGAATATCAGAGCATAGCACGAGCATCAGCATAATTTCTCATGCTAATGTGTACTGAGATCGTTGTTTTAATGGCCATTTTTAATGGTTTAAGTTTGGGGTTTTGTAGTTTAAAATTTCTCTCTACTATATGAGTTGAAAGAGTAAAGGTCACTTTAATGATTTGAAAAGCCAAAATCAAGCTGCGAGCCCAAAGTTTTTAATTGGGAAAATGAATACATTAATTGCGGGTTAAAGTTTCCATTAATTAAATAATGGCTGGAGCGTAGGAACTTTCACCACCGTAAAAATTAATTCCATTCGATACCCTCTAGCGTATGAGTTGATGAATATCGTCCTGTTTTCATTGGGATGGGTGAAGGTATTTCACCCCAATAGCCAGCGTGCACCTACGCGCACCCGGTGTAGGGTCCTCGTTTGAGATGTCCCCAGCAGAGCGCAGCGAGACTGGCAGTAGGGTCAGGTGTGGACTAAATTACTATGCTTATTCTCTTTTATTTCTCCACCGCCCTTCTCTTTCTCTCAGTGGCTGGCGTACAGCGTAACCGACGCTTTACACGAGTGCCTTCGGCTGTGCTCCTTACTTTTCTCGCTTCGTTTGTGGGCGGTTCCGGTTGGGCTGCAGTACTTGGGTGTTGCAATCACGTGGTGCTTGCTGATTCGTTAGTGAAAATAACCATTATAACGAAATGACAAATTATTTCGCAGTATTTGCTTCATGGGAAATTGAGATTAGAGAAGAAAAAATTAAAAGGTTGATTGAAAAATCACACCGAAATAAATTTTGTCCTTGAACATGAGGGCTCGAGCAATCCCTGAGCTGTTCAATAGCTCATTCAAAATACAAAACTGAAAACCTGAAATATTAAGTAATTTTTTTAGAAACATTGAAAGCAAAAATTGAACGTGGAAGTTGAAATATGAAAAATCATACAGTTTTCCCGAGTTCCCAATTTCAATAAAGAAATACCCAGCATTCCACATGAATATCATTTTTCGATATTTAATTAGTAAAATAAATCTATATGGTCTTCCTAACTAAGTGGGCTTTGAACTCTTTGAGCACTCTGACTGCAGAAGCAAATATTCTGCGTATTTTGCTCCCTAATGCCTTCATAACTTTTCTTTATTCTACATAGCACAAAAATCGTCATAATTCCGACCTGCTGATTTCTCCCGAGACCGCGGAAGAGCAGCGCGCTTGCGAGCTCTGATGGATAATGAGCTTTTTCCGGGCGACAGCTGATGGCGCCTTTGGACGGACCATCGATTGTTCCGGTAAAGCAGAACGCTGGTAATTTCCATCTGTGGTCCCGGATTTGAAAGACTTCTGCTTCCCACTAAAATACAAATTTTAGAAAGAAAATAAAATTTCAGAGGAAAGTAAAGGACATAACAAGCAATGTTATTGTGCGAAATTTCGGAGTTCAAATTTCGATAATTACTCTAACCACTGTACCTTATAAATCAAACTAGGTCAAATAGTAACTTTTCTGTAGACCCAACGTATCCAAACCATGTATGCACCCTTACTATGCTTTGAGAATATTCAACCGGAAATTGTACCCTGGTTTATTATAAATTTCCTGAAGTAACACTTAAGTAACTCCAACAGTGAACATAGCGGTGAAGTAAGGATAAAAAAATGACTTAAACGTTAAAATTTATGTTAGGGACGTACAATTGTTTCCTGACTGCAAGAATAGTGAGATTGTGCGTATTTCGGATTTCAGTCAGAACTCGAGAAGGCGAAGCTATCAAAAAATACAAACCAGGTAAGAATAACATTGCTCGGGTTGAGTCTTAGTCAAAAATCGGTTCCAGTTTGGAAACATTCTTCTGAATTGTAATTTGGTAACTGAAACGTCAAGAAATTATTTTATTTTCAAATTTACAGCATTCATCAAAACAGGTTTAGTGAGATGAACTTGATGAAAAAGATAGGGTCGTCAACAATTGAACTTACTCTAAATTTTACTGTAATTCCTTGTTTTTAAATTCAGTCAATATTTTTTTTTATTTCACTTCCGCGACATAGCACTTGATCTAAAAAACTGTTGAAAATACAATTGCATTGCAGACGTTGACCAATACACCCACATAGCAAAAACGCAGGTAGAAGATCTATGAAATCGACATGATTTATTTTTTTTTGCTTATACACGAGCTTTTACATCTGTTAATTTAACAACAAATGAAAATTTTTGTTCAAAGCCTCACCAAGTAATAGTAAAATCAGTCGCCACTTAGTTTCTGTGTTGAATATTGTTGAAGTATGGGCAGTTTGGCGATGAAATTTTAAAGAAACACAATACAACTATTGAAAAGCTAAAGGTAAATGTTTACGAATGAGTGTGTAAATAAACCTGTCAATGATTTGATTTTGAATTATTCAAAAAATATATGGGGACGTGCTGGATGTTGCTCTGCTGCCTAGATGAAAATTCAATTTTTCGTGAAATATACAATGTAAATATGCAAAGAACACTTTTATCAAGGATTTGTGCGTATAAATGAAGATGTCGATTAAATTCAGTATTTATTTAAAGCTCTCAGTTTAACAGAGCGCTTTTACGCACACTATGGTTAAATTTTTAATTTGGCTGTCACGCCTGACGCCTAAAATAAAAAAATTCCTTTATGCGCAATGCATACTAATTTGTCTCCTTCAAGTATTAGATGAAATTTAAATAAACTCCAATTGATCAACTTCAAAGATAAGTTTTTCTTCCGCTTTGTAGAATATTCACGTATAACATAGGCTATGCAGCAACTGTGTCAATTCCCGTAATGCACAGGGAGACGGGCACTTTATTGAACAAGCTTTAGCATAAGGTTGGGACACTTGAAATAAACACCTTTTACTCAATAATCCTGTGGTCGAAATTACTTTGTTAGAGAGTTCAAATGACTTGAAATTTTCACTTGGCCGCCAAAGTCTCCTAAAATTGCGCCCCTAGATTTCTCCTTCTGAGGACATTTGAAGAGTTAGGTGTACAAAACACCAATTCATTCTGAAGAAGTCCTCATCGGAAGAATTGTTGATGCCTCCTGCAAGGATTCATGAAACTCTAGTTGTCTTCGATCGCGTCCGGCAATCATTGCACCGGGGATGTTCATGTTTTCCTTCGCCTGCTTCGCAACAGATGGGCGTCATGTTGAACATCTTATATGTGAATACATTTAAACGTTTGTATCTTGTAGTTAAACTAATTAAGGCTGTTGTTGTGGTTCTTGTACTCATAAGAAAAATGCTTTCCTGACATCTACACTTTATTTTCCTGCTACTCTAAAAGTAAGGATTTTTCTAAGGTACGTTTGAAATTCCAAGTCCTTTTAACTCTTTACCGAAGCATTTTCGACCACACGGTTGATAAGTAAAAAGTGTTAATTTCAACGCTGCTGACCTTATCTCAAGGTCTATTCAACAAAGTACCGGTCTTGCTGTACCTGTCTGCCTGCCATCCAAACTAGCAGTCTTATCACCAGGTCAGTGCTGCGCTTAAGTCACAAGATGTTGGAAATTTGGAGAAATTTTATTTAAAATTTACAAGCACTACGTAAACTCTTCCCACCATATTGCAGAACAAAACTTTTTTTGTTCATAAGAAGGTGAAAGAAATTCTTTTTTTTTAGTTGGTTCACATTTTAGTTAGTGGCCTTTGGGTGTTGGTAAAAAGTTTTGACTCGTTGCAAAAACTCTTTTTAATGTACTGAAATGTGAATTTTAAATCCTGGCTGCTGCAACAAATATATGATACCTGATAATTCAGATTTTTGCAGCATCAGGTAAGATGAAGAAGCTTTTGTTAGATTTGATTTTCATTGCATTTTCGTTGTATGTTCTCCTTTGGAAGCCCACGGTTCGAAAATTCAAATTGGAAATATATTTGAATTATTTTCTTCTGTCTTAGGGATTTTTGATCGCCGTGCGTTGAGGTTACGTCGTCATTTTGAAGGTGTGCAAAGACGGATACCGAGTGACAATTATTGTGGAGCAATTCCAAAATCGCCGAGCAAAAATAGAGGTTGGGAATTATCTACACGGATGAAAATATACCGAAAACTTGAATATGAAAATGAGGACAACTGTAGAAAGGGAAATTGATGGATGAATACAGCATTTCACTGACATTCTACTGGAAGTATGTTAACCCTTCGTGTACGACAGTTCAGATTGTTTAGGAAAAAATTTCCAGGGGAAAAAGTTATCAGTACGCTTAAATATCAGTGAAATTGCCCTGGTGGGGGTATTTTTATCTGAAACAAGCGCCTAATTTTTATTTTTATTTAAAAAATAATGAATCTTTAAAGCTCTATGGCTAGGGAGAGAAATGTTCAATGCTGAAAGTAAATTTTTTGAATTTTCGAGGAAATCATATGTAAGTTTTTGCCCAAACTTATCAGAAAACGAACGAAGGTCAGAAAGATCTTTCTAAAATAAAATAGAAAGGTTATTGAATATGTTGTACGGACCCTGTGGCGTGAACTTAGAGGTAATCAATGGTAATTTACGCGATCAGGCTTCTGGAATGTCTAAAACATAGTTTCATGAAAATATAAATTTCCCTCCCTAATTTTGTAATTTATTTCAAAATATTCCCCCATAAGTTTAATTACTTTAGAATTATGTAAGATGCCCAAAACTGGAAGCACCAGCGATCGCGGCACTAGAGTAACCGTGAGTACCCAAAGGGTTAAATTATATTTCCATTGCATGCTTGCCTTGATGATCTGTCTGTGGAGCGAGCTGCGGGTTAGAGGGGGCAAGGCATCCCAGCTCTCACTCGAGTGGCCCCTGACGCAGTGAGAGGAGGTGTGACGCTCCGTGGCCGCGGGCACCTGTTACTTATGTACTGTTTGCTTCTTTCTTTTTGTACATTAAGTGCTGCCTATTTGGAATAATTTGCGAGTGTTTCTGCGCTTATTATAGTTCATTCAGTGTCAATTAGCGCGTTAATAAGTGTGTTGTGTTTTGTACCTTGCCAGTAGCCCTTACGGAGGCTGGAAGTAGTCACATTGAGCCCAATGCAGCTAATATTTTTGCAGTGAAATTTCAAATTATTTTTGGATCAGTGTGTGAGTTTTCAAATTCCAGTGTAGGATTTGAAGGCAATATTGAGATAAAATAGCAATTTCTGTGACTAATAAGTAATTCACGAGTGCATCTTCTTTCATTGAGCACCGTTTGTGATTAATAAGCCGAGATGTTAATGCATATGGCACACCAATTTAACACCAGGGTAGGTATTTCATTGTACTGTTTTCTTTCAATTAATTTGTTATGTTTATTGAGGTAGCGTGTTGGCTGCCAGCTTTGAATGCTCGAGGACCAGCACACGCCGAAGTTCTCATTCTCACTCAAATATGCGAATATCTGTCATGGCTGTTAATCTCTAAGTGTTTCCGTACATAAGCATGGAAAATGAGCTTATCTGCACTCAATGTCATTGAAACATGGTCCATGTCTCTGAGCTTCAATATCATCGCTTCGGAAAGTGTAACGAGTTGAGTGAAGTCGTGGATGGTTAACGTTTGGAGGGTATAGACAAGTCCTAATGAGTTTCGACAATGCATATTCGTACATAAAAAACGACGCTAGAAATTAGATGTACACCAACTCACATGGATGTTTTAATGATGCGCGTAAGTTGTTCAATAGTTCATGTCCATGAACTAAAAATATGCTCCATTCCGCGCTCCGCTCTTGGTTTTGAAACTTGCAGGTATAAATTTCCGGGTTTCTTCGAAAGAAAAGGTTTCCTAAATGTGCAGACAAAGATTTTTTTGCAATACAACTTTTCCGGGAGTTTTACGCTCTACCTAAGTTCTTGAGGTTCGCCTCCTATAATAGGTGTTGTCGCAGATTTGATTTATGCGCGACCGGCATTTTTTTTACAGCTTTCTTTTCACGGCCTCTTCGGTCCGCCTAAATACTTCTGCTATGTAACTTGTCACTCATTTCACTTTTCGTGTCTTAAGAATATTCAAATGCATATGAAACTTTTTCATGAATTCTTTTTTTTAGGTTTCATACTTTATTCGTTATCTTTTCTTCGTCTTTCTTGCTTTTCCTCCCGAACTTGCTATTTCTATGCCTCGAGTGTCCTGAGTGGAGCACACTTGTGCATAGATTCCCCATTTTCTTCAATCCATTCTAAACAGTTTCTTCTCTTTGCTCTCTTCAGACGCCTCTGTTGTGACTTGGGGGTCTTAAACTAGCTAAGGTAATAATAATGATACACAATTATACTGAAGATGATAGTTTTTTTTCGTAAGCGTTCAAACTTTTCAAGTTCTCGCATGTTCACTCGTTTGAGAGCTAACGTTCAGGCGAAAATCATGTCGTAGCAGCCAAACTCATGGAATAATACAACAGGACTCGAAATCTTTTGGTATGGTTTAGTGGTACCTGTGAAGAGTACAGTTTGATAGTGTTTTTTCAGTCTTGTAGAGTTCTGTCGATGATTTTTAGTTTTCAAAGGACGACAGAGAAAGAAGTGAACTTTCACAGTTAAAGTAATAAAAACCATCACATTTTCTCAGGGTTCTCTCATTTTAATTTGCAATCTTTGTACACGTGAATCTATTGTATTGGGGTGGCCAAAAAGTTCGTTTGTTTTTTGAATGTCATCATCTCGACCTTCTAAAGATAGTTTTATGTTCTTATTCTCTAAATCCTGTATTCAGTACAGTCAACGAGCTTGGTTACGTCAGTGTGCAATAAGCCTCCAAGTTGAGAAGTTTTGACATTTTTGCTTGCATTCGAGCCCATGAAATGGTGGAACAAGTAGAGCACTACGGATATCTAATACTTTTTACTTCAGAAAGGAAAGAAAACGTCAGTTACTTACACAAATAAATGCTAGGTGTGTGGGTCGTTTTGTTACTTTCGTTTTTTTAAAGAAAAAAACATTATAGTTTAGTGCTCTCCTCGGTCCACCATTTCAATGGCTCGAATGCAAGCGAAAATGATAGAACTTCTCCACTTGGAGGCTTACTCAAATTACACACTGACGTACGCATGCTCGCTGTACCGAATACAGGATTTAGAGAGTAAGAATATAAAAAGAATTTTTAGGAGGTCGGAAAGATGACCTTCAAAAAACGAACGAACTTTTTGGCCAACCCAATACCTGGATCTGTTCACAAGTTCTGGCGAGTGGCATAGGCCTGCGAGGAGGAGTCATTCAGATCAATCTTTCTTATTCATATGGGATGGAACTCCTATCGATTCATTCATTAGTGTATTATGGAACAGCTAGCTTTATTTATTTAATTCAGAAAGAACTATACTTAAATGTGATCAACTATTCGAGATCGATCAAAAGCCCTGAAGGAGAAGGTAAATTTTTGCATGTCAACGTTCAAGCTTGCAGCACGTACATTGTACATATACGTTGTATCTACGGCACCTCTGATTAGCCACCATTTGGGAAACTGGCACAAAACCGTAAATTTTATCAAAAAATCTGGTGAAAGAAATAGATTTCTTAAAATGAAAAGCAAGGCGAAAATCGCTGTACGAATTGACATTTTATTATTACAAATAGTAAAGTCTAAATGAATAAAATTGAACGTTTCGAACTAAACAGTTCATCTTCAGCAAAGAAAAGAATTCTGCGACAAAACAAAACGAAAATGAGTAAATTGAAACTATACTATGCAAACGAATACTACAACATATACAGAAAAAGTCGTAGATGTAAAACTAAAATATAAAACAAAACAAAAATTAAAAACCTAAACTAATGATCATGTATTTGCAACGAGAAGAGGAAAAGCACTTTGAGTATCATTTAGAGGGGGTCTGAGCTTAAAGATGTATAGCGACTCGAGGATGCGTAAATCAATCATATGAGGGGCACCTGCAAGGATTTTAAAATGATTTACGGAAACAGGGACGTTACAGTTTTCGGCATGGGATCGAACAGAGGACAGTGGAGGAGAACCAAGTGGACGACCGGTTCTACAGCTGCGCCCAGCGTGCTCGGCTACTCTGGACATAAGAGTACGACAGGTGGAACCTATGTACTGTGATTCACAACGTGAACAACTAAACTGGTAAACCACAGAGGAGCACATAGCAGTGGGCAGCTTATCCTTAAAGCGGAAAAGGGAACCGATTGTGAAATTGTTGACTAGAATAGAATGAATTTTAAGTTGCGGAAAAAACTTGCTGATTAGGAGTTGAACCTCCTGATTTAACTTGATAGATTGATGACCAAAGAAGGGAAGCTTTAAGAAAAATTTCTGTTGATCACATGATTGGAGTGCCGGCGTTCGATCATAAATCTTAGACAAAAATTTACCAATATGTTTATCGATAGTAAACAGAGGAAATCCATTCTTAAGAAAAAATTGTCGTAAAAAGTCAAATTCTTGATGTAAAATTCGAAAGTTAGAACAAACTTTAAACGCTCTATGGACGAGAGTTCGAATGCCGCAGAGCTTAAAACGGGTCGCACAGAAACTAAAATAACTAGTACCTAAACCCGAGAAAGTGCCTTTCCTAAAAACAGAACATTGGAAAGTATTATCAATTCTGCTAACATTGACGTCCAGAAACGGTAAACGGCTGTTCGTTTCATCTTCCCTGGTAAAATTAATATTCTTATGACGAGAATTCAAATAGTTGAGAAAAAGGTCCGCATGAGATCTCTCTTTGAAAAGAACAAATGTATCGTCTACATACCTTCTGTAAAAAACCGGTTTGAAAAGGTTGGGACAGTCATTTAACCAACTTTCCTCATGATGGCACATAAAAATATTGGCGAAAGTTGGACCGAGAGGTAAACCCATGCCCAATCCGTCTATCTGCTGGTAATATTTGTTGTTGAAGATGAAAAAACAATTGCAAACAGCCAGTTCTAACAGTTTCTGCATAATCTTACGGGAAAACCCCATGAATACAGAACAATTTGAGAATAATTTGGCCAAACAGATTTCAATGGTTTCAATCAACGGAACATTAGTAAACAAACTATCTACGTCAAAAGAAGCCATGAACAGGTCATCAGTGTTATCAAAGTCTGATAAGCTCTCTACAAAAGATCTTGAGTTGTCAACGGTATAAGAATTCGTAGTAAGGGGTTTTAAGATTGGAACAAAAAACTTAGCTAGATTAAAACTCGGGGTGTTAAACGCTGCAAAAATTGGCCTAAACTGAAATTTAGAGGAGAAATCTGGCTTATGTATTTTGGGGAGACCATACAAAGTACCGGGTCCTGAGCCCGTCGCACGAAGTCTGGTGTAATCCTCTTTAGAAAGAGAACCCTCATTCTTTAAGCGTAGTAAAAAATTATTTATTTTATCTTCGATGCGCATGGAAAATTTCTGTATTGGCTCTGTAATCTCTTTAAATTTTCGATCCCCTGACAAAATCTCATTCATGCTCTCAATGTACCTAACCCTATCAACCAAAACCACACCTTTTCCCTTATCAGGCCTAGAAACAATAATATCCTTATTGGAAGCCAGATTCTTTAAAAGAACTATATCGTCTCTAGAAAAAATTGCAGAGAAAATTTTGAAAGATTTAAAATTATAAAAATATTTATGGGCCACATTCCGGAGCTGACTAGAAAATTGTACAAAATTTAAACACTGGACGGACTTTAACTGAAGCAACAACTTCTCGAAACTCAGGTAATAGGAAAAGAAGTTTAACTTCTACACAGGCAAGCAAAATTCCAGACCGAAGGCTAGTAATCGGCAAACTCTATCAGGGACATGTAAAGAACTATAGTTAAAGATAACATTTTTAGGATCAACAGGTTCTAGCCTGTTCTCTATACCCAAATCCTGAAGTTTCCTTTTTAATTTTTGTTTTGTTTTATATTTTAGTTTTACATCTACGACTTTTTCTGTATATGTTGTAGTATTCGTTTGCATAGTATAGTTTCAATTTACTCATTTTCGTTTTGTTTTGTCGCAGAATTCTTTTCTTTGCTGAAGATGAACTGTTTAGTTCGAAACGTTCAATTTTATTCATTTAGACTTTACTATTTGTAATAATAAAATGTCAATTCGTACAGCGATTTTCGCCTTGCTTTTCATTTTAAGAATAAGACGCGTCAATGCGGATTCAGTTTTAGATTACGTTAGAGAACGATACGGTGAAAATGGCTTTCGAATTTTACGGAGTTACCAAAATACAATCAGGAAATTAACGAAAGCTAGATTAGACGTGAAGTTCCTGACATCCTGCAAAATTTACAATATATTTCCGAAATTTTTGCGATTCCGGCTGTACCGAAGATCCCTGCAGACGACAGTGTTTTACCGTTCCTGGCAGTCCAAACTTCTACTCCGTGAAATGAAGAACAAGAAGAAGACTGTCTGCAACCTTACGACGAAGCTAGACGAATGCACAGCGTCATTATCTTCTTTCTCGCCGCTTGATCGTGTCCTTGTCAAGCGCTACGCGGTATCAATCAATAAGAATTTTGAGTGTGCAACAATCGCTACCCACAATAGGAAACTTCAGGATTTGGGTATAGAGAACAGGCTAGAACCTGTTGATCCTAAAAATGTTATCTTTAACTATAGTTCTTTACATGTCCCTGATAGAGTTTGCCGATTACTAGCCTTCGGTCTGGAATTTTGCTTGCCTGTGTAGAAGTTAAACTTCTTTTCCTATTACCTGAGTTTCGAGAAGTTGTTGCTTCAGTTAAAGTCCGTCCAGTGTTTAAATTTTGTACAATTTTCTAGTCAGCTCCGGAATGTGGCCCATAAATATTTTTATAATTTTAAATCTTTCAAAATTTTCTCTGCAATTTTTTCTAGAGACGATATAGTTCTTTTAAAGAATCTGGCTTCCAATAAGGATATTATTGTTTCTAGGCCTGATAAGGGAAAAGGTGTGGTTTTGGTTGATAGGGTTAGGTACATTGAGAGCATGAATGAGATTTTGTCAGGGGATCGAAAATTTAAAGAGATTACAGAGCCAATACAGAAATTTTCCATGCGCATCGAAGATAAAATAAATAATTTTTTACTACGCTTAAAGAATGAGGGTTCTCTTTCTAAAGAGGATTACACCAGACTTCGTGCGACGGGCTCAGGACCCGGTACTTTGTATGGTCTCCCCAAAATACATAAGCCAGATTTCTCCTCTAAATTTCAGTTTAGGCCAATTTTTGCAGCGTTTAACACCCCGAGTTTTAATCTAGCTAAGTTTTTTGTTCCAATCTTAAAACCCCTTACTACGAATTCTTATACCGTTGACAACTCAAGATCTTTTGTAGAGAGCTTATCAGACTTTGATAACACTGATGACCTGTTCATGGCTTCTTTTGACGTAGATAGTTTGTTTACTAATGTTCCGTTGATTGAAACCATTGAAATCTGTTTGGCCAAATTATTCTCAAATTGTTCTGTATTCATGGGGTTTTCCCGTAAGATTATGCAGAAACTGTTAGAACTGGCTGTTTGCAATTGTTTTTTCATCTTCAACAACAAATATTACCAGCAGATAGACGGATTGGGCATGGGTTTACCTCTCGGTCCAACTTTCGCCAATATTTTTATGTGCCATCATGAGGAAAGTTGGTTAAATGACTGTCCCAACCTTTTCAAACCGGTTTTTTACAGAAGGTATGTAGACGATACATTTGTTCTTTTCAAAGAGAGATCTCATGCGGACCTTTTTCTCAACTATTTGAATTCTCGTCATAAGAATATTAATTTTACCAGGGAAGATGAAACGAACAGCCGTTTACCGTTTCTGGACGTCAATGTTAGCAGAATTGATAATACTTTCCAATGTTCTGTTTTTAGGAAAGGCACTTTCTCGGGTTTAGGTACTAGTTATTTTAGTTTCTGTGCGACCCGTTTTAAGCTCTGCGGCATTCGAACTCTCGTCCATAGAGCGTTTAAAGTTTGTTCTAACTTTCGAATTTTACATCAAGAATTTGACTTTTTACGACAATTTTTTCTTAAGAATGGATTTCCTCTGTTTACTATCGATAAACATATTGGTAAATTTTTGTCTAAGATTTATGATCGAACGCCGGCACTCCAATCATGTGATCAACAGAAATTTTTCTTAAAGCTTCCCTTCTTTGGTCATCAATCTATCAAGTTAAATCAGGAGGTTCAACTCCTAATCAGCAAGTTTTTTCCGCAACTTAAAATTCATTCTATTCTAGTCAACAATTTCACAATCGGTTCCCTTTTCCGCTTTAAGGATAAGCTGCCCACTGCTATGTGCTCCTCTGTGGTTTACCAGTTTAGTTGTTCACGTTGTGAATCACAGTACATAGGTTCCACCTGTCGTACTCTTATGTCCAGAGTAGCCGAGCACGCTGGGCGCAGCTGTAGAACCGGTCGTCCACTTGGTTCTCCTCCACTGTCCTCTGTTCGATCCCATGCCGAAAACTGTAACGTCCCTGTTTCCGTAAATCATTTTAAAATCCTTGCAGGTGCCCCTCATATGATTGATTTACGCATCCTCGAGTCGCTATACATCTTTAAGCTCAGACCCCCTCTAAATGATACTCAAAGTGCTTTTCCTCTTCTCGTTGCAAATACATGATCATTAGTTTAGGTTTTTTAATTTTTGTTTTGTTTTATATTTTAGTTTTACATCTACGACTTTTTCTGTATATGTTGTAGTATTCGTTTGCATAGTATAGTTTCAATTTACTCATTTTCGTTTTGTTTTGTCGCAGAATTCTTTTCTTTGCTGAAGATGAACTGTTAAGTTCGAAACGTTCAATTTTATTCATTTAGACTTTACTATTTGTAATAATAAAATGTCAATTCGTACAGCGATTTTCGCCTTGCTTTTCATTTTAAGAATAAGACGCGTCAATGCGGATTCAGTTTTAAATAGATTTCTCAATAACATAAATGAGCGCAAACCCCATCGTGACGATTCAAGGTATCAAGAATAACTACAAGCAATAACTTATGTTTGTTTCTGAATTAGTACCTTCCTCCCAGTATCCCATAAATAAAAAATAATATCCTCAATGCCAGAGGTTCATTTTAAACAATTTAAACAATTTTAACAATTCATTCACCCTAAGCGACCCAGCAATAAATTGTATCTTAATAATACAATGGACACATTTGAGGATAGCTACTTGTGGGGCCAAATAAGTTCAGCGACTTCTGGGGTATCCTATCATCAACGCTATTTAAAGGTGTACACTGTACAGTTATGTTTAAACTAATTTAATTAACCTAGGGGCATACTGGACGGATCAATAAAATGGTTCTTTCATGATTTGATGCTTAATTTTTACAAAAATAGTTAAAATGGACTAGATGGGAACAATTTATTCTAGAGAATGATTAGTAGTAGACTTAAGATCTATGCATTAATCATGACAAATTACCTTATCAAGAAAAGTCATATGGCAGAAAACATATGATTATCTTATGTGATTAATATTTCGATAGGAAGAGGGATGCAAGATTCTTTTTGATTGCTTTGTAAAAACTTTTTCCACGAATCTCAGTAGGGATCGCATTCTAATTTTTATTTCCAATGAAGAGGACACGCTGTAGTGACCGAGATTTTCAATAAAAAGAGAGTATGAAGTTTCTTCTAATACGGGATAAATAATCATGATGGCCAATTTGTGCAGTTAAGACTTGTTTGATTATTCTATCGCCATCATTAGTCAATGTTTTATACATGAAATTACATTTAAAGAGGTTGTAGAAATCCAAAAGATTAACTCAAGTATTTTTAAAATTTTGATTGAATCATTTGTATGAGCATTACATTCTACTTCGTTTGCCGCTCTAATGGCTCATTTTTGCTGCCCAAAGAGCAAATTGATTTTATTTTTATCAGTTCCGTGCCAAGCTTCTATTCCGTATTTTAGGTATGGTGAAAAGATCGTTTGATAAAGTATTTTTAAAAATTCTTCTTGCGATAAATTTTTACTTTATGAAGGATGACAACGGATTTTGAAAAATCAGTACTGACATGTTCAATATGTTCCTTGAATGTGAGATATTTATCTAATACAATGCGAAGGAACTCACAGGAGTTGGTTTCTTCAATTTCACCATCACAAATTTTACTGAGTGGAAGAGGCACATTTCTCTTGTATGAGAATATAACGTATTTTGTCTTATCAATATTGAGACATATTTTATTAGCTGAAAGCCACATTGAAACCTTTTCCAGCTCATTATTTACGCTCTCCGCAGTTTAAACTGGATTTTTATTTGGAAGAGCAGCAGAGAGCGCGCTCTCACCAGCAGAAAATATGAATTTGAAAAATGAAGTAGATTTACTATATCGTTGATAAAGATCAAAAAGAGGAAAGGCCCAAGGACCGACCCTTGTGCTACTCCATAGCTGATGGGCATTAGTTCCGATTGTACATCGGCAATGCCAACGTATTACTTCCGATTTCTTAAGTACAATTTGAACCAATCATCTGTAGCTCCTCTAACGCAATAACAGTGTTGTTTCAATAGTAAAATGCTATTGCCCACGCAATCGAATGCTTTTAGGAAGTCAAGAAAGTTTTGCCTATGTTTACAAAAAGTTGTTACACACTGTCGCAATATCTTTTTCTCATGATATTCTACATTACCTTGAACAATATTGTCCCAATTGTTTTCGTAGCTTTATTATTTGGTTTACAGCATTAATTAAGCAGAGTAACGAAATTTCCAACTGAGTTTTCAACGGAGTAAAGATATTCAAAGTTTGTTTCTATCAAACAGGCTGATCTACAACCCCATGTCTTATGAGAGATATTTTTTCGTGTTCTTTGCCTGATGAAAAAACATTGGCATTCTAGTTCTTTGGGTTTCCGTTTCCTACCTTGATTCAAAATCAGATGTAATTAAATGTTGAAGCCATGAGGGTGCTACTTACTCAAAGTACAATTGAGTAACAGTAACTTATTTCAATTCAAAGATATACATCAGGTTGGGGAAGAAAATGTAGCCAGTTAGCATTTCACAACAACACAGTGTGGAGTCCTGTTTTTCACAGTGTGAGCAATCGCAGTAAAAGACAATTTAGAACAAATTATTCATTAACTACGAAGTGGGATGACAAAGATATTGCTCGAGCATTTGAATGGTCGTACTAAAATATAGTTATATAGTTGTATGACTGTGTTATTTATAGTCATGTAGTTATAGTCATAGTCGCATAATTATACGTCTATGAGAACTTGTTAATTAATAATTACTATAGCACTTTATATTGATAGTTAGAAGAATCCTGATGGATCATGGCGTGTCAGAGCGACACCTCGCTTGATACTCCTCTAATGTGTATCTTACGGAACTTATCAACGCTCATATATATGCCTCTGCGATACTTTCATTTTAGTTAACCTATCCAAAAAAACTACAGTTCACATCAAAATATATAAGTGGGTGACAACTCCTTTTAATTAATGCCATAGGGTGGTGCATTCATAACGTACCCATATGAATACACCGATGAGGAAAGTACGCAAGTAAAATATCTAAATAATTAAAATGAGAGTATTGTATAAAAGTTACTTGGCATTTTCAGCAAACAATATACCCATTCGTAGGTGACCTTCGTTGTTGGTTTTATTGGATTGCATTTTTCAAGTATGAGCTATCCGTAATATAAACCTTACTCTTCAAATCTTTCCAAGGGAATTTAATCAAGTAGATTGTGATCAGACAAACAGGGAAGCACCGGCACGTCGCTATAAATTGAAGGCTTTCCAACAGCTTGTTTTTAACCGATAAAGAGCCCTCGTCGTACAAGTTAGCTGCCCCTTTTTGAAACTGGATGCTTTTCATTCTATTTTTCCCTTCAGGGGGATACAACTATTGTATCTATGGGAATTGGCGCTCCCAGGGGGACTATGTGAGGGCCTGAGCTAAAGGTTAGGTCGGCTTCCTTTTGTTTGAAATTGAATAGGATTTTGTTTTGTTACGGACCATCTGTTTTCGGTTCACTGCTGTCCTGTTTTCAGCACCTACTACTTTCTTCTCCAACTTTTTCTTGTTTCATGAACTTCTTTCTTAGCTTCCTGTTTCTGTGCACCTTGTGCATAGATTCCGCGTTCCCTCAACTCCATACTAAATGGTGCCTTCCTCCTTCCTCTCTTAGAACATCTTTGTCGTGCAATTAAGGGAGGCTGAAACTTTCTTGTATAATAGTAATAATAATAATAATAATAATAATAATTCATTCTGTTTTTCAGCTCATGAAAAAAACGCCTCTTGGATCTCTATTCTATGTAAAATTTCATTCAGTCATTAAATTATCGAAATTTGGCGAAAAATTAGAAGAGACGCTTTATGGATCTATTTATGATAATGTTGCCCCCGTTTTTATGAATTTCAAGGCTGTTGTTATTTGTGCATTTTTTGGTAGGAGTTCGGGTGTCGAAAATGTTTCTATATATAATTTCTGTGCTCGTAAAATTCGATTTAATATAATTGAAAAGAGCTACACAATTTTACATCAATCATCCTGAAAACCGAGATCTCTTCTTGAAATTCAATTGTCCGAGCGGATGAGTATTTCTTATAAATATCGTTTACATTAATGCATAATTTTCTTGACTCCAGTTATCATTAATTTATAATTTTTTCTCCGTAGTAGTTTTTATTTTATTTAAAATCTAAAACGCTACATCGCAACATAACCACCACTGGGTGACATTGATAAGCAAAAAACTTTAGAACTAGAAAAAAAATTTTGCCGCGTCTGAAACGAACGTAGTGAAACAAGATTCAATAAATGTGAAGAAGGGTGGGCTATTTTCGAGGAAATCCCAGCCACTACAAAATTATTATCTCTCTACAGTACCGATCATTATAGAGCCGGGCAATTTTTCGTTAGTGACATAATAAGCTCAAGACTTTTTGGTATGCCTAAATTTCAACTTTTTCAAATGGTGTTCTTGAAGTTTTGGAATTTCATTTTTTGAAGCCATTTAAAAAAAGCCATTTTTTTCGAAGCCATTCATTTGAAGAAATTTTTCCTTAGAAATGAATTGCATTTACTCTACATTCCTTTATTAAATTTTTCTTTCTGACCCTGTAAAACAACATCTGTGAATATATTAACTCATTGAATTCTTTCCGCATTGCAACTACGAGCTGTCCACCAGCCTGTCTTAAGACCGAAGCCACCCAGTGTTCCCGGCGAAGATCGTAGACACTTCATGTTTCCGGCAACACGTCACCGAGAGAGGCAGGACGGCCATGTAGCTCTAATCAAATTCCACTGGTCAGCACACATCCATTTGGGGTGTACATTGGCAACATAAATGCTGGCACTCATGCGCTCGTTTGTAGCATTCACTCTTTACAGCGGACTTTCAGTTCATTGAATCTTCCTTTCATGATTCTATCGATTTTAGTACAACGTCCTTCAATTATGCACTTAGGTTTTTGACCGATAAAGCCTCTGTTCATTTTCTTAATCACGAATTATTTTAATAATTTTTTATCCTTTCTGTGGATCTTTAATCAATGTGTCTTAGCTGGAAGTATGGGGTACACCGCAAGGGAGAGGAGGAGATATACCGAGCGCGTCTGTTCTGGTCTATGTGCCTCGAATTATATATTATTAGCGTTATAAATTAGCCCAACACTCGTTTATGAGCGGAGTTAGCTAAGCTTGTTTGCTGCAGGCTAAACACAGCGCACAAATAATCAAAGGATGTAAAGTCTTCGTGTTATCCACTTCATTTCCTCTTTACCGAGGGACACTTGTTTAACATGCGGCGTACACGAATGTGGTCGTTTCAGTTTATTTTTCGCTTGTATTTCTTTGGGGATCCCCCTGTGGGGGGGGGGGTTAGAATTCTCCCACCGTGGTCCGCTGCGTGTCGTAAGAGGCGACTATAGTGGACGGAGCGAGGGGACTGGGGATACCCTTCTCTGTAATAATTTTCCCGAGAGGCAGCAGGCCAATGAAGGGGGTGAGAGAGGTCGAAAGACCACTCAAACCCTAGTACTAGGATCTTTGAATGTAAGGGGGTGTGGAAGTAGAGCAACTGAGAGTAAGAAGGAGGAGATCGGAAGAATGATGTTAAACCGGAAGATGGATGTATTGGCCTTGAGTGAGACGAAATTGAAGGGTAGTGGTGAGTTGATGTTTGGGAGTGTGGGAGGGAGAGTGTCTGGAGTACGTGGGGGACATGCAAGAGAGGGTGTGGCTATATTATTGAGTGTAAGAATAAGAGAGAAAGTAGTTGAATGGGGTGAGGTGTGATCAAGAATAATGTGGGTGCGAGTGAAATGGGGGGAAGAGTCTTGGGTGTTTGTGAGCGCGTACGGACCGGGATCGGAGAGGAGTGGGGAAGAGAGAGAGGAGTTTTGGGAGAAATTGTCCGAGTGTGTGGCTAGAGTGGGGAGTGGTTGTAGAGTTGTGGTGATGGGGGACCTGAATGCAAGAGTGGGTGATGAGGTGGTGGATGGTGTTGTTGGTAAGTACGGAGTAGCTGGGGTGAATGAGAGTGGGGATTTCTTGGTGGGGTTATGTGTGGAGAGTGAGTTAGTGGTTGGGAATAGTTTGTTTCAGAAAAAAAGTATTAACAAGTATACATATGTGAGGACGAATGGAGGTGTGATAGAGGAGAGAGCATTCATGGATTATATTCTGGTTAGCAGGGGAGTGATGGGTCGTTTGCTCGATGTGCATGTGTTCCGTGGTGAGATGAATGGGATTTCGGATCATTATTTGGTGGAAGGAAAGATGAGAGTTAGTGGAATATGGGGAGGTTTAAAAAGGAGGAGTGGAAGGGAGGTGTTAAATGTAAGCAAGTTACATGACTCTGAGCGTGAGTGTGAGTATCAGGAGAAGATGAAAGTGGAGTATGGGAGGGGGAAGGAAAGTGAGGTGGGTGGAGTGGAAGGGGAATGGAAGTTGTTTAAAGATGCGGTGGAAAAATGTGCAAGGGAAGTGTGTGGGGTAAGGAAGGTTGGAGGGGGGATTAGAAAGGGGAGTGAATGGTGGAACGGAGAAGTAGGAGCGGCTGTGAAAAGAAAGCGGGGGGCGTTCGAAAGGTGGTTGCAACGAGGCAACCAGCAAAATTTTGAAGAGTATAAGGAGAGGAAGAAAGAGGTACAAAGAATGGGAAGGAGAGCGAAGAGGGCGGCGGATGAGGAATGGGGGAGGAAGTTGGGAGGGGATTTCATGGAGAGAAGGAAGGTTTTCTGGAAGGAAGTGAAGAGAATTAGGAAGGGTCAGGTGGAGAATGAGGCAAGAGTGAAGGATACAAATGGTAGGCTGCTAGTGGAGAGTTGTGATGTGAGAAAGAGATGGGCGGAGTATTTTGAGGAACTGCTGAACGTGAGGGATGATAGGATTGCGAGAGTAGTAGCTGTTGGAAGTGATGTTAGAATGCCTGTGTTTGGTGAAGTGAATAGAAATCGAATAAGAAGTGCAGAGGTGAGATGTGCGTTGGATGAAATGAAAAATGGGAAAGCTCCAGGTTTGGATGGCTGCACGGTTGAATGTCTAAAGAAAGGAGGAAATGTGGTTATAGAATGGTTGGTGCGTTTATTAAATGTGTGTTTCGAGGCTAGTAAAGTGCCGGTCGATTGGAGTAGCGCGTGCGTAGTTCCGTTGTACAAGGGGAAAGGTGACAGGTATGAGTGCAGTAATTCTAGGGGTATAAGTCTACTGAGTGTCGTTGGGAAGCTGTATGGAAGAGTGTTAATTGGAAGAGTGAGAGTGTTGACGGATCGTGTGCTTGCTGAAGAACAGTGTGGTTTTAGGTGTGGTAGAGGTTGTGTGGATCAAATGTTTGCTGTGAGGCAGGTGAATGAAAAATACTTATTAAAGGGAAAGGATGTATATTGGGCATTTATGGATCTAGAGAAGGCGTATGACAGAGTGGATCGCGAGGCTTTATGGCAAGTGGTAAGTTTGTATGGAGTGGGTGGGAGACTGTTGAATGCGATCAAGAGTTTCTACATTGATAGCAGAGCATGTGTGAGAGTAGGGAATGAGGTGAGTGAATGGTTCCCAGTTGTGACAGGTGTGAGACAGGGATGTGTGATGTCGCCGTGGTTGTTTAATTTGTTTATGGATGGTGTGGTGAGAGAAGTGAATGCCAGAGTGTTGGGAAAAGGTGCGCAGTTGGTGGGACGAAATGGTATGTATTGGGAAGTGTGTCAGCTGTTGTTTGCAGATGATACAGCGCTTGTGGCTGATTCAGAGGAAAAACTGAGGAGACTGGTTACAGAGTTTGGTAGAGTGTGCGAAAGGCGGAAATTGAGGGTAAATGTGAATAAAAGTAAGGTGATGAGATGTTCAAGAGGTGGAGTGTTTGGAACTTTGGATGTGAGGTTGAATGGGGAAGTTTTAGAGGAGGTAGAGCATTTTAGGTACCTCGGGTCGGATGTGACTGTTAAGGATTGTATGGAAGTAGAAGTGAAGCATCGAGTGAGTGAAGGTTGTAAGACATTGGGTGCAATGAGGAAAGTTTTTGAATGCAGGAGTTTGAGTATGAATGCTAAGAGGGGACTGTATGAAAGTTTGATTGTGCCAGTTTTGTTGTATGGAGCAGAGTCCTGGGGGTTGAGAGCAGCTGAGAGGAGGAAGTTGGATGTGTTTGAGATGAAGTGTTTGAGGAGCATGTATGGAGTAACTAGAAGAGATAGGATCAGGAATGAGTTGGTTAGGGAGCAGACGGGTGTTATCAAAAAGTTGAGCAGGCGAGTGGATGAAAGAGTGCTTGGATGGTTTGGGCATGTAGAAAGAATGAATGTTGATCGGCTGGTGAAAAAGATATATATGTCGGAAGTGAGTGGTCTTCGAGCGCGAGGTAGACCACGGATGAGTTGGATGGATGGGATGCGACGTGCTTTGTATGAGAGGGGTCTGATTGTGGACGTGGCGAGAGGGATGGCTGCGGACAGAAGTGAGTGGGGCAGTGTATAAGGAGGTAATTTTATTTTTGACGCGTTACTGGAAGCTGCCCGCGTGTGATGGGGTTGACCTGTCACGTGCGGGGGAGGGGCTGCACTCAATGAAGCGGTCGGGGTAAACCAGCTGTTGCTGTCGGGCCTGACTGTGGAAGGTGGTTGTGCTGGGCTGCTGCTGATCCTGGCAGTTCAGGTGCGGCCAGTGCTGCCTCTCTCGCCTCCTAGTGACTAAGTGTGGTGATTTTGGCCTGCTGTCGGCTACCCTCCCATGGGGAGGATAAGCCCGGTATATGTATATGTATTTCTTTCTGGTGCTTAAGTGCGTTTGCGTGGCTGCACTGATTGCTGGCTGGTACAGCCAAACTATACTACAATGCAGGAGGGCTGTACTAACCTGCACATTAAAGCTACGAAGTTGTGATTCACAGAATTTATTTGAAACTTCTACCTAAATTGTATCGATATTATTCCAACTCGAAAAACGGAATTGATACATGGGGTTAAGTTAGAAGAAAAATTTATATGCTCATTACATTTATTCCTTACTTTGGTAACCATCACATGTTTTTTACGCATCGCTGTAAGTTTATGGGAGACTGAACAATAAGAAAAAATAGAGACGGTCTATGCTTTCCTTTTGCTGCTAATAAACTCCTGCAGTAAGCAGAAAGTAAAGGGCATGCTGCGCTGTTAATAGCAGTCATGAAGAGGGCTGTGCGGAAGAAGCGAGCCGCCATCGTGCGGGTGAGGTTATTTGCTGAGTTGTGGCTACGCATCGCGGTGGTGGTCCGGTCGTCTATGGGGAGATAGAGGCGTGAAAAGGTCAGCCTTTTATCACAAATTTCATGCTCTTGTACAGTTCAAGTATCTGCGTAGCAGCCAGTGTAATTTGTGATCGTTTTAACATTAAGGCCACTCTACAATGCGAATTAAATGCCCGAGTTAAAATAAATTGTAAGTCCTTTTGTTGCTACTTCGGCTATTTGAGTTCCATTTCGGGAAGTAAGGTAGCGGCCTTCCTTTGGACGCTCCTCTGCTGCGTATCGGTGATACAAGACGGAGAAGTCAGTACTTCTTTTTGAATCAGTTTATATTGTTACAGCTTAGGATTACTGAACACTTGAAATGGCTAGATGAGATTTTAGCGGTAAATGAGCTAGAAATGCTTTACATAGAGTTTAGGGGTGATTAATGCATAGTCACTACAAAATTTATTTCATGATCGCAATAAATGGAGGTATGCGTGTTTTTCCAGAGATGCCCAACGACAATCTGCTAACCTAATAATACCTGCTGTGTGTTTATTTATATATTTATTTATATGTTTGGTGTCCACTTCTTAAGAAACTTAGGAAGCCTGAGTTTGCGGTATCATGGAAACCGAATTTCTCAGTACGACATTAAAAGATGGCCTATACATGCATTGATATGTTTAATAGGTCTCATGCATAGGCTTCGATATTATCAGGATACTTTCGTTTAGGGTAGGTTTGGTTAGATTAGGATAGGATAGGTTAGCATAGGTTAGATAATGCTGACAGAATTTTTTCACGGGTCCACCTAGCTTTAACGATGACATTGTCCGTGAAATTTCCACGAGTCCTGCTACTACCTAATAACACCCTTGGTTTATTTGTTTGGATTCCGCTTCTTCCATTTCTTTGTCACGCTCATAAAGATGGCCATAATGACCGTATCTGTGATATGAGTTTCACCACTGCGCAAAAACAATAATATTTTTTATCACGGGTGCTGTTGGGATGGATATATTTGTTTGTCATCCACATATGGAAGTTTGTTCATAAAAGGTATTGAATCCCGTCATTTTTGGAGGGCCGTGTACACTAGTTTTAAATATTTGCTTAACTCTAGAATGCAATCCATTGTGGGAAATTCTTCCCACATACGCCTCGCGTGGCTTTTTATTTTGCGCCTGTACTGTGGGCCGGTGGGATTTTGTTTTTTTTGCCGATTTCATCGGGGTTCGGGCGGTGTGTTCGGATGGTCCTAGTTTTTTGAAATTCAGTGTGCTGTTCAGCTCCTTCTCTTGCTACCACATGAGATGGTTGTGTGGCCGGTTGGCTTTGTGGACGGGCTCTTGTGATGGTTGCTAGTAACGTAACTCTGCCGTGATCTGCCACTGACCCTCGACGTCCTATGCTCTTGCTGCTACTTTTATCTTTTAACTGTTTTTAAGTTTGTGTGAATACGATTTTCTTTCATTGAAATCTTTTGTTCGGGTATTAAATTTTACACTCTTAAAGGTGTTCGGTCTACTTAAAATTAATTAGGCTACGGCCCGTTATATCAAACTGTAGTAAGGCTACGGCCTACTGCGTTGAATCTTGAAACTAAACTAAACTTACCTTAAATTTATGGGTTGCGACCTGAATGTAGGCGCTGCCATTAAAGATCTTTATGATCATTATTAAAATTATTCTTGAATTGAGCTGGTGTTGTTTCTAATCTTAAGAGGTGGGCTACCGCCTGCTCTACGAACCTCCCAGCGGTAATTTTCTTCTGGGCTATGCTTTTCACAAGTTAAAACATCTCCCTACTATCCTTTCTGTCCTATGACCGAACATCTACCTTGTACTGTTTTCTACTAAATTTCTAAATTACCTCTTAAAGTGGTTTTGCGGCCCACCGAGTATGGCAATATACTTGGGTGAGTTTCGTGGTCAAAATTGTTTTTCATATTCACATTATTGGTATATCGGGTTGTTTGTTTCTCAACTTACCGTCTTTCTTTTGTTTCCTTAGTATACGAATCTAAAGTCAGCTTCGCTTCCGTCTGGGCGTCCGTCTGCTGGCCGTTCTTTATCTGGTTTTTCGCCGAACCTGCAGTGTCTGGTGCCTCCGTTCCGATCATATTCTGCGTTGCTCTCTGGGTGCGTTATGCTAGGGTGCTTCTTGCCTTAATTCGCTGCGGTATAGTGTTGAGATATAAGCTCGTTAGTGGTTGCTATAATTCGACCAGGTGGGGCTTAGTAATTATCGTGTTGTTGCTCGTTGCAGGTGTTCATGGTTCTTTTGCGGGCTAACTAGCTCCCTCCGGTTCCCGTGCTGGCTTCTTTAACGATTAACCGTGGACCCAAAAGAGACGTGCACCGTGGTGCAACCTAATCGTGTGAAGCCTCTCAGTGACGCAACTTTGAACGACCGAGCACCTCCTATTCGGGGCGTTGCACCATAATAAACTTAATATCACAACTATCAAGATCTGGAAATTCTTAGAATTCCAAATTAAAACGTAAACCTTATTACCGTCATTTTACGGAGGTGTGTTCTCCGTTCAATCTGAATTGGATTGAAATCGAACAACAATATAATTCGTTAAATCTAAATCTGTTTATTGAATGTTGCTATATCCTTTAAAGGTGTAGTGTGCGGGAATTTCTTACACCATATGGCCGGCGTGACGCCATCACAAACCTCGGTTAAATATTCTACTAGATTTAGACAATAAAGAACAAAGCTACAAGCGGATATTTTACGAGTTCAAAACTATGGGGAAAGTAGCACATCTAGGGTATTATTTATCCATATATGAAATTACCCAAACAACGAAAACACTGTACCAACGCCTAAAAATGTCCTGAAAATAGTGAATATCTTGACTGAAGTCAAAAACGATTATAACACTGGCGGTTAATACAGGTGTGTGTTCTAGAGTTAATGCAGATTTTTTTCATAGTTAGAACTTACATAAAAATTGTTTTATTCGGTGTGAAGGTCTGGACAAATGGGTCCAAGTAAAGACACCGAAGGAATAAAACGTAGAAATATTTAGACGACTATAAAAAGACGCATCAACAACAAAATTAAAATGAAATGAAACCAAGTATTGTATGACGAGACCATTATGCCCGTACAAGTAGTCTAAAAATATATCTTAGACATGGGCTGTAACAGATTAGAATTAACAATAAAACAAATGGAACGAATGCGTTGTGTTCTAGAATCCTTTTAACCCAGTAAATATCAGTTATTTATTTAAGTGAGGTTTTGCATGCGTTACTCAGCCATTGGAAATAAAAAGACATCATTAGACCCCCATGAACTGAGCTCAGGCCTGCCTCATTTCTTGTCATCGATACAAAAGCAGCGAGAACTTAGCCTTTCCATTCGTAAAAAATTGCTCAGCCATTAGGATCATTCGTTAAACTCCTTGTTGGAACTTGAATGTATTCAAAGTGGACTATTCAAGTTCAATTGACCGTTCATCCTCTCTAAAGCTCTAACGACCTTGTGTGGAAAATAAGAAACAATTTAGGAAAATGGGATAAGAGGAAATATATCGCAGAAACTTGTTCCTCTGCTTGAGGTTTTAAGAAACAGAATGAACAGTAAAAGAAGAAGTGAAAAGAAATTGCTAGAATTGATTTCAAAAACCTCTGCAGGACATATATATATCAGAGTTTATGTTATAAACAGTGTTGAGATGAGTGTAACGAACGAGAGAGTTTGTAATGAATTAGTTTAGATGAGATAAAATACGAGTAAGCTGCAGTTAAAAATAAAGGATTAAAATAGGATGATAACTTGCTTGGCCTTGTTGATTCACATCTGGATCGTTGCATCGTATTTGAGCTTTGGTATTGCCTGGTTTTGTTTTAGTTTGTGTACGTTATGTCGCTCGTGTACTGAAAACTGGCGCAGTATTTTGGCAGCGAGTGTTTTCTCTGTAGACGATGGACACGCGACTATGTATATATGCTGAATTATATATGTATGCATATATGTATATGTATATGTATCCATGCTGAATTAAAGTGCATTTATGTTCGAGGGACGAGCGTCCGAATTTGTTTATTATTCCTCAAGAAAACTGATTTGTTCTAAATGCCGTGTTGAGTACGAAATTTTGGACTATCCTTGATCTGAATTTGAATCGAGCTCATGCCCAGTTCGAGCACAAGCACAAGAGCTTCCTCTGGTTATCACGGAACTCCCTAGTTATATGGAGAAATCAATATGAGAAGCGGAATGCGTCTGGCCCACGTATCTCCCATTACGCCTAGAAAAGATACAATGACTCTCGAAATTAAGATACGTCGTCATCAAAGTTTATGAACGATCTGCTCTACAATTCTCCACAAGATTTCGTTAAAATCGAATTTTGATATCAAAACCGCCGGCGTCCCAGCTCGCGTTTTCCGCAGGAACACAGACGTTGGTCATTACTCTCGATGCCAATCAAACATCTACTCTCACTCTCCATTTACACACGCTTCCCTTTTCTACCAACTACGAAGTTATGTCGTCGGGATGCCATGTCTCTTCGAAGCATATTTCTTATTCTATTGTAGAACCATTTAAATTTTGTTCAGTTCGTAGAGATGAGGCTGAAGATTAGTTTTTTCAATGATTTTGTCAAAATTATAAATGTTTTTATCAGTTGATGGGCATATTTTGGTTCCAGCCTCGATGTCACGTTATGACGCGTCAGTTCTCAGTGTCGAAAGAGCGTAGTTTGAGCTGCGGACAGCATTCATTTGTGGACGAGCTTCGGCCAAGTAAACACATGTGCAATGAAGTTTTTTCAGGGATCACCGACACTCGCTGGAGATTCTTTATTTTTTCAACGTGGATATAAATAAGTAGAACTGAGTGTCTTCAGCTCAAGCTATACTGCAGTGTGTAATTCGTCACAAATATTTAGAGAATTAGAAGATCATTCTTTTCTTAATATCATGGACATGACCTATTTAATTATATAACCTGCTTCGCTCATCATCCCCTCAACAACGCCAAATTCGAATATGTGAGATGCGTGACTCAGGTTACATTCCAGTCCGATCATATTTGTCGCTCAGCAGCTTTTTGATGTCAATGTGTTCCATCAGTCAGGAATTTCAGTAATAAAATTGGTATTCATTTGTGCCTTCAATTTCCTTTTGTAAGTCAGGAAAACAGAAAGAAATGAAGCTAAAATAAAAAAAAAAGTCACGATCATTGAGGAACTGAACATGCACGAATTGTCTTAAAGTACGTTTATGTTCTTGTAATCGACATGCCTATCATAAAGAGTTTTCCGATGGTACCCCTCATTGCACTTATTAGATTATTATATTTACATGAATTTTCTTGATTGTGTGACCGGTGGCGGCTTTTCCTAAATATCTCATTGAAATGATTCTAAAAAACGTAATTTTAGTTCTGGAAAAAAGCGACACGTAACATCTGATGTCACCGGTGGGATAAAAATGAGCTAAAAGTAGCCATACAACAACCTTATCATAATTCTCTTTCAAACTTCTACTTTGAGTAGGAGGTATAAAATACTTGTTCGCGTTTTTGAGCTATCGACATGTCGCCAGAGTTGTGCCCCGCTGGGCGCCTAAATTATATCCTTACGAAAGCAACCCACCGAGATCAAGGAGTGCGTTGGAATACTGATGGCTCAAAATGTCTTGTGTTCGTGTAAATCCTATTTTGTTTATGTTTATGAATGTTTTTGATGTTGGCTGAAAACTAGGCGATTATTTAAGTATCATTAATTCATCTGTGATTTGTGTCAAATGTTCTCTTCCATAGGCAAGAACTCCCGCGAAATAGTGAGGTTGTTCTGAGAAAATTTGATCGAACTGTATTTTCGATTTGAAGGTAGAAGCTTTTATAAAAAAAATTATATTCAGTCCCTTGGGCACTGGCTCCGAACACAAATGTGCTCTGTGAGAATCATGAACTCATGGCACAAGCAGTTGAGTTTGTGTCTTGGCTAAACTTCGTTTCAGCGAAAACTAGTTGGTATTTTCCGCCGATGTGTCACACAGAGTACGGAATAATCATAGATTTTTTAGACCTGTAAGATTTCGTTACAAAAAAATACGCTGAATTTATTGATGCAGATCAATTTGCTTTTCACGCACTGATAACGTGAAAAATATTTAGCATTATTTAGTGCCCAGTTTGAGCTCCCTTACAGCAATGAGTCCTCAAGTAGAGTGTCTTAACACGCCTCAAATCGAAGTTTTGTTCGAAAGCTGAATTTTCTCAGAATGGAATCCAGCATGAGCCAGAATGAGTTCCAATTTTGTTGGGATTGACTCGTATATTTTGTCATTCAGCTTGTCCAGTAAAGTTTCCGTCGAACTCATCACTGGTTAATTTAACGCCTGCTAATAACTATAGTTGTTAGTAACGCCCCAACGAAATTTTACGCGGTGTTTCTTCATTTCTGAGTCTGCTTCACTACTTTTGTCAAATTTTTAGAAGTTGAACTGGTTTTCTTAGCCGATTTTAAAATTGCACTGCACGATGACCGTTTGAAGATTGCAATAGTGACCAGAAGAAGAATTTGTACCTGAACATCTGAAGGAGACTGTTCAATTTCCGATGAAGTTTATACTGTGGAGAGTCATTCAGACTTCTGGAACTATCCATTTACAGATTTTTCAGGATATTATGAACAATGCTTACACATTCAAAATCGACTACCACCTTAAGTACGCGAATTGTGTAGTGAACGAAGTATATGGTCGAGTGAACCAAGGAGTGAACAACCCTGGATATTTCAACAAGATTCGGCCCCATGAGGCTAATCTGAATCGATGAAATGCCTGGAATGGCATTAAGCCGTTCCCATGAGCAGAAAATTCAACCGCACATGAATTCAATTGAAATTTTAGGGATACTGTGAAAAAATAACTTACGTAACGAATTTCAACACGGAAACCCAAATACCACCTTTATGATTGATTCAAACTCATCATAACGTGTCCAGTAGGGTACAATTCAGGGTGCAAACAAAACAGTGACCACTGGCATGTCAGAAATCGTTAAAGCCCTTTTAACTGCTAAGGGTGACCAAACTAGCCAGTGAAAAAGGCTCTAGACATCACTTTATCTATCAAATTTAATTCATTCATAGCAAAAAAATCGATTTTATTTGCCTTTTGTTGGAAAAATTTCATCTTCAGAGAAACCCAGCTCCTCCAAAATTGTATCCTGGAATCTGATGCTTTTAATGACACCTAATGTGCAGTGCTGTGCAGTACCTAATTTGTAGTGGGTTTTACTGGTGCCTTATTTACTGGCACCTTGTGCGTTACACTGGCTAGTGCTGCGTCACAATCGCAGGAGGAATGTGTAGCTGATGGGATTTGTTGCACATGTGATGTGTTAGGTGAAAAGGAAAACCAATGTTGAACTGCACATTTTATTTATATTTCATAGCAAACGTTTTGGAACATTAAAATTCCCACTTCAATGCTGAAACATCCAACCAAAAAAATCAATGTTAGAAAAAACCATTATGTCAATAAAATAAGTAAATAAACATCCTTAAAACGTAGACCCCTAATCCTCATTTAAACACAAGTAGAACTGACCCATACTGCCATCGACTAACAAACCCATGCACATGTACATACAATCATACACTTGCACATGAAAACCTCACTTGCACAGACACGCGTAAACACACACTCACGCAAAAATGTGTCAGTAGGTTGAAGCAATGTTCAGATGGACTGCACTCAAGCCCTTATTTAGGTTAGGCCTATGGGTGGATATGAATAATGGCTTTAAAATACAAAGATTTTGTTCTTTATTTGCGGAACACAGTGTAGAGAAATTATTTATTTTGAAAGGATGATTGAATTGCTGACAATGATCTTTATTTGCCGATTGAGAAAGAGAAGAAAGTATGCGACCAGTGTCGTGATTCTAACCACGACGTATAAGAAACGTTCATTAATGGAGGACGCTCTATTATTCGAATCGTTCAAATCAGCCAAGAGAGGTGTCGCAACTGCGCTGTCGGTTATCCACGTTCTCAACATTCACCAGTTTCGCTCCATCTTCGAAGAGAACGCGAAAGAAGCGAGGGCGTCGTCTGACCGAAGGAGCTGCCGAACGCCATCACATGAGAGATTCTACCGTAATTGATTCTATCATTGTTCAATAGCTAATGTTCATTAGACTGTCAGTACAATTAACGAGAATTGATGTTTCCCATTTCGAGTATAACTCAATACGCTAGAGTCATACGTAACCGCTTGTTTGTGGAATTAATCCATCTTAAGATTGTGATGAAAATACCGTGCGCAGCCAGACGCTTGGAGGTTGTCAGCTCTTAAGCCTAGGGCTGCTATCGAGGGAGGAAGTGCGCTCCTCTAGACAGCCTGCCTACGGGCACGGCTTTGTCAAGTCTTTACCATGTGAATTCAGTGTACAACGTAAATCTATCAGCGTAATAAACAATAGCAGTCCCTAAGCACACATATAGTAACATCATCTCGGAATCCACGAATAAGATGAGTCCTATTCATAGCACATATCCATTCTCATGCATCCTCATATCTATTATTTGTGCAATAGGAATTCATAGATGCAAGCCTTCAGCATATATCCGAAGTGTTAATTAAAATGTAAAATAGATGCGCTATGTCTATTTTGATGTGTCATTATCTCTGTGTCGAGATTAGGTATTAAATGATTGATGTCAACGCCTTATAAATTTTCCGTTGTATAGGAGAAAAGTTATCGTATCTGTGGAGATAAAATAACACGCTACCAAAGTCATTTGATCTGCTAATTAATTAACTATGATTGAAGACATTGAAAAGTCTCAAGAGTTATTTGATCCTCATTCAAAAATAGAAGAATTGCGACCTTATGTCACGACTATCGAAAGAGGATAACTCGAAACTACAGTGATGAAAATCTGCAAAGAAACAGCGCCATAACACCAGTTCTATGGGAAATTCGTGAATGTTTGCTGTGTCTAATGAATTGCTGAAGTTGGGTACTACCAACACAGGATGTGTTATACCACACATCGGATATGTTATATTTATTTATTATGTTATTGTTTGGTAGTATCGCATAGGATGTGTTATTATTGTGTTTTACTCTTGTTGCCGAGTGGTTACGAACACGTTCTTCCGTGAAGGTGTCGTGGGCTCGAATCCCGGCGCTGCGGGACGATTTTCCCCGTTGGGTATAATGTAAAACTCAAGCACAATCCCCACTCTACCCATGTGTCTGAAATGGGTACCGGCTTGACTGGGGGTAACCGTCATGGCGTCCTAGTTTTAGTTATAAGGCATTTGAAAAACCAATGTACAAGGTGATATGTATCGGGCTTGATTGATTGGAATAAAGCATCTTCCTGCTGCACATCTGATGTGTAATATTTATTCACCACGGGCGCGTTATTCTGTCACCTGATGCGTTATTCATGCAGTAGATGTGCTGTACTCGCCCTAAGGCAATCTCAGGAATTGCTCTCTACGATATTTTGGGGCATCCTACATTGGGGTCCGAGTGCTCCTTGAGATGCTGCACTTAATCTGCAGAATGGTCATCTCAGGATGGGACAATGCCTCTCGAAGTCAAATTGCACCATGAAGATGAGCGCACTCACGCCGAGTTCTCGCGAGCTCCGCTTCATCGTATTTGAAACAGCATGTTGCAAAATTCATGAGTGAGATAATCGGTGGTTTATCTTGATTTGGAAGACTTCATGTAGCTTGCTAAGACCGATGCAGTCCCTTATCGCTAACATGAATCTTATAGGGAAGAGATATCCAGACTATAACATATCAGTTAATAAAAACAGTTGCCATTACGAGCCATTTGAATAGGATCACTTCGTGTAATCTGAATCCGTGTTTTGGATTTTAAGCGATGGTTCAAATAATTTTGGTGTGTTATTACTTTCATTTTTGTCCGTAGACTGTCTCAAACGTGAAATAATTACATTAATTATTTCGTTATTGGAGTTACCTACTGATCCATCTCCTCATATGAATGTTCTGATCCGTAGCTCTGGCACAAAATGAAATCTAAAGTTTCATCAGAATACTTATTAGTAAACTAATTAAAAAAAGAAACCGTTCAAGTTAAACCAAATAAAGTCTGTCCGGTGCTAATTAGTATTTCATTTCTCTCGTCAGCAATATACATCGTTTTCTTTTTATTCTGTATTTCGTCCATCTTAGATTTCTGTTCAAGAAACTGAGATCAAAGAAGAAGTTTACTCAAAACACAGTTTGTTTCGCGATCTTTATTTTATTTCCGTAAAATTGAGTAAATTAATTATTGTTTTTAGAACGTTTTTAGGCTTAGATACATTTTTCCGAATATTTACAGCTGCTAATATAAACCGAAATAAATACAGAGGACAATTCAGATAATGGTTCCAGAAAATTAATCTATATTGAAAATTCAGAGCAAATGTTTACATGTTCAAAATCATCAATAGTGGCGTATAACACTTCGGTTTGAGGTTAATTTGGACATTCGACTTGCCTCGCAGAGTGACTACTTTTTTGAGCAAAACATTTCTTCAGAAGGTTAGATTGAAAGGTATTTCACCAGAATTGCTGGTGAATTAAACAAGAATAAAAGAATTGCTGCGAGTGACAATAGACTCCCGCTGAGAGTCGGTTGCCTTTGAAAAAGGCGTTAGTCGAAACGAAGAATGTTGTGCCAGTAATCCGGATCAACAGTGCTGTACAATATGCTGTGGGCCATACTCACTGTAAACCGTTAATATGAGCAGGATCCTATTACAGATTTGTGTAAATAAATCAACGTTTTCTTTATCATTTATTACTTTACGAGGAACGTGTTTTGATAGAACACCCAGGAACGATCGCAAAGCCTGCTTAAATTTTGTTCTTCACAAGGTCCAATAGCTTCCGCGCATGTTGTGTAAACGTGAATGTTCGATATACTTACAATTAGGTTACAATTAGGTTCAATACACTTTCTGAAAATCTGTTTTCACTTGGTAACATTTTGCCGCATTTCTCTCTCCTTTCGTTGTAGAAAAATTCAGTATAGGATCTTATTCAAAGGCTTACCAGGATTTTCAAATAGAGCATTCTTTTTATAATCATCAGACTTTGATTTCATCCTGTTCTCTTACTCCATCTCGAGTGTGCCAAGCTGTTAGTGCATGTTTAATCACACCATCGACGGGGTGGAGAGTAGAGCTGCACCACTGCCTGACCATGAGGGTGGTCGGCGTAGAGGATCGAGGGACTCAGCGATTGCCGAGGTTGTTAAACCATTAATGGTATTAGCTCGCGGGAATCCGAGTCCTCAATATTGAACTTCTATACTATTGTTATAGCACTTTGAGAATCAGAAGGGAGACCCTTGGGAGTGATGGATTCGTTTTCAAGGCAATGACGTGAATTTACGTTCCTGTGATCCACTACTCATTTTCACTCCAGTGCTTTAAATTGCAAATTGCATCGCTGGTGAGAGCTTAAGTGCCGACTGTATAAATGATATGAGAACGTGAGCAACTCGCGTTTAAAAATTTACCTGGTGTATGCTTGGTGACCTTTTTGAATTAACACTTGCCAGTTGAGCGATTGATCAGCACATGCTTGCCTAACCCGCACCCAATAGAGATATGGGTAGTTGATACACTCGTATTTGCGCGACAAAATTGATACCAGCTGATGAATTCTCTGTATTTATCCTTGTACGTATATTTGCAGCCGTAGTTCTGAAAGACTACCGCTTTTTCCTGCCCCCAGAAAAAGCCAGTGCAGAAGGGGGTGGGCGGCTTCAGACCCGTCGTGGACTGGAGGAACATCACAGTGCGCAGGCGGACCGTTGAGGACTGTAAGGTCATCAAATTTATCGTGACCAGCGGCATCATCATCATCATTATTGGGCTCATCATCACCATACTCGGCTACTTTGTCGTCAACAGTGAGTACCGTACGGTAATTTTAGCGGGCAGTATATATGTAATGTATGTACACTGGGCTAATTCGGCTGTCATCACAACGGTCGCTACAATCGTGCGGTGATGGAGCCAAGCCCTGAAACACGAACCACAATACGCTGTACGCGACCAGGTTGTGGTCCATCACGCTGCTGATGCAGAAATTTCTCGTCAGAAATTTTCGGTTTTTCTTTTAGACATGCCTCAAATCGAAGTTTTGTGTGAAAGCTGAATTTTCGCAGAATGGAATCCAGCATGAGCAAGGCAGCAGCTGAGTTCCAATTTTGTTGGGATTGATTCGTATATTTTGTCATTCAGCTTGTCCAATAAATTTTCCGTAGAACTTATCACTTGTAATTTAATGCCCACGAACCTACGAATAACTACAGTTGTTAGTAACGCCTCAACGAAATGTGTTTAAATTATTATTACCCACGATCTCTGTCACCCCTACACACGCCACGGCTGACTGCGGTTTCAGCTCCAAAAATAGTCAGTTCTGTCTATGGTAAAATTAGGTTCTGTTTCTCCAAACATAATTGAATGAAAATCGATTGCTCTTATTATGAAAAAGTGGTTTAGCTCTTGTTTCCCCGATGGTGATTTCTTTCTTGTATCTGCTGTAGTGATTCTGAGTCTTATTCTGCTAATGTGATAGTGATTCTCGTTTTCTCTGTTGTGACTGCTATCCTGGTTTCTAGTAATTCCATTGAGATTCTTGGGTCTCTCAAAGTTATAATGATTTTTCCTGCTACAGTGATTCTGATTCTTATTTCTTGTTTGTTATTGCAATTTTTGTTTGCGCTACAGTGATTGTGGTTCTTCTCTTTCCTTCATTTCTTTTTGTTTCTTGTTTTTGTTTTCACCCAGTGATTGCTTTTTTGCGTTTCCCTTCCAATAGTAGAGTAACTTTTCTTCAATTGTTTTATTATTTGCCCATAAACAGTAACCGCAACCTAAGCCGTATTTTTTTGCTTCTTCAATTATTCAGCTTTTCCATTCCTATAATAAGATCTTCTGGTCACAGTTCTGGTTCTGGCCCGGCCGGCTTGTTAATTTTTCTTCATGCAAAATTAGCAATTCATAGAACTATTGTTGACCAATACTCAAAACATACTTCGCAGCGTCGTTATTGATGTAACATGACAAAATTCGATGGCGGTTTATGAGAACACATTGAACAGCTGATTTTCTCTGGGCCGTGGATTTTATCTCCCTTTCGCTTTCCCCTCAATTTTATGCTCCTTGGATACAATAATTATGTCTGACGGTCATTCGTTCGACGTCTGTTGCGAATGCTTCTCAGCCTCGAGCGCTGGGAAGTTAGATCCATTGATCACCGGTCGGCCCCTGGCTTCAGTCGCAATAGAATCCCCAACTTTGTGCGCGCATTCGTTTCCGAATTTATGATCACCTCCACTTCATCGACGTTGAATGTGTGGTCAGAGGGTGAGTTAAAGGGAGTGAATGTTGCGTTAGCATTCTCTATTCTTTCACGCAAATTTATTGTTTTGAATGCAGCATCGGGGCTTGAGAGAGTTCATGTTCGCAATAGCGCAGTAAATATTTGCTGATATCCTCCTAGAGTTTATACATGAAGAAAGCAGGAAAGGTTAAGCTACCTCACAAACTAAGGGCCGATATGTTCACAGCAGTTCAGGTGCATGTTTTGAAGGAATCTTTCAAGATCATAGCTGGCGTACGAGCTTCACGACTGATATTTCGGGGATAAAGGATCTTGCAAGTGATGATGAGTGTACCTCGCGTATGTTGAACTGTTTCTGTGGCTGGAAAACAAACCTTTAAATTTCCCAACGACATCTCAATATATAAGTTTTCTTTGTGCGTTTGAAGCTCGGAGATTCGTCATGCTGTGTTGTTTCGTAATTTTTCTAGTTCCACAATTTTAGGTCAAAGAAATACATTTTGCCTCGCAAATATTCTTCGATTTCATTAATGGATACATAAAATCATATATATTCCTTTATAAAATTGTACTTCTTTCACGTCATACATCATTAAATTGAAGCATTTGGCGGTATTTAATTTTTGTTTCTTTACTGAAATGTTCCCGTCAATTTGTTCTGCCGATTTCTGAGAAAAGAATTTCTTCACTAATCCGAGTAAGTGTGATATTCATGTTAAGTTTATAGACTACACATATTAATTGTTTTTCAAGTTACCACTCTCCGTGCGTAGAACAAAATCGGACAAATAATTTAAAGAAATCGTCGAAAGCTAATCAAACTTGGAGCAATTCTGTCAGCGAAAATATTCATAAGACCACGAGTGTTACAGCTCTGGAAATGGTGGGCAGTAATTGGGGGTAATTCATCGGAAATTGATTCCTATCATATCAAAAAATTTCTGTCTTACTCATTGCTCAGCCAGGTCTGATGCTGAAAATTTGAAAAGTTTAGGTAAGAATTTTCCAGTTCTGACGGGTTCTCTAAAATGCTGGTTGGATATTGGAACGTGTTTCAAAATGAAACGTCTTATGATTTAAAATATAAATATAATTACTCCCGTCAAAGTTCACATCAACTAGAATAACTTGTTAGACAACAGGTAACATGTTACAGCAGTGTTCACTGGATGCGCTCCTATATTACTGCTGCGCTTTACCACGCCTCGTTTGGTGCCGAGACGCCGTCACTTGAGTGACAATTGTATACGTTTGATGCTGTGATGTGTGCTCCAAAGTATCTCGTTTACATAGAGGTTCGTTCAAACAACAATTGTGACTCAGACAATTATTTGGCACATGTCTTTGTTTGAATCTAGAAAAATGTTTCGCTGTGAATCCTTGTGTGTAAGAATTTTTAAAATTAATCCTGATCCCTATGGTTAAGATTGATGCAAAGATTGTTCTGGATTTCGTATATGCCCACAGTATACGTGCAATAACCGAAATATGTGCTGCGTTTGTGCGGTGTACGCACGATTATTCTTTCTCAGAATTTTGCCCGTGAGCAGCGTGTGGTAATTTTCTGATCTTGCGTCTGTATGTTAAATGGTTGATACAAGTGGTTGTGATCAAATGAAGCTGTGCTGTAATGGGATATTGTTTTTATTTATGTGCCCTCCTGGCCGAATATTTTATTCTTAATTGAACCGTTTAAAAGTTCCTCGTAAAATTTAAGAGCCTGTTCTCTAAATACATTTTTAAACATAATTCATAATCGTTCGGAGCGAAATTTTTCCACTTTTACCTTCACTATGCGATCAGCGATGGCCAGTTCCGCGTCCGCGCCGCGTCCTGCCTCCGCTCCAATTCTAAACGCTTCTCTTGCTCCTCTTCTTCATCAACTGCTCCGTACACCAGTCAGGTATACTAAAATTTATCCTTACTTTGGAAGAAAATCACAATGCTGTTGATGTCGTCCACAAAATGAAAAATTTTCTCTGCACAAGCGTCGCTGAAATGAAAGTGGGCATTCTAAGTGCGGCGCCTCAATGTAAGGGATATTCTGTAAGTAGCATTTTTAGGAGTACAAAATTCTTTAGGTGCTATAATGCTCTTTATGTAGTGGGCGGATTTGGGTGAGAATGTACCCCATCAATAATTCAAGGGTTCTTCTTCAATATTGGAGCTACATATTATATTCTGCATGAATTTACAGCTTTATATTTAACAGTCTTCTCTAGTTATCGTACATAAATCATCAATACCTTCTAATTAAAATGTAAGTAAATAAACATTGTTCTTTAATAACAGAATACCGGCCAACAAATGGTTTCTTTTACAGAACATATCACACACTTCCAAGTATCTTTCACTGCACACAGATTAACACAGTGAAGGTACCACCTACACAAAATAGAATCTGACATGTTCCAAGTTCGCTCGGCTAATCACTCAAAATTTTTTTTGATTCTTCAGTCATTTTTACTAAAACCAAACGTTTTTAGGCACAGACTTTAATTGCATTCTCTTGAGCTTATCGCACAGGCTTACTGAATTGAAGGAACAATAAACAATCGGTAAGTTATTTTTCAAATAACTCAAGTGCTTATATATATATATGTAAGATATAACTATAAAAAGGAAGACTAAAGCCACGCTTCTTAAAACCATTTCTTATAAGAGAAAGACAATTCATAAAAGTGAACGTTTCGACCATTATCATTGGTCATTATCAACACTGATAATGGTCGAAACGTTCACTTTTATGAATTGTCTTTCTCTTATAAGAAATGGTTTTAAGAAGCGTGGCTTTAGTCTTCCTTTTTATAGTTAAACTTTCCAAAGATTGGAACCTTAACATTTTTAATTATGTAAGATATATTTCCTATGTACTATACAGAGCAAATAGAAATTAATTCATGCAAGGATATATAACTGAAGGTGCTTGATTAGACAGTGTGTATGTATACAGCCTACTTCGTGTACACCATAGCTAAAGCTTACGTGGTTACTTGTGATTTTCGACGGAGCGGATGACAGGAAAAGGGTGAATAATATTGTAAGGTGTAAAATTCGTAAATTCGTAAAGAGGGGAATGTCTGACCACACTTTAGGAGAGCCACTTGTACTCTATATTGCATTTATTTGATGCTCTCGTGCAGCCCGGCAAACTGCTTGTTTTCTTTGTATAGTATTTATGCTGTGGAATAATCGTACAGATGGAAATTCTCATTTGTGGCTGATGTTTTGGTCGAAAGTAAGGATCCAGAGCCTGTGAAATCGCGGAAGTCCTTTTTTACGAAACTCACCATTTTCCTGAACAATGTCATGTGTGAACATAGCCACCTTATAGCCAATTAACTGCCGAAACCTATGTGTTCCAGAGCGGATAGCTAAAATGGCTCTACTCATCAGTGAATGAATTCTCAGTCAGAACTAAAGGTTCTTCGGTTCCTTCTTAAGTCTTTTTACTGATAACCGACATGTTTTTGCTTGACCATACATAACTAATCTTTTACCATAATCTATAAACTTTTGGTTACCACTCAAAGTTTTCCACCCCAATGTCTTTTAGCTTATAACGGAAATCTTCAAGCTGGAAAAAGTCTTCTAACTAAATACTGAAGTATTTTTATTCAAATAAAAGTCTTCAACTCGTAAACAGATTGTTTCGTATAGAAACCGATGATATTCGGCTCAGAACCAAAAAAATTGCTGTTACTTCAAATTGAAGCCGAAGTCTTTTCGCTAAGAGCGAATCTTTTTGCTTGTTTTCGAAGTCTTTTCGCTCGTAACTGAAGATTTTTGCGATTTTAACCGAAGTCATTTTATTCGTAACCGAAATTTTTTTGATCGAAACCCAAGTCTTTTACTCGTATCGAAGTTTTTTCGATCGTAACCGACGTCTTTTTACTCGTAATAGAAGTCTTATCGCTCGTAACCGAGGTTTCCACGTCTGTGTCCAGTGATCGAAGGCCTCCGCCGGATCTCGTTATGTCTGCCCGGAATTGGGAGCGTCTCTGAATGGCTGACAGACACTTTTGTTTCGAGAGCTCTTTAACAAAGGATCATCTGCTGAGCTCGAGAATATATTTCTTATCCGACCAGATAGTCTGTAAGATACAATGGGCTTCTCATGGCTCGGTCATTCATTTTAGACTTTTTGTAGAGCTCGACCTTAGACCGCTGCGTAGAGTGCTTGAAGGGGTAGTTTTTTTGCGCGCTGAAACCTTTGTCCGTGACATGACTCTGCCCTGGTCGTCCCTCTCAGCTCCTCTCAAGCGGTCATTCTATTCCAGCAATTCAAATAACTTCACATAGTTATCTTTCCTGATGACTAATTTTCCCCTTGGAGTCTCTGAAAATATTATAGTGCTAGCTACCCATTTCTTTACGATACTTACATTCTCTGTTATTGCCCGTTTTAAATAATGAAGTTTGCATCCAATCGAGTTATTTGAGAAGCTTGAATTCGGCTAAATTCCATTGAATGCTTCGCATTTTCTTTTTCAATAGTTATCAATTCGTTCTAAATTGACTGCAATTTTGTTGCTTCATCTAAAAGAAAGATTGAGTACTTCGTTGATGGCAAAGTTCTGCCATCAAAGCGCTGACATAACGAAATGTTCATGGAGCGCTGAACACGAGAAGATCAATTAGTAACACTTTATGTCCACCGCGGGCGGACTGGTGCATCGATAGACGAAAGTCCTGCTTGACCTCGCTTGTTGGAATGTGTTCCACTCCCTTAGTTCACCCGCCACACCAAACAAAGTATGAAAATAAAGGTTCTTAAAAGGTTAGGAATGAATGCACTTCTGTAAATTTAGAGAGTAGTTTTATTTTAGAATAATTACACACACAAATTTCTAGAATAAGTTCCTATTATCTTTGCAGATTAGAGTTTAGTGAATTTTTGAAGTCACGTGTGCAGCGATTGTACACTCATCCCGCGTAAATTACTGTCTAAACTACAACGTATGAGTGTTAAAACAATTGCGGCACAAATTGAAATTAGATTCTGTGCAGTATTGTAGCATATTTTACTATAACCTTCAGCTGAGCACAAACTAATGTAAGTTGAGCAGCGTTCGGATATGTACGTGAGAATGTCTTTCATCAGTCTAGGCATGCTGTTGGACTCCGCACCGCGTTGCAGAGGCGCTCGTCTCATGGGCTGCGCCTGCATTATCTTGCGGCGCGAATGGTTGCCCCACCCTCATCTGGCGTCTACCAGGCGAGTAATGGGCTTCTTCCATTTGTTCGTGATTTTCGATATCGGGAAAGCATCTCAGCTTGCGACTCGTCAGCGGTTTGGTGCTGCTGCTCCTGAATGATATGGATCGTTTTCTCAAGAAATGGTTTTCAATTTGCTGGACCTCCTTGTGAGATCGACTACATCGTGCGCTGAGTTTGATGATGCAAGCTGCAATTCACTCTGCCGTTAGGGTGATAGAATGAAAATCGATATCAATGTCTGTGGTCAAATTCACATCTAACCTCTGTCTGAAGTACTAACCGATACTGTACATGTGAGAACTCTCAACGGTAAACGTGATTGAATTTTATTTCAATTTCTTCAAATTAAAAAAAGACATCTTTTGGCATTTGAGTCAACATTATTTTCATTTATAAGTACTGGGAGCTCAGAATTTTGAACAGAAATTCACTGCTGCTGTGCAGTCTATTTAGCCTGCTTAATTGAAATGCGAGCAGCCGGATTTTCTTCTCGATAACAATTTGTTGGAAAGGAAAAATATCCAAGAAATTCGGTGCATGAGTTTGCCTCGCTGAGAACCCCGACAACCGAGCAGCAGGCCAGAGCTCCTTACAGTCTTGCGGTAACTCCAGCACACAGCAGCAAATTCCACCACAGTACCAGATCCAATGCACTATTAATGTTAACACTTTACCCGCCATGGGTTAAACTTAAGTTCAATTTTCAACTCAAATTTAAAGCCGCCTGTAGTAAGCAACTTTAAAAATAGTAAACATGAACTGGACTGTGCTTCCTGACAAAGTCTCCATGAAAATTGAGTTTGCGACTACTGGTCGGTCAGTAGCGGTATGAAAATTCCCTCCGTGTACCACAGGTGGCACACATGGCGGTTAACGTGTCAAGTAAACTTTTTTAAAGGAATGTGATGGGTTCAAGAATCTTATTCCATCCCTAATTTGCTCAAACTTCATAAGGTTTGAAATAACAGTCATAAATTCTCAGTTTTTGTATTTTAGCTCCGCAATTATTGATCTACAGCCCCGATGTATTTAATCCAGCTTAATGAAACAGTTAATGAGAAGGATGGGGCGATTGATTTTTGTATGCGTTCGGAACTTTGCCTTTCCTACAGTTCGCAGTATTTGCTCTGGAGGAGGATGCGGAGCTCCTACATCTTGTGAAGACTCGATGCCATAAAAACTGGGATTAGTGTTGCCAATCCCAGAGAGCAGATTGCTATGTCCTGTTCAGACGGCAAGCAGTCAGCTGGTAGACCGTCTGCCCTGTTCACGGCTCAGTTAATTAAGTGCTGAGTTTTTGGGCGCGGCGCACAATAAATTGGGTGGCAGAATATTCACCACCGAGCCAGTGGCAGTAATGAATGACTCTCCAATTCACGAGAGCGCCATCGTGTCCGAATGTGTTGAGCTTTGAGCGATGTTCAGTGCTAATGTTCCGCACTCGCGTTTTAACACAACTATGAGAAATATGAGGCCTCTGAACGCTGTTTGTACAGTTTTTCGGAATGAGAAACATTCTTTGACGTCGCTGTCTCAAAATGTTCTTGAAGTAGCCAGCTCTTCGTTTTAAAATATCAACTCAGAAAAAAAGTGATCTAAAGGCTTAGTTTAGACTAGCATGATCTGTTTGATTGGATTATTCGTTATATGAATATTTAATTCCCTAGATGATTGAGATGGGCATTCCAATGATGATTAGATTTCTTTGAGTTAAAGCATGCTCGTTGAAAACCTTATTGATGCGGATTATATATAAATTAAATTTATTCATCGCGCCGTATTAACACTTAGTACTGTCGGGTTTTGATGGCAGATTGTGAAAAGCAACTCGTGATAATTGAGTGATCATTGCAGCATTTTAAAGCAAAAAGAATGTTCTATTTACTCCAATTCAATGCTTGCGTTTTTGTTCACTAAATACTTATGCTGTCGTTGAACGTTACTACCGCTTATCCCACACTGCAACTGTTCAAATATTGTATACGTACAATCCAAAATTTTAAAAGAATGCTAATTTCAGTGTCGCACAATCATCTCACATAAGCTTGGGACAGTTGAGATAATCATTTTTATGTTATTTTTCATCCGATGTTTGAAGTGGGTGACGCAGAATACGATCTAAAGAATGAATTACGTGAACGCTCTCGTACCAAATGGTTACCAGGACTCGCAGCATCCATTAAATCACTCTACAATCAACGGACAATATATAACTACGCCAAAGTGTATTTACAGGGAAAATTTATTGCGTTTGCTTAAAAGCTGCATTTTTTTGTGGCACAAAGCAATTTTATGTGACATTGAGCTCTGAAGCACTCATTTTAAGCATTTCAAAAACTCTGTGCGACGCATCTAGCAATCTCCCAGAAATTCTAGGAACGTCAAGATCAAAACAGTATATTTAATAACCCCGAATAAATTCTTCCATTTAACGCTGTGTATAACACACCGTATTTGGGTTTGAACATAACTGTATGAGTACATATGTGTCGAATTCAGTTCACTGTACTTTTGTTCAAGCCCTTAATATGCTTTCATATTAACATAGCAGTTAACTCCCGTAACAACAGTTGATTCCCGTATTAAGGGTTAGGTATCGGTTAGCTCTTGTACTAACCGCTCTCACATTACGCTTGTCACTCACATTAACAGTTAGCTAATGATTCAAAAGTTAACCCTCGTAACTATGGTGAGCTTCCGCATTAACAGTTGACACTTTAAACAGTTGACTTTCGATTGAACAATTCATCGCTTATAGTTGAATTTTCCTAGCTGATTAGCGATGAGCATTTACAGCTGGCAAAGGATGGATAATATTTCAAGCAATTAAACTGCGGCAAAACATTCACGTGCGACCGTTGAGCTCTAACTTCACATTCTTTTAATTAAAAGTTTAAGATATCTTGCTTGACTGATGAATTTGTCGCTCATTCTTTCAAGACGCCTATGAAATCGCAAAGAATTTCTTCCCAAATGTATAACACACTTGGGGGAAAATCAGTACTTGTCAAGCCGATGGGAGTGAGTGAGGCCGTGATTGATCGACGCCAGTAGAAAAAAAATGAACCGAAATTCGGGTTCGTTTCCAAGAGGCGTAGAAGAGTGACGCTTAATTTCGGTTTTTTGCTCAGCGAACCGCGCGATTTTAATCCTTGGCTGAGACAAATTAAAGCTTCGAAATGATTGAACAGAGTTGCCACCCTATCATGTTCGATTTTTTCTGATATTTTTGTAAAAAAAATTCCTGTCCGGAGTAACCTTTCAGAATGCGTTACCGTCTTGTATGTGTGTATGAGTGCGTGACAGACGATGAATTTTAAGGTTTTGCACTCCAGCAGACATCGATAATCTTCTAGCTTGAAATAAATAATAATTATTAAGGGGCTTATTTGATGTGCTCTTAGGTGATGTCTGAGAGGAGTAAGAGATGCTTTGAACACTTTTGACTTCACGACGCGAGTTATACGTATGCTTCTCGTGCCTATTGTTGTAGTTTGACGATTTAGGACACAACTTTAGTGATAGTATAAATTTGAGTAAACGCTTAAAATAATTTGTTCTAAATATTTTAATAATTAAGTTGAATTTTTGGTGCTGTTTCATCGTCCACGACTTCTGTTCATTACCACAAAAAGTTAGAACGTAGGTCAGCGGACTAAGAATAAATCTATTGAACAACGCTGACTCTGATTTGTTGTGCGCCCGCCAGGCATATAAATAGAATCGGCGAGAGACATCGTCGTTCATTAGCGGTGGTCTTGAAGAAAATTTCATTGCGCCTTGCAGAAGAGTACTCATTAAATATGCATTAAACTAATTCAAATGTATTTAGAAAGCAATATATTTATACTGCAATGGTATCAAAATAGTATTTTGCCAAACTCTTCGGCCGTTTTCCAGTAACGCTCGAGTGTGGGTTAAATGAGACGTTTCTGGGTCCCGTGCACTGAACTCTGCCCTGCGTACACTTTGCATTTAGGTAATTAAAAATATCATGTATAGTTTGAAAGTCAGAGTGTTTGTTAAATTATGATTGCTTCATAGAAAATTATTTACTGAAATGATGCTCCCACGACAAATACTATCCTTATTTCTGATTTCGTAATTTCTGGCTTTAAAGTTTTCAAAATGATTCGACAAATTCATCGAGAATATATTTTCACAAGCTTCTTCTGACCTAATTTTTCAGCACTTCAGATTTTTGCTTCCTAACTTCACACGCCTCTTCTCATCATGTTAAACTAGTGACTCTTCTCCGGCGATATTGAACAAGTGACAATTTTTGTTCAGAAAAATTAACTTCAATTTCATATTTTGATAAAAAAAATTTACCAATATGAAGAGAAAACCACGCTAAGGACCATGAGAGGCGAAAAATCACTAACCTCATCGCTACTAGTAAGATAAGTTCTGACATAAGGTCGGACTGGAAAGGAATGCGAGAAGCACAAGAGAGTAATCATAAATTCTAATTTCTGTGGAAAACTTGTAGCGACGTAAGCAAAACACTCTTCAATAAATGTGATCTGAGGAAATTGACAACGACTGCGAGAAACTACTTTTTCATAGCAAGGAGACAATTTTCCAAGAAATAAGGCTGACTGGAAAATTGTGGACAACACAATTCTTAGGGAAATTGAAAGCGTGAAGAAATCCAGAGCTAAGCCTTCATCAACAAAAAAGAACAAATGTAATCGATTTTCAAGAGCCGAGAATTCGTTGAAAGTTGATTTCGAGGAGGTTTAACTTTAGAGATAAATGTAGGGCTACTTTCAACGATCCTGATGGTCGGTCAAGAGCAAAGATTTTTGATTTCCACGATATTCCTTCCAAGCTCTGACGCCAACAAGGAGGAGGAGATGTGGAGTTCAGAGTCCCCATTGTAGGAGACTGGTTAGTTCTACCGTTTAAAGGGTCCGGCCCCAGTGAGAAATTATGAGCCACTTCGCCGGTTACTTTAGTCGCCCTCAATTATTTTCAAAAATCATGGTCGCCTTTCACCAAATGTTTTCTAAAAGGAGATTTTCGCTCATATTGACCTCTGAAGCTGCCATTATATTAAAGTGGTTTCATGTACACCACGGGCGCCTGATATACTCGTTTTTATCTGTGGGAACATGTGCACCACGCCCCTACAAAAAGTATATTGAAGCCCTTACGTCAGACGTGCGCCAAAGAGGCGCGACTACGACGGTCGCCAAGGCGGACACATCCCGCAGATAATGCGACGAAAGGGCGCCTGTACACACACCTCATTGCGTGTACATAACCACGGGGCGATAATACGGAAAATTTTCGCCCATAATGCCGTAGAGAATTTGCGTGGGGAGAAGGAATAAAACTGAGCCTAGTCAAAATGAATTTGTTGGATCAGCATTTTTTCTCTGGACCGGTCGCAAACCAGGCATTTCAGGCACAATTGAATTTTAACGCATGATTATGCTCTTAACCGTGCTTCACGGCTCACGACGGAAATTTTAACCATCAAAAATATTGTCGGAGAACGACCACCTGATTGGACTCCGCACCGGACCTCAATTGCATTCTCCACGGAGATTGCAATGGAGAATCTTTGCAGTATCAACAAATCTGAGATATATCGCGGCAGCAGTCAGTACGCAAGTAAAGGATACTCTAGAATGAAATCTCAAGAAATTGAAGGATCATGTACTGACAGCTCGATTATCTTGAAAGTAATTGCCTCAACAGACGGTCGTCTTGTGAGAGTTCTTGAACGACAAGGCGCATTTGTTAATGCATGGAGTCTATTTCGTATCGTGAACTATTTTTGTCTTGTGTTTTTTATGCTTTATATAGGTTACTATATCAATGTTAGCAGTGTGCATAACTGTATGTCAACTTTCATTGCAGCATCCGACACCATAAATTATTATTTTTTGTTGAGTAATGAATTATTTTCTTATTGCTATTATTATGTTCTATTATTTTACTAAATAGTGTAAGCCTCTCTAACCACAAAAAAAGGTGTTCTATAAAAGAAAAATGAAGAAGACATCATTTTTTATGTATATGTATTAGACATGCATAAGGCGAGTTCCCACACAATATCACCTGCGCATGAAAACAGTTCTCCCATGAAAAGCTCCCATTTTTATCAGTTAAAAATAAGGTAACACAGCTTCCGTCAGCAGATATTAGATACTCAGAGAAAATTACACGCTTCAATTTTTACAGAGGAAATGAAAAATAAAATTAGTGCCACGAAACAAAGTTAAGTACTGAACACTAATTAAGCGTTTAGTATTTAGCGTTAAGTACTAAACGCTAGTTTAAAAGCTGTTCAAGAGCTTCAACGTCGCGAAAATTTCCAAATAGTTAGTATATCAACTAAATTTATTTCATTTCTAAATAATTATAGGGATAAAAAGTGAATAGTTTGAATCGTGGTTGATTCAAAATCAAGTGCTCCTGCTCTGAGACTCGGGAGGCAGCCGATGCTGGAGACGAATCTGCAGGCAGTCCAACACAGGACTCGTAAATATACACGCGAGACGCGCCACTCGGGCAAGCAGGCGGCAGCCGCTAAAGGAAGTTCCTAGCTATATACAAGAGCTGATGAGCAAATCCACAGGCAGCCTGGACGGCTCAAACTCCCATAAGCTTGCCGAAACTGTCGGCACAAAACTGACGGTAGTCTTGACACCAAATCTGAAGATGTTCAATAATTCCGAGAATTCTCAACAGCACCAGAGGGCGTTCTGCGGCGTGGTGGCTCATCAGTTGAAGATTCGTTTTGCAATGTCGTAGTAGGCTCTTGAGGTACCGTGTATGAGAAATAAAAATGAAGTTAAGTTCCTTGTCACTTCCCAAAACTGATAACTAAACCCACAAGTGCGTTTGCGTCCATGAGTGTAAACTCTTTCGCCAGGAAGTTCGTAGCAAAATTATCGGGTAGCGAAACAAGTATTTTCCGAAAGGCGCCTATAAGGTGCAGAAATTATAATTAGTTCATACTAGGCAACCGGAAAGATATGCTTTCCAGTATTCCTGTTCTACTTCTCAATCACCTACCAATAACTTTGTTTGGTAGGTGTTATTAATGGTGTTATTGTTTAATTACGTTAATACCTAAACAAACTAGCCAGACTAAATTTGGAAGCATACACATGAAAGAAATCCATTTAATGAATAATTTGAGTGCAAGATACACATACTTTGAGTTTTAAAATCTTGAAGCACTGAAGTAGCTGGCTGAATATGTATCTTAAATCTCTCATTAATTCATTTCAGGGAGAGTGACTGAAGTGTATATGGATCAAATTAACTTTGTAAAGAAATATTTATTCATTGGGATAACTCTTATGAATTATTTTTCACTACACATCATAGATGTTTCCGTGTATAGTCGATCATCGAGGCGTACGAAACCATTTTTACGAACCTCAAATTTTATGAGTAGAATCTAGTCCTAGTAGTTTAAAGCATACACATAACTGAGACTGACCTATATACGTGTGAGTGGAGGGTCACAAAAGACGACGTATAAGGCGAGGAGCGACTGTATTTTTTTTTTATGCAGAGAAAAGCGATCAAGGATACTTTCTGGCTTTGCGTTCAAAATTCAGAAGATCTGCATCTCAAACGCTATATTTATGCGAAATTCAGTGACAGCTGATTGCTTGGGTGAGATCTATGGCTGTGTAGTATAGTCTCCAGCTCGTGCTGTCGGTGACGAGAGAAATGTGAACATGAGGGCGGGCCATAGAAAAATGTTAGCGAGAATAAAAAATTCAAAGCCTGTCAGATGACGTATTTTGATGTATTTTATACGTATTGCACGAGCACGGTTTTCTCTCCTCAACATGCAGTTGCGACACAAAATTCGACCAAAGTCCTACATGGTTTTGCTACGTAGGTCACAAGAATTTCCGCCTAATGTTGGCTGTAAAAGGACCAGTAACCTGGTTTTTAACTTACAGCACACGAGTTCACGTTACGTCTGTGCATTGAACTTCCATCTATGACTCTTTTGAATCTCAGAAGTACAGGTCCACGTGCTGTAGGAATTGGTCGCTTCCTTACGTAACTGTTTAGAAAATCCTAACTTCGCCTTTTATTCTGAAGTCTTGAAAAATCGGAAAACGTCATAAATTGCCGAGTTCAGGAGTAATATTTGGACTCATAAATTTTCAGATGCTCGTTTCCGACTCCGTGACTTTTCTTAGACCTGGTACCAGCAGATTTGAAATGAAAACGACTTTAGGATCAACCTTTCTTTTCGGACTTCCCGATCCTCCTCTTATTAATTCAGAGAACTCTTCCAAATGTGCCTACTGTAAAGCCACTGTGTTTAGGGTTCTCTTCTTTATAAATGTCAGCTATTGGCTTGCAAGGTTTAACTCATTTTATCTTTCTTAATTCCACTTGCTCTTTTTAACAACATTATATTAGATTTTTGTGTTAGGGTATAGATATGCATTTGAAGGCTTTCAGTTATGGTCGATGCGGAAATGTTTGAAAATAAACCGTGGCATTTTCAATCACTTCTGCATTGACCATAGCTGCAAGCCTTCAAATTACCCAGTCTCTCTTCCTAAGCACTTTCCCAAACTCCCTCAAAGTTGCTAGAGTAACCCCTATTTGTGAAAGTGGAGAAAAACTCTGTGTAAAGAATTATAAACCTATCTCTGTGCTATCAATTATTTGCAAACTATTCGAGAAAATAATGTATAAAAAAGTGTATTCTAATTTTGAACAAAAATCATTTCTCTATGATAAACAATTTGGTTTTCGCTCTAAAAAATCAGCAACAGGCTATATTAAATCATTTACATTACCTTTATTCTAATATAGATGAAGCAAAGCCAGTCTTCTCTGCATTTCTTGACTTTTTAATAAAAAGCATTCGATTGTATGGACAATAACATATTACTCTCGTAACTACACTGTTATGGCATTCGAAGGGTTGCCCATGATTGTTTCAAATCATACCTAACAAATTGGAAGCAATACGTTGTCAATGACGATGCAAAATCGGACCTACAAAGAATTAGCCATGGAGTTCCACAATGATTTGTCCTTAGGCCTCTCCTATTTCTAATTCTTACCAATGATATTATTAAATCTACGTCATTTTTCAAATTCATACCTTTTGCCGATGACAGCACGCTTTCTACGGTACTTCCAAACCAAAATCCCGCCTTGATTGCACAGTATAAATAGCGAACTCCAAAAGATTTCATTGTGGCTTAGAGCTTATAAAATATGCCTTAATATCGATAAAACCAAATACAGGGTGTTTCAAAAATACACGGCATAATTTCAGGTATGTATTTCCCACATGTAGACAATCAAAATAGTTCATTACAACATATGTCCGGAAATGCTTCATTTCCGAGTTATGGTCTCACAACATTGAAATTCACCGGAACGTTTTTCTTTCCGCAGGTCGTTGCCGTCAAAGGACACATTAAGAGGGCACTCTGACAGATCATTCCTAGGCGAAGGTTAAATTCAGTGTTGTGTTTGGCGTTCGACTGTGTGTCATGTACACAAATCAGGAGCTGGCAGAGATGCACTTGATCTACGGTAAGGCAGACGGCAATGCTGCGCTGGCTCGTCGTTTGTACCAGGAGAGGTACCCACAGCGACAATGTCCAGATCGGAAGACATTTGTAAGTCTCCATCAGCGTCTGTGCGCGTATGGAAAATTTGACTCTCCTGGATTGGGAAGGGGACGACCAAGATCTACAACTCCAGAAGAACAGGAGGAGATTCTGGAGATTGTGAACAGAACTCCTTCTATCAGCACACGAAGGTTAGCGTTGCAAGTGAATGTTCCCCATACGACTGTCTGGAGACTGCTGAAAGAGTATCAATCGTATCCTTACCATTTGCAACGTGTACAGGCGCTGTCACCAGCAGATTACCCTGCACGAGTTAGGTACTGTCAGTGGTTCTTGCAGCAATGTGCTGCAAATCCGAACTTTCCTGCCTTAGTATTATTTACAGATGAAGCACAGTTCACACGAGATGGCATAACAAATCTCCACAATCAGCATGTATGGGCGTATGAAAACCCAAATGCAACTGTTGTATCTCATCACCAGGTGCGGTTCTCCCTCAACATGTGGGCCGGTATCATTGGTGATCGGTTAGTTGGACCCCATGTACTTGTAAACAGACTTACGGGGCAGGCGTACACAAACTTCCTGGAAAACATCATACCTGATGTTTATGACGACACTCCACTGATCGATCGTCAGCACGCTCACTTCTTGCATGACGGCGCTCCTGCACACTTCAGTCGTACGGCTCGCCGGTACTTGGATCGAAGATTTCCTGATCGATGGATAGGTAGCGGTGGCCCAATTGCTTGGCCTCCACGCTCACCTGATTTGAACCCTCTCGATTTCTACTTGTGGGGCCATTTAAAATCATTGGTTTATTCGTCTCCGGTGCCTGATTTGGAATCCCTTCGGAATCGAATTGTGGCACGCTCTGAGGACATACGCAACATTCCTGGAGTGTGGGATCGTGTTCGCAGGTCAATGAGACATCGATGTGAGGTCTGTATTCAAGCAGGAGGTGGTCATTTTGAACATCTTCTGTAATGGCAACGACCTGCGGAAAGAAAAACGTTCCGGTGAATTTCAATGTTGTGAAGGCCATAACTCGGAAATGAAGCATTTCCGGACATATGTTGTAATGAACTATTTTGATTGTCTACATGTGGGAAATACATACCTGAAATTATGCCGTGAATTTTTGAAACACCCTGTATATTACATTCTCATAAAATAAAAATATAGCTCTCCCACGCATTAAAATTGGCGAAGGTGAAATCGAAGAAACCGACTCATGCAAGTTCCTGGGCATCATAATAGATAAACATCTGACCTTCAAAGAGCACATCTCTCATACTTGTACTATTATAAGGTATCAAAATCCGTCGGAATCCTTAATAAAGTTGAAAATTTCCTACCTGAAAAAGCTTTGCCAATGCTTTACCGAACGCTCATTTCACCCTACTTGCAGTACGGAATAGAAGCATGACACGGAACTGGTTGAAGTAAAACCAATGTACTTAATGCTCTGCAAAAAAGAGCCGTCAGAGTGGTAAAGAATCTATAATATAATGCTCACACAAATGATTCATGCAAAAGTTTACAAATACTTAAGCTTACGGATCTCTACCAGCTCTCCATAGTTAATGTCTTTTATAAAACATTGACCAATGGTAGCGACAATAACTTCGAACAATTATTAACTGCACAAACTGGTCGTCATGACCATTTAACCCGTAATAGAAGTAAACTCATGCTTCCTTATTATTCAAAGGCTGGGTCGCAAGTTGCAACCAGGGTTGCGGAGTCGGAGGAATAAATTTGCGACTCCGACTCCGACTCCGACTCCGACTCCACCTTTCCAGAATTTGGCGACTCCGACTCCGACTCCGACTCCGACTCCACCTTTCCAGAATTTGGCGACTCCGACTCCGACTAAGACTCCACCTTTCCAAAATTTGGCGACTCCAACACCGACTCCGCCTATTCGCAATTTTGGGACTCCAACTCAACCTATTCATAATTTATAAGATGAATATTTTATTTCTTAACTAGCGTACACGGTCCGTCAAAAATGACGGGATTCAATACCTTTCTTCAACAAGTTTTCGTTCGAGTGGAGTTTCCATGCTTAAACTCATTCCAAAGGTAACTTACTTTTCTCATTAGAGTAATAAACACTTGGAACACAGTAATTTTGAGCCGCAAGAGAAATAGTTATATAGCCATTCGTGCCGTATCCTAGATACAGAAATTCAGCATTACTGAAAGCAACTGCGAGCTTGTTTATGTATATTGTAATATGCAATAGAGTGTTTTGTAATACAGTACATTGTAATATACAGTACCCCGCCGAACTCGGTATCCACGATTCGAACTCTGGTATATAAGGCTCTGGTTCTCTCAATTGTTTTGAAAGTGGCATTATAGCTAGAGCACTTGTACGAAAATGAGTGTATTAATTGACCGTGAACTGAAACCAAGACCGCCAGTGCTAATTTTTTCCTATCGATTCTTAAGAGCGTGACACGAAACGTATAAAGAAACGCACGACTGTCATTCTTAGTAGTAGACGGTTGCAGATGTTGAAACCTGTGCATATGTTCACTATATTCTTTATTAACGAATAACTTTTAAATTGACTGCAGAATTTTAATAATCAAGTAACTAGAGTACATGATTGGTGAAAAATGACGGGATTCGATGGTATCGTTTTAAAAAAATATCAAGATTGAGATGACAAACAAATATACCCATCCTAATAGTACCCGCGATTAAAATACAGTATTCTCGTACTTGTGCACTGGTAAAACTCGTATCACAGTTACGGTCATTGAGCATCATGAAGAATGTCGCAGACGCACACACCAACCAAGCAAGCAACAACACTGTATTATAATTTGAATTGTTATTCGGCAAGAAGTTTTTAAAAAAAATGGCCATACCTTTTTACTGCGATTAGCCGCATTTTCGTGACAATAGATTGGATTTTTATACAATGTTTTTTATTTATAAACAGAAGTGAGCAGATGTAAGGCTTTTCATAATATTTCAATGGTATTCATGATACTGTCCAAGCAAGCAGATTCCCATTGTAATAAAATGGGAGAAATAATGCACGAGAGCATATACTTATTTATAAATTGACGGACACCTGGGTTTTCATTATACAGGATGTTCCGAAAAATGTCCCCGATTTTTCAACTAATTAAATCTCAGCTTTAAATTAAAATATTTGAATTGTCTTTTATTCCCAATGTAATAAATTTCATTTCCTTTTCGAATAATTTAAGTTTTTGAAAATCAGTTTACAATGATCAATTTACTGCAAGGGGTAGAAAAACTAATTGTTCGAAGGAAAAGTTTTTTAAGCAATATTGATACTCTTCCTTATTTTGTACTTTCCCAAAAAATGAACAAACAAAAGTATAAAAAAGTAACAAATCATTGCCATAAATATCGTTTAAACAAATTAAGTAATTCAGTATCCTTCGACATACCCTCCATTTCTCTCAAGGCAAGTATTACTTCTGGTCACCATTGAACGTAGAGTTTTACAGATTATTTCACCGTTTTCTTTCAGTGCTTGAAACACTGTTATTGAAAACACTTGAAACCTCTCAGAGGGCTTAAATACTTGGTGGTATGTAGGATACATCATTATGAAATTATTCTTAACAGTAGGTATTGAGAAATGAAGAAGGACACCAGTGTTGCTTTTAAAAATGTCCCTTTGAACAATTAGTTTTTCTACCCTTTTCAGTAAATCGATCATTGTAAAGTGGTTATTCAACTGATTTTCTAAAACTTAAATAATTTGAAAAGGGAATTAAATTTACTACAATGTGAAACACAGACAATTAGAATATGTTAATTTAAAGCGAAGATATAATCAATTAAAAAGTCGGGGACATTTTTGTGGGGCACCCGGTATAGCGTTGATTGTTCTTATACAATAAAAGGGCAAGTGCCCCCTTAAACAAATAAATAAATTGGTTTAGGTATTTCCTGGGCGTAATCTCTCCTATGTTATCACAATGGAATTTTAGGATTCAAAACTTAGGGGCTACTGTTCGAACATTAATTGCAAATACAGAAGAACTTCAAGGGAACAATAGCAAGTCGTTTCCCTAGATGCGCAAACAGGGAAACAGCACCTAAGTTAGGCATATCTTGAGGATTCCAACAGTACGCACAGCAGCGTCCTCTGAACTATTTTTATTATTAAATTTCTTTAAAACGGAGACCGAAAATTTTCTTTAAAGAAATTTTAGTTTTAAAAACGAAACTCCTTAAAAATAGAAGACAACCAATGGACGTGGCCGGTCATAGGCACGCCACTCCGGTAGGAAGTTTTAGTGGCGTTCTGAGTAGATAGAAACAGAGTTTTAAGATGTCTGGTCGCCGACTAGCTGAATATCGTATCTTACTGCAAGATTGCATATAGCACTAAGATTTTAACAATTAATTGACAATTAATTACCTTGAATAATAAGTGCCGGTTTACCAGGTCGAGGAGTTAAAGTCGCAGAAAAAGACTGCCTTTTACGCAAGAGAAATAAGTTAGAGGTGCCAGACCGACTTTTATTAAAAGGGTGACATGCTGCCAAAGCAGAGTAAGCTCGAAGATAATTTAATTAGTGAACGCCAGTGCGTCACGAGTAACGTTAATTTGGGCGATTTTAGGTTAATGCAGGTCTGGTAGAAGCTCAAACATGCTTAATTACAGAAAGTTAAATCTAAACAAAAAACGAAAAGAAAGGATGTAGCTGCAAAACAAAAACACGAAGAAAAGAAAGAACTAATTTCAACCGAACATAGTGTTCAACTCTGACAGGCAATTTCACCAGAACATAGTGTTCAACTCTGACAGGCAATTTCACCAGAACATAGTGTTCAACTCTGACAGGCAATTTCACCAGAACATAGTGTTCAACTCTGACAGGCAATTTCACCAGAACATAGTGTTCAACTCTGACAGGCAATTTCACCAGAACATAGTGTTCAACTCTGACAGGCAATTTCACCAGAACATAGTGTTCAACTCTGACAGGCAATTTCACCAGAACATAGTGTTCAACTCTGACAGGCAATTTCAACAGAACATAGTGTTCAACTCTGACAGGCAATTTCACCAGAACATAGTGTTCAACTCTGACAGGCAATTTCACCAGAACATAGTGTTCAACTCTGACAGGCAATTTCACCAGAACATAGTGTTCAACTCTGACAGGCAATTTCACCAGAACATAGTGTTCAACTCTGACAGGCAATTTCACCAGAACATAGTGTTCAACTCTGACAGGCAATTTCAACAGAACATAGTGTTCAACTCTGACAGGCAATTTCACCAGAACATGGTGTTCAACTCTGACAGGCAATTTCACCAGAACATAGTGTTCAACTCTGACAGGCAATTTCACCAGAACATAGTGTTCAACTCTGACAGACAATTTCACCAGAACATAGTGTTCAACTCTGACAGGCAATTTCACCAGAACATAGTGTTCAACTCTGACAGGCAATTTCACCAGAACATAGTGTTCAACTCTGACAGGCAATTTCACCAGAACATAGTGTTCAACTCTGACAGGCAATTTCACCAGAACATAGTGTTCAACTCTGACAGGCAATTTCACCAGAACATAGTGTTCAACTCTGACAGGCAATTTCACCAGAACATGGTGTTCAACTCTGACAGGCAATTTCACCAGAACATAGTGTTCAACTCTGACAGGCAATTTCACCAGAACATAGTGTTCAACTCTGACAGGCAATTTCACCAGAACATAGTGTTCAACTCTGACAGGCAATTTCAACAGAACATAGTGTTCAACTCTGACAGGCAATTTCACCAGAACATGGTGTTCAACTCTGACAGGCAATTTCACCAGAACATGGTGTTCAACTCTGACAGGCAATTTCACCAGAACATGGTGTTCAACTCTGACAGGCAATTTCACCAGAACATAGTGTTCAACTCTGACAGGCAATTTCACCAGAACATGGTGTTCAACTCTGACAGGCAATTTCACCAGAACATGGTGTTCAACTCTGACAGGCAATTTCACCAGAACATGGTGTTCAACTCTGACAGGCAATTTCACCAGAACATGGTGTTCAACTCTGACAGGCAATTTCAACAGAGCATAGTGTTCAACTCTGACAGGCAATTTCACCAGAACATAGTGTTCAACTCTGACAGGCAATTTCACCAGAACATGGTGTTCAACTCTGACAGGCAATTTCAACCGAACATAGTGTTCAACTCTGACAGGCAATTTCACCAGAACATGGTGTTCAACTCTGACGGGCAATTTCACCAGAACATGGTGTTCAACTCTGACAGGCAATTTCAACCGAACATAGTGTTCAACTCTGACAGGCAATTTCACCAGAACATAGTGTTCAACTCTGACAGGTAATTTCACCAGAACATGGTGTTCAACTCTGACAGGCAATTTCACCAGAACATAGTGTTCAACTCTGACAGGCAATTTCACCAGAACATAGTGTTCAACTCTGACAGGCAATTTCACCAGAACATAGTGTTCAACTCTGACAGGCAATTTCACCAGAACATAGTGTTCAACTCTGACAGGCAATTTCACCAGAACATAGTGTTCAACTCTGACAGGCAATTTCATCAGAACATAGTGTTCAACTCTGACAGGCAATTTCACCAGAACATAGTGTTCAACTCTGACAGGAAATTTCACCAGAACATGGTGTTCAACTCTGACAGGCAATTTCACCAGAACATAGTGTTCAACTCTGGCAGGCAATTTCACCAGAACATAGTGTTCAACTCTGACAGGCAATTTCACCAGAACATAGTGTTCAACTCTGACAGGCAATTTCACCAGAACATGGTGTTCAACTCTGACAGGCAATTTTACCAGAACATAGTGTTCAACTCTGACAGGCAATTTCACCAGAACATGGTGTTCAACTCTGACAGGCAATTTCACCAGAACATAGTGTTCAACTCTGACAGGCAATTTAACCAGAGCATAGTGTTCAACTCTGACAGGCAATTTCACCAGAACATAGTGTTCAACTCTGACAGGCAATTTCACCAGAACATAGTGTTCAACTCTGACAGGCAATTTCACCAGAACATAGTGTTCAACTCTGACAGGCAATTTCACCAGAACATAGTGTTCAACTCTGGCAGGCAATTTCACCAGAACATGGTGTTCAACTCTGACAGGCAATTTCACCAGAACATAGTGTTCAACTCTGACAGGCAATTTCACCAGAACATAGTGTTCAACTCTGACAGGCAATTTCACCAGAACATAGTGTTCAACTCTGACAGGCAATTTCAACAGAACATAGTGTTCAACTCTGACAGGCAATTTCACCAGAACATGGTGTTCAACTCTGACAGGCAATTTCACCAGAACATGGTGTTCAACTCTGACAGGCAATTTCACCAGAACATGGTGTTCAACTCTGACAGGCAATTTCACCAGAACATAGTGTTCAACTCTGACAGGCAATTTCACCAGAACATAGTGTTCAACTCTGACAGGCAATTTCACCAGAACATGGTGTTCAACTCTGACAGGCAATTTCACCAGAACATAGTGTTCAACTCTGACAGGCAATTTAACCAGAACATAGTGTTCAACTCTGACAGGCAATTTCACCAGAACATGGTGTTCAACTTTGACAGGCAATTTCACCAGAACATGGTGTTCAACTCTGACAGGCAATTTCACCAGAACATGGTGTTCAACTCTGACAGGCAATTTCAACAGAGCATAGTGTTCAACTCTGACAGCCAATTTCACCAGAACATAGTGTTCAACTCTGACAGGCAATTTCACCAGAACATGGTGTTCAACTCTGACAGGCAATTTCAACCGAACATAGTGTTCAACTCTGACAGGCAATTTCACCAGAACATGGTGTTCAACTCTGACGGGCAATTTCACCAGAACATGGTGTTCAACTCTGACAGGCAATTTCAACCGAACATAGTGTTCAACTCTGACAGGCAATTTCACCAGAACATAGTGTTCAACTCTGACAGGCAATTTCACCAGAACATAGTGTTCAACTCTGACAGGCAATTTCACCAGAACATAGTGTTCAACTCTGACAGGCAATTTCACCAGAACATAGTGTTCAACTCTGACAGGCAATTTCACCAGAACATAGTGTTCAACTCTTACAGGCAATTTCAACAGAACATAGTGTTCAACTCTGACAGGCAATTTCACCAGAACATGGTGTTCAACTCTGACAGGCAATTTCACCAGAACATAGTGTTCAACTCTGACAGGCAATTTCACCAGAACATAGTGTTCAACCCTGACAGGCAATTTCACCAGAACATAGTGTTCAACTCTGACAGGCAATTTCACCAGAACATAGTGTTCAACTCTGACAGGCAATTTCACCAGAACATAGTGTTCAACTCTGACAGGCAATTTCACCAGAACATAGTGTTCAACTCTGACAGGCAATTTCACCAGAACATAGTGTTCAACTCTGACAGGCAATTTCACCAGAACATAGTGTTCAACTCTGACAGGCAATTTCACCAGAACATGGTGTTCAACTCTGACAGGCAATTTCACCAGAACATAGTGTTCAACTCTGACAGGCAATTTCACCAGAACATAGTGTTCAACTCTGACAGGCAATTTCACCAGAACATAGTGTTCAACTCTGACAGGCAATTTCAACAGAACATAGTGTTCAACTCTGACAGGCAATTTCACCAGAACATGGTGTTCAACTCTGACAGGCAATTTCACCAGAACATGGTGTTCAACTCTGACAGGCAATTTCACCAGAACATGGTGTTCAACTCTGACAGGCAATTTCACCAGAACATAGTGTTCAACTCTGACAGGCAATTTCACCAGAACATGGTGTTCAACTCTGACAGGCAATTTCACCAGAACATGGTGTTCAACTCTGACAGGCAATTTCACCAGAACATGGTGTTCAACTCTGACAGGCAATTTCACCAGAACATGGTGTTCAACTCTGACAGGCAATTTCAACAGAGCATAGTGTTCAACTCTGACAGGCAATTTCACCAGAACATAGTGTTCAACTCTGACAGGCAATTTCACCAGAACATGGTGTTCAACTCTGACAGGCAATTTCAACCGAACATAGTGTTCAACTCTGACAGGCAATTTCACCAGAACATGGTGTTCAACTCTGACGGGCAATTTCACCAGAACATGGTGTTCAACTCTGACAGGCAATTTCAACCGAACATAGTGTTCAACTCTGACAGGCAATTTCACCAGAACATAGTGTTCAACTCTGACAGGTAATTTCACCAGAACATGGTGTTCAACTCTGACAGGCAATTTCACCAGAACATAGTGTTCAACTCTGACAGGCAATTTCACCAGAACATAGTGTTCAACTCTGACAGGCAATTTCACCAGAACATGGTGTTCAACTCTGACAGGCAATTTCACCAGAACATAGTGTTCAACTCTGGCAGGCAATTTCACCAGAACATAGTGTTCAACTCTGACAGGCAATTTCACCAGAACATAGTGTTCAACTCTGACAGGCAATTTCACCAGAACATGGTGTTCAACTCTGACAGGCAATTTTACCAGAACATAGTGTTCAACTCTGACAGGCAATTTCACCAGAACATGGTGTTCAACTCTGACAGGCAATTTCACCAGAACATAGTGTTCAACTCTGACAGGCAATTTAACCAGAACATAGTGTTCAACTCTGACAGGCCATCTGAAGGAAACTTTATCTTCCACAAAGCCGCCATCAGAAATACGGAAGGTTTTCAACAGGAAATTTAATTGAACAAATAAAATTGGCTGTCCGTCTTTGTTGGGGGGTCTGTCTCCTTTTCACGCTTCTAAAGATGCTTAATGCCTGTATCTGCGATGCGAGTCTCACCAGTGCACTAGTACTAGAATATTTTAACCGCGGGTACTATTAGGGTGGATATATTTCTTTATGATCCACATCTGGAGATTTCGTATATAGACAATATTAAATCCCACCATTTATCACGGGTCGAGTACACAATTTTATATACTGAGTGTTTCAGAACACGAGGTACAAAATTGCACACGATGTAGAAAATGGCTATTTAAACACTTTTAATTCCATGAAATTTCCCCCCAAAAACCGGGGTCGTAAGATATTAGCTGTTCATTGTTTTCAATGATGAAATTTAATGGCACAATTATTCATTATTTATTTTGAATTTACTTTACAAAATTTTTCAAAATGTGTTCCACCTACATCAATGCACTTTTCGAATGTTAGCCTTAACGGCTGCCGAAAATTAGGAAACACTTCTGGCATTTAGGTATCTCGCCAGCAGCCACTGCAATTCTGGCCACAAGATCTTCCTCAGACCCAATGGGTGTAGCATAAACAAGGCTCTTCACGTGTCCCCAAAAAATGAAAGCGAATGGAGTCATGTCCGGAGATCTAGGAGGTCATGCAACTAAAAGATTTCGCTCGATCAACGTAAATTCAAATAAATATTGCGAGTAATTTAGCCAATAAATTTCATCCTTTAAAACAATAAACGGCCAATATCTCAATTTTTCTTTCTTCGGAAAATTTCATAGAAGAAAAAGTCTTTATTCTGACATCTTCTACTTAGTGGGCAATTTTTTGCCTCTTATTCTGAAACACCCTGTATATTACTGACAAGTGTCTTCTGAGTAGGTAAAGTAGTCACTGCCTACACTGGGAAGCATAGATATGTATCCACAGTTTTTTTATTTCTAAGCAAGCACTCATTCAGTGAAATTATAATAGTTAATTCAATGACTATGCTTAAAATCCACATAATGATATACATGTAGATGAAGTAGGCAAGATTTGCACACTGCCTCTTATTCTCTGTGTCTACACTATGTAGGGTAACAATGCAGAAAAGGTGTCATATTATTGCTCAACAATATTTTATATCTCGGCTATAATAAGCAAAAGTTGTTTTGCTTTCGTCGCAGGGGACTGAAGTTTTCGGAACGTTTTGTTTACGAATAAAAGTCACTTTTAGCGTCTTTACGTGTAATATGATACTATCTCTTATTCTCGTCTAACTTTTTACTTTATGTTTGACACTTTCTTATTTTAATAAACGCCCATGTTCTTCTAATTTCATGTTTTTTGGTGCGATTTGAAACGTTTCTTGTGAGAAAATTTGTTCTATCGCATAAATGTAACAACCATTGCAGCTGAGATAGTTCATTGCTTTCAGTTACAATGTGTGTGTGACTAAGTGAAGTTTTTGCTGGTGTGTGTTATTATTTTCACTGCAGCTCGTTTACATTGTATTTTAATTTTTCATGTGTCTCAATGCCGATATTGATTACCTTACAACATTTCCAAATCTTCCATAAGAAGAAGTAATTAATTATGTAATGCTGCAAAACAGATACTATTTCAGTGTTTAAAATTGTAGAAGCATAATATAAAATTCTCCATTTCAGCGTATGCTTGCTTAAAAACTGGGGAGTGATACGAAGATAAAAATTCAACATGATGATGATATAGTGAAATACAATATAACTCTGGAAGAACCAAACAACATTCAAGAAATAACTTTAGAAATGAGCAGAAATTGTTATTAATAATACATGTTAACTTGACCTAAAGGCAAGGAAGCCATATCAATTTTGATAACATAACCTGAAAACTAGAAGTCTTTATGTGCCAGACCATAGCTTCAGGTTTCGGCAAAGACTACTCATTGGCAAGGAATCATAACATAAAGACTAAAAATATTTATGATCACAACATAAATTTAAGTTTCTGCAAAGACTAGTCATTATCAATCAATGCATCATTAAGAGCCTTACGTGAGTACAATGTATTGCATCAGCTGAAATGTTCTACAAGTAACTTGCTACACATTTAGTACTATTTGCTACTTCCTGTGTACTAATTGAAGGGGAAATGAACGAAACAGAAATATACAAAACAAATTTTCAATGCTTCAAATTACTAATTCTTGCCTAAATAACTGCAAAATATTCATTATTACTCCAGTACAATTATATTTCTTTCTTGTATTTATCATATATAGGACTGCAAATCCACGACGACTACACAACAATGACGGTATTAGGTGATAGGTATAAATACGCTGTTTCAAACTTAAAACAAAATAATCAACAAAAACATTGCGTATTTTTAGATTTTCAGCAAAGTATTTTAACTCTGTTTTGTTTACTTTCGGTTTTAAACAATTATAAATAATTTTTAGTAAAAATTAGAATCGAAGACAGCAAAAATTAGCGACTCCAACTTCGACTCCACCCCATCCGAATGAACGACTCCGACTCCGACTCCACCACACTCGGAAAAGCGACTCCGACTCCGACTCCACCACACTTCGGAGAAGCGACTCCGACTCCAACTCCGGCTCCACCCTAAAACATGCGACTCCGGCGACTCCGACTCCCGACTCCGACTCCGACTCCGCAACCCTGGTCGCAACACAGTATTCTCTTCGTTAGAACTGAAACTTGGAACTCAATACTTGCGGAGATCCATGAAAGTAATTCTTACGAAGTATTCAAAATAAATCTTGAATCTCATTTCCTATCAGAATACTAGTCGTGTAAGATAACCAAGTCAAATCTTGTCTCCTACATGAGTGGTCCATGTCTAATGCCTTGTCAGACATCAGACAAGAACTCTAATTAGACTCAAGAACTTCATTAGACCTAATGTCTAATGTCCTGATAATGTAATTTGCCATGGTTCATATCGCTGATCTTCCGTCTGCTCTTAAATCGTTTATCGAATATACTGTTAACATCTAGTCCACGTACATAAACTATTTTGTAAAATGAAGCATCGAATATAGAGTAAACCATTTCATTGATCAGTCTAATGCGTAACTAGGTTAAGTGAATTAGGTTAAACATTACTGTACCCGTACACCCTAGAATAACGTTGATGGTAGGATGCCTTAGAAGTCGCTGAACTTATTCGGGCCCACAGGTAGCTGTACTCAAATTTGACCATTGTGCCACACTTAAGAAACAGTTTACCTCAGTATTACTTGTGGTAAATAAATTGTCTAAATTGTTTAAAATCTTTCATAAGAAGGTCTGCGCCCAAGGACAATAATCTTATATAATATTGTTAATAAACAGCATATTTAAATAATAGAACCGATACACATCCATAAGCCAAATCCATTTCTTTCGATTCAAATGATGTTATTTTTTTCGATTTTGATTTCGTATCAGGGGAGTTCCAATTCCTGAATTCCATTATTCTACATTCTGCAGACCCATTTCCAGTTCTGCGCTCGACTTCTTTTTTAATTGTAACATCCAGAATGGGATCCCCTGGACCATGTTTAATTCACTTGATCGCATTGCTCTCCCCTGAGAGTTTCATTTCCCGCAATAGCGCACGGCGCAAGCTGCTGCGTAGATCTCTTCGTTGGACTTCTTCTGTTATTTTATCTCTCGCGGGCGGGATTTATTGACCTCTTTATTTCTTATCAGAGACCGAGCTTATTCTCTGAGGTAATCGACAGAAGAAATCCCGAGAAACAGCGTTTGATCAGGAAACCGACCAATCGACCGAGAATGATTTTGAAGAAGTTTCGAAATCCTAGATCGAGTGTGCTTGTTTGAAAGAAGCGGGAAACTTTGGGTCGTGGTATTTCACTCTGATGAAGTGGTAAGTATTCAGATTTTACAGAAATGGATAGTTCCTAGTTCGTTAATTTCACTTTGCGAACTAGTTCCCAGGAGTCTTTTATAAGAAATAATAGAAAGATTGACAGAATATTAGAAGTCTTAGAAGAACCAAACATTATATAGGCCACTAGGGCAAATTTTCGTTAAAATTCTCGTAATATTTTACAAAAACGTGCTTTCATGCTGCTGTAAAATATGGTTTGGTGTTTATGGAATAAATATGCAGTGGATGTCGAAACAATTCATTTCCCTCGGAGTTTTAGTGTATACTCTTTATAACGCTGAAATTTTCTAATGGCTTTAATACTACGGCATTTTCAGACAGAAATGCATCTTTCACCTGAGGATGTATAGCTTTCACATCTAAAAATTCATGTTTACAACCCGTAAATATGTGCCCTAAAACATAGAGATATTTGTTTTTCGCATGATGATAAGTGTTTCACGCATATAAACTTATTCCCACGTGGAAATAAACGTATACCCACTTGTCTCATATGAGTGCATATTTACTCCATGGAGCTCACAGCAACGCTCTGCTGAAGTTAAAAAATTCTTCACGAAATTGTTTATTTTCCAAATTAAATACGGCGTGCGTCGGGCATCACAAGCGCAGAGCGTGCTTTCTTCGACTGGCTACACGTGTTTCGATTTCAGACACATTTTATCAATCACGGTCAAGTGTTTCTGTACAGGTAACCAAAATTATTGATAACTAAATAACGCTTTATACCCTAAAATTCTATAAATTACTATTACATGTCTTCAACACATCTTCAATTGTCCATAATCACGTTTATGTGTATTTTCTCAAGTATTACGTTATCTTTATGCCCTATTTCAACAATTAACTCATATTAACGAATTTTCAAACGGGAGTAACAGAACTTGAAAAAGGTAAAGCGCCTATCTTGTATAATTTCTCCTGGAGTTGCTTCCTTTACTCAAGGTTGATATTCCCTCAAAAATACGTGAAAAATTCAACCTCTAATGGCGTTCAATCGCAGCAATCGGCTCAACGTTTTTCGATGTCATCAAAATCAGAAACACTAGACACAACTTACATTACTGGTATTAAGGGACTATCCTATTCTTTCATGAACTTTGTTTTAGCACAACTTCTCCCTAAAATAAAACTTGTAAACTTGTTAAATTGAAGCTAATAAAATTTAGTGCAGCGCCACGAATTTTGAATGATAATCCCAGCCTCCGGCATTGTGCGTTATTTCAAGAGCGTTGTTTGTCTTTCGGCTCCACTGGGGAGCTACGTTCCATTAAGAGCAAAGCTGCTTAACAACCAACGTCAGAAGCTCTCACGTAGGCAGTAATATACAACTAACTTCCAAGAGTGATGTCATCTATGCTTGGAATATTTCTTCATTCGAAAAAATGACAGAACTTGGCTCACTTCCTCGGTTGTTTTTGTTTTCTGTACGTCATAGGAGCACAGTAACGGTCTCGCTTGTTTTTGGAATATTTCTCATTTTTCATTCAATACAGATTTTATGAAAAATTTGATCCTTTTCTGACTTTTTCTCGGATCATTCTGGAGCTTCGAAGGAGAAAGGTATACACTGATTTATTATGCAGAGAAAATGAAGGAAAACTTTCTCGCACTGCCCAGCTACAGTGAGCTGGAAAGAAATTTCCAGCGAGGTTACTTGAGTTTTTCATTGTGATATGAACGCAAACCAAATAACTGTGTCAGCTTTAACTATGTTAAGCCTTTCCTATGTAATTGTGAATTTCTTAGTTTTAAAAGGGTTCAGTTAGAGAAATTTCAAAATGAGAATAAAGTTATAAAGACTTCTATAAGGCAAAAGTGATTTATTATTGAGAAGAATTGCGATATTTTTAGGAAATCATCGAACCATAGGATGAATCTCTAAGTACAGTTTGCAAATTATTCGAATGTTAAACAGACCACCTTGTTTCGTGAAAATTGGCGCGCCTGTAATATGATGGTACTCATCTTACATGGCCGAGCCCATTTCGTCCTCTGACAGAGACAGAAAACAGGCAATGAAATCTCCAAATCAAAAATGTATCCAAGCTTGTTATCAGTTTGAATTGAGCAAGGCAAAGCAGAATGAATACTTTGTACGTATTATTTATCATTTTAAAATTCTTCGAGTCCATTAGCTCCGATAGAAGCTCGAGGGGTTGCTGCCAATCAAGCATTTCGCTAATTGCCCAGGCCAGGCCATGAGCTGTACCTGAACTTTACTTAGCTAATGAACACCTCAATCTCTTGACTGGCCTCCAGTGGCCAAACAATTGAGTGGTCTCTGTTCTAGAGAGTCATAAATCGATAGGCTTCCATGAAGGTGGTATGTATGAATTCTTAATCTTCTTTACTGAGTTCTCTGCTGCAGAAGTGCCTAAAATTTTCCTCTGAACGAAGAGTACTATGATAGTATCTATCCTCGTTAGCTTTCAGTCAGTCCGACATTTTTATTTATTCAGCACTATCATGCTCAGGTGTGCTTACGGGCTGGATACTGTTGTCATAGCAGGGCTGCACTTCCTCATCAGGTTCCTAAGACAACCTCGTGGTTCAGGCCGCGAGCGTTATCAACGGTGTGCTGGGTTTTGATTTTTCTCGGTAACCTAGAACTTCTCTAGAAATAGACCGTTGAGGCATTCTGGTTGCTCGTATCGTATTAACATCAGGGCTTTGGGAGCAATGGACCTGAAAAGCATCCCGTTATAAATTATGATATTCGTGCATGAAAACATCTACATACCTATTTCCGTGGATAAAGTATGCTGTGAAGTACTCCTTTCGCACAATTACGCTGAAAGGGGGGCAGGCGCGCTCATCTGTTGTTTCTCGCAATATACTTTTGACTAAAAAGTTCACCCTAGGGTTTAATTTTATGCTTCTATGTTATGCTTATACTGCAACTAAACGCTGCTCCTCGTGTATTTACGGGTGCTTTCAATAAATGGAATTTCATTTAGACGTTAGAAATAGTTATTATTTTCTTCCCTTCTTAGGTAAGAATTAACTTCTTGTGTTCCGAAAATATGTTGTGAAAATTAATAATGCAATATGTAACCATGGTGATAGTTTTGAGGCTCAGATGTCCATTTGAGAGATCTGCACATCTACCACTATTCCTGATGAGCCGAAGGTTTCTTTTTACGAAACCCAAAATGAAGTGCATCAAATGCTTTACAATACCGTTGTTTTCATTAATTTCAAGGAAGCTAAGTAAGATGGAACTATCACACATATTTCGTAACCGATTTGCTGATTGCATCGTTGTGAGACACTTGATAAACGTCAACCATTCGTCAACACTATTGTGCGGGTCGACCGCTGAGCGCAGCATACAGGAGCCTATCTGATCCGCATCCCGTCTCGGATGCCACCTGCTTAGCATCATCAACAATTCCTGTGATCTTCGCTTAGAAACTTGCTATTGACACACAATATAGCTTGAAGAGACTCCTTTCAACCAACACTGGTATCTCAAGCCATGTTTGTCGCAGAAGTTCTATTCAAACAGGAGTTTGCGAAGGCAAGTCAGAGACGTGCGTGCCAACCAACATGGCATTTGACTTCACATTTTTGGGTTAAGTTTAATTTATGGACTCTTATGCGTAATTACTAACCATAACTTATAGGTTATGAGATATGATAATTTCTGAAAAAAGGTATCGCGCTAATTGTTCTTCACCTAGACAATTCTTGTGAGAAAACTTTTCTTCTTATCTGAATCACAACATTGATTTTGACCAGATATTTTAGCAATATCCAGGTTGAAGTAGGCAGTTGGTTTCCCTAATTTAGTAGGTATGATCGAAATACTAAGCATTTATCGTGAAAACCGCTTGCTTTAATATAAGTTGAAAATGCCCTTTCATCCAAGTAGTCTTCAGCTGGCTGGTTTATTTCTGTGAAATTTTGTCAGCCCCAAGATGCCGTGCGTCTCGGTGAGGACGGGGCCTGGGCGTCTCAAGAAGTATTCGATGTAAATGTAACTTGATATGGTTATTATTAAATTTTACTTGAAAAGACATAATATAAATACATGTTACGGTCAAGTCTCGAATAACGTCATCGCAAGAAACCACACAACATGAGTAATGTATATTTTATGTTTATGTTCACAACTGAACTAAAATTAGGAATTTTTTAATCGCGTTGACCTATTTTTTAATCGTTGACCACTAGAGCTAACGTAATCATTGTTCATTATTTCCTAAGTCATGAGAAAGCTCTATAAGAACAGTTTGCCTCTGTCATTAAAATGTAGGAAAATCATTTGATTCGCCGAGTAATCCATTCGAGAATGCTCGCAGGTCAACTTCTAAATACTCGTATTTGAGACAACACACTTGGTCCCCTAAAATCAATTTCCTGAGATGAAGACATTTTGAACGTACATTTTGAAACACTTTCAATTTCTATTTAAGTATGAGTTTTGATAAACTTCATTTTAGTCCTCTCAGTCAATTTAACACAGTAACTGCTGTGTTAACTTATAATTTGCTGTTCCATTTCGGACTTTCATAATTAATTTTCTGTCGCAAACTGCGTGATCAAAAGTCCCCTGTACCACTGGCTGCTTTGAGCTCGCTCTTCCATTTCTCTTATCGACTGAATTCGACTTTAAGTTTTCCTCAAAAGTAAGTCCTTACCGAAGTTTGGCCAACTTCACGAACTTTATTTCTCCTCTGCGTCAAGTTTTCATCTCGAGTGTAATTAACAAACCCGACTTGGGTTAGAATTTCGATTTGCTCTGAGCAGAGCGCCAAACTTTTTGTTTTTGTGATCAATCGGTCTGCCAGCAACTTTGGTTTAACGGATTACTGTTTTTTGAAAGAACTCAGAATATCTTCGTGGTGATTTGTGAGTTACTTTCCCTTTAAATGTGAAGAATGGGCTGCGTGCGTGGAGTTGCGACTCAAATGTCATAATAACGGGCTACGCTTAATGACTGTTTTTTTCAAAAAGTCTACCCTTGGATGAAGGAGGCACTCTAGTCAGAACTATATATTTAAATAAAATGTACTTAAGCCAGCTTAATAATTACAATCATGATGTCGCTTTTGTAAAAAAGGTTTTGTTAGGTCAGATATTAGGGATGGATGGAAATTAGCTCATAATATTTCAGTTCTTCATTTCAAAAGTTTTGAATATCTTATCATAGACAAATGAAATTATTTTTGTATATAAAATTAAAAAATAAACACTCGCCTTTCCTAGCTGCAGCGGGCTGTCCCAGGAAAGAGGAAGAAATTTGAAACTCTTGGAACATCAGTCATGAACCTTGCCTGTGTTTAATCTTTACTTGTAGATTCAATGGAGTAAAACCTGAGGTTGAGTACCTCCTAGCGCTGCTATAATAACGTAATTGATGTAAGCGATATTTGTAGGAGAAAATCCTATTGTTAATGCAGGATGCTTCAACAAAATTTAGAAAACATCTTCTTTAAATAAAAGCGACGTAAGAACAGATTAATAAACGCGTGTGACTACGTCACAGCTCTGGTGTACGTTCTCCACCTCTGCTAAACGAAAAAGATCGAACTAAAATCAGATGAATATTTGTCAGGAATACTTACTTCACAATTGGTCCTGTTCCTCTGAAGAGAGTCGTCGGACTGTGACTGCGGTTGAAGGGCAGGTTCCTTGTTGCTTGTGGTTGTAGGGCCAGTTCCTTGTTGTATGTGGTTATAGGGCCAGTTCTTGCTACCTGTGGTTATAGGGCCAGTTTCTTGTTGCTTGTGGTTATAGGGCCAGTTCTTGCTACCTGTGGTTATAGGGCCAGTTCCTTGTTGTATGTGGTTATAGGGCCAGTTCCTTGTTGCCTGTGGTTATAGGGCCAGTTCCTTGTTGCTTGTGGTTATAGGGCCAGTTCTTGCTACCTGTGGTTATAGGACCAGTTCCTCGTTGTATGTGGTTATAGGGCCAGTTCCTCGTTGCCTGTGGTTATAAGGCCAGTTCCTTGTTGCCTGTGGTTATAGGGCCAGTTCCTTGTTGTATGTGGTTATAAGGCCAGTTCTTTGTTGCCTGTGGTTATGGGGCCAGTTCCTTGTTGGCTGTGGTTATAGGGCCAGTTCCTTGTTGACTGTGGTTTTAGGGCCAGTTCCTTGTTGACTGTGGTTATAGGGACAGTTCCTTGTTGCTGGTGGTTATAGGGCCAGTTCCTTGCAGCTTGTGGTTATAGGGCCAGTTCCTTGTTGGCTGTGGTTATAGGGTTAGGTCCTTGTTGGCTGTGGTTATAGGGCCAGTTCCTTGTTGGCTGTGGTTATAGGGCCAGTTCCTTGTTGCCTGTGGTTATAGGGCCAGTTCCTTGTTGTATGTGGTTATAGGGCCAGTTCCTTGTTGTATGTGGTTATAGGGCCAGTTCCTTGTTGCTTGTGGTATAGGGCCAGTTCTTTGTTGCCTGTGGTTATAGGGCCAGTTCCTTGTTGCCTGTGGTTATAGGGCCAGTTCCTTGTTGCTTGTGGTTATAGGACCAGTTCCTTGTTGCTTGTGGTTATAAGGCCAGTTCTTTGTTGCCTGTGGTTATAGGGCCAGTTCCTTGTTGCTTGTGGTTATAGGGCCAGTTCCTTGTTGCTTGTGGTTATAAGGCCAGTTCTTTGTTGCCTGTGGTTATAGGGCCAGTTCCTTGTTGCCTGTGGTTATAGGGCCAGTTCCTTGTTGCCTGTGGTTATAGGGCCAGTTCCTTGTTGTATGTGGTTATAGGGCCAGTTCCTTGTTGCTTGTGGTTATGAGGCCAGTTCCTTGTTGGCTGTGGTTATAGGGCCAGTTCCTTGTTGACTGTGGTTTTAGGGCCAGTTCCTTGTTGACTGTGGTTATAGGGACAGTTCCTTGTTGCTGGTGGTTATAGGGCCAGTTCCTTGTAGCTTGTGGTTATAGGGCCAGTTCCTTGTTGGCTGTGGTTATAGGGTTAGGTCCTTGTTGGCTGTGGTTATAGGGCCAGTTCCTTGTTGGCTGTGGTTATAGGGCCAGTTCCTTGTTGCCTGTGGTAATAGGGCCAGTTCCTTGTTGTATGTGGTTATAGGGCCAGTTCCTTGTTGTATGTGGTTATAGGGCCAGTTCCTTGTTGCTTGTGGTATAGGGCCAGTTCTTTGTTGCCTGTGGTTATAGGGCCAGTTCCTTGTTGCCTGTGGTTATAGGGCCAGTTCCTTGTTGCTTGTGGTTATAGGACCAGTTCCTTGTTGCTTGTGGTTATAAGGCCAGTTCTTTGTTGCCTGTGGTTATAGGGCCAGTTCCTTGTTGCTTGTGGTTATAGGGCCAGTTCCTTGTTGCTTGTGGTTATAAGGCCAGTTCTTTGTTGCCTGTGGTTATAGGGCCAGTTCCTTGTTGCCTGCGGTTATAGGGCCAGTTCCTTGTTGCCTGTGGTTATAGGGCCAGTTCCTTGTTGTATGTGGTTATAGGGCCAGTTCCTTGTTGCTTGTGGTTATGAGGCCAGTTCCTTGTTGGCTGTGGTTATAGGGCCAGTTCCTTATTGCTTGTGGTTATAAGGCCAGTTCCTTGTTGGCTGTGGTTATAGGGCAAGTTCCTTGTTGCTTGTGGTTATAGGGCCAGTTCCTTGTTGTATGTGGTTATAGGGCAAGTTCCTTGTTGCCTGTGGTTATAGGGCCAGGTCCTTGTTGCTTGTGGTTATAGGACCAGTTCCTTGTTGCTTGTGGTTATAAGGCCAGTTCTTTGTTGCCTGTGGTTATAGGGCCAGTTCCTTGTTGCTTGTGGTTATAGGGCCAGTTCCTTGTTGCTTGTGGTTATAAGGCCAGTTCTTTGTTGCCTGTGGTTATAGGGCCAGTTCCTTGTTGCCTGTGGTTATAGGGCCAGTTCCTTGTTGCCTGTGGTTATAGGGCCAGTTCCTTGTTGTATGTGGTTATAGGGCCAGTTCCTTGTTGCTTGTGGTTATGAGGCCAGTTCCTTGTTGGCTGTGGTTATAGGGCCAGTTCCTTGTTGACTGTGGTTTTAGGGCCAGTTCCTTGTTGACTGTGGTTATAGGGACAGTTCCTTGTTGCTGGTGGTTATAGGGCCAGTTCCTTGTAGCTTGTGGTTATAGGGCCAGTTCCTTGTTGGCTGTGGTTATAGGGTTAGGTCCTTGTTGGCTGTGGTTATAGGGCCAGTTCCTTGTTGGCTGTGGTTATAGGGCCAGTTCCTTGTTGCCTGTGGTTATAGGGCCAGTTCCTTGTTGTATGTGGTTATAGGGCCAGTTCCTTGTTGTATGTGGTTATAGGGCCAGTTCCTTGTTGCTTGTGGTATAGGGCCAGTTCTTTGTTGCCTGTGGTTATAGGGCCAGTTCCTTGTTGCATGTGGTTATAGGGCCATTTCCTTGTTGCTTGTGGTTATAGGACCAGTTCCTTGTTGCTTGTGGTTATAAGGCCAGTTCTTTGTTGCCTGTGGTTATAGGGCCAGTTCCTTGTTGCTTGTGGTTATAGGGCCAGTTCCTTATTGCTTGTGGTTATAAGGCCAGTTCTTTGTTGCCTGTGGTTATAGGGCCAGTTCCTTGTTGCCTGTGGTTATAGGGCCAGTTCCTTGTTGCCTGTGGTTATAGGGCCAGTTCCTTGTTGTATGTGGTTATAGGGCCAGTTCCTTGTTGCTTGTGGTTATGAGGCCAGTTCCTTGTTGGCTGTGGTTATAGGGCCAGTTCCTTGTTGCTTGTGGTTATAAGGCCAGTTCCTTGTTGGCTGTGGTTATAGGGCAAGTTCCTTGTTGCTTGTGGTTATAGGGCCAGTTCCTTGTTGTATGTGGTTATAGGGCCAGTTCCTTGTTGCTTGTGGTTATAGGGCCAGTTCCTTGTTGGCTGTGGTTATAGGGCCAGTTCTTTGTTGCTTGTGGTTATAAGGCCAGTTCCTTGTTGGCTGTGGTTATAGGGCAAGTTCCTTGTTGCTTGTGGTTATAGGGCCAGTTCCTTGTTGTATGTGGTTATAGGGCAAGTTCCTTGTTGCTTGTGGTTATAGGGCCAGTTCCTTGTTGCTTGTGGTTATAGGGCCAGTTCCTTGTTGGCTGTGTTTATAGGGCCAGTTCCTTGTTGCTTGTGGTTATAAGGCCAGTTCCTTGTTGGCTGTGGTTATAGGGCAAGTTCCTTGTTGCTTGTGGTTATAGGGCCAGTTCCTTGTTGTACGTGGTTATAGGGCCAGTTCCTTGTTGCTTGTGGTTATAAGGCCAGTTCCTTGTTGGCTGTGGTTATAGGGCAAGTTCCTTGTTGCCTGTGGTTATAGGGCCAGTTCCTTGTTGTATGTGGTTATAGGGCCAGTTCCTTGTTGCTTGTGGTTATAAGGCCAGTTCCTTGTTGCCTGTGGTTATAGGGCCAGTTGCTTGTTGCCTGTGGTTATAGGGCCAGTTCCTTGTTGCTTGTGGTTATAGGGCCAGTTCTTTGTTGCCTGTGGTTATAGGGCAAGTTCCTTGTTACTTGTCGTTAATGGGTTATAAATTGTGAACATCGATTCCTCAATAAATTAGCTTCCTTCTCAGCTACCAACCGTGATATAGCTTCAGATTACATTAAGTTTTTCTTCGACGCTACTCTGGCTTTGTTTTTCGTCTTTGCTTATGTGTAAGTTCACTTGACTGCCTGTGATCCTTTGATAAATGCAGTTTGCCTCACAGTCGCAACCCTGAGGCATCTGCAGCTAAGCTGGCTGTGTGTGGCTCTCCAGGGTCAGTAATTACCCCGTGTAATTGAAGCTTTGTGGTGTTCCATGTTGGCCAGATTGTAGATTTGAATCCTGTGACTCACTTGAATATTTGGAGTCAATTGATGTCCATAGACAATCCAAATGTCGGAATTCTTTGAAACGTGTTTCTTTGAAGAATTCGTAACATCGCGCTGTTGTATCCTCATCTCATACCCGTATTTAAGACTTAATGATGAATTTTTATTTTGAAATTTTTTAAAGCTTTATTTATATGCACTTCTATTCGTTTTAGATACTTCCCATAGCTTTGAAAATATTCACTTCTAAGAATTACGTAATGCTGTTCCGTAAAATTATGATGAAAAGGATTAAATAAATACCATGTTTAATTTTCCAACGATGCTTAGCAAGCGGGAATCCTTCCCTGCTCAATAGAAATTGACTGTCTGTGATCCTGATACGCGACTGTTGAAATATGCTGTTCACTCTGAGATAATTGGGCAGAAGAATTAACTGCTGAGGAACCTAATTCATAGATGGCATTATGCTCATTATTTCATTATTCTACAACCAAGGGCAGCACGGAAGCAATTCTATGGCCCCCAGTTCTTGAGACAAACGTATGTGTTAATTTTTGGTGTTGCCTTATTTAGTTTAGTGCAACATGTCTGGTCACAACAAATATCAACATCAAAACCGAAATGCTAACAAACCAGGTCACTCGAAAGCATATTTAATAAAATAAAAGACTCGGCACCCCACTTTTGTTTGTTTTGTCTTTACGTAGCACTTTTCTTTGAAATTTTTTTACATTTCACAAAACACAATTTTCGCGCAATTTAACGACGAAAACCGATATGATGAAGTTACGACATGATTTCAATTGACCGCTGCCGCGCTGAGGGGCGAGGTGAGGTGCGACCAAACCTGCGTGGCTCAGGCACTTGGCACGGCGGCGCTGAAGCGCCGCTCATTGTGAACGGCAGACGACCCTTGAAATTCATACATTTTCCTACAAACACTTCACCTGCATAAGACAAGATTCACAGAAAATATTTTGCTACTTGATGCAAATTTGATGTAGCAGTCTATGTGAATTTGTATTCGTTCATAGTACATGTAGTACCTAGCAAAGTAAACTTAATAAAAAAATAATCATCTCAACACAAAGTTGCAGCATAGTTGCATGAATGTTTGGAAAGCGACAATCCAGACTCAGTTTGGTTTTTGCTTCAGTTGGGCTTGGCTGAGCATCGCTAAATTTTTGATGGCACGACCATTGAAGGCCCAGAAAACTTCGGCCATAACGACTTGCCTGCTTCTCGAAGTCGGAACGTAAGTTTCAGACCTTCTGAGTATTTGATTTACAGAACTATTCCCGGACTCTTCAATTTAGTTAATGCAAAATAATTGTTATTGAGAATGATTTGCAGTAAATGTTATAACGTAATCAAGAATACAGGATGTACGTGTGATTAGTATTTGCTCTAATTGAATACCACAAAGTATACTTTACGGGACACCTAATTATTACATTACTTATGTGGTATATTGTGGTATACTAAAAAATTTGAATGGCAGAGCGATCTTTGCTGTTTATTTTCATCATTAACTTACCACCATTAATACCCTCTCACCTCCTAGTCATAAAGGTATGATCTTCCTGTCCCGTCTTAACTAAGCCTACGGATTTCATGGAAGTCATAGCATTCAATGAGGGGAGAAAAAGGATTATTCTTTACTGTGCATAACCAGTTGCAGTTGTGTGTAATCGAGATCTTTTATTAAGTTCTTCTATATGCCTCTATAAATTTGAAGGAGAAAACTACCCAACCAGTTCTACTTTGCAGCGTTGATAACATTAAAAAAACAGGATTTCTTTCAAATTGGGCTAGAAAAATACCAGCATTTTTTCTCAGGAATTTAGTCTAACTTACCAAAGCTCCTATACTACATACTCCATGTCTGAAAAATTTATTCCTTCCGTGTCGTACGTAGACCAAATTTAGTTGGTCACGAGACTAACTAAGCATGAGAAAGGAGAATGAGAGGTGTCACCTAATAGAAACTCAGCAGCACTTCTGATGAAGCACAGTTATGATGAAAAAACTTGAAATTTGTTAAACCGCAGATTCTCCAAAAGCCTGCGCACAACTTTGTGTGTGACCTCGTTAATGTTCTCTCAGGATTTACGAAGCGTAATGACTCTATTATGCTACCGAATTTAAATTAGAGCCTGAAATGGGAGTTTGAACTGACTTACACGTAATAATTTTGGTTTCTTAGGTTTTTCTTTACAGCTGTTTTCTGAATTTTTCCGATGAAACTTTTTATGTCTGATAATATTGATCACTGCTACTCCTCCAAATTCCTCATTCCATTCTGTTAATATTTGTGTCTCATTTTCGAGAGAATTTTTTCACATGCAGTCCTTCATTGCTGCCTCAAGTTCAGCTTGATTTCTTCACTCTACCATTTTCTAATCACTTTTTACCGTGAAATCATTTCAAAGTTCGATCAACGCGGGGAATTTATTCCATCACCGCTTAAAGACTCTTCCTCGACCGTAATTAATAAACTTAACATATCCTGGAATTTTGATCAGAGTTTAACCGGCAGCCTCACTTCGTTATGTGAGATATAGGGACTGAACGGATGAGGTCTTCACTATTGATACGTCTTCATTAGTTCACCGTCTCTGTGAAGGAGAATCTAGATTGAGGATTGAGAAGCAGAAAGATATTCTGAAATCGAGCGTGTGTGTATATTAATTTATTCAATTTCGATCGCAAAGCCGTTTCTTTTTTGTTGCTGTTGGTGCATTAGTTCCAATCCTGCGTTATTCTATCAATCTAAAGATGCGTCTATGAACACTTAAATCACGGTTGTAGTTCTATAATGTAAGGATAAAAACTACCGAGGCTCCACTTGCTGAAAAATCGAATTTTTTCGCGCTAGGTACTACGACGTTTCGACCAGAGCATTTTTTAAATACAAATGACAACAGTGTTCAAGTTCATACGCATACAGTGCACTTTATCTCCTCCTGTTAAAAGAAAATTTTTTCCTTCCATGATCAAACTTTCCCTTCGAGAATATCATTCCGATTCAATGTATCCAGTGGCCTCCTAACACCAGGCTGCTCCGTTCTCAAGCCGTACAACCCTGACTCCAGAGCCTTGCAGCCACAAACTCAACTCGTTTCTCTTTCTACTCTTTTCTACATGAAAAATACATTCCTTGTGCCAAAAAAGTTTCTACACATTTTCCAAAGCTTAGGATACTGTGCATTAACACGCTTAAATTATTCCATAAATGAAGGGGCCCTGCATGATTCATTAGAAAATGCATTCCTCTCAAATCGTGACGATAGAGACTCAAAGTTCCTGCTTTTCGTTGCAGTACGGTGCGACGTTATGCTACGCGGGAAAACAGTAGCCAGTTGAATGTTACGTGTGCGGTGGCATTGTGCGTCAATCTATCACTAGGTGAAGTTCCTCTACATCATCGAGCAACGATTATAAAAAACTGATTCCAAATAATTACTGAATAGATTGAGAGTATGTATTTAGTTTGTCTGTTTAATAATTTAAGGAAAGTTCCGAAGGAAATTAAAAGAAATGGGAGTAATCGAAGGAAGCAATTTTAATGAAATGATGCGTTTCATATTGAAGGCACCGTCTACATTCGATGGATTAATATCTTGAAAGGTTTTACGGTTACTTGAAATGCTAGTTTTCTCTAAATATACGTTACTTGCATTCCTTTCCCCGTGATTTGTGCTAAGTATTTAAAAATTGCATAATATTAATAAGCTTTATTTCGATTCACGCCAGTTTAATAGAGTAAACCGGCCTTGGAAGTTTCTAAGTCTACGGAAATTACTCTGAATATTTAAGTTACTTCTGGTGTGCCGTGCAGGGTGCAGAAACCCAACTTCCTTTTTTTAAGCCGAATAAAGCCCATTGTACGAATCAGAAAAGCTTTATTTTTATTTTTTATGCAGGTTAATATCTAAAGTTCTGTTTTAATCAGTTTTAAAGATCAAACCTGGTAGGTGGCGCCCCCCATTCTCCATACACTGTAAACCGATTTCTGGCGTTTGTCATGACTCCTGCCAGAATATCAGGGGCTATGTTGGCAATTTTCTCCTGTATGCTCGACTTCAATTTTAGGGTCATTGGACGGCTCACATAAATGCGGGATTAAAAAAATTCCCCAGGTGCCAAATAGGGGGAGCAGGACCGCTACTCCAAATAGCCGCTAATTGAGACGTGGCGCCCTGGGAAGTGCTCCCTCAAAACAGCCATCGATGACCACTGTCCCAACGCATGATGGAGACGCATCACCGCTTAGGCATTTTAAAATTGAAAGCTTATTTAAATTGAATCGACTGAAATGTACGTCTATTCCGATATTGTTCGCAAATAACTGAAAGTCATGGCAACTATCGGCAACAACACGATTACGGTAAGGCGATAGCAGTACTGTATAAGAACGAATACAATATAATTGCTAACCTGTAATGATACTCTAATATTATAAGATTGCAATGATTCTGTTATCATAATTCCTGAACTGTTCCCATGACGCTGATAATTTTACATTTTTTCATAAAAGGAACAAGTTTTACTAAAACGTGTTCGAGTACTGTCATCATTTCTGCTCTCAGTCGAGTACTGTCATCTCTAGGCGTCGCAAGTTTACGTGTCATTTCTAAATATTCAAAACGAAAGTGCTGGCGTAGGTTCAGTTCTCCGTCCTCTATATGTTTGCGCACGAATTTTAATTGATTTTCGAGTTTAAATGTGAGGTGCATATTTTATTCATCCACCGAAAATGTTTAACTTCTGTAAATGCAGCGAGAGGCCAACAAGCGATGAAGTGAAGGGCCTCTGGATTTTTGTAGCTTGAAAAGCACTCAAAAGACGTTTTCTTTACCCGCTTTTCTATCTTAGAGGTAACAAATTCATGGAAAATTTTTCAGGTAGTTTATTAAGAAGAAATGAATTTTTTCCCGTGTATTTGTTTAATTTTTGGCCTTTCAATAATTTCTGCGTCTATTCAAAGTTTTATGATAATTTTGCTTTTTATGAACTCGCACCATATGCAAATATTTCACAAGCCCCTGCCCAAACAAAATTTTGAAAAATGTTGTCCTCTTGCGATTCTGTTCTTGTTATAAATATTGAAAAAATATTTCTGAATCCATACCCGGAGAATTGGTGACGTCGTTATTATTCCTTAGAATTCCCTAGCGATTTAAAGAATATAATAGATCGCATTTAGTAAGAGCAATACTCAGGTGCGCTCCCGTGTACACCGCAGCACCTGATGCAGCAGCTGGTCCGAGCGGCGCACAAATTTGGTCGAGTTGGCCTGCTCCTGTTCATGAACTCGAGCCTTTCTGCTGAAGCGCGGAGCTATCAAGGAAACTGTTACGCTTGGAAACATTTTTTCTTTAATTTTTGGTTAATATCCGTATTTGATTAAGAAATGGTAGATATTTCTGTACGTTTAACAGTTAAATGTTAAGGGAATAATGACATTATTTTTGGAAGACATTGGTTGGGTGAGAGATGGAACTGCTCAGACTTCTCAGGTTCTCTATCACATCAAAGCTATTCCCAAATTTTTTCAAACGACCCTAGAAAAGTGTTCCTTTTCCGATATTTTAACTGGATCTACAGAAGTAACCCATACTAGGTTTAGAAAATCAAGGGCTGTCGCGCTTAATAGTGCAATCTAAGTTTCTTTGATCCCAGTTTTTTGTGGTCTTGCTGACCCCAGCCAGGGTGCCTGTGTCATGTGATTAATCCGCTTCTATCAGATCAATGGTGTTCAATTACGCCTCTGAGAGCGAGACGGGCTGAAGAGGTGCTGTATTGAGCGTGCGGAACATTGCAAGTCTTATGACCACAGCTGGAAGTTGCGTGCTCGTTTGATGTTTAGCTCTGCATAATCAGAGTAAGAATCTTAATGAACATCACTAACTTAGAAGAAAATCATTCGCTTCAACCATTTTATTTTCACATTTGTCGGTTAACATTCTTGTGGTGATCTCACATCCATGCTGAAGACATGCAGCACAGATACAAAAAACAAACTTTTTACACATGTGCACTAGTAATAACTCGCTTAACTATAGTTCTTATCTACGAACATCGTTTCTTTTCGCAATTTTCGACCTCTACGCAAGCTTTAGAAATAAGACTCATCCTCCAGTTATATTCTCGGTGAAATTCTGGCAGAAAATAAAAGTATTTCACCGAGAGTCAATACTGTATCGGTGAAAATTTGGTATCTAGTTATCAATTACTGTATCTTGTTAAAAAATTCAAGTCGCAGTAACGAATTGAGATTATTTATAGTAGAAAATAAGACGGGAAGTGCTTACGTACTGGGCTTAACTGTCATTAAATTGAATGTTCCTTATCATTCATGTCTTTTGCATTAAAAAATAAGTCACATCATTGAAATAGTTAGTCATTCGGACGCACTTATTCAAGGTGTCGGTAGTGAACGATTGGAATGCCTGGGCAGTTTTGGCTGCTCAATGTGTACAACTAGAAAGTTCCTTTTCCTCGGGGCAGTAAAATGAAGCTCAAAATCTTTATCGCTTCAATATTGGCTGCTGATTTTTTCTTTTCTATATTCATTCGTAAAGTGAAAATACAGAGAAATCAAATAGGTAAGTGAATGATGAAAATGAGCCGCTCAAACTTAAAGGAAAAAATTCAGCTGCTTCCGTGGATTTTTTCTCCATATAAAAAAAAATTGTACCAACGTTTTTGCCATTAACTCCAATATATAAATTTAGAGATGACTGTACTTAGTTCTCTTCTAGATATCGTGGTCGATTGAAAAGTTCTTAATATATATTCGTCAACACGTGTTGGACACGACACTGGCCGAAGTTCGCGTTAGCAAAGACTTGAGACTCGCTGGCATGGCAACTGACACAACATTTGGCCTCGTGGTTCTTCGAGAGAGCATGCGTCATCATAATTTTCCGATCAGTGCTCATATTGCATTTGCTTCGAGAGTGTCAGTTTAATGAGTCATGAAGTCATGCGTGTAGAATTCATAAAAAAGTGTAGCGGAGAACTGGGAAGATAAATGACTCTAGTGAAGATGTTATGAAAGGCTGGATACGTCAGGGGTAAAGTAATGTAAAGTAATTTGATCATGATTATGACGACATCAGATTATGGAAAAATGAAAAAGATTTTTATAGATAATGTGTAGGTTCGCGGACGTTGCTCAATTAAGTCTATAAGCTGCAGCGCAAGAGGGGTAAGCCTGTGCTAGCCGCTGCATGAGCTGCATCACACATCAAATGGCCCTGTTCATTGATAAAAAATTTGTCTCTATGACGTAATGTGTTTTAAAATTACTATCTTCACAGACTTTCCAATTTCTCTCGCTCATCAGTTTTTAAAATATAAGCTTATCTTGGAAGGATATCGCTAAAATATACTCATTCAACCTATAGACTTTGCAATTTACACTGTATCTCGCTATTTTTTCCGGTTACTACTTCACCTTTTCTACGCTCAAGTTTCAACTTAGCGAGGAAAACGCCAAAAATTAACTCATCGAAGATCCGACTGAAATTTTTGTCATCCGAATAACTGGAGAATTTAATCACTCAGGAAGAGATAAAATATTCCAGCTTTATTTTTCAATGATTTCAATAGTATATCAGTAAGCCTTCAGCCCTTTTAAAATTGTATTTGCAACGTCGTTGTAAAATTAATCAAAATTTCGATTGAGCATGATTTAAGTGAAGTCGAAATTCCCCCCCTTAGACTTCAGATCAACTGACACCTGTTGAGCGCTTCCTTTTCATGAAACTTTAACCGTTTAAGCGGTTCTTACGAATGCTCAACACCTGCGTTGGGACGTCCACGAGAAAGCTGCTCTATTCCTTGACGCCTGGCGACACTCGCGCAGGCATCAGGTCAGCAGGGCAGGTCGCGATGTTCACTGAGCAGCCTGCCAGCGAATGACACTCGTGACAAAAATGTAAATTCTTAGCGCTAATCAACGCCAACAAACGTTGCATGCTATGATTCAGCTTCATACTATTTTGGGTCAAAATTAAATGCTGCATAAATCTTCAACTGAAATCTATATCAGATCACTCAACACTGAATTACCTTCTTTTCCTCGAAAAAACATCATTAATACTTACAAATAAATATACATATAATATTTATATAGAAATAATAAATATATATGGATATATGTACAGTATTGGTCACAATATGTAGAACGGAAAGAACAACACTCAAAACTTTTTTGCGGAAAGTATATCAAGAACCTCAGTAAAATTCTAATGCAAATATATATAATTAATAACCGTAAACTACATTCATAATTTCATTTTTGTTTATTTGCCTGAAAGCTTCAGTAAATTTGTAAGTTCCAAATCTCTGTTTTAGATGGGTTCAGTTATGGAGAAAAACTTCCCGTGTTGATGCGATCCTCGATCGTTTATGGATGTAGCTGAGCTCAGAGTTAAACGAAGCACGGCGGCTGCACCGGCCGCTCTCTGGGAGAGAGGCCCGCAGAGACAGGGGAGTCCGCTTCCGTGCAGGTGCAATGCAAGGGCAGCCGCCGCATTCTGCCATCCATGCTTTCAACTGTGACTCAAAAATCCCGCGTGCCTATTTCTTGATCTCAGGGCAGTAGTCTAGTTTTACTGATATATACATTTTAAAATTAATGCATATTTGAAATAACACAGCGAGACTGGTTGACACATGCAGTTCATTTCCTTCTTGTCTCTCCAGTAAACAGATAAAACCCGAGTCAATTCATCTACTGCCTATTCCTTATGCATGAACCATTATGTTTTATTTATTTCCAGCTGATAATGAAATTTACAACGAAGTGTTATTATAAATCCTGATTTCATTACTTACTTTAAATATTCCTCATTATTAGCGTACTTAACTAAATAGAAGATGAGTTTTAAAGTTCTCGTAGGTGAGTCCAATGTTAAGTTGTGCGTCCATATCTTGTGAAATTTTGAGAGCACACTGGCTCTTTATTTATCGTTTCATTTTACATTACTTGGTTGTCATATTTTAAGTAAGCAAACAATCAGTGATTATGTTAAACTTTCAAATTTTAAAGATTCTCCCAAAAATTTGTGTCATAACGTAAATTTTGTCCGCGTGAATAAATTCATTGTTCTATGGGATAACTTTAGTGAGAACGAAATAAAAATAACAAAGTGGGCAAGAAGGTCTAGATATACAACAGAAAAAATTGAAGATTTTGAATAGAAATATACTCATATTCAGTATCTGAAGCATAATTGCGCCTATTTTTGTTGAGAAATCAGATATTGCAAAAATAAATGACAAGTGAAGTACTCCCCAATCCTACAAATAGTTACTGATAGGAATAAGGAAATCTTGTCCATTTAATGATGGTTTCAACTTTAAGTCGTTTACGATTTAACCAATCACGAGATTACAAAATGCTACAATCATTGGCAGGAATTGGATGGTCATCATAAGAAGCATAACCACGAATTTTATTGTAATGCGAGCTTGTAATCACCACGTCGGTACGAACTTTGTCCTCAGCCATGCGTGAAACGAAGTGGCGACTTGTTTCACAGCCACATGTACCATCGCTCTGGCCAGCACAGAGATACTTTTGCACGAGACAACTTCGCAGAAGAGAAAGCATATTATCTGAATACATGAAAAAGGGGTCTAATGCTAGAACGATGGCAGAAAATAATATATACATAAATGTTTGGATGAAATTAAAAATAATTTTGAAGGGCTTATACAATGAAAAATACAAAATCATCTTAGGCGCCTGGAGGGCAAGAGTTTTTGAAAATGAAATTGACATTTTTTTGGCAAAAACGTTTATAATTAGGGACAACAGTGGGGTACGGCTAATGGATGACTGAGACTGAAGATATTCTGACTCTAAAATGATTTATTTGTAACGAAAACATTTTTTTTCAGCCGGGTTAAGGAGACATAAAATTTGGTTGTCTCAATCTCAATTTCGAGTCTCTATCTAGCTATCTAGTATAATTGTGCTTTTAAGTGCAGGTTTTATTGTTTTGAATGAAATTTTAGTTTTGAAGATTAGTTTTTTTCACGTCCTAATATCTATAAAGTTTATCCTCCTCTGTAACAAGATCTGATCTTGTTTTGAACCCGACTTCACCCCATTAGTCTCCAAGAGTCTGAAGGATTTGACAAGAACTATTTATTAACATTAGGTTTAGGTTTCGTCTGAAGGTTTAACATGGGCGAGACAGAATCATAGAGCGTAGTCTAATAAAAGTCATAAAATTCGTAAAGTACTAGAGAGAGGGAGAGAGAACGTCGGCAATTGTCCCCTCACGTAACCTACAACAAAAAGAAAGAGTATAAGTGATACTGGCCTAATTCAAACAAATGTAAAATATTAATAAACGAAGCGTTAGAGCATGAACAATTTTGAACATTTTACATTGATGTGACACACACGCACTCTAGTTTGTATCAGCATACACAGCTCTGAAGGGCGTTCCGACGAGGCACGGGAGGATAAGATAACAGGGAACGCAACCGTGGCATTGAACGTAGATTCTACGGCTCATTCAATCTATCGCGTCAGGCTCAAGATTACATCCACTACATCCTTTCTACCTTTGTTTCATGTGTGAATTTTATTGCACTTCGTTCGTTATTCAGGAAGTTTGTGAACATTCTAGTACGATTTTTTCCTCAGAGCAATAAAAATTTTTGATTTACGTATCTACTATAAACGCAAGGCTTAAATGAGTGACGGCGGCCATGTATGCAGATCTGCTCGTGGATAGGTAAGAAAGTATTCGCTAGCGCAAGCGTACGTCCACATACTCCGTCAATCTTCGAATACCGTTCTTTATTAAAGAAAAATTCAATTTTCTTAGTGAAGAATTCCTGTAACGTTTTTAAATAGTATCTATCAAAATCACGAAATTTAATCGCACTTGATTTGAAAATATTGGATAGAATTATATCTATTGTCCTATTAATCGGAACATTCATATTAATAGAGACTACATCAAGGAATTTATTTTAAAAATGCTTGGTAAAACTTGCAGTTTTTTCTGCTTAAGAGTGAAAATTCCTGAGAGAAGATATGTTTGCGCCTTTGAAGTTACCAGAGCGTAGTTCATTAGTGGGATGTTTTTCTCGTGGACGTTTACGGCAATGAGTTGCAGTGGGCGAAGATGCTGGCTGACTGGCTGCGGTCGCTGGGGCAGAGTTGCGGAGTGGCAGTCGAGTGATCCGACGGTGCTCCCTGCTGCTCGCTCCAGGAGCTCTCTCTCAGACGCACAGGTCATACATTTAGACGGAAATTAGCGCCCATTGCTCGACAACCATCAATGAATAAGCGAATATAAGGTGTTATGTTTGTGTGAAAGAACCCTGTTTGAGAAGAACGTATCAAACAGATCGACGTAAAAAAGTAAGATCAAGATAGGTAGAAACATCGTTCAAAAAGTAGTCTATATTAGAAGGAAAGGTCTCAAGTGCAATTCAACTCATCTTCGGTGTCTGGAATTTATTGTGAATTTGCTCATATTATGAATGAAATATGAAATATTTACAGCATATTTTTGAAGGTACACAGAATCAAAATAGTCCAAACCAAAGATATTGAAAGGGACAGAAGAATCCGTCTCATTCCAGAGTCCCTTAAATTAGGTGAAATAATAATTTCAATTCATTGAAAATTTGATCTCCTTCAGAAACATTCAAAAGTTATTTTGCATTTCCCTTGTAATGAGAATAAATTTGTATTCTATTCCATATGTTGAAAATGATTAGGTTGCTCTTGAAAGCTTCGTTTTTAATGTAGAGCAGTTTTGGCAGATGTTTCCACCCATCCTGGGATATACTATTTCTATGTTGATGACGTTTCTCTAAAGAAAAGTCATTAAATAGATGACTACAATGCCAGTACGTGTGAACACCGGCCAATAATTTCGGTCAATTCTCGGCTTGACTCATTTCTTTTATGCGCAATTCAGGGACTTTGGAGGACGTTCAAAGGGATATTTAACACTACAACACTTGAATGAATGATTTATTTCATTTTTACGTAAACGTTCATGGATTACTTACGTTAATTATCGAATTTATATGTCTACGGAGGTATTAACGAAGTGTTTTTCGTAAGTAATATCTATTTCCTATGTAAATTCATGCAGTTCGATAAGTAAACAGTCCAGTAGACCCTTATAACAGTGCTTGTAAATTTCCTGTCAGCACCACGTGCAGGTTCAGAAAAGCACTATCTAATAGTCAAACATGAAAAGTAGGACGCTTGCGGGGCATAGACAGTAAAAAATTCGAGTTAATTCATAAATGAAATTCAAGGACCTCAAGGAAATTAGCCAGTGATTAATGTGCTGGATGAAAGCAGAATATTTCCTGCTCTCAAATCGACAAGTGTATCAAGAAACTACGCACAATGGATGACACCATAAGCAACTTATAACAGCGTTGATATAAAAAATAAAAATCAATTTACATACCTATAATTTACATACCCTACTTATTCCTATCAAATTCGCTTTCAGCAATCACTTCACAGCCTTCTCTCATCCAGGTAAAACTCTTTAATATAACGTCTAATGGCGCAAATAACTGCCGATAATTTACTATACGCTACATCAATACAGTGCTTAACAACTACTGTAAGCTACTGATACAGCTCGCTTAGAAGTTATAATCACTTTATTTTACATATGCTCCCACCTTCATTTACCGCCGCTCTAAATTATTTAGCGCAATGCCATGTCAGGCTGGTGCTTCTGTGGAGGCCCAGCATATGACAGTAGCAATTCACCAGGAGCAAGAACTCACGAATTAAATTTACCCCTAGTGTAATACATTCAGATGCGGCGCTGGCAGACCACGGCTAAATTGGTCATTCAAATGCATTTCGTGGGATTGTTTTGCTTGCATTAGCAACGGCAACTAAAGTAATTAAAGATAAATTTGAAGGAAACCATTTTCTAGAGGTGTGTAAGGCACACGTCCCGAGAAGTTCTCCTTATTAATTTTCCAATGTAGCATTTGAAACGCGTATTGTCATGCCTTGCCCTTCCCGCTCCCGTGTTTAGGTCAACCTCATGATCCTTTTTTATTCGAGCGTCCGTGGTTTGATTGGCATAAAAGAATGATTGACATAATTTTTAAAATCACATTTTTGTATATGTATTTGATCGTACATATTTTCTTAGTGAACCCAATTTACTGGGCAAATTAGTGCTATGATTAATGAAAAATTGTGATTGGCAGCGGGAAAAAAATGTAACATTTCTCATACTGTGGAGACTTTTTTTTACGAAATACACATCAAGTGAGTGGACAGAAGACAATATTCTTGGTAAACTGAAGAAAATAAAATGAAAGTTAGAAAAGAGAAAGAAAGAACGACTCATTTTTTTTTGGAAAGCCATGTGAAGAGAAAAAAAGTTAAAAGTTTTATATATTGTCACTTTCTCACAGAAGCTAAATTTAGAGCTGATAATGTGACAAATAATCCGGAAATAGCAATTTATGGGCTTAAGGTTGTGCAGGGGTGGGGTTATAATTAGGCAATAATTTGGAGAATAAAAAAATATTCTTAGCCATTGCGGGAATGGAGCTGGAGAAGACTAAGGCTCAGAGATGTCGATGATAGGTAATGAGGCAAGTGATGCAAATCTTGTCGGATGCGGTGAAATTGAAGAAATAAGTTAGGAAAATAAAAAGTAAGGTATATCGTAGAAGGAATAACATCGAACTATAAAATTTAGCTAATGCATGTATAAATCTGACTCAGGAAACAGTAGGATTATGGGAAGAGCGAACTGTGCAAAAAAGTTGGCTTGTTAGATGAGGTAGGCATCTGGAAACGAGCATACAACCGGAAGGGAATTGGGCTGAGGGAAAGGAGAGGATCGAAGTGAGCAAAGGAACATCAATGGAGGCGCAACCTGCGGTTACCGAAGCCGGAAGTAGCAATTTGTGGGCGTATAATGTTGTGTAGGTGAGGGGTAATAATTAGGGAATAAGTTAGGGAATAAAAAATATTCTTAGCCATTGAAGTGAGTGATGCAACACTGACGAGCTTCTGAATTTGGCGAAGAACGAAATCTGAGCAAACTGAATGGCTGATTAACGAAAAGGTGCTGACTTCCTTGGACAGCGAGACTCAGCACCAACGCCTTAGGAAGTGGAAGTGGCACACGAAGAAATTAAGCCCGATAGCACAGTTGTGTTGGCTCGTCCAATACTTGAGTCTGTATAGTTGGTAACTTTGTCAGTACGTGTGACAATTGCATAATCTCCTCCTAAATATGTACGTCAGCAGTCAACGTTAGTCTGTCCATAATGTTTTTGATGTGTATGCCGTAAAGTCATTTGATTCTCAAGCCAACGCAAAAATCTATGAATTTTTATCACGAACAGATTTCATGAGCTCGAATGATTTAAAACAAAATTACGAGTGATTAAAATTAATCTTCATCTCAAAGTACTTCGCCGCGTCAAATTTTTGCTTTTATAAAATAATTAGTTCCATAATAAACACGTTGGTCCATCGGTCTACTTTATGAGCGCCCCCTGCACAAAACACGAATATTTAGCCTTAATGTGTGTCCCCATTCAAAATTCCCTTAAAGTCTGATGCCTCGTCGAGCAACATGCACAATTCTTAAAGAAAATATTTGGGCTGACGGGAAGCTTTTACCCCGTCAGTTTTATTCACAAGAGTAGGACGCTTCCGTGCGAAATTTCTTTTACGATGCGACAGCCGATGATGGATTGTGATTGCCTCGCTATGCCCCGTGGGGCCTTGGCGTGTTGCTCTCGGCTCGGCCTGGTGTGTTTTTTCTCTTAAGGTTGTTTTCGAATAAATTATCCCTCGTACTTCGCTGCCAAGGCTTTTTGTCTCCATCTTCCTTTGCCACAAATTTTTGCCCTCATTATTTAGAGCAATATTGTAACTTATCTTGATGCTCACGAAGTTCGGTGTCTCAAAACTGTGTTATGAATATAAGGAAAATATCTGATCTCTAGCTACTGTATATGAGTGCTGTGTTTCTCTGGGAATTTGATGCACTTTCGTTGCACTCAAATTACTTTACGACCTCAAATAAAACTACAAACGCAACTTCGTTTGCATTAAGGAGACAAATTTGTTATTGGATCTCAGCGCCATCTTGTACTCGAAGCTCAAAAAATCACTACTGAGTAAACACGCACTCACATGCGTGTAATTAAGATTAAAACTCTGCTAGTTATACACATCAATAATTTTAAGTGAAATGATTTTATCTAACGATCAGTTCGTACTTTGTTAGGTCAACACTCACGAATATAACCCATAACATACACGCATATTATTCTTTCACAAGATATGGTGAAAGTACTTATGTCTTAAAGCCAAATTTATACATCACAGATGCATTGCCCATGATCTAAATGAATTTTGCTCGCCCAGGTCTCACGCAAGCTATGCTCACCGTTAACAAAACGTAGCTCTTTATATTATTTTGGCTCACTTCACCCCTGAGCCTCCCACAGAAATGCCAGGGGCACATAAAATACGGGTCTCCTTTAAGTATAAATCTTGAACTGCACATTCTCAAACATAACTGCCCCATAACCAGCTTACTGCATGCTGAAAATAATGACGTTGTACGAATCAACAGCACGAAGGGGCTGTAAAGCCAAATCAAGATTTTCCTACCATTTGGGATACTTTGTGTTGAAGCATCCAAACCCAAAGTTAACCAATATAAATTCCTTTGGGGTGTGCTTTGGTGTCAAGAACAAAATCTATGATTGTTCACATCCCATCCACTTTACGATAAGGGAGGCAGTGCAGTGCAAGATACTGTAACACACATTTTCCTGACAGTGTATACAAAGACACTCTTTATTAACAACGATGTAATCATATTTATTCAATCAAACCCAAAAATACTCTCAAAAAAATACTCAGCAGTAAACGGCACTGTTTGAAGTTTTACTGGCTCAGAAGTGCCTCAAGGTTACTTCCATCTCCCTACTAACTTTTCCCGAACGGAAAACCAATACTAGAGAGTATCAAGACCGTCGGATCGTAACAAAACACCTCAAATTACCGTTCATCGCCGTACGTGGGTTTTATGTAGAATACATAAATTTGGCTTTTTGAGCAAGTAATAATGAAATAATCCGCAGAGCTGAGAAATAATGTACCATCAAGTTCGAAACAAGATTTACTTCCTGTTGCCCGAAATGAATTTGAAAGGAACTTTCCTCAATCATACATAGGGACTAATAATCTTCCACGCGCCTACACAGGAGTCGAAGTTCTTTAAAAAGAGTGCACAAGATCATTTTTCTCAGCATTAGTTAGCCCTACACCGCATACTCACGCTGCAAATATTCTCGCGCCTAACTGCCACAAGTTGGAGTGAGGCGTACTCGACGTCGGTGGCGATCAACAAGGAAAGGAAGCGTGTTTACGATCTCAATTTACAGGCACCAGCTCCAAATTTATGAACTACCTTCCACGTGGCAACTTATACGGTACATAAGTGCTGGGCTCATCAGATAGTGCTTTATTAATCCACCCCAACGTCGTCAAATCTATTTCTGAGCAACAAAAAATTGATAAATTTTGCTATAGCACTACTACACCTAGTTACAACTCAGGCAGAGCATATAAAACATGACTGAGTTTTCATGCCCTCAAGGCATCCCGATAAACATCATCCAGATTACTCGTACTCGTACACAGGTCACAGCCCAGACACTACACAAGATTTCGCTCCTCTACCAAAATTACTCTCATTTGACTGCACTAACGCACGGCCACGACAATCTTGAAATATAACTTTGGCGTTTACGCAGAATTGAAGCTTTTTGGAGCAGTAAGAAACATTGATATATTTGTTACAATACTATGTTTTTGTAACAGGTATATTTATAGGAAAGCCTCGTGTCTTCTTTTTTCCATTCCCCATTCATCTGCTACTATCAGCCTCGTCTATTTCGTGTTTTTTCTTTATTTGTTGTAATGAACATTTTTTCCAGTGTTTATCCTAGCGTAAAAAGAATAAGGCAAACTTCACTTTAACTAATCCGTTGCGAGGTTTCTGACGAACGTTGATGATATTTTTGATAAAGAAATAATTTAATTGGGAACGTCCCTCCCTTTCACTTGTGACTTCTCAACACCAACTCTCAATAATTCCGACAGCACGAGGCAGTTTCAAGATCCTCTACTTCTAAATGCTACTGACCAGGCGCAGCTGCAAGTCTTGACCTCGCAGCCCTGAGTGCCGTTAGTGCAAACAGGACACTTCTTGAATAAACTTTTTTCCCTGTAATTCATTATTGCTCTGGTCTAGGAGGGATTCCGTTGTTGATTGACATTTTCTGTGGTGAGTAATATATACGAGCTCTGATTATTACTCATACACAGTTTTAAAATTTTTTTCAGAGTTAAAGAGTCAAACATTACATATGAAGTTTAATCTTAGTAAGCTGATAAATTTTGTGAACTTGAGCGATCCATGCGATCGAATTTGATAAATGGGTACTAACTTCACATTTGAATGTTCAGAATTATTTTTTAGATCGCAAGGTTCATTAGTGATACGACATGAGAAAAAGGCGGAGTATCATCTTTAGTTTAATTTTGCCCCAAAATATTGCCCAAAGAGAGTTACAAACTCTTCACCGACTTCTAGTGCGTGATTATCACTTCTTTGATGAAGCTCATAGCCAGGCAGATATTTCCATGATGAAAGCATTCATGAGCTAGAGAAACATTGCGTCTATGCTCCCAAGTTTAAAGTTCTCTAACTTCAGTCCGCATCTTGATATTCTTTTCACTCCAAGTCGAAGTTTTTTAACACTCTCCGAGCTCTCGGGAGGTGGAGGCGAGATCACAACGGGAAGAGGGAGAAAGTCACGATTCACCTAAATGCATTTGTATGAGCTTAATAACTTTCAGGAAAAAATTTCAGAGAAAATTACCCGTGAGCCGCTTTAGCCAAAGAAAAATGTCCTTAATGAGCGTTTACTGTGGCCGCGCGGTAAAGTTTATCGCTTATGGCACATATTAGAGCGTGAAAAGCAGCATTGTATTCGCATGGTACTCAAAAACTCTACAGAATCTGGGAGCTGGAACATTGATGCACCCCACTACGCCGTATTTTATTCGAATAGATTAGCAAATATTCGCAGTTGATCATTAATTTCGATACCGAGCGATTTATTAACACAGAACGAATCATATTCATTTTGATTTTGAACGCAAAAACGGAAAGAAAAACTTATAACTCATGCAGTTGTAAATCGTACAACTCAGATCCGCCAACCGTTTAGGGTATTTACTTACATGGCTCTTGTACATATTTATTCGTTGGTATTTTGGTCTTTTATCATTGCCACATAATTTTGAAATCTGTTAAATTTCTTTGATTTTTCTGAATCATTGATCAAATTCTCTCCACATGATTTGTATAACATTTACGGCAGCAACTGGTTTAGCCATTGCACAAAGTTTACTTCATTCTACTGCGACCGTATGTGTTGTATCGTTGCCCGCATATGTTGGATTGTTTTGCTGCTGTGTCTATCCTCTTGGTAACTTCGAGTTGACTGCGGACCGTAAGAGATGATCTTCCAGAATTCTGCGAAGCTTCAGAGCATTTTTGTTATATTCAATAAAGTGGAGTTAGCCAGGACATGCAAAGGCAAAGCAGCTCCATACCATAATGTTCCCTCCACCAAAATTCACAGATGATATTGTCTTATTAGGATCTGGTGCAGAGCTTTCCTGCCTCTAAATGTAACTAAACTCTATTCAGCCGAAATAACTAAAGTTTTGTTTCGTGAGACCAAAGTACAGGGTCCGCTGAGCTTACAAACCTCTATTAATGTTTTTCGGCCAAGTTTCGACGATTTCGGACACAAATTAGTTTCAACAATCGGTGAGTTTTTTGGCGTGCGAGGACAGAATTCCTCAACCCGAAAAACTGCTCGAACTGTGTTTTGTGTACCTTCGTCCCAGCCGGGATTTTGAAAATTAGATCGAATCACTAGAGGATTCTTGTTTACTTTACCGACTGTATGTCTTATCTTTACCTTAATGTTTGAAATTTTAGATGGACGCTCTGAACCTTTGCAAAGGACTGACAGTCGGCGAATCGTGTCATTAATGGCTTAGATTAATATGTTTAGTATATACAAAATTTTCCGAAGCCCAACCCACTTTCATATGAGAGTACAATAAGTTCTCTGTTTTTTGTGACAACACTTCAGTATCCGCCACGTTATAATTAGAGTGTTGTACGATGATTTCCTCCTCATGCAGCACTCAGACATTGACTTAGGTCTGCGATTAATTATCCGAGGACAAAACAGATCATTTTTATTAAAAGATACACATCATTCCTGGCTCGTGAGCCCCCTAGCGTATTCGAGTACTTATTACCATCGCATATTAGAGCTAATTTTATGGGCGTGTCGGAAATTTTTTGAGGCGGTGATCTAAAACTTTCATTATAACAAATTTTTCCAATTTGTGTGCTCGTATACCATATCGCCATTCAGATTGGCAAAATAAATCATACGTACAATTTTCCCTTACTCTCCTGTTGCGTAATGATGGTATGTATGTAAACTTTTGATGGTGTACCTGAAATATATTGCTCGCACGTGTTGCGCTGGCAGTCGTTATTGATCTTCGTTAGCAATGAACTGCAGTGGTAGTGTGGACATTGTTTATTATTAGTGCAATAATTATTTTTTACGCTGCCTGCGAAGAGAATGATAATCACGATCAGTTTAAAACATTGTGTCTGCAGTGAGAAAATAAAATATCGAAGGATATACAGCACTCATGAATTTCTTTTGAACAATAAAGTGATGTGAGTCAAAAAGTATATATAACGTGCTAAAAAATTGATTTTTCTACTTATACACTCCATTCGGTACGTTTCAAATTTCTACTAATGAATAGGTGGAATCAAACACAGTAAAAAAATACAGAGATATCAATTATTTATTTCAAACCAAACCCTACATCGATATTATGCGTCATGTAGAACATCTAGAACTAGCAGATCAGTTTACTGTTGCTGCAGCTATACCTCTGTAAATAAACAACCTGGTCGAATGAACATCGTCCAGGATTCTACAGATGCCAAAAGCCAAGAACGCAGCATTCAGGTTGGGCATGTGATTTTTGAAAAGCTCAAAAATTACAACAACACAGGGAAACACAAAAATAACTCGGCATTTCCATTGGTAAGAAGGAGGTCAAAGGGAACAATGGCGAAGTGCGTAAGATCAGGTGTTTTGAGAAAGTTATCTTGAAGTAATCGTTCCAAGCATCTTTTAATAGTAAACTAAGACACTAAGATATCTCACCGACGATTAGCAGAACACATGTCATCAGTTGTTCTGAATTTAACTAAAAAACATTACAAATGCTTTGTGTGAAAAAGATTCGAAGAGGCGCACAGCTGGTATAGTCCCATTTCTGATGAAAAAGCATGATGCTACTCGGTGAGAATCTGCTAATGCTGCTTTCAGTGAATATGACTATTTCAGAAACACTCTATACGGTCAGGTGAAACCAAAATTTACCTGTTTTGTCAATATTACAGTACGAATGGCTTGGCAACGCCAAATACTTAAATATACTCTTCACACCGTGATGCAAGGCAGTGAAACATCATATTATGAGTTGTTTTTCATCTCCAGGACCAAGGCCGCTTTATGAGGTTATAGGAACGATAAATTCGGCCATTTAGTGGGAAATTTTATTTGGGCATCTCACTCCTCAATAAAAATCTGTGTAAAATAAAATTCCAGCAGTTTGACTCAGTGATAAAAATGTAGCGATATAGATGTTATGTTCGCTTTTAACGTCGTTTTACTGCACCGTGGGATCTGGCTGCGTGTGCTACCAAAGCAATTCCGTCAGTTATTTCCACTGATCAGATAAGAAACGCAGGGAATGGCTATGGAGTTAAGTTGCACAATTGATCTATCGTATCTTCTGGCAGCATATACTGTAGAAGCGCGTGTATAGCTTTCACGAAACTAAACAGCTAGTGGATGCAATAGATCTTCGTTGCAATTCAAAAGCTATTGGCGCTATGTACTGCTCTAAATCCACCTGAAAGTGCTCGACTGCGCCGAACTATAGACAACATTGGAGACGGTCAATTTTTAACTAGGATCCTGTTCAAAACTTCACTCTGAAAACAACCATACCTCTGCAGGATTACGACCCTCAACTCACATTCCAATTCACGTGAGAGTGGCTGCACAACAAGGGAACTGGGGCTTAATTTAGACTGCCTTCAAAATCTTTGATTCTAAATCTTTTTGAAACTATCTGAAAAAAGGAAAATTGAAAATAGGAGAAGGCTGAAGACACTCTAATCTAGCTGAATTAGAAAAGGTCTGTCTTGACGAATACAGAGAAGCCCCTGAGAACAATGAGCTTGTTGAGGCTTGCTAGATTGTTGTTAAAATACAAAACCTTCATTTCTTCCGCTAAACATCGACTGGGACAGTTGTCACAAATAAGGGCTATGAGACGAAGCTATAAAGTATTCCAATATTATGTTGCGAATAGGGTTTGCCAACCCTCTTTAACTGTGCGAGTTGAAATAAATTATGGATTTCTATGTAATTTTTCTTGTTTATCATTTTATCTCGTCTGCACTAAAATTTTTAATTTTCAAAGATACACAGGAATGCGTTTTGAAGTACCTCCTGAATACTTTTTGTGTCGCTGTAGAGGCAGTGCTGAGGAGGTGATGTCGTGAGGAAGATCACAGGGACGGGACACCTCAACAGCTCCGGTGTCGGTGAGGACGAAGGCTCAAGCGTCACACGATTCACGGAGCAGAGCAAGGGATGAGTGGAGGCTTGCCCCCGCCTCAGAGCTGACAATCTGACGAGCCTACCTTCAAAACTTCTCACGAGGATACGCTATACCGGCAGAAGGATGCGTATGCGCTTTTTATTTTCTACTCGAAGTGCACAAGACGTGCTCTCGATTGTACCACGGGCATGGAGGTCTATTGGTGTCTATTTCTATCGCTACAGGTTACATACCTTTATATTAATCACTACACTGCAAATTACTACACAGAATTTTTAAGAATCAACCATCACAGGTAGCTGATGAAATACTGAATCATATGCAGACTCTAGTGTGAAAATCCCATTACATACAGTATAGAATCCCATCAGTACAGTTACTACAGTATAGGGTCCACACTTGTGGTGGTACTACTATATTACTACTACGACTTTTGCTACTACAACGAACCGAATTTTTTATTGTCGAAATACATTTATATTAAGAAATTGAATGAAGAGCTAAGCTGTTGCTGTATGAGAAAATAGTGCCATTGGCTGCATGCAATTCATGCAAAGATCAAAGAGCTGCTGTGTACGATGCAGGCGGTATAGTTGACACAATGTGTTCTGCACAGCGTACCGCAGCTGTCAGAGTTTTCCTCGCGGTAAATTTGTGGTACGTACAGTGCCGGTCATCCCTCCGGAAGTTTATGTGTTCCAATCCTCTCACCGGTAACTTACTGAGCTGTTGTCCCGGGGGTTATGGTTTTCTTCACTCAAGAAGGCAGTTGGCCCGAAATTTCCCTCCCAACTCCAGTACAGGTACGATTGGGTACAAATTCGACAAGGGTTATCGTCATTGCGTCATATAATTAATTATAATGCATTTGAAAACCCAATGTTAAACCTTTCTTGTCTAAACTTGTAAGACCATCAAATATCCCTTTTCTCCTTTTTGCTAATCTCCTTTATTAAACGTTATCCATCGTTTGATAAAGGAGATGCATATATGATACAATTATCATTCCCGAATCCTCAACTGAAGACAAAGTTTTCAAGTCTGCCTGAATGGAATCGCACGTAGCCGTCACTCTCTCTTTCCAATGCTCGCAGTGAAGTGAAAAATGCCATTTTCAAATCCTTTGGCGTTGTGCTTCAAGCGACTTCATTTCGCTATAATAAGTATGGACGCATGAAATTGATGATAAACACTTTCAGGCATACTTCATTCTGCTCTCGCAAAGCGCGGCTTCTATTAAGAAGAATCTCTCAAAACAACTATGTATGTGTGTAATTATGTACATAACTGGCGCCTACTGAGTTTCCGTGTACATGTTGATATTCAGCGCAGTCAGTGGCAATTAAAATTTTTATCATAGTTAAGCAAAACTTAAGGAATGAATATGCATGAAAAAGAATACAATTAAATTTATTCCTCAACGATTTATGAATAAACTTCTCGTTGCAGCTTAAAAACTGCTATTTATATCATACTTCCTATTGTATTCGAACGCCCTACTGCGCACTTGGTAAACTAAGCAAGTGTTCTCCCTATCATAATCGCTGCGGGCGTGCAAACTGGAAAACCTAATTGGTACGCATTCGTTAGTCTTATTTGCGAGATAATAATGACAGGTACAATAGAAATTAAGTTAGTTGAAAGAGATGCCCATAATGATAGGAAACTATAAAGTATCGTTTTAAAATAATAACTCGTTTGAGAAGGCGGTGATAATCCGTAACAGCAGTTCTTTGCCAAACAGGGAAACTGCGCTCGTTCCTTGTTTAGAAGGTTTACTTTACTTTAAAATTATTCAAATCGGATTTATCGCAACGGATTTGATGTTTTGTGTATCGTTAAGTTAAATGTGTGAAATTTCAAATATTGTAGTACGCTTTGGGAGAAAACATAGTGACAACATATTTAGATCATGATTCAGTATTTTAATAACGAATCAACAAATTCCTTTGGACAACTTGAAAATATATACATTTTTTATTTACTGTGGGCTAAATGCTAAAAAAAGTTTGGAATTCAGTTCACAGCTCTTTAAAGAGAGGGTTTCACTGTACTGTGACCACTCTATAATCCTGCAGGCGGAACTAGAACAATTACTAAGCACTCCTGTTCTCCAGAGACTCCTGAAAACTCTGCAATTCTGGTCTTGTATCGGAATTGAACACAGCTGAAGTACAGCCATAAACAGGAAGACTTTCTTCAGGTCTTCTCCAAAACAATAAACCAATGGGCCTTTTAGAGCCGTTTATTCGAACCTAGGGTCGTCTGGAATCCATTTTACAGCGCACTATTTTTTGGACGACCTCGAAAGAACAGACGGCTTTCGAGCAGAGTGATGCCCTCTTGTCTAGCGCTAAGAACCGGGAGATTTTGGCGGCATTAGGACCGAAATGACGGCTGGGGCTGCGCCGGCGAAAGAATTCTACAAAACTGATGAGCTGTTTGGTCAGAATTCGGCTTGGTGCAAAGTCCCTCCGAAGTTTATTAAACTCTGTTCTCACGTGTCAGATAAAATCGGTCATAGCGTTTCAGTACGAAAATCAAATACTGTAAATTCTGAATTGCTGTAAAGATTTAATGATATAGAACAATGATACAGAATTCATTTTCCAGATTATGATCACAATTAGGAATGAAAAACGAATGCTGGCACTGCCATTATTCCCTGACAAGACAGGGCTAAAAATGAATCGTTCACCGACATTCTAAGTATTTTTAGCATTTCAGAGTTACGTCAGGCTGTTAATTACAAAATCGCAAAGGCAAACCCAGTCTAACTATTTCGCCGGAGCATGCATGTTTGTCGCTGCCCAAGCGATTTAATTACTTGAGCGGCGAAAACATGCATGCAGGCGGCGAAAGAGTTACACTGGGTATCATAAGTAAATTTTTATATACAGAAAAACCTTACATGCCCTTTTCTTTTATACTTCATACGAAAGAGAAGCCTTTCGCACACCTGAGCAATTTCCCGTCATGTGTGAAACCAGCTGACTGTTAAAAAGAAAAAGAAAGAAAGAAAGGAAAACAGATTTTTTTCAAAAAGTTAAAACGAAAGTTTAACATATTAATTTTTGAAAATTTCTTCATACAATGGACAGTATATTCGTAATGGGAAAAAATCCAAAATAATTATTATAATATCTATACCAGTTGAATCAACTGAGAGCAAAGCAGTAAAAATATGCTATTTCAGTTCGCTGAATGTTAGAAAAAACATGGAAAGAAATAAAACACTCTACTCAGTGATGAGACTTGAAGAAGGCTGCTACTGAAGGTAGAGAATGCTTCATAGAGTTCATTATGTTCAAAACGAGAAACTGGACGGACGTACAGAGATGAAGTCGTCTTATGCTGTGTGTTTTTGAACGCGAGCTGGGCCAACTCAACAGTTAGAGTTGCAACACCTTCCGGAATACAATGATTCATTTACTTTCCATTGTACTCGTGGGGATTTTTTGTCAACTAAGTTTTAAAAATGTTTCGCAGGACACGTGCTGGAATATTATAATTAAGCTTTTGAATATTTGCATGCAGTGCTCTAAGATATGTCATTTAGGCAGTCAATTATTGAAAATAGTTATAGAATCTATCTTTTTTACCCAAACTATTTAGGTTGATAATAAAAGACTTCAAGCAGAAGAAATCTCAATTAGCTACAATTCCTGGAAACTACATGCGCGTTGCCCGCAGCCAGTGGAACTTCATGGTAGGGTAATCGCAAGTTATCCTCTCGTAAAGGACATGATCAGGTCAGACGAGCATCGATTTACGCAGGAATGCCCGTCCCTGTTGCCACCGTTGAAGTTCTGTGCTTGAAATTGCGGTTACAAGCCCCTTTTTCACGGGACTCTCAGTGTTGGTCTTTCAAATTATTGTGCTTACAAAATAGAGATTTAGGGCATGTGAAAATGAAAAAACTGTCAACAGATTTTTTGTTATTATGATAGTCCGTACGACACGACAGTGGCATGAAGTGGCGATTTTATCAAGGATGGTTCAGATACTAAACCGAGTTAAAACTTTGTGGTAAGAACCACGAGCACGATATGTGATGCTTAATTGTAACACTCGTAGCCCATTGTTAAGACCCGGTATTGAGTTCTTGCCGTGTGTCAAAAAAAAACTCAACGAAAGTGTCTTAGTTCCTGTAAATTTAAACCAAATTCTCAAGCATCCAGATGACACAAATTTATCACAACCGAATGGGCATTCTTCGACTATCCTGTACTGCGGAGGGCCTAAATTTCGTTTTGCTTTTTTTTACTTTGATTTTTTAAGAATGAATAATTAAAGTGAGACAGTTTCTCTTAGTTTTTCTAGTCAATGTTCTACAGCTCCCATAAATGTTTCAAGTTACGATATGGACGCTTCTCTCTCTTCAACTACGTAACTCAGTTGTCCTTCAAGTGGGGATTAATACATCCATAAAATCTGACATACTTAGTTTCTGCTTAAAGTCACCAAGGGTTCCTTGCAAGTTTTTTCCACGTTATTTTCTAAAGTTTTACAAATACTTTTACTCTTTCATCCCCATGTCCACCAGCAATTTTTCTAAATTTGATTGCAGTCGGCTAAATCCTTGAACTCGCCGGGCACCCACGCTCCTCTTCTGTTTGCAGCCCCGTAATAGCTTCGAAAGTCACTCAATACTTTAATCTTTTCTAGATCCGAGAAAATGCTTATTCGCTTTCGAATTTCAATTACGCTAGTGGTGACCGATTTTTTTTCAGTCCCTCGAAAAAAAAATAATAATGTTCAAGTCCACCGAAGTTTTACACTTCCAAAAGTTACGCCAGCGATTGATGCTTGTCCAAATATTTATAATAGCGTCAGCTCCGAATTAAATACGCTCTTGGCACATTATTTGGCTCAATTAGGTAGCTAATCCTCTAATGAAGTACGGTCTTTAAATCGACCAGATCTGGTATTCTGCTCCTTTTAATCTAATGAGCAATTCATTATTTGATAGACATAGCAACTTAAAATAATTTTCTGCATCAGCTACACATGTACTTATTGGTATCATTTGATGCCAGTAAGTCCTCGTAGCTTGAAGAATAGCTCAGAAAAACCCTTCTATGGAGGTTTATCTTTATACAAGATTTTCCCTGATGAAAAACTTTTTAACCCACTGCTATCAACGCAAGTTTGACTAGACGCTTTTTTCCCCAAGTCTAACGCTGCGAATGAGAATGAAAATACCGAGTTCAGTGTAACGGTTATTTGTTATCGGAAAAATTGTCACCCATTGCCGGCTTTTAAAAACTCCTCTAACGTAGATAAAATAAATGAGCTTGGCGACTATAAACTTTGTCGAGGAAAATTCCTTTCACCCCAACAAATTTATATTATCTCCCTGCCATGATATCAGGAAATAAAAAACTTCTCTCGTGGTTTTTCAAAGTTTCACATTAATGTTCAATTTAACAGTGATATATTGGAGTAGGAGCCAGACCACGCGTTACCTCAATAACATGTAAGAGAAATTTTAAAAATAGAGTTACAAACTGATGATCATATTTTTCCCAATTGATAGAGCTTTCTCAGTTTTTAACAGTTCTTAATTACTCTCATTTCTACTATTTTCAAGTTGACAAAGACCTTAATGATTTGACAATCTGACTCCCAAAGCTATGAAATGCATCACTTAACGTCAATGCGTCACTTGTGTTGAAGCAAAAGTCAAAGAAGAGGACCTGAAGTGTTTTTTTGGTCATCTGCAAGTACCAATTCAATTAGAAATTTTAAAACGGATAGAAATTCATTAGAGAACAATAAGTAGTTCCAGGGATGCTTTGACCGGTTATAGTGATCTGGACCATATTTTTTGGCCTGGGTAAGATTGATCGTGATGAAGAAAGGAGCAGTGATTGAATTGATGGATTGACAAATAAGCAAGTCATTACTGTCTTGGTTTGATCAGCTTTGGTAAATTTTTTGCGCGTCAATTTTTGAGCTTTACACGTTTGTGTGTGTGTCTTATGGGGGTTCGGAGTAATTTTGATACATCTTTGTTTGTCACTTTTGACCATGTGGTCAAGCGATCGGGAAAAATAAATCACGTACTTTTATTTCCTATGAGGACAAATTTTTCGTTAACAATGTGTTGTCCTGTGAATTTGTGAATGGAGTATAATTCTCTTGAAGACCATACGATAGTTGCTATTTTTTCTTCAGATTCGTAGATACTGTTAGTCAGTACGTCTACTCACGGGCTAACCTGAAAAAGTGAAACGTTTATGTTAAATAATGCTGATTAACACTGTGTTATGATTGACACACTAACGTGTGTCGCATCAACACATGGCGCACAAAAGTTTGTCACAATACCATGATTTATCTTCTATATTGATGACTCACTTCTATATCCATTTACGGTTTTAGGTTTTGTGATTAGTTAACTCAAATAATTGAGTAGATTTTGTGACCAATTTTTCCTCAGTGTGACCTGCTTCCTGAATGAACCCTCTGTGACACATATAACAGCATCTAAAAATGTTCGTCGAAAAAGTATCGAAATCTCGAGGTGATTCCGTTTTCATATTGAATTTATTTACCTATATATATGCAAATAAAATAATCATTTCTACCTTTCTACAATTCATTTCATTAAAACTGCAATGAAGAATTAGCTACTAAACTGAATCTAGTTTTCGACAACAGTTTCGTAATCGCTCGTAAAACTCTTCGATTGATCAAAAAACTCCAATCATTTAGTCGTTTTTTTATGACCGTTTGCACTATTTGTTTTCCATTACTTTTTCGCAGTATGTTTTCAAAAATGGTTGAAATATGGGGTGAAGAATATTAAGTAAACTCATATTGCTAAACCTTTGGTCGACCGGAGAGTAAAACTCTTGTCTTGAACAAATGCAAGGCCCGCTGCAGTCAATGGCAACATAAATAGATGACCCACAAGCCCAAACCCATCCCCACGCGCATGCAGAAAACGTGTACGAGCGGCAAGATTGTTTGGATGAGAACGCTAATGAAATTTCTCTTGTGTTTCACTTCTCTGCTCGAATATTTTGTACATGAAAATGGAGTTCTCTGAACCAGCGTAATGCTATGCAAGGTTTTGTATATTGTTCAAACAAGTTCTAACAAAATCACAAACATATTGTGAAACCAGTGAAACATCGCTGTTATTATTGTTCCGACTAATTTAATCTTCGTTGAATAATTTAAATGAGTTACAGGATGAATCCCATGAAGCAGGAAGGTCATTGTTGAACTTTGGAGTTATTTAGCCTATTATACATACGTAGTTGTTAAACTCCACTTGCCTCAACTCTCACTGAAATATCAGTTATTTACTATGTCTTTAACGAAGTATTCTTCTGCCTGCTAGCCGTCGCTGGTTTGTCTTTCTCTGACGATATGAGACTGCAGGAGGATGAAATCTTTAACAAAATTCACGAGCTTTACACGTTAACGTTGCACCTCTGGAATTGTTTTACTCGTTAGAAATTGACGTTTTTTACATAAAAATAGATCACATAATTTCCCATTCATATCTCTTCGTGCAGTAAAATAGTTCCGAGTTCTTGAATGTTTGTTCAGCCAAAAAACAAAAGAATAAATGAAAAATAGAAATGGGAAGGAAAGTAATCACCGTCGTGCGATGTTCATTTGTCGCCTTTTGACTTTAGAACTGACAGCAAATAGGCTTTCTAATTTTCTATAGATGTTTTTTGTTTATCTTCTGACATTCGTTGTTTAAAGCTGACACTGCGGCTGCATGTACAATTGTACATGCGCCACAGACAATTTTCTAAGTGCACAATACTAGTGTGATAAGAAAACTGAAACGGCTGCAAATAAATATTCGAAAGTGAACAGAACTGGACTTAATGAAATTAAGAAAAAAGTTTTGAATATAGTTCATTCATTTTTAAAATTGTTCCCCTATAACAGTTTCGCATCTTTCATTTTTGAGTGATTCATTTATACAAGTACTACCCGCAGGCGTTATTTTGAAGATATGCGAACAGAATGCCAAAATCCACTTATTTACTCAATCGTCTACTGTTCCCGTGGTAATATCATTTCTGTAACTCATTTTAATTTTTGTAGGAACACCGAAATTACTTGACAGTTCATTTACCGCTGAGTAGCGCGTTCAAGAGATGGTCGAGTAACTTTCGCTGCTCCATTATGGAATCCTTAACTTTTCCTTGCGCACATGCAACAATGCCTGCCTTTCTGCGTGAATTATGAGGTTATTTACTGTGCATAATGTCGAGCTTAATTCAAGGATTTCCCTATTCAATCAAGACAGTGGTGTAGGTAATGGATTGATAGTGCATTTTTTGCTTTATTAAAGAGCTTTGACGTTTGCTTACTTCCAGGAAAGAGGTTTTCAACCACTTTTCTTTCGGTAATAATCAAGTAGAAAAACGGCAACGTGCATTTGTTGGGTTTGGAAGAGAATTTCCATCTCGTAACCTGGTCCAAGTGTCCAACTTCTTCAGCCGGTGCAGTTTAGTACAAGTCGATCGAGCCAAAATTGCCTGAAGGAACTGGAGGTACAACGGGTCAAGGAAAATCTAATTAGCAACTTTCGAAGCTACTGAGCCTCCCAGCAAATTGTTGTGCTCTTACCTTCGTATTTCAGCGTTTAAACGAGTTTTTCTCAGCTTTAGGAAGCCTTTAACCTTTAACACGACTCATGGATTAAGTTTATGTCCCTCTAAACCCTGCCATCAGTTTCAAGGTAGTCCTGGAAAAGAATTCATTTTCCTCCAAGATTTTACCTTTTGAGAACTCGTGGGGATCGATATTTAAGCAGTTTCTGGTGACCAGCCTGAGAAACTTATAGTCAAAACTATCAGAAAAAATAAAGCCTTGTTTCGATTTTACTTTCTACCAAACGAGCGATTTTTACTTAATACTTCTAATTTCCGTACACTAGTTTATTTGTTAAAAGCAGTATCGGAATAATTGGATGCTTCCTCGTTTACTTCCGAAGACTTATTCGTAATTGCGTGGGTTTTTTTCACGAAACTACAACCGGTCGTCTCTTTCCTCTTTGTGTTTAATCAGATTTAGACTTTGTTGTTAGCCCTGTGATGAGGCAAGAAATTTCTCCCTCCTTGAGGTTTCTATTTTTTTGAACATTACTTCTCAAATTTATTGATTGCGAGCGCCGTGATTTCTTGATAGTTATCTACAGTTTAAATGTTTCTAATTTAGTTAGAGACATTTGATTTTTGACCCAATTAATGACCAAGTTGTCACCGCTCATTACTAATTAATAAATAGCGTCGTATGGAAGGCTGAATTTGTTTTAGATTAATTTTTATTTTGCTATGAGTTACTACTGTGCTGGGGAATTTTGAGGCCTCCATGATGTTGTAATTTGATGAATCAAAGTTCTTTCGAACGATTTTATTTTTTATTTTTGGCCAATGCCTGGATAATTTGAAATAGACGCAATAAAAGCTGAAATTATTCTAAAATTTATTTCAGGCTTAGCATGAATTACGAATGAATAAGCCCTATTAACGCAGAATGATTTTTGACGAATATACAACATAGCAAATTGGAACAAAGCGCTCAGTGATAATTTTGTGTCTCAAGTTTCGTCAACCAAAATTTTTTAGCGCTCAGTTTTCGTAAGAAAACCTGACGTAATTTTATTCCTGAGCTGTGAGTTCGAGAAGCTGTCTTACATTGAATAAATTAGTAAAATTGTTTTTCATAAAGCCAGATGCTTTTGAAAGAAAAAATCATCGACATTGGTGAGATGTATTTCGAGCAGCCTAATGCAAAGATATTGAGTGAAGGAGTAGAACAAACATAAACATAAAAGTGATATTTCGATAAAATCTTCCAATTTTCCCAACTGTGGTAAAACTTCTGTGTGGTAAAAAAAACGCAGTTTTATATCATTGGCAATTTCTTACCACAAGTGACCTCCGTATAGTTTTGCATGTTCAATTTAATCAGGTTGCAATGACACCCATTAATGGAGCTAATATAACAACATTCTCCCCAACATCTGAGGTAACGGGCGACCTGTCCGTGCTGCAACACCAGCGGCGTGGCGCAGTCACGTTTCAGACTCGCGATTCCTGGCCTGGCCCATGATACCATGGCCTGGCCTCAACGTAGCACTCGCAGGTCAGTCGCGGAGAGACGGGACTGTGCTGGCGGTAGGAAAACATTAGACATAGACATTTTCACAACAGACATAGACATTTTGATAACAAATACAGGTTATTTGACTACAAGATTTTGGTCAACCAAACTTCGAAATCTTGAGATGATCGAATAACGCTTGCACAATGCCGACTACGAATTCATTGGTGCGGGTATGAAATACGAAAGTCTTGCTGTAACCTTAGTTATGTACTGCCCAATTGCTCCGTCCCCGCTCATCTCACGCGAATTTGGCAATGAAGAACAAATTTAAGCCCAAAACACTGTCCCCAATACAATGCCCACTTGCGATTTTGTGAAGTTCGACTGTACTCGAAACAATACATAGACCCTACAATCGTTCCGAGTTCAACATGCCAGTGGGCGCTACAATAACGGCTACATGTTTCAGGGCTCAACCCTAGAATTCTGGCCCGTTACCACTGTACGGATCAGTGAAACAATCGCGTATGTTATTTTTTAGAACTTCGGTATTAGATTAGCAGAAACGCGGGCAAGAATGATTTATTTTATTTTATAACGTAAATTAAATTCCTTGAAATTAATTTCTTAAACTAATTTAGCAAGTTTTTTTGATTGAAGTTGGAAGATATCAAATTTTTGTTAAAAAATCTCGTCATATTTGATTCATATGAATTTTGTGAAGAACTTTGAGTCTAAACGGCGTTTGTTGCGTGCAATAAGCCTCTCGATTGTGCGTTGAGAGCTAGCAGGTACACAAATGGTACGAAGGCCAGATGCAGACGCTACACAGGTATTATTCGACGCATACGATAAATATTTTAAATTCATGAGCATGTCTTTAAATTTTCCAGCAAATTCACCCACTTACTTCCGTAAGCTCCACACGTCGAGTCAGCCACAAGTTTAATGTACTGTACGTACGTACGTACATACGTATAAATTCCAATGGTCTGGCTACCCTTTCCTATGTGATTAGTTTCTTTAATAGTGTATAAATAGCTTTTATATTCCGTTTCAAAATTACTTGGGATGTATGAAGAGTTCTCACAAGTTAACATTTAAATTCCTTACGTAGTCGAAAAATGGCATTCCGGCAATCAAAAATTTGATGCGAAATGCTACAATGCTCCGTCAATATATTTAGACATTAAAGTCTTGAAGACTAATCGAACTGAGAGTATAATTAATACAAACAGTCGAGTATAAACACGCACGGTTACGTGTGTGTGCGCGAATGTGCACGTGTGTTTAACTTAGCTGCTTCTGGTTTTTCTTCTCACGAATCCAGCGAAGAACCTCCGCACTGCCACCGCTAAATAATTTGGTTAATTAAGCTGGCAGGTTTGGCCCTTTCATCCCGAGACTTGCCCGGCGAAAACATCCCCAAATATTGTTGCGAGAATGATGCGCTCGGGCAAACAATTTTCAGAGAAAAGTTTCCAGGGTTGGGCTAAGTTCATCGCTTCCGTGTTTATTTAACTCCTCAAAAACTGCACAATCTTCATGAAATGAGACGAGTGACTTACGTATATTTAACGACTTTATTTCAGACAGGAAGTTAAAGCATGATTCCCATTGTGTACGTTGCTATAAATTATGATTACTACTTTTCATTTATTCTTGTTCTTCTTTGATTGAATTTCATAAGACATTGAACAAAGAATTCTCCATCAATAAATAGAAGCAGAGAGTCAATAAATAGAAACCTGTGTCGTATTGCTGCACCATCTACGAAACATTGGTGATTAATAACTCAAGAGCATGAAAGGTGGATTAATATCCTGCTGCACTAAGGTTCCTAAAATGGCACTCGTAAATACCTTACCTTTGATACTGTAGCTAATTCCATCGAACTAGTTACCAAATTGCATTCGGTTGTGCGGACTGCATAACTTATGCAGCCACAGCAGCAGCGCTGCTCCGGTGCTCTGGCGCGTCTTCGTGTGTCCGAGCGCCCTGAGCCGCCTCCCCCGAGTTAGTGTGCGTTGATTGAGTCAATCAACAGCTGGAGCCATGTAAAAAGCACGTGACTATTAATATATAATCAAGAAAATATCACTGCAGGAGTTGTGACATTTGTTAATCGATTTTTTCATCCGCATGCATTTGGTGAAAACTTCTTAAAGCTAATGTTCAACGCAAGAAAATATACTGTTGAATTATTTTCTTGAAATTTCATTAAGTATGCGAGTATAAATGTTAGGAGAATTCTGATACTTTTCATTGTTTGAGGCAATTCAGAATTATTCCGTATAAATAGTAATAGCTATATCGTACGAATAAGGCGAAAAATGAGATTTTCAATGCTCTGAAGGCGCCGCAAAATAATGTTCATCACACTGCGTCTGTGCAACGAATTTGAAACCACACTGACAATAGCTCTGAAAGTAGTTGCCCTCAACTTCTTCTCGCCACTCAAGATTAAAGCCATTAAATCATGAGTCAGACGAGCCCAGTGAGAGACATGCGTAAGTTAGCCACGCAATAAACGTTAGTGAGCCAAGGTCTTGAACTTGTTACGATTCAAGATGCAAAAGCGTAGCACCCGAATCTTGTGAAAAATGACTGGCTACAGCAGAGGTCTCTCCGGACGTGTTCAACGAGTGGTGCTCTCACAGATGGTATCGTGTGTTCTTTGGATACAATTTTACTGGAGAATTACTGTTCAACGATCAGATCGAGTATTGAGCACGTCTTTTACAGATACCCAATGAAGTTTGCAAGCTCAACATCCACCTCCGAGGGTATGAATGGTTGTTTCCAAAACGTGGCAATTGCCTCGAATTTTCTTCAAGAAAGTACGAGAGCAAACACGAATTTATAAATCGAGCCAATTTTTATTCCTCCGCACAACACAAAGAAGGTTAAATGCATTTTAAAAATGTTCACCTTTCAACAGGACTGCACCTCTCTCACTCAAGAAACAGGACGGAACGCTGATTTTCCCTGATTTTTGGAACAAGAATTGCAGTCCCTTTTATCGCCTGATTTTAACCCGACGGATTTCCCAGCGAAGTTTTTGTAAAGCCTGAAGCCTGTGTTTCCTTTCACTCTGAGCGTTTTTCCTTCGACAAAGCATGCATAAAGGCGGCGAAAAAGTTAGACTAGGTGATAGAAAGGTACTCAATTCAGTTTGCGTGATACAGCAGAGTTTGCGAGGCATAGTCAAGGTTGTGATTCAGGCTAGAGAGAAAGATGAAGAAGAATAATTGGTCATGGCATAAATTACAGAATAAATTAAATACGATAAGCGCCATTTTCCTCTTCGCACAAAAAAAGTTTAATGCCTTTTTCCTAATAAGGAAAAGGACTTTGTCTGTACGCTCTGTTCCTGAAATTCAACTACCATCTCCTACCTAATCAAAGTTGAAAATATTTTTCTCAAGTTTTCTTTCCGATACTCCCTTACTACGTGATCTACTTGGGAAAATATCTCGCGGTTGTGTTAGGAGAAATTTATTCTTTGCCTTCAGTAAAATTCACGAGGACGCAGATTAAGCACTCCCAGTCAAACTTATTCGCAAGAGCATCTCTAATCTTAGTCGCCCTCTGCACAGGCTACTCTCGGGCGGCTAAAATCAGGGACGCCTCGACGAAAATTTTACTGTTTTGAGAGCTTGCACGTATAGACCGACCGGGGCCCCGGCCCCGGCCCCGGCCAACCCCGGCCATTTTGGCTGACCCCGGCCCCGGCCCCGCGGGCAAGCCCAGACAATTTTTGCAGACCCCGGCCCCGGCCCCGGCCCCGGCAAAATAGTGCCCTAAGCCGGGGTTTTGACCGGGGTTTGTAGTTTTTACTACAGCTTTTTCACTTCAAATTAATCAAAGTCTATGGAGTCTATTAATCAATTTAATCCAAGATAATTTCAATTTAATCCAAGTCAAATTCAAATTAATCCGAGTCAAGTTCAAATTAATGCAAGTTAAATTTAAATTAAACATGCCAAGTATCCAGCATCAGGAGGCAGAGTGTGATTCAGATCTTTGAGCGGAGTAACATATAGAAATAAATTATAAAAACTTCGTATTAACTATAAATTAAAGTTGTTTTTCAATTCTACGTTAATGGCAGTGTGCATCCATTCAAATATTTATGTTCAAAGACAATTTTATGTTACACATGCATATACACATAGTAGTATCGAGGATTTAATTACTCATATAGAGATTTATATTCCTGAAATTTGGTTTTATTACATATTTAAAGTCATATATGCTTGCAACTACGAAAGATTACCATTGGATGATATGTAGATTTAACCTTTAAAATAAATATAGCAACGAAGTCTGTTTTTGCTTATTCAAACGATTTTTGTGAAAACAAGTTTCAATTTTTTTCATCGATCGAGATGATATATTTGCCTAGGCCTATTTATTTGAAGGGATGGCACAATTTTTATTGCTAATGCAGGATTGAATCTATGTAGTAATGTACTCATATAAATTGTAATCAAATGTTATCGTAGATAAGTACTCAGTGACTCAAATTTACTCATTTCTTTTAAAGGTTAAATCTTCACATCGTCCAGCAGCAATCATTTGTAATTGCATGCACGTATGAATTCATAAATGTAATAAAGTGGAATTTCAGGCATGTAAATCTTTAAATGAGTGTAAATAAATCCTCGATACTGTGTGTATCTGTAGCATAAAAGTGCCTTTGAACATAATTATTTGAATGGATGCATACTGCCATTAGTTTAGAATTATAAAACAACTTTAATGTGTAGTATAATACGAAGTTTTTAAAATTGACTTGTAACTGTTACTCCGCTCAAAGATCTGAATCACACTCTGCCTCCTGATGCTGGATACTAAGGACATTTTACTACAGCTTGTTTTAATACTGCAGCAATTTTATGTATTCCTTGCTGAAAGGAAAAACGTTTTTCTTGCTCATCACATCCAATAGATACATTTTTAATACAAAAAACGCTCAAATTTACGAAGGATTTATGTCAATTCTTAACTCAACTTGGGGCTGGATTAATTTAAACTTGATTTGGATTAATATAAACTTGACTTGGATTAATTTGAACTTGACTTGGATTAAATTGAAGTTGATTTGGATTAATTTGAACTTGACTTGGATTAATTTGAACTTGACTTGGATTAATAATTTGAAGTGAATAAAGCGTAGTGCGCCCGGCTACCCGCAGGTGAAAAGTTCACGTGTCTTTTAAATAGATTTAAAACGATTTCTCAAGAGATTTGCGATTTCATTGCAATCCTGAAGAACATGCAGTCACTGAGAAGACAAAGCAGTATCTATGCTACCATCCAGTGTAATTATAATCCATTGCGCAGTTATTGACATGAAAGAATCTCGACTTGGAGAGGTCCTAATATCAGCAGTTACTGAAAAAAAACTATTTTCGTTAATTTGCTTTTGTATTTCCTCTGAAATGGCAAAGTGAATTTATACAAAGGTCCGGAATTAGTCTTGTTATTATCTTCTCTGATGGAACTTGAAACTTCTTCTTCAAAAGCCCTACAAAATTAAAAAAGTGTCCTTTTCCTTAGGGTCGTGAGGATTGAGCGCGTCGCAAAGCCAGTAAATTGAAAATTTCTCTCTATATATTTGGTCAGTATTATTTGGCTCCCAGTTTTTAGATTGAGTAAATTTTTCTTTTAAAGTCAGCCGTTTGCCAGTAGACGAAGACGACTTGCTACAATCGGCAGTTTTGTCACTGCTGCAGCCTAAACTGTCTTTGTTTGTTTTCAATACAAAGACATTTAGTTTTTCTTCTTGTTCGTTTTGTTTCTATTTTTCAATTCTTTTTCGTTGTTTGTTTTTTTTCAGCTTCCAGGAATTGATCATTTTGTGTCGATTTTAGATGGCCCCATAAATATTTAGTTGAGAAAGTTTTCTAAGATGCACCAGCCGCTCCTCGTCGTATATTTGCTTCACAAATGGTGCACACTTCAATTTCTACACTCTTCACCGATATGTAGAAGTAACCCCATAATTAGTGTCACTAACTGACGCACTACTTTTAGTCATTATACCGGGTGTGCCACAAAATGTCACTGAGTTTTAATTGATTATATTTCCGCTTTAAATTTACACATTTTAATGTTCATTTTTCCACAATGTAGTAAATTTTATTTTATTATCGAATAATTTATGTTTTTGAAAATCGTTTAATAACAACTTTACGTTGATCGATTAGCTGAAACGGATAAAAAACTAATTTTTCGAAGGAAAATATTTTAAAACAATAGTGATATTCTTCCTTATTTTTCACTTCCCAAAAAAACGAATAAACAAAAACTTAAAAGAGTAACAAATCAATACATTAAATAAAGTTTGAACAAAAAAGTAATTTAGTTTCCTTCGACATACCCACCATTTCTCTCAAGGCAAGCATTACTTCTAGCCACTATTAAACGAAGAGTTTTGCGGATCATTTCACCGTTTTCTTTCAGTCTTGAAACACTTCAACTCATTGTCGAAGAATTATCAATGATATAGGTGATGTTTTGAAAACGCGTTCCTTCACAATAGGTATTGAGAAATGAAGAAGATCACCAGTGTTGTTTTAAAAGCTTTTCCTTTGAACAAATAGTTTTTCTGCCTCTTTCAGTAAATCGATCACTGTAAAGTGGTTATTAAACGATTTTCAAAACTTCAATTATTCGTAAAATGGAAAGAAGAGCCAATATTAAATGGAGCATTCTTTTAATGGCAAACGTTTCGGAATCTCTGATTCCATCATCAGTGCTGTAAAACAAGGAATAAAATACCTACAAAGAAATACCTTGTGAAATACCTACTGTGAAATATCGTCTGTGATGTATCGTTCACAGGAAGAGGCCCTAAAATTCTTTGACTACATAAATGGATATCACGCCAAGATAAATTTCACAATGGAATGATAAATAGCCATTTTTAGAAGTTCTCCCAAAGAAAAATAATTCAACGTTCACCACCTCTGTTTAAAGAAAACCTACATTTACGGGATTATGTACCAATTTCTTCAGTTGCATTTACAAGGATTATAGTAAAACAAATGTCACTAAATTATTGCATAGAGCAAACTGTATTTCAAATTCATATAAAATATTTCATGACGAAGTGAAATGTATCACAAAGTTACTTGTACAAAATAAATACCCTGTATCTTTAACTAACAATCTGATTAAAAAGTTTTTAGACAAAAAAATATCCTCTCCGTGTACAATTCTGACCTCACCAAAGCAGAAAGTTTTCGTCGAGCTCTCTTTCTTGGGCTATCTTTTCAAGAAGATGAGAAAGGATCTTTTATCTCTGATACACTCTCATTTTACTTTCATTGACGTGTTACCATTTTATAAAATAGTTTTAAAATAAGTTTATTTTTCAATTGGAAAGAGCGTTTGGAAGAGTGCCTGAGAAATGGTTGTGTCTACTTGTATAAATGTGATTGCTGCCTGCAGTCCTATGTTGGAAGTATCACACTCCACCAATTTATTCGTCACAGCCAACACTCTGGTATCTCCCATAGAATCGGCCGTCCATACTCATCTCCCTCCCAGTCAGCCATCAGAGATCATTGCCATAGTTCAAACTACCCTTTCAAAAGTTCCAATTTCTCCACACTTTGAAGAACTGCAGAGGAATTTGACCTTAGAATTTTGGAATCCTTGTTCATTTTTACCCATAGACCTCAGCTAAATAATGATAAAGTGCGATGAAATTAAATATTGCCTCATCTGTGTAAATAGGAGTGTGTTGGAATGTGTGTGTGTCCGTGTGTGTGTTTTGTGCGTGTGTGTGTATGAAGTTTTGTTACTTTGTGTAGATGTTATTGTGTGTTGGTTTGATTGCTAGAATTTAGGTGTATGTGTACATATGGCTTCGAATGTTTAAGAGAAATGGTGTTTTTATTTTTAATGGTTAGGCATGGCTATTTTTCGATTTAGGTATAGTGATATAAATTCCTTATAGCTTTTACGCAATTTGTTCATTATCATTTTTTATTTCTTGTTTTACAGCACTGAAAATGGAATCAGAGATTCCGAAACGTTTGCCATTAAAAGAATGTTCCATTTTATATTGGTTCTTCTTTTCATTTTACGTATTAGATTTCCCAAAAATCGCCCTTTTAATTCTATTAAATTATTCGAAAAGGAAACAAGACTTACCACATTGTGAAAAATATACAATTCATATATGTTAATTTAAAGCGGAGATAGAATCAATTAAAAAGTCGGGGAGATTTTGTGGAACACCCGGTACATTTAATTGCTATAATTGTTTCTGTATTAATTAATTCAACAAGCACTGCAACTGCAAGTCTACAAACTTTATTGACTTGACATAAAAACACACTCAACCGCAACCGTAATTCAACATGAAATGAGCCACTAACTGGCGTTATGCATTACATCGTCCTGACATGGTCGGAACCCCGGCCCCGGCCCCGGCCCCGGCCGTGTTAAATTTGATAACCCCGCCCCGGCCCGGCCCCGGCCATGACAAATTTGTTGACCCCGGCCCCGGCCAAATTTCCAACCCCGGTCGGTCTATACTTGCACGCCAGGCCCTGGGCCTCAGTTCCGGTCTAGGGCGCGCGACCTGAACGTCAGTAACATTTGTAAGTCGATTTGTAAAAAAAAATCAATCAGGATTACCTTGCAAGAAATTGTTTTGTCCCAAATAAACTTGAATATGTTTCCAATTAAATTTCATTTTACAGAAGTGAGCTATTGCATGCGTTGCTGATCTAATATCCACTTGTACCTACATTTTGCATTCAGGTGAGGTTCACTTTTGCTGGCTGATATTTCACTACATGTTTATGAGTGGAATATGTGTGCATATTCCAGTTTTTCGACGTATGATTGTGTTTGAGCAGATGACACATGCTGCAGCATTAAAGTTTTTTTGTAAATTGCACTGAACATGCTGAGCAGGCCTAAACTATGTCCTAACGTAAAATTATTTCCCTAAATTTTCATAACTGACAATAATACTAATCAACCATCTGGTAGAAAACTTTGAAACCTCCACATTCACTCTGAATTAACCAAATCTCTTTGCCATTTGTAATTTTATAGCTATGATAGTTTTATAATGGCACCTCACTTATGGGCCACCCAGTACAAACACAATGTACTGAAATGTAAATAAAATGCATGTATTGGTTATAAATGTCTTTAAACAACAATCAATTCTTAATTAAGAGATAAAATTTTAGTTTTTTATTTCTAAATTGATAGCGAGTCAAATTTCTTTGGTGCTCAATCAAATTTCTGTTACAGCGGCTTTAACCGCTTAACTTTTGTGACAATTTAAATTTCGTTAGCGCCGCTAGAATTTCGCTTGAGACAATGTAAAGTGTTTTTGAGACAAATGAACTCGTAAATGATATAATGGGGAATCCAATCATGTTTGAAACGTTGCTAGAGTCTTCTCTCTGAATATTAATTTTACCTGCGTTTGAAATTTAGAATTAATTCCATTTCAGCAATGCCCTCACTGAGACTCACTGAGACGTTGATCTGTTCCTAGATTCTTATTAGTATTGTGCTCACCGTTCCATAGGAAAGCCTTGCAGGTGGAATTTACCGTTTTCATTACAAATGTAAAATTCAAGCGCTTTTGTGACAAGCATGTCACGAAGATTACTCGCAGCACACCACGACTGCCGAACTCGACACCAGGGAAGAGTTCGACTCATTCAGCACCACCGGCCGCGGCGGTGTTTGGTTTCCTGGATTTGCATCCAGGCCCATCTCTTCTGATCAAATATGCGGTTCGAAGTCCCTTTTCGCATGCAGTGTTAATTCAATCCGTTTAATTCTTTAGTTCTTTTATGCTTCCTGATGTTTATTGGCTTACTTTTTGTTATCGCCCCGTGTGAATATTGTCGTATAATTCAATCCACGCATTCACATCAATAATAATAACGTTTTCATGGGGATTGAATTAATTTTTTTCAGTTTTACTTCCAAATACGACTACAGTAAGTCGAACTTCAAATGAGAAAAATTACGTATAATTTTATCATGAATTTTGAGTAATTGCTTAACTTTTCATTCATTTCGGTAGTCTACTAAAGACAAAAATAGACAAAAGTCATTCGGATGAGGCTTCTTCATTCATCCTTTTTGTTTTCCTTGTTGATAAAACTTTTCTAGACCGCGTGAGGAAGAATTTATTCGTACGTTGGTAATATACATTTTGGTAAAGTTTTATCCAAGCTCAGCGTTTCTTTAAGGAAAAGAGATCCCATGAGTAGCGAAGGTCTCACTTGGGAAGTTAGGAAAATATTTTTTTCCATTCCTATGTGTTTTGAGGAGTTGTGATTCTCAATAAGACAAAATTCAACGACACGTCATTTTACGATCTAAACTGTATTTCTTACGCTGAATAAAAAAGTCAGGTATAAAGGCACAAAAGATGCCTATTCATTGTGCTGTCGTAGTTAATTGTTCATTCTTATGTCTATTGTTGACAGTTACGAGCCGGCTGGCTAACGTTGCTATACTTGCTACTGCACGATGACGGCCTTTACGACCTCGTAATGCCCCAGCAGACTGCAAAAGTTCTCTTCAATCACTCTCTATAATTAGCACTAACAACACTTTTCGCTTGTGTTGAGAGACCGGTAGACTTCATTAGGAGGGCCTCGTGGTGGGGACAGCATTGTTGGCTATAGTGGTTCTTCGTTTAGAGGGAGAGGCAGATTTCTACCGAAAAAAACATGATTTTGCAACCAAAATTTGCAAAACACAACTGTAGGACTACAAACGAGTAATTTTGAATGTTATTATTTTACACAAAGCGTAAATATTGGCTGTTATAGAGCCTTAGATGTGCACTGCCACGGTAGGATGCCGCTCCTTCAGTTGTGTGTGTGTCATGGCTCACTGTCGCTGAAGCGATGGTCCACGTGAAGCACAGCGAGTGGAGACCGCTGTGGAGCACACAGGTACACAACACAAGTGCCATCACAATTAGCATCGAGGTCTCACAGTAAGGACTCCAGCTGAGGTCTTGTGCTCGTCGGAGTTAAGGTAACCGTCCCACTTTTTCAACTTTTTTCTTCCGATTCGTTTGAAAATTGGCCAGTATATGTCTTTTGTGAAAGTAAACCTTTTTTACTCCTGTCATTTTTTCGATTTAGGCCTTTTTTTTGACGAAAAATGTGTTTTTGGTATATTTTTATTGATATTTCAGATTGGAACTTCTCCTTCAGTTTTGATGCTAGAACAAAAACAAAGACAGTTTTAGAACCCTTGGAACATTTCTAACAAACTCAAATTCGGCTTTTTTTCAAATTCAAATTTTTTCTATTTTTTCAAAAAATTTTTAAATTTCAAAAATCAGCAACTTTTTTTTGTTTTTAGAGCTATATATTTCTTCAAAGAATTCGAATTTAAAAAAAGCCGAAGTTTAGTTTGCTAGAAATGTTTCAAGGTTTCTAAAACTGTCTTTGGATTTGTTCTAGCATTAAAACTCGAGAACTAGTTCCAGGATGAATGTTGAAAATTAGAAGCGTTGGGTATAAGCAAAAAACAAAATTGTTTGTTGAAGTGTAATATAATGAACAATTGATGTAATAGAATGCAGTTTTAATTTTTATTTTGATATTTTCCATACATAACTTCATATTCAAACTGTGAATTGTGATTTCAAAAACAAAAAAAAAATTGATTTTTTTCCAACAAAATGAATTTTTTTATTTTCAGTCTGATTCGTATGAAATTTTACCATGATATCTAACCTTTGAAAAGAAACACAATTGATTTCATTCATTTTTTCGATTGAGGCCTTAGATTTTGCAAAAATTTGACATTGGTTTTTCAGGTATTGATATTTCACTAATATTGATATTTCATAATGGAACTTCTCCTTCAGTTTTGATGCTAGAACAAAAGCAAAGACAGTTTTAGAATCCTTGGAACATTTCTAACAAACTTAAATTCAGCTTTTTTTTCATTTCCCATTTGCTCTCTTTTTATATGGGGTCAAAATCGGGAAAAAATGGAAAATTTTGGGTGCTTTTCATTTATATTGATATTTCAAAATGGAACTCCTCCTTCAGTTTTGATGCTAGAACAAAAGCAAAGACAGTTTTATAATCCTTGGAACATTTCTAACAAACTCAAATTGAGTTTTTTTTCCATTTCCCATTTGTTCTCTTTTTAGGTGGGGTCAAAATCGGGAAAAAGTGAAAGATTTTGGTCCCCTCACCCCCCCCCCCCCCGTGGGGGGGGGGGGAATTATTGTCCGTAGCGCCATAAAATTTTAGGAACGAATAGTCTACCACCTAAGGGTCCTTTTACAACAAAAACATGCAAAATGACCATGGAATCGACAGAATCTGGCAAGGGCCTGGGACGGTTTCCTTAAAGAAGATGGGACATGCCCGCCCGTGCTACTCTCCTGATCGCGTCAAATAAACTTCGTTGGAATTTCACGCACGTGTTCAAGTCGATGTAGTGTTGTATTGTGTTTATTTCAGGTATCAATTACACGTGATCAAATTTCAATTTAGTAAATGTTAGAACTTGATAACTGAAAGATGTTTTTTATTGAGCGGAGCGAAGCGGTGAAGCTGATTGCACTTTAGTTGCAAGGACTTTTTAGTTTGAGAAAGCTCTCACAGCTTGAACTAGAATTTTAATTTGGTTGGTAAAGTGGTGAAGTAAACGAAAGCTTGATGTTTATTTCATGGGCATTTAGTACAAGAAGATTTCAGCTTCGTTGTAGAAGGATGTGCCACAAATCACCTTTTGCCACAAATCACCTCAACAACAAACTACTTTCTACTAAAAAATTTCAATACCTGCATGTATTATGAGTGAGACCGAATGTTCACCACTTTTAAAAGTATGAAAATAAATTAAAACCCCAACGAAATTATTGTTTTTGAAGGGAAAAAATATTTCCTAATTACAGGAAATATTTCCTTCGAAAACATTGTCTAAACTTTTCAGTTGAAACTGTTGAAACTTTTACGATAAAATTCGAAGATATATTTATGAGGCAGAGATAAAAGAATCGGCCGTCATCAATTATTACCAATGCTGTCTGTGTAGTTGAACACTTCAGTATCTAAGCGTATTTCTGATGGTGAGACCTGACATCCCTCGTACCGGCACACAGGGGCAGTGACGCTAAGGTAAGCTGCCGCGCAAACTCACCAACCAAAGACACTCCACTGTGTTGCCAGGGTAAGCTCAGGCTGTAGCGACGTACAAGTTCCAAATTTCCTGCGCAATGTTTACCCGGCGCCACGAGCGATGCTTCGACTAAAATGTCCCGAAGAATCTCTTTCTCAAACGCTCGAAGCTTCAGACCCGATTTGAAGCCAACGACATCTCGATGCTGGCTGAGTTTCGTGTTATCGTGTTCTGCTATTTTTCTGGAAGGTTGGGTGCCTTTGCAAGCATGAGCTCCAGCAGAAAATGATAAAATTAGAGGAAAGTACTATGAGAAACTATAATACTCGCTGCCTAGGCAAGAGTCTGACTCTCATGAACGCGATTTTACCAGACGGCGGAATTGAAACTCGCAGCGCTCCCGTTGTGGCTCAATGCTAATGGTTGCGGTCGTCCGTTGTGTTTGATGTACGATAATGATGGTGCGGAAAACACTTAGACTACTTCGTAAATTCATGAGTTACAAAGACAAGCAAATTCGGAAGCATACTCAAACGGGCAGATTTTTACAGAAGTTCCAGAGTTGTAAAGCTAAGACTGACTGCGGATGAGAAACCTTGCCGCCAGACACCATTAGTCGAAAAAAAACAAGAAAGTAAGTGATGAAATTTGTAAAATTTTACCATCTATTTTTGCTTACATTTTGTTCATGATTTTATTATGATAAATTCTACATCGAAGTGAACATTTATGCTCACTTCCAGCTGCTCGATATCATACCCTTCCACACCATGCACTTCACCCTGCAACTCAGCTCATCGTTCTATTACGAAATGTAGCATTTCCATTCAGTAGCTCGTTCGTATTTGTATTATTCTGATGAAAAAATTCAACTCGTTTATAAATTTATGGTTACAATTTATCTCAGCAAGCGTTACGTATATAATAATAACACATTCAAGATAACATCTACTTCCCACAAAGACTGAGTTTTCGGTGCTGCTAGATGTACACTTAGCGCCTTCCTCGCTCTGCCTGTGTGTTCAGTGTCCACCGCGGGAATGATGTCATGCGTTCCATTTATTGTATTTTAAATTTTTGAAGAATATTAGCTCTGTCCCTTTCGTCGAAATGAAATTTTTATGATGACTTTTTTCTCTTATCCTATTTCCTTCATATTATTTTTTTGCATGCGTCGTCTAGCGCTTGGCTATTTCATGTTGACGCGTGATTTCATTGCAAACATAATTTTCTAGTGTAAGTACATCCTTCCGACTAGCTTTGGATAGGGCTTTGGTTAAGGAATTACAGCTTTGGTGAGGGAATTACTGGTAATTTTATATTCCCAATGAGCACAATCCATTCTCTCTCTTCAAGGAAATTTGCGGATATTTCTTCCGGCCGGTCTGCATTTAATTGCTTCCTAAGTACACCTTGCTGTTTCAGTCACCCTACGGCCTACGCACCTAGCAGCGAGCAGTCCGACACAAGTTACGGTTTACGAGTCAATGAAGTATTCGGCTTGTGTAGAGAGCTTATGTTGCCGGCGTGGCGCCAAAAACAGCGTCATGCTGGACATGATTTTGCACTGGCCTTGTTAGGGACACTCACTCAAAGACTGAAAGTATTTCAATAATCAAATTAGGGAGGCAACGCTTTTCCAGCCGTATTTATTAGTAGTACCCGTTAGACGAATCTTTATCGGCTTCAGCAAGAAAGAAGAGACACGAATTTGGCGCAAGCCGCCGGCAGGAAGAGGCGTCAACTTCGGTGAGTGGGCAGCGCAGCGATGACACCGCTGCACGGAAGTTTGGACCAAGTTTGCCGAGCACGTTGCTCTAATATTGCAGAGAACTTCCCCGGCATTTACGGTCGAAGTTCTTCCTTGAACGTTGTGCAAAGCGTTGCGATTGAGCTCTTCCTGCTTACGAAGTACTTTCTTCAGCAATGGTGCGATTGAAAACACACCCATGAAAGCAACCTTTCTAACGTTATTAAAGACATATATTTAAAACATGCACGTATTGTATGCAAATATACATTTAAAACATGCACGCAATTTTCGTTTAACTGCATGGTAGGAACTCGCCACGTAGCCTTGTTCGAAAACGAAATCTAAACATTTAATATTTATTCAAAGTAAAGTCGGAAACTTTTCGTAGATTTTTTCCATAATGTCTCATGATAAGAATCACGTGACCTGAGTCACTTCATGAGTTTTCATAGGGCATGCGCCTCTTCTCTTGCTTTGTGTGCGACGTAAAAATTGGGGAATATGTGAGAAAATATTTTACATTAAGGAGCGGCAATATGCAGGACATGTCTAGTTAGAAAGCATCTCTTCCATGATGACTGCGAGCAGGTGCGCAAATTCAAATGGCTTTGAAAAGAATGAATCTGTTCAAAGTAATAAATCGATAGAATTTATAATTCTTCCAGTCTGAAAATCGTTGTAACAAATAATAATTCGAAATACCTGGTTAAGTCCGAAGTGCAAAATCTGTTCAGAATATTGCAATCGAAAAAAAATACCATTGCGCTCAATAAGAAACAATGGTCAAAATAACGCCGACGCGTTGGTGATGCTATTGTTCGAATGATGAATCAGATTAAGTGGACAGACTCGTGTTGCTGGAACACTTGATCTTCAGGCGTGTCGACAAAAGTTACTGCATCGTTGAATCAGTTTTTACAACTGTGTTTTTTAATTTTGCTGTGATTAACCCCATTCTGGTACAGTTTTGTCCCACTGGCGAATAAACTTCGAATTTTCTTCGCAGCTCCTAGCCCAGCGCGTTAGCTCCTGCCAACACCTTGTAATTAGCCTCTATTTTATCGCGTATATTATGATAGCCGGTTCCTGAGAAGCCGGGAATGTTTAATGAGCAGAGCACAGCACGGGTCCCAGGTGTGTGCATATTACATGCATGACCTCCACCTGTGAGAGTTGACTCGTGCACACGCGAAGTTCGTTCGATCGAAGTGCAGCAGCGTTGCCAGGCAGGGCAAGGCTGCGGTCGAAACAATGCGTGTGGTGAGCCCGAGCCGCCTCAACTGGCAGCCTGGACTCGATCTCCTCTGCATGCCGCTGTACTACTAGCTGCACGTATAAACCACGTTCTCTGACTTAGAGGTATGTATTAGAAGCGACGTTGCGGTAGTTACTCTTCCGGCTAAGTAAGGCTTCTGGTCTGACGCTTAATTCATTCATGCTCGATACGAGAGCTCGCTTTCGGTGAGTCTATGTAATTATACCTGAATTTAAATATCAGCAGCCTTTTTAATCTTGAAATCGTCCGTTACTTAAAATTGCAGTCAACTTTTTACTTTGAGCTTGAAATTATCCATGCAAGTGTGTTCTGCAGAAATTTTGCTTGAGCGTATAAGTAAATTAAAAACGAATCCTTGCTCCTCAAGTGCATGTTGAATTCTTGAGCTCGTTTGAGGAAGAAAACCCCGTAAAAACAGTTTATCTCTATAATCAACGGCACCCGGTTTAAGGCGTTTCAGAGTTAATTTCAAAATCATATTTGCGATTTTTGTTTTCTACTCCTTTTCATTGTCGATGAATAGTTAGTGTATTGATAAACTGATTTTTTATCAAACTTTCCCTTACTCTATCGGTCAACGTAATTTTTCACTTTTTCATCTGTTTGAGAAAGTTACTGTCCATACATTTTAGCACTTTTCGAGGAGTTGTACAGAATTAATTCTCGTAGATTCTAATTTCAGGCTAATACTCGAATAATATGGTTCGAATGAAAACCTTATAGGTGTGATGATACCTCTTGTGAAAACCTGAAGTACTTCTAAATATAGAATTCATGTTTTTTTAATTGTAATCATGTTCAATGTGCAGCGAATAACTGTCTATGGGAATGGGCCAAACAGGAATATTGTCAGTACCTTCTATTGCCGCGAGTCGCTGCAACTGACAGCTGCAATAATGGTGTATCAGTTATGTCGGCTGGTCATCATAAGCCAGCAAATTAATGAAGCCTGTCGAATTTCGTACAAACTCCCGCGTTCTGCATCGATCACTCAGCATTAATTAACATGACTGATGTGGGATTGCCAGAGCTGACAACTGCCGCTGCAAAGCTCTAGCAATTACAAAAACATTAGGCAGAGCTGTGCAGTATTGCATGCATCGAAACTTATGCAAGGATTATCCGAGAAGATTTCAGAATCAGTGAATGATAAAAATGTCAAGAGGATCATTTTAAAAATGGGAATTCATTGCGTTCTCTATTTTATTACATTCTCGCAACAGCATTCAAAAACCGCTACCTCTCGACTACAAGTGGAAAATGTTTGCTTAGAAATGTAGCTGGAAAGTTGTGGAATATTTAGAATAAAAGTGTTCCTAACTGATGAGCTCTAAAGGATCAGTAATATAATTTTTTGCTACGGACCAACTCAGCACACCATGACGTCACCTGCGCCCCACCCGCAGTTCTGTTGCAGTTCAGAGAAGCCTTTTCCTTTTCTCCAGTTCCCCACTTTTTAGTGAGCTAACTCTCCATTCCCTACCACGGTATCGGTGGGGAATGGAACATTCCCCCCACAGCATCTTCCTTTTACTTATCTGTAACATTCTTAACAGTACAGTGTTGTCACTTTTACCCCACCTCAAAACAATATTGTTGTTATTGTTATTAAAACAGTTTGTGAATAGTTGTGATTCGTAAAGCAAGTCAACATTTGTATGCAATGTTTTAGATTTTGAAATACTATCGACTTTTTGAGGGTGGAAGCAAATACACGAAATTCCTCACCTGGCAACTCCGCCATTCCCCACAAATGGTGAATTCCCCACAGGTTAAGAACCACTGTTTTATACGTTCACCCTAGTTCTATGACTCTCAATGATATATTGTTCTATCCCTATATTGTGGCCAAGTACGGCTGGTCTACAAGATGACCCTATTACTTGTTTTAGTGATGTAGGAAGCTAATTAATAGAGTTCTTGACCATTGACGATTAAAAGGAAACTGAAGAACATTATTTTGAACGAAATCGTGTTAAGCGTTTCTCAGTTGATGTGTTTTCTTGTGACTTTAATAGAAGCGAAATTCTCTTGAGAACTTCAAAATTGCGAAGAACAACAACTCATTTTTTAGCTCGCAGGCTATCGTAAAATTAAAATTTAGGCTAAGCTATCAGTTTGATGATGCTGCTTGGATTTCTTACTTGTTGCAAGAAAATACTTTATTCACATTATTTTATATAAAGCGACGCAAAAATCTCCCGTCTAAAATATCAAATTCCAGCTGAAAACGATAAGAACACTTTTATTTTGTGTTTCGAGTCTTATATTTCCTAGGCTTAAAAATGTTTACTGAAAATGAATCACTCCCTGGTTGTCAGAGTGCGCATCAAAACACACGAATAAGAAAGTGCACCGTGCAAATGCCAGAAAATTCGCTAGAGGCACAGGCTTTCTATCGGATTACACTCGTTGATCCTGTTTGTACGCAGCTCGGTGATACGGACTATGTATATTTGTCGCAAATCAACGCTTGAGGTTCTTGTTGCCCGTCAGTTTTGGCGTTAGAGAGACGCTTAAAATGAGACGGTATTTTGTTGGCCCTCATTTTTCTGACTAATTAAAGCATAAAGAGTGTTCGAGCAATGATGTTTTATTTTCAGTATTATTTTTCACGAATATGTTTTCAGAGCTCTATTTTAGTATAAAAATATCCCCATTAGAAAAAGTTGCAAGCGACTAGAAAAATGAGGTCAATGAACCAGTCATCTGTTGACACGCATGTGACATCACCTCGTCGAAAATGCGCTGTTTGACCATTTTAACTGCGTTTGCGTAGGTAGTGCTTTCGGTTTGGCTAGGTTGGGAAGAGCCGTATTGAAAAGCCAGCTTTCCAGCTCAAATACATTTTTAATCTTTATAAGAAACGTGAAAAATACAATTGCACGATAGTATGTTACCATATGAGCTGAATTGATTTTGTAAATGGTAGTAAAATCCTTGAAATGTTATTCTTTTGCACCGGTGCATAATTCAGCAATTTAGATAATGGCATAAATATGTACCAATACGCAGGCAGCCTGTTGTTTTAGCAATTTCGATTAAGTTAGGTCAGTTTTTGGTAAGTTGAGTAAAGCCGGTTGGGTCATTTTAGTATATGCCGAGTCAGTTTAAAAAGGGGTGTGGGTAAATCCCAAAAATTTTATGGGCTATAAATGTTTTTTCGAATGTTATAAACATGCTGTGAATACCTGAGAGCTCATTTCCCTCCGGAAGTATATCTTTCTAGTTCTTGAATATTTTATAGGGAAAAACCGTTCGAGATCCTCTGTAGTTTGCAGCAAGTATTAGTGACTTATTAGTGATAGTGACTTATCACAACTATGGAAGACTTATCTAAAATGTTTTAGACTTATTAATATTGTGTTAGTTTGTAAGTTCTGATGAAAAAATTGAAATATAAAAGAAAAAATGTGTACTCTGCGCTCTGGTGCTCGGTAACTTTGACCGACATATTCTCAAAATACGGGTCACAGACTTTGACAGCCAATTTCTCCTTCAGTTTTAAAGCTATTGAGAAGATCTTTTTTGCATCGTGGAGATCAAGATGAGTACTATAAATGCTAGGGGATTTTTTATAAAAGTTTATTAGAAATTGTTTCATTTTCCGTAGCAATAGAATAGTTGTGTTTTTAATATTTAAATAGTTGTAAAATTATTTTAGGAAAAACAAAAACTGCAAATAAAAGTAGTAGATATTTTCATTGTTAATCGGACAAAAAACGCTTGTCCCTATGTGCAATATCGGCTGAGAAATTGAAATTTTAAAAAATTTTCCATTGAGGGGAGGTATGGGTAAATTCCAAAATCTTTATGGGCTTCAACTGTCTTTTCGAATGTTATAAACATGAGCTAATACTCGAATACTAATACTCGACTAATACTACTAATGCCAATACTCGAGAGCTAATTTCACTCCGGAAGTCTTTATTTATTAAAAAAAAAGTCATAGAAAAAAACATTCGATTACGTTAAACTGCCTTTGATTTCTTGATACAGGCTCGACAATAACCAAAAGAATTTAAACCAGACTTCACCTAACCTAACCTATCCCAACCCAATATAATTTGGTTCCTGACCGCAACACCGATGGTCACGGGGGGGGGGATTTTCATAATGCTGCTGACCAACCAGTAGGCACAAACTCAATTTTCATAGAGCTTAATCAAAGCTAAATGAAAGCACTATCCAGTTAATGTGTGTTTTGTTTAAACTAGCTGGCTACAATTGACTTTAAATTTGAGTTGAATATTGAACTTTAGTTTAACCAATTACAATCGTAGTGTTAAAATGTTACATTTGCGCATTTTTTATCAAGGTGGTGCCACACGTGACGTCAGCTTTCTGAACCTGGTATTATTAGTTGCAAATAACTTTTTTTCTTTTCGTTCGATTTTTTTAAGTTAGCATCGAGCATTGCAATCGCTTTTTTCAATAAGGCGGAAAATTGAGACAAATAAGTCGAACACTATTTTTACACTGATGAGTCCATGGAAATGAAGCCCCACACTGCCCTCCTTAATTTTGAGCACCTCCAATAATATGGATCAAATAGTCTTCAGATGCTGATTTACGACAGAAATAGGCTGTCGCTCTAAAAATGCGTGGACCTTTTTAAAGTATTAGCGCCACTTTGTATCAGACTCACGTTTTGATGAGCAGGCCTGACTAGTTCAAATAGAAGTATGCATGGTTTCATTTACTGCATGCATGGAATGACTCGAGTAACATCGATAACGTTATATTTGATAAAAACACTGTTGTGTTTTTAGAGATTGAACAGCCACGAAGAAGGGATAAGATGCAAGGGAAAACAAGTAAATTGATTACTGTACGGTATACTTATGTAGATATATCCATACGTGCTTACATATTAACATCTGAGACATGCGTGCGAAAGAGAACGGAGCTACCGGTAGCGATAATGCATGATGCCGTCAAGGAAGCAGATTCGTTGATTCTGGCTGCTGTGCGGCTGCTGGCAAGTGAACAAACATGCGTGATATGGAGTTGCGAACACGTTCTCTGGTGTGTAATTATGGCTTGCTGCGCCCCAGCGGGAGTCTTTATTTGTAGGCAGCGGCGTTGCGTATTGTGAAAACGAGCAGCTGTCGTCACGGCTTTAATTAGACCATTATCTGGGGCCCGCAGCTCGAGGATGACCATGCGCTCATTATGACCATGAGCCATAATGAGATTAGATTGCTGAGCAGTGAATACAGCCAGCTCACTTCGACTGACTGCTTCACTTTATATTACTTTGGTTTATTCTGCTGTTTTGCTAGTCTGTATCAGTCTTTCTTTTCTCTTGATTCTCACCCTAGCATATGTTGCTATATTTATGCCATCAAATTTTTCAGCGCACATGTATGACTATTTCACACAATCGTTTCAAGGTTACGTAATACAATTTCAACTTTCAATTTAATTTGACATTCAACTAATTGCCGCTCAAATTGGCGGCGTAAATTCTGATCAACATATAACATAGGGCTGTCTCTGACAACAGGTCAGAGACGGCTGAGAAAATTTATTGAAAGGAATAATATTGGTTAAAATAAGAGATGCGAAATAGGAGATGCGCCAGTAAGGAGCAGTCTCCAGTCTCCAAGTATTATCGAAGAGACGACTGCTTAACGTGATGCTTCCTATGCTGGGTCGCTACCCAAGCTGGAACCAAGGTCTCATTTAGCTCCACGTCGTTGCCGATGCAACGGAAGTAGCTCAAGCTGACACTGAACGATGACGTCGGTAACGTCAAAAGAACCGGAGCTCAATCAGTGCTGTCGCACGGCCAGAAAACTTCAACCGCTATAGACTCCGGAGTGGCAGAAGTTGGAACGACAGGATGGATTACTGTTGGTGAAAGTAAAAGTGCAGTTGTAGGTAAATGGATTTTTAGATTAGACTATTGTATTTACGCACTATGACAAACTTTGAGGATTGATCTATCAACGGAAACCCACTGACCTGAGCGAATTATGCACTCAGTGTGTGTGTACACTTTTGGAGAAGTCTTATTTGAGAAATTTAGAGGAAATCAGTCGAAGGTAAGTGCTCCAGGCTGGAAAAATAGAAAGTATAGTTGAAGGTTTGATTTGATTTTAGAAAATAGAAAATAGAGTTAATTTGACGGAACCTACGGTTCACTGATATAGGAAGAGTTTCAGCGCACGATCAGCACGCTTACGAGCGGATCGGTTTTAGCTGCGCGGAACTCAACATTTAATTGAAGTTTAATTGATTAGGTTAAGTTTTTTAATCGTTTGAACTGAGTAGCCTGAAGCACTATAGATGAGAATTAAACATTGATAGAGGGCAACTGAAAATAACGAAAATCACACGACAAACAGATGAACAAAAAATATAGGGAAACAGAACATCAGGAAAGGAAGAACTTATCCAGCCACTGCCGAATCTCCGAATCTCCGTAGCTCCAAGAGAGCGCACTCCAGCCAGTGCGTAGCGACCAGGCGTTAAAAGTGTTCTGTTTTATTAGCGCGCCGCTCACCCTGAGCAAACCTACCAAAATCCGCGAATACAACCAATTATTATCCCATTACTCTCGAAAAAGAAACCTGAATAGAACGGTGAGAATTTTCTCACACATGTTCAGGAACATGCCATTTCAAACCGTTTGATACCAGACGCTACAGCTCCACTAATAGATATCAGAATGCTGCTGTACGCTCATCGGATAATCTTTGGAATTGTCTCAGGTGGTCGCACTCAGTGTTCTAATGATGATGCATCGCGCCAAGGACAGTTAAGCTGAGGGAATACATGGTCTCTTTCACAGTAAGAACTCCCTCTCTTAACAAAGGGGAACATGCCATTGCATGTGTACAATTACGGCTGCACACCTTTTCCGTGAGAAGACTCAAGGAATATTTTCGTATTCAGTTCTCAGTGTAGCATCATTTGTGCTGACAATTACTACATATTTTTAATTATTTTCAACAACCGCTGACGCTTTTGAGAACAAATTTTGAAGGGGCTGTCCTTTGTTTTAACATAATTGTAGGCCAATATTGTCTTTAAAATGTCATTCAATTATAGAATTTTACCTTAATCGCTGCTTTGCCTAATAACCCATGTTATATTGGTCAAAATTTTAGACACGTACAGCAATATGCAGATGGGAACGACAAGGAGCTACGCACGTAAAGCTAGTGGCACAGACAAACTAAAAGAAAATAAGGCTCGCCTTGAAGGAGTGGACATTTACGTGAATATGACATACCGGAACTGGAGAACACTCGAGAAACTGTGGTTACTTTTCAAATATTTAAAGAAGATAATTCACATTCATGAACAACAGGCTAGTAAGCAACGAGCAGGCTTAGATGCGCTGCTGTGGTTTGTACTTTAGAGCCAAACTTACTGCCCCGCTTCCGAAATCAATTGAACACGTTGTTTCTCTTGATAATAAAATTTTACAACCAATAAAATAATTTTTACTGGTACTCGTACCTTTATTTGTACGCATTATCAAATTACAAATGAGCTGTCTGATTTGAACGATGAGTTGTGCGCAGGAGCGTCGAGCTCAGCTGCCGAGCGCGTCGCGTGTCGGTGGCTGCCGCCAGGTGATGTTCAGGCCTCAACGCCGTAACAAATTAGCTCTTTATGAGCATTTAAAGTGAACTCGCTTGCGTTCTCAGTGCAAGTTTTAGAATCTTGAAATCGTTCTTGCAATAAAAGAAGTTTTCTGGTATTTTCTTCAATTTCAATAAAAATAGGAGAGCAAAAATCACTGATAAAATTTTCATTATACTGAGAACATTTCGGGTAAATACCCATCATCAGCTCATTAAAAGAATTTGACATATAGCACTGAAATAAAAAATGAACGTAAATGTTCAAACAGACTTGAACACGGATTTAAAAGTACAAACAAAGTAAAAAAGTAAAAATGCAGTAAATAACACGAAACAACTAAGAACCTATGATGCTACGAGGGTATGAATTCAATTGGTTGTTAAGAGAAGGCTTACATTTAAAAATGAAAAGCGATTCTAAAATTCTAAGATCTAAAACACTTGAAGCTATACGTACTACTTTAAAATGACTAGAGTGAGGAGTTATATTGCACGTTTCAGCATGATCGCGAACAGCGGAGTAAGATGGACGAGTCAATGGAAGTACGGTAACTAACTCCAACATGCTCGGCCACTCTAGCTCCGAGAGTACGTGTGGTCAAGCCAAAGTACTCGGATGCACATCGTGCACAACTGTATGAATACATTAGTGAGGCCTGCATTTTAGAAGGAAGTTTGTCTTTATGATTGAAAAAGACATACATACATACATACATACATATACCGGGCTTATCCTCCCCATGGGAGGGTAGCCGACAGCAGGCCACAATCACCACACTTAGTCACTAGGAGGCGAGAGAGGCAGCACTGGCCGCACCTGAACTGCCAGGATCAGCAGCAGCCCAGCACAACCACCTTCCACAGTCAGGCCCGACAGCAACAGCTGGTTTACCCCGACCGCTTCATTGAGTGCAGCCCCTCCCCCGCACATGACAGGTCAACCCCATCACACGCGGGCAGCTTCCAGTAACGCGTCAAAAATAAAATTACCTCCTTATACACTGCCCCCACTCACTTCTGTCCGCAGCCATCCCTCTCGCCACGTCCACAGTCAGACCCCTCTCATACAAAGCACGTCGCACCCCATCCATCCAACTCATCCGTGGTCTACCTCGCGCTCGAAGACCACTCACGTCCTATATATATATCTTTTTCACCAGCCGCTCAACATTCATTCTTCCTACATGCCCAAACCTTCCAAGCACTCTTTCATCCACTCGCCTGCTCAACTTTTTGATAACACCCGTCTGCTCCCTAACCAACTCATTCCTGATCCTATCTCTTCTAGTTGCTCCATACATGCTCCCCAAACACTTCATCTCAAACACATCCAACTTCCTCCCCTCAGCTGCTCTCAACCCCCAGGACTCTGCTCCATACAACAAAACTGGCACAATCAAACTTTCATACAGTCCCCTCTTAGCATTCATACTCAAACTCCTGCATTCAAAAACTTTCCTCATTGCACCCAATGTCTTACAACCTTCACTCACTCGATGCTTCACTTCTACTTCCATACTATCCTTAACAGTCACATCCGACCCGAGGTACCTAAAATGCTCTACCTCCTCTAAAACTTCCCCATTCAACCTCACATCCAAAGTTCCAAACACTCCGCCTCTTTAACATCTCATCACCTTATTTTTATTCACATTTACCCTCAATTTCCGCCTTTCGCACACTCTACCAAACTCTGTAACCAGTCTCCTCAGTTTTTCCTCTGAATCAGCCACAAACGCTGTATCATCTGCAAACAACAGCTGACACACTTCCCAATACATACCATTTCGTCCCACCAACTGCGCACCTTTTCCCAACACTCTGGCATTCACTTCTCTCACCACACCATCCATAAACAAATTAAACAACCACGGCGACATCACACATCTCTGTCTCACACCTGTCACAACTGGGAACCATTCACTCACCTCATTCCCTACTCTCACACATGCTCTGCTATCAATGTAGAAACTCTTGATCGCATTCAACAGTCTCCCACCCACTCCATACAAACTTACCACTTGCCATAAAGCCTCGCGATCCACTCTGTCATACGCCTTCTCTAGAACCATAAATGCCCAATATACATCCTTTCCCTTTAATAAGTATTTTTCATTCACCTGCCTCACAGCAAACATTTGATCCACACAACCTCTACCACACCTAAAACCACACTGTTCTTCAGCAAGCACACAATCCGTCAACACTCTCACTCTTCCAATTAACACTCTTCCATACAGCTTCCCAACGACACTTAGTAGACTTATACCCTTAGAATTACTGCACTCATACCTGTCACCTTTCCCCTTGTACAACGGAACTACGCACGCGCTACTCCAATCAACCGGCACTTTACTAGCCTCGAAACACACATTTGATAAACGCACCAACCATTCTAGAACCCCATTTCCTCCTTTCTTTAGACATTCAACCGTGCAGCCATCCAAACCTGGCGCTTTCCCATTTTTCATTTCATCCAACGCACATCTCACCTCTGCACTTCTTATTCGACTTCCATTCACTTCACAAAACACAGGCATTCTAACATCACTTCCAACAGCTACTACTCTCGCAATCCTATCATCCCTCACGTTCAGCAGTTTCTCAAAATACTCCGCCCATCTCTTTCTCACATCACAACTCTCCACTAGCAGCCTACCATTTGTATCCTTCACTCTTGCCTCATTCTCCACCTGACCCTTCCTAATTCTCTTCACTTCCTTCCAGAAAACCTTCCTTCTCTCCTTGAAATCCCCTCCCAACTTCCTCCCCCATTCCTCATCCGCCGCCCTCTTCGCTCTCCTTACCATTCTTTGTACCTCTTTCTTCCTCTCCTTACACTCTTCAAAATTTTGCTGGTTGCCTCGTTGAAAATTGAAAAAAGAACCGATTGTGAATTTATATCTTAATATCATATGAAATTTTATGCCTGTAAAATGTTTAGAAAGCAAGGCAAGTAATTCAGTTTTGAGTATTTCAGAATACGGTCCAAAATATGGTAAACACAAATAAATTGGTTGAGAGATTGGTTCTTGAATGATCAAATTTGGTTCGACATTATCATTTTATAACTTGTTTGCTAAAAACTTTCCAATTTGGTGTTCAATAAATAAAGACCTAATACCATTAGGTTTTAGGTTGTTTGAACTTGCGGTAAAATATTCTTTTTATGTGTTCAATGGCAAATTTTATAAGCAGATTGAGGGCCTTGGTATGGGCCTACCTATTGGCCCAACTTTCGCAAACATATTCATGTCCTTTTACGAAACTAGATGGTTAAAGCTGTGTCCCAATGACTTCCGACTCATATTTTACAGTCGTTAAATAGACGATACTTTTTTGCTGTTCCGTGAGGAATCCCATGCAAATTATTTTTCGACATCGTTAATAGTCAGCATGAGAATATAAGATTCACTATGGAATGTGAAGAACATAATAAATTACCTTTCCTGGATTGTTTAGTGACTAAACGAGAGAATAAATTTGAAGTGTCGGTGTACCGAAAAAATTTTCTCTGGCCTAGGAATGAGTTTCCATACTTATTGGACTTTCAATTTTAAACTGAATTGCATTAAAACTTTGCTTGCTCGTGCTTGCAAAATATGTTCTAATTTTAGCGTCCTTCATTTAGAATTCTCTTCTTTGATAGAATTTTTCCGCCAAAATAGTTTTAGGTCTTTATTTATTGAACACCAAATTGGAAAGTTTTTAGCAAACAAGTTTTAAAATGATAATGTCGAACCAAATTTGATCATTCAAGAACCAATCTCTCAACCAATTTATTTGTGTTTACCATATTTAGGACCGTATTCTGAAATACTCAAAGCTGAATTACTTGCCATGCTTTCTAAGCATTTTACAGGCATAAAATTTCATATAATATTAAGAAATAAATTTACAATCGGTTCTTGTTTCAATTATAAAGACAAACTTGCTTCTACCATGCAGGCCTCACTAGTGTATTCATACAGTTGTGCACGATGTGCATCCGAGTACTTTGGCTTGACCACACGTACTCTCGGAGCTAGAGTGGCCGAGCATGTTGGAGTTAGTTACCGTACTTCCATTGACCCGTCCATCTCACTCCGCTGTTCGCGATCACGCTGAAACGTGCAATATAACTCCTCATTCTAGTCATTTTAAAGTAGTACGTGTAGCTTCAAGTGTTTTAGATCTTAGAATTTTAGAATTGCTTTTCATTTTTAATTGTAAGCCTTCTCTTAACGACCAATTGAGTTCATACCCTCTTAGCATCATAGGTTCTTAGTTGTTTCGTGTTATTTACTGAATTTTACCTTTTTTACTTTTTTTTGTACTTTTAAATCCGTGTTCATTTCTGTTTGCACAGTTACGTTCATTTTTTATTTCAGTGCTACATGTCAGATTCTTTTAATAAGCTGATGATGAGTATTTACCCGAAATGTTCTCAGTATAATGAAATTTTTATCAGTGATTTTTGCTCTCCTATTTTTATTGAAAATAAAAGAAGTTTTTCCGTATGTATTTTATTTTTCTTAAATTTACGCTCAGGTTTCTGAAACTATTTCTGAATTGCACTGGCATTAAGCTGTTTGAAGGCCTATCTCTGAGCTGCTGCATAAATGAGAATCAAAGTGAGATTCAATTACTAAACCATACATGCAGAGTAAATTAAAAAAATCGAAATCAATGAGAATATCAGTTACAGAAATTTGTACATGACTTATAACATCCATATTTCATATTCACGAGGTATCTCATAATGGAGGCTATACATCTTTACAAGCAGGATCAAACCCGAGTACCCTCACAAGCGCGCGTTTGGTCGCCGAATACCGAAACCTTTGCCCGAGGCAGCTCATTCGCGTGCTCTCATCATCAGGAGAGGCGGGCTAATTATGCAGCGAACCTGCCTTAATAGAGCGACGTAGCAAACATTCGCTCGCTACCCGCACACTTTGACCACCAGAGCGTGTGTGGGTTATCCTCTTTAACCGTGGATCGTCTTAAACGAGCATATGTAGCACACAAAGTGCTAAGGTTATCGACCACATTTCCAAGTCGAATATACAAGCTCTGCATCGTATAGCCAGTATACAGACGCCCGGAACAATCTCACCGCCCTTTCTTTTTTGGCCGTTACGGAAAGCTCGTAATCCACCCCTCCCTCATTAAGGATTCGCACGTCTGATTAAAGAATTTTTCTTTCTCATTTCACACTCACAGAGCTCGTGATAATCTTCCTAACTCCAGTGAGCTCGCATACTTGATCGAAATCCATAATGCATTACAGTGTTTGTGTCTCTAGCTTTCAATTGATTCAGTTCTACCTTAAAAAACGATAATTATCGGGGCTTCTGACGTTTGATCGGTATGATAAAACGCCGGAATCCGTAACAATTTAGCCTGAATTTTGTTACCCTCAATTAAGAGGGATCAAGATTCCTTAACGCTACTAAATTGGCCGAGCCTCAACTTTGTTTATCATTTCTGTTCAGATCACTCTGGTCTTCATAAATCGAGTTCGAATTTGTCGTCTTTCATTGGCTCAGTTCTCTTCTCTCCATTCCCTGCAGTTCTGCCCCGGTCGCCACCGCATGACGCAGCAATCGCTGTCAAAAACTCTGTGCGTCTGAAGATGAGGGTTCGCTTAATTAAAGTTATTTAATTTTTATCACAAAGAGCAACCTACGGTTCCTGATTTAGAAGCCTCCACTGTTCTTCCCATACTATTTCTGTGTAATAAAAATAGAGAGTGATTCTTAAATACGAGCCTAAACTGATATTCAAGAACTACTACCTTATTGATTAATTTTAGTACGCAAAGAATTTATAAATCCTGAAAAATACAAGTTTTTTGGATATTTTTGTAACCAAGAGGCATATAAGCCACATTCAAATGAAAATAGCATACGATTTTAGCGTTTCCCCAAAAATGACAAGCTGGACAAAAAACTATCTTCGTAATAATTGCCTACTCCTACCAAGGTAGGATTTTTTCCTTTGGGGGTGCCTTAAATGAAGAAAACACCGTGAAAAATCAACAAATCTACCCCAGCTCAAAGCATCCATCGAGGAAGAAATCCTGCGAATTGGATTTGATCTCACCAGCGCTGCAGTGAACAGCCTGCGTATAATCGTGCCACTTTTGTCCGCACTCAGGAGGGCAACATTTGAAGAACATTGTATTTACAAAGTGACCAGAATAAAACTAGTATTTTTCAGCATTTCATAAATACTTTATTTTTTTCAAATCCATTCTTTAATATAGGAGTTATTAAATGTTATTTTAGGCCCAATCTTAAAAATTACCCTGTATAATATGTTAACATCTTGAAAAACTTCACGTTGACATAATGCTTATTTTATTCCTTGGTTTCTATTTCCGTTTTCTTATTTGCTCTCTTTCGATATCACCGTACATCATATGGGTCAATACCCTTCATGTAAGAACAATACTCAGTATAGGAGGCACATTAAACTTTTATGCATTTATCCGCTTTGTACACTTTACTGTTTAACCCATACCGACTAAAGAGGATGATGTTCAAGAAAAGTGCTGGGATGTATTTAGAAAATCTTACTTGAAACAATGTTCAATACTAGCGTGAGTTTTTCACTGAAATGAAATTCTTGCACCACTATGAGTTTATTCATTCTCATGTTTACGAAATTTTGTATGAAATGTTAATTTTTAGGTAAGCTTTGCATCACGTTACATCTTTACATCTGAAGCCTGCTTGTAACTTTTGTCTAACATAATTTTCATCTGATGGAATTGGCTGCTTTATTCGAGTGTTTTAGCTGCAAACCGATACAATTCAATGCACGGACTTTCTTTAACACTGAATTTGAATGCTTTCAAGATTTTTCAGAAACTTTTTGAAACAATGAAGATTCATGCTGATCGGCTGAAATGCATTCCCCTGCAAGTGCCTTAATTAGAACGGTTTAGGCTAGGCACTGAGTGAGATAAGTACTGATGACTCACGACTAAAACTTCAGCGAGATGATACTGCCTAAAACTACCGTGGCCTACAGTGCGTATTCTTCTTGCATTTCAAAGTCTATAGCAACAGTCCTCCAAGCGATTTCTGCAAGCGGCCACTTGCAAAATTGGCTCCCTTGGAATTGATCGCCTCAAAACTGCTTGGAAACGTCTTCGAACTACATTCTCTGCTGTGAACTGCCTAAAATCCGCAGAGAAACTTCCACGATTTTTAACTGGGAATCCTCACAACTTCGTGGCATCCAAGAATGTGTTGCTCCATTTGAGGTCAATGTTAAACTTTTATAATCAGACGTTGCTTTTTTAATCAAATTCAACTTGTCAAATCAGTAATCGAAAAACCAGATCATATGCAAAAAAAGTTGGTCCTTGAATTCACTCAGACCATTTAAATACCATCTGTGTATTCTACTATGTAGGAAACAGCAAAGACAATTCCGGTCTTCATGGCAAACTTTAAATAAGTTCAGAAAATGCATGGATAAATATGGTATGCAAAAATGTATAAAGGTGAGCTCAGCTTAGCACATAAATTATCTTAATTATTTCAGTTGGGGTGCGTTCTAACCAAAATTTAAATTTTTTCAGAGATTTTCACAATTGGAAAATATTCTTAGACGCTCATAAATTATCAAGACACTGCTGGTGCGGCTAGCAATGATCATAAGTAGAGCCCGGATTTCTGGCATTTATGCTATTAATGCTATAACAACTAAAAATGCAAATTAAAATTGAATTTATTGCATAATGCAATTCTAATATAAACGTTATTTTGACCAGCCACAGAGGCAAAAAGCAGTCATTTTGCAATAAATGACTATAAAACCTACTTAAACCAGTAGTAGACGAAGAAGAGAAGGTAAGAAAGAAAAGAAAAACCGTTTATTTAAAAAAAATTGATATATTAGATGCATGACAACATATTGGGTTTTAGCAATTTCTTAATGTAAGACGTCCTTAGACAAACGTACCGTACGAGGCGTACTAATAGACAAACTAGACGAGGCGTGCTGATAAAAAAACTATACTTGGCGTACTAATAGACAAACTATACGAGGCGTACTAGTAAACAAACTATACGTGGCGTAGCCTACTAATAGACAAACCGTGCGAGGTGTGCTGATAGAAAAACAATCCGAGGCGTACTAATAGATAAACTATACGAGGCGTACTAATAGACAAACTATACGAGGCGCACTAATAGACAAACCATACGAGATGTACTAATAGACAAACTATACGAGGCGTGCTAATAGACAAACTTTACGAGGCGTACTAATAGACAAACTATACAAGGCGTGCTAATCGACAAACCATACGTGGCGTACTAATAGGCAAACTATACGAGGCGTGCTGATAGACAAACTATACGAGGCGTACTAATAGACAAACTATACGTGGTGTACTCATAGACAAACCGTGCTATGTGTGCTAATAGACAAACCATCCAAGGCGTACTAATAGACAAACTATACCTGGCGTACTAATAGACAAACTATACGAGGCGTACTAATAGACAAACTATACGAGGCGTATACTAATAGAAAAACTATACGAGGCGTGCTAATAGACAAACCATACGTGGCGTACTAATAGGCAAACCATCCGAGGCGTACTAATAGACAAACTATACGTGGCGTACTAATAGACAAACTATACGAGGCGTACTAATAGACAAACTATACGAGGCGTATACTAATAGACAAACTATACGAGGCGTGCTAATAGACAAACCATACGTGGCGTACTAATAGACAAACTATACGAGGCGTACTAATAGACAAACTATACGAGGCGTAATAAGAGACAAACTATACGAGGCGTACTAATAGACAAACCATACGTGGCGTACTAATAGACAAACTATACGAGGCGTACTAATGGACAAACTATACGAGGCGTACTAATAGGCAAACCATACGTGGCGTACTAATAGACAAACTATACGTGGCGTACTAATAGACAAACTATACGAGGCGTACTAATGGACAAACTATACGAGGCGTACTAATAGGCAAACCATACGTGGCGTACTAATAGACAAACCATACGTGGCGTACTAATAGACAAACTATACGAGGCGTACTAATGGACAAACTATACGAGGCGTACTAATAGACAAACCATACGTGGCGTACTAATAGACAAACTATACGAGGCGTACTAATGGACAAACTATACGAGGCGTACTAATAGGCAAACCATACGTGGTGTACTAATAGACAAACTATACGAGGCGTACTAATAGACAAACTATACGAGGCGTAATAAGAGACAAACTATACGAGGCGTAATAAGAGACAAACCATACAGGTTGTGCTAATAGACAAACTATACGAGGCGTACTAATAGACAAACTATACGAGGCGTACTAATAGACAAACTATAGGAGGCGTACTAATAAACAAACCATACGTGGCGTACTAATAGACAACCTATAGGAGGCGTACTAATAAACAAACCATACGTGGCGTACTAATAGACAAACCATACGTGGCGTACTAATAGACAAACTATACGAGGCGTACTAATAGACAATTAAACTATACGAGGCATACTAATAGACAAACTTTACGAGGCGTACTAATGGACAACCTATAGGAGGCGTACTAATAAACAAACCATAAGTGGCGTACCAATAGACAAACCATACGTGGCGTACTAATAGACAAACTATACGAGGCGTACTAATAGACAATTAAACTATACGAGGCATACTAATAGACAAACCATACGAGGCGTACTAATATATAAACCCTATCAAAGGCCAATTAAATCAAGAATATCGTCTCTTAAATATTTTATACTTCAAGAGGTGGCTGACAACTTATAAATTATTTAAACACTACTGAATAATTCTTTGGAAATTCTAAATTATTAGTTGAAACGTAGTAAGAAAAGACAAAAAACGCTATACCAAAACAAATTGGAACACCCTCGTAAATGATTACCAAGAAGTAAGAAAAGGTTAATCATAAAGTAATTTATAAAAAAACATCGCGCAACACAACACGTACATCTAAAAACGCGTAAACAAACATACACACCAAATGAAATTCATAGCTTGTTCAACATTCGGAATGAAATATAATGTTTTCATGATTCCTATGCTCTAAATCGAGTTATTTCATTTGTTATATTTGTGTTTTTCATTTTTTCTATTCACAGAAACGCCTACTGTGGTAGTGATAGATCTATTTTTGAATCACTTAGCGAAAACAATGAATTTATTTACTGGACAATGTAATGGTCATTGATGTTTTGTTTTTAGGCAAACGAGGGTAATTTAAAACAATTAAAATTTTTCGAGGTGTTAAAAATTTCCTCAATTTATGCTGATTCTTTGCAGTTTGTATCCGATGCGCTTTCTTCTTTCATTACCTTAGCATTTTCGTTTGCAAGTCCGGCTTGTAAAATTAATTATCTGTTTTTTATAGCTGCAAATTAAAAAACACTAAATTGTAGGCATGGCTTTCAAAGTTTTACGTGCTATTGTGCTACATATAAAAACTATTTTGCTAGAAATAAAGCCTGTTTTGCTATTATAGATGCAATACCAACTTCTTTCAGTAATATTTTGACCGTATTTTTGACGCTATTTTGACCACTCTTTTAAGACTAGAAATCCGGACTCTAATCATAAGATACCACTGAGCTGCCCGCGCTCCAGACCATTAGTATACTGAAGACAGAAGAAGACTTTCCTTGTGCTGAAATTAATTTGCGTATTGCTTATGAATCACGTATGCTTACAGGAAGCTTTCAAAGTAGTGTTGTGTTCAAAGTAGTGTTTCGAGCCTTGTTTTGTGTAATTTGGTAGCAGCATGGGAAGATAACGTTCACGATTGAACTGAATTGTGATGTGTTTAGAATCACAGGATAATGAAAAAAAAATATTAAGTGGCTTTAGCTTTTTAGAGTCTGTGTTACCAAGCAAAGCAAAAAGTAATTCACACTGGTTACTTCTTGCTATACCAAATGAGATAGATTATTTTTCAATTGAATATCCAATTGTATTCAATGGAACGTCTGCTTCATAAATATTAAACAAAACACACTGTTGTATTACGACGATAACGTTCTGAGATAAAATCATGAAAAATTAAATAATTCGCAAATATTCCTCAGAAACGGAAGGGAAAGAATATAACTTAGTCAGAACACATTGCCTGCTAAAAATGTACAGTTACGGTAGTGTCTTGTTTTACGGTTGATTTTTAAATCTGACGGTTCGGTTCTCGTGACCTTCTCACCAAAAAAGAGAATAATCGCGAAATTTTTATAAAATCATATTTACTTCGCTAGTTAATTCTACGCATCAAGACGTAGGAACAAGACAACGACTCACACGTACGTCAATATTAGTAAGAATCCAAATGACTGAACAGGCATCTCGAGTAGCCTAGTCTATCTCCCAACACTAAATTTGTACAAGATCTCGAAAGACGGATGTGGATGAATGAGGCAAAAATCGCAATCCGACGATGTGATTCATTGTCTCGTGGAGGAAATTGTTGCAGCCTCTAAAACACATGCTCATAAAAGATACTGGCAAAACACGTCCTATATACTTCGCCAATCATTACTTCCGAAGGAGCATTCCTCGTATTGAAAAGTTTGGGATACTCTAAACAGTTTCTTCTTCCTTCAAAGCTGGCACTACTGTATTCCTTTTGAATTTCTTACTTGATGATGCTATTGTTCTCGTTATATTGGGAATTACAGTTATTGTGGAACATTACCTATACACTAGTAGTTTTGCATGAAAGATAATGTCATTCCCATGTGTGGTAACGAGGCACTACTGTATTCCTTTTGAATTTCTTACTTGATGATGCTATTGTTCTCGTTATATTGGGAATTACAGTTATTGTGGAACATTACCTATACACTAGTAGTTTTGCATGAAAGATAATGTCATTCCCATGTGTGGTAACGAGGAGCTGCTCAAAAGGAGCTGCTTCCACATTTTGGTCGAAAAACGGTTATGTAAAGGATCTGAGATAGCTGAGTCTTTTCGAAACTTTTTCATTACAAATTTGTCAGGCTACTCGCGTACATGCAACACCGCTTGAAAGTGTTGATGTCTTGCTTTGTGGTGTGCATAACTTTGCAGCTAATTGGCGTTAGTTTGCAGTTATAATCCGACGTTATGAGTACTAAAAGACGTAAGTACATAATCCGGCCTTTTACTCCTGGAGACAGCAGGACATCAGAATAATATTTTTAACTTACACTCTTCCACGAATCACTTCGTAATTCCTGTAGTAGTAATTTTCATTCGAAACAAGCAAAGTTATTTAGATAGTTTCTCCCAAGTTTTATTTATTAGAGAAACATGGAAGTGCGCCTGAACTCGCTCTCATCGAGCCTTCCAAACAAGCGGTCATGATTTTGAACGACGCCGTTTTGTACGGCTGGAAACGGCCCCTTATCACGCCTAGGTCGAGCTTTGTTAAAGCCTCGAGCACCGTCCGTCGCCTTGCGTGCCAAGAACTGTGGCTCGCCAATGACAAGCTCTCACTGATTTTGCTAGGGCGTTGTTGAATGAATTGTTAAATTTAGTATGTTGTATGATAACGACTAGGAAAACGTCGATTTATCGAGAGACGTTGTTTAGACTTTTACACTAAAAAATTATGGTTTTATGCAAGCATTTACTAGCTCTTGCTAATTCTGGACTTACACGTATCCTGAGTGCTCCTGTGAACGCCAAGTTAGTCGCGTACATGATCAGCATTACACGATAACATGCCTATGTTGTGAGCAAATATCCACCTGAATGAATAAAGTAATGGAAATTTTTCATTCTTCGTAACTGAAATTAGATGAATTTTAGATGCGGCCAAACTTGTATGACATGTGAATTCGCTAACTAAATTTTGCGCTTCCCCAGTTCGTGGTGAATAGAAACGTGCGAAGCTTTTGATGAAAGAAGCGCTTCTGGCATATTGTGCCAGTAACTTTTTATCTGCAGGAGGGAATTTAACAGTCGCTGAGTCACATTTTGTATTCCGTGATGCTACTTTCAACTTCGAGGTATTTAAGCCTCTTTCCAAGCTGTCAAAAGCTTTTGATGCTGTTTGGAGCACTTATGTGACGGCGGCTCTTCGTTTAAAATGCAAATATTTTGTGTTCTATCGAGAATAAGTAGAATGCTTCATTAAAAATATTCTTTATAGGCACGCCAACATTGTTCCTGACTGATGTTCTGGTTCTTGACGATATAATTTCTCGTCATATTAGTAAGGTGCCCTTTAAAATGATAATATAATAGTCACTTGAAAAAATTGCATTCAATAAAGGTACATGAGAAAAAATGTTTGTATTTATATTGAGGGCATTGCCTTTTTCTTCAGCGTTTTGAGATAATTTCGCACGGAGTTTCTAGAGCAACGTTTCGCTGAGAGGCCCGAGCTTTACCTAACTCTTCAATTCATTCCGCTACGATTAGTTTTGTGAAAATGGAATAAGCAAAAATTTATTCCATGTGTAATACTTTTGAGGAAAGAATGTGACTTTTCAGATATTAGATGCCCGTAGAAGTTACTTCAGCAAAAATTATTTGGCCAACCTTTTCTTCAATTTTGTGCTAATGGATTTAAAAAGACCCTGTTATTCAACAAGTTTTTTTTTAACCCAAGGGTGAATTGTTTTACTCACTAGTGGTGAAGCTGAAATCATCCCACGCAATGTTTCATACCTGTAACGTTGATAGAATATATGTAAAATGCGTAATATATATATATATGCGCAGAGAACAAGCGCTACAAAGGCAGGCAACCGGTAGGTCGACGCTGCGCGGCACACCGAGAGGGGTATAGGGAGAAATTACATCAGGAGGAGGGAGGAGTAGGTAGGGAGTAGAGGCTGTAATGAGAGCTAGTCCGAAATACATCACATATACGGGAGTTGTTGCAAATAAACAATATAACATAGGAAAATAGTGGGTTAAAAAAGATTATTATCTACGAGCAAGGGAACTAAGGAGTGTTTGTATTTGAGAGGGAAGCGCGGAGTAATTTCAAATTGGGGAGAAGAGCACGTAGCACAAGGAAGTGACGCTCGAGAGATAGCCAATGGCAGGCCTCCGCTCAGCCGATACGCATTCTCTGTACGAGGGAGATGTATGAGGTAGGGTTGAACAAACAGCGTGCTCCTGACTAAGTGCAACATGTAGGCATCCGAGATCTTCGAGGGGAGGTGAGATTCAGTCTTTGTATTTGTTCAAATGTCATTTGCAACCGGGGCGTTTCATTTTTTTGTTGTCTCAAGCGGGGCGCAGTGATTTTCATTTTTCAACATCAGAATGCCCATTAGTTCTTTGTATTTTTTTTATTTATTTATTCAAGCTTGTTCTCGAACAGGGCGCTGTGTGATTTTTTTTTAAGTGGGGTAAAATGATCATCCAATTATTTCTCATATGGAATTCATGTTAAATGGGATTCTTTGGTTAACACAGGGAAATTAAAATTTAGGGAAAGAGTTAGTTAACATTCATTGTGTGGGGAAAGGCGAGTTTAACTGTGAAGTAAAATGTTGAAACTTTGGGATTGATATACTTCGTTTAGTATGATTTTGAAATTGTTTTGGGGATCAAAGGGGAGTAAAACTAGATCAATCAATTCTATTTTGAGTAGGTGTATTACAGGGAATAAAGACTTGAATGGAACTAGTCACTTACGATGCTCCTTGTTCCCAGGAAGGATTGGGTAAACTTTGTGGCTTGAGATTCTCTACGATGTGGGAGTCTAAACTACTTCGGACTGCAGCGCAGTCCCCAAAAATGGCGCTCACCAAGCTGAAGTGTCATGGCCTACCACCTACCCGTCACACTGTGAGGGAAATCAAGCAAGCAACAGAGCGTAGCAAGTTTGCAGGCTCCAAGAAATTTAGGAAGAGCTCGGGGGGATGTTCCATCATCCTGTTTATTACGGTATGGTTAAAAGGAACCATGGGTAATAGGCAATAGGTGATTTTTGCTTATTCACGCGCGCTGCGATCGCCTAGGATTGAATAGGATGTGTTTCTTTCTGGGTTGCCTTGGTAGGGTTGCGTTGCAAAGTGCGCTCGCAAGTGATTCACTAGAAGCTTGTTTCGTTTGTGGTGCCCGGAAAAATTACTGAATAATTAATACAAATTTAGAATTTAACATTAAAAGTAATTTTGTACCTTTTAAAAGTCTTTTATTAAAAAGTTAAATAAATATTAAAATAGATAAAATCTACACCGTCTTATGAGACGAGTTGAGTGCCGCTTTATGGCAACATTCACGCTCTTCAAGCATCGTTCGCTGCTCAGCAGCCCATTATTCCGCTAAACCTCATAGTTTAGGTAGGGTTTATTCCATGTGTAATACTTTTGAGGAAAGAATGTGACTTTTCAGATATTAGATGCCCGTAGAAGTTACTTCAGCAAAAATTATTTGGCCAACCTTTTCTTCCATTTTGTGCTAATGGATTTAAAAAGACCCTGTTATTCAACAAGTTTTTTTTAACCCAAGGGTGAATTGTTTTACTCTTTGCTGATCAAAATCTTTGCTGATTCCAAAATTTTGAAAAATGGAAACTTCACTACCAAGACGTCCTTTATTTTAACAATTGAGACAAGAAGGATAAGATGTGTACAAAGCCTCCTGTGAATTTTGCGAGTTTCACGAACGCCTAGGAATTGCAAGGGAATAGCTCCGCTTCAACTTACGATGCAAGAAAAATGACATCATTCCCAAGTCGCTAAGGATTCGACCCCCAATTCGATCTGCTGAAGCCGTAGAATATTTTCGATAGACCGTCGCTAGAAAATGCTTAACGTTCATGATCAACGATGACCACAGAAGAATAAATTACAATCGGAAAAGAATTGAATGCATTGAGTTAGAACTACAAGGAAAAATTACTATTGAATTAGTAAACAGTCTCTAGTAAGCAGCAACGCTAAAACTGCAAAAAAAGTAACAATTTGAAAAATAACGTCTTAAAGAAAAGTATGATCAACTATCTCAATAGCAAAACCCTACCTTTTAAATGAATTGCGTAAAAAACTTGTCAAGCAAACATCTAACCGGAGATTAGAAAAAAATTTTGATGAAAGGGAAAAACTTTGCGCTCCCTCATTCTAAGAAAGATAAAATTGACTTCCTTGGCAACACGGAAACTGTAATTAGATAACTAACCGTTCCAGAGGAAGAAAAAGCCGTTCTTCGCTCCCGAGTAATAGCTGCATTACAAAGTAGCTAGCGGGTCACGAATATATCTAGAAAAGAAAAAGTTGCCATTAAAGAATTAAGAGAGGATGACTCAATCGTCATCGCACCTGCAGATAAAGGGAACTCGCTGGTAGTTATTGACCGACGAGATTATGAATAAAAAATAGCTGATCACTTGGCGAATAGTAGTACCTATAGGATAATGAACGAAAATAAAACCTATTTAGCAGCAAATAAAGTGAACAAGCTAATAAAATAGTTGAAAGATGAAAATGAACTCACCGACTAATAGCGTAAAGCCTTGTACGTAAACAAGTGCGTGACCCCCCTCTTCTACGCGCTAATCAAAACTCACAAGGAAAACTACCCGATTCGTCCGATCGTATCTTTTATTGATTCACCAACTTATTAAGTTGCAAAATTTTTATCGGGAATTCTAACCCCAATTACAAACGAGGCATCGAAAAAACTAAAAAATAGCTTTCAAGTCAAGTAATTTTTGCAAGAAATCAACGTTCCGGACAATTATATCCTAGTTTCTTATGATGTGAAGAGTTTGTTCACTTGTATACCTCAAAATTTTGCTCAGTAATGTGTCGCCGAAAAATTGCAGAACTTCAACTCACCTCTTCAAGTAACTCCGATTTCAACTGAAGCTATTTTGCGACTCCTCAACCTATGCCTGGAATCTAATCATTTTTAATGGAATCACAAAATTTATCAACAAGTAGTAGGAACACCGATGGGTTCCCCTATCTCTGTCGCGTTGGCCGAGATAACAATGCAAGCAATGGAGGATTAATTCCTATCAACAACCCCGTGCCAGCCACTGTTTTGGAAACGTTACGTTGACGATATATTGACTGCACTACCAGAAGATATGCCTGATACATTCCTCCAGCATATCAATGGGTTCAACACCAACATATAATTTACTATGGAATTAGAAAGTAATGGATGTATCCCGTACTTAGATATATTAATTAATCGGTTAAGCAATAATAGATTATAATTCCAGGTCTACCGGAAACCAACAAACACAGGCAGGTACTTAGACTATTTCAGTTATCATCCCTTATCACAGAGGAGGAGTGTAGCGAAATCCCTTTATCAGAGAGCAGTTAATATTTGTAATGAGCAAAATTTGAAGCAAGAACTTTCAACAGTGGATTAATTATTGAAATAGAATAATTTTCCTCCGGAACTATGTAATAGCAACCGACTAATGATTGGTGGAAATAATCAAAACCTCCCCATACTTCGATAAAGCAACGAAAATTCCTAACGCCCCCTGAAATAAGTAAGCGTCCCGTATATTAAAGGTTGTTCTGAAAGAGTCCAGCGAACCTTAAAACCATTCAATGTTAAATTGCCTTTCAAATCTTCGAATACAATAAAAAACAGCCTAATCAGACTTAAAGATAAACGATAGAATTCTGAAAAAAGTTATCTTATATATAAATTATAATGTAAAAATTGTGAAGCATGTTACATTGGGGAAACGGGTAGAAATCTTTAACAACGAATTGATGAGCATGCGAAGAATGTGCAGAAGAAGAATAGGTTATCCCTCGTCTATTAGCATTCCGAAGAAGATAACCATTCTTTTGATTTTTAAAATGTATGGATATTATAAAATGTTAAAAATTAATACGCTCGAAAAATTGTCGAGGCAATGTACAGTGTTTAGGAACCTAACAAAATTAATCGTCATCTTGATGTCCCCCCGCAGTTTCTTCCTAAGCTCATCAGTCGCCCTTGATCAATGATTTTCGGCTTGCATGTAAAAAATTTAAAAAAATGTTTTGTATACTAGATACCCGCGGATACCATAAGAGGTTTGTTTAAAAGTACATCGTTCCCCTGATGACGGCTAGAGCTAATCTAGCCGAAAGCTTGGGTCAAAAAATCAAATTTGTCTTTGCTGATCCCAAAATTTTGAAAAAATGGAAACTTCACTACCAAGACGTCCTTTATTTTAACAATTGAAACCTCATAGTGTAAACAAGTGCTCTGATCAACCTGGATCTACAAAACAAAGCTACCTCCCCTATCGTTACCCCATTTTGATTACATGATCGTTCTTTATGAACCTTGTCGTAATTACTCGTATCTAGAATACCACGACATTAGTACTTCCTCTTTATGATGCTGATCCCCGTATTATAAGATGCTCTCTGATCTTTTGTCATGAATAATTCTACGGGCCACAATAAATGAGGAACATTCCCGACTAGTCTTTATTCCTTTCTAGCCGTTGCTGGAATAATTACCTCGTAGGCGATTCTAAACAAATTTCACCTTAGAATCACCTCAGTGGTGACCCATCGTGATAAATATAAATACACCCTCCTTCATTACAATTTACACGTATCATCCATACTAGACAAAGGAAGCACACAATAAAGGTGGTCAGGGGAGGTAGCAAACTCCAGCCGCTGAAGCCGCCGGTTGGACGCCGACCCCAAGAACCGAAAGGAAGACCGCAGTGGCATACAAAAGCCGAAGACTACAAAACTATCGTGAGTAGCGAATTCACCAGTGATCAAGCACAATTTTTTTTTCTTTAGTATATTTTGTGTTTTATTGATCTGCTTTCATTACTTTTTCATTGCATAAGTAGAGTCCATTCCGGTGCACCATAGTATATTTCGCCAGCGAGCTATTTTCTCTATTTCCTATTCTTTTTTTTTATTATTTCTTTTTCCAACGAGTTTCCCCTATTTAGACGTTCTCTATACCCCGCACTACATTTTCCTCCGACTTCTATCGCTATAACTATTATATTTCACATATTTTTTTCTCTGCGAACGAATCTCCGCTATTTTCTACGTTTCCTATATTTTCGCATCGCATTTATTTCAATTTTTTTTTTCTCCAAATCCTTTTGCTATATATATATATTTTTCCTTTTCCTATTTCCATTGGGAGCAAAGAAATGGAGTCCTCACCATCAAACAGTAACGGTCAGGAGATAGTAGACGAAAATGAGTCGCACATACCCACGACTGCGGCATTGGTACGTCCCCCCGACTTTGATGAGGCTTATCCTCAAATGTTTTTCAACGTGCTCGAAAGCCAGTTTATTGTCGCCGGGGTGCGTCGCTCATCGTTAAAGTTCCACCACGCGTTAGGTGCATTGAGTAGCCGCATAGCTCGTCATATACCACAAACGCTCATAGAGGCAGCTGATTATGAGGGGTTAAAAGAGTTTGTACGCTCACGATACTCCCGATCCGAAAAGGAACTCTTTGATGAGCTCCTTTCACAGAAAGGGTTGTATTGCCAAGACAGACCTAGGGAATTTTTGTCAAAGCTACGCACTTTAGCCGCTGAAAGCAACTTAGGCCTGTCGGAGGATTTCCTCCGACTCAAGTTCGTGAGCAGTTTACCAGAAGCCATACGCCCCTGGATAGCCGCGCGCCAGGAGCACGACTTGGACACTATGGCGTCCATTGCAGAAACTTACTTAGAATACCTGCCGCGAGCTCAGGTAGCTGCTGTGGAACCATCTTTTAGGGAAAGGGCACCTGATGTGGGAGCACACACGAATTACCGAAGTTACGCCCGGAACGCACACGAGGAGAGAGTGGGGCAATACAATAGCCCTAACATACCAAAAAAAATAAGAGGTGTCAGAGCTTTTCGTTCAAACCAGCGTCCTAGAGTCTGTAGAGCACACCTTTACTATGGGGATGAAGCTAGATCATGCCGGCGCTGGTGCTCTAATTACAAACCCGGTTTGCCGGTCTCTCGACCCTCAAGTAGAGCTTCCTCCCCCGCTCGACCTGCTAGCCCGTTCCGTAGGTCGGAAAACTAGATCGGTCGTCTGTTCAAACTGTGACCGTCGGCGTCGGACGACCGCTTTCAGTTAGCGCACGTATAGGTCGCAGTGAGGTCAATCTGCTCATCGATACAGGGGCGGGGATTAGCATTTTACCACCATCCTGTGAATTAGGATACCTACGTCCCACTGCGGTAACACTCTCTACAGCGTCAGGGGAAAGAATTAATTGCAGAGGCGAGGCCGACCTTGTAGTGGACATTAAAGGGCTGGAAAGATCTTTGCAATGGACGTTCGTGATTGCTGAGGTAGTTCAGCCGATTCTTGGAATTGATTTCTTGGCTGCGCACTCGATACTTGTTGACTGCCAGAACAGTAATCTAATAGATACCTTGACAGGTAGGAAAATTCCCCTTCATTTTTCGAAGGATTCCTTAACCGCGTACTCCGCTGATTTGACCCAAATAGATCCCTGTGTACGCAAAATCTTGGCCGACCACCCGATTTTGACCTCCCCCTTACGACTCGGTTCGAACGATGCATCAACCGACTGCCCCGTGCAGCACTCAATTGATACTGGTTCTTGCTCCCCCGTTCACTTCAAGCCACGACCGTTACCGGGTTCTAAACTTGAGGCCGCTCGAAAAGAGTTCGAATTTCTGCTGAATGCAGGCATCATTAGAAGGTCCAATTCTCCTGGGGCATCGCCGTTGCACCTCGTTCCAAAGAAGGAACCTGGTAAATGGAGACCTTGTGGAGATTACCTTGTACTTAACTCTCTCACTGTAGGTGATAGATACCCTATTCCTCACCTTCGCTCCCTGACAATGTCCTTGTACTCAAAAAAATCTTTTCTAAGCTCGATGTAGAGCGCGCCTACCTTCAAATTCCTGTTGCTCCTGAATCTATTCCTAAAACTGCTGTCACTATTCCATTTGGATTGTATGAGTTTTTGTACATGCCTTTTGGACTAAAGAATGCCGGACCGACGTTTCAGAGGTACATAGATGCCCTCTTTGTTAACGTAAAAAACGTCATCGTCTATTTGGACGATATACTCATTGCCTCCGAAACCGAGGAAGAGCACTTAAATGATGTGTCCACCGTTCTTTCCCTTCTTGCTCAACATAAATTGCGATTGTCGATTGACAAGTGCAGTTTCTTCCAATCTAAACTGACCTTCCTTGGCTATGAGGTGAGCGCGGACGGCATACGACCTCCTGCTGACAGAGTGGCTGCGATTGCCGACTGCGCCCGTCCTTAATGTTCTCGAGACTTACGACGTTTTATGGGCATGCTTAACTTTTTTCGCCCCATGATCCCTTCTTTTGCCACCAAAGCTCTCGGTCTAACCGAACTCTTGCATAACTATCCGTCAACTAAACAATTGCCTTGGACTGAGGCAGCAGAGCAATCTTTTAGTGACCTAAAACAGGCTCTCGCCGACTGTCCAACTCTTTATTTTCTTCTCCTGATGCTTCTGAATATCATCTTGTTTCCGATAGTTCTAACTTCGCTGTTGGAGCAGCACTGTACCAGCTGATTGACTCCCAACCTGCACCTGTCGCTTTCCTTTCTAAGAAACTTTCCGATGTTCAAAAGACGTACTCGACTTACGATCGTGAGCTACTTGCCGCATTCCTAGCGGTGCTGCATTTCAAATCACTCGTTGACGGTCACTCAGTGACATTGTTCACTGACCACAAGCCACTCGTGTCGGCTTTTTACTCCAAAACTCTTGCTAAATCAGATAGGCAGCAAAGACAGTTGTCTTTCCTGTCGGAATACGTGACATCAATAGAGTATATTAAAGGCGATCTGAACGTAGTAGCAGACTGCTTGTCGCGTCCTGTTTGCGCGACATCAGTGGATGTATTCGATCTCAAAAAGCTGGCTATAGCCCAAGCTGACGACCCAGAAATGAGTGTTTTGAAAGAAAGGCTGACACCCTTCGATATTGCCCCTGATCTTAAACTATGGTGCGATTCCTCTACCGATTGTCCTCGACCCTATGTTCCCCTCTCTTGTCGCGAGCAGACCATAGCGTTCTTGCACAATCTCGCCCACCCGGGCTATAAAAATACTGCCAAAAACGTCAAAGCCCGGTTTTTCTGGCCAAATGTGGACAAAGATGTCCATCGTTTCGTCCGGTATTGTGAAAATTGTCAGCAGGCAAAAGTGCATAAACACACTAAATCTCCTGTTAGCCCTATCGCTCCGCAATCTGATCGTTTCCACACTGTCCATATTGACATTGTGGGCCCTCTTCCTCCTGCCTCATTGCCTACTTCTACATCTTCTTTACCCTTCAAGTACCTATTGACTTGCATTGATCGCGCCACTAGATGGTGCGAGGCTGTGCCTCTTGTTGATACCACTGCTTCCTCGGTCGCCATCGCCTTCGTATCCGGATGGATATCGCGCTTCGGGGTCCCGTTGGAAGTGGTGACCGACAGAGGTGCACAGTTCGAAGGAGAACTCTTCAGTAAGCTATCCACCCTACTAGGATTTCATCACATGCGCACATGCAGCTACAGGCCGCAGGCCAATGGCCTAGTTGAAAGAGTGCACCAAACTCTTAAAGCTGTCATTATGGCCCGTAGAGAAAATTGGTATTTCTCCCTTCCTATCGTCCTGCTAGGCTTGCACATGACTCCAAATTCTTCCGGTTTTTCCCCTTTCACCGCCGTGACTGGCACCTATATGCTTTGTCCTCAACCTTTAGTTGCCGATACAAGGCCTAGAACATTTTCTTCGGACGTTATCCAAACCTTTGTAAACGAAATGCATAAGTTCGATTTTCGACGCCTTTCCGAAGGCTCGTGCCATGATTCACCACCGGTTTACGTGCCCGTTGACTTGCAGAATTGCAAAAAAGTTTGGTTGCGAGTCGACCGAATCAAGAGGAGCTTAGAATTCAGGCCCTTACGAAGTCCTAGAACGTAACCCAAAATTTTTTAAGATTAAACTTCCTCAGGGTTATTCAAACGTATCGGTTGATCGTTTGAAACCCGCCTATAGTCGTACCCCTACCTCTCCTCAACCCTCTTCTACACCCTCATCTCCGACTCCTCCTGAACCTCCTCCTTCTCAGCCTTCTCCTCGGTTTCCTGAGGTTATTCCCGCACCCTCGCTACCTCCCCCTCGCACTAGATCGGGTCGCACCGTTCGTTTCAAACCCTCAGCGGACTACCACTATTTTGGAGTCTGAGGGCGCTCCGCGTCTGGCCGGGGTAGTGCTGTGGTGCCCGGAAAAATTACTGAATAATTAATACAAATTTAGAATTTAATATTAAAAGTAATTTTGTACCTTTTAAAAGTCTTTTATTTAAAAGTTAAATAAATATTAAAATAGATAAAATCTACACCGTCTTATGAGACGAGTTGAGTGCCGCTTTATGGCAACATTCACGCTCTTCAAGCATCGTTCGCTGCTCAGCAGCCCATTATTCCGCTAAACCTCATAGTGTAAACAAGTGCTCTGATCAACCTGGATCTACAAAACAAAGCTACCTCCCCTGTCGTTACCCCATTTTGATTACATGATCGTTCTTTATGAACCATGTCGTAATTACTCGTATCTAGAATACCACGACATTAGTACTTCCTCTTTATGATGCTGATCCCCGTATTATAGATGCTCTCTGATCTTTTGTCATGAATAATTCTACGTGCCACAATAAATGAGGAACATTCCCGACTAGTCTTTATTCCTTTCTAGCCGTTGCTGGAATAATTACCTCGTAAGCGATTCTAAACAAATTTCACCTTAGAATCACCTCACGTTATTTGCTCAGTGTGTTGAGGGTACTTCATATCAATCACATGTTCAACATTAGCACTTAAATAAAGTAAGAATAAATGTATCAGGTGTTTTTCATTGTCCCGTGTTAGCTTGAAGTACTGGTGAGGGTGAGCAGATCAGTAGCTACTTTTCTCTATTTTTCAACCTGTTATATCATTCCTCTTTCTGTGTTTTCCGCGCTGTGTTTCATTTTTCACTTCTAGTATTAGGTTTAGACCCCTCGCTACGAATACAGATAGGCAACAGCAGCCACGTCTGTTCCGTGACAACCTAATGCCAACTTCACTCCAGTTAATTTGACTAAATGACTGCTAGCATCAGTAATCTGCTTCAAATGCGAACGTCACCTTGAAAACTTTACTTAAAAAAGCACGTAATGTCGAATTGAAACTCATTGAATTAAAGTTCAGAATTTCGGGTTTATACTAACCATCAGGCAGACAAAAATTGCAAGCAAAGTCTGGAAAAATTGGCATACCATTTGTACACCAATATTTGTATGGCCTTACAAAATATACAAAATGTATAAAATTGCTTCAAGTTATAAAGAATATAATTGAGAATGTCTTGAAAGGAAAACTCGATTTTTTTTTTGAGGCAAGGTAATTTTTACAAATAGACAATGCCTTAGGAATTTTTATATTCTAAAATTTCCAAGTACATATCACACGGTGAAGATTTGAGTAGTGAAATTGACTCGCATCAAGTTACAGATCATGGAACGAAGCATTGACCGAACAACTGATTGAGGTATGCGGGTTGAATGAGCAGCTGTTTGAACAACAGAAATACCTTTATCCTCAGCGTCTTTCACTCTATAAGCACCAGTCTTTTCAGAAATGCAAATGCTTGCAAATCGTGCATACCTGTATTTGAATTCTTTTAGGTATTCATAAACTTTAGAGGCTTATAAATGTGTTCAAGCCTTAGCAATAAAATTAAAAATGGAAACAATGGTTAGTCTGTTGGCAAGATTGATATTGTTCGTGTATCTACAAAAACAGATCTGTAAATTACAGGTGGAGACACTCACTGTCATTAAGTTTCAACTGCAGTTAACACTCTGAGGCAGCCTTACGTTAGACAACGCAGCCTGACGTTTGCTTACAAGTTTGCCATCATTATAAGCAGTATTAGTGTCCAAATGGAAGTAAATAACTCCTGCTGCTGACTGAAGGCAGCAAAGTGAGAGGACATCAGCAGCAAGCCGCTTGAGCGCCGCCAGCCGAGCGTAATGCCTCGGACGTGCCGTCGTGATCGACTGCCTCATCAGTCGCTGACGCTCGTGGTACATCGAATCGGTCGCTGCTTACAGTTTTGTTGATAAATCTCTCAGCCAGTTTGGTGATACACCCTACGGCTAACTTTCAATATAATGTGTTTATCACGGTAGCATAATTTCCTGGATAATGGTATAAGTATTACTATGAGATGAAATGTTGTTTATTTCTAGAATTTCATTTCAAGTGTATCCTACTTCGTTCTTTCAAGGAACTTGCTGTCATTATAACAAAAACTATGCTCGAATTGCCATGCTATCATTGTCACATCTCAAATTTATTAGCTAATCGCTTACTTTTGGGAATTGATTCTGCACAATGGCTTAGCAAATAATTTCCGAAATAAAATGAAATCATTGTAATGCACTTAGAGTTTCCTCAAATTTATGATAACTTACTTTGATCTCACTCTGATTTTTTTGCTCCACGTAAACAAAATTTCACTGGCTCCTAAAGTGTGGCGTGGGAATAAGTTATCCATCAACCAACTTCTATATTAATCCTCCCACGTGGTGATTTTATTAAGTGGTCGAGAACAACAGTACGTATTCAAATGTTGAACTTTTATTAGAACTTCACTTTCGTTTGCAGTGCCCTTAATAACAAAATTGATCTCTTTCTTTCGCAGCGCTTCAAATCGCGTGACTTCGAGTGAAAAAATCGCTCCAGGAAGCAATCAGATGAGTGAAATTGAGAAGTTATCGAGACTTACTTCTCGACATAATTTTAGAAGAGGCATCGAATGCGAAACCTTAACGCCTTATGTTCATTTTCAGCCTGTATCGTTAAAGGAGTCCAAACGTTTGTCAATCGTAATTGCAAAGGTGGGTAGTAGCGCTCTACATGAAGCGACCGCTACATTTTCAATAGCGGTAGCGACGTTTCATTTCAAATAATGTGACGGTGGGACTCGCTACATCCATATCTACTCGTAAGTAGCGATACGAGATTTTGCCGCCACAACGCTACCGCTACGTTTTCAATATAGTCATGTAGATAATAAAATAAGACTGTATGAAGGAATTCGGTGTAGTGCTGTTAACTTGTTACCAGTGTATTATCGTATAGGTTGCATGTAGATCATCTTGCTGAGGTTTGCATTATTAATGTCTGAGTTTGTTAGATAATCGTTTTTTTTTCAACGAGTAATCCTTTTTTCATTTTGGTGGGTGGCAACCCCGGTTTATAAACCGGACATCAGTGTAGAAGGATGGAAGTGTCTACAGATCTTGATCAGGGCAGCTGCATCAAGTCACCGCATTTTTCAAGCGTTTGGAGATAGATAGTACTGAAAATGAACGCACTGCAAGGCGTTGGTTCTGAAAGTTAAAGTCGGTAGATTTGTCCCTCCATGATGAGCCTCGCAGTGGACGACCACAAGTCTTGAATGACGGAATTCTGAATGCAGCCGTTGAAAAGGACAGTAGTCCAACGTGTGGTGAACTAGCAAGACAGTTCAACGTTTCTGATCAAACAGACTTCACCTGCACTGCCTCTAGGTAAGGCGTACAAACTGAGTAAGTGAGTTCCGCACACGCTGTTGGAGGTCCACAAGAGACGAGTGGCAGCCTGCGTCTCGCTGCTTTTTCGCCCTCGTACCGCAACCTTATTCAATCGAGTGCTTACCAGTGGTGAAAAGTGGGTTCTGTATGAAACTCCTAAGCGTTCCAGACATTGATTGTCACCTCAGGATGTTGTCCATCACACTGCAAGACCGCCTATGCACCCACGCAAGATAGTGCTTTGTGTCTGGTGGACAGGTCGTCAAGTGGTTCATAACGAGCTGCTATACCAACGGGCCAAACGGTCACTGGATACCTATACTCGCAGCTACCATGACTCGCAACAATTGGAACGTGTGCAAAAGGCATTGTGCCAGAAGTAGCCAGCACTGATGAATCGCATAGATGTGCGTTTCCTCCACGACAGCGCCAGGCCGCATGTCGCGCGAGTGGACTGGGATAACACACAGCAACTTGGGTGGGAGACTTTGTGCCATCCACCTTATTCACCTGACCTTGCGCTATTTGATTACCACCTCTCCCACTCCCTGGATAAACATCTTCGTGGGAAATCCTTTCCCAATGAAGCAAGCTTGCGCCAAGCCCTCACGGACTTCAAAACATCCGAGGTTTACCGCAAGGGGATAAACAGCTGGAGACACGCTGGCAGAAGGTGCTAGATGCCGATGGCGATTACTTCGTAGACTAAATATAAGTTACACTTGCTGTGAAGCGTTTTGTTTTTTCTTTAAAAACGAACGGAGCTTTTTGGTTACCTTGTGAAACAAAAAATATTTAGAGTTGTTCAATAATCTTTGCGTGTTGCAGTAGCGGTAGCGCCGCTAAAATTTCAATTTAGAGGATGTAGCGGTAGCAGTAGTGCCGCTACAGTTAGAGCGTGAAGCTATAGCGTTAGTGCCTACTACAGTTAGAGCGTGTAGCGGTAGCGGTATAGTAGCTTGCAAAAATCTATGTTATATTTTGTCATAGTACCTTCATCACTATTGCTACTGAGAGGCCAGTACCTGTGAGATTTTTACTTAATCCTTGAAAGGTTCGAGTTGATTTTTGCCCCCATTTTTCACATACAAACACTTTCAATTCATAAAGCCAGGTCGGTCGCCTTGCGTGGATCTGACATTTTAGTTTTCTCCATTACTTTTTTTCGGGTTCAAATCCGTTAATCGATTAGGCCGAGCCAGACACTTGATATTGAGTGAAACTTTTCACGAATTACCTCAGAAGTATGCTTAAGACTACAATTGAAATTCAATCCTGTTGGAACAGGAATTCAAACCCTATAAACGGTTTCTCAGTTTTATTAAATATCTTCAAAAATTTAATGATATTCAGTTCTATTCCTGGGTTCTTCAATTATTTCTAATTGAACTGTGTCAATGAATACAAAGCAATCCACCCGAAACTATCATGCTCATTCCCCTGTTTAGGAGCTGGAACGGTGTTCTCATGAATATAGGCTGTTTCACCTTTTCTTCAAATATGAGGGGCATCATTATGGCTGTATTGCTCTATCATGCAAGCATCAGACCACAAAACTCGTTTGAGAAATCATCATGGCACCTCAAAATTGCTATGACGGTCTGCAATCTTGATTTTAAGAGGCGTTTCTTTAGTAATGGAGTCTTGTGAGGAGATTGTGGTTCGAATTCTTGGCTCAGAAGTTCATTACCAATTCTTCTCTTAAATACATATGTTCCAGGAGCCCTTAGGCTTTTTAAAGTTCATTTCATTTCATAAACGGTGTAGCTTTAGTCCTACGTAACAAGAATTTATGGAAATCTTTTGGGGCACACCAGATCTGGAATATTTTTCTGTAGTCCTAGACATATTCCATTCCTTCGTAATGTAACCTAGAGTGCTTAAAAGGACATTTCGGTTCTTCGGAATATTACGGTAGCTCATTTTTAAAATTTAGGTAGAAATAATACGATAGTTCACATCTTGTGGGACGTTTTCTGCCTCGGTATCTTGCTGTGTTTTTAGATTGGCTTCCAATGTGGAACTAACATTAATGTCACTTGATACCCTTGTATTTCATACCTATTAATTTAAATGCGGAAGTATTATTAAGATACCCTCACATTTTATCCCAATTAATTTAATGCGGAAACAACATTAAAGTCACCGGATACCCTTACATTTCATACCAATTAATATAAATGCGAAATTAGTATTAAAATACCGTTACATTTTATAACAATTATTTTAATGCGGAAGCAACATTGAAGTCACCTATACCCTTATATTTCTTACCAATTAATTCAATGCGGAAGTAGTATTAAGATACCCCCACATTTTATACCTACTAATTCAATGCGGAGGCAACATTAAAGTCACCTGATACCCTAACATTTTACGCCAATTAATTTAATGCGAAAGCAACATTAAAGTCACCTGACACCTTACATTTCATACCAGTTAAGGTTTTATAACAGTTTCTACTATGTTCAGCTGTCGAGACTGGTTGAAATCATAGATTCAAATGTTATTTTTTACCCTGTCTAAATACATTTTTTCACCGTTCCTTATGAATTGTTTGTTAATATTGTTATTGAGAAAAATATTACATTTTAAATGCACAGTGAATGACTCTCAGTAAATTTGATGCGCAGTGTAAATGATATATTGTTGTTATTATTGAAGTTTGCGATATAATTTCGTTGTATGAAAATATTAAATGAATTTTTCTACAATCCAAATGCTTGATTAACCTCACTGTGCATAAATCGGGATACTTTAGTCTCTTCGCAAGTAAAAAATTTGCATGCATTGGTTGAAGGAATAGAGTTGCAAGGAAAGCGTTCTGAAAAAATTGTATATTTTGCATATTTCGTAAAAATATACTCATAAAAATTTTAATTTACCAGAAAAATCTGAATGACACAACACCAGTGCTCAGAATAGCATTCAAAATACAATTAATAACCAAATGCAACACCGAGACTTCAGAGCGGCCTCTTTTACGTTGCATCATAACTTTCCCGTTGAAACGCTCCACAACTGCGTTGCAAGAAAACTGCCAAGTGTCTTCACTGAATTTAGTCGAAGGCGTAAGCACAGCGCGCGAGTGAACTGACATCTTAGGTGAGGGAAAGCAGAAACTTACCCGTAAAAGCTGTGTGGTGCCCAACGAAGTACGTGGGATTAATATCTGGGATTAAATTGAGGTAAGCAAAGGTCTTCGGAAAACTCTTGTTTTCTTTTGTACCACTAGCCAATCCCATTGGAGTTGTGAGTTATTACTCGATTTTTGTGAACACATACTGATCATTAAAAATTTCAGTGGACAAAGCATCACCTCTTCCGGTAAGAACAATGGCTAAAATTAGCTGTTCACTTTACCTTTAACCGTTTCAATCATTTCTTATAACTGCAGTTTACATCGTAACTCAGCTAGTATTGGCCACCAATTTGAATGAGCTTGTAAAAATGTGCTCTTATGAACAACCTGTAGAGAAGCTGAGTAAACTCGCTGATTTTTGTGTAGTGAGATGAAAATTTTACTGGTGGCATGAAAAATTCCTAGTAGTTTCTTCCCTCTGTAATACAGTTCGTCCCCCGACGTCTATGAGAAGAATTATAAAATAAGTCAATCAATAAATTTTCCAATTTAAGATATAGCTGATCCTTCTGAAAGAATAGTTACCTATGTAATAAAATATACGATTTTTTACGCGCTATAGCGAGGATTTCTTTAGATGCTCTTTTTTAAACACTGCTGAGATGACAATATATATTCTAAATTTAAGTGTCAACAAGATAGTTGATGAGGACGTCACGTGGTTAAAACTTTGTTCGTGTTTAACACAGAAAATTTCTGTTCTTCATAGGTCCTCACAATGGGGGATTTCAAACTTAGAATTGGAGTCATACTTTTTCGACGACGTTATTGGATAAGTCATAAATCAAAGCTGTCCAATAAATTTAATTCAGAAACAAATAATATTTATGATGACCTGATGCAAAATTCAGGTAAATTCACTCCTCCAAGACACATTTGGCGTAAAGCTAAATTTGAAGAGAAATTCTTAATTGAGCATCAGCTGCATAAAAAGTACGAAAGTAGTTTTGGCATGATTCACCTCAAATGACAAATAGTTCCATAATACTCTGAACAATGCTAAACTATTTGACACTGATTGTTCGCGTACGTAGCAAAGGAAAATTTGAAGTATGTGGGTTTTATTTGTCAGGGAAATGTTGGTGAGTACCGTATATTCCAGCTGGTTCACTGCACAGCGACGTATTGATGCATCAAACAAAAATTTGCCAATTTTGATAACCTGCACTTATATATCAAAAATTCAACTTCTACAACACAGTTTCAACGCATAAGACATGTGTTCCTCAGAGTTGGTTTTGAATATTATTGCTTTTGCTTATATTCCGGTATAGTGATGGTGACCAACATCGTAACTCACAATTACGAAATGTATTCTCAGCCTATTTTTTTGTGTTTTATTACCTTCATTGGGCATTCACCTTAGCAATTTACACCGAATTGAATCGGAGAATCAAAGTTTTATCTTTTTCATGACTGTAAGAGCCCGACGTGCCGTTCAACACTATTTAGCATGATAAATTTCCCATAGTTTGTGTATTCCTACCTGAAATCAATACTGAAACACAAAGAAGCAAATTAATACCTTTACCTTAGTAATAATTATCGATTGTTTTACAAGGATTCAGAATTTAGAACGTAAAGAATTACATCTAGAGCAACTCTGTGTGAATTTATTTTGCAATGGATTTGCTAATATTTCAAAGAATAATATTGAGCAGCCGTCTCTCTGAATGAATAAGTGCTCAACCTTTTCCTGTCGACAAAATGCTCTGTTTTAGCAAAACTCGGTACAGTGTTGGGCATGCGTAGCGTTTTATTTGTCGTACATTTGTAGCGGGGAATTGTTTGGATTTGCCTTGACCCGCCGGTCGTATTCGCTGGAAAAATGTTCGACAAAGTCTGAAAGTTTGTTACTTTTTCGACGCTGGATGAAGTAAAAGAAAATTGTGTCACGTTGCAATATTTTTCCAAATTGGAATGGAGCTAGAGAGTTGGAATTTTTCATAAAAAATTTCTTCATAGTCGTAGGAAATTGAATAAAGCACACTGCGTGGAAATGCAATCATTATAAATATATTATTGGTGTGCCTTACTGGCAACTTCATTAGTTCTATAGTCATTTTTTTGCATTTGGTGTTTCTTTCTTATTCGGTGTCTGGAGACGTTTCTCTAGAATTTAATCTGAATTTTCTATAACTTCTCAACAGAACTTTACTTACATCAGCAGCCAGTATTTCACTGGCAATATTCCAGCACAGCTACAGCATCGGCCGTTATTGAACGACAGCTCGTGAGCACAGCACCGCTGACGTCAGTCGTCAATGTGCTTACATAATATCTGCCCATCTCTAACCAATGTGGTGGTATTGTACTGGTTGGTGATATTGTACAACTGCCTTACCAATACTTTACATTGTATGACGGCCTCATCTACACTCCACATATTACCACTACCGCACCATCATTTCACATAGTACATCTGCCCCACCAACACTCCACATATTACCACTACCGCACCAACACTCCACATATTACCACTACCGCACCAACACTTCACTTATTACCACTACCGCACCAACACTCCACATATTACCACTACCGCACCAACATTTCACTTATTACCACTACCTCACCAACACTCCACATATTACCACTACCGCACCAACACTCCACATATTACCACTACCGCACCAACACTCCACATATTAACACTACCGCACCAACACTTCACTTATTACCACTACCGCACCAACACTCCACATATTACCACTACCGCACCAACACTTTACTTATTACCACTACCGCACCAACACTTCACTTATTACCACTACCGCACCAACACTCCACATATTACCACTACCGCACCAACACTTCACTTATTACCACTACCGCACCAACACTCCACATATTACCACTACCGCACCAACACTTCACTTATTACCACTACCGCACCAACACTCCACAATCCACATATTACCACTACCGCACCAACACTCCACATATTTCCACTACCCCACCAACACTTCACTTACTATCACTACCGCACCAACACTCCACAATCCACATATTACCACTACCGCACCAACAATTCACATTACCACTACCGCACCAACACTCCACATATTACCACTACCGCACCAACACTTCACTTATTACCACTACCGCACCAACACTCCACATATTACCACTACCGCACCAACACTCCACAATCCACATATTACCACTACCGCACCAACACTCCACATATTACCACTACCGCACCAACACTTCACTTATTACCACTACCGCACCAACACTCCACATATTACCACTACCGCACCAACACTTCACTTATTACCACTACCGCACCAACACTTCACTTATTACCACTACCGCACCAACACTCCACATATTACCACTACCCCACCAACACTTCACTTATTACCACTACCGCACTAACACTCACAATCCACATATTACCACTACCGCACCAACACTCCACATATTACCACTACCCCAAAAACACTTCACTTATTACCACTACCGCACCAACACTCCACAATCCACATATTACCACTACCGCACCAACACTCCACATATTACCACTACCGCACCAACACTTCACTTATTACCACTACCGCACCAACACTCTACATATTACCACTACCGCACCAACACTCCACATATTACCACTACCACACCAACACTTCACTTATTACCACTACCGCACCAACACTCCACATATTACCACTACCCCACCAACACTTCACATATTACCACTACCGCACCAACACTACACATGTTACCACTACCGCACCAACACTCCACATATTACCACTACCGCACCAACACTCCACATATTACCACTACCCCACCAACACTTCACATATTACCACTACCGCACCAACACTCCACATATTACCACTACCGCACCAACACTCCACATATTACCACTACCGCACCAACACTCCACATATTACCACTACCCCACCAACACTCCACATATTACCGCTACCGCACCAACACTCCACATATTACCACTACCGCACCAACACTGCACATATTACCACTACCCCACCAACACTCCACATATTACCACTACCGCACCAACACTCCACATATTACCACTACCGCACCAACACTCCACATATTACCACTACCGCACCAACACTCCACATATTACCACTACCGCACCAACACTACACATATTACCACTACCCCACCAACACTCCACATATTACCAGTACCGCACCAACACTCCACATATTACCACTACCGCACCAACACTCCACATATTACCTCTACCGCACCAACACTTCACTTATTACCACTACCGCACCAACACTCCACATATTACCACTACCGCACCAACACTCCACATATTACCTCTACCGCACCAACACTCCACATATTACCACTACCGCACCAACACTCCACATATTACCACTACCGCACCAACACTCCACATATTACCTCTACCGCACCAACACTCCTCATATTACCACTACCGCACAAACACTCCACATATTACCACTACCGCACCAACACTCCACATATTACCACTACCGCACCAACACTCCACATATTACCACTACCGCACCAACACTCCACATATTACCACTACCGCACCAACACTCCACATATTACCACTACCGCACCAACACTCCACATATTACCACTACCGCACCAACACTCCACATATTACCTCTACCGCACCAACACTTCACTTATTACCACTACCGCACCAACACTCCACATATTACCACTACCGCACCAACACTTCACTTATCACCACTACCGCACCAACACTCCACATATTACCACTCCCGCACCAACACTCCACATATTACCACTACCGCACCAACACTCCACATATTACCACTACCGCACCAACACTCCACATATTACCACTACCGCACCAACACTCCACATATTACCACTACCGCACCAACACTCCACATATTACCACTACCGCACCAACACTCCACATATTACCACTACCGCACCAACACTCCACATATTACCACTACCGCACCAACACTCCACATATTACCACTACCGCACCAACACTCCACATATTACCACTACCGCACCAACACTCCACATATTACCACTACCGCACCAACACTCCACAATCCACATATTACCACTACCGCACCAACACTCCACATATTACCACTACCGCACCAACACTCCACATATTACCACTACCGCACCAACACTACACATATTACCACTACCGCACCAACACTTCACTTATTACCACTACCGCATCAACACTCCACATATTACCACTACCGCACCAACACTTCACTTATTACCACTACCGCACCAACACTCCACATATTACCACTACCGCACCAACACTCCACAATCCACATATTACCACTACCGCACCAACACTCCACAATCCACATATTACCACTACCGCACCAACACTCCACAATCCACATATTACCACTACCGCACCAACACTCCACATATTACCACTACCGCACCAACACTCCACAATCCACATATTACCACTACCGCACCAACACTTCACTTATTACCACTACCGCACCAACACTCCACATATTACCACTACCGCACCAACACTCCACAATCCACATATTACCACTACCGCACCAACACTTCACATATTACCACTACCGCACCATCACTCCACATATCACTACTGCCTCACCAACACTTCCCATAGCACCATCTGCCGCACCATCGTAGCTCAGGCAGGCGAGAGAGGGACGGCTCACACGGCAGCGGGCCACGTTCATCCGTCACAAAGTTTTGCATTTCTCACCAAATTAATCGGAACAAATCCGTAGCATTCGTTGGTGTCCAGACACAACTTATGGTATTTGGTAGAAATCGAGAAAATTCATATGAAATCCATTGAATATTATGCCAAATTATTTTTGCCGTAAAGTAATTCTCAGTCGTCCAAATCTATCGAATTTTTCTTCAAATTCTGATTTCGCCAAAAATTGTTTTTTCAATCACGCACTTTGTAATTTCACCTTATTTTGCAGATAATTCCCACCTGCTCCCACACGTTTGCAGGCATAATTGGTAATATTCGTTGGCCTAATTGAACTACGCGCCTATTGGCACTTTGCCGGGAGATTTTAGCATTGCGCAGCAGGTGAAAATAATTGATCACTGCATTGTTCAGCTGGAAATACCCTCAGCTCAACCTGGTGCCGAGTTTACTGGCATCATTTGTGAGATTAGTTTGTTTTGTCTATACTTGAAGTATACATTGGTTATTGCTTCAATATTTAAGTTAGCATTTGAGTTTTCTGGTACTTGGTCATAATTAAATTCTCGATGAACAATTCTGAAAATTTATGGTGCTTCTATTCATTTCTTTCTTTTCATATAAATGGCCTTTTATTCCTTCCACGTATAAAAGCTCTATCTTAACAGTTTTACCGCTTTTTTACTAGCGCAGCTACGTCTACGTAGAGCTCCTAGCTTGAAACAGCGCTGATGAAAAACTCCCTGAGACGCGGAGCTCCAGAGTTTCAAATTCACTGACATTTCAACAAAAAAACACAAGGAGGCCTTTCAGAGAACATTTTTGCCGATAGAGAAGCCGTTAAAGTTCCTCGCAACCGAGGCCATTCTGACGGATGCTGATAAAACCGCCATGAAAACGCCATTTTTTTCGGTGTGAAAAATAAGCCTATAAATCTACCGGCGAAAATATTTGTATTCCTGTTGTCTGCAGTTGAATTATGGATGACCTATATCAACTCGTTAATCACAAAAATCTACCGTTTTTGCAATGACTGCATGCAAAACGGTGACTGCTTCACTGCATGCAGTGAAGTTCTAAATTTAATGTGAAGTAATTGGGGTCTGCATGTAAGGACAAATTTTCTCTCCGTATAAATTTTTTCAGAGACTATCGCTCTTTTCGAATGAATTTTTGACTCAGGAGGTACTCGACACTTTTGCCATAGAAAGAATGACCGTCTGACTTTCGAGGTACTTTGAGGGATTACTGCAGCATCCGTGGCTAACGATGGATGGAAAACCCGCTAATTTAGTTCCAAGCATTGATTGAAAATCGTTTTTTCGACGAGGTAAAACATTTACGACTATTGATTATCTTTTTTCTGTATTGGCAAGAAAAATATGGCAAGGTGGGACTGTTTCCGATGTTGGGCATCGTGTCAGTGCATTAATCCATAAAATTACAGTCCAAGTGTAAAGTTAACTTACCTCATCTTAGAGAATTTGAATGATGTACCTCCCTAACATGAAACCGGACAACCTGGCTACGTTAGATACAACACGTCATTCTTATGTAACCTCTCAAATAGAGCATTATTTCATCACAATTAACGATCGCTTACAGGTTAAAATTCCACGTCTAGTGATAGAATAAAACCTAAAATAAGGGACGCGGCTTTTATAAGCAAAGTAAGGAGTGTCACAGTCGCTCAACAAAAACAATTCGTGAGTGCCTCATCTTCAGTTAGATTAACTCAAAATATGTGAATGCTTGTTAATAACGTAGTCTTTTTGGATCAATAATACTGTGATATGATCTATACAATACAAACTTTTATGAGTGCTGATACCAGCGCCACAGTGCCTGTGTGGCTTCATGCTGCTACTTTCTTCTTGGAAGTTACCAGCGGCTGTGACTCAGTCCGGTCGATCTCTTCCCTCACACAATCACTCGCCGGGTGAGCTGCTCTTAATGGCATTCAGTTGATTTCTGAACAATTATTTACGTCAAAATTACTCAACTTTGCGGTCAAGAGGTTTCATTGAAACGAGGAACAAAGTTATGTATGTGAAATTACCGGAGTGATTTTCACGACTTGTGTTCTAGTCCTACTCATACCTAAATATTAATATATATGTATACATGTATCTATATATATATATATATATATATATATATATATATATATATATATACATTCATATACATGTTTACACACAAATTTAGCCAAATTGTTATTTATGCGAGAATTGTCTCCGTAGCCACTACACACGTGTCTAGTCACATGTTTCAGCACGTCTAGAGTTGGGTATCACTGATTAGTAAATTTCGTAGTTTCGTCTAAGCAATAATTAAAATAGAAAGTTATCAATTTAAGTTGCTAAAGCCCTACAGTAAAATATACGACACGTATTAATTAAAGCTGTTTGTGAAGGCGGTCGTAAAGCCGTTTGAGGGGCGTGACGTCGATTGTCCCACACCACCAACCAGATGTGAGTTCTGCTGACTCAATACTACGTTCTTTACGCTCCAGTTCCACAGGTCTCAGTCCTTCTAAATGTGAGGACCATTGAGGCCAAATGAAACACTTGTTCAGGTAAGACATTTTTAATGGGGCTTAATTCGAATCTATCCCAGATCCTTAAATTACGTAATCGTCTAATGCGAAAAAAGACTGATAAACACTTTGAAGGCCTGTTTCGCGTTTGAAAAGGTTTGAGAAGGAAATATCGGGGTTCGATATTGCGAGCCTTGGCTCATTCTGAACGAATTGACAGAAATGTGATAACAAGTAACAGCAAAAAATTGAAGTGTCTTCTCAGTCTTCGAGGGTTCATCACCAAGTTTGACTAAAAGACTGTTCAAAAACTCTCTTTCTTAAAAATGTTTAAACTAAAGTACGGTGAAAAAGCCTGATCGCTGTTTTTTCCAGGGCTAACAGCGAAAAAAAAACGCTATTGCGCAGTTCGTTGAATGAAATTTCCTCTCTGCCGTCTGAAACAGACAAAAATTAAGTCTTTAATTTGCTAAAGAGATCATTTTCCGCTTGCGAAATTGCTTTTTGGACTCGTCCATTCTGTGTTCGTGATTATTTATTGCACCCTCGAGAAGCCAAGTGAAGTGACGATCATAATCTCATTTGAAGCGGATCATTCGTAGCAGTATAATTTGAACGCTAAGATTACCCGCTTTACTCGTTGGAAAAGTTTTCTCAACCGCCAAGCATTTCATTCTTAAACATTTTTAAGCTGATTAGAGTGATTTCATACTGCCTCTTTCAAATCCTAATTTCGACCTCCTCCACAACCTCGTTCAGATTTTATTGCTTTTCCACTTATCATATCCCAGAAACTAAGATCTCGAAGATTAAGCAGTTAAATCTTGCATCATTTTCGAAGACTTTACACTTAATATAAAAAACATTTCTATATTTTAGGGAGCTCTGTGAGTTTTTTATGTGAAACCTGGCGTGTAGGAGGGTTAAAATTTATCTTGCTTTCACCACTCTCTAACTCACTGATTTGTCAAGTTAATATACCGCAATTCTTCAACCGCTAGAAAGTGCTGCAATAAACTTTTCTTTTCACATTTAAATCTTGGAAAATAAAAAAATGCATGAGTTCAGATCATGTATCTGCGAACTTGTGTTGGTGAAATGCAGCTTTGTATGATCTTTTTCAATATTCTGCACAAACACTTTTGCTCATGACATCCTTGAGGCATTCCGTTTCATATTCTCTTTTTTTGGAGAGCAATTTCCCCGCGGCTTTGCGGCTGGGTACAAAATCGCAGGCCTGTTACATTTCTGAAGCAACGTTCGTCACAACGCCTACCATTTGTGAACACTTGCGCGCGTTTCGCCGACTTCAAAGATGCAAAATTTTCCCTTGAATGATCTGCCTGAAATTACCGCTCTCAGCAGTTCTTGTGATGAATGGCCCAGAGTTTGGGCTAGAAATAAATAGCTTTCTATTGCGTCAAATCATTGCCTCAAAATGCTATGAATTATGACCCAATGTTCCGCAGTTGTTCTCCACACAACACCCATCATCGCAGCGCTGGATGATGCGGAAAAGTTTTGACGTCCCTTTTAGCGGTAACTAGAGGGAGCAGTGCAGAGCGGCTGGCTGGGTTCGAGAGCAGCTAGGGCTTCGTTATTGTGCTATGACAGATAAGTCCGGTTCTGAATCAAGCAGTGTTTATTCTTATGTAATTCAGGCTTACTTCATCGATGATGATTGTTTTGAAAATTACAGCTTCTCACCATTTTGTCGGAGCCTCTGAGGGGAATTTTTCTTCTGAGCGATCATTCTCACGGTCATTTTATTCTTTAATTCTTGTTTTCCCAAAACTCGTCCCTGTGGTTTCGGTCACATTGAGGTAGACAGAATTATTTTCAGAAATCCCGAGCTACAACTTCAGCTTAAGTTTTAAAGCCGTTTTATGTAATCATTTTTAAGTGAGTTTGGGATTCCGATAGCTACTTTTGATTTTTTTGTCCGCTTATATTCCCAGTGAGCGGAATATCTCTGCTGTTCAAAGAATATTTTCGCGACGGTTCAAATCAGCAAAAAATATTGACTGCTTTGACCCCTGGCTTTTAAAGTAGGCCAAATGTTGGTCCTGATCGACTAGCCAGTTGGGCGCCTCTATTGTGCAGCTGGTCAGTGAATCTCTGACAAGATTCCAAGCCATGGAGAAATGTCGCGACTACAGTCATGCTCTGGGAAAGTTCTTCCACAGAAGCAGCTTGATGCTCGCAGAAGTGGACAACTTAAATACGTACAATTGCATGAAGTTTTTCCTAAACTAAAATAATATTTCGAAGTTCACGCTGTGTTGGTACAGATTAAAAATGGGTGATTTTTCAAAGTGTAATTAATAACCTTTTCTATGTAAATTTATTGATAAATTATTTATGACCTCTTGTACTACCGAAATGATCTTATGAAACCATCACTAGCGTGTCAATTTCGTACAGAGGCTGATCAAGAATTCTTTCCAATGTTTTTGGATCTAATTCATCGTAATTGTGTTATCGTTGAAATATTTAGGAGAGCTAAAATACCTTTCTCCACAATGGGCCCGTTTGAAAATAGTTGCGGGTAGTTCGTTTGATACACTCCCATGAGACGAGGGCTGAGCACAGAGCCGAGGTAGCAGCGCTTGTCACGGTCGTATGCAAGTAAGAGCTGCGAAATAAAAGAAATGACATGCTCCTCGCACCATTTTGACAACTGAAATGTCATGGCACAGTTGAATTTATTTGTGGTTAGGCCGCCTGCTGCGACTCTGGCATGAACTCATTTTAATATTAGTTCGTTATTCTAATTGTACATCTATGAAAATTTACTATAGCCTAGCCTAGCAATGGAATATTTTAACACATATTTTATTTTCAACGTGAGGATTTAATTTTGTAATCATTCAAAGATTATCGGTCTGAGCACTCATGACAGCTTTATCGGGGCATAACGCAGAGGCAGCAACCAGGTAGAGCTTTGATACTTGAAGTTCTTTCCTTTTAAAAAGCTTCTGTTTTTGAACAAAATTCCCCATAGCTATTAACTCTACTGAAGTACGAAGACAAATAGGGCACACTTTAGAAAAATAAAATAAAGATTTTGTAACGACTTTCTTGGGAGTAACTAAGTCGATCATATTTTTACATTATTCGCTGACGTAATTTTTAAAAAATCGTTGCTTATATTGGCATATTCTCATTGCATTCGCCATTTTATGACAAAGAGATTAATTGGTAAGATTGGCATCGCTCTCATATTCCAGTTATTCATGAATATTGTTCTTTGTGTGAGCAACCATTATTTCAAGAGAAACAAATTTAACAAATTTAAGGCGGCTCCACACAACGACTCATGTTGAATGCAAACGGAAACACGACTTCGCGCCTGTGCCCCCAATTCAGGTCTTCTTGCGGCTATTTCGCGTGTACAAGCTTTTTGGCTTTCCAAATGAGGCTTAAATTCGTTTTTTGCAGTTTACTCGAAGGTTTCAACTTCACGGAATAGCTTAGAGAAAGACAATTAGCTGCACGAAAACAAACACTGAACGCAGTTTAGCTGCAAAACTGTAGCACGTTTCAGGACTGATGGCTGTAAAGTTGTGCTTGCAATTAAAGCAGAAATATTCCGGAGGTGCCACCAGTTTCAATCCAAAAAGAGAAGTCTCTACCCTAATGCGATATCATGCAGGTGCAGAAAAGAACTATTAAATTGTTTGAAATCCAGCGCTTCTTGACGGTGAGGAGATTGTTTAAGTTTTAATAGTTTCTAGTTTGTACTCTAAAGTGTTGTTCTTCAATTTTTCAGGATTCTTCTGTTCCATACCCCCAGATACTTATATATAGTATGCAAATTTTGATGGGTGCCACCGTAATTTACACTTCTCTACGTCTCAGAATCAGGAAAGAGACCCTATCCGATTTTTAGAATAAAAATGTTGTTGATTCAATTTCTTATGGTTGTTTCCAAAACAGTAAACATTTTGACGGAAGTTCGTTTGAAACATTTTGTACCTTTTTCCTGACGCATATACGACATGTTCTATTCGCTTCTGTCATATGTTTTTTCTCACACCTAGTTGGGAACGAAGCATCAAAGTTGGGACCACAGGCTATCTCTCCGGTTTACAAAGCTTCACTAAACCGAGAGTCCTCAAGTAAATTGAAAAACCAATAAGGCGTCTTAGTCTTTTGAACTTGCCGGACTGGACACTGCCTAACTTCAGCAGTGCTATCTAGACGGACAAAAGCCTCTGTGATTACTGTTGCTCCAGAGCTCAGAAACTGAAGATACAACTTTGGCGACTGGACTAGGGAGCCTCAATGGCTCATGGTCACTGGATGAGTCTCGAGGAAAGATCTGCTGCAAAAAACTCTGAGGAATTTTGGAGCCTTGAATGTCTGAAAGGCTGATCAAAGAACTCTTATAATTATTAAACAGCTCTTAAGTCTGTGAACTGAAACTCGGTGACCGGCAAAATCTGTTTTAAGAAGCCATTTTGAGTTGAAGGTAATTAAGTGGATGTGTTAACGAAACAATTTAAAAAGAGTTGAATTACAAAAATTTTAGCGTTAACACAAAAACATGTCTTACCGTTATTATTCTTTGTTTATGCTACCATTGAATATAATTACAAAAAATCCCGTAGCTATAGTGTGGACTGAAGTTCTTTTGCTATCGATTAGAGGATTCTTCTTCTAGATCGAAGAGAGGGAGAAGATTGAAGGCAGATAGGTTCGTTACTACGGGGAGTGCAGTTTGCCTCTAGCTTTTATCTTTATCTTAATAAGATGTGAACACACGTGCTCAAGATTATATCCAGTTGCTTATATATCCAAGTGGTGGTAATTACAAGCGAATGACATAAAAAAACATTTTCAGAAATTTTACTAAATCAGCTAAGGGAACCCAAAAATAGATGTATGACGTTGAAAATAAATTTAACTTCAACAAATTTAAAACGATAAGAAACATCTCAATTTAAATCGGGAAAAATTTTGTTAGACGTAATGTTCAATAATCAACGGCAAAGAAGGTCTTCAGTCGAATTATAAATGACTGGTGTTCATCAAATTTTTAATAATTTAAACGCTTCATAGACCAAGCATCACTAAACATTTTCAATGGCAAATTAAGCAAGATATTCAGAAAAATTTAAGTTTTGTGATTTTTCTGAGTTGATTTTCCAAAAACCACTTTTTCCTCAAAATATGATCCATCGTTTTGACCACAGTTGTGATTCTCCGAATAACTATTGACTCCGTTGAACTGCTGATGTTTCGTTCATTTTTCCATAGTATCATGGCCAGCCCGCAAGCTTTTCCAAAACGCCAACAATGTCGTATGCTGTATTAAAGGTCAATTTTATCCCTAAAACCATCACAACTAAAAATCATCATTTCACGCTTGCATTCTGCGAAAATTTCTGGTTACATCATCATCTGATTTGAGTCTCCTGCCATTAAGCAATAATCTCATGTTCGCTAAAGATTAATAAACATTTGAACGTAATTTCTTATTTCCTGTGTACTATAGGTAATAAAGGTCATTCTGAATATATCCAAAGTCGCAAGTTTACTTTCAATCTTTTCGACTTTATGAATATCCACGTTGTTGGCGTACCAATATATTTAACAATTGAACAAATCTTCAAGTCCTGCACATTTGCGTCGTAAAGAAAGAAACTGAAACAAACCTGTTTATCTTTTCGAGATCCCTTTATCTCCGCTAAATTTAAAATGAGTTTGTTTTCATTGAAGTTCCCAGTAAACGTTTCCTGACACCCTATTTCTTATAATTGGCGTCTTTTTCTAAAATTTGCGTTCTATTCTACGAAGATTCATCAGAAAACTGCTCTGAAGAAACAAAATATTTACTTATGTGTGAACTTCATTGGGGCGAAGAATAAATTTTCTGGTTGATCTGACAAAGTACTGATGTGTGACCTTCGTTTGCTGAATATGCTAGTAAATATTATGCCATACCACATTTATATCCAACTTTATGTTTGTATGTGAACTTATCAGACTTATCAGTGGAGCTATTCCAAGTATTAAATCAATATTCGTCAAAAGTATTTTCTATCAATCGAATTCTTTTCTAATAATAAAGTATAGAGAAAACCTAAATTTAAGATTTTTTGTTCGTATTCTGAAAAGAACTTCCCTTGAAATGTTGTAAGTTATGGCAAAGAAGCAAATTAGGTCGCTCAGTAACGTGATATATGAATGCTGGCTAACGCGCGTCTCAAATATGGCGGTAAATGCTAGAATTCAGACCCTGATCAATGAATATGGCGCCAAAATTTTTTATTAGTTTCAAATCGCGACACAATGGAGTGTTATGAAAAAAGAACCAACAATTCAGGTTTTATAAAAACTCTTCACTGCTGTAAGCCACTTTATCTGTCCACTGAGTTGGAGCCACTCCTGCGATGATACTATCGCATTGTTCATCAAAACATACGTTCTGACAATTGGCAAAAAATGAAATCGAGTGTCAAGTAATGAAGCTATAGTAAAATATTTCATACGTTACGCATGCAGCAATGTAAGAAATCTTTTTAAATAGTCATAAATTCCTGTCGTATTATTCACTACAGCATTTATCTCGATTTGATTATACATTAGCTTCCTCTTCAGGATCAATTTATAAAACTGGTTACTTCAGTCCCCTAACTTCGGCACTTTTTATAGTACCTTCCTTTTTAATTTCATTTAACACCATTTACAAGTTCTAAAACCTGATATCTGCGTCCTTCTTTCAGATTTGTTGCAGATCGCACGCGGTCTTCTCCTTGCGGCTCTTTCCTGCAATACTTTTTTCCAGTGATGTCCAGTTTCTATGTTTTGTTTTCCAGCTGTCGATAATTTTCTACTTTGGCATGCAGTCTAAACAGTTCAATAATTGCATCTTGATAAGCGACCCAATACACTGCTCTATACGTGATCGTCTGATTTGTACCTGGTTTTGGGACAGGCTTCTCGTCGTCGTTTCTATCGATCTCTTTTTAGTGTTTTTTTTAGAAGAGATTTCATTGTTGGGTAAAGTTTTTGAGTAACTAAGAAGTAGTATGTGACAAAAACGCGGAAAATGAGAGTAAATTTTCGGACGTGCTCCAAGATCCAAAACGCCTCGGAACCTCTAATACTGCTGAGCATAGCGGCAATTTCTCGTTAATTGATAAAACCATTTACTTTACCACCACCAGTATAACAAAACGGAAATTTACGGTATCCTCTGTATTCGTTTTGGGACAATAAAATTGACTAGTGTTTAGCTGCCGTCAAAAAAGAGTATCATTTGTATACAGGCACTATGACATTGTTTTTTCAGTTGCAGTACCCTGAGGACAACCTCTTGTCCTATATCAGCTTTTTCAGAGGCAAACTTGAAACTTCGTATCGCACAGGCGACTTGTCTCGAAACGAATACTCGTTAAAGCGCTTAGGTAATATACTCAGGTCGGTGTCTGTGTGATACCTGTACTGTCTGATCGTGTCTGATCCTCTAGTTGACTAATTCTTACTGCCACCTGCGTACCAGTGCGCTTCTCTCGCGTGAAGGCAGCGTATTTCTTCCCATATAATTCCATGAAAAATGCTCCCACTTTTGTTTCAATGAATAGACTAGAATATCCAAAGTAATAATAGCTGTCGGGCATTTAAATGTGTACTAGGGTACGCGCCTCGTAAAAAATGAAGGCGGTCAATTATGTTCCAATCATTAAATCCATTTACTCCAGTTGAGATAACAAAATAGCATGATTCTCTGGCTACTTGAACTACAAACAGTGTGTAATAAGCGTATCTCTGACACCGGTTTCAGTACCTCTTCCATTTCCTTTACGTATATACTTCAGATGCAGGCAACATAAACACATTTTAGTTCTAACAGCGGCCGTAATTTAATTATTATTTATTATACGCATCCCGACAGGAAGGTATACCTGTACGATCCTTATCATACTCTCAAACATGCTAAAAGTTTCAACGGTTCGAGACAAGAAGAATTAGATAAATATACTCGACGGTAATCAATATTGAAGATACATATTTGAAATGTAAAAACATATTTGTATACGAGTACAATTCCTACGCTTTTTACCATCGAATCTTTCATCTGGAACAGTTAAAAAATGCGCTATGAAAGTAACATGGGCACGAGCTTCACTACTTCAAGGGTTATAAATGTCATACAACATTTTAATGGCGAGTATTTTCTAGATAGATAAAATTATTTGAAGTTTGCATCTAAGGATTAATATGGATCATATTCAGGAGCTTGTGCATGCTGTTTTAAGTAATAACAACCCAACTGAATGATATTCGTACATCATCAAACATTATCAAGTCCTGTCATTTTTGTGTGGACGTGTACGCTAGCACCGCATCCTTGCGACATGCAAGAACAACAACCTCCTGCCGTCTCACGGGACGGCAAATGCTGAGAAGCCTTTGCCGTCAAACATGGCGGCAAAATTTTGAACTTCACAATTTTGAGCCTCAAATATGTTAGTGGTATAGTACTCCACTTTCAAAGTTTACTGCAGCGTGAATTTCTTCAAAGTAGTTTCTACTTTACCGATATTGTATCTAGCGAATAAACGGATATTATAAAAGCTTCTTCAGAGAACATTCGGTCACTGGCATTCAAAGCACTAAATAAGATGGATGATACTCAAAACTCTTTCAAGTGCATTGACTCTTCCTCCGAGATAAACGCTCTTAGCGAAATTAACGAAAGATTTTTCCTGTATTGAAGTAAAATTAAGCCTTGGCTTGAATAACAGCTCTTCACTGACTTCCAAAAGTCGGACCTGATTCTAAGCTTTTTCTCTCAGACTCACAATTCTAGACTACACTATTATCCGCTGTAACCAAGTACCTACTATACGGACCGACTTTACCATTCTGCAACGACGGGAAACACTGAGCAGCAGTTACGACGTAATGACTCCTGTTTGGCGCATGCATCGACTTTGGAAGTCGACCATTCACTCCACAACTCCTCTGAAAGACCCAACTCGAAATTCACAAGATTCTTGCCTCGCAATTCATGCGTGAACACGTTCGCTGTCGCCATCTCCAGCGCTCAACGGAGAGTTTTTTACCTGGGCACTTTGCTGACGGGCCACGCTTTGTTTGGGTTTATCAGTGAATTATGCCTCTAGAAAGAAAACTTCCAGCAGAAATGAATGCATTACTTACACGCAGCCAAGCAAACTCGTGTTTGGCAGCATGATGCACGATCAACAAATGCTGCCTACACAGTCATGTACACTGTAACTCATGCAAAAGAGCCTTGGTCTCTGCTGCCAACCATTTACTGTTGCCTAGTCAAGAAGGTACTAAAAATTTGCACAATGCACATTTTGTCGGCACGCTTCCTCATCACAAAAACGAGTTCAGAACGTTCACGCTGCTGGGAGTATTTTTACAAGAAAACAAAAATTACTGAGAGTTCGGCGCGTTCTTCATCGAATGTGTTGCAAAGTAGCAGAATTATTTTTATTGGAAATCCATTGTCAGTGCATATGTGTTATGGGTGTGTTTATTGTTTAATTTTTTAGAATATCATATGAATGTGGTGTATTTTAGAACTGTTTTCGGTAAAGAACACGCCAAAGTGAAATTGTTCGTTTGCTCGACGTTCCTAAAATAACGGTCTCGAGCGCAGTACGGTGGTCCAAGGAAGTTTGTCATAATGGTGATCATTCCGGACGATGAAGAAAGCGCATCGTTCACGCGTCCAAAAATCGCAAGCTGATCAAAAAGAGAGTTAACAACCGCCAGTGAGACCGGAATCAATTCTACATAAATGAGAGCAATTGCCCGTGAAACCGAAATCAATTGTGAATGTGTTCGATTAATGGCTAAAAAGGAACTGGGACTCAAGCCCTACAACTTACTATATGTTCAGCTCTCAACAAATGACAACTAGCGTGCCTGACTCCAAGGATGCCGTCGACTTCTGGCAGCAGGTTAACAACGAGTGTCATGCTTCACAGCATAACTGTAAAGGAGCAACGCTAAGAATTAGGGTAAATGATTGGCCAACATTTATTCCATATAATAATTCCAAAAGAGCCATATTAGCTTGAGTCTACGAGGAAGCATCACATCATCGATAATTCTAGAAGGAACCTCGACCGAACGTCGATGAAACAAGGACGCCAACAGAAATTGCCAGGAACATCAACGTGTAATTTAGCGTAGTATTTTCTTAGTATTAATATTGTTATTTTGGAATTTTAGCATAAAATATTAGAAGGAGTAAGTGCAAATGTATTTGAATTGTTTTAGGAAATATCTTCCATTCATATGTCAATCTTGCGATATCATAATTACGAATTAGCATCTCGAGAGGCTGCCATAGCGTCGACCGAGGCGGTTCCCTTCGAGAGAGGCAGGCAGTCACGGAGGAGCACTCATTAAAGAGGGAAGTGTGAGCAGCGTATTATCAGCTCCCGGCCCAGCTTGGGCTGAGGGTCTCTTTACGTCAGATGTCAACTTAATTACATCAATTTGATATTGAAATAAACATTCGTTTCCTTCATTCATAGTAAAAGTGACCTTGCCATCAACATTGGCCAGCTATCGACCGTAACTGTCGATCACAACGCTCCAACATGGCGGCCCGGCGACGAAAGCCTAACCTGTCTACAATAACCTTCAAATACCAGATGAGTGTTCTACCATGTCTGTCTGAATCCATGTCTGTCCCTTCAAAACTTTTCAGTATGTAGGATGCGTGCGTAAACAGTATGTAAACAATTAACACCTTGATTTCTTTCATTGTATCAATAGTGAAATGTCTTAATCTTTCGTCTCTTTAATATCCTTTGTAATTAGATAAGGAAGAGATGTCGAGATGATGATAAAGAAACTATTAAAAGATAATGCACATACATAATAATAGCCTTCAGCTCTGACCTAACGCTTACCAAAGATCATAAAATTAACATGTCTTATAAATATAAATATTGTTTGCCCGAGTGGCTGGTGGCAGTGTAGAAAAGCTATCGTGATTGATAAAGACTAGAAAAATAAAAGAAAGTGACGAATAATAACAAATGTCACGGCAAATAAACATTACGAAAAAAATGTCAGCGGCGATTAAAGACCTTAAGTCAGCCATACGAACGGAAAAAAAGCGGAGAAACATAATAATGGAGCGACAACGACGGGAACAATTTAACAGAGAGCACATCCTCTTCACAACCTAAAAGCTGTTCCTCAAGAACAGCAAGTACTCAACCATCAGGACGACTGGAGGTGGTCCACTGTGCTTCTTGGGGGTTCTGCAATTGTCGAACACCGCCAAAATTTCTAGTCGGAGATGGTTTAAGAAGGAATTTTTGCCAGCAGCAGACAATCCTTTGTTATCATTGATCAAGGAGTCAAAATCAATTATTGAACCCTCGCAACATTCTCGTGGCCTTAGTACTTCTATCGACGCAACAGTATTTTAGTGATACAGGGAGACCTTTTCGGCAGGACTGAGCGTCGGCCCACAAAGCGAAAATAAAATAACACACCACTGGTGCAAAGCCCATTTTTCAGATTTCATCACGTCTGAAGGATGGCCATCATACTCTCCGGATCTCAATCTGATGGATTACAGCTTGTGTGGTCAATTTTAGACGCCAGGGCGTTTGGTCAGCCCTACAAAAGTTTGGCATCTCTAAAGCAGTCGCTGCTCCGAGAGTACAGACCGGTTAACGTCAGGACTTAGGACCCATCGCCGAAAAGTTCGTCGCAGGTTTGAAGCTTCGTATCACTGCAAAGGTAAACCGCTTCGAGACTGGTTGATGCATTATTACCTAATATGCATGTCCATGTTATCCATAAGTACTTTTTTTATATTTCAGTTGTTAAATAAATTTCGGAAAATTTATTCTTACAGATTTACTACTCGTTTCCTTTTACGTTAAAAAACGTGTTATTTCTAGACAATCAAAGATAAGCAATTGGTTGTAAATTCATTTTCGAAACAAAAATGACAAAAAAAGAATGCTGGTGCTCTTCCCAAATCACTGGTTACGCAATATTTCCTGAATTATTAGTGCTCAAGAAATTTGTCTTCGTAAGAGGGTGTGTTTGGGTGTGAATTTTAATAAGAATGAAAATGTTGACGATTGTGACACATAAGTATGATACATACATACATACATACATATACCGGGCTTATCCTCCCTATGGGAGGCTAGCCGACAGCAGGCCACAATCACCACACTTAGTCACTAGGAGGCGAGAGAGGCAGCGCTGGCCGCACCTGAACTGCCAGGATCAGCAGCAGCCCAGCACAACCACCTTCCACAGTCAGGCCCGACAGCCACAGCTGGTTTACCCCGACCGCTTCATTGAGTGCAGCCCCTCCCCCCGCACATGACAGGTCAACCCCATCACACGCGGGCAGCTTCCAGTAACGCGTCAAAAAATAAAATTACCTCCTTATACACTGCCCCCACTCACTTCTGTCCGCAGCCATCCCTCTCGCCACGTCCACAGTCAGACCCCTCTCATACAAAGCACGTCGCACCCCATCCATCCAAATCATCCGTGGTCTACCTCGCGCTCACTCCGAAGACCACTCACTTCCGACATATATATCTTTTTCACCAGCCGCTCAACATTCATTCTTTCAACATTCCCAAACCATCCAAGCACTCTTTCATCCACTCGCCTACTCAACTTTTTGATAACATAAGTATGATGCAAGAGTATAATGTTTTATTATCTATGTTCGGCCAATATTGGAGTCTGGTTTTTGCTGTAGTTGGGTTGCAACTTCCTTTAAATATGTCCTCAACTGTGTTCATATATACCTCCACATTTCACTACGACTACGCTACATTTAGTGTCGGAGTTGTGTACTCTGAGCTGGTGGAAGCTACTGAAAATAAATATATGACTTGATGTGTTGAATAAATGAATGGATCTCAGTGCTTGCTCATGAGTTCACTTTGGATTCACATTATTGTACAATTGTAGCTGCACAGCCTTCCGCTTGTCGCAATGTTTCAACGCTTTAGTGAAGACTAAAAACAAGGGAGGGTGCACATTCTTACATTACCGTTTTTCTAAATTATTGTACATTCCTCTGAGAGAATAATTTCACATCTCATCCAAGCCTGGATAAAAATGAAAGATTTCAACTGCACGCTCAAAAATCTCCTCTAAATGGAAATACTCGAGTGTATTATCTTAATACAAAATCATTTCATGAGCAAAAAAACTAATTCAAAATCCGTTATAAGCGCAACCTTCAGCAGACGAAACGCAGATTTGAGCAGACGCACCTCCGCCTTGATGTAGCCTTGAAATTAAATTTGCTTACGCTATTATGCTCTCATTTTGTTTCTTTCGCCACAGGACTTCGTGTGTTCCTGAATTGTCGCTAACGACGTCGTTTTAGTCGAATTTCAATTCATAAAAAGTGCAATATTTTGGCCGGAATTGAAGTTTCGCGAAGATTTTCTCAGTCGTGGGAGCTAAATCCTTGTTCCTTCTCGAAGGATGTGACTCAAGGACGACTCCCCTGAAATGCGACGGCTTTGTTCGAGATTGCAGAAGCTATTATAATTCCGTCCCCGGAGTCGGGTGTTGGAGATGAGTCAAGAAGTGGAGTCTTATAGGCTGATGAAGTTTACATTAATTTGGGGCTGTAGAATCAAGCATCGGTAGTGCACATTGCGGGGAGGTCTAAAATTGAACTACGCAGTTTTTCCTAACGAACTGAAGGACAATAGCTCTACAGTATTCACTAAGACGTGTCAAAAAATTGAATCAAGAATAACGAAGTGTACTCATTTCAAAAAATATATTCTTAGTACACACATATGTGCACACATACATGTAAATATACACACATATATGTACACATAAGCATGAGGACCAAGAAGATTAACATTCTGAGGGTTAACATTCAAGTTACTGTTCAAATATGAATAGTGGAGCGACGTGTCCAAATTACCTCCTGGGCAGTTTCAGTGAAAAATATTCTCATATGTGCTCTCAATTGGGCGGGTATCTGTGCTCCTCTCGGATACGAATACGCCCGATTCGTACTCGCACTACATGCATCTCCGGGGTAGTTCACGAGAAAATGACCAAGAATATTCTCCCCTTTCCAGCCGCATAAGTCTATATGGTTTACCAAAATCGTCGTTTACGCGTATTCCTCAGAAAGATCTACGAGGTTCGTTCATGATGAAAGGTCTTCGGTTTTTCGCACACATGAAAGCCGCTATAGAAAAGCGCAGCTTGGTTTGAAATACGAGGTCACTCGGTGTGTAAGCGTCACAGAGCAGCACTAAGCGTCAAGGCATTTAGGACAATCGCCTTCGAAGGACAACTGGCAATTGACAGGAGGCAAATGTCTGAAGGACAATTTCCAGTTATGACATGACACATAGCGCTCTAACGGTTTCGGCAAGAGTGAGGAGTGGGTTTAATACTAGAAACGGAGACGTTTCATAAGAAGAACAGCGAGTAATTTCTAGTCCACTTCGGTAATGGGACACACAGTAAAATCCATCGGCAATTGAACAAGACAATGAGCGACGGTGTCACGAATGGGAAGATTATTTGTACGGGGTTGCAACAGATCAAGGAAGGGCAAAGGTCTCGTGACAAAGACATGACATAACCTGGGCCTCGCACTAGCCGATCTGAGAGCATGGCCGGGTGAGTGGAGGCAGTTGTTATATATTTGCAGCACCGGTGATTGAGTGGAAAATATACCGCTTTAAAAAGGGGCAAATCTGCGGGTTCTGCACGCACAAGCCCGCACGATGGCCTGAACATCAAGTGACCTCCAGGTGAGTGCCGGAATACTGTCGGACGAACTCACGGCGGCGCGTGAAGCGAGCGGCACCACCGCACCGGGCGAACGCAATCAATGCCTCCTACATATAATGTACGAGGCATTGACGCAATACCGGCGGATTTTCGTGTCAACAGCCCTGAAGTGATACCTCATGCTCTCCATTGATCTGTCTTTACTCTTAGCTTTTTCCAAAAGACGAAACACAATCTCCGTTCTCCGTGGACGCATATTCTGTATTCTCTATTACATGAACGATTTACAAGGGTCAAAACAGACTTCTAATGTAGAGTTTTCAAGCATGTAAAATATTTGTAGGACCACAGGGAGATAACTGAAAAAATAACAAAAACTTGGGCGGGACTATTTTGTGAAGAAATACATACACTAGTACGCTTCAGAACCTGAAAGCATCTCGCACAGTTGAATCTTCATCAAATTAGCATTCAATAAAACCTTGAAGAAGGGCTTACCAGACATTAAGCATTTGATTAGTGGTTATCCAGCAGGATTTTTTGGGCATCTTGTAGCCTCAGGCGACAAGAAAGCGTTTGATATGGACAGGAAAAATCAATAAACGAAATGACAGGCGTTACGAGCAAAAAACTTTCCCCCTGACTTTCGAGAAAAACTTTCGAGACTTCACCCTGTGATTATTGTGGCATTTTAATCATTCTATGCAGTTGGGAACTGCTCTTTGACGCCTTGTCTGTAGTAAGCTTTTATGTCTAGATTCATAAATATATATTTACATATGTATTCAAAATATGCATTTACCTATATTATTCACAAACACAAATATATTACTGGAAAGTAATTTCCTGTAATGAACACAAATGGTTATACTTTCCATCAAATGAAATTCATTTTGAAATTTTAAATTTTAAGATCAGAAGATCTTCCAGAGCTGGACTCTACAGTAACATTTTGGCTCTGTTATACACACAGTTTTCCGTGAGTTTTCTCACTCAGAAAATAATAGGCACAACCACAAGGACAATCTTAATTGGTGGTAGTAAGTTGACAAAAATTTATAGAAAGTAACTTATCAGCACAAATAAATCTAAGGGTAAAAGAATATTCATTTTAAATTTTGCTCAAACCATGATTTGACTGGCATGAATCAGCAGCTCGATTCAAATATACACGTTCTTTCCCCAGCGCTATTTTGAGAAACGCAGCTAATGTGAATAAGAGTAAAAATATTAATTACAAAGGAACCTAAATAACTCCTTAATACCGTAATCTTTGTTTATTATTGTAGATAGTTGAAATGGTAACTTTGATGTCTATCTGTAGTAAATATATATATATATATATTATACACACGCACATAAACACATATATAAACAATTTTCTCTTAATAATGCACAGGGAAAAATTTAAATGTTCAATACAAGGAATAATTTTGAAATCTTACATTGCCAGTAAAGCCAATCAAAATAACTTGAATACCAACATTTTGCGTATTGGACCTTGGTTCACATATTATCAACCAAGTAACAATTTCGATATTTAAACCTTAATATTTTGAAGCAAACCAAACAGTGAACTTTATCAACGTTCACACGCACGTAGAGTAAACATTATCAACGTTCACTCAATTTCAAAATATTCTGAATTTCACTAAAACTTTATAAGCGAAGAAAATGCTAACAAAATTAGACATTTTCATTCAAAAGGAAGAACATCTTCACGTATTATTACTCGATTTTTGTATACTTTAATTATATAGTTATACATTGTTATATGAAGTTTATGTTCTTTAAATTTCTAATAAAACAATTTTATGTGGAGTGCTTAAGAACGAACACATCTAAAAATATAGAAGCCCTTATACCTTTATAAATTCACACCTCTATAAATTCAGAAATAAACAAATGTTCAATTTTGTTAAATCGCAAATTCACTAAAAATTTAAAAACAAAGAAAATGCTAACAAAATTAGTATGATCAATCTAACGCAAGCATGAAAACACGGTCCATACTAAATTCTAGTATATACAAAAAAAGAACAACTATGCATTAACTATCTGAAGGGAATACGAGCTAAGCATGTTGTTTAAAATTGGTTTTTCCTTAAAAATATGTAAAGATTAAAAATCATAAGGTCAAAATCACGGAAAGAACTGTCTATTATTTTATAAACACTATCACGAATTATTGCACTACACTTCTCAGCATGGCTGCGTATTGCTGAATGAGGAGGATTTGCCAACAGGTTGCCAGCACGAAAACTCCTTCCGCGGGCTCATGCGCTTTTCTGTTGTGTATAAGTATAGTTGTGCGCAGTGCGCATCAGCGTACGTCGGAATGACGTCGCGCAATATTTTTGCAAGAGTGGCAGAGCTCTGCGGAAGGAGTTTTCGAACTCGTAATCTGTTGGCTAATCCTCCTCATTCGGCAATACGCAGCCATGCTGAGAAGTGTAGTGCAATAATTCGTGATAGTGTTTATAAAATAATAGACAGCTCTTTCCGTGATTTTGACCTTAGGATTTTATAATATTTACATATTTTTAAGGAAATTAGTGACATTTAAACATTTTAAACAACATTTAAACATTTATTATTTAAACAACATGCTTAGCTCGTATTCCCTTCAGATAGTTAATGCATAGTTGTTCTTTTTTGTATATTCTAGAATTTAGTATCGACCGTGTTTTCATGCTTGCGTTAGATTGATCATGCTAATTTTGTTAGCATTTTCTTTGCTTTTAAATTTTTAGTGAATTTGCGATTTAAGCAAATTAAACATTTGTTTATTTCTGAATTTATAGAGGTGTGAATTTATAAGGGTATAAGGGCTTCTATATTTTTCGATGTGTTCGTTCTTAAGCACTTCACATAAAATTGTTTAATTAAAAATTAAAGAACATAAACTTTAAACTTCATATAACAATGTATAACTATATAATTAAAATATATAAAAATCGAGTAATAATACATGAAGATGCAATTGAAATATCTCGACTTCCAATTAAAGTTCTTCACTTTCATAATAAAAGAATCGAAACTCAAATTGTATCATATGAAGGTTACGAAAAATAATTCCGGCCATTTTATTTGGCCGTCAGAAATACATAACATAATCTGATCTGACTTGCCATTGATTAAAATTAGACTAGGGCTATCCAGCATTACCGTTAATTTCAAATTATGAAGTACAGTTTGAAAAACGACCGTATTTTACAGTCGTATTTCTATGGTCGGAACGAACGTTGGAAATCGACGGTAAATAACGGTTATCGTCGTCTGTGGGCATTTCAGCGTCTGAAATTTATCAGTGATCACAGGTAATAAATGTACCGTCGGGATTCCTTCGATGAACGACGAAAACCAATGATAATTTCCGGTGAGCCGACGAAAAAATTTGGACTGGGTATAATGAAATAGGGTAATGTTCGAATGGCCGGACGGTTCTAATCGTCGGTCATTCTTAGATAATTTTCAACTTTGACGATCGGTAGCAATCCAAAAGCCACCCCGTAAGACGCGTAGCAGATTGCACCACTACAGGCCTTGCGGGTTGAGTTTTTAGATAGCTACCGAGCGCAAAAATTCAAAATTAACTAAGAATGACCGACGATTCGAACCGTCCGGCCATTCGAACATTACCCTATACACAATTGTTAACAATTTTAATCATAATGATTAATTTCTCACAGATCTCGCAGAAGATAGGTCGTGGTGGGAAACGTTCTATCTGCGATATAAAATTTTCTATAACAGAATTTTATACGTCACTGTCACTAACCTAACTTTTTTGTGTGGTGCGGTCGGCAGTGAGCTCCTTGCAGCATCTTCCCAAACTTCTCACTTTCCCTCTGGGGTAGCAAAATTCTACACGAATTATTTTCTGTTCTACTAAGAAGCCTTTTATAAAAGTTTAACTTTTCAGCGCCAGGGTCCGGTGGTCTAACGCTACATCAACTTTAAAACTAAATGAGGTCCAAGTAAAGATGTGAGCCACAGTTAATTTCTGTCTTACGTACTTTTGACCTGAGTTGAACATTGCTGCGTAAGCGCTGTTTGAAGCGCAGCGGCCTAGTTTCTCTTTAGAAATATTAAACCTAAAAGTGTTTACGAATTTCAACTTTTTTTGCCATTAATAATGATGGGCAGACTTTTGCTGCAATGCCTTATTTTCAAAGATACTCGAGAAATTAAGGCGAATGAAGGCTAACTAATTTTCCTTATCAATTGGAGCAAGCGAAAATAAATTGTACATGCGGCACTGAATAAAGTATTGCAGGAACGTCGTATGAATCTAACCCACTGGTTGTGAGAGGGGAAAGGGATTTAATTACCTTTTACCCTTTAAATAAATCAATGTATTTTAATGAGATACTGCAGTGAAGCCCTATAGACGCGTTCATGGTATACGTAGCGTGGAAGATAAATAACTTTTCATGCCCACGTCGGGCTTGGATGATGTTTTCCAGTTCATTGGTGAAGAAAACGAACTAATATTACACGCGCAATAAACTGCAATTTGTCTGCGCTCCGCCGCGAGTGCGACGCCAACCCTGTCATGCAGAGGACATGTGCCAGCTGCCCTACCCATTTAGTCAGCACGTATAGCGTGTATCTCAGGGGCTTCTCACATTGTTCTTCTCAAAGCTCAGTGGCAGAAAATATTGTATTACCGTATTATTAATATTTCCAGCATGGTAACACGTTAGATACGGCTGATTAAACTGACGTTCAATATTCTACTCAAATTAGAGAACTTTAGAGATAAATCTTTAAATAAAAAACATTAAACAGATTGTGATTTCATTTAGTTTTCATCAAGTATTTACGAATATTGAGCTGGTGACTGCTGGTCGGTTAGCACCATTATGAAAATCACCTGAGCGACCACTGGTGGGTCATGTCACAGTGTCAAGGATTGTTGGTGCAACCTTTTACGCAACCGGATGCCTGATGTGTCACAAACCAAAGTACACAGAGCAAAGCATATTTTTCCATTGTGACGCTTTTACAGCATGTGTCATATAAATTGTACAATAATCATCCTTTTTTAATAACAGTTTAACAAACGGATGCCATACTGTTGTTGTTTACTCCTTATTATTTCACTTTTCAGCGAGAAACTTTTTCACCCCCCATTTAAAACAGTGCAGAAAAGCTGAAAAATGCATCTACTCTCATCGTTAACGCTGTTTTCCCGACAACTTATTTCAATGCAAGCAATTCGAAGTTCACAGTAGTTTTTTCTAATAATTGAACACGGTCGCGAAGTGAGGCGCCGGTGTACGCGGAGGGAATTTTTATAATGCTGCTGAGTGCTGACCGGCCAGCAGTCACAAACTTAATCTTCATGAATACTTAATGAAGACGCGATTCAGTTAATGTTTAGTATCCTCAAAATTGCTCTCTATAAACCGGTTAATTTGAATTAAATATTGAACTTCAGTTTAACCCATCGCAGTCAAAGTGTTTTAGTCTCCGTGCAGAGATACTCTGCGAACTTAGCGAGCAGAGATCGTCGTGTTCATTTGAGTTGCTCTGTAGCTCAGCATGAGCGTGGGTGAAAACTTGGCTTCGCGTGGGTCGGGGTGTTTGCAATGCTCGTCCAGCTCATGAAGCTAGAAGTCGAACTTCTTCATAAATATCAATGCCAATCGAGATCTTGGAGGCCGAAGATTAGCAAAGTTTTCATCTCTACTGTTTAACTTCTCTAACAAACGGCTTCCTCTTCATCAATCAAGGCTATATCCTAGATTCTTTCTGAATAGTATATATTGCCCTCGAGTTATACACATGGGAAATTTTAACGCGAGGGAAAATTCTTAAATGAAATTCTAGAATCGATGGCGAGAAATGAGTCGAAAAGCGATATCCCTACGTGCTAAATGGCATGCGTGGGTCTCTCATGCATTGTGTTTATTTTATTACTTTCATTTTATTAATTTGAATAGTCAATTTTTCAATTGCTTACAGGTCATTTGTACAAATAAGTCGAGTCCACTAAGGTGTCACCTTCAATACAGTCAACGTCACTGACCAGTACAGAGCTACTGCCAGGTATACGTACCCTGAAAACTAAAAAAAATTGAAGTAATTCTATAATTTTTGTGGAAGAGTCAAATAAACAGTTAGGAAATCTTATCAATGTTAATTCCGAGCAAAAAATTTTTGGTAACCTCAAAGGTATGCAGTTTGGGCTCGTGAGCGAGATGTTCCATGTTGATGAATAACGCACTCTTTTTTTAATTGTATTTCATGTTGACCCCCATTGATCAATTTGCGCAATCCGTAGTTGGGTCTGCATCATGTGAAGGGGATTATGCACCGTAAAAGTCAAGCCAAAAAATCCAACATATCTAGTACCTGATCATAAAAAAAACACTGAAATTTTCTTAACATATTTAGAAATGTCAATCCTATTACAGCGGTAAATTTGGACGTTCAATAATAGTCACAGCTACGCATGGCAAATTTGCACCTCGAATAATGGCAAATCTTCATCGTGGAATGGATCACTAGAGAAGAGTACAATAACTCGCCTGGAAAATCGATTCGCGCACAATGAAGAATTGGTTCAGTAAATTTCATGAAGGTGCACTTTGGAATCAAGGCAAAAAGTGTTCGTTAAAGAAGTCGTTTCCTGACTGACAGCCCAGTCATTCGTAGTAAATAAGGATAATTTATTATACAACAAAACATCAAATGCCCTAGTCTCATGCGCCGAACCCACCTTCGGCTCTACCTCAGGACGATTGTGTTTGACATGCACTATGTTTATATGACTTGTCTCGTGTGGTAAGTGAACTAATAACTTACAGAAGATATAGTCTAATAAGTTTCGATAAAAATTTGCTTCAATTTCCACATATCGATGATACATGCAGTACATGCATCGCCTTGTATGGCATACCAGTAAGCTCTCATAATGCTGTGCGCTTCTTCACACTTGGAGTTTAGCAGCATTCGTCTTGTGTACATACTATGCGTAATTTAATACACCGTTAAATATTTTTTTCTGCTTTTGAGAATGAGTCTTCAAAACAAATGAATAGATCATTGTTACATCCATAATTATTCATCTAAATGCCTTTTATAAATGAGGAGGTTCCTGCGGGAAAATTAATTTATCTCCCTTAGTTACCGATGTCCTTAGTTCCTGTAAGAAAAAAATCCTGAAAGTCATATCACGTTATTCACCTCGAAGTTACAAAAAGGTTATTATTTTCCCATCCATGTTCAATTCAAGAAACCCATGGGAACGAAACATCTGGGCAGAAACTAGGATACAGAGCGAAGTTACTCCACATCTGTAGTTCATCTGCCTCTGCTAGTAAGAGGTACTGTGGTGTTCTCCCCCAGGCTGCAACACGCTTCGGGCAGGCTTTGAGCTACCTTTTTCGTGATAGGATAGCCCGAAGCGAGTGCCTGAGGTACAACCGTATTCGGCAGGATATGGACAACACGGGGGTAACACGGTTATTATATTGGTGACTGTTAGGTACACGGAACACGGACCATTACACTGGGCCCAGTACTATGAGCACTGTTCGTTACTCGTAAATTACGTAATGGTTGGAACACAGCACTAATACGTGATGGTTGAAATACAATACTATTCGAGAAGTACGTAATGATTGAAGCACAATCCTATGTGAGAATAGTGCAAATATGTGGTGATTGAAGTACAATCCTATTCGAGAATGACCTAACTTGAAACTTAATCCTATGCGAGAATAGCACAAATACGTGATGATTGAAGCACAATCCTATTCGGGAATGACGTAATGATTGAAACACAACCCTATGCGAGAATAGCACAAATACGTGATGATTGAAGCACAATCCTATCCGGGAATGACGTAATGATTGAAACACAATCCTATGCGAGAATAGTACTAATACGTGATGATTGAAGCACAATCCTATTCGGGAATGACGTAATGATTGAAACACAATCCTATGCGAGAATAGCACAAATACGTGATGATTGAAGCACACTCCTATTCGGGAATGACGTAATGATTGAAACACAATCCTATGCGAGAATAGTACTAATATGTGATGATTGAAATACAATCCTATTCGAAAATGACATAAATTACGCAATGATTGAAACACAATCCTATGCGAGAATAGCACTAATACGTGATGATTGAAATACAATACTATGCGAGAATTACGTAATGAATGAAACAAGCACCAATAGCGGGTAACGTCCGCGAGGACGCTACTTACGAACGCAGCGGCGAGACGTGATGATTGGTGCTACGTCGTGCGACTGTTACGAACAGGTCAGCTGGTGCTAGCGGGGCGCCGAGACGAGGCTAGTCAGCAGGGTCGGGCCCAGCCGTCACGCGGTTCACCGCTGTAGCTGGTAAGTAGCCACGGCGAGGCTAGCCGGCCGGAGCGGGCGAGAGACGTCGTAGAGCGGCTTGGCCGACGACGCCGGCGCGGGGCGTTGCAACGTGACTTGTTTAAGGCTTTGAAACACCTAGAAGCGTCAAGACGCTACTAGGTTTTAAGACCGTGCAACACCTTGGGGCGTCGATAGGCAGGGCCGGTCTCCGGAGCTTGGTGCAGGTACGCGAGAGATATAGTCGATCTCGGAAGCTAGATGCAGGAACAGAGGCTGGTGCTGGAGATGTGACTTGAACGAGGACGAGGGCTTGAGTGAGTGCGAGCCTTGTTGGGGTCGCCTTGTGTAGGCCTCGAGTGCAAGCCTTGAGTCCGGGCGTGAGTCCTGATTGGTCGCGAGTTTGTGGGCCTGTGGTGCTGGAGGCAGGAAGCCGTTGTAGCTTACGGGTACCTTTTCCCATAGTCGCGAGGCGGCTTCTCTCAGGTCCCGTGTTTGGTTGACTAGGCGCTCCGGGTCCGGAGGTGCTCTGGAACGGATGCGGTTGTAGTCTGGAGGCAGCTTTTCTCAGGTCTTGTGGAGGTCCGCGGCTTGCCGCTGGGATCACCACAGGTGTCCCTCTCCTGTTTTTTTTTTTTTTTTTTTTTTTTTCTGTTAAAACACTTAGTACCTCACTGGTGGTCTGCTTTCTCTGCCGTATTTAGTGAATACTGCCTGTTTTGCTGTTTCAGGGATTGCTGTGCCTGTTCCAGGGAACGGAACTCCCTCGTATACTTCGTAGTTTGTTGCTCTCGGTGCCTTAGCCTGTTGCTGAGGTTTATCCTCGATGGTGGGTAGGTACGCTGCTTTGACCCTTTCCGTCGCGATGTTAGCTTTTTTTCCTTGTATATCTACGGTGATGTAGTTTGGTGTCCTTTGGAGCACGGGAAAGGGACCTGCGTAGGGTTTCTGTAAGGGTCTTCTGTGCCCCCCGTGTTTCACGAAGACGTTGGTCGCCTTGTATAGAGCGCTCGGGACATTGGCTTTTTGGGGTCCCTGTTGTCGTGGCAGTATTGGCTGCAGGTTTGTCACTCGTTTTTTTAGGCATTGTAGAAATTCTCTGGCGGGCCGGTCTCCTTTTTCTTTCTCGGGTAGCTCTCCTGCGAGGCGCAATGTTTGTCCGTATACCATTTCGGCGGGGGAGATGTTTGCGTCCGTGTGTGGCGTGGCTCGGATGTTAAGCAGTATGAGGTGTAGTGCGTCTGCCCAGTCTGCGTCAGTGACCGTAGCTTTTAACGCCTCCTTCAATCTTCTGTGCATCCTCTCCACCAGTCCGTTGCTCTGCGGGTGGTACGCTGTCGTTCGCTGTCTCTCAGCGCCCAGCGCCGTCAGCAAGTTTTTCCATAAGTTAGACTCGAACTGGACGCCTTGGTCCGTGATGATTGTTGTTGGAGCGCCGAATGATGCTACCCAGTCTTTTAGGAATGCCCGTGCTGTTGTTTCTGCCGTACAATCGGCCATTGGGGTAGCGGTGCACCATCTGGTGAAGCGGTCAATGCACGTCAGCAGGTACCGTTTGTTTTGTGACACGGGTAGTGGTCCGACGATATCGATGTGTATCGTCTGGAACCGTTCCTTGGGTACCGGCATGTTCCCGGGCGGGCATTTGGTGTGCCTTATTATTTTGCTTGTCTGGCATGGAATGCACTCGCGTGTCCACTTGCCGACGTCTTTGTTGAGTCCGGGCCAGATTACTCGCTGCCTCAAGAGGTCCCTTGTTGCTTGTATGCCGGGATGACTCGCCCCGTGGAAATGCTGAAATACGTTCTTTCTGCAGCATTCCGGGATGTATGGCCTCCGTAAGCCTGTTGACACGTCGCACCAGAGGGGTGGTTTACCGGTCTGTCTGATTATGGGGCGTAGTTTGAGCGCGTTCTTTGATGCTGGGTGCAGCAGTTCTTCTAATTCTGCGTCTCTGTTTTGTTCGGTCATTATTTTGTCGTAGTTGATCGCGGGTCCTTTAGGTATTATTGTTGACACGAGACGTGATAGCGCGTCTGCGACCGTGTTGTTGTCGCCGCTGATGTGCTTGATTTCGCAGTCGAACTGTGAGAGGTAGGAGAGCTGTCTTGCTACCCGGGGGCTGTTGCCTTCCGTGGCTTTTTGCAGGGCAAAACAGAGCGGTTTATGGTCTGTCCTGATTTCGAAGCTTCGGCCTTCCAAAAAATGCTCGAAGTGTTTCACTGCGAGGAATATCGCCATTACCCAGTCAGAATTTTATCGCCGGCGTAACGGTAATTATGATCGGTTTTCATCTTTTATCGAAGTATTCCGACGGTAAATAATATTACCAGTGATCAACGGTAATTTTAGACGCTAAAACGGCACGCCGACGATAATGACCGTGATTTACCGTTGATTTCTGACTGTCATTTTTACCGTAGAAATACCACGGTAAAACTACTGTTGTTTTTCAGACTATACTTCATTATTTGAATCTATCGTCAATGTTTGTCCACGAATAAGTTTAATCAAGGAGAAGTCAGATAAAATTATGTTATGTATTACCCGTGGTCAAATGAAATTAGTTTACGTAATCTTCACATGATGTAATTTGAGCTTTAGTTCTTTTATTGGGAAATTGAAAACTTTAATTCGATGCTTAGATCTAAAAAACCGAAGCTTTCAATTGGATTTTCGTATGCAACTTTTCAATATTCATACATTTTAATTTTATACATTGTAATATGAAGGTGAAATTCTTCAACTAAGGCTTCAAATGCTTTGAATTTAATTTCAAGCGTTTTAATTTTAACACTTTATACATTATATTACAAGTGAAATGGTGAAGTTTTTTTACTGCGCGCTAAAGAAATTTCTGTAGTTTCAACATAACCGTTTCTGAACCGTCTCGGCTGCGGCCTGTCGGTCAAAGCATTTTCTTTCAGCGTAATGCTCTGCTCTTTCGTTTGAGAGTAATTTAATTAAAGTCAATCGGTGCATTCTTTCAAAAGTTACGAGTGGTAAACTTAAGTCTTTTGACTGCGTGCTCAAGAAATTTCTGTAGTTTCCACAAAACTTTCTGTACCCTCCCGGATGCGGCTTGTCAGTTTTTAAAAGAGTTAGAGTACGAGAGTACAATTGTTTATCACGTTCGTGTTTGTAACAATTTTAAACCTTATTGACCTATTTTCTAATGAAATAATTTTATGTGAGGTGATCGAAAACGAACATATAAGAAAAATGTAAGCCTACCTATGTAAATTCCCAGGTTTTAATAATGAAATATTTTTAAATGAGTGAATCCACATGCAAAAATTATTGAAACCTTCGTGATTGTTGGAGTTGCATTTGAGCTGTTGTTCATTGCGTGGAGTCATTGTGGTGCTACAAGTTTGAGCGTTCATACTATTTACTGTTTGGAATGCTTCAAAGTATCAATGTCTAAACATTGAAATTTCATAGCTTATAATATTGGAACCAAGATCTAATTGCCTTAATGTTGGCGTTTTAAGTTATTTTGATGTGTTTAACTGGTAACGTGGGAGACTTCAAAATTATTCTGTGCATTCTCAAGAAAAAATTGCTTTTTATATGTGTACACACATCAAAGTTACCATTCAAGTTACTCTACTGCAATAAACAAGGATTAATGTATAAAGAAGATACCTAAGTTGTTTGGTGTCATTAATTATTCATTTCAGCTGCCTTTCTTAAAATAGTGTGGATGAAAATGGGTGTGTAACTGAATCGAGCTGCTGATTCATGCCGGAAAATCATGGTTTGAGCAAAATTTCAATTTTAAATAATTTCTACCCTTAGATTTATTTGTGCTGATAGTTACCTTCTAGAAATTTTTGGTAACTTGCTTATGCCAGTTTTGTTTGTATTTGTGACGGTGCAAATTGTTTTCTGAGAGACTAAAAATTTATTGATAATGGTGCATAATAGCCTAAAAATATTACCATTGAGTCCTGCTCTGGTATGCCTATTATGATGAAATGTGAAGCATTCAATGCTCACTTGTTGAATATTAAGGTAATGTGTCTCATTGGATCAAAATCATTATTTAGATTAGTTTCAGCATAAATGTAAATTTTCAAAGTGACTTTCCTTCTGGTGATTGGTGGAGAGTAACTTTGTGTAATCATTACAGAAAATTAGTGGTTAATGTTCAGGAGATTACAATGATCAATTTTCTACTTTTTGGTGCCCAAACATAGCTAATTAGATGTAAATGAACAATTTTTCTTCCATGCACTTTTCGTCGCAAATGAGTATTTGACGAGTTATAGTGGTAAATTACTGACCGCAACTCTAGTGTTTGAAACGGAAATTAATTCACCGAGCGCATTTGATGGCAACCCAACAATGGACTCTCCCTTCCGATGCGCTCGAATGATTGAGCGCATTCCCACTATGTAAGACAAAAGTTAACATACTGTTATAACTTATTATTTATGGGAGATAATTTCTATTGTGTTGTTAGGAATTAAAGATCCTAGAAGTGGGTTGAGGCTCTGTGGGGCTGGCAAATAATGAATTACATAGGACCCAAACTAAACCTACCGCTTTAACTCGTTGAATACTAATTTGTGACAGAAAGTGCATAGAAGAAAAGTTGTTTATTTTGATCTAATTAGCCATGCTTAGGCTCCAAAAAGTGGAAAATTGGTAATGGTTCTTTCCAGACCGTTTGCCAAATTACATTCTAGTAATATATTTGTTTGTGAGAATTATTTGTATATGCGTATTAGTATTCTATTTTTATACACAAAAAGTTATTACAGATAAGGCATCATTGAGAGCATTGTCCAACTGCATAAAATTGTCAAAAATGATGAAGTTGGTAAGACCTTATTTTAACATGTGTTGACATTACAAATTATATTCTGACTCACCTTAGTTGTGTTTTTAGAGACGAGGTGTGGTGTATTTCTGAATCACACTTTTAATGGACACCAGCAATATTTTATGGGAAAAAATTGAGTTTAATATTTTCTCACACCCACTCCAACTTATTTCTACTGATAGTTTCTTTCTGATATGCTATGCTGACATCCCACTACTTATCTACAATGTCTTTGCAGAAGCTGAAATTATGTTCTTGATTGCTTGTGCAGTAGAAACATTTGAGGATTGTCATGAGCATTATTAATTCGGAAATTGTTCTCAATCTAATGACAAATCGGAATTAGTTGGGCAAAATCTCCACCTTTATCAAATCATTCCATTTCATTGTGTGTTAAAGCAATAATAAATTCGCTCAACATATTATTGAAACAATGTCAATTGTTGATAAATTCTCCAACTCTGTAGTCTATAAAAAGTGACGTTTTAAAATAGGAACATCATATTCAGGCTAAAATGATACAGAAAAATATTTTCAGTCATTGATAAAATGCAAATCTAATACTCAAAGCTACATCAGACAAAGTAATAATTTTAGAAATGACAACACAAGAAAATAACTAGAAACTAAATTTGTACCACAGCAATATGTACTACTTTAGTAAGGTTAGGTAACAGTATTAACATATTTTTTAGTATTACACCTAGAGCAATACTGTTACCTACACTTTTTTATTTACGCTTATAAAAAGCTTAAGTTCTATTTTAAAAAGCACAAGTTTAATTCAATACAGGTTATAATTTAAAATATGTCAAGTATATTTTGTAACAGAATTATTTTGAAAATCTAATGTTTCTAAAATTGTTTACCTATACCTATGTACTTGACCTTTTATAAATAACACCTGACCTCTTTTATATCAAAATTGGGTGCTTTAAATTGAACTTGAGCTTTTTAAAATCAATTTCAGATTTTTAAAATCAACTTGAGCATTTAAAATTAAACTTGAGCATATAAAATTAAACTTGAGCATTTAAAATTAAACTTGAGCATTTTTAAATTAAACTTGAGCATTTTTAAATTAAACTTGAACTTTTTATGTTGAACTTGAACTTTTTTATGTTGAACTTGAACTTTTTTATGTTGAACTTGAACTTTTTTACGTCGAACTTGAACTTTTTTACATTGAACTTGAACTTTTTTACATTGAACTTGGACTTTTTTACATTGAACTTGAACTTTTTTATATTGAACTTGACCTTTTTTACAATGAACCTGAGGTTTTTCACATTGAACCTGAGGTTTTTACATTGAACCTGAGGTTTTTTACATTGAACCTGAGGTTTTTTACATTGAACCTGAGGTTTTTTACATTGAACCTGAGGTTTTTTACATTGAACCTGAGGTTTTTTACATTGAACCTGAGGTTTTTCACAGTGAACCTGAGGTTTTTCACATTGAACCTGAGGTTTTTCACATTGAACCTGAGGTTTTTTACATTGAGCCTTAGGTTTTTTACATTGAACCTGAGGTTTCTTACATTGAACCTGAGATTTCTTACATTGAACCTAAAGTTTTTAACAGTAAACCTGAGGTTTTTTAAATTAAACTTGAGCTTTTTTAAATTGAACTTGAGGTTTTTTAAAATTGAACCTGAGTTTTTTTAAATTGAACTTGAGGTTTTTTTAAATTGAACTTGAGGTTTTTTAAATTGAACTTGAGGTTTTTTTAAATTGAACTTGAGATTTTTCAAAATATGTGACCTAGTTATAAATATAAAACCTGAGCTTTTTGAAACAAAATCAGAGCATTTTGAAACAAAATCAGAGCTTTTTGAAACAAAATCAGAGCTTTTTGAAACAAAATCAGAGCTTTTTGAAACAAAATCAGAGCTTTTTGAAACAAAATCAGAGCTTTTTGAAAACAAAATCAAAGCTTTTTGAAATGAAATCAGCTTTTTGAAATGAAATCAGCTTTTTGAAATTAAATCTGCTTTTTGAAAAAAATTGAGCTTATTGAAATAAAACCTGAGCTTATTGAAATAAAACCCGAGCGTTTTGAAATAAACCCGAGCTTTTTAAAATAAAACCCGAGCTTTTTGAAATAAAACCCAAGCTTTTTGAAATAGAACCCGAGCTTTTTGGAATGTAACCCGATCTTTACGAAATGTAACCCGATCTTTACAATATGTAACCCGAGCTTTTTGAAATGTAACCCGAGCTTTTTGAAATGTAACCCGAGCTTTTTGAAATCTAACCCGAGCTTTTTGAAATGTAACCCGAGCTTTTTGAAATGTGACCCGAGCTTTTTGAAATGTAACCCGAGCTTTTCGAAATGTAACCCGAGCTTTTCGAAATGTAACCCGAGCTTTTCGAAATGTAACCCGAGCTTTTCGAAATGAAACCCGAGCTTTTCGAAATGTAACCCGAGCTTTTCAAAATGTAACCCGAGCTTTTTGAAATGTAACCCGAGCTTTTCGAAATGTAACCCGAGCTTTTCGAAATGTAACCCGAGCTTTTCGAAATGTAACCCGAGCTTTTCGAAATGTAACCCGAGCTTTTCGAAATGTAACCCGAGCTTTTCGAAATGTAACCCGAGCTTTTTGAAATGTAACCCGAGCTTTTCGAAATGTAACCCGAGCTTTTCGAAATGTAACCCGAGCTTTTCGAAATGTAACCCGAGCTTTTCGAAATGTAACCCGAGCTTTTCGAAATGTAACCCGAGCTTTTCGAAATATAACCCGAGCTTGTCAAAATAAAGCCTGAGTTTTTTAATTATAAAGTAAAAAGATATAGTCTCACCAGCACTTATTATTGTGGTGCAAGTTTTGCTTCTAATCATTTGCCAGTGCTGTCATTTTCAAAATTATCACTCTGTATGTTGTAGCTTTGGGTATTATATTTGCACTTTATCATTGTGACTGTATGTGTTTTTATATGTATTTTCAGCCTGAAGATGTTTGTAAATCAAAATATTGCTTTTTTATAGACTACAGAGTTAGTGAATTTTTCAACTATTGACAATAAATCAATAAAAATATGCAAAGTGAATTTCTTACCATTGTTCTTCCAATGATGTTCTTGAAAGGTTTTTAATGTTGAAAAGTTAAATAATAAATGATCTAGTTTCTCACACTTGCCCAGATGTATTTGGTAATGTCTCCCAACCTTGTGTTAATGATTGATTAATTTCAGAATCATCCAATAATGGAAATGAAGTGAACAGCTCTTAATTCCCTCTAATTCTTATTCACATCCTGATGAACGTTTAGACTTGTTCAGTAAATCTGTTTCATTTAACTGTCAAAATTCAATGTGATACTCCCATCAAAAACAGCCCAGAGTCAATAAAACTTTGGAAACTCAGTAAGTGAAATCCATCTAGATTTGCTTGAGTCTGATGCTAGAGACAATAGTTACTTTTCATGCAATTCACCCAATGAAGCCTTTGCTGATACCGCAAGTAAATTAAGACCTGTCATGTTGAAATGTGAAGTATTTAATTCTTATGATTCAATTCTATTGCTTTGGGTTGATTATCGGACATTTCTTTCATTCCCATAACAAGGTGTCTACTAGGTAGTAAAAAGTAAAAAAATTTGAAAAGCAGCAAAAAAAAAGTAGTAATGAAATTTGCCTTGAGGGTTTATTTTACCTGTCAGGGTTGTAAAAAATTGTGAAGCGGGATAATTCACTGAAAATGGAACGTAAAGTAAATATGCACATAGAGTTTGAAGATTGATTTTCAAAAATTCTTTTCTCTCAGAATCAGATATTTGCTGCAGTTTGTGGGAAATGTTCCTGTAAGAGGATTGGACAATTCCCCGGAGTCTACTAATTTCCAGTCAGTTTATTTTTTGCATATGATCTGTTCTCATTGTTGAAAAATGAGACAGGGTCTTGGCCAAAGATTTGTTAAGGTCTGTTTGGGAAGGGGTACATAAAAAATTGGGTATTTTTTGCAATTATGCATTGGACGCTTCATTTAGTAATAAGTTTCTAATATAGTATTTTATGTATTAATCAACTTGAAATTTTTTTGAACACATGCTATCGCATGTATTATTGACTCAAACTACTCATTATAGGATGATTTCTTACATCCTGCACATTTGGACAACATTCATTTTGTAAAAATTCGAAATTTATTTTTTGCTGTTAAAGGTTGTAAAAAGTAGTAAAATTTGGAACGGAAATATAAGAAGACACCCAGCTTAATGTTTGTTTGAATTGTTTCGATGATTCCGGGCAAATGTAAAATTTAGAAATGAATTTTTTTCCAATGAGGAACATATAACACTATATTTATAATCAGAAATTACTTTCCAGGTTTATTGTGTGTGGAATCAATTTGAAAATTTTAATTTTGCTTATGAATAAGGATAAACATTAAAACTTATCATGGAAATGATATCAAAGATGCCAATTTTCAACTGCATTCAGTAGGCAAAAAGCATAAAGTTGTTGAAAAGTACTGTGAAAATGTGATGCTGGTCAGTGATTGCACACGTAAAACTTTTCATTACCAGAGTGAATAACATATTACGCTGTGATGGCTCTGTTTGCAGTACCTACCCTCAGAGGCTAGGAATTATTGCACAAAGGCTGGACTGACTGGCCTATCCGCCGTTTATTTAGAATTTAACAATCCATGAAAACTTTCATGTGAAGGTAAAAGCGGCATGAATCTCGATCCTATTTAGATGTCTAAATGTCCTGGTCATTCTTTATTTAGTATGATATGGTATGGTGTAGTAAAAAGGTTTTTACAAACAAAGCTGCATTCTTCTTGCAATTAGGCAGTTTCCAAAATGGGGAGCGCGTTTGATTTTGATTTATCACACACAATTACATGCTCTATTTAATTTCAATTTAATTTCAGCGATGTGTGGGTGTCAGTCCGCACGTCACCAGCTCACCATGACGTCATGACGGTGGTGTGGCCTAGGAAATATCCTACTCTGTGTTAGGACAAGCTCGTCTACAGATGAAAATCTCTTTCAAGGAGCATTCCACCTGTGAGTTAGTATAAGGTTCGTGTAAGCTTACACAGTTCTTTTCATTCATTAACTAATATCTTTCCCCTCAGGGGGATGCAACTATTGTATCTATGAGATTTAGCACCCCCATGGGGAAAAGGTGTGAGGGCACAACTGAGAGTTATGTACGCCTTTTTTTTATTGGAATAGAATTTTTTTTGTTATGTTATGGACCACCAGTTTTTGGTTCACTGTTGCCCTGTTTTTCTGCACCTACTCGTACTACTGGCATCTTCAACTTGTATCTTGTTTCATGAACTTTTTTTTCAACTTACTGTTTCCATGCTCCTTCTGCATAGATTCCGGGTTCCCTTATCTCAATACTAAATGGTGCCTCCCTCCCTCTCTTCGAAACGATCTTTTTAGCGGTGGGAGAGTCTTAAACTAACATGTTATCTAACTGATATCTTAAATGGCATTCCATTATAGTAATACCCCGCCGGGGGAGACGACTATTGTATCTATGGGAATTAGCTCTTCCAGGGGGAAAAAGTGAGGGCCCGAGCTAAAAGCTAGTTAGGCCTTCAGTTTGTTGAACTAAAATGCTTTTGTTATGTTAAGGACCTTCTTTTTTCGGTTCACTGCTGTTCTGTTTTTCAGCTCCTACTAATCTCTTCTTGAACTTCGATCTTTTTTCATGAACTTCATACTCAACTTATTGTTCTATGCCCCTTCGGCATAGATTCCGCGTTCCCTTGACTCCATACTAAATGGTGCCTTCTTCCTTCCTCTCTTTGCATCGCATAAATATGGCTGCGGATAGGAAGGCTTAAACAAACTAATAATCATCTTTCGTCATGGTAATGCAAATAAAGGGATTTATTGATACTAATTTGCTGTAACAATGACTGGCAGATTGGTTGCAACATTTGAAAACGTATTAGCATTGCAGTGGGCAGAATCGATAATTAAATGCTAATATGAATAATCTGTTTTTTCGTTCAACAATTGGTTATTCTTAAGTATATTTGAGCATTGCATGGACGTCAGTCCTCAATGTTACGTTTTAATATCAGTTTGTTTTATTCACACATCATTTTCTTCAAATTTAACAAGCCAAATTGGTTCAAAGTTTCCTATAAAAATAAATTATCAATAACTTAACGCTCAGCTGTCCAATAGGTTACCGATACCAAGTTTTGTATTCAGGGTTAAGGTAATCGACTTATTCTCCGATGGCAGCCAAAGCCTGATGGGCCAAATGTTGAGATCACAATTAAAGCTAGCTTGGCTTGCTCCAAACACAGTCATTCAGCAAGTGGTAAATTATTTTATTTTGTTTTCACTTGCACAGGTAATATTTACTAATAAATTATATTCATCAGATGCATTAGCTGGAGTCGGGTATGATGAAGATAAGAACCTGAAGGCGTCAGGCATCCAAGGGGTCCTGCTTCGTTGCAACGATTGAGCTGGCTCAGAGACGACGGATTGAATCAGAAAAGTGGCCGGACAAAACCAGTGCACTTCCTCAAAAGCTACTTGCTTCTTCATCGCTTACTTTGACCGCCTCTCAGTCCCTTATTTGCCTAGCTCCGTCGACATCAGGTCATGATGCTCCTTCCTCAAGCTGGGTTTAGATGGAGGGTGCTTTTCTCGGGGCAACGCCCCTTCTCCCTCCCCGCCTCTTCAAAAAACCCCTAACCCACCATCTAATGTCTCCCACCCGTTCCCCATGCGTGCTGTCGCTGCCAACCTTCATACTGGAAAAACTGAAAGGCAACTGACAGTGTTGCCAATTTAGCGGATTTCCAGCTAGTTCTCGAGTATTAAGATTTCATCTAGCTCCTAAAAATCACTATCTTGCTCCTGGCGGAAAAACCAGAGTATTTGAAGTATACGGTTTGGCTCTAATTTACCTACTTTCCTATTATAGGCGAAATTATTTATAACTATAGAAAAATGTATTCAACTAATGATGTAACAATTTCTAGCGGTCAAGTTCAGTACATGTAACGTTTTTTCGGCGACATCATTCCATGCCAGCAGCAGCCATTCATGTGTTGTTTGTGGTGAGTAGCGTGTGGGGTAGAGAGTGCGGCGTAATCACTTGTGCTTAAGCATGATACTTCCGGAAAAGTTGGAAATCTTTTCCTGAATGTAGAGGCTGCCTACAATGCAAATGCATTTTGGGACTATTGTAAATGTACCATAAACGCAAAATTGTGTGCCCTGAAAAATTTGATGAGCCAAAAACACGATTAATTTTTCGCATGTTGCCTGGAGTGTTCGTCAGTCGAAAATCACAGCTTTTGAGGAAGACGCTACAGAGTGCAACAGAGGGTAAATTATGTTTGCATATCGCAGAATATAGTTCCCCTGCGATTGCTGACCATCTGTCGTGAGTGTGCTGCAGTTCATTTACTGACTGTAAAACGGCACAGGGTATCAAACTTCATTTCAGCAAGTACAGGGAATTTTTTGTGAATGTTCTTGCACTTCATTTTGTAAGTAAACTGTGTTCTGATACCTCAGCATACTGATTGTAAAGCAGAACCGGGTATCAAACTTCATTTCAGCAAGTACAGGGAATTTTTTGTGAATTTTCTTGCACTTCATTTTGTAAGTAAACTGTGTGCTGATATCTCAGCATACTGATTGTAAAGCAGAACCGGGTATCAAACTTCATTTCAGTAAGTACAGGGAATTTTTTGTGAATGTTCTTGCATTTCATTTTGTCAGTAAACTGTGTGCTGATATATATGTGAAAAGTTGAACACACTAATTGCTGAAAGCACTGATACATCAGATAATAAATTACCTGGTGAGGTAATTTAGCAAACCATTGAGAAAGGATGTTTCGACGCAACTCGGTCTGATGCTTGTGCCACTCAATTCAATGGGCAGTATCTAATGCTTGAGCAGAAGCTCCGCTAAGAAATGTAGATTTTATTATTGAATAAACCTATAATTGGTTCCCTCAATCAGCTAAAAGGCAAGCGACTTGTTCTGCCATAACTACAATACGAAAAATAAAAAGCAATGAAGTAGCGTGAAACAAACTGAGATTGTTACAGTCGAAGTTTATTGAATCCCCGACAGAACTTTAGGTAGAAGTAACTGAATCTAACAATGCTGCAGGCAACAATCCATTCAATCACGTTTCTCCCATAGCAATGAATTTATTAGCATTGCCACGCTCAATCGCCGATGAAGAAACACTTTATTATTTAATCAATTCCCCTCAGGGGGATACAAGTATTGTATCTATGGGAATTAGCGCTTCCCGGGTGACTATGTGAGGACCTGAGCTAAAGGTTAGGTAGGCTTCCTTTTTGTTGAAATAGAATATGTTTTTGTTTTGTTACGGACCTTTTTTTCGGTTCACTGCTGTCCTGTTTTTCAGCACCTACTACTTTCTTCTTCAACTTTTTTTTTTTTCACGACCGGCTTTCTTAGCTTCCTGTTTCTGTGCACCTTGTACATAGATTTCGCGTTCCCTCAACTTCATACTAAACGGTGCCTTCCTCCTTCCTCTCTTAGAACATCTTTGTCGTGCAGTTAGAGTAGGCTAAAACTTTCTTATATAATAATAATAATTTAATCAATTTAGTCCATACTTGCAAGTAACTTTTAATATGATTAACGTGCTATGCTGACTTATTATTTTTTGTAATTTACTGTCTAAACAAAATATATCATTCAACAATTATCTAGCGGATTTCTGTTAGAAATCTAGCTCCTTGCTGCGCTATAGAGTTGGCAACACTGTGACTGACTTGGCAGTCTTAATAGTAGGGTGTATCTGTCAGTTGTTCATTTAATTCAAAAGTACGTACCTGTTAACAATCGTAACACAAAATTTTCGCTGTTATGCTATTATTAACACAATATGACTCGTGAAAGGACTTGGATATAATTTGTGTAACTAATTTCTGTAATTCTTGAATTCTTCACGAATGCGTTGACGTTCTTGTGCCGGCCTCCGTGGAATACTTTGCAGGTTAATAACATGAGGTATTATCGGCATTACAAAAATTTCTGTGGCTGGAATGTCAAAAAACGGATGCCGAAATAACATATGCATCAACGAATTGAGTTCATTTGGAACTAGTTGTTCCCTACGGAGGATACAATCATTGTATGTATGGGAATTAGCGCTCCTAGGGGGAAGATGTGAGGGCCCGAGCTAAGAGTTAGGTGGGCCTTCTTTTTGTTAACATAAAAGTTTTTTTTTTGCTATGTTAAGGCCGACCTCTTTTGGTCCACTGCTGTCCTGTTTTTCAGCACATACTACTTTCTTCAACTTTTGTCTTGTTTCATGAACTTCTTTCTAAACTTACTGTTTCTATGCCCCTTCTATATAGATTCCGCAATCCCTATTATCCTTACTAAATGGTGCCTTCCTCTTTCCTCTCTTCGATACCCTTTTTTTTGTTGCGGTTAGGGAGGCTAAAATTAAACTATTTCAAATCTGGTCTTGAACTAGTCTTTACTGATCGTACTAACTTGATGTCGGATCTGTTGATCTATTTCTGGTATCAAAAAGGGCCCCACTGTTTTTCACTTTTGTCTTCGGATTTCATTTGTGTATTATTGAACATAAGGGATCGGCATTACGAAAATTTCTGTGGCAGGAATGTCAAAAAACGGATGTGAAAATAATATTTTCATTCACGAATTAACGAGTTCATTCGATACTAGCACTTACTGATCGTTCTGATTTGATGTGGCATCTGTTCATCTATTTTTGGTACCAAAGAGAACCCAAAGTAGGTTGTATTTTTTCTACGGATTTTATATTCGTTTAATCGAATAGAATGTATCGGCATTACATTTCTGTGCCTAATAGCACCAGTTTTATGGGAAAGTTTCATTTGAAAAATTTCAGTTCATTTGTTTATGATGTGAATATCTAGTAAATTAAGAATCCTATAGAGGAACAAACGTGGAGCCGCATTGCAGCGGGAGGTGGAGGGTAACTTCTTCTGAAAAGATATGGCTGTGGAGGATAATTCCGCCCTCTACTACTTGCGACTCGATAGCATTAGTGCGGGCCCTGTCGTCTCATCCCGTTTAAAGGACTTAGATGTGTAGTGGTTGAGAGGGCTGGTCATAGTAGATATTTGATGTCTAAGAATGGAAGGGTGCAAATTGAATTAAAAATTGGTAAAATTTTCTTAGTAATCGGTTGCTTGACGAATCCTTTTGTGGTGGCGGTTAATTTTAAATGAAGGTTATATACGTATTGTTTGTAGTGGTGAATCCTACAAAAACGTGTGATGAAATTCTTTGCGTGCCGAAGATATTTTTGTAAGAACTTATTTTAATAGTCAAATGACGGCTGTTGAAAATGAAATAAATATATGTGTTGAAAAATCTCATTTCTGTAATGTTTTAACCTATTTATAAATCAGTGGCGTTTTTGAAATAAATACATTGTACTGTGAGACTTATCGTAATTGTCTCGTGTTCTTCGATGAAGATGACAATTTGAGCCTTCTTACTGTAGCATTCATCAGCATTGCAACTATTTTTTCTAATAATGCATTGTTACTTGTTGCAATAGGCTTCACCCTGTAATACTAATCTGTTCAACTATCGCAATTTGCAAGAAACTTGCGGAAATATATGGACAGTGTTTAACATATATGTTGAATTAAATTAAGTTATTTCAGAATTTTTGTGTAGTGTTCAAATTTGCGGTAATTGGACAGACGCATTTCACGAGGTGTGGCTCATTTTTTTGGGAGCAATTCGCTATTTTTGGGACAAATCGTTGCACTGCTTATGAATCTCCTGGAATATAGTGGTTAGAGTAGCGATTTATAACGTTAAATCAACGGTAATTATCGTGAGTTTTGAACGAAGACCGACTATAATAATCGTTTAACTGCCGGTAATTGACTGGTTAATATCGTCGGTCTTCGTCCAAAATTCGCGATAAAAACCGGTAATTTAACGTAAATCGGACGATAATAGGGGACATTCGCGACACTAATTCCGACGATATATCGTCGGTTTATAGGAAGAAGAAGATGATAATTACTGGTGAATTCGGACGTAAATTTTCGTCGGTCAGACGATAAATTTCTGACTGGGTAGTTCGCGGTCGTAGGTGCTGTATTTACGTTGGGTGTCGTCTAGTTTTTTGGAGAAAAATGCTACGGGGCGCTGTTCTTGCCCGACTTTTTGTTGTAGTACGGCGCCGACTGCGGTTCCTGATGCGTCTGTGATTAAGGTGCTTTTGCCTTCTGGAGCGGGGTGCGCTAGCAAGGTGAGTTGCGAGATCTCGCGTTTTAGGCTAGTGAACGCTGCGTCTAGTTCTGTTGTCCAGTTGATAATTTTCTTTGAGTTTTTGGAGTATCCTTTTGTCAATCCGGTCAGAGCTTGCATCTTTTCTGCTGCGGCTGGGAGGAATCGGTGGTAATAGTTGACTATTCCTAGGAATTGTCGTAGCTTTTTTACTGTTGCTGGTTGGGTAAAACTGCATATTTCCTCTATTTTCTGAGGGAGTGGTGAGATTCCGCCGGCTGACACTCTGTGTCCGAGAAAGTCTAGCTCGGGCACTCCAAAAATGCACTTGGCGGGGTGCACGCGCAGTCCTTCTCCTTGTAGCCGGTGGAAGAGTTGTCGGAGGTGTTTTTGGTGCTCCTCTGCGTTTGCGGACGCTATCAGTATGTCGTCGATGTATGCCGTTACGAAGTCCATGTCTCTTGTTACCGCGTCGATGTATCGTTGGAACGTTTGGGCTGCGTTCCGCAGCCCGAATGACATCACGGTGTATTCGTACAGCCCAAATGGTGTGGTGATGGCCGTTTTCTGGATGTCCTCGTTTTTGACGGGTATTTGGTGATAGGCTTTGACGAGGTCGATTTTGGAGAAGATTGTTTTGTTATGCAGTTTGTAATGGAAGTCTTGACAGTGTGGTATTGGGTAACGGTCAGGTTTGGGGCTTGCGTTCAGTCGTCTGTAGTCTCCGCAGATTCTCCATGCCCCGGGTTCGGCTGCCTTTGGTACCATGTGCATGGGTGATGCCCAGGCGCTCTTCGACGGCCTGATGATGCCATGTTCCAGCATTTCCTTGAATTCTTGTCGCGCCGCTTCCAATTTTTCCGGAGACAGTCTCCTTGGTCGTGCATATACTGGGGGTCCGGTTGTTTCGATGTGGTGTTCTACGTCGATTTTCTTTTGTGTGTGCCGGATGTGTTGGGAGGTCGGTAGTATTCCGGGGTATTCCTCGTACAATGTGTTGAATTCCGGGGCGGTTTGGTGTTCGATCCTGTGCACTCGTTGGCTTCTTGAAACGACACGTTTGCAGGGTACTTTGGTTCCGGAAGCTTGGGCGTATAGGCTTGCGTTTGCGGTGTCGACGCTTAGCTGGTGTGCGGCGAGGAAATCCATGCCAATGATCGGTTGTCCCACGTCCGCTTCTATGAAGTTCCAACTTACGGGCCATAGGGGGTTGAGCAGGATGATGCGCTCAGTCGTCCCGTAAGAAGCTATGGGGGTGTTGTTGGCGGCGAGTAAGTCGTAGGACGGGGGTTTGAGCGTGTGTTTCTTTTTGGCTGGTACTAGGCTGACGGCTGAACCGGTGTCGATGAGGTATCGTACGTTGCCGGTGTCTGTGACGTACATTAGCTCGCCTTTTTTTGTCTGTGCGGAGACTGGGGCGCTTACCATTCTCCGCGGTCGTCGTTTCCCGCGAAACTGCAAGGTTGGGTACAGTTTCTTGCTCGGTTACCGAAAGTTTGGTGGTAATAGCAGATTGCTTGGTCCTGCTTGATTCTTGTATTGCTTCTGTTTCCGTACCTAGGTCCTGGGGTTTGGTTTCGCCAATCTTCTGCTTGCTTCTTGTTTTCCTGTGGGCGTAAAGCGTTTGCCAGCATTTTCTTGAGTTCTGCTATTTCCTGTAGGGCTTTGCCAAATTCCGCTCTTGAGACGGTAAGAGATGGTGGTTGTTTGATGGCAGTTACGGCGATGGGTTCACTCATGGCAGTTTGGCAAGCGGTTTGCCTTGCTATGATCTGATCTGCGATTACTCTGTATTCTTCGTCCGTTTTTCCCCTGCCTAGTGCCTCGATCAGCGGTTGTGCTGTGATTGGTAGCTTTGCGAGGTGCATGGAACGGATGACGGACGGTGGTAGGGGTGCTTGCCTGCAGCTGTTCAGTCGTTTCATTTCGAGGAGCAATTCTGATGGCGTATTGTCTCCCATGGTAGTTTTGACGATGGTGTCGTAGTTTGCTTCCTCGTCGTGTCGCACGAAACGGTGCGTTAATGCGGCTTTTAATGCGTCGTATTTGTCGTTTGCCGGTGGGTTCAGGAGTATTTCTTGGATCTCGGATACGATGTGTGTTGGGAGTCCTCCTAGTAACGCTCCGAACTTTGCGCCGTCGTCCAGGTTTGGTACTTGTGCGAGGAACACGTCGCAATGCAGTAACCATCCTTTCACATCTCCGCTGAATGCGGGCAACCGGATATCTTTCCCAGCCATGCCTCCTATTGCCTGCCGAATACCTCTGGGGTCAACCAGTGTGGTGTTCTCCCCCAGGCTGCAACACGCTTCGGGCAGGCTTTGAGCTACCTTTTTCGTGATAGGATAGCCCGAAGCGAGTGCCTGAGGTACAACCGTATTCGGCAGGATATGGACAACACGGGGGTAACACGGTAATTATATTGGTGACTGTTAGGTACACGGAACACGGACCATTACACTGGGCCCTCGGTGACTACTATGAGCACTGTTCGTTACTCGTAAATTACGTAATGGTTGGAACACAGCACTAATACGTGATGGTTGAAATACAATACTATTCGAGAAGTACGTAATGATTGAAGCACAATCCTATGTGAGAATAGTGCAAATATGTGGTGATTGAAGTACAATCCTATTCGAGAATGACCTAACTTGAAACTTAATCCTATGCGAGAATAGCACAAATACGTGATGATTGAAGCACAATCCTATTCGGGAATGACGTAATGATTGAAACACAACCCTATGTGAGAATAGCACAAATACGTGATGATTGAAGCACAATCCTATCCGGGAATGACGTAATGATTGAAACACAATCCTATGCGAGAATAGTACTAATACGTGATGATTGAAATACAATCCTATTCGAAAATGACATAAATTACGTAATGATTGAAACACGATCCTATGCGAGAATAGCACAAATACGTGATGATTGAAGCACAATCCTATTCGGGAATGACGTAATGATTGAAACACAATCCTATGCGAGAATAGCACAAATACGTGATGATTGAAGCACACTCCTATTCGGGAATGACGCAATGATTGAAACACAATCCTATGCGAGAATAGTACTAATATGTGATGATTGAAATACAATCCTATTCGAAAATGACATAAATTACGCAATGATTGAAACACAATCCTATGCGAGAATAGCACTAATACGTGATGATTGAAATACAATACTATGCGAGAATTACGTAATGAATGAAACAAGCACCAATAGCGGGTAACGTCCGCGAGGACGCTACTTACGAACGCAGCGGCGAGACGTGATGATTGTTGCTACGTCGTGCGACTGTTACGAACAGGTCAGCTGGTGCTAGCGGGGCGCCGAGACGAGGCTAGTCAGCAGGGTCGGGCCCAGCCGTCACGCGGTTCACCGCTGTAGCTGGTAAGTAGCTACGGCGAGGCTAGCCGGCCGGAGCGGGCGAGAGACGTCGTAGAGCGGCTTGGCCGACGACGCCGGCGCGGGGCGTTGCAACGTGACTTGTTTAAGGCTTTGAAACACCTTGAAGCGTCAAGACGCTACTAGGTTTTAAGACCGTGCAACACCTTGGGGCGTCGATAGGCAGGGCCGGTCTCCGGAGCTTGGTGCAGGTACGCGAGAGATAAAGTCGATCTCGGAAGCTAGATGCAGGAACAGAGGCTGGTGCTGGAGATGTGACTTGAACGAGGACGAGGGCTTGAGTGAGTGCGAGCCTTGTTGGGGTCGCCTTGTGTAGGCCTCGAGTGCAAGCCTTGAGTCCGGGCGTGAGTCCTGATTGGTCGCGAGTTTGTGGGCCTGTGGTGCTGGAGGCAGGAAGCCGTTGTAGCTTACGGGCACCTTTTCTCATAGTCGCGAGGCGGCTTCTCTCAGGTCCCGTGTTTGGTTGACTAGGCGCTCCGGGTCCGGAGGTGCTCTGGAACGGATGCGGTTGTAGTCTGGAGGCAGCTTTTCTCAGGTCTTGTGGAGGTCCGCGGCTTGCCGCTGGGATCACCACAGTACATTTTCCTAGCACGGCTGATGGTACAGAAATTGGCCATTCACGAAGGTCAATATGGAAAGCATTAACGTCAAACTAGACATGAAGAAATGCTACATTAGAACCTGGGGAGGTGTGCGGGGCAAAGGTAAACACTGTTGAAGCTTGGCGGAGTTTATTGGCAGGTGATGACAGAGGGTAAGTAGTTGAACGACTGAGCACCTGAGCCTCGACAAGTACGGCCTTATATAGGTGGCATCCGGGATACAGACAAGACTACAGATAGACATGTGCGGCACATAGCTCCCTTCTCCCACAGGAGAGAACATCATACTCAAAAATTAAAAAAAAATAAAAACGGTTAAACAAAATTCAAGGATTCGCAGAATTAAAGCAATCAATAAAAGGACAATTAATGAATTGACAATTAATAAATTATTTAAAAAATTAAATGACAATTCTAAATGAAAGATAACTAATATGAAATCGCTCGTAAACCGTTTTATATTAAATTACGTTAACTGTATCGCAATTTATATTATCAAAAAGCAAAAAGAAACTCAACAAATGTTATCAATACCAAGCATTATTATAGTTTCAAGCAAAAACAAGCAATCACGAGGGTAGCTTAAGCGTATATGTGCGTACCCGTTCGTGGAAAAAAAAACTTCGATACATCATGGTTAATAACCTTAACTAAAAAAACGCACAGCTAAAATTGTTAAAGAAGAACCGTTTACATCACTAAAATGATTATAGGTGAAACGCATCGAAAATAGAACGCAAAAAAAAATCAGAAACTCCAAGGAAAAAATTAAATCCCCGAAAACATGTTAAGGAAAGAGACATTCTCTATTAAAAATTTACCATTCGCCAACACTTGAGTCATCAATATGGTTATAATAAAACGCCAAAAAAAACAATATGATTAAGTAAATTTTTAGAAATACTGAAAATTAAATTCACGCACCGCAAACATCAATAACTATAACATTGCATCCAAACAAATGTTTAAACCCTTTTTTACTGTTAAATTGTTAACATGCTACCGCAATCAACCAAACAGAGATTTAAAAAGAAATTTAAACGCGCTCTCAACACATGATTATAGATCAATAAAACTCCTTAATAATTAAAAGCCAAAAAAGCGAAATCAAGGAAACAAGCAAAAGCAAAGCAACTGACTTACCGTGCTTCAACAAAAAAAAATATTTCAGCACGACGACAGCCACGTGAAGCGATGTTTAAGGATCAAAAGTAAAAAACGCAACACATGTTCTCTCAACATAACGGCAGAAAAACCAACTCAAATGAAAGCTTTTCGCATAGTACACATCAATCGTAGAAAATACCGCTATGCAAATACATAGTAGACACATTTAAAATTTTCGCAAGAAATCGGAAATACTATCAAAAAAAAATAATGCAGTTCGAAGCAAAACATTTTTAAATTAGAAATGTTCAAGTAAATTTCTAACGCAAATATTAATAATTAATTTGCTAATTAATATTTTAAAAGTTTTAACGCGTCGATGTTAAAAAAAACAACAACCTCAAAGTTAAAATTACATGGCACAATTAATAGAAACACTGCGCGCATTCATTATCGCATTTTCCTTGCGATTCGCATTTTCATTTAACTGCGCGCCAACATTTCAAGAGCGTGGTAATTTTCAACTACCTAAATTTTAAACACTTTTAAATTTTCTAATTCACTTTAAATTTCGATTATTTTCAAGGTTTCAACTATCCTAAATTCCATTCCTTATCAAATCTCAAGTTCATGGCTACAGTTCATTGCTGCTCCTGATCTCGAAGATTGTATAAGATCGTTGATTGACGGCGTAGATTGTACAGGATTGTCCCCGATCCTATGATGATTAGCAGCATCACCGCGATCGCGTGGTGATTAGTGACATCACCACGGTTAGCCACGGCTGTGCAGATGATGACAAAGTCGTCATAGCTAGCAAATGCCGTCGAAGTGCCGCCATTGAAGACACTATCCGCCTCGCCCATCGATGGTACTCTCCGATCCTTTGCCCCTGAAAGGAAGGATACAGAAAACGATTAGCATGACCGTCATAAAATAAATGAAATAACTACAAACATAAAATTTTATATCAGAACACGTTGGTCTGACAACGGTGATTAATTACCCATGATAAATCTCGAATAAAAAAAACTGTTGTTCGTATCCAAAATACCAGACGACTAGACACGTCTCTTATGAATTTAAATTAAATTATGCTGATCGCCGGACATTCCGGCTGGACAAAAATAGCTCGGCGAGAGACTGCAGCCGCGTTAAATTAACCCATCTCGCAAGATCATTTGCAGCCTCAGCGATTGCATTTCACAGCCAGCACATCCGTTTACTATTAAAACTGTCAATTTAGCAATACTAACATCTCAAGCGATGTGAAGAGAGAAAAAAAATTAAGATGTCTTGGCGACAACTGAAGCTAGACAGTACACATTCCATTACCTCTTGGGTAAATACCTAAACATTACTTCAATTTACATGAGAACAAAGTAACTCAACACCGTAAAAATAACATATAAAAATACAACGTACGGATTACAGAGATTAATATGAACCACAACGCACATTGCACAGGGCAAAAAAGTAAAACTCCTTAAATTATGATTATTAACCTTAACATAATTGATTCACATGTTAAAACGAGGGTAACAAGGTAAATCGTAACTCGTCGTGTGGTTGCAACGTCAATAAGTGTAATGAACTCGTCTTTTTAACTCACAGTTTTAACCTTTCTCAGGGGTAATAAATGATTTAGATTACTCCTAATAATTTTTGATCCAATTTTGATCTCAGTGTAGTTATGTCTCACTTTTTGGACTACCGCAGGCCCAATCCAGGTAAGTTCTAATTTAAATTTCTTCCCGTGATTCTTTAAAAGCACTCGATCACCCACGTTTATGTCCTTGTTACGTCGTTTGAGATTTCTGTATAGATTTCTCTCTGTCGTATTATTTATAATTAAATTCATAATATTTTCTACTGTCCGGGCGGCTTCTTTTGCTCGAATATTGACTAAATCTAATTCTTCATCGTAACTATAAGTTACAGAATCAAAATTCTCTGCTTGGTAGTAGGCACACGTATCACGGTTAAATACCACATAGCTAGGTGTTTCACCTAAAGTAGAGTTTAAAGAGTTATTCAATGCATTCTCAACAACTTCTAGTAATTGATCCCACTCTGCATGAGCAAGTATGTTCACATATAATTTTAACAGGGTCGTAATCTTCTTGTTATTACGCTTTATAATAGCGTTCGAATGAGGACTGTAAGCTAAAACTTCTCTTTTCGCATTAGCGTGGATTTTGGCAAATTGTTTTACCGCCATAGATTTAAATTCGAAGGCGTTATCTGAGATAAGTGTTTTGGGATATCCCATTAGTGAAAAGCAATTACTTAAACATGAAATTATCGTGTCCTTACGGCGATTTGATATCGCGTACAACCTACAAAACCTTGAAAATAAATCTATTACAACCAATATATACTTATTCCCATTGTCGGTTACGTTACGCGGTCCCAAAAGGTCCATTGACACAACTTCAAATGGCTCTTTAGCTATCGGAGCTGTCAAAATTTTAATTGGTACTGAAGGTCTAGCTTTAATAATTGTACAAACTTCACAGTCTTTGAATGCGAATAATCCAGCATTTTTATTAACATTTTTTACAACGCTTACTGAAAAATAGGACTCGACAGTCTTGCTTCGATCATGAGTATTCTCAAGCTCTTCGTCTTGTAATAATTTATACCTATTTTCACAATTAAATAAGGGATCAACGAACGATTTGGTTGTCTCGGAGATATCTGGAATTTTAGCCACGGTCGCAAGATTAACGAGGTTGCCGCCCACCTCGGGCTCAGTCAAATTCAAATCCCCATTACTATCCTTACCTGTTTTTAGTTTAAAAAATCGCTCGACTCGGTCTCCGCCCAATGGACTTCACTCTTTCCACGATTTGTGCTACCTCTACCGCGTAAATACGCCTTATAGTTGCGGACTTCTGTACCTGTCGCTCGAAAATCCTTTGCTACATGGGTTCCGCCGCAGGCAAAGCAACCTCTCGGAAACTGATCTCTCTTGGGTCTGCACTCATAGTGTCCTACCATCGAACACGAGTTACAGAAAGGATACCCTTGTTTTTTTGCTCCTGAATTACCTGCGAACTGACCAGAACCAGAACTGTTATTGTCTGTTTTCATCATGTTACACTCCAAAGAACCGCTACCTCGATCTCCTACGTAACTGCTAAATTCTCTTCCTCTACTTCGAGGATTTCTTAGCCAGGGTCTAGGAGCAATCCTACGCACTCCTGATCGATAATTTCTACGATAATTTCCGAAACTAACGTAGAACACCTCACTTTCAGGGAATTGATCTGGTTCATCAAGGCCTTCCGCAACCCCACTGCTTACTTCACCTACGTAACTCTCAGGTTCGTGCCTGACTTGGTACTTTTGCGCGAGTATTTTCTTAGTCTCGGCTTGACTTCTCACTGCGGAAATTAATTTAGCCAGTAGCTCCTCAGCAGTCATGAACTGGGTTTCAAAAATTTTCCTCGCGAAGGACTCATCTAATAGAGGACCAAGGATAGCTAATGCTAAACCGTAAGAGATACTAACACCAACAAATTTTTTCAACTCTGCCTGCGTCGTACAGGTTCGATAGTACTGGTGCCTTTGCCACCCCAGTGGGGTTGAAGTCAAAATACTCTCAGTAAGCTTTCGTATCTTTGAAAATGCCGTTACCAACTGCGCAGCTAAAGCGTTATTTTTGATTAGTTGCAATTCATTTAAATCACAGGCAAGGGCGTGAATACTTTTTTCACCTCGACAAACATAGATGTCCTCGAGAATTTTAACTACTTGATCAAATGTATAGTTTAAATCTGCGTTTACAAGTTTTGTCACAACTGCATTGAAATCACCGACATTCTTATTTGCTGACCTGACAAGGAATTATTTCCGTCTCTCGTCACTGGTTGCGTCTGGAAGTAACGTCATATACGCCCGTAGATTTTGAATGTGTGTCGAGAACGTCTTGTTCTCTAGAAACTCCCCATCATTCTGTCTTCGTCTACCCCTAAAATTTGGCAACTCTTCGTTAGTCATGATCGTACCAACATTAGGAACATTAATATTCGCGGCAATGTCACGCGCAAGTTTAGTCGGATTAACATTACTACTAGTACTAGCACCTGCAACGGCTGTGGTCGGAGTCGTCATCGTGGTAACGTGTGTCACACTAGTCACTCTAGGTGTGCTAATTCTTCCGTATCTTGTTACTGTCTCTTCTGTCCGTATGAATTCGTCACTATCAGAGTAATCCGACATGAATCCTACTACTCAGAATTGATCCTAGAACTTTCCAAAAGTCAAAAAAATCAAATTCAATCAAAACTCAATTAAAAAAAATAATGTCGCACTCCGAAAGAGAGAAAATACACACCTAAATACAAGCAATATACACAGAAATAAAATAATGTTATCCGCAATAATAATCACAAAAACAGTACTAATAACAATAAAATACACAACCAATACTCTCAATAAATAGCAATAAAGAGCGTCACTATTTCCGAAAAATTTAACTCTTCAAGAACACAATCAGCGCCAGTCTTGATGTCTTAGCAACACTATCATGCAAGTGACGGCGCTTCTCACGCCAAGGCGCCTAAAAAAAATTAGCTGCTTCACAGCAAAGGGAATTTCTTTCGAAATTAAACCTCCAAATAATCAAAATCAAGGTGTTTAAATACTTCTATTAACTCTGCTACTCTAACACAGTGTAATATTACACTTACTCTAGAATTTGAAGGTAAACAGGCGGTTAAACTGCTAAATCCAGAATGGTCTGCGCAGTGCGTCTTCTACCACTTTCACAACGCAACTGACCGCTTACTGCAGACGCAGTGCGGTATCGGAAGATCACGGAAAAAGGTCCAGATGCATGAAGTGCAAAAAACAAAAAGTATAGCCTTCTTAGCGACAGCTCCCAGAGGCTCGCTCGGGTACAGAAAAAAAATAGAAGACCGAGATAGAAAAAAAAAATCTACCATCAACACTTAACTGAAAATAAGAATGGAGACTGCTGCGCACGTCGTCTGCTGTTGGTGAAATACTGTTGGTGATGCTGCTCGTTGCTGAGATGCAGGGTATCACGTTGCTGACGATACACGATGGTACTGCTTTTAACTTGGTACCACGTTGATTATTGATACTTTTTAACTGGTATTACGTGTCACTCAGCACTGCTACAGTTATTGGCACGATTTACAACACCATTGGTTCGTAGTAATGTATCTCAAAACAAGTTACAACAAGATGTTGTTCACACAATTGTTTGTAGCACTTTTAGATTTAGAAAATTGTTCCTTTATTGAATATTTGTTACTGGGAATGCTGATATTTTCACTTCGAAGACTATCTCAATATCGTCCCCGGATTCATAGACCAAAATCCTGGTTCGTAACGGTGAGTCAAGATTTAGGAAGACTGTAAATTGGCTGTAGGCTTCTTGTAACACTTCTTTTGGTACTCTAATTCCAAATACAAAAATGGACTCTTGGGGCTGCCACACTTGATTATCCGTTCCGTTACACATTGAGGTTGTATAACGTTCTCAATAGTCAGTTTTTGGACACTTGTTATCCACTTAATCACTTATGCACGATTATGCGAGCGTGAGTTCAGTTCAACACATATGGGCCACCAAATGTGCGGGGCAAAGGTAAACACTGGTGAAGCTTGGCGGAGTTTATTGGCAGGTGATGACAGAGGGTAAGTAGTTGAACGACTGAGCACCTGAGCCTCGACAAGTACGGCCTTATATAGGTGGCATCCAGATACAGACAAGACTACAGATAGACATGTGCGGCACAGAGGGGCCAAAAGTAAGATGTTAGTGTTACCAACTCTAAAGCTTTGCAATGTATTTCAAAAGGTGGAAACGACATGTGATAGAATTTGCTGAGATTTGGAACTTTGTCGCAGCTGGAAGATGATGGAAAATGAGGAAAATTTGTCGATTGACCTTCGCAGTGTTGAATTTAAACAAGAGCATAAAACTAAATAACTAATTACGCTCCCAACTGAACTAAGAAGGACGTGAAAAACTCGGTCCTCGATCTTAGCTACCATAACTATTGTGTTGTAATGGCTCTTGTCGGGATACACTAAATAGTAAATTCAGAAGATCTTTTTTTTTCATTTTTTCAGGAAATAAAAAAAGACAATTTAGCCAGCTGGGGAAGGACTCGTGATGTTTTCTACTCCTACTCATTGCTGAACATATCTGAAGCTTCTCCGATGGGTCTTGCGCCTGAACTCCCATGAACTCTTAAAACATATTTTCCCCATTTTCTATGCTCTGAAATATTTTTTACTTTGAATGTGCCACTAAGATCTATGATGTCTGCTTTATGCGGCCAAATATTGCTGAGAAATTCCGAGGAGCTTGAGATGCTTACTGAATGCATCATCGCTTCTGATGCTGCTTCATTTTAGCTCATTTTGAAGTGAAGAGCAAAATATACAGAACTATCAGCATCGCATCAGAATATTAAATCCAGAGCATATTAAATCAATAAATATCGGGTGTTATTTCATTTCGGAATAGAATTCATGCTAAAAAATATCAATTTACTCGTACGTAATTACTCACACTCCGTAAACAGGTATTCACTGACTTATGAAAGGAAAATAACACAGTCCCCACGAGGAAAAATTTAATGCCTGAAACACAGAAGCTCGCGATATTCACCACAACTTGCTGAAAGTTGATTGTAAAACTCGCAGTCACTTAATTAGAGTAAGATACTACTACTGTTATTGTTGGATACTATTGATTTATTAATTAAATTTTTCCTAACATACGTGCGACCAATGAATGCCTCGTTCAGTCATTTGACGAAATATAACATTCAGTGATGCACACAAAATGTGTTTCAATATAAACTAACGCGTCCTGTGTAATTGAGTTGTTTCCTTGCACTAAACACTGCGCGATCCATTGTTAGCGACAGTATTTACTCTGTTTTCCGTGATTTTTTTTTGTTCTCGATTCTGCGTGAAAACTTTAGCGTTTCTCCTCGTAATGATCAACATGGCCTCCTTGTTAAGAACGCATGCCATCACGGGAAGGGTCTCCGGTTTGACTCCCGGCAACGCCAACCCGCAGGATTCCCCGTTAGAAAAAGGAGAGATTAGCTACAATTCCACACTCGACCCAGGTGTGAGAAATGGGTACCAGATCGACCACGGGTAGCCGTCATTCCGTCCTGGAGCAAGTTTTAAGGCATATAAAAAAACAATCTACATGATGGTACATATTTCAGGTTTGGTTGGAATGAAACATCCTTTATAAATATAATCATGTCAATGAAAGATATACAAATTATTCCTAATGCGAGATCTATGAGAATCAGTACGCTGCAACCTCTTGCAAGTACTTCGATAGTGAAGTGCAGAAGAAAGATCAAACTCAAAAACTCAAATTAAAGTCTCCTTATTTGCGTCTCCCGCCACAGCGTGGGCGATTACTCCCATAGAGAAAGCAAAAGGCTTCGTTCACATGAACATGCTCGCATGTTTTTAAAAAGAACTGTTTATTTCCGTTGATTCAATAGGTTTCGACATCAAACGAGTTATAAACTGCACTCTTAATTTGTAAATTGCTTTTGAATGTCAAATTCATCCATAAAAAGTGAAAAGCTCACCAAATTTTCCGTACTAAGTCTCCGAAAAATGTTGCACAGTTTTAAAATTTATTAGTAATCGATTGGACCGCCTTCGGCTCGAATTACAGCTTTTATTCTCCCAGTCATTTGGTGTTACAAGATTCTCATGTTCACTGCAGTTCCATTTTTGACGAAAATTAAAGTAACATGTTCTCCAAGGCTGTCAATCTTGAAGCAAAGAGCGATAAGTCAAGCAAATACCTTTTAAGCTCATCCTGTTAATCTTCAACGGTGTTCAAATCAAGTCCATTAACTCAAAGTTCCCTAATTAACCACGAGCTCAAAGTTCCCTCATTTGCAATAAACCAATCTTGAACATTTCTAGCCCTGCGGATGCGAGCATTGTCGTCCAGAAAGTTCCTTTTACGATAAAGAAAAGAAAATTCCATTCAAGTATGAACGTGATCAGGCAGTACTTCCAAATGGTCCGCAAAAAGATCTGGGAGTTCATTTTGGTATGGCAAATAGTGGTAAATTCACATGCATCCTAGCAAAAAAGTTCAAAAGGTTACTCCAGCTATCTGAGCTGTTTGGACGATGTAAAATGGATCTATAGTTTCTTGCGGCTGTTGCCATACCATAACGTGCCAATTATTCTCATAGAGGATGAACTTGTACACATCTGACCACATTAAGGGCTCCCAATCCCCGACAGTCCAATCTCGGTGCTCTCGAGCAAATAAAAAACGTTGTTTCCACATTTGCTGCTGATAATAACGGCTTCCTGGTGGATTTTTATTTGTCTAAACTCATTTTATTCAACTCTCGATGCGCAGTCATTTGAGAAGTTACTTTTGGAATATCTTAAAACTCGCTAGTTATCATTTCCTTCAGTGAACGCCAATTTTTCTTCACCTATCTCTTCAAAGAGCGTCTGTCTCAGTCATCCAGAATGTTAGGCCTTCCACAGTTTCCTCGAGATGAACTGGGTTCATTATTTTGTTTCTAGCGTAGCTACGAGTGTTCCCTGTATTCTTCTAATACTCACACCGGTTACTGTATAGCTGTCCTGAATTCATTTTTATTTTCCCGAATTCATTTTTCACCCAATGATACCTCCTTTACCTAATGCTGATAAGTCCTTTCAACCGGTCTTCATTTCTCCGCTGTAGGTGAAATTTCAGAACTCTAAAGGCACTCGAAAGCGGTCTTTAATCCTAGACAAAGTTTTCTAGAATGTTATCATTTACAGTTTAACTCAAATAAATGATCGCTACAAATAACACCGGGCTTGACTATTTTTACCATTTAATGTTCTTAAAATTTCCGAGTCTGAACCTTCGAATACCGTGCACTCTCGCAATTCATCGATTGAATAGAAAAATCAGGCTTGACATGCCTTTCTTCGACTTGCGTTTTTTGTTTCTTCGTGAACCTATTTTTCTAGCTTATAATTTCGTACTATTTTCCAACGGCCAAGTTATGAAAATTATATGAAAAATACGCAGTTCATCGGCTACACTCTCTGAAAAGTACATTACAAATTCTAAATTGTAACATTTTTGCATATCTGAATGCAATACGAATCAGTGACTAATAATTTGAATAAATCGTTATTTTTCTGATTAAAATTAATCTAAGACACTCAAACTGCTTTGAGCTGATTTTACTCAATCTTTATGGCTCGATTTTTTTGAAGCTGAAAAATGATGGTACGTAAAGCTATCAAAACCGTGGATATTATTGTATCTGTCATTTTAGGGATCGCCTTTGAGACGCCAAGAAGTAAGAATAAAGCTCAAATATTACACAAAATATTTCTATAAAAGCAGTAAATTCATGATAAAAAAATTGTTCACGAGCTTCATTAATTACTTTGCATTTGATAATTGCCAAGAACCATTGAAGTTCGTCGCACTTCTAGTGCCTGTAATGTGTAGCGACGGCGATGAGCCGGACAAATAACTGTGAGTCGCGCCATCATTTCATTACCTGCGCAGACAGCGCAAAGTTGCTTCATTACTCTACACTCGGAAATGGCCAGCGAAGCTAGACGAGTTTCCAAAGATAAACGTGAAAGAGTTCTGGCGCAAATGCAGTCTTTAGAAGCTACATTGAACCGAAATGATTGCAAGTCAAATAAATTCGCGAGTTAAACCTCTTAATATGATGAGGAAAAACTATGTTTCTCGTGTGTTAGTGGGAGCAATATTTCCAAACGAAATAGAGCGCAAAGCCTTTGGTCACAGCTGTAGCTTTCCTTGACGTTTATGTTATAGAAGCCTTAATACTCGAACGAAAAATGAGCATCTCAACTCTGCATGGACAAGAAATTCTAGCCTCTACGCCAGCCCAAGCCGGGCTGCTTCGTTGCGTCGGAGTCATCATTCCGCAACATAGTTCTCTCGTGCTATGGTAGCTGTGACAAAACTATGATAATCTTTGTCGCAAAAAAATATTCTGTTTTTTCTGTTGTCAAATAATGGACGTTACAAGTGAATGAAATTAGTTGTTCCTTCTCACTTCATAATGCGACATCGTTGCCCAAGCTCTTCATTTGCAGGCCTGTTGAGACAATTTTTGAAACAATCTGCGAGCACCATGATTGGTTATCGTAGTAGTTTTGATTTCATTTGTTATTATAAATTATAATATATGAGACGCGACCAGTTTCTGCTTCTAAACCAGTTTGTCACTGATGATGCCTTTGTTCGAGCCCGGAATCTGGTCCGTCCGCTGACGAGACAATCTAATCATTGTGAAATTAGGAGCTATCCCCACCCGCCAATTTTCTGAACATTTCTGGTAACAAGTTCGGGAATGGATTTTGTGCACAGTAAGACTTTGAATTCATGGTAATGAAATCATGAGTCCGGTGTGTACTCATTTTGATGTTAATCGTTTTTCAAATATTTCGACAGAGTGACAGTGTATCAGTTTTCTGTGGTGCTTTTTTCTATTAAATTGCCTTCATTTCGTGCGTAGTAAAAAAAGGGATGAAAATAGTTTCACAATTATTCCATATTTTATTCCGTTTTTACACTGCAGCGCAGGAGAAAAAAGCATTTCAATTTTCTAGACACAAATTTTCGCTAGTTTCAATTTATTTATTTCCTAATGTTAGCCCCTTTGTATACATGTGGGAGTATGCAGGTGGTCCTCCTAAAGTGCGGCACCTTTAACGCGCGAGATTCCTAGTGTGTGGCATTTGGGGGGCACATCATTCCCCCCCCCCCCCACAGCTGCAATAACTTTTAATGAGAGAATGTATGGAAAACACTGCTTAATAAATTCTTGAAAATTCCGTTTCATTGTTGATATTGGAAATTATGTATGACATCTATATGCAGTTAAACATTGTGTAGTCACCTATACTCATCTTACACAGGTACAACTAGCATTTAAATTCAAGATCATAATGAATCAACATTACTTAGACTTCAAAACAAACATCCACCGAAAGTTTCCTTTCATAGTCCAAATGCGACACTTGCATGAATCTTTATGTACATACAGTTTACACAATGAACATTTCCTGTTAGCAAGCTCGGGTCTGGCGTGTCACAATTACGCTCTGATGGTTAAATAAAGTATTTTTTTAACGTTGAATGGTGGTCGCTCAATTTAAAATTTCTATTCACAGACACTCAAAACTCTCTCGTGAGAGGTTCACGGATATGAAGGAATTAAGGACAATTTACGAAACATTTTTCAATCACTCAAGCCCTTCATTGAGAGTGTGTCCCTTCTAACTGTGCATTGCGAATAATATAATACAATCACTTGAAAGGCGATATCTCTGTCTAAAGGCAGAGATATCGAAGAGCAAATAATGTTGTTCGCATTCATCACAATTGAAGGTGAGGTGGTTATTCTTTCGCTCTCTGTGAAGGCGATATAAAATAGAAGATATTCATGGCTTGGAATTGGAGTGTTGAACGCATCCCACTGTTGGAAATCTGTCCGTATACTTTTTTATTGTTCATTCTTTTGCTGTTGCGTTAATTAGACTGGTCATCATAAAAATTTTCACTAAGGTAATTGTAGAAGATTGTTCGCGAAAATATCCAACAAAACAATTCACTTCTTGGTGCTGCCAACAGGTAAATATGTTCTCGTTGACCAGGATAAAAATCTCACAGTAACATAAAATTGTAGATATAGAACCACAAATTGGTCCGAAATCACAAAAAAGAGGGACGAATACTGAATAGATTATGGACTATCTACTAGTGTCTGTAGAACAAATGAGAACAGAATGTGGTCACACAAATGAGCTAAGTGGCCCATTCTTGCAATGGGTTATTCCCAATTTGCATGATTTCGTGCTCCAAAACATCACATTTATGCTTATAAGTTTTTACGTACAAGCATCAGTACATTCATTTTAACAGAATATTTCTAAACTCAGCTGCTCGCAAAGTGTGATCCGGTGATTATTAAATTTCTTTGAGTTATTAGAGTTATTATGTTATCTTTGGGTTATTAGTAAAGCTGAAATCAATTTTTTTCAGCGCTAACGCCTTTAACACTGCCCTTAGAATCGCAAATATTTCGCGTAAAGATGAGCTGTTTTAACATGTTAATGCCTGTTAAACTACGTACATAATTTTTTTCAAAAACCTCAGGAATTTCAGATGACCCTCGTACATGAGACGACTGAGAGATTATTGGCCCAATAATGGTCAAGACCATTCCTTCAAAGTATTCACCATGCTGGCATTTCTGAAAGCTGGTTCAAGATTCGGACAATTTTAGAAGAAAAATTTGGGACCTGAGCTGTCTTAAAATATTTTCTTATGAACTAAAATTCTTTCTTCTGACCGTTATTTCTGGTTTGGACGAATTCCTCAGCATTTAAAATCCCTTCTACGTATTGAAACATCATTATACGCCATTAAGTATTTGATGGTTTTTGCAAATCGCCCTCGCAATCTCCGTTGTTTGAGGAAACGTGAGTTTAATAAATAGGAGATTTCGTATGTAGCTGAAGTTACGGAGTTCTGCGATCAATTTTGGTGTTTTACACTGAATTTAGCCAATGGCCTTCATTATCAAAATAATTAACATTTGGTTAATATCTCGTGTATGGGTAGGGGCTCAGAGTTGCAGTGCGCATTCTAGATGTGTCTGGGCCAGTGCCTTGTAGATGGAGCATAGTATCTTGTGGCTTCTAATTCAAAGTTTCTTGCTATAAAACCAGGGATTCTGCTCGCTTTCTCTACCCATTTTGCTATTAGCTCTGTTTTAGATCTTTGGTGATGGCAATGACAAGATAATAACAGGTCTTCTGCTACAACTTGGGACTGCCGATTATTACTTCCAATTGCTTTACTGAGCATATTACAGGGTTAAAACTCATTTACCGGGTTACGATCCATTACCGGAGACGGTTAACCTATGCATGAATAGTGATTCTGTCCCGCTCGTTGAAAGTCCTTTGATAGAGTTTCGGGTCATCAAGGCAGATGTTCATATGACTGATGGTCTCGAGCTCGAAATCGTTGATATATGCAGATGATGAAGAGTAGCAAGCCTAAAACGCTCCCTGAAGTTACTGGCTTCTGCTCCATAAATTGCTCGTAAATCGCTACTTTTTGAGTATGATCTGTGAGCCAGTTTCACAACCATCAAGAGAACTTTCCCTGGATGCGATGAGCTCCTACTTTGGTCATAAGCTTTTCGTGGGGTACTTTATCGCAGACTTTCTGGAAGTTAAAATAAAAGAGGTCTATGGCTTTTGCACCGTCTAAAATTTGTTTGACTTCTCCAAAGAAATAAAGTAGGTTTGTGAAATAGCAGTACTTCCCCGTGGTCTGTGCCGTCTCGAGATTTTTACTGGGGGGGGAGGGGAATTTGAGCAATCTTTTCATCGCGTTCAACTGATGACAGATATCGGGCAGATTAACCGACTTGTGCTTCTGCTTGTGTTTGCTCCCAATATTTTGATAATTAGGGTGGTATTCACATGCTTCCAGTCATGCTGAACTAGCGCTGTTAGAAGCAATCAATTGAAAATGTTCGTTACGAGTTCGCCGGTTACCTATGCTGTTTCGTTAAGCATATGGGTGTTGTATATTTGGTTTGGCTATATCCTCTTGGGTGCCAAATTGTAGATAGTTTGGTGAGGCGTATCCACATTGGGCGCCAAAAGTTTGATAGTTGTTTCGGCAGATCCACGTTGGGTGCCAGTTATAGATTATTTATTTGGCTGGTCCTTCTTTGGAGCCAACGATAATAGTCAGGTGGGCGATTCCTGTTTCTGCCCGATTGAGAATTAATTAGATTGGTCCTTCTTATCCCGGGGGGATCTTCCTGATATCTTCAGGGATAATAGAAAGTCAGGTTTTGCTGACTTAATTTATTTAGTTGGGGATTGCCCACAGGTTTTTCCGGATGCGACTTATTCGGTAATTTTCGGAGTCCGATCTGGTGACAAGGTTTGAAGATTTGAGCTGGTTTTTCAAGCTTTCGAAATTTGAGTCGAAATGATAAGCTACGAGCTAATCAAGCTTCGAGTTTTTAGAGCCGAACGAATTCTAGCTATGGAGTTTTCACGCTAGTAATGCAGGCGTCGAAAGTTAGAGCCGAAATGAAATTCGAGCTGTTGAAATTTTGAAATCTGAGATGGATATATGGTTCGCAAGTATCTGGGATACGCCAGTTTAGTTATGCGAGGAGAATTATTTTCCCTCCTGTCAAGTTACAAAGCACTAGTCGGCATCTTCGACAATAGCCTGACACGCCCTTACCGAGAAGACATTATTGCAAGTAATGTCGCGAACATGCTATTAAGCCCAAAGTCGACGGTACTGTTTGGCCTATAAATTAATATAAGGGTGCATATGTACATCAGATAGCTTATAAAGAATACTTGAGATAGTTATTTCTTAACAATTAGAAACACTTATTCTAATACAGCTCAGGAACAGTCTTGTTCTTTCTCTTCTGAAGAGGCTGAATCCAGTTCTGGTTGGTTGGGAGAGCGGGATAAGAAGTCGGAGAGATGGTTCTCCGTTCCCGGAATATGTTCCGATTTAAACTGGAAGAGGCTGAAGTATAAAGCCATCGTGGGTTTCTTTTATCAGCTTGTGGCAGATGTATAAGAGGTCGATAGTCGCCTTCGCTGATCGTTGATTTTGGTCGCCAATTTTCAATCGCTGATCTGGTCGCCATTTTTGATTGCTGATCTGGTCGCCAATTTGATTGCTGATCTGGTCGCCAGTTTTGTTCGTTGATCTTTTTTAGATGACGAGCTCGGAACGCAGTCGTCCTTCTCCGGCAGCAGCTGCTGTTTGGAGGTCAGGGTGTCCTGCGGTCTACCGTAGATGCCGGTGGCCATGGACGCCGTGGTCTTTTTAGGTGTAGGCCTTTATCGCGCATGCCAGACTTTAGTGTATTACGATCATCACTTTCTAATTTCTCTCTTTTTTCTTTGGTTGGCTCAAGCACCTTCCCATACAGAGGACACTCCTTGTCCGTGTTGATGCGGTTATTATTGAGAGTCTTTCGATAAGGAACTTCTTTTTGAGGCTCGTACGTATTGAATCCGCAATTTTTCTGGTGCTCTTCAGTTTTGTCATCGGCTCTCTTGAAAAGCTGCTTTGAAGGAGCATAGTTACGCTGTAGTTCAATGAACTTTTCCTTGTCGGCTTGCGGCTGTTTTGGTTCATCAGATTTTTCAATAACTTCTCTCTTTGCACTTGCTTTTGTAGTGACATGAGAAGTTTCAATAATGATAGGAGGCGTATGTTCTTCTTCAAATGATGTAGTTCCTGGCACACGTCCTAGGATTACTTCGGTTGCAGGGTTATCCATCACTACGACTGTGATGTTACCTCGATAGTATGGGCAGTCAAGTTTGACGTTGGCTAATGGCGCGTCGAAAGTTTGGCTGTCGGCTAACTTGACGGTGATCTTGTTTTTGGTTATATTTTGTTGTGGCACTAGCGTTTTATTTACAAATACGGCTGTGGCTCCTCCGTCCAGCAAGATTTCTACTGGTTTGTTTTTGAGTTTGCCCTGGCACTTTTTCAACTGTCCTAGTAATAGTTCGGTTGTATCCGAAGTTACCGCAAGAAGAAGAAGGCTACCGTTGAAATCGGGCCCGTAAAAACGCGTAGTTTCTACCGAGAAAACGATTTAAGAATATCTGAACGATTTTTCTTGACATTATTGGAGAATAAGAGAAGAAATCTCAAAAAAATATGCAGCGAACTGAACCAAGAAATAGGAGGATGCGTCTTGGACAAAAATCCTGACAGTTTGATCGATGAATTGGAGAGCATTGATCAGAAACTATCGGACAAACACAGGATAAGTGGAAATAAAACTAAAGAAATGAAGAATAGTGTAAGAAAAATGTAAGCCAAACTTAACACCAATCTTTAAAAACTGGATGAAAACGAAGGGAAGCTAAAACTTTAGATTTAAAAGATCAAGAGCGGGAATAAAAAGTTGAACGAATACCTGATGAAAATTGGGTGGAACAATCGCAAAAATAACGCGAAACTTTATGAAGCCAAAATTAAATTACTGAAAGCCAAATTAATATCAGCGGGAATTTCTCACAGCGCTGCATAAAGCAGACGAGGAAGAACTCAATGAGAAAATGAAAAGGGGCATGAAAAATGAAAATGAAAATAGGGCATCAGATATAGTCGATTTATTTGGGCTGAAGAGGACAAGCTCTCTTTTGGCCTCTTCCTCTGAGGTTCGTCGTTAACTATAGGTAGAGGGATGATCAAGGGTTGAGGTTAAGTATTTTCAGTTAAATCTTCCCTATTTGATACCGACGTGAAGTAATTATTCAGGGTTTTGGTTTTACTTTAGCCGTTGTTTTGAGCTTCACTGTCAATGTCGATCAATGGTTCATGGGTGACTTTTCTGAGTCATCTTTCAATAACAGAAATGCAGAAGCTTTTGGGTTTTTTTTTGGCTTGTGATGTGTCAGTGATTTTTTTACTCCGCTTTGCAAATATCGTCTCATGCGTTTGATCGCTCTGCAAAGCACGAGTGTGCTCCAAACAACGAACTTCTGCTTGGTACATTTCAAGTCTTGTATGCGACAGTTGCCTGGCATTCACGATGGATCTAGCTATGTGCCAAGCCAGATAAGGACGTCAAAAAAGAGTTACTTTACGCTCAAGTTTACTCACTTTAAAGCTGACATTGAAAAGACTTGGCGCCTGTTTATATCTTGCTATAAACCGAATAACGCCGGTAAGAAAAAAAATTGAATCTGTTGTTCAAGATAATGTAAAATACCATGAGAAGAAAGATATTGCTAATTTTTTTAACAATATCTTCGTAAACGTAGGGAAAACTATAGCTGATGGTATTCCAAGTGCGCCTATTGATCACTGGAATACATGAATCATATGAATGAAAATAAATATTTTTTTTATGCTTACCAACTCTTCCGATGTAATTGCGTGCATATAAAAAACTGAAAAATAAATCGAGTGGGTTATAAACGCTTTCGACTAAAGAACTTAAAGTTATTGCTGATATTGTAGCCCCGCTCATATCCAATATTATTAACTAGTCTTTCTTTCTAGGCACTTTCTCGAACTCCCTCAAACTTGCTAGAGTAACCCCTATTTTTGAAAGTGGTGAAAAAACTGTGTAAACAATTATGAACCTATCTGTGTGCTACCAATTAATTGGAAATTATTCGAGAAATTGTGTATAAAAAAGTGTATTCGTATATTGAACAAAAATCATTTCTCTTTGATAAACAAGTTGGTTTTAGCTCTAAAAAATCAACAACACAGGCTATTAAATCATTAACCATATCTTTACACTAATATAGACGAAGGAAAGCCTGTCTTCTATGTATTTCATGACTTTCGAAAAGCATTCGATTGTGTGGACAATAGCATATTACTCTTGAAACTCCACTGTTATGGCATTCGAGGGGTTGCCCATGATTGGTTCAGATCATACCTTACAAATAGGAAGCAATACATTGTCAATGACGATGCAAAATTGGACCTACAGACAATTAGCCATGGAGTTCCACAAGGATCTGTCCTTGAGCCTCTCCTATTTCTAATTTTTATCAATGACATTATTAAATCTACGTCATTTTTCAAATTCATACTTTTTGCCGATAACAGCACGCTTTCAACGGTCCTTCCAAACCAAAATCACGCTATGATTGCAGAGAGTATAAATAACGAACTCCATAATATTTCATTGTGACTTAAAGCTAATAAAATAAGCCTTAATATCGATAAAAGAAAAAATTTTACATTCTCGTACAAGAAAAATATATCTTTCCCGCGCGCTTTAAAATTAGCGGAGGTGAAATCGAAGAAACTAACTCATGTAAGTTCTAAACTAACTAACATCGCTCAAATAAGTACTAAGTTATCAAAATCCATCTGAATCCTAAAAATAGTTGAAAATTTCAACCCTGAAAACAGCTTTGCAAATGCTTAACCGAACGTTCAGTACACCATACTTGCAATACGGAATAGAAGCATGCCACCGAACTGATGAAAGGAAGATCAAAATACTTTTTACTCTGCTTACTCTGCAAAATACTTTTACTCTGGTTAAGAATCTAGAATATAATGCTCACACTAATGATTCATTCAAAAGTTTAAAAATACTTGAACTTACGGATCTCCACAAACTCTCTATATGTAATTTCATTTATAAAATATTGACCAATAATGGCGACAATAACCTCAAACAATTATTAACTGCACAAACTGGTCGTCGCGACCATTTAAGGGGAACACCCATTTATATTTTTTTGGTCCGATTATTCTGAAATTAGGCCAGTATATATATTTAAAAAAAAAACGAATTTTACTCCAATAAATTTTTCGATTTAGGCCTTAGTTTTCGAAAAAAAATTGAAACATTAGTTTTTTGTTCATTTTTAGTGATATTTTAAACAAAATAGAAATCAATGAGTTTTCATGCTAGAACAAATTCAAAGACAGTTTTCGAATCCTTAAAACATTTTTAACAAACTAAAGGAGATATTTTTCATTTCCCTTTTTTTGAATGCGATTTTTGATCACTTACCAAAATATACGAATTTTTTTAACTGTGATAAATAAATGTAAGCATAAATTGGGAAATCAAAGGGTTTTGGTTTATTAGAAATGTTCCAAGAATTTCAAAACTGACTAGGTTTTTTCTAACAGGGAAACTTACTGACTTCTATTCTTTTGAATGTTGGAAATGTTTTTTTTTCGTAAGAGACACAAAACAAAAATTTTATCTAGAGTGCTGTATTAACATCTGGAATGTATATTATCATGCTGTATTATCATCTAAAAATAATATGCATGCATAATTTCATATTTACACTATGAATTGTAAATTGCATGTTTAAATTATACATAAAAAGAAAATTATTTTTCATCCCTTGAGGAAAGTTAAATTTTTTGTTTGTGGGGTGATTCTTCTTAAATAAGCCATTATATGTAATTCAAAATAAACACATTTTGTTCTATTCATTTTTTCGATTTTGGTCTTAATTTTTCAGAAAATGGGAAATATTTGTATATTATGTCATTTTACCTGATATTTCAAATGAATGCAAGTCAATGAGTTTTCATGCTTCAACAAAACCAAAGGCAGTTTTAGAATCCTAAAAACATGGCTAACAAACTAAAAAAGCAAGATTTTTCATGTACCTTTTTGTTTTCTCTTTATGTGGGGTCAAAAATTCATGATTTGTGGTCTCCTTACACCCCCTTGGGGGAGGGGGGGTCTAGTGCCAGTAGCCCCATAAAATTTTATGGGACAATGGTCCACCACATGAGGATCTTTTTTCAACAAAGAAAAAAATTGGCCGATTTGGCCCGAAAATCCCTGGGTCGTCCCCCTTAACCCGTAACAGAAGTACATTCATTCTTCCTTATTATTCAAAGGCTCGGTCGCGACACAGTATCCTCTTCTTTGGTACTAAAACTTGGAACTCAATCCCTGCGAAGATCCGTGAAAGTAATTCATACGAAATATTCAAAATAAATCTTGAATCTCATTTCCTATCAGAATAAAAGTCATGTAAGATAACCAAGTCAAATCTTGTCTCCTTAATGACTGGTCTTGATAATGCAATTTGCAATGGGTTATATCGTTGATCTTCCGTCTGCTCTTAAATCGTTTATAGAATACACTGTTAACATCTAGTCCGTTTAAACTATTTCGTAAAATGAGGCATCGAATATCAATTTAACTATTTCATTGATCAGTCTAACGTGTAACTAGGATTAGTGAATTAGTTTAAACATTATTGTTCGCCCTAGAATAACGTAGGATGCCCTAGAAGTCGCTGAACTTATTCGGGCCCACAGGTAGCTACAGTATGCTCAAATTTGACCATTGTACTAAACTTAAGAAACAATCCACCTCTCCATCACTTGTGGTAAATAAATTGTTTAGCATTTTCTAAATTGTTTAAATGGTTTAAATCACTTGGGGAAATCAAGGAGAGTTGAAGCACAGTCTGTTTCAATCGCTTTATTGGTGTATGATTCTCTGAAACGTTGAGTATTTTAATATCAGTATTCATGAGCATTCTTGAATGTCTTTGTTACTCATTAAATCCTCGAAGTTAACTCTGCCGAGCTCCTCTCTCATTTGTTTGAAGTTAGCTCCTGAGTATTTAAGAATGTATTTAATTTCTCCCTGACATTGTAGCCAAAGGCAGTGAGATCTTCAAACGAGCTCCAACTTTGTCCATCTCACCTGTGTTTTTTTTCTAAGATCCAGTGTTGTGATAGCGAAGTCTAATATTTTATTTTGTCTTGCTTGTTCAAAGACGTGCTCGTATAAAGAATTTGCGTTGGGGATATCAGCTTGTTTCCAAGCAGGGATTCAAATTTATCACGAAACCCAGTCTATAGAAGTGAGATTCAAATCAACAATTAAAATTACACCGAAATCAGCGGGGAGATTCTGAACTGCGGTACCGAGTACAGGAGTGAAATGCTCGAAAATAAAGTTCAAATCAAGAAGAAAATATGGCACCTTAATTGTAAAGTAATACAAAATCTTAATTAAGTATTCGTTTGTCAGGTCTTCGTTGTTCGATCCTTAGTAATTTGAACAGGATTAGGGTCTGAACCGTAACACGTCGTTCAAATTGCTTAGGCAAGTGCTCTGACTTGCGCTGGTAATTCTCGTCACAATTCTGTTTTCTGTGATTATCAACTCCATCAGTTCATGACTCTGATAATTCATAGGATTCAGGTATGATTCTAAAAATAATTTTATCCCATGAATCCTTAAAACATGATATACATTTCAACAGTATTAGTTACCAATGAATATATGAGAAAGACATTAACTGCACTTATCTGGGTTGCGCAAAGAGTGAAAGATCTCCGCTTCAAACATCAGCGTCGCATCAAAAATGAAAGAAGAAATGCTTCTATAGACCATGGGATCAATCCTTGTCATCTGTAAAGAAAAATTGTGGTTCAGTTAATACGAAAACTACGAAAAACCTTCATTTTATGTGCAGAAGAATTCGTAAAAGCTTGACCTATCTCCAAAGGAACTTTTTCTCTTCTAATATGTTAACTTGATGCCCTATATTAATACATCTTTATATAATTGATTTCTGCACGATGACCAATTTTAACTTTTTAAAATTGTGGTGATGAGCCTTCCTTTTCACTTGATAAAATTATAGTTTTATGCTCCAATATAATAGAAAAAGGAGTGAATTCTGGTCATGAACCCAACTTCTGCAGTTTGATGGGTTTGTTTATCATTCTGATTCACCGTAATACGAGCTGCAGATTGCACTCTCGCCTGAGCCCAGAGCAGAAACCTATTTCTCAAATTACTCCATAGCCCCGTAACTCTCAGAAATGTTCATCCCGCTGTAGTTCCCAAAGTCATTCAAACTTACTCGATCGCCTTCCATAAGTTTCCCAGCTACTCTGGGAATGCTGTTGCCGCATGTCGCTGGAAGACATGCTCGTACAGACTGCATATCCAACCGCACGTCCCTGAGAGGTGCGTATCCTGATGCTGCTGCTGAAATGTGATCATCAGATATCTCATGTCGCGTAAACGTGCACTTCTGCTACTGCATGTATACGTAGAAGTGCTCATCTACTTTACCATACGATGAGAGAAGTGAAACTGTTCTGGTGTGTCTCTCTTATGTATTTTTGCAATCAAGTATTGGAAGATCACTACCCCGTGTTGCTCACGAATTATTGTCCTTCACTACCACTACCTGCAGCGAAAGGTACATATTAGTAGTGGACCGAATGTCTGTTTTTCAACATTCACGAATGCAAATATGTTGTTTTGATATTCGCGAATGCGAACGTTTACTCAATGTTACATATCTCAAGTACTTCGCAATTTTATTCGCATTTTATTTGAAGTTTGGAGTCCTGGGACCTGAACTATTCTACTTCATTGTTTCATTATGAGAGTTTAGCCATTGAAAATTGAATGGTTAGAATCTGTTCAATTTTATGTTTTCAGGATACGGGACGAAGACCACTCATACGACTTTGATGAATCTCATCAACCTCTTTCCCCAACTACCGTTCTTTGAAAGAGGATTACTTAGTAGATTATTAATGGTTGAATTGTATTATTGGAAGGCTGAATTTTAAAAATAACAATTTTTCTGCTCTTTCGCCAGTCAGGTTACTCCGTTTTTCGTTGTATACAAAGCCGCACCACTAAAAAGACGCTCACTCGCAACGCTGCATGGTTGGCGGACCTTGCTAGTTTAGAAAGATCAGTATAAATATCCGTGTGCATCTTCCACTATTTCAGAGGATCTTCGTCAGTGGATATCCGTTTCTCTTTTATGTGCATGTCAATGGTTGCTGCTAATGTCTGTTAGCATATATGGTGGTCTTCATCGTCACTGCTTGAAGAAAGTATTGCATTCATAGCTTCCGTATCAGAGGTGGTTGGTATTCGAAAAATGCATGACGTCTTTGATGAAGTTGGTTTTGCTTGGCCTGTATTACGGTCACACCTGATTTTTTTAATTTCCTCACATTTTCGAGTAACGCTGTCTTTGACATTGTTTGTGAGAGCCAGTGAACTGAAAAATTTTGTTTTATACCTCGGGTCTAGAAACGTAGATATGACATACAAGTAATTTTTTTCTGCAAATTCAAACCTTGTGCTTATTTCTATGAGTAATGTATTTCTCATCACTCCGATTTTGTTACTCTCTAGGGCTGATACGTTAATATTTTCTTCAATACATTGATGAGAGGTATGCCATCAGCAATTGAAACGGACTCCTTGTAAATTTTTTTCGTGATGTCTTCAAAGAGTTGGAGGACAGTTATACAACTAGTCAGAACATCATTGTTTTGATTGGTCAATGCTCTGATGTTCTCACAGGAACTAGCATACAAATAGAGATATTCATTAAAGTCTTTCATCCCTATTATTTGTAGAGTACTATTCCGACAAGTTAGAACGTCATGCAAACCTGAGAGATGTGGAACCTTTATTTTTACCTGTATTTCTTAAGTTCTTCTTGAGACATGGTTGAATGATTAAAGCTAGCCGCAAATGATCTACATTTTGAAATTACTTCAGTAACTGATTTTTCATATGTCAAGCCATTTTTAACGGTAAGGCACAGTTGATGACTGGAGCAATTTGTGTTTTTTTTTCACCAGAAAGAAAGCGATCTTTTTCATGTTAGCACAGCGTCTTTTATCACGCAATGAATATCATGTGATAAGATCTAAAACAGAGTGGCACAGCTGTAACGTGCTCCCTGCTCTAACAACAGCAGCAGTCGATGGAGGATGGAAAAAAATGCCTAAATATTCCCAAAATATTCGCAGGTCTACATGCGAATGCGGATGCAAATATTCGGTCCACCTCTAGTACATATCATGTTTGCCAATAAATATCTGCTACGAAATGTCCTTGAGACTTTTTCTGGTACCTAAATGTTACTGGAAGATTTTGTCCGCTGCAAGGTGCTCGCTAATGGTGCTGGAGATTTTTCTGGGCTGCCGCCGGCAGGTGTTGTTCGTCGCACCCACCTTGCGCTGCACGCTGTTCACCGCGCGTCCATTGCAACACTGAAAGAAAAAATAACCCTATTTTGAAACACCTAGGTGTATCTGACGTTTGTCCCAAAACCGAGACACGCAGATGCATCATCAATGAGGCACTCAAGATTAGGATGCATACCAGTGTCTCCAGACCTGACTTTGAGATGCTCTAGTGTTTCATTAATAATGCTTCAGTGTCTCATCGATGAGACACCTGAGCTTCAGTTTGATGCATTTATAACTGGTGTCTCACAGAAGAATCTACGGACATTAAGCACAGCATTGCACTGCCTTGCTTGCTTGACTCTGTTGTAGACCTGCTGATGCTTCCTGTGCCTCTTCGTTCCGTTTGGCCAATTGCGGAATGTATATAACTGTAACTTCTACGCTAGTCTCGGAGGAGGACAAATGAAGTAAAAGTCATACCATGAACAATAGAGATCAAATTAGTACATCTTGCATTTACTGAGCACTTGAATGGCTAGAGTCGGATTTGAGGAGTGACTAAGCCACTACATTATCATTGCCAGTAAGACATGCAGCACTTTGAGACACTTAGCGCGCATCGAAGGGTCGCACTTCCGATGAGACATCTGCTCTCTCTTTGAGATGTTCTGGCTACCTATGAGACACCTGAACAGCCATGAGACTCTAAGAGAGGCAAAAATTTCTTTCAATGCAGTGAGGTGCTAAAAGCAATGTATGTTAGTTATTCATAACTAAAAGACTTATTTTCTTTGTATGTGATGGAGCTACTACTATTTGCATTCTTGCTGTTTAGTTTCATTCTACTAAATGAGGATAAACAAACATTTTGCAACGATTACTGTTTGAATGCTGTTTTAGTGCTGTATGAGTGCCGCGAGAGTGTAGTATAAGTGTTCTATGAATGTTGTATGAGCGTTAGCTCATAGAGCTTCAAGAGCATTTCGCTCTCGAACCGCGGTTCGAAAAAAAAGTTTCCAGTTAGCAAAGCAGCTTCCAGTTAGCTGCATGTGAGCTGTCTGCGTGCCGTATGAGAGCTGCATGAGTTCTGTGACGGTCATGGCGGGATGAGCTGCCACATTTTAATATCTCATCAAACCCGCAGCAGCGTGTGCGCGAGATCAGTTATAGAAAAACTATAGAGAAAGAATCCGGAGTAACGAAGACTGCCTCTGTAAAAAAATTATCCAGTCACACCTCTTGAATTTTATGTATATATTGATACTAGTGGCGCGTAAATGGATGACATTCTTCTATTGCATCATTTAACGAGAGTATGCACATCTGTTGAAACTTGTTACTGGAACATATACATCTGCTGTGTCATGTAACTGGAATGTGAACATCTCATGTTACGTGTGACTGGAGTGTGTGCATGTACTGTAACGTGTGACTGGAGTGTATGCATGTACTTTAACCTGTGACTTGAGTGTATGCATGTAATGTAACGTGTGACTGGAATGCATGCATGTACTGTAACGTTTGACTGGAATGCATGCATGTACTGTAACGTGTGACTGGAATGCATGCATGTACTGTAACGTGTGACTGGAGTGTGTCCATGTACTGTAACGTTTGACTGGAATGCATGCATGTACTGTAACGTGTGACTGGAGTGTGTCCATGTACTGTAACGTGTGACTGGAATGCATGCATGTACTGTAATGTGTGACTGGAATGTATGCCTTTACTGTAACGTGTGACTGGAATGTATGCATGTTCTGTAACGTGTGACTGGAATGTATGCATTTACTGTAACGTGTGACTGGAGTGTATCCATGTACTATAACGTGTGACTGTAATGCATTCATCTACTGAAACATGTAATGTAACAGGTAGTGGTATTTCAGCTGTAAAATGTAGCTGGTAAATGTACATCAGCAGTAACATGTAACTGGAATACCTACATTTTCTGTAACATGCAGCCTGAAGAAGCACATCTGTAACATGTAGCAGGAAAATGTACATGTGACGCAGCACGTAACTGGTGGATGCACAGCGGATGTAACATGGAACTGCAAGGTACACATCTGTTGTCACATGTTACTGGAATGCGAACATCAGCTGTAACCTGTAATTGCAAGGTGTACAACTGATGTAGCATGTAGCTGGAAGATGTACGTCGGATATAGCGTTCAGGGGGAAAGTGTAAATACAATATAACATGTAGCTCGAAGTTGTAAATCTGACGTCACAGAAATCAGGAAGATGTTCAGTTGACGTAATATTTAACAGAGAAATCTGAATATTCTGTACTCTGGTACTCATGCAACTGTGAGACGAGCTTCATCAAATGTGCAACTCGTAACCGAACTTACTGCTTCTAAATGCAGTGAAAACTATAATGAAGACAATCAAGAAGATGAGGAATAGATTTCATTGGGAAATTTTACAGACACTTGAGAAGTAGACGCACTCGCCCTGGAGACGGCGCACCTGTGTGTGTTCAGGTGAGGTGAGCGCAGGTGTCGCCTCTCCTCTGACATCTGCAGCTGCTGAGGCTGCGTGATGCTCCCCTCCGTCCTCGCTGATTTTCTCGGCACTAAAAACTGTGCCGTATTTCTTTGAGAATGAGCTCAACTCTTCATAATCTGTAGAATAGTTTCAATGATATCTGTAATTTAAAAAAAATAAATAAATCGATCGCAATAATCGATGGCCGGTAATTAACCCGCAAATTGAGCTTGTGGTGTAGTTTATAATTTTACTCTTCTTCTGTGATGAGTGCTCGAAGCCATTGTTGAGTTCGGCGTCAATACAATAGTTCATCCTATGTTTAAATGACGTGAAAACAATACACAACTTTTCACGCTAAAGGAAGATGAACCAATGAAAAAATGAAACATGGTGACTAACTCACGATTTTAGATATACTAATCTGATCGTAAGTGCTGAAAAGGTAAAGAGACGAAATTTAATACGTAACAGTGATACCTAAATCACCAAAAACAGACAGCGTCTCTCCTACGAACAAACATGCTTTGGATGGCACAAAACCGACTGTTAGAAAATACAATTACAAATGAAAAAAAAAATTGCACAGGCACGCAAAAAAGTGTACAAGTTCAGGGTGCGACAACATAATTTCCTTTCTTAAAATGCTCGCCAATTATTCGGTTGACATCGTAGCAGAGCGCTAGTGGTCTCGTTCGAGAGGCTTGGTTATAAAGTTTTCTTCCGGTGGTGTTGCGTTGCCATCATGCGTTGGGACAGTGACCATCGATGGCTGTTTTGTGGGAGCACTTCCCAGAGCGCCTCGTCTCCATTGGCGGTGATTTGGAGTGGCCGGCACGCTCCCCCGATTTGGCCCCCTTGTAATTTTTTTTCGATGTTTTTTCTTAAATCCCGCGTTTATGTGAGCCGTTTTTCCTCGTACCATACATATACGAGGAAAAGCATCCCCAAGTTTTACCAGAGTTAACCTCACTCACAGTTTCTATTTCTGCACAGCCTCTATTTCTGTTCTCACGAACATCCAGGATGAAATTGCCAACATTACACTGCTCTGGCAGGAACCATGGCAAAAACCAGAAATCGGTTTACTCAGCGTATGGAGAATGGGAGAAATCACCAACCTGATTTGATCATCAAAACTGTGTAAAACAGGACTTTAGGTATTTATTTACATTATAAAAGACAAATAAGACTTTTCTGAGTAATACAATATGTTTTATTCGATTTAAAAAAAGGAATTCGTTTTGCAGCACCCCGAATAAAATCCAGTCAAAGGGTGCGGGCAATATGGAACTTCCTCGTGCTGTGAGCGTTATTCAACTGAGGTTCTTGGGTAAATAAGAATAATTATTCTGAAAATCAAACATTTCCTTTAATTTTTGTACCTGAAGGAATTGAAAAATTCTATTCCCTAGAAGAATACTTCAATTTGAGACAGCGATCACGAATAGCTGATGAGATGAGAAAGCGTACGGCGGCTAGTCCTGTGGGAAATACCCGAGTGTAGGCTACACCGAATGAACTGTTGGAGCTGCGTACTCCCGACACAGGATTGCTCGCAGCAATCACACTTATATACATAGACATGACAACTTCTCACTCACTCCTCCATACGTTTTTCTTTTTAAAGTATGAATTCTTCTTAAAAGAATTCGTTTAAATTATTTGTTAGTCAACAGTAATAAAAAATGAACGTGTAAACCAGCGACAGAACTCCGTCCTGATATCAGAGTTAGATACTCAACGAATTGTCTAGTTCAACGTATAGTTTTTGTTTTGTAACTGTTACAGTAGCAGGAGAAGGATAGATTTTAGATTCTTTTCAATTTTTTAACTACACTATTGAAAATCTTTTTATACATATTCTTTGCCGATAAATTAATCATGAAATAAATTTCTTCGTGAAGAATCTCATAAAAGCTAGAGACACGATGTGCTCTGGGCTACGAAGTTGAAATGCTGGCCTAGATATTCAAATATTCATTACACAAACTGGTGAATGATGATTTCTGGTCAACTGCAGTAATGAAGTTAGACTTAAATTTCCTTAAAAGTTCATTTAAGAAAGAAATTGAGTCAGCTTGCTCTTGCACCGTTAATTTACTGTTTTGGTGGCACGCAATTATAAGATTGAAAAACATTGGGCGGCATCCCATAAAAGATGAAACATGTTCTCTAAATACTGTCAATAAAACAATGGTTCGAATTCTCTTGGGCATATAACTGAAAAATTGTTTACAGCTTGGCCACCACTAGGTTATCTCTCGCAGGGCTGGCCGTCCACACGCTACCCATCACAATCAGCTATTCGGGATCAAAGTCTCAATTTGAGTCATTCTTTTAGAGATTAAAATTGTCACGGTTTTTACGAGTACACAAAACAAAAGAGATCTTCGTATTTTAGAATCATTTATATTTACCCACAAATTTATGTTGAATAACGATATAAGCGGAAGGAGACTCCACAGAGCTCTTACCTTCAAATGCACTGCACGCCTGTATGAGCATATAGTGTGTGTCTGTGTAAATGTTCTTGTGTACGAGTGTTTTTTAAGATTTTAAGTTGTCAGTTTGGGATATTAATAGAATGTCTCATCACTGAAAGAAATAATAGCCCTATTTTGAAACACCCAGGTGCATCTGACGTTTGTCCCAAAACCGAGACACGCAGATGCATCATCAATGAGACACCCAAGATTAGGATGCATACCAGTGTCTCCAGACCCGATTTAGAGACGCTCTAGTGTCGCACTTGAAGTGCTTCAGTGTCTCATCGATGAGACACTTAGGCTTCAGTTTGATGCATTTACAACTGATGTTTCACAAAAAATTCTACGGATATTAAGCTGTATCATTGCACTGCCAAGCAAGGTTGACGCTTCCAGCGCGATGAAGAAACTTGGATACGCTTACGTATTCTTGAGCTAAACGTTAGCTGCTGCTGGTGACGGCCATACTTGGTCTAACCGCTGAAGAGGTGCGCCAGGAACTGCACTCGTCTCCAGCAGTTGTGACTTTTCATGCCACCAGCTACACATCACGTTCGACTAAGTGCGGTGGCGTTTAAGCGTTAACTTCCTCTGAAACGACCGTTTTAACTCTTACCACGAGAACAAAATTTTAATTTGGCCCGTGTTACATTAACTGAACACTTGAATAACTGAAGTCAAATAAATTTGAGGGGTGACTTAGCTATTACATTATCATCGCCAATAAAAGATAGGCAGCATTTTGAGACACTTCGCGCTCATCGAGGTGTCGCACTTCCGATGAGACATCTAATCTGTTTTTGAGACGTTCTGGCTATCTATGAGACACCTGAACAACCATGAGACACTTAGAGAGGCAAAAATTTCTTTCAGTGATCATACAGAGGTATCTATAGGGAATTCCCACCTGGGTTAAAGGAATTTGTTGGCGTTACGCACGCTGTACGGTATATTTCCATACGTACGAGGAAAAAACATCCACAAGTTTTCCCACAGTTAACTTCACTCACAGTTTCTATTTCTGCACTCCGAATAAAAAAAATTATTCTTTATTCAAGTTATATTTTAATCTGCATTGAACTTAACATTAATTTTGTACTGTTCCTATACAGACAAAAAATGATAATACTTCTTACGAGCTCAGCTAGGAAAATAGCGACACCTGCACAATGGACTGGGAAATGGAAGGCAAAAAGAAACATCGTGCTGTCTATAGCTGTCTTCTTCTGCGACAAGAAGATTCGAGGAAACCTAGACATTCTTTTTATGAGTTTAAAATACTGGGTATATATATTACTCTATCTGCTGCTTGTAAAGCATAAATGTCTGCAAAGTATCAAATTTCGTTTCTTTACTTCTCAGCACCGATAATAAGGTTCGTTAATCTTGAAACGTTTGCTATTAAACACAAGTTTAATTTTGCGTTAGTTCTTCTCTTCGTCTTTTAAATATCAGGTCATCCCTTAAGTTCTGTCAGAATTTTACCTATATTTAAATTGGACGAAAATAAAAAGTATTTCATTTCTAATTGAGCATAACATTAATTTTTTTGTTTAGATGCATTTAAGCTGATAAAAATTCATTGTTCAGAAAAATAAAAATTAAAATTGCTTGATTCAAACCCTGCTAACATGGAAGTACCCAAGAATCGTGTGAGGCACACAATGTTTTATGGGTTCAAGAAAGGAAACTCACCAGCTCCTTCAGACTAACATTTGTTTCGTAGCTTACAAAACCAATTGGACGAAACAGGTTTTACAACACATGAAGAGGCTGAAACTGACATTTGTAAATTCTTCGAGTCAAAACTAAAAGAATTTTTTAATAATGGTGATAATAAACTTGATCATAGATGGAAGGAAGTCATAAATAATCCAGGAAAGTACACTGATGATTGAATCTTCAATTAAACGTAACACTTGGTTACTTGTTTTATTTATTCAAAATTCGGACTGAACTCATGGGATGACTTGATAATATTTTCATGAAATCACTCAATATGTAAAATTAACTTTGTATTAAACGCAGATTATGATTTAGACATCAATTCTCATATTTTCTTCCGTAGCCTAGCATCATTATTCAGGTGGGAACTAAATCAGTTGCGTTCATGTGTCGAGGATAACTAAGCTTTCTCATTTTTTGACACCAACTGTCTCAGGAGCAATGAAAATTGGACCAGCGTTAAGCAGCCCATACACGATCAATTCTATTACGAAATATCATTCTCAATACCCTTAATTGTCAATGAAATTGACTGTGTATGGGCGATATTGAGGACTTGCACAATTGTATTGAGTAAATCGAATTCTGCTTGATATTTTTTGCGCAAGTCTCTAGCATCGCGCAATTAATTGACCGTGTATGGTGCCCATCAATGTTATTATGCAAGCTAAACTATTTTCTTTTTCCGATTGAGTAAGAAGCCTCCAGATTAAAATGTGTGAAAAATAAGACAGGGAATTCGTATTGGAATGGTTACAAGTTTATAAAACTTTACCAGCTCTATGGAAGGTAAAAAGTGATGAATACTCCAACAGGCCAAAGAAAGATGGAGTTTATGCTATCTTGGTGGAACAATTCCAGGGAAAATACCCAAATTTCACTAGAGAAGATGTAAAAAAATAAATGCATAGAGGACCAACTATCGCAAAGAACTAAGAACAGTTTTGGATTCAGAAAAATCTGGCGCTGGAGCGGACCAGGTATATCAGCCAACATTGTTGCTGAACAAACTGCCTTTTTTTGCGCAAGTATATTGATCGTGTGTGGCTAACTGAAAATTGTCAATTATATTGTGCAAGCCAGACTTGCGCAATAAAATTGATCGTGTATGGGCCGCTTTACAGCCGCACACACCCTCAGGCAGTCAGGCACACTACACGCTGAAGTGAGTCAAGTACTTAGAAGGAATCTTCAACAACTGGGAACAAGAGGTCTTATTACGAGAAAAGTCTTAGATGAAATGCAAGAGCAAAGGCAGTTTTCTTGGTGATAATGTGAGTGACACAACATTGCTCGTCGTGCTGTGACGCAGATTGTGTACCGATGTTTTTATCATTGCGTAAGTTTGGTAGTGAAGGTATGTGGCAAAACAAGGGAGCTTCCCATTAATATACATTCTGTAGTTGATTACGTCGAATGCAAGAACTATCATTTAAGGAAGAGAAAATAGTGAAAGGAATTCCCCAGCTTTTCATAAGGGGACTTGGTGTATCCCAGGCCTCGAGAATACACGCGTGTAAAAATCCTCAATATTATTGGAGTGGGTGTGGTGATAGGGTATGTCTTCTTCGGCGTACCTGAAATGGTAAATGCTTGTGAACAAAACCAGAGGTACTAAGAGAAGGGTAGCAAATATTGGTGAGCAGAGGCATTTGTGCGTTCAGGTGGGGCTCTTTCTTTTTTGCTTTTCTTCGCTGTCGCGATTTAAGAAACGCTGACTTTCTGCGTATCCTACCACTCGTGAGATTATTTTAGTTTTGGTTACTTTAATCACTTACCCTTTTTATCTACTCTCTGTTTTACCTTTATGTTTAAGTCAGTTTTTAGCCGCCTGCGTCGAGATGGGCGCTGAAATAATGGTGACGTAGGGCGTCTTTAAAGTGAAGCCTTTATTCCCTCTTATAGTGAAGATACGCTGTTACCGAAGGATGTGGCAGAAAAGCTTCGAGTACAAAAACAATAATGATTATTATGAAATCCTTTGAAATGAGTTATTTGGACATTAAAAACTTTTGAATGCACTCAAACAAGCACGATACCGTAAACTTCTTTGTTCAATCCAAGATTTCACTAGTCTCGCTCTTTACCAAATCTTCCCATGTCGGACTCGGCACAATTAAGGAAATTTAAACAGGGTTCGATGAAGATGTGCTACGTATGCGAATGAGAAAACGAGTATTGATGTCTTCACACACCTTGGTAAGATATGAGAAGGATGTTTCTGCAGATTTACTGTAAGATTTTTATCGTTCAAAAATATTTTAAAACGCAGTTGCCCGGACAAAGTTTTTTGTGCACATAGGCTTTCGTTCTCACTTCATCGACTTATTTTGCACAATCCAAACTCAAACTAGTAGAGATAGGGGTGTGTATTGAGTCTTGAATTGATTTTTTGAGTGTAGGTATAGATGTTCACTATCTCACATTTACTTCGAATCTTTTTAAATGTTTTCAATATAATTCTGAGTTGATTTTCCGTGTCAGGTAAAAAAGTGTTTTATCCTGTCTATATTTCGCGGTCGTACTGAGTGAATACATTTGCCTCTGACATTCTTCTGCATTCTATGTTTATACCAACTCTTGTTTGTCGAACTGACAGAGTGGGGCGAACGCTAGCGCGGAAGATCCATTTGAAGTGTTTGGAAAAGAACGAGATATAAGCAGGTTAGACTGGCGAGTGCATTAGGGCAGGAAATTCTTTGACACATGCCCATGATTCATGACCTTTGGCCCTTTATTTTCTCTGGAGGAGATCGGATTTCGTGGTCTAAACGCAGGCTGTGGCAAGCCGATCGAGGGTTGTACATGTACTGAGGCGGCCACTCTCAAAGACAAAAACACAAGAGTGGGGAGCTCTGTCGATGCCTCCCATATTTTCAAGCCTGCCCGTGAAAATCACGGCGTCACACTCGTGGTCAGAAATTTTCAACACATTGAGATGAATCGAAATAGCAGAATCCAACAATCTATCGTTGATTTCCCTTAGAACAGGGCTGATCAGGCGTTGACAAGAACTAAGAGGTATGAAGTGATACTTCTTCTGTCAAATGAGAGTCTTATTAAATTTAGTTGCCTTTACTTACCTATAATACGACAAAACATGGCAGTTCACTCAAGTTTCTTTCGGTCCGTCATCAGCCTGCAACAATAGATTAAACAAGTTGAACTGAGAAAATATTGTGCTAACTTAATTTCTCGCCATTTCTGGGAGTGAGATTCCTAATTTATTCACAGGAACAAGTGGAGTTACATCTTAGCACTTCCCCTTTCTTGCTCTTCCTGTCTCCTGATCGTCTAAGTTGTCCGTCACGACAGAAGTTTTGCAGAGTTCAACAAATCAACGGAAAAACGCTCAAAAGTGGACGCTCTCACTGAAATCTAGCTCGACAACAGCATCGATCATCCGAATGCTGTTTCGCTCCAATTGCTATTTCCCCTTTAACATGCGTATTGACCAGAAAGTGCACAATAAACATGTTCAATGAGTACATATCAGGTTCTTACATAACCTTTAACCAACTTAAATATCATTTTTGATGACAAAAGTTATGATAGAAATAATAAGAAGCTACTCATTTACTTCCATTCGATTCCCTTAAAATTGGCACCATCAAAGTAACAATAATATTGGTGTGACGTTATTGCTACGTTGTCACGTCTAGAAGCGCGCCTGGGGATGTCGGAGGCATATTAGCTACGCATCGTCATATAGACTCCTGCTCCAATGTTTGGAAATGAGTCCCGTATTCATTATTCATAATAGGGTCTGAAATTTCAGCGAATGATGCAAATTTATTCGTACTCTGAGCTACAACTTACCGCTACTAACATTGTGCGGACATTTCACGTGCAGAAATGGCGCTTTTGGGAGCAATTAATATGCGCCAGAAAATGTACCTGTTGATGTTACATTTGTTCCATGAAGACATCCACCGCATGTTGAACGGTTTTTTAACTGCCTCAATCTGAAGCACAAATCAATTAAGTTTGCAGTGGAAGTTGCAAAAGACAATACTTCATCCATTCTATCCTCCGCCCGAAGCTATAATGCAAATAACGTTTTTGAGGTTGAAATGAAGCCCATTAATCGCAGATTGCTGCTGCTCTACGACAACGTGTCAAATAGAGACAAGTTAATTTCTTGAAATAACAGAAGTGCGGGTTTTATCTTCTCTAACTAATAAACAAAAACATTTAAGGTGCGTAGAGCTATTATGCAATTAAACTGTTGCATGTTTTATATTGTTCTACGTGTTTCACATCTTAAAATTTATGATCCTGATGGGCAAAACGCGTCATTGAATATTAATGATAGAGTCGCGGTAACAAGAAGAGTTTTTGAAGTATAGCAAGGATAACCTGAACACCTTCTGAGACAGTTGCTTCCGCTGCGTTCCAAGGGAAATGAAGCGTGACCCACGAACGGTCAAGAAAGTCATCGGAAACATAAATTTTACCCGAAAAATCAGATACCACATAGGCCAATATAAAATATCTTCCACAGTTACGAGAAAATTACAAAAGTCGCTATGAAATTGTCTTTACACTGCAGTAGAAACATTTTCGCTCTGTTGGTGAAATTCTACGTCAGACTTAACGCACCGCCGCAAGGAGTTTGGAAAAGTCATCAAGCCACAGACTAAGCCTACGTCATTATTATAACAAAAACAGCGAAATTAGGCGTCAAAAGTTTCATTGGTTAAAAGTTCATGAATTTTGTCTTCTTCAAGGCAATCTTCATGTACAAGTGACACACTTTGTTAAACGGACCAGACCCCTTGTTGGGAAGTTGGACATTTCATGAGTGATTGGTTCTATTGAAGCTCACGCTGCAACACAGGAAAGAGAAATTATGTTCTGGGCAGGAATTGTGGGGCAGGCGCTGGTTGGGCCGCTTAGAGCATCTGTGGGATCTGAATTGAATTCTCAGTCACACATGAAATTTTTGACGACCAACTTTCTCTAATGCATGGCACCAGTCACACAGTAGGTCATTCAAATGGAAATGTCTTTTATGTATGTTAACGCTGAAACTCAGGCATGAAGGCCAACGAAGGACTTTTCAATCCCGAAAAATATTTAAGAGGATCATCGTTTGAAGTGACCTCCCTTCAGTTGCATGAAAAACTTGTGGAGATTTTTCAAGGCTGACATAAATCAATGCGGAAAGCAATATATGTTTGAAGACAGTTTCTGGGAAGCTATTCAGATCCCTATGACAACTTACGTCTGTCTGTTATTTCAAAACTCACCTCCTCCATGGAAGAGTGCACCGGGATGGTAATCGTGAAAAACAAAAATACACTTGTAAATTAATTGTATCTAAGGTTACAAAATGCGTGCTGTTCAGAGTGTTAATCAGAATAAGCATGTCTTATATCATGCTAATCATGTCATTGAACATCCGTTACCTTTTCTCGTCAAAAATACGCCTTGCACAATACCTCCAGAAACCTCAAAATCAGTTATTTTTATATTAAAAATTACAAAATTAGTGCTTGCATCAGTTTTGAATGATGATTTTCATTCCCTGTGAAGAGTTGTTCTAAAATATTAGCTATTTGCAGCTGATGATTATCATTTCATTCTCATAAGCGTGAATAACATAATTGCCTTGGATGTATTGTACACTGCCGTGTAACAAAAGACAATAATTAATTTCAAGCATAAGAATATAACTCAAACCCACATTTACGAGATTGGGCGAGAGTTTCCTCAATTTTCGCTCAGCAAGCTTCGAATTAACTCTATTCAAGTAATAATCAATAGGGGCTACAAAGTGTGTTCAACCTCCAAAAATGTGCGCAGTGAATTTGATTTCTTGAGAATATTTTTAAAGTTATTACTTTCATTGAGTGTCATTATCTCAACAATTAAATAAATTTCCTTCACATCAATACGCGAACAGGCTATTGTAATTCATTTTATGTTACGCCTTTCCATATTTTAGAAAATTCTTAGAAAGCTGTTTCACGAAATATAATTACAGTATGAAAAATATCCTCAGAATTTTGAGTTTTCATTCGTGATATTTTTTACATTGCTTAAGCGTGTGTTTCGGTTCAGGGAAACGCTTCATGTTGAGACAAGGGAATCAGATTCACAATTATAGCTATGTGCGCTGCACGTTTTCGTAAGTCGGCATTACTTCACGAAATATCCATGTAAGTTGGAGAGCACGGTGGTGGAAGCTTTCCTACGTTCATTCAGGTAGCACACCCATCTCTTTCTGTAATACGCAATCATGCAAAAAAATACAATATTCCTTTATTCATTGCTGGGTTCTAGATTTTAGAATAAGCTTCAACTCTGAATGATCTCAAAATTCTAGTGTCTTTACACATTTTAAAACGAAAACAACCTGAATAATACAGATAGCTCGTAACCCTTCCAAAAACCGAAGTCTTAAGCTGTCTGTGCATAATACCACCTAGGTTTTATATTTTATCATTTTCGTTGTTTGATCTTTTTATTCCAGAGAGGCACTTTTTTTACGAACCTTACTGTATGGCTGGGCCCCGAAGCGTGTTCCTGGTAAAGAAAAGAAGAAGAAAAAGAAAAACATTTATTTTCCAATAGAGTACAAACATGAAATGTCGATACATTGGTTTTTAAAACACCTTAACATTAACATCCTTAACTGATTATAATACATTGGTATCGTAATACCCGTGCAGAAAGTTGAGACAAAAATGATTGACAGAAAAGCACAACAAAAATGAGTTCCTTTCCTTGCCTAATCTGATTTTGAACTAAGAGAACACAACCCTCGCGACGCTCATTTGAAAAACACTTTCATTAGTGCGAACAAGTATTGAGATAATAGCTAAAAATGCATTCAAATACATTAGCATAGAGACCCTTAATTGCTATTTATACATGGTTATCGTAATACCCATGTTAAGTGTTCAAACAAATGATTTAGATCCTTAATTGCTATTTATACATGGTCATCGTAATACACATGATAATAATTGTCGACACAGGATTTAGAGAAAGCACAAGTTAATGAAAATAAACAATAGTTTGTATAAAAGGATCGTTTGTATCGTATTTGGGGTGCGGCGCTGAGTTTCAGTTTCTAAGTTTCAATTCCTGAAATTTTTGCTAGAAAGTGAGAATTTATTTTATTTTACGTTCGCTAAGTCATTCTAATATTGGTCTTCCTTATTCCTGTCGACTAAAATGAGCATCACAACTGTTGATTCAATGTAGCGGAATGAAGGTTGTTTTTCCACAATTAGTAGTATTTCATTCGTGGTGCCCGGAAGTGGAAATGGGGCTTAATATTTTTCTAATAAATTATCGACTCCAAAATCCAAAAATTCCTTTCGCCCATCCGACACCACTTTACTCCTTCTTCCGGTGATGCTCCGCATCCGGTCATGCCTCTACATTTGGTTATGCCTCACATTTGTTTATACCCTACATCCGGTGAAAACCCATATCCGGTCCTTCATCCCCATGTAAGGTGTCCCAACGATAATATTCGCTATAACTAAAAGAAGATGATTATGATATTTCTTACTTAAGCTAATAGTACTGGCACAAAGAGTTCATCGGGGTCAAAGACATGAAAGGTATTGTTTTACATTGCTAGCTGTAATATTTTCAACATAGGTGAGACCGTAAAAAAGTCAACTATCTAAAATTAGTGTTGTCGTAGTGTATTCACTAAAATAAAAAGGTAAGAAGAGTTTACCACACAAAGCTTACGACAGCAATCTGAGACCAGAATAAGAAGATTAAAATTTAAAGTTATGACATTCGTCGAAATCGAGGCCTTTTACAAATGTTTCAATAAGGCCGAAAGTATAGAAAGTAGTTACTAAAATATCCTCACATTTAACATCCTTTTTCTTTGCGGTAATTGATTTGGGTTTAGAACTGCAAACTGAAATGTGAGTCACTAAGAACACAAAATCCAAAAGAACACGAAATCACTATGAACACAAAATCCCTGTGACACATAGCTGATAATACTTTTGTTTGGGTGTGCGTTATTGGATCACGAGTGAGTCCATGATATTTTTCACATAGCTGGAACACCTATGCACACACGAGCGCAGGAAAGTAAGCCATTGCCAATCAACTACGTCTCATGTTCAGAATGCTTCAATATGAGCGAAAAATGCTTTCGAATACCTTAAAATTAAGACCATGACTTGATATCGCGTACATGATGATCGTAATATTTATATCGGTTAATTTTGAAACAAATGGTAGTGAGAAAAGTACGAAGAAAATGCATTCCCTCCATTGTGTTGATATGAAATACGTGAGAATCGTAATATTTAAATCGGTTAAGTTCGCTTAAATGTGATAAACTTCCTCAGAGAGTTCTCTGCTTCCAAGTATTTGGTAAAATTACAGTTCACGGAAGACGAACTATATTAAAAATGTTTCAGTTCTCAACCTATTCCCGTTTGGCCACATTTCAGGCCGATGTCCGACGGGGTGGCAAGGGAGCAGCACGGACTGCCTGAAGAGTGCGGGCGACAACGCCACCTACGACCAGGCAAAGCTGTACTGCGCCGAGATGGACGCCAGCCTGCCCTACATCTACTCCAACGACCGCAACGAGCGCATCATGGGTGAGTATTGAACGTTTTGCTCCCGTTTTGCGGCACCTAATGAAAGTGCGTCCATCGCGACGCTTTGCTGCATGAATGCACTGGCTTGATGATGGTGCTTTGAGTGAAACCGGAGTGGCTGCAAAACATCAAGCGAAGAGTTTAAGCAACACCATCGCCTCTAATGGCGGGACTTGAATCGCATGCATTCAAATGCGTACGTTTCTTAGCTCGATGTTGAGGGGCCGCTAGCTTGCGGCGGACGATACCAGCTCTTGCAACACCTGCGCGCTGCACATTTGCTCTTGTGTCTGGCAATACTGGGCCGCAGTAAGATTAGTCAAGTTCATGTATAGTACGTGTCTTTTCGGGAATTTTTCCATTTTAATTTTACCCCTTTCTGCGTTATGTTGTTCATTTTCCATTAGTTTGTTAATTATATCGTTGCTGTTTCTATATTTGTGATGGTCGTTTACTTCAATTTTTAAAGTTAATTTTTCATAATCGCGTCACTGTTTCTAATATATTATTAAGTTTTTTTAGTCTTTTACCTTAGTAGTTCGATAGTTTTTTTAAAATTATGCTTCATCATCGCCTTATTTCGTCTTTTTAGTTGTAGGTTATTTAGTCTATTTTGTTTATCCAACTCATATAGTATACGGCCCATGCAGTCCACACACTGCGCTGTCTGCACACTATGCCGTCTGTGGAGTTCCATCGTCTACAGCACACAGTCTACACGCATAAGCAGTATGCCTACTTTCTCCACTTCGTCGATTAGTCTGCGTCGGCTGAACACAGAGCTCTGCGTGGTTTTCAGGGCTGTCACACGCCTGCTGGGCCTTATTGGTCGGTACAGACATGATGTACGCATTGATATATATGACCAGTTTAGTGTATAAGCCTTGTCTCATTTGCCTATTAAGTAGCTCATTAAGTCTAGTTTAAATAGTCTCGCCCATTTAATTATTGGATCAAATTACTGGGTATACTTATTTTGCCTTTTTTTAGTAGCTGCTGTCTTCATCATCAAAGAATTCTCAAGTTCGCCATAGTTTAATTAGCTCATTGTGAAGTGCCCATAGCTTATTTGGCTCTGCCATATCAGGATATTCAATCTAAAATGTATCGATATCTTTGGCTTCAAATTTATTACTCCGAATCATTTTGAATTTTTTAAATTCAATCCAGCGATAATTCAACGTGCAGGGACGTCAGTACGATGTCCTATATACACACTGACTTGAAATATTTATCTTTAACATTTTGTTGCATTTTCTATGTTGCTTATTCTAGTCTAGGGATCTAACAAATAAACAAAAAATTAACAAATAAACCCTGTATTATGATTTGAGGATTAGCAGAAAATATTTTAGTTTAAATCTACTTTTGTTTTACTGAGTCTGTTCAATAAACTTGACCAATTCAATCGTTCAGTTCATGATCGTATTGACTGAGTTTAATTTATTTAACACATTTTTTTCATTCAGTTTATTAAAAACATTTCAATTCGTTGAATTGTTTTTTATTAAATCAGCTATTTTAGCCTGTCTTCTTTCCATTCTTAAATTTGTTTTTCCAATACCTTTTCTTCTAATTATCTTCTGCCTCTCTGTTTTGATTTTCGTTTTGCCCATTTCTTTTGAGCTTTTTTCTATCATTTTTTTCTGCCATCATCCTTGCTTACTTTCTCATAGCCTCATTTCTCATATTCCGACATTTATTTGACCTTTTTAAAGTTTTAAACTTTTCGATTTCGCGGTTTAGTAAATTTTTTGAACCTTTCTCTTTACGTGTCTTTTGTTTCTTTTTTCGTGTGCTTATTTTTGCGTCTATTTCGCCTCTTAGCCTAACCAATTTGTTTCTTCGATTTCTTCTATTAACATCTTTGGTGTTCTTCGATCTCATTTTTCGACTTGCTTGCCCTGCCTTCACATTGTTTACCTTGATTTTTAATCTTGGCTCAGGTTTTTCCATTTGTTTTTAATCTTTCAGTTCCCTAGCCTCTATTCTACCTTACTTTTGAATGATTCTTTCCGTTTTAGCTGGAAACAACAAAAACGCAATTTGTATTCCAGTCCGCAAGGAAATCATAAAAATTGTAATTTGGCTGATATGATACATAATCTGTAAACCCTAAATATCAGCAAACCCTTAATATCAATATCAGTAAAGCTCTAAAATATAAATCCTGTCTCAAGAAAAAAATTAATGTAATGCATTTCTTGCACTAGGATCAATACAAAGACAAATTCCCTGCACAGAATTTCACACTGTGTGCCCTCATGCACCGACACAACACTCGACTTCGTTTTAGAGCTGCGGTGTACAAAATATTTTCTGCCGCTGAATCAATGAGCTGTATCGATATTCACACACACACACGCACACACTCATGAATACGCACACACGCCTGCTGCGCCGTGCAGCAGTGCTGGTGCTGTGGCAATCTCGTGCAGCAGTGCTGGTGTTGTGGCAACCTCGTGCAGCAATGCTGGTGGTGGTGGGGCAACCTCGTGCAGCAGTGCGGGTGTTGTGGCAACCTCGTGCAGCAGTGCTGGTAGTGGTGTGGCAACCTCGTGCAGCAGTGGGGGTGATGTGGCAACCTCGTGCAGCAGTGCGGGTGTTGTAGCAACCTCGTGCAGCAGTGATGGTAGTGGTGTGGCAACCTCGTGCAGCAGTGCTGGTGGTGTGGCAACCTCGTGCAGCAGCGCTGGTGCTGTGGCAACCTCGCGCAGCAGTGCTGGTGGTGCTGTGGCAACCTCGTGCAGCAGTGCTGGTGGTGTGGCAACCTCGTGCAGCAGTGCTGGTGGTGTGGCAACCTCGTGCAGCAGTGCTGGTGGTATTATGGCAACTTCGTGCAGCAGTGCTGGTGGTGTTATGGCAACTTCGTGCAGCAGTGCTGGTGGTGTTATGTCAACTTCGTGCAGCAGTGCTGGTGGTGTTATGGTAACTTCGTGCAGCAGTGCTGGTGGTGGTGTGGCAACTTCGTGCAGCAGTGCTGGTGGTGTTATGGCAACTTCGTGCAGCAGTGCTGGTGGTGGTGTGGCAACTTCGTGCAGCAGTGCTGGTGGTGTGGCAACCTCGTGCAGCAGTGCTGGTATTGTGGAAACCTCGTGCAGCAGTGGTGTTATGGCAACTTCGTGAGGCAGGGCTGGTGGTGGTGTGGCAACTTAGTGCAGCAGGGCTGGTGGTGGTGGTGTGGCAACTTCGTGCAGCAGTGCTGGTGGAGGGTGGAGCACGCACCACAGGTGGTGGAGGGTGGAGCACGCACCACAGGTGATGGAGGGTGGAGCACGCACCACAGGTGGTGGAGGGTGTAGCAAGCACTCAAACACTGAGCTTAAACACGCTTTTCTTATCATTGTTTTTTAGTGCGATGACTGAGTTTCTTTCGCCTAAACTTAGTTCAAGTCACACGGTAAACCTGGAAATGAAGACACCCGGCCTACCAGCGAAATCATCTTAGCATCATATTTTACTGATGGTGCAGCAGCGTTATTTTTCCTTTCTGAACATCATAAATGCCTGACAAGGATCTTCAATCTGATATTGAAACAGGATCATTGTTTCTAAAGGGAGCTAGCTCGTAGTCATTTTTCGCTTAAAAAAAAGTTGATAACTATGTATTCAATCTTTCATTCTTGCAGTAGACGTTCCTCAAGCAACGCTTGTAATATTTTTACTTTTATTTTTATCAGTATCAAGTACGAATCGCATTATATGATACCATTTTTGATTTGTTTCCGCAGTGTCTCCCAATTAATTTTGCTGTTCCTTTATCTTTTAACTTTAGCTGAAGTATATCTTATCTCCATTGTGATGAATACCTGGAATGCTGAGTTTGATGCTCTGGCTACATATGTCAAGGCTTTTCATAGTTTTTGTAAAAAGATGTTTCGTGAACTTTTTTCGAGACTGCACGTTCAATTAAAATACAAGGCTATGAATAATTATTTACATTCGTTTAACATCCTGGTGTTAAGGGACTGAGAGCACATTCTCGAGAACAAATTTTCTTAATTCTTTGCCTTCATAGTCTAAAAAGTCAATGCCCTGGTGCGCCTGATATGCTATACAGCATTGTCATTCATATTATTTGCTGAATTGTTCATTATTCCACAGAGTTAGAGCTCTGAGGGGGCTATCTCCAAATACCTCGAGACTTGACGTTTCTGAGGGTGTGTGCAGGGTTGCTGACCCAGAATTATGAAGGCAAAATGCATTCACGAGAGCGTTATTAGTATTGTTATGGTTGTGATCCTCGAACTTTGGCACTCAATGAGGTTCAGTCGAATGCTCCACCCAAGTGCTGCGGTTAGTTAATGAGCTCCACTCTCAGTGACGGCAAATAGCTATCGTGACACCGTGAATGAGCCTCATGACATTCAATAAAAAATAATAGACCACGTTGATATTCATATCAGCTTACTGCTGCTGTCTTCAATTCTTCCCTGGCCACGATGACTGACGCTAGCGACTAAATTTATATGAGCGTTGAAGTAGCGACGATTGCATGCACTGAGGAGTTCTGCGCTCGGTCTTACTTAATTAATGAGTGCGTAATCTGGCCAGATTTGAGCCAGAGTTCACATAGAGCATCACAAAGGCATTAAAACCAGATTATCTCAGTGGATGAACTCGACGGATTGAAGGGGCTGTGTTGGGTGAAGAGTTTTTATTTGGGTTAGAAATATTATGTTTCTATCCTTGAAAGTTTTTCTATGGAATATTCATACATTTTCCGACGTTACATTTCTTAAAAAATGTAATACTAAAAAAAATTGGCCTCTCATAGCATTTTCGACATATGTAGATGACAGTTAGGGTTATTTCACAGCGTTAGAGAGATAGATTCTGAATGTAGAAAAATAGCGAATAATATTGTCTAGCTTCGACTCAAAGTTGCTTGATAAAAATGATAACTGGCAATCATTCCCCTTCGCCTGATGCGTAATAGCTAGTTTTGTTGCTCAGTTCGTTTTCAATCATAACTGTGTTCTCCCACACACACCTCAGCAGCTCATCAGAACGTGGTCTTCCAGCGACGTATCGCAACAGCTGCGCAGCGCAACTGGACGAATCCTCCAGGGTGAGCTAGTTTGCGACTGTGGCTCGGCCAATTTAAAATGGTAGAACATTTAAAACGACATTTAGTACAAAAATTGAAGAACAAACTAGGACCAACTTGTCAACACTCGTCCAAACAGTCGTTTATGCGCTACATTGTCCATACCATGAAGCGGAAAGAAGATAGAAAAATGAAAAATGCTGTTTAGTTGACAGAAGGGAAAATTCACCATTAACTTGATGACGGGTGTACGCTATGGGAATGGACAGTCAGGAGATTGGCCCAGCCTTATTGGAGCCTAGCTCGTGACCAGCTTTGTCATAGTTCTCTCAGGTATTAAGGCGCATGAAACCGTTTAACTGATAACGCAGCAAATGGAACACTTTTATCGAGTCAAAAGGCAAATTGGAATTGTCTTCACTGTAATTACAAGCTTCGTGTGTCCTGATTTGGTGAATGCCTCATAAGTGGGCCAGACATTAGTGCTGTCACAGGAGACTGCTGCTGATCGACCTTTGCCTATTGCTTTCTCAACATAGTTCATGTTCGAGTTCAATTGAAGTGGCAAAACTTTATGACCCAGTTTCCGCCTTAATTCAAATTCGTTTGTAAAATTTTCCAAATTGTATGTAACCAAAGTGCTACAGCCGGTAATGAACCTTCACCTGACGCTTGCCTACCGTACGTGCTGTTCTTTGTGGGCAAAATTTTCAAGTATGTGCGTTTTTGGCAACCGTGCAAAGTTGTCAAATGCTGCGTGCGCAAATTTTACTGGAAAAACTCGAACTTGAGATTATCGGTTGATAATAACAGCACGTAAGGTATACAAGATGACGGGTGAACTTTTATTACCGGCGGTGCCGCTACGATAATGTAAAATGTTTGAAAATCCGGCCGGTTTGCGCACATTCAAAAATTTGCTGTTTAATAATTCGACTTCGAAGCTCGTGTGGCCGTAGCGACGCTCATTTTGCTTAAAGAATGTCGTTGAATGAGAATATTTTTTGTATGCATTACACAAACAAGACGTACTACGATTTTATTCATTCATCATTTCAAGACAAACCATTTGTTAAAATTGATGTACTAGGGGATTGATACACGAGCCCAGACGGTATATGGAAAATTAATGTGGAGGGTAATAGTTGAGCAAGGCAAGCTTTCCTACACTACAACTCCTAATTTTTAAATGACAGAAACACAGTTGAAGTCTATTCGTATAAATGTAATTACAGTTTTTTACGTTAAATATGCTCAGGTTTATTGCGGTTGTTGTAATAACCATCCTTCTCTGTTTGAAATTTCTTCTTTTTATGCCCTGCTTGGATTGACAGTGCGTTACTCGGTAGGTGGATGAAAGCTTGTTCCCTGTTTAGCAAACGAGGAAACTGATGAAGTAAAAGAATTGTTCAACAAATTAGGCACTAAATTTTAATGAATTGCTGCATTGCTAACGGCGTTCAGCAGTTTCAGACGAAATGAGGTAAGACACTGTGCGGTGTCTCTTACACGCTGTGGCCAGTATTTCAATAAATTTTTCCAAAATTTGTAGGAGGAAGTTGTTTATCAGAAAGTCAGCTCGCGCTGAATAATGTTTTCAGATCCCCTCGCCTACATTTTTCCTATTTGTGAAAGAAAAAGCGAAGATTCATATTGCGTTCAGCTCTTTAAAAGAATTCACTCGTTCGAAGACAACTTTAGTTTCAGAAGAGCGCTGAGGAAAAAAAATCGGGATCAAATGTTTGCGCAGCCCCTCGGTATTCTCAAACAATCATTGTTATTCCACTCGACTGCGCTTCTTTCGTTCGAGTCCATCAGGCACTTTGTACCTATAGAGGCCGATGCGAGCTATTCATGGAGTGGCGCTCCATTAGGGCGAGCGTTCTCGTGTGTACCGCCGCCGAGTAATGTAACCTCCTCATTTGTAGTCCATTTCATTTTCAACGTCAGTGTCCAGAAAAAAAGCTCGTCCCGCGGACACATTCGGTGTCGACCTCACATCTACATGCCCGCGCGGCTGTCACAATTTCCCCGCCACCTTATCTGCTAACTGAGCGGACGAGACGCTGTTCCACGTATGGCCTCCAACTCCCATTTTTACGGCCTGACTTTAGGTCTGTTTTGGAAAACTGTTGCTGTTAAGTTTGCGTAATTTCCTGCTCGAGACGTAAAGTTTGCAGAAGCAGTTTTTCATAGTTTGAGTTTTCACATATTTAGTGCAACTGTAAGCTGAAAATTTCCTTTTGGTGGTAGCACCGGGTGTTGTCTTGTTTTAGAAAGTAGCCATTTCGAGGCTCAGTCGGGATTAAATTTTACTCTCTTCGGTTTGCTCGAAATGTGTCTATAACCAAGAATTTTACGTTGCATCAGCGGTGGGCGATAGACAGATGTAAAAATGATAATTTAAAGGTTCAAGTTTTTCGGATTGTAACTTATACTTTACTGTATTTCGAATAACTTTCTCATTCATCTTTATAAGTCTACGAAGTTTCGTTACCTTAGTTAAATTTAAGTGATTTTGAAATTCTTTCGACTGAGACTGTGACTGTTTATTCCGTTAACCTTGTGAGACACAAAACCTAGCTTGCTCACTTCTAAAGAAAAAATTCAGAAGAAACTAGATTTAATGTACACGAATCTTGTGCAGGAAACTATGATTTCCTTTCGGAGTTTTTCGGTTATCTTTAAATGACTATATTATATTATATATCTCACTGAATACGCCAAGGGGATTTTTAACGAAGAATAGAACATTGATTACTTCTGCAATTTGCTAATTTGAATCCTTAGTGTCGTACCTGTCATGAAAACAAAATTTAGATCTTGTATCTCAAATGTGTTTTTCATAAGTTTTTTGAATTTAAACAACCACAGTTTCTCACAGTCCGGTGACTTAAAGAAGGATTTTAGCTTTTTTTAGGAGCCCCTAAAATAATATACTTGCAGGTTTGCAAGTGCGCTTTTCCGACATCAGTGTCTCAACTTTACTTATTTGCAGCCAACTGTAATATTTCTTCTGGGTAGGTTCTCATCCTACTGCTGCGGTAATTTATTTTGGTTCTTGATTTATCGTTTGATATTTTTCACAGCCGAATTACGTACTCATAGAAATTATTTCAAAATATTTGGTATCTGTTACCGCCAGCCTCTAATGAGACAATCTTTATTGATATAATCTTAAAAATCATTATTAAATACTATGATTGCATTATTCACTTCGGTCATCGGAGAGGGAGTGGGAGTAAAGCGTGGGGGAGCTTCCTTAAATAGACTCGCGGACAAAATTGGACTTTGAAATATGAGTGGTATAAATTCAACTCTAATTTGATGGGTAAGCAACACTGGGAGAATAAGGGTAATAGAAATGCTGATAAAATCTAAATTTTCAAGTGGAGGATTGTTGAGGGTTGCGGGAGGGCTGCTAGAGCACGAGAACCGCTTGAGCGGGGCCTGGACTAGAGGACAACCCAATGATTTTCAAACTTTGATCCGATTGGTGTGAAATTTGGCTGGTTCATGCATATTTTGAAAAGAAACATATTTTATTCGTGTAACTTTTTCGATTTAGGGCTGAGTTTTAAAAAAAATTGAAATGTTACTTTTTTAGTTCATGTTTAGGGATATTTGAAAGGAATAGAAGTCAACGAGTTTTTACGCTAGGACAAATTCAAAGACAGTTTTGAAATTTTTATCACATTTTAGACAAACTGAAATATCTAAATTTTATATTTGTAATTTTGTTTTCTTTTTATATGAATTTTTTTATCACTATCTAAAATATTCCAAATATTTTGGTTTGAACGGTGATAAAAAAAATTAAATGTCCAAATTGGGAAATCGAGATCCTTTAGTTTGTTAGAAATGTTCCAAGGATTTCAAACTGTCTTTGTTTTTTCCTAGCATGAAAACTCACTGACTTTTATTATTTTTTAGGTTTGAAAGATATTTTTACGTAAAAGGCAAAAAAATAAATGTGGTGAAATGCAATTAAATGAACATTTTTACTTGAATGCTGTATTCATGTTGTAATATCATCTACAAATAATTTGCATGTATTATTTTATATCGTCACTGTAAATTGCATTTTACATTTATAAATTACATATAAATAAAATATACAACATTTTTCTTGCCAACTGTGATAAAAGATGTGGAAAGTACAAATTGGGAAATGGAAATCTTTTAGTTTGTTAGAAATGATCCAAGGATTCAAAAACTGTTTTTTTTTTTTTGCTCTAGCATGAAAACTCACTGACTTCTATTCTTTTTCAAGTTGAAAATGAGGTTTTCACCTACAAAGCAAAAATAATAAATTTTGTGGTGAAGTGTAATAAAATAAACATTGTTTTACTTGAATGCTGTATTCATGTATTATCATCTACAAATAATATGCATGCATAATTTCATATCAGCACTGTCAATATCATGTTATACGCGTATAAATTATTTAAAAAATACACTTATTTTTCAACCCCTCAGGGGGATACAGGTATTGTATCTATGGGAATTAGCGCTCCCAGGGGGACTATGTGAGGGCCTGAGCTAAAGGTTAGGTAGGCTTCCTTTTGTTATAATAAAATAGGTTTTTGTTTTGTTACGGACCAGCTTTTTTCGGTCCACTGCTGTCCTGTTTTTCAGCACCTACTACTTTCTTCTTCAACTTTTTCTTGTTTCATGAACTTCTTTCCTAGCTTACTGTTTCTGTGCACCTTGTGCATAGATTCCGCGTTCCCTCAACTCCATACTAAATGGTGCCTTCCTCATTCCTCTCTTGGAACATCTTTGTCGTGGTTAAGGGAGGCTAAAACTTTCTTATATAATAATAATAATAATAATAATAATAAACACTTTTTTTTCATTTCTTGATGAATGGTAAATTTCTATTTGTGAACTGATTCTTCTAAAATGAGCCACTAAATGCAATTTTTAAAATAAACATATTTTATTCGTGTGTTTTTTTTTAGATTTTGGCCTTAGTTTTTAAAAAAATGGGGAATATTTGCTTTTCATTATATTTTTTCTGATATGTCGAATGAATATAAGTCAATGACTTTTCATGCTACAACAAAACCAAAGACAGTTTTGGACTCCTCAAAACATTCCTAACTAACTAAAGAGGCCAGATTTTTCATTTTTATTTTGTTTTCATTCGATATAAAGTCAAGAATTCATGATTTTTGGTCCCCTTACAATCTGAAAAACTCTTGGGGGATTCATCTAGTGTCCGTCACCTTATGAAATTTTAGAATACAGTAGCCCACCACCTAAGGATCATTTTCTAACAAAATAAATGGCCCATTGGGCCTAAAAATCTTTAGGTTGTCCCCCCATAACGTCCTCTGGGAATGAGAGATCTTCTTTTACGCTAAAGCCTCTGCAAGTGTTGCGCTCCGCTGTGTTATGCTAATCAACACGATATAGAACCAAAACTTGGCCAAACGGGAGTTTCGTAACTTGCTAAATACAATGAGCGTTTCATTTTTTTACGTGTGAATTGAACATATTTATGTATATTCTATCATTGATAGACATATTTCAATTTCCATTGTAACTAACCGGTGAGGGTAGCGACACTGTCTTGGGTCATTTTAAACGCCAGGGACTTTGTTCAAGCTTTCAGTTCAGTTTCTATTCTTAATTAATTTGTAGTATTGCGGGAAGAAAACCTCCATCTTCAGTTGTAATTTAATTCAAGTGCTAATAATGTTGATCAACACACAGGGGTTAATGAGAAAATTATAATTAAATACTGTGAAAAATTAGAATGGAATATCTGTTTTAAGTTACATAGGTATTTCATTAAAAATGTTAAGGTAAAATATTGCACTATTATGGATTCGCAACGTAACCAAACTATTATCCATTCATAGATTTACACGGAAATGAATTATAAAAAACGGGCAATAACTATAACCATAAAATTTTGTCCCAAGGAAGGAGGGCATGAAAAACCAGAGGAAAGCTTAGTGCGCACGAACAAGAAAATGCAGCTACCATGTAGGTGGTGAAAGTTCGAAGGGGACATTCAGCTCAGCAATTCCCAAGAACAGCTTGGTAGAGGGTGATTATTGCCTTCCTGCATTAATGGCGAGAGTGAAACTCGCGCAACAGTTTGAAATGCGCGTTTTGGAACATCGCGCGAAAAGATGACCCAGACAACAGCAGGGCGAGCTAATTGATAACCTTAAAATCTTGCGAAAGTGATGATTGTATTGAAATTAATGTTCATGTTTTACATAAAGAATGTTCAGCGAGATTGAACATCTAATATCAAGTAACCAATATAGAAAATGAGCGTGTTATTCACGCGGTTACGCAAGAAAAACGCGGCCGTAGGTGCTCAATCATCGTAAGTGAAAAATTCAAAGTCCAGTTTTTTTGCGGATGGCGGCTCTTCCCTCATAGACTATGGCAGGTGGTATGATGATAATGTGGTGAGCTAATATTCTGTTTCTAATTTTCATATTTTGCTCTGCCTATGTTTGTATTGAGAGATTGTTTCTGTGGTCTCATATTGATAATTTAGTCATCCGATGTTGCGCGCTCATTCATAGCCATTATTAACTCACGCGTTCTTTAATTAAAATAATTGAATCTTTCACTTAGTCATTATTATCGTCATGTTGATCAAGCAAATGCAGTATAGGACGCTCTGTAGCTCAACTTTTCCATTGTGGGAGATTGCACCTCAGACGATTAAATGATTCTCCATTGTGCTGTTTTGTTTGCGTCTCATTTAAAATAGAACTAAGCTAATAATCTTGAAATCCTTCGAGATCACCACGGCTGAATTGTCTACTTATCAGAAAACAAAAGGTTTCTTCCTTTCTCTTCATCCTAAGCCTGTCGATCTATGGCAAATTCTAAACAAGGACCTTTATGGAGAGAAAGTAGAAGAAGCTGTTTCATTGATCTCAGGTTTCTGAAGCCTATCATCATTGAATTTAAACGAATTCTTCGAACTGCATTTAGCATTCGCACTCATTTTTATGTAGTACGACGTTAGGCACGATTTTCTGTTTACTTCTAGCCTAACTCGTCAGTCCAGCACTAGAGAGGCTTTCTTCGGGCGCCCGATAGATTTTTTGATGCATGTGCAGTACATAGGATCTTAAAAAAAGTTGGTCATGGCTGTTTCATTCCGATTTAGTTTAATTGCAATCACCCTGACTTCTACAATTTTGCCAAGTTCAGAATTAGTGCACTGGTTTATCATCAGTCAGCACTTTGTAACTAATTTTCATAAATTTTGGCATATAGGTAGCTAATGTTGCTGGTTAAGTTAGGTCATGTTTGATTAATGGTTTTCTCTTATTTCAATTAGAACGGTGAAATATCGCATTGGATTATCGCTCTCGAAATAGTCGCTCTGGAACTTTTTGCACTTCAAAAACTACCAAAGTTACTCGAGTGTGTTGGCGGACGTAGTAGATGACATCCTCGATAACACTACGGAAGTTGACAATTATAACTTAGGATTTTTGATCCATAGACCTCAGCTAAATGATGATCAAAGTGCGATGAAATGAAATATTGCCTCAACTGTGTAAATGCGAGTGTGTGTGAATGTGTGTGTGTGTGTGTATGTGTGTGTGTGTGTGCAGTTCTGTTACTTTGTGTAGATGTTATTGTGTGTTGGTTTGATTGCTAGAATTTAGGTGTGTGTGTACGTATGGCTCTGAATGTTTAAGCTAAATTTTGTTCTTATTTTTAATGGTTAGGCGAAGTTATTTTTCGATGTAGATATAGTGATTTTAATTTCTTATAGCTTTTTCGCAATTTGTTCATTATCATTTTTTGTTCTTTGTTTTACAGCACTGATGATGGAATCAGAGATTCCGAAACGTTTGCCATTAAAAGAATGTTCCCTTTTATATTGGTTCTTCTTTTCATTTTACGTATTAGCTTTCCCAAAAAATCGCCCTTTTAATTCTATCATTCGAATCTGTAGCTTGAGGTTCTTTTCAAACCTTCATGAGTTCATAAATTAAACTACTCATTTATCATAATTTGAAGGGAAAAAATAGAAATTAAATCGTGTTAAAGGCGTTCAGTATTCATAAAACCCGTCACGCAACTCATATAGGCTTCTCTGTGTATGAGGTCTTCGTCTTTCGTACGGTCGTACGCGCGACTGAGTTCTCTAAAGAACTGGAGGAGATCTGTGAGAAAGTTTCGTTTTTCTCGGAATGCTTGCTAAGCATCTCCAATAAAATTTTGAGTTGAAAAATGTCTTGTTATTCGGGTCATAAGTAATTTTTTCACTGCTTCCTCACCAATGATCTGGATGACGCCAGCTTGCAACCCTGTCGGACTAGTCCAGTTTCGAGAGATCGATCGAAGATGTTCATAAATATGAAAGAAGACTGAAAAGAAGAAGAGTCAATACAAGAATACCTGTAATTTTCTAAATAAGTTATTTCCATTGAAGTAGATGTAATGAATAGAACAATCGATAACTACCTTCTAGAAGAATAATACGGAGAACAGTGTCGTGCGTTCCAGGAACGAGCGAAAAAAAAACACTCCTTTTCGATTTATTGGCTTCAATCAATTCAGCAAGCGTCACTGCATGTTCACGAAGCTCAGCTGCCACTGTAGGGTGTAGCTATACATCAGAACTGTGTGACCGCGGGGTTTATGGCCTGTGCCGCTGGTGGGGATCGTTCATCATCATAACCGAGGTTAGGTTACGGATCGTTCATTATGATTCCGTTAGAATGATTTAAAGCACCTACGGGGACGATAAATTTTCTGACCTCATATTGAGTACGAAAAATGCTGTTTTCGTTTGCCCTCGTTCGTTTCCTTGACGAATAAAATTTCCAAAATTTGTAGTTGTACATAACCCGAAGTAGAATCGATACTTAACGTGTGTCGCTTGACTGTATCAGTAGGGCCCTCAATTTTATCTTGGAATGCCTCAAGTTTCTCCAGCTCATCTTTATTTTATTTCATAGCAATAGAAATCTTAGCTACATTATGTGGCCGGTAATGCTTAGCTTATCCTCTAAACTTGCATGGTGTAGAGACAGTTGAGAGTGAAGCCTGATCTGATGATGTGAAGCCTGATCAGGAAATGATGATTCGGACTGAGTGCAAATTAACACAGACTGTAGAAAATACTGTAACATACGCATTAACGTATGCGTAGCACAGGTGTGGGCGCTTTTCCGAGTGCGGTTTGTCTGTGATGCGAGCCGTACGTTGTCCTGCTCTCGGCACTTATCGACATAGACATATACAGTATTTATTTTCCTAGTAAAAAGCATTAATACTTCTGATTCGCAAATAAAAGTATATTCTACAAGCACAGGTAACACCAACACTATTCGTACACCAACTCATGTTAAATACTTTTAATCTAAATTGCTTGAATGCGTGTTTGATATTAAGACATCTATGTTTTCAAGTTTAGGAACACGACTTAAAATTTTATTTTTATTGCGAACAAGCTTCCTTAATTATTATTTTGATTAAAACTCCTATTACAAATAAATGAAACTATATTAACTCTTCACTGTAACACATGTGGCCTCAAAAACTTTAAACTGATGGTCTAGTTTGGCATCAAATTTTAACGTATTTGTGCTGAGCAGTTCTACTTTACTATGGCTGCACGTCTCAAGACTTGAAAGTTTGTCCTTTCCCGATCCGAACTTGCTACCTTGTCCAATAGATTTCTAAGTGAATTTAAGTCTGACGTCACCGACGATCTTGGTAAATCTGTAATTATATAATTTTTGCTTCATGGTGTCACAGATTTAAGCGTATGCCTCTAGACATTGAATGTTAGGTTCGAAACCGCTGGTCAAATTCAAGGTTTTACTACGGTTATAATTTCAGCTTTCTTTTAATATGTTAATGTAACCAAGAGGTTCATCTATTCCTTTGGTTAAATTAAAACACCAGGCTCACTTGAGACGAAACAATCCCAAAATAATTCAACCATCTCAAAGTACATATGTTATACTGTCGGCATTATATTTTTAGTAATTAAAGTACCACACTCCTTCTCGACACATGGTGCTTTTTACATTCACTCCACTGTACCCGTTCTAAAATTAATTTTCTCTGTCTAAGGAAGTTTTGGTAAAATGTTATTGTGGAGAAAGACGATTTGGTTCGTGAAGTTCAACTATGTTCATGTATCAGGTGGGCCGGTCAATAGCTCTTTATTCATTATAGAAAACAATCATACTCAGGGAGAAAAGTTATAGATTATTTACTCAACTTAAGCACCAACGCTAGCTACATGTTTTATACTTTTTTTCTTCAAATTATGTATCCCGCCTTGAAAAATCGTGCGCATATTGAGGTGATCCAGTCACCAAGTGATTTTCGACATCGTCGTAACTGTTGAAAGTGTTGCTGAGAAAGTACGATAGGCATCAGCGTAAATAAATGGCTGTCCGTAAGCGCCAAGTCTGATGCCTAGGGCAAGCGTGGGGCGTGCGTTCCCAGCCCGGTGCGTGAGTGGCGTCTGTGACGTCTTTTGCTGTGTGTGACGAGGCGTAGTCTTGCGGCATGTGTGGTGAGGCGTTGTCTTGCTGCATGTGTGGTGAGGCGTTGTCTTTCTGCATGTGTGGTGAGGCGTAGTCTTGCTGCATGTGTGGTGTGGCGTTGTCTTGCTGCATGTGTGGTGAGGCGTTGTCTTGCTGCATGTGTGGTGAGGCGTTGTCTTGCTGCATGTGTGGTGAGGCGTTGACTTGCTGCATGTGTGGTGAGGCGTAGTCTTGCTGCATGTGTGGTAAGGCGTTGTTTTGTAGAACAATCTATTGACGCTTTTCGATCAATGTCTGGTTTAAATTAATCAGTTGTTGAGAGATCCAAACAATATTCGTTGTTTCAACTTTCAAATAGTTTCAGTAGCTCATAATACACCAGACCTTCACAAGTTCATGTTACACCAGATCCATCAGATAAATGCACATCCCTGTGTTTCATGTGAAGCGATGAAACGTGTTTCATTGTCAATCTGGTAGGTTGTCGTATGGTTGACTGCTGTCAATCTGGTTGTCAAGTGAACAAGTAAATATTATGAAAGACTCGTGATTATTTTATGTTTTGAGTTCTCGGACCAGATCCATTATTCATCTCCAGTACCTATCAAATTCAAGAAAAACTCTCTTTCATGCCAATTGAGCAACATTTCACAACACATTGCTCATGCTCTTCATTTGGATTGATCAGCTGGGCACATGCTCTCTATTTGTAAACCCCACAAACACAATGTCACGCTAACTCAAACTCGGTTGTACATCAACTGTGTCATAACTGTACATCAACTTCATAATCACGGTCCAAGCCAGGAGCTGATTTGAGCAATCGAGACTGTAAACAAACAAGAGCTTTCATCGCCATCCAGCGAATAAGGTTGCCGCAATTTCCCATACACATAGGTAGCGGTTTCTATCTAAGCCACTTTGAATTGTACGACTATACTTTCACAGACACCTCTCGATAATCCCCTACTGTTCCGAAGTATAAGAGTTGGAAATCCCTCAACGTGCAAGAGTTCACAAGGAATTAAAAAAAATAAATCTGCAGTTATTGAACATGCTAAGAAGCTGTGTTCGCGTGATGTATTTTCGATACCATTTGTAAGGCCTCAAGCGATACCAGCGTCATCATAGCTTGAAAAAACACAGATTTTGTAATGGCTTGAATGTTACTGTCCAGTGCCGAGCTAAATATCGCTGCCAGCATATGCGCAGATTCGTGCAGTAAGACCTGCGCAACGCAGTTCAGCTCCATGGCGTACGCGTCAGAGCATGTCCGTGGAGGGAGTATATATGGAGGGAGCATAGCCGTCTGTGAAGAGAACCAGTTTTTGAGATTTCTCCTATTTCTGTGGTAACCAATAGCCGTCTCGCAAGTGTGACGTCAGCACGGAAGCCAGTTACGTGGAGGGAGTATATATGGAGGGAGCATAGCCGTCTGTGAAGAGAACCAGTTTTTGAGATTTCTCCCATGTTTGTGGTAACCAATAGCCGTCTCGCAAGTGTGACGTCAGCACGGAAGCCAGTTACCTACTAACTACGCTAGGGTGCGCACATGCTCGCTGATTGCTCTTCCAGCTGTTGAGTTTATCGTAATCATTAATTTGGGATTCTAAGACTCCGAAAGATAATAAATTGTGTTTCCTCACTCGAGGACACTTAATAATATCAAAATTACTAGCAAAGATACATTAAGAGTTAAAAACTGTAAAGATTATAGGCCCTTGAATATAACAAATTAGAGAGCGACTTGCACGCGCACCTCATCCTTCGATTTGTGGAGCGGTACTAATCTTGCTTTGGCAAATGAACGAGTTGTAGAGGAGGCGAGGAGGAGCCAACTTCAGCCAAGCGTCTGTGGTTGGCTCACGTGTGGGGCCTTGCCAATGCCCCAGTCTCCCAACTTTTGCAGCTAATTTGAACCCGATTGGAATCGGCTATGCTCCCTCCATATATCCTAGCTCCATGAGCATGTCGCATCAGTATCTCAAATGGCAGCCAAGGTGTCATGTGATTGCAAAATATGCACTGCTTCAAGCAGAAAGTGCTAGAAGCTGCTACTGCGGTCAAGCGGGCATTATTTTGCAGCCACTGCGCAGCGTCAGCATTGCCCGACACGTGATTCGACAGCGTCTTCCTCGGATCACGGTGACATTTTTAAAAAGCGTCAGAATGCAGGAGAATTGTCAATTACGGGGCCACACTTCGGTGAAACAACCGCATATTGAGATACAGCCTTAAAGCTCTGTACTGGTGCATCTGCAAAAAAATTGGGGACGGACTGAATGACTATATTAATAACCTTTTTTGTGCCTGAGTGTAGAACCTAGTAAATGGAAAATTTTCATCGAAACATTCAGAAAATAAAAACAATGTGACTTGTTTCCTGATGTCCTTCAGAAAGGACGGATGTCGATATGGGGTTTGTATACTGTAATTGATGTGTTTAATGTCTGCGGTATTCTGATTTCATATTTCAATCTGTTAAAGGGGAAGTAAATTCGCAGGCCAATATTGGGATTTCAGAATTGCTGTGATTGAAGCATACTAATTGGTAAAAGCGTGTTCTCTGCATAGCAATAGCACAATAGAGTATTATTTGTGAGAGTACAATTTCAAAAAGTTCCCAATCGTATTATGCCCCAAACACAATTAGCGCAGAGGTCCTGCCCAAAGAACTATACAAAAAAATGAATGTGAATTGAGTGAGCTTGAAGAAGCTCTGCAAAAATCAATTTCCACTAAGCGGTTTCTGTGCCTTTCAATAATTAGTAAAAGGTTGAAGGTGAAATAACAAGTTGGTTCATTACTTGTGGAATGAAAGTTTTCTTTCCACGTAATTTTTTGTCTTTATTATTAGATAAAAGTTCCAGCTCTCCCCATCCACGCCAGGCTCACAACATTTGCACCTGTGAAGAAAGGGAACCAGAGCTTAGAATTTAGCATGAAAACAGTATGAAAGATAAGAATATTTTAATAATTAGAGTAATTATAGTATTTGAACAAAAACTGGTGGAAACAAAATAACGGTCCAGTTCTATGAGATCATCCTCTCTGAATAAGATGGCAAGGGGCGAGATCAGGAGTTCCACTGGCAGATTGCCTCACCTTATGGAAGCTCAGGGTTATGAAGTAAAATCCTTGGCAGACCATCCATTGGCCCCCAGTTAGTGGATCCACGCCTTCCCCCTTCGGATGGCTCGGACACCCAGCGGCCGTGGTTAGAGTGGCGACGTTCGACGATAGTCGCTCAAAACGCGATAACTGATTGCTGAGGCTCAAGTATCAAGCAGGGCTGAAGAATCACCAGCGGAGAAAGGTTAATGCTGAATGGAGTGTCAAGAATCTGTGAAGAACGATCAATTTTGCGAATTGAAAATGAAAATTTAGGAAAAGTTTGATCAAAATCTTGTAATTGTGTGTAACGAATTGTGTGCGCATTTATTGTTTGCTTGAACTAAAATTGTGAGTTTATAAAACTGTGGTCAGGCGCGTTCCACTGGTACAAGTGGGTTGCTCTAACATTAGTGTAGGCCTGAATGTTTACATTCAACATAAATTTATGTGGCGTGTAAGCGAAGCAGGCACTCGAGCTGGGTTATTGTTGTGCTTGGTAAGCAGCAGACCTCGAAAGCTCGAACAAGGAGTGCGGTGTAGTGTTACCACAAAAGGCAAAAATTTGTTGACCATAGGCAGGCCAAGGGTAGGGGTAGTAGAGGGGAGAAGCGTGGGAGCCTACTCGCCAACGGGCTTAGACTTCAAGAATTAACGCACAAAATAGGGGCGAAAAATGCGTGTTCGGCTCACAGCGAATAGGGAGCGTACAACCTCGGGAGCAGCCAATAGGACAGAGCAGGCGAAGGTTTGGAAGTGCAAGAGTGGTGCCATTGGTCATGATTGGAAAGAGGGTAGCCCCAAAAGAACACTTTGACTAGCACGAAAAGACGAGAGTCAGTGAGAGTTCGCGAGCATCTCGATAAGGTTCGTCGTGGCTAGGCATCATTATACCTAAAGTGTTATACTCTGCGTCGTGAATAGGTGTTAAGTTAAATGTTATACTTTGGAAAATAAGTGAGAAGCGAAACCTGTTAAGATATATTTTTCTTGAATCAATAAATTAAAAGTTACACTTTTGCTTGTGCAGAGGGAAGAAGATCCCGCACCGGGGAGGTTGCCTAAAGGAAAATTTTTATAACGGCGTCAGGGCGGGTAAGGCTCGTGCTTTTGTTACGATAGATACCGGTGGAAACGATAGGTTCATACAACATATAGGAGAATTGGAGCAGTTGAATTAAATGTGGAATATGTGCATACATATGTATGAGAAAATTGTAGAATTAAAGTAATCGTCCAAATTTTTGTTGCCCTACAGGAGGGTGGTTTTTCTTGTCTCCTATTGATTGCAAGTACGACTTCTTCATAAGAACGTCCAAAGACAGTATATGCACTGTGTAAGAGACAGGGAATGAACTGAAGCTGCTCTGGGATGACAGAACTTGTGATCCGAGGCTAAATGACAATCCATTGTGACGTTGGAATGCGCCGACCCATCAGTTAGGCATTATTTCATTGTATGTGTTCCGTGTGTAATTTACTTGAGGGAATTGACCGGTCAATTAGGCAGAGTAGTATTTGTCAATAGGTGTTACGTACAGTTCCAGTAAATTACGGCTAATGCTTTGTACCAGGGTTATCCATTATAAAGTTTCTTCAGCATTTAATGGAGTTTAAAAACCCCGTTAACGCTAGCAACACAGCTCACCGAGGCAAAATAGCGCACAGAATCGCGCGGATGTAAGTCGTGTATCAACGCATCGGTGAGTACCGCTCTAGATTTAGTATATAATAATTGTGTGTCCTTTTTTAATGACTGTGTTCTTCATACATTCTTGCATTTTTTTGTGTGTTAGGTATTTCATGGAGGTTTGCCATTCCCTCAACTCCGAGAACCTGATCTTCTTGTTAATGAAATGTTAACAAGAAGGTGACGGGCCCCTTTTCTCGTGACAGAGGCTGTATTCTAACTGCTCCAACAGTCTCGGGAAGCCCGTGCCTTCTTCGGCTGGGCTGGTCAGCAAGCCAGTAAAGTGGATAAAACATGAACTCTACCGGTTACGACCAGAATTTTGTACAAGAACACAGAAAAACCCCAGAAGGAAAATAGTCATCGAGTTATAATGAGGAAACTAAAACGGGTCTAATGTCACCTGTTTGCCATCCAAACTTGTTAAGTACTTGTAAGAACCTCAAATTTTACAAGCTCATTGTGGTGTATTGTGTTAATGCTATGTTAGTGTTGTACTCGTACAATTGTATTATCATTTACATGTTCGCGTGAAGGTGCGCCATTTTCACAATCTGAGATTGTCTCGTCAGTGCAACAGAGAGAGGGCCATAATGTCTCGCGACGCATAGCTGATATACCACCACCGTGCTAACTCATCAATAGGCTAAATGGAGCATATTTAAAAAAAAATAAAAATGTATTTTCCATCATCTTCTAATGTTCTTGCTTTTTAAATCAATTCCAGGAGTAAATCAAATGAGTTTAAAGCATTCCTAGTAAAAGTCTTAAATAAATAGCTAATTAAATGTATTCCACCCTTTTAAATTTAAGAAATCATTTTCATTCTAGAGGTAATTTACGCGAGTAAGCGCCATTTGAAAGGAAAGTGACAAAAATTGTTTACAATTTCAAATCAGTTTCTGTCCTTCCAATTTGAAGTAAACTGTCTGCAAAGATTGAGTGCAAGTAAGTGTTCTCTTAATTCATACAAAGATCAATTCTTCAGGATAAACATTGTTGTTACCGAATTAAAAATCGACAACGCAAGCAATCATGAGTCATCTTCAAAATCTTTTTTTAGTATCGAGAAAAGACATATTGTTTTCTTCGTGCTTCTCGGTTTTCACACAGCATTTAACAACGTTAACAGCAGCATATTACTCTCGAAGCTCTAATGTTACGGTATCAGCGGAGTTGTTCGTAAAATTAGCACTTTTAACTGATGACATTAATCTCTCCAACCCATAAAAACTTAGGCCCATAAAAACTCAAGCTCTCAGATCTCTATCAATCTACCTCAGGTATCATTTCTAAAACTTTGATTGATGAAGGCAATAGAGATCTTCAGCAATTGGTAGGTTCTCAAATTGGCCATCAAAAGTATTAAACTAGAAACCTACATTAATTCACCCTCCCTTACTATAACAAAACCCAATCACAAAACAGCTTCCACTACATTGAAATGAAGGCTTCGAATATCCGCGAGGATAACTATTTCGGAGCTTTCATTATAATAAAGATTCCGGGTTATTTTTCCTTTATATATTGATGAAGCTAGCTGTTGAGGTATAGCTGTCTCCTCTCTATAGATGTTTCATTATGACTGACCAATTTTTTTAGGTGAAACTAACACTAGATCTTTTCTTGAATTCGCAGTTTTCGTCTGAATTCTTAAATAATGTTGTATACTATGTTAAGAAAACACATTCGGTCTCTCAGAGTAAACAAATATGTACTCAGTCTAGCATACGTTCAAGTTCAGTATTTTTTATTAAATGAAATTATAAACGTGTAATAAAATTTTATTAAAATTCTGCAGAAGTCAATAAATTTAATCGGGCACGCAAGTAGTCATATCTAAGCCTTGAGATAATAACACAGTGATAGTTTCACTGAGAAACTGTTTGTAGAAATAATTTATCCTAAAATTGTTTAGAAACGCGTGCGGCACCAGAACCGAACCGAGTGCCTCATTCTCGGGCTGCTGCCCAAGTTCCGCGTCCTCAGAGACCAATCCCAGCCACAGGCGCATTTTCATTCATCAATTTTCCCACGTAAGCGTCGTTAAAGCCATATTTTATTAAAGATTTCAACTTGGGGGCATTAATCAGAAGTGTTGTCTCATGGTTTAATGTTTGGTCCGATTATCAGGAATGTTTGACTCGTTACAGGATCACTTTTTCAATCCATCTTGATGTTTTCATCAATTGATGCAATATCAATAATATCGCTCTGATATTACATTAACAATATTGGTTTCTAAAAGTGCATCATAATTTACTTCTTTCAATTTCCTTGAAACCCTAATCACCCCTCTTACTTGAAAATAATGGATGTCTTCAAAGCCAATTATGGTTTAGACTCTAGACTTTAACGCATTCACAGTGGTGGTAGAGGCAATATTTTTTGGGAGCTTATTCGAGAATCTGGTCATTTTTACTGAAAACAAATTTAGGGCCTCAGCTGCCAACCAAATTTTTCTTACTAATTTCTGGCGGTTATTTCTGGCTCGGACGTTGCCCTGAGTCTCGAAAAGCCATTCTGTCCGAGCGTCATTGAAGCCAGTAGGATACTTGTAGGTCTCTAGTAATTGAACTCGAACTTTGTTTAAGGGAAAGGAGTTAGTCAGTTGGAGACGTTACTCGTAACTGAGGTTACGGAGTTCTTGAATCACTTTTGTGACTTTACGCGTTGAATCCTCAATGCAGTTGATATCTCGTCGTAGGGTAAGGAACTGGAGTTACACAGTACATTCTAGATGTGATCGGACAAGTTTTAATTTCATGTTTTTCAATTTATTTGTCAAGGTTGAGATCGTTGATGATAACGATCCCAAGAGTATCATTCGTAATACGTAAGAAGAGTCGATTATTACACCCAACGGGCGTTACCGAAAATTTGTAAATGTTACAACAGCTTATTCGCCCGGTTTTATTCCACTGAAGAAGTCGGTTAAAGTCTGTTTAATAGTAACTTCGTCTCGCTCAGTGAGCATTCTAAGACAGAGTTTTGTATTATCTGCGAGTTGAGTTGTTCAACTTACTTATGGTTCTGCTGTCAAGGTTTGATATAGATGAAGTAGAGAAGCGGGCCTAAAACGCACCCTTGTGTAACTCCTAATGTCACCTGTATGGATCCTCTGAATTGCCCGCTAATCGTTACTTCTCCGACGCGACCAGAGGGCCAATTGGATCCCCATCCAGACTAGTTCTCCTGAATGCCATGGGCGTACACTTTAACCATGAGCCTTTCGTGGAGAATTTTATTGAAGGTTATGTGAGAGTCCAGATGTATGAGGTCTACGGCTTTCCAACTATCGTAAATTCAGTAGACTTTTCCAAATACTCCAATGAAGAATGTGGAACAGCTGAATTGATGCTCTCAAAATTCGTTCTGAGTAGCTGCAATCAAATATTGGGTTTGAAGGAGTTATATTTTCAAATTTTGAAGAATATTTACATTGTCTACACGTTGTGCTTATTGGGAGTTAGTTATTGGGTTCTTGTTTATTGGGAATAGGAGTGTCATTCAGCAGCTACCAGTCCTGCGGATCAAATCCAGTAGAGAGCGATCGACATTTCAGGCAATAAATCCAATTCCTATCCTTCAATTACACGATTAAGTTTTATTTAAAAAAAGGTTTTGTTTTTTTTTCATTATCAGTTTACCGTTTATTGAAAGCCCATTTTCCCATAATTTGTTCGTTTGTTTTTGGCGGTAAATATTTACAGCATCAGGTTTTGTGGTGAAGAGAATGTGCTGTGTTGACTTGGTGAACAGTACGGCTTTTTTAAATCAGAGGACCTAACACTTTCAAACCCAATCTATTCAGTCCTAACTGATCTTGACCTATCATATCTTAAGCTATCGTAATTTTCCGTAGTATTAGATTTTTGCCTACCGAGTGACAGTTGACCAGACAGTAAGTAAAAAGTTTCAATGTTTCTAGCTGGGCGATTTGCAAAACATATTAAGAAAATACTGGAAGCAACTCGATCAGGGTAATGATGTGTTTTTATTAAATGGAAGAAAATGTGTGAGGGCCCGAACTGTGAGTCAGGTAGGCCTTCCTCTTGTTGGGATAATTTTTTTTGTTATGTTAAGACCACCTTTTTCGGTTCACTGATATCCTGTTTTTCTGCACTTACTACTTTCTTCTTCAGCTTTTATCTGGTTTTATGAACTTTTTTTTCACCTTACTGTTTCTATGCCCATTCTGTATATATAGATTCCCCATTCTCTTATCTCCTTACTAAATGGTGCCTTCCTCCTTCCTCTCTTCGATACGCTCTTTTTTGTAGCGATTACGGAGGCTTAAACTAACTCATACTTTTAAACTTAAATGGGAGTAGCCTTTAGAAACAAAAGATATGTAATACCAATTACAGCTGTGCCACTATGAATTTTGGTTACCATTAATTATTTCTTGAATATTTACACAAATTTTCATTAAGATTAAATATGGTTTATATGCAATTTTTACGATTACAAATTTATACTTCCTATTCATCGTTAACTATTGAATCGAATAACCTAACCTAACCTAGCCCTTCCTAATATAAGCTAGTGTATTCCAACTTTTTCACACCTATGTTACTCGACCTGTGTAATACATGAAATTTATCCTGACAGTGAAAATAATATTCGACTTCAGAATAAGGGACTCTTTAGATCGACAACGATTTGAATCATGTTAAATTTATGTATTGAACGTAAGTGGATAACTGCCGGCGAAAATATTACCGTACATGAAAAAATATAAAGACAGAGCCTGTTTTGGTGACGGATGTGCTCAATAAAACGTGGAGACTTCGTAGCAGGGAACAAAGAACCGAGAAAGTTTCGATATCCCTTTAATATTCCAAAAAAAATTCCCACAGCGTCCCATGATGAATGTCTTCTTTTTATGAAATTTTTTCTGCGAGTAATAGTTATCAATCATAACAATTTAAACAATTTTTTAAACAATTTAAACAATTTATTTACCACAGGAGATACAGAGATAAAATGTTTCTTAAGTCTAGTACAATGGTCAAATTTGAGTTTAGCTACCTGTGGGCCCGAATAAGTTCAGTTACTTCTAGGGCATCCTACCATCAAGGTTAGTCTTAGGAGTACAATAATGTTTAACCTAATTCACTTAAACTAGAGACGCATTAGACTGATCAATGAGATAAGTAACTCGAAATTAGATACTTCATTTCACAATATAGTTCACATGGACTAGATTTAACAGTATATTCGACAAACGATTCAAGAACAGACTGAAGATCGGCGAAATTAATCAAGGCAAATTACATTATTACACTGAGAAAAAATATAGGGTCATTTTGACACACTTAGGCGTGTCATATGTTTGTCACAAAACCGGCACACAATTGTGTGTCATGGAGGCGACATGACACACTTAAGTGTGTTACATGACACACTTAGGGCCGTCATGACACACCTAGGGGAAATCTACGGAACCTAAAACATAGATTTAACTTACTCCTACCATACCCCTCTGACTCGCCCGTGGATCAAGAAAAATGGTTATTCAGGATTATGGAACTACGAGTATTTGAGGCTTATGGTGTATCAACTCTTGACTTTCAAATTTAAAATTATCACTATATTTCCACAGAACAAAATCAGTTCTTAAATTGCATACCGTAGTGTAGAGAAACTTCAAAAATTTATTGAGTAGACCAGATTAATTGAAATCAGCAAATAAATTGGGAACATCTTCAAAAACTTCTCCACAACAATGTTAAATGTATATTAACACGATATATGAGCTTGAATCACTGTGACGGTTACAATACCTATACATTCATCGAATGAAGAAAGCCCTGAATTCATAACGAATTGTATTCTAAATAACTAAGAACTTTCACGCTCTAAAAATAGGCTTCAACATGACCACATCCTTCATTCATTCAAATAAAAACAGCATCAGTTGAGTTCGCCCATTTTATTCAATACTGAAATACACATTTTCTCGGTATTTATTTCTCAGAAAATTAATAGTTGAAGTCTAAACAGTAAAAAAGGTGAAACAAATTCAGCACTAAATGTTTATCTTCTTAGAACTGGAAGTGAAAAAAATTATTCAACATTTAGGATAAATTCTGTGTACATCTGTGAGAACTTTTCCGCATGCGTAATCAAGAAATGTCCTAACAATTAAACATATTTTTTCAATTTTAATTTCATATTTAACATGAAACGTAAAGGTCTCACGCTATAGTACAAGAATTCTCTATTTTGAAACAAAAAGTTCCCAAAACACAAGTCACACAAGTAACATTCTACTTTCTCGCAATACCTTTGGAAATGTTAAATCGCATTTTAAAATATTTTTCTATCAATCACAGATCAAGTTAATGAATAGTATTATATTATAGGACTCTAAGTGAAATAAAAAATTCTGCTCTGTACTCATTTCCAGGTGAACCTAGAAATATTCATACGGAAGGAAATAATTTAGTTCTGCTATTAGTTTCATAATTAATTTAAGTTCTTGTAAAATAACGCATGTCTTAAGCAAAGGTGAAAAGATTTCATTGTGAAAATTAAAATAACTTTCCAAACACAAGTGAAATCATGATTCATCTCCACACAGAATGATTATATTTTCATCCAAGAATAACTTTGACAATTATTTATACCGGTCAAGTTATCCATGCACTTTCACACAAGTAACGAAATGAAAGTGAAGAATCAAATATTAAAACGTCATTTTGAACGTTCCCGAATAAATTCAGGAGCTTTCGGAAGAACGGAAAATATTTTATTTTTCACTTTGGGTTCCGTAAAAAACAGGAGTTGTTGCAGAATTGGACAAAGTCTTACACTGCTGTAGAGAAAATGTTCTTCAAGTTGTAACCGCAAAAAGAATTCTACCCGATTTCATCACTTATAAGAATTCTTATAATAACTGTGGTTAAACAGCTTAATAGTAGTATTTTTTACACGACTAATAGAACATTACATATTACTAATCGCAGTTAAAGGAAATGGACGCTATAAAATCAGATAATTCTACTCCTTTGTCACTTCAAATTAATCTAAGTCAAGTTCAATTCAATCCAAGTCAAGTTCAATTCAATCCAAGTCAAGTTCAATTCAATCCAAGTCAAGTTCAATTCAATCCAAGTCAAGTTCAATATTATCCAAGTCAAGTTCAATATAATCCAAGTCAAGTTCAATTTAATCCAAGTAAAGTTCATATTAATCCAAGTCAAGTTCGAATTAATCCAAGTCAAGTTCAAATTAATCCAAGTCAAGTTCAATATAATCCAAGTCAAGTTCAATTTAATCCAAGTAAAGTTCATATTAATCCAAGTAAAGTTCAAATAAATCCAAGTCTAGTTCAAATTAATCCAAGTCAAGTTCAAATTAATCCAAGTCAAGTTCAAATTAATCAAAGTCAATTTCAATTCAGTCCAAGTCAAGTTCAAATTAATCCAGGTCAAGTTCAATTCAATCCAAGTCAAGTTCTATTCAATCCAAGTCAATCAATTTAATCCAAGTCATGTTCAATTTGATCCAAGTCAAGTTCAATTTAATCCAAGTCAAGTTCAATATAATCCAAGTCAAGTTCAAATTAATCCAAGTCAAGTTCAATTCAATCCAAGTCAAGTTCAAATTAATCCAAGTCACGTTCGAATTAATCCAAGTCAAGTTCAAATTAATTCAAGTCAAGGTCAAATTAGTCCAAGTCAAGGTCAAATTAATCCAAGTCAAGCTCAAATTAATTCAAGTAACAATCGAACTAATCCAGCCCTCAGTTGAGTTAAAAAATAATACCATCACTAGTTAATTTGAGCTTTTTTGTGTTATATATGGATCTATTTGATGTGATGAGCAAGACAGGTTTCGAGGTTTTATTTACACTCGAATATATTTATATACGTGAAATTTCACTTTATCACATGTATGAAATCATATACGCAAATACAAAAGATCATTGGACGATATGTAGATTTAAACTTTTAAAGGAATATAGAAATGCGATTCACTGAGTACTAATGAACGATTTCGTTTGAGTACAATTACATTACTACCCAGATACATTCCTGCACTAGCAATGAAAATATTGCCATCCATTATAATTCCTTGTTAGTCAATGTGAAGAAATGTAGGATCCATTTACAATACACAATAATAATACAAGAAACAATGTTTCTAACATAATGCTGATCTTATTTGTGCGTGTTTACAATTCAATATATAATATTATCAAGACTTGAATATTCATTAAATGATTATCATAAAAGTTATTTAAGTCTTGAAAGCATCATATATTGAATTGTAAACACACACAAATAAAATCAGCATTAAGTTAGAAATATTGCTTTTGTATTATTATTATTATTGTGTATTGCAAGTGGATCCTACACTTCTCCACATTGACTAACACGGAATTAGAATGGATGGCAATATTTTCATTGCTAAAGCATGAATGTATCAGTGTAGTAATGTACTCCTTTGAATAGTAATCAAACGGAATCGTACATTCGTACTCAGTGAATCACATTTCAATATTCCTTTTAAGATTAAATCTACATATCGTCCAATGATAATCTTTTGTATTTGCGATTATGATTTCATGCATGTGATAAAGTAAAATTTCACGTATATAAATATATTCGAGTGTAAATAAATCCTCGAAACCTGTCTTGCTCATCACATCCAATAGACCCATATATATAACACAAAAACGCTGAAATTAACAAGTGATGGTATCATTTTTTAACTTAACTGAGGGTTGGATTAATTCGATTGTTACTTGAATTAATTTGAACTTGACTTGGATTAATTTGACCTTGACTTGGATTAATTTGACCTTGACATGGATTAAATTGACCTTGACTTGGAATAATTTGAACTTGACTTTGATTAATTTGAACTTGACTTGGATTAATTTGAACTGAAAAAGGTGTAGTGACCATTAATTTTTTTACAATAGTACGGATATTTCTACATAAATTAGAGAATGTATGAACAAGCGAAAAGCTACATTAATCCTTTTAGTATCATATTCACTTCAAGTTAACGAAAAAAGGTCTCATGCAACATTAGGAAACATTCTCTCTATTCTGAAACGGTGAAATAATTTCCTATTGCTTATCATCGCACAAATGAAATTCTCATTCACTGTAAAGTAGGCGTGTTCCTTTGGAACTCAATACGAGTTTAAACGAAAATTTTTTACACCAAACTAAAATTCCACAACGCAACCTTAAGCAATGTCAAATGGCCATGACTCGGATGTGTTGACGGTCACTGGCAGCGATACCGAGATCTTTTGGTGGAGGTGAGGACTGGACGAGGTTGTCGTTGTCGCTGGACGAGGTTGTCGACTGGTCGAGTTACGGGCACCGAATCCTGCTAGCCTGTTCTGCTCAAGTAAGAATACATGCAATGAATTTTTATCAACAAATTTAACACATTTTTTACATGATGTTAGTAAAACTGTTGCTTTGATGAGCATCTATGGGATAGGTGGACACAACTTCATAACAGTGTGATTAATCTGTAGAGTCAGATTCGTGGTCTTTCCGAAGTTCAGCTATTAATTTTCATTAATAATTTATTCGTAAGCTTAATATTAAGATTATCTTAACCACAACATACGCTATCCAAAGAGAGCAAGGAGAAGAGACAAACATTTAGTAGATTAGATTATTAGTTAGTTTAACCTCCCTATCCGCAACAAAGGCAATCCAAAGAGAGGAAGGAAGAAAGCACCATCTAGTATGGAGTTGAGGGAACGTAGAATCTATGCAGAAAAGGCACAGAAACAGTAAGATGAGAAAGAAGTTCATGAAACAAGATCAAAGTTCAAGAACAAAGTAGTAGGTGGTGAAAAACAGGACAGCAGTGAACCGAAAAAAGATGGTCCGTAACAAAACAAAAACCTATTCTATTCCAACAAAAAAAAAGAAGCCTACTTAGCTAACTCTCAGCTCGGGCCCTCACATTGTCCCCTTGGGAGCTCTAATTCCCATAGATACAACAGCTGTATCCCCCTGAGGAGACATACATTTAGTATCGACTGTTAAAAAACATTGAACTTATGCACGAAGTGATTCCCACCAAGGGTACCCTGCACAATAAAACAGCAGGTTAGTATTGCAATAGAAAAAGAAATGGCATGAAAGTCAACGAAGAGGATATGGAAACTAAAAATCAAGGTGGTCGCGAAAGAAGTCTCAAGGGCCTATCAATAGATGAGGTAACCCAGCAGTATCCTATTGCCTTTATAAAGCCTCCTACAACTTATGCTGTGAATTGTTTGACCTGCTAAGAGATCAGCTGATAAACGCAACCTGGAACTAGAAAGGGAAGTTCTGCTTTATAATGAAATTTTAATTCTTTGTTCATGAATGATACAAAGGAGACTGTTTAAATAATTAAGACTTTATACTAAATAGGTAAGTTTGTTGGGGACATGAGTACTGTGAATTTCACTATCTTCGTTAGACGGAGTATAATGCGGAGTGTACCTTGAATTAAGAACTGGGTAGTCAATACCTAAATTTTCTGAACAAGTATTTAATCACAGTTGTACAGCTAATGACCTCGACTCCAACTTAGGGTTATATCAATTTGAATTTCACTTGGATTAATTTAACTTTGGCTTGGATCAAATGGAGTTTGACTTGAATTAAACTGAACTTGACTTGAATTAATTTGAAGTAGGCTTGGATTATTCAAACTTGATTTGGATTAATTCGAATTTGACTTGGATTAATTTGAAGTGAAAAGGTGTAGTCTGAAGACGAGACCTAATTGTCACTTACTTGAGTTTTATCTTATGGAAAGTCGCGCAGCATCATTTAGGATGGCAGCAATCGAAACCGTAGCAACTTCCACCCTCGACTGCTATGTCAGCGTCCTTCAAAAGCGCAGACCTCTCCTCCTTCTGCCACAAGTCTCTCGCATGTGGCTGGAGCCAAATGTTTGGACCGTCGAAGATGATCATCGGTAATGGCTCCTGGGGGAAAAAAGAAAAATTTTAGTATGTGTGTCACTTATAATCTTGAGAAATTTGACCTGAATACAATAAAACTTTTATTATTTAGTTTGTTTAAATGCTTGCTTGGTCGTTTGTAAGTTCATTAGCATCCATGATATGCTTATTAGAATAACGTTCGACTACATTTTCAGTAATAACGTAGGGTTTGAATAAATTTCCTCGCATTGTAGTACGAACATGATGGGTTTAAATACTTATTTTTCTAAAAATTCATATCTCTAATATCTTCCATATGAAGACTGACTTGATGGGTAATTACTTGTTATGATTTAACATTAGGTCAATATTCGTTAAAAAATATTTAAATCCAGGATTCCTTCATTAGTGTAAGCAATTTAATTTTCACTCTGCACGCCAACTCTACAATGAAGGAATAATTATGAAATGACAACAAATGATTTTCACTTTTTTCAAATGAAACTTTTGCCTTCATTCTTGCGTTCGCTTGGACTATTTTAACAACTGCCTTTAGAAGACAAATGTTTCATTTTCATTTTTTCTTAATAATTGAGGGACAAAAACTTCCAAAATAACAATAGAATGAAGTTCTTACCTTTTTACTTGTCTTCACAGGGCGAGGTATGGACACCTCACGAGACACTTGAAGTATTCCAGCTGCATATTTCCAGGAGATTACCTCGCATTGCATCGATGATATTCATCTCAGTGATTCCCACGAATTCAATGCATATCTGAAAAAATTAAGGTCATGTTATTATTCAAGAAAGACAAAAAATATACTCTTGCATGATTTTTTTCCTCACCTAGAGAGTTTTCGTCTAACAATTATTATTGTGTTTTATTTTCATCATCACAATGTGAAACATCCGATAGCCAAAATTTTCATTTTGTGGACGAACGTCAATGCTCGCCCGCATTGGCTGTGTGCGGAATTCGCGAAACATACGTGCTGAAACCCAACGTTAAAATTTACGAATTTTTACGATTAGTTAATTCCATCTACTCTGGAACATGGAAATGTAGACAGTAACTTTATATTGTCAGACATAATTATTGGTTAGAAATTTATATTAAAGTACTTCTTCTAACATACCTATTCAAGCTATTATACTTTACACTATTTTCATTCTTCATTTATTTGTATAGAAAACATAAGTGCAATCAACATCTTCTTATCAAAATCAACTTCTGATTGGATCTATTTTAGTTTCAAGAATTTCCAATCATGAATTATGAATTGCTTAAGCAAACTGGCAACTCCATGTTCAGCATATCTGTTGCTTTGATTATCTATACATATATACAGTCTGAACTTGGATGTCACATATCTTGCAGTAAGTCAAAACATTTATTTTAAAGATAACAAAGAAGTTAATTCTATTTTTCTTCATTTTACCAAAATCCTCTGTAGCCTGAACATGTTAAAAAGAATTGTAGACTGTAACAAAGATTTAAATTTTCATTGATTATCAAGCACTTTTGAGTTGGAAGTTTGAGTTTCATTATAACAAACTTTTCTGAGGACAGTCTTCTCATATCCTATTCTGTAGGTATATATTCTGGAGAGGCCTGCTATAAAGTCATTATTTATAGATATTTACATTAACAATAACCTGTACAAAACATCAAACTACAGAAAATTAATAGAAGTACTTTCACGTGCAACCAAAATACTTGATTATGTTTGGGTCCCATATTACGCTTAAGTTAAAGCCTTTCTTTCCAATACCTACTAATCAGTAAACTCTAATGGAATTGAATTAGAAGAAAAACTATTTTCAATAATTTATGTACCATTTACAAGTTAATAACCTAATAATTAATATAGGCTAATCAATTAATCAATTATAATAAGAATTTCATGCAGAGAAAATTAAAGCACTAATAATATAATGAGCAGAAGTACTTACATGAGTTTTGTCCTTGATTGAGTGAACTCAAAACCACTGGTTAAATGGAGAAGGCTCACTCCGAGCACAAGTTGAAGGAACTGAGAATAATTTTATCAAGCCATTACTGGGCCAATGATCTGTTTAGTTTAATAATATTCAAGTGAAGCTATAAATCTGGACTTACAAGAATAGAGGGAACACTGTTTGTAATTCATTTTCAAATGCTGAAAAATATCAAAAACTTTTAAAACAAATTAGGATATATTTTTGAAAAAGAACATACCAAATAAGTATCAAGTAAGGTCTTAGCGAAAAGCAAGCAAAAAGAAAAAAGTTAGGCTATCCAACAATAAGACTAAAGCCAATAATAATTGTAAAAGAATTACATTCATGGTTTCACCAGGTTCTCTTAGTGTGACTAATAACTTTAGCCTAGTCCAAAAAATCAGATAATATAGTTTTATACCTGCTTGTTTGGTTTTCTTCAAAGCTATTTTTTTTTAAACATATGGCCATTGTTGAATGTAATATTGAACTTGAAATTTCATGCGCATGATTGGATAAATGAATTTCCCAAAGCAAGATACATATACTGTGGCTGCGTTTAAATGAATTTTCATATCAATGATAATTTTCAGTAAAATAATCATATCATATCTGATTTTATCTAATCATAATACTGTTACTGATTATTCATTCATTACCTTTTAACATAATAACATGATTTTGACTGCAAAAGTTAATCCATGTCCCACACACATGAAACTGTAACACATGGTTTTGTATTTCATCCCTGTTGCTTTTCATTCTAATTAATTACTTCTTTACACATTTGCATCATTACAAATTAATAACCAGTAATTCAAACCCATTTATTTATACGCCAACATAAATTATTACTCTATTCCTTCCGAAAACAATCAAGAAATTCGAATCGTCGAGGATGCGACCTTGAACTTGAACGCCAAGGTCGCATAAAGACGCTTAAGATGAGTCACCTGTAATCTATCAACCCACAAGCCCGTATCTCGGCTGATGCATGAAAAATCACATTTGACGCTCAAATACACATCCTCTTTACACATGAAATAAAATCAAAACATTAAACAGGCTTTAGAACGAATGACTTTCAGGTTATCATCATGAAGTGAACGAACTAGTCAGGTAGCCAGGGTACAAAAATCATGGCGGCAGAAATGAAGATGCCACTTTAGCTGTTTCACTGCTACGTAATTGAATGCAATATGTTTTAACAGGTGCACAAGTACATGTGGCTTTCAATATACACCAAACAAATCACTCGGGTCTTGAATGAGACCACTAAGATAGTGGACACCACTTTCTTACGAAAAGTACGCTGGATATGGGTGCTTCGCGGATTACACATGCACGCGTGACTACCCGCAATGACAAGCAGACCGATACTAATTAATCATGCCATTGCATGCATGCATGCATGCATGGTGGCGAGGCCGCGGGTTATCTGCGTGAGCTGCGGTTGCCTCTCACGACGTTGGAAGGAACACAAATGAGCTATTTACTTCAGTACTTGATAAATAGATTAGTGATTGGCGAACTGAAGATAATTGCAATTATCATGCGCTATTTCTTAATAGCTTTCATTCTACCAAGCCCTTCATTATCTTCATTATACGTCTAATTTAACTGCATAATTCTGCTGGAAAGTGTAAGTTAATTTATTACACCGACAAGCTTGAGTCGCAAACGAAAGTGCTGCCTTATAAATTTTTCATAGTAATTTCCTACTAGTATATCGGCATTAATATCTTGCATTTCAGTTATTAACACGTTTACCGCGTTTTTGCGGTTGTTAAAGGTTGGTTTGGTTGCGTTGCAAGTAGCAGAATTGGGAAATAGATTTTAAATACTTCCTGAGATATGTGAGAAATACAATTGCGTGATAACATTTCACCTTGTATTTTAAATATTTTATTTTAAAAAGATCTTGATGCAGATAAACTTCAAAAATTTATACGGGTATGCAAATAAGTAATTTACTTAATGGTACACATAGTCCTAAAACGCAAGAAACGTGTCCCCTGAAGTGAATATCTTATATCTTGGAATGAACTGAACAAATATGTTTAGGCGTGAAAAAAACGTACGCAATAACTTTATTTTTTTCCTTTTTTCATCGTATTAACTGAGAAAGTGAAAAAATGGACATATATTTGCTTACATTTACTTGTTATGGTATATGAATTGAACATTTTGTTGAAAATGTAAAATTTGGATCGACAAAACCCCTAAACAGGCAACCGATACTTCATTGTCTTACTGGCGGTGACTTTACATTCTCGCCCGACCTGTGAGTGCGTCAAGGTTGACACACCTGGGTGTGTCAAGATTTCTCTGAGTGTAGGACCAGTTATGTAGGGGACAAGGTTTGACTCTGTGATCTTACACGACTAGTAATCTGATAGGAAGTGAGACTCGAGACTTTTTTTGAATACCTTATAAGAATTACTTTCACGGATCTCCGCAGGTATTGAGTTCCAAGTTTTAGTTCCAACGAAGAGGATACTGTGTTGTGACCGAGCCTTTGAGTAATAAGGAAGCATGAATTTACTTCTATATCGGGTTAAATGGTCGTGATGACCAGTTTGCGTAGTTAATAGTTGTTTTAGGCTATTGTCGCCATCATTTGTTAATGTTTTGTAAATGAAATTGCAAATGGAGATTTTGTAGAGATCCGAGAGCTTAAGTATTCGTAAATTTTTAAATGAGTCATTTGTGTGAGCATTATATTCTAGATTCTTTATTGCTCTTATGGCTCTTTTTTGCAGGGTAAAAATTTTGTTGGTTTTATTTTTATCAGTTCCGTGCCATGCTTCTATTCCGTATTGCAAGTATGGTGAAATGAACGTTCGGTAGAGCATTTGTAAGGCTGTTTCAGGCAGGAAATTCTTAACTTTATTTAGGATTCCGATAGATTTTGATAATTTAGAACTAATATGAGCGATGTGCTCTTTAAAGGTTAGATGTTTGTCTATTATGATGCCGAGGAATTTGCTTGAGTTGGTTTCTTCGATTTCACCTTCGCCAATTTGAATGCGTGGGAGAGATATATTTTTCTTGTATGAGAATGTAATATATTTTGTTTTATCGATATTAAGGCTTATTTTATTAGCTTTAAGCCACAATGAAACCTTATGAAGTTCATTATTTATACGCTCCGCCATCCTAGCGGGATTTTGGTCTGGAAGGACCGCAGAAAGGGTACTGTCATCAGCAAAAAGTATGAATTTGAAGAATGATGTAGATTTAATGATATCATTGATAAAAATTAGAAATAGGAGAGGCCCAAGGACAGATCCTTGTGGAACCCCATGGCTAATTGTCTGTGGGTCTGATTTTGCGTCGTCAATGACAACGTATTGTTTCCGATTTGCTAAGTATGATCTAAACCAATCATGGGCAGCCCCTCGAATGCCATAACAATGTAGTTTCGAGAGTAATACGTTATGGTCCACACAATCGAATGCTTTTCGAAAGTCAAGAAATACGGAGAAAACAAGCTTTCCTTCATCTATATTAGAATAAAGGTATTGCAAATGATTTAATACAGCTTGTGTCGTAGATTTCTTAGAACGAAAACCGTATTGTTTGTCGTAGAGGAAAGATTTTTGTTCAAAATACGAATACACTTTTTTATACACAATTTTCTCGAATATTTTGCTAATAATTGGTAGTACAGAGATAGGTCTATAATTGTTAACGCAGTTTTTATCACCATTTTTAAAAATAGGGGTGACTCTCGCAATTTTGAAAGAGTTGGGAAGATACCTTGAGAAAGGGATTGGTTGATAATATAAGATATGCACGGTGCTATTATATCAGCTATAGCCTTAAGAACTTTAGCCGAAAAATTTTTCAATCCACTTGATTTATTTTTCAAGTTGTTTATGCACGTAATTACATCGGAGGGATTAGTTGGCGTGAAAAGAAAGAGTTAGGTTCACGGACATGGTCCATGTATTGCAAGTGGTCTCTGGGTTCACTGAAGACACTATCAGCTATATTTTTTCCTATGTTTACAAAAAAGTTGTTAAACACAGTTGCAATATCTTTTTTCTCGTGGTATTTTACATTTTCGTGAACGACGGACTCAATTGTTTTCGTAGTATTATTATTCGGTTTATAGCATGAATTAAGCAGGCGCCAAGTTTTTTTAATATCAGTTTTGTATTCAGTAAATTTGCGCGTGAAGTAGTCTCGTTTTGAGGTTCGTATTTGATTTGTCACATGATTCCTGAATCTGTTATACGTTACTTTAGATATTCACCCTTCGTATAGTAAGGCTAGGTACGCTTGACGTTTCTTTATATTGATCACGATATCTTCAGTAATCCAGGGCTTTTGTCTATTTTTCGGCGTAATTGTGCGGGTGATTATTGAACAGCACTGGTTATGTGCGGTCGTTATAATTTCAGTTAAATTTAGTATTGCTTCATCAATGTTAATCGCATTATTGTCCCGTTCATAGACGTCTAATGATGGCATTAATTCTTCTAGAACAGTTCGCATTGTTCCCAAGTTGTATTCGTTTACACAACGAAATGAATAAGTATCAGCCTGTGGGCTGGTACAAGGATTATAGACATTTTTCTTGATGAGAAACACCGGGAAATGGTCAGATAAGTCAGAAATTATTATTCCGGTAAGAAAATCAGTCGGATCTAACATAAAAATATTATCGAGTAACGTAGCCGATTCAGAAGCAACACGTGTAGGTTTCGTGATGATTGGAAGGAAGGAGCTAGACTGAAAAACATTTATGAAGTTTGAGATTTGCTCACAGTTATCATATTGTAGAAGATCGTAGTTGAAATCCCCGCAGATTATTATGTCATTATATAGAGACTTGTTGAACTGAGATATAATGCTTTGAAGCTCGTTCAGGAAAGAGACGTTACAAGCTGTTGGGGGTCTATATATTGTCCCAAGCATAATCCGTTTACCATTTTTCGTTAGTTCTATAAATAAGGTCTCAATATGTTCACGATTCATAGTTGCACTTAAAATGACTTTCGAAGATATATGTTTAGATATGTACGTACTGATGCCACCACCACGTTTGTTACTACGGAGTGAATGATGGCTATAATAGTTTTGAATTTGAATCAGGTCTTTAGATGAGTCGTCTAGCCAACTTTCGGTGAAACTGAGAACATCAAAATTGCTATTCAGCTCAGTGATAGTACAAGATATTTCATCTATTTTCGGATAAATGGATCTACAGTTCCAACATAATAGAGAAAAATCGTTACAGGTCTTCCTCATCGATTCATTGAATTTTTTAATATTTAGGTATTTACAGTTTCCAGTTTCATTTAGGTTTGGGTGCAGTCTATTCAAATGATTGAGATCTGGATCAATATTGTCGAATATGTCAACATGGTCAGTCATTAGCATTAAGAGACAGTAAGTAAAATGTAACGTAAAAATAAAAATGATAAAAACTACAGGATCAAGGTAAAAATAAGGACATTCCTACTTAGAATTAAACTAAAAGAAAAAAGAGAAACTAAAAACACACAGATTATTAGTCTAAATTGTTTAAAACCTAGTATGATTTCATAAGGAGAGCGCAAATTCAGTCCATGAGCAGGAACATTAGGGATCATAAATGGCAAATAATGTAGTTACAAGGCTGTCGTACCAGTGGTTTCCGCATATAATACTTATAAGATGTAGCAGGGACGAAATGGATTTAAAAACGAAGTGACAGTGAAGTTATTTATGGAATTTAAAAAATCTTGACTATCTAAATTTTTCCAGATTCAGAAACACATACACGAGTTAAGTCTGAACAGCAAGTTCAGTATGAGCATTCGATAAAAAAGAGAAAGAAAGAAATTGAAAAACAATTTAGTAAGCAGCAAAACAAGGCTGTAAGGTCGACGTGGATGCCTTGAAGAGGTGAAGGTAATTCAATCAAAAATCAAGAAGAAAACATGTGGACAGATATCAAAATAATATTAAACTCAATACGTCAGTCTAAAAAAAAATACTAATCACGAATAATTTCCTCTGAGGACTTGCCGACATGTTGCAGCAGGTACTTGTCTAGTTCTTCAGGTGTATTGATGGTTAGAGATCTCTGAGTTCCTTGGCCAGGTATCTTTGGAGAGAAAACGTTGATATTGCCATCAAAACTTCTTGCGGGTCCTATTTGTTCCGGAAATTTTCGTTTGGCCAATCTCAGAGTGTACATTATACTTGCTCGCGAAGGTACTAAGTATTCATTCACGTAGAGTTTTTCCGGTTTTGTAACACGACAGGCTGTCAGAATTTCTTGCTTCTTTTCGTATTTTCGTAGCTCAAAAGAAATGTTTCTTCCATCGACGTTTCCGGGTGGAGGTTTTTTCCCAATCTACTCGCTGTGGTGATGTCAGAGTTACTCAGGTTGATTTTGAGTTGGTCCTTCAGGATCTGGCACACAGTTTCTATGCAATTTTCTCCAGGACGTGATTGCGGCAGTTCCCCTGATATAACCAAAGTGCGTTTTTTGTTCTCCAATTCTTCACGTTCTTCTTTCCGTTCGAGTCACTCTAGACGAGAGACTATGGTATTTATTTTCTTATCTTGTTCTTCAATCCTTGCATTTTGATTTGATTCTTTCTTCGTTAGTGTTTCAATCATCGTTTTCAAGTCACTAATTTCGCTATTAAATTTCTTCATTACTGATTTGAAGAGATCAATTAGGATGGAAACTACTTGCTTAGTCTGTTTTGGCAGGCCTTGTACGTCTGGATAGTCAAGCTCCAGCATACCCTCGCTGTTGTTGTCCTTGGTTGGGCTTGTCGCCATCTTGTGAGAAGGGAGACACTCTCAAAAAGAAGCAAGGGTTGAGTGCTTGTTCTGATGGAATATCACACTTTTTGTTCGATTTTTTTTAATTTGGTTAGATAAAATTTATTCTTGGATTCTCATGGTCTGAGTGGGCACTCTTTTTTGGTTAGAAATGCATGATCATTAACCAGTTGGGCACTTTGTTTCGGAGCAAATAACACATTATATGGACATTTTACCCAGTAAATGGTTTAAATCTAAAATTTTTAAACTCACTGTGCTGGAAACTTGGATGCCAGCATATTTTGAGACAAACCCAATAGCTAGTGATGCTCATTTTCAGGCAACCCGATCTATACCAGTGCTGTGAAATATCTCTTGTTTGTCATTGGTGGAAACGACACAGGGGCTCAACTGCTTCTTTTGACGAGATGCTGCAGACATTTTTTCTTTTTGGGTGAACTTAAATCAACGCGTTTACAGCGTTTTCACAGTTGTGACGTTTGGTTTTATTAGGTTGTAAATAGCAGAATTGGGAAATCCACTTTACTGATGGAAGCAGTAAAGGACATTTTTCTACATTTTTTCTATATTATATTTCTATATTTTTTTTACATTTCTACATTTTTTCTTCTACTGGACATTTTTATCTCTCCTAAGAAATATGAAAAATACAATTGTACGCTAACATTTCACCTGATATAATAACATTTCGTTTTTAAATGGTTGTCTAACAGATTAATTGCCATTCATTTATTCCGGTATATGAATGATTAATTTACCTAGTGGTACACGTATGTTCCAATACTCAGGGAACATGTAGAAGAAATGAACATTACAGCAGTTTGTGGAAGCAGCGAAAAAATTAAAAATGAATCGTCTACCGTGAAACTTGCAGTTTCGAAACAAACTCTTCATTTATGGTCATCCATTTTCTAAAACTGCAGTCGCAGCTGCATAGATAAGTTTTCTTTTCTCGTGTTCTTCATTCCTTTTTTCTATTTTAGTGTCAAGATAATGCTGGATAATAAGCTTTTCTCGAAACTGTGTGGGTTTCAAGCGTAATATATCTGATATATATTTAATTCTTTGTGGCTCCTTTTGTCTCCATGCAGTGCATTACTTTCAAGTACAAGATAAATTAGTCAAAGTAGGTAAGCTGCAATAATCATTTCCCTTATTATCCCGTGAACAACGTTAATAAATGGTATATGAGGCAAGGAGCCCGGAGCGTCTATAAGAAGGAAAAAATTAGCCCCGAATATAGAATGATCGCCTAACACTGTGGCAAAGTCTTGAATGCTAACCAGTTCGAATTTGCTTCCTCTCAGTAGACAGAATATTTCTGTTTGTTTTGGTCTAGATAGGAATTTGCTTTTATGTAGGGAAACGCGCCTCACAATTTTGCGTGAAGGCCAGAACACAGAGCAAAATACCAGGCAAAAAACTATGTATACTTCCTTGCGCCAGAAAAATGCACAAATGGGGATTGCAGCGCTCGTCTTTTGCCCCATGGCAGCGCAATTGCGCTCACAAAAGTGCGGGAGTCTCAAGGACCTCATTTGGCCAAGTGAAGTGCACCTGCGAGAATTTGTGTGCTTTGAGCTGCACCAGCTAGAGGTTATCAAGATCTCAAGCTCATAATGTTAACTGTTCATAAAAGAGTAAATATTAACTTATCAAGAAAACAGCATCATCAAATTTATTCGATCTGCATCCCAAATAAGATTCCAGGATGTTCTGTATTTTTTTTTTCTTAACCAAGGATTTCGGGGAATTTGTGAGTGTGGTAAGTTACGCGGAGTGTTTGCATAATAGGGTCAAGGAAACCTTACCTGTTAAATTGGGACTGACCCGTGTTTTTTTACAATAATCTGATAGAACTACAGTCGTTACGCTTCATCAGACTGATTTTTCTCTCTTCCAACACTGCCTGAGGGAGCCAATCTACCGTCCTGCAGGCCTCAAGCGCAGGTGCACCTTGTTGATTTTTTCATTGTTGCTTTATTCAACAACTTAACCAACTCATTCCGTTGTCGAAGTGGTGCTTCATAATACTGATAAATTATCCATTTCATTAGGAAATCATGCTCACTGAGTTCCTAGCGTTAGCGTTTTGAACACCATCGTTGTAACTTGAGATTTTTCTCATGTTTCTGGAGTGCTGCGATACCGTCGCGCTATAAATTGTTGGGGATAGAAATTTTCCCGTCGCTGTACTCTTTGGCTCAGTCTCTTGAAGCGAGCAGCCAAGGATGATAAGGGTCGGAGACGAAATTTGCGTTCCAAGGAACATTATTTCTCTTCCTAATATGGAATCATTTGAATCGTGTGAAAAAGTGTGCATTTTTAATGGAGATAAATCAGCAGCAAGGAGACAAAAGTATTTGTACTCATCAGATGGTACTTTTATTTAACTGTTAGAAGAATATTTCCAAATATTTTTCTTCAAAATATTGGTTATACTTAAATGAGTGATCAAAAATTACTTACGTGGTGTATGACGATATTTAGAGTCCGAGTCCTGTACACGATACTCTGACAGATGACAGTTTGTTCAATATTAAATTAAAGATTGAATACAAAAACGTTTTATTCAAGTATACTTACTGATTTTTGTAGTATCCATTGTAGTAAAATTGTTATGGAATAAAAATTATTATATTTTAAAGTATTCAAGCGTGTAATGTGTATATATAAAATGTGTATGAGTGCGTGTATGTATATGTAGGGTTGTACACGGCTGTATGTACTGTGTGCATTGTCTATGTGCTTGCGAACGGAAAATAATTTCGTTAGAACTAGTCGTTAGAAAATAATTTGTTGTGTTTTTGTCATTTTTGCTTGGTATTTTATTTAGGCCTTAAATATCTTATTCATGACTATAAAAACATTTTATTTCTTCCAGCACTCAAGATGGAATTATTATACTCCAAAATGTTTGCGTCAATAAATGTTCTGTATAACGTTAGTTCTTCTTTTTATTTCAGGTAAATCCTAAAATATCCTAGACGTTAGTAGAAAAAGAATTTAAGTGGTTAGGCAAAAAAATTATACTGTCAGCTTCAGATAAGAAATCGTTCGACTTCGTTCGGATTGAATTTCATACAGAAATATTTATGACCAATCAAGTGTACCATTTTCTACCGTAGGTTCAATTATTTGCAGATGTGAAGGAAATAGCACAACCGCCAACCTGCCACGGTCGGGTGCAGTACGTAAGAACAGTGTCCGTGCCCGTCGAAACCCGACGAGGAAGGTTAAAAATAAGCCAGTGATAACTCCGAAAGACTTAAAAATTCATTTTGAAATTTATGGTACGTATAAGGGCCAAAAACCTTAGTAGAAAATTCTAAAGAAGCATCATCAAAAACTATAGACCTCGTAAAACTCCCCTGTTAAAAAGAAGCGGATAGCAAGTATTTTGAAATTTAGAAATTAACACGTTAGTTGCGATGGGTTAAACCGAAGTTCAATATTCAACTTGAATTTAAAGTCAAAAGTGATAAGCTAATTTGTAAATATCAAACATTAACTGGGCCTGTTAAATACCACTAATTTAGAAAGGTTGTTAGAATTTTTCAAAACGACCCATCGATGGGTCGTTTCGCAGCAGGAAAAACCTAAGCACGACCCACCGGTGGGTCGTGTCGCAGTCAACGTGTTAATATATAGAAAAAGGAAATGAGTTTTGAAGGACCGTATTCAGGTCGAATGAACCCAAAAAATTGTTTTGACGTGATGCTGCTCGTTATGATCTAAGGACGGAGAGGACAGCGTATAAATCTATAAGGACTATACCAATGGTGATGGGCGAAGGTGGTAGCATAATAGCTATGATGCTTGGGGTAGATGCTTGGAGATAAGCTGATATAGATGGGGTAGATGATATAGGTAATATGATGCTTGGGGTAGCTTCACCTCATATACATAACACTGTTGCTCTCCACATAACAGACAGAAATATAGATGGTGCCATGTATCGTCACGTTTGGAGGAGAACCTCATTTCGAATGCAATGTGTTTGTGCAAAAATCGCAAGTGCGCTGAGAGAATTTTTTAACACACCTGTGTGTCTGAAACGGACATTCGAAATATTTTGATACACTGTAGAGTATTTTCTTTGACCACATATTAAAGTGGCTGAGAGAGTTAAATTACAAATCCACGTTTCAAAGGGCTCAAAAATTTTTGTAGAAAACCGAACTGTGTTTAGATTTTGTGAATGCAGTCCAATTCTCCCCAAAACCCTAATACCTTCACAAATTATTTTCTAATTTTTAGACGTTCTTAGACGTTGTCTGTATATTAGTGTGCTCAGTGACCAGTCTGAAAAAGTAAAATATTTATGTGAAATAAAATTGACTTACGTTCAAGTGTGTCATGATTGACACACTTAAGTGTGTCGTATAAGTCCATGACACACAAAAGTGTCTGGGTTTTGGGACAAGAAAATTCTCAGTGTGGATGCTCCAATAAATACAACGATTCTGAATAATCGGTAAACTTGACCTGTGAAGACGTAAATATACACAAAATTAATGTTCTCCACCGGCCAAGATTTCACTGGATCACAATCAATACGTACCATTTGTCCAGGTCTAGTCCTAGACTCGCGAACAAAGCAATGCCATTGCTTTACTGGTTATAGCGAAGGCGCAATTGCTCCCTATAATTTACTTCAGAACTTTAGTGATATTTTGTGTGGATTGTCAAAAATCGCTTATGTGGTGTATAAATATAAATAGAGTCTTACTATATACTTCTTAGACCTATTTATTGCGTCCTTTCTGATTTATATAGGTATTAAAGAAGAAAATCGCAGTTGGAGCAACACAGCATTTGAAAGATTAGGGCTATTGCCCATTCAGATTTAAATGATGGTGTCCAGTTTTGACGTTTTTCCTTTGGTTTGTTTAGCTGAGTGAAACTTTTGTTGTTCCTGACAATTTCCTTGTGATGTATAGGATCAGTATGAAAAGAAAAATGTTCCGACCAAGCCCTGTCTCATGTAACTGATAAGCTTCAGTGTTTAATGGGGAACCTAGCCAACTGATATAGCAAGAAAAAGAATGAGTACAATATTTCCTTCCTTTAAATTAACCAATCTCATAATGCGGGCTAATACCTTGCCAAAAAAGTTTGACAACACTTGTGTCGCGATACAGAGAAAGGGGTGGGTTTAGGACCCCCTTTCCATACGCTGAGGGAATTCCAACCCCCTTACACATTTTATAATATTGTCCTTCATGCTTGCGTACACCTGCATACCAGACATGGAGAATAAGAGGATTGAAGATTTACATGAATTTATTTGGAAACACGTGGATTTGAATATGACACACATAGTATTTCAATGCAATGATTAAAGCTCAGGGAAATGTTATAGCAACATGCGCATGAATTTAACGACATGGCAATCCCACACGACACAATGAGGAAACCACACCTTGGCTGTCTAGGCCGATGACTGCCATAAATCGTGCTTTGCGCACGCTTCGTGGCGGCATGACTGGGCCAACATGAGCACAAGATGAACGCGTTAACATGAGCAACGTAATGAGCCACACAAAGAACGAGAAATCTACTCTCCTTGTTACAATGAACGCTAACACAACAATTAAAGGATTACGGCAAAATAACCTTCCGCACTGTGCATAAAATCAGGAACCATAGTCGGTGAATGGGCTAGTATGAACACGAAACATTTGGAATAATGCAATATAAATCAAAGAACTTTGCTTACCACAAGTTGTTCAAATTTTAATAAACGCTTCGGGTCACGTACCCTCTAACTCTTGCTTTGTGACCGAAACACATCCTCCTTGCCAAGAGCACACCACCACAGTAGGAAACACAAATCCATATTTATACATTGCGCGCCGCTTTGAATGCCGCATTCCGTGAACTACTTTGCACTCTAATTTAACTGTGGATCACTCTTTCCAAACTTCTCAATAATACACATTTAACTCTTCGGCGGTGATTTTTCGGCACCACCCTACATTTCTTTCCGTCACTTTTGAAGATTAACCGCCATCAGGCTCACTTGTCACGGCTGCTCCATCGTAGTCGTATACCGGCGCTCAAGATCTCAGATGCTCCGAGTACCAGGCGCTCGCCCGTGCAGGACTCGCGACTCGTGTTATCGTTGCAGACTCCGACGTTGTTGCGTATCAAGCGGAATTTGATGTCGGTGGTACTTCCGTGTCTCCTGATTACGTGCTCCATCGCAGTCGTAGACCGGCGCTTAAGATCTCAGATGCTCCGAGTACCAGGCGCTCGACCGTGCAGTACTCACGACTTGAGTTATCGTTGCAGACTCCGACGTTGTTTATTCATGACGATTACCGATGCGAGGCTGGTTTATAGTTTCTTGTACTTTCAAATTGCAGTTTGGTAGAAGAAGGTCAGCCGGCGAGGCCAACCTGCGGTGTGGTCTACCCTCAGATGTCGTACGCAGTATCTCACGTGCGTTCCCAAAAATCCCTCTAGAGGCTTCATCTACCCTCCTTATATACGTTTCGCTTCCTTGTTTCGAGATCAGTCTCGAAGCTTCTATTCTACAGAGGCCGTATCTGCATCCTGATTGGCGGGATACTTGTTTGTTCTCACGTCTGGGTCTCCCATTGGTGTGTGCTCAGACACACCTTCTTGCGTCATAGCTTTGGCGAGCGGTGATTGGCTCCGGTTGTGCGGGCCTGTGTTCATACGTCACGTCCGCCTCCTTGCCCTGCAAAGCCTCGGCTTGGGTGCGCTTGTATCGTGCGTGTGTTCGTGTGTGCGTCGTTCTCTATGCCTGTGCTCGCCGCACTTGCGGCCGTGAAATATAACACACCTACCTCTACCCCAAACAATCGCCGCTTGTTTTTCCGACCGAACTGTGAAGAATTGTCCTTTCACACACGGGTAAACTTTGGTTCACGTTCTCACGCTCGAGAATAACAGTGATAACGGTTTTTAGACATTTCCTAAAGTGAAGTATTTTCCAAAAATTGTACGAGCCTGTTTCCCAAAAAGATATTTTACGAGAATATTTCTTAAAATTTCCCAAAAATCTTAATAATTCCCAAAAATCTTAATAATTCCAAAAAATCTTAATAATTCCCAAAATCTTTTATGAGAGTAGTATTTCGGGACAATACCCTCTTCGCCCCAGAAAAAAATTTGGGCCAACTTGTAAAGTTGGTTCAAATTTTCACCCGTTAATTTCAATTATTACCGTGACGTACCCCATACGTAAAAAATTAGAAAATGTTCACCCCCATTTTTAAATCCCTTCACTTTTCCCGACATGAAAATATCCTTACATATCACCTCATGATTTACCTTCTTGCAACACACCTATGTTGACGCATTTAAAAAAAATTCATTAATACCTGCCACACACTAAATACTTGCAACGCACATTTCTTATACACATTATTATAGAACGCAAGGAGAAAAGAACACATCAAAGATAACGCATAAATCGGACAACATGAACGCACAAAAGAAAACACACACGACGCCTTATTATTCTCGACTTGCTCTCGGCAAATTCATCGACATAGATAAACATATAAATTAGAGATCGAAAAATCGGTGAATTTGTTACAAGCAGAGACATCCTTTCAGCTTTCTCGGTTGCAATCCACCTAAAAATACAATCTCAAATGGAGGTAATTTTCCAACCTCAAGTTTTCTTCCTCATAATTATCATTTCATCCTGTGATTCAGAGTAGACGTATTTCTTGCAACAAAAACTTGCTGTTGCTCCTCCTGTGCACCTAGGTACAGCTTGTTGTTGTTGTTCCTGTGACGTGCTACTCCTCTTCGGCTTGCTACTGATCCTGGCTTGCTACTGATCCTGGCTTGCTACTGATCCTGGGGAGGGCCCCCTGCTGAGAATCGAAGTTACTGAAGCTTTTCCATAAAAATTCATCCTTGGCGTCACGTGAACTCGTGGAAAGTTCCGTAGATCCTCGTTGCGTCAAATCGCGGACAAATCCTGTAGTTTACGGCGTCAATACGCATTGGACTCCCACGTTGGAGCTCATCAGATCTTTCATCATAATTGTAGAAAATGAAGCACATTTATTTGCGAAGATCTTCAGGTTTTAGTTCTCAGTCTGCTCGTCCACTAGCATAACATTGATCCCTGAGGTTCGCGTTAAATTGCTAATGATCTCCTTCCGTAAATACGCGTTAAATTGTCTAACCTGGTCCATTGTACTCGAGAGACAGCGCATTACATGGTCGATCAACGTAAGAATTGTTCCTCGGTTTCCTTCAAATCTGCCTTGAGTGAGGCGGAGGTGAGCTACGCGAAGAAATCCTACATACATACATAAAATATTTAATTTCCGGTATCCTCAACCAACTCTAGACAAAGCCGAAATTCGTTCGACGGTGTTACTAATTAGTTGAATCACCTAAAAATTTCGAAGAAAATAACATATTCTTGCTCATGACGTACGAACTAGCAGGAGAATTGCCTGTTAGGCCAAAATCCCGAATTCGCATCAATAGAAAAAAACACATATACATTGGGTATTGTCAAGGCGTCTAACTTTACGTTATACTCTGCCGCGAAGGCTTTTCTAACGATCAGACATTATGACAACACCGACACATAAGAGAGAAATGCAGAAATAGATAAAATGTAGTGTTATCAACCCGTCAAACTTTACATCTTACTACGCCGAAAGGCTCTTCAGACGATCTGACATTGTGATACCACTGACACAAAAATGCAAAAAAAAACAATAGACATGACACAAAATTTTATACGATTCTCACCCCCAGAGACAGTGCAGCACATTTAAATTATTCCACCTTGCTCGACGACATCGTTCGTACACACGATATTTATATACTCATTCTGTTTCCAAAGTTTTTCACTAACGTCGTTAAACAACGGACTAAGGGAAATTTATACCCTAATAATTATCATGCCTACATGACAATGAACGAAAATGAAATTAATTACGTATACCCATGATGTTTGAGAATGACCAGTGTCAGCGTCAACAACATTATGGGGAAAGAGTGATCAAGAAATTCCCACACAACGGCGCTGACACCTTCACCAGTTTGACTCAAATAACTCGTCATTTTTGATACGACACATTTATAAATCAATGTTACAGATCATACTCTCTCAGACGTTCCCTACTTTCATATCCTACATTCCAACCTCACGTAATACCACACCTAACTTCACGCACAAAAGAATTCTATAGCCTTGGCTCAGAACAGCCATAAATTACATAGCTTCGCTGCACCGCAGACTGTCACGCTGATTCTTATTGTTAAGATAAATTCCATGTATTCACTGCAATGCTTTTCATTTCAATTCTCACGCTGTATTAAATCCATCTAACAGGAAATAAAGTCTCCATCTCGAATATTGTACATTTCCGACAATGTGAAACGCTCATATTTCCGTGAAGCTAACTCGTTAACTTTGCCTAAGCAAGAACACACTCTCAGTATTACACAATAATTCAGTTTGAATTACCGACGAGAATGGACAGCATCATTTAAGTGTTAATAAAAACATTGAATGGAGATAGCTAATTTCAAAACGAAGTTTATACATCGAGTATTGCAGCTGACTTCATGAAATTCTCAATTTGACATAGAAAAATTCTTCCTTTAATCATCCGTAACACCTTAGGAATAACTCCACCTGGGTTGTATATTCCAGTGTTGACAAATTTACTAAAAGTTTCAATTCATCATGGTGAGTATTAACTTGAAATTCCTATTTGGGCAATCAACGAAAAGAAATTGCAAGCTCAGAATTCAATGCGCGCTCAAACTGACAAAGAAAAATTATTTTATTGACGACATGTAACCGTTTAGACTACAAAAAATTGCATTTAATCCACGTGTTCCCTTAAAATCTACAGACACTTAATATAATAAAATTCCTTCCCACCTGAAGGCAGCTAGGATTGAATAATCTTAAATTACCACGCTCTACCGTCGAATTCACATCAAAAGGAAATTCTTAAACATCATGAATTTATAAAAGTTAAGGAAGCAAAATTTTTTATGCTCAGTAAATTTGATATAAAGGTATTGATTGACTCGTGTCAGGGTCGAAATGGATTGTATACTTGTCACATGGGATAATTACCCAAAATATTTAATGATTTTAGTGTATTATTATTGAAGCAATCGTTTAAATTCTCACTCTGATGTACTGGAGCTTATCACAATGATCTTGTGAATAGAAAAAGGAGGATTAATTTACTTTACTTAACACACGAGCAGAGGCGTCATTTATATCCAAGTCCCTAAAACCTGACTACGAACTGAATGTGCAGCATCGTTGAAAATCATCACTTACTTTAAAACACTACATTTAATTTTTATCCTAAGCACCGCCACTTAATTCATTCAACAGTTTTGCAACAAGTATTTACCATCCCTTTGATAGCAAGGAAATTGATTCTCAAAATTCCCATTACTGCTTCTCAGCAGATGTCAATTTAAATACTTGAAGCACTCAAATATCAACGAATGAAAATGTGAATTATGTTGCTAAAGCTGATTGGAGAAGCTTGACACACACGAGGCAAAAAAAAATTTTTGCAAATCATTTATAAGCGAGGTATCATTTAAAATGAAAATTCCAACTAGATTAATTACTAAATGTCTCAAAGCCCAGAAAATGTAAACTTGTTTCAAAGATTCACTTGAGATAAGGCGGCGTTTGCTGGGGTTAAGGCGTTATTTCCACAGACAATGCTTCACACCTCAATTCAGTTAAACCTGATAATTGTACAGATCATAGAAAAATTCAACCAAAAATTCAGCACTCAAGAAAAATTTTATCGAACACATTGTCAAGAAAATAGAGCAAGTATTTGATGCAATATACACTCAGACAATATTAACTAGATCAACTTAGCGGCACAAAAAAAATGAGCAAAGATTCCAGAAGGTATAAATTTCTCGTAGCATTTCGAAAACTTAATGGCTATGGATTACACACAGTTAAGTACACTTCAAATTAGGCGTTCAGGAAATGGTCCGACTGCAGCTGCAAGGATCTCAACTTTTATTACTCCGTCCTCTCACGCATTTATGACTCAAAGCAGTGAAATGCCATTACAGGCCGACTCACTCAGTCTCAGCAGCGGCCCATTTCTGGCCGGAATCAGTACCAAATTTGGGCGGCACCAAAATAACTCGCAGAAAATTGGCACATGACGAACATTCTGCTGCATATCACGCACCTACACGACTGAATCTAATCCTTGAGAGATTGTAACACAAACAAAATCTTTTAGGCATTGAATGATTACCAAAAAAAATTTCTCCCATGATGAACAAAAATATTTTAATAATGCCGGCTGCACTTCAGAGCTTGCAAATTTTATAACGATTAGCACGGCCAAGAAAATAAAATGCTCTCAGAAGATTCAACACTGTTATTTTTTAAAATTTGTTGTGAAACTCGCCAAGAAGACAATATTCAACTTAATCAATTTCAACATTATGACAAAAAAAAATCTGGTCTACGCAGGCAATATTGTCAAATGAACTTAACTTCTCATTATTCCTGAGAAACTTAATGTCAGAGAATTATACAGCTTTACCGAGTTCAGTCAGACTTACTTCAAATTAGGCGCTCAGATATAGTCTGACTGCGGCTCAGCTTTACCGCCACAAGAAATTTCCGGTCTTTTATTACCCTTCCAACAGCTCGCCCGGTCTCAGGCGACGGCATAGATCTCTAAGTTAGAAATTACTCCCCAAGAATTGGAGCGTACTTAAAATGACACGGGGTGAGTTGTACTTGCAGAAAATTCTGCTTAATTATCGAGCGACTGTTTGACTGAATTAAAAGCAACAGAAATTTTTAGACAACTGAAAATGAATTCCTTTAAAATTTCCAAGCTGATATACAGACAGTACGCTTGCACAGGACAATTAATATTTGACCTGTCGCGATACAGAGAAAGGGGCCTGTCGCGATACAGAGAAAGGGGTGGGTTTAGGACCCCCTTTCCATACGCTGAGGGAATTCCAACCCCCTTACACATTTTATAATATTGTCCTTCATGCTTGCGTACACCTGCATACCAGACATGGAGAATAAAAGGATTGAAGATTTACATGAATTTATTTGGAAACACGTGGATTTGAATATGACACACATAGTATTTCAATGCAATGATTAAAGCTCAGGGAAATGTTATAGCAACATGCGCATGAATTTAACGACATGGCAATCCCACACGACACAATGAGGAAACCACACCTTGGCTGTCTAGGCCGATGACTGCCATAAATCGTGCTTTGCGCACGCTTCGTGGCGGCATGACTGGGCCAACATGAGCACAAGATGAACGCGTTAACATGAGCAACGTAATGAGCCACACAAAGAACGAGAAATCTACTCTCCTTGTTACAATGAACGCTAGCACAACAATTAAAGGATTACGGCAAAATAACCTTCCGCACTGTGCATAAAATCAGGAACCATAGTCGGTGAATGGGCTAGTATGAACACGAAACATTTGGAATAATGCAATATAAAATCAAAGAACTTTGCTTACCACAAGTTGTTCAAATTTTAATAAACGCTTCGGGTCACGTACCCTCTAACTCTTGCTTTGTGACCGAAACACATCCTCCTTGCCAAGAGCACACCACCACAGTAGGAAACACAAATCCATATTTATACATTGCGCGCCGCTTTGAATGCCGCATTCCGTGAACTACTTTGCACTCTAATTTAACTGTGGATCACTCTTTCCAAACTTCTCAATAATACACATTTAACTCTTCGGCGGTGATTTTCCGGCACCACCCTACATTTCTTTCCGTCACTTTTGAAGATTAACCGCCATCAGGCTCACTTGTCACGGCTGCTCCATCGTAGTCGTATACCGGCGCTCAAGATCTCAGATGCTCCGAGTACCAGGCGCTCGCCCGTGCAGGACTCGCGACTCGTGTTATCGTTGCAGACTCCGACGTTGTTGCGTATCAAGCGGAATTTGATGTCGGTGGTACTTCCGTGTCTCCTGATTACGTGCTCCATCGCAGTCGTAGACCGGCGCTTAAGATCTCAGATGCTCCGAGTACCAGGCGCTCGACCGTGCAGTACTCACGACTTGAGTTATCGTTGCAGACTCCGACGTTGTTTATTCATGACGATTACCGATGCGAGGCTGGTTTATAGTTTCTTGTACTTTCAAATTGCAGTTTGGTAGAAGAAGGTCAGCCGGCGAGGCCGACCTGTGGTGTGGTCTACCCTCAGATGTCGTACGCAGTATCTCACGTGCGTTCCCAAAAATCCCTCTAGAGGCTTCATCTACCCTCCTTATATACGTTTCGCTTCCTTGTTTCGAGATCAGTCTCGAAGCTTCTATTCTACAGAGGCCGTATCTGCATCCTGATTGGCGGGATACTTGTTTGTTCTCACGTCTGGGTCTCCCATTGGTGTGTGCTCAGACACACCTTCTTGCGTCATAGCTTTGGCGAGCGGTGATTGGCTCCGGTTGTGCGGGCCTGTGTTCATACGTCACGTCCGCCTCCTTGCCCTGCAAAGCCTCGGCTTGGGTGCGCTTGTATCGTGCGTGTGTTCGTGTGTGCGTCGTTCTCTATGCCTGCGCTCGCCGCACTTGCGGCCGTGAAATATAACACACCTACCTCTACCCCAAACAATCGCCGCTTGTTTTTCCGACCGAACTGTGAAGAATTGTCCTTTCACACACGGGTAAACTTTGGTTCACGTTCTCACGCTCGAGAATAACAGTGATAACGGTTTTTAGACATTTCCTAAAGTGAAGTATTTTCCAAAAATTGTACGAGCCTGTTTCCCAAAAAGATATCTTACGAGAATATTTCTTAAAATTTCCCAAAAATCTTAATAATTCCCAAAAAACTTAATAATTCCCAAAATCTTTTATGAGAGTAGTATTTCGGGACACTTGTATTTTCTGCTGCATCATCATCAGAAACAATTGTGGGAAAGTGAACTAGCTATACAACTAAACGACCGAAAAAGTAACACCGGATATTCCTTAGGATTTTTTAGTCTGACTAGTCTTGTTCTAAAAGAATTGAAGTTGATTTAATTTCGCCCCTCTAATTTATCAAAAACAGCGAGAAATCTCTTACCAGGACTGCGACGTTACGATTTCTTCGAGCAAGCCTGTAGGTGTAGTTGGAATCACCTGAAACTGATAAAATACCTTTGGGAAACAACGAAAGATCAGAGTAAGAAAGAAATACAAAAAACCTCGCTGAGTTGAGCTAATGTGCTTTAAAAAAAGCGAATATTCCGGGTGCCCCACAAAAGATTTGCGACTTTTTAATTGATTATATCTCCGCTTTAAATTAACATATTTGAATTGTCTTTTTTCACAATGTAGTAAATTTTGCTTCCTTTCTGAATAATTCAAGTTTTTGAAAATCGATTGAATAACCACTTTAGAGTAATCGATTTTTTAAAAGGGGTAAAAAAACGAATTTTTCATAGGAAAAGTTTTTAAAACAATGTTGATATTCTTCCTTATTTTGTACTTTATAAAACAACGAACAAACAAAAATTTAAAAGAGTAACAAATTATTACTTTAAATAACGTTTAAATAAATAAAGTAATTTAACATCCTTCGACATACCCTCCATTTCTAAAGTAAGTATTACTTCTAGCCACCATTGAACGAAGAGTTTTGCGCATTATTTCACAGATTTCTTCCAGTTATTGAAACACTTCTTCAATTCTTTGTCGCAGAATTATTAATGACGGAGATGATACGTACTTGCATGGTGGTAGGTGGTATGTAGGATACATTATTGTGAAATTATTTCTAACAGTAGGTATTGAGAAAGGAAGAAGAACACCAGTGTTGTTTTTAAAACTTTTACTTTAAACAATTAGTTTTTCTACCTCTTTCAGTGAATCGATCACTGTAAAGTGGTTATTCAACCGATTTTCAAAAACTTAAATTATTCAAAAACGAAAAAAAAATTTACTACATTGTAAAAAACGATAATTCAAACACGTTAATTTAAAGCGGAGACATAATCAATTGAAAAGTCGGGGACATTTTTGAGGGACATCCGGTATAACCAAAAGCTCGTGAACTCCTAATAAAGGCAAATGGAACAGCCTAGAAAAAGTGCTAATGAATAAAAGCTTACTAACTTAATATGAAATAATATCAATTATTTGATTCTATACTTTTGTCACATTCCATGCACGTTTTTGTTGCAAATGAATTCGCATACTCATAGTAAAATATCATGATTTATGTAGTTTTCAAATGTAAGGAGCAAAGAGTAGAAATAAAGTACGGGGTAAAACAATATTTTTAAATTAGGAATAACTTTACCTGAAATTGTGTTATTCCTTCTTCTTAGACAATCTTTTGGATGCAAATGAAGCTATTAAATTTCCCAATTCATTAAAAAACTTCAAGCTTTCAACTAATAAGATCACCAATAGATCGAAAAGAATACATTTTAACAAAGTTTCTGGGGTTCGCTGGCACACACAGAGTAAGGTAGTTCACTTGCCGTCTCGTACTCTTAGTACGAGCATTATACTTCTCTGTGTAATGCTGTGTACGAGCATAAGACTGTGTAATGCTGAGTACGAGCATAAGACTGTGTAATGCTGTGTACGAGCATAAGACTGTGTAATGCTGTGTACGAGCATAAGGCTGTGTAATGCTGAGTACGAGCATAAGACTGTGTAATGCTGTGTACGAGCATAAGACTGTGTAATGCTGTGTACGAGCATAAGACTGTGTAATGCTGTGTACGAGCATGAGACTGTGTAATGCTGAGTACGAGCATAAGACTGTGTAATGCTGTGTACGAGCATAAGACTGTGCAACGCTGAGTACGAGTGTATAAGAAAAAAGAATACAGTTTATTTCCAATGGAGATGGAACAAAACATCATTGTTTTTTAAAATATCTTAGAGTAAGGAAAATACACTTATATGATAGACACACATCAGTATTGTGATAACCATGTCACTAGTTGAAAAAATGATTGAGGGCAATGTATTTCTAGTGTTGCTTAATCTTAATTTGATAATATATGTATTTCAATTATAAGAGAAAACAGGATTCCCGCCACAATGTACAAATGAGAATACTCTTTTTGGTGAACACTTACAAGACTGTGTTATGCTCGTAGCGATTACACTGATGAACATTGTGAAATGCCCCACTCCTGTCACTCCTTCACACTCCTCACTCCTCCACTCATGTCGCTCCACCCCTGAGCAATGTCAAGTATCATACAAACGCTGTGAAGAAAATCCTCTATAGGATGCATTTAAAAACAGAAAATCAGCCACTTTTCAAATTTCCACGTAGACGGCCCCCTCAAGGACTTATCGTGAAATACTAACTCAAACAATCCTTGGTAGACAAATGCTATTTGAAATGATCATGTGTGGTGACTTCTCAAACAAATCAACCGGTGAATGAAGAAACAAACATAAAAAAGTGTTATTCACTCCGTTCAATATACTTGAGCATTATTAATGCGAGCAAACGTCCGAGCACTCGCAGGTCCTCTTGCAAAGCTGCTGCTGCATCAGAACGGCTTCACTCTAGCTCGTGTAATTATATTATACAATCCACCTCGGCACCTGCACGAGAAACACACCTGTAATTTGGGACGTCTTTCGCGTTTGTATGATACTTGACATTGCTCAGGGGTGGAGCGACATGAGTGGAGGAGTGTGAAGGAGTGACAGGAGTGGGGCATTTCACAGCGGTCGGCGCTGTGAAATGCCCCACTCCTGTCACTCCTTCACACTCCTCACTCCTCCACTCATGTCGCTCCACCCCTGAGCAATGTCAAGTATCATACAAACGCGAAAGACGTCCCAAATTACAGGTGTGTTTCTCGTGCAGGTGCCGAGGTGGATTGTATAATATAATTACACGAGCTAGAGTGTAGCCGTTCTGATGCAGCAGCAGCTTTGCAAGAGGACCTGCGAGTGCTCGGACGTTTGCTCGCATTAATAATGCTCAAGTATATTGAACGGAGTGAATAACACTTTTTTATGTTTGTTTCTTCATTCACCGGTTGATTTGTTTGAGAAGTCACCACACATGATCATTTCAAATAGCATTTGTCTACCAAGGATTGTTTGAGTTAGTATTTCACGATAAGTCCTTGAGGAGGCCGTCTACGTGGAAATTTGAAAAGTGGCTGATTTTCTGTTTTTAAATGCATCCTATAGAGGATTTTCTTGCTTTATCATTGGTACTACTCGCTCGCGTCTACTCCGATTGGTATGGCCCCCCCAGAGGGGGGAGCGCGAGGGGGTGGCATGACCTTGACGCAGTGTGACCCCTCCCACCCCTCATATTGGGGGTCAATTGGGCGTGTTTCTTTGCGATAATGGCAATAGAGTTCATTCATGCGCTACTCAAAGTGCTTTCATATTCAAAAAAAAAACATTCTAACGCTGACTAATAATTTTTGACAATTTTAAGATTCCAGCTGTTCTGTTTACTTCTGTTTACACACGCTTTCATTCATAGCTCGATGACAGCCGCAGTATCATAGATACGGCTATGGCGAGCACACCAATCAAAAGGGCTTCAAAAGAGCTACAAAGCAGAGAAGATCACTTGGAAAAAATACGTACTTGGGTAAAAATAATTTTTTTAAGGAATAGGGGTTATGAACACTTATACTTATTGTCTTTTGATGTAGATTTTCTCCCAAAGTTCAAAAGCTACAACAATGTCAAATATATGGATCGAAAGTGGTCAAAAAGCACTAAAAAAGTTCAAGAGTTCATTGTAGAAAACACCTAGTCCAAAAAATATGAAGAAAAAGATTTTTTTTGTAGAAAAACACGTTTTCTGGAAACTTGCTAATTGGCTCTTTCGAATCTATATTATTCCACAATTTCAGGGTTACATGAATGGGGTACACACCATTCGATAAATCTTAGCGAGCTATATCCATAAGCAATACAAAATTTCTAAACAATCATTATTTTGAAAATTACGCGACATCAAAGAAAAAAAAGAAAAAAGTTAAATTTAAAAAACAAAAAGTTCCCAAAATTCCAAAAATAAATTTATCGAAATTACATTTTGCTTACGGATATGTGGGTATATGATCTATATAAAAACGAATTTTCGGTTCTGTAACTTCAAAATTGCAGGAGAAAATAGATTTTGAAAAAAAAATTCGATTTTATCGAAAAAAAAGGAAAAAATGTGCAGATACAAAAAAAAAACTTCAATAATGAAATGATATTTGCAGCATTGCACAACTACTGTGAAAGTTTCAGAGAAATCCCTCCGTAAATAAAGATTTATTTTTTGGGTAGACGGCCTCCTTGACAGAAGGCATAACTATTACGCACACGAAAGGAAAGGGGAGGAATGTATCTTCCTACTCACGATAAAATATTTCTGTTCATCTAGTTTTATCTACATATTTATGTAGGTAAATACCCTACTCAGGACACGTGCGCTTGTGGTCTAACAGCTGTGGAAGTAGAGTACCACATACAGAAGCGTCGCGCAACTGGTACTAAAGGTCATTGTACTTACCTATCTTCTCAGTTGAGCGCGTTAAGCAAAATTTCCTAGCCTGTTGATGAAATTGATTCTCTCAAGATCTGGTATTAATTATTACTTAGTTCAATTCTGCGATACGAGAACGAGAGGAAAGTGCTGCAATGTCTCTTCTCAGCAGTGTACCTTGGGTAATATGTAAAACATTTTCTTAGCTTCTAACAACAGACTCAGCGTCACGCAGTACTGAATGTTCAGTTGGTGTACTGTGGGAGTTCAGATATTAAGTCTAATCATTTTTTTTCCATTTCATTCATTTTCTCTCACGGAAAAGGGCGGTAATACGGGCAGCCGACATCATATACGAGTTCTTGCTAAATTCTGTTTATATAATCCATTTTCATGCAATTGAGATGGCACTCACCACTGAAGAGACGTTGATAAGTGACGATGCAGGAATGATACCTAAAGCTCAAAAGTCACTAGACAAAAGAGGCTGTATTTTCAACCAAGGTTGCACTTTTATCTAACATTTGCACAATATTATCTGAAAAAATTTAGAAGCTAAATCATTCCTCATACTATTTCTTTTTGCGCCCGTCATTTTTACTAGCGACTGTGAGACTATGTACAATGTCTAACGACTTTTTGTGCATGCCAATTTAATTTTTGTTCCTTCCAGGTGAACGTCATCGTCTTCGTAATTTTATTCAAAAGTTTATGAAAGATCACCTTTCAAGCTCGTACTTAACTACAATTAGCTGATAACTTGGCAGCACTAATAAGAAAAAGTATTATGAGTATATACCAAAGAAATTTGTAGCCGAAATCATAATACAAAAACTATTTCGAGAAAAACTCATCGAATGGGTCTAAGTTTCACAGGTCGGCAGTTTGTGAGTAGGCACGTAACTTAAAGTTTTCTCTGCAGTTCCGGACCAGCTCATTATCTAGAGAATTTAGTTTTATATCTGCTTAGTGTTATTTTTGTATTGTCTGTTTTCGTCTTACAAAACTGTGTCAGAAATGACTCAGATGTGAACTCACTCAGTGAGACCGCACACACTTAAGGACTCAACATAGGGGTCTCACTTATTTAAGTGCAATTTTACGGTCACACACAGCTGTCTGTTTAAAGTAAAACATTAGAGCGATAAATACTCCACAGAACTATACATATTGTTTCAGCTGCTCAATGAACGCTGATGCAAAAATGACCCGGCCAAATGACCATTGTCCACAGGCATTTGTCGTACATAACCAGTTCAGCGAGGACAACAAAGCCGACCTGCTTGGGAAAAAGTTGAAAGTATTTTTTGGCATTTTTCTCTCCGAAATGTAATTGGACTGTTTCAGGGCCTAATTTGGTTTATGAGCATATTGGACTACAGATTTGCTTTTAAAATATTTTTAAGCCATTAAAATCAAAATCACTCATTACTCGTTTAGATCATTCGTTCTGATAAAAAATTCGGGCAAATTTTCGCTCCTTGTGTTATAAATTTAATGCATCAGCGTTTGTACTCCCCTCGCATCAAACAAAACTCCATTCTATTGAGCACTTTGGCATGGAAATAGCCACAGCACAGGTCACGCTCATGTGCATCAGTTCCTTCATTGCGCGCACTAAGGCTTCCACCTCTTTTTTAGGGTAAATCCAAACTCAAGAATTGATATATAATCTTAAGTGGACCAGCGTTAAATGCTCCGACTTACTTGGTTCACCTCCTACAACTCTTTCATAAGAATCACCCTCATTTCGAGTAAGAATGACTCCAAACAATGGAAAGTACCGTATTTTTGAAGCCCTGTGCAAGACGAATTCATAGTAACATGAACATTAATGTCATGCTAAGAGTGCTGAATAAATTAAATGAAAACTTTAGAATGATGGTAGCATCTGGGCTATTTAATTTACAGTTAAAATAAGTGTTATTGTAACCCATGAACTTTTTCATTTGTTACACCTTGTATTGAGCGTTGGTTTTTGTTTCCGGAATTTTAATTTTTTCTACGTACACAGTGATCTGCCTTTAAAAAGACTATTTTCCATTAAATCTTTTCAAAAACAACTCTATAGCAACAAAAGATATTTGAAAGTGGTGTATAAACTCACCTTACGCTTAATACGAGAAACTTTTATCTACCCAATGTTATCATCTCCGCACCCAACGCAGTCTACGCGGTGTCTTCATTCCCTCTCTTCCAGCCAGAACCCCGGCCAAATGCAACGCCCTCCCTGCTCTCACTCAATGCTCGCCAGACAAAAATTTTCCACCTCAAGGCTGCCTCATTTCCTGCAGAAAATATTCAGCTTCGAAACCGCTTTTGGAGCCCTACTGAATCTCTAGCGCTTGCATGATCCACCACTCGCACGTTTGGACTACGCCTCTGTCGACTTTGCGCTGCAGCTGCTTCCTGTTATGCTTTCAGCTGGTAATGAAACGCTTTACTCGCCAAAACGACTGCTTGAAAATTCCGGTCCCAGAAGCCGATGCGGCAACTGCTGCTGTTCCATCAACTGCCTCAGATGTAACAGCAAAGTCTATAATTCTTCGGTACCGGGGTCATCTCCAGAACTAAGTTTGTTTGGGATTTCATTGCCGATCATTAAAAACATTTTAAATACCTAAACTCTAAATGGGAGACATGAAAAATTTAGGGTAATCACATTTCATGCAGCTGCATCCATTGTTTTTATCGAATTTGAACCACATAATTCATGCATAATACAATTTTCCACCCATCGTAAGGAAGGATTTATTACCATAAAGTAATTTGTTTTCATCATTTAACAAAGCTTGTAAAATGTTATTTAGAACTCAACTTATAAAATATTATCAATAATGTAAATAATTTTACTAAAATGTCAAGAAGTATTTGTTCGTTCAGTAAATTTATTTAGATAACAAAAAATTTTTGAACTGGAAACTAGCCAAGTATCTGCATGAACCGTGTATGACTTGTGTTTGGGAAATTTCTAAAATGTAAATATATAAGAGTGATGACAACTTCATCCCTGTAATTTATTCTATACACTATCATAATCAACATTGTAAAAGGTTCAAATTACATGGAAAGAAAAAAAAAGAAAAACAGTTTATTTCCAATAAAGTTCAAACATGAATTATTGCTGGACATTGATTTTTAATATACCTTAACATTCCTTGGTTGATAATTACACATCGGTATCGTAATACCCATGTAAAATGTCGATACAAAAACAATGATTGACAGAAAAGCACGACAAAAATGAGTTCCCTTCGTTACGTAATCTGATTTTGACAGTGCAATTAAATATAAGTACTAAGAAAACACAGTCCTCGTGGCGCTTACGGAGTTGGAAAATACTTTCGTTAGTGCGCACTTATATTGAAATTAAAACGAAAAACGCATATAAATACTTTAACATAGAGATCCTTAATTGCTATTCATACATGGTTATCGTAATACCCATGTTAATTATCGAAACAAACGATTCGGAGAAAAGCACGAAAAAAATGCGTTCCCCTCATTGCGGTATTTTGATTTTGGTAATGCATTTAAATACAAGTGACTAAAGGCCCTATTACACGGGGCAACAATTGCTCCAAAAAGCAGTGACGGATGCTTCTGAGAGCAACGGACTGCAGTTGCTGGGCGAGTTTTGGTTTTCGCGCTTGTTCAAAAATCTCGTGCGGAGTCGTGCACTTCAGAGCGACGAAGCAGTGCTCGACTGAGATTCATAGAGTGAGGATGTTTGCAACACCGCCTCCGTCTGGTTCACTATGGTCTCGATCCGCCATACAATTGATAATAGAAGCCTTTCATCAATGTCCTATGCTGTGAAACACCGCCTCCCACTGAGCCAACATAAACTCGGTCCACCATTCAATAGAAAGTCGAAGGATTTAACACTTTGACTGCGGCAACTAGGTATCAAGTTCACCACCAAACTCATGTCACGAGACGACTTCGGTCCTGTCCCTCATTAGTTTGCACTAACAAGGAACCGAACGCTCATTTTTGAGGAATTGTTCACCTCCATGGAATACACAGAAAACACTAGAAACTCATGGGCAAGCCCAAAGGCAAATTAATTAACATTACAGTATATACTAAAAAAAACGTTACTCATCGATGACAGATGACCCCACTTACTTAGCGCATTTTCTGAGCGCCTTCGTGATGTTGCGAGCTGCTGCTTCTAATATTGGGGCATAATACACAGTTAAAATTCGCTTGACATTTATGATTTTCAGCCATACGTCATACAAACATCAATGAGCGTACGCACAATGAATGGTATTAGGAATGATGCATCTATCTAAAATCTAAAAAACTGCATACGCCAAATGACTTACATCACATGACTATACTGAATGTTTCGGCTGGCCGGCCACCCCTAAGTTTACAAGAGCTACACATGAGACACGATCTATTCTGGCCTATTTTTATCTCAGTTATTCCAGCAACACAGTAGGTGATAGTTACTCCAACCCACAAAATCATTCGTCCGCTACTCGCTTCAGTTCAAATGCCTGTCATATGCACTGTTCAGAAAATGTCTATTGATGACGTTATACTGCTCATTCCGCTTCAGTATATTCACACGTCGACCTCCTTTACATCCGAGCAGATCAATCCTCCAGTTCAATTCTTTCCCGCCTGTTAAGACAAAAATTTAACTTGTAACTTTTTATCGCGTCAATGGCGTTTCCTCAAAATATCTCAATTTTTACTTCACTGAATGACATTGAATTTTCACAATATTTATTTTAAAATATCTTTTCCAAAAGGAAACTACATCTCTCTTACCCTCCCCTCTAATGTGACATCTCCATGTTCCATTAAATGACTCCTACGATTTGGTTGGGTTTGAAGTTTTCCCTCTGCACAAAAAAACGGAGAATATTTTCTCTATTGTAACAGTCGAGAAATTTTGATAAGTTTAATTCCTTTATTTAAATACACTGTCATATTTTTTTCAGATTGGTATTTTCTTTCAGAGTAACTTTATCTACACCACCTCCTATTTATACCACGTACTTTCTCCGACGATCCTCAGCGCTAAACTGAACTTATTTCATTAGCTTCTACCAAATGTCTGGCGGGAGCGATTTTCTACTTTTTGTACCGCCAATCAACAGTTTCAAAGTTCACACGTAATGCTCGAAGCTCCGCCTGTGCGTTGCTTTTGCTGTCTTATACGTGGCTTCACCCCTTCGAATTTCCCCTTCCTGTTATAACTGTTTCTTATTGGCTGAAGCCCCTTTTCCGAGAGCTCAGTAAGTCCCACCCTATCCAGATCTTCAATATTCGAAACCGTTGCTATGTTTACCCTCGCAGCTCAAGTGTAGCGCCATATGTCTATTAACCCTGCGGCGGTGTTTCTCACGGCATCGGCATTTTCGAACGTCTCAAATGGAGGGAGTGATTAAATTTCTAGGCCCAAGGGTTCGCCTTAGGCCTCTCGGAGATTGCTTACACACCACAAAAATTCTCGCTAACTCAATGTAAACAGACATCGCCTGAACTATCACAGCTTATCGCTACACATAACATATGTTGAGTCCAAACATACAGACATAAAAAATACATGTTGAAGCGACCCATCTGTACTGCTGGAATTTACTAAGATATTTCAACGAACAAATTTTAAGTAAGCACAAAATTTATTACACACAATTAACATTTTATAACACACAGTTAAAATTTTTCCTAAATTCTCAGCATTTAATTCGCAAAAATTATTCATTCATAACAGACCGCCTTCCTACAGATGAAAAAACTGGCCTGACAATTTTCTTTGACTAGCTTTCAGCTATTTATTGAATAATAATTACTGCAGTCTTTGAACCCAACCTAAGACACACATGGTAACTTCTACTTAAGCACATTATATTCTAAAATTAACTCGGCAGAAAACATGGTACATTACAAATAAGAAAACTATTCACTACTCTCAGCCACAGCGTAATATATTGTGTCGTCTTCATCTAACCGATGTGTTTGTGTTCCGCCGAAGTGAAATACGTCATAAATGCTTGAGTGCTCACCCCTAATCATATTCACAAATTTTACGGGCACATTTCCTACACCGTCAAACATCCTAAAGTATTGATAATTTTATCTCGTAGATCTCAATTTACGTTTATCCTGTTCTGTTGCACAACTTCTTAACGCTGCAATTAATGATTCGATCTTGACTCCTTTGGTTTCGCTGACTGTATTTGCTTTTTCGTCCATGCTTTTTCTTGTGGCATTATCATAGCTTCACACACGCGTTGATGATAGGTAACTCATTTTCAGGATAAAGTATTGCGAGTCCAATATCCAGACTCATTTAAATTTCTATACTCCACATTAACTGCACGATTCCGTTCTGTAAGATGGATCCTTGTGACGATTCAAATTACTACTGAATCATGTAAAATGCAATGTTGCAATGTTTCATTTACATTTTAAGACGCTTATTCAAACTCAGTTTCAATCATCAGATTATTCATTTACGCTGACCCGTTGATCAGGCGGGTCGGCTTGTCTTGAAGTTATGTTGCTCCGTTGATAAATACGAGTTTAAGCGTAGATAAATTTCATTCAATACAGACTCCATTCGCGATAAGGTCCTGAATCCTACGAGGTAATCCTGAAGAATCCGAGGTTTACTCCTGAGTAATGCGTGGTGTTATACTGTAGAATGCGTATCAGTATTCCTTGATATCGACGTAGAATTTCTGGTAGACACGCGAGGATGTTCCATCCATTTTGTCCGAGTCTATACTCTTATTTGTGCGAGAACTTCGTGGGTTAATATTTTTCGAAGAGCGTACGTCTCATTCGAATTATATCCGACGTGATCTCTTTGAATTTTCATTTCACGTGTAAGTAAAGATGCCTTAAAATGCGGCTTCAGTATTCCAATGTGATTATTGATCTAGTTGAAAAAAATTCACAGGAAACTTGCATTCGAGTTTCAGGAATGCCTTGCTAAGCATTAATGTCACGATGCAAATTTCAAATTACTCAATTTAGTTTCAATACTCACTAATGTAAAAGCATTGTTACTGTTTAATTTGAGAGCCCATTATATAAAAGCATTTTTGAACGCTAGTACATCAAGGCACCCTAAAATATTATCTCCATAATTTTCGTTTCTTCTTCCATCCTCATGGTGATGCTTAGTTTGCTCTGTGGTGCTATACACTCCGAAGCATGGAGTACTAATTACTTGAGAAGCCCTTTCCTGGCTCTGCTGTTGGCTAACGATGAGTTTCGCCGCAAGCTTGACCACAAGCAACTCTGAGGCAATTACTTGTGCCTTCAGCATTCTTCTGAAACATGATGCAAAAATTCCAGCTATACGTTCGTCGTCGTCGTCTCTCAATGCAACGCTTGAATTTTTCCTATCTTCAAATACTTCCAATACAAGTGTGATGAATCCCCTATGTCGTACCGTTGCTATCTGTTCTTCGTTCTTGTAAATAACCATTTGTGTGCCACGTAATTCTTCCTTAGTTGTCCGTGCTTTCGTTTGCTCCTTATACGAGACGCATTCGTGTTATGCAATGTTCTGGCCCATTTTTGTGCTGAAATAATGCCTACACTAATCTACCAAGAAAATTAATTCCTTAAGTCTGAAGAAAAGAAACGCACTACTGTTTACAGAATAAGGCAGGATTTGTTCCTTCCAGAACATCGTTTTTTACGACGTGCTTTCAGAGCAAGAGAAAGACACAAACACAGAAAAATTCAACACTACAGCAAGAATGAACACGCTACTTTTAATCTAATACTAAACATATTCTCCCCGTTGCGAAGAAATAAACGGTTTAAAGGTATCGATAAGATCAGCAAGCTTGAGATTACATAAGCCTAAGAGCTTCAGATGAAACTTAACTCATTCGTTTGAGTTATTTCGTATTAAGCGCGTACGCTTTTCGAGATGCTGGCGAGAAAATATAAGATACTACAAAGGAAACAAAGTACTCCTCTTGTGAAACACACGAAGTTAACCCAATGAAAAGCTCAATTTCCCTTTACTTAGCAAGAATGAAAAATGAAAATTAAGCATAGTATAAGATTAGCTCACTCGAACAAGAGTCGTTCTGGACGAGATTTCTTGTGAGCAGAAGAAATTGGAGTTACACAAACTAGAACATATTCCTACTGGAGGAAACCTCTCACTCTAGTGAGTGCGACTAAACTTAATTCACATCTAGAATAACATAATGCTATTAAAGAACACATTTAGATTAAAGCAATACAGCGCTAACAAAAACTCACTCCTACTGAAGAGCTCTCCTAAAATTAAACACACAAGAACACATCCTACAAAATTAAGGCGACTCATGAAACTCAATTGTCGGGGCATGGCCACCGTGACAGACCTGCCTCCTGGACGGACGACGTTGTAGAAGAAGCGCATCTGCTGATCGGACGGACCTATTGTCGAGGCCGCTAGATCTAGTTGTGTTGTCGTTAACAGGTCACGCCCTCGTGTGTGACAGGTATGTAAGAGCTGGATTAGGATTATTATGGCGTCTATGACTATCATCCTACTTGTCCATATTGGTTTTGTATATATCTTTGTTTGAACGTATCCGCTATTCCATGTAGTAGTCGTATGTATTGTTTGTGCCCTTCAGGCTATGGTGGAGAAGGACGTACCCTATGGGAATTCTCTCGCCTCTCTAAACCATTCTAAGGCAATGGAGAGGATCTACGTGGGGAGAGGTCTTCGCGTGTGACCTGGCCTCTCGACCCCTTGTTGACTCTTCCCAGCCCTCCGGCGTCACGCTTGGAGTTGGGCTTCGCCGTAGTCTAGAGCCTAGTACGACCAGCGCCAGCCTCATCTCGAGCTGCGCCGAGATCGCGGAGGTGGCTTCGGGCCCCGACGAGTACGGGGGGCCTAACCGTCCAGTGCCTGGACACAGTGCCCTATGCGGGAGCGTTACCGTGTCTGTTGTGTAACCTAGGGTTAAGGATTACTTTAGGATCTAAGGATAGGATAGGTTAGGTGTTCGGCTACCTCGGCCACTTGTTCGTCCCCGAGTAGCCGTTTTAGTGTACTAATATACTTTAAGTCTCGTGTTCGACCGACCTTTCCTTTTCCATCCGGGTATCCTTTCCTTGTATTTTCGGAGGTACTCGAACCGATCGGTACCCTTCCGGGGTCTCGCTACCCGTGTCGCCGGGTGAGTGCAGGTCCCGAATTCTTACGTGGGGGGGGTGGGTGCCTTTGCAAGGCTAGGAGGCTGGACTTCAGCACCCTGGTACCTTCAGAACCCTTCACATCAATTCACTGCAGTTCGTTTCTAAGTGGCGATTCACCTACACCTTGAACGCAAATTGTATTTTCTCTGCTCTTTGGACGCAGCTCGCTCGTTCACGTTGTTTTCTGTCCTCATGTCTTCATCTTCGCTCTCAATTGTTTCATATTCGTTTCCGGTCACTGGCTTGGCTGCGACGTCCGACGTACCGGGGTAAGCCTCACCACGCAGATGCGCAACCTTTAATCTATCCAGGTGAACCCTTTCTTGACGGTCACCATACAGTGCCTTGATGGTGGCATTTGTGGCGCTCTTTTCAATAATACGATAAGGTCCAACCCAGTCGGTCGGCCACGCGTTTGCAGCTTCGGTTTTTCCTGTCGGATTGTGTTATAAAACAATATCGCCGAGTTGTACCTGGTTGTTTTTCACTCCCCTCTCCTTCATTTGCACGGACTTGTTGTGTGACGCTTTGGATTTAGCCTTTACGATTTTGAACGCATTCTGGAGTCGGGCGCTAACCTCTGCACTGTAGTTCTCCCCTAGAGAATAATCCATGCGAGGGGTTTTCAGCCGGTCAACAACAGGAGTTTCAGCGTCCCTGCCAAAGAACAAATAGTACGGAATTTCTTCAATAACACTTTGGTAACTTGTGTTCAGCGCCAAGCATGTCCACGAAAGTGCATCAGGCCATGATAATTAATCGTTGGCGGCAAGATAAGACAAACCCGTTTTGATGTTCTTGTTTTGCCTTTCCGTTATCCCGTTTGATTGGGGATGATATGCTGAGGTGTTGTTGTATTTTATTTTCAATTTTCCGCATACACTTCTGAATAAAGCTGACGTGAACTCGGTGCCCCTGTCTGAGATGAGAGTTTTGGCAGGGCCATACGTAGTTACGAATTATGTTAACGCTTTCGTTACTTCCTCAGTTGTCTTACTTCTGAGTGGGAAGGCTGCAACATATCTACTGAAGTGGTCAACCACGGTCAGGATGTACTTGTGGCCCTCATTCGAAACTGGCATTTCAGTTAAGTCAACACCTACTCTGTCCAGAGGCTTGTCAATTTCAGGGAGTGAACCCATGCTGACACAAATGCGATTGTTGATCTTTCGCTTCTGACACTGCATGCACGAATCGACGTATTTGTTAACGTCGCGAGCCATGTTAATCCAGTACCCGAATTCCATGAGCTTTTTCCACGTTTTAGCACGACCTTGGTGAGCACCGATTGTACTGTCATGCGCTAGCGTTATCGCTGCTTCTCTCAGAGAGTCTGGCACAACGATCAAGTACCTTGTTCTATTAGGCTTTCGTTGCATTTTTCTGTAATACAGTATTCCATCATCGTCAAAAATTTCGGGACTCATTGCTAGACTTGGCACATTTCCCGTTTTGTCGCTCTCAAGGTATCTCAGCACGGGGCCCCACACTGGATCTCTCAATTGTTCTGCTCGCACATTCTCTTTCTGCAAGCTGCTTTCCGCTTCTTGTACACTGGGTGCTTCATCCAACATCGACGTGACGAACACTGTTTTAGGGGTTTCGTCATCTCGATTTTCTTCTTCGTTGCTGTTCGCGATGTTTCTCGACGACGCGCCGGGCACAACGTTCTGAGCTCCTGGCCGATAAATTACCTCAAAACCGTACTGTGAGAGTGTTAATGCCCACCTCATAATTCTGTTGTTCTTGGTGTTTTTACCTTTGAACAAATATTCAAGGGCCGTGTGATCAGTAATAACAACAAATTGATTACCGTACAAATAAGGTGAGAAGTGATTTACCGCAGCCACTACTGCTAATCCTTCACGTTCAGTGATTGAATAACGTTTTTCAGCATCATTGAATCTTTTGCTGATATATCCAATAGGTTGTTCCTTACCATTACACATTTGTGCAAGCACTGCGCCAGAGCCCTCATTTGATGCATCACAGCTTAAATAATAAGTCTCATTTAAAGAAGGCTTCTTCAGAACTGGAGCTTCTATCATTAGCTGCTTAAGTCTACAGAAGGCTTGCTCGTGTTCTTCATTCCACTTGAATTTTTGTCCCTTCTTGGTCAGCGCATTCAGAGGGGCAGCTGTTGTGGCGAAAAGCGGAATGAACCGCCGATAGAAGTTGAGCGCCGCCACAAATGAGCGGACCTTTCGGGCGGTAGTAGGCCTTGGGTAAGTCTGCATGGCCTCAACATTCCTGGGATCTGGAATTAGCCCCTCACGACTGATGTAACATCCTAGGTACTTTACTTGCTTTTGCGCAAATTTGCACTTGTCTAAGCCTATTTTTACTCAGGCGCATTGAAATTCGTGTAACACTTCTCTTAAATTTTCTAGGTGACTCTCAAAAGTCATAGAGCTGATGCACACATCGTCCAAATAAATAACGGCGAATTTTCCAAGCTGCCTTTTGAGAACATGGCAAATTACTCTCTGGTACACTGATGTTGAACACTTGAGTCCCATAGGGAGCCTAGCAAACTCGAAGTCGAAGTTTCCTTGTCGAGTTTGAAACGCCGTTGTCGATACCGTCGTGCGGTCGACGTTAGGGTTCGTGAAAAAAGGGGGCTGTCTTCGGTGCAGCTACCTTTTTCCGGGGGCTAGCTTTTCTTCGCAGCTGGCCTTCCTGAGGTTCGTGTGGGTACCGCCTACGCCGTAACAAGTCCGCTAGGGCAACAGAAGTAAATTCTGTTAGTGCCGAACTACGGCGGTACCGTTGTGTGTGTGTGGGGGAGGTTTGTGTGGGTACCACCTACGCCGTAATAAGTCCGCTAGGGCAACAGAAGTAAATTCTGTTAGTGCCGAACTACGGTGGTACCGTTAGAGTGAGGTTTGTGTGGGTACCACCTACGCCGTAATAAGTCCGCTGGGGCAAAAGAAGTAAATTCTGTTAGTGCCGAACTACGGTGGTACCGTTAGGAAGACGAGCAACTGTCTGCGCCGTATGAGACTGCTAGGGCAACAGAGGTGAATTCTGTTAGTGCCGAACTGCGACAGCGTCTTCCTTACGACAAACTATGCGAAATAGTTCGTCCTTCCGAGGTGCCTCCTTAAGCCCCTTATTTGGCGAGGTGTCGTATAAGACTAAAGCCTGTGTCAACAAGGAGAAAGGAAACTCTTTTGACCTCAGGGTGAGACTTGTTTAATGCTGAATCTCTTTGAAGTCCCTATTACATACACTGATATATTTTAACACAGAAAGTGATTTATTTTCTATTGCAAAAATAGTGCGTACAGACATGAGCTGTTGCATAACAGGGTACACCACTCAAAATAGCGTTTAAAATATTAGTCGTATTTAGCTAGGTAATACAAGAAACATTGGAATATCGACATGTCAGACAAATGATATTAAAGGGTTAACTAAAGTAAATGCACAGACGCAACATCAGCGCAGAGAAACAGACAAGTCGGGGTTCAGGGCTCTGGACACATAAAGAAAATACTTAAGATTATGGGTAACTAACACAAAAGGTTCGACAACCCCTGTGCGGCCTGACACGCCCGGGGGAGGGTGTCTGTGCTACGATAGCCGAGACAGGAAATCTGCAAGGTGGTTGTCGACTCCCGGAAGGTGTTCTGCTCGGAACCTGAAAAGGCTGAAATACAAAGCCCAGCGTTTCAATCGGGGGTTCAACTTGTCTGCCTTTTGCAAATAAAGGAGCGGTCGATGGTCGGTCTGTAACACAAATTCTCGTCCATACAGGTAGACCTCAAACTTCTGCAGAGCCCAGTAGATGCTTAATGCTTCCTTTTCGATGGTAGAATAGTTTATTTCTGCTCCTCTCAGTCGACGTGAAGCATATGCTACGGGTGCGTAGTGACGGAAGTCTCGTTTGCTTGAATGGAGGAGAGCTGCTCCAAGTCCAGTTTGGGAGGCATCTGTTCTCAGAATGAAAGGACATCTGGGGTCTGGTAACTGTAAGACCGGTGTCTTGACTAACGCTGTCTTCAAACTTTCCATCAGGTCTTCTGTTGTATCGGTCCAGGGTATTTGTTCCGGAGAATTCTTCTTTAGGAAATCATGGAGCTTAGAAGTCAGTTGAGAGTAGTTAGGAATGTACTGTTGGTAGTACCCAACTGTACCGAGAAAACTTCGGAGCTCCCGTTTGGTTTTTGGGAGTGGAGCCGATTTCAAGGCTTCGACTCGGTTCTCCAGAGGCTGGATCTGATTACTGCTCAGTTGATGACCCAAATACTGGAGGCTGTCAAATCCGAATTCGCATTTGGATGGCTTCGCTGTAAGGCCATGTCGAGAAAGAGCTTCAAACAGTTTAGCTAATGCTGCGCAATGTTCTTCCCAGGTAGTCGAGGCGATTAAGATGTCGTCCATGTAGACCTCAGTATCATGCAGTCCTGCAGCGACTTGACGTATAAGGCGGGAAAAAGTGGCTGGAGCATTTGCTAGGCCGAAAGGCATGACGTTGAATTCATAGAGGCCAGACCTAGTTTTGAAGGCGGTGTATTGGCGGGACTCAGGGTGTAGAGGTACCTGCCAATATCCACTGGTCACATCCATTTTGCTGAAGATTGATTTGCCAGCTAAATTGGTGAAAATAGCAGTGGTGTCTGCTATCGGCTCGGCATCGAATACTGTCTGGCTGTTGAGGTGCCTGCAGTCCAGACAAAATCGGTGGGTTCTGTCTTTCTTCCGGACGGCAAGGAGCGGTGAATAGTAAGGTGATGTGGATGGCGTCACGATTCCCATCTTCATCCACTTCTCTAAACTTGACTGCAGTTCAGGCTCCAGCGCTAAGGGAAGTGGATACGAATGTTGAAGTCGAAAACTGGAAGGATCCTTTAATTTCATTTCAAGAACTGCCGTGCTGGTTCTTCAGGGAGTATCTGTGAAAAGATCGCGATATTCTCCAAGTAGTTCCTGGAGTTCTGAGCGTTGTGTTGTAGTCAGCGTAGAGGAGATGAGACAGTCTTCAATGGTTTCTCCGACGGGTGACGGTATCTCTGGTTCTTTCCGATCGAGTTCTTCTTTTTCGCAGGTAGGTTCTAGGGCGAGGCCAACCGCTGCAAATGCTTCCTCTACTCTCTCGTCGTCCTCCTCGCGATCTTTCTCGCTTGGTGAGGCGGAACTTTGCCGCTCCCGGTCGTGGTACTGGCGAAGGAGGTTGATGTGATAAACTTTGTTGTTTCCATCCACGTCCAATGTATAGGTATAGGTTCCCAGGCGTGATTTTACTGTATAGGGACCTCTCCAAGTCATAAGTAGCTTTTTCGAGAATCGGGCAGAAATACGAGGACTTTATCTCCTTGTTTTAGAGTTCGCATCTTGGTACGTCTGTTGAAGAACTTGGCGCTTTTCTCTTGGCTCCTGTTTAGATTCTCGCGAGCGATTTTGCATGTTTCTTTCAATCGGTGCTTCATTTCCATTAGATACTGAGCAGTGCTCGTGTCGTCTTGCAAGCTTCCATCTGTCCAGCATTCCTTGAGCACGGTTAAAGGTCCACGGACGCGATAGCCGTAGATGAGTTCGAAAGGAGAATACCCGGTTGAGGCCTGAGGAGCGTCTCGATATGCAAAAAGAAGGGAAGGCAGATACAGGTCCCAGTCTCGCGGTTGTTCTACGGCTAATTTCCGCAACATGACTTTGAGCGTACCATTGAAGCTTTCGACTATGCCGTTCGATTGGGCATGGTATAATGGCGTCAATCGGTGCTGGATACCGACGAGTTTCAGGAAAGCTTCGAAGGTTGCGGCTGTGAACTGAGTGCCGTTGTCGCTCGTTGGCGTATGAGGGAAACCAACTCTGCTGCAGATTTCGAGTAGCTCCTGGGCGACCGTTTCGGCATCTATATGTCTGAGCGGAGCTGCGTCTGCGTACCGAGTTGCTTGGTCCACCACGGTGAGAATGTATCGGTGGCCACGTGTCGAAGCTGGTTGCAATGGGCCTACCAAATCAACACTGAGCGCGGAGAATGGAGTGGTGATCGGTGGGGTTGAGATTGGTTCCTTCCTTGGTCGAGATGGAGCGTGCGTCTGGCAGGTGTGACAAGAGTGACAGTATTGGACCACATCCTTTGCCAGGGACAGCCAGTAGAAATCTCGTTCTAGTCGAGCCTGAGTCTTCTTTTGGGAGTAATGGCCAGCAAGTGGATTGTCGTGAGCCATTTCCAAGATTTGTGGGCGCACGCTTGCAGGTGCTACAAGTTGATGAGTTTCCTGACCGTCTCGTAACGTTTTCCGGTGCAGAATGCCGTCGTGGAGTTCATAGGTAATGACTCTGCCATCCTTGTGCGTTTCTTCTTTACCAGTGTCAACTTTCTTGAATAAAAACTGCAATGTTTTGCACTCCCGTTGTAATTTCTTGAAATCTTCTTTGTTGTGCTGCAACATATCGACAGTGCTTGGTGCGGCAGGGGGATTTTCGCTCGATTTTGCTGCTGCCCTTGTGACAACATGAGAGACTTCTGCAGCAACTGGTTGCTCTTCATGGTCGATCATCTGTTCTTCGAAGGAGGTGGTTCCGGGAACTCGGCCGAGGATGACATCATGGGAGAGTTCTTCCATGGCTACGGCTGTCACCTCTCCATGGTAGTAGGGGCAAACGAGAGTGACCCGGGCAAGAGGCGCTTCGAAGGAATGATTGTTGGCCAGCCGAACGGTAATTTCTTTCTTCAAAATGGCGTCAGCTGGGACGAGAGCCTTCTTGACGAAGACCGCTGTTGCTCGTCCATCGAGTAGTACTTGGACGGGTTGTTGGTTCACAGTGCCGGAGCATGTTTTCAGTTGTCCCAATTCGATCAGTTTGTTTGAGGCAATGTGATTGCATGCGACTGGGGGAATATCGTCGTATTCATCTGCTTCTTCATGCGTTGTTAGATTGTTTACTCGAGCTGTAGTACTGGAGATAGGTGGGCTTGCATGGGCTGCTGCTCCACTACTGTGGCTATCACCTTGCCTCCTCTGTAACTGGCGGCACTCATCACTGGAATGTGATCGGTTGGGGTCGTGGAAAGTGCAGTAATATCCAGTGTAGGGTCCTCGTTGTTCCTCGCGCTGCGGAGTGTTGATCGATCTTGAGCTGGTGGGAACATCACGAGGGTTAGAAGTTCTTGGTGGCGTTCCTCGAGAGTTGTTGCTGGAGTTGGTTGATCTTGCTGGGGTGCTAGGGGCTCGGACAGGAAATGTCGAGCGTCGCTCTGGTGCTGATGATGCTTTGAGTGCTGGAGGGCCCGCATCCGTCGTCGATGTCAGTGTGCGACCCTTACAAAGCTGATGGAGCGATGTATGAGGTCTTGCTTGCAAGAAGCTATCACCCTGCTCTCCTAGGCTTGCGACTGTGTGACCACCGTCATGCAATTGAGTAGCGAGGAAGGGCGGCAAGCTTGAATAAGCTCGGTCAACAATAAGGAAGTCACGAAGAGTCTCGTAGTTGGCTTCGATGTTGCATCCTTTTAACCAAGCGTCAAAGGATTGTTCGAGTCGCCGTAGGTAACGTGACATATTGTCGCCTTCTTCTGGCTTCAATTCGTAGTAGTTGGCACGTAGTTTTGCCGGAGTAACTTTATGAGCATCTAGTAGGAGCAATTTAATTTCAGGAAGCTTGAAGCGATCTGCTGCGGGCAGGGTATCGATGAGTCGACGTTCCTTCGGTGTGATCAAATTATGGAGCATGACAACAGCATCGACTTCAGTAAATCCCATCGCTGTGGTGTGAGTGCAGAAGCGTTGCAAAAATTCGTCCATCCTTTCTTTCGTGGGATCGAATGAAGCCTGTGGAGGTATCTTTACTCTAGCATTTTGAGGAGCGATTTGAGCATCGAGTTGTCTGAGTCTGAGCTCGTGGTCTCGTTGTGCTGCTTCTCGTTCAGCTTCCCGTTCCGCTGCTCGTTCTGCGGCTTCTCGTTCTGCTGCTCGTTCTGCGGCTTCTCGCTCCGCAGCTTCTCGTTCCGCTGCTCGTTCTGCGGCTTCTCGTTCCGCTTCTTCCAGATGCCTCAGGCGGCTGGTAAATTCTTCCCTGTACTCCGCATCGGTGGGAGTGAGGCCAAGGGCTTCGACGTATTCTCGAGCTTGAGCGACGAGGTTCATCTTGTTTTAATAGTGCGGTGTCCGCGTAGTTGTGTAGAACCCAGAAATCCCAGGCAACGTTGGTAGTCTCGCAAAGCTTCTGGGTCCCTGTTCGGGCGCCAGAATATGTCGATACCGTCGTGCGGTCGACGTGAGGGTTCGTGGAAAAAGGGGGCTGTCTTCGGTGCAGCTACCTTTTTCTGGGGGCTAGCTTTTCTTCGCAGCTGCCCTTCCTGAGGTTCGTGTGGGTACCGCCTACGCCGTAACAAGTCCGCTAGGGCAACAGAAGTAAATTCTGTTAGTGCCGAACTACGGCGGTACCGTTGTGTGTGTGTGGGGGGAGGTTTGTGTGGGTACCACCTACGCCGTAATAAGTCCGCTAGGGCAACAGAAGTAAATTCTGTTAGTGCCGAACTACGGTGGTACCGTTAGAGTGAGGTTTGTGTGGGTACCACCTATGCCGTAATAAGTCCGCTAGGGCAACAGAAGTAAATTCTGTTAGTGCCGAACTACGGTGGTACCGTTAGGAAGACGAGCAACTGTCTGCGCCGTATGAGACCGCTAGGGCAACAGAAGTGAATTCTGTTAGTGCCGAACTGCGACAGCGTCTTCCTTACGACAAACTATGCGAAATAGTTCGTCCTTCCGAGGTGGCTCCTTAAATCCCTTATTAGGCGAGGTGTCGTATAAGACTAAATCCTGTGTCAACAAGGAGAAAGGAAACTCTTTTGACCTCAGGGTGTGACTTGTTTAATGCTGAAACTCTTTGAAGTCCCTATTACATACACTGATATATTTTAACAAAGGCAGTGATTTATTTTCTATTGCAAAAATAGTGCGTACAGACATGAGCTATTGCATAACAGGGTACAACACTCAAAATTGCATTTAAAATATTAGTCGTATTTAGCTAGGTAATACAAGAAACATTGGAATATCGACATGCAAGACAAATGATATTTAAGGGCTAACTAAAGTAAATGCACAGACGCAACATCAGCGCAGAGAAACAGACAAGTCGGGGTTCAGGGAGCTGGACACATAAAGAAAATACTTAAGATTATGGGTAACTAACACAAAAGGTTCGACAACCCCTGTGCGGCCTGACAGCCGTGTACTGCTTACTCTCTTCATCTAGCTCAATTTGATGGAAGGCTGATTGTTTTATGATAATCCTTCAGCAGAGCTCTGACTTGCTCCTGCTTTTCTTGATCCAAGTAACTAAGATCGAGCTCATCAATTTGCTGAAAGCGCTTCTCTCTGGGGAAATTTTCTGCTTCGCTGTTTTCATCATTGTTTTCTTCTGCAGTTGCATTTTCATTCGAGATTTCGTGGCATGTTGCAATTATTGCTCCTTCAGTTAGAGTGATTTCTTCCGCAAAAGGGTTAAGTACAGGCATCAGAACATGCCCATTTTGCACCTTTGCTGTTGTGGCTCCCACGTAAAGCGTCCACTTAGTTCTAGGCTCTAAAATTACTTCCTTTCCATCAAAACTGACATCTGCTCGGCACTTCACCATAGTTTGCGTGCGAGGCTTCACTGTGATGTCTTCAGCGAGAGTTACCGATGCTTCCTCCCGCGTTACCCACAAAATCTTTGGAGAAGTGGGTCCCGGCGCTGAAAACATGTTCACGTAAGTACCAAACAGTGATGCCCTACGTTTTCCAAAGTCTAGCTTTGCATCGACTTTGTTCATTACTTCCACGCCTATTAGCAGGTCTCCTGGGAATGCATTTTCCCGCACAACAAAGCATCTTTGCAAAATTTTCTGACCGTTAACTTTAATTGGCACATTAACCTTCCCCAGCACCGGTACGGGTTCCTCTCCAATTGTTTTTAATGCAGTAGACGTTCCCTTCACACTGGCATTTTTGATCCCTACAACCACACGCTCTTTTACCAAGCATATATTTGCTCCTGTGTCAAGAAGTGCGGTTACAGGTGTACCATTCACATGGAGTACGACGCTGGGATTTATTATTGGAGCTAACGGTCTCCTGTCCCGTTTTTTTTCGGTCCTGGAAAATGTTGCGCCCTGCAATCAGCCCTTAGGTGCCCAAATTTTCCGCAGTTGAAGCACGGCGGTGGCACTGTTCTATACTGCGCTAAGTTCACCGCAGGTGCAGGTGGCACTTCCCGATCCGGCTGTGGTTCTCTTGCGTGGTAAATTTGGTGCTGATGGCTCCTTAGTCTGCCTCTTTCACTCCAGTGTGGCGCTTCGTTGTAGCCTCTTTGGCGCTGTGGTGAGTGTCGCATCGTGTGGCCAACACGCGCAACCTCAGGCGGTGGCCTCCTATCGCTTCGCTGTGGCCTCTCCCTCTCCGGTTCCCTCCTTTCTGTCGTTTGTCCTGGTACTGGCACTATCCGTCGATTTTCCACTTCTACTGCCATGTCCCTCAATTCTTGAACTGTGGTAGGTCGCGCATCACTTCGGAAGGGTGTCGTAATGTCTGCCCTTAATCCCAGCCACATCAAATCTACAATGACTCGTTCCGGATGTTCTAGATAATTCTCGTTGTATAGCGTTTCCAGGCGCGTTAGGTACTCAGTAACTCCCTCCCGGCTTGTCTTCTTCTTGGTGACTATTTTAAACATCGCCTGAGTAGGATGTTCTACTTGATCGGCATATGAACGCAGCCATGCCTCTGCTTCTCGCAGATTCGTTAGTGTACCAATTATTTGATTGCACTCCTTTACCTCTCGTTGATCTAGGCATAGGAAGAAGGCTCGCACCTGCTCGCTGTTATTTAGGTGACCGGTCAGAAACTTCAACCTTGCTATATGGTCTCCCACGTTGTCACCCTTCCTGAATTTGGGCCCCATGGCTCCCACGCAGCCGGTTACCACAGGCATGTTAACTTCCTCCTCAGGCTGTGGAGGCACCGCTGGTTCGTTTCCCCGGGCGTTGTTCCTTCGTCCTCTAGCAGGCATGATGTTGATCTTCTTTAAATTCGAGCTTTACGACTTCACAAATAATCACTCGCGCTCACGCAGCTCGTTAACCAGAAAAAAAATAACTCACTTGTGAATTTCCAACATCACGTTACCTTCTCACGTTACCAGTGAAGCCTCAAGCACATAAGAATTTTATTAAGCTTAATTTTCACCACCCTTTAACCTCTTTAAAAAATTTTCAGCTATATATCGTTACACTTGTTAGCTTCTTGCTCTGCAATACTGACAATTTACTACTTTTAGAAATAGTGCACTCTCCGATCGTCGTAGCACTTCATAAGCTTGGGTACCCACTAAATTTCACTTCAATACACGCATGTAATACACAACAAAAAAAATAATAAAACATACAATACTGCTGTTAGCTCACAGATATAAATAAAATTTGTGATCACTTTGATCTTGTCAAATTAATCTGTCACGAGATGACTTCGGTCCTGTCCCTCATTAGTTTGCACTAACAAGGAACCGAACGCTCGTTTTTGAGGAATTGGCTCACCTCCATGGAATACACAGAAAACACAAGAAACACATGGGCAAGCCCAAAGGCAAGTTAAAAAACATTACAGTATATACCAAAAACAAAACGTTACTCACCGATGATAGATGATCCCACTTACTTAGCGCATTTTCTGAGCGCCTTCGTGATGTTACGACCTGTTGCTTATAATGTTGGGGCATAATACACAGGTAAAATTCGCTTAACATTTATGATTTTCAGTCATACGTCATACAAACATCAATGACGTACGAACAATGAATGGTATTAGGAATGATGCAAATTAAGTATTGGAATCTAAAAAACTGCATACGCCAAATGACTTACATCACATGACTATACTGAATGTTTCGGCTGGCCGGCCACCCCTAAGTTCACAAGAGCTACACATGAGACACGATCTATTCTGGCCTATTTTTATCTCAGTTATTCCAGCAGCACAGTAGGTGATAGTTACTCCAACCCACAAAATCATTCGTCCGCTACTCGCTTCAGTTCAAATGCCTGTCTTATGCACTGTTCAGAAAATGTCTATTGATGACGTTATACTGCTCATTCCGCTTCAGTATATTCACACGTCGATCTCCTTTAGATCTGAGCAGATCAATACTTCAGTTCAATCCTTTCCCGCCTGTTAAGACAAAAATGTAACTTGTTACTTTTTATCGCGTCAATAACGTTTCCTCAAAATATCTCAATTTTTACTTCACTGAATGACATTGAATTTTCACAATATTCATTTTAAAATATCTTTTCCAAAAGGAAACTACATCTCTCTTACCCTCCCCTCTAATGTGGTATCTCCATGTTCCATTAAATGACTCGTACGATTTGGTTGGGTTTGAAATTTTCCCTCTGCACAAAAAAACAGAGAATATTTACTCTATTGAAACAGGAGAGATATTTTGATAAGTTTAATTCCTTTATTTAAATACACTGTAATATTTTTTCAGATTGGTATTTTCTTTCAGAGTAACTTTATCTACACCACCTCCTATTTATACCACGTACTTTCTACGACGATCCTAAGCGCTAAACTGAACTTATTTCATTAGCTTCTACCAAATGTCTGGCGAGAGCGATTTTCTACTTTTTGTACCGCCAATCAACAGTTTCTAAGTTCACACGTAATGCTCGAAGCTCCGCCTGTGCGTTGCTTTTGCTGTCTTATACGTGGCTTCACCCCTTCGAATTTCCCCTTCCTGTTATAACTGTTTCTTATTGGCTGAAGCCCCTTTTCCGAGAGCTCAGTAAGTCCCGCCCTATCCAGATCTTCAATATTCGAAACCGTTGCTATGTTTACCCTCGCAGCTCAAATGTAGCGCCTTATGTCTATCAACCCTGCGGCGGTGTTTCTCACGGCATCGGCATTTTCGAACGTCTCAAGTGGAGGGAGTGATTAAATTTCTAGGCCTAAGGGTTCGCCTTAGGCCTCTCGGAGATTGCTTACACACCACAAAAATTCTCGCTAACTCAATGTAAACGGACATCGCCTGAACTACCACAGCTTATCGCTACACATAACATATGTTGAGTCCAAACATACAGGCATAAAACATACATGTTGAAGCGACCCATCTGCACTGCTGGAATTTACCAAGATATTGCAACGAACAAATTTTAAGTAAGCACAAAATTTATTACACACAATTAACATTTTATAACACACAATTAAAATTTTTCCTAAATTCTCAGCTTTTAATTTGCAAAAATTAATCATTCATAACACTCAAATTTTTAAGTCAATTATAGTAAACTATTATGGAAATACAAAACATAAACTGGATCGTGCCTGTATTTAGTTGTGATTAAATATTTATGAAAATTGCGTTTGCGACTATTGGTCGGTCAGAAGCATTATGAAAGTTTTCTCCGCGTACCACCGGTGGCGCACGTCGCGGTCAAAGTGTTAATAAATGGCGCTGTGTCCTATAATATGGAATGCTGATAAGTCTTACATAAGCAATTAAGTATCATTTTAGGCATATAATTAGTCGTAATTTCTGTACAAAATAAAGCGGAATATTACCATTTACCATACATTCGTGACATTTCATTTTCAAATGCTGTAACTTTTCCATATATTGGAATGTTTATCAGGTAGTATTTTATGATAAATAAAGTGGTCAGATAGTTGAAAAAGAATAATCCATAGGTTTATAAGTTTAAACAGTTTAGCTGAATATGATATAACTATCGAAGCCATAAAAAAATAGAAAAACATTACTAACTGCCACAAAAGTGTCAGGGAAAAGAAGATTGACTCTATGAAGTTAGGTAACTGAATGTGCATTGATTTTCAATTTTCTATCATGAGTAGCGGGTAGAAAAATAGGCAATAATTTATTCAGCTTCTAATGATCAAACCATTTAATATGTTTTTTAGGCTTGAACCTAACTATATTAATATACCAAATGAATGTGCTTAACACTTTGACTGCGACGTGCGCCACCGGTGGTACACGGAGGTAATTTTCATAATGCTGCTCACCGACGCAAACTCAATTTCCATAATCATTAAATCAACGCTAAATGAGGGCACGATCCAGTTCATGTTTGGTATTTTCAAAATAGTTTACTACAATTGACTTAAAATTTGAGTTTGGTGTTGAAATTTATATTTAGTTGCCGCAGTCAAAGTGTTAATTAATTAAATTACTGTTCCTTTTGTTTATTTCTGTGCGGTATAAAAACACAAATTATTATACGTATATGCGAATATGAGCTGTAAAAAAGATGTTAAAAAATTATTACAGTGTGATGTTTTTAATAGTACATTTAATATTGATTCTCACAAATTAAATATTATTTTCCTGGAAGTCAATAATACATCAAAAGAATTATATTGAATCAATAGTCGTATGACCCTTCAATCTCATCCGTTTTTAGAGAATAAAGTCAATAAACAATGCAAGGACATTTAAAAGCGTAAAACAGGATCTAAGTTTTGTATACGTTCTTGATGCTTTTCTTAATGATGAAATACGAAATCACATGCCGCAGTCACTGCGAGCTACAACCTCCCTATGCAATTGGCAACGCCACACTGGTTGCATCGTCTGATAGCGCACCTACAAGTTGCGTCATTTCAGTTACCGTAGCGAGGCAAAATGTTGCCCCGTGTAATAGGGCCTTAAGAGAACATTGTTCATGTGACACCTTGCTGAAAACCTTATCGAGTGCGTACTTTTATTGAAATATGAGCATCCGAACATAGGAACTAGTGATACGAGCATGAGAGATTGATTTTAAAGGAAAATGGACAGATTTGATTTATTTTGCTTCCAGAACTATGAGGTCGACATTCGGGATTTGGGACAATTTTTCACGCAAACGCATTACCTAGTGACAAATGATGAGCTCGGAGAGAATACAATAGTCACCATAACAAAGATTTGCGATATTTCCTACTTACGCTAAAAGTAATGACACAAAAGAGTTCACCGGAGCCAAAGACATGGAAAGGATTGCTGTAAAATGCTTGACGTAACATTTTCAACATAGCTTGACCCGTACGAAAAGTTAACTACCTAAAATAGCGTTGTCATAATGTACTCACGAGCGTAAGAAAGTAAAAATTGCCACACAAAACTAACAAGAACAATTTAAGAATAGAAAAGAAAAATGAAACAATGATATTCTATAAAGTTATGACATTCGTCGAATCCGTGGCTTTTTAAAATGTTTTAATAAGAATGGAAAAAGAAAAAAATGCTAAAATACCTTCACATTAACATTCTTCGTTTCTTTGCGTAAATTAATTCGATTTTGAAAATGCAAATAAATAAAAGAAACTAAGAAAACATAATCCTTGTGACGCATAGTTGAAGTAGTTAAGAATTAGCTATCTGAGGGTACATTAAAATAGCTTCAATAATGCGATGGCAACAGCCGCATATGCAGTTTGAACAGCTTTTGATTTTTTGAACAGTTTTTGTTGCATTAGCAACAGCCACTGTTGTTTTGAACAGTGATTGTGGCAGTAACGCAGCCATTGTTGTGGTTTTGAACAGTTTTTGTTGCAGTAGCAACAACCATTTTTGTTTTTTTCAACAGTTATTGTAGCACTAGCAACAGCCACTGCTTTTTCAACAGTTATTGTTTCAGTAGCAAGAGTCACTGCTGTTTCAACAGTTACTGTTGCTGTAGGTACAGTCGACGCAAAGGTAGCCACAACTCACAGTATCAACAGCTGCAGTCACTCTAGCAAGAGCAAGAGTTCAGCAGCCACTGCAGTCGTTGCAACAGCATCAGCCACGGCAGCAACAGCCACAGTTGTCGCACCAGTGCTGCCGGGACTCGCACCGTCTGCCTAAGAAACTATTTCTCAACGTTAAGATTGCACCAATCTACGGTGGTACAACGTGCGGAATGAGAAAAAATGTCTCATAGTTGACAATCGAAACGTTCCTCCAAGACTCAAATTGCTTGAGGCCAGTGGTTTCCTGATGCCTCTTCGACTATAGGAAACATGAAATTGCTTTAAGGAGATCATCCCACTTTTTCAACTTTTTTCGTCCGATTCGTTTGAAAATTGGCCAGTATTTGTATTTTGTGAAAGTAAACCTTTTTTACTCCCGTCATTTTTTCGATTTAGGCCTTATATTTTTTTGGACGAAAAATGTGTTTTTTTGGTATATATTTATAGATATTTCAAAATGGTACTTCTCCTTTAGTTTTGATGCTAGAAAAAAAACAAAGATAGTTTTAGAATCCTTGGAACATTTCTAACAAACTCTCGTTTGTTTTCAAATTCAAATTTTTTCTATTTTTTCAAATTTTTTGAAATTTTAAAAATCAGTAACAATTTTTTGGGCTTAGAGCAATATATTTTTTCAAAGCATTCGAATTTGGAAAGAAGAGAACGAGAGTTTGTTAGAAATGTTCCAAGGATTCTAAAACTGTCTTTGGATTTGTTCTAGCATCAAAACTCGAGGACGAGTCGCATTTGAATGTTGAAAATTATTTTTTTTTGGGTTAAGCCATAACAAAATTTTTGGTTGAAGTGTAATATAATGAACAATTGATGTAATTGAATGCAGTTTTAATTTTAATTTCGATAATTTCCATACATAACTTCATATTCACACTGTGAATTGTGATTTCGAAAAAACAAAAACAAAGACAGTTTTAGAATCCTTGGAACATTTCTAACAAACTCACGTTGGGCTTTTTTCCATTTCCCATTTGGTCTCTTTTATATTGGGTCAAAATCAGGAAAAAATTAAAGATTTTGGTCCCCTCACCCCCCCCCCCCCCCCCCGGGAGGGGGGGAATTATTGTCCGTAGCGCCATAAAATTTTAGGACCGAATAGTCCACCAACTAAGGGTCCTTTTCCAGCAAAAACATGAGAAATGACCCCCGGACCGACAGGGGCTTGGCAGGGGCCTGGGATGATCTCCTTAACCGTAGAGACGTCATTTTGTTGTTCTGAAGCACTCTCTGACGGCGATGAACAATGGTACGCAGGCAGTGTACTAGGGCAAATTCAAGACGCTCTAAATCCGCTCCCGATCGAACATTGATGCCATCAGACATGCTGTAACTTTATGAGACTGCCATGATAATGTACCAAGTCATTAAGCACAGCAATCATACGTTCTCGCAGTCGATCAGACTCTACTATTTGGCTTCGATTTTCCTCAAATCTGAACAAAATCACACACCTTTGATATCGCACGAAACAAAAATGCACACGAACACCTAACAGTTAAATGAATTATTTTTAGGCAATAAATGACTGTTATCAAGTTGGCCGGAATCTATGCCCGCACTGAAATAAATTTTTGCCTCTCTAAGTGTCTCATGAGTGTTCAGGTGTCTAATAGGTAGCCAGAACATCTCAAAGAGAGAGCAGATGTCTCATCGGAAATGCGACCCTTCGATGAGTGCTAAGTGTCTCAAAGTGCTGCCTATGTTTTATTGGCAATGATATTGCAGTGGCTTTGTCACCCCTCAACTTTGACTTTAGTCATTTAAGTGTTCAGTAAATCTAGAACGTATCAAATTAATTTCTGCTGAACGTACACACTTCTAGTAAAACGTTCACTGTCAGCCTTAGAAGTTACAGTGGAAGTTAACGTAAGACCTCAACCGCACTTAGCAGAATGAAACGAAATGGCACAGGTAGTATCAGCAGGTCTTATCAACTGGAGATCACGGCAGCTTCTGCTGCTGCTCTCCAGCACGTTCACTTATATCTAGTGTCCCCAGCAGCATGTACCACAGTGCCGCAGCTCTTCAGAATATTCGAGAACGTTTTTAATTAACAGTGAAACTGCAGGGTTTGGTAGCGTCAACCATGCAAAACAGTGCAATGCTACGCTTAATTAAGGCCATTATACACGTGCGGACTTTTAAACGTCAATTGACTACAAAGTGTACTAAATACCGCCCACTTGCTCAACGCCCCTCCCACTTTTTGACTGCTCACGTGCGGGCAGCACCCACGTCAAAGTTGCTCCACTCTGTGTGCGTGAGCGAGTTTGTGTACGTGCATGGCAAGTCAATTAACGTCACCAAAAACCACGCCCACTTCAACAGCTGCCACGCGTCGCTGCGTGACATAATTGTAGTACAGACATTTATTATGGTGTGCTCTTTGCCATTGAAGTATCATTTAATAATGGATTAAAATACTCTATGTTTCATTGTACACTTAAAATTCTCAGCCGTCTTAAACGACATAAATGAGTTAGATCATATAAGAGCACAGTTACTGCGTATCTACCGTGTCATAATGTGTCGTTCGTTTATCACGATGAATTGTTTACAGTGCAAATCTCTTCAGTTTATATTATAAATATGTAATTCATTCGAACAATTAACCCATTCTTTTTAAGTGAATAAAAGTATTTTATTCACTTAAAAAGTGAATAAAAGTATTTTAACTGGTCCGTTATAATAAGAATTAAAATAAGGTATTCACGTGCTGAAGAGTTCTGTAAGATGCCTTTAATGCATGTTGACGCCAAATGAATTCGATTATTTTACTTCTAAAACTTCAGTGAAAAACTTGATGTGCTCATAGTTTCTTCCTTCTCGTTTAATACCATACTATTTTGGTCTTTAAGTGCAAAGTAAAAGAACCTCGATATTTTCATTGGCGATAAAGAAAACTGCACGCTAATACAAGAAATAATGAATGTTATAAATTCCATCGGAAATGTTTCACCTTTTTAGTTTCCCTTTGGAAATAGTCTCCCTTCCCCTGTCATATATGACATACAAGTATGATGCTTCATCAATACTGACTTTTTTTCAGTTGCTTCGGCGATGAGATAGTTTTCAAATGAATATTAAAGCCCGTGGCCACACTATTTAATGCTACCAAGTTAGCTATTTTCTGTGTCTTTACGTGACAACTATGATATATTGGAAGATATTTAATGTAATTTTCAAAAATTCTTATATAAGTAATGAAGAAAACATTATAAATAAAAGACATTTGCAAGTAGTAATATTTATTTGTATATGTGATACATGCTTTCATTATTTATTATGAATTTAGTTACGATCGCTTTTCAACTTCTCAACTCTACGAAATATTTCCAGTTCTTTACGTGTTTAAATAAAATAAAATTCGCTCAACATTTATACTGCAAAATGCCAATCGTTAAAATTCTATGCCTCAGCCAACCCATAAAATGCAACTTTTCGATGCAACTAACATCTTCGGGCTGAAAAAGCAAGTCTGCTGGTGATCGTTATTTCTAAAGTACAAAATATCGCTACTATATGGTCGTCTTACAATGTGAATTTGTGTTTTCCTGGGTCTGCTTCTACTCTAAAAATAATATTTATTATCATTTTCTATCAATGTGACCGCATAAAAATATGATGCACTTAATTTTTCAGCCCGAAGGTGGTGATAGTTTCATCGAAACGTTGCATTTTTTAGATAGATAGAGTTAAAGAATTTTAACGATTGATATTTTGCAGTAAAAAATGTTACGATTGCTTTACTGAGCAAACTTCTATACAAAGACATCTAAAAACATACGAAAGAAGACTTTTTGAAAGCATAATTGCTTGCTATGAAACACTACTGAATTTTTACATTTTGCACACTTCTAAATATTTATATTAAGTGATAAATTTCTCTTTTTAAATATTTTGCAAGTGCATAACGAACTGCATAACGGCATCTGGTCAGTCATAGTTGGACGATACGACTTCTGGCAATGAGATCAACTCTGGACCAGTGCACGTGACGCACCGTACACGCACACGGCCGCTGCAACACACGCACACAGAGTGGAGCAACTTTGACGTGGGTGGGACCGGGCTGCACCCACGTCAAGTTCGCACATTTTCATGTACGTGTGTTGCAGCGTCCGTGTACGTGAAGGATGCGTCTTGTGCACTAGTCCAGATTTTATGTCATTGCTAGAAGTCGCTGTATCGGCTATCATGAGTTACGAGATGTCGCAATGCAGTTAGATTATGCTCGTGAAATTTCTTATATATAAGAAATACTCTTGATTTTAAAAATAGTATTTCCTAAATTGTGTGTTTATTTCCTGTATATTTCTATCTATTCATCTTGGTTTTGTTCAGTTCAGACAACTTTTACTGATGATGAGCCTGGCGCTCGAAACGTTCACTTTTCAATATCAGACAGCAATAAATAATTTTAACAATGTTGACTTTACGAGTAGCAACCTTGGTGTTTTTATTTACGATTCGTTTGCGTGAGAATGCAGTGCATGATGTTCGTCATTCATCCTCATAGTATGCAATAATGCTTTCAAAATAAATTTTTCTTTCATATATTTCTTAGATGTAATTGTTTACTGGTTGCCTCAATAATAAAGCAATCGTAACTAAATTAATAATAAGTAATGAAAGTTACGATAAATAACACTAAATAAATAATGAGCAAAGGATAATCTATTTTTCGAAGCAAATTTACAATGAAAGAAAGGAAGAAGAAGTACTTTAAAAACATTTTCTTTAAACGCCTTTGAGCCTTGGCCATAAAATAATAGACAAGTCAGTACACCCAAAATTAGAGAAGCGCAGAATATAAGCACAATAATAATAATAACTTATCAGTGAATATTTTCAGAGGGGATGCACTTTGCATTTCATTGAGAGAAGGTTTGAGTTCATGAATGAATAATGACTCCAAAATACGTAGGTCTAAGTTGGCGGTACGAGTATCTAATATTTTAAATTTGCCAAAGTCCATTATGTGTTCAGAGAAACCATTACTACTATGTTTTCTTATACTAGAATGAGTAGGAGAATTAAGCGAGTGACCTGTACGATGACTTCGACCTGCATCGTACATCGTACAGGTCGCTTGCTTAATTCTCCTACTCATTCTAGTATAAAAGACAACATTGTAGTAATGGTTCTGTGTACGAATTTTAGAGTCATTATTTATTCATAAACTCAAATCTTCTCTCAACGAATTGCAGAGTGCATCCCCTCTGAAAATAGTCAGCCGATAAATTATTATTTTTTTTTCTTGCTTTTATTCTGCGCTTCTGTAATTTTGGATTTACTGACTTTTCTATTATTTTATTTGCAGACTTTTTGTTGAGAATGGGCCAAGGCTCAAAACTTTCGATTTTTTTATAGTATTTTTTCCCCATTTCTTCCATTATAAATAATGAATAATTATAAGATAAAGAAATAATAAATTAATGTTCACATATTCAAATACAAGTTACTAAATGTAATTGTCTTTATTTTCAATATACTTTTTATTACTTACTTGGGAAGTTTTGAAAATGACATTAAATATCGTCTAAAATATCATAGTTGTCACGTAAAGTCAGAATAAATGAACAAACTTTGCAGTATTAAGTAGTGTGGTCACAAACGTTAATTTCATTTAAAAACTGTATCATTACCGCGAGCGTAACTGAAAATAATTCGGTATTGATGAAGCATTATACTTGTATGTCATATATGATATTGTAAGTGGTGTGTACAGAGGCCGTACACAATTTCCTGACGCAAACGAAAATGGGGCAATATTTGTGATGAAATCCATAACATTTATTACTTAGTGTAAGTTACATGATTCTGAGCGTGAGTGTGAGTATCAGGAGAAGATGAAAGGGGAGTATGGGAGGGTGAAGGAAAGTGAGGTGGGTGGAGTGGAAGGGGAATGGAAGTTGTTTAAAGATGCGGTGGAAAAATGTGCAAGGGAAGTGTGTGGGGTAAGGAAGGCTGGAGGGGGGATTAGAAAGGGGAGTGAATGGTGGAACGGAGAAGTAGGAGCGGCTGTGAAAAGAAAGCGGGGGGCGTTCGAAAGGTGGCTGCAACGAGGCAACCAGCAAAATTTTGAAGAGTATAAGGGGAGGAAGAAAGAGGTACAAAGAATGGTAAGGAGAGCGAAGAGGGCGGCGGATGAGGAATGGGGAAGGAAGTTGGGAGGGGATTTCATGGAGAGAAGGAAGGTTTTCTGGAAGGAAGTGAAGAGAATTAGGAAGGGTCAGGTGGAGAATGAGGCAAGAGTGAAGGATACAAATGGTAGGCTGCTAGTGGAGAGTTGTGATGTGAGAAAGAGATGGGCGGAGTATTTTGAGGAACTGCTGAACGTGAGGGATGATAGGGTTGCGAGAGTAGTAGCTGTTGGAAGTGATGTTAGAATGCCTGTGTTTGGTGGAGTGAATAGAAGTCGAATAAGAAGTGCAGAGGTGAGGTGTGCGTTGGATGAAATGAAAAATGGAAAAGCTCCAGGTTTGGATGGCTGCACGGTTGAATGTCTAAAGAAAGGAGGAAATGTGGTTATAGAATGGTTGGTGCGTTTATGAAATGTGTGTTTCGAGGCTAGTAAAGTGCCGGTTGATTGTAGTAGCGCGTGCGTAGTTCCGCTGTACAAGGGGAAAGGTGACAGGTATGAGTGCAGTAATTCTAGGGGTATAAGTCTACTGAGTGTTGTTGGGAAGCTGTATGGAAGAGTGTTAATTGGAAGAGTGAGAGTGTTGACGGTTCGTGTGCTTGCTGAAGAACAGTGTGGTTTTAGGTGTGGTAGAGGTTGTGTGGATCAAATGTTTGCTGTGAGGCAGGTGAATGAAAAATACTTATTAAAGGGAAAGGATGTATATTGGGCATTTATGGATCTAGAGAAGGCGTATGACAGAGTGGATCGCGAAGCTCTATGGCAAGTGGTGAGTTTGTATGGAGTGGGTGGGAGACTGTTGAATGCGATCATGAGTTTCTACATTGATAGCAGAGCATGTGTGAGAGTAGGGAATGAGGTGAGTGAATGGTTCCCAGTTGTGACAGGTGTGAGACAGGGATGTGTGATGTCGCCGTGGTTGTTTAATTTGTTTATGGATGGTGTGGTGAGAGAAGTGAATGCCAGAGTGTTGGGAAAAGGGGCGCAGTTGGTGGGACGAAATGGTATGTATTGGGAAGTGTGTCAGCTGTTGTTTGCAGATGATACAGCGCTTGTGGCTGATTCAGAGGAAAAACTGAGGAGACTGGTTGCAGAGTTTGGTAGAGTGTGCGAAAGGCGGAAATTGAGGGTAAATGTGAATAAAAGTAAGGTGATGAGATTTTCATGAGGTGGAGTGTTTGGAACTTTGGATGTGAGGTTAAATGGGGAAGTTGTAGAGGAGGTAGAGCATTTTAGGTACCTCGGGTCGGATGTGACTGTTAAGGATAGTATGGAAGTAGAAGTGAAGCATCGAGTGAGTGAAGGTTGTAAGACATTGGGTGCAATGAGGAAAGTTTTTGAATGCAGGAGTTTGAGTATGAATGCTAGGAGGGGACTGTATGAAAGTTTGATTGTGCCAGTTTTGTTGTATGGAGCAGAGTCCTGGGGGTTGAGAGCAGCTGAGAGGAGGAAGTTGGATGTGTTTGAGATGAAGTGTTTGAGGAGCATGTATGGAGTAACTAGAAGAGATAGGATCAGGAATGAGTTGGTTAGGGGGCAGATGGGTGTTATCAAAAAGTTGAGCAGGCGAGTGGATGAAAGAGTGCTTGGATGGTTTGGGCATGTTGAAAGAATGAATGTTGAACGGCTGGTGAAAAAGATATATATGTCGGAAGTGAGTGGTCTTCGAGTGCGAGGTAGACCACGGATGAGTTGGATGGATGGGGTGCGACGTGCTTTGTATGAGAGGGGTCTGACTGTGGACGTGGCGAGAGGGATGGCTGCGGACAGAAGTGAGTGGGGGAAGTGTATAAGGAGGTAATTTTATTTTTGACGCGTTACTGGAAGCTGCCCGCGAGTGATGGGGTTGACCTGTCATGTGCGGGGGGAGGGGCTGCACTCAGTGAAGCGGTCGGGGTAAACCAGCTGTGGCTGTCGGGCCTGACTGTGGAAGGTGGTTGTGCTGGGCTGCTGCTGATCCTGACAGTTCAGGTGCGGCCAGTGCTGCCTCTCTCGCCTCCTAGGTATGCCTCTCTCCCCAAACCATTTGATAAGTGTGGTGATTGTGGCCTGCTGTCGGCTACCCTCCCATAGGGAGGATAAGCCCGGTATATGTATGTATGTGTAAGCGTTAAGATTTCTTTGTCCCCAATGTGAGCATAGAGGTTCTTTTATTTTGCACTTTACGACTAAAATTACAATAACGGAAGGGAAGTGACAATTAATTATACTGATATGAGCGCATAAAATTTTTGAGTCACATTTTCTAAATAAAGTAACCGAATTCATTTGGCGTAAATATGCAAAAAATGCAACTTACGAAACGCTTCAGCTCGAGAATATTTTTTATTCAATTGAAATAGCACTTGGTAATTTCTCAAATTAACTACCAATTTATAATAGAAACTAAATGCGATTTGCATTGTAACGATACATTTTGACCAACGAACAATACATTATGACATACGGTAGTATCGCAGTAACTGTGCTGTTATTTGGTCCAACTCATTTTATAATCGGTGTCGTTTAAAACCGCAGTGACTTTTAAGTGTAAAATGACACATAATGTATTTTATTTCATTATTATTTGATATTTCTATGGCAGAGCTATACAATAATAAATGTTCGCACTAGAGTTTTGTTATATAGCGACATGTGGCACTGTTGAAGTGCGCATGGTAGGGATTCTTGGTGGTGGTGACGAGCCATACACGCACACGGACTCGCACACGCACACTTAGAATGTGCGAGGTTGACGTGGGTGCGACCGGGCTGTAGTCAATCGTTGCGATCAAGGAGCTTTAATGGAATGGAGGCGGCATCGCTATCTTTTGCCAGTCAAGCGAGTGAAGCCAATTTTGCCGACCCGAGCCCCGCCCACCCGGCATTGGGTCCCAGTGTGGAGGTGGTGTTGCAGTGGAGGGGTAGCACCACCTCCATCATCAGCGACTGAAGACCGCGCTGTTAAATGGCAGACTTGCTCTACTCTGTGCTACACCTTTTTTTCTTAGGTATATATTTCAATTGCGTCCTCGCTGAATGATAAAGAAACTCATATTGAAAAAACTCGTCCTTGACCGCAGCGTGGATAAGCGGCGCCCTGTCACGCTGAATGTCTGACACGCACTGAGCCCCATCTCCGTGTGTGTGCCCGTATACCCTACAGCTACCGAAAATTGGCTTCACTTTAGAGCGCTGATGCCGCCTCCATTCCATTAAAGCTCCTTGGTTGCGATCAAGCATGTCTTGATTCTATTGACTGCTGCTGTAAGCCTGCCGGTGGTAATACGGCGGCAAGTGCTGTGCGGACATTTTTGTCGAGTGTACACGATGGTGTTCTCTGGAGATGATGATGTGATATTAATCGAGATGTACAAAGACTCTCCATGTTTATTGAATACTAAATTGGAAGAACGTAAAAATATAACCTCTAGAGATGGTGGCCATTGGAAAATTTTTGAGCCTCCCAAATTATACAGAGAAAGCAGTAAAATCTAATATTCAAACTACAGAAATGAAAATATGGTCTTGAAGAAAACAAAAAAAATGGTTTTGGAACTGACGACGTGTACTAACCAAAACTCTAGTTGACGATCTTCTCTGCTTTTTGAAAGATGTTTGCGGTAACGTAGCAACCCAATCTAGGTCCTGGTGGGATATAGTTTGTCATTATTTCTGAATTTTTTCATCAGTCACTATGTGGAGAAGCTGCTGAAACATAGGTCCTTAGAGCCAAGTATACCTTCTGAATAATCTCTCATCAGTACTTTGCTCTTGAAAAATAGATCTGTAGCTACTAAGAGTTTGTTGATATTGTAGCCGCTCTTTTCACTGCATTGATTGCGTTGACTGCAGGCGGTAATTCCATATATATTATATAATCATCAGCTGCAGTTGCGCGTGCAATTACTCTCATGGGCGTGGCTTCATGTGTACACGAGTAGTCAATTGACGTTAAGAAGAGTGCTCGTGAATAATGCCCTTAAAACCGTAGAGTTTTGTGTGAGACACCTATTATAAATGCATCAAAATGAAGCCCAAGTGTCTCATCGATGAGACACTGAAGCATTTTTAATGAGACACTGGAACGTCTTTAAATCGGGTCTGGAGACACTGGTATGCGTCCTAATCTCTTAAGTGTCTCATTGATGATGCATCTGCGTCTCTCAGTTTTGGGACAAACGTCAGATGCACCTATGTATTTCAAAATCAGGCTATTATTTATGTCATTGTATTTTTTCATTTCTACGTCATCACCAGAGTATTTTATAATTTTGTTAATGTCATTCCAATTGATCTTCGGGAGAAGAGCCTCTGAATTTCTTATGGCAACACTATGAGTGAATTTAAAATCCGGTAAGGGTTTTTTTTTTCTTTTGTTATGTAATACTCTGAACAATTTCAAACGCCGCAATTAATTTTGCTCCAAAGGAAGAATAGAGACTCCCAAATTATTAGTACGTATTAAAAACACTCTCCAAAAAATTCTTATTAAATACTCTACTTTAGAAGAACCTACAGATAAAAATTGAAGTTGATGCGTTTCTTCATCTGATGTAAAAGTCGATGCGTACCATGAAATGACATAAAAGTCCATGTTCACCAAAAACGTGTTTTTTGGGCAAGAAATGTTTCTGTTATTCTGTTCATCTAAAACAAGCTGTTTACCTAGTCAACGCGCTTCAAGAAATCTTGACTATTGACTTAGCCTTTTTTACCCTGAATTTACTTACAAGTTGCAAATCGGTCGGTATTTTCCCATCTTGCAAGGCCTTGCATTTTAAAGGAATTGAATCATTAGGGTAGTATGCATATTGGATAAGAAAATTTAGAATAATCAAGAGTATTCGTGAAACCTTATCCTATACCTATAATAAAGTTCTGAAGTTTTTTCTACCTCTGTCAGTAAATCGATCACTGTAGAGTGGTTATTCAACCAATTTTCAAAAACTCAAATTATTCGAAAAGGAAACAAAATTTACTACATTGTGATAAAAGACAATTAAAATATGTCAATTTAAAGCGGAGATATAATCAATTAAAAAGTCGGGACATTTTGTAGGACACTTGGTATTGCGACAAATATTTGAATGAATATTGCTTTCATTAGCCACTGTTTGACGCATAATTGGTGATGCAGATTTAACATTAAATTTCCGCCAAACTCCAGTGCGTTTTTTTTTATTTATATAACATACTTTATCCAATAGTTGAACTTGAAACTTATTTTATCCTATTAAATCTGAGAATGTATTTTCTTGACGTCTAAAGGTATTTTTTCGTTCACCAGACATCTCTAGATGGCGTTAGATTTTTGATTGAAAATAAGCAATGATCCCATTTAGCAGCAAAGGATCATTGTTGGGACTATTTTTAAAGTATATCAGGATACTCTATTCAAGAAGAAAGGTCTCACACTAGGGCATAGAAATAGATACTTGTACTTTGTAAGTTCTCATTAACCAAGCCTCCAACAAGCCAGAATATTGGTCTTTCGAACAATAGTTCCGCTGGCAGATGTAGATGATGACTATATACAGCATGCGTACAAAAAATCCCTGAACGTATTCAGTCTTACCTATTCAGTCATACCATACCTAGACAGTCATTCAGTCATATATATTCATTTAATTAAATTTTTGGATCTGAATAGTTTAATGCTACTTTTGTGTCGCAATCCTATTTCAAAGTTATAGTCCCTTATTAGTAGTTTATTTCCTCACAACCAGGGTTGCGGAGTCGGAGGAATAAATTTGCGACTCCGACTCCGACTCCGACTCCACCTTTCCAGAATTTGGCGACTCCGACTCCGACTCCGACTCCACCTTTCCAGAATTTGGCGACTCCGACTCCGACTCCGACTCCACCTTTTCAGAATTTGGCGACTCCGACTCCGACTCCGACTCCACCTTTTCAGAATTTGGCGACTCCGACTCCGACTCCGACTCCATTTTTCCAGAATTTGGCGACTCCAACACCGACTCCGCCTATTCACAATTTTGTGACTCCAACTTCACCTATTCAAAATATATAAGATGAATATTTTATTTCTTAACTAGTGTACACGGACCGTCAAAAATTACAAGATTCAATACCTTTCTCCAACAAATTTTCGTTTGAGTGGAGTTTCCGTGCTTTCAGCTTATTCCAAAGGTATCTTAATTTTCTTATTAGAGTAATAAACACTCAGAACACAGTATTTTTGAGCCGCAAGAGAAGTTGTTATAGCCATTCGTGTCGTATCCAAGATACAGAAATTCTGCATTACTGAAAGCAACTGCGAAATTGTGTATGTATATTGTAATATGCAATACAGTACATTGTAATACAGTATATTGTAATGTACAGTACAGCATATTGCAATATACAATACCCCGCCGAACTCGGTATTCACAAACAAACTTGAGTATATAAGGCTCTGGATCGCTCTAATTGTTTTGAAAATGACTTATTATAGAGCCCTTGCACAACGAAAATGAGTGTATTAATTGACCGTGAACTGAAACCAAGACCGCCAGTGCTAATTTCTTCCTATCAATTATTCTTAACAGCGTGACACAAAACGTATAAATAAACACACGACAGTCATTCTTAGTAGTAAACGGTTGCAGGTGTTGAAACCTGTGCATGTGTTCGTTATATTCTTTATTAGCGAAAGACTTTTAAATTGACTACAGATTGTTAATAATCAAGATACTAGTGTACAAATTGGTCAAAAATGACGGGATTCAATGGTATCGTTTTAAAAAAATCTCAAGATAAAAATGGCCAACAAATATATCCATCCTAATAGCACCCGCGATTAAAATACAGTATTCGCGTACTTTTGCACTGGTAAAACTCGTATCACAGATATGGTCATTAAGCATCTTTAAGAACGTCACAGACGCACACAACAACCAAGCAAGCAACAACTGTGCATTATAATTTAAATTATTGTTCGCAAGAAGTTTTAAAAAAAATTGCCATACCTTTGAAGCATTTAAATGCGATAAGCCGCATTTTCTTGACAGTAGATTCGATTTTCACGCAATGTTTTTTACTTATAAACACAAGTGAGCAGATGCCAGGTTTTTCATAATATTTCAATGGTATTTAGGATACTGTCCAAGCAAGCAGATTCCCATTGTAATGACATAGGGGAAATTCCGCACGAGAACATACTGTATACTTATTTATAAATTGACGGACCCCTGGCTTTTTATAATACCGGGTGTCCCATTAAAATGTCCCCGATTTTTATCTAATTATATCTAAGCTTTAAATTAACATATTTGAACTGACTTTTTTCACAACGTAGTAAATTTTGTTTCCTTTTCGATTAAATAAAATTTTTGAAAATCGGTTGAATAACCACTTTACAATGTTCAATTTACTGAAAGGGGTAGAAAAAATAATTTTTCAGAGGAAAAATTTTTAAAATAATATTGATATTCTTCCTTATTTTGTACTTTCCATAAAACTGAACAAACAAATATTTTAAAGAGTAACAAATCATTACCTTGAATAACGTTCAAATAAATAAAGTAATTTAGTATCCTTCGACATACCCTACATTTCTCTCCAGGCAAGTATTACTTCTTGCCACCATTGAACGAAGAGTTTTACTCATTATTCTACCGTTTTCTATCAGTTCTTGAAACACTATTATTGAGAACACTTAAAACCTCTCAGAGGGTTTAAATACTTGGTGGTATGTAGGATACATCGTTATGAAATTATTCTTAACGGTAGGTATTGAGGAATGAAGAAGAACACCAGTGTTGTTTTTAAAACTTTCCCTTTGAACAATTTTTCTACCCCTTTCTGTAAATTGATCATCTTAAAGTGGTTATTCAACTGATTTTCAAAAACTTAAATTATTTGAAAAGGAAACAAAATTGACTAAATTGTAAATAAAAGACAATTAAAATATGTTAATTTAAAGCGGAGATATAATCAATTTAAATGTCCGGGACATTTTTGTGAGACACCCAGTATAGTATTGATTGTTTTTATACTGTAAAAGGTCAAGTGTCTCCTTTAAACAAATAAATAAATAGGTTTAGCTATTTCGTGAGCGTAATTTCTCCTATGTTAATACAATGGAGTTTTAGGGTTTAAAACTTAAGGGCGACTGTTCGAACATTTATTTCAAATACAGAAGAACTTCAAGGGAACGACAGCAAGTCGTTTCCCGAGATGCGCAAAAAGAGAAACCGTACCCAAGTTAGGCGTATCTTGAGGATTCCAACAGTACGCATAGCAGCGTCCTCTATAATATTTTTATTACTAAATTCCTTTAAAATGTAGACCGAAAATCTTTTTTAACGTAAGGTTAGTTTTTAAAACGAAACTCGCTAAAAATAGAAGACATCCAATGGACGCGGCCGGTCATCAGCACGGTACTCCGATAGGAAATTTTAGAGGCATTCTGAGTAAAGAGATACAGAGTTTTAAGATGTCTGGTCGCCGACTAGCTGAATATCGTATCTTATTGCAAGATTGCATATAGCACTAAGATTTTAAAAATTATTTGAAAATTAATTACCTTGAATAATAAGTGCCTATTCAAGAGGCTGCAAGAGCCGGGTCGAGGAGTTCAAGTTGCAGAAAGAGACTGCTTTTTACGCAAGAGAAATAAGTTAGAGTTACCAGACCCACTTTTATTAAAAGGACGACATGCTGCCCAAGCAGAGCAAGCTCAAAGATAATTTAATGAGTGAACGCCAAAGTGTCACAAGTAATGTTAATTAAAGCTATTTAAGGGGAATGCAGGTCTGCTAGAAGCGCAAACATGCTCAATTATAGAAAGTTAAATTTAAACACAAAAAACGAAAAGAAAAGATGAAGCTGCTAAACAAAAAACAAAGAACAAAAATATCTAATTCCAACAGTTTCAAATTCTTGTCTGTGAACTAAGAGAGACCAACTGAAGAAAACTTTTTCTTCCACAAAGCCACCATCAAAAATGCGGAAGATTATCAACGGGAAATTTCATTGAACAAATAAAATTGGCTGTTCGTCTTTGTTGGTTGGTCTGTCTCCCTTTCACGCTCTCAAAGATGCAATGACAGTATCTGTGATGCGAGTTTCACCAGTGCACAAGTACTAGAATATTTTAATCGCGGGTGCTATTAGGATGGAATTATTTCTTTATGATCCACATCTGGAAGATTTCTATACAGACAATATCGAATCCCGTCATTTATGACGAGTCGTGTACAGAATTATGTATACTGAGTGTTTCAGAACACGAGGTACAAAATTGCACATCAAGTAGAAAATGGCCAAATAAAGGTTAAAGGTAAACATCGGCATCTTTGGGATGCTCTATTTCCAATCAAGCCTGATACATATGACCCTAGCATTGGTTTTTCAAATGTCTTATAACTAACCCTATATATAGGACACCATGACGGTTCCCCCGTAAAGCCGGTACCCATTTCCGACACCTGGGTTGAGTGGGGTATTATGCTTGAGCTTTCCCTTATACCCAACGGGGAAAATCTCCGCGCCAACGCCGGGATACAAACCCGCGACTCCAACATACGAGCCCGATCCCTTAACCACTGTACCACGGAGAACACACTAAACACTTTTTGTCCTATGAAATTTTCCCCCAAAAAATCGAGGTTGGGAGGTATTAGCTGTTTATTGTTTTTAAGGACAAAATTTGATGGCACAATTTCTCGCGATATTTATTCTGAATTTACTTTAAAAGAATTGTTCAAAATGTGTTCCACCTACATCTATGCACTTTTCGAATGTTAGCCTTAACGGCTGCCAGATATTAGGAAACACGTCTGGCATTAAGGTATCTCACCTGCAGCCACTGCAATTCTGTCCACAAAATCTTCCTCAGACTCAATGAGTGTAGCATAGACAAGGCTCTTCACGTGTCCCCAAAAATTGAAATCGAGTTGAGTCATGTCAGGCGATCTAGGAGAACATGCAACTAGAACATTTCACCCGATCAACGTAAATTCAAAATAAATATTGCGAGTAATTTAGTTATTAAATTTCATCCTTTAAAACAATAAACGGCTAATATCTCAATGTCTCTTTCTTCGGAAAATTTCATGGAAGAAAAAGTTTTTATTTGGAAATATTCCACGTGGTGTGCAATTTTTTGCCTCTTATTCTGAATCTGAAACAACCTGTATATTACTGACAAGTGTTTTCTGAGTAGGTAATGTAGGCACTGTCTTCACTGAGAAGCATAGATATGTATATATCAACAGTTTTTTATAACCAAGTGTGCACTAATTCAGTGAAATTATGATAGCTAATTCAATGACTATGCTTCAAATCCCCAAAATTATGATATACGTGTACATAAGGTAGGCCAGATTTGCAGACTGCCTTTTCTTCTCTGTACCTACACTATGCAGGGTAACAATGCAGAAAAGGTGTTATATTATTGCTTAACTCTATGTTACATTTCGGCTAGAATAGGCAAAAGTTGTTCTGCTTTCGTCGCAGGGGCCTGACATTTTCGAAACGTTTTTTTACGAATAAAAGTCATTTTTAGCTTCTCTGCGTGTAATATGATACTATCTCATATTTTCGTCTAACATTTTACTTTGTATTTGACACTTTGTTATTTTAATAAGCGCCCATGTTCTTCTCATTTCGTGTTTTTTGAAGCAATTTGAAACGTTTCCAGCAAGAGAATTTGTCCTATCGCATAAATGCAACAGCCATTGCAGCTGAGATAGAGCATTACTTTCAGGTATAATATGTGTGTGACTGTAAGTGAAGTTTTTGCTAGTGTGTGTAATTATTTTCATTGCAGCTCGTTTACATTGTATTTAAATCTTTTCGAGTGTCTCAATGCCGATATTGATAACCTTACAACATTTTCAAATCTTCCTTAACAAGAAATATTTAATTATATAATGCTACAAAACCAACACTATTTCAGTTTTTGAAATTGTATCAACATAATTATAAAATTCTCCATTTCAGCGTATGGTTACTTAGAAACTGGTGAGTGATACGACGATAAAAATTAAACATGATGATGATATAGTGAAATACAATATAACTCTGAAAGAACCAAACAACATTCAAGGAATAACTTTGGATATGAGCAGAAATTTTTATTATTAATACATGTTAACTTGACCTAAAGACAAGAAAGCCATATCAATTTTGATAACATAACCTGAAAACTAGAAGTCTTTGTGTACCAGACCATAGCTTCAGGTTTTGGCAAAGACTACTCATTGGCAATGAATCATAACCTAAAGACTAGAAAAATTTATGATCACAACATAACTTTAAGTTTCTGCAAAGACTAGTCTTTATCAATCAATGCATCATTAAGAGCGTACAGAGTTACCACTCCTTATGTGAGTACAATGTATTGCATCAGCTGAAATGCTCTACAAGTAACTTGCATCACATTTACTTCTATTTTCCCGCTCCTATGTATTAATTGAAGGAGAAATGAATAAAACAGAAATATACAGAATGAGTTTGCGATGCTTTCAATTACCAATTCCTGCTTTTAACTACAAAATATACATCAATGCTGAGTACAAAAATTATATTTCGCTCTCGAAGGTTTCTCATATATATATGTGCAAACCCTCAATGACTAGATAACATGACGGTATTAGGTCATAGGTCTAAATACGCTGTTTCAAACTTAGAACAAAATAATCAACAAAAACATTGCGTATTTTTTAGATTTTTCAGCAAATTATTCTAACTCTGTTTTGTTTACTCTTGGATTTAAAGAATTATAAATAATTTTTAGCAAAAATTAGAATCGAAGACACCAAAAAATAGCGACTCCAACCACGACTCTACCACATCCGAATGAACGACTCCGACTCCGACTCCACCACATTCGGAAAAGCGACTCCGACTCCGACTCCATCACACTTCAGAGTAGCGACTCCGACTCCGACTCCGACTCCACCACACTTCAGCGAAGCGACTCCGACTCCGACTCCGACTCCACCCTAAAACATCCGACTCCGGCGACTCCGACTCCCGACTCCGACTCCGACTCCGCAACCCTGCTCACAACCAATCCCACCCCAGCATTCCTAATTCGATTATCGCTTCCCCAGAGTGCCATTAAGACAAATGTGGAAAACTCGAATTCTTAAAGCAATGGAAGTTTAAAAAAATGGTTAAGTAGAAACAATCCCTATATGCACACTAAATCAAAGTCAGTTGACTGAATTGAGCTCAATGGGAAATTTGTTACGTTATTTGAAAATTCCAATTCAATCGTGAGCTCCAATAAACACCCCTGATGTGAAGAAGATGTGCGAAGGAGAAAAGGATACGATACCAACCAAAAGCTGCTAAGCATTAACGGACAGCTAAAAGAATGACTGATCGCTGTAGGAACCAGTTATGGCTACGTTACAGATGATTAGGAGGTGATAATACTTTTCATTTGTGGCTAAAAATGCTTCTTTATCCCTTGTGTAGGGAAATGTGTTTGGTTCGCTTCGCATATGAGCCTTTTCAGTTAGCTGTTCAAATATGATTATTGAGTACATACGCAAAATGATTCTTTGAATGACTAGTTTTCTGATTTAATGATGTTTGATAATTATTTTCATAAATTAAGAATATGTGTCACCCTACTTTATATTGTCTATCGATTACGGTTTATGTTAACGTCGACTCAGAAGAGGCTCCTGAGAAAAATCCCAAGCAACTAAGCTCAGGATTAAAGGCCTTCATTACACAACGACGAGACCAATTTCCTTTAAAGTGATGGCCCAAATTCGTTCAACTAATTAGTTGAACGCTCTGTGATCGCGTTTCCAATTAATTAATTAAAGTTTACTCTTTTTTAACGGAAACGAGAGCGGCACTCGAAGGCCCTGACGACATTCTGCGCGCAGAAGGCTTTGCTGTAGTGCCCAGCGTCCGCAAGGAGACGGAGATGCCGTGATATAGGCTCAAGTGTTCACAAGGAGATTGAATCGCGAGTCCTTTTAGACTTGATGGAAGTTAAGGCTCGTCTGGAAAGGTCTGGAAGTTTCTTAAATCCCCTTCCAGCATGGCAGGAAGCTGAAAATGACATTAACAGTAATTCTTAGCTTTGTGGTAATGATTTTCGTGAAAGTGCTGACAGATTCCTGCCGTGGTAGACAACTCATTAAAGACTTACAAAATGAAAGACTCATTATCCTGCACTCCTTATTTGGTAAAAATACCCAAGAAGAGATGTGATTTAAACATTTTATTGAAAGCTACTATGAAATGACTTTCAAATTAACGTTTCTCTAATTTTCCTCCTTAGATAACAGAGCTTAATTTATATCTTCGAATGGTCTGCAGCAACTCTCTCCAGTTCGAGAATTTTATATTAGAAATTAGACTTGTAATAGACTTGTCAATTAGTAGAAAGTAGAACATCGTAAAAATAAAAGAAAAATAATACATCTGGTTTTCTAATCAATTCAGCTTAAAATCAGAATAGATTTGATGAGGCAAGTACTTCAAATTGAAGCCCAATGAAAACTTTGAACCAAAAAATGAACTTTCATTGCAGGTATGGGTGTAAAAATAGTCATTTAAACTTAAGAAAATATCGATACGAAACTTTTTGATCTTCAGTGCAACGAAACAAACTAGGTAGACCGTACGAAACGTAAAACATTTTTTATGCAATCTACCTGATTCTTTCATTTTTACTGAAGAACGCAGAACTCTCTTTGAATAGTTTTAATGATGTTTTTGTGCTATTAGTCTAGGCAATAATTTAATTGAAGTCCGCGATAAAAAGCTCAATGAAAAAATTAGAAATTTCTACAAAATTTTGAAACGAAAATTTCTGTACGAGATTTGCAAGACAGAACAGGTACAAGATAGGAACATTTCTGCGTAATGTAGCCTTTTACGCTTTTTTTTTAGTGAAAGTAAACGCAATTCGGTGCTGTAGTCCCTCTTTCCCATGCTGCACTGAAGAAAGTCTCATTGGGGGGTCCGTGTCCAGTGAAGAGTACAAACTAAGAGTTTGGCGAAGGTTGAAGTATAGGACATTCATTCAGTTGAGACCAGAGGGAACGAACTGTTGAGGCTCAATGAAACTTAAATTGAATTATGAGGAAAAAACATACCTAGGAATTTTATGTAAAGCAATGTGGCAAGCGAGTGAGGTATTCATAGTCTTTTCGATAAAATACCTGAACAAGAATTATGGTTTTTAGCATTTTGACATGCCATGTACCATGATTTCTGTCATACGCAAGGAGCGATGTTCTAATACTGATATTACATGCCCGCACACACGTTCCTAACTTAACGATCCAAGTACTAAATGACAACAAACTTCGTGGGCTTTTTAGGGCTTTTTTTTTGCTTGTGCCCATAAAGTTAGCAGCGTCTTGAAGCACCAGAAAATACCTGCAAGTACTACATAAATCTGTGAAGCAGCGTCAAGAATGTCAAGCACATGGACACTTGCGCTTTACGGTACGAAGATAATTTTGAGTTGCGCCGGTGATGGCACCTCAAGCAGCTCGCGTTTTGCATTAGTTCAGGTGTAAAAATAAGTTTAGTTTTCAAGTGGCTGGAATTTTTCATCTTCCTGATAAACGAATGTTCATTATATGTGTATGAAAGTCAAGTTAGTCAATTTTATAGGAAGCTTAAATTACATGAATTAGCTGTCTCACTAATCTCTAGCAAAAAAATGAGGGATCCATGTCTAAAGTTTTAATTTAGTTGAGTTCTGTTAGAGTAATTTTAACACGCGTACGCCAGTTGCCTTGCCGCGGTTACTAAATGCAGACGGCGTCGGTTGTTAAACAAATAATTCAATTGATACGACGCGATTTCATGATGGTCTAAGTCTCGCGGATCATTTTAGCCTGCGGTAATTTTTTTATGTGAAAGTAACTACACTGATTTTATGATGTTCTGTCGCAGCAGCTAACTGATGTTCACGGCATCAGCCCTTTCTCGCTTGATAAGGCAGTCCCTTTCCAGCTACGTCAGCCCGCTCTCATCAACAACCACAGAAGTCGTGCGACGTATGATACGACTGCAATAGTTGAATTTCTGTGCACCATTTAAATTTCAGACACACAATTCTACTTTCGGCCGCACCAGTCCACTTCTTGAGTCCTTCTAGTAACAGTAATTTACTATCTGCTATGACATTTCATATTTTCTTCAAAAGTTTCTCATCTATTTCACCATTTTTTCCAGCCGCAAGAAGCCACTCCAACTGCAGCAATTTATTCCAAGCCGAAAGAGCGCACCTTAAACTGCAGCAGTCATCAAAACTTCACATTCCCACACATTTCCGAGCTCATGCGAGCCCTGCAACAGCAACGTCTTCAGACGTAAATGTGCTGCTACATCACGCGCCGCGCTCGCGCCTGCTGGAGTCCCATTTGCCAGCGAGTGACGCGTGAGTCGCTCAACCATCTCGCGCTTGGGAAACGTGCTGCATGCGCGTCTGAAATCAGATCGTAGCATACAGGAAATGCAAGGCTTGAGTGAAAACTCGTACACTAGCGTATACATCTCACTTTCTGCGTGTTTTCTATATTATTTTTGATTCTCTGTGTGCTTGTGATGACTTTAATAGAAGCTGATGTTATGCTAACCGAATAAAATATTGCTTGCTGCTGGTCATGACGGACTGCGATCCTCATTTCGTGATAAAATAGTACTCTTTGATAGGGCTTCTTAAAGTTTTCTAGTTATTATTTTATTTCAAACGTTTTGGAAAACAAAGTCCCGCAACATCGGGCTACGAGCAGCAACAATACGTGTGTACTTTCATGCACACGACGCTAACTCCTGCACTTGCAAGTGTGGACTTCGAAGCACAAGCATCGTGGAATTTTTCAGGTTTGTTAGTAATTTTAATTGATCATAAGAGCTTTGCTCTTTTTTTTTTTTTTTGCTCGGTATCTGGTTTGGCGCAAAATGTTAGAGTTGAAGCAAGGAATGCCAGAAATTCAGCCTGTCTTTACTGAACTTTGGTCAAATTTGACAACACTGATCACCAAAAAAATTACTTTGTCCCTCAGTCAGCGGCTTCCGGAGGTATGTTGCAGTAAGCCGATCTATTTGTTTAGACTCACTGAGTGGTCGTACTTTGCTACTGTCGTATAATTGTCTCTTAGAAATCATTATTCATGGTAATAATAAAGGGCAAAAAATATTATGTTACGATAGGATTGTTAACAGTCATACTCACAGTGACAATTGCAATAATTGGTCCATAGTAGTAATATTTTTTAGTCAATTACATCATAGCATCAACGTTTTACAAAAACAAAATTGATGCCCTCAGGTTAATGTTTGGCTTTTTCTTCTTAATAGTGATAATGTAGTGCTATTTTTGCCAATGCTGATATGAGTACTACTTTTGCAATTGTTACTAGCTCTTTGTTATTGGAAATAGTAATAACTGTGTAATACTCGTAATAGCATTAAAATTGACGCTAATAATAGCAAATGGTAGCAGTTAGCATCATTTCAGCTGTTATTTGTTGAGGTGTTGGGCAATGCAACTTGAACTTGGTGTGGTAGCTTTGCCGCCACACACACAACTCGCGCTCGTCGCACTCGCCGCATGATCGCGGTCATCCTGAGGGTGACAGTCTGCGCGCTACCGGGCCTCAGTCACTGCATTATCGTCGTGGTGTGTTTCGGTTAACAATGCAGTTTATTCTAGGGGAAAATTAGAATTCATTCGGAGTACGCTTGATGAAAAACCAACTTAAAGAACTTTATTATTTTTAATATTGCCTTGACTCCGCTTTGAAACTTTAAACTAAGATTTTTTCCAATATCTTTTTATAGAATCAGTTTTAGCGAAGCCGTTGTTAAAAAAATACAAGAAAATTTTTTGCAGAAACGTCCGCGAGCTTAATTCATCACGTCGTAAAAGCTTGTAGTTAACGTCCGATCTACAGTGCCGCTTGTCGAACTAATCGTCAATGGCGGCTACGAAATTTTTCAAATTATTTTTGTACCGGCTACGAATTTTTGTATCGGGCTATTGGGAGCACGGAGAAACTATCCTCAGCTGTTAATTTTTTCTACCATTCGCAATGCATTTTCCAGTAGTGATGCCCCATTTGTGCAGACCTAACCTAACAAACTGGAGAACAAAGGCTTTAGTAAACTCCTACAGACCATATCCTAAAAGTGACCTTCACGCAGCACACGAATAAGAAGAGACACTTCCCTGGTGTTTAGATCAGACAGTAAACGGTTTCAGATTGTCATTTACTGATAGCTAAGAATCATTCACATCCCATGCTCTATAAAAGTTCTTCATTTCAAATTTTTCCTCGAAGAAACAAAATAGAATACTTCATCCTTTTCCTGATTCTGAAAGTGAATCAACCCTTATTGGTTTAGCGTACAATGACGGGTACAGTGCATCTTTACCGCAGCTGCAAAACACGTCAGTCTGTAGCTCACTTTTTTGACTTGCTGAAAATAATTTATTCCATCTATAAATTAGATGGCGTTTGAATATGACTACAATTTACTTCAGTAACGTCACAAATACTCAATCTTTACCTCTCCTACCACGCTCAACAAATTTTTAGAGCTACCGCTCAGAACGCTTCTTGAAAAGACAAGGTTTCATTCTTTAAAGCTAAGTTTTCACCTACATTTTATCGGATTTTTGTTGTTCGCTATAGCGTTGACTGGCCTGCGTAGGCGCCAGTACTCACTTGAATGCTCATAATAAAAAAATCGGTATCGCTGTCACTTTCAATCGGCTGTAGAAGACATGAACTGAAAGTGGAGAACAAGATTTGCCCTACGAGTTAACTTTTTTCAGTTTATTTTTTATTTTTATACAATTGATTATATACGATTGACGTTCAATCATTCAAAATCTCTGAATTGTACTTACATAATTCAGAGTAAAGGGATCGAGCTTCAATCATTTAGCTAATTGGAGACACTCCTGTGACATACGACAGTCTCAGTTTCCAGAAACACCGCGTTAAGTGAAATATCATCAAATCCCAGAACCGGAACGCCTGCAGAAATTAGAAAATCAGTAGTTACGTAAATCCAGAAACTGAGCAGGTCCCAAACACTTTTCAAGCTCGAGTTCAGTAAACAGTGTAGGCATTACTTCCCTTCTCTAGAGTATAATTGGAAAAAATTTCATTTTAACTCACTTTGCGCGCATCATGCACGTCAAGCCACGGTACAATGAATAATCAGCAAGCGGCCATGGGGATATAAAAAATCGATTTGATCGTTTTTAACCAATAATCGAACATAATTTAAAAAAATTAAGGAGCACTTCTCTAAGCTCGTAACCTTACAAAAATTTCCTCAAATTAATGGTTTGCTTAAAATTTTCATTTCTGTCCCCAGGATCGAAGACCACAGTAAGTTCTTTTAAGCTTTCCGTGCATGGAAAAAGTGCAGATGTATATCCTTTTCCTGATCTTAATTTCATCAAATGAATTTAACAATTAGTCAGATAATGTAAGCATGGATCATAACGCCCTTCAGTCAGATTAATTTCCCAATTCGCTCTGTTAATATTTATTTGCGTCGAATAATGCTGGTGGCTAACTTATTTGAATTATAACTTAGAAAGGGTAAATTTCCACTTCGTGAATGATGGTAGAGCTGATGGTAGAGAGCGCACTTGAATACTCATCCCCATTTTACAGCTACGGAACCTAAAATGTTGGGGTATTGAACACGAACTTTCAATTAGGCCGTCAGCTTAATTAAAATGTTGAAGCATGAAGCGAGGCTGCTAGCTATAGTTTGGCAAAATATGGTAAAATGGATGGAGTGAAATCACATTCACGCAACTAAAAAATACACTCCAAATGCTTGAAGTTATAACAAGCTCGTTTGTCGAGCGGCACCTCTAACGGCAGTTAAGACAGTAGAAAAAATTATTCAAACAACACAAGTTGTAAATACAGAAACAAAAAGGGCAATTAGGTAATACAAAAATTCATCTGAGACATTTTAGCCGAAGCCATTGTTGAGTACAACATGTAATGAGGTAACATGATCGTAAACTTCTCTTTCTTAACGGCAGGTATCATCATCGGACCTTCTTGGCTGGCCCTCCGTAAGCCGAAGAACACAGCGGAGTTCACCTGGCCAGCCACGGGCATGGCTCCAAACTTCACGAGGTGGCGGAACGATGCTCTCATATCCGTCCCCTCCACTGACGACGAGTGCGTTGAGGTATGGAGTCTCCTGCTAGCTCATTAACATGAGCAAATATTTTCTGGTTGTCCGCAGACGCTATATCCTTGAATGGGCCTTCGTTTAACATTATTCTCCAGCTTAATTCGACAGCCTCTTTAAACGCAGATCATCAAATTGCTCACTTATCATTAAAACGAATCTTCCCACCGGATAAACATTCACTTTTTGTCATATTTTCTTGTGTACTGGGCTGCAATCATTAAAATTTGTTTTTCATCTCTTTTTTTTTGAAAAATTCTTAAGTTCTCGATAATAAGTTCTGCATGAATTAGAAAAAAAATCTATAGGTTGTTGAGCAAGTGCCTTACGGCACTCGCTCTTTACGATTCAATTGTCTCTGAGTATTTCAAAGAAACGTTTATTTTTCTGGTTACGTGATTTTGCTCATGTGGTTGCAAATGGTTGCAGTTAAATTTGCTTGCAATCGCACCTACATCATACGACTGGACCGCATTGAGGTGTGATAATAAATTATTATTGTCCCACTTCGTTAGGTCATGGTGCATTGCTCAGTAGCTCTCAATAATTTCTCATTATCATATAAAATAGGCCGGAAAAGTCTCCAGTCGTAGGAATATTTTCATCATTCACGTCCTTTTGCACCTCAAGAAACGGTATTTCCAACACATAATTAAAAAAATACATTGAAGAAGCAGAAGAACGCAGATTTCATGGCGTCATCATTACTAAAGACGTACAAGCAAGACAAGCTGGCACAAAACAGCGTCAATAATGCTAGCTAAATTCGCTGTTTGTTAGCAAAAAAATTAAACACAAGTCAATGAATATTACTGTGTAATCAAATCTAACCACGCCTTGGATAAGTGCACCTCTGGAATATGCTAAACGAAATTAAAAAAAAACACAAATTAAAGCAACGAAAGTGATTTTAAAATTCCCCAAGCTCAGCTCCGAAAGCTCGGCCTCAATTCCCTAAACAAAGAAGTCGGCGTGATCAACTAATCGAGACCCGCGAACTTCTTAATGACTTCTACGATATTACCCAAAAGGGATATCCGATTGAAACGATTAATTCGTCCATGAAATTAATAACGAAAAATTCGGTCAAAACCGTCATAAAACGATCACATATTTTCTCTTATAGCAAATTCTTGAAATCTGAAACCTGGTGCTGAAAAATACGGTCTCTACAGACACTGCAGACATTTTAATTAGCATTTTAGCAAATGCTTGTCAGGACTACTGACTAGCATTCCCTTATTCTAAAACATTGCTTTGAACTTACATAAACTCATTACAGGAGAATATGAAGAAACACTATAAGTAGTTAAAGAATTCAAAGTTCCAATTCTAGGAGATCTTAATTAAAAATAGGAAGACTAATGACACAACGCTTAGACTCATTTTGTACTAATTTTGTACTAATTGGTTGATAAAATCGATAAAAGTGAACGTTTCGACCAACTAGCAGTGGTCATTCTCAACACTGTAAAATTAAAGATTACAAATCAGACATCATTCAGGAAATCACAATGGTAAAAACAAACATGAAATTAGAAACATTTGCTAACAAACTATTTGGAGGGGATAGGCAGACTGCATATCATTGAGGTTTGGCTTTAGTCTATAAATGAAAAGAAATTTTAATATTCTGAGTTCTATTGGGTTACTTCCTCGGCCTAATACTTCAAAATCAGATAGTCTAACAGGCAGGTCGCATTTTTCTGCATGTGTTCGTATTGCAGAGTGAGAAGGTGCTGATAAAAGGTTATTAGTACGGTGACTTCGTCTAGCATGCTCAGCCACACGAATACGCAGGCTACGGGTTGTAGATCCAACGTATTCAGATGCACCACATCGTGCACAACTATGCTTGTATACAACCGAGCTAAGCATGCCTTTAGGAAGTTCATCCTTAAATTTGAAAAAAGATCCAACTGACAAGGAATTGACAAGAATAAATTTAAAATCACACTGCGAATGGTGTTTGCAGCACATTTGGTTTCCTCCACGAGGAATTTATGTTCTTAAAGAACTACTTTGTTAAGAATGGGTTCCCTGTTCGCCTAGTAGACGACTCAATTAGAAAATTTCTCTCCTCTGTTCGCACAAATGTTCCATCGGTTCCCTCTGTTGATAGAAAACTATGTTACGTTTCACTATTGTACTTTGGTGCTCAGTCGGAAAAACTAAAATCTGAACTATCCCTCCTTTTATCGAAGTTTTTACGCAGTGTGATTTTAAATTTATTCTTGTCAATTCCTTGTCAGTTGGATCTTTTTCAAATTTAAGGATGAACTTCCTAAAGGCATGCTTAGCTCGGTTGTATACAAGCATAGTTGTGCACGATGTGGTGCATCTGAATACGTTGGATCTACATCCCGTAGCCTGCGTATTCGTGTGGCTGAGCATGCTGGACGAAGTCACCGTACTAATAACCTTTTATCAGCACCTTCTCACTCTGCAATACGCACACATGCAGAAAAATGCGACCTGCCTGTTAGACTATCTGATTTTGAAGTATTAGGCCGAGGAAGTAACCCAATAGAACTCAGAATATTAGAATCTCTTTTCATTTATAGATTAAAGCCAAATCTCAATGATATGCAGTCTGCCTATCCCCTACAAATAGTTTGGTAGCAAATGTTTCTAATTTCATGTTTGTTTTTACCATTGTGATTTTCTGAATGATGTCTGATTTGTAATCTTAACTTTTACAGTGTTGAGAATGACCACTGCTAGTTGGCCGAAACGTTCACTTTTATCGATTTTATCAACCAATTAGTACAAAATTAGTACAAAATGAGTCTAAGCGTTGTGTCATTAGTCTTCCTATTTTTAATTAACACTATAAGTATGCCTACGCAATTTACATCACTTGCATCAAGATCTACTCATCAATTAATTAAGACGTTTCATGCTCTTCAAGCGAAAGTAGAGTCAGCATTATTTGAAAACAAAAAACCTTGTCCATATTAATGATGTTGCAAATCAAACACTACTCGTGCATAAAGTCATTTTCAGATACTACTTGCTAGGTGTGTACCTGAACCTAGCTTTGCCCCTTTTATTTAAACCTTTTCTTTTTGCCCTTGCAGAGATACAGGAAGTATAACTAGAAATGGTGGTAGGAACCGAGCAATATTGGAAGTAGGGGTTTTTCTTTGAGTGACCATGCCACTGCACTCTGCACTCCTACTCTGATGCCTGGAAATGATTGGTGTCTGACTACAAGGGACATGAGTAAGGGACATGAGACACATAGGCTCGTCCTTGCGACTCATTGTGTTTCAAATTGCTCGGTAAATTATGCTAAATCTTAGTTCAGAAGTCTAATAAAATATTTTGTTTTGAATCTGCATCACAAGTAATTTCCCCTTTATCTTTAGCTACTTTTTGTGTTAATGGCGCAGATTAGTTACTTGTATTTTCAGACAAATGCGCGTTATAAAAAATGGAATGTTACGCATCACTCAATAATTATATCCTTGATCACTTCAATTAGGCTACGCAAGATTACTTCATCTAAGTATTTTCAGGATCCTTTAGCGCATATTTTACGATCAATGTTAATTTGCCCACTGGAGAACAAACGTACTGTACACAAACTTGATCTCTAAAGCAGATGGCCTTGTTCGGAGAAATACTTACTAATTTGTCTCTTAAGTATTGGACAACTCTAAAGGATAAATTAACGTTTCGAAGTATAATATATCAAAGGAAATAACTGGCGAACTCGATATAATGTTATACGTGAGCCTGCCAATGGTTGCAGAAAAATAGTATGGTAAACTAGTATAATGTACTAGTATGAAAACCATTCCCTACAAATATTCATACGCAATGAAGCGTGAGTACTACTGAAATATTTTTAAGACAAATACCTGATTTTTCAACTGAGAGGATCCCGAGAGTTAAAAATAAAAAGTTCATTGCAGAACCTGAGATATAATATTAAAAAGAGTTTCTTATTTTCCAAGAATTAGTAACGTGAGGAATGACTAGGAAACTATGGTACGGACAAATAGATGTACGCCATGAGCGAGAAAAAAGACGAGTAAAGAAGAGAAAAAATAATAGAAAAACAGAAACATAATCCATGGAATAAGGGATGTCTGGCGTTAATATGATGTGATCTGATAGGTACCTCATTGGAAATCATGCGGATCCATAACAGGAGTATAGGCAGGGCAAGCAAAAGTAATGGCAAAACCCAAACGAAACTGTAACCGCCGAGTGTTGCATGAATCACTTCAGCGGGGATGAATGAGTTGCGATATTACTGCTAACTCCAAGCGAAATTTTACGTAACTACACAGCATAGAGATCAACATACTAGAACTCATCAATTTTTATTTCACCGCCACATGGAACATTGAGGTGCGCGTGCTGCAGATCAGGATGTTTTGAGGGCACCCATGGATGCCGTTTGCTCCATGAACCGGGTGCATGTTTTGTTTTTTCTCGTTGTTCAGCATTCTATCTAACGTGTATTATATTCTGCTGTGCAAAACATCTATTTTATTGTTTCCCACTTCACTAGGAGCTAGAATAATTCGTTAATTTAGGGACACTTCCAAAAGTTGAAATATGAAAATAGTCTATGTATTACGGTGCTGTCAATTTTTTTACGAAACTTGTAAAGTAAAATTTCAACACATTTGGTGTTTTGAGCTTCCTGTTCAGCTTACGTTTGATTAACATCCAACTTCTCATTGAATTTTTGTGTTGTTATCATTCCTGCCACCAAATTTCTGACCTTCTCGGGTATGGACCGCATCTAATTTTGCACATTAATTTGCTACAGCTCCCCGTCACAAAATGCGGAGCGCAATTCTCCGTCCGAGCCTCGCAGCCTCAGAACATTTAGCTCCCCTAATGCATTTAAGTCCTCAAGGGAGGGAGGTAATCTTGCACATCGCCTCCACCGTAATACACACGAGAGTTCCTCACACTTGGAGTGCAATTTTCTTCATTATTGTTCTGAATTGTACAAATATTTACGGACGAAAATAAATCTTCCATCATTCACTTTTTGAAAGAACATTGGATTGGAGAATAAAAGAATTAAACTTGGTAAAATTCATGACCCACGAATTTTTTTCCTACTGAACCCAGAAAAATTCGTTTTAGGTTAATAATAACATGTTTCCTTCTGAGTTACTTATCCATATTTGCCTGAAAATGTGACGCAATTTAAGATTCAGAATAGCGTTTGGTTTTGTGGTATCCTATACTTTATGATGTACGCGTAAGGTTTTTTCTGGCAAGATCTGTAGTAATAAAAGGAATTGGGAAATAGGAGTAGAATTCTTCGTTAGGTAAACCATTACCCGGAGTGTTCTCATGCACACTAAATGCACGCGCTAGATTGTTCACTATACCAAGAAATGCGCCTCGGTGACCTCGCGCTCGCCCGACATTTCATGCTGGCGGAAGCAAAACCCAAGTTTATCCTGCTTAGAGCTAGAAAATCTCAAAAATTCGCTTTCAACAATGGTCTTGCACTCGCGCAAAGGCTTAGAGCTTCATTATAATATCAGATTTGTGTCAGAAGACTGAGTTGTGTGTTTTCTTTTGTATGGGATGTGAAACTTGGTGCACTCCTTATAATGGGAAAATTCCACGGAGTATTTTCAAATTTAAAATAAATCCCATAAAAAACAGATACTTATACAGCTTCACTGAAGTTTGCTTAGCATCTATGATCTTTAAAATCCTATCAGTGAGTGGCTTCATGCTGCACTGAACAAATCATTCATTTATTTGAAAAATTCTGAAAGCTTTTGAAATTTTAACTCTTGAAATGAAATTTCTAGGTGTACAATTCCATTTTTGAGAACATACTCGTACAACCATTTAACCCGGGAACTTCCTACAAAAACTCATTTAATCATCGTGCAAACTCCAATTATTGATTTATTTTTCTACTGTGATGCTTTATTCATGGTTAGAACAAGCGATGCACGAGGAATGATTTAGCAAATGTTGTGTAAAAAGGATGCTTCTTCTGCTGTTTTTACGCCACTATAGCCCCTTAGAGCCGCCGCATCATCCCTGTAACCGGGCGTGCAGGTGCTGCTGCGAAGTCTGTTAATGGGCTTTTTTGCACACACCGGGTTGTTTTCGCTCGATGGCTTCGCTTTTGTGGTTCTACTCATATTTTGTGCGTAATAATTTCAATTTTCATCCATTATTTTACGGTAAGTATGATGCGTTTTTCGATTAAAGTATGTTGAAAATATGACTATTTTCTTAACAGTTTGAGGCTTACAGTAGGGGTAACAAATACACCACGTTGATTAAACCGCCAGATTCCACAATTCTAAGCCACGAACAATTACAAAAATTGAACTATTTATAAGCAATAGTGTAAAAAGGGTAAAAGTATATCTAAAATCCACAAATATTTAACAGAAAAAAATTATGGGAACATAAAAAAATACGTGAGCAAAAGTTTACAAATCATTTCAAGATTTACATTCATTAATACTTTGTTGCATAGTCGTCATTATTAATTATGGCTTCGAGACGCTAAGAATCGTTCACTAGCAGCATTTTACAATTTTTGGGTGTAATCTTACTACATTCTTCAATGCAAGTTTCTTCGAGTTCAGTGATATTGGGACCTCTCTTCTGAATCTTCAATTTCAATTCCCTCAACAAGTTTTCGATCGGATTCATGTCTGGGGTTTAACCTGGCCATTCTAAAATGCTTATCTTCTTCATCCTCAACCATTCTTTGGTTTCGTTTGCAGTCTGCTTTGAATCGTTGTCTTGTTGGAAGGTCCATCCACGTTTCAATTTTAACTAACGAGCTTAAGCTTAGGTAGGAGTTGCTCTTCCAATATTTCACAATATTTCCTGCCATTCATGGTTTCTTCAATGATATGAAGTTTACCTACCACTGATAAACTGAAACTTCCCCACACCATGATTGAGCCACCTCCAAACTTAACAGTAGCTAAGGTGCACTTTGATTTATACTCTTCGTTTTGTTACCTCCAAACATGGTTTTTGCTGTTTCTCCCAAACAGTTCTATTTTGGTTTCATCAGACTACAGTACTGCCCTATTAAAAATTAAGGGAGTAGCATGGTTGATTAAGGGAGACAGCGGTGAATTAAAGGAGTATTAAGTGAACCGAGGCCTCTTCCCTTCTGACACTTCCAGGGCGCGACTCATAAGCGCGATGCGAGCAAGTTCTCCCATGTTGCTACCAGAGGCCACCTGTGCAGATGGCCTCTAGGTGAGATGCCTGCCATCTTTCTCGAGAGAAATGACGGTTGCCATCTTTCGCGTCAGTTTTGAAGTTGGTGTTGTGCGTGACAGATGTCTGGATCGTGTCTCTATTATGTAAAACGTTTCAAGTAGTGTTAGAGTGTATATCAGTGCGAGTGTGTATTACGTGAGGGTGTATAGTACGTGAGGGTGTCAGAAGAAACAAGAGATGGAAGAGACGTATAATGCTGGTCTGTAGAGGCATTATTTCAAGAGCATGAACGGAGCAAGGACCCCACTGCTAGTTTCACCACCTCGGTCAATTGATATTTTAGACGATTCATCGTTGTGGTGGGGCTGGTAGTGAAGGCAAAACCTCAATGTGAGCAATGTAAAAACAAAATGTGGAAACCAAACCTGAATTTTCCCTCGTCAGTCTTCAGCAACCTTTGAATTGAAGGACGTTCTTGAAGGTGATCGACGATGTGTTCAGAGTTCAGATACATATTTGTGTGTGTGTGTGTGTGAGGGGGGGGGGGGGGGGTTGTGTGTGGGTGTGGGGGTAGGTGTGTGGGAGGGGGGGTATGGGGAGGGTTTGAGTGTGGGGATAGGTGGGGGAGTGTGTGTATATGAATAGCCGGTGTAATTAAGCTCGGGCAAGGTAAAGTCAATTTATTTTCCTTTCTAATTTTAGGAATGAAAGATGAAAAATCTGCTAGACGATTGTTTTTGTTATATATATAGCTACGAGTATATTCTTCTAACGACCCTAGGGTATTGTTGCTATATTCTTTTCAAGGTACATTTATATTGTTCCCTGCAGGCTTTCGCCTCCAAGGCTGCGTACAGCTGATTTCCCATTATTGCACATTCAACCGTTGACGCTTCTCAACCAAATATAGCCAGTTGCCCATTAATTACCTTAGTTATTGCGTTGCGAAAACTTCAAGCATAAGTTATACGTCACAAACATGTCCCATTAATGTCAGCTTAATAATGAACACGCACCCTTGAAATTTTCTGCAAGTGAGTAGGGATGTATTTAATTTACATACTCTGGTACATTTTTATTGTGCTATCAACCGTGTTTGCTTATGATGAATTGATTAACCGCGCAAGAACTAAGGTAATTCAAGGGCAAACTGGTTATAATCGGTTTGAGCAGTGTGACGGTTGGAAAGTGTAACTAATGGGAAATCAGCTGTGCGCAGCCGTTTTTTTTAAATTAAATTAAGAGGTGGCCATCGATCCTGGGCCTCTCATGATTCTCCGATGGTGAATAGGAGAAACTGGTTGCGCCTTGGGAGCGCGACGGTAGTTCTCCATGCTGAGCCAGCGTGGCCACCGGTTGGGACAGAGGTGCAGGGGCGCCTATAAAGTGGACACTTCGAAGTTGCCTCATAGGAGACGCATGGATGAAACAACCATGCATATTTGGGAGCGCTCCCAAGAATCACCGATGCCACTCCTATAATTTTTAATAGGGTGAGCTTCAAAATGTTGCTGGCTGATTCAAATGGTCGTGCATACTTCCGCCAGGCCTTGACGTGACGTCTCTGGAGAAGAGGTGTCCGACGAAAGGTGCGGGAGCAAAGACCTTCACTTCGTAGTGCCCTGCTGATCGCCTGTGTTCGCTGGCTTCGGTGCCAGATGCCTTAATATCATCCTAGAATTCCTCACGAGTAGTTTGAGGCCTCTGCACTACTGTTCGGACCAATTTTCGAACAGCACGACCGTTAATCTTCCCTGGATGGCCAGTTCGAGGCATGCTGAGAGTCGTATTCCGGCATTTTCACTAACGTACTATAATTCCAACCAAGGCTATAAGAGCGCACACTTGTGCCCATATCTTCCGATATCCCAAACTTTCGTTATGGAGCTCCACAATACGTTCGCGAAAGTCTTGGCTGATGTCATTATTACCCATGCTTACGACCTTTCAGAATGAGAGCTACTGTACCGATGACACGTTATTGGAGATGAATGCTGACGAAAGTTTGGTTGCCAAATAATAGAATGTGTATTAGAACGCCCCTGGAATAATCCTACAATAATTCTAGTGTTTAATATCGAGAAAAAGCCGGGTATTGTGAACTTTCGTTCACGTGTTTATTATACATTTTCCTATATATTTTCCTAATAAATATTTGTGTATTTTAGCTAAATTATTAACTTTTATACACTATTGTTGATATATAGTCCAATTTTCGTAATTGTATGGGGTTTAGAAATGTGGAATCTGGCTATTTAATCAACGTGTTGTGTTATTTTGCACCCCCACTAGAGTTACACAAGCCCTAGTCTTGCATTTTGGCTGAAATAAGTTTGTAGGACTGATACAAGTAAAATTTTAAAAAATCATAAAGAACTGACATGCTTTCCTTCATCGCTACGTTGGCTCTTGATTCCAACAAACGCAAACTTGAAAAAAAAAATTATTTGTAGTTGCTCTTCAAATTTACAGCTACAAATGAAATTTGAGAGCAAAATTTTTTCACTCTTTACGAGAAGACGAACTTACGTTTAAATCCCTTCATTAAAACCTGCCCATAACTACATAGTCCCTCAATAATACGATGCAAGCTCGTTTCTTCATTCATCGCAGCGGAGCGCAAAGCTTCACCTAAAGAAACATTCAAAGTAAATTGTGGTGCCGGATTACTGCAATAGAACTTCACAATGAAAAAGACCTAAAGATATATCGTAGTTACTTGAAAAAAAATCGTTTAAAACCTGCCATCCTATCTAGTTTTGAATTTTTATGAGTCAAACCGATTCCGATTGTGGAAAATGACTTCCCAGATGTTCTGCTTACCGGAGTATATTGAGTAGCTGCTGATAACTCGGGCCTGTGAGTTAAATTAAAATAGAGTGTAACTGCAGACTAGGAAATTAATATAATAGCTTTATAACTTGTCAAAGCGCGTCCATCATTTGTGGGAGTTAATGTATTTATTTATGAGCCCACCCAACACACTAGGAAAATTTGCTCACGACTTCCGCTGCGACGTCGTGACGCCCGATTTCTGACTCCGAGGAGGTTTTTTTGTGTTACATTACCTTTGGTATGACGCCTGCAGGATACTTTAGCAGTCAGTTTTTACATTATTCCTAATGGCATTCGATGATCAATCGCTGAGTTAACATATAATGAAGGAATTATTAATTCCTGCAACTTAAGAAAATGAAAATTTACTAATCACTTCTTGATGAATGTCTTTGAGCTAACCATAACGTATGTTAAATATGAGCTCTAAATTTTTGGCCTAGAAATACTAAAAATAGACACATTCAAGCATGCAAAGAGTAGAATTTTAATGGATAGAATTTTGCGTGAAAAAATGCGTTAGGTGGACTTAAACATTCTTGCTCCGGGTGCTCATGTAGAGTTTACGTTGAATGCTTGAATAAATGGCCTAGTGCCGAGTGGTCGTTACTTTATGTTGTGGAAATTAATAAAATGAGTATTCATGTATATTTGCTCATGCAGATGAATGAGGACACAGCATTTCATAAATTGAGGACTATGTTCTTTCAAGCAGGGCAAGCACCTCAGTTGCTGCTGGCTCTTCTCGTTTGGAACGAGGTGAAGATATACAAGGAGGTCAGGGTTATGTATCGATCTGTTCACGCTATTTTGATCACTCCCTTTAGAATTAGGTATTATCTTCGTAAACAAAAAAAATCAAATATCCATGCCCAAAAACTTCATTAGATGCTTCACGATCAGACTGAATGAGCAGCTTGTTCCTGTTCATTCATGCAGCCACGGGACAAAACCGCAAAGTTACACTACCGAAAATCCTTCATTACTAAACCTTATTCGTTTGTATAAGAGAGAACAAGGACTTAATTCGAATGTCTTCAGAATTTTTACAATTAAATGGGTTTTTAAAGGACATCTAGACCTTTAATTCCGAGGTTTATAAAGTAACAGAAATACAATCAGCAAATTAATCGCAGTCCCTTCTTCTGTAAGTTCCAGCTCTGCCCGTCATAGTCTGCTAAAGAGGACAGAGCTACCTAAAATTGCATCTTCATTGGCAAGAAAGGACCAAAATTATTTGAATTAATGCGTCAGGCATCACTTGTTAGATTTCTAGTTTTGGAGTCAGAACTCGACCAATCGAACGCTAAGTGTTGTATATACTGGAATAATCGAAATATGCTGGAGTGTCAAACATAAAGCGATAAACTTTGATATTATTCACAAAGATGAGAGCCTATGTCAACCTATTCGCGCATCAAAACAATTACTTGATCAGCCGTTCAACTTGCATCTCCTGAAACTCTAAGAAGTGTGACTCCATCTCATGGTTCCTTTTTAACTTATTTTAGGCGCTCTATGTTCCGTGTAGGCATTGAGTGATGGGGCGATCATGGAACTGGGAAGAAACAGATATCAGATTAGTTCTATGCATATAGCTCAGATAAAGCTTGTAGCGAGTGTAGCTTGCCTTTTATGCGGGAGAAGTCGTAGCGATGTTAGAATGGAAAGCCCTACTTTTTTAGATGGTGTAAAAATTCGAACATCGTTCAGGTTACGCCGACCAAATAAAGCAGACTCTGAATTGCAGGTTTCACTTCTACAAAGAATTGAAAGCTTCTGCTTGACCATAGCCATGAAATGTAAGTAAACTTCAGTTTCTGGTTATTACGTATACTTAATTCGCGATTTTGATGAATTTGTACTCCACAACTTCTTCTGGCCTTCCAAGTGCTCAGCTTGTACATCCGGAATTCAGTACACCAGTCAAGATCTGGCATGGGGCTGAAGGGAAGGACAGCATTGCTGTACTCGACAACCACCTACGCAGTGAGGAGGCCGGCAGCTCGGATCGCGGCCTCTTTTGAGCGAAATTTTCAAGTGACGAAGAAAAAGTTTCCATTCTTCAAATTTTTGTCCAATTAGCAAACGAAGTAGTTGAGCAAATCAAGTTCTTGAGAGAGTACGTAAATTTGGGATAAAGTTTAGATTTGCTAAAAGGCCCTTGGCAAGGCACTTGGGCACTTCAGTTCAAACAAAAAGCTGTCGGCTTGTGGCAAAGAGAAAAATAATGTGCTCATATTCTAATATACCGTGAATAAATGCAGAAAACAGCTTGATGCTAATCATAACCTTAATGTTTAATGGTTGTCTTGCTGTACATGAACGTGAAAAAATATTTCCTATTTCAGCCAAAAAAAACATATATCGCGAAATCTTTCCCGTAGATCTGTAAAATTATCAATTATAACAAATTTACTGTACAAGGACAGTTCCGAATTCTTCCGCCTCGAATCCCCGTACGTTGTATCGTACACTACATTGTGCAAACACTAGCAATTACTGAGAGGGCTCCAATATTTTCTGCCTTTTGATCTGTCGCATTAGACCTCTGCATAATAGCCATCAGTTCTAATTTTAAATAATAAATAAATCATGAATTTCCTGTAAGTGGTAATATTCGAGGTAAATAGTTTCCCATCCTATAGATTCACACACCCTCTCACTTTTTATACGCGAAAAAAAAATATCATGCATTTTACATAGAAATCATTTGTTGTCGTTCTGTGAGAGCATTAATTAAACGTCTCAATTGGTTTGCTAATTTAATCTAGATCTTATACACTTGTGTGTTTTAGCATGCAAAAACAAGTTTAAGTGCACATGCCTTCCTCAATTTCGATTATTTAGCCCTTAAACGTCCAGCTTAAGCTAACAACAAACAACAAACAGCCTCCTACTGCTTTTGTAGCTTTATCCCTCAGCGATGTTTTCGAGTGAAATAAGCGCTTGGGAACAATAAATTTGTACTAATGTTATCCGTTTCCGCAGTAGAAAACGAGTTATTAGTTCAGCACAGCTTATCTGTTCAATGATTTCACAGCAAAATTTATAATACGTTAGTACATACGAGTAAAACCATGATTAGTAATAAATGAAAACAAGTTTATTAAAGTAGTATTTGAACGTATCTAAATAAGAAATTAGGCCCAAAGTTTCATCAAACGTATTTATGCATTAACTCTAACAATTACCCATCACCCTCCGCATTACTGCCTCTGTCCGCGATCAAGTCGTTGCCATGCCTAACCCAAATGATCTTCTTTAACCTTTACTAATTTCGTTCATCATGTCTATGAAAGCAGCGGTGACTAAAGCTGTTTAATAAGGCTATCGACTGGGTTTTCTTTCAGTAATCTGGTGTAGTTAGATCCCACAAGGTTGATGGGTATGCATTAGGAACGGGACGAAAATACATACGTGACAACTTAGCCAAGGTTTTAAATTTGACTAAATTACCGTCTATAGCTCATCTACCTCACTGCGCCTCGGGGGCATGGAGTGACTTTTCCTTCAACAGGTACAGATTGCTTACAACATTCGGCACAAATTATTCTTCCGGCCTCTCTGGCACCAGAAGTAAGGTGGCGAAGCTCTCATTGATGTTTTGGGATTATTGTCGGTCACATTTTGAAATTGCCGGGAGAACTGCGGAGTTTTTTACAATGTTAGATCGTCTGCAATGCCTCTGTTTCATCGATATAGAGGGAGTTTAAAAACGAACGATTCAATTTTAACAGTGACCAGAGACATGCCAACAAACACTTTTTCATGAAAGCCAAACATTTCATAACGCCTTAGTTTTCAAGATCCTGAGGTTTGAACTTTAGGGCCTAGTTTGTCTCATTTTCATGTCTCTAAAAAGTTAATTTCAAATTTAATGCAACCTTCAACCCCAACAACACTCGATTTCATCGTCATTACGAATTGGTTCACGTTACGACATAATGTTCACTCCCTGGCCCGTTTGTCAAATTAAAGAATGACGGATTCACACATGGTTGACGGCAACACTAGAAGCGCATTTCCCCAATCAATATTTGCCTGGACATGTTTACAATATACATTGTCGTCTACGTGAAAATAAAAGCTTCTACGTGAACAGCAGAGGTTATGGTCCGCGAGAAAATTACGTGAAGAAGTTGAAAAACGTGCAGCAATATTTCCGTGACAAGCACCGGAGCTTCAGCACCTGACAGGAATACCGAACTAAGTCGAAGTATGGCATATTCTCAATGACAACAGTTTGCAGACTTAAAATTTTTAGAAAATTCAAAATATGCTCCTGACCAACTTTATTCTTCGTGTTCAGTTTGATAGTCAATGCTTGAGGTACGAACAGGAAGATGAAAATTTCTTCAAACATGTTTTCTTGACCGACGAAGCCACTTTTACACTCCACGAACCGTTCAATTCACTTACTTGCTCAACTGACATGAGGATAATTTCATTAATGTGCATCGGTTCAAATACAAAGATCGCTTTGGTGTCAAGGTGAGATATTTCAAGGACTTTTTGTCAAGGTCTGATATTTTCGGCGACTATCATATCGGTCAATTTCAGATACCGTCTCTAGTATTTGGGCTAGTTTATGTCCCCTTTCTAAGGAACGAGTCTCCTGAACTGTTGGAGGATGTGCTTCTAAGAATTCGCCGTCGTGTGGGGTTCCAGCATGACGGAGCTCCGGCCCGTTCCCACAGGAACGCTCGCCAACATCAGGACGACACTTTGCTGAATAGGTAGCTTGGGTCAATGAGTCAGTGGCATAGCCAGGCCTCCAAGATTTCATGACACGAGTTCTTTAGATTCCTTTCTCGAGGGCCTCGTGAAATCATGAATTTACGAAACACTGATAGAATCCAAGATGGATCTTTTCGCAAGAATATTAATAAAAACTTTTATTTTGCGTTCAGCAATCCATTCAGCAGTGGTTCCAGACGTGTATTGTTACGCTTTATTGACATTTTGAAAAATTATCAAAAAGTTTGTTTAAAAAAACATTCGTTTCCGTAATAGTCGTCTTTTTTTTTATCATGACATGTTTCAGAAACGGAAATATTATTAACTAGGTATCAAGGTTAAACTGTGAACCTCAGTGTATTTAGAACTAAGGAGTTTCAAAACATTTGGTATTCGTGAAAAATGCTTATTTTACCTGCCCCTGCATACAGTCAAAGTTTTCACCTGTTGTTTTTTAACACTTTGTATACGCTGAAAACACTCCTGTTGAATTCCAAATCGAGCTTTATGTAAGGATCTTGAACCACGGGGAAAGTTGGGTATTTATTTGTCACGAAAAATGTTCTCCTCTTATGCGGCAATAATTGTGTGAAACACTTCGTGTTTCATCTTGAACGAATTGGAAAATTAACAAAATATTAATTACGCGAATTACAGGTATACATCTGGTGACAATACCACGTCCTCTAATACACCTCGCACCCTGTATTTTCTTTCGGCTTAACAGCTTACATTTATGTATCAATGAATGTTTAAAATTGTTCTTCTTTCTTTGTGGTGTAATTTTTGGCATTCTATGCGCATTTAATTCGGTACCAATGGTCATGAATTAACTTGAATGTATAAATCGTTCGATGTCATCTTTCTGTACATTTCCATCAATGAAGTTTTTTGTAATAAAAGTCTAGAACTGCATTTAGAAAACAGAACGATCTTTCTTTTCTTTCTCCACATTTGGCTACTGTCTTGTTCCCTCACTGGTTGATTTTGAAAACGTCAATATTTCCAAAATTCATGGAAAATTCCTCGCACGACACAACGCCTCCATTTAGATGGCTCCGTCGCCGCTGCATGTCACTAATGCCGGATCCTAATTTTGAAATTTTTCTTCGCGGCTCTGATGGAAGCGAAGGCTTGAGAACTGCGTCTTCTCAGTTGGGGCTCGCTGCTGGATGTGTGCGATCTTTCTCCTACCTTTGTATCCACCTATACACTACTCGAGATCTGTAAATCACTCTTCTGGATAAATCCACCTGTACTTGAATATAGGGATTCCTGTCTTTACTGCGTCCAATAATAGCCGGAGATCTGGAGAACGCTGTAACCTGTAACTGGAAATATGAAAATCGCTCTTTTTACTAAATCAAGCTGTTGCTGGAGATTTATGTAGAGGCTGCTCTCCTCTTAGCGAATTTGCCTTTCCAGGGTAACGCTACTTTTGTTTCGTATAGCGACGGAAATTGCATTTACTTTGCTCATCACATACAAATTGTCCATTTATCTATTGAGGGTTCAACTTTTGACACTCTAATCAATTTGAGACTTCGAGACTGAACTAATTCTCATAGCAGGATCCGGTGAATTCTAAATTTGACGTATTGTGAGGTTTATTCAGAATATGAAGGTGCACTGATTTCATTTTATTTGCCTAATCTTTCCAGTTCCCTATGGGACTTAATGGGAATTAGCGACCCACGGAAATAGATGAGCTCCCGAGCTGAAGGTTAAGTAGGGCATCCTTTCGTTGAAGTAAGAGTTCTCCTTATTTTTATACGGATCATTTTTTTCGGTTTATGTCTTATCTTGTTCGATTAAATTCTTTCTCTCCTGTTGTTTGTAAGTGCAAGGTATGCTATGTGGAACGCACCCTGTACATAAATTCCCCGTTCTCTAAACTCCATGCGAATTGGTGCATTCCTTTTTCCTCTCTTTGAATAACATTTTTTATGTGGTTAGAGAAGCTTAATCTTGATCTGAATCTAATCTTGATCTTTCCCTGGGCACATTTTTCTTTTTCCCCTCGCAAAACACCTACAACTATTTGAATCTATAAAGTTCCCGCCTTGCACAATGGCAGAAGCGGCAATCGATCGTAAGTCATAGTTCCTGCTTTGGTTTCACTAGTTAACATCTGAATAATAAATAAAATAGAATAGAGAAGCATCGACTGCAACAAGTTTTATTCCATTTCGAAATGACTGATTATTTCGGCATCGCTGAGTAGATCCATGTATTTAAATTGATGCTTCAGTTGTTGGTACGAGCCATGCAACTGTAGTTTTCACTTGAGAGAATGAAAAATTTGTTTTTGTGTGTGTTTGATCGGCCACGTAATTTAAATAGCACCCTGAATACATGAACTAAATGCCAATTTGTAAGTTCGTTCAATTGTCATTTTTATAAATATAACTGTATTCAACTTTGCATGAGATCGCCATTGAACATGGCGGCCTAAATTACCAAAAAATATTTTAAATGCTACCGTAAGGCCGTCGTCACACGTAGGCCAAATGGTGACGTTTCGTCACAATCGTCCACATAGCGGCACCATTCGGTCTGCCTAGCGCTACGAAGCCGTGAGATTTCAGGCATGAGCTACGGTGTATTTTTGGTACGGGATCGTCACCATTTGGTAACCAAAATGACGGAGAACTGGGTTGGCGCGTATTTATTTACACTGTATTTAGAGAATATTTTTTTAAGACGCGGCGACAGGTATAAAGTCCTTAATATGTGTTATTAATGCAGCATCCTTAGTTGAGCGTATTTTTTAAGTGCTCTGGTCTGGAGTCGCTGAAAATTAGACCAGTCGATTTTAATTACAGAGAAGAGTTTGGTTGCTGGATTGCGACTGAAGCGAAGTAAATTATCGAATTGGTTTGGGATCGCTACAAAATCCTGCAGCGTTTGACAGCTCTCTTTATAATCCCGTCAAGCTTCCCGATCAATTTGGTAACGTAGCACTACCGATTGGCCATCGTACGTGTGACGCCGCCTTAAAAGTATGAAACATTCAACGAAAAATTATTACAAACATTTTGAATACCGAAGAAGAGCGCTGACTCGGCGGGAAAACGATTTCCACCCGTGTAAGCGTGGAAATCGTTTTCCCGGCAGCAAATTTAGGAACGAAAGTAGTTTTTAATTTTTTGCGAACTTCCTTGTTGAAATAAGAACGTTGGATATTTGTATTGCCTACACCCTTTCCTTCAGAGCAAAACACAGTAAAACGGTGCGCTCTCAACTTAGACGGAATATGAGTTGCTGACCACCTGACGGTTTGTTAGCGGCGTGGTGGTGTGGCAGTTTATACTGCGACGTGGTTCGCGAGCTCAAGTGCAAGGAAGTTAGAATCAACTCGCAGGTTACCAGAGCTGCTCAAAAATTATTCCCATCAAGTAGGGGATAAAATATCATTCCCATCAGCAAAAAATCCACGCCTAAAAAATAAAACAATAACTGAAAATCAAAATGCACAAAAAATGTCTGTGCATGCGGAAAACAAACACGAGATGGAAACAAAATGAACAATTTCCAAATGAATTTCGAGATCTTGCAGGACTGAACCTTTGACTGCTCTGCCCTGAGTGTCGGAGCAGCGCGTAAAGGAGCCAGACAACCGTCACAAATATGCTCCAAAAATCAGGTAATCGCATCTGATCTGCTGCCAAAAATTGCCTCGGCGACATTTCCTGAGAAGCTTTGCGCTCTTTTTGTGCTCGCAATCTTCAGGATTTTCCGAGATTATAAATTAAGCGGAGAGATACTTGGCGTCGCCATGGCAACGTTCGCTCTGTTTTTTTATCGCTAACTCGCTCTCTAACTGCCGTGTTTTGATGCTCAGCAGGAGTTTTCTACTTAATGGGATCATTAGTTGCTTTTTCTTTCAGGTGAAAATTGAAGTTTTGACGGACACAGAGGAGTTGCGCTCAACTATTTCTTCTGAACTGAACAGAAAGGAATCTAATGAGAGTGTTCCGATCTCGGCGCCCTATTCTGACTTCACGTTGTTTTATGACCTACATGTTTTTGACGATAGTATGTGCACCGAAGTGATCTGCACGATCTTTCTGTGATATTTTAGTTTGCTCGAGCAGTACACGGGTCAATGAGCTACATTTTTGTTCTTCAGCCATAATCGATAAGATTTCGGTACGGAGCTAGTCAACTCAACAAAACAGGGATTCATGTACTGTTTTGAAAACGAGGAACCAATAGGTTTTAAACAGCGTCTACACCGTTGGCGGCTGCTTGCGCAGTCGACTTGCTCTTCAGACGAATCTGCGGCCTGAGCTCCTCGGTCACACAGCTCTCCACTAGGCGTATTGGGATCCAGGTGAAATTTGGCTGCATGCAAAGGTAAAATTTCGATGATTGCCGAACTTCGCGACTGAGCCAAACGGAGTATATTGTCTAACTCTTCTGTGGCTCCACGGAGTTCAAAACTGCAGTGTATGTCGCTTGATTTCAAGCTCACTTTTCCCGGTAGTTTGCCTCAATTTTGAATACTTGGGGATGCGGTGTTTATCAAACTTGTATGGCGATTTGTCCCAGTTAACCAAATTGTAAAATAATGAGTAGTAATAAAAACAATGGTCGCAATTAGATTCGATTCCTTAGTACTTATGTGGAAATAAGCTCATGAATTAATGGCTCTCTGGGAATAAATAATTTCCAGCGAGCAAAAACTACGAGTGACAAATAAATATATCACAGATGTGTCACATGTGACTGGTGAATCCCCGTATGGCGCTTTGAAATGAAAGTATGGCAGAGCGAAGAAATGCCTCATGGCCCGACACGATAAACTCGCGCTAATGAAATGAAAACAGGTGCGCTATGAGGAGGCAAGCTCACTCACTTTTTGCATCAGTCCAGCCTACGTCATTCCTCCCCGCCCGCTGTGAACAACAAACTAAGGCTCCCAAAACTCGCCTAACAAAGATGAGCACAGGAAAAAAACGATGTTCTGTCCGAAGTGAACGATGTACCAGATCTCGTAGTACAACATCGAATGTATAAAATGATGTTAAAATGTAACACGGGACGACGAACATGCATCAGTTGATATATGTATAATATACATACAAAAGAGAAATAATCATGATGTTGATTGATCAGAATTACAAGAGTAGGATTATTTTGTTTTGTATTGGCACCTTTCCTTAAAATATCGGTCGGCCTCCAACGATTCTTGACCTCTAGCGTTCTATTTGAAGGCTTAATAACGGTAGATGATATTGAGTGGAAATTATCTATTACCAAGCCATCGCAAGAATCTAGTGATACCAATACAACACCAAATTACACACCAATCAGCCTCGTACCTGATGGGCCCAAAATATGAGAAAAAGTAATGAAAAACTAGCTTTCGTCTCACATGGATGAATCGCATCTACTTCATTGCAATCAGTAGGAGGAACACTTTGTCAAGATGCTTTGTTTAACATTGCAGAAATAATATACAATGATATAAACTAAAAATACGTACTTTCTTACTACTACTTGATCTCTTCAAAGCGTTCCACAGAGTTAAGCACTAAAAACTCCAGGCAAAAAAATCTGGAAACGCACAATGGTTTGAAAGCTACTTACTGAACCGCTCTCATGTAAAGTATGCTTAAATAACAATGTCACCGTTCATACTAAATAACTTGGGCGTTTCTCAAGTTTCAATCCTTGGCCCGCTCCTATTTTCTATTTTCATCAATGATTTTCGCCCACAATAGCCACATTGCCATGACAAGTTCGACGTCAGATTTAAAAGAAACACAAATCAACGCTGAAAGCCTTCTGAAAAACCTGAAATCGTGGAGTAACCAAAATAGCCTTAAACTTAAAGAAGTAAAACGCAATGCACTATTTTAGATCGAAAAAAAATGCGATTAGAAAATCACCATAACTTAAGCTGATGTTTGAAAATGATGTAACCAAGCCAGTCGACTAAGCAAAAATCCTTTGTATTTTATTTGGCAAAAACATTACTTTCAACGGCGCGGAGAAACACTATGCAACAAAATTAGAGGAACCTTGATGATTTTTCAGCGTTTTGAGAATGCATGTGACGAAAAAACTCTAGACGCCCGGGTTGTGCAATGTTTTCTGTAAATTATGTTCGGCTTACCCTTCCTCATTAATTGAAACCATTTAGGACCGTATTATGGTCAGCTCATTGAGGTGTTTGAGTGTTTGAGGTGTTTTCTTTTTTCCTAACAAATATTAAACATTTTTCGATAACAGTGCTAGCAGTTGATTTTAACCACTGCCGTAGGTATTAGATTACCTTTTGTTTTATTTCCTTAAATCATACATAACTAATTTGATACTAAGGAGTTTTAAAATTTAATAATATGTTAACTATTCTTATTTACTATTTGGAAACGTTTCGTGTTTTTTTCTTTTAATTTTATGTTGAAATATTTTTGTCAACCTTGTGCGGCTGCGTGACAGCTTTCCTTTGTTCTTGACACCTGAGCATCTTTTGTACCAACATTTTTTCGGTAAAAAATCATGAAATCTTTTTTTATGTGGTAAAGCAATTTCCCCGATCTGGTTACCAGGTGCGCACTTGTTGATAAGTAAGCAAGAAAAACTAGTTTCAAATTTCTCATATGTAAAGTTCTTAGTTTTAAATGCAAAATCATTTACTTGTACCCACTATACTTTCAACAATATCAACGACTGTAGCAAAAGCCTTAACTCACACGTGAATATAAGAGGAGCCCGTCCTCCAAGGCGTTTGTCAGTATAGTACTCAGAGTGTTTACAAGCTCCGAGTCCTTGCGTCTATAGTAAACTATCCAAGAGAATATATTTTAGCTTTGTTTCTCTCAATTAGTGATTGTCTACTTTTGCATTTGTTTATCAATTTAAGACCTTCATGTGGAAAAATATAAATACCAAAATTGCTGGTCCTGCATCTCATGCATCTACTTATCTTGGAAATAATCTTTTTTTTTACCTTTACTCAAAGTGTTTCTGTATCTACATACGTCTCAATATTTTTCCTTATCATTTGTCAGCAGAATGTTTCACCTCCTTTCAGTCTATTTCTAATCTGCAGAAAGCTTTACTGCTTCGCTATCAGTTAACAAAACCACTGTTATAGATATTAGAATATTTATTATGTTTTTCTACCAACTAGATATGAGGCTCGAGATATTTTAAAGAAATGAAAGAACAATGGGTTGAACTTTGGTTTCAAATTTTTGTAAATATACTGTTTTTCTTTCTAAGACGAGACTCAGTCTAGAGAGGATCTCTGCTTGATTCTCGAGTTGCCAATTTTTGACTTAAGCATTTTCATCCTCAGTCGGCATCCTGAGCAGTTCTCCCTGTAAATACATGTAGTATTTGTTAAATTTTTTCATTTGATCCCAGATTTTGAATTTAAAGTGAAAAAGGAGTCCCTCTTTTATTTATCATTATCGCTGGACCTAATCTGGAAGTTGAGTGCGTTAGTACAGGCATTTTTATCCCATGATTGCGTGCCTTTATTGCCCTCACTTCATCAAAGCGATTCTTCAATATGTTATTTTCATTTTTGAGTGATTGGTTATCGCTCTCCGTGTATACGTTCCTGAAACACGCTGAAGGAATATAGAATGGCTGAAATATTAAAACATAATTGATATAACGTAATGGCTGTCTTGGAATTCCGCTTGAACTATGTTAACTTTGAATTACTCATCACTCTTTTGTATTCAAACGATTGTTCTTTCAATTACTGTAGACCGGGATGATGAAATTCACTTCATACCAATCATTGGTCTTCTTTCTTCAAAAAAAAACAATCAATTGAAACAGTATAAACGCGTGGAAATCTTTGGGAAGGAAAAGACTTGAAATGTCGAATCGATGGAAAATTGATTGGAGATTCACATCATGAAAACGATGACTGACCAAACGAGTTTGACATGAAATACTAGAGAAGAAGCATGAAAATTAGGTAGGATATCGACATCGACTTTGAGTCGACATATTCCGTTTTCAACTCGGGAAAAATTAATGCATACCAACTTCTCTTCGTGGAGAACTAAGCTCAAATATTCGATAGCTAAACACCGTGTCGATAGCTTTGTTTCGCCTGCCGACTCTATCTTCGTCTGACAGGTGTGGTGGACGTGGGCCTCGAAGGTACGCACTGCAGCATCAGCGCATGTTCATTTTATTTTACCAGTCATTCTAAGATGTTATTAGCATTTTGCATGACAATCACGCTCAACTTATTAGCAGTTTTTTACACACTTATTGGTAGTAGTCGATGCAAATAAAAAGCAAGTGAATAAGATGCAAGCAAATTAGTTCAGCACGAGGTGAACCGAGGGGAAACGAAGGAGTGAAAGTAATACAACTGCGTATTACCTTCCGGGGACACCCTTAGCGAACCTCTTGGCAACTCTTCATTTTCTCACTCTTTTTTAGTCGTGTAGATTTACTACCAATGCTTTGAAAAAATGGAAGCCATGTGGGGGATCACAGACTGAAGGCAACGCAGACTACTCAAAGTTGCTTCCGTCTCTCGTACATCCGATCCATAGCACAGGCTAACCAATCTTGTGCATCTCATTCACATGTATTCAAGGTATAAGTTGTTGCCAACACTGTCAAGTAATTTGTAAAAAGTAACACCTTAAGTCCCATTTTTTGTGTTCTTCATAAAAAAGGTCACAAGCTATAAAATTTTCCCTCAAGATTTGCATTCAGGATTGAGCGTCTCTGTCTCTGCCTGGGCGGAAATTGAACCCAATCTCTGCTCGGCCCGCAGCTCATGATCGGCTTGTGCCTCATAAAGCTGCAGCCACCCTCGGCCGGCCGGGCTGCTCTGCATCACCCCAGTTTGCTTTGGAATAGGAGAGGACACCTTCGGATTTGCTTTATCACTGCAGGGAACTGCGTTGGTTTGTTTTATGATGAGAGAGGACACCTTTGTATTTGTTTCACTATCACAAAGAACTCCTTTGGCTTGTTTGATTATTAGAGAGGACACCTTTGGATTGGCTTTGGTCCAAGAGAGGACGCTTGTAGAATCGTTTTAGTATTAGACAGAATACTTTTAAATTTTATTCTAATGATAAAGAAGACTTTTTCCTGTTTGTTTTAGAATTAGAGAGAACAATTTAAGATCTTATTCATTATTAGAAAGGTAACCTTTGAATTTATTTTATAATTACAGGAGACAGCAATAAATTTGGTTTAAAATTATGAAGTACACATTCTGAACTATTTGGTATTAGAAAGAATTCCTTTCAATTGGTTCCAGAATTACAGAAGATAGCTTTAGATTTGCTTCAAAATAACACAGAACTTATTTATATATGTGTAAGAATTATTGGTCAAACAGTGAGATTGATTCTAGAATTCACGAAGTTTTCTTTAAATTTGCTCAAAAAAAGAAGAAATCCCTGCGTTCCTATGTTCTTAGTTTATACAAAATAGATCACCTTAGCGACCATTATTGAACTTCATGAATAAGTCACCGTTTGGTTTACTTTGAGGTTAGATAGAACGCAATCAGATATTTTCTAGAGTTAGACAAGTCGCCTTCTGACAGACGTGAAAATTAAAAATTACCTGTATCTTAGTTCTCTAAGTGCAGCGGACATCTTGAGAACTACACTAGAATTAGATAACAGCGCATTTAGGTCTGGTTAAGCATACGAGAATACTTGTTAATTGCTTTAGAATTTATTAGCAGATACACATCAATATTTACGCAAAATTATCCGGTTGTCCAGAAAGTTCGTACCGATTTTTAGTAGTTCATATTTCGACCCATTTTAGAACATGTTTGAGTCTAGAGAATAGGATTGGACTACACATTCATTTAGAGAACAGTTTACACTCTCTTTTCATGGAAAAAAATTATGATCCTATGACTTGTGTTAATTCCGTAACCCATTAAAATGGAAGATAAAAGATTCATTTTCAGCACTTATTGATTTTCTTTTTTTCATAAAGGGAAAAATGCCCCACAAGCAACAAAAAAAAATATGTACAGTTTACAGTAATGATTTTGTATCCGAAAGAACTCTACGTAAGTGGATCGCGAAGTTTTGAGCTGGAAATTATAGCCTTATTGATGAAGAGCGATCAGGCAGACCATCCACCACAGACGACGATCAAATCAAGTCATTAATTGAGAATAACCCACATTCCACAACCGAGAATTAGCAGAAAGTCTCAACCTTTCAAAATCCACCGTTCATGAGCACCTGGTAGAGCTTGGGTTCACAAATCGCTCCGATGTTTGGGTGCTGCATGAGTTGAGTGATGGGAATCTTTTGGATCGCGTTTCCATCTGTGATATGCTCAATAAACGGAATGAAACCCGTGCCTTTTTTAAAACAAATTGTGACCGGGGATGAGAAATGGATTATCTACCGAAATATTCAGAGAAAGCGACCATGGAGTAAGCGACGTGACTTTGTGTCTGGTAGAATTGGAAGGGAATTCTGCACTATGAGCTTCTCCCAAGTAACCAGACAATTAATTCTGAAAAACACTGCTCAAAACTGGATGAGTTAAAAGCAGCATTTCAAGAAAAACGTCCAGAATTGGCCAACAGGAAAGGTGTTGTTTCAACATGATCACACGCTTCTTTGCGAACCAGAAACAAATTGCTGCAATTCGGCTAGGATGTGTTACCTCACCAACCATATTCGCCAGATATTGCCCCTTCAGATTTCTACCTATTCAGGTCTTTGCAGTATAGTCTTAATGGTAAAAATTTCAATCCTTTGGATGACATAAAACGAACGATACCTTGATGAATTCTTTGTCATAAAAACACCTCAATCCTGGGAAGAAGGTATTTTCAATTTAGAGGATAGATGGAGACGTATAGTGCAACAAAATGATTCATATTTGGTTGATTAAGAATTTAATAACAAACATTTATTGACCTTTTTCTTTTCTTTAAAAATCGGCACGAAGTTTCCGGACAGCCTGACGGGGCACGAAAGATTTACACTTATATGGAAGGCAGGGATGACGTGTATCTATCATTACCGAAAGTTAAACAATAATGATTTTTTCCTTAAAAATTGCCCACTCTTTTTCAACGACCTTACTGGAAAATTTCTTCAATGATATTAATTAAGTGATAATTGCTTATTTAGTTGTAATTATTATGATAAAGTGCTAGCCTCAGACGAAATTCTGTGCAAGAATTGAGTTTAATTGCGAGAAACCTGATCCAACGTCGTGGAAGTAATAGTCATTAACGGCTTACGTTGACGGCATTGCTTTTGATCACGGAATTATATTTTCTAGCTTGAGTGCAAATTTTACCTTATGATTTTTCCAGTGTAATATCTCCTTAAGTGCATAGATTTTACGCTGTGCAGTGCGGCGAAGGCCTTGCGATTAAAAGCATTAAAAGAAAGATTACGCTTATAAAGCACTATCCAAAATTGCAAACTAGCATTTAGACGTTTGACATTCCTGTTTCCTGCAATTGCAACATACGCGCACATTCTCCTCGCTCAAGAATCATTGAATCGCCGCACCTGGGCGATAATACTGAACGTGGTCAAGTTCTATGACCGAGAACCTCTTGAATATTCGCCGCCGTTCTCATCAAATGACGCCAATACCAGCGTTCGCAATGTCAGGTGGGGATCGGCTCCAGCTCTGCAGCACGGCGGCTTTGACTAGCTCATGCTATGACTTCTCCGGCTTATGGTCCATTAAATCTGCAGAATTGGTTTGATTCCTCGCGAAAAAAATTAGAGTATCCCGAACTTGCTCTGCTTTCTTTGCTTTTTTAGACGTATGGGGCCAGTTCTTGTAGAAACTGATCATTGCTTAAATTTATTTTATAGCGTATAAATTTTAAATAATATCGTTAAAGTCAAGGAACTAAACTGAGTCAATTGCAAAGAAAAATTCAGTCAAGCGTTTTATCTCGTTACCTTTGAAAATCCTTGCGTAAAATAATTCTTCAGCGAGAGGTGTAAGAAAAACCCACTTTGATACATACATCTGAATGACAGCTGCGGCGTGAAACGTTCTTGACTTTAGTGGCAAAGTATGCTGTTTTTAATGGCCTCACTTCCCTCAAATACGTTCGAAATAGTTTTCTCTTGAAGGGTTATGTTTGGAGTGAAGTGGGCTTCATGCCTACTTTTTTCCATCCGTTACAGCAGGGGTAAATGTATCAACAGCTTAGAAATCTTGGACTTGCTCACTTATAGCCTTCCATTTCCTATAATCGACAGCTTAGAAATATATTTTGAACTTGTTTAAGGGTACCGTCTGGGTAAAAAAAAAAGTCTGTTATTTATGGATGAATTTCTCTGAAATTGTCACAGTAGGTGTGAAATGATGCATAGATCATTTGTTATTTCGACAAAATTTCTGTAGCTGCACTTTTTTTTTTTTTTGAAAAATATGATAAAATAAGGGGGTTATGTAAAATCTATCTCCTTCTACAATTTTGAAGTTACAGAACCAGTATTTCGTTTTTAGATTGCTTATATGTCTATATAACCATACGCAATAGGGAATTTTGATAACTTCTTTTTGTGGATTTTGGGAATTGAAAAAAAAAAAATTATGTATTTTTCATTTTTTTTTTCATGTGGTGTAATTTTCAAAACAATAAATGTATCGAAAAACGCTATTGCATATGGATACACCTTGCTAAGCCCTATCGAATGGTATATAAACCATTTTTGTAGCTCTAAAATTGTGGAAGGAGATAGATTTGAGAAAACCAATATCAAGTTTCCAGAAAAACGTGTTTTTTCACAAAAAAAAAAATTCTTTTTATCTTTTGAACTACAGGGTTTTCTACAATGAACTCTTGAGCGTTTGTAGCTCTTTTCAAGCCCTTTTGATTGATATAATTTACATTGCTGTAGCTCTGTAACTCTGGGAAAAAATAAACAACAAAAGGGAATGGGTGTAATTCTTGACAAAAAAAAATTTTAATTTTTAATTTTTTTTAACCAAAATACGTTTTTTGTCTATTCAACTCCTTTGTTTTATAGCTCTTTTCAAGCCCTTTGGATTGGTGTGCTCACCACTGCTGTAGCTATGATACTGCAGCTGTCATCGAGCTATGAAGGAAAGCTGCGGTATCATAGATACGGCAGAACAGCTAAATTCTGATATTGTCAAAATTTCAAAAAATATATTTATTCAGCCTTAGAATGTTTCGTTTGAATAATGGAACCACTTTGAGTAGCCCATGAACGAACTATAATGCCATTCCCGCAGAGAAACGCTCAATTGACTCCCAATAATGAGGGGGGGGAGGGTTCAAGGTCACTCCACCCCCATCGCTTTCCCCCCCTCTGGTGGGCGCACTATTCGGAGTAGACGTAAACGGAAAGTACCAATGGAAGCGCAAGAAAATCCTCTATAAGATGCATATAAAAACAGAAAATCAACACATATCCTGATTTCTACCCAGACGGTCTCCTTATAGCCTTCCATTTCCTATAATCGACAGCTTAGAAATATATTTTGAACTTGTTCAATTTGCCGTTCGTTTCCTATAATCCAGCCTAATTTCAAACTTGCTCAAGCTTACTCAAGAGGAGATTCACCCAATTCTATTCCTTTGAAACATAACAATCGTCGCTTCTTAGCAGGAAATAAGTATAAAGCCTGAACTCTTCTAGGATGAGTATACAGAAAAATGAAAAGTTCTCATATCTTTCTAAACACGTCATAAGCTTTGATTTTTCACAGGTTACCCAAATATTCATGGAAAGCCAGTTGAAATAAAAACTCAAGTAACCTTTGGAGAAAATGTTAGGTATTAATTTTTCTCTTCCTTTCTTCTAATATTGTTGTAGGGCCGACATTGCAAGTGAGCTTATGGATAAAAATGATTGCTATATCAATTTTTACTTCTTTGCAATGCTGCTGACCGGTGTTTTGCGTTCATTCGTAAATATTAATGAAATAATACTTAGTGGCATAATACTTGACTTGCATCGGATCAAGGCTTTTGTATCATAACTAATGAGTCATTACCAGTGACATTAACGAATAATATAAGGAATGTGTAGCTCCAAGCGAGGAGCATTGAGCAGTGGCGGTGAAGATATTATTATTTAGAGTTCTTAGGAACCACTGTAGTCATAATGTTTACACCGCGCTCTGCTGTCCTTTTGTTTTGGCGACTTGGAGTTGGAGGGGCCAGTCCTTATGAGAGATGTTAGCTGTGGAGATTGTCTGCACCGTGTCGCACTCCTAATAAACCCTGGGAGTAATAACAGTAGCAAAAAATGTGAGCATTTATGTTAAAAATTACTGGAGTATTTATTTTTGGGTTTTTTTGGATCATTTTAATGCTTTATTTTCTTTCAAGGGCTTATTGATCTTGTATGATCGAATCCCATACGTAACACTAATCCTGCATTTCCAGCTTTAGTTGCCTGTTAATTATTATCCTGGATACGATCCCCATTCACTGTAATTCCAATTAACAGCGCAGCAACATTTTTATTTAATAAAAATATATAAGCAACAAGTGGAACGTGGAAATTCCCGTACGTATAATTTTTCGTTCTGCATAAATTCATGACATCCTGAAGTGTCAACTGAACCCGAAAACAAAGGTTCTAATTTAATGGCTAACACTTCAAACAACTTGAAATGTTGAACTGTGCATTGTGGGATATAATGTATAAATTAAATTAAATTACAATCAAATGAACAAAAAATACTGAGAAATTTTTTTCAAAAATGAGCGTTTCTCTTAGAACGTTCGAGAAGATATTGTACATTTAAAGAGATTTAGTTTTAATTTTACTGTCAGTCTGAGCCAGTGTGCCTGCACACCTGCAGAGTATCTGTATCTGCACGCCCAGAATTGGAGCAAGAATCTTTAAAACTGGGTAAGTTACGGTGTAAACTTACTCGCAGATTTTTAAAAGTAGAGCTATTTTTATGAATATAATCAATCTTTTAGCAGCCTGTGCCGTAATTACTTAATGAGCGAAAAGGTAAGATCAAAGTAATTTATAGATAAAATTAAAGTAATTCATAATTTAAGCAACTAATTGGAACAGAAATTTGAGTACATTTCAGTATCGAAAGTTATATATTGCACGCTTCCTTTAGGACGTTTGGAAAATTTCTGTTTGTCTCGTTAATTCACTTAATGAACCAATTTTTTTGCAGTCTTTGAAAATCTACGATATAGCAAGATAGCATGAGAGAAAGACCATCAATTTCCTGCACAAATTCAACAACCTTAAAATGTATTAAAATCACGCTTGTGATCTATCATTCATTCAATTCTATGGCCCAGATAGCACCGTGAGATCTGGGCGCCATCATTGTACGTGCAGTCACCATCTTTGTCACCATCACCATCTTTGTTTTGTTTGCAATTTGCTGACTTCCCCACCATTGCTTCATTTTCATATCGCACGGGTCAAGCAAGGACTGGAATATTTTCAATTTTTACAAGTTCAATGTCCCTTTACAAGTCCCTTTTTTCAATGGCTGTCTTCTGCTTATTTGTCCATTTTTCAACTGCCGTCGTCAACTGGCTTTCAACCTAGCTGTGCAATTTTTTTTTTTTTTTTATAGGAATCTTGCGCCAAAGTGGAGTGTATATATATATATATATGTGTGTAGAAACGTTCAGTATTCGTTCTCTTCAGTATTAATTTGCTCTTTCAATGTTAAATTGAAGCTTATATCTAACATAAATCATTGAAACAATGGTTGTTTAATAAATATTTGTCATTTCTATTTAAAAGATGAAAAACAATTCACAGGAGCTAAATAATTCGATCGGAAACATTTTATTCTGCAATTATACGAGTCATTATGAACATTCGTTGGATGGAAACTCTGAATACAGCGAAGATATTTCAATTTTACGTGCGTTTTCAAACTCCGTTGATCAAAGGGAATATTTTTTGTTGTCTCTGGTGCAGTCTTTCTTACATGGCTATATTCTTTTGATGAGGTTAGATCTTTCGATTGAATTTCTTCACGTATATGATGGTGTTAAAATTTTGCTTTCCTTTTATTTCAAACGTTAGATTCCTCGGTAAATGTCAGATGCATTTACGAGCGTCCCTGTGTTGGGTAAAGCCTCCATCCCTATGTGAGGCACCCTAGAATTTGGTGCGTCAACCCTTGATGTATCAGAAAGACAATATTTTAATAGAAAATATTTCTGTCTAAAAAACGATTTGGTTTCGTTTTTTTATGAATACTACAAATGGGCTCAGAGAAAGCATGCTTAGTGCCTATTGAAGTCTGCCCTGCATATGTTTTGTCCGGTCAACATTTAGCGAGTTAAATTGATCGACGAAGCATATAGTACGGCAGAATGAAACAATTACACAACATGTGAAGGCATAAGAAACCATAAGTAACACATCAGACGTGCGCAAGCACCCAGGCTTGCATGGGCCATGGCAGAGTGTTCAGATGCTCATTTGAATATGCGCTAAAACAAAACCGTAATAACTCTAACAGTTTCCAGTAATTTTTAAAGTTTTTACTATTTCCACACTCTGCGATGCATATTTTTGAGTACTTTGCAGTGTTGATCAAGTCTGACAAGAATTTTTATTTCGTGCGTATCCTAGTGGATTTTTTCAGTTATTCTTCCTACCGCAAATTGACTTTCTGTGTAGTTTTACTTTCATAAAATTGACTTTTTTCCCTGAGGCTCAGGTGAATTCTTCGTCAACAACGTGAGCTCTCCTCCGTATAGCAGAGCTGCAAAATATCGTATTTTTTCGAAATTTTTGTCATTTCCTTGGAATTTCGTCTGTCAGCATCGGCGAAAGATAAAAATATTCGCTCTTCTGCACGAAAAAGTATGAATTTTTGAAGGAAGAGAAAACTTTACTTACCAGAGAGCACTGACGCCAAGGCCGAAATACCGGTGAATAAAAAGTGACATAAAGATACTTACTCATCACTCTACGTCGGGTATTCATTTCGAAAATATTCATGATTCGGTGAACATAAATGATAATGGAATATTTATTGATCAGAATTGAACTCGCTCATACGCTATGAGAGGAAAGCTACAAAAGTGCTGCCGCTTATTTTTTAAAAACTTCTGGGAAACTTTTATCGATGGCGCGCAGGACCGGTAAAAAAAGAAAGCGAGACTTTAAAGAAGTGCATGTCTGAAAAATTTTATAACGGAAAATATATCTTTTAAAGCTACTACTGGCTTAGGAAGAATAAAGGCAAGCGATGAACACAGTGTATTCAAAGACTTTCACAAGTTCATAAATTTGCTACCATAATTTTTTTTTCTTTCATTTGCAAATCACACATCGAATGGCAAATGAATTGGACTGAAATTGAAGTAAGCAAAATTTAATGATTTTAATACAGCGAAGCAACAATTATTTGGAGCAGCTTCAATTTTCCACTCGCAATCGAAACAAAAACGCAACATTTCCCTTGTCACACGAGTACTTGGGACGTGCTGATAAAACTCAGCAGAGCTCTATGATTTCTGCTTTGCCCCGCAGCCGAGCTTCCTGCCTTGGTTGGAGGCAGTAAAGCACTCGTCTTCAAGCGAATGTGACTCTGAAATGTCGAATACGAATTTTTGATCGAAATAGATATGCGGCTGATAATTACCGTCAAAACTTTAGCGTTTGACATTTACACTTAGGACGAGAGAGCACGCGAGGGAAAGAAGAGAAACGTGCAAAGTGCGCATGGTAAAATAAGGAACTATTGACATTACTGTTATTAGTGTTTTGTAATTTAATAGATATAAGTGCGTCAGTTACTATATGTGTTATTTCTTCAACCTCCGCTTAGGCAACATTTAAGGTTTTTTGCCGGGATCATGTTAAAATTTACAGACAGGCTATAGAACAGTTGACCCAGTTTACCGTTGTCAAGACTGGTGCTTTTTTTTATACTCCTCATCAAAATTTGATACACCAACTTTTTTTCTGTGCCGAATACTAAAGTTTTCGCTCAAATTGCTTACTTCATAGTAGTATATGATCGGAATCCATATATCTCACTTTTGCTAGATTTCAATACAGCAATCTTTGTAGTCTTTTCTCCGTCAAAACACACTTTGTCTATACTTCAAACTTCTGAATACTAGAATGTAAATCACCTGCTCCGTTTGCAAAAAGCTGTTCAACCCAGCGTGTTAGGACGGAGGACTTATGGGAATTCACTGTGTAGGGCATCAATAATTTCTGAAAATTAATAATGAGGAATTAATTCACTGACGGTGTTTGCCGTTAACGTCTCGTCAGTGTCTTGTACAGTTTTCTTCAAAGATTACCAAATCGCTTAACGGTACTTGGCATTTTTGTATTACGTCTGTTGACAACATTTTTTAAGCGTCATTGAATAAATTATTCACTGCACTGCCGAAGTTTACCATGAACTGTTCATTGCCCAGAATTTGTACCGGTTTTGAATTATACAATGGTTGACTACTTTGTGCATTAGCTATAATTTGATCGCTATTCAGTGAACTAAAATCCTAAATAAAAGCCACCATATCCTATACAACGAAAAATTGAAATGTGAAGTCGAGGAGTTCAAATATATAAGATAGAAATGAACTATTTTGACCCTACCAAGCGGTATCAATTATTGACTCAACGCAATTAACTGTATAAAATATGTTCTATTAATCCCTGCGAATAAAGTGAAATTCTTCCAGGACTTCATGCAAAAAAATTTATTGAGCATCTCTGACAATTAAAATAAATGCACTACTTCAAGCATTTATTCAACAGTGAACTTATGTGTATTAAATTTGAGTGAATGAATGAAATTAAGTTCGATTTATATAAACATCCAAGCATTTGTAAGAGTTGCGGTATTTCTATTACAACGAACCCGCATCGCACACTTTATGTAAGTTACAATAATCTCCTGTTGCATGTTACCAAAAGGAGCGCATCTCGCTCGCGGGTGCGTTCACACTACGAGCGGAGCGAGCGGAGCGGCGCGGAGAGTCGCGGCACGGAGCGGAGCGGCGCGTGTGTTCACATGTGAGCTGAGCAGAGCGACCTATACAAGCATCAGTCGCTATGGAGCGTTACGTGAATGCGCTTCTGTTGCTCGACAGCAAAACGGAAACACTGGGTCTATCCCATCAACATGAGGAGAGATCGCTATGGAGAATACCACTATCTCTTCGAAGCACTGAGGAGAGATGAATCACAATTCTACGAGTATTTACGGATGAAGCCGGCAACTTTTGATGTACTACAATCCCTTATAGAAAGAAAAATTTTCAACGAGATTAGATAAATTTGCTGTTTAGCAATACACAAATTTTTATTGAGGATACATGTAAAGCAAAGTAGTTTAAGCAAACTTAAAGTCTTTCCATATAGGCTGTATCACATATATTACTACAGGTTTTCGTAGGCCAGTACGAACAAAAAAAGTCTTGTGGGGACTTAAACGTGAGTGAACGTAAAGTAATTCCCTTCAGAAATTTAGGGTTGTGCCAGAGAAACCTAAGTGAAAAATACTGACAAATATTGACTTGTCCTGACCAAATAGTTCTCGAAACACTGATATGCTTTCCGTTAGTATTGGAAAAAATCACCCAAGCTCATAAAATTTTGCAACTTATTGTGTATTTGACACTCATTGAGTCCTCCTCATCATCATACGGCCTCCTTTTTCTCCCATTTTACGGAAAAAATGGAAACTTTATTAAAAAATCGCACATAATTATACTTTAATCAAGATCATTTAATAAAATACACAGCATCACAAGAAAGATGAAACTACATCACGAGAAAAGCAAAATAAATTCCTTAAACTGAAGCAATAATAAAATAACTTATCAGAGAAGCAGAAGAAAATAGAAATAAATGATTAATGAACCCAAATGGGTGAAATTACGCTAAAATAATACATGTTACACTATCAGTTATAATTGTTATATGATTAGTTGTACAAATAAATAGTTATATACTAGATTTTTTTAACTCAAACGACAATTCTACCCCTGTAAGATATGACGATCCAAACGCGGAGCCGAGGAGAAACGCTCGACGCGAGCGTCAAAAAATCCCAACGAATTTCCCGAGCGTGCCGCTCCGCTCCGCTCCGCGCCGCGCCGCTCCGCTCCGCTTGTCGTGTGAACAGCCAAGCGTTTCTTAGGGTGCGTTCACACTACGAGCGGAGCGAGCGGAGCGGCAATAATGTTTGTACAGGTTTGAATGCAGAAACGCTTGGCTGTTCACGCGACAAGCGGAGCGGAGCGGCGCGGGGCGGAGCGGAGCGGCACGCTCGGGAAATTCGTTGGGATTTTTTGACGCTCGCGTCGAGCGTTTCTCCTCGGCTCCGCTTTGGATCGTCATATCTTACAGGGGTAGAATTGTCGTTTGAGTTAAAAAAATCTAGTATATAACTATTTATTTGTACAACTAATCATATAACAATTGTAACTGATAGTGTAACATGTAGTATTTTAGTGTAGTTTCACCCATTTGGGTACATTTATCATTTATTTCTATTTTCTTCTGCTTTCTCTGATAAGTTATTTTATTATTGCTTCAGTTTAAGGAATTTATTTTGCTTTTCTCGTGATGTAGTTTCATCTTTCTTGTGATGCTGTGTATTTTATTATATGATCTTGATTAAAGTATATTTATGTACGATTTTTTAATAAAGTTTTCATTTTCTCCGTAAAATGGGAGAAAAAGGAGGCCGTATGATGATGAGGAGGACTCAATGAGTGTCAAATACTCAATAAGTTGCAAAATTTTATGAGCTTGGGTGATTTTTTCCAATACTAACGGAAAGCATATCAGTGTTTCGAGAACTATTTGGTCAGGAGAAGTCAATATTTGTCAGTATTTTTCACTTAGGTTTCTCTGGCACAACCCTGAATTTCTGAAGGGAATTACTTTACGTTCACTCACGTTTAAGTCACCACAAGACTTTTTTGTTCATACTGGCCTACGAAAACCTGTAGTAATATATGTGATACAGCCTATATGGAAAGACTTTAATTTTGCTTAAACTACTTTGCTTTACATGTATCCTCAATAAAAATTTGTGTATTGCTAAACAGCAAATTCATCTAATCTCGTTGGAAATTTTTCTTTCTATAAGGGATTGTAGTACATCAAAAGTTGCCGGCTCCATCCGTAAATACTCGTAGAATTGTGATTCATCTCTCCTCAGTGCTTCGAAGAGATAGTGGTATTCTCCATAGCGATCTCTCCTCATGTTGATGGGATAGACCCAGTGTTTCCGTTTTGCTGTCGAGCAACAGAAGCGCATTCACGGAACGCTCCATAGCGACTGATGCTTGTGTAGGTCGCTCTGCTCAGCTCACATGTGAACACGCGCGCCGCTCCGCTCCGTGCCGCGACGCTCCGCGCCGCTCCGCTCGCTCCGCTCGTAGTGTGAACGCACCCAAAGTTAGCATAGTGTTTTAGGGACTCTGGTTCAGAGTTTCTTCCATCTATATCTGGAGCGCAATACCCTGCACTCGTTCTTTGCAGATATGATTGATTCGGCATACTGTCACCGAGAAAACATTCAAAAATGGTTTAGCTAAAACTACAATGAAACTCTTCAGCTTTCCACAGTATTTATTTGAGGTCACGTCGTAGCTCTAGAGAGGCAAAAAAGCATTAAGAATGTTTAGTAATTCAGAAGTTATTCACTATCTGTTCTTTTCGCTAAATTAACAATAATTCTGACAGAGTCTCAACCAAATGCATTGTAAAAATATTGTGACAGAAAATATTATACGGCGATTCTATACTACAACCACAAAACGCCTATTTTTTTAAAAAACTTTGGTGCTTGTGCGTAAAGACTGATGGATTGTGAGTGTTAAAATTACTCTTCTTTCTCGCACCCTTTTCCGTTCCCCAGAGTAGAGGTGCGAGGGGTTACACTGGTGGGGAAGATGGTCACCGGATGCTGGTGTAGTAAATCTAGAAGTTAGTTACCTTATTTTAAATGCGTTCAAAAGTCGTCTTGTGATTACTGGGTTGGTATTCCCTTGCTTTTCTAAAATACAGTGGTTAACCAAAATTTCAGGGTGATTTAAAAAGTAAAAAATCAAGTGCGTTCTTCAGTTATCAGAAGCACTTGAAAAGCACATTTATCAGCACTATTCAGTTATCAGAAGCATCAATTCTATGAGCGATATAATTACTATTCCATGCATGGAAAAAAGTGATCTTGGCTCTAATATTTCTTATAATACGAAGAAACTGTCAAATCATAGGACAACACTTTACGTACCGGCTCCGTTTAGAGACATTGTATTAACACGAACGTACCGGCGCTTGTGCATGGAAAGTCTTAATTGTAAATGTGTTTCGTTGGTGTCTGTGCATGATAGGTGTCTGACGGCATGACGCTTGGATACAGCTGAAAAATGGGAAGGTTGGTTCAGTTCTGATGCCACTTTCTCATCTTATTCTTACCTCCGCTATACTTTTCTCCAACTCTGGTGTCTGTACGTGTCTGGTGTCTGACGGCATGGGGCGTGAGTGCGGCAGTTCTTTCTGGTTATCGTATTATCATATGCTGAATAAATATGGCTGCACAGTATATCTCACAAAGTGTAAGTGCTCAGAGGCAATGAAGGTTCACTTCCTATGCTTATATTTTGAATGTCACGGGAAATTCTTCGCAAATAGCAGATACTTACTCGTTACTTCGCCTCCAATATGTTTAATACATTCATGGTTCACACTTTTTTATTTTTAGTAAAAATTACAGCCGTCTGTTGCAGTGACTGACATTCTGAGCAAGATTAAGTGCTGCTTGATAGTTTTTCGAGATCCAGTTGTGCTTTTCTCGTGAGATGCATAATGTTTTCTCCCGTGAGTAATATTACAATTAAAAATTATATAAATTTTTAGCCACGTATTCTGGAAAAAAATAACGATAAATGATTTGTCGTGAAAGTGAAGATAAACATATACGCATTGATTAAATCTGAAGTATCTCCAAAGTACTCAAAATTGCAGTGCCGTGTGCCTGCGACAGGCTGAAGATATTTCGAAAAAATATCAACTGTTAAACTCACGAGTCTTTAGAAGGTTTCCACCCATCGTAATTCATGTTTTCACTTCGCTCTAAAGTTTCAAGTGTTTCTGAAACCTTGTTGACCAGATTTTGTAGTTGAGAACATTCAGACTGCCAAGGGGCGATAACTGGGAAAAGTTATTCCCACTCAAATACTCGCTGAGGAACACAGGTACATGGTCGACCGAACAGTTTTTCACATTTGAAAAAGTGTTAAGGTTTGCAAGAATGGCCTGAGTTATTTTTTAAACACTTGTTCGTGCCGAGCAACAGTGATGGTTACTGTACATTTGCGAGTCATTTCTCTCCATAAAGCTTGATCTTGAACTCTTCGCAAAGCAAGAGCCTTCTTCGTATCTCAGCACTGGTCCATAAGCTTCATTACCCTCCCTACACAGCCGCTCCTGGGATGCACGTCACGAGACCTCACCCGTGAACGCTCTTCTTCCTGCTGAAAAGCGCCTTATTATCCTGGGAGTGAACTATTGCTCAGCTAATATCATTTCAGCTCAGAAAATTTCGGTAGGAAGTCGGCGAGACGGCGTGAAGGAGGGGACTAGACGTCTTGCTCGTCGCTTCTTAATGATGAATTCGATTAAGAAAAATTGCCACTTACATGTATTGATGGACACGAATTGCACTCAAGTCAGCAATACTTGGTTGTGTATTGTGAGTAAAATACTTGACGTTTTTCCCAGAAATTAATTTCTCATCAACTGTCTGAAAACCCTATTCAAAGTTATAGTGTTTCTTGGGAGATTTAGAACGGGCAAGGTGTGTCGCACTTCTATCTGACCTGTGCTGGTCTTACTGGCCTTATTTGCGCCTTTGGAATCACCGTTGAAACATTCAGTAGTTTCCTCAAATCAACATTTTATAAACTTTTTGGAATAATCCACGCATTGTGCCCCCTCGTTACTGGTAATATGAGAAAAATTATTTATTTTATTTCAACAAATTTCATTATGAGCAGTTTAAAAAGTCATATTTAGTTCAGGTATTTTTGCAGAGAATAATATTTGAGGTATTGATAATATAGCGCCAGGGTGTGCCGTTTAATTTTAATGTTGCGTGCATTCGCCCCTGATGCGCAATGACGAACTTCTGGAGTGTCCACGATAACGTGCTTCTCCGTGCGCCGCCGACCTCACAACTTGAGGCGAGTCAACTTCCTGACAATGTATGCTTTTGTTCTTTCCTTCATATCGATAAATTCTCCTTTCGATTTTTGTGAGGCCCTGCCCGCTTCCTCATCTTCGATGACCATCAGATGTCCAACCCTTATGTGCTTTAATGACTAATGGGGACCGTCAGCTCATTGCTCCGTCTTTTACTACCATATTAGCCAATATACAGCGCTGGGAAGTACCAAGACAAGCCATTTCCAGTCTTTCCTCTTCAATATCCGCTAATATTACGTTTTATTGCCCATAATATGCTGGGGCCAGACGCTCACTTACAGAGTCGACAGAGCTTTGATCCGTCCGTTCTCGGAGGAGTCTTTAGAACTGCAGTGAACTGCGCAACATTGCACAGATTCTGTCATTGGTAAACAACAAATGCTTCAAAATATAAGTCTAATTGCGAAAATTTGATATAATATTTCACTAAGCTCCGGACTGCACTAGTGAATAATTATGAGGGAGGTCTCAAACAAATAGTTTTGTCTTTCAGCAGGCCGATTGGACAAATTGGATTTTTCGTTGGCACATTAGGAGCGCTTAATTTCTTACCTCGACATGATGAGACGTGCCAGAGAGGAGCGTTATAATAACTGTCTTAGGCACCCTTCTTACGGAGCGCAAGACATCGTTCCATGCTGAAAATTGAGACATATTGTCGAGCTGATATTTTTATGAAAGGTTTCCTATAACAATTATATAGTCTGTACGAAAAGCGTTCATAAATACCGATAGTTTCTGTAGAAATTTGTTGATTTTTAACTGTGCTTACATGCCTTTTCATTTCTTGGGTTAACATCTTACTCAGAAATGATTATCTAAGATCACAAAATAATGTTACAATGATTTGAGGGTGTAACGTATTAAAAAGACATGTCCGCAACTAACCCTCGCACGCTGTACACAGGAATTTAAAAGCAAACTTAGAAAATAGCGCAAATTAGAGCTCTCTCTCAAGAGAAAAGATATCTCGAAACTCTTACGGAGAAGAGCAGCAACATATATATATATATATATATATGTCATGGCTACCTCGCCCAGTAATGGGAGCTGCTATATACAGCCTAACAAGTTCGCCTGGCGCTGCAGGGCTCATCTGCGATCTAAAATTCTCATCTAATATATCAAGTTAGTCTAAAAGTAGTGTCCGATTTAAAAATCTTGGTTAAAAATGAATAGGCCAGTATCTATGGAAATATTTATTCATTAACTCGTTGCTTTCAACGACCTCATTCCACCTTCCAACAAACTTATAAATGCCTCGTCTGTGAAATTTCGTTGGTTTAATATCAAAATACAAATTCGACTCGTTTTCAATCTCTTCTCTTGCTATTAACCTAATCCCTCTGAAATGATTCTTTAGAATTCAGGCCAAATAGAAATAAGATGTAGGTTGTATGAGCCACGTCTGTCTCGGAATTTCCCTAGCGGTAACAGCAGGATTCTCGGACACTTGAACATTTGACTGGTCGGAGTCAAGTGTTCTTGGACGACCTTTCTTTGGCTCATCTTTATAAAAGTGAAATCACCACTTTGAAAACGAGAAAAACATTTCCTGCAACTTCTTTCTTTCACTACGTTATCCACGTATGTGTTTTGAACAGATATATTGCATCTGCACTTCTATTAACATCTTGATGAAACTTATAGAGTAGAACATTTCTTACGTGATCTGTAAGTTGGATAAACATGGCTAGCAATATTTAAGAAAATATAAACATAACAGAAATAATATTAAGGAAAATTGTATTTTAGTCGCAGAAATATTTACAATTATAACAGAACATAAAAAATTGAAAAATATAATTTTAAACATTCGTTCCAAAAATCAGACATTACTTTTGCACCAACCTGATAATTACTTTTCCATATATAGGCGCGGATGCAAGCGGGTAGCTTGTTCTTTAACCCCACCAGACAGCTGTACTGATTTTCGGTAATTTTCGAATCTGCCGCTGTACCGCTATACCTTGTTTTCGGAGATTTCCATAGAACCTGGAAAAAATACGTCACAAACGTCACAAAAATACGTCACAAAATACGTCCAATCAAAGTCAGTCATCATGGTTAACCATTGCAAGTGTCTGAGTGGCGGCCCCTGAGTTCATTTCCACATTTCTTACAACACATTCTAATAAGTCTATCAATGAACTGAAGTAGCACTTGTAGGAATCGACTTCTTCAAGTTAATTTTAATATTTATATACGGTCATTTAATTGCTTAAATTTGCAATTTCGTTTCTAAATATCATTACAAAGGTAATAGGAAAGAAGAACTTTTTAAACATTTTGATGAAACGTTTCAAGTCTTAGTTTATCATCATTCATCAGTCTTAATCTATTACAAAAATAACATTAAAAAACATGATAAATTTACAAAATCGCTCTGCAAGTATTCAAGTTAGGGTCAAAATGAAATAACGATGTGAAATAAATCACCCATTTAGGTATACTACACTATGCAGTAAATTAAATGTGAGCTAAAGCGAAAACAAATTACAGAGAAATACAACTAAAATACGGAACTGCCAATAGTCGTGCATATTTTTCTCCAACTCATGTATTACAGAAGATTTTTGTACAAATTACGAGCCCAGATTTCTGTACAACAGTAATTTCTACAAATCGTGTCAAGCCAGTCTTTTGATTAAAGAAATGACCGCGAAGAAGCGAAGCATCTTTCTTATAACAAGCAGCTTTACTGGATGCAAGGGCTGATTAGTCGAGGAACTTCATGGCGTCAACCGGGTCTCAACTTGCTGCTTTGTCCGCAACATTCATCAACGATACTGCTAAAGCACATGCACAAACTTCAGGATTGACCATCATCATAATTCTTGCCACTCTTATTTAATTGTTGACAACCACAGCAGTTCCCCCTTGAACAACCGTTAAAACTTCTTTGTAGCATTTGGCTTGCAGTTTTATCTGTCAGTCTGACGGATGAATTTGTATGCACATTTCCTAAGATTATGGAAATTGTTATTCAACATACAAAATAAGTGCACTTCTAACGCTTCATTAAATGAAGGTACTGTGCAACCTTTATCCGTATCATTGCCGTTTTATTACAGTTTCAAACCCTTCATGAGTTTCTCTGCTATTTTAACACGATATGATATAGCTGAACTAAAAGTGTTCGCTGCTAATCCAAATATTACTGTAGCAAAACCTGTTAGAGGCAAGACTGTAGAGTCCCTTAATAAAATTACTTACCCAGCCAAACTTCAAACAATCATACCAAATACTAAAAAAATTACCTATCTCTGACTGTTTTAAAATATTCCATGAAGATTGAAGATAAAGTTACCAATTTCTCACCCAAATCGAAGACCCTGAATTTGTTCAATGAAGATTTTTACAAACAACTCTTCATTTCTGGCTCAGGACCCGATATTATATAAGTACGGTCTGCCAAAAATTCCTAAGCCTACTTCCTTAAGAACTTTTTCATTCCGTCCGATATTCGCCACGTACAACTGTGCAACGTACAAACTAGAAAAATTTTAGGTCCCAAATACCGAGCCCTCACGCGTTAACCTCCATCTGAGGGGGGTACACGTACAGGAGGGATGTTCCTAATGCTGCTCACCGACCAGTAGTCACAAACTCAATTTTCTTAAATACTTAATCAAAGCTAAATTAAGGCATGAAGCGGTTAATATTTTTTATACTAAAATTGATTACTACAATTGACTTTAAATTTAATTTTAATATTGAATTTAAGCTTAACCCATGGCGGTTAACGTGTTCACATGCATGTAATGAATATTTTTTGACCAATTTATCAGACTTCGTAGAGTGTATTGCAAACTATTCCTCACTAATATAAAGAGTTCTTACTATTTAAAAGTCATAGGTAAGTCATACAACAACATTCGTATGCATCTAATTGGTCCATTCTATTCTCATTTACTTAAGTCTTCAACGGTTTGAGTTGCAAGTAAAACTTTTTTTTCTTTGACAAGATTTCACTTTAGTGCAACCGCCATCTTTGACCGTTACGTATTTTAGTACTATTCCTCTGTATTTTTTTCCTCCTTAGCACACAATTATTTTACTGTGTTTGGTTGTAACTAGGAGTACGATATATATAATGTTTTATTCGACAGCATTATTTTATTAATGCCCCAAACTGAACACTCGTAGAGTAACCTAGTAAATTATTTCCGTTTTTGTTCCCAAAGTGTTTTTACAGATGAAGACTGAGGACGAGCTGAGGCTTGAAATGTCTCATTAAAATGTTTTTGAAATTTTCCTTTACTTCTGCCTAAGTATAAAAACTGCGTTGCAGAAACGACATTCGTAACGGTGAATATTTTCTTTAGATTTTCTGCATTCAGTACAGATCAATGATAATTTTCTCTCTTACCAATAAAAACCGCACACACGCGCCTTGTTATGGAAATTTTGAGCGCAAGCTCCATAAAGTTTGTTGGAAATTCTACACACTTCGTACACTGCCGCGGTGGAGATCAACACGATAATCTTACAATAGTTTTTTTTCAATTTTAGAACCTGACGAAACAGTTCAAGTTCATCACGTGTTAAATAAGGAGAAATTCATTCAACGTATTTCATTGGAACACTGTCAATCGTTGAAAATGTAATACCTCTATAGTATATCTGCAGTCTATACAAAGCAACGTGTCGATGTACAGACATCATTTTCAGGCTGAAAATTTAAAGATAATTTTTTTTAGTCACACTGATAAAGTTCAAATCAAATACGCAAGCTATATCAGACGCAGAAATAAATTTGAAAATTATAGTACAAAAAATAAATAAATGACTAGAGACAAAGTTTGTGCCACAAGAATATGTATACACGAGATCAGGTAACAGTTTTGCACAACTATAGACGTTATTGGCACAAGCAATAGGAGCGAAATGAACGATCGAGTTGTTGTATCAAACTCCTAAGCTACGGTTCTAGTTAATAATTTTTGAGCAAAAAAGTCATTTGCCTTCTCGTTGAGAGGAGGTTTAAGTATATGGATGAGCAAGGCTTCTATTGTTCAAATATTATTTTTTTAGCAACATTATATACGATTTTTGTGTTACGGTGTAGATCTTCATTTGAAGGCTTGCTGCAGCGATGGTCAATGCGCAAATGATTAAAAATAGAACCTTGGTATTTATGTACGGTTAATCTTTGTATCAAGGTCATCGTGTGTCTTAATCCTAATCTATGTCCTGAAACGTTTGTTAAGAGTCATTCTCTTGTACCACATTTAAACTGATATATTACACTGGCCCTGTCTGGATAACCCTGGATGCAGATAATTTTCACTGAGAGCTCACTGATTTTGCGATTTTTATAATACATGCAGACTTAAATTGACTTATCCGCATCAGTTGGTTCAATAAAAGTTTTAGCAATGTTTTTAAAGACTCGCTCATCAATTTTCTAAATCTGGTGCATTTGGTTTTCATAAAATATGTACATATAGCACGATTTAAGTCTACGATTATTGTTACTGCTAAGGTTCGGCTTAAGAAATTACTAATTTCTTCTTAATTTAAAACGTGATGATCTTGTATTCCTTTTCAATTTGTAAGATGCACCTAAATTTATATTAGTGCAATTTTGGTGCTGTGTGGCTGTAAATCCCGCGGGCAATGATAATTGGAGGTAAAGTCTCTCATGGCGTCTTCAGAGCCAGCTATTGCTACTGTTCACGTGGTAATATAAGTCGACTCGGCAGGAGTCACGCCTATTTTCCAAGAATACCAAGTTATCGAACAAGACATGCCACTACAGAAGCAATCGCTCACACTAACTCTCCTCGGAGGTGCTTCCAAGGGCACATAAAGGCCGGGAATAAGTCAGCTACGTTGGCGTCGAGAGCATCTATCTTGTAATTATTCACTCCGGACGCCTTTGACCGACCTCGAAGAATACTGTCGAGCTCGCATCGACCGACTTGGACTATCTCTCACACTTTTTCTGGGCAATGTTATGTTCTTTTCCATTTTATTTGCAGCGCCTGCTTGGGCCCAATGCCTCGAAATTTTCAAAAGTAGAGTTTGTCGCCGTCCTGGCACGAAACGCCGTTTCTTTGTCAGCTATTTAAATTTTTCAAAGAACTTATTTTTTAGCCGCCGTACTGGGGCGTCTGAGTGTCGATCACTGTCACTACTTTTTCTCCTGTAGCGAAGCACTGGAAAGAAATCACCTTTTCTTTGGGAATGAATAGAGGGTGGAGAATTTTTAGAAAGAGCATATGTTTTTACATTACAGTATGGAACGTATTTTGAGTGACATTTTAGTGAAAGTGGGAAGCACTGAGGGTTTTTTTGATCAAGTAAAGTTCTAACTAGTCTCTTCCTCATAAAATTTCATGAAAAATTTGCTTATCGTCATCTGTTTAAATCCAGATGCTCGCAACAAACTTTCTAACATCCTTGGCTGCTGTAAAAAGTTTCTTATATAAGTGTGTTTTATTTAAACATGCATCATTCCTAATTTGTCTCTAAATCTTATTCTTGGTTACTTTAAATAAAAATAATTAGTCAGTGAAAACTTTAATATATTTTTTATATACTGATTCTTACCCACCACCGGCGTTTACATTCACTCGTCAGCTGGGAGCCTTGTTTGAAAAGCAGGCAGCTCCGTCTGGCGTTCAGGTCAGAGCACCAAAGCGCGCACCTGTAACTAATGATAAGGCATCACTGCGTAAATTGTGGGAATTATTTTCTGAGGAATTTAGTACCGATTGTTTTCAATTTTGGCCTGTTATGTTCTGTTAACACGTTCTCACATGTATTGCTCAGGTGAGGACGCAAGGTATTTACTCTGCCCAATATCCAACAGCATGAGGGCATAAATTAAAGGCTGAGCCGCACAATACCTCCAGCTTTCGAATGCTGTGCTGTTCTGCCAATACTAATGTATTTCAGTCGCATCCTGTGCTTCAGAGCGTATTTTAAAGATGTATTACAATCTTTCTTCGTGATCCAAAAGTCACACTCTCTTTTCCCTGCCGCCTCCAGCTCTGTTTGACCTCGACCGATGAAATCGAATATGAGTCATTGCGACAGGACTGCATTGGAACACTTTTGAGGATTTGCAATGACACAAATAAAATTATTTTTAATAATATGAGAACTTGCAAAATATTTACACATATAGTGTTACCTCATGGTCCCTCGTTTGATTTGTCCCATCAATTGAATATAAGTTGAACTGAACAGATTCATTTTTTAATTTTAACTTAGTTGACGCTTTTGAGAGAGCTTTACTGGTCATTGGAAGGCAAAAGGTCTGTGGCGAATGTCTCAGCTGCAACCAGGATATGGAGGTCTCGGTGTCTGTACTCGTCTTCACGCTCCCGTGTGAGCTTCGTCGCTCACAGCTTGGCCAGCTACACCACGTGGTGGTCGAACTTATGAGACGAGCTCGGGCGCTGCTCTTCTACTGCTCCACCCACCATCACTCGTTTGGTGTAGTTCTGTAACTTACATTTTGCTCAAGTCCTTCCTTCCTCGGTCGTCAGAGCTCATCTCTCTGCTTCTCACTTTGTTTCTTATCGGCCAGGTTGGACCAACAACCCGAGGAGTTTCAGTCCGTGCCTGTATTTATAATTTTTTAATTTAGTTAGCAAAGACTTCAAGTATTCATAACACCACCATTCTCATTCGAAATTTTTACCAAAACTTCGGACACAACTGCTTACTGAAATATAAAATATAGGAGAGTTGGAAAATTTTCGAAATATTTAGAATCAATGACAGAAATAGATCGACGTTAATATATCGCACTAAGATAATTATATATATTGTTTCCGTTTTCGCAGTGACTGCTACATCATTCTTGAAAAAATAGGTCTTATTTTTACTCGAAAGTTAGCTAAGCAATCGGTAAGTGTCGCTGATTTCTAAAAATGGTGTTTAACATTTTGATGCCAATTGATACGGAGTGAAATTTTAATTTTTATACTTTAATTAAGCGTTCATGTTCCCCCTGGTTGCGTCAGCTCCCGCTCCAGCCCAGGACTCGCACCTGCACACTGAGCGCCGTTCGCGACATGCACCGAGCCCGGCACGCGGCGCCGCGCACCTTCGCTCTCCCATCGCAAGTCATGAGCTTTACGCCTCTTAAAATCCAGCTCTATTATTTCATAAGCCAAGACGAAATATTAAGAACAAAGAGCTGGAGAATTTTTTCAATCGCGTCCACGATTATTTGAAGAGCAAACCCTTGCCTAATATGACACAGTTTGTAAGAGCATGTAAGGGAAAGTGGGCACCAAGAGAAATGAAGGCGCGCTGCTCTTCCTTGTATTTCGTCGGAGCCACTATTTCAATATGCGCACTGACTTGTTGGAGATCAGCCCAAGCTAACCGCCATTTTTCCATGCATTCAATTTCAGCCCGCAGTACCCCTTTTGATCTCCCTCCGCACTACCCCTTTGAAGAAAATAGAGTGTGTCTATTTTAATCTGTTGAAGAAAGAACAGGCGTCCTAACGACAAGGAGGTGACCATTAAACCCGCCATAACAATCTAACATCGCGTAATACTTGAAAAATATTAGCACTGCCTTAACAAGCGGGAAAAATTTATCGTAGGAACAATATTGCAAAAGGAATGCCTGCAATTTTTGAGAGTTCTTTGTACACTTGGCAACGTATCTGAGACAAATTCAAATTTGGTATGCGTTGTGCTCGTCATAACCGTGTTGTTTAAGGACTTGTCTCCGTGCGGGCATCGGGGGCTCGAATCCTGGTGCTGGGTGGCGATTTTCTCCGTTGGGTATAGGGGAAAAATTCTAAGCACAATACCCCACTCTACCCAGGTGTCTGAAATGGGTACTGGTCTTGACCGGGGGAAAACGTCATAGCGTCCTCGTGTTAGTTATAAGGCATTTGAAAAAACAATGTACAAGGTGATATGTATCAGGCTTGAATTGGAAATAAAGCATCCGTAGATGCCGATGTTTGTTTGTGAATAGTGAGTAATTAAGAATACGTCAAACTTTACTTACATTCATGTAGGATAGTCTCCAGACCCACGAGTCGTGAGTGTGCACTGTTTACCGTGACAATCTACTGCAGCCTTCGTAAAAGGTGCAAGAGAAGGGGGCAGCTGAGAGCGGGTCTCAACTCCAGGGACGAGCAGCATTCACCTGAACGTTTGATGTGTCTTCTTCGTATAGGTCAGTTCTCTGTCGAGTTGATCACCTCGCAATAAAATCTTGTCAAATCTGAATAACGAAACTTTGCGAGTGAATTGAGTGCAATGATGTCCATTGTGAATTCTTGATGAAGGTCGATGCGTAATGGAACACTACCATGCAGTGGAAGAGGAATCTCAGCTGGAACACGGAGACGTTGAGACCAGCGCAATGTTGCCTGCTCTTGGTGTAGTTCTGCCACAATGAACCACAATGCCACATCACATCACACAGCCACAATGAACAATACGTGATGTCTCTAAAGTGATATCCTCTATGCTCGTCCTCCATCTCGCTCTGGCTGGGTGAGGCCCTCAGAAGCGTGCAACTATTGTATCACGGGGAATTAGCGCTCCCAGGGGGAAATACGAGGTCCCGAGCTGAAGGTTAGGCAAGCTTTCTTCTTGTTCAAATAGAATGGGTTGTTTGCTTTGTTGCGGATCAACTTTTTACTGTTGATTTCTGTACTGCTTTTACAGCACTTATTACTTTTTCCTCCATTTATCTGGTTCAATACTCTTCTTTCTCAACAAAGTGATTCTATGCGCAGGATATCTCGAGTGGGAACACACCCTTTGCATAAATTCTGCATTCTCTTAACTCCATACTAAAGTGCCTTCATCCTTCTTCCCTTTGAACATCTTTGTTGTGGTTAGGGATGCTAGAACTAACTTAAAATCTAATCTAATCAGTCTGGATGAAACAACCGTCTGGCTGCAACAGAAGCGTTGATACCGTTATTGAAACTCGCAATGCTATACTTTAATTCGGAGAAAGTACGTTTCAGAACTAAAAACTTTCTTGGTCCACATACAGTGAAAGCAACTGATTAGAAGCGCACCCGCTCCACAATAAGATAAAAAAAGTACGTGAAAAAGACTTGCTATGGACACGCAATATTGTAGGTTGATGTGTGACGAAGTACATTAGTACTGGTAAGCTTGCTGTGCGGTGCGGTAGAAATGGGTGAAATTGCACGAATTTTCAACAGTCGACATGTTTAGACTGAAACTGAAGAAACTGCATCTATGTACATCATTGGTGCAACTATCTGCAAATGTACATCACTGGTGGTGAGGTGGCTGCGTGATGCAGCCATCACTGGTGGTGAGGTGGCTGCGTGATGCAGCCATCACTGGTGGTGAGGTGGCTGCGTGATGCAGCCATCACTGGTGGTGAGGTGGCTGCGTGATGCAGCCATCACTGGTGGTGAGGTGGCTGCGTGATGCAGCCATCACTGGTGGTGAGGTGGCTGCGTGATGCAGGCATCACTGGTGGTGAGGTGGCTGCGTGATGCGGCCGTAACTGGTGGTGAGGTGGCTGCGTGATGCAGCCATCACTGGTGGTTAGGTGGCTGCGTGATGCGGCCATCACTGGTGGTGAGGTGGCTGCGCGATGCAGCCATCACTGGTGGTGAGGTAGCTGCGTGATGCGGCCATCACTGGTGGTGAGGTGGCTGCGTGATGCACCTCATTACTGGTGGTAAGGTGACTGCGTGATGCACCTCATCACTGGTGGTGAGGTGGCTGCGTGATGCACCTCATCACTGGTGGTGAGGAGGCTGCGTGATGCACCTCATCACTCGCTATGGCCCGGATCATCAGCCGCGTCAGCGCTGTCGCTTTGAGGTGCATCTGGCAGCCCGTTGCCATGGCGACTTGTGGATGTGGTGAGATGCGCGCCTGGTTGTGGTGATGTGAGGTGTGGTTGTGGTGGTGTGAGGTGTGGTTGTGGTGGTGTGAGGTGTGGTTGTGGTGGTGTGAGGTGTGGTTGTGGTGGTGTGAGGTCTGGTTGTGGTGGTGTGAGGTCTGGTTGTGGTGGTGTAAGGCCTGGTTGTGGTGGTGTGAGGTCTGGTTGTGGTGGTGTGAGGTCTGGTTGTGGTGGTGTAAGGCCTGGTTGTGGTGGTGTGAGGTCTGGTTGTGGTGGTGTGAGGTCTGGTTGTGGTGGTGTGAGGTCTGGTTGTGGTGGTGTAAGGCCTGGTTGTGGTGGTGCGAAGTAGGATGCCTTTCCGTACGTGTGGTGAGGGTGCTGTGGTGAAGCATGGTGCAGTCGCAGTGACACCAAAGTGGGCAGGCTGTGTTGTGGTGAAGAGTATAGTGTCGACAAAGGGTTGTTTTAACTTACGTTCTTTTTCATGTGGTGCGATAGTGGAGTGGCCGATTGCAATTTTTTTTTAATTTGAGGGTAATAAAGACGGTGGCGGTACTGTGCGTGATGGTAATTTGAGGGTAATAAAGACGGTGGCGGTACTGTGCGTGATGGTAATTTGAGGGTAATAAAGACGGTGGCGGTACTGTGCGTGATGGTAATTTGAGGGTAATAAAGACGGTGGCGGTACTGTGCGTGATGGTAACACGCCTGTGCAGCTGTACCGGCAGATGTATGGCCACAACACGCCGGTGCAGCTGTACCAGCAGATGTATGGCCACAACACGTCGGTGCAGCTGTACCAGCAGATGTAAGGCCACAACACGCCGGTGCTGCAGCTGTAACAGCAAATGTATGGCCACAGCACGCTGGTGCAGCTGTACCAGCAGATGTATGACCACAACACGCTGGGGCAGCTGTACCAGCAGATGTATGACCACAACACGCTGGGGCAGCTGTACCAGCAGATGTATGGCCACAACACGCCGGGGCAGCTGTACCAGCAGATGTATGGCTACAGCTCGCTGGTGCAGCTGTACCAGCAGATGTAAGGCCACAACACGCCGGGGCAGCTGTACCAGCAGATGTATGGCCACAACACGCCGGGGCAGCTGTACCAGCAGATGTATGGCCACAACACGCCGGGGCAGCTGTACCGGCAGATGTAAGGCCACAACACGCCGGGGCAGCTGTACCAGCAGATGTAAGGTCACAACACGCCGAGTCAGCTGTACCAGCAGATGAATGCAGAACTGCAGTTTGTACCAGTGCACCTAAGCTTCGTTGCTTAGGTGCACCTGTTTTGGACCGGAAAAATACGTCGTAAAAATGAATGCAACTCAGAAATTTGAGAAACAAAATGAAATCGCTTAAAATAGTTAACATTTATCGGTGTATCAATAAATTAAACTACTTCTCATTTGGAACTGGTTTGTAAAGTTATTCAGGTCTAAATTGTGAGCGATGCATTTAATTTGTTCACTTCGAAAGGTATAATCTTTTTATATGAGAGAATATAGAGAATATACTAATGTTTCTAAATAAATGTACTTCCATGCGGCTGAATTTAGCTTTGGATGTACGATACAAATACGTGAACTTCTACTGCCACCATAAAGCATTGCTGTGTTGACTAGTTGAATAGTTCATTATTTTCGATGCCATGCATCGCACAAATTGAGCGGCGCCAGGAACAACTAGTTTTACTTTTTCGGAGTTCATGGCGATTTTCCATTCCCCCCTCCCCTTTATGGTATTTAATTTCAGTTCGTAGTATTTTGTATAGACTGTGCAGCAAATGAAATACAAGTTTATGGCCCACTTTATGGACAAAGTGAGACATTACACGGACTTTCAGAAATTTAAGTCCAAGTGTCAGGTTAGGCAGTCTGGTACTTAGCATACCGCGGCTCAAGAAGCAAAAGTTTACTCCCGGATGATATTATTACATTGTCTCATCTGCTCTCTGGTGCTAGCAATATATTGGTTCCTGTGAAACTACTGTATGCGTATTTGCTACATATGTCTCGACTGTAATTTAGATTATGCCTCTTTTTGGGAGTCGTCTTTGGAAAATTTATACAGTTATTTATACAGATGCGTTGAGGGTAGTTCCCTATTTTGGTCATAAGGTGTGACTATGTTTGTATTTATTCACAAAGACATAAGAATAGGCGACTCAAATGAGCAACAAAACACAAAGTAGCCAAAGGAATAATGCAGTGAAGCAGAGGTCGCGCCAAGCTGAGGTTACGCCAGGAGGTCGCGTCAAAAGTGCACTCTTCTTTCAAAAATGTTGTAATTCACGAAATGTGAAAGCCAAAAAAGTTGATATAAGCTTCATTGATGTAAGATAAAAACTAACATTTTATTTGGTATCTTGAATATGATCATAAAATATACAGGCGGACGTTCTGAAAATATCGCTCTGAAAATATTTCAACAATTATTTAAAAAGTTATCGCAGATGAAAAGATAAAACATCAGAAAATCATACTCAGTTTAGCATTATTAAAATAAAGTTAAATCTGTGTTTATTTCAATAAAACCTTTTTTAACAACTTAGGTTTAATAATTTACTAAGCGCAAAATTTTTCAAAAGGACACTCCTGATGAATGAAATGCGGCCGAACAATCAGCAGCGAGAGCAAATTTCCTCCGTCAGTTCATAACATTTCAGAAGAGGTACTTCAGTACTCCGCTCAGAGTTACGCTCAACATGCACAAATTTAAAAAAAAAACACTATGTTGGCTTCAAAATGCGGTTCTTAAATACTTCATTGGAGATTGGTTTATCTTCATGTAGTAAAAAAGAAATTTCCAAGCGACCCACATGTTGTCCACGAGCTTAGTAGCAAAAATTAATGGCATTCTGTACACATGACCGTTTGTTGCTGATAATGCAGTTGTGCAGGCGTTGGAAACATTCTCTTGAATGCGCATCTGGTCGTTGGAAAGTTGTCAAGCAGTATTTTGTGAGCCTGTTCATCTTTTTCCTTTTTGCTCTCTCTCTGTTAGTTCGAGGGTGGAACAAAAATGAATTCTGTAGGCTATATTTGCGAGAGCCATAAGAAAAGTAGGTATAGGTGAAATGATTTTATAACTTGTTGTAAGGGTGTAAAATTGGAACATTTCGCTGAAAATGTGCCAATGTTCTCAGTCGATAAATTGATTTTAGAAGCAACAGAAGCAATACAATAATTGTTCTTAATGAAGCACTTCGTTATATTAACCACAAAACAATTTGCAGAAGCGTTCTATGTGTACAGTTCTGAATTGAACTAAGTTTGCCATGGAACGCGCCAGAAATGGGTACCCAAAGAACTGACGTCGCCCGCAAATGAATAGAAGACCGTGGAGCGTGTGCATGCAATATTCCCGAGAGCAGCGACGAACAAAGCGGAGTCAACAAGTGCAAGCAATTGAGAGCGGACGCCGCGCTCGGTCGAGTGCCAGTGCATGCTGTTCCCGGGCTTGCGGAATTATTCTCTTGAAATGCAACGGTCTAAAGCCTTCGTAACCTCATCTTGTGCTCGGAATTCCACACAGCGGATGATGTTAGAGCCAGGCCTTAACACTTGCTGCGAATCTTCGAATGCTGTTCTTGTTTGATTCGGCAAATCATGTATCTGGTGTCTAAAAAGAGAAATTGTGAGTTTGTTATCGTCATGAATTATTTTTTTATTCAGCACAGTGTTTTTATGAATATATTTCATTCTGGAGAAGATTTTTAGTGATAATTGTAAAGACATCATCGCAATTGAGCCAAGTGTTGCTCGACCGCTGACTGAATGATGCAAGGGTGTGACCAGACGCGGATCAAACAGACTTATTCAGTTAAGTAGTACATTAATTGGCCAATTGGTTCCTTTACTCTGAATGAAAATGGAAAATGGCAACAACTATCTAATAAATTAATGTAAGTCGCTACAGAGCCAGCATAGCGCGATCGAGTAGCTGTTCTCTGTTGAACTGATAAATGGTAAGATTTTTGCAACGATTTGTTACGTATTATTTTCTAATATTGAGCGGACAATAAAATTATTGTGATTTCTTACTCCATTTGATCCCAACAACATACTCTACGTAATTTTTTAACTCATGTAACGCAACATTGTGTAAACCATATTTATTCACAATTTTATGAGGATAATGTTGAATTTTAGCCTGCAGAAATCATTTAGCTCGACTAATCTTCCGGCCAAATGAGGAACAGCTTTCACGTGTGTTTTTACGTTCTAATCTTCCATGCATAAGTGGATTTTATTTTAATTTACAACAGCATTGAATCACTTCAAACAACGTTATTGTAATTACTGTAAACTTTGTCTTAATTAATAAACAGTTTTTGAGCACCAAAGTTCAGTGAGATCTATGAAACTGGAACATCTATGTTGCACTCAACGTCTCTGACAGCTGTGCAGTAACTTGGGTGATTTTCCTGTCATCGAGACAGTCTGGTGACTGCCACGAAGGGCGGCAGGGGATTGAAATATCAAATTCTTTGTTGCGAGGGTTAACTCTGGCATTAAATTGAGCGCGTGTCGGGCGCTAAGATGAATTATCCAAAATTCCGCTCGAACTGTTCGCTTGCGGCTGGCATGAAAATCACGGGCTGAATGAAAGAGAATAATTTTTCCATTCTGTAGAGACTCAGTTATGCTTTGTTAGCGACGCTGTTCGCAATCGAGCTGTGCAAAATTTAAGAATATATGCAAATGCAGAGTTTCAAATTTCTTATCCTGTTTGTGATTTTCACTTCTCACCGAGTATTGCAAGCGCCAGCCAAACGATGTAAGAACTACCACTTCTCGTGTCCCATTACAGAAGAAGGGCTATTTCAAGTATAATGCCTGCGAAAACTTTTCGTCATAAACCGAATGAACTTCTCACGCAATATTTATTTCAGCTCCGTGCCTTTTTTGCATTTTAGCTCCACCCACATACTAAAATTCCACGTGTCACATGGGAAGTGGTTTAAATTGCAAGGCTTGCAGAACGGTCTACTTAAAATTCCGAAAAAGTTTGACGCACGAAGTTTGGTGCCCGGCAGCGTTTGCAGCTACCTCAAGTTCGAACGTAAAATTTTTTTGTTGTGTTTTCTTTACCTACCATATAGTTGAATTGCAAGTGAATGCTTATTTGCGTCCATACCACTCATTTCTTAGTTCTTATTGAATGTACTCGTAGCTGTATATGACAATCGAGAAATCCATATTCAGAAACTGGTTAGTGACGCGTGATCACGAGACACTAATATCTGCAAGTATTGAGTGAATTTCACGGAAAATTTAGCGTATATGATGTTGAATTCACCATCAGCTTCTTCATCACGTTGTAGTTATTTGGCTCTCATTGGATTTACGTAGTGATGTCTACATAATAAAATCTAAACGTAATTTTAAACACATAGTTTCCTGCGGAAAAAACGTTGAGTATGCTTACTTTACCAAAGAAAACGCTGTTGTTTCGTATATTGTTTTATACATGAACGCAAGGAGTATAGAAGACAATTGAGTAAGCTGATAGTAGACACAGAATTCTTTTGTGAACTGAAAACGGAATGACCTTATTTATCGTGAAGTGTCAAAATGGTTTGCATATATAACAGATTGCAGTTTCTGTGTACATGTTTACTACTCTCTCGCCTCGTTTTTAGCTACTTGTGGAATGTAAAAAATGTCACTAAAATGTATTCCTTTTCGATCCAAAATAAGCCATTAACTATTTGTTCTATTGCGTCTTTCTATCTGTTCTCTCGTAGAATTTTGCCCATTCACTTTCTCTTCAAGCATCTTACGCGCTGTTTTACGAAGTTCCGTTGCTTCAAAAACCTTCCTGTTAAATAGAATTTGTTTCAAAGCACGGTCTTTCTGAATGTTTGTTTTTCGAATGATCTGGTCCTTTAATAGCCTGTTCTTCAAAATGATTGTTTTTTCAGAAAATGGTTAGTTTTGTGATTAACTTAGCCTAAAAAGTGCATTGTTCAAAAGAAAATTGATGCTTAGAAAATACTTTTAAAAAATAATTCTCTTTAAGGATCCTTTTTTCCGAAACCATTCTTTAAAACAAATCACACATGGTTTTTCCACAGCCCTTTCAATTCCGTCCATAGAACTTAATTTTCTTCTAGGGCTTTTCATTCTGAGGGCCGTTCATTTCAAAGGACGGTCATTCAAATCTTCCGAGAAGTTATTCTTGCTCTTCAGAGGGTGGGTTTATTCAGACCACAGTTCGTCTGTAACAGCACTGCACTTTTACTGGATGCGTTAATTGGGACGCCGAAACTTCACGTTTGCCACGTGTAGCTAAAGCTTCAATCGATCTTTAGTTCATCTCTGATTTAGTCAAAGCACTGGTGTTTTTTCCTTCGTTTAACGTTCTCAATAGATACTTCATCTTCAATTTACGCTTCCGATGAATAACTTTAATGATAAGCTTTCAAAATGATGCATATAAACTGAAAAAAGCAATCAAAAGCTATAACCTCCATGAAGCGGTAGAACGAGGTTGTAAGAACATTCCGGTCTCTTTTTATTCCGTTGAATTTACCCAGTGCCCAGCAAGATGTTTATTGATCTTATTATAAAACTTCCGTATGCATTAGAATGCTCAAGCTTGAAGTGTACAGTTCAGAGTCGCGCTGCCTACCAAATTTCGCCGAGCTTAGATCGCGCCGGGAACTTCCTCCTAAAGTTGACCAGCGGCCTCAAGATCTCTTAGATCCTCTGAACATACAAAATGCGCCAAGGGAGACACTTGCCCTCTGTTTAAGGAAATTTTCGAAGTTTGTCTGGAAGAAGATAGAAACAAACTCCCTATCCTTCCAATTTTCCCTACCAGTGCCGTTATGGACACCGTCTAGGTAAAAAAAAAAGTCCGTTGTTTATAGATGGATTTCTCTGAAATTTTCACAGTAGGTGTGAAATGATCCAAATATCATTTGTTATTTCGACAAAATTTTTGTATCTGCACTGGATTTTTTTTTATTTTCGAAAAAATATGATAAAATATGTTTTTTTTTTAAATCCTTCTACTTCTACAATTTTGAAGTTACAGAACCAGTACTTCGTTTTTAGATTGCTTAGATGTCTATATAACCACTCGCAATAGGGAATTTCGATAAAAAAAAATTTTGTGGATTTTGAAAAAAAAAAAAAATGAACATTTTTTCATTTTTTTTTTTCATCTCGTGTAATTTTCGCCAGGATACACCTTGCTGAGCCCTATCGAATGGTATATAAACCATTCTCGTAGCTCTAAAGATGTGGAAGTAGTAGCATTTGAGAAACCAATTATCAAGTTTCCATAAAAACGAGTTTTTTCACAAAAAAAAATTGTTTTTCTTTTTATCTTTTGAACTTCAGGGTTTTCTACAATGAACTCTTGAGCGTTTGTAGCTCTTTTCAAGCCCTTTCGATTGATATAATTTACCTTGCTGTAGCTCTGTAACTCTGAGAAAAAATATACAACAAAAGAGAATAGGTGTAATTCATGAAAACAATTAATTTTTTTAATTTTTCATTTTTTTTCGACCAAAATACGTTTTTTTGTCAAGTCAACTCCTTTGTTTTATAGCTCTTTTCAAGCCCTTTGGATTGGTGTGCTCGCCATAGCTGTAGCTATGATACTGCAGCTGTTATCGAGCTATGAATGAAAGCTGCGGTATCATGGATACGGCAGGACAACTAAATTCTGAAATTGTCATAAATTATAAAAAAAAATGTTTATTCAGCGTTAGAATATTTTGTTTGAATAATGGAAGCACTTTGAGTAGCCCATTAACGAACTATAATGCCATTCCTGCAGAGAAACGCTCAATTGACTCCCAATAATGAGGGGGGAGGGTTCAAGGTCACTCCACCCCCATCGCTTTCCCCCCCTCTGGTGGGCGCACTATTCGGAGTAGACGAAAAAGAAAAGTACCAATGGAAGCGCAAGAAAATTCTCTATAAGATGCATATATAAACAGAAAATCAACACATAACCTGATTTCTACCTAGACGGTGTCCTTAAGCAATCGCAAAATACAAATATTAGCGTGCAGGCGAGTTTCAACGTAATTATCAGAGATTTTCAGTACGGACATGCGGATTCACCACCGTATTAGTTTTATACCCTTAAACTTTGAAGGACTTAGCTTGTTTAAATTTGAAATACTTAGATTCGCCAACACGATCATGGGAACTACTCGTGTCAAGTTGTAGAGATGCTATCAGGCATGAACCAAATCAAGCTAAACATAAACCCATCCTTCAATTGAGCACTATAACACATTTAATCTAAGATTCATTTCGAAAAATTTAGTTTTATGTGTAAAGTTTACGTAAAAGTTCATAAACCTCATTCACACATACAAAAAATGTATGCATCACTAAAGTAAAGTATAGGTTGTCTCAGAAAAAAGTATACCTCGTTGGGTAAGATCAAATATTCGTATTTTGGGCCATTTTCAGCTCGCATTATTTCGCAAACGACAGGAAGCAGTTTTCTATCATATTGAAGAGTCAAAATTTTAAAACCACGAATACTTTTCATTTTATTCAAGTTAATGCCTAGGGAAGTCGTTTCTCCTAAATAAGCTAATTCTTTGAAAGGCAATAACATAAAACTTTAAAAATGGGCTGGATGGAGGAAAACGCCTAAAATGAGAATTAATTAATTCCAGAAGCCTTTACATCACGCGATGTCCACCCAGCGCAGACACCCTCGCAGCCGCGGTGTCATGCTGCGTATTGTCACCCTCACCACTTGCTTGTCGTTCTTCAAAAGGCAAAATTCGCGTTCAAATCTCTCTCCGTAAAATCTGAAATAAACTTTGTACTCCGAGTGGCCTCATAAAAATAAGTCGCTTGGCGTGGGGGGCTTAGCTAAATCATAAGCTTTTAAGGGTACGTCCAACTTGAGCGGAAAGCACTCTTAACTTCTCAGAACATCAGCCTTCATGAAATTAAATATATTCTTAGGTTTGAAAACGTGAAAAAGTTTGAAAATGTGTGATATAATCTAAGTCTATTTTCCGCTTTTATTGAAACGAGATCACCCAAAATTGGCTTATTATTGCCATTTCAAAATGAGGTATACATACATTTCTGTGAGGCACTCTGAATGCAACCGAAAAAATATGAATCATAAATTTTAATATATAGCTGCATTGATATAAATCAGTATACAAACACTGTACCTTGGGATTAATTCATAGAAATAACTAATGAATTCATGAAAGCATGCAATGATGTCCTCAAAGCTGTCAAGATTTCAGTGAAATGAATTCAGGCCGTGCGACCGAACAACATCCAGAAAATTGTGCTGCCTGCTCTGCTCTGAGCTGCGCCTGTCTGCGCTCGCAGCGACAGCTTTTCTTAGATAATGCTCATGTGGATGGGTAAGTGTTCTTTGGCGAAGATATCTTTTTACAAAGGTATCTTTTTTGAATATATTAATTTTAACGAAGATATCTTCATCAAAATCTCTTCCTCGCCATTGTAATAACGTTTGTCCGAAAAGGTCGGACGCCATTTTTTAATGCGCTATACTTTGCTAAGGTTTTACGACCAGCGAAGTGATCAGTTATGTTCTGCTATTTTGCAGTTATTAATCTGACCGGTGCGGCACCATATGTTATGGGAGGTCCTATTTTGTTGTTATTCCACCTTCATATTTTTATCTTCGTCATCGTAACCTTTTTCTTGTCACTGCAATATTTCATTCACAAGTCGTATAATTATTTATCCGCAGTTAATTTCAAATTATCATACATGATTCATATGTTCAAGATTTCAAAGTTTCAAGGCATTAGGTGTCGTGATTATTTTCGTAAGGTAAGGTAGCGTTTGAATTTTTACCAACTTCAACAACGTTAGCGACAATTTACAACGCCATCAATAACGGGAAAGTGAGAAAACATGAACCACATTGATGATTTATTGCCTAAGAAAGGAACCCGAAATTACCTAGCGCAACAACGATACGCCTAGTACATCAAAATGAGTCTAATGTGACTAAGATCATACTACGTATGTTAAAGACATTTTACGCATCAAAATAACCTTACGCGTCAAATAAACCTAACCGTGAATTGTTGATCAGAATAGAGCTCGCGTGAAATCATACAACAATGAATGCTTATCTCATGCGTGGGTTCCTGGTGGATGATTGGAGTGGGAACTTTAATACAGCAAGTCACTCAGGTATAGCTTAATGGCAGTAAAGAAATTTTTATCAAAGCCCATCCCATGCCCGGAGTACAGGCCCGGAGGAAGCAACCTTCTCCAAGACGGTTATGATCGAGTTCTACGAGCAAGCGGCGTCGTTTGGAAATTGTATATTGAAGTCCTATTTGCAATAGAAATATTGATTCCTGTTTTATTCTATTGGCAATAATATCTAATATAGTTTTCAAAAGAAGTTTAATTAATCAATGGTAAAGGAAGAGTATTACAAAAAGAACATTCCTCGGTGTCTTAGATGAGGTGCGGTTCCTTGTCTCGAAGTCGTTCGGTGGTGGAATGCGATATTGGTGCAGGCTCCGGAATGTTAACGTTCTGTTCGAGTCAGTCAGGGCCGTCCTCTACTGCCTCATTCGAACATGGTGGCTTCTATTTTTTATATGTAGGATGTTATGAGATGGCTCAAAACAATCCACCCGTACGTTTTCGTCATTTCGATATTGAACCTCTCTGTAATAAGCAGTGGAAAGTTCTTTGCCTTTTGGATGTTTCAGTTGAAGACTACTTCAATTTCTCATTGATCATCGTTGTACAATTTTTATCAGCCCATTTTTTAGAGTTCAATAGTTTCTTAACGAAAACTTTTTTCTCAGAGGACTAAAAAATTTTGTTATTTTAATTACCCTAATATATGCCCCGCTCATAAATGACGCTCGATACTAACGGTAAAACTCAAGGAGTTTTGCAGTACAAGCATGCATGAGGGGCTCAATTAGTGTTGTTATTCAAGTAAGCGCCTGCAGCGACGCTGTTCTCCTTCCAGATGGAGACGGATGGCCGGTGGCGCCCCCTGGCGTGCTCGGAGAGCTCGCAGGTCACCTGCCAGTTCACACCTGGTGAGGAGGGCGGGGGAGGCGGGAGAGACAGGGGTGGGAGAAGCGGGAGACTCAGGGGAGGTGGGAAGGCGGGAAGGGGGGGGGGAAGAAGCGGGGGACTCGGGGGAAGTGGGAAGGTCGGGGAGGGGGGAGGGAGAAGCGGGGAGAAAGGGTGAAGAAGGTAGGCAAGGGATGCAGGAAAAGGGAGGAAGGTAGAGCGGGGACGAGAGGGAAGGCGAAAAGAGGGGAAGAAAGACGGAGATATGGAGAGAGGGGAAGCGTGAGGAGCCAGGATGTGACAAGGTAATCTGTGCAATGAGCAATTCATTGCCAAAAGTCATTTACTTGCTGAGGTAACTCAACTTTTGAGGTAATTTGTTTGCTGGGGCTACTTGGTAACTGGTAATAACTTGGTTGTTGATGTAACTTGGATGTTGTGGTAACTTAATAATTGAGGTGATACAGTTGCTGGAAAAACTTGCTTCCAAAGTTAACTTAGCTGAGATTAACTTGGTTGTTGAGGGTAACTTGGTTGCTGTGGGTAACTTGGTTGCTGTGGGTAACTTGGTTGTTGAGGGTAACTTGGTTGTTTTGGGTAACTTGGTTGCTGAGGGTAACTTGGTTGCTGTGGGTAACTTGGTTGTTGAGGGTAACTTGGTTGCTGTGGGTAACTTGGTTGTTGAGGGTAACTTGGTTGTTGAGGGTAACTTGGTTGCTGAGGGTAACTTGGTTGCTGAGGGTAATTTGGTTGCTGAGGGTAACTTGGTTGTTGAGGGTAACTTGGTTGTTGAGAGTAACTTGGTTGCTGAGGGTAACTTGGTTGCTGAGGGTAATTTGGTTGCTGAGGGTAACTTGGTTGTTGAGGGTAACTTTATTGTTGATGAGGGTAACTTGGTTGCTGAGGATATCGCACTGTCGATTCATGATTTAGTTGATCAGAGTCATTTTGTTGCGGAGGGTTACCTTGTTGGTGAATGTATCTGGTGATTTCAGCCTGGCTGCTTAATATAACGTGGCTGCTGAGGTTATTTGAATACCAAAAGGTGTTTATAATTTTGAAAGTTAAAGGACTATTTAGGTAATTGAATGTCTGTGCAGAATTAGGTGCCTGAAGGTATTTAAATTTTAATAAGTTACTTGATTTTTGCAGGCAATTGGTTCTATGAAAAATTGAGTCTTCGCTGGTAACTGGGTTTCGCAAGAAAATTGTATCTATGAGGATAATAATTATCGTTTCTCTGAGGTAATTTTGTCTTTGAGTATAGTTGTGCTTCTGTACAAAATTGTGTCTGTGAGGATATTGGGACTCTGAGAGTAATTGTGCCTCTGAAGGCTACTGTGTGTCTTCAATTATTTACGTTTGTGGAGATAATTAGAATTCTGAAGGTACTCTGAAAGTAACAAAGTTTTTGAAAGTTCGAAGTATTCGTGTCTAGCAAATTGTGGCAAACGGAACGCATCGCTTTAAGTTTCTTCTTTCACAATTTCTGTCCCTCAAATCCATCAGCAACCATCGATTTATACAGTCAAATGAAATCTTCATTCAATTGTTCAATAGTTTTGCATGTTATAGTGACTGCTGTCACGGTGTACAATTATTAAGTATTTAGCGGCTTGAACATCAATATCATTGGTGTATAGCAAACAGCATTGAGATGTTGGCACACCATCGAAAATGTCAATGGCATACGAGTAGTTCTGTTTGTGTTGGAAAATGTTTTTTGCTAACCCTGTTTGACAACCTCTCCTCATTTCTGACTCTCTAGAATTTTTAAAGCTAGCATGTTTTGAAAATTTTTTTCTCCATATTTCTAGTTTACCGCAAAGTATTTGACTGTGTTGGTAACAGCATATTATTCTCCAAGCTCCAATGTTACGGCCTTAAAAGAAATACTTAGACGCTGTTTTTTGCTTAATCATTCCTTGCGAATCGTAAACAATTGGTTGTAATTGATGCTTCCTCCTCGCAACTTCGTGACATTAGCCAGGGCGTTCCACAAGGATCGGTTTTGGGGCCTTTTTTGCTTTTGGTATCCAACAATGATGTTGTTATATATAATTCGTTTCTTTTAATTCATGCTTCTGCTGGTGACAGTGCTTTATTCAGTTATACTGATTTAAATCTAAGATAAAGAGGTAAAAAGAACAAATGACAAACTAAAAGGTCTCGATGTGGCAAGTAAAATATGCAGCAATATTGATTTGGCTAAATATATTTTACTCTCCTAGAAGCTAAACGCATCTCTCTCACTCGCCAAAATCGCTGAGGGCCATATTGACGAAACTATAATCCATCTAAATTCCAATGCATTATCATTAGTAAGAATCTGATTTGCAAAGATTATTGGTCGAATATTAAGAATAAGATATCGAAATTAATTAGCATTCTCAAAAAGAGTGAAAAATGTATCATCTAGAGATACTCTAAAAGTACCGTACAGAACGTAAGTCTATCCATTTCTCCAGAATAGATTAAAAGCATTGGACGGGACTGACAAAAAAGTTACTGTATTTTTTACTCAACAAAAGAGAGCCATAAGGGCAAATAAGGAACTCGGAATAAAATGTCAGTATAAATGATTCGCTCAACCACTCAGAAATACTTAAGCTTTTCTATCTCTAACAATTTTCCTATGTTAATTTCATCTGTGAAACTTTGAATGATGATGGCGATAAAGATCTTGAGCTAATAGTATATCTTCTCAAACTGGCGATCACGGTCATATAACTAGATGCCGAAGTAAATTCCTACTCCCCCGCAATAATTAACATAACCCGATCTCTGCAGAGTTTTTACTTTATTGAAATTTAAGTTTAGAACTCGATCCCTACTAATATTCGATAGAAAAACAGTTACGAAGCATGTAAAAGAAGTCTAGGATGTTATTTATTTTCTAGGAATAGCTGTCTCATCTGTATTCACCGGCTCTAAATGATAGTCCTATTGCCTTGAAATAAAACTCATCCTTAATCTATTTTTCAAAATACGGTTCTCGCTAACATTATGGCCTAACATGGGGAATTGTATAAGTGGAAGATTTCATCCTTTCACTCTAAACAATAATTCAATCAGCTGAGGGTTCGTTTACATTAAATTTTCTAGAATACATGAAATTGAAAAAGTTGAAAAATATTTCCGCAGGATGCCGTGGTTGTCATTGAACTTAGTCGGACGCACAAGTAATTAAATCTCAACCTGATCATTGTAATTGCTTTACGTAATGATTCTATCGATATATTACTCGTGAATATAAGTATAAATTGCCGTGACCTTCTTTAACAAATTGTGTGAGTAGTTTTAGAGCGAATGCGTTAGTAATAGTCTTGGGCTATCTGAATGCAAGAGTGAGGAATGTCATGTTTGACAGCGAGAGGGGAAGTCTGGAGGAAAAGAGGTGAATGAGAATGGTGAGAAGCTGATAATTTCGTAGCGAATAAAATGAGCTTTGGGCTTAAAGGGCTTAATTAAGAAAGATGATCGGTTTGAGTGTACGTGAGTCCGAGTAGTCCAAGGGAGAGCGGTGGAGAGGTCGATGATGGGTTACATTGTTGTGACTACTATGAGGATTAAAAAGCAGCTGTTGTTCATGTATTGAGAAGAAAACCATTAACTACGACTGCCCATCTTTGAGGAGAATGAAAGTTAGAAGAGAGCGTGAGCAGTAGAGGTGAGGAAGAAGAGAAATGGGAGGATGTTTAGTAGTGAGCGGTTGTTGGACAGAAAGTATAGGAGTTGAGACAAAAAAAAAACAAGTGGATAAGACGAGGAAGTGAAACAGAATGAATGTGTGAGTGTCATTAGAGAATGGGATTTTTTTCAATCAGCCTGTAATCAAGACTGCTGGTTCAGCTTGTGGTTTCAGGCGGTAGGGGAACGGAAGCGAGAGGGATGTGTATGGTGGAAAGAGGAAGTGAAGAATACAAACAGAGAAAAAAGGAAGGCATATAAAGAATGGCTGCAGAATGGTGGATACGAAACGACGTGTGAAAGGTGTAGGAAAAAAGAGGGTGACAAAGAGAAGGATGAATGAAGAGAAGAGGGCGCCTAATTGAAGCTGGGGTAGAAGGTTAGATTTAAATGTTGACGAAAACAAGAAAATATGCTCTAAAGAAATGAAAAGATTGCGGATGCGGGAGGAAACCAAAAAGCGTAGGATAGAAGATGCTAAAGAAGTGATGCGCTTAAGTATTACTGGCATGATTCATTGGGTAGAATATTAGGAGCAATTGTTAAACGTGAAGGATAAAAGGAAAGCAGTGATTGATGCAACTGGAAGTGGAAAGAGAATGCCTGTGGTATGAGTATGCAATGTCGAATTGATTACGTGAGGAAGTGGAGCTATCTCTGGTAAAAATGCGGTTGGGTAAAGCTAAGGGCTTGCACTAAGTGAGAGCTGAGCGTCTGATGCAAAGCGGTGTGACAGAGACTCGTATATTGTTTGGTTGGTGCGGTTGTTGAATTTATGTTTTTAGAAGGTACGGTGTTGATGGGCCGGAGGATTGCGTATTGAATTCCGTTGTTTACGAGTAAGGTAGATATGTGAGTACTGTAATTCAAGAGGTGTAAGCCTGTTGAGGGAGGTTGTTAAGGGGGTCATCTCAACGATTTTGGCTAAAATTTAGTCTAAATATTTTATGGAGCTACGGGCACCAAAACGCCTTCATGCGGGGTCTAAAGTGGGGCAATAAGGATCAAAAATCATGAATTTTTGACGCTCATATCAAAAGAAAACGAAAAGGAAAATGAAAATCTGGAGTCATTTCTTTGTTAGAAATGTTACAAGAGTTCTAAAACTGTCTGAGTTTTTATTCTAGCATATAAACTCTATGACTTCTATTCTTTTGAAATGTCCAAGAAAAATACATAAATTGTGTAAAATTATGTCTCCCATTTTCTCGAAAACTAAAGCCAAAATAGAAAAATTTACCCGAACAAAATGTGTTTCCTTTTCAAAATTACATACACTGCCCAAATTTCAGAACAATCGGTTCAAAAAATAGAATTGAATCGTATATGGGAGCAAACGGAAAGAGCAATGGGAGAAGAAAAGGCCGGTTTCCGGCAGAGTATGAGGATCAGATTTTTTTAGTGCGACAAGTGTGTGAAAGGCACTTTAAGAAAAAAACAGCTGTTTTGGGCGTTTATGGATAGGGAAAAGCCTATGATAACGTTGATGGCAAAGCGTTGTAGGAAGTACTTAAAGTGTATTGCGTGGGGAGTAAACTAGTAAAGGCAACAGGAGTTTTGATGGCAAAGGTGTTTTTTGATTATGTGTGTTTGCGTCAGAAGTGGGTAATATCCCGTCATTGTTTAATGAGTAAATGGACGGCGTAGTGCGTAGAGGTGAGTGAAGACGAGAGTGTTGGGTGGGGGATGAAATTGCTGGATGCACAGGGCCGAGTAGTTGAGCTGAAGCGGCTACTCTTTGCTGACGATTCAGCGTTAGTGGCTGCATTGGGGAAGAAACTGTGTTGACTAGTGGAAGAGTTTGAAAGAGTTTTTTATAAAAGACAACTCCTTGTGAATATGGAGTAAAGTTAGAGGTGTTCGAGGCAATGGGTTACTGGAGAGATGAATGTAAGCTTGAATGGGAAAGCACTAGAGGAAGTGATTTGTTTTGAGTACTTTGAAGCCCGTATGGCCGAGAATGGTGAATTAGATGAGGTGAGACCTGGGGTAAAAAGAGGGTACCAAGCGTGGGGAAGTTTAAAGGCGGTTGTACAGAATAGGTCCATTCTAAACGGGTGGGGTCGGGAGTCCTCAGCAGGCAGGAGTAGCTCAGTTTTTTCAAATCAAATAAGGGGAGTGTGGGTCAGTTCTGCAGGTCGAGAATCTCATGCCTTTGGACCTTCCTGTGGAATAGACTCCTTGATTAGATGTACAGAATTAGGTGAGGGTGACAGTGAGTGGTTTTGGGTTATTTGACTCAGGAATTTGGGGGAATCTGGTTCTCATTGGTCGACTACTTCTCCTTGGGGGGGGGGAGGAAACAGGTCTTAGAATATAGATAGACAAACAGCTTTTGAATGTACACAACATCCGTTGGTATTTACCGTGCGATAAAATTTTGCTGCTAAATTCCTTGGTAATATTAATGAATTATTGAATAAATATAATCCTTAGTTCCCAAATGACAACTGCAATAACTAAGGGCACCAATAAACACCGTCAATACTGAACGTGTTAAGTGTACGGGAAGCAAGGTTGTTTGATCTAATCTACAAGGTAACCAAAAAAGTTCTGACCGTTTTTTGATCAGCCATTGAATGAAGTTGATATATGAACGCAATTGTTTTCAGATTCGGACAGCCGAAAGTAGGAACATCAGACGTTATAAAAGCACGCGCACTGTACTTGGCCATCAACTACACAAGCCGCACAGCAGTGGAGAATGATGAAGTGTCTACAGATCTCGTTCGGGGCTGGTGCTTTACGACTTCAAAGTGGGCTTATCGGCAGCTGCATCAAGTTGCCGCAAATGTCAAGCGCTTGGGGATAATGCTTTAAATGATCTTACTGCAATGCGTTGGTTTCAAAAATTCATGTCGGGAGATTTGTCCCTTCGTGATGAACCTCGGGTCAAACGGTCTCTGGAAAGCTATACTCGCAGCAATTGGAACGTGTGCAACAGGCACTGCGCCAGAAGAAGCCAGCACTGGTGAATCGCATAGGTGCGCTTTTCCTCCATGACAACGTCAGGCACCACGTTGCGCGAGTGGTTAGGAATATCATACAGCAACTTAGGTGGGAGACTTTGTATCATCCACCTTGCGCCATCTGATTACCACCTCTTCCACTCCCTGGATAATCACCTTCGTGGGAAATCCACCACCAATGAAGCAGACTTGTGCCAAGCCCTCACGGACTTCTTTGCGTCTAAGCCCCGAGTTTTACCGCAAGGGGATTAACAGATAGAAACACGTTGGCAGAAGGTGCTGGATGATGATGACGATTACTTCGAAGACTAAATAAAAGTTACACATACTGTGAAGCGTTTTCTTTTTTTTCCATTAAAAATGGATAAAACTTTTTTGTTTACCTTGTATTCATGTGGGCTTGACAGACCAAGTATTTATTATTCGGTACTTCCGTTTCAGATACTTGGGGATTAGGAAAATTAGTTCCAGAAAAAAAGATAGTTGAGGATGCGGGAAGAATTGATCGTGAAATGATATTGAGGGTACAATGACAGCCTAGAGTACGACAGTAGTTGAGAATAAAAAATAACAGTACAGTAAAGGGTAGAAGGAATGTTGTGGTATGAAGATAGTTGAGGATAAGTTGAAAGTAAAGGACTGGAAAATAATTAAGGAGGAGAAAAAGAAAGTTGAAGGCAAAAGGATAGAGAAGTGCAAACGCTACACTGTTTTTTATCTCTCTGGTATGAAACCCGTCCCTAAAGTAGAGTTATTCTGCTTCACTTGAAGTATTGAAGAGAGGGTTGTGTTGCAGAGCGCAACCCGCTGGTGCTGGTGGGCCCCGTGCTGATGGGCTGTGGGCTGCTGGTGCTCATCCTGAGCATCGAGGTGTGCATCAGGCGACATCAGTTCTACGTGAAGAACAAAGGCTTGCTCACCGACGACGACGATCTGCTAGAAAAGGTGATGAGCTCAGCACCGCCTCGACGCAGTCCAGTCGCATGCTCTACCCCAGTATATAGGCTTTTTTTTTTGCGCGGACAAATTTCAACCATAGGTGGAAAAACTCTAAATAAATCGGTTTTCGCCGAATGATTAAATGCCAAAAACTCCTTAGTTTTTCGTGTTATATGGACTTGACGAAACTTTAAAACTCAAAGTAGGATACCACGTACGTGAGCGCAGTTTACCACGTACGTGCGCGTGGTGCGCGCATACCACGTACGTGCGCCAATGTTAACGACCACAACTGTAAAGCAGGTTTTTGTTATTTTTACAATAAAAACTGCCAGCATTTTACGGTTAGGAAAAATATCTGCAGTTTCAACTTGTTTAGCATTTAAAAATGTTTGTACGCTTTACTAATTTAATGAAAGAAGTTAAATAACTACCAAAGTTTATCACTGATGGCTTGGTGTTAATTTCCTAACGAACGTTCAAATTGTAGATACTTTTCGTTCATAACTGCAAAATGCTTGCAGGTTTTACTGTAAAAATATAAAACCGCTTTAGCTGGGTCGGAACTGTCAAGACTAGCGCTAACATTGGCGCGCACGTGGTATCCTACTTCAAGTTTTAAAGTTTCTTTAAGTCATTATAACTCGAGAGCTAAGGAGTTTTTGGCATTTTATTCTTCGTGAAAATCGATTTATTTTGAGTTTTTCTACTTATGGTTGAAATTTGTCCGCACAAAAAAAAACATAAAAGCTTTCCAAGACTACATACTACAGAGATCGGGACAAGTAGTCTGACTGAGAACAATTATTTCTCAAGAGCTCAAAGTCTAGTCACCCCCAGAAACAGTTAATGAATCTGATACGGGAAGACACTGCTTCCACAAGGTTTTTTCAAATGAAATAAATGTACGAGGAGTTCGTGAGACTCGAACTCAGGACTAGAGATCACCGCGCCAACGCGCTATCGACCTTGTGGAAGCAGTGTCTTCCCGTACCAGATTCATTAACTGTTTCTGGGGGTGACTAGACTTAGAGCTCTTCATACATATGGGAATAAAATATATCTGTCAGGACAGTGCGCCTGCTTTCACTGTGCCAAACATTGCTTTCGTTGTGCTTCGTTGAACTTTTAAGGTGATCGATAGCGCAGTCGATAGCGCGTTGGCGCGGTGATCTCTACTCCTGAGTTCGAGTCTCACGAACTCCTCGTACATTTATCTCAATTATTTCTCTTCACGCATATTATATGAATTTTAAATTTTATAAATGAAACAGTCTAAAGGAAGTGTTGAAAATGGAGAGCCTTGGGCATATTTTCAACTTTTTATTATTGATGAGCTTCTATCGCGCACTCAGTCCTGCATCGAGGGCGTCAAGCCCGTGAGTGTACGTCGGTATTTAATGAGTCAAACATCGACATTTTTCTTATCATAAAATCTAGGAAAACATGAGTGTTTTCCTGCACCTGAGTGCAACTGTATCTATTGAGCACATTTTTAATTCGTTGCAGTAGCTGATAAAGATAGAAATTGAACTGCACAAAAAATGCAGACCGAGGTTTGAGCAATAGAAACCGAGGATCCCTATATTAAAAACTTCAATGAATCGATGAGGAAGACCTGTAACGATTTTTCTCTATTATGTTGGAAGTGTAGATCCATTTATCCGAAAATAAATGAAATATATTGTACTATCACTGAGCTGAACAGCAATTTTGATGTTCTCAGTTTCACCGAAAGTTGGCTCGATGACTCATCTAAAAACCTGATTCAAATTCAAAACTATTATAACCATCATTCACTCCGTAGTAACAAACGTGGTGGTGGCATCAGTACGTACATATCTAAACACATATCTTCGAAAGTCATTTTAAGTGCAACTATGAATCGTGAACATATTAAGACTTTATTCATAGAACTAACGAATAATGATAAACAGATTATACTTGGGACAGTATATAAGCCCCCAACAGCTTGTAACGTCTCTTTCCTGAACGAGCTTCAAAGCATAATATCTCAGTTCAACAAGTCTCTATATAATGACATAATAATCTGCGGGGATTTCAACTACGATCTTCTACAATATGATAGCTGTGAGCAAATCTCAAACTTCATGAATGTTTTTCAGTCCAGCTCCTTCCTTCCAATCATCTCGAAACCTACACGTGTTGCTTCTGAATCGGCTACGTTACTCGATAATATTTTTATGTTAGATCCGACTGATTTTCTTACCGGAATAATAATTTCTGACTTATCTGACCATTTCCCGGTGTTTCTCCTCAAGAAAAATGTCTATAATCCTTGTACCAGCCCACAGGCTGATACTTATTCATTTCGTTGTGTAAACGAATACAACTTGGGAACAATGCGAACTGTTCTAGAAGAATTAATGCCATCATTAGACATCTATAAACGGGACAATAATGCGATTAGCATTGATGAAGCAATACTAAATTTAACTGAAATTATAACGACCGCATATAACCAGTGTTGTCCAAACATCGAACACCCGCACAATTACGCCGAAAAATAGACAAAAGCCCTGGATTACTGAAGATATCGTGATCAATATAAAGAAACGTCAAGCGTACCTAGCCTTACTATACGAAGGGAGAATATCTAAAGTAACGTATAACAGATTCAGGAATCATGTGACAAATCAAATACGAACCTCAAAACGAGACTACTTCACGCGCAAATTTACTGAATACAAAACTGATATTAAAAAAACATGGCGCCTGCTTAATTCATGCTATAAACCGAATAATAATACTACGAAAACAATTGAGTCCGTCGTTCACGAAAATGTAAAATACCACGAGAAAAAAGATATTGCAACTGTGTTTAACAACTTTTTTGTAAACATAGGAAAAAATATAGCCGATACCCAGTTAAAAAATTAAGACGTTTTCAAGTCGTTTCTGTGCCGCGGAAGGCAAGACTTCTAGCCGTGTTTTATTCGGAAAAGCAGCCGTTTTTTGGTCGCCATGTCCTCTTTTTATGGCAGGAAAAAACGGCTACAAAACCATTGAATTCCCTTTGCAGCTGTTCGGAAATTCCCACCTTTATCGACTACACCTCGACTTTACGCGGCCCGAATTCGACCTTCCGCGGCTTTTCCATTCTATATATCGGCTCGCTGCCGACCTTACGCGAACTTGTACTGGCCTCCCGCGGCAGCAAATCGACCTTGCCCGAACTTAATTACACTAGCTATTCATATACACCCCCCACCCCCGCACACACCCCTTCTCCCCCCAACCCACACACACACCTACCCACTCACCCATAACCCCCCCCCCTCCTACCACATACACACTCACACACACAAATATGTATCTGAACACATAGTTGATTACCTTCAAGAACGTCCTTCAATTCAGAGGTTGCTGAAGACTGACGAGGGAAAATTCAGGTTAGGTTTCCACATTTTGTTGTTTTTACATTGCTCACATTGAGGATTGAGGAGTATATAGTAGCCTTCACAACCAGCCCCACCACAACGATGAATCGTCATAAATATCAATTAACCGAGGTGGTGAAGCGAATAGTTGGGCCCATGCTTTCGTTTATGCTCTGGAAGTTGTGCCTCTGCAGACCAGCATTCTACATCTCTCCATCTCTTGTTTCTTCAGAAGAATCACCATCTTCGCCAGAAGTCACGGGTCCGAACTCAATTACATGCGAAATTTTAGAAGAAAGCGACTCATTGCGCGTTTCAGCGTCATTTTCTTATGAAGCTTTAGCCAGAGCAGCCAACCGTCTTTTTTTGTCGTTGCACAAAATGTAAATTGCTTTCTTTTTTTATCTGAAATTCAGATAGAAACGTTAAAAAATACGAGTATTTATAAAATCTTGTCATAAAATTATTGATGTAGCGATGTATCGGTATCGGTCATTTTTACTGGTATTGGTAAAATCCGGCCAGTACTTTCCAATAATACGTATTTTATCATGAAAATGAAAGTCATAAATCATGTAAGTAAAAGTATGATCAAATAAAGAGTCTATTCATACCTATTAAATTAGTTAGCTAACTGTTGAATTACAGTGTTTAATCAAGTCCGCTAACTGAATTTAATACTTTGACTGCCCGATGAGGCACAAACTGTCAGTACGTGAAAGATATGTAGCATGAATAGTTGAAAACAGAAGCGACATAAAATTATTATACTCCTACAACTTAACAGGCTAACAAAACTCAAACCAATTATGTAAATAAATTTAAAGGTGCATTTTAAAGTTTTTGAAATTTTAATACAGAAAAAGCTGAAAATTCTATTTTAATTCATCTTGTAAACCGTCAATTACCACAGAGCTAATAATTTTATTCTAATTTAGCATATGAATCACCGCAGACTAGGAATATTGCATTTTTCTTTAATGTACGGTTTTTGAAAAATTCACGAACAATCTTATTCATCTTATTCTTATTCCGGTTGCGCTTGTTTGGATTTTTTTGGTTTCGGGGTCTATCGAATATTGATGTTTTCTTTTCGCCAAAGTATGTATTTTGGTGTGAAATACACAAAAATGATGACCATTTTGTGGAGAAATTATTGTTTTGGTACACTTTTGGAAATAGTTGCTATTACAACTAGTCTACATTACGTTGCAATACGATCAGAAACACTTATCTATTGAATGGACTTGATTTTGATGTTTTTTGCAACAATATAGTTAAACATAGCACGAGCAGTTCTATTATTATCATCTAAGTGTATTAGCTTTAAGATATTTTAAAAACCGATGATGGTACTTTTGTACCATCTCTATTGGAAATATAGTGTTGTTTTGTTTTTCTTAATCTTATTCCTAATCGAAAAATTTATTGTCAATATTGTTATATTATAAGATATATTAGTTAATAATTTATTATAACACCTATGTAGGCCTTATAATGGTTTTATTTTACTATAATTGCAAAAGTATCGGTATCGGTTGTAGTATCGGTCAAATTATCGATATTTCCAAGTATCGGAGTATCGATCAAAAAGTGGGTATCGGTATCGGCCAAAAAAATGATATCGGTACATCACTACATAAAATAATTACACAATTATTAAAGAAACGAATGTTTTATTATTAACTCTTATTAAATCGGAAGAAGTACTTGGATATTTATGCTGAAAAATAGGTATCTACCGATAGTATCGGTTTCGGAATTGGCAGTATCAGCCTTTTTCTCGAGTATCGGTACCGGCGTCCAAAAAAAAGGATCTTAGCCGATACTCTCTTACTTCTATGCTACCTTCAGGAGACCGGCAATGCAAAATTTCAGAAGAAAATCTTAATATCACACACTAACTGCATAAATTTGTTTATTAGATACAATAATAAAAGTTTGATTTAATCTCGCACAAGAAATAATTGAATAGAAATAATTATTGTCACAACCTATTTCATTTACATAGAAAAAAGGTGCTTGAGTGTCCGTTCGCGTGTTCACAAGCACACGCAGGAACACGTGACGTCTGCCTATGATTAGTGACGTACCGATACCATTTTTTTGGCCCACACTGATACCGATACCCATTTTTTGCAGATACCGATACTCCGATACTTGGAAATACCGATACTTTGATCGATACTACATCCGATACCGATGCTTTTACAAATACATTAAAATAAAATAATTATAAGCCCAACATGAGTAATGTAATAAAATTATTAACTAATATATCTAATAATATAACAATATTGACAATAAAGTTTTCGATTAGGAATAATAGAACTGCTCTTGCTATGTTAACTATATTGTTGCAAAAAAATAACGAAATGAAATCCATGCAATAATAGATAAGTGTTTCTAACCGTATTGCAACGTAATGTAGACTAGCTGTAATAGCAACTGTTTTCAAAAGTGGACCGAAACAATAGTTTCTCCACAATATGGCTATCATTTTCATGTTTTTTACACCAAATTACATACTTTGACGAAAAGAAAACATTAAAAATCGATAGGATCGGAAACCGGAAAGATGCGCAAACACGCAACCAACTATAAGATTGTTCGTGATTTTTTCAAACATCTTAAAATAGACGAAAAAGGCAAGATTCGTAATGAACGGTGATTTACATGCTAAATTGAAATAAAATAATTAGCTTTGTAATATTTTACGATCAACGAGCTTATTTAAAATAGAATTTCAGTTATTTTTATGTTAAATTCATAAAAACTTTAGCATGCACCTTCAACGATACTTAATTGCTTTGATTTTTGTTAGCCTGTCACATACCTTACGAATTGGAAATTTGGTCAAACTATATAGGTTTTAGTTGTAAAAGTATAATAATTGTATGTCCCCACTGTGTTTAACTATTTTTGCTACAAAGCTTTCACTTACAGACCGTCCGTGACATCGGGAATTCAACGTAGTAAATTCACTTAGCGGGCCTGAATAAACGCTGTAATTCAACAGTTAGCTAACTAATTTACTAGGAATAAATAGGCTCTTTATTAAATTTTTCTTTCACTTCTATGATTTATGACCTCATTTTCACGCTAAAATATGTATTATTGGAAAGTATCGATAAAATATCGGCCAGATTTTGCCGCTACCGATATATCTGTACATCACTAGCCTACGATCACGCAACGCTTGCTTTAGTAGGACGCTTCTCAATTTAAATTATAATTCAACCCTAACTCATCAATAATGCTGATGTTCATCAGGTGATAAGGAGTTTTCTTCAGTCAGTATTTACTTTAATACGTTCATGGAAATCACGACCTCTGTTTTAAATAATCACTAAAAACGCTTATTTAAGAACGCTTTACACGAATGACATTTTGCTCGCTGATACGTAATTTTCGAGCTATAACATGAATTACGTTCCGGTTAAAGTAACATTATATATTCGGCTGCATCGTACCTGCATTCTTGAAATACGCCCAGTATTTCGGTGGTAACCATCAGTGTCAGTATGGCTAAGTTAAGTTATTTTAGGCAAGTTTATTCAGCTAATCTAACGTTACCTAACCTAATTTAACCTAGCATCACGTCATGCCGTATTACATCATATTTACGTGTCCGTTTCTCCACTTTTATATACAAATTTCCTATAACTTCACAGGTTAATAACTCAAAATTACGCATCAGTGAGCAAAATGTCATTCATTTAAAACGTCCTCAAATGTGTTTCTTTGGAGATTCTTTGAAACAAAATTCTTAATTTCCGTGAACGAATTTAATTAAGGAGATATTGACCTTTTCTTCTTTCATCGTCGTTATTCCTTAATTTTATAACGCAGATAGTCAAATATTTATGAAGTTTAATTTTTCTAAATAAAAAATGGAAAACTAGTGATGTACTGATAATATAAAAAGGCTGATACTAATACTATCGGTACATCTGAATTGAAAACATTACATATTGTTGCTTTTCAAAGGTTTCTCAAGTAAAATTATACTGCAACTTAGAAGTTTGAAGCTAAATTGTGTTAACACTCGCTGTAAAATATGAATGGAATTAATACTGAATAAACATATTATTACTATTCTTTCACACTAAAAAATTATTGAGATGAGGCACTTGTCTCAATCATCACCTTCATCAGGCACTTGACAACATGCCATACCGGCTTAACGTCTTCAGTGGAATAAGAATCTCACGTGAGAGCGAACACCTCATACCTTTTTAGAGCAGAAATTTTTTCAGAAATAAGATACACTCTAACGTACTACACATTCACACTGGAATACATTTTGACATTGCTTGAAACTTATTAAATGATTCAGAAACCACCACTGCAACTGTAACGTACAACATCATTCGAATAACTGCCGCGTAAGAGCTTGCCAGAATGCCAGTCTTGCCAACACGTGCGAGCAGTGTTGCCATCTCTAACTCGAATGCAGATAAAAATTTTGGCTCAGATGAACAACAGGGTAGTATTATTTAATGTAACCCATACAAAATGATTAAATTGACATTTAAATACCCTATTACAGTATAACTATCCGCAAGTTAAAGTTTTAGGTAAATTTACCAATTTTTTAGTTGACAGCTGTGACTAGCAAGTATTCCTCGGTAGCTACCAACTGTAATTTTCATGGCAAATGAATTTTGCTGTCTGAGAGTGCTCAAGAATGTTAGCAAGTACGATTTTCCCTTAAGAATGTTTTTATCTTTCATTTGAGAGTCATTTGAACTCGATAGGTGAATTATTTCAAAAGTTACGAGTGGTAGACGGAAATCTAAAGTTGCACTCAAGAAATTCTAAAGAAATTTCTGTAGTTTCCAGAAGACCGTTTCCATACGGTCTCTGCTGCAGCCTCGAAAGTTTTGCTTGTATGAGCTATGAAAAGTTAAAATTTTTAAGCTATTGGTGTCATAAAAATATATAATTATCGGCATATTCATTGTATTCATCGTATTTTGATTTTTATCGTAGGTATCTCTCACTATTTCGAGACGGTATATAAATAATAAACCGATGAACAGTTATTCTCTTATTAAACTATTGCATTTCTTTTAATATTGTTATGATTGTCACAATTTACTTCTGTTTTTAGGCTATTACGTATAGTTTTAATATACGTATTCTTTGAGATTTTTGCCTATTATGGATCTGTCCAAATTGTGCGAGCATTGAATTAATTTTCGATTTATCTGCAAGCCTTTTTTAAAATGAGCCAAGAGCTTGCAACGTTCAAATGAATTCGTTTTTAAAATGGAGCTTCTCCATCGCCTGCTTTACGAACTGTTTTTTCTTGTATGAGAATTGCACATATAATTGTTCTGGCAACTATACATATTTTATTAGGCTTGATTAGAATAAAACACACCCTCAGAGGGATACAAATATTGTATCTGTGGGAATTAGAGCTCCCAGGGAGAAAAATGTGAGGGCCCGAGCTGAGAGTTAGGTAGCCCTTCTTTTTGTTGAAATAAAATGTTTTTTGCTAGGTTAAGGACCACCATTTTTCGATTCACTACTTCCCGGTTTTCCGCACCTCTGATTTTGTTCTTCAACTTTTATCTTATTTCTTGAACTTCTTTCTCATCTTACTGTTTCTATGCCCCTTCTGCTAAGATTCCTCATTCTCTTATTTCCATACTGAATGGTGCCTTCCTCCTTCCTCTCTTCGATACGCTCTGTTTTTGTAGCGGTTAGGGAGGCTTTAACTAACTTATAACCTAATCTGGAATAAAAACATCCCATTCATAGAGGCCTGAATTTTTCAATTGTTATCTCAGTGTGAAATGTTCTATAATTAGTAAAGCATAAATATAAAATTTCTGTACAGCTTTTTTTATTCATTTCATTATTACTTTATTCATTTCATTTCATTTCAAAATTAAGGGGTTATTCAACATATTTTAATTTTAGTTGCTTAGTATGAAAATTACTTATATATGTTAATTCCATATAATTACTTGAACATGCCAGCGAAATAGATTTGCTCAACGCCGGTGACATTTATGAATAAACACTTGAGAGAAATGAGTCAGCAGGTATGTTGCGCGACCGTTAATCAAATAGGTCGAACGCAAGCCGACATTCTCTTCTTGAATTCGGCCATGGGCAAGGGCTCGATTTTTCCGGCTTGTTTCCGTCTAAATGAGACTAGCGGAGAGCCGTCGAACGGCAAATTTTGGTCGAGAGCGGCCGACAGAGGAACGTTCTGACCTTCTACGGCCATCTTTCACTGTGTTCTGCTACCTGTCGACCTAAAAACGGCATGGATTTTTAACTGGGTAGTGTCTTCAGTGAACCCAGATACCACTTGCAATACATGGACCATGTCCGTGAACCTAACTCTTTCTTTTTCACGCCAACTAATCTCTCCGATGTAATTACGTGCATAAACAACTTGAAAAATAAATCAAGTGGATTGAAAATTTTTTCGGCTAAAGTTCTTAGGGCTATAGCTGATATAATAGCACCGTGCATATCTTATATTATCAACCAATCCCTTTCTCAAGGTATCTTCCCCAACTCTTTCAAAATTGCGAGAGTCACCCCTATTTTTAGAAATGGTGATAAAAACTGCATTAACAATTATAGACCTATCTCTGTACTACCAATTATTAGCAAAATATTCGAGAAAATTGTGTATAAAAAAGTGTATTCGTATTTTGAACAAAAATCTTTCCTCTACGACAAACAATACGGTTTTCGTTCTAAGAAATCTACGACACAAGCTGTATTAAATCATTTGAAATACCTTTATTCTAATATAGATGAAGGAAAGCTTGTTTTTTCCGTATTTCTTGACTTTCGAAAAGCATTCGATTGTGTGGACCATAACGTATTACTCTCGAAACTACATTGTTATGGCATTCGAGGGGCTGCCCATGATTGGTTCAGATCATACTTAGCAAATCGGAAACAATACGTTGTCATTGACGACGCAAAATCAGACCCACAGACAATTAGCCATGGGGTTCCACAAGGATCTGTCCTTGGGCCTCTCCTATTTCTAATTTTTATCAATGATATCATTAAATCTACATCATTCTTCAAATTCATACTTTTTGCCGATGACAGTACCCTTTCTGCGGTCCTTCCAGACCAAAATCCCGCTAGGATGGCGGAGCGTATAAATTTTGAACTTCATAAGGTTTCATTGTGGCTTAAAGCTAATAAAATAAGCCGTAATATCGATAAAACAAAATATATTACATTCTCACACAAGAAAAATATATCTCTCCCACGCATTCAAATTGGCGAAGGTGAAATCGAAGAAACCAACTCAAGTAAATTCCTGGGCATCATAATAGACAAACATCCAACCTTTAAAGAGCACATCGCTCATATTAGTTCTAAATTATCAAAATCTATCGGAATCCTAAATAAAGTTAAGAATTTCCTGCCTGAAACAGCCTTACAAATGCTCTACCGAACGCTCATTTCACCATACTTGCAATACGGAATAGAAGCATGGCACGGAACTAATAAAAATAAAACCAACAAAATTTTTACCCTGCAAAAAAGAGCCATATGAGCGGTAAAGAATCTAAAATATAATGCTCACGCAAAAGACTCATTCAAAAATTTACGAATACTTAAGCTCTCGGATCTCTACAAAATCTCCATTTGTAATTTCATTTACAAAACATTAACAAATGATGGCGACAATAGCCTAAAACAACTATTAACTGCGCAAACTGGTCATCACGACCATTTAACCCGAAATAGAAGTAAATTCATGCTTCCTTATTACTCAAAGGCTCGGTCACAACACAGTATCCTCTTCGTTGGAACTAAAACTTGGAACTCAATACCTGCGGAGATCCGTGAAAGTAATTATTATAAGGTATTCAAAAAAAATCTTGAGTCTCACTTCCTATCAGATTACTAGTCGTATAAGAACACAGAGTCAAACCTTGTCCCCTACATAACTGGTCCTAATAATGTAATTTGCCTTGGTTAATTTCGCCGATCTTCAGTCTGTTCTTGAATCGTTTGTCGAATATACTGTTAAATCTAGTCCATATGAACTCTATTGTGAAATGAAGTATCTAATTTCGAGTTAATTATCTCATTGATCAGTCTAATGCGTCTCTAGTTTAAGGGAATTAGGTTATGAACTTATTCGGGCCCACAGATAGCTATACTCAAATTTGACCATTGTACTAGACTTAAGAAACATTATATCTCTGTATCACCTGTGGTAAATAAATTGTTTAAATTGTTTAAAATTGTTTAAATAGCTGATATTGAGAAAGTACCGACAGCTTCGCTTCTGAAGAACATTTTGCTGCAGGCTTTGGTTTCACAAGCGTCTCGAAATCTTTTATAAAATTAGCGATTATACCAGTTCTGCAAAGTTACAATAACAAAAGCGTCAATCATGTGTTTTCCACACCTTCATGACCCATAACCCAGATGCTCGAAGTATGCCATGAACCATCCCTTCAATATAGGTTGTGCTCCGGGCACCACGCAAGCGGGAGAGTGCCGGTGGATCTCATATTTAAGAGCAAAAGCAATCAAAACTTATTTACAGGAATAGGTAATATTCACGTATTCGTACAGTTGTAAAGGGCATGGCATTGGCTCACAATAGCTAATGTTAATATGCAGAATTTTTCTTAAAATAGAATGCAATTTTGTTCTAAGCAGGTTAATCAGACACTGCAGAACGGATTGCTCCATCGGCAATATGTTACCACACAATACGGCTTAAAAATTCCTTTTAATTTTTTATTTCTTTCCTCCATTCAAAAATTAAATAATTTGAGTCTTTTTATTCCATCTTATTTGAAATTCCTGATTTAACAAATCCCTTTCTTCCTCTTATCAAACAAAATTCTACGCTATTTTTCAAAATCATCTTGTTCGTTTCTCTTCTCATCAATTCACTTCCTCCATTCAAGTTTTCAACTTTCTCATGAATTCACTTCTTAGTTCAGTTCACGTCCTATGAAATTCACTTCTTCTACTCATTAAATTTATTTCCGCTCAATAAGTTCTTTCCTCTCTTTCTCTCTTTAAAATAACTTCCTCTCCATAAATTTATTTTTCTTTCTCGTTATGTTCAATTCCTCTAATTGAGGTTATTTCCTCTCAACAAGTTTGCTTCCATCCTTGTTAATTCACTTCCTCTCGTTACGTTCACTTTCTCTGATTGAGTTGGCGTTAACAAGTTTAATTTTTATCTTTTAAATGAGTTCTTTTCTGCTTCTTCTGTTCTTTTTTACACAGTGCTCTCTTGCTCTGGTAGTATTCCCATGCCCTTCTTGTGTTCGGATTTTTGTGTTCTCTTGTTGCTTCTGTACTTTACTGCGCTTCTTGAGCTTTTTTTATTTCTTTCTCTCGCTGGGTATCGTGATATTGTGCTTGTTTTGATCTTGGAATTCGCAAGCTCTGGTTCTATACGTTTTTCCTTTTTGAATTTGCGTACTTTCCCACAAAGACAGACGAGCACCACCAGACAGACGAGCTCCAACGAGTCAGCTGGGGTATAGTATTTACTGTACAGTACATTCTCTCAAATTTTTTGATTCAGTGCACCCGTCATATGCACAACCGCCTTTGCCATCCAAGCCCTGTTATAGCAGGAAATATTAGACAAGCTATGGGGTCAGTTCATACTCATGCTGATGCAGGTGGCCAGGGCATCTCAATAGGAAGCTCTACTCAGTGTTGGTCAGCAATTTGTTTTCTAAACTGGATGGTTTTTCAGCAGTGCAATTACCGTAAAAAGTCCTATCACTAATGCCAAAAAAGCTTGAGCGGTTCAGTTTACTCGTACGAACAATATGTGTTCGTTGGGGAAAGCTAAGATGATTGTTTGAAATAGGTTTTGTTTTTAATATGAATTAAGGATGTTTTTAATCCAATGAAGCCCGATTCACATCCTTTTGTACACTGGTTTTCAAATGGCTTATAACTAATGCAAGGATGCAATGACGACTACTCCTATTCGAGCCAGCACATTTTTCCGACACCTGGGTCGAGTGGGGAATTATGTTCGAGTTCTCCCTTTTCACGTCGGGGAGTTTTGCCGAGCTGGGAGAGTAGGGATTCGAACCGGCGACCCTTCCCGTAAAAGGCGTGCGTTCTCTAACCCAATCGTCCACGGTGATAATGTAAAAGTTAATTTGATAATGGAGAAAGATAATTTGGTTATAACGATTCTCACCTTTGCACATTTGAGCAAGCGAAACTTAGATTTATCTGAAAAATTGAGGCTAATTATGTTGACCAGATTATTGTATTTATCATCGAGGTCTCTAATCACAGAATGAGTAAGAGTAACGTACCAACAAATTTTTGGTACGTTACTCATACTACGATGCTCAGCACTCCTGGAACCCAAAGTATGGGACGCCGTTCCCACACGCTCTGATGCACAGTGTGCACAACTACATTTATGCTCCAGTGAGGCCTGTGACGCAGCGGGAAGTTTATCCTCAAACCGAAACAAAGGAGAGATGTTACACATGTTAACCAGAACTATTCTGAACTTAATTCCTACAAAATATTTACCTATTAATGTTACTATCTCCCTCATAACCTCCGAACTAGGGCGGAACAAGGACAAGAGAGCGAGCGTCATGTTGAGGGAAATGAAAGTCAAATTTTAGGCTAGAAACTTATCGAAGTTTGATTCGATAACAAGCAGCAGCTAAGCCAATAGCTTGTAAATTTATTTTTGAAGCATAAACTCCCCATATAAGTATCTCAAACAATTACAACTGGAACCCTGGTATTGCTTCATGCGAGAAATTCTCTGTTAGGACAAAACTTCTGCACGGCAGATTGTTTTGTTGGAAAACAAATGCATTCAGTTGACGGTGCAATTCGTTATATCAAGCAAGATATACAGAAATGAATTACTGTGCTCCAAAAATAAGGTAGTTATTGCAAGTAGGCCGTGTTGTTTTTACAAAACTAAAAAATAGGTACTTCTGTGAGCAGTTTGTGCGTGTATCTGCTGCACCTCTTTGTCCTCAAATAGCGCTTAGGGCACAAACTGAGCTTGAGTTCTAGGTACTGAATTAAAGTTCCGGCATTTATCAATTGCCATTAGGAAAGTTTTAAATTGTGAAATTTCAACTAGTCTTCCTCGCGCCGTCTTAATATCTGCATGAAAAAGATAGTTTCTCATTGCCTGCAGACGTGTTTACTTAGAACATTTCAGCTATGGTTCGTTCGATTTCTCACAATGACATTTATTGACATAATGCGATATCAGCTAAGCTCTTTAAATCAGAAACTCCTCTTCATTAAAGTTGGTTGGAATTTTGAAAGTAACTCGCCCGAGCTACCCGGAAGTGGTGCGCAGATCAGCATATTCATGAAGCTGCACCTGCTCCGCTCTGCCCTCTTCGCGCACCCGCGCCACAAATATAAAGCACTCTCTTTTCTAACAAAATGACTGCTGCCATTGAGCGAGAGTTCTGGGGTCCGAGACTCCATCAAAGATCCAAAGATTATAGCGTAAAAAAATCCCCCCTACGACCCAATGTATCAGTTCCTTCCCCTAAAGTTACTCGATGTCCTAGTATATGAATTCAATTAGCGATTTTTATATGCATTTCATTGCATAATTCATGTGATGTTCAAAACAGCTTGCCAAACTACGGCTAATTTGCCAAATTTGCTTCACAAACTACGGCTAACCTGATTAGCCTTCACCAACGACTGCAGTATTAAACGAATTTTTAATACTTCTGCAGGTAAAGGTCATTTTCTCTCTGTTATGAAAGAGTATTGAGCGGGATAAAATTGAGAATTATTTTTAAGAAGCGGTAGGAAGCGAATTATATTCTTCGTCTTCAACTTAGTTCAAATACTCGCTATCATATAATATTGCTCATCATCGTTACATCAGGCACAAAACTGAGCCTCGCTTCTTCGTAACAAAACATCAACAAAACACGTTTACTACCGCTGGTTACGCTGCAGCGACGTGTTCACACTTCCAACTTCCACGATCACTTATGATTTTTGGCTGAAGGTTAAATTTTATAGGTTTAAGGGTCTGATATTCCTAGTAATTCTTTTTTCAAATACATTGTGATCCATTTCCTCTTTTCTCTAAGGAACTGCATTTATTCCCTCTGATTTTGGCGTGAGGTTACGCGGAGCCTTACATGTTTTCACTACGTAGACGACTTGGGTCGTGCTGACAGTTGCTCTTCTTTCCAGACCCCAGCAGAGGGCTACCAGAACCCGAGCTACAAGGACCCGGCCTACAGCAGCCCAACTGAGGAGGCCGCTGCCAACAGGGCCGCCAGCTCCTGGCACCCGACGCCCAGACCTCGACCCCTCGCCAGGAACAAAACGATGCCTGTTCTTGTCACGCCCAGAAAACAGGTTTCGGGATCTTCTATGAGTCTACCTCACGAGGAGAAGTCTCCAGCGAGGGATCTCATGAATCCCAGCGGATCTCCACGCTCTCTCCCTGTGCCTTCAAACACTTACGACTCCACCAGCTCTCAGGAGCAGCTTGAGCTCATTCTTACTCCGAAGGCATTGTAATGTTCGCTTCAACAGCAGTAGTAAAAAATTAAAAAGACACGCGCGTCACGTAAACTTACTGTAGATTGCGTGAGAGAACGTCATCGTAGGGTGTGGTGTTAGGAACAGACTTGTGAAAATTGAATAACATGGACATCGTGAGAGAACAAAATAAGCCATTGTACGTTCGAAAGTCTGTCAACTTTTTTGGGGGGTTTAAGATTATAGACGCTGGTGTTACTAGATAGCCTCAAAACTCTCAATCGTTGAAGCAACCCATTACTGTTCATTCTTCAATCTTTACACGAAATGAGCGAGCGACAGAAAAAAAATATTTCCGCTCCTTAGCCCTTGAACTAAGTTGTACTTACTGCTTATCATAACTAGGTTATGATGCGAATAACGTTTTAAAAGATAAAATGGAAATCATTGGTGGCAGATAGAAAATATTTTAAGACAACTTGATAGAGCGCATGCAAATTTGTAACCTAAAAAGACGAATTCACAGATTTTGTTATGTTATTTATAACAAAAAACTGATTTCAGGTGTCGAAAGCTAATCTGCAAATATTTATTCCATACTTCAAATTCTTGCCTATGTTTCAGAGCATTAAATTTGTTACCGAAATGGATAAGAATAGGTCACTTCCTTAATGAAAGAGCTGCGATAACCAAAAGGCTTAAGAAGAGGTCTTACGCGCGGTTATTGATAAGGAGAGGGAGCATGACCCACGAACGGTCAAGAAAGCCATTGAAAACACAAATTTCACTCGCAAAGTTAGAAACAACATCGGATAAGATAAGATACCTGCTGGAGAAATAAAAAATGACGAGTTTGTGACGAAAATGCCTTGTACAGCGGTAAAGCTTTTCTTGACGCACCTGACGTTGGCGGAGTTTGTCGTCTGACTCGACATACCACCTTAAAGGCCTGAAAAAGGCATCGAAGAAAAGACTAAGCTGGCCACACACTAGCATATCTGATCGGTCATGACGAACAGATATGGAATGCTACAGATGAAATCTGTCGCTCTACTCGCCACTAACTGCAGCGACTGTAACTGCAACTCAAGTGCGTGTTCAGCAGTGGTAGCAGGCAGATGTGAGATAACCAGTCATGGACGACAAGAAAAAAGCTTTAGCAAGCTTGGTGCCATTAAGTGCCATGAAGCCCAGAAAGGGGAAACGATCGCGTTGGTCAAAGGAGTGGCCTAAAAAAAGGAGAATTTTCTCATATGACACTTTAGAATAACCCAGATGATTTTAGAAATTATTTGCAAATGTCCGATAAGGTATTCCAAGAAATACATGCCACTATTGTCCCATTCAAACAAAAGCAAGATACGATGCTCAGAAAGGCAATAAGTTCTGTGGTGGAGGGAAAGAACTGTCACATTTGCCCATACACTGGGCGATAAAATCTGCAGGCGGGTAAGGAATTCCAACATGATGGAAGATCAAAATGAGTGATTTGATATGCCAGACTTTATCTGTATCACCCCACACACTGGCAGATATTTGAGCGATTTGGTCTGTACAGATCAAATCGGCAGAAACTGACCGATCAGATATGCTAGCGTGTGGCCAGCTTTATTCCAAGCCCGATCCCGTCCACGGGCGACCACATCATGGCGGTAATCGAGGAAAAGGGAAAATTTCATTGCCAGACAAAAATTATGCCCGAAATAATTAAACGTATGCCATTCACACGTTAATGTTTTTCCTAATTATTACGTATTTGGAATTTTCTTACTTCCATCGAGAAAAACGGATCTTGCGTGATAACTGGTGATAAAAATCAGTTTTTTGTTAGGAATAACAAAACAGAGAAACCTGTGCCTCTGTCATTTTTTGAAATTGATTTGCGCTCATTTTAACAAATTGTCCTAAAATACCAGCTGTCTTCAACCATTGCTTTTATTTCACTTAATTTCTCGTACCGTATGTACGAAAGTTTTCGTCTACATTACTGTGACTTTCGTGCTCGTGACTGGCAAACTAACTAATAGAAAAGGAACAATATTATTGCTTATTTCAAGTTCCTTTCGTAAGCCAAGTCTAGAATATGAAGGCATGACGACACACTTCATTAAAATATCGAAGCTGGCTAATATGACTGAAGGAATGATGGTTCATATCTCAGCTCAAGTTAAAATGAATTTTAACATTCAACGTTGAAATGACATACGTCAAATTGAACGTGCCTACATTTATTGTTTTTGAATAAGAATTCACGAAGTAGAGGTTTTGACCACCAATGTGTCACATTGCAGTTTATAATAGCTGGATACAGCCCGCCAATGTGTCTCTTTGCAAGAAAAATATTTAAATACTGTAAAACGATATGGAGGAAAAATTCATTAAATTTTCATGTTTCGCTTATGACTTCTCATGCCTTTCATGGGCCATTTCATGGCCCTCAAAAGCTATATTAAAAATTACCGCCGTAATCGGAGTCAGTCACCAGCAATCAATCCACTATTTGCGGAGCTGGCAGCATCGGCGCTTCTCAGCGGCTGCGCAAAAATGTACACTTCACCGCAGCAAGTACATGCGCCTCAAATATACTGCGGGACGCGGCGCCGGCATGCGCAGCCACGCGGCACTGTCGACAGGCGTCTGAATTACTCGAGCGACCCTCACACAAGAAAACGTTGCTGCCCTGAACTGCGCTGCACCGGCCTTACCGGCCCCGTTCTGCGCAGATGACGACAAGAATTTTTAAGAGAGGTGCAGGATACTGCGGGTTATATCCGATTGGATATAATTTTAAGCAGACTTAATTACCAGCGCTTCATCTATTTTGTATTCACTGTATATAAATAATTAGAAAATACTTAATTATGTGAAAAATTGCTTAATATTAAGTATCGATGCAGTTGCTATCCAGAATATAAAGAGTGTGCTAATGAAGAAGATAACAGCTTTTTTACTTCAAACGTCTGCGCAAAAAAGAACTTCTTACTACAATCATGGGACATTATTCGGCGTTGAAAGTTCCTGTTCAACGAATATTTTTCCATATGGTAATGTAACTAAAGCCCAACTTTTCCACAAAATATTCTATTTGCTTGAATGTGTAGAGGAATCATTCCACCACTATATGTGGCAATTAACAGTGAGACTATGTGCTCATCTCGTGTGTTGCCGAAACGTTAACCGTGAAATGGTCGATATCAATTTTCTAACGTCTCGTAGTTTCCAATGACTCTGATGATAGATTTGGGCATGGTGAATATTCCTGAACTCTCGATGAAGATCACGGCGTACAAGTGTCTTGAGGAACTCAAAGTGAGCTGCCCAGTGTTACAAACGCTATCAGCCCAGCTTACTGGCATGATGGGCATTGGGTTGCTCACGTTATTTCCAGAGATAAGCAAGGATTCAGATTTAACATCCGATAATCTTTTGCGGGTTTTATTCTTAAAGTAGTATGACTTTTTCCATTTTGTCAACTTCTTCTGTGTGGCTGGACAACATATCAATTCTGGTCACTTATACTCGAGTGCATTTGAGTGTATTCTTTCATTATTGCAGTTTCGATGAGAGGTAATCTACATTAAGATGAGCTTTCCCATCAGGCGTGTCCCTATCCCTCACAGATGATCAAATTAATTAACTTCAAAACCAGTTCAAATGTTTTTTCCATCACCTCAGTCACTAATTTGTTCAAAGTTTAAATTTGTCATTCTTCATTGATTTATGTTGATTTCGTGGTATCTAAAATAGAAATCTAGTCTTAAGTTAAAGCTGGTTATAAAAAGTTTCGTCATTTCATGATTTCTATTGCTTGAAATGACCCTCTGAAGCATGCGTTCCTACATTTGGTAGATCGTGTACTGTGCAACAGAAATTCGCGGAGAGTGTCGTAGTTAAGTCTAATTTTAAGAACTCAATCGATAGAGATGTCGTGTGTAGTCGTTCAGTCTTGCGTATTGACTTCACTCAACATAGATTAGGAAAGAAGCCTTACCTAAGCAGCATTTGTACGATTTAGACTCGTTTGTACATAGAAATTTGTCTAGATTTTCTATGATCTCAATCAGGATTCTTCGTAACTATTTTTAGCACCAGTTTGGTACCGTTGTAATGTATAGCTAGCCACGTAAGTCATTCCACAACGATAGATCGATATTAATCAAATGGATAAAATACACTAATCTTTAGATTTAGATGAATAGTTAACAGGACCTTTGCATCAGAAGGTAATACAATTTTTGGAAGAAAATGCTTCGGTGTTAACTGGGAGTAATCAATTCATCTGCTTTGCTCGTTGAAAGTGACAATAGAATGAGTGACAATAGAAGTGACAACTCTTTTATGGCGATTCTGGGGAAAGTCAATAGTTATATCGAATTCGGCTCTAAATCACTCTGGTGACAATTTTCGTTGACGTTAATGGAGGATGTACATCAACATGGGTATCCAAAGTCATTATAGACGCATTGTTTATCGTCAATAACATCGTCCAGATGTCAAAAGTAGCATCAAAAGTTACGTCGTTTTGCTCTGATCAGAAGACGCGTTGAGAATAATCTACAGCACTTCATCTTGAGGAATCAATGGTCTTCGACAGCCAGCTTAGGCTCCCACGCTCTGCTGTGTTACCACGCCGGTAGCGTCTCATACTCAGCATCTCACAGGGCTGTGCGTTAATTTTCAGTTGGGCATCGTTCAAATCCGTTGTCATAAAAACAACGTAAATCCCAATAGTTGATGCGTGCCACAAGCTAGTGGATGTAATCTTGCGACATGATGGAAGTCTTGCGGGTATTTTGTTTCTTAAAAGTCGGAGACTTTACACACAATTTCTAAAATTGAGTTGGTAATTTTTTCAAATTTTTAAATGGCAGCGAGTTTAATTTTTAACACAAGTTTTCTTCCATATGACAATTAACAATTGACGAGTAGTTAATGTTATTGGAATACACCGGTGGTTGGAGAGGTCCGCGGGAAAGGGTTGTCCCCTCACCTCGCAGGAGCACGGCGATACCGCGCGCTCCTGGTGGCCTACTTGCGCACCGCTCGCCACGCGCGTGGCTAGCTCCACCCGCTCGTCGCTGAGTATCTACACACACTCGTCGCAGGCGACACTTGCCGGATTAGTTTTATTATGAGGTAAGCCGACCTTTCTAAGTCGTAAGGATAGGTCAGTCTTCCAGGCTCCAAACTTGTAATGCAATTTGGAAATCTATCAGCTATTGGAGGTAATTTATAATCAATGCCTTTTTTTAAAACTTGATAGGTAGAGTAGGAAAATTGAGCCGATTCTAATGCAGGCTCTTTTGTCTTACGTCTTCTTTCGATTCCATCACGGACTGACTGTAGTTTCTCGCAGCAGAGGTGCAACTGTCCGGCCCTCAAACACCAAGTGAATTAAGACCGCTACGTTTCACTCCACAGCCTGAGCGAGAAGCGGCGAATCTGCTCTAAAGACGGCAGTTAAAGTAAGGAAATTTACTTAACTATGCTACATTTACTAACGAGTTATGACAATAATTAACTGAAATTTGGGTATTCAGAGGAAAATATAACTTGCGGGGCTGGTGGGAAATTTTTAAAATTATGAGACTTCGTAATTTCCACAGATTAATGTCTTTTTAAAACACGGCAGTTATTCGAAATTAAACATCATTTTAAATATTTTCTTACAAACTTATGTTATAACGTACACAAACAATGTATTCCAATTGCGATGCAGTAATAAATACCATAACATTATTGAGCTGCATAAATGACGGTTTTTATTGGTTTCTGTACGTTAGCATGTTTCAGGTTTATTTTTTGTAAAAACAAATCGAGTATTCTCATGTTATTAACAAAATCTGCACCGGTTCATTCATAGGCCAAACTTAAGAATTACTCAGGTTCCTACACAGTGCAGTTAGTGCACTCTCCGTCGTGTCCTGTTTAGTTTGTGCGGCAATAATTTCATAAAAACGAAGATGCAGAAGGCCTCATCAGCGTAACTGTGATAAAGCACCTAAAACTGGCAATAAACTGTGTGAGTCTTTCTCCGGTCGTGAGCTACAGCGACATCTCAGCGCTAGGGTCCTCTCTGGACTCGAAAGGGACCTAATCTCCTTAACCTAGGTCGCATCTCCATGGTGACCGATCTTCATGATCGGGGAAACTATTCAGTACTGTCATGTAACTGTCGCTTGGCACTCCTGAAGTGTGTCGCTTGTTCCCTCACCTGAAAATGAGAGTTAATGATTAAAAGAGTCTGCAGTGAGTTCTGTGCGGCCTCAGTGGAGGACGACCGTCCTATTACTACAAGTTTCTTGTCTGATTCGAAAACGTGGCATCAACAGGTGGATTCCGTAAAGAGGTATCTAACCTAGTAACTCATGAACTCTATTATTAAATTTCTAATTTTTATGACGTTCCAGGTTCCACTATTCGAGCCAATTTCCTTTAACTACAGCTGCGAAATTTAATAAGATCATGATTACAGTAGCGCTTGCTTAGCGTGCACTGAGCATTTATTCGAGATGCATCATCAGTAATTTCAGTTAAAGCTCATTGTGTCTATCTTCTTCGAGGAAGAATTGTGTCCTCAGACAGGCTTCATAGATACTCAATCCTGAATCAATAATTAATTAATCACTGCTGATACTTTGGGCTGAGATGTAGTAGTTCTGGATATATGTTTACTTTCCCAATAGGTGAACACGTACAAAGAAGGTATTTCATGTATTGCGGGTTATGTTAGCGTGCTTCGAAAACATTAAGTAGGTTTGACGAGGCAATTTTGCGTAATGTCAAGAATCTAAGACTGAATGTCACTCGTAAAAGCATGTCTACGAAGAATGCTTAATTGATGTATTTTTAAAGCATGCCAAAAGTTACTCAGTTTGAAAGAACGATCGAGAAGTAGAGACGAGGGCTTGTTTAAAACCTGCCACAAAGGGAGAGCTGTTGCAATGCCTCTCTGCATCATAGTTAGAATGAACCAAAAATGCGCCATAGAAAGAAACGATGTCGAAGTAAAACGTGTGATCAATTTGGAAAGAAGACTGTGATACATGTGTACAGTAATACCCTCGGAAGAACGAAGCTTCAGAGCGTTAGTTTCTTTACTGTCAATACCCAGTCGGAGGCTGTAAACTGATATCAATGGAAAGTATAAAAGGGTGGAAGAGAGTCTGAAACTGTCTGGTTTACAATTAGTCAGCCTACCTCCACGCAAGCCTGAGTGAGACAGAAAATAAAGATGAAGAGGCTGCAGCTTTGAGGGAAACATGATATATTTGTGGAGAGTTAAAGCCATTTCTCTCAACTCAAGGCTTTACCGATCAATGAGATGTTGCTGTAGTTGACGGTTTTAAATTATTGTTAAATTAGCTCTATAAAATGTGAAATAATCTCAGCAAGAGCAATGCTGCATTTCTGTCTTTCTGCGCGCGATGAATAGCTTGTAATAAAATAAGTAATACTTCGCAGTAGAATTCCGAAGTCAACACCAAAAGATTCAAATTTACATTAGGTGACTCACTGAAATGAAAAGGTAAACGTCTTAGGGAATGTTTCCCTCAATAATACATGCCCCGAATCGGAGCAGCAGTTCAATGTGAATATTGTTCACACAAAAAATGTTTGACAAATAACATTATCGTCGATATTCACACAAACGACTTCAATAAGTGTCATGTTACAAAGACGGACTATCCAGAGGACTGGTTCTACCATACGACAAAGACTGATGATTTCATCCACAACCTACTTCACTATAAAGGCCTGTTGACACGGTCAATGGGCGAGAGCTTCACCACGAGCTAAGTAAATACTTGGTGGAGTCAGTGTGTCCACACGGACCATGGCAGAGGTGCAGCACTGCTCCAATGAGTCCAAGTAGAATCCTCAGTCTGCTCCTAGCAGCGGTAGAGAGAGAATGTACGAAGGTGGCTCTGCGACAGATAATGGCGCTTTCAATCTTTATCAGTTGTCACGGTTATAAAGAAGAAACAAAAACGAATGAGGAAAATGTGGGCGAAGCGTTAGCTTAAAAAAGTCATTTTTTTGGCAGCTAAACGCCACTGTTCCAAGAGAACGTGTAGGCAGGGAGCAGAGACGACGCACCCTACACGTTCAGCATCTAAAATAGCACTGGCAACATGGAGCTAGGATATATGGAGGGAGCATAGCGCACTCCGATCGGGCTCAATTTGGCTGCAAAAGTTGAAAGACTCGGGCAGTGTGAATGCCCGACACGTCACAATTCTGAGCCAACCACAGACGCTTGGCTGAAGTTGGCTCCTCCCACCTCCTCTACCACTCCCCTCCCATTTTCCGAAGCAAGATTAGTACCACACCACAAGTCATAGGGTGAGGTGTGCGTGCAAGTCGCTCCAATTTGTTATAATCAAAGGCCTGTAATCTTCATAGTTTTCAACTCTTAATGTACCTTTGCTAGAAATTTTGATATTATTAAGTGTCCTCAAGTGAGGAAACCAATTTATTATCTTTCGGAGTCTTAGAATCCCAAATTAATGATTAGAGATTAACTCAACAGCTGGAAGAGCATTCAGCGAGTGTGTTCGCACTCTCACGTAGTCAGGAGGTAACTGGCTTCCGTGCTGACATCACACTTGCGAGACGGCTATTGGTTACCACAGACAGAGGAGAAATCTCAAAAACTGGTTCTCTTCACAGACGGCTATGCTCCCTCGATATATCCTAGCTCCATGACTGGCAAGCATTGGCTCGCTCGACGAAGACCGAACCCAGACACACTGTCGTCTACTGCTCCATTCAGTCTGAAAAGAGAGAAAAGGGGCGTGGTTTAAGCCTCTCTTTCCCGGTGAAACACTTGCCCACTGCACGTGTCAACAGGCCTTAAGTCTTCGCTTTCCACTGTTCTGCTAAGAACTCCCAAACGTGCTCAATTCCGCATAAACTTCCATATAATTCCACATAAACATAAACTAATGAAGACAAAGCACTGAGTTGTCCCATGTTGTCATATATTCGCCATCAGGGTTTCCTCTCTGCCTTCTCCAGAGAGCGTACTTACGACCATGGCATGTGGTAGGAGCCAGCAACGTCGCGGTAGCGGAAACCCTAGAATTACCTCCTCACGAAAAGAACATGTCAATCGTGCATGGTCACCATCCAGGTAGAGGACATTACACTTTTGAGACGCGGCTTTAATTCGCTTTGCTTTTTGAGGACTTGCTTTTCGATTGAAATATTTTTCTTCTTCTTCGTCTAATGGTCATAACTGACGTGTCTGTCACACATCTTAAGGCTATCCTGCTATCGTTTTTGGATTTTCTTTTATCTACTTCATAATGTGGCAGAAATAAAAGTCTACTGATAAAGCTATAGTTTCTACTTTGTGCATTCTCGTCTTTCATTATCTTGAGACCACAATGCTTCACCTCACCCGAGTTTTGTCAAAAATCTTACAGTGTTTGACTTTGAATCCACCTCAGTATTTATAGAATAAGAAATTCACTTTCATAATTTCGTCGCACCCCTTTCTAATGAGTTACTCACTGTTTTGCTGGACCGTCACGTGCACTCGCGATGACCTCATCTGAGTCATAGCTAACAAAAATTACATCGAGTTAATTAATTCTAACTTGGGAGCTGTTATTGGAACTAAAATTTACTCCACTCGTCCTGAATCTTTCGTGCTTCAGTGTATTTCTTGTAGCTTTTGATTAATTATTCATTCTTCATACGTGCTATTCGTTCGTAGTCGTTGAATTCGTTAAGCATATTCATCGTGCTAATGAATTTCTGACACACTTGTCCTTGAGATGCAGGTAGAATTTCATAATTGCTCTCGAGAGATATGCTGACTTCTTCAAGCTAAGGAACTAAGAACTTCTGTATGCTCAGGAATATCATTTCTCAACCCACTTTCTGGCTCTGGGGCGCGCGATGTTCGCTGCAGCGCGCAGTTGAGGCTGTGGTTTGCCTGGCAGGCTCTGCGTTTTCTTCTACAAGTTTCCATTCTTTATTGTTTTTACATTCACAACTAGAACTATTCTAAACACTCATGTATCACAAGTGATCCAAAATCGAATAAAATTTGTTTTAAAATGATCAAGAACTATTGAAATTTGTAAGGATTTTCTATTTTGGCTGTAGCTTTATGCCCTGTTTTTTTCGTAGAATTAGAGAGTTTGTAAATATTCGTTTAGGCTTGTTTCACATAAAAATAATCATGCTGGCAAGCCAAGTTCCAAATCAGTTTTCACTCTCTAGACAAAGACTTAATAAAACATATATTTTTATAATTTATATTTTACTCACATAATCCATAAATCTCGCTGAAAGAAATGGGATGATCAAAACACTTTCCATCGAACTAACCTACCATGTTTCTTAATATAAAGGCAAGATCACATCTAGAGCGGTTTCGTCTTAATGACGAGTCTCAAGGAGCAAAATTCTGTTCGGTTAACTAATTTAACTTAAGGGGAAAGAAATAAAATTACATTTGCGCAAAGTGAGTTCATTCAACCGCCTCAAAGAATTCACATCCGAACAGAAAGCTATAGCTCCTCCTTTTCTGGCTGAGTACAGCTTCTTGTCCTTTACTTCCCCTCACAAATATCCACTAGACATTAGGAGTAATCATGGGAAACAACGCTTACTTCTAATTCATAAGTTATCTTCGCATACAGTTCAATAGCTTTACACTGACGATTTTGAATGAAACTTTCCAATTGGTTGAATGAACTTTGAAAAATTGAATTAGATTTTAAAAAAGAGGCAGCCTATTTTATCATTTTATTAATAATTTGCATTTTGCTGCAGTTCGGACATCATCGCGCAGCGTAACCGTCACACTTCCTTATTGTATCATGAACATATGTTTCCTAAAATTTAAATTGAAACTTTAAAATTCCGCTACCAAACAATTCTTTTATATTGAAGTAAATTGTATCTACTTTCTTTCCTATTTGTTAGCACTTTACTATACACGAGTTTGCAACATCTACATGTTTTTTTCTAAATAAGACACTGTAAATTATATATTACATTCCTGTGTGCCTGAAAAATTTTTAATCTTACGCAGGATCATCACCTGCGATGGGCGTCGTTACAGTCTATGCCTTGTATTCTACCTTCTTCGTGAATAAATCTGAAGAAATTTTTGGTGTTCACCGAGCCTTGATAAATCCTTGTGTTTCGCAGCCTAATGTGAAAGCACCAGCAGTAAATTTTGAATGAGAACATGATCGGTTATCAGATGGTGAGTTCAAGGTAGTGCTCGTCATAGCCCTGTGGCTATAGGACCTGCCTCCGTGCGGGCAACGAGGGTTCGAGTCCCGGCGCTGGTGGCGATTTTCTCTGTTGGGTATAGGGGAAAAATTCAAAGCACAATACCCCACTCTACCCAGGTGTCTGAAATGGGTACCGGTCTTGACCGGGGGAAAGCGTCATGGCGTCCTGGTGTTTGTTATAAGGCATTTGAAAATCCAATGTACAAGGTGATATGTATCAGGCTTGAATAAATTATTGGAAATAAAGCATCCGTAGATGCCTTCATTATTATTTTTATTATTAAAAAATTAAATTGGTCAACGGATGAATAGGACTTATTTTCATCTATAATTTTACCGGATTCAATCATAAGCTTCTCGAGAATGCTACAAGATTGAGTCTTGAGTCAAAGTCGCACAAAAAAAGCTCTGATTAAAAGTCAAACAGTACTTTATGAAGCTAAAAAAGGAGAAACGAGATGAAAAGAAATGAAATGAGGTTGGTGTGGAATTAAAGAATGTGAAATTCTTACGGACGTGAGAGGATGGTTTTGATTTTATTTAGAAGTCACATTTTCCATGGTTCTTAAAGAAGTCTTGGGTGAAATCTTGATCGTCTTCCATGACGATGAGATAATATTCCTAAGTCGTTGTAGCAAACAGCTGGCAGCGTAAGCTCATTTAAATTGGTTTAGCAACACGACTAGACGAATAGGTTCATAGGAATTCGATTCAACTCGAAGTTATTTACCGGGGAGGAGGTAGATTCACCAATCACACGTAATTTGCGCCACTTGTCTCATATGAGACGTTTCCTGGGCTTTCAAACTGTTTATCCTAACTATAAGAGATGACAAAATTGGATTAAAAGTTAGTTTAAGCCTCTCTAACAACAAAAAAGGTGAAAAAAATGAAGAAGTACTTTAAAAACATTTACTCTGAACGTTTCGAACCTAGGCTCATTTTCAACAAAAAGGCTGCAAATAAAATAACAGACAAGTCAATACACCCAAAATTACAGCAGCTCAGAATATAAAATCAGGTAAAAAAATATATAATAATAATAATTTATCGGTTGACTATTTTCAGAGGGCATGCACTCTGCATTTCGTTGCGAGAAGGTTTGAATTTATGAATGAATAATGACTCTAAAATACGTAGGCCTAAGTTGGCGGTACAAGTAACTAATATTTTTAAATTTGCTTATGTCAATAATCTGTTCACAGGAACCATTACTACCCAGTCCGCATTTGTCGATGGCTGTTCAAAGGGTCGTTACAGAGCACAGAGAAGGAGAACCAGCATTCACCCAGTAAGCTCATTACTGGACTTTTCACGGAATGTCCAAGCTGTCCGGTATTGGATTGACGAAGGCAGCCCATTTCTTACCGCCGGACCAGTAACGGAAGACCATCCTGAGGCACGGGCAAAATATTATATCCCATTACCGTAAGACTGGCTTGCCTGCAGTATTCCGTCTCTAGCGCTGGGAAGCCTGCCCTGACCCGTTCACAATTGTGGGATTCCTATCTTTTCCTAGCACTGGCTTGCCAGCAGTATTCCGTTTCTAACGCTGGGAATCCTGCCCAGACCCGTTCAGAATTGTGGGATTCCTATCTTATCCTAGCACTGGTTTGCCTGCACTACTTGTCCTGACGTAAGACCGAAGCTCCTTGCGTCAAGACTGAGTAGTGCAGGCAAGCCTGCATCTTGATTAGTTAACATCTACAGATATAAGTAACAATTCACTCCCATGAACAAATAAAAAAACTATAAGATATTCAGGATAAGGAATCTGATTTAAAAAATGCACATATATTTAAAGAAATCAACGTATAAAGTTCTTTTAATGGAGCGACAGTAAAGATCGCGTTCAAGCATAAAATAATGATAATAATAAACCAGAATCAGGCACACGCACAGACTCACCCAAAACCAAGATCCCACCAGGCGCGCGAAGTGGCTTAACAATAAGGCATATAGCTACTGCACTGGAGCAAATTACCTCAATTGGACGAAATTTATTTGCGAAAATGGCTAAATTACATGATACATTGATTAGATGATACATTATGAACAGTAATAACAGGGTGTCTACCATGATTCCATTTTTAAATTCTACTACTTTTTACAACGTTCCAGAGCAAAAAATTACAACCTAAATCCTTCATATAAATAGTTATTGCTTTACAAGTTCCCAGATATATCAGCCTACAGCTAATGTCTAGTTCGAGTCAATATATAACGCCATAGCAACGGTGAAGCAGCATGTCAGAAAGAAGAAAGAAACAAAGAGAAATACTTTATACTACATAACACATAACATAAGATAGTCTATTAACCACCATGAAAAAAGTGCCTTTGGTACCATTAATCGAGATCAATTGCTGTCATACACATCTAAATAAGATTAGATTATTAATTAGTTTAAGCTTCCCTATCCGATACAACGACGATTTAAAGAGAGGAATAATGAAGGGATCATCTAGTATAGGCCCGTGCACGGGGAATCTATGAGCAAGGTGTGTTTTTCCATCATAGGACACCAAGTGCATAGAAACAGTAAGTCAAGAAAGAAGTTCGAACAAGAAAAAGTTCAAGAAGAAAGTAGGAGGTGACGAAGAAAGTAGGAGGTACTGCAGAAAAGGATAGCAGTGAACCGGAAAAGCTGGTCCTCAACTAAACAAAACTCTATTCTATTTCAACAAAAAGAAGGCCTACCTAACCACATCGGGACAATCCCTCTGGACGTGTAAATGCCCATAGATACAATAGTTATATCCCCCTGAGGGGTCTAAATCCGACTATTTCCATGAAATACATATCAACAGAGGGCCACTTTGAACAAAAACAAGTTAAATAAACTTCCACTTTCTATAAGCGTGCAAACAAATCATAGAACAGAAAACATAATCAGATTTCAATAGTTTTTGAGTTAGTTACATACGTTAGTTTAAGCCTCCCTAACCACAACAAAGGTGTTCTAAGAGAGGGAATAATGAAGGAGACCATCCAGTATGGCCACGTACAGGGGATTCTACGCACGAGGGGTGCCCCGCACATTACATCCTTGAATGGAAATTAGAAGAAGAAAGTCACAAGAACTGAAGAAAAGACAGCAAGCAGTAAACCCATAACGAAAGTCCGGAGCAAAACAGAAAGCTCAATCTATTTCAATTAAATGGCATGCCAAATAAAAACTCAAATGAACAAACACTTAACTAAATAAAACAGTGTCAAGTCTTATTGAAATGCTGTTCGTATCATCATGAGGGGCTTATTAAAAAACGAATCAAGAATACAGAATAATAAGATGGATGCGTTTCCTTGAGTAAAAATAATGCACAAAGCTACTGAGAAGCTACTCTTGTTCAAATAATATCCGCTCACTTTCTGTAAAGCAAAGTAATGAATTATAATCACTGACTTCTCTCATTTTTATGAAAGAAAAAAATGTTCTACGAAATCAACTTTTAAAGCGATAACGATGTCTCGAGGGCTCCCCCGAGGACGGAGCACTGTTCTTCTCGATTGGGGCACTCATGTTCCACCACAAATACTTGCTCAGAGGGCGCACCAACAAACGTACTGGCTGAGCATCCCGCCGCACAATACTCTTGCTCCACCACAAATGCTTGCTCACAGGGCGCACCAACCGACGTACCAGCTGAGCATCCCACTGCACTATCTGAAACAATACAATTTCGCTTAGAAAAAATCATCGTAACAGTAATGATTTTGACAACTTCCATTTACCGGGGTAGGAATATTAAACGTTCCGGATTTGCAACACTTTATAAGAAAGTAAGGGCCGGAGCTATGAGTTAGGTAAAAGTTGAACAGCATCTCAACAAGCTAATTATGTTTTCGAAGATTTTTTTCATAACTGTTTACATTTTCCCATTTACTGCTCTTTCGTTCTTCTAGCAGTTTTTACTCCCAACTTTCTAGTTTTTTCCAATCTCAATATTGCAATGTAGCAGGTGAACGACACAAATTTCGTGCATAGATTCCCACATCCCAAAGAACGTGCTATCGTTTTCCCTCTCACAGAATCACTCGCAAACACCTTAAATATATAGAATTACATAGTTTTACCTTAGTCTGACGAGACAAACAATCGAAGTACAGCTTTTAATTGAATATTTGTGCCTCAGAATGCAGTACAAAAATACACGTTTTGCGCCTAAACATCTGCAACATGGCAGATTGGGCTACCACTATTCGTCATTTTCTGTTTCGACACCGAATGATATTGAAGATATCTCAAAATTCATCTGTTCTAACAGCTCCCCTATACACATGTCATACGTACAGCAATACCTCAAAAAAAATACATACGCTGACAAGGTCATTTAGAAATTCCTCGTAATTTCTATGTTCAAATGCTGAAATTTTATAACAGTAAGAACATCTACCATACCTCGAAATTGAATCAATTCATTTTAATATGCTCTGGTATTTGCTCCTTTTGCACGGCTGGGCATAGTCTCCCGTGATCTACCGTGCACCGGAAATTATTATTATATTAGTGGTTTAAGACTCCGTTTTCAGTAACAAAGACGATATCACAGAGGAATAATGAAGGAGACCATCTAGTATGGACACGTACAAGGGGATTCTATGCACGAGGTGTGCCCCGCACAGGATACCAAGCGCATAGTAACAGCAAGTTACGAAGGAAGTTCAAACAAGAAAAAAAGTTCAAGAAAAAAGTAGACGGTGCTCAATAAAAGGATAGCAGTGAACCGAAAAAAGTTGGCCCTTAACTAAACAAAAGACACAATATTTCAACAAAATGAAGGCCTACCTAACCAGTGATTCGGGCACTGACATTATCCCCCTGGGAGCGTCACTTCCCATAGATACAATAGTTGTATCCCCCTGAGGGGCCGTGCACCGGAAAAAATTTAATATAGCAGGTGTTGTTTCCTGAATTGAGGCTGAAATCACTTGTTTCAGGTGTTCAACAGTGTTGATTTTTACCTGGCACACTTGAGGCAAGATATGTCTTCATGTAAACTACACTCAACTACAACCGTAGCCTCGAGCTCACCATTATTTTCGTAAATTTACTTCTCATTTAAATCAAACCTATGCAGTTTTATTTATATTCATTCATAATTATTGTAATTTAAATAACTTAGTAAATATAAGGTGATTTAATGTATATTCTCAGCATCTTTGTACATCATCAAATAAAATTCTGCATTTTTCATACTTATAAATATTGTAATGTATAACTTCACTGAGTCAAACCTTAATTCAATCAAACGCCCAATTCGGTTATGAAATTCAAATTGATAGAGAAAAATCTTGAATACTCTACACATTCTAATTTTATCTCTAAATCCAGATGGATTACAAATGGTTTCTAAATTCAAAAAGAAGGTACTTACTACGTTTACGCTTGCGAGTACTTCCGGACCAGTCCACAGCCTGCCTCAGGAGCAACGCAGTTCGTTTCTCTATGTCGGTGAGGGACACGTCTCTAAATCTTGTCCACCGTAGAGCGCCTGGAAAAAACGAACACATAATAGCTAGTAGCTAAAACACATTGGTCACGTATGTTCCCTCTCCATTAATTATAGGAAACAAGTACAGAAAGATCGTACGAAGCTTTAACTGATAGCTAATTTACAATTAATATGTAACTAATTTTCAACACGCTTATATTATGACATGCTTGAAACATTAAAAACTTACAAACAAGCAGGTAGGAAGAATATAACAGTGCAACATTTTCACGACAAAAATCATACCGCTCCTATATAGAAGTAGCTACAGTGAATTCAATTCACCATGAAATATAACTTACTTAAGAGAAGCTGATATGCCTTATGAGAAGAAAATTTATTCTTCGTAGGCTGCCGATTGAGACCAAGCCCAGTGAATGAATACGTCTGGGCCAGTGTTCTCGTCATCATTCGCTGCAGCATTCGACGCAAAGTATCTTGAAGACTCGGGGTTTCCAATGCTGCCAAGCTCATGACCTGACGAAAACAATGATAACGTTCTAGTTCCCCTAAATTACTTTATAATAATTGTTAGTTAAAAATAAAACGTAAACGTGCATCGGGGGTTTACTCGTTATGTAAATCTAGGACAAGTAAAGGTAGTGAACCTGAGCATTAGCTAGCTGCATAAACATAATTGGTTCCGTACGTTTATTCACATATTTGTATTACTGTAGTACATATATATACATATATACATATATACATATATACATATATACATATATATATATATATATATAATAGTTTTGGCTTCCCCTAGCCACTACAAGGCGTTCCCAAGATCAGAAAAGGAAGGAACAAAAGGAAATGTGTAATCTACGCACAGGACACTTATATTAGCGCATAGGAACAGCACATTAAGAAAAAGGAGGAAGAATAAAGTATAGAAATTAAAGGAAATAAAGTGGCCAAGAAATAGAAGAGGTAAGTGCTGTCTAAGTTGAAGTAACCTAATATATGTTTATTCCCATAGAACAGTATGGACAAACCTAACCTTGTTGCTCTTCTCTATGCTCACTGATGGGTTATATATTTGCGTCGTGTTACTCGTGTATAATCCTCAAGGATACGCAAGAAGAAATTAGCACTCGCGTTAATGGTTGGAGGTCTCTGCTTAACTAGAAGTTACATTCATCTTCACTCTGCAACCGCATTATAATAAGTTACTGTCAAAAATTACTAGGCCTAGGAAGATCTAGAGCGTTATATACACGCAAGTCGATACCGTGTACAAGCAAGTCGTACAAGCTCGTAGTACAGTATCTTCAAATAACGCTGAATTTCTCTATCTAGGGTAAAGCACAAACAGTTATAAGTAGGTACTTCTCTTGCAGCATAAAAATGCTGTATTCCAGAAAAAGACTCAGGTATTTAAGAGGAAATAATGATGAAAGAAATGCTAAATCGCCACACTCGCATTGGCACAGATAGGTAAGTGATAAATGAGTCTATATAAAACACTTGGCAGCTCATCATATAATCAAGTCATTAAGGTATACGCCATGGAAGCTGCGCCAATAACCGTATGGACTTGAATGTATATTGACCTTGTTACATTGAAATGAGCGAGACTTCGAACTTGGTACCTCCGTTGAGGGTTTACCGAAACATTTCGGTAGCAAGTTAAGTAGAATCTACACAATTAGCAGGTAGAAACGACAGCAGTCTGAACTTTTAAGCTCTAAGCAATAGTGACTTACAAAATGGTTCGATGAAATGAGTGCAGACAACTCATCATCATTGTTGGCAGGGGGACCAGCAATAAGATCTTCCTTGGAAAGCTTTGCGGCCAAACCCCTCAAATCCTCAAGTGCTAGGTCCAGCTTCTCTTCTATCATGTCCATCTTCACTTGCATATTTGCTGCAACTTTGCTGACCTTCGCTGAAAGTGCAGCTGTCAAGTCCTGGCAGCAACAGCGCGCTTGAGGTGCGTCTGAACTACTGGAGGCATCCACAGTAGATCTGATCGTTAAGGCTGACATTAGCTAATTGTACAATAGCATTGCTACTGCTTAATGAAAAGTCTTAAATGGATGAGTTGTAAGTATATTACATACCTACATAGTTATGCTAACTTTCTCATACTGTGCTATATCACAAACTAAAAAAATTAACTGATTATTTTATGTGATACACAATATGGACCACGTAATCAATATCGACTGAATAAATGACGTGGTCCACAACCGGCAAGCCAGGTTTAGTTTAATGATCGTGTTCCAAGAAATTGTTTCAATTAACTGGCAAAAAGATTGCCAAGTGGATTTTTTTCTTGCAATGATAATTTTAACAATTTGCCAGAAAATTTAGTTTCACAAAAGCAACTACGTCTGTGCTTTGGGGCAAAATGGGGTTCCACAGTATAGGTCAACGTCATGAACACAATGCTAAGTTATAGCTTGACATATAGAGAAATTATTAAAAGAAAGCTACAAGTTGAGGGTCGAACTGGAGTAAGTTTATGGGTTAGGGCTTCAACTCATTTTTGAAAATTAATTTAATGAATTTCATTTCTGTCAAGAGAGACGCGAGCCTTATAAAGAGTTAAATATTACCTCATCAAATGTTGGTATTCGAAACCCACCCACCCAAACACCCCTTCGACGTGATTTGGAGGGAGTAAAAATAGGTATGGCGGATTGGATCGAGGTAGAATCAGAGAACATGTCAAGGAGTCGTTGAAATACCTGTCTTGGAAAAAAATCTTCATTTTAAAAACCCTGGTCACAGCAGAAGTGCTGAGTACTTTACTACTCCATACTTCAGAATGATGAACTTGGACTCTTCGGCAGAGAAGATTCTTTACTGAAAGTTAAACTTGGTTTGAAACTCAAGCTGAACTAGGAGTTAACTTTATTATTAGGTGAACATTTTGTTCAGCTTCATGTAAGATTCACCCTTTGCTGCTAAAGAATCCAAGTTCATCATCTGCTAGGATGGATAAGACAAGTAGCAACACGGCAGCCGTGAAGAAAGGTTTTGAAACCAAGTTCCACCCGAAAAATACTCAAAAGGTTTCAACCACTATTGCAGTGCAATAGCCATCAACCAGTTCCAGGATTATGCCGCAGTTCAACCCTCTGCTCAATCTCAGGATGACTAAACTGGTGGAAATTGCCAGCACCTGATGAGATAGGTAATAATTTACCCTCTATGTAGTCCAGCTATTCCTCATCAAGAATAGACTACTATTGAATATACTTTTAATAATGTTGTACAGAATATAAAATTGTCACTATTGCTTGTTGAGCCTAAACCTAACTTTGAATCTTCATATAATACCTAGGTATGTAGCTACCAATTAGAACAGAAATAAGATGTTCTTAGTAGTGCACACACCATGAAGCAACATTATCAGCTGAGTTCATTTCATATTTTTGAATTGCTATAGCAACAATTGTGAAAATATGTAACTATTTACATAAAATACATACATATACAGTATATTCTACATAGTGGCAGCTAAAGACACTAGTTCTGTGTACCCATGTTGCACAATACCTGAAATGATATTGGTCACTGGTACGTACACCTTATTACCAATGACATTATTATTGCTTACATTTACCCTTTTTTATAGCACTGTGACATTAGAAATAGCTGCTAATGATGCCCAGTTGAAAAAACTGCTATTACTGGCTATTTTCTAAGAAATTTTACCTTGAAGATTGTAGGCCACCAGCATCACTCCACTCCACAGATGACATACCGCTGTCCGTGTCAAAACCATCCAGCAGCCGGTAGCACTTCTTGTAGGAATCTACAAATAAGAAACATTTTAGACCCAGAGAACCTAGTAAAAATTTGCCCAACATAATAAACACAACACTTCAGCACTACACACAACACTGGAGAACTGTATATGACACTGCAGCACTGAACACCACTGCAGCATGCTCTGTAGAACTGTACACAACACTGCAGCACTGCACACAACACTGCAACACTGTAGACAATACTGCCGCACACTATGCAGCACAGCAGCACTGTACACAATACTGCAGCACTCTACACAATATTGCAGCACTGAATGAACTAAACAATCATCCACTAGATAAAACTTCTAAAGACAGTTTTTGCTGTTTCTCATACAAAAATGGCTGCAGATAGGCACAATAGATTAAATAAAATTTCAGCCATCATTATTATTGCTGCCTCAAATAGTTCCTTTAAATGAGAAAGTATTTCATTGACTTACAGGGTCACAGTTCATCAGTGACCCTGAATCACAGGGTCAATCCCACTTTATGAGTAATTAATCACTGTATAATTGGTGAATTTTAATGGGATGTATCACTAAAATTATGCCTTGGCAATCAAAATGTTACTAACATATAAAACTTTTATCATTACCATTAACATGTGTGTATGCATGCTCTAAATATTGAAAATTCAGATGTAGAAATGAACATAATTCGACCAAAATTTATGACACGTAGCTACAAAAATTACTTACTGGCAGATGTAATGATATGGCAGCTGTAGAAAGACCAAGAATCTTCTGGTGGTTCCAACTGCTTTGCAAGGGCTACTGGATCACCATGTGAAGGCCAAGAACTTTTGTGTGAACCATTTTTTCTAGTTTTTACCCACGATGAGGGTACCACTGCTTTATCATTAATTTTTCAAAATACACTCCTACATATTTTTTTATAGATGAAGACATCTTCTCACCTGTAGAAGTCTGTATGAAGAAGCTCAATTACAACAAATTTTCTTTTGTAGGGGAGAATCATACACTTTTTCTTCACATCTTTCACTTTCCCTTTTTTTTCCATGCCTAAACATTGGAGCAAGTGTATGCCAACATCAGATGAAGAAATTGGATAATGGAATAAATTTTCCTTGGATTCAAACACTCAGAGTTTCAGTGTTTCATGAGATGCACTTGTAACAATTGCAACAGACTTGTCATTAAGCATTACACAGTTGTCTTTGCTTGGGTTTTGACTTGGTTTAATAAGACTATTATTAATAATTACTCCTTTTTTAGAAAATTTCAATTCAGGTTGCTCTCTTTTTGAATGGAGGTGACTTAATGTAGAAATTTGTTCATTTTTTACTGTAGCAAATTTTTCAATTTGTTTGAGTGGTTTATTACCTGACCTGATGCAGCTTTTTAGCTCAACTAGAAAACTTTCATATGGGAAGCAGCTAATGTTTTCTAAGTTTCCATACCTTGCATAATTATCTGGTAAGTGAATAAGATTATGCACGTTATATGTAATAAATTCAGTGCCATAATGTTGCTGACACTCTTCAACAAATTCAAGTAAGAGGGATTTAATGAAATTGAGCTTCTCTTGCTGCTCATCACTTAAGAGAAGTCGCATGCTGACACTAAATTTAAGAATAGTTTTGTAATGATCATGTGACATTATAGCTTTGTTTCTTAAAACAACAGGTCCAACATATAGCAACATTAGTCTAAACTCAGTGGCTTTACAGAACCGATGTTTAGAAAGTCCAACCTGAAAATGCCTAACAAATTCACGGCAAATGAATGGTTCAGCACCTTTTATTGAAAGCTCAAGTGTTGCAACAGCAATGCGAGAAAATTGAGCTTTTCGGTTGGCTGCAGGTGACTTGAGCCATCTTTGCAGCAGGCGTTTCATAACACCTAAGCAGCAGAGATGCATATAATCAAGAACCATGGAACCGACTAAATCAATACCAATCGATTCTAAAATTAATGTTGAAGAATCATGATGATGCCTAGTGTCTTCACGTGACAAAAATGATTCTTTAGTTCGCAAGGGAGCATCGGTCTTATTTAATGTTACATGCCCACCATGATAAGAACCATGAACATAACACCTCTCACAAGAATTATACCCTGAATGGTATACAGTGTTTTTTAGCTGAGCTCGACAAGGGGCATCACATATTATTGGTCCAGATATATCAAATTTTACTCTGCCATTCTGAGTTGGAATGCTTTCAGCCAATAAGTTTTTCAAATCATTTACTAACATTTGTAAAAAACGATTGCAATCAACTAACTTTTGATTTTCACTTCTATTAGTACAAAATAATCCTGCTGTGAAAATTTTAGTTGGACACTCTTGACATTTTATAAGAATAGGATACAGATGAAAGTTAGGAGATTTGTCAAAAAGAGGAATTCCGTCAATGTTGATGGCCAAGGTAAAATTACTCCCAAGATCAGTTGACCAGTTGACTTTCAAGTGTTCTTTCAGACATTTGATCCAGTTGTTAACATGAACATATTCAGCTCCGCCTTCAAACAAGTCACTTTCATTGCCCTTAGTTATGCTATTGTGGTGAACCAAAGTTCGCACATCTATCGGAAACCCTGGAAAGACATTGGCTTCCACTAATTTTAGTAATCGATCAACTGCATCGTAAGGCACACTTTTTTCCTTTTGAAACCATTCTGCAATGGTAAATTTCAAAGAATTTTCTTTTTGAAATAAAGTACTACTTTTAGGGTTTAATGAATAATTTTGACTAAAATTTTCTGTTTGAGAAGAACTTGTAAGCCTGGAAGAAAAAGAACCAGAGGATGATTCCAGTAGAGTTTCATCATCATGATTAACTACTACTCCTGATGAGCAAGGCATAGAGTCCAACAGTGAATCACTCTCGACGTCGCTAGCTTCGCTGGTGCTCACTGGTGAACCTGGATCAATGCTTGACACACGAGCTTTTACATTCAAAGTGTCATATACTCTTCGTTTTTTCTGTTTTTTTGCCAGCACGTGGAGAGGTTTTTTCAAACGTTTTCTATCCATTTCTTTCAAATTAGTACAACTGCACTGACACACTCCAAAATCAGGGGCTTCTAAATAAACACTATGAACACAGACCTGAGGCAGCAGGCAAGGCTGACAATCAGATGTTAAGATTTCTGCAAAGGTAGGTAGCTATTATTTTTTCTTACTAGGCTATTATTATTCATATTAGCTATTAACACATTTTGAGACATCTGTGCTGAATTTCCAACAATTTCAGTTTTCTTTGTGATTGTCCCATATTCTCATAGTCAGGTACAAGTTTAGTCAGCTACAAGTAGCTACTTCCAATAAAGAAATGTCTCCTGCAGCTCGTCCAATAGGTGTCATACTATATGTAGTACATTGCACATTTTGGTCAATTTTTGAAGTGACAGTGCCGTTTGGCAGGGTAGAATTATTGAATCATCGTAAGACAGTCGTACCCATTGCTTACCTGTCGCAAACGCAGTTGTCAGATTAGCCTACGATGCTATTAATTTCCCGTAACAAAAATATTGTTCAATCAACTTAACAATGAAAAATGGACTACACAACTACAAAAAAGTGCTTAAAAACCTACCTTAGTATAATTAAATTCTTTTTGTAACACTTTTTAATCTCAATATGTACAAGCAGAAACAAGACAGGGCCGAGCACTCCTGCATCTACCCTACTGGGGAGGATAACAGCTTTTTTGAAAAATACGGTTTAAATATTTACAGTTGCACATAGGTACACTTCTTAATTCATGAACAATTAACAGAGTGCATAGGCTAACCCACTCTATGTACAAGTACAGTTACTACTGAAATCTTATTTAATACACAAAAAACTTAACAGAAATTCCTATCACAACTCAAAAAATATTAGATTCTACCAATAAATTTCTACTTTACAAGAAAGAAGGTGGTAACAAGGTTTGTAGGGACAATTTTATTAAACTACTGTATAAATAATATATTTTTGCTTGGGGAAAACACTTTGTTGCTGACTAGTTAGGCCTATCCATAGAAGGATATGTATGATGGAAACTTCTTGAAACCTCTGAGAAAAAGATTAAAATCTAGCCTGGTTTCAGCAATAAAATACAAACACAAGTGTTGCCACGGAACAAATTTAATACAGCCTTTTGTGAGCGATTAAAACTTAAATGTAACTCATGGGCTGCATTCACATTTATTTACTGATTATGGGCAGCAATGTTTTTGGTAATACTTTAGCAGATGACTATATAAATATAAATTTATTTCTTTTTGTCAAATTTTAAATCTGCTGCTTTTCTAGAAAACAGACTTAGAGAGAAACATTGATAAAATTCACTTTAATATCTGTTCCTTATCAAAAATTTGAGGGAGGAGAGCAAAAAAATTGATTTTTCTTTCACTAAAATTATTGAAAACAGTAAAATAGACACACACAGACCAAGAATAGGTTAAAACAAGAAAGGTCAAGTTCTATTCCCCTAATTTTTGTAAAATAAAAGGTCAAAAAAAGTGAAAAAAAATCCATTTTCACCCTCATATTTGTGAGAAGGAATAAATAGTATTGTGATTTCAATATTATATCAATATTTTGCCTCAACTCTATTTTCTAGTTAGAGAAGTGGCAGTCACAAAAATTGCCCCAAAAGACTATAGCCTATTAAAAGGAGTTAGACACAGCTTAGGCTAGTTCTAACTAGGCCTAGATAGTTCAACACTGCTTAGCCGTATGTAGGCTAACTAGGTATAGTTAACTAGGCCTAACTTAGGTAGTTAGGGTAAAGGCAGGAACGACCGGCCCTGCAGTAATAACTGGCCTCCTTAACAAAAAGCAATTGGAGTAAAGAGCCTGCTCCTTTTCTCCATTGCTTTTTGTTAAGGAGGAGAGTTAGCTTATTAGTGCAGGGCCGGTCAGTCCTGCCTTTACCCTAGCTAGGTAGCCCTACTTTACACTGCCTGGGTCATACTTCAACACTGACTAGGCATAGCCTAATCTAACTAAGCCTAGCTACTTCTCATTTTATGAGCACAAAAGAACAGAAATAGCTGCATGGTAAACTTAAACACCCTAATTTTAAGTTATGAATATCCTAAAACAATGCACAATGCCTATACAGTTGATAACACGCTAAATACGCGCGAATTTTTTGCGCGCACACACACACACACAAACACCGGTCTGACAGGTTTAGGTTATTGCTTGTTTAAAAAAGCTGCGTAGTAATACCAACATTAACTTTATCAACACTTTTCCGCAAGTAATTCTGTAATCTATACGTTTATTAAATAAAAATATCGAACATAGCATAATTATTTACGAAAATTTCTACATTTTTTTATTTAGAATAATTCTATTCTAAATTCCTGCGCTGAAGAGTATAGTTCTACGCAAGAGTCTCTTCATTTTTCTTAACACGACCGCTTGTGCAGCTACATAAAACATGTAAGCCCGATGTGATAGATAAAAACTTATCACCAATAAAGTTGATACATGCAATGAAATATGGCCAATATTGGCTTCTACTAAACTATAATATTAGAGTCCTCAATTGGTATACGTGTCTTTATAGTGCATAATACCCGCTAGATATTAAAGGGGGCTAATTGGTGACAAAGCATGACATTTCAACAGACTTAAACCCTGTATACAGATTTAAAATGCCCTGAAAACCAGAAAACGTACAAGCATTTGTTCTGAAATGCACTAACTTGATACTTTAAAATTTTCAAGTCTATTACTTCCCAATCGATATACGTATAGGCCTAGTGGAAGCGCAAATAAAAGAGTTTTCCTTATTAAGAAATGTCTGTTCTGCCCATAATCTTAAAACATTTAACTTAGGTAGTTATTCAAGTTTTCCATACATTTATGCACTTATTATCAACTGCTTATATGTTAGTTCTTGTTAGTTACCAAAGTCCAAAATTTAAATGAACTTTGTTAATATATGTGTATTTTCTGTCAACGAAACTTAACGGCAAACTCAACATGCCATTTTTCCCGGCAAAGTACTATAGGCTCCTACACTTCATACAGGCTATAGATAAAAGTTGCTCTTTTGAAAGGACAACTTGCTGTAACCTATAAGCTACATATGCAAGTTTGTCTTAACACCTATTCACAGCGATATTTTACTCGAACCAATGATTCAATTATTTATATAAGCCAAAAAGCCAAAATTATTATTCATACAAGCCAAAATTAATTCAACTAAAATCCATCAAGCAAAGAGTTAAGAACTTCATTGATGAATAATTACTATTCGAGGTGATATAGGGCCTGTAACTTGTAAAAAGTTTTTCTATGTATGGACAGGAACAGTTTCATTAATTTATTACGACCATGGTGTATTGTCAATATTTTATTACCTTACTTTCTTCATATTAACTGATGTCAAATGTTTTTTTTCTTCGACCTATGTGTTCAACAGAGTTTGATGTATTATAGGAACTGTTCTGACTGCGTCATTAGAATTAGTATTTGCGTTCATAAATTATTAAGACCTTATTGTATTGTAAATGTTTTATTTTTTTTCTAATTTAATTGCCGCGAAATGGTTCTTGAATGTATGTGTTTAATCGAGTTTTCTCAAATTTGATACATTAGAGTTACTATTTTGATGGCTATTGTTCGTAACAAACATAAATCGTCGTTTCCTATCTCTCTTTCCCCTTTTTCGATTGATGTCGAGTACGATACACCGTGACCGGTTTTGAGATACATGATGAATAGACAATTTCTCTCAGTGAAGGATGCGCCTTGTAAGAAAAATCAATCAGTATGGGTGATTCGGTTCCCATAATTGGTGACTCTGTACCATGGTACCTAGCCTAATTTTATTTTTTTTAGCAAATAACTATTGAACAATTTCGTATCTACAAAATCCTTATGTTAATAGTAGTTTGTAAGGATTTAGTAATCAGGTATGGTTGCTGTAATGAATGATTCTTAGGTACTTAAACGTTTATTTAAATTTCTTGGCGTTACAAATTCATGAAACATACACTAACGCACAACTTTTTTGCTCGTTGTATTTTTTTATATTTCACGATTAAATTCTTTCCCTTGTAGCGTAACACCAGGTGTTTATATAATTTAATTTAATTTAATTTATAACTACACAATATGCATTTTTAAGCATATTCTTACGCTTGGTTTCCAGTAATGTATTTGGTATAGTATTTTTCTTGGAGTGCCAGTACGGGCTTACAATCGGTTTTCCTTTTCAACTGAAATGAATATACCGGAACGAAACAGGCTTCCCACAATACTCTCGTTGAGAATGGGAACCCATTACTGACCCAACTCGCCCGAGACGTAAATTTACTCTTTAAAGAGAAGCCAGAGTTAATCCCGTACTGAAATTACACTTTCCACGGGAATCCAGTACTGACCCTTCGTTTCCTACGTCACCCCATTGAACAGCCATTAATAAATGCTGACTGGGTAAAGTGTTGTCTGATACTAGAATGAGTAGGAGAAGTAAGCAAGTGTCATGTACGATGACTTCGACCTGCATGTTCAGCAACTCTGACGTAAAGTGCTCGGAGGGTGGAACCTAAATACTGCGATGCGCAATGCGCACAACTGAAATTATAGACGAGAGAAGATCGCATGCCGGTCGGGAGCACATCTTTAAACCTAAAAAATGATTCAATACGTTTGTTAACTAAAAGAATGCGAAAGGAAATTTCCGGGGAAAATTTAGATAAACCATTAAAAAGTCTTTTCTCAACTTTTCTGATTGAAATAAAAAATATGGCAAAACGCAGTAACTCTAGTTAAGAGCTGGAACACGAGATTTCTGAATTAATTTACTATTCAGGAACTTATTAATGGCACAAAAAATAACTGAATGTGGATAACCATTGGTTCTAAAATAAGACTGCAAAAAAATAAATTCAACATGAAGGTCAGTGTAGTTTGATCAAATACCATAGGCGCGAGTTATAAGGGTTGAGATGCGATTAAATTTAAATATCTTGCAACAGAAACTAAAGTAATATAGACCTAACCCAGAGAATGTTTAGTTTTCTGTAGACTGAGGTTAAAAATTTATTACCTGATCGGTGAACATTGATATGAAGATAATTCAATCGATTTTTATTTTCCAGATCTAAAGTGAATATTATAATAGTAAGTCTGGAATTGAAATGTTGAAGATAGGAATGGCACCAAATTTGTTTTTGTAAAGGACAAAATATCGTCAATGTCGCGCCTATAGAAAACTGATTTGAATGAAGTCGGACACTGATTTCACCATTTCTGTTCATTTTGGCACATGAAAATGTTGGCGAAAGTGGGCCTAAAGGGAGACCCATACCCAACCCTTCAATCTGTTCATATATACGGCCATTGAAAGTAAAGAAGTAATTTCGCACACATAGTTTTAAATGAGACCTAAAATAATTTTTGGTTAAACCAGAACTGAAGAGGACGGATCAGAAAAAGAATTCATGCAAATATCAATGGTTTCGTCAAGAGGAACATTGGTAAAAAGATTCTCAACGTCAAGGGAAGCCATAAAATACTCATCAGCATCAGGTTGACTAGATATAGTTTGTACAAAGTCATAAGAATTTTGAACAGTGTAATCATTAAGAGGTAAATGGCTAAGCAACGAAACTAAAAATTGGGAAACATTATAGGTAGCACAATTATAAGCGGCGAAAATCAGTCTGAATGGTAACGTAGTCGCAAATTTAGGTTTATGAATGTTTGGTAGTCCCTAGAGAATACCTGGGCCTGTGCCGGAAAAAAATAGTTTCTTATAAATATCATCTTACAATAAATTTAAATTTCTGAGTTTGCGCAGAAAGTTATTTACCTTATTCTCAATTTCCAAAGAGTGTGTTTGCATTGGCTCAGCAATTGGGAGGAATTCACTCGTATCAGAAATTATTGCTTGCATACGCTCAATATAACTAGTTTTGTTCAAAATTACGACGGCACGGCCTTCGTCAGGTTTTGTTACAATTACATCAGGATTGGTTGATAGTAGTTTCAGCTCTGAAATGTCGGTCTTCAAAAATATTCCTGAGAAAATTTTGAAAGGTTTGAAGCCATAACAATATTTGAATGAGAGTGATAGCAATTGCTCAGTGAAGTCGACAATTTTGGTCTTGTTAGGAAAGTTTTGCTGCATTGTTCACGCCAATTTTTCGAAATTATGGAAGTACTTGTAAAAATTAATCCTGTAAACGGGTAGGCAAAAATCCAGACCAAATGCCAATAAGAACTTAAGACGGTTGCTTAACGAAAAAGATCTATAATTATGACAAATTTGTTTGGATCGCAAGGGTGAAGATGGTTTTAAATTCCAATATTACACAGTTTTCTATCGTGAGTTTTCATTGTTTCTATTACAAAATGTTTCATTTTATCTTAAACAATGCTATAAATCGCGGCAAGGGTCACTACAGGAAAGGGTTCTAAGATTCTGCTGCAGCATTCAGATAGATCGGTGGTTAACTTTAAAATGGTTTGACCGATGGTTTGACCATTCAGATGGCTACTGAATGGTTTGCAATGGTTTGACCATTCAGACTGATTTTCGCAGCTTATAATTGTGCTACCTTGTGGGGTATTTACGTCCACACAATCTAACGAAGACTAAATGAAAGAAAGAACAAGGAAAATTACTTTATTATTCGAGAATCCCATGCAGCAACGGCTGGGGGAAAAGTTGAACAGTTCTACAGCCAGCTCTAATCAGAGACTGGCAACAAAAGTTTAGTAATTAAAAACTATTGACACGGGGCGTCCAATAGTTACAAAGTTTTTACGGCGTTGACCGATTTCAATTAAAAGTTAATTTATTTAAGTTTAAAAGGGTTAAAAGTCGTCCTTGTGCGTAAATTCCCCTTTCATAAGGGCAGAACTCCGCAGAGACGCAAGTCGTCGCCCGAGTGCGATAGGGCTCCAACAGCAGCTTATGCTGGGCGGTTGACACGTTGTTGCAATTAAACCCTTTAACGTCCAAATTTTTGTACTCATATTACCGTTAACACAACCACCGTCACTAAACTGGCGCTGGCATCAGGCAGTCACCGATATCAGGATGGGATAGGAATTGCCACCCGGCAGAGAACATCAAAGAAAACATTAGGGAACTAATTGAACAAGAAATACAATATAATGAGGATATTTTTGAAAGAGGACACTGGTGTCCTCTGGGGCGTTAAAGGGTTATTCTTTGACTCGCCGGCGATCAACAATCTTAAGCGGCCCATAGACGATCAATTTTATTGTCAATATAATTGACAATGATGAATATTGACAATTATATTGATCGTCTGTGGGCTTGATTGAGGACCGTCAATTAATTGACTCAATGTATTGACGCAATAAAATCAGTTTGAGCAAGTAGACGATAGATTTAATTGTCAATATAATTGTTAATGATGAACCTTGACAATGATATTGATCGTGTGTGGGCTTGATTGACGACCGTCAATTAATTGACTCAATAAATTGACGAAATCAAATCATTTTAATTTTTTATTGATGGTTCGTCAATATTTCATTCTGAGCTCTGGAAGTCGTAGTGTATTCACCTGAAAATACTTCGAATTTTATTTATGTGTACTCGCAGATCTGTTACTTTTTGCATGCTGGAGTGCGCTGCTACGAATATGTGGTACTTTTTATGTCTTATTATGAAAAATATCATTTGAATATCGTGAACTAATTTTATTTATAATTATTAACCTATTTATTAGCATTATTTAGGAAAGTAAAAACTTGAGAATTTTTCCTTGGAATCTGCGACTTTCGTACGGCTAAATCTGGTACTTTTAACAAAATACGTAGGCCAAGTTATGGCAACCAGGGCTGAGGGTGCTTACATACCAAAAGACTGAAAGCGAGAAAGCAAGCGAGAGAGAAAGATGTCAGCAGGATCTATCACACACAAAATAACACGCAGTTTGCTCCTAAATGTCATGGAGAGATGTCTATAACAGAAACGAGCAGTACAAGCATGTGTTTGTAACGTTGATTTCATTCCTACTTCATCCCATTGCTTTGAAACATGTAATCTGTCCTTGTGCTTTGGATTTTTTGAGTTCAAAATGCGAAGTACAGCATTAACTTCGAATATCAGAAGTTCAGTGTATGCTGGAGGAAATGAGCAGTACGCCATTATCGACATCTCACCGCGCACTACCAGGCAGCCAGCTTCTAGCTGCAACTCTCAAGCGTGAAACAATCTTCGAGTCGGTTTCTCGCTTCAGCCAATCTTCAGTCTTTCTCGCTCGCTCTCTTGCTTGCTTGCAGTGTATGCACTCCCATAGGAATCCATGTTAATCAATTCAAGCTCGCTTGCTTTCTCTCATCAAATCGTTTGTTGTGCAGGCATCCTGACACTCTAGATATGTAATAGCTAGATCTATATGTTTTCGCTTAAACCTTGCTGTAAAGTTTCGATTGTAGGTATTAGCTAAAAAAATCTTGATAGTTTTTTTGCTTGCTTGATATCATCTTGCGGGAATTATACTTAAGCGATGCATATGATATATTATTCAAAATTAACATTATGCATTTGCTGTAATGTTGACTACTTCATTCTCATAATATTTGCTGATTTGCTTAACCAAATTATTTCAATAGCGAACTTACCACATTCAGAACGCGTTATGTTCAGATTATGAAGCAGACCAAGACGGCTTCTGCCATGTTCTTGGGCCACCATAGAGCAACTTTTAATCGTGATCATATGGTTATGCTAAAGCACATCTCCAACTGCAAACCTATTTAAGATGTTTAAATGCATCTAACAGCATGCACAAACATTATCAAAAATGTATTGTATCCTCATTTCGAAAAACTGACCAATGATAATGGCAACAATAAGTTCAGTTTATTATTGGATGAAAGTAATGATATTTAAATCATGAAACTACTTGGGATATCAGTTATTTGAATACTACAGCGATATATTTGAAAAGGGAAATCAACTTAGGAATTGCAGAATTAGTAAAATGTGATGCAGGTAGAATTGTGACAGTAATAAAAAAATTGTTGATAAGTATGTATCTGACCATTGATAATTGCATTGCTAAAGGGACTGACAATCCCCAGTAGCCAGATACCGCAGCGTGAGCGACAGCCGTTGGCTAGGTGAAATCGGTTCTCGCTTGTTTGTTGATTCTTTCTGTATATACGGAGTGAAGAGATGGAAAAGTTGATCAAATAACGTAGTGTCCATTCGAAGATAGTTCTTGAAATCTTCTGGCTCATTTGCACGTAATTCTGTGAGCAATGCGTCGATTCCGAACATTTTTGCCACGTTCCCTGAGCCAGTTTTTGGCCGATGTCTTGTGTTTACGCGGGCATTTTCTTGGAGTTGAAAGTGCCAAGGCTAGCGCTACAATGGTAATTTCTTCGTCGTTCATCACGTACGGCGTCAGCAGAGCAAATGACTGGTTTTCATCAATTACATTGATGAAAAGATTGACGCCGCAAGTGGGCAACAAAAAATCCAGTCAATATATTGAGTCAGTGATATTGACAATTAAATTGATCGTCTATGGGCTCAAACTGATTTTATTGAGTCAATACATTGAGTCAATTAATTGACGGTCGTCAATCATGCCCACAGACGATCAATATAATTGTCAATATTCATCATTGTCAATTATATTGACAATAAAATTGATCGTATGTGGGCCACTTTAGTGGGCAAAAAAAATCTCGTCAATATGTTGAGTCAATGATATTGACAATTAAATTGATCGTCTATGGGCCGCTTTAGGCCACCAAGCAGGCGGAAAGACGCAGACACGCAGGAGATATGCTCTTGGACTGCCCGCAAGTCGCCTCACGTCTCCGCATGAAAACGCCTGGGCCACACGTACGGCGTGATACGGCACAGCTGCAGTCGAGACAGCGGTCCCCCTCGTGACGAAAACAAGCACGTGCCGGCGGCGAGAAAGTTCAAGAGCCACGACAACACCGCCGGAGCATTGACTCCTCTGATAAAAAAAACCTAAATGAATACAAGACAAAATTATCTCACCACTAACCTCTCAAATTTAATAAGCCAAATTTCAAAGGTTTCGAGATAAGTCCACACATTCCTATTTACCTAAGCAAGCGCAAGGAGTAAAAGACACCGGAGAATGCAGCACAGGCCCGCTCGTCACGCAGAATGCCAGTATACTGCGCGAAAACAAGGGTTCTCGTAAGACAAATCGTCGCAAGAAGATCAGTTATTAGAATTTGTCACATAATAAAGAATATAGCAATTGAAATTTCACAGTTTACACAATTGGATTTAAACGAGAGAATAAGCACACCTGAACTTTATGGTTCGTCCAGTGTTGAGACTTTGAGGTGAACGAGTAGATAAGTTTAAGGTAAAGGTTAAGGTTAATTTTAATGTATATTACCGGACTTTGAAGCAAGAAGATAGTCAGAGGTAAGGCATGAGCTGAAATTTAGAGGAGTTACAGACACCTCTATATTAGCTTGAGCTCTCAACCGAAAGGTAATTAGTTAAGCGAGAAGTAAGTCAAAGTGGCCACCGAGGCAACCCTCAAGTAATTTTAAGCAAGGTAATCTAGCGAAAACCGGCAATAGGAAAGATTCAATCACACACACAGGCACGCAATAATAATAAGGAGAATGAAGGGCAGAAATTTAGTAATCAGACGAGACGTCGGTGACGTGCAGACGTGGGTCCCAAGAACGTAGAAGGCGGTGACGTGGGGCCCAAGAACGCACACGTGAGGGTACAAGCCGGAAGAATCGATTCACGGTTTAGAAAGTACGTAAAAGGCTCGTAACGGAACCGTTAAAAGGCACCAAGGACATTACACACGCGTAAGTTGAGGAATGCAACTAACGCAAACTTAAGGCAGTAAAACGTAGTTAATCGAACAGTGAAATTCATAAGTATCAAAATGTATCAAAGTATATACTGTCTCCGCCCTGCGACCTCCGACCTTACTGCCGGGCTCCCTTGCTCGAACTCCTAAGGTTCCAAACTTGAAGCGCCTCTCAGGCTACCCTGGAGAGGTTTGTGAGGGAAATCCTCACAACCTATAATGTTTCCAAATTTTTAGTTCCGTTGCTTAGCCATTTAACTCTTAATAATTTCACTATTCAAAATTCTTATGACTTTGTGCAAACTATATCTAGTCAACCTGATGCTGATAAGTATTTTATGGCTTCACTTGACATTGAGAATTTTTTTACCAATGTACCTCTTGACGAAACCATTGATATTTGCATGAATTCTCTGTTTTCTGATCGGTCCTCTTCAGTTCTGGTTCAACCAAAAATTATTTTAGGTCTCTTTTGGAACTATGTGTGCGAAATTCCTTCTTTATTTTCAATGGCAGTATATATTAAACATATTGAAGGGTTGGGTATGGGTCTCCCTTTAGGCCCTAATTTCGGCAACATTTTCATGTGCCACAACGAACAGAAATGGTGAAATCAGCGTCCGACTTCATTCAAACCAGTTTTCTATAGGCGCTATATTGACGATACTTTTGTCCTTTTCAAATACAAATTTGATGCCCATTCCTTTCTTCAATATTTTAATTCCAGACATCCTATTATAAAATTCACTTTAGATCTGGAAAAAAAACAATTGAATTATCTTGATATCATTGTTAACCGATCTAGTAATAAATTCATAACCCCAGTCTACAGAAAATCAACATTCTCCGAGTTAGGTCTAAATTACTTTAGTTTCAGTTGCAAGAGATTTCAGCTTGTCATGGACGTGGTTTCTCATCGAAGCCGTGATCGTAATTTTTCATCAATGTCGCATTTATTCGTTGGCCGATTTTCAGGAGGCAATTTTTCTCTGCATTATTTTCGTCATTCTCTCGTTGCTTTTATTTTCATAAGGTCGATAGTCGAGACGGAAGGCCTCAATTATTATATTTTGTCATTTCAATAAAGATCTAATTAAGATCCTGACTTTTAAACGTCATTAGTTGTAAATAATCATGATCTAATAACAAGTTAAGTGGGACATCATGAAGGTAAATGATTAAATGGTCGCAACGTAATTTAATGTTATAACGATGACGTCTTTCAATTAGTAAATGGATGACATAATCGGGAAGTAGAATGACACACGATGTATATGCCGTACTCTAAATCTACGTAGCGTATCAAAGAATTTACCGTTAATTAAATGACAATAACACTAACAGATCTCGGTGATTACGTTAATTCTAATCATCAAGTGATACAATTATTGGAATTCGCATCGTTACATCAAATAAGCAGGTGAAGCCTTTAACGTGACTAACAGACGCAACCTAGATTATGAATATATTGATAAGTCTGACAAGAACATCTTATATGAGGTGGAGCCTCATAGCTGAGTTATTCAGTTGAAAATCAAAGATCGTCAAACACTTCCAACGATGCTATCCTACACCTAGACATGAAGCTACTAATTAGACATGAGTGAGAGTATGGATAGACACATTGAGAATATACTTAGCTCGGTCTTGAGAAGCACTTAGATAGCCTATGCACGACTTTAACAGCCATTGGAAATCTAGGGCAGAGGGCCCTCTCCCACCTATCCGCGTGGACAGGCGGGAGAATCACACGTCTAAAGCCCCCTCCAGACCTTGCATTACCATGTTGCCTCTGGACGTCGGAGTGGCGCTGCAAAAGAACCCCTGATGACCAGACTGGCTTGTGGGAAAGCCCGCACTGCAATGGCATTCAGTTGCTCAAGAGCTCTGAGAGGGGAAGGATGCTTGCGAGCTCTACGCGGGAGCTACTCACTCCCGCGTATAGCTCAGGGCTGCCAATGAGAATTTTTCCAAAACCCCAGCATACGCTAGAAAAAAAACAGATTGCTGCTTAAAACCCCAGATTCGCGAAAAAGTGTGTTAATGAAATAATTTGCTTACCTTTGTACTCGTATTACTCTGAATCTGTTGCTGCCGTCAAACATATAGCGTTGCTTCGTAATTTCTGATTCTGCCTCTCCAAATATCGGTGACTTATTGCTCCGATTTCCATATCGCATATTAATTCTTTTCGTGGTTGCCAAGTAGTACAATCATTGTTGCTTCTCGAAATTAATTGTTTTGCCAAAATTCTATCTCTTGCAGTTTCTGCTTTCAGAAAACTGGTTTGTTTCGTTTTAACACAATTCATGACTGAAAAAATTCGTTCAACCGAAGCAGTCGAATGTGGCAGAATAGTTAGACTTGTCATAAAAGCAGACAAGAGGCCAAATTTTGAATTTTGAAAACCGTCCTTGATTTCTTTTAGTTTGTTCCAGTATCTGGGAGGATTTTATAAAAGAACAATTACTATGTAGGTGCTTTCAATAATTATGTTTCATGTACCACAGTAACAGGTACTGCATGAATGGTACTTGAACATTTAAATTGTTCGATATTTTTTACTGGCAGTAAACAGACGTCACTTAGATTTCGACAGAATGCAGATGCAACAGGAATCGAATAGCAACTAATGCACCCAATTTTATGTAAACGAATTTGATAATTTAATACCATATATTTCATTGCATCAAGCGCCGAAAAAAATTATTATATATAAAAACCTTCAATTTGTTACCTCTGCATAGAAAACCCCAGATTTTTTGATAAAAACCCCAAAACCTTAGGCTACAGCTAAAAACCCAAGATCTGGGGTTAAAACCCCATCTTTGGCAGCCCTGGTATAGCTCGTCAGTCATTGCGGAGCGCGCCACCGACACGACCTTCCGCAATGCCTGCTGCTCTCACACTGACTCGCGTCGCCCTACGACAGCAATCAGGAACACTCAGCTTCTTGGTGGGCATGAAAAATCGGCTTCTCAAGCGGTCGGAGAGCTATCTACAGCTCGTCTAAGCGGCATCAAGCAACATGGTAATGCAAGGTCTGGAGGGGGCTTTACTCTCTTGATAGCGCAGGTCCTAATGCCGCTCCCTGTCGCTTGCACACATCTGCCCAGAAGGGGCTGAGAGACGCCGTTTCGAGTGCGAACAGACACGTTCTCTCGTAACGAAGCTTTACGTCAATGTATCGCAGAAAATAGCAAGTGTTGCGAGATAATTAAAATGGATCAAGTTTTATAATTAATAAACAAGTAATATATGTAGAATGGACAAGATCTTAAGTCAACAAGGAAGGAGTTGAAATATACGCGAAGAATGGAAGCGTTTGGAAATGATCCTTGGTGCAAGCGTTGGTCGCGGAACAAAGTCCAATGGTGGTTCGTAGAGAGAGGGGGGGTGAGGTTCGCTGGTTGCTTTGCTTGGCGGTTTGGTGAAGCTCGTCTCGAAGTGTAGTTTGCAGAGTTCAGAAATGCTGCGTTCATTGTCGAGAACATATTGTCCAAAATCGGGTCTTTTAGAAAATGGTTGCTTGGCCAAAACAACCCTTTCTTAACGTTTATTTGAACACGGCGAAAGTCTGTCCCAGAAGAACCACGACAAATCCTCGAATCCAAGTTTAAGAGTTTTTAAACTCTTCGTCTTTTCAAGTCGTCTTTTCAAGTCTAATCTTCAAATCAAAGGAGTTTTTTTCCGAAAGAAAACACGTTTCTTTCAATGTGGCCACATCATTTTACTTGTTATAATGAAAGATGCACACAAAATATGACAATGGGGTAGATGAGACTAGCAAATCTAGGAACAATTGCTACCATAGTCTTACGCAACTTCGGAATGCAGCGATGACGAAATACTATAATAAGGTCTCGAATTGTACGTTAAAGTTTTACGTGAAGGTTAACACAATATCGGGGTTTAATACGGAGTGCCCGCCGTATGCAAATTTAACAAATCTAATGAGGTGGCACGAAGAGACCTTCTAGTGACGGAGTTTCGCTCTATAATGATGCTCCTAATTCCACTCGCGTCCTTTAAGTAGACCCTCAAGCTGCCAGAACTACCGCAGCTGGTCGTAACCGCCCCGACTGGTATGCGCAGTATCGCTGCTGCTGCTGCTCGCGCTGTAGAGGCTGGGTCCCTGCCGCTAGCTTGCTGAGACCGCGCTGCCATTGCCATCTGCGTTGCCACGCTGCCACGCTGGTGCCACGCTGGTGCCACGTCGTTGCCACGCTGCCGCTGGGAGCGTAGGTGTTGCCTCTTTTTTGTAACTGTCGAGCCGCTGCTGTGCAAGCATCGACATCTGGCGCGTTGTATTATGCTGAGCTTGGTGATCTTCTGCTAGCAGAGCCCGGAGTAGGCTCTCACGTCCAGCCGTCTTTACTCTTTTTTTGTGGTGAAAACTTAACGGTTCGTACTCAGGACTGTTATGTCCGAGGCTAGTCAGCTGGGTCGGGCCCAGCCGCCACGCGGTTCACCGTTGTAGCTGGTAAGTAGCTACGGCGAGGCTAGCCGGCCGGAGCGGGCGAGAGATGTCGTAGAGCGGCTTGGCCGACGACGCCGGTGCGGGGCCTTGCAACGTGACTTTTTTAAGGCTTTGAAACACCTTGAAGCGTCAAGACGCTACTAGGTTTAAGACCTTGCAACACCTTGGGGCGTCGATAGGCAGGTCCGGTCTCCGGAGCTTGGTGCAGGTACGCGAGAGGCAAAGTCGATCTCGGAAGCTAGATGCAGGAACACGAGGCTGGTGCTGGAGTTGTGACTTGAACGAGGACGAGGGCTTGAGTGAGAGCGAGCCTTGTTGGGGTCGCCTTATGTAGGCCTCGAGTGCAAGCCTTGAGTTCGGGCGTGAGTCCTGATTGGTCGCGAGTTTGTGGGCCTGTGGTGCTGGAGGCAGGAAGCCGTTGTAGCTTACGGGCACCTTTTCTCATAGTCGCGAGGCGGCTTCTCTCAGGTCCCGTGTTTGGTTGACTAGGCGCTTCGGGTCCGGAGGTGCTCTGGAACGGATGCGGTTGTAGTCTGGAGGCAGCTTTTCTCAGGTCTTGTGGAGGTCCGCGGCTTGCCGCTGGGATCACCACAATAGAATCAACGTGAGATAAGACACCACGCGCATTGTCGATACACATCAGCCAATGAGAGAGCTGCGATTTATTTAGTCTTAAAAGGCCCCTAGACTATTTTCGTGATAATAAAGATAAAATGTTAATGAGTAAAATCTACATCTTTCAATTAAATAAAAATCTTTTGGCGAGTTCATACTTAAATATTAGCTTTTGAATAGAAATTGTTTTCTTGCGAACGATATGATGCAGTTGTACAGGGCAAGAGTTGCAATATGTCGCTTAGTATTCATCATTTGGAAGCCAAGAAAAAATTTTTTAGAAATGGGAAAGGACCCTGTTGTTTCAATGTAGAAATTTATTTATCCTGTGCGTTGTATATAAATTTTATAAAAAATCGCACATATTTCATCTTTAAAGTCAATTATCCCGTTTCTGTTAACTTTGAATCATTCAATCTATGTATTAACTACCACCTAGACGTATCTTGAGTTGAAGCCCCTATGAGGTGTCTTAAAATACGTTCATTGAATAATATTACGTAAAATCGCAATCCAAGACCTGTAGGTGGTCGTACGTATACTGGCAAGCCGAGTTACGGTGTCAGCAGCTAGAAACGTGAACATTGAGTGTTCAATAAATCCAGGCCCTGATAGCTGACTTCAATTTGACTTACAAGTGCGATAAAAAGTTATTAGAGCAAGCAAGGAATAAAACTCTGAGTTTCGTAGTTTTACGTGATCCAGCATGACATTGTAACGAATATTACCTTCCTCTACATTCGCAATGAAGTAATTTCTTCCCATCAATAAACATCTTGCAACATCAACCCTATCACGCAACATTTCAACTATCGACAACCGCCTGAAGTGAAGAACCAATGACTTTTCCATCCAATGTGACCTCTGACTTTTATTGCCCATCATTATCTCTTCATCTTCACTAAAATTCGTCCACACCCATCGAGATTTCATGACGTCACTAACAAAATCCCAACGAAGCTCGTCGTTGCGATTGCCATCAGCATAAAAATTTTCGATAGTACCAGTTTTCTTATGTTGCAGCTAAGATAGTTTTCACTTAACCCAAAACAGGATTTATGCACGACTAACGTACGTTATTTGGTAACTGGGATTTGTTACGAAAATTTTGATCATCCTTCCCGAGGCAGGGTGCATTGAAGTATCTTATTTGTGTTGCCGTACTGAACTGCCTGCAGCTTGAGTTTCAACACTAAAATGCTTAGCATGTTGCTAACTATTCCCATGAAAATGTTGGGATTTCCTCACATTACTCATCAATGAAGATATATGTGAAAATGTGTAATAACTGAGAAAATCATTCGTGAAATTAATTTGGATTGAATTATCATGAAGAAATTTTGCAAGACTCGTACATTTGCTATGTTTTCTAAAACAAGGATACCTTATCAGTCGACTTTTCCAATAAGGAACATCCTATGAACATCCTAACTTCATCCTAAAACTTATATCTAATTTAAAACCAAAATAGCTCGTCATCTTGCGTCTCAACAATAATTTTAAGCTGCATGCAGTACACGCTGAAAAGTATTTACGTCTCTCCTTTGCTAATGATGCTATATTTCCATACATTATACAACATTTTTGTTGTATGCGTATGTATATGATTGCTTATATGCCAATACTTGCGTACATGCATATGTATATGTGTATGGATACGTGTTATGTTTATGTATGTAGGGATGTACGTGCCTATACAGAATGTTGGAAAATTCAGCGCAAATATTTTAACCACAAGTTAAGTCATCATAGCCGTGCACCGTGGTGTTAAGAAGTTACAGCGTTTTTAATTTTCATTCCGAAAAACAATTTTCGCTATAAAAAATCATTTTCGAACCGATTTTGATGAAAAATCGTAACAAAGTAAATCTTTCAATAAAAAATAAGGATACGCACATGCTGGCAAAATTTGAAAAAGTGTAAAATAACTAAGAAAATGACGTTCAAAATCAAAATAGGCAACACAAATTAATAGTCACTATTGTAAAAAACGAGAAGCCTACGATAAAAGCCTATTTCAAGACCTTTCAGATGATGTAATGCATGACAAAAAATAATCAGATTGCGTACATTTGCCAGGAGGAAAACTGATATAAGTTCACCAGTATTGACGCGCGCACCCGCATGTTGCCCTGTCACTGCACCAGATAGGCATGGCTAGACGAACGTGAGTGCTGCGGTAAGTGGGTTTTACTACGTTTCAGGAGAATGTTGAGATAAACATACGAATTTGACAACTTTAACCTGTTCTATGATATTGACTATGGTACTATGAGCATGTTGAATCTTATTATTTTAACTTGAAGTAAATGAAAACAGGTTCCCATGAACACATTCATACGTAGATATGAAAGAAAAAAATGAAAGTGTAATTTTACAGTACAAAATTATTTAGCTACTGAAACTTATAGCACACTATGTTACTTTAGTGCGTGATGAATCATCATTCAGGATTGATTCAAGTTGCAACAGATGTTCAAAATGTTTCCCAGTTTCTTCTATGCACAACCTAGCTGTACCGATTCTCCAAAGACTGCCTTACTCGTTCGAACACTCTTCTCTTTTCTGCAATGTCTCCAGCAGCCACCGCAATCCTGGCAATCAAATTCTCCTCTGATTTCACGGGCACTAGGCTCTTCATATATCCTCACAGAAAAAGTCTAATTGATTTAGATCAGGAGACCTAGAAGGCCAGTTAACTTGTCCTTCACGTTCTATCCATCAGTATGGGAACTTAATGCTCAGTGTGTCTCTTGCTTTTTTCGAAAAATGGGGCGGGGCACCATCTTGTTGAAACCACTTTCTGGGTCGAATATCAAGAGGAACATTTTCAAGTAATACATGAAGAGTCCTTTGCAAAAAAAAATATAAGTATCCCCCGTGAGTGTTGCAGGCAAAATGTCTGGACCGATCAAATGATTCCCTAGAATACCTGTCCAGACGTTGACACTGTACCGATGTTGGTGTTTGTGTTCAATAATGTTCTGGGGATTATGTTCTGCTCAGTGGTGCCGGTTTTGTTGGTTAAAAACATCCTCTCTTCAAAAATTGGTTTCATCTGTAAAAAGAATTGACGAAGAAAAATTCCTATCGTAGTGTAGCTTGATAAGAAACCACCTTGAAAAGACAACCAGAGGTTGGTAATCTGCTAGTAGCAATCCTTGAATTATTCTTTCATACCTATAGGGATGAAGATCGCTAGCACGCAAAACTTTCCACACTTCAGCATGATCTCTGATCACCAGTGCGTCAGCAACTCAACGATAACTTGCATTAGAATTGTCACGAAACGAGAGGGGCTATCGCCTCTCGTTTTCAATAGAGGGAGTGAAACCTCGAGAGTCGAAGAGGAAAGGGAAATTAAAGAGAGGAAAATGCACAGCAGGAAGAGATAGGACAGAACAGGTAGGAAAACTGAATAGTAAGAGTAGTAATGGTGTGCGTTTACGTGTCTACCTCAGTAATTCAGATCAACAAGGGAAACAGAAACAACTGGCATTACATTTCAAATCAATTTATTTAAATTTGCTAATGAACACGTGGATGATCTTGACAAAATACAATTTTTGAAACGAGATAGCAAAAAAAAACGGGAAATACACTCTACTACAACGCCGATTGCGCACGTTTGGATTGACGACATAAAAAAATTGAACCGATTTGGCATACACATATAGGTAACGCACGATGCCGAAATCAGAAGGACATTAGAGCATATAGGCTAATGTAAGCACGACATGAGGGCAACGCAAGAACTGTAAACCTTGACTCACCACAAGGCATTTCAAAATAGAGCGCTTCACACGGTACCCAAAGATGCACCCTCGCTTGAAATTTGCGCAACCTTAAACACGCCGATGCTAAAGAAAACACAATACCCTTGACGATATAACACAAAACACAATGTATGGATGACACTCTTTAGGTAGGACGCCATTTCAAGGCACTTTTCGATGTGCTATTTTGTTATCAAAGTTGAACTCGTCGAAACTATATTATGAGTTCGCAATTCTATTCAAACACCCACACTCTTCTGTGATGCGTTGTTGGTGCCGATATAATACCGGTTCAACTTGGTGCTTGAAGAATTCACGTCAGACTAATTAGGCTGTTTCCGCGGGTACTTCTCGTGCACAGTTCTGCCAGTGTTGCTGTCCGATGCCGAACCGTCTTCGACAGTTGCCGATTTGTTGGTCGTATACACTGTCCTCGCTGGTGTTGATAGATTGCTGTGATTCGTCCAATGCACTGCCCGTTCGCTCCATGCCCGTGTAAATTTTGGAATCTCGCAGAGGCTGTCGGTGTATGGGTAGTGCAGTTGAAATTTGTGAACTTTGTCACCTGGCGTCTGGTCAGCTTCGATGGTTGCCGATTTGTTGGTGGAGCTGCACTCGCTGGTTCTGCGAGATTGCGATTCATCCAGGCTACTGCACGTTACTCAATGTTCTTAGAAACTTTGACTTTGCAAAATTTCTCGGTGTGTATGTTTTACAGATGGATTTGTGAACTCCGTTGCCAATTTTCGGTGCTTTTTTTCAACCAACGCACTTTGCCGAGGAAGTTGGCTGCAACGTCGACCTTCCCCGCACCGACTTTTATCCCTCGAACGAATTTCCAGAAAGATCTCTCCTTTCTTCTTTTGTCCTCCTTTTATACTCTTCTCTGCACTATCTCTATTGGAAATAAAGTGTTTTTTCTTTTCTTTTCTTGGTTCTTTCTATAAGGTTCTCGAATCTTCGTTGTCCCAATGACAGTATTTTACTTCTGATTGGTGGAGTTCTCGCGTGTTCTGACGCCTTGACTTCCCAGTGGTTATGTCCTATCGCTTGTTTAGACGTATCTGTTGCTCATTGGTGCATATGGTGAGTGACTTACAGGCCCACGCTACAACCGGATTGTTGTGACTGGCTCGTGAGGCGACGGCCCTATGCCTTAAGGGGTGTTTGCACTAGGGGACATTTCGGCCTTGAGGCGCGACTCGTGTAGACGAGGCTCACCACAGAGATTCATATTTGTGTGTGTGTGTGTCCAAAATTCCCATTCGCTCTGATCGAATTCGTAAAGCGCGACACGTGAGCAGCGCAACTCTAGACCGGTAAGTGTACAGTTGGTAGTCATCAAGTGAGGTAGCGCCTCTCGCTCGTCCGTTATGGCTGACTCAACACTGCCGCGAGAAACTACACTGCATTTAATTGAAATGTACTAAGCCCATCAATGCCTTTGGCAGACTAAAAGCTGCGAATATAAGGAGGCTGCTTTCCATTATATTTTAACGAAAATGAACGAATATAGTAACATTTCGCTCATGCAAATAAAAAAGAGATTACGTAGCTTACGATGCAGCAACAATATTCACACAAGCTCGTCTACAGCAATCCATATTTCATAGCAGCAGGCCACACTGACTGGTTTTGTGCTTCATGGCTGCCACTTTTGTTTGACCAAAAAATCTAGTGTGACCTCAAAAAATATCTAAAAACATCTAGATTTAAAAATAAAACATCCAAAATATATCTAGAAATAAATTAATTATCTACTATAATAAATTATTTAAACAATGGCATATAAGAATATTTATATCATAAATTGCTTCATATTAGGCAATTTATCTTTATATAAATTATCTAGTATCCTGATATTTACCCTAATAAAGCTTGGTATCCGAAAATTCTTCAATTTCGAGTAGGAAGGTCAGTCTCTATTGCATTGCAATTATCAATGCTCAGATTCCTACTTATCAACAATTGTTTTAAGGCTTTCACACCGCTATCTTCATCACTTTTAATAATTTCGCCATTACTATGTAGGTTGATTCTAATTTATTAGATGCATTACTTCAGTATATAACTGATACACCAAGTAGTTTCATGATAGAAATATCATTGCTTCCGTCCAACAATTAACTGAACTCATTGTTACCAATATCATCGGTCAGTCTTTCGTCAAAATGAGGCCACAATACATTCTTGATAATGTATGTGCATTTTATTCCATGATTTTTTTATATCATCACTAGTTTTGCAATTGGAGATAGTGTGCTTTAGCTTATGAACCGTGAAATGGCCGTCTTGGCGTCGTTCATAATCTGAACATAACATGATCAGAATATGGTTGCTTCACTATTCAGGCAATTTGCTTAAGTAAATTAACAAATATAATAAGAATGAAGTAGTAACCAACCATTATGGTGAATTCCTAATTCGAATTTACAGTAATCTATCATATACATGGCTTAATTGTAATTCTAGCTAGAAAATTTCTAGCACGCTGAAAAAACTATATAGATTTTATAGCTAATATCTAGGTTCGAATTTTACATCTAGGCTTCAGCAAAAACATCTAGATCTAGCCATACAATATCTAGAGTGGCAGCCCTGTTGAGCAGCGCGCGCTCCATGGCTCGCTCCAATGGTGTCTAGTCTAAACGCACATGACTCTTGTGAATCTCCACACGAGGCGTCTACACGTGAGCCTGCAGCAAAATGTAGACCAGTGTAAACGGCCATTTAGTTCACGCCCCTCATTCTTTTGAACACTGTTGATCGTTGTATTAGCTTTTCCCTCGGTATCGCCTCAAATTCCTTAGGCATAGCGCACTTAAAAGGCAAACTCGCCCTTCTGGCGGCGTTACGGTTTTTCTGAATAACGACATCCGACATTTCAACGTCTGTTCACGTCGCAGCTTTGTTTAATTCAATTTACCTAACAAAATATACATATTTTATAATCCATTTCGTTACAGAATGATCCTGAATGTACTCTAGAACCTTTTGATCCCGTTCAAGATTTAATCTTTCTCTCCTTGTGTTAGGTCACGTAACCTTAAAAGAACCAGTTTTTCAAAATCTCCTGTGAATAGCTGCGAAGGTCCTGTAATTTCGCACATTTCTGTTCGGGAACTTATTTTTTTACAGAATTGCTGCTTGCCTCGAGTTTCCTTGCGCTTCTAAGTAAGTCATTTGAATGTCAGCCATTTCTTCGTTCGCGAATCGTTGAATGACAGTTGGAAATATTACTCTCAATGCAATGAAGTCCAGAAACAAAATGATGAGCAACCAATCGTCTAGCGGAAAAATTGTCTTTGAAGGTAATAATTTTTTGCGGTCTGTAAACTTCAAAAGATTAAATTTTTTGGTGTGAAATTACTCACACAATATATTTCTAGAAACATTTGTCAGATCTTCATTTACTAACAAACGTTAATTTTTTTGAACATGTATTAGCGACATCATTGCAAATGCAATGAACCTTATTTGGGGTTTAAAGCCGTGATTCCTCAATGAAGCAACGAAATTAGAGAATACGTACCTAGACAAGATTTTAGGAATTTAAAAACGAAGAATGCACAACGTATTGAAATGTTTAATTAAGATTTCACACGAACTATAAATTTAACACTAAGTCAGTTCTATAAAACGTTTCGGAGACCAGCTCCATCTTCAGTTAACAGTCTGCAAAGATAAAATAAAGAACAAAATCAGTCTTTCTATACAAAATACATGGGCATATAAAATCTACAAGTAAATTTGCAATGGGTTAGAACTATTTGCGCTATTGAGTTCTGGCTTTTCTTTAGAGATAAAAAGAGATTCTAAAATACGTAAATCTAAATTATTTGATGCTGTGCGTAAAATCGAAAAATTTTCCTCTGCTATTCGGTCACAACACTGCTCGCTGTGAAGGCGGATAGATGAATGAGGCGGTTGGGTCAAAGGTCTTCCGCTACGGTAGCTGACTCCACGGTGTTGGGCAATCCTAATATAGAATGGCAAAGTCGTCATGCCGACATAGCCAGATGTACACTGTACACAACTAAACTTATACACGATGGCTGCCCGCATCCGTTTAGGAATCACGTCCTTGTAGCGAAAGAAGGAGCCAATTTTTAATGAATTAACAGACACAATGCACAGTTTTACAGCAGGAAAATGACGTTTAAAAAGAATTTCTAAATCTCGTGACATTTTGTCAGTGTAATCTCCAAAATAGGGAAAAACGCTATAGAGACGTTGCAGTGGTTCTATCACGGCATTGGTTACGGAGTATTTCTTAGCCAAAAATTTTTTAATATGTATATTGACAATAGAAGTAGGGTACCCATTTTTACGTAGAAAATTTTGTAAAAAAGAAAACTCCATATGAAGATCTACGTAATTCGAACAGATATTGAAAGCACGATTTGATAAGGTCTTGACAGTATTAATTTTGAATCTATAGTTACAGAAACTAAAAAAACTTAAACCCAAACCAGTGAATGTCGCTTTTCGAAATACAGACGAATTAAACGTATGACCGCTTCTATTAATTCTAGAATCTAAAAAAGATAAACAATTATTGGTCTCTATTTCAATTGTGAATTTTATAGACGGGTGCTTTGAGTTTAAGTAATCCCTGAACAAAGGTGCATGGCTAGGGTCTCTAAACAATAAAAAAGTATCATCAATATATCTACGATGGAATTCAGGTTTAAACTCTGAAGGACAATCTGCCAACCATTTTTCTTCCCAATGGCACATGAAAATATTGGCAAACGTAGGCCCCAGAGGAAGACCCATACCGAGACCCTCGACTTGCTTATGCAACTTTCCTGCAAAAATAAACACAGAATTCAACACGGAAAGTTCAAGGAGGGTTTTAAAATGAGTTTTTCCTAGACCTAAAACCGCGTCTGTTGACGTAACAAAAAGGGCATTTATAATTATGTTGATAGTTTCTGCCAATGGAATATTAGTAAATAAATTTTCCACATCAAACGAAGCCATTGTCACTCGATCTGCATTCCGAAAAGATGTTACCTCCCTAACGAACTGAGAAGAATTTTCTAATGTATAATCATTCTTAGTTAAAGGACTTAACAAAGGTACCAGGAATCGTGCTAAATTGAAACTAGGCGTACTACAGGCAGCAAAACTAGGTCGGAACTGAAACTTGGATGAAAAGTCTGGCTCATGCACTTTAGGTAAGCCGTACAATACTCCCAGACATGACCCAGACACGTACAACTTTGAATATATTTCATTTGACAAAACCTGTAAATTCTTTAGCGTCCGCAAAAGTTATTGATCTTGTCTTCAATTTGGAGAATAGTTTTTTCCCATGACTCTGTAATCAATTTAAATTTCGATACATCAGAAATTAAAGTTTCTATTTTAATTGAGTACACGGACTTGTCAAGAATTACAACGCCTCTACCATTATCAGGTTTACATATTACAATTTTATCGTTACGGCCCAATTCTTTTAGCGCAGATACATCGTTCTTCTGAAACACGGTTGAGAAAATTTTTTGCGGTTTAAAACTATAGAAGTAGCGATGGGCTAAAGAACGTAAATCTTGCAAGAATCTCGTACGGTCAGTGCACTGTAAAGTTTTACTCGAATAAGCAAGTTTTTCGTAAGATAAGAAGTATTTGTAAAAGTCCAATTTAAAAATGGGTAAGCAGAAGTCAAGACCAAAAGCTAATAATATTTTTGTACGCTCGGATAACGATATTGCACTGTAGTTGAATATCACTTTGTTTGGATCACATGGGTTTATGTTGTATTGCACACCAAGGTTATCAAGTTTCCTATTATGCACCCTGAGAGTAGCCACTTTGAACTTTTCATCTTCCGATTGCCCAAAACCACGTACGCACAGCGCGTCCAAGTGAGAAAAGAAAGCGCAGACTTCAGCTTCAGCGGTTGCCACTCTTCCGGTTAATTAAGTTACGCACAGCATCTCTTTTCTGTTGTAATTCCTGCATTAGCAACTTGTTTTCCCAAGACTTGTAGAAATGAGAGGTGTGGAGAGATCTTCTGTGAAGCTTGAACCGCAGAAACTTGGGCACCACACCGAAGATTTTGCAACGTGTTAGAAATTCTATGTCTAAAGATGCCTTCAACAATTTACGGGATAAATCACAGTATTTCCGTACGAACTTGAAGCCATCTTCGCCGCATTTGTTTTTTATAAAGTCAGGAAAACTACTTTTCTTAAGGCGAATGATCATTAGGAATTTAAAAACGAAGAATGCACCACGTATTGAAATCATGTTCAATTAAGATTTCACACGAACTATAAATTTAACACTAAGTCAGTTCTATAAAACGTTTCGGAGACCAGCTCCATCTTCAGTTAACAGTCTGCAAAGATAAAATAAAGAACAAAATCAGTCTTTCTATACAAAATAAATGGGCATATAAAATCTACAAGTAAATTTGCAATGGGTTAGAACTATTTGCGCTATTGAGTTCTGGCTTTTCTTTAGAGATAAAAAGAGATTCTAAAATACGTAAATCTAAATTATTTGATGCTGTGCGTAAAACCGAAAAATACCGAAAAATAAAAACTCATTTTAAAACCCTCCTCGAACTTTCCGTGTTGAATTCTGTGTTTATTTTTGCAGGAAAGTTGTATACGCAAGTTGAGGGTCTCGGTATGGGTCTTCCTCTGGGGCCCACGTTTGCCAATATTTTCATGTGCCATTGGGAAGAAAAATGGTTGGCAGATTGTCCTTCAGAGTTTAAACCTGAATTCTATCGTAGATATATTGATGATACTTTTTTTATTGTTTAGAGACCCTAGCCATGCACCTTTGTTCAGGGATTACTTAAACTTATAGCACCCGTCTATAAAATTCACAATTATAACCAATAGACCAATAATTGTTTATCTTTTTTAGATTCTAGAATTACTAGAAGCGGTCATACGTTTAATTCATCTGTATTTCGAAAAGCGACATTCACTGGTTTGGGTTTAAGCTTTTTTAGTTTCTGTAACTATAGATTCAAAATTAATACTGTCAAGACCTTATCAAATCGTGCTTTCAATATCTGTTCGAATTACGTCGATCTTCATATGGAGTTTTCTTTTTTACAAAATTTTCTACGTAAAAATGGGTACCCTACTTCTATTGTCAATATACATATTAAAAAATTTTTGGCTAAGAAATACTCCGTAACCAATGCCGTGATAGAACCACTGCAACGTCTCTATTGCGTTTTTCCCTATTTTGGAGATTACACTGACAAAATGTCACGAGATTTAGAAATTCTTTTTAAACGTCATTTTCCTGCTGTAAAACTGTGCATTGTGTCTGGTAATTCATTAAAAATTGGCTCCTTCTTTCGCTACAAGGACGTGATTCCTAAACGGATGCGGGCAGCCATCGTGTATAAGTTTAGTTGTGTACAGTGTACATCTGGCTATGTCGGCATGACGACTTCGCCATTCTATATTAGGATTGCCCAACACCGTGGAGTCAGCTACCGTAGCGGAAGACCTCTGACCCAACCGCCTCATTCATCTATCCGCCTTCACAGCGAGCACAGAATTCAAACACAGAATTCAACACGGAAAGTTCGAGGAGGGTTTTAAAATGAGTTTTTATTTTTCGGTATTTTTCGGTTTTACGCACAGCATCAAATAATTTAGATTTACGTATTTTAGAATCTCTTTTTATCTCTAAAGAAAAGCCAGAACTCAATAGCGCAAATAGTTCTAACCCATTGCAAATTTACTTGTAGATTTTATATGCCCATGTATTTTGTATAGAAAGACTGATTTTGTTCTATATTTTATCTTTGCAGACTGTTAACTGAAGATGGAGCTGGTCTCCGAAACGTTTTATAGAACTGACTTAGTGTTAAATTTATAGTTCGTGTGAAATCTTAATTAAACATGATTTCAATACGTGGTGAATTCTTCGTTTTTAAATTCCTAATGATCATTCGCCTTGAGAAAAGTAAATTTCCTGACTTTAGACAAGATTTAAGCTGTGTTAATCTAATCTAAATACATAATGTGTGTAAATTTCACTAAGCATAATAACTCTAAATATTACAACTTGTGTTTTATTCCAACATTCTCCTCAAACGTAGTAAAGCCCACTTTCCGCAGCATTCACGTTCGTCTAGCCATGCCTATCTGGGGCAGTGACAGGGCAACATGTGGGTGCGCGTCAAAACTGGTGAACTTAAATCGGTTTTCCTCCTGGCAAATGCGCTTAACCCGATTATTTTTGTCATGCATTATATCATCTGAAAGGTATTGAAATAGGCTTTCATCGTAGGCTTTTCGTTTTTTACAATTGTGACTAATAATTTGTGTAGCCTGTTTTGAATTTGAACGTCATTTTCCCAGTTATTTTACGTTTTTTTCAAATTTTGACAACATAAGAGGATAGAACATTGGAAGATTTACTCTGATACGAATTTTCATCAAAATCGGTGGTAAAAAAAATTTTTAAAGCGAAAATTGTTTTTGGAATGAACATTAAAAACGCTCTAACTTTTTAAAACCTGAATTTTAAAAAAAAATTACACTACATTACACCACAGTGTACGGCTATGGTGACTTTACTTGTGGTTAAAATATTTGCTCTAAATTTACAGGGGTGTATTAGAACGGCTTAAGTCTCGCTGAGCGGCGAAGCCGCTCAGCGAGAATGAAAATATCGATTATAACTGGAATTTGATGCTGATTCCGAAGATGCAATTTGTTTTGACCGCTCTCGATTTTTTCGATTTTTTTTTTTGGAAAGGCGGCTAGCAACAACTCAGGTGGTGCCCAAAGAATGCCATGTCCGTACAGGTTGGGTGGAACCCGGCCCTATCCGGTACTCAGGTCTTCAAGGCACGGTCTGACCATGTTGGGTCGAGAATGGCAGAGTTCGGATCATGAGGTAGTGCAGGCCAAAGTATGCCAAGTCCGACCAGGTTGGGTCGAGAATGGCAGAGTTCGGATCATGAGGTGGTGCAGGCCAAAAAAAACATTAAAAATGTATAAAAATTTAAAATTCAAAAAAATCACAAAAAAACGAAAAAATCGAGAGCGATCAAAACAAATTGCAGATTCGGAATCAGCATCAAATTCCAGTTATAATCGATATTTTCATCCACGCTGAGCGGCTTCGCCGCTTTCCTTGTGCGTACTCTACACCTAGATGCTACTGGTATACTGAAGCGTGTGCCAGTCTTTGTCAAGTGTGCAGTGTGTTGTTTGCATCGTGTGAGGGGCCTTGAGACCGACAAACCGAATTCAGTTCAAATTGTCTGCCGACATATTTGTACGTGTGAGGGGGCCTTAACGGTACCGCCGTTGTTCAGCACTAACAGAAGTTCCTTTCTGTTGCTCTAACTGACTGATTACGGCGTAGGCGGTACTCACACGAACCTCAGGAAGGGCAGCTGCGCAGAAAAGCTAGCGCCCCGGAAAAAGGTAGCTGCACAGAAAACAGCCCTTTTCCACGACCCCTCACGTCGACCGCACGGCGGTATCAACAGTGGGAAATTTCAGGTATTACTCCAATTGTGTTGTACATGTCTTCGTTGCCGTTGTAGAAAAATTCTTTTCATGTTTCTGACTCAGGTAAACTCTTTCGTTCCACTGTTATTAGCATCGAAATATAAATTCGTGGGGTGATAAAAATCATTTCTCACGAGTCCTTCGATTGACATACTAGTTGATACGTAGGAGTGAAAATAGTTCTAACTGTCAACCTCGTTGCCTTAGACGCTGAATTATTTTAATATACCCGTTTTACTTTCAAAAATAATTCCTTATACCGCATTTCCTTAGGCTCGTATTTCAACGTAAGTTCGCACAAAAAAAAAGTGTTTTCAACGATGCATCGTCACTGTAATTATGTCTTCTTTTCTAATTGTAGTATATTATCAAATCAAGATTATGCAACAATAGGAATACATTGCCCTCAATCATTTGTTTCGACTAGTGACATGGGTATTACGATACTCATGTTTCTGTATCAACTAAGGATCCTTACTTTATGATATTTTTCAAACCAATGATGAGTTTTTGCACCATCTTTGACGGAAAAAACTTTTTCGTTTCTAACTGGCTATCTTCTAAAAAATTAAGCGTTGTTTCACTTGATTCCATCACGTCACGAGTAATACTGTGAACCATGCACATCGATGATATCAGTTAGAGTTAAAAATGATTCGGGTTAACGGCACTTGATGTAAAGAACCCACCAATACCGTAGCTTACATTAAGCCAAATGCAGGAACAGAGTACTCTGGACATGAATTATTACCTCCCTTAGGAGGCAATTTGAGAATGTTTCAATTATCCAGCCTCAGCAATATACATATGTGACGAGATGTTAGGCCCCTTGTTAAGTTACATTAAAGGAATCTTGGAATGGATAAAAGGCACATTTCCACACACATACAAATTATAGTACAAATTGTACGAGCAAAACAAACACAATGTGCATAACAATACACTACAGTGAGCCTGCAAAAATCAAATTATTTCGGGTTTTTACCAAGTTCGTTGACTAACCGACAAACATGAATATTTTTTCATATGGCTTTTCGGTGTTCTCGAGGCAGTAGCTGTCCTTTAGTATGCTTGGTATATAACATTTTTGAATATTCCACGAAATTATACTCAACCATCTTACATCATACTACACAATCGCTATGCAGAGAACACGCAACACAAATTGGTATGCAATAATTATGACATCATTAGCCTGACATTGGCAGGTCAATTTACTTCCCCGATTACAAATATTTTTTGACAATGGAACTAAAGAACCACACATTTTACCACATCAAAAACAATCCACATGAACTCAAACGACAAACACATGAGAAACCTGGCGCACAATGATTGCATCCAACGCCCAATATTGTTTACTTCCTGACGGCACGTTTGGATGTTCATTCTGTTCATTGATAACTTCGACATTAGTTCACATATTAATCACGCGCGGACTAATTTCTCAGGTTGAGGTTTCTTTCACTATGATGGTTATTGAAGCAAGGAAAAGTAAAGAAGATACTTCCTAGCACGATAAAGGACCTGCCGCCGGAAAATTAGAGACAATCTGCTTACTATTCCCGAATTTCATCATTAATCATTTTTAATTTATTTCAGATTTATAAGGATCTGTGTTTTATTTTAGTTTATTATGAAATTTTAGACAGTATATTTTCATTATAAAAAAGCTAGTTTTAAAAAATTTGAACTTACCGGGACGATGTTTCATCAGATAATTTTGTCCACTTCCCAGACACGTAATTGATGGGGATTTTTCTACCATTAATTAAATTGATAAGTTGTGGTGTTAGAGCAACGCATCACGCCTCAGGTAATTGAAAATAAACACAATTGTTCTCCTATCTTCCTCGTCAATTTACACTCAATATATATGTTCGCTTATTTCATTAGTGTGCACCTCTTTGCTTCTACTTATGAACGCTACACATCTTTCATTTGATCAATCATCATTCAACATTAACACACACAGAACACATTGACCTATTCACATCCTACTATTTTACGGCGTATCTACTTATACACGTATCTTTATTGCAATTATTTCCCAACCACCTTTCCGCACGACTAAGTTTTCTTTTCGTGCGCACGTTGATTTGTCCCTCCCTCTTTTCAAAGAGACTTCGCGCAGAACTGGTATCAAATTCGCAACGTTTTTTTTTCTGGCACACTTTTACAACCTGCCTCATGCTCGACTGCCCAATCAGCACACATTTCGTATGTATAACCTAAGCTTATTAGTTGACTTTTGGCTCCCCCCTCTAACACTTGTCTGGCTGTGGCACCCTATGATTTTCCCCTGTCGCTCTCGTGTTCTTCTTTGTTTAATTTATTACACACACCAATGGCTTATGTTGATCCCCAAGCCGTCGAAACCTGAACAAGCGCGATGACCCTCGCATACCAACAGTGACCTAGCTCTCTTGAGAGCCAATCTTTTCCACTGCCTTCTTCGCAGCGATCCTTAAGTTTTTTACTATTAATTTATTTAATTCTTATTTGAGTGCCACTCATTTATATTTTCTATAATGTTCATGCATACTTCAATCTTGACGTAATATCCGTTATACATAACGCAGATAAAAATTTAGCGCATTTGACTCGATAACAGTGACATCCATTTGGGAACCCCTTCGATTGATTAAAACTAAGCTTACTTCACTATTTCAGCGTATTCGATACTGGAAATTCTGTTTCACTTTAACTCTTGGCTTCACCTTGGAGCTGCATGCCTGCCATACGGGCGACGTCGCGCGCTGTGCAGCCCCGCGCGTTGCCCAGCGCAGGGTCCGCGCCTAGTGCTAGCAACACTTGCGCCTGGGGATGGAAATAAACCAGACATACACTTTATGAATGCAGTAGAGAAAACCAATAGTTCAATAAATATCCATTCAGTGTTAGCTAATGAAGGCATATATTCGCATGCCCAACTACAATTCCAGCAGCTCAACATCTTGACATTCATATTGCTGATGTTACGAAAGGCATCGAACATACCTAGCTGGATTGCGTGATTGATTAGCTGTTGTAATTTACCTTAACTCGATTCGTCACGTAAGCGTTGTGTACATTAATTTAACTGCTTATAAAAGTGCTTTCAATGAACAAATATAGTAATCACAACTAGTTACTCTGCTCAGCTGAACATGGCACCTCCCTCAGCTCAAATAGTCACAACACTTTTCTTCGGACCGATACATAGTAAGTACTCAGAATGTAGTTTACCTGAATTGCGGTAAAATAATTTCACAGAAGAAGAGTTTTTCTGTACTTTAAGGCTTTATAGAGCTACGAGTGTTTCTTTCAGCTTCTTTGAAAGAATCTTTAGTGCAACCTTGCCTCTACTACCTTGCTCACCTACGGATAGTTCGAGGTTTGTTGTGCCAACACTCTTCCTCGCTTAATGTTTAATAAGTATTGTTTCTTCAAAAAGCGTGATTCTGTGAATTGAATAGTAAAAGTGGTTAGGATAGTTCAAGGATTTAGTGTAATGCTGTCGTCAGTTTTTTTCCATTTGTGTTGTCGCTTTTGGGCTCCGAAAGTTTTGTTCTCGTTAATTCTTTTTTTTTTTCAGGACAACTACACAGCGTTCTTTCGCGTAGAATTATCTGTAAAGAACAATATTAAAACTCTACATTTATCTTTGTTTCGGGTCCAGCAGACAAGCCAATCCCCATACATCATACGCCCGCCTGATAACAATGACATACCAACAGTTGCTTAGTAAAACCAGAAATTTCAAAGCTTTGTTATAGGTCAGCTGGTCAAATGTCAGTTTTCCACCCAGTTCCTCACTTCGATCAACATGGCACTGGATTCAGTCCTGAAAAAAAAAACAGTGGAAGCTGAAACAGTAAAACAAAATTTTCTCAAAATAGCAAGTTAGATAATAACAGGAGACAAGCCCAGAGAATTAAATAAAACAGGATCTGAAAGCTATCTTCATCTCTCTGTGAGGGACTCAATCCCATTTAATTCTGCTGGTAAACTGGTGTTAGTTTTCCTCATCCTACCTCATCACCATCCCGTCCTATACACGGTGTTTGGTATTCATCGTTATATTCAATCAAATTAAATTATTTCATTGTGGCAGCGAATTATTTAAACTTTTTGTTCCTTACCGAGCGTCTATGTTTTCAGGTATGCATTTTTTACACTCGGTAATCAAGGGATTTTAATGAAAACATTGCTTAAGTGCAAATACACAAGGCATGCAAGTCTCCAGTGGATGTTCATACATCATTACAAGTAAACAAAATAATTGATCAGACACAATGACGCGATTTAAAACCGAAAAGTCAACATCCACAGCACCCTGGCAGAACATCTAAGCTAGTATAATCAAATTTAAACAATTTAAACAAATTAATACATTTATTTACCACAGGTGATACAGAGGTAGAATGTTTCTTAAGTCTAGTACAATGGTACTAGACTGCCATGCTTCTATTCCGTATTGCAAGTATGGAGAAATGAGCGTTCGGTAGAGCATTTGTAAAGCTGTTTCAGGCAGAAAATTTTTAACTTTATTTAGGATTCCGATGGATTTTGATAATTTAGAACTAATATGAGTGATGTGCTCTTTGAAGGTCAGATGTTTATTATGCTGCCCAGAAACTTCTAATGAGTTGGTTTCTTCGATTTCACCTTCGCCAATTTTAATGCGTGGGAGAGATACATCTTTCTTGTATTAGAATGTAATATAATTTGTTTTATCAATATTAAGGCTTATTTTATTAGCTTTAAGCCACGATGAAACCTTATGAAGTTTATTATTTATACTCTCCACAAACATAGCAGGATTTTGGTTCGGAAGGACCGCAGAAAGCGTACTGTCATCGGCAAAAAGTATGAATTTGAAGAATGATGTAGATTTTACAATATCATTGATAAAAATCAGAAACAGGAGAGGCCCAAGAACAGATCCTTGTGGAACTCCATGGCTAATTGTCTGTGGGTCTGATTTTGCGTCGTCAATGACAACGTATTGCTTCCGATTTGTTAGGTATGATCTGAACCAATAATGCGCAATCCCTCGAATGCCATAACAGTGTAGTTTCGAGAGTAGTATTTTATGGTCCACACAATCGAATGCTTTTCGAAAGTCAAGAAATACAGAGAAGACAGGCTTTCCTTCATCTATATTAGAATAGAGGAATTGTAAATGATTTAATATAGCCTGTATTGTTGATTTTTTAGAGCGGAAGCCGTATTGTTGATCGTAAAGAAATGATTTTTGTTTGATTGACACTTTTTTATACACAATCTTTTCGAATACTTTGCTAATAATTGGTAGTACGGAGATAGGTCGATAATTGGTTACATAGGTTTTTTCACCACTTTTAAAGATAGGGGTTACTCTAGCAACTTTGAGGGAGTTCGGGAAAGTGCCTAGTAAGAGAGACTGGTTAATAATATTTGATATCAGTGGGGCTACAATGTCAGCAATAACTTAAAGTACTTTTGGCAGAAACGTTTGTAACCCACTCGATTTATTTTTCATGTTGTTTATGCCCGTAATTACATCGGAGGAGCTTGTAGGCGTAAAGAAAAAGGAGTTGGGTTCTCGAATATGATCCATAAATTCCAGGTGATCAGTAGGTTCACTTGGAATACCATCAGCTATAGTTTTCCCAACGTTTACGAAGAAGTTGTTAAAGAGATTAGCAATTTCTTTCTTCTCATGGTATTTTACATTATCTTGAATAACATATTCAATTTTCTTTTTATCGGCATTATTCGGTTTACAGCAAGAGTTAAGGAGATGCCAAGTCTTTTTAACGTCAGTTTTGAATTGAGTAAACTTGAGCGTAAAGTAGTTCTTTTTTGATGTTCTTATCTGGTTTGTTACATAGTTTCTGAATCGGTTATATGTTTCTCTAGATATTCGCCCTTCGCAAAGGAGGGCTAGGTACGCATGACGTTTCTTTATATTTATCACGATGTCTCTAGTAATCCAGGGCTTTTGTTTACTTTTCGGGGTAACTGTACGAGTTACAATTGGGCAGCACTGATTGTATGCGGTCATTATAGTTTCAGTCAACTACTGCTTCATCAATGCTCGTAGCATTATTATTTTGTTGAGAGATGTGCAATGTAGGCATTGATTCTTCTAGAACGGTGCGCATTTCTTCAAAATTTGATTCGTATATTTTACGATATGAGTAAGTTTCAGCTCGTGCCTTGGTGCAAGCAATATAGACATTTTTCTTAATAAGAAAAACTGGGAAGTGATCAGATAAGTCAGAAGTAATTATTCCAGCAAGAAAATCACTTGGGTCTGTCATAAAGATATTGTCAAGCAGCGTAGCACACTCTGAGGTTATTCGTATAGGCTTTGTAATGATCGGAAGGAAGGATTGAGACTGAAAGGTTGTTGGGAAATTAGAGATTGGTTCATAGCTTTCATGTTTCAGTAGGTCATAATTGAAGTCACCGCATATTATTATGTCATTGTATAAGGGCCTGTTGAACTGAGAAATAATACGATTCAGCTCTTTCAGGAAGGATATAGGACAGGCTGTAGGAGGCCTATACACCGTTCCAAGCACAATGCGTTTACCATCTCTAGACAGTTCTACGAAGAGTGATTCTATATGATCCTGATTCATTGTTGCACTCGCTATGGTTCTCGAGTCTATGTGGTTAGATATATATGTGCTGATGCCTCCGCCCCGCTGGTTTTTTCTTAGCGAATGGTAACCATGATAATTTTTCAAATCGAATCATGTCTTTAGTCGAGTCATCTAGCCAGCTTTCAGTGAAGCTAATCACGTCTAGGTTATATTTAAGTTCAGTAATAGTACATTGTATCTCTTCCGATTTTGGATAGAGTGACCTACAGTTCCAACACTGGAGTGAGAAATCTCGGTCAGTTATTCGTATAGTTTCGTTGAATTTTGATATATTATTATACCTACACTCTTGAGAGTCGTTTAGGTTTGGATATATTCTGTTCAAATGATTGAGATCTGGGTCGATTCCTCGAATATCTCAGGGTGATCAGTCATTTAAAATTAGTAAACAGTAAGAAGTAGGTAGTATAGAGCTTAAAAACGAAATACAGAGTCAAGCTTTAAGGGATATTCCTGTCTAAAAAACTAGCTTATGAAGTACGAGAGCATCGAGTATAAAAAAAAATCTAGTGCGATTACGTGAGTACACATAAACTTTGTCCATGAGCGAATAATATTGGAGTTCAATATCACAACATTGGTGTAAACAGATTGCTGCATGAGGGCGTTTTAACAAGTTCACATACAACAGGTAATAAGTTTTAAAGATTATAACGACAATGATATAATCAGTTAATATGGTTTACGCGTAATAATAATTTTAGTGGTAAAAAAGAAAAAATTCACAGTAACATTGGGAGGTAAAAAATTTTTTATTGCGTTGTTTCAAAAAATTACGCACACAGCTGTCATGAATGTTTACAAACACATCTGTTATACATTTCTATAGATTCAAGTTAAACTAACATCAAGTTGAGGGTAAACTGACATGATACCTAATTGAGGTTAAACTATCACGAAACTGACATATCTAATATAGGGGATCACCTAGTCTAGTCACCCATGACTTGCTTCGATGGCATATTTAGTTGTTGCATCAGGTATTGCTCGAGGTCATCTGGCGTGTTGATCTCGCGGCGTCTTGAATCTTGGTTTCCGGGGTTAAATATGAAGATGTTTCCATCCTGTGTTCTTGGGATTCCAATTTTATCCGGGAATTTTCTTTTGGCCATCCTCAGAATGTACATGGCGCTAGCTCGTGAAGGTATGAGGTATTCATTTATGAAGAAGAACTTTGGTTTCTTTTCTCGGCAGGCGTTGAGAATTTCACGTTTTTTGTTATAATGTTTTAGTTCAAATGCAATGTTTCATTGATCTACGTTCCCAGTTACTGGTTTTTTCCCCATTCTTGTAGCTGACGTGATGTCAGTGTCGGAGAGGTCAATGTTGATCTTGTCCTTCAGGAGCTGGCAGACTGTATCCTTACAGATTTCGTCAGCGTGAGATTGCGGTATTTCCCTTCCAGAAATGACGAGAGTATATTTTTTGTCTTCAATGTCTCGGCGCTGATCATTTTTTTCCAACTGGTCGAGGCGGAAGGTTAAGCTATCAATTTTCTCATTCTGTTCTTCGAGAATTTTTTTGTGTTCCGCTTCTTTTGTTTCAAAAAGCGTTTTAAGGTGGCTTATTTCATTTCGCATTTTATCAATATCACTATTAAATTTTGTCATCACAGAATAGAAGTATTTTATAAGGACAAAAACCACTCCTTTACCGTCGTTCGTTAGGCTAGACACATCAGGGTATTGACCAAACTTCGGTTGAAACTCGATGCTGTTGTTGCTGCTGTTGTTGGTACTGTGTCGTTTGTTAGGTGCCATCTTGAAGATTGAGGGAGTTGGGTTCGTTGTGTAAACGAGGGTTGAATACTCTCACACTTTTGAGGGACTATTATACTCTTAGTTTGATTATTTTTATATATGGGGTATTTAAATCACATTTGAATACTCATGGCGAGAGTGGGTACTAATTTAGGTTAGAGGTACATTCTTTCTAACAATAGGCGCTTTCTTTCGGAGCGATCGCCACACCCGTCCTCACCACACGGAGTCACTGAGGACACTTAATTGAAAGATGCTTCGGAGGAACGAGAAAATATCCATCAGAAATTTAGTTAAAGTGGCCGATATGTCCTTTGGAACCGTATTCACAATTCTTTACCATGACTTGAAAACCGCCATATACAAACATCAAACGAAACAGCTCTTATCTTCGAGCATAGCGGACAAACGCCTGATGACTCAAACTCGGATGTCGTACATTCACTAATGCGCTCCTAAACATTGTCTTCATCGATGAAAAAAAGTTCTACAATTCTACGCAAAAATACAACCCTTACAATGATCGATATTGGTCAAAATCGCGCTACTAGTGCCAGAGTTATCAATCGAAGATCACGCGCAATGGCTTTGGTGATAGCAAGGGCAGTCTTCGATTTTTGTTGATCAAGAAATCAAAATTCAACTAAGAAAGTAGCAGAAACTTCATTCTCGGTCAACCTTATTACTCTGGGCTAAAAAAAAATAAAAAACTGCGAATCGTCATTGCAGCAAGACTCAGCTCCCTCTCATGCAGCAAAGAAAACACACAAGTGATTAGCATCCATGAAAATAGGAATAGCCATCTTCATCACCAGATCTGAATCCTCTATAGAGCAGGGGTCTCCAAACTACGGCCCGCGGGCTAAATCCGGCCCGCCAGTGTGATTAATCCGGCCCACCAGTGTGATTAATCCGGCCCGCCAGTGTGATTAATCCGGCCCGCCAGTGTGATCAATGCGGCCCGTGACAGCTAACCCGACTGCATATTCGGCGACTACTCTAGAAATTAAAGATAATGGCAGGAAAATTTAAACTATTTTTGCCCTTGGAACTTACTAGAGTAATCCGTATGACCCTAAGGCTGATAAGTTTTGAGACCCCTGCTCTAGAGTACAGCATCTGAGCCAACTTGGAGAATAAGGTACTCGGAACACATTACCGAAGTTTGGATACTCTGGAACGAAAATCCACTTTTTCTACCAGAGCAAAAAAGTTGTTTGTGACTCGTGCATATCGTTTATCGTTATCGATGCAAATGTTAGGAATATTGAATTAAATACTCAAATATTCATCATTTAGCTGATGCAAGACCCATTTATTTGTTGAATTTATTTACTTTCTATTTACTATGTATTGCAAAACTCGTAACTCTAGTCAACGAACACCCTATGTATGTAAAACATCCTACAACCTTTCTTTTTATCCTAAAATATCAAGCATTCCTTAATATGTTTCTTTCTTTCCCCCAGACTGAGCTGATAGTGTACGGTTATTGTGAAATAAAATTACGGATCAATTAACCAATTCTCCTAGACCCAATATGAATGCTTCCTGCTGCTTGCGCAGCTGAAAGGCTTATTTATTTTTATAGAATATACAATTCCATTGATACTCCTCACCGACATTCAGTTCTTCAGGATAGAGCAAACGGAATTTCAAATTTAACTGATCATCATCCCTGAAAGAGAGATGGGAACCTTGGGGAAAAAGTAAACACAAATAATGAATTGAAAGACTCAGTCGATGAAATCAAGTAATTGCTCTAAAAGTGGTGTTACTTTTCCTAACCGAATCACACACAGAAATTAACGATCAAAATTTGAGAACATAAAATGAGAATAGGTTGTAGTTAGCTAGAAGTCAAATTAAAAATTTTGCTCCTCAAGGATGGAAAGTTCCTCGCCGGGCGAAATTCGTTGTCATTCCGGAAACAAGAGCATGTGGTGTTTCTTCAAATTTGTGCCATGGACACGCGTCGTTTGGACAACTGTTGTCCTAACACTTGTATTTGCACACTTTTCCTGTTGTTTTGGACAAGTGCGTAAGCCTCAGATTTACGATGTCTGAAATGGCGGCGGTGGAACCCGTATGGTGACTCAGACATGTCGACCAAGAGATTGTGGGGTCCGGATACTTAAAATTATTTATTGTTTACTCCGTCAAATCATGAAGTGAATTTGTTAGTGTCTCTTTCAGAACGCCAATAATGTTTCTAATGTTTCTTCATGTCTTCCAGCGGTGGTAGAAGACATGAATGCTGATTTGTTACGCATCAACGAATGGTGCTTGAGGTGGAATATGATGCTTAATCCTAGCAAGTCAAAGGCGCTCATAGTGAGTAGATCCAGGACCAGTGAGCCCCCGTTCAGTGAGCTAGTCATAGGTCGGGGAGTTATTGAGGTTTACCCTGAACTTGATTTCCTTGGTGTGCGGTTTGACGGGAGGCTCACATTTGAGGCTCATGTGCGGAGGGTAGTCTCACAGCTCTCCAAAAGGCTGGGGATCCTGAGGGTACATAGGTGGAATTTATCAGGATCCTCAGTTGGTGCGGAGAGGCTTCTGTGCCTTTCTTCTTCCTCTGCTCGAGTATTGTTCGCCTGTTTGGGGCTCTGCGGCTGATTGCCACCTGCGTCTCTTGGATCGCATTGTAAGATCTGCATCAGCGCTATGTCGGGGTTTGGTGCTGCCGTTTCTGGCGCACAGAAGGCTAGTTGCCCAACTTTGCGTTTTTCATAAGCTATTCAACAATAGAAGGCACTGGTGGTTCCATATGCTTCCGCCACGGGCCGAGCGGATTCGGGCTACCCGTGCTGCTGCTGCTGCTCATGGTTTTGAGCTGAGGGAAGTTAGATGTAGGACTTCACAGTATAGACGTTGCTTTGTCCCTTGTTCCGTTGCCCGCTGGAACTCCCTTCCCTCTGCCGTGTTTGATTCGGGTTCGTTGGGTGGTTTCAAGGGTGCTGTCAACTCCTGGTTGTTGCGTGGTTGATGTATCCTTCTCCTTCTCCTGCTTTCTTCCTTTAGTTTTTTCTTTGTTCTTTGTTTTTCTTTTACTGTTCATGGAGTTGATGCTGGCGGGGTTTCCCATGTGAAATTTATGGATCTACGATCCGTCCCGTTGGGGTTGCTTTTCTTGATTTAATAATAATAATAATAATAATAATAATAATAATAATAATAATAATAATCGTGCTAACAATGTTAATTCATTGAATTCTTTTTTCGCAATTTTGCTCCTTTCGAGTGTTTTTGATACTCTGGCAGTTACTCGTTTTAAATGTCGCAACGTATCCCGAGTCAGTGGTCCACAAGTTGGCTTTTGTATGTGTCTCTCGTACAGTAATTCGTTATTAATTACGTTGCTGACATGGTGGCGAATGTTGCAGCTTCAACCAGGGGCACGTCAATTTATGCACCGTGACGGAAGGTTGCATGGCCTCTCTTCCTGGCTTGTGGCTACCAACTGAAGAGTGCAAAACTCTAAAATTTCAAGTTAGAGTTTTTATTTTTATTCGTCAAGAGTAATGCAGCGAACTGTGTCTCGTATATTTAATTATTCCTCTCTTATCAGTCATACAGTGAAGTATAAATATCATGTCATTTGCCTCTTTCTGTCCTCCCTTTCAGTGGGAGGCTTAGATAATTTTTATTTCAGTGATACGTACTCCGAACTCAGTTTACTTTCACCAGTGCATGGTGATCATTCGTAATGTTCTTTCCCTAAAGTAACTTGTAATTCAGGGCGATGAAAGTGCGATTTGGCAAAACTTTGCGCCCGATTTACAGGTATAATATTTATTTCCTTGCTACAAATCGCAGTCAAGCATTTACTGCCAAAGCACATCCAAACAATGTTTTTGTTGTTTGGTTTTTTTCGTCTATTCAGGCAAACTTTAGGGCACATCCATCCACAAACTGACGAGTAAAGACGTGAACAGGTGTCCAGTTAAACTTTTTTGCCGGAGCAAACATGTTTTTCGCCGCCTAAGGGATTTAATAACTGGGGCGGCGAAAAACATGCATGCAGGCGGCGAAAAATTTAGACAGGGTGTAGTGGCACGAGGGCAGGTAGTAATCGATGATGGGACACCGAAAATCAGGATTATCTTCGCTTGCCTGTTATTCCTTCAAATAGAATGTTCACGTACATCAAACACACCGACATACATATGCTTTAATAAGAGCCGCGTCCGTCCCTCCGTCTATCTGTCCATGTGCCACACTCTCTTTTGACCGATAGCTTTGATAGCAACAAGGATAAAGCTTAAGAAGTACGAGAAATCATTCTATTGCATTGTTTTGCAGTGTCAATTCAATTCCCTTCCACTTGCATTATGGTATCCAGAAAACACAATTGGCTTATTTTTGCTAACAGAAATTTTCTTAGGAATTTTCCCTATTGAAATTCATCATGATGCTTTGATATTTTTAATTTATAATGCGGAAAGAAATGTTCAAAATTAGTATAACCAGTAACATGGCTACTTCTTAGTATAAGGCCAAAGATTTTGGAAACTGAGTAATTGTTTTCGGGATTGATTGTTTTTTGAAGGCAAATAACGATTACCTAATAAAAGTTTTCTTATAGGACTAGCGAAACTTCCTTAATTATCTAGCAGGATATTATTAACTGCATGTTAACTGGCATTGTACAAATGAGTATAACACTGATCGAATTATAAATGATCCCATCCTGTGTGCCAATCATAGAATCCATACTGACCACATCCTGCAGGCCAATCATAGAATCCATACCACGGTAGAGGAAACAATATGTAGAGTCATTTCTATCGGAGAAAATACACTTCCTCTTGTTAGTCTAGCCAAAATTAAGAAAGGCTTTAGTTCAAAGAAACATTAAGACGTCACCAAAACGCCATGTCGTTAGGCCAATAGTGGAGCCAGATTTGAGGGTAGCAGTACTACCAGATGCAATTTGAGCGATGCTATTGGTTTGTTGCGGTGACATCAGCAAAACCACACCGTCAATGAAAAAAAACTGGTTTGAACCAACCTTGTTTCCTCTACCGTGATCCATACTGACAACATTCTGCAGGCCAATCATAGAATCCATACTGACTACATCCTGCGGGCCAATCATAGAATCGATTCTGACCGCATCCCGTGCGCCCGTCATGCAGTAGACTCACTACTGACCACATCCCGCGCGCCCGTCATGCAGTAGACTCGCTACTGACCACATCCCGCGCGCCCAACATGCAGTAGCCTCACTACTGACCACATCCCGCGCGCCCATCATGCAGTAGCCTCACTACTGACCACATCCCGCGCGCCCATCATGCAGTAGCTTCACTACCGACCACATCCCGCGCGCCCAACATGCAGTAGCCTCACTACTGACAACATCCCGCGCGCCCATCATGCAGTAGCTTCACTACCGACCACATCCCGCGCGCCCATCATGCAGTAGCTTCACTACCGACCACATCCCGCGCGCCCAACATGCAGTAGCCTCACTACTGACCACATCCCGCGCGCCCAACATGCAGTAGCCTCACTACTGACCACATCCCGCGCGCCCATCATGCAGGCGAGGTGCAGCGCCGTGCAGCCGTGCGGTGAGGTCGTCAGGTTGACATCCACGCCACCGCCTCGCACCACCTCCGTCACGGCAGACCAGGCGCTCTTCCCTCCCTCGCCTTCCTCTTCTTTACTCCTCATGCTGTAGGAAATTTCAGAGTATTTCGAACTTCTATTTTATACCCTATAACCTGAATTGAAACCAATCATTGGAAGGCAAAACAATAACAAAATGATGCATTCATCGTGCATCGTGCATCACTGTAAATGGAGCATTATGGTCCTGTATGAGGTTTGAAGCTCGTCGTTTGCATGATTAATTTATTGATTTCTAGATGGTCTCATAGATAAAATAAAAAGATGAACCAGCATTAAAATGGACGAATTTTACCATACATGTTCGATATATATAATGTTCAATAAGAGTTATAGAAATAAGAGAAACGTCAAGTTCAAATTTGCAGAAAATTAAAAGAAAGAAATCTGCATTTCTTGCAAAGCTGACTATCTAATTTTATTACATTTATCAACAGCACAAATTCACACCTGTATCCAGATACACATGTACACAATATCATAATGTCAGACGATTTTAGCGATGGTCTTAATGTAGAGTAGGGTCATTGAGGACACTTGCAGATATTCAGATATTCGAAAATCTGGCTAATTAATGAATTTTCTTTATAGAGGCTTATGCGTTCATTCAATATCTAGATTCTTGAGACAGATTTATGTCCCTCAAATTCTTTAAGCTAATATTTTTTAATTATCTTATGCCAGCCATGAAGATTGAATATTGGCATTCTGAATCGTATATATTTAAAAATATTTTCTTCCACCACGATACCCGGAAAATGCAGATTACCCTGGGCAACATAATATACATTAGGGCGAGCTGTTTCGTTTGAACCCTAGCTCGTGTGGCGGTTATAGCAGAGCAGATTTTAGTAGATTACTCAATCTGTGGATCGGAGAAGATATACTTTTATTAGAAAAACTACAGCTTTTTAACTTTAATTTAAAAAGATCCAGTTTAATTTAAAAAAGGTCAAGTTCAATTTAAAAAAGCTCAGGTTTAATTTAAAAAAGGTAAAGTTCAATTTCAAAAATCTCAAGTTTAATTTAAAAAAGTTCAAGGTCAATTTAAAAAAGCTCAAGTTTAATTTAAAAAAGATCAAGTTTAATTTTAAAAGTTGATTTTTAGATGTATCCATTACTGCCATAACACCCACGCTATGACTACGCTCCTACAATCATATACAGAAGCATTTTGATGGATTACTTGCGTTAGAAGATTTAAAGATGGGAGATAACGTATAAATGCACTTATCTATGGTATAAAGTGTAATAATTAAATTATTAGTTGAGAGATTGGCTTTCAATTTGGTATACATTTCATGTGTAATACTATGTTATACAACATGATTTAATAAGCCATTATTGTAGAGCATTATTGTTTAAATATAATTTTGAAGCTGTGTAATGTTTAACATTTCAGTCAGTGCAGTTTGCTAATTGTCACACAGTTACTTATTACATAAAATTTATTTGGATTATTTTTGTCAATAGATATACGTACCGATGATCTGTTTAGCAAATGATTTAGCAAATGAATCATAGGTAGAACTTGAAGAATGTCAAATTAAGTACAAAATCACAACAGCTTGGTTTGTCTGATATTCGATTTACTCTATTTTCAGTGCCAGTACTTTTAAATAAATATGCATTTTCAGAAATAAACTTCACTTAGATTATTATTAAATAATTGTGAAATATTAGAAACATAAGCTTTTCAAAATTGAAATTCATCTTTTTTAAATATAGCCTGCTTGAGACTTTTTAAATTACACTTGATCTTTTTTAAATTAAACTTGAGCTTTTTTAAATTGACCTTGAACTTTTTTAAATTAAACTTGAGCTTTTTTAAATTGAACTTGACCTTTTCTAAATTAAACTTGAGCTTTGTTAAATTCAACTTGACCTTTTTTAAACTAAACTTGAGCTTTTTTAAATTGAACTTGAGCTTTTTAAATAAAAGTTAAAAAGCTGTAGTATAAACAGATTGGCTGGTGCACCAATGAAAGGGAGAGTGTTTCCAGTTTTTGCCGATATATTTATATCGTTCTTAGTTTTCATGGATTCAAGATTATCCTCCAGCACTTAGAACTGCTCATTATATGTAGACGTTGTGCGAACGATACATTCCTGCTTATGAAGTCCACATCGTAGGTGTGTTTTTGCATGTTAATGAATTTAAGGCCCCTTTCCGCTAAATTTCATTTTAAGTCGAAATTCCCTTCATTTTACCGGCTTTAAATCGCACAGAAATAAGGATAACGCACGCTTTCTCACCTGAATTAACAATAAAACCGACTCATATAAAATTATACACTTGGTATGAAATCGCGGTTTCATTTAACCGCTAAGTATTACTCATTAATTGCTTGATAGAGTGGATAAGTTTTGTTCAAGTTGTAAACACTTTACCTTTGAACCTAATTTCCCGATTGAATATTTGAGCATGAATAAACAACCCTCGCTTAAGTTGAGCATAAAAATGAACTCTTTTAAGAAATACTCAGACGGGCATTTCAATAATCAACTTATGTACACCAACTTTGAAGTAAAGAGACTGTTCCTACCACTTACTTTTCATTCGTCCTGATTTAAATACCAAAATTAAACGTTAACTCAGAACAGAAATTGATTCATACAGGGTGATCAAACACGAGTGACAATTTTGAATAGTACAAAATCTGGTGAACTGAATATAAAAACTAACATCACTACCGTTTTTCGAGCTCTTCACATTGGGAGGTTTTATTATTCCGTAGCTATGACACCGGAATTCCGATGCCTCGTTGAAATGCCTTTTGGTTTAGAACCTTACGAGGATTTTTCGGGTAGAACTTTGTTCCAAAAACCCTCTTCACTGCTGCAGTGTACTTAACTTTTCCATACTTCAGAATGATGAACTTCGATTTTTCGGCAGAGAAGGGAGAATCTTTCCTGAAGCTGAACTTCTGGTGTGCAGGGGCAGCCATTTTCAAAGTCGAGTTGTATTAAATGACACAAAGAGAGCAACATATTCCATGCATCCGGTATCATATCTACGGAATAATAAAACCTCCCTATCTGGAGAGCTGGAAAAACGTTGGTGATGTTAGTTCTTTGTTCATTTCACCAGATTTTGAACTATTCAAAATTGTTCTTCATGTTTGGTTTGATCATCCAGTATTGCTCACTAATAAAACTCAGATGCGTTTATTTTGCAACCCATTCACTATATATAAATAGCCTAGTTTATACAAATGATCGTATCCTAAGCTGTTTGCAAAGCCACGTACTCCATTAGCAATCATGTGAGCAGTGTGATGCTGCTTATTGTGGGGAGGCGAAATGTCATCTCCACATTCGCGTTGTGGAGGCATAAAGGAATTTTTCCTCGTTGAAATGGCTCCTTTGCTTTCCTTATTCTGTCATAATGAAAACCATGCTTTGGTAAAAGATCGCTTTATTTGAAAAAATTAAATGTCACATCCTGCTCACGGGAGACATTTTCCGCAAGGGAAAGCCATCACTAAACGATCATTCTAGCTGTGTGCCACTTCAAATACTGAGCTAGCTCTTCACGTCTTCCGTTTTGGTTTTGTTTCTTTATAGCGTATTCACAAAATTCCATTGTTGGTAAATTTAAGATGTCTTTTTTTCTTCGTTCGTCGCACTTTAGACAATGAAGATGACTTGAAAGCTACGATTTTAATAAAACTATGATGAAGCAAAATGATTTTTCCAGGTTTCGTGATATGCATCATTTATAAACGATATCTGCTTCGGTGTTTATTCCGTAACTATACTCATCGTTCAGACAACTTAAACTTTTTCGGATAACTTTATTTACATTTATCCTAAATAAATGGGTTAGTGATGGTGTACTTGAGAGCAACAAATGTATTCTGGTGCAGTTACTCGACCTAAAAGTACGGCACCGACCGTGTCATTATTTCTCATCAAAATTATTTTAAATCTCATTTTTTAAAAATTTAACTAATTGGCGCTTCAAAGCTGCTGCCGTGTTTCAATCAGGTCATGAATTCATGCACGTAAAACATGGGCTTTTAGACGAAATTCTTACATTTTGATTATGCTTTCAGTTAATTTTAATGTTGTTATTCCTATTATATTAGTTAATGGGAAGCTTCCTAGCTACATCAAAGACGATCTCAAAATATCAATGAAAAGTAATTACGAATTTTTGATGCACAAGGTATGTTTCTAGTTTACGTAGAAACAGCAAGAAAAAACAGAAGAGGAATAAATGGTAAAGAAAATATCACAAAGAAGACCTGAAAACTGAAGGAAGCAAAGCTGTCACGAAAGAAAAACGCTGCGTGAGCATATTGATAACTTGGATGCGGCTGATGGTAAATCTAATGCTGTTTTTCAATTCAGTATCTGCTCGGATTTTGCTCAGATTATCCAAAGGAGGTTGATGGAGACTCTAACTCTGAAAGGTTGATAGGACAGAAGTCTCTATCAACCTCTGAAAGGAGGTTGATAGAAACTCTATCAACCTCTGAAAGGAGGTTGATAGAAACTCAGATAAATTTTCAAAACTGATAAAAACATGCTTAAAATTATCAAAATGTCTCTGATTGATAAATTAGCATTAAAGTCTGAAAAGAAATACACCAATTTGTAAACTCTCTGAATATAACATCAAGCCACATTGTTAAAATTGTGAGGATAAATCATATTTTCTATGGCTTATTTAAATCAATGATCATAGTGCTAACACTCAGTACAAAATTCCTATAGGACATTAACGCCAAGTTCCGGAAGTCAAAAACCTGAACACATTATTTGAGCATTTCAAGTTACCTCGTCCGTCCTGGTAGGACCTAAGGGGTCAAATTACACTGTGCAACAAATGTAAGGTCCATAGAAAGTGCATATTTTGCATGTAAGACCTGTTTCACGGAATAAAAAAGTCCTGATTCTGAATCTGGCCTTCATTTCTCCAGATTAGGCACTATTTCCCAGGACCATGCAAGTCTCTACCATTCGTTATGAATGAAAAATGCACGCCTATCAGTTTAAAAAACATTTTTCCTTCTAAGCCTCTTGTGTGAAGTGGGTTCTTTTCCTTTTATATTCAAGCAGTCGTCTACCAATAAGTCAGAGTTCTATTCTCCTTCTAATCAGTGCTCCATCACCGGAATATCCTGATGGAATCTCTCGCCATGTTCATCACTTACAACACCAAAAATCTCCACAAAAAAATAAAATTAGAGTGGATCATATGAACTTTAAGAGACATATTCAACCCATATCATGATAATGACTCGGCTCATAATTCGTAACTTTCTCATAGTCTTCTTAACGATGTTTCCCTAGGAAGTTACACAAACTTTCTTAAATGATTCATAGGCATGCATCTCTTTTTTCTTGAGATGTGTAATGAAAGTTTCATCATGTACAACTTTTTGAATTTGGGGACCTATGAAAATACCTTCTTTAATTTTAACTTGACTTAGGGAAGAGAAATTCTCTGTAAGATATGCAAATGTGAATGAACCATTGTTCAGGGATTCTTTTTAAAAAATTTCTTAAACAAAATAAGTTTAATACGCAAAGATGGTAAATAAATTCTTTCACTTTTCACGAGTTGTTTGTGCACGATGTTGTATTTTCCTTACTCAATTTCATCTCGGATGGGCCAATCCTTGCTTACCTAATGTTTAGTTCTTAATCTGGAGTTTTATAAGCACAGGAAGTCACAAAATTTAGTGCAGCTAATCTGGAAGCCAATAAGCTTGCAAGGCCACAACCTTGAGATCTGCACAAATATGTCAGTTATGGTCATCATACTGTATGCTTGTTAGAATTGCTTACAGATTTACAAATTCTTTTTTCATGGTTGCGCGGTAAGCTTTGAGAACAGATGGCACAGTTTTATTGTTGTGTAGCAGAAAAGCTTTGATTTATCTCTGAAAAGTTGCCAGTTGGGGTTTTCATATGGGATTTCCAGTAGCTCAAAAAGTTCAGTGATGACAGTGCTAAAGCATAACTCATCCTTCACTGGAAACAATGCAAGCAGCTCCTGTGTACGTTTCTGTACAGTGTTATCTTATCTCCTTCCTCACGAAGATTACGTTATTGAAGCCTTGATCCAAGAAACTCACTTCTATGTGTGGTTAAATAGAAATCCCTGCACAAGTCATTCTGAGCCTCTGAAGAAAATGGTATTTGTTTCCTCTCGCTCTCTGGATCATTGGCCTCACATTTTCAACGCTGGAATGTTCTTCTGAACTGCAGGAACTCCGCATTTCTTGATCTGGAGGTAAATCGCAGGTAAATCTTTTGCGTGCCCTGCAAGGCGCATTGCTGATTGCAAATTTGAGTGGACGATGTATTTCTTTTTCATTGCTGTAGTACAGCCCGTAAAGTCTTGTTGGTAGAAAGAGCAGCCATTAGAGTGGTGTATCTGCCCACCCAAATCATCGGCACACCAAACTTCACATGAACATTTTTTCCAGCATACCAGGCGCTCAATGCCTTCACACATGTATGGCAACACACTCGAGGAGCCCATTACTTGTCCTGGTCTCCTATGTCACAATCAAACTACGCCGTGTAGAATTTCTTGATATGGCGTGTAATGTTGAAGAAATCCATTCTTTCTTACTCGAGGATTTAGTTTTAAGGCTTGATAAATTTAAGAATCTAGTTAAATGCATTTAAAATTTTCGAGGACGTTCGGAACAGTGTACTCTTATTTACAAACTGGTTAGCACCCTTTCACCACGAACGCCTCTTAAACCATCATCAGAACGTCGTGCCTGACAAACCTCAGACACGCTCCAACCTCCATCGCACTACAACTTGCCTTCCAATGGAGGACTTTCTTGTTCATCTATAATTCTTCATTTATCGTACGAAACAGTCTTCAAGATGTGCGTTTTTGGCTAATAACGCCCTTGACCTGCACCGCGATTTTCCTACGCTCGACGTCATGGAGGGCTTGTGGCTCGTGCTTGTGGCTGACGGCTGAGGCATGATGACGGCTGTCATTACGGTTTCGCTCCGCTCCGGGACTGCTCCGCACTCCCGTGCTTCTCCGACTTCTCGTCTCCGGGACTACGGAGTCAACCTTGATGGGGAGCCAGTGTGTCGAGAATCTGTTAAGTAGGAGGCCGCGATAAGGTGCGAGAGCCAAACGATGTATGTTTACAGTGTGTGTTGTTCTGGAGGGGACTATTTTGTGGTGATAGCAAATTTTTTCATGCGGGCGAGCCCGTGGGAAACTCGAGACGGTCGGAAAAATGCCTATCCATGTGCAAAACAAAGCCAACTTGTAGTCACATATAAATCGATACTCAGGCCGAGGGACAGGGCAAACTAACGGTCGACTTCGAAGGGCTGGAGCGTGGGATACAATGAGACTAAGAAAAAATAAATAAAGACGAACTGCGGGAGTACCAATGAGAAGAGATGTGGGCGGTCACTGGCAGGGTCTGAGGATTCTTATAGGCCGAAGGTGAGAGTGAACAACCCTCGAAGAAAATACGCCAGGGCTCAAGGATCGGAGGAACATTAGGCAGTTCGACCGGTGAGATCGCGACGCGAAGTATAAAGATAAACCGCGGGTGTGTTCACTGTAACAAACGTGCTCAAAGATATAATGAAAAGTGGTTATTGGATATATTGAAAATCATACTTAGTTTCACGCCAAAATGTGATCATGGCATTTATACATGTTTTCGTTTTTTTTACTTGCAGAAGAGAGCAAATTAAAACCCCGACCAGCGTGGGAATCATTTAATGGAACATTTAAGTGCAACGTCTTTGGGGAGGGTAAGAGCGAAGCCATTTCTTGGGAAGAGATAATTCTTCGTTATAAAATTTCTGAAATTTATTGGCATACAGTGATGTAAAGATTGAAATGTGTTAAGGGGGCTTAATGGGTGCTATCATAATTAATGGGTTATAAATTGATCTTGCAGGTGGGACGGAGTCATATGTCTGAGGATTGATCAGCTCGACTGAGGGGAAATCGACGTGTGAATACTCTGAAGCGGAATAAGCAAAATAACGTCAGCACTAGACATTTTCTGAACAGTGAATAAGATAGGCCTTTGAACTGAAGCGAGTCGCGGACGATTTTGTGGTTGAAGTGACCATTGCTCACTGTACTGCTGGAACAACTGAGATAGAAATAGGACAGGATAGATGAATTCTCATGTGTAACTCTTGCAAACTTAGCGGCGGCCGGCCAGCCAATATTTCTGTGTAATTGTGTGATGTAAGTCATTTGACGTATGCTATTTGATTTCATTACTTAATTAGCATTGTTCCTCACACCATTCATTGTGTGTGCGCTCATTAATGTTTGTATGACGTATAGCTGGAAATTATAAATGTTAAGCATAGTTCATCCTGTGTATCATGCCCCACCATATTAGAAGCGAGCAATCGTAATACCACGGAGGGCGCCCAGAAAATGCGCTGCGTAAGTGGGTCAGCGATCCCCGGTGAGTACCTTTCTTTTTAGTATATGTACTGTAATTGCCGATTATTATTCATTAATTTGTGTTGTATATGCATTCTTTGGAGGTGTGCCATTCCTCAACTCCGAGAGCCGGATCTTCCTGTTAATGAAATGTTAACAAGGAGGTGAAGGGTACATTTCTCGTGACAAGTGTCAACTACTGCAGTCCCGCGCTTCAGCGACCGGGCAGTCTGTCATCGCCCTTCTTTTCTCACCGTCGTCACGTTGACTCCAAGGGATCATTTGTGAGGGTAGGTTTGGAGATATGTAGGTGCATTTGTCCCGAACGTTCCTCACTGGCCTGTATTTAGCTGTAGTTTCCCGTTCTCGAGCCGTACCGTAAATTTAAGGCCGTGACTTAAACGTAAATTCAAATGTCTTTAATATATTTCAGGTAGAGTGCATTGCCTTATCTGGTAACTCAGAATCTTCAATCTAATCTATTCTCGGCAGCTCTCAATCTTGCCATCGTCAAATTATTTACGTCTTGTCCAATTTATCTCAACAAGTCACGGTTATTGTCAAAATTGATGTGGGCGGCCGTCGTGTGTGGGCATATGTTCGTATGTGTGTGCTCAGTACGTTGTCCTCAATACGGGTGTCCGCAATGCGCATGCTGAATCAGCAATTGTCCTTATATAAATATTGGTGCGGGCCTTTGACCGGCGCATTTATTTTGCACCAACTTCCGACTTCTTTACTCACCCAAGAAGTCTCCGACGTGCCTGTACATGAAGACGTCCTCTGCTATTTATTTATTTATTTCCATAATTATTAAATGTGCATTTGCATCACTAAAATAATCAACAGCATTGGGTCGTCCTTTTCCCCACTCTGTTTTTTCAATATGTAATGATACGGTTTCTTTAGCAAATTTGAATTCCCCGCATAAATAGCAGTCTCTGTTTGGATCATTTTTGCACTGTCTTGCACTCCTTGTTAAAACTATGTAAGATCTAAAGGAAAAAATTATATTAAACGCAAGCTTTAAAGTATAACGTAAATGATAAATGCATATTAATGTAAGCACACAATAATGAATCTGTGTAAGACTCAAACTACAAGAAATCCGTGGCCATTTTTATATGCAAAAGCACATGGGAAATCATTTTTGCCTTCTTGTAGCTGAAATTCTCTACAGTGATAATTTTGAAAAACCATGCCTAATTCAACAAAAACATGGTCAGAAGTAGATTTCCCAAATCATTTTACAAACAAAAATGGCCACAGATCACATGTACTTTTTTGAGTGATGCACAGTGAAATTAAATTCAGACGTCTGATAAAAATTCGCTATTGACATGTTGTTATGCCCGGGGGCACCCACGTCAAAGTTGCTCCACTCTATGTGCGTGTGTTGCAGCGTCCGTGTGCGTGTAGAGTGCGTCATGTACACTGGTCCAGAGTTTAACTCATTGCCAGAAGTCGCTGTATCATCTAACCATAATGAGCTTACAAGATTTCGCAATGAAGTAAAATCATGCACTGGCTCACCAAAAATTGCCAGTGGTGATTTAGAAATGGGCATGCTGAGCGTGAACTTATTTGCAATATGGAAGGAGTTCAATTACCCGATCGTTTTACATTGCTGCCTTTAGCAGCGAGGTAGAAAGATCAGGAAAATGTTATGAGCATTGAAATTGCGATTAAAAGCCACACAGAGTTAGACTGGATAAATGAATTCTCGCATAAAAATGTTAGCTGGACTAGGCAAAACGAGAAGGAAGCGACAATTATGGGATATAATTTTTTTCACTAGAATCTTAAAAGTCAGTTAATCAAATTTATTTGGCGTAAATATGCGTTAAAGGCATCTTATAGAACGCTCCAGCACTTGAATACTTTAATTTAATTCATATTATTAAGAGCGTGTTAGAATACTTTTATTTCATTGAAATTAAAATGTCTGTTAATTTCTTGAATTAACTGTATATTTATAATAAAAACTAAAGAGATTCGCACTACTAACTATACGTCGTGACATGCGAACGATGCATTATGACATACGGTAGAATCGCAGTAACTGATCTCATTTGGTTTAACTCATAATATAATGTCATTTAAGACGGCTGTGACTTTAAGGGTAGAGTGAAACATAGAGTATTTTAATCCATTGCTAAATGATACTTCTATGGGAAACCTATAAAACTTTACCTCATTGTCAGAACTCGTTCTATCGTCGAACTATAATGAGTTACCAGATATCGCAATGCACTTCATTTATGCACTTGCTTTAGTTGCTTATAAGAAATTGTCAGTCGTGATTTAGAAATGACCTTGTACAGTGCAGGCTTTTGTGCAATATGGAAGGTGTTGAATTACCCGATGGTTTTAAATTCCTACCTTTGCCGGCGAACGGTCAAGATCAGGAAAATGTAATGAGCATTGATGGAGCTATTAAAAGCCGCACCGAGTTTAACAACTGGTTAAATGAATTCTCGCAGAAAAATAATGTTAGCTGGACTATGGAGAGAGGAGAAAGAAAGCGCAAGAATCAATTGGAACTATACTACTTTGTCACCATGCGGTGCGGAAGCACAAAGGAGTTAAAATCCTAATACCAAGTAAGTATTTCATTTAAAACAAATCTTTATTGTATAATCGTACAAATATTTAATTACATGCTTCTAAGTTACATTGAATTGTGCTCGCAGTTTCTAGAGAGCGCTTCCTGTTTTTTATATCTGCATGTATACTTACGTGTGACACGGACTCCTTACTGTAGTTACAAGTTAGAAATAGGTAAATAAACGTGTAAACAAATGATAATAAAAAACTAGGCAAGTTTTTTATACAATCAGTTAAGTGCAATTATTTAAATTTAGCTCGGTTAATTAAACTTTGACATATATTGTTTAGGTTGATTAAGTTTGGTTTGTTTGAGCCTAGTTACTTATTATGTTCAGTTATTCGTTTAAATATTTCAATAACTAGGATTTCCATTTATTATTTTCATTAATTTTTGGCTGTTAGGAAAGAACTCGCTCCTATTTTATTTCAAATATCCTTTATGCACGAAACATGGTTGAACATGAAAAAGTACTTCATTTAAAAAAAGTTTTGCATTGTAAAAGTCATATGCTTTGAGCATATTATATAGTACTAGCAGTAATTATTTGTGAACGATCTGAAGAACATAAATAACTACTGTCAAACTGAACTACACCCATGAGAAATAAATATTTCATCGTTTTGACAGAACCTAACTAAGGCTTCATTATATTTGTCAATGCAAACGAACTAATCGAAGCGTGGTGAAACTTTTTCCCGCCGAACTAGGACGGACCACTTGCATATATTTTTCACTATTTTTGCTTTATTCAGTAGACACTTCTTTGGGTTAAAAAATTACTATGGTTCTCGTACAAAAATACTTGTGATGCTAAAGTATCAAGGTTTATGTGAAGTATTACAAATATTTAATTTCTTCACATTTAAAGGAGCTTACACTGTTTGCTTGGATATATCAGTATAGCTAATTTTTATTTCAGTTGTCCGGCACGATTAAAAGCGGTCATCAGCACTGAAGGATCGACACCTCACCCATGCCGTATCACCTGACATCACTACAGCGACTAGACTGGGTAAAAAACCTGCCCCTGGAAACGTCGATAGGAGAAACATTACCTTTGAGCTACGACAATACGAAAAGAAACAAGAAGTTTTGTCAGCCTGCCGAGTGACCAAGCCGAAATTCTACGTAAACGAATACCTCATCCCTTCGCGAGCTAATATTATGTACACTCTGAGATTGGCCAAACGAAAATTTCCCGACAAAATAGGTCTCGCAAGAACTCTGGATGGTAATATCAACGTCTACACTCCTCGGATACCTGGACAAGAAACTCCTAGACCTCACACCATCAACACACCTGAATCACTTGACCAGTACTTACTACAACGTGTCGGCAAGTCCTCAGAAGAAATTATTCGTAATTAGAGACTTATGTACTGAATTTAATAGCATTTTGATCTCTGTCCACATGATTTCTTTTGTTTTCTGATAGAATCGCCTTTGGCTCTTCAAAGCAACCACGCAAAATTTGCAACTTTGTTTTACTGCTCACTAAATTGTTTTTTTATCTAATTTTTCTCATTATTCATAGAAGGCTCATGCCGGATTTTCTACTCTGATTTAAATATTATGTTACCACCTGTCTCAAAATCTGAAAATAATCTAGATACTCAAGATCTTTATATTAATTAAATAACTTCGCTGTCACTTCGATTCTAATCCACTTCGTTCTTTGCTATATCGTATGTGTTATATGCAGATACCACTGGTATGACAGCCTTGTAACTACACTATTCGCAATTTATGATCTCTAATGCTCCCACTCATGGACTGAGTTAGCCATCTCCTTATGAAATCATTTTAGATTTTAAATAATTTTAGACTAATAATCTCTGTGTGTTTTAGTTTCTCTCTATTTCTTAAATTTTACTATAAGTAGGAATGTCTTCACTTTTAACTTGACCTTGTAGTCTGTATCATCTTCTTTATTTTTTACGTCACATTTTACTTACTATTTCTTAATCTTTATGACTGACCATGTTGATATTTTCGATGATATTGATCCAGATCTCAATCATTTGAATAGACTGCATCCAAACCTAAATGAAACTGGGAATTGTAAATACCTAAATATTAAAGAATTCGATGAATCGATGAGAAAAACCTGTAACGATCTCTCAGTATTATGTTAGAACTGTAGGTCCATTTATCCGAAAATAGATGAAATATCTTGTACTATCACTGAGCTAAACAGCAATTTTGATGTTCTCAGTTTCACCGAAAGTTGGCTAGATGACTCAACTAAAGACCTAATTCAAATTCAGAACTATAATAGCCATCATTCACTCCGTAGCAACAAACGTGGTGGTGGCATCAGTACGTACATATCTAAACACATATCATCGAAAAACATTATAAGTGCAGCTATGAATCGTGAACATATTGAGACTCTATTTATAGAACTAACGAAAAATGGTAAACGGATTGTACTTGGGACTGTATATAGGCCCCCAACAGCTTGCAACATTTCTTTCCTGAACGAGCTTCAAAGCATAATATCTCAGTTTAACAAATCTCTATACAATGACATAATAATTTGCGGGGATTTCAACTACGATCTTCTTCAATATGAAAGCTGTGAACAAATCTCAAACTTCATAAATGTTTTTTAGTCTAACTCCTTCCTTCCAATCATCACGAAACCTACGCGTATTACATCCGAATCTGCCACGTTGCTCGATAATATTTTTATGTTAGATCCGACTGATTTTCTTACAGGAATAATAATTTCTTACTTATCTGACCATTTTTCGGTGTTTCTCATCAAGAAGAATGTCTATAGTCCCTGCAACAGCCCACATGCTGAGACTTTTTCATATCGTTGTATAAACGAATATAACTTGGGGACAATGCGAACTGTTCTAGAAGAATTAATGCCATCATTGGACATCTATGAACTAGACAATAATGCGATTAACATTGACCAAGCAATACTAAAACTAACTGAAACTATAACGACCGCATATAACCAATGTTGTCCAATAATCACCCGCACAATTACGCCGAAAAATAGACAAAAACCTTGGATTACTGAAGATATCGTGATCAATATAAAGAAACGTCAAGCATACTTAGCCTTACTATACGAAGGACGAATCTCTAGACTAACGTATAACAGATTCAGGAATCATGTGACAAATCAAATACGAACATCGAAACAAAACTACTTTACGCGCAAATTCACTGACTACAAAACTGATATTAAAAAAACTTGGCGCCTGCTTAATTCATGCTATAGACCGAATAATAACGCTAAAAAAACAATGGAATCCATCGTTCACGAAAATGTAAAACATCATGATAAACAAGATATTGCAACAGTGTTCAACAACTTTTTTATAAATATAAGAAAAAATAAAGCCGATAGTGTCGTTAGTGAACCTACAGACCACTTGCAATACATGGACCATGTCCGTGAACACAACTCTTTCTTTTTCCCACCAACTAACCCCTCCGATGTAATTACATGCATAAACAACTTGAAAAATAAATCAAATGGATTAAATACATTTTCAGCTAAAGTTCTTAAGGCCATTGCTGATATAATAGCACCGTGCATATCTGATATTATCAACCATTCGCTTTCTCAAGGTATCTTCTCCAACTCTCTCAAAACTGCCAGAGTCACCCCTATTTTTAAAAATGGTGATAAAAACTGCGTTAATAATTATAGACCTATCTCTGTTTTACCAATTATGAGCAAAATATTTGAAAAAATTGTGTATAAAAAAGTGTATTCGTATTTTGAACAAAAATCTTTTCTCTATGACGGACAATTCGATTTCCGTTCTAAGAAATCAACGACACAAGCTGTATTAAATCATTTACACTACCTTTACTCTAATATAGTTGAAGGAAAGCTTGTTTTCTCCGTTTTTCTTGACTTTCGAAAAGCATTCGACTGTGTAGACCATAAGATATTACTCTCGAAACTACACTGTTATGGCATTCGAGGAATTGCCCATGATTGGTTCAAATCATACCTAACAAATCGGAAGCAATACGTTGTCGTTGACGACGCAAAATCGGACCCACAGACAATTAGCCATGGAGTTCCACAAGGGTCTGTCCTAGGGCCTCTCCTATTTCTGATATTTATAAATGGTATTATCAAATCAACAACATTTTTCAAATTCACACTTTTTGCCGATGACAGCACGCTTTCTACGGTCCTTCCGAGCCAAAATCCCGCTATGATTGCGGAGAGCATAAATAATGAACTCCGTAAGGTTTCATTATGGCTTAATGCTAATAAAATAAGCCTCAACATCGAAAAAACAAAGTATATTACATTCTCATACAAGAAAAGCATATCTCTCCCACACATAAAAATTGGCGAAGGTGAAATCGAAAAAACCAACTCATGCAAGTTTCTGGGCATCATAATAGATAAACATCTGACCTTTAAAGAGCACATCGCTCATATTAGTTCTAAATTATCGAAATCCATCGGAATCCTGAATAAAGTTAAAAATTACCTGCCTGAAACAGCTTTACGAATGCTCTACCGAACGCTCATTTCACCATACTTGCAGTACGGAATAGAAGCATGGCACGGAACTGATAAAAATAAAACCAATATAATTTTACTCTGCAAAAAAAGAGCAATCAGAGCGGTAAAGAATCTAAAATATAATGCTCACACAAATGATTCATTCAAAAATTTACAAATACTTAAACTTCCAGATCTCTATAAAAACTCCATTTGTAATTTCATTTACAAAACATTAAGAAATGATGGCGACAATAGCCTGAAACTATTATTAAGTGCGCAAACTGGTCATCACGACCATTTAACCCGAAATAGAAGTAAATTCATGCTTCCTTATTATTCAAAGGCCCGGTCGCAACACAGTATCCTCTTCGTTGGAACTAAAACTTGGAACTCAATACCTGCGGAGATCCGTGATAGTAATTCTTACAAAGTATTCAAAAGAAATCTCGAGACTCACTTCCTATCGGGATATTAGTCATGTAAGATCACCAAGTCAAATCTTGTCTCCAACATGACTGTTTCCAATAATGAAATTTGCCATGGGTAATATGTAATTCGCCTTCAGTCTGCTGTTAAATCTTTTATCGAATGTACTGTTAAATATAGTCCATATAACCTATATTGTAAAATGAAATATCTGATATCGATTGAATTATCTCACTGATCAGTCTAATGTGAAACTAGGTTAAGTGATTTAGGTTAAACATTATTGTACACCTTAGAATAATGTTGATGGTAGGATGCCCCAGAAGTCGCTGAACTTATTCGGGCCCACAGGTAGCTATATTCAAACTTGTCCATTGTACTAGACTTAAGAAACATTCTACCTCTGTATCTCCTGTGGTAAATAAATTGTTTAAAAATTGTTTAAAACCTTCACTGGCCGCCACAACCATTCGCGCTCCTCCGCTGCTATCCTGAGCGAGTTCAGTATGTCAGAAAGCACCAAGGAAGAGTTTTACTCCTACTCTGAGCAAGGTGAGAATGAATAATTTTTAACTTATAATTTACTACTGTAAAGCATGATTTTACCTGAGAAGTACAAGTATGAATACTATCCTAATTTTACAAGTATCGATATTACAGTTGTGGCACTATGGTACGTTTATTCAGGCATGTTCCTCAACTAAATCTAAGCAGTTACTTCTGGTATCCATAACCGTGCAACAATAAGGTTATAAATGTCACCCCCTCCCCTTTCTTTAATTGCAAGTCCAGAAAAAAATGTTAGTTAAATTTACGGCCCAGTTGTTTAGTATTACAATATGCAATTAGTTTTTTGTTATGGGTTATTTGACTCAATATACCTGGTAAAATTGACACTTTGATGCATGTCTTATAATAACTAGCGTATAGCATTTCTTACTTTTTACAATTTATATATCACTAAGTTGGGTGGATTATTTCTGATGAAATGGAAAAGAATGACGAACGTTTGAACAATTAGTGAATTTAATTCAGTCAAAAAATGTGTTTTCTGTGGCTATTTAGAGATTCAGTTATGTCAATATTTTCTTATTCTACTTGAAAATGTGTGTATTTGTAAATAAATATATTATTTAGCTCTTATTTTTGACGGTGAAGTTATATTGAAGTTGATAATGAGTTGTTCGTTTCTTATATCTCATTATAGAGCCCATATTTCATGAAAAATGTGAACAAATACTAAATATATAACAATATGAGCCAAAATTTTACAGGCATGTTTGGTGCCCAAGCTCGACGCCATCACCAACTGAAGCATAATTTTCAAAGTGACATTGCGCTGCTGGCAGACAGAAGATTAAATCCTACATTAAACTCTGTAGTGAGTCTGAGGGCGAGGTAGATGGTACAGAACCACGGTAACTTCGACGACATGTCCGTCTTGGAAGCTATGCAGCGAACCAAGAATAAAATGCCGCAGCATCTCATTAACTTTGCTGAGACTTCTGGTGGATATGTTGCCGTTCTTGTCACCGATTTCATGTATAGAGTTCACAAAGAAATGCAATCAGCGAGCGAGGTGGTGTTTGTGGACACGACTAGCCACGTGGACAAGACCAACTGCTCACTCACCATTCTTGTCTGCTCGAGCGCAGCTGGGGGCCTTCCTCTCGGGGTCATACTGTCCTCAACACAAAGTAAAGAAGATTATGGCAGAGGTATGTGTTTTAATTTGAATTAAAATTACATTATAAAATTATCACCATTACACCTATAACTAACAAATGACTAAAAACTTGCTGATTAAGATATTTTAGTCAAATTTTGTAGCTCTACTTTTTTTTACTGAATGCCCCCCTTTAATAATGTTTTACATGTTTCAGTCTTCTCCAAGACATGCTGAGTGACGTTGCGTTCAACGGAAAACTGCGCCCTGAGTGCTTCATCACTGATGACAGTGACGCTGAGAGAGGAGCACTGCGCGGGGTGTGGCCTTATAGTAAATTGTTCCTCTGCGTTTTCCACGTCCTGCAGGCCGCATGGCGCTGGTTGTGGAATGCCAAAAATGGTATCGCCAAGGAGCACCGCAAACCGCTGATTTCAGTTCTGAAAAAGCTGGTCTACGCTGAGTCCATTAGTTCCTTCGACCACATATGGTCCGAATTCCTGGATTCAGAACTGTCACGAAATAACTTCAAATGTACCGAGTAAGTAACTGCTTACAAAATCCTTGAAGTTATAACGCATAGACAAAAATTTGATGTAGCTGCACAAAAAACATGAGTGTAACATAATAACATAAATTTAGTATTCAGTTGTAGTATATCAAAAACTGTATTGGTTTCAGATACTTCAGATCAGCGGTGGAACGAAGGGAAGAGTGGAGTTTACCTTGGAGGTGTGGCTCGCTACTGCGTGGTCACAACACTAACAACATGTGTGAGAGCGTGAGAGCATGATGATGGTGATCAAGGATATTGTCCTCAACAGGTATTGTACTGCTGATGCAGTTTGTAAAAGTTACCTTTTATCGAAGACATTGGCTGAATAGGGAGATAGTAGGCTTATCATCATCGACCTCATTTGGCTGCATTTGTGATTGTAGTTGCTGCCAGAAATTGACTGAAATATAGGTTCCGTCAGCTTTTCTAACAATAACAATGAAATTTATGAATATTAAAGTTCTTTTCGAATAATTCCCAATAATTGAAAAATTAAAACATGTAATAAATCAAAACCTACCAAAGTCAATACAAAAATAAAGTACAGCGGTGAGGATTAATTAAATTAATTTTCTATCAGCATAGCTATATTTGTCAAAATTAAAAAATAATGATTACAATGGTGAAACGAAGATGTAACTTATACATACATTAAATCTTGAAAATATTGAAAGCTTGTGTGTTATATAGTAAATTTTATTAATCCCGTTTATTAGAGTGAAACAACTTTAGATACGCAATTTTATGTGTTAAGAGTCAGAAATGATTAGTGCCCATATATTTTAGATTTAGATTTGAGCACGATTTCAATCTAAATTATTGATGATAGTAATTTTTGTGAGTGACATTTATTAATAATAGTAATTATTGAAATATTTGTGTACAGAAATAAGGCCCACAACGGAGCACAGCTGTTGCTGGTGATGGCAGATGTGTACGACAGTTACCTTCGTTTGCGTCTGTCAGATGTCATCCTCAAAAAAGACAATTCTTCCAAAACTGCCACCAGCACCATTCCTCTGTCAGCTGTTACCCATAATGGAGGAGCAGTTTGTACAGTTGATTCTGCTTTGCAAGAGGGCATTCAGTACACAGTGGACCTATCCATCGGCTCGTGCAGCTGCATCAGTGGGAATACAGGCAGCGTGTGCAAACATCAACTTGCAGCGTCTCAGTACAGCGCAGTCCGCCTTCCACAGCTTTACACCTGCACTGCTGCTGAGAAGCAACACTTGTACAAGGTGATATGCGGTGACAAAGCAATGCCAACATCGACTTTTTTCTATGGTTTGTTTGCAGATGCGCCTGCTAACGCAGTATCGGATGTTAGTGAGCAAATAGAGACATGCGACCGAAAAGACAGATCTGTTGATACAGAAGAAGTCGTCGGAACCTCTACACAGACACTGAATAACTCTCAATCAATTGACGAGAGAATTGATGAATTTACAAGCATGTTTAATAAGGAATTGAAGCGAACTCAGAGCCCCTGCATGCTCGGCGCCCTTGACGTCTTCGAAAAGAGGATGAAAGCCTGTAGGAATCCTGCGCAGGTGTCAACTTTCCTTCGCACTGCAGGTTGTACCCTTTTTAAAGGATCAGGGGCATTCAGGAAAAAAATTCCATGTCAGCCAACGAGCATTGCCAGGCGCCAAACAGGACAACCAAGAGGAAGAGCTGCCTTATTGAAAGGGAAAATAGTAAAAAGAAAAAGGAATTTATCCCTAAATATAGACAGAAATGTGCCAAACGCTAAAATTCATTGATGTCTCATAGAACGCAACAATGCTTTCAAAAGTATTCTTTCATATGTTTCTTAGAGGTATTTGTTTAGAAGTTTGTTTAATAATAAAGCAATGGGAATATTTTTTACTGCAAAATGCCAATCGTAAAAATTCTATACCTCTGTCAATTTATGAAACACAACGTTTCTCATCGAACCGTTGCACTTTATAAATTGATAGATGTATAGAATTTTAACGATTGACATTTTGCAGTAAAAAATGAATATATTCTTTTTCATTTAAACACCGGAAGAACTGAAAATATTTCATAAAGTTAAGTAGTTGAAAAAGCGATCGCAACTAAATTTATTATAAATAATGAGAGCATATGTATCACATATAGAATTAACTATTAAATTTATTAAACGCTAAAATTCATTGATGTCTCATAGAAAGCAAAATGCTTTAAAAAAGTATTCTTTCATATGTTTCTTATAGGTATTTGTTAAGAAGTTTGTTCAATAATAAAACAATGATAATATTTTTTACTGCAAAATGCCAATCGTTGAAACTCTATACCTCTGTCAATCTATTAAATACAACGTTTCTCATCGAAACGTTGCATTTAATAGATTGACAGATATATAGAATTTTAACGATCGACATTTTGCAGTAAAAAATAATGAATGCTTTTTCATTTAAATTCCGGAAGAACTGAAAATGTTTCGTAAAGTTAAGAAGTTGAAAAAGCGATCGCAACTAAGTTTATTATAATTCATGAAAGCATGTCTCACATATAGAAATAAATATTAATACATGCAAATGTCTTTCATTTATATTGTATTTTTCATACGTTATGTGAGAAATTCTGAAAATGAAGTAAAATATCGTCTAATATATCATTGTTGTCACGTGAAGACACAAAAAAAAGAACTAAATTGGTAGCATTGAATAGTGTGGCCATAAGCATTAATATTAATTTAAAAGCTATCTTATCGCCTGAGCAACTGAAAAAAGGCGGTATTAATGAGCATCATACTTGTATGTCATATATGACAGGGGAAGGGGGACCATTTCGAGAGGGAAACTAAAAAGGTGAAACATTTCTTCTGAAATTTATAACATTCATTACTTCTTGTGTTAGCGTCAAGTTCTCTTTATCGCCAATGATAGCTTCAAGGTTCCTTTACTTTGCACTGTGCGACCAAAATAGTATGATATTAAACGAGAGGGCAGTGACAAGTAAATATGCTTATATGAGCACATAAAATTCCTCACTAAAATTTTTTACGTAAATTTATCAATTTATTTGGCGTAAAGATGCACGAAAGGCAGCTACAGAAAGCTGCAGCACTTGAATACTTAAATTTAATTCAAAATATATAGAACGTGTTCGAATACTTTTATTTAATTGATATTAAAAAGAGTCTGTTAATTTCTCGAATTAACTGCGTATTTATAATATAGACCGAAGAAATTTGCATTGCTAAAACTACAGCGTGAAGTACGAACAATGCATTATGATGTACGTTAGAATCGCAGTAACTGTGCTGTTATTTGGTCTAACTCATTATACAATACGTGTAGCTTAAGACGGCTGTGACTTTTACGTGTAAATGGAAACTTATAGTACTTTATTCCATAATTAAACGATACTTTTATGGCAAAATATACTGTATGTGTTTGCACTCAATTATGTCACGCAGCGACGTGAGGCAACTGTTGAAGTGGGCGTGGTTCTTGGTCACGGTGACAAGCCGTTCACGTACACAGACTCGCACACGCACACAGACTGGAGCAACTTTGACGTGGGTGCCTCCCGGACAGTCTGTCTACAGTCTTCTTCAGAATGAGATTGCGGTAGTTCCCCTGTGATAACCAGAGTGCATTTTCTGTTTTCCAACTCTTCCCGTTCTTCTTTCCTTTCGAATCGCTCTAGACGAGAGACTAAGCTATCTATCTTTTTATTTTGCTGTTCTATCACTGCCTTTTGATTTGAATCTTTCTTCGTTAGTGTTTCAATCATCGTTTTCAAGTCACTAATTTCGCTTTGAAATTTCTCCATAACTGAGTTAAAGTGATCAATTATGATGGAGACCACTTGCTTATTCGGTTATGACAGGTTTTGTAGGTCTGGACAGTCAAGCTCCAGCGTAGCCTCACTGTTGTTCTTGCTTGGCCTTTTTGGATTTGGCTAGATGAAATTTACTCCTGGATCCTCATGGTATGAGTGGGCACTCTTTTTGGTTGAAATGCATGTTCATTAATCAATTGGGCACTTTGTTTCCGAGCAAAGTCAAAGTACGTCCTCACTTCACGGAGACACTGTCTCCGACACTGTCTCACTGCAATGCAGGCCTTCCACGCTCGTAAATCTTTGTACCCTAGGCTGGCATGTATTTTACCCTAAAATGCTCCTTGATTACCCTAGAATATATAAATGAGGGCAATATAATAATTATCGTATAGTCTTTAATAATAGTACCAGCTTTGCCTCTAAATCACATGGACAGCTTTTTTAAAGTTCCTGGGGATATGTTAACTAATGAATGATTTATCTGAACACCTTAATTTTGGATATGTGTATAAAATAACATCATTCCATAAAATTACAAAATATATTTCAAATGATGATCGATCAACAACTCAAACATACACACAGAGTGCTGTGGCCGACAAAATTGATATCCAGGTTTACCTAACTAGTGTTCACAATACGTAAACAATAATTATCATTGGTAAAAAACCAAGTGAAAAATTTATGGATGAAAAATGCTACCTATGTAATATTTTTTCTGCTTTTAGTATTGGGTCTTTTGACCGATCCAAAACAAATAAAAAGTAAATGAACTCTACGTGCGTTGTTAAGTATAGCCTTAGATATTTGTGCAAATATTTTCAAATCTCAATGAAATTATATTTCACACAAAAAAGTAAAGTTCTGTCAATACCTTGGACAAACTACAATCTATAACATAATAAAAACGTTAGCACGCTTTACGCATTTTATGTTTCTTATGTATTGACATTCCTGGAGATTATGGGCACATGGCATTATATAAGGCATGATAGCCTTAATTAAATTAGTATGCATCACACCACACACGAATTCATTCTTCAAACTGGTTCTTTGAAAAGTTTTGGTCAAATTAAGAGGGTCATCTGAGCGATTTTTTGTTTATGAACCGATTGTTTCAAAACTTAGCCAGAATATGTAATTTTCAAAAAGGAACACATTTCGCTGTTTCTTGTTTGATTTTAGCCCTAGTTTTTGGAAAAATGGACAATGTTAATTTTTTATACCATATCATCGGAAATTTCAAAGGAATAGAAGTCAATGAGTTTCAATGCTAGAATAAAACTAAAGACAATTTTAGAATCCTTGAAATATTTCTGACAAAGTCACAGGGCCGAATTACCAATTTTTTCTGTTTTATTTTATATGCGATCCTCATCAGTATCTAAAATATACAAAATTTCGGTTTTGTAGAATGACAAAAAAATTGAATGTAAAATTTAAAAAATCAATCTGTTAGAATGTTGGAAATGTTACAAGGTTTCCAAAACTATCTTGTTTTTCGTGCGTGAAAATTCATTGTCTTCTAATCATTTTTAGGTGGAAAATTTCATTTAGACGAAACAGCCGAAAAACATAATTTTTTTTGCGCTATGTGATATAACGCTTTTTTTTACTTGAATCCTTGGTTCATGTTGTATTACCATCTACAAATACTATGCATGCGTAATTCCATATTCATACTGTGAAAAACATAATACATGTATAAATTACAGGAATGAAGTGCATTTTAACTCTCATTATTTTTTGTGCAGACAAGTAAATCTTTAATTTGTGGACCAATTGTTTTTAAATTTTCCAAGTTTATATAATTTTTAAAAAAGAAACCCATTTTTACTCAGATGCCTTTTTCGAATTTGGCCTTAATTTTTAGAAAATGGATAATCTTTTTTTATGTTATTTTGTTCCGATATTTCAAAAAATTATAAGTCAAGAAATTTTTATGATAAAACAAAACCAAAAACAGTTTTTATATCCTTGAAACATTTTTAACAAATTAGTGAAGCCAGATTTTTCATTTCTTTTTGATCCTGGGTTAAAAATTCATGATTTTTAACCCCCATCCCTCATTTTTGACCCCCTTTAGACGTCTCACGGGGGGGGGGGGTGGGGGGTTCTAGTGCTGGTAGTCCCATGAAATGAAATTTTAGGACACAATAGCCCACTAACTAAGAATCCTTTTTCAGCAAATAAAAAAAATTGATCATTATGACCAAAATGGCTCAGATGACCCCCTTAATCAACGAATGTATTAGAAAATGGGAGGGACAACGATGTTCTAATTACAGTTATAAGATTTGGATAGCATGGTAGCCCACCGGCATTTTTACGGCTAAGCGCTGTTTCCCAGTAATCCACGGTGATAAGAGATGTCGGTTGTTCATCTGAGTAATGTTTTCGCCACTCTTCAACAAGAAAGAAACCAATTTTTTCATTGGGGAAATTTCGTCTAACAAATAAGACAAAGATTTTGTAGTCGATGTTGAGCATTAAGCGTATTTAGACAGCGTACGAGGTCATGTTCAGGGTCCTCGATGGAAAGCCGTTTTTTGGATTTGTGAAGCTGCTTCAACCAAGAAGCGTCTACAATTAGGAAAAAGCTCTTTCTCTTGAGAAGAAATGCCAGTTCACTCTGACATCGTTTTAGCTGCATACATCCCAATGCTGTGTATGGCTTTTTCACCTACTGGCACTAAAGCACTAGTGAATTTTGGATGGGATGGATTCAGCAAAGAAATGGTCGCATTTAAAGCAACATGCATAAAATCTGAACAAAAGCTCCTAATAAGGCTACAAATTTTTGATCCCAGATTGGAGATATTCGTATAGTCACACTGAAACGAGGTATTCAATACGTTTAATTTCCCCAAATTATGATCTAAGAACTCCAAATAAGCGCGAGTTAGCTTGTTGTTGAAAGCATTGGCTATCATATCATTTATCTGAGTTGGATCGCAGAACGACAACTCAACAAAGGATGAGTGCATCCCACTACTCCAGCAATCGTCGTACACAAGCTTGTTAAAACTGCACGCCGCACATTGCGAAAAGAACCACAACTTGTTTAGTGGAACACGTTGACTCGTGCTGTATTCACTAAACGGATGTCCATGCAATCCAGTTTTGAATGAATACCTTCTGCTCATTCAATTCTTTTTGGGATATTTCACTGTAGTTATTGACAATCTTCATGTTTTCTCATTATTTTTACAAACCAGATTTGAAATATAGATTTTACCCTAGATTTTGCATTTTTTCTCCTAACCCTAGACTGTCCCCTAGGAGGGGTCTGATTACCCTAGACTAGGGTAATTACCCTAGGAGTGGAAGCACTACAGTGCAATGATTCTAAGTTCAAAATCTTTCGAACACGTTCCCGTCCAGTCCATTTCGAACGAAGTATTTCAGTTCTGCTCTTTCAGTATCGATCGGTAGAACTCAAGCCTTTCATCTCCAAATTTCATTCATAACAAAACTAAAACATTTCATAGTAGGTTTGAAGCTCGTAATAAATCGACCAGCATTTTTTCCCTACTTTTCGAGAAACTGACCATGATGTTTTTAGGGATCTCGAGGACTTCCCCGGGCAGCACCCACGTCAACCTCGCACATTCTGAGTGTGCGTGTGCGAGTCCGTGTACGTGTATGGCTTGTCACCACCACCAAGAATCACTACCATGCGATGCGCACTTCAACAGTGCCACATGTCGCTATATTTTAAACAATTTTAAACAAACAATTTATTTACCACAGGTGATACAGAGGTAGAATTTTACTTAAGTCTAGTACAATGGCCAAATTTGAGTATAGCTACCTGTGGGCCCGAATAAGTTCAGCGACTTCTAGGGCATCCTACCATCACGTTATTCTAGGGTGTACAAAAGTTTAACCTAGTTCACTTAACCTAGTTTCGCATTAGACTGATCATTGAGATAATTAACTCGATATTTTATGCTGTATTTTACAATATAGGTCAAGTCGGCTATATTTAACAGTATGTTCGATAAAACGATTCAAGAGCAGAGAGAAGATTGCTTATGGTACACAAGGCAAGTTACATTATGACATTATCATTAGTTACATGTAGGAGGCAAGATTTCGACACGGTGATCTTACACGACTAGTATTCTGATAGGAAGTGAGACTCAAGATGTCTTTTGAATACTGTGTACGAATTACATTCACGGATCTCTGCAGGTATAGAGTTCCAAGTTTTGGTTCCAACGAAGAGAATACTGTGTTGCGACCTGGCCTTTGAATAATAAGGAAGCATGAATTTACTTCTATTTCGGGTTAAATGGTCGTGATGACCAGTTTGCGCAGTCAATAATTGTCTTAGGCTATTGTCGCCATCATTTCTTAATGTTTTGTAAATGAAATTACAGATGGAGATTTTGTAGAGATCCGAAAGTTTAAGTATTTGTAAATTTTTGAAAGAATCATTTGTGTGAGCATTATATTCTAGGTTCTTTACCGCTCTGACAGCCCTTTTCTGCAGAGTAAAAATTTTGTTGGTTTTATTTTTATCAGTTCCGTGCCATGCTTCTATTCCGTATTGCAAGTATGGAGAAATGAGCGTTCGGTAGAGCATTTGTAAAGCTGTTTCAGGCAGAAAATTTTTAACTTTATTTAGGATTCCGATGGATTTTGATAATTTAGAACTAATATGAGTGATGTGCTCTTTGAAGGTCAGATGTTTATCTATTATGATGCCCAGAAACTTACATGAGTTGGTTTCTTCGATTTCACCTTCGCCAATTTTAATGCATGGGAGAGATACATCTTTCTTGTATGAGAAAGTAATATAATTTGTTTTATCGATATTAAGGCTTATTTTATTAGCTTTGAGCCACGATGAAACCTTGTGAAGTTCAGTATTTATACTCTCCACAATCATAGCAGGATTTTGGTTCGGAAGGACCGCAGAAAGCGTACTGTCATCGGCAAAAAGTATGAATTTGAAGAATGATGTAGATTTTACAATATCATTGATAAAAATCAGAAACAAGAGAGGCCCGAGAACAGATCCTTGTGAAACTCCATGGCTAATTGTCTGTGGGTCCGATTTTGCGTCGTCAATGACAACGTATTGCTTCCGATTTGTTAGGTATGATCTGAACCAATCATGGGCAATCCCTCGAATGCCATAACAGTGTAGTTTCGATAATAGTATTTTATGGTCCACACAATCAAATGCTTTTCGGAAGTCAAGAAATACAGAGAAGACAGGCTTTCCTTCATCTATATTAGAATAGAGGAATTGTAAATGATTTAATATATAATATAGCCTGTATGACAAAACTCTATTGCAAACATTTATTATTGTATAGCTCTGCCATATAAGTATCATTTAATAATGAAATGAAATACATTATTTGTCATTTTACCCTTGAAAGTCACTGCGGTTTGAAACGACACACATTATAAAATGAGTTAGACCAAATAACAGCACAGTTACTGCGATACTGCCGTATGTCATAATGTACTGTTTGTATGTCAAAATGTATCGTTACCCATGCATATCGCATTTAGTTTTTATTATAAATTGGTAGTTAATTTGAGAAATTAAAGAGTGCTATATCAATTGAATGAAAAATATTCTAGAGCTGAAGCGTTTCGTAAGTTTCATTTTGTGCATATTTACGCCAAAAGAATTCGATTACTTGACCTAGAAAATGTGAATAAACAATTTTATGTGCTCATATCAGTATAATTAATTGTCACTTCTCTTTCGTTATTGCAATTTTGGTCGTAAAGTGCAAAATAAAAGAACCTCTATGCTCATATTGGAGACAAAAAAAGATACGCTCACACACCAAGCAATAAATATTACGGATTTCATCACAAATATTGCGCCTTTTTCGTTTGCGTCAGGAAATTGTGTACAGCCTCTGTACACACCACTTACCATATCATGTATGACATACAAGCTTCATCAATACCGAATTCTTTTCAGTTGCGCTGGCGGTAATGAGACAGTTTTTAAATAAAATTAATGCTTGTGACCACGCTACTTAATTCTACAAAGTTTGTTCATTTATCTGACTTCACGTGACAACTATAATATTTTAGACGATATTTAATGTCATTTTCAAAACTTCCTAGGTAAGTCACAGAAAGTATATTAAAAATAAAGATAATTACATTTAATAATATGTATTTGAATATGTGATAAATTATTTCATTATTTATAATGAAAGGAATGGAGAAGTACTTTAAAAACATCGAACGTTTTGAGCCTTGGCTCATTCGCAACAAAAAGTCTGCAAATAAAATAATAAGACACGTCAGTACACCTAAAATTACAGAAGCGCAGAATATAAGCACGAAAAAAATAATAATAATTTATCGGCTGACTATTTCCAGAGGGTATGCACTCTGCATTTCGTTGAGAGAAGATTTGAGTTTATGAATGAACAATGACTCCAAAATACGTAGGTCTAAGTACATGTGTCTAATATTTTAAACTTGCTAATTTCAATAATCTGTTCGCAGGAACCATTACTACAATGTTGTCTGATACTAGACTGAGTAAGAGAAGTGAACAAGCGACCTGTACGAAGTACGATGCAGGTCGAAGTCATCGTACAGGTCACTCGCTTAATTCTCCTACTCAGTCTAGTATAAGACAACATTGTAGTAATGGTTCCTCAGAACACCTTATTGACATTGGCAAATTTAAAATATTAGATACTCGTACCGCCAACTTAGACCTACGTATTTTGGAGTCGTTACAAACAAAACAAACAAACATCGGCATCTTTGGGATGCTTTATTTCCAATCAAGCCTGATACATATGATCTTAAGCATTTATTTTTCAAATGTCTTATAACTAACCCTATATATAGGACACCATGACGGTTCCCCCGTAAAGCCGGTATCCATTTCCGACACCTAGGTTGAGTGGGGTATTGTGCTTGAGCTTTCCCTTATACCCAACGGGGAAAATCTCCGCGCCAGCGCCGGGATACGAACCCTCGTCTCCAACATACAAGGCTGATCCCTTAACCACTGTGCAACAGAGAGCATTATTAATTCATAAACTCAAATCTTCTCTCAACGAAATGCAGAGTGCATACCCTCTGAAAATAGTCAGCCGATAAATTATTGTTATTACTATTTTTGTGCTTATATTCTGTGCTTCTGTAACTTTGGGTTTACTGACTTGTCTATTATTTTATGGCCAAGGCTCGAATGCGTTTAAAGTAAATGTTTTTAAAGTAATTCTTCTCCATTTCTTTCATTGTAAATTTGCTTCGAAAAATAGATTTTCCTTTGCTGAATATTTATTTAGTGTTATTTATCGTAACTTTAATTTTTTATTATTAATTTGATTAAAATTGCTTCATTATTGAGGCCACCAGTAAACAATTACATCTAAGAAACATTTGAAAGAATTTTTTAAAGCATTATTGCATACTATCAGAATAAATGAAGAACATCATCAACTGCATTCTTACGCAAACCAATCGTAAATAAAAACACCAAGGTTGCTACTCTTAAAGTCAACATTGTTAAAAATATTTACTGCTGTCAGATATTGAGAAGTAAACGTTTCGAGCACCAGGCTCATCATCAGTACAAGTTGTCTGAAATGAACAAAACCAAGATGAATAGATACATATATACGGGAAATAAACACAGAATTTAAGAAATACTACCATTCAACTCATGAGTATTTCTAAAATTCAAAAAATTTCAAGAGCATAATCTAATTGCATTGCGACATCTCGTAACTCATGATAGACGATACAGCGACTTCTGGCAATGACGTAAAATCTGGACCAGTGCACAATACGCATCCTTCACGCGCACGGACGCTGCAACACACGTACATGAAAATGTGCGAACTTGACGTGGGTGCGTCCAAGAGCTCCTGAAGGACCAAATCAACGTCAATCTTAGTAACTCTGACATCACTACAGCGAATAGGCTGGGTAAAAAACCTGCCCCTGGAAACGTCGATAGGAGAAACATTACTTTTGAGCTACGACAATACGAAAAGAAACAAGAAGTTTTGTCAGCCTGCCGTGTGACTAAACCGAAATTCTACGTAAACGAATACCTCACTCCTTCGCGAGCAAATATTATGTACACACTGAGATTGGCCAAACGAAAATTTCCGGACAAAATAGGACTCGCAAGAACTCTGGATGGCAATATCAACGTCTACTCTCCGAAGATACCTGGACAAGCTACTCCGAGACTTGTAACTATCAACACACTTGAAGCCCTTGACCATTACTTATTGCAACATGTCGTGAAGTCCTCAGAAGAAGTTATTCGTAATTAGAGACTTACGTACTGAATTTAATAGCATTTTGATCCCTGTCCAAATGATTTCTTTTTGTTTTCTGATAGAATCACCTATGCCTCTTCAAGGCAACCACGCCGAACTTGCAACTTTGTTTAACTGCAACTTTGCAACTTTGTTTACTACGTTGTTGTTTTATTTTCTTCTTTTTCTTTTTCTCATTTTTTATGGAAGGCTCATACCAAATTTTCTACTCTGACTTAAATTATGTTACCACATGTCTTTAAATCTGAAAATAATCTAGATACTCAAGATCTTTATGTTAATTAAATAACTTTGCTGTCACTTCGATTCTAATCCATTTCGTTATTTGCTACATCTTATGTGTTATATGCAGATACCAGTGGTATGACAGCCTTGTCACTACATTATTCGCAATTTATTATGATCTCTAATGCTCCCGCTCATGGACTGAGTTAGCGCTCTCCTTATGAAATCATACTAGACTTTAGACAATTTAGACTAATGATCTCTGTGTGTTTTAGTTTCTCTCTATTTCTTAAATTTATTATAAGTAGGAATTTCTTTACTTTTAACTCGACCCTGTAGTCTGTATCATCTTCTTTACTTTTTACGTCACATTTTACTTACTGTTTCTTAATCTTTATGACTGACCATGTTGATATATTCGATAATATTGGTCCAGATCTCAATCATTTGAATAGACTGCATCCAAACCTAAATGAAACTGGGAATTGTAAATACCTAAATATTAAAGAATTCAATGAATCGATGAGAAAAACCTGTAACGATTTCTCAGTATTATGTTGGAACTGTAGGTCCATTTATCCGAAAATAGATGAAATATCTTGTACTATCACTGAGTTAAACAGCAATATTGATGTTCTCAGTTTCACCGAAAGTTGGCTAGATGACTCAACTAAAGACCTAATTCAAATCCAGAACTATAATAGCCATCATTCACTCCGTAATAACAAACGTGGCGGTGGCATCAGTACGACATACCTAAACACATATCATCGAAAATCATTATAAGTGCAACTATGAATCGTGAACATATTGAGACTCTATTTATAGAACTAACGGAAAATGGTAAACGGATTATACTTGGGACTGTATATAGGCCCCCAACAGCTTGCAACATTTCTTTCCTGAACGAGCTTCAAAGCATGATATCTCAGTTTAACAAATCTCTATACAATGGCATAATAATTTGCGGGGATTTCAACAACGGTCTTCTACAATATGAAAGCTGTGAGCAAATTTCAAACTTCATAAATGTTTTTGAGGCTAACTCCTTCCTTCCAATCATCACGAAACCTACGCGTATTACATCTGAATCTGCCACGTTGCTCGATAATATTCTTATGTTAAATCCGACTGATTTTCTTACAGGAATAATAATTTCTGACTTATCTGACCATTTTCCGGTGTTTCTCATCAAGAAAATGTCTATAGTTCCTGTAACAGCCCGCAGGCTGAGACTTTCTCACATCGTTGTGTAAACGAATATAACCTGGGAACAATGCGAACTGTTCTAGAAGAATTAATGCCATCATTGGACATCTATGAACTGGACAATAATGCGATTAACATTGATCAAGCTATACTAAATCTAACTGAAACTATAACGACCGCACACAACCAGTGTTGTCCAATAATCACCCGCACAATTACTAGACAAAAGTCTTGGATTACTGAAGATATCGTGATCAATACGAAGAAACGTCAAGCGTACTTAGCCTTACTATACGAAGGACGAATATCTAGAGTACCGTATAACAGATTCAGGAATCATGTGACCAATCAAATACAAACATCGAAACTAAACTACTTTACGCGCAAATTTACTGAGTACAAAACTGATATTAAAAAAACTTGGCGCCTGCTTAATTCATGCTATAGACTGAATAGTAACGCTACAAAAACAATTGAGTCCATCGTTCACGAAAATGTAAGATATCACGATAAACAAGATATTGCAACAGTGTTTAACAACTTTTTTATAAATATAAAGAAAAATATAGCCGATAGTGTCGTTAGTGAACCAACAGACCATTTGCAATACATGGACAATGTCCGTGAACACAACTCTTTCATTTTCACGCCAACTAATCCCTGCGATGTAATTACGTGCATAAACAACTTGAAAAATAAATCAAATGGATTAAATATATTCTCAGGTAAAGTTATTAAGGCTATAGCTGATATAATAGCACCGTGCATATCCAAGATTATCAACCATTCACTTTCTCAAGGTATCTTCCCCAACTCTCTCAAAACTGCCTGCCAGAGTTACCCCTATTTTTGAAAATGGTGATAAAAATTGCATTAATAATTATAGACCTATCTCTGTTTTGCCAATAATGAGCAAAATATTTGAAAAAAAATTGTGTATAAAAAGTGTATTCGTATTTTGAACAAAATCTTTTCTCTACGACAAACAATACGGTTTTCGTTCTAAGAAATCAACGACACAAGCTGTTATAAATCATTTACAGCACCTTTACTCTAATATAGATGAATGAAAGCTAGTATTCTCCGTTTTTCTTGACTTTCGAAAAGCATTCGATTGTATGGAACATAAGATATTACTCTCGAAACTACACTGTTATGGCATCCGAGGAATTGCCCATGATTGGTTCCAATCATACCTAACGAATCGGAAGCAATACGTTGTCATTGATGACGCAAAATCAGACCCACAGACAATTAGCCATGGAGTTCCGCAAGGATCTGTCCTTGGGCCCCGCCTATTCCTGATATTTATAAATGATATTATCAAATCTACATCATTTTTCAAATTCCTACTTTTTGCCGATGACAGCACGCTTTCTGCGGTCCTTCCGAGCCAAAATCCCGCTGTGATTGCGGAGAGTATAAATAATGAA